>OU745245.1:0-10000000 GCA_916618015.1 Xestia c-nigrum | reverse complement strand
CCGCGATGGACCATTGCAAGCGGTGCATCTCTTCCGTGTCGGTAAATAGACGTGCGCGTCGTTTCTTAATTGCGAGCTGGGGCCGATGCTTTATAAGCTCCATAACGTCCGTCGACGTGCGTCTCGACTGTGAAATGTTTGCTTTAATTATTATTGGAATGGAGGGTAATTCTCTGTGGTTTTGTTCGGCTAGACTTGGCGATGTTCCGAAACGGGTAGCGATGCAAATTGCCTTGGCTAACGCCCAACGCGGCGTTATCAGGCCTAGTAGCTTCACTGCGTCACACCTTCCTCCTGACTCTTGACCTGAACATCTTACCTGCTTAGGTCACGACACGACCCTTGCAGTCACTCCATATTTCTATTTTCATTCTGAGCTCTGCTTTCTCTTGAATCGTCATCATATTTTGAGTTCATTCCATGATTTCACTGTGGTTGATTGGAAAGGGGAAAAAACAATGGATCACGTTAATTATACTTACGTAATATTGTCTACATGTAGATATTGTAGTTATGTTTTTCCAAATAGGTGTTAGGGCTAATTTCACCAATGGAACTGACCGAGATCATCTAAACGTAAACTGCATTCAATACAAGAGCTGTCAGTGTCACCAATGCTTCGGAATATTGACAGTGACGGGTTTTAAACGCGATTTAAATTTGTTGCTCGCATTCAGTTAGATTGGTGAAATTACTTCTGAGTAGATGGAATATTCTTGTAAAGTTTCAATCTTGATTTAATTTAAACGTTCCCACCATTTCCCCATGTAGGTACTTGTATGTACTGGTAGTCAGGTACCTTCATACACAACGGGCAAATTGACCAGTCTTCAACCAATATTTCCTTTTAAATGTCGTCCTTTGAATGCCTAATAAGAGAAACTCCTCGCTCTGAATACAAAGAATGAAATGGTAGTAACGAAAAAATACATCCAAAGTTCATTCAACTGTTTTTGTTACTTGTGTACTTACTATCGGATTCTTAAAATATACATAAATTATCAAATTAACTAAACATAATACAATATACAGGGTGTAAACAGACTGTTCACCGAATGCTTGGTTCACCAAGCATTCTGTACCTACATCGTACTAGGTAAGTAACTGCGCAAAAATGATTACTGGAAAACGACTTTATTCTTTGGGGTGAAAAATCACGTTTTGCGGTAAAACTCAATGTACCACACTCAAAACATTGTGCTGGTGGATGGATTGAATAGTACGGGGGTTTGAGATAAGTCTTGAGTTGGTCAACTACTTGGTATCCTGCATAAGTTGTAAACGTCAATTGAAGCAAACTTCTTACTTCAGAGATAGGATGCGATGCCTTATTTATAATTTTTCACTCAATTGGCACAGTGGTCAAGAACGGGTTAATGTCAAATCCGTTAATGAATTTACGATAAACTAGGTGCTCCGATAGACGTGGTTCTATCTTTTCAATAAAAATCACTTTCAGATTTTTTCACTTATTCGGACAACTTTTCACATTCTCTGTCCAAATAAAGTTCTATGTTATGATTATTTGGACATTTATAACAATAAAAAGCGGCCAAGTGCGAGTCGTACTCGTGCACGAAGGATTCCGTACCATTATCTAAGTATATGTCAGCGTCACATTGTAAAAACCGTTAGATTGTAAACTCTCGAAAGATTGTCAAACGAACATACTGCTTACAATGTGACGCATTATTTTTCGGTAGATTATAATCTAACGAAATGAAACAGGAATAATATTCTGAAATGTATGCGATGGAAGTCAACTCGCGCGGTGTGGAAGAGGGGGAGGGAACGAGGGTCTCCCTTGCCCAATGGTACCACTCTCATGAAAAGATAACGTGTCATTCCTGAGAAATACCGATTAATAATCTAACCTCAAAACACTTTATGTTTTCTTAAAAAGCGTAGTCGACGGAGCCCTGCTACGCGGGTTTAAAAGGATAAAGTTAAAGGATGAAGATAAAGGAGGGTGCCTCAAGTCCCGATTATTGGGGCAAAGGTAGTTCCGTCGCATGCATTTCACAATATTAAGGTTTCACTTCGCCCTTATATTACTATCTACCGAAAAATAATGCGTTGTATTGTAAGCAGTATGTTCAGTTGACAATGTTTCGAGAGTCTACAATCTCGCTATAGATTAAAATCTAACGGGTTTGACAATTTTACGGTGACATATACCTACATGTAGACAAAACGGCAAAAATAACACGCTTGTTGTGGCTCCCCTTAAAAAAAAATATTTTTCTGGTTTTTGTATTTTTTGTTATAGCGGCAACAGAAATACTTACATCATCTGTGAAAGTTTCTACTGTCTAGCTATCACGGTTCATGAGATACAGCCTGGTGACAGAGAGACAGACGGAAAGTAGAGTCTTAGTAATAGGGTCCCGTGTTTACCCCTGGGGTACGGTATCCTAAAAAACAGCAAAATTCAACCATTAATTTTTTTAATGCACAATGTACACAACCATTTTACACGTAGTGAGCACATGACCCTGTTAGGGCGCAGCAAGATTACTTAAAACTAATATTGCAGAGTATCTTTTACTTACTGAGATCATTAGGAACAAATAAAAAAAAAAATATTATATTAATTAAACTTATATCTAGCATTACACAATCAAGAAATGTTGCAACCATCAAAATATTTTTCATTCTAAATTGATGCAGCGCTTACAAACAAACAGCATTTTATTTTTATTTTGATTAAAGTTTATTAATTCCTGATCCGTTAAAATGTGTTAGTTATATGGTACCTACGCGTTTCGAACAATATTAACCTAAATCGCCAGTGAACACCTCTGACGCAAAAACAATAAATATACCTACATAAATACATAAAGCAACAATAATGAGGTAGGTGTACTCATGTTGTGTATCCGCGCAACGTTGATATATTACTCTATGTATAAATATACATAGGCATGGCGAAAGGAATAACCTTTTAGACGTCTTTGGCAAGGCCGTTGTTGTCTGCGTAAACAAGCCTAGCGGGTTCGGCGCTCGATAATTTAATTATTTGAAACTTGGATGAATAAAAAGAGGTTATTATAAAATCTCGGTTTGGTGACAATTTTTTTAATAAATGTTTTCCTTAAAACTAATTGTGTTAATTGCAATAAACGTTCAAAGTTCTTGTCGAGTTCGAGCATGATGTTATCTACAACCACGCTTTGTTATTTTGTTTATAAATCTTCTAAATGTCATTACTTAATTAATAACATCTATTATATGTCGCGCAATAGATAAATGTTCGAAATGTTTACCTGACGTGCAGTGCAGTAAAATTAACTAACTGGGTAATTAAATAAAGCTTCACGAGCGTTTCCGAGAAGTGCATGGTGGAGTAGTCACATGAGCAACAAGTGGACTTATCGCACTGGTGTATTCACAGCGATAACATTAAAATACAGCTCACTATCGCCTTCTAAGAAGTTGCCCGTCGCGGTGCGGTCGCGGGCAGAGCTGCGCCGGCGCACCGATCACCGCGCACCGCACCGAGCGACGCGACAGGTAGCTAGCTCTAACGGCACTCGTCTGAGAATATAATTTTTGTTTTTAGAACAAAGTATAATATGCCGTTAATATACTTTCTCTTGTCATTAAAACTAGCATTGATTAACATAGTGAAATTTATTCTCGGGGATGTATTACCAAACTTAAGAAATGCAATTATTTACGTACCTACACTCACGTTAATGTTGTAATGTGTTACTTAATTAGAAAATTGTGAATTATGTTTAGATACAAAAAATGTTTTTTTATTAGTTAGATACAAGTAACCGTGACCGTAACAGTGATTTGAATAACGGTTAAAGTTGAATGGTTAGTTTATTGTCAAAATTGGTGTATATTTAATTTACTAAGTTCAAATATTATGTGACTTTAACAGTTAATTCAGTGTGAAGTTATCTCTTTGTGTGACATTTTCGTTGAAATAAAAAATTTATGAATTTATCAAACGAATGATCTTATCTCTTATAAGACATGTTATACTTACCGGTGTCTGTGACAATGTTACTTCCATGTGTGTACGTCGGTAGCGTTAAGTATCGTGCTGCAGTATGCTTCTTTGGCAATATGGACCCTAAGATTGCGTCACAGAGCTGGTTATTCCTTGCAGCATAATAGCAACAAGGTACTCACTCAGTTTCCACGCTCTGATTACTGGATGTTGGCTCTAGACAGCGTCTTTATCGGCACCGATCAGAAACTGAGCTCAACGGGAGTGTTTTGAGAAATCGATCCAGTGCTAGTGCTGAATTCTGTAAACACGGCATCTAATTAAACTTATTATGCGCAATAGAACTTATGTAGGTACTTCTTTTTGTCATAATTTCCAGTCTAGTAGAATTACCAAGTGAGGATAAACGCAAAAATAAATCAAGTCACTAATTATGGGCATTGTTAAGTTCTAAGATCTACATAATTATACAAAGTACCTAAATCCTTTTAATTTCTTCTTCTTGGAACTTATTCTATGTTGAATAAGTGGCCTAAAGCATTTTCGATTCTGAATAAGTAGGTAGTTAATAATTCTCTCAGGATGACGTCATTGTACCTTTAACCTTAAACATGAAAGCACTTGAATATTCAAATTCTTAAATGTTTCCCTACAAGTGCATCTAATTTAGAGTATTAGAGTAACATAAGTGTAGCACACACTGCACACACCACACAGTACGGGTTACCCGTCTACCGCCGCGCCGTAATTCCTTCAAGGGCAGATCTTTGTTCGTGTTGCGCTGCATTATCAAGCATTGTAGACACAGTTGGCTCTCATCGTCTTGTGTCATCGGTATTAATGTGCTTCCAATAATACTTGCCATGGTCAACAAAGCTGGTTGTTGCGATAAATGAGACAGAGCGTTCATGAGACCACACCGGGCGGGCCACCGGGCCATGTTATATGGAAAGTTCTGTGTACCTACTCTTGATCATTGCATTTTTGTTTTCAGCGCTGATAAAGCAGGTATAAACATTAAATTGATAATTATTATACTCAGATGTATAATTCCAATTGTGCTTATCATGATTGCATTATAATTATTCTGATTATTGGGAGTTAAAATTGAGTGTTGAGGAAAATAGAAGTTTAAATGAAGCGATTAGAAGCATTTAGTCATTTATGTAGCCAATTTAGAAACGGATCATTGTATTTACTATTTTTTATCATACCGCGCTGTTTTTTTAATTTCTTACCTATAGGTACCTACTTTCAACCTACCAACTTCAGCGTTTCCTTTTGCCTGCTCTAATCCCATGATAGGTACTTCGGTTTGGCGCTAAATGTTATCCTCTTTCATTATTCTCTGGTAGACATACCATTACCTGCCGGTTTCGGTAGGTTGCTGTCTCTGTCATTTTGCTTACTGGACCGTTAGAAAAAAACGTCACTGTGAAGCTTTCTTACAATTTTTCTATGAATCAAGTGACAAGAAGGTGACACGGATAAGATATACTTTGTTTATCGAAACACCGATAGCTACGGAAGAAGGCAGTCAGTACGTAAGTTATTTATTTATTTATTTATTACAAAATCCACAGCTCTTTACAATTTTAATCTAAACTATTTAAACTAATCTTACAGCCAATTAAGGATTTACAATTTAATATCTATACTTAGCTAAGAATAGGTACAGCGTGTGAAAGTGTGTGTGCCTGAGGAGTTAAAGTGGGTGTGTGAGTATGTTATAGCGGTGTGTGTGTGTGGTGATTGCCTTTATACCTTCTGTACAACCCCATGTATATATGTTATCACAACGACAACTTGATTTCCCATCAATTTCATTGTAAATGATATTAGGTAAATAATACACACTACACCTTGCAATAATAGATTTAGAAACAATACAAAATACACATCGTACTAAAATATTATAACAAAGATACCTCCAATAAACATCACATCTTCTGTTCTGTTATACTGTGAGAGAGCGGAGAGTATCGCCATGGTTAATTGTTGGATCAAAAGGGGTCAAGTGTGTATATTGACAAGCGCCTAAGGGCCAACGTCATGCCCAAGAAGGCCTGTCCCGTCACGTCAGCGTTTCATTAGGTAAGTATAAAGAATTCGCTAATAGCGTTTTAATTAATGTTTGTATAACATAATAAAACTGTTGTCTACACAAAATGTGACACTATCCTTGTTGTTGTGAAAAGTCTAACTATGTGACTGCCGAAGCCGAATAAGGATTCGGCTTTATTGGATAGATTAGTACTTTTGAGATAGATTACTGCATTTTCCTAAACGTGCACTGGTCTGCATGGCTAGGCACGAGCATATTCAATAATTATGAATTATTAGGATGTAGTAGTTGGTAGGTACTTTATTATACAGTTTTTATAAAACTGGTTGATCTAATGCAAAATTTTACCTAGCTATGCTTACATAATAATATTAAACAAGATGTAGGTAGGGCGATAAATAAAATTAGCCAGCCAATTTTGAATCGTACTGCGCATAGATATAATAAAGAAGGTACTGCGTATTCAATTATTTGACTCGTTCACTGTAAGTGGGTGAAGGGTTTATTTTTCCTCATGATGTCTAAACTGTGTGATCCTCACGAAGTAAATTAATTATGACATTAAATGGAAGAAAAAAATAATAATTAATAGCATAAATATTCTATTCTGTTAAATTTATCATCATTTTAGCAAAGCAAGGTTTTCCCTTTCTCAGTTCATTATTTTCAAATTAAAATATCAAACAACTTCGAACTCACTTTGCAGGGACGCACTTTTACTGGGAAAATTGAAAACGAGATACGGTAGCGATTTAGGTTTTATTTACCTACATACGAGAGCCTCTACGTGTGGCACTACGTGTC
Source organism: Xestia c-nigrum (assembly GCA_916618015.1). NCBI lineage: Eukaryota > Metazoa > Arthropoda > Insecta > Lepidoptera > Noctuidae > Xestia > Xestia c-nigrum. The sequence goes on along the minus strand of OU745245.1, from coordinate 9,993,167 downwards.
TAAAGTCACAACACTTTCGGTACAGTTGTTGACGGCACGTTCGGGTTTCGGGGCTAGATATGATTTAATATTTATGATAGGAGTCAATGTCTTCAATTCCCATTGTAGCAGGTTTGTTGTGCTCCTGCTATTACTCATACGATGTCGCAGCGCGGTACGACTCGGTTACTGGCTGTTAGCTACCGTATGCGCCTTTATTGAATACTGATAAGTTTACTCATACCACACCGTGAGTTATTGTTTTCATATGGCAATACTTAAGCCAAGGCCGAGTTCGTACGTGTATATTGGCCAGATTTGGTTATACGAGAAACGTTTCCCGCACGATAACCATGTTTATGAGGTAGATAGGTATTCAGATTAAGGTTTCGTTTTACGATTCATATTATGATTAGTATATTGAAGTGGTCACCAGCTATTGCCTTAAAAATATTCAATACTCTGGGACAGTGAAGGTTTCCAGTGGTGAAAGAATTTTCGAAGTCGTAGGTATCAGTAGTTCCGAAACACAAATATTATACAAACATTTACCTTTTCATTATAAAAGTATGGATTAGATAGCCTATTTCGTAATGCATAGATAGTAAGAACAAATTTTAATATGTGATCAGTAACGTCAAAAGTTTATTTAACAAAATGGCTAGCTTTCCTTGAATTTCTTTACATATTCTCATAATACCTGATACTAAACATCCGCTTCTAAACACGACCCACCTAAAGTTGCTGCAATAATTATTATGAACGATCGTGGAGAGAATTTTATTGTTATTTTTGCCATGGTATCATTTGTCACACGGACTACCTGGTGTGACTCTTGGCTAACTCATCTGCTTGAAAGTTTCAGCGCTACCTATTGTTTGTTTAACCACGTGATTATTGGGTTATGTACGTTACGCTACTCAACCTTGTGTAGAACCTTACTAAAATCGTTTTACCTACTTTTCTAGAACGTCGCATTGGTAATAGGGAATGAAGAACTGAATTGGGGAGCCACAGTTGATCTGCCTATAATTTATTAGTATAAAGTTAGACCCTACGTGTTTACCCTTAGTGTTTGTGCATAAATCGTATTTAACAAAGTAGTGCTGAAGTACCTAGGTAGGTAAAAACTGAAAATCTTGAAGAAAAGGGTTTTCGTTACCGACAAATCAGACATATGGCCTAACGTGTGTTGAAATTTTAGTGCTTGGATGGTATTATAGGTGCGTGTTGCGCAGAGCTAAGTGAGCGTCGACGCCGGCGGCTCGGTGGCGGCGCCTCGTACCCGTCGTGTTTACGTCTAATTTAGGCGCGAGCGCCGCGACGTCGCCCCCGCGCCTCCCGCGCGCTGTCCATTGAACACGCCGGTACGCGCGCGGTTATTTCGGCATGCCGAACGCGGCACTGCGACGCCACGGAATATCCTCACACTGCTACTTTCTTGTGGTGGCGATGTAGGTTACAGAATAATATTGATGTATCTGCTTTTAAAGGTTTGATAACAACATAGTATAGGGATACCAACATCTTTTTACGATACTTTATCCGTTACTAGGTATACCAATCACAGGCCCACCATAGAAGCTTTTGAAAATCATCAGATCAGTTTTTTAGCTGCATCAGGTTTAGTGAAGCTTAGAAAAAGGAAACCACGTGGACGAGTTTGCCGTAGTCAACTAACAGAGCCAAATGATGACTTCATATCGGTTACTTGGCTAGTTGTATAAAGACCACCCAAAATTTGCTGTGATGATTTGGTTTATAATATATTTTATTGTTTTACAATTTATCACTGAATTCGAACAGTGGAGGAAAACATTGTGGGGAAACCCACACACTCATAATAAACTCAGAAACGTGTTGTTGGTAGTGTCCTAAAAACAGTTACAGGTAGAGTCATCTGGCACGAAAGGTACAAAACTAATGATGAATAAGAGGCCTAAGTTGATATCGAACCACTGAACTATAACTTGATTCATAGGTACAGTTACTGCTGATTTTATTCACAAGAAGACTGACTGCCGAACGACCTAGTAGCGGGATTGATATAATCATTTATTTCTTTTCTATCATCGTCAGTGTGGACAAAATGTCTTTGTCTAGGCTATTAGAGAAAAATATCAATAATTATAAACAAATTAATTTAATAAATATTAAACGCGAAATGCAATAGAAAACAGGCTTCGAAAATCTTATTTCAAATTTATTTAATCGATTTCAAGTGGCTGGATCGCCGTTTTTCACCTCGAAGAGTTAACGAGCCCATGTCCTGTGATGTTACCGCGGCTAGCCTTGGAGGCTGCGGTGCGATCCGACTTCTCGGAATCGCTCCAAGCCCTCCCCCCGACACCCCTTACTCCTTACCTCTCGTAATCGCCTTTCCTGTCAGGACACGCTTAGTTGTTTATGGTACCTGAGACACATCACAATATCGATACCTGTCGAAAGATGTTTTTTATTAACACTTTCTAATTTGTTACTATTCTAGTATACATTGACTTCTACAGAAGTAGTTAGTTACCTAAGTAAGTATTCAATTGTTGATCGTGGATTTCGCTTTAAGGAAACTTTCAATGAGTAGGTACCTACCTATTTTAAATTGAATTTGGTTGGAAGAGACAGACATTTTTAAACGTTGAAAGGAATTTATTCCATTCTTTAGGAGTTCCTGTTTAGAGGTTACATACATTGAGTTCCGTTTATACAAAATTTTCGTTTGCTACGAAAGTTGACAAATATTATGAAACATTTTCAAAAAGTTATCGATAGTATTTGCATCGTCACTAGCCACTGTCAGTTCAACTTGAGCTCTTTTTATTTTCTTTTTATACACCTGAGTTGTTAGTAACAAAGGCATTCATTTTTTCTCTCGACTCCGCCCTGGCCTTTGAGTGCCTCGCCGCGTTTCTTGGTACCGGCGCCGATCATTCAGTAATCTTCGATAGTCGGTCGATAGCGCTCTCTGCGGTGGACCATGCTGCTCTACATTCAAGCAGGCCATATATTATCAAAAAAGTAGCCGTATTATAGAGTAGGTAGTAGAGACCGCCCGTAGAGCAGGTTATAACTTGCGTAAATTGCCGCTGTAAAAGGTTCTAGGTTTCTTCTGCCGCTGAAAGGATGAAGGTTGATAAGAATGGACCCCTTCAGTTTATCCAAGACCAGTAAACAATTACATATAATAAATAATATTACAAAGGTGGGGTTGTAAAACCTGTAAGATACACAAATAACCCACTTAATAAGGTAAAGCAATGATATAGAAAATAATTAAATATAAGTTGGAAATGGGTAACCTCACAATAAATCTTTTTACTATAATTGAATGGCTACTTGGCTGGAAAGTAGCAATAACATGGTGAAGCACCTTTCACTTGTTAAGTAGATATATGATTGACAGATGTTAGTATCCCTACTCATGTAGTGTGTGCCTAGTAACTTATAGACCTTAACTGTTAAGGTCTCTTACCTATTCATAAACGAGGAGATAGTGCCAGCCAGATTGATTTAGAATCCCAGAAAGATTGACAAAGAACAAAACAGGTGAGAAGTAAATGGCCTACTTTAATTCATGGCGCGGCGCCTCAGGGGTTCATTCATTCGAACTGTTAACTAATAATGCAATTTCATATAACGACCTTGATTTGTCAAACAATCGAATCTGGGACGAATGTTATGTAAATCAGTGCTTAGTGTAGTGACATTTTGTATCTCGGGGGCGAGGTGTCTGCGTTCCCTTCTCTCCTTTGCATTTCGTAACCCAAGCATTCGCTTTGTTGCAAATTTCGGGTGTCCTACATTTTACCACTTAGCTAACTTGATAGTTTTTAAAAACTGACAAGTTTTGTTCTATGAGCTTTATCATCCACATGTTAGTTTCCTTCGAATTTTATTGCTATTCTGATTTAAACGTAGGTGCTATAAAACTTGTAAAGCAATGATGAAACTGGTCATGTAAATCTAATCGGACAACTTTACGGAAATTATCGTCTTCGGCTCGCTAGCTAAAAGTTACCTATGGTTTGACATTTATAATATTATGTTTTGAGAGAACTTTGTGATAGAGATTTAATTAAACCAAAAGACAAAGTCAAAATACTTGAAAATGAGATTGTAAAAACCGTCTAAACGAATGGGAATAATCTACCTGCTGGTTTGCTTTATCCTGTGGCATCAATGACGTAGCTATAGCGCAGGAGGGTTCAAGGACCGCTAAGTCATTTAGTAGCCAGGTACAAGCTACTCGCCCCGAGGCGGCCGCCGACGATACACTCGCTCAGCTCTACTTGCGTGTGGCAAATGGTCTTTCGTCCTGTCGCCAACGGTCTCAAGCGACGTAGTGTGACCGGGATATATTAGCAAATTGTTATTTTACTGCTCATGTTTAAATATTTAATCCTCCGACAAAAACGTTTGTTTCCGTTCGCAAAAATAATATCAGAAGGATCCTTTTTAAACATATGTATAAAACTAGCTGACCCACGCAACTTCATCTGCGTCACTTAAGAGAGTAAGAGCTCACAAAGTGAATAAAATTTCCCCCGTTTTTGCAACATTTCTTGTTGCTGCTCCGCTCCTATTGGTCATAGCGTGATGTTATATAGCCTATAGCCTTCCTCGATAAATGGACTATCCAACAGAATTTTTCAATTCGAGCCGGTAGTTCCTGAGATTAGCGCGTTCAACCAAACAAATAAACTCTTCTGCTTTATAATATTAGTATAGATTAAACAAGCTTTTGAAGATGTTATAGAGAGCAGGAATCATTACTATTGAGGAGTGCAACATGTTTGGAATGTTGGTCGTCGGCGATAATGATAATAACTTTATGGTAAGGCATCGCAATGTACTGTCGGCAGCAAAAAAAGCAGTAATACGAATCACATCTCGGTTCGATTGATGAGGTAATGCGACGATGGTATGATGGACGGGAATGATGAGCTGTGAGTGAGACGCTGCACTGGTTGAAGGGAGTGAACGGGATGCAGATACAAACACGGTCGGGTCCAAAGTCCGGGACCGGCGACCGCCGAGCGGTACAGGACAGTAGCCTCGGAGCTGCAGCGACGTGAACTAGACTGAGCCGTGCCCCAACAATTATACTTTTCTTGGAAAGATGTAGCTCCATTCTTAGGCTATTCTTGAGATATAACAAAAGAAAGGGTTATTAAGAAACAAACGTTCGTAATAATAAACTAAAGGTAATATGACTTGGTAAATCACCCGTGAACAAAGGCACCTATACCACACATACCTACACCTAAATCAATTTATTAAATAAAGTCTCGGTTCTATGGTGTTTATACCTGAAATCTACCCGCGTCAGCGCGAAATATTGGTGAATGTAAAAAGGTCTGTCCACCGCGTTAACTGTTTAGTTCCTGCCTACATCCAGTTCCGGTGCAGCAGCAGCGAGCGAATGTCGACTGCGGCCATTAGTGCTTCCTGTGCGTCCACCAGTGAATGGGCGCACTATCCGCGACCTGGCTCGTTCGCCATATGAATGGGTAGTGCCTAGTGCGTACTGCACAATCAATTATTCGTGCCAGACTGGCTTCCGTTGGCGCCGGACACATGCTCCGTGTTCTGCCTTTTTCGCTGATTAACGTCTAATTATAGGGTACAGCTCTCCACCACATGACTCCTAGTGACTCAGTCCGACTTAATAACTGCACAATACTGTTCGGGACTTATTAGTAGCTGTGCTGAGTTTAGGAGCGTTTTGGATTTAGCTCAGTGGGTGTAAGTTCATGACTGACTGATATGCAATTGTGGGAGTACTGTCACTGATTGTGTCATGTTGATCACGAAACAATAGATATCTAAATACGGATACTTATATTTCACTCTCAATTAATTTATCAATGACGCCCTGCTTTAGCTACTACTAGCTCTAATGTTGCCAACACATGTATAAAAATATATGTGGGTTGATTCATGTTATCTACATCTACGTCATTTTCTGACTGGTCAATAGGTAGGTGATTGTGTTCTGAAGCAAAGAATGGACTGGCAAGAGAAACTGGTTCCCATAGGTAGGTGTGCGTGTATAGTGTATCCATATTCATGTGTTTTAGCTCATTTCAGTTTAATCTTTATTCAAGTTTTCATATCATTCTGCTTAATTAAAACCCCACCACCCACAGATAATGATTCTTCTTTCTTTGAGCTATTCTAAGCACGGCATTAGATGTGATTGACGTAGTTTGCCACACAGATTCCCTTAACACGTTTCTAAAAGTGACTTTTATGAGCAATTTTGAGAAATATTTTATGACGTTTAGAAATAACTTCATTATAGCTTCTATTTTCTGTTCTTAGTCTGCCATAATATCGCTACGAAGCTGTCTGTTCTGTTACCTTTATCAATTAAATTTCTTTCAATGGTGTCCTTTGTTAGCCTATGCCATAAAATCAAATCCCAATAGAATAGGTACCTAATAGGTAACCTCCAAACGGCAAGGGATTCATAATTTCAGGTTCTTCACTTCCCTGTCCAATGCTTGTGTACATTGGACAGGGACACACCGTGACACCATCATGTTTTGAATACGATGTTTCGATGAAATTACGAATCTCAGATTAAGGGGTAATTTAATTAATTTATAGGCAAAATGTTGATATGACGCATATACCTACTGTAGGTAGGTAGGTACAATTTACTAAGTAGGTACACATCTAATTGATCAAACAAAGACTTATTAGGTATTGGGTGTTTTATCGACTTGTTGTTCAATTTCTGGGAATGGTTTGGAAATTTAAAGGAGTCAGAGATAAAGCGTTGTGCCGTCGACCCGGATGCTGTGTCAATAGCGGCCCCTACCTAACTGACTCAACTCGACTCGGAGCCAGGTCACGACGCTGCTATCCTTGTTCCACGCACGAATATAACGCATTTCCTCCTATTTTAAATGTTTTCGTACAAATTAAAATAACTATTATAAAAACAAACGGTTGATTCATCACATTATCAATGACTTACTTTACCTACTTTAATTCAATTTGACCTGCTGACTGAGATAACTGCGGGATCGGTACAAGTGTTTGCCGAAAACACATCTTTATATTTTTGTGAGTGGGCCAGGGCACAGTGGGCACGCAAAATCATTTTAGTGTTCACAATATTCTCAGATAAGGAGAACGTTGTATTATCTCTTTACTTTCTAAAGCTAGATGAAAAAACTCGTTATTAACCTCTAGCAGCGAGAGGCAGGCCACCGCGCGGCAAGGCCGACTGGTCCGGTTGCCGCCGCGCCCAGGTTGCGCCCGCGCCGCAGCCGTGCGTGAATGCGTACGCACCGACACATGTCTATTAGTACCTATACAAACGCTTTAGCACATTTATTATGCGGATAACATAATAAATCACGCACCGATAACTGATTTCAACGAGACGGATTCAAGTTTTAGTTACCCAGCGGCAAAGTAAGTAAGCCAAAAACCCGGCCCTCAGACATTGTCTTTCATTGGAACAAAATGATGTCAAACCTTTACATTTCTGTAGTAAATGTCTTGTGCAGTTGCTAATCTTAGTTACAAGGGAAGCTTGGGTGATGACGACTTCGTTGATCTATCTTCTGGTTCTTTAGTAATTAATGACAGCAGTGTTTTTTGCTGATTTACTACCAACTGATCGTATTATCTGCTTCTTCTTTGTGTTGATTGAGAATAGTGATTCAAATTTTGTTAATCCAAAACATTGCCTTAAATTTTCCTGCAAGAGTTGTTTTTATTTTCTAAAATCCTGATATTCCACATTCTGCAGGACATGTTCTACCGGTTATACGTTCTGCATTTTAGAGAAGTGGATTCAGATGCCAAAATCCTACATACAGGTTACAGCCGTTCTGCTAATGTGTGGTGTCATTGGCGCCTTTGAAATATCTAGCCTTGCCAATCAGAACGTTTGACTAACCAATTCTGAAAACAAACCTTCCCAGAATTGAGATTGGTGTCATCAAAAATAAAAGTTCAAAGAAAGTTGTAACGAGATTGTGATAATTCACCAGATCGCCTAAGGAAAATACGTTAAATACATTTTGGCTGGAACAGTAGATCCCATAATAAAATCATCGGCCGGAAGTCGATGCGTCACTAGTGCGTTTTCGTCCACTTCTGTTAGTGTGAGTATCATGTGCGCTCTACAGTGTAGGTGGGTAATACGGTGCGGCGTAGACATTATGATATTATCGCTGCTGATTGTCAAAAGCTTGCGAAGAGACAACTGATTTTGCAGGATTGTTAAACAGTCTTGGATTCGACTAAAAAACAAAGCAAATCTAAATTAACTGTTATGTAGTCTAGTTCATTTGTGCGAAGTAGTGGTTACACTCTAACGCTTGTATAGTGTTACTGATTATTCGTGTGTGCGTTTATTTACGTACGCGAGCGCCGACTCGTCCGAGATTCAAATTTAGAATGCCGTCTCCGCCATGTTGTTCTCAGTGAAAAACCTACGATCCATCGTTTGAAAGCCGTGGATCTGTCGCAAAATATCGTGGCAAATCCTTTGTGGTATTCCGAAATTACCTATAGCGAATTTAGAATTTCCAAAATAGTGTGGTACCTACTTATCTCAATTTATTTTTCCTGCGTGGCATGTAGTGACTGGTTCCAATAACTGTAAACAAATTTTTAGGTGGAGCCAAAAATTACATACTACGTGAAAGTAAGGCTAAGGTACTATAGCTGTCTACAGTTCTGTTATCTTGAGTCCGTCTGAAAATTCAGTTAACGTAAATAAATGTTGTTGGTTAGTAAAACGTAAGTGTATTCATGTGAATGGATGAGTCACGTTCAGAATTGGTTTGGTTCAGTTATTCACCAGATTGTTGCCAACAGATCTAAGCGGTTACCGCTGAAATCTGTGAGAACATTACATTACCTATGTCCTTTTGTCCTGTCCTGTTTCAAAGCCATTATTAATTGTAATTAACGATCGGTTTCCAAGATGTCTTGTTCTTGTTAAACTTATGCTTGTTATTCTTCGGTGGACGTTAGCTACCGGTAATTTGTTGTTTCATAGTCTTGATACGAATGCTACAAGATTCGTGTATGATGTAGCACTTAGCAACGATATCGACACAAAACAAATAATAAGTTTTAGAGAAACTGGATTCATGTGTATTGCATAACGCACGTGTCTGTTGACAACAGCAATATTCACATTAATGGCTCACTTTTATTTACACAGATACTGATCACTGACACTAGAACAATGTTTGCCAACAGTCGCTTTGTTGACGAAACGGCACACTTCGGTTCACGGTACCTACACATACGCAGCGAGTGTTCATGCGACCATCTATTGCATTACCACTACAAAGAAACCATTTGCATGTCAATAATGTGTCGATATTCCACGATTTCCACATGAGGTGCTGATTGTTGCACTTCGGCCGTTTTCTCAATTTGTAAGAGAAGTATAGCTCTCATTTGTTTATTTGCTTCTGCGGATCTCCCGTCTCCCGTTAACTATGAAAAAGAAACATCTAATCATCATCTGCCTAGCCTTTTCCTAACTATGTTGGGGTCGGCTTCCAGTCTAACCGGATGCAGCTGAATACCAGTAATTACATGGAGCGACTGCCTATCTGACCTCCACAACCCAGTTAATACTGGCTAATAGGCCAGGGAAGTTAAGGTGGGACCTTACACTAATTCATAACTGTTTTCTTTTTATATATTTTGTAGAGCTGTTTATTTAATTACGTAATAAATTAAAATTAAGCAAATCATGAAAGAGCATTGCGCGAAAACGGACATTAAACCTAATTATGCCAATTTTCGCAGCAAAAATTATAACTTGATAAAGAAACTGAAAATAGCTTATAATTAAGGGTCTGTGAGAGCATGTACACAAATTAATCAAAAAAAGTGCAAGCAACGTACTTATATTAAAAAAACACGGTTTCCCATGTTTTCATTCATTACTTACAGGAAATTATATATAACCGTCTGCTGATGAAGAAAAATCATTGTTAGCGTGTTTTTAGTCAAATAAGTCATAAATTTAAAGTTATATTTTAAATGCATTGTGACAAAACAGTAATGCTGCGTTATCCATTCAGGCAAAAAAAATAACCAAATGAAAAGTGTTTAATTACGTAACAATATTATCACATAAACATTTATTGTTAAAATTAAACAAATTTAATAATAGCATCTTAATTTTTTTAAGATTTTTTATGGAATACTATAAGTGGTCGACCTTATCACTAAGAGCGTTAAGTTCATATTTGAGTGCGCGTGATCCGCTCTGCACGCCGCCTGTGCGAAAGAGAGAGACAGAGCGTGGGCACAGGTAGGTACCTACCACTGACGAAGGAGTGATTCATGTAATAGTTTTATTAGGTGTTTAATCCATTAAGGTTTAGTATAAAATGGTCTGAAATAGTACCTAAATATTTATTTGTTTGTGTATACCTACTGTGTGTTTATAAATAGGGATCTCTGGTCAAAAATAAAACTTTTTTATTTTATTTTATTTATAGGTAAAAAAATACCTACTTATAACTATTTCAAATTATTTGCTGAACCTATTTCGATTAATTTTAGAATATAATTCGTGCAACGAGTTATGAGCACTGACCTTGAATGCGCAGAAGCAATTTTTGTGAGAATGAAATAAAGGGTAGGTAGGTATACCCGAATTTGAATGATTCAACGGGTCATACTGAACAACCTTTTCCCAGGAACATGAGTCGAAGTATGAGAAAAAAAAATAAAGTAACTCCCATAAGTATCAAAGTACCTAGCTACCTATCAGATGACCGCACAATTTGTATGGGTGGTTGTTTTTTCCCTCAATATTTCGACCCATGTTGCTTGCGTATGGTTTGACGCAATGTTTTTTAAAATCTTGCTACCGACCATAAATTTGATAAAAATATATTTTTGCTCAAATAGGGTAGAGTGGGGTAGGGTGGTGGCACCAATTATCGGCCATGTCAACTTTTTTGGACTTTGACTGCTTGTAATTTTTACATTAATAGCTTTTGCTTTCTTGCAGTGTCTTTTTGGGTAAAGGGATACTGAAACTCCATTACTACATTCGCAAAATTATGAATTCTTTGTTATTTTTGATAATATAGATGTTTTTTTCCGAATATGGCGATTTCCCTTAATATCGGCCTATAACACCCTAATATCCGCCGTCTGTGACCCTAATATCGGCCTACCTTTTCTAAAGTGAAGTAAGATGAATAAACTACAAAAAAAAATATAACGTTTTATATTTCAACTCAGCTCAGGTACAAATCACTTTTATTAATTATCATCACATTCATTTTTTTTTAAATGCACTATTTAAAATCTATTCACTTTATTTGGTAATTATTTTTATGTATAATATTTTTTTTTGGAGTTCCTTTCATTATTTGTTTTTTAGGAATGTTGAATCATTGCGATCTTTAGTTTATAATAACAGAATTTATTTTAATTTTAAGACTCTGATGTCATTTCCTTCTAATAGAATCTTCTTAGGCCACATCAATTCACCCACGATGGACTGTATACTTTAAGTGGAACCATTGGAGCATATGTCGCATCCAATATTTTTGTTTTCATCTTCTTCAACATCACTAATTAGGTTTTCTTCACAGGCAGCACAAAGAATTTTCTCCTTTTCCAAACTTGTCTTGCGAAGCTAAATGAATGAGGTCAGTTTCGCGATTTCTGTCCTATAATCAACTCTTCTTTACTTCTTTTGTTTCTTTGGCGGGTTTATTTTTTATTCTCATTTCCAGTTTTTGTCTCTCTCTCCGCTTTATTCTCTTCAATTTTTTTTCTTCTTTCCTCACGTTGTTTGTACCCATACTAAGGTGGCCGTTTTTACGCACCAATTCCCTTTATATCGGCCGTAATTGATAAAACTCGTTTTGAGGCGCCCGATGTTAGGATCTAGTTATCAAACTGAGCTGTTGTTTCATTTTTAACCTTATTAATGTTACTGCTAACGTATAAAATAGCTAAACATGTGGTTTAACATTTTCATGCATTACCCCAATATCGGCCACCCGGCCGATATAGAGATTTATCAATAATATACACTGGACAGCAAATAAACCGAGCCACCCGCTACCTAGGTAGCGGGTGGCACTCTAATTCGATTTTCTCAAAAACTAAAAAACCTACAATTATCAAAGTTGTACCTACAGAAAGTGCGTTTCATGGTGATTAAAATGAAAGGAAACTCATTGGGTTTAAACAATAATTCAGTGTTTATTAAGGATTTTACAAAGAAGAGTCGTTTTCCAGTCATGACAATCGTTAGTAATGATAAAGTGAAAAAAAAAGAAGCCAAAAACAAAGATAAAATCAAAAAAAAAAAATATCTTTATTCCGTATTATATACAAGGATGCTGGCAGTTATCCGAGCAAGGGGAGGGCCCCTTGCTCGGATAACTGCCAGCATCCTTGTATTCATCGACCTTACGAGCCTGACGATAAAATCTTAAGGAATTGTATTCCACTCCTCTTCAATTGCGATTCGCAGCTCTGGAAGCCTTGTTGGAGCAGGTACCCGGGCTCGAACCCGACGTTTCAGCTCATCCCATAAGTGTTCTATTGGATTCAAGTCCGGGCTTCGAGCTGGCCAGTCCATCGTACGAATGCTGACGTCGCGTAGATACTGGGTCACCACATGAGCAACATGAGGCCGTGCATTATCATGCATCAATTGCATATCCTGTCCGATATATCCTGCGTAAGGTACCACATGGTCTATAAGGATTTCAGTAATGTAGCGATGAGAAGTCAGTCCACGTGTACGGCCCGTCGGTTCGATGAAAACTAACGGTGTATGTGCTATTAACGAGATGCCGCCCCAAACCATTACATATCCATAAGCAACAGTTTCCTCGATCCAACACTGAGAATAACGTTCTCCAGGGCGACGATATACTCTCTGACGTCGATCACTTCCATGTAGACTCACCCTGTTCTCATCAGTGAAGAGTACATTACTCCACTGCTCTAATGTCCAATCCCTATGCTCTCGAGCAAATTGAAGTCGTGCTCGACGGTGTGCTGCCGTTAATGCTGGGCCTGTTGCAGCTCTTTTTGGGGTCAGGTTCCGTTCAGCAAGTCTTCTTCTGACGGTATCTGAACTTATGACCACTTGGCGTTCGTCACGCAGACTTTGTTGGACTTGAACTGCGTTGAGGTGGCGATTTTGCAGAACAGTAAGGTGGATATAACGATCATATGCTGCTGATGTAGCCCTAGGTCTGCCCGTACCTGGACGGCGATCGAATGCTCCAGTCTCTAGGTATCGTCTGTAAACTCGTTGCACCGAAGATCTGCTGATTCGAAGCCTTCGAGCGACTTCACGTTGCGCAATGCCTGCTTGAAGTAATGCTACAGCTTGAGCCGCTTCCTGAGGTGTTGTATCCATTATTAATCGAAAAAAGTAGCAAAAACACGAATTAATTTGCAGTCATTGTAATCACCATGAAACGCACTTTTTGTAGGTATAACTTTGATAGTTTTATACTTTTTGAGAAAATCGAATCACAGTTCCTAGGTAGCGGGTGGCTCGATTTATTTGCTGACCAGTGTAGATCCCTAATCTCGGCCCCGCTATTATTTAATAAAATAGACAAATAAATGTAAAAACATGTTATCTAAAAGATAATTTGACTGTTATTCTTCCTGAAAAAATAAAAGATAACACCATAGGTATGTTTAATTCCCTCCAAATACTTATCCTTGCAATGCGTCCACTCAGGGATTTGACTCGGCAATGACACCAAACGACGCACGTCCACACCTGCGCGTGCTCTTTTGCCAGCTGAACGTTCAAATATTGATGCACCCGCATCAAAATATTGGAGGTAATGCGGATGGATATAGAGTCACTTTTTGCATTAAAATTATTATGATTTAAGAGATATTTTTATAGTTATGTTCCATTTTCTCGAAACTGCCGATATTCGGAGGAGGCCTATAATAGGAGACTCCACCCTAGTCAAAAAAAAAAAGTGCGGCAGGAAAGACAAGCCGATGATAGTCCGATCATCGGCTTGTCTTTCCTGCCGCACTTTTTTTACCGCACTTTGAATGCAATGTTCGTTTATGTATGAAGCTCTGCACTTTGAGTGCAACTTAATGTTCTCTTCAGATACTGTTGTAAATTTTCCGTCTTTACGTTTTTCACTTGACGATACAAGCTTTCTTTGTCCCTTCACGCCTATGTTCAAACAAATCCCACAACTCGGGAATTCCATTTTCTTACGCTGATCACCGCCGGGCGCCGCTTCGAAAACTAATGAAATGAACGCAAGGCAAAAGACCCGCACGCCGCCGCGCGGTGGAGCGGGCGGGCGACGGACGGCGAGGTACGACTTGCGGCCGCGCCGCGCAAACTACTCGTACCTACAGTTCGAGATATTTGTAAAAAAAGAAAGATTTTGTAAGCAGTTGCAATTTATGCTTAATTCTGCCAGTTTTCTACTGAAACTATTTAAGAGACTAAAGTTAAACAGAAAAATGGCAGTTAAGTATTTTAATTCCATGTAAAAAATAATATAAAAAAGCAAGTGAATTAATTGCTTAATTCCTTGATAATTATGAACAATCAACTGACTAAATGCTTAAACTCATTAAAACATACGGTTATCGATTTTGCTAAAGTCACAATTAGCTCTTTTTTTAAAACCCCTAAAAAGTAGTAGAAGCAACTAAAAAAAAAGCTTAATTAACGTAGCGTTAGTAACTTATTAGGGCAAGGTAAAAGTTTACCTAAGTATATCTCGGTTATTATATTTGCTTTTATTTCAGTTCAAATTAATCACTTAGAAACAAAATTTCCAGTAAAACTATAAGCCACCTTAATTTTGCAATATACGGTCACAAATAGATGTAATATTATCTAGCCAATCAGCATATAAAGAACCTCATAAGTCCGGTTATGATTTAGTGCGAACCTTCCCATACAGAACTCCGTAAAGTGATTGGCCTATAATATGATACCACTTGGTAAGACTGGTTGACAGATTTTGGGCCACTGACTACCTGTAACGCCGCTTAAATTGCTTTCCGAAGCACAAAGTAATCTCGGTTTGTGTGGACTGTTTCGACAGACCAACCTAGGCAAGCACTGTTTTGCCACAAGCTCCTCAAAAAAGCCATTAAGGGAATGGCAAATCAATGAATAACAACAAGTTTCAACTCTGATTTGACTTGCGTGGTTTCCAGGTTTCACAAGATATGAATGCTCCACCCCCTCTTCACGTAGGTGGTTACTAATTTAATTATGATGATACATAATTAGGTTTTTTATCTTAAGGGGCCGGCGGAGCGTGCGTCGTTCATACAAACGTAATACCTTGTTTGCTGACTCCTACATTTGTAATCAGTAAATAAAAATACAGCATTTTTTTATCAATTAATTCAAGAAGTTTTATTCAGTCAAGAGCAGCACATCTTGACCTTGACACATTTGGGTTCTAGTAGGTATTGAAATTTTGAATGATCATAATTATATAGAAAGTGGTCCTGGATGATGCCTTTTACCACATCTTTAAAAATGAACATACGTTTCAGATAAACTGTGTATACAATATATTCGTATATAACGATAAAATAATACATAAAACGTCGCTCTATAATCTATATGTATTATAAAAGTAACCGCACATGAACTTGATTATGTAATCAATCCAGGAATAAATAAAGTAGATTTGTTTCGCGGTTACTCGGTTTGTGCTCCGCGTCGTGTTGTTGTGTACCGTGGCGTGTATTGTGCGCCGTGTGGTGTTGTGTGCAAGTGGTGAAGTGGGAAAATTGCGCACCAGACGAGGATGTACGTCCGATATGAGGATGACGCGCATCCGGTGCAACCAGAGCGCCGTCTTACAATCGCCGCCTGGACGCAACAAACAGATGCTGCTTGTAGAGATTCTAAAGTCAGTGTTTGGATCGTAACGTCGATCGTCTAGATTTAAGTGGTTTCAATTGTAACTGATGCGCGCTATACCTAATTACGATTATGACGTCAGTTAATTTTATACAGAACACATAATCAATGTTTTGTTTGAAGGTAGGTAAGTACTTAATAATGGAAATAATTTGAATTACATATTCATATATTACCGACGACGTAAAGGTATGGATCAATATATGTATATTTAGAAGGTACCCGTGGAAATTAACTGACAATTTTTATTTTATTTCTTCGACTAATCGTGTTTTGCGAAAGTGACACTACACAACACAAACTAAATATCAAATACGGCATTGCATTTTTCTTTTCTATAATTGACACATTTCCGAAATTTTCGTGTACATTTCCGTGTACTACTGGGTAAGACAAAAGAGCAGGTACCGTGTAGGTACCTATACACGGTACCTGCTCTTTTGTCTTACCCTTCGGGGAAATAAAGGTGTGATGTTATGATATTCTTATATTCATTAAAATTAGGTAATACTATATTACAAAATGTGCGATAGCCGTCTAATTTAATAGCATCTAGATTTGTTGAAACTGCATTCATAAGTCCATTACGTTTTTCCACCTGATGACAAAGAGTGAAAATATTTTCTGTACCTAACTACCTATCTATTATCATAGCGTAGCCCCCTATTATATCGGCATTTATACGTATGTACTATAATGTATTGGCATCTGAATGAGATTTAGCGAGCTGCTACTCGACCATCACAGTTATTTTAATGTTTATGTTACGTCGACAGACGCGATGCCAACTTTATTTTCCATTTAATTGAAACACGAGGCATTTCACCGAATTCGTCATATTATTATTGTGCTCGCGAATCTGTTTACGATACATACTTTGTTTGCGATGTGAGGTTTGTGGAGTGATGAGTACCTAAGTAGCTAAACCAGTTTTCTTCTTTATTGTAAGTCCCTCATTTGTACCCGTCTGTGCTCTTAATTAGTTGTATTGTCAAAGTGGAGCGGCCTCCTAAAATAAAGATTTAGGACTGATTAAATTAATGCTCGAGATTTTGGTTCTTATTATTATCATCTGTTGTCACTATGTCACAGTGTGATGGTAGTTGGGTGCATTCCTTGAAATTATTATGAATTAATGCACCGAATTACTAATCACTTTGTAAAACAAGTACTATCAAATTTAGTTTAAATCCACTAGTAAAATTACTCGAATATTGTTGAACAAGAAGCTATCCTCAACGGTACCTATAGCCGATACTTCTATGAATCATATTCTATGCATTGACTAAATAAAACACTACCACTCCAGTGTAATCATAATTAGTACAAGTACTATATTATACCTCGCTAGGTTACGTTGAAAACTAGTTGTCATTACGAGTGGAGTGTATGTACTTACCTACAGGCTGCTTCAGTTTGTTATTAGCATCTCAATAACGTTCGATTGGGACAGTTAGCCGACAGGCATCACCAGCGCAGACGCCAACACCGGGTGCGTTGTGCAATAGTGGAAGGCCTTCGCACGAGAGAAATGGCGGCTGTTTCTTGTCATGTAGCGATTGTTCGCTAGCGGTTTTAATGCGTTTAAGTTTCCGAGGCTTTGTGCATATGCGACGCACGTGATCACTTCGGTTGGTAACAGACTATTCGCCCTAGCTTCCAAAAAAGTCACGTTTGTTCATCATCATACCAGCTTTATCCCATTTTATTTCGGCGCTGCCTATCTTCTTCCATACATATTACCATAAGACAATTCCATATTTTAAGTTCGCGCTAACGAAGCAACAAGTTAACCCGGACTTTATTAAACAAAATGGCTGTAGAATAATTTTGCATTGTTGTTTTGTTGACTGCTGTGACACTATTTGATCACTATCCAGCCAAAAAAAGCCAGTATACAAGCTGGCTGAGGGATGATGCAGATGATAACGTTATAACGATGACATAACGGTTCAGCACAGGTTATACTTTCTCTTCACTGATTCATAATTTTATCTGCGCTGAGGATACCGTCGGAACGTAAAACGCTTTCTTATTTCAGTTTTGCTTTTTTTCAATACGTATGAAAATTGCACTTCGCAATTCGTTTAAATAATTATTTGGTAATTTTGGTATATCGGTTTCCTATTCCCGATTCCTGTAAAGATGACCAAAGTTGGGAAGATAATTATACTCATCCGCGTTGCCAAATACAGCCATCTGCGTTCTGAGAACGTTCGATTACGTGTTTGTCTTTGCAGATTGTGGGCAAAATAATGTGAATGTGTACAAACAAACATTGTGAGGGCGGGTGGTGAGTCGCATGTTAGATATAACAGTTTGGTCGGTGTTATGCAACTCGAGCCATCCATCCCCCTCCCCCCGCCCCGCGCTGGCGCAGGTTCCACTGTAATTACACACTTGCCCGCGCACCCGTCGCCCGCACCTCTGTTCACCTGAAGTGGCGTGTTGCGCCTACATCACACATTTCGTCCATATATTGCAAACCACATTTTTTCATTAAACTTGCATATTGTAGAAGTAGGTATACATGTACCTATTTGCAGTCTTCTTGTAGTTTTCCGGTTATGAATATTAAGGTTAATTATTTGGCCATTAATTACAATTATTAGTTTGAGAACTTACCCATATGACTGGTAAGTTTCTTCGTGAACACAAGACAATCGAACCTTTTCTTCATGCCACTATTATTGCCTATGCAATATTTGGGGGAATGATAATGGGTTTGGGAATGATCACCGAACCACACATACAGACTGTTTAGGGTAGCAATTTAAAATTATACGGTAATTATAATATCAACCCATGCATCAAGTCAACTGCATGTACCTAACAGTCCAAAAACTTAAAGCAGGTTCCTGTTTACTAAAGAACTTGCCCGAAGTAGAGCAAAATAACCAGCTTGGCGGTTTTGATATCCAAGAGTGACCTAAAGATGTAAAACTTTGATGAGCCGCAGCTGAATTCTTGAGCTGTTGAATAACCTCAATCTGTGAATGAGGATCAAAATTTCACGACGAATTATAGATAAAATCAATTTTTGTGTAGCTACAACGGTTAAGGTATGGTTCCCTTAACTGCCCCGCTGAAAGTTTCCACCCTGTATAGAACCAGATTGATAGTTATGAAAAATCCGAAAAATAAAGACCCTATTAAGAGTATCGAATTTACTCTTAATAGGGTCTTTATTTTTCGGATTTTGTGTGCGTTAAAACAAAACCCAAAAAGTGGTCTATGTACAAAAAAGCGAGATCAAGTTATGAATCAGCATAGATAATTTCCCAGATCTTAACATTCAACAATTTTGGACATTAACAGTACCATTTATATAAAATATTCTTACACGAGGAGATCGGAAACAATGGCTTAACCTATATCAAATAAACTAGACATAGGAACTCATATAGAAGGTGTTTGGTAGTAGTAGGTACCGACACATTTTTATAGGATGAGGGTGTCATTTCCCAGGACAGAAGAATAATTATTAAAACATAAAAAACGGCATTGCAAATGTACATACTCGTAAAATTTTGTGGAGTACCAAAAAATATTGCCTAGGTGCTACGTATTGTCAGCCTCAAACAAAAAAGTGTTTCATCCCCCCATCTCGGAAAGAGTATTTTTGCTCTTCGATATCTGAGTGCAAAAGCCGTTTTTATCGTCTTGAGGGTAAAGTAAATTTGAATTTAGAACATCGTGTGCACTAAGCATGTGAATTCAAAATTTTTAATTTGTTAAGAATGAGTTCTTAACAAATTATAAAAATATTGTATGATAAATTCGGCACCACAGAGGTAGAAGTAAATAGGTTTAATGATGTTTTGAATTCACATGCTTAGTGCACACGATGTTCTAAAATCAAATTTACTTTAGCCTCAAGACTCGGAACCTTCTTGGTGTACTTTTTTAATATGTATGTTTTGCGCGCGCCATTTTCTTTTCACGTTAGGTTAAAAACAAGGAATCCAACTTGAAAACAAGTGAAAAACCTAAAATGACTACTCATTATCTAGCGATGAGGAAGTTTATTTGACGCCAACAGAATTAACAGAATTTGTTAATAATGCGCACTTTTTTTGCGTTTATTCAAGGTGGGATGAAAAGTTACGTGTTGCACTCGAGTGCAAACATTTTTCACCTCGTCCTCTTTTGATTCCCTTGCTAACGCTCAAGATTCTAAGTTTCGAATCACTCGCTGCGCTCGTGACTCAATTTTAAAATCTTTCGCTTGCTCGGTCATCAAAATTGAGCACGCGGTTAAAAAACAACTTTGCACGCTTGTATAACAAGTAACTGTTAATGACTTCGAGGTAACATTTCGCCAATAAACATATTCGTGTTCACCCCAGTTTCATAGAGCAGATGAACCATCCCACCATACATACTGCAATAGAGCAGTGGACCCTCCAGGTGAATTAATTCTCAGCATCGCGAGTGCGACTCTAGTGAGGTCGGTTCCCAGCACTGAAGGTGTTTAAGGAAATAATAACTCAGTAAATGTGACACAGGTTCTGTGGGTGGAGGATCCCTATGACTCTCCCTATCCCTAAGACAATCATGTCGGTCCGTCTTGCAAACATGCACCCTGTATATTTCCCATTGAAATAAAATAAACCATGAGTTACGTAATCGCTTCTCAACAATTATTGCAGTTTTTCAATGCACAAGGAACTCCATCATATATGTATATACTCGCCGGTATAAAGAATGTACTTATCCCACCATACTCTGCGCAAATAGTCAACGACATCGATGGATGTATTTTTCTGAATCCATATTGATTTCTGTATGACACTACTACTGCATGCGAATCAAGTCAGGCGGTCAAAAGTTTTGTATAAAATAATGACTCTAATGGAAACTACTGTGTGTGTTCACTACACTTCTGTGACTCAACTGAAGCCGATATTATACTCGATAGTACCTACGTAATAAGTAGTGGTACATAGGTACTTATCGTGGATAGCTAAAAGTTATTTAAATATGTTGATACGATTGGGTATACAGGTGTACCGTGTAATATGTATAAGGTATATAGGTATTGCACGTGTACGAGTATCCCGGTTGGTTGCGGCTGTCCAGCTGACGTTGTTCCTAAAGGTTACGCATAGTTTGGTAGTAATGAGGAATCAAACGCAGTTAAGAAGTAGCGGTGCAGGTGCGCCCGCGCCGCGCCACGTACACCCGTACAGGTGCCTACTGGCTGGCGTGACATCGCTAACAGCTGATAGCGCTCAAGTTCATTACCGTTCCGTGCAAATCGATTTGTCGTGGTAATGCTCCCATCCGCTTTCCAATGCACTAAGTTTTTATCAAGATTAAAAAAATATTTAAAGATCAAATGTACTGATCGAGAATGTCAAAAATAATAGCAAAACTTTGCAACGCTTGGCTTCCGTAATATAGCCGTCAAAATATCAATAATTGCGGACGCAACCACGAATGTGATAGTGCCTACTTTCAGTGTAAAGAAAGTAAAAGAGTCATTCATCATGGCGTTGGCTATTCAGTGGGTCGCACTCGCACACTCCGTGTCCGGTTTTGTCTACAGATTGGTCACATCGACCGCTAAGTGGGAAGATTTGGCTCACACGATGCCGATGTTGCTAACGGGTTTATAATGAATGCTTTACTATTCACAAGTAATGTCTTTGTTAGGAAATACTTTTTTATTACAATTGTTTCATAGTTCTCAGACAGCCATTTTTTTCTTAAGATATTTATGGTTTTCTTGTTTATTTCCAGTCACATAACGAAGACGACGACATGGGACGACCCGCGCAAGACTCTGGCAGCGCAGTCGGTGGCCGGCAGCGTGCAGCATCAGAGCACGGACGCGCTGCTCACGCAGGCCGCCTCGCCGCAGAACATACCCAACACACCCGCACCAGGTTCATATCTATTCTTCTTTACAAAATTTACTAACAAAATCGTAGACTATTTCCTAAAAGGAAAGAGGTTGCAAAAAAGCAAATGACTAAAACACCGTATATTGGCGTCGTCTGCACATGGTTTCTGAGAAACATAATTTTAGGTACCTACAACTAATGAAGATCATAATTATAATAAAGCTAATTCCATTGGGGAAGAGAAAAACAAACGGTTTAACTGAGTTTCCTGTGAAACAAATAAATTCCTGTCAACATTTAATTAGTAAATATTATTTTATCTAATTAATTATATTACAAGCAAGTACTAGAATTACCTCAATCGTGTAGGTCCTGTAGGTAATTAAAGGGTTCATGTTTGTCCCCATATCAAGCCATAGTGCTGAATGACGTTCATGGTATTTCCATAACGTAAAATGTATTAACAAAATACTGATATGTTTGAGGATAATGTAATATGTATAACAATAATTGTTGAACCAAATGGCGTAAATCTGAAACTCGGTTCGGTTTTAATTGACGATATGATCCTTGTTTTATTTTCTGACGATATGATATGTGATACAATGGGAAGGACAATAGGCTAGTTTCCACCATCAATAAATTGCAAATCTATTTAGTCCGTCAGTTAGAGTATTGGATAATAATGGACACGTTTTTTTTTTTTTTTGTAAATCAATGAATACTGACGAAGTTAGAACGCATCAAAACTCGGGAGTGGGGGCTCGTGACGTCACAACGCACTTAAAAGTATAGCACGTCGTGACGTATTGAGAATTTAAAAAGCGTCGTATCTTCGTCAATTTTGGTTTATGTGACAAAAGAAAAAATACGGGTCAAATATTTTTTGATAATCTAAGTGACGGCCTAATTTGAACTTTTCAGTAAACAAGCCTATTTGCTTAAAAATCGATGGCAATTATGTACCTAATCGATAAGCACCTGGAAGTGACTTAACGGTGTAGCTGTAGATTGATTGAGATGAACATTTTAACATTTCGATCAATTGTTTAGACAGTGCTATACATTCTTGAAAATAGAATGCATCGTCTGTTCTATGGATAATCCAGGACATTTTGGGTTCCTTTCGATATTTTAATACACCGTTTTGAGAGCAATAATTTTGATGAAATAATTATACCAAGTAGGTACTTAACGCGACTTCTACTAATTTATATAATTTGATTCCATCTTCTTATTTTTTCCGTTTATCCAATCAGGTATCTGGAATACTTGTATTTCATTGTCTTGAACTCTGGCTTCAGTGTTCACGTGATCTAATTGGCCACAGTGGCATGTTTAAAATTATCATGGAACTAAAATAAAAACAAGTAAATAACCCGAATTCTAAAACTGATTTTATGACGGGAATTAACGCGTTGTTTCCGTCGGTCGATGCGAGACGAGCGTTGAAAGGTGTTCGGAAAATACATCGGTGTCGGCGTCGGCGCCCGCGCAGCCCGCCGCGCGCCGGCGGCGGCCATGGCGCCCGCGCCTTTCAGCGCCTTGCGACAGTTGCGACATCCGCCTTACTCTACACGCAGACTACTACAACTAACCCAACCACGCACCTCTTTGTCTTAATAACGAGATAACAGATTTAAACAATATTTACTTTTTGTGTCATCAATTTGACATGGCTTGACATGCTGCACGTGCTTAACTTTATGAGTTCATATTTTTTAAGTTATGATAGTTTAGTTAGTACGTGAGCTGTTCACGTATCAGATCACGTTCGGCAGAGGTGCGACAGCGCCGGCGCGGCGGGCCGGGTGCCATCATCACAAGTGACACTGTTCCATCTAACTTTATCTTCGCCACTACAAACACCTATGTAGATCAGGTGACAATACAAATAGTTGTGTTTCCACAGCGCGTTCCTTCTTAATCTTATGTCGCGATAACATACCACAACTCGTACGACTGAATATCTTTCGTATAACGCATCTCTTGTCAAAAGAAATTGTTTTGGAATCATCTATCAACATTTTGATGGGATTTAATAGCTGTGTCAACGGTAATCTAACATTGTTGACCGCATTTATTCTGGGCTAAGTATGAACAAAGAAGTGTTCGGGTAGCAATCTTAATTATCCATACTGTCTCGTAGTTTAATCTTGCAGCAGGTAAAAGTACAAGCCGGCTGTAGAGGCGGTCATAACGTAATGCTAACGTAATATCGCGGTTAGTCGCCGCGCCGCGCGCCGAGTGCGCTGTGCGCTGCTGTCGACTGTTGAGTAATGATCATTGTAAATAATGTGTAATTACACTGTGCGCTGCACGGACTGCACAAAGGCAACATGCTTAATAAAGAAATTATCTAGAGTGCAACTATCATAAATAAAGTGCATTGTTTTTATGGGCAGTCATACTAAGTACTTACTTGGGGTAGCCTAGATAAGAAAATGCTGGTAGGTATATCTATAGGTACTTAATACCATATACTTCGTATTAGGTATAATCAAAAGGCTTAAAATGCACTTAACTAACTATTCCTGTTAAACTTCTAACACAACACCTTAGCTATTATCTTCATGAATTACGTTCTGCGAGACCTGGAGACACGGGCTGCTCAACTACTGGTAACGGGTCAGAAACGACTACTTTTAAACGATTTCATCGTACCTACCCTCCTATTATAATTAGGAACAATTAGAATAGAGCAACGTAGATAGCGATGATATTGGCGATCAATTAGGCGCCCGCGCCGTGAGCCGTGTATCTGTGATTGTTTATGAATGATCGCTTGTTTGTTGCGCTGCGCGTACACAAAGCGTGAGTGCGCGCGCCTCGCGCCTCCGCGGCACAGCTCGCCGCGCGTGCGCCGTGATTCATTTTTGGAAGCGAGTGCCAAGAGTTGGGCAGCTCGCACTCGTCTGGCGCCGTAGTTTCTTGGAACGAGCTCTGGGCGACCTTCCCGTTGTCCACCTGATTCTCAATCACGTGTGCGTACGTCTTAGTTCATAATGTGCTGGCTTGCAACTAGTCGCTGTTGAGAGAATCATTAGTTGTTTTCCTACAAATGACAAGTGTAACGTTTCAAAGGTACTGATTACGTACGTTTGATTGATTTCAGCAGCGAAGAGTACAAGTAGTAACACACCGACGGATCCACTAGGGCCCCTGCCGGAGGGTTGGGAGCAGGCCGCGACGGCGGAAGGAGAAATCTACTTTATAAATCATGCAGCTCGCACCACATCCTGGTTCGATCCAAGGATACGTAAGTATACAACATGTACAGTGAATGTCAGCAACGCATAATTATCTCGTACTATTATATATGCTTGATAAACAAGACTATATCACGAAGGCAGGTGCTGATCCCGCAGTGTTATAGAAAGTGTTGTGTTTGTGCTGATGCTGATGTTTGTGTTTCCAGCGCAACACTTGCAGCGCACGCCGGCGGCGGGCGGCACGGGGCCGGAAGGCCACTGGGCCAACGCCTCGCTGCAGGCCAGCCAGCAGAAGCTGCGGCTGCAGTCACTGCAGCTCGAGAGGGAGCGCCTTAAGCAACGCCAGCAGGAGATCAGACTCCAGGTACAAATGCAAATAACAGCCACGATAAATCTTAGTCATGTAATCTCTTTGAGAAGGGTTCGTTCAGAAACCCAAACGATACTCCAAATTTATTCGCTGTTAAATCTCATGTAATCTTCGTCAGAAGAACATGACACAGCGACTCACACGTATTCTTTTTGAATTCAGAGGTTTTACCTATCATTTTAACAGCTTTATTGGTTTATTGAAATCTTGTTTATCGTGTTCTTTTTTTGTGGGATTGTATAATTATATAATGCACTCATTAACATACGACAGTTGATTCCGTTTCCTCAGTATGATGACTTCCGCATTGATGCGGAACTACTAGCAGATACGTTTGACCTTTGCAATAGTTCGAAAAATCAGGTTTCCTCGGTAAATTGCAGAAGTATTTCAGAATACAGTAAAAGTTAGTCTTTTAAAGAGTAGATCAATAATTAATAGACGTGACCGCAAACACTTTCAGGGCAACAACGATTCTGGCACTCCAAAAATATGTACTGATCTATACTTGCAAGTACCTGATCTGGATGAGAACTACGTAGGCTTGTGATAATCAATGTACGATAGACGTTGCGTTACTCATCAATGTTATCGTCATTAATAACGCGTAACAATATGAGTGCTCTAGTTTATTTGTCCGGTTGTGTATCAGATTACATTTCACCTTGCTCGTCAAAATTACTGATCGATTGCACACCTGCGAAATATAAATAAGTACGCGATTTGAATGAATTGTATTATTTTACTTCTCTTTACTATTCACTCACGCTGAATAAAACACGGGCAACGACAACTTGTTAGTTTTTTATCGATTCGAAAACGAAATCTGGGACTCACATCGATTAAATCTCTAACTTAGTAGTTAAATAATAAAGTACCTTTTCCCATATTCCAGCAAGAGCTAATAATGGCGCGACAATCTTCATCCATCGTGTCGTCCCTGGCGAACAGTACGGGCGTGGCTAGCACCGAGCTGCCTCTGGACCCGTTCCTCTCTGGTCTGTCGGACCACCAGCGGCAGGAGTCCGCCGACAGCGGGCTGGGGATGGGTGTCCCGCACTCCTACTCCATGCCGCACACGCCTGAGGGCTTCCTCGCCGGCATGGACGACCGCATGGACTGCACCAGCGAGGCCGGCGCCAACCTAGACTCCACCGATATCACGCTCGCCGACAACCTCGACTCTACTGACGACTTGGTACCTTCTTTACAGGTATTTTTGCCTGTTTTATAAGCTTAATGTAACCATCTAACACTTAAAATAATAATATCCTGACTGGCTACGGCGTAGTCAGTGTAGTCGATGCGCTACGGCGTAGCTGGCGTAGTTTTATGATCGACTACGACGTAGTCCAGACCTACGGCGGGGCTACGGCGTAGTTGAGTCCTTGATAGACTACGGCGTAGTCAGCCTTGTCGACGTAGATGCGTTTTATTAGTGTTTCCTTTTTTTTTTTAATGGATCTTGGATCTGCTGTTTTTTGCTATATGGCAATAATATTTTGTTAAAAGTGTAGTATTGAACCCAGGTTTAACCTACATGATAACATTTTTGTTTGCACGTAACTAACAACAATAATGTCCAGCGATATTTATTATTTATAACAGTTAGACAACGGTTAGTTAAAGTTTTTAGTATTTTTTATTCTCCCTTTTAGCAATTTCCTGTGTTGTTTTCTTTGGTTAATTTTATTCCAATAACATCAATGAGTCGCATGCCTCGCACTAAATATGCAAAAAATTATTTAATTTGTTGACATCCTCAATAATGATCATCGAGAGAATGTATTCCTTGTTGAGTGCTTAATTTACAGTTGTCATAATGAGTAAAATGTGGACGTTTCAGTTGAACGAGTTCACAAACGACATACTCCTGGACGACGTGCAATCACTCATAAACTCGACGCCGAGCAAGCCCGACAACGTGCTGACGTGGCTGTAGGCGGCCGGCCGGACGTCGGCACACCATGCTTACAAACTTTCAAATTAGGTATTATATGTTTAATGTAGCGTACTTACCGCTTGAATGACGTCGACCGCTGTAACAGTGTCGGTGACAGAACGGTAACGATGGTGTAAATTTCACTTTGAAAATGACAATTATAGCATAACATGTGTAATGACTGATGTGGGATTTTGTGTGCTTATGATTTAGGATAGTTAGATACTTTCAGTACCAGTACGATGGCTTCCTCGAGAGCAGGTAGACCGACGCGGACTCATGCATTTGTTAAGTATCGGTTTTAGCTCAAATGTTATTGCGAAAGTTGTCCACATCGGTGTACCTATTCCCTAATATATCTGCTCGCTTTTATGCAGAATTGGTTTTATCTCTGTCTCTGCATTTATTCGAATGAGATAGGAATACAAAATTGTGTGAGTTAAATAAGTGTTTCTACTTCGTTGTGATGATAAATGTGTGGAATCTTGTATGTCTGACCTTACAACACATACTCATTGCAATTATTGACTTGGACTCCTAAGTATTGTAAATTAGTGCCTTTTCCCCATAGTTAGCAAAGAAACGCTAAATTATTGTAATCAAATATTGTGTAATCTTTATCTTTTGGTGTGAGCAGAACAATAATGGTGCTCATATTCTAAAACGTTTCACCCAGTTCCAGTAGAGATGAGCTACGAAAACCAAGCCAAGTATCGCGAATCAGTAGAGCAAGACTATCACGAATGGCTAGTCATTGACGAAGGGGTGCGAGTGCGCAACGTACAGTCGTGCGCTGGTTGACTAGTACAGACGTACAGTCGGGCGCAGTGCACGAGCACTGGTTGACTGGTACAGTGACGACGTACAGTCGTGCGCAGTGCACGAGCACTGGTTGACTGGTACAGTGCCGACGTACAGTCGTGCGCAGTGCACGAGCACTGGTTGACTGGTACAGTGACGACGTACAGTCGTGCGCGGTGCACGAGCACTGGTTGACTGGTATACAGTGACGACGCCGGGTAGTGTCGGGTGTCGCTGCGGTGCCGCTGTGGCTGCAAGCCTTCTTTCGTAGCAGAAAGTAGTTGCGTTGCAACGCAATCATTCGTGAACTAGATTTCCCATATTCTTTTCATAGAGACTATCGGAAATCGTATTCTATAAATCGACAAACAAACAATATTTTATGATATATTTTAAAATTAAGATTGTGATAACATCTTGATGTAACAGTGCCTTATTGTGCCTTGATAAAAATTATTTATTGTTGTAATAATTTAGATAATGTTGAGATATTTTTACAATTTTCTATTGTCGAATTATTGATGTAATAGTGATTTGACAGAAAATAAACTACTTATGTACTTGTAGAACGTTGTTTGTCAACTTACACCGTCCTTGTGAATTTTCGAGATTATGAATAGACGTTAAGTTTTAATAGTTAATCATGAAGTAGGTTATAATGTTGGCAACTATTATGTTTACTTATTATAGTTGGGTTGAAAGTGAACAATGTGACTACCTAAGCAATATCCAAGTGTATGGTTGCAGCTAGCTAGCTAATTTTAGGGAGAAATAAGAGCTCGGAATTTTGCCTCTAAGTGCCTTACTCAAAACATTGTTATTGTCTGATATTAAGGATTTATTGAAATAATAACATTGTTAACTGCCATGGAGCAGACTCTACTATTGGTGCCAACAAATTATACAATCTATTTTGGATAACTACTCTTATTTAATTAGTATTACTTCATTATATTTAGTAATCAATTCATCAAATCATCGTTCATATTATTATATCAACAATTCAGAATATTTCAAAATTTTGTAAGCCCACCTAGTCTTTAGATTTTTGAATGAGTGTATTGAATTCAGCTAGCTTGATTGAATAATATGATAATGGAATTAGGCCTATAATATCAAATGCTACATTGAAAACTTTGCCATATTAGTAAAAGTACTTTTATTCTTTTAAGACTTTAATGTAATCTTCAGTTATGTCGCATAGCAATAATAGCATCTGTGTAACTATTGTATTTAGACGTAACGGTGCTGGGTTGATGATACATTTAATTTTGTATTCTGTAGATCCATTTGTTGTATACTTTATATTTGTATTTGTCGTGTATTAATTGTAAGAGTCCGTAAGTTTGGATGCTTCTCATATTGTTCGGTCCATTGTTCTGCCCTCCCCGCTGCGCCTCGGGTCGGGGAGGTGACAGCGGTGACGCGGTCGCACACACGTACCCGGTCGCCCCGAGTCGACAAACATTCCAAGTTGTATCAGTAGCCTCGCACGAACCCTGCCACTTGCTACAGAATAATGTTCAGAACAATATCTCAAGTGTAAACTGTAATCAATTATTTCTTAAGTTATAGCCTTTATGAAAAACATATCTTTTCAGTCTGATAACAGATGCAAGTTTTCTATGTAGTGTATGTAACTACGTGTATCAATGTTATAACAATGAAATTACGTGTCAAAGTTATTAATTTACTATAATTTCATTGTAAATAATTCGATATTCTTATAATGAATTAAATAAATATTTGTTTTAATACCTATTATATATTTCACTTCCCATAGATTAAACGACACGATGAAATAAATATTACAATTCAGTTCTGGGTGTTCTTATCTGTTGAAAAGAAAAGGAAAAGTCTCAGAAACGTTTCAATTATTTATTTGTTAACGATAATAAGCAGCGCAAGCATGCCTCCTTTTATAATAAATATATATATTATGTACAATATACAGATGTTACCATGCTCGAGCCAACACCCCTCTTACCCTCGTGCCACCTGTCAAAATGTAAATAAATAAGGGTTTCGTACAAATGTTAGTAGCTCCAGCTTATATTAAAAAAGCTGGTGAGTAGGTAATAGACGACACAGGTCAGACAGAAAGGTGATAGAGGTTCAAGCACGAAGAATATAAATAGATAGTAAGTACATTACAATCGTCATCGCATCAAGTTACTACATACTCATTCGATTATGAACTTAACGTTCATCATTTTATGGTTTAAAATCATTTGGAGAAATTTGACAGTTTGTGGTAACTTGACGTGCCAGAGACTGTACCTCAATAATGACATGCTGGTTTAAGGCCTACGTAGACCGGGACGGGATAGCAAGGGATTTAAATTTTACCAATGGACATAATTATAGAAATACGACCGTGGCCCATCTTTCAATGCTGTGCGTTGAAATCCCTTTTAATGCTACGGAATTATTTTTAAGCATAGCAGTATCTCGTATTTCTACATCAATACGTTTGAATGTCCATTGGTAAAAATTTAAATCTCTTGCCATGCTGTCCTAGTTTGCTTAGGAGATTAAAAGCCAAGTTCAGGAGAGCCAGTTTAATTATCTTGAACCTTTTCAGCGATAAATCAGTAGTTGGTACTTAACATGCAGGTAGATCATTTTTTTTTTATATTTACAGCGTGAAGAAAATAACAATAGAAAGAAATAAGATAGGTACTATACTAACAGGCATTATGTTCAAAGATACACCTACTAGACGCACTTACTTAATAATATCTACATTGAAGCTACTGATTCTGTTGCGTACCGATTAATTAACAAATTTATGGTACTTAGAAAACAAAAAAAGGCCTAATTCAGAATTTTTTAGGAGACGATTAATAGAATAGGTAGGTTAGGCAGTCTATTTTTTCATGAGGTAGCATTTGAACCGTCTAAATATAAAACTTCAAGGTGTTACATGGACTTTCAAGGCAGCTAAACCTACTTTGATAAATATTCCTCCATCTCTAGTAATTAAGTCTAGTATAAGACCTGAATTCCTGCTACGCTGAAGTCGCACACGGTCGGTCGCATACGTCAGCAAGAAATATTAGCAACAAATGTGCCTCCGGCTTCAGCGTCGCAGTATGGTGCTGTATTGAACACAATGTACAATCGTACGCGCGAGCGAAGTATCTGACCGACATCGGCGTAGCAGGAATTTAGGCCTAATTTTCGGTCTACAACTTCATTGCAGTGACTAGGTCTATTAGGATTATAGCTACCAAAAATTACCAATGAAAATGTAAGCCATCGATTAGTTTCTAAAAGTGAAGTTAGGTACCTAAGTACAAACCCCCACTTTCAGAAAGGCAAACCTGATTCAGCCAATTACAACATTACTTTTAAACTGTCCTTTCATTCTTATTTTACTCCTGATTGTGTAGTGTAGTGAACCTTACGCTCGTTGAAATAAGGTTCATATCAGAGTCGTAAAATAATAGTGAAAGAACTAGATTTGACAGCCCCTCAGAAACCAGGCGCCAAAGAAGATTAAAAATGAGAACTTTTAAAATGAATCAGTGGTTTTAGTTGGAGGTAAACAGTTGGTTCTTACAGCAGGATCCTTGAAGCGAGGGTCTTGTGGAAGCTCGCGGTTGGCGATCAGCTCCTTGTAGTACTCGGCAGACAGCTTCGCCGTGCGTGGGCGCGCCGGGTCGGTGATATTCACGTGGTAGAAGCCGAAACGCTCACTGGAATTTATAACCAGTCCAATTTTAAGGATTCCGTAAACGAGACCCTATTACTAAGCATGCAATGTATGCCCGTCAGTCACAGGGCTGTATTTTTGGAGCGTACGTAACATACAGTAAACGTGTTTTCTACCGAATCATCGTGTACGAGTCCGACTCATACTTGGCCTGTTTCATTGGTAAAGCAACGGGTCACATGCCTTGGTACCTATACATCATGGAAACATGGTACGTTTGCATGTTAGAGACAGGCTGTATCTAATTTTGTTTCCGGAGCCCGTCTGAGACAGGGGTTGTTTTTTTAAAATCTAGCTACAAAATAACAAGTTGTCCCTTTATGAAACGACTTTAACATTTAACACGGGATCTCATATTCTGCCTACTAGCACGCGACCAAAGGAAGTAGACCCAAACCTAGCAGTTTTTCTCACATTATGCTATAGTTCGATTGTATTTTAAGTCTTACGAGAATCCAGCCCTCCATTCGAAGTTGTCCATGAGAGTCCACGCCGTGTAGCCGAGGACTTTGACGCCGTCGTCGTAGATCACGTTCAGGATCTCGCTGAGGTATTCCTACAATTTTAGACATGTGTATTAAAATAACATAATTTTAGTAAAATCGTTGATAGAGTCAATCATGGGTAAAACATACGCATGTAGAAACTATAGACTTTCAAAGATCTACTAAAGACAGCTCAACCGCTGAACGTGTTTTCCGAGCCAAGGAAGGGTCACCAGTGGCGTAACTATAGGGTGGCAGGACTGGCAAAATGCCATAGGCCCCCGGCCTGACAGGGCCCCCGGCCCGACAAGCTGCGAGCTCAAAGCTTAATGTTGGACCTTTAATATCGATTAAGGCTACAATCAAATACCATAAGTATTGTACAAGTTCAAATAAATAATTAAGATTTAAAGGCTTTTATAAGAAAGGGACCGATTTTAGAACGCATCCATTGGGTACTTCATTTTTTTTTGTACCGGTACTTACGTGGCGCGGGTGAGCTCGTGACCCTCTCTTAAAAGACAGTGAAAAACACTGAAATTGAACGTACTTACACAAAAAATATTTGACAATTAGATATTTAACTAAAACGGACACAATGTTACGATTGGGTAACTATCAGTGATTTATTAAAACTACATTAAAATGTGAATTGGGGCCCCATACAAGGGATTTGCCAAGGGCCTCCGATGGTATAGTTACGCCACTGAGGGTCACGGTATGTTATGGTCACCTATCCACAGACTGACAAATTAAATTAAAAAGACCACACATTCAGTATACGCAGTTGCAACAATATAGACCAATGAGGGTTTTCCTTTTAACGTTCCTTTTTCAAAATAATATGGGTACTTACATTGAAATAACTGATGCGGCCATAATCGAGCAAGGTACCGCGGTCAGAGAATCCGTTCTCTGTGATATAGATCGGTGGGTCATTGTACGAACTCTTGCACCAGCGGAGCAGGTTCGCGAAGCCAGTTGGTACTACCTGATGGAGATGTAAAGACAAGTAAGTTTCACACGTGCTGTAAGATTACGAATTATTCAATTAAACACTTTAAGAATTAATGGCAATTTTCGATAATGTAGATCTAGTTAGTAAGAGCCCTACGATTTTTGGCAATCATTTAGGTTTTGCTAACAATATAAAAAAAAGGATTACTCTGAGCCACTCCGAAGCGGAATCGCCGCCGACCTCCATGGTAGTAACTGCGCCGATATCCTTCAACCATGAAGGAGACTTAGCGATGGGATCGACTCCAGGTCCAGTAATCAAATGCGTGGTGTAGTGGTTGATGCCCAGGAAGTCGGATGTACCCTTGATCCTCTGAATCCAGTAGTCATCGAACTGCTCCAGACGTGGTTTGGAGAGACCTTCGTCCGCGCTCTGGCGGGCTACATTTTCTACCATCACCGCTGGATAGCCACCCTCAGCCGTGAAAATAGGGTGCGCGAACCAACCGAACTAAACAAAATCAAAATAATTAATGACGTACGTAAAAATGAACACAAAGTTAGTATTAAATAATTTTATCTCTTTACTTTGAACTGATTAGCAACTTCAGCGAGCGCCACCTGCTCTTCATTTGTCGGGTCACTGGGCTCATACCAGATGGAGTTGATGGAGATCATGATCCTGCCATTTTGAGACGGACGGTATTTCTCGTTGTACAAGTGGTAGGATTCAGCATGGGCCTTGAGCAAGTTGTCACTGCACAAGTAATTACCAACTCCATGGCTGTCGACCGCTGGTGCTTTCTTGTCGTCACCGTAGGCATCTTCACAGATCTCGTATGGTTCGTTGAATGTGATCCAAGATTTGATTTTGGTTCCGAAATGTTTGTAGCACACATCAGCATAATCCCGGAAGTAATCAATCAATTTTGGGTTCGCCCAGCCTCCGAGATCTTGGAGGGTCTGCGGCAGGTCCCAGTGGAATAGGGTGACCTGCAAACAATGTCAAATGTTTATGAGTGGGGAACTAATCGTTGTAACATAACTTGCGATTGTAAGATTCATAAAATAACCTTTGGTCTTGTGACCCAATTATTTTATTCAAACTTTATACTCCGAATAATAGAACTACCTATACTGGCCATATGCTGTTGAAAAAATATAGAACGCTATAAAAGTTTTTTTTTTCTCCATCGTTTCCTAATGGTTTTCATTTATAAACAACAAAATGAGCTTGTATTTTTATAAAATGAATATATAAATTGGATCTTTTTTAATCAGAATAACGTTACTACTTTTTGAGTTCTTAAAAATTATTAGACACCTTAACAAAAAAAAAAACTCAATTCAAACAGTTTTTTTAAATTAATTAATTAAAATATATGCTGATTTTTACGTCCAAAAATTAATGAAAGCCATTTAGTACTCGTATAAAAAAAAGCAAATTAAAAAAAAAGAAAATGACGTTATGTCTTTTTTGTCTGAATATGGCCAGTTACTAGAGCTAGCATAATTATTCTCACTGAAAAGATCGAATTCATGGATTGTGTTATTAAAATACAAGTTGATTTTGATTGTGGAAACTTTTAAACTTTTTTTTGATGGCGGAACTTTTTGAGAGCATATGGCCAGCTGCCCATATGCTCTCAAAAAATACCTAAGTACTTAAAAAAATCTCTTTTTGTAATGACTTCATTTTTTTCTACCATCAAAATCAACTTGTATTTTAATAACACACTCCATGAATTCGATCTTTTTAGTGAGAATAATTTCGCCAAATCTAGTAACTGGCCATATTCTGACAATAAAGAATAAAGCCAACGCCATTAAGTTCTTTTTTTTTAATTTGCTTTTCTTTAAACTAAATGGCTCTCATTTATGTTTGGACGTGGAAATCAGCATGTATTTTATTTAAAAAAAAAAACAAAACGTAACAAACTCCTTGAATTGAGTTTTTTTTGTTTAGGTATCTAGTACTTATTGAAGAACCCAAAAAACGAGAAGTATCTTATTTCAATGAACTTACAAGTGGTTCGATGTTCTTCTCGGCTAGAGCATCGAGGAGATCGTTGTAGTAGCGAATGCCGTCAGGGTTGATTTCGTCGATGCGGCCGGTGGGCAGGATGCGGGCCCAGGACAGCGAGAACCTGTAGAAGTCCACTCCAAGGTAGTCCAGCTCTTCCACATCCTCCTGGTAACGGTAGTAGGACTCGCAGGCAATGTCGCCATTGGTGCCGTCTATGATCATCTCAGGGCGTGAGTGTGACAAACGATCCCAGACATTTTCTGTCTTTCCTGAAAAACGTTAACAATAGAAAAGTTTTAAAATGTTTATAGTACATACAGTATAGAAGAGGCTAATCTAGTTTCCATGTAGCACATGAACATAATTATGTATGTACATACAGTTAGTGTTAAGTGCAAAAAAAAATTTAATGTTTTATTTTGTTGATCTTAAGGGTCAGTTACCATCTCGAAATAGGGCTGTTAAACTTTAAACATGTTTATTTTTTTTTGACCTTGTAACTATATTCAACTGTGTTTTAAAATCTATTCCTCAATCTTTTTCTTAAAACAAATACAAGTAGGTCGTAGGATCTGTTGTTTTTCCTGTTGTTGTTGATTTATCCCATCTCGTATTTGTAAAGATTAATGTTGATTGAGTATCTGTCGAGAATTCGAGATAGACATCGTAATTCCTCTTCAGATAAGATTTTGTCACAACTATGACATTATCATCAAACCATCTTTTTCTATGAGTGTTAGGATAGGCTTGATCACGACCATCTTATTGCGATAGTTGCTAAGAGCCATTGTTGATTACGGTTACAAACCGTAATCAACAATGGCTCTTAGCAACTTACTTAGTACTTACTTAGTACTTTATATAAGGTCGTCATGTAAATGACACATAATCATAAGATATCATAAGACTCGATTAAAAAATTATTAAAAATAATAATTTGAACTGGAACACTTGTGCCTGATGACGGAAGTGTTCCAGTTTCAATAATTCTGTCAATCTACCAAATGCTCAATATGTATTAACCTTATGGAAGATTGCCGTTATGGTTGTATCTGCAAGCTGAAAACGAAAGAGAAATTGGCTCAACTATACTTACCACTGACGTTCCACGCGCCTTCGATCTGGTGAGCAGCCGTCGCCACGCCAAATGTGAACCCTTCAGGGAATTTAGTGTACGCGATGCTCCTGTAACATGACATGATGATGTTTGTTGTAATTATGTACTTGGATATGCTTAACTATACAATACAATACAATGTCTTTATTTTTTCTCTTCACAAAGGTTCACATAGTGTTCATAAAAGTTGTAACTTAACAAAATGCATAATATTATGTTCCTTTGTGAGAGACTGGCGTCCATACTAGGATACCCTGTGTGACGGATCCCCAGGCTCTCACCTCGAATTAAATGTATTTACTTATAATATAATAGCTAATTTGAATACATAGATAAATGATTTAAAGCAGAAGGGAAAAAGGCAGACTAACTTAATTAACGCTAACTTAACTTAACTTGCTGCAGTTAGGCTTTGTAACCGAGGCAAGTTCAAAAAAACGCTGTGTTACGATTTAGACGCGTTCCTGATGGGCCAGAGAAGGCAAACCAACAGGAAGGTTGAAGTACGGAGGCAAGTTGGCTAGCAATAGATCAGGACATACTAACATAAAAAGAGCGTTACGAGCGTAACCGTTTCGACCACATTTTTCCGGTCATTGTTGTATCAAGGGTAGCAGGTTATCATTTAGTTCAAGGGTCTGTCAAGGTTTCTCAAGGAAAACAGCACTTAAATGTTGGCGATTTCTTAAAAAAAAACAGGTCTACGGGCAACTGCATATCAGTGGTGATGATCAGACATTGACAGTATCTTATGTTGTCGTAGCAGGAATGTTGATTTTCTTAATGCAACCTGAAAACCGGCCGGTAAACGGTGCACTTATTATACTTCACGAAGCTGAAATGAGGAAAACCGCTACCTACTAGCGCCTATTAATTTTCTTTGACGAAGTCGCATAGTATTTGCTATTTGAAGTTATAGTTAGTTGGATCTCCATTTCTCTAATAAGTATTAATTAAGTAGGTACGAGTAGGTTTACTTAACATAATTGCCCCGTTGGTTTCGTGGTCATAAGCGTGTAGAGTCTTGGGTGCAATTTGTTTGGGAATGTATATGTCACCGTGAAATTGTCAAACACGTTATATTACAATATAACGTTTTTCTCGCGATATTGTAATGTCTCGAATTATTGTCAACTAAACATACGGAAGTATCTCTGCCCCCATAATCGGGACTTGGGGCACCCCCCCGTTAGGTTAGTTAGGTTCCTTTAAACCCTGCACTCGGAAATAGGGGCCCCGCGAAGCGGGGCTCCGTCGACTACGCTTTTTAGGGGGAATATAAAGTGTTTTAAGGTTATGTTATATTAATCGGTATTTCTCAGGAATGGTGCATTATCTTTTCATGAGAGTTGTGCCACTGGGCAAGGGGGACCCCTCCTTCCCTCCACACCGCGTAAGTTGACTACCATCGCATGCATTTCACGAAAAATAACGCGTTTTGTTGTAAGCAGTATGTTCATTTGACAATAATTCGAGACTTTACAATATCGCTAGAGATATTACAATATAACGTATTTGACAATTTTACGGTGACATATACAACATTAGAAAATTGTCAGTAGTAGCCCTTAGTTTGGTAGTTGGGCGGTATGATTCCCCCGTGTCTCGGAAAGCTCGTTAAGCCGTTGACCCAATACCTGAGGCCCTACACCCTAACGCTTCGTCCGTATCTATCCGCCTCTCTCACTCGTCTGCAGACGTGCGCGAGAGAGACGGATAGATCCGAATATACGAACGAAACGTTAAGGAGTAGGGCCTCTGATCTCTCTCCGGTCGTTTCGAATTGATGTCCCATCGGAATATGGGAATAAAGAAACAGACTGCACCTGTGCCTACGCACACAATTGACCACTATAATATCTCCCGTGCTGATTTCCGCTGAGATTGGTCGCCATGACCAAAAAAGATATGAAGGACTATTTATTACTGATACATAATTCATCACTATCCTTAAATTCATGCCCAAATATACTGTACTGCTAGACTCGGTGCGTTTATAGTTAGGCATTCATTAGGTTATCGCCCATTAGAGCTATAGTTACGTCGATTATTGACTTTACTTATGTGATTTAGTTAGCCAATTTCCAGTGCGGCCGATAAGGTTTCTATAAGTATCGCAATAATGACTGACTTACAACAAGCGAATCTTCTACGAGCGCTAAAGAAAGTTGCAAGTGTCAATGTCCTTAAACAATACATAATATAATTAGGCCTGTTTACACTGGAACTTACCCGGCTTTTCGTAATAATTTTAGATAAGCTCTGACGCTGATATAAGTTATTTCTAGTCATTGAACGTTGAATATATTATTATGACAAGGATTCATCTAGTTTGGTAAATCCACAGCTTCTACTGTAATTAGGACACGATGTGATAACAATGACGTTTCATGAAAATGTATTAGGCCAAGCCTTAAAACGTTAACAAACAAATGGATATTACAATTAAAAGTTAGTATTTAGGTTCAAACTTATTTGGCAAAGAAAGACCTGTCTTGCTGCTGTTAAGCGAATCCATACAAGTAGAACAAGTAACAGTACATTTTTAGAACGTTTCATGACTTTTGCTGAGATGTTTAGCATCGGCTCAACAAAGGGCGATAGGCTCAACAAGGTTTTGATAATAATTAATCGATTATTATTCAAAAGGTGCTGTGCAGTCATCAATATAAGAATGCGCGTCTAATAAATCCTTGAGGAGAGCTATTGACCTTCAAGATAAACTTACTTAATTGTATTTAATAAGTCAGTTGTGCAATTAAAATATTTAATCAAGTTTGGTGACCTAGTAGTAGAAACAAACAGACTTACGAGTGGCACAGCGCCAGAAGCCCGATAGTGGTCCAAATAGTCATCGCCATGGTTCCGTGTAGCGCCGTCGACCTCCTCCGGCAAACTGCTCTGTGCCGACACTCACCGACACAGGTTTGCTTGTCAACTTGTCAAGAGAATCTTTGGCGGTGAGATTATTCAAGTGCCAATATTCTGCAGATAGGCTGTTGGGTGTGGTATTCACTGACAAGGGATTAACGTTTGATCATACTCTAGTTTCCGTAGTAACAAACAAGTATTTTATAGATAACGGAAACAATTTGTATAAACTGAAGAAGAACCTTCATGTAAGGTAAGACACACATTGACGAGGAGTATGACTGAGATGAGACCAACAGATTATTTCACTATTATTGGCATTATTAATTAATCACCTTATTACATAATATTGATCACATTTTTAATTGCACTAAAAACGGATTTTATGAAAAAACGATGAACTGAAAAATTCACTTAAGTACCTACCTAACTGTTGTAGTTCCCATAATTTTCCATAAGGTCCTTTACATTGACCACTGGGAGATTTATAAGATACCAATACAAACTAAAGGCATAGGCAAATTGTGTAATCACTTTGTGAATATTGACGCCTTTCCTTTAAGACTTTAATAACGAAACTAGACGAGTTATTGGCTTTACGGCTGCAGACGAAAGTGTTCACGTAATGTTCCGTTAGTTACTGGTCGGAGATTGTTTGCATGCACTCAGTTTTCTGTGACTATAGAGTAGTAGTAATCTATTATTTGAACTTGCAGTGGTGTGTGTGTTACCTAACAATGGTGTAGTACAAGTAATACAGAGTTGTTATTAAGTGTTCAGCCGTAGCCAAGGAGTCTAGTTTTGTGCCCGCTTGATGGCAATAGGCCCGCGCCTTATTAGTGGGACTTAAACATAACTGGCGGAATGTGGGTGTGTATTATGGATCACAGGCGTGATGTTATGTAAGGTAAGTAATACAGGGAGGCAATTTAGTCACCTGTAGGTATCAAAGAGGTGAGCCAACTCGTCATATTAAACTAGTTGCCCAAAAAACTCATTAACTCATCACTGTAGTCTTACTTAACAAGGCCATTGCCCGGAATTTATCGACAAAGCAACTAACAAACCCTGCGTAGGTATCCAAAAACCTAGACATTTTGTTTCATTGCGCTCATCGTAAAATAAACTTGCTAATTAGTTAATTTTGTAATGGTTCTTTTCATTTAATGGTTAATTTCAACGTTTATAACGGATCCAAATGTTGTATTTTCTTGAAGACTATTATAGTCAATGAGTAAGTAGGTCTTATTGTAACGAAACATAACACACACAACAAAACTACCAAATTAACGTAAAAAAGACAGTTAAAGTTTTTACATAGATATGCCCAAAGTGACTGTAAAGGGAAACAACATTAAGTATTCATCAATGTAGTTTATTACCAAAAAAATACTACACAAATTCTAGTCTATAGAACTTCGAATCAACAAATTGGTTTATCCACCTATTTTGTTATCATGCTTGATAGGTAGAATAGTGTTGATGCTCATGAAAATGAAAAAAAATCGTCTATTTTTTCTAATTTAATATTTCAGATTTGGTTCAATAGATAAAATTCTTCATATTCATGAGGATGACCCTAAAAAAGATGTAAGTACGGTCTACGATATTTATCAAAACATATAAGATTTTAATTTATGTTAGACTTTATTGTCCTAGGCTTCATCGATGAGTCCCTGCATGACGCATAGGTAGTCGATGGAGGTGGCCAGCGAGTGAGTGAGCAGGATGCCGCGCGTCAGCACCTCACGAACCTTCCAGATGTCTGTACTGCTGCACGGCCGGAACGCCGCGGTCACCGCCCGCCGTGCTATCGCACACGGCGTGAACAGCGACGGCTGGTCCAACCACACGCTGCAAAAATTGATAACTTTGCAGGCCAAGCCGGATTTAAACTGAAACCGTGGCAAGCATGGGGCACGGAAGAGACGGATTTACATTCCTTTTCTATGAGCATAGTTATATGAAGAGGTTCCTCCTAGTACAGGGCCCGTACAAAGTATCCCCTTACGAATCGACCAACCTGGGACGCGGCTAGCGCCTTTCGAAATCTAGCAATAATCATCATTAACACTTGTAACCCCAAACAAATTGTGGTTGAGAAGGAGAATGATGAGATGAGGAAGTGGCGCCACTTCCTCGCCCCCCGCGCACCCGCGCCACCGCCATACGCCACTCGTATTTGACCCGCGCCTTACAAAACAGTAAGTTGCTGCTTTAATAATATACGTGCTGTGGTGCAGATGCTGTTTCTTTCAACACTTCACTGCTTTTTATCATGATTTATATTTATGAATGTTTCAGTCAATTAATGTTTGAGCTTGATTACAATTGTTATTTTACATTTCTGCAGATTTAAAAAAGTTATCTAAAAGCACTGCACGCACAGTCAACACTACTGTAACAGCTGAAAATCTAACCTCAGCAAAAGGCTTTCGAACGTGAAGTATGTGACGCCGAGGACGAACACGGGGTAGATGAGGGGTATCACGACAAGAAGGCATAGGATGAGTGAGCAGATCAGCTTGAGGAAGGTGGGGAACGGCGAGCCGTACTGCCAGACGGCGCGCACGTCGCACGCGAACTCCCGGACCAGCACCCGCACTCGACCCAGCCTCGACGCTGTGCGCAGCTGCTGAAGTCACCAGTATCTAAATTGACCCTGTTGGCTAGCAGAAATCTACCACAACCAGGTTTAGAACGTTGGATGTATAACTACGCATTCTTTGTGTTCTTAAGGCGCTCTCTCACCGGAGCATTCGCCTGTAACGAAGCAATCCAAGATTCGATTATATTCAGGAACAAATGATTGTAACACAATACATTATTATCTTAAGCGTAACTAGTGTGATGCTCGATTGCTCGGTGTTCGTCACTTACTGATGTAATGCTCGTTGCTCTCGGTGAGGGACTGCCTTTAGAAAAATAACGAAATGAGGGCTTGAAAATGGTTCATTAAAATGGCATCGAAAACCCCTCGGTTCACAGAATCGCTACTTCTTCCACTCGATACCACACTAACTTCCAACATTGATTTATTTAGTTTTATAAACCTCTTTATGGAGTATTGATTTGCCCCCCTTAGCATGCCCTGTGACCGACCCTTCTATTCATGTCTACCTACTAGAAACTGATGCTGATCATACTTCAACCATAAAGACTTTATTTGTTCTGCGATATGGTTTCATGCTAATTTTCTTGACATCAAATTAATTGTGCAAGCAGCATTTTTGCGCAAATTTTATTATGTTCTTTGGTTGACTGCGACTCTTCCATTTTAAGTCTTGTATTTTTTTGTTACATAACCGCATTGATAATTTTTTCATGTTTATTTGTAAAATTGACAGGTTGTTGACACTCATGGCATTGATGTTCCAATTCAGTTGCCTGTGATGGTGTGAGCATGGAACTAATAACTACGAACTTACTAAGTATTTGTGCACTGAAAAAACAATCTTGAAAAAAAGATAATGTATTTGTTCACTCAAAAAGTGCATAAAGCGCCTATAGAAGTGTTCACTTCAAACATTTTACGGACTTCGCGTTAAAACTGGTCGTAGTCCCGGTTGTGTGACCAACTTTTTTAAAATTTTCCAAAAAATTACACATTTCTTTTGTGCATCTGTCGATTCAAAAAACCCCGTTGGGTGGCCATGCTACGCAGGCTGGTCAATATTCTAAAAAATAAGAATGTTCCCTAAGTATTCGTCATGACACGAAATACGTTTATTTAAATATATAAAATAAATAAAAAAACGCTGTTGGTGGGACGCTGTTGGTGTGAGATTAATCATCACAGGAGATAACAAACCAGCCTTGAGCTAT
This sequence comes from Xestia c-nigrum, assembly GCA_916618015.1. Lineage (NCBI taxonomy): Eukaryota > Metazoa > Arthropoda > Insecta > Lepidoptera > Noctuidae > Xestia > Xestia c-nigrum. Next base: position 9,950,096 of record OU745245.1, on the reverse strand, counting down.
CGTAGTTAGATTACCGAAACAAACATGATGTCAAAATACGGACGATAAGTTTTGGTAGAGTACAAAAGTCTAAAAATGACATGGGCCATTATACCAGTTAAATGTAGGATGAATGAAAATGAGAAAGTACACAGCGATCTTTTAGGCTAACCCTAAATAGGTAAAAATTGTGATGAATTATAGAAGATTAAAATTAAATTCTTACTGCTCTTTGATTGGTGTGACAGTAGGAACGTGACTTGCATTGCTTGATTTTTTTTACAGTTACAATTTTACATTCAACGTGTCGCTATTTTATAGTGAGTAACTTCTAGTGGCTTGCTATAATTTGTAGGTTCATGTACCTATCTATAACATTATCAGCCTATAATGTTCCCACTAATGGGACAGACCTTCTCTCTATGACAGGGAATGGGCTATAGTAATCCCACGCGCGACCATTGCGGTTTGGTAAATGTCACATATGTATTCGAATTTTCTAGGACATGTCGGTTTACTCAGGATGTTTTTCTTCACCGGTTTGAGAGCAGCGTGGTGATGAAAGAAATTACACAAAGTATTGCGCCTGCCTGGGTTCGACCCCAAGACTTACTGCTCGTAAGTCGGGGCCGCCATCAATGGGCAGCTCTCGCTGCTGATGGTATCGTCGTCATAATTTCGACGAGATGGTAATACCGTGCAACTTCCCGAACGCTACCCAACCAAATCGGATTCGACGGTTGTTGACCTCTTTCTCTTTCTTGAAGTTAGACCTACCTAACTAGACCGTTTGTCCCTATGATAGTTATACATTGCATGGAGTATTGAACAATCTTCATGCATCACTAGATACAAATGACAATCAATAATGGTCTTTTATCGTAAATAAGCTTTGCCTCGTGCCTCAATCAATCGATAGTGCTCTAATTAAGAGGTTTGTTTTCTTTTATTATAGCGGCCACTTGTAGCTTCATTATTCTGAAGGTTATGCCATGCTTGTTCTGGACTTCTGTACTGTATTAGCGTTGGTAGAATTTAGCATTTATTTTGTAGTTCCTACTCCCAGATTTCGTTAGTTGCATTTAAGTAGCACAAAAAAGCAACCAAGTTGCGGTCGCGACCCAAGTTCTGGAGTGGCGACCGCGAACCGGAAGACGATGCGTTGGCAGACCTCCCACTAGGTGAACCGATGGCCTAGTGAGGGTTGGATGCGAGTCACACAGGACCGGTCAATCTGGCGACATTTGAGAGAGGCCTATGTCCAGCAGTGAACGTCTTTCGGCTGAAATGATAATGATGAGGAAAAGGGGGCGAGCCTATTGCCGTCAACCGGACACAAATGCAGAGCACGGTTGCTACTAAGAAATTCCTAAAGAAAACACCAAACAACATTTTGCCTACTGAGGGAATCGAATCCAGGACCTCGTATTCAGTAGTCGCGCTTGCAACCACTAGTTAGTTGTGTATATTATATTGCCGTTAACACCAATTACAGACATCAGCACATCAAACTTTAATAGATTTTCAACTTTATCACTAAAGTATTGTGTTCAAGTTTGATTGGGAAAATTTTACAGTTTCGGGTAATTTGATGTGCTGGCGTGTGTACAACTTATTTATTCATTTCTTTACATTTAAATTACATTTTTAATATTTCGTAAAACTAAATAAACAAAAAACATTTAAAAATCTAAAAAAACAGTAGAGTCCGAGCTGCTGGTGGTAAGGGCTCTTGAGAGAGGAAGATTTTACTATAATTAAAGCATTTGGTCTCTTTAAAATATGACCTGCATTAGACCACTGTTACGAACAATACTAAATTATCAAAAGCAATAATACAAAAGCAACGAGGCTGATTATTGTGACCTATAAATAGCGCAGTTTTAGCGTTGCTACTATTCGAACACTGCACGCTGTGCCTAGATAGCAAACAATTATTGAGGTCGATTGAGTGTTTGCTCTTACGAATAACGTCAGGCGCTGATTTATTAAGAGGCTTCTTGATTTACAACAATACAAAGTGTGAAGGCTAAATTATTGCCTAGAAGGTACGAGAGAGAATGAAGTTTAGCTTAATAAACATACCTCAACTTACATCCTTTTCCCCATGGTGGTGCCTGCATAGTAAGGCTACTATAAAGGGTGTAAAAGATTTTTTTTTTTGTTCTAGACCATATCTGGGAACCTTTTTTATGGAGATATTGGGGGTCAAACTTCCAACTTTTTCAGAAGATTTTTTCCTTTAAACCTGGAACAATGTTTTGAGGGAGTTACATTGAGTTTTACCGTAAAACGTGATTTTTCACCCCAAAAAAAAGTCGTTTCCCAGCAATCATTTATGTGTAGGGTAACTTAGTTTGATGTACAGAATGCTTGGTTAACGGCTTCCTAAAGGGTCCGTATACACCCTGTTTACTAAAGAACGCCACCTGCTACGAGCCTTGCATACACAATTTGCCTCACCTACTTTCATCATGCCTCTACTACCTCGGCGGAACAGCAGCTGGATGTGGTGTGTGGATCTGTGTAGTGGACTATGCTACACCTCTTATCATTATCTTATTATCCCTCTGAGCCCCAAAATATGAAGCCAAAGTGACCTCCGCACTGCTACCGATGACACAGTAGAAGAGGCGCAGTTTTGGTTCAACCAGCTATGGAATACCGTCTAGCCAGCGACACGAAGAAAAAGAAAAACAAGAAATGAATAGTTGAGCTGCGCGCTGGTTTATTTATGCATATTATTATTATACAGGTAAGTTATGGGGTTGTGGAGGCAGTCGCTCCATATTAAATACTGGTATTCAGCTGCACTTGGTTAAACTGGTAGTCGGGGAAAAGGCTAACCTGATGATGATAATAAAGTGCTTAGGTTGTTGTCACACGCCAGTGCATTGTTCACTGTCTCTTAGTCAGTTTTGAAAACGTTAACATAACGTAAAATCTATATCTATATCTATACATATAATAAAATCGTTGAAACCAAAAAATCTGTACATGGAAGATTTAAAGAAAAAAACCGACCAGGGTGACTTAAAATAAGTAACTGAACAATTTAAAACCATTTTTAAAATTCGTGTTTGTTTGTTTGTTTGTTTGTTTGTTTGACCGCGCATCACGTAAAAACTGCTGGACGGATTTTGATGAAAACTTCACTAAGCTATTTAAATAAACTCAGAATAACATTTAGGCTATAGAAATTATGGAAAATGTTGGAAAAGGGGGGGTAAAGTTTGTATGAAAAAAAATTTTTAGATTGTTCTGAGAGTAAATACTTATTATTAAAAATAAAGAAATACCTGTTTCAGCGTTTTTATAAAATTTTATCCAGAGACGTAAAAAAGAGGGGTTTGTGTTTAAAATTAATTAACTTCACACACCTATAGAACAAAATCCAATGAAGTATTAAACTTTATAAGTTGCTGTAAATACTTCAAATCTAATTCAGGTAAATATAAATTTTCAATTTTCTTGAAATTTGATTTTTGAAGTAAATACGCCCAAAATAGCGGAACTCAAAAAATACGGCTTTCCTCGGTATAAGTAGTTGGTAATACAGGGTGGAAACGGTAAACGGGGCAGTAAAGGTCGTGGCTCACTTGACAAGCACCGCACCAGCACCGCTCCAACCCAGCAATTTACTTGCCATTCAAATTAGAGCATTAAATCGTGTGTCGCATAACATATTTTTTAATGTCCATATGAAAAAGCTTACGGCGGGTGGTCAACGCGCTTGCCGCTACCATACGCCTCGCCCCGCGGGCGGCGCGGCGTCCGCGCGCGGTCCGCGCGCCGCAAGCGAGGGGCCCGCGCGCCGCAAGCGAGGGGCCCGCGCGCCGCAAGCGAGGGGACCGCGCGCGGACGCCGAGTGGCCCGCGAAACAACGTCATTGCGCCGTCGTGCTTCTCTACGTCGTGGGTACTCTTTGTTTAATGTATGGCCAGTTACAAATTTAGTTAGAGAGCCCACGACACTAAACCTAGTTCGGTTAGACTCCCAGATAATATCTATATATATCACGATGGTCACGATGCTGCAATGCATAAACCAAAAAAAAAGAACCATTACTATTATGATAAGACTCCCAAGTTATGTGAAATTTAGTACAATCGAAAGCTTGTTGACACCGAAGTAGCACAAACTAGTTGCTTAAGAGCTCTGGAGCCAATCCGATTATTCCCAAAGGCGTGCAAGTCCTACGCGTGTTCAATCACAAATGCCTTACAATTGTGTTCGGGGTGACAGCAAGCTCTTATTCCGGGAGGTAGCGGTGCAAATAAAAATGCCCTAATAAACCGACTGATATTGTTGTAATCGAAGGTTGATCTTATGAGATGATCTTATAAGATCTTAGATACCACGATCTTATAAGATCAACCTTCGATTACAACAGTATCAGTCGGTCGGTCGGTCGGTCTGTAACCAATCGTTACAGTACACCGGCTGAAACTATTTTTAAAAATAATTTACATATACTGAACTTAAAAAAATCTCAGAACTGTAATGGAAAGAAAAATTAAACCACGAATCCACGTCAACAAAATATAATTACTAGAGATAATTCCCTAAAATACAATGCTACCTCCTGGACTATTACTACCAGCGTGCGGACTGTGAGCTTGCGCCTTGCGGACGGCGAGGGGGCCGCGCGCGGCCCGCGCGGCGCAAGCGAGGCGACCGCGCGCCGCAAGCGAGGGGACCGCGTGCTTACACCTCGCTTGCGCCGCGCGGGCCGCGCGCCGTAGCCTATATTCGAGGCGACGCCGGTCAGGAGCTGTGCTGGTGCCGTGCTGGTGCGGTGCTTGTCAAGTGAGCCACGACCTTAAGGGGAGCCACAGCTACACGAAAATGGTCTTAGAAACAATCCAAAAATTTTTCGCTAAATTTTGATCCCCATTCACAGATTTAATAAAAAAATAAAGTACAGTTAGCAAGAAAATTGCCATTTTACATAAAACTATTTTTTTGACGCCAATAAACCTTAACCGCTGCAGTTACATGAGAATGAGCTACATGAAAATGGTCTTAGGAAACTATCCGTAATTTTTTGTGAAATTTTGATCCCCATTCACAGATTTAAAAAAAAGTACAGTTAGCAAGAAAATTGCTATTTTACACAAAACATTTTTTGATGCCTATCGATCCTGTTTGTAATACTCAACGGTTAAGGAAGCTCCCCTTTCTGCCCCGTTAATCGTTTCCACCCTGTATTTACAAATAAAATAATACTACGAAGAAAATGTAGACTATACGAATGTACATCAGATATAAAGCCGGAAAAGTTACAAATATAAACGAGTACAAATTCTACTATCTACAAATAAAAAATGCTTTGTCGTGAAGGACTGTCTGATGGATCAACGCACAGCCTGAACCGCAGATTGTAGAAACCTGAAACTTGGAGTGTGAATTTTTTATATGACGTAGGCATACAATAAGAAGGATTTTCTGAAATTATAGCCCTAAGGGGGTGAAAAGAGGGGGGCAAAGTTTGTATGTGAAAATGTGATTCCTTGGTCCAATCTACTTCAAATTTGGCAATCAAAAATATTAACAGTATTGATGGACGCGTTTCGTATTGCACGTAAATTGATTTCAATGCATATCTCCTAAGATTCACCATTTTAAATAACTTTGCAGCAAAATAATGATCATGTACCGGGCCCGCATTTTTATTATGCGGATGGATGTGTGTGATGTGCTCTTTGAAAATTGTATTATAGGTGCTTACAACCCACTCTCTGTAACCCTCTCTTTCTCTTATGTGACGCAGACGAAGTTGCGCGGGTCAGCTAGTATATACAGGGTGTCTCATTGAAATCGGTCAGTATGGGAAAGTCTGAAACTATAAGACATATGAAGATCTGTTTTGAGGAACCATGTCATCGATTTTAATAACAAGGAAAACTGCATTCATACATTTTAAAAAACATCTGTACTCCGTTCGGGAATCGAACCCGGTTATTTTGAAAAAAACCTACTCTATTTCTATTTAGATATCGATTGTGTAGGTCTTAAGCAGCAAATGTCTGTATGAAACATGATGTCTAAAATGAATAAAATGCATTGTTTCCACACACTTTAATTTATTTTAGTAGGTGCTTGAACTGTGATATCTGAATCTTGATAGGTGAATCTTGGTGTTTTTTAAAATGTATGAATGCAGTTTTTCTTGTTATTAAAATCGATGACATGGTTCCTCAGAACAGATCTTCGTATGTCTTATAGTTTCAGACTTTCCCATACTGACCGATTTCAATGAGACACCCTGTATATAAATGAAACCCGTTTTCCGTTGTCACGACATAGCATGAAAACGGCTTGACCGATTTGGCTGATTCTTTTTTTGTTGTGTTTGTTATTGTCAGGAGAAGGTTCTTATGAAAAAAAAATGTAGTAGTAGGTAGGTAGGTAGTAGTAGTAGGTAGGTAGTAGTAGGTAGGTAGGTAGTAGTAGGTAGGTAGGTAGTAGTAGTAGGTAGGTAGTAGTAGGTAGGTAGGTAGTAGTAGGTAGGTAGTAGTAGGTAGGGAGTAGTAGGTAGGTAGTAGTAGGTAGGTAGTAGAAGGTAGGTAGTAGTAGGTAGGTAGTAGTAGGTAGCTTTTTCCCTCTATGTGACGCAGACGAAGTTGCGTGGGTCAGCTAGTGACGCATATAATCCCTGAACGATTAGGCAAGAATGTACCTTAATCTGTATGGCAAAGTTATTCATGCAAATTAAAAGCTATTTTGACGTGCCTAGGTTGGTTTGTAGATGGACCTATTACAAACCGAGTTTACTCCGTGCCTCGGAAATCACGTTAAGCTGTTGGTCCCAGCTGTCATTTGTAGATCTTTGACAGTTTTACAGGTGGTCTGACAACCAGTCTTACCAAAGGTTATCTTATTACTCAGTACTAACTGGGTTGTGGAGGTCAGATAAGCAGTCGCTCCATGTAAAATACTGGTATTCAGCTGCATCCGGTTAGACTGAAGTCGAACCCAAAGTACATAGTTAGGAAAAGGCTAGACAGATAATGATTTGACGTACCTAGGTGTGAGAAGAGCCTTATTATGTAGCAACTAGCAACACTGTTAAGCGGTTGGCAACACTGGCAAGGGGAAGGCTCTGGAACGCGGACTGGCTCGTAACCGTAACGTAAACCTGTACTTGATAATTGGAAGACTAATAATGACATAGTAAGTAGAAAATAGAAAAACTAGAAGTGGTCGAATTGTTAAGAAGCCAAATTATTTGCATGAATATTGTAATGATTAATTATTATTTGTAAGAAAAGAAAAGGGATGTGAGAAGAGCCTTATTATGTAGCAACTAGCAACACTGTTAAGCGGTTGGCAACACTGGCAAGGGGAAGGCTCGTAACCGTAACTGTACTTGATAATTGGAAGACTAATAAATAGGTAATATCTATTAATATAAGAAGTGTTTAATTACATTTAAAACACATCTTACACTAGGCATCGCTTAGAAAGTATTTTGGTAAATTCAACCTCTGAGTGGATGAAATAAATCCATCACAACTTGTCAAGTTAAGTACGCACGCATACGTTCACACCTATAACACTTTACTAAATTATCAGTGAATGTCACAATAAAGGCTAGACGAAGCTATCATTGGGCCATTCACTGTCTACTGATAAAGGGGTGCTAAGGTCAAATTCCATATCTATTTATTTCTAAAAACAAAGTTAAAAACAGAGCTATTTTAATGAAACAGGACGTACACGGCCGGTATTATTGAATGGCACATCAATGTTAGAAAAAGTCGATCAACAATGACGAAAACCGTAAACTAAAGACAATTATACTTCCACACTGTTAATAAAATTCTGGTAGAGCGACTTCCTTAACGACCTCCCGCCAGTACCAATTTTATTTTGCAATAAAATCACAGTCATTCTCATATTATACTCCACAAAATATTTTCGCAAATTAAAAGCACTGGACTGTTTTGAATTCGAATCAAACCACATATTTTCAAACCACGGGTTAATCTAACTCGTATGTTACAGAAACGCAGAAACTGAATTGACTGGGGACTGGTAGAAAATACCTAATGGTATTCAGTCCGCCTCTGTACTTTGAGCTTGAAGTGTTGAATAAAGGCAATAAAAATTGCGAGCCATTTCTTATCGCAGTGGTACCTTAACCTTATGAAATGACTGACATATATTTTTGTGTTATCGTCAATTCTTTTCCGTCTAAACTTGACCCATAGCCCACAGTTAAAAAAAGTTGAACTACTTACTGTTTTTAGGGTTCCGTACCATAGTAAGAAAAAAAGATTTAGTAAGTACCACTTCCTTGTCCATCTAGTAGAAATGTATATAAAAAGCTTTAGTTCATGGTGGTAAAAAAACAATCTTAGAAGGTTGATTTTTGACAACGCAATCTAATGAGATGAGGGTTTTTATCACATTTATGCCGATAAATGTAACTTTCGCCTGTAAGACAAAATATAAATAGGGGTACTTACTACTGACCGTTGACCTAGAATCATGAAATTTGACAATACACAAGGTCTTAAAAGACAAATAAAGGGAAAAAATATTATAACATGATGAATCATGGTGACTTGACTTGTGATCAGTTAAATAGTTTCACTGGGTCTTCGTTGAGCTTCATTGTCTCGGCACATTTCTGGTGGTCGCTTTCGGTCGTTTTCGGCTTTCAGGACTTACAGTGGTTTGAGAACAGTGTGACAGCCTTGTCCCATTACGGTGAATCTCTCTATATTTTGCTTGCAAACGTAATCATTTTAACACGCACTTGACCGCTTTTTGACTTATTGATTACAAAGGATACTGACTCTGTTTTAGCTATAGGTACTATGAAGTCTATATAATCATATGTGTACCTATCTTATTAGAATGGCTTAATTTTCGCAGGCGTAGCACGCTCCGTAGACGTTTCCTAGACGTCCGTAGGAGGACTCGTAAATGCCACAGATTTGAATAATCATTAACAAAAGTGATTCCGACGAAGCTCCGTGAAGTGGGTACCTAAATAGTGATAATACTGGTTAACAACATCCAGTGCCTTTTCTCGACAGTTTAGCATTTCAGATCGTAGGTTACACAAAGCAATGCTATGTAGGTACGGGGCAAATGACTTCTCTATGCAGTCAGCACATGTAACTTCCATGACATATACATTGGTACATCCGTACAATTTATAACGTTAATGTAATGTAATGAGAAATGGGCTACTGTAGTGTTTACTTAGTATGTATGTTTCTTTGATCGTCATAAGAAGGAACCCTTTATCTTAGTTTAATAACTAATTAAGTATTACATGTTATTTTGATAAAGTTATACATATATTTACTATGCCACAAGTCCGTTGGTATCAGTAGTGCTGTTAATGTTGCTATATTTAGACGTTCTCCAACATGTTTGTGTACTTATTAGGAATTATTATATTACTGTGTGTTCTTCATATTGTTTTCAACTACAATGAACGAGCGAGATTGGTGAGGAAGATACCTGGACCCAAAGATGACTTTATCGTTGGAAATGGATGGACTGTTATACGCTCTCCGGGTAAAGGACCATGTGCATTATTATATGAACTTGAGCGTAAGAATGGCAATACATCAAATAATAGCTTGCTTACAACTAGGACTTTACTTCATACTAAAACAACTAAGTAGTAGGTACCTAAGTCGCAGGAGAACAGAATAACAGCCACTTATATGTTGCCTTTCCTGTATCTTGCCAAAGATTGCCTATTTAATTCGAACTAATAATAAGCCTAGTTTAACAAGGCTGTACCTACTTAGCTGAAGCACATTTTTTTCAATATGATCTATTTATTTATTTAACACTTCAAGCAGAAAAGTACAGAGGCAGACTTAAGGCGCAAAGACGAACTAAATTAGAAACTCTATTTGTGGTGGTTCAAACATCGTTTGAAATGTTGTTACAATAAAGTTCTAATCAGCTTGCACTACAAAGTGTTTGTTATGTCAGCCACTGCGGGCCAAATAGCGCGAAATTAGTGGTTTCGATCGAGTTACAAAAAAACTATTGATTGGATTAAAACACTGAAACAGTATCATGCTAATATATTGCTTGTAGAATTATTTGCCAAAAAATCAGAATGATCGCATGCATATTAGTATGTTTTTTATTGTTCGAAAGATATTTTTAGAGATAAGTTCGTGATAACAATAATAGATAATTTCTTTTTATCGAGCCAAATGAATTGTATTATGTTTTCAAAACAGTATCAAGCTAGCATTATATCCTGAAGCATATCATATATATTATTATTTTCAATTGGCCGTAGCTTCGGTGCTCCGGTACTTGTCTCATTAGTATGAATTGGATAACATATTCGAAGCTATGATTTGATATAGGTATATGTCAATTATTTTAGACTTAGGCTCATTTTGACCAAAACCCTTTACGAATAGGGGAAGGAATCGTTCAATGTGTGTGTTTGTTCAAACCAGCATTTCTCCGAATGATAACTTACCCGAACTTTTTATCACATACATACCATAAAATTGAGATCCCTAAATACAAAAAATATGCCCTAAAACCATTTGTCATAAATATTACAATCAATAATATACAAAATACTTAAAACCGTTTTCAATAAGTCCTAAATTCAAATTATTTAATGTTTTGATAATTGTTATATTTTTGAAACAAATTAGTATTGAGTTCAAAGCTTTTGCTATGAACTTCTCTCAATACAACACATGTTATACAATATTGCTCCAATAAAATTTGTAAGAATGAAAAAGTACAGCTTTTGGCATACATTCCATATCGATCGTCACTAAAATCGATCAATCAAAACGTCGATCATTTTAAACCAGTTAAATAAGAACTTATGTGGATTTTATTTCCCTGTAAGAAGCAGGCAAACAAACATACCCCACGCATTCAGCAAGCAGGCGGAAGGATGCAGCAAGCATGTAGCAAGCAAAGCAGCAAGCATGCAGCAAGCATATAGCAAGCATGCAGCAAGCATGAATCCAACCTGCAGCAAAAATGCATCAATCATACAGCAAGCATGCAGCATGCAAGCACGGAAACAGTATGCATGCATGCATCATGTTTCAGGCATGATTTCTGTCACGGCTCCGGTGCTGCGGGGCTCCGGCCCACACGAGCTTATCGTCGCAAATGTAACGCTCACCCACTCTACCCCGAGCGGGAGGGGTTTTTGATGATTTCCCAGCGAGTGTCAGACTTTTACTGACTAAAACCCTTCTAAAACCTATCCATGTTAATTCTTCGCCCGTCGTGTTCGGGGGCCACGGTATCTCTGTCAAAACAGTCCCGCAACACCGGGTCGTAGTCCCCCTTCCACACCGTATATTATAAGCATATTACAGTACCCATAGATATAATAAAGAAGGACATATGGCGTGGAGTTTAAAATGTATAGAAAACCGATGAAGCCACAGTTGCCCCTCCATAAAGCTAATATTGCACACAGAGCTCTGTCAAAACAATACTACGAACAAGTGCACACACGCGCCATCGATAACTCTGTCATTTAAATACAAACCTTATTTGTTAAACTACAGCGTACTTTTTCCGTATAATTTACTCACACTAAAACAATTATCATTGTGTGTTGTCGGGACACGGGGGTGGATACGACACATATATATATATAATAATATGAAACCTACAAAAATTATTCAATGAATAAAAATAGGTACTTTAAAATCAATTAAAAATCAAATGACACAGTTACACGTAGTTCAAAATCAAAATCAAAGCATTTATTTCAATTAGGCCAGTTACAGGCTCTTTTGAATTGTCAAAGAGAAAAAGAAAATTAAGCATAGAACCACATCGGCCTTCCAACCGAATTACAAGAGTTAACAAATTGAAAAAAAATGTGAAATAGTAATATAACAATTCGCAGTCCACTTTCTTGTCGACAGACTTTGTCAAACCTCCACGAGCACATCACTAGCTCGCGCTCAAATACGGCGGACCGGAGCAGCGGACGCACCATGCGACATGACGGCTTAATGATGTTTCGTTAATTCAGGTGTACATTGCTCGTTCAGTCACTCAGTGACAGACTAAGGTGGTTGTAAAAGAGCAATGTATTTAATGCAAACATAATACAGTCGGAGTAATACAAGAAAACATAAATCAAGTAGTACAAGTCAGATATATTTTAGGGATTATGGTTTTTCGTGATTATTAAGACAAATATTGTAAAATACTTGTTCTAACTTGTGGTAACTGATGCCCTGTCTTCTAAAGTTTTTGTCTTGGCTTCTATTTTTGCACGAAACCACCGAACAAGACGGCATAATCGTTTTTTTTTACGAACGCGGTTGACGACACACTAACTCGCGATTACGGCCATTTTTGCAATAGCTGAGCGACGCGGCCAGCTCCACGTGGTCACCGACACGCAACAATGTTGTAATCTTATAACTAAACTTAAACAATAATATTTTCTGATTCACAGTTGAGATTATGGAAATGGGAAAAACATTAAGTGCAGCTTTCAATGGAATCTTTAGAGTATGGATATATCCTATGGGTGCAGTTTTTTTATACAATCCTGAAGATATTGAGGTACCAAGTAATAAATGAACTGAATAATATGTGAAACTGGTAAACTGAAAATAAGTGCAGACGAAATGTTACTGTTGTAAACATATTTTCAGATAATCATGTCAAGTATGAAGTATGGTGAAAAAAGCTTCATCTATGGGTTTTTGAAGCCTTGGCTACGAGATGGATTACTCGTCAGTAAAGGTAAATTTTAAAAGTTCATGTAATTAAATATAAAAAGGTTGTAAATAACCTCTTAGCAAAGCCGAAAGGCACTTGTTGCAAGTAATTTTTTTGTTCCACGCCATACCTGGGAACCCTCTAGTTACGGAGATATTGGGGGTCAAAGTACTAACATGTTCACAAGTATTTTTATTAAATACATGTTTTAGTGTAAGATTTTAAACACCACCGCAACCTCCGTACTATTCAGTCTATCAATCAGCACAATGTTTTGAGTGCTTAACATTGAGTTCTGCTACAAAACATGATTTTCACACCAATAAAAAGACAACCATTTTCCAAAAATATTTTTTACATAAAGTTACTTAGTTACGAACAGAATGCTTGATTAACGGGTTCGTGATGAGCTTGTTTACATCCTGTATAAGAAAGTTTACATATAAGTTTTCTTAATTATCGTGTCATACAGATGCAGCAGGCACACTTATTAATTGAATGCACTAACTACTCTACACTTACTGATTACTTTCAGGTTCGAAGTGGCAAGAGCGCCGGAAAATTCTTACGCCTGCGTTTCATTTCAACATATTAAAACAGTTTTGTGAAATAATAGAAGAAAACAGCCATAGGTTCCTCGACAGCCTGAAGGCTTCAGCTGGAAAACCTATTGATATTGTACCTGTGCTGTCAGAATTTACACTCAACTCTATTTGTGGTACGTACATTGTGTAACTAACCCCCAAATACAGAAATGTCACTCAAAATTTAAGTAGCACCTTATATTTAACAGAGTGACGATTAACCATACTAAATTTAAAGTTTAGGAGCTGCTCAGAGTGACGTTTCAGTCTTCGGGAGTGAAATTTATTGTAAAAAGTACTTCGTTTATTTCTTGAGTTGTATTGTCACAAACTAATTCGATCGATATATTCACACATTCTTAGAAACGGCAATGGGAACACAACTCAACGATGATGACACGGCATCAAAATCCTACAAGAAAGCCATTTATGACATTGGAATGGTATTCTTTAATAGATTTATCAGAGTATATCTGTATCCAGACTACATTTATCAGTTTTCATCATTGGGAAAGCTAGAGAATAAATGTTTGAAAGAGGTTCACGGCTTTACTGAAAAAGTCATAGAACAAAGAAGGGAATACAGAGAGATACATGGAATAAGTATTAATGAAGAAATTGAAGCTGATGATGATGATTCATATGTTTACAAGAAAAAAAAGAAGACTGCCATGTTGGATTTGCTCTTATCTGCTGAGAAAGAGGGACACATTGATAGAATTGGTGTACAAGAAGAAGTGGACACATTCATGTTTGAAGTTAGTAACTAGTGACTTACAGCTGGTGCCGTTTTACTAATATCCTGTCTAAGTATTTAAATGTTTTTTTTTATATGATGTTTCAGGGACATGATACTACTGCCAGTGGTTTAACATATTTATTTATGTTACTAGCCAATCATAAAGTTATTCAGGTTAGTACTTAGCCTCTCCATTCAAGTGTCCAAAGTAATAAAGAACAAAAACAATTTTTCATTACTCATACTGGGAAAGTAGGATTGAAGTTGTCTGAGGAGCGGAGTGAAAGTAATACTTTTCAGCACTAGGGAGAATCACTTTCAACTGACAGCTGACTAATTATTGAAAAAACGAACTAGTTCTATTTTCACATTTCTATTGAACCATGTTCCGACTTTGTAATACAGCCACTCAATTACAGCGCGATGTCAAATTGAAATAACATAAAGTTAAAGAATATTTTATTTTTTATACCTTTTTTTTTTAAGGATGGGAAATCATCAAATGACCCCCCCCCCCACTCTGGGCGGAGCGGGAGGGAGTGTCAGACTCTTATATACCTTCATTATAATTTAGTTTTAACTATTTCTTGAAAATAACATTGATTTGGGCAACATATTTTCATTTTTTTTCAACGATGAATATGAAAAATAATGACTGAATAGCTGGCCGGTCGGGCGGCCCCAGAAAAAAAAGGAAAACCCTTTTTTGCAAAAAATAAATCCCATTTCGAAAAACAAAAAATAAAAAAACAACTTTAGTTTCAGAAGTCGGTGACCTTTGTTTGATTGGTTTAGTTTTTTTGTCACCGACTTCTGAACAGACTTCTAAAAACACAAAAAAAGAAGAAGTCGTTTTAGAAGTCTGTTTTTTATTTTTCACTTTTTAGTGGTTCACATGCGCTTACCTCTTCAGAGCGTACTGGCGTCATGTTATGTTATGAACTGGTGTAAACAATAATTTCAGTAATCCCAGTCCATTTACTACATAGCATTCATTGAGGAGTTCCGTTGCCTATCTCCGAAGTTCTTCATCAGATCTTCACCAAATTGAAGTGGGACAACTCCGAGAAAGTACTCTTCCGAAAACTAAGTACCCAAATCGCTATATGTGTGCCCATAAAGTTTGAAGAGTTCTCTCGATTTCTAATCAAAATGGGAACAGATATATTAATAGTGAATTACGTTTTAAGGACAAAGTAACTGAAGAGCTAAATGATATATTTGGGGACACTGACCGGCCAATTAAGATGGAAGATTTGTCAAGAATGAAGTATTTAGAATGCTGCATCAAAGAGTCCTTGCGGATTTACCCTCCAGTACACTTCATAAGTCGCAATTTGAATGAAGACACAGTTTTAAGTATGTACTCTTCTGATTCATGTTTACACAGGATGTTAGGAACCTGCATGAACCTACCTAACTCTACGCAAAAAATATTGCCTATTTTTTGGTACAAAAATCACGTTTTGCGGTACAACTCAATGTATTCACTCAAAACATTGTGTTGATAGACGCATTTATGTAAACAGGTTATGGAGGTTATAAAAGTAACTTTATGAACTAAAAAACTTTATAAAAAAAAAAACATTTAAAAAATTTGGAACTTTGACCTAAAATATCTCCGTAACTACTTAGTAGGTTCTATAATAGTATGTTCCAGAACAAAAAAAAAGTATCGCAATGACGGGGAAATCCGGGCCCTTCGGCTTAGTTAAGGGTTTATTTACCTACACCCTTTATTTAACCTCGTTAAGTATTGTTTCAGTATTTTTGTAAATATTGTTTTCAGGTAACTACACGGTTCCAGCTGGCACACTTTGTCACATCTTAATTTTACATTTGCATCACCGCGCCGATTTGTTCAAGAACCCTCAACAGTTTGACCCAGATCGATTCCTGCCTGAGAACAACGTGGGTCGTCATCCTTACGCGTATATACCCTTCGCTGCTGGACCCAGGAATTGTATAGGTAATTTTATATTAAACTTGTTTTACTTCTCCAAATTAAGTTGGCCCAAGCAAAAAGCGTTGAAGTTGGCAAAGGTTTTTCGACTCAAAACACTAAAATTGCTTTGGATCTATCAGACAGATTTGCAGATCTCATCAAGAGTCCAAACGTTATTGGAGCACTGCGTAATGGGCTCCAATTTCGGTCTGAACTTATGGTTTGTTTTGACACGTTTCGTACTAAGACCGTTGAGAATAATGACTTCGATCCCGCTCTTTGCATGTTCTCAGTCAATCGACTATTATTACAATTTTAATGTATGCAAAACATGTCTACTTATAATTTCATAATTATTAATACTTACATTTAATATCTACCTAATCCAAGATATTATATTTTAAATTATTATCTCATTTGCACTTAAAAGGCACTAGGTATATTCAGTGCAAATGATAAAGTACGACATTATCAATGTCTGGATCCTAAAATTATCGAAATCTACTCCATCACTGCTTATAACCAGGTAATTTCTAAGCATCGTAGTGGCGGCGCGCGGCGTAGTGTAGTTACTACATAATTAGTTCATTTCGGCAAACTCATCGGCACTGACTTATTTATACTTATACTAGCTGACCCGCGCAACTTCGTCTGCGAGTGAAGGTTAGTTTTTTTTAAATAAAAAGTATAAAGTTACTTCTAATACCTCCAAGAATATGTGTACAAAGTTTCATGATGATCGGTTGAGTAGTTTTCGCGTGAAAGCGTAACAAACAAACTTACATTCACATTTATAATATTAGTAGGGATATAGGATAGGATAGGATGAAACCGCGTGACGTCAGCTTGTAAGTAGACAAAGCTAATAATTAGTATGATATTAGAGCAGTCCGTCAACTAGATGATACGAGTAGTATCCGTAGTTCGCAGCGTGCTCCCTTTAAACAACGTCACTGTGGTAGTTTTATTTTAAATGCGAGTATTAACTTTTCACAACATTTTTCAGGTCAAAAGTTTGCAATGATGGAAATGAAGATAGCCGTGGCGAACGTGTTGCGAAAGTTCCTGTTGACCCCGGTCACTCGCCCCTCCGATATTGTATTCACAGCCGACCTGATACTCCGAAATGATGGGCCAGTCCTTGTGAATTTCATCAAGAGAGAAAAATAATATCATCAATTTTTTTTTAGACTATTGGATAATATTTTCGTAACGACATTCATGAATAAATAATGAAATAAAAAAAGATAATTGTGTTTGTATTTTTTACCCGCTGAAACATTTTGTATGTCTTTTACTTTTTAGATTTTGAAACAGAAACTTTAATAATTAATCAAGTTTAAGTTATTAGTGAATAAATTTTAATTTCAGTGCCGGGCGTGACATGGGGACGCATCACGCAATAAATTGTCACGTATACTTAGGCCTGTACTAAACCACTCTCAACTCTTGCTCTCATAATTCAATTTGTGTCCACTTAAGAAACGAAAGTATTACAGAAAAGCCAAAATTAATTCACACATTTACAATTACACCATTATTTCTGCCTCTCAAAATGGATGAAGTAACGAGTCTCGTGGTGTTAAGGAGTTAGTCATTGGTTAGTCGTTAGTCACTGAGTCGATCGAGTTTTCACATGGCCAGGTTTATCGATTTGGCAAGGACCTGTCGAATAGATTAATTATATTACATGACTCAACAGGGTGCTGGAGTTGTACAAGATAGATAGATCTCTGCGTACCTTTCTTGAGTCGTTTACGAGGGCAGTAGAGAACGGGTTTTCGCTATACAGGATACCGATAGATTTAGGAACCTGCAGTAGAAAACAGTGGATTAAACGGTGAATATTTTAGGGGGACAGTTTGAGTACACTTTGGTTCTGAGAGCCTCTGAGCACTCTTCTGCAGGATACAGGTCTAGGCTGCCAACTGAAGAGAGGTGCAGGTTAGATCATATCGCGCCTCATATACGTGGATGATCTGAAAACTTTTGTACCCAATGAATTGCGACTTATTAACCTACTGAAATAATTGAAACCTTTAGTAACCCCATCAGGATGGAATTTGATGTGGACAAATGTGAAACGAGGTGTGATTATGGAATCCGTGGGAATTCAGCTCTCGGATTCTTTACCTACACCTTATTAGATCTGTCTCCTCGTTCGAAATCTACATATAAGTATTTGGGTATGTCAAAAGCGTAAGCATTAACGAAGGCATTAACGAAGCTGACATGAAGCGAGGGGGCGCTTCGGTCTCCTGAAGAAGGTTTTAAATAGTGCTATTTCAGCGGGTAACAAGGTGCGTGCTTTCAACGGTTGGGTCTTAATGTAGGTACTTTTTCGGGTTACTCAAATGGACTGTACTCGGTGCTCTGGATAGGAGAGTCCGTACACTGCTGACTGCCGGATATATCGGTATATTCCGCGGGGGTATTCTGCGAGGGTCTAGGATTTTAAAATGCGAAGAACCTCTCAACCGCGAGGTGTGCAGTCTAAGGGAATGTTTTTAAAGCCTGAGTGGGTAAGCACAACTGACTCACCACGCTGTTCATGGCTTAAGAGAACTGGAGATTGGTGATATTTATTTATAGTATTTTTATTCAGATATACGACCTTCGTTTTGAAGAAAAGCGCCGTGTAAAGTATTT
Source organism: Xestia c-nigrum (assembly GCA_916618015.1). Classification (NCBI taxonomy): domain Eukaryota; kingdom Metazoa; phylum Arthropoda; class Insecta; order Lepidoptera; family Noctuidae; genus Xestia; species Xestia c-nigrum. Next base: position 9,931,480 of record OU745245.1, on the reverse strand, counting down.
GTTTAAAGAACAGGCTACTTATGCATGCATACATATTTTTACTGTAAAAAAATTAACGTGTTTTCATTATAAATATTTCTTCTTTCAAGGTTACTAAACAGTTAGGTATTTGACAGTATTTGTGCCCAGTTTGATAGTAATCATTGTTCTGTTTGGACGTGAGTAATTATGTTGGTGTATCTTTTAGTATTTGCAATATTTTTGTGTGTTCTACATATATTATTTAATTACAATAAACGAGCTAGATTGCTTATGAAGATTCCTGGACCGAAGGTTGACTTTATCGTCGGAAATGGACTCTGGGTTTTGCGCTCTCCAGGTGAGATTTCAAATGACCTTTCACAAATATAAACTGATAAAACAAAAAAACTGTGGAAGACATTAAATATCAAATTACTCCTTATTTTTATTGAAAATTGTTTGTACCTACCTGAACTGATTTCAAAATAATGTTAATTCGGCCATGAATCTGCCACAGTGGTGAGAATAATGAAAATTGTAAAATTTCGTACGTCGTTTTATTCCAGTTGATTTAATGAAATTGGCAAGGGAAAACGCCAAAAGATGGAAAGGAATATACCGAGTCTGGGTATGGCCGTTTGGTACAGTAGTCATTGTGAATCCGGAGGACATCGAGGTTAGTATCCAAATATTTATACCCACCGGAGAGCACAGAGACGCTCGGTTGGTGTGGCAATGGAGAAGTTTCATGATGTTGAAAACACTATAAAGGGTGTAAACAACCTCGTCACGAAGCCGTCAACCAAACATTCTGTACATCAAACCAAGTAGGTAACTTTATGCAAAAAATTATTGCCGGGAAACGACTTTTTTTTTGGGGTGAAAATTCATGTTTTGTGGTAGAAATCAAAGTAACGCACTCAAAGCATTCCGCTTGATGGATGGATTGAATAGTACGGGGTCGTGGAGGTGATTACAAGAAAAAATCTTACAATATAAACTTGAATTAAAAAAACCAAAACTTAGACCCCAATATCTCCGTAACTAGAAGGTCCCCAGATATAGGTGGAACAAGAAATAAGATCGCAATGTCGGGGAGAACAGGGGGTCTAAAATGGCAACTTTAGCAGAACATTAAATGAATCACGTAAAAAAATAAAATTCTTAAAGTGGACTTTAGAGTCATAACAAAAAAGTCCATTTTAGTTATTAATTTTTATTTTCGGTGATTCCTATTATGTCCTGCTAAAGCGACCATTTTAGGCCCGTAGAACAAGTGCCTTTCGGCTTCGTTAAGATGCTTTTTACACCCTTCATTTATTTAACTAAATGGATTTAAAAAAAAACTTTTTTTTTAATATGAATACCGAGGTTAATGTCTCTATAGTACTTACCACTTATCTAACTTCGTTTGGGTTTGTTTCGTTAGCCATACATCACTATCACTACATATTATAAAACAAAATTTCCCGCCGCGTCTCTCTGTCCCTATGTATGCTTAGATCTTGAAAACTACGCAACGGATTGTGATGCGGGTTTTTTTTATATAGATAGAGTGATTCCAGAGAAAGTAACGTAATGGCCTCATATCATATTGCAAGTCATAACTTTTTCCTTTCTGGTGATAAGTATTTCAACTATTGCCTCTTTTCACACCTTGTTTCTTCTTTTTTAAATAATTAAAATGACCAAAAAATAAAATATTGAAACTTGTCTGTGGTTTATTAATAACAATTTGGTGATTAAACTACTTATACCTATCAATAAAAACATAATTATGTTAGTGACCTTTTGTTTTCAAGTTGACTCTGACGCGTGTAAGCAGCAAATCGCGTTCAGTATTGATAATGTTTTTTTTTTCTATCAAGACTAGCTGTGCCCCGCGACCTTCGTTTGCGTGTTTTTTTCATTAAGTCTACACAGTCCCACTGCTGGGCAAAGGCCTCCCCCAATTCCTTCCATTTGCTCTTATCCCTGGCCTCTTCGGCCCAGCCCTAACGATACGCGTCCAGATCGTCTTGCCCTCTTCCTTTCTTTTTGTGTGTTATTATTATAAAAATCCTTATTTGAATCGTATTTTGTTAACAATTTCAATCGATTTTTATTTTTACGGACCTATTTTTTTTAAATAAAATTAGCCCAAAGTAATTTACACATTAACTATCTGCCAGTAAAAGTCCCGTCAAAATCGGTCTAGGCGTTCTGGAGATAAGTCGGAACTAACAGACAGACAGACAAAAATAATGAGACTTTTGTTATTTATAAATGAATAGTTTTTACATGCATTCAGTAAAAAGCTTTTACTTCGACATCACAAACAGACACTTCATTTTTATTTATTTGTTTAGATAATAACAGCTTCGACCCCTTGCTTGTATCTACTTTGCACAGGCAAAAATAGCAAAATTTTCCGTTGAATAATATTCTAAATTTGCAAACAAATGAATCTACTTTTTAATAGATACCTACCATGGTCAAATACCTACGTACTTAGTGTGACCGGTTTTGAATTCCCTATTCACAATCAATTTATTTGAATAACACATTTTATTGTGCCATTAACATATTGCCAACTTGTCTTTTTATAATTTGAGACGGAAGCTTGCAACTGAATTGATAACACTGACAACCTTCTCCAGTTGGCTTACCTTGACATTTTATAAGTAATAAGATAAATAAATAAAGTGCAATTTTGCATCTTAGAAAAAATTCAGGAGCTTGTCACAAAAGACATACAAAATCAATTTTAATTACGATACCTGGTCAATAATTAATAAAGATTAAATTGTTTAAAGACAGTATACCAGAATCACACGAAAGTAATAAACAGAATCAGCCATCGCGCAAATGAAGCTGTGTGCGTTTATTTGTGTGCGTGTAAAGTCGAGGCTATAGGAGGGCCGTATTAAAACGCAACCCGTCTGTCACTTACTAATTTCCTTAGTTCAGAACAAGAAAAAAACCTACCCATTTTTTCTATTGATTCGGGTCAAGAATAATTTTTTCTATTGATTCGGGTCAAGAATCATTTTTTCTATTGATTCGGGTCAAGAATCATTTTTTCCATTGATTCGGGTCAAGAATCATTAGTAAGGATACTATTGGATACCTCCATGAAAAATTCTTGACCAGGATACAATGACACCTTGTAGTCATTATTTACCTAGATAATTTTTATTTTCAGTTGGTCATGTCCAGTATGAAATATGGCGAAAAAAGCGTGATCTACACGATTCTGAAACCTTGGCTGCAGGACGGACTGTTACTTAGCAATGGTACGGTATCATTTACGAGCATTAAGTATTTCAGCTTCCGTTGTTAATTTGGAGCCATTCCAACTAGCTCAGCTAGGTACTTAAATCAGAATCTGAGAAACATCCAGCACACAATTCTCAATTATTTATTGCGTACCAAAATGTGTAAAGATGGAAGGAAAAATATAGTCACAATTATGAACCCTGTCGGCCACAGCAAAAATACACATACCTACCTATCTGAGTTTGAAAGTAAAGTAATGCTTACTTATATTTTTTACTACCTCGGCGGTCTAATGGTCACAAGTGCAAGTAAGGGACGATCACCAGGTCGGTGTTATTTTGGCTTTTCTTTTAAGAACTTCTGAGTAGATTCGTGCTCGGTTGAAGGCAATAGGCCTACGTCCCAAATATGGTAATGGAAACTGAGGCAAAACTCTGCCTGAACCTTCGGCATTGAAGCCATGATATTTTGTTTTGTATAAAAAAGTAATTTAGGGAATACATAATTTGCGATACGAATACGATAACAATAAAACTATTATTTTCATAAAATACGAAACAACTTAACAAGGTACCTTCTAGAAATAGTAAATAGGTAAGTATCATCTGAATACAAAAACATCTTAATAATAATGAATACAGAATGCAAATCTAATGTGGGTAATATTTTTTGAAGGACCGAACACTACTACAATAATAAAGTGAGGAAGAAAAGTATTCATTGGTACTCACATCTAAAGATACTTTCGCAAACTATGAGTGAATAAATAAAAGAATGTTTCCATAAAACAATCTCAGTGATGTTCCAGGTACAAAATGGCAAGACAGAAGAAAGATCCTGACGCCTGCGTTTCATTTTAACATACTCCGTCAGTTTTGCTATATCATAGAAGAAAATACACAACGATTTTTGGAAAGACTGAGGCAAACGGCTGGACAACCCATCGATATTGCACCTGCCCTTTCAGAATATACGCTTAACACCATTTGTGGTAAGTAGACATACCTACGCTATATCAATTCGTAAGTTGATCAACATCTTAGGAGGTACATATGTTATGGGCTGAAGATGGGTTTGAAAATAAATTTAAGATGCGATACAATAAAACTAAACTGTACAATTAAAACTTCCAAAAAAGTGAAGAAAAGACAACAGCGTTTACTTTCAACAGAGTCAATTTTTCAGAAACTGCAATGGGCACGCACCAAAGTGAAGACATCTCAGGAACTGGCAAGACCTACAAGCAAGCCATTTACGAACTAGGACATATCTTTTACCATAGATTCATCAAAGTTTATTTGTATCCTAACTTTGTATTCAATGCGACGTCATTGGGGCGAAAACAAAAGAGATATATAAAAACAGTGAAAAGCTTTACTGAAAAGGTAATAGCTCAAAGAAAAGCGTATGTAAGCCAATATGGATTTAACATACTTGATGACTCTGCCGAGAATGATGAAGTTTATGTGTACAAGAAGAAGAATAGGGTTGCCATGTTAGATCTTCTTTTATCTGCTGAGAAGGAAGGACTCATTGACAAAGAAGGAATCCAGGAAGAAGTCGACACTTTTATGTTTGAAGTAAGTTTTTAATCACAGAACAAATACCAGAAAATATTCTTCGAAACTGTATTAACGTTAATTAAACTCCATTTTCAGGGACACGACACAACAGCTTCCGGACTCACCTTCATCTTTATGTTGCTCGCAAATCATCGAGATGTACAAGTTAGTACTAAATAGTGGGATTTATTAAGACCTCATACAAAATTACTTTGATCATAACACAACTGCTGAACATGTTGGCGAATTTGGTCTGTTGAATTAGTAACTGCAAAAAAAATTGCTGCTAGGTGCTAGCCAATATGCTCGTATTTCTACGAATAGAGGCGTCTCGCCAAATCCCGCAGATCAAATAAATAATAATAGAATATGTTCTTACCTGTTTTAGGACAAAATTGTAGCTGAACTGAAAGAAGTGTTTGATGACACAAATCGATGGGTTTGCATGGAAGACCTGCCTAAGATGAAATACACAGAACGCTGCATCAAGGAGTCCCTGCGACTCTATCCGCCGGTGCACTTTATAAGTCGGAAATTGAACGATACTACAATATTAAGTAAGTGTCTTTTGCGATTTGTGTTTTATTTGGGCCTAGTTCAATAAGACGTTCAAAGGGGCATTGTTATCAGCCACAAAAATCCACCCTTTCGCGAAATTGTGTTTCGGTTGTTTTTTTTAATTGAACTGGTTTGATTTCTTTCTTTTATTGTTTTCAGGCAACTACACAGTACCACCTGGTACATTATGTCACATCCCCATTTACGACCTGCACCATAGTGAAGACTTGTTCGAAAACCCGGAGCAGTTCGACCCGGACAGGTTCCTGCCAGAAAACTGCGAGAAACGTCATGCTTATTCATATATACCCTTTAGTGCGGGTCCCAGGAACTGTATTGGTATGGTACATATAGTATTTTTTTTGTTTACTTTACGTTTTATGCATGTTTACAGTTCTGGACATGGTGGATAGTTCACAAAGGATCTAGCCTGCAATTGCCGCTATTTGGTTGGTGGTTTAACAGATAAAAGAACTTGCAGCTTGGAAATACCTTTATCCCTTTGACTTCATGACATTACCACTTTTTATTTAGCTTAGCTCTGATGTTGTATGGGATCAAATCCAACAGGTACAATGAAAGAAAAAATTATTTAACATGTGTTTTTCTAGGTCAAAAGTTCGCGATGCTGGAAATGAAAATTGCGGTTGCAGAAGTATTGCGCGAGTTCGAACTGAAACCAGTGACGAAACCTTCAGATATCGAGTTTCTAGCGCATCCCGTGTTAAGAAACAATGGACCTGTAAAAGTTAACTTTGTTAGAAGACATCATTAGTTATTTATATGTATTTTATTCAAGTATTATTGCTATTACTTCGTTAAATATAGACGTCGGTGCCAAATGTACAATGAATGGTACACGAGAAGATGCAATGTTTCGTTTGTTAATAAATGTTGTGTAATGTGTTATGTTGTTTACTAGCTGACCCACGCAACTTCGTCTGCGTCACATAAGAGAGAAAAACGAAAGGAAAAATTATCCCCGTTTTTGCAACATTTCTCATTCCTGCTCCGCTCCTAATGGTCGTAGCGTGATGTTTTATAGCCAATAGCCTTCCTCGATAAATGGACTATACAACACAAAAATATTTTTTCAATTTGAACTAGAAGTTCCTGAGATTAGCGCGTTCAACCAAACCAACTAACAAACAAACAAACTCTTCTGCTTTATAATATTTGTATAGATTCAAATAACGTTTTCCCTTGTATCCCTCTTTCCTTTCAAATTGGTAGGTATCGGTTCTGATTTTGCCGACTTCCTAAAGATTGCATGGCCCCAGACAACATAAGTAAAGCGGCTCTCAGACTACGCTATAATATGATACCAAATATTATATAGCATATAGCACAACAATATCGCTCACCATACATATTTGTTATGGAGACGTTCACACTGCACACTGTACGTATTTATTATTGGCTTACTATTTGTAATAGTGCGATACGCTGAGTTCATGCTATGCTATATCACGCGCCGCACTCTTCCTCCTCCCTCACCGCCGGTTATGCTATACTATATAGCAGAATAGTATAGCGTAGTCGGAATCCAGCTTGACAGATATATGGATATATCCCGTTCATGTACGATTGTTATTTCTACTTTGACAGGTAGTAAAAGACGTTCATATTGGTCATATCTCAAACAGGCTGTAAATGGACCCTTGAAGGAGCCGTCAACCAAGCATTCTGTACATCGAATTAACTTTACGAAATATGCAAAAATACGCAAAAATTATCGCTGGGACAAGTCTCTTTTTATTTATTATTTATTTATTTATGTTGGGGTGTACAGTCTCGTTTTACGGTAAAACATAAAACGATCGAATTGACGGCAAGAACAAATGCCTTTCGGGGTCTTTAAGGGTATATTTACAGAATGATGAGCGCAATATATAGGGTACGCTGAATAAGCCCAATGGAAAGTTAAGAAAATCGATGCGTTGCTAGACACAGCGATGGCTTGCCTGTTTTGCCTGGGTTTACCTGTTTCCCATGTACACATAAATAAGGCATACCATACATATAAAGGTTACCATCCACACATATAGGTACAGACCTTTGGACATATCCTTTTTATCAACGAATCACGCTGGATAAACGTGAGATTTTATCTAGATTTTGGTATAAGTTTTAATCCCGTGTACCTTTACTAAGTAAGTACCTATACATATCTTACAATGATATCTTTATTCATAAGTACACAGAGACTATGATTGTACCTAAGTAGGTACAATTAACTATTTTGATAAAATTATTGGATAAACGACTACATGCGTAACAACATATTATGCGGAAAAATAATGTTTGTAACCTGGGTCAAGGTCTCAATATTGCGTTTCTGAAATGAAAACTTCTTTAGGCACGTTGAGCACTTTTTGGCCACAAAAATTATGGAACTCGCGTGAACGTCACGTACGATTTTCGTAGCACTCTTAGCCGATTCGCTACGGCGTAGCACTACAATAGCTTGCGCGTGGCACAACCTGTAGCAGTGCTACGACTGGTTCGGGGCATGGCGGTAGAGGGGGAAGGGTAGCGGGAGGAGGGAAATAGAAAAGGCACAAAAAAAAAATATTGCACGCTCAGCTCGACGATACAATTCACAAGTTACTTAGTTTTCACTTCTATCAGCAAAATATCTTATCCTGTAAAGGACGCGTTTAGGAAAAACATGATCCTGATGGGCTTGAATTTCAACATAAAGAATCTAAGTAAGTACACTCTTTTGCAAAAATAACGGCCAGCTAATAAAATTTACGTTCTAAGGTCGATTTGAGTTTATTAAATGATATTGAATTGTTTGACGTAGTCTGTATACTTATAAAACCAATGTACACAGCCAAATAGAAGTGGTCCGTTTTTTTTTGTGAGTGTGTTACGAAGCCACATTTCAAGAGACATTTAAAGCGGAATAATTTTGTAGCGCACTGCCAGTAAAGCTCCCAGGCGGCAAGTCAAAGTAATGAGCGTCCAATGTGAGCTATTATGATAAATAAAACACCTATCTCGCTACCTCGACGAGTCGAATGGCGTAGTGGTAGTCAGGCTGCCTTACGTTCATAGGGTCCTGGGTTCGAATCCCGGTAGGAGCAAATGTTTGTGTGATGAGCATGGACATTTGTTTCCGAGTCATGGATGTTTATATGTATAATAAGTATGTATTTACAAACAAAAAAGTATATATGTAGTATATCAACTATCTGGTGTCCACGATACAAGCCTTGCTTAGTGTGGCACTAGATGGCGCTGTGTGTTAATGTCTAGCGATATTTATTATTTATTTATTTACCTTCTAAAGACGACCACATCATGAAAATGGAATACATTATACTTAAACCAGAACAATACCTACAAACTGGTGAAATTCAATTTATTTATTTCAGGCTACAATGACCCATAGATATATACCTTATAAACTAACATATATAAATTAAATTAAATACAAAACTTGTGTTAATAAATAAGACCTAAAACTATGTTAGTAACACTTCACTGTCACACTTCACTTGTACTCCTACTTGTATGCCTAGTGATAAGTATTTGGAAACGGAAACGTAAAGAAAGCAAGAGTTGTCAGCCTCCAGCGCTGAGTGTGTATTCATGTACCTACTTGATGTAGGTACTTCCAAGTATACGCTTTACAACTATCTGATCTATTTAAATGCGTCTTGTGTCTCATTGTACATCCTGCATGCGTATTGCCTAAAAGGCGACAAATACATTCAATTTAGTGACGAAAGTGTTTTCTTAAATACATGACGTGGGTATGGCGACACTACACGGGTTCCTCAACCCTCAAAATGTATTCACTGTTCATTATTTTTTTGTTATACAATAGTTATTATAGCAACCAAACGGCCAAGTGACATAATATTTTGACTAAGGTGTAGGGTTTGTGAAGTTAGGGCTTGTAGAGTTAGAAGCTTGGCTTTACATGAGAGAGATCTGATAACTTTTTGACAGTGCGAGCCATATGGTTTTGACAACATGTAACATGAAAATGTTTTTGGTGGGATAAACTAACACTTATACCTTCATCATGAGACGCTCTGGCCATTGGTGAAAATCCGTTAGGTTTGCGTTCAGACCGACGGACAGACGCGGCGCGATTTTATTTTATAATAAGTAGGTATTAGTGTGATAATAATAATTAAATAGTGCAAAGGCCTAATCAAGCAATAAACTTACCACTATTATAAGAACAACGGTTTCTGAGGATGTACGGATGGATATTTGTTACCTGTTCACGCCAAAAATACAACTACTACTAAAATTACGAATTTTGCTACAATTATACGGTACCTGCAGGGTGTAAACAGACTCATCACGAAGCCGTCAACCAAGCATTATGTACATCAAACTAAATAACTTTACGCAAAAGTTATTGCTGGGAAACGACTTTTTTTTGGGGTGTAAAATCATGTTTTGTGGTAGCAGTCAATGTAACGCACTTGAAACATTGTGCTGATGGAAGAATTGAATAGTACTGGGGATAGTCGTGGAGGTGTTTAAAGATATTACATTAAAAACTTGAATAAAAAAAACCGGCCGAGTGCGTGTCGGGTTCACAGTATAGGGTTCCGTAGTATCCCGTTATCACAATATAGAACGATTTATTCTAAGGATTTTGTATTTGGTACAGAATTAACCAACACCCAAGTTTAACGACTATTACTGCTAAACTAATAATGTTATCTTAACCGTTATAATTTCCCTTTAAAGTTCATGAAAATGTACTATCACTATGAACTTTTCCAGATTTTTCAAGCCAGCAGTTTAGCTTCTAGAGGGGCGGACGCCCTATTTGAACAAATGTAAGCACTTTGAAGTTTAATATTTCGTAAATTGAGCTTGAAGCTTGTATTTAATATCCAATAAGTCAAGAAAACATCATAAGTTAGTTATGTAGAATCAACTGAATGGATTTGTACTGAAATTGCTTGATTTCATTTGAATAATAATAGAGCGAAACCTCGGCTGCTTAGCGAGTATGCAGACAGAAAGATAACCGAAACCTTTAGGGTGCAGGTCGCTGATTTATCTAAAGCCGGAACATGTTGGTAAATAGTCTTTATCGAGTCATCTCAAGAGGATCACGACAAATCTAATAGATGATTGTTTTCCGTGTATTTATTCTACAGCAGAAGGCGATTTTTCACTTACGTGCCATCTGTGACTGTGCGTTGCCGGCGTTTTCTCGCAACCCTCGTCTCTTGGAAAGGATTTCAAGCATTTTGGAAAGACCTTCGAGAAATGTCAATGTGCAAACCGACAGACCACTGCGCTCCTTGGATCACAGTAAAGTCTGTAGTTGCACTAATCACTAATCGTGTCTATGTCTTCCAACTTATCTTCACAAAATAGCGATTCTTGCCAGAACGTTGCTGTAGGTATTTAGACCAAACTTCAGAAAATATTATGGCCAATTGGCTATACTTAAGTCTCAATTTGCTATTCTTTGGTCTTAAGCACAACCATCAAAGAGGTTAGATATCGTAAGAATATCGCTACCTATAAATTAGTAAAAAAAATCAAGTAGCCCTTATTTTGATTTGATTAGTTTACATGAAAACTTATCTATTGATTGTCAAAGGTGGGTAAAATGAAAGATAAACTCGTGTCGTTAGTACAAAGTGTTCCGGTGGACAGTGTAGACGTTGACAAAATGTTTTGGTATTTATTTCTGACCGCGGGATTTCTATGCTTCTTACACATTTTCTGCAACTACAATGAAAGAGCCAGGAAAATTAGAAAACTCCCCGGGCCGCCGGACACCTTTATTTTCGGGAATGCCCCGGCTATAATGCGCTCGCCAGGTAACATAGAACCTTTTCCATTTTTGGCTTGTATATTTAACCAGTAACAAATTCCTATCTATTTATACGTCTTATTTTTTTTAAGTTGAAGTAATAAAGTATGCAAGAAGCTTAGCCAAAGAAAATTCAGGAATATATAGAATTTGGTTATATCCCATGGCGGCCGTGAACGTTTACAATCCTGAAGATGTCGAGGTAAACAGTGTTTTAAAACTAATACAAAAAGTGATGTTGGATTTAAAAAAATAATCTTTCTTTCTTTCTTTTATTTTAGACAATTGTTTCCAATATGAAATATAACGAAAAAAGTGAAATCTATAGGATTTTAAAACCTTGGCTTAGAGATGGACTTCTTGTTAGCAAAGGTTAGTTCTGCGTGCAGTTTTGTTTATTTTGGAATATTTCTACACGAATATTATATGATCATAACAATTATATTCAATCATGATTTCTTAGGTTCAAAATGGCAAGAAAGAAGAAAAATTCTGACGCCTACTTTCCATTTTAACATTTTGCGTCAATTTTGTCAAATTCTTGAAGACAATAGTCAGCGCTTTGTGGACGGCCTGAAGGAAGTGGCCGGTCGGCCCGTCGATGTAGTACCTATTATCTCAGAATTTACTCTTAGCTCTATATGTGGTACGTATTATACTTTCATTAGCACAAATACTCGTATAGTATATCTCCAAGAATCTTCATCTTCGTACCTACCTTAGGTAAAATGTTTTAAGCTTTAATGACAATAATAATAACCCCACGTAGGCTCTTAAAACCGTCAGTTTCAATTATTATCATTTATTTATTTAGAAAAACCTGAATTTATAAATTATTGCACTAATTAATCTACCAGCACAACGCACAAACGTCCGAGTCACGTCTAAAAAAATAAGTATTGTTCATTTCAATTTCAGAGACCGCAATGGGTACCAGATTGAGTGATTATAATAAATCAGATATAAATGCATACAAAGATGCAATTTACAATTTAGGATACGTATTTTACCAACGTTTTATCAAAATATTTTTATTCTTTGACGTCATATTTAATTTAACGCCGTGGAGTAGAAAACAGGAGGGTTACTTAGAAATAGTGCATGGTTTCACAAAGAAGGTAATTGCGGAACGAACACAATACATAGACAAATATGGAATACAGACAGTTGAGGAGAATGTAGCAGATGATGATACTTACGTGTACAAGAAGAAGAAGAAGATAGCCATGTTGGATTTATTAATAACAGCCAAGAAGGAAGGCCTGATCGACGACATTGGCGTTCAAGAAGAAGTGGACACATTTATGTTCGAAGTGCGTAATGTCGACGACCTATACTTAATAATAATTATAAGTACTCTATTAAAAGTAGTAATGTTTACTATACACTACAGTTAAATAGTAAACATATTTACATTTTGTTTGCAGGGGCATGACACTACAGCTTCTGGATTGGCATTTTGCTTTATGCTCCTTGCTCATCACAAGGACGTACAGGTTGGTCACATTTTATAATGCTTGTTTTTGTCAAAACGTTTCAAAACAGAGCAGAAGCGGAAAAATCGATGTCCACACATACAATGAATAAATAAAAATAAACAAATAAGAATAATAATTAATAATAATGATAATTTATTTATTTACGAAGTTTGGTGTACAAGTGGGTCAACAGAACACGGAGCCACTCTGTCACCGTCGTATTGAAAATATGCTAATTAGTACTTTTATGCCACGGGGTAGGCATAACATTCAGAATAGAATAATGCAAATCATTACATCCTTCATATTTATGATTCATTGAGGTTCATGTTATTTAAAAACAGTCGACATTCTCTAAAACGAATGTTAATTTACAGGAAAAAATCTTTGCTGAAACGAAGGAAATCTTAGGTGATTTAAATCGTCCAGTCACTATGGATGACTTGCCTAAAATGAAATATTTAGAACGCTGCATTAAGGAGTCACTACGGTTGTACCCTCCAGTGCATTTCATCAGTCGAAGCTTGAACGAAGAAGTCACACTGAGTAAGTACAAAGAGAAAGAAGAAACATCTATTAGTACTTTTCTTTTATATTCCAAGTACTTTTCTTTTTCTATTATAAGTACTTTTTTATACAACATTATTTTTTGTTTACACTAAACCCGAAAAGGGGTCATTGTACGTTCCCTACATTTATGTTCGCATAACTCGTCAAAATGTAGGGAACAGCTGAATTTTTTTTCGCGATTTCAAGGTTCGTCCCATAGAAAAAGTTGTTCAAAATGATGAGTCCAATGACCCCTTTTCGGGTTTGGTGTAAACAAAAAAAATGTTGTATACATTTTTAAAAGTTTCACATATTTTTGTCGTAGCATTAATGTTTTGTTCCGACTATGAAACAGTTGCTGCTAGCGATTATTATATTTATCTAATCGGTTTGCACGGTTTTGGTTATCGTGTAATAATGCGATTAATTAACAAAATAATATCTTTCCAATGATACTTTACCCATATTATTATCGACATTATTACATTACATAACACATCTAGATCTATTCTAATATAACGTAAGAGGTAGAGTATGTATGTATGAAGTAATCTCAGGAAATGCACATTTGATTTAAAAAAATCAATCCACCACTGAAGATGGAGTGCTATTAACCGAGTGCCATAGAGTAACTACGTTTATTCGACGTGGACGAAGTCTCGGGCAAAACTTATTCCGTGCCTTTTCCTAACTTCCAGTCTACCTGGATGTATCTAAATATAATTATTTTATATAAAGCGAATGCCTATCTGACTCCTACAACCCAGTTCAGTACTTAGTAAAACGATACCCTTAGGTAAGAATCATAGACTAGTTATCACAAACTGGTATTTTATATTTCAGGTAATTATATAATTCCGGCTGGAACGTTCTGCCACATCAATATCTTCGACATGCATCATCGCGCTGATCTATTCAAGAACCCGGAGGAGTTCGACCCCGACAGGTTCCTGCCCGAGAACAGCGTGGGCAGACATCCTTACGCCTACATACCCTTCAGTGCTGGGCCCAGAAATTGCATAGGTACATGATAAGTTAAGAGTTACCTGTCTCATCACCGTTAAATCAGATGGTAAATCTACTATCTAATGATTAATTTAGCAGTTTTATAAAATAAAATAGATAAAAATTGTAAAATATACGGGATGGAAGAGCACTGACGTGAAAACGATTACCAGCACGTATTCAGTACATCATTCTGAGCCCCCGCCACATAGTTATTTTTCATAGGGTATTAAAATGAAAAAAACTTTTTGCAAAAAGTAAAACCGACTTCAAAAAACACAAAAAAGTGAAAAATAACGTTAGCTTCAGAAGTTGGTGACCTTTGTTTGAGAGATTTAGTTTTTTGTTCTTCTGAACTTGACTTCTGAAGCTAAAGTTATTTTTAACTTTTTTGTGTTTTTTGAAGTCGGTTTTATATTGTGTAAAAAAGTTTTATTATTTTTCTGTTTTGAGTGGTTCCCAAACAAATATTTGCCATTAATTTATGGCCGGCCTTAAGGAGATCCATTGGAGCCCCCGCCACATAGTTATTTTTCATAGGGTATTAAAATGAAAAAAACTTTTTGCAAAAAGTAAAACCGACTTCAAAAAACACAAAAAAGTGAAAAATAACTTTAGCTTCAGAAGTTGGTGACCTTTGTTTGAGAGATTTAGTTTTTTGTTCTTCTGAATTTGACTTCTGAAGCTAAAGTTATTTTTAACTTTTTTGTGGTTTTTGAAGTCGGTTTTATGTTGTGTAAAAATGTTTTATTATTTTTCTGTTTTGAGTGGTTCCCAAACAAATATTTGCCATTAATTTATGGCCGGCCTTAAGGAGATCCATAGGAGAGCAACTAGAAGCCGTGTGCGTTTTTGATTAAGAATATTATATCGGGCTTAGGCTAAAAATAGTAATGGTTGCATACCCATACCTCCATCTAGTACTACGTTTCAGGCATTAAAAGGTCACAGAGATGTAGAGCGCCGTATGCTACCTCTAATATTTAGCAGGGAGTTTGCAGTCCATAAACTACAGGGTATATATGTACCACCACAGCAACAAAACCTGCAGCAATGCAATTAGAACATTAAGAACGCTTGCGCATTGCAATTTAAGAATCGCAATCGCAAATCGCCCCCTTGCTGTACCTAACCCAATAAGGAGTTTCTTTGTTCATCATGTTAGACTACGAAAATTACTAGAAAATAATGACGTTGTGGACTCAAATATCCGGATAGCCTATAAAAGATTCAGCCGAGTTTCGTTAATTTGCTCCTAAAAATTGAAGAGTTCCGTTACTTTTTCATGGATCCCATAATCAGAACCTAACCAAACTCTCATCAAAACAATAAAAAAACAACATCCTTACAGTAACGAAACAATACATGTCATGCGGTAATAGGCTCATCACCAATAAATGGAACAACATACCTACCTAACTGTCGAAATCTGGGTGTATTGTACACATCTGCGTACCCCCTCAGAGCATATAGGCGTGATGTTACGTCATGATTCTATATAAACAATAAACATCCAAGCGATTGCAGCAATCACTGCAGATTTGCTGTCTATTTTTGAAGAGTTCCATTGTATATCTCCGAAGATCAGCATCAGAACTTCACTAAATTGAAATGGGACCACACAGGACCACCAGCTTTCAAATAAGAAAAGCGTCATCAAAATCGGTTCACCCAGTCGAAAGTTCTGAGGTAACCAACACAAAAAAAAAACACTCGAAAAGATAACCTTTTAGAAGTCGGTTGAAAAGTGCTGCACCGCATTTTTTTTTAGTTATCGATAAAAAGTTCTGTGCCTACACAGAAATAGGACTATGACACAATTAATACGTGGTAAACGTATTCGCGTCAGTGTTCCCTTCCACAGGTGCGTAAAGTCAGAATAAAAAGATAAATATTAATTTAAAAATACAACTAACATTATCGGTTCATTTAACAAACTTCATTGTATGTACAGGTCAAAAGTTCGCCATGATGGAGATGAAGGTAGCCGTGGCAGAGGTGGTGAGAGAGTTCAAGCTGGAGCCAGTTACTCATCCGGATGATATTCGGATCATCGCAGATGTCGTACTGAGAAACGAGGGGCCCATCGAAGTCACTTTTGTAAAAAGGCAATAACATAATTCTAATGTGTAGAATTTGTTATTTTATATCACCTATCTATTAGATATTGTTGAACAAATATTTGTTTAATTTCTGTGAAAAGGTTATTATGTAAGAATCGCTCAAACAACTACGAATAGACCGTACTATATTTGAAAGCTACGCGTGTAGCATTGCGTAGTAAAGCTGCTACGCAACTCGTAGCACATTTTAACAACCCCGGGTTTTGAAAGCCTACGTCAATTTAGTTTGCTGTTTCAGTCAACCGGGTTACATTATTATTAACTATTTATTTTTGTAAATTGTTCAACTAAATGTTCGTTTAAGGAGTGGGGTTCACGATCACGACTAAAGTGTGGCTAGCTGGGGTTGGGCCCACGTTTTAACCCTTGCTATGCTCGTCACACTATAGGCACTAGGAATTTCATGGGGTAAAAGATGATGATGATGATAAGATTGCTGTTAGGGTTGCCAACATTTCTTCAGCAAAATATAGTATTTTTCAAAATAAGCTACAAACAATATATTACACCCCAAAAAATATCGTATTTTATGAAAAATTAATTATTTTGTTAATGATTAATATCTTTAAAAAAAAAATGCACTTCTTGCATTTGAAAAAAAAGTTTTAATGCTTTAAGTATTACATTTAATTAAACCTTTTTTTTTAATTGCCGTTTTTTTGTATTAATCAAAAACCTAAGTTTGTTTCTTTCTTTTAGCCATTTGAATTCATGACCTAAAGTGTATTTTCTGTGAATGCCGAAGTGGCGGGAAAAGAGTGCAGGACTGAAATTAATTTTTGGCAAGTTGTTTTGAGGTATTTTTTTAATATGTCGCCATTTTTTGGCAGTAGTTTTGTTAGTTAACTCATTACAATCTTTTACTTTTGGCAGATGTTTTTTGATGAATGATTATGCATCAGTCAAAAGATAATGTTGATATTCTTAATGAAGGATATGTTTATTAGATTTCGGTGTTGAAAATATAGTATTTTTGCGTACCTACTATTTCTTCAACACTATACAGAGTGTCTCATTGAAATCGGTCAGTATGGGAAAGTCTGAAATTATAAGACATACGAAGATCTGTTCTGAGGAACCATGTCATCGATTTTAATAACAAGAAAAACTGCATTCATACATTTTAAAAAACACCAAGATTCACCTATCAAGATTCAGATATCATAGTTCGAGCACCTACTAAAATAAATTAAAGTATGTGGAAACAATGCATTTTATTCATTTTAGACATCATGTTTCATACAGACATTTGCTGCTTAAGACCTACACAATCGATATCTAAATAGAAATAGAGTAGGTTTTTTTTTTTCAAAATAACCGGGTTCGATTCCCGAACGGAGTACAGCTGTTTTTTAAAATGTATGAATGCAGTTTTTCTTG
This sequence comes from Xestia c-nigrum, assembly GCA_916618015.1. Classification (NCBI taxonomy): domain Eukaryota; kingdom Metazoa; phylum Arthropoda; class Insecta; order Lepidoptera; family Noctuidae; genus Xestia; species Xestia c-nigrum. Next base: position 9,913,797 of record OU745245.1, on the reverse strand, counting down.
TTATTAAAATCGATGACATGGTTCCTCAGAACAGATCTTCGTATGTCTTATAGTTTCAGACTTTCCCATACTGACCGATTTGAATGAGACACCCTGTATAGTATGCAGATGCCGAAATATAGTACAATACTATATATTATAGTACGGTTGGCACCCCTACTTGCAACCATTGACAAGTTAGTCAAAACCACAACGCGATCTTGTTCCTGTTACAATAGTTAGTTTACCCACTTTTTAGTGAAAGGTTTTTGTATCATAGCGACTACAGTAGAACTCTGCCTGTTAAGTCACAGGATCGCCTAGCTTGACAGCCAGGGTTACTCTATCTGTTTTTTCTCGCGATATTGTAATGTCTCGAATTATTGTCAACTGAACATACGGAAGTATCTCTGCCCCCATAATCGGGACTTCGGACACCCCCCCGATAGGTTAGTTAGGTTCCTTTAAACCCTGCACTCGGAAATAGGGGCCCCGCGAAGCGGGGCTCCGTCGACTACGTTTTTTAGGGGGAATATAAAGTGTTTTAAGGTTATGTTATATTAATCGGTATTTCTCAGGAATGGTGCATTATCTTTTCATGAGAATTGTGCCACTGGGCAAAGGGGACCCCTCCTTCCCTCCACACCGCGTAAGTTGACTACCATCGCATGCATTTCACGAAAAATAATGCGTTTTGTTGTAAGCAGTATGTTCATTTGACAATAATTCGAGACTTTACAATATCGCTAGAGATATTGTATTGTATTGTATTGTATTGTATAGCGGGCTGATGTCCGCAATTCCACGGCAAGGCGCGTATTTTGCGTACGGGTGGGAACTTCACTCGATCCATCCCAGCTCCCCAAAGAAGGCCAGCAGCGCCCCGATGTTGCCGACAATCTCGCGGAGAGTACCTGGACGACCGAAGTACTTTGCCCTGTATGTTGCAACCGCTGGGCAGTGTAGAAGCACGTGGGCTGCAGTCTCGTCTTCCTCCATGCATGCGCGGCACAGGGGGCTGTCTGTGACTCCTATGACAAAGAGGTGTTTGTTAAAAGAGCCGTGACCGGTGATGGCGGCTGTAATTATACGCACCTGTGGCTTGGTTAACCTAAGCGCGCGTTTGGTGAAGCGGCCGTCGATGGCAGGAAGTGTGTCCTTGGCTTGCCTACACTCGCCGTGGTCAAGCCACAGCTTGTGGTGTATTTCACTAGTTCGTTTCCTTACCAGTGTGCGTAGGTAACCGAAAGGGAGTGGTGCGATAGGTTCTGGTCCCACCGCTGCCATGCTCGATCCCCTTCTAGCGAGTTCATCCGCCGCGTCGTTGCCGCGGGAATCGCTGTGTCCTTTGATCCATTGGATGGTTATGTTATTGAGATTACCAACCTGGTTCAGGCGTTGGTGACACTCGTGTATTAACCCGGAGTTCACTGTGTGGTTGTTTAGGGCCAGCAGCACCGCCATGCTGTCCGACAGTATACGGATTGAGTGGCCCACAACTTTCCTGGCTATGATGGCCGATGCCGCCAGGGAGATGCCCATGCATTCTGCCTGAAATACCGTGTTGTGCGCCCCCAAAGGTGTAGCTATGTGGATGTTGAGGTCTTCCGAGAAGACTCCCGCCCCAGTGCCAGTACCTGTTTTAGATCCATCTGTGAAGATCCGTAGTTCCGCGGGGTTTAATCCCTCGCAGCGGTGGTCCTCGTGAAGCTGGATTTTGTATTTCTTGTCGAATACAAATTGCTTCGGTATTCGATCGTTGTATGCTTTCGCCAAGGGGAACTCACAATAGAATTCCTCCAGTATCGCATTGTGCTGTGTTGTCTTCTTACCCCAGAGTTGAAGTGTTTTAAGGCGTACTGCCGTCATCGTCGCCTCCTGCTGTATGAACAGATGGAGCGGTGGAAGCCCCAACATGGCTTCGAGAGCAGCAGTCGGGGTAGTCCTCATGCAACCAGTGATTGCCATGCAGGCAAGCCTTTGCAGGCGCTGCAGCTTGATGGCTGCTGTACTTAGTTTAGTGCGTGGCCACCAGACCACAGCCCCATAGGCAATCATGGGTCGGATCACCGCGCAGTATATCCAGAGTATAATTTTCGGGGATAGGCCCCATTTCTTACCTATCATCCTCTTGCATTGCCAGAAGGTTATGCAGGCCCTGTTTGTCTTGTTGTCTAGGTGGCTACTCCAGTTTAACTTACTGTCTAGGATGACACCCAGATACTTGACCTCCTCGGCTAACTGGAGTTCCGTCTCGAAGAGTTTGGGTAGGCGATAGGGGCCTAGTGTTCGTTTGTGGGTAAACAGGACAAGTTCAGTCTTCGTTGGGTTCACTGAAAGGTCGAACTCTCTGCACCATCGTTCAACGATACGTAGAGCTCGCTGAGTGAGGTCGAAGATCGTCCCCGTCACTTTCCCCGAGATGAGAATAGCGAGGTCGTCGGCATACCCTATTGTGTAGAAGTGGTTCTCGTTGAGTCTAGTGATGAGGTCATTAATCACCAGATTCCAGAGGAGCGGAGATAAAACCCCTCCTTGGGGGCAGCCTCTGGCTATCATGGCCATTTGCTGTTCCCCTTCAAGTCGCACCACTCGTTTGCTCAGCATGTTTGTAATCCAGTCTATCAGTACCTGTTCCACTCCATGGCGAGAGAGCGCGGTGTTGATGCTGGAGAAGTTTGTTTTATCGAAGGCTCCCTCGATGTCTATGAAGGTGCCCAGGCAGCTTCCCTTCTGGTGAATCGCCTCTTCTATCCGGCTGACCACTAGATGGAGGGCGGATTCTGTGGACTTACCCGAGCTGTATGCATGTTGATTAGTATGAAGTGGGATAGTTTGCAAGGCGCCGTCCCTCAGCTCTCTCTCGCACATTTTTTCCATGGTTTTAAGTAGGAAAGAGGTTAGGCTGATAGCTCGGTAGGATTTGGCGTCAGTATAGTCACTCTTACCTGGCTTTGGAATGAATATGACCTTCACTTCTCTCCATCCCTTTGGAACGTATCTGAAGGCCAGACACGCTCTCAGTATAGGGACCAGTCTGCGGGCGACTGAGATCCCACCCCACTGGAGTAGGGCAGGAAAGATCCCGTCCGGACCAGCCGCCTTGAAAGGATGGAAGCCTTGGATCGCCCACTGGATTTTCTCCAGCGTAACGACTTTGTGTGCATAGCGCCAGTCATTTTCTGACGGTGTTTGGGTTGCCTCAGTCCAGTCGATAGCCTCCGTGAAGGCGCAACCTGGGAAGTGAGTTTCAGTGAGGACGCGCGTTGCTTCTTCTGGTGAGGTGGTAAGTGTGCCGTCTGGTTTGCGGAGAGCAGCAGGCCCAGTCGGGTTCTGCCGTGCTAAAACCTTCCTTACCCTGTTTGCCTGTTGGCAGGATTCGATGCTGCTGCAGTATTTGCGCCAACCAGTTGAGCTCCTGTATCTGATGCATTTTTTATAGCATTTCTTGGCCGCGTAGTACGCGTCCCAGTCTCTATCAGCACGAGTGTTCATGGCTCTGTTTAGGGCAGACCTTACCTTCCCACGCTTACGTTCCAGCTCCGGTCCCCACCATGGTTGATTCCCTGGTGTAGCGGGCGGAGTGGACTCCGGGCAGGTTGAGCGGAAGCTGTCTGCCATTGATTTTGTGAGGTGACTTACACTCTCGTCGATCCGCGCCGTGTCCTCGTAGGCCATCTCGTAGTTTTTTGACGCAAGTTTGGTTTCGAGGGTGCGTGTGTAGGCAGCACGGTCTGTGTTCCGTGGGTTTCGCCGTGGCAGTGTTGGTGTCACACAGACCTGTATGTCGAACCGGATCCACCTGTGGTCCGAGCAGGAGGCCTCCTTTGAGACCTGCCAGCCGGTGGTGAGGGCCGCCACCCCCTCCGATGCCAGGGTGAGGTCTATGATTGTTCGACTGCGTCTGTTTACGAAGGTTGGCTCGGAGCCTGTATTTAGTAGGGTTAGGTTAGTTGTAAACAAGTATTCCACAAGCGCCTTACCCCTTGCATTAGGTGTATCCATGCCCCACAGAGGATGATGCGCGTTTGCGTCGGCGCCTATGACGACCTCCAGCCCAGTGCTCTCGCAGTAAGTCACGAGGCGGGCGAGGTCGTGCGGGGGCGGCTCCTCTGCCTCGGGCATGTAAGCGGAGGCGAAGACGACGGCTGTTTCTGTGCCTTCCCGCTGTATCAACATCCTAGCTGCAGAGACGTCCCTGCAACAGAAGTCTGTTAGTGGCTGTGTTTTTATATTGCGTGTCGTGTAGATGCACGCCCTTGGCTTATCGTGGTCTGTGCTAACAAGAAGCTTACCGCCAAGGTTGGAGAGTCCTTGTACCTGGCCCGCTCTGACCCACGGCTCCTGGATCAGGACAATGGCCGTGTGTTGAACCTCCAGCCACTTCCGCAGCTGAGCCGTCGCGGTCTGGCTGTGGTGGAGGTTGGCTTGCAGGACTTTACAGGCTAACGAAGGGGACGCCATCGCTGGTCGTTCCTTCCTCGTCTCCTGCCAGCCTCAGCCCGGCGAACAGGTCGCCCGCGTCGAAGTCGTCCCCCTCCAGGTCAGAGGCCGAAGACAGGACGATGTCCTCGATCTCCTCACCCGAGAGGACGGCGCCCACGCTGGCGGCAGTAGGTGCGGCTGGCGCTGCTTCTGCAGGCTCGACCGCGGGTGGCCCCACGGTGTTTGTAGAAGGCGGGGCTGCTACCTCCACCTGTGACCCGGCGCTGGCTTCAGCAGCCGGAAGTCCCTGAGGGACGTCGACAAATTTGCCGTTCCGACCCTGGAATTTTACGTACACCGCCCCTACTCCAAAAGAGAGGCGGCGTCCGGCTTCCATCAGGGTCGGAATTTGGTCCTCAGGGATCCCGACCACCACAAACCATGCGTCGGCCTGTTTGTATGCGCCCCACATCACCCATTCCCTAACGGGGACCCAGGGGTTCTGGTAAAACAGAGTCCGCCCAATGTGGGACGGCTCTGTAAATATCCCCTGCCCGTCAGGGATGGAGATTCCGCATCTCACCCGGCGCTTGATGTCCGCCTGTCTCCTGACTACTAGCGTGGCGCTAGTGATCGGAGGCAGCTCGGAGATCGTCTTCTTCAACCACTCTACGGTGTAGGTGTTCCCACACCACAGTTTTAGGGCTCCGTTGTTGAACACCGGCCTCGCTCTGAAGGTCGGTGGGGAGTCCAGTATTAAGGACCAGGCCTCAGCGACTATCTTCCGCTGAATAGCCGCGAGGATCTGCTCCGACACCTCGCTGCTGATGTGCCCCGACCGTTCGCAGGTAACTGCGACATCTAGGTCAGAGCTTGCAGCCTGGGCGTAGCTTCTTGTAGCGTCCCGTCTGGACTGGTCAAGCCGCGGCCGTTTGCGCTCCCCTCGGGGTGTTGAGGTCTCGTTGAGAGCCCGCTTGGTCGCGGCCTGATCACTCTGGCCAGGACGCTGTGCTGCGTGGTCGGCTGGTCCGCTCCCTCCGCTGGCTGCTGGTTGGCTGGGGCCCGGTCGGCTGGTGCCGGCCACGGCCTGCGACTGCTTGCCTGCGGAGAAGTTGACATTACCGCTGGCCGGTTTTACTCGGCCCGCGGCGTTAGCCCCTGTTTCAAGGGGAGGCATACCTTTCCCCTGTGCCTGCCGCTGCCTCTTGGACGGCCTTTTCCTCCTCTTCGGATTGCCCGTCGAGGGGGCCGGGGCAGCCTGCACTGGTGGTCCAGCGCTGTGCTTGGAGGGACCCCCCCTTCCACCTTTACGTTTGCTCCTTTGCACCTGCCAGGCGAGCGCGAACGTGTCACCGGCGATGCCTGTCCCCACCGGTTGACCAGTGACGGCCACCGGGGGGGGAGCGGTAGGTGGGGGAGGATGTAACAGGGGAGCCCGGCCCGAGGGATTAACCTGCGTGGCGGTATCCGCACCTGAAAAAGAAGAAGGGGGAGCGGTACTGGTCCCTAGCAGCGCCGTACTCCTCCTGTTCTTATTATGGGACGTTTTGTTCCTGGCAGCGGTTCTCGCCACTGCCGGACCATCACTTGTACTGGAGCCCGCCGTGTTAGCAGCAGAGCATCCGGGTACTTGAGAGGTGCTGCATGCACCCCTTTTGGGAGGATAACTGGCTTTCGCCTCCTCACCAGTGTTCTTGTTTGAGTGTGTGTCGGGTGTGTGAGTTTGTGTGGTTGTGGTGTGTGTGTGAGTTTGTGTGGTTGTTGTGTGTGTGAGAGGTGTGTGTGTGTGTGTGGTGTCGTTTGGTTTATGGGGTTTTTGGGTATCCATATTTGTGTGTGTCTAGATTCATCTCTCCGGCTTCCCACCCTCCTTGGAGCCCGCACCTGGGAACGTCTCGCTACAAACTAGCTCAACCGTTAGGATTACCTTCGAGATATAGGGGCGTGAGGCTGGCTTACAGTGCGACATCGGGCGCTTGATCAGGTTGACAACGAATCAACCTTCACTTACGCCTTCAGCATGACCTTCACCAACTGCTTCAGCCGTCCGAAGACGACCTCCGCAGACCTCCCACCCCTCGCCGTGGCCCTCTGACGGGACACTTGGCCATTTCCCTACCCTTGGCTATTGGGTAGGGCCACCGTTTCGCTTGAAATCCAGACCAAAGAGGGCGTGTTGCCTCACGGACGCATAACCACCAGCGCCGCTCGGCTCAACCCTCCAGGACTCCTTCATCCCCGCTTACGGCGCTCAACTGCGCAGGTCCTAGCGCAGGTGACCAGGTTTACCTACACGACGCCAGCAGTGTTTAGTGGCGGTCGAGCCCACAACCCCTCAGTCACGGAGGGTCATGGTTAGGTTAAAAAGCGCCTGGTGGTTTTTGTTGCGTCTATTTCCTAGGGAATTAGACCAAAAACAGGGCGGCAACCACGTGAAGGTAAACACACCAGACTTGTCTTGAGGATCTACACGACTGTGGCGCTCCCCCTCAAGACCCCGCCACCCTACTGCCTCTGAGGGAAGCAGTAAGGTAGGCCTGCATCTATACTACCAAGCAAAGCGCAAGCAAAGCATGTCGTTGTGCAACCGCAAAAGCATAAATACAAGCCCTCCCTCGCTAGAGATATTACAATATAACGAATTTGACAATTTTACGGTGACATATATACTGCATTATAATAAAATAAAATAAATATCGCTGGACATTAACACACAGCGCCACCTAGTACCACACTAAGCAAAGCTTGTGTCGTGGAGTTGATATACTACATATATACTTTTTTGTTTGTAAATACATACTTATTATACATATAAACATCCATGACTCGAAAACAAATGTCCCATGCTCATCACACAAGCATTTGCTCCTACCGGGATTCGAACCCAGGACCCTAAGAACGTAAGGCAGCGTCACTACCACTACGCCATTCGAGTCGTCATTATATTATAAGCTTCAGCTAGACTATGACAAATAATAAGTAATTAAGTATTTTATATTTAGTTTCGTTGTGGAAGTTGCTTTCATATTTTCGATTGTTATTATATTACGGTCTACCCTTATATACGTGAAAGTGCCCTATCTGTTGTCGCTCAGGAACTTTTATTAAAAAAAAACTAACGCTGAGTTTTACTAGAAAATAGATGAACTCATTTGAAATCAAAACGCACGTGAGCCTGAGACATAAATAAATTTATGTTTGTCCTATTTAAAACGTCTATTTGGTTGTTTTTTTTTATAGACATTACAAGGCGATGAAAACAAAACTAATGAGACGTTAGAAAAATACAAACCCTGACTTTGTAATTGTTCCGATTTATAGTGTGAACTAAATATAATGCGACTGTGTTGCCTTCTATAACTAATTTGGCACTACGAGTTGTAGTATATTTATAAACGGCAGACAGAAAGAGGATGGCTCAGTGCGTCGTGCGCGGAAGTGTCGGACATTTCGCAAGATATTCGGCTCAGTTCGCGCAAGACCCTGCGCGTGCACATCCCTCGCGACTCTCCCGCAACTCTGGTATGCGGTACTTGTATAACAGTGGCTTTCAAGAATTCGTGATGGAATGTGATAATGGTTTTGAGGTGATTACAACTTTTTTTTTAGTTTCCTCATTTTCATCAAAAATCAGCTATTCCTCATTCTTTCATTATCATAAATTATTCATGTTTCTAGTTCATAAACACGGTTACATAAAACTATACTGACATTGAAAATAGAAAGACAATCATACATTTCATCGATCAGCTACCGGCTACAACGCGTTACAATATTAAACTTATATTAATAGCAAGGCCCTGAAAAAGCTTGCAATAAGCGTGTGAGAGTAAGGGTAAGGAGGGACCGTAGAAAATGTGATTGATTCCAACAATATACTTGCTAGGTAATGAGAATATGAATGCATAAATAGATACTGAAATACTCCTTTAAATTGGGCCCATCTGGCCCAATTTGCGTTTGTTACGTTCGGGCTTCGTTGTTGTTTGCCGGTTGATTATAATAATCTGTAAGAATGAACGAGTGCGTTTCAAAAATACAATGGAGGTTTGAAATTGAAAATATTTGTTTCAGATTAAGCACTCGTTAATTGATACAAGTCCATGTTATGTTTGTCGGTAGATCTTATACCTATGTCAGTAACATTTAAAATAATACACGTAACTTATCTTTGTTTAGACATTTACACTGTCAGATTTGTAAAATTGTGTCAGATTTTTTGCTATGTGAAATTATGAATCGATGGGGAGCACTTGCCGTGGTTTCTTAATGATAATACATTACTCCCTAACACATGAGACTTAAACAAACTGGGGTGATGTGGAAGTGGTTTTTATCAATACCCAACTCTTGTGAGATTACAGGAGTGATTTTTTTTTAATACGAAACAAAGGTGACATACGTTCAGTGTCCGAGGCCCACGGTCACGAGCTGAGCTGAAGAAGCTTCTTCAAGGTTATTAATTCCTTACTTGCAATAGAAATGTACTACATAGTATGAGTCTCCCAATTATCTTCCTGGGTCAAACGCCCTAAATTTGTTATTTTCGTAGACCAGGAGAAGCGCCCTGGCTGGAGGCCCACTCAAAGCACCCACAGGATAGTCCGGTTAAGCAGACGACAACCTCTCTAGGTTGAACTGCGAGATGACATATCGAAAAAAAACCACGGCAAGCAGACGGATCGTTGCAGTGAATTTGCTGTTAAATTAACTGCAGGCCTGGCAGACTTCAGAACGGATCTAACATAACCTAACTACTTTCAAATAAAGATTTCGTATTTTTGAGTAATTGATCGAGACCATAAAGGCCTAGTTGGTAGGTATTGCTGTTTGCTTTGCTACCTACTGTCGTTGCTACCTACTCAGAGTTATAACTCTGAGTAGGTAGCAAGTAGTAAAGTATTATAATAAGTAGCTAACCTACCTACGGTATACCGTAGGTAGGTTAGCTACTTATTATAATACTTTACTATTGCAAATACATAACATTCCAGCACGCGTGTATACCTATATGTTCCTGTTATGTATTTGCAAACACAAAACAAAAGCAAAGGGTTACTCAGATGTCAATGCGCAGTAACTTTACCCGAAATTCGTCATAGTTAGAGATGTACCTATTTAGGTCCTATGTGATATGGGCCGGACCTATCCCATTATCCGAAACTCGATTTTAGCTTGACCGACATCCAGTCGAGTTAGTCGAAATTTCTAGAATCTAGACCAACGAAGCAGTTGAACTGTTTCTAAATGCGTGATATTCCGGTAATATAAAATGTTTAGAACTTATTTCTTACTTTTCATTTTCATGTATTTTATCGCACCACACACCATAGAAATTAAAAATCATCATTTTAAATCGCACTACAATCACAAATGCGAAAGTTTCTGTGTGTTACTATTTCACGCAAAAAGTACAGAATTGATTTGGATGAAATTTAGTACACAGTTGGTTTATAACCTGGATTAACTTAGGATGTTTTATCCCAGTATTTACTATGATCCCATGGGACAACGAACTGGATGCGGGTGAAACCGCGCGCATATGCTAGTGTTACATAATCACAAGCTATTAAGACGACTACAAGAGCTAAACGCGAGTTTTATAATGTCTAAAAGTATATGATTCACTGCCATAAACAAAACCAAAAAAATATATGATATTCCTCAAGATATATGCTAGTATGACAGTGTTTTGAAAACATAATACTATTAATTTTACTCGATAGAAAAAAAATCACAAACTTATCTCCAAAACGCTACGAGAATGCTACGTACTGCTACGAATTTCCCTGAATTTAACTACACCACAAACCGTATAGTCCAGACACCGTATTGATTCGCTATTCGTTGCTATGGAGCATTAAGCCGATTACTTAAGTAGCGTATGAATACAATCGATTCCAAGATAGAACTTCGAACTTAGTTTTTTTTTTTAATTACCCTATAAAGAGACAATAAAAGTAGTTTAAAAAGTTGTTTTTCTTACAGAATGTATCGGTTACTACCTACCGAGATACTGTTAAATTAATGAATAAATAAATCGATGATTTTATACATGTTTGAACCGGCTGAAATTATGGTTATTAAAACTTGATAACTGTCGCGACCTTTGCCATTTTTAAATATCTTAGTTTCATGTGTCAAACGTTACCCGTTCGTTCTGATGTTTTATTAACGAGATTCTTCATAAATTTAACAGACATGGTTATGTGAAGCATGGGCCTTCCCCACTTCGTAGATTTATGTACACATTGTCACGTTTAAAACGTGACTCAGGTGCTACTACTGTCAGAATTATTCAATTTAACGTAACGCGTCAGCGGTCATGTAAACACTGAATGTAAACATAAGTAGATAGCGAGAGGTGCGATGGGCGGGGATCCGTCAGTTGGCGCCTGCGCTTCGCAAGCGGACATAAGCACGCCGCCGCACCTCGTTCGCCATCGCCGCAGGGAGTACGTCTGCGTTGGGACTTCGGAAGTAGTGTCACAGCCGTCACGTCGCCATGAGCACCCGACAGCTGTGCCGGCTCGCGGCCGCACGCCCTCTCGCCAAACCCAAGCACTCGATATGCACCTGCTATCGCCACTACAGTCAAGTGAGACCAAACTATGTTATAGCAAAACGTGAAGTGAGTGTCCTTTCCTTGTGTTGTTCATACTTCCGCGGTGACAGAGGGAACCTTTGTGTCTGTCTCTGTTTGTGGAAATCTAGCATAAAGCCGTCAAAAGTAACTCTGTCTAAAACAATTATTGTATGTTTTCAGAAATGGCGCAATTCTGCACCGCACTTCTATTCAGTTCAGTCCCTGGACCTGAGGTATGCATGCATTACTTATTATTATGAATCAATGCAGAAATAGTGTCGATACACTCACGTTCATTGGAAATAAATTGCTGTTAATAACCCACATCGACTCCTATTGATCTATATTAAACGGGCCGGCGCCGGTACCTACTTGTTCAATTCACCCCTGACATTTGAAACTGGGAACACTTCGACGTAGTACAGTCGGTATCTATAGCGGTTACAAATAAATAATTAGCCTTTCCACAATCATGTGTTCAGTTATGCAACATTATTGTGAGACGTATCGTAACTTGTGACAGTTGATAATGCAATAGCAGACGAGAAAGCTATAGACATGAAATTCCTATTTGATAAATCTGTAAAACATGCTATGTCATTTAGTGTCTGGTGACGAGACAGATGACTGTCACAGTTTGCTTTACATTTTCGGTCAAGTTCACGTAACACTGATATGATATTCACATGTGTGTTTGTTCACGTTACATGGCAGCAGCAAAATCAGAGAGTACTCGTTCGTGCATAACATCGACCCCGTAGCGTGAGTACTGAGGCATCTGCCTACCCCGCCAGTGTGTTGCATGGATCAACATGATTTGTAGTTAATGCTACAAGTTCCCAATTTTGATCTTTGCTTATTTTTATCGCAGTTATTTGATAATATTTTTGAGCACATCTGTTTGGTTTTATCTTACGATCAAGATAGTTATTGATTTTTTTGAATTGGTTTTGCTTCTTAGTTTGATAATGCTTAAGTGTAGTGGGCACCCAAGGAACTAGAATCCGTAGCCAAAGTGTCTATGAAATATCCTAAGTAGGTCAACCAAGTATTACCTAACTGTTGTACAGGATGGAAGACATCGACGCACAATCGGTACCAACACGACGTATTCAGTGAATTCCAAACAGCCACATACAAATTTTTCATCGGTATTTAGGTAGGAACAGCTGGTAGGCACTTTTGTAGGAAACTGCAGATTTTTAAATTCCTGCTACTTCGTTGTACTGAACACATAGTAATTACAATTTTGTGCGTCGATATGCCTTCCATCCTGTATCAACGACCACTTGAGTACTGAAATCTGCCAAAACAACCTAATAAATTACGTTCTAATATGGCCTACCTACCTAAACTATAGACATGGAGATTAACCTAATACCTAGACAAATCTTATGGGTTTTTCTTTACGTAATGTTGATTCTTTTGACTGTTTATTGCATTTGTTTTGGCTATCTATAATAATTTGCTGTCATGGCTTTCGTCGTAGTAGTTACCAAATTTTTGCAGCAGTTGCTTGTTTTTCTTGGCATTCTCGTATCTAAATATAGGACGGTCAGGTGATGGTAAACAGTTTTGTCACGAAGTGTGGTGTGTTCGCCGTAGACACACCCGCGGCCTACGTAGCACGCTTCTGATATTAATAGTTCGTGACGTCACGCGGAGGCGTCGGTGTGTTACCAGTAACTCAATATTTGTTCAATATATCATAATTGCTCTATTAGCAACGTTGTGCTAATTGCATACTCGCGAACAATCGCGTCTTTTACAATATCTACGCTGCACACGATTTTACAAGCCGTGACAATATTACAACTGTTGATCCCTTCTATTAAATAAAAGTAGGTACTTCCAGATTTCCCATAGATATACCTACGGTAGGCATGGATGGTAGATACCACATCTGTTACCTGGCAAATACCTACCGATTATTACGTTTACCTAATAGTCCTACCACTCTCTTGCCTAGAAAAGTAGAAACCCACCTAGTAAACCTACCGCCTGACAGGAACAAAATATTATGACCGTTATAGTGATTGATTGCGTAAGTAGGTGTATCTAGTACGAGTAGTATAGCTCTATGGAGAAATTTTCGCAGATAATACTCGAAATGGCATGTAATGTTATTAAACGAACATGTTGTTGAACTGCAGGGTTCGCGAAGGGGCGCACAAGAACTCCGACGATGTACTATTTGACATGTTCAAAAATGAAGACACCGGCCTCCTTCCCGTTGGAAAGTTTTTGGCCGTAAGTTTTGCCTTTTTATCGAGCTTTTAAAATATGTTTTATTTAATGATTTTTAACAACTTTCTTCCGATAGGTACTAACATGGCTTTTTGTTTTCTTCCAGGCCTTGAGGACTACTGGCATTAGGAAAAATGACTCTCGCGTAAAAGAAGTAATGCACAATTTGTACAAAGTGCACAAAGAGTCAAATTTTGAAGGCGGGTCACCGGAGACACTGAAACTAGACAGGAAGACTTTCAAAGAAGTGATATCACCCAACATCGTTCTGATAACGAGGGCATTCCGCAGTCAATTTGTGATTCCAGACTTTCAAGACTTTATTAAAGACGTAGAAGAGATGTACTGGGCTGCTAAAAGTAACTCGGACGGTAAAGTGGCCAGTTACATACCACAGCTCGCTAAAGCCAGCTCGGAGAACTGGGGTGTGAGCATTTGCACAATTGATGGTCAGCGATTTTCTATCGGTAAGGCTAAATAAGGATACCATACCTACTTATTTTATTGATTGTGTGTGACTGATATGGAACCTAACCATGTACTCAATTTTGTGTAGGTGACGTGACGGTCCCATTCACTCTGCAGTCGTGCAGCAAACCACTGACATACGCGATGGCACTGGAAACTCTGGGGCCTGACACGGTCCACAAATATGTTGGCACGGAGCCCAGCGGCCGCAACTTCAATGAACTCGTTCTAGACTATAACAGTACGTATCAACAACGCCTACACCTGCGATACTATTTGTTATTGTGAGTGCATAGCGTGATCAACCGGACATGCATAAACAATTAGATCAACAATAACACCTGCCAACCTTCGCCAGAGCGTATCGTAAATATGATTTGTCTTATTTTTACAGTGAAACCGCACAATCCTATGATCAATGCAGGAGCAATATTGGTATGCTCATTACTGAAGACCTTGGACAGGCCCGAGATGACACTCGCTGAAAAGTTTGATTATGTCATGTCATTCTTCAGCCGGCTTGCTGGCAACGAAACACTGGGCTTTAACAACGCTGTATTTTTATCTGAACGCGAAGCTGCTGACAGAAACTATGCACTTGGCTTCTACATGAGAGAACATAAATGTTACCCAGAAAAAACAAATTTCAGAGAATGTATGGACTTCTATTTCCAGGTACGTTCGTGGTTGTTTCCTCCGGTGACTTAATTCTCTCTATGATATCAAATAGTCTAATTTCTTTCAATCTTCTTGATTACAGTGTTGCTCAATGGAAGCTAACTGCGACATTATGTCAATCATGGCCGCTACATTAGCCAATGGAGGCATCTGTCCTATCACTGACGAAAAAGTCCTACGGCCAGACTCGGTGCGCAATGTGCTCTCTCTGATGCATAGCTGTGGAATGTACGACTACTCTGGACAGTTTGCGTTCAAAGTGGGACTTCCGGCAAAGTCGGGAGTTTCAGGCGCCATGCTCATAGTAGTTCCCAATGTTATGGGCATCTGCACATGGTCGCCGCCGTTGGACCCTCTCGGAAACAGCTGCCGAGGGTTACAATTTTGTGACGTAAGCCAATCTATTATTATTTTCTATAATATTGAAGTAGGTACTAAGATTGGTTGTTTCATTGAATCCGCATTTATATTGTTTCAGGACATGATCAATAGGTTCAACTTCCACAAGTACGATAATATTCGGTACGCGAGCCACAAGAAAGACCCTCGACGGTACAAATTCGAGTCTACTGGTCTCAATATCGTCAATCTCTTGTTCTCTGCCGCGAGTGGAGATCTCAGCGCTCTCCGAAGGTGGGAATGAATATTTTATTAGTAGTTTAACTTTAAGTCCTGGGGATATTTTGTTGATAAAAATATTATTGTTTAACAGCCAAAGGTCTGACCCGACACTTCTTCCCGTAACGGTGAACTCTATCTAATAAATAGCTTTCGACAAGTACCAGTTAATACAGTACCAGCTTATCTAGTGTACTCAGTACTCACCTATGCTTATTGTTGTGCTTAATGGGTCTATTAGTACCTACGTACCTCAAGCGCTGTTTCTTGTGTAGGTTATGCTTAACGACTTGAATCACAACACGGTGCTAGTGTAAATATATTATCATTATTTCATCAGGTATAGCAAAACGCAAAAGTAGCCCTTCGCAACGTGACATTTCTTACACTATCAGACAGATTAATAAATCTGTTTAATTTTCTTATTTGTCAGGCACCACCTCTCCGGTATGGACATGACTCTGTCGGACTACGACGGACGTACGGCGTTGCACCTGGCGGCTGCAGAGGGCCACCTCTCCTGCGTGGATTTCCTTCTCGCTCAGTGCGGAGTCCCGCACGACCCTCGCGATCGCTGGGGCAGCCGCCCACTCAACGAAGCCGAGACCTTCGGGCACACCGCCGTCGTTCAATACCTGAAGGAGTGGGAGCACACGCACCCTACAGATAAACCTGCAGATGCGGCTCCATCTACAGTCGACGATATATTGGAAGTTAAACCAGACGCTAACGACGCTGTCAAAGATCCAAGCATCCAGGAGATCGTCTCCAGGAACGGTGATAAAGTGCAGTAGAATCTCAACGACTGGGATGATGTGATGAGATGATCTCGTGACTAAAAAAACGTCACTAAATTACTTTTGAAGGTGACTCCGCATCGTGTGGCGGTTTTTAGGCCATGTATTTCTGGCGGGCATGATTACGTAAATGTATCGATAACCAGATGCTAATACTAACTACTACTAATAGAACTTAATGTAGTGGACATGTTCTGCACGATGCTGAGTTGATCTTATAGAAAATGACGAGTTGACTATCTACTTTTAGGTGTGTTCTCGTTTCATATGGGTACATACTACTGTAGGTACCAATCTTATACTTAAGTAGAAAAAAATGCATTTCACGTTTGGACAGCTTTTCTCGTGAATATTTGTAAACTTTAGATGTACAGTATTGTTCGCAAAAATACCCTAATACCAGGGCTATTAGTATTTTGTATCAATATTTACTGTAAAGGGTACATTGTACTGATGAGACTTTATATTGCGGTGAGCTTTGACAAGGTATTGAAGCACTAAGCTCAAAGTTAAGGTGTGATATTAAATTACTTGAATGCACAAGGAAACATCTTGGAAGTGAATCAATATAGGGAGAGATGCTTAGAGAAACAAACTAGTGTTTATTGAGAAGATAGCTTATTATTTACAGCTAAAATTGTATTACTACAACATCTCCTATTGTAATATCACAATAATGTATTGTAATATTAGAAAGTAAGCAAAGTAATCTCACTTTCTTAGTTCCAATGTTACTTATGAGGTAGGTAGTGTGTAGGAAGGCTGGTTTTAGATACATTTATTTGATAAAAATATTAGAATACCTATTTACTCATTTACCATATTAACTACAGTATCTCAGTGTAAATCTCTCTATTAATAGTTCATCTTTAAGCATCTGATTCTTTGAAACAATCCTCCCAAACATTGTATTTTTAACATTCCATTTATAATAATACGAAGTTACTTACTGTTCCAGAATCAATTATAATCTACTGTTCATAAATCATAGTATATTATATGAAAGAAATTTATATTATCTTAAATTAATACATACATACTTCGAAACGGGAATGTTAAAAATGTTATAATTACTAATATTAAATATAAGTAATTACTTATATTCTGACAATAAATAGAGCTATTCTACGCCATTATTGATGTTGTCCAAATGTTTGTCAATTAAATAAATTGTTGACTTAAATTATGTGTTGTTATTGGTGTATTGGACAAAGTCCAGATGATTGTGAGAATTACATAGATGACCATCACTTATCACTATCTAGTGCTGTCAGTACCCATGTTCGTTAGACGACCATTAGTTATCATAGCACTTGTCTCAAGTGCCAATACAATGTGCTGACGCCAGGGGATATTAAATCAATACTTGTGACCAAATTGGTGTTGTATTGTAACTGAAGTAGTAATTTGAATATTGACATGTTTAGCCCGGGTGTTACTTAATACGGCCAAATTTTTTTTATGCGTCAAATAAATAAATCCAGAAATTATAACTCAAGAAGTAATTTGAGGACAGAAAATTTTAATATTACAGTAACCTATGCAAACTACCATTTTAAATTTAGGATGCTAAAAGCAAACAACTGACTTTTGAACAAAATTATTTATTACTATTACTACTACTTACTAGAATACTAAATAACATTATTTTTCACTTACGGCAGTAGCTCTAACTGGAGTAGATATTATTCCTAAGAGCTTGCAGTCAGCTTCCAAGAGGGTGAGGTCTGTGGTGGAGCCAAGAAACCGAGAAGATAACTCTAAATCTTTAATTTGAATTCTTACTCTAGCTCCTCTCACATATTCGTCGCCTCGAACAGTAGGCCGGGTACAAACACAGTGGAACTTCCATCCAAAGTCAATATACAGGTCATCCTCAACAACATGGAATATTTTACCAATTACCACTTTGTTGGTAGGGTCTCCAAGCTGAAAAAACAAACAATAAGGATTTAAGAACTTTATAGTGACAATATTGCTCTTAGAAATTAAACTCTATGCACACTTTGTGCTCTGAAGCTTTCGAAGGCATTTCAGTCGGGAATTCGGGATTACACTAGCTCTAACCAAAGTAATATTTAAAGGTCAACTCACATCCATTAATTTAGAATGCCGCAATAGTGAAGCAAATGTAAAGTTTTGCTCTTTGTCTTCAGTGTCTAGTATCTGCGATTGTTTTTCAAATGCTTTAGCAAAACCGCTAACTTTACCGGCAGCCACATCAGTAGAAACTCCCGGTTCTTCTTTAATTGTACCTGTAGGACTACAATATGTTCTTGAACTAATCAAGGAACTAGTTCTCCTTATTTGTCTTGATAGTCTTACTGTGGAGAGCATAATGCCGCTAAAGTTTTGCACAGATTTATTTAAATACGACATTAGTTCCACACAGCCTTCTTAGTGTGTTTAATAATAGGTTTAATTCAATTTCAACAATCTAAGAAATAAGAAAACACCAGAAATAACCTAAAATTGATTTTGACATTTGTTTTTATTTAATTCATGTCGAACATAATACAGTGTCAACAGTCAGCCTTTTAGGAAAACTCGACTAAAATGTTTCTCTGTACAAAATCAGAGCAGTAGAACTGAAGTTTACACCTTGGAAAACTCAACATAAGTTTGATATTTAGATTTTTAGTTTAAATTACGAGTAGAATAGAAGTAGAATTTGACGATTTCTATCCACTTCAAAACTGAATGAAAATGCTTCTGCTTGATATTTGGCACAAATTAAAAATAGAAATTATCGCTGTCAAGTAAATGTCAAAAAAATTACACACGACACACGGTTTCGGTTTTTCGATAATGTTGAGCGATTGCCCTAAAACTTGAGGAATATCAATTAAATTGTATAATGACTGAAGATCAAGATGCTAAAGATTCGCAATCAGACTCGGGCAGTAAAGCATATGTTAATAAGAACAAGGACAAGAAAACGAAAACCCAACGGCCGCTGACTAAAGTGACTGTTTGCTTATATTGGAAATTGTTGTCTGTAAATAAATTTATCGTTTACCACAACCGAAATTAAATGAGGTTATAATTGTTTCAGATAATTCTTCGGCGGCTACCGCCTAGTATGACTGAGGAAGCATTCTTGGAGCAGGTCTCACCAATACCTGATCATGACCATTTTTATTTTGCCAAGCCAGATCCTTCGCTTGGCAATAACCTATATTCCAGAGCTTACATAAACTTCGTTAATGTTGACGATATTTACCTATTTAGAGATAAATTTGATGGATATGTATTTCTTGATGAAAAAGGTGAGGACCTTTAAAATGGTGTCAAGTGATGGTGAAATGTGAATGCAAACAACTTCTAATATAATTGACTTTCTTATTATTCATTGTTAGGCTGTTGTTTTTTCTATATACCTGTGTGTTAAGTTAGCTTCTGATAAATTGTACTATGTTGATCTAAAATGAAGTAAATATAAGTAAAAAGAAAGTCAGCTAATTGTATGCAAACAAGTTCTGAACCATTGACATGTATAATTTCATTCTTGACTGAACACAAAGCATTATTTTAATTTACTGTAAATGTGAGTTAAATTTTATGCTTTCTTTTTATATAAAAAACCCCTCACAGAACGAATTTCTCTTTTATGAGTGCATTATGAGACTGACAAATCCGAAACAACTGCATACTGAAACATGATACATTAGAACATTTTGTCTTAGACAAAACTTTTTTGTTTTGATGCCAGCGATTGATTGATACTAATTCTATGCGTGGCTAATCAAATCAAAGTTATTCTGAAGATGCCATCAGTGAATGTGTTGTGTGGCCACAGCTTTAAAAAAACTGAAATGAAGGAAGTTAGGCCGGCCATTAAATTCAAATCCCTTTGTTAGTTATTTGCTGGTGAAGCAAATTTTCCACCTTGATGATTTTACCAACTATGAGGATTCTGAAAGTAAAATGACCTATGGAAAAACCAATATGAACGCATGCTATTGGATTCCAATACTACTACGAAACTACTGTATAAAACTACTGCAAGTTTTATTTAATTGTACAGATATGAAATTTTCAAATTTTGTATGTTATAGGATTAGAATATGTTGGGATCGTGGAATATGCACCTTTCCAGAGGATCCCTAAAAAGAAGAAGAAGAAGGATCCAAAGTGTGGCACAATAGATAGTGACCCAATTTTTCAGGACTTTGTTGAAGGACTCAAAAAAGATCCAGAGACTGAAAATCAGCCGAAACTTGAGTATTCTTATCCTGTGAATGATTGTGAGTATTTTGTGTGTAAAAATACTTTATTTAAATATTCTTTTAAGCTCTAACTTTTTTTTAAATTAACCTTTAGTTTAAACTAGTTGCATCAAGCACCAGTAATAGAAGGCTAAAACTCCCAAGGATTTAGCCAAAAGTTAATTACATAATAATATCATGTTATTTAAAAATTAAATATTAATTATTTTTTAAAATATTTAAGTATACATTATAAAATTAAACTGATTAAATAAAAGTCGAGAAAAATCAAGGAAGTCTGATTCTCATACAGTATAATACTATCTGGTTTAGGAGGAATTTTTTGAAAACATAGTTGGTTTACTATAGCAAACCCATTTTTAAAGGTTTGTTTCGTTGCTGGCGATTCTGGTTTTTTTGGCATAATATGATGGCATTTTTTTTTAAATATTATCTTAGACTTTATCCAACTAACTTGGATAATGTTAACCCAGGCAAAAAAATTTGACTGGTGGTACAGTCAACTGCACTTCTGTGGCTATTATTTGTCATAAGGAACATTTTTCTGTATCAGTTAGTGCGGTTTTGTAACAAACCTATATTACCAATGATCCATGACTAGCACAAACACTCAAGCATGCGCACTATTCTACTAATTGATTGTTTTTTTTTACAGCAAATGATAAGAAGGTGCAGTCAACGCCTTTGCTAGAGTACCTTGCTGCCCGCAAACAAGACAAGCGAGGCAGAGATGAGCGACGCAGGAGAGAGAATGATAAGAGAAAAATGAGAATTGAGAGGAAAACCAAAGAGAGTCCTATAAAGGTAATTTGATTACACTGTGACAAAGTTTAGGTGTCTGTTATCCTGACAGGCTTGAATTACTGTCGCACTGAGAGTTGGTCGCGCATCGTCGGTCGCGTACGAGTATACAGGCCACGTTCCGAGATAGACTGTAAACGCTATGAGCGTCCATAAACCCGTTCCGAGATACCGTGAGCGCGATCATAAGCGCGATATCGATGTTCCTTGAGTCGTCATAGATGACGTCATGACACGCGCCATCTTGCGATTACACTGACCATGCCCCAAAGAAATATCACCATGAGCGCTGTCAAATGACCTAATGACAGATCTTAGCTGTCATAATCGTGAAAACTAAAACGGTACGCAAAATATTGCTGTGAGCGCTGTGAGTGATTATATCGTATCTCGGAACGCACGGACAGTGTGTTCTATATAGCACAACTAGCTTCTGCCCGCGACTACGTTCGCGTGAATTACATTTCTTATTACTGCTCCTCTCCTATTGGTCATATCGTGATGTCATATAGCCTATAGCTTTCCTCGATAAATGGGCTATCCAACGCAAAAATAATTATTCAATTCGAGCCGGTAGTTCCTGAGATTAGCGCGTTCAACCAAACAAACAAACTCTTCTGCTTTATAATATTAGTATAGATACTACGACGCTGACGTCAACGGCGCGTATTTGCTTTTGTTTCTTCGCTGGCGTGCGGTACCGACCGTCAGAGCTACTGTATTTCAAGCCTAAGGCGCCGTTCCCACAATGTCGTGACGACAGATAATCGTGTAGTTTAAGTGTCGTGGCTCGTGTATTAAATGGAGGTGTTCACATATAGGACGACACGATAACTGTCGTCCATGACTTTTGTCAACTAAAATCCAACGATAAATTAATCGTCACGACTTAGTGGAAATGGGGCCTAAAATGTTTTAATGAGTGGAAAGATTAGAATAGAATTTATGCTATGAAGTAGTTTCTAGGATGAGTAAAACCACTGGTGATACGGTCTACAAAGACTGCATTCTAAAAGCACCCCTTTCCCCTTAAGTAATTGCAAGTGAATAGGGATGGATCTCTTAGTAGGATTATTTAGTATTTTTGAAATATCAGAAGTGTCTTTCATATACATTTCAGAGCCATGATGAATTTTCGTCATGCAAATTGCGTTACATTATATTTTATTATTTCTCTAGCGACCTGGCGATGTGTCGGAAGACGAAAACGTTGACAGTACAGATCACTGTTATAACAAATATAATAATCACAGTTTTTGGTACGGAGAGCAAAGAATATATCATAAGAGCAAAGTAAAGTGTGGTGTTGCTAAATCGAAACTGAAATGTCACGGTTCAGATGAGTTTATAAGTACAGATTCCGACTGGGACAGTCATTTTCCGGCTCTATCTGCGAAAACCCACAACACATTCACACTAACGTCTAGTAAAGTCTGTGATAAAAAAGAAACACAAGAAGGAAGCCAGAAAAGTGCTGGTGACACTTGCTCGAAGGTTCCAGTATTTAATTGAAATTAATTGTAGTTAAAGTTGTTATCATTTCAATATTTCCACAGTATGTTTAGGTTGACTGTAGCGTGTATTGTCATGTATGGAAGTAGGTACATTAATATTTATGAAGCGAGTGCCATACATAAGGTCATTGTTACGATCACCTAAGTCATAATTATTATAATAGTTTGATAGAAAATTCGTTTCTCGAGTGTGATTGTTGGGATTGACTACATATACAACTGTCAGCTCCCAGAAGTACATTATCAGCATCTGCCGAGTCTTTTTCCTAATATGCTGAGGGCGGTATCAATATTTTACACTGAGTGACTGACTAACTTACCTCAACAAGCCAGTTAGTGGGTAATACGATTACCCCATGCATGACTGGTTATCAGACTTTCGTTCTTCTGACTACACTTAACAACCGCCAAAAGATCTACAAATGACTGCCAACGGCTGAACCTAACTGGTTATCCGAAGCACATATATTCGTATAAGTTTCGATATGTAACGATAGGTCAACTATCTACGGACCTACCTCGGCACGCATATCTGACCCTTCGATCGACCCGTGCGACTGTTATTATTATTTATAACACCCTAAAGTATAAATTTGGGCCTGGTTGTTGGACTTCTGAGGCTAGAGGCTCACCTACAACTAGTTTATAATGACACTAATGAATAATTTATATAATCGGTAATCAGTTATTTAACTTGTAAAAAAATAAAGATTCTTTGTATTTCAGGAGGAAGAAACAGGAGATGGCGAGGTTAAAAAAATTAAATCCAGAGAATGGGAAAAAGAAAAAGCAAGTGATGCAAGAGACGACCAGGTAAAGTCAGATAGTAAAGATGGAACTGTTTTCGAATCTAAATCATATAAAGATCAACGCAAGGGAGTTAACGTTTTAAGTGACAAGAAGAAGAAACTTGATACTGAGAAAAGGGATTCAGGAAGAGATGACGATCAAGGTGATGATTCTGACAAGGGATATAAAAAAGATAAGCGCGATAAGTTCAAAGAGTCGCCTCGTGAACAGAAGAGTAAAAAATATAGTGACACTAGAAAAGAGAGAATCAAACAAAGCGAATTTGTTAAATCAGACAAGCAATCAGCTATAAATAAAATCATGTCATCAGACAGTAAAAAATCAATAAACCACGACGATATCAAACCATTCACTCAACTGCCGCAGGTAAAGACTGATGACTTGACTAAAATCATAGAGGGTATGGATAAGAAAGTTAAGCTCAATGATAGTACTAAAGATTCCAATGACGAAACTGTCACTAAGTCGGTGGGTGTGTCAAAGATGAGGAGGAACAGTGTAGACTCTGGGGAACTGCCCATCAAGGATGACTTGGTGTTAAAAAGGCAAAACTCTCTTGACGACCGAAGCAAATCAACAGATAGAGAAGGGTCAGAAGAGAAAGAGAAAAGTGAAAGTGGTGACCGTCGTACGGAGAGAAGAATTAGGAATAAGGTAAGAATGACTCTTGAAATAAATTGCTTCTCTATGTCCTGATAATAGTTTGACTTGTAATGAATGTCATTTTGTTGATCAGGACCGTCCAAGCCTCGTCATCTACCAGCCAGGCATGGGCAAGTTCAGTAAACAGCGTCTCGCGAAGGAGAAGGACACACCGCCGCCGGCCAAAACTGTTAACGATAGTGAAAAGAAAGACACCTGAAATTAATGTCGAACTACCCTAAACTTGGACAACATTCAACGGAATTACCCTGAAGCTGGCATTCTAAACGTGTCCTGGCAGACTCAGTAGATGAGGACATCTGAATGTGCCAACTGATGGAACCACTGTTCGTGTTTACTCAGCTGTTGTTTTTATTGATTTGTTTAGTTTACATACATTTCGATTGAGTTGGAGATATTTAAACATTACAGAAAATCAACATGGCATTTAATGCAACATATTTTTAGCTTGTGACGATTTAATTCAGTTTGTTAATTTCATTTAAATATAATTAATTTTCGAAATGGGGCTCGTGATTTTTTCATTTATTTTCATGTTGGTAAAGGAAACAAAATAGTTATTAGTCATTATTTTATTGCTTATCACAGTGAATTTTACCTAAAAGTTTACATAAATAGAAGTTGTTTACAAAAATAGCAAATTATTTATATTATTAAAATGTGTAATAAGAATAATTAATCGAATCTTTGGTAAGACAGTATAGAGGCGAATCGGCTGGATGAAATTAGTACCACAAGCTCATTATTTACTATAGCTACAGATAAAATAATACTCCATATAAAACTATTATTTTATTAATTTCTGAATTTGCAGCCAAGCCGCAAGTTCATTATCACAAGACGGGATAATGAACTTGCGAAAATTCCATAGTGAGAGTAGACGTGCCGTACCGATTGACTTTGGACATTGGCCTCCGTGCAGGGGATGAAAGTTCTTATGAATGTGAAATTCTAGACTATGTTACGAATGAAATATTTTGTTTTTATTGTTTATGAAATATCTAATGTACCATA
The DNA here is from genome assembly GCA_916618015.1 of Xestia c-nigrum. Lineage (NCBI taxonomy): Eukaryota > Metazoa > Arthropoda > Insecta > Lepidoptera > Noctuidae > Xestia > Xestia c-nigrum. The sequence continues at coordinate 9,888,968 of OU745245.1, read as the reverse complement.
TTTGAGAGGTAGTCTCATAATAAAAATAAAAACCATGTAAAAATATAATGAATGCTCCCACTTAAGCGATGCCAATGAATTCAAAATCATCCTGTATGATGAAATCTTTTCTCCACTAGTTATGTGTTCATGAGTGGTGTCCCACGTAGCACAATAATAATAGATCAACTCACTTCTCCTAATATTCACCGATGAATGTTTAATGTTTACATGTTTTTGATGTTGAATGTGACTAACAAAATGGTTATAGATGTTAAAACTCTCAAGATTTTGGATGTGAAACATCATACTTAACTGACATATCCTGAGCTTAAATATAGGTAAACATAAATTAACTTTTATTTTCATGTTCTCAAAAATATAATGATTGTTTTTAATTTTCTAAAAGCCAATGACTAAAATTGGCGCCTTTTTATGCGGCCATTTACGAATTTGTATTGAGTATAGAATAAACTAAATATTGAATCGCGAAATCAAAAATATGTCTGAGTCGAGTTAAATCAGTTTATACCTACTTACTGGATATTTTTCGATTTCGGAACTCAACTCAGTCTGGTGGGAATTTTTATTACCAATACAATTTTATGATATAATTATAGATTGTAAATAATCATTAAAGTTGCATCCAACCGCCAAGGAAAGAAAGGCACCATTATTTTTGGCTTTTCTCAAAATATAGTTTTGAGTTTATTTTTCTAGTACTTAGAACAATAGCTCGAACTCGAATTACAAATTCGAAGTACATACGGTTGTGCACCTTACTAGCATTAGATAGGTACCATAACAATCAACTACGCAACATATCATTCACATAAAACTATCACATACTTACAATTTTATGCAATCTTAAAGATATTCTTAATAATTTGAATCTTTCAGAAATCACACGTCAATAGTAACAAAACCACTGAAAGTTGGCCTTGATTTCTATTGAAACTCCATACCAGGTAGACTGCAGCTCAAGCTCAATCTGTTACCGATGACAAAGTCGACTATACATAAATATATCTAGGTACTTACTTAAAAATTCTGCCTTTTAAACCATCAAAATACATATTTCGATAACATCATACACATGTACATCCATGACCCTTACACTAAACTTTTACAACAGAATTAACAAACAAAATGGTTTCAACGGCACAATATTAAAACTAGTCAGCCTTTAAAAGCCTTGAAAGGGATTCGTTTCACATGTTACAAATCAGTAAATTATAGTTGCATGTACCTAATCTTAATCGTATGAAGTCACATCATTCGTTTTTTATCATTAATATCGGCCTAGTATATACGTATATACCACTACTACTATATCTACAATCTAAATATAAGGCTTATGGACGATGTGCGTTGCCTATACTGGCAATAACATTAGTAAATCATTTATAACAGGAATTTTCATGTTAGTAAAATTTAAGTTAGAATACGCTGGTGTTTTAAGACTTCTTGTCAAAATGTCCCGGCCTCTCCTAGCACCATATTAAAAAATAGCACACCTGCAATTTTATGCGAATTTTTATTCTTGTTTGTTTGTGTTGTCTTTCAACCCGCACTTATATGTTAATTTAAATACTATGTATTCTAATAATAAGTGTTAATTTAAAAAGTGCCCAAAAAAATTCTTTGGTATGATCGGTACTCTGAATATTTTCGCCTGTGAATTGAACGCATTGTAATCGTCAATCTCAATTGTGGCAGTGTATCTCGACATCTCACATTTCTTATCTAGTAACTTCTGTACGTACGCCTGTCATATGTATTGCGTACTAGACATAGGAATGATTGCCACATTAATTGGCAAGTATAGACAAGAATATTATAAATAGGTGATGATGGAGTTTAGTCACTATGCAGCGTTGCTGAGGAGGACTGCAGTAGCATTCTTGTCGGAGTCTGGCGGCGTGGCCTGTTTGATCTTCTCGGCCTTGGTCTTGGTCTGCGCCACGTTGTGCCGGTGCATCACCCACAGCAGCAGGATGAAGCCCACCAGGAAGCCAGCCAGCCCGCCTCCTATCGTCAGCCACGTTCGCCGCGACGTCCTTATACTTTGCACCTGGAACATTATATTCAATTTCTTGAGCTAGCGTAAAAACTCATGGTGTTGCAGAGGCCATGTGGATTTCAACTTAAAATGCAACGTAATTCAATGTGAAACACGAGGCAAGCCAGCAAGCATAGTGAAGATGTTTATTCGGACCACTCTTAAATAAGACAAGACCATACCTGCAAGTATTCTGCCTTACACCTGTGGTACGTGGCGTTGTGATTTGCACCGTCATCAGGTACTGGACAGTTTTCAAACGCTGCAACATTAAAAAACTTAATGTAAGTAAATCGTTAAAATTAATTGTAGCTAAATTTGAGGTAATTCAACTTGTTTATTTTACTAATAACAGTTTTCTAACACTAAACGTAGTTGACCAACCTCTAGTATTGAGCCGAGAGTAGTCTTCTAACTGGAAAAACACCCGCTTCTCTTGTAACCACAAAATACTAGATCTGAGACCACAGAGCTTAATGTCACTTATAGAGTCCGTCAAATCCACTTTGACAAGGTTACACATGACTGCGAAGTGGTCAGTGTTGAGAGAAGTGAGTGGATTGTGCGATATGTTATAGAACTGCAACTGGGGCAGGAAGCCCAAGTTTGGTAACTCCTTTATCTTGCACTCTGACAGATCCAAGAGTTCTAGCGGAGCTCTAATTGGTTTGACTAGATCTAGTGAGTTTAGGGTCTTGTGGAGTATTGGGTTTCCTCTTAGATACAATTTTCTTAGAGAGGGTAGTTGGAAAATTGAGGTGGGTAGTTCTAGAATGACGTTGTTGCTGAGGTCGAGTGACTGCAGGTTCGTGAAGGATGTGAACGCGTCCTCGTCGATGAGGTAGATGTGGTTGTCTCCGAGGTACAGGAACTTGATGCTCGTGTAACTAGACAGCGTGTCGGCGTGCAGCTCCTGCAGCTTGTTGTCGCTGAAGTCTAGGATCTGAAAAAACCGAACAGGTAACCTATTTAAGTAGATATACTTTCTCAGCTGCATAGCAATAAAATGTAGGCTCGCGCTACTTCTTTTTGAACAACTTAAAATATTTTTTAACTCAAGATGGTGTTACTTAACGGGAACACAGCGTTCTGTTGAGTTACAGTGTTACTAACTACTCGATAATTTTTTTCCCAATGCTAACAGCGTAACACAAAATGGTGTAACTCAACGGGAACAAAGGGATCGATCGAGAGAGAAACTTCCTGTTAAATACCCACCGTCTAATCTGATATTGATACACACATGTGACAGATCGTATTCCTCATTCTTTAAAAGATATTCAAAACCAGCCTATGGTTACAAAAATAAACCCACCTCGATGCCGCTCCTCAGCTTGGGTATCTTGCCGAGGCGTCGGCCCGCACAGTGCGCGCCGTACATTTCATACGCGTATTCGTACGTGCAGTGTGTCGGCTGCCCGCCCAGCGCCTCGATCTCCGTCATCTCCTTGCCATGCGTCCGCCACACACTCAGCAGAGCCATCGTAACTAATGTCCTGTATATCCTGAAACATTAATCATTTTGATTAGTTACCTGAACTAATGTGCATGACCAGAACGAGGCGAGAGGAGTAGGTAGGTATGTCATGATAATAGCGGGTGCCGTTATGCAACATACACATACATACTAACTATGTATGTGTATGTTGTAGTACCTATGTATATGTCACCGTAAAATTGTCAAACACGTTATATTACAATATAACGTGTTTATCTCTAGCGATATTGTAAACTCTCGAATTATTGTCAACTGAACATACGGAAGTATCTCTGCCCCTATAATCGGGACTTGGGGCACCCCCCGTTAGGTTAGTTAGGTTCCTTTAAACCCTGCACTCAGAAATAGGGGCCCCGCGAAGCGGGGCTCCGTCGACTACGCTTTTTAGGGGAATATAAAGTGTTTTAAGGTTAGGTTATATTAATCGGTATTTCTCAGAAATGGTACAGTATCTTTTCATGAGAGTGGGACTGGGCAAGGGGGACCCCTCCTTCCCTCCACACCGCGTGAGTTGACTACTATCGCATGCATTTCACGAAAAATATACGTTTTATTGTAAGCAGTATGTTCGTTTGACAATAATTCGAGAGTTTACATTATCTATCGCTAGAGATATTACAATATAACGTATTTAACAATTTTACGGTGACATATCGTATTATAAGGGGCAAATAACTTAGCTTAATGTGAGCATACCTGACGACCCGAATGGCGTAGTGGTGGTGAGGCTGTCTTACGTTCTTAGGACCTGTGTTCGAATCCCGGTAGGAGCAAATGTTTAATTGTGTGATGAGCATGGACATTTGTTTCCGAGTCATGGATGTTTATATGTATAATAAGTATGTATTTACAAACAAAAAAGTATACAACGTTATTTTTTAGTCGTTTTAATCCCTCTAAGGGCGGATAGTAGGTACTCATGAAAATGAACAACTTTTACTATGGGACCGACTATGAAATCTCGAAAAAAAATTCTGCTGCTGCCTACATTTTTTCGAGTTACGCTTCCAATAATGTATGAAGCAGCTGTTTTTTTTTTTCGAGATTTCATAGTCGGTCCCATAGTAAAAGTTGTTCATTTTCATGAGTACTATCCGCCCTTAGAGGGATTAAAACGACTAAAAAATAACGTTGTATATGTAGTTTAGCAACTACCTGGTGTCCACGACACAAGCCTTGCTTAGTGTGGCACTAGGTGGCGCTGTGTGTTAATGTCCAGCGATATTTATTTATTTATTACTAGCGGACGTCACGCGGTTTCACACGCGTAATTCCCGTTCCCGTGGGAGTACGGGGATAAAATATATCCTATGTTACTCGTGGATAATGTAGCTTTCGAATGGTGGAAGAATTTTTAAAAACGGTCCAGTAGTTTTTAAGCCTATTCATTACAACCAAACAAACAAACAAACAAAGTTTTCCTCTTTATAATATTAGTGTAGATACGTATACACCTGCCTACCCTTCGAGAAATATCTACAGGCGTGATTTAAGATTATGCGATGTAAAGTCACCGGAATTTCGTCCAGCATTTTATTTAATGAGTCGTGTCAATTAAATACGTTACAGATCTCGTCAATCTATTCTAAATAAATAAATAAGTACTGAACAAACATGATCAACTTCTGTTAAAACAAAGACAGTCACACAAGTTATTGACATCAATATCTCTTCTTGTTATCGGGTAACGGTCTGAATCATTGATAATTTTATATTCTTACAATCGTTAAATAAAACGGCTTCCCATTTTTAAAACAGAGAAGCTGAGTTCAGCGATAGACTGCGTTACTACTGGAAAGTACTGTTATACCAAAAAATGCAAATATTTATGTAAGCAAAACCTACATAGATGAGTAAATAGGTTTCTCTGCTCAGGATACAGGAATTGCTTCTTTATTGTCAATCATCATCAAACGCTCCACTGCTGCTATTGCCAGGCACTCCTCCACTACAGACACACTATACTTACCTAAGTACTACCTACATCCACAGTAATTCTGTTTCATGATTTGGTAATGACTCATCATCGAAACTGTGGGAAAACAAACAAATTACTTTTTGGATATCCCAAGACGATGCTCACGTCTTATATTTATAAAGTGAGCTTTGCATATCTGCGCAAGCGCATGAAGTCGTTGTGAGTGTGTGTGAGGTATAAGTCACAAATACGCCGTTTGTACCTACTCATCTTCGGGTCATCGGGTCAGACTGAAGGTAGGGACTAAGATATTATCATTTTCTCGGTACGGGTTATCAGTTCTCTTGACCTTTTGTTAGCTTGTGCTGCATATATGAGTACCTACCTATCTAATATACTTAGGTACTTTCATATAGGTATTTTTCATTACTCATACTCGGAAAGTAGGTCTGAAGTTGCCTGAGGAGCGGGTTGAAAGAAACACTTTTCAGCCCTAGGGATAATATCTGTGCCTAGGGAGAATCACTTTCAACTGACTAGTTCAATAAACGAATCACGAAAATAAAAAAATCTTAAAATGGACTTTATGGTAATGGTTACAAAGACCATTTTAAGAATTTAAATATTGAAACTTGATTCATTTACGCCTTCTGCTAAAGCGGCCATGACCCCCAGGGCCGCAAATTCTGAGGGGTGTTTCTTGCAGCGGGCAGCGGGCGTTGAATGTATATGTAGGTAATGAATGCCTCGCTGCAAGAAATGCCTCGCTGCAAGAAATGCCTCTACCTACTAACGTGGGTAAGTAGTGCTCGTCACTGTCATGTGGTGCTTGAAGATGTATTCGACAGCTATCAGGACAATCCCGGATTTACCTACGGTCAAGATCCCTATCAGGATCTAGGTAACTGGAATACTAATTCCTTCCTCCGAACACGTTTGTTCTTGGGAATTTCCACATAGGCCAGCAGAAAAAACTAAGAATGATGCTCTGGTTTTCGTCAGTTTTCATGTTTTCACTAAAACAACCAATAAAAGCAAGCCAGACATGAGGAATAAAACTTCTCCGGAGAGATCGGGCTCTATGGGGTCGCTAATGGTCCATCGATCAACATGGACTATATTAAATATTATAAGAAATGATGGCTAGAAAGAGACACGAGTGACTCGTGACATGACGACAGAGGTATGGAAGAAGACATACTGCGCTGAACCCAAATACATTCAGATAAGAGCACGAGAATGATGAGCACTAGCATTTATTGTAAGTTTCGAGTCTCTGTTTTGTTTTACAGCTTTGAGGAGTGGACCTATCATCATCATTATCAGCCTATTAATGTTCCCATTGCTGGGACACAGGGGCCCATCACGCGGGCCCAGTGCGGATTGGCAGATGTCACATATCTTCGATTTTTTTTTATTCTAGGACGTTTCCTCACGGTGTTTTCCTTCAACGTTTTGAGAGCAGTGGTGATGAAATAAATTACATAAAGTATAATGCGCCTGTCTGGGTTCGAGCCCACGACTTACTGCATGTAAGTCGGGGCCGCCACCGCTGGGCCACCACTGCTCGTTGGACCTATAGAGATAAATTAATATAAATAAGTTTAACTAATTAATTATGTCACTCTCGAATCCCCTATTATGAGTCTATAGGCGTTTCTAATTAAATTAACACAGTGGTACATTTTGGTAGTGCTAAGTTTTACTTCCCTCTTACTTATATTTACCTACCTAGTTATACCACTATGTTGGGGTCGGCTTCCAGTCTAACCGGATGCAACTGAATACTAGTATTTTACATGGAGCGACTGCCTATCTGATCTCCACAACTCAGTTAGTACCAAGGGGTATCGTAGGCAATACGATACCCCTTGATAGACTGGTTGAGATAGACTTGACTAGGTACCTGTAACGACTGTCAAAGATCTACAAATGACTGCCGGGACCTACGGCTTAACGTGCTTTCCAAGGCACGGAGGAAACTCGGTATGTAAGGGGGGTGATGGTCACCCGGGGTTGCGGGCCTGTTCGAAAGAGATACCGCGGCCCCGGAACATAAAGGGCGAGAAAGGAACATGGATGGGTTTTAGTCAGTAAGAGTCTGACACATCCTTCCGCTCCGCCCAGAGTGGGAGAAGTCATTTGATGATTTCCCATCCCAAAAAAAAAGGGGGGTGGTCACCCATCCACAGGCCAACTTAGGCAAGCACGGCTTAACCTAAAGATCGCCGGCTGTAATTATTTAGCCACGAGCTCCACCTTACCTATGCCATGCATAAGCTATAAATTGACGACCCTATTTTTAAGTTTTCACAACTGAATAAATGTCAAGAAAAAATGATCAACCACCAACTTACCGCAGTAAAACAAAATATTTATTTACAAACAAAGTATGTAGTACAGTGATGCTATGTGACCGTGTTTTAGTTTCCAAATACCTTTGTTTTGCAAACTGTACCTATTAATAGGTATATCTTATACATAGCGTGATAAAAACAGCATAGATAGCAATACTGATAACGTTATAAAACACATAAATTATACCTAAGTGCTTTATGCATGTTAAGCGGCCAATGTTATCTTAAACAGGATAAAGTGAGGAGAAAGAATCGTTCCGCAATTTCAGGAAATATCTCTAGGTAGGTATTTCCGGTACTGAAGGATTACCTACGTATAGAATCTTCCATGCAGGTACGCATTAGGTTTTTATTTGGCTTTTAGTGATCAGCATTCTAAAACTGCAATAACATTGTCAGTACTCCGAATTGACCTCAGGTTTGAATTTGATGATTGAACGGGGTTTGGTACCAAGTGTTCATCATCCTATGTAAGTAGACGTTTTGAAGTTCCGTTCTCTGACTCTAAAAATCTTGGGGAAAATGCAATGATTATAATATGCTACACAAATACCTACTTACCTACATTTATTAGGTAATACCTATCTTGATGACCGAGCTTTGCTCGGTTTCTTTTGTCCCTTCTTGATATCATACTCTGGCTTCTGTCTACATCTTCCAAAGAGTCATCTACACCAATATTATAAAGAGGAAAACTTTGTTTGTTTGGTTGTAATGAATAGTCTTAAAAACTACTGGACCGTTTTTAAAAAATCTTTCACCATTCGTAAGCTACATTATCCACGAGTAACATAGGAGATTTTTTATCCCCGTACTCCCACGGGTACGGGAATTACGGGGGTGAAACCGCGTGACGTCCTCTAGTAAACAATATATTTACACGACACTCGTTGTGTCTAAGCCCACAATTATTATTATCAACTTGGTTGCGATTATCATGAGCGCAAATAGTTATAGCAATTAAGGTCTCATGTCAGTTGTCACGGCCAAGATTCGAGTTTCTAGGTCTTTGCCCTGGAAACATGAGCCTCGTAGGGCGCCACCGTGTTAGCCAGATCACTTAGCTATTTCTTGGGAATCACCATCCGAACGTTTTTAAATCGACGTCGGCCGACGCCAACAGGCAGCTGGATTTTAAATGGCAAATATTTGCCATTGCCTTTTAATGTAGGTAAATCTAACTTAAAGTAAGTTGGTACATTAGAGAAATAACATCCTCAATTCCAGAAATTGAGTTGAGTGGGAGTGTCTAATACCATGATAGACATATAGGTATACCTTAAATTACTCATTTGATTACACATATTACAATGACTGTTTGCGAATGATAAACGCGGAAACAGTTTCCTGAAAAAATAGTTTTTGCTGTGTTCTGTCGGTTCTGCCCTACACACACCTGTAATTTGTTGACGTCATGTGGTGACATTGTAAAACAACTTAGCCATTCTTACTTATTGTCAGCGGAGATAATGAAAATAATGGGGCTAAATAATATGAAATTAGATGGTTTAAAGTAATGCAATAATAGCGAGATGCAGCGGGTAATGAATGGCATCCTCGTGATGTGTGAACAGACCGCGACGCGGCGGCGCGCGGCGGGCTGGAGGCACACATCACGAGGCGTCGCGGGAGGCTGCAGGTGCGCTCGGCCCTCATGTCAGGCGGACGGCAGCGGTCACAGGGGCTTTTGTTGCCGTTGTTCAGCAAATTGCTACTTACTTCCTACTTATTACGACAAATAAAAATATCTCACACACCGACCGCGTCCGGCAGACCTACAGCGATCAGAAGCGCATCATCGTGCCCTGAGTTCCGCTTATTACTTGATGGGAATCAAGTTATTATGAAACTATCATGTTTACTCATCCTAGTTTCTAACTAAATGTTACATTAAAGTCGTAAACAATCAGCTCATTAATCACTTTAAAAACAAACACCGATGCATTGATAGTGAATAAGACTGCAAGTACTTACACACATGACCTGATTTTTAATCTAACATTGTATGTAATTGACCATGTCCTAAATACGCAATTGAGATTTTTCATGAAAATGCTATGGCAGGTGTAATTCATGATAGCATTTTGTCTACAGAGATAGAAAGATAAGTGATATTAGGTACCTACTTGTAATTTTGGCTCAAGATAAAATAAAACCCAAGGTGAAGAATATGAAAGATACTCATGAACGTGAACTATTATCAATTGATAGGTATGCTATCTACTTAAAAATTACGCTTGTAATAATCACAGCTGTGATTCCTAAAATCACTATTAGTTAACAACCACAAAATGCCTAATTGCTTTATTACTAATTCCTAATGACCCACGGACCTATAATACCATTTGCGTTAAGTTTATGAAAGTCGATTCAATTAAGTATAGGTACTTTTTCATGAAATAAAAACTTTTAAAAAGTTGGAACATTAACCCCAAACATCTTCGTTGGTAATTACAAAGTTATTAGGTATGGTCTAGATTAGAACAAAAAAATGGCGTTGACATTACTGGGAAAGCAAGTGCTTTCGGCTTCGTTACTGGTATTTTAAACCTGTAATATTTTAACGGTCAACATGCTGAATGACAATGTGTTTGGCAAAGTGCCTCGCAATATCCAAGGGTCCCTTACAACTGTCTTAATTGTGCAGAGGTCAAATTAATTCCATTTAATTGTCGACCAGACTCTCCCAGTCTCGAATATAAGAAGGAAAAATAACGACAAATGATTCATTGCGATAAACACAACAATAATAAATATTCCAAGAAGTTCGATAGTGCTCTCTTAAGATGATGTATAAAACTTCATTCCTAGACAATAATGAAGTAGGTGCCTATGTGGAAATCTGCATGTAAATATTGTAGGTATGTACTAGGTAGATAATGTTTATCTCAATATTTAAATCTTTTTTCCAGGCTCACTCTACGAAAAATAAAACAACTGTTCTGTTCCAGCACTTTTTTAGTTGTTGGCTTTCATGGCAGCTAGGCCAAGACTAAACGATGCATGATCGTCACATTGATATTGCAGGTGATTGTGCTAAGCGTGAGCCAATAGGTTCAATCAACGGAAGCTATTAAGAGACACTCCTGCGCAACGAGCGTGGCGGCCCCAATTGTCTGATTGATCTTTATGATGCGTCCTCACTCCACGCCCCTGCGCTGCATGCGGTTGTTCCAGATAAGATTGATTCAAATAAACCAATTTCAGATTTGCTGCTTAGTCATAATAGCTAAACATGAGTTGTAGAAGTTATGCCTAAAACCTAAATTAGGAAATGACGATGTTAGTGGGTAGTGCTCACAGACTTCGCGCTAGCTGCTGGCCAACTTACGTTATCTAACAGTCCAATGAGGTTAACATTCTGATTAAAACTCACCTACTTCTTCTAAAATGTGCTCTCGGTGATCGTTCAATTATCAGAAGTCTACACTAGGTCTAGGCACTTCCATCTGCTTTAACTTCAACCTACAAGTTGACCAATTAATATATCTACAACACTTTGGCTAATTTGTAAGTAGGTGAGTTTATTTTGGGATGAACCTTTTAAAACTTTTTTCAGGGATTATTAAAATGTCAACCACCTACACACCCGCCTTCACACTCTAAATCAGCTTATTGAAAAACACTCAGAATTTCAAAAACCTCTATATCTCGCTTTCGTAGACTACACAAAGGCTTTCGATAGCGTCAAACACAGTGCAATATTCTCAGCCTTGCGAAGCCAAATAGCAAAATATTTATAACAACAGCTCCGCCAATGTTGATTGATTTGATTCTATGGGCCCAACATTTAAAATCAAAACAGGAGTTAAAGGTGTCGCGCTCTCTACCAAACTATTCACCAGCACCCTCGAGGAACTCTTTAAAAAAATTGCAGTGCGATGGACGACGGCTTTCCGATCGGGGACAAAATGCCGATGGGAACCTTCGCTTCGCAGACGACATAGTTCTCTTTGCTTTCGTAGCGAATCGACTAGAACAAATGCTCCAAAACCTGAGCACTGCAAGCCTTGAGGTTGGACTGATGATGAATTGGTCAAGTACTAAAACCATGAGTAATGCTAAATATATGGTCGAGGTTGATGGGCAGGAAATACAGTATGTAAACGAATATATCTGGGCCAGCTTGTTTCCTTCAACCACAGATAGGACAAAGAGATCGACCGTCGAGTTGAAAATGCCTGGTGCTACTGGTCCATGAAGGCATTAATGAAGGGCGACCTTCCTATTTCACTAAAGCGCAAGCTCGTCGACATGTGTATCCTGCCTATACCTACTAACCTAAGGCGCTCAGACTTATATTGGTCATTAACTGAAGCTCAGAAGTCCAAACTCAACGTTTGCCAAAGAGCGATGGAACGTAGCATTAGCATAGCGTAGTACGTAGCAACACCTTAATAAGTTTGCGAAGCTGAAATGGGACTGGGCGGGTCACATCTCTAGGATGGGGCGGGACAGATAGGCTAAGATAGTCACAGTGTTTGCCTGAAGACGGACGTCGTAACCGAGGCGGGCCCAAAAAATACTGGCGTGACGATCTGGACTCGTTCTTGACGGATTGGTCGAAAGGGCAAATTGTAAACAGGATCCGTCGTCGGAAGGTGAGACCTTCCGCCTGACGCAGGTCCTCACCGGATTTTCGGGAGGTTCCTGCATCGAATCGGGCGGGAGGAAACGCCCGGGTGTTTCCACTGCTAGGATCGACCGGAGGACACGGTGAAGCACACGGTGGTGGTCTGCCCTGCGTGGGCGGAGCAACGACGTGTCATCGTAGCGGCGTTCGGCGGCGGCGAACTCTCGCGTCCGGCCCTGGTTCAATCCATGGTCCGAAGCGAGACGAAATGGGAAGCCGTCACCTTCTTCGTCACCTTCTGCGAAGCAGTCATGCTAGCGAAGGAGGTGGCGGAACGCGAAAGGGAGAGAGCCTCTCGCCCCAGCCGCCGCGCCGCGGGAAACGCACCGGGCGTCGGGGGCCACGTGGTAGCTACCGGCCACGCGGGCCTGTGGACGCGGTAAGCAATGGGCTAGCTAGCCGTCCGTCCGTCTAATGACGACAGGCCGTAACGTGTTCCACCCGCGCCTCAAAAAGATGTCAGTAAAGTGAAGCAGCCCAAGGGCCCAAGCCTGCCGGGGTTGCGGGACTGTTCGAAAGAGATACCGTGGCCCCGGAACATAAAGAACATAAAGGGCGAGGAAGGAACATGGATGGGTTTTAGTCAGTAAAAGTCTGACACTCCCTCCCGCTCCGCCCAGAGTGGGAGAAGTTATTTGATGAATTCCCATCCAGAAAAAAAAGTGTATGTGTCAGCAATGTGTCGATCATTATCAGGAATTTCTGGAACTGGTTCTTGCACTATACGAAAATGTGCATCCCGTTTACACATACCTACACAATACGCAGACGTTGACCTCATTTTCTACTACAAAACATGTTTTCAGGTAATTTAGCTATAAACACCACTGAGTAACGAAAACCATATCTTAGTATCGACGTCTTTACGAAATAAATGTTATGTAGATAAGACAAATGCGTATTTTGTTTGATGACTCAACCGGAACGCAGTTACCTATCTAATGTCACTAATGTGTGACGAGATTAAAATTTGACGAATTTTACAAATCCATAAAGTGATACATACATGGGCAATCGGGGCAGGCAGGTCCACATGAAAGGTGACCAATTACATAAAAGGTCAGGTCGAAATCGCAATTCAGCAAGAACAACCTAACTTCTACTGGACTATATGCCTAGCAATAAAATAAAATAAAACATAGGGTGAAAGCGTCAGGGTGGCCCGCGAAAATCAAATTTCGCGAAAATAATCATCAATACAACTCTCAAAGTTCATAAAAGTCGAAGAAGGTCTTTCTTTGACCGTGAAAAATTCGTTCATCGACTCTTATGAACTTGGAGGTTTGTATTGATGATTTTGATGATTATATTTCTGTAACTTAATACGTCTTACAGCCGCGACCGATATGTTTATCAACATACAACTTAGCACTGTCCTGCAAATTGCAAAAAACGTAAGAAAATTTGAATATCGCGGGCTACCTTGGAGCATCCCCGCTAAAGTAGTTTAGTACCGAACAATGTTCGTACCGAATTGTGTTTCAGACATACAGTAACTACATACATATAAATACGAGTATCTAGGTAGGTACCTAATCTAAGATCTAAGCTGATACAATTAGTAACCTAGTAGAACTGAACTAGTGGCTTGTACAGAGGAAATCTCTCTCTGTGTTTCCCTACATTATCACAAAATCATGTTTTCCCTGAAAGGTTACGCAAAGGTGTAGCAAGGGCGTCCCACAGGGATCGGTTCTGGGACCGCCCCTGTAGAACATCGGTTACGACTGGGTGCTGCGCGCGGACCTCCCTAGTGGTGTCAGCGTCGTTTGCTACGCAGACGACACCCTGGTGCTGGCACAGGGAAGGTCGCACGAGGCGGCGGGCAAAACTATGACACGAGGGGTTGCGATAGTCACTGAGAGGATCCGGCAACTGCGTCTCGAGGTCTCCGGCGACCTCTCGCGTCCGGCCCTGGTTCAATCCATGGTCCGGAGCGAGACGGAATGGGAAGCCGTCACCTCCTTCTGCGAAGAAGGCATGTTAGCGAAGGAGGTGGCGGCGGAACGAGAGAGGGAAAGAGCCTCTCTTCCCAGCCGCCGCGGGAGACGCACCGGGCGTCGGGGGCCACGTGGTGGGTACCGGCCACCGTAGATGCGGGCCTGTGGACGGATGGCTATGGGCTAGCTAGCCGTCCGACGACAGGTCAACTATAAAAGATAGACATATGCTGTCTTGGGATATTTTTTATATAATTTTATGTGGAATATTTCCGTTATACATGATTTCTATGTAGCTTTAACCATTAAGGCTGCACACGCGACGGAAGCTAAAAAAACCAAGTAACTTCTCCCGTTTTCCCAACATTTCCTTTCACTGCTCTGCTCCTATTAATGGTAGCGTGATGAAAAGTATACTATTACCTGCTCAGGAGTATGTAGAATAATTGTACCAAGTTTCGTTAAAATCCGTCGAGTAGTTTTTTTTTCTATAAATAACATACAGACAGACAGACAGACAGACAGACAGACAGACAGACAGAAAGACAGACAGACAGACAAAAATTTTACTGATTGCATTTTTGGCATCAGTATCGATCACTAATCACCCCCCGATAGTTATTTTGTAAATATATTTCATGTACAGAATTGACCTCTCTACAGATTTATTATAAGTATAGATAGATTTTACATTGAGCGACTATCTAACCTCCACAACCTAGTAAGTGGGTGCATACCCCTTGGTATGTCGTATTTCTCAATGTATTAGGTTTTAGTCCCATGTGACAGGGGACAAGCCAATTGCCCTCAACAGGGCAGATATCCATCGGATTAGGATACATCGGAATGCTACTGAGAATGTCGTGACAACTGAAAACCAAAAACACTGGCATACATGCTTGCAGCACTACTCAAACTAAGAACATCCTGACTCAATTTTGCCAGGTCGATGAATCACACAAATCACAATTCAAACACATGGTCTGGATTTGATCAACCCATAGCCCAGCGATTTACCGAACTGTTGATACACTAATATTGTCGATATGTCGACGGTAATGAAACGATGCCCCAGGAAGCTCTAGTTGCCTGCTAACTTGGAAATCCTATGCTCCTGCACTTCGTAAGCAGGTCTATATCCAATCTGTTTTCCTTCTTTTTTACAGAAAAGTACCTACCTGTCGCTAGGCCGTTGGCTTTTGCGTGAAGAATATTCGTGTCTGTTACTCTTTCACGCAAAACAACGGATTTGAATGAAACTTGCACACAGCGATAGAATATAACCTGGGTTCTTGAAGCTAGGTAAAATTTTTGCGTAAGTTTTTGCTGAAAGCCATGACAGCTCTTCTTTTAAGGTTCGATATTTTATTACATACCTATAGGTACCACCGCGGGAAGAATGCAATCATTTGATTTCACAATCAGAAATTCGTCAACGGGGTATTAATAAGCATGATAACATGATGAATTATCGAATTAAGTAATTAACTAATTTGAAATAAATGTGACATTTGTATAAGTACCTACCTACGGCCTACCTACCTGTAGGTACTGTCTATTTTATGGTAGTAGCTGAATAAGTGATTAAACGTAGGGGTAACGTAAGTAATATTAAGAAGCCTACCTTCTCATACTTTATCATATTAGACAAGGAAACGTATAAAAAAAACTAGAGAAAAGGCTAAATTTGTATTTTCCTGATAATCATGGATTGGACAACTTGAAGGAGTCTGTAACTCCTACGACCTAAGAGAGAGATAATAATTATGAGATGACTAAGGTGCCATGATGAGGTAAAGACAGTACTGCCCACAGCAATTGCGTTGGTGGAAATTACCTGTTCATCTTGTGTTCTTCGGTAGGTTTAGTACTCAATCCTGGTTCAATAAAGCACTCTGGACACTTTGACTTGTATCACATCACCAGCACTTGTCCACAACACTAACACTACGTATAAAGTCGAATATCGCGTTGCACAGTTGCACTATGACACGGACTTACTAGGGAGCTGCAATCAGCGACGGAAGACATTCGTTGAATTGATTCAATTAGTTGTGTCGCTTCGGTCGCTCAGATGTCGACGAGAGGCGGCGAGGTGCTGCTACCGCGGTGGTTCAACTGATACTGTTGACGCTGTAATCTGTTATCAGCACGTCCTTCTGCGCCCAGGCACCCTGTGTCTAGTTCCACCACTGAGACAATGACGGCGCAGTCCGCGGCCGATCGTTCGGGACAGATAGGTAGCACCACAATGCGATACCGTTCATATCTGAATGCTCCGATTGGTTCGTCGATTATGTTTATTCTGTAATAGTTCCTGTGTTTGTCAAGTAAATGGACGTCTTTGTTTTGATATGATGTCTAATAAAAGAGTGATAAGAGGTCTCGTAATGAATTTATAACGAGCCTATTAGATAAGTGCCTACATATTTAAGTGAATTCACAAAAATAAGGTAGTTCATAACTCAGTGACGAGTAGTAAATAACTGTATCAATTATAATTATAATTGTTTTAAGTACAATATGAGTTATGCTCGGGTTATATGAAGAGTTTCCACCTACTTAGATAGGTACTGAGTCAAGAAATAAACTCTTAAGTGCCTTCAATTGGATAATAGAGCGAGAACGGACACTGTGGTGTCTGTGGTCCTCTTGTCGTGTTCGCATGCTGTTATAAGTACCTAGGTATTGTGAAATACTGCTGTTCATTCGAAGAGGAATGCATCGTTTAAAGTTTATGAAAATCAAAACACAACTTATGATGAAATGTATGATAATAATGTTTTAATTGATCAAAGTAGCTTTTTTGCAGACAAACCTTTTTTCTTGCTACTTTTCATGACCTAAGCTACCTACTTTATGTGCAACCTCTGCCTCCACCTTCGTGAATTACAGGCGTGATGTTGTTATGCCCTTTTTTTCGGATGGGAAATTTTCTAATGACCCATCTCACTCTGGGCGGAGCGGGAGGGAGTGTCAGACTTTTACTGATTGAAAACCATACATGTTCCTTCCTCGCCCTTAACGTTACGGGGCCGCGGTATCTCTTTCGAACAGTCCCGCAGTCCCAGCAAGCTTCAGCCCTTGCGCCTCAAAAAGATGTCAACATAAAAGAAGCAGGGGCCCTCTTTTATGGTGACATCTCTTGGAGGCGCGCGTGGAACACAAACGCGCCGTCGACACGGTATGTTGTTTTGCCCTGATGCTGACATGGGTGACATCGGCCTTATATTGTAATGGATACCGCGGGTAAGCATAGACCAAAAGCCAAGAGTAATTACTGTACATAGTATAAGGATTAACCATCAGCCACCATAACTAAGATTTCCGTGGCAAATTGCGGACATGTGAATAAAATTCCGTACTAATTTTCATAACGCAGTAATAATTGTACGACCACGTGTTTTTGGCCGGAGAAGATCCGACCAGGAAAAAGTTTGGTCACACGACCGTGCCTCCGACCAGTTGAGTTCAAGATAACGACCGGTCCTAAGCCCCCAGTAGTGCCTATCACCCCTGACCTATCTACACTTGAATATTATATAGACTTCACAAAAACCTAACAAACCAGTGTTGGTCGCTACAAGGTGCTCGCGCCAGTGCTAAAAGTTAGTGGTGGCTCTACAAATACTCCTACAGTAACCAAGGTACTACCAAACAATCATAAATAGCGCTGTACTACTTTTTGTATAAAAAGTACTACAGCGCCATCTATGACACAAATGAAGAACTAACATAAAATTCTGAATCACGTTCCTTATAAAAATCCACAACCCGTTGTTGGATAGTAGCCCACCAGACACAACATCCGCCCGGTCGGAGGATCCTCACTTTTCTTTTGGAGGTGAAGAACTTTATACCCTGTTCTTCATAACCCTAAACTGGTGACCCGGAAATGGAGTTCAGCGCAGACTTGGAACAACATGACTTACTTAATCATCGTAGTTGAAATACTCTCTTGAAATACAGCTCTTAAAAGCAGTCTGTATTCATAGAGACTTTTTAGGGTTCCGTAGCCAAATGGCAAAAATGGAACCCTTATAGATTCGTCATGTCTGTCTGTCTGTCTGTCTGTCCGTCCGTATGTCACTGCCACTTTTTTCCGAAACTATTGGAAGTATGTTGTTGAAACTTGGTAAGTATATATGTATTGTAGGTATTCTGTGAACCGCATTAAGATTTTCACACAAAAATAGTAAAAAAAAACTTGGGGGTTCCTCATAATTAAAACTGAAAATCATTTTTTTTTTTGTCAAACCCATACGTGTGGGGTATCTATGGATAGGTCTTCAAAAATGACATTGAGGTTTCTAACATTTTTTTTTTCTAAACTGAATAGTTTGCCCAAGAGACACTTCCAAAGTGCTAAAATGTGTCCCCCGCCTGTAACTTCTAAAATAAGAGAATGATAAAACTAAAAAAAATATATGATGTACAGTAAGCGTTCATAAGCGCACAGGCACGCTAAGGATCATATTGCTGTGAACGCACGGGCGAGCGTCCGTGCGGCTGTATGTGTAAGCTGTCTCAATACAGTACCTACGCACACCACAGCCACAGAGTCGCCTACTGTCGCAAGTTGTCGCGTCGCTCTCCACGAAACATAAAGAAATATTATATTACCGTCTCTTTTGTTATGCACGCAGCAAACGCATGATCGTATTTGCATTCGATAGCTAAATTTCGACCATATTTACCAGGTGTTGATAGCTGTTTAAAAATCCCGTTTACATAATATGGGTTTTTTTATTTTTTTTTGTAACCACTTTAATTAATATTTGTATTTTATGCAAAAACTATTTACTTAGGTATTTATTTTGAAATGGGTTCATGCTCATTATTTATTTTTATAAGGATTTAAATATAAGTTAATAACCCATCATAACTATTTATGTGATTGTGTAATATTTTTTCGGTGTTGGAAGGTGGAAAAAAAAGTCGTGCTGACAGATAACAACAATTGTTTTATTCGTTTCATTTATTCATATAATTAACAACTTTTATGAGATTTGTAACGTCACATTCCTACCTAGATATAAGAAGTTATCTTGTAACCGTTCATAAGATTTTTTTGTGTATACCCACTTTGAAGTCATTTTTTATTAAGGTGATTGCCTAGACAGACCTCGCCATACATTTTCCAAGCTCTGTAATCTCCGTAAATAAACGGTTTCTGCAGAATAAAAGCAAGTATAATGGTACTTTATAATGTATTATGGTCGCAAATCGCCCAAATTTTATAAAAAAAACAGTATTTCTAGGAGAATTTGACCCAATAAAAAACGAAAAATCTTTACATGTGTGAGTGAACTGAATCGCGCCATCTGACAGAAATATTTAGAACCACGAGAAAAAGTTCGTAACTGTTGTAATACGAGTTTACGTTCGGTAAACATTTATTATTTATAGATGGCGCTGTCCAGCCAGTCAGCCCATGCGTTATAATTGTCTTGACATCTTGCGAATCAAAATTGTGTTTATAGCAAGTTTGCGCTAGCGCGCGGGTTTGCCCGCTAATTTTACATTTTATGATTGATAAAATGATTTTTATTTGGAGATGAGAGAGAATGCCAGAAAGTGAAAAAAAATATCTGCGACGTGCCTTTGGTTCACACAGATACAATACTAATGTAATTATTGTATTATCTACTTTTAATTTAAAGTAGGTACCTAAGGATTTAAAAATCTTTCTACTGTATGTAAGTAAAAAGATTACATCTACATCATCATTTTCATCTTCATCTTACATCTATTGATTGAATCATATTTAATTCATGTGAAACCAGCAAGATAAATGAATAGGTACACAGACAAACCACTTTGGTTTTTCATAACTATTGCAAATTTTAATATTATTAGCACACAAAGTGCGTCAAGATAAATTGGTCTTGCCATTTAAGAAGTTTACCAAGAAAAAGGGGAAACGTAGGGCAGTATTTTTGGTCAGTTTTTTTAAATATCAGAACATCCTACAACTTGTAAATCAGAGACTGCTGTACATCGTTTATTTATGTTTCGGGGTTTTTAACTGTCAGCAAAATGTCGTTCTCAAAATGGTAGCTGTAGTTCAAATTTCGCTCGTCTGAACGGCTAACTGAGTAGTAAGCACCATTCAGGTTTAGCATATTTGGCGACTCTACTACTGAGAACCATTCAAACGTCCGTGAAAGAGTTTTTATGGAAAAGTGGTGTTTTTTTATTGACGGTAAGTGTTATTTTTATGTACAATGGATGCTTTTCAAGGTGATGTAGAATTATATTTAGTAATTACCCTTAAAACTTTAAAAAAGTATAAGATTTAGAAGAGGAAATACAAAATCAAACGTTAGCAACACTCGTTGATTGTCATCACATCACATACCGGTATGTACCTACCTACTCTAAAGGGAATCGTTCATTTTATGGTTGTGGTTGGACACTGATTCGGTGTTGCCACATTAATTATATCTGTGATTATTCTTACAGGAAAGATACTAATCGATTTCGAAAACTTATAAAAATACGATTACATTTTCTTAAAAATCTGTAATCAAGTGATTTTCAAACGGTGTTATATTTATTTTCTTTTAATTATATTAAAAACAAATAAAACACTCATTGATTTTGGCCTTCAAATCATTTTACCTGGCTACACCAACTGTCAATAATGACAAATGCATACAATGAAATGAAAATAAAAACATTCAATGTGGTTTCGATTACTTTTGCGAAGTTTTTTTCATTTTGTTATAATGGACTCCTATACCGCTTTTATTGAAGACCCGGCTTTACCCTTGGACACTCAATCTGCTCATGACGATGACCCTGGCGCTATTTTGTTAAACGTTGAACCGGCTTTATATGACAACCTAGGCATGAACACTCCTGCGCACGATCTTGTTGCCCTACTAGGAATGAGGATTGAGGAACCAATGTGATGCGGCAATTGCGGCTTTGATATTATGCATCGCAGGAGACGGCCTCTGAAACCCGTTGAAATACTATCAGAAATTCGACTATGGACTGCTAGTGGTAAGCTAATGTTCTGTTTAGCAGTTTTTAAATAATCTTTTCTATTATCCGTACAATCTGAACAAAAATAAATATGCATATGTCTTATTTACAGTTTACAGCCCAGTGCTTGGTCTCTCATTCTTGCTGGATGTTGGCTCTCAACAATTCAGGGATTCGAGAAAATGAACAAAACACAAGTAGTGGTCACCAACGACAATTATGTGTAAATTGTGGATGTTCGATACTACGTATTAAACATCATGTTCTGCGTACAAATTCTGAAAGAGAAACACATAGGAAATGTAATTAGCGAGTAGATATTAACACGGCAGGTACAACCAGATTTTTATTTTTTTTTATTTTATGTTTGTGTTTAGAATATAATTTATATGAAATAGAACATTGAGTAGAGAGCAGCGGTGGCCCAGTGGTGGCGGCCCCGACTTACGTTCAGTAAGTCGTGGGTTCGAACCGAGGCAGGCGCATTACTTTGTGTAATTTATTTCATCACCGCTGCTCTCAAAACAGTGAAGGAAAACATCGTGAGGAAACCGGCATGTCCTAGAACCATAAATTCGAAGACATGTGACATCTACCAATCCACACTGGGCCCGCGTGGTGGTTATATGTATAGCCCATTCCCTCTCATAGAGAGTCCCAGCAGTCGGAACATTAATAGGCCGATGATGATGATGATGATGATTTCTTGGATTGTTTCTTTTTAACAGCTATTATTATTTTGATTCTAGATCCAGGGTCAATTGCGAATTACCAAAATGAATAAATGTTATTTCATTTGCTTTATATCTGTCACCCAACCATTGACTGTAATAGAAGTTAACCGGGATGAGGAATTTATCAATGCTATGATGCCGAAGTTGGTAACTTTCTTTAAAACATGTGTACTGCCGGAAATTATTTTGAGACGAGTTGAAAAAAATGCCAAATGTCTAGACATCAAGGAATTAAAAGGTATGAAAAATATATTATGTCTTACTCATTTCCTAACTTATTCCTCAGGTCTCTGAGGTGTGGGTTCAGTAAGTATAGTCTAACAAAACTGTAAATTCATTTGTTGCAGGGCAAACTGCTTCTTCCAGCATTTGATTCAGATCGCACGGAAATTATATAAATGGAAGTAAAAAGTGACAAGTAGAAGATTAATACTGCACGGCGACGGCAGCTACACCAAAAAGTAGCGCGTAGAAGAGAAGATATTTAGTTATAATATTTTTTATGTACCTACTTATCTTTGTCTGGTGGTACCAGTCGATGGTTCGAACCCAAGCGACTTTGCTTTGTGTAAATTATTTCATCACCACTGTTGAGAGGAGGCCCGAGTCTCAGCAGTGAGAACATTATAAACTATTATTATGCTATTTTTGAACGTAGCGATGTATAGTTTGTGTTATTTGTTAGTTTATAAGAATTTTCTATGTAGATATGTTTCACTCATGTATTTAGGTACCAGTCTAACAATTCAATTGTAAAAGAATATTTATTGAAGTTCAAAATTGTATAATAAGTAGGTATTCTTGAAACATAAATGATATGGTTAGCTAGCAACCATGTGTGTGTTGTTGTGTAAGATACTTACATGTGCCGTTATATACACTTACGTGTGATGTTATATAAATTGTAATCTACGTACATAATTCTTTCTAATACTAAATTCAGAATCATAATTGTAAATATCAAAATATTTAAAAAAACTATGTTATCTTTGTATGGTGGTACGAGTCGATGGTTCGAATCCAACCAGAAACTGAGAGTGAATAAAACGATTATTTGTATGAAAATACGAACCATAGAAAAATATTATTAATTTATAGTAAAGGTACTTACAATAAAAAGCTTTACAATTGAATAAAATATCTTTTATTTATTTAGTACACATCAAAATTTATTTACACGTTATGTACTATTTAGGTTCAGTCACATAACAACCTATATAGGTACAACGTACCTTTATTACCCACAATAATTTATCTGAATAATTTGTTATGGCACAGATATTATAATACTGTTATGGTGAAAGGTATCGGATATCGAGCCTAGAAACAAAAGTATGCATAGAATGGATTGGAACATAACAATTTAACCTCTAGTAGTATACAGGGTGTCTCATTCAAATCGGTCAGTATGGGAAAGTCTGAAACTATAAGACATACGAAGATCTGTTCTGAGGAACCATGTCATCGATTTTAATAACAAGAAAAACTGCATTCATACGTTTTAAAAAACATCTGTACGCCGTTCGGGAATCGAACCCGGTTATTTTGAAAAAAAAAAACCTACTCTATTTCTATTTAGATATCGATTGTGTAGGTCTTAAGCAGTAAATGTCTGTATGAAACAAGATGTCTAAAATGAATAAAATGCATTGTTTCCACATACTTTAATTTATTTTAGTAGGTGCTCGAAGTGACCACCGTCTTTTTCAATACAACATTCAACACGATATTAGATAATATTATCGCAGATAACATAACTTCCGGAATGGTTTAATGCAATGCTAATGACATATGTATGTAAAGCGGTGTATGTATCTAGTTGCAACATCAGCAAAGAGGTACAAACAACCATAGAGTCAATTTTAAACACCAGAACTTGTTTAATATTGTAAACGTGGTCAGTTCAAGCACCTACTAAAATAAATTAAAGTATGTGGAAACAATGCATTTTATTCATTTTAGACATCATGTTTCACACAGACATTTACTGCTTAAGACCTACACGATCGATATCTGAATAGAAACAGAGTAGGTTTTTTTTTCAAAATAACCGGGTTCGATTCCCGAACGGAGTACAGATGTTTTTAAAAATGTATGAATGCAGTTTTTCTTGTTATTAAAATCGATGACATGGTTCCTCAGAACAGATCTTCGTATGTCTTATAGTTTCAGACTTTCCCATACTGACCGATTTGAATGAGACACCCTGTATAGTATGCTTAGTAAATAAATTAAAATTTGTTTGCTATAATGTAAGGACATTCATATTTTATATAATTTGGTCCTTCCCAACCATGTTTGAATAAAACGACATCTAGTGGTGTCGAAAGTTACTACTATTTACTTTGCATGTGTGTGTAAAGAGCATATTCAAGCGGCTAATCTTTATTTTGATCAAATCTTTGCATGATACTAGTTAACAAGCACAGTGATTATCTAAAAAAATCAAGTTAATGCCCTAGGTTTCGCATTTAATAAAGTTGTCTATTAAAAATATCTATGTTAGGTCTAAAAATTGAAAATGTTCGAAACTGTGGATGTGTCGCCATCTAGCGACAAAATGGCAAAGAACTCTATCATCCAATCACCTTAACATAACAAGGATATACACAAATATAATTGTTGATACCCACTTCTATCTATCGGTATTCAACAGAGCTTACTAAAAACTAATACATAATTTAGACTTCGTGAACATGTTTTTTATGTGACGTCACATTAAATGTAACTCATATTGAGGTTATAGTTTAAGTGTTCATTTTCCCGAAGAAAAGAAGATTGAAACTAAACCTCAATTTAGGAATTATTCTATATTATAGATATTATATATTATTATAGACGTGTTACAAAATGTTTAGTGATATTCACTAAACATTTTGTAAAACGTCTAATTAAAACTAGAATATTAGGATTAATATTTTGTATAACCCTCATTATTTTCAATGCAGTCAAGTAGACGTATGCGCATGGACCCCACAATGTTTCAACATATTTCGGTTCTTCTTAAATTTTCCCACACCTTTATGTAATGGGTTGTTAATTGTGTTATACACCTCTCATCTCGTGTATCCCACCTTTGCACTATCAAACCCCATAGATTTTATATGGGGGCACTCATTCATCCATAATTCGACCTGAGTCTGTATTAGGGATTACATTTCTATCGGACCAGCGAGTGTTATCCTTGCGCCATAAATGAAGTCTACCCTTTTGACTTGATGTAAAAGTCTTTTCATCAGAAAAAATGGTAGTGTTCCCGTCAAAGTCTAAATATTCCCGTGCGAAACGTAATCGTTCTTCTTTATGTCTTTCTGTCAAGAAGGGCATTTTAGCTGATCTTCTGTGATGCAAGCCTTCAGCGTGGAGGGCATGGCGAACAGTTTGCGGTGACTCCGAGTGTGTCGTAGGTGTGAAACCATTGGTTTCATACTCGCCCACGATATGTTGTCGCTGCGCTTCGCTGCGCTTCGCTGCGCTTCGCTGCGCTTCGCTAATAAGCGACGACCTTTCACTTCGCTGTCTACTTGCAAAGCTCCCCTCTTCCTCATACCTTTTGATCCAGAGACTTACTGCATTTCTCTAAAACAAAAAAAAATATATGTAAGGCAGCTGTAATACAGATGCTATAAATCAACACTTCACAATTCACTCTGCAATTGTAAATTCAATAATAAACACTAATTATTTATCTTGCATGATAGATTGAAAAAAAACAACGAATTATGTAAACCACAGGTCACCAAAGAAATGGAAAATTTATAATACCCATTCGCTTTTAATTTTTAATGTTTAAGTTACAATTCATAAATAATTATAATACTCACATTCAGTTCAATTAAGGCCACTTTTATGCAGCGCGATAATAGTCGCCCTCGCCTTAATATTAATATTTGCCCGCATTTTAAGAATCACGCCAACAACAATACTGCTATCTATTAAACCACACGTCACTGACGTGACTGACCATCAACTACCACATTATATAGTGTATTATGTATGGCTACAACCAAACGACAAAGTTCATTCCGATCAAGTTAAAATATTCATAAAACTCATGTCTACCTCACAGAAATCTAACTAAATTCTTGACTTATCTTTCTATCTACCTCCTTAACTTTACGAAATGTGTGAACAAAGCAAACAAGTTAAATAATATAATATTTCTGTAGAGTAAAAACTTACAAAAAGTCTAAAAGTAACTGTGCGGGATTTGAACTCACGGCTTACTGATTCACTCTTAATTCTGGACGGGCCCAACCGCTACGGCTAGGCCATCATGTCTTAGATATTACCATTGAAATTATGAACTACAACTAGTTGCTGACAATATCTATTTTGTTGAAAGTAGAAGGTCGTAAGTCAAACTAAACGTCAAGCTATTGCTTTGTGAGATTGCCTATCGACTTTTGGTCGGCACTGTACATTACCATGTAAACTTCCACCGAAAATTGGTTTGAACGAGATCTAGTAAGTAGTTTTTTTTTAATACGTCTTAAATCGTAAACAGCAATTTACCTTTCATTCAATCTGCTACGGAACCCTTCATGGGCGAGTCTGACTCGCACTTGGCCCGTTTATTAATCTAGCAGAAGTCGTATACGACGGTTTTTTTTAGGAATTTTTGGTTGTAGGCAATGCCTACAACATTGATGCCTACTAGGCAGGCATCAACTAAGGAAGTATTTTTGAAAATCCCGCCTCTTCATTGGTTAAAGGTGAACTTCATTTCTAAAAATGTTACATGTTTTTCCAACGGGAAATACCAAAAGATGATGATAGTACAAAACTAAATAATACTGAGAGGTTTTCTTTTTGAGTATTAAAAAAAAATATAGTGTCCAAGAACTCTGTAGATGGCGTTGAACTGACTACGTTACATGGTGCCAAAACCAAAATGCTTGGAAAAAAAAACATTGCGTTACGTCACACAGATTCGTTGACTGACCCTTTCATTTGCATAAGCTTCTGAATAAAACCATCCAAGTGAAATGATATGACGTTCCGTTCCTTGCAGTAAGTTCAGCGCCATCTATCCAACGACTAGGGAAGAGTTTAAAAAAGAAAATCCCTCATTCCATGCCACACACACACAGTACCAGTACCTACATATTAAACGTAGTGATTATTTACTCTACGCTACCTATCACAAGCTGACGAACTCTAGTGCGTCCTGATAGCTTTTTTTATAAAATTAAAACTAACGTAATATAAAATTATATTTTATTGTACTCTGTGGTTGCTTTTGGGCTTGTTTTTTTTTGAAAATGCACTGAAAAAAAGTTGAAGCGTTAATTCCGATTACGATCACACGCCAAAAGAACCATGACGCACTATAGTTATGTGACAAAGTGGCCACATTACTAAACAAAATACTTGTCCCTTTATTTTTTTAATTCATACTGGTGTTCTTAATGGCTTGGAAGATTTTTGTATAAAGCCTGGCCAGCCTAACTTTCGCCAGTTTCATTTTTTTTTTAAATTAATCAATCAATATCTATAATGCGGATCGTAGGTAGGTAGGTACATAAATAATTAGGTTGTTTGTGATCAACTCAGATATGTCACGCCCTTTGGGCCTACAATAGTTGTAATTTTTAAAGTTTTGGCACGTATAAAACATATGTAAATCGAAATATAATATTTAATATTTATTCCTATTAGTCGTTTTATTTGAAATGAAAATTAATGTTTAAAAATAATATGGTTATAAACGAAAGATCTCCAACTAGGCACTCAATTAATCGACTAACTAAATGTGATGTTTCCAAAACCCAAAAGACCTCATCTCTATTGTAATTGTTTTATTAGTTTGACTTTTGACAATGACAGTTTTGACGAGACATTTGCGGCTTTTTGGTTGTGTAGCACCTTGGTGTAAACAAATTAATTTATAAATCAGTAAATGTTCTGCTTGTAACGTTTTCTGTAATAACTATGAATGCCACAAGTTTATATGTTTCTACTTGTCGACTAATAATCTTGGCTGACGCGGCAGATAAGTCATCATGGACAGATTTGTTTCGTTTAGTTCCTTATTTACGACAATCTTTATCTTGTACAGTGTGTGGTAACTTATTAAAGGAGCCCTATACTCCAACCAGCGCCAGCTGCCAACATCATGTTTGCAAAAAGTGTAAAGGTGGACGAAAAAAACTAAAACCTTCTTGTAGTTGGTGCAAAGATTATGAAAGTTATGGTGAAAACTTACAGCTACGTATACTTCTGCAGTGTTATAAGAAATTGTGCGAGTACTTTATGGGTACAGACGTCTATAAAATATTGTTGAACGAAGACGAAATAGCAGCTGGAGTTAATGGAAGCACAGTTGCAAGTTCAGGGTTGATGGACTTAATACAAGAAGGTGCTGGGTTCTCGGACGACTACAAAAGCACGGCAGGTCTCTCCAAGTCGGCGTACAGTATCCTGCCGTGTGTGTACACTAACTCTGCAGGCACACAGACCCACACTGCGTCTGCAACTGCGTCTGGGTCTGCCTCTGTGTCTGGGTCTGTGTCTGCGTGTTCATCTAATAACTCTGATAGCAAATCCTCTAAAGACTCTCCTACTTCTAGATCTACATCAAATGGTTCACCATTATATTCTGTTATGTATGCTGGTTCTGGAAATAAAATTACTATTAAGAGAAAAAATGTTGATGAAACCGAATCAGTTAATAATGATTCAGGATCTAGCCGGGATAGTAAAGTAAGTTACCAAAGCAAGTCAAAAAAATTTGTTACTTTTCAAACAAAAGTTTTTAACAAGTTTCTTGGATGTTTGGGCCATAATCATGATCTTTATAATTTCAGTCAAACCAGAGTTTTAAGAAGCCTTCAAATAGATCTCGTAGTTCAGCTAGCAGTAAAAGAAAAGGTTGTAGATGTGGCAACGCCACCGCTACTCCTGGGAAGTTGACATGCTGTGGGCAGAGATGTCCATGTTATGTGGAAAGCAAACCATGTACTGAGTGCAAGTGTAAAGGTTGCAGAAATCCTCACAGACCTGATGGAATGAAGGTAACATAACCATAACAGTAAATTAACTAAAACCAAAAAAATCTTGTGGCCATGATTTGTTAGACATCCACTTTTAAAGCTGCACTGACTATTTTAAGAAAATAATGTCAATGTATCTGTCATGACATACTAAATGTTCCAGGTCCGGCCGCACATTCCTCAACTAGACAGTGTCCAGCTGACCCTCAGTAGTAATCCGGACACTTCCCCGTCTTGTTCTGGCTCTCTAGACAGCCTCGATACTGACACCCTCACTATGGAGGCTATGGAGGAATCTCTCAATTATACTGCCGATCTCAAGTCTTCCAATATTAAAGGTAATATAATATTAAGTATTGCAATATTATACAGGGTGGCCACTTAGACACCTGCATCCATCAAGAGGCTGATTCTACCAGTCATACTTAACTTTCGCTATGAAGGATTTAGATTTGTAATAAAAAAGTTTTCACTAAGTAATCAAAGCGAAAGTTGTTTAGCAGAATAGTGTGACAGGTAATGTCACCTTGATACTCATGTCATAAATTGTAATACACTGCATCTGCTTGTGTTGTATAGTGTCGAACTCTGCATTAATATGTCTAAACGTGGTTTTACAGTATACACAACTCAGTTACAAGAAGTGTCTCCATCATTACCTGCCACCATCATGATGGACGAAGAGTTTGCGGGGTCGGGGGAGGACGAGATGAGCTCCCCACACGACTACGCGCTGGCGTCGCCGAACGACATGCATGAGATGGACGACATGCACGACATGCACGATACGCAGGACACGCAGGACACGGATGATCACGATCAGTCGCCGCAGTCGCCTGCCTCGCAGGACGCCAACAGTGACATCGAAGTGGATGTATGACATCAACTGTCCCTCGCGAGTGACTAGAACCCCTCCATCTGCGTGCTGACAATTGTGCCGACACGTGTGATGGTCACTCGTCGCGGCGGTACTGCTAGTCAATTGCGTGTCTCACTGGTATTAGTTTTAAGTTTACGTTAGTACTATTGCAGGACGGTCTCTGTTGTATGCTACAGTATAAACTATTGGTTGGCTGCCTGATTGATAGCTGGAACAATTCTCTATCTTATATGATTGGAATTATTTGTTGGGTCCATCGAATTTAAATTAATAGGAATTGCGTGTATAGGTTTAGCAGATACTTAAATGAGTACTTAAATATCCAAAGTATAATGTCTCATGTTGGCAATGAGGAGAGTAATATCCACTCATTAACATAGACAATGTAGTTAATTTTAGTATTAATATTCTCAGTTTAACTATTATCAATGTATGATTGTCGTAAGAATACTTAGTGTGACTAGCTTTTACAATATTAGCTTGATAGTATTTTACTTTTTTTAAATTCTGTAATATATATTTTACTAGAACTATATTTTTAAAACATGGTCTAAAGATATTGAAATGGTCTTAAAATGTTATATACTTTCATTGATTCGCTACATAATATAATGTCTCATTGAAAGCATACTAACAGTACCTTAATGATACGTTTAAAGCAATATTCACTTTAGTAAAAATATGTAAATAATGGATATGTCATTCATAGGTAAATACCAAGTTGTTACTGGAAATAGTTGTCTTCCCAAAGATTTCTATTAAATCTAATTTCTTTAGGAAATATGAGAAGTCATAATGTTGTAAATAATTATTTCTTTGACTTAAAATCATGAACTTGTTATACCTACTTATCTGTTTTTCAATGAATTAATACATTCAATCATGTTGCGTTAATAATTCCTCCAGTAAATGTCGTTTTAAAATCGTTTCAATATAACTAGCAATCAATATATTATTTTTTATGATTTACAATATGATTTTACTAAAGTTTATAAATATTTTATCTTATAATTAAAAGACATGAAACTTACTATTAAATTAGGAAAAAAGAAATGATTAATCTGAAGTTTCCATTAGTTTTCAACATTATATTAATATATGACTACAAAGTAAACTGTGATACTGCTGTCACCTATCATTTTTAAATGTCACAATTGTTCCGAATAGAACTTTGATATATTTATGTAATATCAATGCTTAGAATAATAACGGCACTGGAGTACAAAACTTTTATAGTTCTTACAATAACATTAATAATGTCAAATAATGTAAAAAAGCAATTATTATCGCCTCATCAGCAAGCGATGAAATTAAAGTATTTTTTGTTATATCTATACTTTTATTTCTTTATCCTGATCATTAAATACAACGAACAATAAAATCTTAAGGTACCATTCAATAATTTAGAACAGTATTATATCATCTATGCATAGTATTATAACACATCAATCAGTTTTGACGTCTTTTGTGTGGTTTATATTAGCTACAGATTGAGATGAAGAGTTCCACACTCTTTGGAACTCCCTGCTAAGCGTGGTTAGTACGGCGGCGTCGGAGGTGAGTAGCGTGGCGTCTCTGTGAAGGCAGAGAGTCGCGGGCGCGTGGTCCAGCGCGCCTAGGACCGCCACTGCGTCGCCGGCGCCCGCGTCTATCAATACGAACTCGTGCTCCAATCTTACGCCCGGCTTTACCACCTTTACTTCGATCCCATTCTGGGCAAATAACTGCAGATTATGGAAATCGTCGCTGTTGTGTATAGCAATTCTGACATTCACATTATTCTTCTGACGAACACTGACTAGACACTTGGCCAAGGTATCGCTAGCTAGACTTGGCACGCACACGTCCACTGTCTTGCTCGCGTGAAGGATGACGTAACAAATACAAAGCAGATTGTTCAAAGCTATTTGTCGTGTATGCTCCTCGTCCTCCGCCCCATAAAATAAAATTTCGTTGATCGCGCTGTCGTATTGCTTGCTGGTTCTGAACAATCTTATTTCAAGAATTTTGAAAACGAATTCACAAATAAGGGACCCTCCAGTACACAAAACCGATTTCAAAGGCAGTTTATTCATTTTTTTAAATATAATATAATCTGAAGATCACAAATTGAGCAAGCAAGACACAATTTGTTAGTAGATAGCAAGAGGTGGGCGAAATAATTGTATTCAGAGTACCTACTCACCGTTATATTACTTTACTCTATGGTACCTACACTACCTACCCACATTTTATGGAAAAGGTGGTAAACTTTAGTCATGAAGTAGTTTCTCTGTTCGAAAATAAAGTGTTTAATTTTGACATTGACAGCAATATTGACAGAACATTTGAAAGTGCAGGTTTTGAGATTTTGTAGATATCTTTATTACTTACTAATATTTTTGTAGTACCTACCTACTCTATTAGTGTACATTTTGTTGCGAAAACTGCTTTGTTTTGTAGTTTCAAAGGTGGAGCGAAATACCTACGTAATGCCAGAGCCACGCATACGCGACGGAGTTGGCAGTAGCGCCGGCAAACCGTGCGCTCGTTCCTCCGTCGTGGAAGCGGCTGGGGACTCCATGGCGTGCACCATCTGCCCACACAAAGAGATTTTTCAAAATAGCAACAAGCACAAGACTGCTCGAAGCGTGCGATACGATTTGGAAAACGCATTAGTCGGTGTAAGCGCCTAATTTTGAAAGTCGCCTTAGTTTTCATCATGAAACTGCATTCATAACAATCGCGTTATTGTTGTTGTAGGTACCGTAAGTAGGTATTTCAATGTGATTCTTACTGTCTGCACCTGGAGATGTGGGTCCATGTTTGGTTTACATGGATTAATATTCCTGAAAACGAAATTAAAATCCTTTCTGGTAATTGAACGATAATTAATAGGTATCCAGACTTTTAGTTCGGGAGGGGGGTACAAATATTGAAACAACCATGAGAACTGGGCATGGGCGCCGGCATATTTTTTCCAGACAGGTGTACCTTCAATTCCTTGAAATTGTTTGCACTCCAAATCGGTTAATTGAAATCAATGAAAAGCACGCACGATACAAAAAGCGAGCGCAGCAAGCTTGAAAACTTTTGCATCCGCCTCGATTCCTCGAATTTGATAGGTTGAGGCTGTGTGAGCACGTTCGTAAAATTAGGGATACCTGTCCAGAAAGAAAATCCAAGTACAGGCGAGCGGAGCGAGCTCGAAAATTGTTGCTTTTTTGTTCGGATGGTTGGTTTTTCTATGTATTTTCTTTTCCATTACGGCACGTTGCACTCTGTGGCCGGCTCCCATGAAACTGTGTAAAAAAAACACTGGTGTAATGATCCTGTATATTTTCAGTCAGATTTCGGGGGGGATAAATCCCAACTATCCCCCCCCCCCTTGTATATGTGCCTGTTTCTGCTCATCATCATCAAGATTCAGCCGATAGACATCTACTGTTGGACTAACCAACTACTGGACCTGCGCTTTTTGCATCCTTTGGCTCAAAACAGTTCGAACAATGAGTTTAGTTACATCACTACATGTCCTTCAGATTTCGATTGTGGTTACAGCTGTGTGATGTGTGGTTTGGCGAGATCAAGCCGTACCTGGAGCGCAATAACATAAAGCTGCACGTGAACTGCAGCAGCGCCGGCGGGGACCACCAGCGCTCAGGCGCCGCCGGCGCCAGCCCGTGCTTCGACCCAGGTGCTGCCCCTGATGTATGAGCCTTGCTTCATGCTCCGACATCCTATATTGTTGCTACTATCGTGAAAATTATTAACTTTCAAGTAGACATTAATTTATCTTGATGCTTATTTAAGGGGGAAACGCCAGGGTATCCCGTAAAATAAATTAAATTGAACCTCTTCACTAAACTTCACCTCTACTTCCGTCAGTCCACCAATAAAGTAGAAGAAAGAGTGGTGTGTGAAATGTGGGTCGACAAATATCTCTCAGACATGCTGGTATACAAATGATTTATGAAATATCCACATGAATGCGAAAAATCACAGGAATGTGTCTTGAGTTTGAACTTGAGACCGATGTCCGTCGGTCACACCACTATTGCTATTACTGCTGTTTAACTTAAAATACGAATAGCTAATAGGACCTACTAGGTGTTTTTGAATACCGTGCAATTGTTGAATGTATTTTGTAATCTTGTGGGCAGAATCCTCCCCGGAATGCGCGCTATGCTGGCTCCTCGACACCACCCGTTCCCCGCACGCCGAAGCACAATCCGATCACAGACCGTTCGCCTAGTCGCCGCCCCCTGTCGCCGCTGCTGTCAGTGCCTCAGACACCCCATGATGGCACTCCGGTAATCCTAATATTTGGTCTACCTTTTACAGATAATTGATTTCTGATCATTCCAACACCAGTAAGGGTTGGAAAATAATGGAAAAGAAGAAACGACGAGAAGAACAACGTACCTACTTACCTATATTGCGAGTTTATAACACTGATCATGCCTTGGTACCAAAACCGGTTCATTGTCTTTAGGTTCAGTCACACAACAATGAACAGAAAAAAGTACCACAGCCTCGCAACCCTAGAAGACGTCGCAGACGAGCTCAGCCGGAGCCGAGCTGGCGGGTGCCGCGCCTGTGCCGGACCTATACCGTGCTGTGCAAGACCGGCGCCGGTGCCGGCAGTCGTGCGGTGAAGACCACCTCCCTCCTGCCGCCGCAACCGCAGCCGCCGCATGATGGTTTTGTACGTACTTACTAACCTCAAGCACTTTACGCTAAGATAAGATATTTATTTGCTCAAACATATGTACACATATAATAATATATTATAAGTGTAGTGCAGGATAACATAAAGAAAAATGGTTCAGACATGTTTGCCATATAGGTACTATGGCCTGCAAATGTTTAGAATTAAAATTGTGATTTTAATATATCCTTCAATCCGAGAAAACAAATTAACAAAATAATTTAACATTGTCAAAATATATATAAGCACAGACATATCAAAAGTAAAAAGCAACTAGTAGGTAGTAATAATAAATGACAAACCAAAAAATTAGAAATCATAAGTAAAAATTAAAGAGGAATTAAAAACATGTCAAAATATATATAAGCACAGACGCACATGTCAAAAGTAAATAATAAAAATCATAATTCAATCTAAAGGGTGTAAAACACCTCTTCACGAAGCCGAAAGGCACTTATTCTCCCCATCATTGCGATCATTTTTTTGTTCTACACCATACCTGGGAACTTTCAAGTTACGGAGATATAGGGGGTCAAAGTTACAACTTTTTGACAAGTTTTTTTTTTAAATACTAGTTTTTTTGTAAGTTTTTGACTTTTAACACCTCCGCGACCCCCGTACTATTCAATCCATCCATCAGCACAATGTTTTAAGTGCGTTACATTGAGTTCTACCACTAAACATGATTTATAACCTCAAAAAAAAAGTTGTTTCCCAGCAATAATTTTTGCTTAAAGTTACTTAGTTTGATGTACAGAATGCTTGGTTAACGGCTTTGTGATGAGGTGGTTTACACCCTGTATAATAGTCATACTTCAGAGTCAAATTATACAAAAACTGTTATGATTGATTATAAAATGAAACAGAGAACAATATTTAAGATACATCAAATCAGAATTTTTCATCTGTTTCTAGATGAAAAATTCTGATTTGATGTATCTCATCATTCAAATTATAATAAGACTTATCTGCTAGAAAACCTATTTACTCTGTTTTTAAATGCCACATCATTTAACTGCTTCCAGTTTTTCGGAAGTTTATTATACATTTTTGGAGCCATGCAAAATACACTTTTGCGCGTGCCGTTTTATATTGTTGTAGGCAAATTTGGGTACCTACTGTCACATCTATTACGAAGGAATGGATCTGCCATACGAGAAAATAGGAGAGGGTTGGATCTTGCGAACATCGCATTTTCTAATATATATCTATAGTGAAGGTAGGGTCAAGATTTTGTACTTCTGAAAATAAGGCTTGCAACTCTGAGTGGTTTCAAGTTTGAAATTCGACCTAATACAACGCTTTTGAGTTTTAAATATAATTACACCGTATCTTAAAATGGACTCCACCAAGCCATAGTATGCGGTGAGTAAAGCTCATTTGCTCATTTTGTATTAGATTTTTATTGAAGTAGGTAGATGGGTTTGTCATGTTCTCATCTGGTTTAATTTTTATTGTAGGTCAATTAGATTCATAGATTAAATTATATCCGTGGTAACCCTGTAGTTCGATTACAGGACCTTGGTTGACGGCTTCGTGAAGGTTCCGTTGAGACCCTGTATACAATATGTGGTCTTGTTTTGTGAAGCGGCCGTCAAAGCAGTACCTACCCCTTTCTTAAATTGTGATTTTGGTCTCGAATGCGTTTCCTAACTACGGCTCGTAGATACGTACCTACCGACCCATACCGGGAATGGCGTTACGAGTTCAACTCAACCGCGACCATACTTGATCCCCTAAACCAGCGGAGAGAACTACTCCACTGTTTGAAATTGTACATCCAAAGTTATGATATCGTTTTTTTCATTATTAATTTTGTCTGTGCGGAAACAGAATAGTAAAATAAAAATACATTAAAAAGTTAGGAGCTATCAAAGAACCGTTTTTATTGTCAATTTTAACGCAACTTAGTAATAAAAGAAGTGTCAAAATTCCAAAACAAAGTATCTATGAAGCACAAAGACTTAAAAAAAATATATTTGTAACTGATTTACATATGCAGTGTTTTTTTTTTCATAAAACTGTATTTTCCTAAGGCTTTTTCGCATTTTTTTCTATTTTACCTAGGTATATACCTAGGTACATTGAACTTCTAGGGCTTAACATCACAAGTGCGGCCCGCTTTTAGTTTATTTTGTCACCTTGTGGCCCTTGCCTGCCAAAAGGTTGCCGACCGCTGCCCTAAACCATCTAAACTTAACGAAGTATATGGGTCATATACCAGGAAAACTAGACTTGATAACTTTCAGTTGACACTTGATTGATAAATGGTCGTATGCAAACATTTCGGAGATGAGGAACTATTTTGCACATTTTTGTGGTTTTGTGAATAATAAGAGTACATTTCTGAATTTTTAGTATCGCTTTATCGTGCCTCGGCGTGAATCTGTGATGAAGAACAAGACCACTCAAACAGAGCAAGCCCCGAATGTGAGCAAGGGCTGCCAGACAGTGCGGCCGCGCTATGGCAACTCCTCACCCCTGATCCCATCCCGCCCGTCGCCCCGCCGCGCCGAGTCCGTCAAGCCACGCTTCCGCAACCCCTCACCCCGCCGCTCCTCGCCCCGCGTCACCGAGTCTGGGCTCACCCGCCCTGCTAGCAGCAATGGCTCCGCCTCCCCCCCACCCGCCCCCATCCTGCCGCCTCGCATCATCTGCCGGCCCAAGCGGCCACAGGCACTTGCCGCTGAGCTGCCGCCCTTCTTACAGGATGTGAGTAGCAACATCTATTCTTAACTAACCACAAACGTTGCATAGCCATTCGACATTATGTTGACAACGCCGCCTGAACCTACCTGGACCAGAGTAGTAAAGGGAGTTATTAGATGGTCATCTTGGTATGTCTGTCGTTAAAGCCTCAATAGGCACTGAATTACTGATTCACAGCTCAAGTAACTAAGGTCTAACCGTGGCAAAACTGAACAATTAGCGTACCAAACGTAGCAATAAGCCAGTAATGCCAGTCAAGATAACTGATCCACCTACATTTATTGAAATTCTTAACTTTGAAATCTAAAAATAAGCCTGTTCAAGCTTTGAATCGATCATCTGTCGTGATCTTCTTTTTTCTAATGAAAAACGGTACGTTGTTCATTTGTTTTGCTTAGGTTCGATTCCTGCGGGTCTAAAATGGCTGCTTTAGCAGAATCATTACTGGATTATAATATTTAGGTAAATACGTTACCATTCCACCAAATTGACAAATTCCAATTCATATCTATTATTTACTATCCTATTATGATTCTGCTAAAGCAGCCATTTTAGACCTGATCCCCGATGTTCAAGGCCACATGATAACGAATAAACTAAAAAAAATGTTCACAGGATTTATATAATATGGCAGAAGACAATGAACAGGGGGTCCAGTTGTTGTATAGCAGTTCGGAGAAGAACGACCGCGATCATCATTCGTTCATGAACTTAATTGTCAGTAGTCGACAAGAGAAGACAGATCATAAGAAGTTTCTCCCGTGGAGATAAGACTGTTGACGTTAGTTACCTAGTACCTATAAAACTGGTCAAGTTTGTTGACTATGGGATTAGGGATTATTTATTTTCAGATTTTAAGCTCACAAGCTATTAGAGCTCGGGTGGTTCCAGGGATTAGCTCTAGATTTGTTCATCTGTAGGTGATTTACCTACCTACCTGAAATTCAATTCATTCCGCGTTCATTTTTTCCCAGATAATTAGGGTGGTTGTCGATGTTGATGTTAAAGATAAATGCAATAATATGAGCACTCTTTGGTACCTACTTTCTGAATCAATGAAAAGGGTTTGAATATTTACACCATTTTTTTTTCGGTGTTGCGGTCATGCTTACCTATTAGCTATTAATATCAAAGGCTCTATCAATGCATAAACAAAATATTTTAAGAGACAAAATCTTGTAAAGCACTAAGTTTCCGAAATATAAGCAATCGACGTAAGAATCGTTGCACTGATGGCAACACCAGTACAACGTTGACAGCTTTTATTTCAAAAAACGAAACGCGTTAAAAGAGTTTTTCTTATTTGTATTGGAGGCTGATATTGATACAAACGGGAAATAAGCGTGATATTACTTTGAACGAAACAATAAAGTTAAAATCTATTCACTGATGTTATGTACCATCATTACAACATTGGTAGCTTATAGTTTGGAAATGGACACGCTTAAGATTTTGTTTCGATCAATATGCTTGATTGCATTGATGTCAACTATTGATAAAAACAGGTAATGAGAAAAGCCGCAATTTTGGAAAAAATGTTCCACCTCTCCATATTCCACCCCTTTCTTCATGTTTAGGTACTAAAAGGTTCCACCAATCCTTCAGATCTTCTATCGCGGTGAAATTCCAACACAACAAGATAATTCGATCCCGGTGTTTATAATTATCAGAATAATTAGAAGCATACAATTCCGGGATCCCGATATAGATATGGGATAGTAAAGAAAATTCACAAATAAAAATATAAACTGATTTTATTTTGTTTTTTATTTGACCTCAGTAAGTATTCGCAATACATAAACACCAAAAAAAGTAAATTGTAAATTCCCATATATCTTGGCAGAAAATGTTGAAATTAGGTTTAAGAAGACTCGATGTCGCTATTGGTTGATTAAACTTTACTATTTATTGTTGACACAAAAGACGGTAGATTTATTTTCTGGGCTCTAAAAGCTTTAAACATAAATGTGCCATCATATCTATTATTTGAGGGAATTCAATAAAAAATATATCTCACACGACACTTTTGATTGGTATGTTTATTATTTAACTTACATTTAATCTTACTTACGACTCTTTACAAAATTACAACAGAAGTATCGACTACAAGGCTGATACAGGGTGCTTTTCACACGAATAAAATAATTTACAAAAACAGTCGTACATATACATCACGCTCATTACAAACTAAATAAATATCTGACACAGTCACCGTGCTTCGATCGCGACCGCGACAGCGCCCGCGCGCCGTCCGACCGGGGCCGAAGCGCGCACGCTCTTTGGATCCGAGTAAAGTTTGTGAACGTCCTCGCGTCACATTCGCACCGGCGCATTCGCTAGTTAGTGTGCTTCACGTAATCCGTCTCGTAGTAGGCGGCGGCGCCGTGTGCGCCTTTGCGGTCGAGCGCGCGCACGCGCACGAACAGGAAGGCGGCCACCAGCGACGCCACCACCAGCACCAGCAGTAGCATCACCAGCCCCGCCACGAACGACGGTACCGACATGCATATTGTTTCCGGATCGCTCGCCGGAGACTGTATGACGACGGTCTCGTTGGCCGCGGCATTGTTTAACGCGAAGTTAACGTCTCCAGGTGCTACAACCTGGATCGTTCGACTAGTATTCACGTCTGTCATTTCTTGAGCGTCACGCTTGTAAATTCTCTGTGGCGCGGATGTCTCTCGCCGCCGTCTTACACCGACCAGTCTCTCCGGCAGGTCCTCGACGGAGCGCGGTCTACCTCCCAGTGTTGCTAGATTGACATGAGCGTCATCTTTCCTCTTAACTGTGTTATATACTCCACGACGGCCTGGGGGAGGTGGGGGAGGGAGGTTGACTTCGTCTTCGTCTCGCACTGGAGCAGGTGATGATGGACTGGGTGCGTTCGGTGTGGATGAGACTTGCGCTTGTGGAGGGGGAACAGCATCGTCGCGTTTTTCTGAGAAAGACCCTGTCGCATCTGCAGGATGTCGCGGATCTGGGAACGCGGGTGGCACGCCGTAGTCTCCGTGAGGTGCCGGTGGCGGAGGACCATACTCTGCATGAGGCGAGTTTGGAACACCATATTCTTCGGCACCTAGAGAATTTCCACCTAACAATGGTACTCCGTAATCAGCGCCAAGACCTCCGCATTTTGGTTCAGGGCAGTTATATCTGCACACTTGTATCACACACTGGAAGTGTACATTCATCGAATCTGGGAATTTAAATGCTTGGAAATAAGCGAATGAGACTACGGATGCTGAAGGACCGAAATTCTTGATTTTTTGGAATTTGCTCATAATCTTAGGTCTCACGACGCAGCCGTACTGATCGACGAGCTGTATGGGTGCTCGCTTGCCATCGTGTGCTACACAGTTTCGTACTAACATGTCGAATTTGTTCTCGTCGTCTTTGATTGCTAGTACCATTGTCATAGTCTGACCTATTTTCACTATGCCCGAAACTTCTGAAGCCCAAGGTCCTTTTCCAACCTGTATCTGCATCCAGCATTGCAGGTTGTCTCCGAGAAAGTTCGCCGTAACAGCGTGCAACATATCCACTTGGAATGGTCTAAACGTGACTGCCTTTTCGTAAAAGTCGTACCACGTGCATCGTAATTTTCTTGCTTGATCCCATACCTCTTGGACATAAGGGTCATATTGGACAATGATAGTGTTCTCTACATAGGAACCGCTGGGTGTTGGACTTCCATAAGTCGCAACATTATGATTAGCAGAACTGCTCATACCGCAGCTATTGAGGAAGATTTCAAACGTCGCGCTGAGATGACCAGTTCCTGGTTTTAAATGCATACAGTGGGAATCGCTGTAAAATCCTTTGGAGAATATCATGCCGTAGAATGGACGATCAAATTCTATATTAACCCGCATGCGTGTTTTCTCACACTGAACTTGTAAGTGTTTTATTTTGGGGCTATCCGGTGTCGCCAGCGGCCACGGGTCGTCGGTGTGCGAGGGAGGTAGCGGCGGGCCATAGCCGGCGCCTGTTCGATGTTCCAACGGTAGCGAAGCCGAGTCCACCGGAGGTTCGCATGTTGCTTCCTGGAAATAGAAAGCCATACTTAATTTCGTTTCGTGGATTAGCATAAAACTCTATGTAGAAAGGCATGGCATGTCAGCTGCCCGTGTTGCCATTACATGAAAACCAAAAGTTACTGATGAGAAGCTTTGGTTATAATATTTAAACTGGTCTGTCCAGCGGGCACGTAATGTAGTAGTGTTTGTGACGATACATAATACAATAAGTCTTGAACATTCCGGAGAGGCGTCTCACTCTACATACTCCGCGCTACAAGAGCGCGTGCGCTGAGCGCCCTCGCCATCTTGCGAGCGGCGCGCGCGCAGCGTTCTTTCCGACTTTCTACACTGATGGATAGCTCGCACGCGCAATTATAATATTAATCAGTACGATCATATTGCTAAGATGAGTTACACGAATGCTTTCACGATACTTAGGTGGTATATTTTACGGTTACTATTAGCTCTTTGAACTAAAAATGTGATGTACCTACTCGTATTTTGAGCGTTTATTAGGCTTTAGGCTCCTGGGAAAGTAAACTGGATAGTGGTACAAGAAACCCAGGTACCTACCTATTTGCGGTTGATTCAGTTTATAAAAACCATTACCAGTTTTTCCGCCAGCCGCATGTGTTCTATGTTTGTTATAAGAAATTATGCTTTATTTGGATGTCCGACTAGAAAAATAAGGCGTGAGAGCTGATGAGGCAGTTGGTCGGTACACGGGCTTGTATGTAAGAATGGCAGCAAGTAGCAGGTTGTTGGCGGGAGCGCCTCGCGCGGCGCCCGGTGCGTACCAACGACGCTCGCGTTTTCTAAACCGGTTAGAAATTACCCACTGATCGAGATTGTGAGTTGCGGAAGAAAACACCGGACCTATAAACATGCGCAACTTTGACAACTGGAGCTTTCTTTGGTAGGTTCCATGTTGGATACACATCCAACGTGGAACCTACCAAAGAAAGCTCCACTGACGTTGATGCAGTATATTTAGACAACAGTCACACGACTGTTGTCTAAATATACTGCATCAACGTCATTCGAAGCCGACATGCGTACTGCACTGCACCGCACATTTTACCACGGTATTATAAAAGAAACACGATTAATGTTGTAATGTATAGAATTGGGAATGCAAGTGCATTACCACCATGCCACCACCTACGTAAAACTACCACCATGCAAGTGCAAACAT
Organism: Xestia c-nigrum; assembly: GCA_916618015.1. Taxonomy (NCBI): domain Eukaryota; kingdom Metazoa; phylum Arthropoda; class Insecta; order Lepidoptera; family Noctuidae; genus Xestia; species Xestia c-nigrum. Next base: position 9,846,366 of record OU745245.1, on the reverse strand, counting down.
GGAAAGACACGGATTAAAGTTTTGTACAATGGGATGGGCAGCTATCCAATTAATCCAATGGGTATGTTATTCTTCGAAACTTTAGAGAGTACATATGGGCACATAGCAGAATAAAATAGGTTCAGTGAGTATTATTTGCTTGCTCGTTATCGTGGGTAAGAGTTTGTGGAGTCAGATAAAGGCGATTACTTGAGCATGCGCGCGCGTCAGCAGTGCGCGAGACGACAGGTGCCGTGCGCGGACGCAGGTGAAAGTATACGCCGCCAGTACATCCGTTGCCACCCGAAATTAACGAATACACTAAGTTGTTCCCCCTTTAGTTATTGTGTAATAAATTTCATATCCTCACCAATCCTCACGCAAAAATTAAGAATTAGAATTGATGGCAATTTCGCGATGCAGGACGGTTTAAATTTTTATACGGGAAGACGTTAGATCCTTTGAAATCATATTTATTGGACAGAACTTTGAATCGTACAAGTGTTTCCGAGTTTAAATTCACCAACAAAATTTTTTGAGCAATAGGTGGGAAACCTTCTGACTGCCTCACTTAACGTTAGCTGGCACCTCTGGGCTACCCTATCATAATAAAGTTGTAGTATGGACAATTTTACATCATCATCATCATCATCAGCCTATTAATGTTCCCACTGCTGGGACACAGACCTCCTCTCTATGAGAGGGAAGGGGCTATAAACCACCACGTGGGCTCAGTGCGGATTGGAAGATATCACATGTCTTATTGTCGAATTTTTTGGTTCTAGGACATTAATTTCCTCACGATGTTTTCCTTTGTCATTTTACATGTTTGTCGAAAATTGGAAGATATCTGGTATTAGGTATATTGTTATGTGAGTGTGCCTCATTGTGAAGTGATTTCCAATCGATTTACGTATTAATGTTCATGTTCCACTTCACTATTAGGGCCAAACCTATTAAAGATAAAGAAAGCAAAATAAACCTCATTAAAAACTTATTGACATAAAATTAAGCAAAGGTTTTATCAAGATGAAACTTGAAAAACATCGCAATAAAATGTTTGAACTTGAATGTGACAAAGTGCTTCTTACATAATAAATAACTTGTATAAGTTAATGATTGTAAAGACTCGTACCTTCATACTGTAGTACAAAAATTGGTACGAGGCAGATGAAAGTTGTTTAAATGAACAAGAATTGAGTAGAACCGGATTTTTGTTTGTGTTTCGTTTGACTACGTGAGACCTAATAGGGTTGCGCTTATTTATAAATCTCTAGTTATGTAGGTATTTGCGGTATACTTTCGGTATGAAAAACTGAAATATTGATTATCCCTTTTTCAATGAAGGTGACCAAAAACCATATTTGACATGATGGTGTTTAAAATTGGAGCTAATGCAAGCACCTATTCAATTCTATTTAGTAGAAAATAAAGGTTCTTCCGGGAAACCTACATGGCAACTTGGACATCAGCAGCCGTAGCGTGGAACCTTATAAAGTCTCATGGAATATCTATCATCTGCATCATCATCCACAGCTCAAGTCACCTCAACTTCACCCACTTCTGGGTATATGCATCTTTGATGTTTGCTCTCTTTTCTCTTAGTTGGTTTTTGTGTTGTAAAACATTCTGAACACAAACACATTCTGAAAACCCCTGACAACACTACAGAATTGTAGTGTTAACAGGGGTTTTCAGAATGTTCTCCTAATTAAGAAAATGTTAGAAACCTCAAAACCAGATTACTGTCACGAAAACCTTACTACACACATGTAAGTCAAATAAATTGTACAACTGTTCTCCCACAGCTCTCCCTGCACATCGCGATTCGTATTGTCTGTACAATTTGTATCGTGCTAGTTCGTGGGAAGTGTGCTCACTCCTCGGTGCGTGCGCTATCATACGATCGCGACAGACGCGCGAATCGCGACAACCTGCTCACGACGTTTCACCACCGGGAGCTGAAGAGTATGTTTGTTTGAACGCACTTATCTATGTAAGTCTGATTCAAGTGTTTTTGCATTTTGATAGCCCGTCGATTAAGGACCTATATATCGGGTTGGTTATAGGGCCTATAACCAACCATCTATCCACCAACGTCCAAACACGCAAAAGCCCATGCGCGCAAATTCCTTTTCGCGCAAGTGAATTCGCGAAAGTGTTCTTCGCGCAAATGTTATCGGTCCTACTTTATGGTTAAATGTTTTAAAATTGATTAAATCATGACATGAATTATTTAATTGAGTTTTGTTTTACAATCTGACAAGAACATAATGGTTTATTAAAATAGTTTGATTGGTTTAAAATTAACCTGCCATTTTGACGTCAGAGTGGCGGCTCATGTGCATTTGACAATATCAGAGCTTTTATAACATTTAAGAAGTTTTTGAATAGTGCTCTTTGACGTACATTTAATTCCTTATCTCAAATTGAATCAAAATTCACCCGCCATCAGGATGGCGGCTCACTTTAAAATTATGTTTGCTACGCATAATATGTACATTTATACTCATTTTAGAACAAAAACATACATTTAACGTACATTTACATAGTTTATTTTTGATCTATTTGGGAGTCATATACCCGCAGTTTTGATAAGTGAATTGTGCTAAGTAAGCTTAGGTTAACCGGTACTCCAAAACTCTGTTTCTTAAGGTAAGTAAGTAGATATTATTTATTTAGGTGCAGTTGATTTAATGCAGAGGTTCTCAAACATTTTTTCCTGGTAGACCACTTTGAATTTGTTTTGGTGTCGGTGGACCCCTTGTAGCATTTTCTTTCAAGCCCGTGAACTAAAAAGGAAAAGCAAAACAATATTTTTTTCGCACTATCTGTTAGGATTGCATGAGGATCGTTGTTCCCAAGATATTTTTTTGGCAAAAATCCGTAAATTGTAATCTTCTGGCTTCGAAATGTGTTTTTTTATGACTTAACACGACCTTTTTCACCGAAATACAACCTGTCATCACCGGAACATTTGATCTTTATTACTCTTTCTAGTACCTAGCTTAATATCTGGCTACATTGATCAAGCTAAGCCAACATTTTTGTTTTTTGGCATCGAACCCAGGTAAAATTTCGTGGACCTCCACTTACAGCTTGTGAACCCCCCCATTTTCTTCAAGCCAATGTAGACCCCCGATGGGTCTCCCGTAGACCCCTGGGGGTCCACCTGGACCACTTTGGGAATCACTGATTAATGGATGATAGAATAAAAAGTACCGGAGCTCTCAAAAGCTAACCAAAATAAAATGTATAACCTACGTATATGCGACTATGACCAGCCATATATATTTTTTTAAATACTACTATAAATATATAAAAGTAAAAATGCTAGCAACGAGAAAAATTAAGAACATAGTTGAGTTTTTTTCAGATTGGACCCTAATGAACACTTCCTGAAGTGTTCATCAGATTCTACTCGAAGCTAGTCTGTCGAAGGAATGCAGTCTACATCACCGGAAGATGCGCTATCAGCAATGTAGCAGTATCAGGCAAATTAACTTTGTTTTTAAATTAATTGATCATGAAAATTACGACTAATTTAGACATGATTGACGACTTAATTCACACTCATGTCTAAAGTAATTAGTCATCAATCATTCAGTCGTCAGTTTCAATCAAAACACTGAATCATTGAAGCTTCTAATGATTGGGTGAAAAGCTCGGACATAACACGTTTATATCGCTTTACCCGTGGTTCCTCTCGTAGACCCTTGAAGGGACCACGGACACTAAAATACCGATATAACCATATCTATGACCTTTTTTTTCGTATGGGAAATCATCAAATAACTTCTCCCACTCTGAGCGGAGCGGAGTGTCAGACTTTTACTGACTAAAACTCATCCATGTTCTTTCCTCGCCCTCTATGTTCCGGGGCCACGGTATCTCTTTCGAACAGTCCCGCAGCCCCACCATACCATGACCTCTGAGTTTGTTTCGGCTGCTAAGTGCGAGTCGGTCTCACGCATTAAAGGTTCCGTAAGTACTATGGGCCCTTTCGTGGAAGAGTGTACTTTTAAACTTTTCCTACAGCAAATGTTATTTGGGAATTCGTTATCTTCATCATCTTACATCATCATAGTTAGCTTTAACACCGCTATCTTAAAATGACACGCCATTTTGGGTTCCAAAGCCCCCTGATTTCGAACGTGCAGATTTTCAGATTAGACTACGAAGATCTCACGAAATCTTCTAAAATAAATGGTAACTTAAATATGTATAGTGTACAGGTATACGAGTATGTATGTATGTATGTATAGCGGTTAACGCAGGCGCGTTGTTAACAAGCTTTAGCAAATGTCATGTGCTTGAACTTGGAACGCGGGGTCACAAACCCTCACGAACACTTTCCCTTGTATCGAGAAAGTATGGAGACTATTGAGATGAAAAAAGATAATACTTATACACGGGGTATATAATTATGGACGTAGTAAGTCACGATTAATTTCAATGATATTTTTTTCTAGTATTCGATTACTAATCTTCGAATTTATTTTTGTAGAGTTATTGTTTGGTTTATTGTTGTTCTAATTAAATTTCTTGACATGAGCATACCGAAATGTTCACTTTATTGTTTTAACTATAATATTTCCGGTAAAGGCGCTGTGTGTTGTTTAGCGACAACGGCGTTTAACTCTTTTGTAGTGCTATTGTGAGCTTCGTGAATTCTAATTTTCAAACTTGAATTATTGCAGCTAGTTTAGGATCAAAGGGGTTTCAAACGTTCATATCTGGTTAATTAAATAAATATTGATGGACATTAACACACAGCGCCATCTAGTGCCACACTAAGCAAGGCTTGTGTCGTGGACACCAGATAGTTGAAATACTACATACATACTTTTTTTGTTTGTAAATACATACTTATTATACATAAACATCCATGACTCTGAAACAAATGTCCATGCTCATCACACAAACATTTGCTCCGACCGGGATTCGAACCCAGGACCCTATGTACGCAAGGCAGCTTCACTACGACTGCGCCATTCGAGTCGTCAATTATATTATTAGTGCACTGTTCGCCTAGTGGTGTGAATATCACTCTACCGAGTCAACTAGTCGGTCTCGAATTCGAACCCAAGGCACCTCTGATTTTTGGTTTCATGTGCGGATTGTTTAATTATCACTTGTTTCGGTGAAGGAAAACATCGTGAGGAAACCAGCATTAACCACACGAAAATTAATGAATTCTATTCTAATATTACAAAGCAGAAGAGTTTGTTTGTTCGTTTGTTTGGTTGAACGCGCTAATCTCAGGAACTACTGGTTCAATATTTTTGTGTTGGATAGTCCATTTATCGAGAAAGGCTTTAGGCTATATAGCATCACGCTACAACCATTAGGAGCGGAGCAGGAATAAAAAATGTTGCAAAAACGGGGATATTTTTCCTTTCGTTTTTCTCTCTTATTTGACGCAGACGAAGTTGCGTGGGTCAGCTAGTTATAAATAATACCGGGATGAGTGATAAGTCTGAGTGAAACTGAATTGAAGAATTAATAAACAGCTGTCACAACACAACTTTAGTAAATGAATACACACATATTTGAAGAGACAAACAAACTATGGTTAAGCTAAAGTATCGGCTGTAAGCTTAACCGATCGATTAGAATAGACAACGGAGTCCATAAATCCGGCCGACAATCGAAAGCGATCCCCAGTTTACACATTCTTTACAATTGCTTTCTAACATGAATTAGCGAGACGCTTGACAGTGTCTTACGACCAATAGTATCTACTATCTTCGAGTGTTGGATTTTGTAGGTAGTATTCTTCAGCTTCAATGAAGTCTAGGTCCACTTCTACTGATCAATAATTGCATCACTGGCATCATGGCATACACGTTATGCGTACGTTACCAGCTTAGTCAACAATGTACAATGTAGAACTATAGTAATCTGAACCTAAAAATATATTCATGCAAATCTCATAAAACAGCATTGCTCGGCAGAAAAGTTAAGGATGCAAGAACGGCACATAAAGAATATTCAGAGAAATTCGAGAGTTATGACTTGCTAATGAATAAATTATACAAAAAGTCTGATGGTTCGTAACAGGATTAAATCAATTATGAAACCGAATACGTATGACACTAAGCTTAAATTAGCATTAAAAACCTGCTTGAGAACGAGCTTTCCGATTAGACATGAGATTAATTAATCGTCAATTCGTTTTATTAACTAATCAAATTACGATTCATATCAATAATGTAAGACTTGAGTTATAACATTTTCGCGAGCTACATAACACTCAATTGTTCTCAGATGGTAAGATAACTGCGTCATGGTCAAAAACGAAATCACTTACACAACCGACCGACCGGGTTACGTCATTTCCTAACAAAGATGCGAAATATCAGTGAAAGTGCTCGTAGAAAAAGATGGTTTGACGGTCAACGACTACTTGATTGTGGCGGGTCTTTAGGACTTCTTTCATGTTACAACATCTGTTGCATTCAAGTTACTTTTATTTATTTGTACTTAAATTTTCACATTGTTTTCTGTCATCATTATCGCCGGTTACAATATTAAGAATATATAGAAGTCATTGCGATTGTGCTGATTTGCAATTATTAAGATTATAAATTAATTTCTCTGGTACGCACTTAGTATACCTACGTATCAGCATACGCAGTTAGTTTCCAATGGTCCACTGTTTTGTGGATGTGCTAACGGAATCATTAGCCTAGTTGGCGAGAACGCGAGCGGAAAAAGCTGAATAATGTAGGAGCGTTCGACAGAGCACCGCACCATCCACACTTACGTGCTTACACTAGCCACGCTTCATGTAACATTGCTTATTTACGTTATTTCTTAAAACAAGTTGGTAGACAGCGTTACTTTTACGAATAGCCGGACCTACATTCCTCAATGATGACGACTTGACTCACAAGCTTTGTTACCCCCGTTGCCGCGGTGTTGTATAATTTTAACTACATGACTTCAGATGGACCTCACTTATTTTTATGAAATGTAGATTTTTCTAGATCATTTCCTCATTATTTATCATCAAAACTGTTTGGAAAAAATAGCGCTGAATCAGCAACGTGGGTTACTGGACTGGGACTGTTAGCCGCTCTGGTATATCAGTGAGATGTTCGAGCCAACGGGACTAGCGCAGCCAGCACGCGTCGGATGATTGGCAGCATCATGTTCTTACTGTTACTATTTAAATTAGATTTATGTTTTACCGTGTCATAATAAACGTCATCGGTTCTATTATAGGCTTACCCACTTAGGATAGATTTTTCTCTATGACTTCTAAGCTAAAAAGTAGTACAAAATAAGAGCTTTATTTTGAGACATTCAGATCGTGCGCACAGAATAAAATTAAGAATAGGAAAATCTATCTACGCTGAGCATTTATTCTGAGATTTCTGAGTGGTCAATATTTTTTCTCCACTTTGTTGCTTACTAATATTGTCCCATTTCTGAGGCAGTAAACTTACTTAATTCTAATAGGTATAAATAGTTTTAGTAGTTTGATCGTCAGAAAGCAGTGAAACTCAAGAAAATTAAATGCTCTTGGAAAAAACATTGTACAAACCTGGTCATTGTCAGGAAATCGCACTGTAATGGCAAAACAGTTGTCTCAAAATAGCGAAGAATAGAGAATTGTCTCAAGTTTCACTTAGTTTCTCTACCACACAGTAATTAAGAGAGTTGACTTACCCGTAGCAAGAGCACAGCGGCCAGCAGCAGCAGCCTGGTCCTCTTCATGGTCACAGTGCAGTCAGTCAGCGGCCTGCAACCAACGAAACACGTTGAACAACCAGAGGATCACTAGCCGAGGGCGCGGCGGAGGCGCGAGCGCGGGCATGGGGCTAGCGAGCAGCCACACCAGCCATGGCGACAAGTACTGTGCAGCACCGCTCGCTGCACCTACCGGACTCCCCCCACCAGGTGCTAGCAGCAGGCACCCCACCGCCGCGCAGTGGGGCTGACCCAGTGACCGAGTGCAGCGCCGCCCGCGCCGGAACTGCACCGGCTGCATGTTTCACAGCGACGCGTGCGCCGCTCCCGCTGCGTCGAGAGGAAACCACGCGCGGCCTTCACCTTATTACAGCACAAGGTCGTGTATGTTTGTACATAGTGACACTTTATACCTATCCTTTTTTTACTTTATTTAGTTTTACTTATCAATGCAATGAGTTGAAGCTTAGCCAGATAGGAGCCTAGAATAAAAAAGGGATTTGTTGAAAATTAAATAGCTTTTTGAATTTGTTTTTCCCTCTTGGGTGGAATTTGTAGACGAGTTTCCTCTGAGGTATGCGTTTCGTAGCTGCATCGGTGAGTGTCTCATAATATGCGCAGCGGCCTCGCTCTGGCCGGCAGCTGCGCGGGCGCTGCCAGAGATTTCACCCCAGACACTCGATCGCTCGCCGGTTAGAAAGCACAGAAAGTCTCATCTATCGATCTCAGAATATAGTATATCTGCATGAGGCCGTTTAATAAGACATTCTAAGTGAATACAGCATAATTTTATGTAAAATTTAATTACGAGCAGGAGTTCAAAGTGTAGGTAGGTACTTACATGTTTCAATAGCAAAATCAGAGATCTACATTTTCTAATGGGCTGACTTCAACTTTCTGAATAACTGACCGAATCTTGGACCATTCAAGTCCCCGTTCATGGTTAAATTGAAATAAATGTTTTTAGTTTGAGGTATACAACCACTACGAGCATTAAATAAAGAGAATGTAATTTTATATCACCTACCAGTCCTACCACTAAGTATTTATCAGAAAGGGTCCTCAACTTGTATAGTAGGTACCTTCTAATCAACTATCTAGTTTTACGCTATTCTAAACAAAATCGAACTTATCTGCCAATTCTACGAATTATAGACATATATGGTCATGCAAGGGATCTGAAAAGTCTCACCAAGTGATAAGACATCTTCGTAGGACCGTAATCATGCTATAAATACCTGCTGCTCAAAGAAGACGAGTGATACACATTAGTCGTGGCTGCGCCCGCGCCCAGTCGCCCACCTATAACTGGGCTAGTCACTTGTAAGAAAGCAGGCCCTCGGGCATTTTCTATTTTCTGTAATCTGCGGTTATACTATAATAATAGCTGTTATAGCAGGTGGTTTGTTCAATTAAGCACATCTGAGCAGGGCGCCGCAGACCAGTAGATTGTACCACGCAATCAATTTGATAACACCGCTGCGTCAGTTTCCCACCGCAGCCGCCTGCTGTGGTTTTAACTTGTATGTAGGTACTTTAATTGAAAGCTGATCGGATATTAATCCTGTCTTCTTTAGTTTAATTTTTTTATGAATAATGGCGATCCAGTGAGTGACACTGGCCCCGATTTGTGGGCGTGACTTCGAATCCAAGCAGTTACTTCACATTGAGTCATTTATTTTACCAATACACAAGCATACAGACACAAAAAAGCGCGTTAAGTTGTTATAATGTTTAAGAAGATATTTTGTTTAAGAAGATATTTTAACGAGTAAGCACGTGGAACTAATTATAATACAGTTCAACACCTGAGGGCAAGTTAATTATTTGCGCTCATCTATTTGGGATAACTTAATTGCGCTGTCAAAATATTCATCACTCGGCCAGAGGTCTGGATGTTGTCCAATTTAACACTCATTGATCAACGTCTACCAGACGTTCTGAGAAAGTGGTACTAATTTTCTTCTCGTATCTCTAATGGGCTATCCACATAATTCATTATATGCTTGCTGTGGTATATTTACTTCTAAAACACACAGATTCATGTTATCTTTCAAAGTTTCTTATTATTATCTTGATGAGATAACTACTGAGATAATTGATTATTATAGTATAGGTGAATCAACCAATTGATGAGAAAACGTCAATAATGAAGCGTGAGTGTGAGATGCGCGGGCGCAGGTGACGTCGTGCTTGTCGCCCGCCGGTGCACAGAGATACCTCGGCCCCTCTCGTGGGACTGACTTTGCTGCTCGCGTATTAAAAATACATAAAAAGTCATGAACAGATTTCACACGAGATGATCGACAAAAAGTATCGTGAGTCGCAACTTTACATGGAACTTTCCTTTTCTGCCTAGACCTGATCTGCAAGTCAATGAATTCAATATTGTGATGATTTAGTGTCTTCACAGCAATTATACTTTTTGCTGCAAATGACTAAATACTAAATAGGCTTGCGTGAACGAGTAATTGTGATTGTGGGCTTGTGGGTAAGTGCTGAAATAAGATGATGTGGTGAAGATAATGAAGAAGAAAGCGAAGTATTGTTTTAAAGACAGCTGCATTTTTTCCTTTTTATATTCGTTACATCATACTAAATAAGTTACGTTTACATAGGTACATGAAAACCAGTCTATTAGTTCAGACATCTGCAAGCCCAAAATGTCGTTTAAAACATCTTAAACTTGACGGTTGTACACACAGTGCATTTCTACGCGACTATGACGCTTGGAGAGCAAGTTCCGTGTGTATAAGATCTTCAAATATTTCCGTGTATCCGGCGAGCACGCGTGACACGTCGTCAGCGAGGTCTAGGAGTGCGCGTGCGCTGCTCGAGAAAGCTGCCAAGTCACGTAAAGCAATTACACGAAGCGGAGGGGCGGCACGCTCGTCTTATCCTTATCATAACATCTTTACACCTCATCTTTCTATTGTTTTTACCACCGTGCTGTGATCAAAAAATATATCAGTAATGATACCGACGTTATTATAATGATTGCTCCAATTCTTCGTACTCTATTACGAAACTTGGAAACTAAGTAGTTATAGCCGAACCGAAATGTTTGTCAATTGTTTTGCTTTTATATCATAACAACTAGAAAGTGGAATAAAAACGGAAATAGAACCAACAACGTTTCTGTAAATGATACACCGGGAGATGGAATCGTATAGACTGAACCGGTTGCGAGTATAAAGTGAAAGTGATATTGATAAAGTGTCGAGCCCAGCCAAACATGAAGGGTTTCCCTTAAAGTTCGGCGCGTTGCTGCCCCATGCGATATTCATTAAACATGTAGGAAACAATAATTAGTTGCATTATAAACAGTGTATTTTATCTTCTTTAAGGACGATTCAGAACTACGATTGGTGACTTATTGCTAACTAGGATAATAGTTATAGCTATTCTAGTAGGTACCCAATTTTATTGGCACGTTTGTCTTTAACCCGTCTGTCTCGTAGTGCACTTTTCTTGAATAGCTCTGCTAAATTCTTATAAACTACAACTCCCCAATTTATATATCAGTAGAGTACCAATTGGCCATAGTATTGAGCCTCATACACTTCAGTCTCATGTAAATTATGTTGTGTTACTTTCATCGGCACGAGACGCATAATTCATAGTATAATATAAAAGTTAGCTCTAATTGGGGTGGAACAATCACAGTCTGAAATATGAAACTCGGTTAACTGACTATAATTTGACTCAAACGACTTTATATGAGTTTAATCTTTGTTTTCTTTTATCAATACGAATTAAATTAAGACTATGTTATCTATCATTAGGATGTTTAATAGTTTACATTTTTTTTTGTTTTGATTGCTCTGGAAATGCAAGCATATGTTTTTTTTTCCTGTAGCCTAATAAATCTTACCTGCATATATTGTATACTCGTAGTACGCCTTTCCTCTTGTTATTTTTTTGTAACACAAAGGAGACTAGTCTCCACGACACAGGGAATCCTAGTGTGGAGGCTAGTGATATTTTAACTTGTTAATGCTCTCTTGAACAACAAAGATTTTTATTTTATTATATATACCTCTAGCTCACTAAATGTAGTGCCATTCCGTATTAGATGTTCCTACCTAGTTTGACGAAAGTATACCTAAGTGAAAGAAATCCTCCATAACCTGGGTTGGCTGGTGGCTGCCGTAGCTGGTCCTGGCCAGCTAAGGGTCGTAACGTGATGTTTAAGCCTTACCTTCCTCAATTCCAGGCCGTGAGTTCCAGAGATCAACACGATCTAACAAACAAACATTCCAGTTTTATTGTATTCGTATAAATTGAATAGTACCCATGTCATCTGGAAGGTGCTTTATTTTTAAACCTTGAGTGCGCTCAAGTTGAAGTACAATTACCATGAAAATGTTTGCTAGTCACTTTCGGCTCTGATTAACGACACAACACACGACACGACACGTGGGCGCGACTCGCAACTGACGCGACTTTTAATTGGCTGGTAACGAGCTGAAAGTTTTTAAACTAATGAATGGGAATCGCTTAGAAGATTAACTTTTCTTCTCCATTATTATATTAGCATACATTGCGATTAGAAAGCGAGCGTGTATTTATGCTGAGATTTGTTTGCTATTGTTAACATTAACCTACTCGGATTATTATTCAAGAATTACCTGGTAGTCAATTATACCGTGCATCCGTAATATTCACTAAAATGAATTTCTCCCGCAACAAATTGTAAAAACTAGAAATAATCCATCTCTATTGAAGCGTTTCCAAGAAAAGGCATGATTTGCTAAGATGCGCGTGCGCCGCTCCAATGATACGAGACTTGAATTATTCTGAGAACGTACGTAAAACAAGCTATTGAATTGTTTTAGCAGCTTTCATTTCGAATGAAAAACTTTGCAAGTAATTTTTGTTGTTAGATTTTACGATGATTGCGATTTTCACTGGCAGTGTCAACGATCAGCCGCATGGGAAGTTTAAGTGAAACCAATCATTGTTTAGACCTTTAGATAGGTATATTACTATAATTTAGAGCCGCGGGATGACAACATGACTTCATGTCACACTTATTTGATTGTTCTACTAAACGTCCAGTCAAACTGGTACGAACAAATTGCAACAGACTCCGACAGATAGTGCACTGAAATATGTATATGTCAGTTTCCGGTGCCGATACCGGTTTGACCGATCCTAAAGTGATTTGTCTGACCGATACTAACAATAAGTCATCGTAAGAACTAAAACTTTTCCGGATGTGACCGGGAAAAATGATTATGATTCACAGTGGTGACCAGCGAAAAATAAAACATCAATCGGTAATCGCGTGGGTCCGAATGATCTCTTAACACTAAATTCTTGCCTCAATACCTCAATTGTGTTAAAATTTCTCACTTAAGTTTCCACACCACGTAGTAAAGTATGGTAGTTACACATTGACGAGCGTGTCGATAAACCACAACTATTTGATTTGAAAGTAGCTTTTCTTTCAAATTGTTAACACCGCAGTTTTATTGTTGTTTTTTGGTATGGGTTTTTGTCTGAATGTGTAATTATAGTGATGCTATTATAAGACAAAACGTCTGCATTCACTTCAATTAGCAGCTATCATGTGTAACGATGTGAGTCTATTTTGCATTTAGATTTTTAATTAATGTTTTACAATCTTTTCATCATCAATGGATACAACTGTATGACGAATGCGCAATAAAAAGAAAAGCCGGTCGAGCATCGTCTGTCTAAATGATTGATAACGAGCGTAACTGAACACTTGCGTATCGAACACATATCGCGGTGACGTATTGATTAGGTGATTCGCTAAAGAGCGGCGCGGGCTCAAGGTTACGCCACGCAATACTTTCACCAGCCGCCCCGCGCCGCAGTTCGTTGCTCTCCGAATTCAGCGTCTCCGTACTCTCAGGTTCACTCGCTATCAATGGCCACCCGCTCGAACCTTGCACCTTGGAGCGCACCCAGCCAACACAAACAAAAGTACACTCAAATATCATGGCAATAGCAGCCACTTCCGAATGGGGCGGAGCGACTTCAAGATGCTATCCGTTGACGTTTACGTTCAATGCCCGTGTTAATGGTACCGAGAAACGTAACGTGGCCCACTTTCTCTTTTAAGCACCCGTTGTCTCTTTCTTCATTTTGTATCGTGGTGTCCGGCGAGCGAGATGGCAGTATTTAAGATGTTTCGCTGGGGAAGCTGGGCTCGCTTTCTTCGCCGCACTTGGCATTGGAGGTGTACAAAATCCGGTAACTTTCGTTGGCGGCGTGTGGTTGTGTTCTGTGGCGCATTAGTGCCGGTCGCCGGTCGGGCCGCGACGCTACGGTACAATTAGCCTGTCTTTCATGGTTACATAACGATTATTTTATCAGTGCGGTAACAGAAAGTATTTGTTGTCCTATAATTGTAACTCAATAAGTCATCGATTTCATTGATAGCTAAATACATGTTTTGTTATTGCACAATAATAAGTATGACTGCCTTTTTGGTCTTGTGATTGCGAGCACTACTGCTGAGCATGGTCCTGGGTTCGATTCCCGGGTAGGACAAAGTGTTATTGAGTAATTTTTACATTTACGAAATAATCATGGCGTCGTAAATTATCACCGACTTGTCTATATAGTAATATATTTATGCTCACGACTGTACGGTAATACGGTTTACTCACTGTTATGTTATAGAATTCGAGAATAGAATCAATGAATGTTATAGAAATGTTAGTTAATTTTAAAAAACCAACGACTACTCCACTTTGGCCCTGGATCGTAGAATTTGGAAGTCAAGGGGAGCAGCCTTTGCCCAGCAGTGGGATGACACAGGCTAACAGCGACAGTAACAGTTTAGAATTCGAACAGATTTATTTGTAATGTGGGTTTAATGATTTTTATAACTAGGCATTTTGCATCGGCCCTTTATATAGCGTATGGTTCATAGATGCACCTAATGCACACTACTCAACGTAAACAGTAGCTGCGAAGACGCGTCGTACGCGCAGAACTTGCGTAGCGGCCTGGAGCGTATGGCGTAGCACTTGTGTCGTAGACCCTGCGTAGCAGCTGCGTAGCTGCTACGGTCGACCCAACTTACTAACCAATTTTGAAAACTGGTATTTTGGCTGCATTCGAATATTGTTTGTGCAGACACCCGTACAAGTACATCACTCATGTGCGACGTAAACCAGGGATTGTGGCATTTTCAAAGTTTCTATTACTACAGTAGGGATTTTTGGTGTTTTTTTTAATAATTATAACATAATCAATTAATCACACATCAAATCTGAGAATTTAGATGTGTGATTATGGAACACAAAAATCGCCACTAAAATTAAAAAAAAAAGCCCGAGAAAGTTTGTTTATTTATCTCGGGAGTGTTCTTAAAATAAATTTTCATTTTTTTTTGTATATGTTTATACTCTTTAAACACTCAAATACAGGAAAAAATGCTATTTAAAGACGTAATGCTAACTTCAATTACCATCTGTACGATATTGTACTAGAAAAACTTAAATACCTACTTATGTAAGCCTTGAAATGTGCGTACTGTGCGTACAATGTCACCATTATATTCACATTAGGTTACATTCACGTTTGACAGAATTACTCGCGACCTGCATCTACGTTACACAATTGAAAGTTGTCACCAAATGTTTTTGTCGTTTTGATAAAAGTTTATTAATATTTTTTTACGCCGTTTTATAAGAAAGACTCGGTTGAAAGAAAAGTTCTAGTTAAGTAAAACTATTGGTTAATTCGTTTTCTGACAAACTTTCCATGAATGTATTACTACCCTTATGTTTTTTGGGAATTTTGTCTGACAACCAGTCTTACCAAAGGCCCAAGGGGTATCGTATAACTCAGTACTAACTGGGTTGTGGAGGTCAGATAGGCAGTCACGCCACTCACTCAATTTAATGTACTGGTGTTCAGGTGCGGTTGGGAAAATGGCTAAGCAGATGATGATATTTTCTGGGAATTTATTGACATGCTCGAGAGCCTCGATAAAGCAAAGCCTTTATTCGACTAGAATTCCAGAATAAATATGTAGCTGTTTACCAGTGCTACAACATATAGACGATAGCTTTGCGGAGATCCTAATCGTAAGTTTCGCGAGTAAAACTGATTCCCATCTCCAACAGACACATGATGTTTAACCTGGATAGAGCACGCGACAATACATAGGATAACGTAAAGGTACCTGAGCAGATTTTTCCGACCCTTAAATGTCAAATATATTTTTCATACATATATTAAAAAAATCTAAATATTAAAAACATCCCACGTACTTAGTTAAACTATTACACTTTTAATGTTTTACTTTTAATATCGTACATAGTTCCATATTAAGATTAACTACAAGAATATACTAAACACGTCTCAATAATCAAGTGTCGATGTTATACTATGCAAAACTGGTGGTTCAGCTTCCGTATCTCGAAGAAATTGACCCGGTTTTCTGAGAAAATTGCCTTATTTGCATGAACTTGAAGCTGGTTCTTAAAAAGTATATCAGCGTCCGCCAGCCGGGGAGGCGGTGCCCACACAATGTAAATGATCCGCGTCTTACTTGCCCAGCTAGCTAATTATAACTTTTTCTAACAGGCAATTACAATTTTACTGAGATTTACGTTTTTTTTTTTGTCAATCTTCGATGCCATAAAAGATCGATGTGAAGTAATTATCGGAACATCTGCGAGTCGAGCTATCAAAACAAGAACGTCATAATTATACAAACATGTCGAGCCGAAGATGCTTTGAAATGGAAAGTGAGTTAACAAAAACAAGTTGTGTGGATTCATGTAAGCGGTTCAATGAGGGATTTCCTCCCAATATTTTGGTTGTAGTGAAACCGGAACCGGAGAGAAACCTGCCTTGGGCTCGCTCCTACACTTTTCTTGACAGCTGATACAGGCTATAGAATAACATCTCCGCTTGTGTGCTCAGTGAAATCTTTTTCATTAGACCATTTTCCATTTTAATAAACATTCGAAAAGTTTTCTTTTATTTATTTATGTATTTTAATTTATTTAAATAATGACGCATTTACCTACAGTTCATAACGATCAATAAGATAACTTATATAACGTTATGGTAACGCATCACAGCATAAGATATAATTTATTTATTCATGACATAATTTGAATAATTTACTGTCCATCTTCATGAGTCCAATGGACTTTTATCAATCGGTATATCAAGTCACCTTAGAAATTACTAAAAAGTATTCACATTTTATTTTATTTTTTCTTCTATTTTCAGACCACACGGCTAAGGCTTGGCTACTGGCCGAATTAAGCCTGTAGCATTAAGGCTTAATGAATCGGCATAGAACCTTCCTGTCCATGAACTTTTTCTGCGAGTAAGAGCATGTTATGTTAATGTTTTAATGCTGTACAATGTTAAATGTTAATGTCAATCTAAAACAGATGCGTGTGACCCAGTGAGCGACACAAACCGGTAGTGTTGCATTATCCACACCAACTAACTCTTTTATCTATGCTAAAACATGCTGCGCGCGTAATCCCGCGCCTACTCCACTGCATTATGGAAATACATGCAATTATCTATGGGTTCTTTTCGTAAATTAGTCCCTCTATCTATATGTCGTAAAAATTTCCTTGGATAACGATTTTTTATATTCTCCTTAAATGTAATCTTCACAATCTAATGTCAAACAAATCATACCATATTTTTTATTTTGAATTTCACATCTCTAGCACAAAAGAAACTCAAACAATTATTAGTCTAATGATAACGAACATAGCGCAACACAAAGGTTTATATCGGCGTGAGTGATCTCCCCAGTCCGCAGCCGGAGCCGGAACAAACAGTGGGAAGGAATGATTTATGTGGTGCGCCTGCGCAGAGAGAAAGTCCGAGCACGTTTACAGGCCAAGGACGAGGGCGTCGCTCCCGAGCGTTGCGTAACGTCTTCGTTATTTATTACACCGGCCGGTGCCCGCGCAGCCCCGGACTTATGACGGAACAATCATGCGCATGACCATCCCAGGACAATGACTCCAATTTGCTTTTGACCTATCAAAATGCCCAGGGCTATCGCTTTCACCGGCGCGACGCGGCGTGAGAAATTTGATGCTACATCGTTGCCCAATCTATCTCTATTACTCTAACCAGAATATTGTATGAAAATATTATGGACAGCCTTACACCACTGTCGAAGTATTTTTATTGATATTAATATAAGTATGTTTTAAGTCTTTATTTGATACTACGAAGGTTACTCCAGCAGCTAAAAATGGGGCATGATTAACTGAAACAGTTTAACAATATACATCGTTTAGAAAAATTTGTTTAAAAAAAACCTGTTACTTTTCCTTGACAAGTGATTGACATTTTCACTTTAAGTAAAGATTAGAAAATAATTACTTTCTCATAACTTTTATGGCTGGGCATAGATTTTAAATTGTAACCCCGGAAAATCACCTGCAAAATCTGTACATTGCTTTTTTCGATGACTATTTCCTTTTGAAATGTTTGACTGCTGTTCTTAATATACGAAAAAAAACATTAAGAAAAATACATAAATGCCGAGGAATTAAATGCCAAATTGTGTCCTTAATGCACTTTCACTCTCGTTTCGGTTGTACACAAAATGTATTCACAGATGTTATGTAACCGCGCTCTCGGGTTCTCGGGCTTCACGTGCTTGCATAGGTAATTACTTACAGAGAAAGTCTATATATTTCGGCGAGAAATGATCGAGTGCACATTAACTGTGGATCGCTTTCCGCTCTTCATATAACCGTTGCGTAACAGCAGCCGAATTGAAATCATCCGGATTTATATGTTACGTAACTGATGAGTGTGGTGACAAACAAAAAAAGTTATTTAAATCTTTTCTTCTTTGTATTACTTATTGATTCTTTTTTTGCAAGGTTACGTCGACGAAATTCATAAATATGCATGGTTAGAAGATTAGAAATTGACGCGTCTGAATGAGTTCTTATTATGTATGCATATTAGAATATTGATTGCTATTATGAAAGTTATGTATGCTTACCAAAATATATCGGTGACATAAATTTGAATGTGACTCAGTACAGGAAAATCTGAAACAAAACAATAAAAATAATATGAATACAACATTCTTAATTGTTCATTTCAATCAATAGGGTTAAGAATGCTCTTTGTATGCTCATCACGGTGGATTGGATAGGTATTAATTAGATATTTTGTTTGCTAACAATAGTTTGCATAATGTTGGTTGTTCATTGTTAAATCACTGACCATATTGGTTGCTGACACCATTCCTTCAACTTAGCATTGAACACAATACACTGTCATTGCCAACATACGTGGCTCAAATGCGTCGGGTCATTGCTTTGTAAACGTCTGGTCTAGGGTAAGACCAATGCATATTAAATTTTCCTTCAATGGAGAGGAAAAGTACTACTTGACAATAGTAAAACCACTGGTTTAATCACTGAACAAAGCACTACAATTCATATCAAAGTTGGGACACTACAAGCACACGTTTTCAGAAAACCAAATATTACTCAAGAAAGTGTGCAACAAAGCCTTTATTTAACAAAAGAATTGTTTTAAGATGATTTCTTAGGAGAGCATTATTTATAAGAAACATAAATTGGCCTGCTGCTTATTACAACAACACTTCTAAAGTTGTCATAACTCATATTGTAATTATATAATTTCGAAACAAGTTTCTAGACTTGACCAAGCAAAGTAACATAACAGTCTAGGCTCAACCATTGTTCTTTTATGATGTCATAACAGACAATAATAATTATATTACCCAAGTAAGTTATCTATGTCGTGCATTGTATCGCAGTGAAATCGTCCTTGTACAATGTGGTTTACAGACAATAAGTTATTTTAGTTTCCTGCCGGGAGCGGGGCTTACGTCGACGTCGTGTCGCGCGGCGGAAATACAGGAAAGTGAAAGCATGTAGCGAAGCCACACGAACATTTTGTTGAAAAGGGTTCGCCAGTTCGCGAGTTGTCGTAGCAACTTGAACAAAGTTCAGTAGTTTAGTACTATTACGTAATGTTGACTGTTAAGTAAATATATGTAGAACTTCCACTGCTATTTCCGTGTATAACTACTGTTTTGAAAAAAAAAAGCTTCTTATGAAGTTGGCCGCCTATCATTTTGGAACCGATCATAACGAAGAACCAATCATAAATTACGGTAAAAGTGTTTATGCCTTTATCAGTATTTAATATCTACATCTTTCAAATATGGGACTACAATTACGGCTGAAATATCGTGAAGACGAATGTACATTATTCATATAGGTATTATCTGTATGAATCATTAGTATGTTGTATGTCAACACAAAAGTTGCAGATATTACAAATAGTGTTAGCGACGCTGTCAGGCATGTCAAACTATGTGGAGTGGCCGTGGGATGGATGTGGTCTGCAAGTACTCGTAAATACAAGATGAAAGTGGTGAAATCTTTAGACGGGCCGCGAGAAATCGCCGCGGTAATAAATAATGCACTAGTTCAGTCGCGCAAGCCCTTACACCAACCGACTGGTTCTAACACACTCGTCATTCGACAAGAAATATTGACAGTACCCGTTTAGGTGCAGCCGAATATAGTTAAGTACCTTTCTATTTAGATAATTACCGGAAGATTAAGCTATTAGATTAATAGATTCGATAAGCTTTGGTAACGATGATACGTAAGATTTTGATAATGAATAATGACTCAATGCAGACCATGTTGTTGAGAATTTCACTTTTCGAATTAACAAATCCGGGTTCGATATACTTATCAGATAATGTACGATGTTGTGTTTGCTTGCAGGTTCGCTTTGCAGATGTACGAGAAATCAACGCATTTTCTTGCATTTTTCACATATCAATCAAAGAAAAACGATGTAATATTACTGTGATGAAAGTAAAGGTATATATGTATATTAAGTAGAAGTTTGTTCTAAGATTGATTTGGCACAAAAACTTTGTTTACTGATGTATCCTTCTAAAACTAGAAAGAAATCAATATCTGTTTATAAACATGTTTTAGTTCCCATTAAGAGCTGTCATGTTAGTTTCAAACTGATTGTAATCTCTTCATTAATGTCCAATTTAATTTAAGACATGTGAAATGGAATTGATGTAGCCCAATGTGACTACTGTCTGACATTAATAGTGTCGCTGTCCACGGTCCTCACAGACGGAGTCATTGGATTGGAAGATGTAAGTGTCATTCAGAAATGGTTTTTATCCTCTTTGGAATAAGAGTGGCTTATGTCTGGGAGCAGCGTTTAGTGGCGCCCGCGCTGTCAGCGTCAGCTCTCCACCACATCCGCCGAGGTGCTGTCTCGCCAACCAAAGTCATTTGCCGTGACACAAAACCTCACGTCATAATTGGAGCACAATAATTTGATATACTTTCTCCGATCCAACGTTTAAATAATTCATAAAAATTCAAACATTCTACACGCGCGTATATTCATGCATGAGCTTAATTAATACTTTCAGTTTCTTCTTGAAAATTAAAATACTTAAAAGAACAAAGCGGAACTAGTTTGGCAGTTTCTATTTAATAAGTAACAGTCTGGCGGTGAAAAGGTAGTGAAAATTGTTATAACATTGTTATATACGCCAATTAATTATAAAAATGTTTACTCATCAAAACATTTAACACTTCCTGGCTTCCGTTATCTACCAACATTACCGTTTATTTTCAGAATTACTTACTTTTAAAGTTGAATTTATTTTTAATACTTTGTACTTATGTAAATAAATATTTCTTATGACTGATTTATAACCGATTTATATCGAATAGGTTAAATTGATTAGTGGAACAACTGAGTTAATTAGAAGTGTAAGTAGTGTACCTACTGTAGAGACTTAACCTTTGTGATCATGTAGGAATTAATTCTACACGTTTAAAAAAAAGGGCAATAAACAATAAAGTTGAAATTAATTAATTAACATTTTAGACAAACAGTAGGCGTCGAAGTTGTGAATGAATTGTAAAATAAATAAGATGGTATTATTTCTTAAGGCGACTAGATGAGCTAAATTAGCAACTCTATTTGTGGTGGTTCAAACTTCGTTTGAAATGCTGTTAGAATAAAGTTCTAATCAGCGTGCACTACAAAGCGCAAGCTATGCAATGCATTTGCATGTATTGGAATCTGCCCCAAAACGCGTTTAATTAATGAACCCAAACACTTAAACCGCTACATCACACATTCGATCCTGCTAGTACTTATACATTGATGTACTTGTAAATATTTAAAAGTTGTTTCTTACTATTCCGAATATGAATAAACGGTGAACATGAAACTGGTATAAACTCTCTGGACTGGTAAGTAGAGCTGTCTCTACAGACGTGAAGGGGAAACTTTCAAGTGTCCCTCCTAATCAGTGATAGAAGTGCATAACAAAAGTGAAATCCGTTGAATTTCCCCGCTGCGCCGGCGCAGTGCTGGCCGCGGATTGGGACCGCATAGGGGCGCTATCACCACTCTCGTTATATCAAACATACGGGCCCGGTTTGTCACATCGTTTGGTTATTACATACATTACATTGTGAGCCTGCAAATGAGATATGGTGATATGGTGGCGCTTTCTAATCACATATCGCTTATTATGAAACATCGAAATGCTTCCGATATAATTAAATAATTTGCTTCGATTCCTAAATAAAAAGTTCATAATTATATCCCTGCATGTTACACATCAAATTACAGCTGCGAATTTAAAACGAATAGCTTTTTAAATGCGAATATCTAAACGTGTATCTGTAGTAACGAGCGTTTAATCGGCGCCTCGGGGCGACACTCGAACCGATCAAAACAATCCGTGGAAAGCTGTTGGTAGCTGACCACTGTTCGAATAACCGCATTCCTTGTAAGCCTCATCAGACGACAAAAGGAAAAAAATTACGTCAGCTCAATTACTCGATTTATACGGATGTCACATTTCTCTTTGGATATCTCATCGATGATTCAATTAACCACTTCAGGTACCACATTTAACACATTACTTGCTGAGGCATGTCTGGCCAAATTTAAATAATAATGAAACGATTTTTTTTTAGTAGGTGGCTTTCCTTGCATGCCCAACGGCTGGGCAAAGGCTTCCCCCAAATCCATCCGTTTTCGTGATGCGTTTCCAGATCATCTCGCCACCTCCTTCTAGGCCGGCTTATTAGAAGATATCGTTAAGTTTGCTAAGTAAAGAAAGAACAGTTAAACAAAGCATTATATGTAGTATAAAGTAATTATATGTAGTTTTAGATGTAGTATGTTAATATTGTACATAATAACCATGTAAGTCATTGTAAAAAAAAAAGCGTCGCGTAGTATCGGACAAAAAATATCGATATTCGATAAAATACGTGTTATAAACCCCCGAACTGCACTGACTGATTTACTTATTAAAAGTAATATTATAAAGAGGAAAATTTTGTATTTTTGTGTGTATGTTTATAATGAATAAACTCAAAAAGTACAGTGCCGATTTCAAATAATATTTCACCATTGGAAAGCTACATTCACCCTGAGTAACATAGGCTACATTTTATCCCCGTACTCCTACGGGAATAGGAACTACGCGGGGAAAACCGCGTGACGACCGCTAGTGAAAAATAAAAAGTGATCGTCTCCCTTGATCCGATACCAGCGATATGGATGCCAAAACAGTTAAGTAATTTGCAACAAATAACAACCCATTTGCTTTAATGTGTGCCTACACCTATAAAACAGAAGTTATGAACCATTTCATATTACTCTAGCTCAATTTGTAAAATTCTGAATAGTTTTTACAGTTAGTTTCTCGCCTAAGATATCAATTAATATTTTTTTAATCTATTTCCTATCTCTGAATCTTCTTAGGTAACCTGAATACCGATTCATAATCAAAGTAGAAGATGTTAGTAACAAGTAAATGGTTGGCGTGTAAATAATTTGACCCTGTTATAGAACAAGGCGGTGTTGACTCATTTCCCAGGCAAAAGAAAAGAGTTCCACTTGTATGTGTGTCTCGTAGGAACAATACAGGGTGATCTCGCTTCTATGTAACACACAAAACTACAAACACCATGTTTTTGTCGTAATGTATCTGTTGATCGACTAACATCTCGAACGTTAAATGAAAAAAAGGTAACATACTCGAAAATATAGCGAAGTTACAAATATTGAACGATCAGTCTATTTGAGCCGCAAAACAGCAATTTCTAAATATTCCTAGGCAAACGACACACAAAACAACAAACATGTTTTTTGTTGTCTGGTAAAATAAATGAGTGTCTCAAAACTGAATTTACAACAAGGACCTATGGGGCCGTGCGGAACTTTTTGACGTTTTGTGTATTTTTTCAAATAAATATGTTACTTATACAACAGTTTTGTTAGTGAAAATAATACCTTGGTTTTGAACAATGAAAGTTATTATGTGTATATTGATGTGAACTGATTGGTCATAAACATAACAAATCAATGAGACTTTTGGTGTTCTTGTTAGATATTAATCCGCACGTTAAGGCAGACGAGATGCTCGGACACGGGTTGTATTATATGGGGCTACATTAATTACTTCTCTTACGATAAACAATCTTGTTGACCTATGATCGATGACACTCTTCATCATTTGCTAAGCTAGTAAATTTAATTGTTATCTGACGTTGATAGGACTGTTCCTATCCCATTAAATAGATAAAAACGGTTGTTCTCTAGCCCTTTATCCCCTTTAGCCCTATATGGCTGGTTGCTCAAATAGTAGTATGAGTACCTAAAATACTAGTAATAGTAGATAGTACTAGTATTTTAGGTACTCATAGTGATAAGTTAAAACGAGGGCCCTATGTGTATGTTCTGCCGCTTTTCATAAAGTTTTGCAGCTTAACGCCGTCCATAACCTGAGCCGGTACGACTTGCGACACGACTTGTATGAAGCGACACGACATTCACAAAAGTTTTGTTGTTTCCAAATACCGACATTCATCAAGAAGCGTCGCTGCGATTTCTATCAGTCGCAGTCGCAACACGCGTGTTTCTCTTGGCCAAGCGGTAAACGATTTTAAGAAGTGTATTCGAATTTCAACTCAAACGCATAATAGTGTATTCATAATTTTATTATGTTCATAAAAGAAAAACCAGAAAGCTGTATAAACATCAGAGCTGGTTAAAAATCCGGTGCACTTAGTGCAATATTTTTCACCGTTCCCAATCCATGCGTAAGCGCAATTACAAACAGTTTATGGGTGACAGTGGCGACTGCAGCGGCGCGCGGAACCGGCCTTGCGCTAACTAACCTGCTTCCTATACTACTACAGATATAAGCTTACCCTACTACTCTTCCCCACTGCTCTAGTTGTTTGACCTAAAACCGTACATTAATTTCGTTCATTCGTTGCTATGATGTATTGTTTAATTTATTTTTAATCTAACTCCGAAGTCTTTTATTTGCAATATTTTCAATCAAAATGAGTGCGCCAACGATTATGACGTGTTCTAAAACATGTCCGCTCCAATCAACTTTCAACAAGAGCGCAACAATGGGCACAGAAGGCGGCCAGCATTACGCGGCAGTTATTAATAAGAAGGGTACTATTTAAACATTGATCAGGTGCTACTGTCGAGATTCGAGAGGAGCGTCGTCGAGGAGTGCCTGTTGGTGCTGACACACTGACTCGCTTTCGCGGCGCACACGCTGGTTGCGCCCGCGCACGGCGTGATGCATGCCGCTGTGTCTATGCTCGCGTACGTTACACGCGTCTCACGCTACTTGTGAGTAGCGCGACACGCATCTAACAATAGTAAATGCCATTCAACGAATGTCATCCATCAATCCCTAACTGTATGTCGCAGTAAATTAGCAGTAGGTACCCCACACCTTTTTGTTTTTATTCGTTGCGAAAGTTTATAAACAACTGCTTGGGTTCTCATGTATTTTGTTGAACATTGTAGTTTTAATGTCGGAGACTTCTAATTTAAATTCGTACGCATTGTGAAAAAGTGAAGCTTTATAAAAACGTGCTATATTTATACTTTGGTACCTATACTATACAATTTACGTACTCTCTTCCTTAAAGTTGAGATTCTATACTGCATTGAAACTCGTCAGGTAAGCACCCATCATGAGGTTTAATATCTGTGTTTAAGTGCATTCCGCATCGGCGCACTTCATTTTCAGTCCAACTTTTTTGAGATTTAAGTCATCTTGACGGAAATTAAAACTGGATATGCTCATTAACGCTTTCACTCGGATGTTTCCGTTACATTCGGACTTTATCTCTTTAACGTGAATCCTATACCTACTGTGTGAGTGAAAGTGTCAGTTCAATAAAAATAAATATGAAATAATTAAATGATAATTATGTAACATCAAGCATTTCCCTCGGTGATGAGAATTTCTAATGTGAAAACCAAATATCGTAACGAATAAACTATAAACGACTGTAAGCATAACAAAAATATATGAACGTTGCGCAACATGACGCCACACGGGTTTGCACAAAATGACCATTCTTAGCACATATTATAGAAAGTCTCATTCATTAATATTACGCGGACTGCGACAATCTGGCGCATGAATGGCCAGTCAGTATGTTGAGGTAGGCGCTCTCACAAAACGTACATTAAATGAGAATAGAAATGACGTCTTTGGACCATTTTGTAATAAACGAAACCTTTGAAAAGTGCAAATTACAGGGAATGTTCAAAAAAAAAATCAAATGACTCTTTGAAAATAGGTATTTAGGCAACCTCCCTTCAAGAGGTTAACCATAATGGCTACATTTGCGACACGTATGTTTCACAATACAGCACTCAACAATCCCAGGAGATGGCAAGGCACCGTGACGCAAACCACTCACTTACAAAATCTTGATGCATTCAAACAATGGAATGGGAAGTCCTACTGTGTGTGGACGAATTTCGCAACAACCTGAACAGTAGTAATAACCGTGAAGAGCCGTGTCGCATCCGCTGTTCCATAGATAAGGGTAATGCGCCTGCGACGTTTCAGCCTTAATCACCAAGAAGACACTCGAACGTCTATAAACACAGCTCTAGTAGATAATTTTAACTACTTCAACGTGAAAAAGAAATCTAGAGAATGTAGCCATTAACTTGTGTCATATCCGTGTGACCATGTCTAATGTAACCGACGTTATTAAAACGTTTTCGTTCCGATAACATCTTTCTCATACCGCCAGGACTCGTTTTTCTAACTTTTTATGATCTAAATGTTACACATTTTACACCCGATGGTGGATCATCTGGTTAAAGGTTTTAATTAGGAGTAAATAGATACAATCTTAATGTGTTCAAAGTAAGCATCTCTAAGTAACGTGTACATTTCCGAGGGCTTTTTACTAGCAGATAATGTCTTAGTTTCAAACCAATTAAAATCTGTGTTTACAGCTGCTGTTGTCCGTAGGTACGAGAAATATTAACTACCCATCGGCAAATGGGGAAAAAAGTATCAGAAAGTAATTATCCACAAAATGCAATAGAAGTTCTATAGAAACCCATATAGATGCAAGTAAACTTAGGTATTAGTATTAACGCAAATGAGGAACCCCCGCGGGTATGAGAAGTATAAAATGCGAGCTGTGTGACGCGTGGCCTACTTTCCACAAGCCGGCTTCACCACATGTCGCCGAACCGGATGGCTCTTAGTACAACTAAAATAAAGAGTATTTTGCCATGAACGGTAAATTTGCTTTAAAACGTCAGCTGCGTATGTTCAGAAAAATCGTTAAACACAACACATGCAAATTAAGTGTGTTCAACTTCAAATATTCGCGATATGCGAAGAGATTATTTCGACGAGTGCGAGTGAAAGTTAAAATTATGCAACTTTCTACAACTGAATATTATTGTTCGGAGATAACAAAAACACGCATTTTTTTGCGTGTTGTAGCAGCGGGGGTTACGGCGTAGCGGCGGCCGTTACGGCGTAGCAAGCGTGTGCAAAGGCTAATGTTATAATATAGATTTTCAGTTTTATTTATTTGGAAAATGTGTCCAATTCTTATATTGTTATGTTTTATATTTATAAGTTTCATTTGAACTCATGACAGAGAAAGTATTGAATCAAAAATATGATTTTATCCAACGATTCGAGGAAGGTTCAAATGCATGTGAGAATATTTATAAAATAATCGTATATTTCACTGCAACTGTAGCTTTATAAGCATTTATACAGAAAATTATTGAAGGTGGAACTTATATCATAAAATCACTTCAAGTGAGAAATCCAAAGTTAGGTTTCCGCCACATGTAACATTCAACTTTTTCCATAATGTCACTTCCACACAATTTTCAGACACATAATATTCCGTCGCCCGAAACCAACCACCACAAAATCCTGTACCTTTTCAGGTGAGCGCTTAATGAGGTTCCAGATCGAAGAAACAGTTTCAGGATAACACAGGCAGCTACCGATCACTGTTCCAGAGTTCACAATCACTGTCACAGTCTGGGGGGTGTTCAACTGTTCACTTTCGTTTTCGCGGCGCGTGTGTGCAGTGCGCGCGCGCTCGTGCCCTGCTCGTTTGCTCGACTACTCGCACTGGTCGCGGCGGCGGCACTCCAAGCCGTTTTATACGCGTGAAAGTTCCGCGCCTGCGCAGACCACACTATCCCGGATCGGACCGATCTGACGTCCATTTGGATTTTGAAATCCTTTGATGACGCCATTCAAGTCTGACTGATGACTGCACCTTCGTTATGAAATAATTCTAATTTGGTGATGTCCAATTTAGTCCACGAGGATGTTGTTTGTGTTTGAAGAGAATGTAACACAAGATGATTACAGAGGTTTCGTTGGAATAATTGTTTTACTTTTGGGGGATAAACAATCTATGTTTATCTATGCAAGATCCCTAAATTATCTCTGTCTGACTAGTTATTAGGATCATCATCGGCCTATAATGCTCCCACTGGGACACGACCACCTCTCAATGAGAGAGTTCTCTGTAGTGTGTTTTTTTATCTTATTAGTAATTAAAATACTTTTTATGAACAAATTAATCCCTTATACAGTTTTACAGAATAAAATCACTGGAAACACTTTTGCCGCGAAATCGTACAAATGTCAAGTCGAAAAATTAGAGTTGTTCCACATAGCGTCTTCATGTAGTGCTGTGTTGTATCGATTGAGTTGGTTTTCGGTTTTCTTCCGTCTAACAATCTAAAGGGACGAGTCGTGATTAACTTTGAACACTGCAATAAGAATACCTGTGATTTTCATTATGAAATACCTCATACAGTGTCCGATAATGCTGTGAACAGCGTTTCATTATAACCAGAAAGACTTGTGAAGATTTAACGGATCTTACTTTTTATAAGAAATTGGCTAGTGTGTAGTACACTTAACATTATGGAGATGAGTCTGATAATTATGGTTATGCTGTGGTAAGATAACTTTAATAAGTCACGAGAACTATTAAAATGCAATCAAACCGATCAGGCTGGACTCCGGACACAGAATCTAGACAGATAATGTCTTGACATATCTGTCGAAGTCCGGTGTCCGCAGCAAGTCCGGAGGCATCCGATCGTATCGGTGAGACCGCATCTTTCATTGGAATATCAGTTTGGAATCCAGCAGAAGCGGGTGAAAACTAAAATGAAATTTGAGTCAAAACGCCGAACAAAAGACTTCAACGCAAGATACTCGTATTTCCAAATTATGAACCAATTTCAGAAAATGGGATAGAAACTAAAATTCTACTGTAATATCACTCAAACAACGTACCTTACCTACTTATTGAACCAAAAAAGCAATTGTTTTAGTTAATTTTGGTTGTTTGAACAAATTGCTATTACAATAATGAAGCTTGGGTAACGTAGATACAAAGGCATTACAAAATAAGTTATTTATAAAAATGATCTGTTGAATTATGTGGAACGGACCAAAAGTTTTATTATGATAACTTTTACTTATTTTGGAGTGCACACTTTCAGAACTGAAACATTGGATTTTAAATTAAAAATGTTTTAATTTATTTATTTACTTTTATTAAACGGTTTAATAAACGATGAAAATTAAAATAATGGACTGCGCTCTTGGCAAAACCGCCTATCGTTTTTCATTGTTATGGCTTATGTTCAATAATAATTAAAAAGATTCGTGCTAGTAAATAATAAAATGGTAACTTAATGACATTTGGCTACAATGGATTAGACACATATTTATTTTTCTTATTAAATTAATTAATTTACCTTACACACAGTTTATAAGGGATAAATGAAAGGCAATTGCATGTGGCTGAAATGAGAATGCTACGAGGGATGTATGATATGTAACGCCAATGTATAACATAAGGAATGAGTACATACAGGGTGTAAACCACCTCATCACAAAGCCGTTAACCAAGCATTCTGTACATCAAACCACTTTTTTTGGGGTGAAAAAGCAAATTTTGCGATAGAACTCAATGAAACGCACTTAAAACATTGTCTGATGGATGGATTGAATAGTACGGGGGTCGTGGAGGGGTCAAAGTCTTACAACAAAAACATGTATTTAAAAAAAAAAATTGTCATAAAGTTGTAACTTTGACCCCCCATATCTCCGTAACTAGCAGGTTCCCAGGTATGGTGTAAAACAAAAAAAAATATCGTAATGACGGAGAACAAGTGCCTTTCGGATTCGTGAAGAGGTGTTTTACACCCTTTATACCCTTCATCTGTTAGCGAAGTAGACACAATAGCTAAACAGTGGCGTCCGACCGATTCGGTCGGGCTTCACAGAAGAAGGGTGAGGAAGCCTTCAAAGTGACGTCGGTGACTGAAAACTTGTGTGGTAATCGGTTATCGTGGTATGGATCATGTGATGCGGAGGAATGAGCAAAATATAGTAAAGTAAATGTTGTGTATAAATGTAGATGGCTACAACGGTAGAGGAAGACCAAAGAAATGATGGAGGGACTGTGTGAAGGATGATACAGGAGGCTAGAAATGAGGTGATTGCTGAGATGAGGAGTAATACAGAAATATGGTAAAAAAGGTATGCGCGCCGACCCCAAATTAATTGGGATAAGGGCAAGAGAATGATGATAGCACCATATTATAACGAGAGATCCGAATAGGTAAAGGTAAGGTTTATTTGCCTAAACTTCAAGGAAGTAAGTATTGTATTGTATTGTATTGTACAACAGGCTGGTGTCCGCAACTCCACGTCAAAGCGCGTTAGGAAGTAAGTAATATGTGTATGATACCTTCCTCTGCTTTATTTCACTTAAGAATCATTCCGGAATTTTGTCGTTTTCTGTTAATAAAATACAATTGTCATGCAAAAAAAACTTTGGCAAGCACAACCTATATCTTGGCGACCCAAACATTATACAATTTGTAACATATTGGTTTTTGGGGAAGTGGAAAATCAAAATAAATACTGGTTTGTTTCTAAGCTTACTAACTGCGATCTAACTACAGGCGTGATGCATCTGGATTCCCGAAAACATAAAGTAAAGTATAAACTAAGCACACTCACTATTATGTGGTTAATTGTATATTATGCGATCAGTCTTGTTTTCTGGTGTAAAACTAATAGAGGGTGTAAACACCTCTTAACGAAGCCGAAAGGCAGTTGTTTTCCCCGTCATTGCGATCATTTTTTTGTTCTACACCTGTTCCAGTTACGGACATATTGGGGTTCGAAGTTCCGACGTTCTGCCTACTTTTAAAAAAAATAGGTGTACAAGTTTTAATTGTAAGATTTTTTTACGACCCCCGTACTATTCAAATCATCGATCAGAGCAATGTTTAAAGTGCGTTACATTTAGTTCTACCACAAAACATGATTTTTCACCCACAATAATTTTTGCGTAAAGTTACTTGGTTTGATGTACAGAGTGCTTGTTTGACGGCGTCGTGATGGTATATGGCCCTGTATCGGTACGTAAACTTGCTTGTAGGTAAATGTCGTTGTTATATATGTTCATTGAAAATTAATAACACGATTATTTCCAGCGTACCGAGCGATTTAGCTATACCGTAAAATGGGGGAATAGGGATACAGGGGTGAATGAAAATGATTTTGTTGCTGAACTTATATTGTATATTGCCAACAAGGTACCTTTATAATTAAGTATAATTTATTTAGTTAACACAATAGAGTACTTGTTGGTACCATATCATGTGAATTCAACTTTAAAATCCATTCCAAATTTTTGTTTCCATTCACCCCTGGATCCCTATTCCCCCCATTTTCCCGGTATTGTCTCGCGATTCATTGATGATAAGCTGGCCGACAGCAGTTTTCTATGACTGTGGTTGTACTGAGAGCGTAAACAAGTAATAGGCAGTAGAGTCAACCGTCATAATTTAAGCACGCTCTCTCATATCCACCGGGTATGTGCCCGCGACGCGCGCGCCAACACACAAATATGAAATTTACGGAAAGAGTGAAATCGAATAAATTGCCCATTGTCTTAGTATGGTGCACGAATTCGGCTGGTATTACTTTCTGTTTTCATCTCGACATGTGCGCGCCGCAGGTGAATGATCTCAACTAATTGTTAACTTACATCCCTGTCATTACCGCTGACTGCGTTATTACACCGTGTATTTGCTATTCCACTCTTATTACCCGTCCACGTGATCATTGTGTTTTTGTTCGTTAATTAGAAAGATTTAATGGAAACCTAACCAGCATAACAATGATTGGAAATTCTCTTAACTCAACACAATTGATGGGTAAAGAAAGTTGCGGATTTGAAATGCTAACACCGCAAAAATGAAGTTTTCCGGGCGGGGCTTGGAGGTCCAGGCTCCATCAGGACCGTATCATATCAAGACAGATCCTTAGAAAAGAAGCATCTGGAAAGTACCTACATACAATAGAACGTGCTACTTAAGGATCAGCAAGCTAGCCAAGTTTCGCAACAAGCAGCTCAATGAGCTCAGCGGTCTGCTCCTGCAGCTGCAGATCTGATGTGCTTGATACATGTGACGAGCTCGCATGCCGCATGCCGAGTCGTTGTCACACAGATCCGCTTTGCATAACAATGCCGTGTCACAACTTTCTTGTAAACGGAACACGATCTGAATTCGGGTTAGATTACTCACTGTTCTATGCCAAGTGTTCCGATTTACATAAGAGGCTTACCTACAAAACATTATCGGTATTATTGCAAATGTGTCAATACCTCCTCGTTTGTATCGCTCGCTGATATAGAAGTGAAAGTTTGTTTTAATTTTGTAAATATTATTTCAGGTTGTGCAAAAACGCAATAAGAAATGTTTAACGTATTAAAAAGTGTAAAAAATAAAGTCGTAGAATTTGCTTGTGTCCAAAAGAATTTTAATGCTCAGTCATACCGACTAATGTCTGAACGAGCCAGAATTTTAGAAAGTTATGTAAGATTATTTCTTATTTTGATAGTTGGCTAAGTTTCTAATTATAACTCATGGAAATACATAATGCAACGAATGCTTGACGTGGAAAATTGTAGTAGATCTTTCGCGACTATGAATCTAATTATCACAAAGCCTTGGAAATGTCCCGTCGATCCATCCACACCAGCTGACTTAAAAACCGGCCAAGTGCGAGTCGGACTCGCGCATCTTAGTAGGGAAGCCCCCTTACATTTTTAATTTATTTATAAATATTATTTGTTATTAAGCGGCTACAGAAATACACATTATGTGAAACGTTTGTTACGGATCATGAGTTACAGCCCGGTGACAGACAGGCAGACGGACAGCGGAGGTTTAGTAGTGGTAGAAGGTTCCGCTGGTATATAACCCTTCGGGTACGAATCCCTAATAAAGCAGCGCGGCCAGTTCGAAATTTTAATGTATACAACTTAGCTTACTACTAACGGTTATGTCGGTATAACGACATAACCGTTATTAGCTTCAGGATTTATTCCAAACTAGCCGACCCGACATACGTTTTCCTGTCACCTACTTACTACTACTACCTTCCTACTACTACCTACCTACTACTACCTACCTACTACCACTACTACTACTACAAAAGGTTTTTTTCAAAAGATTTATCTCCAAAAAACCATCTCTGACAAACAACAAAAAAAAAATTAGTGAAATCGGTCCAGCCGTTCACGGGTGATGGCATGACCAAGGGAAATAGGGATTCATTTTTATCACAACTAAAAAACACAGGATTTGTAAAACAAAAAAAAACAGTTGGGGGAAGATGAACCCTTGTTGACCCAAATTGTCTTCACATGGCTGGTAAAGCTGAATAGTTACTTCAGTACGTTAAAATGTCAGACGTCAGAGTCTCGTGTCTGAGCCACGTCCATAGTTTTTCCGCAGTTGTTTTACTGGTCTAACTTTCAGGACGTCAATTACACAAATCTACCTTCTCTTAACCGGTCGTAAGTCGGAATATAATGCCGTAATATAATTTATGATATAATTATCTTCTAATTACCCCCAAACGGAGTTTCATTCACCAAAGGAAAGTAGACAAATAGTTAAGATGCCATTTGTATTACATACAAAACACTATAAATCAAGCATTAATTCTAGACAAATTATTACTTAGCATTGGACGTAACGTAACATTATACGCCATTGACCTTTGTTGAAAAATATGAAGTTGTGTAACTCATGCGTTAAGCGTTCATTAGAATGGGGCATGCGCAGGCGCTGGCTGGTTCCGATTGTTCAATGGCCGGCGATGCGGACGCGCACAGAATGGGGGCGGGCTTACACTATTTCATAACATAACACGGCAGTAGGACTTCGACGAAAGTGAGTCTCGCGGATGCTGGAAATTCCGAATTTATTGCAACAATCGCGCAAAATAAAAGCCGATTTACGCATAGCTTTACTTAACTTATGCATGATAGTCGTTACGTAGTGTTTCATGAAATCCTGTGAAAGCGTTACAAAACAAAGTTCGTTATACTTTATTTTTCAATACACTTCCTCGAAAACTGTTTCTTTTCGCACTACGATTTGGTTCAAAATGCAGTGTATTTCACACGCGTGCATTTTTCATGTTTTTTCCACACATATGCAGAAAGCAAAATTGCCACAGATAACTATACATAAATACTTAGTCCAAATTGGTACATTGCACAATTTAAAAAAACATCCATAGTCAGAGGTGCAGGTTTTTTTTTTTTCGGAAAAGCGATCTACGTCTTTCTTTATAACATTTTTTGAATATTCAAATTGTGTTTATAAATTCAATATCGTAGATAAACATGATTATTTATAACTAAAATTTACTTTTATAAACAAATTAACATTTATTTGTGTTCTAAATTAATTTAAAATAATTTATATTTAAAATAAATTATATTAGGCTGTATAACGGCTTCATACCTTTGCCGCCTCTCGTTGAACCTGGCGAAAGCAAAGCGCGGCTAAAAATAAAAATTGAATCATAGTCGTGACATTCATGACACAAATATTTTACATTATTTTATTTTATTTCTTCAAAACTGAATTGAAAAACGTCGTTTGATACACGTAGACATTTGTTATTGCAGTTCTCGGCTCAAAAACACCCTCGCCTTACGGCTCGTGTGTTAATACCGCCTTGAACTACAATAACAAACTTTCTCCACTTGTATCAAAATGTACTATTTCAATACACTTCCTCCAAAACTGGTTCTTTTCGCACCTCGACTAGGCTCAAAATGCAGTGTATTTCACAAACGTGCGGTTTTGATGTTTTTTCCACACATATGCAGAAAGAAAAATTGCCACAGATAACTATACCTATACTTAGTACAAACTCGTAAATGCATAATTAAAAAAAACATTTTTTCAATATTCAAATTGTGTTTATAAATTCAATATCATAGATAAACATGATTCTTGAAAACTAATATTTTCTTTATAAACAAATTAACATTTATTTATGTTCTAAATTCAAAAAATTATAACACAAAAATATTTCTCATATTAGGCTGTATAACGGCTTCATACCTTTGCCTCTCCTTCAAACAAAGCAAAGCGCGGAAAAAAAATTAAATCATAGTCTCGTAATAATTCATGACACAAATATTTTACATTATTTCATTTTATTTCTTCAAAAGTGTATTGTTGCAAACGTTGTTTGATACACGTGGACATATTTTGTTATTGCAGTTCTCGGCTCAAAAACACCCTCCCCTATGGCTCGTGTGTTAATATCCGCCTTGAACTACGATAACTAACTTTTCCCACTTGTATCAAAATGTACTATTATAGCGTTGAAAAATATTTGTGGAATAATTCTTCTAGTCGTTTCAGTAACAAAAGTTGTCACGTTTCCGGATGGCAGCGAAGTGGAGGAGTATTTTGACCCCTTCATTTTAACCGACTTAAATAAAATGAGAACTCCATTTTACCTTGTAAGCCCTGAATTTAGATTTTTTCTTCAGTAGTTGTGTTTTTAGAATTTGTGTGTTTATGTTTGTTTTGTAAATTAAGCTGTCAGTGAATAAATATGAGAAATAAAGAATAAGGAAAAACGTTCAAGGTAAGAGCTTTTTAGCAAATTAGGTAAAGTTTCATAATTATGCTTTTACCACCTTATCTATACATATAATAAAATCGTTGAGACCAAAAAATCTGTACATTGAAGATTTAAAAAAAAAACCGATCAGGGTGACTTAAAATAAGTAACTGAACATATTAAAACCATTTTTAAAATTCGTGTTTGTTTGTTTGACCGCGCATCGGATTTTGATGAAAACTTCACTAATCTATTTAAATAAACTCAGAATAACACTTAGGCTATAGAAATTATGGAAAAATTTGGAAAAAGGGGGTGAAAAGGGGGGGTAAAGATTGTATGAAAAAAAAATTATATATTGTTCTAGATTCATGAAACTCAGAGTAAATACTTATTATTAAAAATAAAGAAATACCTACCTAGTTCAGCATTTAAAAAAAAAAAAACATCCAGAGACGTAAAAAAGAGGGTTTTGTGTTTAAAATTAATTAACTTCATACACCTATACAATAAAATCCATTGAAGTGCAAACCTTTAAAAGTTGCTATAAATACTTCAAATCTAATACAGGTAAATGTAATTTCTCAATTTTCTTGAAATTTGTTTTTTGAAGTGAATACGCCCAAAATAGCGGAATTCAAGAAAATCGGCTTTCCTCGGTATAAGTAAGGCCGTGTTAGCTGCGTCTCCAACCTACACCCCTCCAGAAAGCCCGGAACATCTGATCGAGCCTATAAAAGCCAACGGGTAGCGTGGCAAGGGGCTCATTCCCATATCCGGCGCGCGCACTCATTAACTGTTGCCTTTGACTCTGTTCACTTGATTTATTTTGTTTGTAACGTAAATTTATACCTACTTTTGTTTGTGTTTAAATAGATTACTTTGTTGTTGGTGATAGTTATTTCATTCCAATTCCTAACATGTAGTTGGTAATACAGGGTAGAAACGGTAAACGGGGCAGTAAGGGGAGCTGCATCTACACAAAAATGGTCTTAGGTAACAATCCGTAATTTTTTCACAAAATGTTTATCCCCATTCACAGATTTAATTAAAAAATAAAGTACAGTTAGCAAGAAAATTGCCATTTTACATAAAACAAGTTTTTTGATGCCAATCGATCATCTTTCCGACACTAATCAAGAAGTGAAGAAGAAGAAGAAGTTCTTCCAAACCAACTCAGCTTAGAGTACTCAAAAAGTCAGAAATCGCAAAAAAATAACTTTCAGCGGGGCAGTGTAGGGAAAATAGTTAGCCAGAAAATTGCTATTTTACACAAAACATTTTTTTGATGCCAATCATTATCTTTATTTTACATAAGACATAAAGCCGGAAATGTTACAAAAACATTACAAACGAGTACAAATCCTACTATCTACAAATAAAAAATGGTTTGTCCTAAAGGACTATCTGATGGATCAACGCACAGCCTAAACCGCAGATTGTAGAAACCTGAAACTTGGAGGGTGTATTTTCTGTATAACGTAGGCATACGATAAGAAAGAATTTTGATATTATACCCCTAAGGGGGTGAAAAGGGGGGGCAAAGATTGTATGGGAAAATGTGATTTCTTGGTCCAATCTACTTCAGACTTTGCAATCAACAATATTAACAGAATTGATGGACGCGTTTCATATTGCATTGAAATTCATCCCCTAACGGAGTTAAAAAGGGGTAGAAAGTTATTTTGGCGGTGATTTGTTTCGAATTTGATATCAATACTCCTTCGAGATTTTGATATAAACTACAATACACATACACACACACATTTTTGATACATGTTTCAAAACCCAATCCGATTTTATTCCAAAAAGGTTGAACTCACATGAAAATTTGGTGCAAAATTGCAAATACTCTTTTAAATTGGAATGTCTCGAAAGTCACCATAAAATATTAATACCGCATTTGAAGGTTTCTAAGCTTAGAAGAGGTTGTGCACTTTAAGACACGGCGTCATAGCGTAGGGACGTAGAGTTTGAAATTTTAAATGGTAAGCAGTTGTAAAAGGTCCGCAACGGTTTACAGCAGCTATATCGTGTTGCGGCTCATTTAATGCACCTTGATGAGAACTGCAGACCTAGCTGGAGTATGACTGTCATCGAGTGTCTAAGTATGAAGATGTAAAGCTGTCAATAGAAGCCTGGTAATTTATTCTTATTCAAATAAATACGTTGTTAATCACAAGTATTTGATTTTGAACAAAATTGCCCTTGGGTACTTAAATTGACTTCAATGTATATCTTAGGAGATACACCGTTTTAAGTAATTCCGCAGCAAAATAATAATCATGTACCGGGCGCACATTTTCATTATGCGGAAGGATGTGTGTGATGTGCTCTTTGATAACTGTATTATAGGTGCTTACGATCCACTCTCTGTAACCCTTTTTTTTTTTAAGGATGGGAAATCATCAAATGACCCCCCCCACTCTGGGCGGAGCGGGAGGGAGTGTCAGACTCTTACTGACTAAAAACCATCCATGTTCCTTCCTCGCCTTTTACGTTCCGGGGCCGCGGTATCTCTTTCGAACAGGCCCGCAACCCCGGCAGGCTTCGGCCCTTGCGGGCCCCTCTCCTTTTGCTGACATCTCTTTGAGGCGCGCGTGGAACACGAACGCGCCGTCGACACGGCCTGTCGTCGTCGTTAGACGGCCGGACGGCCAGCTATTGCCCATAGCCAGCCGTCCACAGGCCCGCATCTACGGTGGCCGGTAGCCACCACGTGGCCCCCGACGCCCGTTGCGTCTCCCGCGGCGGCCGGGAAGAGAGGATCTCTCCCTCTCTCGTTCCGCCACCTCCTTCGCTAGCATCACTGCTTCGCAGAAGGAGGCGACGGCTTGCCATTCCGTCTCGCTCCGGACCATGGATTGAACCAGGGCCGGACGCGAGAGGTCGCCGCCGCCGATCGCCGCCACGAGGACACGGCGGAGCTCCGCCCACGCAGGGCAGACTTCCACCGTGTGCTCCACCGTGTCCTCCGACTCTCTGTAACCCTCTCTTTCTCTTATGTGACGCAGACGAAGTTGCGCGGGTCAGCTAGTTTAAAATAATCTTCCTCTGTCAACTTCCCTACTGAGCCAACATTCATTCCTCGATCGTGTTATATTTCA
Source organism: Xestia c-nigrum (assembly GCA_916618015.1). Lineage (NCBI taxonomy): Eukaryota > Metazoa > Arthropoda > Insecta > Lepidoptera > Noctuidae > Xestia > Xestia c-nigrum. The sequence continues at coordinate 9,807,228 of OU745245.1, read as the reverse complement.
TCATTGTGTCGAATAATTTATCAGTTTTATTGAATACCATGATACCGCAATTTCGCAAACAAAATGTAATGGCACTTTCGCTCGTCTGGCTTAGATTGTGTATACTTATGCAGCCACAAATGTTCTCTTGTCATTGTCTGCAGATTAGTTGACAAAGCACATTGAAAAGCATATTTGTAACTAGGGTTGATAGGGTTATTATTTTATTTATGTTAATACTTTTCAGACGTCGAAATATCAACGAAACTTTAAAGGATACCGAATAAGAATACATAAACATGGAATACTCATATCGAAATGGCTAGATTTAGGTATGCTTCAACATAAACTCCGACAGGTTAAGCAAAAAGAAAAGCGAGTACAGTTCAAATTATATGATTTTCTTTGGGAAAACAAGTAAAGCTGAAAGTTTGTGACACCATCGTGTTGAGATGTCGCAAAGAACGTCTATGGGTTGAACCGTTCAAAGGTAAATTAGCTGCTGTTGTCGATAACTCAATTATTACGTGAAAATACACATCTAGTTTTCCTCAGTTATCATCATCATCTGCCTAGCCTTTTCTCAACTATGTTGGGGTCAGCTTAACTAACTACTATACGTGGAAGCGGACCTAGGTGCTCTACTTCGAACTATTTTCCCCCTCCGTTGTGCAGTAATAGAACGACGAATGCTTGACAGCCCTGTCTCAAGTTTTGTCATTGAGAATATCGTCGTAGCAACACGATGGGAACTCGCATGGAGCTGAGTAAGTACCCCATTGTGCTATAACTAATATGCCTAATTTATAAGTAGCAAGTACGACCGGCTTATTGTCTGTTACACCTGCTCTTCTTATTATGGGCGTAAGAAAGTTGATACGCATTAAATTATCTACTCTGTATCCGTAGAAAGCTTGGAAAACCGCGTAGTTAACAGATTGACGTAAATTATTTACTTATTTAAGTAATATATAACATCAGATATCTGTGCCTATAACACAATCATGTCCTTTGGTAGAGATTAGGTTCACCTTGCAAAATACAATACTCGTTGTAGATAATAAAACATTCAACAGTTATTTATAAACGTTATGAAATAAGAAAGTTAGAAATTATTCTTATGAATCCTCCGTAAATTGAGGTGTTCCAAAATTTGGGAATGCCCATAACAAGACCATATAATTATTTTGGCAAGGGCGTTGACTCATTGTTGTTATTATAAGCACAAAATGCGGACACGGTGTTGCACAATGTGTCGTGGAGGTGGCATAATGTAAGAGCTACAAAGCATCCTGTAGACGTAACCGCTCGCATGATTCATACGGACAGTGAAAGTGGCACATATTTCGTGAACAGCCCGCGCTGCCGCCCTATCTGTGTACCGAAATGCTAATCGAGCAGCTTACCGCGTCCGCAGTCTAGTCCGGGAAATGGCATGACAAATATTTTTTTGTACTAATTGGTTCTATTTTTTCTTCATGTGTTTTTCTTGCAGATGCTGATTCTAAAACTCATTTTTATAACGTAGAAATTAAGTTAAAACAAGACAAGAGATCTGAAACTTAATGCTAACTCGCGAACACATTCAAGGTGTGGTTTTACTAAACTAGCTAGTTCGGTTTGCGTAATTCCTCTTTTTAGGTGGTATGTTTTTTTGTACTGCTGTGCAAATATGTATAACTGTGTGAAAGCCTCAGGCACGTTGGACTGAGGTTACAAGCAACGTACTAAGAAAATATTGATTCAACTACGCAGCCGGATAATTGAAAAAATATTTTCAAGTTGCCTTTTTCTAATGTAAATACCACTGTGGTTGTCAGACGGAAGTAGGTCATTTAGCACCTTTTTATTCACAGTCTTGAATAACTAGTGCATTGATAACAATTTCCTTGAGTTTTTTTTTGCTTTGTGTGTATCGTAAGGATCTGAATTACGTAAAGGTTACGAAATGTGTTATTTCTTTTCTTTACGGCATGGTGCTCTTGAATAGCGTCTGTAAACGAAGCTTTATATTGAAGCTATTATAAATTTTCTTTTGTGTTTGAAAACCGTGAGATTACGAGGCTCGGCGCGCTGCGATGAATGAGCGACAATGGTCGCCTGGCTCCGCAGCTCCGGCCGCTCCCCGCCTGCGCCCGCGCTGCACACTTTCACTGGAATAGGCTTTGCAGCGATTGTTTATATCTTGTTAATGCGCCTTTTATGTCGCATCTAGATGTATCCGGCTGATGTGACGGCTGTTGACTCCGTTTCTAATTGTGGGTAACTGCAAGATTACATATTCTCTTTCCAGTTTGAACAAATGTCTTTCTGCACTTCTGCAGTCTGCGGTGGAACTTGCGTGTATATATGTAGGTACCTACCTAATGTACATATTCTTAACATCTCATCGTGTCAATATTAATTATTTATTTACCTTTGACTACCTGAAAAAATAATTTCTGAATTGGAACGATTATTTCGTGTAGTTACTCATCACGTCTGTGAAGCAATCACTTAAATTACATTTTAAGTACCTAAATACTTACACTACTACATGCGTAATTGCGAAAATTGTTCGATATTTTATCGTAGGTACTATCGATTACCATCACGTCTTCGCAGTTTCGCAAACCAATTTAATTTGATCTGTATAGGGATAGTATATAGGGGTTCATTTATAGGTTTTAAATAATATAAACTAATGTTTCACTTTCTTATGGCACAATATAATTATTTTCTTGAATAATAAGTACATAGGTTCAGCCTTGTTTCACGGCTTGGCTGTAACTGTAGGGTCGGATGGGGCTGGCATTGCCTCGACTGTCGTAGAAGTTGACGAGAGACTTGACGCTGCCGGGTCCGGGGGTCGTTATGGGGTTAGCTACAGGTGCGGGGTTGACCGGAACCGGTTTTATTTGAGGAGGTGACGCAGGTTTCGACGGCGCCGGTTGAGGGACAACTGGCTTTGGCACCGGGGGCGAGGTTACGGGCTTAGGGGTGGGTACAGGGGCCACCGGCGCCGATGGTGGCGCCACGGGTTGTTTAGGCGGTACTACAGCGGGCTGCTGCCTTGCTCCCCCACTCTCCATGTTGATAAAGTCGATGTTAGCATGTTTGTTTATTGGGACGACCTTTCGACCTGAAATTGAATAAGTGCATCATGTTAATTTTAATTAGCTACAGATTCAAATAATTATGTTTTAAGATTTGTCTATAAACTATTAAGATTGTATGACACGCGGCTTTCAAATACAACCCGTGATTCAGTCTCTCTCTCTCTCTCTATCTAATTATAGAACAGGACGTCTTTGTCAGGCAGTGAATTAAGTTAGCTAAATCACGTAATGCGGTGTATCCGATTAAAGCCAAAGAGAAAAACAATTTGAGAGGTTTTTTGTAACTTATTACAAAATTGAGAAGAAATTAAGTGTCAACGCAAGAGTTTTAGTTTTATTTTAAAGTTATCGGTACGTGTAATCAGCATCATCTGCTTAGAATCTTCCCAACCATTTTGGAGTCAGCTTCCAGTCTGAGTGGATGCAGCTGAAGACCAGTATCAAACATGTAGCGTCTGCCTATCTGACCACCAAAACCCAGTTAATACTGAGTATTAACATCATCCTTGGTAGGACTGGTGTCACACTTTCAGGCCCCTTATTCACAACCATTCGACTCGCTTCCGATTCGGAAAGTCGTATGTCTATCTCGGTCGTTTTCGTAATGCCAGAAGAAGACAGATATACGACTTTCCGAATCGGAAGCGAGTCGAATGGTTGTGAATAAGGGGCCAGGTCTGCTGTCTACCCGTATCGATAAATGTTAAAAATAATAAACATTTTACTTACATTCGATTGAACAAAAGACGAACAACAAGATCAAACCGGCGGCCTTCATGTTGCTCACAATTTGACTAACCTCCAGAACTCTTTGGCTCGCACTGTCGGCACCGGTACTGATACTAATGAACGCGAGCTAGACTCTGCTCTGATTGGTTGATATCAATATTTGCCAGGGTCGAGTCGTTCGACGTGCAACGTCGACTGGTCGCGTCGGTACGTCAGCGACCTCTGCCTGGCATGACCTCATCGATAACGTGTTCTCGGTATAGCCGGAATGTTTACATACACAAATTAAGATATATTTAATTAGGTTTACTAGCAATGTAGGCACTAACTGCTTCTTAGAACTACTGTGGACATCATACTAACTTTCCCATCAATGCGCTACTCATCCCAAATACACTCGCTGGGGTGAAAATACCGATCGCGATGCGCGCGCCTAATTTCCTTGAATTGAGCCTCCACGAGTGACACTACCTCAGGTGCTTCCGGCATTCACAAGGCAGTCAAGCCTGCTACCAATCGCGCTGTATGTAAGGAAAATATTTTGCACAGCTGTTTCATACAGCTGCTGTTCTCATTACATGAGTTGAAGAATGTCCCATTTAGTCCAGTTGGCAGATAAACATTAGGGGCATTAGCTGGACACAATTCCTAGGTTATCGAAATCTTGGGATATTGTTTCGGGTGGTGTGGGGTGTGGGATGGGATCTGAGTTTTCGACTTCGAGGAGTCTGTGCTAACTTGGTAGGGAGCAAACAATTTTTGGACTGTTTCCGGTTTTTCATTTAAATCTTTTAACTACCTATGCATTTTACAGGAAAACATCGAAGAACAAAGAAGTAGGCCATAATTAATTTCCTATTATTTTAATCTATCAAAATTAATTTTCCCCCAGAACTTATCGAGACAGAGCAACTGAGCAATTTAAAGAGGGAACTAATTTCTCAAAACATTAAAAAATACTTTCATATTCATAAATCAACATACCTATTGTTGTATTTCAGACTTTACGAGTTTTGATATGATGACCCCCCCCCATACACTAGTTCCAGCAGAGATACAGCAGCATTTCCCCAACACTGAAAAAGAGAACACGACAAAAGGCTAGCCTTTCTTTCCTAAAATGTCTCCGCCTGCCTTGATCGTTTTAAAGCAAGTGGCTAATTTACATTCCTGTCGTCGTTGTTTCTTTCTTCCGGGGCATTGATTTCGTTATCATCATCTGCCTAGAATTTTATTATTCATCATCTCAGCCGAAAGACGTGCACTGCTGGACATACCGCCTCCCCCAAGTGTCGCCACATTGACCGGTCCCTTGCGACTTGCATCCACCGGATTCCCGCAACCTTCACCAGGTCATCGGTCCACCTAGTGCGAGGTCTTCCAACGCATCGTCTTCCGGTTCGCGGTCGCCACTCCAGAACTTTTCGGCCCCATCGGCCATCCGTTCTGCGAGCAATGTACCCTGCCTACTGCCACTTAAGTTTAGCAATTCTTCGGTGACCTTGGTTCTCTTGCGGATATGTTCATTTCTGATTCGATCACGCAAGGAAACTCCGAGCATAGTCCTCTCCATTGCCCTTTGGGTGAGTTTAAGCCTTTTGATAAGGCCCATTGTGAGCGACTACGTTTCGGTCCCGTATGGAATCACTGGCAACACACACTGGTCATAGACTATCGTCTTGAGTAAGTTACGGTAAGTTGGACGAGAAGATACCGCGCAGCTTCCCGAACGCTGCCCAGCCGAGTCGGATTCGACGATTGACCTCTTTCTCGAAGTTAGACCTACCTAACCGGACCGTTTGTCCTAGGTATACATAATCGTCTACCAATTCGAGTGTAGAGTCTACGATCTTGATAGGAATGGGTGTGACATGGGCATTCAACATGAGCTTCGTCTTGTCCATGTTCATTTTTAGACCCACTCTTTCGGAGCTCTATTGAGGTCATCGAGCATTGTACTGAGGTCCTCCATGGTCTCAGCCATTGCCACAACATCGTCGGCAAACCGAAGGTGAGTAATGTACTCGCCATTGACGTTGATGCCTAGCCCTCTCCAGTCCAGAACCTTGAAGACATCCTCCAGTGCTGCGGTGAACAGTTTCGGGGATATGACGTCTCCCTGTTTACACCTCGCTCCAGAAGGATAGGTTCCGAGGCTTGGTCCTAAAGTCAGACTGACATGGTGGCGTTTTGTGCAAACACTTCAACACCTCGATGTACCGATAGTCAATTTGGCACCGTTGGAGAGACTGCAGTACAGCCCAGGTTTCGATCGAATCAAAGTCCACAAATGCTAAGCAGAGAGGCAAGTTATACTCTTCGGTCTTCTGTATAACCTGCCGACGATTCGTGATGACTCTTGAAAACAACTTGTAGACATGGCTTAAAAGTGAGATGGGCCTGTAATTCTTCAACCGGGCATTGTCGCCCATCCTGAAGAAGTGTACCATCACTCCCCTGCACCATGCCTTAGGTGTTCCCAGCTTCTGAAGGACCTTAAGTACCGGCTTTCCATCCGCCTTCAAGAGTTTGGCCGTAATTCCGTCATCAGCCTTGTAGTTTTTTAGCAGTTTCAGAGCTACCCTAATCTCGTACAGGCTGACGTCCGGGATGTCTTCGGTATAGTGTCGGGTTAGTCTAGCTTTTAGGCCGTTTGCTAGGTCGACAATGGGTTTGCTGGTTGACGTGTACAACTGTCCATAGAAGCTCTTGATCTCCCTCAGTAGCTCCGGTTTTGCGGAAAAGATCCTGCCACCGTCGGTCTTCAGTTTCGTGAGCTGGCTCCGCCCAATAGCCAGATCTCTTGAAAATACTTTAGAGCCTTTGTTCCGCTCGATCGCGTCTTAAATACGCTCGGTATTAAAGCGGCGAAGGTCACTCTTTAAGGATTTAGAGATCCGTCTATTGAGCTGCCGGTATTTCGACGCCTCATCTGAAGACTGCAGGATCATCTCACGCCGCTCCTTCATGAGCTCGAGGGTTTGATTGGAGAACCTCTTTTTCTGATCTGTACGACGTGTCATGAAGAACTTAATAGACCCGGTCGTGTGGACAGTTTCCACGAACCCATCGTTGTATTCGTCCACTGAGCTGCCTAGGCACTCGAAACGATTCTGAAGTTCGAGCTGAAAGCTCTCGGGGTTTTGGATTTGGATCTGTGCTGGACGGAGCGTAGACTTCACCAGTCGAGACCTTTCTAGCTTGATATTGATAGAGGCCCGTCATTTTGATATCAAAATGGCAAGACCAGTTTCTGTATGGAATATTTTCAAAATTTTTGGGGGTAGATTTTTTCTATGAAAGTATGAAATAGTAGAAATATTGTATTTATTATATGCTATTCACATGATATTTGCAAAATGAAAAAAGCAAATGGTCCCGTCATTATGATATTCACCATGTGGTAGATCATTAATCTACATACCTCACTCTTACCACGATCGCAGGAGTCTCAGAAGTGGGACAATTATTGGCTGATTATGTCGTTGGACACAATATTCGCAAGAAAACTTCGTTCCCCTTCATTTCGTAGATTTTAATTAGTCCAGTCTGCAGGTAGCAGGTACTTATATTTTACCTGGACACAATACTGAAGTTAACAAAATTTTGGGATATTGTTTCGGGGTGGTGTGCGGTGTGCAATCTGAGTTTTCGACCTCGAGAAGCCTGTGCTAACTTAGGGACCAAGAAACTTCGAAGTTTTCGGAATGTCTTCAAAATCATCAATACAACCCTGATAGGGATAGAGGTTTGGTAATCAAGTCGGATTAAAAGCAAGTCAAATGTAGCATTTTAAATTCTAATGTACTTCATTATGATTATTGAATAACAAAAAAACTTTTTTGCAAAAAATATAACCGACTTCACACAAAAAAGTGAAAAATAACTTTAGCTTCAGAAGTCGGTGACCTTTGTTTGATTGATTTAGTTTTTTTGTCATCGACTATTTCTATCTCTCTCTATTTCTCCAGGATCCTATTAAATGGAACTTAACACATCTAACTGTCGAAATCTGGGTGTATTGTACACTTCTGCGTACTCCCTCCGAGCATACAGGCGTAATGTTACGTCACTATGTTACATAAACAATAAACAACCAAGCGATTGCAGCAATTACTGCAGCTTTGCCGCGTATTTTTGAAGAGTTCCATTTATATCTCCGAAGATCAGCGTCAGATCTTAACCAAATTGAAATGGGACCACACGGAAAGCACCAGCTTTCAAATAAAAAAAGAATCATCAAAATCGGTTAACCCAGTCGAAAGTTCAGAGGCAATAAACATTGTCGAAATCTGGGAGTATTGTACACATCTGCGTACCCCCTCAGAGCATACAAGCGTGATGTTACGTCATGATGTAGTATGAACAATGAACCTACAAGCGATTGCAGCAGTTACTGCAGATTTGCCGTCTATTTTTGAAGAGTTCCATTGTATATCTCGGAAGATCAGCATCAGATCTTCAGCAAATTAAAACGGGACCAAACGAGAAGCATCAGCTTTCAAATAAAAAAATAATCATCAAAATCGGTTCACACAGTCGAAAGTTCTGAGGTAACAAAAACAAAAAAAAAAATACAGACGAATTGATAACCTCCTCTTTTTGGAAGTCCGTTGAAAAACATGATTGATTGCATTATTTTTCATGCGATTTATGTTTAACTCTAACAACACTAATTGCATTAAGGTACTTAAATAGCATTAGGTTAGGACTTTATGAGCAGTTTTAATTGTAAAAAAAAAATACCCGGTGTGTATGTCACCGTAAAATTGTCAAATACGTTATATTGTAATATCTCTAGCGTTATTGTAAAGTCTCGAATTATTGTCAAACTAGCTGACCCGCGCAACTTCGTCTGCGAGAGCGAAGAGTGGGTTATAGAGAGTACCGTGGGTCTTAAGCACCTATTATACAATTTTCATAGACCACATCACACACACATCCTTCCGCATAATGAAAATGCGTGCCTGGTACATGATCATTATTATGTTGCGGAGTCATTTAAAATGGTGTATCTCCTAAGATATGCATTGAAATCAATTTAAGTACGTATACCCAAGGGCAATTTTGTTCAAAATCAAATACTTGTGATCAACAACGTATTTATTTGAATAAGAATACCATGTTTACAAAAACAGCTTTAAAGGCTTCTATTGACAGCCTTTCATCTTCATACTTAGACATTCGACGACAGTCATACTCCAGCTAGGTCTGCAGTCTGTTCTCATCAAGGTGCATTAAATGAACCGCAACACGATATAGCTGCTGTAAACCGTTGCGGACCTCTTACAACTGCTTACCATTTAAAATTTCAAACTGTGCGTCCCTACGCTATGACGCCGTGTCTTAAAGTGCACAACCTCTTCAAAGCTTAGAAACCTTCAAATGCGGTATTAATATTTTAAGGTGACTTTCGAGACATTCCAATTTTAAAGAGTATTTGCAATTTTGCACCAAATTTTTATGTGAGTTCAACCTTTTTGGAATAAAATCGGATTGAGTATTGAAACATGTATCATAATAACTTGTAGTTTATATCAAAATCTCTAAGGAGTATTGATATCAAATTCGAAACAAATCACCGCCAAAATAACTTACTACCCCTTTTTAACCCCGTTAGGGAATGAATTTCAATGCAAGAAACGCGTCCATCAATTCTGTTAATATTGTTGATTGCAAAGTTTGAAGTAGATTGGACCAAGGAATCACATTTTCCCATACAATCTTCCCCCCCCCCCCTTTTCACCCCCTTAGGGGTATAGTTTCAAAATTCTTTCTTATCGTATACAGAAAATACACCCTCTAAGTTTCAGGTTTCTACAATCTGCGGTTTAAGCTGTGCGTTGATCCATTAGATAGTCCTTCAGGACAAAGCAATTTTTATTTGTAGATAGTAGGATTTGTACTCATTTGTAATGTAATTGTTACTTTTCCGGCTTTATATCTTATGTAAAATAAAAATAATGATTAGCATTAAAAAAATGTTTTGTGTGAAATAGCAATTTTCTGGTTAACTATTCCCCCTACACTGCCCCGCTGAAAGTTATTTTTTTGCGATTTCTGACTTTTTGAGTACTCTAACCTGGGTTGGTTTGGAAGAACTTCTTGATAAGTGTCGAAAAGAAGATCGATTGGCATAAAAAAAAATGTTTTATGTAAAATGGCAATTTTCTTGCTAACTGTACTTTATTTTTTAATTAAATCTGTGAATAAACATTTTGTGAAAAAATTACAGATTGTTACCTAAGACCATTTTTGTGTAGCTGCAGCTCCCCTTACTGCCCCGTTTACCGTTTCCACCCTGTATTACTAACTACTTATACCGAGGAAATCCGATTTTCTTGAGTTCCGCTATTTTGGGCGTATTCACTTCAAAAATCAAATTTCAAGAAAATTGAGAAATGACATTCACTTGTATTAGATTTGAAGTATTTACAGCAACTTTTTAAGGTTTCCACTTCAATGGATTTTATCCTATAATAGGTGTATGAAGTTAATTAATTTTAAACACAAAACCCTCTTTTTTACGTCTCTGGATGTTTTTTTTTAAAAATGCTGATACAGGTATTTCTTTATTTTTAATAATAAGTATTTACTCTGAGTTTCATGAATCTAGAACAAACTAATTTTTTTTTTTCATACAAAATTTACCCCCCCTTTTCACCCCCTTTTTTCAAAATTTTCCATAATTTCTATAGTCTAAATGTTATTCTGAGTTTATTTAAATAGATAAGTGAAGTTTTCATCAAAATCCGTCCAGCAGTTTTTACGTGATGCGCGGTCAAACAAACAAACAAACACGAATTTTAAAAATGGTTTTAATATGTTCAGTTACTTATTTTAAGTCACCCTGATCGGTTTTTTTTTTTAAATCTTCAATGTACAGATTTTTTGGTCTCAACGATTTTATTATATGTATAGACGAACATACTGCTTACAACAAAACGCATTATTTTTCGTGAAATGCATGCGATGGTAGTCAACTTACGCGGTGTGGAGGGAAGGACGGGTCCCCCTTGCCCAGTGGCACAACACTCATGAAAAGATAATGCACCATTCCTGAGAAATACCGATTAATATAACATAACCTTAAAACACTTTATATTCCCCCTAAAAAGCGTAATCGACGGAGTCCCGCTTCGCGGGGCCCCTATTTCCGAGTGCAAGGTTTAAAGGAACCTAACTAACCTAACGGGGGGGTGCCCCAAGTCCCGATTATGGGGGCAGAGATACTTCCGTATGTTCAGTTGACAATAATTCGAGACATTACAATATCGCGAGAAAAAACACGTTATATTGTAATATAACGTGTTTGACAATTTTACGGTGACATGTATACTGTTTAAGGCTCGACCGAGATCTCGGTCTCGGTCTCGGCATTCTCGGCTATAAATCCAACCGAGAAATCTGTCTCGGTTCTCGGCTAATAATACCCGAGATTCTCGGTCATGGCCGAGATTGTAAATTTGTTCGGAACGGCATTCAAATTTTACCGCGCGCGGCCACGCGCCGCCAGCGCGAAGTTGATTGGTGTAAGTGCGTGCGAGAGCTGTATTGTGATTGGTTGAAGTCTCGGATGTCGAACTGTTTCAGTGGTAATACCGTTGGTGGCAATGTTAAATGGAAAATTGGCGCCAACACAAAACATTCAGTCCTTTAATGACCAGGAAGAAGTTGATAATGAAAATGAAAATCACGCAGAGACGATGAAGAGCAAGCTACTAAAAGCACTTAATCAGCGGTTTTCATTTGTTAAAAGTTAGTAGCAAGTGAACAACTTTTTAGCAAAGCAGGACAATTATACGACGAGAGGCGACACTCTTTGAAAGGCGAAAATGCCGAAAAATTGCTTTTTTATGTTATAATATATTGTTATTCAACTTTGATTATTAAAACAGTTAGTTTTGTTAAGCAGAAAGTACTGTATTAAAAATTTAACAGCATTTGTGTATTCTCGGTCTCGGCTCTCGGTCTCGGCCGAGATATTATTTTATTCTCGGTCTCGGCCGAGAACGAAAAACCCATCTCGGTCGAGCCTTAATACTGTTACATAGCAATGCCATTGCCATCCCAGGGAGGATTCGTCTATGAAAGGGAGCGAACACTCGAACTATGAAATGACATGACATACCTAGGTACTTGACGGTATCAACTTTAGTAGTACTAGCTTATTATTAGTCGGGTTTTTTAAATGATAATAACTATAAACAATTCCATGAAATTGTAGATAGAAATATCAAAGCATTTAAAAATAAGGAAAACCCGTGTATCAATTCGCTTTAAGCGATATTTGAGTAATTGTTGTTGTAACTGTGTGGGTGATAAGAAAACCGTAGTCCACAACAAGACAAGTTGTTATGTTATTGCTTCAATTAACTCCAATTTGTTCTTATGAAACAAGACTTGAATATGCGTCAAAGTTTAAAAATAGCTGAGCAACCCGAAATTATACGTACAGACCGTACGGATAATTTTGGGTACCTACTGTCCTTTCGAATCGTAATAAATTACATTACATCACACTTGTAATCGCCTAAACTTAAGGCTGATGCTCCAGGGTAGCCCGCGAAATTCAAATTTTCTAGCGTTTTTTGCAATTTGCAGGGCACTGCTGGGTTGTACGTTTCGCGGCTGTAAGACGTATGTAATTACCGAATTGTAATCATCAAAATTATCAATGCAAATTTATTTATTTATTTAAACTTTATGAAAATCATCTTTTAATTTCTAGTACCCCGTAACATAAGTCGAATATAGCAACTTTATAGGAGATTGAAAAAACTCCATATTAATACCGTTTTTTTTTGACTGAGAAGTCATCAAATGACTTCTCCCACTCTGGGCGGAGCGGGAGGGAGTGTCAGACTTTTACTGACTAAAACCCATCCATGTTCCTTCCTCGCCCTCTATGTTCCGGGGCCGCGGTATCTCTTTCGAACAGGCCCGCCACCCCGGCAGGCTTCGGCCCTTGCGGGCCTCTCCCCTTATGCTAACATCTCTTTGAGGCGCGCGTGGAACACGAACGCGCCGTCGACACGGCCTGTCGTCGTTAGACGGACGGACGGCTATGCGGGCCTGTGGACGGTTGGCTATGGTAGCCCATAGCCAACCATCCACAGGCCCGCATCTACGGTGGCCGGTAGCCACCACGTGGCCCCAGACGCCCGGTGTTTCTCCCGCGGCGGCTGGGAAGAGAGGCTCTCTCCCTCTCTCGTTCCGCCACCTCCTTCGCTAGCATGACTGCTTCGAAGGAGTATGGTGTTTACCTGCCATCGTTTCAGCGAGTGAATGACTGCCCAGCGTTCAACCGCATCCAACCAAGACAGTCCAACTTATTGTTTTGTATCTTTTTTATTTAGTATTGTGTGTGCTTCATTAACTGACGTCAAATAAATATTTTTCTTTCTTTTCTTTCATCAAACGCTTTATCATAGTCTATGAACGCCAACACATATTCATTGCACTTCTCAATTATTTGTCGTAGGTACTGTGAAGATGTGGTCTACTGCAGTTGAAAACCCTCTTCTAAACCCTTCCTGTTCCACTGGTTGTGCTGAGTCTAGTTTGGTGGTAAGACGGTTTGTGATGACTTTGGTGAAAAGCTTGTATATATCTGTACTTAATGGTACCATACCATTTTATAATTTGTTATTGTTCTCTTCAAATTAGATAGAGACGTAGTTGCTGATTTCTGCGATTGGCTGAAACAACGCGTCTTCTAGATACGAACGGCATCAAAAAACAAAATGTAAACTGATGACTTTATGTTGTTAGAAGTTCAACGAAAAAATGTGTTTTTGTACTATGTACCTAATTAGAGGCGAGAGGCCGGTACATATCTTGACTATGGCTTGCTACTATAATCAGATCAGTAGGTAGGCCAAATTAGTAACATAAAACAGTCCAATAATTCATTTACGAAACGTTCGTTAAGTAAGATCAACATCGAGCATCAAATTTGAGCATCATCAAACTTACTCGTACATCCTAAACAAACTATTCCAAACGCTAGCTATGTAGGTATGCACATTGTACAGTTCTAACAGCACAAGTATTCAAACGTGGATCGGTCGAGAGCCTAATGCATTAAACATCGAGTAAGATACGATTTTCCCGCAGTGCGCGGGCGCAGCACGCTACTGCTGCATTGCGAGCGCGCGCTCGCCCGCAACGATGCGCTTCTGATAATGTCTCTCTTCTGATGACTTTCTTTTATTCGTGGGATTTAAATACCTGTTACTAAAGGTAGGTACAGTCCATTTCCACATTCAAATCACCACGTGAACGCCGTCACCCAATCTTTCAATAAACAAAGCGCAGTCTTTGCCAGGTTCCTAACACTCTAAGAAGTAGGTATCATGTTGAGAATGTAGGTAAGGACAAAAAGAAAGTAAACAGTGGCTCACTTCGTTTAGGTGGCGTGCAGAATAAACTTTGTCAGCCATCAGCTCTCTTTTTCGGAAGTCTGGATAAAGTGAAATGGATATTGGTTAATTAAACAGTCAAATAAGTAGCTAAGCAATTAAGCATGTTTAGCCATTTGCATGATAAAAATCAATCAACTTTTGTGAACGTTTTTGAAGAGTGGGGTCCAAACGAAAAATAAACAAGTAGATAATGCGTTAAGGTCTGATGTACGTATAGTTTGTGGAGGTGACTATATGTCCACGTTTAGGTAGATATCATTCGTCATTTTTGTTATTCATTGTTGGTCACCTTGATGAGTATTTCAATGAAATCATTCTGTTCGTTCATTAAAATGGTAGGTCCCATTCACTATAAGGATAATTATTTCTAAGAAATCGTACTCGGAAATCTCTGAGCATCACTACCAAAACATTTAATTCTTCGGTAAAACAGGTCTTCACATTCTACAAAAGATAACAAACCAATGCGTAAATGCGTTGTACAAATGACAATAGGCACTGACGTAGAAAACATGTCTCGAGTATCCATATACATAAGCGCAATGCGAGTAGCGTGCACAATATTCTAATAGCGAATGTCGGAAACCTGCGGAGGTCAATTCTGTTTACCAAGACAGAATGTGCTCTGCATCTCATATTACCTACATTCAGGGCAATCACCGTCGTCGTCGCAAAAAACCATCGCGCTATGAATCTCAACAACACATCGTAATCTATAGTAGGTGCATGACATCACCAAAAGGTCGCGCAGTATCGCTTGCTCGCGCGGCTCCGAGATCACTAGTGCGCCGTGATCGTGCTAGAAACAACGTATCAAACTCATCCAAAATGAAAATTGCTCTAGTATTATTAGTTTGTGTCGCGATATGTCGGGCCGACGACTTAGCGCACGCCGCGGGGCAAATCTTTAACAACATATTGCCCAATTTAATCGGAAACTCTGTGACTGGCCAGCAAGGGAACACAGCCACCAACACTCTCACGCAGATAGGAACAGTGGTCGGCGGTGTGGTCGACTATGACAAGAAGAAGAGCTACGAGGACCTCCTGCGTCAGGTGCAGGACTCCACCACCGACGAGGATATCCTGAGGATCAGTGAGGAGATGTTCAACGGGGACATTAACAACGCTTTCGCGTACATCCAAGTCAATTTGCAAGGGACTACCAGCCCTCTATCGAAAGATGACAAGGCGCCAGCTAAGTAAGTTTCTTCTGAATCCTGACTTAAAGTACTGAATCGATTCAAATACTATACTTATGTAAAGACCTCCGCTAAAACATAACGGTTTTCTTTTTCAGTTTGTTTGCAACAATTACGAGTAGTACTCACTGTTTAAGCCATGTCGTCTGAGTGCATTTACAGGAACTAGGCATATTAGGCAATTCGTGTGGTTACCTAGTGTCTAATCTGGAGTCAGCGTTTCATACCACCCAGCTATGGACCTCTAACTTGGCTGTACATGACGTCGAGAAATATGTCCAAGGCATGCTGATTTCCATTCATAAACTTTCTTGATATTCATCTGATGTTTTAGGTTGACCCGATTACTGCATTTAGGTAACTACGAAACTAATTGCATCGCAAATATAATTATTTTTTACCACTTCGCTATTTATAAAAAGTCAGTACGGTCTAGGTCCCTAGTCTTTGTTCTAAACACGTTCTGTTCGTTACAAACTAATTGTGTTGACAATGTACTCGCTTCCTAATAATTTGATAACATTCTAGCCTGCTGAGTGTGCCTGAGAACGTGTGGAGTGGACCAACAATAAGGCCATTTGTTGCACTCTTCGACAATTACCACAAAAACGTGATAAGACCAGAGTTTGTCACGCCCAATGTGAGTACATTACAAAAGAATATCGTTTCAATTGAGTAATTCTTTTCAACGTAGGTACATATATAAACAGCTAGACACCTGCATCAAACAAGGTAAACTAATGCTAGATGATGTCATGTTGCAGGAGGACACGGAACAAACCACTTTTATCAACACAATCCTTGCGACCGGACCAATCAGAAGTCTTATGAACTTTTTGGTCAGCAAAGGTAATTACTTAAACCAGTTTTTTTTTTATATTACTTCACCCACGGCAAGTTAGGTACTGTACGAGTACATTACCAACTTAAAATGTTTCATCTATAGATTTACTTATCTTGACTAATTACATAATTGTTTCTGCCAAGATAATTATTATAACAGGTACTACTATACTACTATAATACCGATCATAACATCTAGCTAGTACATATCTACCTAGCTACAACCACCTAGGTGTGAGTACACCATAACTACAGGGCTTATAAATTCTTATTCCACCTACGTTTGCAATTGGTATGCTAACTGCTACAACACAATGCATGTTTGATTAAAGTCTTCACAAGCAGTAACTTTATATTTACTTATATTATAAAGATGTAGGGTAATGTATATTTTTGACTTGGATTGTAGGGGTAATCTTGGGAAGGAACAACGCACCGACTGATCCGGGAAGCAGCATTTTATCGGGCTATATTTAAAAAAAAACCCGTCGATTAATATCCAACCATAACGAGAAATCGTCAGAAAAAGCTTTTAAATAATAAGATCAATCTAGTTTTTAGCAGTTGACGTATGCATATCTACTTACAAACATTCACATAAATGTAACACACCATATAGGTACCTATATCCAATGGGTATTATAACACTTACAATATTTGGCGGTTGTGTAGAACATATTGTCTTGAAGATTTATGTGATTAAAACTATTCGCACCTATAAACTGTAATAATTTCCTGTTAGGTATAACCCAAATGAACGAGTACAACGAGCAAGTGCAGCTGCTGAAGAAGATCTGGTTCACGAAGTACGCGCGCCACTGGACCGGCCTCTGCAAGTGTAGCTGTGCCTTTGAGAACATATTCATGGCTGAACTCAAGACCAGCGATGTACTCGGTAAGTACAGGACTCTTGCTATCATCTTCTATAGCAGTCATTTTGTGACTTTACTTCAGTGTAGTCAAAATAATCAGCATCATCAACCCTTTAAAAAGGAGTTTTTAATCTCTGCAATCAACGACGGAGATTCCTAAGAACAAACTCTTTCTTGACCTTTGACCGCCACAGCATAAACGCTCGCGAAGCCACAATTTCATCTACTATTTTGTCACATATTTGTGTCGTTTGGCGTACAAGGCACGCGCTTGCTTGTCACGTATATGTGACAATGGCGTCCAAAAGGATTAACTATTAAGATATTTTTATACCGGTACATCTCAATAGTTAGCTACGCCTTGTCGGGGCTGTTCTTGGAACGGAGTTCCGTTTATTAGCAGTTACATTGAAGTGTAAGAATATAATATGTATGTTCCTTTACTTTAGTAAGTACGTACACTCCTTTATAACAGTATCATGTATGCTGAGTTAGCACTATACCTCATATGCATGTATATTATAATTATTCATTTAGTCATTAAATAGTACTTAACAGATGTGGTTGTTTCCTTGAACCACCCTTTAGGGACCCCAACATTACATGGCGACCCTGCTATGGGACTCGGCCAAGGGGATTCTAAACAGTTTGATCAGATTTTCAGTTTTTCAGCAAACTATTTCAGCATTTAGTAGTCCTTAATAATACAATAAAATGTGTCGGTCAACTGTGGAAAAAGAAGAGGTTTTTCTCAGCCAAAACGCAGCTGGAGGCAACAATGACGCCACGTTGAAGGAAATCGGAGGCCACGTGGAACGGCTTAGCATTGTGACCTACATTATATTGGCCATTATTGGAATCATAGCAGTTTATGTTGGCCTGAGGATGTACAGAAGCTGCCATCGCACATGGATTCAGCAGGAGATTGGAATGAGTACCTTGCAGAGAATTAGATCATCCATCAGAGGACGCACAGAAGGTACCGAAAATCAGTAATAATCCAGTGAAAAATGAAAGTGTTGTGTAGTTTTACATCTTTTCGTAAAATTATCAGTGAGTGAACTAGTTACGCGATATCAGATTTCATAACGCAACAGCGTAAAGGTGCTAGAATCATGCACGGACATTCAGTCATAAGACACCAAGCGGAAACAAAATGCAACGTCGGACATTTTTGCTTCAACGCATTTACGAGGAATGTGTACTTTTATGCTATGCTATTATTAGAATAAGAATATGATTGATATTTTAGAACAAAATTATGTCTTGTTAGTAGAAATACGTAATTATTTAGTAAAAAAGGGACAAGCAAGATACAAAGGTAATGTTGCTTCAACAAAGTTAGATCAAGCGAAAAGCGCTTACGAAAAATGTTGTAAAATATTTTTAGTAATAGAAAAAAGTAAAGAAAAAGAATTAGCAGTAGCAATAGATCTTTATGAGAAAATTAAACAAAAATACGAGGAAATAGATAAATTGTGTATGTTTCCCGTAACAGTAGATACAGAAAAAATGGATTTTGACCTTAAGGTAGCGTGTAGTTTGATTCCAGTAATGGACGGTGTTGAGGCCACCACTAAACGCCTTATAGACTCCGTGGAGATGTATGCTGACATGCTGGACGGCCCAGGTAAAGCACTATTAATTACTTTCGTTTTAAAAAGTAGGCTGAATGAGAATGCAAAGTTAAGAATATCAGGCTCATACACAAGTATTCAGGAATTAATTGAGGATTTGAGGAAATATCTTTTACCCAAAAAATCATTTATGGCCATACAGATGCAACTTCAAAATATTCAACAGGGTTCGAGGTCCATTGAGGATTATGGGTCAGAGGTAGAAAAGTTATTTACAGAGCTGACCATTACCCAGGCTGGTGGAAAATCGGAAACATTTACTATTTTAAAACCGATCAATGAAACCTTTGCTATAAAACGGTTTACAGATGGCCTGCGTAGCTCGAAGCTGAGCACTATCGTCTCGGCACGCGGCTTCAGCAGCTTGAAAGATGCCATACAAGCAGCAAAAGACGAAGAATGCACGTCTTTCCAACCATCAGGTAATATTTTGCATGTATCTAAAAATGGACGAGTGTCACATAATACAAGGCGCTCACAAAGTTATCAAAGAGGTACTTCACGTAGTCAATATGGTAACAATTACCCCCGTGGATACCAATGTAACACCAGTTACAACCGAGGACAAGGTTCTCGTGGAAATTTTAGAGCAAACCACCGCTCATCATTCAACAACCAGAGAGGTAATTATAGAGGTTCAAGGTATTTTAGGAACCATGGACGAGGCCAAAATACATTTTCGATAGATCAAGTAGATGACGCGCATCAATGCGAAAAAGATGATAATGCAGGTACAACAAACCAGTTTTTTCGATCTTAATCATTTCATATTGTCATTTCGAGGTAATGCGAAGTATGTAACCTTTTATATTAAAAATATTAAATACTTTTGGCTTATAGATACGGGTGCAACGTTGTCAATTATTAAAAATGAAATGTTACCAAAAGATATCGTTATTCATAGTGACGATACTTTAATAAATGGAATAGGTGGTCAACGACGTTCACAAGGTTCTGTAAATTTACAATTGAAGCACGACGGTGATACGTTTCACCACAGCTTTCTTATATTTGATTCACTACCATTAAGAGCTGACGGAATCATAGGCTTAGACTTTTTGGAAAAATTTAGAGCAAATATTAATATAGCTTCAAATAATTTACATCTTTTTAACAATAATAAACAACACTGTCTACATTTGGTTGATGAACGAGATAGGATGAAAAATTCTATATTTATTCCGGCACGTTCGGAATCAATTCATTCTATTTATGTAAACGAGAATGAAAATAAAGAAGTTGTAGTGTGTAGTAGAGAGTTAGCGAAGGACGTGTATATAGCAAACGCAATAGTAAAGGTTAGCAATAATAGAATTCCGGTCAAGATACTAAATGTTAGCGATAAGGACGTAAGTTTACCATCTTTTACACCAGACTTGATAAAATTGGAAGACTATAATATTTGTCAATTTAATAAGAACAATAACAACGTCACTAGGGTTAAGACTTTGTTGTCTGAATTAAATTTAAAGTATTTAGACGGAGAAGAGAAGCAATCGATTGAAGCAATATGTGCAAAGTATTCTGACATTTTTCATTTAAAGGGAGATAAGTTAACAACAACAAATATTTATGAGCAATCTATAGTCATAAAACAAAGCTCAACTCCAGTCTACGTCAAGCCGTATAGGTTACCACAGGCACTAAAACCAGAAATAGTTAAGCAAATTGATAATATGTTAGAAAACGATATTATAGAAGAGTCAAATAGTGAATGGTCCAGTCCAATTTTATTAGTACCCAAGAAAAGTAACAAAGGGGAAGAGAAAAAATGGCGTTTAGTTGTCGATTATAGAAAATTGAATGAAGTTATTTGTGACGATAAATTCCCTTTACCAAATATTAATGAAATTTTAGATACGCTTACTGGAGCCATTTATTTTACCCACCTTGACCTTTATCAAGGCTATTATCAGGTAGCATTAGAGCCTAGTAGTCGTAAATTAACAGCTTTCACTACAAATACTGGACAATACTGCATGAAACGTTTACCAATGGGTTTAAAGATCAGTCCTAATGCTTTTAGTCGAATGATGTCTGTAGCAATGTCTGGTTTAACTTACGATAAATGTCTAGTGTATCAGGACGATCTCATTGTATTTGGAAGAAATCTCTCTAGCCATAACCGAAATTTAATAAATATAATGGAAAGATTAAGGAAAATAAATTTAAAATTAAATCCTCAAAAATGTGAATTTTTAAAGAAAGAAATTCTGTATTTGGGACACTTGGTTTCAGATAAAGGTGTTTTACCAGATCCAGAGAAAACTAAAGTATTACAAAATTATCCTACTCCCAAAAATGCAGATGAAGTAAAACGTTTCGTAGCATTCTGTAACTATTACCGTAAATTTATAAGAAATTTTTCGGATATAGCGATGCCTTTGAATAAGTTAAGTAGGAAAAATGAACCATTTGTTTGGTCTAATGAATGCCAACACGCTTTTGAATTTTTAAAAAACGCTTTAATATCGTCACCAATTCTACAGTATCCAGATTTTTCCGAGAATCATGAATTTATTTTGCAAACAGATGCTTCGGGAACTGCTATTGGTTCAGTATTATGTAATAAAGATCTTAGACCAGTTGCATACGCGAGTAGACCCTTGAATAAAGCAGAAAAGAACTATCCGACCATCCAAAAAGAACTTTTGGCAATAGTGTGGTCTGTTAAGTATTTCAGACCATACTTATATGGAAACAAATTTACCATAATGACGGACCATAAACCTTTAATATATCTTTTTGGTATGAAAGATCCATCCAGTAGATTACTAAAATTTCGATTAACTTTAGAAGAATATAACTTTAAAATAGTCTATGTGAAAGGAAGAGACAATGTTGTGGCAGATGCCTTATCTAGAGTTTGTATAACGTCTGATGAACTTAAAACTATGAATGAGCAAGTAATGGCTGTAATGACCAGGGCGCAAACGAAAAAGATGAATGAACTAAGTAAGAGTAAGAATGACGGTGAAAAGAAGGTTCTTAATAAATCCATTAACGGGACTGATCAACCAAGAGTAGTGGATATATTAAGAAAACCGCGGGATTCAATAGAAATGTGTTTGATTGAAGGCAATAAATTAAAAAGATTACGAGATAATGACATCATAACCAAAGAATATGAATGTTTCGCATTTGTAGAGAACAAAAAGACACTATACATTAATCTTGATTTCAAGGCGCACTTCTCGCGAGCCGAATTTGTGCAGAAATTAAGATGTTTTTGTTGTGAAAAGATACGTATCAATGAAGTTTGTATAATAAAAAACAATGATAATATAGAATTTATTAAAAGTGTTTGTGATGAGATAACAACACTTACTAATTGGTCCGGACCACGAATATGTATATTACGAGGTGTAAAAAGAATATCAGAAGACAATGAAAAAACTATAATTATGAATGACTATCATTTATTGCCATCCAGTGGTCATGCTGGAGTGCGCAGAATGGTAAACACTATCAAAAGACGATACTATTGGCCAAGTATCGACAAGGATGTCCAAGAATATGTCAAAAAATGTACAAAATGTCAAAAATCAAAGTATTTTCGTTACATTATAGAACCGATGGAAATTACCACAACGGCTTCCTCGGCATTCGAAAAGATTTACTTAGATGTTGTGGGTCCTTTAGATAGAGACGAAAGTGGTAATTGTTATATATTGACTATGCAGTGTGAGTTAACAAAATTTGTTCAAGCAATTCCTTTGCAAAACAAAGAAACGAAGTCCATTGCAGATGCATTTGTCAGAGAGTTCATATTGAGATTTGGCATTCCGGACACAATAGCTACAGATCGAGGAACTGAATTCATTTCAGCAACTATGGAACAGGTTTGTAAAATTCTTAATATCGAAAAATTATCTTCTACAGCCTATCACCATCAATCTATTGGAGCTCTTGAAAATGCTCACAAAACTATGGGTGCATTTTTAAGGATCCAGTGTGGCAATCATACTGATACATGGAGCTACTGGTTACCATTTTGGTGTTTTAGTTTTAACAACACAGTCCATTCTGAAACAAATTATACGCCATATGAACTTGTTTTTGGTAAACTTTGTCGAATACCTGATAGCATAACCAATACCGTAGATCCATTGTACAATATAGATAATTATCCATTACAATTGAAATACAGGTTACAGTTAGCTCATGCCGAAGCAAAGAATAATTTGTTGCTAAATAAACATAAACGTAAGGAAACATATGACAAAACTGTCAATTCTACATTATATGAGAAAGATGATTTGGTTTTATTAAAAAATGAAACGCGTAGTAAATTGGATGCGCTATTTGAAGGTCCCTATATAGTTGTGGAAGATTTAGGTTGTAATGTTAAAATAATTAAAAATAATAAAATTCAATTAGTACATAAGAATAGGACTAGGCCTTTTTGGCAGTAGATTTGATGAAATGTAAGAATTAGATTTAGGAAACATTGCAATGTATAATGATAAGGATAGCTCTTAATACTTAAAATAAGTAAGTATATCTGATAAACACTAATAATAGAAATATATAAATATTAGATAAGTAACTAATAAGACTTTAAAAATGTAAAAAAAAAAAAAAAAAGTGTATAATCTATTTTTTTTTTCCTCTGCCCCGGGAGGTGAAGTGTAAGAATATAATATGTATGTTCCTTTACTTTAGTAAGTACGTACACTCCTTTATAACAGTATCATGTATGCTGAGTTAGCACTATACCTCATATGCATGTATATTATAATTATTCATTTAGTCATTAAATAGTACTTAACAGATGTGGTTGTTTCCTTGAACCACCCTTTAGGGACCCCAACATTACAACATCATCAATTAGCAGTCAACACATGTTCGCAGACCACATGCCCCAAATATAGCACACACGTAACACTGAAATGACAACAAACAACTACATATATTCCACAGGTTGATGAGTTTATGTATTGAATAATGAACTTCTCCATTCATACAGTCGGTTACAATTTGGATAAGGAATTAGCGCAGGCATTCTACAGGGTTTTATTAAGATAATACATATATGGCATTGGCAACAGACAAAGAAGGAATTCACAGATGATGACTCTTTATATGTAGTCCGGTTAAGCAGACGTAAACCTCTCCAGGTTGAACTGCAAGATCAAAAAAAAAATCTCTACTCCTGCATTTTATGGAAACCTAAAAACCGCCACTGACGCCGCTATAAACGTCGCCACATATTTGACGCCAAAAAATTTAAATAAATCTTATTATCGATATGAAAGAAGAAGGAATACATCTATTTTCTAAAATGGTTAGGTACAAGATTTCTTTGGTTTTATTTAAATTTAGTTTTTATTCTCGACTAGGTATACTCATAGAATATAAGCTTATAGTACCTATCTCTAGAAACTGTAGGATCCTTACGCCAAATTATTTGTATTTACAGGACTGCACAGCTGGCTGTTCTTCGCTAAGCGCGAACAAGATCGCAAAGCCAATTACTTGGGCTACATGTCCAAGCTAGACCTGTCCGGGGTAAGTTATAATCAAACAAATATTGAAATAGTCGAGCAATAATATTGATAAATCAGGCATCTACTTCCTAATTGAAACTACGCATCGCGAACTGAAATCTTGAGAATCAGCCATGCCTTACACATTTGTACTCATCCTTGCCTAACCAAATCAGACCATACCACACAAAAAACAAAACTGAATTTTGTAAAGAAACTTAGCGCCCGGCTCCGGCAGTGCGCGCTGGGGTTATCATAAGGTTAGGCCAGTAGAACGATTGTGTTAAATTAAGTAAAATATTTGCAAACAAATCAAATGGAATAGGGTTATAAAATCAATCTGTTTGCAATTTCATCCAAATCCTTTCAGTAGTTTCTGCGTGAAAGGTATAACAAAAATCGATCTTAATGGCTCATTTACATTAGGTCGGTTTGAGGTCGGTCACCGAAGGCGGCGGCCGCATTCGGTTTAACTGAAACGCTCACCTAAATTGAGTTGTTTACATTGGTCGGTTAACCGAATTCGGCGACTTGATTGATGCGGCGATTGTATATTGAACAGTCAGGTTGACAACGGGCTCGACCGAATACGGCCAAACCGAATACGGCCAAACCGAATACGGCCAAACGAATACCTGTTTATATTAGTCGGTGACCGAATACGGCCTGCAGCCGAATACGGTCTAACCGACTTAATGTAAATGCGCCATTACAGACTTTTACATTTAAAATAGTCGTAAGAAGATTGCTAGCCTGCATACCTAACTGTTTTGCTAACTGTACACATACATCCACATTTTGCCAGTGATGTTAAGTCCCATGTCCCAGAGAACGAGCATATTAGTCCGGGCGGTACCGTTTCAAATCAAAAAGTCAAAGTAAACCGGCTGATATTGTCATCAAGGTTGATCTTGTATTACCAATAAGTGAACCAACAGTCAGCTGCTCGAGCAGCGGTGGGTACACCCACCCCTACAGGGTTGGGAGGTTACGAAAGCGATGAAAATATATTAAAAATTAAGTCATAGTACTCAAGCTAAAACTTATTTTTTTTCATAAATAGTTTACATCACAAAAACCGTCAGCTGCATGGTGGAGGGGGGATTATGCGTCAGCCGCTCGCATAAACTTGTAAATGATACACATCATTCGAGATCTATTAAATAAGATAACAACCGACTGGTGTAAAACACTACCTAAAATGCAGCGGTACCTCCTGGACTTTATTGTCAATTATCGAGTCTAGTTCTTAACCGAAATATATAATTATTTCACAGAAAGGCTTTATCCTGAAGCAGCACTCAATCCTGAGCGACACGAAGGACGCCCCTGAAGTGACCATGTTCGTGGGCACGTCTCCCGAGTTGGAGCTGGCGCTATACACCATGTGCTTCATGGCGCGCCCCGACAGGCCCTGCCGCCTGCGCTACAACAACGTCAACTTCTCCATACAGACAAAGACACTCAAGGCTGAGAACGTACTCCTTATTGATACAGCCTACCCAGTCTATTAACCAGCTACTAAAACTCGCTATTGGTAGTCGTTGCATATCACAAGCCAGCGTCAATGATTGCACTTTAAATCTTATGCCAATTACATAAAACTTCATGTTGCGTGCTTGCAATTTGCAAAGACCTACTCAATATTATTTTATGCAATAAATATTTAAAGACAAATAGGTAGCATTCAATCTGTGTAGCTTGTACGTAAATTAAAGCTCTCTTAATGATGTTCAAATAAAGATAAGTATTTATCCAAATACATGAGTTACGTATTTATAAACTTTAGAACCAGATAACGCTAGAGACAAGCGATTTCTTATCGGGTCTCGATCCGCGGGTCTTGCCCCTACGATAAGGATGTTATTAAATATGAAATTTCGAAATAACTATACATTAAGAATAGATAAAGTGTAAAATAATAAAACAATTCAATGTAAACATCTGTTTATTGCAACATTTCTCTAAAACACCGACGACTATAAAATAAAATATTCGTAGGTAAAACGCTAAACTCATTTAATAGATCGTGAATTTGTGCCACTAAAAAAGTAGTGATTTTTTTGTCAAAAATGGCACTAAAGTAACATAACATAGCCCGAAGAGTTAGACACACCTGTACCCACATTTCGTCAGATATGTTTTAAGTCCAAAATAACAGGAGACGAGCCTATTTCACACCACCGGGCATAAATTCACACTCCGTGCCTGGTACTGAGAATTCCTGATGGAAAATCTCAATAACACTTCGCTCAACCTGGGAATTGAACCCAGGACCTCAAGTCTAGTTGGTCTAGTACGTACTTACCAACGAACCACAGAAGTAACTAGATCTTATTAATGAGTGGTTATTAGCAATAGAATATGTAATTCGTAACAATCGACGACAAGGTGTGCTAAACGTTATACAATTATAAATAATTTCTAATAAATATTAAAAATATTTATACTGAAGAGCTAGTAACAATGATTAAATTCTTACCATACAAAACAAGGTATCAAATGTTGTTGTAAAAATAATTTATAATTAAAGCTACAAACAACGACGATAAAGCTTATATTGTAGTATAAATACACAATAGAAAATATAAACTTACACTATGATTTAACTAATCATTAATTTTAAAAACAGTCACGTTAATCACTCAAGTGAATAAATAGCTTTCAAAATGCTTAATAAAAATAAGATTCTTGGTGGAGATAATAAATGTGTAACTTTGACCTCTTCTGATAAAAATTCACGAGCACTACAAATAACAGATGCTCGGTGTAAATGAATACAGGATTGTAGGTACAGACGGCTGCAATAATTCGTTACCCCTTTTATTAAGTGTCTTAATGCGTAACAGATACCTAATTAATGCAGCTGTAGGTACATATTGATAAAATACACACAGTAAAAGCAGAACCAAATGTTTAACAGATCACTTTAGATGTAAATGAACCCGTAATTCCTTATTATTGAATACTAATAGTTAGCTTTAAATACTTCAATGTTGTATGCAATTGTTTGTATACTTACACTACATTTTCCTACTTATATTAACTTTACATATATGCTCTATTCTATTTCACTACGTTCCAACTGACCGAATTGATAGTAAAGGTAAGTTAAAAGTAAGAAAATAAATAAAGTTACTTATTGTAAGACGATATTAAATACTTCTGACTAGAATACCGTTGGATGATTTGATTTGCAGTATATCCACAGTGTAGATATATTAGTCTTACATTGTATATTTAAACTAATTTGCTTATAAATCTACAATTTAAATTATCTAAAAAATATATACAAACAATCATGAAAATATCTAAAACCACTATATCAAATAAGTTCATCACTCAAAGTATTCTCGCGTCACTATTCAGGTATCAGCGGTACAGATTCTCTTGAATACTTTGCAGCAAACATAATATGGCAAAAATGGCTACAAAACTGGCTTATAATAAGTAATTGTAATTAAATAGATAAAACATATTCATGATTCGAAGTGATTACATGAGTAAAAGTTAAACTTAATTCAAACAAAATAGGAGCCATATTCGTGCGGCATGACTCCGCGGCGCGGGTAGAATGTGTGCGTCTGCGAGTAGTTCATCAGGTTCGAGATATTGGACGTGTAGATGTCGGCGAATCGGAACAAACGTCTCGAGAAGTAAGTCGGGTTGTGGTATGTACGGAACACGCTACCGAATTGTGGATTAAATACTGCCTTTATTTCATTCCTGCAATTTACATAACATCTCCTACAATGGAAGCATGAAAACAACAAAACACAAGCGTTATTTTACAGCCAATCGATCACGACAGATTTACGGAAATTTTGATTATAATATGCTTAAAAGTAATGCTTATAAAAACAGTATGCTCAATCTTAGGGACTGACATATAATGGAATAATATTACTTTACTTTTCCAGCTCAATAATAACAATGAGTAAGTAGGTCTAAAATTCTGAAAAGCTATAAGAAGAATAACCAGAGAGAATAAAAGAAGAGGTGAATAAATAAATAATAAACGTAAGCATACATTATGGGTAACAGAATAACCCAGTGCGCCTGCCAACACACAAAAAAATCCATAGGCTGCCTTTTTGAAACAATCACCCTAGATGTCTTAATAAAAATACTTTAATATTAAAAATGCGCTCAGTTGACGTCAACAACACTCACTACACTTACCAGGTCCACAGAAAGCATGTTTGAACGATTGGGAAAGTGAAAAGATTAAGGTACAAACCTGAGGTAGTCCCGCTCGTTCATCCACTCGGTGACGACCTCGAGCGCATCGGCGTCCTTATAGTCCTGGTGGTCCTCGATGAGCTGCGTCAACATCTGCAGCCAGTTCGCGTTCTCTTTGAACGACTGCGTGTTCAACGTGTTGATTTCGTGCTGGAGACAACATCCAATACTTATTATTTTCTAATTTACTCACATAGTTTACATTGCATGTTTGTTACAAAATGATTTTGTAAGGTTTTTTTTATTATTAAGAGCTGAAAATCAAAACTTCTTAATTAAAATTGAGATGAACTCGTCACTCAAAATCAAAACACTTATTTAAAGTAGGCCAGTTTATAGGCACTTTTGAACTGTCAAAGCAAAGATAACAATGACATGTAGCTACAGTCCCAGTCACAAGGCATAAAAACTGTGAAAGTACTGTAGTTGCCCATGATGTTACTCATAATGCCGTTTACGTCGCAACCGAATATACGCAGCTCGTAAATAAAATATGATAAATTATTTAAATTAAATAAGAATTGGCCTACACTCCATAGTTGGGAAAAGGCTAGGCAGATGATGAAGAATTGGCCTGCACCGTGGTTGCAAGTGATCTCTGGGTCAGGCGAACTATTATCGGGGTTTGATCATGAGGAAATTCTCAGTCAGCAGCCCGGAGCTTGAATTTGTGCTTGGTTAATTTCAATTAGTTGACCCACTTATACAATCGTGTTATAAAGTAAGACCTAAACCCGATAAATTCTCAATTAACTGTTTTAAGCTGCATCTACGCAAGGCGAGCCGAACACAATTGGCGCAAAAATTGACTTAGTGTAGACGGACTTAGAAGCTTCAACCTCGACTACCGCCTAGGGACTTTATGCTCCACTTGTGCTCTGCTCTTGTTCGGTAAAATCAATTAATAGTTAGCCATTGTATTGACAAAATAGTGACGTCACAGCTTGCTGGGGCGCAGCAGTGGCCCAGTGGTCGCAGCTCGACTTAAGAACAGTAAGTCGTGGGTTCAAACTCGGACAGGCACAATTTTCTGCATAATTTATTTTATCACCACTGTTTTCAAAACCGTGAAGGAAAACCTCGTGAAATAGGTATGTCTTAGAACCAAAAACATTTAACACCTACCAAACCACACCAAAACACTGATTTATATGCTCATGCAGCTTGCTATAGCCCCACAAAGCCTATAAAAGTATGTCAGAAACTGCTTACTTGGCTCCAAAACTTACTTAGAGTTACTAGGCTGAAGTGAAACTGGGCTGGTCACATCTGCCGCATGTCGGAGGAAAGGAAACGACAACGCGGTAGGCCCAGAAGTCTTTGGTAAAGGATTAGCCTAGATCGCACTAGATCGCAAAATGTGGAAGGAGGGAAAAGGCCTCCCCTTTGCCCTGCAGTGGGACAATACAGATAGGCTTTAGCTTATAATCATCATCTGCTTAGCCTTTTCCCAACTATGTTGGAGTCGGCATCCAGTCTAACTGAATGCAGCTGAATACCAGTATTTTACATGGAGCGACTGCCTATCTGACCTCCAGAATCCAGTTAATACTGGGAAATACGATGCCACTTTGTAAGACTGGTGTCAGACTTTTTGGACCACTGACTACCTGTAACGACTGTCAAAGATGGACAAATGACAGACGGGACCACCAGCTTAACGTACCCGGCTCTAGCTTATAATAATAATAATAAAAAAGTATGTCAGTTAATTGTTGGTGTCCAACCCAATTAGCCCCAATTAGAAATGTCGTGTACTAACGGTCAACTCGTTAATGATCGCCCCGGTGCGCCAACCGTGCTCCAGAGTGACGTCAGCCAGGTCACTGTACGGGTGGTCACCGAAGTACAGCACCTGGTGGCCGTACCAGCCCGTCAGGTCCTGCAGCTGCTTCACTGTGCCCTGCAATGTCAAAGTACATCCTTATAAATAATAAATAAATAATATTTGTTAAAATCAATTGCTGTTCGTTAGTCTCGCTAAAACTCGAGAACGGTTGGACCGATTTGGTTCATTTTGATTTTAAATTATTCGTGGAAGTCCAGTTGTTTTTTAGGTAGGTAGGTAGGTAGTAGTAGGTAGTTTCCCTCTTATGTGACGCAGACGAAGTTGCGTGGGTCAGCTAGTAAATAATAAAGTAATGGTTTATACCAGAAATTATGTCAGGTCCATAGTACTCGCAATCAGCGTGCGTGAATCACCAAATGTATAATAGGGGAAATGCATGCATTTTTTTCTTCCAATAAAATACAGTTCTATAAACCCAAAAAAAAATTATAAGTTACAAACAACTACCGTTCGTCGCTCAAAAAAAAAACTCCCACATTTCT
Organism: Xestia c-nigrum; assembly: GCA_916618015.1. Classification (NCBI taxonomy): domain Eukaryota; kingdom Metazoa; phylum Arthropoda; class Insecta; order Lepidoptera; family Noctuidae; genus Xestia; species Xestia c-nigrum. Next base: position 9,776,379 of record OU745245.1, on the reverse strand, counting down.
CTACGACAGTTCTTCGAACGTCCGTGACTTTCGAGGGCATTCATGTAATTTGTCTGTCAACTAAAGGTCAACTAGGAACGTCTTATAAATCGATGAACACCGGCTGAATACACGAAAAAGTGTCACACCGTTCCGATCAGGCGATCAACGCCCAGCCCAAACCCTTGAACCTAGAAAACTGACACCTTGCACAGTGATTCGCTATATAATGTAGACAAGGAATAAAGAAGGATTTTTCTAAATTCAATCCCTTTTTTTCGGCTGGGATATCATCAAATGACTCCTCCTGCTCTGGGCGGAGCGGACGGGAGTGCCAGACTTTTACTGATTAAAACCCAACCATGTTCCTTCCTCGCCGTTTATGTTCCAAGGCCACGGTATCTCTTTTGAACAGTCCCGCAAACCCATTGTGAGTTAAATAGGGGATGAAAGTTTGTATGAAAGTCCGTCAGTTTTAAAGTTAGGATCTTAACGTTTTGTGTTAAGGCAGACGTTATACGTGTTCCAGCATTTTTAATTTTAGAAGTAAAAAAAAAAGTATATTACGTAAACCGACTTTACAGACAACCAATTGTTTTTCATTCACTTGCTTTTCTTTCATATCATTCGTCACACAATCCTGATTATCTGACTTTCGCTCTCCATCCATCAGCAGTTATTATCTAACTTCTTTTCTTTTTTTATCAACATCGGAAATGACGAGACGTGATACGATAACATCATAAAACTTATCCCATAATTTTATTGTTTGGTGCTGGAGTTGTACCTAACCTAATAAATATTCCGCCCAGAAATGTTTTTAGAAAATTATGCATAGTCTCCTAACACCATTTTCATGTAACAGCATCGGTTACGGTACTTCCCCTTACTGTATAGAGTTTTACCTCATAATAAATAATTCCTTTTTCTAATGACGAGACTTTCTCCCATATGTGCGTGTTGGCGCTTTTGTCGAACACTCGGATGGGCCGTGACACTTCCGTGAAGAACTTTGGTTTATTCGCGTTCACTATGACGACGTCGAAGAAATCCCGCCAATCATGGCCCACTAACATTTCCATGCCCGCATGCCTGAAAGGAAACCATACACAAAAATCAGTGGTTTCTGTAAAATAAAAGGTTCTTTTAACCTGGTTGACTTAGTTTTATAGGGATCAAGGGCGTAGCTATGATTTTGTTAAGAGGGGGCAGGCGCAAACAAACCAAGAATATTCTAAGGTAAATGTTGCATGAGCGTTTGGACAGATTACGTTAAAAATGAAAAACAAATCTAGATCCAACCATTCATAGTACAATCTCATAAAATTCGCCTGTCAACAGAATCGACTTTGTTTTTGTTTAGGCTACCTACTTAATATTACTTTACGGTTTGTGAGTGATTTCTGCATCTTCTAGAGGGGTGGGGGGGCAGCCGCACCCCCCTGACCGTACCTCGCTACGCCCTTGATCACATATTTTAAGAAATCCACTTTTGTTTCACTCATGCCAGTACAACAGCTATAATTATGACGATGATGATGTCTTTTTAAAAAGCCTTATCTCTATTTATGATGATTTTAAATGAACTTCTAACTGCATGTGTCGTATGTTTGTCGAATGCATCAAACACGTCAGTAGACGTGTTAATCTCATTTGTCTATAAACATACTTGCCTCACGTGCTTATTAATAGGACAATCTGTGCTCTATGTTGATACAATGTGGTACGCTGAATGGCCTACACCTAGGTACTTATACATAGCAATAATAATACATAGTACACAATTATATTTCTCTCTTAGCTCTTTTTCGTTATCAACGACTAAATTTTCTTTGGCGCTATCTTCGATGTTTTGTTTGATCTAATTTTCGTAATAAGCGACCTCGAATACCATAAACGACACTCATGACGGAAAAACCAAAAAAAAAACCACCTTCAAGTAATAACAGGCGTGATGTTTTGTTTACTCTACAGGGTAAACCTTAGTGGCCATTAACCCATTAACGCCCAAAATGAAACTGCAGTATATTTTTCTATTGTTTTTCTATTTATTTGTCCTTAAGGGATAAAATATGCTATATAAGAAGATAAAATCAAAAAAAAAAAAATTACATATCAAGTTTTAGGGGTGTACTCAGCCGTGTACAGTGGGCGCTTTAGGAGTGAAATTGTTTGAAACAAGGTCGTTCAACACATAGCGTTTTCAAACATATTTCGCAACGCCAGCGAATTCTTTGGTGACAGATAACACATCGCAGTGAGTTTTCCATCCGTTCAGGATTATGACCATTATTGTCCCGAACTCCTAGTGCCGCTGAGGATGACGGACGGCTCTTAGTTTTCGTTGGACGTAAATAAGACCGTTATCCACAAAATGAAGATTTCTTTTTATCTCCAAAAACCTATTGCGTGACATACAATTAGCAATCAATGGAACACCAAGGTCTTCATCCAAACTCCAGTAAGCACGTTCTGATGGCAATTCATGGTAACCGGTCAGTATCAGTACATATTATTTTGATTAGCGTACAAGACACTGTTAGTTGTTATCAAATCCATTACATCATGACCAAATATTTTTTCAAACAACATTACTGGATTGCAGTCTGCTAAGCTTTCAACAACGTATTTTTGTCTCTTTTGTACGATATCGGTAATTTCATTAGAACTATAGGTTGGCTGAGTTTTCCTCCATACAGGTAAATCTACATCACATTTTTGGCACGTTTTGCAGGCATAGGTCTTAGCGGCTCATCATCACTGTCGCTCCATTCCGAAACATCGTAGTCAGGACGACGCCGACCTACCTCAATAGTCCCTGGAACGTCCTTAGGGAAACTTGAAGCCGCCAAATTATCTTCATTACCCTCTTCCTCATCACTCACCACAGCCGGATCTGGTGGCACTAATACCATATCGTACTCTTCATCATTGCTTTCATCAGCCAAAATTGATTCCAAGGCTTCCTCCAGTCTCTTATAGCTGGTAAATACGTTCCGATTGGCCATTTCAACTTATAAGTAATACTGTAAACAAAACGAAATTTTAGTACGAATCTGCCCGCTGTACCCGCCTGTGTACAACAAATGAAACAAACCCTACTTTACAAGTTTTGTAATAAACTTTCATTCTTATGTTATTATTACCAACACAAATAAATAGTCTCCATAAAAATAAAAAAAAGAAGTTGAAATATATCACTATTTTTGATAAAAACCAACAAAATAATCTTACCTTGTATGTCGTGTCTGGACTCCGTATTTTATTACAAAATAAGTGACATTTGTTTTCGCGCCACCGCCTATTTTTATTTATTATGTGGTAACTAGTGTCATCTAGATTTGTAATTTCTAACTACCTTCAACACTTACCACAAATAAAATACATAATTTATCGATTAAGTAGTTGTACCTGTGCAGGTACAGAGGGCGGTAATGGGTTAAGGTGGGCAAAACGCCAGTCGCGCAAGTGTCCATTCGCGAAAGTTTTCTTTCGCGCAAAAGTCCATTCGCGCTGAACTCCATGCGCGCATATAATGTCTTTTCGCGTAGGTGGGTGCCCACAAGAGGTGTCCTTCGCGGAAAATTCCTAGATCCTAATTTTAAGACGCACAATAATTTATTTACTTTTTTAATTGACGTTTCAGTAGGTTAAAATAGTGTTAAAACGAAAATACAATATTTAAAACAATTAATTTTTTAAATTAATTTCATAGCTCGATTTCTTATTTTTTGGGTTGTGGACTTTGTTGTATATGTGGGTCATTTTGGATGTATTATGAGACTCAAGCGATATCAGATTTGCGACAGGTTTGTACGGATGGAGGGACTCTTGCTAATATTTTGACATCGGGATGAAAGTCGGAGCGATGACCTCGATTTCGATCTTAACTGGCACCAACTATACACATGTAACTTACACAAAGTGATATGGACTATTAGTGACAAGAAACAGTTTCTTATCGTTATCCTGCAGCATTTGAAAGTATTTCCTTAAGTCTGAGTTGGGCCTTATGTACTCCTTCACATTTTGAGCAACAATCTTATGCATGATGGGATGACAGCTTTGCACTGAGTTCTGAAATCAGTTCAACAAACATTAAAACACCTGAAAGATTTTTAAATCTGAAAAAACATTGTTTTAATTTTGTTAGATAGATTACCTTGACATCCAAAAATAAAATTTCTGGATGATAATCAATATGATTTTTAATAAAATATTCAGCTACATTACATAGTAATCCCATTTCAGGAACAGAAAATAGATCAGCTAAATGTACCATCTTAGCTCTGTTCGGCTGGAAACAAAAAAAAATTGCATTCTGACAGCTGAATGTATGTGGCCCATGGTGAATCACATTTGCAATAGAATAACAATTTTAACCACTAACTACTTTCATGTGCATTCTGACTCTAAAATACTTCATTTGTTATTTGGCACATGCCACTGAGTTTTAGGACAATAATAGATGACTTTCAAATGTACATAAAACAAAATAATGCTATACTACGCGCCACGAGAAGCTATACATTTTGTAAACAAAGAATTTCTACCAAGTCATGTTGCGACAATTCAATCACCAACAAATACTCCCAAATCCAATCTACTCTAATCATCATACGTGTAATACGAAACTAACGAGCAATTTCACTTGGTCGGGTTATATTTTCGCGATAGAAAGCACTATCGTTTTATGTTTTGTGGTTACAGGAACGCGTAAGATTCATAGAACCTAACCATTTTGAATTCGAAATTCGAATGTGAGTTTCGAATGCGTCTCAGTATGTGTGTGCTGTTTTCACGGATTGTTGTTTTTGATTTGTTTATTTTGATATTATTTTCTATAAAATTGTTGGTTTTGTTGAATTTTTTGAAATTGTTGTTACTTTTTACTATCTATAATAATGGATCTAGGACTCAGTACGTCATCATCTGCCTAGCCTTTTCCCAACTTTGTTGGGATCGGCTTCCAGTCTTACCGGATGCAGCTGAATACCAGTATTTTACCTAAAGATCGACCCGAGCATCCACAAGCTCCTCAGTAATTAGCTGTGTGTTAACATTATTATATCCTTGCATAAAAATATAAATCATAGGTAACAAAACTGTTTCTCTTACTTGATCTTTGGATCAAGAAAAAAGGGATCAAATAACTTCTCCCACTCTGGGGGAGCTCCCGCTCCAAGGGAGTGTCAGACTTTTACTGAATAAAACCCATCCAAGTTCCTTCCTCGCCCTTTACGTTCCGAGGCCGCGGTATTTCTTTCGAACAGTCCCGCAGCCCCGGCAGGCTTAGGCCCTTGCGGGCGCCTCTCTTTATGCTGACATCTCTTTGAGGCGCGCGTGGAACACTAACGCGCCGTCGACACGGCAAGTTGCGAACCCCTTAATGTTTGTTTTTTGTAAATTTATAGCGTCTCGTGGCGGAGACAAAACTCAGTGTTTCTTTCATAAACTAATAAAACAATAGTGAATCCTAAAAACTTCGATGATCTGCTTTTAGATTGAGTACAGAGAGGATCTGGGACTTTTTACCAACTTGCGCGAAAAGATATATGCGCGCATGGACTTTTGCGCGAATGGATTTTTTTTTTAAAAGTCCATCCGCCCAAATGTCCTCTCGCGTAAAAGTCCATGCCCGCATATGTCTTTTCGCGCAAGTATCGTGATACCGTACAGACAGGTAGGTATATACAAATGTGATGTTATTAGTAGGTACATATACCTACATATTTATATCACTGTCTAGTCACACATGGTTCCCGTTCACATTGCAAAGGGGAACACAAATGAATGATTGCTTACAAGTGCCTGTGATTACTGACTACTATCTAGTTACTACACTTGAGTGTTACTGTCAAAGTGATTTTCAACCTTAACTTATAAGAAACAATGATCGAAACCAGAAATTTGTGGCTTGATATGGTTATGTATATTGATTTCTGTCTGTGTATTTAGGTTGGAGGATGTTTATAGGTAGGAGTTGATAAACCATGCCTGATTCAGACTAAATTTTTAGAGATATTATTATGCATCTAGTTAACTTTAAAATTAGTTCATAACTTGCTCCTGCTGCAAAAAACTGTAATTTCTTTATTATAACCTAATATGTTTGGAATAAAATAATTCTCAGTACGGTAATGAAAACCTCATCCAAATCTGCATAGTTTAGTAGAACCATTTGGTTGCACACACAAGCTTTGAAAACCGAATAGTGCTTTGCTCGCATTCAATTCAAAATACAGAAAAAAAAAATCTGTAAATTAATTTGCCATAGCCATTGTACCTCTAATTCAAAGTCTACCAGTATAATAAACTTCATGCATTGCCATCCTGCTTTTATAGCTTGAAGTAGTAACATATATTGCATTTAAATTATTCTGGTTTGTTTTACAATACAATAGATTAACAAAGATTCAAACTTACTTTATGAGCTCTGGTATCACCCTCCACATAAGCTATGGGTATTATTCTGTTTCTGTAGAGTTTGAGCACTTCATCTGCAGGCACCTGTGTGAGACCTCGGTACACAGCTCCAAATTGTATTTGTAAGAATGAGTCCAGCTTTAACAGGAGGCCTTTCTCTATGTCATAATGTAATCCTCTCACAGCAAAGTTAGGTTTGTATTCTAATTGTAATATCTCTGGGGGATACTGAAAGCAAAACAATAAGTATGTATATTTAATAAGTGTAACAACAGATTTCTTGGACAAAATGGCTAGCCTGCAAATCACTACATATTATAAAACAAAGTCCTCCGGTGAGTCTGTCTGTTTTTGATACAGTCCAAAACCACTCCACCAATTTTCATGCTGTTTTCACCAATGGCTAGAGTGGTTTTCGAGGAAGGTTTTAATATATAATTCCTAAGCAGGTGAAGCCACGGGCAACAGCTAGTAGTAAATAAAGAATAAAAAACAGCAACCTATGTTCAGATGTTTTATTAGTAATTAATACTACGAGAGAAAACAGTTCATTGGAATGAGCAGGTGTCAACAAAACCTGTTTGCTCTAACCACTCAGCTTAGGCTAACCAGATTCAACTTTCTCATCATTATTCATTAGTGCAGACATATCTACTTAAATTACTTAAAATAAACACATACCAACCTTGTATTTTTCCAACAGTATTTCTCTGCCAAGATTATACAGTAAATGTTCCAGGCTAGGTTTGTAATGCGCCAGTGTGTAATCATAATCAAATCCATATACTTTTACTTCAGAAAGATCCAGCTCATTGCAAGCAAATACTCCCCGTGGATTCACATCTTGAGGCAACTTTTTTGCTACAAAAAGTAATTTATATCCTTTTAAGTATTTTGTGTGTACATAAATAAATAAATATAATTATGATACAACTGCGATCCAATTGATAAATAATAAAATAAAATAAGAATCAACCGCTTTTACTTACACTTAAATTTTAGCTTCGTACGACAGTAGGCCTCTTTTAATAATTCGCGCGTAGAAAAACTCCTGCGTAATAAATCTTCCGGATATTTTTTTGGTAGCTGTGATAAACTGCATTTCCATTTTCTTACACCATTTAAAGTTAAATTACTGCGTAAGCTCATCAGAGATGACATTTTTATAACACAAGCGAAATGTATTAGGTTAATACTGAACTCAATACACACGGAGTAATATTTTACGCATTAATACAACAAAAATAGATTAGGTAACTGTTAGCTTTATTATTAATGAAATCGTTGCATAATTATTGGAATAAACATCACACACTACTTTTACTCTACCCGTCTATTTTTCTTACTTCTGCCGACTGACAGTAGTGACAGTACTGAGTGTACTGACACTAGCCTGAAATGACAGCCAGTTTGATTGATAGACGTAAACGTTTGACGCTTGGCCCACCATCCGAATTACGCTGTAATCAATTTGAGCGTCCATAAACCTGTTCCGAATTACCGTGAGCGCAACATTGATGTCCCAGCAGTGTATAGCCATGGCCAGGGTTAACAGCTCTTGATTTTTTTGAAATGAGGGATTTTCTTTTTCAACTCCTCTAGTCGCTGGATAGATGGCGCTGACTGGGGTACGTTACTGGAAGGAACGGAACGTGACAATTTTCTGATTATTTCACTTGTATGTTATTTTGAGAACGTAAAATGAAACGTAAATTAAAAGTAAATAAATAAAGTAATATGACAATGGTCACATCACATCACATTGATATTTTGAAAATAGCCTCTACATGTAAAAGCATTGTTTTATTTTTCCTTTTCGTTTAGTTTTTTTTTTTTTTTTTTCTCAGTTGCCATTAAAGGAAAAAAAAAAAAAAAAACTAAACGAAAAGGAAAAATAAAACAATGCTTACCAATACTTTTTAGGGTTTTCCACGCCAGAAAGAAAATGTCCCAAGAGAAAAAGAAGAGAAGTCGTTGCCTTGTGGATTTATGTACAAATGAAGGCATGCATCTTTTTCCTAAAGATGAAAGTCGTAAAGCGCAATGGGTACAAGCCATCGTACATGTCAAACCTGGACGGGCCATAAAAAGAAATTCGCACATATGTTCAGCACACTTTAAACCAAATGATTTTGTAAGAACAGCATTATCAGTGTTACAACCAAGTAAGTTCATCTATGTTTAGTATTGTAGGTATTTTATTAGGTTCAAAAACACCAGAAGAATTGGGTGACGCCTTTGCCCAGCAGTTGGACTGAATAGGCTAACAACAAAAAACAATAGTTTACCTATTTTTAGATGTGGCATCAAAAGTATTGAAGCAAACAGCCATTCCATCCATATTTCCATGAAAAAAATCATTTCAACCTCCCACAACATCCCATACCATAACATCTAAAGATCAAGATTCAACATCATACGCTGCTCCAGAACCTGATGAACATCAAGATTCTCAGGCTCTCAACTTCTCTCTCTCACTGATGGCATACCATGGGGAAGGCCTACGACCAGCCGTCTACGTTTGTTATATGCACAAAACTACAAACACACGCTTTGTTATCAATTTAATAGCAAGTACTATTTAAAAAAATATTTGAAGCCCCTAAAAATCCCCCTAATCTTGTCCCTAAAAATGTCCCTTTTAACAATTCTATTCCCTGAATTTAGGGGTAAAACCCTTAAGCTGGCAACCATGCCAAGCGTTTTGACTTTGACACTAGTAACGTAGTCGGGTCAACGCCATCTATAGAGTTGTTGGAAACTATTTTTTTTTTTAAATTCTTAAAATGAAAACCTCTCATTATATATTATGCCATTTTATCTTGGACAGCTTTCGCTGACCAAACTCTAGTTCCAGAGACTGTACAGTGTTGCTGGTTGAAAAATCGAATAATTTAAGACTACATAAATCGCTAAAACATCATTCGTTTCGTGCAATTCATTCTATTCATTCATTCAATTACCGTCAAATTTGAAAGGTGTTAATTGTTTACTTCTGGCTCTGAATCATGTTCTAATTTTTGTATTAATTTGTAAGGATGTGAAGTGATTTGTAATTTAAACAAAAAATAGCAAAATGAAAAGTGACTTAAATCGTTTTGAAAATTTTATCCATTTTATTATATGGACATTTGCTTGTTTCTATTCTATACACAAATTAATCCGGGCACAGACAGGTAATTCTATTAAAATAGAAATTCTTGCTTAATTCTGCGTACCTATCTTTAATAATGGTATATAAGAAAAGGTATTTTAATAATTATCTCCTCTTTATATTACCATTGTCTCTTGCCCTTATTCCAATTCATTAAGGGTTGGCGCAGCATGTCTGCTTGCTTCCATTCTTCTCTATTTTTCGTCATTTCATCAAACACTTTTTTTCTTGCCATATCATTCTTAACACATTCCATCCATTGTTTCTTTGTCTTCCTCTACTCGTATACCATCCACATTCGTACTCAAAATTTTCCTCATTCCTCCGCAATTCCGCATCCCATGCCCAAACCACAACAACTAAATACCACACAACGTTTCAGATATCGTCGCCACTTTCACTTCCTCTTGTATACTCATTTCTCACTTTATGCATTTGCAGAACATCACGCATTCCCCGATAATTCTTATATCTCCATAACATGCAAATGCCTTCCATTCATCTCCTTTGTGGCCCAACATTCTGATCCATACAAACAATGGTTAGACCTGCTGAAGATAGCAGGTCTAACTATTGTTTGGTAAAGCTACCCGCTAAGCATAAGGGGAATTCAACAGTCGCAGATTTGAATTATCTAAGTTCTTAGAAAAATATACATTGTTTTTGTTTACTTTTTTGTACTGTTTCAGAAATAATTGAAAACAACCATGAACTTCAATATAAAATAAGGGACTTAAATCCAGGCTGGCAAATTATATCAAGGCTAAAAGATGAGTCTGATGTTGAATGGAGTACATGGAAGTATCTAATACAGACTTCATGGTTCTATATGTTGATTCAATTTTTTGTATCAGAGATCATACGAAAAACAAATGCCTCTCTATTGAAATATTGGTATATCATATCAAGTATAATTTATATACTTAGCAATATGGGTTTTAGGCAGTTGATTATAATTTTTTCCCAGCCTGTAATATTTGCGGGTATTGTGTTGCTTGGTGGTAAAAAAATTTGCTTATGGTTGACCAGCATTTTACTGTTGGCTGGATACAATACTCTTAAATATAAATATTTCTTTTGGCGCTTTTTGGATACTGGCAGTTTGGAAGATGAAGAAGTTTTTGTAATGTTATATGCAATCGCCTGGATTGAATTAAGATGTATTAGTTTTTGTCTAGACTATGTAGACAGAAAAGAGAAATACAGACAATCTTCAGATAAAGACAAATTAAACCAGTCATCAGTATTTGAAGAGCTGGTAGATATGTTCAGTTATGTTTTGTACCTGCCATTATTATTTGTTGGACCAATAATAATTTATGAAGAATTTGATAAAAGTTTTCATGTGAGAAATGAAAACTTGTCTATGAGGCTAAAGAGTTTCTTTCTGGATATGATGCGGTTTCTATTTTATACCATGTTCCTGGAATTATCATTCCACTTTGTATATTTTTTTGCAATGCAAAGTCATATGGAGGTTTGAAGTTTTTTTATTTGTGTCTTACTTCTATAATTAGGTATAGTGATGGTATCCTAATGTGTCAAAATTTCAGGCTATGCTTAAGATGCCATCGCTGGCACTTTGTGGAGGAGGACTATGGATGGGCTTGGAGTTCCATATGAAATATGTTGTATCTTATGGAACTACAGCAGCATACTCAAGACTAGACAATATTGATCCTCCACCAACACCAAGGTGCATATTCAGAATCCATGTTTACTCACAAATGTGGAGATATTTTGATGTGGGTCTGTACAGGTTTTTGTTAAAGTGAGTTTATTTACTTTTAATTATTATGTAATTCTTTGGTATTTTGGTATGAAAATAATATTTATTTAAATCTTGATTCCAGGTATATTTACAAACCAGTTTTCTTCAAATTGACCCATACTATAACAATGCCTAAAATGACCTACAAGTTGCTTTCATCCCTTCTTACTTTTATGTTTATTTTTATGTGGCATGGAACTACGTGGAATATATTTGTATGGTCAGTTTTAAATTATGCAGGTATTGTAGTTGAGTATATTGGAAAAGCTATTGCAGAAAGTGAAAAATACAAATTGTTTAAAGCAAAAGTACTAAAAACAAATGCAATGGAGGTTCGATTTTCTGCATTTTTGTGTGCACCTTTATTAGGTATGTCAGCCATTTCTAACTTCTATTTATTTGCTGGTACTGATATTGGTAATCTATATTTTGAACTACTTAAATGGCCATCACTGTATAATTTTATGGCATTGTACATAACTTTGTATTGCTGTAGTCATGTTGCAATTGCTTTGTACGATGTTCCATCAAGAACTGATGTAAAAAAAGAAGAAGTTAAGACTGTATGGTAATTTTATATCCTAATTTTATTCATTCGAATTTTGACTGAAACAAGTATTATAAATAATTTAGGACAATGATTTAAAATCATTGAGAAAAATAACATGATAATAGTTCAAGTACAAAATGTTGGCTCTCAACTCATCAACCCATTTATACATAAATAAATGTACAGTCACAAGCATGAATATATTACTGTAGGTTCATCAAAAATTAACCTTTCTTTTTATAAAATTTGTCCTCTAGCATAATCTTTCAATTAGGAGGTGAACTCTTTATACATAAATAAATGTACAGTCACAAGCATGAATATATTACTGTAGGTTCATCAAAAATTAACCTTTCTTTTTATAAAATTTGTCCTCTAGCATAATCTTTCAATTAGGAGGTGAACTCTCTCTGGATTAACTACTTTTAGGCTAACTGTATTGCTAAGCTTCTCAAACTGTATTGCTGATCAGAAACATTGATCAGAATTGGGGCACAATCAGAGCACTCTGCCCTGCCAAGTTCACAGTGAGCACAGAATAGACTGTCTGGGAGACAAATTGGAGTCCTTAAAATTAGTGTCCTCTTTGACTCATGAATCAACGAAAAAAATATATACTAAGGCTGGTGGCTAAGTGCTGGGTGTAAGAATCAGTCATATTATTAATAATGAGATGACAAAAATACTGAAAGGCATGGGATTAAAAATCAGTTTCAAGTCAAAAACTGTTAATTTCATAAGTTTTGATATTTTTGAGTACATATCTATGAATATGAATTCTCTTAAATCCAAAATCAATTAGTTGGGCAGTCGAGGACTCGGAGGGGCGGATTGGGAAAATGCAAAGCCTTGTCCTTCATTTGAACTGCTCTTGGAAGAGCTGTTTGCTGCCCATGCTCCCCTTCAAGCCCTTTATAAAATAACCCCCCACCCCCCCCGTTGCCTCCAATCTGTCTTCGTCCATTTTGATTCCCAAGTAGTTACTGAGCCTTTCAAACATCAAAAGTCAAAGTCAAAGTCAAAATAATTTATTTGCAGTAAATGTGGTACAAAAGGTGGTAAAAAAAGCTTTTAGTGCGATGACACATTTCGCCATAAAAATAGCATGTTGAACTGTCTCTATACTCACTTGAGTGAATGTCTTCAGTCTTGATAAGCCTGGCATCCACCTGGAGCAGATTGCAGCTTCTAGCTTCTGCTAGTACGTTCTTGGATTGACCCATGTTAATTATATCGATATAATGAATATTATCTTGTAGAATTAATTTTCAGGAACAAATATTGTGAATTATTGAAGAAGTATCAAAACGAAATTAAAGAGACAGGCAATGCCAAAATATATGATGCCCTGTAGTTATGCTTGTGACTGTATGTAATATGAGTTATTGTTTTGTTCCATTTGCTCTCAGGAACAGTATCAATAACAGCACAAACAATAATAGTAGTTCTATTGTCAGAATCTCTACTGTAAAGTCATTTTTGGCCGCAGTTTGAATGTTATTAAAAATAAATGAGAAAATCATAAATATTTTTTATTTATTTAAATTGCTATCAACTGATAAGTGTTTGATCCTTTTAATAATAAGTATGAATGTGTATGCATTGCTTCAATCAAATCATTTGGATCACCAGCTACACCGGCAGCTTTATGTATTTCTATCATTTCTTTTCTTGTAAATACATCTTTTCCTAATTGATGCGACCGCCTTGTAAGCGCATCCAAGAATTTTTTTAACTGAAACATAAAACCGTTTTTCATAAAATTGATTGTATATTGCGTTATTAAAGGTACCCTCGGCTTGTAACATTGATTAACTCATGACTCTGAATAACTCATAAATCACAACTCAACATGAAAGGGTAGTATGTTGTAAATACTTACTTTGTTTCTAGAACTGACACCAGAACCATTAATAGACCTTGACATTTGTATGTTTCCGAATTCATCGCTGAATGTGTCTATTAGACTGTGTTTTAATAGACTTATCACGTCGTTCGCGTCTTGAACAGTTGCCTCCTCTCTTAAATCGACACGGGCTCTAGCCTACAACATAAATTTAAAGTAGTCTATGTAAGTACACTGATATTTATTTCTTGGGTATAAACCCAAGAAATAAATATATATAAATATATAAAATTTATATTATTATATAGATATATTTATATAATAATATTTTATTATATAATTTATATTTTTTATATTATATAATAATATAAATATAACTTAAAACTTGGCACGAAGTAAATAAAAGACATTATTAGTGCTTCCAAAACCCGTTTGAAAATATTATATTTGTATGAGAGATCTTATTAATAGGTATCTTGATAAACAAAAATTAACAGAGAAGTATAAACCACGAGTGTGAAATACACTGCATTCTGAATCTAGTAGTGCAATAAGAGTCAGTTTTTGAGGAAGTGTATTGAATAAAATATTTTACCTGTGCCAGTCGTATGCAAGCTTCTAGTTGTCGAGTTGTTATCGGTGTTCCATCGTGGGAACCACTCTGATGGTTGTGTCTCAACTCGAGATAAAAGTTTTGTAAAATATTGGCTGCTTCTTTACTTATTTTTGGGTGAACATATCTTCTAGCGTAAGCTATATATTTCCTTAAGAGTACTAAAGGTAAATGATCGATGACTTCACCAGGTTTCAGACGTAATCGCTGACTGGAACAGGTATAAAAAGGCAATTATTAACTTGAAGATCTTAGCCCACATAAACGACTTTGCTTCCACCCGGCAAAATAATATAATTCAAATATGGGCTTTATGTATTACCCTTTAGATATACTTTACATTGGTCACATAAATAAGCAGACAGCTCGCTGTCAGCGAGGTTAACGCCGCGCCGCGCCGTCAGACTGCTCGGTTGCCAATGTAAAGTATGTCTAAAGAGCAATATATAAAGCCCCTTCTTCTTTTTGCCGGGTGGGAGAGTAGTTTATATAGACTATGACCTTTACATAGCACTCGAAGCGATATCTTATTTGCCGGCTCCGCTTTCCCCTCAAGCCAGCTTACATCTTCGCTTCACTCTACATCAGCTCACATGTCGGTATTGGAACACCTTGCCCGCTACGCCGCTCGGAGCAATGAGTGGACACGAGCGGAGCAGTGTGGTCTCCGAATATAATAATAAAAAAATTTGCGCAGTCGCGTTTTATGTTAAAATTTATCTCTCAAGGTAAGGTACCCAAATTATAAGACTAGCAGTTCGCCCGCGACTTTATCTGCAAAAATTGTAATAACTTGGGCTAATTCGTATGATATCAATATAATTTTACTTAAATTGTTTGGCTTGGGTAACTCTGTACAGATACCTTTCTAATGGTTGGGCAGTTCTTGAGTTAAATCGCAACAAAACAAACACACAGACAAAAAATCAAATCTTTCCTCTTTATAATATTAGTACAGATAATACAGATTAGATAAGGTGTTTGTAATGAATAAAGCACTGGTTTTTTTTTAATTAAGCTCCAATCGGCGACGTTAATTAAATGGTTTAGGGTTTTATGTTTTGTGAAATTGATTTGAAAATGCAATTTGAATGCTTCAATAGTAGCTCAATACTGTGAAAAGTAAATTAAAAATCCATTAAAAATTACCAAAGCGAAATTTCGTTTTCAGACTGGCTTGTAATTATACTAGCGTTTAGATTACTGGTTTTCGTTGAATGTTTTCCTCTCTGCCCGGAATGCAATGCTAGCACGTGCTCCGATAACATCGCGTCCATTTTCTGAAATAATATGAATAAGCACCTATATAAAACGTTCAAATCCAAAACATAAATAAAATATCATTTATTTATGTTTTGGATTTCGATTATGAATTCTATATTTATGTTTTGAGGACAATGAATGTAGGTACTGATTGCCTCAGTGTGTCTCATATTGGAAAATGATTAAATTATATAAAAATACCTTTTAGAATTCGCTGAGATGATGACGAATGCATATTATTTTATAAACTTTTTAAACTTACTTCATCTGGTTGGTCCAAAAGAATAAAAACTAAATCAAATCTCGACAGCAGGGCAGAATTTAGTTTTAGGTTCTCTGCAACAGTTTTTGATCTAAAATTAAAGTAATTTGAATTTGATAAAAAAAAAAAAAAAAAAAATGTGTGCATAATTCAGATCATTTTGCCAGGCATAATCAGCGTCATATGTATGTATAAGCTTGAACGTAGAAAGTAGGCGTGGGTTTAGTGGGACCTGTTGTAGCTGCCCTGTGCGGGGTTGGCGGCGGCCAGCACAGCGGCGCGCGCGGCCAGGCTGCACACCACGCCGCCCTTGGCCACGCTCACGCGCCGCTGCTCCATGGCCTCCAGCAGGCTGCTGTGGTGGGCCGTCATCTGCGATGGATTGCGATGTCGTTTGAGATAGAACACTGACGCCGCGTTCCCACTTTGTCGTGGCGACGGATAATCGTGTAGTGTCGTGGCTTGTGTATTTTGAAATGGAGGTGTTCACATAAAGGACGACGTGATTAGTGTCGTCCACGATTTTTGCTATACGTACCAAAAACCAACGATAAATTAATCGTCACGCCCACGACACAGTGGGAACGCGTTTCACGATGCGACGTATCGTATGTATATAGAGTGACTGGCAATTAGTGTACGATACTTAAACACGTGATTGTGCTCATAATAACAAACAACTTTTTACTATGGAACCAAACCTGAAATCGCAACAGCTGTTTAGTACATCAGGCGAACTTAAATGTACTGAACAGCGGTTTTTTTTTTCGCGTTTTAGGGTGGGTCTCATAGCCCTTATCATTTTTATGTATTAAAACACCATCCTTATATTGCCCTTAGCTGAGAAAGAAGCAGACCATAGTGATAGAGAAGCTAGCAATATATCTATGTAGTATATGGTGTCCACGACACAAGCTTCGTTGCTTAATGTGGCATTGGATGGTGCTGTGTATAATCCAGGTGCTGTCCAGTTTATTTATTATTTATTTATATTATAAAAACTACCTTATCAAGTTCATCTATACAACACACGCCTTTGTCGGCTAGGACTAGCGCGCCAGCCTCAAGGGCGAAGTCTCCTCCCGCTTCTCGGCCTAACGCTACTGTGAGACCTCCGGCGGAGGCAGAAGCGCCGCAAACGTACACACCTGAAAGATTTTCATGAGAAGTAAAAATTATTTTCAAAAGAACAATCATTCACCACTGCTGAGTATGAGATACCGGGTTTGACTTCGGGTTAATTGTTATGTGGGTTGGCAAGCACGTATCGAGACTTTTGTTTCGGGGGGTGGACAAACATTGAACTAACCATGTGAACTGTGTAAAAATCGTCCGCACGGTGCCGGACGTAAAGAATAGCACCATCCCATATCTTCCCGTGGGTGTCGTAAGAGGCGACTAAGGGACTTACCAGAGAATGGGCAGCAGCGTTCTCTGTGCTTTTGTGACAACCGTACTGCGATCGCCAACCCGCCTGCCAAGCGTGGCGATTATGGCAAAACCCTCCAAATGGACACCGCATGAAATAAATGGCCCCTAGTGCCCGGCAGCCCGTCTACCCTCGACTACGGCAGCGGTCGAGGTTATGGCGTGGCAAGGGGTGCGAAAAATCCCACCAACACCAACGACTGGACCTGGCAACTTACAACACGCGCACACTCCAGACCGACGAGAAGATAGCGGAGCTCGAAGAGGAATTGAGCAGGCTGCGATGGAGTATTGTGGGATTATCTGAAGTCCGAAGAGAGGGGGAGGAAACGTTAATCCTAAAATCCGCCAACCTGCTTTATATCCGAGAGGGTGACCGCCAGTCCCTGGGCGGTGTTGGGTTTGTCGTCCACAAGTCCCTTGTGAACAACGTGGTGAAGATCAAGAGTGTGTCGACCAGGGTGGCGTAGCTTATACTCAGAATATCCTCAAGTTATTCGCTGAAGGTCATACAGGTCTACGCCCCGACCTCGGCACACCCCGACGACGAAGTGGAGACCATGTATGAGGATATCTCTAAAGCCATGCATGGTTTCAAAACTCACTTCACCGTTGTCATGGGGGACTTCAACGCGAAACTGGGCAAACGAGACGGGGATAAGCTGCAGGTGGGGCAATTTGGAGTTGTACGTCGGAACCACCGGGGCCACCAACTGGCTAGTTTTATGGAGAAAGAGGGCCTTTATATGATGAACTCCTTCAAAAAGCGTGAGCACAGGAAGTGGACCTGGCAGAGCCCAGATGGTGCAACAAAAAACAAGATTGACTTCATCATGTCAACCAAGA
This sequence comes from Xestia c-nigrum, assembly GCA_916618015.1. Taxonomy (NCBI): domain Eukaryota; kingdom Metazoa; phylum Arthropoda; class Insecta; order Lepidoptera; family Noctuidae; genus Xestia; species Xestia c-nigrum. Next base: position 9,758,241 of record OU745245.1, on the reverse strand, counting down.
AGCAAATGTTCAATGATGTCAATACAACATATTAAGCTTGGAGCACAGGCGTACACTGCTGATGGTTATGATGCTGTACGGCATATGCAACAATAGGTTTAATTGTATGGAACTCTCAAATAAGCTTTGTTATGCAGTACCTAGGACTGTTCATCGGCGAGAAGTGCGAGTAAACCGATTATTCTACACAGAGAAGTGTAGAACAAATGCTGGGGAGAGAGCTCCACTCCGCCGATTATTAGAAACGTACAACTCACATTTTATAAATTTGGATATTTTTGCTCTTAATCAGAACCAATTTAGGAAAATTGCTTCTGAATTACTTAGTGGTCATCCTTAACGATGATTGCTTCTTGTTGATGTTATGTTGTGATCTGATTAGTGCGCTCGAACTAAACCTAGACGGATAGCGCTGTCTATAGTTGGTTTGTGTGAAATTTCAGGTTTATTTTATATTTTCTTACTTGACCTTTCTGTATACGTCCGTTTCCTTATTATTTCTTTTAAATCGATATAATTCCGTGGACAATAGTGTGGGTTATGCGTTTGTTAACTTTTTAGACCTAAGCTATTTGTTAATATTGTAACGTGTAACTGTTTTTTGTCCCAAATAAATAAAATAAAAATAAAATAAAATGTCTCTGTGATCAATTCGGTGAAAACCGGGAGCGATCACAGCATGGTAAGAGGCACATTGAACATCAATATCAAGCTAGAAAGGTCTCGACTGATGAAGTCTACGCTCCGTCCAGCACAAATCTAAAACTCCGAGAGCTTTCAGCTCGAACTCCAGAATCGTTTCGCGTGCCTAGGCGGCTCAGTGGACGAATACAACAATGGGTTCGTGGAAACTGTCCATACGACCGGGTCTAAGTTCTTCAAGACACGTCGTACAGATCAGAAAAAGAGGTTCTCCGATCAAACTCTCGAGCTCATGAAGGAGCGGCGTGAGATGATCCTGCAGTCTTCAGATGAGGCGTCGAAATACCGGCAGCTCAATAGACGGATCTCTAAATCCTTAAAGAGCGACCTCCGTCGCTTTAATATCGAGCGTATTAAAGACGCGATCGAGCGGAACAAAGGCTCCTAAGTACCTATTTTCAAGAGATCTGGCTATTGGGCAGAGCCAGCTCACGAAACTGAAAACCGACGATGGCAGGATCTTATCCGCGAAACCGGAGTTACTGAGGGAGATCGAGAGCTTCTATGGACAGTTGTACACGTCAACCAGCAAACCCATTGTCGACCTAGCAAACGACCCAGGAGCTAGGCTAACCCGACACTATACCGAAGACATTCCGGACGTCAGCCTGTACGAGATTAGGATGGCTCTGAAACAGCTTAAAAACAACAAGGCACCGGGTGATGACGGAATTACGGCCGAACTCCTGAAGGCGGGTGGAAAATCGGTACTTAAGGCCCTTCAGAAGCTGTTTAATTCCGTCATACTCGAGGGGAAAATACCACAGGCATGGTGCAGGGGTGTGGTGGTACTCTTATTCGAGAAGGGTGACAATGCCCGGTTGAAGAATTACAGGCCCATCTCACTTCTAAGCCATGTCTACAAGTTGTTTTCAAGAGCCATCACGAATCGTCTCGCGCGCAGGTTTGACGTTTTCCAGCCACCCGAACAAGCCGGTTTCCGAAAAGGCTTTAGCATACGCTTCGGCAGGTTATACAGAAGACCGAAGAGTATAACTTGCCTCTCTGCGTAGCGTTTGTGGACTATGAAAAAGCCTTTGATTCGATCGAAACCTGGGCTGTACTGCAGTCTTTCCAACGGTGCCAAATTGACTATCGGTGCATCGAGGTGTTGAAGTGTTTGTACGAAAACGCCACCACGTCAGTCCGACTTCAGGACCAAGCCTCGGAACCTATCCTTCTGCAACGAGGTGTAAGACAGGGAGACGTCATATCTCCGAAACTGTTCACCGCTGCACTGGAGGATGTCTTCAAGGTTCTGGACTGGAGAGGGCTAGGCATCAACGTCAATGGCGAGTACATCACTCACCTTCGGTTTGCCGACGATATTGTGGTCATGGCTGAGATCAGGGAGGACCTCAGTATAATGCTCGATGAGCTCAGTAGAGCTTCCGAAAGAGTGGGTCTAAAAATGAACATGGACAAGACGACGGTCATGTTGAATGCTCATGTCACACCCATTCCTATCAAGATCGGAGACTCTACACTCGAAATTGTAGACAATTAAGTAGGTAAGGAAGGAAGATAGGAGAAGGATATAAGGGGATAGGAAGGAGAAGGGAGGTAGGTGTGGTAGGGTTGTTGTTGTCAATTAGGTAGGTCTAACTTCGAGAAAGAGGTCAATCGTCGAATCCGACTCGGCTGGGCAGCGCAGCGTTCGGGAAACTGCGCGGTATCTTCTCGTCCAACTTACCGCTGTGTCTCAAGACGAAAGTCTATGACCAGTGTGTGTTGCCAGTGATCACATACGGGACCGAAACGTGGTCGCTCACAATGGGCCTTATCAAAAGGCTTAAAGTCACCCAAACGGCAATAGAGAGGGCTATGCTCGGGGTTTCCGGGGGCAAGAGTACCAAGGTCACCGACGTAGCCCGAAGAATTGCTAAACTTAAGTGGCAGTGGGCAGGGAACATTGCTCGCAGAACGGATGGCCGATGGGGCTGAAAAGTTCTGGAGTGGCGACCGCGAACCGGAAGACGATGCGTTGGAAGACCTCCCACTAGGTGGACCGATGACCTGGTGAAGGTTGCAGGAATCCGGTTGATGCGAGTCGCAAGGCATCGATCAATGTGGCGACACTTGGGGGAAGCCTATGTCCAGCTGTGGACGTCTTTCGGCTGAGATGATGATGATGATGATGACCCTATTGTGGGAATACTAAAAGGTAAACTTATACTGCCACTTACTGGATATCTTCCGTGAATGTTCATTATTTTGAGCCTAAAATAATCAACAATCACGGAATACATCTCGTTAGTAATATCACGGTTGAAACTAAACTTATCCTAACTTAACTTATCTTAGGTAATAATATATAAGTTTAGGTTTCAACCGTGAAAGCTACAAGTAGGAATGAAATGATGTAACTCCATAATATGTATATCTAACAATCTCTTGGCCTTATTTTTTGGCAATCATCTTACCTCTTGGCGCAGCATGAGCAGCAGCTTGCAGTAACTGTGACTTCCCAAGACCAGGGTCCCCCACAACCAATACGTGGGGCTGGGACCTGGGTCCATTGTCCAGTTCAGTACCACCTATGAGACCAAGTATGAGCCCTGCTTTTACTGCCTCATGCCCGAATATTGTGGGACAAAGAGAGTGGACGAGTAATCTGAATACATCTTCTGAAGCATGTATTTCCTGAAAGAAAAATAAAACATGTACCTATAGGTATAAATAGATGTGACTCAGGTTGGCTGGACAAATCTTCAAAATAGCTCAAACTCAAACTCAAAGCATTTATTTCAACTAGACCATTACGGCACTTTTGAATGTCAAATTACAAATAAAATCAAAGCTACAATCACAGTCACAAGGCATAATAACTTGAGAAAGTACTGTAGTTGCCCATTCCCTAGCGTAGATCTCTATGGAGAAGAACGGGCAAAAAACTCCATGGACACTCTTTTTAAATCAATATATTGTTACAAAATCTTGGTTATATCATTCATGTGTGATTATACATACTTATATGTGAGAACGATGTAGAAAGACGTGCACATTAAGAGCGTCCAGAGAAAAGATTAAATCAACAATGTAAGAAAAAAAAAAGAAATTAAAATTAACCATGGCAGCTAAGAGATGACCAGTCCCAACTGACAGCGCCCGTTCACGAACATGACGCATGTATCGGCGCCATTCAACTCGACCATATTGAAGGGAGCTAAATGACCCGACACACCCGCCACCATCAGCAAGACATTTGAGTGAGAAAGCTCGCAATTAACTAGGTCAATAGGGTACTTTATGTGACGGCTAAACACCCTTATTTCAGAATTTGTGAGGCTACAGAATCTTAGATAATCGATCGAAAACGGGTCTAGCCATCTTGGAAAACCACTTTTCGCTGGTCTCTCAATCTCGGTAACGGAAGTGATTTTGACGACTTTTTGCATATCAACGGGCGTCACATAAATTTGTGACAGGCATCGAGCTAAAAGTTTTGTGATACGTACAGTGGTTTAGTAGAAAAATGCAAAAATCTGTGCCAGCCATCTTGAATTTACGTATAAAACTTTTGGCTGGCACTTCCGAATCTCAATAACGGTAGCGTTTTCGAATATGGTTACTTTACTAAAACTTGGTGACGCAATGTGTGACAGTAAACGTTTGATTTGCTGACGACCAAAAATTTTTTTATGCGGTGAAAAATGACGTTTTGTTGTAGAACTCAACGAGACGCACTTAAAACATTGTGCTGGTGGGTCGTAGAGGTGTTTAAAGTAAGAATCTCACAATAAAAACCTGTATTAAAAAAAGAGTTGTGAAAAAGTTGGAACTTTGACCTTTTATTTCTCCGTAACTGGAAGGTTCCCAAGTATGGTGTGGAACAAAAAAATGATCGCAACGACGGGGAGAATAAGTCCCTTTCGGCTCCGTTAAGAGGTGTTTTACACCTATATGGATGTAGGTAACTATTAGGTATTACACCTCTACTGTGGATTGCAGTTACTTATCAAATGTTACTAATCCAATTAAGTAATCGATTATTGCTGAGCCGAGATAAAGTGGTAGGTAATTCTTGTTACCTGGATGGCATAATAATCTTTCAAGGTGAATGATAAAGTTGGATTGCTCAAATTTCTGTGACTGTGAATTGACACAGCTTCAATGTAAAGTTGTAAAAGCCTTGCTGCTCGTTTTCCGTCCTCGCCGCCTTTGCTTTCACCACGCACCTAAAAGAAAAGATATCATGACTTTCACTGGTTTGTGAAAATGTACCATTTTCTTGCTGACCAACAGGCTGGTAAAAAGTTTGCTTGCGCTCACTGACGTTCGATCAATTTTTACCCTTATTCCTGTGTGCATAAGGGTCGGCCGTCAGTGCGCGCGAGTACACTTTTTCCACAGTCTGTCAATGTTGACAGTCTCATAACAACGTTAAAATGTAGTTAGAAAATTGTATTACTTAAAGGAAATGTTTGGATTTCTGAAATTATCCCTGAATACGACAACTTGATAGTTGATACAGCACTGGGGACAAATCGCCTATTTCCTTTTTATCGAAATCCATACAGCCATTAAGGTGCAATGTATGTGACAACTAGGCAGACAGAGTTTCTTTGGCATTTCTAATATCCAGTATCGAAGTATCCAGTACATAAAGGTTATTTCACAGTTAACAAGTTACATTAACGAAACTAAAAATTTGAAAAACCCCCGACACAATAATGTACTAAAAGTTAAATAGAAAATAATCCGTTAATAGTTAGGTCCTAGGTACCATTTTCCTTGTTTTATTTCGTTAGTTAGTATTCCCTAATTCTCGTTCAATATAGTAGACATTATTTTACTTGTCAAGCCCTTTCATTTGATACCCATATTACAGGAATTGTGAAAAAAATATGTAATTCGCCATTTTGTGGCGGTAGCCATCTTGGATTTGAAATTGATCATAGCGTATGGTAGTGTACTAGATAAGCCCTTTCATTTGATACCCATATTGAGGGAGTTGTTGAATTTTTCTTTTTTCTTTTCTGTGCTTATCTGTAATCAGTAGTAAGTAGTAAAGTGCTTCCCCCAGTGGGGAGAGCTACTCATAGTATTTATGCAGGGGTTTTTCACTACAGTATGTCTTTTCTATTAAGGCGATTACATGGGCTAAACGCGAGTTTTATAATTACTAAAAGTATTTGATTCACTGCTATAAACAAGACCAGAAAAATATATGATATTCTTCAGAATATATGTTAGCATGATACTGTTTTGAAAACATTATACAATGAATTTGGCTCGATAAAAGAAATCACGAACTTATCTCTAAAAATATTTTTCAAACAATAAAAAACATATAATATGCATGCGATCATTCAGATTTTTTGGCAAATAATTCTTCAAGCAATATATTAGCATGATACTGTTTCAGTTTTTTATCCTATCAATAGTTTTTTTGTAAACCGATCGAAACCACTCATTTCGCGCTATTTGGCCCGCAGTGGCTGACGTAACAACCACTTTGTAGTGCAAGCTGATTAGAACTTTATTCTAACAGCATTTAGTAAGTACCTACGTTTGGGCGACTTTCCAGCCGCTTTTGGTATTTTCCTGTAGATTGGGATAGGCCTGTATTTCCTCTTTTATAGTGGTCATATTTAGGATTGCGTGAATTTCAGAGTTGGTAGTGAACCACGGAACGTGCGCTATTGTTCTTAATATTGCGTTTTGCAGTCTTTGCAATATTGCGATGTTAGAATTACTTGCACTGCCCCAGAGCTGAATGCCATAAGTTCAAGTTGGTTTTAATATAGACTTGTAAATGAGGAGTTTGTTATCTATCGATAACTTGCTATTGCGACCCAGCATCCAGTACAGCTTTCTGTGCCGTATGTTGAGTTCAAGAAAAAATACGTAATACGCCATTTTGTGGCGGGGCGGCCAAGAACACGCCCGACTAAGTCACAACTCAAAATCGATTCATCCGTTAGGGAGCTACGATTTCACAGACAGACACACACAGACACGTCAAATTTATAACACAATTGGGTTAAAAATAGAAATTAATAAAACACTACTGTGCTTAATCATTGACTACATACCACATTGATAGGTAATCTCAACATTATAACTTAGCAGAGGTAGCAAGTTGCATGATTAATTCAATACCTGTACAATTCCTGTAACAGACAGCACATCTCCGGGACAAGCAGCGCCAACTAGATCACTTTGTAGTTCTATCTCTACACTTCTTGGTATGGTTCCAGAGAGACTCTGAAGTGAAAAAAAAAATAGTGGGTCTCACTCACTCACAATAATGTAAGAGCAAAATTGAAACAATGTTTTTATTTTTCCATGCCTTCAAGTGTACACCGCTACCAAGTGTTCCAGGAAATACTAAACATACAGTTCAAGCAATTCAGCTTATTGGAGTCTACTGCTGGACATAGGCATCTCTCAAACCGTCCCAAGACACCCATCCTTCTTTCTATCTACCCCATCCAGTCTGTCTCAGCCACTTTCGCAAGGTCATTGGTATATAAATCTTGAGGTGTCCCAAAAAATACTGTTGCCGATATGCGGTCTCCACATTTAACAAATAAATATTTAACATTACTTTTACTAAAATATTCAAAAATAACCTGTGACTGAATTTCCTGTATTTTAGCAACTTGCCAGTCTGTTGTGTTGGTAAATGGTGATGACTGCAAGGGTTCAAACTTAGACCCGCCATGGCAACTTTGACAAGTTGTAGGAGCTGGAAGCATTTAAGATTACTCATTTATGTAAGTGTGTATTTACAAACAAAAAGTATATATATTATATTATTATATTCAACTGTCTGTTGACCACGACACAAGCCTTGCTTAGCGTGGCACTAGATGGCGCTGTGTGTAATGTCCAGCGATATTTATTTATTAAGGGCATGCAAAACCCAGTTTTGGTACAAAGGTAAAACCCGGGAAAAACAGTCAATAACAAATAAAAATTGACTTAGTGAAAAATTTTAATTAATTAATTAATTAATTTTATTTAAACTTCATGTAAAAGAGTGGTACATAGGTGGACTTAATGTCACAAGGCATTCTCTACCAGTCTACCAGTCAACCTGTTTAATAGTTTAACTAGTCTCACATACCCGTAAATACACCCTGAGGTTGCACAACAGCTTGAAGACTGTGGCAGCTAGAACACTCAAATGCCATTGATGTGCAAATCAGACCCACGCTTCCTACCCTTATAACCGTACCCTTGATTGTCACTAGTTTACCTAAAATAAATAACTGTTATTATAAATTCACATCACGGAAAATATTGACTGTGAGATGTTGCTAAATTAGATAGATTATGTCGAGTTATCCTGTTTCTGGAAATGATTAGATTAAATGCACATTAAATGCTGTGATTACTTGAATAAATTGTCAATAGCGAATCACATCAATTAAGGTGAAAGCGTCAGGGTGGCCCACGACATTCAAATTATTATGAACTTACCTCTGCCCTGAAAATTGCAAAAAACATAAGTTTTTGCAATTATCAGGGCAGAGGTAAGTTTTATGTTGATAAACATATCGGTCGCGACTGTAAGACGTATTTAGTTACAGAATTATAATCATCAAAATCATCAATACAACCCTCCAAGTTCATAAGACTCGAAGAAGGACTTTGACCGTAAACAATTTGTTCATCGACTTGTTAAGAACTTGGAGGGTTGTATTGATGATTTTAAATTATTATAATTTGAATTTCACGGGCTACCTTGGAGCTAGAGGTTGCAATCGAATATTCGAATTATTCGAATTTTCTTTTCAAATTTATATTCGAATAGTAAATGAAAATAAATTCGTACTGAATACTAGCAAAAATGTTACTTGTCCAAAGTCTATGTTGGTAGAACTTAAAAATTGTTGTTGGCAACACTTCTAAACGGTATGACTTTGATGACACACATGGGGATGATGATGATTATGTTGAGTTATGGAAATAGTCCGGGAGGTATCGTAGCAAGTTCTAGCAAGCGGCTGACGCATAATCCCCCCACAACTATGCAGCTGACGATTTCAGACAGTTTCAGCCGGCGTACTATGAGTTATGAGTACTGATTTTTATTATTTTTTTTATAATATAATATCAACCTTCGATGACAATATCAGCCTGCTTACTATGACTTTTTTATTTGCAACGGTACCTTCTGGACTAAAAGCGTTGTTATTTATTTGCAAAGCGGTGATTTTCGATATTTTGTTAGGTAGGTAAATCTGATTTAAGTAATTCTGAATTATTATTTATGAATCTGATTTACTAGTGTAGGTAATAGTGCTTAAGAAAATGATATTGCAATATCTTTACGACACCTTTACATTTGTGATACTTTTGTTTTAATTATTACGAGTTCACTTTTTAATTTGTTTGATAATTTTATAATTGTTTTGATTAACATGTTTGTTCATGTATAATCGTGAGATTTATAAGAACATAAGTTTCCCACTATGTTAAATTACTTGTCACCGTAAAATTGTCAAATACGTTATATTGTAATATCTCTAGCGATATTGTAAACTCTCGAATTATTGTCAAACGAACATACTGCTTACAATAAAACGCATTATTTTTCGTGAAATGCATGCGATGGTAGTCAACTCACGCGGTGTGGAGGGAAGGAGGGGTCCCCTTTGCCCAGTGGTACCACTCTCATGAAAAGATACTGTACCATTTCTAAGAAATACCGATTAATATAACCTAACCTTAAAACACTTTATATTCCCCTAAAAAGCGTAGTCGATAGAGCCCCGCTTCGCGGCACCCCTATTTCCGAGTGCAGAGTTTAAAAAAACCTAACTAACCTAACGGGGGGGTGCCCTAAGTCCCGATTATGGGGGCAGAGATACTTCCGTATGTTCAGTTGACAATAATTCGAGAGTTTACAATATCGCTAGAGAGAAACACGTTATATTGTAATAAGTATAACGTGTTTGACAATTTTACGGTGACATATACATACATTGGAATGCATCACATTAGTTAATTTGAAAAAAAAAACAGTTTTCATTGACAATTTTTGGTTTATAATAGATGAACTTGTGAGTTTGTTGAATATGTAAATAATGATTGCGCCAGGTTTACTTATCGTCATGGAAATATAGTTCCTAAAGCAATAAAAGTATTTTATTGTAAGCTCGCACGGTCAACACAGCTCTGTCAATTAAGTCGTTAAAAAAAATATTTAAAGGACATATTATTGGACAAAAGTGCAGTAATAATAGTTATAAACCTATAATATAGCATGCTACATGTTATTAACCACAAGAAAACGATAATAGTGATACAACAGCAAAAATAATCAGTGACTCAAGTGAATTATAAAACAGTTCGGTTACAAACGAAGTGAACACAATAACCAAACAGTGCAGTGAAATCTACGTAAAAACCGAATTATAAGGAATTAAGTGATTTATAAGTGAAAACTAGTACGATTTATAGGATTTATACGATAAACAATAACATAAACCGTTGGTGCAAACTTTTTTCAATCAAAATCAAATCCATCAATAAAAGGTACAAATAAGAACTAGTAAGCGATCCACAAATTCAAATTTTAAAGTGCGTGCTTCCGTGGCGTGGAGGCGTTAGACGCTACTTGACCCGTATTACGGACCGAGGAGACGGTTCGAATCTAAGTCACACACGATACTCTTTTTGTGACATATTAAATTTAAAATAAAGTAACTCTCAAATATGGAAGATGTTTCTATAGATAAAATTACGATTCGGAAACGACAACGTTCGTGTTCATTGAGCAACAGTAATACTACTCTATTAAACTCCATGTTTGAAACAACGACTCGTAGTCTACCTGATACTTCAATTGAGAATCAAAGTACAAACGAAAAGGAATGTAAAATAAACCAGTTAAAAGAGGAATTAGAAACAGCTAATCAAGAAATAGAAACCCTAAACTATGAAAACACTTGTTTAAAAAAAGAATTAGAAAAATATAAGAAACTAATAGATGTTTATAAAAAAGTAGGTGGAGGATTGTCAGACAGTTTATTATTACGAACTCCGGACTCATTAACGAAAAGAACTCACTCAAAAAAACTTAATACTTTTGGTATGAGCACCCCTAAAACACTGTTGAAAAATACTACTGAGCTACAGACTCAGCAAAATATAACATCTCCTGATCAACCAAATACACCGAGTTGTGGAAAAGAAACTGACGCTCACAAAAAACTGTCAAATCACGACAATACCGAATCGCCCAGAAATATGTTGATCGCTAAAGAAGCGTTAGTGAAAAGACGCAAGAATATTATAATTATGGCAGATCACCAAGGAAAAATGGTCCAGAGTATATTACAAACTTTGGTTGGAGATGACTATTACGTAACGTGTATGTGGAAACAAGGAGCAAGACTATGTGATGTGTTGAACAGCTTTAAAAGTGACATGCTAACGTTATCTAACGACGATTACATAGTTATAGCTGGAGGAACAAACGACGTAAACCCGCGTGAATTTCAATTTCACACGGCAAAATGGCTTGAATCTGCTACAAATACGAACGTGATTTTCACCGAAATTCCATATAATAGATTCCTAAATATTAAGAAACTCAACTATGAACTGAAGTTTATGTGCAGTAAATTTAAAAATGTACAGTACCTAGATTTAGATTATGAAAAGCATTTACCAAAAGGCCTACACTTCAGTTTCAATTTATGCAGGTCTTGGTTAAGAGAGATATTGCGAATAGATTATAAATTAAAATTAATAACATACAATGAGACAAAAATGGCCCCCACCCAAAAAAACATGGTAAATAGCTCCACACAAACAGACTTCATTGATTTCAATACTAACCATGATACCCTAAATTCTAGCAAACAAGAGCAAAATGAAAACCAAACTATAGAGACAAAAAACACGGTCTATGAATGTTGTACTCCGTCGATGTCACCAAAAGATAACAATTTTTTTCGTGTATAATCAGTTATATATACTACATCAGAACATCAATGGTCTAATGGGTAAATCAGATGAACTTTTATTGTACTTAGATGAATTGAACCGTAACAATAAACACGTTGATGTGCTTTGTATCACGGAGCATAATATGATAAATGAGGATACTTATTCACTGAAAATTCCCAATTACTCATTGATTTCAAATTTCTCTAGGCACAATAGAAATGGAGGGGCGTGCATATTGGTACATGATAATCAGAAGGCTAAAATCTATGACATAAAGGAGCATACTATGAGAAATATCTTAGAGTGTAGTGCCATTGAACTCCTAGAGCATAATACCATTATAATCAACATTTACAGACCCCCTAGCAACAAATTAGAAAAGGTAAACCTATTTTTTTCCAAATTTAACGAAATACTCAGAAAAACCTGTTTAAAAAATAAGAAAATAATTATATGTGGTGATTTTAATATTAATAGACTGAAACGGGATAAAATAACAATAGAATTTGAGCAACTACTGGCTAGCTACAACCTTAAACTAATGATTAACGAACCCACGCGATTAAGTAGTAAAACATGTATAGATAACTTTATTTGTAATAAAAAAGGATCCAGGTATGAAATATTGGATACAGCGCTGTCGGATCATACTGCTCAACTTCTACAATATCCAGTCAAAGAAAGTCCCAACATAACACATTGGTACACACAGAAGCGAGACTATAGCGCCTCTAACATAGATAAGTTCGTTGAATGTATTCAAAATCTCGCTTTTGATGAAGTATACAATGCTGAAACAGCGGATGATGCTTTTAGCGAATTCCATGACTTGTTGAGACTGTTTTATGACCTCTGTTTTCCTATAATAAAAGTGAAAGTCCCTATACACAAACGACCACAATGGATCTCAAAAGGTATCAGAGTTTGTTCCAAGCGTAAACGTAAATTACTTTGGAAATACAGAAAATCACCAAACCATCAACTTAAAGATTCATACAAATTATATAATAAAAGATTAAAAGCAATAATTAAATTAACCCAAAAATCACAGAATGATTACTATATTAAAACCTCAGTAAATAAAGCTAAAGCTACGTGGAAGGTAATAAATAACTACAAAACAAATGTCAACCAGCAGCTAAAAAAAAATTGACAAAATAATTGTAAATAAGATACCAATCACAGATCCAATCGCAATTGCTAACGAATTCAACAACTTTTTTTCAAAGCAGGAACCACATAAACACTCTATCAACAAAAACCCCAAGTATAGAATTAAACATACTAATTCAAACTCGATCTTTATGAGCCCGTGTACCCCAGAGAAAATCGTCCAAATAATAAAGTGCCTAAAAAATACAAACAGTGTGGGGTATGATGGAATATGTACTAAAATAATTAAGGTAACTGCCAAAATAATAGCACCTGTACTGTGTCATATAATTAATAAATGCATTGAGGATGGGGTCTTTCCATCAAAATTAAAACTGTCCGTGGTAATTCCAATATTTAAAAAACAGGATAGAGAAAACATGAACTGTTATAGACCGATATCTCTAATACCTATCTTATCAAAAGTGTTCGAAAAAGTTATCTATAACAATTTATTTAACTATATGGAAAAACATAACATCCTTGCCAAAGAACAAATGGGTTTCAGGAAAAATAAATCTATTAACAACGCATTCTACACTTTCTGCAAAACGGTACTAAAAGGCATGGATGGTAAAAAATATGTCTCGGCACTTTATATGGATATGACAAAGGCCTTCGACTCTGTCAATCACGAAGTATTGTTAAATAAGTTAGAAGCGTATGGAATACGGGGAAACGCTAGAGATCTCATAAAATCATATTTAAGTAACAGAGAACAACAAACTGAAATATCTAGCATTTCACATATCACAAAAGTCGAAAAGAAGCACTTGTCAACACCAATAAAAGTCTGCAAAGGTGTACCACAAGGAAGTATTCTAGGTCCTCTACTCTTTATTATTTATATTAATGACCTCCCAAAATCCATAAATTCGTCCATGGTCTTGTATGCTGACGATAGTACTGCAATAGTTGTATCCGAAGACCCCGTGACACATGAATACGAACTGAACGATACGCTATCATCTATAGTAAACTGGCTAAATTTGAATGAACTTAAAATAAACCTAACTAAAACATTTATAATGACTTTCAAAAATAAAATTTCAAAATTAAGCAATTTTAATATAACTTATGACCAAATAAACATAGAAAACATAAACACTACAAAATTTCTTGGACTACACATAGACTCGGACATGTCATGGAAGACACATATTGAACAATTGTGTACTAAACTAAATCGGTATTCATATGCCATCTACATGCTTCGTAAAGTGGTGAATCAAGGTGCACTTCTATCTGCTTACCACGCTTACGTTGGTTCGACACTAAGATATGGTATAATGTTCTGGGGGAATGCCACTGAGAGAGAGACTGTTTTCAAAGCCCAAAAGAAATGTATCCGGGCAATATGTGCACTAAAACCTACAGATACATGTAAACCACATTTTATAAATTTAAAAATATTGACCTTCCCCTCACTATATATTTATGAACTAGCATTAGACATTAGGAAAAATTTAAGCCAATATGAGACATTAAAAAGCACCAGGCTTGCCAGTACACTTCGTGCAATACGCCATAGAACAGTTATGTTTGACAAGAGTGCATTTTGTATGGGCCCTAAAATATATAATAAATTACCTAGTAAAATAAAGGAAGAAAATAATTTTATGTCATTTAAGAATAGATTAAAAACTTACTTGATCAATAAGGCCTATTATAATGTTAACGATTATTTAAATGATAAGTGTAATAAATTTGTATAAATTAAGCATGTAATAATAATTTTTGTATATTAATGAATTTCTTAAATAATAATAATATTACCTATGGTTAAATTTGTAATTTGTTTGTAAGATAAAGTATTATTTTACTGTAATGTACCTACCTATATTTGCACACCTATTCAAGGTAGAATATGGCTTTAAGCACTTTTTCTGTTCTATGTATCACCTTATGTACCTACCCATATTGACGCAAATAAATGATTTGATTTGATTTGAAAATATTCGAATAATATTCGAATAGCACTGAAAAAATATTCGAATATTCGAAAATCAAAACTATCGAATTTTTGGAACATCTACTTGGAGCATCCCCCTTAACCGGTGCTTAATTTTGATGTGCCCAACATTTTGGATCCAGAAACCGGACATATGACTTGTACTTATATTATTATAGGTAATAAGAAGAAGCTCAGTAAGGTAAATATAATTAATATCAATTATTAAAACTTGGAATACCAAGTTTTAATAATTGATATTAATTCATATATTTACTTTTTCATTAGGCCTTACAATAATAAAATAAAAGTTTTACTCACCAAAGTAGTTAACTTTTAAATTAGCTATGGGAATTACTGGCTGATGGTTCAGTATTCTTACTTTTATCTTAGATTGAAACTTGAGTGTCTGCAATGAAAAATATTTTAATAAGTACTTCTTTTTGTTGCCTGGATGTTGGTGGTTGTGGTTGGGTGTTGTACTAAAAGATTTGAATAGTACTAGTGTGCCATTCAATTATGTATTTTTTTCTCTGATTATCTACTTGCCAATATTAAGAAATCAAATGACCACTTGAATAAACCGGCATTATTTTTTTTTTTTTTAATAGTTTATTTATTTATATAATTCATGGAAGACTTACAGCTAATAAATAGGTACTATAGGTCTAATATTGAGAGCGAGTATTTGTCATGAGATCCGGCTAACACCCGGCGCCCTCCGGTATCCGGGCCGGTGGGTGAGAAATTGGTTACCGAAGACTCCATGGAAGTAGGCGACCAGGCTTCCGTGGTAGTGAATGTTACTGCCAGCAAGAAATATGTTCAGCAGGCTTTTCACCCCAGTTTGTTTATATCTCGACCTAGATGCAACTCCCTAGGTAGCACAACAAGTAAAGAAATGCACGACTCAACAATATAAAACAGCCTGAAGTCAAATATACAGCACAGTCACCAAGAAAACAACTAGCTCAACCATCAACTAGTGCTTCTAGTTCAGCCCGTTCACCAGAATGGCAAAGAGTTCCTTCTAACCGAAGCTATAAGCGCAAGAAGCTCTACAATCACCATCACCAGAGGCAATCAAAGCCTCCAACAAATATAGTGGCCTACAAATTGATCTCACCGAAGATGAAAGTGCATTGAAACAAAAACGTCCTAATAAGCCCCCACCGATTATCCTATACGGCGTTGAAGATGTCAACAAACTAACAGAACTCCTAACCACTGTTGCAGATAAGGGAGAATTCATTTTCAAAATCGTTAACAGAAACCAGTTAAGAATCAATAGTCTTGACATTGAGGCTTACAAGAAAATTATGACCCTAGTCCGTGAAAATTGAAAATGGGCTTATCGGCCACACATTTAACAGGAAAGATCAACGGTGTTTGTAATAAATAATCTGCACCATTCAACCCCACATAGTGCCATAATAGAGGAACTGAAAAAACTGATAACAGGGTTCTTTGCAGAAATCATAAATGTTAAGTTTGGGCCCGAAAAGAAGCCGACTTCAACATTTTTTGTTAATCTAGTCTCAAATCCAAACAATAGCGCAGTTAAAACAATAAAGGCGATTTACCATCAAACAGTTTCAATAGAAGAACCTAAAAGGAAAACTTCCATACCACAGTGCCAACGATGTAACAATATGGGCACCCGAAAAACTACTGCATGATGCCCTATCGTTGTGTGAAATGCGCACAAGCACATAAAACATCTGAATGACCAAAAAAAAAGAGAAACACTCCGGCAAAGTGCGTACTATGTGAAGGCTCACATCCTGCAAATTACAAAGGCTGCACTGTGCACAGGGAGATCCTAAATAGGAAAACAGGTAAGAAACCCATACCCCGAAAGATACTACCTGAAGAACCCAAAACCTCACCAGCAAAACCTGCAGTCGAACAAAATAGGCCACAAGTCGAGAATACAAACCCAAAACATCAGGGTCACGACAGAAATAGTCTGACATATGCAGAAGCCACTAAAAACTAAATTTAGAAACATTACTCTCACAACAGGCTGTAAAGCTAGATAAACTAATAGACCAGATGTCGATTATGATGAATTTACTCACAACAATTATCAGTAAAGTTGTCCGATAAATGGCTACATTCAGAGTTGGGACCTGGAACATAAATGGACTGGTCAAACATAAACAAGATGTAGATATACTTCTTACTCACCATGACATTGACGTACTTCTAGTTACTGAAGCACACCTAACAGCCTTATAGTACCTACTTTAAAAAACTATAATGCATATTCCACATTTCATCCTGATGGAACTGCACATGCAGGGACCGCAGTCATAATAAAGAAGCACATCAAACATGTTCTCTTAGAGGAATAAAAAACTGACCAAATACAGGCCACTACGGTTATGGTTCAAGATAAACAGAGCTCACGAACTTTATCTGCTATACAACATTGTTTTTTGTTTATACTAAACCCGAAAAGGGAAAAGTTGGAAAAGTTGTTCAAAATGATGAGTACAATGACTTGTACTCATCATTTTGAACAACTTTTTCTATGGGACGAACCTTGAAATCGCGAAAAAAAAATCACCTGTTCCCTACATTTATGTTCGCATAACTCGTCAAAATGTAGGGAACAGCTGATTTTTTTTTTGCGATTTCATGGTTCGTCCCATAGAAAAAGTTGTTCAAAATGATGAGTACAATGACTCCTTTTCGGGTTTAGTGTAAACAAAAAATAATGTTGTATATTGTCCCCCTAAGCATATCTTAAAGGAAAATAATTTCACAAATTTCTTCACAACTCTCGGCCAAAGATTTATATGTGGCGCAGACTGGAACGCCAAAAATGTCTACTGGGCTCTCGACTTTCACTACCCAGAGGTAAAGAATTGAAAAAACGCCTTGACGATAACAAATTACACGTCCTGACTACGGGTGAACCCACGATCTCCTGATCTACTGGACTTCTTCGTCTATAAGGGACTTTCCAATATGCATCTAAGCGCCGAAAGTTAGACAACTTTCGGCGCTTAGATGCATATTGGAATAGCAGCTCCGATAGCAGCTCCGATCATACTCCCCTGATCGCCACTGTAAGCACAACACTAATAGAAAGACCGCTCA
The DNA here is from genome assembly GCA_916618015.1 of Xestia c-nigrum. Classification (NCBI taxonomy): domain Eukaryota; kingdom Metazoa; phylum Arthropoda; class Insecta; order Lepidoptera; family Noctuidae; genus Xestia; species Xestia c-nigrum. Next base: position 9,740,417 of record OU745245.1, on the reverse strand, counting down.
AAGAAACTCTCTACAACAAAAACACTGATTGGGTTGCATTCAGAGACATCGCGTCAAATGTAAACTTAAAAATATCATTTACAACAAACGACGACATTGATAAAGCTGCTACTGACATCGCAAACCTTATTCAGATAGCTGCATGGAATTGCACACCGATACTTACGAGGCCAGGATCCAAAAATATTCCCAAGGAAGTGAGGAACAAGGTCTTGAAAAAAGGAGGCTCAGAAGAGTTTGGCACGCTTCTGACAGACGCGATTTTAATAGAGCGGCCGCAGAACTAAAGTAATACCTGAAATACATCGAAGACGAGACCTTAAAAAACCGACTGGAAAATCTGGACACCACAGCCAAAAATGAATATTCGCTCTGGAAAACCGTAAAAGCATAGCAAAAACGCGCCACAAACAGCTCAGCAACCTTTAAAGCTTGGAAATAATACATGGGCAAGAAAAGATGACGAACATTCACTCCCAATTCTAGCGACACATCAATGGAATCAGAGATCCAAAACTCTTTGGAGACAGATCTACAACTCGGCTTACCGCTAAAATGATGCTCACCTCGAGAGATCTGGAGAATTATAAGAGATCTGGAACTAAATAAGGCACCTGGATATTGCCTTATAACTGCCGAAATTCTACGTCAGTTACCAAGAAAAGCCATCGTATTCATGACACAGCTCTTTAATGGATGTTTAAGGACTGGATACTTTCCGAGAATATGGAGAGTGTCAGAAATTATCATGATCCCAAAGCGTCGTTCGGCTGTGTTCCTGGCCGTACATCAAGCGTTCGAAAAGGTCTGGCACCAGGGCTTGTTATTTAAAGTAAAAAAACAAATCCCACACAGCATGTATGTATTATTAAAGTCATACTCTTCTAAGTATGACTTTAATAATACATAAGACACACAGAACTTTCCGGGTAAAAATTAATGATTCTTATTTTAAGTTCCACGACATACTGGCTGGAGTACCCCAGGGCTCCGTCTTGGGCCCAACCCTCTACCACATATACACACCAGACCTACCAACCACATAAAATGTACTTTCTGCCATCTTTGCTGACGACACGGCTACCTTGTGCAGTCATAAAAATCCTCATGTGGCCTCACTGGTGCTGCAAAAACACCTTGACAAACTCCACAAATGGATGAAGGAATGGAAAATAAAAGCTAGCGCCAACAAATCCACGTATGTGACGTTTACTCTCAGAAAAAATGACTGCCCACCTGTTAAACTTGGAGATGACACACTTCCACACGGAACAGTAGCAAAGTACCTCGGCGTCTATCTCGATAGGAAACAAATGTGGAGATACCACATTGAAAAAAACGTGACCAGCTTAACATACTGCTGCGAAAACAAAACTGGCTCATAGGAAGGATTTTCATTGGAAAACAAAGTGCTCATCTACAAAGCAGTATTAAAGCCTGTTTGGAGATGAAGTACTGTTTGTGCCATGAGAACTGTACTGTTTGTGAGAACAGGAGGTGGACAGGGAGTATTAGACGAAGCGGGGTTGAGGAAAGTAGACATAAAATAGGACGAAAAAGCCTCACAAATAGAATCTCCAGTGAGTAATGGTTCGTCATTATAGTTTAATGTATTAGGTATATTATTAGACTTGTAGCAATTTTTAACAAAGGTCCAAAAGTGTTTAGGGTTATCTTTAATGGATTTTTCTGTTTTATTTAGATAGCATTTATAACATGAAGTTTCCATAGTCTTTGTTGGGTATTTTTTATTACTTACTAGCTTTTGTGGTATATACTCGTACTTGTTTTGAAATTGTTTTACGGTGTCTATAAAGTACTCAACGGACTCATCCAGTGATCAGATTGAAAACTCATGTTCCCAATTAGTACTAGAAATCTAATTATAAATAGAAACAAAATCGCCTTTGCTATAGATATATTGCGACCGCGGCGCATGATAAGAGGACGTATTTCAAAGATGTCAATGTTGATTGACAAAGAAGGGTGATAGGGATCAATGGGCACCAGAGAGTCAACACGCTCGCTAACACTGGCTTACTTATTTGAGAGGACTTAGTCTAACTTTTAATTACCTTATATATATAGTAGTAACTGCACAGAATATATACATAAAAACAGCAAAACTTACCTCATGCAAACTATACTCTAAAAGCCTTAAGGTTTTATCAGGATATTCAAATAATTCAGTATTAAAAGTAGGCCAGCTTCTGATAAACTCGGTATCATTTACTAAATTGTTGACATCTAAAGGCACACTGCGAGTTTGATCAATTTTTTCCAAATCAAATAAGTTTTTGTTTTCTTGAATAAACTTCTTGAAATAGTTAATATGACTTGATAACTCTAAATTCTCTTGTTGTTCTGAAATAGAAGCATATATCCATACATAGACATAACGTTATTCTTTTTTCACATTGTACTGCTTGGACACTAATTACAAACTTAATTTAATTCATAGAATAATTTTCTAACCTTCGGTTGGAAAGTAGAGCTTCCAAATATTGTTGTTATCATTAATGGGCAGAACAGTGGGCAGTTGATTAGCTGGTGCTCTTGAAGATCCTGCAGTACTCGACACCCGGTGAGTACTAGATGAATTATTTAAACTTTGATTGTCTGAACCATTATTCTGATTGTTTCTACCACGATACCAGTTGTTTCGATAGCGACCTCTCCAGTTGCGACGCATTATGGATTATTTAGTAAGTTTTAAAATAAACTTTAGCTTCAAAACAATCTTTTCCCGCGAGCTTATGTCACTGTCAGATATATTATTGCCACAGATTAGATATTAGTAGCTAGCTACAGTTACCCTGCGTTCCGAATTGCGATAAAAGTGATAATATCGCGAATCCGCCCAACGCGCAATGTCACAATCATTACTCAGTAGCCTCATATTTTGTGACTACTAAATTCGGTCGGATTCGCGATATTATCACTTTTTTTGCAATTCGGAACATAGGGTTAGTGCAGTTGGCTTGGCCTTAGTGATGCCCGATCAAATTCGATACTTTACAGTATCGATACAACATGATGTGTCACTCAGATTTTTGGATCTACTTGAAGCATTTTTTAGAATATTTGTTTTATTAAGGTTCCATAGCCAAACGGTTAAGGCGAAACCCATTCAGATTTGCCCTGTCCGTCTGTCCGTCCGTATGTCACGTCACAGCCATTTTACTTCGTGATTATTGACACCACACAGTTGAAGTTTGAAGAGTAGGTGTCTCCATATCCGCTAACAGCTCTGCCTAAAATGTAACTGAAAGTTGTAAAAAAATATTTCAATGTTTACAACTGTGTGGGCTGTCTATTAACAGCTCTTGAAAGATATTAACTGGGTTCCGAAAATACCTTTTTGAAGTTAATGTTATTTGATGAAATATTTTTGCTTCAAAAGCCATATTTGTGTTGTGCCCCTCTAATTTTTAATGTAAGAGGAGGAAATTCTGAAATGTTTTGTGTTTGTAGAACGTAAAAAAACTTATACGAAAATTGGTATTCGACGACCACGTCTGATGTTCCAAAATCCAAACCACTAATAAGTTTCAATCGAGCTAGGTACCGTTAGAATGTTCATGTTTTTCATTATGAATCTGTGCGTGTTGACAGCCACCTTCGTTAGCTGATACTTTAACTTATATTGATATTATTTTATTGAAACAAATGTTAACACAGTCAGGAAAACAATTAGGTTTACAGGCAAGCAATCTTCTTACTATTACTTCTTACTATTATAAGTGGAAAAGGGTTATAATCAATCTGTTTGCAATTTCATATAAATCCTCACAGTAGTTTCTGCGTGAAAGTATGACTAAAATCGATCATCACAGACTTTTACATTTATAATAGACGTAAGAAGATTGCTGGCCTCAAAATCAAAATCAAAATCAAAATAATTTTAGTTCACATAGGCCTGGATGGGCACTTATAAAACCTGCATACCTAACTGTTTTGCTGACTGTAATAGGTATTTAAGACACTATCCGAAAATTGTAAAAATTATACCAAAAGCTATTCGCAATGATCCTAGAAATATATCGTTTAGAAGGTAACGATTCGAATCGAAATCAATCAAGTACAAGTATTGCGCATCCCTAGTGAGGGTGACACTGAGGAGAGTGGAGTGTCAATCGGGTCCATGGAACTATTAAGTATAACAAACCAATAAAAGAGCATCGCCATGGAACTAATAGGTACCTATTAGAATGTGACAAAGTTTTAAACTATATTGCATTTTAAAAAAATATTTACCAACAGAGCCCTCCGGGTCGTTGGATGATAATCAAGCGCCAAAATAAGACGTGTTCAACTTTTTCATCCCTTTGGTAAATGACTGTATAATATGATCTTCGCTAAAGAACGTTTGTGACTAGATATACCTTTAATAAATTGGTCCAGGATTTCCAAAGTTACAGCGTTGTAAAATTTTACCAGATTTTTAACTTACCTACTTTGCCTTCCTGCGCGAGCTACTGCGTGACACAGTGCCGGTTTTAGCACTACCAGCGCCCTGGGCAAGGTTTAGGCACCCGCCTTCATGGATAAAATAATGGCTTTTAATTATATGAATAGCTATTTCAAGGTGGGGAGGGAGTCTCCTGCCGGGGTTGCGGGCCTGTTCGAAAGAGATACCGCGGCCCCGGAACGTAAAGGGCGAGGAAGGAACATGGATGGGTTTTAGTCAGTAAGAGTCTGACACTCCCTCCCGCTCCGCCCAGAGTGGGAGAAGTCATTTGATGATTTCCCATCCTAAAAAAAAAAAAAAAAAAAAAGGTGGGGAGGGAGGGGGCTCAGAATGTTGTACTGAATATGTGCTGTTAACCGTTTTCTCCGTTGTGTGGCAGTTTGTGTATTTGTTTCTTCCGGCTTATCTCCGAAACGGCTGGAACGATTTTGACAGGCGCGGATACAACTTTTGCGTAATTTTACTTAATTTTACATGTTTTCCACAAAAATCATTTTAAACAAAAAAGAATGGATACATTTTTGATAATAGGCATGCCGACAATATCAAACAATTACAAATTTATTTAGTCCGGCAGTCACAGTATTGAATAATATTAATTTGAAACATATTTTTTGTTTTTGTAAATTAATGAATATTGACTAAGATAGAACGCAATAAAACTAGGGAGTGGGGGCTCATGACGTCAGTATACCTTAAAAATTAAACCTAGACGTGCCGTATTGAGAATTTTAAGAGCGTCGATAGCGAGCAAAGCGATCTCGAAAATTTTAACAGTTCACCTACAGTGGACAGGTTAGGATTGTTTCAAATTACCGGATTTATTTGGGTAAGTTATAGATAAACTTAAGATTAAAGAAAAACTACACTGCTAGAGCGAGCGAAGCGAGCTCGAAATTTTTTTAATTGGAGATCAAAATGTCCACATGCTCTATTTTTTGCAACTATTGCTAATGCTATTAATATAAAGGCCTCGAGGCAAGGGACTCCTATTTTATTTCAGTCTATAACTATACGGATCGATAATACGAAAATACAATAGGCTGTTTTCTACCCAACTGCAATGCAAACAGGGTGAAAATGTATGTAATAGCTGACTTATAGCACAATTTTCTTTTCCCGACATGTTCAGAATGATCTTCCACCCCGTATGCATTGTAAAGCTGTTGATTCAAGTGATCGGGTAAGAATTATCCATTGATGAACAATCTGTGTATGAGGGCCCATAAGGGCTGATGAGGGGCGCCCGCGGCGCCCCTTTACACCTGGCGCCCGGGGCGGTCGCCCTACCGGGCTCTACCCTAACGCCGCCACTGATGACACACTGCTGTGTGATGTCCGATTGCGGGTGATGCGGAGTGTTTACGTTCATAAAATTTAATTTGTAAAGTGGTTTGCACTTATTATTTCAAGTATTCGTGTTTAAACATTATTATTGTTATTTCGTTTATTCATTTTGAAACATATCCATTTACATTTTTGAATTTAAAAATATCTAAGAAATACATTTAAAAATATAAAAATAGTGGTAGACCGGTATCGGGAGCAGGGTCCAAGGTACGGGTGGTTAGGGCCGCAGAGGCAGGAAACTCCTCACAAATGCGAGGCGTATCGAGAAGTACTACCTTCTGTATCGAAAAAGAAAATCTAAAGAGAGCTTCGGTAGATGGTCATTAAAGCTCTTGGCATTAAGGCCATTGGCCGTCACGACAATTGGCACAATGGTAACCCAGTCTATTGCACATGTCGCGAACCTCGTGTGCCAAGTCAAGATATTTAAATTGTTTCTCTTTCTCAGCTTTCATTGCATGAGGTTCTCGTCACGCGGAATGGTAACAACGATTATCAATACGCGGCGCGCTGATCGGTCCATCATTCACCACTAGATATTATTATTTTTTGGGTGACGTACCTCAAAAGGTAAAAAGGAACCCATATAAGATCACTTTCTTGTCCGTCTGTCACCTTCGATTTACTCAGGAACGGGTGAACCCAGCAAGTTGAAATTTATACCAGACTGCATAATCCCTATTAGGTGTATTAAGAATCAAGGTCCTGAATCAACACGCCAAATGGATATGGACAAATTTAAGTTTTCGCGAAAACTTGTAAATCTTAATTTTCAACTTGTTATTTGGCGAGAAGCAACGTCTTACAGCACATGTAAAGGTAAAATCTGAAAACCGTAAAAATGATGTATAATAACAAAAACTATACTACTTTTATGTACAAACTTATTATTAGGTATTTGCGAATAGCAAAATTAAGTGTGTCTTTTAAAAAGTTTGTACGGAAGATACGGTGCGCGAGTCCGACTCGCTTTTGGCCGTTTTTAGGGTCCCTTAGCCAAATGGCAAAAAACGGAACCCTTAGGGATTCGTCATATCTTTCTGTCTGTCCGTCCGTATGTCACAGTCACTTTTTTCCGAAACTATAAGAACTATGCTGTTGAAACTTGGTAATATAGTTTTGACCTATCCGTAGATTTTTTTAAAAAGTCTTTTTTTCAGTCTAAATTTACTGTTTTTAGGGTTCCGTAGCCAAATGGCATGCCGTCCGTATGTCACAGCCACTGTTTTCCGAAAGTATAAGAACTTGGTAAGTAGATGTATTCTGTGAACCGCATTAATATTTTGACACAAAAAAAGAAAAAAAAACAATACATTTTGGGGGTCCCCATACTTAGAACTGAAACTCTATTTTTTTTCCATCAAACACATACTTGTGGGGTATCTACAGATAGGTCTTAAATGATATTGAGGTTTCTACCATCATTTTTTTCTAAACTGAACAGTTTGTGCGAGAGACCCTTCCAAAGTGGAAAAATGTGTTCCCCCCCTATAACTTCTAAAACACGAGAGTGATATATTATCTAAAAAAAATATATGATATACATTACTATGTAAACTCTTACCGGAAATTGGTTTGAATGAGATCTAATAAGTAGTTTTTTTAATACGTCATAAACCGAAAACCGCAATTTACCTATCATTCAATCTGTTACGGAACCCTTCATGAGCGAGTCCGACTCGCACTTGGCCGCTTTATTTTTCTATTTTTGTGTGCAAATCCTAATTAATGCGGTTCACAGATTTACGTCAAATATTTTTTTTTTTCATCAAATCTGTACGTTAGGGGTATCGGTTCGGAGGACACGGTGGAGCATACGGTGGAAGTCTGCCCTGCGTGGGCGGAGCACCGCCGTGTCCTCCTAGCAGCGATCGGCGGCGGCGAGCTCTCGCGTCCTGCCCTGGTTCAATCCATGGTCCGGAGCGAGACGGAATGGGAAGCCGTCACCTCCTTCTGCGAAGCAGTCATGCTAGCGAAGGAGGTGGTGGAACGAGAGAGGGAGAGAGCCTCTCTTCGCGGCCGCCGCGGGAGACGCACCGGGCGTCGGGGGCCACGTGGTGGCTACCGGCCACCGTAGATGCGGGCCTGTACACGGTTGGCTATAGGCTAGCTAGCCGTCCGTCCGCCTAAGGACGACAGGCCGTGTCGACGGTGCGTTCGTGTTCCACGCGCGCCTCAAAGAGATGTCAGCATAAGGGGAGGGGCCCGCAAGGGCCGGAGCCTGTCGGGGTTGCGGGCCTGTTCGAAAGAGATTTCCCATCATAAAAAAGAAGGGGTATCGGATAGGTCTTCAAAATTATATTGAGGTTTCTAATGTAATTTTTTTTTTAACGCGCGACAGACAGTTCCAAAGTGATAAAATGTGTCCCTATAACTTCTAAAATAAGAGAATGATAAAACTAAAAAAAATGTATGATGTACCATGTAAATTTCCACCGAAAATTGGTATGAACGAGATCTAGTACTTATGCAGTTTTTTTTAATACGTCATAAATCATAAACCGCAATCATTTACCTTTTATTCCATCAACTCAAATATCAGACTAAAAATGATGTTAAGTACTACGGAACCCTTCGTGGGCGAGTCCGACTCGCACTTGGCCGCTTTTTAATTTTTTTGTTGGCCTACTTTGTGTAGCACTGCTGGCAAAGGCCTCCCCGTTCTACTTCCATACCTCTATATTCTATGCGATCTCAAGACTATTATTGATCGAAGATCTCAAGCCATAAGATTGACGCGGTGTCACGTCACACGTCAGCGCGGCCGCTTAGGGTTCTTACAGACGAGCGGCACGTTATCAGCACGTCTAAAAATAGGTAACTCCAGAAAACAAAACCTTTCATTTTCTTCCTATCTTCAAAAATGACTGAAAGTGAAAGTATGACCTTTGCGGTAAATTCCGACTTAGGGTCTCCCCACATTTATCGACGCTTAAGCCGAGTGCATATCACCACACTAATCGACTTATAATCGACAAACGGCTCGTTTCGACATCGGCCGGCGGCGGCGTCGCGACGCGTCGTCCGACCCGAGCCGATGCGTATGGTATTAGTAACACCCTTATTCCGTAGACATAAAAGCTTTTTTGACCGGTGTTAGCCGCTTCAGCATCGACAACGTTGGTGTGTCTCAGTTACGGGCCACTGCCAGGTTAGGGACCTGCAAATTACTAAAACGAAATTTCGAGGGCCACACTCTACCAACATGTGATTAGTGATAGTCTAAGAAAAACTGCAATTAGTACTAATACGTTGGCCGAGTGTAAGTACTCGCCGAAAGCCTTCGCCAACGCGATCGTCCGTATTCCAGTTGAACTTAGTAGTTAGGTACTTACCAGGTCCATGCATTAAAACAAAGCTTTCCCACTACATTTTAAAGTTCGAATAACAAATCATAACGGTTTGGTTAAAACAATTGTTTGTGAAATTATTAAAGCTTGTGTGAAGGAACTAATTTATCACAGGTGTTTATTAGTTTCGAATGAAAACAGTTGCAAAAACCAATTAATGTCCGATATAGAGGACCAAAGTTTGTCAGAAGCAAATGCAGGGGCCTCTCAGATTGCCGTAAAAGATTCTAAGGATCAATTAATATCTTTGCATTCATTTGAGTCTCTTGGAATATTGTCAGGAAGGCAATCCGAAGAAGCGAGTACATCGTGCTATGATGAATTCCTTGAAGTTGACAGATCAACTCTGGGAGCCATATTGGATGTCAGCTCTCGCCTACTGGGTTATCAGAGGAGAAGCAGAGCATCTTTGAGCACATTGACACAAGTTCATGAGACATATACAGACAAGCAAGTAAATAAACTGACTAATTAGATTGTATTTAACTCTTCTGTTGCTTACATAAGTAAGGTACGTCATTCATATAGGTACATTTATTAAACTCAAATTTAAAAAAATCTGTTTCATAGTCTAAAGCCAAAGAAGCTCGAGGCAGTAGAGTTGGTGGTGTCAGGCAACAACACATATTTCTACTTGATAATGTAGCTACTATGTTGAATAAAACTCCTGAATATATACTGGTAAGGAATTTATGTACTACTTATTCGTATCACTTTATTTTATTGTAAAAACCTGATAATTATTAAGATATGCGATGGTTAGGGATACAACAATACGACTGTTGTAAGTTTTTAACCATCGCTTAACTCAATAATTATCAGGTTTTTATTCATAGGAGTGATAAATACCTACATATTATACTTACATTGTATTGTACTTGCTTATTATTTTGAGTGTAATAAATTTTCTTATACCATTTACTTAATTCCATTGCAGGAAGGTGTTTACGACGCAGATTTTCATATTCACCTACTAGATAGCGCAATCGATAAAGATGGCACGCATAGTATTGCTATATGTGATGCAATGCTACCTCACGTCGATATGGGTATGCGTCGTAATTCCCTCTTATTTAAGGCGGAATAGCAAGGGAAGCCTGCGTAATTCAAACTCACTTACGCTTTTGTAATTAATGACCCATTTAATGACTTTTTCATGAAATAGTTAAGTATTGAATGGGGGTTCTGTTCAAAATGAATTTAGAGGGTTGTATTGATGATTTTAATGATTATAATTATGTATCTATGTACGTGTTACTTTCGTGACTTATTTTTCATCAACATGCGACACTGACCTGCAAATTTTAAAAAATAACGTGGGTAAGCAAAAGCAATTGAATTTCGCGGGCTACCCTGGCGCCCATGAAAAACCATCTGTAAATAATGTACTTATTGAATAGCTTTCCGAAGTTACCTATTTCAATTAATACGAATTTTAATCCCCGCAAGGAAAATCTTCCCTCCCTCTGACGGAAGAGGAGGCCTGTGTACCAACAGTGGAAACATTATACTGACTGATTATGCTGAAGGGGGAATCATGGTGCAACATAAGGCTACGTGAGCACGTGCATCATACATGACTGCATGTTTAATCCACTCTCACTGTTTGTCAATATTATAAAGTTTACACCAAAGTCATGGACAAAAAACCCCCAGTAGGTATTTAGTTTAGGGTCGTAGCACACGTATCTAATCGGAAAGGGATCGTCACCGTATCAACTAGAGGCGTTCAGTATTATTTGTGTGAAACTCCCTACTGCAACGCACACTAATCGGAATCGTAACGTAATCGCTTCGCCTCGGGACAAGCTCACGAAGCGGTGCGTGGTCGACTTGCAGTCCCCGCGCTAACGGTTCTCCGTACCCTAGCTTACGGCTCTCCGTACCCTAGCTTACGTTAACGTTAGGATTCAAAATGATTAAACTAGTGCCGCCTAGCCGTCAACCAGCGGCCGGCGAGGCGTAAGCGCGGCGTCGCCTAGCTGTAACCGAGTCGACGTGCCGGAGGTTCTGATCCGCTTACGTTACGTGGACGCCTGTTTGACGCCAAGGGGAAAGGCGAGGCGGTGACGATCCCTTTGCGAGTTGATAAATGTGCTACGACCTTCACTGTCTCATTTTTTTAGAATCGGGTCGTTTTGTACCTAATCAGAAAGGTAGATCGGAAAGGATTTATATATCGGATTTGTCGACGATTGGCACCCAGGGCAAGTGTGTTGTCATGTACAGATTAAACAGCAAGGCTATTGACAGTCGGAACGTGTCTGATGTAAGTACAGTAGGTAGGAATAAGATAGTAGGTTAACAATAGTACATTTTGATACAAGTGGAGAAAGTTTGTTATTGTAGTTCAAGGCGGTATTAACACACGAGCCGTAGGCGAGGGTGTTTTTGAGCCGAGAACTGCAATAACAAATGTCCACGTGTATCAAACGACGTTTTTCAAAACAGTTTTGAAGACATAAAATAAAAGAATGTAAAATATTTGTGTCATGAATTATTACGAGTACGAGTCATAGGATTTCATATTTTTTCCACGCTTTGCTTTCGCCAGGTTGAAGAAGAGGCAAAGGTATGAAGCCGTTATACAGCCTAATATAAAAAATAGCTTTTTAGAACACAGATAAATGTTAATTTGTTTGTAAAAGTAAATTTTAGTTTAAAAATTATCATCTTTATTTATGATATTGAATTAATAAACACAATTTGAATATTCAAAAATGTTTACAAAGGAAGACGCAGATCGCTTTTCCGAAAAACATTCACCTCTGACTCTGTAGTGGTATAGTTTTTTTTAAATTATGCATTGAACCAATTTGGACTAAGTATGCATAGTTATCTGTGATAATTTTGCTATCCGCACAGGTCCGTGCGAAAAAAGAGCAAAAACGCACGTGTGTGAAATACACTGTATTTTGAAACTAATCGTAGTGCGAAAAGAACCAGTATTCGAGGAAGTGTATTGAAAAATGATTTAATATACCTACGAGAAGTATTTATGTACGCAATTAATGCCGTTATGCCGCCCTAGGTACAACGTAGGATTCAGAAATGTCATACCAACCACCTTAACCACCTATGTAGGTAATTCCGTAGAATGAGAATTGAAAACGTAACTTAGCACGAGTTTAGAGCACTAAGATGCCTACTGATGCTTCCTCTATGGTTTTTAAATCTTAAAATATCTAAGTTTTACCATTATTGTTGTTACTTGCTACACAACTTGGATTAAAAACTCGATCTTACAGTTTTTTAGTACAATGATGTAAATTATGTCAATTACAGGAATACTTTTCTGTACTATTCGATATCAATCAAGAGACTGAAAATGTCGTGTCAGCTATCTACAAGACCATGAAGCGTGTTTACGTGCCCGCTCTTCAAGTTTGCAAGGGATGGGGAGACATTAACCCTCCTAATCCAAAAAGCAATGACATCATCAAGACTTATATTTCAAAAATAATGCTTTTCGTTGATTATCTAGCAAGTAAGTAAATTTTTATACGTTATGAGATAATTGGGAATATGCAAGAAATTCAAAACTTTTATTCCTTAAAAATGTCTTATACTGCCCCATATAAACACTGGTATATTTATTAATTTTCTAAAACAACACTTATTCTACAATTTAATGTTTTATGTAGCGTGTTTTTTGTGAAACGGAACGCAAATTCAAAACGCACCGTCGCCGGTAGTGACATCAAACGCTTTGTGTCAAAGAAATAAAAGTATTTGAAGTCTAAAAACTACCTACTTAAAGTTTCACAAAGATGTTATTACCTACTCGTATAATATTGTTGTTGCAATGTTTGCTTGAATAAAGCACATGAAATTAGTAAAATGATTATTTATAAAGGGTGAAAAGTAAAATGTAAACAAGGTAGTTAGAGGGAAATGACGTCAACCGCTTTGTCAGGAATGGCCGCGACAGTCACGGACGTTTGAACCGCGTGCAGTAGAAAGTTGCAGACGTTTATGGTTTTAAAGTAATGTGTTTTTCATCTTGCTCATCGATATTTGAGTGCAAAAGCCGTTTTTATCGTCTTGAGGGTAAAGTAAATTTGAACATCGTGTGCATTAAGCATGTGAATTCAAAACATCATTAAACCTATTTACTTCTACCTCTATGGTGCCGAATTTATCTTAATTTATTTTTAAAATTTGTTAAGAAGTCAGACTCGGAACCTTCTTGGTGTACTTTTTTTAATATATTTTGCACGCGCCATTTTCTTTACACGGCATATGTTAACACCTTAGGTTAAAAACAAGGAATCCAACTTGAAAACAAGTGAAAAACCTAAAATGACCACTCATTATCTAGCGACGAGGAAGTTTATTTGACGCCAACAGAAGTAACTGAATTTGTTAATAATGCGCAATTTTTTTCTTGCGTTTTTTCATTTCCTCGCTGAGGTGGGATGAAAAGTTACGTGTTGCACTCGAGTGCAAAGATTTTTCACCTCGTGCTCTTTTGATTCCCTCGCTAACGCTCAAGATTCTAAGTATTGAATCACTCGCTTCGCTCGTGACTCAATTTCAGAATCTTTCGCTTGCTCGGTCATCAAAATTGAGCACGCGGTTAAAAAACAACTTTGCACTCTTGTATAGCAAATAACTATTATTGATTTATGTGAAGAAAAAATACATGCATATTCCATAATATTGTACTTGGACTTCGTCGCTGCATACTCTAGTTCAATAGATCATGTGATGCGTCAGCCCGTCGATACATCATTTTATTTCTTTTTTTATGGGCACTAAATATCTATTAATTTATTTGAACCGAACTAGGCCATTGTCATAACTAGCGTAGATGGACGTGCAAAGAGTTTTAAAAACGGTTCCCGAAACCTGTTTTAATAAAGGTGAAAGTGGGCATAGAAAAGCATAGTACCTATAGTTTTATTTTTGATAACTTATATTATACTTAATATTTTTATTTAGAAACCAAAATCGATTTGGATTGCTGTACAAGATTTAAAGTTAACATGTCACTCTACGAGGATGAGTTGTCTGACCAAGAGAAAATGAAACTGGCCATTACTAAGACTCATGTATTGGAAGAAATATGCTCTTTTGTGAAGCAATGGAAGCGTCAAATTACAATGGTATGTCATGATTTCCAAAAAAATATTTTATAAGATTTGTTTAAATTTTTAAAATAAATATACTTAATTATTATTGATTATATTTAAACTCCTTGGATTGAAATCCAGAGCGCTGCAATACTGGCGTCGAGTAAAAAAAAAATTGATTTGACAGTTGCCGGCAAAAAAACTGTTTTTAAAAGTAAATCAAAAGGCCGCCAAAAGGTCGTTTTCCTGAAGTTAGCTTTGTTTTACTTATGGGTAGTAGTTAATATTTTTTGTAATTTATACCTACGTGCACAAGATATTGGAAAAGGCGCACTCTTCACAGGTTTCTTCATTGTTATATCTATGTTTTGAATTAGACTCGCAGTTCTTTAACCTCAAAGTCTAGCCTGAATGATAATGAATTACTTGTAAAAACAAAGGAACAACGAATAGACCAGGCATTCGCGTGGTGGTGTGATTCATATCATGCTCTGATGCGATTTCTATCGGCAAACATGACATGTACTCACACAAACTGTCATCCCCTAATTTAACTAATTTATGGGATAAATAAAAAAATCATGAGTAGTTTTTTTTTTTACAAAATTGCTGTAACACTTTTTACCTAGTAATATCGAAATCTGGCTTAGTAGGTACCTATAACTTTTAGAAGTTTCGAGAACGTGGCCCTTGAAAACATTTTGTCTTATAAAATACTTATGATGCTGCGTAAGCTATTGATTACTCTTTTATGCTTCTAGACGCAGTGGTTTAGGCTGTACCTAATGCCCATGCAGTGAGACTGTGATTAAGATTAATAATTTTGTATGCATAGGTATTAGTGCAGAGTCAACAACTGCGTAGAGAACCTTCTAACATAGGACCACTAGCCGAGCTGGACCACTGGCGCCGTCAGCTTACTTCATTCACTTCGATTATAGAGCATCTTAAGAGTGAGCCTACAATGATGTACATTCACACGTTGATAGCTGCGAAATCTAAGCTATTGAAGGTATGATTTGGTATTCAGGTGTACTTGGAACTACAGATTGAACGAGATAAATAGGTACCTACGTCTATTGGACAATTCTTGCGATATCTGAGCAGCGTTAAAAGCGTGAAAATAGAAATACATAACAAACCTATATGTATCTATATGTTTGCATGAAACTCAACCTACCTACCGTACCTTTAAAGACCGATGAAATTAGTAAGCAAAATACAGTGATAAGAGTAATAACTTCTAAAATATTTTCAGAAATGGAAACAATTAGACAATAACGTAACAGATTATTATAACGAAGCTTTGGACAACGTGAGGTACTTGTACGCTTTGGAAAAATACTGTGAGCCACTCTACAGGTATTGTTATGACTTTAATTATTTATTTATTTATAACAACCAACAGCTAAAATAAGTGAGTAACAATTGCATAAGTCACACAGAGTCAATTACAGGTTCTCACTAGTAGACACAGAGATGATTAGTAGAAACCTTGGGATCACCAATAAGCAGGCACGATAGTAATACAAATAACAATAAAAATAAGCAATAAGCACTAAATACACCCAGAAATTAGGTTAGGCATTGTTGACATGGGGAAAAAATAAGGTAAAGCACTACGCGGTTTTAAAAAGTTTGCATTTAGCCGAATTCCTTTAGAATCGGCTCAAAAGAGAACTCCTTACAAAGAATATTAGGTATGTTTTCATTCCTTTCTTATTTTTTTCACGAAAAACCAATAGTAGAGGTTTCATTTTTGCGGCTTTAATAAAAGTTTTACAATTAAAGTAATAGTACAATCGTTCTATTTTGTCTTCTTCGCTGTAAACCCACGAATGATAGCCTCAGTCTGTGAATGATTTTGAAGGTCATGTAGCATTCGGTCCCATTATTAATATTGTCTCACACGTTTACAGGTGCGATCCTTACACAATGCAGCAGTTTATTCCGGGTTTACTGTACAGCATTCGTATGATATTTGCGACTTCCCGATACTATAATACTACAAAACAAATATCTACGTTGCTAGTAAAAGTAACCAATCAGATTCTTAACATGTGCCTGGAGTTCCTGACCAGTGGTGGCAAGAAAAATATTTGGAACCAAGATAAGCTGAAATTTATATACAAAGCTAAAGTATGTGTTTAATTTACAGTCACTAAAGTTAGTTAGTCGTCATCATCAGCATTCTCCTATATATGGGGTGGTGGGGTCTCGAAATTTGCTTTGAAAACTGATTAAGAGCGTATTTAAAAGTATAAACACAGGGGTAGAAACAACCCAGGGCTGAGGGACTGTTCGAAAGAGATACCGCGGCCCCGGAACATAAAGGGCGAGGCAGGACCATGGATGGGTTTTAGTCAGTAACAGTCTGACACTCCCTCGCGCTCCGCCCAGAATGAGAGAAGTTATTTGATGCTTTCCCATCCGTAAAGAAAATTAGGGGTAGAAACAAAACAGAACTGTGTGGATATCCAATAGGAAGAGCGATTTGGTCGATGTCTACATACTATATATTATAGTACTACTTTTTGTTTTTTTTTTTAGGATGGGAAATCATCAAATGACTTCTCCCACTCTGGGCGGAGCGGGAGGGAGTGTCAGACTCTTACTGACTAAAACCCATCCATGTTCCTTCCTCGGCCTTTATGTTCCGGGGCCGCGGTATCTCTTTCGAACAGGCCCGCAACCCCGCAGGGTATATAGTACTACTTACGTTACGTTAAGATTTTTCTCCGGAGATACATATTTTTTCTCGGTTTCGAAGTGTGTAGTGTGTAAGTGTAGTACTTTACTGCAGAGGCCAGCAAAAGAGGCATTGATGGACGAACGTGTAAATGTGAGCCGAGGCAAAGCCGAGGTACACATACGTAATCAATACCTAGTTGTGACCAAGGCTTGTATAGTACTTTTCTCAAATAATGCGAGGAAATTAGAACTAAGCCCCTTCGTACACAAGGCAACAAAAATCTTCGATACCTAGTCGACACGAGTCGCGTCGCCGACATTATGGATTTGTATGCCGGCAGTCGCTTGGAGACTAAAGGGGCTAAGTAGTACCTACTAACTTTTTATTTAAAAATACAGTTGTCAATGATGCCCACAAATAATAATAACATTTTTCTAGCGTTGATGAGTTCATTTGTATTTTTTTCAATAAACGGCTTTCTTTTTGTAAGCCAATTCGAAATTTAAATAAACCTTTGATAAGTTGCTCCTTGGTTGTCATGTTTCAGAGTAAAACACGACTGATCTAATAAACAGGGTTACTGGTTATTGACACATGATTTGCCGTCACAATTTAGTCGTGACAAAATTTCATGCATGAGTCTGTCGCAAAAACTGTCGTAGACGACAGTTAATCGTTTCGTCCTATGTGAAAACCTCCATTCAAATACAAAAGCCACGACACTCAAAACTACACGAATATCTGTCGTCATGACATGGTGATAACGGGGCCAACTAAATAAAAATAAAAATAATGGCGTTTAAGGGGTTTTTTGTCTCGCTCACACCTTAAGTACATCGTATGATATCCCGCTTGAACGAACCGTATTCCTACGAAGGAAAATAGACGCAACAAGGAGCCTAACGAAGCATCGTTGTTTATTACCTGGGAGCATTTTATCAACTCTTTTGTCTATTAATTATAATTACAATAAATAAATAAATATCGCTGTACATTAACACACGGCGCCATCTAGTGCCACACCAAGCAAGGCTTGTGTCGTGGACACCCGATAGTTGACATACTACATATATACTTTTTTGTTTGTAAATACATACTTATTATACATATAAACATCCATGACTCGGAAACAAATGTCCATGCTCATCACACAAAAATTTGCTCCTACCGGGATTGGAAACCAGGACCCTAAGAACGTAATGCAACCTCACTACCACTACGCCATTCGGGTCGTACCCATAAGTGTTATACCTTGTTGGATAGCTGAAACAATGAAACAATGTAGATATTTACAAGCACATCTGCGGCATACCTGCGGTACACTTTTTTTTTAATATTCCTGAAAGATGTATAGTAGACGGTTACACGAGGGTCAAAGGAATCAATTCTCATACGAGGTATTTAACCGCCCGAGTGCAGCGACGGGGCAGGAAGTGTATTTTCTCGAAGTGATCCCATTTCAACTTGATGAAGATCTGATGAAGAACTTCGGAGATATGCAACAGAACTCCTCAATATATGATAGCAAATGTACTGGGATTGCTGAAATCTCATATCTGTCTATTGTTTACACCAGTTCATAACCTAAAATCACGCCGGTACGCTGTAAAGGGGTAAGCACATGTGAACCACTAAAAATTGACAAATAAAAACATTTTTTCAAAAAATAAAACCGACTTCAGAGAAAACAAAAAAGTGAAAAATAACTTCAGAAAAAACGCTACAGAAGTCGGTAACAAAAAAAAACTAAATCAATCAAACAAAGTTCACTGACTTCTGAAGCGTTTTTTCTGAAGTTATTTTTCATTTTTTTTCTAACCTTCAATCTATGAGTACGACCCAGTTTGTTAAGTTACTTGCGATTTTCGTGTTGAGAATAATACTGATCTACTTCATAAAAATTGATAAATCAAATAAATTAGAGGTACAAATTACAAAATAATGGGACAAGAGATAAAAAAATTGTCAATATTATGAAAAAACTTTAAACTTCTTTTTTTTAAACGGCTGAACCGTTTTGGGGTATGATGTTTGATAGTTAAATCAATCGGAAATGATGCACATGTACTTCAACCCCTCAACGGATCTAGGTCGATTTAACCAGTAACCCCGTATATGGATGTTTTTCATACAAATTTTGCCGGCCGTTGCACTCGTTGATCGCATGTATCTGACCAGTACAGCAATTTCGATTTATCTCAAAGAAGGGTTGTCAAAATAATGATATTTCCAAGCATGTTTGAGAAAACAATATTATAGTAACAACCATTGTATGTGCTAGGCCACAGGTACAACAATATGTTTGAGTAATCTAATTCTTATGTTTTAGGTGTGTTTAAGTCTGTATAAATTCTATCGTAAATGCTATTCTGAGACTCAGCAAGAAATGAAAGAGGCAGCTACGGAAAGACCTTTTGATTGCTCTGAAATGTTTATTTTTGGCAAATTTGAAACTTTTCGGAAACGTCTGATAAAGGTAAATAATTTTAAATTGTATTTTATTACTTCTTTTTTTTACATAATTTCTTCTTTTTAAATTCGATTTTTAAAACACATAACACAATTATTTACTTTTGTTTATTCGTACATACAACAATTTTTTATTGAACACTGTTGTGTTCACGGTTTAAAACTAAACTTATATTGTCACTTACGGGATATCTTCTTCTCGGGAATAATCACGGAAGATATCCCGTAAGTGACAATATCAGTTTAATTTTTTATTGTTATTCGTACCTGACCGTGACCCATCACTATCTATGGGCCATTAGAGAATATCAACGCGGTGATATTTGTTTTAAATGTTATGGCACCATGCTGAGACACATTTTGGTTTTTACTTTTAACTTTTTGACGTGATAACGTCTTATAAATTGATAATACCAGCAACACTCATGAAAAATAGTAACGTTCCATGCCATAGTAACGTTCCACCCCGTGGCCCACGTGACATAAGGGGGACAACGGTAAGGAATTATTTGACGTCCTGTTATCCCCGTGACGGGGACACAGATTACGGGGACAACGGGAATACATCTAACGTTCCACCTCCTTTTTTTTTAAACACAAATGATAAATGATAAATGATAAATGATAAATGATAAATGATAAATGATAAATGATAAATGATAAATGATAAATGATAAATGATAAATGATAAATGATAAATGATAAATGATAAATGATAAATGATAAATGATAAATGATAAATGATAAATGATAAATGATAAATGATAAATGATAAATGATAAATGATAAATGATAAATGATAAATGATAAATGATAAATGATAAATGATAAATGATAAATGATAAATGATAAATGATAAATGATAAATGATAAATGATAAATGATAAATGATAAATGATAAATGATAAATGATAAATGATAAATGATAAATGATAAATGATAAATGATAAATTATATTTATTCAGCAAGTAGGTTTTCTCAAACACTTTTACACGTCATTTTGACGTGATAACGTCTTATAAATTGATAATACCAGCAACACTCATGAAAAATAGTAACGTTCCATAGTAACGTTACATAGTAACGTTCCACCCCCTTTTTTGTATTACATAAAATAATGATTATGACGTTATCACGTAAATCTATCGTCCGTAAACCGACTTTACAGACAACCAATTTTTTTTTTGTTGTTAAATTTAATCATTTTGGTTTGTCCTGGGCGAGACAATTAAATGCTTTTTCTTTCTTTCTATGTGACGACGCACAGCTCTAATAACTATGAAAGCTAAGACGAGCCAAGTCAAAGCAAACTGGAAAACGTAATGATAACAGTTTTTCTTTAATTTATAGATCATTGATCTTTTTCAAACTTACATCACATACTATGTTCTGAATAAAACCACTTTGGAGGGCATTGAGGAATATGCAGCCACCTTTAATAAGTTGTTCAAGACTATCTCCTCGAAGACGTATGATGCGTTGGATCACAGGTCGGATTACGATATTACACTCTTGTTATATTTATAGTATTTTACTTTTGAATAATATATAATTTATTCGTAGAGCAGGCGGCCTGATTTCGATAAAGATTACAAAATATATAAAGATGCGGTGGCTTACCAGGAGCGGTTACTAGAGAACTTCATGATTAGTGTAATTGTTTATGATAAGTTCCTTGTTATTGCTTGATTAGCTTGTACCATTATTACTTGGAATATCATTTGTATTTAGGGTTCCGTAGCCAAATAAACACTTATAGATGCGTCATGTCCATCTGTGTGTCACTGCCATTTTATTGCGAGACTGTTGGCACCTCACAGTTGAAAGGAGTTGGAAACGAATACATACATTTTTGGGCCTGGATGTACCGAGATGAAAATGGTATGAATTAATAGAATCAAACTTATCAGTTCCTCGTTGAAAATCCTGTAAGTTTTGACAATCTGACAACTAAGTTATCTGAGGTTCAATAAAAGTGAGGTTATACGTACGTACTGTCGACATTTAAGAAAAAATGACACTGGCATTGATTTGAATAAGATTTGACATTATTATTACTATCGTATAGTTAAGAGCTACGGAACCCTATTGTAGAAAGAATTCATAATGTAAACAAAGATACTAAATTAGCAATAGTGAGAAAATTGTTGAAATAGCTTCATGTGCTATTTAAACTGAATATTATATAAAAATATATCAACAGTGTGTGAAAAAATGCCCGACCACCGAAATAGCGTTACATCTAATAAGCAGATTTGCGAAACTGGAGTTAGATTGTTTGTATATCGATGATCAATATTATGATTTAATTAAACTCTACACATCCGAGATAGAATCAATACGAGACAGGTAATTAAAAGGTGTTCATATTTACGTAACATAAATCCCATAGTTAAATATACTAAAGGCCAGTGTCACCGGTTCCGGATAAAGTGTCGGTTAGTTATCTGATAGTTAATACTACTACCACTTAAAGGTTGGTTATAACTAATACTTTATCTACCAGATATCGCTATCCGACACCTGTGAAACCAAAAGTGTTAGTTTATCTGGCAGATAAGTTCCTAATAGGCTAACCGACACTTTATCCACAACCGGTGAAACTGGCCCTAAGATATTTTACGTAGGCAAAGGATTGTCGCTAGAAAATAAATCATTAGCAGGAAATTATTTAATATAAACTGATTTATATCTCAATAACACTATAACTTTAGATTATTTTTGTACTTAGATATAACCAAGAAAGGGATCAGCCAGAATTACCAAGGAATATGCCGCCAGTAGCAGGACGTGTCACGTGGATAAGATTTTATCATAGGAATATAAAAGCACCCATGGAGATTTTTAAGCAGCATCACGAAGTTATTACGCACATGGTATTGCTCTCATATTTATATAATTTAATTGAGTAGTTAAAACATGTCTTCCGTATCTGAGGTTTCACACTCAATATTGGTTTTGGAAGACACTATCAAAATCTACAAAAAAAAATCAAAGCATTTATTTCAAGAAGGCTACTTACAGGCACTTACATGCACTTTTGAATTGTCGAAACAAAGATGAAAATTAAATGTAGCTACAATCCCCGTCACAAGACATAAAACTGTGAACGTACTGTAGTTGCCCATTCCCTAACGTAGATCTCTATGGAGAAGAATGGGTGGGCAACTATGTGAAAAAAAAAACCGTTTTAAATTAGTTTTATGTACTGAAAAACATTTTCCAGAATACACAGCGATGCATAAAGTTGCACAATGTTATGACCATAGTGTTTACAGAATATGAGTTAATCTATCACTATTGTTGGAGTCAAAATGTGGGAAAGGTAAATCCTATTTTTATGCACTCAAAACAATAGAAAATGATAGTTATACGTTTTCACTCTTACACTACGTTTCAATAGCAACTAGCTATTCCCAGGATTTGCATTTAAGAGGTATGAATAGTGACAGCCCGAAGTTAGCCAACTAGCTAGTTGCTGGTCGTGCAAAACTGCGGTTGATGTGGTTGCGACATTTTCGCAATATATTTTCTAGAGCAATACTGTCGTAGCACAGCCGTAGCGCTGTCGTAGCATGGTCGTAGCGCTATCGTAGCATGGTCGTAGCGCTGTCGTAGCACTGTTGTAGCATGGTCGTAGCATTGTCGTGGCACTGTCGTAGCACTGTCGTAGTATTTTCGTAACACAGTTATAGCAATCGTTGCACTATCGTAGCCCTGTCGTAGCCCTGTCGTAGCACGATCGTAGCTCTGTCGTTAGCCTTCTGTGTACAATACTTAGTTGTAAGATTAAGTGCTCCGTCTCGACGGACTAGGCATACACAATTATTCGAAGTACCACACAGTGGTACAAACTACGCTCAAAACTCCGTCATAGGTAGAACGCTAAGTAGTTATAACAAAAGATTCTCTCATCTAGATTTATTTAATACTAAAAAAGGTACGAGTACATTCAGGAAGCAATTAATAACGTCAGTATGTGACGAACTGACAAATACATCTAAAGGGAATAAATAAATACATGGGGCTGTACAGAAGGTATAAAGACAATCACCACACACACACACCGCTATAACATACTCACACACCCACTTTAACTCCTCAGGCACACACACTTTCACACGCTGTATTCTTAGCTAAGTATAGATATTAAATTGTAAATCCTTAATTGGCTATAAGATTAGTTTAAATAGTTTAGAATAAAATTGTAAAGAGCTGTGGATTTTGTATTAAATAAATAAATAAATAAATTCAAAAAGTGATGCATTTTGGTTACAATATAATACGAGATTAGCATCGTCAGTATCATATGACACTTGAATTGAAAAGGTGTTATCAATCATTAAAAACTTCTTTTCAATTGTTATCATCGAAATTAATGTAAATTTCACTTATGTAGGTGCGACTGGGTTTGATTGCTCCACTTTTGATGCGTCATCCAAAGACCAATATGTATATCATTAACTTCAGCATGTATATTCCGGAGTGCATACGAGAGGTTGAATATATGTGGCAGTCGGGACTTCGTAAGTATTTGTCTTTTAAACATTGCTTTTTACACAATCAAGCAAGAAAAGTAAATAAAAAATCTTCTAACATAATTCACTACCGTAACTGAATTTCGGATGTCGATTATGAACTTTGTGCAAAAGCTACATTCAACGAGTTTTGAAGAAGATTGTGGGTGTGAAGTTTGGTGTACAGTCACGAGCACCAATATGTATATGTCACCGTAAAATTGTCAAATACGTTATATTGTCGAAATATTGTTAAATGAACATACTCCTTATAAATGCATGCGAAGGTAGTCAACTCACGCGGTGTGGAGGAAAGGAGGGGCCCCCCAGGAGCCCCCCTTGCCCAGTAGTACAACTCTCATGAAAAGATATTGTACCATTCCTGAGAAATACCGATTATTATAACCTAACCTTAAAACACTTTATATTCCCTTAAAAAGCGTAATCGACGGAGCCCCGCTTCGCGAGTGCAGGGTTTAAAGGAACCTAACTAACCTAAAGGGGGGGGTTGATATCTTCTATTCTATACGTGCGATTTTGAAGCTGTTTTCGGCTTTTTTAGACCAAACGAGGCGTCCGCCTGTGTTTTGACCATATCGCGCGCACTTTACGCGCGCGTCTGGACTTCATCCCTTATTTGCAGAGAAATTCCTTAAAATTAATTGTTTTTAAATTTTATTTTACATTTTAAATTAGATTATAGCTGCAATAGTACTCACCCTTCTTCCCTGAATTCTGGTCCGCGTTCCGTGTCCCGGTCTCCAGGTTGTGGGGTGAAATTCCAATTTTTTTCTTTCGAAAACTGGTTTTTTGACCAAAACTCAAAATTTTTGTTCGGCACCTAACAAGTTTTATTCCATAATTCGCTAGCCCGCGCGGAGACGCGTCTCTGGACACCTCGCACGCGCCCCTAGCTCGAAAAAATTTTTGCCCACCCACCCGCCCTCTGGTATATAGACTTGGGATTTTCGGCAAAAGTTTATTTTTGGTGTTTTGATAGGATTTGCTCTTATAAGGGATTTTTTATAGTTTTTTAGGTATTTTTGACTTTTTTATCATATTAGACACACAATTGTTGAATTATAGTAATAATTATTTAATATTGTATTTAATTTTTATCTGTTTTTATATTGTTTAATTATCTTCTGTGTACCCCCCTTTACAGGGACACAAATTAGTCCAGTGTCAAACCTTAAAAGTCTGTCCTCTCGAGTAGATCGTTCTGACTCCCTCTTTACAGGAGTCAGTTCTGATAACAACTGCTCTCAAATTTGAATATGTTCCGCACCCCATCCAGCACCGTGAGGGCTCCTGGCTCTAGCGGCTCGCCGCGATCGGCGGAGAAAGCAATGCCTTCCCCTGCTGACGCAAGGAGGAGAATCTCCTTCGGAGACGAGATTCCTGTTGCGTCGCAGGGAGGCCCTGCCACTCCGGGGACGCGCCGAGCTGCTATTGATGCCCCAAGACCGCTCAAAAAGCCTGAGGCGAAGTGCCGCAGTCGCATTGAGGAAGTGAGAGAGGGGGAGACCACAGGTGTTGCTGCCGTCAGCAAAGCCCACATCGGGGCACAAGCTCCGGAGCGAACGACGCTGCACTCCGTGGTGGTCTCTTCCAAACATGAGATGGACACGGGGGCCGAAGTCCTCGAAAGAGTGAGAAAAGCGGTGGATGCGAAGGAGGGCTGGGTGCGAGTAGAGAGGGTCCGAAAGGCTAAGGACCAGAAAATTATTATGGGGTGCGAAACAAAGGAGGAGAGGCGCAAGGTTAAGGCGCGATTGGAAGAGGCCGGAGAGAACCTCGTCGTCGAGGAGGTGAAAAACAGAGACCCGCTTCTGATTCTTAGGGACGTGCTGCTGCTCCACAGTGTCGACGACGTGTTGCTAGTCCTTAGGAATCAGAACCGGGAGTTATTTGACGGCCTCGGCGACGAGGAACAAAAAGTTTCTATCAAATTTAGAAAAAAGTCGAGAAACCCTCATGTAAACAGCATTGTGCTGAGTGTTTCCCCTGCAATCTGGAGGCGGGCACTCGAGGGGGGCAAACTGCGTATTGACCTCCAGCGAGTGCGCGTCGAAGACCAGACGCCTCTGGTGCAGTGCACGCGCTGCCTTGCATACGGTCACGGCAAGCGTTTTTGCGTGGAGCCGATTGACGTATGCAGCCACTGTGGCGTTCCACACGTTAGGGTGGACTGCCCAGTCAAACATCATGGCGAAGCAGCGGCGTGCGTGAACTGCACCAGAGCCAAGCTCGGGGAACACTCGCCATTGTGCGAGTGTTCCCCGAGCATAGAATGCCCGATACGCAGGAAGTGGGACGCATTCGCACGAGCAACCATAGCATATTGCTAAAGTTGTCAATGTGTGTCGTTTTCGCGAGAAATAACGATTGTAACTAGGAGAAGATAGGATCTTTTTCATAAAAAAATTAAGTTTCAGAATACTGTGTACGTAATAAAAAAAAATTTTAATCAGAAAATTAGGAGAAAACCCACTTTTAAATATTCTAAAGTGCTTACATATATGTAAACACTTTAGAATATTTGCACCTATAGGTGCGCGTGACTGTACCTAGTGTATTACAGGAAGAAACCATGATGGACATCGCTATAATATCTTAAAAACATTACCTTGCTAAACACACGTATACAGGGTTATTTTTTGTTTATACTAAACCCGAAAAGGGGTCATTGTACTCATCATTTTGAACAACTTTTTCTATGGGACGAACCCTGAAATCGCGAAAAAAAAATCAGCTGTTCCCTACATTTTGACGAGTTATGCGAACATAAATGTAGGGAACAGCTGATTTTTTTTTCGCGATTTCAGGGTTCGTCCCATAGAAAAAGTTGTTCAAAATGATGAGTACAATGACCCCTTTTCGGGTTTAGTATAAACAAAAAATAAGGTTGTATAATTAATGAAAAGGGACTTATTTGGCTTATTAATAGGTATTTTTATTTCTTGCCGTAGGTGTACCAGATGGTGCCCAAATAGTGGCATTTTGCAAAGATAAAATTTTTGAAAATTTTGAAAGAATTACATATTTGGTTGAAAGAAGCAATCAAATAAAAAGGTAATCAAATAATATTATTAGCAAAATAACATTACATAATTTCAACAGTTCTTAACCTGGATGGGATGAAATGCTAATAACGCTACTTTAGGTTTAATATGATATCCGGTTCTAGCCGTAAATATTACTTGGGAATAAAGGCTAAAATACCTAAGCCCCTTAAGTATTAAAGGCACTCACGTGTTTTAGCGGATACACATCATGTGTGGGCGCGGTTCATGCTCGTGTGTCAGTTTTGAAATATAGTAAGAAATTCTGTGGCAGCACTGAAAACCGCGGGGGTGTGCTCCGTCTTAAATTTTCCCACCGGGCACCCGCATTGTGCAACCGCGCGATAGCGGATGAATTAAACATTACTAAACTTTACACAAGTTTTGCTCAGTTTTATGTTAATAAACTTTTTTCGATTGGTTGTTTCCCTGTTTTTTGAGTTTGGTAAGTACTAATGATAAAACATTTTAATTTTATCTCCACATTAATTTAGGAGCATGCCAAAGCTGTACCTGCCTCTACTTCGTGCTCAATTAATAAAATTAGAAAAAGCCTTTCAGCCTGGTTTATCAACTATAACATGGACTTCTCTAGAAATATCCTCTTATTATGAGAGCATAGAAAAAGTGATTGACGAAGTGGATTTGTTCGTTAAGGAGGTATTGAACAACCAGAGATAATTAACCAATTTAAAATTAAAGGACTTTCTAATAATCGCTTTGGAATTTCAGGTAGTTGATCTTAAAGAAGCTCGCATTGATGCAATATTGAAATCTATAACTAAAACATCGCTTGTTTACCTACCTGAGAAGGCAGTCGATCCCGTTTTCCTCTATGAAGAGAATCTAGTTAGGCGCGATGAAATCGGTGAGTGAATTTCTATAAACATCTTCACCTTCATCGGTGGTAACTTAACTAAACTTAATGTAGGAGGTGAATATAATATCATAGGTGAAAAGTGATAGGTACATTTTATGGTCAATGCATTTTTTCAATTCACCAGCATCAGAGCTTCAATTAAAATCGTCGAATGCTGAAATAGCAGTTGTGGAATTGATACACAAGTTCTTGGATAGCGTACCTTCTAAACAGATACAAGATTTAAAAGACAACTGGTGAATATCGCAATTTTAACACAATATTGTACTTAACTTGTCACTTATTATTATTTACGAGCATAAAAAAGCGATAAAGTTTGGTGTTTCAACTGATTATTATTGAAATGTTGTCTTTTTAAAGGTTTGATTTAGAGAAAGTCTTAAAACAAGTTACTTCGGCCACCAGAGTGATTCCTGACGATGCAGGTGATATTATTATCATTTTAATGGCTTCATTATTAATTTCCTTCAGTCCCTTCAGCAGTTTCTAGCTGTTATCATATTAGGACAAATGTGTACTTAGATTTTTTCAAATGGAACAAATGAAGATGGCTGAAGGCAATTTTTAACGTCATTATTATTATTTAACAGCATTCGTGGAGATAGAAAATACTGATCGATACGACGTAGTACCCACTATCAACGACTGTAATGAACTGTTCGCATATTTTGCTACTAAATGTTTGGAAGCACTAATTAAATGTACCAGACAGAGTCTTGATAGACTTCGGCGACGAGCTTCTGTTTCTAGGTAAACGTTTAAACCATCAGTACTTAACCCAAGGGACTCACCTAAAGATAAACAATCAAGTTTTAGTGAAATCATTTTCAGTTTCCTAACGATGACAACGGATCCAGACGAACAAAATAAACTAAGACCGCTAATGTTGACGAACATGTACCTACAAATACCACGAATACTAATAAAACCAACTTTGGAAGAGATACAAACCTCATTCTCTCAGGTACGCATAATAATGGATTAAGTAATATACTAATGTACAAGGAACCAAAGCCGGCTTCACTTGAAAATAATTCTATGGTGAAATATAAGCTTCTTTTTATTGTGTTAATAGTTTCGTGTTAGTGCTTCTTATGTTTGCAATCTCCGCAACCATCAGCCAGCAGTGACAATTTGGTTGTGTCTATCCCCGTCTCAGGTTAAAGGGAGGAGTGAACTGCTCCTGGCCTTGTCATACTTTGCAGAGGGCGAGGGAACACCATTCGAGTTTATGTATTTATACGATGAACTTCCTCAAGTCCATTGCCATCAGATCACTTTATGGGGAACAAAAGAAGCTATTGTCGGCCCTCTTGGGCTTAGTTTTTTGGGTGTGGATTTTTGTATCGGAAGACTTCTAGTGGTGAAATAACCTAACTTAAGCTTTCGGAGATTAGTGGTGTGATGTTATGTTACGTGTGTAACTTGACCCAGTTCAGTGGGCACTCACTATTGTTTTTAATGTGATCAGAAACTAAAACACCATAAATATTTTGGTCCCTAGGTAGTGCTAAACTGTATCATGGATATTCACCGCGGTGTATTTATGTGGGGACAACAAGAACAAATAAAGAAGGAGAAATTAACCGGAAAAAGTAACCGGTGTACGAGCGGTATGAGAAATTAAAACCATAACTTGAACAAAACACGGTTTCAAACATAAATGTAATGAATGTTATTTGCAGGCTCTCGGTCTGGTTCTGGTACTTGCGGAATTAGGAACTATTTTCGAATGGTGTCGGAGCATAAGGATATCGTCAGATCAGTGATGGCGTTACAAGGAATGATGTATATGTACAAACCCGATATAGAAAAAATGTTAAAGGTTATTAAACATCCAAACAATATTTTTATTGGAGTGCGGTCACTCGTCATTTTTGGGTCCACGGCCAAGCTCCCGATTTATCGAGGAAGCGAAAATAGCATGACTTGTTGTTAGTGTTTGAATGTTTGTTTTAGGGATATGGAAGATTTTCTTATATATGGGCCGAGAATCGAGTGCAACAAGTGCAAGAATTTGTGGACACAAATCCTCTTAATGTCATAATTAAGGACATGTTCAACAAATATGATGGGCAGACTGAGAATGTATCTAATTTGCCTGAACGACACATCATTGGTTCAATTCAAATAAATATGGGTATTGATCTTATAAAATGTTCTTGTAAACTAAACCACTTTTTTGCGTGCCTACACGTATAATGAAAACCTAGATACTTTTGTGTCTTTTCAAAATAGCAGTTATATTACATTACATTACATTACATTATTTGCTAATACAGTGTGGAAACGATAAACGGGGCAGTAACCCCTCTAACCGTTGCAGCTACACGGAAAAGGTCTTAAGATACCATCCATAATGTTTCGTGAAATTTTGACCCCCATTCACAGAAAAAGTACAAAAGCAAGAAAATTGCCATTTTACACAAAACATTTTTTGAAGCCAATCGATCCTGTTTCTAATACTGATCAATACTGATCAAGAAGTTCTTCAAGACCAACCCAGGTCTTTAAGTACTCCAAGAGTTTGTAGTACTCAACCCCGGGTTGGTTCCATAGAAGTTTTTGATCAGTATTAGAAACATTATCGACTAACATAAAAAAATGTTGGTTAATCAAACAAAAGGTATGGGAAAAGTTTTTTGCAATTTCTGACTTTTTGAGTACTCCAACCTGGGTTGGTTTAGAAGAACTTTTTGATCAGTATTAGAAACAGGATCGATAAAATGTTTTGTGTAAAATGGTAATTTTCTTGCTAACAATTTTTTTTTAAATCTGTGAATGAGGATCAGTATTTCACGAAAATTATGGATTGTTTCCTAAGACTATTTTCGTGTAGCTGCAGCGATAAGGTAGCTCCCAGTACTGCCCCGTTAACCGTTTCCACCCTGTATACGCGCTGTGACATTTTTCAGAACATATCAAATTGGCATTGCATTTGGAATCTATTGAGTGGAAAAGAATCTTAGGTAGACTTTTATGTCTTGCATATAAAGAGCGAGTAGTAAAGTTCATGCTCTTTATTCACGAGCGCATGAAAACTATGGGCAAGAAAATAAAGGATTTGGATGACGTTAGAGTAGCCATGATGTGCCTCGAGCTTATTAGAGAGGAATTTATCGGGTAAATTATTTATTTAATACTTCTTTCGTTAATTGTAAGCACATTTCAATAAATCTTTACCTACAAAATCACGATAGGTATGTTAAAAATTATTCTGTCTGTAAAATTAGTAGCTAATAGCAAAGAAGGATACAAAATATTCCACGAACTCACCGTGTTTAAAAAACTTCAATGTTTTAGACCGTTGTTAATCTATGGGGCCATATCGACCATAAAAATGTATGTCGCTTACCAAAGAGTATTGAATGAAGTGTAATAGGGTTAAAGGGTCGGTTACTGTTCTATTCCGATTCAGAATAAGAAAAAATACCCGTTTAGACGGAGTAAGGAAGCGATTTAAAGTCCCTGAAACGTTTACTTGTGTGGTTGCTTCAAAAACACGATCTGATTGGTATAGTTTGGGGAGGTATTGCTCTTCGGTGACCTGTAAATGTGATATACTCTTCTTCTACTTTCTATGAATATTTTCGGAGCATTCATAAATTATTATTTTTCTCAGAATGGACATGGAAATTGACATAATAGAAGAAAGTTATGCTACATTTGCACAATTCAATATCGATGTACCTAAAGAAGACGCTGACATGGTGCATAGTTTACGGCATTCTTTTCAGAATATGTTGTTAACAGTGAGTTGTTGTTTAGCATATATATTTTGATTTTGCCAAACTACCCACATCCGACTATATTGTTCCTCTACCTGGAGTGTGAAGACCTAAAACAGAAAGAACAAGTGTCTTTATTATCTGAGATTTTGTCACCATAATTTCAAAAATCGTTCCCAAAGGATTACTCATACGAGTAAATAGACGTATGTTATTATTGAGAAAACTGTGGTTCTATAGGTAGTTGTTTGTGTTAACTCATAGAATACTTCAAAATGCGCTATAGTGTGAATTGCTCTCACAAAGTGAGCTTTTCTATTGTGTTAGTCGTATTTTTGTGTCTCCGTTGCATAAATCCTTAAGATTCAGAGTGTGATTCACACAGCTGTGCTATTTTTATCCTATAGTCACAGCAAGTACAGCAAAAGATAGTAGACATGCAGGGTCCACTCCAGACAGAGCTGACTGAAGGAGTAGCGACGTTCCTGGCGGATGTGCTCAAGTTCGATGCAGACTATGATGCATCGGGACCAATGACTCCCGGCCTGTCCGCCCGGGATGCCAGCGATAGGTATTGTATGGCGTAAAATAAGTAACAGGATATTTCGCTCAAGGACCAATTATTCCAATATTAAAATTGAATTTTAGTAGATATCGATACCAATTATGTCTGTCAAGTTTCAACAGCTAATTAAACTTGACAGACACAAATACACAATTACGCAATACCACAATATCACAATTTTACCATTTTATTATATTTTTTTTTATGTGTTGTCCTGTCGGGCTAATAAATGCTTTTTCTTTCTTTCTTGATCTGGCGCAATCGGCATATTTTGCCCTGTATGCAATTAGGAATAATTTTTTACAGAGTCATAATGTTCCAATCAAGATTCGATGACTTGTGGAGGCGATTTGAAATGTATTCCAGTGGCGAAAAACTATTTGGTATGGAAGTCCAGGATTATCCAATATTGCATCAAAAGAAAAAGGAATTCAACTTACTAAATAAATTGTAAGCATTTGGCTATGATGGGATTTCTGTACATACAAAGACTACAAAAATAGTGATGCTGATGTTAGCCTGGTTCCTAACGAGAAAATGTTCTGTTTTCGTACAATAACTACTATGTTGTTAACCTTTGATACGTACCTACTTTGCATTTGGTATAGGTATTTTTTTAATTTATGAGATTTTGAAACTTCACTTCACTTCTAATGAAGAAATATTTAAAAATACCTCTTTTTTAAACGTTGGTCTACCTATTCTCAAAATGTGGTCAGAGTACCTAAGCTACGCTAGGCTGAACGAAGGGGCAAGATAGAGTAAAACTATGGCCGTAAAAGAGCGTGCCAAAATGGCGGCAGAAACTCAACTACATACATGGGAACAAAATTTGTTCACACTTCGACCAACCGCTTATTTATTTAATATTTTAGCACACCAAAACCGAAATTATTAGAGGCTCAAAAAAGACGCACGTTTATTATCCATAGTGTCTATTCATATTTTTAGAAAATCACAATGGGATCTTTTTCTTATCTCTTATCTCTCTCTCTGATTAAGACTTGATTTAATACATGCCATTATCAAATTTGTAACATTTTAGGTACAGTTTATACTTAGCCGTGACAAATTCTATCGATCGCTATTTCGAGACGCCGTGGGTGGATATCGATATTGAACAGATCGTTGCTCAGTTGGCGGAATTTGACGTAAGGTAAGAACATAATTTTTTTCTAAAGATACATTATTTTTTTTCTATGTAAGTCGTAATTTTAATCATTTACTTTTACATTTCTTTTAATGTGAATTTATTTATTTTAAGTAGGTATTTATGCACCTTCTAGCCTGAAACACAGGTTCCACCTAGTTCAGGCAATCAGCAACAGTGCTCTATTTTACTTGGTTTTTATACTTAATTGTAAGTGTGCCCCTTTTGATAAATAAACGATTATTATTATTATTATAATTATAAATACCTACAAAAATAATAAGAACCTATTCAAATCGAGTACTAATGTTCAACATCACCCACAGGCGAACTTAACCTGCACTGTTAGGAGTAGGCCTCTCTCTGTTTATTTGTTGTGCGAAATTCTTTTGCCAGTCAGTGTCATCCAAGTTCTATCCCAGGGTACAACAATGTGGAGTTGCGGGCCTGTTCGAAAGAGATACCGCGGCCCCGGAACGTAAAAGGCGAGGAAGGAACATGGATGGTTTTTAGTCAGTAAGAGTCTGACACTCCCTCCCGCTCTGCCCAAAGTGGGGGGGGTCATTTGATGATTTCCCATCCTTAAAAAAAAAAAAAAAAAAAAAAAAAATGTTACAACAATGTCGGCCGCCACCAGACTACACCCACTCCTATACATTCAGTTCTTGAATGCCAGTCAATCACAAGTTCACAACACAGCCTTACTCCAACCGTCATCGCCTGGTGTCCGGTAGACTAGCATTTGAGTTCCATTATTTTACGATCATCTAAGTTTGTCTGATAATCTCTCTCTAGAAGAGGCTTCAATCTCTACGATGCTTGTTGTAAAGTCGGAAGAAAAAAATGGTTAAGGTGTGAATTTGCCGAAAACTACTTATGTTATTACGCAAAGAAACCTTGCAGGAAAAAACACTTAAAACCAAATAAATATTATTCCGTAGATGTCGGAGACTACCAAAAGGTATGAAGGATTGGCCTGCTTTCATCGTATTGAAAACTAAGATTGACGATTTTAATCAAACTTGCCCACTATTGGAGTTGATGGCTGACAAATCTATGAAGGAGCGACACTGGAAGAGATTGGAAACTCTTCTAAGTATGATATAATAGTACATTATGGTACAAGTGTGTAATGTTGGTGATTACCGCTGAGGCGCTATTGAGACCCGAGCCGTCAGGCGAGGGTCTTAAGAGAGCCGAGGACGGTAATCATCAACACACACGTGTATCATACAACGTTTTTCAACACACTTGAGAATAAAATAATACTAAAATAGATATTTGTCCTTGGAGTTTTCAGGTAGTAAACTTTCGATAACGTTAAAGGCTGCACATCTTGTATCGGGCGGTGTACAAAATAAATCATTTTCTTCATAACTAGTACTTGTAGACATTTGAATTAATAAATAACTATAAATCCAACAGTGAAAACGAGTTGTGAATTTTTTTTCGCAATGGCGGGAATAATTAATCCGTTTTCCTATGCGCGCGCATCTAACAATGGTGATCGGCCATAGACTAAAAGAACGAGGTTTCTTTTTTTTGGCTTTTCGCGGATATCGTTTTATCCACGAACGAAATGGGGAATTCAAAGTTTTATTTAATACTTACGGAGAAAACAAAAGCTACATTTGAGTGAAAGTTTTATTTATTAGAAACTTTTAAGTTGAAATTATCTATGTAGATACGAAGTTGCATGAAGTGAGCAAGCAATAGGTACATTAATTTATTTTAACTATTGAACGCGATCTTTTTTGTATCGAAACTTTTTTAAGAACAAAGCAATTCAACCAATAAAATTAAAAAAAAAACCCTATTACTCACTTGTGAATAATAGTAATGAAAAAGTCACAGTTTGATTACAGGTGTCATTATGTGCCTAATTGCGGTGAAATTAGAGCCACTTTATGAGCAAGTGTGTTGAAAAATATCTTTTATCTACCCAAATATCATAAACCCTCTCTAATGCGTTCAAAAACCATAGGCAATGACCAGCATTACCAACCTGCAGAAATGAACGGTGCTGTAATGAACTCATAACGCAACTGTAAACAGTTGCGTTATGAGTTTTAAATTTGGTTAAATTTGGTTAAATTTTTAAACAGGTGTCAAATTCAAGAGAGTGTGCTATTCTAGTACCACCTACATTAAATCAGACATCAATAAAAAAAAAAAAAAAAAAGAAAACCCCAATTCAGTATGATTCTAATTATAAATCGCACGACATTTTCGATCTCGAGTGACACAAGAATAGTGACTTTGTTCGTTTGCCTATGATTTAAAAAAAAATGACAGATATCCGGAACGCCGCCATTTCGAGCTGTCATTTGTTCGTTAGCTTTTTATTTCCAGTAACCCAATCTTTATTTCTGTCGAAAATGAGTGATAGTGACTCAGAAATTGACATGAATACTCCTCCAGATATCGTAAATGCAGCGACGAATGCAACTAATAACCTGTTGGCACAAAAATCAAGGGCCAAGTAACAATGCAGGTCATTTCCCTATGGTTCCTGAACCCATCATAGAGCCCTTATGATATTTGGGTAGATAAAGTAGTGTATGCAACTATACATAATTAGGCATTACAACACTCGTGTGATGCTATTAAGAAACTCGCCTTCGGCTCGTTTCTTAAACCCACACTCGTGTTGTAATGCCCTTCATTATGCACAGTTGCATAAACTACTATTATATCTTTTTAGTAAATATGTTCGGTGTATATAACTATTGATGCTATCATTTATTATTCAGATTGCCCACTGGATGTGCAATCTGAATCATTCACACTAGCAAATGTCATGGAGGCGCCGCTGTTGGAATATAAGGAAGATGTTGAAGTACGTAACCATTTAGTTTGCTTCCCAAAATAAACCTACACAATATTGAATAAACTGTGAGATTTTTCTTAACACTTTTCTACAAAACGTAAATTAAAAAGCTTTAGATGATTTGTTTTAATTATACGTGTCTTAGGACATTTGCATTAGTGCGGTAAAAGAGAAGGACATTGAAGCGAAATTGAAACAAGTGAATGCAGATTGGGCTGTTATTGATCTAACTTTCGCCAATTTCAAGAACAGAGGCGAGCTCTTGATCAAGCCTCAAGATACCCTTGAAATCATCACTATGCTGGAAGACTCATTAATGATCCTCAACTCTTTAGCTTCTAACAGGTATTCTATAACTATGGATGTTCTACATTTCAATAATATCTGTAAGCGGTAAATTGTGTTAATTCATTTCTTCTCTGTATACTAGATATAATCCGCCATTTAAGAAAAACATATTACTTTGGATAAACAAACTCGTGAGCACAAGCGAAATATTAGAGAAATGGCTTCAAGTTCAGAACTTATGGATGTATCTGGAGGCCGTCTTTGTTGGCGGTGACATTGCCAAACAACTGCCGGCCGAGGCTAAGCGATTCGCGGTACGTTTCTAAGTTACATGTAAAACCGTTTTACCGTGATTGCGGGGACGACGCGACTCCGTCGCCCGGGTGTTAGCGCAACGTCGATCTCGTTTCATTGGTTTCCAACCGACTTCCAAAGGAGGAGGAGAGGAGGTTCTCAATTCGTCTGTTTTTTTTTTTGTTTTGTTTTATTTTGTTATTGTTACCTCAGAACTTTCGACTGGGTGAACCGATTTTGATGGTTATTTTTTTGTTTGAAAGCTGGTACTTCCCGTGTGGTCCCATTTTAATTGCTGCAGACCTGATGCTGATCTTCGGAGATATACAACGGAACTCTTCAAAAATACACAGCAAGTCTGCGGTGATTGCTACAATCGCTTGTAGGCTCATTGTTTATACTATACTAGCGGACGTCACGCGGTTTCACCCGCGTAATTCCCGTTCCCGTGGGAGTACGGGGATAAAATATATCCTATGTTACTCGTGGATAATGTAGCTTTCCAATGGTGAAAGAATTTTTAAAAACGGTCCAGTAGTTTTTAAGCCTATTCATTACAACCAAACAAACAAACAAACAAAGTTTTCCTCTTTATAATATTAGCGTAGATTAACATCACGCCTGTATGCTCTGAGGGGGTACGCAGATGTGTAAAATACACCTAGATTTCGATAGTGTTTGGTACCTCTACTATTATTTTCGACTGGGTGAACCGATTTTGATAGTTCTTTTTTTATTTGAAAGCTGGTGCTTCTCGCGTGGTCCCATAATCATCAAATCACGATCTGACGTTGGAATTCTGGAGAAATAGAGAGAACTCTTCATATTTTATGGGCACACTAGAAGCGATTTGGGTAGTTTGTTGTATTTTCTCGAAGTGATCCCATTTCAATTTGATGAAGATCTGATGAAGAACTTCGGAGATATCCAACGGAACTCCTAAATAAATGATAGCAAATGTACTGGGATTGCTGAAATCTCATATCTGTCTATTGTTTACACCAGTTCATAACCTAAAATCACGCCGATATGCTGTGAAAGGGTAAGCACATGTGAACCACTAAAAAGTGAAAAATAAAAACTTTTTTACAAATTTAAAACCGACTTCAGCGAAAACAAAAATGTGAAAAATAAGTTCAGAAAAAACGCTGCAGAAGTCAGTGACCTTTGTTTGATTGATTTAGTTTTTTTTGTCACCGACTTCTGAAGCGTTTTTTGTAAAAAAGTATTTTTACTGTTGGTATTACTGTACATTGATTGTTATTCTCATTGACATAAGGTTTATGTCGGATGTAAAGTACTTTCAACAGACATTTGTGTCTCACTGCAAGGCAAAAGCCTCCCTTTCCTCCTTCTCGACGACGGAAGCCTAATGTGATAATGTGATCTTCAATGAACACCAACTATTGAACAAGAGTTCACTCACGTTTTTGTTTTGCTGCGAAATTCGACGATTCTGTTGCCGTGTTCAGGGCACGCCTCGAAACTTCTAGGCGTGCCGCTGGACTGGGTCAAAGTTTGTATTTGCAGGGTATCGACAAAACATATGTGAAAATAATGTACCGTGCGCGCGATATCGTGAACTGTGTGGAGACATGCACTTCAGACGACACGCTGAAGCAGCTCCTGCCTCATCTGTTCGAGCAGCTGGAGGCTTGTCAGAAGTCACTCACCGGTTACTTGGAGACCAAGCGACTCATCTTCCCCCGGTTCTTCTTCGTCTCGGATCCAGTCTTACTGGAGATTCTCGGACAGTCATCCAACCCTCATTCCATACAGGTTAGAATTTGATGTTTTCCTTAGTGATTTCTTTTAATAAACAATTTGCGGACTGGACGGCATAGTGGTTTTTTTTGAATAAGTATGTATTAATATTCACTACGTTACACGTGGCTGGATCTGAATAAAGCCTAACAGTCTTATTTATAAAAGTTAAAATAGGTTTATTAGCTTGTTATAATGAGAATCCCAAAAAGCATTATTCATAAACGTTCAATAACGCTAAAAAGCTTTTGAGGTTGACCCTACTATAAACCT
The DNA here is from genome assembly GCA_916618015.1 of Xestia c-nigrum. NCBI lineage: Eukaryota > Metazoa > Arthropoda > Insecta > Lepidoptera > Noctuidae > Xestia > Xestia c-nigrum. The sequence goes on along the minus strand of OU745245.1, from coordinate 9,701,656 downwards.
TTAATAAACAGAGATGTGGCCGACAGTTAATGTGCAACAGCTGATTTTGATGTAATAGTCCGGTAGCGCTAGGTTTTGAGGTTTCAAAAATATTAAAGTTGCTTATTTTTTGCATATAGTTTCCGGACCATTTACCCGACCTACTATATAAATTTGTGTCATTTTAGGCACTAGCGTTTGGAGAAATTTAGCAATTTGTCTTTTTAATCACTATCACACGAAAAGAAAATTATAGTTGAAAATTTTACTTCCATTATAATAACGAAGTAGTAAGTGATATACATAGGCATTTTGTGTCATCTCTGTCCACGGGAATCCTTCTAATTAACAAGTACCTAACACGTCGCCCAACAAGCTTTATCTATCTATCTAAAAGAATATTACAATTTGTGAAATAGGTGTTACGCGATTAAGAGGACTGATATCTGTCGTTCAATTTGTTTTGTGCCGAATTCATCCACGGTATTTATAGATATTTCATTTTTTTTGTTACAAAACCCTATAATATCCACAAAAGAAAATTCAAGTTTTTAGAGTTAACGTGTTTTTGATTATTATGGTAAAACAAATCACCATTCATAATATGTGTCATTTTTATCCACGCAATCTTATTATTTGAAAGAAAAAGAAACCAATTTCTTTGCACGAAGGGCGGCCATTCGGTTCATGTTGCGACAAACAAGTGCATGCGTTTATTCATTTGATTAAAAAAAAGTTTTAGTCCCATCAAAGGGGTTTATTTAAACCAAAAAATTCTGTCATTAATTGTAAGTTAAAATATGATATCGATTAAAGTAATTAATTGACATGTCTCGAACTTTGTTTGTGAGAACTACAAGAACTATATTTCTGTCCTTTTCATTTCGTGCATGACGTCATTGACGTGTCATTTGTTTTTGGTTGAAGTTGAAATACATAAGGCAGTAATGTCCGTATTCTTGAACCGTTTGACTCCTGTCAATTGTCAAAACGTCATAAGAACAGAACAGCTTTTTTACACTTATTGTCACCGTAGTAAGTCGCTCGTCGGTGTAAGCGACCGACTTGAGAACATCGAGTCGCTGGTTCGAGACTCTCGTCAGATATTTTCATTTTGTATTTCTTAAGATGGTTTTAATGCTGTAAAATGGTTCGCAAGTTTCATCTCTAGCTTGTTTTTACTTTTTGTACACAGGTTTGATTTTTTTAAGCTTTAAAATGTCCAAATCATTACAAAATAGTTTACTAGGTACACTCTTAGATTTTTTTAACCATTAAACGTTAAACGTTTGTGTTACTGGCAAAGGTTATCCTTGAAAATTACTTTCTCATAATGTATATCTGATGGCTAATTAGTAGCCAAGACAGTCTTAACTTCGGTGTTCAAATAGTCAGCTATTTACGTCAATAACTCTGAACAGACATCGAATTAGTAAAAGTTATATAATGCTACATAAACGGGCTAAAAAAGGTTAACGGGGCAGTAAGGGGAGCTACCTCAGTCGTTGCAACTACATGAAAATGGTCTTAGGAAACTATCCATAATTTATCGTTAAATTTTGATTCCCATTCACAGATTAAAAAAAAAATTACAGTTAGTAAGAATACTGCCATTTTACACAAAAGAAAATTGATTCCAATCCATCCTGTTTCTAATACTGATCAAAAAGTTCTTCTAAACTAACCCAGGTACTAAAAAGTCCTGCTATGATTTTGATTGAGTTTTTGATCATATACAAGACCAATAAACATCCAAAAAAATAATTTGGTTTAAACTTTGCAATTTCTGACTTATTTAGTACTCCAAGCTGGTTTGGTCCATTAGAAGTTTTTGATCAATATTAGAAATAGGATCGATTGACATCAAAAAAATCTTTTGTATAAAATAGCATTTTTTTTGCTAACTGTAGATTTTTTTTGAACATCGATCATTGTGATTCAAAATTTTACGAAAAATGATGGATAGTTTCCTATGAACATTTTAATGTAGCTGCCCTTACTGCCCCGTTTACCGTTTCCACCCAAGACCTCGAGCAATTGAAAACATTGACGACCAACACCCACGACTAAAAATGATGTATAACTTTGAGAGTTGTCATTAAAAAGCTCTCTTTAGCGTTGTAAGTTATTGCTGTTGATTACTCCGAAAATATTGACTTCGGTGCTCAATCGTTCGTTCGAATTGTCTTAATAACTCTAAACGGAATACGATTTGCCAATGACGAAAGAGGCAAAGGTTCTCGTTAAAAATCTCTTTCTTATGTTGTATACACTTAGCGGCACGGAATGTGGCCCAAACATAAACAGACCGATAACAGGCGATTTTGGTATCGCGTATGAGAATTTCAAGTGGCAGTTTGTCAGGACATTAATGCTCTTGTTAATTTAAGAGGGTAAGCACAAAAAAGTTAATTTGTTTATTTTCTGTGACGTTTAACGTTAGTTTGTTACTGGAACGCAAAGAACACGGGTAAGTTAAACTTCGATATTCAAATGATCGTGCTTTTAATCTTTATTGTTTTATTTTTTAATTAATCTGCAGTAGTTAATGCTTCCAGAACTGAGACATAATGCCCCTAACTTCAGCTCAAGTTGCTCAAGATGTGTTGCTTCGGAACCAGGGGCGAACGCAGCGAGAGATTGCTGAAACTTTAAATGTACCGCGTACAACACTAAGGTATGCCTTAAAAAGGTACGATCAGACCGGCCTATACACAAGGAGGCCAGGAAGTGGCGGTATTAGGTGTACATCAGCACGAGACGACCGATTTATCGTTCTTGCAATTTTGAGAAATCGGTTCCTTACTGCGGTTGAAATACGGCAGCGACTACAAACGGCAAGAGGGGTCAACGTAAGTGAGCGGACAATAAGAAGGAGAATGGAGGAACGGAATCTGCGTGCTCGAAGACCAGCTCGAGGTCCAGAATTGCTCCGGCACCATCGTGTAGCTCGACTTCGATTTGCTCGCGAACACGCCAATTGGACTCACGAGCAGTGGAGCAAAGTTCTGTGGACGGATGAATGTCGAGTGGCCTTAAGAGCTCCAGATGGCCGCGAACGTGTGTGGAGAAGGCATGGGGAGAGGTTTCTGCCAATTACGACCATACAAACCGTTAGTTTCCATGGTGGATCAGTTATGGTTTGGGGAGGGATCTGTTCAGACGCACGCACAGAGTTGGTAGTCGTACCAGGTCGTCTAACAGCAGTACGATACATTCAAGAGATCCTCCAAGAACGCGTTTTACCATTCGTGGCATTCCTCGGCAGCGAAAATTTCATTTTAATGCAAGACAATGCCCGACCTCATACAGCTCGTTGCGTGGATGATTACCTTTCTGAGGTGAGAATCACGAAATTGGAGTGGCCAGCACGAAGCCCAGACCTGAATCCCATAGAACATGTCTGGGACATGCTTAAAAGACGCATCCGATCCAGTCCTAACCCTCCAGAGACTATCGGTCAATTGAAAACCGCTCTGGTGGCCGCCTGGGACGAATTACCACAAGTGGACATTAAAAACATAATCCACAGTATGCCTGATCGCATGCAAGCGGTCATCAGGGCCAGAGGTGGAAATACCCGCTATTAATTTTAAGTACCATAGCTTTAATTTGTAAATTTAATTTAAAAAGTTTTTTGAAAACTTCGAGCTTAATGCGTTTTCTGGTTTTGTAAAATTTTATTAAAGTTAACTCACTTTTTTGTTAATTAATCGTTAGCATATAAGATCTAAATAAACGTTTAAGTTTTACAACAACACAAAAACCGTGTTTCGCTTTTCATTTCGATAATAAACAACATAACGCACTTGGGCCACATTCCGTGCCGCTGAGTGTATATTATGGCTATTTGTTGCCTAGACAATCTTAACTTCGATGTCCAAATAATCAGCTATTTAGGTCAATAACTCTGAACTGACTGTGAATTAGCAAAAGTTATATAAATAGCAAAATTTGTCATTGAAAAGCTCTTTCCAGCGGTATAAATTATTTCTCTAGGTTACTCCGAAAATCTTAACTTCGGTGCTGAAATCATTATCTATTTATCTTAATAACTCCGAACGTAATAGGATTTCGCAAAAGTCGTAAGAGGCAAAAGTTCTTCTTAAAAATCAATTTCTTATGTTGTAAATGTTATGCTTATTGGTTGCCTAGACAATCTTAACTTTGATGTCCAGATAGTCAGTTATGTAGGTCAAAAACTCTGAACAGACTGCAAATTAGCAAAAGTTATATAAGTAGGAAAATTTGCCGTTGAAAAGCTCTCCCAGCGGTGTAAATTATTTATGTTGGTTACTCCGAAAAACTTAACTTTGGAGATCAGTTTTTCACCTATTTAGCTTAATAACTCCAAACGGAATAAGGTTTGGCGAAAGTCGTAAGAAGCAAAGGTTCTCCTTAAAAATCTCTTTCTAATATTGTATTTCTTATGGCTGTTGGTTGCATAGACAATCTTAAATTCGAAGTCCAAATAGTCGCCCATTTCCGTCAATAGTTCTGAATGGACTGCGAATTAGCAAAACTTATAGAAGTAGCAAAAGTCGTCATTGAAAAGCTCTCTCCAATGGTACATATGTTATTGCTATTGGTCACCCAGAAAACCCTAACTTCGGTGCTCAAAAAACCATAGTTTATGAGTCTTAATAATTTTAAATATCGTGGATGAAAATGACACAAATTTACAGTGTTGATTTTACATGCATTAATGATCTTGAATTTGTGAACTCTAATAATTGTAATATTTTTTTGAAGCTTTTGTAGCTTGGAAAAACAAAATAGTTAAATTACTTTAAATTCCGTGGTCTAATTTGGCACAAATTTATAAAATAAGCTTATGTTGGCCATCTGAGAAAGAAAATAGTTATTTCATAAACTGTAATTTTTTTTTAGTACTGTTTTTACGTACTGACCCTATTGCCAGTTTGCACTGGACGAAAATGACACAAACTGGGTTTGCACACCCCGCAGACTATCCTGGATAAGATATCATGATTATTTTAGACTTTAAATCAATTTTGACAATTTTAATTTGATTAAAAATATTCAACCACAAAACATTGAATTACTGAAAATGCTATGGTCAGATATGACACAAAATGCAATAGTAAGCTCCGTAGGTACGACTGTATCTACAGGCAAAAAATAATAAACTTTAGAATTTTTGAAACTTATGGCATCAAAATTGCCTAGCGCTATCGGACTATAATAAAAAGGGCTGCTGCAAGGCTGTATTCCGAATCACGCTGTAATTGATTTGAGCGTTCATAAACCCGTTCCGAATTACCGTACAATCTAATAAACCTAGTTTCACTTTTTATGAATAAGACTGTAAGTAAATAAATTTAACTGTTTTAGCCGCACCTGCCGAGTATTTTCGACGCGGTGAACACAGTGGACTTCGATGACAAGGAGAACATAATAATTATGAATTCTGATAACGGAGAGTCTATTCCCCTCGAAAGGCCGGTGCCATGTTTAGGAGGCGTAGAGGTAAATTTTGTCTTCTAATAGTGGCTATACACTCTCTCCGAATAACGGCAAGGAGAGAGCGACAGTGTACTAGTTTAATAATGTATGTGTAGAAGCTCTCGATTACCCTCAGTGTTCCTCGCTTGCTCTCCAACTTGAGTCCGTTTTTTGCGTCATGTCTCAGAAGAGACAGAGATATATTATTTTGTAGGCACCGTCAGCAATTGAGTACCTACTGTCTGAGAGATTATTATTACCGGACTAACACGACTTTTTAATCAACGTGTTCCTATTAATGAAAGCTATAAATATTTACCGTCTTTAAAAAAACAATAATGTAAACTTTATGCTAATAAGAATCTTCTTAAGAGAAGTCGAACGGAACGGTTCATGTTTAAATTCTAATATAAAATAGTTTTTATATTAGAATTTAAACATTAAATAACATTAATCAAACATTAATAATGTTATACAACAACGGCTATTTATTCTACAGATTTGGTTGAATACTCTTCTGGACACAATGAAAGAAACGATAAAAAATGTTATAGCTAACATTGCACAAACAATGACTGGAGATCCAGAGTTTGAATTTTTAGTTGGTTTTTGGAACTTTCCTGGTCAGGTATTAATCAATAACTTGTATGTATCATCGCATTCACCGCCATTCATAATGTAGGTAAATTCATACAATTAGGAACTGTTAAAAAGGTGCCTGTACCTGTGTGTACCTGTTTATTACATTTCAAACATTTGAATCTGGCCGCACGCAATTTCGCAAATTTTGTTCGCACGCATATGCTCAATTTATTTAGTTATTACGTAGGTGTCACATACACCCTTTAAACCCACAGATTAGATTATTTCTTGAGGATTTTCCCTGTGTCTCTTTTTAAGGCTGGGTTGTTAGGAATGCAAATTCTTTGGACTAGCGATGCCGAGTACGCTCTTAAGAAATCAAGAGTGGATCGATTCATTATGAGGGCCACAAACCAGAAATTTCTAGATTTACTGAATGGTCTAATCGATCAAACAGTAAAAGAGCTTGCTCCTTTGGACAGAACGCAAGTGGAAACTATGATCACTATACATGTACATCAAAGGCAAGTAATTCACCGACTCTATATTTTCTTCTCTGTACAAAAAATAGGTGAACACAATCGAAGGAGATCCCGTGAGCTGGTAGATCTACATCATTTAGTAAAAGCTTAACGTTTTTCTGAAAGTCAGACGACAAAAAAAGAACGATTATTATAATAAAAAAATTGGTCGTGTTGGCTTTGGCAGGTTACTAAGGTGTGCTGACTGAATAGCTGCTAAGTTATGTCGTACTAAAAATCAATAAGGCATAGTATACTAATTCACCTCTTCCATCGCCAGACACTTAGTGTGGTGGACAGCCCCGCCAGTCACCTTCATTATCATCTGCCTAGACTTTGCCTAGATATGTTAGGATCGACTTCTAGTGTAGCAGGAGCCAGCCAGCAATAATAGTACATTGTAATACAAGGGGCTAAAATGACCCATTATAGACGAGGTAGTTCTACAACCAAGCTTCAGCGAGGTAGTAAATAGGAGCCGAGTTATAATGGGATTTTAGCGCCGTGTGTCACACCGTACTTTTCACTACGATTGCGAGAAAATAAAATAACCATATTTAATATGATAGTTTATTTTATTAAAAATTAAATGTACAATTTGTACTGTTATTCAAATTTAATGAAATGTTTTTCCCGGCAACATAATTTCAATTCTCTGTGAAGACGAATATAATATTGTGTCGTTTGTGGGGTAAACGTAGGAGATAAAAAAGAATCCTATTTAACATTCCAATAATAATAAGTACCGAAAAAATCATAAAATCGCCAATGCCATTTTTATTTCTTCTGAAGAGCGTACGGGGACCGACTGCCTATCTGACCTCCATAACACAGTTAGTAGAGGGTAATAAAATACCCCTTTGTCAGACTTTCAGGCCACTTTCAAGTACAGGTGTACAAAGGCGGATTAAGTCCGCCTTTATTCGGTCTTATAGATTTTACAAGGTAATCAATAAGACCTTCTGTTGAAAAAGTTTAAGCTTTTATAAAATGACGTAGGTCTGGCAGTCACTTGATCTTGGTCAATAATAACTGTTAACTTGAACGTAGAAGGAGGATCTCTAGTTTATCTGTGCATATGATTGATTTTCATCTACGTAATTTTCATCTTAGAACGGATTCTGTTGTATGGCAAACATAGTTTTTGTTTTCGCATAGAAGGTAGAATTTGGGATAAAGTGTCTTTATCTTGGGCGAGCTAGAACCCTTTACTGTAGTTGAGATTGACGCTGCGCTTGGAAGCCTTAAAATCCTTCGCTAAGTTCGGCATTCCCAAAACTGAGCCCGTGACTTAAGAGACTGCTTTATCCCCTCGGAGAATAATCTGCTATTGTGATATCATTTTCTCAGTTGAGGTTGTTTTTGATTGTTGTGCTCTAGCGCTATTTTGAATTATTGAAACAGAGATATATTTGATGACTTGGTGAGAATGCGAATAAAATCACCAATAGATTTTGAATGGCAGAAGCAGGCCCGGTTTTATTATTCTGAGGATACCGACGACTGTATTGTGTCCATAACCGATGTGGATTTCTTATATCAGGCAAGTATTTTTATCGTAAGTTTTAAATAGTTTTGTATTCGTCAATAAAAAAACTTGTCGTAAAACAATAAACAACTGCAGACAACGTTGGACAATTTTATCAGCTTCATCACATGAAAAACGACCGTGCGACTTCCCTTTTTTGATGGAGTTTATTTAATATTGTGTGGTCAAAAAGGTTTCATGATGCATTTATTATGAACAGAATGAATATCTGGGTATAACAGAGCGACTTGTGATCACACCTCTGACGGATCGGTGCTACATCACGCTATCGCAGGCTATCGGGATGAACATGGGAGGCGCGCCTGCCGGGCCCGCAGGAACAGGCAAGACTGAAACAACTAAAGATATGGGTCGCACCCTCGGCAAGCTCGTCATCGTCTTCAATTGTTCCGACCAGATGGATTTCAGAGGTACATCTGTTCACTGCGCTTGATCATAAGCAGACCGTGTATGACCATTTGGCTTCATCAATATGGTATTTGTCAGGTTTGGGTCGCATCTACAAGGGTTTGGCTCAGTCCGGCACGTGGGGCTGCTTCGATGAGTTCAACCGCATCGAACTGCCCGTGCTGTCCGTGGCTGCGCAGCAGATCCACATCTGTCTCACCGCCAGGAGAGAAAAGAGAGAATTCTTCATATTCAGGTACAAGCCGGGGCAAACAGCACCGATGGGTTGCCATAAGTAGAAATCATTAGATAACTTCGTTTTTCAAAAATGTTTTCTTGCGAAACGCAAAAATTAAACTTGTGTTCTGTTTGTTTGGTAGCGACGGCGACACAGTAAGTTTGAATCAGGAGTTTGCCTTCATCATCACCATGAACCCTGGTTATGCTGGACGTCAAGAACTACCTGAAAATTTGAAGATTCAATTCCGGTCTGTCGCGATGATGGTCCCGGACAGACAGATTATAATTCGCGTCAAGTTGGCAAGCTGTGGCTTTAAAGATAATATTGTGTTAGGTAATCTATTATACTGGTATTTATAATAATGTCTCGGATAAGTTATATTTCACTTCTTCTGCTTACCTAATTAACAACCTACATCCTGACCAGTTTTTCTAACTAACCTGAATTGTATACTGGAACTTCAACAGCAGAGGTAACTGTAGGTTAATCAATCAATAACATTGCAGCTCGTAAGTTCTTTACGTTGTACAAACTGTGCGAGGAGCAGTTGTCGAAGCAGGTCCACTATGACTTCGGCTTGCGGAACATTTTGTCCGTGTTGCGAACTATGGGCGCGCAGAAACGGGCGAACCCAGACAATACTGAGGAGAACATTATGATGAGAGTATTGAAGTGAGTGATCACTACAACAGCTTTCTAAACGTTCAATGAGACTACGGTATTCTGCAATAATGCTATTATTTTGTAGGGAAATGAACGTGTCTAAATTGGTAGACGAAGACGAGCCTTTGTTCATTTCATTGATTGAAGATTTGTTTCCTGGTATCAAACTAACTCAAACTGTTCAAAAGTACGGTATAATTGCATGTTTTGCATATAAGCTATAAATTGTTGAATGATTCTTGTTGTTCGCTGTTTACGTTTGTTCAATGAATATCATATTTTAGGGTAATTCAAAACGCGATAAATGTAGTGACAGAACGTACTGGCCTTATCAATCATCCTGATTGGAACTTAAAGATCATCCAGTTGTTTGAAACATCGCTGGTGAGGCACGGCTTGATGACGATGGGTCCGACCGGCTCGGGCAAGACGACCTGCATACACACGCTTATGGCGGCACTCACAGAACTTGGGAAACCGCACAGAGAAATGAGAATGAATCCTAAGGTATCAGTGGACTTATTTGCGCATTTATTAGTTCTATAAGGTCCCATTAAAATAGATGGACAAATTTTTACATTGCGTTAAGTACGTCTAACCAAAGATAACCAAGCAAAAAAACACTGATTAAAGTGATTTTATTTTTCGTGTTTACCTACCATCTTTTACTTATCCCAAAAACACTATCCTATAAAGGTCAACTGAAAGTTGCTATGGTTAAATACAACATAATATTAACAGAACTGACTGGGTACTTACGAGAACGGGCCCATAATGGATCTGTATATTCTAGAGTGCGGGTAATTTATTATGTTTCACTCCTCTTGCTCGAAAAGACCGTCATAATAGCGTACCAGAGCGGGCGTAAAATTGCATGTTATGCCCTTGGGAAAAATGTTTTTTTTTTTTAATTTTCGTCGTCGGTGTTCGAAAATGCTTATGTCTTTATTCATAATTTATAAAGAATTTATTTATTACTGTTCCATTAAAAAAAAGAAATTTTATTTTAATGGTATAATACAAAGGGCTAAAATGACCTATTATAGACGAGGTCGTTTTACTACCGAGCTTTAGCGAGGGAGTAAATAGGAACCGAGTTATAATGGGATTTTAGCGCCGTGTGTTACATCGTACTTTTCACTACGATTGCGAGAAAATAAAATAACCATATTTAATATGATAGTGTTTATTTTATTAAAAATTAAATGTACAATTTGTACTGTTGTTCTAATGAGATGTTTTTTCCCGGCAACATAATTTCAGTTCTGTGTGAAGAGTGAAGACGAATATAATGGTGTGTCGTCTGTGGGGTAAACGTAGAAGATAAAAAGAAATCCTACTTTTGATTAAAATAAATAATACAGAAAAAAACATAAAATTTCGCGCCAATGCCTTTTTGAGGGTTCCGTAGTCAACTAGGAACCCTTGTAGTTTCGCCATGTCTGTCTGTCCATCTGTCCGTCCTCGCTTAATCTCTGTGACTGTTAGCACTAGAAAGCTGAAATTTGGTACTAATATGTGTATCAATCACGCCGACAAAGTAGTAAAATAAAAATTGGAAAACAATGTTTTATTAGGGTAGCCCCCTTATATGTAAAATGGGAAGTGTTTTTTTTTTATTTCAAGCCTAACATGTGATATATTGTTGGAAAGGTATTTAAAAATTAATAGGGGTTTACTCCAATCATTTTTTGATAATGTCAATAATTTCGGAAATAATCGCTCCAAAAGTATTAGACAATGCCCCCCCCCCCTCTAACTTTTGTACCATAAGTTTAGAAAATATGAAAAAAATCTGAAAAGTAGAACTTTATAAGGACTTGCTAGGAAAATCATTCTGAACTTGGATGGAAACAACATTTTTTGTACAAAAAAGACAACGAGTTGTGCAAAATAATTTCTGGACTAAGTTTGTAGTATAATCGTATAACAGAGAGAACAGTAATAAGTTAATTCTTTATGAATTATGAGTTTGAAAATGATTTTTTTTTCCCAAAGGCATAACATGTAATTTTAATGCCCGCTCTGGTACGCTATTATAACGGTATTTTCGAGCAAGAGGAGTGAAAATCCCATTATAACTCGGTTCCTATTTACTACCTCGTCTATAATGGGTCATTTAAGCCCCTTTTATTACAATGTACTATTAGGTCAAAATAAATCAGTGTGTTTTTGCACCTGAATGCGTCGGTGCGAGCAATTAATTTTAGAAATCTTACTGGCAAGTGCAAAAGGGACAGTAGCGCCCTCTAACTGTTATAAATACTTGTCAGGCAATCACTGCACCCCAAATGTTTGGACGTTTAGACGTAGCAACAAATGACTGGACTGATGGTATATTCTCTACTCTGTGGAGAAGAGCTCTGAAGGTTAAGAAATCTGATACAACTTGGATCGTCCTAGGTGAATATGGAACTTATGAGTATGTGTTTTGAATTGAAACCTAGGAGTCGTATTATAAAATATTGCTTTGCATTTTGTATTACCAGACGGTCCGGTGGACGCCGTGTGGATTGAGAACTTAAACTCGGTGCTTGACGACAACAAGACGCTGACGCTGGCCAACGGAGACCGTATCTCGATGGCACAGAACAGTAAGCTAGTGTTCGAGCCGGACAACGTGGACAACGCTTCGCCTGCCACTGTCAGTCGGATGGGCATGGTGTTTCTATCTTCATCCGTGCTCAAATGGCAACCCATTCTTGAGGTTAAATGGCAAATAGCTTTTATTAGTCTGAATAAATATAATAACTTTAATCATTAGTTATTCGATCTTATTGTAATAATACATTTTTCAACATGAAACAGCACTGGTTGAAGAAGCTAGAACCCAAACAATGTGATGTGCTACGTAGAAGTTTCAACAAAATATACGATGAGGTGCATTCATATGTACAAACAAAACTGAAGACTAAAATGAAGCTTCTTGAAGCTATCTACATCAGGTATGCTGTGTGAACATTGTTGCTTCAATATTGTGTTACAATCATGATTACGATTCACGGCTACAATCTTCTTTTCAGACAATGCATAGACGTACTTACCGGCTTAATACAGATTGAAATTCCTGGGGGTAGTGAGTACTATTTGTGTACTGATCCTGTATTTCCTTGTTTCCTTGTTGTCTTTATCTTTGTGTTTTGTTGTATACTTATAATCGCGTCTCAATAAATACTCAGTGTTCGCACTGAGTATTCATGGCGTATACCGTCTTGACACACAAATTCTTCTGCCGTTGTAAAGTAATTAATTACATGAACATGTGTGTTTCATTATGAGTATCATATTTGTTTCTGGCACGGTATCTGCAGTGTCTATGGCATTGCATAATTGCGTAGGCGGTGTAACCGGCGTTTAAACCACGAAACTTCTGTATCCGTGTTGCAGAGACTCACACAGACCGCCATCTGGAGCGGTTATTCATCTTTGCTATGATGTGGTCGCTGGGTGCTGCGCTAGAGCTGGATATGCGCACACGCATGGCCGAGTTCATGACCAAATTTCCCGTGAAACTGGACTGGCCCGGCGTCAAGTCCAAGGAGTGGATTATGCCTTTCGAGTACATGGTCAACCCTAGCGGCGTCTGGGAGCATTGGTTAGTGCTAGTCATAAATCTTAGTAAAACGTTAAAACTTCAGTATACCTACACAAAATATTCGGTCTTATTACAAAGGATGCTGCGTAATTGTAGTAAAAGATTTTAATTTTGGCAGGTCTGAGATGGTCGAACCTTACATTTACCCACCTGATAGTATACCAGAGTACTCGTCAATTTTGGTGCCGAATGTCGATAACGTGTGTATTACATTTTTGATCGATACCATCGCTAAACAGAACAAGGCGGTGCTTCTGATCGGCGAACAAGGCACTGCCAAGACTGTCATGTTAAAAAGTTATATGTCGAAGTACGACAATGAAGAGAAATTATTTAAAGTGATAAACTTTTCTTCTGCCACTACGCCAAATATGTTCCAGGTGAGTATTACAGGAACTAGATATTGTTTTTTTTTATTAATACTTAATTAAGAACGCATCTGAGAAAACTCAACACGGTGTTCCTACATTTTATAGGTAATTTACAATACAAGTACATCGTGTTGAGAGCCTCGTAAATACAAAGCAGGTGCACAATGTTTTCTTTTTTCTGAATTTTCGCAGAGAATAATCGAATCATATGTGGAGAAACGTGTCGGTATGACGTATGGACCTCCAGGTAGCAGAGCGATGACAGTGTTCGTAGACGACATCAACATGCCAGTGGTGAATGAGTGGGGCGATCAGGTAAATACAAGAATAAATGTCATCCATACTGTATGTACTTCATCTGAAACTTAAGCTTATTCATCACTCGCTATTTTCCACAAGTCTAGTTCTATTCACCACAATAAGCAGGTGCTTTCTTTTGATATGGGGAAATCCTCTGGGATACCATCCATCGGCGGAGAATGGAGGGTTAGACACTTATCACTTAAATATTTTTTTTGTTTTTATGCTTTTACAGTTCTAGGCTGTACCTACCTAATTATATCGGCAGCGGTGTTAAGAAAGTTAGTGGTAGTTGGTGGTTAGAAATAAAGTTGATGAATTCATTAATTTAAGGTTACAAATGAAATCGTGCGACAAATGATGGAATGTGGCGGTTTCTACTCTTTAGATAGGCCGGGAGAATTCACAACTATTGCTGATATCCAGATGTTTGGTGCTATGATACATCCAGGTATGTACAAAAAGTATATTTGATGAATATGCTGCTAAAAATTGTCAATCCTGATCTTTATGGTTCTTTTTGCCACAGGTGGTGGCCGAAACGATATACCTCCACGTCTAAAGCGACAGTTTAACATTTTTAACTGTACGCTACCCAGTAATATCTCCATGGACAAGATTTTCGGTACGAGTTTAGATTCGATTTTTTCTTTAACTTTTGGTGTTATCTTATTTTTTTTAAATCAATAAGAAAAAGTTTTGACTAATATTAAAAATCTACTAGACTACTGTTTGGTCACACGGCTAGGTAGGCAAATACGAAGGTTAGGATCATTAGGATAGACAGTAGACAGTTTTAATCACGGTAGCACGGGGCCGCCCGTGGGAAGATAGTAAAGAGCTAATAAAAGTAGTCAAATCGTTTAAAATTTCAGATACTATAAGCGCTGGGTACTTCTGTAAATCACGTTTTGACAAATTAATTGTACAGTTTATGCCGAGGCTTGTGCATGTAACTCGTATTATTTGGCAGCAAACTAAAGTATGTACCATAATTTCTTAGTTCACAGACCGATGAAAATGTAATTTTGAACTGACTTTATAATCATTTTACGCAGGTGAAAATGTTACCAACACCAGCGAAGTTTCACTATGTGTTCAATCTCAGGGATCTGTCTCGCATTTGGGAAGGCATTCTGTTTATTAAGAAAGAGGAGCTTCAAACCATTAACATGGCTTTAAAACTATGGTTCCACGAATGTTTGCGGGTTATATCTGACAGGTCGATTTTTAATTCAATATTATGCCTCAAAAATAATAGTTCTGAAGATACAAGGTTAAATTGAATTAGCTAGTGAAACTAGCTCATCAAAAGAATCATAAAAAGAAATCATCACAACAGATTTTGTTTTATAGTGTTTAGTTTACGATACCCGCCAAGTCTGCGTAGCTGCTAGCATGCAAACTTAACACCAGATTGTATAAAAATGTATTTAAATCGACAGTTTAAAAAGACCGGTATTTATTTGTTCAGGTTTACTACTTTCACTGATAAAGAGTGGTTCGTGACAAATTTTTGGACAACAGCAGCAAAAGAACTGCCGGATCTAGTTAGCGAGTTTCCGGACAAAGAAACATTCTTTGTTAATTTCTTACGTGAGCCGATTGAACCAACAGGCGAGGAAGACGAAGACGTTAGTCTTGAAGCTCCTAAAATATACGAGGAAATGGACGAGTAAGTTTTGTTACTTAGGTTAGGGCCATTTTGATTTAATTAACTGTTTAGATTCTTACTAAAATAAGTTTAACCCAAGGCTAAACATGACGAATATTAAATTTCAGTTGGTCGTTTGTACTCGCAAAACTGGATTCGTTTCAAAAACTCTTTAATGAACAGATAAGAGGAGCTCATCTAGATCTGGTATTCTTCCATGACGCGATGGTACATTTATTCATTATATCCCGGATCATTAACACACCACGGTAACAGACATTTTGATAATATACTGTGTTTATCAGAAAAGTGTAATAATAGCTATCAAATTGATCAACTTTCTGTATTACACCAATATAGTAATTGTGTTCTTTAAATATGGATGACCGTTAAATATGATCGCACCTTTTTAGTAAACTTTGTATAATAATGATTTGATTTTTGTTGATAAACAATTGAAATCGTTGTTAAATCTATCACTATGTTTTCTTAGTGGCAATGCAATGCTGGTCGGCGTTGGCGGATCCGGTAAACAAAGCTTAACCAAATTAGCATCATTTATAGCAAACTTTTCATACTATCAAATTACTTTAACTAGGTAATTGAAATTATAATATAACTATTAGTAATGAAAATATGGAGGATGAATACTACTAGCATTTCTCAACGATTTCAGGTCCTACAACATGAACAACTTTATGGATGACATAAAAGTGTTGTACCGAGTGGCGGGCCTGAAGGGGCAGGGAATCTCCTTCATATTTACTGACAACGACATCAAAGATGAACAGTTTTTAGAGTTTCTTAACAATATAATGAGCTCTGGAGAAATTGCCAACTTATTCCCTAAAGACGAAATGGGTGAGTTTCAAATGCTTTCCTAAGTAATTATGAAGACAAAATATAGATCAAACCACCTGACCAAAAGTTTTATTGAAACATTGTTAGGTATTTTCAGTGTTGTGTGAGTACTGTAGGTAGGTACTGTAGCTAGGTACAGTTATCCCCAAAAAGATCATTTGTAAAAATATTGACATTTTTGACAATCTATTAATTTACAAAATAATACCAGATGAGATCCTGAACGAGTTAACACCTATAATGAAACAGAATGCACCCAGAAGGATTCCAGTCCCAGATGTGTTGTACGAGTACTTCATCATTAGATCCAGAGCTAACTTACACGTTGTCTTGTGTTTTTCCCCGGTAAGAAATATTTTACTTACTTTTAATTTTAATATGGGGTGAACTTTACCGATATTCAAATAAGAAGAGGTTTTCAAGGCTCTTATTAAAGGAATCTGTAAGGTTTATAATGCTATTGTCTATGCTGGGCCCAAAAACTTAATTGCGCATGAGGGAACGCCAAAACTATGTTTGAAAAGTTACAGATTTTTTAAAAGGGTATTCAGTACGAATTAAACTTATTCTTTCTGAAAGTGCCTCTAGTCCTGGTAATTTTTCAGATAAAGTTTAATATTTTCGTCATATTTACTTATTTAAATCGTTAAGATCAAGCTTCGTACGATATTTTTTACGGATAGCAAAATCCACGTCGCTTGTCGCTTTATCCACGTCGCCAGTTCAGCGTAGCAATAAAAAAATGCAGGGCAGTCTTTGGGGACTGCTGGTAGAAGTGAAAACTAAGGAGCTTGTGATTTGTTTCGTCGACCTGTGCGTGTAATCAAAATAAAAAAATATTATGTTTATTTTCTATTTCCCTCCCCCCACTCCTCCTCCCGTCACCCTCGCCATTCCCCTCCGCCCCTCCCACTCCCCCCTCAAGCCCCGCTCGAGTCGTAGCACTTCTACGGGTTGTGCCACGCGCAGGCCGATGTGGTGCTACGCCGTAGCGGATCGGCACGTATATGTATCGTAGAAACGTTCTGACCTCCTCTTACATGTCTTTGGCTGCGTGTCCTTTCAGGTGGGTGAAAAATTTAGAAGCAGAGCTTTGAAATTCCCCGGCCTTATATCTGGATCCACAATGGATTGGTTTCAAAAGTGGCCTAAGGAAGCGCTTATAGAAGTAGCTCACCATATTTTGTGGAACTTTGAGGTTTGTAACATTCACATTTCATGATGAACGATTTATGACTAATATTGCTCCTCGAATTGGTTTCTCGATGACTAGTATCGGCATTGTGTTTAATGTCATAAAAGTTAATAGTATAGGATCCCGCTATACAACGACCTTCACCGAGATGCTTATTTAATGAGACGTATTTTTTATGTTATAAAATATGCCAATAAATATATCCTATATGGGTTGCCTAACAAATTTCAGTCCAGAGTATTTTTAATTAATAATTTAAAAACATTTTTTTTTTAAACATTGCACCGGTGTGATTATTAAATAAATTTGATACCAATCGAAAGTTTGAAGCCCATAGAATATGCAAACGTTAGGTTGCCTATTTTTTTCCGGTCACAACCACGGGTTGCCAGGTGTAAACAGGTAAATCTATAGGTACTAGCATTTTGCAACGGTCTGATTATTGAATCAAACTTAGATAAAATGAAAGATTATTTCATAAGGAACACGGTGGTATAGGGTTGCCTGCGAAAAATCAGTCCCGAATTAGGGTTGTCGAATTTTAAATAATAAAATATCGCTGCGAGTGAATGTGTGTGAGAGAGAGGTCCCAGACCAACCATCCCACGCGGTAGAAAAGGACGCAGCGTAGCAGCTGTTTAAAGTCCGCCCATTTAAAGAAGGAGAGTGCGCATGCTATTTGTGCTTGGAAATGAAAAGGATAGCGATAGACTCGTATATGCTGTGCATTATTTTGGAGTAGTTAATTATTAATATACAGAAATAGTTATTTAATTTTTTATTTTTTAATCAATTAAAGTCACATCGGTTTTTTATTTCTGAAATCCGAAAACTGAAAATTTGTAGTTCCACAAAAATTTTTTTGCGGGAACTGTTTTCATTGGTAAGTTTATACGGAACCCTCGGTGTGCGACTCCGACTCGCCCTTCCCCGGTTTTCTTTCTGTCGCTTTTGATGACACAGATTTCATCGGTCTAAACTTCAGGCTTTGTGTAGGTACCTATTTCTAATTTTATCACTAATTATGGGGTACATTTTTCCTACTAGTACTAGTACTTTTTTTTTGTCCCTTTCAGCGACACGCTTTCTCGCTTTCTCGCATCTATATAATACTATATCTATGACTCCAAAATAATGCACAGCATATTCGAGTCTATCCCTATCCTTTTCATTTCCAAGCACAAATAGCATGCGCACTCTCCTTCTTTAAATGGGCGGACTTTAAACAGCTGCTACGCTGCGTCCTTTTCTACCGCGTGGGATGGTTGGTCTGGGACCTCTCTCTCACACACATTCACTCGCAGCGATATTTTATTATTTAAAATTCGACAACCCTAATTCGGGACTGATTTTTCGCAGGCAACCCTATACCACCGTGTTCCTTATGAAATAATCTTTCATTTTATCTAAGTTTGATTCAATAATCAGACCGTTGCAAAATGCTAGTACCTATAGATTTACCTGTTTACACCTGGCAACCCGTGGTTGTGACCGGAAAAAAATAGGCAACCTAACGTTTGCATATTCTATGGGCTTCAAACTTTCGATTGGTATCAAATTTATTTAATAATCACACCGGTGCAATGTTTAAAAAAAAAATGTTTTTAAATTATTAATTAAAAATACTCTGGACTGAAATTTGTTAGGCAACCCATATAGGATATATTTATTGGCATATTTTATAACATAAAAAATACGTCTCATTAAATAAGCATCTCGGTGAAGGTCGTTGTATAGCGGGATCTTAGACTATAATAACCTAATTAAAACCAATATCTCATGAGGTTTCAGCATACCAACGCACGATATTTTCTGTGGTAACAATAAGGAATGAAGTGAAAACATCGGTTTTCAGATGGTCTGCTCCACGGCGACAAAACAAAATTTAATTGAAGTGATGGGCATT
This sequence comes from Xestia c-nigrum, assembly GCA_916618015.1. Lineage (NCBI taxonomy): Eukaryota > Metazoa > Arthropoda > Insecta > Lepidoptera > Noctuidae > Xestia > Xestia c-nigrum. The sequence continues at coordinate 9,682,386 of OU745245.1, read as the reverse complement.
GTGCAGGATAATGTGGCAGACACATGCGTTATTTATTATGAGCGATTCAGAAGGCAGACGCACGTCACTCCTAAGTCTTATTTGTCGTTTTTGGATGGCTACAAAGCCTTATATAAAGAAAAACACTCATATATTGCAGAAATGGCGAAAAGGTTATTATTGTCTCTTATCAGCTGACAACTTGGGATTTTAGTGTACTGGTGTTTATAAAAAATATCCTCATACTGGTTTCTTAATCTTCCAATATCGAGGTCGAACATACCGATAGATTGGGTGGGTTGCATTATTTTTGTTTTTTCAAATGACTTCCTAAAAGAGGAGGTTCTCAATTCGACTGCATTTTTTTGTGTTTGGTTCCTCAGAACTTTCGACTGGGTGAACCGATTTTGATGATTCTTTTTTTATTTGAAAGCTGGTGCTTCCCGTGTGATTCCTTTCTAATTTTCTAAAGATCTGATGCTGATTTTTGGAGTATACAATGAAACTCTTCAAAAATAGACGTCAAATAGGTTGTTGTTGATACAACATCATAACGTAACATCACGCCTGTATGCTCTGAGGCTTGAAATCTGGGTGTATTGTACACATCTGCGTACCCCGATGTGTACAATACACCCAGATTTCAACAGTTAGGTATGATAAGTTACATATACATATATTATTTGGGATAAGCCTATTACCATGACATGTATTGTTTTTTTATTGGAAAGGATGCGTCAGCGGGGGGGGGCCCAGGTGCGGAGTTTATTCTTTACCAGCTTGTATAAGGGCGCCCCCACGGATCTCTGTCGAGAGTCTCCAGCATCTACAAGTGGGCCAGTTCAGTTATATATAAGGTGTTAAAAAATTTACTGCAAGAATTTCGTGTACGTACTCGGTATCAATAAACAAACGTATTCCAAAAAAAAAAAAAATTTGTTCAAGCATTTTTAGTTTTTACATAAAAAAAAACATTGCCAATCCAAAGTCTGAAAAATGAGATGGGAAAGTTAGAATCAGCTGTCTACGTTTGCGCTGTCGCAGGGGTGAACGACTACGCGCCCGGCACCCTTCACGGCGCAGTCACAGTACAGTCAAGTGCGCAAATTCAATCATTTTGTGCGCAGTGAAAATATGCATATCTTTGAAACGGATCGTTACTTATATACATTTTTTTCGTGATTATTTTTTATTTGTGATTCCAAACAACTCCTCAAGTTTCGTGCAGTTAATTTTTTAACACCTTATATTGATAATAGAACCAAATAGAATTACAATTTTCCAGTTTTGGCATGGTATTTTCATCGCATAATTAAAACTTTGCAAGCTTAGCTTACAGTTTGAGTGTCGTTGGTATCATATAGGTCAACCTTTTTTTTCTTTTAAAATTCGAGTGTAAACAAACTCACATACACAAGCAGCCAGACTTAGCATGCGTATCAGTTTAACCACTGCACCAACCGTGCTGTCAAACTGTTTAGTATTCTGATATTTTAATTTGCGCACATTATTGTGTAACCATGACCATAATCGAGTTTACCGAAGTAATATGAATTTAAGCATTCAAAGTTTTTAGAATGACAACCGGTCTTAGCAAGCTAGTTGAAGCTGCTGAAAGCGTGGATGTACTTAAGAAGGAATTAGAAGTAAAAGAACTAGAAATAAAGGAAGCCACAGCTAATGCCGAAGAGGTTTGCATTGTGTTTACATTACTTAGCTAGTAGTATGAATGTCGTGGTCACCCACCGTTCGAGTATGAACAACACATACCTACTAGTGAGACTCTGTTTGCGACAGCAGCTGTGTAGAAAACAATTAAAATAGTTGCCACGAGTCACTACGACGAGGTCCAAAACAGGTTGTAGATACGTACGGTAATGCTTGCAGCGACGAGTTAGTTTATAAGTATGCAATTCTCGTGACAGCGAGTTTGTCGTAGGTGTTGGCAGCTGTGGCGGACTCGCAAGCAGCAGCCGAGCTTGTCAAAGCGGAGGTATTGGAGGTGAAGGACCGCGCCGTGAAGCTTGTTAGTGTGATCGCAGCCGAGACTGCAGTGGCTGAGGAAAAGCTTGCTGACGCCAAACCCGCGCTAGAAGCCGCTGAAGCCGCGTTGTTGGTACGTTTGACTTTTCCTTTTTTTTTCGAGAAATCCTCTTACGCTCACGGCTTATTCGTGAAGACAACGCTCTGTTACAGACAATCAACGCCGCTGACATCGCCACCGTCCGCAAGCTCGGCAAGCCACCTCACCTAATCACGCTAATTATGGATGCTGTCATTCTACTGTTTAGGAAGCGCATCGACCCCATTAAACCAGACCCCGAGAAACAATTCTTGACTGCTTCATGGTCAGAGTCTTTAAAGGTATAATTTATTTATGTCTAAGAAAATCTAACAATTATTTTCCCTCAATTGCTATTTTGTGGAATGTATTAGGGTTAGACCGATGACCTGGTGAAGTTTGCGGGAATCCGTTGGATGAAAGTCGCATAGAGGGAGGCCAATGTTCAGCAGTGGACGTCTCTCGGCTGAAATGATGTTGATGATGATAGGGTTAAATGTGCAAACTCCCGAATCGTAAAAAAATGAAACGTACTTTCATGTGATATGATCATCTTTAACGGTTGTGGCGTTTTTTTGCATAATAATTTCAGTTCCCTGAAATAATTCGTGTTTGACTGACTACAGATAATGGCGGATGTAAGGTTTTTAAACAACTTGAAGAACTATCCTAAAGATGATATCAATGCTGAAATGGTAGATTTATTGCAACCCTACTTTAACTTTGGGTACGTTAATATTACATGTTATAACATCAATGGTAAAATTCTACAACTTACACAATCACTATAATCAGTGTTTTTTGCTTAGATATCTTTAGTTAGACGTACTGAATGCTGTGCTAAATGTCCATCTATTTTAATGGGACCTTAATGTAGTATGTATATTCACAGTCCTCACACCCTGCTAACCCCACTGCCCGTCGCCCCAATGGTGGGGAAATAGGTAAAAATTGTTCCCGTTGACCCCATCGTATTTTGAGTAATACAATTTTACTCGTATGGAATTTATGGAATCGAGTAGTGTTAAGCTGGGTATCCATTAGAGGCAGCCTCGGGCCGAGCGTTTGCCTCGAATGGCAGATCTAATGGAACTCGTGCCGTGAGTTGAGGCGTCTTTGAGCATGGACATTTACCGACAAGATGTGGCTAGCTGCGCGGCCCCTTAGCCCGAGGCTGCCAGAAATGGATACCACAGCTTTAGAATAGCCTTACGAACAGCCTAGTAAGGCTAGCATGAATCCAAGATAAGGTGTTTATTACTAAAAGATCGTACTTGCCCAGATATATTATCCACCACTATCCTGAGCTCATACCAGCCAAGTACTTTTTGTGGAACATCATCATCATTCTCTTGCCCTTATCCCAATTTGGGGTCCATACTTCTCTATTTTTCGTTATCTCATCAGACACTTCTTTTCTTGACATACCATTTTTAACACAGTCCATCCATCGTTTTCTTTGGTCTGCCTCTACTAATAACCCATCCACATTTAATATATGCCTCTCTGGCAACAAACGGGAACTGTTTTCCGTTTGGCGCACAAAGTACCTCAACAATTTCAAAAATGTGAATTAATCTTGTTTTTGATTTGATTTTTGATGTATGTATTCCTTCATTAGTCTGATTTAGGAGATCAAAAATATTCCTACCACCTCATCACTGAAATAAGAATATCACACAACCAAATCTTCAGACCAAATCTATATTTCGATTATTTATTTTATATTTCAGTTTTATGAAAACTTACAGCTAAACAGACATTGAGCAGGCAGCGAACAATTAAAACCACTCTCTTCTTTTTGATTTTGGCCCCCTGGTACTCTATGAGACTATTTTCCTTGTTTCTAATCTCTCAATTGACCTTACCATTTTCCTTTTACGTGTAATCTTCTTCTTTCAGGCGTATGTTAGTGGAGCCAGCGGGAATAAAATTTACAGACTACTCGTTAACCCCATGGGTATTGGTCATGTAGTGGGGTCAACGAAACGACAGTTTTGATTTATTTTTTGCGTTGCCATCAGTGGGGCGGAACAGTGTGGTCAGCGGGAATACAATTTTCAAAACCGTGATACTACAATTTCACTAGTGATATTGTTATTAAACAGTGTATTATCAAATCAAATCAAATCAAAATATTTTATTTCACATAGGCCTGGATGGGCACTTATAAAACGTCAAAAAAGGTGCACGGTTCGCGTTGGTCGATTCCATGGAGAAGAACCGGCAAGAAACTCCATGGATCAATTGACTTCATTTCTTACAATTTAACGGCCTAGTTGTAGTGTCATTGTGTGTTGTTGCGAGGAAGGCAAGCTCCTATTGTAGGCAAGCTCCCTTTGTGAGTTTGCGTCTCTATCAGAAATCTCAGCTTCATAATTTTGTTTCATTTCAAATATTATAGTCAATACACATTCGAAGCGGCTAAAATAGCCTGCGGTAACGTGGCTGGCCTGATATCGTGGACCATCGCCATGGCGCAGTTCTATTCAGTGAATAAAGACGTGTTGCCACTAAAGGCGAACTTGGCGGTGATGCAGGGCAAGTACCAATCGGCCAAGAAGGAGTTGAAGGCTGCTGAGGCACAGCTCGAAGCCAAAGAGGTGCGCACCTAGTTCTGGATACACGAGTGGCGTCGCAAGAGAACTTATAGTAATAATTGCGGTTTATCCGGCAGCGTGAGTTGGCGCACGTGCAGAAGCAGTTTGACGAGGCGATGACGATGAAGCAGGCGGTGCTGGACGACGCGGCACAGTGCCAGCTGAAGATGGATGCCGCCACCGCGCTCATTGACGGGCTGAGCGGAGAGCGCGTACGTTGGACTGAGCAATCTGGGCTCTTCAAGTCTGAGATTGAGCGTCTGATCGGCGATATACTAATGCTTACCGGGTGCGTATGTGCGTTTGAAGAGTATGCTTTGACTCGATAATTACTGTGTACGACATAATGTACTTTCAGATTTTTGACGTATTCTGGACCTTTCAATCAAGAATTTCGCGTATTGGTGATAGAAAACTGGCATCGTGAGTTATTGCGTAGAAAAATTCCTGTGTCTATGAGTTTACATATCTCTAGTGAGCTTACGGATACCGCTACAGTACGTATTAAATACACACTTTTTATTATAAAAAAAAAAGATACTTTTTATTGTAAAAAGTATCTAACGATCCCATTATCTGCAGAAGGCGAGTTATGAATCTAAAAATGACAGTCCTCTAACTGCTTAACCTACAACCCAAAACTTGCGACTGTTATCATGAAGACGCGTGATGTTAGAGATTCAAAGTTTGATGATTTTATTTTGTCAGATTGGCGAATGGAACTTGTGCGGGTTGCCAACAGACGAATTGTCCATACAGAACGGTATAATTGTCACTAAAGCTTCTCGATTCCCGCTACTCATCGATCCGCAGACACAGGGAAAGATCTGGATCAAAAATATGGAAAAATTGAATAACTTAATTGTCACTTCTCTAAACCACAAATATTTCAGGTGACCATCGCATTTGACATGTATTATCTATCTTCTATCTATATAAATAAAAATGAATTGTTGTTCGTTAGTCTGATTAAAACTCGAGAACGGCTGGGCCGATTGAGCTGATTTTGGTTTTAAAATGTTTGTCGTAGTCCAGGGAAGGTTTAAACGGTGAGAAGTAGACAGGTAGGTAGGTAGGTAGTAGTAGGTAGGTAGGAAAAAATGCATTGCAACGCATGCCGGGTACAGCTAGTATTGAATATTTTCAATTATTCAACAGTATTTTAGATTTACACTGTGGTTGGAAATTGGGTGCATTCCTTAAAACGGGTGATACTAGACTAAATAATACACACACACGTAACTTTATAAAACAAATGATATTGCGTTTTCCTGAAGTAGTGACGGTTGCAAAAGATCTTATACTAACAATTCTGTTCCTATTCAATATAGGAATCACGTAGAAGACTGCGTGTCCTTGGGCATGCCTATGTTAATAGAAGACGTTGCTGAAGAGTTAGATCCGGTTCTTGACAATATTCTTGAGAAGAATTATATCAAATTTGGGTCTTCATATAAAGTACGTAATCCATTTAAATCCAGATAATCAAAAAGCTTAGTAATTAAATAACTAAAATATGCAATTACAGTACAAAACTAGGGTGTTATGCATTCGCATATGCAAACATGCAAATCTATACTAATATTATAAAGCAGAAGAGTTTGTTTGTTTGGTTGAACGCGATAATCTCATGAACTATAGGTTCAAATTGAAAAAAAAATTGTATTAGATAGTCTATTTATCGTGGACGGCTTTAGGCTATATAACATCACGCTACAACCATTAGGAGCAGAGCAGGAATGAAAAATGTTGTAAAAAGGGGATTATTTTTCTTTCGTTTTTATCTGTAATGTGACGCAGACGAAGTTGCGGGGTCAGCTAGTGTATAATATAATCCGATGTCTAGTATCTATCTATATTAGGTCAAATTGGGAGATAAAGAAATAGACGTAATGGATGGGCACAAAATCTATATAACAACGAAGCTCCCAAATCCCGCTTACACGCCAGAGGTGTCAGCTCGAACTTCCATCATAGATTTCACAGTAACCATGCAAGGTAAGAAAACTTTTGACTATTATTCTTAATAGCATTTATTGACCCACAGTTTGGCTAAGGAAATACCTACCAAGAATTTTGTCTTAATATCGTACAACTTTGCCAATTCATGGCAGTCAGGGGCTAGGGACAGTAGCTTAATTACTGTTTTTTGGGCGGTGCATGCGTTTTTCATACAAACGTAATAACAAAATGATATGAAAATAACAAATTCATAAGGTAGTGTGTATATATTTCGATTGTATTATAGAATATCTATGTTCCCAAATAAATATTTTGACAGGACAATGATATAAAGACGAGTTATGAGGATTTTTTTTTTAAAGAAAATTTATTTTCCTCATAACTCATGTTTAAATCGGTGTACATTCAAAATGTATGTGTTTGGGAACCTATATAATCTGTAATCCAATCAAAATAAAAGCACACTTTCTTAAGAATATGTTTGATTTACAAATTATTTTGGTATTACGTTGTATGAAATTCGCTTGCTCCGCAGGCGTCTTAAGTGCCAAAGCTGCTTGTTTTATAGGCCTAGAGGATCAGCTACTGGGCCGCGTGATTTTGACAGAGAAGGCAGAGATGGAAGCGGAACGAACGCAACTAATCATGGACGTGACCGCTAACCGTCGTAAGATGCAGGAGTTGGAAGCCAATCTGCTGCACAAGCTAACTACTATACAGGGCTCGCTCGTCGAAGATGTGTCGCTTATTCAAGTGCTTAACGTCACCAAAGCTACAGCTACCGAAGTAACTATTTAGTAACTGTTTAGTAAAAATAAACTCTTAACTCTTACCTTATAAAATATAAGGCTTTCAAGCTGATCATGGTGATTATGCTTTTGTAAACAATATTCACTTATGATGACAGGTAAAAGAAAAACTAGACGTGGCCAAAGAGACGGAGATGAAGATCAACGCCGCACGTGAGGAGTACCGGCCCGTAGCGACGCGCGGCTCAGTGCTGTACTTCCTGGTGTGCAACATGTCGCTCGTGTGCAACATGTATCAGACGTCGCTGGCGCAGTTCCTCGAGCGCTTTGATATATCTATGGAGCGCTCACCTCAGAGTCCCATTACGATAAGAAGGATCGGTTTCATAATTGATTACTTGGTATGAGTGGGCCTACCACAGTTTTATTTTCTTTGAAATATTCATATTTGTTTTCTTTGCTTTTCTTAGATGAATCTAGATGATGATGATGATTTCATCTCACCTGCTCGTGGTGCATTTTGTTGAACAACAAACGAGGCTCTGACGACCGATAAATGGCAGGCGGTATTCAACACATAGTGTCACCTGATTGCCCAATTCCTGTTTTTATCAACAATGAGTGACACCTTACTCAATTCTTAGTGCCCGTTTTCAACAACACGAAGAGACACGACGATCGAGAATCGTAGAATATCTATGTTACATAAAATTGTAAATCTCGCAAGATAGATTACAATTTAATCTAACATTGTAATCTATCTTGCGAGATTGTAAGCTTTCGAAAGGTAGGGAGGGGTTCTCTCTTGCCCCCTGGTACCACTCCCATGAAAGGTAATACACCATCTATGAGGAAAACCGATTAATGTAACCTAACCTTAAAACACTTTATATTCGCCTAAAAAGTGCAGTCGACGGAGTCCCACTACGCGGGGCTCTTATTTCTGTCTGCAGGTTTTAAAGGAACCTAACGTCTGGGTGCTACAATACCCATTCCTCCTCCTCAAGTCGTGCTCCTCATTACTGAGGGTCATGATCTACCCTTGAAATAAAATTTTCCTTGACGATGTTTCGCCATCTCCGTCTATCTTTGGCCAAGTGAAGCGCATCATGAAACTTCGTTTCGAGAGAAGAGCTCATCTGGTCGGACCATCGCATAGGGCTGCGGCCTCTTGGCCGTTTACCATTCACGTTGCCAGTAACCATCAGTTGTTCGAGGTTATTACCATCTTTTCTCACTATGTGGCCGAAAAATTCCAAAGCTCTGCGGAGGCAGGTCGTAGAGAGTCTGATCTTTATTTTGAGCTCGCGTAGGATGGACTCGTTGGTGCGGAATGCCGTCCAGGGTATTTGAAGCATCTTCCTCCAGCACCACATCTTGAAGGCGTCTATACGAGCCCGGTCGGCCTTTCTCAAGTTCCAAGTTTCTGCTCCGTATCCAATAATCGAAAAGACCAGCGTGTTCACTAATTACACTTTGGTATTTCGCGAAATGTTGCGATCTCTCCATATTTTTTTAAGCTGAGACATAGCATTCTTGGCCATACCTATGCGTTTACGGATTTACGAATCCAGCCTGTTCTTGAGGGATCTGCCAATCCAGAAAGTAACGAATTCTGTTGTGTATAATACGTAACAGTACCTTGCTGGCATGAGATATTAGAGCCAGGGTTCGATAGTTATCACATTTCGAAGTGGAGCCTTTCTTGTGTAACGGCAGAATGACTCATTTTGTCCAGTCGCTTGGCCACTCACCAGTACGCCATACCACGTTACAAATTTTATGGAGGGCATCTATGCTTCCGGTCCGGCGACCGGAAGCTTTTAACGAAATCTTATCCCACTCATTAATTGTTACAACACCTGCCGCATCAGGATTTCTGTATAACTCTTCGCAGTATTTCCGCCATCTTTCTGAGATTGCGTACAGATCTTGGAGTGGGGGGCCATCTGTGTCTTCGATCACCAATGTTGTGGGTTTGAACTGGTTGGTGAGAAGTCGCACTTTCTTAAAAAAGGTCAGCACTCTGGATTTTGAGCGCGTGTGTTTCAATTTCTTGGCAGATTCGCTCCTTGAAATTGTTTTTGTCGCGACGACATTTTAACTGAATCAGACGGCTAAGCTCAGAGTAATTATTATTTTTTCCATCTTGACATGACAGTCCTTGGGCTTTAAGGTCTTTCCTATACCTAATGATTTGCCAGGTATCCGCCGAGATCCAAGACTGCTTGCAGATGCTCGGTGTATGGTTAATGATGGAGTCAACTGCCTTCCATATAAAAAACCCTCACTGCTCCTCTGCACTACAGTTATTAGGCTCTGGATGTTCCGCCATAACAGACTCTAATGCATTTTGTAATTGTGTACTCTCTGCTGGCGATAGAATCCGTGTTCTTTGTGGTGGTCGTTTTTTCTCTATTTTCAAACGAAAAGCAAAGTTTGCTACCACAAGACAGTGATCAGATCCGCAGTCGGCTCCCGGGTAAGTCTTAATATTGATAATTGAAGTTCTCCAACGACTATTTATTATTACTTGGTCAATCTGATTGCGAAATTGGTCGCCAGGAGAGATCCAGGTGTAAAGTTGACGGGGATGATGTTAAAAGCAGGTGTTCATGATTGTGAGCTTCCTTCCGATACAGAATTCAAGAAGTTTAGTTCCTCTGTCATTACGAACCCCTAGTCCATATTTTCCAACAGTACCTCTAATATGACTATCTTCCGTCGTTTTTCCTATTTTTGCGTTCCAATCACCGATGACAAAAGTTATCCCTCGATTCGGTATTTTGGACAGGGTTGTTTCAACCTCCGAGTAGAATCCCTCTATAATGTCGTCCTTGGCACAAACTAGTAGGGGCATATACCACAATGATATTCAGAGTACAAGGTCTAGTGCTCAGTTATAGCGTTAGTTTTCGGTCAGAAACAGGTTTATAACCAAGCACCAATTGATTCAAGTGTTTGGACATCCATATACCGACTCCGTTACTGCTGGAGTTTTTAGGGCCTGAGAAATAAAGGGTGTTTCCACCAGGCGTCTTTTGATGACCTTGTCCACGCATATAAGTTTCGGTAATTCCTAACAAAGTAAGATTATGACCTTCAGCTTCTCTTTCCAAATCTTGCCGTTGCGTGAATCACCAGTAGCATGACCGCTTTTCAAACCTGGTGATGCGTCTTGGTAGAGGTTTCGGTAGCCATTTCACACCAGTCAACCCGGGAACTGACTGGCGCCGGGTGTTCAAAGAACTATCACTATCTGTTGTACTTTCCATGGGGGAGTTTCTTGGGAAATACATAGTGGTGGGCTCCCACGTCCTTCCACGGCAGATTTTTAGAGATGATTTAGTTCTTAAGGCCACTGTAAGCCACTTCACGTGTAGTTCGTGAAGGTGTCGGGTTAGTTGACCGCCGCCTGATGGTCGGCGTTGAATTTTTTTTACAGCTGGTTAGTTCTTCTCCAAACAAACCCTCCACCTGTCACATCCGGGCTTGGGACCGGCAACGGCGGAGTTCACAACAATACCCATTATGGGAGAACAAATACTTACCTCTTCCATCGCATGCATTTCACAATTATACAGTTTCACTTCGATAGATTATAATCTACCGAAAAATAATGCGTTAAATGTGCAGCATGTTCGGTTGACAATCTTTTGAGAGTTTACAATCTCACTAGACTGTACGGGTTTTAATGTTTTACGGTAACATCTACATCGCCAGCTGCTTCTCCGTCGCTATGGAAATAATTTCTATATCTTGTCTTCGTAGAAACTCGAGTCTACAGGTCGCCCCATGCTCGGGCAGTAGACATGTCGAGTTGTATAGAAAGAACTTTGTCTATTCATCGTAGAATAGATGGAATTGGTCATGCTTCGCTTGTGTTGTTGTTGAGTTGATGTCACTCTATTTCTTTTCCGTTACAGACTTATGATGTTTTCAAGTACATAAGCCGTGGTTTCTACGAGAAGCACAAGTACTTATTTACAGTGCTGCTTACACTAAAAATAGACTTGCAGAAAGAGTACCTTACATTTGAAGAGTTCCAGACGTTTATTAAAGGTATTATGTTTTAAATTGAATTGAATTTGAATTAAACATCTTAAATATATTTTTTTAAGTTCAAACATATCTAAATATCGATCAGAGAGCAAACTAGTAGCTTCTGCAATCATCATTTATCTTTGGAAATAAAAACCTGCAATGATGAGATCGAATTTTGAATTGCCTAGAGATATATGTTTTGCTATGGTTACAAAATTATAGATATATACAACGCTACAGCAGTTAAAAAGACGTGTGGCACTCGGGGACTGTCGTGGTAAAACTATTGCATATCATTTTTTATCAACTTATGCAATAATAATTATTTAGTTATTTTATTTTTCAGCTTGTTGCCGGCTTGAGGACCAGGCTCGGATTCCCATCACGACGAAATTATGAATTTTTAAATTGAATGTTCCACACACACATATACAGACACGTAAAACTTATAACACCTCGTCGTTTTTGCGATGTGAAGCCGAGCCTGAACATTCAGTCTACATTTGGCCCTCGAGCCGGCAACAAGCGGAAAAATAAAATACATAAATAATTATAATTGCATAAGTTGATAAAAAAATGTTACAAAAAAGGTCTAACATCAAATATATACAACCTATAACTCCTAGTTACGGATATTAAAAAGAAAACTAGCTTGTCATTGTCGTTGTCTGACATGGGGTGACATGGGGTGTTATAGGTTTACATACTCCTTGGTGTTAGGTTTTGTTCGTTAGGTTATTTTCATTACGGAATTTCTGGATTCGGTCTCCACGCTCAAGGCCCGCGATAGAAGCTATGCAATAGCTTAAAAAGAAACTTACATTTCATGTTACTACTGGCGGGAATTATTCTTCTGAAGTCGGTGACAAAAAAATTTAATCAATCAATCAAAGGTCACGGACTTCAGAAGCTAAACTAAATATATAAATCAAAATCCTACTATTCCGCACGTTTTCTTATATTCATTCAATTATTAAACTTCATACCCATACTCATATTTTAATATTAAATTCTAACGACATTCAAAGACGGACTTTATGGTAGCCTTATGTTTTACTTCCTTTTTTTCTTGGGAGTTTCTAAAATGGCAACACTAAAATCACCACTAGCCGCGGCCTCAGATGAACAGATAAGTTGGTGGCACTGTACATAATCATTACTGCATCTACTATAAAACAGCATGTACCAGAAAGGTGTATTTTTATTCCACTATGCACGACAAGATTTTGACACATGACACATCAGCTGAATCGGCGGGGTGATGCGAATTTGTCAAAAATTTACAGAATTTTCGTGAACTTGAACTTTGCATTCAATTATTTTATGAAAAATATGTCTAGGAAGCTGTTTCATACCATACTTTTGTGGTAAATATCTCCAGTAACGTGTTAAGGTCGGTAAAACGGCGTCAGTGTAATGCCAAATATTTATAAAACACATATTACTGCACCCTTCCAAAAACTAGGTAACGTAGATACGCTGGAAATAATGTACATAGGCAAGCTTCTCGTTCGCTAAACAAAGTGGAAAAAGCTAAATAAAAACAGTAACCTTCTATCTGCGTTCTTATTTTTGCCATTATTCATACATCATTTCATAAAAAATTACGATCAAAGTCTTGACAAATATTACTACAAAAACAATGTTGCAACCAACTTATCACATGACATATCACTTCGTAGTGCTGACCGTAAACCCGAGTTTCATAATTACGATTAAAATGTTGCATTCAGCCTAATCGATACTCGCAATCAAATTAAGTTTGGAAAAAAGTTTTGAGACACAATGAAAACTCCTTGATATCATTTCAAAGAATTATATTTAAATTCTGAAATGAATCCTTTTATACTACTTTTTTAATAATATCATGTAGAATAGTAATTATTCGTTGCTTTTGGTTGACTTATTAATAGTTAATAAACACAGAACTCTCTAAACTCTAAACAAATATCGAAATTCTTGCTTCAAGTCAACATTTTGATGATAATCTTTCCTTTAACAAACTTATGGATTGCAGAATTTGGAGAAACGCCGTTGCCGAACTAGCACCGTGTGGCAAAATATGAGGTTTCACCGTTTGAGCAAAGACAAAATCTGAAAATGAATTATTAATATTTTCAACCGTACGAACGGCCAACCTCTTCCTAAATTCGCGTCGATTCTAAATTTAAGTTAGGAATGTAATTGTGACTATACACATACATTCAGATTAATAAATTATTTTTATTTACTTTAATCATTTATTGTGAATTTTGTTTTGTTATGTCTGAAGGTTGGATATAGTGCGCCAAGGATCGGAAAAATTGAATGATAAATAAATATTATGGATGCTAAAACCGTTGTTACTAAACCAAGCTTATCTAAGTATTCAAAATCAAATGAAAATTCATAATCTGCCTTGCCTTTTCCCATCTATAATGGGGTAGACTTCCAGTCTAACTGAAAACCAGTATTTTACATGGAGCGACTGCCTATCTGACCTCCACAACCCAGTTGGTACTAGGTGATGATACTACCTGTAACGACTTTCAAAGAACTACAAATGACATCCGTGACCAACTGCTTAACGTGCTTTCAGAGGCACGGAGGAAACTCGGTATGTAATGGGTCACCCACCCACAGACCAACCTAGGCAAGCAAGGCGTCCTAAACGTCGACCCGAGCGGCCGTTATTATGAAAATTGACGATTAAAAATAGTGTTCGGAAAAGGCGAGAAATAAATAAAATTAGAAAGTCATGGGAAGGCCTTTGCCCACCAATGCGATAGAAAAGGGTGTTAAAAAAAGTATTTGAAAATAAAATGGTGTCATCAATAATCATACTATTCCCCATTTTGTTTACTAAATACAATTATCATGGTAGGTACCAAACCAATTTTCACCACAACTAAAAAATCAGTGCCAAGATCAGAGCCATAGAGTATATATTATAACCTTTCATCCCTGGCGCACTGACAACCAACGAAAAAAAAAATACAATAAATTACCTACATTGAAGTTCAATGTAATTTTGAACAGCGAGTGCATTCTTAATTTAAATTTTGGTAAGGAAAAAAAATCGGCGCGAATTTAGTCTGGTCAATCTGTGCTGTTTATTGTTGGGTTGGTACAATGTACGAAAAACTATTAAGATTTCCTAACTAAAGCTTTTTAACAATGTTATAATAAATATAAACAAAATTGTTTTACTTTCCATCTATCGATTTGCTTAATTCCGTAAATAAATTACTCGTTTTAAACGAATTTTACAAAAAAAGAATCGATTTGAATAATCGCTTTCACACATCACAAATAAAAAAGAAAAAAAAAAATGGTCGTCTATTTTCGAATACAAAATTAAGTAGTGGTAATGAATATTACGTGTTATTGGTCCTGTATTAGTAAATTACGCTAAGATCTGGGTATTCTCATGTTGTTTATAATATTTGAAATTATATTTGTCATATCTGTTGTCGAATCTAAACGTGTCTGTGTGTTAAAATGTGAAAAATAAAATGTAAACAAACAAGATTGGCGCGAAACTTTAACTTTGGATATAAAAATATATCATTACCACTGCTTATTAAAATTGAACTATGGATGAATTCGTCACATAATTAAATGACGAGTTATTATTTCTCAACATAATGGAGCTTCGATGCCCGAAAACCCCATTTTTTATGATTTTTAGCGTCGGCTAGCACTGTCGTCAAAATGGCGATGAACGTATTTACGCATTTGGATTTTATTAGGGTAAATTAAGAATGTTGCGCGCTAAATACAGAACTTTGAATGGCTCTTACATATGATATGTTTCTCTAACTCTCTTAATTAACGCTCACTCATACGTCTTACATAATCAGAACATCAAATATTTACATAAATAATAAGGATGTCGTATGACTTAACCGCCGCCGGCCCCATTCGGGGCCAGTACCGAGCCAGCGTAGGTTTCAGTGCCCGGCCCCGAATGGGGCCCGTACCGAACTTTATGGTTAAGGGTGTGGTACAAACAATCTGAACAACGTCAATCAATCAGCTGTCTCAAAAAAACAAAATACCTCGTCATTCTCCTGCCCTTATCACAATTTATCTGGGATCGTCGCAGCATGTCTTCTACCTCTCTATCTCTCCTTTAATACTTCTCTATTACTAGTCATCTTCGTCAGCAAACACCGATTTTCTTGCCAGTTTTATATACCTACTCGACCCAAATGTATGGGACAGTTAATTGAAAATTCAATTATCGTAATCGTAGAGTAGGCCCCAAGGAGAAAGTTGTTCAGTTTGATAGTCTGTACCACATTTTAGGACCAAACTTTTCTGATACTCACTGTATCACATCACACAGTGAACGAACGAACGAAGCAGCAGCTGCACAGAGCCTCAATCAGTTTTTTAGAATAGGTGTAGGACAGTAGGTGAGTAATGTGCTAAATCTGGTGCTTTATGTATGAAGGTGGCGCGGCGTTGGATCTTAATGCATGTCCTCCCAAACCTTACAAGTGGGTCACAGACATGTCGTGGCTGAACTTAGTACAACTGTCTTCTTTGCGTCAGTTCACTGACATATTGAACCAAGTTTCCAACAACGAGAAGGGATGGAAGTCTTGGTGAGTTTTATAAATAAATAAATACCCATGAAATAAACGACGTGTAGCAAACATACACCTTTATCTAGCGGTCTGCTTTAAAGGTTCGATAAGGAAGCGCCTGAAGAAGAGCCGTTACCTGACGGCTATCACACTCTCGACGTGTTCAGGAAGCTGCTGGTGGTGCGCGCCTGGTGTCCCGACAGGACTCTGGCGCAGAGCTTGTGAGTGTGCGTGATACCGTCTCTGCGGTCGTCACCATTCACAGCTGACAAGCACTGACACTTCACGTTATGTTATAGGAAGTACGTGGTGCAATCTATGGGCGCTCGATACTCCGAGGCCGTCATAGTTAATTACGAGGTAAGAATGTGGCTATAGTTAGCAAAAGTAACATAAGTAACAAGAAATTACTTCTATTCATACAATGTTCTCATGTATTTCAGCAAATGGTCTTAGAATCTCGTCCATTGGTTCCACTGATTGGCTTCTTAGCGATGGGCTCTGATCCGACGCCTTCTATCGATACGACTGCCAAGCGAATGGAGAATATTTGTCGTTCAATATCTATGGGGCAAGGTCAAGAGATCCATGCTAGGAAGCTCATAGGCCGTGCTCTGAAAGAGGTGATAATTCGTTTAACGTGTAGAACCTTTAGCTTCTGAATCTTAATGCATAATTTTGATAATATTTACCGGTGTTTAGGGTATGTGGGTGCTGTTGCAAAACTGTCATTTAGGATTGGAGTATATGGTGGAAATAATGGAGCAATTTGGAGAACTAGAGAAGTATCCGGAGACGACTCACGAATCATTCCGGTAATATTAAATGCCAGTCTTTATCTTCTATTGAATTATTATGAAATTCCAAAGCTACTTGCTTGACAAGTTTGTAATGTTTTAGGCTTTGGATTACTACAGAAGTTCATGAAAAGTTTCCAATTACACTTCTGCAAATGTCTATAAAGTATACTTGCGAGCCTCCTTCCGGTAAGTTAGTCGTACACCTTCCTATTATAACTGGTATTTTATTTATTTATACTTCTCTTAATTTTATTATTTCAATGTTTTAGGTATCAAAGCAGGGCTCATGAGAACCTACGACGCGATGGGTCAGGACTTCCTTGACTATAGTGACAGTCCGTTTTATCTGCCGTTGATTTACACAATCTCGTACCTGCACACCATAGTACAAGAGAGACGGAAATTTGGTCCCCTCGGTTGGAATATTCCTTACGAATTTAATTCTGCTGACTGGTTGTCATCGTGCATATTTGTGCAGAACCATTTAGATGCTTTGGAACCAGGAAAATCAGTTAGCTGGACTACAGTGCGGTAAGTTTCTTTTGCAGGTAGAAAAAGGTACACATACATAATTTAGTGCTTCGTGTAATGCGAAGTTGTTTAAACTCGATGTTACAGTTACATGGTGTCAGCGGTACAGTATGGCGGACGAGTGACTGATGATTTCGACACGCGGCTGCTAACCACTTTTTGCAAGGTGTGGTTTTCAGATCAGCTTTTCAACGATGACTTTCAGTTTCACGAAGGATATGGCATGCTAAAGTTTAAGAATATTCCGGAGTACCTCGAAGAAATCGAAACAATGAAAACCGTTGATCCACCTCAAGCTTATGGCTTGCATACTAATGCTGATATCACGTTAGTAGTTGTTTCCTAGATCTTCATAATCCTTCTAATATGCGATGCTGCTATAGTTCATAAATAATTGACTTTTAGTTACCAGCGCAACACCACTCAGGAACTGTTGGATACAATATTGTCCATTCAGCCGAAGGAGTCAAGCGGAGGGGGTGGGGAAACACGCGAAGCATCCGTCTACAGACAGACTAAAGAAATGCTTGAAAAAGTGCCTGCTGACTTTGACCCACATGAAGTGCTGGCTAGGTAAGTGTTGTTTAACCTTAAAATAATTACAAACCCAGGTATTTAAACGGGAAAGGTTTTATAACTGTCAATAGTATAACGTCACAAAGTCGTCTAAAAAGTTACTTAGGGACCTTATCACACTAGCGAGTTGCAAGCGAGTTGAAAGCGAGGCGAGTTCGCAACGTGAGCCCGGTGAACACGCCGCGCCACAGAGAAAAACAAAATTAATGATTGGACAAAACACGAATCGCACACCGTGACTCGCTGTCCACTCGCGCGTGTTCGTCGGGCTCCCGTTGCGAACTCGTGGCGAGCACGCTGCGCACTCACCCCGCTTTCAACTCGCTAGTGTGATAAGGCTGTGAGAGTGAATTCCCCTCTCTCTCTTTTGCTATAGATATAACTTTGACCAGTGTTTTTTTGGTATCGAGTGTTAAATTGCGTGCTACCTTAAGTAGCAACTTACACGACTGCATTATTTTGATTTACAGAACGAGTAGATGACGGTATTGTATTTTTTATCTACCTGCAAGTGCAGTGTTATACTCACTTATAAAATACTGGTATTCAGTTGCATCTGGTTAGATTGGAAGCGGAACCAAACAAAGTCTAGGCAGATGACGATGATGATGATGTGCAGCTTCATGCAAACAAAAAGAAAACTATAATGTATGTAATATAATATTTTCGTTTTTAGGTTGAGATTATATGGTATACTTAATCCAATGGTGATTTTCTTGAGACAAGAAATCGATCGAATGCAAAAAGTAATCGAACTAGTTAGAACTACATTAAAAGACTTGCTGCTAGCTATAGACGGGACTATTATAATGAATGAGGTAATGTATAATAAATTTATTTCACCTATACTCCACACTCTACTCTTACTTAAGGCGATATTGTAAATGGCGACATGGAGAGAGCTACTGTCGCAACAAAAAAAAGAAGGCCAAATTGTAACATTTTTCAATATATTTGTATTTTAATAAAAAAAAAAAACAATTTAAAAAGCCTGTCGATTGTTTCAATACGACAAAATTATCAATACTTAGTACTTCTACAAATATTAGATTGTATCAGGTATCAATGAACTTTTCTTCGCTTATGGTCTGAAATTATTCCCCGGAAACATTTTAAATATAGGTAGTCCGAATAACAATCAGAGACAAAGTAGCTTTCCACTATTGAAAGAACTTTTGAAATCGGATCATTATCATAGTTCCAGAGATATACAAAAAAAAAGATATACAAATTAATACAAATTTAGCCATACAAACAAATGTTGCCTCTTTATATATAGTATACTAGTAACTAATAATCTATTCACACATGAAAACGGGTTCGGAAGGACTAGGGAAGTTGTATTTTGTAGAAAGGTGCCAGTAAAAATGTCTATTCGTTTTTTTAGGCACTTCGAGACTCGCTTGATAATATATATGATGCGAAAGTGCCAAATATGTGGTTGAGGAGTTCATGGTCATCGTCAACGTTGGGTTTCTGGTTCACTGAGTTTCTGGAGAGAACTATTCAATTCTCATCGTGGTGCTTTATGGCCAGGCCGAACTCTTTCTGGATGACCGGATTTTTTAATCCTCAAGGTAATGTTTATATAATACTAGCAAATAAATGTGATGCAGTCCGTAGCTTGACTAGTTCCATAAACATAAAGCAACAGAGCGTGGGATTATGCACCAACATCATACTAATTTGACCATTGTTTAGCGTAGGTTTTATTTGTTTTTTTTTTGTTTATGTACAATATATGTAATAGGTTTAAGTCTTGGACAAATAAATATTGTTTTCATCCCCCCATCTCGGAAAGAGTATTTTTGCTCTTCGATATCTGAGTGCAAAAGCCGTTTTTATCGTCATGAGGGTAAAGTAAATTTGAATTTAGAACATCGTGTGCACTAAGCATGTGAATTCAAAACATCATTAAACCTATTTACTTCTACCTCTATGGTGCCGAATTTATCGTACAATTTTTTTTAATTTGTTAAGAACTCAGACTCAGAACCTTCTTGGTGTACTTTTTTTAAATATATTTTTCATCCCCCCATCTCGGAAAGAGTATTTTTGCTCTTCGATATCTGAGTGCAAAAGCCGTTTTTATCGTCATGAGGGTAAAGTAAATTTGAATTTAGAACATCGTGTGCACTAAGCATGTGAATTCAAAACATCATTAAACCTATTTACTTCTACCTCTATGGTGCCGAATTTATCGTACAATTTTTTTTAATTTGTTAAGAACTCAGACTCAGAACCTTCTTGGTGTACTTTTTTTAAATATATTTTGCGCGCGCCATTTTCTTTTCGCGTCATATTGTTAACACCTTAGGTTAAAAACAAGGAATCCAACTCGAAAACAAGTGAAAAACCTAAAATGACCACTCATTATCTAGCGACGAGGAAGTTTATTTGACGCCAAAAGAGTTAACTGAATTTGTTAACAATGCGCATTTTTTTTGCGTTTGTCCATTTCCTCGCTGAGGTGGGATGAAAAGTTACGTGTTGCACTCGAGTGCAAAGATTTTTCACCTCGTGCTCTTTTGATTCCCTCGCTAACGCTCAAGATTCTAAGTATTGAATCACTCGCTTCGCTCGTGACTCAATTTTAGAATCTTTCGCTTGCTTGGTCATCAAAATTGAGCACGCGGTTAAAAAACAACTTTGCACTCTTGTATAACAAATAACTATTGTTGTTGTTGTTTGTTTGTTTTCTTTTGTTTGCTATTGGTTGGCTACATTTCATAAAAAAGTCATTCAAGCGAGTTGCATGAACTTGGAGGGTTGTATTGATGATTATAATTCTGTAACTACATAGGTCTTACAGCCGCGAATCATATGTGCAAATTGCAAAAAAAGATGAATTCCGCGGGCTAACCTGGAGCATGCACCTTAACAATTAACATTAAACTTTCTGGTTGTTGAAGGTTTCTTGACAGCTATGCGACAGGAAGTAACTCGTGCACATAAGGGCTGGGCGCTGGACATGGTGGCGTTGCATAACGACGTTACGAAATCTACCTACGACGAAATAAAGGCTCCGCCGCCGGTGAGATGGTCTTTTTTATCAACCGAATTCCAAAACGAGGAGGTTATCAATTCGTCTGTATGTTTTTTTTTTTTTTTTTTTGTTTGTTACCTCAGAACTTTCGACTGGGTGAACCGATTTTGATGGTTCTTTTTTTGTTTGAAAGCTGGTGCTTCCCGTTTGGTCCCATTTTAATTTGCTGAAGACCTGATGCTGATCTTCGGAGATATACAACGGAACTCTTCAATAATACACAGCAAATCTGCAGTGATTGCTGCAATCGCTTGTAGGTTCATTGTTTATACTATATCATGACGTAACATCACGCCTGTATAGTCTGAGGGGGTACGCACATGTGAAAAATACACCCAGATTTCGAAAATGTTTGTTACCTCAGAACTTTCGACTGGGTGAACCGATTTTGATGGTTTTTTTTTTATTTGAGAGCTAATGCTCCATTTGTGGTTTCATAATCATCAAATCAGTATCTGATGATGGGATTCTGGCGAAATAGAGAGAATTCTTCACATTATATAGGCACACTAGAAGCGATTTGGGTAGTTTTAGGAAGTGTACTGTCTCGAAGTGATCCCATTTCAATTTGATGAAGATCTGATGAAGAACTTCGGAGATATGCAACGGAACTCCTCAATAAATGATAGCAAATGTACTGGGATTGCCGAAATCTCATATCTGTCTATTGTTTACACCAGTTCATAACCTAAAATCACGCCGGTACGCTGTGAAGGGGTAAGCACATGTGAACCACTAAAAAGTGAAAAATAAAAACTTTAAAAGTTTAAAAGTTTTTTTGCTCATGCAATTGAGAACTATGAAGCATTAACGCCATTGTGATTGTAAGATGGTGCTTTTCTTTTTATTTCTGCGAAGTTACATCTCTGTCTCAAACCAAAGCATCACACTACACGTCCGGGTCGTGGCCCGACTACTTTTCAGTTTTAGTAATCTTATAGCATTAAAGTTTATTAAATCGAAATTCAGGAAGGCGTGTTCATCCACGGAGTGTTCCTGGACGGTGCGGGCTGGGACCGGCGCAACCTGCGCCTGTGTGAGTCTATCATCAAAGTGGTGTACACTGTTTTGCCGGTGATCCACGTATACGCGATAAACTCCACCGCACCCAAGGACCCCAAACTTTACTTGGTACGCAATCGTAGATGCATTGGTAGTCATTGTTAGTCCATCCGTGTAACATTTTCTACTAGTGATTTTCGTTTCCCAGTGTCCGGTGTACAAGAAGCCATGTCGTACGGATCTTACGTTCATCACTCCGCTCTGGCTGCCAACCATTAAGAACATTGACCACTGGATTCTAAGAGGAGTCGCCATCTTGTGCGACATTAAGTGAATGGAATGCCTTATTTTATTCGCAAAACATTTGGTTTCTTTCATTTTTAGTTTGCATTGTAGCCTAAGCCTAAAGCGATTTTCACCCGCACCCGCCGGCGCTGCGGCATCATATCATCGGTTTCAGCCTCTGATATTATATTTGAAAATTCACGAGAGTATTTTTGTCTTAATTTCTGCTTGCTGCCAAACGCTGTAACGCCCGCTTACTCTGAGCAGGCTGATCTCACGTCATCGGTTGGACAGAAACTATCAGCTATCTTTTCTTTTATTTGTACAATACTTAAGTCGCCGTCCCCGAGGAATAAAATGGTAATCGTAAAAACTAAATTTTACAGGAAAAATAAAAAACGTTTTTTTGTGAATATCTCATAAACTAATATACATAGCGGGATTGTTCAAATACCAAAAGAAAGGTGATTTTTACAAAAACATTTTAAACTATATTAAATAATTTATCTTTTTTAGAAATGCAGTTATTAATTAAAATAACTTTACCATGAATTAAAGGCACATACTTTAACTGTAAAGCAACATTACGATATTATTCGCGTAAAATCTCATGTAATACGTTACCGTAATAATGTATTGCTATTTCATTGGTCGATAAACTGTAAAAAGATCCCATATCGTAATGTACTGTTACCATTTTATTCGCTGGGAAGCAATCAATTACAGATTACAGCATTAGCAACTTACGTGTTTATTCTATGGAAAATTTATTGGACTAACTGGAGGCAAGTATCAAATACTGAATAAATTTTTTGTACTTGTGCAAGGTAATATGCGAAGAAAAAAAACAATATAGTCTATTATTTTTTAATTTTTCATAATTTTTAACAACTGTGTAGGAAATCAGCAAAATAATTAGGAACTGTGTACTTCAAAGTACTTACTTCTTATTTTTTAAGAAGCTGATACCGGTAGTTGCTCTACTCCGTGTCGTGTACATGCTCAGAGATTTCAGAGTCTGAATGTTCGTTCGGGTTACCCTCGCACCTCGTGAGAGAGTAATAAAACGCATGGTAGTGCTGTGTGATTGCATCAATATTACACAAACTTAATAAATCTGCATGTAGCGCTTTACTTATAGGTATTTGCTGATCATAAGCTTGTCTCAAATGCAAATTGATTGATTCAGCTTCTGCTGCAATTGAGGCTTGTTTTTTTGTAATTTTCGTGCTTGTGTCGTCGAGCTCAGACACGTTGCTCGACGGCACCACTTTCCGCCTTGCTGTTGCTCTACGCTTAGGCACGCCATGTTATTCTAGTCATCGCTGTCATTGTGGTAAAGTTGTCTACAGCCTCGGACACCACGGCCTGTCATGCAGGCGAAGTGCGGGCCGTTTTGTGCGGCACGCGAACTTGAATGACATCATCCGTCGATCTCTAGTCACCGTCGGCTTTCCAGCATTATCAGAAACCAATGGTTTGGCACGCGACGATGGCAAGAGACCTGACGGCATGTCTTTGTTTCCATGGAAGATGGGTAGGCCTCTAATGTGGGAAGCAACATGTGTCGATACTCTTGCGCCTTCCAATCTTCCTAGTTCATCGTGCTGTGCGGGGGCTGCCGCTGGGGCTGCGTAGAACCTCAAGCGGCGAAAGTATAGTAACCTTATTGGTAGGTAACTATATTTCCGTTTGGGGTTGAAACTCTAGGACTAAACTCTCCGAGTGCTCATAGCATAGTGCATCAAAACGCTTAGTTGACACTTCCCGTAACCCTAGGGCTAGCTTTTACCTCGGCTAAAGGCTTAGCGTTGCCATTCAGCGTGGTAACGCTGCCCGTCTCTTGGGGATATTACCAGTTGACAGCGTTGAGGAGGAGTTTTTTGACGCCATTTTTTAAGTTTTTAGTTTAAGTTAGTTAGTTCAGTTTATTTTAGCAAATTAGGAATAATGTACCATCAAAATAAATATACTTTTCATTAGCTTGATCAATTTGGGAGCAGATTCCGCATGAATCTTTCTATGGTTTGAAGAACGAGTAATAAAACATCTCCTGCTGATATGGATGGAAGTGGAAATTACAGTTTATTTTCTTGCTCCTCTGCTATACTTTCTGATTAATTTCGTTGCGGGATCCAAGACAGTTAAATTCATTCTCTGGGACTTCATCGAGCTTCATTGTCTCGCCGCTTTTCTGGTGGGTCACCGTTGATTCTGGCTTACAGTGGTTTGGGCGTGTGTGGCGGGCTTGTCCCAAAAGAAGCCTTGTGTTCTGCAGAATAATGTTGATTGGGGAACCAGATTTAATACAATCGGTACATTTTAGAAATGTTTAGGTGCTCTGATAAATAGTGTCGCTTTATATCTTTCCTGACATAGTGGGATTCTACAGCAGGAAATATTTTAATATGCGCCATCACGCTTTCTTTCGTAGATCACTCATCTTATGGGGCCTGTTTTTATGAATTCCCCTTTTGTCGATTAAACTTCCGTCTCTTTTAATTTTTCTAATGCGGTATAAACCGTTTGTTCGGATATTTTTATCGTATTTAAAAAGTATGTTTTGCAAACGTTAATATTAGATATTATTTAAGCCGTCTGAAGGAAATGAGTATTTTATGGTTTGTGTTCTATTGTTTTTTCCATCTAAAGTTATTCGCTTTACAGGTTTAACATCTGTGTATCGAACAATGTATTGCCATTGAAGTTCGTGATTCCCGAGTTGATAAAAGGTCGGAAATATACTTTCTCTTTGTTCAGTGGTAAATTTTAATACCGATTACAGAAAATATGTTAGTTTTCGGATACAGTAATCGATATTACTTTTTTTGATTTGTAATAAAATTTATCGTAAAAAACTTAACGATATTAAAATAAAATTGTTGTTACCGGAATAAAATTGTATTGAGCTTTACGCAAATTAGGTGGTATATTTTTCCCGCGAATATAATGGTAAGAGCATCTTACTGGAAATGTAACGCATCGAAAGAATTTGTAATAGTCTCTAACAATTTTATTCGTTGCAAAAAGTCTACTAAGCATATTCATAAATTATATTGTTAAATTTATTACGATACATATGAAAATCTCGTAATTTCTACAATAACCGTAGGAAATGTCTGAAAAAAATTGACCAAGTGTAATCGGACCTCTAAGTATCGAATATGCAATAAACTTAAAACTATCGTTATAGCACATTACCATTTTATTCCCCGGGGACGGCGAAGTGTGTTATTTTATTATGTGCGTTTTGTACTTGTTTTTTACTTTGATTTTATAAAAATATCAGGTTGTAGTTTACAGCCAGTGAGCGAATTTTGCTAGCGTAGCGATTCTAATTAGAACCAGTTTCACGTCGTTGTGATGATATACGCGAACTATAACACGAACCGTGGGCCCACGGACACAAATCTCGTTATGAGAATTTTGCTGGCCGGCAAGAAGCAGTATTAATCGTGCAAGCTGACTGCACGTGCGCTTGTAGTTATCATCGGCGCAAAATTCCCTGTGGTCAGGGATCACCCTTAGTACAATAATAGTTGACCGCCTACCTTGCGATTGGTGTCGATTCTGTTGTGCACAAACTAAACTTAATTTAGGCTATTACTATCTTTTCCTCACTAATAAAACGAGAAGGAAACGGACATAATTTAGAGCTGTCAAATTTAATTCAAACTAATATTTCCGTACAAATGAAGGGTGCACGTAAAAACATGTCGACTAAAAACACGGTGAAGCGCAAGGCATAAACTAGTTTGACATCTCTAACTTAGTGCATAGCTATAGCCGTCCTTTTCTCGCACTGCCTTTTAGTAAAAGATAACAATAGTCTAAATTAAGTTTAGTTTGTGCACAACAGAATCGACACCAATGTCTCCCAAATAAGTTAGCGTACATTCCCGCTACGGTGTCAGATATGGTACTGAACAAAACTGCGTTTTGGTAGTTTTTTTTTTAAACAGCAGCTGTTATGCTACCGCGTTGTGTGCGGGTGTCGCTCAGTGAGTTTTCAGTGTAATAGCAATCGTTGCTGTGGCAGGTGATTATATTTTCCGTAGTACAACAAATAAATCCATGTATTTTAAAACACTGAGCACTTTTATTCTAAATGCGAAATACTTTAAACATGCAAGGTTACATAGATAATTGATTTCCCTTATTTCTCTTAGATTATATAATGATTTGTCATCGTTTGGTAGCAGCTGCCCGCGTAGCATGGCCGCCGGATGAAAGTAGTCAAGAATCTAGTTGGATGACGTGTAGTTTCAGAGGCCTGCTCAGTATACCATCCTTTAAATGATTCACGTTCACCAAGTCTCATATTTTTTCGTAGTCAATTTCTGATTATAATAAACTTATAACAGAAGGTATTGGGTATTGTCTTTACACTAAATTTTTTAGTTAAAATAAAGTTTTTAAGAAACCTAGTTTTAAGTTTTAAGGCTGATAACATCATCACTGAAAAGGATTACTTAGCTCGTTTATCGATGTAGGTGATACTACGCGAGTGACACTGTAATCATAGTTTAAAAATAAGTGAAAACTACTTTTGGCATGTTGAGCACTTTCTGAGTGAACGAAAATCATGGAACTCGCATGACCATTTCGTACATTTTTCGTAGCACCCGTAGCAAATCAGCTACGGCGTAGCCGTCTAAAGTCCGGACGCGAAGCAGGAACAATTTTATACATTAAGGTCCATGTTCACCAAGAAGATGACAGACTGATTATCTAAAACAGCTGCAATGCATTTTTATATGGGAACATGTCACAGTGACAGCTGTTTTTAGATAATCAGACGGTTATCACACAGCGCAACCACACGCGCGGTAACATAGCGCGCTTGTAATCTTTTACAACAATTAAGGTCCATGTTCACCGAAAAGTTAACAGTCTGATTATCTAAAAACAGCTGTCACTGTGACATGTTCCCATACAAAAATGTGTTTTAAACAACTGTTTTTAGATAATCAGAGTGTCATCTTTTTGGTGAACATGGACCTTATTGTACCTATCATTGTTCATACTACATCATGACGTAACATCACGCCTGTATGCTCTGAGGGGGTACGCAGATGTGTACAATACTCCCAGATTTCGACAATGTTTGTTGCCTCTGAACTTTCGACCGGGTTAACCGATTTATATGATTATTTTTTTATTTGAAAGCTGGTGCTTTCCGTGTGGTCCCATTTCAATTTGGTTAAGATCTGACGCTGATCTTCGGGGATATAAATGAAACTCTTAAAAAAATACACGGCAAAGCTGCAGTAATTGCTGCAATCGCTTGGTTGTTTATTGTTTATGTAACATAGTGACGTAACATCACGCCTGTATGCTCTGAGGGATTACGCAGAAGTGTACAATACACCCAGATTTCGACAGTTAGATGTGTTAAGTTTCATTTAATGGGATCCTGGAGAAATAGAGGGAATTCCTTAAATTGTATAGGCACACCAGAAGCGATTTGGGTAGTTTTAGGAAGAGTACGTTCTTGGAGTTATCCCATTTCAATTTGGTAAAGATCTGATGAAGAACTTCGGAAGATAGGCGACGGGAACTCCGCAATAAATGATAGCAAATGTGCTGGGATCGCTGAAATCTCATGTCTCTCTATTGTTTACACCAGTTCATAACAAAAAATCACGCCGTTACGCTGTGAAAGGGTAAGCACATATGAACCACAAAAAAGTGAAAAATAAAAACTTTTTTGCAAAAATTAAAGAAGCTAAAGTTATTTTTCACTTTTTTGTTTTCACTGAAGTCGGTTTTATTTTTTTACTGCCTAGCATTCTGGTCCATACAGTACGACAGGTCTAATCACAGACAGGTCTAATCTATATTTTACCGTTTATCTTGAGGTGGGTCCGCAATCGGCAATCAAATTTCAATCCGCAGAGGGCCCCCGGTGTACTACACATACTTCCCAGCATACGTTTCTCCTTAAGAGCCCATCACCAGAAACTCACAGGGTTCCTCGTAGCATGCCGTTTCGAGGTCGACAAACATCATATGAACAACTTAGAACTTTTATGCCTTAACGAGAATATCCCAATCTACGTGGGGTCTCTATGTGGCTACTAACTTGGGTTGTATGTGCTACGGGGCACCTGTTTGGGCCGATAGGGCCACTATAGGAGCGGTATGACGCAAATTGCATCAAAGTCAGCGTTTGGCTTTGATATTCTTATACAAAGCGTATAGAAGGGTTAGTATTGAAGCCTTACCGGTGCTTGCCGGTGTAGTTCCAGTCGATCTTGAAGAATAGCGTCGGGCTGCAATGTACTATAACGCACGTGAGACCACGGACGCCGACTTTTTAACCATACGTGACCTTTCTAAGATTTCTAGATTATTCAAACCGGAGACCTTTTGGAGGAACTTTTGTTTGAAGGGCCGACACCTGCTTTAGTTCTTTCCATCCGTTCATGAGCGGCTGGCCAGAAAATGGCTGGGGCTTGATTTCTGCGTTACCCAATTTCTCACAGGTCATGGTAACTTTAAGAGTAAACTATTTTCCTTCAAGCTTGTTGACTCGCCTTTTTGTCAATGTTGTACATCCGACTGCGAATATACAGGGTGAATTTTAATTAATGCCACAAAATGAAATTGGAGCTTCAGTTACAATAACATAGTAATTATAAACTGTTTTTTCTACAATCTAAGTCGTTAAAAAAATTACGCGATTATCGTTTTCAAAAGGTCCATTGATGTTATTATCTTTATTTAAGTACGAATTATCGGTATTCCAGTAATATGCAAAATAAATAAGAAAAATTAAGGCAAAATTAGGTAAATGACCGCTATATTGAGCACTGCGATGAGTCGGCAAGATTTTTAATACTTTTATTATTTAACGGTTTTCGTAACACTGATCAATTATTTTTTAATTTTATATTTTGTACATTTTCTTGACAACACGTATTATTGTATATTTAAATTTGTCGCATCTATTCAATTTCACCCTGTAAACAATCTGCACATCACATTTTATGGGAGGGATGCAGTCTTCAATACAATATATACAGGGTAACTGGGGGTTGTTATCAAACATTATACCCCAAAACAGAACCGTTTAAAAAAAATGTTTTAAGTTTATTCATAAAATTGACGCAATTTTTGTCTATTGTCGAATTATTTTGTAATTTGTGTATTTGATTTATCAATTTTTGTGAAGTTGATAAGTTGTTTCATTATTTAACAAACTGGGTCGTACTCGTAGATAGAAGGTTAGAAAAAAAATACAGACGTATTGAGAACCCCTTCTTTTTGGAAGTCGATTGAACAGGATTAAATTCGTAAAAAGTATTTTATTCTTTCCGGAATATCTTTAAAAAATTGTACCACAGGTATACTGCAGATGCCCGGGTGTCTTCACTGTGAGGATCGACCGGAGGACACGGTGGAGCACACGGTGGAAGTCTGCCCTGCGTGGGCGGAGCACCGCCGTGTCCTCGTAGCGGCGATCGGTGGCGGCGACCTCTCGCGTCCGGCCCTGGTTCAATCCATGGTCCGGAGCGAGACGGAATGGGAAGCCGTCGCCTCCTTCTGCGAAGCAGTCATGCTAGCGAAGGAGGTGGCGGAACGAGAGAGGGAGAGATCCTCTCTTCCCGGCCGCCGCGGGAGACGCACCGGGCGTCGGGGACCACGTGGTGGCTACCGGCCACCGTAGATGCGGGCCTGTGGACGGTTGGCTATGGGCTAGCTAGCCGTCCATCCGTCTAACGACGACGACAGGCCATGTCGACGGCGCGTTCGTGTTCCACGCGCGCCTCAAAGAGATGTCAGCATAAGGGGAGGGGCCCGCAAGGGCCTAAGCCTGCCGGGGTTGCGGGCCTGTTCGAAAGAGATACCGCGGCCCCGGAACATTAAGGGCGAGGAAGGAACATGGATGGGTTTTAGTCAGTAAGAGTCTGACACTCCCTCCCGCTCCCAGGTAACAAATAACGATGCTTCGTTAGGCTCCTTGTTGCGTCTATTTTCCTTCGTAGAAATACGTTTCGTGCAAGCGGGATATCATACGATGTGCTTAAGGTGTGAGCGAGACAAAAATCCCCTTAAACGCCGTTATTTTTGTTTTTAATTTAGTTGTCCCCGTTATCACCATGTCGTGACGACAGATAATCGTGTAGTTTTGAGTGTCGTGAGTTGTGTATTTAAATTGAGGTGTTCACATAGGACGGCACGATTAACTTTCGTCTATGACTTTTTTTTGCTCCGACTACAAACTCATGCATGAGGCTGAGGCTACACTAGGCAGCGATATGCGATGCGACTGGAAGAGCGAAACGAGAAAAACATGGTATGGCTCAAGCGAGATTCCGTATTTTCTAATAAATTTGCTTCAATTTAGTTATGCAATGGTTTCAATGGTCGCGTCGCGGAATAATGTAGCCTCAGCCTTGACAGTGAGAACGGCTAGCACGACAGTCTGAAAACGATAAAAAATTGTCACGACTAAATCGTGACGGCAAATCATGTGTCGTTGTTGCGACTGTCTGTCGTGGCCACGACTGTTATGTCCGATCGCACCCGCACGCCCCTGACGCTTTTATTCGGCTCACTTTGTACGTATCAGAATCCTACTTTAATCAAGTGTCATTGTTGCGTTGTCTCCCAGGTTGTGATGTTACAAAAAATGACGTTGTTTGGCCTAGGCGTAAATAAAAACCATCCAAATGGGTTGGTAGGAGTCTATTTCTATTATTTCCGAGTGCAGGGTTAAAAGGAACCTAACTAACCTAACGGGGGGGAAAAGATAATGCACCATTCCTGAGAAATACCGATTAATATAACATAACCTTAAAACACTTTATATTCCCCCTAAAAAGCGTAGTCGACGGAGCCCCGCTTCGCGTGGCCCCTATTTCCGAGTGCAGGGTTAAAGAAACCTAACTAACCTAACGGGGGGGTGCCCCAAGTCCCGATTATGGGGGCAGAGATACTTCCGTATGTTCAGTTGACAATATTTCTTTATTTATTAGATTAGTTTACAATATCGCTAGAGAGAAACACGTTATATAGTAATATAACGTGTTTGACAATTTTACGGTGACAGGTATGCGTCGTAATTCCCTCTTATTTAAGGCGGAATAGCAAGGGAAGCCTGCGTAATTCAAATTCACTTACGTTTTTTGTAATTAATGACCCATTTAATGACTTTTTCATGAAATAGTTAAGCATTGAATGGGGGTTAAATTAATTTAGAGGGTTGTATTGATGATTTTAATGATTATAGTTATGTATCTATGTACCTGTTACTTTCGTGACTTATTTTTCATCAACATGCGACCTGACACTAACCTGCAAATTAAAAAAAAAATAAAGTAGGTAAGTAAAGAAATTGAATTTCGCGGGCTACCCTGGCGCCCGTGAAAAAACATCTGTACATAATGTTCTAATTGAATAGCTTTCCGAAGTTACGTTCTTATCCCCGCAAGGGAAATCTTCCCTCCCTCTTCGCGGGGCCCCTATATTTCCGAGTGCAGGGTTTAAAGGAACCTAACTAACCTAACCGGGGGGTTCCCCAAGTCCCGATTATGGGGGCAGAGATACTTCCGTATGTTCAGTTGACAATATTTCGAGAGTTTACAATATCGTTAGAGAGAAACACGTTATATTGTAATATAACGTGTTTGACAATTTTACGGTGACATTATATTGTATTGTACAACAGGCTGGTGTACGCAACTCAACGTCAAAGCGCGTATTTTGCGTATGGGCTATACATATAATCCATCACACGTGCCCAAGGGAATTTTTGGTTTTAGGACATAACGGTTTCCTCACGATGTTTTCCTTCACCTTTTTTTGAGACCAGTGTGCAGTGGTGATGAAATCAATTACACAAAGTAATGCGCCTGCTTAGGTTGAAACCCACGACTTACTGTTCGTAAGTCGAGACCACCACCACTGGGCCACCGCTGCTATATATATTTGTTATGTCTGTTTCTGTACACTTGAAAATGTATTTGCAATATTTCAAAGTGATCGGTTCAGTGGTTTTGGTGTGAAAATGTAACAAACAAAATTACTTTTGCATATAGATTAGACCTTATCACATAAGCTATCTGCCAGTAAAAGTCTCGTCAGAAACAGTTCAGCCATTTCAAAAATTTGCCGGAACAAACAGACCGACAGACGGACAGAGTGAAAGACAAATATTGAAAAAAACTTGTCCTTGTTAAATGCCGTGTCTATCGTAAGCATTCCGTAAAATGCTGTTACTTTGATATTGGAAACAGACATATAACTTCTGTCAGGCTTAATCTATGATAGGTTCAAACAATAAATCCGGTATATACAGAGTGGAGAAGACAATACGACAATAAATGAAAACACGCGTAATACTAGTTCATAGGAATAATTCTACACAATTAAAAAAACCCAAAACCGAAATTAAAAAAAATTAAAAACAGACAAAATCTAACTCTAAGGATACTCTTTATGACTCTTATTGGCCTGTTTTAAGGTCTAATTTGCAGTAAATCAAATTTAGCGAAAGTTTTTAAATAGAGAGTTGGCAAGGGGTCGTTAACCTGTTAGTGCTTCCTTAAAATCAGATACATCATGTAGAAAATGTTGAAGGTGAAAAATAATTTCCTGTGACTAAACTACTTGATATTTTCAAACGATTTTTTTTTGTTTGTTAGGAACGTCTTGAGGTATGCGTAGTTTAATTTATTGTCGTATTGTCATCACCACCCTGTATAGATGCTCTGTGCAATAAATAGTAATTACAAATTACTTAAAATAAGTATGTATATTTAAAAACGTATTTTCTATTCTTATTTTATTAGATACTAGCTGACCCACGCAACTTCGTCTGCGTCAAAAGTACTACCCACCTACAACTACCTACTACTACCTACTACCTAGCTACTACTACCTACCTACTACTACATAACTACTACTTCCTACCTACTACTACCTACCTACTACTACCTAACTACTACTACCTACCTACTACTACCTACCTACTACTACCTACCTACTACTACCTACCTACTACTACCTACCTACTACTACCTACCTACTACTACCTACCTACTACTACCTACCTACTACTACCTACCTACTACTACCTACCTACTACTACCTACCTACTACTACCTACCTACTACTACCTACCTACTACAACCTACCTACTACTACCTACCTACTACTACCTACCTACTACTACCTACCTACTACTACCTACCTACTACTACCTACCTACTACTACCTACCTACTACTACCTACCTACTACTACCTACCTACTACTACCTACCTACTACTACCTACCACTACCTACCTACTACTACCTACCTACTACTACCTACCTACTACTACTTACCTACTACTACCCACTACCTACCCCTACCTACCCACTACATACCGACGAAAATTATTTAAAAAAAAAATAAAAAAAAAATAAAAAAATAGAGTATCCTATGTCCTTCTCCTGGTTCTAAGCTACCTCCCCACCAATTTTCAGCCAAATCGGTTCAGCCCTTCTTGAGTTATAAATGGTGTAACTAACACGACTTTCTTTTATATATATAGATTTACAACTGTACGAGTACCATATACTCCAGCTGTACCAGTTTCGAATTTTATCTGGAAAAAATAACATGCGTGCTGTCCACCCGCTACGAGATTCCGAAATGCTCTGTGGCACTGGCGCAATATAATAAAGGGTGTAAAACACCTCTTCACGAAGCCGAAAGGTACTTGTTCTCCCCATTATTGCGATATTTTTTTTGTTCTACACCATACCTGGGAACCTTCTAGTTACGGAGGATATGAGGGGTCAAAATTACTTTTTTTACATACAAGTTTTTTTTTGTAACATTTTAACTTTTAACACCTCCACGACCCCCGCACTATTCAATCCATCCATCAGCCCAATGTTTTAAGTGCCTTACATTGAGTTCTACCACAAAACATGGTTTATAACCTCAAAAAAAAAGTTACATCATCATCATCAATTATTACATATTCCTAGATTAAAATACTTTTGACTAGTACCCAACAAAACAAGCAATACATCAATGCAGTACAACTTAATAGAAATATCCCATAACTATACACAATAGAACATTAACGAAGTGATTCAATAAGAAAGAATTAATTAGGTAATACAAGTAATAACACAAGTTAATAACTAACGAAGTAGTTTGAGTAGTCAAACTACTTACCTATCAAAAATAATTACAATATTTTGATGGTTTTCGACGCTCCCGCATAGGACGGGTTCGAATCGCCGGAACAAGATTCTCGGAATTAGGAGCACTTGTACATGGATCCGGACTGGGAACATTATGTAGAGAAACGGGACCGGCCGCGGATGTGGACGGTAACACATCGTCTGTTGTGGTATGTTCTGGACTACACTCCCTCACGCTTTGAGGGGTCCGCGACTGAATCTGAGGTACTTCTGTACTGACTGGGACTGGCAACGGTGTCGCCGCCGGTACCTTGGACCGCGGTTATAAAACCGCGTTACCGCACCTTAATATATTTTGCTTTCACGATATGACTTCTTGAGATGAGGTCACTGAAGGTCAAATAAAGGTTAAAATGTTAAATACAATTCAAATATAGAGAAACTATATATCTCATTCTCGCTTCTATACGGCATTTTTTCCATTTCAAACTGTTCTTGGTATAAACAGCACGAACAATCATATCTTACGAAATTTTTGTATTCAGTTGGATTTTTTCTTCATTTGCAAATATGAGTACAGTGAGTGAGGTTGTGATGATTGTTTGCCATATAAAATATTTGTTGTTAAGTATTCGCGTGTAAACAGTTACATTGCATTGAACATAAAAATGTTCAAGAATATGGCATCATGTAATTGAGGCTTTAGTGCCTGTCTTAATATAAAACCACCACAATAAAACTGGCAGAAAACAATAATAGTTCTGTATCATGTTTAAATTTCTAAGTAAAAAATGACAGTTTCTTTTATGTCAAATTGAACCACACGTGGTACAAGTCAACTTCTGTAAAAGTCTTGTCTTGAAAAATAATATCATTGTTTTATATATTAAACAAATAGATTGTATATAAAAAACACCAATGGACGAGAATCCAGCAGCTGCTGATGCAGCAGCCGCTGAAGCAGCGCCAGTTGAGGGTGCAGAGTCAGAACCAGCTGGAGAACCAGCAGATGGAGAGCAAATTGAGGAAGAAGAGAAGTCGCATATTCATATTCCTTCAAAGTCGGTTTCATTATTCCGGAGAATATCTGCTGGCGATGAGGAACCCTTCGAAATTGACAAAACAGCTTTGGAAGCTATACTTGACATCAGTTCTCGTTTAGCAGACATTCAAATGAGAAGCCGAATGTCTATGAGTGCAATGGGGCAAGGTCCTGAGACGTATAAGGATAAGCAAGTAAACAAACGGAATAATTAGACTTTGTTTCATGTTTGTTTATTTAAAGGAAAGGATAAAACGGTTTTGTTTGTAGGCCAGAGCTAAAGAAGCTCGTAATAATCGCGTCGGAGGTCTGAAGCAACAACACAGATTTTTAATAGACATTTGTGCGACACTCTTAAATAAACCAGTTGAATACATATTGGTAAGTAGATTTAATAGATTTGTTTTATACTTATTTGCTTGAGGCTACGTACGCACTAACATGTGGCTTACCTAGCGCATAGGCTAGAGCCCAGCGAATAACTTAAATATTATAATATAATAATAAACCATTTATTTCAGTTAACAAATACCTACAATAACATTTTTGTTAGTAGTTAGAGAGCAGCGGGGGCCCAGTGGTGGCGGCCCCGACTTACGATCAGTATGTCGTATGTCCGAACCCAGACTGGCGCATTACTTTGTGTAATTTATTTCATCACCACTGCTTTCAAAACGGTGAAGGAAAACATCGTGAGGAAACCGGCATGTCCTAAAACCAAAAGATCGAAGACATGTGACATCTACCAAACCGCACTAGGCCGCCGCGTGGTGAATTAAAGCCCATACGCAAAATACGCGCTATGACGTGGAGTTGCGGACACCAGCCCGTTGTAATACAATACAATACAATAGTATAGTAAATTAAAACTATGTAAGTACACGATGCACTTCACTTGCACGATCTTTTGTGCGTTCTTCGCGGAAGCGACGGAACACACATCCTGCGGCAAAAACTTTCTTCCATCACCACATGAAGCAAGCACGTTGGGATGCACACCACAAACGCCTTGAAATTGACGTTGTGGCGCGACTCCAGTAGCTATACTCTTGGCGTGTACTATCACCTTTGGCGCACGTACTCCTTGATGTCCTCAACCTGGTTGGTGTAATGGAGGCGATTGATGTACACCGGAGTGTTCGGCTTCGCGAGCGCAGTTTTTTCCCGAGAGCAAAGTTTCGAGCGTCGGCTTGCGCCGAGCTATACTATAATAATCAAATTATCGCACGTATCACCAACGTCCGCATAAGAGCGCGGTACACACACGAACTATGTACATCCTGCCCGTCCTCCGAGTCTCAAAAGCTCCGCCTTGGAGTTTGCCAAAGATCAATGGAACGCAGCATTTTGGGTGTCAAAAGACAAGATAGGATTCGAAACACCACGCTGCGTTCCAAAACGGGCATAGTGGACGATGGCATGAAGGCTGCTAGGTTAAAATGGGATTGGGCGGGTCACGTCAGTCGCATGCACGATGACCGCTGGCCAAAGGTCTCCACACGATGGTTGCCGAAAGACGAACAGCGCCGCCGAGGCCGACCCAGAAAAAGGTGGCGAGACGAGTTGGACGCGCATCGCTAGGGTTGGTCCGAGGTGGCACAGGAAAGAGCATATGGAAGGAATTGGGGGAGGCCTTTGCCCAGCAGTGGGGCAGTACAGGCTGGACTATCCAACCGATAAATGGACTATCCAACACAAAAATTATTATTCAAACCAGTAGTTCCTGAGATTAGCGCGTTCAAACAAGCAAACTCTTCAGCTTTAAAATATTAGTATAGATTATAGTAAATTTAGATTTCAATGAAAAACCTGCGATCAAAACATCTTTTTTTAATCTTCAGAGGTAGGTTAAATGCAAATTCTTGCTTGTTGAAAACACACGCGACGGCCCTAAACGTTATAGTGCGCTAAAAGTGTGTTTGGGAGAAAGCTGCGCGCCTTCCGGTTCATTTTTTTATCGGGTGGGTAATCATCAAATGACTCCTCCCACACTGGGTGGAGTGGGAGGGAGTGTCAGACTTTTATTGACTAAAACCTACCCATGTTCCTTTTCTTCCGATTCCCAGCAAGTACATTCGTTGCACTACTGTAAGATAGTAATAGCTGCTGTGGCATTATATTGTGTTGATCTGGCCAAAAATCATACCACCTGATTGAACATTTGAAATCATGTTACAGGACGGTGTTTATGACGCAGATAGTCATATAGATCTGTTAGATAGCGTAATCGCCGAAGGTGGCAGAAATTGTATTGTCTTATGCGATGCACTGCTTCCACCTGTAAAAATGGGTAATGTTTATCTATATTTGTCTACTACCAAAACTAGTTGTTGCAGCCAAAATCAGATTTTGGTTTTTGTGTCTGTTTCAGCTGTATTAGAATCATTCTTTTAGAAAGTAGAAGTTTATCTAACAGTACACCCACATTTCACCAGTTATGTTTATGTCCTTTGTAATGAGGCGAGCCTATTGTCATCAGCCGGGCACAAATCTAGATTCCTTGGATGTTATTGAGAAATGCCTAATGATACATAGCTAAAAAATGAAACCTCTTTGTTTTGTAATCAGTGCTGCAATTGGATCTT
This sequence comes from Xestia c-nigrum, assembly GCA_916618015.1. NCBI lineage: Eukaryota > Metazoa > Arthropoda > Insecta > Lepidoptera > Noctuidae > Xestia > Xestia c-nigrum. The sequence goes on along the minus strand of OU745245.1, from coordinate 9,644,400 downwards.
ATAAGTGTTTCATTAAACATTTCAGAATCTGGTCGGTTTATTCCCAATCAGAAAGGAAAAATGGAAAGGACTTATATATCTGATGGGGCAAGTACTGGCACCGAGGGCATGTGTGTTGCCATGTACAGATTCAAGAACAAAGCTGTCGACAATAGGACTATTGCTGATGTAATAACAATTAAAGTTTATGTTATAACAAGGTGTAAACAGACTCTCTGCGAAGCCGGCAACCAAGCATTCCGTACATCAAACTAAGTTCCATGTTCACCAAAAAGATAACCATCTGATTGTCTAAAAACAGCTGTCACTGTGCCATGTTCCCATACAAAAATGCGTTTTAAACAGCTGTTTTAGATAATCAGACGGTTATTTTTTCGGTGAACATCGACCTAAGAAACTTTACTCGAAAATGATTGCTGAGACACGAGATTTACACCCTCGATACTACATTTTGCGAAAATCCACAATTATGTTTGTGCTGAAACAAAAATCTTTACCAATTCTTTTATGAATCCTAGATTATGTAGAGAAATAAATTAATAAATGACGTATACCATTCTTCTAAAAAAATTCCAGGATTTTTTCTTCGCTCAGTTTGATGTGAAGAACGAAACCGATAATATTGTATCCGGAATATGCAATACTATGCAACGTGTATATGTACCGTCTTTGAAAGTGTGCCAGGGTTGGGGAGACATTAATCCCCCCAACCCTAAGAGTGACGAAATAATTAATAAATACATTTCGAAGATTGTGCTGTTTGTTGATTATCTTGCAAGTAAGTGACATGGTTTAAAGCATATACAGCAGCATTATATTTTGGTAGATAATAATTTGTTGAAGTGAAACCGTAATTTTGTGTAATGTATGCGGCGGAACTCAACTCGCGCGTTGTGGAGATAATGAAAAGATAATGCACCATTTCTGAGAAAAACCGATTAATGTCACCTAACTTCGCAACAGTTAATATTCGCCTTAAAAGTGTAATATAGGGACTCCTATTTATGCCTGCAAGGTTTAAAATTCCCGAATATGGGGGCAGAGATACTTCGGTCGCATTTATTTCAAAAAAAATATTTTATTTATTAACTAGCTGACCCACGCAACTTCGTCTGAGTCACATAAGAGAGAAAAACGAAAGGAAAAAAAATCCCCATTTTTGCAACATTTTTCATTCCTGCTCCGCTCCTAATGGTCGTAGCGTGATGTTATATAGCCTATAGCCTTTCCCGATAAATGGACTATCTAACACAAAAAGATTTTTTCAATTCGAACCAGTAGATCCTGAGATTAGCGCGTTCAACCAAACAAACAAAAACAAACAAACAAACAAACTTTTCTGCTTTATAATATTAGTATAGATTTACTGGTAGGCTTTCCATACAACGAGGGGTCAGTTTATACATTTGGTATCGAGGAAGCTACACTCTCTTTATTTTAAGAATTCTAACTTAATATAGTATTTTCATAGGTTTCGATTAGGTCTTGTCACAAATCTTGTCAGCACGTATGAGTACACACGGGCGCCGCTCGAGCGTTGATCTTTAATTAAATTTTTCAAAATCTGTTTTCAGAAACAAAAGTAGATCTAGACTGCTGTACTAGATTTAAAATCAATGAAACACTGTACGAGGATGAGTTAAGTACCGAAGACAAAATGAAATTGGCTATAACTAAAACTCACGTGTTAGAAGAAATATGTTCTTACGTAAAGCAATGGATCAGGCAGATTACTATGGTAACGAATTCGGAGAAAATCTTAATAACACTCTAAAATTTATAATTAAATTAACTATAAAATAGGTACCTAGATAAAGTAGACGATCTCGTAAACTAGAATTTATGCGATAATGATTTCGTGAAAATTAATATAATGTTTTCATTTTATATAATAGGTTTTAGTACAGAGTCAGCAACTGCGTCGAGAACCTTCTAACATTGGACCACTAGCCGAGCTGGACCACTGGCGCCGTCAGCTCACTACTTTTACTTCTATAATTGAACATATCAAGAGCGAACCTACAGCGATGTACATACATACTTTGATACGTGCGAAATCAAAACTTTTAAAGGTAAGAACTAATACTCAGGACCAGCGATACAATACACCACTCAAATCAAATTTACGGGCCGTGGCGGGACAAAATCCAGTCACAGTGGAATTATGCAAATTCAATTATTCAGACTATACAGATTTAGCTCGAAAGTTCATTTAAGTCCCTCTAGGAATTTTATTGTACCACAAAATATTATGAAGATATAAATATCACGAAGGTGGTGTTAATTAAGGGAAAAGGATTGCTCGAACTTTTTTATTGATTTTTATTTAAACTTATTCCGTAACACATGTTTATTTCAGAAATGGCGACAGCTGGATAATATGGTTACTGATTATTACAATGAAGCTTTTGATAATGTAAAATATTTATATGCTTTAGAAAAATATTGCGAACCATTGTACAGGTAAATACTTATGCAACTATTCATGCTGTAGTGTAAACGGAAGAAGATCAAGAATCTGAAAACCAAGCATTCGGTACATCAAGCTAAACCCTACGAAAAATTATTACTGCAAAAAAAACTGCAAAAAGTTCTGCTGAAAAAATCTTTTTTTGAGAGATATATTTTTCTATCATAAAACTCTATGTAACATACTAAAACAGTGTGGTTGTGGATATGATGCAGTTAAACCCGTTCATAAACACAACGCCTTTTCTTTAGTTGGTTACAACTGCTGTTCAAAAATGAATGAAACTGATAACTAGTTCTAACTAGACAACCACGCGTTTAATCGAAATTATTCAGTTAAAATTGTTATTACTGCATTATACTAAAATATTTTACCAAAAATATTTGATAATTATTTTTTCTTTTGTTACGTAACTAAATCAAAATTGACGAAGATGAGACGCTTTTAAAATTCTCAATACGTCACGCCGTGGTATAATTTTTTGTGCGTTTTGACGTCATGAGCCCCCCCCCCCCCCCCGCTCCCGAGTTTTAATGCGTTTTATCTTTGGCAACATTCATTGATTTTAAAATAAACAACAAATACGTGTCCATTATTTCCCAATACCTACTCTGGCAGACGGACCAAATGTATTTGTAATTTATTGATTGAGGAAATTAGCTTATTGTTGATGGGATTCTCATTTTTTTTTGGTACTAAATTATTTTTGTTTTATTTGTATTAGTATCTATGTAAATAAATATGAAGAAATGTATATAGTTATTAACGTTTTCAAGTAGATATTTTTATACGTATTTTTTGTAACTATCGCAATCACAATGTTGCCATAGGTTATCCAAATTGACTGGTAGAGAATGCCTCGCCTGTGTACCGCTTTTGTACATGAAGTATAAATAATTGTAAACAGATGCGATCCTTCCACAACACAACAGTTCATCCCAGGGTTATTGTACACCATTCGTATGATATTTGCGACATCAAGATACTATAATACTACTAAACAGATATCTACGTTGCTGGTTAAAACTACCAATCAGATACTTAACATGTGCATGGATTATCTCACCATTTATGGCAAAAAGAACATTTGGAACCAAGACAAACTTAACTTCATTCATAAAGCTAAGGCAAGGAATATTAACGTTTTTTCTATTTTCTCAGACATGTAGTGAAAGCCCACAATTATTTTCGTCAAGTCATACTTGTTTGAGTCGTTTTGGTTCAGGCCTCATCCGCCTCATACGATGAGATGAGTTGAAAATCGATGATTGCTACATTTTGTCCGGTTTTGAAATCTGAAACTTTTTAAACATAGTTTTGATGTTCTCTCATCGTTCCACCCACTCTAGCTACCTATCAAGTGTTCAGACTAGATATGCTTGCTGAAAATCCCCATTCGTCGTAATCATTGTTTAATCTGTACTTTGAAGAATAATGTGGAGTGACAAATGCTCAAGCGTATCAAACGACGTTTTTTACAACATTTATAGGGGAACACTGTACCGTAATTCAAGTTTGAATCGTTCCATTACAGTTGTGCTTAAGTTTATACAACTTTTATCGTGAGTGTTATGCCGAGACTCAGAGAGAAATGATGGAGGCGGCTGATGAAAGACCTTTTAATTGCTCTGAAATGTATATTTTTGGGAAATTCGAAACTTTTCGCAGAAGAATTATTAAAGTATGTACCTTTGTTAGCTCATCATCCATCTAGTCTATCCCAATTATGTTGGATTCGGCCTTTAGTCAAACTGGATGCAGCTAAGTATCCATTATTTAAATAGGGTGACTGGCAATTAGTGTACGATACTTAAACACGTGATTGTGCTCATGATAAAAAACAACTTTTACTATGGGACCAAACCCGAAATAGCGAAAAAAATTAGCTGTTCAGTACATTAGGCGAACATAAATGTACTGAACAGCTGATTTTGTTTTCGCGATTTCAGGGTTCATGAGCACAATCACGTGTTTAAGTATCGTACACTAATTGCCAGTCATCCTATATATAGCGAGAGCGACTGCATTATCTGATTTTCAGTACTCAGTTGGTAAGGAGAAAAGAGTGCCGGAGCTATCAGTATAATGTGCTTTTCGAGGCACAGAGAGGGGTCTCGGTATGTGACGTATGGTCACCCATGAATGCATTAATGGGTCAAACGCAACAAGCGTCATATCTAACTTTGAATATCATCCTCGAGCCCTGTAAAACCTCTCATGCAGAACCTAGCTTGTATAATAAAACTTAAACTCTACGGACTAGCTAATTGTTCTTTTTTTGTGTCAGATTAATTTACTTTTTTGTTTAATACAGATTATCGACTTATTCCAAGTATATATCACGTATTACGTATTGAACAAAACCACTTTACAAGGCATTGAAGAATACGCTGCCATTTTCAATAAACTGTTCAAGACAATTTCAACAAAAACTTATGACGCTTTAGATCACAGGTCGGTATTTTGTGTATTATTTACCTGTAGACACTATTTCTAATGTGCACACACTAACATGAAAATGCCCTAGTGTACTAATCCAAATCAACTAATAAAATAATAAATTGTTTCCGAGAGAATTGCGTACGGTCGACCAATCTATTTCGTTTATTTCTTAAACGTGAAAATACATAGTGAAATATAAAGCAAATAAATTGGTCGACCGTACATACTTTGGCAGGACCACGTCTTATTACTCTTGCTATATTTACACTTAGTGTTTTAAGCCCCTTTGATTCCCTTAACGAGGTAATACGGTGCTTGAATGATATAATATAAGTGATTGATGGGGGCGATATTGCTAGTGATAAAATTATGTTGTGGCTGTGCCGTTGTGAAAATTCGATAGCAAATGAAAACATCACTGATTCTATTTTCTGTTTATTGACTAAGTTGAATTTACAAATATACAAATAAAAGTGAAAGATAAATTCTGATTATGTGAGACGTCACGCGTGCGTAATCTAAAGTCCTTATTCCATTATACGATTTATCGGGCCCTGCCTGCTGGGAATGGGAAGTCTAATAAGAAACCGGGAGTCAGGGTCCCTAAATCGGGTGGTCGAGTGGTTCCGACCGCCTGTTTCCCTGCCGCGCTGGCGATCGTGTCCGATAAATCGTGCCTGGTAAATTAGGTAATGTGATAAGGCCGCACTGGCGACCGTGCGACTGACAATGACAGCTCGCGGTGCGGACTGGTGGGCGCGCATACGTATAAATAGGTGAACGCACACTTATCCGCTCCGAAAGAAACATTTTCTCATCCGAAAAACGTCGATATATTCGTCCGATTCGACGCGAAGTGATCGAGGGAGGAGGGGTTTCATAGGATTTCATAATTAATTCTAAAATTCGATTCTTTCGGCTCTGATAAGTGTGCGTTCACCTTAAATAGGCATAACACGCTACCAAGGTGGTGACCTTGATATTGTGTTCGACGCAAGTACGTCTTCTGACTTCTTGTAAGAGAACATGTCCGAACAGTATTGAACCAACCAGAGGCAACATTCGTTCATATTTTGGTCATGCGCTGAAAGAACCTTGTACGGCCGAAATAGCTCTTTGGTTTACAGTTTAACCCATAAATTACATTATTAAATGTAAAATAAATAGCTTTTTCGACCGTACATTTACTTACGATAAAATGTTTTCATGTACTATTCTACCTACCTATATTTTAATACACATTGTTAAACAGGCGGCCAGACTTTGATAAGGATTACAAAGTATACAAAGATGCCGTTGCTAATCAGGAGTTGTTACTTGAAAACTTCATGATAGCCGTAAGTGATAACTGTAACTGTGTGTAGATACCAACCAACTTGAATAAGCAGAAAGAGGCGTTTTCAAATTGTTTGAATACGCCTTTTATTACGTTTCCTTGTAAGAAAACGTTTTTCCATGATGTGCGCTGTCAGACTTCCGTAAATGTTTCGCCTTATAATGAAGCTTCTGCCAGCGGCTTCGCCCGCGTGAAGTTTGATAATTGTCCCATGGGATCTTCTACCGGGATAAAAAGAACCCTATGTGTTAATCCAGGTTATAAACTATCCTTGTGCAAAATTTCATCCAAATCCGTTCAGTAGATTTTGCGTGAAAGAGTAACAAACATACATCCTCACAAACTTTCGCATTTATAATATTAGTAGGATAATTATGGAAGAAACTTCACAAATTACCGCTTATATCTTTACAGTGCCAGTGCCAGCCGCCTAAAAGAGTATTTTAAAGGTTTTGTTGTGTGTGTGTAACACTGAATAATTATAAAGACAAACATATTTGTTACTCATACAATTGGCCAATAAATATCACCTTTAAGGACACTTTGGCAGAACTAAGTCAAATTGTTCATCAGTTTGATTTCAAACAATCAAATTGTATTGCGTTTTACAGAGCGTCAACAAATGCCCAACGACGGAAATAGCATTGCATCTTCTAAATCGATTTGAAAAGCTGAAGTTAGAATGTCTGTACCTCGAAGACCAATATTATGATTTAATCAGTACTTACACATCTGAAATAGAATCGTTAAGAGACTTGTAAGTTAACAGAATATAAATCTATGTCTTGTTGGTTTATTCCCAAACTTTCGCTCCCGTTACAATTACCTACGACGGTATATATCAAATATTTAAATTCAGAGTAGAGTTACATGACCCGTAGATTTGTTTTTCTTTTCATGTTTGAGTACACTCATCGATGGTGGAACTGCACTGCCAAGAACTCAACTTAACTTGCTTTAACTTGAATATAACCGCCTTTTGCCTGTGTCAATAATGCCTGGAAATGTAGTGAATCCACATGAGAATAGAACTAATGTTTCATATTGCTTTAGACAGTAATTTCATTATTCATTTATTTTATTTCATCAGGTACAATGAAGTTAAGGAGGATCCGGATTTGCCATTAAATATGCCACCAGTCGCCGGGCGAATTATGTGGATCCGATTTTTTGACAAGAATATTAACATTCCAATGGATATATTTAAACAGCACCACGAAGTCATTACGCACATGGTGCGTAAAGACAGACTAAGAATAATCCATCCACCTACAGGGTGGAATTTTTGAAAGAAAGTACTCAAAGTACTGAAATTAGCAAATTTTACTCAAAAAAATGTGTGTGTAGTGAATGCAGATTTGTTTCTTTTTTAAGAAACACATTCCTTTTTTTTTAAAGAAACAAATCTTCATTCACACGATTTCGAAAATGAACATCCTGTACTCTTTGAATCTTTAGAGTCAATTATACGGAAATACGGGGTGGAAACGGTAAACGTAAGTAAGTGGAGCTGCCATACCTAACCGTTGCAGCTACACGATAATGGTCTTAGGAAACCATCAGATTTACAAATTCTTTCTTACGACCTGCTACGATTTCGAGTGAGTTATCATAAATAAGATCAATTATCATCAAAATAAATTTGTTCCAACTTTCAAACAAAATGTTTTGCACATTTTTTTTGCAATTTCTGACTTTTTTGGTGCTCCAACTTGGGTTGGTTTGGAAGAACTTTTTGTTCAGTATTCTATCTATCATGGGGTTTAGGTTTCCGCTCTTAGTGCTTAATGTGGACCATTGTGCGTGTTGATCAGTGTTAAAAACAAGATCGATTGGCATAAAAAGAAATGTTTTGTATAAGTAAAACGAAAATTTTCTTCCGAAATTATTTTTTTTTAATCTGTGACTGGGGATTAAAATTTCATGACGAAGTCTCCTAAGACCATTTTTGTGTAGCTGAAACGGTTAAGGTAGCTCCCCTTTGTCCCGTTTACCATTTTCACCCTGTATATGCACTCACTCCTCCGAAACGGCTCGACCGATATTTGTGAATTTGTTTATACCTTGTAGTCTCGTTTTTTTAGTATACTTGTTTTTTAGAGGGCTTAAGATGATTATTTGTTATCGTTTTGTTTTGTTACAGAACACGCAACGGTGTATAAAATTATACAATGTCCTGACAATTGTGTTTACTGAATTTGAATTGATATATCATTACGCTTGGGCTGAAAATGTGGGCCAGGTAAGTAATACAGTTAAATCTGTTGCACCTTTTTTGTTGAATATCATCGGCTGCATCTTTGTCATTACGTTTACAATAGTTTTTAATCCCCCTTGTTCCTGAAGATGGTAAAGTGATTAATGTGAAGCCAGAATATCGTTGACAATAATGTATCTTGCCCGTATAAAAGCACATTCACTCAACAGAAGAGGCCACTTGACGCCAACGACCGCAAATGGTAAAAAAATAACCCTTATAAGATCATTTTATCGTCCGTCTGTCCAAAATTTGCCTTCATTTTGTAACTTTTTTTTATTTTTCGGAACTATTCCTTTACTTGTAAATACCTTTTAACCAAAATTGATAATTCTAGGTCAACCGGAGTATCTTAAATCTTTTGGGTCGAAAACCTACATTATAGTTCCCGTTGACCTAGAATCACACAATTTGGCGAGAAGCAATGTCTTACAACACAACCACAGAGAAAATTTTGCAAACCGTAATATGTAGTTGGATAAAAAAAGCGATTTTACTTATACAAAATGTATTATTTGCGGTTGGTGATTGCACCGTTCACGGCTATTGAGCCGTTTCATAGAATCGAACAGCAAACTTAAGATTGTCCTTTAAAAAGTTTTACAGAATCCTCGGTGCGCGAATCTGACTTGCTCTTGGCGGGTTTTTTATTGTTTTATTCTTAGATACAACACGGATAAATTCTAAAAAACGTTACATATTTCACACTTTGATATAGATATTTCAGCCGTACGATACACGATTACTTGCACTTTACTTGCACTTGCATCCAATTAAATCGCAAAGACAAGTCAAAATGATGGTTTAATATTATTATTTCATTTGAGATATATATTAGACTTTGAACAACAAAAGGTATACCGTAATAATAAAGCCTGAAAAAATCTGACAAGCTACTGCCACCATGTTTTTTTAATAATCTTGGGTGCGCGTTGATGCAGGGGCTCTTGCGGGCGTGGCCGGGCGACAGTGTATCGCTGACCGTCACGCACGGGTAGATGCTATTGCTAAGCTCTTACCACTCGCTCAAGGTCGTTGGCGTGAGGTAGACCATATCAATTAATTTAAAAAATGTTTAAATGTTACTTGAAAATATATGATTGTGTCCAAGGTCATACAGAACACTACACGCAAGTCCAAGTCGCACTTGAAAGGCTTAATAAAAGTAACTCAAATTGGTAATAATATTATATTAATAATTAAACTTTATTTTAGGTGCGATTGGGTCTTATCGCTCCTCTATTAATTCGTCATCCACAAACGAATAAGTATATTGTAAACTTCAGTATTTACATCCCAGAGTGCATCAGAGAGGTCGAGTACATGTGGCAGTTGGGACTACGTAAGAACGACTACATGATTATTCTATTATTAACATGTTTTATGACCTACCTGTTTAACTCGCAACTAACGCAATATTACGTAGATTGTGTAGTAAAGGTTCCATCCGGAATGATTTACTATACAGACCTTGTCAAATCTAGAAAGAATTTCTGTACGTTCAAGCGTTTTTGCCATACCTATTATTGGAAACAAACAGCTCAAAACTTCGTATCCATTTTTTTTCATATTAGGTTACGTGCGTAAAAAATCCGACTTAAATAGGGAAGAAATATTTTCATAATAATTTCACGCGGACGCAGGTCGCGGGAAACAACCAGCGTACCACCGATATACAAGTGTCCTTTTTTTTTACGATGGGAAATCATCAAATGACTTCTCCCACTCTGGGCGGAGCGGGAGGGAGTGTCAGACTCTTACTGACTAAAACCCATCCTTGTTCCTTCCTCGCCCTTTACGTTCCGGGGCCGCGGTATCTCTTTCGAACAGGCCCGCAACCCCCCGGATATACAAGTGTCCTCAAGTCCTAATCGTGACCATGCACGCGTGATACAAACAACATTTATTTAGGTGTGATTTCGGTTCTTTGTTATAATGTTAATCAATCGGGCCTCAAGTTTCATTAATTAACAACTACATAACTCACAAACAAAATTCTAGGAAGTATCCCAGAATTTGATACTTTTTAGCGACACTATCTAAATTAAAGTGTAGTGTTTTTTTCCAAAATCAATGGGTTCGATTCCTGGGTAGGAATATTGTTACAGTTTTAGTTTTCATCAAAATCAGGTTCGAGATTCTTTTCAGCTATTTTTCGCTATTCTTCCTCATGGTTTCGTTTTGACCATCGCCGCCCGTTTGAAAAAATCACCCTGAATGTCTCTGAACCCAAAGAGATTTCGACTTTGACACTATACTAAAAAATAATGCGTTACATGTGTGCTTTCAAATATGTGTACTCGTAATACTAACAACTACATATAATACAGGAAACTAACCTACTAACACATTTCAACTAGAAATTAAGTTTAAATCACTGTACTAGAAGCAAGGAATAAACAGGCATTTTTTATTTTATTTTATTAATTTTAATGGCCGCTAAAATAAAAAATATCCCAAACTGGATGATCTCCTTTGACAGATATTATTGTATTAGCTTGATGTGCTTGCGATCTTTACCTCTAATCATAAACCTTTGAAAATGTAGGTGTGCCAGACGGAGCGCAAATTGTAGCATTTTGCAAAAATAAAATCCTTGGAAACTATGAAAGAATCAAATATTTGGTTGAAAGAAACAATCAAATTCGAAAGTAAGTATCTAAAAACAAACATTTCCATTTTGCGGTGTAAGCCTCATACCATTCGTCAAAATAACTTTCATGTGTAACATAATAGTAGATTGTATCATAAGGGAGCAAAATAATATTTTTACGGCGAGGGCGCTTTTTTGAATCCAGAGCGAAGTGAGGGATTCTAGAGTAGAATCCCGAGCGTAGCGAGGGATTCTTTAGTAGAATCCTGAACGTAGCGAGGGATTCAAAGTACGTCGCCCGAGCCAAAAATATATTTTGCGCCCGAGTGATACACTCTACTTTTCATCACCCACTATGAGAAAATAAAAGGCGCCTCATATTTTATTGTAATATTGATATTTAATGAAACAGAGTAACAACTAAATTGAAATTAAGTAGTATCTAATAATAAAACAACTAAAAACTTATATTTACATTTGAGACATTTTCACAATTTTGAAAATTAATTGTTATAGTTTTATTAGGAATAGAGATTGTTGTAGATTTAATTTTATTCTGCGTGTTTGAAATAATGTCAGAATGTGGCTCATTTTGAGGAAAATGTGACGGTGAATCTCTTTGTTTGGATGTAGATGGGCGCGGCGACAGTGGCATGGATGGATTAACTGAAGGTTGCAATTTAATGTTTTCCACGATGCGTTCACATGTTTTCGCCTTGTTCTCAATGGAATCTTCTATTAGTATAGGATCCCGCTATACAACGACCTTCACCGAGATGCTTATTTAATGAGACGTATTTTTTATGTTATTAAATATGCCAATAAATATATCCTATATGGGTTGCCTAACAAATTTCAGTCCAGAGTATTTTCAATTAATAATTTAAAAACATTTTTTTTTTAAACATTGCACCGGTGTGATTATTAAATAAATTTGATACCAATCGAAAGTTTGAAGCCCATAGAATATGCAAACGTTAGGTTGCCTATTTTTTTCCGGTCACAACTACGGGTTGCCAGGTGTAAACAGGTAAATCTATAGGTACTAGCATTTTGCAACGGTCTGATTATTGAATCAAACTTAGATAAAATGAAAGATTATTTCATAAGGAACACGGTGGTATAGGGTTGCCTGCGAAAAATCAGTCCCGAATTAGGGTTGTCGAATTTTAAATAATAAAATATCGCTGCGAGTGAATGTGTGTGAGAGAGAGGTCCCAGACCAACCATCCCACGCGGTAGAAAAGGACGCAGCGTAGCAGCTGTTTAAAGTCCGCCCATTTAAAGAAGGAGAGTGCGCATGCTATTTGTGCTTGGAAATTAAAAGGATAGCGATAGACTCGTATATGCTGTGCATTATTTTGGAGTAGTTAATTATTAATATACAGAAACAGTTATTTATTTTTTATTTTTTAATCAATTAAAGTCACATCGGTTTTTTATTTCTGAAATCCGAAAACTGAAAATTTGTAGTTCCACAAAATTTTTTTTGCGGGAACTGTTTTCATTGGTAAGTTTATACGGAACCCTCGGTGTGCGACTCCGACTCGCCCTTCCCCGGTTTTCTTTCTGTCGCTTTCGATGACACAGATTTCATCGGTCTAAACTTCAGGCTTTGTGTAGGTACCTATTTCTAATTTTATCACTAATTATGGGGTACATTTTTCCTACTAGTACTAGTACTTTTTTTTTGTCCCTTTCAGCGACACGCTTTCTCGCCATCTATATAATACTATATCTATGACTCCAAAATAATGCACAGCATATTCGAGTCTATCGCTATCCTTTTCATTTCCAAGCACAAACAGCATGCGCACTCTCCTTCTTTAAATGGGCGGACTTTAAACAGCTGCTACGCTGCGTCCTTTTCTACCGCGTGGGATGGTTGGTCTGGGACCTCTCTCTCACACACATTCACTCGCAGCGATATTTTATTATTTAAAATTCGACAACCCTAATTCGGGACTGATTTTTCGCAGGCAACCCTATACCACCGTGTTCCTTATGAAATAATCTTTCATTTTATCTAAGTTTGATTCAATAATCAGACCGTTGCAAAATGCTAGTACCTATAGATTTACCTGTTTACACCTGGCAACCCGTGGTTGTGACCGGAAAAAAAAAGGCAACCTAACGTTTGCATATTCTACGGGCTTCAAACTTTCGATTGGTATCAAATTTATTTAATAATCACACCGGTGCAATGTTTAAAAAAAAAATGTTTTTAAATTATTAATTAAAAATACTCTGGACTGAAATTTGTTAGGCAACCCATATAGGATATATTTATTGGCATATTTAATAACATAAAAAATACGTCTCATTAAATAAGCATCTCGGTGAAGGTCGTTGTATAGCGGGATCTTAGACTATATATATCCCTCTGCTACAGCACTCGACTTCCATCCTCCATGTCGCTTGAGAACAGTAAGTCCGCTCCAGAATCTGCCAACAGGGTAGCAGAAGTGCGACGAAAACAATGTCCTGTATATAGCTTGATATCTGGTAACTTCAAATAAGTAGCGATTTCTTGTGGCATGTAAGAAATTTTATTTTTTCCCATAACTTGTTTGAAGCACTTGCCATTTTGATAACGGATGAAAAACCGATTGGTCTTTATATCAGCAGGACGCAGGTCCAGGTATTTCTGTACAATAGTTTTGTATTCTCCTCGGATTACGAAGGATCGGTCAATTTTTGTTTTTGTGTCTGTCAGCTTTACTAACAGTAAATTATCCGAGTGATTTTCGACATCATCAACAGTTATTTTTAAAAGTTCATTGCCACGACAAGCTCCATGTACTCCGAAAATTAAAGCCACCTGTAACAAAACCGAATGTGAATAAGACAAGTACCTATCTATCGAAGTACAGGTTACAATAAAATGCGCATTTTAAAACACTGGTTATACTTTACTAATCCACCATATATACATACATAGTTACTTACTTTTACGGCAAGAAAGATGTTGTCGGGTGCCTCATTAAGGAAAGTCTCCACGTTTTTGACTGAGAACACTTTGGATTTTTTAGGTTTAAATCCATCAGACATCCTCTTCAGATACGCTATTAATTTCGAATATGTGTCCAGTTTTACGTCGTTATTAGAACTGACTGTTGATTTTAGCATTGAGTAGGTACTCCAAAGTGTGGAAGGTTGTTTAGTTTTGGCTAAGTACTGGAAGTAGGCCAAAAACACAGATTCTGAAAAATTCTTGGCGCCTCTTGAATTTCTCCATTCAATAAAATTACCATAAGCTTTCATATATTTCTCCCGGGATTTTGCAGGTAGTAGATTATCCATCACATTTCTTGCGTCAGTTTTAATACTATCAGGAGTTAATTCTATACTTTCACTGTCACTTGAAGAACTCATTTTTCAAAACAAAATCATGAATTTCTATCAATCCGTGAAAATTGACGAAAACGCGGGCTATAGTTCGCGCGTTTTTAATTTTATTTCTTTTTTTTTTTGTATTCAGCCGGCGCGCGGCGCTACTATGGGCCGTCGCACCAGCCAGTCTTTATTCAAACAATATTTGCGTTCGATTTCTTGGGCGCTGAACACAAGATGTTCCAAATTCAAAAAGTGCGCGGCAAAGATAATTGCGGCGCACTTATAAAGAGGATTAAAAACTCATTACTGCCCGCTAAAAGTTTCTTATAGAAAACACCACCTTTGGGTGCACTTAAAGGCGAACCAAGTCGTCTTTTTCGAATAGATGGGATGAAAAGGTTTTTTCAGAATATGTGTCATTAAAGTCGTTCATTCAGCAAAATGTTGCTCGCTAAGATTCATTCATTTACTACATTAATTTGGTATTTGGAAACAATTAAAACAAAAGTCTAAAGCTAAAACCATTGTAATTTTAATCTTGTATTTGGTATTTAGTATTTTTATTTGTTGATAATTTTAGTGTTTAGGATCTCACCACTAATTAAATTTATGCTGCTGCTTTCAAAATAATTAATAAGTAATGAGTCACAACAACGTTTTTTATTATCAGGAGTTAACTCGAGAATAATTAATGTTACTTTTCAATAATTTTATCTTGAAAAATGGCAGATATAAATAAAAATTTGCTGTTCCCTACAATTATGTTCGCATAACTCGTCAAAATGTATGGAACAGCTGATTTTTTTTTCGCGATCAGGGTTTGGTCTCATAGTAAAAGTTGTTCATAATCATGATATAATGACCGGTCTAAGTTTATGGATATCGTTCGGAAACATGTTGATGTGTTAGTGTGACTCATTATTATGTACTAACTTATGATTTTTTTAAATATTTCTGTGGTCGCAATCAATATTCATCACCTGTTAGACAATGAGAATTATTTTACCAAATCGTGTCACTATACATAAGCAAGTGATGGACATCGAGAATGTTTGACGGGTTCCTCGACGTTTTGGTATATTTCATTATGTGTATCTGTCACCGTAAAATTTTCAAATACGTTATATTGTAATATATCTAGCGATATTGTAAACTCGCGAATTATTGTCAAACGAACGTACTGCTTACAATAAAACGCATTATTTTTCGTGAAATGCATACGATGGTAGACAACTCATGCGGTGTGGAGGGGTCCTCCTTGCCCAGTGGTACCACACTCATGAAAATATACTGTATAGTTTCTGAGAAATACCGATTAATACAACCTAACCTTAAAACACTTTATATATACACTTTTATTTTATTTTTATTTTATTTATTGTCCCTATATAAGGCATTGCTGTAACCGACATGTTGTTGAGCCCTAATTCTCACATATTGTATGGCAATGTTTTGATTTATTTATTATTTAAAATTTTGTTTCGTAATTCCACATTTTGTAAGTGACATTTTAGAGAAATGTTTTTTTTTTTTTTTTTTATTATTCTGAATTGATTGTGTCTATTACTTTTTAATTTAATTTAATTCAATAATGTTTCTAATGTAATTTTTATGTAATTATGACATTTCAATTTTTTTTTTTTTTTTGTATTTGTGTGACATTTCTATAATTTATGTGTTTGTATGTGTGTCTATCTATTTTTTTTTATGTTTTCTTTATATGGGTCTCGGACCTGAAATAAATGTTTTTTTTTTATTTATTTTTTTTATATTCCCCTGAAAAACGTAGTCGACGGAGCCGGTGTCCCTATTTCCGAGTGCAGAGTTTAAAGGAACCTAACTAATCTAACGGGGGCCGCCCCAAGTCCCGATTATGGGGTCAGAGATACTTCCGTATGTTCAGTTGACAATAATTCGAGAGTTTACAATATCGCTAGAGAGAAACACGATATATTGTAATATAACGTGTTTGACAATTTTACGGTGACATATCTACCGAAATAATAAGAGCCGTTTGTGTGGATTAATTGGTTGATGTTTTTTCTTTAAATAGGAGTATGCCAAAACTGTACGTACCACTGCTACGTGCACAACTAATCAAATTGGAGAATGCGTTTCAGCCCGGTTTTTCTACTATAACGTGGACTTCTCTAGAAATTCCTTCATATTGCGAACATATTGAGGAAGTCCTGGCCGAAGTTGATTTGTTCGTCAAGGAGGTTAGAATTTTAGATCAGTTATCACTTTTGATCGATTCAAAACTAAGTCACATACTGTCATAATGTACAGTAAGCAAAACAGTTAGGTATGCAGGCCAGCAATCTTCTTACGACTATTATAAATGTAAAAGTCTGTAAATATCGATTTTTGTTATACTTTCACGCAAAAACTACTGAAAGGATTTGGATGAAATTGCAAACAGATTGATTATAACCCTTTTCCATTTATAATAGTGGTAAGAAGATTGCTAGCCTGTAAACCTAACTGTTTTGCTGACTGTACCTACATACAATGTATTGTACAAAACACAATTTTAGGCATTTCACAAGCTGACTGCAAACAGCACCGTATTCTTAGAAATAGGATATTATAAAAGTTATGCAACACAGTTTCCGTTTTTAGTCCAGTCACTGAAAACACTTTTCACATGAAGTTGAACGTTAATTGCAGGTGATAGACATAAAAGAAGCACGCATTGATGCAATTCTGAAATCAATCACTAAAACATTACTCGTTTATTTGCCTGAAAAAGCAGTAGTACCGAACTTTTTCTACGAGGAAAATCTTGTACGGCGTGATGAAATAGGTAAGTATCCGATGAACATCAACGGTGCTAACGGAGCCTTAATCAAGCATTCCTCACATCAAACTAAGGTTCACCAAAAAAATAACGGATGATTATCTAAAAACAGCTGTTTAAAACACAGTTTTGTATGGGAACACGTCACATTGACAGCTGTTTTAAGATACTAAGACTGTTATCTTCTTGGTGAACATAGACCTAAGTAATTCCACTTAATAATATTTGCTGAGAAACGATCTGTCTGAGTCTGATTTTCAGGATGTAATTGAACGATAGATTTTTATACATATACCATTAGCATCGCACGTAACCAAAAAAATTAACAATGGACCAACAAAAATAACGTTTTTGTTCAACAGCTGCGGACATTCAACAAAAATCTTGGAATGCAGAAGTTGCTGTTATGGAACTCATAAACAAATTCTTAGATAGTGTGCCATCAAAACAAATCCAAGATTTAAAAAATAATTGGTGAGTCCTGGTTTATTATACCTACGCAATATCTACCTACCTTCATTTCCTGAAAGGGTAGTGATTTGCCATAGTTCACCAAGACGCAAGACCTGCATGCATCCCTTTAACGCTAATTTGGCCCGTTTCTTAGTTCATTGTTGTCTGTGTAATCCATATTTAAAGTACTTTTTGAAAATTTCCTATTTTCTTCGATTATTTCTAAAATATCCAATTTTAAGACCAAGATTTATTTTGAAATTGGTAAGTGATACTTTCTCACAAATAACTGGATGTAAAAATATTCAAAAAAAACTATTACCAGTGAAGACCATTTTTCTTAAGATATTTCTATGACGGTCAACGTAAATGTTATCCTGAAGATATTTAATAATCAAACGAACTTACCTGAAGTGAAGTTCGATTTTAATTATCCTGTCTTCGTCGAAGAGATTTAAATGTTTACCTGTAGTAGCCCCGCTACGCTTCGACTCACTCGCACATAGTTTAGCGCCATAGGAAAGAAAGAGATAGCACTATCCCCGTAGGCGCTTGATCACCCTACTAAAACATTCCTCATTCAGTTCAGAGTAGGTACCGGTGTCTACTGGACGAACTATAACATTGTTTAGGGAAATGAAAGGTCCACCTGAATGTCAGGGTCGGGAGGGACCTTAAATCTCTTCGACGAAGACAGGATAATTAAAATCGAACTTCACTTCAGGTAAGTTCGTTTGATTATTAAATTATCCTGTCTTCGTCTTCGAGATTTAAATGTTTACCTGTAGATGTTTAGAGATAGACATTTACAATGTTATAGGTAGGACTAAAATTAAAAGATGAATTCCTAAAGTAAATAATACATGTATTCTTGTTTCAATTAATAAACAAAAAATAAATAACCTCAATGATTATAACCAAAGAAATAAGCAAAACTTCCTTACTGATTATGATTACTGAGAACAGCGTTTGCAAATTCACAATTTGTTTGAGCGATTGGTCGATTATAAAAATTTGCAAAGGTGGCAGATTGATCTGACCACTCAGCGGTTCTCCTAATGACATTGACACTGATTCCTGCTTGATGTGCATCAGAAGATGATGCATGCCGAGTACTATTTGCACTGAATATTTCAGTGTCAATGCAAATAGCAGCCAAACCCTGCTTTATCCATCGCCCTACAGTTTGCGAAGTACTTCTTTTGGTGGATGTAACATTCATGTAAGCTATTAAAGTCTCTGCAGGACAGATTGCAGGACGCTTTCCGAAAAAAGGAAGGTCAAGAATTGGTTGGGATTTACCTATACCAGATGTCTTAATCAAATCAGTAATAGTGATTAAAACTTTGTCTTGATTTATCATAATAATGGGCAAACTAATCAATGAGAGCGTCTGACATCTTTGGCTTATTGATAATGCCAATAAAACAACCAATGTTTTGCTCAACTGCTCCAAACATAATCTAAATCGATAAATAAATCGCTGGGGTATAAATCACCAAAATAATTAAGGACGATATTGGAATTCCATGTACAATATTATACTTAGAGAAGGAAGGCTTCAACGGTGATTATTAAATGTTCCATACATAGAACCATTTGTGAAACATCGAGACAAAAGTCTAGCTAATCATGAACTCAGATCCGGAACGGATCTAATCCCTTATCGTGACAATATCACCACCATTGTTTAAAGCTAGATTAGCAGCTGGATGACGCCTGCACGATAATTCTAAAAATAGTTGTTTAATTTTAAAGCAAGGTTAAAAATATAATTATTTTAAACTACCTGACCCGCAGAAGGTCGTCTACGTCGATCAAAAAGAGAATAAATTTTCCCCGTTTTAGTGAAGGAAGGCTTCAACTTAAACACTCCCAAAGAATGAAAGATATAAATATTTCACTTACGGCAAGAGATGTGAATACTGGGAACCATGCTTGAGATGGCCAATGAGGCACTACAATTATGCCGGTTGCCTCATCAGCAACAATCTTTTGCAGAACCTTTAAAATAAGTGAAAATGGTGGGAACGCATAAATGAACATATCCCATTTAATAATAAAAGCGTCAACTTTGTATGCATAGGGATCGCGCTTCTATGATATATATTTTTTATATTTAGAGTTCGTTCTCGATGCAAAACTGTACATCTCAGGTTCACCAAACTTTGAAACAATAGTATTAAATGATGTAAGTGCAATTCCCACTCAATATCCATATTTCTTGACTCTGTGTCTGCTTCAATATTCTGGGATGACGCTATGGAGGAATCAAAAAGGAATATCTCCCTTTATTGACACCACGTCCATATTCTACGAGTAATTTAATTGAGATGTGAGTATTGCACTCCATCCATTCTATTTATGTAAGTGATCGCCGTCGTATTGTTTAAAGGGAGCTCTAGGGTCATGTTTTTAGAGTTTAAATTAAAACCTAAAAACTGACAATTTTGGCTTGGTACCAGTGAACTTTTCTCATAGTTTATTACAAATTCTAAGTGTCCTTAATACTTTCGTGAATGTTTTTTAAGCATTCTTCAGAACTGTGTTCGAAATAACAAATCGAATACTGATTTAAAAACTCGACATCATAAAAAGTAGAAACTGGTTTCATAAGTTTTATAAAAACATGTGGAGCTGAGCTCAATCCAAAAGGTAAAACCAAAAATTCGTACAGAATATTATCAACATAAAATCTCAGAAAACTTTACATGATTATTGTGAATAGGTATCAAAAAGTATGCTTCTTTAAAGTCCAAGTTAACCATGTAGCATTAAATTTACAGCTGTCCTTACATCTTCCATTTTAAAATGGCTAACATCGACAAATGTAGAATCAGTCGTTTTTCACCATTACTCTTAGAAATGATAGAAATACTAGAAACAAAATGATCGCGGGTAGGGTTACATTTAGGTACGTATGACATTCGCTTGCAACAAACAATTCAATTCTTGTGTAATACAAAACCTGTCATCTTTCGAGAAAGACGATTTTGTTATCATACCCGGATGTTGTACAGGATTCTTAAGAAAGGGAATTTTATAACCAGAACATATGGTCTCAAGAATCGTTTTGTCATTAGTAACCTCTTTCCATATAATGCCTTAAGCGGCCAGCATGAGAGTATACCTGAGAAGTTACTGCTTCGTTATGGGGGCCGCTCCCGCTGGCTTACGGCATGATGCAGGGTGCTGGTGAGGGGCTGTCGCCTGCATTAACCCGCGGCGGCGGTAATTTGATCCTGGCTTTAAAAAGGTCTGGTCAACCATTGGAGTAACAAGAGATCTTCTAGTCTCAGTCTCCAAGTAATGAGAATCTGACAACAGCTTTGTCGCGTATGTAAGGAGACGAAGGATATCGGCAGTGATACTGGATTTCGTCAATGTACCTGACATCGTCCTTCCTCAGATAGTAAGCACGTAGCCCATTTGTGATCGCTTCTTCTGAATCCTGACGTCACGATTTTTTGCGCACTCATTTAGCATTGCAGTTAATTCAGGATTAAGCACTGGAGCTTTAATTAAGGGACAATTTCTTGGAAGTAGGTATTTTTTTTTTTCTTTTATAGGTTCCTCTTTTAGGATAGGGCGAAGAGATCTTCGCTAAATCAGCTACAATATCAGGACCCCAACCGACGGTTTCAGCTTAGAAATCCCCTAGAGCCCTTAGGACCTCGGGATCTGCGATAGGAGGAACATTATCGCCATTTGTATTATCGTCATCGGCCGGGGCTGTCACACCCTGGGGGTCAGCTGGCTGTGATGTATTTCCCCCCATTGTAGAAAGTTTGGGTGGCACGGGTGACGCACACCGTGCAGAGGTGCTTGGCTCGTCCACGGGCCTCGCTGAGTCAGTCGCTTTGTCATCCGTCACCACAGCCGTCGGCGTAGGTGAACTGTCAGGTGACGAAGGCCTAGATGCAACGCTGTCCGATATTTTTGGTTAATATCTCGTATTAACTCTAATATAAACACAATATCTAGGTCAATATATCGTATTGATTCTAAGAAAAAGAAAACAATAGGTCAATATCTCGTATTGACTCTAAAAAAGAAAACAATAGGTCAATATCTCGTATTGACTCT
Organism: Xestia c-nigrum; assembly: GCA_916618015.1. Classification (NCBI taxonomy): domain Eukaryota; kingdom Metazoa; phylum Arthropoda; class Insecta; order Lepidoptera; family Noctuidae; genus Xestia; species Xestia c-nigrum. The sequence goes on along the minus strand of OU745245.1, from coordinate 9,622,627 downwards.
AAAAAAAGAAAACAATAGGTCAATATCTCGTATTGACTCTAAAAAAGGAATACAATAGGTCAATATCTCGTATTGACTCTAAAAAAAAGAAAACAATAGGTCAATATCTCGTATTGACTCTAAAAAAAAAAGAAATAATAGGTCAATATCTCGTATTGACTCTAAAAAAAAAAGAAAACAATAGGTCAATATCTCGTATTGACTCTAAAAAAAAGAAAACAATAGGTCAATATCTCGTATTGACTCGAATGTTTGATGTACCGTCTAACATCTCGTGTTAGATCTAAGGTACCATTGTACAAATAACTATTATAAACGTCAGCTTTGTATTTTGCACTATAACAATGATCACAAAAAAAAAATACTTTGTGGGTAGTTGGTACATACCTTCAATAGACATAATTATGACGTCTTTTCTTGGATAAGTTTTGTTCATATTTCTTTAATTTTCTCCGCCATTTATCTTCTTTACTGTCTTCATGCTTCCTTTTTGACATTTCTTAAGATTTTTGAACTGTTTGACAACAATAAAATCCGAAAACCGTAAAAACTTATTTCACCATGTGCGGTAGCCGCGCGCGCACGGAAACGAATGAGGAATGTTTTAGTAGGGTGATCAAGCGCCTACGGGGATAGTGCTATCTCTTTCTTTCCTATGGCGCTAAACTATGTGCGAGTGAGTCGAAGCGTAGCGGGGCTACTACAGGTAAACATTTAAATCTCGAAGACGAAGACAGGATAATCTTTATTATATCTGCTATCAACAAATAGCAAAAGAGGAGACGGAAACGAGTACATACATTCTTGAGCCTGGATGTAACGAGAAGAAAATGGTATGAATTATTAGATTCAGACTTATCAGTCCCTCGCTGAAAACTCTGTAAATTTTGACAATCTGGGAGCCGATTTATTTGAGGTTTAGTAAAACTGAGGTTAGGTTACAGTCTGTATAAAACAAGTTCATTACTTAGTTCTTAAAGCACTCATGTATGTTACGTGTTGGTATGATTTAGGTCCATGTTCACCGAAAAGATAACGGTCTGTTTATCTAAAACAGCTGTGTTGTTAGTGTATAATGTTTAAAAATTCATTGTGTGATTGAATATCAATGACTTAAAGCCATATGTAGATAACAGAAATGGATTTATCTAAAAGGCGTCCAGAATAAACAAAACCAAACATTATAATGGTTGTTTCATTCTATATTATTATTGAAATGCATCCAGAAATTGTGCAGGTGGAGCAATGTCATCTTGGTACCTAGCCCAGCTAGGTTATATTGACTTTCTGAGTTAGGTACAAGCCACTGCCGAATCACAGACGGAATTATTTTACGCCCGGGGACCGTCGGCCTAGGTTATTATAGTGATAAGTTACAATACCACAAATGAATCAATCACCGATCCATATTTTCAACAACATCAAAAAAAAACAAGTCAACATGTGAGCGATATTCGGTGTATCCAGTACGGAAGTAAGTGCCGTATACGGTACAAGGTAGGCAGAGTCAGTATCCGTAATAAACAAAGCTGTGGTCGTTGAAATTATAAAATAATCGGGATAGCACTCCAAACTTAACGGAAGAGCAGAAAGAATTGGCAAGTGTCAATGACAGTCCGCTGTCAACGCTGTCACAAATAATATAATTACCGTCGGTGGCTACATAGTTATTAAAAACATAAGAGAGAAAAACGAAAGGAAAAAAGATCCCGTTTTTCCAACATTTTTCAATCCTGCTCCGCTCCTAATAATTGTAGCGTTATATAGCCTAAAACCTTCCTCGATAAATGGACTATCCAACACAAAATTATTTTTTCAATTCGAGCCGGTAGTTCTTGAGATTAGCGCGTTCAAATAAACAAACAAACACACTCTTCAGCTTTTATATTAGTAGTCGATGCCCGCGGCTTCGCCTGCGTAAAATTATATACTTAGACCTTCCTCTTGAATCACTCTATCTATTAAAAAAACCCGCATCAAAATCCGTTTGCGTAGTTTTAAAGATCTAAGCATACATAGGAACGCGGCGGGAGACTTTGTTTTATAATATGTAGTAAAAATTATTATAATAATACTAGCTGACTCACGCAACTTCGTCTGCGCCACTTGAATGAGATTCTGGCCTTCGTTTTATTGATTTAGTTTTTTATCACCGACTTCTGAAGCTAAAGTTATTTTTAATTTTTTTGTGTGAAGTCGGTTATATTTTTTTTCAAAAGAGTCTTTTATTTTTTATCTTTTCAGTGGTTCATATGTGCTTACCCTTTCACAGCGTACCGGCGTGATTTTTTGTTATGAACTGGTGTAAAGAATAGACAAACATGAGATTTCAGCAATCCCAGTACATTTGCTATCATTTATTGTTGAGTTCCGTTGCCTATCTCTGTATCACTCCGAGAAAGTACTCTTCTTAAAACTACCCAAATCACTTCTTGTTTGCCTATTAAATTTGAAGAGTTTTCTCTCTTTTCCCAGGATCCCATCATCAGTATCCTGACTTGATGATTATGGGACCACCTGGGAAGCAAACAATAAAAAAAAAACGGTCCAGCCATCTTCGAGTAATCGGGGTACATTGAATTGAAAACCTCCTCCTTTTTAGGGTTCCGTAGCCAAATGGCAAAAACGGAACCCAGATAGACAGACATGACGAATCTGTTAATGACTAGCTGACCCGTGCCCTCTTCGTTGGGCGGCGCGATGTTGCAATGTTTTCACTCTTTCGTTACCGAGCCACTGTGAGTGCTCAGCGCTAGTCTCCCTATCCCTTGTTGCCAAGACGTCGTCGCCGCGCACGTTCAGCGCTAGATTCTCGAGCACAAGTCCGTACAAAGCATGTTCTAATGCGGTTCGTGTATGGACGGCAGCATTTTGCGATTTAGTAATTGTTTATTATCTTCGAAACTTTTTAACCAAATGACATACTGTTTTAGGCAAATCGTATCTCTATGATGTTCTTGTGATCATAATAATATTTTTTTCGATAAGGTTTAATATTTTATGTTTAAAAAATCGTCCAAATGTATGTACTTGTACGTCGAAAAATACTTTTTTTTTACACATAAAAGCTACTATATCTGCTAAAATATAAAAGATAGAAATATGGGGTCGTGGACTTTTTTGTAGAACTATTCAAAGCGGACCAGGTTGCCATATATTGTTTTCAATTATATACAACTGTTAAGGCAGCGCATGCAAATAACTCTGTTGTAAAAGCTATTTTTTCAGCCGGGCTAGACAAAAACTGTGATGGTTCGGCTAATATGCTTCTGAAGTCGGTGACAAAAAAACTAAAGCAATCAAACAAAGATCACCGACTTCAGAAGCTAAAGTTATTTTTCACTTTTTTGTTTTATTTTAAAGTCGGTTTTATTTTTTGCAAAAAAGTTTTTATAAATGCTGTTATTATTTTCACATAGGTTGGATATTGAAAAAGCTCTAAAACAAGTGACTTCAGCCACAAGAGTGATTCCTGAAGATTCAGGTAAAAATGATTACTGTTAATCGTTATGTACACTAAATTATTATTGCTATACTATGACAATATTTATATATTCATTTGTGCAATAGTGTGCCGTTTTTGAAGATCCACTTAAAATATGTATCACTAGCTGACCCGCGCAACTTCGTCTGCGTCACATAAGAGAAAGAGAGGGTTACAGAGAGTGGGTCGTAAGCACCTATAATACAATTTTCAAAGAGCACATCACACACATCCTTCCGCATAATGAAAATGCGCGCCCGGTACATGATCATTATTTTGTATTTTGTATCTTAGGAGATATGCATTGAAATCAATTTACGTGCAACACGAAACGCGTCCATCAATTCTGTTAATATTGTTGATTGTAAAGTTTGAAGTAAAATGGACCAAGGAATCACATTTTCCCATACAAAGTTTGCCCCCCTCTTTTCGACCCCTTAGGGGTATAATTTCAGAAAATCCTTTCTTATCGTATGCCTAAATTATACAAAAAATACACTGCCCAAGTTTCAGGTTTCTACAATCTGCGGTTTAGGCTGCACGCTATTTTGGGCGTATTCACTTCAAAAATCAAATTTCAAGAAAATTGAGAATTTATATTAACCTGTATTAGATTTGAAGTATTTCCAGTAACTTTTAAAGTTTTACACTTCATTGAATGTTGTTCTATACGTGTTTAAAGTTAATTAATTTTAAACACAAAACCCTCTTTTTTACGTCTCTGTATAATTTTTTTTTTCATACAAACTTTACCCCCCCCCTTTTCACCCCCTTTTTCCAACATTTTCCATAATTTGTATAGTCTAAATGTTATTCTGAGTTTACTTAAATAGATTAGTGAAATTTTCATCAAAATCCTTCCATCAGTATTTACGTGATGCGCGGTCAAACAAACAAACATTTTTTTAAATGGGTTTAATATGTTCAGTCACTTATTTTAAGTCACCCTGGTCGGTTTTTTTTTTAAATCTTTAATGTATAGATTTTTTGGTCTCTACGATTTTATTATATGTATAGATAGATTGGTGTTTTTAGTAAATATTTTCAACAACATAGTTTAACAGCTTGTCCCAGAAAGGCCATCCGTTTGCAAATAAACACATATACAACTTATACCGAGACTTTATCTTATCAAATTATAATATCCGAAATGACAAAATATGTTGAGGTACCTATGTGCTTAATGTTGTTAACTTTGTGTGTTTTAGTGTTTATGGAGATTCTGAACCCAGACCGTTATGACGTAGGGCCTACTATCAACGAGTGTAATGAACTATTTGCATATTTTGCGACAAAGTGTCTGGAATCACTTATTAAATGTACACGATTCAGTCTCGATATGCTAAGACGGCGGGCGTCTGTATCAAGGTAGAAGAGATTTTCAATAAACCCTTTAGTTTCTGATTTGAACTCTGACCAAAATCTAAATAAATACCTAAATAAGATTGCACTGAATTTCAACTTACGTGGCAAAGCCATTAAAAGTAAGATGTGCGCTTTTACTAGGTACATAACCATTGTTACCTAAATAATTACTTAATTGTGTCAAGCTTCAAGATAATAACATCGAAGGAATAAAAGATTTGAAGGATTCACACCAACTGTAATTCCCTTTTTACCTCGACAGGGGCTGATTTATTTTAAATCATTTACAATACTTTTTAAACGTTTCAGTTTTCTTACAATGACAACTGATCCTGAAGAACAAAAAAAACTGAATCCACTCATGTTGACTAACATGTACTTACAAATTCCAAGTATTATCATAAATCCTACGTTGGAAGTGATACAAAATGCGTTTTCCCAGGTGATATATTTTATTTCGTTTTGAATCGTCTACCAGCACCAAGCCCATTGCGTTTTACGGCCATTTTCTATAACTTACTTATGGAAAACTGTCGCTTAATAAGCCTTCATTTGTAGCTATCGGTATTTCTATACAGGCGCTTAGACGAGCTAAATTAGCAACTCTATTTGTGGTGGTTCAAACTTCGTTTGAAATGCTGTTAGAATAAAGTTCTAATCAGCTTGCACTACAAAATGGTTGTTACGTCACGTCAGCCACTGCGGGTCAAATAGCGCGAAATGAGTGGTTTCGATCGATTTACAAAAAAACTATTGATTGGATTAAAAAACTAAAACAATATCATGCTAATATATTGCTTGTAGAATTTTTTGCCAAAAAATCTGAATGATCGCATGTATACTAGTATGTTTTTATTGTTTGAAATATATTTTTAGAGATAAGATCGTGATTTCTTTTTATCGAGCCAAATTAATTGTATTATATTTTCAAAACAGTATCATGCTAGCTTATATCCTGAAGAATATCATATATTTTTCTGGTCTTGTTTATAGCAGTGAATCATATACTTATAGTAATTATAAAACTCGCGTTTAGCTCATGTAATCGCCTAAATAACGTTTGCTTGAAATATCCTATCCACGTCAGCTACCTGTCACTTGATTCATGGAATAATCTTTTCTGCCTGTAAAAAAATGTCAAACAGACAGATATATCTTACCGGAGACAACCTACCGAAACCGAACAGTAAGTTATTGAAAATGGCCATTAGTAGATGACACGTATTCGGTGTTTGTTATGTTGTTGGACATGCAGATTGCCTCACGATAATTTATGTTACGATTTTGAGAGCACTGATCATGAACTAATAAATTACACAACAAAGTAACCTGACTGCCTGAATTCAAAGTCACAGCCTACAGCAGACTCGGCGAGCTGGGGCCTCCACTCACTGCTCTATCATCATAGTTGAACCTTTCAATATTATAATAAATATTGTTTTCAATCGTCTGATTCTAGGTGGTATTGAATTGTATAATTGATATCCATCGCTATGTGTACATGTGGGGGCAACAGGAAGCTTTAAAGAATGAACAGCAATTAGGTGGAGCGTCGTCCTTGTTGCATGCCGTGCGCAGTACATCAACCGGTATGTCATTATGACTCAATAGTTTACTTTGCCTCAAAATAAACCAATTTATGAGTTATTAGCACGACAAGAAATCTTAGAGTATAGAAATCGTACTAAAAGGCGTTGTGTTGCGTCAAATAAAGGAAGTTCTGATTTTTTAGATGTTGTATGTGATGAAGTAGTTGTGTCAAATCTATAGCTGTTATTGGTTTTTTTTTTCTACCAAAGACATTTTCTACGGCAAAAGTCACTATCAAAGTTATTAAGAAAACTAAATTTACGTATACCACGTAACCGGATTTGAATTCAATAAGTATTTAATTAGCCAATTGTCATAATTTAGTATTCATGTTTTCAATCATTAAGTGTTTTTTTTTTCAAATAATAGCTTGATATAGCCCAAAATTTCTTTACAGCTAATTACCGATTATTCGATTTGCAATAATCTCAGTAATTACGCAAAGTTTGGTAATTCTTAAATGTTTATATTCATTTTGTGGCTCACTGTACCAAATTAACAAATATCATTTGTTTCTGTTATCATATACTCTGAAATTATTGATAGGATCTCGGTCGGCGGGTAACATTGGCATAAGAAGCTACTTCCGAATGGTGTCAGAACATAAAGACATCGTCAGATCCGTGATGGCGCTGCAGGGAATGATGTACATGTACAAACCTGACATAGAGAAACTTTTGAAGGTATAAGTTTATTAAGTAACTACAATAAGCTATAGTAGATCTTTCATTCGTTTTTTCAAAAAATCTCATTTGATTATTACTATTTTACACTTGAAAGGACCCAGCCTTCATAAATTGGGCTATTTCAAAAGTGGCGGCCAACCAAAGTAAACGTATTACTTGGATAGAGCTTAAAATAATCAACATTCTTTATTATAACACCTAAGTCGTAAGTTTAGTTTCTATCTCTTCTGAACGGACACACTCATGAATAGGGAATGCAAATCCGTTCTGTTTTAAAATCCGGATTTTTAGGAACGGATTATAGGTCCAATCCGGATTATCCGGATTTTACGAATTTTTCATGAAAATCGACAAAGCTGCCCATATTCGTTTATTAATACGGTGTTTTTTTATATTTGTGTGAATGGGTTAACATATAAACAGGAAAATCGAATCATGTTTTTTTTTTTTTATTTGGGTTATTTGAATTTAATCAAATTCCTTTGCCTTGGTTGGTTTGGTTATATAGCTAATTCTTTGTATTTTAAATTTCCTAAATATTTCTTACAAAGAACATAAAATTGTCACCAAGCTACCGGTGGTTAAGGATCCAAAGACAAACCGGTGGTTTAGGATCCAAAGACAAAAGACAAGAACCTCCTCACAATGCGGGCCATATCGAGGAGGACTGCCTCCTGAATCAGGCCCTTAATCCAACCGCCTAAAGAAAGCCTCGAAAGATATTCGTCGAGGCTTTTGACCGTTACAACAACCGATAATGTTAACAGTCTACATTCCACATGTCGCGAACCTTGTGTGCCTAATCGAGATTGTTTGTTTGTTTCTCTTTCTCAGCTTTCACGAGGTTCTTGTAATGCGGGATGGTAACATCGATTATAATTATCATTTCGTGACGCGCTGATCAGTCATCATTCTACTTTCCTTCATCTCATTTCGTTAGTTAGTACTCCTTGTTCCCTTTCAATATATTTAGTGTACTTAGTTTACGTTTTTGCGTCGGGGGTTAAAAACAATGGGCGTGTTATAAGTTTGACGTGGCTGCGTGTGTGTGTGTGTCTGTGGCATCGTAGCTCCCAAACGAATGAACCGATTTTGATTTAGTTTCTTTTATTTCAAAGGCGAATTAGACGGTATATAGCAGTTTTCTTAGTCATGTTTGATAAAAATCAGTACAAGATGGCCGCCGCCACAAAATGGCGGATTATATATATATTCAACAATTCCCTCAATATGGGTACCAAATGAAAGGCCCTTTAATAAATTTCAAATCCAAGATGGCCGCCACCACAAAATGATGAATTAAATTTTTTCGCCTTTCCTTCAATAAGGGTATCAAACAAGTTACAGTAAATTTAAAATTTAAAAAAAACACCGACACAAAGGTATCAAATGAAAGGGCTTGACTAGTATAATAATGTACTCGTATAATATATTGAAAGAGAATGAGAAACACTAACGAAATGAAACGAGGAAAGTGGAGTGATGATTGGCACCTAAGACCTAACGATTACCGAATTATTTAACTTTAAGTCTCTGCATTATGAGTCGGGGTTATTTTAAATTTAATTTATCTTAGGGCTGGTTTTTCAATCGCCAGTTAACTTTTATCTGAGGAATATGTTGCATAACTTGACAGTTTCTGTATGGACTCTCTGTCAAAACGTCAGATTTACACTTCTGATAAAATTATCCAATGATTGAAAAATCAGCCCTTATTGTTAAAAGGAAAAAGGAAGTGTCCAATATTTTTTGAAAATGTATCTGACGGACTAATTAGATTGTTTTTGACATCTTATTGACAGCTGCGTTATTATCCGAGTGTAAAGATATTCTTCAAGAGACCACCAAAAGATGCTACAACAATGGCGAACCGAATACATTGTTTTGTTTTTATACTTAGTAGATTTTTATAGTTTTAAAAAACCTAATCACAACATAAACTGCACGCTTCCCATTTTCCCTATATCATCAAATTGGCATTCAATTGGAAGTGCTGAATAAATGTTAATAAATTAATTGTACCAATTTAAAGGTAAGGTCTTAAACCGTTTGGAGATCATACACCGTAATTTTTTAGTCGTTTAATTACTTAAAAGGCTAAAGTACTCATGAAAATGAACAACTTTTACTATGGGACCGACTGTTAAATCTCGAAAATAAAAATCAGCTGCTGCCTAAATTTTTTCGAGTTGCGCGACCAATAATGTATAAAACAGCTGATCATGAGTACTATTAGTCCGTTAAGTAATAAAAACGACAAAAAACAGACACTGTATACCCCTGTGTAATCTACTATATGGGGTATAAAACACCTCTTAACGAAACCGAAAAGCGCTTGCTCGCCCCGCCATTGCGATAATTTTTTGGTTCTACACCATAACTGGGAACTTAGTTACGGAGATATTGGGGTCAAAGTTACAACTTTTTTTTGCAAGATGTTTAATTTATAATACCTCCACGAACCTTGTATTATTCAATCCATCCATCAGCACAATGTTTTGAGTGCGTTACATTGAGTTATACCCCAAAACGTGATTTCTGACCCCAAAAAAAAAACAGTTGTTTCCCAGCAATAATTTTTACGTAAAGTCTTGGTTGAAGGCGTCGTGATGAGGTGGTTTACATCCTGTATATCCTGTATACTGTATTTTTTCTTATTTAAACATGAATGTGCGCTAATAGCTTGAGCCGACGTTTCTTCGCGAGTGTTGTTTGATCTGCCGGGGTTGCGGGCCTGTTCGAAAGAGATACCGCGGCCCCGGAACATAAAGGGCGAGGAAGGAACATGGATGGGTTTTAGTCAGTAAGAGTCTGACACTCCCTCCCGCTCCGCCCAGAGTGGGAGAAGTCATTTGATGATTTCCCATCCTAAAAAAAAAAAAAAAAAAAAAAAGTGTTGTTTGATGTACACGTAAATAATCAGACCAAAGTTACTTTATAATCTTGTGACCATTAGAAACTAACCTAATTCCCAGTAGATACTTGGGTTTTTCCATTAGCCAGTTCGACTGTGTTATTCTCCCAGTTAGTATACATTAACTCACTATGCATCATCATTATGTATCTATTAATTTATTTCAGAGCTACGGAAGATTTTCACATTTATGGGCAGAAGACAGAGTGCAACAAGTCCAAGCCTTTGTCGATTCTAATCCTATGAATGTAATAGTGAAGGACATGCTTCTCAAATACGAGGCCCAGACCGAAGAAGTGCTTGCCCTCCCCATTCGACACATCATCGGTTCTATCGAAATTGATATGGGTAGGTACTTTTCAATATTTGTTTAACATTTAACTGTCGTTATGTATTTCATTTATACTGCCTATATTCTTTTTCTTAAAAGAAGAAGTGCCAATGATAACAAATTCGTTAATACCGAATTACAGACTGAACCTATGCATTCGCTATTAAATATTGGAAATCCCGTTGATCACTCAAATGAAGATGGTTAGGACACCTATCTGGTGGGGAGCCCAAACAGTTTATTAGCATGTACAATTACTTATATTATTAGCGTGAACTTTTGAGCTCGAAAATGGTTCAAACACAAAATCTTACAATTTCTATTTTAAAAGACGAAGAAATGGTTGGTCTCTTATACTAAGTGTTAATTTTTTATTCCCAACCGCGGGCTTTCATAAGAACTACGTATCTCCGTATCTCTTAAATCAATATTTCAGTTTGAACCTAATTATTTAATCTTTAAACTCAATTAATGTTTATAATATTTACAGAAAATATTAAATTGGCGTTGCACTTGGAATCGGTTGAATGGAAGAGAACCTTGGGTAAACTACTATGTCAATCTTATAAAGAACGTGTGCTGAAGTTGATGCAATTCATTAACGACCGAATGAAAACTTTGAGCAAAAGGATTAAAGATTTGGATGATGTTAGACTAGCCATGGTCTGCCTGGAGATGATAAGAGAACAATTCATCGGGTAAAGACCATTTTTTTTTGTAGTAGTAAAATAAAAGGTGTTTGACCAAGGTGTTTGAGGTGTTTGTACATTATTCTGATGCTGGATGCATTCATATCATTCTGAAAGTTTCACCCAAAACTGTCCAGCCGTTTCAGCGTGAAGGAGTTACAAACATACACACTCATACAAACTTAATGTAACATAAAATAATACTAGTTTGTTATTTATTACTTTCAAGCGGTAATCTATACTAATATTATAAAGCAGAAGAGTTTGTTTGTTTGTTTGGTTGAACGCGCTAATCTCGGGAACTACCAGCTCGAATTGAAAAAATATTTTTGCGTTCGATAGTCCATTTATCGAGGAAGGCTATAGGCTTTATAAAATCACGCTATGACCATTAGGAGCGGAACAACAATAAGAAATGTTGCAAGCGGGAAAAAAACTTCCGTTGAGCAGGCGATGCGTTGCGATTTCATAACTTCACGCGAACGAAGTCGCGGGCAGAAGCGAGTGAAGAACGTATTCAATAGTAGATAAAAAATATTTAAAATCACCTTTTTAAGTAAGCAGCTTACAATTTAATCATTTCAGCATGGACATGGAACTAGATCTAATAGAAGAAAGTTACGGGACGTTTAGCCAGTTTAGCATCGATGTCCCTAAAGAAGATGCCGACATGGTGTACGGATTACGTTACGCTTTCCAAAATATGTTATTAACAGTATGTACTTTAATTGTATCTAGATAATTATAATACCTGTTTCTGCTGTAGCATGGTGTGGTTGGCACTACATGAACCGTGTCAATCTTGATGTTACCGCGATTACAATCACGACTCTATATACTATAACCAGCCTTTAAGTGGTAGATAGTATTAATTATCAGATAACTAACCGACACTTTATCCGGAACCGGTGAAACTGGCCCTTAATCTCGTAAACCGTGGGCGTCCGACTATTGAAAATTTGTATAAAGAGTTGCACTTATGTGAACAACTTACAAAAAATAAAACATAATTTCAAAATCGTTGTCTTGTAATGGAAAGTTTACCCTTTTTAAATCCTCTCATAAGAGTTTAACATGGAAACGCCCTCAATTTTTAGTTATAATTTTTTTATTTCGAAAACTTCAAGTTTTATCGCTAAATTTCAAAGGTAACAATTGTAGAATAAACAATTTGCTTTAAAAATATATATATTTGCAACGCTCAAAATGTTTACTGTTTCGGAGATATGACTTTTTTCGCAAAAATTTTGGAAATTTCAACCCCCTCCCCAATTTAGGGGTTGCATCATAAAAGTTTTAATTTAAAGTTGTCCGTATTCTTATTCAGAATGATAAAAATGAAAAACGGTTCAAAACTTTTCCATAGGAAAAAAGTTGGACCCATGGACGAATTCCGTCATTCACGAACTTAGCCTAAGTTTTGACCTTTCGATGTTTTGGCCAAGTTATTGAAAGCAATCAGATCATAATGCGGCCTGTAAGTGTGGCTAAAGTTTGCTTGTCACCCATGTACATACGTATACATATACAATCCCCGTAGGTGAGAGACCAATTAATAGCCTTTTTTTAAAAAAAGGAAATCTACCTAAAATGAAGGAAAGTGTTATGCGTTGCTGGTTTCTATTAAAAATATCGACTATCCAACATAGCGATAGACCCACTAACTAAATATGTATTGGAATCCATCACTTGCACCTTGGTACAGTGAAAACAGATTTTCTGTTTTCTAGCCGGCTCTGTCCCACGCCTGGACAAAGAGCTTCTTCCACTCCTTCCGTTTATATCGCACCCACGCGTCCTCCTTCCAGTTCTGAAAACAGCATAGAAGAGTTACGACAAAAAGTCACGTTTCGTATTTTAATAAGGACAGACACGAAGATCAACTTTATTTTTGATACATAAGGTCATAGATAAACCAAAATGCAATGGTTTACAACTACGACACAAAAAAAAAAATGTTTAAAATTATGTCGTACGAGTACCTACCAAAAGTTTGCAAGACTTTTTCGCAAAATTACAACAGACTTCCAATACATCTCTTAAAATGAGAAATAACTTATTAACTTGACTATTTCTTATAGTCTCAACAAGTTCAACAAAAAATAGTCGACATGCAAATTCCGCTGCAATCGGAGTTAACTGAAGGTGTTGCCACATTTCTGGGAGACGTTGTCAAGTTCGATACCGACTTTGACTCGTTTGGTCCCATGACTCCTGGTCTCACAGCTCGGGAAGCTAGTGACAGGTACGTTCAATCTTTTAGTGTTGCAGAGTATTTAGAAAAAAACTATTTTGCGTTAACATTCAACCGACTTCCGAAAGAGAGAAAAATAACTTCAGGAGTTTGTTTTAGAAGCCGTTTATTTATGTTTGCTTAAACGCAAGCAAAAATGATTTAGTTTTGTTTCTGGCATTATCTACGTTTCTCTTTTTAGTTCTAGATATTCATTTCACAATATAAGTAGTATTCAACATCATCAACATAGAACGAAGTAGTTTGGCCATACATGAAAGAAAATATACCTTCTCACCGAATACATAACCGCCTACATTCTTGTCCGTTGTAAAGCCAAAGTGCGAGTTGGAATCGTGCTCCGGAGGTAACTTTTAACTTTGGGGGAAGTAAATGTTTTTTCAAAACTATAATTTTTACTTAAGCTTTAAGCATATTGAATTTGAGGACTTACTTTAAAAAAAAATATGCACTATGTACCTGCGTACTGTATTTTTATTTTTAAAAGAAAAGCAACTAAATTGTGAAATAATCGATTAACATTATAATATGCAGGGTGATAATGTTTCAATCACGGTTTGACGAGCTGTGGCGAAGATTCGAAATGTATTCCAATGGTGAAAAACTATTTGGTATGGAAGTAAAAGACTATCCGTCTTTGCATCAAAAGAAAAAAGAGTTCAACTTATTGAGCAAATTGTAAGTAAATTGTTCACCTTACCACACCAATTTAGACTAAATACGATAAAATAAATAAATCTAAATATCGTAACGGTTATTTATGAGACAGTGATTGAATAGATTGACTGTAAGCGTTAGCATCTGAATTTATTTAAAGTTACTTGTTTCATCCATAACAGGTACAGCCTGTACTTGGCAGTGATGAACTCAATCGACGGTTATTTCGAAACACCGTGGGCAGCAATAGAAATTGAGGTTATAGTTGCGCAGCTGGCAGAGTTTGATCTCAGGTAAACTAAAACTAAATTTCTAACTAATAAAATAATGTGGTGCTGTGTTGACATTTCGAGCCCGATTTTTTAAATTTTTGTGCCCTCAAGGTGACAAAGTTTTTAAAATCTTAATTATCAAATGTATGATTTTGTTATGTTATATTTTTTCCTTAATTTCTAAAGTATGAAATAATTATTTTAAAAGGTGTCGAAAGTTACCACGAGCAATGAAGGATTGGCCTGCTTTCATTGAATTGAAGAATAAAATTGATGATTTCAATCAAACTTGTCCTTTATTGGAATTAATGGCTGACAAAGCTATGAAGGAAAGGCATTGGAAGAGATTGGAAAAACTGCTGAGTTAAATAAAACTTAATAACAGAGAAGTATTAGATAGTGACAACGTAAATTTCAAATAAGTAATTAATATTATTTGGCATCTATTCCAGATTGCATGCTGGATGTGGAATCAGAATCGTTTACATTGGCTAATATCATGGAAGCACCGCTATTGAAAAACAAGGAAGATGTTGAAGTTTGTGACATTTTTATATTGTGTTAAGATAGCTATCACAAGTTTCCTTGTATTTGAGTGTTGTCTAACAGTCTAAAGCTGGTTTCAGACTACACTATACTATTCTGCTTATAGTATAGCGAAGCAGGACCTAATGCTATACTATATTGCATGGCGTTCACATTACCCGATGTTATCGCAAACGTTTATAGTACCTAAACAGCAAGCTCAGTTGACCGCGATCTTTGAAGAGTCTTGCGGTACGGCGGGGTGTCAGGGAAGAGGAAGAAGGTGGCGAGCGATATAGCACAGCATGAACTCAGCTTATCCCATCATTTTATAGCATATAGTAAGCCAATGATATATACTATAACCATAAAGTTCGGTACGGGCCCCATTCGGGGCCGGGCACTGAAACCTACGCTGGCTCGGTACTGGCCCCGAATGGGGCCGGCGGTTAAGTCATACGACATCCTTATTTTTTATGTAAATATTTAATGTTCTGATTATGAAAGACTATGAGTGTGCGTTAATTAAGAGAGTTGGAGAAAAATATCATATGTTAGAGCCATTCAAACTTTTGTACTTAGCGCGCAACATTCTTAATTTACCCTAATAAAGTCCAAATGCGTAAATACGTTCATCGCCATTTTGCCGGCAGTGCTAGCCGACGCTAAAAATCATAAAAATTGGGGTTTTTGGGCATCCAAGCTCCATTATGTTGAGAAATAATAACTCGTCATTTAATTATGTGACGAATTCATCCATAGTTCAATTTTAATAAGCAGTGGTAATGATATATTTTTATATACAAAGTCAAAGTTTCGCGCCAATGTTGTTTGTTTACATTTTATTTTTCACATTTTAACACACAGACACATTTAGATTCGACAACGGATATGACAAATATCAATTCAAATATTATAAACAACATGAGAATACCCAGATCTTAGCGTAATTTACTAATATAGGACCAATAACACGTAATATTCATTACCACTACGTAATTTTGTATTCGAAAATGGACATCCATTTTTTTTTTCTTTTTTTTTTCTATTTGTGATGTGTGAAAGCGATTATTCAAATCGATTCTTTTTTGTAAAGTTCGATTAACTCGAGTAATTTATTTAAGGAATTAAGCAAATCGATGGATGGAAAGTAAAACAATTTTGTTTATAATACATATTATAACATTGTTAAAAAGCTTTAGTTAGGAAATCTTAATAGTTTTTCGTACATTGTACCAACCCCACAATAAACAGCACAGATTGACCAAAGGCTAAATTCGCGCTGATTTTTTTTCCTTACCAAAATTTAAATTAAGAATGCACTCGCTGTTCAAAATTACATTGTACTTCAATGTAGGTAATTTTTTGTGATTTTCTTTTCGTTGGTTGTCTGTGCGCCCGGGATGAAAGGTTATAATATACTCTATGCACTGTCTTGGTACTGATTTTTTAGGTGTGGTGAAAATTGGTTTGGTTCCTACCATGATAATTGTATTTAGTAAACAAAATGGGAAATAGTATGATTATTTTACTGTGTTCGGTTGGATTAGTTATTGGGATACACCATTTTATTTTCAAATACTTTTTTTAACACCCTTTTCTATCGCATTGGTGGGCAAAGGCCTTCCCAAGACATTTTAATTTTATTTATTTCTCGCCTTTTACGAACAATAATTTTAATCGTCAATTTTCATTTAATTTTGAAAGAGAGGCCGAGGGGAGGAGCTCGTTGTTAAATAACAGCGGCCGCTGGGGTCGACGTTTAGGTTAAGCCTTGCTTGCCTAGGTTGGTCTGTGGATGGGTGACCCATTACATACCGAGTTTCCTCCGTGCCTCTGAAAGCACGTTAAGCAGTTGGTCCCGGCTGTCATTTGTAGTTCTTTGAAAGTCGTAACAGGTAGTCAGCGATATGTTAGACAACCAGTCTCGTACTAAGGGGTATCGTATCGTCACCCAGTACCAACTGGGTTGTGGAGGTCAGATAGGCAGTCGCTCCATGTAAAATACTGGTTTTCAGTTAGACTGGAAGTCGACCCCATAAAAGATGGGAAAAGGCAAGGTAGATTATGAATTTCCATTTGATTTTGGATACTTAGATAAGCTTGGTTTTAGAATCCGTAATATTTGTATATCATTCAATTTTTCCGATCCTTGGCGCATCATATCTAACCTTCAGACATAACAAAACCAAATCACCATAAATGATTACAATTACATTCTTAATTTAAATTTTGAATTTAAAAATTCGACGCGAATTTAGCAAGAGGTTGTCCGTTCGTACGGTTGAAAATATTAATAATTTAGTTTCAGATTTTGTCTTTGCTTAAACTGTGAGACCTCATATTTTGCCACACGGTGCTAGTTCGGCAACGGCGTTTCTGCAAATTCTCCAACCCATAAGTTTTTAAAGGAAAGATTATCATTAAAATGTTGACTTGAAGCAAAAATTTCGTTATTTGTTTAGAGTTTAGAGAGTTCTGTGCTTATTAACTATTAATAAGTCAACCAAAAGCAACGAATAATTACTATTCTACATGATATTATTAAAAAAGTAGTATAAAAGGATT
The DNA here is from genome assembly GCA_916618015.1 of Xestia c-nigrum. Lineage (NCBI taxonomy): Eukaryota > Metazoa > Arthropoda > Insecta > Lepidoptera > Noctuidae > Xestia > Xestia c-nigrum. Next base: position 9,605,292 of record OU745245.1, on the reverse strand, counting down.
CATTTCAGAATTTAAATATAATTATTTGAAATTATACCAAGGAGTTTTCATTGTGTCTCAAAACTTTTTTCCAAACGAGTATCGATTAGGCTGAATGCAACATTTTAATCGTTATGATGAAACCCGGGTTTACGGTCAGCACTACAAAGTGACATGTCATGTGATAAGTTGGTTGCGAAAAAGCGCGGGAAACGTTCAACTTGGTGGACGCGTCCTTTTCGAATTTGTGATAAATTACTTTTAAAATACGGTAATATAGGATCAGTAGTCTTAGTTTTAGTGCTCTTTTTTCTTTAATTTATAATTTTGTAGATTTTTTCTTCGGTAGTGGTAAGTTTTTCCTCATTTTATTGTTGAAGCCGTGCAATGAACGACCCGCCAGACCCGGGGGACTTTGTTCCCCCGGCAGGCAATTTTGTCACTATTAGCAATGAGTCAGGCATGGACACTGATGGGTCATCATCGGCTCGTCACCGGAAAAGAAGCCGCGTACATGTGTGCAAGCACTGTAACAAACGCCGTCGCACCCGAAATAACCGCGGTTCCGAGTCGCCGGGTTGTGGTTGCACGGATCCTACAAGTCCTACAACTACTATTCCAGAACCTATTAGCTCCGTCGTAACACCAACCATTGCTACTGATATTCATGCTCCATCCATAGCTGTTCCCGCGCAAATCGGTCGTAAAACATACGACAAAACCGACAGTGCACCTTACATTGTCCATTTACAGAGGAAAACTATTTCCCCTGATGATGGTACTACATTGCACCCAATCACGTTTGGTAAGTTCCTCAAACACAACGCCTTTCAGAATATTATAAATGGTAGCGTCAAAAAAATTGGGCGCAATAAAGTTTCTCTTTCATTTTCTAATTTTCTGGATGCAAATTCTTTTATCTCACATAATAGTCTGGAAACATATAACTATAAAGCTTTTATACCCACTTTTAACGTAACTAGAATGGGCCTAGTGCGTGGTGTTCCTGCAGAATGGTCCCCAGAGGAAGTTATAGATAATATTACTGTTCCAATTGGTTGCGGTCCAATTCTAAAAGTCAGACGCCTTAATTTTAAATCTGTTGTGGATGGTACAACCATTTGGAAGCCATCCCAATCCATAGTTCTTACTTTTGATGGACAGGTTCTACCTAAAAGAATCTTTATGTGTTACAATGCATTACCTGTGGATTTATATATTTTCCCTACTGTACAATGCTATAATTGCTGTCGTTTTGGGCACACTAAAGTTCAGTGCAGATCTAAACCTCGCTGTTTTAAATGTGGTCATGGCCATACTGGAGATAGTTGTGAAAGGGAAATAGAAAATGCATCTTGTTGTCTGTGCTCTGGATTTCACTATGCCATTAATAAATCTTGTCCTGAATTCTCTCGACAAAAACAGATCAAATCTTACATGGCACATAGCTCAGTTTCTTATGCTGAAGCAGCAAAAGTATATCCCCCCGTATCTAAATCATATGCTGACACACTTTTATCTTCTCCTACTAAAAACTTTGCAGATACTCCATCAATCTCTTCACCTAATAGAATGCAGGCTTCAAGTAGTTATAAAAAGACTGTCTTCCTGAAACCACGCTCCCCACCCAAATCTACACAAGGTTATAATAAAGAGGCCCATAATGCTATAATTAATGATTTTAAAATTCCCCAGCCATCTAATGGATGTGCTTTTTCTAATAATCAAAATAATGATAAAAATGATGTAAACTTTTCTATTAATGATTTTCTCTCTGCATTACACAATCTTCTTTCTCAATTCAACATCTCACCGTCCAACGTTGCCTCAACTTTTAATGTACCTCAACCCATTCATCATGGACAACAAATCCAGTATAATCCAGTGGAACTGTCGCAGTCTAGTAAACAAAAAGAGTGATGTTATATACCTATTAAACAAATATGAGCCATTTGTCTTTGCATTAGCAGAGACTTGGCTCAAATCAAATCATATTTTTAAAATTAATGGTTATTCAACCATTAGAGAGGATAGATCTGATGGGTATGGTGGTGTAGCTATACTTATCAAGAACTCTATTCCTTTCTCTATTGTTTCATTACCTCCTCATAGTGAGGAAATTTCTATTGTAGCTATTAAGGTGCACCAAACTTGTTTTGTTTCTATTTACATTCCTCACCCTTCTTCTTCTATTCTTCAAGAGATGAATAATCTCTTTTCTTTCCTTCCAAAGCCTTTCTTAATATTGGGGGACTTTAATTGCCATCACCAATCATGGGGTTGTTCCATTTCTAATTGTCATGGAGAGGAATTAATAGATATAATAGACTCACATAACTTATGCATCTTGAACTCGGGAGCTGCTACTCGCCGTTCAGATCCCAACCAAAACCAAAGTGCAATTGACCTTTCTATCTGTTCCCCAAACTTAGCCTCTTCATTAACTTGGCACACTCTATCCTCTACTCATGGTAGTGACCATTTCCCAATAGTTATTTCTTACCCTTTTACCAAATCAAAGACATCATCAAGGAGGTCTAACTTAAAACATAACTTACCTAGTAGAAATAATAATGACTGGGACAAATTTAGAAGCATTGTTGACAGTAAGCTTTGCTCCTTGCCTGTAATTTCTGATGGCAATGAAAACAGCTGTGCTGAAGCTTTAGCACATTTGTTAATTGAATCTGCAGATGCAGTTTTTCCTAAAAAAAATTACAATAATAGTACAATTCCCTCGCCTCCATGGTGGGACTCTGAGTGTACAGAATTAGTTAACAAACGTAAAGAGGCGGAATTCAATTATAACCTCAATATGTCTGATATTAATTTTGAAAATGTAACTAACTTAATTAACGAAACTTATAAACTTTTTAAGAAGAAAAAATTCGAATCTTGGCGTAACTTCTGCTCATCAATTTCACCGAACACTCACCCAACGATTGTCTGGCGGAATATCCGTAGATTTAGATCCGTTTATAAGAACCCTTCCCCTATACCTAATTCTTTAGCCAACGAATTCTTAGATAATTTAGCGCCACCTTGGGTTCCTGAGGCTATTACACAGGCTATTAACCCTAACTTGTCCTTACCAATAATATCAATAACCAACGGATCCCATAATCAAGACATCCCTAGGACTCTAGATGGCCCATTCACTCTTACTGAATTAAAGGGTGTTATTCATAAAACTAAGGATTCTGCACCAGGCAGTGATGGCATCCCATATTCCTTTTTTGCTAATTTAAATGAAGACGTCCTCAGTTATTATTTACATCTTATCAATTCTATAATGATCACTGGAAACATCCCGGCTGAATGGAAACGTCAAATGGTGTTGCCATTCCTTAAACCAAATAAAATTCCATCTGACGCTTCTTCTTACCGTCCCATAGTTTTGTCTTCAGTTCTGATGAAATTAGCTGAACACTTAATTAAAAATCGTCTAGAATGGTTTGTTGAAAGTAAAGGTCTCTTGGCAGAATCACAATATGGCTTTAGAAAAAGTAGAAGTACCAGTGACTGTTTAAGTATTTTAACATCGGATATTCGGATTTCATTTTCTAATAATGAATCCACGGTCGCGGTTTTCCTCGACATTAATTCAGCTTATGATAATGTTGTATTATCAGTTTTACAAAATAAATTAAGAGCCTTACGGGTTCCATTGAATTTGTCTAATTTTATTATCAATATCCTGACTGAACGCTCTATTAGTATGTTAATTGGAGATCATGAGGTATCTCACCTTGTGTGGAAAGGCCTCCCACAGGGTTCCGTGCTCAGTCCCCTTCTATACAATATTTACACGTTTGATTTAGACTCGTCCTTAGCTGACCATGTTAGGGTTCTTCAATATGCCGACGATTTGTTGTTATATTCCTCTAGCCAATCCGTCGAACAAGCTAGCCAGGCTATCAATTCCGCTTTATCTAATTTGGAATCATGGTTACATCTTAATGGCTTGGATATATCCACGTCTAAAAGTGCGGCTGTTTTATTCACCCGAAAGAGAAATATTCCCACAATAAATCTCTTTTATAAAGAAACTCCTATCCCGATTAAAGATCATTTCAGATATCTTGGTGTAATACTTGACAGTAAACTAAATAGTGTTCCTCATTGTGAATATATTATTAACAAATGTGAAAATCACCTTAACATGCTTAGATGCCTCTCTGGTGTATGGTGGGGTGCGCACCCCTTCTCATTAAAACTTATTTACAACGCAATCATTAGAAGCACTCTGGATTACGGATTGTTTCTACTGGAACCTGGTAACGTTGTGGCTTTTAAAAAGTTGGATCGCATCCAATCCAAAGCTCTACGCATTGTTTCGGGTGCCATGAAGTCCAGTCCCATTAATGCTCTCCAAATTGAATGTGGGGAAGCACCTTTACATCTGAGACGACAATTTCTGTCTGACAATTATTTGTTCCGGATTCTTCAGTCATCAACTCATCCTCTCATTCCTAAACTAGACTCTTTAATGTTACAAATAGAATCTTCAGACTACTGGTCCCATAAACGTGCTCCCTGTCTAGTTATAAGCTATAAAAAATTCCTTTCACTTTCCTCTCCAATTCACCGTTCCAATAAACTTCCCATGTTTAACTGTAGTTATGAAAGTTTACTGTTCAGCCCCACCCTAAATTTTACCTGTGTTAAAAAATCAGACCCTGATAGAAATACAAGTTTAAATTCTTATTTGGCCGAACACTTCGAATATCACCATGTATTTACGGATGCTGCCAAGTTTTCTCCAACGGGTTGTGTTGGCATAGGAACGTATCACTCTCAATACAACATCGTCCAAAAAATAAAACTGCCCCCGGAAACTTCTGTTTTTACGGGGGAATGTTTTGGCATTTTAAAAGCATTAGAATATTCTCGCGTTTTTAAACTTAAAAAAACGATTATTTTTACTGACTCTCAAAGTGCTCTTCTAGCCATCAAGAAATCCCCTTTTGAGCATAAATCGCAGTTTCCTATCATTTATTTAATAAGAGAATTTGCGTTCAGAACCATCTCTGAGGGCAATTCAATACAGTTTGCGTGGATTCCGGCCCATGCTGGAATCCACGGCAATGAAGTGGCGGATACACTTGCCGGTGATGCGGTGCAGTGTGGAGACTTAGTGCCCTATGTAAATTTTAGCATTGATCTTGTGACTCTACCAAAAACTTTTCTTCGGGACACTTGGAAGATAGCTTGGGATATCAGTAGCAAACTGAAAGGCTGTTATTTTTCTTTAATTCAACCTGACGTTCCGGAAAAACCGTGGTTTGGTAGGGCTAAGTTTGGTAAGATGGAGACATCCATTCTTATACGGATGAGACTGGGTCATGTTTGCACTCCAGCCCATCTTGCCAAACTACATATCGTTGACGACCCCACTTGTTCGTGTGGCACAGACGTAGGCGACTTAAATCACATCTTTTTCTCCTGTCCCCTATATGACCATTCTTCCTTTCTTAGTAACCTTTTGTCTCTCCGCATACCTTTTCCTACCTCTATACTTTGTTTACTTTGTACCAATAGTTTTCCTGTATATAAATGTATAGTCTCATTTACTATTCTGAATAATATTAAATTGTAATTTTTCATCATCGTAATTTGCTCATTTGTACATATCTATTCATTCACCTTTCCGATTGTTGATCCTATATTCCTGTTTTATTCTAAATCCCGATAAATTATTATTTTTGTTTCCATAACGTTTCCCTACCTTTGATTTTTTTAAATAAATTCTTAAACTAATTAAACGTGACATTGGCTAATGCACAAACCGTGCGAAGCCATTAAAAAAAAAAAAAAAAAAAAAAAGTTGGTTGCAACATTGTTTTTTTTTAGTAATATTTGTCAAGACTTTGATCGTATTTTTTTATGAAATGATGTATGAATAAGGGCAAAAATAAGAACGCAGATAGAAAGTTACTGTTTTTAGTTACATTATTTTCAGCGCATCTACGTTACCTAGTTTTTGGAAGGGTGCAGTAATATAAATAATAAATAAATAAATAAATATCGCTGGACATTAAACACAGCGCCATCTAGTGCCACACTAAGCAAGGCTTGTGTCGTGGACACCAGATAGTTGATATACTACATATATACTTTTTTGTTTGTAAATACATACTTATTATACATACAAACATCCATGACTCGGAAACAAATGTCCATGCTCATCACACAAACATTTGCTCCTACCGGGATTCGAACCCAGGACCCTAAGAACGCAAGGCAGCTTCACTACCACTACGCCATTCGAGTCGTCAATGTATGTGTTTTGTAAATATTTGGCAATACAATGACGCCGTTTTACCGACCTAAACACGTTTCTGGAGATATTTACCACAAAAGTATGGTATGAAACAGCTTCCTAGACATATTTTTCATAAAAAAATCGAATGCTGAAAGTTCACGAAAATTCTGTAAATTTTTGACAAATTCGCATCACCCCGCCGATTCAGCTGATGTGTCATGTGTCAAAATCTTGTCGTGCATAGTGGATAATATAGTATAGTACAGTGTGAACGTGTTCATAACAAATGTATGGTGAGCGATATTGTTGTGCTATGAGCTATACTACATGCTATTTTGATATTATAGCGTAGTCTGAAACTCGCTAAATACAAGAAACTGAGGATTTACATGTGATTATGGTTTAGATATGCCCACAAAATTAAACAAAATATACCCGAGAAAGTTAAATTATTTCTCTCGAAAGTGTTCAAAATAAATATCCCATTTTTTCTTGTAAAAGTGGTTTACTTATATAAACCACTAATACAAGAAAAATTGTGATAGTCCTCTTAAATTGATATAATCAAACTACTGGAAGCAAAATCATCCAATTTTAAACGTTATTGTCAACTTTTTTGAACGTGCAATTAAGTGCATTGTATTTAACTGATTACATTCATCGTCATGATTTGCGTTATGCATATCAGCTGAATTTCGTCCATCAATAGACCAGCAATTTGGGCTTCACCTATTATTACTTTAATCATTTGACCGAAATCTAGTAGCACAGTTATTTTTAGGACATTTGTATTAGTGCGGTCAAAGAGAAGGACATTGAAGCGAAATTAAAGCAAGTTCAGGCGGACTGGGCGCTTGTCGATCTACAGTTTGCTAATTTCAAAAACAGAGGCGAACTTTTGATTAAGCCTCAGGATACGCTTGATATCATCACACTACTGGAGGACTCTTTAATGATCCTGAATTCTTTGGCTTCGAACAGGTATAAATATCTAGCTTACCTACAACTGGTAGTAAAACTTTCCTTTCCTTACTTTCGTCATTCATATACATGAAGGATATGTGACTAGCCCTAGATTACTACTCTACGTCGCAGAGGCGCCCACGTTTTTGATATTTTGCTCTCTCTTTTTATCCTTCGCGCGTATGGCATTCACGTTCAAGGACATCTCAGTCATCGCTAGCACGTGTCGCAGGACGGTGGTTGCGTTACGGTAAGTGTGCTAGTTTTTTAGATATTACTACCCTTGGCGCTCCAAAGACGTAAGAGTAGCTTGTATGTAAGTTTTGCGGTCTTAATCAAATTGTATGTAAAATATTTTTTTTTGTTATTTTGTTAGTTTTTTTTAGTTAATTACTTCATATTTACAATTTATAAGAGAAGTGTATACTTAAAGTTGTTTTTTTCAATTTTTAATGAGAATACTGTTTATTTGACTAAGTTCCAGAAATTTCTCACTAAGATTTATTTGATTAAAGATTTCATAATGAAAATTTATAAAAATTATTTGAAATTATGTTTTTCACTTTATAGTAATATACACAATTATAAAAACAGTCCAAACATATCAATCATACTTATAAGTTTTGATTAAAATGATTATCAATATGATGCGCCTCGCGGGCGTATGAGTAGTTTCTTTGTACGTCGCAACATGAGTAGTAATGTAGGGCTAGAGGATAATAGTACCTATCTTTATAATTGAAGGTGTCAGTTTTACTACTAGCTACTTTCACTACCTGCTACTTAAAATGTCCAATGCAAAACCAAGGTAAAACGGTTTTCTTGAATTTTTTTTGCGGATGATTTTAGGTATAACGCGCCGTTTAAGAAAGACATTTTGTTGTGGATAAACAAACTAGTAAACACCACCGAAATCTTAGAGAAATGGCTTCAAGTTCAGAACCTATGGATGTATCTGGAGGCAGTGTTTGTTGGCGGTGACATTGCCAAACAACTGCCGGCCGAGGCTAAGCGATTCGGGGTATGTAATTTTTATGGCATGTATTCCATTAATTGAATCCATATTGATTTCCTAAAGGTGCACGCAGTTAACTTTTGTCGAGCAAGTCTGTGCAACACGGTAACTTTATATAACTACTATCTGTTACATTTGTGGCTACTTGTTACTATTTGTTGAATGTTACTCATCGTGCCCACACCGCCAGTAACATAAATTAATTTGTTAAGAAAAGGTTCGCAAATCACTCAAGTGTAAAGAAAATGGCCATCTTTTACTTTCATACAGGGTGTAAACAGACTTATCACCAAGCATTCTGTACATCAAACTAAGTATCTTTTTTTTTTTTTTTTTTAAGGATGGGAAATCATCAAATGACCCCCCCCCACTCTGGGCGGAGCGGGAGGGAGTATCAGACTTTTACTGACTAAAACCCATCCATGTTCCTTCCTCGCCCTTTATGTTCCGGGGCCACGGTATCTCTTTCGAACAGGCCCGCAACCCCGGCAGGCTTCGGCCCTTTCGGGCCCCTCCCCTTATGCTGACATCTCTTTGAGGCGTGCGTGGAACACGAACGCGCCGTCGACACGGCCTGTCGTCGTCGTTAGACGGACGGACGGCTAGCTAGCCCATAGCCAACCGTCCACAGGCCCGCATCTACGGTGGCCGGTAGCCACCACGTGGTCCCCGACGCCCGGTGCGTCTCCCGCGGCGGCCGGGAAGAGAGGCTCTCTCCCTCTCTAGTTCCGCCACCTCCTTCGGTAGCATGACTGCTGCTTCGCAGAAGGAGGTGACGGCTTCCCATTCCGTCTCGCTCCGGACCATGGATTGAACCAGGGCCGGACGCAAGAGGTCGCCGCCGCCGATCGCCGCTACGATGACACGGCGGTGCTCCGCCCACGCAGGGCAGACTTCCACCGTGTGCTCCACCGTGTCCTCCGGTCGATCCTCGCAGTGGAAACACCCGGGCGTTTGCTCCCGCCCGATTCGGTGCAGGTACCTCCCGAAACATCCGTGTCCGGTGAGCACCTGCGTCAGGCGGAAGGTGAGGACGCCGTGGCGCCTCTCTAGCCACTCCTCAAAGAGGGGACTTACCGCCACTATCGTGGCGTGCCCTGCACGGGGTTGCGACAGTCGCTCTCTCCATGTCGCCATGAGATCGCGCCGGAGGTCCGTCCGCTGAGCGGCAATTTGCCGCGGCAGCGGAGTTTCCCCCCGGCGTAGTACCTTCGCGCGCCACTCATGCAGGCGCGCGAGGACTATCGCCTCCAGATCCCATGGCGGCAATCCGGCAAGCAGGCCCGCTACCTCGCGAGAGATCGTGCGGTATCCACGGACCATCTTTACGGCCACCACTTTTTGGGGCGCGTTCAGATAGTGAGCGGCACGCCGCTTCAGGGAACGCGCCCACACTGGGGCCCCGTAAAGGGCCATGGACCGCACGATCCCCGCGTAGAGCCTGCGGCAGGAGGCGTTTGGCCCCCAAAGGTTGGGCAGGAGCCGCCTGAAGGCAGCCCCGGTCCGTTCCTGCCTGGTAGCCAAACGTCGGAAGTGCTCCACGAAGTTCCACCGGCTGTCGAGGACGAGTCCTAGGTACTTCAACGTCGACTCGACGCCGATGGATACCCCTCCTACCGTCAGTGTGGATCCCGACGGTGGCGCATTCCGAGGCCCATGAAAGCACATGGCCTCGGACTTGTGCAATGCCACCTCGAGACCCAGTTGCCGGATCCTCTCAACGACTATCGCAACCCCGCGTGTCATATTGTCGGCCGCCGCCTCGTGCGACCTCCCCTGTGCCAGCACCAGGGTGTCATCTGCGTAGCAAACGACGCTGATACCACTAGGGAGGTCCGCGCGCAGCACCCAGTCGTAACCGATGTTCCACAGGGGCGGTCCCAGAACCGATCCCTGTGGGACACCGCACGACATCTCTCGCCGGTTCCATTCACCGCATCGACTGGGGTTGATGACGGCCCTGTCCGTCAGGTAGTCCCCGACCACACGACGGAGGTAGTGATGCAGCTCCAGGGCAGGGAGTTGAAAGCGTTGGCGATGTCGAGAGACACCGCCAAGACGACTCCGCCCCGGGATATCGCATCCCCCGTCGTGAGGGCTCTCACGCGCATGATTGCGTCCACTGTAGAGCGCCCCTTGCGGAAACTAAACTGGTTCTCCGCAAGATTCGGCCCCATCCCCTCAAGGTGCTCGGCGAGGCGGTTTGCAATCACTCTCTCAAAGAGCTTGCCCACCTCGTCGAGCAGCACAATGGGCCGAAATGCGGACGGAGAGTCCGCAGGGCGCCCCGGCTTTTGGATGAGGACCAGTTTCCCCGTCTTCCAACGATGCGGGAACTGGCCTCTCTCCAAGCATGCGCTAAAGAGCCCTTTCAGTCGGGGCCCGAGAGCCTCCGCATCCGAGGCCAGGACCCAGGCTTTGCCAGGCAAGCCATCGGGTCCCGGGGCGGTATTTTTGGCCTTAAGCCTCCCTACCGCCACTCTCAGGTCTACCCCAGTCACTTCCGGAGTGTCGTCGTCGTCGCTTGTGTCCTCTTCCGGCACCGCAGGTGGCGGAGCCATAGGCGGGGGCGGATGTTCCCCCCGCGAGGGGAACAGAGCGCTCACCACGTCCTCCACGAGGTCAGGCCGGAGACTCTGCGTCAGCGGGGGGGCCCAGGTGCGGAGTTTATTCCGCACCATCTTGTAAGGGCGCCCCCACGGATCTCTGTCAAGAGTCTCCAACATCTCCGAGCGGGCCAGTTCCCTGGCCCGCAGGATAGCCCCCCGGAGGGCGGTCTTCGCCGCTTTGTATCCCTCGTACAGCTCCGCCTCAATGGCTGCCGCATCCGGCGGGCGGATGCGGAGCCTGCGATGCCTGGCGTACGGGCGCCGCGCGGCAACACACGCCTCACGAAGAGACGTTATTTCGCGCGACCACCAGTACACCTGGCGTCGGGTGCCTCCTGGCCGGACTCGGGGCATTGCCACGTCGCAAATGTCGGACATGGCCTCCTGGAACCACTCTGCCTCACTGCTAACATCGGCAGGCCTGTCCGGTGATGTCACCCAGGCCTGCACGATCGAGGCTTCCAGGAGGAGCTCCCGGTCCAGCTGCTTCAGCGCCCAACGCGGACCACTCGGGGCCTGTTGGACCGGCGCGCTCGAGGACTGGGCGGAGACGTCAAACCGGATGTACCGGTGGTCGGAATATGTCTCCACCCCCTCCATGACACGCCAGTCGACGACACGCGGCGACAGAGCGGGGCTAGCGAACGAAATGTCCACCACCGACTCGCCCCGCATCCGCACACACGTGGGAACAGAACCCCGATTAAGGACGTCCAGGCCCCTCTCCAGGGCCCAGTCCTCCACCATCCTTCCCCGCACATCTGTGCAACGAGAACCCCAAGCCAAGTTCTTGGCATTGAAGTCCCCGAGGACAAGCACGGGGAGGGAATGGCTTCCGACGACGACACTCAACTCTGCGAGAGAGTTGTGGAACTCGGCGAGAGTTCGGCTCGGGGAGAAGTAGACTCCCACCACGACGATCTCCCCGAACCGTGCTGCTACGCACCCCCGACCCCTCCTGACATTTTCAAGGGTCGGGGTACCGGCGGCGGCCGATGACACTATGGTCACTGAGCCGTCAAGGTCCGCCACCCAGTCTTCTCTAGGCAGGACAAAGTACGGCTCAGAGACCACAGCGATGTTGATCAACCACTGCGCCATGCTCTGAAGCAACAGGTTCTGAGCACAGGCGCAGTGGTTGATGTTCGCCTGGAGGAAGCGTAATGGCGCCGTTATTGACAGTCCATTATCGCTTCCTCCCCCCGGGACCCCTGTGAGGGCCCCTCCGCAGGCGAGCTCAAAGCGGCATTATTGGCGGCGGCGACAGCGACAGCGGCTGTGGCGGCCCCGGCAGCGGCAGTGGCGACGGTGGCGTTGGCGGAGGTGGCGGAGGGCCTTCCCCTGCCCTTGGCTCCGCTCTTGGCGGGAGCGGCGCAGGCCTTGCTCCCGGCCCGATGATCGGCCGGCTTACGGGCCGCCGCACATGCAGGGCAGTGCGGCGCAGCGCTGCAACCAGCCGACACGTGGCCGGACTGACCGCAGCGAAAACAGAGACCGCTGCGGTCAACCTCCGAGGCACACCTCACTGACACGTGGTGTCCCACGTGGCAGCGAAAGCACCTCAGAGGTCTGGGCTCGAGCAGTTTTACCTGCGCCGATATCCAGCCCACTAAGAGCCTTCGGCCCTCCACAATGGCTTTCGCCGCCGCCACGGGGCAGCTCACCGTAACGGCTTGCATTCCCGTGGGGTCCGGACGAAAGGTGCCTACCTTGACCTGCTCGGCAGAGCACCCCCCGGACCTAGCGACGGCGGCCACCACCTCCTTCTCGGTGACGCAGTCTTCCAGACCCATGACGCGCAGATCGGCGCATCTGACGGGTCTGGAGACTCGGGCCTCGTCCGCGTTTAGGGACGCTCTCAGCTTTTCAGCGAGAGCATCCGCGGACGAGCCGCTGGTTTCACCGGGGATCTCCAGCATCCGAGCCCCCGTTGCGGTGACTCTGAGCCGGAGGCCCCCGGTGATCCCGAGCTCACCGAGATCCACATTTTCTTTGGCCTTCGCCAGCAGGTCGCGGTAGGTCACGCCCTTCTTTTCCGCCTCCGGCTGTAAAAAAAAAAACTAAGTATCTTGACGTAAAAATTATTGTTGACTTTTTTTGTGCGATGTAAAATCACGTTTTGTGGTAGAACTCAATGTAACGCACTCAAAACTTTGTGCTGATGGATGGATTGAGGGTGTGTAATTATATGCTATAGTAACAGATAGTATAGTTGCACTTGTAATAACGTTCACATCATATAATTTTCATATGCTTTAAAAACAAATAACCTAATTTCATGTGATTTAAGAACTCTTAAGAACATTTAGTATAGCAATGTTCGCGCACGCGCACAGAGATGGCTTTCACACTTATGATTATGTCTAGGTTCAGCTTTAATTCCTTTTAAGGACGCTGTAACATTTTTCCACAAATATAAGTATTTTTCCGGTACCATTTTAATGTACAAGCTGTTATAAATGCGATAATTTTATGGTCTTAAGGCGAGGATTTACTAATTTTGAACTTTTTTGAACATGTGTTACGTTTTAACTATAAAACAGAACGCAATGAAAAATTATTTTATTATAATTGAACATATGACCAAGCGCCGGGCAAAAGCCAAAACATAATATCAATAACTTGGCTCGATAAAAAAAAATCACAAACCTGACTCTAATTTGTGACTTCAAACGTATTTTTTATATGAGATTATGTCTCAAAAAGTATCGGCGCGGCCCGCGCAATCGACTCGCCCTCCCGCAAAATCGACTCGCCCTCCCGCGCAATGGACTCGCCCACCCGCAAAATCGACTCGCCCTCCTGCAAAATCGACTCGCCCTCCCGCGTAATGGACTCGCCCTCCCGCAAAATCGACTCGCCCACCCGCAAAATCGACTCTCCCTCCCGCAAAATCGACTCGCCCTCCCGCAAAATCGACTCGCCCACCCGCAAAATCGACTCGCCCACCCGCGCAATCGACTCGCCCATTCGCAAAATCGACTCGCCCACCCGCAAAATCTACTCGCCCTCCCGCGTAATGGACTCGCCCTCCCGCAAAATCGACTCGCCCACCCGCAAAATCGACTCGCCCTCCCGCGCAATGGACTCGCCCACCCGCAAAATCGACTCGCCCACCCGCAAAATTGACTCGCCCTCCCGCGCAATCGACTCACCCGCCCGCAAAATCAACTCGCCCACCCGCAAAATCGACTCGCCCTCCCGCGCAATCGACTCGCCCGCTACTCGTCTGCGTCAACGAACTGGCTGGGAACGCGGTACCGAATTCATACCAGCATGCCGAACTACAAGCGGGCCTTAATTTAAAGATAATTTATTAGTCTCCAGATACTTATCGGAAAAAATCTATGACGTCATTCAACATTTTCGCACTAATACGTTTTTCCCATCGCAATAATCGCAAAAAAATTAAACAAGAGCGTGTCGGGCCACGCTCAGTGTAGCGTTCCGTAGTTTCCCGTCCGTTACAATAAGTGTTCAATCCAATTAGATTTTTTTTTTGTCTGAAAAAAGATATGTTCAGTATAATAAAATATGTAAACGAAGTTAAAAAAAATGCTTGCATATACGATTATACTACAAACTTAGTCCAGAAATTATTTTGTACAACTTTTTGTCTTTTTTGTACAAAAACTGTTGTTTCCATCCAAGTTCAAAATTATTTTCCTAGAAAGTCCTTATAAAGTTCTACTTTTCTGATTTTTTCATATTTTCTAAACTTATGGTTCAAAAGTTAGAGTTACACATTGTTTTTTTACTTTTGGAGCGATTATTTCCGAAATTATTGACATTATCAAAAACTGATTAGTAAACCCCTATTCATTTTTAAATACCTTTCCAACAATGTATCACACTTCCCACTTTACAAATAGGGGGGCGGGCTACCCTAATAAAACATCTTTTTCCAATTTTTATTTTTCCGCTTTGTCGGTGTGATTGATATACATATTGGTACCAAATTTCAGCTTTCTAGTGCTAACGATCACAGAGATTAAGCGAGGACGGACAGGCAAACATGGATCTTTACTTGGTTTTTATTTCATTTTCGTAAGGTTTTACATTTTGAACTTATTTTCGTAATCAGCGATCCCAGAAACCATGAAAACGACACTCATCCAAAAAACCGCCAAAAAAAATACAACGCCATTTTGAATTTTCATTTTGACATCATTTTCGCAATCAGCAATCCCGAAAACTATGAAAACGATACCCATGACGGAAAAACCAAAAAAAAAACCACCTTCAACTAATAACTGGCGTAATGTTATGTTTACTCTGCAGAGTAAAACTCTGTAGCCGCGTAAAAGTTAAGTCGCGCAAGTTTCCTTTCGCGCGATTTTATCTTATGTAAACCGCGGAAACATTGACATATGGTTAAACACCTTCTTATTTTGAAGTTGGTTGAAAATACTAACCTACTAATCACGACGGCTGCGGCGGTACTAAGTTACAGTATCCAAATGCATTTTCAAAGGACCTAGTATTTTTCCGGAGTCAATTTCAATAACATTAAAAAGTAATATCAAGGACCTAGATTATTTAGGTGAAGTATAAATTCGAGCGCTCAGAGTAGTTCAATGTGTGTGTAGTGCGTACGCGTGATGTTGCTGTGTGCGGCATTAGATACCTAGATTTGAGTTCAACGAAAATATTACAGCGCCAGTCAAAAGCTTTTAGAACTTTAACGTTTCAACTTTTTTGTCGGGTACCCAACCAACAAAAGTTAGTTGTATAGAAGTCCATAGAACGTTTTGTAAAAACTAATCAGTGGTCAAATAAAGGGCCTAAGAAGGTGCACCTACGAAGAAAGTGGCGCAATTATATCTCCATTCAATTGTATAGTACAACTGTAGCGGTGTCAGGTGTGACCATTTTGGCTTATTTATTAATTTATTTATAATAAGCACACCAACAGCACAATCACTTACAATTCTAATTACATAACATCGAAAATTGACATTACAGTAATCATGCAAATAATAGGTATGCATGACATTGATACATGAACATTAGAGACAGAGGAAAACAATAAAAATAGTGCCTAGTGGGCCTTAATCTAGAGTACTACAAAACAAACCAATTTGAATTACAGTTGATGTAACAGTAACGCTAACGTTATTTGTTGACATTTATATTATATAAAACTTAATATATAAAGCCACCACAATGCAAGTATAGTACCTTTTAGTACTGTAAAAGAGTTCATGATTCCACTACTTCACTAATATTCATCATTCACTTAATTTACATTCGTTCACACTGCAGCAGTGTCTTCAGTGTTTTTGAAGAGCAAAAGATATAGAATACGAGGAAATCAGAAATTGGAATCGGAGTTATATAATATTTTATTTTGTAATTAAATTATTCATCTTATAGGGGGAAAATGATGTGCGACTGTTATTTTACTGATAAACTTTGTATGGGTTTACGGCAATATTTGAACGCCCCCCTTGAATTATTGAGGTTTTACTTAAATAATTGCGAATTTTAAGTCATAAATATACTTCCAGCTTCCTGAACTCTACTATAGCACTCTTTACGACAGATATCAACATGAAATTAGGGTTCTTTTTGCTCGTCCGTGTGCCATAAATGTGATGTTTTTTTTTATCAATCTTAGTCGTTTTTTATTAAACACGTTAGAAAACATGAGTTTCTAAATCAGCACTAGTACGAAGTCAGAGTCATACTTATTAGTTATTATTTATTCATACTCTGACTTTTTGGGATAAAGTTGCTGATTTTTCTTAATAGAATAATTGAGCTTAGAGAACCAAACCACTACTGGAATCATTGTTCATATTTAAATAATTCTCAATTTCTTTGGCTACGTACGTTAAATGTATTTTGTACGGAACCATTTTCTATAACTGGGTCAATTTTCTATAATGGGAATCAAAATGACATTTTTGTAGAGGCGCGGTAGAATACCTTTATACACAGTAATTATGTTTTAAAAGCGAAACGATCTCCGTTATTATGTAAAAGAGGAACTATTACAGCTATAAAAAATATTCTGTTCTAAAAAAGTATCTTTGTGATAAGTTTATCACTACGACTATAACGAGCTTTAAAAAATCTTTTTGAGACAAGTTGGGTAACATAAATGTAATTTGAAACTCAGCTATATCACCAAATCACTCTGTTGTAGATTATTTTGTGCCCACTATAGTACTATGTACTATAACGATGATCTAATAACCCACAATGTCACAATATCGCCCTATTCTTGAGTTTTCATCGCTACTATAACGAAAGACCCATTATAGTACGTTCAGAACCTTTATTGCGTTAATCAGGCGCATTAAGGCGACAGTAAACACTGTAATAAAGTTCTATCGTTGTATACTAGTCACATTGGTGGTTGCAATAACTCCTGACTATAACAGCTATACAAAGTCACGAAGTAAACCTTTACATCAATTCCTAATCGGTCGTTTTTACTGTATAAAGTTATAGAGCCAATTTGTATTGGCAAACGCTTTTACACAACAATCAATCACCGCCAAAACCTTTATACAACTTTTACCCAGCGTTTTAGAGATAAAAGGTTTGGTTATAGGGCAAAATTGTTGGTTGGGTAGTCCTCTAATCAAGGTCGTAAAATGGGCCACGTTTTGTGGATTTTAGATAGTCATGTTTTCTTTACTTTTAGTTGCTGAAAATAAACTTGATTTTATTTATATTTAAAAATGTTGTCTCTAGAGGCATTATCCAGGAAGAAAAATGGGGAATTCGAAACGCTGATTAATTTCGGCAAAATTTATAGGGAGAAATCGTAGCCCATCACCCCTCATATATCATTATTTACAATCTTCGCCATCAGCACGATTTTGATAGCTTACAATACATTTCGAAAATTTTGCATTTTATTGTTTCCAGCTTTTGATTATTATAGGCTTTATGCGTGGCTAATAAAATCAAAGTTTTACTGATTGTGCCTTCAGTGAATTGATTCTAACTTTGATAGCTCTGCTCTCACACACAAAACGTGTTTTGTATTGATACCAGCTATTACAGGGAAGCCGATAAACCGTCAAGCCACCTATAACTATAGCTAGGCAGGCCCTGCTTCATATTAAAAAAAACAGACATCTCCATATAAAGGCTCGTTTATGTAAAAAGCGTACCTACATCGCGAGAGGGCTAATAGATAGCCAGAGAAGCAATTAAATATTATCGCTAGTCATGTATTTGTTTCAAAAGTACCTACGCTATCAGCGCTGTGACGTTTTTTTTTAAAATGTTACAGCACCATGCTGAGATAGGAGCCTTTTGGTCTTGTACAGGACAAATTCTGTTTTGTATTTTGTTTGTTTTTTCTTATGATTTCGTTATTATTATTTTTTTATATTCTCTCATTATGTTTACTTTAAACTAGTGTTATAATCACAATTTTACCATTTCAATATTATTATTATTTATTTTCGTGTTGTCCTGTCGGGCTAATAAATGCTTTTTCTTTCTTTCTTTATTTACGTTTTTTATAGTTGTGGGGAAATAATAAAAATAACTTTTGCAGGGGATCGACAAAACTTATGTGAAAATAATGTACCGTGCGCGCGATATCGTGAACTGTGTGGAGACATGCACTTCAGACGACACGCTGAAGCAGCTCCTGCCTCATCTGTTCGAGCAGCTGGAGGCTTGTCAGAAGTCACTCACCGGTTACTTGGAGACCAAGCGACTCATCTTCCCCCGGTTCTTCTTCGTCTCAGATCCAGTCTTACTGGAGATCCTCGGACAGGCTTCAGATCCCCATTCAATACAGGTTCTGGCGCATCTGTTTCGTAGCTTAACTGCTTGTGTTGTATGTATTTAAATTACAAGCTTACCTGACCCAGTGTCTGAAAGTGAAACTAACAAAACCACTGTGCAAATTGCATTAACGACAAAATTGTGACACAATGTTTGGGTGAGAGTTTTATAAAGTTTAAATGTTTTAGGGGCACTTGCCGAGTATCTTCGACGCGATATATACGGTCGATTTCGACGATAAGGAAAGAATTGTTAAAATGAACTCGAGCAATGGAGAGAGTATACCTCTAGAAACTCCAGTGCTGTGCATAGGAGGCGTTGAGGTGATGTATTTATGATGATTTTGAATTACCTGGTTTTATTACTGTAACTGAAACTTAAGAATAGAACGTATCCATACTAATATTATAAAGCAGAAGATTTTGTTTGTTTGTTTGTTTGTTTGGTTGAACACGCTAATCTCAGGAAATGCCGGCTCCAATCCGAAAAATTATTTTTGTGTTGGATAGTCCATTTATCGAGGAAGGCTATAGGCTATATAACATCACGTTATGACCAATAGGAGCGGAGCAGCAATAAGAAATGTTGCAAAAACGGGGGAAATTTTATTCCCTTTGTGAGCTCTTTCTCTCTTATGTGACGCAGACGAAGTGGCGTGGGTCAGCTAGTAATTCATATAAAATGTACACACTAAATGTCCTGTCTGTTTTCACGGAGAATAAGAGCCTATCCACACATGGTACTACTAATATACAATATTGAAAGGGAATAAGGAATACAAACTATCGAAATGAGATGAGAAAAATCCACTTTCCTCATCTCATTTCGATAGTTTGTGAGTATATGGATGGATACCCAGGAACTAACGATTGACGAATTATGTTCTGTTTAACTTTGTATCAGGGGTTTTAAAATTTTAAAATTTTATTTCATTTGTGTTTCGGGTATTCTCCCTAGTGAGGCGATTTAGTTTTAAGGCGCAAAATATTCGCCCTTCGCCCTGCATCGCCGGCGCGATTTCAGTAGGTCCCAAGGTCTCAAGATGACGTGTTAGGTACTGGTTAAATATAAGGTTTCCCCGTGAACGGAGATGGCACAAAATGCCTATGTATCAGTTACTACTTCAGTGGCGAAGGGTGAAAAGAGAGTCAGGGGAAGCCGAGAAAAGAAGTGAAAATGATTTATTTTATGTTTTTTATTTTTTTTCTGTTTGTTTTGACCTCATTTTCATTATCAGCGACCCCAAAAACCACGAAAACGACAGCCAAGAAGTAAAAACCAAAATTTTTCGTCAGAGTTATCTTGAATTTTCATTTTTGCCTCATTTTCATTATCAGCGACGCCAAAACTAATGAAATTGGCACCCATGACGAAAAATACAAAAAAAAGAGAATAGAATAAAATGCAGAGGTACCATAGTAAAAAAATTTAAGTGATTTTATTCTATGTAAATAAGGGCGCTTTCAATTTAGACGTTTCGTGTCGCAACGCTGCTGCAGTTCCGAAGCGGTGCGTTTGTCGAACTGTGTACGGACGTTCATTTGTTTTCCATACAACGCGCGCGGCGCGGGAACCGCATGACGAGCTGAGCTCGTAATCTCTCACTCCCATTCCGCAGCTTCCTTCTGAAACATGACGGTTTCGTATGAGAGCCATGATCACGTTCTAGGAGGCTGTGCTGCTGACCACTGAGCAAACAACATTCAGTTGCGCGGCAGGTCAACTCTTCTCTCACGAGGGCACGGTCACAGATTAGATTCATAAGGTTGCTTACTATCAACTACGAGTAACCTTTTATACTTTACTCTACCACAAAACAAGTATTTTGTTGTAAGATGTATCTTACAACAAAATACTTGTTTTGTGGTAGAGTAAAATACGGCATTGTCATACCAACCAAAGGGCTAAACAACAAAGATTAAAACTTGCTATACTTCAACAGATTTGGCTGAATACTCTTCTGGATACAATGAAAAGTACCGTCAAAAATATAATAGCCAGCATTTCGCAAACAATGGCTGGAGACCCGGAGTTCGAATTTTTGGTCGGGTTTTGGCATTTTCCTGGTCAAGTAAGTGTTAATAATTAGAGTTATTGTGTAGGACAGCAGTCAGGAGGGGGGGCGGGTCGGGGTTCCAGGATTGATATCATCTTTGACTACGCAAATGTCAGTAGCCTTAAACCCACTCAGGCATAACTAGTTTCATACAGAACCTGGGTACCTTTACCGTTTCTGAGAGCAGTGGTGATGAAATAAATTACACAAAGTAATGCGCCTGCCTGGGTTCACCACTGGGCCACCGCTGCTCTACCCTCCTTGTTCTAAGTTGAAACATTTCTGTGTTTAAACTTGAAAACAGACCTTTACTTCTTTTTATTTAGAGTTTCTTCATAGTTTAGTAATGTAATTTTAAATAAACTTGCATATTTCAATATCATTCATTTTTTTCTAGGCTGGCTTACTGGGAATGCAAATTTTATGGACAAGCGATGCAGAGTATGCTCTGAAGAAAGCTAGGGCGGATAAATTTATTATGAGACTTACAAATCAGAAAAACCTTGATCTATTGAACGGTCTCATTGATCAGACGGTCACGGATCTAGCACCTCTTGACAGAACGCAAATTGAGACCATGATCACTATCCATGTTCATCAAAGGTTAGTTAGTCTCTATAGAAACTTATTCAAATATTCCTTAAGATAATGTTTGACAAAGAAAATATACGTAACGGGAGGATTTTTGAGATAGGGCAGCAGATCTTCACAGCAGTGCCTACTGTCCTCACCTTTGGGAAGTTATGGTTTGCTTTCACAGATTGAAAGAAGTTTACAGTCATCAAGGAAATATGCTATCTCACGAAGCTTTTTTTTGTGCCAATACTTTCTCTCAAAGAACAAAACACTTGAACCAGCTGAGGTTTGAATATAAGTCAGAAATCGCAATTTTTTTTCACAACTTCACGTTTCTTAGATCCTGAACTTACTTTTTATTATATGCTTTTAAATATTGTTTTAAACTGGATGATTAGTTTCAGAGATCATAAAAAAAAATTCTATTCATAGCGATTGGTACACAGCACACCCGACTTTTACTAATAATAACTGTGAAAGTAGATGGAAATTTCTTACAGGCCCCTAAAACCGTTTTCTGTAGTTAGTTATGATCGTTAAAGCACCTGTCCTGTCTCAAAAATCCATTCTCTATTGCTTTATTATGATAAACAAAACAAATCTAGTAAATTTATTTTCAAAACATTGTATTTCAGAGATATTTTTGATGATCTTGTAAAGATGAGAATTAAGAGCCCTGGAGACTTTGAATGGCAGAAACAAGCTCGTTTTTATTATTTCGAGGATACGGATGACTGTTTGGTGTCTATAACAGATGTCGACTTTATATATCAGGTGCATAACAAAAGTTCAATAAAATAAACATGTTTAGCGATGTTAGGTTCCGCAGTCGGGATGAATAATAAAATATGCAATACAATCCCGCTGCAGGCTAAATGCCTCTTTTCTTATAGAGAAGAGGTAAGCATGGGCCGTCATCACGCTTGCTTACACAAATTTTAAAAATCTCTGCACAGAATGAATATCTGGGTATAACAGAGCGACTTGTGATCACACCACTGACGGATCGGTGCTACATCACGCTATCGCAGGCCATCGGAATGAGCATGGGAGGCGCGCCTGCCGGGCCCGCAGGAACCGGCAAGACTGAAACCACCAAAGATATGGCTCGCACCCTCGGCAAGCTCGTCATCGTCTTCAACTGTTCCGACCAGATGGATTTCAGAGGTACAGCTGTTGACTGCGCTTAATCATAAGCAGGCCGTATTAACACCATTTTGCTTCATCATTAATTATGGTATTCGTCAGGTTTGGGTCGCATCTATAAGGGTTTGGCTCAGTCTGGTACGTGGGGCTGCTTCGACGAGTTCAACCGTATCGAACTGCCCGTGCTGTCCGTGGCCGCGCAGCAAATCTACATCTGTCTCACCGCCAGGAGAGAAAAGAAAGATTTCTTTATATTCAGGTACAAGCATGGGCAAACAGCACCGATGGGTTGCCATTAGTAGAAATGATAAGATAACTTGTGACACTTTTTAAAAGTCTTCTTATTCAAATGCGAAATGTGCGTTGTTTATTTGGTAGCGACGGCGACACAGTAAGTTTGAATCAGGAGTTTGCCTTCATCATCACCATGAACCCTGGTTATGCTGGACGTCAAGAACTACCTGAAAATTTGAAGATTCAATTCCGGTCTGTCGCGATGATGGTCCCGGACAGACAGATTATAATTCGTGTCAAGTTGGCAAGCTGTGGCTTTAAAGATAACATCGTGTTAGGTATATCCATAATACTGGTATTTATAATAAGTCTCAGATAAGTTCTATTCTATTTCTCTTCTTCTGCTCACTTAATTAACAATACACCTAGATCCCCATTAAAACTAAGTAGTACTTATATTTCAACTAGCTGACCCTCGCAACTTCGTCTGCGTCTCATAAATTGAGATGTAAGCTATCCTATCTCTCAAGTTGGATCGAACTGCACATGGTGTGCGAATTATATTATAATCGGTTAAGTGGTTTAGGAGTCCATTGAGGACAAACATTGTGACACGAGATTTATATATATTAAGATATCGGAGACAGCTGCAGGTTCAATCAATCTATAACATTACAGCTCGAAAGTTCTTTACGTTGTACAAATTGTGCGAGGAGCAGTTGTCGAAGCAGGTGCACTATGACTTCGGCTTGCGGAACATTTTGTCCGTGTTGCGAACTATGGGCGCGCAGAAACGGGCGAACCCAGACAATACTGAGGAGAACATTATGATGAGAGTATTGAAGTGAGTGATCATTACAACAGCGATCTAAACGTTCAATGAGACTACGGTCACGAGTACAATACAGAGTATAAGCTTCTTAAGAACGTGCAAAATTGCGTCCGTTCCACCTAGTTACATTGTAATTACATTGATGTAACTAGCTGGACATTTTTATTCCAAGTAGTTACGTCTTCTTCGTTGTCCTTCTCATCGCTCTGGCTTTATAAAGTCATCTTTCTTTGTCCAGGCGGTCTTTCTTTGGAATGCGCTCCCTCAGAATATCAGGACGGTAACCAATCGGTTTACTTTTAAAGTGAAAGCTCGAGAGCACATTCACAAGAAGTTGGCAGAGTCGTCTCAGAACTAACTTGTAGTTTTTTTTGTTGATCTCTCATAACCTTTTTTTATATTTTGCTTTATGTATGTATATATGTATTAATTATTGTATTTTAGTTTTATGTTTTAACTATTTTGTTTCTGCTATTGCACCTACTTTGTATTGTCTCTGCATCACCCTAAGGTAGACTGGTAGAAAATGCCCAAGGCATTAAGTCCGCCTTTGTACAGTGTTTACTTGTGCATAAAGTTTTAATAAATAAATAAATAAATTTAAAAATTTAACTTTAACGTAACTAATGAGACTTTTTTGTTCCACCTAGTTACATCGTAGATAGGTACCATCGTAGGTTCAAAAGATATATTAGTTAGCTCTCGTGAGTCATGTACTCCTAGTACTTTTATGCTCATGGCAACCAACGTCTTAATGAACTAACTTAATGAAACCTCTTTGGTGAGGAAATGTACTGGCCACTTATAAATAATAACGAAGTCATCGACGTCAATGAAAAGTGTGTTGGCTCAATTACATTGTCTACTGCATGGTACAATAATATACTTCGCCAGGTATAGCATTCCGAGAGACAGAAGTCACGTGGGTGTCTCGTATCTACGTCATAAGCGCTATCAATGGTTCTCAAACTTTATAATCTGGGGAAATTCAATCTAGTAAAACAATTATATAATTATTATATTCCTACTAACTTTTGCCTTTAGCTCTACCCGCATTGTAGGTTTTCGGGGACTAAAAGAATCCTATATCTATGCTAGGGTTTCAGGCTTCAAATTACAAGCCAAGGTTTGGTAGTCTTCCGGGGTTGCGGGCCTGTTCGAAAGAGATACCGCGGCCCCGGAACGTAAAAGGCGAGGAAGGAACATGGATAGTTTTTAGTCAGTATGAGTCTGACACTCCCTCCCTGTACATCGTCGCGGAGTTAACTCGACTGTCTTTCGGCTCCATCATTAGATCCACTCCAGACCTTCATTAAACTAGTAGTGCTTTAAACTACTGAAAATATTAACGAACGCACTAGTCGCCACTGCAATTTTCGAAGGTTTCCCTCGATTTCTCTGAGATGCTTATCTTCTGATGGACCACCCTTGGGAAATCTCCTTTCCAAAAAAAGAATCATCAAAATCGGTTCATAAACAACGAACACTCATAGGACAAAAAAAAATAAGATCGTATTGAATACCTAACCTTCTCGTTTTTGAAATCGGTTAAAAACAAATTTGTTGGAAGTCCACAAAATAATATTGGGAATCACTGTTTTAGTGGCACTGAGCGAGACCGGCACATATGTTAGAAAAGAATAGCGATACACGACGAATTGTCAGAATGTCAATGAGACAACCCGTTTCAGTGTTACCAGTAGTGTGAAAGAATAACTCCCTAACCACCTATAATTCCTGTGCGAATCCGATCAAACATTGAAGTTTTAATTAACAATAACATTGGTTTATGACTAAATTGAATTATTTTGTTTGGTCAAGCAAACGAAAACAACAATTTAAATGCAGTTTATATTTTTTTAACAGAATGGTGACTGAAAATGTTTCCATAATTTTGTGCTTTGTTGCAATAAAGTGGCAACTGAATAATGACGTAGATACGAGTCGCTGCCGGAATGCCAGACCTTGTTTTATTTGACCATGGTCTACTGTAAGTAATATTTGTCTTACACACCTAATCGCTTTTTTCCGATAAAATATGACTATCGAGTTTGGAATTTATGTCTAACTTACATCTTATGACGATTTCATTCGAACGCAATGCAGTCATTTAGCTATCGATAAGAGCGAGGCCACACGACGCGTTGCGTCGTGTGTTCGAAGTCGTGGGTTCGAACCCAGACAGGCGCTGTTACGTACCGTTCTATTTTTATGAAAGGTTTTTGACTTAGGAATTTGGAACCCACAACTAGTACTCAGGCCTTTGTGTGTAGTAAAAAGGATGTGATTTGACTAATTTGTCGGCTTGCTTATCGCCTATTCGCTAAGCAATCCGATTGGTCTTCGAAGGGCGACAGTGGCGCCGCGCTTCCGTGTGGTGCTCTCTCTGGTACCAATCCTCTCAACTCGAAAAACTAACGTGCTCCGCGCAAGAAAAACTTTCTTCTATAAAGAAGTGGTCCATCAATGATTTTGTGCTACAACCCCATCCAAGATACTAAATAACATTAACCGACACCTGTGGATAATATATGTGAAGTGAGTTTAGCTGGATTTAGGACGCCTGATACACGACGCCTTGCCCATGAGGTGCGCGAGGCAGTGGACGGGAGTTCACTGGTAAGTTTTCAAATTCACATCCATAACTCCTACACAGGCGCATTACTTTGTGTGATTTATTTCATCACCACTGCTCTCAAAGCGGTTAAGGAAAACATTGTGAAGAAATAAGCATGTTCTGGAAGAAGACCGGGTAGAAGACCGGGAAGACCGGGATGTCCTGGAAGAAGACCGGGAAGACTGGAAGAAGACCGGAAGATCTGGAAGACCTGGAAAAAGACCTGGAACACCTGGAAGAAGCCCAGGAAGACCTGGAAGCCCTGTAAGAAGACTTGGAAGACCGGGAAGACAGGGAAGAAGACAGGGTAGAAAACCGGGAAGACAGGGAAGAAGACAGGGAAGAAGACAGGGAAGAAGACAGGGAAGAAGACAGGGAAGAAGACAGGGAAGAAGATCGGGAAGACAGGGAAATATTAAAACACGTTGCTTTCCGTAATAGACTGACTTTATTTTTCTTAAAAGCTTAACACATAGCGTTGCATAGGTGGCTCTACTAGACACATTGATACTTTTTGTTATCTATGTTATAACACCCCCACTTAACAAAATAAATGTGAAATTCCAAACAAAATACAAAATGTTTTATTTATCCTTAATTCCCAGCATGTGCATGAACTTATAATGCTTGGTTGACAAAAGACCTTTGGTTAACAAGTCAGCTGGCATTTCCTGAGTTGAGATATATTCAATAGTAATCAATTTATTTTTAACTGCATCTCTAACATAATGAAAACGAACATCAATATGTTTTGATCTAGCATGTGCCTGATGACTTGTTGCCAATTTTAATGCACTTTGATTATCACATTTCAATTCAATTACACATTTCTTACCAGTTAGCTCAAAAATCAGATTTCTTAAGTAAATAGCCTCTCTAGATGCCTCTGAAAGTGCAACATATTCTGCCTCTGTGCTGGATAAGGAGACAGTTTTCTGTTTCTTACTTTGCCAAGAAATCACAGAACCATTCATCATAAAGCAAAACCCAGTATAAGACTTTCGATCTAGACTGTCGCTAGCCCAGTCTGCATCATCAAAACCAGTCAGCCCTACATTATCTTTATGATATGTTAAACAATAATGTTTTGTTTTTTGTAAATATCTCAGTATTCGTTTAGCATAACTAAAATGAGTTTCATTGTAACAGTTATTGAATTGACTGAGGTAACTAAGTGAATATGACAAGTCTGGTCTAGTCAAAACTGCCAAATACATAAGGATTCCAATTAGCTTTTGATAAGGAATGTTTTCTACACAGTTTTCAGCCTTTTCTATGTTCAATTTACTTTCAATAGGAGTATCTATAGGTTTACAATTAAACATATCAAACTTTAACAATAATTTCTCAATATATTCCTGCTGATCTACAGTTACAGTCTTACATTCTCTGTTTAAACTAATTCGCATGCCTAAGTAACGTCTAACAGGACCTAAATCTTTCAATTTGAATTCTGAACTTAACATATTTTTCAATTTTTCAGTCTCAGAAGTACTATTTGAAAATATTAAAAAATCATCAACATATATAGCTACTATAATCTTTACATTCTCACTAAAAAATGTAAACAAGCATGGTTCAAATTTACTTATTTTAAAACCAATGTTAAGTAAACAATCTTTCACTTTTTCATACCAGACTAAAGAAGATTGTTTTAGTCCATATATCGCTCTTTTTAGTTTCAAGACCTTTCCGCTTTGCTTATTTACAAAACCTTCTGGAATTGACAATATAAATATTTTCTTTTAAATGTCCATTTAAAAAAGCTGTTGTCACATCAAGATGTGTAATGTCCATATCCCACTGTACACTCAACGCAAACAACATTCTCAGCGTAGAATGTTTTACAACTGGAGAAAAAGTGTCCTCATAGTCAATACCACGTCGCTGTGTAAAACCTTTTGCCACAAGTCTAGCACGATAACGCACTTTATCATTCACATCTAGCTTTTTATTGAACACCCACTTGTTTTGCACTATTGATCCATTATTTGGTATATCAACAATTTCCCAAGCATTGTTGTCTTGGAATGACTGAAGTTCCTCTCGCATGGCCTGTCTCCACTGCTCAGCTTCTGGTCCATTCAACGCTTCTGAGAAATCTGTTTGTTCAACTTCTGGACTACAATTGGAAATACATATGTTACCATGTCCATAACGTTCTGGAGGTCTTCGTGTTCTCTTAGGTAGTTCTTGTAAGTCCGGAATTGGTTCAACCTCACTGCTCGAGATATCTGTCTCTGTGTTTGTGACGGTTGTATCATCATCATTTTCACTAGCTGGATCAGTATATACAGATGTATTTGAGTCAAGTTCATGTAGAGATTCATTCACTGATGACTCCCCCACTGAATCTCTATCATCTTCATTTGCAGCCGAAGATTCATGCCCTTCAAATTCAACACCTTCCTGTATCCATTCTGCTGTGTCTTCTTTGATTACTGATGATACTGTTTTTTCTTCCATCACTATTATGTCTCTCTTTATTGATATAATATTTTTTATAGGATCATATACACGATATCCCTTCACTGTTTCTGAAAATCCTACAAGTATATTCATTTGGGCCTTCTTGTCCCACTTTAATCTTCTTTCTTTCGGTATGTGAACCATAACAGGGCTGCCAAACAGACGTATATGACTTAGATCTGGTTTCTTTTTGTTCCACACTTCATAGGGTGTTTTACTTCCCAAACTTGAAGTTACTGATCTATTCTTTAAATATGCTGCTGTATTTGCCGCTTCAGCCCAGAACTTCTTTTCTAGTTTTGCATCAAAAAGTAAACAGCGCGCTTTCTCTAGAATAGTTCTATTTGCCCGTTCACATACACCATTTTGCTCCGGTGTATATGTATTTGTCTTCTGGTGGATAATTCCTTCTCTTTGTAAGTACTTCTCCATCTCACCACTGCAAAATTCCCCACCATTATCTGTGCGCAATGTTTTTATCTTTTTATTCTGATGATTTTCAACCATTGCTTTGAAGTTCTTGAATATTTTGAAAACTTCATTCTTATGTTTGTGAAAATATATGAATGTCATACGACTGTGATCGTCAATGAACAAGACAAAATATTGAGCACCACCTATGGACTTCGTCTCCATAGGGCCACATACATCAGCATGTATTATCTGTAGTGTTTCTGTACTTTTTTGTCCAACATGATTAAGGGCCGGTATTTCAATGCCACCTTAACTTATTGCTTAAGTTAAGTCCTGCATTTAAGCTAAGTGTCATTTTTAGAAGACAGAAGTGTATTTCAATCCGGATCTTCCTCGCCTTAACTAATCTAGGATAAATCACAATATTGCAACATAATAAACAGAATATGTCATTTTTCTATTGTCATCCTTCTACATTGTATATTTTTTTAAGTTTTAAAAAGTTCTAAGAAAAAAGTTTTAAGTTCACGACATTGTTGAGTTGTCTAAACAATTGAGTAGTATCACGTAAGTACCTGCCTACCGTTTTCGCTC
The DNA here is from genome assembly GCA_916618015.1 of Xestia c-nigrum. NCBI lineage: Eukaryota > Metazoa > Arthropoda > Insecta > Lepidoptera > Noctuidae > Xestia > Xestia c-nigrum. Next base: position 9,575,765 of record OU745245.1, on the reverse strand, counting down.
TTTCTCTACGATTTTACAACTTGGCAATCACTCAACTCTAAAATGTTTTTGTTCAGTAACTATACTTTTAGCTCGAGCAGTGATGATGAAGATATTATTGAATTTATCAATTATTCTACGACCCCACGACGTATACGAATTTATAGCACATGAGAGACTAATTTTCAGAAATGGAAAGAAGGTGAATTTTACGAGACGGCGGGCCTGTTTGCCGGATTGCCGCCATGGGATCTGAAGGCGATAGTCACTACGCTGCCGCCGGGGGGAAACTCCGCTGCCACGGCAAATCGCTGCTCAGCGGACAGACCTCCGGCGCGATTTTATGGCGACATGGAGAGAGCAACTGTCGCAACCCCGTGCAGGGCACGCCACGATAGTGGCGGTGAGTCTCTTTAAGGAGTGGCTGGAGAGGCGCCACGGCGTCCTCACCTTCCGCCTGACGCAGGTCCTCACCGGACACGGATGTTTCGGGAGGTACCTGCACCGAATCGGGCGGGAGGAAACGCCCGGGTGTTTGCACTACGAGGATCGACCGGAGGATACGGTGGAGGTCTGCCCTGCGTGGGAGGAGCACCGCCGTGTCGTCGTATCGGCGGCGGCGACCTCTCGCGTCCGGCCCTGGTTCAATCCATGGTCCGGAGCGAGACGGAATGGGAAGCCGTCACCTCCTTCTGCGAAGCAGTCATGCTAGCGAAGGAGGTGGCGGAACGTGAGAGGGAGAGAGCCTCTCTTCCCAGCCGCCGAGGGAGACGCAACGGGCGTCGGGGGCCACGTGGTGGCTACCGGCCACCGAAGACGCGGGTCTGTGGACGGTTAGCAATGGGCTATAGCTAGCCGCTCGTCCGTCTAATGACGACAGGCTGTATAGATGACGCGTTCGTTTTCCACGCGCGCCTCAAAGAGATGTCAGCACAGTGAAAGGGCCCGCAAGAGCCTGCCGGGGTTGCTGGAAAGAGATACCGCGGCCCCGGAACGTAAAGGGCGAGGAAGGAACATGGATGGGTTTAGTCAGTAAAAGTCTGACACTCCCTCCCGCGCCGCCCAGAGTGGGAGAAAATATTTGATGATTTCCCATCCTAAAAAAAAGGTGAATTTTACGACCGATTTACGTTGTGCTGGAACAGATAAGAGACGAACTCAAATGGCCCTACTACGAGGTAATATTTCGCAAGGATGTCTGTCCCTACATTTAGGTATATAGATTCCTCACAGCCTTTTTTATCCTTTTATCAACTTACAAATATTCTATATGTGGCATAAAAAACCTTTTAGCAGGTCAGAACCACCATAAAGCTTTTTTTTGAGGTTGACACACGCTAATCTCAGATCGGAACTTAAGCGACAGAAATCTGTCACTTAGATTAAGGCTAGTTAGGGTGGACTTTATGTGCCGCTTAACTTTAATCCAATATTGAAATACACATAAGTCGTTCTTAAATTGAATCCTGGATCACTTCGAGATAAGTTACTATTGAAATACCGGCCCTAAATGGTAGTCTCATCTATTTACCTTCGCAACAGGTCACACATTTAGTCTTCGTCATATCACTGGTATCTGGGTAAGACATTCCTTCCACAATCCCATTCTTCATTTTTTGTAAATCATTGCAGTTAATATGTGCTAACCGCCTGTACCAAAGCTCAGCACTTACTACAGCTGGAGCTGCCAACATACAATCTGCTACTTTAATATTTAGCTTGTACACTCCATTTGTTGACATACCTGTAGCCACCAGCACATTCTTATTGTTGCGAATGTAGCATTGGTTTTCTTCAAAAACAACCTTGTTTCCGTTTTTGATTAGTTCATTCACTGACAGCAGGTTTGTTGTTAAACTTGGCACACATAGCACATCTTTAACCATGATGTCGTAATTGCAATTTGTTGATATCTGTACGTCACCTGAACACAAAACTGGCACTTTCATATTGTTCGCGACGGTTATCTCTGACAAATGCGGTGAAAAATTTGCATTTTTAATCCAGTCTTTGTTAGCCGTCATGTGTGCACTTGCGCCGCTATCTACGTACCATTCGTTTGTACTATATTCTCCGTTTAAAAATACCACACTAAAAGCATTTGATTGTTTGCTTTTTTGCAACAATGGACACTGGTTTCGGAAATGACCCGTCTGTTTACATTTGTAACAAGTAATGATCTTGTCACCTGTCACTTTTGACGTTGTAGACGATGACGCGCCTTTTTTGTTTTTCTCCGTCTTTTTGTAGTTTGTAGCAAATGCTGCGCCGCTGGAATCCATTTTATTCTTTGAAACCTCCATATCAATCAACTTAGATTTTATTGAATCGGTGGTAAATTGTATCCCTGAGTGCTCGATGGCCATTATCATTGGAGCGTATTTCTCTGGCAAACCTGCTAATAATAATGATCCTATCCATTCCTCAGTAATTGTAAATCCTGTGCCTTTTAATCTCTGAGCCGTCTCGACCACTTGCGTAACATATGAAGTCATGGAATCTCAATTTTCTTGTCGTAGCGAGATTAAATGTCTCAGTAGGGTTATTTTACGAGAAAAACCCGAGTCATCGAACATGGTTCTCAGTTTTTTCCATAACTCTAACGATGTTTTCGTTTCTTTAATGTGTGTGTGTGTGTGTGTGTGGTGTTTTAGCTAGCTTCGCCTTGGCTTTTGCGTCATCTGATGCTTTCGGCTCGAAAATGGCGTCCGCCTTGATGTAGTTCACCAGGTTGTCAAGCACCAACAGATTTTCGACAGCAAAACTCCACTCATCGTAATTCTCGCGTCCTTAGAGTTTCGGAATACTTTGAATATAGTTCACAGCCATATTTCCACGAAAAGTCAACAATTTTCGACTGTTTTATACTGATTTTACACGGTAGAAAACCGAAAATTTTTGGATATAGCCCATAACCTATTAAAACACGTTGCTTTCCGTAATAGACTGACTTTATTTTTCTTAAAAGCTTAACACATAGCGTTGCATAGGTGGCTCTACTAGACACATTGATACTTTTTGTTATCTATGTTATAACAGGAAAAAGACCGGGAAGACCGGGAAGAAGACCGGGAAGACTGGGAAGACAGGGAAGAATTTCGGGAAGATCGGGAAGACTGGGAAGACCGGGAAGACAGGGAAGAAGACCGGGAAGACAGGGAAGACCGGGAAGACAGGGAAGAAGACCTGGAAGAAGACCGGAAGACCTGGAAGACCTGGAAAAAGACCAGGAACACCTGGAAGAAGCCCGGGAAGACCTGGAAGCCCTGTAAGAAGACTTGGAAGACAGGGAAGAAGACAGAGAAGAAGACAGGGAAGAAAACCGGGAAGACAGGGAAGAAGACAGGGAAGAAGACCGGGAAGACAGGGAAAAAGACCGGGAAGACCGCTAAGAAGACCGGGAAGACTGGGAAGACAGGGAAGAAGGTCGGGAAGATCGGGAAGACTGGGAAGTCTTCCCGGTCTTCCCCGTCTTCCCGGTCTTCCCGTTCTTCCCTGTCTTTCCGTTCTTCCCGTTCTTCCCTGTCTTCCCGTTCTTCCCGGCCTTCTTCCAGGTCTACCCGGCCTTCTTCCAGGTCTTCCCGGTCTTCTTCCAGGTCTTCCCGGTCTTCTTCCAGGTCTTCCCGGTCTTCTTCCAGGTCTTCCCGGTCTTCTTTCAGGTCTTCCCGGTCTTCTTTCAGGTCTTCCCGGTCTTCTTTCAGGTCTGCCCGGTCTTCTTCCAGGTCTGCCCGGTCTTGTTCCAGGTCTTGTTCCAGGTCTTGTTCCAGGTCTTCCCGGTCTCGTTCCAGGTCTTCCCGGTCTTGTTCCAGGTCTGCCCGGTCTTGTTCCAGGTCTTCCCGGTCTTGTTCCAGGTCTGCCCGGCCTTCTTCCAGGTCTGCCCGGCCTTCTTCCAGGTCTGCCCGGCCTTCTTCCAGGTCTGCCCGGCCTTCTTCCAGGTCTGCCCGGCCTTCTTCCAGGTCTGCCCGGCCTTCTTCAAGGTCTGCCCGGCCTTCTTCAAGGTCTGCCCGGCCTTCTTCCAGGTCTGCCCGGCCTTCTTCCAGGTCTGCCCGGCCTTCTTCCAGGTCTGCCCGGCCTTCTTCCAGGTCTGCCCGGCCTTCTTCCAGGTCTGCCCGGCCTTCTTCCAGGTCTGCCCGGCCTTCTTCCAGGTCTGCCCGGCCTTCTTCCAGGTCTGCCCGGCCTTCTTCCAGGTCTGCCCGGCCTTCTTCCAGGTCTGCCCGGCCTTCTACCAGAACATGCTGATTACTTCACAATGTCTTCCTGAACCGCTTTGAGACACTTTTAAAATTCCATCCTTCCACGACATTGTTTGTTCGATGTAGCTCACCATTGTTACACCACATTTTCACCATTTTTTATTTTAGCCAAAATTTTTCAAAATAATGTTGAAACTGTTCAAGTTCTATTCGATCATCTTCTAGTACAATTTCACTCTTTATGTAATTCCAAACTGATAATATTTCCTCTTCTGGTAAATATGCTAGACTACTGCAGAGTAAAACTATAGTTTTGTGACTTTTATCCTTAAATACACCCATTTGCTTTGCTTTGCGTTTCAAACTATTGTAAAAATGGAAGTGACAACCTTTTATTTCGTGAACAGTGTTAATTTCTCTTAGCGCTGCAATTATTCCCTCTTCAAAATCTATCATTATTGTTGTGGCTTCCAATCATTTAATTGTGCTTTAATTAAATGACATAACATAATATACGCTTCCTTGTTTTGATGTGTCATAAAGGCATAAATCATTGGTATAATATTTGTATTATTAATGTCACTTCCAACACCGCCATGAATGGTAAATAGTTGACGGAACGGCGTTGGGCAAGTTTTAAACGTACCGTCTATAAAATATAACGGTCTTATACTGTCTTACATGTTGCGAACAGAATATTATGATACGCATGTTACCATTTTTGTAGTCCACCAGTAAAAATGAATTGAATTGATGTGGCACTTCCTCTTCCTCTACATTTCTAGTGGAAGTTTTTTTCACACCGGCTTTTTCATTCCTTCTTTTGTACATAGCAGATTTTTTATTTTTAAAAGATGGCCCTGGCTTTTAGCAGCCATACTATAACCCTGCTCATTAATATGTTGCAATGCTTTTTAAAAACTTTTGGTGCTGGTTCTCTACCATCCACGGCTTCTAAACAAGCCTCATTGATAATTATATCAATAGTATTTTGTACATCATCGGGCTGACAGTTATTGATATGAGGATTTAATTTTAGCATTGTCTCATCCTTAAAATTAAACAAAATTAATAGAAAAAAACATTCTCACGACAAGCTTTTATTTAAACGCACAAAAAAAAAAGAAAATCACGAAACCGTTAGTGTGTGTCAAATTAGGCTTGCAAGATTTGTACGCCACATACATACTTAAACAAACATATTGTGAAGTTTAATAAAAGATTTTATCTACCCAAATATCATAAACCCTCTCTAATGCGTTCAAAAACCATAGGCAATGACCAGCATTACCAACCTGCAAAAATGAACGGTACTGTAATGAACTCATAACGCAACTGTAAACAGTTGCGTTATGAGTTTTAAATTTGGAACAGGTGTCAAATTCAAGTGAGTGTGCTATTCTAGTACCACCTACAATCAGATATCGATAAAAAAAAAAAAACCCCAATTCAGTATGATTCTAATTATAAATCGCACGACATTTTCGATCTCGAGTGACACAAGAATAGTGACTTTGTTCGTTTGCCTATGATTTAAAAAAAAATGACAGATATCCGAAACGCCGCCATTTCGAGCTGTCATTTGTTCGTTAGCTTTTTATTTCCAGTAACCCATTCTTTATTTCTGTCGAAAATGAGTGATAGTGACTCAGAAATTGACATGAATACTCCGCCAGATATCGTAAATGCAGCGACGAATGCAACTAATAACCTGTTGGCACAAAAATCAAGGGCCAAGTAACAATGCAGGTCATTTCCCTATGGTTCCTGAACCCATCATAGAGCCCTTATGATATTTGGGTAGATAAAGTAGTGTATGCAACTATACATAATTAGGCATTACAACACTCGTGTGATGCTATTAAGAAACTCGCCTTCGGCTCGTTTCTTAAACCCACACTCGTGTTGTAATGCCCTTCATTATGCACAGTTGCATAAACTACTATTAAAAATAGCTGGTATATCGCTTTTTGACATTCGTCCCGCGACTCTCATTTGTATGGCGGCAGTCGCTTGAAGACTAAAATCGTTGAGTATCTAAGATTTGAGTAGCCTTGTGTACGAAGGGGCTTAATGTATCAACTCATGTATGTACTTTCATTCAATGCAAATAAATTATTTCTATTCTATTCCAATAAACAATCATTATTAATAAATACCTTAAAATATTCTAACTTGTCACAAAACACAAACAACGTGTGTTGCCCTGACAACCCTGAAATTTTCAACTGGCTGTGACAGCGTAAACCGGTTTTTTTCCACTTTTGCCGCGTACGCCACAAGCGGCCAGTGTACACGCACGTGGTGCAACCGATTCCCGCGGTTGTATGAAGTCTCTGTATTGTACTCTGTATTGTAGTCTGTGCTACGGTATTCTGCAATAATGCTGTTATTTTGTAGGGAAATGAACGTGTCTAAATTGGTAGACGAAGACGAGCCTTTGTTCATTTCATTGATTGAAGATTTGTTCCCTGGTATGAAACTGACACAAACCGTTCAAAGGTACTTTGGCATGCAATTGGTCATGACCATCATAATATTCCAGCCTATATCAAATTTCACGCAACACTTAGGTTTAGGCTTAAGTACAAAATAGCAACATTACATAATTGTGAATAAAATGTGCATGCTTCAAATTACATAAAGACGGTGATTCTTTCGAATTTCCAGCAAACTGCATCAATATATCAAAACCCCCAAAAATGTTTAGTTGGTGTTGTTAGAATTTCACTTGGGGTCGGCGCAACACGTTTAAGCATTTATTTCAAGTAGGCCAAAGGCACTTTTGAATTGTCGAAACAAAGATGAAAATTAAATGTAGCTAAACAGTCCCAGTCACAAGACATAAAAACTGTGAAAGTACTGTAGTTGGTTAACCCCGATGTTTTACGCATTTAGGGAAATGCAACGGGCTATTTTAATAGTGGCAGAACGCATGAACCTTGTCAATCATCCGGATTGGAACTTGAAGATCATCCAGTTGTTTGAAACATCGCTGGTGAGGCACGGCTTGATGACGATGGGTCCGACCGGCTCGGGCAAGACGACCTGCATACATGCGCTAATGGCGGCGCTCACACTACTCGGGAAACCACACAGGGAAGCGAGAATGAATCCTAAGGTATAATCATCGAAATATCGTACGGTTTAAGTGGCATGCTCAGTGCAAGTTTGAAATTCGACTCAGGGTGAAATTCACTGAAAATGTGTTGCAAAACGCCTTTAAACGCCGAACTAAGTTTTGCATAAACTAGTAATTCACATAATGATTTTAATCAGGATTTACGTCCAACTGATTTCACCAGCTCGCCAACATTCGGATTGCGTTTACGTTTACGAAGTTTCATTAGAAGGTAAATGTTGCCACAAAAATACAATGTTTTTGGAGATTCCGCAACCGTTCTCCTAAGATCGATTCGCAATTCAACTGTTCGTCGACAGGATGATTAATTTGTTTCCGTTTCCCCAGCAGTCTTTCACCTACGAATATTTCACCGACAGAACCTTTCATATCCGTCACTTTCGACGACAGTTCTTTTTGACTAGAAAATATGTTGCCGACACGACGATAAACCTATGACTATAACTACAGACCTTTCCATCTACGTCGGAGAATTTTCTGTCAATCATAAGACATTTTCGGAATTGAATCAGTACTTAGTTCCGAAAAAATCCGCTACACGCAAACAAATTTTATCTCTATAAAATTGTATTTATTAATTTTTGTGTTGCAAGCAAAGTTTTTATTAAATAGTGTAAACTTTGGACTATTTAATTTAAACTTTGCTTGCAACACAAAAATTAAATTAAATAGTCTAAACTAACTAACAAAACTAACTTAAACTTTGCTTTCGATATATTATGCGATAGAGATCAGGGCCGGACTGGCTTTAGACTCTAAAGCCAGTCCGGCCCTGATCTCTATACACAGTAAGGAGCACTAACCACCTTTAACTAACTGTAATATTTATTAGGCAATCACTGCGCCCCAAATGTTTGGACGTTTAGACGTAGCAACAAATGACTGGACTGATGGTATATTCTCTACTCTGTGGAGAAGAGCTCTAAAGGTTAAGAAATCTGATACAACTTGGATCGTCCTAGGTGAATATGGAACTTAAGGTTATGTGTTTTGAATTGAAACCTAGGATTTATATTATAAAATATTGCTTTGCATTTTGTATTACCAGACGGCCCGGTGGACGCCGTGTGGATTGAGAACTTAAACTCGGTGCTTGACGACAACAAGACGCTGACGCTGGCCAACGGAGACCGTATCTCGATGGCACAGAACAGTAAGCTGGTGTTCGAGCCGGACAACGTGGACAACGCTTCGCCTGCCACTGTCAGTCGGATGGGCATGGTGTTTTTATCTTCATCCGTGCTCAAATGGCAACCCATTCTTGAGGTAAACAGTCCGTTTCGAAATCTTAATAGTAGATAGCAAGTTTCTACTGATAACCCTGCCTCTTAGATACTCTATACAGGGTGTAAGGGACAGCCCTCCGCAAACTGATAGGGTGATTTCAGTACATCGTACTAAGTTGACCGGTACATGAAATTATTTCAGGAACTTTATGGGAATCCAATAAAACCGATTTGTTTAATTACCTCGCACGCAATGTATCGCTACCTCTGTAAAACTCACGCAGCGAACGGCAGCGCAGCGAGCTTTCAAAAAGACGGCCGCGCTCGCGCCACGTGTTATTACGTCACTTTGAAACGAGCGAGAGCGAACAATAAATTATTATTTAGCAGATAGCCGCGTTACGTACAAAAAAAAAGTAAAAATCACAACACGGTCACAGATAAAAAAGTAAAAGAAAAATCCTACCTTAAAATCGCTCCGGTCGTATTAGATAAGGCTCGAAGTGACCTCCACCGAGGCGTTCACAAAGATTGGCACGGCGCAGGGTCTCAGCATGTAAACGGGTCATCAAGGTGGGATCCTCGTTGCAGCTGTAGCGCAGCTGCTGAAACGTGTTCGTGATGCGGTCTCGCATTTCCTCCTCACTCGCACATTCACTCATAAACACCTTTTCTTTTATGTATCCCCACAAAAAGAAGTCTAAAGGCGTTAGGTCTGGCGATCGTGCTGGCCACGGTTGCGGTCCAAACCTACAAAGCCAGCGACGCGGAAAGGTGGCGTTTAGATGGGAACGCACTGGTAGCGTTATGTGCGGAGGGGCTCCATCATGCTGGAACCAGATCATCGGCAAGTGCGCGAGTGGTGGATCACCCAGGGCTTCCCATTCCATCTCCAGCTCGTCACGGAGGATCTGTAGTTCTCTTTCGAGGTCAGTACGAAGGAAGTGGAGATAGCGCGGTCCGTCCATGCGCGCGGGAAGAAACACCGGCCCCAGGATTTTATTGCCATAAATTCCTGCCCAGACATTTACTGACCAACGCATTTGATGTCCGGACTCCTGGATTTCGAAAGGATTACTTTGCGACCAGTAATGTGCATTTCGGCGATTCCACATACCGTTACGAGTGAAAGTCGACTCATCAGTCCATATCACATGTGAAATAAAATTGGAGTTTCGATGTTGTTCAGTCCGCAACCACTGACAGAACTCAACGCGATGTCCGCGATCACGTGGCAATAGGGCTTGGACCTTGTGTATTACATAAGGACGTTGCTGATCCCTTCGCAACGTTTTGTGCACGGACCAATGTGAGACGCGGGCTCCATTATGCCGCCGCAATAATCGAGCTGCAGTGCGTGTGCCCAAGCGTGGATTTCGACGAACCAGTTCTAAAATCCTTTCTTGAGTTTGACCGCGAATTGGTCTTCCGGCGCCTTCTTGACTGGGAACAATGGGCTGGTTTTCTAGCAATCGTTGATAGGCACCGGTAATTATCCGAGAGTCTGATGGATGCCGACGGTCAGGATACCTATCAACGTAAATTCTGAGCGCTTCCCTTGAATTTCCCCGAGCTTCTCCGTAACACATTATCATTTCCCCATACTCACGCGCACTAAAAGTAGTCATTTTTAACAAAATCAAACACCAAAACCAACAGAAAACTTAACAATCCGACTGCGCGAGCGCTCCGCACCGACAAAAGTTCGCGGTAAACGCGCGGTGCATTCGCGACGCGACACAACAGCGACTGCATGCATGCGACACTGCCACACTAACATAAAACTGATGTTACCAATTACACGAAAATGTTTTGCACGAAAATTTCGTGCAATAAATAAATAAAAATGATGCTTGAATGAACTAAAGTTATCATTCTGTTATTTTTTGTAGATAAATGAAACGATTAATTCGTCAATTTAATTCAAATTTTACTAACATCTAAATAACAAAAAGTAATTAATAAATTTCGATCAAATAAAATAATAAAAATTAAACTCTCGATTGGCCATCTCTCCTGAGGTATCCGGGAGAGATAACCATAGTAGTAAGGGGAAGATGACCAGTAGTTTATCTCCTTTTTTTTTAGTTCTCATCTTTTCTCTTTATCGCCACATTTTGAGCACAGGTTGTCAAATTCGGTACAATTTTCATAAACTTAAAATGAGCGAATGACACACTGTATCCAGTCCTTAATAAGAGTAAGTTGGATAGTGTTATAATTTTCCTCACGCCCAGCACAGTTGTCTTGTTTATTTTTCGTATCAATATCTGAATCCCAGAGTATTGGTCTTATTGCCACGCGTCCGCGATGTCTTCGCTGAGCAGCCGCGGCGTGTTAGCGACGAATTTGCTCCACGCCCGCTCAGCCCCCGCAACCGCTCGCAAACCGCTAGAGTAATAACGCCCTTAGTTCCAAAAATAATTGAACTGACCATCTCTCCCATACAGCCATCTCCCCCGGACTTACCGTAATGTTAAACTATGCATACACAAACAAACGCAGCAATCGCGAGACATGTGCTGTCGTTTTTTGAAGATTTCTATCGTCTATGGTTAGTCCATAACCTCCTGACCTGATGATCATGAGACTAAAATGACAAACGCCCTTTCAAAGATCAAAAACATAATTAACTAAATCAGTCGATGCCTACTCCTTACTGTTAAGGAGTTGTACCTTCCATCATCACAGCTCAGCTACATGAGATGATGATCCGCAAGAACTTAAATTACTTTATAAGATTTGCGAAAAACGATGTGTGGGCCCATAAAATTTGAGGGTTGCCCTCGATTTCTCCAGAATCCAATCATCAGATCCTGACTTGGTGACTATGGGACCACTTCAGAAGTATCTCCTTTCGAACCAAAACATAATTTTGAAAATCAGTCCACAATTGGCGTAGTAATCGCGTAACAAACACACAAAAAAAAATGCCGTCGAATTGATAACCTCCTCCTTTTTTGAAGTCGGTTAAAAATAAGTTTGCAACACTGTTGCAATCGTGCAATTTTAATCGTGCAATTTATTGTGCAAACGCCGCCGCGGCGCCGCGCCTATCATAAGATAGAAAGAGACGGAACTATCATTATTAGTATTACACAAATCGGAGCGTCTTCTGTACTGGTTGGAAGGGGTGGTAGGTATGCGATACGCTGAGTTCAAGAAACTTTAGCTAGGCAGAAATTGAACAGCTGATTTCATGCGTCGTTCATTAGAAAATTTCAACATCCATTGTTGTTTTTTTCATTTTAGCTGTGTTATTTACATTAATGGTGTTCTGCATACAGATAATGTCACTTTACATTGAAATAAAGCAATAAAAACTGAAAAAACGAAAAAAAAAATGAAAATTTTCCTGAGAAAATTTCCACTAGAATATGATTCAAAATAAGGAGCTGATTACACCCTGTTAATTTGTGGAGGGCTGTCCCTTACACCCTGTATATACTACCTACATTTTTGTAAACTTGGTTGTTATGTACAACAACTATCTAAACTTTGTCAAAGCTGTCACTTTTTAAGATACGTACGAAAACCGGCACATATTGATGCAATCAATATAGAATATACCTACAAACAATGATATTATAATTAAAAAGGTGTAGATAGGTTCATCATCATCATCATCCACAGCCCGAACCACAGAAATATTAAAAACAGGAGAAGTGGCAAGGGGGCGTGTCGGTGACCACGTGGAGCTGAACGTTTCGCTCAGCTATTGAAAAAATGGCCGTTACCGCGAGTTAGTGTGTTATCAACCGCGTTCGTAAAAAAAAAACGATTATGCCGTCTTGTTCGGTGGTTTCACACGACACGAAACACGACTGCATTTTTGGTGGTTTTGTGTCACTTTTACTTATCGTCATGCACCGAGTGCATTATAACTTATAATGCAGTCTAGGCATGGGAAAAAATATCGAAATATCGATATTTTTCCATACAATTATCGATATAATATCGTCGATACTTTTTAATGGCGTTATATCGATATTCGATATTTATTTTAGAGTAAACGCAACTTTGGTTTCGTGTCCATATCTGATGACTACTGATTTGATTAAATTGTATAAAAGTATTTAGGCTCAAGCATCAATCAAAACACTGTTTTCTTTTATTCGTTTTTACGAAGTTTGAATGCTCTGGGAACATGATCAGAATCAAAATCAAAATCAAAGCATTTATTTCAAGTAGGCCAATAAGAAACAAAGATGAAAATTAAATGTAGCTACAGTCCCAGTCACAAGACATAAAAACTGTGAAAGTACTGTAGTTGCCCATTCCCTAACGTAGATCTCTATGGAGAAGAACGGGCACGAAACTCCATGGACACTCTTTTAAATCAAATTATTGTTACTCATGTTGAGATGGTAGATTATGTGAGAACAATGTAGCAAGATGTGCACGTTAAAAGTGTCCATAGTAAAAACAAAAACAAAATAATTCTTTCAAATAAGCCATGGCAACTAAGAAACGACCTGTCACAACTGACAGCACCCGTTCACGAACATGACGCATGGATCAGCACCATTCAGCTCAACCACTTTGAAGGGAGCTAAATGGTCCGACACACGCGCCACCATCAGCGAGACATTTGAGTGAGCATGACATACTCTCAACCGCCAGGGCACATTCAAGTCAAAAACTAAAGTAGGTTTCCAGTGAATGATAGTTTTCTAGTACATAGTTCTCACACAATATGGGCTATGCGATTAATAATACTAACATTGAATCTATACAATGCAAAGATAGTTGTACAATCTTCAGCAGCTCCAACAATACCATTTAATGCTATCAAGTTTTGCGCCCCTGTCCTTGTGGAGCAGGACCAGCATTGAGCCATGCATTTTTATCGGCGATATAATCGCTCAACTTGTAATATGCTTGCTTACATAGTGTGCGTTTAATACATGTTTTAAATTTCGTCTCATTCAGTTCAAGAATACTTTGTGGAATTTTATTATAGCATTTCAAACAGTACCCCATGAAAGATGAGTCTACTTTAGCGAGTCTAAAGCCTGGCTGAACTAGTTGGTCCCTATTTCTAGTACTGTAATTGTGTCTGTCGCCTCTTTTACCGAAAAGATGCAGATTTTTTCTGACGTACATTATGTTTTCGTAGATGTATTGGCAATGAACCGTCATGATGTTTAGTTTAACCAATAATTAATTGGGACGCTTTCTATTTTTTGGCAGACGCAAAATTGTTATTATGTTTTTTTTTTGTTTCGTTTCGTGATTTTCGGTTACCTTTTAATTTTGTCTTAAATATTTTATGTTTAGTTAGTTTGTCACATTATTTTTGCATCGTCCACGATATCTACAGAGTGAATTATTGGATAACCTTGACATGGCTTACCTATAGTAGAACTCTCCCCATTTAAGTAAAATACGGGAGTCGCAGATTCGTTCTCGTGACTTGCCGCTATTTCATCTATCCCGTGTTAATTCTGCTGATTTTCAAGCCAACATTCTCCCGTTTCTGTTACCATTTCTACAGTCTATAACTCTGGATCTCAGATCCATCTTCACCGACAAGAACAATGTAGTCTGCAAACCGCAAGCACCAGGGTGGCTGTTCTTGGATGTCCGACGACAAAGCGTCCATGATCAACGAGAAGAGGTAACGCTATTAAAGCCGACCCTTGATGCAAGCCTACAGCCACACTGAACTCATCGGTGTTTTCAGCAGCTGAATGGAACTAGAGAATGGAACTACTGGAATACGGCGGACCGGAAAGAGGCGTTTGGCCCCTTCATTTGGGCTTGAGCCGCCTGAGGGCAGCCCCGGTCCGTTCCAGTTTGGGGGTCAAAGGTCGGAAATACTCCACGAAGCTCCACCGGATGTCGAGAACGAGTCTTAAGTACGTCAACGTCGACTCGACGCCGATGAATACCCCTCATACCGTCAGTGAGGATCCCGACGGTGGCGCATTCCATGCACATGGCTCCCATGAAAGCACATGGCCTCGGACTTGTGCAATGCCACCTCGAGACCCAATTGCCGGATCCTCTGGACGACTATCGCAACCCCGCGTGTCATAATATCGGCCGCCCCTCGTGTGACCTCCCCTGTGCCAGCACCAGCGTATCCTCAGCGTAGCAAACCAATATAAGCAGTACTTAAGATCAGTATTAAAAAAAACGATTATTTTTAGCTTTTTTACTTTATTGAACAACAATGTTTTAATATTAAACATTAACTAAGTAGTGTTTATTTTAAGTTTTTTTTTATATGCAAGTTCATTTATTGGGTAAAAAATATATTCATATATAAATAATAAATAATAAATCTTTATTGACAAATTATTTCTCAAACATCAGTGTAGCTCTGGCTCTTGTACTAGGAGTTCCTGTATCACAAGAGCCAGACCTCTCAATTAACAGAGAATTATGTAAAAAGACGATAGACTAAAAAAATAGGTACATTATAAGAATTGGCATGCATTAGAAGTATTTACAAACATAAAAATTAAAAAGTAATAAAAAAATAAAAAAATGTCTACGTGGTATCAAGTATGTACATTAAAAGGATATGCAATTTTATAAATTAAAAAATTAAGTTAAATTGAGTCACACTCAATGCGTTCTAAGAAAAGTGTGGATAAATGTGACCGGGGTGTTTGTGAGTGATGTGGATGTGTGTGTGTGTGTGTGTGTGTGTGTGTGTAGGTGTGAGTGTGTGTGTGTTCGTGGTTAGGTTAGTGTGAAAGTGATGGGGGTCAAGTAATACTGTCGAAAAGATTTTCTGATTCATCATAATCGTATTTTTCTAGCCAGTCAAAAATTGTTTTTTTAAATTGGAAGTTTTTAAGCTTTATGAGTTGGTGTATCCCCTTTTCCTGACCAATTTTGTTGTAGAGACGTGGGGCAATATAGTGGTAGTGTTTGCTAGCGAAGACGCTCTTGGTACCTTGAACTGGGCACCTGACTATTCTCTTGGATGAGATAGGAAGACTCGGGATGGCGTATCGGTGGTATCTTCGCAGGCATTCGTAAAAAAAGTGCTTTCGGACGCTAAGTACTTTGGCTTTTGCGTATACCTCGGTTGTATGCGTTCGGTATTTTAGTGACAAGAGCACCTTTAGGACGGCACGCTGAGCCCGCTCCAGCTCGATCATATGGGTCTTGCCTGCGCCACCCCATGCGCAAATAGCATAGCCCAAGACACAATGGCATAAAGCTTTATATGTTTGCAGTAGAAGTTTTAGACTAGCAACAAGTCTCAGACTTTTAAAGATATGGATCAACTTGCGTACTCTTTTGGCGGTAACTGAGATATGTTGTGTCCATTTAAGATTATCGTCAACGAATACTCCCAGGTACTTAATGGAGTTCACTCTGTCTAGCTTAGGGCAAGTGCAGGAGGAAAAGTTATTGCTATTCCTATTGCAAGGAAACGTGTGTGTGCTAATTTTGAAGTTTGTGGGGCTTCCTGCTCTAGTCTTACTAAAACATAGATATTTGGTCTTAGAGGTGTTTAATGATAGCAGACTATCTTCCAGCCAAGCTGTTACTTTGGAAAGACCCATTTCACAGACTGTTTCAAGATCTTTCCATGACTTTTCATGGAACAGAAGAACTGTGTCGTCGGCAAACATTATGACATCGGCTTTGTTGATTGGAATATCGCACAGTTCATTGATATACACCAGGAATAGGGTTGGAGCAATTGTACTACCCTGGGGAACTCCGTATGAACAGGAAGCTTCCTCGCTAGTCTTGCTGTCAAGGCGAACGCATTGACTTCTTCCTGATAGATAACTTAATAGCCATTCCTGTGGCACACCTCTAATTCCGATGTTTTCTAATCTGCTTATTAGAATAGGGATCGAAACAGTATCGAATGCTTTCTGAAGGTCGAGGAAAAGGCCGACACATTTTTCTCCCTTGTCTATGTACTTGGTCATGTTTTCGGTTAGCTTTAGAATAGCGTCATTGGTGGATCGATTGGCTCTAAAACCGAATTGGTTAGAAGAAAGTATATTATTTGTCTCTAAATATCTTATAAGTCTCTTATTTGCTAGCTTTTCCAATATTTTTGACAATGAGCTAAGTACAGAGATGGGGCGGTAGTTTCCAATGAAACCCTTATCACCGGCCTTAAAAACAGGAGTGACGGCCGCCTTCTTAAAAGCTTGAGGAAACACGCCGCAAGAAAAACTGACATTGCAAAGGTGGGTTATAGGAGATGCTAATTTAAATTTATATTTTTTTAGAATGTTTGCGGGAATATTGTCTAGACCACAAGCACTGCTACTTTTAAGGCCAGATATCACCTGAATAACTTCGTATTCATCCGTGGGAGATAATGACATCGAATGGAGGAAACCTGCCGACTTATGTGCTTGTGTTGCCAGCGTTTCTTCATTCTGCTTGAGTTTACTTAGAGTTGAATTTGCTAAGTCTTTACCAATTGATGTGAAGTATCTGTTAACTTCATTTAGAGAGTCAGCGGGGTTAGATTTGATCTGCAACAACTCAGTTGCTTTGCTGGATCCTTTCTTGATGTTACACATGTCTTTAATTATATTCCAGGTTTTTTTCATGTTGTTTTCATTGTTTAGTAATTCCCTTTCATAGTAAGTGCGCTTTAGCGTTTCTGTCAAGTTATTGCAGGTGTTTCTATATCTGATGTACCGTTGTCGAAGTTCCTCATCGTTTGGCGATTTCTTTACTTTTTGATGCATTTTGTCTCTTTTCTGTATACATCTCACTATGCCTACTGTAATCCACGGTTTAAGCGGTTTCTTTTTTTTTGATGTTTTTATTTTTACTGTATTTTTTGTGATTATTTCTCGCAGCGTATTGACTAAGAAATCAGTGGTTACATCTACATTTTGCGAGTTATAATAATCGTCCCAATCAATGTTGTCTAGATCAGTCTCTAATTGTTCATAATTAATAATAGTTCTAAAGAGCTCAGTCGTTTTTTTACTTAAGTGAATGTCTTCTATGTGCAACAATATAGGACTATGATCTGTCAGTGGGTCAAATATGAAGGTTTTCACATGCTTACGCGTTTTGACCATAAAATGGTCAAGGCAATTGCCTTGTCTGGTAGGCTTGTCCACACCTTGTCTTAGATCATGGGCAGCTAGCATAGTGATGTAATCTGCAGCGTGGCCTGTGATCTTGTCCGGAAGGATGTTGATATTGATATCACCAGCGAGAATTATATTTTCAGAGTGAATGTTACTGAGCAGTTCGTTGACCGAGGTAATATAGTTAGCCGGGTTGGTGTAACAAGGTGGTCTGTATGAGGCAATGAGTGTAAAATGGTCAATGTTAATAACAAGACAGTTTCCGTCAGTCACTGCAGGCTCTTGTGCTCGCACATTTTTGAAACATTCCCTGACGTAAACTATGACACCATCATTTTGGTTGAGGCTGCAAGTAGTATGAAACGGGGTATAGTTGTCAATGTGATTGATAATCGAGTCAGAGTCTATCCAACATTCTGTCAACACTATGCAGTCAACCAAAATATCAATGTTAGAGAGAAAAAGCATAAGGGCATCAAAGTTTTTCTTGACACTACGAATGTTCACAGCGAGAATCGTCAATGACTTTTTGGAAAGGGAGGGATTAAATAGTATTTTACAGGTAGCGGGGTCATCTACTATGGTACACTCGATTTCACCGCAAGCCTCAATTTCGTCACTAATAATGATACTATCAGAGTTGAATTCTGAAAGTAGAAACACGGGTGACCAACTCATTGATCAAACTAGCTGCAGGCCCAAGATAAGTCAGATTGTTTGGGAGATATATAGACATTTGAGTATTGGATGAGCTTTTACGGCAACTTACCTTACTGATCGAATGCTCAGGTGGATTAGAAACATGGGGTTGTTTTGAACAAGTAGAGGGTTGTGTTAAAATTTGATTTGTGTGGTGAGTTTTGTAGTAAAGATAGTGGTGAGTTATATGAGTTATTATATAGTGTGTGACGGATATAAGAAGAACGCGTTGATAGTGTTTACATGAAAAGGCAACAAGACTTACAAAATTTACAAAATTAAGTGGTAATAATAGGAATGATAATGATAGGGACTTATTTCTAGGAATTAGACAATAACTTGGCATAACTGGAACCAGTCATGCCTGTTTTAGCAGAAGTGCTAGACTTTCTTCATTGTTAATGCGGGAGGCAGTGTCACCTTCTTTCTTCCGAATGTATACGCAACCGTGCGCAGTCCAACAGTATTTATACTCATTGGATTTAGCGAAGTCACGAGCCAGCGCATACAGGCGCTTACCTTTGGTCGTCAGATTTTCGGAGATATAGACAGGTTGGGACGGACCGTCAACATTAATTAGTGTAGTCGTTGGTAGTTGATTGTGCTCCTTCCTATATGACTTGAGAGAGTTTATAACATCCTCCTTTTTAAGCACAGATGTAAGTTCAACAATGATGGTGTTGTTGGATGGGCCTTTTGCGTGAATACGAAATATGTCTCTAATGTCCGACGGTAGAATAGGAGACTTCAGGCAATTACCTATGCTTCCCACAATCTTTACAAGGTCTCTTTTAGATTCAGCTGGTTTTTTAGGAATATTCCGCACTTCTAAGCTGGCAGAACGGGCATTTTTTTCGAGTGTTTCAATCTTGATTTCTAGCTGGTTTATGTAGTTGTGGTTTTCTTTACGTTCAATTTCTAGAGACAGTAGCTTGTCCTTCATCAAATCGTATTTCTCAGACATGAATTGTATATTCTTGTTAAGTTCCTCATTTTGTTTCTTAATTTCTATAACTGTGTCCTGCAGAGAGACTAACTTTCGGTTATGATCGGCTATGGATTTAGATAGCAACGCTTTCATTTCATCCAATGCGTCTAGTAAATCTTGTTGTCCATCGATGGTTCCTTTACGTTTGTAACGGCATGTTACCTTCGTGGGAGTGTCATCTATTTCCAACAAATTAGGCACTGAACTAGCTTGTCCCGGTGACGTTCTACTGTGTGACGACATGCTTTGAAATAGTGAGTAATCGTCAAAGATGTTTTAAAACTTACGAAAAGTTTTGCAGCTACTCGGGTTTGAACGTGCGCCTTGATGCGCCGGAGTATAAGACAAAAGCCACGGAGCCACAGCTCACGTACTAAAGTTGACGAAATAGGTGAGCTTATTCGTCCAAAAAAAATTATGATTTGTTTTGTTGAGGGTGTATTGACTTTTTCTTTTCTTTTAACTCACTTCCACTTGCACTTTTATTTAGCGATATTGCAAACTTTATCACTTTGTGTTTCAGAATATTTGTTTAATGGCAATCTAGCCGACTGATTCGGTAAAAATGGAAGCACAACGCGATTGTTAACACTTTTCTGCTTAAAGTGGAGTACAGTTGAGTCCGATTACACCACTTTTTCCTATTATTACGAATATTTTAAGCTTAGCGACAGTGATACACGTCTATCTCTTAGCGCGGGCGCGGGGAGAGGGGAATTAGAATTGATACCACCTATGGATCTTTGGCCGCTAGTTTGATAAAAGAACAAAATGGTGGAAGTTAATCTGGGCAAATATTCAAACTCCTTTGTTCAGGGCTGGCTGAGGACGCGTACTCAAAAGGAGGCGGATTCCTTCCGTGCCATTTTCAACAAAGTTTATGAGGACGTGCATACTTTCGTACAAATCAAATGTGTGGCTAAGATGAAAATTCTTGAAGCTATTTACATCAGGTAAAGAATTACAGTGTGTTTTGAAATACATTATTAATTTATTATCTTCTAATATGCTGATGAAACCTGCGTTTCAGACAATGTACAGACGTACTTTCTGGATTACTGGAGATAGAAGTACCCGCTGGCAGTAAGCAAATCATTCATTCAACCCTGTTATTACTATAGACTAACTTACTACCTACCTACTGCCTACCTACCTACCTACTACTTAAACACAATTCATTTTAATAATACTTAAACAAAACACGTGTGCACACCAAGAATAATGCAGGAATAAAATGAATCCGTTGGCCTCATCTAAACAACACAGGCCAGGCCAGCACAGGCTTATCTGAGGACTGGCTTCAAAACTCTTGGGTAACATTCAGTCACCCCAGATCAGCCGATTACAAAAACAATATGGCGCCATTCGCGGGGTGTGGGGTTAGGAGTTTATTTTGTTAACAGGTATTTGTCGATAGAAATGAGAACAATAGGTATGTACCCTCTTAATTATGTATCTGTAACCGTAGCCAAACACTGTATAGATCATATTGTATTTTACATTTTGCAAGTATTTTGTTTTCTTTTTTTGTGAAAACTTCTTTAGGAGCGTTGAGCACTTTTTGGGTGAACAAAAATCATAGAACTCGCGTGACCATTACGTACGCTTCTCGTAGCATTCGTACGTAGCCTATTCGTACGGCGTAGCACTCCTAGCCGATTCGCTACGGGACAACACAAAGGCGCGGGACAACACAAAAAGCATCGGGAGGTGGTGTGGCGCGGTCGCGGCACCACTTCTTTGATATTT
This sequence comes from Xestia c-nigrum, assembly GCA_916618015.1. Taxonomy (NCBI): domain Eukaryota; kingdom Metazoa; phylum Arthropoda; class Insecta; order Lepidoptera; family Noctuidae; genus Xestia; species Xestia c-nigrum. Next base: position 9,554,748 of record OU745245.1, on the reverse strand, counting down.
CATACAAAATGTAGAAAATATGTGTGGTGCGAGACATACTGAGACGGCGTGGTAGTGGCGTGGTGCGGGCTCCGCCGGTCTTCGCCCTCAGCACACCCGACCTGCTGTTAGCAGTGGCATGCACAGGGCGGGGGAACAAGACTGCAAAAATGCGTAACAATATAGTCTTTAAAGACTAGAATGCGCCCGCGCCTCGCCTTTCCTTCGACGTTAAAGCGCCCGTTCTGCGCTGCGCTGCGCTGCGCTGGCGCCACGCCATCACCTCGCCCGCGCCGCGCCACCGCCCGTTGCCTCTTGTATTTGTGCCGCGCCTAAGGCGTGCGCGGGGCACAACCCATAGTAGTGCTACTACGACTGAGGCGGGACCTGCGAACTTTTAGTTTTCACTTCTATCTGCAGTCCCCAATGACTGCCCCGATTTTTTTTTGCTACTAGTGAGTACTTACGCTTATCCTGATTACACAATATTTTTTTAATTATAAACTTGTGATACTTGCAGAGGCTCACACAGAACGTCATTTAGAGCGGCTCTTCATCTTTGCAATGATGTGGTCGCTGGGTGCAGTGCTTGAGCTAGACATGCGCACACGCATGTGTGAGTACATGACCAAGCTTCCTGTAAAAATGGACTGGCCCGGTGCTAAATCCAAGGAATGGGTCATGCCCTTCGAGTATACTGTCACCCCTTCCGGTGTTTGGGAGCACTGGTCAGTGCCATTTTTCAATGTTACTTAATTAATCAATTAAATTAAAATAACCTAAATGATGTACCTATTATAGTGGACCTATTATTGCGCGTTTGTTGTTAATATCCGTCGGATTAACGAATCTGAACGGCGGCTTCTTCCCGTTTCGCCACTTTCCTGTTTCGACACTATAACCTAATACTTAACTCAAATTATGAAAGTAGAGTGGGTCTCGCTTTATTTCAACTTTAATTTAATTTAAAATATTCTTCTTTAATGCTTTGTAGTTTTTTCAGTCGGTGTTTAAGTCTTTACCCGACTCCGGTGAAGCTCAAAATTTAAATAACTTGTTATTTATTTCAAGCATTTTAGTTTAGTAATGTGAAAGAAAAAAAAATACTGCCGGACTTTCATACAAACTTTCATCCTCTATTTAAATCCCTTTGGGGTCGAATTATGATGTGATTTGATGGGCGCGAAACAATTCACAAATTATATTACGGCCTGTAAGTTGAGACTTTGTTTTACAAAGTCGGTACTCTATTCAAGACATTGGTTTTCAACAACCCCCTATTGGGAGTGTGGGACTGTCCTAGTTTATTATTTAGTAATGTCATAAAATATTATAAGTGATCTTTCGATTTTACCAGGTCTGAGAGTGTCGAGCCCTACATTTATCCACCTGATAGTATACCAGAGTACTCGTCAATTCTGGTGCCGAATATCGATAACGTGTGCATTACATTTTTGATCGGAACCATAGCTAAACAGAATAAGGCTGTGCTTCTGATCGGCGAACAAGGCACTGCAAAAACTGTCATGTTAAAAAGTTATATGATGAAATACGATAACGAAGTGAGACTGTTCAAAATAATTAACTTCTCATCAGCTACGACGCCTAATTTGTTCCAAGTAAGTTACGAGTATTGTTTACTTAATCTATCTGCTCGTTCACTATCTCAACAATCGAATAGTACGTTGGATGTACGTTTTTTTTTTGTATATTGCAGAGAATAATCGAGTCATATGTGGAGAAGCGTGTCGGCATGACGTATGGGCCTTCAGGTGGCAGAGCGATGACAGTGTTCGTAGACGACATCAACATGCCAGTGGTGAATGAGTGGGGCGATCAGGTAAAGCAAAAACGACGTAACAACAAACTCGCGAACAACCAAATCGACGCAATCTATGTGCGCGAAGTAAAATACAGTACTAATTTATAAACATCGTAACGAAAAGGCACCTTCTGTGACAACTGAGTTTAAATCCTAGTCAGGTCAATAAAACATGTACGTTTGCCTGGCAGCCCCCCAGAGTTTGCGTTTAATAAAACATAGAATATATTTTTAATAATCATAAAAGATCTATGATATTTTGAGTTTTATTAAACGCGAGTGGTATTGAGATATTGAGTTGTCAGAGATGTAGGAATATAGATGAAATCTTTATTTTAGGTGACAAATGAAATTGTTAGACAAATGATGGAAGGGGGTGGTTTCTTCTCTCTAGAGAAGCCCGGCGATTTCACTACGATTGCCGATATTCAGATGTTCGGGGCAATGATACATCCAGGTATATATTCAAATCTAAATGTATCTGGAATTCTGTAATTTATGGTAACAACCCAACCGCGTGCAATAATGCCGCGCATACTCGCGACATGCGACAGTGAATAATTCTAAAGCCGCATGATGCTATATCTATACCTATTAAATGTTTGTAGGTGGTGGTCGTAACGATATTCCTCCGCGGTTGAAGAGACAGTTTAATATATTTAACTGTACTCTACCCAGCATTATTTCGATGGACAAAATATTTGGTAAAAGTTTCAATTTCTATTTGACTAACTGTTTCAAGATGTTTGCTAATCGATTACGTATTAGCGACTAAATGAAATAATGCTTCATCATGAATGTTTTACAATTTTAGTCTCACAAATGGATATAATAGGTACCTATGTCACCGTAAAATTGTCAAACACGTTAGATTGTAAACTCTGGAAATATTATCAACTGAACATGTACGGCTTACAATATAACGCATTATTTTTCGGTAGATTGTAATCTATCGAAGTGAAATAATCGGAAGTTGGGGCAACCCAAACTGAACACTTGACAATATTTCGTGAGTTTACAATCTATGTAGTCCTATTACATTGTAATGTGTTTGACCATTTTACAGTGAAAGATAAATATCGTAATTTACATATTAAGTAATGTAAATGGGTACCTACACAGAAAATACCCACCATATAGTAGAAAAAAATGAATATTTACGATGTCGCTAGAGTACGGTCGAACAAAGTATTTTATTTTCCAGGTCTTTTAATTAGGTATTACTTAATTTCAGATACTATAAGCTCTGGACATTTCTGTAAAACCCGCTACGACAAGAAGATAGTAGATTTTATGCCAAGACTCGTGCCGGTCACTCGTATCATGTGGCAGCATACCAAAGTTTGTAATACCTATCTTACAGCGAAATATGTTTTGCTTTTAGGGAGCAAAAAAAGGGGTACCAAAATGCTATTGTCATGTCGGTCTGGCCGGAATGCACTGAGCTATTTTATTCGGAGAAATATTGATGAAAAATATGTAGAGAACTTACGAAAAAAAATTTTGGGGAAAACATGAGGCTCGATGGATAAAAGCAACTTGTGGGGGATCGTTTGATTTGCTACTTCACCTTTTTGTTAAAGGATGTGCCTGGATTACGTTATATTTTAGTCAACCTTATGGTTTATTCTTTTTTTTCCACAAAATACCATGAAATACACTTCTCATCAAAAAACCGAAGCACTGCTGTAAGTACAAGTTGGCAGCATTCAAATAGAAAAGACTAATATTATTTAAAAAAGACGTGTGGCACTCGGGGACGGCCGCGGTAAAGCTATCGCATTTCTTTTTTACGGGGGGTGTTAGGTTATTTTCGTTACGAAATTTCTGGATTCGGTCTATACGCTCAAGGCCCGCGATAGAAGATATGAAATAGCTTTAAATATGCGAATAAACAGTTTGCAGTTTAGTCTACATAATGGTGTATCACAATACCAAAATAGAATTTTAATTTTCTAATGTTCATCCAATAAATGAAAATAGAGATTGTCTTCAATGTGTATTCCGGTATTTCTGCATTTAAACCCATAAAAAATATCTGGTTTTTTTATGCTGATTGAGTTCAACTGCGGAGCCTCATCTCAAAACATAGCCCACCTCCTGAACTGCTCTTTGTGTAACTCCACTTGTACTATAAGGGACCTGTCCGAAGTCACTACCAACTGAGTTCTTGTCGAAACTAATTTAAATAAACAGCTATGGGAATGATCGACACGAAGAAGACAAATAGTGATTGTTGACCAAGCTCTGACATCTTGTTGACATCTTATCAAGGAAAGGGCTTGGAAAAATATTGTATGAAGCGCGGCCGGATTTTTTTCCGCCATTTTGTTTTTTTTATAAGTAGCGTTAAGTTGGTATCAATACAAACAACTTTTGTAAGAAACAAAATCTTCTAAAGTGTCACGTTTCCGAGATATGAGCAAACAACGTTAAAGTCCATTCACTGATGGGATCTTCAGCACAACTTTGATTTTTGATCAGACACGCTTACAACGTGTGTCAATCGATAGCAGGCTGGCTTTAATACAAACAAGTTGTGTACGAAATAAAACGTTCTAAAGTGTCACGTTTCCGAGATATTAGCAAACAACGTTAAAGTCCATTCACTGACGGGATCTTCAGCACAACTTTGATTTTTGATCAGACACGCTTACAACGTGTGTCAATCGATAGCAGGCTGGCTTTAATACAAACAAGTTGTGTACGAAATAAAACGTTCTAAAGTGTCACGTTTCCGAGATATTAGCAAACAACGTTAAAGTCCATTCACTGACGGGATCTTCAGCACAACTTTGATTTTTGATCAGACACGCTTACAACGTGTGTCAATCGATAACAGGCTGGCTATAATACAAACAAGTTGTGTACGAAATAAAACGTTCTAAAGTGTCCCGTTTCCGAGATATGAGCTATTATTTATTGTTTGTGTTTTAATTTAAAAAAAAAAAACATTTTGAACACAAACAAAACCAAACTTCGGGATGTTTCGATTTTTTTGATGGAAAGTGTAACTTATTTTAACATTAATAAAAGGAATCTGTGCAAGCGTACATATTTATCCCAACAACCGGACCTTTCACAGTACGTGGTCCAAAACGCACTTGTTGGGTTTTTTGTTTAATCTGTAATTATATTAGTTAATTAAATCGCTTTCAATATGACTATTTTCAGGTAAAAATGTTGCCAACACCAGCAAAGTTCCATTACGTATTTAACCTTAGGGATCTGTCTCGTATATGGGAAGGCATTCTATTTATAAAGAGAGAGGAGCTTCAAACTATTTCAACAGCTATCAAACTCTGGTTTCATGAATGTTTAAGAGTAATATCGGACAGGTAATAAAATAATACTAACATATAGTATCCGACCAAAGGTAGCTTTATAGCCGAAGCCGAAGACGAAGCCAAGGGTTTAATGACCTTAAGAAATTCGGTTCAGGATTGGCTAAAAGTGAATAATTGTGTGGAAGAAATCAAAACACTTGTCATACTAATTCAGGGGAATATTTTGAAGCTATAAAATACAATTAAAGGAACGGATTTGGCTTTTAAAGTGGTGAGTTGTAAACAAGGTGGAGGTGCCCTGGTTTGCTCCTACCGAATTAGAAAAAAAAAAAATTGATCGACCGTGTCAAATATTTTAAGGGGATGTTAAGGATACCTATAAAAAGCTCCATTTGGACGCTACACAAACTCTCGGCGATTAATGCAGAAAAATAACGTCAATTTGAAATATTCGAAATGTACGTTTCATCTTAATGTCCTAGACGTGCTCCATAATGTGACGATTACTTGGAGGAGTTTTGTAAATCTAACAACACAGGGTGGATACCGTAAACGGAACCGTAATGGTTTTAATAGACTATCCTTATTTTTTATCACAGATTTTTGAAAAAGAAAAATTGTTAGGTAGTAAGTATATTAGTAGAGGAAGAACAAAGAAACGATTGATGTAGGTACTGTGTTAGGAAGCATATGGCAAGAAAAGAAGTGTCTGATGAGATGACGAAAAATAGAGAATTATTTCACACTGTAATCTATCGTGTAATATGTCGTCATATTTTTTTAGCATGAACTTAACTCACTTCTGTAAATCTCGAAATCCCTTCTAAGGCGGGACTCTTTTTATTTTTTAGGATGGGAAATCATCAAATGACTTCTCCCACTCTGGGCGGAGCGGGAGGGAGTGTCAGACTCTTACTGACTAAAACCCATCCATGTTCCTTCCTCGCCCTTTATGTTCCGGGGCCGCGGTATCTCTTTCGAACAGGCCCGCAACCCCGGGACTACTACCACGCCTTCATGCATGCGGAACAGTTCGATCAAATTCGGCGCTTACTTGAAACCTTCGGCTCATCTCCGCCGAAGCTTCGCTCGGACACTACTTGCATGTAATAAGTTTGATTACGAGGATAGCGAAGACGCTGTATGGTTTTCTCATTATTTCAGATTTACCACATTTGATGATAAAGAATGGTTCGTAGAAAAATTCTGGAAAGTAGCCTCACAAGAGTTACCCGAGTACGTGAGTGAGTTCCCAGAAGGAGAAACATTCTTTGTAAACTTCCTGCGTGAGCCGGTTGACCCAACCGGTGATGAGGAGGAAGACTTCACTACCGACGCGCCCAAAGTATATGAGGAACTACCTTCGTTAGTATCTTGCCGCCACCGTCTGTCCAGGACGACACAACCTATTCTGCCAGCATTTTATGCCCGAGAATTCATCGCACACCGTTCAAACTTTCGCATTTATAAAATTAGTAGGAAGTAGGATATACGGATGTATGGTACACTACATAAATAAAGAAAAACTTTATTCCGAAAGTCACAAATCCGAATTTCAAAATACCGATTTTCATAATTCTGAATGGTTCAAAATTCCAAATGGATAAATTCCGATTTACGAGTATCATGAATCCTAGTTTCATTATTCTTAAATTTTAATATTCCTGACGTAATTATTCTCAAAATACCGAGTTTCAATAGATCGAATAATAATAATACTTCAAAAATACGAATTCCGATTGAAAAATACGGTATATTGCTACGCACTGCGTACGAGGACTGAAACTGAAATCGTTAGGGCCTGACACTGAAACCTCCGCTGGCATAAACATACGACAAACACATTCGTGTACGTGTTTGTGTCAGTCCAGCCTGTTTGCTTGGTCAGGAGAGCACTGACCGTTACAAACTGACGATCGGATAAGCGTGTCGTCAGGACCGATGGTACGCACCGACGACGACGGTCGGTCAAGCACTAAAACCGGCCTAAGGTAGGGCAGAAAAGACTGCGTAAAGTCGGTTTTGTAGCGATTCGTTTGTCACTAAATTTTGAAGTACAACATGTTGACTTGTTTATTCGAAGTAACGAAAATCGGAATGTCGTTTTTCGTACCGAGAACCCTTCGAGCATTTGATTCTTCGAACGTATGAAAATCGGAAACCTAACAAATCGCATTAACGACTTTCGGTTAAGTAGATTTCTTTATGTTTTCATTGATGAAAGTGACAGCTGGTACATGGGGTACCTTATAATATTATTTTTATCGTCACAGATGGGAATTTCTTTTGACGAAACTCAAAGGGTTCCAGGACCTGTTTAATGAACAGGTGAGGGGAGCTCACCTTGACCTGGTATTCTTCCACGACGCGATGGTACATTTATTTATCATATCCCGGATCATAAATACACCACGGTAAGCTGGTTACCAATTAGTAGCTACCTTCCCAGTTACTTTTTTTTTAACTTATAAAATATTTAATGTTCACAGTGGGAACGCTTTACTAGTGGGCGTCGGCGGTTCTGGAAAACAGAGCTTAACAAAATTGGCATCATTTATAGCTAACTTTACTTTCTATCAAATAACTTTAACAAGGTATCACGAGAAATACATTTAGTTTGAATGTAAAATTGTATTTAAGTATTATTACTCCATAAGTAATGTTTTCTGAAATGTTCTCAGATCCTACAACGTGAGCAACTTTATGGATGACATAAAAGTGTTGTACCGCGTGGCGGGCCTGCAGGGACAGGGCATCTCTTTTATATTTACTGACAACGACATAAAAGATGAACAGTTTCTGGAGTTCCTAAACAATATTCTTAGTTCAGGCGAAATTGCCAACCTGTTCCCCAAAGAAGAAATGGGTTCGTTTAACCCATTACTTAGTTTTGTTTAATAAACAACTTCCACTAGGAATTACTCCTATTTCCTGGGTCGAGCGTGGTCGTCTACAAACACACGTTCACTGTGCTTGCCCCACCGGTGGGTCATACCGAGTTGCTCATCGTACGTGCATGACCCACGGGTGGGCATGAGTTGTTCGCCAATTGAAAGGCTCATAATCTCAAACACGTATGAGTTTAGCCACTTTTATTGGTTCACACGTGTGAACAATGGACTAAGAAAAATTATTACGCAAAGACCGGAGGAACTTTTTTAATAGAGTTGCCAGTGATCGAATATCGAAAATGAAATAATTTTGGGATGTTTTGAATAAAAATTATTTTGTTATATTTAATTTAATGGGAACTATTGAAACAATCAAAAAGCTTTTTGGCACGCTAGACACTCCATATCTGTTTTTTTTTTGTTTTTTTAGCTGCTTCCGTTGGTGTACGGTCTGCTTCAATTAAAATTTTGTAGCAACCAGAGCAACGTTTTCTAATCATGCGTTTTGGGTCACGTCTAGGTATTTTTGTTAGGAAATGGCTACTAATGGTTATAGAAACCACAGATTATACCGTAAAATGGTTATAAAGAAGAACATGCAAGAGGTCATATTGCAAGACATGTATGACCCACAGATGGGGCATGAAGTTACGAGATCATACGTGTATGACCCTCGGGTGGGACATGGGACAAAATATTTTTTTAAATGAAAGGGGGTATATAAAATATAAAACAATGCTTTATCATATCATTTTTATACCTAACGCAATATATTATCTACAATTTGCGTTTGCACTTATAGGGTAGTCTCTCTCATCATAGCTGCACAGTGAACGTGTTAACATTAACACGTCTACCGTATAAAAACAAGTGTATGTTATATTCTCTTTCCTGGTTTGGTCATAATTCTACTTTGTTTGTTCTGCAGACGAGATTCTTAATTTGTTGACACCTATAATGAAGAAGTATGCACCTAAAAGGATTCCAGTTCCAGATGTATTGTATGAATACTTCATTATTCGATCCAGAGCTAACTTACACGTTGTTTTATGTTTTTCACCTGTAAGTCAACGCAGATTTATTTAAATCATAGAAAACACTCCTATCTGCTATGCTTTGCGGCCGCGACGACGACGCGGTGACGTCTAAGGCCATCACTTTCTTTTCCGTATCTTTATTTTTCCTTCTATAAACGAAAAAAAATGGTTTACGAATAACTTCAAATTTCATCATCATCATCATCATCAGCCTATAATGTTCCCACTGCTGGGACACGGCCTCCTCACAATGAGAGGGAATGGGCTATCTACCACGCGGGCCCAGTGCGGATTGGTAGATGTCACATGTGTTCGAATTTTTGGTTCTAGGACATGCCGGTTTCCTCACGATGTTTTCCTTCACCGTTTTGAGAGCAGCGGTGATGAAATAAATTACACAAAGTAACGTGCCTCTGTTCTGGATTCGAACCCACGACTTACTGTTCGTAAGTCGGGGCCACCACCACTGGGCCACCGCTGCTCAACTTCAAATTTAACGAATTCATATTGTGGCGATATTGTGGCGTAATAATGTGACCTGCGTGCATCCATTAAACGTAAAACAGGCATATTTATTTTGAGAAAACTGGCCTGCTGAGCTTCAATTTCCTGATAGCTGTGAATACATTTTTAGGCACATCACTCCGCACTCGTGTTGCACACACTCACATCTGTGAAAAGGCATCTGTTACCAATCTCAAAAGAAATCTTTCTTTTTAAAATTCGATATTTTAGAAATAGATTTGGAAGATATGAAATTTTCAAGGAATATACTGTTTCAAAAAATGTATAAAATGATAAGTTTAATTTGAAATTATTCATGAACCAAAAAAAAACTATTACAAAGGAAAAATACTACCACTACTATACTACCACTATAAGCTTCGATCCACCTTATTATCGTCTAATTTAAACTTTGTTCCACGTTCTGAGTTTTTAACTAAATGCACTCGGTAAGCGCTGCGCTATTAAAATCTCCAAGAACTCTTTGGTAATTCGCTGACGCTGCAGAAACGGGCAAAGATCATGAAGAAGAATGTTGCCTTAAAAATGGAAGAGTTACATACTCTTTCCAGTTTTAATCATTGTTAAATAAGTAGGTCCTCTTCTTATAAGTAAACCTAATTAACCTAACTTTATTATAATCAAGTTCCAATTACTTTATTTAGGTAGGTGAGAAGTTTAGAAGCCGAGCTCTTCAGTTTCCCGGCCTCATATCTGGATCTACTATGGACTGGTTCCAGAAGTGGCCCAAACAAGCACTTATTGAAGTCGCTTACCACTTTTTATGGGATTTTGCAGTTAGTAAATTTTGCCGTTGCTAAAACTTGTTTAAAAGCGTTGTTTAATGTTTATGTAGACCATTTTGCTTTATCACTGTGGTTGAAAGTAGTTGATTTTAGATTCATTATCATTCTTTATTTCCCAGCCCTTATCCTCATATGTTAGATAGTCACTTACCTCTAGCCTATCTATACCCTTATTAGTACGGTGGGCAGATCCACTAAAATCTTAGCAATTCGTGGTTTTCTTTTCACGACAGACAGTATACAACATCTTTGAAATGAAGATATACGTAATAGAATCGAGGTTACTGACGTTGCCCGAAAAATTGCCAAACTTAAGTGGCAGTGATCAAGGCACATTGCTCGCAGAACAAATGGCCGAGGCGCCGGACAGTTCTAGAGTGGTGACCGCGAACTGGAAGACTTCGCGTTGGACGGCCGCCCAGTATGTAGGCCGATGACCTGGTGAACGTTGCGGATCCACGGTAACCAAGTCGCACGGAACTGGTCAATGTGGCGACACTTCAGTGAGGCCGATGTCCAACAGTGGACGTCTTTAGGCTGAAATGATGATGATAAAATCTCTTGTTTTAAAACTGTACTTCTATTTTTTTTTTGCGAATTGTAGATTGATCACGAAATATCATCTCCTAGGTGGTGTGTTCAGAGGAGACTAAGGTGCAGTTGATTGAGATAATGGGTATGGTGCAGGATAACGTAGCAGATACGTGCACAGAATACTACGACCGATTTAGAAGACAAACGCACGTCACTCCCAAGTCATATCTATCCTTCCTTGAAGGCTACAAACTGCTTTATAAAGAAAAACATGTAAATATAGCAGAAATGGCAAGAAGGTACAGTAGTAATGCTAAGTTACGAGTAATGCTAGAATAAGAGATAAAAGATTCATTCGGAGTAACTTAGCCACCCAGCTTAGTAACCCAAGATTTTTGATCTTTGGACGAATAATGCCAGTAACCACACACACCGAAATCCCAGTGAAAAATTTGTTCAGCGAACATTATATCACGGTATTATTAGACCGGGTCCTCTGAACCTGTCGATCTCAATCCTATTGAGCATACGTATGATTAGCTTGGGAAAAGAGTTTTAAGTCATTGAACTCACCAAAAAAACTATTCACATCTTTCCGGTTGAATGAACTATGCGAGCCAAATATGAATAGTACTGTCAAGACACCATTTTGTTCCGCAATAGGTCCTCGCGAACTTCTTCACCAAAACGTTATATTGACAGTGTGTTGTTGGCAGTACTTATTTGGCAGCTATCGTGTGAATTTGGCAGCAAGCGCGATCCAATCCTAGTTGGCTGGCATAGTAATTATTATTACCGCACCAGGATAATTAAAAAATAGTAAGTGTGCAATCAACAAAATGCGCATATTTTGTTAATTTCCGGATGTGTTGCCATCAACACATCCGGCCTTTAGTTTCCGTACTATAATAATTAAATACGAAGTAGAGAGACTGCACACTGAGACACGCATTTCATTTCTTTGACCAAAATAATCAATGAAACTCACCGCTGTGCTTTCATTCATTTTTAAATTTAAAACCATTTTTAGAATGACTACTGGTCTGAGCAAATTGGTTGAAGCTGCAGCTAGTGTTGATGTGCTAAAGAAAGAGTTGGAAGTAAAAGATCAGGAAATTAAGGAAGCCACAGCTAATGCGGAAGAGGTTTGCATCGTATCATTTGAGTAAATTTTCTTTACATAGTGGTTTTGAGAACATTATGGGAACATCCGAATGTTATGTAGTATCCGCATAAGAAATACATATCAGGCAATTTTCTCGGGAAGAAGGTTCGAGGAAATATTTGTTCGTTTTCATGAATACCATTTTGTTTATCCATGGCCCTGTTTAATAAACGTTAAAAAATTGTAAATTGTAATTGTATTTTACAAGTTTTATATCTGCAGGTTTCTGCTTAATAAAAATACATTTTACCATTATGGAAAACACAATTGACATCGAAATCGGTTCACAATTGGCGAAAATCACTGAATATATACAAAAAAGTTTAAGTTACTATTCTTGCTCGTAAAACTTCTGATAATCCTCTTAGCATTTCTCAATAACTAGTATTTTCGCAAAAATGTATTTAAGTCTGCTAAAATTTACTAAATCAGGTTTCTGAATGAGCGTAAGCTTAGCACTGAAAGCCTTTTTATATGGAAACATAATTGAACTGTTTTTTGTTGTAGGTATAATCTAAATCCATGTTTTTAAATAAAGAATCTAAAAAAAGAAGAAGAAATCATAATATAATCATCGTAACAAAAAAGATTTCGATTTTTCGAAAACATCGCAACCTTTTTTTGATGTGTGTTTGAATTTTTAAATAAATAAATAAATGCATCGCTTAGCATCCTCGCACATCTGTCTGGTGGCAACGCAGCCGGAATCTGCATATATCTGTTTTCTCGCTACAGTCCCCGCCGCGAGTAACTATAATTTTTGTAAACACACATTCGGGTTTGGAGACTGTGGATCAAAAAAAAAATGACACCGTCAGCGTGAGCTTACTTCAAAATGGCCGCCACCCAAATGTTTACGTTCCATGATGTCAGATACTTTCAAATACCACACATATCATTAGGCGACAGTGCTTTATATCGCCAAAATATAACCCGATCAAGTGAAATTGTTCGTTAGTTTCCTATTAGACGTAGGTATGACAATTTTAGTTGATTGAATTTGGGTTTATTTGTTGTTGATTGATTTTTCGCTACGTAACTTGGTAGAAATTCTTTGTTATTGTTTGTCTTTGACATTATTGCTTCTCGTGTCGCAGACTATCGCAGTCTATGGCAGTTTTTGTAACGGTGAGTGTGCTGTAGGTATTAGCGGCTGTGGCAGACTCTCAGGCAGCAGCCGAGGTTGTCAAAGCGGAGGTGCTGCAGGTGAAGGACCGCGCCGTGAAGCTCGTGAGCGTGATCGCCGCCGAGACCGCCATTGCGGAGGAGAAGCTTGCTGATGCTAAACCCGCACTAGACGCCGCTGAGGCGGCACTACAGGTTCATCCACCGCTCTTTAGTTTATTGGCTTGTCTAATGCCACTTTGCTGACGACACTATGCACTGCTCTGTTGCAGACTATCAACGCTGCCGATATCGCCACCGTCAGGAAACTTGGCAAACCACCTCATCTCATTACGCTCATTATGGATGCTGTCATTTTGCTTTTTAGGAAGCGAATAGACTCCATTCGACCTGATCCAGAAAAAAATTTTTTAACCGCTTCTTGGGCAGAATCTTTGAAGGTATGTGTTTTAATAATTATTTACTTTAAGCTTAACCATGGGAAAATGGACCGATGACCCTAGTGTAGGTTAAGGGGATCCGCTGGATGCGAGCCGCTCGTGAGTAGGCTTATCGGATATCAACTATCCTATGTACCTACGCTTCCTAATAATCGTGGGTCTTCTACCCAAGGCATCGGACTTGTAATCACTTCTCATTCAAAAAATTGAAGCACTCTTGTTTTCGGATGGGAAATCATCAAATGACCCCCCCGCTCTGTGCGAAGCGGAAGAGTGTAAGAATTTTACGGACTAAAACCCGTCCATGACTCTTCTTAGCCCTTTGTGTTCCAGGGCCACGGTATCTCTTTTGAACAGTCTCGCAGCCCCGGCAGGCAAGGAAGTTTTGCCCATAAAATTTGCATATTCCTTATTGTGGTACACCATTGCACATTGTGTAGACCAAAGTCGTTTTTTTTATATCAGTCCTCTTTTCTATTTAAGTGCCGCCTACTAGTACTTGCGATAGTGTTTTTTGATGAGAAGTGTAGATTTGTGTTTTAACCAACATAATTATCTTAGGTTATGGCCGATGCAAGATTTTTGAGTAACTTGAAGAACTATCCAAAAGATGAAATAAATGCTGAAATGGTTGATTTGCTGCAACCTTACTTCCAATTCCCGTATGTTTGCTTAATTATGTTTATTCTTTACTTTTTAGGTTTTATAACATTGGTATGTTACGAGACAATCACCGTCAGAGAAAGCACACGATTGTATGTCCACAAATCTGATCCTAACCCCTCTACCTGTATTTTAGGGACCAGCGTTTAGCCATGGATTCCATTTTTAATCTTACAGCTTTGAGAGTGTCGCCACAAAGTTGACCATTTGGCCAAAGTTATGGCCATTGGGTATCACATAACGATAAAAAAATGATAATATAAGACCTACATATTACAGTAAAAATAAAAAATTCAAAAATAATGATGTTAAAGAGTTAAGTGTGTGAGTTGATGAGTGTTTGTGTGTCAGTGTGCATGTGGTGGACGTGTGTTGTCTGTGCATATGGGAGTGAGTGAGTGTCTGGTTTGGTTTGCACCTGTGAATGAGTGTAAAAACGGAAAAAGGAAGAATGGATGTCAAAATCAAAATCAAAGCATTTATTTCAAGTAGGCCAATTACAGGCACTTTTGAAGTGTCAAAACAAAAATGAACATGTAATGTAGCTACAGTCCCAGTCACAAGACATAAAAACTGTCATGCATCAATGTCATGCAGCAACTGATGACAGTGCAAATGGATTTTGGTTCATATTATACGCAGACCTTCAGTCTCCTGAAAGTCCGTCTTTTGGAGCCAGTCTGCTACTTTCTTCTTCATTTCCTGCCGAGATATTTTAGCAATGTTTAAATTTTTGTTTGCGATATTGTACAGTTTGCTGCTCAACCAATAAATTGATGTTTGGCAAATGAGGTCCGGAGGAGGTTAAATTTGCTGCTCAACCAATAAATTGATGTTTGGCAAATGAGGTCCGGAGGAGGTTAAAGTAGGGCGGGCGGGCATGTGTTAGATTTGCTACGCTTATTTGGGTCGGGTAAGGGAACACTTCTTTGCCTTCTCTGGGTGGATTTTAGCACATAGCGCTGGCGGACAGTCAGAACATTAAGCTCGGAGAATAGTGTTGAGATAGGGAACCTGTGCGATTCTTGGTACCTTAAGGACAGATCTCTGTGCTCGCTCCAACCCGATCAGGTAGGTCTTAGCTGCACCATCCCACACGGTTATGCAGTATTGGATAATGGACTGACATAAGGCTAGGTATCGACTAGTTTTTATTTTCCAGTGTAGCAGAATCCCGAAGGGTCCTGAATACATTAATAAGCCGCCCAGTTTTGGCTATGATCGAGCCAATCTGTTAATAATGAGCAATTTAATAACCAAAATATTAAAAAACCCATATCACATAAAGTAATTACAAGAAGTATCACCAGAAGTCAATTAATAGTACCTCAGGTTAAAAATTATTATGGAAGGCGAACGGTCAAATTTCTAATTCCAACAATAACAAATGAAATACCAAAATCCGTTAAAGACGAAATAACGCGAAAAACTTAATACTTTTACAACTGCTTAAACCATGGAAAAAATCCGACAAAACACTAAAAAAAAAAAACGGAGCAACCTGTATAATACGTTGACTAGAACCGGTTCTAATGAGCGCCCAATAGTAAATAGCAAGTAAGTCAGATGTAGTACGTGACACTTACTGATGGATGTTTACGGCTATAATATTTTTTCTTGTACCTACATTTTGTTTTTTTTTGTTTTTTACTTATAATTATGTTAGTTATAATTTAGTATTGATTAAGCAGTGATGTTTTTACCAATAAAAACCATGTCTGGTTTAATGGTACAAAATTAAAATCACCTGTATAAAAAAAAAAAATATTAATAAATAAAATTTAAAAAAAAACCAGTGAGCTAGACCCTACAGACTGGGGTTGGAAGTTGGTCAACAATATATTAGAGCCAGTTCAAACTTTACTTCCACCTGCGCCGGAAAAACTGCTGAACACAATTTTTTGCAACTGCAAAAAGGGATGCAGTGCTAAATGTGGTTGCCAAAAAGTATGTTTTGTTCTTTGGCATGCACAAATTGTCAAGGCCGGCCGTGCTCTAATATTGAATCACAAACAATGGAGGATTCGTTTGATTCCGACGAAGTATCATGCGATACATCGCTATTGACGCAATTTACTTGCATCCAAAATGAAGATAAAGAAGAAACAAGAGAAGAAGAACAAGAAGAAGAACAAGAAGAAGAACAAGAAGAAGAACAAGAAGAAGAACAAGAATTTGAAACTTACTAATCAGGCGAATGAACTTCACCACTTTTTTTTTTATTTACATCGCTTTTATCTTTAGGATCTTTAAAAAAATCCGTTATTTTGCAATAATTTTACATTAAACAGGATCACAACACAACTGACCCGTGGAGTAGGCCTACTGGGGAAACCACGTTAAAAAAAACGCGTTAAGTACACTACCGTACACGTACCTCATCTCAACTCTACCAATCTCCACCTCAACTTTTATAACTTTTTGAATCGTTATATCTCAGAAACGGTGGCTCGTAAGAAAAAAAGTAATGGTACATTTTTATAGATAATTTTATGATCTACAGTTTTTGTCTGAAAAACTTTTATGATAAAACTTACCGTTTTGCAGAAAATCGCGAAATCTATTTTTTTTACCTTTGACCTTGAATAAAAAAAACTCCATACACGGGAATGATGGGGAACTTTTAAACATTGTTTATAATTATGTTTTGAACAATTTAACTGATTTTCAGCTTGTTGGGACTTTATGTAACTTCGAATGTCTAAATTGACCGGACTATCACACTTGTTATTAGGTTATTACATTTGTAACATTAATTAATTTAAAAAAAAAAACGTCTTGTCTTTATTGCCGACCACTTCTTATTGTTTGGCCGGGTACGTCGGTTTTAAAGAATTTACCGTTTTTTTTTAATTACCAGAATTCACTTCAGGTGTATTAATTTACACGATTATAAGTATACCGACTACGTCAAACAATTAAATCACAACAATCAACAATTAACTCTTTAATCGACTTTAGAACATAATTTTCCTTGGTGCCCGTTTTTCTTCGTTTTCGGTCTTTTATGATATTAACAAGATTCTTATGTTATAGCCTGTACACGTTTGAAGCGGCGAAAGTTGCTTGTGGTAACGTGGCTGGACTGATATCGTGGACCATCGCCATGGCGCAGTTCTATTCGGTGAATAAAGACGTGTTGCCGCTGAAGGCGAACTTGGCGGTGATGCAGGGCAAGTACCAAGCGGCCAAGAAGGAGTTGGAGGCTGCTGAGGCACAGCTCGAAGCCAAAGAGGTGCGCACCTAGCTCGAGACACACATTGACGTCACTAGAGCATTGACAGTAAAAAGTGCAATTTGTCCGGCAGCGCGAGTTGGCGCACGTGCAGAAGCAGTTCGACGAAGCGATGACATTGAAGCAGGCGGTGCTGGATGATGCAGCCAAGTGCCAGGCGAAAATGGACGCTGCCACTGCGCTCATTAACGGGCTGAGCGGAGAACGCATACGCTGGACTGAGCAATCTGCGCTCTTCAAGTCTGAGATCGAGCGTCTGGTCGGCGATATACTAATGCTTACCGGGTACACATACGTGATAACTCGAGCTGGTTTAAACCTTGAGATTCATATAGTTTTACTTTATGTTAAACAGTATTAAAAACCTGGCAACATTATTTCAGGTTTTTGTCATATTCTGGACCTTTTAATCAAGAGTTTCGGGCATTGCTAATCAACGGCTGGCAGACTGAATTGTTGCGGAGGAAAATTCCCGTGTCAATGAATTTAAATATAACAGATTCACTTACTGACACTGCCACGGTATGTAAATTTAAAAATCAAACCTATAAACCCGTTCTTCAGATAGCAATTTCCAATTTGTGTTTCTTGACATGTTATTATTACCAGACTATTATTTCAGCCCGTGTGTATCATACATAATTCGACAAATGAGGTGTCGCAGAAGTATTAAAAATCGGCCAAGTGCGAGTCGGACTCGCACACACAGGGTACCAAATAATCAAAAACAAAAACATTTTAACGCTCACCTATACTTGTATATTATACTTTATACCAATATTATAAAGAGGTAAAATATGTTTGTGTGTCTCCGGAACAAATTATCCAATTTAAAAAATACTTTCACTGTTTTAAAGCTACATTATTCGTGGGTGATATAGGCAATAAATTATATTTATACCGAGCTTAATAACTGAGTTATAACAATTTTTGCGGACGGAGCCGATGGCGAACAGTTAGTACTAATAAATTTTTGGAACTAATAATGATCCAATTAAAGAAAATGTTTCACCAGCAGACATTATTCATGGGTGCTCTCCTAATCCTAACGTTTACTATTGATGCGAAAGTACTCAACTTTGTTTGTTTGTTACCACTCAACCTTGGTAAAGAAAGAAAGGAAAAGCATTATTGGCCCGCACAGGGCAAAAAACATGAAATAAATAAAAATGGTGAAATTGTCAGTACAACTAATAAAAATTAAAGTGAGAAAAAAAAACGAACAAATATCTCAGCATGGTGCACGTCACGGCACTAGCGCTGGTATTCTTATAGGGCCCAAAGTAAAAGTGATGGTGCGGTCAGACGCGGATTAGGTTAAAAAAGAAAAAAAGTGTAGACGAATAAACAATACATAGAATGTGAAGTATAATTAATACGAAGAAAGTGATAAAAAAAACAGAAAATAGACTTTAAATACAGTGTTCTCGATGTAATCTCATTTAGAGATTGTAAAATACGTTCCGTACCAATTCGATGCGATGCAAGTCGTTTGGTGGAAATCATCCTGTAGCCATTTGGCTACGGAACCCTAAAAAGCGGTCTCTAATTTTGATTGCGTTGGTATTGCTCTTTTTAAGGATTTAGAGACACTCTTATATTTTATTTATTTATTGATTTATTTAGGATCTCCAACAAAGAATGTACACAAAACACGAAATAAATAATCGACGACAAAAGTAGCACGTAGGTGTACTCCTTCACTTACAGGTGACCACAAATAAAAAGCATAATAAAATGTATGACCAAGCAAACAATTTTTTCTTCATAGATATTTCATTTTATAATTAAGTGATATATATTATATTTAATGATTATATATATTATAATTAATGATGATAATGAGCATGCCATTGTTGTAAAGATTTTAACTGTCTTCCATATTTTTGTAGATTGGCGAATGGAACTTGTGTGGGTTGCCAACAGATGAGTTGTCCATACAGAACGGTATAATTGTCACTAAAGCTTCTCGATTCCCGCTACTCATCGACCCGCAGACACAGGGAAAGATCTGGATCAAAAATACGGAGAATGACAATGACTTAATCGTTACCACCTTGAACCACAAGTATTTCAGGTGAGCTACGTATATTGCATCATTGCATGTAACTAAACAAGTTTTCGGTGTTAAGAAAATCGGCTGGAGGTGGACAGCCCAGGGGCCATTCATAGAGGGTAGCAGGTGGTCCGTGCCCAGCGAAGTATGTCTGTGCCCAACGGAGGATTTGACGATGAGACGTAATTTAAACGACAACTGTCTAAAAGGCTCGTTCAACATACTATTTTGAAAATGTTGCCATATTTTTACTTCAAAAATTTATATTTCAGGAATCATATAGAAGACTGCGTATCTTTAGGGAGACCTATGTTAATAGAAGACGTTGCTGAAGAGTTAGATCCCGTACTCGATAATGTTTTGGAGAAAAATTATATTAAAATTGGCTCTACATTCAAGGTAAACTCCACTTACATATACACATGTGTGTAACTTTTAAATAAAAAATATTAAAATGTAATATAATCCAAGATAAGCATGGTGCAGGCATGACCCGGGAGTCTGGGGAGCTAAGAATCTCCGGGTGAGATCGATCAAGCGGCAAACGACTACGTTAAATTACACTGTTTTAGACTTTCACGGTTTTTCACTACACTCACATCACATCATCTCTTTTCTCTGTTTATATCCGTGATTTGCTTGTGTTTTTACAAGCACAAAATATTTCGACGCTGTTGCAAGCATCGTGATCACGGGAATACTGAAGAGGTATGCGGGGAAGAGAAGCTATTGACAAAATACAAAAATTTCAATTGTGAGGACGGTTTTCAACTATCGAGTACGTGGAATCCAGTGATAAACCTAATAAAAACTAACGTGCGTCTCCATTATAAAGAAAAACCGAGTGATACCACAGATTATTGTGAGTGCGTTTTGTCGTGAGTTACAATGAGTTCCAATAGTACGCTAGATGGCGCTGCGTCTAGCCAAACGTTGAAACAATCGCTCTGTTATTAAATATCAGTTAAAAATACTATTTGTGCTTTTATGTGAGTAAAAATAAGTGAACTAATAAAACATCACCTAATACTTAAGTGACAGTGTTATCCATGGATTTCTTACATAAACTGTGAAGTTAATACAAATTATACTGTGAACAATAAACCGAAGCCTTAAAATAACAAATACGACAATAAAATCAACAATACCAATGAAAACAAACTAAAGATTGCAAAATGTATAATATTCTGTGACTTAATTCAATGAAAAAAAAGTGTGGAGAAAAAATAACAACAAAGACCAAGTGAAAAAGTGACTCACACAGTGATTTGAATTTAAACTGTCACGCTGACTTGCCTATTCAAAATAAAAAACATCTGCTGCAATAGGCTGACAAATTTAGCAAGCCATAGTAATGTTCAGTTGGCGTAATAGCTTACACCACTACTTTTGCAGTTAAACTAGCCTCACACGAGTGGCCACGGGTTCGAACCTCAGTGACTACATCACTTTTCGTAAGTTCCAAAATTCATATTTGGAATTTATTAAGAGACTAGTACAACAATTATTGCAAGATGGCAGCACTAGTAACATGTTATATTAATGCAAAAAATTAGTAAACATAAAAAGCACTGCTTTGTGTTCTGCCTGTGATAACCGGTATCAATTGGATTGCGATGGTTATCCAGAACATACGTATCGCCTCAAAGACGCGGAATCCAGAAAAAAGTGGAGATGTAAAGTATGCATTAGAAGCAAAAAATACGCTAATACCGACTATACACCCAATATTACCGTGAGGAAAAAAGTAACACCGATGGAAACACCCTCACCAACGGAACAACCACAAAGCACTAAGGATGTAGTACGTGAAGATTCGTTTAAACGTCAATCTACGGTTCAAAATACTGCAGATTTACTTGATTCCCACGTATTGACTGAGTGCGAAACATCTATTGAATCGCATAGTACTCCCAACAAATTGTCAGTGAGTGTTGACGGTACTGTGTCTGACTTAGTATCAGCCTCAGAAATGAAGGAGATAATTGCACAACTCTCATTAAAACTCGAAATTACCGAAAATGAACTAGGAAATATATTGTTGGAAAACACCGATCTACACAAGCAAATAAACAAGTTAACTTCAGAAAACAAAACATTAAAATCTTTATGCCAGTCGCCCTCCATATTTTCAAGTCCTGGTCCAAACACTAAGAAAAAGAGGCCAGCTCTGTCAACTCCATGCAACATACTCTCTACACCATCCTCTTTACCATCATCATCCAGAAAGTTGAAATCCAAACCCAATGACAATGTCAATGTGTCATCCCTGGAACAAGAAATCGTAACCTTACAGCAGCAATTAAAGGCTGCACAGCAGGAGATTGCAGCTCTCCAAGAACGCATTGCAATCATAATGCAAAGTAGTTGCAATGTCTATGAACCTGCCGTAAGTCAAGAACAGAAGCAAGAGACTGTGGCCACCTCCAGCGCTCAGACATATGTTGCTATAGACGGGAATAATATCCCAGAAAGGAAGATATTTATCTTCGGTACTCAGCGTTGCGTCGGATTAGCAGCAGCCATCTCACACTCGAGGACTAATACGCAGTATGAAAAATACAGGCTCGTTGCTGAAACAAAGCCAAATGCGCCTAGCAACGAAATTATAGCAAACTGCAGAAACACTAAATTGACCACTGAAGACAAACTTGTAGTATGCATAGGTGAAAATGACGATAACCCTAACCTTTTGTTGTCTCAATTGCAAATTGTTTTAAATACATTTATAAATAACACTATTATTGTGTTAAATGTCGTCAATAACATACACCTCAATGTACGTAAGTTAAACTACTCTATAAAAAATGTTTGTAATAGTTATAAAAATTGTCACTTCGTAAATCAAACATCCACGGATCTATCCAGTATTTGTAAGTCGATAAATTATCTTATAGATTGTTGCGATTATAGTGATAAGTATTTAAATCCGAGCGAAATACGAAAAATAATAGCGAGTAACAAATCAAGTTCCAAATTAAACGTTCCTACTGATAAACCCAAAAAAGGGACAATCCCTTACTACTTTGGTCGTATTGAGTGTACAACGCCCTACGAACATAGTTCCTCTTTGCAACACAACTCAAAAGGTCAAATAGGGACTATACCTTATTACTTTCCTGTGTTAAACAAGCGTGACTCTTTTTTTCGTATCTCAAACTAATAAAACACACCAGTTTAGAATACTCCATCAAAATACATATATCGAGTTTATTATCTAAACAAGAACTACTAGAAATTACAATTCAGGAGTTAAAAGAAGCGAATAATGATCCAGATGTTATATGTCTATCGGAAACCTTTGTAAAAAAAGGTTATGAAAATTATGTGAAAATCTGCAACTATCAGTTGGCTACCAACTACTGTAGAGAGAAGCAAAGAGGTGGCACATGCATATTGGTGAAAATGGGTTTACTTTATAAAGAGCTGTCATTTGTGAAAAACTATCAACTCAAAACACCTTTGAAGTTTGTGGCATAGAAATTATAAATAATAAATTAATAGTAATATGTGTTTATAGAACACCACAATCTGATCCTAATCTGTTTTTGAGAAAATTACACAATCTTTTGCACGATTTGTCAAATAAATACAAATCCAAAATAAATATAGTTGTGACCGGTGATTTCAACATAAATACTCTTAAAAAAGGTAACATCACAAATGGATTGCAAGATTTAACTAACAATCATAACTTAAAAATCCACATTAATGTACCTACGCGCAAATTGACTTGTATTGACCATATTTTAAGCAACATTGCCAACGCAACTGCCACTGTACTGCCCCTGTATCTGTCTGATCACGACACAGCACAAATGTTAAGCTTTCCAATCAAAAAGAAACCACAGAAATCAACAATATATTATATTTATAAAAGAGACTATAACGTCGACAACATCCGAAAATTTAAAGAATGTCTGGAGAATCTTTCTTGGTCCGATATATATCTCAAAACTGACACTAACTGTGCATTCAATGATTTTCATGAGCTATTGTGTCTGTTGTATGGTCTCTGTTTTCCTAAAGTAAGAGTTAAAATCAATAGTAATAAGGAAAACAAACAAAAGTGGATAAGCAAAGGTTTGAGACAAAGTTGTAAAACTAAACGGATGCTACGGTACGCATATTATAAAAATAAAAATGTAATGAATAAAACTAAATATAAAAACTACTCCAGTCTACTAAATAAATGCATTTATAATTCAAAAAAGAGTGCAAATATAAAATATATTCATAATCATGATAACAAGTGTAAATCCACATGGAATGTCATTAAAACCGAAATAAACAGTAACACTCACAAAGACAACATAGAAAGTATTAAATTCAATGAAACAATAACTACAGACCCTGTACGAATGGCTACTATATTTAATAACAATTATGTTAATTTAACGCATGTGCAAGGGGAAAGAAGCACAAATCAAAACCGCTTCAAAAGTACGAGTGTCAACTCTGTTTCTTAGACCAATGGAAGCTAACGAGGTAAGACAGGAAATAATGTCTCTGTCCAACACTAGGTCGGAGGGCTATGATGAGATCAATACAAAAATCGTCAAAGCCTGTTGCAACGAGCTGACTGGTATTCTGACGCATTTAATAAACATGTCATTTTCACAAGGCACCTTTCCTGAAAAATTAAAACTATCTTTAATAAAGCCCTTATTCAAGAAGGGAGATAAATGTGACATCAACAATTACCGACCTATAACTCTTATACCCATATTGTCTAAAATTTTTGAAAAATGTATGCTAAAAAGGTTAACTGACTTTTGCAATAAATTTCATATTATAAGTGACCAGCAGTTTGGATTCCAAAAGAACAAGTCCACATCGTTAGCTATTTTTTCCCTCATGCAAGCTATACTTTCAAATATAAATAATAATTATATAACTACAGGCCTCTTTTTTGATCTATCGAAAGCCTTCGATCTGGTGTCTCATGACATATTGCTACAAAAATTGGAAGCTGTTGGTATTAGAGGACTTCAGTGGCTGTCGTCCTATTTAAGCAATAGAAAACAATGTGTTATTATCAATAAAAAAAAACGAAAATAATGTAATAATATCCTATTCATCGGAATTTCAACATAATAAATATGGCGTTCCACAGGGAAGTGTGCTAGGCCCAATATTATTCCTCATTTATATAAATGACATCATAAAAATAACTAACCATAAATGCGTATTATTTGCTGACGATATTTCTATTATAGTGACATCTAATAAAAAACTAAATACCATTTCAGAACATGAACTTGACATTAATAATACAATTGACAAATTATTGCATTGGCTTGACATTAACCATTTGATGATAAATTTAGATAAATCCGTTTACATCCAATTTAATCGATCAAATAATTCCAAAAATGACATTAAACTCAATATTAATAAAATCAATTAAGTAATGCGTACCAGATTTTTAGGTGTAATAATAGATAAAGACATAAACTGGAAAGAGCACATAGACAATGTTAGCACTAAAATTAATAAATTTGTTTATGCATTAAAAAAAGTAAAAAATATAACTAATATAAAAACTGCTGTAATGTCATACCACGCATACGTCGAATCGTTGTTACGTTATGGACTAATAATGTGGGGTAACAGCACTGACTTCCAAAGAGCATTCATCGCTCAAAAAAAGTGCATGAGAGCAATTTGTGGACTTAAGCCCGACGACTCATGTCGACCAATATTTAAAAAACTTGGTTTGTTACCGTTACCGTCGCTTTACATTTACGAAATATGTGTTTTTGTTATGAAAAATAAGCAACTATTTAAGACTGCAAATGATGTAAATCCTCGGAATCGACGAGATCCATATAAACTAGTGTTAAATGATTTGCCTAGACTGTCTAAATACAATAGTAACTGCTTGGCAATGTGTGTGAGCATTTATAATAAAATACCAAGGCATTTCAAAGCTTTAAACACAAAATTATTTACAATAAAATTTCATAAGTGGTTAATCGAGTGTAGTTTTTATAGTTTAAAAGAATTTATAGATAAAAAATGTTGATGTTTTTTTTTAAAAAAAAGGTTGTTGTTGCTTAACTTGTTTTTTAAAATTTTGCATGCTATGTGTTATCTTAGCTAAACATGCTTGTGCCTCAATTTGTATATAACACCCTTGTATACCATGTTTAACGCAAATAAATATTCTATTCTATTCTATTCTACGCGTAATAAAAGACTAAGGAAGAGGGTAGACGGATTTGTCTGCTCATAGTTAATAATTTTCGTCCCACCCTCATACCTCTTCAGTATTCCCGCGATCATGATGCTTGCAACAGCGTCGAAATATCGGGTGCTCGTAAAAACACAAGAAAATCACGGATATAATCCCGTAAGTACTTTAAGTGTGCGTTAAATTACCCGGTAATTAAACGTGATTATGAGCAAACAAACAGAGAAAAGAGACGATGCAGAATTGATATTTACTTTAATGAATATTTCGTGTGTCTTATTTTATTTCATAATTTAATTGGTTTTTTAAGATACTGTGTATTGAACGCGGATAACAATGAGATACAAAGATGTTTTTAATTTCATTTTAATTCCTATAGCACAAGATGATAACTTTTGTACCGATATGTTTATATAAATGGATTTATAACTAAGCTAACGTCTAAAAATCTATGTTTTGAGATTACTTACGAC
Organism: Xestia c-nigrum; assembly: GCA_916618015.1. Classification (NCBI taxonomy): domain Eukaryota; kingdom Metazoa; phylum Arthropoda; class Insecta; order Lepidoptera; family Noctuidae; genus Xestia; species Xestia c-nigrum. Next base: position 9,528,535 of record OU745245.1, on the reverse strand, counting down.
GTAAATTGATTTTAGGTGAAATTAGGAGACAAGGAAGTAGACGTGACTGCTGGTCACAGAATATATATAACGACAAAACTACCTAACCCTGCTTACACGCCTGAGATTTCGGCTAGAACATCAATTATAGACTTTACTGTGACAATGCAAGGTACCATTGATTATTCCATTATATTATTATAGGTTCTCTATCGTATTATCCATCATCTAAAATGTATTTTTTTTGTCCTAATCATCATTTATAACTGACCCGAACTTAGTATCACATAATATCACATGCCATAAAATTGAAATCCTTAAATACAGTATGTCCAAAACCCGTCTGTCATAAATATTTAAGTGAATAATATCTATAATCCTATTTTTTTTGAAAATTTTAATCCTAATAATATTTTTAAAACTAATTAGTATTAAGTACTTAGCTTTTGCTATGAAATTCTCTCAACTCAACACATTTTTACACAATATTGGTCTAATGAAATTTGTAAGAATTAAAAAATAGAACCATTATATCGCAAAAAGTTCAATGTTAAAATCTTCTTTTGGCATACATTTTATATCGAGAGTCACTCAAAGGCAGAAAATCAATCAACCAAAGTGTCAATAATTATAAAAAAGTTGAATAAGAACGTATGTGGATATTTTTTTCCCTGTAAGAAGCATGTAAACAAACATATACCATGCATGCAGCAAGCACACGCAGCTGGAATGCAGCAAGCACTCAGCAAGCATGCAGTAAGCATTCAACAAGTATGCAGCAAGCGTTCCACAAGCATGCATCAAGCATGCAGCAGCATGAAAGCACGCACACGATATGCAAGCAAGCATGCTGCATGCAAGCGAGCAAGCATCATGCAGCAAGCATGGTTTCTGCACAGCTCTGGCGTGGCGAGGCTCCGGTGGTCCCACGCGACCTTATCGTCGCAGATTATGTTTAACGCTCACCAGTGTTACAACCACTTGCTCCTCAACTCGCAGCCCGTCTCGCCCCTCCGCGCCTACGCGATTATAAATTACACTCTAGGGGCAGACAATATTGCGTGGAGTCGGATTTACAGTGATTCGTTTCTGTCACTAAAACCTAACTCATGGGAAATGTTTTAGGACTAACGATTTATAAATGAACATTCGGAATAATACACATTATAATGATACAATACTCAGAAATTAGGAGATTCAATTATTACAGTATTCGATATTATGACAGAATAGTTTTAGAAGAAGATTGTTATGTAACATAAAATTTCGGGAATTGGACGTAATGGTGACTGAAGTTTAGCAAACGTGTCATGGATAATTTTCTGCCAAAAAAACTACGAGAAGAAAGGGACTTCCGTTATATAGGGTGACTGGTATGTTCACCGAAAAGATAACAGTCTGATTATTTAAAAACAGCTGTCACTGGGACATGTTCCCATATAAAATGTGTTATAAACAGCTGTTTTTGATAATCAGACCGTCATCTTTTTGGTGAACATGGGCCTTAGTGTACGATACTCAAACACGTGGCTGAACTCATGATAACAAACAACTTTTACTATGGGACCAAACCTGAAATCGCGGAAAAAAATCAGCTGTTCAGTACATTTATATTCGCCTGATGAACACCTGATTTTTTGTTTCACTTTTGTGTTTGGTCCCATTGTAAAAGTTGTTTATTATCACGTGTTCAAGTATCGTACACTATTTGTCAGTCACCCTATAAATACAGGTAATTGTGAACAACTCTTACTAAGGGATCAAACCCTGAATCGCGAATAAAAAAACCAGCTGTTCCCTACAATATGTTCACATTAACTCGCTAAAATGTATGGGAACCTTCTGTTCTTGAAGTGAAACTTCTTTATCGGGGTTGGAAAAAAAAATAGTGTAACATTTTTTCGTTACGCGTCACATTTTTCCGTTACGCGCCATCTTTTTCTTATCCCTACCACGCGTGATTCGAAGTATACTTTCTCCAGCGGAGTAGGGATTGGTAAATGTCTCCAATGTATTTTGCGGCCCGTTTTGAGTAGTTACATTTTTAAAATCCAGAAATAACGTTATAAAGAAGTTTCACTTATTACGAGTGTACGCTAGTACACGCACACATTTTTTTTTAAACAAGACCATACTAGTCTAGACTTAGATAACGACATTATCGCTATTAACTTTCGATCGTTAAACTAACAATGAAAAAAATCTCGCAAGCATCGTTATGGCAACTGAATTTTTTCGTTAGTTATTAGCGATCGAAAGAAATTAACGATTTTGTCGTTATCTATGTCGAGACTGCCCGCCCTGGGAACCTACTACAGCAGGGACAAGTTAATAGATCACATTTGACACTTCATCAAGCGGGCATAAAATATTACCATTTATCATTTAATACCAAATTGTTTGCTGTGAGCCAATTTTGGACCTGAAGTAGGTTTTCACGTCATCTAGGTTTTGGGCCCATCTATTTATCTTAAAAATTAGGGAAGTGTCACCAGCAAATAACACCATATTTTAAGGTTGGTTTTTCATTAAATAATGTAGATCGTTTATATAAACTAGAACAAGAAAGGACCTAATATTGAGCCTTGGGGAACCCCCATTTCTACTTTCAAACTATGTGAATTTACACCATTTATTTAAACATGTTGTTTCCTATCACTCAATAAGATTTTATTAGGCTAAGCAAGGCAAGTTTAACCAGTCCGTAATGCTCAAGTTTCAAAAGTAATTTATTGTGATTTACGCAATCAAATGCTTTGGAAAGGTCACAGATAATTCCTATTGCGTCTTAGGACTCTTCCCACGCAGCAAATATGTGCTTTAATAAGGTTACACCGGCGTCAGTTGTACGACGTTCCTTGGTGAAACCATACTGTTGATCATGTAACATTCTGTTGGAGTTAAAATGATAGAGCATTTGATTTAGCATTACTTTTCAACCGACTTCCAAAAAGAGGAGGTTATCAATTCGTCTGTTTTTTTTTTTGTTTTTTTTTTTTTTTTTTTGTGTTTGTTACCTCAGAACTTTCGACTGGGTGAACCGATTTTGATGATTCTTTTTTTATTTGAAAGCTGGTGCTTGTCGTTTGGTCCCATTTTAATTTGCTGAAGATCTGAAGCTGATCTTCCGAGATACACAATGGAACTCTTCAAAAATAGACGGCAAATCTGCAGTAATTACTGCAATCGCTTGTAGGTTCATTGTTCATACTACATCATGACGTAACATCACGCCTGTATGCTCTGAGGGGGTACGCACATGTGCAAAATACACCCAGATTTCGAAAATGTTTGTTACCTCAGAACTTTCGAGTGGGTGAACCGATTTTGATGGTTCTTTTTTTATTTGAAAGCTGGTACTTTCTGTGTGGTCTCATAATCATCAAATCAGTATCTGATGATGGGATTCTGGAGAAATAGAGAGAACTCTTCACATTTTATAGGCACACTAGAAGGGATTTGGGTAGTTTTAGGAAGTGTACTTTCTCGAAGTGATCCCATTTCAATTTGATGAAAATCTGATGAAGAACTTCGGAGATATGCAACGGAACTCCTCAATAAATGATAGCAAATGTACTGGGATTGCCGAAATCTCATATCTGTTTATTGTTTACATCAGTTCATAACTTAAAATCACGCCGGTGCGCTTTGAAGAGGTAAGCACATGTGAACCACTAAAAAGCGAAAACCAAAAACTTTTTAACAAAAAGTAAAACCGACTTCAGGAAAACAAAAAAGTGAAAAATAACTTCAGAAAAAACGCTTCAGAAGTTGGTGACAAAAAAACTAAATCAATCAATCACCGACTTCTGAAGCGTTTTTTCTGAAGTTATTTTTCACTTTTTTGTTTTCTCTGAAGTCGGTTTTATGTTTTGTTAAAAAGTTTTTCAAAAACCTTGCTAATAACTGGCAGCACGGATACTAATAGGTGCAGTTCTGTTAGTTCGACTGAATAAATGCAATTTTTTATTAAATTATGTACCTACTTGTCTTATTACTTTTTTTTAATTTACGCTACAAAACAAACATTAATGGGACGGTTCACCCGTGTTTGGTATAACAGCGTTTCGTCGAAAATCGCTTCGGCAAATTTTAGTTACAATAAAGTCATTTCGTATAATTATTCATTTGACCGAATAATTAATTGGTCGATTTTTATTTCGCATATCATATCTTTGAAATAATGTCATTTGACCGAATTTTCAAATGCACTAATTTTATTTAAACTAATGTTTCACTAGACTAATAATTTAGTCGAAACATCGAATCGAATATTGCCACAGCGAACATGCAGCGAGCGTGCAGTACGCATGCAGCAAGCATGCAGCAAGCATGCAGCAAGCATGCAGAACGCAAGCATGCAGCATGAAAGCAAGCATGCAGCATGCAAACGAGCAAGCATCATGCAGCAGGCATGGTTTCTGTCACGGCTCCGGCGCTGCAAAACTCCGGCGGCCCCACGCGAGCTTATCGTCGCAGATAGGTTTAACGCTCACCACCACAGCTTCGGCTTGCTGGTCGGCTTAGCCGGCCAGCCTCAGCCGCGGCGGCGAGTGTTACAACCACCTGCTCCTCAACTCGCGGACCGCCTCGCTCCTCCGCGCCTACGCTATTTTAAATAACACTCTAGGGGTAGGGCAGACAAGACTACGTGGAGTCGGATTTACAGCGATTCGTTTCTGTCACTAAAATCTTATTTTTTAGCATTTTTTTTTTCAAACTTACACAGAATTAGATTTACTTTAAGCAACAATTACAAATATTTACAATGTTTTCTTTTCTGCATAACATTACATCAATTGAATATTCGATAAAATACATGTTATACCACCTGAAAATTACATCAAATGAACATTGTACCTTTTGATCAATAGCGCAAATGTTGTTATCGCAAATAAATATTCAATGAAAATTATACTAATCGATATTATACAAACTGATTATTTTCTTAAACGTTGTTCGAATTAGTTAAATTATATCAAAAGTTGTTATACCAAACAAGGGTGAACCTAATGGGACAGAGATCCGACTGCTATTTTTTAAATAAAATTACAGTACTTATCTTCTGTAGATGTCACCGTAAAATTGTCAAACACGTTATATTACAATATAACGTGTTTCTCTCTAGCGAGAAAACATAGAGTAGGTAACTCTATGTTTTTAAGCAGGTCACCTCACTATAAACCTAAAAGTAATAGATGTCAAATGTGATCTATTAAATTGGCCCTACTATAGTTACCGGTAAAATGGAGGAATAGGGATCCAGGGGTGAATGGAAACAAAACTTTGGAATGGATTTTAAAGCAAAGTTTTGTTTCCATTCACCCCTGTACCCCTATTCCCCCCATTTTACGGTACTGATCTATAGTACCGTAAAATGGGGGGAATAGGGAAAAAAATCTTGTGAAACTTTTACCAATAACTATTTATTGGTAAAAGTTTCACAAGATTTTTTTTCAAACTTTATATACCTCTAACCCGTTTACTTAAAATGCGTCCATCAGCGCAATGTTTTGAGTGCGTTACGTTGCGTTTTACCGTAAAACGTGATTTTTACTCCACTAAAAAAGTCGTTTAGTAATATGTTTTATCACACATTTGCTCGTAAAGGGTCTCTTATTTCACCAATTTCAATATCGTAATGTATCTCATTACGTAGGTACTTGTGCGGTAATGTAATGTAAAACGCACGGGTTATCAAGATGCTCCGTCTAAAACGAACGGTACTTTTTAAATCTTAGCAAAGAGTTTTTATGTCAGAAAAATGTGGTAAACATTTTATGAATAGAATTAACTTTGGGAGATAAAATATAATAAATAAACATTCAATTCTTTAATATAATTAATTTTGACAATAAATTACAACCATTTATCTGTATCAAAAACACAAAAATATTTATTTACTTTATTAGTAATGGGCTGTTTTTTGTGCAATTGCCTTAAAAAAAGCGCTGATACGCGCGCATCGCAAATTTGTGAACAAGTCAAAATTATTCCGCTTTTTCTTTTTGCTGTATTGTTTTATTTATTTCCTCGCAAATATGTTATAAAACGTCGGTTGACATTCGTGCGCTTTGATAATTACAGCCTCTGCTTTCTTTTAGCCCTCGCCTACGGCTCGGGCAAGCAATATCGCCTTAGCTGTAATTTTCAACTTACCGCACTTATATCATAATATTCATAATGTACTATTGCGTAAAGTTACATAGCTTGATGAACAACAGAATGCTTGGTTGATGGCTTCGTGAAGGTTCCGTTTACAGTCTGTATTCATTTTTTAAATGTTTTTGTACTTATAACATATATACAGCCCAAGGAAGTTTTGTATTTTTTTCTAACTACTACTAGGTGTGACTTTCTCTATTAAAAGTTTTAATATTTGTTTCAATTATTTCGTAGGCCTAGAGGATCAGCTACTGGGCCGCGTGATTTTGACAGAGAAGGCAGAGATGGAAGCGGAACGAACGCAACTAATCATGGACGTGACCGCCAACCGTCGTAAGATGCAGGAGTTGGAAGCCAATCTGCTGCACAAGCTAACTACTATACAGGGCTCGCTCGTCGAAGATGTGTCGCTTATTCAAGTGCTTAACGTCACCAAAACAACGGCTACCGAAGTAACTGTTGGCTTAATTAAAAATCACATTTAAAAGAAGTAGCTTCCACTAGAAACAAACTTCGTGTTAAAACGCACTGCAGCGAATGTGTATTTGTAGCTTTTCTTTTTTTTTTCTAACTATCCTGGCTTGTCACAGGTAAGGGAAAAACTAGATGTGGCCAAGGAAACTGAACTGAAGATAAACACGGCACGTGAAGAGTACCGGCCAGTAGCGACGCGCGGCTCAGTACTGTATTTCCTGGTGTGCAACATGTCACTCGTTTGCAACATGTACCAGACGTCGCTGGCGCAGTTCCTCGAACGCTTTGATATATCACTGGATCGCTCGCCCCCGAGCCCTATCACATTCAGAAGGATTGCTTTCATTATTGAATACTTAGTAAGCTAAGTGAACTTTTACAGTTTTCACCTTTTACCCTTCTAATATCGATGTAGAAGTAACTGGCACAATTTTTCTAACTTCCACATTTAGCAAATCATCCCATCTGATAAAACGCAGTAGTACGTTCAGTACTTCTATTAGTGATTGGAAAGCTAAAGTATCATGTTTCTTTTACAGACTTTTGACGTGTTCAAGTTCATCAGTCGTGGTTTCTATGAGAAACACAAATACTTGTTTACTGTGCTACTTACATTGAAAATAGATTTGCAGAAAGAGTACATAACATTCGACGAATTCCAGACGTTTATTAAAGGTGTCGCGCATATTATTATTTTTCTAGTTTGCTTGTCGACAGCAGGGCAAACAGACATTAATCCTTATCATTTATTATGGCTGCGTGTCAACTAGACGTATCACTTAAGCGACCAATTAAATCTTGTCCAAACACTTGTTTTGTCTACCATAACCGGCGAGTTACGAGTAAGTACGGCGGACACACGATCGCTGTGCCGTGCGTGACCGTGCCCGCTGCTGTAGCCGTGGCGGCTCACCCACGGCGCACAGTCCAGTATGACCATCTATGAGCGCTTCTTCACGTAGCCGAAAATCGCATCGTTTTCTAGCTAGAATTCGTATACGTGTACAAAGTGAAACCGGAGCTCACCTGGGTAAAACGAAAACAAGAGCCCTTAAAGATTCGATTTTCATTTGCGTCCGGAACCTTAATAAACCAATAACGTTGCTTTCTCTTTGAAGGTGGCGCGGCGTTGGATCTTAATGCATGTCCTCCCAAACCTTTCAAGTGGGTCACAGACATGTCGTGGCTGAACTTAGTACAACTGTCTGCATTGCGTCAGTTCACGAACATATTGAACCAAGTTTCCAACAACGAGAAGGGATGGAAGTCTTGGTGAGTTTTATAAATAAATAAATATCTATGAGACAAACGACGTATAGCAAAACATACACCTTCATTTAGCGGTCTGCTTTAAAGGTTCGACAAGGAAGCGCCTGAAGAAGAGCCGTTACCTGACGGCTATCACACTCTCGACGTGTTCAGGAAGCTGCTAGTGGTGCGCGCCTGGTGTCCCGACAGGACTCTGGCGCAGAGCTTGTGAGTGCGCCTGATGCTGTCTCTGCGGCCGTAACCATTCACAGCTGACAAACACTGACACTTCACGTTATGTTATAGGAAGTACGTGGTGCACTCTATGGGCGGTCGATACTCTGAGGCCGTCATAGTTAATTACGAGGTAAGAATGTGGCTATAGGTGGCAAAAGTAACGTTATAAGAAATTACTTTATAAAATGTTCTCGTGTATTTCAGCACATGGTCATAGAATCTCGTCCATTAGTTCCACTGATTGGCTTCTTGGCGATGGGCTCTGATCCGACGCCGTCTATCGAGATGACTGCCAAGCGCTTGGAGAACCTTTGTCAGTCAATATCCATGGGACAAGGTCAAGAAATCCATGCAAGGAAGCTCATAGATCGTGGTTTGAAAGAGGTGATAAGTCGTCTAATGCGTAGAATCTCTATTTTACAATCTAAATTCATGCAAAATGTTGATAATGTTTAGGGTTTGTGGGTGATGCTGCAAAAAATACATGCAAAATGTTGATAATGTTTAGGGTTTGTGGGTGCTGCTGCAAAACTGTCATTTAGGATTGGAGTATATGGTGGAAGTCATGGAGCAGTTCGGAGAACTAGAGAAGTATCCGGAGAAGATTCGTGCAAATTTTAGGTAATATTAAATGCCAGTTTCTTTCTTTTGTTGAATTAATTATACTATTTACAAGTTTGTATTGTTCTAGGCTCTGGATTACTACAGAACCTCATGAAAAATTTCCAATTACACTTCTGCAAATGTCTATTAAGTATACTTGCGAGCCTCCTTCCGGTAAGTTAGTCGTACACCTTCCTATTATAACAGGTATTTCTCTTATTGATTAGGCAAACATGTGATGCTTTTTCTTATTTAAATGTTTTAGGCATCAAAGCAGGTCTCATGAGAACCTACGACTCGATGGGTCAGGACTTCCTCGACTACAGTGACAGTCCGTTTTATCTGCCGTTGATTTACACAATCTCGTACCTGCACACCATAGTACAAGAGAGACGGAAATTTGGCCCACTCGGTTGGAATATTCCTTACGAATTTAATTCTGCTGACTGGTTGTCGTCGTGCATGTTTGTGCAGAACCATTTAGATGCTTTGGAACCAGGACAAACAGTTAGCTGGACTACTGTGCGGTAAGTTTTTCTGGTAATTAATACTAATGTAGGAACGCACATTATTCACTGCCTCGTAATGCGTCGCTGGTTTAACTTGGTGTTGCAGTTACATGGTATCAGCGGTACAGTATGGCGGGCGAGTAACAGACGACTTCGACAATCGACTGCTAACCACTTTCACCAGGGTGTGGTTGTCAGACCAAATTTTTCTCGAAGACTTTCAGTTTTACAAGGGTTATGGCATTCTTAAGCATAAGAACATACCGGAGTACCTTGAAGACATTGATGCAATGAAAACCGTTGATCCACCTCAAGCTTATGGCTTGCATACTAATGCTGATATCACGTTAGTAATTGTTTCCTAGATATTCATAATCCTTCTAAAAGCAAAGCTGCTATAGTTCATAAATATTTGACTTTTAGATACCAGCGCAACACCACCCAGGAACTGTTGGATACAATATTGTCCATTCAGCCGAAGGAGTCAGGCGGAGGGGGTGGCGAGACCCGCGAAGCGTCCGTCTACAGACAGTCTAAAGAAATGCTAGACAAAGTGCCTCCTAACTTTGACCCGCATGAAGTGTTGGCTAGGTAAATGGTGTTCATTTGTGGTGACTGAATAAAAGGCATACTTTAATTAGCTAGCGAAACTTCGCATACGTGATGGGTATCGAAATCTAAACACGATAAACAACACAGTGGGCGAGGTTACCCGCATAAACGTGATTTTGTGTTCTATTCGTAAACAGCACGGATTTCAAATTCGAAAAATATTTCACTTTTATAGATATTTTGGCCTTCTGATACACGATTAGGAACTTGCAGTATACTGCATCCAATTAAATCTAAATTATGATATATTTATTCTTTCATTTGAGTGATGTTAAGCTTTGAATGACGCAAAAAAAAAACGTGCAAACTTTAACCATATTTTTTTCAGACCCCAGTAGCGTAGGGATAAGGTCACGATAGCTTCCGGTGGTAGGTAGGTCCTGAGTGGGTGAAGCGTAACTCAGGGGCAACGACGAGCGAACTTTAGGGTACTTCCTCGTAGCGGCGATCGGCGGCGGCGGCCTCTCGCGTCCGGCCCTGGTTCAATCCATGGTCCGGAGCGAGACGGAATGGGAGGCCGTCACCTCCTTCTGTGAAGCAATCATGCTAGCGAAGGAGGTGGCGGAACGAGAGAGGGAGAGAGCCTCTCTTCTCAGCCGCCGCGGGAGACGCACCGGGCGTCGGCGGCCACCGTAGACGCGGGCCTGTGGACGGTTGGCTATGGGCTAGCTAGCCGTCCGTCCGTCTAACGACGACAGGCCGCGCGTTCGTGTTCCACGCGCGCCTCAAAGAGATGTCAGCATAAGGGGAGGGGTCCGCAAGGGCCGAAGCCTGCCGGGGTTACGGGCTTGTTCGAAAGAGATACCGCGGCCCCGGAACATAAAGGGCGAGGAAGGAACATGGATGGAACATGGATGGGTTTTAGTCAGTAAAAGTCTGGCACTCTGCCACTCCTTCCCGCTCCGCCCAGAGTGGGAGAAGATATTTGATGACTTCCAACTAAAAAAAAAAAAAAAAGGGTACTGTTTTTTTTTTAATAGAAAAAGTCTGAGAATGTTTTTTTTTATGTTCATTTTCATTTTTTATTGTGTTTTTTAAATAGTTTAGGGGTTCTTAAGGGGTTTCAAAATCTAAGTGCTTTAATGGATTTTAAAATACTTTTAACGATTCTAATGAATTCTCAGGGTGAATATGTATTTCTTAAAAACACGAAACAGAAACCGCGAGATGCGCGCAGCTTGCGTACCCACCCTAGTACCTATTTTTATAAAACTACTAGCCGACCCGACAGACGCTGTCCTGTCAACTATGAATATTTAATTCGAATTGACCTACTATCTACCACCTACCCACTACTTACCTACCACCTACCCACTACCTACCTACCAAGTACCTACTACCTACCTACCACCTACCCACTACCTACCTACCACCTACACACTACCTACATACAACTACCCACTACCTACATACTAACTGCCCACTACCTACCTACCACCTACCCACTACCTACTGACGAAACAATAAAAAATAAAGTATCTGATGTCCTTCTCCTGGTTCTAAGCTACCTCCCCACCAATTTTCAGCCAAATCGGTTCAGCCGTTCTTGAGTTATAAATAGTGTACCTAACACGACTTTCTTTCATATATATATGTCACCGTAAAATTGTCAAACACGTTATATTACAATATAACGTGTTTTTTCTCGCGATATTGTAATGTCTCGAATTATTGTCAACTGAACATACGGAAGTATCTCTGCCCACATAATCGGGACTTAGGGCACCTCCCCGTTAGGTTAGTTAGGTTCCTTTAAACCCTGACTCGGAAATAGGGGCCTCGCGAAGCGGGTCACCGTCGACTACGCTTTTTAGGGGAATATAAAGTGTTTTAAGGTTATGTTATATTAATCGGTATTTCTCAGGAATGGTGCATTATCTTTTCATGAGAGTTGTGCCACTGGGCAAGGGGGACCCCTCCTTCCCTCCACACCGCGTAAGTTGACTACCATCGCATGCATTTCACGAAAAATAATGCGTTTTGTTGTAAGCAGTATGTTCATTTGACAATAATTCGAGACTTTACAATATCGCTAGAGATATTACAATATAACGTATTTGACAATTTTACGGTGACATATAGATTAATCAGATTACTATCAAACAAGCAAGAAAAGAGCAAATAAAACACCCACAGACATTTACTAATCAGTATTTTATTTTTAAAAGGCAATGAATGGCAGCTCCTTATAGCTAAAACAATATAGGTACACTACTTATTGCACAGCGCCATCTATAATTTTTTATTGGGAGCTGGCCTTTTTTTTAGCTCGTCTAAGCGCCTTAATGGAGAATAGGCTAGACAGATTATGATGGTAATAGTTTTTTTTTTGAAGATTTAACAAGAATTCATTCTAATTCCAAGGTGAAAAACTCTAAGGGCTTTTGCCTACTTACCAACTAATAAAAAAGTTTGTTTTTAGGTTGCGATTATATGGTATACTGCATTCAATGGTGATTTTCTTAAGACAAGAAATCGACCGAATGCAGAAAGTTATTGTTCTTGTCAGAACTACATTAAAGGATTTACTGCTTGCTATTGACGGAACTATTATTATGAATGAGGTTCGTAACGAGAAATCTTTTCTTCCATTTCATAGCCACCATCCACATTCCATCTACTGACCAGACTGCACACACTTATCACACAACAATTCAGCATTGGTGATTGCAGTATGATAAATACGAGAATGTTAACAAGAACCTTTACACGAGAATGGTACGAAAACGAGAAGGAGTAAGTATAGACTCGGCAGTGGATGAAGTTGAGATGTGGATTACGATTCTTGTGGACCATTATTATAATGAGCAGCTGATTTCCGAAACGTTGAATTAGTTTATATTATTAATTTACTGTTTTGTTTGTAAATTACTTTTGTAGGCTCTTCGAGATTCGTTGGATAATATATATGACGCAAAAGTGCCAAATATCTGGCTTCGGAGTTCCTGGTCATCGTCAACGTTAGGCTTCTGGTTCACCGAGTTTTTGGAGAGAACTATACAGTTCTCGACGTGGTGCTTCCAAGGCAGGCCAAACTCTTTCTGGATGACCGGATTTTTTAATCCACAAGGTACCTACCAGTGCAGATACTAGCGTAAACATAATAGCGGGGTTCACTTTGCTTCTGTCGGAGAAGGTGGTGCAAAACCACAATCTATGCAGTTTTTTAGGTTTGCCTTTGGCCGATCTATTTCTCCCTAAAATTCCAAGGTTCATCTACGGGGCCTCGCTGCCTATTATCGCCAACCGTTCAACTGGAGTTCGGTTTGCAAATGAGTCGTGGAGCACAGCATACTGGTGTATATGTTATGGACCAAGTGATGAATTGGGCATTATACATAATGCCCGGTCATTATGAAAAATAGCCAATATAAGAGTGCAATTTGATAAGAATTATTCAAATAATCAAATTGACCGGGCATTATACATATTGTCCAATCACCTTTTGGGCAGAGTAATACAAAAATATTTAATTACTATTTCTTTATTGTTATGGTCATAAATATTGAACCGTTGAAATAATCAGACTCATTATTAGGATTAATCAAATCATATTAAAAATATAACATAAAACATTAAAAAATCAAAAATTTTACAACATGTATATGTCTAATATTGTTTTATAGAAATGACTTATTATGATCCTACTATATATATCCTACTTATCCTACTCATCATCATCATCTGCCTAGCCTTTTGAATAGCCTAGCCTGAATACCCGCATTTTACATGGAGCGACTGCCTATCTAACCTCCACAACCCAGTTAACTCTAGAAAAACGATACCACTTCGTAAGACTGGTGTCAGACTTTTGGGGCCACTGACTACCTGTAACGACTGTCAAAGATGGACAAATGACAGTCGGGACCAACGGCTTAACGTACTTTCCGAGGCACGAAGAATCTCGGTATGTAAAGGTGGTCACCCATCCACAGACGAACCTAGGCAAGCACGGCTTAACCTAAAGATAGACCCGAGCGGCTGTTATTATTTAACCACGAGCCTTTGCCTTTGCTTTTTTGGCTTGGCGACAACTACATTATCAGACTTCCAACCATTTTTACAACCACATCTACTATAAACGTTTGTGATGAGAAAATAAACATATATATTATAACCTTGCCCTCCGCATTTAGAGGACATTCTGCAACACTTTCTCAGCGAAATCTCTGTCTCTGGAACATCTTTAGGCAAAATAAATCTTAGTTTCGTAATGCAGTGTTAACACACTCGCGTTGACACTGAGTTACGAAACTGAAACCCATCCGCGTCCGTCCATATTCGCTTACATTGCAAAACTAAACAAAAACAATAGCGCTTGAAGTCAGCCGCACGAGCCGCGCTATGCATGCCTCCCTCCTCGCCCTCACACCGCGTCAAATTTAGCTTTATTATCAAATTGCCCAATTATCATTTAGCAATATAATAATGACCGTGCAATGTGAAAAATAATGAAGTTAAGATAGTATTAATCACTTAGCCCGATAGAGATAGCCATTATTCATAATGCTTGAACATTATGTATAATGCCCGCATTAATCACCTGGTCCATAACATATATACTACTTGAATTATGGAGCGCAAGATATATCGAAGACAAATATGTGCTCTGCCGCAAATATGTGCTGAACTGCCAGCTGACAGATGCATTCTAGTAACATGACCACAGAAATATTAAAAACAAACATGACCTACGAATTTATAATTCCGTATTAAAGAAAAAAATAACTAAACGCTTGAAAAGACCCTAAAACAACCAATATATGTATTATGACCAGTGCCACTTACAAGTGTCGTGCTAGCTAATGAGTCACATCAACACTTCAAAATATAACTTTAAAAGCACTGCATTTTAATCCACATAATGGAATCCTGACATAATGAAACAATGACGCTGAAAAACTGTTTTTTGACGATAACTTCTTCTGACTTCATTTACGATAAAAATAGTTAGTAATAAATTAAACTACAGAACAGTTCCTACAGTCGTTGTCACATATGGTATATTTTCCGTGATGGTTTATTATCCACCATCCCACTTTCCCGCATTCTCCAGTCAACCCGCAATCATGGCGCTTGCAACAGAATCGAAATATCGGGAGCTCAAAATAATAATCTAGTACGGGAGATATCCCGTAAGTGGCAATATAAGTTTAATCCAAATGACCTCCACGGAACTCTGTGCACTTTTTGTGGTTAATAATAAAAACGCCTTATACAAAAGGTGTTTCTCATAATCCACGTTGCATGTTTTCTGATTTCCATTAGAAGTTTTGGGCACAGCAGTTACATTATAAAACATACGAAACCGGGTATTTATCGCGAATTTACCTTTAATTTAAGCCCTATGTTTCAACCGGATTGCACCAGCCGTGGTCGCGGGCAGACACCAAAAAAACCGTCCGTCCGTCGAATTCGCGATAAATACCCGTTTTCGTATGTTTTATAATGTGTTCTGATCGTAAAAGTTTAAAAGGACAGCAGTTACTGTCATTCATACTTTTATCATTTTCCTTGTTGCAGGTTTTTTGACAGCTATGCGACAAGAAGTGACTCGTGCACATAAGGGCTGGGCGCTGGACATGGTGGCGTTGCATAACGATGTTACAAAATCTGTCTACGACGAAATAAAGGCTCCGCCGCCGGTGAGATGGTCTTTTAATTGCTTATGCAACATAGAACTATGAAGCATAAACGCCATTGCGATTGTAAGATGGTGCTATTTTCTTAATTTTGCGAAGTAACATCTTTGTCTCAAACCAAAGCATCCCTCCACACGTCCGGGTCGTGGTACGACTACTTGTCAGTTTCAGTAATCTTATAACATTAACGTTTATTAATTCGAAATTTAGGAAGGCGTGTTCATCCACGGCGTGTTCCTGGACGGTGCGGGTTGGGACCGGCGCAACATGCGCCTGTGTGAGTCCGTCATGAAAGTGGTCTACACTGTGTTGCCGGTGATCCACGTGTACGCAATAAACTCCACCGCACCCAAGGACCCCAAACTCTACTTGGTAAACCATTGTAGATGTATTGGTAGTTATTTGTTAGTTCATCCGTGTAAAGGATTTACACCTAACTGCTCGCATCGCATCGGATCGGAACGAGTTTTACAAACTTGAAACGATATTAAATGGTGTACATGGTATTGAAAGTCTATATTACCAAACCGCGCACAGCATCCTGACCACGGCCGTCTTCCGCGACACGCGATCGTAGACAAAAAAGTATGCTGCTACACGCGATCGGCTCTGTTCGTCAGTCGTGTTATGTGATCCTGTCATTTCGGCCGTCCTAGCGTTCTATGAATCCCCAATCCATTTGTGTTGTTGTTGTGTTTTTTATAAGACATCCTGCCGGACGCGATCGGCTGTCGCCACATACGTTCGTATCCTTTCCGATCTGACGCGACCCGAGCCATTTGGTGGAAATCATTCTTACCGGTTTTTACTAGTGATTCTCGTTTCCCAGTGTCCGGTGTACAAGAAGCCATGTCGTACGGATCTCACGTTCATCACTCCGCTCTGGCTGCCAACTATCAAGAACCCTGACCATTGGATACTTAGAGGAGTCGCCATCTTGTGCGACATTAAGTAACAATAATGGCATGGGCATCATGATGTATTTACATCGGGGCTTATTTAAGTCAGTAAAAGTCGGTCGTGTTTTGCATCACCGCTGTTTGTTACGTCATTTACTAAGTTAATTACATTTGTTTACAGCAGTTACACAGTTGTTGTTCCAGTTGTTGTTCTTATTTTATTTAATTTTGTGATTTTGTTTTATAGTCTAAGATCCCGCTATACAACGACCTTCACCGAGATGCTTATTTAATGAGACGTATTTTTTATGTTATTAAATATGCCAATTAATATATCCTATATGGGTTGCCTAACAAATTTCAGTCCAGAGTATTTTTAATTAATAATTTAAAAACATTTTTTTTTTAAACATTGCACCGGTGTGATTATTAAATAAATTTGATACCAATCGAAAGTTTGAAGCCCATAGAATATGCAAACGTTAGGTTGCCTATTTTTTTCCGGTCACAACCACGGGTTGCCAGGTGTAAACAGGTAAATCTATAGGTACTAGCATTTTGCAACGGTCTGATTATTGAATCAAACTTAGATCAAATGAAAGATTATTTCATAAGGAACACGGTGGTATAGGGTTGCCTGCGAAAAATCAGTCCCGAATTAGGGTTGTCGAATTTTAAATAATAAAATATCGCTGCGAGTGAATGTGTGTGAGAGAGAGGTCCCAGACCAACCATCCCACGCGGTAGAAAAGGACGCAGCGTAGCAGCTGTTTAAAGTCCGCCCATTTAAAGAAGGAGAGTGCGCATGCTATTTGTGCTTGGAAATGAAAAGGATAGCGATAGACTCGAATATGCTGTGCATTATTTTGGAGTCATAGATATAGTATTATATAGATGGCGAGAAAGCGTGTCGCTGAAAGGGACAAAAAAAAAGTACTAGTACTAGTAGGAAAAATGTACCCCATAATCAGTGATAAAATTAGAAATAGGTACCTACACAAAGCCTGAAGTTTAGACCGATGAAATCTGTGTCATCGAAAGCGACAGAAAGAAAACCGGGGAAGGGCGAGTCGGAGTCGCACACCGGGTTCCGGGTACAGGGTTCCGTATAAACTTACCAATGAAAACAGTTCCCGCAAAAAAATTTTTGTGGAACTACAAATTTTCAGTTTTCGGATTTCAGAAATAAAAAACCGATGTGACTTTAATTGATTAAAAAATAAAAAAATAAATAACTACTTCTGTATATTAATAATTAACTACTCCAAAATAATGCACAGCATATACGAGTCTATCGCTATCCTTTTCATTTCCAAGCACAAATAGCATGCGCACTCTCCTTCTTTAAATGGGCGGACTTTAAACAGCTGCTACGCTGCGTCCTTTTCTACCGCGTGGGATGGTTGGTCTGGGACCTCTCTCTCACACACATTCACTCGCAGCGATATTTTATTATTTAAAATTCGACAACCCTAATTCGGGACTGATTTTTCGCAGGCAACCCTATACCACCGTGTTCCTTATGAAATAATCTTTCATTTGATCTAAGTTTGATTCAATAATCAGACCGTTGCAAAATGCTAGTACCTATAGATTTACCTGTTTACACCTGGCAACCCGTGGTTGTGACCGGAAAAAAATAGGCAACCTAACGTTTGCATATTCTATGGGCTTCAAACTTTCGATTGGTATCAAATTTATTTAATAATCACACCGGTGCAATGTTTAAAAAAAAAATGTTTTTAAATTATTAATTAAAAATACTCTGGACTGAAATTTGTTAGGCAACCCATATAGGATATATTAATTGGCATATTTAATAACATAAAAAATACGTCTCATTAAATAAGCATCTCGGTGAAGGTCGTTGTATAGCGGGATCCTATACTATTATTATAGTATGATTATTTGATTATATTAAATAAAAAAAATGTTACGATATTTGTTTATAATTTCAAAAGCATTGGGGTATTGCAATTTATTTACATTAAATGTAACAAACAATACTGTGGATGGATGAATTATAAAGATGTTGCTCGAGCTCTAGGCTATTTATTATAAAGTTTTAGTACCTAACGGTGCCCATGAACAAAGTTGTCTGCTGAAACTAAAACTTGATGTTATTATGTAATAAGTAATGCAGAAACAGCGGGGCGTAATAATAACAATATTAATGGACGGAGTAAATTCGCTGAATTTTTTACATAGTGCAACACAAGAAGTATATGGCTACGTGTACATTATAATGAGCTTGTAAAACAATTTGATTTCATCCTTTAAGTTGATTTTATCTTCCAAAAGGTTTTTCCTCATATTGTTTTTTTTTTTTAGTTTATGTTCGATGTTTTTCTCGCTAAGTCTAAAGCTTTGGCAGTTATGTAGGTACTCGAATCACTATTTAAATATATCAGTCTGATTGCCTTTCTAATTGTCATGTGGTTGTTGCTAAGGAAGTCCTTATCATCATTGATAGAATATAACATTGTAACAAAAATGTTCTATGACTACTAGTATATACAAGTTACAGTAAATAACGAGATCTAGCATTCCTAACATATTTAGCAATAGCTATCATATAACAGATTACAACGAAATATAAAATAAGCTACCGCTATACATACAGTCTTATATAACACAAGCTAAGAAAATTGTAAGGATACATTACACATGGATAACATTAAAACAAGTTTTGAGGCTAATATAAGGCGCTGGGTAATATGACAAGAAAGTAATTTCGTAAAATGTTTTTGAAAACTTAACAAACGCAATATTCTTTCAAGACGAAATTATTGTTTGGATGCTTCATCGACTAATAAACACGGCAGCACAGTGTGGATAAATAAGTAAATATTAAATATATTCTTCCGTATTCTTAACTGGAATTGTTACAGAGAATAACATATCGGATAATAATAACTAACGTAACCGAGCGCCTCACAGAGAATCTATGTACAAGGTTAACTCATCGAATCGGTTCATAAATAATTATTTACATGAGTTTTTAAACTTAGTTCTGCTTAAAAAACCGGTGAAGAAAATTACAAAATTGTTTTTATTAGGTACCTACTGCTATTGAGTTCTCATCTAGGTATGTATTTGATTAGGTTAGCGGAAACACAGCAATCACAATTTTAAAGGCCAGTGTAAACTTTTGGTATGATTTACTTTTATCTTTACAGTTAAAGAAACTTTCTTTTTCCAGAAATTCTTTATTTCTTTATCTTATGGTTAGTGCCAGAAATGAAACCTAGGTTAAATCTTAGAGGACAGTATGAGGAATCAGTTGCTAAAAGGACCAGGTCGATACACAGTAATCAAACGAAGATAAGGAGTATTGCTTGCATCTTTTTGTCGGGCGTTAACTATTTCTTATATTATAATTTATAATCACACGACTCGTTACAGATTTAGAGTTGCAGAGTAGTATTTACCAAAGGGAAACTTAAAATAAAATAAAACGCCTTATGAAAAGCAAACAGCAATCTACTAAACTCTCTTTAACTTGGTTCAGCGGTTATGGTTGGTAGAGCTATTTCTTTTAAAAATAATTTATATAACGCGTAATGAACCGAGTAGTATTTATCAATAGAAAACTTAAAATACACGGAGTATTTATATTTAAGAAAAATAACGCCTGATAAAAAACTATTAGCAATCTAGTCGTTCAGTTACGATAACGGTTAGTAGAGTGATTTCTTTTTGGTATTGGTTTCTCAAAATAGCCTAGGTTTCGTCTTTGGCAAAAAGAAAAAAAAACATGCCAGCTATGTACAGCAAAAGTTGCACTGCCCTTTGAACGTCAATTTCTCAAAAACATGGTAATATTTGTTGGTACATTACAGCTGAACTACCTCCATTAGGGCCCGTCATCACAAGACCTTCTCTACCTAGTGCGTTTATAATTTTATTTAACAATTAGTTTACTTCTGCGAAATTCTAACACAAAATCAAAAAGGGACTTTTGAACTCATCATTTTAAAAGAAACTTGGAACCAACCTCCTTTCCGCTCCCTTGAGTAAAAGTGGTTTTAAAATTGTAACACGTCGAGTACATTCACTAACCTCACATTTCGATGCCGTGAGAATAAAAGAGGTTACTTATTCTTATGGGTCTCGGTATGAAACCCTCAGGCTACTCTATCAATATATTCAATATTCATAATATTGTTAAAGTTTTACAAATAATAATTAATTAGTTCCAGGGACACTTAGTAATAATTTAAGATAACCGAAGTGTGTCTGTAAAACATGCTTTTGGCTATAATGGAAAAAGAGTTTCTTATTGCACTTGAAAACACCAGTGTTTCTTTGTTTCTTTGGGATTCAAATAATAACATTATTCCCGTTTCACGTCGCCGCCGCGAAAATTGCCGAGAGGTTCCACAGATCTCGACCTAGGTGCTCTGAAATGCAAAACAAAACAACATAACTTTATTTTATAGTTGTAGTGTGAAACCTAATGACATTTTTAAGTTAACAACTGGTGAAAAAATAATCCCATGTTTCCACAAGGTATGAAACTAAGTAGGTACATTTTTAATTTATAAATAAGTACTCTAACTTTACTCTGACGTCTGCTGTGCTAGGGTTAAATTAATATTTGATATGATTTGAGACCGTTTAAAAAGACTCGTTCAGATAAACGCTTCCTCCCGGAGCACTAGATGTAAAAAATCTGCCAATGAGGATTACTGAACGGAATCCCAAATGATGATGAAGGAAGAATTTATAAAAATACATCCAGCGTCTGATTACAGACCGTAAGCAAAAAGTATTATGGCGTTATTTACCTTCGTCTTGAAAGCGTCAGTTCTATTTTTCCTTCTTTAACTTGTTTAAAAAGAGATATTGCTCCAGCATGGCTCAGTCCACGTGTCGGCACTTTATTTACCGACAAGATCTCATCACCTGCAATGGAAACGTTTGCGTTAGTTGAAAATATGCTAGCAAAATAGCCTTGTAATCCCCGAAGGATTAGACTGAGGTGTACCTAATGAGTACACCCACATTTCGCCATTATTTTTAAACCCCATGTAATAGGGGGCACCGGGCCGCAGGCCAACGAAGGAGGCCGGCGAAGGCCCAGTTCGGGGGCAGAAGTCAAAGAGTGTTATTTAATATGCGAGCAAAGCGAGCGCTCGTCATGGAGTCGTAGCAGGTTCTAAATTAGCTTATTTCTCGAAAAGTCTTGCTAGCTGGCATGAGAAGCGTAGGACGAAGGTAACATTACATACTGAACTGTTGCTACTAAAGAGTCGGTAGTTCGGTGCTATATATTTCAACCGAACTTCCGTTACTGAAAAGTTGGACTAGTTCGGTCAACCGGACTACTGCTACTAGAGGCATCACCCGGGCACAAAAGCAAACTCCGTAGCTAAGTAATACTGAGTCCTGAGAAATTCCTGATGGAAAAACTTGCTCGAATCGGGAATCGAACCCAGGAGCTAATGTTTTGGTAGTGCGGCTACGACCATTAGACCAGCGAGGCAGAAAATATCACAAAGAACAGAAAATGGGGATAAATATGACAATTCTAATATAATAAATATTACCTTCAAAAATAGTGCCCTTGTCAGCTGCTTGACCATTTGGAAATACTGTTTTAACAAATATTCCCATTTGACCTTTCGGAGAATCGGTTCCTCCCACAATGCTGAAACCAAGACTTTTGTGTCCTTGGCCTTTCCAAAATTCAACTTTGTGTAACGAACTGTGCGCATAATGTCCCCCATGTTGATGGTCCTGATGTAACGCCGCAGTGTGTTCTTGAAGCCTTGAAACGTGGGGACCAGGGTTTGGAGAGCATCGCTGTGATCCAACTCTGCTAAAAAATCTACTTCGACTACTATTTCTTAGTTGTTCTGGGATACTTTCAAATGATCTGTTTTGGTAAAGTCTTGGTACGTGTTTGATATAGTGTGAAAAATTTTCTTTGATTTCGTTAGTTGTGTTATCGTTATAAATGGAGTAAGATTGAGTAGTTGATGGGGCTCGGGAAGTATGAAAAGATATTGGTCTATAGTTATTACCCTGGTTTGACCTTGGTGTTGGCGACGACCTTAGTGATATTTCAATATTTGTGATGTTTTGTAAAGAAGCAGATTGGGTATAACAATGCCTCTCTAGCAACTTCTCGTCGTCACTCTTTTGGTTTGAATGCATCTGACCGTTATTATCTTGTATACCAGCTTCACATTTTCTATGATGATCTGTTCTTGAATTGGGGTCATAATGAATATGTTCTGTTGAAGGTTCTTTGGTTCTATTGCAAACATTGTTGTAGTAAAATTGGTTTTCAGCGGGAAAATGAGTTTCAATTGTTATTTGATTGGAAGGCAACGGTTTATGCACAGTTTGTGATATAATATCTGGAGGAACGTTTGTCGGCGGCAGTATGACAGTGTTCTGTTCTAAAGTCTGATTGTTTATTATTCTACTTAATGTTACTGGGGTAATTTCATCGTGGGCCATCACGAGGTCAACTTGGTATCTTTGAAATAATGCCCCGTCTTCTATCGTGGCCTCCGTCGAACAAGAATTCACTATGTGTTGCACTTCTTTTAAAGATGACAATCCTCGTAAAACTCTGCCATTTACGTTGACTATTTCATCGCCAATTCGTAGTCTTCCGTCTCTGTGGGCAATTCCGTCAAAGTCTAATTTGACTACAATATAGCGTATTTCATAATTGGAACCGCTGTTGTCGAAATCTACTCTATGCTGTGCCAAGTAAACACCAAGACTCTCATCTAGCCTTAATTTCAATAATCTTATTTTTCTAAATCGTTTAGTACAAGGTCCTCTGCCCAAAATGTCCGTTTCGGGAACATGTTGTGACTGTGACTGAGAATCCACAATATCTTGATTTGAAGTTT
Source organism: Xestia c-nigrum (assembly GCA_916618015.1). Classification (NCBI taxonomy): domain Eukaryota; kingdom Metazoa; phylum Arthropoda; class Insecta; order Lepidoptera; family Noctuidae; genus Xestia; species Xestia c-nigrum. The sequence goes on along the minus strand of OU745245.1, from coordinate 9,505,292 downwards.
GTTCGATAGGAAGCAGTTGAGAATGTAAAAATTTAATTTTTCTTGTCTGTACTCTCTCGTCTAATGTTATTGTTTTGTAAATATATGGTGGTTTTTTATTAATAGTTTTCTTTGGAAGTGGCGGTGGTTTTGACTCTATATGGTCAAACATCGCATTTTTCATGCTATCACTGGGAAATTTATGGATATTATCCCTATTTACACTTCCATATTCGTAAGAAATACTTTTGTCATCGGGAAATAGTGCACAAGGAGTAGAACTACGTCGAACTGGAACCTGTACTCGGCCAAAATTAATTTTGTGATTTAGACTATACTGTCTTGAAAAATTTCCATGACTCCCTTCACAGCCCATATCCATTATTTCTTTTCTAACAGATGCATTATTGAAATGAGTAGAATACCCCGGTGGTGAATGGCTGCTATGGTCATCGGTGGGTCGACCATCACTATCGTATCCTGACTCATTGGAACTTACATAATTACTAAGGCGATGGGTTTGCACTTCAACATTTTCTGGTCCGTGATGAATGCTTTGTGTGGAGGAAGTGATCTCGGTTTTTATATCTCGCATTGAACCAAGAGCAGAACTATATTCATATACAGGTAAACTGTTTCTATTCCGTGGAATTAGCATAGGATCATAATCTAGAGGTGCTCTATGAGAAATCATTGACGATCTACGAGGTACATCATCAATGCGACCCATTGGATAAAAACTACCATCTATTTCATTGATACTTCTCATTGAACTTCGTGAGACATCATAATCTTTTCTTAAAGCACTGTTCAATAGAAGATTTTCGTCGTGAATAGATATGCTGTCACTACTCTGATATCGTTCTTCTGATCGTGAATTCGTTAAACAAATTCTATCTTTTCGAAATTTCGGAGATTTTCTATCAATTCTTTCTGATAAACTTTGTCTGATTGAGCTGGTTCTTTGCTGGGAAGCCATGCTGTTCTCTTCAGGCAGAACTGATAATTTGGATCTTAAGAACGCGTAAGGGAAATTAGGCTTTTTTGAAGCACCGTTATTTGTTTGTCCATCGTTAAGATTTGTTATGTTATCACAACTAACGGCTTTAGCTGATGAAGTCACCAAAGTATCTTCAGACAGGACATTATGTTTTTTTGGCGAAGTTTTACTGCCACTGTCAGCATTTTGCAAATCTATGTCATCTGATGGATCATCAGCTTTTACATAAGTAGAAAGATGGGAAGTAGAACAACTTCTGTATAAAGATGGGCCATTTGCAACAGGATAGTTTTCAGGAGTCTTGTGCATGTTAAGAGATTGAGATTTAGCTGAATTTAACATTCCCGTGGATCCCATCCTATGAAAAAATGATTTAAAAGGGCTCGGAGATCTGTCCCTGGAACCACTTCTGATGGAATCAGTATCGTTGTCTCTTTTCAACGATGTAGAATCTGAACTACTTCGCCCCATTTTCCAGTGTTGTTTTTTTTTATACTGCCCAGTGATAACAGTTTCTGATTGTTCCTTAAGATCTTCATTGGATTTGGTTTCTACTGATATTTCTTTCGTATCTACTTTCTTTAGCATTTCAAGTTTCTTCCCCATACGGCGACCCCACGTAGCAAACACTAGAAAACGAAAAATAAAATATTACACAGTTTTAAACGTGGAAATACATTAAGTATGTATTTAACTATAGCGTAATTCGTCTACCACGTAGGTATCTCATAGAAGTAATCTAATAAGAAACTGACTTATTTGAGTTTGTTTTAAGCTTTCATGGTTTAAAACTAAACTTACATTATCGTTTACGATTTTTAATATTTTGAGCTCCCAATCAAAACAAGCGCTTGAAATCCCGTAAGTGACGATTTATGTTTGTTTGAGTTTATTATGTTTTAGAGGACTGTCTTTACAATAAACATTTTATATTAATATAAGGGGTAGGTCTTACCTAAGTGTTGGGATATGATATGAGAATTATCGGTATGCTGATGAGCTACATCGATTCTGACCTTTTTTCATTTCCTTGACATCATCCTCCATAACCATGGCTGGCAGTGCGGTTACAAGCGTGAAGTCGTGAGGAGCGTGCGGCGCGGTGTCGGCGATGTCTGCGGCGGCGACGTCTCGTCGCGGAGACGGCGTCGCGACGGCTCGCGGCCCGGTCACTTCCCTGCGCTTCGGCCCGCGGAAGAGGCGCATGATGACCGATCACGCAACCATCGCGCCACTCCACACGCGCCCTCTATTCTGAAATAGTTATTTCAAATTCATTACTTATTTTAAAAACTACATGATTTCCTTAATTATGTAATTAAAGTAGCTACGAACTGAATTCAGCCACATCGACGGCGTTCATGTGCCTTAAAATGCAGTTGGAGGTGAATCATGGTTTACGACGAAGCTCCTCAGTTGAACCCTGGACTACTCTCACGGAACCAAATGATAACTGGAGCAGATCACTCGGCTTCTCAGTCGGTTTCGAGTATTCCAGGTGGGCCATGGCAGTGGGTGTCCCGCTGGGAGCTTTTCTGCAGACTCTTAATTGAGCCGGAGGGGGATGTCTGATTGGCCACAATTTTTTTCAAGCTTCGCCAAACTTGTGGTGGTCGACTAGTGAATTAGTCGTCATTATGGAAGCTGTTCCGCCTTTCCAGTTCTCCAACAATGTTTATTTATTACGATTGTTACTTGTCTGTTTTTTGACGACCCGATTGGCGTAGTGCTGCCTTACGTTCTTAGGTCCATGTTCACCGAGAGGTTAACAGTCTGATTATCTAAAAACAGCTGTCAATGTTCCCATACAAAAATGTGTTTTAAACAGCTGTTTTTAGATAATCGTCCGTCATCTTTTTGGTGAACATGGACCTTAGGGTCCTGGGTTCGAAATTTCGAATCCCGATAGGAGCAAATGTTTGTGTGATGAGCACGGACATTTGTTTCCGAAATGGATGTTTATAGTATAATAAGTATGTATTTACAAACAAAAAAGTATACATGTAGTATAACAACTATCTAGTGTCCACGACACAAGCTTTGCTTAGTGTGGCACTAGGTGGCGCTGTGTGATAATATCCAGCGACATTAATTTATTATTTTCATTACAACTAGGTCAGCTTTTAAGCTCCACTGAAAAAATACAGTGCGTTCAGGATGTAAACCGTTCTCAACAGTAATTACATTAACCTGATAAACGCATGGTCAATAATTATGCTAGTATGGTAACCTATGATGGTAACTAATAACATAGTATACGCAAGCAGTAAAAACGTTTATATTGCGTGCTCGAGTGAATCATAAACGAGTCGCCAGTCTTACAGGATGGCCGGAAACCCAAGCTTCGAGACGTTAGTCTTATCTAATGACTGTCATCCCGATCCAATCTAGTTGTTTGCACTACCAAGAACTTCTTACTTATGTGTGGAGTAGTTATGGGACTGTACGTGTACGCACTAGGATTTACTCCCGAGAAACGGTCATGCAATGTAATTAATATCCAAGCAGTCATTCCGTTACAGGAAATGTTAATGGATAGGTAACTAAGACACTTCGGTTTAGTATATAAATGAGGGAAAAACGCTACTTTTATAAAGCTAGCACGTATATCATGATAATCGTTTACATGTGAAGGATTTCGGGAGCGCCACGGTGATGCCGTAAGGCGCCGTAACCCAAAATGGATTAATGAAGTACCCGCACACACCGGATGCAAGCCGTAACCACGCACCACCGTTATCGGTCACACACCGATACAGAGCTAATTCTTAATCTGACTTCCAGATTTTAGATTATTACTATTATGCGTTGTTATACTCCATGGCTTATCAGGTCCCAAAGACGTGCAATGGTCTTAAACAAGTATCTAAAAATGGGGCGGCCTATGTCAAAGTTGAAAAAAAAACCATCCGCGGGAAAGGGGGTTCAGCATCGATTAAATGCAAACGAATACATATCCGGAAGACACTATTCAAATAGATACAGTTATTATTATACCGTATGCAGTAATTACGGAATTAGAGTGTTGTTGCAAGCATGCAGGACTGGCGACACTTTTGTAAAAGTATCAGTAGATTACTCTCCTCTTAACATTCCTAGCGGATACTGTCGCCGCGCGCCGGTCGCCCGCCAGTCGGCACTTCACTACTCTTGGACTTGATTTGTATACGTTCTTCCTTAGTAATTACGTTTTTCTGAGGTATACTGGCGCCAACACTAATGCGGACACGTAACGTTATCTAAATTTAAATGCGAACCCTTACCAATCTACTAATCTTTATTTTGTATTACTTTTTTCCGCAACGGGAAACATTATCTTGTAGGTCAAATCTATAAACTTAATTGCTATCATTGTTTTTTTTCAGTTATTTGTTGCGATCACGGCATCTAGGTACTGTTCAATCACTGACACACCGCACACGTGTCTCAACCGAAACTTGGTCTGGGCTATAATATCTGTGGTCTGGGTTTATAAGCATGAAAGCAAAGGGGTTTGAATATTATTGCACGTAACCAGGCCGGCCTAACTTCCACTATTTTATTTTTAAAATAGCAACACTCTAGAGTTACCATTACCTAAACAGACGATGCCGAATAAAAACTAAAAAAACGGGATTTAATTTAAGGACTGTTCAGTAAAAAAATAGGAAAACACATCGCGAAATAAACAGTACAATGATAGTGAGTGGTCGCGGCAGGTGGCAGTAGTCGGTCATCATCACCACATATTTTACTGAGATTTGGCTCTTTCATACAGAAATTACTAATTCGTTTACATATTAGAAAAGTTTCTCAAGAATTACTTAACAGATCTGAGATGCAAGAGCGAGCGGAGCGCGTTCGTAATTTTTTGTTGAATATTGGGTTCAGATTTTTGTTGTGTTGTCGTGAAAGTACCTACCTATGTATCTCAAAAAAGTTCGGCATCAAATCGTTGACAGTCTTTTGCGCCCATTGTTCAGGACGCCTTAATATGACCTTGTTCAAACGGTTGAAACGCGCCCAATTTTATAATCCCATCCGGACGACCCCCGGATGGCTTCCAAACTAGGACAAATCCGGAGAAACCCGGACGTATGGCAACCCTCATGCATATTACCAATATTAATCAATAGCTGTTATCGATACAAATAACTACATATTGTACGGGAGAAAGCTATATCAAGTCCAAAGGAAAAAGTATAAAATGACCAACATATTGCGGAAGAACTAAAAATGATATAAATCCAATTTTCCCAATGTTTATCAGCATTGCCCGCCCTCCCGACATTGTCATTCAAGAGCCGTCTAGTAGCACGCTGCAATATACCGTGTGTAAACATCTAAGCAAAATGATAATGTATTGTGCGGTTACTGTATGTGTTATTGTAATAATGTACCTAGTGAAGTTAGTAGAGGCTCGGGGCTCGCGTTTGACGGACATTGACATCAAGTCGCGACTCGCGGGGCAGGTGCGCCTGCGCCGCGCGCGGTTCTACACTAATAGCGTGCGCACGATACTATACCGTGTAACATGCTGCACGAACGCACGGCTCAAATGACGACTACTTGATAATTTCCTTAATTTGGGCGGAAAATTAAGTATACGATTTTACAATAGCTAAGATATATTTAATCTACTTGCTGAATGTTCCCAAGAGCTTTACGAATTTAGCGACTGAAGATTAATGGTGTGCGGTGACTCACCTCATACCAGTGCACATGGGGGAGACCGCTACAGGCGGCGCGAGCGCAAGCGACGCGACGCTCCACTGAAACAATACGCAAAGACTTCATAAAAAAAAAATTGAAGTAACTATACACTATCAATTAAACTACTTTCCAAATACAACCGCGGGATGCATATCAGACATAACGTGTCGCATGCTAGCAGCGATCCGTATCAATCTAGATTAATAGTAAGTGCTTTGAATATTTTAGATCCTAGATATGAAATGCAAGATTTTGTATCGGTAAGTAGGCAGATATCATAAATGTTTCTTTTTATTCATAGAGCGAACTTTGTCCAGGGATCGGAAACATAAAAATTCCGTCACGTAGAGAGTGTTTTATCGCCATCTATTGCAGGACAATAGGGCGGCGATGTAAGAGTGCTTACTGGCGAATGTTTATTAGTAAAGCCGTACCGCGCACAAGAGGGACGAAAAATTATTGTAAAATAGAATGCGTTTAATTCAGATTAGGAGTTTTCTACATTTTGTTGGTAAAAATATATGTGAGTAAGAATATGCCAGTCAACAGCCAAGTCGAGGCGATCAATTGAATGTACCTAAACAAAATATAATTAATTCATCTGCTTAGGTTTTCCTCCACCTTTCCCAAAATATGATTAGGTAAACTAAATTATTCGAAAGACCTGCCCTAAGAAATACGGTCACACCATAGATACACTATCATCATCAGCCTATAATGTTCCCACTGTTGGGACACGGCCTCCTCTCAATGAGAGGGAATGGGCTATAATCTACCACGCGGGCCCAGTGCGGATTGGTAGACATCACATGCCTTCGAATTTTTGGTTCTAGGACATGCCGAACACTACAATATAATACAAAATAGATGCGCAACTGTGGTTTTCGTTTTTAAAACTGTGTACGCAAGCTGTTAGATGGCGCTTTTAGTTTTTGTTCATCAAAATAAATACAAAAAGTAATTCTTGACTGCGGATTCGAACCTGTGAACTATTCACAAGGCGGTCGCTGTCGCCACTACACTATCCTATCTACTTCACTAACAAGTTATCTAAAAAATTAGCTGTTCTCTTCACAAGCATTATGACAGTAGTAAGCTGTCAAACAGTTTAAAAGTTGGTGTCCTCAACCACACAGACGTCAGCACTAGGTATCTATGAAAATTCTGTTGAAGCCCACTTACGGAAGTTTCACCCCCCTAGGTCACACAAAGATTGTTGTCTAAAATAAGATCTAGGTACTTCAATCAGCTATTTAAATACTTGTTGGAAGTCTCTGACTTAACCTAATAGGAAGTTTTGGCACTGAATACTTCATCGCAACCTGGAAAATTAGAAACGACCGCCATTAAAATGGTTGAGACCAGAATCCATTGTTTTGAAACTTACATAATTTCTTTGTGAACGCTTTTACAATATAACAATGTGCGTTTGTATACGTTTTAAAATGACAAATGTAGGACCATTTTACATTGAGGCCAACTTGTTGATTTTAATGCTGGGGCCTATTTGTACTAAGGTTAACATAAGAAAGACCTTAAACATCTATACATTAGACACAGGGTGGAATTTTTCAATGCTATCGGCCCAAACAGGTGCCCCGTAGCACATACAACCCGAGTAAGTAGCCACATAGATGGTCTTTAAAGTTAAAAATGACGTAGTAGTAAGTATTAAAGGCTGACGTGTAAATTGGTAGAAGCTCTGATAAGTGTTACACTGAGAAAAATTGATTTCTGGCTTAAGGTGTATTCCGCCTTTGACGGCTAAATTGTAATGTCGCGCGGCGATTTTGTAACGCTTACGGTTATTTTGGCTTAGCTAGGCGTTTCCGTTAAAATGGTACGTCTTTTATGATAAACACTAACCGACAAAAATGTCTTACCGTAAGGCAGTGTTGGAATTTAACTTTATACTGTTAATACAGCAGTAATGGACTCCAAAAAACGCTTTAAATTTACGACGTCGAATATGTGGTGAATATCACCGTAATTATGGCAATATTTAACTTAAATTAAGGCGATATATACTTCAATAAAAACTAAACAAACGTAAACATAAGTCATAAACAAACTTTCGAAAGCGTCATAAATAATCTTTAGCAGGGCAATATTCACCTTATAATAAGGCGGAATATACTTCGGTCACAACAATTTAAACGTAAACATAAAGTTTTTCAGCGACGTATGTATTCGGCAATATAAACGTATAATGTGGCCACATTTGCCCTATCATAAGGCGAAATGTGCTTAGATTACGACGAATCAAATGGTAACCTTAGGTTATATAACGACGTACATATACGGCACACATTTAAACGTAAATATAGCAATATTCACCTTATCATAAGGCAAAACATGCTCTAGTTACGACTGATTAAACGGTAACATTACGTCATATAACGACGTACATATTTGGTCAAAGCAACCGTATATTTGGCAATATTTGTCTTATCATAAGGCGAAAATTATGCTTAGATCACGACGAATCAAATAGTAACCTTAGGTTATATAACGACGTACATATGCGGCACATATAAACGTAAACACGGCAATATTCACCTTATCATAAGGCAAAACATGGTCTAGTTACGACTGATTGAACGGTAACATTACGTCATATAACGACGTACATATTTGGTCAAAGCAACCGTATATTTGGCAATATTCGTCTTATCATAAGGCGAAATATGCTTAAATTACGACGAATCAAATGGTAACCTTAGGTTATATAACGACGTACATATGCGGCACATATAAACGTAAACATGGCAATATTCACCTTATCATAAGGCAAAACATGGTCTAGTTACGACTGATTGAACGGTAACAATTCTTCATATAACGACGTACATATTTGGTCAATGCAACCGTAAATTTGGCCACATTTGTCTTATCATAAGGCGAAATATGCTTAGATCACGACGAATCAAATGGTAACCTTAGTGAATTGCATAAATGTACTTAGAATAAGTAGAGCCTTATGTTAGGGTAGTCAGTAATAAACGCTTGTATTGCACAGACGTGTTTGATTCTACTTGCATACTTCATGGCGACCCTGCCACACACGTTTCGGAAACTGCGCTGGCAAGTTATCCGTTAACGGGCGCAAAGTGCAAAAGCGGCGGATTCCTGTGTGCCTTGGTGCACCAAGTTACAATGTAAAACAATAGGAATATTATAAGCACGAATGAAAATTAGAAAAAGTTATTCGAAGACTGAGGGTAAGGAGGTTATCATCGCCCAAAACGCTTCAGGAGGCAATAACAGCGCCAGTGAAATAGCAAGAAAATCACATAAAACTAAATAACATTTTGATGACGACCAAAAGGTCGTGCTGTTGCTTATTGTGATTCTTGCAATAATTATAAGAAAATCATACAAAAGCATAACAAATGGATAGACGAGCAAGTGGATTCTGCATTTATAAGAAGGATGAGGCAGCGTCTATCCGGAAGGAGAGACCAAGCTCACGCTGAAGATGTTTAGGCGCATACTCGTACAATTTAATCCGAGAGAAGATTTGTGAGTGCATAAGTGGAAAAAAGTGAAGAAACCGAAGTTGTGAAGTGAAGTGTTTTACGCTTAAGAGTATTGACAATGTTCGATTTAAAAGTATGTAGTAATATTAAGTTCTAACGCAATCCAGGCAGCCAAGGACGAGTCCCCACCATCATCGTCTTCTGCCAGGCCTGCTGAGGTTATGGAGGTAAATAAAGAGTACGTACTTCCAAAAACTGGGTATCATTTATTTTATATATTTAAAAAGGTATTTTTTAGTACTTTTTGCTGCACATATTAACAGTAAACAGACTCTTTTTTTTTGGTTATGATAATGGATTTGCATAATGTTACATGACTGGCACTAGTATAGTAAACATTGTGTAAAAAAGAGTATTTTAGCGTACTCTGTTTTTGTTATAGATTATAGAGTACGCCTACTTGATATAGAGTACAATAGGTACTCTATTTTAGAGTACGGTTGGCAACCCTAATCATAACCTACCCTTCACATTAAATTTAAATTAAATAATTAATAAAACAAGTACAATAATATTTTTTTTTTATTTAATTAAATTTAATCTTACCAATGACTACTTGTTGATATAAAAGTCTGATTACTCGTAAGTGTACTCTAAGTTAGACCTCTGTTTTAGTTTTAAATTGTTATAAGTTCTTTTACATAAAGGTACAGTAAACGGAATGAAAAGGTTCGTCACACCCTTCAAATTTTATTTAAATTAAATAATTAATAAAATGAAATAGTAAATAATAATTGATTTTTATTTAAAGTTTAATTTTATGTTATTTTTTTCTAACCAATGACTACTTGTTGATATAAAAGTCTGATTACTCGTAAGTTTACTCTAAGTTAGACCTCTGTTTTAGTTTTAGATTGATATAAGTTCATTTACCTATAGGTACAGTAAACGGAATGAAAAGGTTCGTCACCTTAAAGTCGGTTTTCGCTTTGAAATTTTGACAAGATAAACAGTCAAACAACTTTGACCTGAATAATTTTGAAGTTTGATTACGAATAGTTATTTAACATTATTTTCTCTTATCTCAGTGTATTCTATCTATTCAGTTTCAAAAGGTATCGTCACGAGCACATGCTCGTTACGTTGAACAAATCAAGTTGAAAACTGACGGAACCTTCTGGTTCCGTCAAACCTATTACTTACAATGTAAAATATTGAAAATTTGTATACTAAGAACGGTCGACCAAGCTATTTAGTTTACATTTGAACATGCAAGTTACTTTGTAAAATGTAAACCAAATAGCTTGGTGACCGTACCTATATTTTTTATCTTGTTTTAAGTATCTAAATATAGTAATGTATCTTAATTGATTTTCTATTTTCTAATACAGATTTTTTTTGATTTTTTTTAATGGTTTTATTGCAATGCACTATCATTCCTATAAGATACAGACGCTATCGGCTTATTATTAGGTTGAGTTTGTAATGTTGGGTTGAGGAGGTAATAATCTATTTAGTATGTTTCTTTAGTAAACAGTTATTATTGAAGTGTTTTATACATTTTCGTTCGATTGATTGCAGAAGCTTACAAAGACTGGGAGAACAGCTTTCTGAGAACAGCAGGTTACGCTATTCACTGAAGGCACGGTTGGCTGATCTACTATCATGAAGTTCATGTGAAGGATATTAGCTCGCGCTACCTTAGAGTGAACGCGCACTTTGAGCGGCCCAATGCCCTTAATATGAACTAATAAATGATAGTAAAGCAAGTCAATCATGCCTTTATCGAAAATCGTTACCAGCCGTTAGAAGGCTTTTTTTCCGGTCTTCATAAAACATTTCTGCTCGAAAAGAAAGCAGAAATTACCTTACGATACGGCTTACCTAATCGTATGGAACATTCTAAGACAACTTACTAGAAGGTGAATACGACTTAGTAAACGTTGAAAACGCTTAGTGGATAGGTTAAACCACAGTAAGGAAAGACATAAAACGCCTTAAAAGAAGTCGATTGTGATTTAGTAAACGTTGAAAACGCTTAGTAGGCAGGTTAAACCCACAGTAAGTAAAGACGTAAAACACCTTACTAAAAGTGAATTACGACTTATGAAAACATCAATAGAGCTTAGTGCACAGGTTAAACCCCAGTAAGAAAATACGTAAAATGCCTTACTAAAAGTCAATTATAACTTTAAAAAACATTAAAAGCGCTTATTAGACAGGTTAAACCATGGTAAAGAAAGACTTAAGATGCCTTAATAAAAGTCGATTACGACTTAGGAAACGTTAAAATGCTCAGTGGACAGGTTAAAATACAGTAAGGTAAAACGTTAGACGCCTTACTAGAAGTCGATAAACTGTAAAAGCGCTTAGTGGACAGGTTAAACCACTGTAAGGAAAGACGTAAAACGCCTTACTAGAAGTCAATTGGGACAGTGATACGTCGGAAAGTTTTGTGTGCGTGACCCGAGCACGTCCCTTTACGGTTTATATCGCCTTACCGGAAGTTAAATGTCATCGTCAATCAGACGATTCTATCTGACTTACCACGTTTATAGCTTTTGAATTAAGGCTTATCTGTTAATAATTACGTCTAAAATACACATTAGAGAGTATATTGCTGCTTATTTTTTGCGCCTTTCGCTTAAGGCGTAAAACGCCTCCAACCTAGGAAGGCGTTTTTGGTCGGTTGACTTTTGGTCGTTTTTTCGCCTTCATTACGAATAAATCCGCCCTCGTTACGAAACATTCGGCTTTACATTTTTCTCAGTGTAGTCCTGATAATAATCGGCTATCATGACGTGTTGTGCAGCTTATCCGGGCCAAGATCGTCAGTATAAAGTTTCACTCGGTTTAAAGTAACGTTTATAATGTGCACAGCAGATTGTAATTCCGCAAATCGTTATGTGAGTTTCTTACTTTGTAATAATTTTCTAGCGGTACTGTTTTTATCTTAGTACTCGTATTACATCGGAAATGTATGTAAGATTATATTACTGTCAGTTTAATGAATCTAGATAAAATGCGACGTGGATTTTAAATAAAACCGCAGATGAGATGCACTAGCATAATTTAGAATTTCACATAAGAAATGTATATAATGTCAATAACTTAAAAATAACCACCAATATAATATATAATTTAGTACATTTACTTTTTGAGTTTTTCATATTTTTATAAATTATAAGTAAGTACGTTCTCTGCGCAAATCAATTGAGTATTAAATACTGTAAATTAAAGTTCGGCAGGCATGACAAAATACAATCGCTAAAATAACATTGATGGGGCTATGTAAACGAGTAACTTTAAATATCAAAATGCAAACATTTTCAGCAAACTTAATATTGAAGCAGTGCTTGTGCGACTGATCGTTTGTTATTTACTCATCATTAGCGCTGCGCATGCGCCGTTAATCTGAAGAAGCCGCCATCTCCGACATGCGCAGGTGTACGCTGTGCTAGGCAGGTAGGCAGGGTTTAAATTAGTTGTACATAGTTGGTTTGAATTTTAAATGCGAAAGTTTTTGAGTAAGTATGGATATATGGATGTTTGTCACTCAAAAACTATTGAACGGATTTTAATTAATTTTTTGCACACCGATACTTAATAACCTAGATTAAAGGATAGTATACAATATCAAACTTCACTCTTGCGAAGCCGCTGGCAGAAGCTAGTAAGTACTTAATATGTCTTGACAACATAATTTTCATAGAAATAGTGGTAATTTAATCAATTTCTTGTATAGTTTCATGCGTTTCAAGCAAGGTACAAGTACAAGTATTTTTTTGGTTACGGCTCTAATTTATCAATAGTATTTAAAGACTGAATGTAATAAATAGTTGATCTTTTTTTTCTTCTGTACCATAGTCACAAAGCTCTATTGATTTTGATGTTTCGAAATAAATAAGTAAATCAAACTCTACAGTCCTGATTTACTACTTTAGTATTTCTCACTCAATATAACTCTTTGAGCATTAAAGCTGAGATAACGATTCTGATTTACATCGTATAAGCGTAAGTTTAAATATGATTCCCATCATATTAAGATTAAAGGATAGCTATTATGTCTGCTGCTCGGGCAATTTGTCGCGGGTACAGTTAGTGAACAATTTACAAGTGTGTGGGCGGGCGGACCGGCGCACGCGCTCCGTGGGCGGACGGAACCATTCAAGAGAAATGCTCTTCGAAACTATCTCCTCCTACAACCAAATGCACTTTTACGACCAACAACAAAACAAGACATAATAAAACACCTTTACAACGCCACGTTGGGCAGAGCAAACAATAGCAGGAATGTAGACGAGTGTAAATACAGCCGACTGGCTTGAAAAAGCAATTCTTTTTGTTTTACCTTTAATACCCTTGTTTGTTTTGCCGCTTTTCGGCTAATAGAGTACCTGTGTCTTGTTTAATTGCTCAGCTAGGGGTTTGTTCAAAAATATGTTTAACAGATGAGCTCCGGTCCAAGCTTCGCGGATGTACTTAATTGATTAGATAGCGAAGCTTCAAGCAACGGTATCGGAAGTTAAGTGGCTCCACCTTGCGTAAGTTGAGCGGAGGTAAATCAAGCACGTCCAGCTATGAGACATTAATAGCTGGCAATAAAACAAACTCGACTGTTTCCTGTCACTGAATTGGATCCCAGCCACTTCACGGTTCACATAAGTATTTACGATTACGTAGGTAATATTATCGTATTTTTTCCTTTAAAAAAAATTGTATGCTTTTCACGTTAATCATTTATTTATTTGCATTGGCAACCTTTCGTTAGAAAAGTGTAACAGCTTAACATTAGTTATCTATGAAATCTAATCATTTACACCTCTTTTTAAAAATGTCGTATATACTCGTAAGTGGTCAATCAATAGAATTATGTATATATGTTGTAAGACAAAACCATGTTAACAAAGCCAAGAATAAACTTGATTATTGACGAAGTAAAATTTCCCACTACTCCTGTGTAAAATAACACGTTTGACGTCGGTACTTTTGCGTTTCTCACAATAGCCTTTTATAATAATACTTACGATAAATAATTCACAGTCACTGCTTTATGCTATGGTCACCACACGTTTGACTCCTGATACCAAGTAAATCGGATCACAATAATAATGTATCTCATAGACAGGTACCTGACTTTATTATCCGGAACTCGCGATTTCGATTAGTTCTACGTGTGATCAACAGAATTCATCAATTATCTTGAGCAATTATCTATAGTTGTTGGTTATGCTTCACGGTCACGGAATGGCTCTTTCGACGGAATCTATCCAAAATAGAAAAGTATGAAATTATGAATCATCATCCTGCATCGTTGCTAACTTATGAGGCATGTGTGGGGAGTAATGATTTTCCGGGTTATTTGGAATACAAGATAGTTTCACCAGCCTGTCGTTATAATGGGAGTAATTATTTGTGAATAAAATAATAGCGTAACATCATGTCTGTAGTTCCAGAAGTATTAGCAGAGGTGTACCTGGTAGGTAGTAGTACACCAGAAATTCGCCAGTTACATTCAAGTCCCATGTTAGAGTGGGCGAGCCTATTATAACCATAAACCATATAAAAACTAAAATTATGTTCATGTTACAGTAACAACTAAATAGTAATGAGCAGTTTTACTGCTTAATTGCTTTTTTCAATTAAATGATTGTATAACTTCGAATGGCTTGGACAAAAGATAGAGGAATTCGAAGTCTTAGTAGGTTGCCTATACTAAAACAAAGTCCTTCAGAATGTTTTAGAACACAATTATCATACATAACATCACCTATCTGAACTATATGGTACCTAGAGCCGTTAACATGGCCTACCCAAAGTAACGTGTAACGCGGCCAATTGCACGACAAACACTTTAGTTACCTAAAAACGGTTGCGTGATGGTTCGATTGTAACGAATAACTTGATCCAGTGAAAGCCGTGTTACTTAATACTCGTAATATGTTCAGAAAACTCGATTCCCGGCAGCGAGCCATTCACAAGCATCTTTGATTAGTAAAAATTAAAATTCCAATTAATACGTACTTATCTCGGCGCCCGTGGAACCTGTTCGCTTCCGGAGTTACGCTAAACCAGTTCTCTGCCCAATTTGTTCTTTTTAAAATCACTTTTTAAAATGTCTGAATTGCTTGTCTGCGCTGGTATTAAGTAACTACTCGATTAGGTAATTTAATGGGTGTTAACGAGTGAATTATTTTTGCTCAATGCTCAGGCTTCGCCTTATTATAATTTTAGGGAAACTTAATGTCCTGACTGAGAATGAGGCTGTCATTAATAAGCTGAAACAGATGTAACGTCAAAACATGTAGGAACAAAGTCTGCAAAGTGAACTAATAAAACAGAGTTTTTGATCGTCGCATACAATCTCAGGAATCAATTTATTTCTTACATCAATGACTCTACATTTTCAAGCTTACAGTGTTTTCTTAATTCTTACGTTCCTAATCGGTTGATCTGAAATTGATGCATTGTTTTTTATGTACTTAAGTATGCGGTCACCTGGATCATGGATGGTTCTTTGCTATAGTTGAACCCGATAGGTGGCGCTGTTATGTACTTACAGGACAGAGTCTAGCGTCTGCCGCGTCAGCTGGTAGTTTATATTGTAATACTAGCTTTTGCTCGGGGCTTCACTCCCGTTATATACGGTAATTAACTCACGAGAACAATATTTCAAATGTCTATAGCAGTCGGGATAATGTAGCTTCCCGTTGCCGTAGTTCCGAAGATTAGCCACACATATAAACTTACAAACAAAATACCTTTTATATTATTAAAGTGGGTATAGACGAGTATTGTATTGTTTTTTTATTGTCTAAAGTATGTGAGTGTTTTAAATGCATCTACAACACCGTTCTCACACAAGAATTTTTCAACAGTTCAGTAGATATTTCGTAATTATTCTCTATTGAGTATACTTAGCCGGCCCAACTTAGTATATTATGAAATAGGTTATCTCATAACTACCTATTTAGGGGATATGTTGAATTGAAATTGACAAAATTCAGTTTTAATACCTATCTAAACACTACGAATATCTAAGAACTACTTATTAACTATTCCAGTTCTTAGATACTTAATTAAAGCCATATTGATTAGGTGTGTATATGTATATGTCACCGTAAAATTGTTAAACACGTTATATTGTAATCTCTCTAGCGAGATTGTAAACTCTCAAAATATTGTCAACTGGATATACGGAAGTGGCTCTGCCCCCATAATCGGGACTTGGGGCACCCCCACGTTAGGTTAGTTAGGTTCCTTTAAACCCTGCACTCGGAAATAGGGGGGGAATATGAAGTGTCTGTAAAGTGTGTGTAAGTCTTTTAGGTTAGGTTATATTAATCGGTATTTCTCAGAAATGGTACATTATCTTCTCATGAGAATGGTACCTTGGGCAAAGGGGACCCCTCCTTCCCTCCACACCGCGTAATCTGACTACCACCGCATGCATTCCACGAAAAATGATGCGTTTTATTGTAAGCAGTATGTTCGTTTGTCAATATTTGGAGAGTTTACAATCTCTCTAGTTATTTTACAATCTTACGTGTTTAACAATTTTAAGGTGACATAAATATACCCCTAAACCAAAATTTCAATCTTAGAAAACTGGTCCAATCCGAGAACATGATAGCTTGTTGCGTTTTATTGTGACGTCCTAAATCAACATCGATCATGATAAATACTTGTTCTTGTACCAATGTTCAACGATACATTGTTAATTGTGTTGGTTCATGCATAGAGATATTAGAGAATATTATTTGACCGCTATTGTTATAGTAAAACGCACCATCTCCACCAACCACCAGGCATCAGGCACCAGGCACCAACTCATCTCCATGTGCTTGAGACTCATCATCATTTGCCTAGCCTTTTCCCAACTATGTTGGGATCGTCTTCCAGTCTAACCACATGCAGATGAATACCAGTATTTTACATGGAGCGACTGCCTATTTGACCTCCACAACCCAGTTAATACTGGGTAATACGATACCCCTTGGTAAGACTGGTTGTCAGACTATTTGGGCCACTGACTACCTGTAACGACTGCCAAAGATGAACAAATGACAGCGGGAACCAACAGCTTAATGTGCTTTCCGAGGCACGAAGGAAACTCGGTATGTTAGGGTGGTCACCCATCCACAGACCAACCTAGGCGACACGGCTTAACCTAAAAATCGACCCGAGCGGCTGTTATTATTTAGCCACAAGCTCCTCGATATGCTCGAGACTACCTAAGTAATTAAATCTTCATTGCAGATTGTGACTGTCACATCAAAATTTAATTCACTTCTCTAAGCTCTAGGTTTTTTAGGGTTCCTCAGTAAAAGCAAAGAACCCTTTAAACATACACCAAGTCTATCTGTAGGTCCGTTTTCTGGTCTATCCCACTACGTGTGATGTCAAAACATGAAGTTTTTACACCTTATTGATTCCGGAGATACGCTGCGTACTAGTATAACTTCAGGCCTATAACGCCTGAAGGGTAGGGCACTCAGTGGTGTTGCTTATAGTATCATTGCGTCCAGACTTCGCCAAGTCCCATGTTCCTTATCAAAGGGGGCAAAACAAATAGAGACGATTGCATCTTGAACGAGGTGATCCGAAAGAGAAACAGCTGATTGTCAACATAGCTCACAGAATAAGTAAGTTGAAGTGGCAAAAGGGCCGGCCATATTAGCCGCAGAACGGATGACCGTCGAGCGGTAGACGTGCTCTTGAGTGGAGAACGCGCATCGGCAAACGTAAGTGTCCCCGGCCGGCACCTTCCAGGTCGGTGTAGTGACGATCTTCGCTGGATGGTTGGTACTGTTGGTAGCAACTGGATGAGAGTCGCTGAGAATCTAGTTGAATGGTTTGCGATAGAAAAAAAAACCTAAGTCCAACAGTGGACTGTAGGCTGAAGATGATGAAAGCTACGTTCCTTCCAGTCTATAACTTATCGCTTCGAAGATATGGGTCGGGGTGCTTTTGAGACTAGGACCGCGGTCCCGGATTCCCCCTTAATATTATTGAGTGACATTTTCAAACACCTTTTTTTCGAGAAGTAATCACTGTGCGTAGTCCAACACGCAATTAGCCGGTTTTTTATCATTGAAAATTGCCGTTTTTTATTTTTTAATAAAAACTGAACTGGTTGGTGACATTTGTAATAAAAAATGTTTATATTAAGTGCAAGCGACTGAGGAACATGTTTACGATTTGTGTGCGAATGCGAAACGGCTACCGAATCTAATTCTGCATGTTAATAAACGATTCATCGATAAGTAATCGAACTATGAATAATTCACATTTCATTAAATTATATTTAAATTTTAAGTGGTGAGATATTTAATTTACATATTATGATGTTCTCCTGAACTTATATATGAGGTGTGTACGTATTATCTATATAAATAAAAATGAATTGTTGTTCGTTAGTCTGATTAAAACTCGAGAACGGCTGGGCCGATTGAGCTGATTTTGGTTTTAAAATGTTTGTCGTAGTCCAGGGAAGGTTTAAACGGTGAGAAGTAGACAGGTAGGTAGGTAGGTAGTAGGTAGGTAGGAAAAATGCATTGCAACGCATGCCGGGTACAGCTAGTTTTAAATAAAACACCCAAATAAGTGGATTAAAAACTTTACGACTGTGCATAACGTGTATCTACCCAAAAGTCAATATATATTATGCAGTGAATAGCGTCTGATAGGACATAAGTTAGGCAACACTATCTGAAATCTTTTACGGGCAATAATGAATAAATAAACAGCGTATTTATAGATACTGACAGCCTGGCAGTTAATTTCATGTTATTCTCGTGAAGTTGTCACACTTGACACGCACAAAACATCCGCATTCTGCAACCAAAAGTGTTTGCGCGAGACCGTGACTTCCAACGTAGTGGAAACAAATTCAGCTAAAATGTGCTCCGCGCAACATTATGTTTAATTACCGAGGGCGATGTTGATGAATTGTCCAGATATTAATGCTCGAGACGCTCGGCTGGCATCCAGGCCGCATATGCGTGTGCGCACTACGGCCCATTGCGGCCGGACTCAATGAGCTCTGTTTTATCTCAAGTAAAAACTTTAATGTTTGCAGATTAGCCCGCTCGAGATGTGCGCTCACACTGTACGCTGTACGTAAGTGTAACACGCTGTATAAAGCATGTTCTGAGCATTTACAACTGGAAGCCGCGAATGATAAAAGTGTTTTGTACGTTTTATATGTACGCAAACGCGTGCTTATAGCGGCGTGTATAATAATATATATGGTCTTGATGATTAATTCGCATGATTTTCTAACCTTGATAATGTGCGGCATCCTCATGCTTTTAAAATAATATTGTTGTAAGTTATAACCGCGCCACCATAACACTTTGCAGTTGTGAACTTGTGCGCACAAACATTACGTGTGGACATAGCATGTAAAGTGTAAGCAGTAGGTAAATAAATACCTACAGCTTATGTCAATGCACCTGCGGGTGTGTTTTATTTACTAAGTGTATGTAAGTGCATTTTTTTTCAACCAACTTTAAAACACCCTGTATAGGTAAATCAACTTATCATGTCAAATCATTTGCAGTGTACACACATAAAACGGTATCAAGGTTAAACGAAAAATGTAAATAAAAAATACGCTACTATACAGGATGGTTTCAAAGTTATTTGTGTTATTGCACACATTTTGATGCACCATAACGGATATGGCTAAGTACTTTACAACATATTTAAGTATAGGTTATATTATGGTACGTTTAAAGGCTATTTACCGCAACAGTAACCTTGAGCACGTAAATGTCGCAGCATTTCAACCAACTATTAACAGCGTAATTAATAAGACAAGCTGATTTTTATTCTTATTACAAGAGTTACAACTTTCAAGAATAAGATATTGTTATTTTAAATCAAGTATGAAGTAAGTGACTTTTGAAACTGTGATGTAAATCCAACTGCTTGTTATAAAATTGAGCTTTCTTAGATCAGACAGCATGAATTATTTGACTATATTAACAAGATAGATCTTATAAAACCATTTTCTAAACCGTACAGAGTCCACCTGAAACTCATTAAGTACCTAACCTACCCATCCGTGGATAACTTGAAAAATCGGCAATTAATTGAAAAAGGCACGATTTAATACAGTCTAGGTCGTTGTAAAAACAAATTTGAGACAAATGGTGTATTAGTGATCTGATCAAATAAAACAAAAACTTAGCAAACACAAACAAGAATTTGTATCTAAAAGTCGTTTGTTATTTTGCTCTTACCCTGTTTGTCTCAGAAACTCGAAAATAAACGTTCCAGTTTTCGCCAAGGTGATTGTCACCCAGTTCGAATACGCTGCTGCTAGAGGTGGGTACGTTTGCAATGACATTTTACAAAGTTGTTTGTTTAGCGGAGCACAATCACCCTCTGGCTAACGTTCACTGAGATCTGTGCTCAGAGTAATCACGGCCATCTCGGAGTGTTTATTACGAACTGTAATAGCGCAGGAGTCGTTAGGCATCTAATGCGAGTGTGGCTTAGTGCCACAGAGCCTCAGAGCCACTTGCCAGTCACCGCAGCAGCGGATCTTGAATCTTTATGGCTCATCCCGACGCACGAGCGCTTTGTCCGCTAATCACCAAAGACTCAAAAACGTTGGTTTGCATCCGTTTGCAGTTGTTTACTTAATACATCTACATTTCTACACTAATATTATAAAAAGGAAAAAATGTATGTTTGTGTGTGTGTGTTACATGTTTGTAATGAATAAACTCAAAAACTACTTCGTCGATATCAAAAATTCTTTCACCATTGGCAAGCTACATTCACCCTGAGTGACATAGGCTACATTTTATCTCCGTACTCCCACAGGCACGCGAACTACGCGGGTGTAACCGCGTGACGTCCGCTAGTTTTTAATAAGTTAGTATATTTATGTTAATCTTCTCACAACTATTTATTATAACCAGCATAATACAGATTAACAATGCTCCTATATAGAAAGCGAAAGACAAACCTGTGATAAAGATGATTTCCTTGTTAACCCAAAAGTTGTCTGGTAGACAATGCCTTGTGGTATTAATTCCACCTATGTATCACTATTGCACATGAAGTTTAAATAAATTAAGGGTTTACAAACATCTTTCAATTCATAACTCTTTAGAACAGTAGTAAAATCTAAGGGATGTCTGATGTGTTTAAGACCAGACTCTCTGTCTCTACGTCACAAAATAACTTCATTCGTCTCACGTTCATTTTATGATTTTATCCTTTACATAAATATATGAGTTATCAACGCAGTCGTCGTCCACATCGAGACATAGGATAGGCTTAACCCAACTTGTGCCACAACTCCCTGGCCTCCACCTCCGTATTCAATCTTTAACCTTTATATAGTCGTCAGTACATCTAGCTGAGGCTAGCCTATTCGCTTTAAAAAATTTGTCAAAATATTTATTTCTTAAAGCATAATTGCTTTAAGAAATAAATATTTTGACAAAAAAAAAAAGCAAAAAAATAAAAAAAAATAAAAAATAAAAAAAAAAAAATCTAAAATCTTGTCAAAATATTTATTTCTTAAAGCATAATTGCTTTAAGAAATAAATATTTTGACAAGATTTTACTGGCCCAGATCATACAGCCCTGAAAAGTCGAGAATAATCTACTTATTTATATAGTTACAATGATTTTTCAGGTTTAATAAAATAAAGTGTATCAAAAGCGATAATATAGGGTGACACTAATTCAAACCCTTCTGAATTACTGACTTATTTACCTGCACTTAACGCACTTATCAGTTTATTAAAAATGAACTATTTAAATCAATGAAACCAGTGTATTTACAACTTTCAGCCTTGAAAGTATTTAAATTTAAAACAGCTTTCTGTTCAGCATTATATGGTTAAGAAATTATGGAAGAGGCACACAGTTCTGCGGTCAAACAGTTTATTTCAAGAGCAGCTGTTTCACTGAACAATTACTGAAAGGAACGAACTCGTTCCTTCCTCTCTTTAATGTTCGGTTCTTTGGGTAAAAATATCTGTGCGATGATGAATGATGTTTGTTTAACATCCTGACTTCTAAAGCTATACAAACTGTTTCGGGATACAAAACGATCTGTATCGTTTGCCTTCAGAAACTGCGCATGATTCCGTTTTATATTATGGGATGGCGAAGTTTTAAATACTAAGCAGTGTGATTTATTTGTATTTGTTTTGGTAGAGGTAGTTTATCACATTTGACTCTCCAATAGCAAAAAAAGCATTCAGAAATATATCATAACTAGATCGCTGGAGCGCCCGGATAATTCTTTCTAGATATTCCTGAAAAGTCTTTGGGGCCTTATGGTTCTTAAAAACTAATTTCCAAAAGCAATTAGGACGCATAAAGAACATATTACAGTCACATTAATAGGTATAATAATTTGCGAAAAACGCCTTGTAATTCAAGACATTGAAGTAAAATTTTACCAAAGCGTATCTTTTGACCCCGTTATTTACTGAGCAGTGTAATTTTTTTACTTTATTTACCGATCTATTAGCGGTGGCTGTCTGGTTAACCACTCTCCAAAACTGTACAATTAAACGAGAAAGTGCATTTGGACTTTATTTACTGCTTACTCACTTTATTTATTTACCAAGTTTAATAAAACATTAACCAATCACTTGTGATTTAGTCAATCTCCTATTTCAAATGTAATTTTCCCGAAGTTTTTTCCGACTTTATTATACAACGTGAACAAGAAAACACTTTTTTTATTTTGCTTAGGTTTGCTTCCAACATACTGCAAAAATAATTTTAGAAAATGTTTGCAAACAAGAAACTTTAAAACAAAATTAATTGAAGTAGGTACTCACATTGATCCTTGAATATAAAACTTGAAACTCGGTTAATATCCTGAACTGTCTAATTAAAACATCAGAAGGTAAAATCACATGTCAAACACAAGCACGTTAGTATTCGGGAGTGTATCCAGTAGCACTCGGAGCACAGTGTCACGGCGACGTGAGGAGTCACAGGGACTGATAACAGTGCGAGGCGCGTGAAGACATGCGGATCGATCCCAATGCGGGAATGTTTTGATAAGGGCGGCGCGGTGGGCTCGGCGCGGCCGGGCGTGGGACCTGGTGCGCGCGGCGCGAGAGACTGCCGCCGCCGCCGCGCCGTGTCCAGCGCGCCGTGATAACGTCGCCGCCGCCGCAGCCGCCCGCGCGCTCCATGCACGCGACAAGTGCATCCATTCATTCCACGCGGTTACACTCCCCCGATTTAACGATTCAAACAATGGATTTATGAATAAAGCCAATGATAACGACCTAGGCCTATTGTTTTCGGCGCGCGCTGTGTTTTCATAAACAACAGCCGTGCCGACCAAAATATGAAACAACAAACAATGGTCAAATAATGATTGTCAGCTATTTTATTAATTAGATTGTCATATTTATAGAGCGATAGGTAAATAAAATATGAATCGTGAATCAGAAAGGCGTGTTTACATTCTACATATTTTCCTCTCTCGTAAATCATGATAACATATAAGTACACGTACATACAATCACGTATTCCATTGAGTTTGAGGTTTACATAAAGAAGGTTCTGATTACTTAAACATTATGAGCGAGGTAAACCTTGACATTATTGTAATGTTTACCAAAGATCGGAACGGGACTTGATATAACCCTTGTCAAAATCTTCTCGTCTTACAAATCAATACAAGCGTATAATTTAGCGCATGCTTACACCCAAATGTTTATTTTTTACTAGAACATTATATCGATTAGTATATAAAGTGGTAGACAGGCTACATGAATATTGACGCTCTCTTTCAGTGCAAAACTTGTCTCTACCCGTCACGTCTCCTGAAATATTTTCCATTGTCTCATGCGAGTTTTTACGCTGGCTTTTCATTGCATTCTGGGGTTACTTTTGGACTTATAGAACACATAACTATGTCATATTACATCTTCAAGGAAACAAACATATTTTTGATTAATATTCCTTAAAAAATTAACCTTCGTTAACATTAGTTTGAAAAAAGCTGGATAATATTGCATGAATGGCTTCCAATCTAACCGTATGCAAGTAAATACCAGTATTTTACGTGAAGCGCGTACCTGTCTGAACCCCACAAGTGCCCACAACCCAGTTAGTACTGAGTAATCCGATTCAATACTAGTTCGTAAGACTATCCTACTAATGACTACTTGTAACGATTGTCAAAGATCTACCAATGACAGCCGGGACCAACAGCTTAGCGTGCTTTCCAAGGTACGCAGGAAACTCGGTATATAATGGGTCGTCACCCATTCAAGGACCAACCAAGGCCAACGCGGCGGCGGAAAAGTACCGAAAAGGGTTCCCAGGTCAACCCAAAAAAATATATGCTTTTTTCGCACCTCATTCGTAGCGGCCATATGCGTCATGTAGCTGCTACTGCCATTTGTTAGCAGAAGGTAAACTTAAAATATAACATTTCGGTACTATCTACTGGTTTCTTTGATTCGCAGCATGAAAAGTGGATGTGATTCTTATTATGTGGCTGGTCGATAAAGCGTTTTCAATCGTTTTCAAGTTCAATGTTTCATGTTTATGATTTCTGGTTCCTAGGCATCACTACTAACATGGTTGTCAGTGCTACATTATGTTGACCGGAACGTCTCTTTTTACTACCTTTTGATAAAAATATTTCATTCCTGCGTGAATTTTGTATCATTTTCTTATTTATCCCACAAATGAACCACAATAAAGAACAGCTTGGAGAAAATTGTAATTTTATAAATTTTTCACACTCGCATAGTCATGATTAATGGGAGAACGTATTTATGTTACGTTTATAATTAAAACAACCATTTTGTATCTGTAAGGCTGTAACAATGATTCGTTTATGTGTTGCTGTTTTATAACCGCGAACAACAAATTATTTTTAGGCATAATTTACTTATCTGCTACATCATTCTTAGTAATTTACCTTTTCTTTATTTAGTAGTGTTCTACATTTTCGAGTCGATACCCAAGGAGGTTCTCCATATAAATAGTTCTAAAGAATTATGTATTCAAGAGCAGCCTCTATTTAACCGAATTAAAATAAGATGAATTTGCCAGCTTGAAAAACGTGACAATTATGGAAGTGATTCCCGTATCTGATTTTTTTATTTAAATTTTTGCGTCATCGTTTCGAGTAGCAAAACAAGCACGATTGTTGAAATCGGAAATACGAAATTGTAGTTTTCTAAACAGAAACAAACTATCTACGTCTATTTTCTTGTTAATTGTTTGGTAAGCTGAGCTTGATCATGGAATAACAATAGCCTCTCAATTATAGAGCAATTAGCGCCATCCAGATGATGGATTTACGAATTTAGGCGTAGAGGGACCATTTCAACTGTGGTGTAGAGATGCCTACAAAGAACTCCGTTTCGTACTAATATTATAAAGCAGAAGAGTTTGTTTGTTTGTTTGGTTGAACGCGCTAATCTCAGGGTCTACTGGTTCGAATTGAAAAAATCTTTTTGTGTTACATATTCCGTTTATCGAGGAAGGCTATAGGCTGTATAACATCACGCTACGACCATTAGGAGCGGAGCAGGAATGAAAAATGTTGCAAAAACGGGGATTTTTTTCCTTTCGTTTTTCTCTCTTTGACGCAGACGAAGTTGCGTGGGTCAGCTAGTCATATTATAAGTACAGACGACATGCTCCAGAGAGCCATCTAACCGTTATTTGTTAATTACTCGCACACTCATGTACGAATTAAATTGTGAAATGAATAATTAATTTTTATATAATTTGGAATTCTTACCACGTACGGCGATGATAACGGTTGCCTCGCAAATTAAATCGCGGTTTAAGAAGATGTTGAAAAACAAACATAATTTTAGACTTTATCTTTGTTAGCATATAATATGCAAGAAAACTAGGACGATGTACGAACAGTTAGTTTTAGTAAGATAGTCACGCAGAAAATACTGTAAGTGTACAACGAAAAAGTCATCTGAAACCTACTTAATAAAGTTATTATTAACCTGACGGTGAACAGACATTTAATTTATAAAAATCTGCATTGTTAAAAGTACCTTCCAAGATATTCCGAGAGAATTATACGATGGTAGAGTGCTTCTAAAAAATCCTATGAGTTATATTAAACTTGAATGGTCGTGCCATTTCCCTTGCGGAGAGATCGATCGAGTGTCACAATGATTAATGTTGGAAATGGACATCGTGATGGCGGTTGCTCTTCTGAGATAGGTACTCGTAGATACTGAATTTATTCAATTCAGCTTTTGGTATTTATTAAAAAAAAATACATTTTACAAGGCCGATTAAGCATTAAAATATGATCTATATTTACCTGCGTAGGGTTAAGTTTATGTTGCATTATTTTTAAACAAAGATAGCATGCATAGCATTTGCATGTCGCGGAGATGAGAATACTAAGGGGTATGTGTGGTGTTACGCGAATGGATAAAATTAGAAATATGAGAGGAAGTCTGAAAGTGGCGCCGGTGACTGAAAAGTTGTGTGATAATCGGTTGTCGTGGTATGGGCATGTGATGCGGAGGAATGAGGATATTATCGTGAGGAAAGTTTTGGGTATTAATGTGGATGGTGTACGAGTAGAGGAAGACCAAAGACACGATGGATGGACTGTGTTAATAATGATACGGCGAGAAATAGATAAATATGGAAGAAGAAGACATGCTCCAGCGGGCAAGAGAATGATGATGAGCATGCTTAGCATATATAATTCCTGATTTTACCAAGAATGCGAACTAAGTTTGGTAAAAAAATGTTAACATTTGAAGGAGCACAATTGTACAACAAAATACCCTCAAGTATTAAAAGAGTGCACTCATTCAATGCATTCAAAACTCTTTTAACGAAATATTTGATCACAAATAACACCCTTCCAAACATCTGAATGCATTGGATATAGTAATTCCAATTAGTTTAGTAATTTAGTAAGTAATTTCATAACTGCTACTGTGACGTCTGTGACGAACTTTAATTAACTATAATTAATTTTAAGCATTGTTCTCATGTAAGTGACTTTGTGTCTTTTTTTGAGAATAAAATATCTTTAAACCTATAATAAAATATAGTAGTCGTTTGTCAATGTCTAGTAAAACCTTTGTATGTAAGTACAATCGTGGATGGCAAATAAGGTCAATTTGTAAATATTGCCTCCTCTCCTAGACCAATAGAGATCTTTATTTTGTATACAACACATAGCTACATATATTATACCTGTAATATACGGTGACTGTTAATTAGTGTAAAATCAGCTGTTCAGTACTTATATTTATACAACATTATTTTTTGTTAACACTAAACCCGAAAAGGGGTCATTGTACTCATCATTTTGAACCACTTTTTCTATGGGACGAACCTTGAAATCGCGAAAATAAAATCAGCTGTTCCCTACATTTTGACGAGTTATGCGAACATAAATGTAGGGAACAGCTGATTTTTTTTCGCGATTTCGGGTTTGGTCCCATAGTAAAAGTTGTTTGTTATCATGAGCACAATCACGTGTTTAAGTATCGTGCACTAATTGCCAGTCACCCTATATACCTAACTCAATATAGCTACGTATTGAGCTAATACAACCATACTACAGACTATACTATACAGACATTACAGACAATAACTTAATTGTATGTAGAGTGCGTCGTGTGGTGGCCACTAGTCAGTGCAGCCGCGGATCAAAGCTTCGTCGCTCAGCTCCAGTAATTAGATTGTTGGCCCTCACCCGAGCTTGAGCTTGACACGGATATCACTAATGTCATTTTATGTAATAGATTAACACGATTTATGATACCATCCTTGATCCAATATTCCTCTACTGTTGTTGTGAACATACTGTCACGTGGTATTTTATTTCTACCCCAAAATTCGCTTTCATTATTCCAGTGTAATTACTTGAAGATTTTCCGAATATGATATTTCGATCACAAAAATGAAGCATTATGTGCAACATTTAAATAATCTGATGATCTTTCATTAGGTGTGAAATTCATATGTATAATTCAGTGTTTTCGAAAGTGGTCCTGGTGGACCCCAGGGGTCCACGGGAAACCCGGTGGCGTGGAATAAATGGGGGTTTAATAGTTGTAAGTGGGTAAACGGAAAAATGCAACAAGAGATCCACACAAACCAGAAAATTTTGAAAGTGGTCTACCAGAAAAAAAGTTTGGGAACCTGTGGTTTAAATGACGCACGAAACAGCGTGACCGTTGAACATGTTCAATTTGTACAATAAAACTCGCTACGTCTGCGGTGCCCCGCGGACATAGGAAAATAGCACAAATAGCACGTCCCGCTAATTGTTTAGCGCAGCACAACTTCACCGATTGGTCCAGCGTGTATCTCGTACACTTTGTCACAAGACAGTCGCCGCGATGCACGCATTGCTAATAACATGTCA
Organism: Xestia c-nigrum; assembly: GCA_916618015.1. NCBI lineage: Eukaryota > Metazoa > Arthropoda > Insecta > Lepidoptera > Noctuidae > Xestia > Xestia c-nigrum. The sequence continues at coordinate 9,476,752 of OU745245.1, read as the reverse complement.
CGGGAATGTTTCTGCTATCTGCTGCTAGTAGTCTCGTACACATGACGGTATTTATTATTTTATTATTTACTCATCAGTTATCCTCTACGGTAGGTACTTATTCTGACACATGACGATATTTACCCAGTTGGCACTCCACGAAAGAGGGTCGTTGTGCCAGGCCATCGGGCGGCCTAAAACCTTTTTCATTCACTTATATTTACTTTATGTTTGTTAAGAAATTCCTGAAAGTTGTCAAATAAAAAGTAAAATTTACGCAATGCACCGTGAACCGTTTTGCTCACACGCGGTCGATAACAGTCCAGTGTAAATGAGTTTACCGATGCGATTTGAATTTTGTGCAACGAAATCCATTTACTTAATCGTAAATATCCTAAGTTATGCCTTCGTTTTGGGAAACCGAATATGTGTTGCTGAGGACGTTACAATATTGAACTGGAAAGCGTAGTTACGCATAATTAAATTAAAATCTGTGTATAAATCACTATAACACAAGTGTTGCTAAACGTTAGCGTATAGATCTAATGTGCGAGCGCATAGGGGGGCGTCCTATGAAAGTTTTGCAACAGCGGACGCGGACTTACATTGCCTGCAACATGTTATTTATGAATATCCTCTGCCTCACGTCAATTCATCTAGTAAATTCATGCTGTTTGATTTAGGTTATTGTTTCAAACAATAAATTAAATAAGATAGTGAGTCCGAGTCCGAACTCCCAAAAAGTTCTTTGCCCATTGTCATTTACGAAATCAACTTGAACCTAAAAAGGTTTGAAATTCCCGTTACTGTAGATAACAATTGATTCTTCTTTAAAACAAGCTTTTTACTTGAAAACGCATGGTATTTTCTAGCGTAAACAGAACATGTTTAATAGTGCGCCCAACTAAGTATTACTACAACACAATGAGCACTAATAAACCAGCAAACATCTGGCTGTATAGAGGCGTAATCCCTTGCGCCGCGGACGAAATAGAGCGTGAAGAAAAAATGGAGGCCTCCTGGTTTATTAGCATACCTGAATATTTATTTGTGTCACCATGGGAACCTTCCTCGGTCCACGACTTATATATACTAAGATAATCATACGTATGTACTTTACTAAGTGCCTACTTGCCTGGAGTTAGTAATCAATATTGGCAAACATTTTAATTTAAATGCTTGTGTCTGCCACTTCGCACTGCACCACTATTTGGGTCATCATTGCATAGGATAAGCGAAGCATTAAATCCTGATTTATGTCCGTTCTGCACGCACCCAGTACAACTGTACAATCCAATTGACTTAGACAGGCGTTATTATACTAATATGAACTAAGCCTTTGGTAAGCCTCTTACGGGTGCAAGTACTATAGTGTCCTGAGGTTACTGAGCGTTGCATAACGTGCCAAGTCTATGTGAGTTTATATTTCGCTCATTAACTGTTACACAATACAGTGATGCGAATGTAAACAAAATTAACTGACCCAATTATTTCAATTGTATCATGTAGTTGTAGCAGATCAGGAAACTCGCACACACGAGAAATTGTTGCACGATATACGCACCACGGTGCGAATTGCATCTTCGAGTGATTTGCTCACGACTCATAGTCAGAGCATCAGGGGAATGTGCTGGTATCAAGTTACATTATTTGATGCATTTACAATAATTAATATAACACGTGCGCAAGTTACAATGCGCATAAGATGACTTACTAAGATTGTCGGAAAACAGTAATTAAACATCTGTGTAACAACATGTCTGCATATAATTCGCAGCGCGTAGAATTTTGCGATTCAGCCTGTGATTGTACATATTTCAACTTAGTTCGCAGGTACTCGTCATGGCGGCTGCTCAAGCCATATTTTGCTAGTTACTGCTAGAAATTGCCGTCAAATCGAGGTTACGTTCCGAAAAATCAATGACGAAAGATTGATGATTATTTGATCGACGTGGAATGTGTTTCAAATAATAATTTATAGACGATGTTCAAATCGCAGTCCTGTATTTTTTTATCCGTCCGTTTTATTGCGCCAGTGTTTTGTTGCAAGTATAATTTTCTAACATCTACATTTAGGTTTTTGTAATAAAATGTAACTAAGAACTAAGAAATAATGAAAATTATACAAGTTGAGAATATGGATTGTGCGACAGGTGTGCGAATGTCAGCAGGATTCCTCCAGAGCGCTCCATCAAACCACTAGGGTGTATTTGCGAGATCGACAGTCTCTACAATTAACCGGCTGAAAAATGTCACTCGACATCCTCAGAAAATAAAACATATCTGGACACCTGTCCCGCTCTTATGCGACTAATAACGAGTATTTCAGCTCTGTACCAACTATTTAAAAATTCTTGATACAGATTTTTTTGGATTACTGTTGGAACTAGTTTTATGAGTTCTTTTCTCATCAATTAATAAATTCATGAGCGTATCTAGCAACCGTCACTTGAGGTCTAATTAATTACTTAGTTACATTATAACTCTTAGGCATTGTCAATTTAACATGTACGATGTCTTCCTTGGACCAACTGACAAAATGTTCATCTTATTGTTCATTATTACTGACAAGCATCGAAACACAGCATCAAATCTCATGTAAATCCTTTTTCTCGTCGAGTTCATCTATTTTGTGATGTTTCTTTGCTTATTATTTGTGGTTGACAGCCGATCCGATGTCCCGCGACGTTGACAAATCGAGAGCCGACCACGTCGCGACGTTATAGTCTTTTGACGTGCCTTTACTGTGTACAGGTACCTACATAACTATACCATGTACAATGTGTATGAATGCTAGATATAGAAAAAGTTGAATTCCTTACAGCAATTACTAAGATGATATGGCTGTTAATTGCATGTATCAAGAATAATGAACGTTTCCATATTATTCGTTACAATAAAAACATGAATACCCTAGCTAAGTTATTGATTAACGCTGGTGGAGTTGCTTATGCGATTACATATATATTACATATACCTACGCGCGTGCTGTACTCGTATATAGGTATCAACGAATTAGGCATAGATTCAACCTTTTGTTTGTTGTAGGTATCACCAAATGCTCAGTTATCGGTCATTGCTCGTGTTTTCCTTCCGTATCGTGAACAAACTGTGAATACTGCGACACTCATCGACTGTAATGTTTTGTAAACAGTGCCTGCACTACAATAAACAACAATAGTGCTGTTTGTTCAATCAAAATAAAATAAACGATGAATGCAGGTGGCAGACGACACCTATTCTATTAATTAATTAGTGCAATGATTGGAAGAGAAACACGTCATGTGTCAAGGTATGAATAAATGTGGAATTATTTTGTGCGTAACCTTCTTAGTACATATTTTACGTCCTAGGTACCTATGTCTTATAACACTGGCTGCGCATTAGGTTAGAACAATAAAGGATTCATAGAGCGGATCCTGTCAGTTCGTTTGGGTGGTTCGTTAGCAGCTTACCAAGGCCCGTCAGACAATGCGGCGTGGCATTGGAGTGCAGCTCGCGTCCCACCGCGCACCGCTCAGCGCTCACGTAACGTTTCCCCAAAAGGCGCGCGCGCAGGAAGGGCCACTGACTCAGCGACCTTTAATGTGCGGAGTGAGCGCACCCCACGCGCCTTTCACGATGCTCAATACACCTTTAGATACAAACATGACGCAATAAAACCTATTGATTTGCATCTATCCACAGCCTTCTTTGGACATGACAGGTGTCGGCAGGTTGAATAATAATAAGCGATTCCACCTGTCATTCTCATCATCAAAGTCATTCAAAGCGATTACATACTTATATAATCTCAATTTGCGGTAACCGGAATTAGATCTGACATTTATTTCTCATATATCATTCTACATCAGCAAGTGTTCCAGTGCACGTTACGGTAGTATCTTTGGCTTTGGTGCTGTATGATTTAACATTGAATAAGGTCACCATTAAACAAATTGGCACTGGACAAAATATATTGCCAGCGCGCAAGTGTGCTCCGCGTAAAACATACATTTTATTTTAGATTACACTATGGTGTTGCGTAAACGTGTCGCAGTGGTGTCGCATATATCGGGCATATTAGTGTTTTTGTAATTGAGTTAGTGTGATGCGAAGTTCGAATCATTACAGTGTACAAATTAATGGTGATGTGAACGACCGTCCGGCGTAGTTTGTTGCACTCTCGGCTGTGCGCGTTGACACTGCGGCACACTGACGCGTCACCGTGTGACGTGCTGCGTCCCGGCGACCGGCGCAGGCGACGCTCGGTGCGCCCGCGCAGCACCGCCCGTCAGACTTTCTACAGCGATGATTCTCTCCAATTAACAGAATGATTGGCGGGCGTAGAGCATCTTTGTCTGTGCACGCGACACACTTTACTCTTGTTACGAGTCATGCAATTCTAACAAGAATGGTATTTATTGGATGATGTATTAGCATTTCCGATGATGTCTTCGGTGACTGGCGTTTTCTTGAAGCGGATGAAGTCCGGATAACTTTTACCGTTATTTTGAGAATGATGTTTAACCTTAAAGATTCGGTATGTTTATTAACTTTATAAAGCCCTAATTGCGAAACACCGAACACAATACGAAGTTCGTCATTTCAAATATTCATTAGGACTAAAACCCATCCATGCAAGTTCTTTCCTCACCCTTTATAATAATAATAATCATTTTATTACCAGGCAACTAAGGCCCATAGAAAAAATACACTCAATAACAACAATAACAAACTAATACATATTTTAAAACCTTAATGTAACCGTCCTCCTTCTTGCTGGTCTGCAGATGGTGGGTTGGAACTCGTACCATGAATGACTTAAAGTTGATATTGTTGCGCGATTCCAACCTTTCAAACCTCAGAGTCCAGTTGGTCTTCACTTTGACATACTGCACCACTTCCTCAGTTGTAGTTGAGTGATACAGACGGTACAGCTGCGTCGCAGGCACAGCAAAACACAGCATCATGTTGGGTCCACTCGGTGCGGTGCGGTTCCGGGGCCACGGTATCTCATTAGAACAGTCCCGCAGGCCTGGGAGCTGTACCTACCTTATTCACGATAAGATTTTTTTGCAAAATATTCGGTTTATGATTGCAAATGCATGTGTCTAAAAATTGTTGAGGGACTAACTAGTCTGCCACTCTCCGTAAAGAAGTAAGATGTCGTATCCCGTGTATCTTCAAGAATTTAAAGGTTGTCCTTTTCCCAACTACTTACATATTATGTTGCGGTTGGCTTCCGGTCTAACCGAATGCACTATCAGAAAGTTACATAAACAGTATTAGAATCTCAATTGTCACGCCCTCGCCAATCAATACTCAGTAATCGTGGGTACCTCAGGATTATAATTATAACGTAACAGTGGTGGCATTAGCTACCACTTTGAGTATAGTTGAGAAAATGTATTCACGTTGCGTATCGTTGCGGCATTTGGTCATATCGACGTGTGCGCACTTTCACTTAATATGATGATTATACGCTCAAGTGTCTACTATTACATTATGTACAATACGCCACCTACAGTCAATCTGCTAACATGAACTCTTTGTTTCCTTCAAAACTTCAGTCCCATAAGTAGGCATGCACCTTTAACTACCAAATTGAAAAAAAACATAACACTTTCTTGGTAGTTGTGTCAAAAGCTTAATCCAAGCATTTAGGTTAGTAATCGTTTTTTGAAGACTTATTATTCAAAAAGGGATACTGTTTTGAAAAAAATGCACTGCTAAAGAAGACTTATAAAAAAACTAATAAAGTCATTTAAGATAAGATAAGATAAGATAAGATAAAAATTTATTTGCTCAAACATGTGTACACATACAATAATATATATTAAGTGTATGCAGGATAACATAAATAAAATTGGTTCAGACATGTTTGCCATATCCTATGGCGTGCAAATGTTTAGAATTACAATTGTGATTTTAATATATCCATATCCTTCAATCCGAGAAAAACAAATTAACACAAAAAATTAACATGGTCAAAATAAAATAAAACATAATTTAATCTGCGACTATAAAAAACAGCTAGTATAAGTAGTTAAGTTTTTAAGAATAACCTATATCTAACCTTATAATATTATAAAGCAGAAGAGTTTGTTTGTTTGTTTGTTTGGTTGAACGCGCTAATTTCAGGAACTACCGGGTCGAATTGAAACATTATTTTTGCGTTGGATAGTCCATTTATCGAGGAAGGCTTTAGGCCATATAACATCACGCTACGATCATTAGGAGCGGAGCAGGAATGAAAAATGTTGCAAAAACGGGGTTTTTTTTTCCTTTCGTTTTACTCTCTTATGTGACGCAGACGAAGTTGCGTGGGTCAGCTAGTGTATTTTATATACCAATGCATATAAAAGAAAATCTAAAAGTTTTCCTAAGTCACAATATTCCAGCATAAAACCCTACCTACATTTTGAGGATATAAAATGGCAGTACAGTGAAGAACGGCCTATTTGGCAAAACGTGCGACCTACATATTTTATGTAACGTTGTCATCACATTACCCAAACGTTGAGAGAAATATTCGGAATGCGTCCCTCGTGCCACAGTAATGCCATATGTACGAGATTTTTATTGTGTATTAGTATTTGTTTGTTTTTATGTCGCTTCTGAATATGACACAATATTTTTGGACATCTGTACCGTACTAGCAACATATTGCATCACATTTTCTTAACAAGGAAATTATGAGAATGTTTGTGTCCATTGGAACTTAAATGGTTAGCTCTCTTGTGGTAAATTCTTTTCAAATTAGCTAGAAGAAAGTCGAAACCTGTAACAGTAATCTGTGGAGCATTCTTCCGAGAATTATAAGGCAATTATTACTTGTCCGCAAATAGTAATGGCAGTAAGACGTTTGATTGAGGACTTAAAGGCCGGCCGCGTGGAGCCGACCATCCCGGTGAGCCGGTGAGCCGGTGACTCAGCCGAGCCGAGGAATGCCATAGTTTCCTGAATCGACCGGTGATTGGCTTTATTTAGTAAGCGATATTTGTTATTGCTCAAATCAATCATTTGAAAATATAGGATGTCATTAAAATAGATACTGCGTTATATTTAATGTTTTCTGTGTGGATCTGTCTATGTCATCTATGTACGAGTACCTACGTAGATTCTTTGGGAATTAAGCTAATTAACAATTTAGTCAATGTTTTGATGTTCTTAGATTCCTCAGCTAAATAAGAAATGAGAATTAGTAGGTACATAACATCTTAGGAAATTATAGTCCAGACAAGTATTATGAAAACTCGTATAAATTCTTATCCTATTTACAAATTACTCATAATTTCTACGTATTTGCAAAATATGATCCCATGTAGCAAAAACATTTAGATGTTAGCAATTCTGCGTAAGAACTCTTTAATTAGCTGTGGCGGGCGGTCAAGCGAGTTATGCGGATATAGCGCAACCGCGGCGAGTACAATGCGCCCGCGCCGCCTGCGCCCGCGCACCGCGTCCTTCGAGGTCGTTCTAGTTCCACGCTACGCACTCCACTCGCACTGTAATGGGAACGAACCACTGAGGGAAATTTCACACTTCTGTAATTCAGGCGCTATATCCTACTGTAATTATTGTAGAAACACGCAAAATTATATGCATTTTCGTTAAATCCCTAAATTATCATCTGCAATTCAACATCATTTAAAACAATTCATCTCAACGTTAATCTATACTTATAATAAATCTGTAGAGAGGTCAATTCTGTACATGAAATATATTTACAAAATAACTATCGGGGGGTGATTAGTGATTGATACTGATGCCAAAAATGCAATCAGTAAAATTTTTGTCTGTCTGTCTGTCTGTCTGTCTGTCTGTCTGTCTGTCTGTCTGTCTGTCTGTATGTTATTTATAGAAAAAAAAACTACTCGACGGATTTTAACGAAACTTGGTACAATTATTCTACATACTCCTGAGCAGGTAATAGTATACTTTTCATCACGCTACCATTAATAGGAGCAGAGCAGTGAAAGGAAATGTTGGGAAAACGGGAGAAGTTACTTGGTTCTTTTAGCTTCCGTCGCGTGTGCAGCCTTAATGGTTAAAGCTACATAGAAATCATGTATAACGGAAATATTCCACATAAAATTATATAAAAAATATCCCAGGACAGCATATGTCTATCTTTTATAGTTGACTCACAATAACACGTGTAACTCCCGATAGCTTAGCAGTTCGGAGATTTGTTATTATTATATTTGTTTACTCTTACGTTTATATCATCACGCTATGACCCACATAAAACATAGGATACATTTTATTCCGGTAGTAAGATCCCATGGGACAATAATCAAACTTCACGCGGGCGAAGCCGCTGGCAGAAGCTAGTGATTCATAAAATACCAACCAACACTTGTTTTTGATTGATTACTAATTAAATTTCATAGAATGGAGGCGCCATTAAATCACTGTTTGTAATGGATGTGTTCGTGGCTTTACCAGGAACTCTCAGCGAGACGACATTTGTTACCTCCGGAGCCGCTCCGCCGAGCCACAGTGCCACAGCCTTACTCGATTTACAACTGTGTACAAAGTTCAAAATCATTACTCGAACTAATACTAAATGGCAATAAATCGTTCACAAATAAGAAAACATCAATCAATTTAAGAAAATAAACTTCAAACTATGAGTCAAGTGTACATCATGAATCAGAAACTTATTAACAGAAACAAAATGAATGTAAATGGCCAACTTTGGAGAGTTTGGAATCAATAAAGTGGTACAGTTAGGAGTCGACCAGGGAGCTAGGGGACAATCTGTCCGGTATAAAAGGGTTGCAAGTGTCAACAGATTGCTTTTATTACGTGAATTACTGTAGGCTGATGAGGCAGCCGGCAGCCGGAGCCACGTGAAGGTAATGGCGCCTTTAGATTACATTTCGAGTGGAATCGCCGACGCACATCCGCCCTCAGATGTAATTGGTCATTCACTTCGGTGGATGCTGAGCGATCTCACGATGTATGGGAACGTCAACTTGATTCACTCGAACGTTTCCGATTCGTCTAGGTATTCGTTGCGTAACCGATACACATAATTATCATTGTGTTGAAAAACAGTGGCAAAAATTTATGAAAATATCAATTTAAAAACTGAGTTTCCATCCACAACTTCTATTGATTAATAAGGCACGAAGAACGAGCAATTAAAGATAAAACCGGAGTGCACATATAAAAAGTGTTTCTGCATTTAGTCAGCCTAAAAAACTAGTGCATTACTGGATGCAGAGTGCCTGCAGTTTTGTGCGCACTGCTCTATCGTAAAAAGCAGTACCTCTATATTCCGTGAAGGCTTAAAAACATCCATGTTATTCACAGCAAGTACATTTAGATACGAAACAATGCGTAACTTACGTTCAAGAACACGTAATTAAACCATAGAACCGGATCCTTCATGATCGGATGGCTATTCATCGTAAATGAGGTCCTTGCGGAGACGTGTGCTATTTCACTACCTAATGGAAACGTTATCGGGATGCCAGCCTATAAAAATATTTTATACACTGTAGACTGCTGACTAAGGTTCCCAGTTGTGCTGATAAGTCAGTGGGGAAACCTCGGGTTAGTGGCGGGATATTAACTGGTAGTAAGTACTACAATCTTGCGCGATTAGATTACGCTGTTGTAATAACCATTAAGTAGTTGTTGCAGCTCCTGTTAAACATACATTCCAGAGGCAATCATCGAAATGTTGGCAGCCATTTTATTTTACTATTTATTTTCAGTAGTCATCCTATATCTCTCGATTAATTAAACGTTGTATTTTAATTAAAAGCCACTTTTGCTTATCTCAAACGATGTTTAAATTACATTCTTGTCCTCCAGCCCTTTTCTTATTTCAAAGTATGATAAAATATTAAATATCAGTGTTATCCACTTATGTTTTTTGAAGTAAACTCTTCAGATATTAATTTTACGGCAGAAAAAATTATAATCGTAATTCTGATCAAAGTGATAACCCAGCAATCTATCTGACACGATACTTTTGAAAAATGATACGCTTTGAAGTTTCAACTTTTTACGAACCACAAAAATTGAAAACCTTGTCTTAGGATTCTTTTCAAATCAATAACTAAGGATACTTAATATGAAATATCTATAGAGTTACCTAAGTTAGGACATATCGACAAGTTAGTTGGGAAACTTTCGAGTAATGAAGGGAAATCGTTACTTTGTGGCAACACTCGCATGGAGCCTGATCCAGGGCGCATTCCCGATTCGTTCCCTGTTGTTTTTGCGGCTAGGCACTCACTAATGGGTACTGGTTTAGCCTCTCCGGGCCTCCTGACTTGTCTACTCATGTCCTATGGCGAGCCTTCCACGTTGGTGTTTAAAACGACATAGTTTGATCAAAGTGGACTATAAATAATATTTTCATAGAAATACTTAAACTTACTACGAAGTAACTGTTTTTATAGTATAGATAGGTTAAATATTAACAAAATATTATAGACGCAAAGACATGTAGGACGTACCCAAAGTTCTGAATACATCGAAATACATCTCTCCCCTTAAAATCTCGGGACTTTCCCAGTAATATTGTCATTTAATTTTATTTTACTTTAAGATGAGGGGGACACGTCTAACGAATTTCGGTTCTTGTTTTGCAAACAAAGCGTGAAATAGAAAAAAGAATCTACCGTAAAGTGTCGCGCCGATGAAAAATGCTTTTTTCGTGATTTTATTGTGAATATACATAATCTATCAAATAAATCTAGATTAAATACAGGGTGTATTTCACCTCATCACAAAGCCGTTAACCAAGCATTCTGTATATCAAACTAAGTAACTTTCCACAAAAAATATTGCTGGGAAACAACTTTTTTTTTTGAGGTTATAAATCATGTTTTGTGGTATAACTCAATGTAACGCACTCAAAACATTGTGTGGATGGATGGATTGAATAGTACGGAGGTCGTAGAGATATTTAAAGTAAAAATCATGCGATAAAAAGTGGTGTTTAAAAATAAACTTGTAAAAATCTTGCAACTTTGACCCCCTATATCTCCGTAACTAGGAGGTTCCCAGGTATAGTGTAGAACAAAAAAATTATCAAAATGACGAGGAGAACAAGTGCCTTTCGTATTCGTTAAGAGGTGTTTAACACCCTTTATAAACTCAACACAGTACCTATTTCAACGTTGCGTAATGAATAAATCATCTTGTACTCAAAGAAGGAACTCCATAAATCTCAGTATTGCACAAATAGAGAGGTATCACACTGGTGAGGTGACACTGCTATTTAAAGTTACTTCACACGCAGAAAGTGATTGCATTCCTCACAAATCACTTGTTACAAATTAAATCTTGATAGAAAAAAATCAATAACTTGATCGTGTAATCCCAAACACTAGCACAGCCAAAAGAAATATCATAAAACACAATATCAACTCTTGACTTCAATGTTGTCCTGAGGAGATGAGGTCAACGATAGAATGAGCTAACCTAAAAGAAGCCTATTAACTCGAATAGATACCAATTTGTTATAACAAAGGATGAGAACATTCACAATAGAGCTACTGACATGTTATCATAAAAATATCCTTCAAGGAATATCTAAAGGGTGTAAATGACCTCTTAACGAAGCCAAAAGGCACTTGTTCTCCCCGTCATCATTTTTTTGTTCTACACCATACCCGGAAACCTCCTAGTTACGGAGAAATTGGGGATCAAATTTAATACCAACTTTTTGACAGGTATTTTTTAAATATGTACAACTTTTTATTTTAAGAATTTTACTTCCACGACCCCGTACTATTCAATCCATCCACCAGCACAATATTTTGAGTGCGATACATTGAGTTCTACCACAAAAAATGATTTTACACCCCCAAAAAAATCCCAGCAATATTTTTTGCATAAAGTTACTTAGTTTGTATAGAAATAATGCTAGATTGACAGCTTCGTGATGAGGTTGTTTACGCGCTGTTTTTAAACGGTTTTATTACTTATCGAAAACAAAACACAAATTGTGTTAACATCATAATATTCCAATTGAAGGACCAAAGTGTGGGCAAGACCAGTTACCATCTACGGCGATATTGTAAGCAAAGGATAATTTAATTCGCATACAGCTGCTAACTAGTGCTTTATCGCTACCGGTTAATTATTGTCTCGTTTGAGTAGTTGTCCCAAGCTTTGCTGCTTTGCGTGGCGTCCTGGGTACGATTCCAAGGTCAAGCAAAGTTTTATTGGGTTTTTGGCTCCATGACTGAATTTTACAGTCTGCATATTTGTGTCCTGTTGATGCTAATAAGCTCGCCCCTTATTACATAACTGGCGAAAATTTGGTGAAGGATTAGGTACACACATCGGAGGTTTACAAAGTTTGATGTTATGGTAATTATTGGTTTGGTGTTAAAGACTGTGATTCTGTTACTTGTACACCTGAGTAAAAGTGTTAACATAGATCTAAGTTATATAATTATTATCTACTACAGCAAGTCCCAAGGCCGTCGACACTTCTTATTCCCATGGCATTTAGAGGCAAAGTATAAACAACTGGAGCGACTTGAATTGTGGTTCGAGAGCTAAGCTTGGAATTTAGTTTATTTAATCTAAGCTCACCAACATACTACCCTGGAAGGTGTTTCGATTTTAGAAGACTCATCAAGCCGTCAATCATCAGTGTTGTAGACAGTGTAGACACAACAACTCATAATAAAATTATTTAGTCGTGGACATTATTAAGGCGATTACATGAGCTAAACGCGAGTTTTATAATTACTAAAAGTATATGATTCACTGCTGCTATAAACAAAACCAGAAAAATATATGATATTCTTATATATGCTAGCATGATACTGTTTTGAAAACATAATACAATTAATTTGGCTCGTTAAAAAGAAATCACGAACTTACCTCTAAAAATATCTTTCAAACAATAAAAAACATACTAATATACATGCGATCATTTTTTGGCAAATAATTCTACAAGCAATATATTAGCATGATACTGTTTTAATTTTTTAATCCAATCAATAGTTTTTTTGTAAATCGATCGAAACCACTCATTTCGCGCTATTTGGCCCGCAGTGGTTGACGTAACAACCACTTTGTAGTGCAAGCTGATTAGAACTTTATTCTAACAGCATTTCAAACGAAGTTTGAACCACCACAAATAGAGTGGCTAATTTAGCTCGTCTAAGCGCCTTAACATACCGATAGCATAAATACTAATGACGAATCAGGAACGTCAAAATTAAATTTAAATTCAGATTACAAAAAGGGTATATTCATATGAAAGGGTGTGTTACAGATCATCAAACTGAACAACTTTCTCTATGATCTCTATCTGTTACACGTTGTATATTCTTATGATGACGAATTGGGACTTCATGTGCCTATGGAAAAAAAATGGTAACCAGTGACGCGTCGGGCATAACTCATTGGCTTTCGGAATTAACTGTTTTATCCTAAGAAGACCCTCGATATATGATTTTGTACTAATAAACGCTGCGATATTGCGTAATACATTACCTAGTTGCCTTATTTTGAAATACAAAATAACGTCAATTGTCGATATTAAACAAGTTGGGATGACGATCGCTTTTTGTGATGGATGTCTGACGTTGACACGCGAGAAAAGCGCCCACAATTTATGAAATAATAAAAAGAAAGCGAAAGTGAAAAAAAAACGAGAATGAAAGAATTTCTATCAGTGATGAATACGCGACATTACATGCTGTTTCGTCAACTTTATTGTAAAACTAGATGTTACCCGCGACCTTCTCGTGAAAGTATAAATATATTCCCTATTTGAATCGGATTTTGTCAACGTTTGCACGGAACCCTAAGTCTTTTTCTAAAATAAGCTATATGCTAAGTCCTGTTAAAATCGGTCCAGCCGTTTCGGAGATTAGCTCGTACAAACAGAAGACAAAAAAATAATGTTTAATGTAGATACGGCTGTTAATTTAAAATTACCAACAAAACAATGTTATTTTATTTGTATAGATTATACAGGGTTGCTGCGTGTACGTATTCCTGCAAGGAATACGTCGAATTACCAGTCTGCCGATCGTCAGCTATGATAAATTTAACTTAAATTTCAGTACATTCGCACCGTAAATCGGTTTATAATTGGCTTTAAATTTTTAAATTTGGGATTTTTCATAAAAAACTAAAAATCGACCTAACTCAAAAACTACTGAATTTCGGTAAAACATTTGGTGGCTTAATTTCTTGCATTATAACCCTACTATAACGTCCTGAAACTCCTGCAAGGAATAAGTCGAATTACCAGTAACCATGTATATGTCACCGTAAAATTGTCAAATACGTTATATTGTAATATCTCTAGCGATATTGTAAAGTCTCGAATTATTGTCAAATGAAGATACTGCTTACAACAAAACGCATTATTTTTCGTGAAATGCATGCGATCGTAGTCAACTTACGCGGTGTGGAGGGATGGAGGGGTCCCCCTTGCCCAGTGGCACAACTCTCATGAAAAGATAATGCACCATTCCTGAGAAATACCGATTAATATAACATAACCTTAAAACACTTTATATTCCCCCTAAAAAGCGTAGTCGACGGAGCCCCGCTTCGCGGGGCCCCCATTTCCGAGTGCAGGGTTTAAAGGGACCTAACTAACCTAACGGGGGCTGCCCCAAGTCCCGATTATGGGGGCAGAGATACTTCCGTATGTTCAGTTGACAATATTTCGAGAGTTTACAATATCGCTAGAGAGATTACAATTCAACGTGTTTGACAATTTTACGGTGACATCGATATTAACTCTTACCAACAACAGTCTTTAGGTACATTATTATATTTGAATTACTTATCATGTTAACGCAATATGTGCACGAATGATCGATTTGTGTAATTTCCAATTCGCGGTACACATTTCAAAATTTATTTTGCCATTAATTTATTTATGGGTTTAAACAAAATACAACATTAACATAAAACGAGGCAATAAATATTCGTTAAACACATTTTTATGATGGCAATATTGTCAATTTATATACTTACTGTGTTTAAAGTTGTATTGTTATGGCTTTCACGAATTGCCTGTACTTTTTACATCAAGCGATAGGGGCAATCATATACATATCAAATCTCTAAACGAAAGGAAAACCGTGAAATATAAACTTATAAATTCAATGGCATTAGAGTAAAATTTGCTATCTCCAGTATTTAGAGCACTTTCCCTCCAGGTAGCATTGATAAATTACGCCCTGTTTATTTATTACGCCCAACTGATAGAACATTTAGTAGTGGATACAGGACGCTATTACTCCACTGTCCGTCTGTCTATGTGCGCGAGTCCGACTCGCACTTGACCAGTTTTTTTATTAACCTTTTTTATTTACCAAAAAAATCTCTGAAGCATTGTTTTTCAACTTGCATTCACAAAACTATGATATGAAAACCACTTGGTAAATGGAAACTTGATACAAGTGGAGAAAGTTTGTTGTTGTATTCGAGGCGGAATTAACACACGAGCTGTAGGCGAGGGTGTTTTTGAGCCGAGAAGTGCAATAACAAATTTCAACGTATATCCAACGACATTTTTCAATATATTTTTGAAGAAATAAAATAAAGCAAAAGAAATATATTTTTTGTTATGAATTATCATAAAACTATGATTTTAATTTTCTTTTGTTTTCCGCGTTTGCCTTCGCCAGGTTAAAGGAGAAGCAAAGGTATGAAGTCGCTAAACAGCCTAATATAAGAAGTAGTTTTCTTTTATATTTTTGATTTTAGAACACTACTAAATGATTGACGTACACATCCACATTTTTTAAATTGAATATTCAAATATGTGTACACCGTAACGCATATTACTTTGCGACGTTTGGAAACTGTCCTGGACCTGTAGACGTTTTGGAAAACTGTCAATAAACGCACGTGCGTGATATACATTGCAATATTTATGATAGCAGAACTACTTGTGACTTTTATTTTCGTTTTTGCTTTACATGACCTATGGTTATATTTTTTAAACTATCTGTATCCGAAACATCGCATTTTGAAATAAAATAACTCAATTGTTCAATATTTTTTTGATATTCGTATTTTCCACACTTTGGCGCCGACTCTCCTGTGAATGCGACTGCGACTCCCCGCTGACTTTAAACTGTGAGATTCAGCAAATGAGATGATTACTGTAGTTTCCAATTCCAATTTTACGTGTTATAGTCATTATCATTTATAACGAAGCAAATAAAGACTTCTGTAAAGATAAAAAGTTATTAAAGCAACAAAGTAGAAAAATTGATAGCAATTGACGTTGATCGTATCCGAACTATGCGCATTACTTGCGTATTTTACAAGGCACTTCGTTAGGACTTGAATAAACTGAGTTATGGTAATGAATATTGTGTACATAAAATCAATTTACTACCACTTATTTAAATTGTAATTCTTCTTTTTACTACACTGTTATTCCTTTGCAATGCAGATTGTTATGGATTTACTTACTTACTTTGTAACTTGAATATCAAAACCGTTGTTTTTTACAAAATAAAACAACACAGAGATATTACAACTGGTTCAGTCTCGAAATAAAGTATTTACTGTTGGTGTCTTTAGTAAAACGAGCCATGAAAAAGAGCGAGTAACGAATCTGTTGTTTTTTCCACGACTGACGATAATCATGTACACTTTCTTCTGAACAGCTTAACTTTCATTTTCATGTGTGGCAGGGTTCACGACGAGGGGGTTATTAAGTCGCGAGGAGCAACGAACTTCGGGCCGTGACTTCCTTTTTAACGTCACTGCAGTGTGCAGTGGGAAAGTGTCGAGGAATTAACAGGAGCGTGGCGAGAATCTTTGTTCTTCGTCTGTAACGAAACAGCCAGCCCGACTTAAATGACGAGTCATTACCGAACCCATTATTCCGCTTGAATATATTTGTTTATTTATTAGTCTTGTACTCTTCTTCAAAAGTTAAAGAAACTCATTTGAAATTAAATGCGTCGTTTTCAAGTTTGAATGCGCTCGCACGTGGTTCTTACAAGTGAATGCAACAATGACTGTCACCAATTATGTATTTCGGTGATGCCTCGTTCTATACCGTATTAAGGTTGGTTATAATGCAGTTTCGGTGGGGTCGCTGGTTGTCGGTTGCTTGTAAGACGATGGTGTTTCGGAGCCAGTAAACTGGCAAGTCATTTGCGCTAATAGCCCGGGGCTCCTGTTACATCGCGATACTCGACCCATTGTGCTGTTAAGGAAACACGACCTTAATCTGCGTAATGTGATGTAAACGAAAATTAAAAGTTAATGATGAGCTCTGGATTTATCTGCTGGACTACATGATTCAGCGTTAAACTCACAGTAAGTAGTTGAAGATTTTTTCATTTAAGGTTAAACTACCAGAAGATACAATTGAATACGAAAAATATCGCATCAGAAATCACTAAAAGAAAACCGAAGTATATGAATTACACAATATAGGTTTTTTTAGTATATTATGTAATCAAAATGGTACCGGGGCCTTGACTTAGCAGGATTAACATTACAGTAAGGCGAGAACATTACGGAGACGCGCTCGCTCATTTGCACTAATCGAACGCAGCATAAGCTCGGGTTTCAATTATGCTTTCATCGTCGTTTGATCAAGTATTATGTTCTACATGTATGATGTTATCACGCTCATATGAATGCAGATTGAATGACTGCCATGATTGGGCGTCAAACGTCACAACAACTAGATCTACTTTAATGGATGATTCGATAATGTTCTTAACGATAAATACGTACAAATAAGGCCAACTAAATGTCTTTTAATACTGTCCTAATTGGGACTCTGCACGATTATAATTAAAACAATAATGAAAGTTAAAATCTGTTGGCAACTAGAGCGACCCCGGCGTAGTGTCCCTAGTTATTCCACGTCCCAGCCCGGTGGGGTGGGACAAGTAGTAAGTGCAAATTGTTAAAATTATAGAAGAGTCTGTGGCGAGTTGCGCCTGGCGCGGTGCCAGCGCTCGTGCGACGACCTCGATGTGCCGCCTGCCGTGCGCTGCCGGCTCCAGCACACACCACTTCCTAATTGGTACCGATTCTTCAACGCGAGGTACGAGTGGGCCATCTCCGCGTCAGCGATGCGCACATTACCGCGTGCTTACTGCCGAGTGCCGAATGCCGAGACCCGACACTGCAGTGCGCTCGTGACTCACTGCCGCCCACTGAGATGTAGAGATATTTGTATATTCACATGAACATGAATTAAGCCGTATCTGTTCATAATTTTATACGACTCTAATCGATGTAACCAATGAGATAATTGATCGGAACACAAGGTCTTTAACGTAACAGGCACAGCATGAGAGGTTTATTTTTAAGTTACGACACTCGAGACCCTGCACGGCACCAGATGTCCTCCGCTCAGTTTATCAGTGAACGAGATAAAATGGTTCAGGTCGCTCGTAGCATGCTTGTATTCCGATAACCAGTTCGTTGAGTGCAGCAGCGCGTCATTGTGTGTTATGTAGAGATACTGCTTCGTTTCATAATTTTCTGTATGACATAATGTGAGCATGTGGCTCCGTGTTAGATATTTATCAAACGTATGTACATTAAGGTAATGCTGAACTACACCTCGAGATTTACGGCTCATGGATAATTAAAAGCAACGGGTAAACATGCGTGCACGCAGCTAAGGCGCCGTGTGACGGTGCGACTGCGTGGTGTGACACAAATGCATGCGCGCACTATTCGGGAACTGTTTCCTTTTATAACCGCGTCGCCATCGTCTCAACTATTCTTAGTGACGGTCAGATATTTTTTGTGCTTATTGTATTAGTCCGCATCGCGGTCTGTGTTTTTAGGTCACGGTGTGGTTTTCTTCTCGGTGAGACTGTTAACCTTTATTTATTTATAATCAAAAATAGTTGAATGGTAGTATGGTAGCTCAATCTTATTTGAAATTTCATTAATTAGCATAAAAAAAATACCAACATCGGAACCAAAATTTTTTCACCACACCATTTATTGTTGTTGTTAGTGGTACTGAAAACTCCCTGAAATTGGGGAAATCATCAGAACGATAGGACCATAGTGCTTAATGGTGGTAGAATGAACGTCAAGGAATTCGGAGGCAATGGAAACGCACAATAAAGTGTAATTTTGAGCCTCCACGTGCACGTATGTTATAAATTAGGTTGGGGTACGAGTTGTTTGAACAACAGTCGGGCTGCGTCCACACATAATATTGACTCAGCGGTGATACTGCACACACACGCCATATTTGAACTAGTTTTTAATTACAGAATGTCTTAGAAATATATTTAGAAATGCAGAGCAAACACAGGGTGCTCATAGAGTCATTCCTTATAATATCTATTGATCATAGATAAGGTATGATTCATGTGGTACCTATATATTAATGATAGAGCGGAACTTACACTGCCTCAAAATTCCGACGGTGGTGTAAGCGCCATATTAGCGCCACCAGCAATTGAACACAGAAAGTTGATATATGAAAGGGTGTCGTACTAGTTAGGGTGTAGCTCTGAAAAAGGGAAGGCAGGGTGTTCAGAACTGGGCCGACCAAATCTGGGCCGGAAAGAATCGCAGACGACATAAATTTTTCGTGCACCATTTATTTCCCCAAACGATTGCGAGCCTTGTCACAGAATGGGAGCGCGGGGGAACGCGACTGCGAATTTCATTATTGTTTCTATTGTTCTTGTTTTTGATGAATACGTTTGCCTTTTATGGCGCCAAATTACCGCCACTCCCTATTATCCTTTTATTCGTGGTCTAATACATTAGCTGAATACTTTTGCTTGCTGTTTGGTTCAATTTGCTTCTATTGTATCCTCCTAAAACGGTCCTACACAAATCAAGTTATTTATTTCTCAATACGAACTTATTACGTATCAAGATCACCATCGAATTTGCATTATCTCTCGCCTACAATTTTTTTTTATTAGAGGTGTCAATATTGAGGTCAGCGATGCCTACATGGAGAGCTTTGATAAATTGATTAAAATGTCGTACCTCCTTCTTAATACAATTTGAATGCAGGCTTTTAAATAGAATTTTCTTAAATTAAACTATTGCTACTTTATGGTCTTTATATCAGTTTCATCCCGTATACAGTGGAAAGTCAGACAGCGTTTAAAAAGCGTTTCCAAGTGCCTTTTAAAACCAATTTGAATTCATAAAGCAATAGATATGGTAACACACACATGTAACAGTTCCTTGCCACGGTAGTTAATACAAATTACTTCATCGTGCAAGTTTCACAGATGAATATTACAGTCGCCTGACTAATTACTTATACAGTGTCCATACTGCGCACGTTTAATTTAACCAGTAACTGTATGTGAACATCATTGTAAAACAAAGTCGTGTGCGCCGCGGGAGCGTGACTCCACTATTAAAACTATGAACTTTAATGGTTAACGCGAAGGTACTGCAGGACCCTACACAAATACCTTCACACAATATAAGTACTTGTTTCTTGACACTTCTCATTTGTCCATAGTTTTTGTTCAGACTTCTATTTTGAACCAGCACTTCTGCTCAGACAAAAGTCGTTGTGTCTCCAGATCTCTATTAAATCAATGTAATTATCATCTCATAATATTTAACTAAGAATGCTGCCGCCAATTCCATTTACGATATATATCGGTTACACAATTTATGTTTATAGATAATTAGCTAAACAAACCGCTTGTCTATTTGGTTAAGAAACCTCTCTGTTAAACAAAGCCACCATTTACGCGCTCTTAATCTTACGATTGAATTCTAAAACAATTACTGTTAACAAGATAATCATTTGTCTTATACAATAAGATATTGTGGATTGTGTAGAAGTAAACATGATAAATGACGTGAATGTTAAAAGATCATCTCACGGAAAGTTTTTCAATGAAGCCTATACATGCCAACTCGGAATGCGTTAATAAATATATCTAGTATAATTAATATAAAAGAATTTTCGGAATCGAAACAGTTTTGCCGAAGATTACACCCTATATCTAAACTTACAAAGATACAAACATTACCTATTTAAAATATTAAGTATGGATTATGTATAGTAAGCGCTGGCGGAAGGACGAGTTACGTTATGTGTTTGATATTCCGCAGAAGACGTAGAAGCGCTCATGTTCCGGGAACGTCCGCCATACTTGGCAGTCGCCGGACTAGCGCTGACATACTAAGTGTTACTTTGGGCTTGTTTATTGTGATGTTGGCTGTAATGCACGGTCGCGTGCTGCTTGGTGCGAACTGCTCGGCTATAATACACTCATAAGTATTGAATATTGGCCTGAGTATGAAAGTGGATGTCTATGAGTAGAGGAAGAACAAAGAAACAATGGAAGGACTGTACAGAATGATATGGCTAGAAAAGAGGTCACTGCTAAAGATCACCAGTAATAGAGAACTATGGAACCAGAAGACGGTGCGCCGCGACGACCCCAAATACTTAAATTGGAATAAGTGCGGGAGAATGATAATGATTATGCTCTAAACTCTAAAGTATTGAATATTTGGACTTTTGTTTAATTGGTTGCTTGCTTTTGTTTAATAGATGGTAACTTTGAATGTTGACACTTCATATTTGTCTTCCAGATATACTCGTTCGGAAGATGTATTTTAAAATATGAATAGGCAAACTTTCTTTCTTTTTTCTTTTTTGTAATATTAGTTCTTACCCAACAATCTTGAGATGGGTAAGGTGAGGCATGACTTTAGCGTGTCGTCCCTCGGGTTCGCACTTAACCAAGATTTACTTCAACATAAATATCACTCGATATGACAGTGACACATTCATAACTTTTCAGGGGGTTCATGAAGGCCTCGAAACGACTTTTAAAATGAAGTCAAAAAGTCTTCATTTTAAAAGTCGTTTTTGTGTCTGTCCGTGTGACCCCTTTGTTCTTCTTTTAATTGACTCGTTGTTAATTTTGATGTGATTTTCACTGTAATAAAAATAATTTGAAGGTCTATGTGATAAATTAACATTAATCCCACCAAAAACATTTTCATCTAAAATCTTGTCAAAACGCACTGTCAAAAAGTTATCAGATCTCATGAAGAGTTTTTAACTCTACAAGGTCTAACTTCACAAATTCTTCGGCTATTTCGCTACATTCGCATGGGCTTAAAGTAAAAAATGTATCCACTGTACCACTAATTTTCTGTTATACTGATCAAGTTGTGAAAATCTCTCGAAACAGGAGCAGATCGCTAGTTTGGCCTGAAAAAGCTCATTCTATTGATAGCAATAAGAAGGAAATAGAAATGACCTAGTATCTAATTAGAATTGTGAATGTTTAACATAATCAGACCACCTTTTTGATCTAATGGACTCAATCGCGACAGCTGAGCTTAAAGTAGAGGTCGAGTTTGATGCCTGAGTTATTTTGTTTTTCCATCTGGATTTTTTCAGTACCAGCCATGAAGTCGATCAGTTGATAACAATATGCTAGCCCCCAATTAAATCCAATGGGACTTAAACAAAACTGGCGAAATGTAGGTGGGTGTACTATTTGGACACCCCTGCCTTACGCTTCTGGGATTATAGGCGTTATGTTATTTTCGATTTTGACATAACTAGACTCTAAGAGAGAGGCCTATATTCCAGAGGTGGGCTTTACCACTGCTGGGAAAAAATCCTTCTCTCTGTGCGAGAGACATACTTGGAAACCTGGAATATTAGGGATCAACCAACATTATAGTATATTCGATGTTATCCCTTTTTCTCTACGAGATACTTCAAAGATCGCTACCTAACGCTAAACAAAACCAAAGAACCTAAACTATGATATGTACTCGTATTATGCTATGCTATGTATGCTTTGTTAAACATACAAGGTGTCGCTTTGCATCCTGGTTAAATTCAACGGTATGCTACAGATACAGACCATCAAACTGAACAAGTTTCTTCATGGGGCCACCATCGTAATCGCGAAAATAATCAACGGCCCCATACAAAATTTACTACCTACTCGACCAAATGTATGAAACATCTGATTATGTTTTTACGATTACGATGGTGGTCCTATAGAGAAAGTTGTTCAGTTTGAAGATCTGTACTATTAGCACACCCTTGAATTTGAGTAGGATGTAAAGCAACACCTTGTATAACATTTTAGTTAGCAAGTTCGTACTTACGATGGTTCGTATGTGACTAATAAGGATCTCCTATCTACTTATTTCCCAGGGATGTCCTTATGTGGGCAGACCGCGCCGGGCCCGTACCTCGAACCCCTCGCTCGCAGCGCACTGCTCGATTACAAAAACACTCGATAAGATACGCTCGCAGGATGTGATTCGACACTTTAATGAATTGTTATGTTTATTAACATAACTACTTGTGTTTATTCTATTAATGATAGTTGTTGTTGACCGTTTTATGAACGATATTGAGAACAAACTATAATGTGAACACTTGACATTTATCAATTTATCGCTTGGTTCGAGTTTCGATATTATACGTCTAGTAAAGTGAACAGAAGTTTATTTCAATTGGGCCTTTACACGATTCGGGACATGAATGAAGGAAATTTTATTTATTTAGAATTCTTCTTGAATTCTTGATCTTAAAAGAAGGTACTTACAACAAAGTAAGTATTTAATTTATTGGCATAAAGCAGTTTGTCGTCGACATTCACATAACATATCAAGGCAAACCTTTATTTTCAGTTATAAAAGCCATTAATTTTAATAACCCAAGTTTGTTCTCACAAAGCGCTTAAGTAAACGAATGTAAAACCGTTTATGTGGCAAATGATTGACTTATGTTTACAGTGCGATATATATTACTTATTATTATGTTACAGCATGAGTTACATCAATGGTAAATCCAAAAAAAACTATTTAGTTTTTTTAGAAA
Organism: Xestia c-nigrum; assembly: GCA_916618015.1. Taxonomy (NCBI): domain Eukaryota; kingdom Metazoa; phylum Arthropoda; class Insecta; order Lepidoptera; family Noctuidae; genus Xestia; species Xestia c-nigrum. The sequence goes on along the minus strand of OU745245.1, from coordinate 9,452,976 downwards.
GTAAATAAGCCGTGTGTGTTTGCAAGATGGGATGTTCTATTGGCAAAACTTACGAACTTGCGTCCAAATCCTTCTTGTACTAGGGTTGTTTTACCTAAAAAGTGAAAGTGAGCACTAGTGAAAGGAACCCTTCTATTGCCAAATTCTTCTTTTTCTGCTTCTAGACTGGGTTTAGGCCGTACGTCATCTGCCACTACTTTATAGATATTATTACGAAAAATACTTAAATATTAGTTTTACATGCAGCTGCATCAAGTTTGGCTTGAACCTAACCCCAGCCTAGCTGGGAAACGGTTACGCAAATAATAGTAAGTACCATTATTATTGAAGTCTTCCGAATAACATTACAATATTAACATAGTTTCTCTTAAAATATTTGAACTTTTCAATTACATCATTTTTAGAAATAAGTTAAAGGAATTAAAACTATTTAAAACATCTAATTAGCACTGAATGTATTGTAACTTCCTTCAAGACCACTTTCATTTAGTAAAATCTAGTTATTTACAAAAAGGTCCAACCAAGTATTTGACTCAAGCTTTTACTGTAACAGCCAAAAAAAAGAGAGTGAGTGAGTGAATAAATTTAAAGCCAATGCCATTCGTAAAGTAACGACGGATCGCTTCGCCGAAATGACGTTATCAACTTTATTGGCGAAACGAACATCAACTTTTTTATGATAGAGTACGACATAAGGATATGAGAGCAAATTACACAAGTACGTAAAGACTTTTATTATAGTACAGTTATTTATAACATATTTATGAATGTGATAAATTATCAACTTTCCGTCGTAATTACGATAAACTTTAATTAATTTGGCACATGGATGTGTTGACCTAATTTGTACAAATGTATGTTTAAATGTAACACGAACGCTCGGGCAATCTGAAGTGCTCAATATCAATTGACACTGCGCAACTAACATGTTGAATTAACGAGTGGATCGTGACACAGAAGGGAATAAGTGTTAACTGATATTTAGCACCCATCACCCATTACCCTTTTAACCTAGTTCCATCTACAGATATTTTTATAGTGCCAACGATGTTTTGACTTGTAGAACAAAGTACGTTGGAACTTTTATTAATAGACTGTTTGATCAAACTCTTCATTATCTGCCTAGCTTTTTCGCCACTATTTTGTCGTCAGCTTCCAGTATAATCGGATGCAGCTTCTGAATACCATTATTTTACGTATTTTACCATTATCTGACCTCCCCAACCCAGTTAGGTGCTAAGTAATACGATACCCCTTGGTAAGACTAGTTGTCACACTTTCAGGACAGGACACTCTATACTTGTAACGACTGTCACATCTCATCAGATCTAAAAATGAGGACCAACAGTTCAGCGTGCTTTACGAGGCATAATGAGGCCTCTTTGCCTCGTAAAGCACGCAGCCAACTGGGTATGTTATATACAGGGACCAACAGTGTTAATCCATCTTCGATCAAATTAGCTGTTATTATTGAAACACAAACTATTGTAAAATGTTATTAATACGATTTCAGCTCAATTTTTCTCTTGCATCGTTACTGCGGAAGAAGTTCCTCGTCCAATCTTGTTATTGAACTGATAACGAATACATCGGAATTCGCAAAAACTGTTTGTTTGTTTCGTACGCAGAACAATAGAGTAGAGACGGCAGTATCTAATAATAAAATAAATTGGCTTAGAAAGCGCGTCGAACGCACCACTTATGTCACGGACGCTATTCAAAGTCATTAGTTTATAAACGTCATTTGTGTCATTCTGAAAATTGGTGCACGGTTGGTTTGTAATTTGCATGGAAAGTCCCACCAATATTATTAATTTGTTAGGATGTATAGATAGGTGTTTGCTATTCACCCAAAAACGACTGCAGATTTGTATGAAATTTAGCACACACACAATGGTCTATAACCTGGATTAACACATATTTTCTCTCGGTCGTATGTTCCCCTGATACAATTATCGAATTCCAAACGGGCGAAGCGCCAGCATGAGCTAGTGTTCATAAACAGCCTGTAACAGTGACTGTCAAGGAGTCTCCGTGCTCTGACGTTTCATTCGATTTCCTATATCCAATAGAAGTTATTAAATTGATCGGATCTGTCCAACTGTTACAAGTATGTCGGTCAACAATGGAATGGGTTTCGCTCGCGGACTGTGGGCCGCTGCCAGAGCGATAACCGATGGATCGTCGTGATAAATGAATGCTTGCTCCAGCCCTCTGACGGCGCCAGGCAGTCTCATTCCAATACCAACTACTGATATACGATACCGAATTCCAGCACGACGAATGTTATTGCTCTCTGATGTAGTTTTCCTTCAAAACAATGTGCGCCTACAACCAATATTGCATTAGTCACTTCGAGGTCGACAGACACTATTGAGGCCAATAAGTTACGAGGAGATTAAGTATTATTAAGTCAGAGTTAAGCCAAGAATACTCAATCTACAGATCGTGAGTTTGGACCTCATTAAAACTTCAATCGCTACATTAAACCTAATGTAGTGAATCGAATCTTGGAATCGGCATGCGGTTGTTCTGTTGCTTGCTAACCTTGGATAAGAGCAGAATCATCGGTTGGTCACAGTTACACCTGTGGATTACCTAAATACCCAGCACTTATGATTCTTAACTCTATTCTACACCCAGTTATGCCCTTTCTTCTGAAATAAAGTTCGTTACTTTATCTAAGTTTCACTCTAACAGCCTGGGAACGTGCGCTTGCACATAAAATGTTTATTAACTTATGTAAATTCAGTGAATGAAATTGTAAACATAATTCTGAATTTACATAAGAAGATAACTATAATATTTATCTATTAACAACTCCGCTCTTCCAAGTATTTATTAACAAGTTCCTAAACTGGTAAGTACGAGTAGGAAACTCCTTCCCACCTCAAGTTGAATACCTTGTTGCTAGTCAAATATTATGCCAATATCAATAAATACACTCAAGTTAAAGCTAACAGACAAAAGGCAACAAATTTCTCAATATCAGCGTGCTTGCGCGAAACTTTGAGAAAATGTTGCTGACACCGCATTACTCTGTCGAAAGCAATTTCATCGAAACGTATCGACGCGACGTAAAGTATGCTTTCTTATTAGATTGGCGAGCCTCTTAATAAAAGTACCTTCACTTTCAACTCACGTTCCCTGGATCTACTTAGGCGTATTAAATAAGGTTACAAGGTCCACCGGGAAAAGGCATAAAACTAATTTCAACGTCAGAGACATAAAAACACTGTTAAAAACTTTTGGGTACACATAAATCTTGTGGACGTGTAACTTTTGGGTTGTGGACCCCTGGCTTAGCGAGTACGAAAGTCTTATTAAAGAGTTTGGAACTTAGTTGTTAATACTGCTCATAACTAAGTCAAGGTTCCAAGTGCCCACTTTTAATAAAAACACAAAGTAATATGACCAAACACGGTATAATTTGCCTACCAATATCAATATATTATAGTATCAAGCCATTTAAAACCCCTCTTCATATTCGATATCAAAGCAATATAACAGGGGTCAGAGACTCATTTCTGTGTACATTGTCAATATTGAGTAAATTGAGAAAGAGCGAGGTCGTATCAAAAATGATTGATGTAAAAGTACGTTAGAAGCCTCAAGAAGAACTTCCGATAGATTCACCCGATCGTGCGGCCCCCGGCCTCCGGCTCCGGATGTCACGTATGTCCGACTTCCCGTTGGACCGACTTAGCTTTTTGCGTACCAATAACATCCATACTAAGATATTGGATTGTACTCAATGTTACGCTGTTACGCTGGCCATGTGTGTCCCGTTTGTCAGTATTTGATTCGACCCGTGTGTTATATTGTAGGAATGGCACATGTCGTTGCTATTGTCGTTAATAAGACACCCGCAAGTAACCTACATAAGAATAGTACCTAGTTTCTTTCAGGCGTTTTTATGTAAAAAGTTTGCTGTTATTCCTCGCGGGTCACACGGGTCACAAACCTTTATTTTAAAAAAGTGAGACGATTATTTGATATAAGAAAACCTTCTACAAAAAGAACTCCATTTTATTAACATTTCAGAGCCTCATCTGCTACGAAAACTGTGAAGCCTTCAAGCGATGTGCCAAAGCGATAAAAGGGTCGTAATATGAACATTTCGTCGGTGTAAACACCTTCATTAGCAGTAAGTCGTCCCGGGGGAGACGACGTGTATTGGCATTGGCGTCTAGCCGGCCGTAGTTGGGGGGCACGCAAATAAAGATCAACGACCGGCTTTAAGCCAGCTGCTGCACCTGAACCACGGTTTAGCGAGCACTTTTATGTCTGCGATATCGTCTGCTTAGATATTAACGAGTTGGACGAACTAAGACGACGCGGCGACCTCACAGGGATAAAAAAAGTTGTGTTTATGAGTAGAGTTGGGTCGTGTGAAAAGACGTTTTCTGTGTTCATCCTGTTGCGTAAAATGCCCATCATCATCTTCCTACCCTTGTGCTAAGTTACTTGGGGTCGGAGTAACATGTTTTTTTCTTTCATTCTCCCCTGTCACCCGCTACGCTATCATTTACAACTTTTGTGTCCAAACAACACAAAACGTGCTTAGGAGGACCGCTCTAGCTGCCCGGCTTTTCAATAAGAAAGTGTTTCATATCAAAACACAAAATTGCATTACTGCCGTCATATTTTTACCAAAATGTTTCCTACCAAAAACAATCGAAAGAAACAGAGTTTAACATGAAGAACTACAATTAAAAGCTATTTAAAAAAATCATGAAAAGAAAACTTAAAGGCATCTCAGTCATTTTTAGACCAAAAACGGGTAGTACACAGTATTTGCATGAAATCATACTGAGCCCGAAATAGGTATTACAATGTTTCTTCAACACACTTGCTCAAAAAATGCATTTACGAAGCCTGTATAGGTCGAATAGTATCGAAAGTTAAAAATTACGCACCACACAACGGACCGTGCGGTAAAATAGGTACGCACGGTGCTATCACCGTGCGTATTCTTTACGTTTTTTTTTAATTTCCAAAAGTAAAGGATTCCACCAAGGAGTTTCACATTAAGAGAATAAATAGGCTGACTGATCGAACCTCCTTTGAAGTGCTTTAGCTCAATACGTTCATCTCACTTTAATACAAAAGAGTAAGTGAGACGAAAGATGTAGTTCTAATTTTCACCACATGCATGTGTGCGCCATTTGCAATTTTGCGCCATTTTCATAGAAACGTCAAAGATTCTTGCGAATTTCCGACTGATAAACAAAATAATAATATAAGTTCAAGCGAGGAATCAGATGTTAATATGGAATCTACTCCAACTGATATTTTGAATGAGGTGCAAATTGCAGAAAACAGTTTGTTGCCGCCAAAATCGCGAGAGCGCTATTTAGTGATTTACAAAAAATTTATAGCGTGGTGTAAATTAATGAATAATTTTCTCGCAAATGTGTTGAAAAACGTTGTATGACACACGTGCAGAAATTGGTATTTACAAACTCGTGACTATGGGTGAGCCTTCGACTTCGTCTCAGGCTTACATTCGTCTACTCGTTTGTAAAAACCAACTTACCGCACTAATATCATAAATAACTATAACGCTATAATGTTGTATGCTATATGAAACATCTCCAAGTAATGAAAATGACGTCATAAAATTGAGGAATTTTCTTCAACTAACAGCATTTCAATTCATAATGAGAAATATGGTACTACAGATCTATTTATACTTGTTACAATAAGTTTGTGGTAAATATCTGATTAAATCGGTAACATAATAAAAATGTAAGTACAGGAGTAATAAGGGCGACGTCAAGTTTTAATTATCGGCTCCTACTGGAGCCTGTACCGAAACAGCGGAGGCTCGTCTGCTCGTGTTCTACCAATTTAATTTTATCAATACGGTTAACCAAAGAGTTATATGTACTATGAAAAAAGGTAAAACAGGTATTTCATATTTCAAAAAAATTAAAGCCTTTTAAAGGTAAATGCACTCTTGTCTGCGCCGAGGGAATTGACCACGCCGAACGAAACGTTCTATCAGACGTATAATAACAGAATCTAGGTATGTACATAGATTCGTCGGATTCGGCGTGGATACGTGTGCAAGGTTTCATAGAATTTCATAATAGTTATTCTCAAATGCGGTTCGATTCTTTCGTCTTTGCTCTGTGGTACTTCAACTCTGACAACCTTTAAAAAGGTAATTTAAAAAATGTTAATGGCATCTCGATTTTTTTTACCAAAAACGGCCAGTGCAATCTGTGTATGAATTCATACTGAGTTCGGATGAGGTTGTATTCAAATGTTTTAATTAATAAGTTATGTTTGTAATGTCTTTCATTATATGCATGTTAAGTCTTTAATTGAACTGAAAATCAGACCACTGAATATTGTAATGATTCCGAACCTGTTTTATTACCACCCCACTATTATTGAAATAGTAATAATGGTAACCATCACGTAAAATCATCGCAATTTTGAGCAATAAAACTAAATGAGACCGAAATGCAATTTCTATATTTAAAAAATAATTGCACGTTTCTCCGAACTATAAGATTTGAATTAAATTATATTAAATAAGTACTTTAGGTCGTGTATGGATCTAATAACATCATGAAAATAACGGATAAGTTAATAGTATGATAAAATACATCATTCTGAAAACCGTGAATACCTGTTATAAATATAAAATATTTTCAACTGCAACTGTTAAACCAATTTACAATTCGGTTTTCAAACGAAATTAGAAAGTGAAGTTATTGTAGTCATCAATGTAAAGGCTGCTCTTTGCTAGCTGTGCACTTTTAGTGCACGAATACACAGTGAGCAACGTAAATTCTAGTTCAAATTAATTAATCTAAAAACTTCAAACTGTTTGAGGTTTTCTCTCGAGCTTGTTTCCTAACTTCCATTTACCACGCGCTTGTGTTTATGTAACAAAATTAACAAGTTTTACTTCCAAGGACTCTTGAGTCCTTTAAACAACAAGATGCGACTAAAACATAAACCTTCGCTTCGCGGAACTTTGAACTTCCCGTCTTTACTGCGACACATGGAGCTTTTCATAAAGGACAAAATACTCGTCGACATAGATTATTATCTTATTATTTTCATACTTGAGTTGCTTTGAAAGGCTAAAAAAGCCCACGCAATTTAAATTTTCTTCCTTTTTTTACAATTTGCCTGTCAGCGGCAGGCTGTATGCTGAAAACAAGGAATTTCAGCCGTAATACGCATGCACTTACGTATGTATTTAAAACCTCAATTTCATTTAATCCTATTGAATGACTTCTTCATGAAATCAATGGGTTATTAAACTTAAAGGGCTGATAATTTGAATTATTAGAATGTATACCTTGCCGTGCTTGCCTAGGTTGGTCTGTGGATCGGTGACCACCCTTACCTACATACCGAAATTCCTCTGTGCCTCGAAAAGCACGTTAAGCTGTTGGTCCCGGCAGTCATTTGTCCATCTTTGACAGTCGTTACAGGTAGTCAGTGGCCCAAAAAAATCTGACACCAGTCTTACCAAGTGGTATCGTATTACTCAGAATCAACTGGGTGGTTGTGAAGATCAGGTAGGCAGTCGCTCCATGTAAAATACTGGTCTTCAGCTGCGTCCGGTTAGACTGGAAGCCGACCCCAACATAATTGGGAAAAGGCTAGGCAGATGATGAATTTGAATGATTATAACTATGAAAAGCCATGTTTCTTACGGCCGCGAATCAATTTTTAATCAACATACATTATGGATGGAACAGCTGAAAAAGGTTAGATAAATTACTAAATCAAAGACATGTCTAAGATTTCTCATCAAAAGTAATAATAGTGACATAGCAGCAATAATATAAAACAAATATACGATGACTATGTTTAAAATTCAGCCGTACGTTTTCCAATAAGTTCTGTTGTGCGATTCATATCAAGGGATGAAGTACAAAAGCAAGGAGACAGATATTCGGCACTCAGGGTTGGCACTTATTACTGCTGTAATAAAATGTTTTTCAGTTTTCTTTTATTTCCGTTTACCTTGCAAGTTGATTTTTTCGGAGGAACTCGTGGCTAAATAATGAGCTGTTGGTCCCGGCTGTCATTTGTAGATCTGTGATAGTCGTTACAGGTAGTCAGTGGCCTACAAAGTCTGACAAATAGTCTTACCAAGGGGTACCGTATTACCCAGTATTAGTATAAGTAAACCATGCAAGGCTGTAAGACTAGGATTGTTTGATGTTGTTAGATCACGAATAATCACTTTCATTAATTTCTTTTATGGCCTAAGAGGCTGGTAGTAATCATCCAATGTGGCAATGCAGACAAAGTTTTTGAACGTTTTCGTACCTAGTACCGTAGTATCTAATTATTAGTTTGTAAATTGTTTATTCTTTATTATCGTTACATAAAACCGACTACATAAAAAAAAACAAATAAGTTAAAAAAATATTTTGCTTTTGAAGTCGGTGACAAATAAATTAAATCAATCAAACAAAGGTCACCGACTTTGTTTTTTTTTAAGTCGGTTTTATTTTTTGCAAAAAAAGTTCACATGTGCTTGGTACACATGGAAAGTGCATACCGTTACAATTACAACAAGCCCAAACACAACTAGGATACATTGTCTCATTATAGAGTTTCGTGACTCTTGGCTTCATCATCAGATCTGATGGTAGAATGGTTATTATCAAACGCAAATGCTTCATTTGTTGCAGAAAATATCAAAATCGCTATACGTTATCCTATAAAATTTAAAGAGTTCCCTATGCTATGGGACTATTTGGAAAGTAAACCCTTTCCAATAAAAAAAAAAATTTTCAAACCGGTTTCTCAAGCGACGAAGTTATGCGCGAACTAACATGAAAAAAAAACAGGAACATCCGAATTAAGAACCTCCTCCTCCTTTTTTAGAAGCCGGTTAAAAATACTTTAATTCGCTAAATCCACATTTTGATTTTGTTTTTTTTAAAAACTTGTCAAGACATTACTGAAAGCGTTGGTTCATGAATTATTCCTATCAAGAGTCCCCGTGTATCAGCGGAGTTTGTCTGGCTGATAATGGTAACGGATGGACCGTTTGCGATTTCTGTTATGTATAGTGAGTGGGTAAGAGAGGTGCCTAGTAAAACCCAATTTGGAATAGTAGAAACTTGTGAAATAAAACGAGCAACAACCCTGTGCGGTGCGGGCGGTGACTGGCGCGCAGCATCGATCCGTCGCGACGTGCCCGACGCAGTCCGACGCAGCCCGACGCGGCACGACACGACGCCCGCGCCGTCTGCGTCTGTACACTATTTACTTTTCATTCATACATTTTTTTATATTATAAACCCCGCTTTGAACTTTTGAACTGCGCTGATACAAAGGTCACCTTAGATAGTCTGGACTCTGGACGCTATTTTTGCTTTATTTTTATCGATTCTATTATGCTTTACTACTCGTACCAGATGATTATTTGAATAGTTAACAGAACAAACTACAAGATGTTATGTAAACGCATTATGTAGCGTTACTTTAAGTAGTCAGTTAACTACGTAATATTGCGCAACAAACATTTTCCTTGCGAGCGTCAGTAATTATAAATGGGTCCGTATGCGTTTGAGAGGCTTTGCAGAAACGGTACGCAGTTACTGTAATTTTGCGGTTAAGTAGCAATTAGAACCTTAATACTCGCGGCGGAGTGTCTCGTGTATCATCACACGCTGGTCTCATCTGACTGCACTATCCTGTCATCACTTAGCGAGTGGATTATTTATTTGTTTGGTCGCGGATGTAATTACACCCTCGCCGCAGCCTCGGCGCGGACGGATCCTGTCCAACAGGTATCGTTAATATTAATCTGATTAACTATAATGCCAATACCAAGTCTATAAAGCAAATATGCTCACTGACTATCTCGCGGACGTTTCTTCTATTCCTGTTTTATATTTCACTTTGCATACTTACAATCATTAAGTCGCACTTGATTTATGATAGAGTTTATTTTATTGGAACACACCTACTCTCGGTAATAAAATATCTATCTACAAACTTTTGATGTCCAAAAAAACTCTAAAACATACTATTGTTCCGCAAATGGACCGAAAATGTGGAGGCGAGCCGAATGGCGATAAAATTACTGTAACACTCGTAAAAAATAGCCATAATATATTTACGTCCCAATTTAGGAAGTTTAGTGGACTGAGCCTGGACATAAATTGTGCGTATCCCTGTATCTGTGTGTTGCTCTTACCTCCGGTAAGTAGGTAGTAGATAGTTCGGATGGAGATGTTTATAAGTACATGTAGGAAACGATAAGTTGTAAGTAGCACCTCCACTAATAAACAGTGCGTAAGTGAACGTGCGAGGCGCGTTGTTATTTAGCGACGGCCTATTAGATAGGTATTGCGTATCTTATTCATGGATATTCACTGCGCCTGCGCACCACATAAACTTGAGGCAACCACCTGCCTCCCGTTCCCTAGTAGAACTTGTGAAGGTTAATGAAACACTTTTATTGCTATGACATCGCACAGTAATTGTTCTACGAACGACCATAATGTGTATCCACGTAATTGTTATTATACATAGTTCCAGTGAGTAAAACTCATACATCGCCGTCTGTACGCACTTGCCAGCTCAAATTCCAGTTTAAAGTTGTCATGGTAACATTATGCCAGATCTTATCGTTTCAGCAACTTCAGAAAAATAATAAGTAAACTGGACAGAATTGGAATTTATCCATAAAATGAGCTATTAATATGACAACAAATTTTTCCTCGGTCGTGCTTAGTCAGACACTGTTCTTTCAAAGTCCGACTGTGAGAAAGAGCATGTCTGCTCAGCTTCACACATATTGTTTCCGACTTTGGGCTTAGCAGACTTTAATAGTAAGTTAAATTTACCCATTTCCTGCGCACAGTGCGTAACGTCTGCAGCTTTATGTTGCTATAGGAATTTGTAACACTGGTAAGAGTAATTGACTTAACACCGGTGCGCTATAAACATAGCTAGACGCGTAACTGCATGCGTCCGACGATACTGAAATAGACGCAGAATGCAAAACGCCGCTCAAAAGTTCATCATCCTCGCAGCTATTCCAAATATGCCTCATATGAAACACCTTAGCGGACGCAATGAACGTGGGGACATGAGTTGTTTATTGGACAGCCCAGCAGAGTAATTGCGGTCGCGTTATGTCTAGAATTACTTGCAAAAATGCGCCTTTGATACCGTGAACAATCTGAGGCTTGAGACTACCGCTCCGACAGGGGGGAGGGGGTGTTAGATAGCAACCGGTCATATTATTTGAATGCCAATTCAAAACTACTGCTAAAACGGGTTGTTTGCAACAATGTTGACGGTGACGCTGCGTCCGCGCGTCTTTCGCGAGACATCGGGAAACAGTTAGATGACAGCGCAGAGCTCGTAGCACGCGTCACATCGACAAGCACTGCCTCTAATGTATAAAGTTACACACTCGTATGCAAATAGCCAGTCAACTATTATAACTCCAGTGATTTCCCCCGATACAGTCACATATAATATCGTGGATATTGTTTACGGACCAGCCTCGCTTGTGCTTACATATGTAAGCAGGAGTCATAACTTTAAATTAAATGAGGAATATTATGGCCATGTTTTGCAATGTTTTGACATTGTAAGTTTACGAGTTATGTAATACTGTCTACTCAATGTTTCTTGACTCCTTGGTATAAGTAAAAGAAGGGATCGCAGAGCAGCTTAATGGCAAAAGCAACCCGAACTTTTAACGCGGAGAGCTTGTAAAAGATACGAAGGTTTCCTTATATAAAGTTGATTTTATAAGCAAGAATGCAGGATTGTCTATCAACAATGTCAACAATTGTTAATTCCTATACTTTTCTGTTTTTTTTTTAGGCCTGTGATATAAATTTTGAAGTTGTCTATGCAAATATGACTTGTAATCTTGTCTACTTACACTGCACACTGTACGCAAAGTAAAAGTCAGTCTTATAGTCAGGTTATAGTAGCTCAAAAAACTACCTATTAGCATACACTATTTTAAAATATGTACTTATAAGAAATTAAAAATAAAAGTAACATAATTTCAGATATATGAACAAACAGTATATTTAACATTTCCACGACATCCATCAATAAGATTACACGGTAAAGCTAATTATAAATAAACGCCCTGCCCACACAGCTACAGTAAAAACTGTAAGTATACCAATGTAGTAAATAAGTGGTCGGGCCGCTGTCGGGTGGCATTTCACGATCTAGGAAAACATTCCAATATGGACGGGACACGAACCGGGGTTGCAATAAAAAGCGAACACCCAATTATCTGGTCTGCTCCACACGTTTGGTAATGTTACAAACACATATGGCCATCGAGACCTGTCTATAGAACAATGGGAGCAATTGAACATTTACTCAAGTAAAACAAATAATAGAAGTGATGATACAAACGATCGATATCTAAGCTCATCAAATTATAAGAATTAGTATTGAATATACAGCCGCAAGATATCATGAAAATGTAACTATTCATAATTAGGTAGCTATGGAATAAATGTTAAATTGAGAAAGAACATAATGAAACAGTAGAATGATATTTATTATATGCAGAAAGTGAATTCAAATGTTGTTTTCAACACAATAGAGAAAAACATTGTTGTTATGGTATTTCCAAAATCCAAACACCAAACTTGGGGTGCAGAACGATAAAATTTGCATTCAACACTTGCCCACATTGCTACTTTGCATTTTTATATTCGCAAGGGAACCAACGTGCTTGGGAAGTTAACAAGATCAACACGAACAGGGCCAATTGTAGGGAACGAAGCTTACCGTTATATATTTTTTCTATTCATTGCTTTATAAGCAAAGGCCACTTCATCTGTGGACAATAGGGGATGTAAATGAGTTTGTTTTGAACACTTCTCTTAGTGGAATAAAATGAATGTCAATATTTATTACATTGTTTATTGGCTAGCATCCCTGCTCTTGTTTTCATTTGAGCTTTTGTTTTATTATTACTTACTTTTTCCGTCTGGTTCGTCGAGTAGAATTATAGCCTCGATTTGATAATCCCTTAGAAATCTTCGCGTCGCACCGGTATTTATTGTTAACGTTTCCTCTTTTCAATAGTGTCTGCCTTGGAAATGTGTGAAAAGAACAAAAAGAGTAAAAAACATAAGATAAAATTTCCTCTTTTCAATAGTGTCTGCCTTGGAAATGTGTGAAAAGAACAAAAAGAGTAAAAAACATAAGATAAAATTCACAAACAACCGAAACGTAAAGCATATCATATGAGTCCTAACACTTTATGCAGAACGATCACGAGAGGTGTGCATCAGTAGTCGATTTTCAAGTACAGAGTTATTAAAAATAACCAACGATTTACATATTATATGTTAAGGGAAAATAAATGAAAACATATTTGTTAGCTTTTTCTCTTGCTAGTTCATTACAAAATATGTTATATTTGAAACACACAAATCAAAAAGTATATATTATTTCTAATTTCATATTTCCGCTTAATATGTGTATAATAAACGATCTGTTAATGTTATTCTATTAATGATATCTTCCTGCGAGCTTGGTTGCGGTCGTTAAACATGCTTTGGTAGTGAAGAGACATCCAAAAATAAACTACATGTGTATAACGTATCACATCTCTACCTCTATAGCGAGCTGTGGTCGGGGTGCACTCCGGCGCATCACGTAATGTCATGAAGTTGTCACCGATCACAACAACGGTTTAAAAAAAGGAATCAATGAAATACGAAAAAGATCGGTCTCACGTCTCGAAATAATACCGGACAGTATTATTTCTGCAGAACTTGATCTCAATTTTCGAAAGTGTCGATTTAAAAATGTAGGTATAAGTATTGCGACAGTTGCACATTGCGTAATTTAATCTGAATGACATTTCTGAAACAATAATGTCATTGTAACTTCACCAGCATTGCTGACCCCAAACCAAGTTTCATTGTTTGTGGACAGACATTTTGTTTTATTGTCAACAACACAAAGTGAGGAAGTGTCGCACACCCATGCACCATTGATTTGTACGCAATTTCCTTGACCTCGTTACTCATAAACTACTTTGAAATATCTCTGCATAATATCGGCTTCAACTTCACAGCATGTAATCTTTTAGTTCATTGTCACAACCCGCAAGGCGACAAAATATGTACATTATGGCTAGTTAGTTCACAATGGTGTTATTTATTATGATTAAGTTGTAATTGTTGTTTCGTCTTTACATGGCACGTTCGGATAAGCAATTTTCAAAACTTAACTCCGTGCCTCGGAAAGCACGTTAAGCTGTTGGTCCCGGCTGTCATTTGTCCATCTTTGGCAGATGTCACAGGTAGTCTGTGGCCCAAAAAGTCTGACAACCAGTCTTACCAAGTGGTATCGTATTAACTGGGTTGTGGAGGTGAGATATGCAGTCGCTCCATGTAAAATACTGGTATTCAGCTGCATCCGGATAGACCGGGAGCCGACCGCAACTTAGTTGGAAAAAGGCTAGGCAAATGAGCCTTGTAATCTTATTATTAGCTTATAAACATACAAAGCAAAGCAGAGTAGTATTCCAACCAACATACGATAGTTTCTCTTCTGCATATTGTACGAAATTTTGCGATTTTTGACCAAATAATGTAAGAAACTGCACCCATCAAGGCATTATCCGGTTAGATAACAGTTTTCTATACCACTAATTTGAAAGTCGAACTGGTTCTTAATTTTTCATGCTCAGTAGGCGAAAGAATCTTATAGAATCCATAGTTACGTTGAAGATTCAATGCGCCTTACGCCGTGACACAAAAATCTATCTTCTCGGTGGACTGCTAATATCAATCCTAAAGCATCAACAACGGATGTGTTTAACTAATCCCTACTATCTCTAGTATAACAGCCATTACCCTCAATGTCCTCAATTGACTCCTCCGACGCACGTAGGAAGATTTAAGTAGATGAACACTCTCGATTTCTCCAGGAAGACAAGCGAATGCACTTTGTTCTGTAATTCCCACAACAGCTGGTAGGTAGTACAGAAAGCTGTGTATAATTACATTGTTGAACGCAGTCGGCGATGACATTTGGCCGGCGCGCGCGCAGTGAGAGGCGTCCGTTCCGTAACCGCGACCCTTTCGACCGATGCACTAACCGATGCATTCACCAGCACACCGGGCACGGCCGACTGTACAATCGATACCAAATTGCTGTACAATTACTGACGGAAAGTGATCTTAAGTACCTACGTCAGCTACCTTCACTTTTATTTGCCTGTAGTCTTTAAAATAAAGTTAAAACTACCACTTGGCCGATGCTGTTCAACTGATATACGTAATGCAGCCCAAACTGTATAGGTACACCAAAAAAAAAAAATTAAATTATTTATTTGAGACTGAACAAAGCGGTTAGAATATACACTTAAGTCAAACGCGCTGAAATCAAACATAATTTGGCCCAAAGTAACTTAGTTTATAAACAAACAGACAGAGTTATCATCGCATTTTTTTTGCCAGGTAAGTAAACAGTTAGTACATGGATTCCACCCTGATGGGGATAGTAGAAGCATAATTATTCTTCGGGTATTCAAAACTACATTTTGACCGTGCAGGTAGCATTTCTTTTAATAACAGAAATATTGCTATGCCATTAATTAAATTGTGGTTCCTCAAGCATCCCCCTCCGACACACTACGTCGAAGTAGCAGAAAAGCTCCCAGCGGGACACCTTCTGCCATGGCCCACCTGGAAGACCCTAAACCGATTGCGAAGTCAGGTGGGCCGCTGCAGATACAACCTGGTCCGGTGAGGGGTATTCCGATGAAGCCTTATGTGACTGCGGTGCCTCAACACAAACTATGGCTCACCTCTTGTCCTGCACATTTATGTACATTAAGTGCATAAAGTTTAAATAAATAAATAAATAAAAATTAAGGTAATTACAATCAACCTGCTGAATTCATGGTAACAATTGTTGCGTCGATATCACACCCGTGTGTCATTTGGATAAAACAACTTTCAATAGAAAATTAAAACAATCTTTAAATTAAAAAAATTAGGATACTTACCTAAACACAAGTGTATTGGATTGAGTGTCCGAGAAAAAATAATAATAATTAAAAATAGCAGTAACATTAATTATTATCACACGAAGTCGAGCAGACTAGTGAAGTCGTTAAATTTTATGACATTAAAAAGAAACGTTTTATAGCTAACTATCTAATATTTAATTAATTACGGCTCCTGTTCCTAGGAAATACGTACTAACAGTTTTGGGGCTTATATAACCAGTTTATTCCCGGCATCTTCTGCGTGGAGTTCAGTAAAATTATTGTCCCACAGGATTGCGCTATCAGAATAAAAAGTATCTTATGTAAAGTAATAAAACTAGCCAGTACTAAAAGTTACTTATGTTGGTTGTAACGATATTGTTAGTAGCGGATCTTCGAAGACAACGAAATCTCAGAGGACCCACAAAGTAGGTCTAGGGTGAGTTGTGGGTCTTCGAAGACATCAAAATCTCAGCGGACCCACGAGAGGACTTGGGAGGCACATCAGTATTCGGAGACCCACCGGTGGGTCTGCTTGGTGGGTCCTTGAAGACGAAGCGAAACTACACTTTGTATAAGTATGACAACCATCTAAATCCGTGTGGAGGAGTAACAAACATCACTCTATTCATCCTCACACACTTTCACATTTAAAATAGTAGAACAAAAAAGAAAATATAAGATACTTAGTGTACTTATACACTTGCTTCAACTGTAAATCTCTGAAAGTAAATAAATAAAGAGAATCTGAGAAGCTTCACTTGTCGACTGTAAGCGGTTTACCGATGATATTTTAGGTTTCCCTTCGTGACCGCTCAGGCGCTCGTTGGTAGCTTGATTTTGAAACAAAATATCACTGTAGTCTGCAAAGGCGTGGTCATAGTTTAGCAAGCGACCTCGGAATCGGTAATTACCTATTGTTTATGTTATTTTATTCGCAAGCATCATATTTCACGATATTGTTACATCGGACCTACTAGAACATTCGAGAAAGCCAGTGATTACAGTGTGTGTACGTTAGAAGTTCGAGGACATTCCATTATTATTAGTTTTAAAGTTAGGTAGGTACAAACTCGCGACCTATTTATAAAAAGACATTAGAATTTCGACCGTACGCCTAGGGCATACGGTTCATATTTGTTTGTTTTGTACAAGTAGCTTATACCTACAACTTTTATAGGTAATACCTACCTTGTAGGTAGGTACTTACTATTTCTTTTGTTAGTGTTTTTTATGACCCTCTCGAATGTTCGTGGTTACTCTGGTGTGTCTGTTGGCGAGTATAAATAGAGGGCTCAGGCCCGCGACCGTCAGTCTTGTTTTAGCGACACAACGAAGCGAATCCAAGTGAACTACAAGTGCGATATCTAAGTGAATAGTAAACAGTAGTGTATTTGTGATTAAGTTTTGATTGTTTTGTGATTAATAAAGTTATTGTGTTGTTTAATCGGTAGTAATTAATTTATCTCATACCCAGCTCGTAACAAATTGGTGTCAGAAGTGAGAGATAAATAATGCCAATTCTACCAAAGGACGACACGGAGGGTATCCGTACCAGAAGTCAGCGACAGCAGGATATGGACCAAAGGCGGTTTGGGGATTCTCCGACACAGACACCGGGTGGTGTCCAGCCTACGTCACAGCCAGTCGCTGGCCCATCCGGAGTTTCTCCAGCATCAGTGGCACCAGACTTGTCAGCTTTAATGGCACTGCTGCAGGATCAAGCTCGCCGTCAAGAGGAGCAGGCTCGCCAGTTACAGGAGCAATTGCAACGAGACAAAGAGGAGCAGGCTCGCCGTCAAGAGGAGCAGGCTCGCCGTCAGGAGGAGCAGGCTCGCCGTCAAGAGGAGCAGGCTCGCCGTCAAGAGGAGCAGGCTCGCCGGTTGGAAGAGCAGTTGCAGCAAGACAAAGAGGAACAAGCCCGCCGCCAAGACGAGCAGATGATCCTCATAAAGGATCTTCATGCAACTTTCGGCAAGGACCTGAAAGTGATGAAAGATCAGGTCCACCAGCACGAGAATCGCATCTCGGAGGCCGAAGTTAAGATTGCTGGGGTGCAGAAGGCTTTGAGCGAACTGAAGACTGAAGGTGGAACTGTAGCTTCGGTGGTTGCTGCACCTTCTTCGCGTGGTTTTAAGGCGCCTCCGTTCGATGGCACATCTTCGTGGTCGGCTTACAAAATACAGTTTGAGGCCGTCATGAAGGCGAATGGATGGACAAAACCACAAGCCATGACCGCGCTCACCTTGGGCCTCCGAGACCAGGCCCTAACTATTCTGGAGGCGCTCGGCAAGGACGTTACCTACGAGCAGCTACTGGAGGCGTTGGAGTCCAGATACGGCGACGCGCACCTGGAGCACGTATTCCGTGCCAAGTTGAAGGACCGTTTTCAACGAAGTGCCGAGAACCTACAGCAGTGGGCTCTAGAAGTTGAAAAGCTCGTTCGGAAAGCCTACCAGTCTGCCCCTGCACTGATTGACGGAAATCTGGTACAGGCGTTCGTTGATGGAATACGTGACTTAGAAGTTAGAGCCGCCGTGAGACTTGGGCATCATGAGACCTTGAAGGACGCCTTAGCCCATGCCTTGGAAGTAGAGGCAGTGAGGCAAGACCACCGAACACACTACGTCAGGGAGGTAGTGGCTTCACCTGTACACGACCGTGCGCAAGGTTACAGACCTAGCTGCTACACAGCTAGAGAAAGGGATCATCTTCGGCCAAGTTGTCCAAAGCAAGTTGTGGCATCACCTGAACGCCAGCATCCGCGACGATACAGCCCTAGGTGTTACACTTGTGGAGAAAGGGGTCACCTTCGGTCGAATTGTAAAAAGCGAAGCGCACCTAGAGAAGATCAATCTCAGCAAGGAAAAGCGGCTAAGAAGACTGGTCAGCAACAGTGGAGAAACCACAACAACACAGACGAACTGTCAAGAAGACCATTGCCTGAAGATTGTAAGCGTAGTTCCAGACAGGAGCCTAAGGAAGTGGTGCCTGTGAGGATGCTAAGAACGGATCTTAGCGATGAATGGAAGGTAACTATACAGCAGGCTCAGCACAATGACTCGGATATCAAACCAATCTTCGAGTGGATCAAAGCTGGTGTTCCTAAACCCAAGTGGAGTGATGTGGCTGCGATGAGTTCCATCACAAAGAGTTATTGGGCGCAATGGAACAGCTTGGTGATCCAGGATGGAGTCTTGTGCCGTAAATGGGAAAACGCTAGAGGGGACAGCTGTCATCTACAAATGGTTGTCCCTAAAGCTAAGGTACCGGATGTTCTACGGCTCTACCATGATGGATGTTCTGGAGGTCATATGGGAGTAAAAAGGACTCTACTAAAAATTCGCGAACGCTTTTACTGGATCCATTGTCGTGATGATGTGGAGGACTGGTGCCGCAAATGTACCAGTTGTGCGGCCGTGAAAGGACCCCAGACACGCAGCAGAGGTGCATTAAAAGTGTACAACGTTGGAGCCCCTTGGGAACGGATAGCACTAGACGTTGCGGGACCGTTTCCAGTAAGCGAGAGCGGAAACAGGTACTTCATGGTGGTCATGGATTACTTTACAAAGTGGCCGGAAGTCTTCGCCATTCCTAACCAAGAAGCAACAACTGTCGCAGATAAATTAGTTCAAGAAGTCTTCTGTCGTTTTGGAGTACCCTTAGAAATACACAGCGATCAAGGAAGAAATTTTGAATCGCAAGTATTTCAAGAGACTTGTCGGTTAATGGGTACCCATAAAACCAGAACCACCTCTTACCACCCACAATCCGATGGAATGGTGGAACGATTCAACCAAACGTTGGAGAGATATCTGGCGAAAGTTGTGGAAAGCCGGCAAAGGGATTGGGACAAGCACATACAGCCGTTTCTTCTGTCTTACCGAAGTGCAGTCCACGAAAGTACGACTGTGACACCAGCCTTCGCGAACTTTGGAAGGGAATTACGGTTACCTGCTGATTTAATCACTGGAACTCCCCCTGATGCTCCATGTAGTGTAACAGATTACGCGAATGACTTGCGTAATAAGTTGAACGATGTTTATGAGCATATCCGACAATCCAGCCAACAGATGTCTGAGAAGATGAAGACCCGTTATGACCGGAAAGCAAACGGTAGGGGTTTCGACGAGGGTTCACTGGTGTGGTTGCATAACCCAGTGCGGAGCAAGGGGAAGTCTCCGAAGTTACAAGCAAAATGGGATGAACCATACCGAGTCGTGACTAGGATCAACGATGTCACCTACCGAATACAGAAGGGTCCACGAGGTGCGCCTAAAATTGTGCATGTAGACCGGTTGGCGCGATACTACGGGACTAATGATGCTCGGGACGAGCATGTCTAAGGAGGGGGCAGTGTTACATCGGACCTACTAGAACATTCGAGAAAGCCAGTGATTACAGTGTGTGTACGTTAGAAGTTCGAGGACATTCCATTATTATTAGTTTTAAAGTTAGGTAGGTACAAACTCGCGACCTATTTATAAAAAGACATTAGAATTTCGACCGTACGCCTAGGGCATACGGTTCATATTTGTTTGTTTTGTACAAGTAGCTTATACCTACAACTTTTATAGGTAATACCTACCTTGTAGGTAGGTACTTACTATTTCTTTTGTTAGTGTTTTTTATGACCCTCTCGAATGTTCGTGGTTACTCTGGTGTGTCTGTTGGCGAGTATAAATAGAGCGCTCAGGCCCGCGACCGTCAGTCTTGTTTTAGCGACACAACGAAGCGAATCCAAGTGAACTACAAGTGCGATATCTAAGTGAATAGTAAACAGTAGTGTATTTGTGATTAAGTTTTGATTGTTTTGTGATTAATAAAGTTATTGTGTTGTTTAATCGGTAGTAATTAATTTATCTCATACCCAGCTCGTAACAATATTATTAATGATGTGTGATTCCGATTTTTAAATATAAATCAGAAATATAACAATTTGAACATTTCAAACAAAAAGTCTAATATTGTCAATAAACAGTCCGCACATTTGCATAATTTTGGTTTTATTGACGTTAATTGATCCGGTTTATGTGTTATCATTTTAAACATCAGGCCGGATAGGTAACCTGCGAGCGTAAAGCGTGGGTGGTCTCGGAAAGAATTCGATGGTAATGTATTTTGCTAAAACTCAGCTCAATAAAGTGGAGATACAAATACACGGTGGTATTTTGTTAACACTAATGTGAGGACGTTCATTGCCATTTGTTTTTATTACATTAATAATTGTTTGTAATTTTTGCAACACGCGTGCATTTAATCCCGTCTGTAAATAATTGTTACAAGCGTGGAGGGGTACGGGGAGGGGAGGTGAACACCGTTAATTAAGGGGAACAACGAAGGGGAGGCTGAAAATACAAATTAATTTAAAACAACCGGACATTCCGACAGAATTAGAATGCCCAAACTTTTGGTATTATGCGAAGCTTGTTTCAAGTTTAAAGTCAATTAAAGTTATTTCTTTGCTTCGTAATTAAATATAAATTCTTTGTCAGTATTCATTTATTGTGTTTTTGAGTTCGGATAACAATGACCTGGGCCAATAGGACATCAGCCAGGCTAAGGTGAACTTTAGAACGAGCTCTCATAATTGAACGCTGTAATGTTTGTGTTTTATACTTAAGTTTTTGACTTTTGTAATCCGAAATTTTATCATACGTTCTTTCCAAGTAACTGCATGTCTATTATGTGGAGGCTTAGCATGCCTTTTGCTTTTAATTCATATTGTTTAAAGCTGTTCTGTACATTTTAGTCTTTTCAATCTTTATTTACTTTTGTAATGTCAGATAATGACAATAACAAGCCTAGTTTTCTTCTAAATTTATTGCTGTGGCTGGGCGTTGTAACATTTGATGTTAAACCTCTTTGTAACCATTTTATTCTTCTATCTTCTAGATTCAAGAATCTAAAAAATAGGCTAGTTTCCACCATCAATAAATTGCAAATCTATTTAGTCCGTCAGTTAGAGTATTGGAAAATAATGGAAACGTATTTTTTGTTTTTGTAAATCAACTAATATTGACAAAGATAAAACGCATCAAAACTCGGGAGTGGGGCTCCCGAGTTTTGATGCTCTAAGAATGATAACAAACAGTGACGTATTAGGAATTTTAAAAGCGTCGTATCTTCGTCAATGTTGGTTCATGTGACAACTACGGGACAAATATTTTTTGATAATCTAAGTGACAGACTAATTAGATTGTTTCAGTTAAATCTCGCGATTATTATTTTTAGAATAGGCTTGTATTCTAAAAATTATAATCGCGAGATGACGAGAATCCGGGCCACTGAAGCTCTGTCGGCCTTGACAGGAGGCATCTCTTACTACTGTGAGCCTGGACACTGTCGGACTTGAGTGGAGCCGTCTTCTGCTCCTGCTGCGAGCCTGAACACTAGCGGCGGGTTACCTTCAGCCCGCGCCCACTGGTAGCAGCCTAACCCTAAGAGATTTGCGTCTGCGAGCGAGCCGGACATAGCGGCGAGCGGTTTCCGCCAGCTGCGAGCTTTGGACCTGGACTTTTATCACCATCGTATCTCCGGCTTCCCTAGACTAATAAACTTCATCTTGCCATCTTTCCTTTGCCATTTTTTTTCCTTTTAACTTAACCTAACGCGAGTTCACATTTTCCTGTCTAGTCAAATGTAACGTTACTACGCGTAGATGTACCTAATATTGTGTCTGTGTTGTTTGCTGTTGTGGAGTTCCCTCATCTTGAGCCAATCCTAGGTCTAGACGCAGATCACGCTTATCATAAAAAGTATCATCATCTGCCGAGCCTTTTCCCAACTATGTAGGGGTTGGCTTCCAGTCTAACCGAATGCAGCTAAATACTAGTATTTTACACGGAGCGACTGCCTATCTGTCCTCTACAACCCAGTTAATACTGATTAATACGATACCTCTTGGTAAGACTGGTTGTCAGACACTGACTACCTGTAACGTCTGCCAAAGATGAAAAAATTACAGCCGGGTCCAACAGCTTAACGTGCTTTCTGAGGCACGGAATAAACTCGGTATGTAGGGGTCGTCACCCATCTACAGGCCAACCTAGGCAAGCACGGCTTAACCATCAAAACTGAACCAACACGTAACCTTTAAGAAAACTTCTTGCCAGTATAGGAGGAGGAAATTTTAATGGCTGCTGGTTTCAAGCATCGTCATTGGTTGAAAATCTGGTAATGGCATGTGTTACACAGGGTGCATACAGGGTCATCACGAAGCCGTTAACAAAGTATTCCGTACCTACTACAAACTATGTAACCCTACGCAAAAAAAATTGCTGGGAATTATTAATGATCTACTCTGGTAGAACAAAAAAATATCGCAATGATGAACAATAAAATGATTTAGAGTAATAATAGTTTTGTTCTACTAGAGTGAACAAGAGAGAACAAGTGCCTTTGGATTCGGTAAGAATCTTAATACCGACTTCACTGGTCAGATTGAAAACTGACCATTCAGCTTGCAAGATTTGACCTAAACCAACTGACAAACATTGCAATTTTTTAATCCTATCAATAAAAAAGTTTGGCAAAGATTTATCTGAGAACGCTCACATAATTAAACATGATACATACTTTTATCACGTTTAAGTCTTTTAACCCTTTTAATCGTACAATAATATTTGAATACGATTCCCTTTACGTTAAATAAATAAGAACTTTAACACACAACCATTACTAATTGAATATCTACAAGACCAACATAATTTGCTATTGAAGTGTTTATATCCTTGTTTTTACATACAGCTGTAAACGTTTCACAAGCTCAGTGTATTGTAAGTAACAAATGGGCGCGAAATGCTGCGGTTTCAACACGTATAATGTAAAATAATTGAGTGTCCATGCGCATTGTCGATAGTCGCATTCCGTCGGCGTATTATGAGGCATTTCATCAGGGCTACTGGCTACTGGCTACTGGCTACTCGCGCGGCGGAAGCTATTGCCGTGGGCGTGCGGTGAATAGCCCAGCAATACGCACTAATTCATAATTTTGAATGATATATGGACTGCATTTAGAATTAATAGTTGTATTATTTATTATCTTCTTACTATTACCACAGATAATATAATACTAGCGTCTATTACCAAGGAAGACTTTGATAGACTTCCTTGATTTTACAGAGATGTAGGAAAACACGGAGCTATGGAACTTTGAATGAAATGCTTTGCGATAAATATGTAAATTAAAAACTTTGTTTTCCTTTAAACAATTAGTATTCTTATGATGACCAATCGGGAGTTCTTGTATGAAAAAAAACTTGGTGACCAGTCGGAGCAGTAACGAGTCGGGAATAACTCCATTTTACGCACGGAGAAAATGAAAGCAAAGATCTGAAACCGAAATTCTGGCGAATAAAGTTGCATAGCTTCATCGCATTAGTATCATCTTCCTTCTTATTTGGTCTCCATCGAAGAACAGATACACAAGGTACTTCATTGGATCTAAATCGAGTCCTATAATCTATTGTTATTCGAAGTCCATAGCTATCAAGTATCATGCGTGACATTCCTATAGCCCTATAGGTCTTACATACAAAACTGTTCCGGCCTTGACGTTGACGACCACTTTCTTAAACAGAACTAATAAATATTAATGTTTAGATACTCGTAATAAGGTATGTGCACTTACTGTATTAACAACCACTTTGATTTGAGCATGTCAACCAAGCTGTCGCGTCGTAACGCGAATGTGAATAAAATAATTATAAATAATAGAAATTACATGGCAATACCAACGCATCGTAACTCTGTAATGACAGATGTTTATCTGTGGTAAGGTCCACAGAGAAAGAGGTTATAATAAGATCCCGCCAAAAAGCAAGTGTCGTTGCCTGTGATGCGATGATCTTTGCCGGCGTGTTCTGCGGTTTACAAGTAAAAGTGGAACTGACGAGTCGCTCGTCAACAGAGTGCTGTGTGAAAGCTAAGTAGCCCCCTAAGTTCCCCCTGAATTGCGCTAAGTAGAGCTAAGTTAAGTAGCCATAAGTAGCTTTTGAGTAGTTGCTATTATGAGAGTAAGCATGAGGCTAAAGTTGTTAGCTGGTGGCGGTGCTTGTAGATCATTAGATATAATGTAGAACAAGTAACGCTGTACTGATCGAGCCTGTGTCGAGCTGGCCTCATGGGTAGCATGCGGCAGATCGACAAGGCAGGCTGATGAAAGCCACCTGTTAAAAGAGCCTGTGTCGAGCTGGCCTCGTGGGTGGCACGTGGCAGATTGACAAGGCTAACTAATGAAAGCCACCTGCTAAAAGAGCCTGTGTCAAGCTGGCCTCGTGGGTGGCACGTGGCAGATTGACAAGGCTAGTTTATGAAAGGCTCCCCCCTGAAGAGATATTATGGTACGTACCTACTGATAATCTACCGAGCGTGCAGCTTGGCAAGTTTGGCTTATGAAAGCTTAAAGGCCTAGAGTTGGAATGGACGGCCATGAGGGTCAGATCCTAAAGAACTGTAGAGTTAAAAGTAAAGTAAAGAACTGTAAGAGTTGGGGATTCCTAGAGGAGCAGTAGAGGGCAAGGGTTGACCAAGAGGGGGTCTGAACGAATGCAACTGCTTAGTGGGGATTCCTGGGGCAGGAGAGGGCAAGGGTTGGCCAAGAGAGGGTCTGAACGAATGCCACTGCTTAGTGTTGGGGACGCCTTGGGCAGTAGAGTGCAAGGGTTGACCAAGAGAGGGTCTGAACTAATGCAACTGCTTAGCGTTAGAGAGCCTTGGGCAAAAGAGTGCGAGGGTTAGCTAAGAGAGTCTGAACCTAAGCAACGAAACTAGAGTCGGGGATGTATGAGCTATACAACCCCTTATATCCTTAATGGTGCATGAGTGTGGCGCTAACGCTTATTTCTATTTACAGCTTGAGAAGAAGTGGCATAGTCATGGGCAGGATTGACCGCCCTGGTCATGCTTCCTTCTCCCCGCCCATGGTACAGAAGTAGTTAGTATCAATGGGCATAAACACCTACAGATGGTGAACAGCAGCGGCTAGCAGCTCGCTGAAGGGTGCGGCTAGAGACGGTGAACAAGCTGTGGAAGGAAGGTGAAATAAGGACGAGAACAATAAAGCGAGGTACGATACTCAAAGTATTTATTACCATGATGAGATCATTATATTATTCGTGCGCCTGCTAATGTAAGCGAACCTAAGGCACGATTATATTACATACCCCATATGGCTTACATAATAGAGCAGGGGCGTCACGACATGGTGGAGATGCTGGGATATAAGAACATTAAGGAGCTTGAGGAGCTTAGCTAACCATCTATGCTATGTTATGTTTAATATTGCTAGAGTGAACTGCCATTCAGATGCAGTTTGACCATAATTACTTTTCTATTGCCACAGCAATGTGACCTAGAGAATTAGTATGAAAATAAGTTTATCCATACTACAAGAACTGTATGATGCTCATCCATATTTCACCTTCTTCTGCATTCACCTATTTACATGGATGAATCACTTGCCTTTAGGGTGGTGGTGCCCTGAGTATAATTTGGGCAGCTTGTATAAAAGGAAAATTTAACAATTATTTGTTTAAACTATTATGATTGCAAGCTCATGATAGCAGCTTGCATGTTGAATGTTGAAATGAATGCTTAATAATCCCATCTAAGGAAATATTATTAAACAAACAGAATGCTATTTGTTTAATTACTATCTAATGAAGCTGAGATGAAATGAAAATTGTTGTCCAAGTTAATAATTTTCAACAGCCCTAAAGAAAAACAAAATCTTTAAGTTTAAATCTGAAGCCGACAAGAGATGGCGTTGGTGTGATTTATTATTACGACCAAGTGATTTTGTGTGCAATGATTAATTAAACGTGTGATTATTTATTATGTGAGAATATGTTATAAATTCATAATTTTGAATGATGAAAATATAAGTTAAAGATATTATCGATTATTTTCGTTGGAAATCGATAACCTGTCAACTTTTCTTTCCAATGTCAATGTTGTTGAGAATAGACAATGAGCGAAGACTCAGTGGTTATATTCTTGTATTATGAACTCCTTTGTTGTTGTGCCTTTGCCTTCAGGTAATGTCAACTGAGACATCATGTAATGTGTTGAAAAGAAATAACAGGACGTATGAAATTCTCGGATTTTTTTTGTATTTATTGCATTGATGCTTTGTAGCGATCCACCAAATATACATATTCTTTAACATGGTAGCAGAGTAAAATAAAGTGAACTGTAGAAAAGTGGAAAAATCGTCTGTGAAGTGGAAAATTCACGATGGATGAAAAGTCGTTTGAAAGTGCATCAAAAGTGAAGATCGAGTGCCTAAGTGATGGCAAAGACTTCAAGCATTGGAAATACAGAATCCGCAACGTACTCAAAGGTTATCCCGATGCGTTGAAGATCGTTGATGGGACACTTAAAGTTCCGATAGAACCAAAGAGTATAGATTCAACAGAAACAAGGGCTGATTATGAGAAGAAACTGAAAGAATTTCAAGCTAAAGACAGCTTTGTACTAACGCTACTGACGAACAACATGACAAATGAAGTACTGGACCAAGTTATGCGCTTCGAAACCGCTAAAGAGGTATGGGATGAACTAGAACGTCTCTACTGTGGGTGCGCTGAAGAAAAGAGTTACGATTTGTGTCTACAATTCTTTAGTTACAATAAAGATCCAGAACATGACATAAAGAAGCATATTTCTGCATTGAAGAATATATGGCATGAGCTGAATAACCAAATTCAAGCGAAGCTGCCTGATATACTGCTGATCTGCAAGATACTTGGGACCCTACCTAAGAATTTCTTTGCTTTCAAGTCAAGTTGGCTCCTTTTAAACAAAAAGGATAGGACAATAGAGAATCTAACTGCACAGCTAAGTACCTTCAAGAAAGCCTTAAAGAGCAATGAAGAAGTAAGTGAATACAAAGAGGAAATACTAGTAGTCAAGACAGAGAAAATGAAAGATAAAGGAGCAATCTTCAAATGCAAATACTGTGGATTAGCTGGGCACAGAGTTCGCAAATGCCGTAAATGGATAGAAGATGGACGCCCACCAAAGCCGTCGTGCAGCAAAACAAATGTAAATTTGACCGTGTTAGCTGTAGGAGACAAACTACCAATTGATGACAAGAACTGGTACGTCGACAACGGAGCGACAAGTCATGTTACGCATCAAGGAGACATCTTCGAAAGCTTCGAGTACTTTGACGATTCGCACAATGTTACTGTCACCGCAGCTAATGGACAAACCATCGCAGCCATTGGGAAAGGCAATATTCGAGCTGTAGCCAAATGCAACGGTAAAGTTGAACAACTCCTACTGAAAGATGTATGGTATGTACCACAAATCAAGAGAAATCTGTTTTCTGTTCTTGCAACGCATAATGTATCGTCGAAAAGCACATTTGAATCTACGCCAAAGCAATGCATACTCAAAGTAGATGGATTGATAAAAGCAATTGGGACAAGACAGATTGATGGAGGCCTATACAAGTTGGATATTAACTGTATCAGACCAAACAAGCAGGAAGTCAACCAATTACTGACAAACCCACTACAGCTGTATCATGAAAGGCTAGTACACCAAAATAAAAGACACGTAAAGCAAGTTATTGAAACTGAGCTCGGAGTGAAGATAAATAACAACAAGTCAGATCTATGTGAAGGCTGTATTTATGGAAAGACGCACAGATTGCAGTTTGGAACAAGAACAAGAGCCACTCAACCTGGTGAACTTGTTCACACTGACATATGCGGGCCATTTCCGACATCATATGGGAAGAATCGATACTATATTCTGTTCAAAGATGACTACACAAGGCATAGACATGTTTACTTTCTAAAGCAGAAGTCTGAAGCAGCATCAAAGTTAAGGCAATTTCTAGCTGCAGCTAAAGTTGCGGGACACACTGTAAAAGAAGTACTCAGTGACTACGGCGGTGAGTTTGTTAGCGCAGAATTTAAAAAGATCCTTCAAGAACGCGGCATAACACAAAGACTAACAATGCCATACACTCACGAGCAAGCTGGATGTGTAGAGCGAGAGAATCGCACAATAGTAGAAGCAGCGCGTGCCATTATGCATGCACGTGTAAAAATTCCAGAGAAGCTGTGGGCAGAAGTGATAGAAGCTGTTGTGTACGTGCTAGATCGCACTGGACCATCAAGCGTACCCAATAAGTCCCCATACGAATTGTGGTTCGGAAAGAAACCATCAATCAAGCATCTAAGAATTCTTGGCTGCAAATGCTACGCCCATGTACCTAAAGCTAACAGAAAGAAGCTTGAAAAGAAAGCAGAGCTGGGTATACTGGTTGGCTACGAAGGAAGCGAAGGCTACAGGATCTGGAACAAAGAAAAGTCTAAACTGACTAGGTCTAGAGACGTGACATTTGATGAGCGGCCACTTCTAGAAAAACCTGCAGAAGATGACAAAATAGTTTCACTAAAGCCGATTACTTCAAAAGAGTGGACTTTTCCATGGATTCAACATGTCAGAGATGAAAGCATTGAAAGGAATGCTAATGATCAGAGACATGAAGATAATCCAGAAAGCCGTAAAGATCAGAGTGACATACACTTGAATGACAATGAACCTTCATCATCAAGAGATGTTGAATACATTGGTGTTGATGATCAGGAAGATGACAATCTGATTCAAAGTGAGAATGCAAACTCAGATCAAAACTATGAAACAGCTCATTCAGATAATGAAGAGGAAGAGCCTATTGAAGAGCCTGCCAATAATTTGAATTTGAACCTCTCTAATAATGAGATTGAAAGAGAAGGTCAGAGGACATTGAGGGACAGATCTAAATTGAGACCACCAGATCGATTTAAAGATTATGTGATGGCAGTAGAGGCTAACAGTATGGCTGAACCTAAGACCTACAAGGAGGCAATGAATTCTTCAGAGCGTGAAAAATGGCTACAAGCCATAGATAGTGAAATAAATTCGCTAAAAGACAACAAAACTTGGGAGCTAGTGGAATTACCTAAAGGAAGAAAAGCAATCCCTTGCAAGTGGATATTCAAAATAAAAACGAATGCGGATGGTACAATAGAAAAGTACAAAGCCCGACTCGTAATAAAGGGATACTCACAAAAGAAGGACATTGACTTTCACGAGACATTCAGTCCCGTAGCGAGAAGTAGCACCATAAGAGCTGTACTGAGTGTTGCAGCAAAGGAGAAGCTAAGTCTAGCACAATTTGATGTATCGACGGCATTCCTATATGGCACGCTAAATGAAGAAATATACATGAAACCCCCAGAAGGTTATGCGAATGATAAAAAGCTGGTATTCAAGCTGAAAAAGAGCCTCTATGGGCTAAAGGAAGCGCCCTTATGTTGGAACAGGTGCATAACGGACTATATAGTTCAAATTGGCTTCAACCAAAGTAAATCGGATCCCTGCCTGTTTACAAGAAAGCGAGGGGGAGAAAGGATAATCCTTGCCCTATACGTTGACGACGGTCTAATAGCGTCAACAAGTGAGAAGGAGACGACATTTTTTCTAGAGGAAATGAAAAAGAGATTCAAACTCACAACCAAACCAGCCACCTATTTTCTAGGCATGGAGATAGAGAGACAGTCAGATGGCTCAATACTGCTTCACCAAAAAGCGTATGCGAACCGAGTACTGGAGAGGTTTGGGATGGAGGAATGCAAACCAGTGGCAACTCCAATATTGAAAGCTGAAGATATGAAGGCGATGAATAACGACCAAGAGGTCAAAGTTAGCACGTTTCCATATCGCCAAGCCGTTGGAGCACTTGCCTATTTAATGACCGGCACGAGGCCAGACATAGCCTATGCCGTATCAGTGGTATCTCGCAATCTAAACAATCCAACCAAAGATGATGTGCAGATTGTAAAACGGATCATGCGATACATCAAAGGCACTATTGATCATGGAATTAAGTACACACCAGATTGTGTTGCTGACCTGAAGTGCTATAGTGACGCTGACCACGGTGGAGATGCAAACACTGGAAGATCGACCTCAGGCATTCTTTGCATGTTTGCCGGAGGTGCCATCTCTTGGAATAGCAAACGACAGAACGTTGTTGCCATATCGTCAACGGAGGCGGAGATCTACGCAGCGAGTGAGACTGCTAGAGAAATAATATGGCTGAAACGCATTTTGAAAGATATCACAGGAGATGATTGTCATGCATATCTGTGCGTGGATAACGAATCGGCTATCAAGATAGCGAAAAACCCTCCAGAGTTTCATCAGAGGACGAAACATATAAGACTAAGGGCATTCTTTATCAGAGACTGCATTCAAGAGGGAAACATTGATATCCGACATGTCAATTCAGAGAAGCAGATCGCTAACATGCTTACAAAATCTTTATATGGGCCCAGAATCAAAGAACTGAAGATATTGGCCGGAGTTTCTACATTCAAGAGAGGTGGATGTTGAGAATAGACAATGAGCGAAGACTCAGTGGTTATATTCTTGTATTATGAACTCCTTTGTTGTTGTGCCTTTGCCTTCAGGTAATGTCAACTGAGACATCATGTAATGTGTTGAAAAGAAATAACAGGACGTATGAAATTCTCGGATTTTTTTGTATTTATTGCATTGATGCTTTGTAGCGATCCACCAAATATACATATTCTTTAACAAATGTCATTGGAGTCGAACTGTCAGCGGTAAAATAAGCGGGTTTTGTAAAATTATAAACAAACTGAATAATATACAAATAAAATGAGAATCTTAAGCCACTAACTAAATGAGAGTTGATTATAATAATCAAGTAAGTTGTGACGACTTCATTTCTCTTGAAGTGCTAAGTAATACTTTCAGTGTGTGTTACTTGTAGTGTTTGTTAACAAGACCGGTAAACATGACTGTAAACTTTGTGTAAAGAATAGTGAAATGTTACTAATTGCAGTGTAGTACATACATAGTCGTTGAATTACTCGAGGTACCTGATATTTTATTCAATGGGTTTTTATTTGAGTAATGTGAGAGATCAACGGATCGATATTGATCAATGAATTTGGAAATCAATAGACATCTACGTCAGTTAGGGTAACGAGAACGTACCCCTGAGTAGATAAATAATGTGAATTGGGAAAATAACATTCACGCTTTTATATTATCATTGAAAGATGATTGTGTTAAATGTTGCTACAAACCATGTAATGGTAAGATAAATACATGAGGTATTTACTTGTTTATTGTCATAACGTATGAGATGATTTTTGCTATATTAAATGGGATGTTGTAAAGATATTCTAATTAATAAAATGTACAGCTTGCATTTGCAGACAACTGACAATTGTTATTCACAATTGTGTTTTAATGAATAACTAAGAATAGTTATATGTGTTTAACAAAGTCTTATATTATTTACTGAGGTGTGTGATTTGCTTGAATTACAATCGAATTGTATTCTGCTTTTAGCATATCATACATTTATTAATGACAGAAGACATAAAAGCTATACCTAGTGGTAAATGGTGTTCATCCATTTTACTTAATCACTTGCCAATGATAATCAATGATATTAAGAGGTACTCTGACCTATCCATGACTCTTTCAGTAAGTGATACGGAATAAAAACAAGAGCAGTATTGTTGTAGCTACAATTATCAAATTACTAAACAGATTTAATGAAGATTTAAACAATTTTGTCTGATAGACTATCCTTCTGTGGACGAAGTAAGCTCCATGTCACAAGTCCAGCTCGAGGCTGAATAGAACCTTGTTCTTGAAATGAAATTACGATTGCAGAATAAGACCTAATCAGCAAACGTTAGTTATACAGATGACCATAGAATGTTTTGTAAAAACTAATCAGTGTGTGTTCAGTTGTATAGTACAACTGTAGTGGTAACAGATATGACAATTTTGGCTTATTATAGTTGATGCAACAGTAACGCAATCTCTATTAGATGATATATATTTGAAGGCATGGCAACGCTACTGGAGTACCCTTTTGTACTGTAAAAGACTTCATGATTTTATTACTTCACTAGAATTCATTTTACATTCGATCACGCTGCTGCAGTGTCTCGAGTGTTTTTAAAGAGAAAAAGACATAGAAAACGACAATATCGTATTGAATTAAATAGGTATTGTTTTGTAATTAAATAATTTGTCTTATATGGGGAAAATTACTTGCGAGTCCTGTAACTTTAATGATGAACTATGTACGGCACGACAATATTCGAATGCCCCCCCGGAATTATTGAGCCTTACTTTAAAGATAAAGATAAAGAGAAGATAAAGATAACTTTATTTTGCAATTTGATTACAAACTTGGTTCCTTTGAGCTTATCCGTGTGCCATTATAAATGTGAGATTTTTATTAAACTTATTGAAATACCACATCAGAAAACATGGGTTTTATGAATCATCACTACTACAACGTCAGAGTCATACTTATTACTTAATTAATATTTATTAATACTCTGAGTTTTTGTGATAAAGTTGCTGATTTTCGATACAGTAATTTAGCTTTGGTAGGTAACAAAACCACTGCTTACTGGAATCATTGTTCATATTGAAATAATTCTCAATTTGTTTAATTAAGCACATGCAATGTATTTTGTGAAGAACCATTTTCTAAAATTGGATCAATTTTCTATAATAGAAGTCAAATGTCATAGTTGAGAGTAGAGCGATAGAAATGCCTGTACAAAACTGAATTATAATTTAAAAGCCACTAGCTACAAGTCTGTGTTGCTCTAATGGTCGACTGCTGAGCATGAAGTTCTATATTTTCAATTACCGAGTCTGGCAAAATGTTATTGGGTTTTTCAGTAACAGCCACTGAGTTTGTGCCCGGTAGATGCCAATAGGCTTGTTCCCTAAATGTGACTTAAACATTACTTCCAAAATGTGGGTAGTACTGCTAGGTACACCTTTGACTAACCCTTCTGGCATTACTAGGCGTGATGTTACATTATTTTGTCTACATAACTTGAGTTAGTTATAGGGACAAACATAAATAACTGAAAGAGATTGTGTAAGCTAGCCTACCTTTATAAAGTAATTATGTTTTTAACCGACTTCCAAAAGGAGGAGAGGAATGCGGATTTAAAAGAGAACGGATCTCCGTTATAGTGCTATTGTGTAATAGAAGGACTATTACAGTTAAAATAATAATAATCCTGTTCTAAAAGAGTGTCTATGTGATAAGTTTATCACTACGACTATAACAAGCGTTAACGTACATGAAGGAACGAAGGAAATCTATGCAAACGTCGTACTAACAATAACTAAAGAAGTCCCATACTCCATTGAAGAGTTAAGTCAATGGAGGAGCAAGAGAGTTCTTGCAGATTATGAATCACTACAAGACTAAGTAGATATCTTGATTGGCAACGATTACTGCTTCTCGCGCATGATGATTGAAAGAAAACTACTGAACGACAATTTATACTTAGTGAAGTCTAAATTCGGCTGTATAAGTACTATCTGGGAAAGAAACTAAACCAACAGAGTCGCTATTGGTAATTACTTACTTTCAAAGCTCAATGGAAACAAAATTAGACCCAACAGACTAACCTATTGACCAGGGTAATATAATTATCATTCCTATGGGAACTTGAGTCCATCGGAATTAACAAATCTCTGAAAACTAATAGAGAAGAAGAACCTGTTAATAACTTCAATAGAATGACTGTCGACTAGTATTATCGAAGGTCGATGTACTGTTGCCTGGCCCTGAAACGAATATTCTCCAGCTTTACAATCATATCAATATATGGCATAGCTTACGGAAGACTGGTGAGCTTGGTAAAGCGCTTATATAAAGAAATCTTTAAGACATATCATGAGACACTTAAAGATCAAGTGAAAAACGGAATTATAGAAATAATACAAACACCGGCTCAGAATGGAAAACATTAGGATCGTGTACGATGCCTCAGCGAAGAGCGGCGGAGGCAAAAGCCTTCATCGATGCCTGTACTGTGGACTGTTAATGTTGGAAGACTTAACAGGCCTGATTCGATTTCGACATCACAGAATTGCGATAACAGCAGACGTGGAATGGCATTCCTACAGACTGCATTACACGAGGCAGACAGAGATGTGACATGATTTGTACGGTTTAAAGATATCACTAAACCAGTCACTAAAATAACTTCAGTGCATGAGATGTTGCAGAGCATCCTTTGGCATAGTATCGAGTCCATTTATATGAAATATCAAAAATGATCTAAATTCATCACAACTACAACTAAGTGAAGATATAGCAGATGACATAACATGTATGTTGACAACCTCATCACAAGAACCTCAACAATAGAGGAAGCCGTAGAATTGTGTCGAACTACCAAAGATACCTTTCAACAAATCTCAATGAACATAAGAGATTGGTGTTCCAATTCAGAGGATTTTATGAAACAGATACCGGATACAAATAAATTTAGTAGCGCTGTTAAGTCTTAGGACTGAAGTGGAATCTAGAACAAGACACACTAGAACGCAAGTTCGACGTCAACACAGAAGCAAACAATAAACGAGGTTTATTAAAGGTCATTGTATCAATCTACGACCTGTGCGGATTTGCCACTCCAAACATACTACCAGCAAAGTTATTCCTACGAGATCTGTGGAAACAGAATATAAATGGGCTGAGATATTCCCAGAACACATTTTTGAACATTTACATGACAAATGGAATAAGATAAGGGAAGAGTTATGTGAAATACACAAGATATTCATACCCAGATGTTATGTAACAGATACAGAAAAATACCTGTTACATTGCTTTATTGATGCTTCTTTGAAAGCATACGCAGCAGCAGTGTACATAGTGAACGAAGAAAATATACATTTCATCATAGGAAAATCCAGATTAGTACCAATAAAGGATCAAGATAATCTTAAGATACCACGCTTAGAACTACTGGGAGTACTCATAGGAAGTAGACTCATTTTTATGATGAAACAATTCAAGATAAAACTAATGCAAAGAATGAATCGTAAGATATGTTCTATCAGAATGAAACCCAGCCGACGTAGCAACCAGACCTCCCACATTGAATAAAGACAGAGAGATATGGCAGCAAGGTCTAGAATTTCTACTGAAAGAACCGAAGTGGTGCCCGCGGACCGTGGCAAAGAGACACTTTCTTTCTCAACCTGTGGGGAGGGTCCGACGAACGGAGAGAGTGCAGAACTATTCAAGAAACGTGGAGTGAAATCATCACTACGCCAAAAGAAATAGACAACAAAGACATACCAAGTCATAGGATCGAACAGACCAAGAGATAAATAATGCTTTCCATTAGAGGTCCAGGATAGATTTAAGCTGCAATCTAAGACTGTTCAAAGACATCGTTGGGATATTAAAAAAGGTCGCATGAAAAATGATGACTGGTCATTCGATGAACGATACCCAATATTCATACCTAGAGAATGCGACCTTACCAACGACAATATAAAGAGAACACGCGAAGAGAATGATGTCGGAGCGGACACGTTAAGCCTGATAAGACAAAATTATTGGATTCCACAAGGAAAAGCTCAAGTATTAAAAATCATAATGAAGGGCGAGGTGCGTCAAACACGGTGGACCATTTAAGTTACCACCAACCCCAGCCTTACCAGCAGAGAGAGTAAACTATAGTGCACCCTTCACTTTCACGGGAAGAGATTACATGGGCCCACTCGTAGTAAACGAAAGGGGTCCCAACGAGAGATGGGACCCCTTCACATGCTACGCAGTGAGGGCAATTCACTTAGAAGTGGTCAAAGACCTCTCTGCCAAAGAAGGACTACTAGCCTTGCGAAGGTTAACAAGAGGGGTACCGACTCTTATTACCTCCGATAACGCCCTCCACTTTAAACTAATAGCTGAAAAATTGTCAAAGGAATATTCGGAAGGAATATTCCTTTTGGAGGATTCTACGAAAGACTTGTAGGAATAGTCAAGAATTACATGAAAAGAACTGTACCAAGCGACTCACAGCTAGCGACAGTAATCAAAGAAGCAGTAATAAACACACGCCCACTTACCAGCGTAGATTCAGAATTGGATCAGATCTTAAAACCGGCAGATTTCCTCAACTTAGGAAATGTATAACGATGGAAACATCCTATGCAAATGAAGAAATAATAAGAACTGTAACTTAAACCGAACTAGTGAGTATGGAGGAAATCAATAATAATGATAGAAGAATTTAAAGAAATGTTTACAAACCGATACCTACAGAGCCTAAATGAAAGGTATCGACATTCTCATGAAGAACCGAGAAGTACGGTTAAGGTAGAACCTGAAATCGGTCAAGTTGTACAGATTAAAGGTGATACAAAGAATCAAGAAGGATGGAAAGAAGGGAAGATAATATCATCCTTACTCAGAGGAGAAGATGGTCTGTGTAGAGCAGCTAAAATTAAAATAGGAGACAGGGATTTACCCGATCCACAGCCCACATCTACCCGCTGGAGATAGATAAGAATGAGATAACTGAATACGAGACCAATAACACATGCGACAATGCAACGAAAGACCTAGAAATGGTATGGGAATAACACCCAATATTGGAAAATGACCCGATGAAACTGCAATAGAAACCCCAGTCGAAATTATAAGTGTTCGCATGAGAAAAGAAGGGTCGGAGGATACTCGAGTGAGCGATGGGTCAGAGAAACAATCCGACAGCAACACTCCGGATGAAATACCTAACTCGAAAGAGGAGACAAAACCGAGAAGAAGCGCGGCCACTAGAGCTTTTGAAAAGATAAAGAGTGGACGCGCAACCTCCTAACAATACACTAGCCAAGCCTTTGGGCCGGGAGTGTCGCGTCGTAACGCGAATGTGAATAAAATAATTATAAATAATAGAAATTACATGGCAATACCAACGCATCGTAACTCTGTAATGACAGATGTTTATCTGTGGTAAGGTCCACAGAGAAAGAGGTTATAATAAGATCCCGCCAAAAAGCAAGTGTCGTTGCCTGTGATGCGATGATCTTTGCCGGCGTGTTCTGCGGTTTACAAGTAAAAGTGGAACTGACGAGTCGCTCGTCAACAGAGTGCTGTGTGAAAGCTAAGTAGCCCCCTAAGTTCCCCCTGAATTGCGCTAAGTAGAGCTAAGTTAAGTAGCCATAAGTAGCTTTTGAGTAGTTGCTATTATGAGAGTAAGCATGAGGCTAAAGTTGTTAGCTGGTGGCGGTGCTTGTAGATCATTAGATATAATGTAGAACAAGTAACGCTGTACTGATCGAGCCTGTGTCGAGCTGGCCTCATGGGTAGCATGCGGCAGATCGACAAGGCAGGCTGATGAAAGCCACCTGTTAAAAGAGCCTGTGTCGAGCTGGCCTCGTGGGTGGCACGTGGCAGATTGACAAGGCTAACTAATGAAAGCCACCTGCTAAAAGAGCCTGTGTCAAGCTGGCCTCGTGGGTGGCACGTGGCAGATTGACAAGGCTAGTTTATGAAAGGCTCCCCCCTGAAGAGATATTATGGTACGTACCTACTGATAATCTACCGAGCGTGCAGCTTGGCAAGTTTGGCTTATGAAAGCTTAAAGGCCTAGAGTTGGAATGGACGGCCATGAGGGTCAGATCCTAAAGAACTGTAGAGTTAAAAGTAAAGTAAAGAACTGTAAGAGTTGGGGATTCCTAGAGGAGCAGTAGAGGGCAAGGGTTGACCAAGAGGGGGTCTGAACGAATGCAACTGCTTAGTGGGGATTCCTGGGGCAGGAGAGGGCAAGGGTTGGCCAAGAGAGGGTCTGAACGAATGCCACTGCTTAGTGTTGGGGACGCCTTGGGCAGTAGAGTGCAAGGGTTGACCAAGAGAGGGTCTGAACTAATG
The DNA here is from genome assembly GCA_916618015.1 of Xestia c-nigrum. Taxonomy (NCBI): domain Eukaryota; kingdom Metazoa; phylum Arthropoda; class Insecta; order Lepidoptera; family Noctuidae; genus Xestia; species Xestia c-nigrum. The sequence goes on along the minus strand of OU745245.1, from coordinate 9,414,217 downwards.
CAACTGCTTAGCGTTAGAGAGCCTTGGGCAAAAGAGTGCGAGGGTTAGCTAAGAGAGTCTGAACCTAAGCAACGAAACTAGAGTCGGGGATGTATGAGCTATACAACCCCTTATATCCTTAATGGTGCATGAGTGTGGCGCTAACGCTTATTTCTATTTACAGCTTGAGAAGAAGTGGCATAGTCATGGGCAGGATTGACCGCCCTGGTCATGCTTCCTTCTCCCCGCCCATGGTACAGAAGTAGTTAGTATCAATGGGCATAAACACCTACAGATGGTGAACAGCAGCGGCTAGCAGCTCGCTGAAGGGTGCGGCTAGAGACGGTGAACAAGCTGTGGAAGGAAGGTGAAATAAGGACGAGAACAATAAAGCGAGGTACGATACTCAAAGTATTTATTACCATGATGAGATCATTATATTATTCGTGCGCCTGCTAATGTAAGCGAACCTAAGGCACGATTATATTACATACCCCATATGGCTTACATAATAGAGCAGGGGCGTCACGACACAAGCATTCTTCTATACATCAAAATAAGTTACCCTACGCAAAAATTGCAGGTAAATATTTTTTAATAAATGCTTATCTCATATTATTATTGTGTTAATTTTTTCGCAAATGGTACGAAAAGTAGAGTATTTTCCTCGGTGATAAAGCTGTCTTAGTCTTGGGTGTGAAATAGTCCCCCGCGACAGAAGTCACTGCTTTATCCCCTTGGTTAATAATCTACTATTTTTTGGTGAAAATATAAATTCGAAGTAACACATTTAAGGTATTGTGCTGATGGATATGTCACCGTAAAATTGTCAAACACGTTATATTACAATATAACGTGTTTTTTCTCGCGATATTGTAATGTCTCGAATTATTGTCAACTGAACATACGGAAGTATCTCTGCCCTCATAATCGGGACTTGGGGCACCCCCCCCGTTAGGTTAGTTAGGTTCCTTTAAACCCTTCACTCGGAAATAGGGGCCCCGCGAAGCGGGGCTCCGTTGACTACGCTTTTTTAGGGGGAATATAAAGTGTTTTAAGGTTATGTTATATTAATCGGTATTTCTCAGGAATGGTGCATTATCTTTTCATGAGAGTTGTGCCACTGGGCAAGGGGGACCCCTCCTTCCCTCCACACCGCGTAAGTTGACTACCATCGCATGCATTTCACGAAAAATAATGCGTTTTGTTGTATGCAGTATGTTCATTTGACAATAATTCGAGACTTGCAATATCGCTAGAGATATTACAATATAACGTATTTGACAATTTTACGGTGACAGATATACTGAATAGTAAGGGTTTTGTGAATATCTAACATTAAATCATATACGTAGGTACCTATTTGAAAAAACTTGTCAAAAAGTTGGAACTTTGACCCCAATATCTCCGTAACTAGAAGTTCCCTGGTATGGTGTAGCTAGACTCTAGAACAAAAAAATGATCGCAATGACGCGGGGAGAACAAGTTTCTTTCGGTTTCGTTATGTCATTTTACACCCTTTATTATTGTAGATATCCTTACTACTTCGTTGGTTTTGTGGTCGCAAGCATGAGTGATGAGCATGAGGTCCTGGGTTATATCTATTCCTAGGTCGATTTTTTGGTCAGGCCACGGGGCCTGAATTTGTGATCTGTTAAGAGCCCTCTTACAGTCCACTAGCGCCGCCAATCGAAAAAATGTCATAACTCGTAAATAGAATCAAAAATACAAAATGTGGTCTATTATTACTGTAGAAAAGGCAATAACGTAATTTTATAACACATTGTCACCACTTGAAATATAGCTGTTTAGCTAAATCGTGCATTTGTAACAAAAACGGCCGTTTATGTTTTGAATGCACGATTTAGCTAAACAGCTATATTTCAAGTGTTGATAAGGTGTTATAAAATGACGTTATTGCCTTTTCTACGGTAATAATAGACCACATTTTGTATTTTTGATTCTATTTACGAGTTATGACATTTTTTCGATTGGCGGCGCTAGTGGACTGTAAGAGGGCTCTTAATGGCAATAAGATCAACCTTATTTTTTTCTTTGGACAAGCCCGCCACACTGTTCCCAAACCACTGTAACTCCTGCAAGCCAGAATCAACAGTGGTGACCACCAGAAAAGCGCCGACACAATGAAGCTGGACGAAGTCCCAGAGAATTAATTTAACTGTCTTGGATCCCGCAACGAAATTAATCAGAAAAGTATAGCAGAGGAGTAGGAAAAATACCTAAATTTCCACTGCTCTCCATATCAGCAGCAGACAGAACGAAACAAGGCAAATAGGCATAAAGGGACGTTTACAACTGGAATAGGCCCAGTTGCCCAGCACCACGGATAAATATTAACAGTTATATATCGCCCCCTATTATGTGAGACTTGAACAAAATAACCCCTCTCATTGAGAGGAGGCCGTGTCTCAGCAGTGGGAACATTATAGGCTGATGATGATGATGATAAACAAAATATAGGTATAAGATTAGGTACACCTTTGTCTAACCCTTAGAATCTAAGAGGATTACATTCGTTCGTCCTCCTACCGCATGCCGTCGGATTCAAAATCACAATATTGGAGGCATTTGTTCATAATATCTCCGTTAATTAAAAAAGACGATGGCACGAAAGCTTTTGTATGATCTCGGTGCGTGAATTTTGGGGTTAAATCGCGGCTCAAAGCGTTGAGCAACGCCTGCCTTTTCGTGGATGGCTTACCAAGGTGGGCATTGTCAGAAGCCCGAGAGCCTGACAACGAGGCTTAACAAACCATCCTATTTCCCAGAAACCGTTTGAAGATCAAACAAAAATCCATCAAATCCATGTAAACTTCAGGTTGCTGCATCCGGTTAGACTCAGAGTGAGCTGATTTCCACAGTAGAATCTAGATCATTATGTGTGTCATGTAGATTCAATACGGATTTCAAAAAAACATTCTTTGGTTTGTATTCAGCGCAATCGGATCTTCATTGACATGCTCTCATTGTTACGTCTTCAGCACGATTTATATTGATCGCATGATTAATCCCGTCTATAACCTCGTAAATCTCTTTTATACCGGATTTACTTTCGGGTTTTATGATGACACATCATTTAAAACTCACTGCATCATCAGGAATCTTCATCATCATGATCGGCAGTAGATTTAGCTTCCCCTGTCAAACATAAAATGATCTGATTATTTTAGAAATAATCAATCGCTTGACACAATTTTTTGTGGCTTTTTCATGAAGCTAAAACTACTTTTAAAATACAGTTTCTACTACAACTTGTAACTGATTTACCAGAGCACACATTGTACCTACACAATACTTTCTTATTTCAACGTTCACAATGCTGCTTGCACCAATACTTGTTCTGTTAACCCCGTAAATGAAAAAAGCGTGACGCTCAGCCATTGGTATAATGATGTATTTGGATGCACAAGAAACACGTGGGGTAGGCACGCGCGACGGCGCATTACGAGAACGTCACGGTACCAAAGAAAACATCATGTTTAGTTATGCATTCGGTGTTGCAATTATATCTAAGTACTGTATATTGATACGAGAACTACACGAGCAGGGGTTTGTTGTTAGAGTTGAACCATTTCTCCATATGCTGTGAATAATCAAAGCTGAACGTTCCCTAATTTTCCAAATAGGTACCTACATAAGTGATAACGAGTCCGGAAGGGCTGCTACCTAAATAATAACAATCGCACTCTTCGATCTTCAGATTGAACGATGTCTCTGAGGTTGGTCCATGGATAAGTGACCATCAATTACATACCGCGTTCACTGGACAGCAAAAAAAGCGGTTGTTCTCGGCTGTCATTTGCAGATCTTTGCCAGTCGTTACGGATGGTTGGTTAGAATCCCAAAAGTCTGTGAGCTAGCCATATTTGGGTACCGTACTACCCAGTTTCTGAGTTATTGAGATCCATATAGAAAACGTGTTCAGCTATATATCCAGATAAACTAGAAACCGACACCAACATAGTTGGAAAAAGGTGATGATGAGCAAGAAGAAGTTCTATCGAAATTAAATCACCTGTATACATTCATAGAAACTTGCTGTGTAGCTTTGCAGTTAAATAGATGGTAGATAGCTGATGCGGGCTGGTACGTTGGTGTAGAGGAAGATGATATAAAAATAAGGCGAGTAAAATATACACGTCTATATTTTACCAGTGTCGCAGATGGAAGGGGAAAATAGTATTGCCACTAATATTTGCATAAGGTTTTACATTTTATTGTTGGTGTTGCAAATAAAAAAATAAATCTTCAACATCACTTGCCTTTTTGCTTCACAGATTTAGTCAATGAGTTATTGAGAGTCGAAAGTCGAGGTCCGTTTATTTCGCGGAACAATGGGAGACGCATATAATATTTAACTGTGGACATAACTGCCTATGAACAACGTCTTCCGTTTGTCCATTCAACAGAACCCATTCAAGCATGTACAAGTATTGAAGGTTACTTACAAATACTTTGTATAGACGTTATTTTATACCACTTTACAATTTATCTTTGTAGGTTCTTAATTATATCTATGCATACGAAATTAATCGGTCAACAAGAATGATGAGTCGCTACCACGCGGCCGCGGGCGTTATCAATTAGAAAAATAGAGCAAGAAGTTAATAGCAGTTAATTAATCCGTATGTCGTTCATTCATCAATTAAGTAATGTCGAGTGGCAATTTATGAAGTGGTCTGAATTCTGTCCGATTCTATATTCGCACTGTGTTACTTACTTGTTTTCACAACAACTGTAACTGTGCAAGCATGTGTGTTGGAATTGTGGTGACTATGCAGTTCGGGTCTACTAGGAAAACCTTTTTTGTTTTTTTGTTTTTTAGTATACAATTTTTTTATATGGAATCCTCTGATTGCCGAACTAGGACGGATCCTGTATTTCGGCAAACAGCGCCATCCCCTAATAGATTGTATAACAATGATTACGCCAAACTAGACATACAAGTTGCATCGATTTAAGATAATAATTTCCAAAGTTCCATTACATTCATTAAAACCAATCATTTTGGTTTTAGTTTTAATGCTTGTGACAGCATGTCTCAACAATACTTCGTTCCTATTAATTAGGATCTTGATGCGTTATTTAAAAGATAGATTTTATGCTAGTTTCGCTTACTTACCATTTATTTTAGAAGCATTTGATGAATAATTTATTTTCTGCTTAATTGCGTTTAGTTCATTTACCACTCTTATTTATAATTTCCAAGTAAGGAAAGAGTCATTACTAAGTTAGTCTGTAGTCATAATTTAATTAACTTTATTTCGCAATTTATGTCAATGCCATGAAACCACAGATTGTTTCGGAGTCTTATAGAGAACTGTTTCAACATACCTGTTACCTAGAGCATAGTATATTTCAGATTCTTCAGGAGCTATGACCTGCCACTTCTCAATCTATGGGTAAACAAACATAAATCTTCCAACAGAAACATCTGGAATTCTCATACAACCAACGAGGAACCTTGCCAAGATCTCTCTGTGGTGTGTAGGCCGTTTTCTCAGTTACCTGTCAGTTACACAATTCGGAACCTTTTCCTGATTAAGAATATCTATGTAGCGTAGGTAGAAGCCGTGTCTCTCCTCATTGCCGTCTCATGGCCCCCCTACCCACGTGCTTATGAACATCAACGGTCGCGGATGACTTGACTGATTGCCGCACGCGTTATTGGTATTCGTGGTGTAATTGGTACGTTCCTTCGAAATACCTATCATCTAGTTATGACACATCGATGGTTGCGTGTCTGCCACTCTGCCGCGTTAGGTAAGCCTCAGCTAAATACTTACAAATTACTCTATCAAATCTGGATATTAGTTTTTTCGTTGAATTGTTTGTGAAGACGTGGTTTTGCAATGTTATGCTTGTGACCAAGTATTTCGTTTTGTTGCCGCGTTTTTAAACAGGAAATGGAAATAGTTACATTTTAGTATACTGGTATACGAGAGATAGCCAACATGAGCGGCACAACATATAGGGGCTCTTATCAAAGCTTTCTCCAGTGTAATAGGTTTTTATGTAGGTACATATTGTGCAGGTGGCTAGGGATTCATATACCTACTTGAACCTGATTATCATAAAAAGTGAAATGTAATATTACGGTTAATGTTGCTGTCCTGAATTCCATCCCAAACTGATATCAAAGGAACCTACCTCATACGTAATGACAACCCTGTTTCGTAAACAAGCACATTATGCAAATTAGAGCTACTCTTCCTACACAAAACGTATCGATACAACAAACAACTCGTAAACAAATTCGCAGATAGAAGGTAATTCAATTTTATTTGTATTTACGTGAACCCGTGCGTATATCAACGAGGAAATTTTCTAAATAAACATGGTAATCAGGTTAATGCTCTCATTCGATACGGAATTCGCAGTCATTCGCAATGTACCCTCCCCATTTAATCCACTTTTTGCGAATTGATAAGAAATTGGTCCGAGACATCGAGAGTCAAGGCTCTCCAACTGATAGCACACAATTTATTAAACTGATAGCCAATAATAGAAATCTATCAGTAAATAGGCCAATTTAGGCGCGACTGATTGACAAGATTGCTAGACTAGACGTCCACGAGGAAAGTTTAGTTCCAAGGCTCCGGACTCATCTGATGTAATTGATTCGTTCTGTCTCTCTTTGTACATAACAATATACGACATAAAAACATCTTCGATTCTTCGATGTTTCATTCGGCACTTTTTGCTAATGTGAAATAAAATATTCAGCATGGTTGAGGCGTTGTTTGTTTCTCTACAGCTGTTTACTGTAATACCCTACTTTTATTCTGCACATTACACAGTCCACTAGAAACTAATGGAGCATGAAAAACTAAATTATGTATTCAGTACGTTTGATGTCGATAAAACGATCATTCATTTCTGTATCTAAATATGTTTGGGATTGAACTAGCAATGCAGCCTCAAGCGACAGATATAAATTTAAAAACAATAAGACGTTTTTCTTAAATGCCATTACCATTTAAAATTAAATTACCCAAATGCATTGACATTGTTTTCATTGGTATTATTCGAAGAGTCCTTGAGCTTCTTAACTTATAAGTTTAACTACGTTCACTGACACATGCTGCACTGATTCAGTCACTGAAATCTGTGTGGTGCTTTCATATAAGGACCATCTCTGACGTATAGGAAACCGATAGTCCTCACAACCACCTGACCAAGACAAGACGTAGACTTTAAACAAGACTCTGATATCTGAGTTTTTTTCTGTGTTTCTTCTAAACCTCCCCCCTCCTTATTTTTTTTTTTTAAATGTACACCTAAATGTGTTTTGACTTTTGACAACCTTTTATTTTTGTTAGCCTGAGCTGTCCCAGTCCTGGGCAACGGCCTAACCCCATTCCTCCTACTTTTCGTGTTGTTGCACCTTTTCTCGCCGAAATAACGAGAAAGCCATCCAAGGCGTCCCGCCATTTTCTCTTCGGTCTTTTTTGGTAACCTACTTACAAGTAAATACAATTTCATATCTGTATTACATAAGTCAATAGGAATCATAATAACAAAACCAAAACGCTACATAACAGACTGGCAAAAATAGATAGTCATCTCCGACGTTGAGTCATTCAACGTTTTTCCTGTAATTTTTTTGGCTATCCGTGGGTTTGTGCCACCAAGGCCAGTGGGGCGATGATGGAGCAAAAAGGCACACAGTGCGAACACAATTTGGTCCAATTTGTTGGTCATGGCAGGCGAACAAAGTTGCATTAACGACAACAGCTTTGATATGGATCGCGACGACTCTAATGGCTCCTGCCGGGAAGATGTAAGTTAATTTCGCCATTTAATTCCTTTCCTTTGTGTTAAACCTATTTCTGCTTACGTCCATGTAGGCATGTACAAGAAGTACTTATGTGCAGTGTTATTTCCATCTAAATGGCCACCGTGACTGCAGCGTGGAAATAATTATCTATGCGCAATTGATTGTAGTTTTGATAAATATTACGCCATTAAATAACTGTTAACCTTCAGATGCAATAAGGGCGAGGTGTCCCTTTCATAGCGGCTAATGTCCCTCTAATGCTATACAATTTCCGGCTGCCGCAGTCAACGACTTCCTCCGCTATCAGATGCATTAGCGTTCGCAAAAAATATGGCTGTGGATCTACTTCGCACTGATACTAAGAAATTATGCGCAAAGCCAATCTAAATGGTTAAAGTAAGCCGAGGAAAACCATCTTGCGGGATTATTTATTGTAATAAGATAATGCAGTTTATACCTCCGCTGTTTGTGTTATAATCCATTGTTTGCGAAACTTTGTCACTTATCAAGATTATATTTTATGTAATGAAATATTAATTCCCGTGGGAACTTATTGTGCGATGTTGCAATACATTGTTTATCTTGCAGGATTCAATTTCGTGCGTAAGCGATATTAGATTACCGGTGACTTTACAAGTCAAACATTACTTAGCTATAATTAGGTAACTACCTACCTCATATTGTTTTCAATATGCTACTTGTATTACCTCAATAAGTCGACTTATCAGGAGAACTCGTGAAATAACTGACGATGCATTTAGCATGAGGGTTTACAGACGGATTAAGAGGACCACATCTTGATGATACTTGGCATAAATGCATAAAAAATAGTGATCAGAGTGGATATTAAAATCCTTAGAACAAAAATGTTAAGTAATCATTTATCACTGCTGTCGTCCAAGTATAGTCTTGGTATTCTCAGTAATGGGTGAGGTTGGCACAAGACCGTAAATATAAGTACCTACCTAAGAAGGAAAATATACAAGCATGAACTAAAATGGTAAACTCTAGTACGGTCTACCTCAACAGCAATTAAACGATGTATGTACCTACTCGCTTGTCAACGGTGACCGGTGGAGTTTAATATCTATTTTATTTGATGGAAGTCTGCAAAGACATTGAAATTCTCCTGAATCTCTTCAGGTTAAAAAGCAGCCTTCTAGTGTCTAGTAATTATTGGACCACTCACAATTTACTTAGAGTTAGTATTTGTGAACTTGGTTGTACCAGTTGATTTAATGTCAGGCAAAATTACCCAAAGACTCCCATATGTTTTCTGATGTACCTAAATCAAAATACATGTTGTAGACTTTCATGCAGAGTAGTCACGAAATGTGAAGTAAAAGCTTCCAAGCATGTCTCGTAGGCACATTAACGTGTTCCCGAAGCCACTCGACCCCGTTGCCATTGTGGCCGCGACAATGCTGCGACAAATCGACCCTTTGTTGTCACTCGACTTGCGACACGCGACTCACGGCGACTATTCTCCAGTCCCTCTCCATGATCAAGTTGCACGCGTGTGACGTAACACCAGGTATGTCTATAAGCAATGCTGTCTCTCGAATGACTGAACCACATGCTTTATTAAGCAGGATTCTTAGTAATGAGAGATATAATACATGTAATTGTGAAATTATTTTGTGCATATTTGTTGATGTTTCTGTCTAGTAGATGTTTCGATAGATTATGTTGTGATTACCCAGACGTATCCACTAAAAATATGAACTAAGAACCAAAGGACCAGAGGAGTATCGGGTGGTTCTTTTTCTGAAATCCTTTCGATAAGTGATCCTATTGTGGTGGTTTTTGTTAAGAATAAGTCACATGTTTTAATTTGATGTACACCTGTCTGGAATATATCTCATGATTCAAGAATACCCTTCAAGATGTCGTTCATTGTTTGCTTGTGTCATGTCTTACGTAACAAACAGCCGCTTCCTCCTGACGCTGACTCCACAATAACGTTACGCCAAAATGTCGCGAACGTGAACCTTTTGTTATACGAACACCATTGAATTATCTGTCATTTTCTCTGATTCACAGCACTCTCGTGATTTACACCCGAACAATAGTAATGTGTGTAATTTTAATGGAATTTAGCGGTAAGTGATGAGCTGCCCTTCAAAAGAAGATTACACCTAAATCACCTGACAATAAATTACATAATGCTGTGATGATATCAGTCTTGTCGGATGTAGGTGTGGGATAGGAATACAAATTAAAGTTACGAATTTACTTGACTGTTTCTGAATTTATGAGCTGTTTTGTAAATCAGCATCTGGGGGGGATTGTAAATGAATACCTACTCGATTAGTATAGTCATAGGACCTAAGTTTATTTAGATTTAGGTAAAATGTCATTTCTACCCGGGCTTATAACGTAAGCTGTTGATGATATTGTCATGTTGTGTTGGTCTGTCTTTTGCAAGAAGATGATGAAAAAAGGAAATGTAGTTGTTTTTCTGGGTCGATACCTAACTTGGTTGAACTTACCTATGGAACTACTTAGAAAGCAAACTATGTTTTTACTTAGGTGAAAATGAATTTTCGAAAGGTATAAGCTGACCAATATTATATTATGATACCTTCATTTTCAGTACTTACCTAAGTATAAACAAAAAAATCCCACTTGCTTTCAACCAAATAGGATACGAAGCGACGCCGAAGAACATAATCGACGCAAAGTAAAACGAGAAAGGTGTTTTACATCATCATAAATTCAAGTTAAGACGTCATAAATGATATATTTACGATGAGCAGTAAAGTTAGCCAAGTTCTGAAGAGAAAGTGCTCTTATCTTTACATAATGTTTCCAGCTTCGGTGAACGCAGTGAAAAATTCACTAAGCGAGAGCTGTTTGCCATAAATCATAATAACATCGAAACGGTACCATTACCCATTTGAATCGGTTTATGAGAAAACTTTGTGGTGGAGAGAAAATGTGAAAAAAATGTTGAGAATTTTCTAAATCGTGGCTATTATTGAATACAGTATTATTACTTTGATTTTATAGCTTGGATGAACAATCATTTTGACCGACAGGCATTTAAAAAAAAAAAAAAAAAAAAAAAAAATCTTTGCAAGGAGTACATACCCTTTATGAATTTTGACAGACACTGGCCGTAAGAGTTCAAAAAATTGCCGATGCCATTAGATTTTTTCTTTTTTTTGTTAAGTACCCATTTTTAATGGCATTTTACACAATTTTTTTACCAACTTTGGCCTGTATTTCTTTCTCGCTTCTCAACTATTAAATTTGAAGGTTGTATTACTTTTTTACATAGATACTCATTGAATGAACCGTAGAAATAAGGTACCTACTTTAAGTATTTCTACGGTTCATTAAATAAACTCAAACTCAAACTCAAAGCATTTATTTCAACTAGACCATTACGGCACTTTTGAATGTCAAATTACAAATTAAATCAAAGCTACAGTCACAGTCACAAGGCATAATAACTTGAGAAAGTACTGTAGTTGCCCATTCCCTAGCGTAGATCTCTATGGAGAAGAACGGGCAAGAAACTCCATGGACACTCTTTTTAAATCAATATATTGTTACAAAATCTTGGTTACATCATTCATGTGTGATTATACATATATGTGAGAACGATGTAGAAAGATGTGCACATTAAGAGCGTCCAGAGAAAAGATTAAATCAACAGTGTAAAAAAAAAAAAGAAATTAAAATTAACCATGGCAGCTAAGAGATGACCAGTCCCAACTGACAGCGCCCGTTCACGAACATGACGCATGTATCGGCGCCCTTCAACTCGACCATATTGAAGGGAGCTAAATGACCCGACACACCCGCCACCATCAGCGAGACATTTAAGTGAGCATGACAATTTCTCAGCCGCCAAGGCATATTCAAGTCAAAAAAAGAAAAAGATAACTAAATGTAAATGGTGGCTTTACAGTACATAGAACTCACACAAATGTGCTATGCAGTTATATAATACTACGAGATGGAATCTATACAATGCAAGGATATTTTACAATCTTCTGCAGCTTCCACAATAACGTAACCTGGGAATCAGTTAGTTTGCCTATGGTTGTGGAGCAGGACCAGCATTGAGCCAAGCATTTTTATCATTAATGTAATCCCCCAAATTATAATATGCTTGCCTACATAGTGTGCGTTTTATACAAGATTTAAATTTCGTCTCATTCAGTTGTAGAATGTGAGGAGGTATTTTATTGTAACATTTTAAACAGTACCCCATGAAAGATGAATCTACTTTAGCAAGCCTGAAACCTGGCTGAACGAGTTGGTCCCTATTTCTAGTATTATAGTGGTGTCTGTCACCTCTTTTACTGAATAAATGCAGATTTTTCCTAACGTACATGATGTTTTCATAGATGTATTGGCAAGGTACAGTCAAGATGTTAATTTCCTTAAACAGTTCTCTCAGAGAGTCGCGCCTACGTAATTCGTATATGGCTCTGATTGCTCTTTTCTGCAGAATGAATATAGACTCGATGTCTGCCGCACGTCCCCACAGTAAAATACCGTATGACATAATACTATGAAAATAACTGAAATAGACTAGCCTCGCGGTATCAATATCAGTAAATTGACGGATCTATACATACTTGATTATTATCGTATTTTTAAAAACATGCAATATTTAACCAAGCACTCATTATTATGCCTTTTTAGTAAGCCTACTCCAATTATTTTGCATGAGGAACCCTCGTTAACATTTTCCTAGAAATAGTGTTCCCCAGTGGAATCTTTAACCCTGTACCAACCTACATACCTACCTAACTTTATTACCCAGAGCCGAAAATAAGTTCCAAAACGTTGTAGAGAAAGGATACTCTCAATATAATAAACAGGATGAAATTATTCCCCTGCATTGTGCCATTACTTTATACTAACACGGGAACCCTTTTAGTGGTGCTCCCCTGGCCAGTATTGTGTGGCTTATGATCATTGCTAACTTGGGGCAAGTATATGATAATACCTATGTAAGTAAAGCGTAATACACACTTTTCATATAACATTCAAAGTTTAATAATAGTTCTCCGGACCGTTTTCGGTCACGGCGAACAATATCTGCGAAGATTAGCCATCGGCGTGAAAGATATTAGCACAAGTGTGTGTTCGCACTTGCTCAGGCAATTTAACCGATGATAGATCAGGCGCAGAACCAACAGCTTACCGTGTCTTCCAAGATACGAGTTATCCGATATACCGCCAATTTCCAAAATCCGGTCTACTGAGAAAGTGGTTTGAATTTGAACTCATATCTCGGAAACATGACGCTTTACAACAATTCGTCTCATACAAAACTTGTTTGAATTTTACTAGCTATCGATTAAAGTAGGTTTAATTTGTGGCCGCAACTTTGAAAAAAAAATGGCGGGCCAGACTTCATACAAAAATCTTTCAAGACCTTGCCAATGGAAAAACACATTGGCACATACTCAATGTCATATTTACCTTCTGCTATATACAATAGTTGAGCTATAATATTCTTCACGTATAGGGTTCCAAGGTAATGCAATCTTCTTGGATGTAGAAGGTAATTTTGTTCCTTTCTTCTTTCCCCTACCATGTTTGTCGTAGTGAAGGTAAGTAGATAATCCTAAAACCATAAAACCGTAACAGTTGCGACCACAAGACCAATGAAGCAGTCACTATAAATTATCATAACATAGATAGTTCCTTCGTCTGTGATTGTCTAGGCCATGGTGGAACCATGCCCATCGCACACTGGTCGACCAATCCTGAGTCTTGATCCATTAACAATAAACCTGAAATTGACGTAGCGTGATGTGACATGCGTGCACGCAACTCCAACGATTAGTCGTTCTAGTCTAATGACCCGTAACAATCCGTGATGGTCCTGCGTGCCTCCAGGATATCAATCATGGTGACTATGGAACAAAAACTCTGAGTAATCGACGCGATATTGGAACCGACTAACTTTTAAAGCCAATAAGTTTTTTTTGAGGTTTTCGGAATAATTAACGTGCTTTTTTGTTGTTTTGAGCCTATATCATAATTTTGTTACATAACATGAGTTGTTGCTAATATAACTTTTATTTGTAACTAGCTTCTGCCAGCGGCTTCGCCCGCGTGAAGTTTGATTATTGTCCCATGGGATCTTACTACCGGAATAAAATGTATCCTATGTTTTATGTGGGTCATAGCGTGATGATATAAACGTAAGAGTAAACAAATATAATAATAACAAATCTCCGAACTGCTAAGCTATCGGGAGTTACACGTGTTATTGTGAGTCAACTATAAAAGATAGACATATGCTGTCGTGGGATATTTTTTATATAATTTTATGTGGAATATTTCCGTTATACATGATTTCTATGTAGCTTTAACCATTAAGGCTGCACACGCGACGGAAGCTAAAAAAACCAAGTAACTTCTCCCGTTTTCCCAACATTTCCTTTCACTGCTCTGCTCCTATTAATGGTAGCGTGATGAAAAGTATACTATTACCTGCTCAGGAGTATGTAGAATAATTGTACCAAGTTTCGTTAAAATCCGTCGAGTAGTTTTTTTTTCTATAAATAACATACAGACAGACAGACAGACAGACAGACAGACAGACAGACAGACAGACAAAAATGTTACTGATTGCATTTTTGGCATCAGTATCGATCACTAATCACCCCCCGATAGTTATTTTGTAAATATATTTCATGTACAGAATTGACCTCTCTACAGATTTATTATAAGTATAGATAGAAGATATTTAAGAGCCCTCTTACAGTCCACTAGCGCCGCCAATCGAAAAAATGTCATAACTCGTAAATAGAATCAAAAATACAAAATGTGGTCTATTATTACTGTAGAAAAGGCAATAACGTAATTTTATAACACATTGTCACCACTTGAAATATAGCTGTTTAGCTAAATCGTGCATTTGTAACAAAAACGGCCGTTTATGTTTAGCAGAAGGTAAATATGTCATTTTTTCGATTGGCGGCGCTAGTGGACTGTAAGAGGGCTCTTAAAAATAGCACGCTAGTCATACACTGCACGTGCATTTTGGTTAGACTAGTTCGTGTTTAGCTCCTGCTTGATATGGAGAGACTTTGTTAGGTTGCATATTGGGTTCATAAAAGAAAACTAAAATTTTTAAGTACAGTCTGTACTTAAAAATTTTAGTTTTCTTTTTGTTAAAATGAAAAAAACATCAAAAGCCATATTAATCACAAAGACAAAGAAAAAAAAGAAGAATGATTTTATGACATCTCCAAAATTTTTTTACAAAAAAATGGCCAGTCAATATTTGATGCCAACTAAATATCAAAACTTCATGATGAGATGATCTGACTATGGTGTCATCTTGAATATACTTATGGCAAATACCTTTTTGCTGTAAAGAAGTGAGCAAATTTGTATTAAACATGATTAGCAAGATTTTATTTCGATCTATACACCCATTATTGCGAAAAGCTAGAAAATGCCCACCTATTAGATAATTGGTTACCTCGGCTAACTTAGGTCCATGGTCACCGAAAAGATAACAGTCTGGGCCTCAATTCTACTATTACAATAGTGTCAGAATAGGTGATCATTGATTTCATAATGATCAAGTTCTGTCAAGTTTTGACAACTTTGGTAATCTACTAATATAATGACGTCATTATGACTTCTCAAAGAACAGCCCCTGACACTACATTGAAAGAAATGACATAGAATATTAATCTCGTACATGAAATCTGGCATGAATAAATGTTCGCATTTAGTAGTAGATTTCGAAAACCATTTGTACTAATGGTTTTATAATAATGGCAAAACGAAAATGCCATTAAAACACAATTTTATTACGAGACCATCGACCGACCAATGATCGACCATAGTGAATTTAGCAGATTACGAACTTTAAGCAAAATTACAATGGTGTGGGAATGGAATCATGTTGGAGTGACGAATTTATACAAATAGCAGAAAGGCCCCTGATATACAAAAATGTGTTTTAAACAGCTGAACATGGACCTTAATAGGTATAGTACCTCTTCTGCCCGCGGCCGTCTGCACATTTTATAAAAAGACTAGCTGACCCGCGCAACTTCGTCTGCGTCACATAAGAGAGAAAAACGAAAGGAAAAAAAACCCCGTGTTTGCAACATTTTTCATTCCTGCTCCGCTCCTAATGATCGTAGCGTGATGTTATATAGCCTAAAGCCTTCCTCGATAAATGGACTATCCAACACAAAAAATATTTTTTCAATTTGAACCAGTAGTTCCTGAGATTAGCGCGTTCAACCAAACAAACAAACTCTTCTGCTTTATAATATTAGTATAGATAGGTTAGTTCGTCTCGGAATCACTTCTATTATTTTTGCGTTTCTACGAAATCTTGACCACAAAAATATCACTACCTATCCGGAAATAATTTGTGGGGCTGGTCACGAACAATAGGGGACAGTGGTCCGTACGTAATCTTAATAAAGGGATAGGTCCCCTGTGCCCCTACGAACTAAATAGCCCTTCTTGAGACCCGGAGAGAAAGGGCAACGGTCCATAAGTTGCAGGAAACATTTGCGGTTGGATCGCTTTCGAAAAAATACAACCCAAACGTGACAGCTGCGGGAAATGGCATTTTTCGTGAACAGTGAAACGGGCTGATTAATATGACTTGCGAAACTTTGTAGGTAAGTTTTGATAGTGAAATATTGCTTAGAGGAAGTGTTAACTGAACCTTCACGAAGCCGTCAACCAAGCATATTCTGTACATCAAACTATTTCCCCGCTACAAGAAGCTATACATTTTGTAAACACTCATTCGGGTTCGCAACCTTTGGATCAAATTAAAAAATAACAACGTTATCGTCAGCGTGATCTTACTTCAAAATGGCGGCCCAAATGTTTACGTTCCATGCTGTCAGATGCGTTCAAGTATCACAAAACATTAGACGACAGCGCTTAAGTCGCCAAAATTATATGTCGACCAAGTGAAATTGCTCGTTAGTTTCGTCTTACACGTATGATAATTTGAGTTAATTGAATTTGAGAGTATTTCTTGTTAATGCAATTGTCGCTACGTACCTTGGTAGAAATTCCTCGTTTATAAAATAAAAAATTATAGCTTCTCGTGGCGCGGACTATATGTAACCTTACGCAAAAATTATTATTGCTGGGATTACAAGCACGTATCCAGATTTTTGGTTCGGGGGGGGGGGCTTGCATTGAAACAACCATGCGAACTGTGCATGGGCGCCGGCGCAATTTTTTCCAGGAACGTGCACCTTCAATTCCATGAAAACAGCTCGAAATATTTGCACTCCGAAAGGGATAATTACGTTAGATTCAAGGAGTAACTTGGCCGATCTATCCAGAAAAACCCATCAATGAAAAAAAAGCAGGATTCGAAAAGTGAGCGCAACGAGCTTATAAAATTTTTGCATCCATCTCCAATTTAATTGGTTTTCTTTTGTCCTTTACTAAAGCAAAACGCCGTTCAGACAATTTATAAAGAACAACTTATGAACGCAAAGGACATATTAATAACTAGCTGACCCACGCAACTTCGTCTGCGTCACATAAGAGAGAAAAACGAAAGGAAAAAAACGCAACATTTTTCATTCCTGCTCCGCTCCTAATGATTATAGCGTGATGTTATATAGCCTAAAGCCTTCCTCAATAAATGGACTATCCAACACAAAAATATTTTTTCAATTCGAGTTGGTAGTTCCTGAGATTAGCGCGTTCAACCAAACAAACAAACAAACAAACTCTTCTGCTTTACAATATTAGTATTAGTATAGATATTTCTGAGCACGCTCATATATTTTGTGACAAATTAAGTTAATTTTGTTGTTAGGGCCACCTAGAAAGAAAATAGGAGCGAAACGAGCTCGAAAATGTTTGCTTTATAGTTCGGATGGTTGGTTTTTCTATGTATTTTCTTTTCCGTTACGAAACCTTGCACTCTGTGGCCGACGCCCATGGAACTGTGTAAAAAACCGCTCGAATCACTGTAGTATAATTTACGTACTTCGCAGTGGTTATGATCCCGTTTATTTTCCGTCAGATTTCGGGGGGAATAAATCCAAACTATCCCCCTCCCTGTATACATGCCTGCCGGGATACTACTTTTTTTTTGGGGTGTAAATCACGTCTAACGGTAAAACTCAATGTTACACTTTAAAACATTGTGCTGATGGATGCATTTAATAACAGTAGGGAGGGTAAAAAAGTTGAAACTTGGACCATCAATATCTCGTTAACTAGAAGGTATGGTCCAGAAGGTAAAAAATAATCACTATGACGATAAAGGAATAGTGATATTAGATACTAGCTGACCCGCGCAACTTCGTCTGCGTCACATAAGAGGAAGAGCGGGTTACAGAGAGTGGGTCGTAAGAGCACCCATAATACAATTTTCAAAGAGCACATCACACACATCCTTCCGCATAATGAAAATGCGCTCCCGGTACATGATCATTATTTTGCTGCGGAGTTATTTAAAACGGTGTATCTCCCAAGATATGCATTGAAGTCAATTTACGTACCCAAGGGCAATTTTGTTTTTCCGGGGTTGCGGGCCTGTTCGAAAGAGATACCGTGGCCCCGGAACGTAAAAGGCGAGGAAGGAACATGGATGGTTTTTAGTCAGTAAGAGTCTGACACTCCCTCCCGCTCCGCCCAGAGTGGGGGGGGTCATTTGATGATTTCCCATCCTTAAAAAAAAAAAAAGAAAAAAAAAAGGGCAATTTTGTTCAAAATCAAATACTTGTGATTAACAACGTTATACAGAAAATACACCATCCAAGTTTCAGGTTTCTACAATCGCGGTTTAGGCTGTGCGTTGTTCCATCAGATAGTCCTTCAGGACAAAGCATTTTTATTTGTAGATAGTAGGATTTGTACTTTTCCGACTTTATGTAAAATAAAAAATAATTATTGACATTAAAAATGATTTGTGTAAAATAGCAATTTTCTGGCTAACTATTTCCCCTACACTGCCCCGCTGAAAGTAATTTTTTTGCGATTTCTGACTTTTTGAGTACTCTAACCTGGGTTGGTTTGGAAGAACTTCTTGATTAGTGTCGGAAAGAAGATTGATTGGCATCAACAAAATTGTTTTATGTAAAATGGCAATTTTGTTGCTAACTGTACTTTATTTTTTAATTAAATCTGTGAACGGGGATAAGCATTTTGTGAATAAGTTACGGATTGTTACCTAAGACCATTTTTGTGTGGCTGCAGCTCCCCTTACTGCCCCGTTTACCGTTTCCACCCTGTATTACCAACTACTTATACCGAAGAAAGCCGATTTTCTTGAGTTCCGCTATTTTGGGCGTATTCACTTCAAAAATCCAATTTCAAGAAAATTGAGAAATTACATTTACCTGTATTAGATTTGAAGTATTTACAGCAACTTTTAAAGGTTTCCACTTCAATGGATTTAATTCTATAGGTGTATGAAGTTAATTAATTTTAAACACAAAACCCTCTTTTTTACGTCTCTGGATGTTTTTTTTTTTAAATGCTGAAACAGGTGTTTCTTTATTTTTAATAATAAGTATTTACTTTGAGTTTCATGAGTCTAGAGCAATCTAAAATTTTTTTTTCATACAAACTTTACCCCCTCTTTTCACCCCCTTTTTCCAAGATTTTCCATAATTTCTATAGCCTAAGTGTTATTCTGGGTTTATTTAAATTAGTGAAGTTTTCATCAAAATCCGTCCAGCAGTTTTTACGTGATGCGCGGTCAAACAAACAAACAAACAAACACGAATTTTAAAAATGGTTTTAATATGTTCAGTTACTTATTTTAAGTCACCCTGATCGGTTTTTTTTTTAATCTTCAATGTACAGATTTTTTGTCTCAACGATTTTATTATATGTATAGATTCCAGTATACCTCCTACTCAGTTCAACAGGCTGCCCCAGCAGGCGTTTGGCACTGTCAACCTGTTAGAGTGGTTATAATGGAATTAAAGACTAACTAAGAACTTACTTTCTACAAAAGCAACATAAGAATGACAAACCTCGACTTAAAATGTCCCCGACTTACATCCCCAAGTTTGTTACAGGTAGGTATCTACTACTATGTACCATAACAATGGCGGTTGATCACTTTTCAACCTTATCACAGAGGGCGTAAGTGTGAAAAGAAGTCTTCCGATGTTGTCCGCCGCCACACATAAGAAAAGCCAGGCCAAGACCCTTTACACGTGTTTTCACTGAAACAAAAGAGAGTCGTTGACACTCATTCATTATCGTTATCACACAAAACAAGCTGTTTGTTCACGTTGATAAGCCATGTTCCTATGATGCTGTAACGTGAGAAGGGAGCTACTAAGAAGCAAGATAATGTGTCAACACGTGTGCTTGTGCAAACATTAACCTAACTGTAATTTAAAGCTGCGGCATCTGCGGCTAGGTAAACTTGCTACATAATATCTCGAAGCATCATTATAGCAAGCAAGTGAATGGATGCGTATTTATGTTTTAAAGTAAGTATATCGGTACCTTTAATATTCAAACTCAAACTACAATATCAGACGATTAGTTGCATAACTTTAAAGGCTGACTGGATCTGCTGGAACTCATTGCAGGCTTCCTATTACTGCGAGTCAAAGGGAGTGGTTCTGATGGATAGATCACGTATCCCCGTGCAGGTTAGAGGATGTCACATAACTGACTGTATAAATTATATTATAATTTCTCATAAATAATCACTGAACACAAACTTTGTATATAGGTAGGCTTATAGGCTTCGGAAGAGGCTTCCATAAGTCATTGTTGAATCAATGTTGTTCGTAAATGTCAACCTGAAATTTATGGCTTCAGACTTGGTATATAATCTAAGCTTCAGACACATGAATTTATTCAGGGCAGTACCATCACTATCTACCTCAAACATCAATAAGTACCTACGTGAAACAACGCCAAACGCCATCTATCGAAATTAAGACGAACTAAAAGTCAGCGTTTCAGGTCGGAACCTAATGACCAGCCGGAAGCCTAGCTAGAAATATAGTTTTAGCAGCCAGGGCAATAAATCATACATTAGAAAGGTACGCCAATAATTTAAGATAACATACGACTAGGCCTTCTAAAATCCCACAAATATAAATATGAAACGATTAGAGGTTTTTAACTTAAAAACGTTTTTTAATCTTGCTGCAAAAACTTTTGTTGAAAATATTCCTGCCAAGTGCAGGATGCTCACAGCTACGTAACGTCACAACGTGCCACTGAGTGACTCACTTTAGCCAATGGACGAGGTCATCGACTGCACGTCGAAAAGGGTCCTATTTTAAAAGCTGACATGTCGACATATATGTCTAAAATTGTAGAAACAGCCTAACCTAAAGGGTGTAAAACAAAAAAAAAACGCAAAAACGGGAAGAGAACAAGTGGCTTTCGACATCGTTAATAAACTTTTTAAAGTAACAACAACTTTTCCACAAGGTTTTTTTTAAATACATGTTTCCAATATAAGATTTATTACACACAACACCTCCACGACCCTCGTACTATTCAATCCATCCACCAGCATAACAGTTAAGAGCGGTACATCTCATCGTTGGTTTTTCCGTAAAACGTGATTTTCCTCCTAGAAAAAAACATCGTTTCCCAGCAATATTTTTTGCGTAAAGTTACCTAGTATGTTGTATACAAACAGAATGCTTGGTTGACAGCTTGGTGATAAGTCTGTTTATCAATATCATGTCGTATTGTCAGCTTTGTAAAACAGTGCCCATCAGGTGGCGACCGACAATACGCGCGCTGATTGGCTCATTCGGCAGCGGAACGTGAATGCAAACTCTTAGCGGGGTTGCCAACTCGTACGTAATTCCCCATATTTTGGTAAAGCTTTCAGAAATAATATTGTTTTGTGAAAGTAGAGTAAAGGAAAACTAAATTACACTTCATTATCAAATAAATATAATGCAAGTGGTCTTTTTAAATTCAATTTATTAAACAGAAAATAGGATTTAAAACTCCCTGCCAACCTTATCAACAATATTATAATTTTCAATACTCTTAAATAACTTGACGGGAGGCATTCCATTTATTAGATAGCTATTATAGTAGTAAGTTCGTGCAATATGCGTACCTGCAATAATAAAAAGACATGCGAGGCAGTCTTTGGGGAAGTGAAAACTCGTAGCCGAATCGCTACGGCGTAGCCGCGTAGGCTGCGAGTGCTACGAAAAGCGTACGTCACGGTCACGCGACTTCCATGATTTTTGTTCACTCAAAAAATGCTCAACGGACATAAATAAGTTTTTACTTCAATAAACGCTGTACCCAGTAGAAGCACAAGCAGCATGCACTTTCACTTACACAGATGGGATCCACATAGCAAAATCAAAAAATCCAAATCAAAATCTTACTTTACTTTTTTTTCGATGCTTTTTGTGGGCGCTTTGGTTAGTCGACAATGGCAGCTCCGGTAAAATGAGCCCCTCCGCCGCCGCCGCGTTGCGCAGTGAGCCGAACTCGGCAGTCTGCGCACATTGCGCACCGCTCACAACGCGTGACGAATTTACGTCGATTTCAACAGAATTTTCGCCACTAATATGACGTTTAAGTACAACACTAGGCAATTCATTAAGGAAATGCAATGCAGACCATGTTTGTGGAATGTAAACAATGCAGATTACAATGACAAAGCGGCCAGAGAAATAGCCTGGCTAGATATAGCTCGTATTATGTATGACGAGTGGGATGACTTGGATTTAGGCGACAAAACTGAAAAAGGTAAGTTATTTCTAACTACTTGGTGCTTGATTTTAGTAGTGAACATTTGACAGAAATTAAGTAAGTAGGTACCTACTTATTTAACTTCCTATATCAAGCTCAATTGCCATTGTTGCTAGGCTCACCAGCTCAGCTCAGTGAGTCAGTGTATCCTTACGCTCGGTTCAACGGAACTATGCCAACCGCGCCGACTCACTCGCGCGAGAAAAGAGATCCATCGCTCTCTGTGTTCTAACGAGAGAGCTCTCATGTAACAGGCACTAAGTAAAAGTAAATGCACATCAAAGTTGAAATGCTTCACAGAAACTTAGGTAAACTAAATAAATGTATCACTAATGAGTTAATAGAACTAGCGCCAAGTGCAATTCGATCAAGGGTGGTTAAAAATTCAATGTTAAGATCGGCACTTCTGTAGCGGCTTTATTTAACGCTAATTTAATTCCTAATAGCTATTGCTATTGTTGCAGCAACTCCTAATAGCTTGTAAATGTTTAATATTAAGTTAGAAGTTTAAAATAAAAGTTTAAGTCAGTAATTCATGAATAATTAGCCTCTCTTTAAATTACACATTGTCTTTTCTTTTTAGTAGGTATGATCTTTAACAGACTTCTTTTATATAGGTATGGCAAAAAACGTAGGAAGGTAGTTCCTCAATTTAATTATTTCTATAAACAGAATGTTACGCAAGCTAAACATTTTTTTAAAGTACCATCTTTGTTTAATTTTCAGTAAAAGATCTACAAAAGAAATGGAAAGGCCTCCGGGATTATCACACTCGAGTACAAAACAAGAAGTACACCCAAAACAGCCAACCGGAATTACTATCACAAAGAGGTCGTAAGAGACCGTTTTTGGATATGTTAAACTTTTTAAGCGTGAAGAAGAAAAAAAATGACCAAAGTTCTCAAAATCAGCAACTTCCAGAATCTAATCCCGCGCCAGCAACAATTAAACCCAGCAACGCAACAGTCACATCATACAAAGAAGCAAAACAAGGTACAGCTGCTCCCCAATCACCAGTGCCACTTCAACCATCACCAGTGCCAATGCAACCATCACCAGTGTCACTTCAACCATCACCAGTGCCAATGCAACCATCACCAGTTCCACTTCAACCATCACCAACTCAAGAGACAACCGAAAGATCCCCGCACGATCCAGATGCAAACTTCTTATTCAGTATTTTACCAGATATGAAATCGATGGATCCCGCGCAAAATTTCGAATTTCGATTCCAAGTGATGAAGCTGATCAAGGACTTGAAATATAATCAACACAATTCGGACGACTATGAAGTCCTCGCTTTAAACGAATCTGCAGTTTCTCCTCCAGAATATGAATCATAACCCTTTCATTTTGGTTTTGGCTTTTTGGCGTATTCCGTTTTCTTATAAGCGGGTTTATCTTTTGTTTTTTAAGTGTTTAAGGTAAAAAATATAGTTTATTTTAGTATGCCTGGAAGGTTTTTGATTTATCACTTGACAAAATCAAGACTCTGTTTCATGTTCCACCCGCGAGGGGTATGACGATAAATATGCAACTCCTTTACCTTGTTCGTGTGCACTATAGTTTTCTAAAAAGCATATTTTATTCCTTATTAGGCAACAACGAGGAACGAAGGAAGTATGAAAATAGTATTGTGTGGAGTGACACAGGCGCGACGATGCGCCGCGGGGTGTCACGCGACTTCTCTTCCGTCCCTTCGTATCTAATGCACGGCAGCCATTGTTTGTGAAAACAACATGGGGAAAGTTTCGCACAGCAATTAGATCGATTAGACGGCGTTCAAGGAAATACTTTTAATAGTGGAGGAAGCGCACGAGAAAACATTAACGTCCATCAAATATGTATGTGTTGTCTCTTTGAGAATTACCTGAAAGGAAATAGATAGCAGTAAGATGTATTTATTTAGGTTTGCTAATTATTATCTATGAGGCTGGAAGTTCGTTTGGAGGATTAGGATAGGATTATAATTAAGGAATTAATCAAACTACCTTATTTTTTTCTTTCAATTTTTTTACGGTAAGCCTGCGTAAACTGAACCTATTGAATTTATGGTGAACGGAAATATCGGGAATCGGGAAGTTTACCACCTCCGACAGTCCGACCTTTCCGAGTTAGCCAGTTCCAATTAATAAAGAATATGTTTAGGTCCCTTTGGTTGCTCGTTTTTGGGACTCAACCAGGATAAAAGGAGCATAGTCTGCGACACAGCTTCGGCTCAAGCAGTTGCTATACTTAAAATTATGAACCGCCATTTATACCAATGTTGAAGCTTCAATATTTTATTCTATCTATAATCCCTACTGATACTTAATATAAAAACATCATACCGCTGTCGAGTCGTCACAGTCGAGTTTGTTGCGTAATGATACCTCTGGCGCCATCTAGAGCACCACTCTTTAACCACGTCAACATCACACAGTTCCGGTTTTGTTTCCGTGCTTTCCATTGGCTACTCGACGTTGTAATCGTTGCGTTGTTACTCGCTAGATGGCGCACAACACGTCTTTCAACGTACTTTAAATTTTAATCACAGTACAGTCAACACGAAAGTAGTGAAAATCTTTATTAATGAGTAACAATTATTATTATTTGTGAGTTAGACAGGCTGACCTATTATAATGTGAATTGTACGTTGTAACCTACATGTAAATGGGCTAGTGGTGATACATTGGTAATTTGAGTATTTAGAACGCATTTAATGTCACAAGAAAGTATAGTTTTAATAGTCTTGCTTTCATAACTAAGACATTTACGTTGATACACCGCAATAACACACTAATGGTATTCTTTAAACACGATTAAATGTATTTATTTTTTGCTTTGTAAACAATCACTGGTGTTCTACAAAATTTACTTATAAGT
Source organism: Xestia c-nigrum (assembly GCA_916618015.1). Lineage (NCBI taxonomy): Eukaryota > Metazoa > Arthropoda > Insecta > Lepidoptera > Noctuidae > Xestia > Xestia c-nigrum. The sequence goes on along the minus strand of OU745245.1, from coordinate 9,388,869 downwards.
ATTCATTTTAACGGTTCTTTTTGTTTTTGGTCCTGCAGCATGAATAACGTCTCTTTTCAAGGGTACTCCTTGTCATCAGCATCAAAGTGAACACCTAACTGCTTTCTGACCGTGTCTTCAAGTATGGCCAAGTTGATACTTTCCTGGTGGGTCATGCGGGGAGATTCGCTCAGTCCTGAAAATAGTTTGTTTTTATTTATTCTAGGCACCTCTATTTTCAACACTGAAATCAATCTAGAAAGGTTATATTAATATGTAGGCCATACATCCCGGTAGGTACACCGGAGCATGTCCCGGTTGAGAACATTGTGTCTCGGTCAACAAATCAGCTGTCCCGGTTCTGTTGGAGCTATGAGAACAGCAGCCTACGTAAAACTGCTATTTTAAAGATCGGTAGAAACGACATTTTGACAGTAAAGATCGCCAATTTATGCTGTTAGAGCTGATGAGCTCTGTGTTGGAAAACCATTGAGCTTGGAAAACTGTCAAAAAACGCGCGCATGTGAAACACATTGCATGTTGAACCTAATCGTAGTGCGATAAGAACCAGTTTTCGAGGAAGTGTATTGAAAATAAATTGACTTGAGTCGAGTTAGCGCCAAAAACTGGCGGAAAAAATCTCTTTTCATTTCTCATACTCGGAAAGTAGTGTTTGTTTGATCCGGGTAGCGGGTGGAAAGGGCTACTTCCCACCTTTGGGAGGAAAAAACTCATAGGAATTGCTTCCCTCTCTAGGGTGGGAATATTTTAAAAATATAACTATGTTTGGTCAGGCAATCGACTAGAACATCAATCACAATTTTCAAAAAATGCTGCGGTGTTGTGAGTGTATAAACAGCCAGTGTGAATTAAAAACAAAAACTAAGCGGGTCCGCCCGCAACAGGGACGCGGTGTGTTCCATATTTAAAATTTTAAATATAATAAGTAAATAAACTATTCCACTAAGGGCCTGCAAAAAATATTGAATACCTCAAACCCCCTACCTCTCTAAGCTTTATCGGAATCTGGTTTTTTTATTTCCAATATATTATTAAAAATGAGTTCAAGTGATTCTGGAATGCTGACCCCAGATCAGTTATCAAAATCTTTTGCCAGAAATTTTAAAATACATACAATGACTATATTAAGACTTAAGAGGCGACTACTTTCCTTGTATTCGAAATGAATGCTTAACTCGGGTGAAAGTCATCAATTCCTACTCGGACTATAGCCGCCCTCGCTGCACTCGGGCGTGTAAATACCTCGTATGGGAATTGATTCCTTTCGACCCTCGTGTAACAATCTATTATTTCAAAAACTGACGCCTACTAAAAAATCCCTTCAGAAACCCAGATCCCTCAAAAAAATCCGCCAGAAAAAATCTACGTGCTTAAATCGAAAATTGATCTAGCTACGATATTATAATGCACATTCCATTATTTCAGCTTACGTGCTCTCACACTGCAATTTAACCCCAGAGTTCCGGAAGTTCTTTCCCGCACAATTTTAAAATTATTACATGCAATTGAAATCAGAACTTAGAAGTGATAGAAAATCACACTTGCGAATGTGCAATAGTCACTGCTTGTAACTTTATTTTAAATTTTAGGTCTGACAGACCAGTTACCAGTTTACTGATTGGAGATTTAAAAAGTGGGTAAGTAGGTAGGTAATATGCAGATGTACCTGCATGAAACTTCGCTATCGAAATCCTACATGTACATGCCGACTAAGTGCTGTAATTGTGCCCTTATCGCCTTACCTACCTACAATAAATTAGCCGTCGAAATATTTGTACGACGATCAACATTATTATTGTATGACGTTAACTGGTTAATACTGTTGATAACAGGATAATACATAAATAAAATATTAATCTAAAGTTAAAACTATGAATAGTATTAATGAGATTAAGATACTATAACAACAAGGTTATAAGATTACCTGCTCTGATGCATCTTGCTACCTCGAGCGCTTGGTAGACCAATCCGGGGCTGTTTGTGAAATTGTATGGCAGCTCTGATGAATGTAGCTGGTAGTTTCTTGTTTTGCCATCTACGTCAATCACTATGTGGGGGAAATGGAAGGGCTGCTCCAGCTGCGAAGAATATTTAAGAAGTATTGAAGAAGCTTTAAAACCACGTGAAAAGGTCGCAATTTGAAACTAGGCTAGTAAGTATCGCCATCTAAGTCACTTAGCATGAATTACTTTTATTGCCGCCAAGCGGCTTGCTTGTTATGATCCGGTTCGTGCATGAGTGCAAGTGAATTTCTGAAATTTAACCAGTATAAATGCCAATTTCTCATGTACAAGGCATATTTTAACTTTGTCTCTAATATCCAATCCACATTGGGGGAACTCTATCCTAACCTCGTTACGACACAACTGCGGTGTAAGTAATTAAAAGTGAGCCATTTCAGCCGTCTATCTTGTATAGTAACTCTTGTGAAGCCAATGAAGAAGTCAATGAAGATTCATTGCGAATGTCCTAGACAGCAGTGACCATTTCAGATGGTGCACCAGCTACATACTTTACCACTAGGTAGCAAAAAGAATTTAAGATTAGGTAAATATCGGTCTTGGTTATTGGCTATCCTTACCGTGACTCGACCTTTGGTCCCATAAATAGTCGCTTTGTTCCAGAACTCGAGCTGAGTGTGAATGTTGAGTACAGCCCGCTTGCCATCCTCATATTCTAAGATAATCGTTTCTGTTAGGTCAACTCCTGAGTCATAAAGACTGCCGACAGTTGTCACCTTCTTAGGCTCTTCTTTCCATATAAATTGTGGTAGTTGCAGCACATACACCCCTACGTCCAGCATAGCACCTCCGCCATATTCTTTTATACTGAAAACATTTTACATAGTGTTCGATGACGTCATTATGTGCACTGCTGACGCAAAGTCAAGCATAACTAACAATAGGCACGTGTACGTCTCAGTTAAATATTAAACATAGCAATTGGATAATATTACCTTAACAATAGTTAAGCGACTAAATGTCACACAATGGATCTAAGGAAGTGCCAAATAATCTAGATCTGACAGAATAATGACCTAGATGTTATCTAAATGATTTATATTCAAGGTGCAATGCTTGAAGAAATAGTACTTATACCTACTGATCAAATAATGTCGTCTTGCATAGGATTACACAAACACTTAAGATTTTATTTATTAATTTAAAAAGAATGACTGTTTACCTATTTATCTAAAATTGTAATGACTTGTTTACCTAACTGACGTGTAGTACTTAAATTGAATTATTATTTTCTTAAGAAAGTAATTAACTTAAAAAGTATGACCTATTATGTGTTTACCTATTTATCTAAAATTGTAATGACTTGTTGACCTAACTGACTTATGTGTTTAAATTGAATTATTATTTTCTTATGAGGTAATCTATTGACATGGCCACCTTAATTGTAATTGTTTTTTATACTTGTTTGTGTTTGTCTGACATTTTGTACTCAATATAATTATTGGCAAAACTTAGTGCACAATGCGCTTGGGACATTTTTGAATGAAGCGTGGCCGGATTTATGTCCGCCATTTTGATTTTTTTTTGGCCAAAGACTTCGATCAATAATAGTGATCGAAGGCCAAAGATTTCAAACCCCTTTAGACAGTATACTATCTGTAACCATGTCTATGTTTCACAAAATAAATGCGCTCCGGACCAAACGATGCTCCACCAGCCTGCTGGAGTGTCTCAGATGTCCGTTTACTTGCACTCTTGACGACCTGTATAGCGCCTCTACCGCTACAAGTACAACAAACGTATAAACGTGGCCAACTACTGGGCCCATACCGGAAGGAACATCGATAGATTCGATACTAGAAGAAGAAGAACAAAATAAATGATTGGTTGATTAAGTGTCTCTTACTGGGTGGTTCTATCATTCGGACTAACAATGCCAAAGTCAGCCTCAATGAACTTTACGTCACCAAGTTTTCCGTTTTGAATATCCCTCTCCAAATCGGCATACGCAGGGGAGAAGCGAGTCCACACAGCTTCCATTACAAATAGAGCCTTCTCCTTCGCAAGATTTATTACAGCACGGGTTTGTTTGGAATTCAGACAGAAGGGTTTCTCGCACAACACGTGTTTGTTGTTACGAAGGAAAAGCATTGACAGTTCGTAGTGTTCAGAGTTCAATGATCCAATGTAGACCACATCTGCAGAAGAAAAAGAACCTTTTGTTATGTGACCATCGACTCAAATTCTAATGCGTCTGGCTGGCAGACTGACGTCTATTTAATTCACGAAATAACATCAGAATGTTGAGAAACAAAATCCTGCTAAGTGCACCAATTCATATTCATGTATAAACCATAGCGAATCTGCATAGTACCTAGGTAATGGCATATTCAGGAAATGTGCACCTCACAAACTGCCCACCTCATGTTATATGTCATGCATGAATAATGGCAAATTAAATAGGTAGGTACCGTTAGGTATGTAAATTAAGTTGATTGTGAAGAATTAAAAACAAAATACCTACGTCGTAAGCACCTATCGCAATTTCAGTGCAATACTTAGGTAGCTACGTTACTTTCAATTATCACTGAAACTTTTATCTACATCTACACTTATAATATTATAAAGAGGAAAACTTTGTTTGTTTGTTTGTTTGGTTGTAATGAATAGGCTTAAAAACTACTGGACCGTTTTTAAAAATTCTTCCACCATTCGAAAGCTACATTATCCACGAGTAACATAGGATATATTTTATCCCCGTACTCCCACGGGAACGGGAATTACGCGTGTGAAACCGCGTGACGTCCGCTAGTACCTATATATATTTGGTAGGTATGATACATCGATAACTCGTATTATGTAATTCATTAGCACACTTAACACAATCTTTTGTGTCATAATACCTACCTACTGTAAACATAGTTTAATTTTTCGAGGTAGATAATAGATTTCTAAGGTATTTTTAGGTGAATAAATAAATTAAACCGATCGAGACTAATACGTAATATTACCACAGATTAATATTACCCTGATTACTTCCATGTTATATCGTTGTAAAATGTTTAAAATTGTTGTATTTATAATTTTAATGGTGTACATAATAAAGAGTATTCTATTCTATTCTATTCTATTATATATAGACAAAATATAGGTACCAATATCCTTGCTCTTTGCCAATGCCTCATAAGAATCGAAAACTTTTGGAATGCGATGAGTTTTTGCAAAATCAGCAGCTCTTTTCGTATTCCTAGCAGCCACGGCAACTATTTCCTGATTATCCTTGTCAGGATACGAGTTGAATGCGTTGACGAAGTCATGGCTAATACGGCCAGCTGTCACGATACCCCACCGGAGTGTCATCTGTAATAGAATTTACGATGTTTTAATAAATAGTACTCCGATCAATTATTGATCAAAGAAATAGTAGGTTGTTGAAGAGACCCTCGTAAGTATTGTGGTACCTAGGTACTAGAGACTTTCATCGAAATCGTTAAAGCCATTTTCGAGAACAATGTCACCTGGAGGGAAAGTACTCTAAATACTTACTGGATATAGCAAATTTTACTCCAAAAGAAATACTCCGTTATTTTTTAAAAGAAACAAATCTGTATTCACAGCTTTTCAAAAAATTCGATTGCCACACTCGGTAATCGAACCGACTAAAGTTTGAAAAAATAGCGTCCTGTACTTTTATAACATCAATCGATGGGGTCAATCATATTGACAAACTTAATAAATTACCTAAATCTTAACTTATAAATAACGGTTCGATTCTCGGGTGTGACTAACGAATTTTAGAAAATCTGTGAAAGCAAATTTGTGTCTTTTTTAAAATAGAGTGTGAATGTTTCCAAATGTTTCCTCGAGTACTTTTCCTCCAGGTGGCGTAGAAAAATTCAACCCTGTATAAGTGTATAGAATGTACCTTTATACAGTGACCCAGGTGTCAGAGTGGGATCAAGAATCAACGTCCAAAAGAAAATTTAAACGATGGGTTCCCGAAACACCGATAAGTGGGTAAACAGTAAGAGTTAAAGAGACGCCTAGACGTGCTAATCGTGGGTAAACAAGTCTTCATATCCCAAGTTAAGGCTGTGTTTTCACCAGAGATGAACGGGTATGCGTTAACCAATAATATCGCTTCTTTTTCACAGCTTGAGGTATTCTATTTTGTTGGAGCTGCTGAAGATTGTACAACTATCTTTGCATTGTATAAATTCAATATCTTTAGTATTATATAACCTCATATCCCAAATTGTGTGAGTGCCATGTACTAGAATGCTATCATTCGCTGGAAACCTACGTTTTTATTTTTTGACTTGAATGTGCCCTGGCGGTTAAGAGTATGTCATGCTCACTCAAATGTCCCGCTGATGGTGGCGCGTGTGTCGGGTCATTTAGTTCCCTTCAAAATGGTTGAGTTGAATGGTGCTGATACATGCGTCATGTTCGTGAACGGGCACTGTCGGTTGGGACTGGTCAGCTCTTGGTTGCCACGGCTTTTGTTTTTATTTTTTTAATTAATTATTTTATTTTTGAATTGTTTTTGTTAGTTTTAACTATGGACACTTTTATCGTGCACATCTTGCTACATTGTTCTCACATAATGCACCATCTCAACAGGAAAGATGTAACCAAGATTTTGTAACAACATTTTGATTTAAAAGAGTGTCCATGGAGTTTCTTGCCCGTTCTTCTCCATAGAGATCTACGCTAGGGAATGGGCAACTACAGTACTTTCACAGTTTTTATGTCTTGTGACTGGGACTGTAGCTACATTTAATTTTCATCTTTGTTTCGACAATTCAAAAGCGCCTGTAACTGGCCTACTTGAAATAAATGCTTTGATTTTGATTTTGATTTTTCTAGCTAAGTGATTAGTTATTTAGTTGCACACAGCACTAGCACATACATCCCTCGCTACGCATCTTCGCTCATCTCTAGTCTAGGTACTAAGTTGAAAAACACATAAAAACATTGAGGAAAACAAAATCGCTCTTATCGCTACACGTTTCAAGCATGTTTTATTTTTTACAAAAAACCTGCATTGAACTTCGAATGAACCGGAATCGCACAAGAAAAGATTACTTTACATCATTTAAACTGCGAAAAACAGAATAATATTGAACTAACCTTAGCAGAGTCTCTAGAAGGCAAGACACGCGTAGTCACTACACAACAACTGATAAATATCTGAAAGTGAGAAATATTAATAATGTCGTAAGTTAGTTTATTATAGGGTGATAGGCCACGATAGTGGGTAGATATCAATAATGCCGTATTTTGTTTACCTTATGACCAATATGAGAATATTGAATTTTAGCCTAACTACGACATAAATTATGGTTTTTGAATCTGAAAAGCTTTAATTAGACAATAACGGCTTTTTTTGTTAGTATTTTCGTAATTCTAGTCTGGAAGGCCGCAATTACCAATTCAATATTATCAAGCTTTAAATATTGAATAATTTACTACTAGAAAAAGCCCTAACTACGCAATAAGGGCTTTTTACATAAGTATTTTGAAGGAACGCTTCCTCATTCGGAAGCCATGCCAAGTCAAGCTATGGCGTAAGCAATTGCGCTTACGCCATAGCTTGACTTGGCATGGCTAAGACAAAAGGGTAAATAAAATAAAATATAATGAATACGTATGATTTTAAATAAATTATGGTTCAACATAAAGCTTATATTTTTTGACGTTTTTTAAAATAAGCACTAACTAAAACCATTCAGTAAACCGCGGGCCTCCGTTCTACTAACCTTAAACCTAATCTATCCGTGTCGGAGTGCCCCACGTCAGTAGCCTAGGTAAAACTAGTTTATCCTGAAATCTAGTTTGGCCGGTAACACATCGATAAAATTTGGCAGAGACGCAGTTTGTTATCTAACGTGAATGACACAGCACACTTCGCGGATCCAAATGTAGCCGGTTATATAAAAAAAAACTCGCCAATTTGCCCAACTTTAGGTACCTATTTACAATCGTATCAGTTTCTTTGGCCACTTATTCAATTGACCCTAAACAATCTGAATGATAAATTGATTGTGTAATCAGTCGCCCCTACTGGTCATTTTGGGGTTCCGTAACCAAACCGAGTCAATGATATTTCATCATCTGCCTAGCCTTTTCCCAACTATGTATATTGGAATCGGCTTCCAGTATAACCGGATAACTGAATACCTGTATTTTACATGGAGCGACTGCCTATCTGACCCCCATAACCCAGTAAATACTGGGAAAACGATACCACTAGGTAAGACTGGATGTCAGACTTTTTGTGGCACTACCTGTAACGAATGTCAAAGATGAAGTCACGGAGGAAACTCGGTATGTAAGTGTGGTCACCCATCCACAGACCAACCTAGGCAAGCACGGCTTAACCTAAAGATCTACCCGAGCGGCTGTTATTATTTTGCCACGAGCTCATCACCCGGAGCCAATGGTAGTTAGGGGACCTTATTAGATAGGTAGAGGGACTTAGCCTCTGTCTTGTTGCAGGGCTACATCTTTTTAAACGTAACGTACGTTTAAATTGAATCTAGTTGTAGTAAATCCATTGGTTTTTAGGGTCCCGTAAGGCCGTACCTCAAAAGGTGAAAGATGAACCCTTATAAGATTATATACTTTCTTGTCCGTCTATCAGTATGTCACCACAGATTTTCTTAGGAACGAATGGACCTTTAAAGCAAGTTGTTTTTTTTGTGAATTAGGAAACATTTTTTCAAAGTTTTCTGCTATTGCTATACTAACAGAACGTTATATCTTCACGCCAGTTATTCCTGAAGGGTTAGGCACTAAGTGTACCTAAAGTACACCCATATTTCGTCAAGTATGTCCCATGTAATAGGGGGCGAGCCTATCCCATCAATCGTGTATAAATCCGAACTCCGTAAGAAATTCCTGATAGCAAAACCCAATAACACTTTGCCCGACCTGGAAATTGAACCCGGGACCTCAGCAGTCGCGCTTGTGGTCGCTAGACCAACGAGGAAGTCCTTGCTCTAATAATTACTAATACATTAGTACATTATGGTACAAGTGTGTAATGTTGGTGATTACCGCTGAGGCGCTATTGAGACCCGAGCCGTCAGGCGAGGGTTTTAAGAGAGCCGAGGACGGTAATCATCAACACACACGTGTATCATACGACGTTTTTCAACACACTTGAGAATAAAATAATACTAAAATAGATATTTGTCCTGAGTTTTCAGGTAGTAAACTTTCCATAACGTTATGGGCTGCACATCTTATATCGGGCGGTGTACAAAATAAATCATTTTCTTCATAACTAGTACTTGTAGACATTTGAATTAATAAATAACTATAATTTCAACAATGAAAACGAGTTGTGAATTATTTTTCGCAATGGCGGGAATAATTAATCAGTTTTCCTATGCGCGCGCATCTAACAATGGCGATCGGCCATAGACTAAAAGAATGAGGTTTCTTTTTTTTGGCTTTTCGCGGATAGCTTTTTATCCACGTACGAAATGGGGAATTCAAAGTTTTATTTAATACAGAGAAAACAAAAGTTACATTTGAGTGAAAGTTTTATTTATTAGAAACTTATAAGTTGAAATTATCTATGTAGATACGAAGTTGCATGAAATGAGCAAGCAATAGGTACATTAATTTATTTGTACTATTGAACGCGATCTTTTTTGTATCGAAACTTTTTTAAGAACAAAGCAATTCAACCAATAAAATAAAAAAAAAACCCTATAACTCACTTGTGAATAATAGCAATGAAAAAGTCACAGTTTGATTACAGGTGTCATTATGTGCCTAATTGCGGTGAAATTAGAGCCACTTTATGAGCAAGTGTGTTGAAATAGTACATTATGGTACAAGCAATGACGTATTATAAATAGACGCGTCATGCATGAACATCACGGCTGTCAAAAACCGCCTAAATACTGTCGGTAGCTAGATAACTACAGACGCACGAAGAAAGGGAAAGAAAATTAAACGTCATCTACAGAATTTTTGTTGTTAGAGAGAGATAAATACATTTCTTTAATTCCGTTGTCATTTTCCCTTAATGGCACGTGACTTACCTCAGGCGCCAGCCGCCATTAGAAGGCATCGAAAGAAATAAAATAAATTACATTTTTCTTGATACTTCCGCATGAAATGATATTTTTCTATCTTTCACAGTTAAAGTATAGTTTTTACATATCCTTAAAACACAGGACGGCATTTTTTTTCGTTGTTTGAGGAAGTTATACACTAAAGTTATTTTAATGTGACGTACTGCCGCGGCACTGGTTGGTACGCGACTAAATGACAGTCCGGCAATTGCCTTGCATTCATGTTGCCACTACAGAGGGCGGGCAACGTATCTATAGTTTTATATATCATTGGGTACAAGTGTGTAATGTTGGTGATTACCGCTGAGGTGCCATTGAGACTCGAGCCGTTAGGCGAGGGTCTTAAGAGAGCCGAGGACGGTAATCATCAACACACACGTGTATCATACGACGTTTTTCAACACACTTGAGAATAAAATAATACTTACTAAAATAGATATTTGTCCTTGGAGTTTTACGGTAGTAAACTTTCTGCACATCTTATATCGGGCGGTGTACAAAATAAATCATTTTCTTCATAACTAGTACTTGTAGACATTTGAATTAATAAAAAAACTATAATTTCAACAGTGAATACGAGTTGTGAATTTTTTTTCGCAATGGCGGAAATAATTAATCAGTTTTCCTATGCGCGCGCATCTAACAATGGCGATCGGCCATAGACTAAAAGAATGAGGTTTCTTTTTTTTGGCTTTTCGCGGATAGCGTTTTAGCCACGTACGAAATAGGGAATTCAAAGTTTTATTTAAACAAAAGTTAAAATTATCTATGTAGATACGAAGTTGCATGAAATAAGCAAGCAATAGGTACATTAATTTATTTGTACTATTGAACACGATCTTTTTTGTATCGAAACTTTTTTAAGAACTCAACCAATAAAATAAAAAAAACGCTATAACTCACTTGTGAATAATAGCAATGAAAAAGTCACAGTTTGATTACAGGTGTCATTATGTGCCTAATTGCGGTGAAATTAGAGCCACTTTATGAGCAAGTGTGTTGAAATAGTACATTATGGTACAAGTGTGTAATGTTGGTGATTACCGCTGAGGCACTATTGAGACCCGAGCCGTTAGGCGAGGGTCTTAAGAGAGCCGAGGACGGTAATCATCAACACACACGTGTATCATACGACGTTTTTCAACACACTTGAGAATAAAATAATACTAAAATAGATATTTGTCCTTGGAGTTTTACGGTAGTAAACTTTCTGCACATCTTATATCGGGCGGTGTACAAAATAAATCATTTTCTTCATAACTAGTACTTATAGACATTTGAATTAATAAATAACTATAATTTCAACAGTGAAAACGAGTTGTGTTTTTTTTTCGCAATGGCGGGAATAATTAATCCGTTTTCCTATGCGCGCGCATCTAACAATGGCGATCGCCCATAGACTAAGAGAATGAGGTTTTTTTTTGGCTTTTAGCGTTTTATCCACGAACGAAATGGGGAATTCAAAGTTTTATTTAATACTTACAGAGAAAACAAAAGTTACATTTGAGTGAAAGTTTTATTTATTAGAAACTTATAAGTTGAAATTATCTATGTACGAAGTTGCATGAAATGAGCGAGCAATAGGTACATTAATTTATTTATTTTTACTATTTAACGCGATCTTTTTTGTATCGAAACTTTTTTAAGAACAAAGCAATTCAACCAATAAAAAAAAAAAAAAAAAACCCTATAAATCACTAGTGAATAATAGCAATGAAAAAGTCACAGTTTGATTACAGGTGTCATTATGTGCCTAATTGCGGTGAAATTAGAGCCACTTTATGAGCAAGTGTGTTGAAAAATATTATATTAGGTATACAGGGTGTATTTCACCTCATCACAAAGCCATTAACCAAGCATTCTGTATATCAAACTAAGTAACTATACGTAAAAAATATTGCTGGGAAACAACTTTTTTTTTTGAGGTTATAAATCATGTTTTGTGGTATAACTCAATGTACCGCACTCAACAAATTGTGCGGATGGATGGATTGAATAGTACGGGGGTGGTAGAGATACTTAAAGTAAAAATAATGCGATAAAAAGTGGTATTTCAAAAAAAACTTGTCAAGATCTTGCAACTTTGACCCCCAATATCTCCGTAACTAGAAGGTTCCTAGGTACAGTAGTATAGTAGTACAAAAAATGATCAGAATGACGAGGGGAACAAGTGCCTTTCGTTTTCGTTAAGAGGTGTTTTACACCCTTTATAGTGTTACATCGGACTTACTAGAACATTCGAGAAAGCCAGTGATTACAGTGTGTGTACGTTAGAAGTTCTAGAACATTCCATTATTATTAGTTTTAAAGTTAGGTAGGTACAAACTCGCGACCTATTTAAACAAAGACATTAGAATTTCGACCGTACGCCTAGGGCATACGGTTCATATTTGTTTGTTTTGTACAAGTAGCTTATACCTACAACTTTTATAGGTAATACCTACCTTGTAGGTAGGTACTTACTATTTCTTTTGTTAGTGTTTTTTTATGACCCTCTCGAATGTTCGTGGTTACTCTGGTGTGTCTGTTGGCGAGTATAAATAGAGCGCTCAGGGCCGCGACCGGCAGTCTTGTTTTAGCGACACAACGAAGCGAATCCAAGTGAACTACAAGTGCGATATCTAAGCGAATAGTGATCAGTGGTGTATTTGTGATTAAGTATAAGTTGTTTTGTGATTAATAAAGTTATTGTGTTGTTTAATCAGTAGTAATTAATTTATCTCATACCCAGCTCGTAACAATAGGTTAGAGGCAAAACCAGCTATCGTGAATTTGTGTAGTTTTTTACTATACCATCGGGACTAATTGGATTATCAAAAAATATTTTACCCGTATTTTTTCTTTTGTTACGTAAACCAAAAATGACGAAGATACGACGCTTTTAAAATTCCCAATACGTCACTGTTTGCTATCATACCTAGTGAGTTCTGACATCACGAGCCCCCACTCCCGAGTTTTGATGCGTTTTATCTTTTTTTTATTATTATTCGTTGATTTACAAAAACAACAAAAAATACGTGTCCATTATTTTCCAATACTTTAACTGACGGACTAAATAGATTTGCAATTTATTGATGGTGGAAACAAACGTAATAGGCTAGAAAAAATGAAAAAAGGCAAAAAAAAGTCGATATAGTTGGTTTTGCCTCTAACCCGACGATATGGTACCTCCCTAGGACAGAACCCTTGCGTAAGAGTCCGACCAGCACTTGATCACACGACAGAGTGAATAGGCACCTACTATTACTCCATGCGGCCTGAGCAAGGCCATTTTATCGATGTCGATTTTTCTATGTTGATAACTGGGTTCATTACCACGGCCATTAATATGTTATCATTTTTTGATAACACAATTAAAACATTAATTTATCCTATCCTCTGTGGCCGCGGCCTTATCATTCTTCGAAAAATCAGGGACTCTACCGCCATCTCTTCTAGCATTATATAATACTTCAACCTTACTTCGTGTGATGGAACTACAAAAGCGTTACGAGTACCTAGCTGCATCTTTTACTCACACTGAAGTAAGATTCAAATACATGAATAATGAAGCATACCTATACTGCTATAATACGAGATCGTGGTAGGCCCCCAGAAATTTTGCCCGCCAAAAAGCCATTTTGATTAATGTGGAGGAGACCACAAAGCAGAAAAATGGTAGGTATCTTCTTTAAAAATTACCGATAATAAAACATTTTAGGTATTTGGTAATATTTTATCATACAATTGTGTGCAACACATCGATTAATGAACTAAAACTAATCAGTAACATTACAAGGCACTGTTTTACAGTATCTAATTTAGTATCTAAACATAATTTAAATGAGCACCATCGGATTAATAGACTTTTCGCTAAAGCTTCCCAAAATAATTGCGCAATGTGTTTTTAAGGAAATTCCTGGTCATCTACATCATAGTGCACTCCCAATTGGCTTCTTACGGTGTCCATCAGTTTGGCTAGAACAAGACTCTCCTTGTGCGACATACGGGGTGACTCGATCAGTCCTGCAGATAAAAGAGGTTCTTACAATTTGTGGTACAAGGAAATATGGTTTAGTTTTTTTAAATTGTAGGTACAATAATTGACCCAATTTCAGCGCAGTTGATTCACTACGTACGTACAGTCACGTCTAATAATATGTATATGTTATGGACCAAGTGATGAATTGGGCTGTATACATAATGCCCGGTCATTATGAAAAATGGCCAATATACGAGTGCAATTTGATAAGAATTATTCAAATAATCAAATTGACCGGGCATTATACATATTGTCCATCACCTTTTGGGCAGAGTAATACAAACATATTTAATTACTATTTTTTTATTGTTATTGTCATAAATATTGAACCATTGAAATAATCAGACTCATTATTTGGATTAATCAAGTCATATTAAAAATATAACATAAAACATATTTAAAAATCGAAATATTTACAACATGTCTATGTCTAATATTGTTTTATAGAAATGATTTATTACTATCGTATTATATATATCCTACTTATCCTACTCATCATCATCATCTGCCTAGCCTTTTCCCAACTATTTTGGGGTCGGCTTCCAGTCTAACCGGATGCAGCTGAATACCAGCATTTTACATGGAACGACTGCCTATCTGACCTCCACAACCCAGTTAACTCTGGGAAAACGATACCACTTGGTAAGACTGGTGTCAGACTTTTGGGGCCACTGACTACCTGTAACGACTGTCAAAGATGAACAAATGAGTCGGGACCAACGGCTTAACGTACTTTCCGAGGCACGAAGGAAACTCAGTATGTAAGGGTGGTCACCCATCCACAGACGAACCTAGGCAAGCACGGCTTAACCTAAAGATCGAACCAAGCGGCTTGTATTATTTAACCACGAGCCTTTGCCTTTGCCTTTTTGGCTTGGCGACAACTACATTATCAGACTTCCAACCATTTTTACAACCACATCTACGATAAACGTTTGTGATGAGAAAATAAACATATATATTATAACCTTGCCCTCCGCATTTAGAGGACATTCTGCAACACTTTCTCAGCGAAATCTCTATCTCTGGAACATCTTCAGGCATAATAAATCTTAATTTCGTAATGCAGTGTTAATTAACACACTCGCGTTGACACTTAGTTACGAAACTGAAACCCATCCGCGTCCGTCCATATTCGCTTACAATGCAAAACTAAACAAAAACAATACCGCTTGAAGTCCGCCGCACGAGCCGCGCGCTGGATGGCGGTCTCTGATTGGTCAAAGCGTGCCACGCCATGTGTGCCTCCCTCCCCGCCCTCACACCGCGTCAAATTTTGCTTTATTATCAAATTGCCCAATTATCGTGTAGCAATATAATAATGACCGTGCAATGTGATAAATAATGAAGTTAAGATAGTATTAATCACTTAGCCCGATAGAGATAGCCATTATGCATAATGCTTGAACATTATGTATAATGCCCGCATTAATCACCTGGTCCATAACATATACACTTTACTTAATATTATAGCTATTTTCGCGAGAAATAATGATTGTAACTAGGAGATTGGATCTTTTTCATAAAATATGAGATCCAGAATACTATGTACGTAATAACATTAAATTTTAATCAGTACATTAGGAGAAACACGATTTAAAAAATTCTTAAGTGTTTACATTTCATTAGACGTGACTGTACACATCGTATCAGTAAGTAAAATAAATAAAATAATTGGTACATACCAGCTCGGATACATCTTGCTACCTCAACAGCCTGGTAAACGAGACCCGCACTGTTGTTGCCATAATTATACGGAAGACTGGAGGTATGTAGCGGGAACGTCTTCAGTGTGCCATCGACAGCCGTCACTTTATCAGGGAAGTGGAAGGGATCCTCCAGCTAGAGCAGACAAAAATCAATTATTTGGTATCACGGATCGTTAGCTTACCTCATTTCTTATGGCAGCAGTAACATATGCTAGTAAGACGTGGCAATTTTCACAAAAATGGACTTTCCCGTAAGCAGATTCACACAAGCAGAGCTTCGCACTAGTGCATTAGACCGATTTCTTCTTCGATCCTTACCGTAATACGGCCTTTGGTTCCGTAGATCGTTGCCCTATTCTGGAGCACCAAACTGGTCTGAGTGTTGAGTACAGCCCGCTTTCCATTCCCGTATTCCAGAATGATAGTCTCGGTATCATCCACTCCTGAGTCGTTGATGTGGCCAACAGCAGTAACTTTTTTCGGTTCTTCTTTGAAAACGTATTGTGACAGTTGCAACAAGTAGATGCCGATGTCAAGCACAGCGCTACCTCCGAATTCTTTTTGCCTATGACAACAAACATTGGGTTTAATACTAGCACTTTCACCGATTTATTACAAAAATAAAAACAAAACATGAAACTTACAACGCCCTGTCAGCCTCAGCAAAAATGCCGAAGTCAGCTTCAACAAATCTGATTTCACCGAGATTCCCAGCTGCGATCTCTTCCTCCAGATAAATGTAAGATTTCGAGAAGCGAGTCCACACAGCTTCCATGAGGAACAACTTCTTCTTCTGGGCAAAGTTAATCAAACTTCGAGTCTGTTTCTCGTTCAGACAGAAAGGTTTCTCGCATAGTACGTGTTTTCCATTTTCAAGAAAGAGCTTAGTGAGCTCATAGTGGTCGGGATTCAAGGCTCCAATGTATGCGACATCTAAAATGAAAACAGTTTTTTAGCTCATGATCACTTTATCACGTATACGTGCCAAAGTTTATCTTTCAATATAGTCATTGTTGTAGTAGTTGTTTAATTAGCGAAAATTGTGGATAAACAATGACGAGCTGTTTTGTTAAAACACAAGTCATATCCTTACCAATATCGCTACTGATAGCTAATGCCTGATAAGTATCGAACACTTTCGCAATATTATGAAATTTCGCGAACTCAGCAGCCTTTTTTTTGTCTCTGGCTGCGATTGCGACTATTTCCTGGTCACCCTTTTCAGGGTAAGAGTTAAAAGCATTTACGAAGTCATTGCTGATCTTGCCAGCTGTTACAATTCCCCAGCGTAGTGTCATCTGTAAACAATGAATAAGATTTTTTTATTATTGGCAAACTGCATTGAAATCCAAACTAAGGAAATTTATAAAGTACACATTTAGAGTATGTTCGGAAAGCACGTTACGCCGTTGGTCCCGGGTCAGCTTGGTGTCACCACAGGCTGTCAACGAAGTACAATAAATATTAGACCTTCCTTTGACAGCCTTTACAGTCTTTGTGCAGATGATCAAGACGTAACGTAGTGATCACGATAGCTTCCTGCTGGTTCTGAGTGGAGCGAACCTGCGAGACCGAGTGGAACGAAGATGCTATGGTTTCGCATGACAATCAGTCGTACCATCGTATTATCCTAGGTTACTGGGTTGTACAGGTCAGATAGACAGTCGTAGCCTCGTAGGTACCAAGTAAAACATTGGTATTTAGTTGCATTAGGTTATTTTGGAACATGATCCCAACCCAATAAGGGGTGGGAGGGACACCGACGCGAAAACGG
Source organism: Xestia c-nigrum (assembly GCA_916618015.1). Lineage (NCBI taxonomy): Eukaryota > Metazoa > Arthropoda > Insecta > Lepidoptera > Noctuidae > Xestia > Xestia c-nigrum. The sequence goes on along the minus strand of OU745245.1, from coordinate 9,371,311 downwards.
CTAAACGGTTAAAAAAACAGTTGTTCCATACGAATGTATGCGGTTTTGCACTTTTTATAACCGATGATGAAAAATTCCTATGAGAGCTCAGAAAGATGTACTAAATTCGTGATGGTTACCGTTTTCACGTTGGTATCCCTTTGACCCCGTATACTCGTAGTTGCGAACAGGTTAAGCAAATGATCTTATATTTTACTAGCTTCTGCCAGCGGCTTCGCCCGCGTGAAGTTTGATTATTGTCCCATGGAATCTTACTGCCGGGATAAAAAGTATCCTATGTTTTAATCCAGGTTATAAACTATCTGTGTGCAAAATTTCATCCAAATCCGTTCAGTAGTTGTCGCGTGAAAGCGCAACAAACAAACTTACATTCACATTTATTCTCCGAACTGCTAAGCTATCGGGAGTTACACGTGTTATTGTGAGTCAACTATAAAAGATAGACATATGCTGTCTTGGGATATTTTTTATATAATTTTATGTGGAATATTTCCGTTATACATGATTTCTATGTAGCTTTAACCATTAAGGCTGCACACGCGACGGAAGCTAAAAAAACCAAGTAACTTCTCCCGTTTTCCCAACATTTCCTTTCACTGCTCTGCTCCTATTAATGGTAGCGTGATGAAAAGTATACTATTACCTGCTCAGGAGTATGTAGAATATTTGTACCAAGTTTCGTTAAAATCCGTCGAGTAGTTTTTTTTTTCTATAAATAACATACAGACAGACAGACAGACAGACAGACAGACAGACAGACAGACAGACAGACAAAAATTTTACTGATTGCATTTTTGGCATCAGTATCGATCACTAATCACCCCCCGATAGTTATTTTGTAAATATATTTCATGTACAGAATTGACCTCTCTACAGATTTATTATAAGTATAGATAGATATAGATTATAATTTTAAATATTTTCGTACCTATTTGTTTTCTGTTATTGCACCTAATGTGTATTGTCTCTGCATCACCCTAAGGTAGACTGGTAGAAAATGCCCAAGGCATTAAGTCCGCCTTTGTACAGTTTTTACTTGTGCATAAAGTTTAAATAAAATAAATAAATGATTGAACGGTTTTTGTTAATTCACTTGAGATACAAATCTCATTGAATTCTTTTATCTATAGCGGTAGCCAATGTGGTCACGTGACCAGTTTTACTAACATAGTATTATTAACATGATAAGTCAGGCATTACAGTAAATGCAACTTTAGATGTACAGTCACGAGCACCAATATGGTAAACGCTTAACAACTTTAAAAACTGTTTTTCTTTTACTGTTCTGAGGTATTCTGGAAATCATATTTTATGAAAAAGATCCTGTCTTCAAGTTACAATCGTTATTTCTCGCGAAAATTGCTTTTAAACTTAGGAAAGTGCATACATATCAGTGCTCGTGACTGTACTTCCGAATATACGGGCCAAGTTATAGCAATTTAAATAATAATACGAAGAGGCAAAACTCACCTTTGCTGAGTAGAGGCTCACGAATGACTGATATATTTTTCAGAAAAACGAGGTCGTCAGATTTTATCATTTGATAAGCTAAATACAAATATTTTTATGGTTATCTATTACGTGTCGATAAGGGGTCCTTAACCGTCCCTATCTCAATATTCTCAATCACAACTATCGTGCGTCTGGGACAAATCCATAGTCGAGAACCTACAATACGGGTTTCTTTCAGAAAAGATCCGAATAGTAGAACCAACCCAACAGGACTGGACACTTAAGCTGCTTTCACACTTCGCTATAATATAATAGCATAGCTCATAGCACAATAATATCGCGCGCCATAGATTGTTATAGACCGTACACACTGTACTGTACTATACAGGGTGTAAACCACCTCATCACAAAGCCGTTAACCAAGCATACTGTACATCAAACTAAATAAATTTACGCAATGATTATTACTGGGAAACAACTTTTTTTTAAGGTTATAAATAACGTGACCATACGTCCCGTTTTTCGATTCTCTGTCCCGGTGTCCCCGAAAAAAGCCTCGGGACGCAATGTTTGTCCCGTTTTCTTAAACCTGAAATTTTCACTGATCACAAACTATAACAAAAGGTAACTGAATAGAACAATCAGAAAGTTGCGACGGAAAATAGATGGGTGGCTTCAAACACTTTCACACCAATAATCTCAAACATAAACCCTTTTCATAATGATACCAATGATACCAATGATACCAATTATGATACGCAGGTATCATTATGATACCTACGTATCATAATTGAATACATTTTATGTATGCCTGGTACGGAAGTACATGTGGAGTGTTTTCATTAATCGACAAATTGTTTGACTTCTGAAAAAACGCACTTACAAATAAATAGGTACTGAGAATTTTATTCCTAATTAAAATCTTCACCAACTGTTTTAAAAGTAATTTGTTCCTCAAAGAAGTATAAATAAACTGAAAAAATATTTTATTTTATTGTGTTTGGGTGGTTTACAGCTAACAATACAAACATATATAGTGAGGCAAGAGGCAATCAACGAAAAGCCATTTCAATGTGTTTTATTTTTCATTCAGAATCATGGCCCGCAACTTTTATCATAAAGGAAACTCAAGTTTGATTTCACTACCTACTTAAAATCGCCAAAATGTATTGAATTGGCGAGAACCAGCAAAATTGAGTATTCTTTATTCATCGGCCTGACTAATCAACGTTATAAAAACCGATGTCCCGTTATGATAAAAAAAAAATACGATTGCGTTAGTTATAAATCATGTTTTGTGGTAGAACTCAATGTAACGTAGTTAAAACATTGTGCTGATGGATGGATTGAATAGTACGATCGTGGAGGTGTTAAAAGTCAAATCTTACAAAAAAAACTTGTATCAAAAAAAAACTTGTCAAAAACACCAGGCACCTTTTATACATGTCACCGTAAAATAGTCAAACACGTTATAATATTACAATATGACGTGTTTCTCTCTAGCGATATTGTAAACTCTCGAAATATTGCCAACTGAACATACGGAAACAGTATCTCTGTCCCCATAATCGGGACTCGGGACTTGGGGCACCCCCCCCCCCCCGTTAGGTTAGTTAGGTTCCTTTAAACCCTGCACTCGGAAATAGGGGCTACGCTTTTTAGGGGAATATAAAGTGTTCTAAGGTTAAGTTATGTTTATCGGTATTTCCCAGGAATGGTACATTATCTTTTCATGAGAGTGGTACCACTGGGCAAGGGGGACCCCTCTTTTCCTCCACACCGCGTGTTGAATATGCCTTGGTGGCTGAGAGAATGTCATGCTCGCTTAAATGTCCTGCTGATGGTGGCGGGTGGGTCGGGTCATTTAGTTCCCTTCAATATGGTTGAATTGAATGGCGCTGATCCATGCGTCATGTTCGTGAACGGGCGCTGTCAGTCGGGACTGGTCATCTCTTAGCTGCCATGGATAATTTGAATTGCTTTATTTTATAAATTATTGATCTATTTCTTTTTTTTACTCTGGACGCTCTTATTGTGCACGTCTTTCTACATCGTTCTCACATATATGTATAATCTCAACAAGAAAGATGTAACCAAGATTTTGTAACAACATTTTTGATTGAAAAGAGTGTCCATGGAGTTTCTTGCCCGTTCTTCTCCATAGAGATCTACGCTAGGGAATGGGCAACTACAGTACATTCTCAAGTTATTATGCCTTGTGTCTGTGACTGTAGCCTTTTTTTTTTCGTTTTATCGACATTCAAAAGTGCCGTAATGGTCTAGTTGAAATAAATGATTTGAGTTTGAGTTTGAGTTTGAGTTTGAGTTGACTACTATCGCATGCATTTCACGAAAAATAATGCGTTTTATTGTAAGCAGTATGTTCGTTTGACAATATTTCAAGAGTTTACAATATCGCTAGAGAGTTACAATATAACGTATTTGACAATTTTACGGTGACATATAATATATTATTGGCTCACTATGCGACAAGGAAGACGTGCAACGAAAAATTTGTACTACCACACGTCATTCTCTGGAACAACCCTTCTTTTCTGGTTATTCACTTACTACAAGAGGGTATAGTGGCATCATTTTGAAAAGCTAATTACACGAGAAAGACCTTTCTGTAATTTGCACGTTAGGTGAAACCTAACCTACCTTGAAAAACAGGGATAGTTAATTTTTTTCCATGTTATGAATTTAATGACGCTGTTAAACCAAAGGTTTGGGTTAAGTTTTGATAAACTGGTTTTGAAAATATTCATTCGTTTATACACTTTCAGAAAAGTAATTTAAAAAATAATTTATTCATAACAAGCCGATGCCCGCGGCTTCGCCCGCGTAAGATTATATACAACAACCTTCCTCTTGAATCACTATCTATTAAAAAAACCCGCATCAAAATCCGTTGCGTAGTTTTAAAGATCTAAGCATACATAGGGACAGACAGACGCGGCCGCGGCGGGAGACTTTTTTATAATAATATGTAGTGATATAAATAATTTATCTTTAAATATAACTGCTCTATTGTATTAGGTACATATATCTGTAATAATAGTTGTATGTGTTGTTTAAATAAATAAATATTAAAATTAACGCTAAGAGCGACGCCGATTTGTCACCATTATCAGGTTTTGTTTGAGAGGAGGAAAATTTCCAGAAAAAACTTAAAAGGTTGATTACTCCGAAACCACTCAGATAAGACCCCTAGTTATCAGGGTTAAATTTGTGGCAAATGAGCTCTAGTGTCACCGATTTCAAGGCCAGCACTCCATTGCCAATCACCCTGTATATGTCATATATGCTATTTATTATATTATAGCGTAGTCTGAAAGCAGCTTTACTGTATATTTGATTCCCGTTTTCACCAACACTAAGTGGCACCTATCTCAATGCCTAGTGACCATTTCCATCAACACTAAGTGACACCTAACTTAATATCTAATGCCCATTTTCAACAACACTCGATGATCGAATTTTGTAGCATATCTACATTACTAGCTACTTCCCCATTGCAATGGAAATAATTTCTATGTCTTTGTCTTCATAGAAACTCAGTCTACGGGTCGCCCCATGCTTGGGCAGAAGACATGTCAAGTTGCATGTCAGAGCTTTGTCTATCCTTGGTAGAATAGAGGTATTGGCATCTCTATGATGGGAGGTAGTGCCATGCTTGACGTTGGCATCTCTAGAGTCAAGTTACCCGACCAGACCCGTTAGGGTAGTTATGGCCTACCCCAATGAATTTTAAATGGTGAAACAATTATTGTGGTACTAATATATAAGCTTGATTACCATAAGACAGAATAACAAAAACCTTTTAGTCTAAACAAGCTCCTGAATTAATGCAGCTGCATAACAAATTTTGTGTTAAGTACCGCTACACAAGTACCGGTAACCAAGAAAGATCAATCAAACATTCACCGTTTTATGCAATTTGTTATGAATTTGCTTGTGTATTTGATGCAGTTTGTGTTTTCATTAGGTACTTACTTTAAGCTTTGTTATTTTTTTTTTCAGATCTTGCTGCTGAGTAACTACCTACTACACTAAGAACAATGTCAAGAAAATCTAACCAATCTGAGGTGCTGCCTTTGTTGAGATTTTGTATAATTTGGACTCTTTGATGAACTGTAGTTGCATCTATATTTATTAAATGAATTCTTTAAAAAAAAAGGTTTTAAAATTGTTGTTTTAAGAAAATATCTCTTTTAATAAAATCACCCAGTATTAAAATATAGGTACTGCATTATTCCAAGGAATGAAAAGTCTGTACTTAAGTAGGTAGTTTTCTTTGAAGTACCTAATTTTTTTATAGATCTAAGAACATTATTTCTAACCAGATGCAGTTGATTGAACGCCAATAACTTACAAGGATTATCAGCCTTTCCTAAACGAATCAATACCGATTAACTTTGATTATATACGTGTTTATAAAAACATTTATAATCAAACCTTCGAGTGCCTATTAGTTTAATTAACAAAAAAAAAATAAGTTCTTATGTTTTACTTACTTTGACTGGTAGGTTCTTTCGCTTTCGGCTAACCGTCTTGCAGTTCCGTGGCGTTCGTGGCTCTCAGTTAGTAAACAAGAGATTATGTAAATGTCTAAAAACCAGTGAAAGAAAACAAAAAAAATAGTTTTAATTGTTGTTTTGTATTAGGTACCTAGCTAGTTCTCTTGACAGCGTCCGTCAATGTCAACGCAATATCATGACACAGATTTCAGTCTCACAGATGTATCAAAACCACTTGAAGTTTTAAACTTTGCCGCCAGAAATAATCAGAATAACTTGATAAATAGCGGTTACTGCACCACAACACGTAACGGTTCCAACAATAATACAGTGTTCTCAGAGTACCCAAATTAACTTTGGTATTGTTAAAAAAAATAATTCAAATAAGGAGAGTTACTGGGCTTGACAATGACGACCACAATTTAAGGAAATATCTAGGCACCAACCTGGAGTCATAAAATAAAACCGACTTAAAAAAAAAAAGTGAAAAATAACTTTAGCTTCTGAAGTCGGTGACCTTTGTTTGATTGATTTAGTCTTTTTGTCACCGACTTCAGAAGCTAAAGTTATTTTTCACTTTTTTGTTTTTTTTTTGAAGTCGGTTTTATTTTTTGCAAAAAAATTTTTATTTTTCACTTTTTAGTGGTTCACTGTGCTTGATATACATGGAAAGTGCATACCGTTACAATTACAACAAGCCCAAACACGACTAGGATACATTGCCTCATTATGGAGTTCCGTGACCCTTGGCTTCATCATCAGATCTGATGGTAGAATGGTTCTTATCAAACGCAAATGCTTCACTTGTTGTAGAAAATACCGAAATCGCAACACGTTATCTTATAAAATTTTAAGAGTTCCTTCGATTTCGCCAAGATTCCATCATCAGATCCAGAGTTGGTGGCTATGGGACCATTTGGAAAGAATACCCTTTCCAACAAAAAAATAATTTTCCAAATCGGTTGGCAAGCGACGGAGTTATGCCCGAACAAACATAAAAAAAAAAAAAAAAAAAAAAATAGAAACATCCGAATTGAGAACCTCCTCCTTTTTTAGAAGTTGGTTAAAAAGTAGATATTGCCCAGAATTTTTACGAGCGAATTGGTAACAGCTCAATGAGGTAAGACGGACCGTTTGTTTTACTAGGGATCAAGTGAATTCTGGCTTGTTCTTAGCTGCGTACTTCTTGTAGTTTGTGCTTGTACTATTTATTCTGTGCCAAGGGTACGATACGTTTATTTTAAGGAAAACAAATGAAGCGTCAGAAATTGATATATTTTTAAAAATTCTAAAAATAGCAACAAGTAGTACAACATACTTTTCGCTGTTGTTGATACAAGTTATACGAAGTAACAATAAATAAAATGATATAGAGATATTTATAGATTAAACAATGTTTTGTGTTGCAAATGAATGTATATAATATTAGAAAAATATTTAACTGATCAACATCACGCCTGTAATCCCCGAAGAGAAAGGAATATTTCAATAAAAATAAAATAGCACTTCATAAAAACTAACCACAATGAGGTAGGGAATAGTAGTTTAGTTAAATACTGTAACGACAATATTTCCACAATTATATTGTAAAGAAATGCACACACTTAACCTTTCTATTGATATGGTAAGTTAAACCAGTATACCTTATTGTGTTTTCTTTTAAATAAGATTCATTCATAATGTAATAGTGAAGATTGAATGATTGAATAACATTATGATAATTAATATAAGTACTTAACAATTAGTATCTAGGTATAACAATATTGTAAATTATTTCGAGATACACAATATCAACCATTCGATTGTGCTAATAAATTATTGAAAACGCTGAACAAATTAACTCGTTTTGTAATGCCTAACGAAAGATGTGTTGGTTTTTTATTGTTGTAAATAAACCTCTATACGAAGTAAATAAGTTACACACAACAACGCCGGTTATTGTACCTAATACCTTTCCATATTTCTGAAATCGTTGTTTTGGGCGCATGTAACTTAATACCTTAATACATGGCGCTTCAAAGATACGTCACGTCTTAAAACTTAAATAAAAGGAAAGTACCTATAAAATAGAGATTGGATTTAAATAAAAACTAACGTCATCAAAATGCTTCTCTGAACGCGAAATCCAAGTCATCAATGAGATCCTTAACATCTTCTAATCCAACCGAAAGTCTTATGAGCGAATCCGTGATACCAAGTTCTACTCGTTGTTCCGCGGGAACCGATGCATGCGTCATTACCGATCTGGAAATGTTATAAGTTGTATTAAATAGTACTTAATCTATCTATTTTAAGTAAAGGTATATACCCTTACTTGAAATTTACTGAAGTATCAAACTTAGTAACTTACGGTAATTCCGCCAAACTTTCATATCCTCCCAAACTCTCAGCCAACGTAAATACTTTCAAAGCACTCAAAAATGCTCTTGATTCTTTCAGATCACCATTATGTTTGAAGCTGAAGACACCCGAATGACCAGTCATTTGCTTTTTGGCAACATCATGTTGTTTGTGAGATACAAGTCCTTAAATAATTAAATAGATAGTTAATACACAAATTGTTTAAACCGGAGTCAGAACGTAGTAATTAATAATTTTAAAATACAATACCTGGATGCATCACTTCTACAACATTTGGATGCTTTTCTAACCAGTGAGCAATAGTTAAAGCCGATTCTTTATGACGTTCCATGCGCAAAGCCAAAGTTTTCAAACTTCTATTGACTAGGTAACAATCAAACGGTGATGGTACGATTCCCATAGCTGAAAAGAAAACATAAAATTTTAATCAAAAATTAACTTAAATACAAAATCATTTTATTAATATCTACAGAATGTAAGTATCTTCATACTTTCGGACTTTGCTCCCATTGAATGAAACATTGTTTTGTTCACTGACTGAAGCTTGTTTGAATGAGGTCTTGAATTATTCACAAGATCTGAGCGATTGATTGATTAACTCTTTATGTCTTGAAAGTTGAGACGCAGTTATGATAGCAACAACATTACTTTGACTAACAAATACTGGCACACATAGTGATCAATTTGTCTGTATAAATAAAAACCAATTTCCCTAAGTACGACGGACCATCACATGCGGATGTTTCAACCGATTTGACTGGTTTTTTGACTGGACAAGGGTCTTTATGAATGAAAACATTAACGTTTTCTTCATTGGTAAGTTGCATCCGTGCGAAACAGTCACTTGCGGCTCGATAGTTAAAAATAAATTGAACTTAACATTATTCAAATTAATAAGAGCAAAGCCGTGAACAAATTTTCTTACACACGGTTCAATGGTGTAGACGTTACTGTAATTTCATCACTCGTAAAATGAGTCATACCAGGCTATACCGGCGCGTAAACCGCAAGTCATTCTATACTACTATAACTGATAATGAAAATTTTCTCTACGTCATCGCCAACTACAACTATTTCCCCATGTCATGATTGATGATATTTCCTCATGAATATTTCGCAACAGCGATTAAACTATTTCACACAAGTTTCTTCAATGTGATGATAGGTATATATTTCTAGACGCCCAGCTGTTGCCCACCCCTGCTCGGGCTATGAGCTGATCACGTACATTAAACGTAATTGTTAACTTTTTCCGCAATGATTTCACGCATATTTAATTCTATTATTTTATTTCTCTCTTCAAAACACTGAGAAAGAACTCCTAGCTTTAACAAAAAAAAAATGTATCCTAATCCTCGCGATTTAAAAAAAAATACATATACAAAATACACAACTTACCATTTTGTAAAAATCTAAGTTTATCGGCTAAAGCTTGGTCGTTAACAATTGCAGCTCCCATCAGTACGTCGGAGTGTCCATTCATATATTTTGTCAAAGAATACAAAACTATATCTGCGCCGAAGTCTAGAGGCTTTTGTAAGTAACATGTGAGGAAGGTGTTGTCCACAACAACCAGAATATCTTTGTTACGACTTTTTCCTACTTGGGATGCCTCAGCAATATCAATAACTTTTAAGTTCGGATTTGTAGGCGTCTCTACCCAGATCATCTAAAACAAAAAATAGATGCTCTTAGGAAAAATGGAAAGTTGTTTGTTAGTAACGTAGGTACACATACATCAATGCATACGTTATACATCAATAATGCAGTATCGTAATTTATGGCGGTAATACCACATAATCTCTTCGAATTTATTTCGAAGTACACATAATATAATGTGATAAAGACTGTTGCGGTTAAATCATGATACGCGCATATTATAAATAAGAATGTAATAATATTATGATTTTCGTCACTTCAAGTTTTAAACATGCGCGTTCCTAGAATGATAAAGTTAAATTATGTAACTTACGCGGAAAGTTAAGCTTTACATTTCAAACAACAATTTTAAACTTCTTCTACGTTATTCTGATAATTCAACGCTAAATTAAAATCCAGGGCCCCATAAGAATGAAAACATTTAGGATAGGTACTATTGTGGTTGTTCCAATATATGAAGTAAGCGAGAGGAGGCCGTCGATGAACGATCTCGAAATCAAAAACAAGAAAATGCCTCCCTTATATTAAAGAACCTGTTCAGAATGGTTACACCTACTACGTTAAAAGATTGAAAGTCGAAAGATAATAACTACGATATTTAAGAATTTAGCGAAAGTTAAATTAGTGGTTTAACTTTCGCTGAAAGTTGTTTAATGGCGACCTGAAAGGGACTTACCTTGGTATTATCTTGAATTGCGTTTTCTAAATTTCCAGGAACAGTAAAATCTACAAATGTTATATCGATCCCCATTCTTGTTACAACTTGCCTGAAATTGGAATCACATCATTAATATTCAGCCACTGTCGTTTCTACATTACTAACTTTTTATTTGAAAATGATCTTTACCTCAAAAGACGGTTGGTACCACCGTAGAGATCATCAATTGACACAATATGGTCACCCTTGCTAAGTAATGCAGTCACGGTTGTTATCGCTCCAAGACCAGACGCAAAAGTAAAACCATGTTTCCCCCCTTCCAATGCTGCAAGGCATTCTTCCAAAGTATTCCTTGTAGGGTTACCGGATCTCGAATATTCATAACCCTGCGAATTAATTGTGTTATAATTTCTAAGTAAGACGATTCAGTATGATGTAGAAAAAAATATTTTATTCCCAAGCATAAAATATGGCTTACTGTATGTTCGGCAGGAGCCGGTTGTTTGAAAGTGGTTGATAATGTAATTGGTGGCACAACCGCAGCAGAGTTCCATTTTTCTGGCTCTTGACCAGCATGTATGGCCACAGTAGCAAAACCTGGTGTTTGTTCCAAAAATCCTTGATCCGCCATCTGGTAGTAAGAAACCGTAAATAATCAGTATCAAGAGAAAAAACGATTTTACCACAATAAGAAAACAAAATCAGGTGCGCTTTGTCGCTTAGCGACCACATCGCCCAGAAATCAGGGATATGATTTAAAAAAAAATAATATCAATTCCTACTTGAAGCAATACACAGTAACAATACTCGTTATATTAAATACAATATTATTTTAATACTTTTTTACAAAAACAATCAAAATCGTTGAGATTCATCATTATTTTAAAAATGCACACATATTTAATTTAATTGGAAAAGTAATCGTACAATAAACTATCTACTACGAATATACCTATTACGTGGAAAAAGAAACAAAGTTATCATACACCACCATTAAAACAAGAATCTAAAAATAATTATCCTAAAAATTGCACGCTAAAATTCAAGGTTAGTGGGTGTGATAGAAAAATGTACCAATATTTCATCATTATAGTAACACCAGACGCACAAATTTAATTATGGTAGTTTTAACTGCTTTCCAATAAGAATTAAATCTTACCTTAATTCTCGATTTCAATTGCCGCTTTATTAATTCTTATTTAACTTATTCAACACACTGCCACCGGGACCTAAATCACAATTCCAAATGAGCAGTTTCAGATGTCAAAACGTCTATATATTGTACTTATATACCACTCGGCACAGCCACATGAATGCATGAATCACATTGCTCGATAGTCGAGACGAGACAACAATGACATAAGAAGCTAAGAACTCAACGAACTCTACATTGACAGCTACCATAGCTTCCAAATACTGATAAAAAAATATTAAAACATAAAAATTAGATCATTAGCATCTCACTTATAATAGACCAAAGTGTTTCTATTATACACAAAAACTAGTTATCGTAACATAAAACAATAAGGGTTATCTGTTACAGTTAAAATGTTTATTTGTTTATAACTGGTTATAACAGCTACTTTTCGAATGTATTGTGAAAAAATATTAATTGAATAAAACTCCTTTGCCTGTATTCCATATGCTTTGAATTAGAATGTCGTAATTGCTAAATAATAATTATTGTTGTTATCATTATCAAAGCAGTCTAAATAATTATTATCAAGTTTCAAAATGCTTGCAGAATGAAGCTCTCTGAGTTTACATACTATTGCGGAATGGATGATTCATTATGGATTCCCGCCAATTTGCAAAAGAAGCTGTCAAAATAAAAAGAAAAGTTACTTGTAGGTTGTTATTTTTGTTTTTATAATTCAGAAAGCAATTAAAATGAAAATAAATAGTAAACCATTACGGTATGCTCATGCCGAAGGCCACACTGACGTGTGCTACACAGAAGACGGACAGTAAGTAATTAGTCATCTTATCTTCAAATATCTCTTTCTCTAAGTTCTAGCTCATAATTAAATAATTTACTTATTCAGGCATATAATAACATGTGGAAACGACGGTGATGTGAGAATATGGGTGGACATAGAAGATGATGATCCAAATTCCCATTGTGTTGGAGAAAGTGCTCTTGCTGTATGCTACAAAGACAAAAGACTATATGTGGCCACTGATAATCATGCTGTTCAAGCATACACATATCCGGCCTTCGATAAAGATGGTATTGTCACTAGATTTACTGCACCAGTCACACAAATCAAGTCATCTAGTAAGATTGAGGTGATCCTTTGTTTTATCCTGATCTAATATTTCTATTCTAATAATGTTCTTAGTCCTCATGTGATTTGTATTTTGACGATAATGTATATAATATCGCTCCCCAGCAAAAACAAATGGCCTAATAGGTATGTCTTGACATCACAAAAACACAAGGTTGGATGAACACAATTCTCTGTATTTGTCCATCCAAACTTATTATGGTTCTGAATTTCTGATCTAATACTTTCTCAGGGAGTGATATGTTTGTCTGTTAGGTATTTATCTATGGACCAAAGATGCCTGAAAATAAATGACTTATGTTTCAAGAATAATCTTACCATTGTAGTGGTTTACAGGCTTTGGGATGTACTTCAGAAAATATGGAAGCTAAATTATGTAACTTGGAAGGAGGAGCACCATTATTTGTAATGAAAGAACACACAGGACCAGTTCTGAGTATTGCCATATGTCCACATATGAAGTTTGCGAGCACTGCTTGTGGAGATGGAAAATTAAGAATATGGGATATTGACACTCAGAAAATAGTTAAAGAAGTATCATGTGTACCGAAGATAAATACATTTTATGCTGCAAAAGTTTTGTGTAAGTTATTTATCAATATATTTCTGTTTAATTCACAAATAATTCTAATATTATAGTCATTAATTATTGCACCAATACCTGCTAATATTTTGCTGGTTGGTTTGGTAATACAATAAGGGAATTTTCTCTTCATAGAAGGAAAAGCATGTCATGACAGTCTAACACACAACAATTCAATTATAATGTTAGTTTGAAACTTTTGTAAAAATGTTGTTGGTATGGAATTTTTCAGGCCGAATGGATTTCGAGCCTAAGGAGGGAAAGTACCTGGCATACCCAAACAATAGAGAGATTATTTTGTTGGACTGTGAGTCTTGGGGTCAGAGGATGACGTTTACACATAGTTTGGTAAGTATTTAAGGCGATTTCGCAACTCTGTTTTAATAAGACCTGCGGTGGAAAATAATCTCTCAAAAAAAAATCAAAATCAAAGCATTTATTTCAAGTAGGCCAATAACAGGCACTTTTGAATTGTCAAAACAAAGATGAATATGATGATGATGATGAAAAATTAAATGTAGCTACAGTCCCAGTCACAAGACATAAAAACTGTGAAAGTACTGTAGTTGTCAGATGCGATAGAACTCATTTGGAAACTAAAGTACTTCTGCGCCATTTTTTTTTTTCAAGTTTGGGTGTAAGACGTCATTTTTAAAGCGCGGAATTTGAAAAGTATCGTTGAATCTGCCATAAAAATATCGCCGATACCGATATATCGGCATACCCGAAGTATCGCCGATATATCAGTATCGGTATCGGATGCATACCTAATTGAAATATAATTACACTAGCCATAATAATGCAAATAACACAATATTACTAATATTGTCTTTCGTTTTGTTAAACGGTTTTATTTAGCTCACCCCGTTTGTTTTATTTATTCTTGTGTCAAATTTTTTTTTGTTAATTTTAACATAAATTAATTTTATGTATTTCCAGATAAAATGTGCAATATCTCAATGTGTATTTTCACCCTGTGGTGAATATCTAGCTGGAAACACAGTTGCTGGTCAAATTGCAGTTTGGGAAATCGGCTCTGGTGCATGCATTGACATAATTGAACATCCTACTTCTCACAATGTGTCAGCCTTGGCCTGGAATCCAAAACGTATGTGTTACAAGTATTCTAGGTACTATTGTGTGGAGAACCTGGTAATTTTGATTATCCACTTTTCTTTAATTTAACCTGTAGGCTTACAACTGTCCCATTGCTGGGCAGTGGTTCATATTTTTTTTAAAGGCCTCCCTAATTACTTCTATGTACTCTTATCCCGAACCTCCTGGGACCAGCCCTCACGATATGCATCCAGATCATCTATAACCACCTTACTGGGACGGCCTTGGCAGCACCGTTCGTCTTCCAGTAGTAGGCCAAAAACCTGATGAACGTACATGCCCTAACGTCGGCTTTTCCCCACCCTGCAGTATGTGGTGAACTATTCGTGTACAAAGCTCCCTGGTTTCCCATAACTTTGCTGACAGGATAATTCTGAGATTAAATATAATTACACTAGCCATAATAATGCAAATAACACAAAGTCATTATAATGATGTCTATGGCAATGACCTGCTTCCTTGCTCAGTTAACTACTGTTTTTTGCTGAAAGTGGCGTGGCACTGCGATTATGATATAATGTATTATTGTATTAACACATTAGTACAGAGGGCCTAAAATGGCAGCTTCAAAGCCGCAAATATTTTTTTAATTTTTAACGTGATTCATATTATGATTCTGCTAAAGCAACCATGACTTTAAAGCCTCCTTCATACTTCTGCTGGTGGTCATCACTATCTGGCTAGCTTTTTGCCTACTTCCTCACTATCCAGTCTAATTGGATACCAAGTATCAATATTTGACCCCCACAACCCAGTTAATGGGTAACACAATACTATGTTACCCAGCAATTGACCAACCTTGGAAAGCAATGCTAAGCACAAGTCTCTCCATATATATAAATATTTCAGGAAATGGTGTACTTGCATACTGTGACGTTGCTGGTCAACTGGGCATGTTGGTAAACTGCTATGGCAAAGACAACACGGCTGCAGCTGAGAATGATGATGATGTGGAAATGGTCGAGAGAGCTGATGGTAAGTCAGACATTATATTATTATAAACTGTGCCATACATAGTACATTCCATAACTATGAAATATAGACAAAAACTGCGTTTGTGTGTAATATATGATTGATTTAGAATTGTGGGTCAAAATAAGTGGATGATAATTGTAAACTAAGTAAGGCAGAGTAAGCCAAGAAACAAAAACATCACCCAATACCCTTTACAGAACATTTCATTCCTGAGATCTTATGCTTTAATTGTCCTTTAGGAAACCACAGGAATGCGACTCTTCTTTCCTGGACACGCCACACATTGTCCATACACGTCATAATCTTTTCCCTTAAGTAAATACCATTCGACCTGAATAATTAAAACGAAAGTTTTCCTTCAGACAATGACGACATCGTGGATGACTTGATCGAGAACTATGAGAGTGACGATGACAACGCTATATCGCTACAAAAGATAAAGAATGATACAATGGGGCTTGGTATTGATCACGATGAGTCGAGACCAGCTTCGCGGCGTCATGACACTCCTGCGCCTACTACTGTACCTCCCCAAGCGCCGTTTCAACCCTCCGCCACCCCGACGCATTTGGAGCATAGGTTTGTGATATACGTCTATGGTGTTTAAGTAAATCTTGAATTTCTTATAAAACAATAGGTTGATTTTTGTTTTCTCAGAAACCGAGCCTATTGATTTTCCCTGTATCCGTTTTCACTCTGAAAGATGAATAATAGTGCCATTTTTCATAAACACTGCCAACTGCAAGGTATACGAAAAATGGCAACCGGATCCTATTTAATTTCTAGATACATGTGTTGGAACGACATCGGCATTGTTCGCTGTCACACGGCCGAGAACGGAGAGTCCACCATTGACGTGGAGTTCCATGACACCAACTTGCACCACGGCATTCATTTGAACAACTATCTGAACCACACGATGGCTAGCTTGTCGTCTACTGTGGTCGCTTTAGCTTGCGAAACGCCGAGGTGAGAACTTGCAAAAATATTTTGTAAGAATAATTTAAAATTGAAATTTTGTTGAATAGGAAACCTTATTAGCATCATCCTCAAGAGTAAATGAGGTCATCCAAACTTCCCATGGAACTATTTAATGTTAGCAAATAAACTGGATTTTGAATATCATCAGAAAAACCTTCCTTAAACTAAGGGAAAGGTCACATTGCAATGCAAATATTCCTTTGTACATTGCAAGTAGGCCGCACCACGCAGTATTGAAATGCAATACGCTATGCCTTAAGACTACAGCGTCGCCTTACGTTCCCCAGCAAGTTGGTGTGCATCTCGCTGGTGGGCAGCAGCAAGGAGTGGAGCGTGTCGCTGCCCGACGCGGAGCAGGTACAGTGCGTGTGTGCGGCCGCAGCTGTCGTGGCGTGCGCTACGGACGCTAGACTGCTGCGCCTATACACGCCCATGGGCACCCAGCGACAGGTGACCTACCTACTACCATTTGATATTATTCCGAATCAATGTTTTGTGATCATTTTCATAGTTTATTACCCCCTTGCTACACAGCGTATCTCAAAAGTTGTGGTCATATTGAAGAGGGAAATTCAGACCCTCAAACTGAAGTACTTTTTCCATGAAACCAACTTCGTAATCGCGGTAAACATTCAACTGTCCCTTATAAAAATTCAATCCTACACGACCGAAATGTCCTCCCTTAAATATGACCACACCTTGTTTGAACATATCTCCAGAATATCAATAATAATATTTCCGAAAAGTCATGAAACAAGTATTTGTAGGTAATATCCCTGGCAGGGCCGGTGGTAACCCTCGGAGCCTTCAACACAGCAGTATTAGCAGTATACCACAGCACAGATCCTGGTTATTCAGACCAGCACTTAGCCATGGACATTGTAGCAATGAACGGTAGGTTATGAAAATATCTGTTATAAATTTTTCCTTCTCAATGTTTTGAGTCACGCGCGGGAATATCTCACAGCATGTCATGTCTTCTCAAATAATAGGTACCTATACAAATAAGTGGTTCTTTTGTTACTTTTCAAAACGGAAAACCGGAACCATGTTTCCTCTTCAGCATTACTGTTCTCTATAATATTCTTCTATTTATCCGGACATTGAAATTGTAGGTCGCCAAGTCCGAAGTAAAACAGTCCCTGTGCCATTAACGCCAAGTTCCAAACTCTCGTGGCTCGGCACCACAGACATGGGCTCTCCTTGCGCGTACGACAACACGGGCATCTTGCGAATGTATGACGTCGCAAGCGGAGTATGGATGCCTCTCTGTGATACCACCACGCATTCTAAAGGGGCTTCTGACTCCTGGTTCATTGTTTCTGTGAGTATAATTTTTAACAAGATTGATAGCGAGAAAGCAGCTAAGAGCAGAGGTGGCCCAGTGGTGTGGTGGCGGCCCTGACTTACGAACTGTAAGTCGTGGGTTCGAACCCAGACAGGACCATTGCTTTGTGTAATTTATGTCATCACTACTGCTCCCAAAGCGGTGAAGAATAACATCGTCAGGAAAGCGGCATGTCCAGTAACCAAAAATTCGAAGACATGTGACATCTACCAATCTGCACTTGGCCTGCGTCCCTCTCTTTGAGAGGAGGCCGTGTCCCAGCAGTGGGAACATTATAGGGTAGTGATGATGATGATGATGAAACAAATAATTTGCCACTAGTTTAAGTTGCGGCAGTGCAGTAATAAATAATAAATCTCGCTTGAAATTACACACAGCCTTAGTAGCGCTGCACAATTCGTATACAAGTATCCGATTAAACGTTGAGCATTTTAAGTAAAAGTTGTCGCAGTTTTACTGAAAAAGTCGTCTGCAAAGACCTCGCTTTAATCATAATGCTTGTTAGGAGATGGTATGATTATTTTTGTTTGATGCAGGTGAGTGAAGCAACACAAACAGTTCGCGCGATTCTTTGTCGAGGGGCATCTTTCCCAGCCACTGCTCCAAAACCTATAGTTGCAGAATTAGGTGTTCAGGTATGAAAGAGATCCAACCTTCTGTTCTCTTTAGATTTCTTCCTGAAACCTTTACTGGGTTGATTTTTTTTTAAACCTTTTAATTTAATTTTAGATACCCCTTTGCGAAATGGACACAGAAAAGAGTCAGTATGAAGAACAGCTAGTTCGATGGGCCCATACAACTGCTGAAGTTGATGTGAAAACTGCACGAGAAACTGCACTTAAATTGTTTGCGGTAAGTGTAGTTGATTAAAATGCACAAACATGTGCCACAAGATAAGGAATTAGTCAACATAATGTTAAAATGTTCGTTATCTTGTTATTCTAAAAACATGTTTTCATAACTTGCATAGTCAATGATTTCTCCAGAATATTACAAAATTAAACTAAGGTGATGTCACGAATCAGTTCAGAACACATAGAATTTTTAACATATCTTTCTCAGAGAACACAAACATCATGTTATGTATAATTGCAGCTGGCTTGCCGCAGCGAGATAGAACAAAGAGCATTAGAACTAATGGAGTTATTGAAAGACGAGCGCCTACTGCCTCTAGCAGCCAAGTACGCGTCCCGACTAGGTCGCGTACACCTCGCCGACAAACTGACGAACTTGGCAGAGTCCTGGAACAATGAGGCAGATAAACTGAACGTCGCTCAGACCTCACACTTCCAAGAGCTGGACACACAGGAGACTTATGACGTCACTAACGGCGACACGGACTTGAACGCTAGTCTTATAATACCACAAAAAGTTAAGGAGAAGAAGACTGATGTTGATACGACGCTTAAACCAATAGTAAGTATAATATCACAAAGTTTATTTAAAAGAAGTGTACTCTTGCCTTTTTTAGAAATGCGAATCGAGTCTCTTGTGTAAAAGAGCCTTGTAAAATTGTGATTGTCATAAGATTTTTTTATGTCAGCCTGCTCTGTCCCACTGCTGGAGCAAGGGCTCTCCCATGGCTTTCCAATCCTGTTTACAATCTGCCCTTTCCGACCAATCCTTTAAGAACGATGCTTAGTTTAAAAAAACCTTTAAAACCTGCAGCCTATAAAATCTTCGCCCGGACGAGCGAGAAATATTTTCAAGAAGCAGGCGACGAACTCGAAGAGTGCGCAAAGTCCGCTCAGTCTGACTGAAAGAACTCTGGTGGAAGTTCACAGACCTACCGATACATCTGAAAACGATGACGTAAGTGCTTTTAAAACTAATTTACTTAATTCTCTAAATAACCTGACAACTTTGATGATGCGATATAAAACATATTTGCGTAACATTTTCTCCCGCACAAATTATACTACAAAAAAATATGCATTGCTATTATACTTCGAATGCATATTAAATCTATTTATACATCTTATGACTCAATTGTAATCATCATCATCTGCCTAGCCTTTTCCCAACTTTATTGGGATCGGCTTCCAGTCTAACCGGATGCAGTTGAATACTAATTTAACATGGCGCGACTGCCTATCTGACCTTCACAAACCAGTCAATACTAGGTAATACGATACCACTTGTTTGACTACTCAATTTATTGTAATTCGAAAAAGATATCACATGGTGCTTGCTAAAAATGCAGCTATAATTTAAAAACGTCTGCATCCCATGTTTGATGTAGACCTATGGCTACGACAAACTACATACGCACCCTTTGTTTTAACAGCCGTCAGCACCTCTGGAAGGCGAGACTTTCGTCGATTGGTTTACACGAAATAAATCTGTTCTTGAAAAACAAAATTCAGACCTCGGTCCGTCGGAATTAACTCGACACGGTATCAAATTGTTCAAGACGTTTCAAGGCAAACACAACAGTAACAACGAAAATGGCCCTAAAAGAAAATTGGATGAAGATACCAACGGAACAGAAACTCTTGTCACTAACGCTCCGAAGCAATCCAAACTTAGTGCCTTTGCTTTTCATAAGAAAACATAATCATTGTTTGCACGCGAGTTAGATCATGTAAGTTGTAGAATATTTCTTATTATTTAAACAATAAAATATAGTTTTCATAATTTTGTTTTTGTTTTCTAAGATAATGGTCATCTAGCCACATCGTTAGAAGCGACGATTCCATCCCAAAAGGTTTTGGTTTTTGTTTTTTAGAAGTCTCAGAGTTCCATAATTATTAATCTTAAGTAACTGCATAACAACTGATTGGGGTTTGTGTACTAATGCTCTTCAAAATGTCAATATTTTCGAATCTTATCATAAAACAATTATTAGGAGTTGTGTAAGCTCTACATGAACGCAGCTTAAAGGCAGCCATATTTATTTAAATGTCATTTGAAGTTGTCATCTGTCTTTTTAGCTGATTTTTGACAACTACTTATCTGCTCACGGCTCTCTGCAGTCTCTGCCCTTTTTATGTTTTGTGTCGTCTCAATTATTGTCCAATTTAATCTTAATTCATCATATTGAATATACAATGGACGTGTAATATCAGCTTGTATTTTGATAAATAAAAGTCTGGATATACTGTCGAAGTGTTTATTTGGTTGATCACGCCTGACACGCCATTCCATTGCCATATCACAACGTCTGCGTCAACAGGTTATGGCCCCAGTGAAAAAGAAAGGCGTGCAACGAGGGATCTACGCATAATCATCGTTGTATGTATCACCAAAAATCACTGTCGACCAGATTTATTGTCAAAGAAGAAATATGGCAACGCAACCAGCGATACACATCAATAATCAAGTGGAGAAGCTGAGTGGTATCTCGTCTTATTCGAACTGGAAGTTTTCATTGAAGATGTTACTCACTTTAGAAGGTTTGTGGGATTGCGTGATCGGCACTGATACTGACGCCGTGCGTGATAGCCGCGCCTTGGCGCGTATTTGCCTGGCACTACAACCCAACTTGTACCAAATAGTTCGATCAGCGTCAAAAGCTAAAGAAGCATGGGAGAAGCTAGCTCATACATTCGAGGACAAAGGTCTATATCTGACGACCCGAATGGCGTAGTGGTAGTGACGCTGCCTTACGTTCTTAGGGTCCTGGGTTCGAATCCCGGTAGGAGCAAATGTTTGTGTGATGAGCACGGACATTTGTTTCCGAGTCATGGATGTTTACATGTATTATAAGTATGTATTTACAAACAAAAAAGTATTTATGTAGTATATCAACTATCTAGTGTCCACGACACAAGCTTTGCTTAGTGTGGCACTAGGTGGCGCTGTGTGGTATAGTCCAGCGATATTTATTATTATTATCCAGCGATATTTATATCGCCGTGTTCTGCTACTTAGACAGTTACATCGAGTTGACTACAGTAAGTTTAGCAGCATGACTGAATATATTGAAAATGTCACCGGATTAGTCCAGCAACTCTCTGACATTGGAAAAATTATAGATGACGGTGAGGTGGCTGAAATTCTACTTAGCGGCTTACCGCAGGAATTTGACACACTAGTCTCCGGTCTTGAAACTGCCAATTTAACTAGCTCGCTGACTTCTGAACTAGTGAGAACGAGATTGCTTCAAGAGGAACACAGAAGAAATGGAAAATGTGATAATGATGCTTCAGCTTTTCATGTAAAGAAGAACAAACTTTTCAAGTGTGATTACTGCCGAAAACCAGGACATACAGCGAAGCGATGCTTTAAGAAAAAGAGGGATGAGAAGAAGAAAGAAGAACAGCATACCTTTTATGCATCGGCTTACATCGCTCACCATAATGATGTCATCATCGACAGCGGGGCCTCGGCTCACATGATCAATGATGCTAGGTTAGTAAGAAATTTTAAAAGCTGTAATAATAACTCAATTTCTATAGCAAATGGTGGTCAATTAGAAATGTCTGGCATTGGCAATTTAGTTTTGTCTACTGACAAAAATAATATCACTTTAGAAAATGTTTTAGTTGTTCCCAATCTGTCAACGAATTTATTGTCTGTAAGTAAAATGTGTGACAATGGTTTTACAGTAGTTTTTGATAAAAATGGGTGTCATGTTTATAATGAGATAAGTTCTTTAACTGGCAACCAAATTTTAGCTGCTACAAATGTGAATGGTTTGTATAAGATACAGCAGTGCAAGCCGCATGTGTTGGGACATTCCATGCTGGTGCATCCTAGGCAGCAGCCAGAGAGTGTCAATACTGCATTGGTGTCTGCGACAGTCTGGCATAAGCGTTTAGGCCATATTGGCCAGAAAGGTATGAATAGCCTACGGGGTGGTGGTAAATGTTGTGGTGTCGTTTTTCAGGATGACGACTCGCCAAACAAGTGTGTTCCCTGCTTAACTGGAAAGATGCATACAAAGCCTTATCCGAAGCTTGTGGGAAGCCAATCTACCGTGCCACTCCAGCTTGTGCATTCCGACGTCTGTGGGCCCATTCAAGTCAGCAGTTGGGGCGGTGCCCGTTATCTTTTGACTCTGACGGATGATTGCACTAGAAAAACCTTCGGTTATTTAATGAAAACAAAATCCGAGGTGAGTTCACATATTGTTAACTTTAAAAATATGGTTGAAAAACAAACAGGTTTGCAACTTAAAATTTTAAGAACCGATAACGGTACTGAATACTGTAATAGAACGTTGACTGATTTTCTTAAAAGGGAAGGGATAATACATCAAACATCGGTGCCTTACTGTCCACAACAGAATGGAGTTGCGGAGCGCGTCAATAGGACGATTTTTGAGAAAGCTAGGGCCATGTTACATGACGCGGGTCTGTCTGAACGTTTCTGGGGAGAAGCAGTAATGACTGCTATATACCTGAAGAACAAGTCTCCTACCAGCGCGTTGTCAGATGATATCCCTGAGAGTAAGTGGACTGGACAGCCAGTCGATCTCAGTCATTTGCGCGTATTTGGCTGTGTAGCATTTTCTCATATTCCTGATGTAAAACGTCGTAAACTTGACGCTAAAGCTAAACCATATATCTTTGTTGGCTATGGTGAGACTTTTAAGGGCTACCGTCTCCTTGATCCATATAATCCTAAAAAGGTTGTGTATTCACGAAATGTAACATTTTTAGAAGATGAATTTATTGGAAGACTTCACTTTAAAACACAAAGCAAGAATAATGATTTTATCTCTCATGAATGCATTGTAAATAATAATAATTATACAAATATTGATAATGAAATTTTAAATATTGACTGTGATAATAATAATGCAAATGAAATGAATGATAAAATTATTAATAATGTCTGTGAAAATATTTGTCATAAGTCTACTACGGAATCACCTATTTCAGGATCTGAGAGTGACCTAACACCTTCAGTGTGGTCTCCCTTGTCGGACCTGGTCTACGGTACTGGTGACGAAGGTGATGAGGATGATGTCTGTAAGGACACTATGTCTTCTATGCCTGCTGCCACACTTGAAGGAAATGGTAATAATGGTGATGAGGATAACGTCTGCAGGGATGCTGTGTCTTCTCTGCCTGATGCCACACTTCGAGGAGGAGAGGTTGACCATGTGCAAAGTGTTGCTTCTGGCTCGCGTCCCGTACGTACTAATAGAGGTAAAATTCCGCTTAAATATAATGATTATGACTTATCGGCGATGCTAATTGAGCAGAGTTTGGCAAATGAGCCTAATACATACGAGCAAGCTACAAAGTCTACTGACTGTGAGCAGTGGCTTCACGCCATGAAATGTGAGTATGATTCATTAATTAAGAACAATGTTTGGACATTAGTCGATCGACCAGAAAGTGAAAACATTGTAAAGTGCAAGTTGGTCTACAAAAGGAAACACGATGCCACAGGTAAACTAGATAAGTATAAAGCTAGATTGGTTGCCCGTGGATTTAGTCAACAAGAAGGTATAGACTACAATGACACTTTTTCACCTGTTGTCAGACATTCCACATTGAGAATTTTATTTTCCATTGCAACAGAAATGAATTTGCAGATGGACCATGTTGATGTTACCACAGCTTTCCTAAATAGTGATCTGGATGAGATTATATATATGGAGCAGCCAGAAGGTTTTTGTTCAGATAAAAGTAAAGTTTGTAAGCTGAATAAAAGTATATATGGTCTCAAACAGGCTAGCCGTATGTGGAATTTAAAAATAAATAATGTTTTAATTAATAATGGATATACTCAAAGTAAGTGCGAACCGTGCGTATATATAAAGAAAAATGATAAAGATTATATAATAATTGCTCTGTATGTCGATGACTGTTATATATTTCATAATGGATGTATTAGGAATGTTTTATCGGGTGCGCCAAAGTTCACCTAAATTTTTAACTCCGATAATTGGAAATCCGAAAATGTTCTTCCTAACATTTTTCATCCTAACAATCACAATTCCTAACTACTCTGTCTCTAATGTTCATAATTCCGAAGCATTCAACTTCATAATGTCAGTAGCAATAAACATCTATTATACTTTTATTTGTTTCCCTATATTTTCTCAACATAACCATCTTTTATACTATTATTCAAAGTCATATCTTTTTTGTTTAGATTTCTTTTTATTCATAATAATCAGTATTATATACATTAATTTTGCGAATTTTATTTTCACATAACATATATAACGTTTAACAATAATAGTACCATGGTACAAGTAGTTAAATACATGTTGTCTTAAACTCATTTCAATTAAATTAGTTTAATATTAGCGGCTATAGCTTTCAAATAATCACTTTTATTGGTGTATTTTGCTTTAAAATTCAATATATATTTAATTCTATTATATTTGTCATTGTATTTTCTTTTCTTGGCGGCAGGGGGAGCCCCGTTAAGATGTTTTTGGATTTCTGCAGCCTGATGTTGTAATTCTAGAATAATTTTCTTAGATAACAAATAAAATCCTGCGTGGTGCTGATCTACGAACTGTTGAAAACGATTATGCCATGATTCAGCACTATTTTGAGTACGTGGTACGTTATCCTCGTTTAAAACATACGTGCTCCATAAGCATGGTTCATATTTAGGTGGTGAAGAACTGGTACCCCATATATAATTTTCACCAAACCATTCTGCTATCACTTTTGCTTCGGGAGAGATATTTTGCTGCCATTCGTCAAAATATGTGGGAATTTCTTCTGCTGGTAGGTATGCAAGTGCTAAAATGCATTTGATTTCTGATGAAAACGATTCGCTTGATCCATATAGTTTTTGGAAACCTCGACTTTGCACTTGTCTATATAAAATTTGGCCCAAGTGAAAATAACAACCCTTTAACACTGCGTTTTCAAAATTATACTTGGCACTTAACTGTGACGCCTTTTCGAAATCCATTAATATGTATTTTGGCGATAAAATCAAATTTAATGATTGACAATACTCGATCAAAGATGAGAACAATTTGTCGTATGTGCTTTTGTCTTTATTTGTACACAATGCTATAACTAAAGGAAACGTTTTCGTGTTTATACAGCCGTGTATTGTGTAAACTTGCTGAAATAATTTTGGGGCGACTTTAAATGTTCCGTCCATTATTAAATAAGTGGAAGCACATAAAAAAGTAAGAAATTGTTTAGTTGTATATAATACTATTCTCTTTGTTTCATGCCATTTTTCATCAATTAAGATCATATCGTTGTCCAATTGTAGAATATTATGATTTATTTCAAAGTTAATAGTATCAGGTTCTGTAATTTTTTCTTTTTTGTTTCTTTGACGATATATTACTTGTCTCAAGTTCAAGTTTGTTGGCATATTAGCACGTACACTTGAGGAAGTGCTTGCTTCGCACTCACTAATTATATGAATTGGTTTCTTGTTTTTATTAATTAAAGCGTCTTCTTTAATTTTATTTATAGCGGTGTGTACCTGCAAAGATATCCATAGGTTAGGTTAGGTTAGAACTGTGACCAACTACGCGCGAGCCGAGCGAGCGTAGCGAGCGGTGCCGCGGCAGCGGCCGGCGAGCGCTACATCGAACCGTTTTGTAATCACAAGAAATAGTTTAAAAACAAACCTTTTCCTTTAAAGTATCTGGTTCATGATTATGTTCTTGGTGCGGACCTTCCAGCAATTTATACTTATTGACTTCCTTATCGAAAGTAGTGATTAATCTCGCCTTACACTTTTACTTTTTGTTGCTTCTTAATTCACACGCCCAATATTGTTTATCCACTGTTATTCGGTTTTTTTCATATATAAATCCATGTACGTCTAATTTTAATCCTCCGCGACTGGTTTTAAATGATTTTAAATAATTTTCCTCCATATTAATAAAGCATTAACACAAACATGCACGTAATAATGATAATACACCGACATGAACTTAGCAATAGACACAACACAGTACGTTATGTAAAGCATACCCCCAAATAATAAATAATCAAACCCTCAAATTAAAACTATAAATATCATCTTCTACCCACATATATTTTTTATAACACTTGGTAAATGTTTCTTTCTGAGTATGAGTGAAAATATTATGGTAATTATGTTTAGGGATAAAAGCGTTATGATAAAAAACAGTAGGAGTTTAAATATATTTACATTAATGATATTATTAATTACAATTTTCGGAAACATGAGTGTTATGAACATCGCCGGTAGCACTACAAATAGTATGAATGAAAACTTTAGGATGAAAAATTTTAGGAAGAGTGATCATTCGGATTACAAATCGTTAGGAAGAACAATTTCGGGTAAAGAACTTTAGTTGAGCCAATATGGACCCTGTTTTATCATTATTGAAAGAAAACTTTGAAATACGTCATCTAGGCCAATTAAAAAATTGTTTAGGCATGAATGTCACTAGATATAATAATACAATAGTGCTAGATCAGTCTAATTATATAAAATGTTTGCTAGCTAAATTTAATATGAGTGACTGCAAGCCAGTACTTACACCGTTACCTGTAAATTGTAAGTTAGAAAAGTCTAATGGGAAGGGTCTTGATGATGAGTTATACAAATACAGACAACTGTTGGGATGTTTAATGTATTTGAGTGTGTGCTCACGCCCGGACATTTCTTATGCTTGTAGTCAACTTAGTCAATACAGTGTATGTTTCGACACGAGTCATTGGCGCGCAGCAAAGCGAGTACTTCGTTATTTAGCAGGGACGATCAACTATGGTCTTCATTTTACAAAAGGTACTAATTTTAATATCAGTGCTTATGCAGATGCCGACTGGGCTAATGACTCATCAGACAGAAAGTCCTACACTGGATTTGTTATAAAATTAGGTAACTGTTTAATCAATTGGGAAGCTAGAAAACAGCGTAGTATAGCTTTATCAAGTACAGAGGCAGAGTACTTAGCAATTAGTGACGTTTGCAAGGACATTTGTTTTGTGAAGAATTTCTTGTCTGAAATTATTACCAAAACTTTTGATGTAATTGTATACAACGACAATCAAAGTGCTCAAAGATTATTACTTGTAAAAGAATATTCGCATAAGAAAACGAAGCACATTGATTTGCGTTACCATTTCGTAAAGGATTTAGTACAAAAAGGAAACATAACTGTAAGATACTTACCTACTAATGACATGCTAGCAGATGTATTGACAAAGCCACTATGTGCGCAGAAACATTGTAATTTTGTAAAATGTTTAAATGTGAGAGTTTGTGGAGCAAATGGTTAATGTTTTGTTGTACTTATTTTATTAATGATAAATATTGTTATATTGTGATGAATCATGTAATTATTATTGAATTGAATCATATGTATAATTATGTAGAGTCGCTCTAAAGTAGGTAGAGTATGTAACTCTTAAATGTAGAGTCTTTTAAATATTGTGTAGAGTTACAGTAGTTTTTTCTTTTCTCTCATGTAGCGCTTAAGGAGGAGTATTAGGAGTTGTGTAAGCTCTACATGAACGCAGCTTAAAGGCAGCCATATTTATTTAAATGTCATTTGAAGTTGTCATCTGTCTTTTTAGCTGATTTTTGACAACTACTTATCTGCTCACGGCTCTCTGCAGTCTCTGCCCTTTTTATGTTTTGTGTCGTCTCAATTATTGTCCAATTTAATCTTAATTCATCATATTGAATATACAATGGACGTGTAATATCAGCTTGTATTTTGATAAATAAAAGTCTGGATATACTGTCGAAGTGTTTATTTGGTTGATCACGCCTGACACGCCATTCCATTGCCATATCACAACGTCTGCGTCAACAACAATAACAAAGATATTTTATTCGTTTGTTTATGCTAGATAGTAACGGGTCAAATAGTACGTATCATTACGCAAAGATTGCTAATTTTACCATATTATTAGTTAACGTAATAATTAATTTATTGCCTTCTGCTTTGTGCCCTATGTTTGCATCAGCTCCCACTAAGATTAAGACCATCGAATCGTTACTGTATATTAATTTTGTCATCATGAATTAATGCTGTTTTTATAAACTACTGTTTACGCTAAAATCAGCATTCATGCTTCGTTTTTTTCTAAAAGGGGATTCATGCAGTTTAAACGATCAAGGAACCTTTCCTTTGCATGTTTGAAAACTTCAGCAGCAGGTTGCCACTGTCACCCACATCAATTTCAACGATATCAGATTCTTCATCCACTCTATGTCATTATTGCCTTCAGAATGATAAAAAACCTCTATGGACCAACTGTTGAAGTTCGCTTAGATAGTTGGTAGTTTACCTAGCAAGCATTTGTCGATACGGGCTTCTGTACGAAGTAGAAACCCATATCCAGTTTCCGTCTTTGTACGACAATTCCTGGTTTGACTCAGGGTAAAGTAAACGAAAATCCCATAAGCATATAAAATGGAAACAACACATAAATCGGTCACGCTTGCATTGTTAGGCAAAAACCCCACG
Organism: Xestia c-nigrum; assembly: GCA_916618015.1. Classification (NCBI taxonomy): domain Eukaryota; kingdom Metazoa; phylum Arthropoda; class Insecta; order Lepidoptera; family Noctuidae; genus Xestia; species Xestia c-nigrum. The sequence continues at coordinate 9,342,032 of OU745245.1, read as the reverse complement.
AGTGTGATGATTTATTATAATAGTTTGTCTTCCTCCTAACACAAAGGTAAACAATAGATATTTACTTTCCGTGTTTTCGTTTCCCTAAACAGCAATTATTATTCCTCTTATGAGTTTCCGAATAACAACTGAATCAGCGTTTTCATATAAGGTATGTAGTAATAATGCAAGTCATACAGCATTTTCAAGTCATACCGGATTTATGACGCAACTATTAAACAAGTATATGTTTATGATTTCGGCGTTAAGGTTGCATGCATGGATAGCTAATGTTTCTATTGACTAGGCATGATGCATCTGCCGAAAAAATAAAGGTTTTTGATATTTTTAATTCAAAACTGTACCTGTCTTCAAATATGAAACACTTAAAAATAACTGAAATGTGAGTGTACGTCTAGGTACACCTCTGCCTTACCCATCGGATATTTCAGACGTGATGTTATGTAAAATCTGAAAACTTCATTAAGTATTCGTAGGATCTATTACAACACCAACTCCGAGTGAAAGCTGCATTTAGAAATGAAAAAAGCAAGTTTAATTAGTGATGAACCTTAAAATTGTTGCCTATTTTTAAGGGCCAAGTTTGCTCTACATAATATTTTGATCAAAATGTTTCTTATACAGGTTGTAACGGACCTTCACAAAACCGTCAGCCAAGCATTTTGTACATCAAACTAACTAACTACGCAAAAGTTCTTTCTAGGAATCGAGTTTTTTTTGGGGTGAAATATCATGTTTCATGGTATAACTCAATGTAACTCTCGCTAAACATCGTGTTGATGGATTCATTGAACAGGAAACAGGTCACAAAAGTGTTTAAAAAAACTAGTATTTACCTAATAAAAAATTGGAACTTTGACCTCCAAGCTCCAGTATCTCGGTAACTAGAAGGTTTCCAGGTAAAGTCTAGAACTACTAATATCGCAATGACGGGTCATTATAATCACCCATTACGTTTGAAAACGTGTTGCGATTTCCAGAAAATAAAGGACTTATAAATGTTGGTGTTAAGTATCCTTATCTGAGATATCCATAAACCCCAATCATGTTCCGCAATATTCATTGTTCCAAAAGTTATACGAATTCAGACTTATCAGTTATCTCTGATATGAGTCATGCCAGGATGTTACGCGTGTGAATGTGCAAGTCATTCTGTCCTTCCATCATTTTATTGATCATGCCAATTATCTTTATATCATCGCCTAGGCATTACTAGCTAAGAAATCATGACAATAGGAAAATCGTTTTATTTTTCCTATGTCATGATTTAATAGTTAAAACTTAATTTCACAACATTGAGAAACAAACAACATTGAAAAGCTAACAAAATATGTCTAGTACTGGTAACGGTTTAATAGTACATTATGGTACAAGTGTGTAATGTTGGTGATTACCGCTGAGGCGCCATTGAGACCCGAGCCGTTAGGCGAGGGGCTTAAGAAAGCCGAGGACGGTAATCATCAACACACACGTGTATCATACGACGTTTTTCAACACACTTGAGAATAAAATAATACTAAAATAAATATTTGTCCTTGGAGTTTTCAGGTAGTAAACTTTCCATAACGTTAAGGGCTGCACATCTTATATCGGGCGGTGTTTAAAATAAATCATTTTTCAACACACTTGCTCATAAAGTGGCTCTAATTTCACCGCAATTAGGCACATAATGACACCTGTAATCAAACTGTGACTTTTTCATTGCTATTATTCACTAGTGAGTTATAGGGTTTTTTTTTTTTTTATTGGTTGAATTGCTTTGTTCTTAAAAAAGTTTCGATACAAAAAAGATCGCGTTAAATAGTAAAAATAAATTAATTAATGTACCTATTGCTCGCTCATTTCATGCAACTTCGTACATAGATAATTTCAACTTATAAGTTTCTAATAAATAAAACTTTCACTCAAATGTAACTTTTGTTTTCTCTGTAAGTATTAAATAAAACTTTGAATTCCCCATTTCGTTCGTGGATAAAACGCTAAAAGCCAAAAAAAAGAAACCTCATTCTCTTAGTCTATGGGCGATCGCCATTGTTAGATGCGCGCGCATAGGAAAACGGATTAATTATTCCCGCCATTGCGAAAAAAAAACACAACTCGTTTTCACTGTTGAAATTATAGTTATTTATTAATTCAAATGTCTACAAGTACTAGTTATGAAGAAAATGATTTATTTTGTACACCGCCCGATATAAGATGTGCAGCCTTTAACGTTATCGAAAGTTTACTACCTGAAAACTCCAAGGACAAATATCTATTTTAGTATTATTTTATTCTCAAGTGTGTTGAAAAACGTCGTATGATACACGTGTGTGTTGATGATTACCGTCCTCGGCTCTCTTAAGACCCTCGCCTAACGGCTCGGGTCTCAATAGCGCCTCAGCGGTAATCACCAACATTACACACTTGTACCATAATGTACTATTATTCATAACTAGTACTTGTAGACATTTGAATTAATAAATAAATAACTATAATTTCAACAGTGAAAACGAGTTGTGATTTTTTTTTCGCATTGGCGGGAATAATTAATCAGTTTTCCTATGCGCGCGCATCTAACAATGGCGATCGGCCATAGACTAAAAGAATGAGGTTTCTTTTTTTTGGCTTTTCGCGGATAGCGTTTTAGCCACGTACGAAATAGGGAATTCAAAGTTTTATTTAAACAAAAGTTAAAATTATCTATGTAGATACGAAGTTGCATGAAATAAGCAAGCAATAGGTACATTAATTTATTTGTACTATTGAACACGATCTTTTTTGTATCGAAACTTTTTTAAGAACTCAACCAATAAAATAAAAAAAAACGCTATAACTCACTTGTGAATAATAGCAATGAAAAAGTCACAGTTTGATTACAGGTGTCATTATGTACCTAATTGCGGTGAAATTAGAGCCACTTTATGAGCAAGTGTGTTGAAAAAAAAATTAAAACACTACTCACATAAATGTTTTATGTCCACATAAAACATATGTGGTTTTATGTGGATTTTAACGGAAGGCTGAGATGGGGCACTATTATAGGCTATATATCTTTAACGTTGTAAATTCCTACAGAAAAATGGTCCTCCATTCCTCCGCATTTGTAAATTTTGGAGAAATGGTATGATCAATAAATCTATACATAAAATAAAAGAGTTAAAAAACTGTGTCTGTACATTGAATATATTTTAAAAATAATAATTGAAGGGGTTTAGTGCCGGGGTTGCGGGCCTGTTCGAAAGAGATACCGCGGCCCTGGAACATAAAGGGCGAGGAAGGAACATGGATGGGTTTTAGTCAGTAAGAGTCTGACACTCCCTCCCGCTCCGCCTAGAGTGGGAGAAGTCATTTGATGATTTCCTACGATATAATCCCAAAAGAAAAAAAGGGGGGTTTAGCGCGCCAGTCGAACAGGCCCCGAGCGGTCCGCGTTGGGCGCTGAAGCAGATGGACCGGGAGCTCCTCCTGGAAGCCTCGATCGTGCAGGACTGGGTGACATCACCGGACAGGCCTGGCGACATCAATACTGAGGCAGAGTGGAGGCAGGAGGCCATGTCCGACATATGCGACGTGGCTATGCCCCGAGCCCGGCCAGGAAGCGCCCGTCGTCAGGTGTACTGGTGGTCGCGCGAAATAACATCTCTGCGCGAGGCGTGTGTTGATGCGCGGCGCCTGTACGCCAGGCATCGCAGGCTCCGCATCCGCCCGCCGGATGCGGCAGCCATTGAGGCGGAGCTGTATGAGGAGTACAAAGCGGAGAAGACCGCCCTCCGGGAGGCTGTCCTGCGGGCCAGGGAACTGGCCCGCTTGGAGATGCTGGAGACTCAACAGAGATCCGTGGGGGCGCCCTTACAAGATGGTGCGGAATCAACTCCGTACCTGGGCCCCCCACGCTGACGCAGTCTCCGGCCTGACCTCGTGGAGGACGTGGTGAGCGCTCTGTTCCCCTCGCGCGGGGAACATCCGCCCCCGCCTATGGCTCCGCCACCTGCGGTGCCAGACGAGGACCCATATGACGACGACGACACTCCGGAAGTGACTGGGGTAGATCTGAGAGTGGCGGTAGGTAGGCTCAAGACCAAAATACCGCCCAGGGACCCGATAGCTTGCCTGGATCCTGGCCTCGGATGCAGAGGCTCTCGGGCCCCGCCTGGGAAACTGGTCCTCATTCAGAAGCCGGGGCGCCCTGCGGACTCTCCGTCCGCATTTTGGCCCATTGTGCTGCTCGACGAGGTGAGCAAGCTCTTTGTGAGAGTGGTTGCAAACCGCCTCGCCGAGCACCTTGAGAGGATCGGGCCGAATCTTGCGGAGAACCAGTTTGGTTTCCGCAAGAGGCGCTCTACGGTGGACGCCATCATGCGCGTGAGAGCCTTCTCGACGGGGGATGCAAAATCCCGGGGCGGGGTTGTTTTGGCGGTGTCTCTCGACATCGCCAACTCCTTCAACTCCCTGTCCTGGACCTGCATCAGGGAGGCGGTATCACAGAGTGCCGATCTACCTCCGTCGTGGGTCGGGGACTACCTGACGGACAGGGCCGTCATCTACCCCAGTCGCTGCGGAGATTGGAACCGGCGAGAGATGTCGTGCGGTGTCCCACAGGGATCGGTTCTGGGACCGCCCCTGTGGAACATCGGTTACGATTGGGTGCTGCGCGCGGACCCTCCTCGTGGTGTCAGCGTCGTTTGCTACGCAGACGACACCCTGGTGCTGGCACAGGGGAAGTCGCACGAGGCAGCGGCCGAAAACATGCCACGCGGGGTTGCGATAGTCGTTGAGAGGATCCGGCAACTGGGTCTCGAGGTGGCATTGCACAAGTCCGAGGCCATGTGCTTTCATGGGCCTCGGAATGCGCCACCGACGACGACCGAGTCGACGTTGAAGTACCTAGGACTCGTACTCGACAGGCGATGGAACTTCGTGGAAAATTTCCGACGTTTGGCCCCCAGGCTGGAACGGACCGGGGCTGCCAACCTTGGGGGGCCAAACGCCTCCTGCCGCAGGCTCTAAGCGGGGGTCGTGCGGTCCACGGCCCTTTACGGGCGAGCCGCCCATTACCTGAACGCGCCCCAGAAAGTGGTGGCCGTAAAAATGGTCCGTGGATACCGCACGATCTCCCGCGAGGCGGCGGGCCTGCTTGCCGGATTGCCGCCATGGGATCTGGAGGCGATAGTCCTCGCGCGCCTGCAAGAATGGCGCGCGGAGGCACTACGCCGGGGGAAATTCCGCTCCCGCGGCAAATCACCGCTCAGCAGACGGACCTCCGGCGCGATCTCATGGCGACATGGAGAGAGCGACTGTCGCAACCCCGTGCAGGGCACGCCACGATAGTGGCGGTAAGTCCCCTCTTTGATAAGTGGCTTGAGAGGCGCCACGGCGTCCTTACCTTCCGCCTGACGCAGGTCCTCACCGGACACGGATGTTTCGGGAGGTACCTGCACCGAATCGGGCGGGAGGAAACGCCCGGGTGTTTCCACTGCGAGGATCGAACGGAGGACACGGTGGAGCACACGGTGGAAGTCTGCCCTGCATGGGCGGAGCAACGCCGTGTCCTCGTAGCGGCGATCGGCGGCGGCGACCTCTCGCGCCCGGCCCTGGTACAATCCATGGTCCGGAGCGAGACGGAATGGGAAGCCGTCACCTCCTTCTGCGAGGCAGTCATGCTAGCGAAAGAGGTGGCGGAACGCGAGAGGGAGAGAGCCTCTCTTCGCAGCTGCCGCGGGAGACGCAGCGGGCGTCGAGGGCCACGTGGTGGCTACCGGCCACCGTAGATGCGGGCCTGTGGACGGTTAGCTATGAGCTAGCTAGCCGTCCGTCCGTCTAATGACGACAGGCCGTGTCGACGGCGCGTTAGTGTTCCACGCGCGCCTCAAAGAGATGTCAGCATAGGGGAGGGGCCCGCAAGGGCCGAAGCCCTGCCGGGGTTGTGGGCCTGTTCGAAAGAGATACCGCGGCCCCAGAACATAAAGGGCGAGGAAGGAACATGGATGGGTTTTAGTCAGTAAAAGTCTGACATTCCCTCCCGCTCCGCAGAGTTGGAGAAGTCATTTGATGATTTCCCATTAAAAAAAAAGGGGGGGGGGGGTTTAGAAACAGTGATAGATCACGAATAAAAAAAACTGTCTGTTTGTACACGCTAATCTTCGGAACTACTGGACGGATTTGAATTGGTTTTTTTTTTGTATAGATATTATAAGTCTGGGCAACATATAGGTTATAATTTATCTTGGAAACTTGAACATCTGCTGCTGAACCGCAACAGACTGGCTAAACTATAAACGCCTCCGACTCGCGAGACAATTCTCGGAGATGTTTACCGATACAGAATCACGCTTGAGTTCTCAGTGTATTCGCACATCTACTAACAGGTCTTTTGAAACGAGTGGTGAACGTGATGCGCAACTAACTGCTGATTGAGATTATCATACATTGTCCCGAACACAACAAAATATTCATAATCAGTTAGAAAGTGAGATAGAAAGAATTGCTGGAGTACGGCATGAAGAGACAGAAGAAGAGCGCAACGAACGTTTGAATTCTGATCGACTTTATTCTCTGAACAGAATGTCGATATCATCTGAAGAATCGGATGTGTCTCAAGATATAGCCGAAGGGCATGGCGACCTTCCTTGGGTTGATAAGGAACGGAGTGCATTTACGTATACTCCTATGATTGAATACGCCACATATTCCGCCATCATCGGAGGTATGGTTCAAAATTGTACTTTTTGTGAAGCTGTTAACTGGCATAAAAAAAACAAACGGTATGTGTTGCTCAGGTGGGCAATATCCGTTATTTTTCATAAAATTCGACATCAGACGTTTCAGATCTTCGATTATGACGACCCTGTTGTCGCTAACATAAGCAAGAGGATCCGCGTACGAAGTCGCATGCAGAAGCTAGTATAATAATGAATAAATAAACAAATATCTAGATCTGGCTCGCGAGGTTGTTGACATGTGGGATGTGGGTACAGCAGTCATTGTGCCGATAGTCGTGTCAGCCAATGGGAGCCTCGACCAACATCTTAGGAGGCTCTCGCTTGGCAGCTGGATCAAGGGCTTGATTCAGAAAGCGGTACTTCTTGACACGGCACGTATTGTTAGGAGGTTCCTCTTCCAAGAGCCCTGACCACCGGCAGCTCGGACCCTGTCGCCAGCGCTAGTGGGCTACTGTTTTTTTATATTTTTAAATGTTTTTTTTTTATTTAGTTTTATAAATAAATATTTAAAAATGTAATAAATGTGTATAGTAATGAATAAAGGAAATAAATAAAATAAATTTCGTTGGAAATTACACACAGCGCCATCTAGTTCCACACTAAGCAAGGCTTGTGTCACGGTCACCAGACAGTTGATATACTACACATTATTTTTTATTTTTTTTTGTTTGTAAATACATACTTATTTTCCATATAAAATGGTTGCGCTGTGTGAATGCAGTTCTAAGTAACGGAAATGGGACAGTTCCCTAAAACCCTTATCCTGTAGCCACAACAATTACCTGCCCTTACTGCCCTATGTTTAAATTCAACCCTATATGCAACAGGCTACCTACGACCGATCGTCCCCAAACTTAGTTTCTATGTCGATGAAATAAAACCCGTTGCTGCTCGTAACCGTGTTTAATAATGAAACAGGATGATTGGTTGATTAGGGATTCACTAATTCAGCTTCATCAGGGGGCGGAAAGATACCGTCCTTGATCATTTGCCGCCATTCACTGCCGTTGGGATACGCGAACTTATCTAATATTCCTGGTAAGAACTCGGTGCTATATCCCGGCAGCTGAAACAAACGAAAATAACTCTTAACAAGGATATCTATACAAATAAATAAAATTGAAGTGGCTGTTTCAAAATAAAATAAATACTTAATTTAATTTTTAAATTTAATATAGATTTTGAAAAAAAAATGTCCGTCTGTTTGTTCTCGCTAATGTGCGAAACGGCTCGACCGATTTTGACGGGGTTTTCACTGACAGATAGCTGATGTTGAAAGGAGTAACTAGACTACTTTTATTTTAGAAAAAATGTTAGGGTTCCGTGCAAAACATAAAACCCTTGAAATTGTAAACAAAATCCGATCCAAATTGGAAAGTTATATCTTTATAATAATTTTACGCGAACAAAGGTGAACAACAAAAGCGTACAAGGCTTGCCACAACCCAGATGCCCAAAAGTAGAGTGCACTTGGCAGTCTACTTTTTAGCATCTGTGTGCGTTATCATTAGAGGGCCACAATATTTACTATACTTTTCAACTTGGCGTTTGAAAATTGAAAGGTGTTCTACTTATTATTCCGATGCATCAAAACTAATAAAATGACTCCAAAATGTAGTCCCATACCTTGGGCGCGAGATATTTAGCGTCGTTCACGACGCAGGGGTCCACAAAGTGTTCGTGCTGCTGGTCCACGTACTCCACGAGACGCCCCTGCATGCTGCCCGACACGCAGGCGTAGTCCCAGTACTGTAAGTGCTGCACCATCTCACACAGACCCACGCCGCCCGCATGAGGACATACCTTCACTGCAAACGATGTAAGCATGCAAGTGTTACTTAGGCTTTGGAAAATGTGTTCAGTTTGCTACAAAAAGTTACATTTGTGTCAGCTTTATTACTGTATATCTATCTGCTTATCACTGTACTTTAATACTGTGTTCAAATGTACTACCTACCGTAAGCAAAAGATTATATTATGTTCCCATTTCAGTTTTAATTCTGCTCTGAATGATGCTGCTGAGGTGCTGATCTGCCATTTGACCTCAACTCATCGGTCTTCTTTTGTTTTAAACGCCCGACGCAAAAACGACGGGGTTTTAAAAGTTTGATGTTTCTGTGTGTGTGTGTGTGTTGAATAGAAAAGTGGAGTGATTGTACCTAGGATCTAACAAAAAATGTTTTTTTTTTTATATTTTACTACAATAGTTCAGTAGTTTAACCGTCGGACTGCCAAGTCAAAGGTTTCGAGTTCAAACCCAAGACAACACATCGGGCTCCGATTTTTCAGATTCATGCGCGTATTGTATAATTATCACTTGCTTCGGTGAAGGAAAACATCGTTAGGAAACCAGCAGTCCTGAGAGAATATCTCGAGTCTTGACGGCATGCTAAAGCAAAGTTAGAGGCCCATGGACGGCATAGAAAACTGACAACATGTTAGACACGAACCACACGATAAAGGAAGATAGGGACAGTGAATATACCTTTCAGTTTCTCAGCCATGAGATACACAGAAAGTATTTCATTAACTCCGCCGATGCGAGCGGAGTCTATCTGACAGTACTGCATACCCCCGCTCTGGAGGAATTGCTTAAACATGACGCGGTTAGCGCACATCTCGCCCGTCGCCACGCCGATGTTGTATGGCCTTTAATTAAAAGCGTAGTTAATTTCCACCCTTATCTGCTAATAGAGAGATTCAAGTTTCGGGAAAGGCCTGATTGAAATTGGACCGGAGCATTTATGCGAGGCGCTACGCAGAGCGTGGGGGCGAATTTACTCATATGGTACCGTCAACGACCATAGGCTGTATGGTCGTTGGGTACCGTAGTCGCGTACCTACTGCGTGCTAACTATCGGTACTAGTTGTTACAAAGCTGTCAGGAACTAACAGCCGTTACTTACTTACTTACGTTTAACTGTTGGTCAATATGCCTACTTCCGTAGCTATCGGTATTTCTTTATACAAAGAAATATCCTATCCGCGTGACCTGCCTGTCACTTGATGCATACAAAAATCAAAGCAAGCCTTTTGTGATGTTTTGGTTCTAACCGGTCAGATAACAAAATTTCATACACACAGAGATAGCAGACTACCGAAACCGGATAGTAAGTTATTGAAAATGGCCGTTATTCGTTTTTTTCTAAAGATATTAGATTGGCCAGAAGCTATAAGGTCTTAGCCCAGTTACACGACTCCGCTCCCACCCGGCAAAAATAATATAATTCAAAAATGGGCTTTACGTATTCATCTTTAATTTATAATTTATATTGGCAACATAATTAGCAGACAGCTCGCTGTCAGCGGGCTTACCACCGTCAATGCCAATGTGAAGTAAATCTAAAGAGGAATACATAAAGCCCATTTTTGAATTGTATTCTTGTTGTTGGATGGGAGCGGAGTCGTTTATGTGGGCTAAGAGCTATAGTCTCTCACGCTAAAGCTTTCGATATAGCAGCATGTCCGAGCACATCGTCCGGAGACGTGGGCTCCTCAATCCACATCGGTTTTAACGGCGCCAGTTTCTTCACCCATTCAATGGCTTCGTTTACGCTCCAAGCTTGATTGGCGTCGATCATCTTCAAGAAAATAAAAAAAACATCATAGTTTGCTCTCGATAACTTGATTGCAATGCAATGAGTCAATTTGGCTCATGGTAACAATTTGACCATAAGAGTGCCTTAATACTATCGTAATAAGGATACTTTTCGTAGTTCAAGTAAACTGACGTGCGGTTGACCATTCTTTAGTTAAGATGTATAGTGTGAAATTTGACTTAACTGCATCTAAGTATAGTAGCCCAAGTAACACATCAAAGCAGTATATCGGCCCGCTTACAGCATTTCTGTGTTGTTTTAGCATTTTGAGTTAGCACTATGATAGCATTACAGACGTTTATACGGCTACTGTAATGCTTATTTGGGCACAAATTGTATGGCTTTAGGTCATAAATAAGTTCACACTTAGTTGTTTAATTGCACTACAGTCGCAATATATTAGCATAATTGTGACCAAATAAGTTGCGAATCGCATTAAAGAAGCATTATTATGGTCAAGTAAGTTGCCAATAGCATTACAGAAGCATGAGACTATCATTAGATTGTTCTAAAAGAATGATTGAGGCTATTTAAGTGTTCACAGTTAGACCTTAAATAAACCCTACATCATTGCAAATACATCTGTAATACCATGACACAAATGTTATAATACAATAACGTTGTAACTTAAGTATTTTACCTAGCAATATAATATGGACGGAGACGGTCAAAACTGAGTGAATGACACCATACTTGTTTGCATCAAAACAAAATGTATTATACTGGATACGTTTTTTACTCCTTTCTTATTTAACGCCTACAAATATTAATGCATAACGCAATGTAGTTTACTGTAAATGTATACATAACTTTCATTCAAAATTTTCAAGCGCCCTCAATATTTTGTGGTTTTGATATAAAATGTAGTATAAAGATATGTGTCAAATAACCAAAACAATTGTTTATTCTTAGTATAGAACAAATTTTCCATAATTAACGTAATAGTATTGGTTGGGCAGTATACATTTAAGGTATATCATTATAATATGGGCCTATTGCTTTTATAAATAGGTCGGAATGATAATACTTTTTGGTTATAAAATATTTACAAAATGGTGTCGGTTCACAATAGCTCGGTGATACCCTAGTTAATGCCGCCAGCAGTATAAATTCTCACACGTGAACAATTATTAAGCCAGAGGCCAGAGAGAAGACTTTTGATGAACCACTGTAGTGCCGTTGGCTATAGGGTAGTTTTATATGGGTTTGGGCAGTATACATTTAAGATATCATTATAATATAGGCCTATTGCTTTTATAAAAAGGTCGGAATAATAATAATTTTTGGTTATAAAATATTTACAAAATGGTGTCGGTCCATAATAGCTCGGTGACACCCTAATTAATGCCGCCAGCAGTATAAATTCTCACACGTGAACAATTATTAAGCCAGAGGCCAGAGAGAAGACTTTTGATGAACCACTGTAGTGCCATTGGCTATAGGGTAGTTTTATATGGGTTCACCAGTATACCAGATGATTTAAATTGGCCATAATTAAAAAAAAAAAACAGATTGACGCGAATGACACACACAGGCAAAGTAGCACCATGGACAACCGTACTTCAAAATCAAGAAGTCATGAAAATAAAAAATCTACCATAAATATTGTTGTTTTGTTGATCATACAATATGTACTCCCCGATATGGCCGACAAATGGTTTTACAAAAACATTAAAGTGAACGTATATAAAGCTTTACGCATTACAATAGCTCACAGGTGATCTTCACAAATGCAAGCATTACATTGGTTCACATTATGCTGTTCACCAGCATTAGGCTTTTACTTGGCACTTAAAAGTGCAAAAAAAGTGCAAACACAGCCCTAAGCAGTATACCTGATTTACGTGGCATTATAATGGTACACGTTTATGCTATTAAGCGGCCATAGGCATTATCTTACTGCTTAAATGCTATTGTAAACCCTAAGGCACTAAGAACAGCTGAAAGCTGGATGCTGGATTTATGTGGCATTATAATGGGTCACGTTTATGTTCTTAAACAGTCTGTAGCATTTATTTGACTACTTAATATGCTATTGTAGTGCCAAATGCAGTAAAAACAGCTGAAAGCAGGACAGCTGCATTGTGGTTTGATGCACTAAAACTAAAGGCTTTACAAAAGCATTTTTTTATGCCTTTATCGAACCATTATACGTCGTAAAGCATCATAATGGTTTTGAAATGCGAATAAAGCGTCAAGATGCTCGGTGAACTCTTATAAGAGTTTATACGGGCCTTAAGTTCTACATAAGGATACTAGTAGTTGTTTAAAATGCTTCCTGTGTTACTTGGGAGGTATTGTTTAATACAGAAATTGGGAACGGGGTGGCTAGTATCGCCTAAATCGTAGTTTTTTTGGGGAAAACATCCCTGAAGTTTTATATAGCCCCGCATATCAGCTTGAAGAGTTTCATTTACTTCGTTTACCTACTAAAATTGAGAGAAGACTTAATTTGCACTATAGATAACAGGCTCACCAAAACGTTATCAGGACCAATATACTTTCGGACAGCGCTACATCTTCTGTAATCATCGTCGAAGTTAACTCCGACTTTAACTTTGAAATATTTGAAGCCCAGTTTCAGGTACTTGTCGCATAGTGACTCCACGAGCTCGTCACTGTATCCCATCCATCCTAAAGTATAAGAAAAGCAACATTGTTAAAAAGTCTTCTTCAAATGGATGTAACTGCTAAATACCGACTTTGCATCATCATCACTTGATATTGTGTCCTGGGCATTCTGGGCTGGCTCAAATCGACACGTTAAGCAGAAGGATTGTTCTGACTACTGCAGTTGAACTGACCACAAGCAGCCAATCAACTAAAATGAGTGTCACCAGTTCTATTCATGGAGGTATCTATTAAGTGTCTTACCAACTTGTGTGGTGTACGCGGGGTATCCGTTCTGCATCAAATACTTGACTCTTTCGTCTTTGCCGGCTCGCTTGTCCTTCAGCAGCTTTATGGCTTCTTCCTTCGTGATCACGTCTGTTATGTAGCGGAAGTCGATTGTCGACACCAATTCCTGTAAGCAGATAATTAAATTATCGATACAGCTGTACCAAAAATGAAAGAAAACGGTGAAGAAAGACATCGTGAAATAATTGAAGACACAATCTCTCCCGAACTGCACTGGGCTTGCGTAGTGGATTATAGTAAATTCCCTCTTGTGGAGAGGAAACAAGGGAACATGGGTGTGGGCGTGGATGGCTAAAGCCAAAATTATGATGAATAGCGAAAAATACTCAAAAGAGTCACGGGCCCGATTTTGATGAATACAAATATGATGCAGTCACTGGATTAAAAAAAGATTGTAGTCAGAAATAGAACCCGTTGATTTTGGAAAAAAAAAACACTATTTTGATAGTTGCTAATAAAGATCCAATTCTAAGAAGTAATTATATAACCATAAATCAACAGGTTCGATGGGTGTTAAAGAAATCGTGGCAGTATACGAATACGATTCATTTTAGTATATAACTCTCAATTTCGTATACAAATAATAGGAGGGACGAGGGTATTGAAGGTATAATGTGGTGGAATTACTGCCAGTTTCAGCTAGCTGGCAATTACCATAAATATAACCAGACTAGAATCGGGTAACCTAGGACATTCACTGACGAAATAATTTTAGCCTTTGCGCAGATTGCGGTCTCGTTTACATAAATGTAGAAATACGTAACGTTACCAACCTCAGGTTCCATGTCGACTAAAAGCCTCCACAACGGTTTGTTCTCTAGGCGAGCCCATAGATCCCACAGGGAGTTAAGTATGGCAGCCGCCGCCAAGTGCGCTACGCCTTTCTCAGGTCCAATCTGAAATTATACACGAGAATACCTATTAAAGACTGCTATTACAGGGCTGACTTGGTGCAAATGCTAAACGTACGGTCGTGTTCGGGTAGTCTTAGGGTTCCTGAAAGGAAGTTCGGGTTTTTTTTCTTTTCCGTACCTGCGTACATTACGCGCTTTGAACGTGTACTTGCGGACACCAGCCCGTTATACAATACAAGAAAGTTCATTGGAGCAGACCGGTCTGAATTTGTCCCCGGTTCATGGTAATAATAAGCAAGCTACTATTACATAATACGATACTCGATAAGACGGATTGGTGGTAGTTAGTACAACTAATTTTGGGAATAGGTACAATATACAAAGAGATTACATCATGCCTATGAAATGGCATGAATGTTAAAGATTGAACAGATACAAATAAGCTTACCCATCTCATTTGAGAGTCGTTGGTAATGGTTCGCCAAAAGCCGGAGAAGTCAGCAAAGATATCAGCAGCATTCTTCCCTATAATGAACTTCTTCATAGACCTGATGGTGAGGACGACGATCTCAGTGCCCCGGCCGCAAGTAAAGGTCAGGCCGAAGCCCTGCTTGCCATTCGCGGTGGTAGTCGTCACGTAGGCACACGAGTAGTTTGGATCAACGTGCTGGAATCATTCAATCATCATCATAGATATATGTATACCTACATAAACAACACCACCCCACCAATCTACGTTAGGATAGGCAGACAGTGGTTTGCCTCATTAGCTTACACTCATCCTATATATACAATTGGGTAATATACGATCTTCTTCGTGTCACACTTCCACGGCATCATCAGTGGCAGCGCAAAGGTCATCCGATACCTGATGATAGGCTACTGATTATGAGACTAGGCCTTTTGATTACCCCAAATGACCGGGAAAGATCTTCACTAAATATTATAAAACAAAGTCCTCTGCCGCGTCTGTCTGTTCGCGATAAACTCAAAAACTACTGTACCGATTTTCATGCTGTTTTCACCAATGGATAGTGGTTTTCACTACTCGAGGAAGGTTTTAGTAAATGTGCACGCGGGCGAATCCTCGGGCAACAGCTAGTCTATAATGTAACTAAATTATATATAATGTAACTAATTGTATTTAATGTAACTAAATTATAACGTCTGGTTCGAGGAGGCATGGGAAAAGACCACATGCAAGGAATTGGGGGAGGCCTATGCCCAGCAGTGACAGTACAGGCTTTCAAATAAAAAAGGGAGGGTTGTTTAGATTACACTAAATAAATACAGTAACACCAGGAATCATTAACAATTTATTCATGCGTTTAGTACATAGACAAACTGATTAGGTACTGAACAAACAATACTCTCTCCTCTTCTCTCTCAAACTACATAATTTATTTATTACATGGTTCTGTATTATTTGTTACAGTTTATTTGAAAATGAAAAATACCGGTTTTCAGTTATGTATACAGTTCAACAGTTGATTTACTGACACTGAATAATTAGTACATAAGTACCTATTGTTCTAAGAAATAGTAGTTGTAATGCATAGATTCTAAGAAATACTAATTTGAATCTAAAACAAATGCAACAAGGCCATATTTGCATATAAGCAAATCGGTACATAGCCCTAATAACTACTTCCGCCCGTTCTCGTGACTAAATAAAAAGTTATTGACTTACCAAAGCATCAGAGCCGTGTGCGCCCAGTGATGTAGGGAACCTGACATCTTTGACGTCTATAGAGACGATCTCCAAGCCACTTCGGTCAGGCACCGGCATTTTGTAGTAAACGTAGCTACCGACGATCGTCGACTGCGCGCGGATAACCCCGATGTTATGTGTTACTGTTTCGTTATCAAGCGTTTATGTTGTTTTCGTTAAGATAAATAATGAGGTAAATGTTTAATTTAGTTTGTTCATCAATTTTAAACCATAAGTGTATCCACAGAAGGTAGAAAATGTATGCTCTTTTAAATTGATAACTATCCGATACTTTAATATCTGATTGCATAACATTATTATTATCTACCGAAAGATGCAGGTTCACATAGTGCCTACTGGATCTTGGCTGTGACATAATACAAAACTGATAAAAAAGAGAGTTTTTTTCATGGATTATTATACTGTATATATCGTGCGAAACTATGACATCTGCTGGACTGAGCCGGCTTAATAAATACCTCTATAATTCCCTTTTTAGAAAGATCGAGATTTTTTACGTTAAAACAGGTTTCGACTGCTGAAGTTGCGGTTGTCAGCTTTTGATGATACCCACCTTTATAGTAAAACTGTTGATAGTAAGTCCACAAATAATGAACCATTTATATCATTAATAGGTATAATTAACCTAGCTCAATCCTCACCTACGTTTTACTAAAGTTTTGCAAATTAGAGTGAAAGAGCATAAATTAAACAAAGAACTAAACATTATAAAAGTATATATATTCAATCTTGTATTACAAAATAAACACTTGTTCCTTGTAGGTGTTACAATTCTGTGACTAGATCAAAAATTACACGTAAGGGCTGATTTTTCTAAAGCCAGATTTATCTGGGGTATAAAATTAACGTTTGTCGTTTTTTTATGTAAAAAAGTCAAAATGTTTAAAAATCTGCGTTCAGAAACTCAGCCATTACATAAAAGAATGTCTCAATTTTGTGATTTTAAGTAAATTACATTAAGAGGCACTTTTGTTAGGCGTTTTTTGTTCTTTATCATAAAGATGCATTTTATGCATTGAGCTTTAAATATATCACGCATTTACTAAGGCTAATATAATGTAAATTTTGATTCCTCTCCTAATACTTATCTTATTTGGCAAATTTACGATAGCAAATTGAACTCCAACATAGCCATTATTCATGATCGAAATTATCAGGTGGCGAGGTTGGGCAATGGGGAAGGCAACTGTTCCGTAAACTTAATGGCACCAGCATGACTTGTACCAACCATCGTCATTGGATGAAAATCTGTCAATGTTATTTTATATTTCTATATAGCTTGACCTCATTGGTCAGATTGGGACTATGCTACGGTCACGCCATCTACAATCAGCTTTGACCAGTGAATTTTAAGTAATGGGGAGGGCCCCATTACTTAAAATTCGCATTAACCTTAAAATACAGAATACAAATAACAATTTAAGTTATGGCCTAGGCGCCGATGACGAAGTCACTATTTTCTCACTAAAAAAACTTACAAGGATTTTAGTACCTATTTAAGTAAAAGAGATACGTATTTAACTGGTGAATCTTAACAAGACATGACGGGTGTATTGATTTTAAATGTAAAATTTTCGACAATCTACGGTGGAAGTTACTTAAAATTATGTTTTTACTTCGATCGATTTTTATAACTTGATAAAACATGGCAAGGCACATTTATTTATTTTAATATAAAGTCTGTAAAGTTTGACTAGTTATTTCAATTAACACCCTAGCTAGACTTTTAACTGAACAGCGCTCTATCCATATTTTTGCGGTTAATTAAAACTTTTTTTCGTATCATGCTCACTTTGCTATGAATGAATTAAGCATTAGTAATTTAGTCAGGCCGCTCGCTGGTTGTAAACTGCGCTTAGAAAACACGAGACTGTTATTTGAAAGCCTACACTAGAAGATCATTTACGAAGTCATTTTGTCACGTTAATTTAATGCCATACATTGCACATTGTGATGTTTCTGTCCACTGATTTATGCAGACTTTCGTATTCACATCCCTTATTATTTATTGTCATAATATTAGAGTTCACGAACATATAATTCTTACACAAGTAAGAATATACACTTGTACTTACATTTAAAAAAAATCATCATCTAAAATGTTTAAAAGTTGAAATTCACTATAAGGACGCTTTCAATTTAGACGTTTAGTGTCGCGCCGCTGCGGCGCCGAAGCGGTCCGTTTGTGTACTGCGTACGGACGTTCGTTTGTTTTCACACAAAGCGCGCGGTACGGCAACAGTGCTGCTTCGGCGCCGCAGCGGCGCGACACGAAACATCTAAATTGAAAGCGCCCTATCATTCAACAGCATATAAATCTGACACAAGAACACATACTAAACTTGTACTAACATTTAAAAAAATCTCAAAATCAAGGAATGTGTTTAATGATGAAAACATTCTTCACTTCATTTAACTTTTTAAATAATCTCAAAACAAGCACCCAAGTTTCCAAACCATTTGCAAAATTGTAATTTCAATGCAATACAGGCAGCCGTAGCAACTGGATGAGAGTTGCCTCGAATCGGGTCAAGTGCGTGCGATTTAGGAAGTCCCATGTCGAACAGTGGCCAGGTTATAAGTTGATGATTATGACGATCCACTGTATATCACTAGTAATATTTAAATAACGAAAATTACCCTTGTTGCTACGAACTAAATTCTGTCAAAGTTAGTTGAACTATTTCGACTTACGTTCGGTTATCTGTACATAAGTTTTAGCATATATTTTGTGCATATAATTTAAAAAAAAAGATACAATAATTCTACTAAGAGAATACGTGAAAAAATTACATCCAAGTAAAATGTATGTATGCCAATGCTAGAACTAATATAATTAAAGCTAGCTAGGTATAATTCTACAAGTACCAGGGGTCTAAAAAGGCCAATTGGCGGGATTGTCTATTTTTCAAAAATAATTCAATTTTTTTTCTACATTGCTATTTACCATAAATTTGCGTTTTCGGGCTTTTCATAAAATCCAAATTAGGTCAATATTTCTTCATAAAATCTACAAAATGAATTAAAACATTTTTACTTTCGTAAGTAAAAGCAATTGACAATTGGTTGACCATTTTACGAATCACCAAACAAAACTGTATGAATTGTTTCATACAGATTTGTGTGGTGCTAACATTATGAATTGTCAATGTGACCATAATACGATTTGTAATATTACTATCCTAATACGATCCTGCTTAAGCGGTCTTTATAGACCCCCAAATCTTTCTAGATTTCAATTCTTCTACCCAGTCCGGTAAAATGATTACTTTTTACTCTTCTTATACATAACAGAGAGGTCTTTGACAATACTTCTCTCTCCCTCTTCCCACAGCGAAGTAGCCAACCGCCCGAGAGTTCCATCGTCGTCATTGTTCACCCAGTCCAATAGTAGTTTGTAGCGAGCCTGTAAATCAACAAAATATAATTGATATAAAGTGTGGAAAGATACCCTTAATGAAGGCGAAAGGAACTCGTTCCCCCCGTCATTGCGACCTTATTATTGTTCTGAACTATACCTTGGAACTAGTTGGAACCTACTAGTTGAAGATATTGGAGGACAAAGTTTGCCACTTTTTTACAAGTTTAAAAAAAAAAATAGTTTTAAAGGTCATTAATTTACTTTAAAACCTTCATAACACGTATAATAATAAATGCGTCCATAAGCACAATGTTTTGAGTGCGTTACACCGAGTTTTATCTTTAGATGTTTCACCCATAGTTTCCCAGTAATATTTATTGCGTAGAGTTATTTAGTTTGATGTTGCTTGATTGTAGGCTTTGTGAAGGGTATGTCTTCCCACAGGGATCGGTTCTGGGACCGCCCCTGTGGAACATCGGTTACGATTGGGTGCTGCGCGCGGACCCCCCTAGTGGTGTCAGCGTCGTTTGCTACGCAGACGACACCCTGGTGCTGGCACAGGGGAAGTCGCACGAGGCGGCGGCCGAAAACATGACACGCGGGGTTGCGATAGTCGTTGAGAGGATCCGGCAACTGGGTCTCGAGGTGGCATTGCACAAGTCCGAGGTCATGTGCTTTCATGGGCCTCGGAATGCGCCACCGCCGGGATCCACACTGACGGTAGGAGGGGTATCCATCGGCATCGAGTCGACGTTGAAGTACCTGGGACTCGTACTCGACAGCCGATGGAACTTCGTGGAACATTTCCGACGTTTGGCCTCCAGGCTGGAACGGACCGGGCCAAACGCCTCCTGCCGCAGACTCTCATACGGGGATCGTGCGGTCCATGGCCCTTTACGGGGCCCCAGTGTGGGCGCGTTCCTTGAGGCGGTGAGCCGCCCACTATCTGAACGCGCCCCAGAGAGTGGTGGCCGTGAAAATGGTCCGTGGGAACCGAACGATCTCCCGCGAGGCGGCGGGCCTGCTTGCCGGATTGCCGCCATGGGATCTAGAGGCGATAGCCCTCGCGCGCCTACACGAATGGCGCGCGGAGGTACTACGCCGGGGGGAAACTCCGCTGCCGCGGCAAATTGCCGCTCAGCGGACTGACCTCCGGCGCGATCTCATGGCGACATGGAAAGAGCGACTGTCGCAACCCCGTGCAGGGCACGCCACGATAGTGGCGGTAAGTCCCCTCTTTGAGGAGTGGCTTGAGAGGCGCCACGGCGTCCTCACCTTCCGCCTGACGCAGGTCCTCACCGGACATGGATGTTTCGGAAGGTACCTGCACCGAATCGGGCGGGAGGAAACGCCCGGGTGTTTCCACTGCGAATATCGACCGGAGGACACGGTGGAGCACACTGTGGAAGTCTGCCCTGCGTGGGCGGAGCACCGCCGTGTTCTCGTAGCGGCGATCGGCGGCAGCGACCTCTCGCGTCCGGCCCTGGTTCAATCCATGGTCCGGAGCGAGACGGAATGGGAAGCCGTCACCTCCTTCTGCGAAGCAGTCATGCTTCCAAAGGAGGTGGCAGAACGAGAGAGGGAGAGAGCCTCTCTTCCCGGCCGCCGCGGGAGACGCACCGGGCGTCGGGGGCCACATTGTGGCTACCGGCCACCGTAGATGCGGGCCTGTCGACGGTTGGCTATGGGCCAGCTAGCTGTCCGTCCGTCTAACGACGACAGGCCGTGTCGACGGTGCGTTCGTTTTCCACGCGCGCCTCAAAGAGATGTCAGCATAAGGGGAGGGGCCCGCAAGGGCCGAAGCCTGCCGGGGTTGCGGGCCTGTTCGAAAGAGATACCGCGGCCCCGGAACATAAAGGGCGAGGAAGGAACATGGATGGGTTTTAGTCAGTAAAAGTCTGACACTCCCTCACGCTCCACCCAGAGTGGGAGAAGTCATTTGACGATTTACCATCCCAAAAAAAAAAAGGGTATGTCTGCATACACCCTGTATTATATTGTTTAAATGGAATGCAAACTACAGAAAAGTTAAAGTCATATCTGATAAACATTTTCCCAGAAATACCTATTCATGTTCTATCAGACACTTAATTTTATCAATACACAAGCAACCGGCCCCTGCTGCTACGTACGATTTTTACGACAAAACATGGGGATTTCATTGTTTTGTGTTATTATGACGCTTAGACGAGCTAAATTAGCAACTCTATTTGTGGTGGTTCAAACTTCGTTTGAAATGCTGTTAGAATAAAGTTCTAATCAGCTTGCACTACAAAGTGGTTGTTACGTCAGCCACTGCGGGCCAAATAGCGCGAAATGAGTGGTTTCGATCGATTTACAAAAAAGCTATTGATTGGATTAAAAAACTGAAACAGTATCATGCTAATATATTGCTTGTAGAATTATTTGCCAAAAAATCAGAATGATCGCATGCATATTAGTATGTTATTTATTGTTTGAAAAATATTTTTAGAGATAAGTTCGTGATTTCTTTTTATCGAGCCAAATTAATTGTATTATGTTTTCAAAACAGTATCATGCTAGCATATATCCTGAAGAATATCATACATTTTTCTGGTCTTGTTTATAGCAGTGAATTACTACTTTTAGTAATTATAAAACTCGCGTTTAGCTCATGTAATCGCCTTAATCATAATACAATTATAATAAAAATAGTGTTTCATCGTACACGCTAATACACCGCTAATTTTTCGTATTTGATATGTATGTATAGTATTTTAAATCTTTGTAGTATAGCGTAGTATTAAAGAAAATTATTCTCTGATTTTCAGTAATGACACCTACCACTGCTTGTCTCTGCATTACCTAAAGGTTGACTGGTAGAAAATGCCTAAGTCCGCCTCTGTACTTTTGTGCTTGAAGTGATAAATAAATACCTGGAACCGCCTAACTGGTTTACGTCGGAATGGCGTCCAAGAAATGGAAAAAGGAACGTGGGTCGTCCGGCGGCGAGATGGGCAGACGACATAGTTGCCGTCGGGGGAATAACCTGGATGAGGCTAGCGCAGGACCGTGGAAATTGGCACAAGAAGAGAGGGTCCTATACTCCCCAGCAGTGGGCGAGTTCGGGCTGTGTATGATGATGATGATGATGATGATGAAATTCTATGAATGTGTTCCACCCAGTCCGTGCGAAGCGGGGACATTCTGCCCGGCCATTGTATTACCAATTGTAATACACATAAAAAAAAATAAAAAAAATCTCTAAATTTTTCTGAAAATCGCCTCAAAATACGTACATTGTTGGAAGAACAATAAATTACATTTTATTGTAGGTTTGCAGTCAGTCATTTAAATAATTAGATATGACGTTTTTAAAATAGCATGCATATCAGACGATAAATATTGTTTTGCGTCTTAATTATTACGTCAATAAAGTCAAGATAGGATTATAAAAATCTTATCAAAGTGAGTACTACAATGTTTGAGGAAAACATGTCAAAATAATTTATATGATTGATGCACAGATTGTCTGATTCCTTTGTTCTACTTTAATTAGACAAACCTAAATCAGAACTGATAAAAAGTAATAAAAACTGTTTGTTAACATATTTATTATAATGGCTTAGTTGTATTCAAGTCCTTACACAATGAAGAAACAGAATACATACATGAATATTATTAATAAGTAACTAGAGTTATGCCTGCCGCTTCAATCATATGCGAGTTCAATCATTGTCTAGTATTAGTAGGATATGACGCCTTTTTAGAGTTCTGTACTTTAAAACGCTTTGTACGCTGGAAATAGCAGAGTATCATGGACATCATAATTATTATGTGTAACACTTTTATAACAAAAATATTCTAACAAATAAAATTATCATTAAAAAAAGGTAAAAAAGGAACCCATAAGGTCACTCCCTTGTCTTTCTGTCCGTGTCACCCCAGATTTTGTCAGGAATGGATGGACCCAGCAAGTTGAAATTTATACCAGATACTGAGGTATATAGTCCCTAATAGATGTATAAAAATCAAGGTCGAGTCAACACGATAAAATGATAGGCAAGTTTAGATTTCCCGAAAACTTATAACTACCAAAATTTACCCCAACTTTAACTTCTTTCATTTTTCGTAATTTTCCATTTTCTTGTGCTGTATTATATTTATTTTATTCGTTTTTCTTTAAGTATTTATTATTGAAAATACATACCTCCGAGATATCATAACCCTTTGCATTTATCTCAGCAGTTTCAATTCTTCCTTGCTTAAAACCCAGTGCTCTAAAGATGGTGTGCCAGTTCTTTCCAAGGTTCTTTGATATGTAGTCCAAGTAGTCGTGGTCAGGCTGTAATACATAAATGATCGGTTAGCTATTTTTCGTCACTAATACCAAGTAGACATGAGCCTCTAATGGTGGTGGTTTTAATCTTACTTCATGAGAAAATGGTTAAACTAGAGATCCTATACAGGGTGGAATTTTTCAATGCCACCTGGAGGGAAAGTGCAATAAATACTGGAGAAATCGAATTAGACTCAAAGGCTGTGAATGCAGATTTATTTCTTTTTAAAAATAAAAAAAAAGTCTCCTTTGAGTAAAATTTGCTATCTCCAGTATTTAGAGTACTTTCCCTCCTGGTGGCATTGTAAAATTCCACCCTGTATTGCTCCATTCAAGTAATTAAGGCGGTGGTATGGGCCGCAAAGGTGAACGGCTAAGTATGACACAATCTCATCTCACCAACTTAACTTCAAATGCAGCTGCTAAAATTGTTGACAAATTACTGATCATGTTTAACAAATTATTTATTTTCTAGAATTATTTTTCTGATGTCCAGGTATTTTCTAAACTGACTGTTCTCACCTGTATCCTAGCTTCCATGAGCAGACGGATAAAGTTATCCATCTCTATAACTTCCTCTTCATATTTTTTGTCTTTGCCTCTTTTAATATCTTCCGTCTTGGTGACCGGCCCAAAGTAGTAATCATTTCCCAGCCTGACTCCTTTAGCATTCACTATGTTGTATACATTCCCAGTAGCTGAAATAAAAAATTAAAGTTACAACTGTAAAAACAGGACAGCATTCAAAACACACAAAAAAAATGTCAATGATGATAAATGGATGACGTCATACTGTAATAAAATAGATTTTGTGTGATATTTTTAATGAAATGTAGAATAGTATTTATCTTAATTGTTTAATAACACAAGTTTATCAGGTAAGTCAAACATAAATGTCATAGATATTTACTTAATTTCAAATTGAAAGATTCTGATTGTATTTCACACAATACTTGAGGCAAGCATACAAGCATGATGTATCTCTGAGTATGCAAGTTGCTCAACAAGTTTACAAGTTACTTCCGTAATATTGTGAATCATAAATCAATACACTCTTGGTTTGGTAAACATTGAACAAAATAGTGTTATTTGAATTGTTGGAATTACCTTGAACATTTACTGAACTTGCACTCCCGCGTTTTTCTTTTGAAAATTCTTCCTCATCATCATCATAATCATCATCCCGGTTCTTTGATTTAAAAAACTTTGTCTTTTTAGACTTCTTATCGGATTTCTTTTTTTCCTTTTTTATTTCGTCGTCGGATACTGATTCTATAATTATTTCTTCTTCTTGTTCTTCAGGAAGTTCAACATTCGCATTATGTGCTTCTGGTG
Source organism: Xestia c-nigrum (assembly GCA_916618015.1). Taxonomy (NCBI): domain Eukaryota; kingdom Metazoa; phylum Arthropoda; class Insecta; order Lepidoptera; family Noctuidae; genus Xestia; species Xestia c-nigrum. The sequence goes on along the minus strand of OU745245.1, from coordinate 9,317,231 downwards.
TTGTAGACTCTTCAGTAGCCCTCGGAGCTCTAGGGACTGCATCAGATTTGAGCCCCAGCTTAAAAATTTCCAACACTTTGGAGAATTTCAAGTTGATAGCAGACATTTTGTAAATATTTATTGGGTGTCAGTGTATTGGAAAGAATTCAAACACAAAGTCACAATGAAGTTTCCATAAATAACAAAACAACCTGGATGTTTTCAAGCTCTCCAACAGAATTGAATTGTATCGCAGTAATTTTATTTCGTCACTTTTATCACTTGTTTTCGTTTCTTTGCAAAACTTAGGACATCTAATAAGTTTTTTTGCCAATGTTAAACTTTACACGAACAATGAATGACATGATGAAACATGACAAATTGACAATAGTGTTGCCAGGTCTGAATTTCTACTAACGCCCAAATACTGTGGCGAGTTATGGCGCGTCCCCGAGCAAAATTAGCAACTCTATACAACATTATTTTTTGTTTACACTAAACCCGAAAAGGGGTGTCATTGTACTCATCATTTTGAACAACTTTTTCTATGGGACAAACCTTGAAATCGCGAAAAAAAAATCTTCTGTTCCCTACATTTTGACGAGTTATGCGAACATAAATGTAGGGAAAAGCTGTTTTTTTTTAAAGTTGTTCAAAATGATGAGTACAATTACCCCTTTTCGGGTTTAGTGTAAACAAAAAATAATGTTGTATAAGGTGATTAAAATATCGTTTGAAATATTGTTAGAATAAAGTCGTAATCAGCTTGCACTACGTGTATTGTTGTTACGTCAATCACTGTGGAGCTGCGGGCCTAATAGTGAAAAATGAGTGGTATTTATTCTATTAAAACCCAATTTTTCATAAAAAAAAAACTAGCATTGTGTTCATTATTAATTGCCTATCCATTAGTTTAAGTAGCAAATCAAAGTAATGGTTACTTTACGAGGAGGAGCATGTTATAAATCATTATTTGATTTTACATTGTAGCTAAAAATTATATACAGGACATACATGTCAATATAGGCCAAAACAAAAAAAAAACGACTGTTCTAATTTTGTTGAAATATTGGAAAGTATATCATTTCATAGAAAGACATATTTTTAGAAATCGGTTCATTAATAACCGAATTATGAGGTAAAATCTAAATTGAGAATCTCGTTTTTTAGACGTCGGTTTATAAAGGCCTTAAACTTCAAGTAAAATATGCCTAAATGTAAAAGATCTTTAAGTCTGGCAACACTCTACACGTCACTTTGAGTCTCACCACTCTGGTTCAGTGTCAAAATATGGCAGTAATAATGTCGTCTCTTTCTAAACCGCAGAAAAGAAGATGACTCACATCTGTTTTTCCCCTTTTTATTGCAAACTGTAGTAATATACTGTAAATCCCCGTCAAGTTCTAATTTTACAAAGTAAAATAATAGGTGGGTATAGTGCGTAGGATATAGTCTGGCCTACCTACGACAGCTGTCCTAGATTAAACCCGGGAGTTTAAAAAATGTCAAGAGCTGTAAGGGCTACCGCACACTATAGACACTTGAGGAAGTAAACGGAACAGAGTATAAGCTTCATACAACCGCGCAAATCGGTTGCACTTCTACAAGCACGCGGAGCAGGTGAGCGTGACCACTGGTCGCTTGTCGCCTAGTTAGAAATCCTGAAATAGATGAAATATTCTCACAATCACAACAGTATTTCAAAGACAACCAGCCTACAGAAAAGAGTTACATACCTACCCAAACAAAAGTCGTCAAAAAAGTTAGCGAATATTGTTAGCCTCATAAACAAAACAGTTTTGCCAGAACAAGTTACCAAACTGATGACTACTGAATGAGCCTTTTGTTTCGCACTGAGTCAGCGAGATGAGTTATCGAGTGCCAGTGATTGGCGTTTAACAAAATGAAAATGAGACTGTTATCACCACCTCACACACTCCTGACACTCCACCCTCAATCACCGCACAGACACAGTTTAATGGACACTCCTCATCACACCATCTGACCAGATCATCATCTCAATGTATCACCACTCTCTTGGGGTAGTACTTGGCTTTGGCCCGTACCAAGTACTATTCTATTAATCCATAAAGCCGGGCTGCCTAAGAGCGGTTTCGCACTACGTCCGACCCGAACCCGTGAAAGTGAAATGAACACAAAGTGTATGACACTGGGCCTGGCCCGCGATTTCGCAGGAAGTTTTCTGTTAATTTTATAATTACATACATGTGTAGTGTACTAGTACTAGTGGTTTATAAAGATACACAGATACCATACCGTATGAGTTTATGACTGACTCTTTACGGGTACCGATCAGACTCGTATCGGACCTAGTGCGAAACCGCTTTAAAAGTATGATAAGTATAATAATATTTTATTTGTCCAAAAAACGTACATAGTTTGAAATACAGTTGATATTAGGTTTAGAAATACATTTTATTGTTTATGTTGCAAATTCTGTACAAGAATGATACTCTAACTCATAAGCTAGGATACCTGTATTAGAGGTAGTTTACGGCCAATAAACAACAAAAACTTATATTGCAAGTGGACCGTGTCATTCTACTGTATGGTATAAAAGAGTAGAATTGTATGTTGTTATAGCGGACTGAACCTCTGATCACCACTGCTGGATTTTTCCTATTTTCTAGGGGACCGTTCTGCGTAAAGTAAACGCCGTGATGGTTGGCGGTAGACTGGTAAAACAAGATCTATCAGTTGTGTGTTTCTGTGTGTGTAGGTATGGGTATACACCCATACACACTCATACGAGTGTGTGTATAGGTGTGTGTGTGTTTGTGTGAGTGTATTATCCATACTTACTTATCTATACTAATATTATAAAGCAGAAGAGTTTGTTTGTTTGTTTGTATGTTTGTTTGTTTGGTTGAACGCGCTAATCTCAGGAAGTACTGGTTCAAATTGAAAAATTATTTTTGTGTTGGATAGTAAATTTATCGAGGAAGGCTATGTAACATCACGCTGCGACCACTAGGAGCGGTGCGGGAATGAAAAATGTTGCAAAAACGGGGACGTTTTTTCCTTTCGTTTTTCTCTCTTATGTAACGCAGACGAAGTAGCGTGAGTCAGCTAGTACAAGATATGTGAGTAAAGACTCCGTGTAAGAGTAATCCTTAAGATGATGAGTATTTAGATGTTTGTTTATGTTTTTATAAATATGAGTACTTAGTATATAATATTGGTGTTTGGCGGTCTTATGTTGTATATTTGGTGGAATATGTACACGCGTTTGTTTGTATAAAGATGAGGATTAGGAAGGCCTGCGTGATTTCTAAGGGTGGATTTAAGCACTAAGTACCTTTGTACTGTGTGTATGAATAATACTAGAAAAAATGAAATGTATCATACTTTAACTATCCCAAGGAGTACAATAGGTACTTAAGTAAATATTTAATTAATTTGTCTTTACCTATTGTGACAACCTTACCAAAATAGGTAACAACTTTGCATGCTCTTTAGAAGCATAAACTCTGTTCCGTTTACTTACACATGTGCTATAGACAACACTGTCTTGTCGTCTACACTAATATTATAAAGAGGAAAACTTTGTTTGTTTGTTTGGTTGTAATGAATAGGCTTAAAAACTACTGGACCGTTTTTAAAAATTCTTTCACCATTCGAAAGCTACATTATCCACGAGTAACATAGCATATATTTTATCCCCGTACTCCCACGGGAACGGGAATTACGCGGGTGAAACCGCGTGACGTCCGCTAGTATACAATAAACAGACTTGCCTCACATAGATAAGTCTGCCTCAAAAACAGTTTTGTCTACGACACAACGCACACCTAATGCGGGCTCCACATTCGCGCCCCGAACTGTCAAAGTGTCAAGTTCGCACCCGTTGCCGCGTAGTCGTCACGAAAAAATTATATAAAGATTCGCAATCGCTCAGTTTAGTTCGCGCGCTCTTCGAGAATGGACGACCAATTAGGTAGCTCTATGAGCTTTGTCTCACCACAAACCTTTTTTGTAAGTCCCGTAACTGGACATTAGATGTTCTTTTCTTTTTTAATTCAGTCATTTCCACAGGTATTCATAAGTTCCTGCATTCGAATCCATGCATCATATACCTACTTTTGTTTTTTCTCCATGTTCTTTGTGATAGGGATCCTATAAAATGGGTTCGGCGTGGTGGCATTCGATCAATATGAGTTCCAGCTCATTCTTCCAGCTGCCGCTGTACAAAAACAAATACAAAAAAATACGTTTATGAATTCACGCGCGCATGTGGATGCGCTTGCTTTGAAGCGGGTGCAAATACCGACACTGAACGGGGAACAAGGCCCGCGCGAACAGGCGCGAAGCCTGTGAACGGGCGCAAAAGCTATCCACGGTTCACACATTCACGGTTCGCGGCTTTCACGGGTGTTCGCGGCGCGAATGTGGAGCCCGCATAAAACGAAACTGTTTAAACGAAACTACTACGACGAAACAGAGCGGGCGTGCGGCACACATGGTTTGCGTCAATTTCTTTTCAGTCATCAGAGCACTTTTATGTCAGTATCAAAATAGACTTCTTCGATACTGTTCAAGCCCATGCCCTACGCATAACTAAGATGTATAATTATCTTAGTTATGCGTAGGGCTTGCAATTATCCGCTCATTGTGGTATTCGCATAATTCGGATACTTGGATTCGTTATCCGGATAATGCGGATAATTCGGAACGGAGAAATAAAAATAAAATTTAACCACAATTTCGTCAATCATTGATATTCAGTTAATCAATAAAATCATCGAAGTAGGCAACGAAATCTATATGTCACCGTAAAATTGTCGAACACGTTAGATTGTAATCTCTCTAGCGAGATTGTCAACTCTCGAAATATTGTCAACTGAATAGATCTTGCTTAGAATCTTACAATATAACGTTTTATTTTTCGGCAAGTTCCCCCCACCCCCCCTGCCTATAGGTATCGGAAGTGAATTATTATTGTACCATGGATCGGATATGGATCGGATAATGATACGTTCCATTTTTGAAACCCTGTTGAATTTGACATTTATTCTCAAAGTCAGCCTTGACAATATAATTATTTTAGATACAGTTTGTGAAATATGCATAAAAAGGAAAGTGATTCAAAGTTTTCCTTCCCACTATCGTTATTTAATTTATTAAAATTGGATTTTTTTGAAACTAATCATGCTGCAGGTCCCAATGAAGAAAGTCTTCTAGCGGAGAGTCCACCACCAAATCCATGTCCTCCACCTAATCCACCGCCCCCACCAAAACCATATCCCCCCAAGGAGGATCATGTAAACGCTGGTGGTGATGCGCCTCCGATTAAGCCATGCGTATGCAAAACGCCTGAGCCTTGCTCAGCCGGCGACCGAGGGAAAACCGGGGCTGGAGTAACAGGTTCCCGAGCGGGGCGAGGTACCTGTGTAGAAGACGAGAAACTGCCAGAAGGTTCAATCAACCCCGGGCTTCTGCGGCATATACATAATGCGGCAAGATATAGACTACCACAATGTTTTGAAGGAGGCTGTTTATCTGTAAAACAGACTGCACAAAGCAATTGGACGCTCGGGCATTCTCTATCATTTAGTTCAGTGTCTCCTGGAGGTTATAAACTGTTACTGTCGTATTCGGATAAGAGTAAGCCGACGGCGATGCCATACTTCATAATGGAAGCGGCGCCGGGTGGTCAGGTCAGCAGTGAGGTGCGCGTGGGCCCGACGAGTAACACGCGAGCGACGGTCGTCGCACAGGTAGCCGACGGAGAGCTCTACAGTTTTGAGAGCATCATGGACGCATATTTCAACAGGTTTACAGCTTCAATTATTGCGGTGAATCGGGAGTTCATTGCGCTGCATTACCTTCAGGTAAATTTTTGCAAGAGTTTTTCGTATATTATGTAGCATAATTTTATTTTTAATCATCAAGCATTGTCTTTGTCTGTTGCTTCCATTTCTTGTGCAGTGGACAGGTTACGGTCAGATTAGTAGGCTATAATAATAAACTAATTTATGTAGGGTTTCTTCCACATAGTAGCTGTAGTAACGCTACCTACACACCATCTACATCTGCTGTCATTATGTAGGTTCAGACGTACTATTATTGATCGAAGGTTCAGACACATCAAAGTACTGCAATCTGTCAAATTCCTTTCATAGATTTTCAACTTTATCGCTAAGGGATTAAGTTTGGCTAAAGCTGGTTTAAGCTTTGTGGTTTTCAGATTTGATATATTTATTTCCACCATGCTTCGATGTACTTGCGAACTATTTGATATATTTGTTTCCACCATGCTTCGATGTACTTGCGAACTATTTGATATATTTGTTTCCACCATGCTTCGATGTACTTGCGAACTATTTGATATATTTGTTTCCACCATGCTTCGATGTACTTGCGAACTATTTGATATATTTGTTTCCACCATGCTTCGATGTACTTGCGAACTATTTGATATATTTGTTTCCACCATGCTTCGATGTACTTGCGAACTATTTCATATATTTGTTTCCACCATGCTTCGATGTACTTGCGAACTATTTGATATATTTGTTTCCACCATGCTTCGATGTACTTGCGAACTATTTGATATATTTGTTTCCACCATGCTTCGATGTACTTGCGAACTATTTCATATATTTGTTTCCACCATGCTTCGATGTACTTGCGAACTATTTCATATATTTGTTTCCACCATGCTTCGATGTACTTGCGAACTATTTCTTCGCAAGAGTTTCCTACTCGCGTTAATACAGGATAATCAAATTGAGAAACCCTATTGTTATTACGTCGGACTATGTGTACCTACCTACCTATAATCATCGTTTCTATATGTAATTTTCCAATTGATCATTTTGGTTGATAGTCAGTGACGAAAGAAATATCGTTGGGTGCGGAGATAGTGGCTCGAGGGCAAACCACGGAAGTGAGCTCAGCGTCAGGTGCTGGGCGATGGAGCAGCGGCGAGCACTCCGTCAGTGCGACCCTGGGCAACAGGGGCCTGGACCTGTGCTACGCGAGGGACATCAAACCCTTCCTTACCGTGGCTGCCATGCTCGAGGTGATGATTCAACCAATATCTTTTTGTCATCAAAAACTTGGGTAATTTATTAAGTACTAGCTTCTGCCAACTTGAAGTTTGAAAATCATCCCATGTGATCATCCAGGTATCAACTATGTGTGCATTATCATGTTCCCACTGCTGGGACAAGGCCGCCTCCTATCAATGAGAGGGAATGGGCTATAATACACCACGCGGACCTAGTGCGGATTGAAGTTGTCTCATTTCGAGGTTTTGGTTTGGACCGTATTGAGAGTGTGATGAAATAAATTGTACAAAGTAATGCGCCTGTCTGGGTTCGAATTCGAACCCACGAGTTACTGTTCGATAGTCGGGCTGCCGTCACTGGGCCAGCGGTGCTCTCACATCATTGTGTGAATAATTTCCTCCAAATTCGTTCTGTAGTTTTTGCGTGAAAGAGTAGCAAACTTCCATACTCACAAACGTTCGCATTTTTAATATTAGTAGGATTTATAAGGCAGATAAAGTAAGCTAAAAACTCGGATTCGATGAACAAGAAGGAACTACAACGGGGTACTGGCTTCACACGAAAGTCACGGAAATTAAAATGCTCTCAAATATTTCTACAGTCGCTATGCATTTAAGCTGAGTATCATTTTCCCACTGCTTTCCCTGCTCGTTTGTCTCTCACCTCGAAATCTATTGAACTTCGAACTTCTACACAAAGTATGTTAAATTAGCATCAGGATTGTGAACTGGCTCTACAGACTAGGGATACAACTATATTGTACAAAACCGGTTGGTTTGTATTGTGCTAAACCTGTACAAATGTTTTAATCACAGGTTGGATTTAAAATTCGTCGCGCGGTAGCAACTCTGGCTTACGAGTGGCATACGAAGGAATGGACTGTGCGCGGTTCAGCGGACTCCGACGGGCTGGTGGGCGCCACGCTGCAGAGGTCCCTCGGAGGGAAGAATTCGAAACTGTCATGTGCCATCTCCGCACTCCTCAACCACCCTAACAATAAGTTCAGGCTTGGCTTTGGTGTCAATGCCGCAATTATTTAAACCTGTATAATGTATAGAACAAATAAAAGAACTTGAAGGCCCATTCAACCTTGCAGAACAACTCACTATGATAAATATAATTAGATGTAAATTATATAATGACTGACTTCTTTGAAAGAAACACATAAAATTATATTGATTACATCTGAAGTTGACTGTTTAGTGAGTAGTCGTGCACTGATGATGATAATGTAGACATAGATAATATCTTCACTAGTTTTTATTTGTAACTTATAAATATTTAAGGGTCTCTGTTTGAAATGTCACATTATTTTCGGTCGATTTCATAGCCAATTTACCGGTTTAACTTTTAAGATGGTGATTTGTCCAGCTTGAATAAATGTTTAGTATTGTTACGAGCTGGGTATGAGATAAATTAATTACTACCGATTAAACAACACAATAACTTTATTAATCACAAAACAATCAAAACTTAATCACAAATACACTACTGTTTACTATTCACTTAGATATCGCACTTGTAGTTCACTTGGATTCGCTTCGTTGTGTCGCTAAAACAAGACTGACTGTCGCGGCCCTGAGCGCTCTATTTATACTCGCCAACAGACACACCAGAACAACCACGAACATTCGAGAGGGTCATAAAAAACACTAACAAAAGAAATAGTAAGTACCTACCTACAAGGTAGGTATTACCTATAAAAGTTGTAGGTATAAGCTACTTGTACAAAACAAACAAATATGAACCATATGCCCTAGGCGTACGGTCGAAATTCTAATGTCTTTGTATAAATAGGTCGCGAGTTTGTACCTACCTAACTTTAAAACTAATAATAATGGAATGTTCTCAAACTTCTAACGTACACACACTGTAATCACTGGCTTTCTCGAATGTTCTAGTAGGTCCGATGTAACAATATTTATTTAACTGTTAATATCAAGTAGTTTCGACTTCATTGAGGTAAACATTAAAACGGCTGAAATATTTAAATGAATTTCGACCAAAAATAATCCAGTAAAAGAGAATGAGCAGTGTACGTGTTTTGATATTTTTACTGATTCAGTCGACTTGAAATGTGAAAGACTATTTTTCATTAAAGTTTAAGTCGATCTTATATTTATATTCTGATGTTTATTGTTTCTTTAGTAAATAGGTGTTATTTATACAATTATTATCTTGTTTTATTTTAGATGTGAGTATTGGTATCCAGGACCTATTTATTTATTTGTACACCAACAGCAGTAAATACTAAACATTAATGAAAAGAAATGCTTGTATGTATGGGTACACGCAGCATTCACCATAGTGACAACAACATAAATATATAACTATGCGCCAGTAAATATTACAAGTTGGCTTAAAAAGCAAAATTTATTTATGATTCATTAATTTCCGCTAAAGAAAAACTTGGCGTACCTTGAGATCGTCCGACAGCTGACTGACATCGCCACTTACATCGTTTGAAAGTCACAGAACATTCACAGGTTGTCCTCACAGTTTAATAATGCACACAAGCACTAGAAAATACTATTAAAAATTCATTTTCAATGTAACGATAATGTAGGCGTGTATTATCTGCCGTCGGGTGCGTCAGTGCACCGCGGCGGTGGCACGCTGGGCGGGCGCCTGCGCGACTTCTGGGCGGAGTCGGAATCGCCGCCCTCACCGGATACGCATACAATAATGGACTTTACATCGTAAAAATAAAGTGTTATTTGATGTAAATAGAGGTTAAGTGTGGAAGTGTGGGCGTAAGGTGGTCGGTTGCTGCAGTGTGTATTCCGTGGAGCGTGTTGCGGCGAGCGCTTGGCGCCGCGGCGTGGCGGCAGTAATGGTGATGGAGCGTCTGGCGCACTTCGTGAGCAAGTCGCTGGAGGGAGGCGAGGCGCCGGCGCCGCCGCCCGAGCCCGGCGACGCGGACGACGCCGACGACGCGGACGTGGACGTGGACATCACGGAGCTGGAGCAGGCGCCGCCACCCAAGCGGCCGCGCAACTGGCTGCTGTCTCCCGAGCCCGCCTGCAAGCGGGAGGCAGCACACGACGACGATGATGATCACAGGCATGGTGAGTAAGTTATTGCTAACCTATAGAAATTGATATACGTACTAAACTCGTTATCTCGTCTATGTTTCGTGCTACGTATTTGACCCCATTTGATTCGGTGTTTACCACCCGCCAAACCACCATTTTTGACATCTAACTTGATTCAATTCGAGCTAGGTTTATCAAAAGAGTGTTCAGAACAGCTTTAGGTACTGGTAACAACCACAAATTGTTCAGCATGACACTGTTAGAAAGTTATGATCATGTTTTCGCTCTACCTGCCGGTTGATGTCGAACAGCATCACAACCACCTGGTGGAACAAGCACGAAATCTCATCTTGAACAGTTTGTTGTTCTACCTAGGATAGTTGTTCTTTCTCTTTAGAAAATGTTCCATTTCAACCAGGGTAAATATAAATAAAACCAGGCTTTTCAGCTATATCTCGGGATACCAAGCCTCTTTTCGTTTGTATGTGACCTCGTATTGTTCTACTAAACTGCGTAACAGACTTAGATGTGGTTTTCACCATCATTTAGGCAAGTAAATCCGGAAGGTTTGTGTATTTATACTAATATTGAACTTGTATAATAATTATAGTGGAGAAATGTTGATGTTTTATCTGAAATATAAATATTTTTATTATTAAATTAAATACGACATTCAAAAACAAACAATGGAACAGGGAAATGTTATATGATCAACAAGTTAATGAGAAAAGTGGCACTCATTTTCACTTTGAGATCCATACTTATTCTGCTACATGCAGAATAGTCCGTACCTTACTTATGGGAAAAGTAGCACTCATTTTCACATTCAGGTCCATATCGAAATTCTGCTACAGAATAATCAACGAATAACAGAGTGGCAGTGACGTCGTGTTAACTGCTGCGATAGGCTAATTGTAAAAACGAGCGCCAACCGAATCATTTCACATGAATTTGTGAGCAGGGCTCTATCTAATAAACGTTTCAAATTGTAATTTGTATTTATTTATTTATTTATTTATGTACACACAAAATACTTCATAGGACATTACATTAACGATAGAAGAGCACAAAGGTACTGCTTATTTCATAAGAAATCTCTTCCAGCAGACCTGCGAGAGGAAAGTTGAATAAGAAATGTAGACACAGTGTGTAGAAAAGGCAAAACATAAAAAATTGTAATTGTATTTTACAAGTTTTAAATCTACAAGTTTCTGTTTCATAAAAATTGATTGACTGTTTACAAAAACCATGGTAGAAAACTCACAAAATTGATAAATTTTACCTACAATTTTACATATTTCGGTTAATAAACATTTTCTCTTTACAGGTGACAAATTTTATTAAACAATACTTTACATATATGTCACTTTTTTACAAAGTTGTCTGATTGTAGCGTTTATTAAGGTCCATGTAAACCGAGAAGATAACAGTCTGATTATCTAAAAACAGCTGTCAATGTGACATGTTCCCATACTAGATAATCGTCCGTCATTTTTTTGGTGAACATGGACCTAAACAGGGCCCTGGTTAACTAACCTTTCTTTAAACTAGCTTTTCAGCATCCTACGTTTATTTACTTTACGAGATTAGGTACCTAGCTACGTGTACCGACTACTGATGTTTGAGTAATCATCATCTCTCATAAGTGAAGAAACTAGCAGATATTTACCTATTTTTACCCGACTATGGCAAAACCTAAAGGAAGGTTTGTGTTTTAGCACTCTGTTTGTATGTGTGTATGTTTCTCCCTAAAAATTAGAGTTAACTCCTTAAATTTATAGGCACACCAGAAGTGGTTTGGGTAGTTTTAGGGAGAGTACTTTCTCGGAGTGATCCCATTTCAATTTCATAAAGATCTGATGACATTGGGATCGCTGAAGACTCACGTCTGTCTATTGTTTACACGAGTTCATAACAAAATCACACCGATACGCTGTGAAAGGGTTAAGCACATGTGAACCACTAAAAAGTGAAAAAAGAAAACTTAATTGCAAAAAATATAACGAATTCACACAAAAAAGTGAAATTTAAATAACTTTAGCTTCAGAATTCGGTGACACAAAAAAACGAAATCAATCAAACAAAGGTGCCGACTTCAGAAGCTAAAGTTATTTTTCACTTTTTTGTGTGAATTCGTTATATTTTCTGCAAAAATGTTTTTTCTTTGATAGCTTCAAACTTAGAACACTGAAGCCAGTTTTCTTATGCTTAGAATTCTTGCAAAAAATAGTAAGGCAATTAAGGTGTCAGCTACTCAAGTTAAACGGGTCTGTCAGTGTGCAATCCCGGTGTATTCAGTTATACAGGGTGTAAACAACCTCATCACGACCACAGAACACGACACACAACCAAGCAATCTGTATGCTTAGTGCGAGTTTCATACTGAAATTCGAGTAACGTCCATATCGCGTAGATCGAGTTTACGTCGTCGATAGTGACAATCCAGTGTCTCTAAGAAAGTAAGGACCGTTTCGAGCACATTGCTAACATTTGCATGGATAACGCGAGTACAAGTTACAATTTCGACAGTTTTGACAGCTTGAATACGAAACGCAGTCACTTGCGAGAGTTAAAAGTTGTCACGAAAGAATTTGTGGTGAGAGCAAGCATTGTGAGAGTGCTGATATAACAAAGTAATTTAATTTAATATCATATTGTAAATAATACTTACAATGGAATCTTGTATTACTTCGTTTGGACAATTTTTGGGCCGCAAAAGCACAAGATTAAGCGTTATTTAACACCACAAAAACGTAAACACGGTCACGTAAACAAAGATAGAGAGCTCCACAACAAGCCACTCGGGCATTATTAGATCATTTGCTTAGATTTCCATGCCTAAAAATAACAAACTTAGTTTTACAAACTTCACATTTTTATGGATCAAGGTCACACACACCAAAAGATACAAATTGGGACGGGCTTCATTTTTAACAATAATAATATTCAAAAATGTATGCAAATCACAATCACAACACAAACTTTTGTAAACACAAACAAAACTAATGCCGATTGACCATAGAAACGTAATGTCGTCTAACTTCGTTGTAAACCCACCACTAGTTGAATAGGCAGTCATTTCTATAATGAACACAAAATACGAATGTCAATTTATTTTGGCCGGTTACTAATATACGCGCCACTTCTTGCGGTGAATTGACGCGAAACAAATGAATGTATTCTAGAATCTCACACTCACTAGTTAACTATTGTCGACGCGTTTAAAATTAGCACTCACAATATGTAGTTCTCACGTATTACGCTAGGTGACGCTTATCCAGCGCCATACAAATATGCGTAAACGTTGACGTGGTCGATACGTACAAAAAACTCGCACTAAGCATACTGTACATCAAACTAAGTAATTTTACGCAAAAAAATATTGCTGGGAAACGACTTTGTTTTATGGTGAAACATCATGTTTTGTGGTAGAACTCTATGTAACGCACTCAAAAAACATTGTGCTGATTGATAGATTGACAACTATGTTGGAAAAAAGGTTAGGCAGCTGAATACCAGTATTTTACATGTAGCGATTGCCTATCTAACCTCTACAACCTAATTAAGATAAGATAAGATAATTACTACTACGACTAGACAATACGATACCCCTTGGTAAGACTAGTTGTCAGACTTTTTAGGCCACTGATTACCTGTAACGACTGTCACGGATCTACAACTGACAGCCGGGGCCAACTGCATAACGTGATTTCCGAGGCACGGAGGAAACTCGGTATGTAATGGGTGGGCACCCATTCACAGACATTGGTACACGTAGGTACTTAATTAAAGCTAGTATCATACTTTCGGGCCACTGGAACGTCTGTCAAAGATCTAACAATGACATGCAGCTGGAATTAACGGTTTAACGGGTTCTTTCCGAGCTGGAGGGAACTCGGAGAGTATTCGACGATCGCCCATCGTGCCTGTTTGAAGCGATGCAAACGCGGGCGTGATACAGAGTCGCCACTCCCCTCTGCTATCGCTGACTGTGTACCTTCAACCACTGATTCTGGCTGCATCGCTTATATCTATTGTGATGCTGTCGCACTTTCGCAAGTGCAATTCGGCATCGATACTGAAATGCCTCTGTTCTCTCTTCATTCCCTCGATGTCGTCTAAAACAGTAGCTCGTTTACATCTAAACAGTGGCGATGATGCTAACGCGTGTTTTCATCGCTTCTGTAGCGTGTTGCAAAAATGTTACCTACTAACGCGCGGTAACAAGACCTCGCTGTGGGTGAAGGGCCTCATTTAAATTAAAGTCAGAAGGCTTAAGACAGGAATTTCCATCGAAAAGAAGTATCTCAAACATATTTAACACTAATCCGTTTTTGTAATGTAATGAAATTACTTTAAACGAATTTATACTCGCCATGATGACTAAGGATATTTGTTACCCATCCATTTGATAAATACTCGCACCCCTAAACCTTTATCCAGAATCACTGCAATTATGCTTACACGCATTTCTCTCGAGCCATATCTGGAGTTCTAGATTTTACATATAGTTTGTATCTCTTTAAGTTAAATCGAAATAGATACCAAATTGAATCAGTTTCGCGTTTCAAGTAACCAAATTTAAAGGTATCATTCTTAAAACGATCATTAATTACATTAAAGCGAGGATTAGCGCCGAATGCTGAGAGAACAAGACCTCCCAACAGATCCGAGAAAGAGTTCTCAATCAAATAAATCAGCGACGCTCGGCGGGCGAGTTTAACAGGGGTTATTCTTACGGAGCGTTGTACAATTAATCACTGTTCGCTGGTCGTTAGATGTCTGAGGAGTTCGGATGGCCCGGAGACGAAAGGGGAGAGCGGGTGTGGCCCGCAGCACCGCCCACAGCCGGATAATCCCTCCATTTACATAATTGCCGTATAAAAAGGAGAGCTTCCCAATTTGCTAAATTGCTTCAAACGACATTCTTAAACGTAGAACCGGGTTGTTCCCGGGAGACGAGATCCCGTGCCGGCACTGCCGCTCGATGCGATTAACGATGTATTAGCACTTTGCTGATTTATTTCTTGATTAATTTAACTCTTTCCAAACTATTCATTAATAGGTATTGTATTTATACTGGGTGTTAGGTTAACCGAGGGGTATAGCTCAAGGATTTGTTTTGTTGTGTATTAAGACTAATACACTCTTCTGTACTATCTCCCTGGTTTAATTGCACACTTGTAATACAGCGTGTCCCAGAAAGTGGTGGTCATTTTTCAGATATCCAGACCATCATAATATATTTTTGCGTTTTCGATGGTGGTCCCAGGAGAACATTTTTCGGGTAATGATCTGAATCACAACTTGAAAATCGACCACATCTTTTTTACACACTGTTGCATAGAGCAATAAAAGCTTCAAGAACCTAATAAAATTCTAGAACATCGGTTCAACAGTTTTAATTCGCATTCAAACTGGACTAAACAAATATTAATAAAATAAATTGGTATTACGGGGCATCTCAAACAGCAGTAAAACTAAGAGCTGTACTCTGAGTGAAACTGTTATTCCTTAACTTGATTACGAGCGAGCTACGACGCTACGAGAAATGCTACGACAACAGTCCGTAGTGAGATTCAAAGTTAGTATAACAGTTTAACATTTTCGTTTGAATAAAACATTGAAATTGCGTTTTCATCGTATTCAATTATCTACGTAGCTAACTCCTTCGTTCACTAATCATCAAGAGTTGACGTAATGCTGTTATTTCCTTTGCGCTGTCTTCATTACAGAGTAGTAATAAAATGCCAGTAATCTGTTCAGATTCGAACATTACATCAGCGGCCGGGGAGAACTGAACATTACAGTGTGTACCTGTAACGAACAATGGGGATGACTACAGTTCGATTATCGAAAAATGTTGGATACGTGAGATAAAACGCGTCAAAGATCGTAGCGGGGGCTCGTGACGTCACTTTCTGGTAAGAAGAGTGCCGAACATCACACGAGTTTTCGACGCAATGTCAATGTCTTCATTTCTTGTTTACGTGAGAGAAGAAAAATAAGGGTCCAATATTTTTTTGGAAATCTTTATGACGGAGTATTTAGACTTTTTTTGTAGTTTACCCTATTGTAACAATCACTTTTGTTTTGGAAAAAAATCAAATCTTGGATTGTTATATAATGTAATGCTGAGCGGAGGAGTAAATGAAGATTAATTAAATTTTGATATTTCAATAATTGCGTATCTTAGCGTTGTTTAGGTACCAGTAGTTAGTACATTTATAACAGGCTAGCGGCTCGTCCCGGCTCGACATCATCATCATCATCATTTCAGCCGAAAGACGTCCACTGCTGGACATAGGCCTCCCCCAAGTATCGCCACATTGACTGGTCCCGTGCGACTCGCATCCAACGGGATTCCCGCAACCTTCACCAGGTCATCGGTCCACCTAGTGGGAGGTCTTCCAACGCATCGTCTTCCGGTTCGCGATCGCCACTCCAGAACTTTTCGGCCTCACCGGCAATCCGTTCTGCGAACAATGTGCCCTGCCTACTTAAGTTTGGCAATTCTTCGGGCTACGTCGGTGACCTTGGTTCTCAAAAGCTTCTATGACCAGTGTGTGTTGCCGGTTTTGGCTTACGTTAAGTACTCAAAATCGGTCCTGTTGTTTCTGAGTCTATTCGTTACAAACATAAGTTGGCAGACTTATCCCACATTTAATTTGTTTGTTTTCTTCATCAACATTTTTTTAGATTGTTTTTTGTCTTTCCTCACTTTTTATAATTTATTGTATGTATGTATGTATTTATTGTTATATTTTATTCTTCATAATTTTCTTTACTCTTGCACCTACAGTTTTATCTCTGCATCACCCTAAGGTAGACTGGTAGAAAATGCCCAAGGCATTAACTCCGCCTTTGTACATTAAGTGCATAAAGTTTAAATAAAAATAAATAAAAAAATATAAGTCTTTCTTCTTTATAATATTTGTATAAAAGGTGACTGTCAATTAGAATACGATACTTAGGTCTATGTTCACCAAGAAGATAACTGTCTGATTATCTAAAAACAGCTGTCAATGTGACATGTCCCCATACAAAAATGTCTTTTAAACAGCTGTTTTTAGAAAATCGTCCGTCATCTTTTTGGTGAACATGGACCTTAAACATGTGACTGTGCTCATGATAAACAAATTTTACTATGGGACCAAATCGGACATCGTGAAAAAAAATCAGCTGTTCAGTACGGTCGAACAAGCTATTTGGTTTACATTTCACAATGTAATTTGTGGGTTAAACTGTAAACCAAGTAGCTTGTTCGACCGTACATTTACGAGTATGTTCGCTTAATGTACTGAACACTCTTTTTTCGAGATTTCAGTTTAGTGCCATAATAAAAATTGGTTGTTATCACGAGCTTAATCACATGTTTATGTACCGTACACTAATTGCCAGTCACCCTATATATGAATGGCGATTTTATTTTCCATGTTGGTGTTCTAATCTTTAATATATTTTCCTCAAAATAGACAGCAGTCCCACTGCCTTACCCAGTGTGCCCTGCTTGTATCGGGATGTCCCTGGAGAATAAGGATGCCTCCGTCCCATATGAAATGTTGATTTAAACGGCACTTTTATTTTGATTTGCTCTATTACTTCCTATTTTATGATACGAACTCTGTTTGTAATAATTTAGATGCACCAAACAAGATTATCTTTCCGGTCTCTAAGCAAAGTAAGCTATTTTTGGTATTGTATCTGAAACTATGTAAATTTTACTACGGGTTTAATTATTTTCTTTCCTGTGTTTTTTTCCAGCGCCTCTTTTTTGCAAAAAATTAAAACGTTTTTTTTTTTCATATTTCGGAAAACGAATATCGGCACTCGCAAAGAAAATGTCTTGTTCTGTTCATTGCTTAAATCACAGATTATCTAGAGTCAATCAGGTAGTTGGTCGAATAGTCAGGCCATGGCGCGGTAAAAAGTTATTGACAAGGCCATTTTCACCCAAATACAAAGCAGAATTCTAGAAATAAAATTATTTGTTTAAACCTCAGTCTTCTTCACCAGATACCACAGACAAATCCCCGAACGGCGCCAACAACAACGGCGGGGGTAAGCAGAGACGTTCTCGCACGAACTTCACGCTGGAACAGCTGGGGGAGCTGGAGCGGCTGTTTGACGAGACGCACTACCCTGACGCCTTCATGAGGGAGGAGCTCAGCCAGCGGCTTGGACTCAGCGAAGCTAGGGTTCAGGTAGGTAAATGCAGTATGGAACAGCACATTTCGCTTTCGCGATTCGGTCCCTCAGTAAAAGTTATTCATAATGATGAGTATAATGGCCCCTTTAGAAATTTAGACGACCCTAATCTATCTGACTAGCTGACCCACGCCACTTCGTCTGCGTCACATTAGAGAGAAAACGAAAGAATAATAATTCCCCGTTTTTGCAACATTTTTCCTTCCTGCTCGGCTCCTAATAACTGTAGCGTGATGTTATAAATGGACTATCCAACACAAAAATAATTTTTCAAATCGAGTCGGTAGTTTCTGAGATTAGCGCGTTCAACCAAACAAACAAACTCTTCTGCTTTATAATATTAGTATAGATTAGTATAGATATAAAGAGGTAAAGATTGTTTTAGGAGCTATAGCTCATCAGTTATAACTGATCCGATTCCGAAAGTTCTTTCACTAATAGGAACTCACTCGTACATTATCCCAGTGTCATAGGCATTATTATAACCAGACTAGATACGGCAAAGACAAACAGAAGGGTTATGAGTTTAGCAATCTATGTATGTATTTATGTGTGTTCCACCGTAGTGCTTAAACTATTGATCCTATTTTGATGAGTAAGGTGTCAATTGATTCGTTATTATGGCCCGGGTGCAATGGGAACATTTCATTCAGTAGTTGAGTTCTAGTGGTAGGTGTGACAACAAGTACCTAGATCTATGACCTAGATAGTTTTTTCAGTAGTGTTTATCAAACTATTTGCATGGCTATCAAATCTGTAATGGTTCTTCATCTACCAATCGCGGGGTCCTGTTACCACGGACATGGGACAGCCCAGTCGTGACCTGTCTGTGGATGGGTTCATAAATCATTATCAGTTTTCTTATTGCATAGAATAAGCACTCATATATTGTTTACATTTCATTAAATTATTGGACCGAAGAAGAACTACACCAGCTAGACATAATTATCTCATGTTATGAGGATAAGGTTGGTTTTATTTTATTATTTACTTGCTGACCCACGCAACTTCGTCTGCGTCACATAAGAGAGAAAAACGAAATGAAAAAAATATCCCCGTTTTTGCAACAATTTTCTGCTCCGCTCCTTATAGTCGTAGCGAGATGTTATATATCCTAAAGCTTTCCTCGATAAATTGACTATCCAACACAAAAATATTTTTTCAATTTGAACCAGTAGTTCCTGGGATTAGCGAGTTCAACCAAACAAACAAACTCTTCTGCTTTAAATATTAGTATAGATTTAGAAGAAAATTTATCAAAACATACGAAGAAACCTAAATACATTTTAAATTTGCTTTAGTCCTGATTCAGGTATTGTAATGCCTCACTTAACACAACTTCCAATTTATGAGTTTGGTCTCGTTTTTTTACGCAACTATTTATTGACTACAGTGTACCGCCTGGCGTGCACTAAATCACAACTAATGCAATAAACAGCATATGCAAAGAGCTGCTCAGTGGAAAATATGGTGTTCATTGCATTTGATCGTAAATGTATCACACAGTGGTTGCGTTTACGCGTTTACGAATACTCGATAAAATATGGCCCAAAACGTCCTGGTTCTGTTAATAATTACATTTTTGCATAAATAAATCAAAGTCAAATGCCAATGGGTTAAAATTCTGACCAGGTTATGCAATAACCACACATATAAGAAATATTACATTTTTAGCACATGACATGTCTTAAAATATCTTCTTTTTTTTTTTAATTAATTGGACTAAGTCATTTTGTGAGTGAGAGTATTTAAATTGTAAGGTACAGAGACATGTATTCGTCACGTCTCCTCACATTTTTTTCCCTTTTCTTTGGCAGAAGTACTACATACAAACTGTTAATCTTCTGTGTTAAATTACATTAAAGTGAGGAGCAAGCAATAATGATAAATTATTTACTCAATTTCACAATGACCACTTGCTTCGGTGAGGGAAAACATCGTGAGGAAACCAAACAACATACCGAGAGACATTTCTAGACGGCATGTAAAGCCAAGTCAGAGGCCCGTGGGCGGCATTGACATCATCAACCACTCGATAAAGAAGAAGAAAGAAGTAGAAAGAAGAAGGGGAAGAAGAATTTACTCAAACAAAACACACTCATAACAAGGAGACGCCTCAATTACGATTGTATCCACCTGTCATCACAAATATCAATTAACACGAACTCGACATAACATACTCAATACTCACAAAGTTATCACGCGCGATATTAATTAGAGCTTGGTAATATCTCGAACCCCTGCTATTCGGCTAGGTTAGGCTGCGTTTATAAGAGAACGGAGCTTCTAGCGGGGCGTTTTGTGTGCGGAAAAGTAAACGGCCAGCGAAGTGACTGACGACCACAGATAGCAATAAAAAATTAGTATGTGGATAATACCTCTCCCTTTGATTTGAAAGCTTTTTGGAACTTAAAAATCGTTCCGGGATTTTAGCTTACTAGAGATTTTAACTTACTTGAAGCTGAGACGGATAAACATTACCTGTTATGATCAAAGGTGATCACCGAATGTTTTGTGGCCTACGTTATTTTGAGTTGAGCGAGTATCATCATTGGTGACCACAGTTTCAAAGGTGCATCAATACAAATCCTAACGCAATATTATTATAAATTAAACATTATTCACTAGAGTCCAAATAAGCCTGGCACTGCAGTCAGCCACTTCTGCTACTGACTTTAATGTCAAGTCGAATTGGGTATTTATTTGCCGGTTTCTGAATAAAGAGGAACTTGAGGCTTTAGGACGTCAGTTTTAAATATAAAATTGAAGAAATCTTCTTAGGTAGCGTATAGAGTTTAATTAGTCCACAATTTAAATAGGTACATACCTAAATCAGAAATTCTCCTACATAAAGACTCTTTATCACTACGACCTTCGTGTAACTCATTCATAAAGGGTGTAAAACACCTCTTCACGAAGCCGAAAGGCACTTGTTCTCCTCATCACTGCGATCATTTTTTTGTTCTACACGATACCTGGGAACCTTCTAGTTACGGAGATACGGGGAGTCAAAGTTACAACTTTTTGACAAGTTTGTTTTGTAGGATTTCGACTTTTAACAACTCTTTGACCCCCGAACTATTCGATTCATCCATCAGCAAAATGTTTTAAAAGTGCGTTACATTGAGTTCTACCACAAAACATGATTTATAACCTCAAAAAAAAAAAGTGTCCCAGCAATAATTTTTGCGTAAAGTTACTTAGTTTGTTGTACAGAATGCTTGGTTTGTGATGAAGTGGTATACACTACACCCTGTATACAATTAATGTAGTCCTGTTCAAGAAACCCGCTACGCTTACCGCTATCCAATATGAACCTAGCCTTAATAGTGATGCGACCCTCACTCATTACTAATGCACGTAATTAGCTGTGAGCGGCCAACGAGCGACACGTTTATCGGCAATATATCGCGATTACCGTCCGATTGCCGTTAAGTGCCGTGAGTAGGGATGTTACAATAAATAGATAAAAGCCTTGACCCCGGACAACGCCGTGTGTCTTCCCTAGTGTCAAGCGAACTGCCTCTTTGTTGATCTCATTGATATTTATTTGCAGTGATTTCGTTTATTGTGTTGGTCCTGTATGAAAAGGCATTGGCATGAATCCGTTAAATATATTGATTTGTAATGAAACATTTCCTTCATTGATTTACGTGTTGATTTGGATGATTGGAATGGAGCTTAGATCAAAACCTATTTAACCTACCTACCTACCTATTAAACCTATTAAACCTATTTAACGGCGAGTTTATACAGCTCGAAAACTTGTGTCTAGATAGGTGGGTGAAACGCAATGAGAGAACGCCATAATGATGTATGTATTTGTGTTAAGGAAGATTTGAAATTAATAAATAAATAAATAAAATAATAATAATTTATCTAAATTTTTGTACTACGTTTTTGTTAAAAATTGTATAATGTTTTTGTATTTTTAATTTTAATAATGTTGTTAGTTTTATAATGTGTTTTTTTTTTTTTTTTGTAATTTGGATATAAGTAGGTATATAGTTTAGGTTAATAATATAAGTTCTTAGCTGTCGCATTAGGGTGAACCCTGTAATGATAGTTTAAGCTGTTTAAATAAATAAATAAATAAAATAAAGTATTTGAAAGGTTGTGATTGGACTACTGAGGACAGACCTACTTATAGATTTCAAAAAGATAAGAAAAAATCTCAACGGTATATGCAACTAAGCAGATTTTAGTCTCATTGTACTGAGATTGAATCATAACGTCTTAAACAAGCACTTCTGACGAAGACAATTTAGGCTTTCACTAAATCTAAAGGGTGTAAAACACCTCTTCACGAACCCGAAAGGCACTTGTTCTTTACATCATTGTGATCATTTTTTTGTTCTACACCATACCTGGGAACCTTCTTGTTACGGAGATATGGGGTTCAAAGTTACAACTTTTTGACAAGTTTTTTTTTTAAATACAAGTTTTTTTTGTAAGATTTTACTTTTAATACCTCCACGACCCCCGTGCTATTCAATTCATCCATCAGAACAATGTTTTAAGTGCGTTACATTGAGTTCTACCACAAAATATGATTTATAACTTCAAAAAAAAAAGTTGTTTCCCAGCAATATTTTTTTAGTATAGTTACTTAGTTTGATGTTCAGAATGCTTGGTTAACGGCTTTGTGATGAGGTGGTTTACACCCTGTATAGTTTGATTGTTTCAATTATGTAATTTTAAATAATAAACAATAAGCTACTGTCCTACATATAGCATATTGTTAGAGCTCCTGCAGCCTGTGATACAGGATTATCCTAGTACAGGCATCTTACATTTTTGTACCTTCATTGTTAGTTTTTAGATTCATATTGTATTTTACCTTTTGAGATTCTGAATAAAGATTTATTATTATTATTATATTGAATTTGGAAGCATTACATATCAACTAGTAACAGCTTCATATACTGCATTTATCTAAACAAGCGTAAGCAAAACATTTGTTTAGCTTAGAACAGAGTGTTCGTTGTATTTGCTTGTTATTTAGTCGTATTGTCTTATGTAATCAGAGCTAATGAATGCGCCCCTAGTTAGCGTATCGGTCGCCACTCGGTGACAACGTACGAACGAAGCATAGCGTATCGTAGAGGATGATAACTTTTCCCCACATAAAGTTATTTCTAAGTTGTAGTAAGTAAATAAGGTTTTCTTTTGTTGCTTTGCTTGCTTGCTCTTCAAAATAATTACTAATTTTGTGTTGGGGAACCTAATTATGTTCTGTAATCCAATCAAAATAAATACACACTACCCTATGAATATGATTGATTTACAAATTATTTTGGTATTACGCTTGTATGAAATTCGCATGCTCCTCAAGCCTCTTAACGCAAAAAATAATTTTGTGCTAAACAGAGCTAAATAATAATGACATACTGAGCCGAGCCCAATTAAATTGGGATAGCCAGCAGAATGATGATGATGATAATGATTAGAGGTACGATTACATTGTAAAGTGTAAACCAAATAGCTTGTTCGACCGTACAGTGTAGAGGTACAGGCCCATATAATATACAACCTTAGTTTTTGTTTATACTAAACCCGAAAAGGGGTCATTGTACTCATCATTTTGAACAACTTTTTCTATGGGACGAACGAAAAAATCTGCTGTTCCCTACATTTATGTTCGCATAACTCGTCAAAATGTAGGAAACAGCTGATTTTTTTTCGCGATTTCAGGGTTCGTCCCATAGAAAAAGTTGTTCAAAATGATGAGTACAATGACCCCTTTTCGGGTTTAGTATAAACAAAAACTAAGGTTGTATAAAAGTACTTTGTGGGTAGAGGTGAGGTATAAGAGATGTGTTATACTTGCCTAAATCACATCCATCAGCATTTTATCTGGTTAATTAAGCTACTTATTAAGTTGCTGTTAAGTTTAATTGAGCTTAGTATTATGAAGAGGCGTACGGATGTGGAAAAAAACTATTGACGTGTGGTGATTCAGGTCATACATTCGACTTGACCATTCAAATTATTGCTGGAAATTGCTGAAATGTTGTTTTAATAAGCTTTTATAAAGCACTAGTTTCAGAAGCTGCGCTATTAAAATGGTCAATCCCCAGATTCACAGATTAAACACTGTATTCAT
This sequence comes from Xestia c-nigrum, assembly GCA_916618015.1. NCBI lineage: Eukaryota > Metazoa > Arthropoda > Insecta > Lepidoptera > Noctuidae > Xestia > Xestia c-nigrum. Next base: position 9,292,869 of record OU745245.1, on the reverse strand, counting down.
TTATGAGAGCCTATTTGTATTCATTGATTGAAAGCGTAAATACCTATACAGCAGATTAAATCCCTCCAAATTAATTTAGACGTAAACCAATTACGGTACTTTTGTTAATGTAAATGACAATTGGTGCACGCCAACAGATTGTCTGCAACATGCAATCAACAACATTCGTGCTGTCCTCACTAATGCGGTTACCCGTGTTTGCTCGCATGCACGTACTGTAAGCTATACGAACAGCAGGCTAACGTACATACATACAGAACTCATACTACTACAGTGTGTCGTGTAATGCGATTTCTCTGAAACTCGCGACGACATCGACCCTTGTTTGTTTCGTCAATTATGGAAACAGGATTAAATGCAAATGTTTTGTGTTTGCTTATCATTTGTTTAGTTTAAGTCAGTTGAATGGTTTTTTTTATCTCTGCTACTTTCGTGCGTAAATCAATAGTTATTTGTGCAACAAGAGAGCAAAGTGAGTTTTTGCTGCGAGTGTTAATTTTGAATCCCGAGTAAGCGAAGGATTCAAAGACACGAGGTGCAAATAACTTTGGTCTCGTGTAACACATACAACTTTTCATCTCAGCAGCGAGAACATAATACCTAAACAATACAAAACATACATACAAAACAGTACATACAAAAACATACATACAACTACAACATAGTGAGATATAAGTAATGTACAAATATTCACCGCGAGACTTTTCAGGCTGGAAATTTAATTCTGTATTTTTACATTATGTTTCAATTTTCGACTTCGTCACAGGACTCACTCATATTTATTTATTGTCATTTTTTTATTAGCCAAATTGTATTGTACATTGTAGCTAGCGTACATTGACCTAATCATTGCTAGCGTAAATTTTTACAACACGAGAATTTAAACAACAAAAATTTGAATCCCGCTATTTTTTTTAAATGCGTTCTGAAACTACACTCGCGGTATATCGAAGTGATAGTGACAGAAGAAAATGAAGTTGAAATCTTTCGAATTTTGTGAGTAGAGTTGCACAGTTCTCGATATTTAAAAAAAAATATTAAAAAGTTACTTTGTCTCACGCTCGCAGCAAAATCGAATTTTGCTCACTCTCTGTAAACAGCAAAACCTGCTTGTTTGAGGTGCTGAGGTGAAAAATAATTTTGTTACCTTAAGTAGAAGTTTTTTGTCTGACTGTACCTAACTAAAGCCGAATTATAGCCACCATGTCAAATTAAGGAAGCAGGAACATGTACGGTCGAACAAGTTATTTGGTTTACATTTTACAATGTAATTTGTGGATAAAACTGTAAACCAAATAGCTTATTCGATCGTACTTGTTGGACCGTAACAGATGGATAGCTATTATTGAGTATAACATAATATAACTTCACGCTTGTAATCCTTGAAGGTTTAGGCAGAGGTGTATAGCCTATTATTAAGTATAATTTAATGAATACGCGTATTTTATTGTTATACAGGTGTGGTTTCAAAACCGAAGAGCAAAGTGTCGCAAACACGAGAGTCAGATGCACAAAGGTAAGCTATTAACAGATATAATCACATCTATGGTATACGCTCTAGAAAACAAATAAGGTTCTTTTTAATTTCTTAAAATCGAACCATACTTCATCTCAATTTACAATTGAGTAAACAACTCACCACCAAAATTCCTATGTTAATGTTTCATTTAAATGTTACTAAATGCATCAGCGTCATAATTTATATTCAGAACAGTTTCCTTGTTTAATGTAGTCGAAAACTACAAATCGCAAATGATCCTGGCAAACTAGTTGTCGGCGAGTTGGCACCGCTGTATAATCGCAATGAATTCACTCGTGCGTGGTGCGCACTACATGAGTAGTTAGCGAGCCGCCGCCACGGCATGCACAACTCGCTGGCAGCACAGAACTAGCACATTATGTATTCTCCATGACTCCGTCTAACTCGATTACAACTCCCGCCGGCGCCGGTCCGACTCTAACAGTTTTTTAATTCGACCATAACTCACGCGGATGAATAATTAAAATGGCGGGCCGAGGCGGGAATCCGCGCGAAAGCGGTAAAAAAGCCCGGGAAACGGTACACGCGAGGCGATAAATTCAGGGAATTGCACAACGCACTTAGCGATCGACTGACTGACCTCCCTCACACTGGTCAAGGAGGAAATAAATAATAATTACATGAGATTCCTTACACTTTGAACTTGTCTCTTTATTGATACTTAAGAAATTTGAAAAAAAAAATACTATCTACTTTTACCTTTGTAGCAAATATTATTGAAACAAAGAAAATACATCCTAACACATCAAAATATTACGTCAGACCAATGTAACGTCAGAGCGTACAATTAATTACCCACATCTTGACGCGGTGGTTGTCCTACATCCCCAGTAACACATTGCACGGACGAAAATATCACATTGTCTCATATTGTTGTGTTCTGCGGCGAGCGCTGTCCCCGCTCATAACGTGACATAGACAAATGAGACGTGACTGCGCGAGTTACCCGCGAAGATCTTCAGGAGATCGCACTATCTCGTGATTGTGAGAGCATTGAGGAACCGCTAAACGGAGCGTAAAGCGGAAAAAAGCCGCTCGCCGGAATCGAATAAAATGATTCCCCGCGGGAGCCATTCGGACGCAATCCCGCCGTCCCCTGCTAAATGTCTTATTAACTTATGTGCCGCCCCCGCGCCGTGCGCCCCACCCCCGCCGCCACCCTACCAACACGAGAATAATCATGTAAAGTGAAATGAAACGGTTATTTGTTATGTTATTCCCCTTAAACGGAGCGACGAGATTCTCAATGTTGTTATTGATTTACGCAATCGTTTGTGGCCTCATATCGATGATTTGAAGATGCGTTGTCACGTAATTCAATTAGGTTTAAGTGTTTGTTATAATTTATAATGCTAAGGTATATTAAAATCATAAAGCATGTATCTAAAAGTTAAGTGTACGGGACCATCTATTTAAGCAAATGAAATAAATATGATAGAATCATTTTTCGTAGCCCTTATTTCGTAGCTACGCTATCGCTACGGCTACGAGTCGTAGCACTGAGTACAGGTTCGGTCATTCCAATACCGTACAGACCTACAATTTGCTGACGCTGGGTACAGCTGACTGAAATATACTTCAGTACATTACCCGTCAGTGTCCGTTGTCCTGAGCCGGGTATCACTGAACCTGAAAACAAATAAGGTCAAACCCGTAAAATCAATATTGTAAATTTAAAAAAATACGAAATAATAAAACTTGCAAATTCTAATAAATAATAACACTAATATTAAGTCTATAAACTACATAAATTCAATCCAGTAACTAAAATTATATTATGACATGTGTCCCAAAACTACTATAAATTAGGTCTTTTTTTAATTTTAGTATCCCTTTTCTTGCTTAATGTCCACGATTTCCAAATAGTTTATTAAAAACAAATTAAGTCATAAAATCATGTGTTCATCTCAGTGGCTGAATAATGGTTTATTTAATCAAAGTTCTTGGAACATTCGTACATTGATTTCTCGGATAAATTTGTTTAGTGCAATGCATGTTTAATGATTAAAAAAAAATAAACAACAGATTTTTTTTATTATACCTATTTTCTTAAATAGCGATATTTTCTACATCACCGTCCTTTAAATCATAACCAGTAGGCGCTGAATCTTCATAAAATTAAGAATTCATATTTAACGAAGACATGAATCTTGTCCGCTCGCAGCGCCCGCTATAAAAACAATCAGAGCAGCCGTGAAATTCAAGAATAAAAGAATACAGCGAAGCTTAATTGTTCCCCTGTTCATAAAATTGTAAAGTTATTCGCGCGTCGCGAGGGTGGCGATATTTTATTGCGCACAAACCGCTGTAAAGATGTTCGGAGCGCTTTAAAATAAGCGAGAGAGAGGAGCAGCGCCCCGGCTTACCTTCTAATTCGATTAAATTAAACAACTCAGAGTTAATCAAATAAATGCACGGCGGTCGTCGGGTGGAGGGCGCCGCGCCGTGCCGCGCCGCACCGCGCCGGAGTGTCGACCCGCCGCCGCCGGACGCACACCGCCGGTATTTATGTCGGCACTTCTCGAAAGTAATTCGGTGTCAAATATGGAAATAACTCATACGCGCGGAGAACATCCATTTTGATAATGCCGACGGCGACCGGAGAGGTTCTGATTTACAGCGAGCGTGCGCGCCCGCCCTAGTGCCGCCCGCCCGCCTTCGCACACTCTCACACGTATGCTATGTTCTCACTTCGATAACTATACTTACCTACATTGCATATGTTTTTTTTTAATTTCGCTGTAATAAAATAGAATAGATAGTAAATAAATAGATGATTCAATAAAGTACAGCACCAATAAAATAACAACACAAACACACTAAAACAAATGCATCCGTTTTCGTTTTACTTGCAAACAATTTTTCGTCACAATTTAACAATAGTGTTTCAACTGAGATGTTGTTAATTTGTACAACAACAACCCTTTGTGTATTTACAATTAGAGCTTTATAAAATATATAATCGTGTCTAATATAATCGAATGGCGAGGTATTCTATTAACAGTAATTAAATAAATGAATCTTTCCGACGAGACCCACGGAGCACCTTAAGTCGGGAAGATCCGCGTTAATTTATTAATTGCCCACTTGGCCCGACGGGTGGGCTATAAACAACGGATCTCACTTAATTTACGAGCAAATTATGCTTTACTTAAATATCAATTTAATTAAGTGGAGTTCGGGAACGGATCTCGGTGGATTTGTGTAGCGCCGTGAGCCGCCAGCTCGTTTGTCTCTGCCAATCGAGGAGGATCGATCGCTGGAGCGCGTCGGCCGCGTCACCCGCACACAAATTAATTTGTTTCATTATGGATTTCTTTCTGAATCGTTAAAAAGATGGAACAAAAACAATTTTTGCAACATTATTGAATTACTTCTTTGTTTTGGGTTGACAATTATATCTATGATGTGTGATATTTCATGAATTATGAAGAGGAATTATACATTGTCATGTTCATCCTAGGCTACATAGATAGATACACCATGCATGTAACATGTGTGATGTAGTGCACTGTCTAACCAAAGTCGAAACAAAAGCACGATATTAGGCTAGCTGGTTTGGTTTGATGACCACATATTGGTGTAAAAAAAAATGGTGATGTCCAAAATGATAATTATGTGTGCACTAGGTCTGCTGGTGAGCGGTGGCGGCACACCACTGGAGCCGTGCCGCGTGGCGCCGTACGTGTCGGTGCCGCGCCTCTCGGCCGCGCCGCGCCCCCCGCCCGCGCCGCAGCTGCCCCCGCTTGGCCCGCATCCTCCACCCTCCACAGCATTCGCGCCCTTCGACTCCGCTCTCCTGTCTGCTGCTGCTCATCAGGTAAGCATCATTTATGCTCGGTGATTCATTGCCATGGGACAGTATTTGAAAATCTTAGTCTTTAAAATAGCGACGTGTTTCCAAGTTTTAGATTATCACTAACCCATTTCAATGAATCATCCTGCATATTATACATGAATCACGAATTTGAAAGGCTCATTTATCAAATTCGTCTTTGCGGTGGTGTTCGCAGTACGCCAGCGCGGCGGCGGCGGCGGCGGCGGCGGCGTTGTGTCCGCCGTACGCTGGACTGGCGGCGCTGGCGGCGCGCTGCCGCTCGTCGTCCATCGCTGACCTGCGGCTGAAGGCGCGGCGCCACGCAGCGGCGCTGGCGGCCGCGCGCGCTTCCCCGCCGCCCGCGCCCGCACCCACGTCCGCGCCCGCAGACACATAGCCACACTACACTCCATTCAGGAGAGTTACCGTGCTCTCTCATCATCAGTAAAGCCTAAAGGCACATGCTGCATATATTTGTTCCTGCAACTGCATCTGAACAAAAACTATACTCTCAATTACTAAATTTCAAGTCTAGGTCTAAAGTTAAACGGACTTCTACTTTAAATCGGTGCAGTCCGTTGAGGTTCAAGGCATCTATCTATTCTTTATGTCTGGGCCGGCAAAAGTTTAAGAAATGTTTAGTAGCTCTTCAATCTAGTCCCACGTGTGTAAATACTTATTGATCGATTTGTAAAATGAAATCATTTCTACACTAATATTATAAAGAGGAAAACTTTGTTTGTTTGTTTGTTTGGTTGTAATGAATAGGCTTAAAAACTACTGGACCGTTTTTAAAAATTCTTCCACCATTCGAAAGCTACATTATCCACGAGTAACATAGGATATATTTTATCCCCGTACTCCCACGGGAACGGGAATTACGCGTGTGAAACCGCGTGACGTCCGCTAGTCGTCTATAAAATCGAAAATGAGAATTATTATAAGAGTTCTAGATAAATAAGACATAGACTGTTTGATATAGCGGAGTGTGGTTTAAAATCATTTACCAATAAAACTTACTAGAGATCTTGTCCATTTGGATTAGAAAACAAAATAATATAATAGTATAAATCTCCGATTGTGAAACAGCGTTTCAACGTACTACGTACTAGTCAGAGGAAATGCCAAAAATACTTACTATTAAACATAACTATTATAATGTCATTGCAATGGGCGTTAGTCGTAGCGTACAATGAAACCGCGTACTCGTGGTGTGGCAGTGCTGAACAAATGCGTAGCAGACACGTAACAATGTGTATCATTGCGTAGCAAACTCGTAGCAATGTGTAGCATTGCGTAGCAGACGCGTAGCAATGTGTAGCAGACGCGTAGCAGCCGCGTAGCATTGCGTAGCAGACGCGTAGCAGTCGCGTACTTATTGTAATTACTGTTACAACAAGAACACTGTGTGTTGTGTGTATTGTGTGATCTGTCAAAACACTGCCCTGTTGTCTTTGTTGCCAATATATAAAAAGTTATCGAGTTTTAGACTGAAATGGCTTTTTATTCATTTTCAAATATTGACGATTATATATTTATAACCGTGACGTGACGTTAATATTTTAGAAGAAATCATAATTATCGTAACTGCTGCGCGCGGCATCTATTCAGAAAGCCTTCACTGAACCAACGCCCATTGCGCAGGCACCTTGAAGGTACTTTGAGGACTCTTGGTTCCTAAACTTTTAAGCATAATAAAACTAAACAGTTGAACTTTGTTATGTGGGTGTTACCTATAGTTATAGATTTAAGATAATTGCATCCAGTACGCAGTGATCAGGCATCAGTTATTGTTACCTTTTGTACAAAGTTTATCTCGATACCAGACTTTTCGGATGCTAATGTTTTTTTTTTTCCGTAAGTTGTCGTGATTCTGATATAAAAATTCCCACCGTTACATTTTTTTAAAACCATAGATTATCGAGAGCGTTTTTTTTTTAATGTTGGCTATCAAATTTAATACATAGTGAAGTTTGTTCATTGCGTACGGGAGCCTTAACATAAATTTAAGTACAGTGTTTGTGAAAATAGTCTCCGCTTGTATCAGGCATGTACAGAACAGTATGTTAGCGATAAATGACCAAACGAGTAAATTGGACTGTGACTTATGTGTAAATTAATAAGCTGTGATAAGTGAACGAGATGGAAAGGGAAGACATGATCTCTTTAGCTAGTTTTTTTTAAGTTTAAATCGTATTGTATCTACTTATAATTCAATTTAAAATGTTGGTAGAAATATCACTGTTAATCAGTCTATTGCTGTCTACTACTGTTTTTTTTTCTAAACACACCTTGTTTTTCTCATAATAGGATGAAATTAGATTATTTTACAGATTAGCGGCGATGGCAAAGCTTCCGTTTTTGGTTCTATCGATATTTTCCAGTCAGTGTAAAATAATTAATTGCTTGCAGTCTCAATTATAATTTACTTATGTAAAAAAACGTCATTTCTATTGGATCATGGCTGCAGATGTAATAAGATGAACTCTTGATATTTAGGTAAGTTAATTACTGTAAAACAAATAGGATCACAAATGTAAATATGATATTTGAGTGGTCGGTATCAAGTAACAACTCTGTTTATAGTTATCTACAAATAAATATTAGATGATGATCATTTTGACTTTTATTTTTTTTCACCACTTAAATTTTTAAGGATCGCGAATGAAACATTATAATTTAAAAATAATTAAGTATAATGCCAGAATTTATTTGTTTGAGTAGTAGGTGGTGTTTCATCAGTATTGCCAAGAGATTTAACAAAACAAAGCTATATTTTCACTGGTAAGTCGGTTAGTCAATCAGAGATACGCAGGTGGTGATACCTAGGTTTGATAAGCCTGAGTGACTAACAGCCTAGCCCTACATGACCAATTGCATGCTTCCACATTTACCTGTGGGTAACCATAACATCTTTTCCATAAAAATAAACGAGTTGAATTGAGAACCTCCTTTTTTTCGTCGTTTTTTTTTTTTGTAACTTAGAAAAAGATAGTCAGTACTTATAATATAACGTTATCGCACTGGGATGCAGGTTTCCTCCCGGCGGCGCGGCGGCGCGCGACGAGAGGAAATGGCGGGTCGTAATCGAACCCAGTGCAAATGGTATTTCTAGAATACAACAAATTATATAAGAGCATTTTTCAAGAATCATCAACGCAATAAAAACAATGATTCATTGTTACAAATATTTTTTTTCAATCAAAACATCACTAAGCGACTCCAACCGAACTATGATACAAATGAGTTTGTTATTTGACATCCCTCATAAATCAGGGCTAGGGGTGTGCATCCCCATCGGCGGACGATATTGTTTCTACGTTTGTGGCTGATTGATGACAGCCCTGGCTGTATGCCCAGTGCCTGTGCCTCCTTAGAAATACTGTAGAGTAGGGTAGAGCTACAGGAAACCTGCATTTTTAATGTCGTGGTTTAATAATAAATGTGGAATCTGGTAACTATATTAAAAGTGAATCCAATACAGACTGTATTGGATTTGTAATACTAATGTTTATAAAGGATTTGATTTTAGGAATCCTTAATATGCCTTACTTAAAAGACAAATGAAATAAACAAATGCAAAGCAAATGTCAGTAGACGAAAAACGTAACTAACTAATAACATGCGCTCAGTTTTTCGTGTATTTGGAGTGAGACAAGCAGCAAGGCTGTCGATGCGGCCCAGACTGGGGAGCGAGCGTGTTTGCACAAGCTGTTAAAAAAGCCCGCCCTCGCATCGGGTGCGCCCAATTAGGGCGGCGACGCTGCTGATTGGGCGTAATCGCGTTAGTATCGGCGACAAACAGCCCCTGCACCCTGTCGCGACACACGAACTCACCGATTGTTTTAAACTGCCTTTACGTCAACTTAAGGGCTCATTCAAATGATTGTTACGTCGCCGCGTCGCCGCCGGCTGATAGGTACATCGCATGTTGTATGTAGGGAAACTCAGTTTTACTGTTGAATATATCCCTTTTGTTTTAGTATTAGTCATGTGTGGACTTATCTTCTCACTAAAGGGATATCTTCCGTGATAAGTTTAGTTTTAAACCGTGAAAGCTAAAAACAGTGTTTAGTCAAAATATCGGCGTTTTACCTGAAATAAAACGCTTATTAAACTACTTACCTTATTCGAAGCATAATTAAACAATTGAGATAGGCTGTATCTTGTTTCCTGTGCCTTTTTTCCTTACGTTTTTAGCCATATAGCTCTGTCTCGCTCTCGTGACGTCACCAGGTCAGAGAGGGGAGCGCACTTGCGAGTGCGCGAGCCTCTGTCTTGTTCATTGGATGATTGACTTTGTCACCAGGCAGAAATTACTATTATGCTTCGAATAAGGTAAGTAGTTTAATAAGCGTTTTATTTCAGGTAAAACGCCGATATTAAACCACTTGACCGTTATTCGAAGCATAATTAAACAATTGAGATGTGTCTGTTATCGCCTGGTGACGTTCACGACGAACGCCAATGTGTAGGGATAGATCGAGAAATAAGACTGAGAATGTAATAGAAAATGCATTGTATTACAAAAAAGAAAATAAAAAATCAACTAGCTACTTAATTCACTGGATTAAACAGAACGGTAATACTGTTACTCCCAGAAGTATCCAAAACTTGTCGTTTATAAAATCGAATAAAAGTATTAGAGGACCTCCAATTGCCCCGAGCCATAATATCTTCTATGGGGAAGTTGTCCAACCAATTCTTAGAAGCTACAGCGGACCGGATACTTCCAGGAGTAGCAACAATGCCTGCCTGACGCATCAGAGTTTTTATCCAGCCTGCAATAACCGTTCGTGAGGCCGCACGAGCTGCACCTCTTGTTGTGATAAACAAGTTATGACATTTTGCTTCCTGGCGTCTAATGGAAAGCAGTGAAGCAGTCCGTTCAACCCAGTATACCGGATCCAAATTTCTATCATCATTATTTTTATATAATCTCCAACCTGATTGCCTATGGTCAGATGAATCAGTCTTAGACCCAAAGGCAGGCCATAAAGTTATAAAATCGTGATCTGGTGATTTTAAATAATTATCTTTATCAGTCAAAAGGAGGGTCAAATCATGAATACGTCTACCAGAACAGAGTACTAAAAGGGCAGCAGCTTGACTCGATACATCAAAAATATTATCATTATTTATTGTTCTATTGCTAAGAAAAGAAACAAAATCATCAATATTCCAGATGGGTAACTTGGAATCAATAGGTTTTTTAATTGAAATCGATTTCAAAATGTGTTTTACCAAAACGTGATTACTCAAAACTCCTGAATTATTTACATTGGAAAGGGTAGAGACCACGGACTTATGTAACATTATTGTATTATAAGACAGTTTATATTGTATGTGCAGATCAGCCAAAAAACGAGCCAGGTCAGAACCTGATGGGTTCTTAGGGTTAACATGCTTAGTTTTACACCATGAGACCCAGCGGTCCCACGCAGGCTTATAAGTTCTAAGGGTGGAAGCGCGCCAAGAACTCTTTAATAGATCTATTTGAGTGTTATCCCAATCACCTAAATGATGCGTCCACCCCCACATTTCCATATTTCCAACACAAGATCCTGGACACGAGGTGGTGGTAGTCCTGTTGTCACATCGATTAATACTTTGTCCAGGTTCTGTATTGTGAAAGGTGGGGCTATAGCCCGAGCTTTGAGATCGCCGCGCCAAAACACTTTCTCCCACCTCGGTGCTACCAGTAAATAAATTCCCGATGCCTGATTGAGGTAGCTCAGAACTTTGGGTATCAGAAACGGGGGCGGGAACACCCATGCTAGAGTGAAGGTCCAAGCAACCGAGAACGCGTCGTGGGCTACAGCTTGTTTGTCGTTCTGATCCTTCGATACGTAATGAGGGACTACGTGGGCGTTGCTGGAGGCAAACAGGTCCACTTGAGGAATGCCCCATTTCAGGAATATCGCTTTTGTTACTTCGGGCAACAGATGCCATTCGGGGACCTGGCGAAACCGTGATAAGTGGTCGGCATGGTTGTTGTACCTCCCCGGAATGTAGTGTACGTTGATCTGAATTTGGTACTGATCTATCAAGCAAAACAAGTCGTAGGTTATGTCCATCAATTGCGTGGATTTTGTCCCCCCTTCGTGACGGAGATACGCTACTACCGTGCGATTGTCGCATTGTATGGTGACTGTAGATTGGCTCAGATACATGGAATGACTTTGAAAAACCTTCAATATTGCCAACATCTCTTTTACGTTGCAGTGCCCATTTTTCTCGTGTTGAGACCAAGTTCCCCTTAGGGACTGATCGTCTATCTGGGCGCCCCAACCTAAGTCGGACGCGTCCGTCGTGATAAAATGAGTCACTGGTGCGTGGTGTAGAATTGATGGATGTTGCACAAGAATTTCAATAGTGCTCGATAATGCAGTCTCCCTCTTTGAACGACAAAACTCGCAAAGTTTAGTGCTCCTATCACGCTCTGCAACATTTTTAAGTCTGCTTTTCCAAGACTTATGATGTGGCGAATTTTCTCCATCAGTGAATTTACTTTTTCCTTTGGTAAACATTTGAGGTTTAGCCAAGGATCCCACAGCACGCCCAGATAAACCAGAGATTTCTTTGGTGTTAAGATGGATTTTTGGAAATTTATTTGCCACCCCAGATATTTTAATGTTTTTACTAGAAGGGTCACATGGCTTGCGAGAATTTCTGGGTCTTGGTGGGCCAAGAGAAAATCGTCGAGAAACACCAATATTCTCACACCTTTGCTTCTCATTACTTGGGCAATCCAATTTGTCAAACTGGCAAAAGTTTTTGGGGCCGTGCTGAGACCGAATGGAAGGCAGGTCATTTGCAGAAGTTGTTTGTTGTAAATAAGGCGTAGGAAGCGCCTGTGGGGCTTTGCTATGTTCAGGTGAAAGTACGCCTGGGAAATGTCCAGCTTGCACATCCAATCTTTGGGCTGAATGAAATCTGGGACTCTGAATACATTTATCAGACTGAATGGGGTGGTCAGCACGAATTCGTTTAGAGCTTTTAAATTGAATATCGGTCGGGCCGATCCATCGCTCTTTGGTACCAGGAAGAGGGTGGATAAGAAACTTGGAGTTGGACTTACAATTTCTAGAATTCCCTGATTCAACATTTTTTGAATGATTAAAGTCATTTCGTTCGACACTGGTGTGTGAAACGCTTTGTTGTTGAAATTGGCCATAATTAACGGAGGTTTTTGCTGAAAGGGTATACGGTACCCTTGAATTATTCGAACAAGAAATTCTGGTGCTTGCATTTCCCTCCAATGATCGACGAAATTCGATAACTGACCCGCTTGAAATATGTTTATGTCAATATTTATTTCTCTTGGCATTGAAGCCTGAAGGTGATGACCTTCGCTTATGGCTGCCACGTCGGTGAGCGTGGTATCTTTGGTTCTGTCTTGCCCCGTGAGAGCGAAATTAACCTCTATCTACTGTGCCATTACCCTGCTGAGGATAATTGTAGTACGTACGCGCCGGTCCCTGCGAAGGACCTTGCATATTATGCTGAAAAAAGTCACCATGCGAAGGGACATCACAGTTCTGACAGCCGTGTGAGGGCATGTTAGTATTATAGTTCTTACCCTGCGAGGGCGGAACCGAATGCTGTCCCTGCGAGGGACGGATTAGCCATTTTCCAACTTGCGAAGTTGAGGCCGGGCTATAAGTCGATTTAGATGAGCTAGTCGATTTAGAAGCAGGCCAGAAGGCTTTTTTGATTCCACCAACTTTATCTAGAGCGACAACAAACTGCTCGGAATTAAATAAGTTGACCTCAGATGGAGGTATTTTTCTAATTGATGATTTAACTAACGGATCGCGAACTGCATTAGTTATGCTATCTCTGCGCATTTGTATTGTTTCAGCCCTATGCCCACAAACCATTTGCAAAAGGTCTGCCGAAACCTTGCTAAATTCACCGGAAGTAAAAATATCATTAAGTTTTTGGTTTATAGCCTCGAAGCTAATTTCTTCTTTCTGGTCTCGGACCCATGTCATAAAAGAACAAAGTTCCTTCTTTAAGGATTCTTTTTGCTTTAATAAACCGTAAGTTAAGGAAGCATAAGCTCTCTCTGAGTAGCTTAGGTGCTTAAGTGTGTCATAAGGTCTGATCTCCTCGTTTGCCTCGAGTTCCACGCGAAACCACAGATTACAGATACTACACTCCATGTACTTACGCGCGCTAATCACCTACCGAGCGCCGGGCAACCGGTAGCCCATAGCGCAATGGGTTGTCAACAGCCGCGCGGCGCGCACGTACCTAGTGTACCTATGCATATTCCCCAAAGATAACTTATTAAAACTATTTGACCGATTTCGAATATTCTCTACGTTAACAATCGGGAATAATTTAAAGGAGGGAAAAAAATATTAATCATTACATCAAAATAAAACACCTCTATGCAATTTTTTTTTAACAATTCTTTTCTAAATATTCCGTTAAAATAATTATAAATTCTGATACATTTTAAACATGTTTTATTTTATAACGTAGGTACCTTTACTAAAAATGCCTACTAACATCTTCGTCGACAGAGGCAGCCCTAGCAATCCGCAATATCCACGCGACTGCGCGATCTACAAAGCAAAACCCACTTTACGTTTGTAAGGTGAGGTACATTTTCGTTCGCAGCGACTATTGACTTAAAAGTGTAGGCTATTATAGCGGTAGGTATTGAATATTTTGTATGGAGTGAGTTATCTGTCATCTGTGACGAAACCCGGGCTATGGTTATAAGACTTTTGAGTTTCCGCGTAACGTACTTCACTCCAGTCCGGTTTATTGAAAAACTGAATTTCTTTTAATATGTTTACGTAACGCGCGTCAGTCTTTGGAATAGCCGGTTCTTTAAGCTTAGTCTCAACACCCAAATTATTAAGAAAGCTACTAGCTTCCTGTTCGAAATCATCCTCGGCGAAGAGGGAAATGACATCATCGGGCACTGGTACACTGTTATTTAAATACTGATTAGGTAAATCGCCGGTTTGTTTCACTTTACGCTCTGGGTGGCGACGCCTGTGCTTGCGCCCCCTTTTTTTATGACGGCGGCGACGCGCACTTTTGTGTTTTGACCTATGGTCAGAAGAACTAGATGAACTGGAACTGGTACTATCAGAGCTACTACTACTGCTGCAGGAATGTGAACGCTTACGTTTTGTATTAGCTTCCTTATTATGAGCAACGTGGGAAGGACCTGCGACCGGTTCATCTTGTGAAATCAACGTTATTTCTTTATCCATTACGTGTTATATAACAATCGCGCACCAAAACACTGAAAAAAAGTGAATAAACAACACTCGAACGGAAAAACCGTTAATTTAAATATAACAACACTGATTTACAAAACTCTAAAACAGTTAAACACTAGAAACAGTTTAGTACTTATCGAAAACTTCAGTTTTCGATCGTAAGGAAAATTAATGACGACTCACCTGCTAGGTACAACCGTCTTCGGCAAGGAAAAGAACGCCAATGAACAAGACAGAGGCTCGCGCACTCGCAAGTGCGCTCCCCTCTCTGACCTGGTGACGTCACGAGAGCGAGACAGAGCTATATGGCTAAAAACGTAAGGAAAAAAGGCACAGGAAACAAGATACAGCCTATCTCAATTGTTTAATTATGCTTCGAATAACGGTCAAGTGGTTTAATAGTACCTATATGATACAGTTTGATTAATATTGAAATAAAGAAAACGTTTCATCATCATCATCATCTGCCTAGCCTTTTCCCAACTATGTTGGGGTCGACTTCCAGTCTAATCGGATGTAGCTGAATACCAGTATTTTACATTGAGCGACTGCCTATCTGACCTCCACAACCCAGTTAACACTGGGACTATTGGATACCATTTGGTGAGACTGATGTCAGACTTTTTGGACACCTGTAACGACTGTCAAAGATGGACAAATGACAGCCGGGAAACTGTTGGAGTTTAACGTGCTTTCCGAGGCACGGAGGAAACTCGGTATGTAAGGGTGGTCACCCATCCACAGCCCAACCTAGGCAAGCACGGCTTAACCTAAAGATCGACCCAAGCGGCAGTTATTATTTAGCCACGAGCTCCTCAAAAGCCGTAAAAGCGTCCGTGAAAGAAAACAGTGTTTAGTCAAAATAGTAGGTACCTATTTGATACAATTTGATTGATTGAAATAAAGAAAACGTTTATGAACAAATTAACATTTATTTGTGATCAAAACTCAAAATTATATTTATAAAACTAGTTTTCACCTCAGCACCTCAAACAAGCAGGTTTTTCTGTTTACAGACTGAGCAAAATTCGATTTTGCTGTGAGCGTGAGACAATAGTTATTTGTTATACAAGAGTGCTCGTCAGCGAGGGAATCAAAAGAGCACGAGATGAAAAATATTTGCACTCGAGTGCAACACGTAACTTTTCATCCCACCTCAGCGAGGAAATGACAAAATACAAAAAAAATGCGCATTATTAACAGTTTCAGTTAATTCTGTTGGCGTCAAATAAACTTCCTCGTCGCTCATTTTAGGTTTTTCACTTGATTTCAAGTTTCTTTTTTTTAACCCAAGGTTTTAACAATATGACGTGAAATGAAAATGGCCCGCACAAAGCAAATTAAAAAAAAAAGTACCCCAAGGAGGTTCCGAGTCTGAGTTTTAACAAATTCAAAAAGGTTGTATGATAAATGCGGCACCATGGAGGTAGAAGTAAATAGGTTTAATGATGTTATTAATTCACAAACTTAGTGCACACGATGTTCTAAATTCAAATGGATAATACTTTTGTGTTCACCAAAAATCTAAAGGTACATCTATGTATGCATTTCTAAAATACTGATCGTGCACCAAATATTCCTGAATGTTACACAAAATATGTATTGTTTTTTCTCGCGATATTGTAATGTCTCGAAGTATTGTCAACTGAACATACGGAAGTATCTCTGCCCCCATAATCAGAACTTGGGGCACCCCCCCGTTAGGTTAGTTAGGTTCCTTTAAACCCTGCACTCGGAAATAGGGGCCCCGCGAAGCGGGGCTCCGTCGAGTACGCTTTTTAGGGGAAATATAAAGTGTTTTAAGGTTATGTTATATTAATCGGTATTTCTCAGGAATGGTGCATTAACTTTTCATGAGAGTTGTGCTACTGGGCAAGGGTGTTTGACACTTTGATTAAATACATTTTGCAGTGCATTATCTGAAGTAAAACTAAAAAAATAAATGCTTGTTTTTAAAATTAGGTGTATTACTATTTTTAGAAATTTGCAACAGTTGTTAAATAGATGCTCGTTATGACATATTTTAATGAACATATTTTGGTGCACATTCAGTATATTTGGTGGAACACAGGCAAAATTAGGTAAATGAAATGGGAATAAATTGAAGTACTTTTAAGTACCATCCAATTCAAATTTACTTTATCCTCTAGCTAGAGGATAAAAACGGCTTTTGCACTCAGATATCGAAGAGCAAAAATACGCTTTTCGAGATAGGGGGATGAAATAGTAAATTTTGATACAAGTGTAGAAAGTTTGTTGTTGTAGTTCAAGGCGGTATTAACACAGGAGCCGTAGGCGAGGGTGTTTTTGAGCCAAGAACAGCAATAACAAATGTCCACGTGTATCAAACGATGTTTTTCAATTCACTTTTGAAGAAAAAAATAAAAGAATGTATAATATTTTTTTTAGTAATTTTTTTCTCGCGCTTTGCTTTCGCCAGGTTGAAGGAGAGGCAAAGGTACGAAGCCGTTATACAGCCAAATATAAAAGAATAGTTTTTTTTATAAATTTTTGAATTTAGATCACAAATAAATGTTAATTTGTTAAGTAAATGTTAGTTTTTATTAATAATCATGTTCATCTATGATATTGAATGTATAAACACAATTTGAATATTCAAAAAGGTTTAAAAAGAAAGACGTAGATCGCTTTTCCGAAATAAATAAAAAAACGTTCACCTCTGACTCTATAGTCAGAGGTGAATGTTTTTTTTTTTAAATTAAGTATGCATTAAACCAATTTGTACTAAGTATAATATGTATAGTTAAATACGAAACACGTCTTCCATCAATTCTGTTAAAAAGGTTTATGCAAAATTTCAAGTAGATTGGACCTAGGCTTGCCCCCCCCCCCCCCCTTTTTTACACCGTTAGGGTTACAATCTTAGAAAATTCTTTTATACCGGATGCCTACATCATATACAACCTTAGTTTTTGTTTATACTAAACCCGAAAAGGGGTCATTGTACTCATCATTTTGAACAACTTTTTCTATGGGACGAACCTTGAAATCGCGAAAAAAAATCAGCTGTTCCCTACATTTTGACGTTTTATGCGAACATAAATGTAGGGAACAGCTGATTTTTTTTTCGCGATTTCAAGGTTCGTCCCATACAAAAATTTGTTCAAAATGATGAGTACAATGACCCCTTTCCGGGTTTAGTATAAACAAAAACTAAGGTTGTAAAGAACACGACCTGCTAGTTTCAGGTCTCTACGATCAGCGGTTTAGGCTGTGCGTTGACTTGTCAAATCGAAATCGAATCGGACCGTTTGTGAATTGCTATATATCAACTGTCTGTGTTGGGACCCCAACCGCCAACGATGTCGGAGTAAAATGACTGTAACATACGGACAGGCAGACTGACAGACAGACGGGTAGGACGAATCTGTAATCCGTTTGTGCTATTTGGCAACAGTACGCTAAAAGTAGCACTTTAGTGGTTCCATGGAGTATATTATTGAACCATGAGTGGTTCCATGCTGAACAAACTAATGACACAAGTGTTGCCAACGGGATCGTTTTGTGGTTCTGTGGTTGACACAGACATGACAGCACTAGGGATGGGCAAGTAACAAAAAAAAAACGATATTTATGTTTCGATACTTTAAACAGTATAGATAATTATCGAGTGAAAAATATAGATATTACTAGCTGACTCGCGCAACTTCGTCTGCGTCTCATAATTTGAGATTTAAACTATCCTATCTCTCAAGTTGGATCGAACTGCACATGGTGTGCGAATTTTATTATAATCGGTTAAGTGGTTTAGGAGTCCATTGAGGTCAAACATTGTGACACGAGATTTATATATATTAAGATATCATCAGATTGCACATGATAATTCATAATACATATTCCCAAAGTATTCAAACTTCGTAAAAAGGAATAGACGAAAATAGAAGAAAATTGTACTTTATGTTTATGCCCGAGCCTAAACAATTATAGGTATACAATTTAATGACACCAGTAATCATCGGGAGTTTTTAAAGTTAACGATACGCGAGGAGCACGCAAGGAGTATCTAATAACATTAAACACGAAACCAAAGATGCGTTAAAAAAAATCGAGATTGATACGAATTCGATACTCTAAAATAAATATCGAATATCGATATATTGCAATCTATACTAATATTATAAAACTGAAAAGTTTGTTTGTTTGTTTGAACGCGCTAATCTCAGGAACTACTGATTGAAATAGAAATTGAATAGAATAATTGAGTGTTGAATAGTCCATTTATCGAGGAAGCTATATAACATCACGCTACAACCAATAAGAGCGGAGCATAAATGAAAAATGTTGCAATAACGAGAGAAAGAAATGCGTGAAAAAATGTTGATGATTCTTTTTTATTTGAAAGCTGGTACTTTCCGTGTGGTCCCGTTTCAATTTGGTTGAGATCTGATGCTGATCTTCCGGGATATTAATGGAACTCTTCAAAATTGGACGGCAAATCTGCAGTGATTGCTGCAATCGCTTGGATGTTTATTGTTTATACAACATCATGACAGTCCATCTGGATGCTCTGAGGGGGTACGCAGATGTGTACAATACTCCCAGATTTCGACTGTTAGGTGTGCCAAGTTCCATTTATTGGCAGAAAGCTTATTACCGTGACATGTACTGTTTTTTATTTTATTTTATTGGAAAGGGTACTTCAAGGGTAGTTAATGAGTGTTTGGTTAGGTTCTGATTATGCGATCCATGACAAAGTAACGGAACTATTCAATTCTTAGGAGAAAATGTACTCGGCCAAATCTTTTATAGGCTACCCGGATATTTGCGTCACCTACCATAACGTCATTATTTACCGATTTCAAAAAGGAGGAGATTCTCAATTCAGTGTTTCCCGGGTACTCGAAGATGGCTGGACCGATTTTGTTTTTTTATTCCCAGATGGTCCCATAATCACCAAGTCAGGATACTGATGATGGGACCCTGGAAAAAAAGGGGAGTCTTCAAATTTTATGGGCACACAAAAAGCAATTTGGGTATTTTTAGGAAAAGTACTTTCTCGGAGTAATCCCGTTTCAATTTGGTACACAGATCTGATGAAGAACTTTACAGATTGGCAACAGAAATCCTCAATAAATGATAGGAAATGTACTGGGATTGCTGACATCTCATGTTTGTCTATTGTTAACACCAGTTCATAACATAATTATTATGAACCACTAAAATGTGAAAAATAAAAACTTCTTTTGCAAGAAATAAAACCACTTAAAAAATTGAAAAATTAAGTACTTTAGCTCCAGAACTTGGTGATCTTCTTCTCCGTGTCGATGATTTCCCCTTTTTTGTGGCCTCGGAAAGGTCCCTCAGAGTAAAGGTGGAGCCACAAACGGTGCAGGACAGGAGGTGAGCTATAGTTTGTGTTGAGGCACCGCAGTCACATAAGGCTAAACTTGGTGATAAAAAACTAAGTCAATCAATCAAACAAAGGTCATTATCTCTTTTATGTGACGCAGACGAAGTTGCGTGGGTCAACTAGTTAAAAATATCGATGATACTTAATTTTCGATGATTGTATGGAAAAATTTCAATGTTTCGATAAATCGATATTTTTCGCCCATGCCTAGACATCACAGAACATTATAAACTCTGCATTAATCCCAGTGACTTGACACGTGACTGCCCGACCCTTTCTCGGCGAACCAGCCCGCGACACTCAACATGTAACGTTAGATTCCCCAAATAATATTCCGACCCAGCCTTTCCCTTGCTGCCCTCCCCTCAATGACGCACTAAGTCGAGGCCGAACCCCACAGGGGGTGCCCTTAGTGACTATTCATTTAATTTGTATTTTTTTTAGTTTGTAAGCCCTGGCTGCGGGCCTTAAAGTAATTTTTGGCCATCACGAGATAGTCCGCAACCTTAGCGAGTTGCAACTATGGTCAGCAAAGAGTACAGTAACTATAGAGGGAAAGAGTGACAACTCTGTGGTAAAATTTGCATGTATGGAAAGTGCTGCCACCATGAGTTTGGTGGGTGAACTAAAGTTCTGATTTACACTTTACACACACTTACCTATGGTATGTGTGTCTACTGTGTATTCATACATTTATGTGTGTGTGAGCTTTATAGGTGTGCATGCATACTTTACTTCGGTAATATAGCTGTTCAAAACAATAAAAATGACCAATGAAAAACAAAGTTAAATATATTATAAACCTAAAACAAAACAAATAACAATAACAAGTAACAATTTTAACAGAATTAGCTAAGATAAACTCAACGTCATGGCCCAAATGACGTCTATGAACTCTGTTTGACAGCCAAGACGGCTGTCAAGTTTGTTTATCCCACCAAACTCCAGATGTCGCTGTCGTCTATGTAAATTGATGAAAGTGCTAAATGTGCCCCGCCTGGTGGTCAGTTCCAAAAAAAAAAAATTACTTGACACGCGTGACCAGCGTTTCCAGACCGTACCAAAAAAAAGGAAAAAAAAAAAAAAAAAGTTTTTTATTCCGTACTATTCACCACACAATCGTACCTCAGTGTAGACCGTACCTTTTTCGTATCTTTCTATACTAGTGATTAATTATACACTACAAAAAAAAATTATATATATAAACTCGTAAAATATTTATAAACTCGTCGATTACAGTCTGTCGAGAAAGTAATGGAAAATAATGAGACTCATACTTTCTTCAACTTTCTGTCCCATTTGACACTAACAATAATATAAAACAATATTTTTTGTTTCTATAAATATAGACAATAATATCGCTTCATATCTGAACTTCCTCATCACATTATTCCTACGATAAATTATTTTCAAAAAATATTGGTTACCTATAAAGTCGGTATACGGGCGAAAGTTTTACGTGACAACGACTTTGAGTGGTAAAATAATTTTAATGTGAATATTCATTCGTATAGTAGGAAGAAGGATGAAATATGTCTGTCTCTCTCGCTCTTAGGCGGGCTAACCATGCCCGAGTGGAAGGGACGCGTGCCTCTCACTCGCTCTCATTGTGAGCGCATAACGTGAGCGGAGCGTAACGCAGTTTCTTGAAGAGTCACCCGGCAAACCAATTTATAAGACGTTGTCACGTCAAAAAAAATTAAATCATTGCATCATTAACGAATTAATAATTAACCTGTCCCAACCGTACCTTGAAGTTAAAAACCGTACCTTTCTGAAAGCCAGCCGTATTTTTTTGGGAAATCATTCATACTGGCAACACTGCGCGTGACAGCGTCACAGCGACAGCAACACCAACTGAAACCCCATCAGCTTAGCAGCTATTCGAATCTCGTTTGTTCTGTAATAGTTCTGTATTTACTATTCTCAATTTAAAAATCTAGTCAAAGAGAAAGAGTAATTAAAACAAAAACTGCAATGCATAACTTTATTTAAAAAAAAATAACCAGTGTTACCGCTTGTCATTGAGAAGTTTAGTTCAAATGCTGTTTTAATAATTATTTAATCACATCAATGTTATGCCTGTATGCCATGTGCCAAAAATCTATGTATAAGTTATAAGACAAGGGTAAGGAAACTGGTGTGAGCCAAAAGTAATAAACTGTGCAGGTTCATTCTGAAACACTTGTATTTGTCAATAGAAGACCTCTAAGAAATAAATGTAGACTAAAATTAAAATGAAGTAGGTATGTCGATGAATTGTATCTTTGGGTTCTCTCTATTTCTACTGTTACTAGTAGCTCTGAATGTATATTTCTTCTATAAACTTAGTACTGAGCACAAACCTGCTGCTTTTAAGCTGCCTCTTGTGAAATCTGACCCTATACCCCCTGTTATCAGGGAAATAAATGAATACCTCAATCGCTTGCCTAGTCAGTACCACACCAAAAATATAAAATTCCTTCCCATTCAAAGAGATTTGATAAGCTCATTCAATTCTTCTGGGGCTAGTTTAGACAGTGTTTGGCACAATATTGAAAATGTAAGTAATGGCAACACATAGCCAATTTGGTGTTTACAATTGTAATTTCTTTTTCATTTCGGTTTAAAAGCAAAATATTGATTAAATCAAACTTATTAAAAACCCTATCAGAGGGCAGCACAAGTAGAAGTTTAAAAAACGTACTTCCTTTTTAATTTCAGTGGGCTGATGAGGAGTCCTTGTTCCCATATAAGAATGGCACGGGTGGTCAAATACTGCATGCTCTGCGCACCTCACAGATAGCGCTTGCTGACAATGCCCCCAAGGGGACGCAATTGAAGTTATTGTTCCTGTTAAAGGTTTGTTTTTTAGATGCACTTGTAATAAGATAAGCAATCTTATCTTGAGTATTCACATTAATTAAGTCATTCAATTTTTTTTTAGGGAAAACAAAAGCTGTACTTCAAACCAAAGAGGTATAATATTAGTGATGTAATTAGAGGCAATATTTATGCGGGCTATGACCGCTACAACTCAGAGGTATTCACATACTACCTTGCCATGATATTAAACTATAAGTGGGTGGCCCCTTCTGCCATAAGGAGAATTAGTTTTAACCGAGAGATTCTTTCTCATGCTACAGCTGGATTAAAAAGGACGATGGTTAAAAACGGTGAGTAATAAATTGAAAATTTTTTCTTCAACACATTAATCGTTTATTAAAAATTCATATCAAGTATGAAATCGTTTTTGGACGAATTCCTATCCCATAACCTTCCACTCTTCTGTCTGTGCTTTTTCTTCTGGCCAATTTCTCACGAGCACCTCTAAGCCATCACGCCAGCATTTATGACTCAGGCCGATCAGCCCTGATGCATTCTACAGTCATAGCCTACCCAATCTCACTTCAGTTGGGTTACTGCCACAAAATTTATAAAGATAATCATTTATTACTTATAAAATTAATTGCAAATTGGGCGGCTGCCCCATTTCAAAACCTAGGAAAGGACAATTTTTCCAAAAATCGTTTAATTGCATAAACTTCCTTACCTAGTAAGTCCCTACCGAATACAAAAACACCAGCATTAAAAACTCACTTAAAAGCAGATTTATTTAAGCATTGATACCTAGTAAGTGCCCTATCCACTCCCTCGTGACCAGTTTAAAACCTAGTAAGTCACTTCAACCAATTCAAAACCTAGTAAGTCTCTAGACTTTTTTTTTTACCAATAGTTTTTTTTTTACTTAACATAAATACTTTTTAAAGGCTGACCTATATTACGTTTATGCGCTCTCCTGTAAAATTTTGTTTTAGGTCCTTACTAGGTTTTGAAATGGGGCAGCCGTGGGGTTTCTGAGGTAATATAACAGAGTTACAGGTTTTATTGTCATACTTCCCCATGTCTCCCTTGTTACAGATAAAGGAGTGTGTGTTTATGGCAAGTGTTATTACTGTAAAGTAAATGAAACTGTATGTCCTGACAATAATGGTGACATTGAAGGAGCGGCTATATTGTACTTAGATAAACAGTTCATAGTTAACAAGTCCCCATGGAGACGGTCCTATAACAGCTTAAAAATGGAATGGGAAAATGATAATGACTATTGTAAGTAAGTATTGTTTATTTATTTGATTGAACAATATAATAATCCCAGAGTTCTGATTTAAGCTCATCTATGCAATGGGCTCACCCCCATTATGGGCATCGCCAAGGCCCTAGAAGCCCAGGAATTTTTAAAGTAATAAGTTTTCTTGCCTGATGCCATAGAATTAGCAAATAATTGCTGACAGCAGATTCACTCAAACTAATATATTTTTAAAGCTAACAATGAGCCCCTGAGCTTGTGGCTAAATAATAACAGCCACTCAGGCCGAATTTAGGTTAAGCCGTGCTTGCCTAGGTTGGTCTGTGGATGGGTGACCGCCCTTACATATCGGGTTTCCTCCGTGCCTCGAAAGCACGTTAAGCAGTTGGTCCCGGCTGTCATTTGTTCATCTTTGGCAGTTGTTACAGGTAGTCAGTGGCCCAAAAAGTCTGACAACCAGTCTTACCAAGTGGTATCGTATCTGACCTCCACAACCCAGTTCATACTGGGTATTATTAACTGGGTTGTGGAGGTCAGATAGACAGTTGCTACATGTAAAATACTGGTATTAAGCTACATCCGGTTAGACTGGAAGCCGACCCCAGCATATTTGGGAAAACGCTAGGCAGATGATGATGAATGTGCCCCTGAGCACTTGTACTACTGCTACAAACAAAAACTTTCTTTGTATGCCCACTGACTGGACTAAATATTTTTACAGGAAAGTGTCATCACATTTGAGTACAAAGAGAATACTGAATTTAATTGATATTGCTATCATTGATTTTCTAATACAAAATGGAGATCGCCATAGATACGAAGTGTACAAACATAGAATAATCCTGCTGGACAATGGGAAAGGGCTTGGTAATCCTATGCTGGATGAACTTGACATACTAGCCCCACTATATCAGTGTTGTATGTGAGTACAAAGCTTAATTTATAATTACTATATTTTTGAAGTGAAACTTTTAATGCGACTTCCAACAAGGTTGCGTAAAACGTTTAACGCTACCATGAAGGGTGTATGAAAGCACTGTGCTCCTAAGGAGAGGGAATAGAAAGAGACAGAAGTAGAGGGAATAGAAAGAGACAGAGCGAGAGTGAATGCGTGGCACTCGAATGCATGCGCGTAGTATTTTCATTTCCACGCGGAGGGACTCCACGCACTATTTTTTTTATTACGTACTACAACAGATCTGAATCGCCCCTACCTCGCCTGGTGAGCAGAGGTCCTGGATTCGATTCCTAGGTTGTTCAAAATATTATTGTGTTTTTCCATCTGGAATTTTTGAGTATCAATGTCTAATCCTTCTTCTGTAGGGTAGGTGCACATAAGTTTGACGTGTCTGTGTGTGTGTCTCTGTGTCTGTGTGTGTGTGGCATCGTAGCTCCCGAAGGGATGATGATTTTGTTATTTTTTGTTTGAAAGGTGAATTAATCGGGAGTGTTCTTATCGGTCCAAGGTGGCCTCCGCCACGAAATGGCGAAGAAAATTTTTTTTTTTTTGGGTTAGACATGGGCGCCGCGCCGCGTTGACGCCGCCGCCGCATTTTGTTTGAGTTTTAGCACGTTAAGTATTAAAATGGCAAGTTTAATAAATACAAGTGTGAGTAAACTCTCTGTATCATATATATGTGCGAGAAATTGTAAAAAAGGATGCTTTGCCCGAAAATACTAATGGTTCCTCATACAGTGCCGGTGCTGGATATGGAATCGAAGATGATCCACTAGACCAAGAGTGTTGGCGATGGCTCTGAAACAGCTTAAAAACAACACCGAGTGATGACGGAATTATGGCCCAACTCGTGAAGGCGGGTATAAAACCGGTACTTATGGCCCTTCAGAGGCTATTTGATTCCGTCATACACGAGGGTAAAACTCCACAGGCATGGTGCAGGGGTGTGGTGGTACTCTTCTTCAAGAAGGGCGACAATGCCCGGCTGAAGAATAGTCTTGACGACAGTATCAAAAAATTGCAAATCTATTAAGTCAGGTCGGTAGTTCGAGTTTTGGAAAATAATAAAACACGTATTTCATGTTTTTGTAAATCGATGAATATTGATCAAAATTCTGGAGTAGGAGTGGGGGCTCGTGACGTCAGAACTCGCTTAAAATTATACCAAGGAGTGACTTATTGAGAATTTTGAAAGCCGTCGTCTCTTCGTCAATTTTGATTTACGTAACAAAATAAAAAAATACGGACCAAATATTTGTTGATAATCTAACTGACTGACTAAATATTTTTTTGTGGTCTACCCTACCAAGCGATGTCTTCAAGTTGTTTTCAAGAGTTTAAGAATCGTCTCGCGCTCAGGTTTGACGATTTCCAGCCTCCCTAACAAGCCGCTGCGACAAGTTTCCTTCCTCTGTTTAGCGTCTGTGGACTACGAGAAAACTTTTGATGCAATCGAGACTTGGGCCGTACTGCAGTCTTTCCAACAGTGCCAAATCGACTAGGTATAATTACTTGAAGAAGTGTTTGTACAAAAACGCCACTATGTCGGTCCGGCTTCAGGATCAGACCTCAAAACTTATCCTTCTGTAGCGAGGTGAGAGACGTCGTATCTCCGAAACTGCACCGCTGCATTGGATGATGTCTTCAAGGTTCAGGACTGAAAAGGTCTAGGTATCAACGTCAATGGCGAGTACATAACTCATCTTCGGTTTTCTGACGATATATGTATGTTTTTAGTGATATTCTGTAGCTTAATTTTTAACACCTTCAGACTCCGCCACGCCGCGCCGCCGGACTAAATTCAATAGCACGCCCGCCGCGCCACCGCCAAATGAGGGCGGCGCCCATGTCTAATATGGGTATCAAATGAAAGGGATTGATTAGTAGAATAATGTACACTGTATTGAAAGGGAATGAAGAATATTATGTAACAAAATGAAAACTAAAACTTTCTTTTTGTTTTATCAATACCCTAGATTGAGGAGGAAAGTGGAGTGATGACTGGTACCTACCCAGGACCTAACGCACTCTGGTGTCTAGATCTTGATCTTCCATAATCAAATGCCATTCTGAAATTCCATTTAAACTAACCCTCCTTTTGTTCCTCGCCGCGATCTGGTAAAAAATAACAATTTTTATTTAAGGCCACTCACACTTAACCGTATCATGAAGTCAAGTATTCCTTGAAAATTGGGTTTACACTATACTGTCGCATTTAAGAAATCGTATTGAGTATATTATTTCGATCGTATTTATTAATTTGACATTTCAGATTATCATCGAAGACCTGGCAAACTTTGGAGCTTGTGTCTGGCGGCAGTTTAACTAAGACAATCAAATTGTTAGCTTCATTCCAAGGAGAAAAGCTGACCACAGACGACCATTACGCAGCGGTAGAACGAAGACTGTTGAAAGTCTATGCTACAGTAAAGTATTGCATAGGAAAACACGGCAGTGCCAAGGTTTTTAGAAATATAGATGGAGTTTGACTATAGTGTTTGTTTTTGTTCAACACGTTCAGGAACCAATACAGATGTTCATAGACCCCGCCTCCGACCCACCTTCCACCTTCCTTGAGTGAGACTCCTCATTGTAACTGTTTAGTGATCACTGTTTTGTTAGGGTAGGGTGGTGTAAGTTTGCGCAGTTTTGTATACTTCGATCATAAAAATAAAACGTACAGATTAATCACGGGTTTCTTTATTACTTATAATTAAATCGAAACTCATCTGGAAATAACTTATTATTATTACTATTATTATTTTTCCTTTATTTAATTATACACAAACCTTTTACATTTTTAAATATTATTATAAAACTACTAGCTGACTCGCGCAACTTCGTCTGCGTCTCATAATTTGAGATTTAAACTATCCTATCTCTCAAGTTGGATCGAACTGCACATGGTGTGCGAATTTTATTATAATCGGTTAAGTGGTTTAGGAGTCCATTGAGGACAAACATTGTGACACGAGATTTATATATATTAAGATATATAAAAAACATTTAAAAATATAAAAAATTGTAGCCCACCGGTATCGGGAACAGGGTCCAAGCTACCGGCGGTCAGGGCTCCAGAGAGAAGAACCTCCTAACAATACGGGCCGTGTCCAAGAGTACCGCTTTCTGAATCAAGCCCTTGATCCAGCTGCCTAACGAGAGCCTCCTCAGGTGTTTGTCGAGGCTCTTGGCAATTAAGCCATGCGCTGACACGACTATCGGCACAATGATCGCTGAGTCCACTTCCCACATGTCGACAACCTCGCGAGCCAAGTCAAGATACTTTATTTGTTTATCTTTCTCGGCTTTCACGAGGTTCTCATCATGCGGGACCGTTATGTCAACAATCATTGCGCGCCGCTCTGATCGATCCATCACCACTATATCAGGCCTATTGGCTATAACAGTCCTGTCAGTGATGATGGATTGATCCCAGTACAGTGTGATATTGCCATTAACGAGAACTGGGTCGGGCACATACCTATAGTAGGGCACTTCCGATTCCACAAGATTGTATTTTAGAGCAAGTTGCTGATGGATTATCCTGGCTACAAGGTTGTGTCTGTGCAAGTACTCTCCGTTAGCTAGACGAGAACACCCACCTATTATTATTTATTATTACTTATTATTGAGCAAACATAATCAATTATAGTTTTTTTTTTAATTAGCTTTATCTGTCCCACTCCTGGGCAAAGGCCTCCCCCCCATTCCATCCACTTTTCTCGGTGTCGCGCCATCCCGCGATCTTCTCTTCGGTCTGCCGCGACCCCGTCTAACTGTCTCAGGGCTCCAGTTTTGTGATATTTGTGGGACTTGCGCAAACACACCCCAGTGTGTAAAATTGCTCATAAATGCCGTTAAGATTGCGCAGTATTTGTTTAGGCGCATTACTTGCATAAATCACATTTAAATGCCCCGAATCCCAAATAATCAATACACTTTTCGTGCCACCACACCTGGCACGTATCGCACTCGATCCAATCTTCAATAGGCTCTACAAAGACATCAGTGCATCCTCCACACCCCATAGCTCGCGCAATGCTCGTGGAAGTTGGCTGTCGAAGAGAAATTTCGGGATGCCGCTTCATAAATCCGCGGAACCACTCTTTCCCTGCAATTCGTGTGTGTGTGCTAAAACGATGTGGTATATTATGCTTTTCTGCATACTCGTAAGCTGCGCTTTTTAATTGTTTGGCTGTTAAACCTAAAAACATTTCATCCAGTGTTTTCAAGTGGTCGCAGAAACCTTGTTCTACTTCTGCACTAAATGTAACGTCATGTCTACCTAGCTTAGTTGCACATCGCGGTTGCAGCAACCGGTATCTTAGTGTCGACTCGGCCATTCCTAAAGACAAAGCAACTTGTCTCTTTCTTTCTCCTTTTTCAATACGCTTACGAGCATCCTCTATGATGGAAGGCGAGCAAACTTCACGGTTAGATTTGCGTGATCGTCGCGACATCCTACAACAAAGTGAAGCGCTATTTAAAGTAATTAAAAACAACCATTATGCACGGTAGTCTGTAAGTCTGCGCGCAATCTTATCCACCCACTAAATATGCGAAAACTTGCACACTTGGCCTTCAACGCAATCATCTTGATACTACTATATTTCGGAAACTTGACACTGGAACATTTTGTCTCATACAATAGTTGTTAATGATGCCTGCTATAATAAAGGTCCTAAGCGTGGCTGCTACTTCAAAAAAAAACAATACGGCGGAAAAAATCCGAAACAAAAATGTTCCAAGCCCTTTCAAAGCTAAACACAAGAAAAAGTTCACACTTGTAAAATGTCTAAAAATTTGATCAGAGGGCTATAAACTAGCTAGCCGTCCGGCCGTCTAGCTAGCCGTCCGGCCGTCTAACGACGACGACAGGCCGTGTCGACGGCGCGTTCGTGTTCCACGCGCGCCTCAAAGAGATGTCAGCAAAACGAGAGGGGCCCGCAAGGGCCGAAGCCTGCCGGGGTTGCGGGCCTGTTCGAAAGAGATACCGCGGCCCCGGAACATAAAGGGCGAGGAAGGAACATGGATGGGTTTTAGTCAGTAAGAGTCTGACACTCCCTCCCGCTCCGCCCAGAGTGGGAGAAGTCATTTGATGATTTCCCATCCTAAAAAAAAAAAAAAAAAAAAAGGGCTATAAACTCACCTGGATTTGCCGTTTCCTCTCTTAGCTTAATATTTTTTCCGGAGCTCATTCAAAGCAATAAAAACACGACTGAAGTTGCCAGCGTGTTTCAGTTCGAGTTCAGAGGTCGAGTCGAGTAACCACATGTGCGCAATTTTATCCCCCGCGCAATCTAGCGATGTTACGAGTCGAGTTGTCTGATTCGAACAATTCGAATCGTCTAAACTAGTTGATTCGAATCAAGTTCGTTCGCAACTCGCCCGACAACTAAGCGTATAACACTTGCGAGTGCACGCGAGTCAGCAGCGATTCGCCAACTCGAAACCAAAATTCGACTCAGTTAACTGTATTGGCGATGGTACATTACGAAACAAATAACACACGCACAGCGGTGTGCAGCGAGTGTAGACTGACTCAGTGACTCGAAAAGGTAAACTGTAAACTCGAATCAAGAATACGAATACTGTGAACTCGACTTGACTCGCCGATCCGTTTGGCTGCTGCCGCGAAGCGAATCCCATCCGGATGAAATGAGTCCAGTCCACTCGAGTTGCGATTTGAGTTAGCGGCCGAGTCAACTCGAGTTATCAGAGTTGGAAAAAATCGACTCGTAACATCGCTAGCGCAAACTTACACCACCCTACCAGTGATACAAGACGTTTTATATAAACTAAAAAATTGCAAAAAACCCAAGAAAATTCAATTTTTTTTCAATTTGCGGGCCAGTGCTGGGTTGTATTGTATGTTAGTGGAAGTACCGGTCTTGCAGCCGCGAAGGATGTTTTCATCAGCGTACAACTTGGCACTGTCCTGCTAATTGCAAAATATGTTGGAAAATTTGAACTTCGCGGGCTACTTTGGAGCATCAGCCTTCTGGGGAAAACTCAAACTCATAAATATACAATTGTACTTACGTTTCTTGCAATTTGCAGGCCAGTGGTAGGTTGTATGAAGTTAAAAATATCGTCGCGACTATAACACGTGTCGTTTCAGAATTTTAATCATCAATCCCTCCCCCTCCCATCCATCCCATCCATTCCATTCTCCATCCCTCTAAGTTCTTATAAGTCAAGTCCGAACGACTTTGGTTTCGAAAAAATCGTTCCTCTCCTCTCCTTTCCACTCACGGTATATTTGAAGGGGGTATTTGACGATTAGTCGGTTTAAATTTTAAAACTTAAACGCACCCCTGACATTTTTTTTTTTCACCCTTGACATATTATTAACTGACAGCTGATGTTTCTCTATCATGTGATGCATGTTTGTTTGACTTTGTCAGTAAAAGTCAGTGATGCCAGATCAACTGATTTAGCAGTAGATCTACCTGATTTGAAAAAAATCTACTTATCTACTGCCTCGATTGATATTATTTAAGAAATCTACCTGCTTTTTTCCAAATCAGGCCCCTTATTCACAACCATTCGACTCGCTTCCGATTCGGAAAGTCGTATGTCTATCTCGGTCGTTTTCGTAATGCCAGAAGAAGACAGATATACGACTTTCCGAATCGGAAGCGAGTCGAATGGTTGTGAATAAGGGGCCAGATCGGATCATCTAGTTATTGTAGTCGTGTCGTGTCATCTGGCATAAATGCCTACCTGGTATAACATGACATTTTTTTTCAACAAGTTTTGTGAATTCGCGGTATTTTTAATCTGTATTGTGCGCAATACTGACCAATTACTGACAGTCCCAGTCACAAGGCATTGCATTAAAACCGTGAAAGTACTGTAGTTGCCCATTCCTAAGCTTAGAACTCTATGTAGAAGAACGGGCAAGAAACTCCATACACTCTTTGAAGTCAAATAATTTTACAAAACATCTTACTGTATGAAAATAAGAAATATGGCTCTGTAGTGGACTAAAAAATTGATAAGGGAATGCATTAATAAATATCGTAACACCGAATATATTGTTAAAGATGTAAAAAAAGTATTTGGGAACTTGCCAAATGCCTTTTTTACACCTGAAACGTTTACAACATCAACTTTAGGGTTAAAATTGCCAAATTAATTAAAACGTAAATATTTGACAGCTATTTGCGACGTTGCCAACTTTTGGGATACGCGTTCTTAAGTTAGGTAAGTACCGTAGGTACATATTTAAATATTTGTATTTTTATGTTCTAATGGATTATGTCATACTTTTAATTCAAACTCAAGTCCATTTTACCTTAAATGATAAATTATGTTTATTTTGTAAGTAGGTTTTCACAAACACTTTTACACGTCTTTTTTTTTAAACTAGATGAGGCCGGTGTTTCGCACCTGACTACTCTGAGAAGAAACAGCCGAAACAAACTCAGAGGTCATGGTCTCTTTTGAAGTCCAGACATAATCTTGCTCCATTCACATGAGGATCATGTAGATATTAGTGTCTGAAATGGTCTTTTGAAGAAAGAACCACACAGATTTGAGTGAACCTGTCCAGTCAGTGCAAGCATCTGTCAGTTATCGTGTAGCTCGACTTATAACACAAGGAGCTCAACTTATGTGGGTATGACTTTTTTAATCTACTGATTTTTCCTCCGATCTACTGCTAAAACTATAATTTTTCTACTGATTTCTTCAGATTCCATCTGGCAACACTGGTAAACGTAGTGATTATTTATTGTACAAATGTACCTACACTGTGTTTGTCTGTCAGTAACTCAGTATAACATTGACAACTTGACAACATCGGGCAAGGTCATCAAGGTGCTAATAATTGTATTTTCATAGATAAAATGTTATGCCAATTGCAAATATAAGTTAGAGTTCTAGCTGCAATACAATTTAGTACTGAATTACATTCAATTCAATTATTTAAAAGGAGTATTTGTTTCTAATATGTTCGAAAAAATCGAAAATACATTTTTTTACTTTGCTTACGGCAGTAATTTACTTAAAAAGAGAATTCACATCAACAATCCATCTGCAAGATTTTTAGGAATTGGCCGATTGGACGTAAGTATTTCTAATTTGTTACCTACCTTCTTGGTAGCTGCCCAC
Organism: Xestia c-nigrum; assembly: GCA_916618015.1. NCBI lineage: Eukaryota > Metazoa > Arthropoda > Insecta > Lepidoptera > Noctuidae > Xestia > Xestia c-nigrum. The sequence goes on along the minus strand of OU745245.1, from coordinate 9,259,748 downwards.
CCCTAAGACAACCCACCGATCCCATAATGATGTACAATCATGATAAAACCTTTTAGATTACAGAAATGAATACAGTAAAGAAATTTCTTTTAATACCCAGAGCTGGGTGGGTCTTAAAGAAATTTAATAGAAGGATCTCCCACTGACTTATCTTTCCCTAATATAGGGCAAGGTCCACAAGGTATGACTTCATAAAAACAGAAATTTTCCAAGTACTGACAATTATTATCATTATTATTTTAGGATCACCAGCTCGATTTTATTAAATATTCTGAACACTGGCGGGGCACTTCAGCTACTATAGTACCTACCCCTGGTCCACGTGTATGGGGAGCAATATGGAGATTGCACAATAATGATATGCCTGCTTTGGACAAGTAAGCACATCTAAATGAGTCATGTAATACTAGCTTATGCCCGTGGCTTTATCTGTATGGAGTTCGGGAATTGCCCATGGGATCAAACTTCTGGGATAAAGTGTAGCCTATGTGCAATTCCAGACATTATTCTATCTCAGTGCCAAATTTCATCCAGGATCCATCCAAACTTACATTTATATTAATTTATTCTATTTAATGAAATGAACTTATTCATTTAATTTTATTTCTCTACTGTAACTTTTTCTTTGTAGACAAGAAGGAGTAGATGAAAATTGGTATTTTGCTAAAACTGTAAAAATTGTACTACCAGATGGTTCTAGTACAGATTGCCGAACATACCAACAAACAATCAACCCAGCAATCCGGAAAAAGGGCGAAGAACTGCCTCCAGAAAGACGGCCTTGTATAACATATTTAAACTGTATTGTAACTGGTGCAACTGAATGCAAGCTTCCAGAAGATTATATTGAAGAGCTCAAGAAAATACCCCATAATGGCCAAGAAGCCTCACCTAAAATGATTGAGAAGTTACAAAGAAGTGTTTAGTGATAATAATAAAAGAAAAAAGTTTTTATTTGTTTTAATCAAAATAGCTAGGTTAATACACACACACACAGACTGACGAACAGTATGGTTACGTGGGGTGATAGGGGCCTTTTGGTCTTGTACAGGACAAATTCAGGAAGGAACATGGATGGGTTTTAGTCAGTAAAAGTCACCCCTCGCTTCGGACTCGCTCGACTCATTACAGAGCTCCCCCGCTCCCGACAAAACTGTCGGTTTATTTGGTACAGCGCTGCTCACAGAGTATATAATGCTGTATATTTACATTAGGTAGTTGTATTACCTAACTTGCTGATTGCGAGCAGGATACACTTTGTAATTGGGTGGCTTGGCCACTGTACGAACTTGTGACCATAAACGGTCTGTTCGCTTAACTATATTGTTGCCTTTTTATCTTTTGTTTACTTAATTGCCTTTTGTACTGTGTACCATTTCTATTGTGTGTGTTAATTAGTAACTACTTGTAATAAAACTCTGTAATTTATTACAGTCTTGTTTATCCCATTAAAATGGGGACTCCAAAATTCTGACGATATACCTCTCGGCACTCCTGATCCTACATACATATAAATATCCATGACTCGGAGTCCATGCTCATCAAGTCATCACACAAACATTTGCTCCTACCGGTATTCGAACCCAGAGCCCTTTTTTTTTGTTTTTTTTAGGTTGGGAAATCATCAAATGACTTCTCCCACTCTGGGCGGAGCGGGAGGGAGTGCCAGACTTTTACTTCCATAGATTGGCGTCAAAGAAAATGTTCATAGATAGTGCTGTCATCTGTGTGTTTGAGAACACGAACTTTTCAACTGTGACTGTTTTACAACTGTCATAAAGAGAACAGCAATTTCGGAAAACTTCTCAGTGAAATAAATAGCCTAGCGGTGTCAGCGGCTGCCTTGTGATTAGTCCCAGGTTCGAATCCGCAGTCAAGAACTAAGTACCTACTTATAGAATTTATTTGCTTGAAACACTAACAGTGCCATCTAACAGTTTAGGTACGCAGTTTTAAAAATTAAAATCGAAAACCGGAGTTGCGCATATTATGCATTGCTCAACGTGTATCACAACACGCTCATATGCGTGTTTATTTGACACAAAAATGTGCTAAATCTACAAGAATTACATCATAAAATAATCAAATAATACGATAATAATTGTCGTAAATAAACATTTGTGAATTCACAAAGTACCTACTTAAATCATTTTAAATTTAGCATCCTATTATTGATCGAAGCATCAACATGTCAACATTTGTTTTGAACAAAACTACACAGTTATCGAAATAAGTTGCCAAAAATCAATTAATGCGGACACTAAAATTATGATTCGATTTATAAGACAATAATTCATAGTAAAATAACTTGTCTGAATACCCTCAGTTGTATTTGACAACCAACTCCGACTTATAATAAGTATGTATTTACAAACAAAAAAGTAGTATATCAACTGTCTGATGTCCACGACACAAGCCTTGCTTAGTGTGGCACTGGATGGCGCTGTGTGTTAATGTCCAGCGATATTTATTTTTACATTTGCAATAAATTCAAAAACATGTTATTGAATTTTTCAATGCCACCTGGAGGGAAGTACCGAAATACTGGAGATAGCAAATTTTACTCTTTTTTCTTAGAGTATTTTCCCTTCTGACCCCGTATTCAAAAACGCTCGACTCGTTTCCGATTCGACAACTCGTATATCTGTCTTCTTCTGGCATTACGAAAACGACCGAGATAGACATACGACTTCCCGAATCGTTGTGAAAAGGGGGGCAGGTGGCACTGTAAAATTCCAGCCTGTTTAAATGTTTTATTATTCAACCAGACAACGAAACCCTTTTCTTTTTTTTTTTTTTTAAGGATTGGAAATCATCAAATGACCCCCCCCCACTCTGGGCGGAGCGGGAGGGAGTGTCAGACTCTTACTGACTAAAAACCATCCATGTTCCTTCCTCGCCTTTTACGTTCCGGGGCCGCGGTATCTCTTTCGAACAGGCCCGCAACCCTGGCAGGCTTCGGCCCTTGCGGGCCCCTCTCTTTTTGCTGACATCTCTTTGAGGCGCGCGTGGAACACGAACGCGCCGTCGACACGGCCTGTCGTCGTCGTTAGACGGCCGGACGGCTAGCTAGCCCATAGCCAGCCGTCCACAGGCCCGCATCTACGGTGGCCGGTAGCCAACACGTGGCCCCCGACGCCCGTTGCGTCTCCCGCGGCGGCCGGGAAGAGAGGATCTCTCCCTCTCTCGTTCCGCCACCTCCTTCGCTAGCATGACTGCTTCGCAGAAGGAGGCGACGGCTTCCCATTCCGTCTCGCTCCGGACCATGGATTGAACCAGGGCCGGACGCGAGAGGTCGCCGCCGCCGATCGCCGCCACGAGGACACGGCGGAGCTCCGCCCACGCAGGGCAGACTTCCACCGTGTCCTCCGGTCGATCCTCGCAGTGGAGACACCCGGGCGATTCCTCCCGCCCGATTCGGTGCAGGTACCTCCCGAAACATCCGTGTCCGGTGAGGACCTGCGTCAGGCGGAAGGTGAGGACGCCGTGGCGCCTCTCCAGCCACTCCTCAAAGAGGGGACTTACCGCCACTATCGTGGCGTGCCCAGACAACGGAACCCTTCACGTGCGTGTTTGGACACGCAACTACCCGATTTTTGTACCTATAAAGGTGTGTACAGACAATATAACATAACATGTTATACAACATTGCTTTAGAACATGTTTCAGATAATGTGGACACTGAATGTTATAATAACATGTTATTGAAATGTATAACAATGTTGTATAACTTACTCAATGTGCATAGCACTGAAGAACGACAAACTACAAGGTTACAATAATGTGGACGTGTTTTAAAACACACGTTATATAATATGTTACATAGTCTGTACGCACCTTAGGGGCCTGCCCAGGCCTAATTACTATCCGCACAAAAAATCGAGTCATTCTGGCAGATCATGCCGTGCCACCGGTGCAGCTGTGCCACAAAAGGTGCGCGAAAAAATAGAACGTTTGTTTGCTCCAAAAGCGTGTCACAGGCTGCGTACACTTAAGAATCGAATTTTAGAATTATTTCTATGGAACCTCACACACTTATCCGTGCAGAATCGGACGAATGAGAAAATATTTCTTTCGACGCGGAGAAGTGTGCGTTCACCTTTAGTAAGCAATCTGCAGTTCTGCACTCGTTAGTGGGGGGGGACGTACGATGAAGATGTGCGTCGTGTGCGTTGGGTCAGCGTAAAATCCGCGACGGACTTCTTATATGCAGACATTTTGTGTGCGCCACAGACTTATCCGCACGAAAAAGTCTCGTCTTCGCAGGCCCTCAGGATTCAAATGTAATTGAATTTTTTAGTCGTGCCTTTTCCGGGGGACTTGAATGATGAAATTCTTGTCAGTTAATTTTTTTCTCATCATCTTTGACAATTGAGCCGAAGTCGACTTTATTTATTTATCCATGGTCTGTCCTACTCTTGTCAAAACCTTCCCAGTTGTTAAACGTGGTTTAGTAAACAAATACAAATACAAATACATTTTAAACTCAATATTTATGGATCCTACTATGATTTAACCCGTTATATACCTTCGCCAACAGCTGTAGGTACGGTTACAAAATTATGGCAAATCAATAAGCAATACTTGTGAAAATGAAGAAATCTGATATTCATCTACCTAACACGTTTCTGTACTTCGCTTATGCTGGCAACATGTTAAGGTTTCTTGTTAGAACATTCTGTCCAACTGCAAAATTTGTTTCTATAGGTAGACTGGATGTAAGTACTTTCTACCTTATCTTATCAATATTATGTAAGTACATGATACAGACTGATACGAAATGGTAACTTACCTTTGTTATTGTAGAACTATAGACTTGATTTCATGAGGTGCACACATTTTTGGGAAGGTCCTGTTGCCACTGTTGTGCCTACGGCCAACGCTCATACATGGGGAGTGATATGGAGAGTTCATAATGATGATATGGAATCCCTCGATAAGTAAGTCTAAGTACCGTATTAAAGAACATCACTCAAAACTCAAGCGTTGCTTAAAACTAGTTTCAACCAATCAAATGGCTTGAATCTAGTTTTAAGTAATGCTTGAGTATTGAGCGATGTTCTGTAATACGGGACTAAAAATATCAAACAATCAAAAAATGTATAAAGTGTGTAAATAGACCCCTAACGAAGCCGAAAGTAACATCATCACTACGATATTTTATCAACCGACTTCCAAAAAGAGGAGGTTATCAATTCGTCTGTATTTTTTTTTTTTTTGTGTTTGTTACCTCAGAACTTTCGACTGGGTGAACCGATTTTGATAATTCTTTTTTTGTTTGAAAGCTGGTGCTTGTCGATTGGTCCCATTTTAATTTGTTGAAGATCTGATGCTGATCTTCCGAGATATACAAAGGAACTCTTCAAAAATAGACGGCAAATCTGCAGTAATTGCTGCAATCGCTTGTAGGTTCATTGTTCATACTACATCATAACGTAACATCACGCCTGTATGCTCTGAGAGGGTACCTAGATGTGTACAATACTCTCAGATTTCGACAATGTTTGCTGCCTCTGAACTTTCGACTGGGTAAACCGATTTTGATGATTCCTTTTTATTTGAAAGCTGGTGCTTTCCGTGTGGTCCCATTTCAATTTGATTAAGATCTGATGCTGATCTTCGGAGATATAAATGGAACTCTTCAAAAATACACGGCAAAGCTGCAGTAATTGCTGCAATCGCTTGGTTGTTTATTGTTTATGTAACATAGTGACGTAACATCACGCCTGTATGCTCTGAGGGAGTACGCAGAAGTGTACAATACACCCAGATTTCGACAGTTAGATATGTTAAGTTCCATTTAATGGGATCCTGGAGCAATAGAGGGAATTCCTTAAACTTTATAGGCACACCAGAAGCGATTTGGGTAGTTTTAGGAAGAGTACATTCTTGGAGTGATCCCATTTCAATTTGGTAAAGATCTGATGAAGAACTTCGGAAGATAGGCGACGGGAACTCCTCAATAAATGATAGCAAATGTACTGGGATCGCTGAAACATGTGAACCACTAAAAAATGAAAAATAAAAACTTTTTTGCAAAAAATAAAACCGACTTCAAAAAAAAAACAAAAAAGTGAAAAATAACTTTAGCTTCAGAAGTCGGTGACCTTTGTTTGATCGATTTAGTTTTTTTGTCACCGACTTCAGAAGCTAAAGTTATTTTTCACTTTTTTGTATTTTTTTTGAAGTCGGTTTTATTTTTTGCAAAAAAGTTTTTATTTTTCACTTTTTAGTGGTTTACATGTGCAAGTGCATACCATTACAATTACAACAAGCCCAAACACGACTAGGATACATTGTCTCAATAATGAGTTCCGTGACTCTTGGCTTCATCATCAGATGTGATGGTAGAATGGTTCTTATCAAACGCAAATGCTTCATTTGTTGTAGGAAATACCAAAATCGCTGTACGTTATCCTATAAAATTTGAAGAGTTCCCTCGATTTCGCCATGATTCCATCATCAGATCCCGACTTGGTAAGTATGGGACCATTTGGAAAGGATACTCTTTCAAACAAAAAAATAAATTTTCAAATCGGTTGGCAAGCGACGGAGTTATATGCGCGAACAAACATAAAAAAAAATAGAAACATGCGAATTGAGAACTTCCTCCTTTTTTAGAAGTCGGTTAAAATTAAGCGAAAACATAATTAGGAGTAACAAAAGTATGTCAATGTATATTAGGTTTTAAAATTTTATGCAAATAGATAGGACCTTACGAAATAGTGGAGGTCAAAGATCAATTTTTCTAAAGTTTTTTTTTAATACCTTAACTAAGTACCTATAACTTTTTTAATGTTCTTCCTATCTTTACTATAAATACTTCTATGACCTGTTACTACTCAATGCATTCATTAGCACAATGTGTTGAATGCATTTCATTGAGTTTCATCGAAATTTATTATTCTCCTCTAATAATTATTCACCTCAAAAAAAGTCGTTTCCCAGCAGTGATTTTTGCGCAGAGTTAGAGTTCACAGACGAGCGGCATGCCACAACTGCAAGCGTCGCCACCCGTCGACGTTTCGGCGGCTACAGCAGACGCAGCGACGGCAATCGTCGACAGGTGGCGACGGCTGCAGTTTATCTGCCGTTGGCAACGTGCTGCTCGTCGTAACCCGTTCTCAGTTTGACGTACTGAATTCTTGGTTGACGGCTTCGTGAAGAGTCTGTTTACACTGTATTCTTTTCTTTTACAGCCACAGGGATGTTGGTAAAAAAAAGTTTTTTGTGAAAAGCCTTGAAGTCCTTACTCCTCATTTGGGTACGATCACGTGTCGGGGTTATTTGCAGAAAGTATGTCCCTTACCGAGAGGTAACCGAGATCCAATACCCGTTGAGCAGTGGCCATCATGGTCATACAAGCAAATCATTATAATGGGGGCTAAACAACATCGTCTTCCATTGTGCTATATACGTTATCTGAGAAAGTTGAAAGATAACGGCAACGAAGGTTACATTAGAGCGGATTGTTTGGTAAGGCGCTATGGGTACAACGACCCATGTGTCTGCAGATTACCAACAATAATAGAACGAGAACCACTTAAGTTGGATTTGAATAAACTTAGAAAGAACAAAGAAAACGAAAAGAAAAAAAAGTTCGTTGGAAAAGAAAAGTAAAAAAAAAGGCAGCAGTAAATCTGTTTCTTGCACATCAATTCAAATAGATCCGGTAAAATCATTTGGAGTTCAGCAGTTTGATTTTAACTTAGTTTCTGACGACTGCACGTAGGTACTTAAATATGTGGTTATTATTGGACACCTCCATATACTTACTATCTACAAAAAAAAAATGAATTTCGAAATTGGAGTTGTCCCTGTAATGGAAAGTTTACCCTTTATAAATCCTAGTTTTTTTAGTTATAATTTTTTTTTTCGAAAACTATAAGTTTTATCGCTGAACTTTAAAGTAAAATTGGCGATGGCAAACATTTTCACCGTTTCCGAGATAAAATTTCGGAAATTTCTTACCCCTCTTACCCTTCTTACCCTCATTTAGGGGTTGCATCAAAAAAGTTTGGATGTAAAAGGTGTCCGTATTACTTCTTACTCGGAATGATAAAAATGTAACACGGTTAAAAAAATCCATGGGTAAAAAATATGGCCAAAAAACTGATTAAAAAAACCGTCCCCGGTTGCCCCCCATAGACGAATTCCGCCCCTTCACGGACTTAACCTTAGTTTGGACCTTTTCGATTTTTTGGCCAAGATTGAAAGCAATTTGTGCTTAGTTGCGACCTTTACAGTGTGGCAAAATTTTGCATGTCGCCACATACATACGTATAATATATCCTCGTCTTTGAGCAAGACCAATTAGGTAGGTATTTGTTTTTTTATTAAATCTATCTAAAACGCACATTGTTTTTGAAAACTTTTTTTTTGCAAGTTGCAGGCCAGTGCTAGGTTGTATGGTGATGAAAATATCGTTCGCGACTGTAGCTGTAGAACGTATATGGGCATTGTAATTATCAGTACCTACCAAGTTCACAAAGGTCGAGGAACAATTTTGACCTTCAAGGTCAGAGTATTGCCTAGCACTGGCCCGACCCCGTATTCAAAAACGTTCGACTCGTTTCCGATTGCACAACTCGTATATCTGTCTTCTTCTGGCATTACGAAAACGACCGAGATAGACATAAGACTTTCCGAATCGGAAGCGAGTCGAATGGTTGTGAATAAGGGGCCTGCATATTGCAAAAAAAAAAAGAAAAAGCAAGCAAATTTTTAAATAAAGCAAGAAAATTTGAATTTCCCGGGCTACCCTGACGCCGTCACCCTAAACTACGCATTTTGATAAAACTCACGTAAGATTAGGGGAGGGGGTGTTGGGGTTCAGTCAAATCTGGCTAAGGAGTAGGGTGGTCGAAAAATCGCCAAATTTGCCTCACGTTATTCATTTGGACGCCTCCGGTAGGCCGTAGGTGAATGTCATTTAGGTATTCTTTCTTTCCAAAAAAGTGAATTTCAAAAGTTCTGCTGATATAGAACCCATTACTTACACTGCCGAAAAGCTTTGCGCGTCTGAACCTTAGGGTCAATCCCCACTAAAAGAGCAGCGGCGCGCAGCGGCCGTAAGAGCAAGTGACTGAGCGCGGGGCCGCGCGGGGCAGTGCGGCGCCGCGAGAGGCAGCGCGGCATCCCGAGGCGCCGCAATGAGCCTCCGCGTGGTAGCTTTGAAAACTAGTGTGCCATCTACTGGTCTAAATGGTCGCTCGCGCGCAGCCGCGAGTCTGTCTGCTGCACCGCGGTCGGCCGCACGTCAGCTAGCTGCGCCGCGATCAGCCGCGCGGCGCCTCTTTTGACTAGTCGGTAGAAGGCTCGTGCAGCCTCGCGACGCCACGCTACCCCTCCTTTGCCTTCAAATGACTATGAACTTTTTAATCACGTGGATAAGATTCAAAATAGTTTGTAATATTTTGCCTCAAAAAGACGCTGCCGGCCGCTGCTCTTTCAGTGGGAATTGACCCTTACCTTCTTTACCGGCTTCCTTTTAGTTGAGAAAGAAAATAGTTGCCGTTAGTTGGATTCTGTAAAATGTAGATTATGTTCTAAAATTGATACTTCTGGGATGATGCATGTTTGTGTTCGTATTATATAAATTTTGGATTGTTGCAAAACATACGCGGTCAAAATTGATGATTTCTTCTTGAATGTTGGCTTTCCACGCTCGCTAAGTTTGGGGTTTGTTAAAAAACAAAAAAAAAAGTATTTTACCCCAGTTTTTCATGGTCAAAAACCCACACACAACACAACTTTTCTCAGCGTAATTTTAATGCTACAGGATGTATTCAAACTAAATTTTACTATTTTTTATAACTTTTTTATTAATATAAATATTAAAATTATTAATAGGTACTCGGTTTTTATTAAATTAATTATATAAAATTGTACACTATCTCAATCGTTTGGTGAAATTGTATCTAAATTGAGCATATAGCACAACGCTACCCCGACACTTATACAAAACATACACAATAAATTCACACAAGGAAATAAATCATTTGGAAATTATTTTATCAGTCAATAATTTATGCATATCTAACATAATCACTAAAAATGAGGTAATGTAACTGCCTTGTAAAGTGATAATCACAATGAAACAAATACTGATAAAAACAAGAGCGTAAGTAACAAAGGTTGATAGTAGGCATAGTCCGCAGGGAACGCTGTGTGAGGCAACGTTGTGCGAGACTTCGCCGCAGTCACTCCACGCGTCACTCACTGCACGTGCCTGACACGGCAGGCTCGATTCTCCAATCAAGTAAATGCTAAGTGGAAACAGTTAAGAAAAGAAGACAATTTTTTTTTAGGTTGTTTTAGAATAGTTGGTGAGTGAGAGAGGCGAGTGTAGAGGTGGGTGCGAGCGAGTTGGCGTGGAGTGTCTCAGCTCGCTCGTAGTCACAGGAGTGCGCGCTGTTCGCGCCGCACTAGACTCCACGTTATACATACACCGCGTAACATTCCAGTGTAGTGACTTTGTTTGGTGGGGCTTTTTGTGTCTCACTCACTGGAATATTAGCGAATAACTTAATTGGAACTACATCATAGTTCTAATATATTTAAGTTACGCTTAACGATACCTATCTACGACATTCCTCATAATTGAGCAAAAGGCACTATGCAAATTTTACACATAAAACAATATTTGGATTTCTGTCTCCAACGAAGATCGCTTCGATTTACCTAAAATGGTTGAATAAGTGATGCAACGTGCCTTGTGCCCCCGCCGACAACACAAACGTGTACATTCATATACTAGTCCCAGTCTGCCAGGGCTTCCCTCCCCCCACCCATCACTCAGACGTATGACTTTTTATGGGATTTCTTTCTAATTCACAATAAAAAAGGATGGTTAATGACTTAAATAAAATACGACCGGTAAGCTATTAGTAATAAACCATATATCCATAGACAAAAGAACTGAATTGGTTTCCTGTGGCAGAGGTTTTTGATTGTGTTATAATGAAAACAATTTAAATGCCATTGTTTATAGAAATAGTAGCGTTACTTGTGTAATAAACATAACGTTTATATTAGACAGCAGGTAGTGCAGGCGTCGTGCGCGTATCGCGACTGTATCGTGTCCACCTCACACAATCAACAACCCTGCGTGCATGAAGGCTGGATGTCTGAAGGCACTCGTTAAAACCCTTATACCACATTATCGTTATAGTTATTATTACTACATCGGACCCCAGCCGCGAGCTGGTTGGCGCCTGGAGTCTAATGTCCACGACTGATGTATATATTGGAGCCTAACTTTGGTTGAATGTTTATTATAATTATATTTTTTACAGTTAATTACTATTATGTAGCTAACACTTGATTATCGTATTTATATTTAACTTTAAACTTGCTGTCAATAATAGGTATTTCTTTCGTTACAAATTAAAAAAAAAAAAACATTGTAAAATTCATATTGAAACTATCATAAATTCACCCCCGACCGTGTTTTGCGTTATGTCATTCATTAAATTAACAAAATCGATAATTATCTAGGTACATAGTTGCTGCCAAAAATCACTGCACATTCAAATGTGAACAAAATAAAAAGGAACTACATATTTATTATATACCTAATTATTACGTTGTGTTACTACAGATATATTTCAGTGAACTGAATTATTAAAAGACCTGTAAACGAATGGAAAATATGAACACAATAAAAGTTAAAATACATTCGTATTGTATAAATAAACTATTTCAGTAACTTAGTGAGATATTACCGTAAGTTGTAGCTACAGATGTTGTAATTCACAGATTAGTTTTGCACATTATACGGGTCAGCACATATCGGCGGCCGCTGTGATGCTCCTGCGCACGTAGCATGACCACCGTAGAAATGGGTTTGTTTGAAGAAAGAATCGATCATTCTTTTGTTCATCTGTCATTGAATCAACAAAATCAATCAAATGACAGAAATCAACAAATCAATCAAATCAAATGGGCAGGATGCTCGGAACTCTTTCTCCGACACAGTAATAACAATTTTCGTTCGTCCGCCGGGTGTGCACTGACCTTTACATATAACTACTTTGGTTTTAAATTACACCTTGTTTAAAATAATAATAGTCAGTAAGTAATATCTACTTATTTAAAAAATAGTGGCAGGTATAGTCTATTGCATTTTAGTCGATGGGGAACATATTGTTTTCAGCGTAAATTCTTATTGAGAATAACTGCAACACGTTTATGACATGTATACATTTTATAATCATTCATACACAATAATAAGTTGATTAATAATAATCGTTGCGGTATATGAAGTCATTTAAATTCAATGTTGCCACTTAACTGGTACTAGTAAGTACTGGTTTGGACAAACTACATGCGCATACGCATCCTGCTTGTAGTTTGTGCAATATTTATATCGCTACTTATGGCCGGCAACACTAAGTAACACGTTCTTCGCGTTTTCTCGTTTAAGTTACGCATTATGACTAAACTGTGGGTGTTGCTTCACGTTCCTACTAAAACCAGTTACAACTAATTTGAAACGACCCTGTATAATTACTCTAATACAATTATATACTTACTTATCTTTGCAAACATTGATAACAAAGCTACAAGGAGTAACAGCATAAAAATAATTGCAAATTTAGACGTTTATTTTCCAAATCTTTGGTGGTTAATTTATTTTAAATTCAATATTTGAAATTATTCATGAAAGTAGCAAAAATAACTTGGTATTTATAGCGGCATATCCAACAGTTGAGTATTATAAGCGGTTGCATTTTGCATCGATTAGGACAAGTGACAAATTCATTAGCAAGTACGTTTACAATAAAGTACTTGGCACAACAACATAACAACTTCAACGAATTTGACACCTGTGACAAAATTACTTTACCTTTGTAACAGTAGCAAGGTACCGAACTATATATACGTCAAGAAATCAATAAAAATAATTTGTACACGATCTCGCCTATATAAAACTATACACGCTTTACATCTTAAACGGTAAACTTAACATTAATAGGCTATGTCAAAAGTGACACCGATCTATAACTATATAATAACGTCGAGGTAAACTATATAGGATTCACGTCGAAACAAATCGACTCACTCAATATCGTCTCAGCAAAAATATTACTTTCCTGATATGAAAACGAATCGTCAGACGAAAAGAAACGCATCACCGTCGCGTCGCGGGTCGAGCTCTCACAAAACAAAACCAACGGTCCGTCGGCCCCGGCGACCCGGCGGCCCGGCGACCGCGGCCCCAGTGACCCGGCGGCCCGGCGACCGCGGCCCCAGTGACCCGGCGGCCCGGCGACCGCGGCCCCAGTGACCCGGCGGCCCGGCGACCGCGGCCCCGGCGGTCACGGCTGCGGCACGCTAACGTAATAAATGCGGGGGGATCGAGGGGCTCCCCCTAATATAAATTTACACTACAGTCAGAGACGATCCCCGCTCGTTGGACGATCATTACGATATTTACACTAGGCTACGGCTACGATTCGAAGAGTCGGCGGCGCGCCGGCCGACCTGAGGTAGATGTGTGGCGCCGTGCCGGGCCCGGCCCAACCACTGCTAGCAGCCGGCCGCGGCGGGCGGCGCGCCGTTGGGCGACTTGAGTGCGGGCGTCTGCAGCGGCTGCAGCGGCTCGGCGGCGGCGTCGTCCTCGCGGCTGCGCAGACTGGACAGTTCGCGCACCCACGACGCGAGGCGCCCCGACACACCGAACAGGTTGGAGCCGGACCCCGTCGCCACCGCGCCCACGTTCACCTCCGCCTCCTCCTCTGCGAACCGACCACACGTATCATTGCAGCGTACCGTGTACGAAACGGTTCAAATTAAAATTAGAAGCGTTTGTAGCTAACGAGTCCAACTATCTATAGTACAACTGATGAAATGACAGTGGAAATCTAAAAATTAATCAACCAAAATGTCTACTAGCATCGGTTTAAAACCCTGGGCCACATACTAAAGCACAGAGCAATGTACTAATATTAAATGCTTATAAAAAATATATTTCATGTTCGAAACATGCACGGTACCCCGTTACATATTCCAATAACTTGGGTCAACTTCCCCATACATCTCAGTGTCGCAAATAAATCATACTATCACTACGATGGGTCATGGTGTCAGAAAATGATAACAAAAGTGCCCGCACGCATCTCACGTTACGTTAAACATGCAAACTTGTACCGCTACTTACATTTGACCGGCGTGCCGCCGACTCGGCACACGTCTGTACGGGGCACGGTTGGAACAAAAAGCGGGCTCGTATTAAACACAGATTCGTACTAGCAACAAATGTTATCATTCGCTAACGAAGACCAGGACACGGGCGGAAAGCACTTAAAATTCAACGTTATGAGTGGAACTTGGCATCGAGGTCGATCAACAACAACCAAAACTATTATTAAATTATCCTGCATGCGACATCGAACGTTCCAGGCGGTCAATCAGGTCGGAGACTCGATCTCTTCCTCGCGGTAGAGGAGTATAACTTACCCGAGGCGGCGCGCTGCAGCGCGTACATCTCCTGTCCCTGCGCCGAGTGGAAGAAGCTGCGCGTGCGGAAGTGCGGCATGGCGCTGGGCGCCAGGTCGGCCACGAGGTGCAGGAAGGAGGGTCGCTGCAGGCCGCGGTGCGCCCAGCAGACGCGCATGAGCTCGTAGAGCCGGTCGGGGCAGTGCTCGGGCCGCTCCATCACGCCGCCCTCCACCACGTACCGCAACACCTGCTCGTTCGACAGCCCCTGCCACCAACCAACATTTTACTTTCAATCTTTCTATGTATGCTTGCATAGGACAAATCTTGCAACTGAATTTTAAAACAGTTATCCCCGACCGTTTGAGTATAAATTTTGCATACCCGTTTAGTTTGGAATACAATAGAATAAAAATGTATTGATGTTGTAGATTAGTAACAAACAAAGTTGGTGAAATTGAATGAAATGCATGGTTAGCTAAGTGACGTAATTTTTAATCCAATATGGCGGGCTAGATGCGAGATAAAAAAAATGGTATTCGCTATTAATTTATTTATATATATTTCTATCTTATGGTCATTCCACAAAACAAAAATCATATTTTTACTGTCAACTAGCTTATTGATCATTCTAGTGGTTTTAATTCTGTAAATATAAATAAATGAATATAGCACTGATTGCAAATCTATTAATCATACAACATGATACTGATCTAAACTAGGCTATGGATATGGCTAGGATATCCGGTATGCAGAACCGGGTCCGGATCGAGACTTAGCTTACCTGGTTGAACTGAGATTATCTACTCCAATAACATTGATTTGAATTTCGGTGGATCTTATGACACTTTAAGGTGGACGCACACTTATCCGCGCCGAAAGATGTTTTTCTCATCCGTATAACGTCATCTAAGCTATTCGGTACGATACGACGCGGATAAGTGTGCGAGGTTTTATAGGATTTCATACAAGGAATCCTAAAATTAGATTCTTTCGGCCTCGTTCGGCTCTAATAAGTGTGAGTTCAAAATCTTGTACAAACTTTTATAAGTTTGAGGTGAAAGAAAGCGCCAGGGAAGCCATATTTTGTTTAATATACAACCTATCTCTGACCTGCAATTGCAAAAAACCTAGTTAAAATTGAATTTCAAGAGCTACAATTCTCGGCAAAATAAGTTGGCAAGAGTCGTTCAGATGCGCAGAAGTCATTTTTAGGTCTCTTCGGTGGTGGCGCGGGACGCGGGGTATGAGGTAGCGCCATTCCGAGCGCGCGATTGGTTGCGTCAGTCGAGCCCCGCCTCCCGCACGGCGTCTACATTCCGTTCGCGTCCGCTTTTTATTACTACGCCAAAACCTTGCCAAGTTATTTGCCGAGAACCGTACTCTGGTTCGCCCTAAGCTTTATAAAGATTTTCATGCTGTCTCTGAATAGCTGAGCGTGTTAATACCTGGTAAGGCTGCATCGCGAGCGTCGCCATCTCCCACAGCACGACGCCGTAACTCCACACGTCACTACTGCTGGAGAACACCTGGAAGCACACAACTAACTTAATAATCAGGGTAACGATAATAAACTTAATTATCCGGGTTACGATGACTAATATCAACAAGTCAATATTTTGTAGGTGTTGTTTGGGTTAGGTGTTTTTAACCGACTTCAAAAAGGAGGAGGTTCTCAATTAATCGTAACCTTTTTTTTTTATATATATGTTCCCCGACTACTCGAAGATGGCTGGAGCGATTTGAATTATTCTTTTTTTATTTGAAAGGGTATAATTCCCAGGTGGTCCCATAATCATCAAATCGGGATCTGATGATGGGATCCTGGAGAAATTTAGAGAACTCTTCAAATTTTATGGGGACACTTGATGTGATTTGGGTAGTTTTTGAAAGAATACTTTCCTAAACTGATCCCATTTCAATTTGGTGAAGATCTGATGAAGAACTTCGGAGATAGGCAACGGAACTCCTTAATAAATGATAGCAAATGGACTGGGATTGCTGAAATCTCATGTCTATCTATTGTTTATAACATCACGCCGCTACGCTGTGAAGGGGTAAGCTCAAGTGAACCACTAAAAAGTGAAAAATAAAAACTTTTTTGCAGAAAATAAAACCGACCCTAAAAAACACAAAAAAAAGTGAAAAATAACTTTAGCTTCAGAAGTCGGTGACAAAAAAGTAAGTAAATCAATCAAACAAAGGTTACCGACTTCTGAAGCTAAAGTTATTTTTCACTTTTTTGTGTTTTTTGGAGTCGGTATTATTATCGGTATTATTATTATATTAAGTATTTTGTAAGTTTTGTTTGGTGTTTTGTTGTTAATATTTTTTTCTACTGCTTTGAAACTGCCTCGTTGCTCTAGTCGTCGCAAGCTTGACTGTATTGTTTTTTTTTCCATCAGGAAATTCTCAGTAGCAGGCTCGGACTCTGGATTTGTGCACGACTGATGGCAATAGGCTCGTCCCCTATTACATGGGACTTAAACATAACTGGCGAAATATTGGTGTACTATTAGGTACACCTCTTATGCCAACCCTCGAGGATTTTAGGCGTGAGGTTATGTTATTATTATTTTTTTAATTACATTTTTTTCAGTTCTTTTGTTTCATCTAATTGATTCTAATGACTGCCTTGTTGGTCTAGTGGTCACAAGTGCAACTGCCGAGTATGAGGTCCTGGGTTGGATTCCCGGGTAAATGTTATTGAGTCGTTCCATTTGGGAATGCTTAGTAGTAGCCGCTGAGCCTGGATTTGTGTTCATATGATGTCAACGGGCTCGTCTTCTATTACACGAGATTAAACAAAACACTTCTGCCTAACCCTTCGGAGATTAGAGGTGTCATAATATGCTAACAAATTCATTCGGGTGCAATAATCGCCACAGGAATACCCGCCTCATCAAAAAACAAAATATATTTTTTGTAAAAGTACTTACGCCATCCTTGAGGCTCTCAGGGCTCATCCATCGCACCGGCAGCAGCCCCTTGGTGCCCTTCCTATAGTAGTCAGTCTCGTAGATGTCTCTGGTCATACCGAAGTCCCCGACCTTTACGGTCAGGTCCCCGGCGACCATACAATTACGCGCCGCGAGGTCGCGGTGCACAAATTTTTTGGCCGATAGGTAAGCCATACCGTCGGCTATTTCAATAGCCATCTGAAATAAATACGTATGATGTAATCACAATTTTTTAATTATATAGAAAAACAATCTTTGATTGATATTACTATTGAATAGCCAATCGTATCTTATTTATTTATTTTATTATTTTATCAAACACTACTAACATTACAGGGAAATCCTAATGCGTTAGCGTGGTCCTTAATTAAACTATCTTATAAATAACTATTTTAAATAACATAACACATACAACATTATTTTTGTGAATTCATTCAGAGAGCAGGTAAATAGATCGATCCTTTCAGCAGTGTCATTTAGTGCGTGCAAGGCGCGCGTCAGTGGCGCTTTGCTGAGCAAGTTGGTTCGTGCGTGAGGCACCGCTAGTAACCGTGGCTTCCGGCGCCGCGATACAAAATTGTCAGGCACATCATATCACATGTTATCTATTGTAATGATTAGCTAAATATGCACCAGCTATATGTCGACATACCTGCAGTATGTTCTGCAGCGTGGGCGGGTCGTTGCCGCCCTTGCGCGGCAGCGAGGCCTCAGCGTCAGGTCGGTGCGAGCGCAGGTACGTCTTGAGGTCTCCGAACTCCATGAGCTCCATGATGACGAGGGTGGGCTGTCCGCGCGACACTACGCCCAGCAGACGCACCACGTGGAATGTGTCGAACGCCTTCATCACGGACGCCTCGTTCAGGAACTCTTGCCGCTCCCTGTCGCAACCACATTACGTTCAGCGCTAATAATCACAAACTAATCATCTGTGAGAATGTATTTCAGTAGGTATTTTGTTTTACTCACCGATCAGTGGCGTGCTCATTGACAGTTTTGACTGCACATCGCGTTTCGGGTTTTCCTTTTTCTATATTTTTCCCAAGACCTTCATACACCTAAAAATTAGCAAAGTTTAATTGATGTTTAATAAATATCGGCGGATATTAACACACAGCGCCACCTAGAGCCACACTAAGCAAAGCTTGTGTCGTGGACACTAGATGGTTCATATATTACGTATATACTTTTTTTGTTTGTAAATCATACTTATTATACATATAAATATATTATATGTATAGTTTATATTGAAATAGTATAATATTAAGTATTGTTACGAGCTGGGTATGAGATAAATTAATTACTACCGATCAAACAACACAATGACTTTATTAATCACAAAACAATTTAAACTTAATCACAAATACACTACTGTTTACTATTCGCTTAGATATCGCACTTGTAGTTCACTTCGATTCACTTCGTTGTGTAGCCACAACAAGACTGCCGGTCGCGGCCCTGAGCGCTCTATTTATACTCGCCAACAGACACACCAGAATAACCACGAACATTCGAGAGGGTCATAAAAAAACACTAACAAAAAATAGCAGGTAGATACAAAAAATAGAGGTACCTACTGGAAACAAGTAGGTATAACCTACTTGTACAAAACAAGCAAATATGAACCTTATGCCCTAGGCGTACGGTCGAAATTCTAATGTCTTTTTATAAATAGGTCGCGAGTTTGTACCTACCTAACTTTAAAACTAATAATAATGGAATGTCCTCGAACTTCTAACGTACACACACTGTAATCACTGGCTTTCTCGAATGTTCTAGTAGGTCCGATGTAACACTGCCCCCTCCTTAGACATGCTCGTCCCGAGCATCATTAGTCCCGTAGTATCGCGCCAACCGGTCTACATGCACAATTTTAGGCGCACCTCGTGGACCCTTCTGTATTCGGTAGGTGACATCGTTGATCCTAGTCACGACTCGGTATGGTCCATCCCATTTTGCTTGTAACTTCGGAGACTTCCCCTTGCTCCGCACTGGGTTATGCAACCACACCAGTGAACCCTCGTCGAAACCCCTACCGTTTGCTTTCCGGTCATAACGGGTCTTCATCTTCTCAGACATCTGTTGGCCAGACTGTCGGATATGCTCATAAACATCGTTCAACTTATTACGCAAGTCATTCGCGTAATCTGTTACGCTACATGGAGCATCAGGGGGAGTTCCAGTGATTAAATCAGCAGGTAACCGTAATTCCCTTCCAAAGTTCGCGAAGGCTGGTGTCACAGTCGTACTTTCGTGGACTGCACTTCGGTAAGACAGAAGAAACGGCTGTATGTGCTTGTCCCAATCCCTTTGCCGGCTTTCCACAACTTTCGCCAGATATCTTTCCAACGTTTGGTTGAATCGTTCCACCATTCCATCGGATTGTGGGTGGTAAGAGGTGGTTCTGGTTTTATAGGTACCCATCAATCGACAAGTCTCTTGAAATACTTGCGATTCAAAATTTCTTCCTTGATCGCTGTGTATTTCTAAGGGTACTCCAAAACGACAGAAGACTTCTTGGACTAATTTATCTGCGACAGTTGTTGCTTCTTGGTTAGGAATGGCGAAGACTTCCGGCCACTTCGTGAAATAATCCATGACCACCAGGAAGTACTTGTTTCCGCTCTCACTTACTGGAAATGGTCCCGCAACGTCTAGTGCTATCCGCTCCCAAGGGGCTCCAACGTTGTACACTTTTAATGCACCTCTGCTGCGTGTACGGGGTCCTTTCACGACTGCACAACTGGTACATTTGCGGCACCAATCCTCCACATCATCTCGACAGTGGATCCAGTAGAAGCGTTCCCGAATTTTTAGGAGAGTCCTTTTAACCCCCATATGTCCTCCAGAACATCCATCGTGGTAGAGCCGTAGAACATCCGGTACCTTAGCTTTAGGGACAACCATTTGTAGATGACAACTGTCCCCTCTAGCGTTTTCCCATTTACGGCACAAGACTCCATCCTGGATCACCAAGCTGTTCCATTGCGCCCAATAACTCTTCGTGATGGAACTCATCGCAGCCACATCACTCCACTTGGGTTTAGGAACACCAGCTTTGATCCACTCGAAGATCGGTTTGATATCCGAGTCATTGTGCTGAGCCTGCTGTAGGGTCTCTTTCCATTCATTGCTGAGATCCGTTCTAAGCATCCTCACGGGCACTACTTCCTTAGTCTCTTGCCTGGCACAGTGCTTACAGTCTTCAGGACAAGGTCTTCTTGATAAGGCGTCTGCGTTACCGTGAGTTCTCCCACTGCGATGTTCAGTTACGAAATCAAACTCTTGGAGCAGTTCTATCCATCTCGCCACTTGCCCCTCTGGATTCTTGAACTGTAATAGCCACTTCAGTGCAGCATGGTCAGTTCGTAATTGGAATTTACGTCCCAGCAAATATTTACTGAAGTGCTGCACTGTCTTTACTACAGCGAGTAGCTCCCGTCTTGTAACGCAGTAATTTCTTTCTGGCTTAGATAAAGACTTGCTGAAGTAAGCTATTACAACCTCCCGGTCTCCTTTCCGTTGAGACAGCACGCCCCCAATTCCAGTATTACTGGCATCTGTGTCAACTATGAAGTCATTTTCAGTGTCAGGATATCCCAAAATAGGTGTGTTGCACAGACGTTTCTTTAATTCCTGAAATGCGACGTCGCAGTCATCGTCCCAACAGAATTGCCTCTTTTCCTCAGTGAGTTTGTGCAGAGGTTTTGCAATGTCGGCAAAATTCTTGACAAACCTTCGATAGTAGGAGCACAAACCCAGGAATGCTCTGACCTGTGTCTTGTCTTTCGGAACTGGCCAATCCTTGACGGCGACTACTTTTTCTGGGTCTGTTTGAACACCTTCCCCCGAAACTATGTGTCCTAAGAAGTTCACTTGCTGTCTGAAAAACGAACACTTTTTCGGACTTAACTTGAGATTTGCTGTTTGGATTTTAGACAGCACTCGGTTGAGGTTTTTAAGGTGATCTTCAAATGTACGGCCCACGATGATTATGTCGTCTAGATAGACAAGACATGCGTCTCCAATCAATCCGGCGAGTACTTGCTCCATCAGCCTTTCAAACGTCGCAGGAGCGTTGCACAAACCGAATGGCATAACTTTAAACTGCCATAGCCCTTTTCCTGTTGAGAATGCAGTTTTCTCCTTGTCCTTGGGGACTATTTCTACTTGCCAGTAGCCACTTTTCAGATCAAGTGTGGTAAACCACTTCATACCAGTCAGCGTGTCCAGTGTGTCATCGATCCTAGGCAGCGGGTAGCTGTCCTTTTTCGTGACGTCGTTCAGTCGTCGATAGTCCACACAGAAGCGCATACTGCCGTCCTTTTTCTTTACCAGGACCACAGGAGAACACCATGGACTCGATGAAGGCTCTATAACACCGTCCTTCACCATTCCCTCAATCATGGTTTCTACCTCTTTTTCTCGTGCAACTGGCAGTCTTCTTGGTCGCTGACGGATAGGTAACTCGTTACCTGTATTAATCTGGTGCTGAACAAGTCCAGTTCTCCCTATGTCAGCATCATTCGAAGAGAAAATGTTGGCGTACTGAAGTAACATCTTCTTAGCCTTGTCCATTTCTCCTTTAGTTAAATCGCAGTTTTCCAAAAGCGTTGACACGTCAAATTTTGAACTGCGAATTTCATTTCCGGTAGGGACATCTTGCAATTGACGCATCCAAGCTACTTCCTCGCAAGTGCCGATCAAGGTGCCCTTCTTAATCACTTGCTCCTGGTCACTTGGATTCAGTATACGTACTGCTGAGACGTTGGTGGCCTTGACCAGAGTTCGTGCCATCTTCCATGGGAAGTCATTGTTCACCCTTTCTATCAGTACACTTCGATCTCTTTGTCCAGAGTTCTGTGGCAAACAAATTGGCACAATCGTTTCTGATCTGCGAGGAAGAACAATCTTCTTCAAGCAGTACACTTTCCCTGACGGTGCACCTTCCATGAATACTTCCTCTGAACCACATTTCAGTACTCCTTGATCAACGTCGATCTCACAACGATATTTCCGCATGAAGTCCAAGCCCAAGATGCAATCGTCCACTATGTCAGCCACGATGACATTCTGCTTGTAAAATCTGTCACCCAATTTTAACTCCACCTCCTTCTTGCCTCGGACGGTAATGTGCTGACCGGTAGCTGTTAGTAACTGTATACGGTCGTGTTTGTTGAAGTAGTCCCCAAGAAACCGACTTGCTAGTTTGGAATTGACGACCGTGTGAGAAGCTCCAGTATCCAACGTCAGTTTGCATGGTGTTCCATTGACTTCGCCTTTGATGGTCAGGCTGTTCCCGTCATGTGCTTGCGAGATCAAGATTCTCGGGGCTCTTTCAATATCAGCCAGCACCCGCCCCCCAGTCCTGGCATTTACTCGTTTCCCTGCTGTGGCTGGGCAGTCACTTCAGCCACCCTTCCCTGCTTATCTTCTCTCGGGATGTTGCGCTTAGGACAACTTGACCGAAGATGACCCCTTTCTCCACAAGTGTAGCACCTAGGACTATACCCTTGTGGGCGGTCGCGTACAGGTGATGCTACAACCTCCCTGACGCGGTGCGTTCGGTGGTCTTGCCTCACTGCCTCTACTTCTAAGGCATGGGCCAAGGCGTCCTTCAAGGTCTCATGATGCCCAAGTCTCACGGCAGCTCTAACTTCTAAGTCACGTATTCCATCAACGAACGCCTGTACCAGATTTCCATCAATCAGCGCAGGGGCAGACTGGTAGGCTTTCCGAACGAGTTTTTCAACTTCCAGAGCCCACTGCTGTAGGTTCTCGGCACTTCGTTGAAAACGGTCCTTCAACTTGGCACGGAATACGTGCTCCAGGTGCGCGTCGCCGTATCTGGACTCCAACGCCTCCAGTAGCTGCTCGTAGGTAACGTCCTTGCCGAGCGCCTCCAAAATAGTCAGGGCCTGGTCTCGGAGGCCCAAGGTGAGCGCGGTCATGGCTTGTGGTTTTGTCCATCCATTAGCCTTCATGACGGCCTCAAACTGTATTTTGTAAGCCGACCACGAAGATGTGCCGTCGAACGGAGGCACTTTAAAACCACGCGAAGAAGGTGTAGCAACCACCGAAGCTACAGTTCCACCTTCAGTCTTCAGTTCGCTCAAAGCCTTCTGCACCCCAGCAATCTTAACTTCGGCCTCCGAGATGCGATTCTCGTGCTGGTGGACCTGATCTTTCATCACTTTCAGGTCCTTGCCAAAAGTTGCATGAAGATCCTTTATGAGGATCATCTGCTCGTCTTGGCGGCGGACTTGTTCCTCCTGGCGGCGGGCTTGTTCCTCTTTGTCTTGCTGCAACTGCTCTTCCAACCGGCGAGCCTGCTCCTCTTGACGGCGAGCCTGCTCCTCTTGACGGCGAGCCTGCTCCTCTTGACGGCGAGCCTGCTCCTCTTGACGGCGAGCCTGCTCCTCTTGACGGCGAGCCTGCTCCTCTTGACGGCGAGCCTGCTCCTCCTTGTCTCGCTGCAGTTGCTCCCGTAACTGGCGTCCCTGTTCCTGCAGCAGCGCCATTAAAGTAGACAAGTCTGGCGCCACTGATGCTGAAGAAACTCCAGATGGGCCAGCGACTGGCTCTGACGTAGGCTGGACACCACCCGGTGTCTGTGTCGGAGAATCTCCAAACCGCTTTTGGTCCATATCCTGCTGTCGCTGGCTTCTGGTACGGATACCCTCCGTGTCGTCCTTTGGTAGAATTGGCATAATTTATCTCTCACTTCTGACACCAATTTGTTACGAGCTGGGTATGAGATAAATTAATTACTACCGATCAAACAACACAATGACTTTATTAATCACAAAACAATTTAAACTTAATCACAAATACACTACTGTTTACTATTCGCTTAGATATCGCACTTGTAGTTCACTTCGATTCACTTCGTTGTGTAGCCACAACAAGACTGCCGGTCGCGGCCCTGAGCGCTCTATTTATACTCGCCAACAGACACACCAGAATAACCACGAACATTCGAGAGGGTCATAAAAAAACACTAACAAAAAATAGCAGGTAGATACAAAAAATAGAGGTACCTACTGGAAACAAGTAGGTATAACCTACTTGTACAAAACAAGCAAATATGAACCTTATGCCCTAGGCGTACGGTCGAAATTCTAATGTCTTTTTATAAATAGGTCGCGAGTTTGTACCTACCTAACTTTAAAACTAATAATAATGGAATGTCCTCGAACTTCTAACGTACACACACTGTAATCACTGGCTTTCTCGAATGTTCTAGTAGGTCCGATGTAACAGTATATTTTGAAATTATGATCGAAAAACTTATGGTCAAAGTAGCCATGAACTCGATTTTAAAAGTAAAAAAGTTGTAATTGCGCTAATAGAAATGCACTGAAAATAATAGAACCAGATACAAGAACGCTGTTGAGAATAGAGTAAAGTGTTGAAGAGTTACCATGCCGAAGGAGCCCTGGCCCAGCTCGCGCACGAAGTCGACGGCGGAGCGCGGCACCTCCCACTCGTCGGGCACGTACATGGTGGAGACGTACTCCGGGTTGACGCTCGCGAACAGTTTGTTGGCCTCCGCGGACGGCAGCAGGCCGCGCCGCGCGTACCACACGCCGCCCGCCAGCACCACCAACATCATCACGCAGCCGCCCACTACGCCCCAGATCCACTCGTACGCGGCGACAGCTTTTCTTTCCTGAAAACATTTTACAAATTGGAATAATCTGCTTTTGTAGCACATGTATTGCGTTTTTTTTTTCTTTGTTGCGACGGAGTCAACACTCATTTTAGGAACTGCACTGCCTTGGTAAGGGCGCAGTCCAGCAAAATTGACAACCTATCGAAATATTCGCGCAAGTTCACTGGGCACTAATCGTATATTTTATATCGAGGGACTGAACGAAGCCATAATATACCAGAGGTGGTTTGACTCCCGAGCGGGCGAGGGAGTCATTGAAACCGAGGGAAAGAAATAAAAAAACTAATTACTTTTCACTCCCTCGAGACTAAAATGGTCACCCAAGTCCCGCTTCGTAGGGCTATGTCACCGTAAAATTGTCAAACGGGGGGTGCCCCAAGCCCCGATTATGGGGGCACAGATACTTTCGCATGTTCAGTTCTCGAGTTTACAATATCGCTAGAGAGATTACAATCTAACATGTTTGACAATTTAGTAGATTATAAGGGAAAGTAAGGACTAAGTTGGATCTCGAGAGCAGCGAAGATTCTAGAATAGACTTTAGTAGTAGTCTACTCTAGAATCTTCTAGAATCTGCCAATGAGAATAATTTTAACCACCAATTGAGTGTATGTGAGTGTACCAGGAACGAATAGTAATCAGTTGCTATCAAGAGTGAGGTAAGAGGGAGAGAGATCTCTTGTGTTTGAGTACATACTTGTGAACTTCAATGCCTAGTTAACCATGTCTAGTATCTTTAAATATTTAATTATTTTCTATTCATTGTATAACAACTGTCTGGTGACCACGACACAACCCTTGCTTAGTGTGGCACTAGATGGCGCTTTGTGTAATGACCAGCGATATTTATTTATTTAAATTGGTCGCAATGACTAAACTAGAGATATCAGAATGAAACGTTACCGGTATAAAGATGGGCGGGAAGATGCTGGAGGCGTTGCCGGCGCCGGCGGCGGTGATGGGAGTGACCTCGACGCTGTAGTTCCCGGGCGACAGGTTGCGCAGCGTGTAGCTGTGCCCGTTGCTCTCGTAGTCGTCCGCGGTGATGCAGCTCTGCAGGCCCGCGTCCGTGCCCTACGTAACAACACACTTTACGCTGCAATTCCTTATCAAACGGGATCATCATCATCATCATTTCAGCCGCCACATTGACCGGTCCCGTGCGACTCGCATCTAGCGGATTCCCGCAACCTTCACGTCACGAGGTCATCAACGGGATATGACAACATATTTTAAGGAAAATAAATGTAAAAGAATATCAACCGAAACCTGATAATTATAACGCTGACACTGATATTTGACTTTCTTGTGTAAATATGGTTACAGGCAACCTGTCTAAAGAAGTTACATGCAAAACATTTCTCAAACAGTTTTTGCCAAATTAATTGAAACGCTCTAAGTTACTTCCAAAGTAGAAAGGGTTTTTTTTCGGTATATTTATAGATGTTATATAAATTCGTACCGCTAAGTTATCTTCTACGCGGGAGTAGTGCACGGTGTACGCCACGACGAAGCCGTTGGGGTTCTTCGGCGGTTTCCACGTCACGTTTACTTCGGCCAACGTTTTGTTAGACACGATCACTTCCGCTCGCAAGTCTGTCACTTTGTCCGCGTTTACTGCAAAAAAAATATACCGATATTATTATTTTGTGTGTGATAGGCGACTTTCGATTGCAGACCCATCGTACCCCCTGGTGGTATCGGCTAACTTTCAAAAACCCACCGTACCACCAGGGGTACGGCCAGGGGTATGGTGGGTCTGCAGTGCGCCTTTCTATGAATTACTTCAATTGAAAACGAACTAAATTATCAATACAGTTAGTTCCGAGAGCTTACCTAGTTCCAAAGTCCGGAAGGTATTCAGAGCCCGGTCTGAGCACCAAGTGTTGTTGTATACGTTGAGTTCCTCCATGTCGTGCTTGGCGCGGCAGGCGTAGATGCTGACCGTGTACCACGTGAAGTGGCGCATGTTGGTGACCGTCAGCGACCGACTGTTGCCGTCCAGCTGGAAGTACAGGGACTCCACGCCGCCTGCAGGCAAATGTCTATGTTACAACAGCCCTCTTGAGCGGGTATAGACGACAAATGGAATGTGCCTACAACGCTAAAGTCGACAAGAGTTCACAAAAATGGACCTTTTTTTAAGTACAAAATAAAAATTATGTATATTGGATTAAATTTTCTGTTTCGTTTTCGTATTATTTAAAATGGGGTTCGGGTCGAGTGGGAAGGGGGGAGGGGCACTCTTAAGGTTTCTACGAGTGCTGCTGTGAGCACGATACCGCCTTGAACCAGCAATCATGAAATTATTTTATATTCAGACTTAAGTTTTATAACTATGCATAGTATATAAAGTCTTTTTACTGGGACACTAAAGACTATAAAGAAATCCGAAACTATTATACTTAAGAGGCCGGCGGAGCATGCGTATTTCATATAAACGTAATACCAAAATAATTTCTAAATCATACATATTCTTAAGGTAGTTTGTTTTTATTTCATACCTAATATACTAATTTCGTACATAATATCTAGGTTCTCAAATATTTATTTTGATAAACATTGATTTAAACAAGAGTTACGAGATAAATACATTTTCTCTAGAAATTTTAAATTCCTCATTTCGCGTCTGTATATCATTGTCCTTTCAAAATATATATTTGGGAAGCTAGATATTATATCCAATCGAAAATCTTCTCTTTGTCATAGGAGTCACAGCCAGCCCCCAGTGCATGCATGGAGGAAGACGAGACAGCAGCCCACGTGCTTCTACACCGCCCAGCGGTTGCAACATATAGGGCAAAGTACTTCGGTCACCCAAGTACTCTCCGCGAGATTGTCGGAAACATCGGAGCGCTACTGCCCTTTGGGCGATTGTGCACTACAAGGAATTTTACTGTCCGAACATCCGACTTTTTACGTCCGAAGTGGCATGAAAAAAACGGATGATTGGCTTGTGCACTTGTCCGTCTTTTCTCGGATGATACGCCTCAGTTTAGGGTAGCCCTGTCTTTGAAACACGCGCACCCTCCTTCCCCGCGCCCGCCCCGCCTGCTCATGAAAATGGACGTAGTGTACAAGCATTTAAAACACGTTTTTCATTGCTGTCATTTCGGACCGGAAAAAACCGTTCCGGAATGGGGAAAAGTAAAATGTCGGACGGTAAAATTACGTATAGTGCACAAACTAGTATATTTATATTATATGGCGTGCCATATCGGACCGTAAAAAATCGGACTGCCGGACAGTAAAATTCCTTGTAGTGCACAATCGCCCTTTCTCGGGGAGTTGGGATGGATCGAGTGAATTTCCCACTCGTACGCAAAATACGCGCCTTGACGTGGAGTTGCGGACACCAGCCCGTTATACAATACAATACAATCCAATCGAAATAAATACACACTTTCTTAAGAGTATATTTGATTTACAAATTATTTTGGTAAGTATTACGATTGTATGAACGACGTACGCTCCGCCGCACCGGCCCCTTACGATACGACGGAACTACTTTACCGAATTTTATGAAATTTGTTTTTTTTTTAATGCAGTTCAGTTCCACTGTGCTTCATGTTAAGAGGCCTGCGGAGCATGCATTTTTCATACAAACGTAATACCGAAATAATTTATAAATCAAACATATTCTTAAGATACTGTGTATTTAGTTCGATTGGATTATAGAATATATAGGTTCCCAAACACATATTTTTAATGAACACTGATTTAAACAAGAGTTATGAGAAAAATAATTTTTCTATAGAAATTTTAAATTTTTCTTATCTCGTCTTTATATTATTGTTTTTTCAATACATTTATTTGGGAACATAGATATTCTGTAATCCAATCCAAATAAATACTCACTACCTAAAGAATATGTTTGATTTTCATATTATTTAGGTATTACGTTTGTTTGAAAAACGCATGCTCCGCTGGCCCCTAAAGACCATCTCATTGTTTCGGCCAACTAAAATCCAGTTTTCAATGGATTTTTATCCATATTATCTATGGTAAAAGTTCCCACTAGCATACAGTTCCTCCCTCCGTACCTATGTCTGACTTATATATTCGTATTTTCCCACAGACCCAACAATAACACTGTTTATTATAATTTTTAAGAATTATCTAAGTACTTTTACATGTGTAATTTGCATGAAGTACTTGTAAATTGTTCGCTACTATACAATTACTGCATGCAATACATAATTATAAGTCAGTCTGGTGCCATTTTATTGACTATGAAAGAATCATGCATGTCATAGATAATTTTCCCAGTTCGGAAGTTATTTGTTAGTCACTGATTACATGTACGAACAACCTTATTAGTAAAAGAGATGGAAATAAACCACTTGTGATAATGATAATGAAATGATGATGGCAACATGCAGCAACCAAATCCCCGTGAGATATAAAACAAATATGTCTATATTTATAACCTGTGGAATCCTTTACGACGCAAGCGTTAGGCTCGATGCGACTGCATTTGGCTGAAATAAGAATGGTTAGATAGTCGTGATGAGGGTGACAAGCTAGGCCATGAAGGACGAACAGAGAAAGCAAGGCTATTGGTGTATGAAAATGTTAACAAAACAGTAAGTAGATGAATACGTTGTTAATAAGAAATCATTACAATTCTTGACCTACCTGCCTCGTCCGTGGTGTTGGTGTAGTTCTGCCCGATTTTGGGCACGACGCTCTCAGCCACTTTCACAAGCATGCTGTTCATGTAGTGATCCAGAGATCGCTTTAACCTACTTTTTGGATGCTTTTGTCTGTCAGTCGTCTTTCTGTATACCTGAATAAGCAGTTAATAAATCAGTATAATGGATGAATTTAAGAGCACGTAGGCCCAAGTCGAGTTGAAGATTTATAGAGAACTAGCTGACCCGCGCAACTTCGTCTGCGAGTGAGTGTTAGTTTTTTTTTTAATAAAAAGTATCCATGTTACTTCTAATACCTCCAAGAATATGTGTATAAAGTTTCATGATGATCGGTTGATTAGTTTTCGCGTGAAAGCGTAACAAACAAACTTACATTCACATTTATAATATTATAGGATAGGATGTATGGTCTTGGTTCAACTATGATGATTATTCATAGTACAATTAACTTTTGGCATCGCCTAGTTAGCAGCCTCTGACCAGTTTGTTGGAGGGGAATTAAGGAACTTCACAGATACACTGTTGAAAAGGGCCCACCAATCATAACTCCCGTTCGTCCGGAAGATCGTCCCTTTTCTAGAGCAAAAATTCGCACCTCATTCCTTTACATCCAGAATGTTAATATTTGTTGAGGATTCTAATCCCGTACCCTATTCTGCAGGTCGTTCTCAAAGGTGATGGTCTCCTCTCGCTCCCTCTCTGCGCGCGAGTTGAACCTCGTGCCCGGCTTGTCCTCCTCCTTGCAGGAGCACGAGCCGTTGGTGACGTCACCGGTCCCCTCCTTCTCCTGACTGTCTGGAGACTCTTCTGCTCGACCGGTGATCACATTCGGTAGGGCGCTCGCTGCAACAACAATCATGCAAGGATATTATATCAAGAGTAAGAGAGATCGGCAGTGTGATGAAGTAGTGACGACTTACGGTTAGTACAGTAGTTGGTGTTCCCGACCAGCAGCTGTGGCACGTTGTAGCTGGAGGCCTGCACGGCCACGTGGTACAGCAGGATGGTCCCGTTGGGCATGGCGGGCGGAGACCAGCGCACCAGCACGGAGTGCGGCGACAGCGACTCCACCGACACGGCCTGCGGCGGACTCGGCTCTACAACCATCAAGTATTAACTTTCTGAATTGCAATAAAAAACGATGAATTTCGAAAATATCAATTCTAACAACATTGGCTATTTGATATTTGTTAAGAAAGCAATCAATCATTCTTCAAAATACTTTCTTTAACACTTACTTCCAGGTAAAGTGGTAAAGTATATAATGGAACTTTGTGCTCCCTTTTTCTCTTGCAGTGTGGTATACGTCTTGACATATGCCGCATATCGCGTGTAGGGAGTCAAATGTGACAGTAGGTAGAATAAGGGCTGTTTCTTCGGGCATGGACTCAATAGATCAGTTTGATTGCTGGATGGTAGTTCTTCTTTTGTACCATTACGTGCTTCGTCAATCGTTATATCCAGAACATTCCATCTGTAAAACAAAACTTGATTATTCTTGCAAAGTTCGCGCGTGGGTTCTTCTTTTATAGTATGTGCTTCGTCTATGTTTACATCCAGAACATTCCATCTGTAAAATAAAACTGATGGTTATCCGATTAGCTCTTCGAATAAGTGGATTTCATCGCAAAAATAAAATGAAAAGCATAAAACGTACGCCGTCAGGATCCACTTGTTGTTTGAATATCAGTTATGAAAGGATTGAAATAAGAAACATGGTACTAACATGTCTGAGCACACGTCCCGCTGCTCGTACAAGGTGACGTTCTGGTTGGGCTTGGTGGCGATGTAGTACACGGAGTAGCCGAGCAGCTTGCGGATGTCTTCCGGACAGTACATGTTCCACGTGAGGATCACGGCGCGGTCGCACTGCTGGCTCACTTGCAGCTTCAACTCGTCAGGGGAACCTGCCGAAATATCACATTCACATATCGGAAACATAGGATATAACATCAAAGAAACATGCACTGTTGACTTTCACGGTTTTTCACTACACTAAAAGTAGGTACATAAGAGATAATATCCGTGATTTTCTTTTTTGATTTTCTATGAGCTCCCGATATTTCGACGCTGTTGCAAGCATCATGATCGCGGGAATACTGAAGAGATATTATATGTGGGTGGGACGAAAAAAGAAAAAAACGAAAATCACGGATATTATCCCGAAAGTACTTTATGTGTATCAAAGGAACATGTTTTGACAATCAACTTATAATAAGGCCTCCAACCTCAGCAATGAGGCAACGTCGGATATGAGACACATCGCTACGCTTTGCACTCATTAGTGGATAAACAATCTAAGCACGAAGCATCGCGCGCTACATAGGTAACATCGTGAACTACTCACAGGAGGCCTGATTTCCGTTGTTATCTTCTGAGACTTCAATTTCAGTGAAGTTGGACCTCGGATTTCTAGTCATGTTCTTAAGCGGCAGTATCTGGGTTCCGTAGCACAGCTTTGGGTTTAAATGTATGAAGAGGGAACCCCCTGAGATTTCAATGTCGCCGTGAGTTGGCCAGTCCCATAACAACTCGAGATTCGGGTTGTTGAATATATGTAAAACTTGACCTCTGAAATGTTATCAGTTATAAGTACTTAAATAAACTTTAACATAATTATAACATAAGTAGGTATGTCTCGTAAAAAAGAGTAGATCTTGCAATCAATTTCCACAGTACTCGTAAGATGATACTAATAATATTAAAAGTGTTATCATTTGAAAAGTAAATTGTATTGAATACCTTTGCTAAGTTATTTAAAAAAAAGAAAACTCTATTTGTATTTACCCTAACTATATTAAACATATTTTTATGTACACGTATACAAAACCTATCGCAATAAACTGAAGGTGGTCTTTCAATTGATTTGGACATGGCTCCCGAAACCATAACTTGAAAATTGGAAGGAATCACCAAACTCAATCGATTTTTACAAAGTCAAAAACCTGGTGGTTTTTAATATATCCATTATAGAAAAACAGTTGTCTAAAAAATCGCGGTAGGTAATGATATAGTTATGATAATAATGTAAAGTACAAATAGTATTAAAACGAGTCAAGATAGACTTAAATAAGAAAGAACAATATTTACCTATTATTTAAATTTATATGAACAAATAAGCAAACATACCGATCTAATCTACTCTATTGTGTTTTATAGAACTAGTATTGAACAGAATCTTCAGCCCCTTGCTCCGCGCCGCACCTCTATGCTGAAGGTCGTGACCTCTGTGGGGTAACATCTTAGCTCAAACGATGTTCCTCCATTCATTCAAGTTCTTATACAAACACGAAAGCAACCAAAAATGATAACTAACTATTTTTTTTTAAAGGTACAGTTGAACTCACCTATTTTTCTTTTCGTCTTTGCCCCATGCTCCGGTGATTTTCTTCAAACTTTTCAGAAACATCAACGACACTAGGGGGTAAGCACGTATTACTTGTAAGGAGCCAGTTATCTCGCGTATTTCTCCCAATGTCTCTTCTAAAAGTGCCAACGTATTACCTGAAATTTGAATAAAAAAACAAAGTTAATGCCGCTTAAATATTTAGTTTTCATAGTTCGTATTCATTTATTCAGCCACATATCTGCTTGTAGGCGTGTGATCAATACAAGTCAAATAATATTCCAATACTTTCAGAAGGTAAAATAAAACAACAATAAGTTACACATCAAAACGTACAAGCATTTTGAATTGTGATAAGGGGAAATACAGTAGTCTGTAAAGAAAACAGGAGTATTGGGACTCGACCATTATAATTTGTGATGAAGCTCACCCCCTGAGGCTCGCACGGTGATCTCGAGCTTGCCCTTGATGTGTGTGCAGCCGCGGAACTTCTCTGCCGCCTCCAGGGAGTCTATCTTGCCGCCCTTGCAATCTTTGTTGCAGCCGGATGGTGAACACTTTCGACATACTGAGTTCTCCGCATCGCCCTCCTAACAATCGTAGAAAACGTTCATTTATTTCCGTTGTTTTCGTAAATGTTATCACAGGGTTTACTTAATATAATGCCTCGTAGTATTGGTAACCGCACCTCCATAAAGCCGATGTCGCAGTCGTAGACGCAGCGGTTGCCGAAGATCTTGTACTTGCGGCCAGGGTCGGTGCCAGCCCCGGTGAGCGGCGCCGGCATATTGCGGCACTCCTGCTCCGTCACACAGCGTCGAAACAGCTGCCGATAATAAGCATAAGCTATTAAGCATTAAATATATTATATGGGAAACACACGATTGAATTTTGAGGACGCCGCTTAAATGATGACGCAAGTTCATTTCTTACAGGACCGCATCCTTTTCGTGGTGCCGGTATGTTCCGTTCCTTGCCGAGCCGAGTGCGGTAGTTTTCCCACACTGGAGCGTGTCAACTTATGGTCTTTTACAACCAGCATGTTCCGAAACCCAAGATAAAAATAGGTACCACTTCAGTATTCACAATGAAAAAAATACGGGATTTCGCGGTAAAATGTGTGAAGGCTATGAGTTGACATCAATGACAGATGTTTAGGAAAACAGACAGATAACATGAAAAGAAACAGGTAACGCCGGATACACATTGAGTAACGTAACTTGTGCAACAGCATCAGCATTGTACTAACATGATCATGCGTTTTCGACTCTTATTTTAGCAAGCGTACTTAGAAGATAGAGTTAAAATGATCCAGTCACCTGATATGTGCCATTCGCAGGGCAAGCGTCTACACACTGGCGTTCGACGCCGTAACCGAAGGAGTAGTTGCGGCACACGTGGCAGTCTTTCGGGGACGGACCGGAGCAGCCCCCCAGACACGTGGGGTGGCAGCACGTGCCGTCGTCCAGGCAGCCGCGGTCGCCGCACCCGGCCGAGCATACTACAACAATAACATACATGAGGACACTGCATTGATATGTTACTAGCGCGCGCTGTGAGGACTCGAAGAGTCCCCGTCTTGTCTTTAGTCCGCGTGAACAAAATCATAATCTATGTCTCGACAAAACGTGTTTTTTTTTTTACAAATAGTGTTTCTAAAGGAGCTTAATTAATAACGTAAAATTGGATGAACCTATACCAATGAGCGTAGTTTCCAATGAACAATGGAATCAATTTAAAGATCTGATATGTAGAATTGTAGAAAAGACTACCAATCACCGTCACCAAACCACCCGCCTGGCTATCCACTAATACCACCACAGGAACATAATCAAAGGGCAAAAAGCTCTTAAAACAAATGGACTAGTTAACTCCGAACTTTGGGATAAACCCTCGGAGTTGAGCAAGATAATCTTAATGCAATGCTTCATGCCTTCGCAACAAAAACAGCTAGGTTGACCATATTTGCCAAGAAATTGAAAATCATTCGTTGAAATAACAAAGTCCCAATCTCTTCAAAAAGTGAAGCTGCAATCGAAACACAATCTTAACCCAGATGGTGAAAATATTGCGATTGTGAGGGACTGTAATAAGACCTCCCACGACTGGGGTCTTTTCGGTGGAATGTTAAGTTTTGGTATTTTTCGGTCTTTCCTTGCAATGTGCAAGGAAAGATGGCCAAAAACAGGTGATAATCACGTAGCCCACTTAGATGGACGGACCAAATTGCTCATCGCTCCACGACTCGCTTCACAAGGCCAAGGATAGGCCCACATTGCGAAACATCGCAAAGCAAACTATTGCCCCACATCGAGGGAATCACGACTCTGAGAAATGAGGAACACGACTAGAGGAGTACATGCATATTACATTTCCTCCTCGCGTACTATAAGCATGGTCAGGATTAAAGCTAAAAAGTAACCTGGCTCAAAAAAGCTAGACACTGATTGAGTTTCTATTCGAGAAGAACAGTTGTGTTCACACAACCACAGTCTGCAAACCTCTATAACAGTTAATGGTCAAGGAATTTAGAAGGAAGATCACTGAGAATTTTAGAATAACAACTGAGAGCCGAATCACTAAAATGGAGCGTGTGTCATATCATATCATTGCATCATTCACGTAACTATGCTCAATGACCCATGCTCCCCAAGTCCATTGCTCCCTTTGTTTACAATGCGTTCATCAATTACTTAATAATAATCTATTAGTTTACATTAAAAGTGCGCATGTACGCGTAGCTCATCTCATAGGCCATTCTCAGCATTGTCCTGAATTATAATTGAAGAATGATAAATATTCAATACTTACTCTTCTGGCAGTGCTTGTCATCCCAGCACAGCAACCGGCCATTTGCATCGGACGGGCACTGCAAATGCGATTGACGATGGTCCTCCACTCGACTCTGTGCATTGGGGCACAGCCCACACAGTCGCGTGTCGTAGTTCATCTACAAAATTACAAATAAAGAATACTTTAGATCAATATTAATGTTAATTGGGAGATGACGAGGTCATCTACATTATTCATTTCAACATTATGCGCACGATCCATTTAATATCACAACACTAGAAGTAATGATATCATCTCGATGAAATATGCCAAATGGATTGAAAAATTCTAAACAACATTTTTTTATTTAATGATTTACAAGGCATGTTCAAGTAAAACGTAACGTTGATATAGTTTCATTAGTTAGGGCAAAAAAAACCAGTTAATTTATGTTGTGTATGTGTATCGTGGGTAAACAAGAGTCGTGGCGGAACTAATAACAGGATCCCACGGTCCATGACCAGAACAAGTTTGGTGAAGAACAATAATAATGAGAGGGCACTACTCCACTGTTATTGGACACAAATGTCTGAATGGACACGATGTTACAGAAAAGGGTTACTTTACGTCTGTGTGGCCGCGTGGTGTAGATAGACAGGAAACTACTTTAGCATTCGGCAAATTAAAATTCGTATTGAAGGACATTTCCTGAGACTTAAATATTATCTTTTTTTCCTAAAAGCAGTTTTGTCCAGTCCTTCCACTTTTAGCGAACCCGCTCCTTCCAGTTCTGACGAGTAACGGATCCAATGTCGACGACTCGAATGGCGTAGTAGTAGTGAGACTGCCTTACGTTCTTAGGGTCCTGGGTTCCCGGTTGGGAATCCCGGTAGGAGCAAATGATTGTGTGATGAGCACGGACATTTTTGTTTCCGAGTCATGGATGTTTATAAATAGTATGTCAACTATCTGGTGTCCACGACACAAGCCTTGCTTAGTGTGGCACTAGATGGCGCTGCTGTGTGTTAATGTCCAGCGATATTTATTTTTTTAATGCATCCCACCATCTCCTTAGTGACGTATAATTATTCTACAACTTACTAATATGAATATAACTTACTCTGATGACGTTGTCAGCGTGATCCGAAGTTATCCGGGTCCAGTCAATAGTATTTGTATAACAAAGTCTGTCGTTCTGTTGTATTCGCACACCGCCCCTCTCAATCTTCATTAAAGAACGAAGACCCAAAGACTGTGGATAGAAAAATATTACAAGCATTAATCATTACGTTACTTTGAGTATATCATACATCTGCTATATTCGTAACTCGTATTCCTTTTTCCATTCATTATTATTTATAAGGAAGTTCAGCAAGAAAAAACAATTTAGTAATAATAAAATTTGCATTTCAATTAACCTTATAAAATTATAATCAACGCAAACTGGTTTCTCTTTCATAATTATTGAAACAGAGTGTGATCTCACACACTCAATCAATAATTTCGTTCAATAGTAGTTTCCTACAAGTTGCCGCTAATCTGTTACAAATAAATAACCACTATGCACGACAAGATTTTGACACATGACACATCAGCTGAATCGGCGGGGTGATGCGAATCTGTCAAACATTTACAGAATTTTCGTGAACTTTCAGCATTCGATTTTTTAATGAAAAATATGTCAAGGAAGCTGTTCCATACGATACGTTTGTCGTTAATATCACCAGAAACGTGTTTTGTTCGGTAAAATGGCGTTAGTGTATTGCCAAATATGTATAAAACACATATTACTGCACCCTTCCAAAAAGTAGGTAACGTAGATGCGCTGGAAATAATATACATAGGCAAGCTTCTCATTTGCTAAAAAAACTGGAAAAAGCATAATAAATACAGTAACCTTCTATCTGCGTTCTTATTTTTGCCATTATTCATACATTATTTCATAAAAAATGACGATCAAAATCTTGACAAATATTACTAAAAAAAACAATGTTGCAACCAACTTATCACATGACATATCACTTCGTAGTGCTGACCGTAAACCCGAGTTTCATCATTACGATTAAAAAGTAGCATTCAGCCTAATCGATACTCGCAATCAAATTAAGTTTGGAAAAAAAGTTTTGAGACGCAATGAAAACTCCTTGGTATAATTTCAAATAATAATTATATTTAAATTCTGAAATAAATCTTTTTATACTACTACGTTGCTTTTGGTTGACTTATTAATAATAAATAAACACAGAACTCTGAACTTTAAACAAATAACATTTTTTTGATGATAATCTTTCCCTTAAAACTTACGGATTGGAGAATTTGGAGAAACGCCGTTGCCGAACTAGCATCGTATGGCAAAAAATAAAGTCTCACAGTTTTAGGAAATGAATTAAGTATTAATTTTCAACTGTACGAATGGTCAACCTTTGGCTAAATTCGCGTGGAATGTTTTGATTCAAAATTTAAATTAGGAATGTAATTGTGACTATACACATTCATTCACATTTATAAAGTATTTTTATTTTTATTTACTTTAATCATATATTGTGAATTTTGTTCTGGAATGTCTGAAGGTTGGATATAGTGTGCCAAGGATCGGAAAAATTGAATGATAAATAAATATTAAGGATTCTAAAACCGTTGTTACTGAACAAAGCCTATCTAAGTATTCAAAATCAAACGAAAATTCATAATCTGCCTTATTTTTCCCAACTATAATGGGGTCGACCTCCAGTCTAACTGAATACCAGCATTTTACATGGAGCGATCGGACCTCCACACCCTAGTTGGTACTGGGTGGTAGGATATCCCTTGGTAAGACTGGTTGTCTAAGTTATTGGGTCGCTGACTACCTATAACGACTGTCAAAGAACTACTAATGACAGCCTGGACCAACTGCTTAGTGTGCTTACAGAGGCACGGAGGAAACTCTGTATGTAATGGGTGGTCACCCATCCACAGACCAACCTAGGCAAGCAAGGCTTAACCTAAACGTCGACGCGAGCGGCCGTTATTATCTAACAACGAGCTCTTCCCCTTGGCCTCTCTTTCATAATTAAATGAAAATTGACCATTAAAATTCTTGTTCGGTAAAGGCGAGAAATAAACAAAATTAGATAGTCCCATTTGCCCACCAATACAAATGGGACTTTGCAATGATAGAGTTAAAAAAAGTATTTGAAAATAAAATTGTAATGGTTTATCCCAATAACTAATCCCACCGAACACAGTAACCTAATCATACTAAGTATTCCCCATTTTGTTTACTAAATACAATTATCATGGTATTAGGAACTAAACCAATTTTACCACACCTAAAAGATCAGTACCAAGATCCCTGGCGCACTGACAACCAACGAAAAGAAATAATCACAATAAATTACCTAGTTTTAGGTACAATGTAATTTTGAACAGCGAGTGCATTCTTAATTTAAATTTAGATATGGAAAAAAATCGGCGCGAATTTAGCCTTTGATCGGTTTGTGCTGTTTGTTGTTGGGTTGGTACCATATACGAAAAACTATTAAGATTACTTAACTAAAGCTTAAAACAATATTAAATTAAATATAAACAAAATTGTTTTACTTTTCATCAATCGATTTGCTAAATTCCGTAAATGAATTAATCGAATTTTACATAAAAATAATAATCGATTTGAATAATCGCTTTCACACATCACAAATATTAAAAAAAAAACTAAAAAAAAATGGTCGTCTGTTTTCGATACAAAATTAAGTAGTGGTATTGAATATTACATGTTATTGGTCCTATATTAGTAAATTACGCTAAGATCTGGGTATTCTCATGTTGTTTATAATATTTGAAATGATATTTGTCATATCTATTGTCGAATCTAAACGTGTCTGTGTGTTAAAATGTGAAAAATAAAATGTAAACAAACAAGATTGGCGCGAAACTTCGACTTTGGATATCAAAATATATCATTACCACTGCTTACTTAAATTGAACTATGGTTAAATTCGTCACATAATGAAATGACGAGTTATTAATTCTCAACATAGTGGAGCTTGGATGCCCGAAAACCCCAATTTTTATGATTTTTAGCGTCGGCTAGCACTGCCGTCAAAATGGCGATGAACGTATTTACGCATTTAGATTCTATTAGGGTAAATTAAGAATGTTGCGCGCTAAATACAGAACTTTGAATGGCTTTAACATATGTGGTTTTTCTTCAACTCTCTTAATTAAAGCACACTCATAGTCTTTCTTATTCAGAACATTAAATATTTACATTAAAAATAAGGATGTCGTATGACTTAACCGCCGGCCCCATTCGGGGCCAGTACCGAGCCAGCGTAGGTTTCAGTGCCCGGCCCCGAATGGGGCCCGTACCGAACTTTATGGATAATGTAATACCAACTTACTTCCAGATGCTCGTTATCGAATATAACGAGAGCGAAATCCTTGTAGAGCTGAATCCCGCGTATCACTGCCAGATTAGGAAATAGGTTTCCCAGGTTCTGAACACCTTTCGTCCTGCAAAATATTCAAACATGTTATTGTTTTACTCTCGAGTGTTGCTAACCCGCGTTTATCCACAGATAGCGGAAAAAGACGTAACCTTTTTTTGGTGTCCTCGAGGCACTACGGCACACTGTTCCATTATTGCTACAAGTATATGAACCGTTTTCATTGGCGGATTATGCTTAAGGTAAACTATAGTCCCCGCCACGAGATGCTATACATTTTGTAAACACACATTCGGGGTCCGCCTAGGGATTATTGTCGCCACCTTGGTAGAATTTCTTTGTTTACAAAAAATATAGCTTCTCTTGGCGCGGACTATAGCCACGTGTCTAGTGGGCGAGGTTAGAGAAGGACGCGCTTGAAAATTTTCAAACGAAGAAAAAAATAGATATGAAAGAAATAGGTGTGAGTTATCAGCTGTTTTGGGTGGTATTTTTTCAATATGGCTGCGCGAGCGGCAGAGATGAAGAGGTGGCAAAATGAAAATTCGTGAAGAGCAGGTGATCTATAAAATCACCTATTTTCAAAACTATCAGAAATCTTTTCTGATAACCCCGTTTTTGAGCAGCAAATGACTGGACTGAATACTTTAAGGCTGAGGCTTCATTAGGCCGCGTCGCGACCTGCGTCACAAGACATGAGCGATTAAAACAAGTAAATTAATGCTCACGTATATGGCTACACTGTACATCAAATATTACTAGCGATCTTTGATTTCTTTATGCGATCGGAACAACATTACTGTAATCACGGCATCGGCTACACCAACATAGCGAAATTGAAGCGAATTTATTAGAAAATACGCCGGAATCTCGCTTTAGCCATACCATGTTTTGCTCTTCCAGTCGCATCGCAAATCGCTGCCTAGTGTAGCATCAACCTTAGTATTCCTATGATGGTAACTAGAACGGCGCTGATGGGGTGCTTGCCTAGGGCGCTGTAGACATTTCATCCGCCCTTATAGTAGGTACATACATACTTTTCAGAAA
Organism: Xestia c-nigrum; assembly: GCA_916618015.1. Taxonomy (NCBI): domain Eukaryota; kingdom Metazoa; phylum Arthropoda; class Insecta; order Lepidoptera; family Noctuidae; genus Xestia; species Xestia c-nigrum. The sequence continues at coordinate 9,218,424 of OU745245.1, read as the reverse complement.
CAATATATAAAACCGGATATCCTACACATCCTAGACGACCCCTGACCCTGGTATTGTTACTAATTTCATTATGGTAAACTGTATGAGAATCTTCTATCACCCCAAATTTTTAATAATAGTATTAATTAGTATAAACTTTTTAAATTGTGTCGCTGTCTACCACTCACTGGTGGGCAAGCCCAACGACCAAAAAACGAATCATCTACACATCTGCACACTGCACACCGTACACACGGCAAGCAAAGCTAACAATAATTCACGCTAATTACAGTGACTTTTGTAATGGTGTGCGGAGTTTATTTAAATAAATATTGCTGGACATTACACACACACCGCCATCGAGTGCCACACTAAGCAACGTGGCTTGTGTCGTGTTTTTTCAGTTATTACTTTATGGGTTAGAGATTTCAGTTACGTCCGAGTAGCCCCCAAGAAATGGGTCTAATAGTTGATACCAGTTAAGATTACAATAGAGGTCATTGCCATTTCCCTAATATCTCTTCGTACGAACAAAGCAAATGAACCATGTTTCGTTTTTCATTGGAAAAAATGTTGAATATCACGATCGATGACGATTCAATACTTGAACGGACTTATTTTTTGTTTTCAAAGTTAAGGGGGAAGCGTCGGGGTAGCCCGCGATATTCAAATATTCTTAGGTTTTTTTGCAATTTTAAGGCCAGTGGCGGGTTGTATGAAGTTGAAAATATCGTTCGCTACTGTAAGACGTATGCAGTTACAGAATTATGACCATCTAAATTGTTAATACAACCCTCCGAGCTCACATAAGTATAGGAACGAATTTGACCTTGCAAAAATCGTCTATCGACTTATATGAACTTAGAGGGTTGTACTGATGATTTTGTTGGTTTTAATTCTGTAACCACATACATTTTACAGTCGCGAACAAGCTTTTCAACTTCATACAACCTGCAACTGGCCTGCAAATTTCAAAAAACGTAAGAAACTTTGTGTTTCGCTGGCTACCCTGACGCTTTCACCTTAAGGACTTTAATAAATGTTGGTGGGTCAATGACCGATATTGTCATCTGGGAGCAACTATAGTTTAGTGTAGTTTACAGGTGAGAGTTGTTCTATTGAATGTGGGGAATATTTAAAATTGCGTTCATAAGGTTAATCGGTTTCACCTGTATATCAGAATATAATCGGTGACCTCTCTTAATAGCGGGAAAGTCATGTTCTCGATGTCCTTAGGAGTGGTTGTCTCCATCAATACGATGCTCAGCTGACCTTCGATGACTCGGCAGTTTTTCAGCTGCTTGAGAAATGTGTGCTTGGTTCTTATGTCCATTGAAGGGCATACTGGAACAATAAAAAAAAAAAAGTTAATAACATGTTTTCTGTACTTAATAACTTTGCTAAAAGAAAATTATCAACACAATTTATTAGAATAGAATAAAATAGAAAGTTTTTATTTCAGATCTGAATCCATAGGGTTAGTTACAATTTTGCTTAAATTCTAGTGTTAATTTATTACCTATGCACTCAGTAAATACTTTGGTAGGTGATAACGGATTGTAGCGAACTTGGAAATATTTGTTGTTTGTTGTATTATCATGGACAATAATGAATAAATCATCATTATCTTCCTGCCCTTGTCTCATGTTACTCGGGGTCGGGAACACACGTATTTTTCTTCAATTCTTCCCTTTCAACCGTCAAACGATCATTTTCTCTTATTCTTTCATATCATCTCACACAATCTATCTATCGTTTACTGGGTCAGAAAGCCTCTTTATTCCAAGTCATCACAAAGCCGTTAACCAAGCATTCTGTACATCAAACTAAGTAACTTTACGCAAAAATTATTGCTGGGAAACAACTTTTTTGTTGAGGTTATAAATCATGTTTTGTGATAGAACTCAATTTAACGCACTTAAAACATTGTGCTGGTGGATAGATTGAATGGTACGGGGGTCGTGGAGGTGTTAAAAGTCAAAATCTTACAAAAAAAAATGATTCGAATGACGAGTACAACAAGTGCCTTTCGTATTCGTTAAGAGGTGTTTTACGAGTACACCCTTTATATTTCTTCAACAGTATACAGACCCGAAATATAGTACTATTCTATATATTATAGTACGGTTGGCAAACCTAGCCACACTGTATCTCTTTCGAACAGTCCCGCAACCCCGGATTCTACAGTCCCTACTCTAGACATTAACAACAGTGGTACATATACATACATACATAAACGCACGGCTTTTTCCATGGGATTTGGTAGAAATTACAGACCCTCACGCCGGTACCTATGTAGGTGTCTAACACAAATTCCTATCTATTAAGAAGAAACGGCATATATTTGGCACGATTATTAGACCTCGTCAGTTGAATTAAACAATAAGTTATATTGCTATTTCCGTAAACAATTCAATTATTGGCACAAATTACCACCCACGAGCTAGCTAACATCATATTAACGAACACTGGGGAGGAATATTATTATACCTACATTATTATCTAGTGGCCTGTTTTCACACTCCTTACTGAAGAAACTTGTGGATTATCAATATGAATTAAATATATCTCAAATGGCTGTGCTGTGTAGGTCATAGTGTAAATGGTTTCTTTTCTGAAAAATCATGTTCGTTTGCAAATTTTTCCATTTTGTCTTAAGCTCTGTATTTGCAATAATTTTATTTATGGACAACCAATAGAATTATTGCGTTTGAAGATCTGGCCTGGACATAATACAACTTTGATCCTTGAGAAACAAAGTATAACAAGTTAGTACGAGGCATGCACAAGGCACAAGGCCAGGCAGAGCTTTTGATTTGACCTACTGAAATTAAATGTACCTGTCGCAGTCATCTAGTAGTCGTTAAATACTAAAGTATTTCATAGCTTAGTCGCATTTCTGCGCGATAAACATAAACACACATTATAATAAAAAAAATACCAACATCGCATCTATTCTATTTTTTATGAATGGCAATTGAAGCCGATGTCGACTATTCTGCCAATGTCGATAGTGAACTGGAACAGCAAGTGGGTGTTTTAAGGAAAAAATAAATAAAAAAAAAACTACGGTTGGTGACGTTAAATACAAAATCAATTAGGAGAGATGACGTTTAATGCTGCAGATGAAAGAGGGTATTAACACAGTATAAAAACAGGAGCAGTAGTGCATCTACAGCTCAATCCGCGTTATAATTACCTACCGTACTTGGCTGTCTCAGGGTTGTCACTTTTAGCTATATTTAAATTCAGTGCCTAGAAATGTGTTGTCTGGTTTTCATTGAGATCTACAGCATATTTTTTTTTAATCTCTTATTTTAAAATTTATAGGGGGGGGGGGGACATTTTGGATGGGTCTATCTTTCAAACGATTGTAACGCAATGTAACGCATTCAAAACATTGTTCTGATGAACTATGTCTCTTAGACTATTATCAAAAAATATTCTACAACAAAGAGTGAAATTTACGATGAACGCAATGTTTACTATTTGTTTTACCTTATATTTCCTAAACTACTGGACCGATTTACATGATTTTTGCATGGATGTCGGTTTTAAGCCAAGTCCAACGTTTTTACACTAATTTCAACGTCTAACTTAATTAACAAAAAATCACCTTTTCTAGTTACGTAAATATGTGACACAAAACTTTAAATTACATTTTTCTTGGTCTTATTGGACTTTAAAATTGTGACGATGCTAATTCATCATAATACTATGAAGATTCCAATAAGATACCATAAAAAAACTTATTTACGACATAAAATTATTATCACAAGTTTTCAAAACACAAAATTTTGATTCAAAACTAAAACGACTCACGATGCATTTTACGTATGGCCATTACTTGCACCCTGGGGTGGAGAAAGAGTCTCGTCGCCGACACCGTCGGTAAGTAAGTACCTATTAGAAAATAATGGACACGTACTTTTTTGGTTTTGTAAATCAATGGTCAATACTAAGATAAAACGCAGCAAAACTCGGGAGTGCGGGCTCGTGACGTCAGAACTCATTCAAAATTATACTACGTCACGTTCGTAAATTTTGGTTTGTGTAACAAAAGAAAAAATACCTACGGGATAAATATTTGTTAATAATGTAACTGACGGACTACCTAATTAGATTTCTTTTGTCGTCTACCCTATTCGTCAATCATTTTAAATTACCGATTTTTTTAACTTTAAGTACGGATTTAGTTACTTCTCAGTATTTTAGATAGGTATACCTACCTAAAATAATGAGAAATCGGCATCACTCAACGGGAATCTACAGTCAGATCGAGTACCTAACATTCTAGTGGGAAAGTAGACCCGCCTACTTCGTCTGTCTAATAGAAGACTATTTCAACATAAAAATAACTAGGTATCTCAGCTTGCTAACCTTTCCTGTTATTTTTTAGACACCCATACACACAGCAATAGGTTCTCCTGCGATGATCACCCATTTTTAATTTATTTACGTATGCCTTTAAGCCGTGACGCGCGAACTTTGTGCGGTGTGCAAGTCTCGACTGGCGGCAGTAAGACACGGGTCGAGATTTTGTTAGAGTGTGCGTGAGGCGACGTAAAGATAGTATGATGCACACATACAAGCCGAGCGCGGTGCGTTTATATGAAGATAATCCTACTTGTATTTTTTTATACTTTGGTATTAACGAACAACGCATATATTTTCATGACAGAGAGGTGTCATTTACTTATTTAGAATATTGTGTTTTATTACTAGAAAACAATGTCATGTTTCTATTTTTGTCGCACCGAATACTTTACTTACTACGTGGTATGTTTATAGGCTGCTAATATAAGAAATATGCTAGGAAATTGAAACATAATAGGTAAGTTTATAATAACAGTTACGTTACCTTAGTCAAACTCCAAGGTACCTAATTTGTATAAGTACTTAGCTTACAAAACAATATACTTTAAGAACATTTCTCTTGAACTTGGGCTTAGAATCCCTATCTGTATATTATTGTAGGCTTACATATTCTGGATAATTCAGCATCAATATTGTTGCACGAGAAAGTTGGCTTGTACTTACTTATACTATACCTAAATATCTATACAAATCCATACTATCACCGCCGCGTCTGTCTGTCTGTTCGCGATAAACTCAAAACCTAACTGCACTGATTTTCATGCTGTTTTCACCAATGGATAGAGTGGTTCTGGAGGAAGGTTTTGGGTGGTTGAACGCCGGCGAAGCCGCGGGCATCAGCTAGTATCTAATCTAACCTAATCTACAATACTATAACCGTCTTATTCATAAAATCCCCTAAAATAGGTTTCAAACACTCATTAGTTAAAATGCTCATTAGATTTATATTGTCAGTTACGGGATATCTTCCGTGATTATTTATTATACACAAAACGGAAGATACCCCGTAAGTGACAATATAGGTTTAGTTTTAAACCGTGAAAACAGTGTTTTCACTTCTCATGCTCTAAAAGTACGCTATTATAGCCCTACGAAGCGGGATTAAAGTGACCGTTTATTCCCTAAGGGAGTATAAAGTAATTTAAAAATGGAACGATCTTTTACCCTGAAACATGGTCACATAAGAGTAACTTGTCAAAGGTTTTATTTAAATTTCAAATTGGCTTGCAAATAGAAAGCGGTTTATTGAAAAAAACAAATTAACTCTTCAACGCGAGAAATATTTATGTTATTTGTGTGCATCGCTGATTTTGAAAAGTATGTGCAATGCCTCTGTTGCTAGCCGCTGCAGTAATGTAGGTACTAATTATCTGTGGAGTGTGGATCATCTTCATTGCGAGAATGTTGAGAGTTTGTGTTGTGTATTATATTGTTAATCTGTGACTGACCTGATCGAAGAAAAAAATGACTGCTCAGTTCAGAATTTTTGCCGAGTGTAAATTTGTTGGGTTTTAAATGACTATTTTTCTCGCACTCGAAGTGAAAAGTACAGTTTGCACCTCGAGACTAAACGTCAATTTAATATACCCTTGCTTTCATTGCCTCCCTCGCAAGCTCGGGAGTCAAACCACCTCGGGTATATTATGGCTTCGTTTAGTCCCTCGTTATAAAATATACTATTATGCTCATTAGAGCTAATAAATCTATTATACAATTCTCTATTTAAGACGTTTTAATGTGATTAAGTTGTCGTTCTGCTGAATCCATAGATTCAATGCCAATAGCTGGTATCCACGGCCAAAAACGCATTAAAAGAAAGTTTAACAATGTCACTTGTGACATTTGGGCTGCATTCTGAATTACAAAATAATCGCTCATAGCGCACACATCTTTTTTGAACGGCTGATTTTTTTTTTCAGGATTTCAGGTTTGGTCCCAAAGTAAAAGTTGTTTGTTATCATGAGCACAATCACGTGTATAAGTAGATATCGTGCACTAATTACCAGTCACCCTACATAATTATAATATTAAAAAACTGAAGAGTTTGTTTGTTTGAACGCGCTAATCTCAGGAACTGCTGGTTCGAATTGAAAAATTGTGGAGCATAAATAAAAATGTTGCAAAAACGGGGGAAATATTTATTCCCTTTGTGAGCTTTTTCTCTCATGTGACGCAGACGAAGTTGCGTGGGTCAGCTAGTAATATTATAAAGCTGAAGAATTTGTTTGGTTGGAATTGAAAAAATGGTTTTGTGTTGGATAGTCCATTTATCGAGGAAAGTTACTATGCATTATGTAGGTACGACGAATATTCATATTCATTTAAGTTTAAAAATATGTTACAATGGATGGGCTTACAGCTAAGAAGAATATTATGGTAGGTACCTGTTTGGTCACAGCAATAAACAAGATTACTTAACATAAAATTTTAAGTAGTTCATTAAGATATTATTTACAAACAAAGAGTATGTACTTAACACATTTATTAGAGTAACATAATTATATTATTTATATACGTACGTATAGTAATCACATAAAATAACAACATTATATCCTTATAATTGATATGCTCTATACATGAAAAAAGTTACAAAAACGTTGAAAATGTACTCCTTTTGTGAGCTTTTTTTGAAGTTGCGTGGGTCAGCTAGTACCTATACCTACCTTAATATGTATATTAAATACGTAATATAACAGTTCAGGTTTTCAGCAAGTGTATGTTATGTACTTATGGTATGTATTTAAGTACTTATAGAATCTATCAAAATCAAAATCAAAGCATTTATTTCAAGTAGGCCAGTTACAGGCACTTTTGAATTGTCGAAACAAAATGAACATTTAAAGTAGCTACAGTCCCAGTCACAAGACATAAAAACTGTGAAAGTACTGTAGTTATACCTTTAGAACTTGGTTAATTATGTAAGTAAGTACCTAAGAATTAATCGTGAATGCCATGGTAGATGAATCCAAAATTGTATTGCATCAATATTATAAAAGATATTGCGATGAATTACGCAGTTCTCTAATCTCATTCTATCTACGCAGTACCTGCAAGCTACTCTCACCAGGGCGAAGAAGTAAGGTCAAAGGCTGAGTGCGCATGTGCAAAAATGCGCGGGAGGGCGAACCAAGATGGCGGCGTAAACAGTACGCGCCATGACCACGATGCCAGGCCGGCTGTTAAAAACTGAGTGAGACTGTGTGATGCTTCCTATAACCGAGTGATTCCTATGTGATTTCTTAATCATTTTAATGTATCCGCCATCAGGAATCTCCAAAAATATTTAAAACTAAACACTAAACCGAACTGGACAAATAAGTAGGTAAGTACCTAAGTAGGTAGGTACTTAATCAAAAAATGTTCAAGTCAGACTGTGAGGGTGACAATCTTAACTCGATCAATAACCATTAATAACTCGCAACAGTCGCAACTCGTACTTCTACCGCGAAACAAGTTCAAGTTGCATGTCGGAATCGGCTGAAATGGCGCAAGGGGAGAGAAGTGGGGTGGCGTGGCGACGCGGGCGGGTGGCACAACAACACCATGCTAACCTGAAAACACGAAAGTCGACGCAATGCAAATGAACTCGCGCATATTGCTGTCTCATGTCTCGTACACCTCGGTCACTCGGCTCACTGATTATTTATAGAGGTAGTCATATTATTTAAAACTCCACAGAATAGTGATGTACCTCAATAACAATGTCGATCGCCAGAGCGGAATTAGCCACGCAGCAGGTGTAGCAGCTTATTTCTGCATGAATGGGATAGCCTTACCTACTACCTACTATCAATTGGTAACTTACTCGCAGGCAACTAACATTATAATTAATATGTTAACTACTTAAATCTAGTTTAAGCCACTAATGACATCACAACTTGTGTATACCTAACCTGTGTATCTGTTTACTTATTACCTCACTGGTTAATAAACAGTTGAAAGGAAAGGTTTCAAAAGGTAAGTAAGAGAGCCAAGAGAAGGGTTGACAAACCAGTAGATTTTGTATTATTATGTAGTTCTATTGCAAATTGCAATCTTCAGTAGAATACTGACCTATTTGAACATTATTGATAACACTGGTTTAATTTATCAAGGTTAATAGTTATCCATTCAAAATCAAAATCAAAGGATTTATTTCAAGTAGGCCAGTTACAGGCACATGAACATTAAATGTAGCTACAGTCCCAGTCACAAGACATAAAAAGTAATGGTAGTTGCCCATTCCCTAGCGTAGATCTCTATGGAGAAGAACGGGCAAGAAACTCCATATAATTATATTGTTACAAATCTTGGTTACATCATTCATGTTGAGATGGTATATTTTGTGAGAGCAATGTAGCAAAGAAGTTTTCACAGGAAAACAAAAACTAAAATACAACTCAAAAACAAAATAATTCATTCAAGTAAACCATGGCGACTAAGAGATGACCAGTCACAACTGACAGCGCCCGTTCACGAACATGACGCATGGATCAGCACCATTCAGCTCAACCATTTTGAAGGGAACTAAATGGTCCGACACACGCGCCACCATCAGCGAGACATTTGAGAGAGCATGACATACTCTCAACCGCCAGGGCACATTCTAGTCAAGAACTGCCGTAGGCTTCCAGTGAATGATAGCTTTCTAGTACATAGTACTCACACAATATGGGCTATGCGATTATATAATACTAACATAGAATCTATACAATGCAAAGATAGTTAAGTACAATCTTCAGCAGCTCCAACAATACCATTTAATGCTATCAATTTATACATCCCTGTCCTTGTGGAGCAGGACCAGCAAACCAAGAGCCAAGCATTTTTATCAGCGGTATAATCGCTCAACTTGTAATATGCTAGCTTACATAGTGTGCGTTTAATGCATGTTTTAATTTTCGTCTATTTAAGTTCAAGAATACTTTGTGGAATTTTATTACAGCATCTCAAACAGTACCCCATGAAAGATGAGTCAACTTTAGCGAGTCTAAAGCCTGGCTGAACTAATTTTACCAAAAAGGTGCAGATTTTTTCTGACGTACATTATGTTTTCGTAGATGTATTGACAATGTACCGTCATAATGCCAATATCCTTAAACAGTTCCCTTAGAGAATCGCGCCTATGAAGATTATACAATATGGCTCTAATGGCGCTTTTCTGCAGAATAAATATAGACTCAATATCTGAGCCCGTCCCCATAGCAAAATGCCGTAAGACCTTTACTATGGAAGTAACTAAAATAGACCAGGGTAGCGGTATCCACATCAGTAAATTGACGGTTTTTTTTTTCATTTCATTCCAAATTGTTTGCTGTGAACCATTTTTGGACCTGAATGGAGTATTACAATTATTCACGTCATCTAAATTTTGTGCCAGTCTATTTATCTTAAAAATTAGGGAAGTGTTATCAACAAAAAACCCCATATTTTGAGGTTGATTTTTCAATTAATAGGGTAGGTATATTATACTAGAAAGAGGAAAGGACCCAATATTGAGCCTTGTCGAACCCCCATTTTTATTTTTAAACCTTGTGGATTAACACCATTTATCTGAACATGTTGTTGTCTATCATTCAAATAAGATCTTATCAAACTAAGTGCAACTTTACCCAGTCCGTAATGCTTAAGTTTCAAAAGTAATGTGTAGTGATTTACGCAATCAAACGCTTTGGAGAGGTCCCAAAACAATTCTATGGCGTCTTGGAACTCTTCCCCTGCAGTAAATATGTGCTTTCATAAGGTAACACCGCGCGGCGTCAGTTGTACAACGTCCCTTGGTGCTCTCCCATTAAATACCTACCTAGTCTATTTATCGATACCAATAATCGTACCTCTTTAACATAGTTGCACTGAATGTACCGACTGGCTAATAATAGTAATAATGAACGCGGCATCCCCGCTTCCCCCCAACCGTCAGCGCTTACTACGTCTCCACAACAGCCTCCACTCCTCCCGCCCGTACCCTCGTACCGAAGCGCCGCATCGCGAACACATTAACACAACTTCAATACCCTTACATGGAATATTAAACCTTAATGGGAAGACCATAAAGGCCATTATACCCATCGCTACGAGGACAAAATTTGACGTTTGGTTTTGCATTGCATTTCGAGTAGGTAGCTTTTACGTTTTACGATAATTTTATAAAATTGCAGCCATTGAGCTCAGCGTCGACTTACGGATAAACAAGTTGACTCATGTGTTGGTTGACTATCAACATACATACTGTTAGCCCTGGGAAGTAAGAAACAAGTAATGTAATGCACCAATAATGCATATAAACACGGCAGCGTCGGTGCATTCTTTGCAAAGGTAGGTACCTAGGTACATTGCGTGGATAATGGCATTGGGTATGCCGGGCGCATATCCACTGACTTCTAGTATTCAGCCAAGCCGATGAATGAATATGGCTTACAGTTAAAGTACCACTCGCTACACATAAACACAGAGTTTTTCAGCTAAACTAAATGGTCACACACGTAGATAAATAGGTACCAACCATGCCTACTTAGATAACTTTCAGGGAGTAATTTTCTCCCCTGTTTCAAAACACTGATAAAATTATGACTATTTACGAAAGTTGATTTCAGCGTACACTCTATAGCAAATAGGAAGAGAGTTTTTTTTTTGTCAGATAGAGGAAACCGCAATATTGTCACGTGACGGTTCAGTTATCAGCAACCGTTTTCCTGTTTATGACCTTGTGCGGTTATTCCATTGAAGGCCAGTTTTCCCAGTGAAAGCGGATGTTGAGATAGTTTACTTTATTCCAACAAAATTTAAGTTTGTGTGGCTTAGGTACTGTGTAAGTACCTAAACCTGTGTCTCTAGACAAGTTGCGTTTCTAACGGAGTTAAAACACTATTGAATGCTTGCTCGACTTTTTTAAGATTAAGTACCTACCTAAACCTAGGAAATTTGAGCGAAATTTTCCATTTCTGCATACTCTCATCTCAATATGAATATCCTACTAAATAAAACTTTCTTTTGACTTCGCCGTCGCGCGTCGTCGTGTAAAAAATGTAAGTACACCATATTCATTTATAAAAGGACCCAATTAATTACAATACATATACTTACAGATCATATTATGTAAATTGTATATTATTCCCTACTTTACCAAATGAAAATAAATAAATAAACAATTCCTCACTTTAGAAACAATATCCCTATCGCGATGAAACGTTATCTAATCAATGAATGATAAAAATACTATCGTTTTGCACGTCACAGAAGATTTATCAGGTAATCTTAATAGTAAAATGGAATAATAAGCTGTGGTTTGTGTAAATTGCACCTCTATATTCTGGAGAATTTCTGCGTAAATGATGATGCGTTTAGAGTCTTTATAGGCCAATAAAATTAGCTTAACCCGGACATAATTCATAAACTGCAAGTTTTTTCTTTTTTTTCGGATATTGTGTTGAGTATCAAATGTAAATGAATACCGTGTCGTTAAAAGTCCGGGGTGGTCATTTTTTTTATTAGAAATCATACGATTTCATTGATTGCCAAACTTTAACGTAAAAGTAAAATACGTAACCAAAAACCTTGTTAGTATAATTTTCAGCTGTAGTCAAATGCTACCACCTGATATGAAAATTAAACAAAACCTAAATTCGTTTATGTGTTTTTTTTACCAGTATTCATTTTTTGTATATATATCGTTAAGCAAAAATAATAACTACGATGTTATGTTTGTGCTAAGCTTAATGGAGTATTTATAGATACATAACACAAAAATTAAACATTATTTTTTAACGTTTAAAGAAAAAGTTATTTCTCAATAGTTAAAAATCGTAACTGTGAAATTTTTGTTTAATTATAATTTTTTGTGCTCTACAATCATGTTTTAATCAAAATTATACAGTTTAATGACACGTTTTTGACATTTTCAAAAATATTGAAAATACGCGCGAGCGACCGGAGTGAACGGGGCGGCGGGCGCAGGCGCGGGGCGGGGAGACACAGCGGCGTCGCGTCCCTCATCATTACTTCATTTCGTCGTTTGCGTGCGCGCGTGATTTCTATTGAAAAAATGGAGTTCCCTAATTGCAAGATTTGCCAGTGCGCTTTAAACTTCGATCTAGTTAAAAAAGGTGAAAAGGGACAGAAAAAGTTAATTGCTGCCAGTAAAAGGCGTAGGGACGATATATTTTTAATTTTTGAAGAAAATTTAACATTACACAGTAAGTGCAGAGCGGTGTATACCAATGAACGTTCTAATTAGTGCTGAGAAAAACCAACTAAACCAACAAAGGGCCTAGAAGGTCATTCTCCTTCTCGCACAGTTTTAATGTGCAAGTGAGAGAGAATGACTTTCTAAGCCAATTTTAATTATATTATTTATTTACACAAGTTATACGTGACACTAAGAGTGTTACGTATACGTAGGTTATTTTATTTGAGACATTGTTAATTGATTTGAAATTTAAATAAATGAGACTGGAAGGCTTGGAAGGACGCGCACATATGTTCGCGCATGCGTGGTGTTAGATCTTCACTCAACACGCCTTTTTTTTCATTTTGTCTTTAAAATCTCATTCAGCGAACGCATGCACTCCAATACTGCGCATCATTCAAATACTTCTATAAAAGTTTAACCGGAGACCGGATTCGTGGTTTGTATTTGTGTCGTCTTGTGTGCTTTCTGAGAGTGCTGGATTCCCTACGACTTTCCTGCAAGAGAGTGATGGGGTCATCGGGTTGGAGGAGGGTGGACCTTGGGCGTCGGATCCTAGATATCGCGGAGGGGACATAACTAGCTGCTGAAACGAATAACGGGTTAGGGTGTTTTTCGGCCCTATCGAAAAAACCCTTAGTGAGTCGCTTCATACACTGCTGGATGGTGGGGATCTTGAGGTCAACATGAACTTGCTCATTCCTAACGTACCATGGGGCTCCCGTGGCCTTACGTAAAATCGGTTTTGGAGGGTCTGCATCCTATGAAGGAGATGGGGTTTGGCGTGCGCGAACACGGGGCACGCGTACGTCATGATGGGCCGAATGCACGCGATGTAAATGCGCAATTTGCACTTGAGTGACAATTTGCTACGTGCATTCAGCAAGCAGTGGAGCCTACCGAGAGCGAAGGCGGCACGCGAACGTACCGTCTTGATGTGCTCACCGAATCTTAGCCGCCTATCGAGAATGACTACTAGTATCTGGCATGCTTCTCCCAGGGGATCGGCTTGCCGAACATGGTTATCGGACTAGGGGATGGGGGGAATCTTACGCGGGGGCTAGAGAAAAGTACCGCCTGACTCTTATCGGGGTTGACCTCGATTCTCCATTTCCGGAACCGATCGCCTAAGGCTTTGGCGGAGTTTTGGAGAATACGGCAGGTGTTGGATGGACTCCTACCAGAGTAGTAGATGGCCGTGTCGTCGGCGAACAAGGCTAGCTGGGCTGCTCTACTCTTAGGGATATCGCTGGTGTAAAGCGTGAAGGCTAGTGGGGATATCACCGATCCCTGTGGGACGCCTGCACGTATCGGATGAGGGGATGAGAGTGCACCATCAATACGGTATTGTAATGTGCGGTTCGACAAGAAGTTTCGTAGATAGTACGAGACGATCTGGCACACCGAGCTGGTATAGCTTGTATATCAGCCCGTTGTGCCAGACCTTGTCGAATGCCTGCGCGATATCGAAGAACAAGGCACCGGTCATCAGTCCCCGCTGGAAGCGGGCACCGATGTGCTCGACTATGCGGTGCACTTGTTGAACGCAGGAGTGTTGAGGTCTAAAACCAAACTGCTCTGTCGGAATTAAGCTCTTAGCTTCGGCGAAATCATTGAGTCGCTTATAAATAAGTCTCTCATAGATTTTACCTAACACGTTGAGCAAACTAATGGGCCGGTAACTATTCGGCGAGGACTTGGGCTTACCCGGTTTGGGAATGCCTATTACTGTGGCCTGTTTCCACGCTTGTGGGAACACGTTATTGGCCATGGCGCTATTGAAGATAGCGGTCATTAGCACTATAAGGGCTGGGGAGAAGAGTTTGAATACCCTATTGGTGATTCCGTCTGAGCCAGGGGCTTTCCTATGTTTAAGGCCCTTGATTATATCCTCTACCTCTTCAGGGGTGACTGAGGGTAGGGGATTATCAGGGTCTTCTACGGGGGGTAGCGAGGTCCTGCGTTCGACTTCAGCATCCACCTCGGCGAGGTGGGCTGGGTCTACTGGCTGGGTACTGGGGGAGCATTGCTCTTCAAGACTGTCGGCTAGGCATTCGGCTTTGTCGACGTCGTCGAATGCGACGGTATTATCGGGGCGCGTGAGGGGAGGCATGGAGGCAACTTTAGAGGAAGATTGCATTTTCCTCTGAAGTTCCCAGAATGCCTGGTGGGTCGGTTCGAGTTCGCTGAGCATCTTGTCCCATTGCTCGTCACGAAGTTTTTGATGCTTCTGTTTACTTTGCGTTGTAAACGGCGCATAAAAACTTTGCTACTCGCACAGGGAAAAGAAGTATAAGCACGGACGGCCGCGTTCTTCTCGGTCAGCAGGTCACGTACATCATCCGGGAGTTTCCAGCGGTGGCCATCCTCTGGAACTTCCCTTGAACAAACGTTCAGGACTGACTGTACGTGCTCTGTGAACGAGTTGATCGCGGCCTCCGTGTCAGCTACAGTCGCGATATTGTCGGGGATTTTGTCCAAGTGAGGGGATTCGGTGGATTTCAGCAGTTCGCTTACTTTCTTCCAATCCGTGATCACTTTGGTGGGAGGGGGCTGAGAAGGGTCAGAGTGACCGTTTCTCGGGGTAAACTCTATTACGACGGGTCTGTGATCCGAATTGAGCTCGTCGATCGTCTCTATAGAATGTAATCGCAAGTTTACATTCTTTAGAAGCGCGACATCTAGTACGTCGGGTCTGTGATCCGGGTTATTAGGATAGTAGGTGGGATTCATCGGAGCGATGACATCGAAGTTGAGAGAACAGCAGAGATTATATAAGGCATTACCTCTGCTGTTTGATACATTACTATTCCACACGGGGTGTTTAGCATTAAGATCTCCCGCCAGAAGGACGGAGTCACTTAGATCGAAAAGAACTTTGAGGTCATCGCTCATTTCGTTATTCGCGACCGGGGAGCCGGCTCCTGAGGGCGGGATGTAAGTCGATACGATCGTGAGGGTTTGGTGCCCTGTCATGCCCAGCCGGCAGACGGAGACTTCTAACTTGGAAAGAGAGGGGGGGTCTAAAGGGATGCAGTACAAGCTAGATTTGTAGTAAATCAGAGTACCTCTTCTGTGACAGCGAGTTCTGTCGTTGCGATCTCATCACGTTTGCCATTTAGGCTCTCGGCGTTAAAGGTCCCTATCCTAAGGGAAGTCGGTTTGAACCTACTGCGGAGAGACTTATCCATAATAGTTTAAGTAGGGGAGGTTCTTCATGGCTTTCTGGATGTCAGGGTATCTGAGGTAAACTTCTACAAGAAGATCCCAGTTACCTTTACAGGCCATCGTTTCGGCACGCATTTGTAGAGCACGCGGGGATTGGAATAATAGGTGCTACCTAAAACAAATACGGGATCGGTGGGGTCAAAGTTCGGGGGCAACGGGCGGCTTGCCACTGAAGGTGGAGGAGTGGCCGTAAAATTAAAACACGCGGGGGGAACGGGGTGCGCCCTGGCTGGCGTGGGCGGGCACCTGGGGTCCCGGGGGTGAGGGCGGCCTGAGAGCGCTCTACGGGGCGCTGGCGGTGCGGCCTTCTGAGATGCGGGTATGGGGGGTGAGGGCATGGCAGGCAATGCCATCAGTGGTGGGATGACCTGTGAAGCAGGTGTTTGGGTAGGCCTCAGAGCCGGGAAATGCGCTTGGTGATTAAGCGCATTCCAGGGGCTGGGGCGTTGGGGTCGGAGTGAGGCAGAGGGGTCAGTAGTGAGAGATGGGCTCTCTCGGTGCTGCTTATTGTTGGCCCATTTCGCCAGTTTGGGGGCCGACGATTTGGGGGCCTTAGGGCATCCGCGGTAGTTGGCGGGATGGCCGGACTCGCCGCATAAAACGCAGCTGGGGGGTTCGGTGCACAGTGTGCGATCTTTGGGGCGAGGGCAGTCAGTGGTGCCGTGGTCACCCAGGCACTTGACGCAACGCGGCTTGCCGAAGCAATTCCTCTGTGCGTGGCCGTACAACTGGCAGCGATGGCACTGAGAAAGCTCGCCAAGTTTGGCGGGCTTCTCAATGCGGATGCCTGAGAGGTTGCAGACTTTGGATAGCTTGTGGATTGGGTGATGCCCATCCACGCGGTCGCAAATTACGAGCACCATGTTGTATGGTGCCGAGCTAGTGCGACCGCCAACCTTACGGTGCATGCGGTGCACTTCTCTGACGGAAATATTTTGCGGGATAAGGTCGTCTTTAATCTCCTGAGTGGAGATTTCTAGGGGGACAGTTTTAACTACTGCTCGGACAGGAATGTCCTCTTGCAGTGCGTGGGTGTTATAGAGGATGCTCCTATCCCGGAGGAGCTTGGTGAGGGAGCGGTAATCGCTTGAAGTTGGGCATTGTACTTTAATGCCGACTTCTACCGCACGAGCGTTTGTATAATTGATTTTACGCTCGTTTAGCGATTTGGACAATTCTGTCCATTTTCCCTTCTCATGGATGTAGATGGGAGGGGGACGGACCGTTTTGGGGGCATTCGCCGGGGTGGCGGATTGCGATGAGGAGGCAGCCGGGGTGGCTGAGGCCAAGGGGCTGTGCGGACGACTCTGTGTAGAGCCTACAGCCAAATTGGGGGAGCGTGAGCCCTGAGTTGCCAGCTTCTTGGCGGAGCTGCTGGCGGGGGCTTTGCCCTTCTTCCTCTTCCCCTTTCTGACGATTTGGTAATCGTCTTCGGAGGATGAGGTGGGCGACGATGTTTCGGAGCAATCCGAATAATTTGAGGCAGAGGTCGCCTCGTTATCAGAGATGTTTGTGTCCATCTCTTCGATCGGGGAAGGAGTTTCCTCGCTGGGAGGGGCCTCTATTGAGGCTTGGGACGCGGACGCGGGGTCAGCGGGGGAATTCAGCGCGTCGTTGAATTCCATAAGAGTCGAGGGTATTTCCTCGACAACGGTTTCCGCTTCCTTGAGTCGATTGCTCTCCTCGCGGAAGGGGGCGAGAATTTTCGCGTATTTCTCATTGTTGTCCTTGAGGAGGACTTCAATGAGCGCGTCGAAAAGGACGGCCCACTTATTGGGCTGCGCCATTGTTGGCGGGGACTAGATGAGAGTTAAGCTCATGTCCTAAGAAATCCTAGTCCCGAGGAGGTACGTCGAAACGTGAACCCCTCGGGAAGACAGTTCCCCGAAAAACGAACCCACCCAGTGTTTTTTCTAGTGCTATGCTGTGCGAGAAGAAAAACACAAACAAACTCGCCAGCTACACTACTGTCTGATTGGCCAGAGGGGCCTGAAAATAGCTAAAAGCCTATCACTTAACACCTAGCTCCCCGGGTAGGTGCGCCCGGGGATGTGTGGCCTCCCTGAACTTGTACGAACAGGGAGGTGAGTACCTAAGGTGTGCCCTAAGCTTGTAATCCTGTCGCCAGTCTTATTGTGCGACAGGGCCCTAGTCCCGCAAGGGGCTCTAGTGCGAAAGGGTAGACACTCCCAATCGACACCAGGTGTGTAGCTGTGAACGAAGTCGAAGACTAGGTTTGACGAGGGAAGCCCCCAAGGCCAAGGTCCTAGCTACCGATGCCAATGGAATGCCTCACCCTCAAGGGGTCCGGCGGGTTGGATTGGGTCACCACCCTCTTGACTTCGTTAGCACCGTTAAGTTTACCGTCAAGAACCACTATGCACTACGGGACGGCGGGCACGGGGCCTTCGATGCTCGGCGTAGCGGCGAAGCTGCGGCGAACAAGACGGGGGGCGCGGGGTGCGCGGTGAGTCAGCGGTGGGGAGATGAGCGTACCACCTGTGCACGCTGCGGCGTCCGGGCGTCGAATGTTTTTTTGAAGACAATCTCATGATGTACTTCCTTTTTTATGCCTACGCCCGGTTTACACACACTAATAACGGTTCGAGCGGGAACTGTAGGTACGACGCGAGAGCCGCGAGCCCCGTTGAGCCCCGATTTCGTAAAAGTAAACGGTGTCTATTCGTGTGTTGCTCGAGCGCACTTTGTATGAAAATTGACTTCTGTACCTATATATTTTGTGGTGCGTCCTCGGTGTCCGATCTAAAAACCTAAATAGGTACCTAACTACCTAGATCTTAAACAACAAAGGAAAAGTTACTTTTGATGTACTAGAAACGTATACAATACAAAACAATAAAAAAACTAACGACGGCTCAATATAAAAATCAAGTAAACAAATAGCTGCTACAAACTGCTAGTAGTACCTACCTATAGTTTTTTTAAGATATTCATTTGGTAAATAAGAGTGATTTTATTTTTCGTATGGAAAGCAGATCACAAAGGTAGGTTTTAGTGAGCACCTCTAAGACCCGAACATTGAATCTCGATTGTTTGTTGTTCACTTTCATTTAGATTGATTGCTTTTGGAGGTAAGTAAATATTTTAGGTAAAAATACTTATCAGTACCTACGTGCTAATATAAAAGAATACAATAAAAAAAACTTTTTTACAAAAAATAAAACCGACTTCAGAGAAAACAAAAAAGTGAAAAATAACTTCAGAAAAACGCTTCAGAAGTCGGTGACAAAAAAACTAAATCAATCAAACAAAGGTCACCGACTTCTTTTTTGTTTTTATTTTTCGCTTTTTAGTTGTTCACATGTGCTTACCCCTTCACAGCGTACCGGCGTGATTTTAGGTTATGAACTGGTGTAAACAATAGACAGATATGAGATTTCAGCAATCCCAGTACATTTGCTATCATTTATTGAGGAGTTCCCTTGCATATCTCCGAAGTTCTTCATCAGATCTTCATCAAATTGAAATAGGAGCACTTCGAGAAAGTACACTTCCTAAAACTACCCAAATCGCTTCTAGTGTGCCTATATAATGTGAAGAATTCTGTAAATTTCTCCAGAGTCCCATCATCAGATACTGATTAGATGATTATGAGACCACACAGGAAGCACCAGCTTTCAAATAAAAGAAGAACCATCAAAATCGGTTCACCCAGTCGAAAGTTCTGAGCTAACAAAATATTTCGAAATCTGGGTGTATTTACACATGTGCGTACCCCCTCAGAGCATACAAGCGTGATGTTACGTCATGATATAGTATAAACAATGAACCTACAAGCGATTGTAGCAATTACTGCAGATTTGCTGTGTATTTTTGAAGAGTTCCGTTGTATATCTCCGAAGATCAGCATCAGGTCTTCAGCAAATTAAAATGGGACCAAACGGGAAGCACCAGCTTTCAAACAAAAAAAGAACCATCAAAATCGGTTCACCCAGTCGAAAGTTCTGAGGTAACAAACACAAAAAAAAAAAAAAAAAAAAATACAGACGAATTGAGAACCTCCTCTTTTTGGAAGTCGGTTGATAACGAGATACGATCTTATTCTTCTTCTATAATGAAATACTTCGTTGTTCGTATCTCAACCAAGTAGTGTAACAAGACGGTAATATTTACGTACGTCATTTTAGGTATAGAAAATGCGAATCGCTCGGGAACGCACACACACGTGACGGCGTTGTGACAAGCCATCCGCGCGTCGCGTCTCGATACAAACCAATTACGGCTTCATGTCGTACGTAATAACGTCTATATTACAATGTGACTTAATAGATATTTCTATAAATAAATATCCGTGGACTATTATTGTTTAATTTGTTTTCCATAGTATTAGTAATAACTTTTAAGCTTAAATTAAAAACTTTTGAAATAGTTACGTATTTTGGTTCTCCCAAAAATACAAATATTTTTAATTAAAAAAATCCGTAAAAAGAATTTGTTTAATTTTATTAAATGGGTTAAAGAAAATAGCGAACTGCCCTAAATAGATTGTTGGGCTGCAGTTATCTATAATGCCTAGTTAAGTAAACCGAAAAATATGAAATGTTGCGAACCCCCTTGATTAATGATAGTCACGGATGACTAATTTGTTTAATTTTGTGTTCTATAACTGGAGTTCAAGTAATATAACATAAAATAAGTATTCAGACAAAGTTATCTATTATGCTGTTGACAAGAAATCTTAATTTCTTAAAATTTCGTTTTTCGTTTTTTTTTTATTGACGCGCATCTCAAAAATGTTTAATTTTTATAAATTACATTATAAATTACACTGCTCTATGTTATAGAAAAAGAAAATTTCAGTTATAGAATTATGTCCGGGTTAAGCTAATTTTATTGGCCTATTAGAGGATTCCCTGTGTTCAGTCTTGCTTCACCTACTTTGCCAGTTATATGTTGTAAGTGCGTTATTATGTAGGAAATAAATAACGCACTTATGTGACTTCTCTTGTGACTTGTGACCCTTGCCTAGGACGAGCTTGCAAGCCGCCCGCAGTCGCTGCAGTCACAGCAGAATCGGCGCGAGCGCACGCAGCTCTATTTTCGACGATGCGCGTGACTCACTGCACTTTCATTGCAAATAAATAGTTTCGCTTGTCTACTAATAAAATTATACCTACCTTTTCATTGATTTAAATAACTTCAAGTAATTTTAAATTAGGTATTTGAAGAGACTAAGCCAAACTATTTTGCGGTTTTACAAAAACACAATTGGCATATGCATGACGTTTCAATTCCAAAACATCAAAGAACTAGTGCTGCTGAATCAGCGACAATCATTGTTATGGTGATAGGGTTCAGTTTTGGTTGTAAGGACGGAAATGAGTTAACGAGGTGTTGATTTGAACGGTTTACTTTTCATACTAGCTTGCTACATAGTAATACATGCGATTTAAATGATAGTTCCACACACACTAAGATATTAAGAGCCCTCTTACAGTCCACTAGCGCCGCCAATCGAAAAAATGTCATAACTCGTAAATAGAATCAAAAATACAAAATGTGGTCTATTATTACTTTAGAAAAGGCAATAACGTAATTTTATAACACACTAGCTGACCCACGCAACTTCGTCTGCGTCACATAAGAGGGAAAAAGCTACCTACTACTACTTTTTTTTTATAAGAACCTTCTCCTGACAATAACGAACACAACAAAAAAAGAATCAGCCAAATCGGTCAAGCCGTTTTCATGCTATGTCGTGACAACGGAAAACGGGTTTCATTTTTATACAGGGTGTATTTCACCTCATCACAAAGCCGTTAACCAAGCATTCTGTACATCAAACTAAGTAACTTTACGCAAAAAATATTGCAGGGAAACAACTTTTTTTTTTGAGGTTATAAATCATGTTTTGTGGTGTAACTCAATGTAACACACTCAAAACATTGTGCTGATGGATGGATTGAATAGTACGGGGGTCGTAGAGATATTTAAAGTAAAAATTGTGCGATAAAAAGTGCTATTAAAAAAAAGCATATCAAAATCTTGCAACTTTGACCCCCAATATCTCCGTAACTAGAAGGTTCCCAGGTATAGTGTAGAACAAAAAAATGATCAGAATGACGAGTAGAACAAGTGCCTTTCGTATTCGTTAAGAGGTGTTTTACACCCTTTATAATAGATTGTCACCACTTGAAATATAGCTGTTTAGCTAAATCGTGCATTTGTAACAAAAACGGCCGTTTATGTTTTGAATGGTCATCAACGTAGAAATCTTCCTTTATCATTTTAGCAGCTTCAGGGCATACTGTTCGTTCATCATTTGCTATTTGATGTAAAGTTCGAACGGCCAAGTATGGAGCAGATGCTGTTCCGAATGTGACACGTGTAAGTCTGTAATCTTTGACTGGTTGGCTAGGGTCGCTCTTCCATACTATTCTTTGTAGGTCCCTATCTTCCTTTGTCACTAAGATCATACGGTACATGCTTTGTATGTTAGCTACAAAACAAATCTTCTTCATGCGCCATCTCATGATAAGGTTCCTCATATCAGTTTGTTGCTGGGGCCCAACCAGAAGTTCATCGTTCAACGATACATCGTTACTTCCCTTTTGCGATGCATTGAAAACTATTCTGACTTTTGTAGTTTCCTTATCTTCCTTGATTACTGCGTGATGTGGCAGGTAAACACTATTTTTATTTATTTCTTCCTTTGGAATCTCTTCTACTTATATGATTCATTTCAATATATTCTTCCATAATCTTTGTATATTCTGCTCGTAGTGTATGATTATTTTCTAGTATTTTTTCTAATTGAAAAAGCCTCTTCATAGCTATTTCCCTCGTTCCTCCATGTATTGAAAGTAATTTATCAGTTTTTGTTGGTAGGTAGTTTGACTATATATCGTCCTTCGTCTGTTCTTGAGTGAGTTGTTTGGTAAATTTCTTCACATTTTTTTTCTTCTTGTGTTCGTGTTGTTTTATTGTCAGTATCCAACTCCTACATTTCTTTCAACATCTTGTTCAAGTCAAGGCTATGATGCATCACAATGAAATCATTGTTATTTCCTTCTTCGTATATGTTCCCAAAAAGGATCCACCCTAGGCTGGTATTTTGAGCGCACGGAGAACCAGGGGGGCCCTTGATTATATCGCTTCTTAAGATTTGGGCACATACTTCGACACCTAATCGTAGGTCAATTCGTCCTCGTTTATTGAAGCCAGGGTCGGCTAATGTTAGACCTTGTAAATGAGACCAGGTGTTGATTGGAATGGTATGTGATGGTAATTGTGTCGTAATTCGCGTTGACATAATGTAAGCCTTCACTCGTAACTTGAAACTGTCATCTTGTCTTGATCGCAGCTCGATATAGGCAGCGTGTTTAATGGCAGTTGTGGTTGAGCCAACCCCATTGACTGTTGCGTGAGCGGACATTCTCTTGAGTCGTAACAGCTGGGCAGCTCTCTCACTAATGAATGTGGCCTGTGAGCCCTGGTCAACTAGTGCACGTAGTATGGTCACTCGTCCTGATTCGTCACACACTGGCACTAATGCTGTGGCCAATAGTGCTGTAGACGGGCTAGCTATAAAATGCGATGATAGCTCAACAGGTTCATTAGCTTCTTTCGTTTGAGGTTGTTCTTCAATTTGATGGTGCTTAGCTTGTGTATCATCTGGTTGCTTGGTATTACTTTTTTGTGCATTTTGGTGAACTAGAGAATGGTGCCGTTTATGACATATACGGCATGACATATTTACCCTCAATTTTCTAGCTGAGTGTCCTGGTACCAGATAATTGAAACAGAGCTGGTACTTCTTCACATATTCACACCTCTCCGTTGGTTCCATTTTAGTAAATTCTTTACAATGGCATAGCGTATGATTGTCCTTACAAGTTAAACAACTTCTTGTTTTGGTAGCAGTAGGTGTTGTAGAAACGTGGACTGTACATTCTTTACCTCTTGATGCTTTCTCTCTTGAAGGTGGACTGATCAGTTCTAATGTGCGAAATTTAGTTTGTAAGAACCTCACAAGATCTTCCCACTTAGGCAATTCCTCCAAATTGTCCTTGTACGCAAACTGCTCCCACTCCCGGTGTGACTCGGGGTCCAGTTTCTGCACAGTCACAAATATGACGAATGGGATCCCACGAATCAGTAGGCACTTGAAGGTTTCTTAAACTGTTGATGCATTCACTGGTTGTGTCTAACAATGTCTTGATGTGATTAGCAGTTTGAGTAGGAATCTTTCTTTGAGTTACTAGTTTCCGTATTAGAGAATTCACTATTAAAGCCGCCTGTTACCATACCGATCTCTTAACAAATCCCAAGCTTGGTCATAATTGCATTCCGTTATTTGTATGTGCTTTAGTAATGATTCTGCTTCTCCGGTAATGCTGCTCTTCAAGTAGTGAAGTTTTTGAACCTTTGACAGCGTAGTATTGTTATGAACTAACGATGTAAAGAGGTCTTTGAATGAGGTCCAATCTTCGTAAATTCCAGAAAAGGCAGGCTTGAGATTTCCTTCGTAAGTTGAGCTGTTGTTGCAAGTAATATCACTTAATCTCTGGTTAATCGTTTTTGTTAATAAATCTTTTAGATCGGCTTGTGTACACAAATATAAATCTTCAAAAACAAAGTAGTCTTCATTTACAAAATACGGGATATCATTCTTCTTTTCTTTCGGTACCACTCTTACAAGGTTATGATGAGCCGTAGTGAACTTCTTCCAATATTCTTCAATGCATTGTAAACGTGTTACAATGTATCCTTTAGTAAGTCTTTGTTTTGGACATTTCTTCAAGTTACTTTGCGCCTTTTGTGGTAATAACGCAACATCTTCTAACTCCGTTAGCAATTGCTCAGCTGTAGACACTGTAGTACTCATTATTCAAAAAAAGATGCAATATAGGTCACGTAGTTGAAGAGATAATCCAATCGTAATATTTTGCACAAAACACGTCAATAATTAAATACTTTGCTTAAGAGCCTATACAACCTCAGCTCGAATTCTAATTTCGCCCCCACTTCACCGCTCCGCCTAACTCTTTATCTCGCTCGCACAATGGGGCTCGCGGTCACGCGGCGCGGGCACAGCGCGAAGTCGATGCAATTTTGTTAGATTAAACTACTTTATTTATTGGAGTTCTAAGTATTAAAATCATCAATATTAATATTAATTTGTCACTATTATCAAAACAAAATTTTATATCAATTTAATTACAATCTAGGTAGGTACCTTTTTTATCGTGGTAATATTATCCTCCCACCCTGAGTGGAGCGGAAGGGACTGTCAGACTCTTACTGACTAAAATCCACGGGGTTCATTTAAAAGCCCACTAAACCTACAGAAAGTTGATTTCCAAGCTAAATTTTCCAGTATAAGCTGACCTCTTATTGTACGGAAAGCCTATACAATGCGAGATCAACTTATACTGGAAATTTGCTACAAAATAATAGACGAGCCAACGTAACCGTGCAGGTTCGGCGCATTGAGTTTGTAGTACGTTTGAGTTTTATAGTTTTATCCTTGTATGTATTTCTGACAGCCGTTTTTGTATAGTAAGTAGGCTTAAATGCAAGTATATTATAAGAAATAATTAACCTACTAAGTTTTTACGATGCTGAGCCACTGCATACATTCTATTGTTACAAAAAACTAATCGAGTGCGAGTCACAGTTTTACACGACTTCTAAATCCGGCTTTGAAAATCGAATCCGGATTTTCTGAACAATAAGAAATTGTTATTCGTGGGCTACATTTCCGCGAGAATATTCGAAAATGTGCTCATCAGCCGAAAGCCTGAAACTGATATTTCTCTTGGAGGCCGCTTATAAACATATTCAGTGCATTCGACGTCGATTCACAGCGAGCTTTTTCCGCAGCAGGAATTGAGTGTAATCAAAATAGTAGTAGGTTAAACGACGATGGCACTTTAGATGCCTTATTATTATTGGGTCATATTTTGTCTCCAAAAATTACATAGCTTTTTTGTTTATTCCAGGGCGACAGTCTGACTCTACAAAAAACTTAGTTAGTTTTGTCTAGCCCTGAATCCCCATAGCACATTGCTGGAGGATTCAGGGCTAGGCTGCCGGTTGAGGAGAAGTGGTCAGGTACCACTTATCCTTCTTCACGTGGATGATCCAAAACTCTTTTCCCGCAACAAATTGCGACTGATGGAAATACCTAACTAATAGTAACTGACTCTTTAAGTAACGCCATTGGGATAGAATTTGGTGTGGACAAAAGTGCAGTCATGTTTGTAAAGCGAAGGGCGATTATGGTATCCAAGGGAATTCAGCTCTTGGATTCCGTACACCTGAGATACCTCTCCTCATCCGAAAACTAAGTACAAGTATTTGGGTATGTCGAAAGCATTAACGTAACTGATATGAAGTTGAAGGAGCGCTACCTTAGACGTCTGAAGAAAGTATTAAATAGCTTTCTTCCAGGCGGGAACAAGGTGCGTGCTATCAACGGTTGGGTCATGCTGGTTTTAATGTACTTTTTTGGCATACTCAAAAGGACTCAGACGGAACTCGATGTTCTAGATAGGAGAGTCAGAGAGACAAGGTCAATAGGCACAAAGAGACGTTTACAAGTGAGATAGGCCCAGACGACGAATGTCTGTCGAGGCTTTCTATAGGCCGTTAGATCAAGGACATTTTTCGGGAGGCAGTTCTCTTCGATATGGCCCGTATTGTGAGGAGGTTCTTGTGTCTGGATCCCCGATAACCACTGGTAGCTTGGACCCCGCTCCGGGCGGACCACAATAATGTTTTTTTTTAATATTAAAAAATGCCAATATCTCACAAATGCCATTCAAATAGCTGCCTGGATTAACACACCCTCTCGATCCAGACGACATAGCCTACTTATCAGTTGACGACAACCCAGAAATGGCCAGCAACAAACTGCAAAATCAGTTAGACGAGACACATAAATGGCTCTGTAAGTGGTGGATACGCGCCAGTGCATTTAAGTCTAACCATATCACCTTCACACTCAGGCACGGAAACACCCCTCCTGTTAGACCTGGACCTGATACCTTACCACACACAGATTGTGTTAAATATCTTGGCTTCCATTTAGATAGGCGCCTAACATGGAAGCATCACATTAAGCAGAAAAGGGAGGAGATAAACCATAAATTCCGCAACCTTTATTGGCTCATGGGAAGAAACTCTGTACTCTCTGTAGACAACAAGCTACTCATCTACAACTCGGTCCTTAAACCAATATGGACGTACGGAATTCAATTGTGGGGCGTAGCCAGCAAATCTAACATTTTCTGCCTGCAAAGGGTTCAAAACGGAATACTAAGAGCCATAGTAAATGCACCTTGGTTTGCCCGGAATAGCGAAATTCACGACTTCCTGCAGGTGCCGCTCGTAAACTCTGAAATTGAGCGGTAAAAATACCAACATATGGTTTGCCTAACCATGCACCCAAACCCACTAGTGACTGAACTGCTAAACCCGACAGAGGTGGTGAAAAGGCTGAAGAGGAACCACCTTCTATAAGTGGGAGGCGCAGCACTGGCTGCTCCACCACAACGCCATGTAGCTTGTAACAAATTCGCTTATGGTCTGACGACCGATTGCAAATATAATATAATAATAATATAAATGAAAATATTAAAAAAAAAACATTAAAATATATATTTACAAAGAATAAGCAGTCGTTCCATGTAAAATACTGGTATTCAGCTGCATCCGGTTAGACTGGAACCCGACCTCAACATAGTTGGGAAAAGGCTTCAAAACCAAACCAACCAAGGTATTGAATTTGAATAATTTCAAATAATAAAATTAAATTCCCATTCACACAAAAATTAGAAACAGAATATGGGTAGATTTGTTTATTTTCGTGAAAAATCCGTAAAATCCGGATAATCCGGATTGGATCAAACATCCGATCCAAAAAATGGATTTTGAAACAGAGCGGATTTGCATTACTAGTTCTGTGGATACATTGACGTGGTAGTAAAACGCTTTGCCACTATAAAAAAAAAACGAAATGTATGACTGCGCATAACAGCATATTGGTTTTTTTTTTGTTGTGTTCATGATTCTCAAGGCATGGTTTGTATGACTATGAATATTTGATAGGTAGATAAGTGTGTGTGAAACAAGCAATAGTTTGGTTTCTTGCAGCTACCTACAATTATATTTTTTTTACTTTCTAAGCGCGTAGCGGCTGCAGTACGAGTCGCAGGTTCGATTCCCGCACGGAGCATGTGTTATTATAAGTGATGGTCTACAAATAGTTGTGAAGACTTGAGTTTGTAACTGCACCGTCTTTTTCAGGAGCAATTGGAGAAATAGGTAAGTATTGGAGTAATAAAAGTATAAAATCTACACTTTGTTGTATGTGTAAAAAAAAACAAACTTATTTAGGATTTTTTTTATTATTTTTGAATCTGGAATTTTTATGGTGTAAGTACATAATAAAGAGAATTCTATCGTCTAACTATTATAGTATTTTCATATTTCAGACACTTTATACTTGTGAGGAAATATAGTATTTAGACACTATAGGTACTTACACTTTATACCATCATTCATTTTCATTATCCTTGCATATTTTTATACATCTACGTCGCGCTTTGGCAGTAGTTATTTTAGCTTGCGTTAGATTCGATCTAAAACGATGTTTTAACATTGATTTCGCTGAAATAAAAATTATTTTCTCAATATTTACTTTGTTGACATTACGTCAATTGTCAAGCTGTCAGTTACTTTTCCTCTACTTATAATTTTCTTACTGGCCTAGGCCTATGAAGGTTTCTTTTGATTTATATAATTTAATTTTATTTTATTAATATATTAGCTCAAATAATGTATTTTAGAGATAATTACGATTGTTTACTAAATAACAGTATCTTATCTTACTTTTATATAATTAATTAGCACGCTCTCAGAATTCTTCGAGGAAGTTTTTACTGATTATTACTGGCTGTTTTAAATACTGGCAACTGACATTTTTGATTTTAAAGTCAAATAATTCTAGGGAGAATTATAGAATTTTATTAAAACAACTGATATGGAAAAACTGCGGATTTTTGGCTATAAAAGGAGATTTTCCTGCCACATTCGGCAGTCTGGAACGGGATCTCATACGAGATATATAGTATATCGTCACTACTGACAGTCTATAAGTCAACGGTACGTGGTAGCTGAACGCCGGTCTGCAAGTCTACCTTGCCTGCTCACTGACGAGCCCCAAGCCCTAAAGCAGCTGAACGCCTGTCTCAAGAACTACCTTGCCTGTCCACTGTCACGCCCCAAGACCTGAAGCCGACAAGGAAGCCGATCGTCGGTCTTCAGTACCCTGCAAGTCGGAAGCTGGTCATCTGTCTCCAGTGCGGGACCTCATAAGTCTACCTTGCCTGTACACCGACGCGTCCCAAGCCCAAGTCAAGTACAGTAAAACTACCTACTATAAGTCCATTCTGAGCAGCATTTATGTTTAGGTCTTTTTTAAAATAAATTTATTTGTTTGTGTTGTGTGTCGTGGGCTCTTAACTATTTATCGGCTTTTTAAATAAAAACCCACTAAGTTTTTATTACTAGAATCATCGGTTTACGATTTTAATTATTTTATTATGTAGGATCCTCTCGTCCTCTCATCTTTAATACTTGAGTGCTTTCTAACACTTGAGTTCTTTATGCTTGAGTCTCTCTCGAGTCCTCTTGAACACTCCTTTTTCACTTGAGTTTTCTTTAACTCTTGAGTCTTTTTCAAAACTCACTCTCTTGAGTTATCGTTTGGACTTTTTCCCTGATTTTCCTCCCTTTAATACAATTTTATCCTCTTTAACTTTAATTCTTTAATCATGGATAGAATTATTTTCTTTGAACTTCTTAACAAAGCTGAGCTAGAATATGAGATAAAAATAAGATTAGAAGATCCAAAAGATACTGTAATACAGCTTAAAAAACAAATTCTTCAACTCGCACCTCTTAATTCCTCTACAGATATTTTGGACTCGATATTAGAGGTTAAAACTGATTTGGATGAACTTACCACTACCTTAAATTATATCGAATCAAAAATAATATTATTAGAACAAGGTAACAATAGATTAAACAAAAAAATTGAAACCTTTATTAATCATCTTTATTTTCGATTAGAGAGGATTGACATAGACTCGGATCCCTCAGAGATCAATCGTTTATCTCAAATTAAAGAGAGATTTTTCAACTTAGAATCAAAATTTAACTCTTTAATCACTGTTTCTATCAATCCTCAACCTATAACAGTTAACCGTCCCTCTTCGACTCCTAATACTCCCAATGAGACTATGTTCCATACTATTTTACCGGACATTGAGTCTCAACCTCAAAACTCAATTCCCAATAATTCCCTTAACGAATTAAAACGCATAAAATTCGACGGCACCACTTGTCCGCGTTCATTCATCCAAAATATTCAGGAATTTAGTATTTCAAGAAATATTACTTCAAACAAATTATTGGATCATGCGTTTGAATTACTTACCGGTAACGCTTTACATTGGTACCGTTTTAAACGTGATTCTTTGTTATCATGGGACGAACTTTGCGAAGCTTTGATTTCAGACTTTAGCGTTTTTGACTATGATCATAAATTACTAGAAGCCATTCATAGTCGAACTCAAGGCAAGGATGAACCAATAGTTATTTTTGTTGCCATTCTGACTGGAATGTTTTCCAGACTTTCAGAGAAACTACCGGAAACTAAAAAACTACAAATCATTATTCGTAACATCCGACCATGTTATTCTCCTTATATCGCGAATAATAATATCAACTCAATCTTTGCGCTTATTTCATGTTGTCGAAAATATGAAGAATTTTTGGACAAAGAGAAACGTTTCAGCGAACCTCAAACTACAGATAATCCTTTATGTGTTGAATTTAATTATAAATCGTCTTCTAATTTATCGTCAAAGACTTCAACATCTAACTCATTTCCTCCTAATACAAATTTTAATCACTTTAACTATAAACCAAAAGTTAATTCAATTAATAAAGTTAATTACAATGCCTTTTGTGTACGATGCCGCACTAATGGGCATACACTGAATAATTGCTCGCAACCTCGTACATTAATCGTTTGTTTTAGATGTGGTTTAAAAGATGTTAAATATACTGATTGTCCTAACTGTAATAAAACTAATTCGAAAAAACTAAACAACGCCTTGGATTATAAAAACTGGCAGGATTGGTTACAAACCTTAAAAAATTTCTTTCATTGTTACAAAATAACTTCAATATATAATAATGAAAAAGATTTTAATCGTCCTTTTATTGATATTTCTATCAATAATAAAATATTTTCCGGTTTACTAGATAGTGGTAGTTCTATTACAATACTTGGTAATAACTCTCACTTAGAAATTTTAAAATTAGGCTTCACGTTATCCAAGTCTTTTCCAATGACGATTACTACTGCCAGTAATCATATTAGTAGATCCCTTGGCTCAATTGACATTCCGATTAGATACAATAATCAAACTCATCTTCGCCTTCGTATTTCCGAATATATCTCCTTCAATTATCTTAGGAGTCGACTTTTGGAAAAAGTTTAACCTTGTTCCACACATACTTTCTTCGGCTTTTAAGCCAAATACTAAATGTTCAGTGGTTACTGAAACTACTAAACAAGTACTTCCTTATAATCACCTCTCTTTAGAGCAAAAAACTATCGCTGATGACATGATTAAACGATTTAAAGCTATATCCTTCGAAAGTAGAGGATTACTGGGTCGCACTCATCTTATTAGTCATCATATCGATACCGGTGATACTCCTCCAATTAAACAACGATGTTATCGCCTTTCTCCCGAAAAACAAAAAGCTCTCATTATAGAAGTCGATAAAATGTTAGAATGGGGCGTTATTGAAAAATGTGAAAGTCCTTGGCTTTCTCCGGTTATCATTACACCTAAAAAGAATGGTGAATGGAGATTTTGTGTTGATAGCCGTAAACTAAATTCAGTTACTCGTAGAGACGCGTATAGCCTTCCATTTGTTAATGAAATCTTAGATAATCTCAAAAACGCAAAATTTCTTTCTAGCATCGATATTGCTAAAGCATTTTGGGAGATTCCTTTGAAAGAAGAATCAGATAAAGATAAAACAGCTTTTTATGTCCCTGGTCGAGGCATGTATCGTTTTGTTATCATGCCCTTTGGTTTAACTAATGCTCCAGCTACTCAGCAAAGACTTATGGACATGCTTTTTACTCCAGAATTTGACAATAAGGTCTTTTGTTACCTTGATGATATAATTATCATATCTGAATCATTTGAAGAGCATATCTCTTATCTAGTTAAAGTTCTCGAGAAATTAACGTTTGCTAAATTGACTATTAACTTCGAAAAAAGTCAATTCTTTAAAAATGAACTTAAATACTTAGGATACATTGTAGATGAGTACGGTTTACGCTCAGATCCGGTTAAAATTAAAGCAATACTCGAATTCCCTACTCCCACTACTCGTAAAGAAGTGAGGAAATTTATTGGAACTTGTAGTTGGTTTCGTCGTTTTATTCCTAACTTCAGCACAATTGCAACTCCACTTAATAAATTAACTTCTTCTGGTAAAGATGCCCCTAAATTCATTTGGGATAATAATGCTACTCTGGCATTTAATAAGCTAAAAGAAGCTCTGGTAACTACTCCTATATTAGCTTGTCCTGACTACGACCTCCCTTTCTCTGTACATTGCGATGCTTCTAACTTCGGCATCGGAGGTATGTTAACACAAATAAAAGACGACAAAGAAGTAGTTATAGCTTATATGAGCAAATCTCTTAATAAAAACGAACGAAATTACTCAACTACAGAAAGAGAAACTCTTGCGGTAATTTCAGCTTTAGAACATTGGCGTTGTTATATCGATAATGGTAAACCATTCACTGTTTATACAGATCACGCAGCACTTAAATGGTTTCTAAAATTGTCCAATCCATCTGGTAGACTCGCGCGGTGGGCTCTTAGGTTGTCATCTTTTAATTTTATTCTAAAACACAAAAGAGGTAAAGACAATTTAGTCCCTGATTTACTCTCGCGTACATCATGTCCACTCGGTGTTAATCCTGTCTTACTTAATCCTCAACTCGTACCTCCAGCATTGGAACGCTATAATAACCTACTTTTGGAATGTCGTAACAATCCTGATCAATACCCTAATTATACTATTCGCGAAAATAAATTATTCCGCTATACTCAATCTCCCTACGCGTTAACTGAAGATTTCGCGTGGAAAGAAGTTCCTCATCCTGATCTTCGGGAAACCCTTATCAAAAATATCCATGGGTCCCCAGACCAGCCTCATCTAGGAATCTTTAAAACTTATAAAAAACTATCACTTCTATATTACTGGCCTGCTATGTTTAAGGATATCGCTAAAGTAATTTATATCTGTGATAATTGCTTGACTTACAAACACGCAAATCACTCTCCCTTCGGCCTTATGGGTAAACCAAAAATTTGTTCAAGGCCTTTTCAAACAATTTCTTTGGATCTAATGGGTCCTCTACCTATGACTAGACGAAGAAATCAATTTATCTTAGTGGTTAACTGTTGTTTTACTAAATATTCTCTGATCTTTCCACTAAAACGGGCTTCTAGTACTAACATCATCTCTAACTTAGAAAATTTTGTTTTTCTCGTTCATGGAGTACCTCAGACTATTATTATGGATAATGGAACTCAATTTCAATCCCATGAATTTCGCAACTTTTTGGGCAGATATAACATACCACACATATTCTTCTCTCCTCATTATTGCCCCCAAGTTAATCCCACTGAAAGATACAATCGTACTATAATCACAGCTTTGTCATCTTTGGTTGGTGATGACCATAGATCTTGGGACACCCACCTCTCTAAAGTCCAATACGCTATGAACAGCACAACTAATGCTACCACTGGTTTTTCTCCTAACTTTTTACTATTTGGACGAGAAACAGTTACTTCTGGCTCACTTTACACGCCAACTAATAATCTTGATGAAATCGTTTTTCTACCTAGGGACATCTATGCTACTAACATAGGTTTATTATCTGCAATTTTTGATAAAGTTCAGATAGCCCTTCATATGGCTCATGCTCGTAACTCTGCTCGTTATAACGAAAGTCGTTCCTTTAAAGAATATAACGTAGGAGATACCGTCTGGCGAAGAAACTATGTACATAGTCAGGCTGGGATTTATTTTAGCGCAAAATTAGCGCCAAAATTTGTGAAGTCCACTGTGTTGCAGAAACTATCCCCGTTAGTTTATATACTTGAGGACTCAAATGGCAACCAAGCTAAATGGCATATTAAAGACTTTAAAATATAATGTATATAGTTATGTAAATACATTCCTTCTTCATACTTATGACTCATCTTTTCCTTCTTTCCTTCTTCTATAATAGAGTTCTTTGCGGCCCATTAAAAACTCTATTTATTTTATAATTCATTCATCGGTTCTTAAACCATTATTAGATTATTATTTTTTTAAACTTTCTTTTTATCTGTTCCGATCAGATATCCCTAAGAAGTGCTTTTAGGTACAAGTTACCTAACCTTCGTGTCAACTAACTCTACAAGTTAGTATGACTTGTTTCTTACTATCGACTCTAAAAGTTGATTGATAATTTTTTAATCTTTCTTTTTATCTGTTCCGATCAGATATCTTTAAGAAGTGCTTTTAGGTACAAGTTACCTAACCTTCGTGTCAACTAACTCTACAAGTTAGTATGACTTGTTTCTTACTATCGACTCTAAAAGTTGATTGGAGCGGCTGATAACTCCATTCAAAATAAGCCCTTATTATAAAGCTACTAAAGTCTATTTCATTTCATTATGGGTTTTAGACGAGAGCGGATTACAACTCCAAAAAGAAGCCTTAAAGTTATTGACTTATCAGGTTGAGTAGTGGTCATTGAATGTGAATCCTACCTGACTAACTACGTAAGATGTCGGTGTGATTGAATGAAGTATGTACGTTTTGTGAATGCTGTTATACTTTAACCTTACAAAATTTTTGTTCTAGACCAAAAATTTTCTCGGGGTCGATGGGGAAATATAGTATTTTCATATTTCAGACACTTTATACTTGTGAGGAAGGAAATATAGTATTTAGACACTATAGGTACTTACACTTTATACCATCATTCATTTTCATTATCCTTGCATATTTTTATACATCTACGTCGCGCTTTGGCAGTAGTTATTTTAGCTTGCGTTAGATTCGATCTAAAACGATGTTTTAACATTGATTTCGCTGAAATAAAAATTATTTTCTCAATATTTACTTTGTTGACATTACGTCAATTGTCAAGCTGTCAGTTACTTTTCCTCTACTTATAATTTTCTTACTGGCCTAGGCCTATGAAGGTTTCTTTTGATTTATATAATTTTATTTTATTTTATTAATATATTAGCTCAAATAATGTATTTTAGAGATAATTACGATTGTTTACTAAATAACAGTATCTTATCTTACTTTTATATAATTAATTAGCACGCTCTCAGAATTCTTCGAGGAAGTTTTTACTGATTATTACTGGCTGTTTTAAATACTGGCAACTGACATTTTTGATTTTAAAGTCAAATAATTCTAGGGAGAATTATAGAATTTTATTAAAACAACTGATATGGAAAAACTGCGGATTTTTGGCTATAAAAGGAGATTTTCCTGCCACATTCGGCAGTCTGGAACGGGATCTCATACGAGATATATAGTATATCGTCACTACTGACAGTCTATAAGTCAACGGTACGTGGTAGCTGAACGCCGGTCTGCAAGTCTACCTTGCCTGCTCACTGACGAGCCCCAAGCCCTAAAGCAGCTGAACGCCTGTCTCAAGAACTACCTTGCCTGTCCACTGTCACGCCCCAAGACCTGAAGCCGACAAGGAAGCCGATCGTCGGTCTTCAGTACCCTGCAAGTCGGAAGCTGGTCATCTGTCTCCAGTGCGGGACCTCATAAGTCTACCTTGCCTGTACACCGACGCGTCCCAAGCCCAAGTCAAGTACAGTAAAACTACCTACTATAAGTCCATTCTGAGCAGCATTTATGTTTAGGTCTTTTTTAAAATAAATTTATTTGTTTGTGTTACCTATTTTTTATTTTCTGGGATAAGTAACACGACACTATCTACCCTAAACTGATTGCTCCAAAGTTCCAAACGTAGACGGTGCGATTACAAACACAAGTCTTCACAACTATTTGTAGACCGTCACATAATATACCTAACACATGATCCGTGCGGGAATCGAACCTGTGACCCGTACTGCAGCCGCCAAGCGCTTTGAAAGTAAATAAAATATAATTGTATGTACGGTAATTATGTACCTGGTCTACTCACACAGAAACTGCTCCAAACGTGTGTACCTACTACATATTCACCTACATGTTTGTAATCACTAATATTGTACCTAAATAGATCGGTCAGTAGATACTTCATTTCGATCATATGTTTGAGAAATTCTTTACGCCAACCCTGTCGCTTCTAATTTTTATTTCGGTTATTTCCCATCACGCAAACACTATAAACTCATGTATTTCAATATTTTTATTTGTTGAATTGCGTAATGTGCCCTGAGCGCAAACTGACACAGCCCACCCGTACGGAAGCCGGAGCAGGACTGAGCGCGGGTGGCGCGCGGCAGGGAACCAACTTTGATATGACCGATATTATAGGCTATTTATTTTTCGGCGAAAAAAAAGGAAATTCAAAAAAATAGATAATATAAGACCTGCTCTATAGATAGTTCAGTTAGTATAAAAAGTTTCATGATCTTATTTTAAGTGTTATAAGATTGCCAGCGGTTTATTGTTCAGTTTAAAGGTAACTTTGGATATTTTTTCTATAGAGAAAATTTTATGGAATCGTGTTTTCGCCAAATATAGGACTTAACAATAATCCTCAACTTTACCATATATTTATTTCAAAATTTATGCTGCAGTATTTTCGGCGTATCGAAGGATTCTGCTAAGCCATTTGAGGTAGTATAGGCTCTTAATAACTGCACAAATCGCTCATAGCAAACGAGTTCCTTATCTAAGGAATGCGGCGCTTTGTTCTCCCGTCGATCACTAGACCACCCAGGTAGATTATTAATCCGGCTCGAAATTCGACCACATGTTTTGGTGATAGGGTTCAGTTTTGGTTTTAAGGACGGAAATGAGTTAACGAGGTGTT
The DNA here is from genome assembly GCA_916618015.1 of Xestia c-nigrum. Lineage (NCBI taxonomy): Eukaryota > Metazoa > Arthropoda > Insecta > Lepidoptera > Noctuidae > Xestia > Xestia c-nigrum. Next base: position 9,181,528 of record OU745245.1, on the reverse strand, counting down.
GATTTGAACGGTTTACTTTTCATACTAGCTTGCTACATAGTAATACATGCGATTTAAAGGATAGTTCCACACACACACTAAGATAATTATTAAGATTTACACATGCATACAGTTTAATTCATTAAATGGTTCGAACAATCATTATTGTTAGGAACTTTTGTAACAAAAGGAATGCTTATGCAAAATACCTGTGATAAAAAATCGCAAAGAAACACTATAAAGTATAATTGCAAAACAGAAAACATGAACGTCGTCGGCATCATAAGCCGCGGCGACACGTGTCGCTCTACGTTGATTTATGTGTCCGCTCCCTGAATGAATGAATGAATGAAGATACCAACGTTCGATCCGTAGACCGCGACCGCGTGGGGCGCATCATCAGTAGCCGGCTGGCGAAACGGCACATGTTCATTCAGATCTAAAGCCTACATCCATTATGCAAGTTTCAGCTGGTTCAGTAACTCTTAGTAATTGTCGGTCGGTGGCCGGTGCTGTAGTTATTTTGTGAAAAACTGACAACCGATTACCTATTACAATGACTTCACGTTCACATCAACAATTCAGCATCGATAAGTACATTCACTCAGTACTTCAATGTTTTTAGTTAGACCAATCAACTTATAGGTCCGTCTCAACGAGTGAGAGAATCGCGACGACGACGCACGGTGGGTTGAAAATCGGCTTTCATAGACTTGGGCATTTCAATTTGCAAGTCCCGGATATGGGTTCTATTAGTCATGACTATACTCAAAAAAGACATCCGAGTTAATTCTGCTCAAAAAAGAAGGAATTATAATTTTTTTACGAAAAAATTGTATGAAGCTAATATGAAAAAAGCGGCCAAGTGCGAGTCGGACTCGCCCATGAAGGGTTTCACAGCAGATTTAATGAAAGGTAAATTGTTGTTTCCAATTTATGACGTATTAAAAAAAACGACTACTTACTAGATCTCGTTCAAACAAATTTTCGGTGGGAGTTTACATGGTAATGTACATCATATATTTTTTTAAGATTTATCATTCTCGTATTTTAAAAGTTACAGGGGGGGACACACATTTTTCCATTTTGGAAGGGTCTCTCGATCAAACTATTCCGTTTAGAAAAAAAATGATATTATAAACCTCAATATCATTTTTGAAGACCTATCCATAGATACCCCACACGTATGGGTGTGATAAAAAAAAAATGAGATTCAGTTCTAAGTATGGGGACCCCCAAAATTTATTGTTTTTTTTCTATTTTTAAGTGAAAATATTTATGAGGTTCACAGAATACATCTACTCACCAAGTTTCAACAGCATTGTTCTTATAGTTTCGGAAAAAAGTGGCTGTGACATACGGACGGGCGGACGGACGGACGGACGGACGGACAGACAGACAGACAGACAGACAGACAGACAGACAGACAGACATGACGAATCTATAAGGGTTGCGGTTTTTGCCATTTGGCTACGGAACCCTAAAAATCGAATTATCTCATTAACGGAGAGTTAAACATAAGTATCCTTACAGATGATTATAGTGCCAATTATTTATGATTTTTTGGTTGCCGCTTTTCTAAACATTTTATGCTGATTTTTTTTTTAAATCATCACGTTTTTTTTAGTGTCCAAGTTAAAAAAATCGATATGTTATTAACCCAAATATTAAGAATACTTAAAACTACAAAAATATTGTAAAAAATATTATTTAATAGTTTTTTTATTTAATTCGGAAAATCGGCAGCCAAAAGCACTATAAAAGCCGATTTTCAGCCCACCGTGCGACGCGCAATAATATCGCTGCAATTCTCTCGCTCGTGGAGACGGCCCCTTAGGTACCTACCAGAATAATTAGGTTTTTGATATTTTTTAGATTGGTATATCCCGTTTGCGGAGACGATCCTGGCTACAGGAAGAGGAAATGTTAAAAATCATCTTCGTGTATCAAAATTGACCGCGTATACAAAGTTCCATGACCGAGTCTTTCGTCATAAAAATATTGTCACCCAAAGGAGTGTTCAATATAAATTTCAGCGGTCTGAAATTCAGTTGCAAGATTTGACCAATACATACTAACAATGCAAGTTGAATAAAGGCTTATAATTTATAAAAATAGTATTCCAAGTCAGCAAATTAAATTTTCATGGGTCCGCGGTCCGTAAGCGAATATAGCGTACCGAAATAATAAGCAGGTGAATACAGATCGGAGATACAGAACAGATCACAAACTAAAAAAAGCGGCCGAGTGCGAGTCGGACTCGCCCATAAAGGGTTCCGTAGCAGCAAGTAACATTAATTATTATTATGGTAAATTGCGGTTTACGATTTATGACGTATTAAAAAAAAACTACTCACTAGATCTCGTTCAAACTAATTTTCGGTGGAAGTTTACATGGTAATGTACATCATAAAATATATTTTTTAGTTTTATCATTCTCTTATTTTTGAAGTTACAAGGGGGGGCGGGACACATTTTACCACTTTCAAAGTGTCTCTCGCGCAAACTATTCAGTTTAGAAAAAATATATATTAAAAACCTCAATATCATTTTGAAGACCTATCCACAGATACCCCCTACCCGCAATTTTTTTTTCATCAATCCCTTAGGTGTGCGTAAGGGATAGATGAAAAAAAAATTGAGAAATTGAATTCTAAGTACTTATCCCCAAAATTTATTTGTTTTTTTTTGCTCATTTTTGTACCAAATTTTCAACAGCATAGTTCTTATATTTTCGGAAAAAAATGGCTGTGACATACGGACGGACAGACAGACATGACGAATCCATAAGGGTTCCGTTTTTTGCCATTTGGCTGCGGAACCTTAAAAATGGTCACAAAATAGCCCGAACTATTGTGACGCGCGTGTTGTACAAAGTCTATAGATGTAAAGGTCAAGACAGGATACACTTATCATTTACTGGGTTGAAATACCTATGGATATCGTATGTACGGAAAGAAACTGAAGAAATAAAGCAAATCACAGATAAGATAGCCATTTATTTCAATTAGACTTGTCAGCGTAGACAGACTTATCAGTCATTTATAGGTAAAGCTACTGTCCATTCACCAAACTAGGTCTTCATGGAGGAGAGTGGATAAGAAGCTCCATGGTAACATCTTTGAAATTACTTTACGAATACATTTTTACTTCGCGTTTTAATTATCGTAGCAATTTATCAATGGAGAGAATTAATAACCAGTAGAATATGCCATATTATGACATAATTAACGACAGAGTTATCAGTAACAGGTAATTATAGATCTTTATCATGCTTCTATAACTATTAACAAATTAAGATTAAAATTTGAATATCCGAACGTCTTTTGATACATACACGTGGAGATCAACAATGTATATGTCAGCGTCACATTGTAAGAACCGTTAGATTGTAATATAACTAGCGAGATTGTAAACTCTCGAAAGATTGTCAAACGAACATACTGCTTACAATATATAACGAATAACGAAGTGAAACCGTAATATTGTGAAATGCATGCGACGGAAGTCAACTCGCGCGGTGGGGTCCCCCTTACGCCATGGTACCACTCTCATGAAAACATAATGCACCATTCCCGAGAAAACACTTTATACATATACCCCTAAAAAGCATAGTCAACGGAGCCGGAGCCCTCAATAAACGCCATTACCATTGTTGTCAATAACATGGAGTTTGTTTCGATAAGTTCGGTATTTGACCATAAAATCAAACCGAGCTTTTTCTATGAATTCTCAGTATAAATAATGCGTCTCTCGGCTGTAGCCAGTAAAGGTACGACAGAGACAACTGGTACACAACATTCAAGGGCCATGACTAACGATAAGTTAACAAATGTTAGGGAATGTATTCCGTAACACTCTGTCACCTGGAATATTCCGAAGCTGAAGAAGTATATTATGTACATTTATAGCACAGTCAATATCAATATCATTACCCCGTAGTGACATTATAAACTGATACTATCAATAAGCTTTTTTATTGTTTTCTATGCTTAATTGCGCTTTTGAGTTATTATTCAGAAATTACGTACCTACTTATTACGTTTTCTTGGATAGGTACTTCTGGATTGTTTTAGGTACTTCAGACTTAATTTTAGTGTTGTTGCGCGTTGCGGAGTCCATAATACCTACTATACCAATACAACGCCTCTTGATTTAAGTTATGCAAACGGTTAGCTGTTCATTTGATTACCCTTATCTTAGGCACCGGCCACACAGAACAGACGCAAGGCACGGACCCGTCGCAGTCGCGGCGCCCGTTTAATCTACTTGCATATAAAATGTATACAGCCGTCGCGACGTAAAACATACAGAAAAGACGGGACGCCCGTCACGACGGCGTCCTATTGGAAAACATATAGAAAGGACAAGGCGCGGGCAGGGCGCGGGCCTGTACGGGCGCAAGCGGGGGAGCGGAAAGGGCGCGGAGGGCTGGTTTGGACATAATAATGTAAAAACATTGTGGAGTCATCTTGTATACTTCTTGAAAACGATCAGGATAATAATGTAGATCCTCCATTATTTAAAAAAATCTATTCTGTCCATTGCTTAGCCATACCGGATGTACCCAGTAACATCTAACCCTCTGCAGATTAGCGAGATATACCAGTGCCAATACATCTTCATCTTCAGAAGAAGACATGTTGTCGTATCAAAATCGGACGGTTGAATGCCGGGTAAAGCTTCTAGTGCGCGCCATAAAAAGTCGTGACGGCGCCCTGTCTGCGACGGGTCCGTGTCTTTTCTATATGCGTTAAAAAGTCGCGACGGCGCCCTGTTCGCGACGGGTCCGCGCCCCGCCCTGGTCTTGCGTCTTTTCTGTGTGGCCGTTGGCTTACGAAGCACGTTAACCCTTTCTAAACTTAAAAGCAAAACCCCAATCTTAACGATAACACTGACTGGGTGTTATCCAGGGTAACCAATTGAATGGCTTAGCCAGTCCTTTTAATCCATGAAATAAGGGTTACCCCCATGCAATAATTGTTATGTTGATATTAAGAGTTACTAGCCAGCATCCCAATTGCTAATCAAAATTTCTATCACAATCCCAAGGATGTGAAACAAATCCGTAGTGGTGAATTGGTGATCGATGCATGAGTTTGAAACATTCATCTACTCGACAAAGGCGCACGCCATCACCTCTGCCCGACGCCTCTTGTATTTGTACCCCGCAGTTCACTTCAAAATGTACAAGTGTCAACCAAAACTCATATGAAGTTAAAATGCGTTTTCTGCATTAAAATAATTATGTTGTTTTAGAACGGCTCAGTTTTAACTAACTAGTCCTAGAATTACATGATGTTTTTCAAAGGGTCACAAAACAAAACCTAACAACCTAATAAGTTTCTAAGTAAATGTTAGTTATTGTTAAAATAGTTAAATAAAAAATAAACAGCAGCTTTTGCATTGCGACAAGGCTCTATGCTGATGAGTAACTTGCTAATCAAATTGGGCATAGATAAGATACATACTGTTTTAATAATCAATGATGTGTACCTAAATAAAACTAAAGCTCCTATGTATTCATAGAATATTTTACCGTAAATGGTAAGTTAACACTAGGCTAGGCAGTGGTATTTGATAATAAGGAAAGGACAAAATTCCGCACAAGATACGGGTCACGAGTCACGGACTTAAAGCATGACTGGAAGTATGGTACGGTTACGGCTTTATAATCAAAGAACCCAGGAACGAAGTCAATTTCTACCAGACTAAGAAGAAAAAATTACTAAAAACCTGCAATGCAGCTGGCACTGCAGAGAAAAATGAAATAAAAAACCAAGTTAATTTTAGTTTTTTAATACTCAATACTTTTTCTTTTTTTTTAGGAGGTACTTTCTTTTTCTTTTTTTTCTCCTTTTTGTTAGTTTTTTTAATAAGGTGAAAGCGTCAGGGTAGCCCGCGAAATTCAAATTAGGAAGGAATTTAAGGTCAAAGTCGTTCCTCGACTCTTATGGACTTGAAGGGTTGTATTTTGTATTTGGATTTTTATAATTATAACTACATAATATTATGTCTTATAGTCGCGAACGATATTTTCATCAATATACAACCAAGCACTGGCCTGTAAATTGCAACCATTTCACATTGTAGGGGTTAAAATAATATTTTTCCAAAATTTTATTTTACCGTTTTGTGTAATGTAATTGATATGGGTACAATACACACCTCTACAAAATTACAGCTTTCTAATAATAACAGCCTCTGAGAAAAACCTCAGACGGGCGAGAGACGGACATGACGAAACTATAAGGGTTCCTTGTCAGGACTAGGGAGCCCTGAAAACAGCATTATCGGAAAAAAAAAATAACCACGAATTTTACACTACCAGAAAAACAACTAAATAATCTCTATCACTACATATTATAAACAAAGTCCTCCGCCGCGTCTGTCTGTCTGTCTGTTGATCTGTTCGCGAAGAACTTAAAAAACTACTTCATCGATTTTCAGGCTGTTTTCACCAATAGATAGAGAGGTTCTCGAGGAAGGATTTAGTAGATAAAGTAAGATACCATAAGAGAATAATTATCAAACTTTACGCGGGTGAAGCCGCGGGCAGAAGCTAGTGATCTATTTGTGGTTCAAGCTGAAGAAATTCAGCTTCATTAAACTGTAAGAAAAGTATAAATCTTAACGTTCATTTGCTACACTACATTGTCACCGTAAAATTGTCAAATACGTTATATTGTAATATCTCTAGCGATATTGTAAAATCTCGAATTATTCTGAAACGAACATACTGCTTAGAATAAAACGCATTATTTTTCGTGAAATGCATGCGATGGTAGTCAACTCACGCGGTGTGTACAGAAGGAGTGGTCCCTCTTGCCCATTGATATCACTCTCATGAAAAGATAATGTACCATTCCTGAGAAATACCGATTAATATAACCTAACCTTAAAACACTTTATATTCTCCTAAAAAGCGTAGTCGACGGAGCTCCGCTTCGCGGGGCCCATAGATATACAGGGTTATTTTTTGTTTATACTAAACCCGAAAAGGGGTCATTGTACTCATCATTTTGAACAACTTTTTCTATGGGACGAACCCTGAAATCGCGAAAAAAAAATCAGCTGTTCCCTACATTTTGACGAGTTATGCGAACACAAATGTAGGGAACAGCTGATTTTTTTTTCGCGATTTCAGGGTTCGTCCCATAGAAAAAGTTGTTCAAAATGATGAGTACATTGACCCCTTTTCGGGTTTAGTATAAACAAAAAATAAGGTTGTATAATATGATTTTAATATTTCTGTGGCGGCGCCCCTATTTCAGAGTGCAGGGTTTAAAGGAACCTAACTAACCTAACGGGGGGGTGCTCCAAGTCCCGATTATGGGGGGAAAGATACTTCCGCATGTTCAGTTGACAATATTTCGAGAGTTTACAATATCGCTAGAGAGAAACACGTGATATTGTAATATAACGTGTTTGACAATTTTACGGTGACATACCTATACATAATATAATAAATTAAGTATGCTTCTCGTTCGTCGCAGGTTTATATTGAGTTTAGCATTACCAGCTGTAAAGGCGACACAAGAAATTATCATAAAAAGACTCGTCGAACGAAATACGGGAAACAGAATTCAGTACATTCAGCGCAGATATTTCTGTAAATAATTGTAGGCGCATGATCTACAAGACTTCGTAGATCGTAAGCATTTATTCGGGGAATGTAATAAAAGTGGTGCGGCGGCAGGCCTCCCACCCTACACGTGACCTGCCTTTGAACTCGACAACGTTTTGCACATAGACACTATTTATTTACGCATTCCGCGCGCCGCGGTAATGGCAGCCTAATCCGAGCTAACCGATCTTCCACCCCCGCGTGACATTACTGCGACATCTACATGCAATAAACAATTCAATTGACAATAATAATTGGCCTGGACCTGTTTTTAATATTTCTGTGGCCTGGACCCTTCAAAATTTCAACTTAGTAGTATTTTCTGCCCATTACGACTAGAAGAAAGTTGAACTTATTAAAAATGAAATTCATTTTTCATGATTATTTATTAGTTTTAGAATCGCGGAAGTATTTAGTAGGGTTGTTTATCTGGAGTTTAGAGATCACTAATTGAGATCTCTAATCTAGACCAATACTAAAGAATGCACCTTCCTATGAGGGTGATAATGATTAATTATTTCCATATGATTAAATAGGTAACTAAATAAAATAAACATTTCTGTTGTTATTCTAACTCATCTCTTCTGTTGCAGGCTCTTACGAAGTCAGATTGTTGAGCATCCAGGTAAGTTCCCATAAAATCCTTGTTGTGCCGCGATAACAAAAAGAAAACATGTTTCGGGTGCGTCAAACAAAACAGTTGGCGGTACACCCATGTGAGGCGCGTTTATTTGCGCGGCGGCCTCGCGCGGAGGAGCTCCGGTTGTTTACGTCGCAGCCGCCGTCGGTTGGTGATGACTCATTAACGGTTGCTTCATCGAACACCATCGCGGGTGCGTTCCGATCAAATTCTAGCTAATCTTCACCACGCCGATAAGTACTACGGTTTGTTATCGTACAGTTACTGTGAGATTTGAACGTAGAAAGGGCTCGGCCCGCCAAGGCTGCGGTCATCGACCTGGAAATGACGCAAGAGACGATGTTTTTTTCAAGTTTTGTTTTGCATGGCAATTTTTTGTCACTTTCTAGTATAATAACCTCCACTACTTCCCTAGAGGTACAATTTTTGTTTACGACAAATGACACAACATGGCCTTTTTTTTCTTTGCCATTTTTTCTCTTAGCATCTAGATTATCTTAGATTGTATAAGGAGGAAGCGTCAGGGTAGGTAGCCCGCGAAATTCAAATCAGTAGTTGTGTGTCATATTTGTTCTTCGAAATGTTTGCAAGGTTGATTGATTGGGTCGTGAACTCGTGAGGCTTGTAAGACCGGGACCGCGGTCCCGGGTCCCACCTAATCCACCTATAAATACAATAATTACGCAAAATACGCGCTTTGACGTGGAGTTGCGGACATCAGCCCGTTGTACAATACAATACAATAATTATTTTTGTGTAAGTAGTATTTTGGGACCACAAATAAAATAAACAAAGTTATCAATGACTATTTCATAAAATTATTCAAGTCATCCATCACTAGATAAAGAGAAAATGACAACAATTATGTAAATACTGCTGCGGTCTCAAATCTATCAATCTTGTAAAGATTACCCTCCTTCTGGGTCAATCGGGTAAAAAACCAAACCTAGGTACCTACTAAAATATCTGGGGGGCTGGGGTCGTAGTATTTCAGAATAATAAAGAACACGTGCGATGATTGAACGGAAAACTTCAAGTATCCAGTTTATTGATCTCATTTCTTTTAATACCTAGCTAAGCCGTTATCAAGTATTTACTAGCAAGTTTGTTACAAACTTCTTTATCTTATGAAAGCCGTACCTATGTAAGAGACATTTGCAAATACGCGCCTTCAGCGTGTCCACACGACACCACTCCGGCGTCATCGATGACGTCCGCTTTCGTGCAATGAACCTACATAATTAACAACTCTGTAAACTTCGTAAACTACGTAGCTATACTTGCGCCAAAATTCATAATGTAACCATGCCAAATAACAGTTGTTTACATCGAAATCTGTCTGAAGAAAAGGCTGTTGTGCCACCGTTTCTGCCATACTTGTTATGTAGTGGACGTTAGGTTTCATTTGTAATTAGACCCTGTTTTAAGTTATTACTTGAACTTGAATGTTGTTTAGCTTCGTTATCTTAACAGCCGTTGTGGTAAAACCTGAAAGCTATTAAGTAATAGCAAATATGTAGGCTTCAAAATTTGCAATTCCCTCTAGACTTCCTAGTGTCCTAAAATTTCTGAAACCCTTCCTTAATTCTTCGGATAGTTTCTAAAAAGCAAGTTTTCAGAAGTGAAGCATTTTTTATTCCGATTTATATTTTCTCAGCTACAAAATACGATACATAAAAATAAACCTGACCCCTCAAGCGAAAGAAGGAATGAGAAAAACAGCATTCTATGCGAAGACGTGGAGTCGTAAACAAGGTATCGACCATGCTGCCTTAATAGACATGCCTAGACAGTCTTCTGCACTATTTGCAAGGCTATTTGTATGCAAAACGCACACGTTATATACAAGTCTGCAATGCGTTCTATTTCTGTTCCGAGTACTGTTTACTTTTCTAATTAAAACCCGCGAAATAGACGCCCGTGCTGCTCGCAGTTAAATATATCCCGCCCTATTTTCTCTTACAATAATGGAAATGGGTCACGGGGTTGCTCATCGCTCGTAGGTAGCCCTAACCATGACAGCTGTTGTAAGTACGCAGGGGTATAAATCACGTGACCAATTTCATAACAGAAATATCATTAGCAGATTCATGATAAAATCATCGGCACACCACACATAGTTTAATTTACTCATGTCTACTTTTTTTTCAAGAATGCTAGAATAAGCTGCAGTTAGAAGATCATTCGACGTCGTCTTAGTGTCATCATCAGTCAGTCATCATAATCCCGTGGTAATGACGAACAGGTGCCAAAGCCTAAAAAACTTAGGTACAGTAAATAATCGACTAAAAACTTACGCAAGTGCTATATATTTGCGTTGGAACGTATTGTATGTAATCTGTTTTGTTTACCACACAGCGAACTACGTCTGCCAAAAAAGTCACGCATTTTGTTCTGTCGTAGGTGTAGTAATTTCGTTCGGCCCAGCTCAAACATGGTATCCAATATCGGATTTCCAATGCCGGAACTGACTTCTGTGTCAGTGAACGTTAGCGCCGAATTTCCGGAATCACTTCCATAATTGGAAATTGAGCATGACAGTTTCAGTGGACGTAATCCGTATAAGCAAACACGTTTATATTGTTTATCTACTTGGTCTACCAAGTATCTACTTGGCCTACCAAGTAGTTACACGATATGATACGTAGTTTATACGAGTTAAGATGAGGTATAACTACTTAATTGTGGGAATAGTTTGCATATCTGCTCCGTTGGTTTGAGCAGTCGTGCAGTTTTTTTTTCACCACGTACACACTGTCGATTTGCTACCATAAAGAAATTGTGTTTACTAAAAGATTAAATAATACCGTACACGACCACGTGTTCAGCAGTAGCGCCTACCTACGACCAATAGACCAACGAGACAATTTATAATGTGACTGTTCCTTTTAAGTACCCTTGATTTGTAAAGGTGCCGCTTTATCTACTCTACTGTTTTTACCTCTTATTTTACCTAAATTACCCTTAGTTGATTTAACTTTCATTTTTTCTAAATCTTAGTGTTAATTACGGTTTTTCCCGTACTTACTCCCTCGTTCGTCTATTGGTCTTAGGTGCTACTGGTCTGTTGAACATGACGTGGTCCTGGCTACGATTTACGAGTCGTGACAATTGTTATAAGTTGTCACCATTACAATTTCGAAATCCATTCAGTGGTTTCGTAACACAGACCGAGGTACCTACTTTCGAATTAATCATAGCAATAAGAACTTATTCAAATGATTTGAAAGCAACATCCAGATGCATGGTTTTATTTTTCCCATGGAGCAAAAGCAAATGGAGTGCTAAAGTGCATGTGGGCGGACGGCCCCGTACGTGCGTACAGGCGATTTCGGGCACGGCGTAGTGCATCATAAATTCTGATTTGATGACTTTACTGCAATGCTACGCCTGTTAAACAACACTTTCTAGACAACAAAAAAGTAAAAACATATTATTACGACTAGTTTTTTTGTTTAATATTCAAAGCATGTATTATAATTGGATTGAAACATTACAAGCCATTTCGTATAGTCTGAAACTTCTGAAAGCAAACCAGTTTAAAAAAAAAATGTAACGTTTCGCCGATGGAATTAATAAGTCCACACATCGCTAAAGATCAACATAATACAGCCAGATAGAAAAATGCAAATGCTGCGTTTGCTTAAAGAAGTATTCCGACAGGTATTAATGAGAGTAACAGCGCGTGTCGGATACAGGATCAGGTAGCGGATGGGCCACGCCGACCACAGCCTTCCGACTGAGGCATTAGCAGAGCAGTGGGATTCCACGCTAGGTCGCCGCCATCGTCATCAGGCTAACAACCTTAGGCGATATCCTCCACTCACGAAGGTAGCGCGGTCGACGACCGATGACAGTCGTCATCTTTGCTCGTTCCAATTAGTGCGGGTAAGTATTTGTAGCGGGCCCCCGATATGGGCCTCTCTTGCTCCATACACGCGCGGTTATTAGCAATGCGATTGCTAAAACTGCCCCACATCTGATTACCTGAGCGCATGCGCGAAGTTCGCTCCACTTTGTTTTTGCGTTCAATGTCAGTGTATCGGCTAATTTTATCACGCTTCGCACGCGCTACGTAACTATCTTGTTTGACGAGGCCAAATGACGATTTGTTTTGATTTCTCTGCCCAAAACATGTGAGCATTAAACAAGGCGATAAATGAATCTCCGAAATCTCGCTAATGAGTATAGCAAAGGATATTTAATATTTTAATGTTATTTTTAGGTGATGGCGATTTTATGAAAACATTGATAAGAAAGCAAGGCAAAAAAAAACATGAACTTGTTGAAATATAAAATCGGAAATAACTTTGTTAATAGCTGCTTATTTTTAGGCAAAAGCGACGAATGAGCCTGTGATATAAAAAAAAATCTTAAGTTTTCGGGTTGTATTTTGATGATTTGCGCCCGTAACAAATATTGTCTTTACAGACTTACAATCATTAGAATCATCAAAACAACACCTACAATTAACATTTCGTGTGCTACCTCAGAGCATTCACCTTAACTTTTTCAAACAGTAATTATTAAATTAAATGAGTTCATTTACAAATATTTTTCTTTTAATGTCCCGGGGCCATATAACGAGCTCACGTTTAATGTTTTTTAAACACAACGTTGAATGAAAATCGCTTATGAAATATTCAGGGAAATCATCGTCTCGATTTGTTTTAAGAACGGTTAAGATGATGAGTGTTCAACTGTTCACATTCGCACACGCGGTAGTCCTATGTACGAGTAGGACTGGTGAGGGTGACATACAGCATGGAGCTAAGCAGCTGAGCCGCAGAGCGAGGTGAACGTGCCGTGCCGGTATCCGCGACTCCGCGTCACGACACGACGAGCAAACGCTTTTCGTCGCTATTTCCGCAACAAGTGTTGTTTTGAAGATAGAGGCCCCAAGCGGGCGAGCGCCAGCGTCATGCCCGCGCCGCGGCCCGTGATTTCATTTCCATAATTTATCAGCTGATCTTTTAATACGAAATTATCATCACTTCACTACCTATACATATATTGTTTGGTGAAGTTAGATCGGAAATTATCTTTTTCAGTACCTACTACCATTTCAGAGAACCAAAATACTGCATACATTCGGAAAAATAACCAAGTTTATAAAACACGCATGGCTGACGGTGACGCAAGTTATTTTACCTTTACCCCTTCATATTGTTTTAATTAGTACCTATTTCTTTCTCTACGTAAATAAATAAAGGATGTTTTGATTTAAATTAAAGGATTTTTTTGTTTTATCATGAAGCATACTCTGCTCGTTGCCGACGTAACAGATTTCATCGATAAAATGATATTATTCATATCGGCGCATACCATATCAGCAGCAATTTATGAAAAAAATATGATCAACGTTTACCTTTCTCCGTTTACATTGAAAATGTACTGTGTGTGTGTTACTTGCAACTATAAATTAATGGGAACATTGCGTAGAGCAGACGTCATACTGTGCAAATAAACGTCGTCATCGTGATTCGTGGCGTCGTTGCCATCATTGTTGTCTCTCGGTGATTGTACTCAATGTTTAGGTTAAATTATTTAGCTATGACGTGATCCGTGAACCTTTCCCGCGACACTCTGAGTATCATGGAAAATCTGTGCAATCTAGTAAAGTTATCATTTGCGTACAATTTTTAGTGTTGTGATTCTTGCAATGGTGTTCCGACCGAACGTCCAATTGAAAAACAGTCAATTTTGAATTTAGAATGCTACATTGCAACTAGTTCTCTATTCAAATGCTCAAATCATCACTCCATTTACTTCATTATTCCGTTTTATATAAGGAGTAGGCAGGTAGCCTACTGCTTTACGAATACATGTCATGACTATTTGTAATTTTGGAGAGAGCGTTCCTAACATGAATCCAAATAATATTGTTTAATAGGTACTTATTAGTACTAACCAAATGGAGCCCGTGGCTAAATAATAACAGCCGCTCGGGTCGATCTTTAGGTTAAGCCGTGCTTGCCCTTGTTGGTCTGTGTATACCTAGATAATCATCCATTAGTTTTCTCCGTGCCTCGGCTCGGAACGCCGTTGGTGCTGCTGGCTGCCATTTGCAATCTTTGACATTCGTTACAGTGGCCCAAAAAGTCTGACAACCAGTCTTACCAAGGGGTGTCGTGTGTTACCCAGTAGTCAGTACTTACATCAATACTTCAATACTAATATTATAAAGCACAAGAGTTTGTTTGTTTGTTTGTGGGGTTGAACTCGCTAATCTCCGGAACTACCGGCTCGAATTGAAAAATTATTTTTGCGTTGGATAGCCCATTTATCGAGGAAGGCTATAGGCTGTATAACATCACGCTATGCCCAATAGGAGCGGAGCAGCAATGTTGCAAGCGGGAAAAAAGCTTCCGTTGAGCAGGCGATATCAAAACTTCACGCGAACGTGGTCGCAGGCAGAAGCTATTAGGCTATAATTTATCTTGGAAACGATCACCTGATGCAGAACCGCAACAGACCAGCTAAACTATAAGAGATACAAAAATAAATAAATAAAAAAAATGACATCATAGCAAAAATTGTTTCACGTGATGAGCATTTTCTGCTGAGAGAATAAGTTTGAAGATTTGGAACACCTGATGTGGAACTCTAATCTAATCTAATCTGATGTGAAAATTATTGCCAAGCTATCACTAATTTCACTATATAATTATAAAATATAAATTCGGATCGCGAAGCACGCCTGCGTTCTCAGCGTATTTAATTTACGCATCTTCACCCAGGTCTCTAGAGACCAGTGAAGAATAGATGCGGGACTGACCGCTGATCGTGAACGTCACGCATTGTCTCGCGAGTCGGAGACGTTCACGGATAGAAAATTGCGCTTGAGTTCTCAGCGTATCTATGCATCTGCGTCCAGGTCTTTAGAGACAAGTGCGGAACGTGATGCGCGACTATCCGCTGATCGTGAGCGACATGCATTGTTTCGCGAATCGGAAACGTTTACCGATACAGAATCACGCTTGAGTTTTCAGCGTATTTGCACATCTACTAGGTCTTTTAAAACGAGTGATGAAAGTCATGCTTGATGCGCGATGCGAGTGCGTTGCGCTCATCTTCTGTCTCCTCACGGCAACGAACCTTTGAATTCTGATCGACTTCGACATCCTCTGAACAGAATGTCGATATTATCTGAAGAATCGGGTGTGTCTCAAGATATAGCCGTAGGGCATGGCGACCTTCCTTGGGTTGATAAGGCACGGAGTGCATTTACGTCTCCTATGATTAAATACGCCACATATTCCGCCATCGAGGTATGGTTACATAATTTTACTTTTTGTGAAGCTGTTAAATGGCAAAAAGAAACAAACGGTATGTGTTGCTCAGGTGGGAAAGATGAAAGATACGTTATTTTCCCGTCCCCGGGCTCTAAGAATTCGACATCGGACGTTTCAGATCTTCGATTTTGACGACCCCGTTGTCGCTGGCATAAACAACAGGATCCGCGTACGAAGTCACGGGGAGAAGCTAGTGTAAAATATAGGTAGCTGCATTTGGTTAGATTGGAAGCCCACCCGAACATAGTTGGGAAAAGGCTATGCAGATAATGAGTGCTACCCAAATGAGATAAGAAAATCTTGATAATTCATAAATAAAGTAGGTAACTACTTACTAATACGAGTACGTTCGAATAAAAAGGACATTGTGGTCCCGCCTGTGTGTTTAATAATGAAAATGAAAATCCATTATTTATTATACAAGTACCTATATGTTTCAGAACTATTTTTATTCCGCTATTATAATTCATTTTAAGACTTGGTTTTCCAAGGACGCGAACGCGACTCATTCATTATTTATACTTCCACTGGCGTCTAGGTTTAAAGGTTCAGTCCCACAAAATCTAAGTATGTTGTCATTTAAATGGTACTAGATATTATGGTAAAGCCGTAATACTTGTTCAAGAACCGGTTGGCGGTTCGCAAGTGGCGAGGAGTCGAGGACAGTGTGCGGGGTAAGAGGTGGCCGGCTAGCAATCTGCACCGGCGTGCATTCCGAGCGAATTCCACGAGCCGAGCCGAGCCGACTACCTAGCCACGGCATTTACCATCGCCGATTTGAATGCCATAAACTATACGAATAAACAACACCATTTGTATAATTACCATGGAATCTACCTACACTCATTACGGAATAACTAAGTGTTGGTCATAAAGATTTTATAGTCTTATTTACCTACCTATGGTTTAATTGCATTTCCTGACTAACTGCGTTGTTGATAAATAATGATTATACTGTGGCATAGTTTAACAATCCATACATAGCCGGTGTGCTTTTTTGAATGAATTTCAGTATTGCAAGTTAGGACGCTTTCAATTTAGACGTTAATTCGTGGCGCCGTTTGTCGTCTTGCGTACGGACGTTCGTTTGTTTTTATACAAAGCGTGCGGTGCGGCAACACGAAACGTCTCAATTGAAAGCGCCCTTATAGGTACTCCAGACATTTTGTTGGATGAGAGCTAGGCCGGAACAAGTGTTAGGGCCTGTGCAGCAGTAACGAAGGTTCATTTTTTTTTTGTCCAAAGAACACTAGCTGTGCTATTTCTCAAAGGGAATCCGGTAGGAATCGAGTTGCATGGACCCTTCGCCACAGCTTTCGCCTTAGTGCAGACGATGGACAATTTTTCCGCAAAAATTTGCCACAACCAATGGACCAATAGATGTAAAAACAACACAACAACCGATGAGCAGGAACGGAGAGTCAGGCTGCGCACAGCCGCACAGGCCGTAAGATTTTGAGACTTCGACACTTTTCTATTCTGTGCTTTTGTTACTTATAGTAAGTATGTAACTTTGTGTGTTTACAAGCAATTTTATTGATTAAATCTATACTAATTTGAAAAATTATTACAGCAATGGATAGCTAGAGCTACATTATCAACGAGTAACATATATTTAGGCTGTATTTTATCCCCGTACTCTCTTGGGAACGGGACCTACGTGGGAAACCGCGTATACATGTCACCGTAAAATTGTCAAACACGTTAGATTGTAAAATAACTAGAGAGATTGTAAACTCTCGAAATATTGTCAAACGAAAATACTGCTTACAATAAAACGCATTATTTTTGTGAAATGCATGCGATGGTAGTCAACTCACGCGGTGTGGAGGGAAGGAGGGGTCCCCCTTGCCAAACCCTTTACATTCCCCTAAAAAGCGTAGTCGACGGAGCCCTTATTTCCAAGTGCAGGGTTTAAAGGAACCTAACTAACCTGACGGGGAGGTGCCCCAAGTCATGATTACGGAGGCAGAGATACTTCCGTATGTTCAGTTGACAATATTTCGAGTTTCCAATATCGCTAGAGAGATTACAATCTAACGTGATTGACAATGTATAATGACACATAGGTATATTCCAAACTGCATAAATGCACCGTTAGGGCAAGCAATGAAATACCTACACAGGACACTACCTACTTAGGTAATTGAATAGTTTGCACGTGCCGTGAACTCTTACTACTAAAAGGTGTTTTTGTGATTAGCTAATGATTAATTTGATTATCACACCATTTCCAATAACAAAGAAGTTGGATAGTTAACAAACATGTTTACATTGACATATTGATGACAGCGGGATTATTATCAAAGGTTCACAAAAATTATAAAAACAAATTATTTAAGGTGAAAGCCCTGACGGTAACTCGCGAAATTAAATTTCTCTCACGTTATTTTGCAATTTGCAGGCCAGTGCTAGGAAGTATTAGTATGTTGATTAAAATATTGTTCGCGACTGTAAGTCGTACCTATATAGTTACAGAATTATAATCATCAAAATCATCAATAGGAACGACTTTGATCTTGAAAACGTAGTTCCTCGACTTTTATGAACTTGGAGGGTTGTATTGATGATTTACAGTCGCGAACAATATTTTGATTAACTTAATTAAAACCTAGCACTGGCCTGCAAATTGCAAAAAATCCAAAGAAAATTTGAATTTCGCGGGCTACTCTGTAAAATCAGCCTACTTTTTGTTCTCTTACTTTAGAGTTTAGACAATATTAATCTGGCTCGTAAACGGATCCCACTCGGGATCAATCAACCTCATGATTTTTTAATTTTAACATCAGCTATCTGCCACTCCAGTAAAATCACCAAAATCTGTCGAGACAAACAAAAATTTAAAGAAATAATGTGTTTGTTTTGTAACTGCCCTAAACAACCTACACTTCCATAGGCATTTTGATGTTACAAACAGAGATTTCAATTTTATTTATTTATATCAGTACCGCAGTTGGTGAAACTAAATTAGAATCAATTCTATAATTAATCAATGATTAACATTTCAAAGTCACGGTCTTTCGACAAATATGACAAATCAACCGGAGCTTGCGATAGTCAATGTTTTTCTTAAATAATTATTTATTCGAGATTTTGAGAGATTTATAAGTCATTTTATTTGCACTACTATCACTTACTAAGTAGTATTATTTTTCAACACTACCGATCTTCCTTGCTTGCACATTTATATTAATACTTGCATATGATTGAATTCCTACAGTTTTTTTTGCTGAACTTCAGTTGTTCCCCTAGAATTTTTGGATTTAGAAAGTTTTCGTGAAAACGGCTCATGTTTTTGCTGACTGGCCGACTACTATATTTTTTCAAAGTTGCGGATAGTCCTCTGATACTAACCCCCAAACTGAGCCTGAGTGATGAAGCATAGATCGGGAAACTGCGCCGATATGCTACCCGATAAGTACTTCCATCATGGAACTGTTAATGGTACTAGTGACAATGAAGCTAGGATTCAGAGTTGGTGACCACTTTTCCGGATCTGTATTATTAGGACAGTAGTTAGTGTAGTTCGTGTAATGTGTTACACAACGGCTGTTGTGACAATGAAGTTAGGATTCAGCGAGTTGGTGACCACTTTTCCGGATTCGTATTATTAGAACAGTAGTAAGAGTAGTTCGTGGAATGTGTTTATCACAACGGGTGTTGTGTAGCCCTTTTGCTATGAGAACTTGGCTGGAACAGTTCCATCATGGAACTGTTAATGGTACTAGTGACAATGAACCTAGGATTAAAAGAGTTGCTGACCACTTTTCCGGATTCGTATTATTAGAACAGTAGTAAGAGTAGTTCGTGGAATGTGTTTATCACAACGGGTGTTGTGTAGCCCTTTTGCTATGAGAACTTGGCTGGAACAGTTCCATCATGGAACTGTTAATGGTACTAGTGACAATGAAGCTAGGATTCAGAGAGTTGGTGACCACTTTTCCGGATCTGTATTATTAGGACAGTAGTTAGTGTAGTTCGTGTAATGTGTTACACAACGGCTGTTGTGTAGCTCTTTTGCTATGCGAACTTGGCTGGAACAGTTCCATCATGGAACTGTTAATGGTACTAGTGACAATGAACCTAGGATTAAAAGAGTTGCTGACCACTTTTCCAGATCTGTATTATCAGAACAGTAGTAAGTGTAGTTCGTGTAATGTGTTTATCATAACGGCTGTTGTGTAGACCTTCTATGCGAACGTGGCTGGAACACTGCCGTGTGTTTATCTTTTTCCTTTCACCGTTTGTTTTAAGTTAGACTAATTATTTATTACTAGCTCACCCACGCCACTTCGTCTGCGTCACATAAGAGAGAAAAACGAAAAACCCCGTTCTTGCAACATTTTTCATTCCTGCACCGCTCCTAATGGTCGTAGCGTGATGTTAGAACGCTATAGAAGGCTATAGGTTTAGCCTATAGCCTTCCTCGATAAATGGACTATCCAACACTAAAAGATTTTTTCAATTCGAAGCAGTAGTTCCTGAGATTAGTGCGTTCAACCAAACAAACAGACAAACTCTTCTGCTTTATAATATTAGTATAGATTTCTAGATGATGATGGGTCTAGCGTGACTCCGTACGTTGGTTATTGTACCGCTTTCATAATTCCTCCTTATCAGCATCAGCACGAGCACGGCCACATCGCTCCATCGGCGTGTGGTGCACACGGCGAGAGTATGAAACGGCCGCGGCACATCGGTTATCAGAGCACAAACAATTTTATTTTAAAAATTATCATCTTTACGCACGATACAGTCGGGCACGGAAAACCTTGAAACTGCATTTAAGGCGTTGTTGGAATAACAACGATATTTAAATCTATACTTATAATAAATCTGTAGAGAGGTCAATTCTGTACATGAAATATATTTACAAAATAACTATCGGGGGGTGATTAGTGATCGATACTGATGCCAAAAATGCAATCAGTAAAATTTTTGTCTGTCTGTCTGTCTGTATGTTATTTATAGAAAAAAAAAACTACTCGACGGATTTTAACGAAACTTGGTACAATTATTCTACATACTCCTGAGCAGGTAATAGTATACTTTTCATCACGCTACAATTAATAGGAGCAGAGCAGTGAAAGGAAATGTTGGGAAAACGGGAGAAGTTACTTGGTTTTTTTAGCTTCCGTCGCGTGTGCAGCCTTAATGGTTAAAGCTACATAGAAATCATGTATAACGGAAATATTCCACATAAAATTATATAAAAAATATCCCAAGACAGCATATGTCTATCTTTTATAGTTGACTCACAATAACACGTGTAACTCCCGATAGCTTAGCAGTTCGGAGATTTGTTATTATTATATTTGTTTACTCTTACGTTTATAATATTCTCACTCAACCCCAATTTTGAAACTTCACGCGGGCGAAGCCGCTGGCAGAAGCTAGTCTATACTAATATTATAAAGCAGAAGAGTTTATTTGTTTGGTTGAACGCGCTAATCTCAGGAAGTACTGGATCGAATTGAAAAAATATTTTTGTGTTGGATAGTCCATTTATCGAGGAAGGCTTTAGGCTATATAAGATTACGCTACAATTATAACGAGTGGAGCAGGAATGAAAAATGTTGCAAAAACGGGGATTTTTTTTCCTTTCGTTTTCGTCCTTATGTGACGCAGTGACGCAGACGAAGTTGCGCGGGTCAGCTAGTTAATCATAAATAACGAGTTCACATTTTGTAGAGTGCGGAGAGTGCCACAGTCCGGCGGGGCGGCGCCGTCTTTGCTCTGCAACGCACAAAGCGCGAAGAGCGGCGCGCGGCTGGAAAAAGGCACGATTTCAGCAGTTACTGTCATGCATTTAATTTAGTATTAATTACTTGATTCTCTTCATTTCTCACCTATTATGTTTTCAAAGGTGTAATATTTTCGATGTAGGTATAATACTTAGTTAAAACTGAGAAACCTATCATGTAGGGTCAACCAACCAGAACTTTACTATTTAATATATTTTATATTTATACATTATATTTTCCTATTTTGTAAGTACCTAAGTATTTTTATAAGTTTCTTTACATTTTTAAATTCCCATAAGTTCAAATAATTCAGGCCAAATGACAAGGTCGGACGAAAACCGACAGGGTTAAATTTAAAGTCTGGGATGCAGGTTTTCAACATTCTCAGCGTAAAATAAGTACCTCTACAACAAAGAGGTACCAATGAATTCATTGTTTCCCCATAAAACAATTAGGTTTTACAGGAACTGTGATTAACTCCGAGTGTGTTACGCAATGTAACTGCGCCAGTAATAACTTCCTGTTTCTTCTTCAAGTAAACAACCCGTTCGTAAATGATTCGATAGATCTCAGACTATATTTTTTTTTTTAGTTCATATTTATACTGATTTATCATTGTATACTTGTTGTAGAAAATAAAGGCTACTTTTATTTTATTTTTTATTTGATTGTGTGTTATCATAATTTATAATTAACAAAGCTTTAAATTAATCATAATGGTCCCTGTACTGTATGTTCTACGTAAATAAATAGTAAAGAAAGACATCATATTTCATTAATTGCCACTTAAATAAACGTTAATTTCCAAAAATAAGTTAAGGTCACAAACAGGTGTTTCATTCGGAACGTATTTTCCGCATATTGTAATACCTGCCTACACATAATTAATTACACTAAAGTTGACGGCTTCGACGAAATGGATGCTCAAAGGCAATTAATTACATTTAACTTTTCCCACCTATAAATTAGTGTATTATGGTCACTGAACGACCTAAAAGTAAGGTCATACAATATACATACATAGATCATAGCTGTCACACAGCGGCCTTCAACCGACAATGTTTGAGTTCCGAATGTTCACTTTGTACAAGTGGGGTCCACATGTTCACTCTCACCGGAGCACGTCGTGGTGACTAGCCGACGTACTCTGAGACTGAATGCGGTAGGTCACGCTCTATCAGATGGTCGCCGATCTGCGTACTAGCCGACGTTATCACCGTAAGCCATGTCCGACAGATAATATGCAACGATGTAGTTACGTAACGTTGCTTATATACAGTGTTATACAACGTAGTAAACCCGATGTACACAACGTGATAACATATTGTTAGATAATTAGCATTTATGTTTGCCTAGGTCCTGGATTACCGACTGGTTAATTTAACAGTGTTCTCCAACTAAATGCCGAATTATTTTGGGTGCAATTAAGCAGTGTTCATTCATATAAGATAACGATTACAATAAGTCGATAACAGGTAATCTGGTGTTGCATACTGATGTAAGTTAGGGGCCATCCATTAATCACGTGATGTTTTTTCGGCATTTTTAAGACCCCCCCTCCCCCTTGGTGATACGTGGTGAGGTTTAAGACTACCCCTCCCCCCTATATCACGTGTATTTTTTCGTACCTGCAAAGAACCTTTTTTTTATTTATAAAAAATAATAATAAACTGGTATGAGTATCATCAAATTTTATTATAGAAAATTAAAGACTACTATAATAAACGTTCACAGGTAGACAGAAAGGTTGCAGTTAAATACATGTAACGCAGCTTTTCGGTTGAGTATCGCGCGCTTGCCGAAAAAATAAGTACACGTGATATAATACTTTACCCCCCCCCTCCCCTTGTGATATTTCGTGATTTTTTATGGACCCCTCCCCCCCCTTTCGAGCCTCACATGATTAATGGACAGCCCCTTAGTAAGTGGGCAATAGCGAATAGCCACGTAAGTATATCTGGATATAAGTAAAAGTGAAATTCGCGCAGAGTTGGAGCTCAACTGCTCAAGGCTCAAAGCTCACCTCGGCCTCGGCAGTCGAGGTCACCGCGGAGTCGCAGACGAGTAGCGGTGGCGTCGCACGATATCCTACCGGGTGCGGTAGGTCATGTACAGATACACTGCACTGAACTACAGGCTTTACAGTAGATAATCTCAAGATAACATTGTAAATGTGTAGGTATAAGGTGCTGTTATATGGGACCAGTGCGAAGCACATATCAACCAAATATGTTGCGAATATTCGTTTTGTTATAAAAACTCAATAATAATGTAAATTTACTCATTTCCAGATCAAGATAATTAAGTTCCCGTAAATAAATGTTATAAGTACTATACAAAAACCTAGTAATTTTAAAATGTTTCATTGAACTTACTTGAAATAAGTAGCTGGTCGTCCTGGTAAACTTCAAATTGCGATTTTATAAAAACGAGTTCGGAACTGTTTGGTGATACTTTTAAACCCCGACACAAAAACGACGGGGTGTTATGTTTGACGTGTCTTTGTGTGTGTCTATGGCATCGTAGCAGTTCCCGAACGGATGAACCGATTATGATTTTATTTTATTTTTGTTTGAAAGGTAAATTTGTCGGGAGTGTTCTTAGCTATGTCTGATAAATCAGTCCATGATGGCCGCCGCCACAAAATGGCGGATTACATTATTAGTCAACAACTCCCTCAACATGGGTATCAAATGAAAGGGCTTGACTAGTAGAATACCATAAGCTATGATAAATTTCGAATTCAAGCAGCCGCCACCACAAAATGATAATAGTAGTTTATGCAACTGTGCATAATGAAGGGCATTACAACACGAGTGTGGGTTTAAGAAACGAGCCGAAGGCGAGTTTCTTAATAGCATCACACGAGTGTTGTAATGCCTAATTATGTATAGTTGCATACACTACTTTATCTACCCAAATATCATAAGGGCTCTATGATGGGTTCAGGAACCATAGGGAAATGACCTGCATTGTTACTTGGCCCTTGATTTTTGTGCCAACAGGTTATTCGTTGCATTCGTCGCTGCATTTACGATATCTGGCGGAGTATTCATGTCAATTTCTGAGTCACTATCACTCATTTTCGACAGAAATAAAGAACTTATCAGAAAATTTGTCTACTCGTAACTGGATTACTGGAAATAAAAAGCTAACGAACAAATGACAGCTCGAAATGGCGGCGTTTCGGATATCTGTCATTTTTTTTTAAATCATAGGCAAACGAACAAAGTCACTATTCTTGTGTCACTCGAGATCAAAATGTCGTGCGATTTATAATTAAAATCATACTGAATTGGGGTTTTTTTTTTTATCGATATCTGATTTAATGTAGGTGGTACTAGAATAGCACACTCACTTGAATTAGACACCTGTTCCAAATTTAAAACTCATAACGCAACTGTTTTCAGTTGCGTTATGAGTTCATTACAGTTCCGTTTATTTCTGCAGGTTGGTAATGCTGGTCATTGCCTATGGTTTTTGAACGCATTAGAGAGGGTTTATGATATTTGGGTAGATAAAATATTTTTTTTTCACAACTACTTCAAAATGGGTAATTGGGTATCAAATGAAAAGGCTTGACTAGTACAATAATGTACACTACCTATTGGGTAAAGACCCTATGAGTCGGGTTTTTTTTAAGTTTTTTATTATACTCATTTTTTATTATATTATATCATTACTGCTGTTATTTAGTATCAAGCAGTAGTTGGTCTCTAAACCCTTTTTCCTCGGAATCCTTGATTATTTCCTCTCACAAAAAATTCTAAGAAATAAACATCCTAATAATGGTGCTTGTTAAGAACTTCTCAGAAGTATCGACATGGAACTCTGGGCTTGTGCCGACCAGGACAATAGTGGCAGCGCAACCAGACGCTACCGACAAAATGTATCAGCTCTGTGGAGGGTACATCACTGGGTTCCGCAATGCGCAACCATCCATGTATTTTCCCGGCCGTGTGATCTAGTCTTAGCACAAAACCCGTAGTTTCGACAGAAGTTACGGACGTTTCCTGCTCCGTATCATTTACGGACAGAAGATTAATTATGGGCCCGAACTAAAAATTAATGACAACTCGATTGGTCATCTGTCCTTACTCCCAATGTGTTTCCAAAACACATAAATCCGAAAATATTAGGGAGTAGAGAGGAGGAAGTGTCTCAAAGTATAAGCTACTTTCGGACTGGCCCCCTCGTTTTCGGCCTTAGAGAGTATCTGCTCCTGGTTGCGACGCCATCTTCGCCACCGCCGCCGCCGCCGCACAGTGGTCTGGAAATCGAGCTCCATACTCATAGAATTTTTTTGTAAAGAATTAAAAAAATAAAAATTGTAATGGCTCTGGTATACCTCCCTTTACATCATATTAACGTATGGATGGTACAAGTCACAATACGCGTGAGAAAAAAAATATTTACGATTTTTTTGTATGGGAGAAAAACTTTTTTGCAAAAAATAAAACCGACTTCAAAAAAAAAACAAAAAAGTGAAAAATAACTTTAGCTTCTGAAGTCGGTGACCTTTGTTTCATTGCTTTAGTTTTTTTGTCACCGACTTCAGAAGCAAAAGTTATTTTTCACTTTTTTGTTTTTTTTTTGAAGTCGGTTTTATTTTTTGCAAAAAAGTTTTTATTTTTCACTTTTTAGTGGTTCACATGTGCTTGACATACATGAAAAGTGCATACCGTTACAATTACAATAAGCCCAACCACGACTAGGGTACATTGTTTCATTATGGAGTTCCGTGACTCTTGGCTTCATCATCAGATCTGATGGTAGAATGGTTCTTATCAAACGCAAATGCTTCACTTGTTGTAGAAAATACCAAAATCGCAACACGTTTTCATATAAAATTTGAAGAGTTAACATACCTAACTGTCGAAATATGGGTATACTGTACACATCTGCGTACCCCCTCAGAGCATACAGGCGTGATGTTATGTTATGATGTTGTGTAAACAATAAACATCCAAGCGATTGCAGCAATCACGACAGATTTGCTGTCTATTATTGAAGATTTCCGTTCCATATCTCCGAAGTTCGTGATCAGATCATGACAATATTTCTATGGGACCAACTTGGAAGTATACCCTTTCAAACAAAAAAAGAATTTTTCAAATCGGTTCAGGCGTCTTCGAGACATCGGTGAACATACATAAAAAAAAAAATACATACAGTCGAATAGAGAACCTCCTCCTTTTTGGAAGTCGGTTAAAAACACTAAAAGTACGTTTTCTCAAAATTTAATGGAACTGTTAGGCTGGTGCTTACACGAGCTATAGTCCTATACACGGCGATCAAGATGACGTACAACTTATGTACCTTTAGGCGCCGCTTCGCGCGTAGCAAATTTTTTAAGTTTTGAATTTTCGTAATGTGATTTTTCAAATGTTTGCCATGGTTAAATGACGTTGACGATCGATTTACTTATAATATAATTAGTTTTAGCCTGCTAATGACCTTAATGATGACAATAATTAAAAAAAGACGTTGATTATTAAGGTTTTTCTTTAAATTTCATTCCTAGAACCTCATTCGTTAATCACCGTGGTTAAGGATAAGATATTATTAGATACTATTGACATGAGCATTAACTAGCTCTAGCAGGGCCAAATGGGCCCTAATCACAATACAATTTTACTGTCTGTAATATTGGTAACTAATTAGAGAATAGCGAACGATAATAAGGGTATAGTTGCATAAATACAGGACCAAGCACCATCAAAGCCCCACTTGCATATAAGTGTCAACTCTTTGTCATTCAGTGAGGATTCCACACGTAAGGATTTTCCAAGCCTAGCCACAGTTTTGTCCAAAATTGCTTGGAGCTTTACTTTTACCTCTCTTTCCGTGATGTCTATGGTATCTTTTGGGGGGTAGCAGTCCTTTTTCGCCTCAAGGATAGCAGTATAAGAAGGATACAGTGGTATTCCTTCTTCTTTTGCACAAAATCTTAATGTTATATATACTGCCACTTCGAAACCTTCAATGAGGTAAAATACCTAAAGCTTTGTCAGCAGAATATATAGGCACAGTTTTGTTTGTATTTCACAATTTCTTTATCTTGGTAGCCTCTTCGGGATGCTCTGATACCAGTTTAATGATATCTGCTACATTCTTGTTTTGTGCTTTTAAACCAGTTGCATGAGCAAGGCTTTCAGTGCTATGCGTTAGGAGCTCTTCCACTCTCCTTCTCTTCTGTAAAGGGCCTAGCTCCACGAATGGTTTTCTCGACGACACAACTGATGTTGATGTTTCAACACCGCACGTCTTCGGTGTGAAGGATGTTGATGCCCCCTCATTTACACCAAAGTCAGAACTGGAACATGGTTGCTGCTTAGGCGACGACACCACAGAAGTAGTCATTTTTTCTCTCAAGACCTCGGGCCATTTGATGTTCTCTTGCAGCCAGGTCTTATAATTTTTTATATATGTACGTCTCGTGCGATTACATGAGATCCATTTCTTCCTTAAGTTACTCACATAACTCTGACAGAATTGTTTCAATTCCTTCTTTTTATTTTCCGACAATTCAACAGAATTCTCCAAAGCTTCAAATAAAACATTGGGCTCTGAAAAACTACTGTTGTTTGCCACAAACATGAAAATGTCCAAATTGGTACAGAAACCTTCCATTACAACACAATAACAAATATAAGGTAATAAGTTAGCGCGCACAAGTACTGAGAGCTACTGATAAAATTAGAGTCAATTGTCCTGTTTTTATGCAACTACCCTTATTATCGTTCGCTATTCTCTAATTAGTTACCAATATTACAGACAATAAAATTGTATTGTGATTAGGGCCCATTTGGCCCTGCTAGAGCTAGTTAATGCTCATGTCATTAGTATCTAATAATGTCTTATCCTTAACCACGGTGATTAACGAATGAGGTTCTAGGAATGAAAGTATCAATTGGCACTGTAAAAAAACACTTTATTTTAGTATCTGATTTGATGCTAGACCTGAATTGGCTTTGGATTTGATTACAGTGTTACCAAACCAACACTCCATAAAACAATAAATTCAAATCAATTTAAAATCAGTACACTATTTCTCTACTATATTTGACATGGTCTTCGTTAAATGACATATTTAAAAATGTTGTTGAGGTAAGTACATTATTTCTGGAAAACTTATGATATTTTGATCGATTTCCAATATGTATATCGATTTATAATTGTTTTATAACACTGAAGGGAGGGCTGCAATTAAACAATATTGCTGCAACTGTATGGTGGGATTGGATAGTAGGTTGTTGTGCACATATAATGACCATTCATTTGATTTTAAGTTGGGCAAAGTATCAGGAACTTGTTCCATCTGCCCAGCTCCTTGACCATATTTTTTTTAACCTATGAATCTGATTAATAAACACTAATTTATAAAAAAAAAACAAGTTTTATTTCATACGTAACCTGATTTAAAAACGTTTTTTTTTTGTTGTAAATATACATCTTGACACAAAATTAGGTTTACATTCTCATTGTTAGTGATATAAGCTATTAAATCAATCACATATTATTAGCTGGACTGTTTGTTCATGAGTGGCCAAAGTACCATAGAAATTGGACAATGCCCTTTATTAGCATCAGACAATCACTAAAATAGAATTAAAATTATTGGCAAATAATTTATTTGAATGGCATTGTGTACAAAAATGGCCAAGCTTGGACAATGCCCTTTAAAGAAAAACCTTAAAATCAACGTCTTTTTTTAATGATTGTCATCATTAAGGTCATTAGCAGGCTAAATCTAATTATATTATAAGTAAATCGATCGTCAACGTCATTTAACCATGGCAAACATTTGAAAAATCACATTACGCAAATTCAAAACTTAAAAAATTTGCTACGCGCGAAGCGGCGCCTAAAGGTACATAAGTTGTATGTCATCTTGATCGCCGTGTATAGGACTATAGCTCGTGTAAGCACCGGCCTAACAGTTCCATTAAGTTTTGAGAAAACGTACTTTTAGTGTTTTCTCCCATACAAAAAAATCGTAAATATTTTTTTTCTCACGCGTATTGTGACTTGTACCATCCATACGTTAATATGATGTAAAGGGAGGTATACCAGAGCCATTACAATTTTTATTTTTTTAATTCTTTACAAAAAGTTTCTATGAGTATGGAGCTCGATTTCCAGACCACTGTGCGCCGCCCGTGGACCCGTAGTGACATAACATGTCGTGCGTCGATACATGGGCACAGATTACATGGGGCTTGTAAAAGGATTAGAAAAATATGGGTATAGCTAGATAGCTAAGTGATAAATGCTTGTGCAGATATGAATGAACGCAGACGTTTAAATGCATATTTTTGCATTCATAGATATTACTCGGGATCTACGGATGTATTCACTAGTAACATTATACCGTGCAATAATAAACATTGTGTTTGCCACAAAGTATCAATTCAACCAGACTAGGTCTCGTGTTGCCGCTGCTCTGACGAAATAATGAGCAGTATTTCGTTAATTACGCCATGACATTGTGTCTGAGTACCCAAGGATTTGTCAGCGGCGAGACCGCGACGCCTGTATTGTGGCATGTTTTACTTGCTTGAAAATATCATCAGGGCATTCAGGGCCGTTCAGTAATATTTCGAGTTAATGAAAATACTTTCCTAGCGTTGTAAACTTGCATGGAAATCTCAATTTTATGCATAATGGTCATATTTTCCTATAAACCAGATAACACTAAAGAAAAACAACATTCAAGTTATAATATAATCAAGTAGAAAATATGTTAATGGCACCGCCTATTAACAAATATTTGGGCATTATCATAAGTATTCATAACATCCGGTTAGTATAGTGCCTATTGCCGACTTATCTTAATAGTATCGTACTTGTTGCGTCCACTTTTAATTGACATTCACGCGCATAACACAGCGGATTGATAATATCCCAGTAATGAGTACAAACATCAGTGAAAAGTCATTGACTTTGTTATCATAAGCGCATTCTAGCGGCAGGTTAGTAATTATCTCTACTACTTGATGCGATTTACTAACGTCTTGCGAGACCATGACACATGCTCATGTTATCGCTTACAAATATCTGCCCTAGTACAATATACACAACGCAGTACGCACGCTCTCATGGAATCTATTGCAATCACCACTCAGGCTATATTTAGATTAGATCTACTTTCTAAAAATAGTTCATTAATAGATATTGTTATTACATTACATTACACAGATTACGAAATCGCCGCGTCGCGTCTGGACGCGCAGTACAATTAAAAATCATCGTGAGGCGCCATGTGCAATTGTGCATTCGATATGTATAAATTCATCCCTACTACGGAATCCTGTCGTTAAGATTCCTTCTCAGGCTCAGATCAGAATGAAAATAACAAACTAAATTACACAAATAAACAAACACTGATAAAGCTTATCAAGGCGCCAAAGATTTCACTTATCGTAGATGTTTGTATGTGAGAACCTTATTTATCAATTTTCAGGATTCTGAATCCACGCAACACAATTTACACATAGGCAACCATGTTGATAAATAACTACGTGTTTATGTGAAATCATATTTAAAGGAAATGGTTTTGCAATTGAGTCATTGGTATTTTTCAGTGTTTCAGCTAGGTAAGTGATATATAAAACTTCTAGAACTTCTGTTTTGTTACGGCCTAGTTTCGATGTACCTAACACCGATTTCATAGCGTAGATAAAGTATGGCGCTGATTGGCGGCCTCGTTATAAATAATTAGATAGGTACCTATAATTTAATTGTATTTCTGATTCCTAACTTGACATTTATAGAGGAATCAGTACCAGTCTTTGGTCATGAAGGTAAATAAACATTCAATTTCAATGTACTTAGTTATTTTACAATGTAAGTTGTAATAGGAAAAATACAAAAACTGGAACTACATAGTTCGATCAGGATCAGCTTGTCTTATTAATGTTTCCTACTGTTTTCTATAATTACTCCAGCCCTGAGAAAACCAATTCTTTTGATCGACTTTATGTGGACCACCTGTGCATTGGTTTTATGCAGTTCTTCCCGCCATTTTCTACGAGGTCTGCTGCGACGCGGCGACGCCTTCTGGCCGTGTCAAGGCTTCACATTGCTACAGCAGGGCACTTTCTGTCATGAACATTATTTTACATGTTCTTTATTTACTTTCAGTTTATTTGCCTGCTATCCACTGACCTCGACTATAATAAAGTTAGCGCTACAATCAGATACTTTAAAAGAAACAATGACGAGGCAGGCAAAGGAAATGTCACACAATGAAACAGCAACTGTACCGATGAGACATATTATGTACGTTCAATGTCACCAATACCCGATAGCTAAGAAAAGATAAGCGAATAATTCAATTACTTTGTTAAGATAAAACAAAAGCATTGTTGAGCAGACCAGCTATTCCTCCCGACTGATAACGAACCTATCTCATGTAAATGTGGTAAGTAGGTAAGTACGCAACATGCTAATTAAT
This sequence comes from Xestia c-nigrum, assembly GCA_916618015.1. Lineage (NCBI taxonomy): Eukaryota > Metazoa > Arthropoda > Insecta > Lepidoptera > Noctuidae > Xestia > Xestia c-nigrum. The sequence continues at coordinate 9,149,784 of OU745245.1, read as the reverse complement.
TTAACTAGAGTAATCTGCACGTCTACAAACTCATGAATATTTCATAATGAACCGATAATTGTATTCTAATAACAGCGATAGTTGTATGCGTAATTGAGTTTAAGTTTATTAAACCGTCACACTGTGAACTTATTTATGTAATAATATTTAAGCAGAGATAATGGTAATATTGCCAAAATAATCAGTGTGTTTTCATTTAACTGGCTGTGTTTTCTTGACGTTGGTCTCAAACTTTTGAATTTGAACACTATGTGTACTAGTGTAGTGTCTATTTCGGAGATATGTAGTTGGTAGAGCTCGAGTCTACATTTAACAGTAAAACATACTTATCTATGACAAATAGTCTGTTGCAACATTATGTTATTCAATGCCAGTATAACAACTGTACCTTTAGTAATTATTTCATATTAGTAACACAAATACTACTTGGTCACATAATGAATGAATTAATCAAATAGGTAGGTACAATGAATTTACAAAACGAGTTACATGTTTGTCAGTGGAAAATTGGCTGAATTCATTATGTTTAAAAAGTATAATTATTTAACTTAGTTTCATAAACGACATTTTAATGTTAAAAAAAAAACAATAAAGTTCGTAAAGGGCATCATCATCAGTGTGAAAGTGAAGTAATTTCAAATTCCGAAATAGAGGGTCAGAATGCGGTCCCCCTTCGAGGTCAATGAACCCGACAGCTGGAAAGTAAAGATAGGATAGGGATACATAAGCATCTGGCATACAATCAAAAGATTAGTATGTATGTGAAGGGCGACTTTTGGGGATCCGCTTACCCGGGCACGCGGAACGGTTGGTACAAGTTTAGCTACAGTGAGTACCTACCTACGTGCTGTGCAATTTAAAAATGTGTCATGTAGGTAGGTAGGTACAATTGATTTGACTAAGATGCTTCTTGCTCAAGTTCTCTCGGTCATAACTCCTTTTTTTTGTTGCTTCGATTGTTTGTCAATGTTCTAGGTACAACTTATTTTGAATATGAACAATCTACAATCATTTAATGGGAGTAAATTCTTTATTTCTTTGCCAAAATGAACGCTATAATATTATGTTAGATAATGCAGACCACAGCGCATGGCATAACAATGTTTCCAGTGTCTAATAAACAAGAAGTAAATGCACTGGCTGGCCCATAACAATATTGCAGTTACAATAAAATAACGAGAAGTTCAAAATTGGCAAGTCCGGAATGTTCCAATATCACAGCGTATATTACACGGTCGAGTAAATTTCGGGCCGGTTCACAAGATAACGGGGGGCGCCTCCTAAACGAGGCCTCACTAGCTCGTCGGTCGTCGAACAGAGAATAACAAACAAACAACACATCGAGGCGAGTCGTTATCTCGTGGATTAAACGGCGGCAGACACGATAGTCGATACTCGCGCTCCGCTCGCGCCGCGGCGCCGCCCGCGGGCACGCGAGACGCGAGTGCGACGCAGATCGCGCTACACCGCCAAATGTGTGGACGGGGAAATAGTGCGCAAAAACATAGGGGTCCAATTATATTGAACTCATTAACGGTATTCTAATGTCTGGTTTACTGGTCTGTTACGACGTGCCAGAGGCAATCAATCTACTGTAGCATTTATGGCATCACTTACCGACAAAGTGCAGTTAAAGTGCTAATAATACTTTTGAGCACATGATGACTGTCTCAATTCGATTGAAGTTGCCCCCAATCCCCCAAGGCAGTATCACTTATTATGAAACGTACCTATTGCGTTATTTTTCACTACACACAAAAATGGAACTTGCATAATTTTTCTGTAAAGTGACACTATTCCTCACAAGTGTTGTGTGTTTCTTATAGAGTATCCGTATAACGTCTGACATCCACTGCCATGTCTGACTAACAACAATGTACAGTCGAACAAGCTATTTGGTTTACAGATTAACCCACAAATTACATTGTATGATGTAGACCAAATAGCTTGTTCGACCGTACATGCAATTAAACACATTATCATCTTCCTGCCCTTATCCCATGTTATTTGGGGTCGGCGCAAACGTTTTTTTTAACATTCTCCTCTGCCATTTTATCACTTTACTCCTTTTTCTTTCATATAATTCCTCACACAATTCATCCATCGTTTCCGTGGTTTTCCTCTCCCTCTCCAAAAAGACTATTTTAAATAAAATTACGACCGCATGATATGAGGATTATTACAGGTGCAATAGATCATCATCCCTCACTACTTCACTACGAATGAAATGTGATATGAGACGTGTTCATTAATTAAATTCCCTACATTTACCAACTTAATAACATAATTAACTAATAAACACACAGCTAAACTTACTTCCATTTTCGCCGATGGTGATGGCGTCGGCGCACGCGCATGCCATAAGCAGCGCGCACGCCACCACCGGCCAGGCGAGGTTGTTGCGCGCACACCGCATCACGCCGTGCCGCGCCCCTGGCTCGCTGACCACATGACCCGAGCTAGAACAAGTGACAATCAATATTATAACAACTTCCACTTCGTTACGCTTTTCATTTTGTGACTTGTAAAACATTGCCCTGACAAAAATGACATGAATGAACCAAACTTACTACGAATATTTTGAAGTATTTTTATCGAAGACCATTATTATCTCGTATATTAATTAGTAGTCGAGTAAATAATTATTCTAGTAAATAATTAAACGGTTAACCCATTAAAATCTTCAAACAACGTTTAATAATTCTTTCGTGGTAAAGGGTTACCATTTATGGTATAAGTCCGTGTATAGGTTACGTTATGCAATAACTATTTTGATTTGAAAGGGTTCACTAATTCGTTTACAATGTCTGATAGAATTCGAGGCATAAACGGTTAATTTAGGTTCTAAATGTTAAATGTTTTAGGGTTACGTACTCGAAGCTCGAAGGGTAACCAACGTGACCCTGTTTAAATGTTACTAAACCTCCGCTGTCCGTCTATCTCAAGATACGTCATAGGTAGACAGTTGATTTTTTTACAGACTATTTCTTTAAAATAAAAATAAGGTGCTCCCATACAACGATGGTATGGAACGGTTACTGCACGAGTTCAAATCGCGCTTGGCGGTTTTTTTTTAAACCCTTTGCAAACGTTATCGGTAACTGAAATGGTCCCTAAATTCATGAGATCAGTTATCGATCAAACAGTCGGCGAAACTATTTGTTGTTGAGATGATTGATTCAGTTATGATGTGCGAACCACACCGGATAAATAATCGAGTTTGATAGTAAATCATTATCTCAGACTGCCATACTCGTACAATAGCGTCTCTGCAAATTGCCAACTTTATTGTACGTACAACAATAGTGGTTTCATTGATGAATATAAATTTCATTGATCAAAGTGTCGGCTCTCAGAGGCCAATGAGTGAATAAAGACCGCGGTAATTAGCGTGGGAGCCACCAATGTTCCCACGACACGCCCGTAACAGGAAAATATTAATTAAGAAACACGTTAAGTATTGAACAAAATAACCGCGATCATGTGAAGCATTATATTTTACTAAGCGATTGTTTAAAACCTAACTGAATGCGTTGTTTTTCCTGTACTATGACTATGGCATGCCTATGTATAATAATATTGTATATCAGTTATTTGCAAGAGCCTGTTTTGTATGTAATCTATTTATAGAGCGGCATATTTGTACAATTAATTTAATCCAAAGCGCCCACGCTCGGAATATTGATAACACTGAATGGATAAGGACGTCCCTTTTGGATTTGACGGTGTTGTTTGTGTATAACGTATTCCATTATAAATGTAGGTATGTATATGTAGTTAGACTTTGGAATTACAGTCATCAAGTCAGAACAATGTAGCCTATTGCCAATTAGGGCTACCTTTTATAAAAGTAATCAGATGCTGAAAAAAAAGTGCTCTATTAAGTGTTAGCGTATACATTAAACCCTTCTAGTGAAGTTATTAGTTGAAAACTTGAGATGAAGACGTAGGTAGGTACATAAAACCAAGATTACAATTTCGTAGGGGTGAACACACTGTGGACCACGCCAGGACCTTCAAGTATCGACTACTAAATAGCTGGATGAACACGTAATTATTCACTCACGAGTACTTGAAGGACAATAAATTTTAATTTCAATTTATACCTACTGATTGTACTATGGCAAACGGGGAGTCGTTCATGAGCCTATGTAAATTTACTTAAGGTGGATGCGCACCTAGGCGTGCCGCAGGGATCCACTAGCCGTACACGCTGCATGGCATCGCATTTTTGGATGCTCCCGCGCACTTATCCGCATCATTAAGCACCTTATAACATTCATAAAAGTTTTGCTGTTCAGAGCAAACGTGTTGCACTCGCTGCACGCGGCTTTCGCACCTAATTTGATGACGCCTGGCGAAATCCGCATCTCCCTTATCTCCCTATAACATTTTACTGAAATACGGGTCGTACGGAGCGGAGCGCGCAAATAAATATTGCATACTTATCATTCAAAGATTAAACGCGGCGATGCCTACGCGGTACGCGATGCACTACTTATGGGCTGGGCTGTCCCTACACTGCGGCCGACGCGTCTAATGCGCGTCCACCTTTATGCACCGGATGGTATGCTATCGAATACCACTACGAGTACGCTACGTCGAGAACTCAAGACACGCGCTAGGGACATGTTTTGCCTACCCATGTAACTTATTTTTGTATTGTATTTTAAGTTCATAGTTATACCTTTTGGAGTAGCTCGTGGCTAATTAATAACAGCCGCTCTGGCCGATCTTTAGGTTAAGCCGTGCTTGCCTAGGTTGGTCTGTGAATAGATGACCACCTTTACATACCGACTTTCCTCCGTGCCTCGGAAAGCACGTTGAAGGCCCCTACTCAAAGCACTGCATGTAGGGCCCTGCCTGCAGGGACACTGCCAATGTATTGTGTACATGCATGCAGGGCCGATATTTTACTTGTTCACGCTTCCGCAGGGCCTTAAAATATCGACCCTGCATGTAATGCATATGTCACCGTAAAATTGTCAAACAATTTCTCAGAAATGGTACATCATCTTTTCATGAGAGTTGTACCACTGGGCAAAGGGGATCCTTCCCTCCACACCTCGTGAGTTGACTACCATCGCATGCATTTCACGAAAAATAATGCGATTTGTTGTAAGCAGTATGTTCGTTTGACAATATTTCGAGATTTTACAATATCGCTAGAGATATTACAATATAACGTATTCGACAATTTTACGGTGACACATACACACAATACGACTGGCAGTGTCCCTGCAGGCAGGCCCTGCATGCAGTCCTTTGAGTGGGGCCTTAAGCTGTTCGTCCCGGCTGTCATTTGTTCATCTTTGACAGTCGTTACAGGTAGGCAGTTATCCAAAAAGTCTGACAACCAGTCTTACCAAGTGGTACAACTCTCATGAAATCGTATTACCCAGTGTTAACTGGATTGTGGAGGAGGTCAGATAGGCAGTCTAGTCGCTCCATGTATAATACTAGTATTCAGCTGCACTGGTTAGACTGGAAGCCGACCCCGACATAGTTGGGAAAAGGCTAGGCAGGTGACGAGTTATACCTCTTGGACGGCCACAGCACCTAACGGAGTTTTATTCACTGCAAAGGCTGTATATTTATTTTATGTCATTGTAAAGTTGTATTACCGACTGGAGATGGCGCCCTTGGCGGTAGGAAGCTCTCGCTGTTCTATCAAAGATATTTGATTCTAACTTCCTAAACAGCAGCCCATTATTGGACAAAACTTTTTAAACAAAATCAAAGACAGGCCTAACAATGCTTACTTACTATACTAGGTACCTACATGACATGAACGTTTGACTCACAGTTTGACTAAAGTACTTATTTTTAGTAACTTGGCTATTTTGAGTTTTCGCTACCTACCTGCTTTTACCTTGTATTTGTTAATTTGCCTGCAACGTAATAACTGCGGGCTTACGTTCTGAGAAGTCCAGTGAATACCAAACACCATGATTACTAATAAAAACAGCGCAACAATGGCTTTTTCACTTCTCATGCTCTAAAAGTACGCCGTTATAGCCCTACGAAGCGGGATTAAAGTTACCGTTTATTCCCTAGGGAGTAAAAAGTAATTTAAAAATGGAACGATCTTTTACTCTGAAACATGGTCACATAAGAGTAACTTGTCAAAGGTTTTATTTAAATTTCGAATTGGTATGCAAATAGAAAACGGTTTATTGAAAAAAAAACAAATGAACTCTGCAACGCGAGAAAAATGTATGGTTGTTTGTGTGCATCGTTGATTTTGAAAAGCAATGCCTCTGTTGCTATAAAGCCGCTGCAGTAATGTAGGTACTAATTATCTGTGGAGTGTGGATCATCTTCATTGCGAAAATGTTGAGAGTTTGTGTTGTGTTTTCAATGGTTAATCTGTGACTGACCTGATAGAAGAAAAAACTGACCAATCAGTTCAGAATTTTTGTCGAGTGTTTTGTTCAGTTGACTATTTTTCTCGCACTCGAAGTGAAAAGTACAGTTAGCACCTCGAGACTAAACGCCAATATGATATACCCTCGCTTTCATTGCCTCCCTCGCAAGCTCGGGAGTCAAACCATCTCGGGTACCTATATAATGGCTTCGTTTAGTCCCTCGTTATAAAATGTACTATATGACCTCTTCGTTTAGAAATGACTACGTTTTAAAGTAACACTCACATAAACATGGTTAAAAAAGTTTGTAACTTTGAACTCTGTTAGAGCCACACGTAATTTTGATTGTGAAACCTTACTATCGTACCCTCAAGCGAGAAAATTTCTGTGAGTCGATAAATGGATCTTTGTAAGGCACTCTTTCAAGCAAAAATTACCTACTAAACTGATTTTGATAAAACTTTAAAGCAATATACCTTATAAATCAGATCAACACAGGCTTTCATATAAAGATAATGTGTAGGTATAAAACATTACGCGGGCCCAGCCGGCTCGAGCGGAAGCTAGTAATACATACATGTACCTAGCGAGAAATGTTATGGTGACTAGCATTTCCGGTAATAAAAATTGCACTGAACCGCTAACGCAAAAGTGTTATTCAACGTGATTGAAAAGAGCCAAACAATTATCATGATCGCGCCAAGGTCCAACACACGGCACGCGGGTAAAGCCTTGGCAGATAATAGGAGGGGACGAGTTTCCCGCGCTGCATTTGTTGTTTACGCGGCGTGTCGGACAGTGGGGTCGACGACCTCGTGCCGCACCACGCCGCCATATTTTTGGTAATAAATAATAGATAGAACAGCGCAGCGCAGCACGATCGATCAGACCGCGACCAGTGCGGCGGCGCGTGCTTGGCTCTGTACCCAAAACATTGCACCCCCCCCCCCCCCCCCGAAGAACACGAACGCACTTAGGAGGAAGCACACTACGTAAAATCTTATCTATGCGGACTGGTGAAGCGACATTGTTTTGTTGGCATGCTTTATTTAACGCAATAGGTAGGTTTCCGACAATTTTGTGAACTGCACGAGTAGGTAAAACGTCACCCAGTCACCCAGCCATACATGACTTTAAATTTTAATGATTTAGTAGATTGACGCAAACATGTTTTGTAGATTTTATAAAAAAAAATGTGTGTGTGATACTGATAACGACACCATAACATGATAATTTAACTTATCTGTCATTTACTCATTACATTTCTATGAAAATGAATAGATAAAATAACAAAAATACCGAGGTATTTTAGATTACATATATTTAAGTACATTGTGTCCTGCTTAGGTATTATAGACTGAAAAACTTAGTGTTTATACCAGATTTAAATTGGTAAATTTTACAAGTTAAATAAAAAATTGACTATCAAACAACTTTTTGACAGCACGTTGGAGAATTCAGGGCTATGTACCTATGTCACAGTAAAATTGTCAAACACGTTAGATTGTAATCTCTCTAGCGATATTGTAAACTCTCGAAATATTGTCAACTGAACATACGGAAGTATCTCTGCCCCCATAATCGGGACTTGGGGAACCCCCCCGTTAGGTTAGTTAGGTTCCTTTAAACCCTGCACTCGGAAATAGTGGCCCTGTGAAGCGGGGCTCCGTCGACTACGCTTTTTAGGGAAACATAAAGTGTTTTAAGGGTAGGTTATATTAATCGGTATTTCTCAGGAATGATACATTATCTTTTCATGAGACTGGTACCATCGGGCAAAGGGGACCCCTCCATCCCTCCAGACCGCGTGAGTCGACTACCATCGCATGCATTTCACGAAAAATAATGCGTTTTGTTGTAAGCAGTATGTTCGTTTGACAGTATTTCGAGAGTTTACAATCTCTCTAGTTATTATACAATCTAACGTGTTTGACAATTTTACGGTGACATATACATAACTAAATAAGGACTTATCTTTTTCTCATGGTGTGTCAACAAATTGCCTCTATTTACGATTTTATGGCGATCGTTATTATCACTCGATAGCTAATTCGACCAATGCTCTGGTGTGACGATCAATAAATCTGTTAGCTTCTTAAAGATTTGCATCACAAATACGATTCGTCTGCAGTTTATGTTTTACTCGTTTTATTTATCATGATCACACGTATCGATCAGCAAAAATTAAGCAAATGAGCGACTTTATTTTTAATATTTTTTAACTAACACCTAATTATACGACAAGCTACAATATAAGATAGGCAGGCCAGGTAGATGTGTGTAATGTTGTATTGTGTGTGCTATTTTTTATAAAACTAAACTACTTACCATATCACGCCATTATTATTCGAATTTATCCGGAAATCAGGCAGAAATAATCACGGGAATCTTCTCTCTCTCCTCACCTTTATTATTAATAGGTTCAAAATACTGACGACATGTATTTTATATTCTATTCTTTCTCTATGGCAATATGTAGTGACGTGGGTGACGTCGACCATTCTGTCAATGTCACATTGAAAGTGTCAGGATAGCCCGCGAAATTCAAATTTTCTTACTTGTTTTGCAAATTGCAGGCCAGTGCTAGGTTGTATTTGAATGACTCTTTCATGGAAAAGTCATTCAATCGGGTGACATGAACTTGGAGAGAAAAATTAATAATTTTAATGATTATAATTCCGTTACTAAATAGGTGCGTGCAGCCGCGCATCATGTTTTAATTAACATACAACCTCACACTGACTTGCAAATTGCAAAAAACGTAAGAAAATTTGAATTTCGCAGGCGACCCTGGAATTTTGGCAATTTCGTTTCGAGCCGTATTCATAGTGAGATGAGACGGATTAATATCACAAAAAGGGCCCATAACATTAGCTGCTTTTGCTAGAAGGCCAAACTTTCATGGGAATAATATTGAAAATTAGATCATAATTATAGCAAAAGGCTCTTAGGCAGCGTTCCCACTACGCCGGACCGGCAGATCTACCGTAAACCGGATACCGGACAGAGTGTTCACATTACATCGGATCCCGGAAGAAATTCAGACAGTCAAGTACTTGAATTTGGACCTGCGCGCACAATGGACGACGAAATTGTTGTGTGGTATCTTAATAGAAGGTATAAATAAAAGAAAACATTGGGTACACCCTATTTTAAGGGCAAGATTCACTTGGAACATTTGAAACATTAATGGGTGAACTTAGAAGAGACGAATCAAAGAATTTCTGCTTGAATATCCATGCTAAACGTCTACTTTTACCAGAAAATGCGAGCCGAATGACGTGAGTGGAACACGGGCGGGGCGAAGGGAGCACGAGCGGGCGACAGATACCGGCACAAACTCGTTCACATTACTCCGGGGCCGGTCGTTCTACCGGCAATTCGTAGTGACAAAACGCTCGGTAAAAATGCCGGGCTCGGCAAAAATGCCGGATCCGGGATAATGTGAATAGCTTCATACAAATTGTACAGCCACTAGCCCTTCCGGCAGATTTACCGGCGCGGCAGATCTGCCGGTCCGGCGTAGTGGGAACCCTGCCTTACGTGATCTTGCACGCGCACTTACGACGCTATCGCGCCATGCCGTAACTAATTATTATGAGGTACTTACCTACCTAATTCCTACATAGATTTGCGCGTCGGTTTTATGAAGAGGTAAATCGAATATTCCAATAGAGTAATAAAGTTTGACCAAATGCGCAGTTCTGAAATATTTTTATTAAATGTCACAAAATACCACTAGCCATTTGAAAATCTTAGCACGCTGAGCCAGTATAGAACAAAGAATGCAACAGATCGCATCAACAAGTTAATTCAAGGCCAAGCGAACTGTAAAAAAACGTTGTTTTCGGATTATTGTTTTGATAAGACTTCAAGGTGTATGTTTCTTGCGCACTCGCTTATCAATAACAAATTCTTAATATTTCAATGTTTACTACAAAAACATTTTGGTACAGTATGGTATGTATGTAATTATAGGTAAGTAGGCAGTGGGTAGGTAGTAATTGCCGTTTAACTGACGGGTCCGGGAAGCGACTCCTGAGCGAAACTAGAATCCTGAGTGCAGCTCCTGTATTCCAGTTCACCCAAGACATACCTAGGTATGTCTAGGGACTAGTCCCTTTATCCCCGAGGAGCACAATGTATGTATCTACTCCAAGGTTCCAATTAGTGGTTTATACACCTGTCACACAGGATTTTATCTAGACTTGTGCAGCAATTTCACCAAAAAGACAAAAAATAATGTCGTAAATACGGCAACGAATCGCGGGGGTAAGCACCGTAAGCGCCACAGCTCCTGATCCGAGGACAGAGTAGGTGTAGTCTAGACTAGACCCATACAGATTTCAGGGTTTCATGACAGAGTGGGGCGCGGTGGTCATAGAAGCTCGATAGGCCCGTCGTTTTTGGGCTTGTTGACCTTAATGAAATCGCGGGTCGATTTTATTAAGGACTTGTCATGAAAAATACAACGTTATCGAACGCGACGACCCTTTCATGATTATTTGAAGAGCTCCCATAGATAGTCACCTACGGCTGCATCATGAGTTCTATGGTATCACAGAACTGCATAAACATTAAAGCTATACTTACAAGTATGGCAAGCAGGGGCTTTGGCGTAAATTTTTAAATTTACCTTGGAGACTCTCAACTTCCCAACGTGTTTTGCCACCCTGTAAGTCGTTTTTGAGTGTAAAATCTAGGACGAATTTTATGGAGAAGATAAAGGTGTCTTCGTCTTGAGCGATCTTGAAACCTTCGCTGCATTCAGGATTCTTGTCTTAACTTTTCGCTGTGCTCGGGCGCACCAGAATCTTCATTGCGTTCGGGATTCAAAAAAGCGCGTAATAACTAATAACGCCCGAAACAGACACATAACCCCTCGGTGGGTGAGTAATGTTACATTATTTGCTTTAAATGTATTCTAGCTATCACGATTAACATTTAAGTACCTACTATTGTTGGAAGCGGTAATTTTTACTACAAATTATATCAAAATTGAATGGCGTAAATAAAGACGCTATAGCCATCTATATTTTGTTCCATTTATGGTGCCTTCTGAGTGAGTAGAAACAGTGTTTTTCATCGAAGTTACAGCAGCGTGTTTTGTAACCCAAACCAGACTGACTAAACTTCTAAACTTATTTTACTCCAAATCCTATCTGTGGTTATTTTTCGTTTTATCACTGTTTAATTAATGAGCTGGATTAAAACGCAATCGTACCCTGTAAGTTATTTGTAATGAATCTTTATCCTCGCTATATACGACTGTTTTATATCGACTACGAGCACGACACGATAGTGGAATGGCAGAAGCCGTCGGCGTCGGACCGTTGTCACCGCTCCCCGCCACGCCATCGCGCACATTTCGCTGGCCGCCTCGCCTGCGCGCCGCACCGCCCGCCGCTCCGCAGCCGCGCGCGTTTGTGGAGAAGGGCAGAGTTGTTTACACCACCGCTCACACCACGTGGTGTGCACTGAGTATTCACATGGTCACGTGGTTCTGTTATTACAATTAACCTGTATTTCGAAGCTAAACCGGTGAACTACAAAATATATTAGAACCCACGTCTAGTTCTAGTCGTAATCAAATCGAAAACAAATACGAAACGCTACCTGAGCTCGGTGCCCGCCGTGCTTGTCTGCTCCTCGCGATCCACAGTTTATTAATATTCAGATCCTTCAGAACAATATTTCACTTTGTCACACAGCACGAAACACTTCAATTGTGTATTTTTTACAATAATCACAACAATAACAACACTATTGTAAACATAATACGCGGCAAACAGCGGATAACGTGCGGACGAGTTATCACAAACGACGCGCGCGAACGACTGAGGGAGGGAAGCGGAGAGCGCGGGGCCTGCCGTGCCGTCGACCCAGTCGAGGAATGCGGCTCGGCTCGCCCGTTCTCGCGTGCTTATTTTTTTGCTCAAGTCCGATGGGACGCTCAGGGGGCGTTCTTCCTATAGATTTCATTTGAACATAGAAAAGTAAAAGAATAGATACCGTCATGATCGAATAGCACTGTTTGCAAGTAATAAATAAATTATAAAATACCTATAAAACAAAGTTAAAGATGATTAGGATTCCAAAATATTAAAAAAAAATGAATTAAAACTTGCGCCTGTTTCTGATCTTACATTGAGTTGGTTTCAAGGTTTCAACTTTCAACCTAACCAAGGTTATTCTTAGTCTTGTTCTTGTGGCCTAAGAGAATAGGGGGGGGGTCTTCCGGTTCTGAAAGAATTCGGGCTTGACACTTTAATTCTGCTGGAGATAACCAAGTTTCTCTTATTTTTGTAATGGCCAAGATATAACCTAACCTTTCCGAAAGGGTAGGGTAGGGTAAGGGCTTTCCGTAGGGTGCAAAAAAGTCCGTGCTCGATGCGTTAGCTCAAGTCTTGAATTTTATCTTATCCTCCAGTCAACTAGATATTTCTCTAACACTGTAACTTTTCTGCATATCGGGAGACATTAGTTCTGCTTCCTCTGACAGGCTTAGCCACTGTTAAGTAAAAAGTAGGTAGGTAAAGTATGAATAGTAAAACAAGGTACCTACATAAGTAAATTACTTGCCTTGAACAAAGTATAAAAACAGACAAGTAGGATATCTTCATATAAACGCACCGCGCGCGGCTTGTATGTGTGCGTAATACTATCTTTACGTCGCCGCACGCACACTCTAACAAAATCTCGACCCGTGTCTTACTGCCGCCAGTCGAGGCTTGCACACCGCACAAAGTTACTTAAAGGCATACGTAAATAAATTAAAAATGGGTGATTATCGCAGGAGAACCTATTGCTGTGTGTATGGGTGTCTTAAAAATAACAGGAAAGGTTAGCAAGTCGCTTATTCTAGCATATAATTTATTATTGATGCTTGACAGACGAAGTAGGCAGGTCTACTTTCCCACTAGAATGTTAGGTACTTGATCTGACAATGGATTCTTTGACTTTGTTTACGTTGAGTTATGCCGATTTCTCAGTATTTTAGGTAGGTATAGTAACTAAATCCCTTCTTAAAGTTATAAAATACGTAATTTAAAATGATTGACGAATAGGGGTGACGACTAAATAAATCTAATTAGGTAGTCCGTCAGTTAGTTAGATTATTAACAAATATGTAATATGTAACCCGTATTTTTTCTTTTGTTACACAAACCAAAATTTACGAACGTGACGCCTCAGTATAATTTTGAATGAGTTCTGACGTCACGAGCCCACACTCCCGAGTTTTGCTGCGTTTTTATCTTAGAATTGACCATTGATTTACAAAACCAAAAAGGTACGTGTCCATTATTTTCCAATAATACCGACGGTGTCGGCGACGATACTCTTTCTCCACAAGCAATGGTGCAAGTAATGGCCATACGTAAAATGCATCGTGAGTCGTTTTAGTTTTCAATAAAAATTTTGTGTTTTGAAAACTTTTGATAATAATTTTATGTCGTAAAGTATTTTTTGATGGTATCTTATTAGAATCTTCATAGTATTATGATGAATAAGCATTATCACAATTTTAAAGTCCAATTAGACCAAGAAAAATGTAATTTAAAGTTTTGTGTCACATATTTACGTAACTTGAAAAAGTGTTTTTTTGTATATTAAGATATGACGTTGAAATTAGTGTTAAAACGTTGGACTTGGCTTAAAACCGATATCCATGCAAAAATCATGTAAATCGGTCCAGTAGTTTAGGAAATTTAAGGTAAAACAAAGTAAACATTGTGTTCATCGTAAATTTCACACTCTTTGTTGTAGAATATTTTTTGATAATAGTCTAAGAGACATACCTAGTTCATCAGAACAATGTTTTGAATGCGTTACATTGCGTTACAATCGTTTGAAAGATAGACCCATCCAAAATGTCCCCCCCCCCTCTAAATTTTAAAATAAGAGATTAAAAAAAATATGCTGTAGATCTCAATGAAAACCAGACATCACATTTCTAGGCACTGAATTTAAATATAGCTAAAAGTGACAACCCTGGGACAGCCAAGTACGGTAGGTAATTATAACGCGGATTGAGCTGTAGATGCACTACTGCTCCTGTTTTTATACTGTGCCTTGAACCTGTCATACATCCGGATTGGGCGGCTGCTTGCTGCTTCACATATTTGCGAAATTACGACTGTGGGTATAGATCCCTCAATCCTATAAAATTGATAATGTAGATAATGATATCCTCCAAAAGGTGTGCATTTTCAGGAATCATCTCAGCCGAAAGACGTCCACTGCTGGACATAGGCCTCCCCCAAGTGTCGCCACATTGACCGGTCCCTTGCTACTCGCATCCACCGGATTCCCGCAACCTTCACCAGGTCATCGGTCCACCTAGTGGGAGGTCTTCCAACGCATCGTCTTCCGGTTCGCGGTCGCCACTCCAGAACTTTTCGGCCCCATCGGCCATCCGTTCTGCGAGCAATGTGCCCTGCCCACTGCCACTTAAGTTTAGCAATTCTTCGGGCTACGTCGGTGACCTTGGTTCTCTTGCGGATGTCTTCATTTCTGATTCGATCACGCAAGGAAACTCCGAGCATAGCCCTCTCCATTGCCCTTTGTGTTACTTTAAGCCTTTTGATAAGGCCCATTGTGAGCGACCACGTTTCGGTCCCGTATGTAATCACTGGCAACACACACTGGTCATAGACTTTCGTCTTGAGACACTGCGGTAAGTTGGACGAGAAGATACCGCGCAGCTTCCCGAACGCTGCCCAGCCGAGTCGGATTCGACGATTGACCTCTTTCTCGAAGTTAGACCTACCTAACTGGACCGTTTGTCCTAGGTATACATAATCGTCTACAATTTCGAGTGAAGAGTCTCCGATCTTGATAGGAATAGGTGTGACATGGGCATTCAACATGACCTTCGTCTTGTCCATGTTCATTTTTAGACCCACTCTTTTGGAGGCTCTACTGAGGTCATCGAGCATTGTACTGACGTGATCGTAGTGAAAATTACGGTGCAACACACGGTGCTAAAATCCCATTATAACTCGATTTCTATTTACTACCTCGCTGAAGCTCGGTAGTATAACTACCTCGTATAGGTACATATAATGGGTCATTTTAGCCCCTTGTATTACAATGTACTATTTTTTTTATTGGAACAGTAATAAGTCGATTCTTTATGAATTATGAATTAAGACTCATGCGTTTTCGAACACCGACGACGAAAATATTTTTTTTTTTTTTTCCCTAGGGCAATAAATGCAATTTTACGTCCGCTCTGGTACGCTATTATGGCGGGTCTTTATGTTTTTGAGCAAGAGGAGTGAAGAATTGTTTAGAAATAGGTATCTTTTTCTTGCATAGATAGGTAAGAAACCGTTAAAATTTTCATTTCGACACCGAATTGGATGTTTCTCTTTTATAGTTGGGTGCCAAGCCAACGGGAACGGGACTCTATTACTATTAAGGCTCCACTGTCTTTTCGTTCCTCTGTTCTCTCTCTCTCTCTAAACTCTCCTTACTCACCGATGTAATGCTCGAATTGGAACTGTTACTCATATTGTACTTACATAACAGGCGAAAGCTTCGGTGTGGGACCACCGAACGGTACATAGTCCGTAGGCGCATCAATGTAAGTATTGTGTAACGTGATTTATTCCGATATTTCGTTAATAAATTAAAAAAAAAAAATTGTTGAGGTGGAAGCGCCAAAGGGTAGGTACTCCGCGAAAGTCAAATATGTTTTTTTCATGAAAAATTCATTCAATGGTGTTTTATGAATTAACTTAGAGGGTTGTATTGATGATTATAACCAGTTAAAGCCGTATTTGCTTGGTGCGGAAATCATCCTGTGCGGTTTATTAATTACTAGCTGACCCACGCAACTTCGTCTGCGTCATATAAGAGAGAAAAACGAAAGGAAAAAATATCCCCGTTTTTGCAACATTTTTCATTCCTGCTCCGATCCTTATGGTCGTAGCGTGATGTTTTATAGCCTATAGCCTTCCTCGATAAATGGACTATCCAACACAAAATTTTACACAAACACAGAATTTTTCAATTTGAACCAGTAGATCCTGAGATTCGCGAGTTCAAACAAACAAACAAACAAACTCTTCTGCTTTATAATATTAGTATAGATGTAGCCACAAACCATACCCGGGGTGCCAAATCAAAGTGCTTCCATCAGAGATGTGCGAGGTAGCTGGGCGGTGCGAGGTTGCACAGCGAGGCTGTGGAACCACAGTGTAACGGTACACAGATGAACGGTGCAAAGATGTGTAGCGAGTAACCAGAAAACATCATATCGTAGAACACATCCCTCGCAACTCATTCCTTTTTTCCAAAAACGTCGCACCGCTGAGTCGTTTCCACTAGAACTGCGCTTAGCGAGGATAGGTAAATGAAGTGATTCTATTGGTCCTTAATTAACAAACATATCCCTCGCTCGCTACGCATCCTCGCATATCTGTGGTGGAAACGCAACCTTAAAATACATCACTGCGTGAATGAGGTAAAAAGGCGTAAGTATGTTAGGACCGTAGCAGGTCCTTTGAAGTTGCTGAAATTTCTGCCTAACCTTCTTCTTCAGGATTCCAGCAGCTGTGAATTTCCCACTCACGGCTGATCAGTGGCGAGGGGTTCATACAACTCGAAATCTACCGGCTTCCCTTCGGAACAACCACTGTCCTGGCCCCTTATTCACAACCATTCGACACGCTTCCGATTCGGAAAGTCGTATGTCTATCTCGGTCGTTTTCGTAATGCCAGAAGAAGACAGATATACGACTTTCCGAATCGGAAGCGAGTCGAATGGTTGTGAATAAGGGGCCTGGAGTCTACTATTGCCAAAAGTAAAACTCAGTTAGGACGTGATTGCCCAAACATGACTGAAACTACAAATGGTTCGATGTAGGTATGGTTGATTCAAACATTATTCAAAATATGCACCGGACCGGCTTCCTGTACTTTGTTTACCTTTCGCTACTGCTGCCATGGAAAAAGGCGTGATAATCTATACTAATATTATAAAGCAGAAGAGTTTGTTTGTTTGTTTGTTTGGTTGAACGCGCTAATCTCAGGATCTACTGGTTCGAATTGAAAAAAATTTTTTTTTTAAAGTCCATTTATCGAGGAAGGCTATAGGCTAACATCACGCTACGACCATTAGGAGCGGAGCAGGAATGAAAAATGTTGCAAAAACGGGGATTTTTTTTTCTTTCGTTTTATGTGACGCAGACAAAGTTGCGTGGGTCAGCTAGTGTATGTATAACATAATTATCCGTAGATATACCTACTAAGTAGGTAGGGATATGGGTATGAATGAAGAACATCGCATACAATAATGAAAATGGGATTCTTAACTCAACTAGAGCTCAAAATCTAGGAGAAGAAGAAAGTACAAGATAAAGACCACTTGTGTGACGCCGTCGACGTGACAATATCATTCATTGTGTAGCTGCATTGTTACTACTTAGGGTACAAATTACACTAAATTATGTAGATTCATGTATACATGTGTATAGTACATACAGCATGAACTTTATCGATTGTTGTCGTAATTGGCGAAAATAACCTTCCTTATCAATCTGGCACGTACTTACGAACTCTACATACCAAAAATATGTCGCTATAAACAAAACAATTCAATATCATGTAAACCAAATGTGATACGTGGCATAGACTACAAACTCAGCCAGGTCGCGGCGGCCGGCGGATCTTGACAGCCAAGAATTCTCAGTTGACTTGAACGAGGAGTTAACAGTGCCTGTGTATTTAGTAGTAGCAGAAGAAGGAAAAGAAAAACATATTGAATAGGTACGTGAGATGGAGCCTGTTTCTTTTGAAATTCAGACGAAATTATTAGATAACATAGTGAAATTAATCATTATCATCATCATCATCATCAGCCTATAATGTTCCCACTACTGGGACACGGCCTCCTCTCAATGAGAGGGAATGGGCTATAATCTACCACGCGGGCCCAGTGCGGATTGGTAGATGTCACATGTCTTCGAATTTTTGGTTCTAGGACATGCCGGTTTCCTTTTTTGGTGAAATTAATTGCCCACGTGAATTGAGAGAAACAAGATGGTGGTTTTAGTTGTGGCACTTGGCTGCAAGAAGTATTTTTTTTTTAATTTATTATGGACAAAAAAAACAGTTACATGTTCAGGTTTAAAATAAATAAGTATGGTAACCTTAATGTGATTTGTAGCTTAAAACTTGACAAAAGAAAGCACCTACAAACCAGCCAGTACCGTTTAATACCTTCTTAACAAAAGAATCTCAATGTATTTCACAAAGTTTAAGAGGTACAAAAATATATCAAGATTTTTGTTGACTAAAAATATTATCAATAAATTGCTGAACGGTCAAAGTTCAGTGGAAATCTGTTTGGCTTATTATCTTTAAAACACTTGAGCCGACCATGACGGTCATACGGCATCGGTTCGGTCACAATTCACAACTGATGGTTCGAGAGAAGTTTTTAAGTACGTAACATAACAACCAGATGAACGAAGTGTCTGTGACAGTTGAGTTTTTTTGAAAATGAATTAAACTGTAGTTTATAGAATTTTAGCTTCAGGATGCCAGCAGCTGTGAATTTCTCACTCACGGCTGATTATGGTTTTGGTAGATTACTAACCTTTCTGTGTGATAGAACTGCAACTGATAATGGATTCATTGCGTATTATTATTAGGTTGATAACGACAAGTAACTATCCATCATCATCATCCTACAACAGTCCACTGCTGGACATAGGCATCTTCAATCGCATGTATACCACTGTAACTCGATTCTCGGCAACGCTTATCCTATCCCACCCTGCGAAGATCGTTGCTACCGACTCTGTCTCCGCCTTATGCTTGCAGATTCGGGGTCTCCACTCAAGAACACGTACAGTGCCGACCAAAAGTCGATAAGCAATCTCACAAAGCAATAGTTTGACGTTTAGTTTGACTTACGACCTTCTACTTTCAACAAAATAGATATTGTCAGCAAGTCAGCAACTAGTTGTAGTTCATAATTTCAATGCCAATATCTAAGACATGATGGCCTAGCGGTTGGGCCCGTCCAGAATTAAGAGCGAATCAGTAAGCTGTGAGTTCAAATCCCGCACAGTTACTTTTAGTCTTTTTGTAAGTTTTTACTCGACAGAAATATTATATTATTTAACTTGTTTGCTTTGTTCACACATTTCGTAAAGTTAGGGAGGTAGATAGAAAAATAAGTCAAGAATTTTGTTAGATTTCTGTGAGGTAGACATGAGTTTTATGAATATTTTAACTTGATCGGAATGAACTTTGTCGTTTGGTTGTAGTCATACAGAATACACTATATAATGTGGTATTTGATGGTCAGTGACGTGTGGTTTAATAGATAGCGGTATTGTTGTTGGTGTGATTCTTAAAATGCGGGCAAATATTAATATTAAGGCGAGGGCGACTATTATCGCGAATTATCCGCGCTTCATAAAAGTGGCCTTAATAGGACTAAATGTGAGTATTATAATTATTTATGAATTGTAACTTAAACATTAAAAATTTAAAAACGAATGGGTATTATAAATTGTTCATTTATTTGGTGACCTGTGGTTTACTTAATTCGTTATTTTTTTTTTCAATCTATCATGCAAGATAAATAATTAGTGTTTATTATTGGATTTATAAATGCAGAGTGAATGAAGTCACTTTAGTATTTATTACAGCTGCCTAACATCATTTTTTTTGTTTAGAGAAATGCAGTAAGTCTCTGGATCAGAAGGTATGAGGAAGAAGGGAGCCTTGCAAGTAGACAGCGAAGTGGAAGGTCGTCGCTTATTAGTGAAGCGCAGCGACAACATATCGTGGGCGAGTATGAAACCAATGGTTTCACACCTACGACACACTCGGAGTCACCGCAAACTGTTCGCCGTGCCCTCCACGCTGAAGGCTTGCATCACAGAAGATCAGCTAAAATGCCCTTCTTGACAGAAAGACATAAAGAAGAACGATTACATTTCGCACGGGAATATTTAGACTTTCACTGGATTACTTCCATTTTGTTCCGGTTCGCGGTCGCCACTCCAGAACTTTTCGACCCCATCGGCCATCCGTTCTGCGAGCAATGTGCCCTGCCCACAAACAAATCTTATTAAAGTTGTTAATTATATGAATAAATGAAACGAATAAAACAATTTTTGTTATCTGTCAGCACGACTTTTTTTTCCACCTTCTAACACCGAAAAAATATTACACAATCTTATAAATAGTTATGATAGGTTATTAACTTATATTAAAATCTTTATAAAAAATAAGTAATGAGCATGAACCCATTTCAAAATAAATACCTAAGTAAATAGTTTTTGTATAAAATACAAATATAAATTAAAGTGGTTACAAAAAAAAAACCCATACGTAAACGGGATTTGAACTCAAGACACGTTGATCGTGAATCCACTGCTTAACCTAAACAGCTATCAACACCTGGTAGATATGGTCGAAGTTTACCTATCCAATGCAAATACGATCATGCGTTTGCTGCGTGTATAACAAAAGAGACGGTAATATATATCTTTTTGTTTCGTGGAGAGCGACGCGACAACTTGCGACAGTAGGCGACTCTGTGGCTGTGGTGTGCGTAGGTACTGTATTGAGACAGCTTACACATACAGCCGCACGGACGCTCGGCCGTGCGTTCACAGCAAAATGATCCTTAGTGTGCCTGTGCGCTTATGAACGCTTACTGTACCTACTCTACCCCAACGGTCAACAGTATTATGGCTAATATGACCACTTCAGTTTAATTATTCTGTGTGTCGACATCTCTGGTTCTCTTGTCTCCATGTTTCGGTCCCGTAAGTCATAGGTAACAGGCACGCGCGACGCACTGATTGAAGAGCCAAGTCTCAGACCTTATAGTTCTCCCAAATGCTGTCAAACCCAGTTAGATTTTTGAGTTAGCCTCCCTCTCAAAATTGTTCTTAGAAAACTGCAAATTTTTACCCGAGGTGAACATATTCTCGAAATCTCGAATTACCTTGAGAGGTCGTGAGGTGACGTGTTAGTTGAACATAACTAGGGTTTTATCTAAGTTTACCCTGAGACCAATGCATGTATACCCTCCAGTCCACCTGTATGGTGGTAATTAGTTACATACATATAATGCAGCAAAAATCATAGCACATGTTTTACCTACAGCCTGGTTTTCTAAACGTTTTTTCACTGCACAATCTTTTATAGTGGTCTAAGAAAGACCATCGTATTCAGCTGTAGCCTGTGGGTGATCAGCCTAGCCGTTTCCCAACTATGTTGGGGTCAGCTTCTAGTCTAATTGGATGTGTAGTAATTTTGGAATATGTACATGTAACGAAAAAACCTGTTTTTAATTTATTTTTCTCGGGTTTGATTACCGATGCACGTGCAGCACTAGTGCAACCAACGCATTTTTATATTGATTACTAGATATTGCTCAATTCTGTGAAATACTTGTTTACTTCGGATACCAAATCGTATAATTAAATAAAGTAGGTAGATAAAAGGTAGGTATCTACATAACTACGTCAATGAGGGTTGCCTTTTAAATGTTGAGTATTTGCCGATTTGCTGAGTAATTCATAAAACACGATATCATAAAATATCATGCCTGTTATTCCAAACGGATTAGTCAGAGGTGTAGCTTGGTAATTTAATTAGTTGGTACATGATCCACATTTCGCTACTAAGGGTGTAACTTTAATTATGAGTTTTTTTAATGGAAAAATGTAATAACTCTACTTGATCTGGGATCAGAAGCACACCAATAGACAAAAGGGGCAGGAGCAACGAGGAAAAAAGATGTCTTGTGTAAAATACCAAAAACATATCCACATTTAATAAACATAAAAAATACCTTTCTCAAAGTAAGTATTTTATTCGTCCTGTAAACATCTGTTGTAGGGCACTATTTATCTGCAAGTGGCGCCACGGCAGTGACGCCTGCTTATCAACGCCGCCATTGAAAAACATCGTTTACGCAAGCAGTATTTTATCAATGAAAGCAAGTTTTTTCTTATCGTACACGGCTGTACTTGTACGAGGCGAGTACTTGAGAACTCAACGATTCGACTTACCTTCGTGATATAAACAACTTTTCAAGTGGTTGGTACTATGCTTGAATTACCCAGTTACCCCGTAAATAGGTACTTTAATTAATTAGTTGAATTGTAACCATGTAAGGTATTGTGCAGAGGTTTAGCCTCTGCAGCCAGTTTTTAAATAATTAAAGTTACTGGTATTCTTTATTTTAGAGATTAATAGTACATTTTGATACAAGTGGAGAAAGTTTGTTATTGTATTGGAGGCGGAATTAACACACGAGCCGTAGTCAGGGTGTTTTGAGCCTAGAACTGCCATAACGAATGTCCGCATGTCAAACTAATCACAGTGCGAAAAGAACCAGTTTTCGAGGAAGTGTATTGAAAAATTAGCGTATTTAGAAGATATCGAAAATAATTGGAAATTGGTCGCTGGGCCTGGGCTGGTATTTTTGATAATGTTAAAAAAATAAATACAATGAAATAGGTGCATTAATACATGAAATTACGTATTTACAAAAAGCTCCCACATTGTCCTTTTTACCCGACTTCGGCGAAGTCCAAAAGAAGGGTTATGTCTTTGTTCCCTCGTAACTTCGAAAATAATGAACGGATTTTGGGATACTTTTTTTAGGTCCATGACAAGCACATTTTAAATGAGACCCGCGTGCTTCTAACTTTTGTTAAATCATAAATGCGCTTGTTTTTTGCTTTTCCGTTTTTTCAGTGAATTATTAGTTTTTTCAACCAGGTAAGTTGTATTTACTGTTTAATTTGTGAGTTAAGGACAATTTTAAGAAAATCTAATAGAAAAAGCACATTAAAATTTCATTGAATATTAGCAACCAGTCTTTGTTTTTGTTAATTATTTCTTTTATAATCTATTTTATGTACGAATAAACCAAATATTGAAAACATCATTAAAATAAAAATAGTAAAATAAATGTTAAACTCTCGAGTCTCGACTACTGGTCTGACGCGACCACAGAAATATTAAAAACAGGACGCGACCCAATATAAAGGGTGTAAAACACCTCTTAACGAATACGAAAGGCACTTGTTCTACTCGTGATTCTGATCATTTTTTTGGTCTACACTATACCTGGGAACCTTCTAGTTACGGAGATATTGGGGGTCAAATTTGCTAGATTTTGACAAGCTTTTTTTTAAATACCACTTTTTATTGCATGATTTTTACTTTAAATATCTTTACGACCCCCGTACTATTCAATCTATCCATCCGCACAATGTTTTGAGTGTGTTACATTAAGTTATACCATAAAACATGATTTATAACCTCAAAAAAAAAAGTTGTTTCCCAGCAATATTTTTTGCGTAAAGTTACTTAGTTTGATATACAGAATGCTTGGTTAACGGCTTTGTGATGAGGTGAAATACACCCTGTATATTACTGACTTTGCCTTCACCCCAATCGATCCGGGAGATATCAAAATGATTATTCTATCCATTCAATCCAAAGCCGTGGGCTGTGATAACATCATTCGATACATGATTATGACAGTTGTTGATCAGCTCCTTCCTGCTATTTCCCATTATATGTACTTACATTTTCCCTTTATTCTGGTGTTTTCCCTTCCCTGTGGCGGAAAGCCCATGTTCGACCACTACCTAAGATCCCTAATCCCACCCCTCCCATTCACTTTCGTCCAATTTCCATCCTTCCCTTTTTATCCAAAGTACTCGAGGCCTGTGTACACAAGAAATTCTCCTATTTCATTCACAAAAATTACCTCATTAGTCAATTTCAATCCGGATTCAGGCCTGAGCACGGTACTGTTAGTGACTGACGATATAGGAATGCAAGGAATGGAAGACACTAAAGTTAAGTTGATCGATTTCTCAAATGCTTTCAATACCATCAGTTACGAAGTCCTTTTATCCAAACTCTCCTATCACATGGTCTCTCCCGAAGCGTTGGAATGGTTTTCCTCTTATTTTCAGGGGCGTCAGTAGTTGGTTCTTGCTGGTGAGTCTAACTCCAGCTGGTGCGATCTTGAAACTGGTGTCCCTCAAGGCGGTATTATATCTCCACTTTTGTTTTCTATTTTTATAGTTATAACTACCGAGCTTCAGTGTGCTTATCATCTCTACGCTGATGACTTACAGCTTTACTGTCAGGCAGGTGTTGACAGCTTATCCGATGCGGTCGAGAAGTTGAATCGGGATTAGCGCGTAGTTAAAAACTGGTCTGATCGTTTCGGTGTGGCGGTTAACCCAACTAAGTGCCAATCTATAATTAAAATTATAGGGAGCCTCCATAGCCTGAGAAGGCTTAATGGTTTAACAGTTCCACCGGTTACCTTTGACGGCACAGTAAGTAATTCCGTTTAGCTCTAAGTGCTCTGACGCCAATTATCTGGGATTGCATGTTGACACTTGCCTTGACTGGCGTAAGCAGGTTGCGATTGTGAGCACGAAATTTACCGGAACGTTGCGGTCGCTCTACCGGCTGAAAAATATTGTCCCTTCACACATTAAGGCAATGCTTGTACAGACCCTTATCTTCCCCACGATTGACTATGGCGATGAGTGCTACTAATACTATGACTTGAATGCTGAACTGCTCAATAAAATTGACCGACTTCTTAATAACCGCATTCGATTCGTCTTCAATCTCCGTAAGTATGATAATGTTTCTGCACAACGATCGCTGTTAAAGTGGCTATTACCCATCCGGCAACGCAGAGCATTGAGGGCTTTGACATCATTGTTTTCTCTTCTTCACAAACCCACTTCTCTTTCTTATCTCATTTCTCATTTTCAATATTTATGCTCTGCGCACAGTAAAAAACTTCGTTCCTCCAATAACTGTCTTCTACGCTGTCTTTCTCACCGCTTAGTATCTAGCTTTATAAAATCTTCCTTTTTTGTCCAAGCGATCTTCTTTTGGAATGCGCTCCCCCAGAGTATCACCGCGACGCCCGCCGCGCCTACGTTAACTAGCCGTTTCACTTTCAAAGTGAAGCCTCGAGAGCATATTCACAAGAAGTTGGCAGATTCGTCTCAAAACTAAGTTGTTATAGTTTTTCTTGTCTCTTAACTTTATATATTTTGTTATAATATGTATGTAATTATTCTTGTATATTTTAGTTACTTATAAATAATTACTTCACCTACTGTTTATTATCTCTGCATCACCCTAAGGTAGACTGGTAGACACTGGTAGAGTTTTTAATTGTGCATAAAGTTTTATTAAATAAATACTAAACTTATTAAAATCGGCTTTTTATTTTGGGTGGCTTGTTTGTGGGTGGCATTGTGGAGTACCTGTAAATGATAATGATCTCTGTTGTGCAATATGGTATTGAGAAGTGATATCTAAAAGAAACAGTCCCCTATGTTACAAAATGACAGGGGACTGATATTTAAAAAAAAAGAATACAGTGTACTGTTACAGGTAGCGGCCTAGACAAGTTACAAATACACAAACAATACCCATCGTTTCCATTCCGTTTCACAATATGAAGACCGCGCCAATGCGTAGTGTGATTTCACCGTAATTTTGGAAGAGTGTAAATTATTTATTTATCAAGCACAAAGCACAGAGGCGGACTTAATGCCAATGGCATTCTCTACCAGTCAACCTTTAGGTGATGCAGAGACAAGCAGTGGTAGGTGTCATTCCTGAAACTTCACGAATAATTTTATTAAAACTACGATAAACTACAAGGATATATAAAATACTATACATATAAATATATAAAATACTATAAATATATATTAAAGTATATGTGTGTGTGTGTATGTAGTATTTATTTTATTATGTTTCTGACTACCCTGACACTTATTTAGAAATGACCGGGGCTTCCGACGCTGGAGGAATCCATCTATTTAGTGAAAGGTCACCCATCGACGGACAGCAATCCGCGTCTGCTTTCAGTGTGTGTGCGTTAACATTTCATAAGAAATCACCTCCTTTCCATAACTTAGGCTATTAAGTACTGATGTTGCTCGCCTGAAGTTTTTAAGTACCTACTACAATCAGTTGAGTGGTTAGTGGCTCTATAGGTAGATGAATTAAAACGCTTCGCAAACTTGTCAAGCGCAAAACACAAAGTAATATAAAAATACTGAATGTATTCCGAGTTTGTTGATTCAGGTAGCGTGCCGCACGATTATATTCCCTACGTGTGCAAAAAAACAGTTTTGGTCCATTCGATGTATAATTTCCTTGCATAAATAAATAACAAAATGGCTACGTTTGTTTCAACAAGGCCTATATGTAAATTGAGCTCCTGTAACCTACTGAGAATTATTTCCAAGGTTTCGAAACGTCTTGTCATACAAATTACAATAACACTAGCCGGCCTGTCAGACGATTTGGATGTCCACAACAGATGACCCCTTAAGCACAAAAAACTTTTTTCAATTTCAACATCATCATCATCAGCCTATTAACGTTCCCACTGCTGGGACACAGCCCTCCGCTCTATGAGAGGGCATGGGCTGTAATCCACCATGCGAGCCCAGTGCGGAGTGGTAGATGTCATTTGTCTCGAATGTTTTGGTTCTAGGACATGCCGGTTTCCTCACGATGTTTGCCTTCACCGTTTGAGAGCAGTGGTGATGAAATAAATTTCACAAAGAAATGCGCCTGTCTGGGTTCGGACCCACGAATTACTGTTTGTAAGTCGGGGACGCCACTACTGGGTCACCGCTGCTCTTTCTTTTTCAATACACTTCCTCGAAAATAGGGTCTTATCGCACTACGATTAATTTCAACATGCAATGTATCACACTTGTGCGTTTTTTGTCATTTTCCAACACGTGTGCGGGAATGAAAATTGTCACAGATCAATACCTATACTTAGTCCAAATTGGTTCAACGCCTATAGTCAAGGTCAATGTTTATTTTTTTTATTACGCCAAAGAAATATGCGTATTTAAGGCGTTAACATTTTTTGAACATTCAAATTGTGTTTATAAATAGAATATCATAGATAATCATGATTATTTAAAAGTAATATTAACTTTTATAAAACACATAAACATTAATTTGTGTTCTTGATTCAAAAATATATATTAGGCTTTTTAGCGGCTTCATATTCTACTCTTTCAACCTGGTGAAATTAAAGCATGGCAAAAAAGAAAATGAAAATCATTGTTTCCCAATATTTCAGGACAAAAATATATTTCATTTTTTATTTTATTTCTTCAAAACTGTATTGAAAAACGTCGTTTGACATGCGGACATTCGTTATGGCAGTTCTCGGCTCAAAACACCCTCCACTACGGCTCGTGTGTTAATTCCGCCTCGAATACAATATCAAACTTTCTCCACTTGTATCAAAATGTACTATTACTTTAACGCCATTTTATTCATCTGATTATCGGATGTGTGACGATTTTTTAAATAATAAAATGCTGCCTGGCTAATTACACAAATATTCCACCTCCTTTTCATCAAAATTGGTCACGCAGTTTAGGAGTAGAAGAAATACGAAGACACGCACATTAGGGTTTTATGAAAGATAGATTAATTATTATACAGAAATATACCTACGATAAAAATATATGAAGAAAACCTCACACGTGGGGCGTATACAATAATTTCTGAGTAGTGCGTTTTTATTGGACATAATTGGCAAATAAGTTTTCCAGGCATGGCCGACGCATGATGTAATGCGTTGTTAGTAATGTGACTCGAGTGTTCGATGCGCAGTTGACCCCAATCGCCCCCAATCGAAGGACTAAATTGTTTGTCCAATCAAGTGATATTATTATCTTTATAAAAAATAGTATGCCATTGTTGTCATTTGAACATTAGGTTTAACGGCTTTAGCGGCCTCAGCAGCTTTGCTATATTTATCTGGGTGAGAACTAAAACTAGAAACTCTTTGACCATGCTGCTCCATGATTCGCAACAGGCCAGAACATTTCTAATAACACAGTTACAGTCAGGGATACAAGACATTCGAAGTCTGTCGAAGGACCGATAGCACTTGGAGCAAAAAAAGTCTTTTTCATCCCCCCATCTCGGAAAGAGTATTTTTGCTCTTCGATATCTGAGTGCGAAAGCCGTTTTTATCGTCTAGAGGTCAAAGTAAATTTGAATTTAGAACATCGTGTGCACTAAGGAGTATGTGAATTCAAAACTTTAACCTATTTACTTCTACCTTCATGGTGCCGAATTTATCATAGGTACTTATTTTTTTTAAATTTGTTAATAACTCAGACTCGGAACCTTCATGGTGTACTTTTTTTTTAATTTGTTTTGCGCGCCATTTTTAAACGTAGTGATTATATACTCTGTGGCCATTTTCTTGTGACGACATATTGTTAACACCTTAGGTTACAAACAAGGAACTTGAAAACAAGTGAAAAACCTAAAATGACCACTCATTATCTAGCGACGAGGAAATTTATTTGACGATAACAGAATTAACAGATTTTTTTAATAATGCGCATAATCTTTTGCGTTTATTCATTTCCTCGCTGAGGTGGGATGAAAAGTTACGTGTTGTTGCACTCGAGTGCAAAGATTTTTCACCTCGTGCTCTTTTGATTCCCTCGCTAACGCTCAAGATTCTAAGTTTTGAATCACTCACTGCGCTGGTGACTTGATTTTAGAATCTTTCGCTTGCTCGGTCATCAAAATTGAGCACGCGGTTAAAAAATAACTTTGCAGTCTTGTATAACAAATAAGTATGAAGAATAGGTAACCGAATGCATATAGAATCTCTCTATGCTGGCATCTCTATCAGGTAAATAAACCTGCTAGGTATCACAACAATGAATTCTAATAGAAAAGTGCGAAGACATGCTACGCCGACCGCAGATAAATTGGGGAAAGGGCATGATGATGATGATTTCTATTCAGTATTCTGAGTGGCTGCTGCGTAATGTGACTCGATGGATAGATTATAAGCAATGAAACACTGCCCGTCCTGACTACAGGTTTACGAAAACTACAGCCTGGCTCCTAGCCATTCTTTAGAAAAACTACATGCTTTGGTAACTCGGAACGAAGTCTTCTAGGTCTTCTACCAAGTAGCAGCGGCAGTCACTGAGTTTGTAACGTGTAGCTGTTTGTTATTTAACTTGTGCATTTTGACTGCATCATTTCGACATATTTCATGGTTGATTGACTGTCGCTGTTAATTTTGCGAAGCAACTATTCTCCTGCGATACTAATCTTACTAAAAAGGTGAAGTCATTTTCCACAATTAATTACATGATCGATTGATTTGATTTAGTATGTACATGGTGGGTTGAACAATAGCATCCAGCAGATTTATACTCCTACTAGGTACCAAAAACTATATAAGTAGTAGGATACTATGAATTCCTCAACTAATAATTCAACCAGCTACATTATCGTTTGAGTGACCGCTATACGAGAATGTAAAACATGTTTTCATTAACATATCGTGGTCGATGAGTTGCTGCAAAGTATTTCCAAGGATGCTGTCACACGTAGCTAGGGCGACGATCCCTTGTTATTGCTAATTGACCCGCTTGAGGTGACACTGGCCGTCTCGCCTTTAGCCTAGCTTATTGATACACAAGCAAAATATATTGAGCTCATTTACTGCACACAGCAAACAAGAGGATGTACATGTTGGCTATACCTAAGTAAGGTCTATTTATTTTAGGAAGAACGTAAATTCTTCTTGAGATGCTTTAATGGTGAGTAATGTTGTTAATGTAGGAACAATACCTAACTGAAATGTATAGCTATTCTTTTCACCTCCGCTACACTGAAAGAAATTTTCTTCTACAATACAACAAGAACGTATAGTTGTTAAAATATCGTTATTGTAACTAAAAAAACAGTTATTTGAACTACATTTTTTGCAGCATTTAATAAGCGATTAGTATACTATACTATTTAAATCTAGTTAAAACACATATTGTAGTGTTTACTAATGTATAGTACGCTTACACATGTGATAGTACGGAGTACTGGAAGTTTGTAATGTTTACAATAGGATTTGCTAAAATAATTAGTCGGATAGTAATGAGAACGCTTCAGATTGTTACGACGGGCGACGAAGGGGCCCGGGGGAGCGGTGGGAGGGGGTCGCCTCGCATCGCACCGCAGCCACGGCAAAGCGCGCGTCGTCGGCCATTTGTCAACGATCTTTCAAAGTGGAAACGTTTAAGTGTTGTGACATTGGAGCGATGGATGATGATATAAATATAATACTGTCATCATGGAATCTTTCTAGTGTGCTATGAAACCAGCCTCAGCGTCGTTCCCATAGAAAAGTGGTTTGTAATCATGTCTCTGCTATCAAGGACTAATTAAATGTCACACTATACATTAGGGTGTTCCGTGATTAGGATTGATTTGGACTGATTAGATTAGGATTGAGTTAGACTAATTAGAACTCTTTACGATTGTGATTGTGAAAATGAAAATAAAAAGTTATGTTTTATAATGTTTTCTATTTTTTCATATTATTCCAAATGGACTATAATTTGTATTTTTTGCCATTTTATTTAAATAATTAACATTAATTATCAGCCGAGGCAATCGGCCATGTAACCCAATATTATATCGGTGCAATCATTTAAATTTAATAACAAAAAATACAAAATACAGGATAATAATTAGGATGTAACATAATTATGTCGCAATAATATTAGGGATTGTTTGGCTGATATTACTGAACAACTTTCCAAAAGGGACACATCCAAGATTTTGACCCATTGAGTTGTGCAGTTTTATGGGCTAAAATGATTCCCCTTTGTTTTATTGGGATGTTTTGTTACAGCCTGTATGAGGATGTGCGCCGCGTCGCTAATCTGTGGCGTCGCGCGGACCTGCGACCGCCGCCGTGCGGGCGCGGTCGTGCCTCTCACTCATCCATTCAAGAGTTTATGAGTGAGAGGCACGACCGCGCCCGTGCGGCGGGCGCGGATCCGCGCGACGCGGCGCACAGCCTAAAATCCCCCAGTACAAGAACTATTGCAATAATAACAGTACTTATTGTTATGTGAACAATATTAGTCAGTTACATGAACAGAAAAAAACATTTAAGTTTACTAATCACCCTGTTGTAACTAAGGTGTGGCCTGTAAACACAACAATAATGTACATTAATGATTATCATCTATTTAGTTCGCATAACTAGACTTTTGGTAAGGTGAACAAATATATCTTGTACACATAACGATACGTTCTGTTATATTCACAAATTCGATTTAACTAGAATTGGATAGTTATGTCAACAAAGTGTTTTGCTGTCACATATACAACTACGCAATATCGTAGGGATAACGAGATTCTAGTATCGTGTACCAGACATTTTTTTCAGTGTATTGTATTCTGTAGAATGAGCTCGGGTAAGCTTTGAGGAAATGAATCGGACTTGGAATAGTAGGTTACTGTCCAACGCATAATATATTATAATATCGGCACTAGGTGAACCGATTACCTGGTGCAGGTTGCGAGTCGCATGGGACCGTTCATATGGCGAGACTTGGAAGAGGCCTATGTACAGCAGTGAACGTCTTTCGGCTGAAATGATGAGGATCATGATGAGTTATGAGTTACCTTTTACACACGCACGCTATTCTCTGATGAAGCCTCCTCTCTAGAATTTGAGGCAATACAGTCTTGAGTCTAGCGAGACGTCGGCGAGTTATCCAGCTAAAACATTAACGTAAAATAAGTGAGGTTTTTCATCCGCAGCGTAGCCCGCATCGTACTAAAACAGCGAAATTATAAGTTGTTTCTTAAATTTTCTACTTATTTACGTTTAATGTGCATGTTCAGAAACTGCGGAACCATAATAAACTTGTTCAAGTTGGTGTCATAATATTGTTCGGAGGCAATATTTCGCTCTGGTAATTGTTGTGAGAACTGTTTCTACAACACATTACAAATGAGTTACTGCGATGCATTTGGCTTGAATGAGACTGCGTCTTGCTACGCGCAGACAAAGGATTAACGAGTACCTACTAGTTCAGTAGGATTCAACGTGAAACTTGGACACAAATGTGTTTACGGTTTTCACGATAATACCAGGAATGTTTGTTAATGGAGGCAGATATGATAAACGAAGCCTTGAAAGTATAGCCGATATCATAATGGTGCCAAATATGTATTTGTTTCTATGTTTCAGATTCAGGCATTTGATAGGGATTTGAATACTCTTGTATTCTTGTATGGACAGCCTTACTTCCGCCATTTTATTTTATTTACAATTGCAACCACTCATAAAACCTGTAATAATTAATCAATACCTAGTATCAATACAAACAAACATTGTTTGGGAATAAATCTTCTAAAGTTCGTTTCCCAGATATAAGCTATCAAACTAAAATAGCGGTGTTCATTGCAGCCAGGCAGGCTCTCCATAATTAATTATTCAAACTCACTGCTGAGTGTGGACTTAGCAGTCGCACTTGCGACAATGAATCCAACTCGGAACTATGGTAAAGGGTTAAGAAAATGACAACCCTTTGTTTTTGTACGAACTAAATATTTATTTATCAAACAATCACTTACAAAAAGTTGCTTAAATACACCTTAATTTTATTATTCTGAGGTATTCGCGTTGAGGTAATACAAAGCTGGTTCATCGATGTCATATATTTCTTTCAAAGTTGTTAACACTAGAGACTGTATGTATTCAACCTGAAATACAAATAAAATCATTTTATAACCTTGTCTGTAAAATAGTAATCACATTACAGAACATTTCTTAACTTATAGTGTCACTACGGGATATCTTCCATGATTATTGTTTTGAGCTCTCGACCTCTCGATATTTCGACGCTGTTGCAAGCGCAAAACAATAAATAGTCACGGAAGGAATATATCCCGTAAGAGACAATTTTGGTTTAGTTTTAAACAGAGAAAGCTTAAAACAGGTTTAGAATATTTCTTTATTTACCTGATGTGGGGGACAGTAACCATCGTCCGTAGATCGAGCAACAGTAATCAATACAGGCGGCGGTATATTCTTTAGCAGTGGCACCAGAGCCTTCTTAACCAAGTTTTGTATCTCTTGTTCGGAGCTGATGTGGTAAGGCAGTCCTCCTTGGTCTCGCGTGCATCCTCCTGCGAACACTGCCCACCAGTCCGGCTTTTCGTTTAACCGTTCAGCCTCAATCAATACTGCTGCTGCTAACTCGGCAACCTGGTTAACATTAATATTATAGTTAATCAATGGTTTTTCTACAAATTTCTCAAGTTCATAGACAGATTCTACTAGTCAATACTGCTGCTGCTAACTCGGCAACCTGGTTAACATTAATATAGTTAATCAATGGTTTTTCTACAAATTTCTCAAGTTCATAGACAGATTCTACTAACCATGTGATACAATTTAGATTTTTCTCCTTTATATTCATCCAAGTTATCGTATTGCTCCAAATGCTGGAACAGTTGTTCTAGTTCTTCAAGTTGTCGTTCCCGTGAAGCGACAACTTTATCGATTGTTTCCGTATCGTTGTTGTCGGGAAGTTCAAATTCAAATATTGGTTGCAATCGGTCGTAAACACGTATGTTTTCATAGAGACCGAGAAAAGGATTTCCCGTACTGAAGAAATCTAAATCAATGTCTAGTACATAAGGTTGTGAAATATTTAGATTCGTTATAAGTTTCCGGATGTTGTTTTCGTCCCCTGCAAGTAACGAATCAGAGAGTTCGGCTGATGTGAAAATAAACTTTCTCTTATTGAGTAGTTGTGATGAATACAATGCATCGGAGAGGTAATAAGGTTCCTTGCAGTCGACTCGCAGCTCGCCCGATATCGGGTGATCGCCGACGTGTATGGGTCGCGTGTCGTCTCGGAATTGACTCGCCCACGGAGGACGCAGCCACACTACTCGGCTGATGTGTCCAGCTGCCGCTGCCGGTACAATCCAATTTTCTATTTGTAATAATGGCAAAACATGTCTCCCAGAACGTGCTTCCTCTCCTTTCAATTTACGATCAATGAGCATATCAGGATGCGCATCCAAATGTAGCAAAGTTGTTCCTTCTAATGGTAACTTCTTGCCCCCAATTGCTGAATATATAAATTGTAATGCATCATTATGTTCTTCCACTACATAAACAGGAATCTTTTTGAATCGCTTCTGAGGCGTTATTTCATCACAGATTTTTGCCATTGATTTTATTAACTTCTAGGAGCCTTAAAATCTTTTTAATGGCATATCATGTGTTATTTTAGACCTGAAAACCAAATATCGAAATTAGAATACCACATTTTTGGAATTTTAATTATATTTCTACTTTTATTGTTCGGATCGGTAGATCAAAAATGGGTAAAATAGAGATAAGTAAAAAGGCGTACAAAAGAGTAGGCAGTTTGGTATACGTCCCACTACTTTTGCAGTTTTCAGCCACTCGAATGTGCGAGACAACGAGTGAGGTTAGGACATTACCAACCAAAATTTTACATTGCGGAAATTTCATGCGTTTACAGATACTACTCCACAGTTCTCAATATCGGTTTTCTTATCTATTCCCAAAACAATATAAACAGGGTCCGTAATATTAACTACACAGTATTAGGTATTTACGTAAACAACACAGCCCCCCTTGCCGAGACAACAGACTTTCGCTCTCGAACTTATTTAGTCTATTCGAGGGTTTTTCTAATTTGGGTCAAGGGCAAACGACAGAAAAAATGGAGGGAAGGCCCACCCCGCCGATCATAGCTACTGCGCACTTGTGTGACGACCAATTTTGCTTAGCTGATCCACAGTTTAAGTCCATGGGATCGTAACGTACGAATCCTACAATTTAGTTTTGCGGTTTGTACATTTCTGCTGGCAGTTGCTTGCACTATAGTTATTATTTCATGAAATTCCTGTAATAATGATAGGTATTCCTAGCGATGCGTAACTCTAACTTTATTGCTGCAGTACCGGAACACAAAAAGCGTGTCATAACCACCATTAATTTAGAATCGTACTTAGAGTTATGGATGCAACAATGGTAACTTTTGTGACTGTTTAAGCTGATGCAAATATCAGAAAACACGTAGGAATTAATTTGATTATGATAAGTATAAGAATTTGATATAGGTAGGTACCTAGTATGAAAGCCGAACAAAAGCTCAACGATAATAACTTGAGAATAGCACCACAATATCAAGTAGGCCCTCTTTTGTGGGGCGTCATATTATTTGAATTCATCGGGGTATGGGTTGCGGCGGGCGAATCTCATCAAAGCGGGCCATGAGCGTTTTCCATTAGCGTCGGCAAACTTCCGGCTGGCGCGCTGCGTAGTTGCGCGGTAGCTCCAGCGGAGGCCGCGGCGCGGGGTGGCGCGGGTGGCGGGTGCAGGGTGCCGCGGAGGAGGGGTGTTGTGACGGCACTCGCTGGGGTCGATAGCGCGCGTCACTGACGTCACTACGCTACTACGCCCGCCCAAACATACCCCCGCGCGCGTCTCTCCCTTCTGACCTATTGCGCCGTTACGCCCACCTGGGTCAAGGTGTGGAAGCCCGCTGGACCCGCCCGGATGTTGAAATACCTTCAACCGACATTGTTACACTATATTACGTAGTTAAATACAACTGAACAATCGTATTTTTCATCATACCTACACCAACAGACGCCCACGTTTGAAAGGATATAAACATTCATTGATACTGCCTGAACACATTCATTAATGACGCGTAGGTACCTACGTAACGTGGCCCTTGATAAAGCGCACACTATTAAAGTTAATTGGCTAACTACGTTGTACACGAATTTTATGTGTTGCGTTTAATGCTACTGGAAAAAGTTAGGGGTTAAAATGACGATATAATTCGACAGCATCTTTTCGAATAACGCACCCAAGAGCTAATAAAGATAGTTTGTATAGCTAGCTAGGTTTTATCAGTTTATACCTAAAACAGAACTAGACTAAAATATTGAACACGGATAAGCCATGCGACGCGGAGGAATCAAAAGACCGCAGGATTATACTTAGTGTCTGAAAACAGTGTTTTGAGGCAGCAACTGACCTAACACACATCCTATTCTTGGACATCCCAACGGAACGGATATAAACGCGTGGGTTCGACTGGATCCGTGCCATCCAGCAGAGTGGCAAGAATCGGGAACGCGCCCGTCAATACCGAAGCGGCAGCGCAGGGACCGGATGGATGGCCATGGCAGATCCGTTATACCGTATGCATTTTTGAGTATTGAAACCATTCTATTATAGGTAGGCTGTTATTTTAACTCCCCCAAAGAGATTTTTCTTATTATTTTCTTATATTCCTAGAGTTGCCAACATTTCTTCAGAATAATATAGTATTTTTCAAAATAAGCTACAAAAAATATAGTAGTAGTCGTACTATATTTCTTCAACAGTACGCAGAGCCGAAATAATTATAGTACAATATACAACATTATTTTTTGTTTATACTAAACCCGAAAAGGGGTCATTGTACTCATCATTTTGAACAACTTTTTCTATGTACCTTGTATATTATAGTACGGTTGGCAACCCTATATATTCCTGTCATCTAATGAAGCAACTGGATTTTATGCAAACTTATTCGCATTATTCTCAACCAGCACTTAGTATTACGTAACTGCCACCCTTGAAACATACGGACCTCAAGAGAATTAACTCGTGGTTGTTCAGCTAAGATTGTTAATATTGATATAAGGGCGCTTTCAATTTAGACGTTTCGTGTCGCGCCGCTGCGGCGCCGAAGCAGTGCGTAAGAGTACGGACGTTCGTTTGTTTTCATACAAAGCGGGCGCCCTAATTATAATAAAAGATAACATAACGCCTTTTAATCGCCGTAGGGTTGGGCAGATGTGTAATTAACAAGTACACCCTCATTTAGTCCAAGATCGATATGTAGCCTCTTCACGGAATTACTGGTTTATTCTAAGTTTGATAAATAAAAAAAAATAATATTTCAAAAAGTTTATCAATCTATCCTATGATGAATGACGTCGCTACGAGTCTTAGGCGCATCTTGTGTTGCTCTGAATCGATGTCACTGCGGTGAAGCTGTCGATACTTCGATAGCTTTCGACACCATGGCGTGTCCTGCTACAGGAGCGCAGGACGCATTGCACGGTACGCCAGCATTAACGACATTATACATCGAGCTCTTGCCAGCTTCGGCGTACCAGCGGTTTTAGAACAACGGCTTGGTACATG
Source organism: Xestia c-nigrum (assembly GCA_916618015.1). NCBI lineage: Eukaryota > Metazoa > Arthropoda > Insecta > Lepidoptera > Noctuidae > Xestia > Xestia c-nigrum. Next base: position 9,112,299 of record OU745245.1, on the reverse strand, counting down.
ACGATGGCAAGAGACCAGAAGGCATGACGTTGGTGCCTTGGAACGTGGGTAGGCCTTTGGTGTGGGACGCACCCTGTGTTGACAACCTTTTTTTTTGGGATGGGAAATCGTCAAATGACTTCTCCCACTCTGGGCGGAGCGGGAGGGAGTGTCAGACTCTCACTGACTAAAACCCATCCATGTTCCTTCATCGCCCTTTATGTTCCGGTGCCGCGGTATCTCTTTCGAACAGGCCCGCAACCCCGGCAGGCTTCGGCCCTTGCGGGCCCCTCCCCTTATGCTGACATCTCTTTGAGGCGCGCGTGGAAAACGAACGCGCCGTCGACACGGCCTGTCGTCGTCGTTAGACGGACGGACGGCTAGGTAGCCCATAGCCAACCGTCCACAGGCCCGCATCTACGGTGGCCGGTAGCCACCACGTGGCCCTCGACTTCCGGTGCGTCTCCCGCGGCGGCCGGGAAGAGAGGCTCTCTCCCTCTCTCGTTCCGCCACCTCCTTCGCTAGCATGACTGCTTCGCAGAAGGAGGTGACGGCTTCCCATTCCGTCTCGCTCCGGACCATGGATTGAACCAGGGCCGGACGCGAGAGGTCGCCGCCGCCGATCGCCAGTACGAGGACACGGCGGTGCTCCGCCCAGGGCAGGCAGGGCAGACTTCCACCGTGTGCTCCACCGTGTCCTCCGGTCGATCCTCGCAGTGGAGACACCCGGGCGTTTCCTCCCGCCCGATTCCGTGCAGGTACCTCCCGAAACATCCGTGTCCGGTGAAGACCTGCGTCAGGCGGAAGGTGAGGACGCCGTGGCGCCTCTCCAGCCACTCCTCAAAGAGGGGACTTACCGCCACTATCGTGGCGTGCCCTTGTGTTGACACTCTTGCGCTATCTCACCTGGCAAGCACGGCGGGCTGTGCAGGCGCTTCTATTGCGGCTGCTGAGATCCTCAAACGGCGAAAATATTGGAGTTACCTTATGGGTAACTACAGTTTTGAGCCATTTGGGGTCAAAACGCTCGGGTTATGGGACCCGAGTGCATGTCTCCTTTTTAAGGAAATCTCTCACCCACTGATTGGTTGATCCTGATACTTCGCGTGATAGAGAGAGGGCTTGGTCTTTCTTTGGCAAAAGAATTAGAATTAGGGTTTAATAAATATAAATGAAATATGTCTTTTTTTATCCTGACTCGAATCAACTAACACAGTCCTGTATCTAATTTAAGATAGGTCTCGTCATACCTCAATTTGATCACTTTGAGATTCAGCATTTAAGTGTCCAGGTTGTATCAGTCCTATTATTCTAAAGACCCAAAATTCGTTACTGAAAGGCCAAAACATGGTTAAAACAGGAAACAACATTTGGACTTCATCCAAGACTTCTAGTTAGACCTGGGGTTTGAACAGGCAAACCAAGAAGTGCTGGAGCTTCGAGTTTAACTATAACATAATTACATGATTGTATATCAATATTTCACTCGCCATTTCACAAAAAAAGGTTTTTATCAGTATCTTAAGTTTTAGACTTGCAAATTGTGTTTGAAACACGATACTTTATGTAGAGATACAAACCATTGACTTTGCTAAAAAAACACTCAACTAATACAAGCTTGCTGCATGCCAAACGCCAATGCCTGTAGCCCTGTAAAACATGAGATTGGTTCCTTGAAACAGGAACATTCAGGGATGACAACAAAAGATGTAGTGGGCGGCCTAACTAAATTCCTTGAAAACTGGAAAAATGTAGCACAAAATCGTGCCCGGTGGTAAGAAGGGGGGTGACCTTTGCCCTGCAGTGGGTTAATACCATCTTACTGGTGCCGTCTTACAGTGTCATTTTTCATACCCATTGTACATCTAAATCTACCATAGAGTAAAAATGTTATCAATAAATAAATAACTTGATTTACCTAAATGAATTAAGTAAGTACTAATATTTTAAGTGTGACAGCTTGTGAGGATGGATGGATGTTAGTTACTCTTTCCTGCAATAACTAAAGCACGCATTCGGATGAAATTTAGCACACAGATAACTATCTGTACAAATATCTAAACAAACGCGGGCGAAGCCGCGGCCATACGCTAGGTAGTAATTAAGATAAAGAGAAAATATTTGTAGGAAAAATAACAAAACTAATTATCCTTAAACTCTGACATGAATCCCAGTATGCACTTATTTATCAATCAGAAATACAACAGGCTTGTAAAAAAGAATAAGATTTTATGTTTTCTGCAGCAAAATGAAATTTTGCGGTGGCACGTCCAGTTTGGAGTAAAAAGTAAATTTAATTTAACGTAACCACGGATTAAATACATAGTTATACTGTAGATACGGTATACTTACAGATAATAAGCACAGCGGCTTTCTAAGTTTCTATTATTTGGTAGTTTATTTAACAATATTAGAGGTTAAAATATTTGTTATGACATCTGACATGACAGTCACAGATTAGATATTAGTATGGTGACAGTTTAAGCATGGAACTATTATGTCCTATGTACAGTAGGTAACAGCTCTAAGCACAGGACATATTATGCACTCTACAGGAGGTTCCAAGGTTTATAGGTGATTTTTTCATAAGTTTATCGTTATATATTCGTCCAATTTACTACTCTACGTCAATCGTATAATTACGTTGAAACTCAACACTAAGCCATGTCGTATGAACATCATCCAGGTGTACGCGCCCACGAGTAGCTGTACTGAAGATGAAATAGAAGCATTTTATAATCAGCTAGAGGACACTTATAACTCGCTACCTAGGAGAGAAGTGAATATCCTGATAGGAGATCTAAACGCCAAAGTGGGATGCACAGACAGTGATGACCACCTGAGAGATGTTGTTGGACGTTTTGGACTGGGCGCACGGAATGACAGAGGAGACCGGTGGCTGCAGTTTTGTGCGGCAAACTCACTGTCTATAATGAACACCTGGTACCAGCAGCACCCTCGACGACTTTATACGTGGAGATCGCCAGGAGATAGGACAAGGAACCAAATCGACTATATTGCAGTTCCAAAAAGGTGGAAATCGAGCGTAATAAACACCAAAACTTACCCAGGTGCTGACTGCGGCACTGACCATTGCTTGTTGGTCGCAAAGCTGGCCATCAAGCTTAAGAAGTGTCACCGGCTTGTTGATAAACAAAGGCGCAGGCTTACACCAGGAGAGCAAACAATATTCAAGGCAAGATGCCAACAAGAACTGGCGACGCACGTGCAAATGGATGAAAACTCCGACTTGAACAGGAATTGGAGGGAGCTAAAGGAACTGTTGCTTGCTGCTCACAAAGAAAGCCAAGTAGAATCGCGCGACACACCCCGCAGTTCATGGCTGTCCGATGAGACATGGGACGTTATAAAGGAAAAGAAAGAGCTACTAAAAAACTTTTCAAATGATGGCAGTCGTGAACATTATAAGGATCTCGCCAAAAAAGTACAGCGTTTGTCGCGGAAAGACCAAAATCAGTACTTTAACAACATCTGTTCTGAAATTGAAGATCATGCCCAAAAGATGCAGTCTCGAGATCTTTTCATGAAGATAAAGACCATAACGCGGGACTTCAAGGCAAAAACGTGGGCTATAGAAGATGCAAATGAAGGTTTGCTTACCGAGATTGATAGAGTGGTGGAAAGGTGGAAAGGTTACTGCGAAGACTTGTACGCTGATGAGGCAGCTACATCAACAAACCTGCGCCGCAGCATCTCCGATACTCCTCAACAGCCTGACATCTTAATATCTGAAATCGAATTCGCATTGAAGAAGCTTAAACTTAACAAGTCGGCCGGAAGTGACTATATTTTTGCTGAAAACTTGAAGCTCATAGGAAAGGACGGTATATGCATTCTACAAAAGCTATGCAATCAGATATGGAGAAATGGTGAGTGGATCAGTGATTGGCAGGAATCCATCCTAATACCAATACACAAGAAGGGGTCAACTAAATCTTGCGGCAACTACAGAACGGTGGCGCTCATATCCCACGCTAGCAAAGTTCTATTGTACGTCATTAACGATCGCCTTAAAGCATTCTTGCGGCGGCAGATTCCAGTAGAACAAGCGGGGTTTGTTCAAGGGCGAGGAACAAGGGAACAGATTGCGAATGTTAGACAGATTACTGAAAAATGTCGTGAGTTTAACATTCCAATGCTGATGTGTTTCGTTGACTACTCAAAAGCGTTTGATTGTGTTAGGTGGGAATGTCTGTGGAGAATTCTATTAGAAATGGGAGTACCCGAACACCTCGTTACTCTTATCGCAAACAGAGGTTGGAAGCACAGTTGTGAAGGTGAACAATGTTCGGTCGAAACCTTTTAAGCCTCAAAAAGGAGTTAGACAGGGATGTATCTTGTCGCCGATTCTCTTTAACATATACGGTGAATATATAATGAGACGAGCCTTAGATGGTTGGGAGGGTGGAATATCTATTGGCGGCAGGAAAATCAGCAACCTTAGATACGCAGATGATACCACTCTATTCGCATCGTCTGAGCAAGAACTGGCTCAGCTCCTCTCTAAAGTGGAGAAAGAGAGTGAAGCGGTTGGCCTTTCCATTAATAAGTCGAAGACCAAGGTGCTGATGGTGGATAGATCTGGTTCGCTGATTCGCTCCAATGAACTTAAAGACCTGGAATTTGTTGAGCAGTTCGTGTACCTTGGCTCTCTTCTCAGTAACGAGGGAGGCAGTGAAAGGGAAATCGTCAGAAGAATCCAGATGTCTAAGGCAGCAATGACTAAACTTGCTCGGATATGGAAAGATCGCAATATATCCCGCAAAACCAAAGTGAGGATGGCGCGTGCGCTGGTATTTTCAATTTTCTGTTACGGTGCCGAATCCTGGACAATTAGAGAAAAGGAAAGGGCAAAAATTGACGCTTTTGAAATGTGGGTTTGGAGGCGGATGCTGCGAATTCCATGGACTGCACGCCGGACCAACCTGTCCATTCTTAAGGAGCTCCAAATAACCACAAGACTATCAGCTGTTTGCTTCCAGCGAATTCTCAAGTATTTTGGACATATCGCTCGTAGAAATCCTGATAGCCTCGAAAAGCTCATGTTAGTTGGCCAAGTAGACGGGAAAAGACCACGCGGTCGCTCACCTTCCCGTTGGTCAGACCGAGTAAAGACGCTCACTGGCCTATCAATAGCCGAAGCTTTTAAGACCGCCGAGGACAGGAAAACGTGGAAGGGTATAGTGCACCGAGTGATCAAAACCTCATCAATACCTCAGACTAGACACGACCTTCAACAATGAAGATAACGACTAAGAAGAGAAGAAGAAGAAGAAGATTCGTCCAATTCGACGCAGACAAGTGTGCGAGGTTTTATAGGATTTCAAAGAAGTAATTCTGAAATTCTATTCTTTTAGCTCTTCGTTTCCTTCGGCTCTAATACGTCTGCATTAAGTACTAGTGTTTATTTCATAAGATTATTTCAACGAATTTTTCATGGTCAAAGTCGGTCGTCCCTCGATCTTAATCAACTTGGAGGGTTATATTGATGATTTTGATAGTTATAATTCTGTAACAACATAAGTCTTACAGACGCGAACAATACCACATACCACCTATGAACCTGGAACTAGTTTGCAAATGAGAGACTTTCTTTTTCAACTCTTCCTTATTCTAGATCTCGGTATGTTACTGCAAGGAATAGAACTCCACATACGCAACCCGAATGGAGCAGTGCGGTAGTGAGGCTGCCTTACGTTCTTAGAGTTCCGGGTTCGAATCCCAGTAGGAGCAAATGTTTGTGTGATGAGTACGGACATTTGTTTCCGAGTCATGGATGTTTATATGTATGATAAGTATGTATTTACAAACAAAAATATATATATGTAGTTTATCAACTATCTGGTGTGCATGACACAAGCCTTGCTTGGTGTGGCGCTGTGTAATGTTCAGCGATATTTATTTTTTTTATTCTTTCACTTGGACCTAATTTATATATTCGGAAGTTTATGCAAATGAAAGTGTCAGTCAACAAGCGTACCTGCCGTGTTTTTCAAGCGTTTTGACTTTGGCACCTAGTAACATAGACAGATCAACGCCATCTATCGAATTCATGGAAACTATTTATATTTTTTAATCCTCAAAAAAAACCTCTTATTCAAAGTAAAGTTCAAACATTAAAAACTTTGAGAGCAGCGGTGACCCAATGGTGGCTGCTCCCTTATTTCTTTATTACTTTGTGTAATTTATTTCATCACCACTGCTCTCAACAACGGTGAAGGAAAACATCGCGAGGAAGCGCATTGCCGTACAACGACGCGCGACGTGGCGCAAGTTATACCAATGTTATCTTCGATCAATAATTAGAGTTTGGCCAGCGAAAGCTGTCTAAGAAAAAAGGCGGGAATTTAAAAAAACCAAGAGCAGTTAACTACGTCTGATCCCTCATTCCTCATGACATGGAACAGAAAAAAAACATGCTCATGAATATACTATTCAAAGCATCCATCAGCACATTGTTTTGTGAGCGTAACGTTGAGTCTTACCGTAAATGCCCGGCTTAAGCCTTTCCCTAGGTACCACATTTTGAAAATTGGTACGAGGTGTAGGTATCGTTTTCGGTACATTAGGGCCAGATTTAGGAAAAACTAACATTGGGTAGCCCGCGAAATTCAATACTTTTTCAAATTGTAAAAACCTAAGAATATTTAAATTACGCGGGCAGCATAACAGCCTTCATTTTGTTATTTAAACGGTGAAATTGCCTAACGCATACCGCACCGTCCATGAAGACGGTTTAGTTGTGTGTGTGGGGCTTGCACCCACAAAATAACACTGCAGTGAGCCTGCTGTCGCCTTTGTGGATGGGACGCGAGAACTGCTACGCATTAAGTTCGCGACGCATCCAGCGCAGCCTGCATCCGGGCACCAAAACGTTTTAACAGCCTAGCTAGGGTAATCTAGGAACAGTTACATGCGATAGCTGACATGATAAGAGAACGCTAAAATTATACTACGAAGAGTTTTGGGGGCTTGGCTTTTTATTTTGGGATGGGAAATCATCAAATGAAGTCCCACTCTGGGCGGATTGGAAGCTAGTGTCAGACTAACAGTACTAGAGTTATTTATCTCTTTTGAACCTAAGGTTTAAGGTCAGAACTATGGAGGTGGACAGGACACATCACAAAACGATATCTGGGTTTGCGATCGTGAAAGGCCCCGTTCTCACTACGTCGTAACGACAGATAATTGTGTAATTTTAAGAGCCATTTCACGTTTTCGGGCAAATATCTAAGGTTTTAGTCGCCTAATTTGCCATCTTAGATAACACTCTCGCATTTTTAAATACATGTTTAAAATAGACTAGACTTTCGTATTGATACTTCATGTAACACATTTGTAAAAACTTATTTGTTAACAGTGTAGTGATTAATCTCCGACAACTAGTTTACTGAAAAATCATCGCTGAGTCAATTTCGGACTCCTATATCTACGATAAATATTTATAAATTTCACTTGAAAAAATACACAAAGCATGAGACAAATACTTTTGTCGACACATAACGTACTAAAATTTCGATAATTAATAACATACACTAGTAAAAAAACAAAGTCTTAGGGCAATTTTCAAGTTTTATATCGGTATTTTATCGTGATTTTTTGGTTTGAACGAAGCGTAATTACATTAAATAAAATATGTAAAAATAAACTATGCTCTTTTACTAAACTAATTCCAAAGTTTCATTAAAATCAATTCGTTTAATCAAACATAATAAATTTAATAACATCACTCTAAATTCGAATAAATTACGATGCATAAGCCGGCACCGATTAGTACGGCCTGAGCACTTACATTTTGTGAAATGGCTCTTAAGTGTCGTAGCTTGTGTTTATGGAGGAGTTCACATATATTATAAGACGACGCAAATAACTGTCGTCCATGACTTTGCCAACTAAAAGCAACGATAAATTATCGTTACGACATAGTGGGAACGGAGCCTTACTTTATGAATCACTCTCGACGATTTACTTCTAACGAGTCCTTTTATCGGCTAGAGCCAACCAGATAACTAGAAAATGGTTGTAGTGGGGAAAGACCACGCGGGCGTTGGCGTACACCTGCTTGTTGGTCAAACCCAGAGAAACTCGCTAATATAGATGCTCTGTGCTTTTACCATTGCCCTGAAGCCTTATAGGCGCGATCTTCAGAAATAGTGAAACAAATAAGACCATGTAACTTGGGTTTTGAGAACCGATAGGCAGTCGCGCCATGGAAAATATAGACTAGAACCACCCACAACATAGCAGCGGAAAGGTATATGTTTAGATTTTTATTCATATATTTTTCATCAAGTGGGTGGCATAGAAGGAGTAAATAAAATATTCTGTAACCTTAAATATAATTTTATTTTAATATTATATGGTTTATTACATGGAAGATATAAACTGGGTCCAAACTAAAAAGGTCTCACGATTACTCATAAAACGAAAGTAGAATGACAATGAATCAGATTCCATCCTCAATGATTAAAAACAATAATGAACACCAAGTGAATTATTACGTAAACGTAGCAACTTATCTCTTTTATAATTAAGTTTACTTCATTAACAAACAATATTGTTGTAAATGCTTTTTGCTGACTTATTGAGACTTTTGAGACTTGCACCTATTTTTTTAAATTAGCAATCAGGACTTATTAGGCGACTTGTGTTTCTGATGTCATATCTTCCGATTACATGATTGAAACTGTTATTACATATTTACTCAATTCTCTTTAGATCACCAAGAATTTTTGTTACAATAAGTTTGAATGCCACAGTACAGAAACATCTTAGTTTATAAAGCGCCTATAATTTGTTGATCTCCTAAAATACTATAGGTGCGAACCAACGCTTACTCTAAATCGCCATCTTTTGTGATAGTCGACAGAAACTTAGAACTAATACAGTGATTTATCTAGTACAAGGTCACTAAGAATAATGATATTAGTAGATTTAATCTACGAATTGAATGAACTGTTACTAAATGATTTTTTTAAATTACTTTATGGATATAAATTTCTTATAACTCAAAAAAAGGGTGGGGTGAAAAAACTGTATTTCTATACTTACCCACTATACATAGATTGCAATCCCCCAAAGGACCGTCTTTTTGACCAACTACAGCAAAGTCAAAAGGAAGATATTATGATTTGAGTTATTACAAGCTGGTGATGGTGTTCATGTTGGTGTATCAAGATATTTGTTTTACTTGTGTGACAAATATCATATTCATAATAGTAATACAAAGTTCCCTTTATATCACCGAAACGTTGCGGATATTTGCGTAAATACGCAAATATTGTTATTACATTTAATAATTTATTAGATAAAGCAAACAAAAAGGAAGTTCTTCTTTATCGTGTGGTTAAAGCATAACCTGGTGTCAGAATTTAATGCCGCACAATGGGCCTCTGACTTGGCTTGAAAATGATGTTGTAAGCTGTATTCATGTTTTATCTTTGAAGGACTGCAATCATCTCACCGATAACAGAACGAACTTTTTTGTACTTTGTTCACTGTCTATATATTATATTATAAAAGCCATTTGAGGCAGTGCTTTACTCATATAATTTGACCAGAGAAAAAAAAAACAAACTGTCACAGAAAACTAACATAAAAGGCTTTCTTAGTTTTAAGTAATATCTAAAAGGCATATAGCTGGAGGACTATAGAACTTGAACTTAAAAAAAAATAACACTGTTAAATAATACATTCATTCCTTATGTAGCACTCTATATTCTATTTGGGTATTTAGTCTAGAAACAGTTGCCTTCCTTTTTATTACATTTCCTCGAAAAATGCTATATGGCCGTTAGATAGTACTTATTTATACTTCACAATTTCACCAATATGTTTCATTCTATAGCTAATATTCTTTTAACATTAGTTTTGTGTTTTGCTAATAAAGAATTTTATTAATAAACGTAATTTAATTCTTGTCTAATTATAGCTTCATTGTATTTAATCCGATGTAGAAATGAAGACAGTCATTAATAAACAGTTTGAAAGCTGAGGGTGCCCGTAGGGCAGTCTACAGCTCCGCGTGAAGCGTGAGGCACCGTGTGGCAATGCGGCGGGGCCACTCAGCTCCGCGCCGACCCTTACATTATGCGACAGTTCTCTTCTCCCTCACGTAGTTCTCCCAGCTAGAATACCAGTAAATAAAGTATGAAACTCAATCTAGATCAAAGGTTTGCTATTTATAACCATCTTTTTGTGAAACATACCTGTTCTCGACGAGGATATTTATGCGCGAGCTCGCGATGTCTCTGGGCACTGGTGCTTATCTGTCGCCGTTGTCTCTCCGACACCGCTACCTCCTATGTTTTATATAATTTATGATATTAAAAATCGTGTTACATTAAATTAAAAAAAGCTTTTACTGCGGTTAAGCATTCAGAAGTACAAAAGTCGTAATAGAATTACCTCCTGGTCGTTGTTCAGCAAGACAGTGGTAAAGGAGTCCGCGACGAACCACTTCTGTCCCTTCATGACGATGTCGCGTGGCGGGTCGTGGTCCACGCCGGCGTCGGCCGACCACACAGTGGAGATCGCGCCCGGCTCCAGCTTCACGGTGCGGTGGAACTTGAACACTGTCTCCTGCTCGCCTGCCTTGCGGAGGATCTGGTAGCCACCGAGGCTCAGTTCCTATTTAATACAATATTTGTATAAGAATATAGATCAACCAAACACATATACATAAAGATGTGGTTGCCTGTGATTAGTCTCCACGAGTGGGTACACAGAAGAAAGAATATCACTGCAGAAATCTAGCATAGCATATCTAACCTTCTTGCCCTTGTTCCTGATCTTGACGAAGCTGCCATCGGGGCAGGCCTCGGCGACCTCGAGGTCTCCCTTGGCGCTGCCCGTGACGCTGAAGTCGTTGAGGCTGCGTGTCTCGGTCTCGTCCAGCAGCGTGCGCTTGCGGGCGGCGCGTAGCGGGGTGGCGCGACGCGCGGGTGTGGCGCGCCCGGCGCCGGACGCGGACGCGCTGGCAGACGCGCGGGACTCGCGCCCGGGGGACTGGCTCGTCAGGTTCAGCCTGTTTGTTTGGAGTCATTCAGTATAGTATGCCTAGTTTGTATTGATGAAAATATTCTAGAGGATCGAATTTACATTATTAAGGCTCTACTTGTTTTTACCTTATTTGATACTTTACATGGACTTTATCCTATTTGAACTATTCACTATTCAATATCGTAATTGCACATAAGATTATGTTCTACATCTAACATAAAGAGTAGTAGAAGCATGTAAACAAGTATTACCTGTCTTCCTCTCCCTCGAGCAGCGCGCGGTAGGTTGCGATCTCGTAGTCGAGCGAGATCTTGATGTCCATGAGCGTGGCGTACTCGCGCAGCTGCGAGGCCATCTCGTCGCGCAGACGCGCCAGCTCCTGCTCCAGCGACGCGAGGTCCTCGGCGTGACGCGCACGCTCTGTCTCCAGCTGACGCTCCAGCTCGCGGCAGCGGTTCTATACGACCAGAATAATGTAACTAGTCTAAGAGTTTATTTACACATACAATTATAATTCTGGAAGAATCATTGTTTTTCTCAAATTCATGTGTGTGAAAGGATATTAATTATCTGTCATGGTGACTTGATAATAATTTGTGTATTGCGTGACAAGCACACATCGGATTTAGTACATGATGATTGATCCTCAATTCCTCATAATATTGATAAGAATCTTTTTATTTTTTAAGTAGCTCTTCTATTCACTTACACTTCTCATATTATATGTAGATATCAAGCAACTTTATCGCATCAACTGCAGATATAAACAAAGACTGCTAATTCGGAGGGGCGTTTTTTGTAGCGTGGAGCGGGGCGTTGAATGGAACTACCGACTGTTCATGTTCCTGAGAATTTGCAGCCTATTTTTTTTATCCAGCTAGAAGACTATTCGAATCTAAGGGAAGTGATGTTTTCATAGCAATATTAGCACTCACGCTAAGCGCCGCGTTCTTGTTTTCCAGATCGTTGAGCGTGGCGTTGAGGCTGTCGATGCGTGTGCGCATGGTGCGCAGCTCCTCCACGGCGACGGTAGCGGCCGTACTGTTGCGGTTTGCTGCATTGTGCAGGTTCTTCATCTAGAGAAATCATTACACTCATATTATGAAATCATCCAGGAATGTTATGTATTTCACAGAAGTAGGTACTGTGCATGCTAACAGGTAAGATACATTGTAACACCACCATAATATAATAAAGTATGTTTGGTTCTACCTTATTCTCATAGAGAGCTTCGATTTCATCACGGTTGGCCTTGATGTTTGCCTCTTGCTGTTCACGCAGCTCTTGTAGACTCTGCTGCAACTTAGCTTCATACTGCTGGGCCAGACGACCATCTATGACAAAAATAAAATGATTAGTCAATTCAATCCCCAATTAGCAAATCGTTATTTTAGACAAACAATTTATTGCAACTTGTTCCAAGTTAAACTAGAGAACTTCATACTTCTCTTCATTTTTTAGACAGCCTTGGGCCAGCCAGCCATTCATAATTTTTTTTTTACATAAAAAATGCGCAAAAAAACTTATACTAATGGGCGGATTTGATGCCTGAGGCATTCCTACAGATAATAATATTAGGCGAAAGTTTGTACATGTTTGTTACTCTTTCACGCAAAAACTGCTGGACGGATTTGGATGAAATTTAGCACACAGATAGTTAATGACCTGGATAAACATATAGGATACTTGTTATCCCGGCAGTATGATCCCGTGGGAGAATTATCGAACGCGTACGAAGCTGCGGGCATAAAGACTTGAAGGTAGTTAAAAGAAATAGACTCACCAATCTCAGAGATCTCGACCTGGCGCCTGGTGCGCGTCTCCGACAGCTCCTGCTGGAACACCTGGTCCTTGAAGGTCAGGTCCTCGCGCAGGCTCTGCACGGTGTTCTCCATGTCAATGCGGCACAGCATCTCCTCTTCCAAGGTCTTGCGCGTATCAGCGTAGACTTTGCGCAACTTCTCCAGTTCCTTAGCCAGCTCCTGCAAACAAACATTTGTTAGATGGCCATTGTTTCTAAGAAACAGAATAAAAATAGCCTTCATTAATGCAAATAAGTTCTAGCTCTATAAGGAAATAGCAAAAATAATCAAGGGGACTAGGTAAACGTGTTAAACTCTCGACAAGGAAAATAGTTTGGCTAGTGTCTAAAATAAATTTATTTTCATGTATTATTACAGAAATAGGTGGATAAGCGTATTTTATAAATAGTACATTCTTTGCATTGAACAAACCTAACATGTATTTGCAAAACTGACCGTGGGAGGATGTTAGAATGAAATCCTATGCATTGTCAAAATCGGGGATCAAAAGTATACAAACCCTTGCTTCATCTTGAGCCTTCTTCTTATCGGCGAGAGTAGTGTTGTACTTGTTGCTCTCCTCCGTGTAGCGCGCCTCGTAGTGACGCGCCAAGTTCTCTGCTTGTTGACAATCCTTAGTCTTTTTGTCCAAGCTGAAATTAAATGATATTTCGTTTATTTATTCATAAGGTAAGATGATGTAATTTTTTAGCCTCTATGGAATACCATGATAATAAAAACGTGTGTATTTTGTCAATGCCTTCGTATGTAAATAAGTAAACATTCACATAATTAGAGGGACAAGATATTGAAAACACGAAACCGTGACATCTAAACGAGGTAATCCTCAGAAATAAAGGTGCGTTGCCATGCGCCTTGTTGCGCAACAGCACGCGGAATGTTTTTGTAAACACGCCACTATCCGGTTCCCGCGTGTTCTTGTCGCCGCCAAGAAAAACCATTTGTATTTGTATGTACAAGTCGGTTATTTGATTCTCGTGCTTCCCGGCCGTTATGATACAACAACGTCGTTTGACGTCGCGGGACTATGATAAACCTTGGCCAATTTAAAAGTTAAGCAAATGATGACTCATAAACTGCGATAAGGAAGGATAATTTACTGTCTCAAACCAATTGTTAAAGTGGAACGGAAATGCACGACAGATAACTTTAACAAAAGAAATACGGCTATTAAGTTTTTTGTGTATTATTGATACAACTTCAAGTTGAATTCTAATAAGGTATGGCGGTTTTTTTTAGAGATGACTACAATATGACAGAGTCATGGCGTCATTTTCGTCATTCGGTGTAGCTACGTAATATTTACAGAAGACCGAGGTCAATAACTAAAATAACGATTACGCGCTTATTCCTCCGTCCGAGCCCTGCAGAAATTATAATGATCAAACGAATAAATTGCGCCATGGTAACGCCTATTTATTTTCATCGATCTTATTTTTTTTGTAGATTTGAATGTAGGTATCAATATTCAGTTAATGAATTGCATGGCATGACACTACAGCTCTCTGGTGTTATAATAATGACATCTGATAATTATAGTCGGATATCTACGTGAGGCGTACTATGTTGTCGTCGGCGCCTAAATTATAGAATCTATTTTGGTAATACACCCAAAACGTTCTAAAAATATTTTTTTAAGTGACCTAGTTTCAAAGCATTAGGAGACATTCTTAAGAAATATGTCCAGAAGTTACGGTATTTAATCTATTACTATGATGATAACACACGTGTGTACCGAACAATTCGCAATGCGGGAGGCCTATAGAAATATAGTAATTTTGATTCAAGAAAAGCTTGACATTTGTTAACAGTGCACACTGTGACTAACAGTAATATCTATGGACATATTTTCAAGAGGGCGTCATCGACATTATTAAGTCCAGTTTCGATTTCGAGAAGCCTGTATTGATGTCATAGCTCTACGTTTATATGTATTACGTCATTGGCAAAGCTTTGAACAGATTTAGACAGGAAACGACAACTTGTGGGTTTCATTATTAAGTAAGTAATATTTACGATAAATATGTTTGGTACCTACTGGTATTATCTTTATTATACCTACAATGTTAGTTAGCTGGGTGTACGATGCGATTTTACTTGATACGCGTCAGGAAAGTGCTTTCAAGCTCAAGCTGCGTGGGCAGTGCGTCGCGTCGGCGCGTCGTATGCGTGTGGCTGACGTAAGCTTGCCAGGGTCAACAGCCGTAGCCTTTAAAGTTAATCGGTATGCCTAGGCGGAAACTTGATCGAACTCTAAATAGCCTGTGATTTGTACAAAACGAGTACAGCAACATATGGCACACAGATGTCCTTTCAACATTACCTAGGTAGGGTGGAGTCTCCTAATATCGGCCGCCTCCTAATATCGGCCGTTTCGAGAAAATGGAACATAACAATAAAAATATCCCTTAAATCATAATAGTTTTAATGCAAAAAGTGACTCCATATCCCTCCGCATAACCTCCCATATTTTGATGCGGGTGCATCAATATTTGAACGTTCAGTAGGCAAAAGAGCACGCGCAGGTGCGGACATGCGTCGTTTGGTATCATTGCCGAGTCAAATCCCTGAGTGGACGCATTGCGAGGATAAGTATTTGAAGGGAACTAAACATACCTATGGTGTTACATTTTATTTTTTCATGAAGAATAACAGTCAAAGTACCTTTTAGATAGCATGTTTTTACATTTTTTTGTCTATTTAATGAAATAATCGCGGGGCCGAGATTAGGGATCAATATTATTGACAAATCTCAATATCGACCGGGTGGCCGATATTGGGGAAATGCATGAAAATGTTAAACAACATGTTTAGCTATTTTATATGTTAGCAGTAACGACAATAAGGTTAAAAATGAACCAACAGCTGAGTTTGATAACTAGATCCTAACGTCGGCCGCCTTAAAACGATTTTTATCAACTACGGCCGATATAAAGGGAATTGATGCGTAATAACGGCCACCTTAATATTGGGAACAAACAACGTTAGGGAAGAAGAAAAAGAATTGAAGAGAATAAAGCGGAGAGAGAGAGACAAAAACTGGAAATGAGTATAAAAAAATAAACCAGCCAAAGAAAACAAAAGTAGTAGAGTTTATTTAAAGGACAGAAATCGCGAAACTGACGTCACTAGTTTAGCTTCTCAAGACAAGTTTGGAAAAGAAGAAAGTTCTTTGTGCTGGCTGTGAAGAAGAACTAATTAGTGATGTTGAAGAAGATGAAGACAAAAATATTGGATGCGACATATGCCACTTACAAAGTCCACCGTGGGCGAATTATATTGATGTGGCTAAAGAAGATTTTTTTGTACTTACATCCGAGTCTTAAAAATTAAAATAATTTCTGTTATTACATATTACAATATTGATCGCAATGATTCAACATTCCTAAAAAAAATTGAGAAACTCTAAAAACAATTTATTATAAATAAAAATTCTTTCCAAATAAAGTGAATGAAATAAGAAATAAGATAAGATAAGATAATTTTTATTTGTTCAAAATCTTAACTTTAAGGGATAAATAGTGCATTAAAGAAAAAAAAAACTTAATGAAAATGAATTAATTATAGACAGAGTAAAAAAAAAAGTGATTTGTACCTGAGTTGAACTATAAAAAGATATCATTTTTTATTTTAGCAGTTTATTGACCTTACTTCGCCTTAGAAAACGTATGGCCGATATTAGGGTTACAGGCGGCGGATATAAGGGTGTTAGAGGCCGATATTAAGGGAAATCACCATATTCGGAAAGAAACATCTATATTTAAAAAAATAACAAAATATTCATAATTTCGCGAATGTAGTAATGGAATTTCAGTATCCCTTTACCCAAAAACGGCATTGCAAGAAAGCAAAAACAATTAACGTAAAAATTACAAGCAGTCAAAGTTCAAAAAAAGTTGACATGGCCGATAATTGGTGCCACCACCCTACCTATATCTTTCGTAGAATTTTGATGATCTCGATCATACTTTTGACACAATTACAAAGAATAATTTGTACCTAGGTAGGTACTTTATTTGACTAGAAAATAACTTGACTTGGTTTAGGACCTAGATAATGTTCATTTGGTGTATCTTTATCATGAAACTGAGGAATTAAACGATTTTATAATATTTAACTGATAAGATTAAAATTCTTTGAAAAGACGACATACTTAATGAAAGCAAGTGAAATGTTTGTGTTCACATTGAGGAGAGCTCTCTGACCTAGTTACTAAATTTGCGTGCGCCAAGGTCGCGGCATCGTACCCTCGGTGATCCTATAATGATATTTGGTGCTTTGTAAAATAAAGTAAAATACGATGTTTGGAGAATCTTATTAATTTTTTATCATCAATAAATTGGTTTCATCTTTTATTAATAAATGCATGTTACCCCATCCATGTTTGTTGTAGTCCATTTATTTGAAATGAATACTGCCAAACTATTTTCTGTAACATAGTAGGTACTAAGTTTTTTTTGTATCTTTAGTACAACATATTAGTATTCAAATTATTCTGAAACAAGTTATCAATCTTATCAAGGAATGGAAAGCAGTCTTCCTCAACAGATGCCAGTTAACTTAGCTTGATGAACAAATTTTAATACACTTTATTGTTCAAGGTTTTTAAAAATATGTTGTTATCCTGTCTAGACAAGACATTTAAAAGATCAAGTTATAACACAAGGTCTACAAAAAATGTATTCTGACACCTTTTAGCTGTATGTTTCTACAAAGCTATAATGTATGAGTGTGACCTCTAAACTTGATACTAACATTGAATGTCTACCGAAACTGGCAAACAGAGTCAAGGTGAACTTTAAAGACATTTGTTATCGCCATATGGATGTAGCCATGCACAATGCAATGCAAATTAGTGCTGCACTTCAGTGAAGCATTATCAACAATGTATTAAAAGAATTTAAGCTAAGTATTCTGTACAGGCAAATTTTTATCATATAATACTAGAATCAAACTGAGTAATCCACAATAATCTTTATATCAAACCTTTGACAAGGTTTGCAAAATTATCTTTAATATGAATGATTATTTATTTATATTTGACTGTTGTGTAATTACGTCTTTACTAAAAATGTGTTTTGAAATGGTAGTGAGCTTGATACTTTAGTTTATAAAGACGAATTTATAGAAGTAAATGAAAACAGCAAGCCTGGTGTATATTATTAAATCATTATAGCACAAAATAAAATTAAAAGACGAGACAATTTTACCTTGACACAAATTGATTGCTATCTGGGCCGTTTCCTAAGACTAAACATATTGTAGGTAATATTTATTATTTTGAGTTACTTGTATAATAAAATCTGTAAGTCTAAAATCTCCAAGGTCTGTCTCTTTAGTATGTAGGTATTTATTCTATGAAAACAAGAAATATAGCAAGAATTATAGCTTTGTATGAATTGGATGTTATTGTATGAACTAGAAGTTAAGATGGCTGGAGGTTAGCCACGACTAACTAGCATGTAATTCAGACAATCTGCAATAAGAGCATGATAGATCTGTAACAGCCCGCTTCATTGTAGTCACGCTATTTTTAGCATTACTATACCACTACAATATTGAATTCAACAATTTGTTGTTGTTATGATTGTTTATAAACAAGTGGAGCCTCACTTGTTTCAAGAACACTCTTTTTTGGCTCCCAAAGCAGTTGTTACTGCTAATTAGTTTCGCACATACCATTTGTTGTGCAATACTTATCATATCAATTCAGTGCACCTGAGAAATCTATCAAACCGGAAATTAGAATTACTGATTTAATCAACCTTCATTGGCAAAATTAATAAAATTTGTTGTATATAAACAAATTAGTGTAAATTGCGACATCATTGTGAGTTAGACACTATACTTTTATTGTTATACTTAGGAATGTGATTAGTTTGGTTAAATCGGGCTATGATGTCACTATGTCGTAAAACCGAGGTCGGGCGCGCTCGTCACACCGCACCCGCCGAGAAACTCCGCCGATGACGTAAACTTGCTATGCTAAGGTTAGCCGGAAGAACTTGCTTCCACATGCACTACATTTATTTAAAATAGTAGCGTAATCTACAATTTTATTATGTATTTTATGTTTATAACTTACCGCTTCTTCAAATCATCATTCTCCTCATATAACCTCTTCAGATCTATTTCTAATTTAGCTTTCTCACGCGATGTATCGTCTAACAGCTTTCGGGCATCTTGCAATTCATGCTCGTACATTCCCTTAATATTCGAAACCTCGCGGGTGACCACCTCCTGTGTAGTTTGAATTTCACGGCGCAAACCAGAATTCTCACTTTCCAACTGTCTGACTTTGTCGATGTAAGCCGCCAAACGGTCATTGAGATTCTGTAGGGCATCTTTCTCTTGCAGACGGGTGTGTCGTGTAGGGCTCAGCGGGCTGTTCGGCCGGCCGGCTGAACTTGAGGGACGGCTTCCCACAGGAGTGCTCGACTGCTGCGGGCTTTGCACCGATGACACCACACTTATATTAGAGGACGACGACGATACAGTCTTTTTGGTTTTTGAAGACATTGTAATGTTCTTTTTCTGTCACAATAAATAGAATCAACACAAAATATTTAACTCCGCACGAGCGTACACTCCTTCAGCCAAGCGTAGATCTCACGAAAAAGCAAGCAAACGCTTAACGCACCAATCAAAGCGCAATAAACCCAAGCTTGTATGGTCACGTGACCGTTGACTCATAACAAATGTTGCCAGGTTTTAATAAATCAATAATACTGGTTTTTTGACATGCTAGGCGGAAGCAAAGATCCTAAATCCTATAAAAATCATGTGCTTGTCTGCCTGGTACCAAATATTTATTATAAATACTAAACTTTTGATATGATAATGATGCAATTTAGCCGATTTCGGCCACAGCGACTGACTGACTGCGTGACTGCCGACTTATATTACTTAACTCCATGCTGCCGACTGTATTCGATGGCTTTCTAGGTAAGGGCGGTTGTCGAGAGCTTTGCTGTGCTGCTCTATCATGTGTGCTCTTTCATGTGCGAAACAGTGGCTAGCTTAGGTGGGTAGCATGTCGAATTTTAGCCGAAAAACTCAGTTTTAACTTTTGGTTTATGCGTAGGGTATAGGTATTGTACTCTTTGGTATCAATTTGATTGTGCTGGTGCTGATTGATTGACTTCCAACCGCAATAATTAATAGTATATTGCACGGCACTTCCAAATTGAGTTTCGTACTTATTAGTTCCGTCACGTTATGTGAATCATAGTAGTCGAATTTACAAAGGACATCACTAGAACTTCAGAATTTGAAGTTTACTAACAGAACAGGTTACTAATGTCATACAAGTTCATCCAAGAAATTATGCGAAATTGAAGATATTTTTATTAATTAGAAATGGCAGACGTTAATAGTTTATTCGATTGTTTTGATGAGGCGGCGCCAAATGAAGCGTCTGTCCAGTTTCCAAACATAAAAAAAGAAGATGAATCGTAAGTTAACCTCTAACGTTATTGTTTCATACTTTCTTGGTTCCATGTGACAATTGTTTGTGTTTCGTAGAGAAGCAAGCGTTGAAACAGAAGCTACCAGTCTAAAGCGGTTACATGAAGAAGTGGAAATTATTGAACGCACCACGAAAAAACCAAAACAGGAGGAAGATGATGCAGAGCTCACTAGTGACATAAAGTAAGTTTCTAGTCTATCACTCCGCCCCTAAGACGACCCACTGACCGCACTTACTAAAGTGATCTGATATGGCATAATATTCCAGTTTATTTCTGTTAGCTATCACATAACCTGAAATCTACAATGTCTGTTTCAGTTTAGAACTCCTGAACGCCAGAATCGTGATACACACGCTAGAAACTCATGAGGGTTGTACACACGAGGTGGCAATACCACCTAACCATGAGTATGCACCACTTGTACCCATCACGGGAGAGCCAGCCAAGCAGTATGCTTTCATACTGGATCCGTTTCAGAAAGAGGCGATTCTGTGCATAGACAATTTGCAGTCAGTGTTGGTCTCTGCTCATACCTCTGCTGGTAAAACTGTTGTGGCTGAGTAAGTAATCTTGTGAAGTTTATAGACTTTTTACTCAACTAACCACATTCTTATTGTTTCAAACCAAAAACTTAACTACTGCTGGAACAAGATATTCATTCACTCAATTCAACTGCACACCAATATGAAAAAGTCTCTATTTCAATTAGCAAAAAAACAATAAATATAGAATAATATTATATTATGTCATGTATTTCTGGCATTTACAAAATTAGTTGAGTGTGGTGGCACTTATTAAAAATAATATCAACACATTTATGTTTTTTGCCTTAGGTATGCCATAGCATTGTCTTTAAAGAACAAACAGAGGGTCATATACACTACACCTATAAAGGCCCTATCTAACCAGAAATACAGAGAATTCTCTGAGGAGTTCCATGACGTAGGTCTTATAACTGGTGATGTGACCATAAATCCTTCAGCTTCTTGTCTTATTATGACTACAGAGGTAAGATCAATTTTTTTATATGGTTAAGCCATGATGTAAAGCACACTGTGTATTACAAATTGGACGATTATATCGCTGATTAAAATGCTTGGCTCAATGCCGGCCCTGCTCCACAAGGACAGGGGCGCATAAATGGATAGCGCTAATTTTATTATTGGAGCTGCTGAAGATTGTTCAACTATCTTTGCATTGTATAAATTCAATATTGTGCATTTGTGTGAGTGCTATGTAGTAGATTGGTATCAGTCGCTGAAAACCTACGTTTTTATTTTTTTTAACTTGAATGTGCCCTGGCAGTTAAGAGTATGTTATGCTCACTCAAATGTCCCGCTGATGGTGGCTCGTGTGTCGGGTCATTTAGTTCCCTTCAAAATGGTTGAGTTGAATGGTACTGGTACATGCGTCTTGTTCGTGAATGGGCACTGTCGGTTGGGACTGGTCAGCTCTTGGTTGCCATGGCTTTAAGAAAAAATACATATTTTATTTTTTAATTGTTTTTGTTTGTTTTTACTATGGACACTTTTATCGTGTACATCTTGCTACATTGCTCTCACATAATCCATTATCTTCAGGAATGATGTAACCAAGATTTTGTAACATTATGATTTAAAAGAGTGTCCATGGAGTTTCTTGCCCATTCTTCTCCATAGAGATCTACGCTAAGGAATGGGCAACTACAAAACTTTCACAGTTTTTATGTCTTGTGACTGGGACTGTATCTACATTTAATTTTCATCTTTGTTTCGACAATTCAAACGCGCATTTAATAAATATGGTGTATTGGACATTGTAATACAAACTTTTACCATAGAGTAAATACATGATATTAGATTAGCAAGCCAGAAAGTGGAAAAGTGGTTTATTTTAGGGAAGCATTAAAACAAGTGACTGTAAATTACAGTTTTAAGTGTCAAAAAAAAAAATAAGTTATAGTATTACCAAGTGAGCGACTGACTGCCAGTGTGGAGAAATCAATAGAACAGCAACTTACAAACATAAATTAGAGTTACTTAAAATACAAAATGAGAAGCTTCATAATATTTGGCCGACCTAATATTTGTTTGAGTGTCAGCAGCATTTTATCTTAAATGAAGGATTTTATCAAATACAAAAACCACTTTGAAAAATACTAAAATGAGCAGAGTATTAGGAGCTCACATTTTATTAAAAATTTTCTCATGAAATAACTATTTCAAGAAACACTATTCTTTTTCGGCTAACCAAGAATTATTAAAATTTAAGGGTAGATAATTAAATGAAACAATGTATTCCGAAAAAAAGAAGTAATATGCATAATATGCATTTACTTAAAACAAAAAACAATAGTATATTTTATAACGCTAGGGAATGGGCAACTACAGTACATTCTCAAGTTGTGTCTGTGACTGTAGCCTTTTTTTTTCGTTTTATCGACATTCAAAAGTGCCGTAATGGTCTTGTTGAAATAAATGATTTGAGTTTTGAGTTTGAGTTTGAACGAGGGACTAAACGAAGCCATTATATACCCGAGGTGGTTTGACTCCCGAGCTTGCGAGGGAGGCAATGAAAGCGAGGGAGGCAATGAAAGCGAGGGAATATTAAATTGGCGTTTAGTCTCGAGGTGCAAACTGTACTTTTCACTTCGAGTGCGAGAAAAATAGTCATTTAAAACCGAACAAATTTACACTCGACTAAAATTCTGAACTGAGCAGTGAGATTTTCTTCTACCAGGTCAATCACAGATTAACAATTTAAAACACAACACAAACTCTCAACATTCTCGCAATGAAGATGATCCACACTCCACAGATAATTATAGTACCTACATTACTGCAGCGGCTAGCAACAGAGGCATTCCACATACTTTTTCAAAATCAACGATGCACACAAACAATCATAAATTTTCCCGCGTTGAAGAGTTCATTTGTTTTTTTTTTCAACATACCGCTTTCTATTTGCAAGCCAATTCGAAATTTAAATAAAACCTTTGACAAGTTACTCTTTTGTGACCATGTTTCAGAGTAAAAGATCGTTCTATTTTTAAATTACTTTTTACTCCCTAGGGAATAAACGGTCACTTTAATCCCGCTTCGTAGGGCTATAATGGCGTACTTTTAGAGCATGAGAAGTGAAAAATAAATTAAGACGCTTCAGTCAACTAAAAAAAAGTACCTAGTCTTCTTATTAATACATATGGTAGGTTAACCTAAGGAACATTGATAGGTATGAGAAGCCCTACTACTCATCGTCACTGGTAAATAAGTGCTGGCTTGGACTCAGCGGGCCGGCCTCGTTTTCTTTTTTTCCCAATGGGTATCATGTTTGCTTCCAGTGGTGAAGTTGTTAATTTGAGCTGAATTGCTAGAACCAAAACGTGTTTGCATATGTCACCGTAAAATGGTCAAACACGTTAGATTGTAAAATAGCTTGAGAGATTGTAAACTCTCGAAATATTGTCAAACGAACATACTGCAATAAAACGCATTATTTTTTGTAAAATGCATGCGATGTTAGTCAACTCACGCGGTGTGCAGGAAAGGAGGGGTCCCCTTGCCCAATGGTACCACTCTCACGAAAAGATAATGTACCACCGCTTCGCGGGGCCCCTATTTCTGAGTGCTGGGTTTAAAGGAACCTAACTAACCTGACGTGGCGTGCCCCAAGTCCCGATTATGGGGGCAGAGATACTTCCGTATGTTCAGTTGACAATATTTCAAGAGTTTACAATGTCGCTAGAGAGATTACAATCTAACGTGTTTGACAATTTTACGGTGACACATACATATTTATTGAAGAACTATCTGCCCGCGACTTCGTTCGCGTGAATTTCCCACTTGCAACATTACTTATTGCTGCTCCGCTCCTATTGGTCATAGTGTGATGTTATATGTATAGCCTATAGCCTTCCTCAATAAATGGACTATCCAACGAAAAAATATTTTTTCAAGTCGAGCCGGTAGTTCCTGAGATTAGCGCGTTCAACCAAACAAACAAACTATTCTGCTTTATAATATTAGTATAGATTCGGGACAGTCGGTCAGGTAAAAATCGTATCAAAATAAAAAAAAACATAAGACCTCAAATAGAAAACCATTAACAAATAATCATTAATAAAGCAGCTTGCAAAACTTTGCTTAAAGTGAACTTTGTAGTTGTTCGTTATGTAAAACCTCAATTGGAAAAATCGAATTTATCTTAATATTGAAGTTGTCCTTTCTGTATTTCTAGTCGCTCACTTAGTAATGTAGTCGCACGGATTGAATTTTAATAACTGAAATGGATTTATCACAACCCACTTTTTGTAAGCTCATTCTGGATTTTATTATTGATCAATATTCGAACGTTAGTTTTTTTAATTTTTCGCTTACTCAAATTCATACCACTCAAGTTATTAAAACATTATGTCATCATCAGTCGCTAAGTTTTTCCTTATTCAATCGTTTTATAATTCCCCTTTATTTTACCACACACCACCTATAAACCATCAAACCACGTAGGTAGTGCCATGGATGTCCTACATCACACAAACTGCTGAGTGATTACTCATACCAGAAAAATAATCAGAAGAGTTATGTGTAACCTAAGCTTTTATCTCTTTTTAATAGGGCGACCAAACATTTTATGAAATGTAGTTATGAATTTCTTTGTGGGACCATGACCTTTTCTTGACCTTTTTTGAGCAGGGTTTAGGGATATTTAAATATAGGGAAATAAAACCAAAAAAAAAGTTTTATTTTAATACTTATGACATAATAATCAAATAATAGGAAGTACCTTTTGAGCAAAAAAATACTTGTAATAGGTACTTCCGCTCTTCCGGTTTACATTAACATCACATAAGTAAAAAATATAACAATAAAATCAAATTCAAAATTAACAAAAACAAAAATTAAATACCAAAAAATTAAATTGAAAAATAAATAACACTAAAATTAAATGAAATTAAACTAAACTTAAATGAAATTAAACTAAAATCAAATTACATTAAACTAAAATAAAATTAATTCAAATAAAATTGAAATCAAATCAATTCAAATTTAATCAAATCAAAATTAAATCAAAATTGGATCAAAATCAAACCAAAATTAAATCAGTCACTAAGAGTGTGTAAAAATTATAATGAATAAATCTGCCAGCTTGAAATGAAGGCTGCACACAAGAGATTTTTTGATAATTGTTTGTTACTCTGGGATTCATTTCTTTTTGAAAAGTTGCATTTATGCAAGATTGTAACTGATTATTATGAAAATAAAATAAAATGGCGAAAAGATAGAAGGACCAAATGTTCAAACCCTTTACTGTATCTCGAAAGTGTTTTAACCTGTTTGATAACATAAACTTTTATTCTATATGTTACAGATTTTAAGAAATATGTTGTATAGAGGATCAGAAATCATGCGTGAAGTGGGTTGGGTCGTATTTGACGAAATTCATTACATGAGAGACAAAGAGAGAGGTGTTGTCTGGGAAGGTAGGTAAATTATATAAAATACTGTATGGTATTGATTTCCACAAGGTAAACGTTAAACCCTTCAGGAAACCGTCAACAGGCCATTCTGTACATAAAACTAAGTAATTGTATGCAAAAATATTGGTAGGAAACAACTGGGGGGAGGGGGGAAATCATGTTTTATGGTAAGACTCAATGTAACGCAATCAAAAATCGTGCTGATGGACAAACATTTAATAGTACAGTCAAGCAAGCTATTTAGTTTACATTTTACAATGTATTTGGTGGGTTAAACTGTAAACCAAATAGCTTGTTCGACCGTACGTACAGGGGTCGTGGAGGTATATACTTAAATTTAAGTTATAGTTGCTTAGTGTGGCACTATATGGCGCTGTGTGTTAATATCCAACGATATTACTAATTTATTTATAATGTATTTATTTACCTATCTTTGTTAAACATCATAATATACAGTATTTGTTGATTTGCTGTTCTTCTTCAAACTCAAATTAGTTGTTTTTTTAAGAAAGCAGTATATCTAAGCTTGACTTACAACTTATCATCTAATACACAGAAACCCTAATCCTGTTGCCTGACAATGTGCACTACGTGTTTCTCTCGGCCACCATCCCGAACGCGCGTCAGTTCGCTGAGTGGGTCTGCCGCCTGCACTCCCAGCCCTGCCATGTGGTGTACACTGAGTACCGACCCACTCCGCTGCAGCATTACATATTCCCAGCCGGAGGAGATGGGATACACCTTGTGGTGGATGAAAAGGTATGTTGTGATTTACGAGATAAGTGATGAGTATGATAGTTGGTTCAAACCTAGTTGGAGTTGTTGGTAATATTGTCACTGTCGCAACTAAACTGTAAATGTAAATCACAACTAGCTGATACCCGCGCCTTCGTCGCCCGCGTACAAATTATATCCTAAAACCTTCCTTGAGAACCACTCTCTATCCATTGGTGAAAATAGTATGAAAACAGGTGCAGTAGTTTTTGAGTTTATCGCGAACATAGTGATATTACCATGCCTTGAAAAATCATCATTCTAGTTACGCTCTGCATAATTTCGATTTAAAAGATTTCCATAAATATTTAAACTGCCTCTATAATCAGGGTATATTCAAAGAAGATAACTTCAACACGGCAATGGCAGTTCTAAGCAACGCCGGTGACGCAGCGAAGGGCGACCAGCGCGGTCGGCGTGGAGGCCCGCGCGGCGCCAATCAGACTAACATATTCAACATCGTTAAGATGATCATGGAAAGGAACTTTGCCCCCGTCATCATATTCAGTTTCAGTAAAAAGGATTGCGAGGCTTATGCTATGCAGATGGCTAAATTGGACTTTAATACAAGTGAGTGAAGACGTATTTTTATAAGTTTCGAGGATAATCCTCTAAAAAGCAATAATATTTGCAATTTAAAATTCACGCGTTTGTTTTTGCCTGACTAGCTTTTCATCTAAACGAAGCCCTAATGTACGAGGTATGGCATCTTGTAGCAGATTGCAAGTCAAAATGACACTACACTACCTCTAAAAAAAGGCCATAAAGTGCATATTACTTATACAATACATCTCTTGTAGTTGAAGAAAAGAAGCTAGTAGACGAAGTATTCAACAACGCGATGGACGTGCTATCCGAAGAGGATCGCAAGCTGCCTCAAGTCGAGAATGTGATCCCTCTGCTGCGGCGCGGCATCGGCATACATCATGGTGGACTGCTACCTATACTCAAGGAAACTATTGAGATTCTTTTCGGACTGGGACTTATTAAGGTATGGAATCGTTTTAAGTCTACTGGTTTTAAGTCTGGGGTTATTTTGATAAAGATGGGTATGTCTGCGGTGCCTTATCCCAAACTATGGCCCACCTCCTGACCTGCACTTTGTGTAACTCCACCTGCACTTTACCTGGACCTGTCCGAAGCCACCACCAACACCATCATCGTGGCTGAGTTCTGTTCGAAACCATTGGAATTATCGACACGAAGAAGAAGTCGACATGACCAGTCTAGCATTAGATTCACCATATTGTAGTGTCAGCAAATCATGTCATTGTATTCTTACCAGGCACTATTCGCGACTGAGACATTCGCCATGGGTCTCAACATGCCTGCCAGAACGGTTGTGTTCACAAACTGCCAGAAATTCGACGGAAAAGACTTCAGATTTGTAAGTAACTCCTGCTTTTTAATTAATTCTAGAGACAATAGATAGACGGAAGAAATTTAGACAAGTGAATAGACTTGTCTAAATTTCTTCCGTCTATCTATTGTTTTTGTTTCGTTTCGGTACGATGGACGATATGACCGTGTTGTAAGCCAAGCAAAGCAAGTTAGTTTTTGTGTTACTGTTGATCCACTTTCGCCAAAGCTGAAATGTTGAAGTCCTCTATCCTAAGCTTATATTCTTATTTCTAGAATATAACAGTTGCTCTCATAAATCAACAAAAAAACAACAAACTACTTTAAAAGAAAAATGCATATACCAATGTTTACGTAATAATGGGAGGTAATGTACGTTAAGGTAGAGGCTGAGGGGGGGGGAGGGGGTAAATAATTTTAATGAATCTGCTTGAGTAATATTTGAACGGCCCCTTAGCGTTTAACAGTAACACTCCAGTTGCAGTAGTCTAAAAATAAGTCTCTAGAAAATGCCTCTAACCCTTCACGTCCTTCCCAGAACGTAGATCTACGCGAGACACAATGGCTTTTTAATTGTTTCTATAATTACGGCATACAAGAGGTTAGAGGCATTTTTTGTTATTTAAGTATTTTTGTAGTACTTACTAAATACTGCTAAATGACAAGCAACATCCATATAACGCAATAGCAAAAACATAAGCTGGGAGTACCTCCACGCGGTGAAGGCGGTAACAGTTTCTACTGGCTAAAACTCCCATAAATATTTTTAAGTTGACCACCAGCTGTGCCTTCGGGCTTATGTTGTTTTCGTTTCTCTATTGCGAACATGTGTTTAGTGGCACGGTAGCCTACCCGGTAACGCAGGGGAGCAGCCACCAAATATTTTACTCAATAGTAAGCAGAATTTGTTAGTAGTCATGGACCCGGTCACGACCCATGAGACTCCTCTAACTCAGCAGAACCTGACCCGCTCTGCTGAAAATGGTCTTTCTGGGCTCCGACCACGACACACGATGATCAGCAAGTAGCCTCTACGTCAAGCGAAGCTTTTCAGTCTCTAGAAGTAGCAGCAAACGCGCAGGCCGTGGAAAATCAGCCCTTACAAAAAGCGTTGACAAGATTAGACGTTTTTAATTTGTTTACGAATAAATTCAAAAACCTGTCAACATCTGAACTAATAAATAAAATTTTCGAATATTTTGGGGAGAGCCACCATATCTCCCATACTAAGGAAGAATTTGCCCCTATTCTTGCCACATTTTTAAGCAAAAGTAAAAGCATGTATAAAAAATGTAACTATACAATTAAACATTTCGAGAAAAAACATCAAGACTGGTTAAGCCAAGTAATTATTACCGGGCAGCTGATGGCTGAAGATTCAACATTGTCACCTAAAACTAAAACATTCACAAATTTAAGTATTCGGCAGCAATTAAGAAGTCGTCGAAGGCTCCAAACGCAATTGCAGGATGAGCCTTTAAAAAAAAAAGTGAAATCTTTCACTGCATCACTGTCAATTGAAGGCGATTCTTTACAATCGAAGCCAGCGAAAGATTTAGAAAAGATTATATATACATGTCTAGAAGCACCTGAAGCACCAACCAATATTTTACAAAAAATAACGAATTGTCCTCGGCCGTATACCCCGGAAGAAGCGCTATCAGTTTTAATAGATAGAAATTTAACAGTCGAGACCTATAATTTTCTTCATATGGATCTTCAAGATCGCGGATTCCCTGCATTTCCTCCATACTATAAAGTTTTAGCAGCAAAAAAGGATTGTTATCCATCCAATATAGCAATTTCAGAGCGAGAAGCCTCAGTCCCTTTCCAAGATCTTTTACAACACACATTTAATAGATTATTGAGAGTCAGCGATGAAGTTATAACACAATATTGCGAAAAAGAAGCTGTGAAAGAGTTGGAATGTGTGGTGGAAGGAAACTGGGGCTTTGATGGGAGTACTGGACAGTCACTGTACAAACAAGCCTTTTCGGATGCTGAAGGCGGTGAAGAGAATAGCCTCATTGCAACTACATTTATTCCGTTAGTAGTAAGAACGAATAATGTTATACTCTGGAAGAATCCTGCCCCACAATCCTACAGGTACTGTAGACCAGTATGTGTGCAGTACAGGAAAGAAACGGCAGCATTAATAATGTCGGAAAAATCAAAAGGGGAAGACGCAATAAATAATCTTTCACCTTTATTAGGCGAAACCACAAAGGGACACAAAATAAAAGCTTCCTGCTTACTGAATTTAGCTGCCATTGATGGCAAAGTGTTAAATACCATTTTAAATACTAACTCCCAAATGCGTTGTCCATATTGTGGTTTAACGGCGACGCATTTCAACAATATTTACCTAGCTTTAGAGCAACCTTTAAATATTGATGCCTTTAAGCATGGTGTGAGTCCACTTCATGCGTGGATCCGAGTGCTCGAGTTCCTCTTGCATTTATCTTATAAAAAAGTGGTAAAGAAATGGAGGATACCTACAAAATCGGAAGAAAAAGGCCTTGTAGATGCTTGAAAAAAAGTGGTTCAGCAACAAATTAGAAAAAAGTTAGGTTTACTAGTAAACGTTGTTCGGCCAAACTCTGGCACCACTAATGACGGCAATACTGCGCGAATTGCTTTGTCCGACAAGAATCGTCAAATGTTTGCAGAAATTCTCGATCGCGACCAGTGGCTACTAGACGACTTACACGTTATCTTAACTGTTATGTCTAGTGGTCTACCAATCGATAGTAATAAATTCGGCGACTTTTGTAAACAAATCGCCTTTAAATATGTAGAAAATTACGAATGGCACCCGATGACAGTAACTTTACATAAAATATTGGTGCATGGAGCTGCAATAATTAATTCAACGTCGCTCCCCATTGGAATGCTCTCAGAGCAGGCGTCGGAATCAAGAAATAAGTTTTGGAGAAGCGACCGTGAGCATCACTGCCGAAAAATGGACAGGGTCAAAACGATGACTGATTTATTTCATAGGGCCTTGGAGTCATCCGATCCTGTAATCTCCCATGCTCACCTGCAGCATCGACAAAAAAAACAACATAAAATTCCTTTGTCTGCAGTCGCAATTACATTGCTAAAACCTCTACCAGACCCGAACTTGATGGAAGAGCTTACTAGTGCTGACGAAACTGAATGTTACGATGCAGAAGAATGTGTGGTGCTTTGCAACGAAGAGTGAGGTTTGACTTTAATAATCGAACACATCAAAATCGACGGCTAAAGAAAAGGCATTAAATCCAAACTTTATATACACTTGATTTGCTATTTATTTCGAATTCTACCTAAAAACAAACAAATGAATTAAACCTTAAGGGAACTTTAAACTTGATATTTCTCGCAAGAAGTTGGTAGAATCGTCACAGCGGTAATTCGTCAAACTCTTATTTTCTTCTCAAAATTGTTTATTGTACGTGTGTGTACCCTACTCGGTTCTAAGCGAGTGCCTACGTTACCTAAACGTTTTAATTATTTGTAGGAATCCCGTTTATGTGAATATGCGTTTCGTTTTCAAGCATAGACAATGTGTGGGTTGCCATATGTGTAAAAAAATAAAAAATTACTGCTGACGCAATCACCATCTAGACCCACGCCCCATGTCATCAAAAACAAGCAAAGCATAGACCTCCCGCCCCCCTATAGTGCTTGCGTAATACTTGAACGGTCCCTTATATCTGTTTAAGTTTTATAGGGTTCCGTACGTCATTCGGCAAAAACGGAACCCTTATAGGATCACTTTGTGGTCCGTCAACCCGGTCTGTCTGCTACCTCTTGGAGTAACGAAAATAACTAACTTATATCTTGTGATTTTACCAGGGAATCAAAACCTATAAGGTACTTCCCGTTGACTTAGAATCATTGATAATTTGACAAGAAGCACATGTAAAGGAAAAATAAAATAAAACCTACAAGTTTATACGAAACCCTGATTGCGAATCCAACTCGTACTTGGCCAGTTTATAAACTTTGCATTAATATTATGAAAAGATCATAAAGCTGTTGGCCCTGGCTGTCATTTGTCCATCTTTGGCAGCCTTTACAGGTAGGTAGTCTGTGGCCCAAAGAGTCCGACAACCAGTCTTACTAAGTGGTATCGTATTAACTGGGTTGGGGAGGTTAGATAGGCAGTCGCTCCGTGTAAAATACTGGTATTCAGCTGCATCTGGTTAGACAGGAAGCCGACCCCAACAAAGTTGGGAAAAGGCTCGGCAGATGATGATTATGAATAGTTCATGTGTTTTGTTTGAGAAATACAATATGTATGTATATATTATACAACGAGCTGGGTACTTTCAGTGTTCTTTCAGACCTATATTTCATTAGAACAAACATTCTTCTTTTGAATATTTATCTTCCCACTGACACAAGGTTCAAAATCACCACCAACTTCATAACTGTCCTCGTTTGTAGATAACGTCAGGCGAGTACATCCAGATGTCAGGTCGTGCTGGCCGACGAGGTCTCGATGACAAGGGTATCGTAATCTTGATGATAGATGAGAAGGTAACACCAGCTGTGGTCAAGGGCATGGTACAGGGCAAGGCTGACCCTATCAACTCAGCTTTCCATCTCACTTACAATATGGTAAGTTACTCTATTACATTGATGTTGCCATAGATAAATAACTTTGGCGAAAATGTGTTGCCAGTCTCATAAAATTACTTTTATGATTTTTAGGTCCTCAATTTGCTGCGAGTAGAAGAAATAAATCCGGAGTATATGTTAGAGAGGAGTTTCTTCCAGTTTCAAAATCAGGCAGCTATACCTGACCTCATAGATAGTAAGCTTAATTTTAATTCAACAGCAATAGACGGGATTGTATAACAAGAGATTGTAAAATCGAAGGGTATACAATAATCAAAGTTAAACTTAGGTGTTGTAAAGTCGTGAAGATTCTGACAGGCTCGAGACAGGGCTCTATTAATACTCGAAAGTTTCAAAAAGATTTTCTTTCAGTTAAAAAGTTCGTTAATTTGAAATTAAAAATGTTGTTAAATATGTTTTAATTTCATAAAATATCATATTTTCCGCACCAACAGAAGTGAAATCGAAGCAGAAACAGTACGATTCCCTGAGCATAGCGGAGGAGCACTCGATAGCCTCGTACAGTGCTATCAGGTCACAGCTGGATCTCCTGGGCGCACAGTTCAGAGCCTTCATCACTAAACCGGAGTATTTGAAGCCTTTCCTACAGCCAGGACGACTTGTTAAAGTAAGTTTTTTTTTCTAGAATATTTAGGTCGTAATTTTGCTATATTGCTCCTACTTGTTATACGCATTGAAGAATTATTATTATCATCCTTTATGTCTTATTGCAGGGCGAAGGCCTCCCTCCCCTCTTTCCATTAAAAAAAAAAAAAAAAAACCGCTGGACATTACACACAGCGCCATCTAGTGCCACACTAAGCAAGGCTTGTGTCGTGGTTACCAGACAGTTGATATATTACATATAAACTTTTTGTTTGTAAATACTTACTTATTATACATATAAACATACGCATTGAAGAATTATTATTATCATCCTTTATGTCTTATTGCAGGGCGAAGGCCTCCCTCCCCTCTTTCCATTAAAAAAAAAAAAAAAACCGCTGGACATTACACACAGCGCCATCTAGTGCCACACTAAGCAAGGCTTGTGTCGTGGTTACCAGACAGTTGATATATTACATATAAACTTTTTGTTTGTAAATACTTACTTATTATACATATAAACATCTCAGTGTTTTGAAACCAAAAACTCAGTTTCGCATTGACTCACTACAAATTCTATTGCAACTACAATAATTATAAATGGTCACTCAAAAAACAACTTAAACTATATTCTCAAATAAATAGATGAGTAAGTGGCACTGAAACTATATTAATTATGCGATTTTGAACTGGAGTAGCATTCACCTTATATCGCAGTTAAGAGGCCTGCGGAGCATGCAAATTTCATACAAACGTAATACCAAAATAATTTGTAAACCGAACATATTCTTAAGGTAGTGTGTATTTATTTTGATTGTATTACAGAATATATAGGTTCCCAAACACATATTTTGAATGTACACTGATTTAAACAAGAGTTATGAGAAAAATACATTTTCTATAGAAATTATTTAATTCCTCATATCTCGTCTTTATATCATTTTCCTTTCAAAATATTTATTTGGGAACATAGATATTCTATAATACTATAAAAATATATACACACTACCTTTTGAATATGTTTCATTTTCATATTATTTTGGTATAACGGTTGTATGAACCCCCCTACCAAACCCCCCCCCAACCAAAGTGTTTATATATTACGTAACAGCAAATATTTACACTAAAACGTTTATATTACTGAAGGCCGTTTATAAAGTCGAGTAGTCGACCATGGCATTAATTAGCACCTTTTTGTTGTTGTTGAATGGAAAGCAAATTTCGAAAATATTTAAATATGTATGAGATTTGGACGTCTCTTGTGTTATTGTTGCAATCAAGTCAAGGAATAGGCTTCCTTCCTTTCTTCAATGCTATCTTATCCGCTAATGTTTGTTATAGAAAACCCAGCATTGTCCCCACCCAAGGGAACTGGTCAGAGTCTTCTATAAACAAATCATCATTTGCGTAGCCTTTTTCCAACTATGTCGGGGTCGGCTTCCAGTCTAACCGCATGCAGCTGAATACCTGTATTTTACATGGAGCGACTGCCTATCTGACCTCAACAACCCAGTTAATACTGGGTAAAACTGGTTGTCAGACTTTTTGGACTGCTGACTACCCGTAACGTCTGTCAAAGATCTGTCAGTGATAGCCGGGTCCAACGGCTTAACGTGCTTTCCGAGGCACGGAGGAAATCCGATATGTAACAGATCACCCATCCACAGACCAACCTAGGCAAGCACGGCTTAACCTAAACATTTACCCGAGCGGCTGTTATTATTTAGCTTCCTTCTAAAACGTATATTTTAGGTAAAAACAGAAAAGCACGAGTTCGACTGGGGCATCATAGTGAACTTCAGGCATAAGACTGGCAAAGGCAAGAGGGGTGAAGAGAACCCGCTCACTGCGGAGACTGTAATCATCGTGGACATACTGCTGCATGTGAAGAAGGCGACCGGAGAAGACACGGACACCAAAGTGCCGTGCCCGCCAGGCGAGGTGACTAAGCTTTTAAAATTTTATAAGTATTCTTATTTTATTCTAGAACCTCTTAAACAATGTGTTTGGTTAACGGTTACCAATACTTTAAGAGGTGATATATACTAATTTCTATTTATTCAATTTATAATTACTCCTAATCTGAGATCCCGTGAATGGCAGCCATCTTGTTTTTTTAATTGGATGATTCAGGGTTAACGTTCAATGAAATGCTAATATGTTTGAATCTAAGAGACCTTGCGACATGCAAATAATCTTACTTTGCAGATTTACGCCGAGGCTATCGAAGACTCAACGCCAAGTTTATCTGTTTAACTCCGTCAGAGAAAAACATTCTACTGCATACTGCATAGTTCCTACACCAAACAAATATTCAATCTATGTCATCTAATATTTTGATTTTTCTTTTATAGTCAGGGGACGTGGAAGTGGTCCCAGTAACCCACACATTAATCTATCAAATCAGCTCTCTACGAGTTTACTACCCCAAGGACCTAAGGCCCGCAGACAACCGCAAATCTGTGCTCAAGACTATCGGCGAAGTCAAAAAACGCTTCCCTGAAGGACCTCCTTTATTGAACCCTATAAAAGACATGAAAATACATGAATCTGTTTTCAAAGAATGCGTCGATAGAATAAAACTATTAGAAGAAAGGTGAGATACATAGCGAATTTACTGAGTTTGTAGTTTTAATTGTCAAAAGTCCAAACCGGGCAAGGCCATGGTCTATCCGTATGCCAAATTTGAGGTTAATCTGCTTAGCCTTACGGCTTGACAAACATACAAAAAGTCACTTTCATCTTAATATTAAGTTAGGTTGAATTTTGAAACCATACATGTGGGAATGTAAGGTGAGTATAAAGTGGCAACACTGATTGAATGAGGGAATGTAGATGATGCAGTGACAACAGTCTCTGTCAAGACGGATGCGCGGAGGATCAGATGATAGAGAGTACGACGAACGACGAATAAAGATGGAAGACGTTTAATTTATTAAATTCAAGAAGTAAAGATTAAATGCTTTTTTTGTTTATTTAGAATCCCACACACTACACACATCCGTTTACTTGGCAAAGACCTTTCCCAGTACATCTATATTTCGTATGGCTTTTAATGGCTCATCTATTTTATTCAGCGAGTTTTACCTGATCAATTTATTCCTCACAGACTATACTCCCACGCTTTACACAATGACAAGAGTCGCGGCGCTCTCACCGCGGCATACGACAAGAAACAGGAACTCCACCAAGAGCTGAGCGTAGCGAAGGCCGAGCTGAGGAAAGCCAAGAGTATCCTGCAGATGGACGAGCTGAAGAAGAGGAAGCGAGTGCTGCGGAGGATGGGTTACTGCACCGCCGCTGACGTCATCGAGCTGAAGGGACGCATCGCCTGCGAGTTGAGCAGGTTAGAACATTCACTTTAAGGTGAAAGCGTCAGGCTTGGCCCGCGAAATTCAATCTTTTTTAGATTTATTTGTAATTTGCGGACCAGTGCTGGGTTGTATGTTGGTGGAAGTACTGTTCGCCGCTGTGGGGCTTACGTGGTTGATGAATTGCAGTCACCAGAATCGTCGGTGCAGCCCTCCAAGTTCATGAAAGTCGAGGAACGAAAGTGAGGGTTGTGTTAATGATTTTGATGATTATAATTCTGTGACTGCATATGTCGTGCAGCCGCGAATGATGTTTTCATCAGCGTACAACTTGGCATTGCCTGCAACTCTATTTTTATACGTTTTTTTGCAATTTGTAGGGCAGTGCTAGGTTGTATGTTGATGAAAATAAAATATGATACACGGCTGTAAGACGTATGTAGTTACAGAATCAAATACAAACCTCCAGGTTCATAAAGATCTAGGAATTACTTTTTCAAGGTCAAATTTGTTCCTAGACTCTGCAAATTATACACATAATGGTTACAGACATAATGGTTTGTCCTAGGTCAGAACTAAACGTAAATTGCGTACTTACATGGGTTTTTTATTCAAATCCTAAGCTCCCTTAACAATTCTTATCGAGGAAGTCTAGTACAGTCTATTCACAGCTTTATTTACGTTGGAATATGGTTGCTGTTGGGCTGCTGCTGTCAATGTTAAAATCATTGTATGTGAAATGATGAATTATTAAACTTTTAAGATCGTTCTCTGGGATGCTTAAGCTAAAACCTTGTTTTCATGAATGTTGACATTCTTGCAGTGCCGACGAGCTGCTACTGACGGAGTTGATATTCAACGGCGTGTTCAACGGTCTCAGCTCGGAGCAGAGCGCGTCACTGGTGAGCTGCTTCGTCTGCGACGAGAACTCCTCGCAGTCCTCCGCCACCGGCGAGGAACTGCGCAGTGTGCTGAGACAGTTGCAGGTGACATATTTTGATGTATTCTTGTATGAGTGCTGACAATGTGCTACTGTTGAGAATGAGGTCCTGATTTCGATTCCCAGGTCAGCCAAAGTTTTATTGGGTTTTCATCATCAGTAATTGCTCAGTAACAGCCGAAAGTCTGGAGTTCATGGCTGACTTTATGAGTGGCAAAATATTCACGTTAGGACTATTAAGTATTGCCTAACCCTTCGGGATTGCAGGCGTGATGTTTTTTTGCAGTGAAATCTTCTTCAGGCGCGTTGAGCACTTTTTGGGTGAACAAATATCATGAAACTCGCGTGACCGCCACATCACCCTTCATAGCACTCGTAGCCGATCCGCTACGGCATAGCAACACTTAGACTGATCGCATGTTTTTTTGTTAGCCTACTTGAGTGTCCCACTGCTGGACAAAGGCCTCCTCTTTCTCCTTTAAAACCTCTCTGTCCTGTGCAATATCTGGCCATGTTCGCCAATGATTCGCCAGATCAGATCGTGATGGCACGGAATGTTCCAGGAATACGCCCGGCGGATAGCGAAAGTGTCTCTGGACGCGAAGCTAGAGGTGGACGAGGATGAGTACGTAGGCAAGTTCAAGTGCACGCTCATGGACGTGGTGCACTCCTGGGCCAAGGGCGCCTCCTTCCTACAGATCTGCAAGATGACTGACGTGTTTGAAGGTAACTATTTATTTACATACAGGGTATAAAAAACCTCTTAACGAAGAATCTCTTTTTGTTCTACACCGTACCTGGGGAACCTTCTAGTTACGGAGATATTGGGGATTTATTTTCCTTGTATTCGTAATGAAAAGCAGTGTTTACCGCGGGTTAAAGACTTATTTAGTCCCTCGAACTATTAGCGCCCTCACTTTGTTTGAGGCAACCCCGTCCCGGGGCTAAATAAGTTACTTTCACCCCTTACAATGTACTATTTCATCCCACAAAAAAAGGCGTTTCCCAGTAATAATTTTTTCACCACTCCCGCACGAAAGAAGTGTCTTTCCTCTACTAAAACAGTGAGGAAAGTTGATTTTTCCTCACTGTTTGAACAGTGAGGAAAGTTGGTTTTTCCTCACTGTTTGAACGTTTGAACAGTGAGGAAAGTAATGATCCCGTTCAGAAACTAAACTTGCCTGATTTTATATAAATAGGTATACATACTAATACATATATAGGCATATAAAATAAACTATATACTTACTTTACTAATATTACTGTACTATATAATACATACTGTATACTGTATAATACTGTACTATTTTAATAAAACAACGATAAATGTACCCAATAAAAACGTTACTATTAACTTTAAAAATTGCAGTAATTTTACATTTCATTTTTAAATTATTTTCATGAATTAAAGATCTTTTTATTTTATAATGAAGTATTATTTTGATTTGCTTTGTGACTATTTAATTTATTTACCTATGATGACTGAATACTTTCTTGCTGGGAGTGGTGAAAAGTTTTGTATTTAACTTGTGAGCAAGTTCATTTGCTATTCGTTTTGTTGAGTCTTTCGCTTACTCAGGATTGGAATTTAAAATCACTCGCTGCGCTCGTGATTCTATTTTTCAATCCTTCGTTCGCTCAAGACTCAAAATCAAAACTCATTGGAAAAATGAACTTTCCTCACATGTTGGATAAATAACTATTGCGTAAAGTTACTAAATTTGTACAGAATGCTTGGTTGACGGCTTCGCTTTACACCCTGTATAAGTGAAACTGTGATCATGGATGGTTGTTTGTAACTCTTTCACTCAAAAACTACTTAACGGATTTTGACGAAATGTAGCATAGGGAGTTTATAACCTGGATTAAAACATAGGATACTTTTTATCCGACTAGTATGATCACGCGGACATAATCTATAATAGCCCGAGCCACGAGAAGCTATATTTTTTGTAAACACACATTGGGGTACGCAACCTTAGGATCAAATAAAAAAATGACAGCGTCATAGTGTACTTACTTCAAAATAGCGACTCAAATGTTTACGTTCCATGATGCCAGATACTTTCCAGTACCACAAAACAAGGTGGGGACTATCGTTATTTATAAAGTTACCAATAACACAATTTTCATTTACCTCCAGGTTCCATAATCAGATGCATGCGTCGCCTCGAAGAGGTGTTACGTCAGCTGTGCCAGGCAGCCAAGAACATCGGCAACACAGACCTTGAGAACAAGTTCAGCGAGGCCATCAAACTGCTGAAGAGAGACATCGTGTTCGCGGCCAGTCTCTACATGTAACTGATATGTATGTAACAACTTAAATATAAGCGTATTCCAATTGATTGCCATATTTTATTTCTCGCTGTCCTTACTTACTGATTTAGTTTGATTAGTACGCTTGGACAATCATCTAGATTCTAGTTAGATAGATAGTGTAGTTAGCGTTATGCATATAAAGGCTGGTGGCCGGCCAGTAACACTCAGAATTTAAGCGTTTATTTCAAGTAAGCCAGTTACAGGCACTTTTGATTGTCGAAACACAGATGAAAATTAAATGTAGCTACAATCTCAGTCACAAGGTATAAAGACTATGAAAGTACTGTTGTTGCCCATTGCAAAGATCGTAGATCGTAGATCTTCAAGAAACTCCAACCACTCTAGTGATCGTACACTTATCCGCGCCGAATGAAACATTTTCTTATCCGTATAATGGATAAATGTGAAAGGTCATTTCATGTAATTATTTCAAAAAAACTCGATTATTTTGGTTCATTTTCTTCCTTCAGCTCTGATAAGTGTGTGTTCACCTTAAATCAGAATATTGTTATAATACCTTGGTTACATCATTTATGTTGAGATTAAATATTAATACACTGGAACACTTTTTCGCAAAACCTCGTCGGTACTAACGTCCAAGTTGCAATCTCGCGACGGCGACTCTCATCTAACAGAACACGTTTCGGTACATAAAACGATATACATGCATCTTGTGTCGATACCTTGTCCCAGAACAATGTTGCAATGCAAATGTGTCCTACTCCAAATGTGTCCTACTACGAAAAGGCTTTACGTAACGTAGAAGCGACTGGTTCCAATCTTACTAAAACAGCACACCTCTAAAGTACCTCATACACATGATCACATATCGCAAAATTGGATATAAATAGGATGGGGAAGTAAAGGAAATAAAGCACATAGTCACAATGTTATAAGAGAACTTTATTGTTGTAATTACTGTATATCTATAGCATGAACTGGCAAGTAACAAAAAGAACAGTATTTTACTAGAATTACGCTAGAGAACCATGTTCACACAGATTGCCGTGCCGAATGCAACAACTTTAAAACTAACACAAAGAAAAATATTACAAACAGTGACGTCAAAAATTTGCTTTCCAATCCGAATATTTTTTTAAAATTTATACCCACACGAATTTTGATTGTATTTCTAAAAAGCATTAGTACTGCTTTGACAGATCTATTACGTAAAAATCAAGAATTTTGGATTTATATAAAAATGTACGATATAGGGATAAAGTGAACGTGGCAAATTTTCAACGTGAGCGTACACTCACTCGTTCCGCCGGCGCCGCTCGCCGCACTACGCAACTATTTTAACCAGGACCCTGTCAATGTGGGATCAATATCGCGACTCTACAAAACATTGATAAAGACCTTATTAAAATAATCGATATCAATATTGTAATACATGAAAAAATTTAAAAATTGCTTACGCTATAGTCTCTTTTGGTGCCTGAATTGATATGTCCAAGAACTAAACGCGAAATAAACGCTAATTCTGTCTAACTATAACATTTCGAGTAACTAAACGAGGTATTTGTTTTGTGTCTATAGTTACATAGAACTAAATCCCGCGAAGTGCAAGTAAAAATATCTGCACATGGTAGTTGACGCGAGCTCGGCCTATGCTATGATAAGTATACGCTATTATTATCGTTTAATACTTAGACGTAACAGTAAACACCCGCCCCGCGTTCGACTGCTATGGAAGACTCGACGCTTACTAGAAGCACTTTCAATACATTACCAGTCGTTCGCCACTCACCAGTTTAAACAATCTCTACGCCATTAAATCGACTCCTTACTGTATTATTTATACAAAATGTACAATTTCTCAAAAGCGCCCTCAACCAACGATGTCTGTTGTATATGTGAGTATGCCGTGTACGATATGACTATGTTAGCTTGTCGGTGATACGCGCACACTGACCACAGTAACCTCGCTGCCACTCATAGGGAATATACCGAGTTAACTTTATTATTGCTTTAATTGCTAGTATTTCTCTATTGTATGTAAGAGAATTGTAATATCTAAAACTTTCTTGGGTAATGTATTCTAACTACTGTACCATATAAATGTTGGCAAAACTGCATACAATGCCCGATACCAGGCCACTCTAAAAACTCTAAGCCCTCTCAGTTCTCTTTCCACTTAATATTATAATACGCGAAGTACACAAGAGATTACTGTCGTCAATCTACGTTATAGAATGTCTAGCTTGCTATTGTCCTGCGTACACCCAGCTCCACTCTTCACTAGGCAGCTAGGCACGCGGTCGACACATAAACTCAATATCATCGGTTCCATACAATAAGACCCGTGTGATCTGTGACACATATTGTTATACAGTGGTTTGGCACTCAATCTCTGTCAGCTATGTTAATTAGGAATATCTGTATAGGCATGTATGGATTTTGTACTATTTCAAAAGTTTGCAATAAAATGGACAATAGCAAGCCGTATACTCATGTACATTAATGACTATTCAATATATGATATATAAAACTCTATTTAATGTAAGTATGTGGATTTGATCATTACTCCTATGTAACATTCACATTTAGGTTAGGTACAAACAAGTTAATAGGTAAATACGCTTATTCTCTTATACTCCGAAATTTGAAATTTACGTATGAAAGTATTTTGTCAGTACTTATCCAATATTCCGAGGCCTTGACATCTCAACGTGAAACAATCGAAAGAGAACATTCTGATATGCAAACAATCATTATTTATTGTAACAGATCGATATGACGAAGTTATTCTTTACGACAGCAGAAGTCGAATTTGAACGACCTATATATTAGCAACACACTTTCTTAAATTGTAGTAGGCCATTTAAGTTAGTAAAATATTTACAATAAAAATACGAAACTGTTTACAGTTTCTTTACGACATTACTCGAAGATTAGGCGAGAAAATCACTAACGACTAGAATGGAAAGTCGCCAGAGACGCAGGCGTCGCCGCGCCCGGGGACACGCCTCGCGGTCGCGCGGCCCGA
Organism: Xestia c-nigrum; assembly: GCA_916618015.1. Taxonomy (NCBI): domain Eukaryota; kingdom Metazoa; phylum Arthropoda; class Insecta; order Lepidoptera; family Noctuidae; genus Xestia; species Xestia c-nigrum. Next base: position 9,069,645 of record OU745245.1, on the reverse strand, counting down.
TGGGCCCGGCTGGCCCCCCGGGCCCCCGGCAGGCCCACAGGGCCCCCGGGTGGCCCACCGGCCCACGCGCCGAGCCCTCACAACAACGCGCTATCAGTAGTTTGTTCCCCTGTATGGCAGTGCGTGTTAGCGCTGCGACGCCTTCTCGACGACACAACGATTTTTTACAGTACACAGGCACACATAAATTCAGCAAATAAACCTCTCTACAAACAAATATTCTTCTTATTTACATCAACCACTATGCAACTATTCAATAAGTTTGCGATAAATTTGAATGACAGATATAAAGAAATAAATCGAATTAGGTCTCAACATAGGTAAATTTTTCTAAAACAGTTAAACGATATTAATATTTTACATAATTATCTTTCAATACCTATTAAAATTAGCTATAATTTATAAGATCTCCAAGTTTGTGATAATCCTCGATTTAAATTTAACAAGATATTCGTTACCTACCTATTTACCGTATGCGTCTGCATCAGTTACAATATGAAAGTGACAACTTAACAGAGAGGAGAAAATATTTCAATAATCATCGTACCCTAACTCGCTATAATCCTGTCTCAAAACAAGATCAAAAGTTCACTTGGTCGGACCAAAACTTCAGTCGGTAAAATTGATCAAAACTGTGGCGAGCTTCCGCCCGCCACACACATACAGCCGCACTCCTCCACACATCACTCGCAAGAACACTTGAACGCCTTATTTGGTAGAAGCTTTCCCTGGAGATGTCGTGAAACTACGAGATAACAGTTAAAAAATCGACCGGTTGCTGAAACTGAGTGGGGTACAGAAAGCTTCACGACTCGCCGGCGTTCCGGGCGTGGTTGGTACTGGTAGACTTTACACTGCGCCGCGCAGTCACGTGCTCAGCACGAACCGCAGCAGCAGCGGCGTCAGCACGGCCCACAGCGCCGGCATCATGCGGCCCCCGCGACCGCATGACTGGATCTCAATTTCCTGGGGAAAGATTAGTAAGCTACATTAATCACTTCAGTTTTTTAATGTTACAGGACCATGCTGAGATAGCGGCCTTTTGGCCTCGTTCAGGACCTTTCGTTTCTTTTTATTTTTTTTTATCTATGTTTAGTTTTCAATAGTCGTAAATAACGTTAATTTTTATGTGTTTTGTCCTGTACGGGCTAATAAAGGCTTTTTCTTTCTTTCTTCCTTCATTTATAAAGTCTAAACTGACAGGCGGGCTGAAACGACATCGTCGTGTGCCGAGGTATTTTCATTTTATTACGAGACTATGATTTAAATTTAATTTTTTTTCGGCGTTTGCTTTCGCTAGGTTGAAGAAGAGGCAAAGATATGAAGCCGTTATACTGCCTAATTTTTAATTTTTAATTTTATTTTTTTTATAAATTTAGAACACAAATTAATTTGTTTATAAAAGTAAATATTAGTTTAAACCCTGGATCTGTCAAGCCTGACCGTGACGGTCAGATGACATTGTTTAACTATTTTCTCTACTTCGCTGACAGTTAATATGAAGTAAAGTTTATCTATGATATTGAATTTATAAAAACAATTTGAATATTCAGAAAATGTTTACAAAGAAAGATGTAGATCGCTTTTCCGGAATCCATTGAACCAATTTGGACTAAGTATATGTATAGTTGGTTATCTGTGGCAATTTTGCTTTCCGTACACGGTGGAAAAAATAGCAAAAACGCACGTGTGTGGAAAACACTGCATTTTGAACCTAATCGTAGTGCGAAAAGAACCAGTTTTCGAGGAAGTGTATTGAAAATTGTATTTTGACATAGAAAAAAAAATAGAAGGCACCTCGGGGTGGTAGGAGCCGCAGTGCGCGGGTCGGCGACGGTGCAGCGCGGCGGCGCGGCGGCACGCGGCGCGCGGTGCATGCTCGCGCGGCCGCACGTCCAGGCGCTTGGCGCCGCACGGGCACAGTGTGTCTACCACCAGCAGGATCAGGTTGCTGTGCGGGATTTTCTGCACGCTGAACGGCCTGGTGCACGTAAAAGAACTTATTAATCACCGCAGACACCAACAACAAAATCCATTTTAAACATGTTTCTTTTACGTAAGTAATACTAATAATAAACGTGACATTTCAGGGCTCGATTTAGATTCGGTTTTTCCGGATACCTCCATAATGTTTAGGGCTTTAGTTTTGGTTTCGGTAAGTAAAAATTAGACCGTTACCTCTCGCAACCAGAATTATGGCAATTAGTAAGTTTGCCCTTGAGCGGCTGTGCTGTGTTGAGCCGGGAAGACTGCAGCGTGAACAGTTCCGCGCTTGTGTCGCAGGGCCGCACGGCCGCCGACCGCGCCGCCTCGCGCGGGGGAGCGGGCGCGGCACCAGCGGGGGGCGCAGGGGGCGGGGCGGGCGCATGGCCGCGTGAGCTCTCGCCCAAACCGTCAATGATGATTTCGTAGGTGCCGCGGTCCCTGTCTAGGTCGTCATCGTTCTCCATGTCTTCCGTTTCGTAATCCTCGTAATCTGTTAACACAATTTCAGTCGGTAACTCTGTGTAAGCTATTGGTGACGTATCTGTAGTATCCGTTGATTGAGGGTATCGTGATATCGTCTGCTTACCGGCTTCCTCCTCGGCGTAAGGCCGGGCGTGTGCGTGCACAGGCTCCCAAAGGGGGAACCACATTGCAATTAGACTGGTGAGATATCCACCGAGCCAGGAGAGCGGTTTCAAGGGCTGTGATGGAAAACGTAAACATAAGTAATGGAATGACAGGTAAAAACTAGACGTTCTCTCAAAACTTTTTGAACATACCGTAATTTTGTGTCCGTCTCCGCTAAACGAGTTCCTGGAATCCGGACATCTGCCTTGATGATCATGGACGACAACCTTTTTGTATATTCGGTCCTGTACTAGAGAATCCATGATAGTGCCGTCAACCTGACCAAAGAACCGGCCGGTTTGCGAGACGTCTTCGGACAGAATGATGAATCCATTGTCGTCTAAAATGTAGCAGTCTAACTCGTCGCCTGCGCAGGTTTTCTTACATGATGTGCCGCCTGTGCACTGTAGAAGAAATGTGAAGTGAGATTGCGTTACAAGAAGGATCGTCCGTTTGAGTATGACTTACTGCAGAAGTAACGTTGAGGAAGTGTTTTGCTAGCGAGTCTAGCTGGAAGTGTAGTCCGACGACGGCGGCGGGGGCTCGGTGTCCGCGGGACTCCACGAACACGGCGTGCGTGGCGAGCACGAGCGGCGGCCGCCCGCTCAGCTCCTCGGCCTCCGAGCCGTCACGGAAAGGAACCGAGAACACGAAGCTCTCGGGCTCGATGGCGTGGTGCTCCACTGCGCGCCGGTACCACTCCGAGTCGTAGGCTCGCGCATATCGTTCGCTGAAGTGGCTGCAAGATTACAATTTGGAAATTATTTTGTGCAAATTTCTCAATGGCAGCAGACTAAACCACGATTTTTGCAGGTGGGACTCACGTAACCGAGCATAACTATATTCTCCTTAGACATTTCTATCCTTGACTCTCAAGTTTGCAGTAGATGCTTTAAGTTACATCTCTGAAAAATCACAGTAAAATAGCAGAAACTTCGTTCGTTCAGCTTGTTTGAATAATTTCTCACGTTACTATGGTAGCAGTAGCACTACTTACGGTTCAGCCGAGTCTGTATTCCGGGAGGTGTTGACATTCTCGGTCCAGCGCAGCAGACCGGAGCGCGTCGCGATGAACGATAGCGTCACCACGAACTTGTGGAATCGGCCTTGTCTGCAAAGACATACGAAGGTAAGCATTTCATCTTGACTGGATCTTATTGTTGGGGACTTAAAAAGAACCTTACCCGATGGTGGGTATGGCTCATATTAGTTTATTTTCCCAATGTGTTTAGTCCTCTTGATAGAAGTAGAGAGCTTGTTGATGGGGCCGTGCTTGGATTGCAAGGTTAAAGTTATTGGACTCCTTATTTGCTTTGTTCATGTAAAAATAACATGTAGGCTTTTTCTTCATGGATAAAATGCATTTCTTAGATACTTATTATGAAATAGTATGTGCGATTGAGCTTTAAAATTAGTTCCATTTTAAAAGTTTTTAGTATTCCGGTATCATCTCGACCAAAGCTTGTTTTTATCGATAAGCTTTTATACATTCCTTTCACAGTTGTATAACCTCTGACAGCAGCAACCTTATTTATTGGAATTAAAATAAAGATTATATTTGTTTTACATAATATGTGTTACTATCACTGTCTGCAATTCAATAGCAACCTTTTTGTAACGATGCTATTTGTTTTGACAGTGTTGTAAAATCAGAGGTCAAATTTCTGTGAAAAGCCTATATGGCAGGTTTAAAACTCCACGTAGAAAAATAAAGTTCAATACGGAAAGGAAAATAAAAATCCGTGCCGGCTAAAAATCCACACAAAATAGCTTAATAGTAGTTTTACCTGATCCTTGGTAGCTATATATGCATACATGGTAGATTAACGTAAAAAGTAACACACGGGAAAATAAATAAATCGAGTAAAGTATAAAATTACATTAAATAAATAAATATCGCTGGACGTAACACGCAGCGCCATCTAGTGCAACACTAAGCAAGTGCATTATTCCAAATGCAGATATGGGCCTGAATATTTTGACCACTAGCACTTCAAAAATCAACATGTAGTCTATTGATTTGAACAAAGGGGGCTTTGTAGTAGATTTTTTTCTACAATATTAGGTAGGTGTCTGTAGGATGTCCCTTCTACACCGGATGAGTCCATCCACCAAGACCCCTACACTTTACTATTCTACTTGTGGTTAATGACTGCCAAAATCACAATCAAATATACTCGCCATCTTTACCAGTAGCAAACCCACAGTGTAATTAAAATTACTCGTAACTAATAAAGCCTTTTCGTGCGTTCAATAGCAAGTTACATTTTTGCGTACAAATCTTCACCCAGTGTTGCCAATCCCATAGCCATTACGTATATACGTGAAGACGTCTGTCCGTAGCTGGTAAATATAACTAATAATTCTAAGTACTTTGTTCACCAATGTGAAGAGTTACGTTACCTTGTAAGTAGTGCCATTAAAGTCGCTATCGGGCTATTTGTGTGACAAACACAAACAAATTAGTCATCAAAATTATAGAAAAAAGCTGAAGTTTTATTGCCAGTGGTGATGCTAAATTTGGTGCAAAAGGGTCTTATTTTTGATTGCGTGAACTTTTGTTAAGATTTTCAGTGGCGGTACGAGAACTTCGTGCTGATAGACGTTTAGAGAAAGCCTTTTTATTGTAAAGAGTTCTTTGCAAATCGTCTCTTATAATAAAAACATATCGTCTGTAAACCCTGTAGGGCTAGCTAGAGGGGTTCCTAGTTCATCCACATTTCGCCAGTTATATTTAAGTTTCATGTTTTACCGGGCAAGCTGATTGACATCAACGGAACAGAAATCCAGAATCTATGGCTGTTACTGATAAATTCCTGGTGGTAAACCAATAAAATGACCCAACCTGGGAATCGACCCCTGACCTTATGCTCAGCAGTACCGCTTGGTACCAACGAGGAAGTTCTTAGGAGTGAACACAAAAATTTAACTGACTTCTGGGATCATGTCACACAATGTCTGAGCGACTAGGTTTTGTGTTAACAGCCCATTTTGGCGATTGAACCAGAGGCAGATGTCGATGTGGCTTACTCTGTCAAAATGTACCTATGCATTATCTCGTACCACCACTTAGAACTGGGGAAAGATTTCCCTCCGTTTCAAAACAAAAGGTATTACAGAGATTGAAAATTGAATTATTTCGTGTGGTGCTATATCATGCTCTAATTCAAGGTGTACTTACTGGGAGTGATGACTAGCATGTCCAGTGTGAGCGTCCAATTCTTTGATTACCATCGCATCCCTAATGAGTGATTGTACTAAAGTTTTGTCACCTGGAAACAAAGCATTGTTTTAGTAACTTATTAGGCTAAAGAATATCTTCAAATCCAGAAGGCTTTTAAGGGATATTGAGGAGCAAAGGCGCTTCGGTCTAACTAAAAAGCTCGTGGCTTGGACTATTCCCAAATGACAATGATCGCAAATTTTATAATTATTAACTGTTGTCTGTTTATAAAATGAAGGTTCTCTGAATGCTAAATATGGTGTTCCCGTCTTCTGTCGCTTGTAGGAGTCAGCTTAAATGCACAATCAATTGAACTCAGATCGGTGTAAATTCGATCTACAGGCAAGCTATCTAAGACTCCCAGCGGCTCACATTAGCCATGGATCGAACGAATTAGAACGAGCTGGAAGTCATGGAGTCATGGCCTACTATTTCCAGAAATGGGTTGATGAAGGGTAACAGTAACAGTAATACGCACAATAATAAGAGTCTCTGTCCTGCTTCTTATGCGCGTTGTGAAGAGTGAGAGCTCGCGGGCGCAGTGACATCCACTTCCAGCCGGGCCGTCCTGCGCGCGACAGGAAGTGCACCAGCTGTTCCTCTGGCGAGTTGAACGACTGGTCGGACGTGGACGCATATTCGCAGTACACCCTGTACATACAACTTGCTCAGTAAACGCTGTTCGGTGTCTTGATAGTACTCGCAAAAACAAAAAGGGATCTTAGTCCTGTCCGATGGCACCCGTGTCTTTTGACTACCATTATTGGATGAGGAGGTGGATACTTAAGGTTGTCCATGTATGTACCCACTAAAAGCCATTCAACTTCTATTTTAGACCTGTCAAAGTGTCCACCCGAAATGCATTCTATCTAAGTGCAACTTCTTCCAATCGATATTTTCATGGCGGAAAAGTAACAGTCGTAAAATAGAAAAGTAATCCTTACCAATCTGGGTGAACCTTCCAGTTTTCGCCTTTGAAGTATTCTGTGACTGCAGGAATTAGAAAACAAACATTAGTTCGTATTCAAACGTCCATTTCAACCTCCCGTTCCCGTATCACCCTTACCATTAATAGGGCTATGCTTGACTTCCTGCTCTGCCTGCAACTCGTACATCCCGTATCCGTCAGGCAGCACCGCCGCCAAAGAGAATGGCGTGCCATCTACTGGGCTGTAGAAGTACCGCTGGCGTCTGGTCGCCACGCGCCGCATGTTGTCGTATTGAACTTTTACCGCAATTTCTGTTTCACCTTCCCGCTGTTCTATCATGTCGTGACGGAGCTAGAAAATGGTAGTTAATTTTGAGTGATGTTTATCCGTATAAGTAATTGTTTAAACAGAACAACTTTTGATAAAACGGTTACCAAAAAATAAACATCAATCCTTCCGGATACTAAAATAGGAGTTTCCATTTTAGTAAACGAGCCTGAAATAAACAAAGCCCGAATATAGATCCCTGAGGGACCCATTAGACATGATAATCCTTAAATAACCAAGGACTCAAAAATAGATATTTAGGGTACGGTACGCTCATTTTATAGGATGCCCTTGATATAACTAAATAAAGATCCTAAGGGCACTCCCATTTAATCGCCCGGGTGTCTCCACTGCGAGGATCGACCGGAGGACACGGTGGAAGTCTGCCCTGCGTGGGCGGAGCTCCGCCGTGTCCTCGTGGCGGCGATCGGCGGCGGCGACCTCTCGCGTCCGGCCCTGGTTCAATCCATGGTCCGGAGCGAGACGGAATGGGAAGCCGTCGCCTCCTTCTGCGAAGCAGTCATGCTAGCGAAGGAGGTGGCGGAACGAGAGAGGGAGAGATCCTCTCTTCCCGGCCGCCGCGGGAGACGCAACGGGCGTCGGGGGCCACGTGGTGGCTACCGGCCACCGTAGATGCGGGCCTGTGGACGGCTGGCTATGGGCTAGCTAGCCGTCCGGCCGTCTAACGACGACGACAGGCCGTGTCGACGGCGCGTTCGTGTTCCACGCGCGCCTCAAAGAGATGTCAGCAAAAGGAGAGGGGCCCAGCAAGGGCCGAAGCCTGCCGGGGTTGCGGGCCTGTTCGAAAGAGATACCGCGGCCCCGGAACGTAAAAGGCGAGGAAGGAACATGGATGGTTTTTAGTCAGTAAGAGTCTGACACTCCCTCCCGCTCCGCCCAGAGTGGGGGGGGTCATTTGAAGATTTCCCATCCTTAAAAAAAAAAAAAAAAAAAAAAGGGCACTCCCATTTTAGCAACCGTTCCTGCAAGACTTAAAGACTTATACGTGATAACTTACATCGAGCAGTAGCGAAGTGAGGTTGACCCTGGAGTTCTCATCAGAGTCCACGAGCAGTTCCACGTCCGTGAGGTCCACACTCGAGTACAGAGGACGCAGCGTCTCAGTGTACTGTGGAGTATAGTAGCCATATTTAGTTTAACCGACTAAACTCAACTAACACTATTCAAATTCTCATATCCCTTCTTGACAATGGATTAAAACTGTAAAATAATTCTTTATGATAACTTTTTTCATGTACTTACTTCCTCGTTCGTATGCTGTAACAAAAGGTTTCAGTTTTATAAGTTTTTTGACGAAAATCATAAGCAATTTTTGGCATTATTCAGCAGATTTTTCTTTTTAAGTACATACCAATGGTCTCAAATCTGGATGATATAATACATGCCCGTTGTTATCCACCATGAACGAATAACCGTTCACACCCAACTGAAAATACGTTATAATTTATATTTTTTTGAATCTCAAAGAAATCAGTTTGAAGGTAGGTTTGAGCTGTTTGAGGTGTGGTAATCTACCTTATACGGTGGTACGAGCTTCTTCAATTGATCGATAGGCACATCGGTTCCCACAACGCCGAGTAAGTTAGCTTCTCTTTGCTGAAAAATAAGGTTTTGTAATAAGTAAGGCAATGCCAATCATAAAACGTAGCTAGGAATACAATTAGGTACTCAAATTGTAATACGGTGTGGTACACATACCGTGTGGTTTCTCCTATCGAAGATGGGTACGGTGACGGAGGACATCAGTTGGCCCATGCCATCATCCGACAGGCTACTGCTCTATAATGATAAAAAAAAAATTGTTTGTGTACGATAGTTATTTGAACACTTCTTCAGACTACTTCGTAAACTCGCTCAAAGAAGCGAAGATGGGATAATAATGGTTGTTGATTGAGTAACTCACAACTACTCTCAAAGTGTTCTAATCCTCTCATCTGTCTGCTCACGATGTTTGCGAAGATTCGAATTTTAATGAAAATATGCTAAGGCTAAGTTATGAGCTGTGCCTTTTCACTACAAAATTGATGTCTATCGGAAATACACCCTATCATTCACTTCAAAAAAACCTCAATCAAATTTCCTTTTTGACCACAACACGGAATCTCTGTATCGTCATCTCACAGAGAAACTGGCTGTCTTACCTCTAACTGCCGCAACACAACATTGCTGTTGTCATTGTTGCTATGGCGACAGACTTAGATAAGACGGTTATAGCTATCCAGGCGGATTTAAAACCAGCCAGAGGAGAAAATTTTGATCCGCTGAGAATCGAACTCAGGACCTCTGGGTTTGAGATAAGTAATCTTACCATTAGACCATAGAGGCGGTTAAAATGTGTACCTATTCTTTCGTTTGTGATGCCCGACCGAATTGGTCTGACGGCTGTCTTTAACTATTGTGTCTACTTCGCTAAAAGATGAATGTATAATATACAGTATACACACCCTTCCGCCGACGTACGCAGGGCTCCAATGCACGGGGTGCACGGTCTGGTACATGACGAGCGGCCTCGCCAGCACTTCCACGAAGTGCAGCACCTTTGACTTGATCTCCGAGTGCTCGTTTATCGTCACGTAGAAACCTGATTGATAATTATTCGGTTGCTATTAATTCATCAACAGAATACGATGATGGGTCCCAAGATCATAGGTGTCTCTGTTTTATACTTCTGCCTGCCCTGTTTCGGTGAAGTAATTTCAGAAGGCCAGGCAGAACATCAGTCAGCGTAGTATGTTATAATTGCTTGTTTCATTATCCCCAGTTACCCGTCACTTTACATTATTAACTCTCTTTAAGTTCCTCACCCCTCACACATCTTAGCCTGAATATAATTTATTGTTGTAGTAGAGTCACATCCAAGTCTTTTCTATATAACAACAGCAACAAAAGTAATTAAGACTATACCTTTATTAGTGCACGCCATATCCTTCATATTATGTCCAGCGGTGGCGTCTCCACCCACTCGGTAGGTGAAGATGCGCACGGGCATGTGTGGCCAGTTCCACGTGCGGAACACCCCCTTCACGCCGCCCGCACCTCCGCCAGCGCCTATTACGGCGATAGCCTGGTTGCATTGACAACCAAGACCAGTTCTGTTGTACTACAGGAAAAAAAAAGAAGAATTATTAGTTTTTGAGACATTTGAATTCTTCGCTTTTTCACAATACTGATAGTACGAAAGTGCTGCATCACTTCCCTCTCCTTTTTTAAACCCTTCATCAGTTTTTGTATTTAAATCTCTAGAATATTCTTATTTCTTACCCGATGTAAGATTTCGAAGCCAGTAGTGAGAGCGCCGGTCAAGTTGGCCACTCCTCCGGACAGTTCCGCATTCCATATTGCCGTCTTCAGTTCTCTTATCGTTTCTGGAAGAGCCTGTAACAAAATTACTATGATAAGCATGCGTGTGAAATACCAACCTTCCTAGAAAAAGTCCTACTATACATATTTTTTAGGACTTTTAGGGCATTGCTTGCTTTCAATATTTTATCCAGTAAAAGTGTGTTATTCATGCAAGTTTCCTTCTAAAAGGAAACATTTCCGAGATGGCACTTATTCTGAAGTAACTCAATAAGTTCACTTTACTACATCCCTTTGTCCATAATTCGCGCAAAGTGGCTCCAAGCGCTGGAGAGATATCCTGCAATTTTATTGGTTGACATCAAAAGGTAGTAAAACGTAAAGACGTTTGAAAATATGAATATTCATTACATTCTCTTCATAAGGCGATGTCATTGAGATAAGGAATGTGACTAATTTATTAATTGCTAATCCTCTCTCTTCTGCTTTTGTTGTTCTTATGAGAAAGATAAAAATCATGTTAGGTACCTACAGACTACAGAGTAGTGAGAGATAGGTACAAACTTAAGTCATTGTGTCAGAAAATGTGCCAGAAGGTACATGATGTAACAGCTTTATCTTCTGAAGAATCTACAAGGTCTTACCTTGGCTCGCTTTGTTTAATAAAACTAGCCAAGTTACTTGTTCAACTAGCGATGAGTTAAAGTAGTGTCTAACCACGGACGAAGGCTGCAGCCGGGTGCAGGCAAACAACCTTGAAAGTTGCTGCGAAGGCCCATTGTTATGAGTTCCAACTACCACTAGCATGTTTAGCGTTTATTGCTTAGCTATCTTCAAGTTTCGTGCATAACAAGGAAGTAGGTACGACCAACTGCTGACGTTGAGTTGTTTACGTAATTACTCATGCAACTTGTAACTTAATTACCTGTTGTTAAGGAAATGTAGCAAGTGTGAACAATTATACGACACGCACATATTGCGGCTTTACTTATACGAAATTAAACTGGGTTATTTTTGGTCCGTCTACGAGCCCTTTGAAAACAGACTGATCTCAAATGTATATCTAACTCGTCAATAACTTTACCAATACTGCTTACAAACAGCAAATAAGTCATAAGATACCAAATACACCGTTTGTAGAGTCGTTAACGTGAACAAACAGACGAATATACTAATGAAACATGGTGCGTGTTAATCTTAAATATACAAAGTTTCATTTCGCCCGGGACGACATAAAGCTGGGAATGTTTGCCATGAAGGTAATTGTTGGATCGTATATTAGCGAAGTTACCGGCTTAAGAGCGAACCAGCCTTTTGGACGATTTCAAGTAGGAACGGCTTGAAGTATTGGCTTTATCTATTTGATGAGATAGAATCACAGCACAATGCTTTAATTGTAGGGTTCAGAATTATTTTTCTCTATTATTTGTGAACAACTATGTTTCGTCGCTATTGTTTGTTTCCTTACAAAAGTGGTAGTGTAGTGATCTCGAATAGAGGGAGTATTATCTAGTCATCGATCGGACTTGTGAGTTGGCTCGACCCGCTCGGAGAAAGTGTGCAAGTATCGCAGCAAAGTTGCAAGCTCGCGCGATAAGGGCGCGGCTCTCCTCCCGGAGTGCCACAGTGCCAGCACTCCCACCTGTCACGAGCTACGCGCCGCTCTCTTCTTTGTATCGCTGATTTTATCTTTAAACTTTGCCGAGACTTATGAACTGAATAAAGTGAGCACGCCAAGATGATATTCTCGTTCAAATATAGTTCTTTACAGACACCTCGGGAAATGTGAGGATGTCTTTATCAACTAAGACTTCATAGTAAAAGTTGAGGGCCACAACAGTCGGATTCGAATGTGTTGGTCGGTGAACTTTGGAGTTTCTTCTTATCTGATTCTACAGAACATTATTAATCCGAGCCCTTCATATAATTTATCGTCTCCTCTTGTAAGCTACGACATCAAAGTACAGCCGCTGAATTCAATATGAAAGAACATTAACCTTAAAATCGAACCAGTTGATTGTACAATCAGATATGGGTTTTGAAAGCTCGGGGCATAAATATTTAAAAGTTGTCTATCACTTAACGAATGTCGTGTTAACGTCGTGTGGACCCGAGGTGGGTACTGTGGTAGTGCGTGAGTCAACCCAGCGATTGATGAATGTGTCTGCTCGCGTGTCACCGCACTGATAATGAAGTGGTTTTGTACGAACCCCTAATGTTTTCCCTCGGGGTGGTTTGTAAAGATCACGAGCTTTATTTGTTTAACACCGTAACGTGTATAATTTCTTGTCACTTAAATATGTGGTTAAGTTCTATATAACTACGATTGTTACCTACGCGTGTAGTAAATATAAATATAATTTTTGTATAGCGTTTCAACGAGTTTTGTGGTTCCGATTGTTAAATATACCAAAATTTTGATTTGGAATAGCTTGTACCTACTGTTTGGTTAATCACCAAACAGATTGTTACATCAACACTTCGAACAAAGGCAGATTGATACACCTTTGTATTAAATGATTAGGTGCAAATGAAAAAGTAGTGAAATGGTCACGATCAAATCATTAACGTTAATTTAATAACTATGAATGTGGGATTTGTGTGCAGTGAAATTAAAATGATCTGATACCCGGTATTAATGGCGTCGCATTAAAGGCGGCTCCATGGAATCCATTAAGGTGCGTACACACGATGACAGTTGAGTATCGGCGCCGAACGCCGCGCGGCGCGTCGTCACGCGATACTTGCATTTGTCGCCATCATTTACATCCTCGTGTACAGGCGGATTTTATTGAGGTATAGTTATTGGGTAGCCACTTCTGATTTAGTACAAAAAACAGTCAAACAGTCAAAACTTAGTCTCATGGTTTTTTTTTTTTTGGGGTGAAAAATCACGTTTTTTGTTATAACTCAATGTTACGCACTCAAAACATCGTGCTGAGGGATGGATTGAATAGCCTGGGGTCTTGGAGGTATTAAAAGTAAAAATCCTACAATAAACACTTGTTTTGAAAAAAAAACTTACAAAAATTTGTACTTTTGACCCCCAATATCTCCGTAACTAGAAGGTTCCCAGGTATGGTGTAGAACAAAAAAATGATCGGAATGACGAGGAGAACAAGTGCCTTTCGGCTTCGTTAAGAGGTGTTTTACACCCTTTATAACATAGTCACCCATCTAGGGATCGACTTCCGCAAGCGATGCTTAACCCTCAAGATTGTCCGTTGTGGCTGTTATTATACAGCTACGAGCCCCCTGGGATTGTTGAGTAGGTATGGTAGGTACATACCTACCATGTATAATGTATACGTCAGTCAACACCCTGTATATTCAGTGATTAACAATATTTTATTCGTCTTTTCAGTAGGTCAAGTAATGGTATTTTGATTCGAAAATATTAATGAAATTTGTTGTCGATATTGCCGCATTCCTTTGCAATATAAAATATTATTAAGTTTTCAAATTAATCTGCTTTTATGAAGTTTGATGTAAACGATTTTTACTGTTTGTACATTAGCCGAGTTTATCATGATGTTCATTGTAAAAGCTGGCGCTGACAATACGACAATAAATTAAACTATACACTAAGACGATCCCAGTCTGCATATAAAAATGTAAGTCCTGTCACTATACTACAGAACACATTATGTCCTGTTGTTTAGTGACAGGACCTTTATTAAATTTTTTGCATTCTCTTTACAATAATAAGCCATTTAGCACAGATAAGTTAACGACCCCCTCGTTGGTATAAACACATGTTTAGTGGTGGTAGGTACTCTCATACAAGCCCACAAGCTTGGTTTTATTGCCTCATAACATAACCTACTACTTTCTCTGATGTCCGGGTTTCCGAACAGTCAGCTTGCCTTATGGGCTTTAAGGCAAACTGACTGTTCGGAAACCCGGATTGTTGGTCTTAGGCACGCCACTGCATATGCTGCTAACTTGCTACTTCAAAACCAATTCTGACTGTTCCAGTGTTGCCATTTGAAATAACGAGAGAGATTTTTAATAAAAAAAAGCGGCCAAGTGCCAGTCGGACTCGCCCATGAAGGGTTCCGTAGCAGCAAGTAACATAATATAAAAGTTTTTGTAGTTTGTTTTAAATTTGATATATGAAAGGTAAATTGCGGTTTACGATTTATGACGTTTTAAAAAAAAAACTACTTACTAGATCTCGTTCAAACCAATTTTCAGTGGAAGTTTAGATGGTAGTTTTTTAGTTTTATCATTCACACACAAATTTTACCACTTTGGAAGTGTCTCTCGCGCAAACTATTCAGTTAGGAAAAGAAATGATACGTGAAACCTCAATATCATTTTTGAAGACCTATCACACGTATGGGTTTGTTGAAAAAAACGCCTAAATTTTTTTGTTTTTTTTTTCTATTTTTGTGTGAAAGTCCTAAAGCGGTTCACAGAATACATCTATTTAGACGATTTACAGATATGACGCATCTATAAGGGTTCAGTTTTTTGCCATTCGGCTACGGAACCCTAAAAAGGACAAAGCTCTCACAGAGTCAGCTCAGAGTCCAATTGTGTGTATTTACTCCACACGGAGCTTCAAAAGCCTTGGTCACTTCAGATATTGTGCGGTCACGTGTCTTAATTAAACCTATTCCAAATAGGGTATTTAATTATGTCCGCCTATAGGAAATACGGGTCTTGAATTCTACCGTACTAGCTTAGAGTCAGCCCTTAATTAACTGGGCCTTACTAGAATCTAGGATTCCTAACCGTCTTCATTGGGTAGAAGATTAAACTGGAACGCCTTTTCAGGTTTAAAATACTGATGTTTCTCTTCAGGACTTTATATTAAATCTGGCCCACATGAGCACAAAATAATCATTGTAGAATTGGTGCGGTGGTTTAACTCTCCAGTGAATCAGCTTATTCTTTACGATTTCCAATTTTAATCAGTTTTATTTTCCGAAATATGCAATAATCAATAACACACGAGCACTCAGCTACAATTTTGTCACGCCTCCGCGAACGCGAGCATTTAATTGAATTTCGATTTCTACGAACATTTCCATATTCGTCAGTATTTTTTTTAACAATTTTTGGTGTATAATCCTTAACGTGCTGGTCTTATACAATATCTTAATGTGACCCAAATCAGGCATTGTTAATTCAACATCGTGGACAATGTTCCCCTTCAGTAATTGACACACATAAACCGATATTAAAAGCTTTATACGTGGGTAGGTAGGTGATTCAGAAAGGAATTTACGTCATGTTTAAATCAGTACTGACATGAAACAATTTGTGCCGCCCACCTGATACCTGCAACCCTTGCTTTAATTAAACTTATGTCGACTAATTACTCTTGATTGTTGTTCGCGCTTAGATAATAACGTGTTGGAAACTATAAGTAAAGTTTTAATATTTTATAAATAGTTACACAAGGGACACTTTCAATTACCTACAGTATTGTTTGTAAGAGTAACGCCCATTTGAGTAAATGTAATGGATATGCCTGAATACCAATTATAGCTTCAACTAAGTATCAACCAATCAACTACGCATATTTTAGTAAAAAACAATGCGTTGCATATTGTAGTAATTGCATTGCATATTGTAGTTATTGCATTGCATATTGTAGTTATTGCATTATCCATCATAAAAAGATAGGGATCTGATGTTTATTAAAACATATCGGTTTATACTACCGATTTCTGTATCCGTAATCCGTATACGTGTGCTAATATTTAGGTAGTATTAGCGTTTTACTCCCATATACGAGTGCGTGGGATTTATACCCACAAAATATTAGCTCACGGGTAATCGAATGTCCTAATAGAGCGTGAACAAATAAATACCGCTGGATTATACGAACGCCTACGGACATGCTGGCCCACATGTTTTGGTAAATCCGACACCAATATTAAACTATTATTAGATTTTTTTGTGAACTCTTTTCTTTACGTCATAATCCATACATAACATCTAATGTGTAAGAAAAATATTTTTCACAAAGTTATAAGCCACTCTGATTCGATAACACGAAAACTAACGTTAATAAAAAGCCAATAGTCCATCGTCCAGGGCGTGAACTTTGGATCGAAAGGTCGCGGCTTCGGGCCCGACCGTGTTGAACTTTTGTTAAGCTTATAACGCGAGCGGTATTAATATAATATGTATCATCGTAATACGGTAACATGTTTTAACCATTACTTGTGTGTGAAATAATACCATTTACTTGATATTTCCAAGTAAAAGCGACTATTTATTACTATTTTACTCACGCTTCTTAATAATTCAAATCGTTGGAACTTTTAAACCGATTTCAGTAAAGCTTGCCAACATGAAGATGAATCGCAGCGCAGATAAAAAATTTGGATACTTTTAATATTAAAATAAGATTTGATTTTCGTGGAATTTCCAGTGATAAATGTGTTTTCAATATGAGCGTTAAGAGCGAGATCTTCGAAATGTTTTCCAATCTAGAGGGCAAGGGAAAAAATATATGAGAATTATTAAGTAAAACAGTGCTTACCTGAGCTAGAATTTTCGTGTAGCAGGAATGTAGCTCGGATATCGTATCGCTGTATCTATAGATATTGACGAAGTCATTGGGTCCGAGGGTATCCAGTAACGCAGACACGGTAGACTTGGCCAGCCGCCAGTAGGAGGAACTCAAGTCATCGGAGTCGTCCAGCAGAATCACAAGGTCCTTGGGAGAGTTGGCCGCCTCCACGAACCAGTTAGAAGACCTGAAGTCGTAGAAGTCCCTCGCGTGGTGCGAGTAGCCGTCTTCTGGTGGCCAGGACATGGCTGCGATACACAAATATTACTTTGTAAATGCAACAAGGTTACAAAAAAATTACAATACAAAAAAAACTATGTTGTTGTTCCCCAAACAAATAAAATGTGTAAAATATAAATAAAACAAATACGTTTGTATTAGCTACTTCATATTTTAAAATCAATCAAATAGTTAGTTTAATATGAGTTTTGTAAGTTCAATATGAGACGAGATTAGGCAAATGTTTGTGTTTCATCTGCGGCGATGTTGGGGAGATAAACATTTAACGTCGCGCGCGTAGCACACACAGCAAACATTAATTATTTTATTACAGAGGTTGAAAGAAAAGTGTACTACTAACAAATAAGGCAGGTTAAGAAAAATACACTTTATTGTTTCGTTTAGCAAACAAGTACTGTGTGTGATGTAGGTAATCAGAAAAACAACCTTTTTTTATTTCAAAATCGTGATCTATGTTGTACGAATATGTAATGATCAGAAGATATACACTTTGAACTCATTACGCAGCGTGTTACAAAAAGGGTGAAGGCGTGTTACAGAAAGGGTGAAGTCATATTCAAAGGTGTCTTGCAGACCATCAAACTGAATAATAACTGAATAAAACATCATGGGACCAGCAACATATATCGCGAAAAAATAATAATTAGCTGCCCCATACAACATTTCAATACGTACACCCAAACGTATGTAAATGTAAATATGACTACACCCTTTCTGTCACACGCTGTGTTTTTAGTACTTTTTAGTACATACCTGGGTACCGCCTCATGAAGCCAGAGGAAGAGGCGTAGTACTGCCACGACAGCGTGGGGTCAATCTCGTAGTTGTTCACGAACAGGGGGTCCAAATGTTCCGACCACGCGATCTGGTTCTGAACCTCGCCATCTGCGACAACAGGCCAAGTTTCAACTTGTCTCCAACTTGGACGATATTTTATAGCTACGTTTATTGCGAACAGTTCTTCCGGAAGTACGAGTATTTATAGTATAATTACGTAGATACCACGAGATTTTCAAATAAAGAGAACATATAGAATTTGTAAGTAATATTGTGACTACATTGAACCTTCCAGAATTTAAAATAAACTTCCAGAAAAAGTAATTTATAAAACTAAAATAAACAGCTTTATACATAACAAAAGCTTACAATAAAAATATCAAACAACTTGCTAAAAATTACGACTGACGGAAACAGTTTAATCCATCCTGTTTTAAAAATATAATTTAATTTGAATTGTAGTCGCCGACCATTTTTATAGACAACAATAAAACAGTTTGTGAACCGTCCACAAGCACGAACAACTTTAAATTCAGCTTATTATATGCAAATTATTTCACGTGCTGTTAAACTTATGAATTATGTATGAATGCAGTAACTGTTCGTTACACAATAGAAGATAATCGCGACACTGTTGGCACTCTGTCCACCAATTAGGGAGATTTTCTTTAACTACCCATTAAAAGAAGTGTAATTGGCAAACTTGGTTCATTGGGCAGCCGTGATTGCTTTCTCCTGGACCGGCGGCCGGAAAAATTAATGGTTCGCCTGTGTACTATGGGTTTGTTAAATAAACGCACCAGGCCCTATGTAATTACGCCCTTTAAATTAAATACGGGCTGCCAAACGATATTTTGGGGGTTTTCGGAACCGTGAAGGATTTTGTGGGAAGTTCGCGGTGTGTGTATTTTTTGCTGGCTTCGTTATACTCTCGATCCTATCTACGTGGCGATATGTACGGATATTGTATTCCTAATTCCACTAGATCCATTTTAAGTAAAGGTACACCGACCTAAAAAATATTTGTTTCAAAGAATGTGGAAGTCATAATCGTCAACAATATTCATCGTAGATTTGAAATAACGTTTGTTCGAGTGAGCGCTACTGAATAGTGAGGAATACGTCAATCGGTCCATTAATCATCAGTGGCGGCCACCCTGAGACCCTGGCCCCCCCGCCTTCCCGCCAACCCCCCCTCCATCGTCCCCTGCCTCGTGTGTCAACAATATATTAGCTTCCATTATTTAGGGATGGAGAGGAGTTGTATTTTTCGCTTGCGTTTTATTATTCCGCGTGAAATATGAGCATTTAAACTGTTGTCTGTTTGTATGTCTTGTAATCTGCTCGATTTGAGGCTTACTGAACCCTGTTTAATAGTTAATAATTGTATACTTCTGTATTACTCTCCATCTCATAAGACACCTTCTAGCCATATCATCGTTTACAAACATACATATTACATACAGGTGGGCACTAACCGTCAGTATTGATATAAGGCGGCATCAGTACAGCACTATAGCTGGTGTTGACGGCGATGTGGTCGAAGTGCCGGCTGGGCGTCAGCGTCAGGCGCCGTGCCCGCGCCGCCAGGGTCCCGTCATCGGCATGCACGTTCAACCAACGAGCATCGTAGTATGAGCCGGGAGCTCCATCGCTACCAGCATTGCCGGCTGACAGGGCTGCAGCCTCTGCACTGTCCATTATTCGCTGTGTGACAAAATTATCTTATAGTATAACAAGATAGTATAAGAGTGGTGGTAGTTATTGTATAGACCAGGTTATCAAGTTATTATTAAGCTGATATAAGATCGTTATTTCCTCAGTCTAAAAGTTCATTGTGAAAATCTCTTTCCGTCATAATGGATTGTGAAAAACAACAACTGATGAGAACAATAAGAAACAAAACAACAAATAAAATAACATGTCTATCGTAAGCCGACATCAGTCCCTAACGATGACAATTGCTAAGCCAGGCGTTTGTAAAAACTAGCGGCTGTATGCGACAAGTAAAAGTATTAAAAGTACGCCGGTTTAAAATAAAAGTTTGCATTTGTGTCAACATTTCCCCTTTCGTATGATTTACAAGGGTTGAAACAGTCAAGTCATGGAGCGAGCCGCAGCCCGCGAGCACAAAGAGTGGCCGGATAAAAGCGGTAGACAATTGTCGGCAATTAGCCGGCATGGAATTGGGCTGATCGATAGCTGCCTTTGTCCCACAGCCAGGCATTAGCGAACGATCAAAAATAATCAGCTCCACTCCCCCCTCCCTCTCCGCCACACCTTTCTCTTGCTTTATTGAAGACAGGACGTGTTTTCTCTACCGCAGGCTTTTTATAACCTTTCTGGACCGTTTTCGCGTTCCAGCATCTTAGTAAAAACTTAATTTAATAAAAAAAACACAATGTCTAAAATACCAACCACCGCTTTGTTCATTTTCTCTTAATTTGATTTGATTAACCTTTTGTTTGGTAGAATATTACAAAATAGGATTAACAAGCCAAATAGAAATTTCGGTATTAACGTAAACGCAAGCGGGATAAGCTTGTATTTAGATTCAGGTGAAAATATTTAATTTAGCCGATTTACAAGTAAAATATGGTACTCAGACAACGTCTTAAAAGAAAGATATCGTAGATAAGTGAGGTCGTTTCCAGGTCACCTCACGTGCAGACATTCGGCGATCCTTTGACCTCCAAGTGTTTGATAATAATAATGGGGGTTTCGTGATCTTAACGACCCCGAACTGATTGCCTTAGCTATATGGTGCTCCACAACATTGTATAAACTTCATTATTGTCACATCTAGGCCATTAGGCCACACCTATACCTCAACACTATTAGGTACTTAGTTCAAATATTTTTGAAACAACTGCTAATGTTCATGCCATAGACGGCTAGTCTCAATTCGACAAACGTATACTCTCTCAGTAGTCCTGTATATTATTCTAATTAGCTCATGCTACGTATCAGAACCTTTAAAAAAGATCTACAGGAAACACAGTTTGTAAATGAGAGTTTTTAGTTGTGAGACGAAATAGCCCCATCGTAGGAACAAGCTCGCGAAGTGGGGGCGAAGTAATTAAAACTTGCACTGAGCTGAGCCCGCCTCCTACACCACTACACCGCACTTGCAGCGAGACACCCTAGCTCCACGCAAAAGGATTTTTATTAAAATTAATCCTTTGATAATAAGGAGAAAATCTTTTAATCTGGGTGCGACGGGATACATTTTTTTCCAAAATAAAACATGTCTCCTTATTGTAGTGTAGCGTAAACTTCTCTTTTACGGCACTTAACTATAAATAACAGTTTGGAAACAAACGGAAAGCGTGCTGAAAATAACTACGATCAACGTCGCGCGGCTAATAGAGAAAAGCAGCAATTAAATAATTACAAGACACCTCAAATATTTTATCTCGGCCATTAGGAGCGGCTCTGAAAGTGGAGTATTCTTGGAACAATGCTTAGTGCCGGCCGTAAATACATTCCTTTATTTTGTTTCTGCTACAGTTTCATTAAGTGCGAAATGTTGGCGTCGTTTTTTCTCCGTGCGACGCCCGCAGCGCAGCAATCCTCTCGATTTTTCAACTTTATTGTTGAGCTAAGTTCCGCCGCTTTCGGCCCACTATTGCCGTCCTATTCCCAACTTATTATGCGAACTATTCTGTTTGCAAGCTTCTTGTGCAGACAAATGGAGTCTTTGCAAATGTTGTGCTGTTATATTTTAATAATTGCAACGTTATTCACAATTGTTTGTTCAAGTTTGTTGTTTTAGTAGAGACAGAATTCATTAACCGCAAGGAATGCAACGCGCACGCTGTATAATATCTTCAATTTAAGTAAGTGCCTTCATAGTAACGTTTAGGTTCTCACTACGTGAGTGTGTCTCATTAAATACGTATTTGCAAGAAAAATTCAAGCAAAGAACATTTCACAAAAGTATGTTTCTAAAAGGAACAGAGCAGCGACGATACGCCACTCTCATTTTGTAGCAACCGGTAAAGATGAGGGGTTGAGACGAATAAAGCGAAGATAAACGCCTCAGATAAACTCAACGTATTCACTATGATTCCGTCTCGTTGGCGCTCAATGTGTCGCTATACACGCCGCCTTTAAATAACTACTACATGACAAATATCAGCGAACATTTTTTCCAGCTTGAGTCTAGATATCAGCTTAGTCTGGCTGAGCAAATACTTTGGCAACTTGAATGGTAATGTAAAGAACACTGTCATGTCAAAGTCGCTACAAAATATTCCGTAATAACTTTACAAAATAATTTGAAACAAGTTCAAACGCTGAAGTGCTGCCATTCTTTGTCAAGAGCGACATGTTTTGAGACGGGTTAGTGAACTTTGCTCATGTCACTTTATACCACGAGTATACTGTTTGTATACCTAGGTATGTATGTCCTGCTTGCACATGACCACTTAGTACTCGTAACTCAAACATACCTACAGTTAATACAAAGTGCATATTCTTCAAACAAGTTGGTTTATTAGTACTTATTAGGCTGTATACCCTGCGTTAATTCACAATCACAACTTTAAGCGGGGACATGAGTCACTTGTGTTAATGACGTGACTTAATTCATAGTGGAATAGTTCCATGTCAGGAGTGTAGCATCTAATTTGGGCGCTTGTGGAGTGCTGTCGGCGTGTTTACTGAGGACGTGCCTCGCGGTGCGAAGCGGTGCCATAATGCAATAAGTCTGCAGCGATGAGCACGCTGCTGCGGTCGTCGGTCGACCACACATGAATAATTCGATTACACACCACACACCGATAATGCATGTGTGTTCACTTTTCGCCACAGATATTCTGTGAAGTGTGCGATATTGGACGATCAGAGACAACGACATTAGAAATTAGAATAATTTCCTCCGTTTGTTTAATAGAAACAAAAAAAACCCTGCAATTTTGTAAGTGGAACCGTCATCAAGTTCTAAATACCCATGTATAAATAAAACCGATATTCATACATTAAGCATAAAGTGATTGCAAATGCAATTTTCGATTTCCATGAATTTCACATCGACTCTGCGCTGAAATGGTTACTCGAGCAAAATGAGTTATAGTGAGTATAAGGTAAGGGCGGGTTAGCCTTTTTTTTTTTTTTTTTTTTTTTTTTAAGGATGGGAAATCATCAAATGACCCCCCCCACTCTGGGCGGAGCGGGAGGGAGTGTCAGACTCTTACTGACTAAAAACCATCCATGTTCCTTCCTCGCCTTTTATGTTCCGGGGCCGCGGTATCTCTTTCGAACAGGCCCGTACCAGCACCAGCCACCAGCCCCACCACCACCACCACCACCACCACCACGTACCAGCGTATCTTAACTCAGCATTTACTGTTTTCACACGTGGGGTTGAGTGGTGCTTTAACTCTTTAGTTTTAACTATGCCTAGAAATGAAAAAGCTGAAAAATGACTTTCGCTTATAAAAGGCTGAGTTTATGAGCTGTAGGCTGTTACTTGGTGAGAGTCGAAGAGGATAAAGTTGAATAGGGTGCAAGTGAACAGTTCGACGTCCAACATAACATCACGCCTATAATCCGCGAAGGGTTAGGCAGAGCTCGAGGGCTCGAGGTAGCTCGAGGGACTAAATAAGTCCTTAACCCGAGGTACACTGTGCTTTTCATTACGAATACAAGGATAATAAAAACAAAAACACGAAACCACTCGAAAAATGAACATCGGATTGCCACTTTCTGGCCTATTTTGTTTTTTTTTTCTGGCTATTCAGCATTTATTTTCACCTGCGTCACTGACAAACTAGTAAATATTTTGCCCAAATCTTTGTTATTTTAATGAAATATTTGTAACCAAATTATAACTAAGTTATTTAAAAAGAATATATTCTTTAATTAATACTGAATTTTATGTTATTTCAATTTTACATCGCGCTGTAATGTGGGAACATGGTTCAATAGAAAGGTGAAAATAGAACTAGTTTTTTTTTTATAATTTGGAAGCTGTCAGTTGAAAGCGATTCTCCCTAGGGCTGAAAAGTATTACTTTCAACCCGCTCCTCAGGCAACTTTAGACCTACTTTCCGCGTATGAGTAATGAAAAGTTATATACCACGAGCGCCACCAGTGTGACTTAAGACGTAAAACGCGCTAGAAGACACGGATCTCATAAGCCTGATGTAGGTAATAGTGACAAGTCTACCGGCGTGCTGCTCGTACATCAAGTTCCCGGCGGTTGCGCAATAAGTAATACCTAACAGTTATTACGAGACACGTGCAAACACTTCCCACTTGCGCGCAAGATATAGGTTCCAAAGTTACAAACTTGAAATTGTGCGGAGACGTAGTAGCATGTTGTTTGACAGTAGGTAGGAAACCGTGGCAATATATTATGCGGCGCAAAATCACGATTGGAGAAACTATTTGGTCTGCTAACGAGTGCAAAACCAATTTGATAAAGTGGACTAGACTCTAGTGGTTCAAATACACAAGTTGATGATAACTTGATTCACCAAGGTGGAGTATTTGTTGCCAGGGTAAAGGTATGTCTTTGTGGGATTGTAACTTTTCTTATCCAAGAAGAACCTGGTTTATCCTTAAACTCAGCAGGGAGAGCATAGGTCACTACGCCTTTTTAGGTTCAGATTCAGTCACGTTTTTTTCTTTAGCCATAACTCAGTGCTGTTTCAGAATTGAGTAAGTCCCTGAATTTGAAGACAATTTTGCCACTGGTTAGAGGAACCAGATGAGGTACAAAATAGTACATTGTAATACACGGGGCTAAAATGACCCATTATAAACGAGGTAGTTTTAGTAAATAGGAACCGAGTTATAATGGGATTTTAGCGCCGTGTGTTACACCGTACTTTTCACGATACTACTACGATTGCGAGAAAATAAAATAATCATATTTAATATGATAGTTTATTTTATTAAAAATTAAATGTACAATTTGTACTGTTGTTCAAATTTAATGAGATGTGTTTTCCCGGCAACATCGTTTTAGTTCTCTGTGAAGACGAGTCTAACATTGTGGGGTAAAGGTAGGAGATAAAAAGGAATCCTCGTTATAATTCAAGTCAAGTAAATAATACAGAAAAAAAAACAAAATTTCGCGCCAATGCCTATTTTTTTCTTCTGTAGCTGGAATGCAACGCACACAATACTGCCAAAGAGTTCGGCGTCCGGCGCGTTTGGTTCCATTTTTTAAATATAATGTTTTTTTTTTAATGTACAGTAATAAGTCAATTCTTTATGAATTATGAGTAAAGACTTATGCGTTTTCGAACACCGACGACGAAAATTAAAAAAAAATACTTTTTACTTCTCATGCTTATAGCCCTACGAAGCGGGATTAAAGAGCCGTTTATTCCCTAGGAAGTAAAAAGTAATTTAAAAATGGAACGATCTTTTACTTGGAAACATGGTCACAAAAGAGTAAATTGTCAAAGGTTTTATTTAAATTTCGAATTGGCATGCAAATAGAAAGCGGTTTAATGTAAAAAAAAACAAATGAACTCTTCGGCGCGAGAAAAAATAATTGTTGTTGGTGTGCATCGTTGATTTTGAAAAGCAATGCCTCTGTTGCTAGCTGCTGCAGTAATGTAGGTACTAATTATCTGTGGAGAGTGGATCATCTTCATTGCGAAAATGCTGAGAGTTTCTGTTGTGTTTTCAATGGTTAATCTGAGACTGACCTGATAGAAGAAAAAACTGACCACTCAGTTCAGAATTTTTGGCGAGTGTAAATTTGTTCAGTTTTAAATTACTATTTTTCTCGCACTCAAAGTGAAAAGTACAGTTTGCACCTCGAGACTAAACGCCAATATAATATACCACCTCGAGTATATAATGGCTTTGTTTAGTCCCTCGTTATAAAATATACTATTTTTCCCGAGGTCAATTTTACGCCCGCTCTGGTACGCTATTCTTTTCGAGCAAGAGGAGTGAAATAGTACATTGTAATACAAGGGGCTAAAATGACCCATTATAGACGAGGTAGTTTTACTACCAAGCTTCAGCAAGGTAGTAAATAGGAACCGAGTTATAATGGGATTTTAGCGCCGTATGTTACACCGTACTTTTCACGATACTACTACGATTGCGAGAAAATAAAATAACCATATTTAATATGATAGTTTATTTTATTAAAAATTAAATGTACAATTTGCACTGTTGTTCAAATTTAATGAGATGTTTTTTCCCGGCAACATAAGTACAGTTCTTTGTGAAGACGAATATAATATTGTGTCGTCTGTGGGGTAAACGTTGGAGATAAAAAGGAATCCTACTTATAATTCAAATAAATAATACAGAAAAAAACACAAAATTTCGCGCGAATGGCTTTTTTTCTTTCTTCTGTAGCTGGAATGCAACGCACACATTCTGCCAAAGAGTTCGGCGTTAAAGACTTATTTTCCCTAGGGCTACAATGAGCAATTTTACGCCCCCTCTGGTACGCTATTATGACGGTCTTTTCGAGCAAAAGGAGTGAAAAAAGTATTTGAACATCAATTGTGAACAGCTTTGATATTGCTGAAGTCCCAGCTTCGGAATATGAACTAACGTAATCGGACGTGTCGACAAAGCTGAACTCGGGGAAACTACAGAAAACCTAATCTATTTATGTTTCACGTGCCGGGAACTTTTGCTACGACATGTTATATTAAAAACTTAATAAAAGCTTGTAACATGCACTCATTACAGTAAATCGTAATCGTAATTTGAATATACATATGTAAGATTGACTTTGATTGACTTTATGTAATCAGGGCAATATTTCAATATTAAATTAGCTGTCTCAAATAAGACGTTTTAAGCTGTACGGGTCATATGGGATAAAATAATATTACAATATGTAGTAAATATTTAAATTTGACATAATTATGTTATAGTTTAACTAATTTTTAAATGAAAACCAACAATTTAAAAGTAGTACAGTATTCATTAAAAGTAAACATCGAAAGAAGCAAAAGAAAGAAAAGTTAGTTTTATTTTATTGAGCATACTGTACCCACGTATGGTGAAATCTTAATTAAATATACCATTTCATGTAATGTACCAATTTATTAGCCTCACATAATATAACTGTACCCACTAATTTATTCGTAAAGTGAGCTATAAAAATTCATTGCTTCAGTCACCCTTTTTAGTAAATTCAGATGTAATCGTAAAACCGTCGACATACTTGTCACAGAACATTTATGTTATTTTCTCCGAGTAATTACAAATTGCTCGATTCATGCGAGAAAAGCTAAGAAACTAAAGGGCACGTTTAATAAAGCCACTGTACAATTTTTTTCTGTAATGGCCTCTCACAGTGTCAATCTTCTTCGCAATTTATTCAAGAAAAAATGATCGCATGTCGGATCTCAATGAAAAAACTAGTTGGATTTTGTTCCAATGAAAAAGTCCAGTAGGCGCGTCTAACAATAACATGATTACTTTGTAACGTTTATTAGGAGGCAGTGGTCGCTAAATTGAGTTTTATATTGAAGGTAGCGGTGCAGGTCAACGACCCCCGCCCTCTGGCGCCGCCGGCTGGCCCTGCGCCCACGCGCCAACTATACCTTCATATCACTAACATTTCCAGCAAAATACGAGTACATAAGCTGGCTTAAAAGAAATATCTTCTTTCCTAGAAAGTTTAATCAAATGTTTAGTTGCGTACTGACTTATAATTCTTTGAAGCTTCACTCACACCGCATTGTGCCATGCGCTTTGTCATAATAGTAAAGGAACAAGAATGTAAAAGCCGCACTACTTCCATTAATCTTTGGAAGGATTTTATTTATTTTCTTAAGTCGTAATATCTAAAAGCATTTCTGCTATACCGCTGATATTATTATTGCGTTAGTGGTTGATGCTGTTCCATGGAGACAAGGACTATAAATTGTGTTGCCATTTGATATGTATAAAACGTGGTATCGGAGTATCGGGAATGATGGTAGTAGTGCAGGCGTCGTCGGAGCGCGCTTTAGAATATTGAGTAAGTAGCCTACAGGAATCACCGCCCTCTATCCTGGCGCGAGGCGGCGTGCGAGCGGGACGGGGCACCGTCTCAAGACTGCGAATCAATAAAGTCCACTCGTATAAGTCGGGCGGTGCAGCGACTGGATATGGGTCACGGTGCACTCAGCTCCCGAGATGGTATTTAATAACCCTCTACACGCTCTGACAGATATTACTCGATCCTCCTTCCGCCCGCGACGTGTTTAAATGTAAGCGATGGAGCGCCCGGAAAGATTTTTAAATGCGCTTTCAAATCGTTATGACATGATAAATACTGAGATCGCGTTTTTATCGTTCGCATTTTTAAGTTTGAATGGGCTGCAAAGAGGATGTTCGTAAGAGGAGTCGTCATGAATGTCGCATCGGAGATGATTGTCATAGCAATTTCCGGCACCGATTGCGGTCCAATGGCATGAATTATGTCAGAGATTTCTTGTCACAAACAGCTGGTGTTTCGCAATTTGCTGATGGCGGCATTAAGGTCGAGCAAGTGCAGCGGTCTACTTGGTGTGTCCTCCCCCCTCCCCCCGGGGCCCCACACGGTGGGAGACCCGCTCGCCCTGCGGCACGCCGCTGGAATTTGGCGGTGCGCCTTGCACTTAGGCTTGCTACGGAATTTAAGCATACACATGTATCGTATAGCGTGGGAAGCGTAACGTATTACCTTACAAGCCGAGCGGATATTGTGCTCGCTTGTGTGCCTCCCAACCCTTTAGCTCTCAAACGATTTAATAAAAATAAAATACGTTGAACAGATTACATGGACGAAGCACGATTCTGTGACATCATTAAAAATAACTGGCTAGCTACTGAAGGAAAGCTGATCCTTACTAATCATGAAAATAATGTGAGTTTCTAGAATACTCATCACACAAGGTTTGCAATTAGCTTAAAAGCCGTAATATTGATAATTAAAATTGATGACGTGAGTTCGAAAACCTAGCACAAGGAGCAAAAAATAGCAAACATTGTAAGTAATTCATTTAGAGAAGATATAAAGTACTCTCACTATAAAGTGGTGAAATATGATGACAGCATTACCGTTCAGCATTTTATTTGATTCATATAAACACAGTTTTCTCACTACACTACTACTCGTAAGCTTTCAGTGTTTAGTTTCAACTCTAGTCATTTCCTTTTAATGCGAACCGCTGCCGAAAAGATTTATGAGTGGCCAGTTAGCTTGCTACGAACTGCTACGCCAACTGCTACGAATAAATCTCTGCTACGAATACTCTTAGATGGTAGAAAATGAAAAGAGTGACGTAGTTGGGAATTGTTGTGAATTCTAAATTGATTTGGCTTGGGTAGTCGAAGCAGGTATTCCAGGTGTTTGAAGGCAGCACCTGTGTTTGCATAGTTGTGTCGCGCAACGTCGCGTGGTGGGAACTTGCAGCAAGCGCGCGACAAGCTCGCGGTCGCTTGTGCTCACTAACTTGACGAATTGTTGGCGTTACATGATACGAATTATTGAGATTATCATAGTTCGCGAAGGCATGCTCATCTATGAAGCTACCATCCGGTTTCATTATCAAGACATTGTTGCTGAAATCTGTTGCTGCGGAATTTAATACATGTATATGTTGAACAATATTATAAATAGTTTTTCAATACTTCCTCAAAAACTAGTTGTTTTCGTACTACGATTAGGTTCAACACGTAATGTATTCCCACGCGTGCGTTTTTTGACAGTTTTCCTACACGTGTGTGGGAATGAAAATTGCCACAGATAACTATACATATACTTAGTCCAATCCTTAGTTTTCCTTAGTTTTTTTTCATTTCAGCAAAGCAATATGCGGTTTCGAGGCGTAAACATTTTTTGAATATTCAAATTGTGTTTATAAATAGAATATCATAGATAAACATATTATTTCAAACTTATATTTACTTTTGTAAACAAATTAACATTTATTTGCGTTTGAATACAAAAAATATAAAAACAATAAATTGGGCGGTTTAGCGGGTTCATACCTTTGCTTCTCTTTCAACCTGGCGAAAACAATGAGCGGAAAAAAAAGAAAATTAAAATCATAGTTGGATCATGACAATATTTTTCATTCTTTTATTTTATTTCTTCAAAAGCGGTTTGAAACACGTCGTGAAGTCGTTTGATACACGTGGACATTTTTCATTGCAGTTCTCGTCTCAAAAACACCCTCGCCTACGACTCGTGTGTATACTCTACCTCGAACGCAATAACACACTTTCTCCACATGTTTAAAACTTGTTTAACAAGTTTAAAACTGAGGTGTAAGTTCAATTCCCGGGTCGGGCAAATTATTATTGGGTTTTCACATCAGGGGAATTTGTCAGTAGTAGCCACGAAGTCTGGATTAGTGCCCGGTTGCGGCTCGCCGTCTATTTAACTTAAACATAACAAGGAAACATAGCTCTACATGTTAAAGCCACACCTCTAGTGCCTAACCTTATATTGATTATAGGCGTGATGTTACATTATGTCATGAAACTTAAGTGGCCTGCGGAGCATGCGAATTTCATATAAACCTAATACCAAAATAATTTGTAAATCAAACATGTTCTTAATGCAGTATGTATTTCTTTTGATTGGATTATGAATATATAGGTTCCCAAACACATATTTTGAATGTACACTGATTTAAGAGCCCTCTTACAGTCCACTAGCGCCGCCAATCGAAAAAATGTCATAACTCGTAAATAGAATCAAAAATACAAAATGTGGTCTACACTCGAGAGCAATCAATCCGGGTCACTTAAAGAATCCTAAAAATCTCGGAAACTAAAAATGCTAGGTTAATGCAATAAATTGTATGTAATAGACAATGTAATACTCCTTAAATGAAGGTATTAAAATTTCTTAGTTATTGTAAAGTTATATCATAAAAAATCAAATTTGAAAAAGGGCCACTTTCGAAGATGGAACTACGAAATTACAGCATTTGGTTTTGCTTTTGTTTGTAATCTGTCATATATGTGGGTACATAAACCATGTTGATAGTGCTCTATATTCATTATTCAAGCTGAAATTATGTCGCTTACGCCTGAAGAATGCACCAGAATACTTAAAATGCAGGAAACCGGCCGGAGTCAGCGCGATACAGCCAGGACTGTCGGTGTGTCGCTGTCAACAGTACAAAGAGTTCTCCGACGTTACGAAGAAACTGGTTCTAACCTACGCAGACCAGGAACGGGAAGAACCAGGTGTACCACAGCACGAGAAGACCGATACTTGGTGAACACCATGCTTCGAAA
The DNA here is from genome assembly GCA_916618015.1 of Xestia c-nigrum. Lineage (NCBI taxonomy): Eukaryota > Metazoa > Arthropoda > Insecta > Lepidoptera > Noctuidae > Xestia > Xestia c-nigrum. Next base: position 9,038,468 of record OU745245.1, on the reverse strand, counting down.
TCGCTTTCTCACAGGAACTGAACTCACAAATCAGTTTCGACGCCTCGGAGGAAGTAACCCAAGTGCATGGACAGTAAGACGTCGGCTTGCTGAATCTAACTTAAAACCCCTTAGACCTGCAAACGGCCCTAAACTGGAGCGTGGGCATCGTATTTCAAGACTAATATATGCCCAGAGCCACGTAAATTGGAGTATTGAAGATTGGTCAAAAGTTATGTTCTCCGACGAATCAAAATTTATGCTCTACAAGCACGATGGAAGACACAGAGTGTATCGAAGACCAGGGGAAAGATTCAAGCAAGCATGCATCGAAGAAAAAGTAGCCTACGGTGGTGGGTCTGTACTTGTGTGGGCCGGAATTTCTTCTGAAAGTCGCACAGAGCTGGTGATCATAGAAAACGGCTCTTTAACTAGCGTAAGATATGTGGAAGAAATCCTCAATGATCACGTTGGTCCATTTATGGCCAATTTAGGTGAGGATGCTATATTTATGCATGACAATGCCCGACCTCATACAGGTAGGATTGTGAATGACTACCTTCAAGAGATGAACATTACTCGTATGGAGTGGCCAGCGCGCAGCCCGGATATCAACCCGATCGAGCATGCTTGGGACGAGCTAGGCAGATGCGTAAAATTGCTCTCACAGAGGAATGGGAGAATATTCCCCAAAATCGTATAAGGAACTTGGTGTACAGAATGCCAAACCGCGTAAACGCAGTAATGGAAGCACGAGGAGGCAATACGAAGTATTAAAATTCAAGAAAATCGTAATAAAGTTAAAAAATTTCATGTTTCCTATTTTTGTTTTAAGGAGAGATCAGCAGTTTTTTTCTTTATGTAATTTTGTGTTAATAAAATGTATGGTGACTCATATTTTTTTTACTTTCATTTAAGGTAGTATTACATAGTCTATTAAATACAATTTATTGCATTAACCTATCATTTTTAGTTTCCGAGATTTTTAACATTCTTTAAGTGACCCGAATTCATTGCTCTCGAGTGTATTATTACTGTAGAAAAGGCAATAACGTAATTTTATAACACATGGTCACCACTTGAAATATAGCTGTTTATGTTTTGGATGCACGATTTAGCTAAACAGCTATATTTCAAGTGTTGATAAGGTGTTATACAATTACGTTATTGCCTTTTCCACAGTAATAATAGAACATATTTTGTATTTTTGATTCTATTTACGAGATATGACATTTTTTCGATTGGCGGCGCTAGTGGACTGTAAGAGGGCTCTTAAACAAGAGGTATGAGAAAAATATTTTTTATAGAAATTTTAAATTCCTTATATCTCGTCTTTATATCATTGTCCTTTCAAAAATATTTAATAATTCTATAATACATTCAAAATATATACACACTACTTTAAGAATATGTTTGATTATCATATTATTTTTGTATTACGTTTGTATGAAAAACGCATGCTCCGGCGGCCCCTTAAACTCACCATAATTGAATTCACTTATTTGAATTATGTCGATAATCGATAGTGAAATAAAGTGCTCAATTGAAAATAAATGTGAAAGAGAGAAATATCGAGAGTCGGACGTGAATAAAATGAAATAAGTCTATTTCACGTATGTAGGAAGCGAGCAGCGAGCTCGTGTCACTGTAGCCGGTGTTCCGTCGAACTTATTTATACTAGCGATGGTTACCTACCGCAGGCAATACCATTAATCCTGGGATCCATGGAGTTACTCCGCGTTTTAATGCAATTAGTGTGCCTTGTACACAAACAAAATATCGGATTTAGCATTGAATTTTGATGTTATAACTGCGTAAAGTGAGTAAGTGTAGGTCATATTTGTGGATTGTTTATTTATTTTGTTCATAGTCTACACTGTGTCCCACCATTTCTCCTTCCAAACATCTCTGTTTATGAATTTCTGGCCAGGATTACCCGCGAGAATGATCAGATCTTTTATTTTTTGTTTGAACGTGTGGTTAGGGTCCAGCCTACTAATTATGAAGTCCGAGTTTGTATAAAGTAACTTCCATTAATTGAGTGTTTGATGGATGGGAAAACCAATATCGTCTTTGTGAAAATTACAATATCTATGATGATTTGTCATACCGCGGCCCCGGAACGTAAAAGGCGAGGAAGGAACATGGATGGTTTTTAGTCAGTAAAAGTCTGACACTCCCTCCCGCTCCGCCCAGAGTGGGGGGGGTCAATTGATGATTTCCCATCCTTAAAAAAAAAAAAAAAAAAAAAAAGGGTCTTTATTAACTGCCAAGAAAATAATTAACAAAATTTGCAGTCATTACAAGTACCAATAGTACTCGTAATTAAATACTCGTGCAGAACAGAGGTAATTAGCGCATTTGAAATTAGGCTGTTAGGTCTATTGCACCTGACATGCATGCGGACAAACGAACCTTTATACATGTTTTCCCCCTTTTTAGGGTTCCGTAGCCAAATGGCAAAAACGGAACCCTTATAGATTCGTCATGTCTGTCTGTCTGCCTGTCCGTCCGTATGTCACAGCCATTTTTGCCGAAACTATAAGAGCTATGCTGTTGAAACTTGGTAAGTAGATGTATTCTGTGAACCGCATTAAGATGTTTTCACAAAAATAGAAAAAAAAACAATAAATTTAATAAAAAAAAAAAAAAAATTTTTTTTTTTCATCAGACCCCTCCGTGTTGGATATTTATGAATAGGTCTTCAAAAATGATGATGAATATTTTGCGCGAGAGACACTTCCAAAGTGGTAAAATGTGTGTCCCACCTGTAACTTCTAAAATAAGAGAATGATAAAACTAAAAAAAATATATGATGTACATTACCATGTAAACTATCAACTAAAATTGGTTTGAACGAGATCTAGTTAGTCGTTTTTTTTAATACGTCATAAATCGTAAACCGGAATTTACCTTTCAATTACAACGAACTGCAAGAATTTTTATAATATGTTACTTGCTGTTACGGAACCCTTCATGGGCGAGTCCGACTCGCACTTGGCCGCTTTTTTTACATAAATTATATTTTTTCCATTTCAATGGACGTAGCTTTTCCTCGTAGAACGTCTACGGGCAACGTTATCTCGTAGACCCTCTACGAAAGTTTGAAATAATGAATTCAAATCATTTTTTACTGTACTAAGTACGTACTCGCCACGCGACAAAATGTTATTTTCTTTTTATAGGTGTACGAAAATATTGTGCCAATATTTGGTATAGCTCCCGAATTTTCAATCTAACCTGTTCCATTGTAAATTTTTGTGTGTTTAAATAAAGCATGGTGGCAGCCGGGGCCGCGCGGCAGAGGTTAGAGGGTGGGCATCACCCGCGGCTACTGTTTACATTATACCTATTATATTATTATGATTTATTGCTCAATCGATGCGCCACCCCGCCCCAGACACTCGGGTAATTTCACCGAAATGTTGCTAAACTTCATGTACATGGAGGAATTTCAACTATGCTACAACTTTAAAGGAATCAGATGCTTTGATACGGCAAAGGTAGGTACTGGTAAATAGTTTATGTAAAAATATAGAGGAATTTATGTGAGGGTGAGAGCCTAAAATAATATGCTTTGTCTCTTGAGAACACACCGCCTACGTCTCTCAGTCGTGTGTTGATTTTGTGTTTTTGAATAGGTAGTGAATTATGCTGAATTGTGATTTAAACAGTAAAGTCATCAAGAAAATAAGTAATGACGATTCAAGTGGAATCGTATTCAAAACTCGATTTACAAGAAGTGATTGCAGTTCTGAAGCCCAATGTTAACACAACGTTCGAGTTCATCCAACAATGCGTCAAATTGGAAGTGCATAGTCAGAACGCAAACACAGCGACAGAGGAACGAGTGCATTCAGCGAAATCTGCCGGCATCGCGCCGCACCACGCCGCGCCGCTCCGCACTGTGCCGAGTGCCACACAGCTCTTTGAATATCGCGCTCAAGCACTACCGTCTCTTAATAAACTATTCTGTGCCTATGTAGGTATTACTCAAGCTGCTGAGTATCAACTATTTAAAATCAAAAGAAAGAAACTTCGCATATATATTTATCCATGATTTTTCCTCGTCTGTTCTTTTCCATCGGAGTAAAAGGTGAATTGTAGGCTACGTAGCAGTTTCTTTCAGTTTTTGATCGATTTAATTTGCACGAAGGCTGCTGGTAGGCACTGAATTGACGCGCGTTGATAGAATTCCGTACCGGGTACAAATCACAAAACATTCCAATCCCTCCGGTTAATTGAATCCTGTAGGCCTTCATTAGAGATGGCGGGGGACGATTCGACAAAAACGAACTTTTACGGAAAGGAGAACGTCGGGGTACCGACAAAAACCACAAATGACATTCGGGAGGTGGCACGGATCGAATAATTACGTTGCCGCGGCTCATGCTCAACTTGGCTTTCACACTCAAACATCGTCGCTCCTTCATAAAACTTTGCGTACAACTTCTCACTGCCTGAATTATTACATGTTTTACCAAAATGTAAGTGCTTAACAAACTTTGTCTAAGTGAAAAGATGACATGGGTACCTAAACACTTGTCGCGTGTCATTCTGTGTACGCAATCAAACACCGAACAGGCGAAGCGGTTTAATGCAAAACTTTCCTCAAAGAGCCTTTCGTGTGTATAATATGTAATGCTGCGAATACTGTATAGGAGTTGCTGGAGAGATTTCAGTATTATCCTCGAAATTGTCAACTTAGCATTCGACTGAAAGTTGGCCAGGCAGCAGCAGACAGAGGACTAGTTGAGATTCAAAAGAATTCCAATATCAGTGGGAGCGGCAAATCGCGAAGACGAGAGTCCGCGGGCGCGACTAGAGAGTGGCGCGGCGCGGCGCGGCTGCGGGCGGTGGCGGTGCGGCGGCGGCAGAGCCCGCACAACTTCGACATCGACCATTGCTGAATATGTTAATGTCGGAGACGCCACGCTCGCTGTCGCCGCAATATCGTTACTTTCAATTCGCAACTCGCCTGCCTCATCGTTAACACATTCCTATTGAGTTTTATACTGAAATGGGGCTCAGCGGTTTTATTGCTTTTGTTACGCAAATTGAAAAGTGCCTATTTGTGCTTAGATATGTATAATTAAAATACGCGACAATAGCTCGGTTACAATTTAACTAAAGATGACATGACTTAATTACAATGAAGTCAACTTCATTGTAATTAAGTCATGCTGTTAATTCTCTTGCAATTGCTTTTAGTTTATTTAGCATCTGTATAAGTCATTGTGTGTTCATTGTAAAGATATTGTAAGCCAACACTTTCAGGAACGATCCGTTTACAAACTGCACATAATGGGGAATGTAAGCGTCGCTCGATCTCGACTCGCATGACAATTCACTTTGAAAGGATTTCTTCATGGTGCACTAGATTCTCGATTCGCGGTGTGCCTACTGCCTACACGACACACGCCGCTTACAGCATCCACTCGTCCTCTTACTATGCAATTTAACTCGCTACTAATTAAATTCAATTACATTTTATTTACGTAGGTAGGCTTTCACTTGCTAAGAGGGATTATTCAGTGCGCTACCTACTGAACTAAATAAAGGGTTTTCAACTTTAAGAACATGTGGGAGATCGTGGGAGTAGCGCAGAAATTGTATGTTTTGTGAGTGAACCTTGTTACTTTTGTATCGAATATAACGCTTTTATTGTATACACTCTCACAGTTTTTTCTTGAAATGTCTGCAGTCGCCAGTTAAGAGAACAGGTCAGAGTAAAAGATGTCTAAAACCCTGAACAAAAGAGATGGGTAGCCTTAAGTTCTTTTTATTGAATGTACCGCAGTTCAGTGCTGGTGTCGAAATGGTACTTGTACAGCTAACTGTAGATGCATTATTTTGTAAAATACTAAATGCTTTAAAGATAGCATCAGTGTTTCACTCCCACAAAACTTTGAATGTTTAAATTAATTGAACATAATCTAAGATCTGTTGAGCCAGAATGTCACAATGAGAAATTATTTTCGCTTTTTCTGACAAATAAAAAAGTGCTTTTGGGGAGTGTAAACAAAGGGACATGACAAAATACAAATGAGAAGCTTATCTAAGCCCCGTCATTTGTCGGCGTACTTCATATTTTATTATACTTTTAATAGAACTCGATTCAACCTCAATTGAGCTACGAACATTGTACATGCAACTATGAGTACAATTATATGTTAATACATCTCAAACTTAAAGCATTTACTTCAATTAAACCATTACAGGCAGACAAAAAATGTGAAGCTTCAGTCACAGTCACAAGGCATATAAAGTTGTGAAAGTACTGCAGTTGCCCATTCTAACGCGTAGATCTCATAGAGAAGAATAAATAAAAAACTCCATGGACACTCTTTAAATTAAAATTTTGTTACAAAATCATCGTTACATCATTTGTGTTGAAATTATATTCGTATAAACACATGTTCCTTAATAGATCCCGGAGTTCAAACGTCAATTCAATCTTCAATATTATAAAGTTCATTACCATTCGTTTGATGACGCATAAATTTTGAATGTTGGCACCATTTTTACCGGTACCACTAACAAAATGTACCAAAATAGTTACTTTTTACAAACGTGGACTGTTTTCCACTGGAATCTTCAATAAATCGGAAGTTAATATTATCAACTACTTTTGTATTTTATTTATATTTTAATTTATATATAGATACATATCTAGATAATACATTAAAATGCAGCGTGGCGGCGTGTCAAGCCAAGTTATATTGTATTACAAGTTATTGTTTGTTAGAATTTAAGCGTTTTTTCGGTAAAAAACGATTCTGCAACGGTTCTTCTAAGACCGATTCGCCATTGGACTGTTCGTCGACAGGATGATTCATTTAATAAACGGTTGTGTAAGCTTATAGTGTAGTTGCATTTCTGAGTAAACAAATAACACCTAGGTGTTATAATTGATGGTTTCCCGTTACAGTATAAATTAAATTTGCATGTTCAGCAATTAACGTTTGCCACTCATACCCAAAATATACTTTATATGAATACTGGAGAAATATTTGCTAGGATGGTGATGTTAAAATGTTTGCAGCGCAAATTGTTTGCCTTCGTTTTCAAGCGTTATTAATATATGGTGGAAATAAATACAAAATGAAAGTGTTACTCGTTTTAAACATTTGATCACCCAAAATTATTGGCTGGCATATGATGTATTCTCTTCAGTTAGACCGATTTTGTAGAAGGTGAGAAGAAATAGATTATTTATGCGATAACAATAAATAAGTTCACGGAAAAGAGTTCAGTTAAAAGGTTGAAAATAATCAGATAAAATAAATTCACCTAGAAGCAACGTGACAAAAGCTACGAGTCTCCGACGTAGCAGTGCGTGCTACGCCGTAGCTTATGGCGTAGCAAGCGTAGCGAACTTGTATAGCTGCTTTGTTAATACGCAGCTTTCAGTATAGAGTTTCTTATTGATTGTGATATTATCTATATCATTAAATTGATGGCTTCATAAGTTTTCTGAATATTTGAAAATGTAAGATACATTGTATATTTGGAGCTGAATGGAAAGGGTGTAAAAACCTCTTAACGAAGCCGAAAGTCACTTGTTTTCCCTGGGAACTTTCTAGTTACGGAAATATTGGGGGTCAAAGTTACAACTTCGTTCGTTATAACACTTTTACTTTAATCACTTCTACGACACCCTTACTATTCAATCCCTCCGAGCAGCACAATGTTTTAAGTGCGTTACATTGAGTTCTACCACAAAACATGATCCAACCCCAAAAAAAAACAGTCGTTTCCCAGCAAAAAGAATTGCGTAAAGTTACTTAGTTTGTTGTACAGAATGCTTGGTTAACGGCTTCGTGATGAGGTGGTTTACTTCCTGTATTTCTATAAAGCCTGGTAAAGTTTAAAGTAGCTCACCATGACTGCGTTGATCTTGAAGTCCATGTGGTTCTTGACCTCGGCCGCGAGCTCGCGCACCAGCAGCAGTCCATCCTTCCGCACCACGTCCACGTTGTACTCGTGATATTTCTGTATACACACAATAGTTTCGCAATTAATTTATATCAAGCACGCTGAATTGCGGCTGCGTAAAGCGTCATATTCATTATTTAGCCGTAAAAGATGTAGCTTGTTTACATAAAATATAGAGACAGATGCAGGTAGCTTTAGCAGAAGTATCTGAATGTCAGATTTTATCATGATTGGTCACTGTTTCAGACTGCCAGTTCAGTCACGTTGAAATCAGCCATTTATATCAAGTTTTAAACGAAAAAATGCCTGCGAAATAATGTTGTTTCATTCAAATAGGATGCAGATGTGTCTACCACGATGGTCATTATGGCAACATTCCATAAATACCGTTGCTGGAAAATCTGAACACAAAGTTTCCCAGTTTATGTAAACTGTAGTTTAACCAATATGGTAGAGATATCATGAACTGCACCCGAATTATCTCTCATCAGCAAATACATATAAAGCATAACAGTAGTTCACAGCAAATATAGACTAGTGCAAGTAATATCTGCGTAGAGCACGCGTAATTTAATGCTTTCACGAGCACAGATAAACATTGGCAGGCTTGTAGCGTTCGCATAATTTGTGAAAATGACAACAATCGTGTCGCATTCGCGCTACATTACGCGTTGAGTTATTGGTTCCCAACATGGCGACGCGGCGCGGCGCGACTCCGCGCAGGGCGAACCGCGCGCGACTCGGCCGAGACCTGTCAAATTTAAAAATGGAACGAACACATCCGGAATTTGGCGGATGCTGGCTGCCAAATTATTGTTATTCGGCAGAGGCGCCCGCTCCGTGCTGCCTTGTTATTGAATTTTGTATGTGCCCGATGTCGCCTTTGTTGTACTATCAAATCTAACGAGATGCGTCACTGTGCTTATAATATTTTTTTATTAACGTTTCCACCGACCGCTTTGACAAAACCGCCGCTTATCTGTTGCGGAAACGTGAGCCTGCAATAACAGAGTTAACTCCGAACATCTCTTAGATTAAGGATGAGCGAGGAAATAAAAAGGAATACAGCTTATAGATAGGCGGTAATACATTTTACGGGAAACCAGCTGCCGCTCAGTCAATAAAGTTCGTTTTAAGGATACCATCGGCGGCGGATGGGAATGGCGGCGCGCCATAGAGACGTCCGTCCGCTGGCCACGACACCACGACACCCCCCTTCATATTACATTGTCTTCAACGACACCCGGAGATCCCATTTAATCGATCGCCCACTTGAGTTTTAAAATGGGGGATATGGCTAAGTGAAATCCTTGCTTTATGAGCTGAGACAGTGATGTAACGTTGGGGAAACTTCGCACAGATATAATGCGTGTGTGATTACCTGATGAATGATAACAAATTAAACTTAAATGGTACTTTTGAAAATGTTTTAAGGTTAGCATTGATATTCTAGCGACTTGTTCAATCCCAGTTTATCAAGGAAAGCCATATTAATTGCGCAAATAGAGTGGCTCGCTGGTCGGAGCCGAGTGGCCGAGGAAGGGTCGCGGCCGACGGATATTTGGTTTGATCCCGCCCTGTACACGCGCCCTATTTGTGGGCCTCTAGGGCTGTCAAGTGTCAACACTAGGACTTTGGATTGATCTTAGATTTAAAAATAAAAAAGTAAAGATGATTATGGCGCAATTTAGGTCATTACTGAACGTCTTGCAGTTATATCTAAGTACAGCCAAGGTTGAAATAAAAATAAGTGTCAAAAGATTGAATAGTTAAGTTAGGACATATCTACTTAAAAGATTACATAACAGATTAAATTTTCAAAGTATTTTAGTACTGTATAAATAATCTCAATAGAAGCAGATTTAACTTGAGGAAGATATTAATTAAAAAACTGATGCTTCTTTAAAAACTGGAAGATAAAAAAAATGGTTTAACGTGAGTTCAGGGCGCCTCATGGGAGGGAGAATTTACTGACCCTTGGGTCCAACCCGCAAGGCTGCATTATGTACGGACGGGGCTGTTAATCGTCTCCGCCGTTTATTATTTTAATGGAACTCATTTAATAATATAGCAGACATAAAATTTGTTACGTAAACAAAAACAATTGAAATTCCCGCCAATTGTAGGTCACTTGTCAAATTGTGGCTTAACTTTTTTACTTTCACTAGTTAAAAAAGTTGCTTGTATTTTTTCCTTTTTATAGTTTCCATGATAACAAATGTGACCGAGACCGCACAAGAGACAGGATAAAAAAGCTTTGCATTTTTCTTTCTTAGTGTTTACTGCCAGTACGGTTGTTCGTAGTGTTAACTTTGCAGGTGTAACAGACTTGATACACACTTCAATTATTTTACTGGCAACACTGAGTGGGAATTTCCGTTGATTTAGTGGGGTTGTGCACTGGTAGTGGGGAATAGTTACGTTCAGGCAGAAACGATTCCTTTCCAGATTCATTCTATTCTGGAGCTCATAGCGAGGAGTCACTTCTAAATAAAATCGACGTAATTATTGCTAGAAGACTAAACTCGTAACATCGTTATTGTCAGTCCTAAATAAAACGCATATTCAACCACCCTGCTGTATCAATTCTGGTTGTTATTACAATAGTTAAAAAAAATAAAAAATAAGTTGTATTATAATTTATAGTGACCAGAGGGCGGGACTATTTTTTGGCCAAAGAATCAGCATTGCCATCCAACGTGGCAATGCTGCCAGCCTTCTGGGCACTTTTCCTGTTGGCAGCGATGTGGACGAATTTTTCGATGCCCTGTAACCCTTTTTTGATATTTGTACATATTTTTTCTTTCTATTATAATGTTAGTGTGTATATATTGTAAATAATGATTACTCTAATAAATAATCCATACATAAATAAAAAAAAATATTGGCAAGTATCGTTGAATCCTTGTCGATATTTTAAAACAAATAAGACTTCACGCTCATCACAACCCTATGTAAGTGCCTAACAGACGCCAAAACTCGTCGAACATCATCAAAATAGACAATTTATTAGGTAGTGTTGTGTTTAATTCGTAATTTAATCGGTAGGTTGGCGGCGGACACTCCGGCCGGCATCACTGCGGCGCGCGGTTGCATAACGCCCCCCCCGCGCTCCCCGCACCCCGCCCGAGGGACCCCCGGACACATTGGCTAACAAGGAACCTAAATTCAATTAAGGCAGTTAATTTAATCCGCTTTGTGTGTCAACACCACCCTCGCGGACCTATGATTAATCCTATATATTCAACTATTTTAATTTATTTTGGTGTCAAATAAGAGGTGTTTTCAGTAATGTTACGGTTGTAATAAGGCGCTGAAAGAAAACTCTCGTGACGGATTTTGTTGAATTAAAACTCGGAATCGAATCCATGGTTCCGAAGATTAGGTACACGGTACACAATACATCCAAAATATACCTCTATAAAATATTAGCATCAATTTACTCGTCAACTTCTGTTAGTATGGTAGTGACGCTATAACCACTTTACAGTAAAAAACCAACGCTTACAAACCTAGAAGAGAATTTAAAAAAGCTGAACCGATTTATGGAGAGCTGAATGAATGGCACGCCGAGCATTGTCAGGGGTCATTGTCCACCGGTCGCGGTACAATACGAACTTGTACGTACTACAGGAATGTAGGTGGCTGATCTGCTTCATCTGCGGATATGGCTTCTGAAGAGCCGTATTACGGAGTATTTGCTGGCTATATTAGAATCTTTATACATCCGTGCGTTGTGCCATTCAAGAAGGAATGTTATCGGTCAAAGAGCATTAGTAAAGAGCCGCGTAGCCGCGTTTTAAATGTATTTTGAAAAATAAAAGGGGTTCGTATGAACGTTTAATACACACACGTGTATTTATTTCACAAACGCTTATAATAGGTTTAGCTATCCCTTGCGTATGTGGCTATCCACCACATAACGTAGATAAACCCATATCTGGGATAGTTGAATAATCAACTTCGTTAAATACCAGCAGTAAAAACGCGGCGTCACGGTCGCTGGCCGGTTCGTCGGTCCGGCGTTTCTTGCTCGTACCGGACAGGATTTTCCACTCCGCCCGGCCGCATTTGTGCGTACTACGCACAAGGGAACTCCATTTGCGAACAAAAAATATGTAGTGAAAAGGGCAGGATCGCCTTGTGTGCTGTACAATTCTAAGCGAATTCCAAAACACGAGCCGATGGGAAATATATTAGGTGGGCGCGCCTCTCAACAGTTCCGAACACATAGGATGGAAATAAATAATGGCGGTGGTCGTGGACGAGCCCCGATCGAATCCGTTCACACCCTGTACGTCGACATGATGTATGGACATGGATGGACTTGATCTTGAAATAAAATCTATTGTTGTTCTTGGGAGAATATGTGTACAATCGAATGTTTAAATAAAAGGTTTTATTTATTATTTTTAAACCAAGGATATGTATGTTTTGTGATTTGTGTAAAATTGTGTTTGAAACACAATGAAAGTTACTTCGTTTGTTACTTACTGAATATTGATTAACAAGTTTTCGCAGAAGACACTAACTCCAGTAACAGGTCGACCGCGGCTCTATTGTTTCTGTGTGATTGGTACACCCCTGGGACAGTGGGGAGGTTCTATTACATTGTATTAGTTAGTTACATTTTAACTGAAGCTTTGAAATATGTTGAAAATTTTCCATCCTGTCCATTTTGTTTCCCCCTACTATCATTTTTAATACTTTTAGAAGCATCTGTGAAAAGAATTTCATGAACTCGTTCAAATGGATATTTTTAAATTTTATTAAACATGTTAAAAAATACAAAATAGTTAAAGGTTGTTTTTTATTTTCAACAAGAAAAATGTTACAAAAATATTTAAAATGGAAGTTATTTTTATGTAAAATGTACAAAATTATTATCTAGTACATTCATCAAGAAAATTTTACTTAAAAGGAAATATTTAACTACATATTTTATGAAATTCAAAAAGCAGTGAGCTGAAATATAAATAAAAAGTACATATACCTAGCTACTACTTCTTAATTAAGAATATTTTTCAGTTTCCCCGAAAAATATTAGAACATAAAAAAGTCTAGTTTTAATTAAATATTTAGCAGCAATATGGATAAGGTCTACATAACGTGCCTATGGACCAAAAATCTATTATTTTCTAATAAGGAATAATTTTACCTTGGTACCATTCGTTTAGAACAAAGCGAAATACACCTTTAAAAAAACAAAACAAACCAAACAGTTTATAAAACAGGTTTCGCAAGCATAGAGACAACAGAAAAGATTTCGGTTTTTCCTCTTTTCACGGAAAAATACGAGCAGAAAGGTGAGCGCCGATATGTAACGCAAGGACGGCGCTTTTCTCCTTTGGCAGAAGTTTTAAAAAGAATGAAAGGTGTTCGTTGCTATTATTGCGGACTACAATGGGCCGGGAAAACAAACGCTCCTCAGCTAGTACGCACTTAAGCCCCTTCGTACACAAGGCTACAAAAATCTTCGATACTCGACGATTTTAGTCTCCAAGCGACTGTCGCCATACAAATCCATAATGTCGGCGAACCTCAATGGATATGGTCGCTTGGAAACTAAAATCGTCGAGTATCGAAGATTTTTGTAGCCTTGTGTACGAAGGGGCTTACTCTTGTATGACTTTGAATTCTCTAGATAGCTGTAGTAGATACATATCTTTTACACGTGTTTCTACTTCACTTCATATTTTGTGAAGTTCTAAGTAGTCTTTCGTTTCACTTTGCCAATTAATTTGGTTATTTTGATGTTGAATCTTTTTGAGAAAAAAAAATGTAATTGCCTTTAAAAGAGCATGTTTACACGCACCTTATCACAGCCCTATTCAATGAAGTTTTCGATTAAATGTATTACGCAGGTAATTCACCTCTGGGGACAAAGTGCCGTCCTCACCAATTAAATTTTAATTGCGACGGCTTGCCAAAATGCCCAACTTTTAATACGTCGCAGCGATTAATTAAAAATGTATTACTAATGAAATTTAAGTTTTCGAAAGGCAAAAGCGAAGCGACCCGACCATCTTGGAATTTCATATTCTCGTTAGAATGTCGAGATTGAGCGTGCTGAAGATTCATTTCACTGAAAAACTTCATTTTGAATCAGATTATTGCAGCACTGAGTGCGTTTTGAAATATTTTCATCGTCATTTTTAATATTGCGCAGAGAGTTGATTGTCTGCAACTTCCGATGCTTTATAAGATCTTTACATTTCGTTAATATATTCGACGAAATGTGGACGGTAGGTGATTTAAAACATCCGCGTTTACACAGTGGCTAATAAACATGTCCTCATTATTTCAAAGCGCGGATGTCCATGTGTGTTCTGGTTTCTCAATAACGAACCGCCAAAGGAAAACATGACAGACAATACCTACGCCCAGGTAAAGCCATATCATCTACAATGTACTCAAACATTGTATTGCGTATCAGACATTAGTTCTACAACGTTACAATAAATTAAGATTACCCCTAATTAAACCCTAACAGTAATGACCTTAATAAAATTAAGAGACGAAGCTTAACAAACTCCGCTAATTTCAATTGTCCACTTGTAATGTTTTGAAGCGCGAGTGTCGTTGTGGGCTGTAGGGGCCGGAACCGAGCCGGGCCGCAACTGGCGCACTCTGGCGGCCGAGCACAGTTTAACCTAATTTGATTGTAGAGTGAATAGTGAAGGCCTGGACCTTCACAGAGTAGTGGGTTTAGGTCACTCGTCTCCCTTTGTGAGATGTGGGGCAAGGTAAACAACAGACACAAGGGAAGAAATTTATGTGTCGCGACTGTCGCGAGCTCCAGCCAGTATTTGGATCCCCCATTTTATTTTAAAAATTGGCTTCGCCTGCGTAAAATCTTCCTCTTGAATCACTCTATCTATTAAAAAAAAACCCGCATCAAAATCCGTTGCGTAGTTTTAAAGAAGCATACATAGGGACAGACAGGCGCGGCGGGAGACTTTGTTTTATAATATGTAGTGACGATAGTGATAGCGATAGTGATAAACAAAATTATTAGTCAGTGCAATACCTAGGTTTTTTGATTTCCGTTAGGGTGGAACGTTATGGATTTCTTACATGATGTTGGCTGTTCCAAGGAAAATTATATATTTTTCCTTAAATATTATTATTTTCCGCCCAGCAACAATTAATTTAATCAACAGAGTAACGACCCAACAAGCTTTTATCATCAGTAAGTACAAGCAACATTAATAAAGAAACTACATTAGATAGAAGCGAAGGCACGTAGGAGTGAACAACAACAATAGAGAAGCTAATAAATAAATAGGAAAGTTAATAATATAAATGATTTATTGAAGTGATAGCGGGCAGGGTACAGGGTACCGGCAGGGCACAGGGTAGGGTACAGGGTAGGGGGTCGATCAGCCCTTTAATATTGAATAAGTTGCGATGGCGAAGTTTTCCGCGAAACATCACATTATTACTCGAACGGAGCGTTGTACAAGGAATTTTGATTATTTTATTACAAGGGACGATACGTTACCGCGGTGTTACTACTGTTAAACGTTTTCGATCTCACTTTTAAACTATATTTGTATGTGCTTCTCAGTAAGCGCTTTTTATAATCAACTAGCCGATGCATGCGCCTTCGTCCGCGTAAAATTATATACAAAACCTTCCTCTTGAATCACTCTATCTTTTAAAAAACCCGTTGCGTAGTTTCAAAATCCGTTGCGTAGTTTTAAAGATCTCAGCATACATAACGACAGACAGACGCGGCGGGAGACTTTGTTTTATAATATGTAGTGATATAATTGATTAATTCTTCAGTTCGCAGTTTTACTGAAGTTCAAGTTAAAAACTATTAGAATGTAATTACATAGGTAGTACCTATTCCGGTAATCTTCTGTTTTTATGTAAATTCATACTTTTATTTATGTGAAAATGTTTTATCTTTTTGATTTTGATTTGATTTTTAAATTTATTTGATTTTTGACTTTATTTTGTGCATTATAAAAATGTTAAATATAAGCCGGAGAGGTGATCTGTACCACAAGATCTTCCTACATCAGACACCTTTCTCTATCTAATATTGTAAAAAATGTTAACCAGCGCCTGTAATTCATGATGTCGAGAAAAATAAAGATAAATATGTTCAATGTAAAAACGGTTAACAATTACAAAAGCATAGATAGGTTAGTGGTCAGACTGTCAGATTGACAAGTCATCGGTCTGGAGTTCGACCCCAAGACATGCACCTGTGATTTTTAAAATTCATGTGCGTGTGTTGCTTCGGTGAAGGAAAACATCGTGAGGAAACCAAACCAGCTTACCTGTTTCTCAAAGGCATGTATTGTAAAGCCAAGTCAGAGGCCTATAGGTGGCATAAAACTCTGACACCAGTTAAGGCACTCAAGAAATGAAAAAAAACAAACAAAGCTTTTTATAAGGTACCAAGGAACGCATATTTTTGCCCTATCAAAAATAAAGTGATCATCATGAGTTTCAATTTTTAAAGTAAAAAGTTGATATTAATGGTATTTGACATTACTAAAGTTTACTGTCGTTTAATACACAAAAGGAAATTGAATGCCTTGAAAGTAGGTAAAGTCACATCAGCGTGGTATCATGTTCATTATATCTAAGTATTCATATACATAGGTAGCGCAATAAAAGTCGTTCCACAACCCGAATGGTGTCTAGACTAAATAAATAATTTTACAGACAAGTAACGTATTTCAGTTTTTTCAAGTTGTAATGAGAAGCTTTCAGTGCATTCTCGGATGATATTTTGTAGCTTACGATTGCATTGCATTTCAATGTTATTTTCTATTTTCGAGCGATTATAATATGATTGTTTAATATGGCTAGCCCATATTTTACTAGCTGGGTAAAGGCGTCCCTCCATTACTTCCAACGATAACGTTTCTGTGCTATTTCTTTCCAATTGTCAAGGAAGACATCCGACATCTCCTTCATGGTCTGCCGCGACCCCATGTCATTGTTTTTTTTATAATTGAATAAACACAGAAGATACGGCAACGTGCCCTGAAATTCGTACACTTGACCGATTTCCAGTGCTAGAGATTGATAAATAATCTTGCAAATGTTAAATAACCACCAAAAAAAACAGTAGTAGGTAATCACACGGTCATTTGCGTTGTGTTGTATTATTTTCCAGATGTTTGTCGTTCCAGCAGGGGCAGCCCTAATACGACCAAAAGTAGTAAAAGTCCCCACATAATAAACATTACGAATAGCATCTAATTGAAACCATTAAGCGATCAAGATGCATCGATAAGTGACTAATAATGGTATTAGTCACTTATCGATGCATCTTGATCTACTGTTACTAAAGCATGGGCTTTAGTAACAGTCGCTCGCTGTATCCCTATCTCTGGTCGGACACGTAACTGGGTCGCGGGTTGTGGGGCGCCTGGGGGTGTCGGCGGGTGTTTGGGGCGCTAGGGGGCGCCACGGGAGCGGACTCGTAGTTTTTGTACGTACGCGTCGGACCGGCGATCCGGCTTACTTGCTACACGCTCTCTCGCCGCCTTCAAGAGAGAAACATCACACGTACCTCGACGCACGACTCTCAGGAAATGGAAACTTTTTTTTTGTTTTTCAGTCTGATTTCCACTTGCAACTTTTACTCGTACTACGAATGCAGAACCTTACGTAGCTTTATTCTTATGTAAAAAGAAACGATCATATTATTTGTGTGGGTTATACTTACGTTTTGAATTTGATTCATCTTCGTAAAATGCCTTCCGAACTCCCATAAGTCGACACCGAATTTTAGCGCCCAATTTTTGACTCTGTAACAAAGATGATAACTTTAACTAAGCCTTTAATCAGTATTTCAATAATTACAAAAGTAGAAAATAAGTACAAAACGGAGGAAATAAATTCTTACGATTCTAAGAGAAAAATTTAACATTTATCACAAGTCTGTGTCGGAGAAGTAAATGTGATCTGGGAAGCAGGTTAAGCATTTTTTTCCACTTCGTCAGGCACCCCTCATTCGGTAGGAGCTTACTCGTACAATTTATATTTTGTCGTAACAGCGTACAAATGTATAGCTGTTGTCACAGGATGAGACCAATTTAATGAATGTCTCGATACCTGGCGCCGGCGCTTTGTCGTCACTCTAAATGTTTTGATAGCTACCACTAATATATAGTAGGCTTTTTACTGATATTTTTCTAATTAGGGTGTTAAATTTTAATTAACTGTTTAAGCAATCTTATGCTCGGTAGCTTATGGAGACTTTTTTGGACCGTTTCCTCGATTCCCGTTTCATCGATTGGACGCACGAATACTCAGTTCATTCGCACTAGTTGTACTAAGCAGTTCTACGATAGAATTTATGGAAATATTGTTTCCTATTAGTTGTACGTATACTCGGTCGTCGCATTCACGTGGCCCTCATTTGTTCAGAAAACCGGCAGGCTATCTTCATTGGCGAATAAACGTCCGGGCTCGCTGAAAAATATGAAAGCGACGCGCAACGATCGCGTGTGCGTGTAGCAATCGCTTTAGTAAAGACGGGGCCTTAGAAATCTTAGTATAAAAGAAAACTTAGTTCATATTCACATTGTTGCACAAGTCAAACATAAACGGAAAATACAAACAAGTTTTAATGACAGGTTAGCAATCACACAACCATTAGGTAACCAAGTGCAGTTTTATACTTCAGGAAATATGAATTGGCACTAACGATAAAAGTGCTAATGCATTCAAACTAGGTTAACATTCGCTCGAAAATATAAAGTAAGGAATAAAACAGTTCGTGTGAGTCCATTCAGGTTCAGGAATAGCTTACGACATTGCTATTTTAAAATACTACTCGTGGCGGTCTGGCACTCTCTCATCGGAAGTGGACCACTGAAACATTTGCATATTCTTATTGTAGCTCAGTTTTACGTGAATCAGCCACACTTTTTCTACGAATCATTGCCACTATGTCGATACTCGTTACGTCGTCTTGTGATTATTCTGGTTTTCATGCATTGTCTTTTGTTTCACGTCGAAGTGGATGTCACAGAGTACAGTCACATTGAAAAACAAGATAAATAAAGTAACTTTGTCTACGCTACTTGTATTTTTCCACTAACGTATTTATTAGTTGCTAAGAGTACCTTTAGAGCAAGTGGTGTGACCTTATTAAGTCTATCGCAATTCAGAAACTTTTTTTAGGCTATGAAAGCATTCGGGCACTTTCACATTGTTGCGTGCAAGTATGAAATGAAATAGAGTGCAAAGAATTTAGAGTAAATAAAGTGGTAACAGTTTTATTTATATACTAATTATTGAAGTAATTGAGAGTATGTAACTTCAAACTATTCCAAATATATGAAAAAGTAACCACAAATATATTTTAGGTGAGGCGAAAGCTCTTTAAATTTTTTCGGATTATTAATTGAGTTGAAAATTCCAATCTACGTGAAGAAAATCCTAATTCTAATATACACATAATAGAACTGCTTTTCCGTCCTTTAGTATTTAGTAGAGCTTAAACCAGTCTATCTATGCGGGATTATCCCTGTCCTGAGCAGTCCCTGTGATGAGAAATCGATGGAAACTGCGCTGCACCGAAATGAAGCACGAGGAGACGACGTCTAGACTTTATGTCATAAACGGTTAGCTACGAGTCTTCTTAAGATTAGAATAACTTTGAATCGTTTCATATTTTGCTTCTAAGTTACAATATGCAATGTCTCAACTTTGAGAGTTTATTTCAAAAGAGATTGCTTTATCATCCTTTAAGGGTTTCTGAACCTTGAAAATATTGTCTCGATCTTTTTATCTCTGATATGGAATAAGTAACTGGGAAGAAAATAATAAGGGTTTTACTTCCCTGTAGATAGCTAATGGAGTGATTTTTTCGAGTACTTTATCAAAATGTCTTCGGAGTCGTTTGCAATGTTTTCTGCCGCTTTCGAGTTCTTTTATTCATGCCTTTTCTGACCGTATCACGTCCCTATCTATTTTTAAAAGATCTCGCTGATAACATAAGTAATAATAAAGGAAATGTAAAAGCAGGGAACGGTTCAGAGAATTTTTGGGCAAAACTTCGTTCTTATTTCCTTATTCCGTTTCGTTTAATTCAAGTTGTTCCACAATGTCCTCATTAGCAATCAGGGAATGTTTCGCGGGCATTGTTCGCCCAAGTTCGGCCGTCACCGGCACCGGTTCGGAATTTAGAATTATTTAAAACGTTCGTTTCGGCGGCCGGCAGGTGCGCGCCACGCAGCCGGCGCCGTCTCCGGCCCGTAACGCGGGATACGGGGAGCGCACAGCATCTTCAACAAATCTCTTTGAGACTGTTATGATTCTTGTGAGCCTTCTTTAAAAAATCTCGATGGTTTAATCGCTGACTAAACGATCCAGGGCTATGTTATATTTGCTCATTTATTCAGTGAGTGAGAGAGAGACCTACAGTTGGTTTGTACGTGGACCTACTACTATACGATTAGTTTGCAAAACGAAGGAAAGGGTCTCAACACTGCAGTGATCCGCTTAAAATATCTTGTTACTGTAATTGGTTTAACCCTGGCGCTGAGCATAGGGTTTCGTCGCCGGGCGGGGGTAAACCGATTTACGTTTCACCTGAATTTAATATCATTCCTTTGCGTATGACAAATTTCTGTTTAAAATACTGGGACTTAGTGAAACGTGGGAAAATTGAACCGGAGCAATCGGCGACATCAAAGCGGCCTTTTAAATTACTTATCTAATTTATGATTGCTGTTTAATTAGGGTTGATCGTTCCGAGGACCTTTTCATTTAATATGATTAAACAAGAAACGATGGTGTTCCTAAAAGGACGAGTGTCGAGGAAAATTCCTTTTAATTCTCACCCTTCTTACTTCCAGGAAGTGTTGAGGGTACTGTTATGAACGCTTAAGTTTCCTTGAATATTAAAACGATCGATACGAATTAGGAGCCGAGCTATTCAATTAAGTGTCAAAGTAAATTAATTAGAGATAGAAGCCGATGATATCTCGGTTGCAGTGAGTCGATAACGGTTGTTTTATTAATCAGTGTCGGCGAGTGCTGGCAGACGGGGTGTCAGACGCGCTGCGCCCTTACGTAAGGCAGCCTCCGAGTCCGTAGTACGAGCGGCGTCCCGCTCCCCGCACCCCCCGCACCTCCCGCACCCCCCTAACTCCTGCCCGCCCCGCTCTAGATCAATACCGGAGCCGGCGCCTTTGACATGTGCCCCGCGCCGCGTGCCGCTCTGCAAATATTTACGTTGTGGAAACAGATCATAACTAGTTTCATTTGCCTGTTTGTTCGCCATCCGCGACACACCAGCCACAATAAAAACCAATTTAATTGACAAACGTCTAAATTATGTCTCAATTAGTTTTAGTTTATTGCTTCGTTTTAGCTGTAGTTTTTGGTTTTAAACGTTCAATTGTATAGCTGTGGCTTATCTACATATTTACCCGTATCAGTTAGCGTTAAGAGTTTAACAGTCGTCATTTTAATTCAGATTAAACGTTTTATGGTTCAGTCAGTTTTAACTAAAACGTTTACCGCATGTGGTGCCGGCCAATCATTGATAAGCCGCAATCCACCAGATAAAATAAACCAAATTAATTTGTACTCTGAATTAACTTCATTTACGTGAAGCGTTCAGCTTTAATATTCAAGTGTTCCAAATGATAACATGACGTTCGCTTTTATATTCGTTTTAAACCAACCCCTTATGATATCATAAAAATAAAGTCTACTAGTCAAAATATATTTTTAATCTTTCTAACTCGAAGACTTATTATATGCATCTAGTCTCTATTTAGATTAATTTAATTAATCTTATTAACAACAACACTCGATTCTTATATATTTAGATTAATTTAATTAATCTAAAGGTTTAAAAAAAACGGTGTCTTAATTCATTACAGTTCACAATAACAGAAAAGTATTAATATTGTACCCGCATTGAATATCGCACTGGGTACACACTGCACACTGCACAGTGAACAGTGCAGCTACAGCGTAGCACATTGAACGCTACGAGATGCTACGACTGCTACGGCGCTACGAGCCTACGCCGCTTGTGCAAATTGTCTACGCTTCTACGAAACAGTTAATTGAGTTAGGATTGTAACGGGCACGGACTTAAATGCCGTCATTGAAGGTTGTGGTTAGTTATAGTGCTTTTATTTTAAAGCAATCTATTGGACGGAGTATATTGTTACTCGTAGTGTATTCAATATTTTAATTGAAATAATGCGTATTCTGAAATTCCAGTGAAATTTTTATACCTAACTGGCCTAATTTGCCTAATTGAATTTCTGGGACGTATTGAATGGTTAACTTGATTCCCAAAAATAGTCCCAGTTTTCGTTGATGTTTGCGACTTTTAAAAGTATAGGGAATCAGAATCAGAATTGTTTACTTGTTAAACATAGGTATAAACATTATAGATCTTATAAATAGTGAAAATGCTTTATCAAAAAGGATTTTTCACAAATATTTCACAGTAAAATTAAATTAAATCATCTATAGATTTTCCAATTATCGTTTATATGTTGTTAAAAAACTTTTTTAATCACCAGGATTACCGATTGAATTGTTGATTATTGTATGTCGCAAATACTGCTGCCTACTTGCTTTAGGCTGATCGTATCACGATTTACTATATCCTCTTTTGTTACTTAGCTTCAATATTTAACAATTCCCTACGTTCAAACTGAACTCATAAGACCGAAGCACTTAGTAGGAGCAAACTCAAAACTACAACATTTGCGCGTTTTTCCTTAGCAATGTTTAAAACTACTGGACAAGTTTTAATGGAACTTTCATTTATATTATCCTTAAGAGCTCTGAACCAGGCTATATAATTACGATATGTCTAGACAAAGTTTTGTGATCAATCTCGGGATGTAGCCGAGGGGCGACACGGCTTCTATGAGCATTATAAAACTAGTAAGCAAAGATAGCAATGCCTATCTTGCAAAGAAGATTCTATTAAATGGAAAAATTATATGACAAGGATTCTTATTGACAGTGGTCAGTTTGTGCGATCAGTACGGATCAAAAATCAAGGATCGTAACTCGTTCGAATTCGTTCGTAGTGATAATGTTTTGAAAGTATAATTTGTAATAGAAATCAGCACACCCATACATTTGCATCAAGTAGAATGTATTGTTTTTTATTATGGTCTGGTGGTCTGTACGCCCCCTTTTTTTACGGATGGGTAACTCTGGGCGGAGTGGGAGGGAGTGTCATACTTTTACTGACTAAAATCCATCCATGTTCCTTGCTCGCCCTTTATGTTCCGGGGCCGGTATTTCTTTCGGTGACCATGGCAAGAGACCGGACGGCATGACGTTGGTGCCTTGACACGTGGGTAGGCCTTTGGTGTGGGACGCACCCTGTGTCGACACCCTTGCACCATCTCACGTTGCAAGCTCGGCGGGCTGTGCAGGCGCTGCTGCTGCTGAGATCCTCAAATGGCGCTTTGAGCCGTTTGGGGTCGAAAAACTCGGGTGGAGGGTTCCGAGTGCGCGTCTCCTTTTTAAGGAAATCTCCCACCGACTGATCGACACTTCGCGTGACCAGAGGGCTGGCTTTTTCTTTGGCCAAAGAATTAGCATTGCCATTCATATTCTTTTGTTTTGCATTCCATATTGTTGCTGTGTATTGTGTGTTGTTGTTGTATTGTTTTGTATAAAAGATGTTACAGAGAGCTTAAAGCTCAACGTGGCAATGCTGCCAGTCTCAGGGCAAGTTTCCGGATGACAGCGATGCGGAGTTAGACTTAGACATTATTTACCATGATCGGTGGATGACTTCAAAAGGAGGGGATAACCAAAGAAATGATGGATGTAATGTGTGAAAGATGATAAGGCTAGAAAGGGGTGACTCATGAGATGACGACTAATAAATAAAAGTAGTATGGAAAAATAACGTATGTTGCGCCGCCCCCAAATAAATTGGGATAAGTGGGCAGTATGATAATGATGAAATAGACCAAGGCCTGGATAAAATATAGAGAACTGTTTTTCCAGGTGCATGAAGTAATTTTTATCGGTGCGTTATGATTTTAGTATTTACGTATGTTTTCCGTAGTGCCTTAACTATTCATCCGATTTTGATAAATAAGGTGTCAATCGATTTGTTATAATAGCCTTGGTAACATAGGTTACATTTAAATTGACTTCAACCATTGATGGAGTCGATTTTACCTTATAAACTCCGAATTTAATTCGTTTTTAGTTGAAGTATACCACACAAATTGTACTAGTGTGCTAGTGTGACTAAGGTTCGTGTTCACCAAAAAGATGACGGTCTGGTTATCTAAAAACAGCTGTTCAAAACACTTTTTTGTATGGGAACATGTCACAGTGGCAGCTGTTTTTAGATAATCAGACCGTTATCTTTTCGCTGAACATGGACCTAAGAGCGTGTAAATGAGAGCACAAAATTGTATTGTCTGCCAATAAAAAGCGGCGCAGTTTGGCTGAATGTTACTAATGTAATTGTATTATTATTTTCAATGGAAAATATTAACATACATACCAAAAAAGAAGTTAGAAACAGAAAATTGTTTGTAACGCTTCGGGTTAATCCGTAACCTTTTTTTTTTTTTTTTTTTTTTTTAAGGATGGGAAATCATCAAATGACCCCCCCCACTCTGGGCGGAGCGGGAGGGAGTGTCAGACTCTTACTGACTAAAAACCATCCATGTTCCTTCCTCGCCTTTTACGTTCCGGGGCCGCGGTATCTCTTTCGAACAGGCCCGCAACCCCGGCAGGCTTCGGCCCTTGCGGGCCCCTCTCTTTTTGCTGACACTCTTTGAGGCGCGCGTGGAACACGAACGCGCCGTCGACACGGCCTGTCGTCGTCGTTAGACGGCCGGACGGCCAGCTATTGCCCATAGCCAGCCGTCCACAGGCCCGCATCTACGGTGGCCGGTAGCCACCACGTGGCCCCCGACGCCCGTTGCGTCTCCCGCGGCGGCCGGGAAGAGAGGATCTCTCCCTCTCTCGTTCCGCCACCTCCTTCGCTAGCATCACTGCTTCGCAGAAGGAGGCGACGGCTTCCCATTCCGTCTCGCTCCGGACCATGGATTGAACCAGGGCCGGACGCGAGAGGTCGCCGCCGCCGATCGCCGCCACGAGGACACGGCGGAGCTCCGCCCACGCAGGGCAGACTTCCACCGTGTGCTCCACCGTGTCCTCCGGTCGATCCTCGCAGTGGAGACACCCGGGCGATTCCTCCCGCCCGATTCGGTGCAGGTACCTCCCGAAACATCCGTGTCCGGTGAGGACCTGCGTCAGGCGGAAGGTGAGGACGCCGTGGCGCCTCTCCAGCCACTCCTCAAAGAGGGGACTTACCGCCACTATCGTGGCGTGCCCTGCACGGGGTTGCGACAGTCGCTCTCTCCATGTCGCCATGAGATCGCGCCGGAGGTCAGTCCGCTGAGCGGCAATTTGCCGCGGCAGCGGAGTTTCCCCCCGGCGTAGTACCTCCGCGCGCCACTCATGCAGGCGCGCGAGGACTATCGCCTCCAGATCCCACGGCGGCAATCCGGCAAGCAGGCCCGCCGCCTCGCGAGAGATCGTGCGGTACCCACGGACCATCTTCACGGCCACCACTTTTTGGGGCGCGTTCAAATGGTGAGCAGCTCGCCGCTTCAACGAACGCGCCCACACTGGGGCCCCGTAGAGGGCCATGGACCGCACGACTCCCGCGTAGAGCCTGCGGCAGGAGGCGTTCGGCCCCCCAAGGTTGGGCAGGAGCCGCCTGAAGGCAGCCCCTGTCCGTTCCAGCCTGGGGGCCAAACGTCGGAAGTTAATCCGTAACCTTAAGCTGTTAACACGCAACTGCGAGTTCACCTTCAAAAACATCATAAATCTATTTCAAAGATAAATATTATCGATCAGTACTCACGGACAGTTACGTCAAAGTGCCGACAGTTCACCAAATTGTAGTATTAGTTTGTATGTTCTCTAAAACCTTCTCAGATCAACGAAATGGATTCTGACCTTGACCTATCATTATCTGTCGTGATTCATTGTTATTAATTGTCTTTTTTAAACTTTCACGATCAGAACACACATATGAAGACGGGTATTTATCGCGAATTTACCTTTAATTTAAGCCCGACCTGTTAGTGGACATGTGGCGGGTTAGTGTAGTGTGCTGTCCTAGTGTGAACCGGCCCTAATTAACATTATGAAGATCAAGTGAGGGTAGTTGAATAAACGCCTTCTCTTTGCTGTCGCGGTAACAACACTTCAGTCTCCCCGCGACCACGGCTGGTGCAATCCGGTCGAAACGTCGGGCTTAAATTAAAGGTAAATACCCGTCTTCATATGTTTTATAATGTCATTGTTATTAGTCGTCATCTCAAAAGTCATCTTCTTTCTTTCTCGTGCGTTGATTTCAAACCTATTAATTGTTTCCTTCGATTGTATAATACACCCAAAACCCACATATCGTTTGGTGTTTCGCTTTATTATTCCCTTTCTGAATATTTATGAAACAAAATAAGTCCAATACTTGTGTAAGCCGTGTGTTACGTGGGTTGGGGTCATGTAGTGCGTCCCACACATTGAACCTTGACACTACACGCTTATAAGCCCACAGATACAACCGCTGTGTAGTAAGTACTAAAGGTTCCTCGTTCGTCTAGTGGTCACAAGACACGACAACTGAACATGAGAGTTATCTGGTTTTTAAAGTGAAAACTACTTTAGGTGCGTTGACCACTTTTTGGGTAAAGAAAAATCATGGAACTCGCGTGACCGTCACCTAACGCTTCGTAGCACTAGTAGCCGATCCGCTACGGCGTAGCACCACTTAGGCGTGCGTGGGGCACAACCCGTAGCAGATAATATAGATTGCTTAGATTTTTACTTCCATCGGGAGTCCCCTAAGACTCGGATTTAACCACGAAATCTGGAATTGTGCCTAGTTGATTAGAATAGGTTCTCCCCAATGAGACTTAAATAGAACTGCCGAAATGTGAATGTACTATTAGGTACAGCTCTGCCTAGCTCTTTGGGGAATACACGCGTGGTGTTTTTTGAATGTAAGGCATCAAGGAGCTTCGTTGTGATCCGCTGAACTATGACCGTATCGCATATAAAGCTATTGTTTACAGCTCTGATAGCTCGGCCGCTCGGTGTGGAGCGGATATTGCAGCTAGCAGCCCACATGTTGCTTACAAACGACCACTGTACTGGTCAAGACGAGGTGTTGAGATAGACTGGATGAATTTGGTCTACTATTGCATGTGAGCACTGTGTGGGTGGGCCTTAGTATACACGTGTTGTGCCGCGCGACAAAGGTCTCTTATAAAAACGGGAATATCAAACGTTTGATGCATATCAAAGATCAAACATCGGCGTAGGTGGACATCGCTAGGATTCCTTGACGAGAAATGGGTTTACATAACAAAAAAAAAAATGTTCAAATAAAACAGATAGAAGTACATTTTACTCGATTACCAAATAACTACATCGTGGCATAAAATATTTCTGTGTTACTAGATCAGAAAAAAAATCTAGGGATAAGGATCCCAGTTAATTTATTATTGCCTGAGGCGTGTGTACAGTTTAAAGATTGTAATAAGATTGCAGCCGGGTGAAGCTTCGAGTTCTACTTTCAGAAATATTTTACATGATATCGCTGAACGTTACACACAGCACCATCTAGTGACACACTATGCTTGGTCTACATTGTAATGTAGTTTTGGTTCTAATGCTCTCGATACCTACATTGCATCGTGTCTCTGTCATGAGGAAAGTTTTGAGTTATTAACGTGAAAAAGAGTAAAGAAAGACCAAAGAAACGATGGCTGGGCTATGTGAAAGATGCTAAGCAAGTGACTGCTAAGATGGCGAGCAATAGAGAAGTACCTATGGAATAAGAAGACACGCTGCGCTGACCTTAAATGAATTGGGATATTAAGGCAGCAGATGCGATGATCGCTTAAATATTTTACCAGCACCTTCGTTTGTTTTTAGTTATTGTTAACGTCTACTAATAGGCACAAGCTCGTTAAGTGGATCCCAAGGTTAGACAAGTGATTAAATGTATTTTCTTGGATATGGTAGCAAGACAGTATTGTTTATCTAAACATAGTTTATTTACTTTCTGATACATGCTAGGTGGTTAGGTCATAATATAACTAATTAAGGTTAAAGTCTAACTAAGGACTAACTAAAAAAACCTTTGTTTAGATAACTAAAGCCGATATGGTGAGAAAAATATTATTACGCAACAGTATCAAAAATAAGTATATTTTAATCCTCTAACCTCAGTATGTACGGCGGATAGTGATCATGGATAGTTATAATAAATAAATATCGCTGAACATTAACACACAGCGCCATCTAGTGCCACACTAATCAAGGCTTGTGTCATGGACACCAGATAGCTTATTTACTATATACAGGGTTATTTGTAAAACACCGGCAACCTCGCAGGAGTGGATTGCTGACAACAACATTTGTTCTACGACTTTTCCGAAAACGGACAAAAAAAAATCAACTCTCCATACATATGTCCGAACAGCTGATGGAGTTTTGCATGAGAAGTCGATTTTTTTTTGCCTGTTTTCCCAAAAGTCGTAGAACAAATGTTGTTGTTTATGATGTTAGTAATCTACTCCTGCGAGGTTGTTGGTGTTTTACAAATAACCCTGTATATATTTTTTTGTTTGCAAATACATACTTGTTATACATATAAACATCCTTGACTCGGAAACAAATGTCCATGCTCATCACACAAACATTTGCTCCTACCGGGATTCGAACCCAGGACCCTATTAACGTAAGGCAGCCTCACCCACCGCTATTAGAGTAGGGGGAGACAACAGAAATCATGGATGGACTGTTTAAAAGATGAAATGGTTGTTAAAAAAGTAGTTTAGGTACTTCAAAAGTATTGTTCATCTAACCATAGTGTATTAACTCGTATAGCTTTATTTGGCGAACGCAACAAATGAAAGTTGCACTAATTTTAGAGACATACTTTAGGAGGCTACGTGGGTTCTCAACCCTCATTGCTATGGTTTAAGTTAAATCTGGTATTCACATTGCACCCGACGTTCGACCCTATAGGGAGGTTGTTTAATTTATGTGATTTATTTCATCACCTCTTCTCTCAATATGGTGTAGAAGACCGGCATGTCCTATAGAACCGAACATTCGAAGATATGCGGCATCCACTAGTGGATAACGGCCCGTTCTTTCTTTACAGAGGAATGTTAAAGTCTGGTGTATATGGTGCGTACGGTCAATTGTTATCTGTTAGCTAACCTAGAAGTGTAGTTGTTATAAATAGCTGCCTAATAATCATTAATGATTATACACTCCTTGTTTCCGCTTTCATAAGTGTTAAAGGAGCAAAAAATGCAAAGAACTCCTCAGTAAAATTTATTTTGTAAGCTGCTTGAAACCAACGTTTTTGGTCTTTGGATCATTTACTACCTTTTAGTTTTTATTCCTATGCTTAATTCCAATGTGATGTTTTTCATTAGAACTGAGACTGAATTTAAAACAAATTAAAATGCAGATACCATACGGCACATAGCTAATAGACTTTGTGTGCGCACGTGATCACGCGGCGCGCCGCTCGCCGGCTACGGGCCTTAGCTTGCTATTTTTTTGATTTCGTTTAAGCTTTACATTTGCACTCTTGATAAAAAGATTTTCTCCCCTCGATGTGTGGGGAAATTGAATGAAATTCCCACGTTCGTTCACATTTATAAACGAACCCACATTTGTATGATGATGAGTGCAAATTGACTTCATTATTTGAAACGAAAATATATATTGTAGTAATGAACATGTTATATAATAAGCACTAGCCAAATGATTATAAATGAAAACAACTAACGCAGTATCTTATTTATCACTGTCATTGTGACCAGAAATCAGAGAAGATATTCTGAGGCACCCAATTGTCAGCAAGTGGAGACATCGGCTAAGCTAGAAAACGGAAGAAGCATTACCTACGTATAACCTCATAAACTTTATAAGTGATTTCTAATTAATTATATTTTACTCGGAACCCATCTACAAATACACGTAGCAGCACACATCGTAACATGCATTAATAAAACAACTCAATACATTTAATCAGTGGCGCGGATTCGTAATTACTTTAACCGGAAATCCTCGTTAATAATTCAAAGTTTTTACAACCGCTTCATTGTATGATTGGCCAGAGGGTAGGCGGGTAGACGAGCAGGCGGCCTGTGGCGCCATTTATCACGAATTGATCCATCTCGGAACTCTCAACTGTCACTTGTGAACTTTTTCGTTTAGCAAATCGCGGCGAAACGTCATTACAGTAATTCATCTAAGTATAAGAGAGCGCGGGAGCGGGAGCGGGGACGGGTGAGGAGGCGGACTGAATATCGTTCTGTAATTGGCTGTCAATAAGCGGCTCGGTGCTGCGGAGCATGTCCTGCCCTACATAC
Source organism: Xestia c-nigrum (assembly GCA_916618015.1). Classification (NCBI taxonomy): domain Eukaryota; kingdom Metazoa; phylum Arthropoda; class Insecta; order Lepidoptera; family Noctuidae; genus Xestia; species Xestia c-nigrum. Next base: position 9,008,136 of record OU745245.1, on the reverse strand, counting down.
CGCTGCATCGCAAGGCCGGGTGCAAGACACAGAGGATGGCCTTCCGGCAATATTCGTTTTATTGAAAATGTTTCCTTTGCTAACTCCGAATTGGGAGTTATAGCTAAAAAAAGCTAAATGTTTTTCACACCAATAGGTGCGTATTGTGTCTGGTGATCTCAACCCAGAATATGTTGAATTTGTTATAAATGCTATTGAACTGATCATAAAATTATTATGGTAGTTTATCATGGCCGAAATTGTTTTATTACATTTTAAACCAAATTTTCTCCTCCATCCAGCCTTCAACAAAGGATAAGTTCCAGATTGAAATGGAACTTTTCTGGATTTCTTGTGGCTTGAAATGTGTGTTAAACATCTAGTGGTTTGCATTTTTTTACAAATCTACGTCCCCATAATAATAAAGGTCAATATGTACAGGCACATTCAACACCTACTACGTTCATACATATAGCAGATATTGGTTATAGTATATTGTGGCATTACATCCACCTAGCTACAGATAGCGTGCCCACCGCAATTATGTAATCTATATTGAATCCAAATTACACAAATGATAGAGATCGTTTTTACTTATTAAAATGTTTTATCAATTTACGATTAAACATGTCTGGTGTTCGTCTGTTTAATCCATTAAAAATAGTTATTTGGAATGCATAAGTTTGACCGGTTTAATGTGTTTGAATTTCTATGCTTTATCTAGAGTTTATGAAAATTTGAATACTATCTGAGATATATAATTTTCTTATAAACGGTAGACCTCCATAGAAATTGCTACAACTCTGGGTGATTATTTTATCCAACCGGAGATGTCTATTGGTCATCCATTGCGAAACCTTTCCGTTATTTAGTAGATAAATTGGCAAGAAACTAGTTGAATTATCCTTAAAGCGAATTGGGGACGTCTTGTTTTCTTGTTAGGAATACAGTACTTGAATGAATACCTCATGATTTAATAAAAAAAAACAAGAGACAATTTATTAGTAATGTTTCACTAGCAAATTCAGTCAATGCCAAAAAGGGAGCCCCTTTGGAATAACATGTTGTCATGTCTACTTCCCCTTCACGAAATAAAGGCCTCAATGTTATGTTAAACGTAAGTGACAATCGAATCCCACCATAACATCACTCGAATCTAATTAGATCATGTCATTTGTCCCATGCATTAGCAAGCTTATTCCCAACCACCGGACCACTCTGTGCCTGCTACTGAGAAATGCTTGGTGGAAAATCCCAATTACTCTTTATCATCAGTTTTTCAAATGTATAATGACGATAATTGTGATCTAATTTGTAAAAGGTTCTCTTTTTAAAAATGATAAGAAGCAAGGATGCCAGCCAGAGTAGTTGCAAGTACATATATCTATATATATAAGATACTAAACAGTAGTGGCTAAACCTCAGAACAATAAGTCAAAACGATGCAGGGGTTTATAAACCCCGAAACAACCAATTCCTATCACGAACACCACAACTTATGAGGGATGTCATACTCCGTTCCTCATGACAATATCACCATAAGAATTACACGAAAAAAATGGCGCGAATATAGTCGCAACAGGTGCAAATAATATGATTAATGTACAGGAAAGTAGGTAGTCGTGGGTTGCGTGTCAATTTTCAACATTTTCTGTCATCTTCCCGAATTATGCTGCGGTTTCGTTGACGATTTAGCTATGAAACATAGGCATATGCTGACTGACAAATCCCAAATGAAGTGTAGTATCAGTCAAAAATGACTTAAATATGAATGTAAAATGTAATATCAAGTTATATATAGAACGTATCAAAGGGTATCTTCGTGATAAAGACCTATTGAAGTGAATCTCGCCGCTCGATTTGACAAACTCATCTAAGTTATCAAATGTTGCGATGAAAGCTATCTATAAATATATACACGGTGGAATAAACTTGTTACCCTTCTCCAAGGAGTCCTTGGATGATGTAGAGGTTGAGGATGAGAGGATGTCGTGCATCACTCGCAGTGAAATGTAACCAGTCTCTCGCTTCGTTTGTACTACGTACGATACATGGAGTAAAGCGTAGGCGATGTTACGATTGAAGCCCTTCTTACTACTGTAGTGTTTTGAATGGATTATTTATCGTTTTTCCATGTAATACACCTCCCTGAAAGGCTCTTAATTATTATTTTTAAGCTTTTCTTCGGTAAATTGAAAGCTTCTAAGATACAGCATTCTTCGAGTAATTAATGGAAAAAACTTCTTGTGCGTGAGTTTACGGTTGCTGAAAATATACTTTAATACATACACGTGTATTTTCATAAACTGATATTTGTAAGCACCTTCAGTAGATTGTATTTGTATGTTGTAACTGTTTTGATTGTGTAACATCCTCCTTCTGGTAAATATGTGAAAATTGGAATGGAAAATTCTGTTAAAACATATCTCAATGTGGAAAAATCGAAATCCCTGCTAATAGTTTTGTTTACTTATGCTCAAACACTATTAATGTAGTTATTGAATGTCAGTGTACTCCAGTAATAGTCTTGTTGTCTACATTTCTTGCGAAATGAACAAATTATGTGATAAGTCAATTTTAACACTTATATACTTGGAATTTTACTACACACTCTATCAACGGTCAAAAGTTCAACACGGTTATGTATATCTGTGTCTTGGCGACGGGTGGTAGGTTATCTGAAGCTACTAGCACTTACTCATTGTGCGGGATGTCCTCGAGCTGGTTGGCGAGCGCGGCGGCCGCGAGCAGAGCGACGAGCAGGCCCAGCGGCCTCCGCGGACACATGCTGTCCATCAGCGCCATCGCACTCCCCACATGACAAGGGCACACGACAACCGACACAGCACTGACCGCTCCTACATGGAACAACACACGGCACTAAACTCTCCTGACAGTGTGACACAGGGCGTACGTTTGTGCATGAGTCATCGAGTGTGGTGTCAGTCAGGTTGGGGACCGGGGCCGGTGTAGAGCGGGCGGGCCGCAGGCGAGGACAAGCGAGTCGCGCGCCGAGCGCCGAGCGCGCACCCGACCCCGCCACCCCGCCACCCCGCCCGCCCGCGCTCGCGTCCTACCCCGCGCCCGCACTGACGCTGCGCGCGAATCATACGCCCAATAACGCAGCGGCCTACTACTTATTACTGAGATTTATTTGCTCATACATAGGGTTGATGGTCAGCGACCGATGCGAACGTCTTCGAGCCGCTCTACGACAACATCCGGCCTAGTATTACGAGGAGCGCAGAGTAGCCGGCGGCCGGCCGGGTGGTCTGATGACGGCGGCAGGCGAGCTGATGACGGAGGGTGCCGCAGGGCGCTCGCTGGCAGTCGGGTCGGCAGCGCTGGTGGTGCGAGGTTGTGCCGGCCGCGACACCGGCCGTCACGCACATGCGTGGGCAAGTCGCCAGGAAATCCTTTATTGATTCCCGCGCTCCCGCTTTCTAAGGAATGTCGCAGGCGTTACTACCGCCAAAATTTCACCCTCCGACTATTATAATTTGAGCTAAGCGGATCACAGTACGCTTCGCGGATTGCATTCGTTACACCTCACGAAAGTTAGGGATTTGCTCCTGAAGAAGGTTGGTAGGTACGTACGAAACCAACTGTAGGTATTTTTTTATTGTTTGTACTTATTTCTCATTAGGATCTTTTAATTTTCGATTATATACCTGCCAGTCAAATTGTTTAGCATTGTGCTATCCAAAATGTTAGTACGTAGGTATCTACATATCTAGTACTAAATTTTAAGATGAGGAAGAATGAAATGACAAATCGGCATGATTACGACACGTCTGCGAGGCGCAGGTATCCTAGGGCATACATACGCCGCAGGTACTTACGCAACATACGCTTCGATAACACTGCGGGGATGGGATCTGATCTCTTACAATGTGTAGAATCGTTCCTTTAGCCCTTTATTGAAAATGTACACGGCAAAGTTCGAACTTGTAAGTTATAAGTTCATAGCGCTCAACTTCAAAGTTCTACAAACTTACCACTTACATGGGGCTGACGAGGTTATTGAGAACATAACTAGATGGCGTCCTGTCGGCTACGGTTTGGAGTTTTATATAACTACCCTCTAATTCTTCTAAATATAGTTTGACAATCTGAATGCTCTTATATAACACTACGCCAGTAATCCTTGAAGGGCTAGGCAGAGGTGAACCTAATAATACACCCACACTTTTCTAATTATTTTCAAGTGCATCTAATAGGGAAGACTTACTGCTAACCTTAATCAACCGGTTATAAATCCAGACACCGTGCCTACTACTGAGAAATGCTTGATGGTTAAACCTAATAACCTTGGGAGCGTTGAGCACTTTTTGGGTAAACTAAAATCATGGAACTTGCGTTACGTAACGCTTCGTAGCACTCGTAGTCGATCCGCTACGCCGTAGCACCACTTGGGCGCGCGTAGGGCACAACCCGTAGCAGCGCTACGACTGCGGCGTGGTCCGCGAGTTTTTTTGTTTTCACTTCTATCGGCAGATTCGGCAGTCCCCAAAGACTACCCAGATACATTTTTTTTAATAGCCTACGTCGTGTCCACTGCTGGGCAAAGACCTCCCCTTTCTAATTCTTTTCCTTTCTCAATCCTGGTCGATTACTTGCTATGTTAGCCCCGCGAACATGACCAGATCGTCACGCCACCTTTGCCGCATTCGACCTCGAACTGTCCTTCCTCCAGGTGGGATTATCTTTGTCCATCTTTCCGGGTGCATCCGCGCGATGGGGCTTATACCATGTAGCTCAGGTTGGCTGGACAAAACTTCAAAATAGCTCCCATTTTACTAGGTCAATAGGGCACTTTATGTGATGGCTAAACACCCTTATGTCAGAATTTGTGACGCTACAGAATCTTAGATAATCGATCGAAAACGGGTCCAGCCATCTTGAAAAACCACTTTTCGCTGGTCACTCAATCTCGGTAATGGAAGTGATTTTGACGACTTTTTGCATATCAACGGGCGTCACATAAGTTTGTGACAGGCATCGAGCTAAAATTTTTGTGATACGTACAGTGGTTTAGTAGAAAAATGCAAAAATCTGTGCCAGCCATCTTGAATCAATAACGGTAGCGTTTTCGGATATGGTTCCTTTACTAAAACTTGGTGACGCAATGTGTGACAGTAATAACGTTTAATTTATGGCGTCACATGCAAGGGTTTACGAGAAATCAATAAAAACCTACTGTCCAGCCAACCTGAGTTCAGGCTGGCTGGACACCTGTATCTCCGCTGCCTGATGATCTACGACCTTCAAAATGTGTTCAAAATGTTGTGACGGGGACGATAATGATAACCTGAATTTGTGACGGAGAAACTTCGCGTAGTTTCAAAGATATTGATCATTTAAATTTTCCCATACAAACACTGCAGTAGGGTTACCAATATTGTAGGTTTTATGTAGGATTAAGTATATTTTATAGTGTTTTCTTTAATGGACGAAAATCCGTGTACTGGTGATACTAATAAGAACAACTGTAGATATTTAAATCAATAAAAGACAAAAGTGTAGAAGTGAGCTGGAATGGGGGTAATTTTTTAATGTTAATGATTACTTACGTGCAGATATCTACTCTTTTTAGTAGGTAGGTATTGGTGTTTTTCATGGTAAGTAAATAGGTAGTTAATGTGTCAGGATAACTAATGCTCTAAGGTATTTAAATGAAAAAATAATGTTTGCTGTAAATAAAATCACATTTATTTATTTGTACTTATACAGCGTTTCAAATGACGACGGTCAACTCCATTTGCACTTCAGAATAATAATTAAATAAACAATATCGATTTCAAAATTTGAAATCAATACAAAAAAATGTACAAAATATCTGCGAACGGAATGTAATATTTCCTTGATAGCTGATGTTAGTGTCGCCATCTATTGCTTAAAGTTGGTACTGCTAGGATAACTGGTCGAATCTTCTCTTATTAATTTGTTGTCTTACCGCAGATTAATATTAATAGTTGTCTTACTCTGATTAGTGATAACACTTCGAAAAGTACACTGCAGACTGTCGAGTTTAGTTCTCATTTTCAGTTATCTAAGATAATACAAGTGGGCTCTCTTTTGCAGCGCTGGTAGTCAATTATTATTTTAAATTAAAACATAAAAAAAGTAAGTTTACGCTTTTTATTGCAGGAAAACCTTTTATTCCCACGGAGAAATCAAATACAAAGCAGGCGTGGCTGCTACCGGTCGATTAGTATATTAAAAAGAAATCCTTTATTTATGTAAAAAATATGGTCACCTCACAATATTAATGGATGTTTGTATAGGAGAATTTAAATGATCAATATCTTTGAAACTACGCGAAGTTTCTCCGTCACAAATTCAGGTTATCACATTTTGAAGGTCGTAGATCATCAGGCAGCGGAGATACAGGTGTCCAGCCAGCCTGAACTCAGGTTGGCTGGACAGTAGGTTTTTATTGATTTCTCGTAAACCCTTGCATGTGACGCCATAAATCAAACCTTATTACTGTCACACATTGCGTCACCAAGTTTTAGTAAAGGAACCATATCCGAAAACGTTACCGTTATTGAGATTCGGAAGTGCCAGCCAAAAGTTTTATACGTAAATTCAAGATGGCTGGCACAGATTTTAGCATTTTTCTACTAAACCACTGTACGTATCACAAAACTTTTAGCTCGATGCCTGTCACAAACTTATGTGACGCGCGTTGATATGCAAAAAGTCATCAAAATCACTTCCGTTACCGAGATTGATTGACCAGCGAAAAGTGGTTTTTCAAGATGGCTGGACCCGTTTTCGATCGATTATCTAAGATTCTGTAGCGTCACAAATTCTGACATAAGGGTGTTTAGCCATCACATAAAGTGCCCTATTGACCTAGTAAAATGGGAGCTATTTTGTCCAGCCAACCTGAGCTACATCTTATACCCACTCCCAATACTCCCATTTCAGTTTTTTTTTATTAATCAATATGAAATATATGTGTTGTTGGCGTACGTTTTATCTATACTAATATATGTATATAATATTATAAAGCAGAAGAGCTTGTTTGTTTGTTTGAACGCGCTAATCTCAGGAACTACTGGCTCGAATTGAAGTTTTTTTTTTGCGTTGGATAGTCCATTTATCGAGGAAGGCTACAGGCTATATATAACATCACGCTATGACCAATAGGAGCGGAGGAGCAATAAGAAATTTTGTATGCGGGAAATTCACGCGAACGAAGTCGCGGGCAGAAGCTACTTTTAAATAAATAAACACAATGTGAACTGAGAATCGAGCCCAGGACCTCATGACTCACAACTGGATCAACGACGTAACCAGGGGGTCTAAACGGCCGCTTTAGCAGAATGGTAGATGAATCACGTTAAAAAAACGTTATTTTTTTTTAGCGTGATTCATTTACGATTCTGGTAAAGCGGCCATTTTAGTCCCCCAGTTATGGATCTTTGTTGACGTACATCGTAGTTCAAGTTATCAACATCATGTTTAGTTTACCTCATGTCAAGGTTTGCAGATTAGACAAGGGGATCAAATAAATACGATGGTTGTACAGTTTAAAAGTATTTTATTTTCTCAATACAGTCGACATTAACTTTTGTTTTAACAATAACATTTATGGTCACAGTTTTGTGGCAAAGTAAACGTTATCTTATTAACAGATTGGTTCTGAATTAAATATTTTACTAACGAAATTATTTTGTTTTTTTTAGAGCTATTCTTAGCTCTGTAATTGTACTTGTGCGTTACGTTGTCCCAATAGCAAATAATGCAAAAAAGTGTCTTTTAAAATTCCACATTAATTCAGCATTCAGCATATAATTTAAATAAATGTGTAAATAAATGCTACCTGATGATGCAAAATGAATGCACATTGTCAAATTACTTACATTTTACGAACTTCATTTGTTAAATCTTTTAAAAAACCTACAAAAGTTAATCAACGCCTCCGCTTCTGTTACAACCTACAGTTTTTCGACAATATGTCAGTTAAAATTGTATAAAAATAAATGATACAAATGTACGCAGCCGCCGCACGGGGGCGCTGCCTACCAGCTGCCTACAGTTACTTGCTAGTGTTACAGCTATATTTACAGAATATCATTAAGTTATATAGGTACGTATAAATTAATATATGCTACTAAGTACTTTGCACAAAGCGTTACAATGTAACTCGTCGATCATAACGGGAGGCTGGTGGCGGCCGGCGCGCTGAGCTGCGGCACCGACGCATCACCTCGCCCTATATCCACACAATACTGTGCTTTGATCTTTAAATGCAGTCTTCACAATTACTAAGTTTACCTAAAGATCACAACAATACAGTTAGGTATAAAACATAACTAAGTAATCTCATAAATAGCCGTCTAACCTAGTTACAACTACCTAAATAATTTGTACAATTAATCTGAGATTTTCCACAGATTTTCCTGGTGACAGAATAATTATAGACATACAAATAAATAATATTATAAATTAATAATATTTGACCACAGTCTTTAGAAGTATAAATGTAACAAAGAGTTTGGAGACAAATGGAAATGTCTTTAAAATAGGAACACACAAACAAATGTATAGATATGACGTCTACAAATGATATTTGGTTTTATACAGTAAAGAATTCACTAGCTGTGACACTGGAACACGTCTATACCGAACCACAATTTAGAAGTACTAGCGCCCTCTATGGAATGATTTCAGTACCATCCTGTTGCACTACTAGTAGTAACACATGTTGACATTAGATACTAGCACTTCCATCATGTACCGAATAACAATATAGCCTCCACTATATTCATATGAAGAGTAAACTTAAAATTACAATTCTCGTAATACTGTCTTAAGGTACTGATTATAAGCGGTATTGCCAACCTTAAAACATGTTTTACGTACGATTGCTCAGCTTATAAGAGATATACTCCGTAACTTTAGGTAAAGATGTCAAATCGTTCAGATCATTACATACAGTATAATTAGTTGCATTCATTGCAAGTATATCTATAGTGTTCACAGCGTGTTGACACGCTGTGGCTCGTTGCTCAAGTGACACAGTATGTGACAGTCTCTGTGTCTTCAATGTCGTGACGAGTCGCTTTCGTGGCCGGAGTCTCGGCCGTTTTCTCTAGGTGAGGCGCGGTGGTCCCTTTCGTCCCTAAACCGGTCCCTGCGATCTCGTTCCCGCGACCTGTCTCTATCCCGGTCTCGATCTCGCTCTCGGTCCCTATCTCGGTCCCGGTCCCGGTCTCTGTCTCGGTCCCTCTCTCTGTCGTCGTCGCGATCTCTACGTCGGTCGTAGTAGTGATACGATCGTCTTGATTTTCTATCACTTGGTGTGACTACTTCTACTTTGATATTTGCTGTCGCCGTTACCTGCAGATATTGGGATAGATTAGAATGCGAAATATTAAACAATAATTGCTATTTAGCAGTAGATTGTCTCGACTACATGCATGCGCATGCATGTGGTCGCGCAGGTAGGTATGACTAATAGAACACTAACCTTAGTAGTAATAGCACCGGGATGAGGTGTCTTTGAAGTAGGTGTCGATCGTCCTGAGGCCGAATCGCTGCCGTTATAAGTGGTGGTTTCCACGACCACCTCGGGCTGCACCACGATGGACTGCATCGAGGACTGCACGGAGGGCGCGGAGGAGTGCCAGCTCGGCGGCTCTTCGGTGATGGTCGTGAGCGAGGGAGCGGAGGGCCGCGGCGCTGACTTGCCACCGCGCCCCCCTTTGTCGCCACCACCCGACCCTGAACTTGACTTCCGAGGATGCACAGGAGAACTCTTTGGTGATGGCGTTGACAATCTTTCAGGGTGTTCTAACGGTCGAACCTGAGTGAATACGTTGAATTGTAAGCATTTTTGTTCTAAATTTATATTGGAGCGACTAGAGTTTCTTTTTGATACTATTACACACGCAGTCATAGGTAGCAAGTAAATTGGTTGGTGCAATTCAGGAAATTTACCTCAGCGTTAGGTCCCAATATGGCGAGTACAATTGGGAAGAACAGCAGTCCATCTATCAAGCCGAGAAGTACTAGAGCTAGCAGTAGTCTCAAGAACAGTCTCGCCACGAATCCGAACTCGCTGGTAGCCAGCATCGATGCAGCTAGAGCGGCTGCCAGGGCACCATGTACCACCGGAGCTAGCACTGACTCGACGGCAAGAGACGCGCGTCGCCGCTTGCAGCCAATCGATGTTACGAAAGCCTGGTGGAAAAAAAAAAGTTTTAATTTTACTAATAATAATATAAATAAATGTCTGTGCAATTATGGACGAAGTTATGTTAACGAACAACTACCGGAAATATATTATGAAGGACGGGACGGTTGACGTGTGTCGGGCATGCCACTGTCCGGGTGAGTCCATCAGACATATTATTTCTGGTTGTTCCCGTCTAGCTAACGGCGAGTACTTGCACAGACACAATCAAGTAGCCAGAATTATTCACCAGCAACTTGCGTTGAAATTTAAGCTTGTGGAATCTGAGGTACCGTACTACAAGTATGTGCCCGACCCAGTTCTCGTGAAAGACCATATCACGCTGTACTGGGATCAGTCTATCATTACTGACAGGACTATTGTTGCCAATAAGCCTGACATAGTGGTGATAGACCGATCAGCGCGCCGAGTAATGATAATCGATGTTACTATCCCTCATGACGAGAACCTCGTGAAAGCTGAGAAAGAGAAACAAATTAAGTATCTCGACTTGGCACACGAGGTTCGCGACATGTGGAATATGAACTCGGTTATCATTGTGCCGATTGTCGTGACGGCCAATGGCCTGATAGCCAAGAGCCTCGACGAACATCTGTCGAAGCTCTCTTTAGGCGGTTGGATCAAGGGCCTGATACAGAAGGCAGTACTCCTCGATACGGCTCGCATTGTGAGGAGGTTCCTGTCTCTGCAACCCTAACCACCGGTGACTTGGACCCTGCTCCCGACACAGGCGGATCCCTATTTTTTATATTTTTAAATGTTTTTATATCTTTTTTAGAAATATTTAAAAATGTACTAAGTAAGATGAATAATAAATAAAGGAAATATAAATAATATGCACTTTTCGTTTGATATCTAGATCTTATTTAAAATTTTGGCTGCTCATTGAAAACTAACCCTGTATAAGAAAATGTATACTTTAATTATGTATTTATTGAAACGTGTCACACTCCTCGTTATTTGACTTATTTATACGTATAAACGAAGGCTTACTCACCAAACACAAATGTACAGTAAAGTGGACGCCCCTGCCTATGGAAAGGACTAGAAGTACCGCTGGCACAGCAGATAGCTTGACTCCCAGCAGTGCCATCGTACCCAGCAGCTGCAGCACCAACGTTGCTAGCGCCAATGTTACTAGCACTGCTGCCCAGAAGTTTAACAGGAGTACCATTAAAGCCTATAAAGAAAAAGAGGGTTACAACACAATACTTGGGATCAGGAGTTAAAGTATTAAAAACAATAACAAATACATCGTTAGCAATTAAAGAGCAAGAAAACTTACCACAAAAACAGCAGCTAGAGCGCAGGCGAGGGCGAGAAGCAGCGATGTCCTCAGATACAAGTACTGCTCCCAAAACAAGAAAGGAATCCCAGACGGGAAGTTAGACAATCCCTTCGCTTCGAACTTCAAACACAGCTCCCGCACAGACATTATCAGGTTCTTTATACACTCCGTGTCACTTAACCCTGATAAGTAGAACGGCAGCTGCGTGTAGATCAGTGGGGATGATTTCGGTATCTTTAACTCTACGTCTCCTGACGAATGCGTCCATCTCTTCGGCTGCGGCTTCAAGTTTCCTTGTGAAGCGCCGTACGCTAGGGCATCGTTCGTAGCCCAGGCTGATAGGTAATTATAGAACGCTTTCGGGTTTATGATACCGTCCTTATCCACCAATCTGTGACCGTTCTTTGTGTCGGTCGTAATGAGTGACTTGTCGATCGGATTGTCTACGTGTCCGGTCTGCACCATAAGTTTGTAAGCCAATATGCCCTCGTCACTTGCATTTTTGCACCAATACTCTTGCGTTATACATCCGCTCTCCACTTCTTTGTCGTAGGCTGCTTGTAAGTCCAGTAACCAATCTCGGAAGAGGCTCAGCCAGAACTTCGTAAGTCCACCATTATCGTTCTTTATGATGTTCGGTATCCTAACAAACTGGTCGTGATATTCGTACAATAGCTTCTGATTGGTGGGATATTCGAAGTCTCCTTGCGTGACGGCATACATGCTGTAGAAGCCGAAGTACTTCTCCTGGCGGTAAAGGAATTCGTGTTCGTCCGTGTTCTCTGGTACTATGTCTGTGAGATCTAGACCGTCTTTGACTTTCGTAGCTCCCCAAACACTGGCCAGTATGACTGCGATCAACGCTAGCATTGATGTAACCTGAAAAATAAACATGCTTTAAGTCATAAGTCATAAGTCATTTATAGCTACTGTATATCACAGTTAAAGCTTTTTTGTGTATTTTGGGAAATTGATGGAGAATCGTACCTTAACGGAGGGTCGCATGATGAACGGCGCGTAGTAGTTCCTCGCCCACTTGGTGAGCGAGAGACTCAGGCACGTCACCTTCGACTGGTCTCCCAGATCTTCAGGATCCAATGGTTGTCTCGTCGTGTCTTTCCAATTAGTCTGCAAATAACATTAAAATTTTAGCCTACGTATTACGAATTTATTGATGCGGTTAAAGTTAAAGCACATTTACACCATGGTCACTGTAAAAATGTCAAGGGTCCAAACAAACCTACCTTATCAGTCTTTCCACCCCTCCCACGGGAGCGGTCTGTAATCTTATTATTTCGCCTTGGCATGGGACTCTCCGGCGTCAGACAGCACAGCAGGTCGGACCTGGCTGCCGAGCGCCGTCGAAGGTCCAGCGAGATCATCGCGGGGAAAACTAGCAGCATCGAGCCGAGGTTGAACAGCAGGAGGATGGCCGCCTGTTGGGTAAATGGGAAAGTTATGAGCTTCAATCGTAAAGTTTTAGCTTCTTCGATAAAGCAATTACAAGAAAAGTTATTTCTAAGAATGTATTTATAGCGGCTGTATGTGGTATTTATGGTAATATCGGTGATCTCACCTGCAGGCAAAACACGCGCAGAGCGGGAATTGGCAGTAAAGCGGCTGCTAGGAAAGCCATGACGTTGCAGAGTGAGGCCAACAGCACGCTAAGGCCACTTTTCTTGAGCACCAGACCAGTTCGCTCCTCGCGAGGCACGTCTCCCGCTTGCTCCACGTACGTGTGAGTGAGAAGGAACATGTCCTGCACGCCCAACCCTAGTGCCAGGAACGGAACTATCTGCGTACTTGATGCGTTGAATGGAATACCTGAGGGTTGAACATAAGGACTTTAGTAAATGGCCGTCCCGGATCAAACAAAATGTTATGAAATTCAAAAATTAAAATGTGTTGTAAAATGACCTGTGCGTCGAAACAAAAACAAAACAAAATAATAATCACCTAACAAAGCACAAAAACCTAATCCAGCTGCAACAGTGATCGAAAGCAGCAATACCCCGGCTATACCCACACCGGCTTGCGAGCGGACAGGGTCACGCCACTGCATTAGTGTCACGGCTACGTAAATTAACTGGAAGAAAAAATAAACAAAAATAAAATAACGCCAACAAAAACAAAAAAAAAACGATGAACTAGAAGTGCAAATAAATGGTGAAGTGTCTGCGAAAAAATGCCTTACCATGAACATGTATCCCAACATGATATTCTTTAACGATAGTTCGGAGAACTTGCCAAGAATGTCATTTAGTGTTGACGTCGAGAATGGGTAGAAAGTGTAGGACGGCGACACCGACTCGGTCACTGTCATCTTGCGCACCTCCTGGAAATTAGTGCAATATAAATCTAAGATTAAATGGAAAAGTCGTAACTTTACCTCTGAGAGCTGGTTTGGCAAATAGACTAGATAACGTATATGGACAGATTAAATAAAGAAGCAAGGTTTCCATTACTGCATGGACGACACTTTATTTTTATGGGTTTCTAAAATGTGTGAATGTTTTGTCTGTTTTCACATTGTTTAAAAAATCTGAAGCAGGACCATCATAGATATGTGATCTTTAGGGATTGATTAGAATTTCAGAAAAGAAACTTACAGCAGCAAACTTCCTCTGCCATGAATCTAAGACGGCAGCGGCTTTCTCTTGCGTCCAGCCGACGTGGTGCACCTTGTAGTGGTCTGCCCAGTACTCGTACATCTCGCGCTCGCCCATCAGTTGCACCACCGTCTGTAACGCCTTCGCGCTCCTCAGGGCCGAAGTGGAGTTCCTGGTCGCTCCACCTACTATCAGCTGTTCTGGCCACTGCATGTATGCTGCTGCGAAACCGTAGCAGCCGTGAGACAGTTCTGCCGCTACGTCTGGAATCTGGACAACAAAAGATTTGTTTAATACAATTAAAATACCTAGCGCTTTGGAATGAGCAACTACAGTAATTTCATAAGTTATGCCTTGTGCTGTAGTTTCATTCTCTTGTTTTCGGCATTCAAAAGTGCCTGTAAAGATCTAATTGAAATAAATGTTTTGTATTTGAGTTACGTGTACGTGCTGACATTGACTGCTGGTTAAATGTCAACACCAAACAGCCTATTGAAGAACCGATTGAATGTAAGTACAGTTAACAATTTAAACAAATTCCTGGAACGTCACTAATGATGACAATGATAATGAAACAAATTTAACTTTAAAATTTATGAGGATTCCGTGGAAGTGCTCGCCTCCATCGGATGGTGAGCTTTATTGATATAATAGTGTCATTGTGACGGCGATAGCTGCGGCAAACGAAGCCCATTGAAGCGTGTACAATGTGCCCGCATAATGCGGCGGTCCGGCTGCGCGGGCGCACCGAACAATGCGCGCCCGATCTGCGCCCGACCCTTCGCCGAACGTGGGTGGCGACAGACACTCAGCAACGAACTCACAAAAACCAAACCAAAGCAATTGAGTACCCGACACGAATGTACTATTTGTTAAAGACAATTTGGTCAAAGAATCGTTCACGATTGAAATATTTCTTCTGATTTATGTGTTTATTGAAAAAATAAAGTGTCAAAACAAAATTGATGAGTAGCGAGTAAAGGTTCAGTTGCGAAACCTATATTTGGTGATGATGTTATCACGTAGTTGGTAACATAACTTTCTCGCGGGTGGGGCTCCGGCGGCAGGTAGTCGCACATCTGCCCGGCGGCGACCGCTTTCATCCTGCCTTATTACCGTTTCCAAAAATATTTTATTATTATGGAAAGTATTTAAACTTTATGCGTTCGTCTCGATAAAGATATTTTATTTGTCGTGATCCTACATGCTTTATTTATGTGCCAGTAAAACTGTCGTAAATTGAAGTCTTCATAAAAGGACCGGGAGTTGTCGTAATGGTCCCTAATGCGTATTTCACGGAGCCGTAACAAATGATTCCAACACAACAACTGACTATACAAAGGAGATTAATACTACCTGAAGTTTTGGGGACTATAAAGTGGGGTATTAGCAAATACTTACATTGCCTGTTTTCTTGTTGGGTGCCGTGTCTGGACAGTGGGCGTCGGTGGGGTCGAGGCACGGCTTCTTCATGTAGGCGGATGTGATGCCAGCTCTCTTCATGTACGCCTCCATCGTGCTGAATGGGAACTGAAACCTCAGTTTCCTTACTTCTTCTAGAACCTCTTGGGGGTGTAACTGAGTCCATTGTAGTTTGTGCTGAAGACCACTGTGGGGTAAAGATGGCAATTAAAACCATGCTCAAAGTCAGATCGGAATAAGCTTGGGGGCTTGTTTGAAAATGGTAGTACTTACGGAACATAAATGGGATAATCAGGCCCTAATAACTTGGATCCTTCCCAGAAACAGTCGAGCGGCGTGATGATCGCGCATGGAATGATGTTGTCGATGATCTTCTCGATGTGGTAGGCTTCGAAATCAGGTATGCTGGGGCTGTAGCACAGGTCCTTTAGCCGCCACTCGATGTCGTACATATGAACTGTGACGCGCGTTGCTGCGTGGACCACCTGGGGAAACACGAACATAGATTCTTAAAACCAATACGCTAGCCATGGATAAAGTCTATTCAGAGAAGTCACACTTGTGTTGTGACTTCTAAATCTTTGCAGCAACCGCATCAGTATCTGAATTATAAGTTTTTCGTGTGCTCACACGTTTTTACATCGTATGATAATTTTGTATCTTATATTCTAAGATGCCAACAGCTATTACATGAAGGTTGTTAGCTAAAACGGTTAAAAGAAACTTCAGATTTATATGGAAAATTTGTAAGTTACCTTTAGGTGTTCGAGCAGCGCCCCTGCGTGCAGTAGTGACACGTCAGGGTCCTTAGCAGTCTGTATGATGAGCTGGTGCGTTGAGGAGTCAGCTTCTCCTAGAGCTTTCGCAGTATACTTAAGTTCAGCTTCTAATCGACCGCCCTCTGTTGACAAATAAAGTAAAAACTTAGATATGGAACCACTGATGTAATATAGAATACCGTTCTTTCACAGTTAGGTTACTTCTGATTGCCTTCCTTATCCAAATGACAGTGATCTTTATTCTCGATACGATAAGGTCGTTGTTCAGTTGGTGCTACTGACAAGTCTGTCAAATAACAGTGATCTTTATTCTCATGAAGATAAGTTGGGTTGTTGAGTTGCTGTTGTCAGATGCAAACTAATTGTTAAAGGCCTGTACTTAAAGCGGAATGAGATCTTGGTAGTTTAGACTTGTCCAATAAGCAAAAGTACATCGAGGTATTTAAAAAAATGCATGTATAATCGTGATCCAATTAAAACTATAACATATCTTCAATAGTTTCGCTCTGGTGGGCGACAGTGTATTAACATCAATGTCAAATTAGCGCGCAATTAACGAGTACAGCAAAAAAATTATGAATCGATGGAAAAGCAATTAACTTTGCATTGAATTATATTTTTCTTAATCGCGTACCTCATGTTCATTTAAGTTTCTTGTTCAATGCGATACTGGTTATGAGCTGAGATCTTCCTTTTTATCCCAGTTGGTAACGAGCACAGATAATTTCCTACAAGGTCATTTATTTACATTCAACAAATATTGTTGTAATTTCTATTTTTAGCACGTCACTGATAAAATTGTTTTGATGTTTCTTAGTGTCAGACTAATTAAGATAAATAAGATAATACTCAAGTTTAAAACGAATAGTAAGTTACTAATTAGTAATAACAAATCGTCATAAGATTTATCGTGTGTGGAAACGGTAGCATTTCTCCTCATTAAATAGGGAATAGGCAAAGTGAGACTGTAAAAACATCCAAATATAGCCGGAACGCATGTCAAAGCGGGTTTAGTGTGTAGTCGACACATTTGTACCGCGGCGCGCGGGTGGAGCCGCGTGCTGAGGCTATGCCAGTGATTTACCGCGTTCCTATCCGACGCCCCAGTGTTACAACTGTCACCATCGTTGCCTGACACCCTTTAATTTGAAATAGTCAACATTGCTTTTAATTAAAACAGATGTTGGACGTTTCAACGCCCAATTATTGTGTTTTTGTCGTGTTGAAATCTTATTTATTTTCGGGGCAATATAAATAAACTTATAAGTCACTATATATTTTTGTTCCTCATCTAGCTGTCCGATATTTTGAAAATATAAGTGTGCTACGGTTTACTCATATATAAATTGAAATAGGTTCGTGTTTGTCGCACGTAAAGCCAGAGTCATTTCGCATGTTGTCAGCGAATCGGCGAGAGAATTCGTTCCAATTAACACCCGTCCCAATGATTTATAAGCCGGTTCGTAACATTTTTTGTGCCGAATTAGGTGCACGACGTGTTAGAATAAAAAAAAGGTTTGACAGGTTCGCTTAACCTTAAATTATCTTGTGAAGACACTATATTATGTGGGTATAAATAAAGTGTGCTTACAGAGTACACATTTGGAAATTCATCAGAGAATAATAACGAAAACAGCAGGATACTTATGCGTATTTGTGCTCACGCACGTTCTGCATTTAGAGATTACATAACAAGGCTTGGCTCATATTATTGTTATTAAACCCAAATATATAAATGCTGTGTTCAAAAACCAAAAATAGATTTATGTCAGAAGAAACGCCTGAGAAAAGTGTTTCATGAGTTAGGTATATAAAAGTTCAAGCACATTCACCAGAAATCTTTCTTTCAAAGTAGTTCTACCGCGTCTTTACACACTTGAAACCCGTCGGTCCCCACCCTCCCCTTGGAACTATTTCTCACATGTGTTCCGTGGAACAGTGAAACAGTGGCATTTAACGCCCTCGCTCCTCGCTCGGAATGCTATTTTATTTTCGTCGCTAATTTATAGCGTGACCGGTCAATGTAGTTAGTAGTGCATAGAAAGCGCGCGCACAATGAGCAGTACCTTGCAAATAAACAACGATGCTATTTGCATACTGGCAACACTAATGATTTATTTCTAGTGGTTACTAGTATGGTCAGTGTACCAATTTCACGGTTGTTACCTTTAATGAGCAGAACACCGCACGATTAACACTTAGATTGCAAAGCTTTGTATACGTTTTCAGCTACACTACTGCAGTTGTAAATACACCAATAGTAATGAACTTTCGCATAATGTTTTCTGAGATTCAGGGGAATCTTTAGACAGCCACACACTACGACTTTCTTTCATTTAGGAATTGGGATTAAACTCAGTTAAGTTATAAAGACCTCACACGGAAATCATAAATGCAGACGTTCCTAAGGTAACTTTTTAGTGTTGGTATAATATTACTACTGAGTACTGAGTATTCTCCTTGGTGGTTACCCGACAAGTGGCGCAATGGCAATAATGTTAATGTTCCCGGTCCCCAGACCACCTGACAGTCGCCAGTCATTTGTTCACAGCTACAGATATTATACTAATGCTAATGCCATCAACATTTCGCAGAACACTTTGTATGTAAATGAGCTTAATAAGCATTAAAATTACAAAACGAGTATGAATAAAAAATCTGTAGAAACGTGCCAGAACTTTTTGTGCACTCGCACCGTTGTGTGTAACTGTGTATACGAGTATACTAATAAATGTACCTTTAAGATTTGTTATTCGTATTCTATTTTACAATACCGGTAACATGGGTATGATAACAGTGAGTCAGTAATCAACAGTATGAAAAGCTTTTATATTTAGGGAACTGTTAAGTTTTGCAACCCAAAGAACACTCTTTTAAAGTGTAAACCGTCTAAGTTTTCAATATATAAAAATTGTAAACAAGATTATTAGGCCTGGGGCTAAAAAACCAAACCCCAACCCACTTCAAAATTATCTATTATTTAACTAATAATACTTTCCGGTTTCAAGAGGGTCGGTAAAGAATAAACCTTTTCTGCTCAAAAATAAACTGCGTGAAATGAAGTGTCCAGTACAAGAATTTGATTTTTTTTTAATTCGTGACACAACGCTAATGGTGGCGTGTTAATGTGTACAGTTTGTGATAATGTTTATTATTCGTATTTTATACAAATTCGGCAGAATCACTTTATTTCTCAGATCGATCATATGCATAAAACGTTAACACATTTGAGCGCATTGAGAAAGAAAATATAGATAAGTAAGTGGTTCCACTAAGCAAAAACAAGAACTATTATTTCACGCACAGCCATATGCTATGATATTTCAAGACTAACGTCCGTTTTGCTTAGCCAACAAACCCACATAAAATGTAAGCGTCAGTTAAAACTATCGACGTAGAAAAATCAACATTGGAAGTGTCGTACCGAGTGAAGGGCGCGGGCGTCTGTTTCGTAATCATTCAGGCTATACATAGCCCCACTCGTGCCGGATATTAGGGATTATCATAAAGCAAGTGGAATGGAATCGAGTGTGGTGGCGAGGTGGCGTGGCAGGCCGCTGGGCCGCACAGGGCGCCTCTATTTTAACACATACCAAGCCGTGGGCGCGATTTACGACGTTGCATCGCTCCACGCTTGTGTTGGATCGCGTCAGAATGGATTAAGTATCAGTATCGATGCTCGCTCATAGCCAAGTGGAGCTCAGCTAACATATTATTATTGTGGCAAAATTGTTTATTTTGTACTATGTTTGACTTTTACTCCAAAAGCTTAGTTCACAACTTGACAAAGGAACAAATAGTCCTTCTTCTCACGTTTTCAGCACAGCACAATTTTCTGATTTGGTTTGGGGAGACAGTTAGATATACGTCAACTTAAACGCTATAGGGCGGGCGGTATGGAGCGGTGCGGAAACCTCGCAAGGTCCCGCGGGGTTATCGCGACTGTCTGCCAGAGTACAGCTTTCACACTCACCGCAGCGTATCGTACTGTGTCGTGCAGCAGTGCCTTATCGCGCGCCGGCCGGCGGAGCGGCGTCTTCATACAGTTTAGCTACACTTGCGGTTATCGGACAACGCACATAGTCGTTGCATAATTCAACATAACAATAAGCTCTTCTGACAACACAATGCGTAATGACTGCTTGAATAGTATCTAAATCTGTCAATGTACGCTGGAAATAATCAATGCGAATCTCAAACCTTTTATTGCATTCTCGATGCGTGTGCGTCGATAATGACAACATTTCTACTCGATGTGGTAGCGGACGATCAGCGCGGACAATCGCAATGAATGACGTCGCGGAGGATCCGAGGACGAGGGGAGTGCGGCGGTACGTGCGCTCGCGCATGTGGTTGTGCCCACCCGCGCGCCGCCGCCGTGCCGAGCCCGTGTGGTCCGGCCCCCGCCCCCGCCCCCGCTCCGCGCACCGCCAAGCTGGCCCTCTATGCAAATTAGCCAGAGCGTAGACAACAGATGGATGGCGGAATAAACAAACCGCGTCCTTTGCCGCGGCGCGCGGCGCGAGCGCTCGGTGATCGCACAGCCATGACGCGACTTTGTTAGCGCACGCTCTCCGGACCCTTAATTGACACATCAAGTGCTACGAAAAGAATTCCCTTGGTTGAGAACTGGTTCAAAAGCTTTCTACTGAAGCGAAAGTAGACGAAAAGATACTTCTAGATTACATCAAACGCAAGGTTTGAATAAGAGAAATCTATAACATTTCGGTCATGGTCGCTAAATCGATCCAACTTGAGGCCGGTTTTTGGACAAAAACTAGTCACATTTAGAAGTCCATAGCGAGTAACGAGCGCGGTTTGAGATAGGAGGCGCGGGCGCGGTGGCCCACGCCGCCGTGTATTCAACCGGCAGATTATACCGTGCTGTATTATGTATCAGTTACAAATAACACGTGTGTCACATCTCATTTGACATTCGAACCAGGCTGATTTGACTATGGATTTGCTTCTACGAGCCTCCACTGAACGGATTTAAAGCCTACTTTAGACGAAGGCTATACAAACAACCGTCTGTCAGTATATTGGCAAGCACTAGGGAGTTAACTTAAGCCTTAGTAGGTCGAGTTTAGTTTATCACATGTGCCAAGAGGCGTGGTCGTGGACTAACATTATACTTAGCTAGGTTTGAATGTTGTACGACAATGTAACTTGGAATAAGCTTTCTTTGCTCTCATCGATATGGTAGGAATTCGAAAGCGAAGGTTTTAAGATAGGATTTATATTTAGTTTAAAAATTATTATTTTCGTACCTAGGTACCTACTTGCTTTTATGCGTGTAATTATCGAACAGGTAAACTGATTCTCAATTGTCTAGCAGATAATATAATGGATACCGTAAGTCCTTTCAAGTTCCGCAAATAATGGGTACTATAATGATTCTCTACGCTCACAAGTAAACACCAGTTTACATGAACTCGACCACATCCCAGCTTCAATAGAAAAGTGGGAAAAGCTCAGGTTAGGAGGGATCGTGGTATAATGGGCGAGCGTGGCGCGCAGCAAGGCGTCTTCACACAAAAGCGACCGGACAATCAGATCCCCGTTTTTTGTGAGTCAATAGAAATGTTATACATTTTTTTAGTTTTATTGGTCGTAATTTTACGTAGGGATATTTACGGGCGGCCGCGGGCCACCTAATTAAGTTGTTAGGCGACTCGGGACCTTCGGCATTGTTTAAATGTGCCGGCTTTGTTCCGCGATAACGTCTGGGAGGCAGTTACCTCTCAATGTGTATGTATTGTTTGGACAGTAGCCGACGACTTCATATAAATAGACATTTCAATCGATTTATTTAGAGAAAATTTATCGTGTAGACACGGCCCTAAAAACTTTGGAGCATCGCGAATAAAGTTTCGTTATCTGTGTTGTAGTGTTGTGCCGGTGTTGAAGCAGGTGCTTCAATTAAATCGGTCGCTTCCTTTTTGTTACGTCCGCCCTTTTGCGACTTTTTTAGATGCCTTTCCTGCTAAAGTTTGGATAAGGACTTATAGAGGTTGTATTGCCTTAAAGTTTAGAAAAAACGTACCGTAAACAAAGAAATAAACAGTTCATAACGAAACACAATGGCAAACTATAAACAGATATTTTACGCAATTTCAGAAACATACCAATTTACAAAATTGAACAGACTTTCTTTAGTTCTTACGGAATAAAACATTACTAAAATTATTCGAAACTGTTTACTCTGGATTTATGTTTACTAGCATTATCTCCGTGACCAAGTACACCATCCACGGGATGCTGCAATCACGGAAGTTGCACTCGTGCACTTCCTTCCCCTAACCCATGACGTCACCAACTCATGATGAGTTACCAATTAAAAATAATCTGCGAAAATTAAAAAATACAACTATTCGATTCATGTCATGTGTACCATTTCTGACATTCATAAACCCAAGACCACCCAACACTGTAAGGGTCGAAACAAGAAAAAAACATAGTTATTCACTGCTTTTGTATCAGTTTTGGTTCCAAGGACGCTTCCTAGAGCTTTATTTGTTTTTAAATTGCTTTTCATACAGCTTTTAGAGATAATACTTTTTGATTTTGATGTAACAGTTATGAGTATTATTAATACGGCTCTTACGCCCATTCGCACTCATAAACGTCAGCTGTTTATGCTTCTTAATAAAGAGGGAAACATTTTACGACGGTTATCTTAATTTCTTATTTTATTCGTGTTGTATTAATAATATTATTCCGTAAGTCAATAAAATTGGCTCTGATTTAACTGCTTTAGATATCATGTGATCAACTGCCATTTATGTACGGTCGTATTTAATTAGGTAGGTACTTTCAATGCGTTTGATTTCAAAGGAAACAAACCAAGTAAATCACATTAGTATCCATATAGAGTAGTAAAAATAACATCCTCGCGACAGTGCGTTGTCCTGTGCAATATCAATTAAATGAAAGGGATTAACGAGCTTTATGTAACATCAAAGAAGTTTAAAGCAAACGCTGGTGGATAATAAATAGTAAAGTTTAATGGTGGGATGTGTCCATAAGAGATACTTGGTGTGGCGGCGCGCATGCGCACAGCTCACGTCCGACGCGGTTCCGGGATCATAACTAAACATACGTGCATCTTTAAACATTGCATTTTTATGGGCCGGCTTTTATCTTAAATTGTATTTCTAAACAATCAGTTTAAAACGCTCTTTATCATTTTCCTTCAATAAATGTTGATAACAATATTAGTTTTCTTCTTTCGAAAGCGATCTAAAAGACAGTTGATTAGCCTAATAATACAAGAAAACATCATAAAAGATAAACAGATTGAATAGCTTCGACATCGAATTGCTGACAAATAAAAATAACATCATCGCCGCGACGTGATATTTTACAGCAATGTGATAAAACTATAAAAACACCAATTAATCGGTATTGATTCCATTATATGACTCAATTCTGTTTATTTTTTTGTATAATTAAATTGAACGCTTTTAAAAACTTTTAACTGCTGATAAGAAACGAAAAGTTTGACTTTTTTATAAGAATTGTGTGCTTTGTTTTTTTTTCATATTTGAGTGTAATAAATAAACAGAAGGAAACATATTGTGATGCCAAGATTAACATTACGGATTTACGATCCTATTTCCTTACAAAAACATAGGTACTTCACAGATCTTAAAAAAAAAACTTAGAAAATCATTAATTATTCTAAATGTTCCTACAAAATTCTTATATTTTGGTTAAAGCTATGCTAGCGCCACTTTGACAGTTGCCAACCCCATTTCCCTCAACATCTATCCGTCTGTTCATTGCAGCCATTATCCACAGATAAGAAATAAGCAACTTTAATTTTTTTTTAACTTAGGCATCAAAATAGCCGAGCGCTATCGGACTACATTGAGACGTCAATGTACAGCAGTGGACACATCCGACGAAACTAATTACTGCGCAAGTTGTAGACAATAGGCTTGACGAAAGTATAAAAAAATGCAAATGTATTTAGTCCGTTAGTTAGATTATTGGAAAATAATGGACACGTATTTTTTGTTTTTGTTAATCAATGAATGTTGTAAAAGGTAAAACGCATCAAAACTCGAGAGTGGGGGCTCGTGACATCAGAACTAGCTAAAAATTATACCTAGGCGTGACGTATTGAGAATTTTAAAAACATCGTAAGAAAAAATATACATGATTCGTTTTTTTTGTCGTCTACCCTATTGGAAAATAAAACACGAAGGTAGGAACCACTTTATTGCAGTTTAAGGTGGCGTTGATTATCAAGAAAATTTACATAGATAATTCAAACTTGGAACATTTATTTTAGTTCTGTGTAACCAGCCACGCCTGCACAGATGAGTTGGTTGAAATATGAATGCTGTGAGCTGCGCGAAAGAGATGGGGTTCCGATCAAACCTAGTCTTGAAAGCAACTCTGCTCTGTGTTAGTTGTTGGCGTAGGTATTGACTAAGTTACTAACTTAATTTTGTAATTTATCTAGCTTAAAACACCTAAACCAGATTTACTGCATTTAACACAATTTGCATGATTCTTCTGCTACTTTCTACTTGTGCATATTACGGATCTCGAGGTAAAAAATAAAAATAAATACATAGCTGTGCAACCCGGAAAAGTGAATACACTATTACACACGTAGTTGGCCACATCAATAAAAGATTGTGAAGTAAAATTAATAATTCACGTCAATGAATATAAATCAAACGAGTACGTGCAACGACTGTACGTGGAGTGAGTACTAACTGAGTTACAAGGAGGATAGCATGTGCAATAGTCGTTACTAACCTCTTTCTTACCGGGAGATTCTTTTATTCTGTTCCTATACAGGGTGTAAACCACCTCATCACGAAGCCGTCAACCAAGCATTCTGTACATCAGACAAAGAAACTTTACGCAAAAACAAATTTGCTGGGAAACGACTTTTTTTGGGGTGAAAAAATCATGTTTTGTGGTAGAACTCAATGTAACGCACTTAAAACATTGTGCTGATGGATGGATTGAATAGTATGGGGGTCGTAAAGGGTTAAAAATATTACAATAAAAACTTGTATTAAAAAAAAAAACTATGGACTCCCAGGGTTGGCGGGGCCCTGCGCATTCGCCTAGAGTAGCCAATGGAAAAAGAGGCCCTGCGTTTATAAAAGAACTGATCGTTTTCACAATCAAAGCATTTTGGCAAAATTTTGGCAAAATGGCGAGGCGCTACGACTACGGATCAATATTAATAATAAGTATGTAATGCACAAAGTTGAATTTTGCTTCCTTGAACATACAACCGATTGTTTGCATTTGCTAAAATATCACTTATAACTCCTAATACCAAGGTAATGTCGATGTTGATGTCCAACGTGCTACGCGACTACGCTTCTTCATTATGTATGCAGAATATCGAAGCAAGTAAGGTCTTCGTACAAGGTTTTACGTCGAAAACCCAGCCCTAAACCAAATCATTACAGTTACTAATTTATTTGAAGAAAATTAACTTTTAAAAACGGTAATTGTCAGGTCACGAAGTGCTACGAAACTACGCTTCCATACATAATGAATATTTAAAATACGCGAGTCATGCTTTGTACATTCACAGTTGTTAATATTATACTTAAATTAAAACAGACGTAGGCAATGATTTGATTAAAAATGTGAAATAATGTGCAAAAAAAATAAAAAAAGTAAAATGTTTGCTACGAGATTTGCTACGAATCGATTCATTTCTTCGCAGTTTGTAGAATTTGTAAGAAAGTTTTACAATCACATTTTAATCGAGATTTAAAGAAGTTTTTTAACATAGGTATGTGAAAAAATAAGTTAGAATTAATGATACTTATTTTACACGCTTGATAAGATTATCTTATCATTGTGGAACTCGTAGACCTCATAATACGAGTTTTACTAATCTAATTCTAAATCTCTGTTAAACAATCTTCAATATTGTAATATTTTATGAAGATTATTAAACAATTATGTAGGTTGTTTAAATTGGTTTGGTTTTTAACACAACTTTTGACTTTTACTTGGCTACGGCGTAGCATTTGTCAAAACATCTGTTAACTTCGTTTTATAAACCAAATAATCTTTAACATTGTGTAACGAATATTTTACCTTAGCGGTGCTTATTTTTGCATATATGTAAAATAGTTATTGTGGCAAAGTCAATTGAATATACGACATTTTAATGAGTTTGTTGGAGACGTTTACCATTCAAAATAATATGTAAATAGCTTTACATCTTAATACAATACACAGACATTGAAATACAATTAGACTAAATCGAGTGGCGCACCGGACGCTAATGCCCATTGAGATTGTTGATTGACGAATTTAAATTCAAGTTTACAGAGCTTATAAGGGCGCTTACACACCGCGGCGCGCTGTGTAGATGCGGCGCGCATGCCGCGCACGTACGCGAGACGGAAGCGGCTCCACAGACCCGCCTGTCACTGTACATTGGTATTCCACAAGATGCACAATGTGCCACAATGTCTCTATCGTGATGTGCTTCACCCTTCCTACGTACACGACTAATAAAGATCAAAGATACACTGTGCTCTACAATTTAACGTACCTTGAACCCAGAGTTGGTCGACCCTTGAGTGTATCTGCGCAGATTTCAAGCCGACGCAGAACGTGGAGAGCACGAGAATCGCGACAAATAGGACTTTTCCCGCGTCGCCCTGTAGAAAACAGCCTAGTATGAACAGCTGTTCCTGCAGCCAGGCGCGGATCCACAGCGACGTGCGCCCGCCTTCGATGTTGCCCTGCAAAATAACAAACAAATGTTCATAATGACATTCTGTTCTGATCTACTATTCATCATCGGTTTTTATGGTAAGTAGCAATCGGAAGCAGAGTGGCAAGAATAGATTGAACGGTAGCCGCCATACATGCTGTGTCACCACAAACATGTCGGTTTATTAATCTTCGATCTTATATCAATAAACACACAGATTATGAGATCGCTTTGGCGGCAGATATAAAATACCATCGAACTCTTTAAATGTCGAAATAATTTCTGAGTTGATTGTGATTAATGAGAGTGGGCTGGGGGCCCGCAGCGGTGGCGCCGCGCTCCGGCCGCTCGGCCGCTCGCTCGCTCTCGGGCGCAGTCGGGCGCACTCGGGCCCACGAGACCAGCCGACACACACTCCGAATCTCGTGAAGCGCTTACTAATTGCATATAGGCCAGGGAAGTTAAGGTGGGACCTTACACTAATTCATAACTGTTTTCTTTTTATATATTTTGTAGAGCTGTTTATTTAATTACGTAATAAATTAAAATTAAGCAAATCGTGAAAGAGCATTGCGCGAAAACGGACATTAAACCTAATAATGCCATTTTTCGCAGCGAAAATTATAACTTGATAAAGAAACTGAAAATAGCTTATAATGAAGGGTCTGTGAGAGCATGTACACAAATTAATCAAAAAAAGTGCAGGCAACGTACTTATATTAAAAAAACACGGTTTCCCATGTTTTCATTCATTACTTACAGGTAATTATATATAACCGTCTGCTGATGAAGAAAAATCATTGTTAGCGTGCTTTTAGTCAAATAAATCATAAATTTAAAGTTATATTTTAAATGCATTGTGACATAACAGTAATTGCTGCGTTATCCATTCAGTCAAAAAAAATAACTAAATGAAAAGTGTTTAATTACGTAACAATATTATCTCATAAACATTTATTGTTAAAATTAAACAAATTTAATAACAGCATCTTAATTTTTTTAAGATTTTTTATGGAATACTATAAGTGGTCACCTTATCACTAAGAGCGTTAAGTTCATATTTGAGTGCGCGTGATCCGCTCTGCTCGCCGCCGCCGCCTGTGCGAAAGAGAGAGTCAGAGCGTGGGCACGGAGTGGGCACGTGGGCAAGGAGTGATTCATGTAAAAGTTTTATTAAGTGTTTAATCCATTAAGGTTTAGTATAAATGGTCTGAAATATATATAGTACCTAAATATTTATTTGTTTGTGTACTTATACCTACTGTGTGTTTATAAATAGGGATCTCTGGTCAAAAATAAAACATTTTTTTTATTTATTTATAGGTAAAAAAATACCTATAAGTATTTCAAATTATTTGCTGAACCTATTTCGATTAATTTTAGAATAGGTATAATTCGTGCAACGAGTTATGAGCGCTGACCTTGAATGCGCAGAAGCAATTTTTGTGAGAATGAAATAAAGGTAGGTAGGTATACCTACCCGAATTTGAATGATTCTACGGGTCATACTGAACAACCTTTTCCCAGGAACATGAGTCGAAGTATGAGAAAAAAAAAATAAAGTAACTCCCATAAGTATCAAAGTGGCTACCTATCAGATGACCGCACAATTTGTATGGGTGCTTGTTTTTTCCCTCAACATTTCGACCCATGTTGCTTGCGTTTGGTTTGACGCAATATGTTTTTTAAAATCTTGCTACCGACCATAAATTTGATAAAAATATATTTTTGCTCAAATAGGGTAGGGTGGTGGCACCAATTATCGGCCATGTCAACTTTTTTGGACTTTGACTGCTTGTAATTTTTACATTAATGGCTTTTGCTTTCTTGCAGTGTCTTTTTGGGTAAAGGGATACTGAAACTCCATTACTACATTCGCAAAATTATGAATTAAATAAATAAATAAATAATAATAAATCTTTATTGACAAATTATTTCTCAAACATCAGTGTAGCTCTGGCTCTTGTACTAGGAGTTCCTGTATCACAAGAGCCATGGCAGACCTCTCAATTAACAGAGAATTATGTAAAAAGACGATGGACTAAAAAAATAGGTACATTATAAGATTTGGCATGCATTAGAAGTATTTACAAACATAAAAATTAAAAAGTAATAAAAAAATGTCTACGTGGTATCAAGTATGTACATTAAAAGGATATGCAATTTTATAAATTAAAAAATTAAGTTAAATTGAGTCACACTCAATGCGTTCTAAGAAAAGTGTGGATAAATGTGACCGGGGTGTTTGTGAGTGATGTGGATGTGTGTGTGTGTGTGTGTGTGTAGGTGTGAGTGTGTGTGTGCTCGTGGTTAGGTTAGTGTGAAAGTGATGGGGGTCAAGTAATACTGTCGAAAAGATTTTCTGATTCATCATAATCGTATTTTTCTAGCCAGCCAATTCTTTGTTATTTTTGATAATATAGATGTTTTTTTCCGAATATGGCGATTTCCCTTAATATCGGCCTATAACACCCTAATATCCGCCGTCTGTGACCCTAATATCGGCCTACCTTTTCTAAAGTGAAGTAAGATGAATAAACTACAAAAAAAATTATAACGTTTTATATTTCAACTCAGCTCAGGTACAAATCACTTTTATTAATTATCATCACATTCATTTTTTTTTAAATGCACTATTAAAATTTCTATTCACTTTATTTGGTAATTATTTTTATGTACAATATTTTTTTTTGGAGTTCCTTTCATTATTTGTTTTTAGGAATGTTGAATCATTGCGATCTTTAGTTTATAATAACAGAATTTATTTTAATTTTAAGACTCTGATGTCATTTCCTTCTAATAGAATCTTCTTAGGCCACATGAATTCACCCACGATGGACTGTATACTTTAAGTGGAACCATTGGAGCATATGTCGCATACAATATTTTGGTTTTCATCTTCTTCAACATCACTAATTAGGTTTTCTTCAGAGCCAGCACAAAGAATGTTCTCCTTTTCCAAACTTGTCTTGCGAAGCTAAATCAATGAGGTCAGTTTCGCGATTTCTGTCCTATAATCAACTCTTCTTTACTATTTTTGTTTCTTTGGCGGGTTTATTTTTTATTCTCATTTCCAGTTTTTGTCTCTCTCTCCGCTTTATTCTCTTCAATTTTTTTTCTTCTTTCCTCACGTTGTTTGTACCCATACTAAGGTGGCCGTTTTTACGCACCAATTCCCTTTATATCGGCCGTAATTGATAAAACTCGTTTTGAGGCGCCCGATGTTAGGATCTAGTTATCAAACTGAGCTGTTGTTTCATTTTTAACCTTATTAATGTTACTGCTAACGTATAAAATAGCTAAACATTGTGGTTTAACATTTTCATGCATTACCCCAATATCGGCCACCCGGCTGATATAGAGATTTATCAATAATATACACTGGACAGCAAATAAACCGAGCCACCCGCTACCTAGGCACTCTAATTCGATTTTCTCAAAAACTAAAAAACCTACAATTGTCAAAGTTGTACCTACAGAAAGTGCGTTTCATGGTGATTAAAATGAAAGGAAACTCATTGGGTTTAAACAATAGTTCAGTGTTTATTAAGGATTTTACAAAGAAGAGTCGTTTTCCAGTCATGACAATCGTTAATAGTAATGATAAAGTGAAAAAAAAATAAAGCCAAAAACAAAGATAAAATAAAAAAAAAATTGATCAATATTCCGTATTCCCTCCCCTTGCTCGGATAACTGCCAGCATCCTTGTATTCATCCACCTTACGAGCCTGACGATAAAATCTTAAGGAATTGTATTCCACTCCTCTTCAATTGCGATTCGCAGCTCTGGAAGCCTTGTTGGAGCAGGTACCCGGGCTCGAACCCGGCGTTTCAGCTCCTCCCATAAGTGTTCTATCGGATTCAAGTCCGGGCTTCGAGCTGGCCAGTCCATCGTACGAATGCTGACGTCACGTAGATACTGGGTCACCACATGAGCAACATGAGGCCGTGCATTATCATGCATCAATTG
The DNA here is from genome assembly GCA_916618015.1 of Xestia c-nigrum. Classification (NCBI taxonomy): domain Eukaryota; kingdom Metazoa; phylum Arthropoda; class Insecta; order Lepidoptera; family Noctuidae; genus Xestia; species Xestia c-nigrum. The sequence goes on along the minus strand of OU745245.1, from coordinate 8,977,162 downwards.
CATGTCCTGTCCGATATATCCTGCGTAAGGTACCACATGGTCTGCAAGGATTTCAGTAATGTAGCGATGAGAAGTCAGTCCAGTGTACGGCCCGTCGGTTCGATGAAAACTAACGGTGTATGTGCTATTAACGAGATGCCGCCCCAGACCATTACAGATCCTCCTCCATAAGCAACAGTTTCCTCGATCCAACACTGAGAATAACGTTCTCCAGGGCGACGATATACTCTCAGACGTCGATCACTTCCATGTAGACTCACCCTGTTCTCATCAGTGAAGAGTACATTACTCCACTGCTCTAATGTCCAATCCCTATGCTCTCGAGCAAATTCAAGTCGTGCTCGACGGTGTGCTGCCGTTAATGCTGGGCCTGTTGCAGCTCTTTTTGGGGTCAGATTCCGTTCAGCAAGTCTTCTTCTGACGGTATTTGAACTTATGACCACTTGGCGTTCGTCACGCAGACTTTGTTGGACTTGAACTGCGTTGAGGTGGCGATTTTGCAGAACAGTAAGGTGGATATAACGATCATCTGCTGCTGATGTAGCCCTAGGTCTGCCCGTACCTGGACGGCGATCGAATGCTCCAGTCTCTAGGTATCGTCTGTAAACTCGTTGCACCGAAGATCTGCTGATTCGAAGCCTTCGAGCGACTTCACGTTGCGCAATGCCTGCTTGAAGTAATGCTACATCTTGAGCCGCTTCCTGAGGTGTTGTATCCATTATTAATCGAAAAAAGTAGCAAAAACACGAATTAATTTGCAGTCATTATAATCACCATGAAACGCACTTTTTGTAGGTATAACTTTGATAGTTGTAAGTTTTATACTTTTTGAGAAAATCGAATCACAGTTCCTAGGTAGCGGGTGGCTCGGTTTATTTGCTGACCAGTGTAGATCCCTAATCTCACCCCCGCTATTATTTAATAAAATAGACAAAAAAATGTAAAAACATGTTATCTAAAAGATACTTTGACTGTTATTCTTCATGAAAAAATAAAAGATAACACCATAGGTATGTTTAATTCCCTCCAAATACTTATCCTCACATGCCGATTGCCGAGTCAAATTTGATTTAGATTTGACTCGGCAATGACACCAAACGACGCACGTCCACACCTGCGCGTGCTCTTTTGCCAGCTGAACGTTCAAATATTGATGCACCCGCATCAAAATATTGGAGGTAATGCGGATGGATATAGAGTCACTTTTTGCATTAAAACTATTATGATTTAAGAGATATTTTTATAGTTATGTTCCATTTTCTCGAAACTGCCGATATTAGGAGGAGGCCGATAATAGGAGACTCCACCCTAGTCAAACAGACTATCATCGGCTTGTCTTTCCTGCCGCACTTTTTTTGCCGCACTTTGAGTGCAACTTAATGTTCTCTTCAGATGCTGTTGTAAATTTTCCGTCTTTACGTTTTTCACTTGACGATACAAGCTTTCTTTGTCCCTTCACGCCTATGTTCACAACATCAAAGTTCACAACCACAAATCCCACAACTCGGGAATTCCATTTTCTTACGCTGATCACCGCCGCTTCGAAAACGAATGAAATGAACGCAAGGCAAAAGACCCGCACGCCGCGCGGAGGAGCGGGCGGGCGACGGACGGACGGCGAGGTACGACTTGCGGCCGCGCCGCGCAAACTACCTACAGTTCGAGATCTTTGTAAAAAATGAAAGATTTTGTAAGCAGTTGGAATTTATGCTTAATTCTGCCAGTTTTCTACTGAAACTATTTAAGAGACTAAAGTTAAACAGAAAAATGGCAGTTAAGTATTTTAATTCCATGTAAAAAATAATATTAAAAAAGCAAGTGAATTAATTGCTTAATTCCTTGATAATTATGAACAATCAACTGACTAAATGCTTAAACTCTTTAAGACATACGGTTATCGATTTTGCTAAAGTCACAATTAACTCTTTTTTTAAAACCCCTAAAAATGAGTAGAAGCAACTAAAAAAAAAGCTTAATTAACGTAGCGTTAGTAACTTATTAGGGCAAGGTAAAAGTTTACCTAAGTATATGTCGGTTATTAGATTTGCTTTTATTTCAGTTCAAATTAATCACTTAGAAACAAAATTTCCAGTAAAACTATAAGCCACCTTAATTTTGCAATATACGGTCACAAATAGATGTAATATTATCTAGCCAATCAGCATATAAAGAACCTCATAAGTCCGGTTATGATTTTGTGCGAACCTTCCCATACAGAACTCCGTAAAGTGATTGGCCTAATAATAATAACTCAATCGACGTCTCGTGTTGAACGCAGCGATTAAGCGATCAAGAGTACGTTTGCCCTTTAGTAATGGTCATTTCGATACGACGACGAACAGTAATGTGAAAATAATTAGCTGTTTCGGTTTTAGTTTTACCTACTTTTTTAATATGTTACTAATTTCCTCCTTTAACCGGCAAAAATTTCAAGGAAGGCCTTCCCAAAAAACTTGATTGGTTTATAATTAAACTAGCTTCTGCCAGCGGCTTCGCCCGCGTGATGTTTGAAATTGTTCCACGGGATCTTACTACCGGGATAAAAAGTATCCTATGTGTTAATCCAGGTTATAAACCATCTGTGTGCAAAATTTCATCCAAATCCGTTCAGTAGTTTTTGCGTGAAAGAGTAACAAACATCCATACATCCATACAAACAAACTTTCGCATTTATAATATTAGTAGGATAAAAACATCGGTATTTTATTTTTATCAGCCTGTGCATATCCACAAAAAGAAAAAAACTATAAGTAACTACTGACTAAATTATTGAGAAGCCAAAACACAACGACTCTTATAAAGAGACTCGAAACCGTAGCGAGATAAAATACCTACGTAGCAATCAAAACATCATTAGTGATTTCAGTAAGTTCCAGGCGCTTATGGTCAATCATCCTGATTTACTGCAGTTGGTGTGGACGTGTGGTGGCTGGTGGGTTCGCTGAACTGTCCGATATTTACCGCCGAATCTTGTTGTTTAGCTACCGAGCGTAAATAAATAAATCGTAGCAGCAATAATGGCAGATACAGTGGAGAGTCGTAGAACGGTCCGGGCACGGCGCGGGCGAGCGGGCGAGGTGAATGTCGGGCGCGCTGGGTGGGCGTGACGTCACGGCCGGAATGCGCCCGCGCCGCCCGCGCCCCGCGTGCCCCTCGCCCCGCCTGCGCCGCGACCCACGTGGAGCGTACGCAACACGCCACCGCGCCGCACCACCACCACCATCACCACACCTTCATTCATGCACCAAATTTGGCACACACATGCATAACGCGCAACGTGATAAGTTCCGAGTGCGGCTGCACCGGTGTCCTACAAACCAACAACAAGCACGCTGACGCAAGTGCTACGGGATTATTTACTATGCATAATCCGCGATGCGCCGGCGCCGGCGACCGCGCTTCCTGCAGATAAGAGATTGGCCCACTAGAAGCGCGTTCTCACGATGTGGCTGCCGAGCGCCGGCTGTCAACTTGTACGCGATAGAATCACAGTATACGCGGGTACTTTGTCACTACTTCGTACCTCTCCATTGATTTCTAAATAATTTACTGGCTATTAATAAACCATTACATAAACAACTCTTTATCATCTTACAGGAAACAGTTCTGAGATAATTTTAGTAATGAATAGCGAGAGATAGGCGAGTACGTTCTCGGCGGCTGACTTTGTTACTTATCTGAGGTCAGGCGAGGTGCAAGTATTGTTTCAATTTAATTACTCCGTAAAGTGTCTCCAAATAGTAAAAAAATTACAAATTAATCGCATAGGCCACACACAAGTTGTAAACAAATATTCACCTACGAATTACGTGCCACCTTCAGCCTTGCGCGTTACCTTCCGTAAAATGTCCCAATAAAGATCTTCATTACCTAATCTTCATTGAACGCACTAACATACTACCTATGCAGTGCCACGATTGCGTATTTTAACGAAACAACATACCTACATAAAATAATTCAATTGTGATTTATGTTCATCAAGTTGCACATGATCCCCGCACTAGACTTGTACTTATTATTAAAAGTATGTAAGGAATGTGCGCCATATCCCTCTGTTAGCGAGACGATGGGCGATGCATCATTCAAATCTGTCATGTCGGAGTTTATCAGTTGGACGTAGCAACAAGAGGAGTGAGTGGTGTGATTGGCGCGATCTCTGACATCCTGTGCGGCGCAGCATCCACGGGCCCCGGCCCGATCACTCGGCTCCCTATATCTGCATATAATGGGACGTGGGTGTCGCCCCAACATCATCCCATTACAAGACATGAGTCTTGTGTTTCAAACTTTCCATCAACATTCAAATGTCTACGCCTTTTAAAGTTTTAAACGAGCCTATAAAGAGGTTGAAGAAAAGAAAAATCTAGCTAGTACCTACTTAACTAAACTTTCCTCAGGAAAGTTTTGCTATTAAGAAAATTGCCAAAAACAAGAGCCTGTCTCACTTAACATCCTATTTTATGAGTGTTAAAAAAACTGTAATTAATAGTTACAGTTTGTGGCTGATAAATGACCCAACGCAATGATCTCTCTCTTTGGGACCATGCCGCAAAATGATGACAGCGGAGTCCCCATGTAAAATTGAGTCGTTTATAGGACAAAAGAAATGTAATTACATGTTTTATCGCTTCCAGCCTACTTTGTAGTATGCATGTATGATTAAAGATTCGAATGGCCCTCGTCAAGGACATCACGTTTGGCCAATTGGCCAGTCGGCCACCGGCGGCGGGCGGCGCGCCATAACCAATGCCACTGAATGTCAATGACATTTTAAAATTCCTTACGTAATTCTACGCACACTTCTGACACTAGGACAAATTGATGAGGCCTTTTGCTAGACTGTTTACTTGGAAATAGATTTTGTATTTTCGTTCACGTAACTGAGCATGAGTGAGTAGCACAAAAGTTGATGGATGAAAAACGTTCAACGAATAAAATTGAGTCGTATTATTTTTTGCAATCACCAATAGCATTTTATTACCGTACTATCGGTAAATGACCACCCGACTGATCTAGACTCAAAAACATTCAAGGGTCAAATTAATAAAATTTATCATCTGCTCGTTAAAATCTCATGAGTTGCTCCAACCGCCGCGGTCGCCGGTCGGCGGAAAAGTATTGAATAAATAATCTGAGCACCAGCTGTGAATGTGGCAATTCTCCCGAGACATCGTCGAATCTCATTTCCTGTTTCAAGACAACGATCACCTGTATGTGGGGGACCTACTGGGTAACAGAACTTGCAATTGCTGCTTTTTGATCCATTATATTATTTGTAGTGCATACTTTCTTCTTCTTTAGCAATTACGCCAAGTCGCAAATCTTTGTGCAGATCCATGCATCTAGGATTAATGGCAGCTCTAATCCTTTTCCAACACTTTATACCTATGTACTTGGAGTTATGAAACGCAAATAAATAAATGTGAATCTGGGGGCTTCGAAACTGAAGATTTCGGAAAGTGGCAAATTTAACGACGCAGTACATATTTTTATATGTACTAATTTTAATATATAAATTTGTAATAATTTTCTTTGGCCCGGTAATCAACGATCTCTTGACAAGTCAAGATACTAATTGCGAATCCATAGTGGAGAAATTTGTTGAATGTCAATCCGGGGCGGAAAGCATTCAATAACATCGAGAAAGTTGCCATGTTAGGTGGACAGCGTAACCGGTTTGAACGGCCATATGATAGCGATCATATTGATAAAGCACTAGGTTAATAGTCAAGATCCAGAGATTCCCAACATGTGGCTGCATACGTAGAATTTCTGGGTTCATTCCAAAAATAACGAAAGGACAAAACCTAATAGACATGGTTTAAAGGGGAGATCAATTGAAAATGGTATGCAAGAGACAAATTTCAAAAGTTCATTAAAAGCTCATTGCAGTTCGGACTACTAAGCCTGCAGAAGAGCTTTGGAAGAGTAGGGTCTGTTCTAGAAAGATACTCAAGCAAAAATCTCGACTTTAATAGTAACTTACACGAAATCCGACAGTATCCTAATTGAATCGGTATTCATACTTGGACTAGAGTCACTAGAGCATAGTTCTGTAATTGGGGTCTGTTTTCTGTTCAGAAATAGAATTTGGTGATCTCGTTATATCAAGGAAACCGACTATTCCCATCTTAACTCTTCGAAGATTCCTGAGATTCCTCCGCTGGAGATTGGACTTTAGACCCGACAAGTAGTAGGTACCTATTTACACACAAACGACCGGGTTTTCGTTATTATATTGGAACTTTATGGAAATATAAGTATAAGGGTTTTTCGGGAAGTTCATGAATTTCATAAATACAGGTTATCAAACAAATATTTGTGAATGTTAAGGGACCAATGCAGAACTTATGAATGGAATGAAGGCAAATATGAAAAATGTAAAATGTAAGATCTTATTTTATTCTATTTGATATCAGTGTCCGTCACAAAAAGTTTTGTCTTCAAATCTTAGTTTCAATCAACAAACACAGAATTGACCTTAATTTTGCCACATAGGTGTTGTATGACTCGTAAGATGGAACCAAAAGTTTGGATTTTTCAATCAAGTTGCTTTGCAGATTTCACTAACGCGGAACTCAGAAAATTCCTTTTTACACTTGAGTGGTTATTAAAACATGGGAAAAACAGCTGGTGTTGTGTAGCTACTGAGACGGAGGCAACGGTCAGTGATGGGGAAAATTGCCGAGTGTGTGATGTGTGTAGGCCACGTGTTGCGGCGCCCCGCACAGTGCATACCGTAATCCGATACCAAAATTGCCGCCACCACATGCATTTCATAGTCTAGCAAACAATTTCTCTGATTTTATCAACTCGCCAGAGTAGCAGTACGATCGCTCTCCTCGTTTATAAGATCTGAAAGACTTGTCTACAAAAAACAACATTGCCAAGATTTAACACAACTTTAAAACCGTGTTTCTTTCCAAAATATATAATGCAGTTCGTCCCAAAAGACGCACCTTTAAAAATTGTGGATGTACAATCATTTATAGGTCTCCAACGCAGCTGCCGACCGCCGGCGAACGCAATGTTTGGACGAAGACAGACGATATGTGGGAAAAACTAGTGGAAAAGAGATGGAATGTAAACCTTAAAGAAGAGGAAAGAAACTGCCCTTTTGCTACGAAAGAACGAGATGTAAGATCGGAAACCACAAGATGTCTCAATTCCACGAGGCGAGCTCTGTGCGGTCTTGTCAGACATAAAACTTCGTAGAATAGCATTCTTTTATTTTTATATTGAGGAAGCAGTTATGTAATTTAAATGTTTGTTCATAATTTGAGAGAAGTCTCAATATCTATTTGGTTTTAAATTATGAAAATGGCATTTGTGTCATTATTATATTAACAATGTTGGATTTTCGCAGTAGATTGGTAATTATCGCTGTAATTGGTACATTTTAAATATTCTTCTCATTCTGAATGAAAATATTTTTTACTAATTAATTACTAAAGTTTCCGGCAATTAATTTGAATTAATTTCCCAAAAACAAAAAAATATTGAATAATAAGGCTGTGTGTGTTTTGTTAGTGTGCGCGGGTCGTGGCGTGCGGGCCGCGTTGATGTCTCTATCGGCGCCGATGCGCTGCGCGTGCGCAGGCCCCCGCGCGCCTCGCTCCCACTGCGCCTTAATTGCTTCATCTTGCATACAACCGACCAAGTTCCTACATTATAAGTAACTACACATCCACTGGAGGTATGTTACATTAACCTTACCACAGATTACAGCTGTTTTTTATGAATTCCATAAATGTTTCTTATGGATATAGCTACGAAAAGGTTATTGGATGCCTTTAAATATTTTTTGATAACCTTCATAATTATACCAATGTTGTTTTGCAAATGTATCAACTGAACATTATTTTGAAAATATACGGAGTTTTATAGTTTTGGTCGCACACTCCGAGGAGGCTTTTTGAGACATTCCGGAGTGGAAGTTTCGCGAATGGAGCTGGTAGGGGTGCGGACCACCGCAGGGCGTGCGTGCGGCCTTCTAGGAAAGCGCTACCTTCCCCGAACCCGTCTGCCACTGGGACCTATACATACACGACGTGCCTACGCGACTCGACAATTGCAAACATTTCTATAAGAACTTAGCCGTTTTTCATAATGGCTTTCGTTTGAATACATTGTAATTGAGGGGTCTTATAATTTCTTTGGAATAATTATTGTATAGAAATAACCCAAGCGTATTATGTACCTATTATAAATACCATGACTCGGTATTTTAAGAGGAGAATTGGCCAAATCGGAACAGTAACTTAATTATTCGGAAAATATTTTTTTTGTTGTGACATCCATCACTATGTAGTGTTACTTCGTAAATATCATCTGCATTAATTACCTATGCAGCCTAGATGTTTTTCATTACAAAATACGCGCGGCCTTGATAGTACACACAGTTACAACTAGTGGGCGCCACCGCTTCGCGCTGCCGCGTTCCTCAACGCGATTGGCATTCGCAGAAAAACAATCACACGTGCAATATGACAATTGAAACTCAACACTGAACTGTTGTGTATCTAGTGAACACTGCACCTTTTCAAGTTCGGAGAGGGCGAGGGCTGCGTCCACCCAGCTGGTGCGAATGTACAGGTCGGCGCTGTGGCGCGCCTCGGCAGCAGAGGGGCTCTCTAGCGCGGCGGCCGCTATCCGAGGATTCGCAGGAGCCTCGGAATCGGGAGCCACCATGATCTCGGGGCCAGGCTTGTCACCAGTATCCTCATGAAGACGGCCGGGGTCCGTCTGGCGGTGCACGCTGTCATATCACTCGCCGCCACATAACCACACACTTGTACACCAGGATTCGTCACTTCTATCTCTCACTTTACCGTACGAAACACGGAACGATACCGAGTTTCATTACAAAAGTTACGTCGCGTTTGCGTGTCGACAGCGGCGCGACTCGGGCAATACTGATTCGAGCTTCGAGTGCGTACACTGGATGTTTGTTGAGCCGCCATCATGATTCGAACGATTATGTTGCCGTCTTGGGGCCGAGACCGACCGAAGCTCGGCGGAAACGGCCGAGCCACCTCGCCGGAGGACCACACACATGTTGTTGCTGTCTCGCTCGCACAATTGAGAGGAAGAGGGAAGCTGAGCGGCAAAATAAAAGCATTGAATGAAGCTGCTACGAATGCCACCGGATCACAACGAATACACTATCATTACCGATATCGGCTGTATAATTTGATACCGTGGTGGAAATGAGGGCACGGAAAATCAAATAAACACAACAAGCGGCTTTAGGGATTTGCAAAACACAAACGGTGAAGCTATGGAGAACTTTTCCATTGACAAACTTCAATGGCGTCCACGAGCCCTCGAGGGCTCCAAAGTTTCAAACTCTGTTCAAAGCGTTGTTTACCCGCGCTCACAAAAGTTATTACATCCCCACAATGACCACAAAGAGTGTACGATCTCTAGCCAAACATTCTCTCTGTATACAGATAATAAAGGCGGATCAAACATTCGGACGCACCATATCATTTTGTTTACAGAGTTTTCTGAGTAAAAAGTCGGACGAGCGCGCCCCCGGCAGGGCGGCGGGCTGGCCCTTTGATGTTGCCGACACAAAACGCCGCCGGCGGTGATTTAACTAATGAATTTATTTAGCGGCCGCACTGACTGATTGCCGCCCTGTCCCCATGCACTCGACACTAGACACTGTTGTAATTGATCATTGATTATCAAGTAGTTGCACAATTTCTAACAAAAACACGAAGAATTGAGGACAGTCATATACAAAAGAAAAGATAGAAGACAAACTTGTTCTTTACAGGCTGGGAAAACTAAACGACCTGACTGGCAAGTGTCTGACCCACATCTGGAGGTCAAATTGATGAAATGGTAACTTGCCAAGAAAACCAACCATTGCATACCTATCATCGCGACGGCTAACAGTGCACATCAGACCAAAGCACTAAGGTTGTGCAACAAACCGTCCTACTTGAAGCCAAGTCATCCATGTGCGCAGTTATACAGCGCGACACAGTGATCCTTAACTATCGATGTGCTAGTTCAACTTCTTTTCAAATGACAAATGTGACAAGTGAGTGGTGATGCGCAGAAGGGAAGCAGGGCCGGAATCCTCAACTAGCGTGAATGGTGTACCGTATCATGTTTTCGCGATACGCGACATGAATATATTCGGGAATCAGGGGATTGCCAAATTTAGCCGCCGTATCATTAGTATTCTAAGACTTCGCTGATTCGATGTGCTTGAAATCTTAAAGCAGTTGTTATACGTAAACGAGCCATAAGCCTCAAGCATTTTATTAGTGAGCACCTATACATTGTATGTAATACGTCTGTGGTTACTCCATTTTGGACTTACTGCTTAAAAATGTAAGAATAGCTATTTACATAATTATTTACTTTTACTACAAAATGACAGACCGTTGTTGGATGTTTTATTATGGTAAATTCAGTCGGAATTGCAAAAAGTTCCGAAGATGGACTCCTGAAATTATACAAAATCAGAAGGACATCCTAAAATTTAAGATATCTAAGATGATATTGACACTATCATACCATATTATCACACCTGTTATCCTCGGGGGGTTAGGTAGAGGTGTACTCATTAGTACCCCACAATTCGCCAGTTATGTTTAAGTCCCATCAGCTGGGCACAAATCCAGACACCATGGCTACGACTGAGAAATTCCTGATGGAAAAACCCAGTAACACGTTACCGTTCGACCTAGGAATCGAACCCAGACCTCATGTTTAGCAGTCACGCTTGCGATCACTATAGACCAACGCGACAGTCACTATCACTATCATCTAAAACTTTATGTACGTTATCTACTTTGCATTTGATTTTTAGAAACACTTTAAAAAACGAGAAACCAGAGAAAAACCCCAATATTAAACAAGAGTTATAAAAATAAACAAATACATTCATTTATGTTCAAGTAAATAACACCCATTGCCAAATAGGAATTTACATTAAGTAAAGCCAACTAACATTCAAACAATACATTAGGTACAATAAATTAAAACAAACTCAATCAGCTAGAATTCAATTAAATAAATCAGACAAATCCAAAATCTAAGTCAATAAATAAGAATTAAATTTAATTAAAACACATTTGTTAATTTGCACGTGCACAAACTTAGTACGTACTATTTGATCCGTCACTGCTTTAAGTTGTGATTTTTCCCGATTCTCCCCTACTAGCGGAAATCATAAATTATGTTTTTTTTTTTTAATTTTTAAGAGACCAGACGGAATTACCATAATACCATAACCCTTACGCCATTCCATCTTTTAACTAAAAAATCTCAAACAACGCAAGCATTTATGAGTTTTACATGTTTGGGAAAAATCAGTCGTAACGAGTATAGTTAGTGGCCCAAAAAGTCTGACACCCAGTATTACCAAGGGGTATCGTTAATACGATACCCCAAAAAATCCCAGTACTAACTGGGTTGTGGAGGTCAGATAGGCAATCGCTCCATGTAAAATATGCATGTCCCACCACGTAAAGTATTCAGCTGCATCCGGTTAGACTGGAAGCCGACCCCATCGATTTCATCACTCTGCCTAGACTTGTCCCAGCTATGTACTAGTTGGGAAAAGTCTAGTCTATTTTGATGTATAAGCCATTTGTAGTTGCGTGGAAGTAATTGATTAGCTGACCACTTCAATGACGCCTATAATGCTTAGTACATTTTGATACAAGTGGAGTGGACAATAGTTATTTGTTATACAAGAGTGCAAAGTTGATTTTCAACCGCGTGTCAATTTTGATGACTGAGCAAGCGAAAGATTCTAAAATTGAGTCACGAGCGAAGCGAGTGATTCAAATCTTAGAATCTTAAGCGTTAGCGAGGGAATCAAAAGAGCTCGAGGTGAAAAATCTTTGCACTCGAGTGCAACACGTAACTTTTCATCCCACCTCAGCGAGGAAATGAATAAACGCAAAAAAAAAATTATGCATTATTAACAAATTCAGTTAATTCTGTTGGCGTCAAATAAAATTCCTCGTCGCTAGATTATGAGTGGTCATTTTAGGAAGTTGGATTCCTTGTTTTTAACCTAAGGTGTTAACAATATGACGTGAAAAGATAATGGCGCGCGCAAAACTTATTAAAAAAAGTACACCAAGAAGGTTCCGAGTCTGAGTTCTCAACAAATTAAAAAAAAATATGATAAATTCGGCACCATAGAGGTAGAAGTAAATAGGTTTAATGATGTTTTGAATTCACATGCTTAGTGCACACGATGTTCTAAATTCAAATTGACTTTAAATACGATACCCTCATGACGATAAATACGGCTTTTGCACTCAGATATCGAAGAGCAAAAATACTCTTTCCGAGATGGGGGGATGAAAACGTTATTATTGCAGCTGAGGCGGAATTAAATTAAGAAATAAATTGTGCACTAATGTCCACGTGTATCAAATGTCGTTTTTAACCGACTTCTAAAAAAGGAGGAGGTTCTCAATTCGGGTGTTTCTATTTTTTTTTTATGTTTGTTCGGGCATAACTCCGTCGATTGCCAACCGATTTGGAAAATTCTTTTTTTGTTGGAAAGGGTATTCTTTCCAAATGGTCCCATAGCCACCAAATCTCTGAGATGAAAGATCTGATGATGGAATCTTGGCGAAATCGAGGGAACTCTTTAAATTTTATATAAAAAAGTGTTGCGATTTTGGTATTTTCTACAACAAGTGAAGCATTTGCGTTTGATAAGAACCATTCTACCATCAGATCTGATGTTGAAGCCAAGAGTCACGGAACTCCATAATGAGACAATGTACCATAGTCGTGTTTGGGCTTGTTGTAATTGTAACGGTATGCACTTTCCATTTATCAAGCACATGTGAACCACTAAAAAGTTGAAAATAAAAACTTTTTGCAAAAAATAAAACCGACTTCAAAAAAAACAAAAAAGTGAAAAATAACTTTCTGAAGTCGGTGACAAAAAAACTAAAGCAATCAAACAAAGGTCACCGACTTCAGAAGCTAAAGTTATTTTTCACTTTTTTGTTTTTTTTGAAGTCGGTTTTATTTTTTGGCAAAAAAGTTTTTTCAATACACATACGACGGAATGAAATAATAAAAGATAATATTTCTGTCATAAGACATTACTAAACTATGATTTAATTTTTTGTATTCTTCCTCGGTTTTGTTTCCGCATCACGGAAAACAAAATATTAAGAATTGAAAATTAGTACACGAATGAGTATTAATCTGTTGATAAAAACATCATTCCTTGTTGAAACAAGTTAATGTATGTTATACGAGTATCTTATATTTTAAAATATAGGTTAAATACTCGTACATATTCGTAAAATATTAAGCCGAAACAGGTAAATGCTTTGTTATGATTAAAAAAACCGGTCAAGTGCGAGTCAAACTCGTGCATGAAGGGTTCCGTAGTAACGTATACAGGGTTGTATATTTATTTATTTACCTTTATATTTTTTGTTGTTTTAGCGACAACAGAAATACACATTCTGGGAAAATTGCGACTGTCTAGCTACCTATCACGGTTCATGAGATACAGCCTGGTGACAGACAGACAGACAGACGGACAGTGGAGTCTTAATAATAGGGTCTCGTTTTTACTCTTGGCCACAATAAAAAACCACGAGTGTGAAATACACTGCGTTCTGAACCTTATAGTAGTGCGATAATAGCCAGTTTTCGATAAAGAATAATAATTGTTGGCAATAAACTTCTAGCAAGCTACATTAATAAGCTTACAAGTCAAGCAAAGGGACAAAAAACATAAGCTTCAATTTGATTTTTATAAGTCTTTTAAAAACCACTGTTCTAAAAGATTATTTTCAACATCTCCAATTTACATAGATATTTTTAACGAGGCAGCGTAAAATATAGCTTACTGATAAGATCCAATAACAACAATAAAAGTTTACTGCATTATAGAGATAATATGAAGTTGAGCGGATTAACATCTCGAGCCACACCCGACGACAACTCGATTTCACGGGGTCCGGGGTGCACAACCTTCCTAGAACCCGTGGAGGTGTAAACGTCCCTATTGAATTCATTCCACACATAATATGAGTGCAACTGATCGATCTCGCGATATTAGAGACCGCAAATATACTACAACTTTATTAGATAATGCCGATTATCACCAGACAATACATCGTATTTCTTTAGATTTAAAGTCAAATATCCCATAGCTTTTCGTTATACAGTTGTAATATTGTTTGGTTCCATAGGGGTGGCTAAACCTGGACATTTTGACACTTCGGGCGAAGACACCGCGGGGTGCCGCTCTATACATCTTCTTAGAATCTCGCGTGAGGTACGGGATTGAGACCATCCTGTGAAATGTTTCAATTATGAGATCGGACCTTGAGAAATAAGCTATAGACGATTCGGAATCATTGTAACACATCATTATTTAAAGCAAGTGTCGCTGTCCAATTATTCTATAGATTAAAATCTTCACACCAAAGGATGTACTCCTTTAAAATGGCGTAAGCGATATGCATCTAACTCGCGTTCGTGATTAGCTTTTGGCATTCCAGTCAGCGAACACGATGCTTAATAAAAATTAGTAGTAGTCGTGCTGTCGACAGGCGTGACATTGACAAATTTATGGCGCCGTGCTGCACCGTGCCTGCCTGAATTTTAGCCAATCGTTGCATACACAGAGTTAAACACCGCTGGAAAAGGCATCGGACATCCTTGGGGCCAATTAAATATGCATTACCATTATTTACTTGTAGTACCGGGTAAGGCAAACTGAAGTTTGATGGTTATCGTGCGCTGGACACTTCCAGATACTTTTGAATGTGCCAAGTGGCAGTTGTGGCGGCAGTGATGGCTCATTGACATGTGGTGACTGCGCGCGACTGACGCGCATGTCCACATACCATTTTATGGTCCTCGTAAACTGAGAAACGTGTCACGAGATGAATTTAGATACAGAAATAAGATAATTCTGCACACACACTCTATTAGACAGATCAAGGACAGGATGGCACTTTGACTAAGTTATTTGACAGCTAATGGGTGTTTAAATAGTCAATGTTTTAATACGTTTTATTCACGCGAAAGTTAAGTCTTAAAACCAACATGGTTATATATGAACTGGACATTTGTGTAACCGGCAAATCCCCATATAATGAAAGTATTAGAAGAAAATAGGTTTTAACACATGACTGATTTGGAAAAACTGGAAGAATGTAAGAAACATTACACCTAGATTCAAACAGTTGGTCAGAATTTTTGCATGAACCTCCTTCACTTCTGACTAGCATGTTACAGGATGTTTCGGATATAATTTTATGGAATGCCTGAAATTGCTCTTAGCAAGCCACATACGCAGGGGGGTCCATTCATGAATCAGTTATCAGTCAGTGATACATAGTTGTCATTTACAAAACCCAAGTCCGGGTGAATTGTTAAAATGTGCTCACACCATTATGAATGGGTGAACAATAAAACTTGTGTGTATGCAGTTGATATATATGTCACCGTAAAATTGTCAAACACGTTATATTACAATATAACGTGTTTCTCTCTTGCGATATTGTAAACTCTCGAAATATTTTCAACTGAACATACGGAAGTATCTCTGCCCCCATAATCGGTACTTGGGGCAACTTAAAGGAACCTAACTAACGTTAGGTTAGTTAGGTTCCTTTAAGTTTTAAGGTTAGGTTATATTAATCGGTATTTCTCAGGAATGGTACATTACCTTTTCATGAGAGTGGTACCACTGGGCAAGGGGGACCCCTCCTTCTCTCCACACCGCGTGAGTTGACTACCATCGCATACATTTCACGAAAAATAATGCGTTTTGTTGTAAGCAGAATGTTTATATATATGTATATGTCTTACAATATCGCTAGAGATATTACAATATAACGTATTTGACAATTTTACGGTGACATATACATTAGTTAGCGGGAGGAGCGCAGGCGGCTCATGTATGCGCGTGCGCGTCGGGCGTAAATCAAGCACTTGGAGTATTTTAATTGCACGCTCTTCGGTTTCGCACCTCGCGGCTCGCAACGACATGCAACATCTTGATAAAAACATGTCACGTGGCCCCTCGTTAAATAATGTAGTAGTTACCACTATAAATTGTTTGATTTAGAACTCTCTGTCACTGCATTTACGTGCTTACTATAAGCTTTTTAGTTGCGACTGCTATGTGGCGCCATACGGTATTATTTACTCTATTAACAACAATATTAATGTAAATGGATTAAAGTATTTGATTCCGTGCAACAAATTAATAAATGTTTGTGGGTATAATGTTACCTCATTTAATAAACATTTTAGTAATAGTAGTAGCGTGGTTTTATTGATATTGTGATGGTTTATAAATTCATTAAATACTTAGGTCGTAAAATGCTTTCAGTTCCGGGGAACATTCTGCAATATCTACATGTTAACATTTTTTATGACTTCATTATGGCACAATAATTTCCTTTTGTTTCTTCATTTATATACCGGCTACCTATATCCATTTCATCTATTATCTATTTTTAAGACTCCGCTTAAATACGATCGTAGCACTCCAAACCCATAAAACCGAACTTAGAATAAACCAAACAAAACGAGATCCTCTCGAACACATTCATCCACTAGCTAAGCTTCCTAACCGCAGCAATCAGTGAGGACCGAGAGCCAAAATAAACTTTACCAAATTATTTATAATTTATGTTTAATAGTGGAGCGCGGTGGGTGGTCCGGCGGACGCCTAATTGGATAAATTGCCGAGTTAGACGCACGATACACTGAATTAAACAATTTGTTATTTTACCTGCACGTTGCCCGTTGAGTAACTATCGCTTGACGGACGCGCTACGGCGCTACGGCGTAGCCTGCAATTACACAAACATGCAACTTTTCTAATGTTTCGCGTAGCCGCGTAGAACATTTTCGTAGACTAATGACTTGCTGATAAAGAGTGCAATTTATGTTCGAAAAAGTTCGTTAATAAGACTTACTTGGTGTCAGGTGACAGTTAAAGGCAAGACTCTTCTTTAAAAACATTTGAATTTTTGCCGTATAATTGTGCGGTTTTAATCTCGTAGTGTTAACCTGTTATGTTCGACAATCATATGCTTGAATTAATTAATCAACCACTCAGTCGTCTTGCGCGATTTTGTAGTTTAACAACAAATGATCATACTAAGTAGGTACATATACCGCGTCATGGGTACAATACATGGTTCTTAATTGTTTATTGGGCGTTAAAAAACAGACCACCTGCCCACCTACTTATCATGCCGTATAAGTCGTAAAGGTGGACAAAAGGAAAGGGAAGTAGTGTACAAGTAGATAGTGCCGTCAAGTGTCAGAAACGTGGAGTGATCGTATCAGCTCTTACCCATTACATAAAATTTACGCCACGGTGCACGGTGGTTCCAAGTATAACTGTCAAGTTAACGGATTTGTTGGGTAACTAAACGTAAATACAAACAAACATACATACACAGACGGCTAAAATCTTAACCTTTTTTTTGGCTTCGCCATATTAGTTGGCAGTATATCTATACTATAATATTAAATAGCAGAATAGTTTGTTTGTTTGTTTGGTTGAACGCGCTTATCTCAGAAACTACCGGCTCTAATTGAAAAATTAATTTTGCGTTGGATAGTCCATTTATCGAGGAAGGCTATATAACATCACGCTATGACTAATAGGAGCGGAGCAGCAATAAGAAATGTTGTAAGCGGGAAAAAAGTTCCGTTGAGCAGGCGATGCGTTGCGATATCAAAACTTCACGCGAACGAAGTCACAAGCAGAAGCTAGTATTAAAAATAAAACATGTGGTAGAAGTGAAAACTCGTAGCCGATCCGCCTCCTGGCACAGGCATCTATATGCTTAAAAGGAAAAAAATACTTTAAAATACTTCAGAGTAAAATAGACTGCCCCCAGTTGTTAAGCAAGTTTTATTTTAACCTACCCCACAACTATCCGCTTCATCCTATAAAACTATTACGTCCCCCATTCCGAGAAAACTGTATCAGGATCCAACTCCCCCATCCCCAGAATTTGCAGGCTTCTTAATAATTGCGATGATTCAATAGATATCTTTTCTACAACACTTCAAAAATTCAAGCGCCAAGTCCATCAAAACTAACCAGCATATTGTTTTTTTTTTGTCTTTTTTCTATTTTCATCTTTGTGTTTACTGTATTGCTAAATCTACCCACTGTTGTTGAAAGTGTTATTTCTGCACTGATAATGTAGTTTTATTTTTGTTATATTTGTCTTTTTGCATGCTGTGTCCTTCGCATCATATTGTACACTATGCTTGTATCACCATGTTGCTTGTGTTATTAGGATAAACAGTGTAACAATTGTAGATAAGCCAATAAATAAATAAAAAATCGAACACAGGACCTAATAATGCTCAGTAGACGCGCTTGCCAAAACTAAACCGAAACAGTATAGTTGTAATTAGTAAACCAAAATATTTATTTATTTATTTATTTATTCATTAAACACACTATGAAACCATATTTTAATTTGACTACAGAGCCGGTTGGCTGGTTATGTACCTTGTAATAAATGACTAGCGCGATCGTAATTTGTTTTCGATTGACACAATAAAATAAGTCATTGCGATATCTCGCAGTGTTTGATTAATCACCTTCGCATTTATACTGTGCTCTTAGTCACTTTAGCTTTAAATAAAGGTCAACTTGATATGAAATATACCTATGTATTAACTGAGGCGAGGTTAAGATCGTCTGTGCTCTTTAAAACTACTTTTTGTAATGTAAGTATCACCGAAACTCCGCAAGGCACTTAAAAAAGAAATATTGCTGTGTATAAAATAAACATATTTTCGTAGGTACCTCATAACCATATCAGTTATCCAATTTAAACAAATACAAAATAACGACGTGTTTTAAGTGTTATTTTAATAATATCTGTTGTACGATAAGTCTTTCCGAGTACGATGGGCTAGTAGCAAGGTGCGCGGTGGGTGGTCCCCTGACGTCTCTATGCTGGCCGCCTATGGACATGCATCTAAATGTCCTTATAATTCACTACATCTGCCACTTTGCTCCAATGTAGGAGCACCAAAATTCCACATGTATTCAGGACATGCAGACCGCTTCTATTGTCACCTGAAACGTAAAATGAATCAGCTGATTTATATTCTACGTGAGTAAAAGGAAAACGGGTTACTATAGTATCCGTAAGCACCGGCTTGACAACCATTTATTGCTTATCTTTTATTGCAATCTCATTGTAGCGTTTGTTGTAAATTTATAGCGGAGGATTGTCCTACGATGCTACTTTATTGCTAACTATATTTGGATAGTTATCTATTCATCTGTCACACAGCGACATTCAATTGAGTTATCGTATATTCATTCATGACCGATTTATTGTATATGGTTAGCTCCACGACACGTTAATTAAGTACGACACTAAATTAAATTACCCCAGTGATATTTGTCAATATTTTCGTCGGATGTAGTGAGAATAACAATCAGGTTTTAAAAACTCTTTCAGTTGGAAGGACGAAATATCCCAAAAAAAACGCAACTCGCATGGCTATCCTTGCAGGAGTCGCAGGCGCATCCATAATGCAAGCCCGTCTGATATTTCCCATTAATGATACAGAATCTATTTTTTGTTACCAACTTAATTAATACTTAATGCATGTTTATAATACCTTAACGTGTACTCTCTGATAGTTTAATTATTTTAATCAATGCCCGCACACTGCTCCCGGCGATATTATCCGCACTCAAAGTATAAAATAAATAATGTGTACTTTGTATTCTGCTTCAACTATGATTGTTTAAGAACTGGGTAATTAAGATGACAATTAAGAGGCTGTTAGTAGCATTTAATCGTCCTTTTAATATTTTTTGCGTTGGCATTTTAGACCGGTTACTTTACAATGTTATAGCATAAATCTAGCTCTAGAGGTGCATTCTTAGTTAATGTTCTTAGACAGAGTGGTCTGTGAAATTGATTGAAAATTAATTTCACGCATTCTGTTTTTTTTTCAATTTTGTAATATATAACCCCCAACATTGAAATCGATGTCGCGGCAGTTTGCCTAAAAGTAGGTGATGGGTTGAGCTGGACTCCTTTAAAATAAATATTGGTCCTTGGTAAGTCAGAACAGAGAGAGAAGAGAGAGTCAGAAGGAGAGTAGGGAGGCCTCTTCCCAGCTGCGGATTACTAAAGACTAGTACTATTTAAGTTTTTTTTTATCCTTATTGTTATTTTTTGCGAGTCATTCATTCCATTGCTGCATTGCTCATTCCAGACTTTTTTAATTTGAAGTAGGTAATCGTTTAAAAAAAAGTTTGTAAGATATAAAACCATGATTAATTTGAATCCACAAATCTTATCTGCCTAGCTTTTTCCCAACTATGTTGGACTCGTTTCCAGTCTAACCGGATGCAGCTGAATAGCAGTATTTTTCATGGAGCGACTGCTTATCTGACCTCCACAACCCAGTTAGTATTGGGTCATACCGTACGGTACCCCTTGGCAAGACTGACAAAACTATTAACAAACATTGCAAGGTCCATGTTCACCAAAAAGATGACGGTCTGATTATTTAAAACAACGGTTTAAAACACCATTTTTGTATGGGAACATGTCACAGTGACACTTGTTTTTAGATAATCAAACCGTTATCTTTTTGGTGAACATGAATGACCTAAGACTTAAGTGTCTCCAAGATTTCTTCAAAAAAAAATGATGAAACTAAAATATTTTATTAACTCTTTACCACGTAATCTGCGAGTCCTGCGTGACACATCAAGGCGCAGTGCCGACAACCGTAAGTCATTGACAAGAAGAATAACTTAGTACACAGGAAACAAGTTAGTATTCATAAACACGTGCTGACGGGGCATCAAACTTAACTGCTCGATAAAGTTGGACGAACTCCAGATAGCTACCGATCATTCACCGGGGACTGACTTACTGACAACCAACGCTCTGACCCTCATGAGGGCAGGGTTTGGTTAAACAAATTGAAGAAGTTCGAATGAAATAAATGTTTTGGATTTAGTGTTTAGTGGAGTTTTTGGGAAATATACGGTGGAAAGTTCGTCTGGCGAACAACTAAAATCCAAATCTAGATACATATAAAGTTATCCACAATCTCTTATTAATTCGGTTACGTCAGTTACTTAACTCAAACTAATCAACTAATCCTACCTTCTAAATATAACTACCCAGTTAAATCAGCCTCATATATGTGCGTCCAAAACATATACCTATGCTTAAACAGATTTAAAATTAATCAGTCGAAATTGATCAATATCATTACCTACATTAAATCGGAAAATGCGAGAAATGTAAGTACATATTTACAAAACTTTACTTCCAGTTTCACATTCACTTCTAAATTGGTGTCTCCCTGCAGTCCTAACTCATGAATACCCGTACCTATTGTTTTTGCACTCATCAGTGAAATCGTGATCAGCATCTCTTATGGTGCTAATTAAAGACAAATAATGAATTGGGTAACAATAAAGCTACTTTGTGTTTTAAAAACCCTGAGGGCCTAGTCGTAATCGCTTTTATATCGTTTCGACTCTATTTCTACAAGAACTTCGAGTTTTTAACGCTGAATAATATTTTCCTGAAACAGCAAACACTGGTACTGAAACACCAAAGACTTACAATATTCATCAGAATGGTTTGATGAATTGTAAGTCTTTGGTAACAGGCAGTTTCTTTTGAGCTGGCCCAGCGTAGTACATAGGTACAGAGTCAATAATTTCCAATAGATTAAGAGGTCAGTTTACTAACTTAATGATTTTATTACTACTCAGTTGCAGTCTAGTGATTTAAAAGTCATGCATACCTCGGTAATCAATTAGTTAGCAATAGATATAGGTAATCAATTATACGAGTTGTCGAATCGGAAACGAGTCGAACGTTTGTGAATACGGGGTCTGGCCCCTTATTCACAACCATTCGACTTGCTTCTGATTCGGAAAGTCGTACCTATATGTCTTCTTCTGGCATTACGAAAACGACCGAGATGGACATACGACTTTCCGAATCGGAAGCGAGTCGAATGGTTGTGAATAAGGGGCCTGATCTTCAAATATGAATAGTCGCCGTCGTCGTCGTTACTTGCTTCAAAAAGTTATCCCTCCCAAACAAAAAAACAATCTTGTAGATTTTCATTGCAACACAACTTCAATTTTACCAGTAGATACCCTATATTAATAATATAGAAACTTACATGATGCACACTTCAGTTTCCAACCTCGTACGTATACATCGTCACAGTTGTGTAAACTGTACCAACTGAAGATTTATTAGTCGCGTTATGAAGGGTCATGGTTACAACCGTAGCTACACCACGACTTTAAAACGCAATCACCCACGAAAGATTACTAACATCTCTCTCGGTTGTTAACAAAAACCCTTATAAATAA
Organism: Xestia c-nigrum; assembly: GCA_916618015.1. Lineage (NCBI taxonomy): Eukaryota > Metazoa > Arthropoda > Insecta > Lepidoptera > Noctuidae > Xestia > Xestia c-nigrum. The sequence goes on along the minus strand of OU745245.1, from coordinate 8,954,769 downwards.
AAACATAAATAGCCATATGGAGCAATAAATTTGTTTATTGTACAATAAAATAATGTAGCGAGTTCGTGTTGGGTGGTCGTCGGCACAAAAAGCCGGGCAAGATGGCGGAACAAGCCGTTGCCATAGAGACGCGTCCCCGCCTGTAATGCCACACAGTGCTCCAAAAACAATCTCATCTAAAACGTATAAATTTTACTGTAATTAAAATTGTCTTCATGTATTTTTCAGCAAATTACGAAGCAAAGCGTGACGGCAAAGATTACATTGAAAGTAAATGCAGTCAACTTCAAAAGTTTTTAACGAAAACCAATGAAACATCGTAATTAAAAAGCAATTATAGGTTTGATAGTAACTCATAACTGTCCGTGATACTATCACATTTAATAGGAATGATACGACAAATGAATTAGGAAATATTTGGTTCTACAATTACAATTATGTTTTACTTAATTTCTTTCCAAATTATAGAAATATACAATTGGATCCATCGTCATTATTGTAATCGTTTGAGTTCATCCGTGTCTAATGTACAATTTGGTCCACAAGCGCGCCGGCTGGGCGCAGTGGGCGCGCGGCGACGAGGCGCGCTGACAGAGCGCTCAGTGGAACAATCGAGCCATTGTTTTGTACCAGCCACGCATTAATTAAATAATACTTGTCGTTCCGTATAATGACTTAATTTTGTACTTCGACGGAACAACAACTGAGTTTATTAACTCACTTTGTACTCTGAAAATTTAAATGCGCACGAGTGTCCGCTTTTACGTTTTTAGCATTATGTCTTATAACTTTACAAGTAATATTTTGTTACAACAGCTATAAAAATACTGGTATATGTTAAAAACTGTATGTCAAACCTTTATCCTTACGTGCATAAATGCATAACTACATAAAAGTTTATTACTAGTAAAAGTTTCTATTGCCAATAATTATAGGTTGGAGTCGTGCGTTTTATAATTAAGCTTTCCTTGCAGTGTGACTTTATTACACCTGGAATTGCTTTTAAAGACCCATTTGTTAAAAAGTTGGCATTGAGTTCTTTCATTACAAAAAGCTCTACCTACAAGCTAGAATACTCGAGATCGTAATTCCTAAATTAGAAAAGCGGGTATAGACCCTCTTATAAATTATAATCAGTTAACGAAACTTATAACGATTTCACAACATCCCTACAGTCTGGTAGCCAGCCTTTATTTATGGGCCGAAAAATTTGTCCAAAATTATACAAAGAACAAAGCGGCGGTGAAAAATGTTAAGGAAGATAGGTAAAGAGCGAGCGGAAACGGATTCCTGACTAATCGCACAACGAAAATGTCGGTCGAGCTAATGTCTCTATAGGGTGGCGCAGATTGATGGCTCGGCGATTGGGCACGCCCCGACCCGCTCGGACGATGGCTTCTCGGTAGCTGGCGGCTACATTAAACGACACGCAGCCTTCGATATGTTACATAGATTCAGCTACAAACGCATCACAGATGTGAGCGCAAATAGTTTCCTGCTATAAACTTACATAATATCTGCTTGCTACGCGTATTTTGTTCACGTAGATACACTTACGCCTTACATTGGAAAAGCTCAAACTCTGAATCATCTGTATGACAGTCTACTTAAGTCACTGCACACACTCGTCAAGTGTCTAAAGAGATAGGTACGACTGATTGACTTGCTGAACTCTATTGTCATTCTTATAACCTTCTTTGTCTGACTTATATTTTGTTTCTTCCAATCTGAAACGAAAATCGATGAAAGTCAAAAGTTACAAGGTACAATCATATGTCTCCTCTACTTGTATATTATGTTCTATGATACGAGTATAAGTGTCCGCTGCAACAAAATACTCTTTATCTACGGACACGGCGATTACGTGGCGACAGGCCTTATTGCCGGCCATGTAGCCGATCTACCTGAACTGATGAGTTTACTAAAATATTGCCTAATAACAATGTTATTATCGCCGCACTAACCTGTCATTAAGGAAGAGACATCATCATCAACAATCATCACTTCCTAGAATGGTTAAGGATGTTTGTCTTCGCAATGTTTGGCCACTTACTAATGCGGATGAGAACCATTCTGAGAATAAGAGGAAAACGCAAGCGGTTGTTAGAAGTTTCGGAGAAGTCTTTCAGTATGAAAAATGATTCCTTTTAGAGCCGTAGAAAAGGGACTTTAATAAATGAAGACGATAAAGCAATGCCGGAAAGACATTAATAAGATTCCCAAATCTTTGTCCTGCTTAGAGAATTGGATATGGATAATGGCTATATGTTTTAACCCGAAAAATGGTGTCTCTCAGACATTTTTCCCAGTGATGATTATGCAGCCATGAAATACGATATTTAAATTTGTGAATGTAGACCTCTAATACAACATCATCACTATCAGCATAATGATGTCGATGTCAGTCTCAAAGTTCAGCTTCTAACATCAATTACTGTTTAACGGAGCAGCGCTATGCTGCCAGAAAGCACTAACGTGCGTTCAAATCAAATAAATTAAAGGTTAAAGTTACAAATAAATATTGTCTGTGAGACTACGACACGATGGTGGTCTCTAACCGTAAGTTTTCAATACATTAAGACTTCAGAGGTTAATGAGCAAGTTCTAGGAAGGTGTGAAGCAGCGATCGGCGCCGGCGCTGGTAATGATCACAATAAATATTGAACGCTTGACCGCGTGCCGCCAAAGAATCGCGCGTTTAGGGACGATCCTTGCAATTAGTCAAGTTGTAATTGGCCTTTTGTGTTAAATTAGGTTTGAGGAAATTCTTGAGGATTTCTATAAGGTGAATGGTGAAGTGCTGTTGTTGATATTCATCGGTCCGTATCCGTAACTAATTTCATTATAACTACGGTTGATTAGATACAGAATGATGACAGCCTTAATATTTTCAGCTTATACCTAGATGAGTTCTATTAAACATGAAACTTGATATTAATTAAGAGAATATTGACTTAATTCATAATTTGGTGTACGCTTTGGTACCTGCCAATCCGTTTATGGAGTTCAGAGTAAAAATTCTCTGGGTGTTTTCCTGTAGACGTTTTACGATCCCAACAAGAAGAAGTGGTCTGCTTTCAGATTACCGGGAAATTGACTCACGGTGGTTTACAATTTATATAGCATGACCTTATTTGACAATATACTGACTCGTGGGTTCGTATATTGGTCATTAATTTGAGTTAATGCTTTTAGTCAGTATTCTGAGCTTTGATTCATTCTGAAAGTTTTGTAAATTAGTAGCAAAAAATAAATTACAGCTTTGCACCTAATAAATTTTGATAGCGTATAAAGAAACACGCATCAGTCGAAAAAATCTCATAAAACTACATTACAGATTATTCACAGTAATTTGGCCGAAACGTTAGGCGCGAACAATATTTCTCGCTAAATTATATAAACATTAGTGTTTTATAGAAGTGCCAGGGGTTTGTGAATGAGAGATAGAAGGTGAGGTGCGCGGTCGACGCAAAGCTCGCGAAATTCGGCAGCGCCTGCGCACGCGCGCTCTCGTAGCGAGGCAGGTGTTACACATCCGCGGTCGCATTCATAAGACGTGCTGTAGCAGTTTTTATTTTCTGCAATATCTTTTATGATACCAAAAATATATAAAACAATGCATTTTTATTGCTTCATTTTATCCTATTACTGTATTCTTAAAAACACATGTAATATAAATACATCAAAATTTTACATGATTAATAAACATAAACGTAGTACGCTCATGTTTAGTACCTACATGACGTACAACATCTCTTGACTTTTAGATTTGTTTTGACCTTTCTCTCTAATGTTGGTTTATACATTATTTAAAAGGTAGGTACATTAAATTAAACGAACTTTAACAGAAATGATGACTCGTGGGTAAAAATAATAGATGTATTCTAAGAAATAAGGGTGATAAATCATTCATGCTGAGAAGTGGCATGTTTCCTCATGCGAAGCGTAACAGTAGCTCCCACCAATCAAATTTCAATTAGGACGGTTGTATCGGAGACAGTCACATGTCAATCAAAGCCCCATATCGATGGTCGTGGTTCGGTAGCTGGCGTGCCGTAAGGGGAGAATGTTGGTGGATGGCACAGAGCGGGGCGCGGGCCGCGAGTGCGGCGCCCCTGCCACGTGGGTGGGCGCGCTGTGTGGCCGCGCGCTGGGTGGGCCACTACCGCGCGCACGCATCACACACACGCGCGCCGCACCAACACACGCTCCCGACGCGCAAATAAACACAATAATCAACTAGTGATACTTTACTCCGTCACCGGATAGAGCAATCGCTCGGGGAGATTATTGCAGGAATCGCGGCGAGTGACACGCGCCCGCGCAGCACGGCCGCGGCCGAGCGCCCCGCCCGCGTACGAGGACGCAAACTACCCACTTTACGACGCTCCGAGCTGATCCAAGCACGCTAATTTTCTAATCCGCTTACATTCTACGAATAAATTTCCCATTCAAAGACATAGAAGTGTCTGAAGTCGCTTATAAGGAACGTAAACCTCGTCCAAATAACAAAGTAAACATTCAAGTTTTGTATCACATTTCAAATCGACGATTTGTCTCATTTGTTGTGTAAACTAACAATAAATTTCAGTAGGTAGACCACCGACCACTGACATCAACTGGATTACCAGTAACGATATAAATGGAACTAAACAGAACAAAAAGTCTGTAATTGGTTGATATAGATACTTACTGTGCAGTGCACAACCGACGGACTCTCCTAGAGCTTTATTTCTACCGACTTTTTCTTTTCCGAAATAAATTGCGGTAAATAAATATTGGTAAAAGCATATAAAGCTGAAACGCACTTCTCAATGCAGAATACAAAAAACATCGTAGCGCCTGTTCGCTTTCCGCAATATGTAAAGTTAATTGACGCAAAAACTGGACGCCTGTTGGCGCACGCGGCTGCCTTGATTTATAACTTAATATTCAATCGTATCTAAACGTAATAGAGCTCTAGAATATGTAGTAAAACCAGCCGATGGTGGCGACTGCGTAAATTGTAGCTACCAGCGCGTAGTTGTAACTAGAACACGTTTATCCTAATGATACCAGCAGTGCCCGTAAAAGGGCGCAATTTAAAGTTAACTGTTGTATCGGTCAATCAGTAAAATGTATCGGAGACCAGCTGCTGTGAGCCCGATAACTTATTGTCACAAGATATGATCTATACAAGGCACAACCACTAAATGTTAATTGTTGTTCCAAATCAAAACATTTTACCAAAAAAGGCTTGCGAACTCCTGACGAATTGTCAAATTTCCCTGGTTGATCAATTTAAAACAAACTAGCTGATGCCCGCGGCTTAACCTGCGTTCAACTACATATAAAACCTTCCTCGAGAACCACTCTATCGGTGAAAACAGCATGAAAATCGGTTCAGTAGTTTTTGACTTTATCGCGAACAGACAGAACGCGGCGCAGGACTTTGTTATGTATTATGTAGTGAAGAGATCAAATTAAGTAAAGGGTCCTTTCATTTTTAAAGCCCATGAGTCATCCAATTTTATTTGCAAGATATCAATTGCATGTCGTTTCCATTAAATGTTAGTTCTCTGTATTTCCTTAGGTAGCAGCAGCTCCATTTCTATCTTGGCTTTTGTATCTATGCGACTTCCGATCCAGACTGTGCTCACCAAAGTAAGAAATTGCACTAGACTATCTTCAGACGAAAGGAAAAGGATTCTTCGGAGCTGAGGTGAAGAAGGTGGTTCCACGGTAAGAGCAACCAGTTTTCTGAAGTTCTACTTAAATCACTGATATGTATGAACACAAGTTTAACAGCCCGGTACTGCGGGGTTACCACAACGTCCAAATGCGATTCAATTTAGGTTTGAGCTGTCATTTTCTGACAGTTTTTCTATGGAACTGACAGCTTGCGACTCAGTTTAGGACCTGAATTGAATCGCATTTAGAGGTTGTGGTAACCCAGCTGAACGCGTAAAAGTCGTCGCCTACGAATCACTTCGTCATACTTGTCCGTCATTTGTTTCAGTACTCCCAATTTTTATGTGGCCATTGTTCGCTACGGTCTGTTTTATTGGCCAGTAGCCTCACAGGACGACAGCGGAACAAAGGAAATACCGCTACGTGTGAGTTTTAAACTCGTACCAAATCGCGCGCTAAATGTCGCACGGCCGGTGTTTGAGTTTCGTGCCTCCACTCATATTGGTTCTTTCGTCAAGCTTCATTAAAGGTAATAAGCGGCACACTGTATGCATAAGTATTGTAGGTACGCTCCTGCACTATACTATACTCAATTCAATTGAATGCAGTACCCATTCGAATTTTAACATGAAATAATTTTGTCACAGAACTTTCACTCTCAGCGGGGTTCGTAGTCTTCGTAGCACGAATGAGACTGTTTCCTTGTAGTATAAACTATGTCAATTTTACTTGTTTAAATAAATCGGTCCAGTACCAGAAAATTCTTAGTCTATGGATACGATCATAAATAAGTATAAAGAAGCTTTCTGCAAAATTTATTATCTTTATTTATCATCTGCACACTAATAAATAATCAACATTATTACTGAACATAGGCATGCTCCCGATACAGATCTAGCTTATGCGAGGAACTCCCATGAATACTGAGGATACATACCGATCAAAATATACTACTACGGTACACAGAAACGTAGCGAACATTAAGTGTAGTACGCGAGACTTGAATAAATTAACAGTAAAATATAAACATATCATAAAATATCTATATTTATTCAGTGTCAACACACGCTTTCCATAAAAACAGACATTGAAATCGTTTCCAAGCAATTAATTAGCGATTAGACTATTAAAATGCCGTAGACGAACCGTGCCACGCTAATGACAGACCACCTACGTCCGATTACAAAACTAATAATACAGAGTTAAAAAACAGGCACACATAAAAACAATTATGTTTGACCGCATTGCCATAAAAGAGAGTAACATGACCAATCTGAGAGCAATTAAGGAGTCTAATAGCAGGAAAGGATAGGAAGGTACGTGAGCGTCCGCGCCCACCGCTGCTTAACCTCCATGTTTATTCTATGATCCTAGAGATCATAAATATTTACATAAGCTTTCCATTTTTGAATATAGGTTTCAATTTGATAGAGCCATTAGGTTTCCTTTAGGGGCACAAACCGTTTTCAAGTTAAACGATATGCTAGGTCTGAAGTTGCCTGAGGACCGGGTTGAAAGTAATATTTTTCAGCCCTAGGGAGAATCGTTTTCAACTGACAGCTGTCAAATTATAAAAAAAAACTAGTTACATTTTCACCTTTCTATTGAACTATGTGCCGACTTCTATACAGCCTCTAAATTACAGCGCAATGTAAAATTGAAATAACATAAAATTCTGTATTATTTAAATAATATATTCTTTTTAAATAACATAGTTATATCAACATAGATTTGGGCAATATATTTACAGTTTTTTTAATGACGAAAGTGAAAAATAAAGTCTGAATAGCCGCCCACAGGAAAAAAAACAAAATAGGCGGAAAAACGGCAATCAGTTTTTGTTTTATTTTTTCGAGTTATTTGGTGTTTTTATTTTTATTTTCCTTGTATTCGTAATGAAAAGCACAGTGTTTACCTCGAGTTAAAGACTTATTTAGTCCCTCGGATTGTTGGCGCAAAAAGTTACTTTCACCCCTAGTGTAACAATGTACTACAGATCCAATAAAGCTAAAATAGATAGGCCCCTAAAATGGTTACTACCCCAAAAATGAGTGTTACTTTGAGTTTTATCTTTATCCCCAGTTGAAGAACCATGTTTCGCCACGAGAGGAGAATACTACATGCTAAGACATTTCGTAGCATGTGAATCAGGTAGAGTGTTGTTAAAGTGAAGAAGAAATAAGATTAGAAATCTGCTCTACACAAGATTTTATAAAATTATGTTTTCGATTGATCGAGTTCATCATCCGCTCTTTACTATTCTTAACCTACTCATCATTTATTTCTGATATAGAGCCACATTAAAGTCCAATTGACTGCCAGTCAATTGCGCACACGAGGATCTCGAAGTGTGATGTCTCTGGTGACTCTAATCCAACCATTATGCAAGCTTTTCGACTTAAATGTAAGGAAGAGCAGAACAATCCAGCCTACGTGCTCATACTTAATAAGGTTATAAGCGGAATTATCTTTCAAACGTTCAATGCATGACATTTGAATGGTCGCAAATTGCTGCTAGCTGTGTGTTCACAATGGCTGCAGTCGGTCGCAGTCGCAGCTCACAATGCAGTTGCATCAGCGTCGTGGGTGGTCGGCTGTCACTCAGCGCGCTGTAATCAATTTGTTCGGCGTTCGGCGCGGGCGCACACACCGCACCGGTACTCCCCAACACTCGCGACCGACACCGACATGCGCTTTTCGTCACGGATCCTGTGCGCATTTGTCTATTAATATGTTTCTAAGATGAGCCGTGAGAGAATGGCACTACAAAAAGTTGCCACATAATTGAGCTGCACAAGCCTGCTAGATGCTGAAGAGCTCTTGGATAGTTTCAAATTCAGACAATCACAAAGCCCCTGATGTTGATTATAATTACTGAAATATCATTTTTGATTTGTTATGGTCTGTCATCCGAAACTGCTCGGAGCTCTTAATTTATATTAAAATTTAATGTTCCATTTACTGTAAGTAAATGCAGAATATTATAATCATAAAATAGGAGCAACGTCCGGATCACATTTACAGCAGACCACCCACGTGGAATAGTTTGCGGCTAACTTATGGTCAAGTTTTGCAAACAATGCCATTCCTAGTGTAGAATGACTCAATTAGCAGAACGCACGAGATAAGGCCGCACACACAATAGGCTGTAAATTGCCGTGGGTAGAGCTTGTGGGACCACTCGATTATGATCCTAAAAGGGAAAAGATGTTTAAATAGTGACAAAAAGTGGAAACTTTGTACAAACTATCTCACGATAAACCAAACAGTGACATTACAAAAATGGAAAGTAAACAGTATAATCAATCATTAACGGATAATTGTGGCGGTGCAGGTCAGCTCTGAGAAAAACTGAAAGTTAATGAAAGGGCAGGATGTCGTCCGTTCCCAGATGATTTTTTTATATTTTTTCTGTTCTTTAGTCAAGGTGGCATTCGGCGGCTGAACAAACTTAGCTTGGAGCGCAACATCAATAATTCACTCTTCAATCTACGCAACATCTCATTGACTGTTTCCACTGTCACAAGTCTCTGATCTTGTTTTACAGTACGGGTAAGTATATCATTTTTTAAAATAAATGTGGCCAAATAGATTGTGTACAAATGGGGTTATTTTACTTTTTTCAGGGCTGGAGAAACAGTAGGATATGTAGTAAATATGTTTAGTTCGTTACTAGCGTTACCTGTATGATGGGCAGTGATGATCGATTGATGATGATGATGCATTAAGTAATGCTGATAGTGATTTTCCAGTTCTTCTTCTTCTCTCCGGATTCTAACGAAGTCTATCTGGATGCAGCTAGTACATATTTTACATGGAGCGGCTGCCTATCTGGCCTTGCCAATCCAATTACTGGTGAAATACCATTTTCCCTATTTAAAGCAAAAATCGGTGTTCCAATGGAAACCTACATTTAGTTACAGCAAGTCTCGAGGATAAGCGTACTTCCTCCGTAAGGGCAGTCAGCGACGCGGCGACCGATCACAGCGCGATTATTTACATTAATCCGTCGCGCTGTCATCGCGTGAGACAGTTGATGATCAGCGGAACTTGCTACTGAATCCTGGTTTTCATTTATATTTATGTCAATCCTGACGGTGGATCAAATGAGAAAGGGTAAAAACTGAATGCCGTCGTTGCATGCAGTCGTATCCTGAATTTAAAAATGAATCTCTCGCTAGCTTTCTTTAGTTCTTGGACTAAAACATCTTTAAGTAGCACTTTAATAAAAAGTTTTCACCTGAATAGGAAGAATAGCCATTCAATAAATAAGAATACCAGCAACACACGCTTGACAAAATTTCGGGGCGACACAAACATTTCGCATCATTTTTTGTGTCGCGTAGCTCGGTGAGTCGTAATCGTTAGTTGTGAGAAATCTGCTCCTGTATCAACAGTCTGTCTGAAGAACTATTAGCACAGAGCCGTCGGGCGTCGGGCAGAGTGACCGGCGGTGTTTGCCGGCCCGGTTAGCGTCTGCTTGTTACCTCGTGAGCCACCGGATAAACAATAACAGGCGACGGTGTCGGACCAATTGCCCGACACTTTCGCATTGTTACGTGATATTGTGTCCATAGATAACGAACACAATAGGACATACTTGGACTTGAGTACCCATGAGTATTAGAGAAAAAAATATCTGCTTACGGTAAGCGCCATTGTTACGATTTCTTGTGAAAGATTATCGCATATTACGTCTGGATCACTTAATTCTGTTCAAATCGTCAATTGTCGTTGAAGTCTTTTATTTGCTTAGTTAATTGCCTAAACATTGCCACTTACAATAACCGTTATCTCATTATCATGTATGTCGCATGTTATTGCCTCACTAACACCGCTTATTAAATAAACAATCTGTTTAATTACGAACATGTTACGAACAATATCATTAAGTAAACACAACAAGTTAAACAAACCGTAACATACCTACATCTGCATAATAATCGGTATGAGTACGACACGCAACTCGCATGTTAAGGGTGGGTGAGCAGTAAGCGCGTCTAGTTTTTTCCCTCGTCCGTCTCGTTGTGAAGCTACCCCGCGTGTATTGTGTGAGTAAGCTGTGTACTCAGGACGGAGCACAGTAGCTGTTTGTGCTACCTGTGCTACGCTCTACCTGCGCCACACTACACAATCCTTATCATTCTATAAAATACTACAAAATCCAACAGCAAATACTCTAAGAAGGATTTTGAAATCAAACAAACCGAATGCAATAAAAACACCACTTTTAAGATCATGGTACGAACGAGTGGGTAGACTTAGTTCCATTCTATTTTAAATTAATCCTTCTAAAGTTTTACGTTTACTTGACCACAAGTTTGTGTCGGAGAGGAACCAAAACATAAATCTTACCAAGAGACGTGTTTAAAGCGAAAAAAGTAACACATGTCCAAACCATGTTTTAGAGGGACTAATTTCCTTTGGGGATTTCATTTTTTTCTTTTGTTTTTGTGAGTAAATAAGAGCGGGATACCACCCACGACGATTTATGAAGGCTTCGTATGAATGTGAGTGATATAGTCAAATAAAAGCAGTACTGTTAACGCTGTTGTTTCGGAACGATCGACGCGACTGTGAGTAAGTTGAATATTACGAGCTGCGTCAAATAACCACTCGCAGTACAGACAGGTGCGCAAGTAAATAAGGAATTGGAGTAAACTTGTTACGAACATGGTTTCACTGAATGCTATTTTAATTGAAATTTATTCAGTTTATTTCGACATGTCGTACCTATACAGAAGCTGACAGTAGGACAATATAAGTCAACAATAGAAGGATGTACTTAAATGCCCCTTCTTGCTAAACTGTTTCTACCCGTAGCAGATAAAACGTGGGTTTAGGTATGAATAAAAGTACCTACTGTTGTGACGGTGGTAGACGTCAACATTAAATAAAAGATGTATAAATAAAACTAGTGAATGAGAAAAATTAGCTGTATTGATTAATAAAAAAACACTATGTAGGTAGTTGAAAAAAAGAACCGGGTCGCGGGTGCGTAAATTTCTGCTGAGTCTATTCGGAGCGTTTTAAGAGGTAACCACTTCCCTGGCAGTTGTAGTGGCTGTCCGGGCAGTCTTTGAGGTGGATGACGTCACAGTCTTGCGGTTGTAGTAGTGTCCGCTGTAGGGACGTAGGCAGAATGCAGGATAATAAAAATAGGGGCCGAGCGTAGTCTCGTACCGGGACCCTGAAATTCCGGGAAATTGGACATTTTAGTAAAAGTCCGATTTCATGTTTGTGACTGCAACATCAATTCGCGTCCGGGAACGAAAGCGTCGATTAGGCGAAGTGGAACCAAAGCATGAGATAATGATCAATGATGTTGCGATCACAAGTAAAATCAGCTGATACATTTACATACATTAACCGTTAATGGTTCAAAGTATAAAGCGCAGAAAGAAATAATTGACCAACACGTACAAAGCATGGCCCGCCCAATAAGAAGTCTAAATGTGAAAATGACAATTAGCATAGAAGCGTTACTAAATAGATCAAAATAATTAAAACATACAAAATCAAATGTTCAACAATAACGAACATGTAGGTAGGTTGGTAACAATTACGTGATAAAATAAGTAAATCCGTTTTATTTACCATTAACAACATGTTCGCTAGTATCTACTAGATAATCTTCAGTTTTCTAATTACACTAAATACAGACTAAGATTTCTACGTACTTAGGTACTACAATAATTACAAAAGGTATGCAACACTTACCCAATCGGGGTTACACAAATTCACTTTTACGTAAAATATAATTTAATTATAGCGTTAGAGCGTATTTCAATTGTAGAAATATAAAAATTAATAAAACCGTTAAAATGGTTTGGAGGGAAATCAGTGACAAAACAACGTATTCGCACGGCTAGTGTTTGCGCTGGATTGACGATCGGCTGGGGGTCACCTTTGAACCGGCCGTTAGTACGAGCCTTGCCGACAACATCCGAGTAGATACGAACGCCGCGCGCGCATAGAATCGCATCGGAAGACGGTTACTTTCATTGTTTGATAGTTTAAAAGTGTTTTGAACTAATGTGAATGTAAAATAGTTTAATATTAATAATTAAAGGTTAGTTTGCTAGATAAAATAATAAAATATAATGAGTTAATTTTTTATGTAAATAATGAGATTTAAAGATTATTCCTTTGAACTAGTTTTGTAAGTTAATAAAAACACACAGTGTTACAGTACCCCCTCTCCTAGATTAGGATTTTCCTTAGATAAATCCGCTAACGATTCTATTTTTCAGCAGAAAACATTTCCAACATTCATAACTTCCTCTTACATACATTTCTTTCGTTCTTCGCAAATCATCCATCAGTCTTTCTAATTAGCACCCACATTTTATGTATTACACTACAATATGCTGCGCAACCTGACATACTGAGTATTTTGTTTATGGGACTACAAGATACTCAATGTTTTTCCATTGATTGAAGTTGAAAGATTCATAATCTACTTTTTTATAATTGATTGTAGTTAAGATTGTAGTATCTACCTAGTTTCCTTCCTTAGTCCTTACTCTATTCTGCTTAGAAACTGAACGTTAGTAGTTAGTTTTTTATTTAATTTTTAATAATTCAATGGGTTAGTGCCACTGTATTATATATATTTTTTAATGAATAGGACATTTTAGAGGTAGGTAATTGTAGATTTATGTTATTTATTAGTAGTTCATATTCCTAGTTGCAGTTTTATTTCATAGTAGATTATGGCATATGCAGTAACTGTTAGCTTTAATCAAGATATGGCACCGTACTTAGTTAGCGTTTTTACTTTTATTGTTTATAGTTCGTAAGTTTAATATCTTTGATATGCCAGGTACCAAGGTCGTTGCCTTGCATATCTTCAAGTACATACACTAATGGTGATTTTTTACCAATAATGCGACACTTTATATATTTAGGGGCTAGCTTTTTAGTGAATCGGTTGTCCTTGTTGCTCTGGTAATATGTTCGTTTCCAAACTATATCACCAATGTTGAACTCAGCAACCTTACGACGTAGATTATAATAAGTACTATTTCTCGAATGAGCTTTAATCAAAGATGATTGTACTTTGTCGAAGATCTTACGCAAGTGTCCTAAAGTTTCCGCGTACTCATCTCTAGGTGTAAATATTAGATCACTTTGCAGATCTGAGTCAAGATAGTGCGATCCACAACTAACTAACTCTCGTCCATAGACAAGTAAGGCTGGAGTAAAGCCTGTGACCTCGTTAACTGAAGAGTTAATTGCAAACTGAATCTTAGTGATATTCACGTCCCAAGAGCGATGATCGTCTTCAATGAAGGTTGAAATTGCAGTGACGATGGTTTTGTTATAACGCTCTACGGTGTTCATTTGTGGCGTATATTTAGGCGTTAAATGGACGTTAGGAACCTTATATTTAGAAAACAGTTGTTTCATAGTACCGCTAACGAATTGTTTGCCGTTGTCCATGAGAACAGTGCTAGGTACACCATGGACTAGAAAAGCCTGATCTTCTACTATTTTAGCTATGATCTCAGTAGTAGCACGTTTAATTGGGAACAAGAGACAAAATTTAGAAAAACAGCAGGTAATTACGAACAGGAAAGTGTTTTGCTTTCTTGTAGGAGGCAATGGTCCAACTAAATCCATGCTTATCACTTGGAATGGCCTGCAACAATTCTTAGGTCGACCCATAGTTCCGAGTGTAGTGTGGTTAGGGTATTTGTAAGAAATACACACATCACAATTAGCTACGAAGTTAGTAACGTCTCTATGCATATCCGGCCAGAAATATTTGAGGGAAAGACGCTTATAAGTTTTAAAAACACCGAAGTGTCCCGCAGTTGGATCACTATGGTTATTTTTGATTATTTCATCCCTGAATTCCAGAGGTATTACTTTTTTCCATTGAAATTCATTAGTAAGTGGATTCAAACTCTTTTTGAAGCGATAAAGTTCTTTATTCATGACCTGATAATCGACATAAGAAGTCGGTGAGTCTTGACAGCCATTTAGGATGTTTAAATACCAAGAATCATTAGTGGGGCTGTAAGGATTTGTTGAAGGAGTTTGATTGTCGCCGATAGCAGAAACTGGAATGCTACGTGAAAGACTGTCTGGTACGACATTGTCCACACCCCGACGATGTTTTATCTCAAAATTATAGGCAGACAACCGAACTCCCCAACGAGCTAAACGACCAGTGGGATTATTGATATTTAAAAACCATTTCAGTGCGGAGTGGTCTGTATAAACAACAAAAGTCCGACCATTCTCCAGGTAGCAACGCCAATGTTCAATTGCTGTAAGAACAGCCAAAGCCTCGCGTTCAGTAGCGCTGTAGTTTCTCTCCTGCTTCGACAGTGACTTGCTCATGTAAGCAATAACCTTCTCCTTACCGTCCAAGTTTTGAGTGAGAACAGCACCTATGCCTACATCACTCGCGTCAGTGTGTACTTGAAACGGTTCAGAATAGTTAGGGCATGAAAGAATAGGGGTACTTATTAAACACTCTTTTAGTTTTTTAAAGGCAGTGTCAGCCTCGGTAGACCAATGGAATGGAACAGCATTTTTTCCTTGAGAAGTAAGTTTATTTAGTGGAGATGCCAAGTCGCTAAAATTGGGAATGAACCTTCTGTACCACGAAGCTGTGCCAAGAAACCTACGCACTTCTTTGCGGTTAGTGGGGGTATAATAATTTACTATCGCTTGCACCTTCTCAGGGTCAGCGTGTAATCCATTTGAGTCAACGACATATCCGAGGTACTTAAGTTGTTTCCTGAAAAACTGGCTTTTTTCGTAGTTGATAGTAAGGTTAGCAGTTCTCAATTTTTCGTAAACACGTACTAGTAAGGATATATGCTGCTCGAAGGTTGAGGACACGATTATTATGTCGTCAATATAAACAAACACCTTGTGCTCGAACTCTGGACCATAGAATAGGACATCCATAAGCCTTTGCTGAGTGGCAGGGGCGTTAGTTAGACCAAATGGCATGCTCCTGAACTGAAAAGTACCACGGGTTGGTATGTAGAAGGCAGTTTTAGGACGATCCTCTTTTTTAATACCTATTTGCCAAAAACTTTTCGACAAATCTAAACTAGTCAGGTACTTAGCGTCACGTAGATTATCGAGTATTTCCGAGATATAAGGAAGACTATATGCATCTTTTTTTGTTATAGCGTTTAGTTTCCGACTATCTAGACAAAAACGTAACTGGCCATTCTTTTTAGGGGTTAAAAGCACAGGAGACGACCAGGGGCTCTCACAAGGCTCTACGACTTTCTCCTCAAGCATCTCGTCTAGTTGTTCAGTTAAAATTTTTAATTTTTCTGGGGACATTCTATAAAATCTTTGACGTATGGGGGCAGCATCACCAGTGTCAATAGAATGCTCGATTAGACCAGTACGACCGAGTCCTCGTTCTTCGAATGAGATTCCATAAAATTGTCTTATAATATTATCAGCAGTAGTCTTTTGATCCTCCGTCAGGCAATCATAACTATGAATAAGTGTACTATTGTTAGTAGATAAATTCGATAAGCTAGTATCATTATCCTCGCATATAACGACGGAATCTAGACGTGTAGGAAAGAGTTCGAAAATTCTCCAGAAATCCATACCTAGGATTAAGGAAGAATTGATTTCGGGGACAACATAGACATCTAAGATGTGTAGTTTATCTTGAAATGTAATGGGTATATGTATTTTTCCTATACTCTGTAACTTCTGTCCTCCAGCAGCTACAAAATGTAAAGACTCACAGGGTTGGAGTGTGTATCCAAGATCGAGTAAGCGTTTATGACAGTTATTGCCTAAAATAGTAGCACCTGATCCGGTATCTAGTAAACCAGTTAATGATTTACCTTCGATAGTCACATTAACATAGGGACGTGAACATAAACCTCTAGCATTGTGGATTGCGGATACAGTGTAACATGAAAAGAATTTTGAAATAAATTGTAACCATTCTTTCCACTCATCCTGATTAAATTTGCAGTTGTTTGGTTCTAAATTAGATAGACCGTCCCTGCAATCCACAGCACTTAGTTTTTTGTGTTAGATTTATCAGCATGACAGTTCTTGCAATCAGGGTATCGCACACCTTTCATACCGCATTTAAAACAAATTAAGAAATGTGGTTCCTTGCACTGACCAAGCGAATGAGTATCATTCCTGCACCTAGGGCAATAAATTTTTCTTGTAGGTTTGTTGTTCGAAGCATTAATGGAGTTAACACTGACTGCTTGATTTTGTTGTTGACTTGATTTGTTGTAATTAGGATTAGGTTTGTAGTTAGATTGATTAGAATTATAGTTTTTATTATTGTTGTGATTAGAGTTTTGATTTTTGTTTGTGTTATAGTTGTAACCTGTATTAAAATTTTTGTTAGTATTGTAGTTGTTTTTATTTGAATAGCCAGCGTTATTTGTTTGAGTGGACTGATTAGTGTAAGCAAACTCTCGCGCTAGTGTATCTGAAGTGACTCCAGGTGGTTCGTGAAAGTGTGTCAATCGTGATTGTATACTTTCGTAATTACGGCACAAATTTTTCAAGTCGTCAATACTTGTGATCTTAGAAGAAGCTGAAAGTGTACTAGCGTAACATGGACGTATGTTATGCAATATAATCTCTAACTTTTCTTCCTGCGAAATTGGTTTGTCAAGCCTCGAAAACATACCATGCATAATTGACAAGTATACGGTGATATTTTCATGTTCACCTTGTGTACGCATTCTGATTTCTGACGTAAGTCTGTAATCATAATCGCTCTGACTAAAATCTTTTTTTAGCAATTCGACAACTTCATCCCAAGTTGAAACATTGTCTTTGATATAGCGGTACCAGTGAAGCGCGTCCTCAATAAAAATCTCGTATGCGAAAGAAAGCAGTTTTTTCTTATCGATTTCTTTGGAGATAAGTAATTCATCAACTCTCTGAATAAATGAACGGACACAAGTTTTTCCAGAATATCTAAGTTTGCCTACAGCATCAGCAACGAACTTCGTATCACAACCGGATGTTGTCGCAGCAGTTGAAGTTTCGGTAAAAGAACTCGAAGAAGTCTGTGTTTGTGGTTTATAACTAATTAATTCCTTATATTGTGCTTCAAACACAGCCTTATAGTCACTGTATGGTTTAGCAACATCAGACGCCGGTTGAATTCTTTTAATTCTGTAATAGATGTGGTTTAAAAGTGCCTCCGCGCGCGAATACGTATTTTTGTCAGCCTTAGATTTTAAACTATCAAGAATAGTTCTTGATTTGAGTAGCGATTCTTTAACAGCAATAAGATCTTCTTTAGGCTCTAAATGTGATTCAGCAATTTCATCTGGGGCAGCTAGAGGTGATAGCTTAACGATTTGTTTTCGTAGCTCAGCAACTGACGCTTCAGCTATGTCACCTCCCCGAAGAGCAACTTCATATTCAAGTTCGGCTTTTTGTAAAGCCAAATATTTGATAGGGTAAGACATTTTACGGTAAATTATTAAGATTGATTGCGTAAGTGTTGCAATAAAACAAAACAATCGATTCAAAAGCGTAATAAATTGCGATAATCAGCTTACATATCATCATACAACAAAACAATTGATTGAAAAGCACATAAATTTGCGATAATCAGTATTCTCTTATCAACGGATCGTGTAAAATGTTTAAAAAAATATAAAAGGAGTTGACTAGATATAAAATTTTAAAAGACTAGGATCAAGTTACAAGTTTAGAAAGTATGGCTATAAATTGATTTGATAAAACATAAAATTACTATTTTTCTTGTCTCAACACTCAAAACAAACAGTGGTAACAATTATCAGTAAATAAAACAATAAATTACGAAATCCATTGACTAGAGCAACAAAAAAAAATATCTAGAATTCTACTCATGAAACCAACACCAAAGATAACTACAACACACCTATAAACAAACCGAACAAACTCAGCACAATTTAATAGTTTTGGGCGCCATTGTGACGGTGGTAGACGTCAACATTAAATAAAAGATGTATAAATAAAACTAGTGAATGAGAAAAATTAGCTGTATTGATTAATAAAAAAACACTATGTAGGTAGTTGAAAAAAAGAACCGGGTCGCGGGTGCGTAAATTTCTGCTGAGTCTATTCGGAGCGTTTTAAGAGGTAACCACTTCCCTGGCAGTTGTAGTGGCTGTCCGGGCAGTCTTTGAGGTGGATGACGTCACAGTCTTGCGGTTGTAGTAGTGTCCGCTGTAGGGACGTAGGCAGAATGCAGGATAATAAAAATAGGGGCCGAGCGTAGTCTCGTACCGGGACCCTGAAATTCCGGGAAATTGGACATTTTAGTAAAAGTCCGATTTCATGTTTGTGACTGCAACATCAATTCGCGTCCGGGAACGAAAGCGTCGATTAGGCGAAGTGGAACCAAAGCATGAGATAATGATCAATGATGTTGCGATCACAAGTAAAATCAGCTGATACATTTACATACATTAACCGTTAATGGTTCAAAGTATAAAGCGCAGAAAGAAATAATTGACCAACACGTACAAAGCATGGCCCGCCCAATAAGAAGTCTAAATGTGAAAATGACAATTAGCATAGAAGCGTTACTAAATAGATCAAAATAATTAAAACATACAAAATCAAATGTTCAACAATAACGAACATGTAGGTAGGTTGGTAACAATTACGTGATAAAATAAGTAAATCCGTTTTATTTACCATTAACAACATGTTCGCTAGTATCTACTAGATAATCTTCAGTTTTCTAATTACACTAAATACAGACTAAGATTTCTACGTACTTAGGTACTACAATAATTACAAAAGGTATGCAACACTTACCCAATCGGGGTTACACAAATTCACTTTTACGTAAAATATAATTTAATTATAGCGTTAGAGCGTATTTCAATTGTAGAAATATAAAAATTAATAAAACCGTTAAAATGGTTTGGAGGGAAATCAGTGACAAAACAACGTATTCGCACGGCTAGTGTTTGCGCTGGATTGACGATCGGCTGGGGGTCACCTTTGAACCGGCCGTTAGTACGAGCCTTGCCGACAACATCCGAGTAGATACGAACGCCGCGCGCGCATAGAATCGCATCGGAAGACGGTTACTTTCATTGTTTGATAGTTTAAAAGTGTTTTGAACTAATGTGAATGTAAAATAGTTTAATATTAATAATTAAAGGTTAGTTTGCTAGATAAAATAATAAAATATAATGAGTTAATTTTTTATGTAAATAATGAGATTTAAAGATTATTCCTTTGAACTAGTTTTGTAAGTTAATAAAAACACACAGTGTTACACTGTCAGACCGTTGATAAATTTAAAAAAGCCTTGGTATCTGTCCCGTCCTATGACCGTCTTCCACCGGGACAGTTAGTTGCAATACAGGAGAAAAGAGAAAATTAGTAAAAATTACTATTTCTTGCACCAAGGTTTACGCCGAGTGTCGCACCAGTGTGGTACGCGATAAGGAAGTGAGGCGAGTCCGAGTTAGCTGCCTACTAAACCTACCCTATACTTTACAACTCTACGACATACGGAAAATATTCTGCTAAGTCAATCATATGTATAATGCAATCAGAATAGTCTACGAAAACAACTAGGTATGTCTTTGTGCCTACGAAACACGTGGCAAACAATGGTTACTAAACGTGGACTTAAAACAATAATTCAAGAACCTCCCCAACTTATCAACGACATTAACAAATAAATAAAATATTTTATCGTTAACATTTTATTTAAGGTATGACTCGGCTATGTTCTCAATCAAACATTCCAGAGGTTTGACCGTAGGTATAACACGATCCCCTTTGACCAGACATCGTGAAATATGACGGTCTCCACACCACCTCGCGAAAAATAAAACAGTTTATAATAACCACATAACAAAATGTCGCTGCATCTATATTATATAACCTATAGGTACTTAAATTTACCTACCGCAAAAGCTCGACTTAAGGAACGTGCCTCATTTTATTATTTGGGTAAATTATGTTCTTACGACCTCATAATAATGAATCGTCTTTAGATTTATACAGCTTTTATTTATGATGACACGTTATTTTTATCGATCCCAGAACTGGATATTATGATGTGATTATCACGTTTTATAATCATCGATACGTCACAATGAACATGCAAAGAAAATAAATGATACGAATATTATTTCGGACGCTTCTCGAGCTGAAAATACGATATAAGTATACGGCTATAATAAAAGGAATGAGCTGACATTCATCTCGGATTTCGTTATTCTTGTATCTGTTGGTATCGTTTAGTATAAACAGATAGATAGACGGACGCTATGTTTAGGAGTGGTTGTGAATCGCGTTGGGTGGTCCATCGGCGCGGGCGCGGCGGTCGCGAGAGCTGGCAGGCGGACAGAATAAGGCCGAGATTTGTACGATATCGCGCGCTCCAATGAAATTGAAATAGATAGCGAGTTGGGATTTATCTCGCGTCACATCGAATCTAGTGCACCGGTGCGCCTAGATAATATGTCACCTCGGAACATTTACCAGCCATATCTCCGCCGCCATTACGGACCGGTGCGAACAACCAACAAGCCGTGACGAAATCGTATAAGATTACAATTTAGATTTAATTTTATGTCCAACAGCTACTTTATTGCCGGCGGAATTGCCATTAAAATAAATTTAATGTTTGTCAAGTGTTAGGCAATTTCCCAATAAACGGTATTTAGTCCTACCTACTTACTTGAAATGTATTGCAAAAGGTAAAAGATATGGAATCGACAGTCACTGCTTTTCATTTTATGGTCGTTACTCCCACACAAAATTGCTTATTTATACAAATATTAGTTGGTAGTAAACAAACGCCGCCGCCATTCAGGCTTTTAATTATTTACCATAAACAGAAACGCCCAGGTGATAATAAAATTAACGTTTTGCTTTACGACATGTTACACATAGCTGGTGTAAATACTAAAATACCTGCATATTTACCATTTGTTTGAAACACTCTGATAGCTGCCTAGGTATCAAAAGGGAATGCAATAAAACTGTAGAGTAGGTAGGTACGTTTCTCAACTCTGCAGTCCCTAGGTTATCTAGAAAAATATATAGTAGTAGTTAGTAAGGAATACCTACATAGAATATCTTTAGATAAAAAAATATTTATTTCGGCTAACATTAAACACCGCCTACCCTAGGCAAAAATAATACCAGTGTTCTCAATTCATATTGAGGAGCCATTGTGCGACCAAAACACCAAGAAGAGAACTACCTTCTTAGTAGCTAGTAGCTTCACTCTTCTTATAAATATAAGTGATTCACTCATCAGCGAGTAATTAAGTTATCATTAGGTAGGTTGGTACATAATAAGAATCTCCTTTAAAAAAAAATCCCATCAAAGTCAATAAATATTTTCTGGAGAATTCAAAACGATCATCGAATACTTGCTCATGTGCGGACCAAAGAGTTCCGCATACGTAATTATAGGCTCCAGAGGTTTACGAACTTCTAGTCCCAAAGCCTCGGAGGTGCTCGGAGGTGCTCGGGGGCTCTCGGCCTGCGCCTGACCTTCCCAGAACTGTATCAGTACGGACCACCCGCGTCGTATTGTTGTGCTGTCATCTTTTGTACGACACTTGACGCTATTATTTCACAGAACAGCGTTCACACTACTATTAAGCCGTTTCATATTTTTATTTGTTAAGAGATTTGCTGGTGACGGTTTTTGGTACCTAAGTAGATTTCTTGCCTTCGTGTTTAATACTCTTACTTGAGTGGTTATACTTAATTCTCTTTACTGGCGGTCTAGCATAAGCACTTGTTTTAAGAAGTAATTTCACGCTTCATCCTTCAGCAGTTATTATCGTAACTAGTAAAGAGCACTGAGAGACCCTGTAGAAGTCCCTCGATATACCTATTAGAAATGCTCTACTAGGTGTTGCTCCACATTCGGACAGTTATACAAGTTTGTAATTCCTTATGACATAAATTAAATAGAAATACCGCCCGCTTGGCGGAACTGACACATTAAAATTTCCGGACCACCCACCGCTCACGCGATGACGTAACTCCACGCGCCAGATGGCCGCACTTATGTAAACATTTTTTGTTTAGTCGTTGGCGGCGGCCGTAATCTCAAGTTATGTTTTTGTTAGAGCTTATGAATGGCCCATTCGGGTCGTGTTAAGTGTTTGTTGACATTTCGTCTCTAATTTATTATATTAATTGGTAAACATTGACTATGGTTGAAAAAAAACATTATGTGAACTTTAAAAATTATTATTTCAAAAAGTAAATCGATACCATATATATTTTATGGCTTTTATTGGTGGAAGGGTTCTATCTTCATACGAAAAAAAATACAAACACACCTCATAGTAAAAATATATTTATTTACAGGCATAAAACTGGCACAAAATATTTGCCGACGGTGAAAAATTTTTCAACAAAATTAAATAAATTATTACGACTATACAGTTTCACGTAACTTAAAAATATAGTTACCATCTGAAAGCTACATTCATAGAGGAACTTATGCGTAAATATTAAGTGCATAGGTCTATTCAATACCGAAATACATGGGATTGATTGAAGGAATTCCCACTTACGTAAATGCGTACTTAACATTTCTTGTCTTTTTTGTTCAGTGAAGTTTGAGTAAAGAAAATACAATAAATCTAACTATATTCTACAAGAAATGCCCTTTCCAATGAGGTATAACACATGTTATTCAATAGCCATCGAAAAAAAATACAAGTAAAGAAATATCACAAATCGGGAGTATTGACAAATCACAGTGTCACGTGACACCCATAAAGCCCGGGTTACACTGGATACACATCACAGGTTAATAGCTATTGTTTGCAAAAACATGTGTGATACAAATAATAATGAGGGTTCACAGATCCCAATCCCGGTTTCGACGGGAGGATGATTGCAAGAATTTTTATTACCCGACTGCAAAAAAAGAGGGTAATGTTTTTTCAATGTATGTAAGTAATATTCGTTGGTACCGTCTACACAGCCGGGCTGAGCTTTCCCTCCCACTTCTTCTCCTGCGCTGCCTTCTTCAGGGCTCTGTGGTATTCCGGCGAGTACCTTGAAAAAAAAAATTCAACGATTAAAAGAAACACCTTCAAATAATTATCAAATTTCAAATAAATGTTTACTTACATAAGTGAGGTCCCAGCCAGTTGTGAGGGTCCCGCTTGCGTATCACCGGAAATATCAAACCACCTAGAAGTAGAAAAATATTGAATGAAGAAAAAACATAATTATGTGATTAAATTTCAAATTAATGTTTACATACGGCGTCGGTTCTGCCTCTGCACAGCAGCAGCTACTGCAAAAAAAAAAAAAAACTTCAAAAACCTTTCCAACAACATCTTCAAAACAAACCAACAAACAAACAAACAAACATAGTTCAAAATAAAAAATTAATAAAAAACAAAACAAAAAAAAACGACCGATGTCCGTTACGAAATTTCTCCGGGTGTGTTCCTAGCTTTACGGTGGCGGCCATCTTGACAGTTCATTGAATTTAGGTTTTTCGCCGAACCGTTGAACCAAAACTATAATCTCATCATAATTTTGTATATTTCGTATATGTTTTGCTTGGAAACTATTATCGAGTAACTATTCAATGCAATAGTTGTTACTTTTTACACAGAATTGGTCAAAATTATCAAAAACACTACGAAAGCATTCCGACAAAAGTCCCGTTGCGACTTACACGGCACCGAAAATCACTCAGAAATTGAAATATACTTACCTCTGGGTAAAACCCCGTTGCACACACATTACCTATATTATAATTAACCAATAAATCAGTAATTTACTCAAAAATACTCGCCCGTTAGCAAAATATATATTTTTTTCTGTGAGAACAATTCTCCGTGGCGCCGCGAATTCACAGACTGACTTTGACAATTATTTTCTTAACCACAGACACAGTTGTGAGGGCCTGTGTTGCAAGTTTTAAAGGCGGATATTCTCGATCATTCAAATAAAACAAAGAGAACCGAGCCAAAACACAGAGGTTTAAAGCAATAAGCAAAAATATGACGACACAATTCTATCCACCCTAAAGGGGTGATGAGCCGCCAACGCATAAAAATTTCATCCACCCTAAAAGGGTGATGCGCCGGCAAGCGGGTAACAATATTACAGGCAAGTTTAATCCAGGATTGGAATTAGTAGCAGCAAACCTCCTATAGTAATGCTCAAGTCCAAATATACCAAACCAATTCTATACCTACCTACCATAGAAATGCGAAAGTTTCGATGGATGGGATATTTCTTACTCAATCACGTCAAAACGGCTGAACGAATCTGGATGAAATTAGGCCTAAAGATAGATTATACTCTGGAATAGTACATGTGGACATCAACTACAAAATTATTACCTAAATGGTTAATCTCAGCTGTTACAAGATTTGTAACTTAAGTTTCTAGTATGAATTGGCTCGGCAGCAAAGTAGGTAATACGGCCAAGGAACAGGCAGGACGCACTAAAAACGTGACGTTTTGCAATTTCAAAAATGTTTTGATTCCTTATCCACCTCCCGAATAACTTCGTAACTTTCCATGGTTGCAGTTTGGTGAATTCGCGCGACAATCGGCACGGACGACCACGCGTGACTTGCCTGCCGAGTGCCGGTGTTGCTCAGCCTTTATGACGGCTATCCATCTTTGAAAGTCGTTGAGGTTAATCCCGAGTGCATCGAACACTAACAATGTAATGCCTTGTTATAACCACAACACCAGTTTTGAGAACACATTGTATTGTTGAATAGTGATCGACGGGGAGTTACTCATACAAATTAGACGTTTTCATTTATGGAAAGAGAATTAGCATACGGCTCGTGCACTCGTACAGGAATGCATTCTAGCATTAAACTTGAGTCATTAGTAAAGTACGTATGGTATGGACCTACCTAAAATAATTAAGAAATATGATCATTACAATATTGCATAAGTTGTTGCACAAAGTATTCAGACTATTGAGTAATATATGGAGCGGTAATTTAATTCACATTAGGTACGAGCCGGTTGACGGACAGTCGTTTAATCTTTTCATTGGCAGAGAATGAACCGCGCGCGGTGGCCCGAGGTGACTCACGGCACCGGCTGTCAGCTCAATCCTTCATCTTCAACAACTGTACGACAAAGACTGATGCAGACATAGACACATTAGGGCTGCTACTAAAAGAAAATCCTATCAGCTGCATATCATACCAGCTAATACTATTTATAAAAGGGACTTACTAATAACCTATGTTCAAGGCAATTATCGCTCGTCTTAGTTTATTTAAATGGTACTAATTGTGATAATTATAGAAGCAATTAGTAGAAAAGTTTTATTTTACTAATTGTAAAATAAAACAGTCATATGACAATCATTCTTAAAATAAGTAGCAATCGTATTATTTCTTCACACAACCTACGCTTTCCGATCAAGATTCTTAACGCTTATAAGGGAGAGACGTTTAGGACTTATACGGCCAAATAGCATGTCTAAGTACAGTTTCGAAATCAAAACATGAACGTAGTTTATAGTTTTTGTGTGTAGCTACCGCACACGCGCACGGCTCCGGCTCGCGAACCTCATTCATCAGCTCTGATTGATTGCAACTGTCAAAACCGTAATGGCGGCGAGTACGGCCATATTGGTCCCGATGAATGCACCTAAGCCAATATTAATGCTCGTTATTGATGGGCCCCGCCAAGTTCACGGTTACTTATTAGATGTGTAATTTATTAAATATTCTGTATTCGTGTTTAGAAAGAGGGAAATGAGCCGACTGTAAAATCTTGTTAACGAGGGTAGGTGCAGACGAATTCTGAGAAGTGTTTCACCATTTATAATCTAGAATCTAATAACATACCTATGCCTATCTATTATGTGCCTGCTTTCCTCTCTTTGATTTCTAAGTACTCTCTTAATACTTGCTATAGGTAATTTGGTAGGTAGTATTTGATTACAACCCGGAAATAGTTATCCAAGGCTTTCTAATTCCTGATCAGTGTTTCTTCGATTATTGTGCAGTATAATAATTGGCAATCTGACGTCGTGAGTCAGGCATTCGCTACGTGAAGATTGTACCCAACTTTCCGGATGCACTCTACAAACATGGACCGCCTAATTCCAAAAAGGCAACTGCATTTGTCATACAAATCAATTGAAATTGTTTTCTAATATTTGCAACCTAAATACTAATTCAAAGAAGGTATGCCTTGTCTACCTGACTAGATAGCTACTATGAACAGGACTCCGTACAACAGTACATTTGGGTATCGACTGCACTTAAAGAGATGCGATGTTGGCAGTCACGTAAAACTGATTGTGGCAATCAATCTTTAATTGAATTCGTATCGCCCGTTCGATCTCCGAGAAACCGTATGTGTTCCCCGTACATTCATCGGTACAACATGACGAATTGGAATTACTTCAATAAATATTTTGTATACAGCGGGCATCAATCTTGCAGGTTCAAAAAGGTGGCATTCAATGTTCCGGTGATATAAATTACGACGATCAATAAAGTGGCGTGCGTCAATCAAGGCATTGTGCGCGCCATAGGTAGTCAAGAGTTGTAAAATTGATATTAGGGGTCCGTGGTCGTGTGATCGTGTGGCGACTCGTGACGCGCGCGTGGTCGGTGGTCGCACGTCGCGCACATCGCTACACTTATCAAGATGATCTTTCTCTAGCTCTGCGCTATATCTGTCACACTGACGGTAGTGTTGTGCGTGCTCTCTGGCTTGATACTCATCTATTTTTCGTTTGCACTATCAGCCATGCCATGTAATAGAGGTGTAATGGAGATATGTATTGTGATAAAATACTGATGTATGTTCGGAATTGTTAGGTCAGGGTTTATTATTGAAAAAAAAACTGCGAATCAGGATTCAGATAACTTTATTCAATAGGTACTAAAATATAAAGTCCCAAATTTGACACGACTGAATAGTTTTATACAAGACCGGGCACACCGCTATCTAGGAGATAGAAACATTGTTCTGTCCACCCCATCTCTACGGACATATATATAAAATTCAATAAAATAAAATATTACTTATTATTCTTTTACACAATCCCACGTACCTAATCTAAAAGCTATATCAGCTACGGTGTATAAATTCGACACAATATGTTTTTCAATTTATTTTATTTACATGTAACAACATTGCACTAACATTTTATCTATTGAACCTCAACACTTCATTCATATACTCCATAAATTAAAACATAATACCAATTTAGAAGAAATGAGTCATTGATATAAATAAATAATTTAATGTGAATAAAAGTTGAGTACAATAGAATACATAAGATATGTTTCTTAAACAAAGTAGAACTCAAGAAAATAACTAACGGTAACATTTATTTACAGAAACACAACCACTTCACGCAGTCCCAAATACAGTAAGTATTTTCAGATATTCTATTATCACAAGAAATGCGATTTACAAGGGGTAAAAGAACTACTACAGTGGGTAAATAAACTAACATCTAACCTCCAAATAATTAGTAGATAACTACGTAAATACATGGTCTTCGCAATTGTACCTGAAAAAATAAAACATGTTAGTTAAATAAATTTTCGAGTAGCAGACTAATGGCCATTTTGAATAATTTACTAACAGGTAACGGAAGGTTGCTATCTGTAACTGTTTGAAATTTTGCTAACGGACCGTTAGAAACAAAGTGATACAGAAAAGCATGAATTACCGTCCTCCGAGTGACAGGTAGGTGATGCGGCGGATAGGATATTCCAAGCTAAGTTTGTTTATAGAAACACCGATAGCTACCAGACGTAGCCCTATTAACTAACAGTTATACGTAAGTAAGCTATAAAAAACGGCCGTTAACTATCATCAAGTTTCGCTAAAAGAACCGGCTCTGTTTGTAAATTCTATCCAATAGTACCTAATGAATCGCTTTCAAAAATTAGGTTTGCTGTAAGAAAACCCAACTCTGGGTTAAGCTCGCCTTTGTACATAAGCTATATTATTGCAAGTTATATGTATATTTGATGTTTTTTTTGTGTGCAATAAAGAATAAGAATAGAATAAGAATAGAATAGAATGAATGAATAGGCAAGTTGCCCATTTTGGGGCCAAACATTTGAACAATAAAGTACTTAATTAGTAATCTCTGATATTTTGTTTAGAGATTACAAATTTCTTTATATTCCAACTGTTCGTAAGTCAGGCAGGCGTATTACTTTGTGAAAGGACAATGGCGAAATCTTAGCTGAATTTGATGTGACTGTCTAAAAGTGACTTAAGAGGCCTGCGGAGCATGCGAATTTCACACAAACGTAATACCAAAATAATTTGTAAATCAAACATATTCTTAAGGTAGTGTGTTTTTATTTTGATTGGATTACAGAATATATAGGTTCTCAAACACATATTTTGAACTAGCTTCTGCCAGCGGCTTCGCCCGCGTGAAGTTTCAAAATTGGGGTTGAGTGAGAATATTATAAACGTAAGAGTAAACAAATATAATAATAACAAATCTCCGAACTGCTAAGCTATCGGGAGTTACACGTGTTATTGTGAGTCAACTATAAAAGATAGACATATGCTGTCTTGGGATATTTTTTATATAATTTTATGTGGAATATTTCCGTTATACATGATTTCTATGTAGCTTTAACCATTAAGGCTGCACACGCGACGGAAGCTCACCTACGCTCACGCGCGCGCTCGAAGCTAGACGTGTTGCGAACCGCTCCGATAAGTAATTATTTATTTAACTGTTTTAAGTGGAATTTAAACCCGAGTCTATATAATAACTAATTAAAACTAAAACAAACGTGTGTGATACAAACCTACAATATTGATAAACACACGAAATTACAGTAGAAAGTGGTGACAAAAAACAAAACAAAGGACTGGAAGTACCTAGAACATAGAAACAAGTATTAGCAGTGAGTCACACGGCGAGCTCCGCTCCTATTCGCCAACAGCCGGTGAGTCAAACCACATCGCACGACGAGAATCGCTACCTTATATGGTCACAAACTTTACTTCAATCTTCGATGTTCAACACTCCTGGTGCGAAATAACTTAGCTAATTCACTTGCCAAAGAAATGTTCATATAGCCGTTGGACGAACCTGTCGGATAGGCAAAAGAAGTGCCGTGAGTTCGATTCCGATAACCAGCGATTCTTTTTGCCATTTGTCTTTTTGCATTGTTTCTAACGCTTATGACAGCTATTTACCAAACTATTGCTATTGCTCAACTCCCTGGCTTTATTTGTTGACTTGTGTGGTAATTGTGAAAATCTACAATATTTGCTTAACAAAATACGCAGTACATAGATAAATTAATATAGAAACTGCCAGTAATTATTGGATCGCCACAGGGACTGTGTTAATATGGACTCTAGCAACAGCAACATCACGTATCGTCCTAAACCTGTCAGAACCAGCTCATTAACTGATTTAACAAATATGACTATTGATAACACCATACTTGACACCACTATGATGAGTCTACAAGACAGCTTGCATGATAACAGCGGAATTTTAAATGAGTTGACTGAACAAAATAAAAGTCTTACTCTCCAATTAACGAACGCGCATAAGGAGATAGAAAATCGAAATAATGAGAATTTTCGTTTAAAGTCCGATCTACAAAATATAATTAAGACAAAGAACGTTTCCAAAAAACTGTGTACAACGCCTGACAAAAACAACATAACTCCCAAACGCAAGAATAAAACTTTGCCGCAAAGATCCTACTCAAGATGCTCAACCAGTAACGAAATACCTGAAATACTACACAACTACCATGAGACCTCTCCCATCCTCAAGATTAGGGAGACACAAACATCAAATATATTCCCTCAGGATTCCAACATCTTCCAGAATAAGGAGACACAAACATCTCCTCAGAAACTAGAACCAGAAACAAGACTGAGAGAGCCCGCTCGGAAACGAAATAGTGATCTACCGAATGTATCAAAACTGACGAGCCCCTCCACATCTAACAACAATAATATACTGACCGAAAAAAAGGCCCTATCTCGGAAAATCTGCATATTGAGTACGAATAATACTAATAGAATCCTTACAATTGCTAACAACACTTTAGGCCCAAACTCGCAAATATGTCATTACTTAAAGACAAATTGTGGAATCAAGGAAACGATAAATGGAATTGAACTTAAATTGCAAAACCTTACTTTGGATGACTTCTGTATAGTTTTAATCGGCGAGGCAGACTTCAACACAACAAATGACTCCATCGACATGATATTAGCGATAAGAGAGTCACTACAAAAAGTGCAACACACAAATGTTATTATATGCGTCCCTACATTTAAGTGCAAAAGTTATGCTAACATGTTTAATTGGAGAATAGAAAATTTCAACAACCTCCTGTATCTGGATGTCATGACTCACGAACATTGCTACACTCTTGACTCAAACAAGCACTTAACGTATGACCACTCAATGTTTTCAAAGACAACAGGTGCTATCAATGATTTAGGCATGTATACTATTTTCAGGGACATTAAAGCACAAATTGACAGTATAATACAATACAACGACTGCAAAACACAAAATGACAACTCTATATCATATGAATTATGTAACCAAAATTCTGTAACTAAAACTAACGAAGATTTAAGCTCTAATTTTTTTCGTAAATAATTGTTTAACTGTCATGCATCAAAATATTAATGGTTTGATTAATAAATCGGATATGCTATCAGTGTGCTTAGATGAATTAGCAACAGACGGTATGAAGGTAGATATATTGTGCATTACGGAGCATAACATGAGGAAGGGTGACGAGGATTTCTTACGGATACCGAACTTTATTTTGGGGTCATATTTTATGAGATGTAGTAGACATGGAGGCTCATGTATTTTAATTAAGAATGGACTGCGATTTAAAAGCCTCGATGATGTCAACAAAATGTCTATTATAAATTTTATTGAATGTTCGGCCGTTGAATTAATAGACCACAAAATATATATTGTATGCATTTACAGACCGCCGAACAAAACAATCGGATCAATAAATTCTTTCTTTTTAATTTTAACTAAAATATTGAATAAACTATGTAAAAGTAAAAAAATAATTATTTGTGGAGATTTCAACATAGATATAACAATCAACTCAAAAACATCTGCTGAATTTGTAGAGTTACTATTAAGTTTTAATGTAACCCTTCAGTTTAATGAAGTAACACGAAGCGCCAGCAATACTTGTATTGATAACATAGCTCATAACATTAAGGGCTGCAAAGGTGAAATCAGAGATTTTGCGCTCTCCGACCACACTGCACAAATTATAAAGTGTCCATTAAAAAAGTTTAGTCCAATTGAATATTGGTATGTTTATAAACGTAGTTTCACCAAAGAAAATAGATGTTTATTTGCTAAATATTTAAGACAAATCTCGTTTTGCAGTGTTTATGAGTCTACAGACCCTAACAGTGCCTATAATTCATTCCATGATATATTCAGCTTGATCTATGACTTATGCTTTCCTATAAAGAAAATTCGTATAAATAATATTTCGAGACCTAAATGGTTATCAAAAGGAATAAAAATGTGTAGTAAGCGTAAACGCGAACTTCTCTGGAAGTACAGAAAAAACTCAAACAACGACAATAAAATGAAGTTTAAAGCTTACGCTAAAAAATACAAAACAATAATCTCGCTAACAAAAAGGTCGCAGAACAACTATTTTATAAATACGGCTGTTAATAAATCCAAAGCAACGTGGAAGGTAATAAATGACACTAAATACAACTATCCTAAGGACGGCATTGAGAAACTGATAATCAATGACAATGTACTTACTGATCCTATGACTATAGCAAATACGTTTAATGACTACTTTGCTGACATTGTTAAAAAAAAAATTACATTCCTCTAACTTGACATTTAACTCTAAATCAATATTCATGCCCCCAACAATTCCTCCAGACATTCTTAAAATTATAAGTTCTTTGCGGAATACAAATAGCGCAGGTTATGACGGTAAGGATGTAGCAACTTCAATTGCTGCTCCTTTAAGTTACATTATTAATTTGTGCATAGAACATGGTATTTTTCCAGAAAAATTAAATTTGACAGTGGTAAAACCAGTACATAAAAAAGATGATAAATGTTCCATCAGTAACTACAGGCCAATTGCATTAATAACAATTTTCTCTAAAATTTTTGAAAAAACCATATATAACTGCCTCTACCCATTTCTCGAAAGTAACAACATATTTAGCGCATGTCAATATGGTTTTAGGAAAAATAAATCGGTCAACACAGCAATGTATAACTTCTTACACAAAGTCCTTCTAAATATGGACACTAGGTCGCCAGCCATAGCTCTTTACATGGACATGTCAAAAGCATTCGACCGAGTCAACCATAAAATATTGCTGGATAAATTATATGCATGTGGCGTAAGAGGTAACGTATTCAAACTAGTCGAATCATATTTAAGTGACAGAAAACAGATGGTAGAATTAAAAAGAGTCTCCCTAACTAGCCGAACTGAAGAAACCGTTGTTTCTGAGGTTAGAAATATCCTTTCCGGTGTTCCCCAGGGCAGTATACTAGGCCCACCACTTTTTCTTATCTATATAAATGACATGTCGACTCTTACAATGCACCATATGACCTTATTTGCTGACGATAGTACTATATTATTTACTGGTATTGACAGAACTGATCTAAAACTTGACATAAATAACACCCTAACAACAATTATAAAATGGCTTGATAAAAATGACTTAAAAATAAACCTCGAAAAAACCAAAATCATGAATTTTAAACAGCGAGTACAGCCAGATGCCAACCTAAATATATCTTACTCCCAAACCAGCATAGAAGAAATCAATGTAACCAAATTTCTGGGTCTCTATATTGACAGCAAAGTGAATTGGAAGTCACACATTGAGCAAGTCTGCAAAAGGCTTAGTCAGAGCTCTTACGCTCTTTACAGACTAAGAAACACTGTCAGTCAGTCTGCACTACTAACCGCCTATCATGGATATGTTGCTTCAATTATACGCTACGGCATCATATTCTGGGGTAACTCTGTAGAAAAAGAGCGTGCTTTTAGAGCTCAAAAGCGGTGTATCAGATCGATGTGCAATATACACCAAGTGGATTCATGCAGACCACACTTCATAAATTTAAAAATATTAACTCTCCCTTGCGTATACATATATGAAACTGTAGTCTTCATAAAAACAAATTCAACCTTGTTTGACTTTTGCACTAGGGCCAGACATAAAGATAAACTGCGCACCGTAGCCAGTAAAACAAAGCTTTTGCACCAAAGCATCTTTTGTATGGGCCCACGTATCTTTAATAATTTGCCACCTTGTCTCAGAACTATGAGCGATATATATACCTTCAAAAAAAAACTACACGAATTACTGATAAATAAATGTTATTACTCCATTAGAGAATTTCTGGATGACAATACACTAAAGCAAATGAACGATTAGTTAATTTGACTTAAATAATTATTGTACGAGTCTAATCATAATGTATTGCATGACAATTGGCTGTATGTTAATTGACTATATATTTACCGAACCTGAGACATGAATTTTGTACGCCTCAATGGCGATCCACAATAAATTACTTAAATTTGAAATCAATTGAATAAATATTTGCTAATCTGACATTAATATTTTGCTAATTTAATCATAATGTACTGCCTGACAAAAATGTATTGTATTTTAATTTTATTGTAATTTTATGTAAATTTAATTGAATTTAATTAATCAATTCATAGTATTGTATTTTAATTTTATTGTAATTTTATATAAATTTAATTGTAATTTTATATAAATTTAATTTAATTTAATGAATCAATTCATAGTATTGTATTTTAATTTTATTGTAATTTTATCTAAATTTAATTGAATTGAATTAATTAACTAATAGTATTGTATTTTTGTTCCAAACTTGTGACATGAATTTTGTATGCCTTAATGGCGGGACATAGCAGACACCTGTATTTATCACAACATCTTATGAACCTGTGATCCACAATAAATTATTTGAATTTGAATTTGAATTTGAAAAATTTGAAGCTAAAAAAACCAAGTAACTTCTCCCGTTTTCCCAACATTTCCTTTCACTGCTCTGCTCCTATTAATGGTAGCGTGATGAAAAGTATACTATTACCTGCTCAGGAGTATGTAGAATAATTGTATCAAGTTTCGTTAAAATCCGTCGAGTAGTTTTTTTTTCTATAAATAACATACAGACAGACAGACAGACAGACAGACAGACAGACAAAAATTTTACTGATTGCATTTTTGGCATCAGTATCGATCACTAATCACCCCCCGATAGTTATTTTGTAAATATATTTCATGTACAGAATTGACCTCTCTACAGATTTATTATAAGTATAGATAGATGTAAACCGATTTAAACGAGAGTTATGAGAAAAATAAACTTTCTAACTCGTCACAATTATCATTTAAAAATATTTATTTAGGAACATAGATATACAATCGAAATATATACACACTACCATAAAAATGTGTTTGATTTTCATATTAGTTTGGTATTACGTTTGTAAGAAAAACGCATGCTCCGCCGGCCTCTTAAATATACACGACGGCATTTCCATTATTTTTCTACGTTTTTTCAACGTATCGCACTAGTTAAGGCCGGATAAAAAAGCGATAATCTAAAAGTAAATAGTGCCAGTAAGTGTTGCCATTTGATATTTATTCTGCCAAGTGACAGTAAGTACAGAATTATTGTATTGTAATAACTTTTAGTTTGTTATTGTTATTAAACGGGGTAAACGAACAATCATTAATTACTGTTTATGTCTAAGTGGAAGTGTTTCTTACAGGGGGTAAAAATTTAGTAGTGTAGAAATAATTAGTTACTTTCAATTAATGACAATTGTTAATGATACTAATGTCACAGACGCTTGCGCATTGTGCTAAAACAATTAACACAAATGTATCCACATCCACGCAGCTAAAATGCTCAGCGTGCACAGCATGCGCCGCGTTGTGTTTGCGCCTTATCTTCCTCGAATTGGTATTACTACAGACATGACCAACAAAAGTTCATGACTGAATTTCTATTTATCTCGGGCTTCTCGAACAAAAATTCTTGCACAAACTAAATCAGAAGTTGACGCCAAGTTGAACAAGATATTTTTCATTTAAAGACGCAATAAATTAATCTCAGCTTAAAGTCATGAGACATCTACCAATCCGCACTGGGCCGACGTGGTGGATTATAGCCCATTCTGGTGTTGTAAGAAATTCGAGTATTGAAGTCTTATTTATTAAAACTTAGATCTCAATTCCTGCAGAATTTGGAGTCTTTTGTAAAAAGACTTGAGTCCTGCCAAAAATAACTCAAAGACCAAGGCATCAGTCAATTTAATTTAGACGCTCTTGGTCGCATTTTGATGCAGCAAATTGACTAGGTTATTTGCGTTTAATGCAATTTAATTGTTACAATTTTTTATTATTATATTCAATCAGTAAATAAATATGTATGACGATATAAAATCACCCAGTACTATCTATTATTATACACCAACTTTAGTTCATGACTCAGTCTAGCTCAAAGAACTTAAGTCTTCGAAGGGCCCAGAAGACTCAAAAGACTAAAACTCATGTGACTAACGAGTCCTAGTGTGAAAATCTAATCAAGTCTCGAAATGAAGACTAAAAGACTCGAGTTTCTTACAACACTAGTCCATTCCCTCTCATAGGGAGAAGGCCTGTGTCCCAGCAGTGGGAACATTAATAGGCTGATGATGAAGCCAAGATGACTTTTGCACTGCATATGGTTCAAAATCGCTTGAGAATTAACTGAATCAACAGGTGATTGTGTACTCCATAGAGATATATACATTGCTCCTCAACCACTATCTAAGTTTGTCGCGAAGTGACTGGACAAGCAATGTAAAAATCACCAAATATAAGTTCAATAAGCGGATGCATTGCGTAGTGCGGCCGCTGCTTCTTGCGACGAGTTAGTGGTGTGCTTGTGTACCGATGTTCTTTATGTGGGTAAGTTGTACGGTGGATGGTAAATACACGATGTGTTTGATAACATAAGGTTTATAATTGATTGTGTACTACGTTCTGTTTTAAGAAATGTGAGTGTGTGCACGACTGCGTATCTGTTGCTTTTACTGAACTGCATGTGTAATAGTTGATCTGTGGTAGGGGCAAAGTGGAGACACAGGGTTCCGATACATTTTCGTCTGATGGGCATATCTCCTTCTTTATTATATCTATGGTCTACTCACTCTAACTAAGTTCGAAGCCGGCGCCCGCCTGTATGGCATACAGGAGCTTCTCACTGAGCTGCTCGTCTGTGTGGAACTCGGGTAACTTCAGCAGGTTCATGCAGGTCGACGACGACGGCAGCCGGTCGGATGCGCCCGCGGATTGGATGCAGAAGGGTGGTTGTAGGTCCTGGGCGAAAATAATAACTTATATTACGCAAAAACTGGATTATAAAACATGCGGGGTTACAGGTAGTCAGTGGCCCAAAAAGTCTGACAACCAGTCTTACCAAGGGGTACCGTATTACCCAGTACCAACTGGGTTGTGGAGGTCAGATAGGCAGTCGCTCTATGTAAAATACTGGTATTCAGCTGCATCCGTTTCGACTGGAAGCCGACGAAGAAGCCATAGTTGGGAAAAGACTAGGCAGATGATGATGATGGTGGAAACTAGCCTATTTGTAAAGCAATAAAGTTTGATAGCATACCTTAAAGCCAAGCAGTGGCGGCCTGGAGCAGCTGGTGACGAACTTGAGCAGCTGGCGGCGCTGGTCGTCCGTGAAGTTCGCCAGCACGCGCCAGAAACATAGCACTGTGTCGTGCTGCGCTGAGAACCCACCTGTGCGCACAGGGACACCACAATATGAGTAACAAAACTTATTTTGTCACTTACTGGATATCTTCCGTAATTATTTATTATTTTGAGCTCCCGATATTAATAATAATATAATAATGATATGATAATATGGTAATATACAGGGCGTCCAGTAAATAGCACGACATACTTCAGGGGGTCGGTCATAGCTAGTGTCAATACCTACCAAAACAACACAATATATGTTCAGCAAAATCTTACAGATTTACAGTTTTACAAAATTATCGGAAATATCGAAAAATCTCTACCTCGAAACAGATTTTTAAGCACCTCTTAATGAAAAATTCCTTTTCATCCACCCGTCTCGGAAAGAGTATTTTAGCTCTTCGATATCTGAGTGCAAAAGCCGTTTTTATCGTCATGAGGGTAAAGTAAATTTGAATTTAGAACATCGTGTGCACTAAGCATGTGAATTCAAAACATCATTGAACCTATTTACTTCTACCTCTATGGTGCCGAATTTATCATACTTTTAATTTAATTAATTAAGAACTCAGACTCGGAACCTTCTTGGTGTACTTTTTTAATAGGTATGTTTTGGGCGCGCCATTTTCTTTTCGCGTCATATTGTTAACACCTTCGGTTAAAAACAAGGATTCCAACTTGACAACAAGTGAAAAACCTAAAATGACCACTCATTATCTAGCGACGAGGAAGTTTTTTTGACGCTAACAGAATTAACTGAATTTGTTAATAATGCGCATTTTTTTTTAGCGTTTATCCATTTCCTCGCTGAGGTGGGATGAAAAGTTACGTGTTGCACTCGAGTGCAAAGATTTTTCAACTCGTGCTCTTTTGATTCCCTCGCTAACGCTCAAGATTCTAAGTTTTGAATCACTCGCTTCGCTCGTGACTCAATTTTAGAATCTTTCGCTTGCTCGGTCATCAAAATTGAGCACGCGGTTAAAAAACAACTTTGCACTCTTGTATAACAAATAACTATTTCCGTATTTTTATATGAAAATGCACTAGTATTGTATCTTTCCAAAATCACCATTAAACAAGCTATTTTTCAAGTTTGTTGTACAAAACTGTCACATACATTTTTATTTCACCCGGAAAGAAAATCGTTCTGTGAACATTTAAACAAAAAATACAATTTCTTGAAAACATTCTTGTTCGTGATAAAAAAAAGACTTATCAATGAGTAAAGTAACTATTCACAAATCATTTGATGTAAAAAAATATAGAAAAAGAATGTTTCATTACGAGATGCTTAAAACTCTGTTTCAAGGTAGAGCTTTTTCGATATTTCGGAAAATTTTGTAATACTGTAAATCTGTAGATCTGTAAGATTTTGCTGAACGTATATTGTGTTGTTTTGATAGGTTTTGACCCTAGCTATCACCCCCTGCAGTATGTCGTGCTATTTACTGGACACCCCCCTGTTTAATATATTATGATATTGGTTTTTAATATTAGGAGCTCAAAATAATAAATTATCACGGAAGATATCCCATATGTGACAATACAAGTTTAGTTTTAAACCGTGAAAGCTTAAAACAGTTTAGGAGTAACATGCTGAGAATTAGGTAACTGAAAAGTTACCATGAATTTGATTTTATTGAAAACAAGCACTACACCCGCAAAATGTGTGATAATCTATACTGACTACTTGTCTAATTTATATGTCACCGTAAAATTGTCAAACACGTTATATTGTAATCTCTCTAGCGATATTGTAAACTCTCGAAATATTGTGAAACGAACATACTGCTTACAATAAAACGCATTATTTTCGTGAAATGCATGCGATGCAAGTCAACTCACGCGGTGTGGAGGGAAGGAGGGGTCCCCCTTGCCCAGTGGTACCACTCTCATGAAAAGATAATGTACCATTCCTGAGAAATACCGACAAATATAACCTAACCTTAAAGCACTTTATATTCCCCTAAAAAGCGTAGTCGACGGAGCCCCTATTTCCGAGTGCAGGGTTCAAAGGAACCTAACGGGGGGGTGCCCCAAGTCCCGATTATGGGGGCAGAGATACTTCCGTATGTTCAGTTGACAATAATAAGGAGAGTTTACAATATTGCTGGAGAGAAACACGTTATATTGTAATATTACGTGTTTGACAATTTTACCGTGACATATCCATTGATTTAATTCTAACTAGACACAATAGTTAAACAATGGCGTCTGATCGCTACGGTCAAGCTTGACAGATCAAGGGATACATGGTGTCAACTACCTCATCATGAAGCTGTCAACCAAGCATTCTGTATATGAAACTAAGTAACTTTACGCAAAAATTATTGCTGCGAAACGACTTTATTTTGGGGTGAAAAATCAAATTTTGTGATAGAACTCAATGTAATGCAATTAAAAAATTGTGCTGATGGATGGATTGAATAGTACGGTGGTCGTAGAGGTGTTTAAGTAAACATCTTTAAAAAAAAGTTAGAACTTTGACCACCAATATCTTCGTAACTAGAAGGTTCCCAAAAGAACAATAAAAATTATCGCAATGACAGGAAGAACAAGTGCCTTTCGGCTTCGTTAAGAGGTGTTTAAGATCCTTATATCTGCGTGGGCAGTGGGAAGTGGGAAGTGGGCAGTGGGCACTGACCAGCGTACTGCGTGTGTCGGCGCAGGTCGTCGATGTCGACGGGCACCTCCGCGCCCGACACCAGCAGCTGCAGCTCGCGACACGAGAACATGCGCAGCCACGCCGCGCTCACCACCGACACCAGCCCGCGCCTGAACGCTACGCACTGACCCCTTATTTGCCTGGGGACAAGAAACACCGTTTCTAAATATTTACTTTACCATAAAACCAGCTACCAATAAATTTAAATTGAGATTAAGTTGAAACTTTATTCGACATCTACATCGCACCTGTTGAGTCAAGCCGAGCAAAGCCAACATATGCATGGCACTCCGTTGTGTGATAGAGGTTTACTTACTTATTTAACTTATAATCAGCGACTAGATGAATGTATTCTATTCTATTTTCTGCAGTCACAGGAATGTTTGCACCACCCGGTTTTAATTCTTCTATCTGTGAAATATTATAATATAAAAATTAATTCAATAAACAGAAATAAGATACTTTTAGGTAAATGATTACAATATATCATCAATAATTAAATATTGAAATTAAAGTAATTTCAGTCGGATGGGACGACGATAACAGTTAAGAGATGTAAGTATTAAAAACATTACTAAATCTTTTTATTATTTGATTTAACATAACTTCTGGTCTCCTGACTCACTGCACCATGGCTCTTCTTACATGAGAGCTCTTAACAGCATTAAACCACGGTGCAACGCCTGGTGTACAGACGTCAGCGTTAGCACGTCCACGATACGTACCCTCTGCTCGCCCAGCTCGTCAGTGAGCACGGTGAAGTCCAGC
Organism: Xestia c-nigrum; assembly: GCA_916618015.1. Taxonomy (NCBI): domain Eukaryota; kingdom Metazoa; phylum Arthropoda; class Insecta; order Lepidoptera; family Noctuidae; genus Xestia; species Xestia c-nigrum. Next base: position 8,913,881 of record OU745245.1, on the reverse strand, counting down.
CCCAGGTCGGGCACCTCGCGCCGCGCGTGTGCACGCAGCATCAGCAGACCGCGGTGCAGCGCGGAGTCCAGCGACGTGACACAGTACGTACCCTCTGCTCGCCCAGCTCGTCAGTGAGCACGGTGAAGTCCAGCCCCAGGTCGGGCACCTCGCGCCGCGCGTGTGCACGCAGCATCAGCAGACCGCGGTGCAGCGCGGAGTCCAGCGACGTGACACAGTACGTACCCTCTGCTCGCCCAGCTCGTCAGTGAGCACGGTGAAGTCCAGCCCCAGGTCGGGCACCTCGCGCCGCGCGTGTGCACGCAGCATCAGCAGACCGCGGTGCAGCGCGGAGTCCAGCGACGTGACACAGTACGTACCCTCTGCTCGCCCAGCTCGTCAGTGAGCACGGTGAAGTCCAGCCCCAGGTCGGGCACCTCGCGCCGCGCGTGTGCACGCAGCATCAGCAGACCGCGGTGCAGCGCGGAGTCCAGCGACGTGACACAGTACGTACCCTCTGCTCGCCCAGCTCGTCAGTGAGCACGGTGAAGTCCAGCCCCAGGTCGGGCACCTCGCGCCGCGCGTGTGCACGCAGCATCAGCAGACCGCGGTGCAGCGCGGAGTCCAGCGACGTGACACAGTACGTACCCTCTGCTCGCCCAGCTCGTCAGTGAGCACGGTGAAGTCCAGCCCCAGGTCGGGCACCTCGCGCCGCGCGTGTGCACGCAGCATCAGCAGACCGCGGTGCAGCGCGGAGTCCAGCGACGTGACACAGTACGTACCCTCTGCTCGCCCAGCTCGTCAGTGAGCACGGTGAAGTCCAGCCCCAGGTCGGGCACCTCGCGCCGCGCGTGTGCACGCAGCATCAGCAGACCGCGGTGCAGCGCGGGGTCCAGCGAAGTGACACAGTACGTACCCTCTGCTCGCCCAGCTCGTCAGTGAGCACGGTGAAGTCCAGCCCCAGGTCGGGCACCTCGCGCCGCGCGTGTGCACGCAGCATCAGCAGACCGCGGTGCAGCGCGGAGTCTAGCGACGTGACACAGTACGTACCCTCTGCTCGCCCAGCTCGTCAGTGAGCACGGTGAAGTCCAGCCCCAGGTCGGGCACCTCGCGCCGCGCGTGTGCACGCAGCATCAGCAGACCGCGGTGCAGCGCGGGGTCCAGAGACGCCAGCGCGTGCACGTCCGCCTCGCCGCTGCCGCACAGCTTGCCCAGGAAGAACTCTGCTAGGGGCAGCTCTACGAGCAGGTTCTCGTATAATGCCTGTGGAAAAGGACGTTCCAGGATTGAAGAGATGGTTTTGAAGATCGGCCATTGCATTAAAATCTTCATCCTACTTCTATAGTCCGCGCCACGAGAAGCTATAATATTTGTAAACAAAGAAGATCTACCAAGATACAACGATAATTCAATCAACAAGAAATACTCCCAAATTCAATCAACTCAAATTATCATACGTGTAATACGATACTAACGAGCAATTACACTTGTTCGGGTTATATTTTGGCGATATAAAGCGCTGTCGTCTAATGATTTGTGGTACTGGAACGCATGGAACGTAAACACTTGGGCCGCAGCCATTTTCAAGTAAGACTACGCTGACGATTGTTGAAATTAAGTAATAGTAGTTTATGCGACTGTGCATAATGAAGGGCATTACAACACGAGTGTGGGTTAAAGAAACGAGCCGAAGGCGAGTTTCTTAATAGCATCACACGAGTGTTGTAATGCCTAATTATGTATAGTTGCATACACTACTTTATCTACCCAAATATCATAAGGGCTCTATGATGGGTTCAGGAACCATAGGGAAATGACCTGCATTGTTACTTGGCCCTTGATTTTTGTGCCAACAGGTTATTAGTTGCATTCGTCACTGCATTTACGATATCTGGCGGAGTATTCATGTCAATTTCTGAGTCACTATCACTCATTTTCGACAGAAATAAAGAACTTATCAGAAAATTTGTCTACTCGTAACTGGATTACTGGAAATAAAAAGCTAACGAACAAATGACAGCTCGAAATGGCGGCGTTTCGGATATCTGTAATTTTTTTTTAAATCATAGGCAAACGAACAAAGTCACTATTCTAAACTATTCTTGTGTCACTCGAGATCAAAATGTCGTGCGATTTATAATTAAAATCATACAGAATTGGGTTTTTTTTTTATCGATATCTGATTTAATGTAGAATAGCACACTCACTTGAATTTGACACCTGTTCCAAATTTAAAACTCATAACGCAACTGTTTTCAGTTGCGTTATGAGTTCATTACAGTTCTGTTTATTTCTGCAGGTTGGTAATGCTGGTCATTGCCTATGGTTTTTGAACGCATTAGAGAGGGTTTATGATATTTGGGTAGATAAACTACTATTATGCGACTCGTGTGATGCCTAATTATGTTTAGTTGCATACACTACTTTATCTACCCAAATATCATAAGGGCTCTATGATGGGTTCAGGAACCAAGGGAAATGACCAGCATTGTTACCAGTGTAATGCAATAAAAAATAAATTAAACATATACAGAAGCAAATAGTTGCATTCGTCGCTGCATTTACGATATCTGCCGGAGTGTTCATGTCAATTTTTGAGTCACTATCACTCATTTTCGACAGAAATAAAGAACTTATCAGAAAATTTGTCTAGTCGTAACTAGAAATAAAAAGCTAACGAACAAATGACAACTCGAAATGGCAGCGTTTCGGATATCTGTTTTTTTTAATCATAGGCAAACGAACAAAGTCACTATTCTTGTGTCACTCGAGATCAAAATGTCGTGCGATTTATAATTATAATCATACTGAATTGGGGTTTCGTATCGATATCTGATTGAATGTAGATAGGTACTAGAATAGCACACTCACTTAAATTGGTGTCAAATTTAAGTGAGTGTGCTATTCTAGTACTATGTTCCAAATTTAAACTCATAACCTACTGTTTTCAGTAGGTTATGAGTTCATTACAGTTCTGTTTGTTTCTGTTGGTTGGTAATGCTGGTCATTGCCTATGGTTTTTGAACGCATTAGAGAGGGTTTATGATATTTGGGTAGATAAAAATGTTTACCTATAACTTATTTTTTTATGGATCGATTTTTTTATTCGTCTTAAAACATGGCAACACTTTAATTTTACAGACGGATCTAGAAAAAGTCGACCATATTATAAGAAATCGTAAAGTCAATATCTCCTGAGGATGACCCGTGGAGGAGCTAAACACAAGCAGAGTAAAGGTTTGGTGGAAGTTGTGTGATTGTTTTTCACACTTGGGAAGGTGCTGCATCCTGCATCCAAGCCTGAATCTATTAGCGGAATTAAAACTAGCAAAATGTTATTGGGTTTTTCTATCAGGAGTTTCCCGGTACCAGTACTAGCCACAGGGCTTGGATTTCTGCCCGGTTCGGCTTGCTCAATACATGGGACTTAAAAATTACCGGCGAAATCTAGCTGTACTAATAGGTACATCTTTGCCTATCCCTTCGGGGCAAGATGTTATGTTTATGTAATCACTAGCTTTTGCCAGCGGCTTCGCCCGCGTGTGGTTTGATAAGTGTCACATCTTTCTTCTGCCACCATCTCCGACTCCGCCTCCGATTTCGGTTCCGATAAAACCACCTCCGTAACATCCCTAATTCATTCATCTATACATCGAACTCACAACTTTCGCATTTAAAATATAAGTAGGATGTTACCTTTCCCAGCATCCTGCCGACGAAGTAGTAGTGCATGGGGTAGTCATCATACAGTAAATGTACAGCAGGGTTGGGGTATAGCATGTTGTCATTCGTCAGCCGGAATAAGCCTCTGTTCGGGTCGAACGCGGATCTGGAAAAGAAAACTTCCTCAGGGTACGAAAAAAATTCTTTTAATCACATGTAGTCCCCAGGAAAATCGTATAAAAAATCGAATTCAAGTTATGTTCCCGAAGTTGGGCATTATTAACGTCATCTAGATTTTGGGCCCGTCTCAACACTATATTTTGAGGTTGGTTTTTCAATAAATAGATCATTTTATCAAAACTAGAAAGAGGAAAGGACCCAATATTGAGCCTTGTGGAACCCCTATTTTTACTTTTAAACTCTGTGAATTAACATAATTTATTTAAACATACTGTTGTCTATCACTCAAATAAAATTTGACCAAGCTAAGTGCAAGTTTATACAGTCCGTAATGCTCTAGTTTCAAAAGTAATGTGTCGAGATTTACCCAATCAAATGCTTTGGAGAAGTTACAAAATATTCCCATATCGTCTTGGTACTCTTCTCACGCAGTAATTATGTAAACCTTCCTTACTGGTCGGTACGGCCCTCTACAGGGGGAGGAAACTAGAATCCTCTGCTGAACGCTTTGATCTGAATTAGGGTTAATAAAACGCAAAATAAATATTAAGTCTAGTATCTTACTTGAGAAGTTCAGAGATAAACTCTCTAAATAGACCACCACCGTCAACGCCAGCTTCTTCGGCACCAGCCTGGTTGATCAGTTGTACTCGAAGTTTTAGTTTTAAGTCAGGCTCTAGAAGAAAACACCGCCGTTTAGCCGTTTAGAAAAATTTAAGAAGAAAGAAAAAAGCGATGCCAATCGAATACAAATCTTATACACTACAGAATAAGCTATTTATTGCAGCTGCTAAAGATAAATATTATAAATAGTATTACCATTATCTGGGCTAAGTTTATCAAATGCGTCTTCATATAAATGCGTCCGTCGAACGCTGATGTTTATTGAAGGTCCCTCGTTGAAGTTCGTCATTTCGTACCAATGTTCGTGTTTCTCTCTAAAAAAAAAGACATTATTTTTGTAACAAACACAGTTCGCATGGCTGAATTTTGGGCCAAATATGTTTAATGATTTGCCACCGACACGCTACGAAGTAACTAGCATTAAAAAAAAAAAAATATGGCGGTACAATAAAAGAGTACATTACCTTGCTAATAATCCTTGGAATATAAGCACACGCGTAGAAAAAGGCACGACGAAAGGAATTTCTTTGAGAATAGTAATCGTTCTCAACTCTTTGACTGTTAACGGTGGTCCCTCATCTAAAACATGACAGAAAGCAATATTTTATCAGTGCCTATGTCCTTTGTTTTCTACGTCGCTCGTAGTCTGGGTCAGTGAACCGTGGTGTTAGAAATGATGAAACGTAAAAAAGCAAAATCTTGAGTCAACAGTCTAATTGTTACTAAGCACGTTTTTAAGTTAACGTTCTTAGAAATGTCCCCGTTCATATTATCATGAACTTATAGTTTAGCAGTCGTCGGAAAATGACAGAAATAAAACATAAGTACGGCCTTGCATCCCTGTACGCCCACGAACTACAGCAGCCGTCCGTCCCGCGCGTACAGCCGCGTGTGCATACCTGCGTGTGTACCCTGTGGTACAGTGCGCCGCGCGCGCTCGCCCGCCACCAGCAGCACGGCGGCCGCGCCCTCGGGCACGCAGCCCGGCGCCGGCCACGCCGCCGCGCCCATGTACTGCAGCCGTCCGTCCCGCGCGTACAGCCGCGTGTGCATACCTGCGTGTGTACCCTGTGGTACAGTGCGCCGCGCGCGCTCGCCCGCCACCAGCAGCACGGCGGCCGCGCCCTCGGGCACGCAGCCCGGCGCCGGCCACGCCGCCGCGCCCATGTACTGCAGCCGTCCGTCCCGCGCGTACAGCCGCGTGTGCATACCTGCGTGTGTACCCTGTGGTACAGTGCGCCGCGCGCGCTCGCCCGCCACCAGCAGCACGGCGGCCGCGCCCTCGGGCACGCAGCCCGGCGCCGGCCACGCCGCCGCGCCCATGTACTGCAGCCGTCCGTCCCGCGCGTACAGCCGCGTGTGCATACCTGCGTGTGTACCCTGTGGTACAGTGCGCCGCGCGCGCTCGCCCGCCACCAGCAGCACGGCGGCCGCGCCCTCGGGCACGCAGCCCGGCGCCGGCCACGCCGCCGCGCCCATGTACTGCAGCCGTCCGTCCCGCGCGTACAGCCGCGTGTGCATACCTGCGTGTGTACCCTGTGGTACAGTGCGCCGCGCGCGCTCGCCCGCCACCAGCAGCACGGCGGCCGCGCCCTCGGGCACGCAGCCCGGCGCCGGCCACGCCGCCGCGCCCACGAACTGCAGCCGTCCGTCCCGCGCGTACAGCCACGTGTGCATACCTGCGTGTGTACCCTGTGGTACAGTGCGCCGCGCGCGCTCGCCCGCCACCAGCAGCACGGCGGCCGCGCCCTCGGGCACGCAGCCCGGCGCCGGCCACGCCGCCGCGCCCACGAACTGCAGCCGTCCGTCCCGCGCGTACAGCCACGTGTGCATACCTGCGTGTGTACCCTGTGGTACAGTGCGCCGCGCGCGCTCGCCCGCCACCAGCAGCACGGCGGCCGCGCCCTCGGGCACGCAGCCCGGCGCCGGCCACGCCGCCGCGCCCACGAACTGCAGCCGTCCGTCCCGCGCGTACAGCCACGTGTGCATACCTGCGTGTGTACCCTGTGGTACAGTGCGCCGCGCGCGCTCGCCCGCCACCAGCAGCACGGCGGCCGCGCCCTCGGGCACGCAGCCCGGCGCCGGCCACGCCGCCGCGCCCACGAACTGCAGCCGTCCGTCCCGCGCGTACAGCCACGTGTGCATACCTGCGTGTGTACCCTGTGGTACAGTGCGCCGCGCGCGCTCGCCCGCCACCAGCAGCACGGCGGCCGCGCCCTCGGGCACGCAGCCCGGCGCCGGCCACGCCGCCGCGCCCATGTACTGCAGCCGTCCGTCCCGCGCGTACAGCCGCGTGTGCATACCTGCGTGTGTACCCTGTGGTACAGTGCGCCGCGCGCGCTCGCCCGCCACCAGCAGCACGGCGGCCGCGCCCTCGGGCACGCAGCCCGGCGCCGGCCACGCCGCCGCGCCCACGAACTGCAGCCGTCCGTCCCGCGCGTACAGCCACGTGTGCATACCTGCGTGTGTACCCTGTGGTACAGTGCGCCGCGCGCGCTCGCCCGCCACCAGCAGCACGGCGGCCGCGCCCTCGGGCACGCAGCCCGGCGCCGGCCACGCCGCCGCGCCCACGAACTGCAGCCGTCCGTCCCGCGCGTACAGCCACGTGTGCATACCTGCGTGTGTACCCTGTGGTACAGTGCGCCGCGCGCGCTCGCCCGCCACCAGCAGCACGGCGGCCGCGCCCTCGGGCACGCAGCCCGGCGCCGGCCACGCCGCCGCGCCCACGTACTGCAGCCGTCCGTCCCGCGCGTACAGCCACGTGTGCATACCTGCGTGTGTACCCTGTGGTACAGTGCGCCGCGCGCGCTCGCCCGCCACCAGCAGCACGGCGGCCGCGCCCTCGGGCACGCAGCCCGGCGCCGGCCACGCCGCCGCGCCCATGTACTGCAGCCGTCCGTCCCGCGCGTACAGCCACGTGTGCATACCTGCGTGTGTACCCTGTGGTACAGTGCGCCGCGCGCGCTCGCCCGCCACCAGCAGCACGGCGGCCGCGCCCTCGGGCACGCAGCCCGGCGCCGGCCACGCCGCCGCGCCCACGAACTGCAGCCGTCCGTCCCGCGCGTACAGCCACGTGTGCATACCTGCGTGTGTACCCTGTGGTACAGTGCGCCGCGCGCGCTCGCCCGCCACCAGCAGCACGGCGGCCGCGCCCTCGGGCACGCAGCCCGGCGCCGGCCACGCCGCCGCGCCCACGAACTGCAGCCGTCCGTCCCGCGCGTACAGCCACGTGTGCATACCTGCGTGTGTACCCTGTGGTACAGTGCGCCGCGCGCGCTCGCCCGCCACCAGCAGCACGGCGGCCGCGCCCTCGGGCACGCAGCCCGGCGCCGGCCACGCCGCCGCGCCCACGAACTGCAGCCGTCCGTCCCGCGCGTACAAACCCCGCAGCAACGACGTGCATACCTGTGCGCCAAAACGAACGAACTTTATAACGACTGAGTTTTAAAAGCAGTAATTTCGCACCGATTTAAAGCAAAGAAAAGTATGGTATAGCAAAATACGTAATAAATTTTGATACATGTATAAATTATAATATGTCGGCAAACATACTCGGCTCAGCTCGGTTAAAGAACGTAACCAAATTCCGGTCGCGGAGCACGAATAAATACGTACAATGACCTGTTATTACCTGTCTCTGTCACTCCAGCGTAAATATTAATGAGTATCGCTCGCACAGATGCAATGGCCGCCGTCCTCAGAAATTGTAAACCTTTTGAGGTTGAAGATCATTTTTTCTTATGAGAATTCACTATTTACTTAATATTGAATTCTCATAAAAATTCACTATTAAGTGAACAGTGAATTCTTGTAAAAAAGTTTTTATTTTTCACTTTTTAGTGGTTCACATGTGCTTACCCCTTCACAGCGTACCGGCGTGATTTTAGGTTATGAACTGGTGTAAACAATAGACAGATATGAGATTTCGGCAATCCCTGCTATCATTTATTGAAGAGTTCCGTTGCATATCTCCGAAATTCTTCATCAAATTGAAATGGGATCACTTCGAGAAAGTACACTTCCTAAAACGACCCAAATCGCTTCTAGTGTGAAGAATGATAAAATGTGAAGAATTATCTCTGTTTCTCCAGAATCCCATCATCAGATACTGATTTGATGATTATGAGACCACACAGGAAGCACCAGCTTTCAAATAAAAAAAGAACCATCAAAATCGGTTCACCCAGTCGAAAGTTCTGAGGTAACAAACATTTTCTGGCAAAATGTTCGTTCGATAATGTAAACAAGTATCTGTGAAATACAGATAAACGGTGACTGGATGTGGCTTTTATCTAACACTGTAAGGTTTGTTCTTGTTTGCATGTGGTTTTTTGGTTAGCCTTGAGTCACGACAAAAAATCCAGACATAAGTTATTTTTATTTCTGCCGAATTAGTAATTGTAACTCGATTTTTATAACTTATACTTAATATAAAATTTAAACTAATAATTTAAATAATAACAATAATTTATTTAATAAGTTGGTTAATTTTGTTACTCCTTCAAATATTTCATGTAAACCGCACTTAATAGATAAATGTGTGTGACCACTGTCAGTAGGTAAAGAGGTCATTGTACGAAATTCTTCGTGCTCCGCGACCGGACTTTAGTAACTCACTAAAAATGTTGGTAGATCAGTGTGATAACAATTACCTTGAAGAGATGCGACCAAGCCGGCGTTTGGTTCTTCCCCGACATCTGTATGTGGTCTGCGTGTACGGCGCCGCGGTAGGGGCCGGCGACGGCGGGCCGCGACTCGGGACACGCCAGCTCCACCAGCCCCAGGCACACCGAGCGCAGCGTGCGGCACAGCGCGCCCAGCTCGCTGAACGCGAACGCGTGCACGTCCGGACCCGCTGACCATACCACACAAATATTCTCACTCACCACTCAACTTTTGCTTATGAAAGCTATGGTTTAGTAGACAGCAGCACAATACATGTAAACATTTCAACCTCAACCGGCTGTCTACTTATTTTAAAAGGCGCGTGCTCTGTGACACGACATATGTCAACATTTTTTAGAGAATACGACTCGCACGGAGTCATTTTCTTGGATTTGGATTTTCACAAAAAAAAGTTTGAATAGATTGAAAATACTGACTTTACAGAAGATTGTAATGAAATGGAACTCACAACCAATTTTCTCATCATCAGGATTCCTGCAGAACTCTGTGTCATGCAGCGTCCCGATGAGCAGCGAGAACAGTGCGCAGAAGACCGCGAGCGGCGCCAGCAGGCGCTGCACGTTGAGCGCGTGCAGACCGCGCGCCAGCGCCGCCAGCAGCGGCGTGGTGGGCGCGCCGAACGTCGACACGTGCGACATGGACGACACCCACGCCCACACGCCGCGCACGAACATCGGCTTGAAGGCTAACGTGTATAGCAGTCTATGGGGATTATAAAGACGATATAGAACTATTTTCTGTCAAGGGATAAAAGAAAAAAAAACATGCTATGGTAAAAACGTTGTTCCACAAGGTGGTCTGGCCACGCTAGAATACGAAATTAAAAAGAGACTGACTGACGGGTACAGTAAAACAGTTTCCAAATCAACCAACCTATACTTATGTAACGCCATCCTGTGGCTCAGCAACAAATTGTGACATATCTCAGACACGCAGTCAAGGAAGTCTTCACTCAGATCAGCCTCCTTTATTTGCGAGCACGTGGTCAACACACAGCGGTCCGGTTCGTTCAACAACTCTATGCACCGCGTCAGTAACATTTGCTCCCGCACTGAGGTCGGATTCGGCTCTTCTTCGCTATCACTGTCATCGTGCTTATTGGCCACCGTGTCCTGACTATACAACGAGTCTTCATACTCGTATGTAATTTGCTTATTACAAACATTAACAGTTAACTTAGCGATAATTTTAAAGTATTCTAAAATTATAGGATTGTTCGGCAGTCTTGTGTTGTCTATGCTTAGTACGATGTCCACTGTAACAAATACACAAGGATTACACGTTTATTCTCGTTCTGATGATTGGGATGACGAGTAACATAAACTTTTAACGCTATGTCTTGTCCCAGCATTTCTTAACATTTTCGTACCACATTGATATTCTAGTTAAAAAATTACATTTATTTATAACAATAAGTTATTTATGTATAGTAATGTAGTAACTACCGTAACTGCGATAAGCTGCAACAAGGTTACGGTCGATCAACATTGACCATCATTTGGATGCCTTGGAAGTGCACCTTTATGTAGGTAATTGTACGCACAATACTAATCTACCCCACAAAAAAATAGGATCAATTTTTTTTTAAATCTTAAATCTCACCAAGATCCGGTGGTTCCAACGCCAGTACAGAGTGTAATAACCACGAGTCATTGGTCAGAACGTGTGTGGTGAACTTGGAGTCATCTCGGAGGGCCTGTATGAGCGCGAGGAACGGGAACTTCCTGTTGGGGTCGTGGGACAGCGCCGGCATGATGTACATCTCCACCGGCTCGGGGTACGGGTTGCAGAGGAAGGCGGACGCGAACTCTGTCATTATTTGGTTGCTGGAAGACAGACAATATCTTTAAGTGACACTGATAGTGGCAGGACCAACTGCATAGATTTTAATGCGTGGAGTCGTGAGAAAGTGAGAATCAGAATAGAAAGGTTTGCTCTTTGAAACTGAACAGAATTAGTCAAGTGATCAAGATTTGACACTAAAAAACTCGATGATAAATACTTTCTAAACAATTTCTTGTCCTTTGTTGTTCTTAGTAAAAAGAACATTCGTCATAAACGTATTATGAGCATACTTTAAACTGTACAACTTACTCGTAATTTGGAATATTGACCCGCGATGTGAGGGTGAGAGGTCGTTGTATGAGATCTAATAGGGCTCCACTGAGCGCTGTCGGAGGGTTGGGCGAAGGCCCATACATGGGTGGCGTTTTCTGACTTATTAACTTACATAGATCTTGAAAATAACCTGAAAATTATAAAAAATATATGACTGTACTCCACAATTTTGAATTACATATTAAACATGAGATTAAAATAGATCTTACCTCTTTTGACAAGATATAAAAATGTGTTCCCCACAACACTGAAAACTTCACCACAGTTTATTGAAGTCTCAGCTGAGTTAGTGGATGTGAACACCTCAAACATTCTGAGTGGTACAGCCAAGGATACCTGTGGGACAGGACAATGAAAATCAAAACTATATTTCTAACCAGCTAACATGACATATCAAACAGAAAAGGTTGTGTTGGTTGACAAAATTACGCCAGTTATGATCGTAGGGTTAGCCAGAGTCGTACCTAAAAATTGGTTGTCTATAAAGTCGGTTTACGGACGATAGTTCAACATGACAACGTCATAACAAAACATTGATGAAATGATTGCATACTTTTATGAATAAAATTGAATGAGCGTAACGGGATAATGTGTCTGGAGTCATCCCTTTTCGTGCGTGCAGACAGCGGTTATCGATTTATTAGACGTTGTCACGTCAAAACAGGTGTAGAAGAGTAGTGGATCCTTCATCCTCTTAGCTTATAGAACCTACACTACTTTTATATTGATTTTCACGAATACAAAGGTCTGTGACCAAATAGTGGGAACTTAATAGGATGACTAGCTTCTACCAGAAGCTTCGCATGCGAGAAGGTAACTGCCCCATGGGATCTTACCGGAAACGTATCCTATGTTTTAATCACAACTATCTGTGTGCAAAATTTCATTCAAATCCATTCAGTAGTTTCTGCGTGAAAGAGTAACAGACATCCATACGTCCTCACAAACTTCTCATTTATATTATTAGTAGGATAGAGATCACTTACCTCTGTGTTATCTCTCAACAAACGTAGGTGTAATGCTAGCAACCTTCTAATCTGTACACAAGCCCCACAGATTTCATATACTTTCTTCCATTGTTGCAAGAGCAATTGAGAAAGGGCAACCTAAAAACAAATATATAATTAAAATTTGATGAGATAGTTATTTATTACTTCATTTAAATTTTATGTGCGGCTGAACCAGCTATTTGGTTTACACTTCACAAAATGTAATTTGTGGGTTAAACTGTATACCAAATAGCTTGTTCGACCGTATTGAGGATTTCGAAATTAACATACTGAAAATGTGAGAACTATTAAATTTCTTTTAAAGATTTTAAACTTTATCTCTATAGCATTAGGTTAAAGATTGATTGGGATAATATGTCAGTTTCGGGTAGCTTGATATGCTGGCGTCTGTACATAAACATGGAGAACAGAAAACCTATGATAATAATGTGTCACCGAGAAGCCAGTACTCAACATTTGTTTCTTATGAAAGCAAATTTTCTTACGTTTTTTGCAATTTGCAGGCCAGTGCTAGGCTATGTTGATTAAAACATTGATCGCGACTGTAAGACGTTTATGGTTACAGAATTATAATCATCAAAATTATCAATACAACCCCCTCCAAGTTCATAAAAGTCTAGGAATGATATTGACCTCAAAAAAGCAAATCCCCGACCTTTATGAACTTCGACGGTTGTGTTGATGATTTTAATGTTCATAATTCTGTAACTACATACGTCTTACAGTTTCAAACAATATTTTCAATAACTTAAAACAATGCAAATTGCAAAAACCGCAAGAAAATTGAATTTCGCAGGCTACCATGGCGCATCAGCCTTAAATTAAAATATTTAGTTACTTTGCTAAGTACCAAATTATAGATTTCTTTATTATTTCAAGGTATCAGTGATGTGAACAATAAAACGTTTAAAAAAAATCTAAATTCAATACAAAGATCAGTTGTATGATTGTTTATAATAGTTGTATGTTTGGTTTCACTGATAAAAAATCCCCAATCATACACTCATACCTACAGCTAAAACTGATAACATTCAAAGAAAAAAAAGGAAAACAATGTGAGCAAGAATTTTTTTTTTTTTTTTTTATTTAATTTCTTCTTTCTTTATAATGAAATCAAAGCATTTATTTCAAAATTAAATAGAAAAAGGCACTTTTAAGTGGTCAAAAACAAAAAGATGAAGCTGTACTCAATCATATGGTAAAATAAAGGATTTCCACCAAATGGCTCGCATCAGATTGGATGGAACAGATCTTACAATCTTTAAGCAGTATTAAATCATATACACCGTAATTAAAGTCTATATTACAAAGTCGCGCACAGCAGCTTCACCGCGGGCGTCTTCCGTGACACGCGATCGTAGCCGAAAGTATGCTGCGACGCGCGATCGGTTCCGGTCGCCTGTCGTCCGATCCGATCAGATTACCGACTGTAAACCGTTTTTGCCATAAATCATCATTACTTAATCCAAATTTTTCTTTTCCTCTTTTGTGTTTTGTGATTTTCTTCTTCTTCTTATGCAATAGCCAACAATACTATGTCAACTTTAATCATTTCAAAAATAAGAACACTTCAACACGGTAGGAATTAAACTATTATATGTTTGCAAGCGACAGTACGGAGCCATTTGGTATCTTTCCTATTAGATGCAATGCAAGATGTTAAGTAGAAATCATCGTTCACTGTGAAAAGAGTGTTTTTGCCCATTCCAAAGGATAGATCTTCATTTTTCGGTATATCTATTTTTTTTCATACATTTTCAACATTTTTTTATTAAATTTATTAATTTAAAAGTAATGTTATACCAGTCTAAGGCAATCCTGGTGGTCATCATAAAAGAACAGTATTTTGGCGACGAGTCCACACATCATCTTTTGATCGTTAGGTTTGACAGATAATGGGAATACACTGTCGAACTGTTCCCTCTCATATTGCTTATAATGTTTTCTAGTCAGATAACTCCTCACATAAGCTTGGATTTTTATTGTACTATTTAAACGTTTTCTGTGTTCCTGAAAGTAAATTATAGGTTTTATGTTATTCTGCATAAAAATACCTAATGAGTTATGATATGTTACTATGATGATGATGATGATGATGAATTTAAAGATCTTTTCAAAAAACAACAGCACTAATATTACTACTCATGGTGAAATAAACTTAGTTGAAAACTGCAAAGTCATTGTATTGATCAGTGGATGATTTCTAAAATTTTCAATGTTTTTGCAAAGTTTTACTTCTAGAATAATTCTTTAAATACTCCATATAACGATAAATATCAAGATAAAGTTAAGAACAGTGTGTGTATTCTTACTTTATCCAACTATATGGGATAAAAAGGACTAATTTACTTTATAGATTTTGTTAAGATAGAGTTAGATGGTAGTATTCTACATGCATCAGTTTTAATTAATGGCATTATCTTGTAATTGCACTGTTTATAGTTCAAGAGCAATTAAAGTGAAAGTTACAGGATAAATAGCACAAGTTAACCTCTCTTTTCTGTCTTTGTTGTTGTGACTGCAGTATCAAAGCGTCTCGGTCTGTCTTGTGCTGAGCGCTAGCGCCTGCTAAGTTCTGCTGGGGCTTGCGCCTGAAATCCCCCTCGAACGAATACATAGCTTGAACAGAACACACGACCTATAAACAAATCAAATAAAAACATTTTGTAAACATTAATCAGCTGAACTTTTCCTTGTGATTACTTGACTTTCATGCTTACCGTAGAAAAATTCAATATTATTTTAATATTTCATGAATACACAAGTTCATAATACGATTCTACGAATTTAACACAATCTACATGAAACTACACCAAATTGACGAAATACAAGTTTTTATTGGTTTTCTTACTAAGCAATGAGAAAAGAGTATTATTTCAGCTCTGACAGCAAACAATTCGAGTGTTACCAGCACAGAACATATATACTCTAAAGGAGGTTACCAGCCTATAAGCACTAAAATGGCTATTTACCTGACTACGCGTCGCAAAAAAGAGTGTAGCTCTGTTTAAACATTAAGTGCTGGGTACACTGTCTTCTGTCGAGTGAGCGAACGAGCCGAACGAACGAGGACAGCATGACGCTGATGCCTCAAAAGGTGGGTAGCCGTTTTTGGGTGGCCCTTGCGCCAATTCATAATGCAAGCACAGGCTGTGCTAGCGCTGCTGGCCTGCTACGTAATGCATAAAACCGGTAGCTACAGTTTTGAGTCGTTTGGGGTGTGGTCGACGAGTACTTTGAAGCTTAGACGTCATAATTATAGTAGTCTTTTTTTGTAATTATTTAGTTTTAATTATTCAGTAGTATAGATTTACCTGCCCATAGAATACGTGCCCTAATAAGCTATAACAACTATTTATCGCATTATATACCTATTAATGACCTACTATGAAATTCACAAACACAGGTTCCAAATTACTAAGAATATCATTGTTGGTTCCAAAGGCCATATACCAACGTTGTAGAACGCAAATAAGAAGATGAACATGATAAGGAAAATCTGTAACGGAACGCTGTCACTGACTTGTCAGTGATGATGACAGTGTCAGTCATTGTCAAAATTTATTTGATTGACAGGCCTCGGCAACAAAACATTCGATAATGGTGTGAGACGCTAAATACGGTACCTACTGCTAATTTGGCAAATAAATAAAACCCTTTTAAGTCAATAAACCTCTTTGCAGAATCTTACTAATTGAAATGTCTGATAATTTATTAGATGACACTGATACTGGTGACAGTGCTGTTCGGGTGGGCGCTACTTGTTTTCATTTAAGCCCGTCACAGACGTAGTTAAAATATTATATTAGTATGTCGAAATATATATTATAGTATAGCAAGCTACCACACTCGGGAGCTATACTATGATATATATTTTATCTTCACTCGGTCTGCGGTCGTCTTTGCAAGCGCAGATGCTAAGATATACCAAGCTATACCTATTTTTTTTTAATATTTTGGTGACGATAAAGAAATAATTATATTATAGCTGCGTGTGCGGGCACTCAAAAATTTCTAAAGAAACATGTCGTAATATGCCTTGCTATGATTCATGTTAATATACATTATAGCTACGTTTGTGACGGGCTTTAATGTATTTTACATTACATATCCTCATACATACCTCATTCTTTACTTTTTAGAATATGAGACCATCACTGGCTCAAGTTAGAGCAGTGATAGCATTTATGGAAAAACATCCAGACTTGGCACACCGGAAGCTTCGATTTGGTATGGGCCATGCCAAGTTTAAGAAGTTGTGGGTAGAACTGTCTAACATTGCCAACTCAATTGAAGGAGCTATAAAATCCACAAAAGGATGGATCAAGGTAACACAAGGTTTTACAATTTATAATTTTTATTTCAAGTAAATGATATATTATGTTTTAGCTGGCAAAGAATAGCTAGTTCCATACCTGTAATGTAACCTGCTATTTGCTAAGACCAAATGATAATGCTGGTACTATATTGCAAATTTTCAGTTTTGGTCTGACAAAAGACGAAGTATAGTAATCAAACAAAAGCAGATAGACCAAGGAAAACTTCAAGGCAGGTTGACACCACTAGAAATAAAGATTTTAGAACTTTGTGATGACAAATCCTCCACGCCTAGTAAGTAGCTTTACTTAATAATTAAATAGAATAGGTGTATCTGAAAGCATTTTAAGCCCTTGATCCCAACTGTTTATTTTGTCATATCTTCTATGGAAGTTACGGGTATGTAGGAGCCCAAAAGTCTAAATAATGTTTCTAGTCTTATTTCCTACTTTTTAGTCTAATTTGATCGGACTTCTTTGGTAAAAGAAGTCCCAAAAAAAGAAAAAAAGTAGGGATGTGGTTACATGAATTTCGACTAGGCTGAAAATTGGTAGGATTGTTCAATACACTATTATAAAGGAAATGTGAAAAAAAAATATGCGGGGTCAAAGGTCACACAAACGGGTTTTTTTTTCCTTGAATAAAAAAAACCATACACAGGAATGATGGGGAACTTTAACAATTTATTTGTAATTATATTTTGAACTATAATATTGCTGATAGAACTATAATGATCACAGCGGAAGTGCTGAAACAATTACCAAAAAAAGGAATAGTCCTACTGACACCTCTTTTTGATGCAGTATTGAGACTTTAATATTTCCCAAAGCTGTGGATAGTTTTAATTTTAAACATGATTCCCAAACCAGGTAAGCCTCCTACAGAAGCCACATCATAATAATAATAATAATAAATAAATAAATAAATAGTCCGTAAATTGCTGACGGCATTTCGAATGCATCACCCGCGTTCTTCAGTTATGAGACTGTATATCCCGCGAAAGTGTGGGGGTCGTGGCTTTTTAAACGCTAAGACTCTCCACAATCGCGAGATATGCAGTCTCAGGGATTATTTCCTAGAAGCCGACGTGGGGATGCATCGAGATGTGGTCGCGATGGACAAGGGCCTCACCCCGCTCTCCTTGGCTAAAGAGAACTGGCGCAAACCTATAGTACTTACTACTGATGACCGCAGGAAAGAATGGCAGGGCAAGGAGCTTCACGGGCGCTTCTACCGGGCTCTTCATGGGCCCGATGTAGATTTTCTAGCGTCCGTGTCCTGGTTACGTTCCGGGGACCTCTTCGGAGAAACCGAAGGTTTTGTCTGTGCAATTATGGATGAAGTAATGATGACGAATAACTACCGGAGATTTATTGTGAAGGACGGTACGGTTGACATATGTCGGGCATGCCACCGTCCAGGCGAATCAATCCGTCACATTATCTCCGGATGTTCTCGTCTAGCTAACGGAGAGTACTTGCATAGACACAACCTTGTAGCCAGGATTATCCATCAGCAACTTGCTCTAAAATACAATCTTGTGGAATCGGAAGTGCCCTACTATAGGTATGTGCCCGACCCAGTTCTCGTTAATGGCAGTATCACACTGTACTGGGATCAATCCATCATCACTGACAGGACTGTTATAGCTAATAGACCTGATATAGTGGTGATGGATCGATCAGAGCGGCGCGCAATGATTGTTGACATAACGGTCCCGCATGATGAGAACCTCGTGAAAGCCGAGAAAGATAAACAAATCAAGTATCTTGACTTGGCTCGCGAGGTTGTCGACATGTGGGAAGTGGACTCAGCAATCATTGTGCCGATAGTAGTGTCAGCGCATGGCTTAATTGCCAAGAGCCTCGACCAACACCTGAGGAGGCTCTCGTTAGGCAGCTGGATCAAGGGCTTGATTCAGAAAGCGGTACTCCTGGACACGGCCCGTATCGTTAGGAGGTTCCTCTCTCTGGAGCCCTGACCGCCGGTAGCTTGGACCCTGTTCCCGATACCGGTGGGCTACAATTTTTTATATTTTTAAATGTTTTTTTATATCAATAGTATTTAAAAATGTAAAAAATTTGTTGAAAAATTGAATAAAGGGAATAATAATAATAATAATAATAAGCCTTTTATTTCTCATCTCACAATATTTAAGATTTTTTTATATAAGTGTTAGTTGTGTTAGTGTTTGTCTTATTCTAGTTAGTAGTGTTATTTGTTTGGGTATCTTTTGGAGATGTAGTCCCATATTGGGTAAAGGCCTCCTCCATCCGCTTCCAATTCTCCCGATCTTTGGCAAGGGTCCACCAGTTTGTGCCAGCAGTCTGGGCTACGTCGTCTGCCCATCGTTTGTATGGTCTTCCAACCTTTCTTTTCCCTGGTGGTCCTTTCCAGTTAGTGGCTCGTATCGTCCATCTGTCGTCAGTGAGCCTTGCGATATGACCTGCCCACCGCCACTTTAGCGCTAGTGCTTGTGTTAGAGCATCTGTCAGCATGGTCTTTTTCCTAATTTTTGTACTTCGCACCTTGTGAATTTTTCTTATACCTAGCATGCTCCTCTCCATTGCCCGCTGGGTGGTTGTAATTTTTTTCTTGGTTCTGTCGGTGTGAACCCATGTTTGGCAGCCGTATAATAGGCAGGGTAGTATACAGGTGTCCATTACTACTTTCTTGAGATTCAAAGAGTAGTGGCCTTTTAGGATTTCTTTTAATGACCAATATTTTTGCCATGTGATGTTAACTCTCCTTTGTATTTCCTCTTCGTTATTTGTTTTGCTGAATGTCACTTGTTTACCTAGGTAAGTATAAGTTTTTACATATTCTATGCGATTTCCCTTGACATATATTGGTTTTTCATAGCTATTCGTCATTACTCTAGTCTTTTTTGCGTTCATTTCCAGACCTACCTTGGAGCTTTCTGTTGCTAATGAACCTATCATTTCCTCTAGAGTGTGTGGTGTTTCGGCCATTATGACGATATCGTCTGCGAACCTTAGATGGTTAAGGTACCTCTTGCCCATTTTAATACCTTTATGAGTCCAGTCTAGCTTCCTAAAGATAGTTTCCAAAACAGCTATGAAGAGTTTTGGTGAGATGGGGTCTCCTTGTCTCACGCCTCTTTCGATCTTGATTGGATCTCCTCTTGTTTCTAGTTTTACCTTACTAGTGCTGTTATCATATATGTTCTTCAGAATGTTTATGTATTTTCTATCGACGTTAGAGAGTTTCAGTGCTTCCCAGATTGAGTTATGACTAATTGTATCGAAAGCCTTACTGTAATCAATGTATGCTAGATATAAAGGCTTATTAAATTCTTTGTACTTCTCCATTGTTTGTTCTAGTACCTGTAGGTGGTCAGTTGTACTAAAACCCGAACGGAAACCTGCTTGTTCTATTGGTTGTGAGTCATCAATTGTAGGTGCTATTCTGCTTAGGATGATAGATGCGAATAATTTGTATGTGCTTGCCATCAGACTAATTGGCCTGTAGTTGCCTATATCTAATGGATTTCCTTTTTTATAAATTAGTGTTATTTCTGAAGTGCACCATTGTTGTGGCACTATCTCAGCATCTAATATCATGTTGAAGAGCTTTGTGAAATGGTGGAGTAGAACAGGTGCTCCTAATTTAATGGCTTCGTTGGTTATACCGTCGGGTCCTGGGCTTTTCTCGTCTTTTAGCTTTCTAATGTGGTCATATATTTCTCTTTCAGTTATTGGGTTTACTGTTGATCTAGAATCACTATGATCTTGTGTTTGTGGGGTGACGTTATGTATCTTTCTTTTGTATATTTCTCTGTAAAAGTTTGTAGCATGGTTAATAATATCTTTTCTCGTTTTTGTTTCCCTTGCATTGTCTTCCAACTTCTGTATCCATGTTTTTTGTAGTTTCAGGTCTCTAAAGGCTCTTTTTGTACTTCTATGGTTCGTAAGGTTTCTTGTGATTGTGTCCTGTCTATGCTTTTTGTAGTCTTGGTTAATAGATTTGTTGGTTACCTTGAATACTTCACTTAGCTCCTTTCTTATGATATTGTCTTTAGGTTTTGTTTTTATTAGTTCAGTGCGTTTCTTTATTAGTTCTTCAGTTTCCTTACTAAATATTTTTTGTTGTTTTCTGTCTTGGTTACTTGTGCTTAAACTGTGCATCACGGATTCTTCTAAAGTATTGTAGTAGGTTTGAATGCTCAGGGTCTCTTTAAAATTGGTTTCTAGACGTGATTGCAGGCTATTCACGTAACTTTTAATTTCATTGTCAGTTTTTAGATTTGTAGCTGAAGGTTTGTAGTTTTTTCTATTTTTCCTTGGCTGTTTTAAATCGAGAGAGGCTCTTAAAAGTCTGTGGTCGGAAGGGAATTTTATATTATTCAGCACTTCTGTGTTTGTGACAAGTTGGGGGTGGCTTGTTAGTATGAAATCTATTTCATTTGTTGTTTTCTGATCAGGTGAAATCCAGGTCCATCGTTTGTTTTCTCTTTTCTTGAAATATGTGTTCATTATAGGAAGCTTGTGTTCGAAAGCAAAGTCTATCAGTAGTTCGCCCCGGTCATTTCGTTCGCCATATCCGTACTGACCCATTATTAAGTTCTCGCCTTCTTTGGGGTGTCCTATTTTAGCGTTAAAGTCGCCCATTAGTATCACTTTGTCGTCAGCTTTGGAAAGTGCTTCTGTAATGGTATTGTAGAATTTCTGTATCTCTTCTTCACTCGCTTTCTCTGTGGGTGCATAGACTTGTATAAGTGAGAGGTGTAAGTTTTCTAGTTTCAATTGTAGCAAAGCAACCCTTTCTGACAGTCCCGTGAAGTTGATTATTTTGTTTTTAAATGTTTTCTTCAGTAAAAAGCCAACCCCGTGTTTCCCTTTCGTTTCTCCCATGTAACATAGAATGTAGTCTTTGTATTCTTCTATATTGCAACCTGTTCTTCTGACTTCGGAAAGACCCAAAATGTCGAATTTAATATTTTCTAGAGCATATGTTAGTTGAAGATATCTTTCAGTTGTAGACAGGGATCTCACATTATATGTGCATATTTGTAGTAAATCACTTTTTGCCTTCCTTGTAATAGATGGAGGGTGGTGGTCGTTATTCCCCACGGGGACCAGCCGGCTTGGGGAATGTAGATTGTTGTTGACGTTGATAATGTTGGTATTTAAGTTATTTCCTTTTTTCTGCTGTTTATTAATTAGTTGCTATTGGTTGTTGGTTTCAGTTTGAGTGGTTTGTCTAGTCTTATTCATGAGTTCAAAGGCATTTACTTTGATTATTTTGCTTGGAACCTTTGGTGTAGGACTGACATCGTTATTTGATTGGGGTGATGTATTGGAGGGAGCACGTTTCCTTTTCTCCTTTGCACTTCCTTGCTTTATTTTTCCTTTTATTACTAGTTTATCATATCGAATGACTGCAAAATTTCCTTTTTTCTTTTCTTCATTCTGCTGTATTTTTAGTTCTTTCCTAATTTGTAATACCTCTTTAGGGAAGTCTTCTGTAGCATATGTTGTCGCTGGGAAATATTTGCCATTCTTTAAGATTTCTACTTTTCTCCAAGCTAAGGTGAATTTGACTAATATAGGTCTGTGCTTATTATCCACTTTTTTCCCTAGTCTTTGGACCTGGTTAAGTTCCCACATGTCAAATTCTCGTATTCCACACTTGTTCCCTATGTTGTTTAGGAATTGCACAACCAAATTCATAAGCTCATTACTATTCGACTCTGTTTCTTTTAGCCCATGTAGCAATATGTTGTTCCTCCGCATTTCTTTTTCTAGATTTCCAACTTTATTTTTCAGTGTCATCACCTCATTTTTAAGTTGGGCATTCTCTTCAAGTAGTGGATTCAATTTCTGATCTATTATGTTCGCCATATTTGATGCTAGTGAGCTGGTTTGTTTCATAAATTCTTCTTTTAATTCATTCATCTTCAAGTCCATGGTCTCGTTGACTCTCTCGAGAAATAACTCCATCTGTTTATCCATTATTTACTATTTAGAAGAAATTTCCAACTCTGGCAACACTCACTTGACAATCTACTCTATGACAGTGACATCCACTGACAGTTGTCACTTAGGATTGTAGCGGACTTTGTTATTATAAATTGAAGTGAGGGTAGATTTTTTTCACCAAGTGATTCCAATATTTTCAATCACAGTTTTTAGTAATTAAATCAAGTTTTTGTCACTAGATAATATCACCACGATTAAGTGAACACTTTAAATACACTTTTATAATAATTTCAGTATCAAAGTCACGGTTTTTCTTAGCAAATTTCGAAATACTTGGAGAGCACAAGTGCTTCTGACAACAGTTGACAGCAGAAACATCATACAGGCCAATAAGTCTTCTCCCTTTACTTTCAAAACTTCTTGAGAAGCTAGTTCTGAGACGGATTTTCCAAATTCTTGAAGAAAAAAAATATAATACCAGATGATCAATTCGGTTTTCGCTCTGTCGTTCCATGATGCCGACATCATGGAACGACAGAGCAAATACACAGAGTAGCTCACACAATACGGCAGATGCTGGAAAGAAAAGAATACTGCTCAGCAGTTTTCCTTGATATCCAGCTTTCAACCGTGTCTGGCATAAAGGCCTCTTAATTATTCTTATATAAGATAAAACTTCAGTTGCCGAATACTGCTCCTAAAGTCTTATCTGCAACACCGGAAATTCCAGGTTAAATGTGAAGGCTGCCTATCATCCATCTGCCAAATAGAAGCAGGAGTACCCCAGGGTTCGGTACTGGGTCCAATTTTATACATAATCTACACTGCTGACTTACCTCTTTCAGAAGAAGTAATCATCCCAACCTATGCAGATGACACTGCACTGCAGTCCTCTCTAGCCACAGATCCTATTACAGCATCCACAAAATTACAAGAGAATCTGGTGAAAATTTGAACCTGGCTGAAGAAGTGGAGAATAAGAGCTAGCTCTGCCAAATCGGTTCATATAGCATTTGCATTAAAGAGAGGGGACTGTCCACCTGTGACGCGTGATGATGGCTGAATTCAACAATCAGATATCTGGGTATACATCTGGACAGAAGGCTCACTTGGCGAGAGCACATAAAGGCTAAAAGGGATCAGACAAACAAAAAGTTTTGTGAGGTGTATTGGCTAATAGGTAGACAGTCGTCACTAAGACTAGAAAATAATTTTCTCTTTTACAAAAGCATTATAAAACCAGTGTGGACATATGGCATACAACTCCGGGCCAGCAAGCCATCAGCAAGTCACTCCAATATAGAAATTCTCCAACGCTTCCAACACAAAGTATTGAAGACGCTGAGCAATTCACCATGATTTATACGGTCAGAGAAGAAATAGAAAACTCCTGTGAGGCATACAAGCAAAGACTCAGACAACACAGAAATCATCTGGCCACAACACTGTTGAACACCAACAACTGCATGTTCCGATTGAAAAGGACTAGATTAGCCTCAATCTGATGATTGTTTGAAAACATGGGAGATGACAAATCACTGGATGAGCAAATCGAAAAGAGATGACAAATCAACAAATCTGATTAAAGCTAATAGGGCTGATAGCAGATATTAGAACAATTGTACCAAATGTCTAAATTGACCGGACTAAAGGGTATAAGGAAAGGTTACATGTAAATAATATAAAATTTTATAAATGGATAAAACTTAACTATTGAAATCCAGAAACAAGTTGTTCATAAGCCACTAAGCACCTGCAAAAATTCAGACTTCAATACATTATGTATGGGCGTTTTAATGGCTTTTGTTTATAACTATTTAAAGGAGCTTCTTAAAGCTGTGTAACAAATATATGTTAACTAGCCGATACCCGCGGCTTTGCCCGCGTACAATTATATACTACAACCCGCATCAAAATCCGTTGCGCAGTTTTAAAGATTTAAGCATACATAGGGACAGACAGACGCAGCGGGAGACTTTGTTTTACAATATGTAGTGAAGTAGCAAATACGTAGTAAATATTTACATTAACAACGCAGTTAATACAACGCTAAAATATGAAAACTTGAAAGTGGTCAGACAACCTGACGTCAGAATGACTAAAGACTTTATTTCGTTTATATCTCTCTTAACGCAAAGGTAGCAAATATTTCATTATAGGTAGTAAATAGGTAGTAAATTGGTGGTAGTATAATTATAGTCTCATGTACATTTCTCGTTTGGTCCAGCCATCCTGACGGTCACATATGTAGCCCTAGCAGAGGATGATCGTAGCAATATTAAACTAGCTATTCAATATAATCAAGATATAAATTTTATCTAGGAAAAAAGAGAGCTGTGAAGCAAGAACCGTGTAATGGTGATGATGAGGATTCACTTGATGACACATACTCAAAGGATGAAGACTACAGCAATGCAGATAATAGTCAACAGTACCCAACAGAGTCAGATGAACGTCAATTGAATATGATTGACAAATTGGTAGGTAGTTTTTGTCCATTATGGTTTTAAAGATTTACTGTCATTTTCTGTTGTTCTTAAGGCTGATGCTCCTTCTTACTTCACATTCAAGTTCTCTAGTTAGCCATATTTCTTATTTTCATAC
This sequence comes from Xestia c-nigrum, assembly GCA_916618015.1. Lineage (NCBI taxonomy): Eukaryota > Metazoa > Arthropoda > Insecta > Lepidoptera > Noctuidae > Xestia > Xestia c-nigrum. The sequence goes on along the minus strand of OU745245.1, from coordinate 8,888,758 downwards.
AGTAATATTGCGATATTAATTAAAATGGGTAAATATTTGACAGCTATTTGCGACATCGCCACCTGCCGACGGCAGCCGTCGACTGGTGGCGACGTCGCAAATAGCTGGGTGGCTACGTGGGTTTCAGTCGCCGACGCGTCGATGCTTGCAGTTGTGGCGTCGTCGGCAGCCGCCGGCGGTTCGACGGCAATCATCGACATACATTTACGCGCCATGCCACAACTGCAAGCGTCACCACTCGACGACGCTTCGACGGCTGCCGCTGACGCGTCGTCGATAGGTGGCGGCGGTTTATCTACCGTTGGCAACGTGCCGCTCAACTGTAAGAACGCTTACTAGATTGAGAATAATGGTGATAAAATAAATTACACAAAGTAAAGGGCCTGCTTGGATTTGCTTCAAAGTGACCGTTGCCACGCGACTCGAGCATCTGCACTCCCGCCACGTAGTTAGTCTTTTGACGCACGTATCCAACGATGTCCTCTGCCGCAGCGGTGTAGTGCGCCGCTCGTATGTTCACGTTGGGCTTCGAAGGGGCCGTGCCACAGCGGTTCTTGTCGGTACGTTTACGGCGCTTTCTCCTCAATACCATCACGTTTTGTTCACCCGAATCGGTGACTTGGCAGGCATGAGCTTCCACAGCAGTCAGGACCGAGACTATACGCTAGTAATCTCGGTCCAAGTAGTCTTAGGACCCGTACTCTTCAATTTATACGTCTCTGACATACCAAAACCACGAATTGCAGGTTAGATGCTCTCTCAATACGCAGATGACCTGTGTATTCTCAATGCAGCGGAGAAGCCAAACCATGCCACAAAGCGTGCAGAATGGGCTGCGGAGGAACTTATCGATTATTACAGGAGATGAAGCTTCCAATGCAACGTGGATAAAACAGAGGGCATTATGTTTTCTCACAAAAGACCTAGACGAGGGAACATGAACAGTGGATACATGAATTATATCCAATTGAAGAATGAAAGAATTGAATATAAGAATGAAGTCAAATACCACCGAGGTATTTGACTTCATTCTTATATTCAATTCTTTTCGTATCGTATTCGACAAGAGACTATCCATGAATAAGCACACAAAAGAAAGAATACAAAAGCTAAAACGAGTAAGAGGCGCCCTAAATTCCATCATAGGGTACCGATCTACAGTGAATATAGAAACAAAATTACTCATCACAAAACAATACAGAATGGCACTGAAACCTGCAGGTAACTTCCCACGTGGCACTGAAACCAAAACTCTTTGGGATATGCTCGAACAAGACCCGTGGCATCTCAGAACACACTCTATACAGTCACTCCTAGTTATTAAGTAAGTACAGGTCTAGACCTGATGGGATCCTAAATCCAAAACTTCTCACACTTGTTTTATATAATTCAACCGTGTGTGAAAAGAATTACATAATAGGTCCGTCCCCCCGGAGATACTGCGTCAAATGCACCTGTAAAAATTCATAAGTGTAATACATGAACTAAATAAATAAACATTTATTCTAATCTATTCTACTACGCTAGTAAAATATCCACGAGCATGTTGAAATTTTACAGAAGCTGCATCATCAAAAATAGTATTAACATTTTTAACTCACACTTTGTATTAAAAAATCGATGGCTGGCCCATTCAACAGATCATCATCATCAGCCTATTAATGTTCCCACTGCTGGGACACAGGCCTCCTGTCTATGAGAGGGAATGGGCTATAATCCACCACGCGAGCCCACTGCGGATTGGTAGATGTCACTTGTCTTCGAACTTTTTAGTCTAGAACTACTTGCCGGTTTCTTCATCATGATGTTTTCCGTCACCGTTTTGAGAGCAGTGGTGATGAATTAAATTACACAAAGTAATGCGAATGTCTGGGTTCGAACCCACGACTTACGGTTCGCAAGTCGGGGCCGCCACCAAAGCTTTCCCATTCATCACGTGTACGTTACTCCAGCAGGAAAGTATCTCCTAGAGATATATGAGTAGAACGTATAGTTGGTGCCTTATCTGCTGTAAATGTGCCCCCACATAAAAAATGTGTGCGTGTGTGGTCATCAATATGTATGAATCCGTCGCTTTTTAGAAGTCATTCAAATTTGGTCGGATAACCAGCCGTTGTTTGCTTAATTTGGTTTTTTGTTTATATTTACTAATGCGAAACATTCCAAGCTCAATATTTTCACCGTATATTTTTGACTAAAGGCACATGATTTTGGTTTACACCTACACATCTGAAATTTAGCCAGTTCCTTGTATTTTGCCGTCAAAGTTATGACACTATCGTTTTGACTTTTAGCAAGATTATTCAAAAACGCATGCATGAAGCGTTTTGAAACTTTGTATGGTTATTATTAGCGTCAAGAAGGACCGAATACACTTTTCAGCGAACTTATGCCTTGTCTCATTTAGGCGCTGCGATGTTTTTTCGGGTTTTCATAAAACCGCAATAACTTGAAAACTATAAATATTTTCTTAAATCTAATTGGGGCACACATTAAGAGCTACTCGTGTATGTTTATTCTACAGGGGCACATGCAATGGTTTTAGATATATACGATTCATCAAAATGTTACTGCAGCAGGAAACGCAATATCTCGAAAATCTGAAGGGGCACAGATGTTATTTTTTGGGGGCACATAGTGGCACACATATAAGCTCTCTGGCCATGCACAATTTTTCTCTCTCCGATCACTTGTTTAGAATTTTCCTGCTAGAAAAACGTTACCCCAGCAAGAATCGTTTTTCCGTTTTTTTAGCAAAACGACAGGGGGCACACATTTTTTATGTGGGGGCACATTTACAGCAGATAAGGCACCAACTATACGTTCTACTCATATATCTCTAGGAGATACTTTCCTGCTGGAGTAACGTACACATTCATCACATACAACTTGTTTAATGATTGACATTTCTTGATTCCTAGGTGGAAGTAATGGATCAGCAAGCAGCAGCTATGACTCAGATGGCGCAGGCATCTCTTAGTAACGCAAAAGCCTTAGAACGAGTAGCAGATGCCTCACATGTACAAGTAAGTTATTTAAAACCTTGCACTATACGTGTACGTAGACTATATCTGATATAAATGATTTATTTTTTAATTCATGTAGCTCTAGTCATACTTGGTTTTCATCAGTAAGATTTAATGTAGCTTTATCTTTTTAATTGTATAGAGATCCTCTTGCACAAACTCTGGCTAATATTGGCGCTCAGTAAACACATACGACGGTTGCATTCCTGCGTTTTTCCCTTTCCGGTGCCTCTTTAATACTTCATCATCATCACTACCTGTAATTACCCACTGTAAACTGTTGGGTATAGGCCTCCCTCATGTCAGCGTTCCCGCGGTTTTTACGATATCGTCAACTAAGCGAGCTTTTGGGAGCCGTGGGTTTCTGTGGCCTCACTTTTGGTCACCACTTCGTCAATGTTTTACATAAACAAGGAAAAGTTATTTTCGCCAGCCCCCGGGGCCACCTCGGTAAACTTTATCAGTTCAGTTTGGAGCTTCAAAATACCTACATAGAAAACATTTTCCACAGGCACTGGCAGTAGACAGGCTAGCCGGGACATTTGAGACCATCAACGCATCAGTTCATGACATCAGAAACGCTATCTTAGGAATCGATTACACCATGAAACGGTGCTACCCCGCAACAGCTGCGCAGCAACGGCAGAACTCAAACATATTCAGCTAAAAAATTCTTATTGATCTCTTATATTGTAGTATTTATCGATAGTATTAAGTGCATGTTTAATGTGCAACATGCAATTATGAACCTTAAGTTGTAGGCAGTAAGTATTATTATCATACAGACTGAAGTTCTGTAATCTGATCTGTACATTATGTAACCATTAATGCATATTAATGACGTAAGTAATTTATGAATAAGATTATTACTTTTAGTGATTTCGGCTTTTTATTTTCCTCGTACAAACTGCATTCATCCTGTTATATTTATAAGAACAGCAGTGTTTATGTAGTGAAAGATTATATCCACGTAGTTATCTTATCTTCACTGATAGTGATTGTTTTATCAAGTCGTGTATCATTGCTCCATTTTTCATGTGAATTCGAACTACACTGTCTCTAGTACATCGTTTTATTTGATATAAAAACATACAATAATGCGAAAACTTTCACATATTGGATTAAAGGATTTTTTTAAAGATGGAGTGGAAGTGTTTTTTAATGTTAGTGTTATTTAGTGCGGGTGTGTGCAGTGACAAGTGCCCGAAGCAATGTGATTGTGATATGGACAATGGGTTGAACAGAGCCGTATGTGTGGATCAAAACATTATCAACATAGAAGTAGGAGTGCCCAAAGCGGTGCAAGTGTATAGTCTGAGTCATAATGCTATTAGCGAACTGGATAACTTTTGTTTTAAGGTATTTTTCTTTGTTATTATTACATTTTTATGAGTAGGCAAACTTAGTCAGGGGTATTTATACACGCAATGTCACAAAGAACACTTCTGATGTACTTAACTAAGTAATTTCTCAAGTACCTACCTAAGTTGTTGCTATAAATGATATAAAATGATTAAAGGAATATTTAAAAAAAACAACTTGTACTTGTAATTCCAAGAATAAAGTTAGTCATGCTCTCCCTGATTGTTTGTTTGTTTGCTTACTCAGCTGAACTGATTATAGCGGTCCGTTTGACCAACTTTAAAAAGGTTTATAGATCTTTACTTACCATAGTTACCTATCAGGTCAAGACCAGATTTCTTGCTTACAAAAGCTTTAATTGGTATACCTACACATATAAAAAGTTAAACACGGTGTGTTTAGTTAGATTTTAACAAAAGCCAATTCAATATAGCATACTGATATTTCTATGTTCGGTACTATTTGCAGAATTGTAGATAGGTATTTCAACTCTCGTTAAAATTATTTGTGTCAGAAGGTGGGTACAAGCACATATCATTGTTTTATCGTTTCGAAACCAATGCCTGATATGTACAAATTGACATTGCCTGACCCGTCTAGTTATTGATAAAAAAAAATGAAAACGGATATTACTCATAGCAATTATTTTGTATACCTACTGCTTATGTAGTTTAATTTAATATTTTGAAAACATAATTGCTTTAAATATAATGAGTACTTCGTTTTATTTTAGGAAACTGGCTACACGTCATTGGAAGTACTGGATCTGTCATACAATCTGATATTTTGGATCGGCCTGCACGCTTTCTCGGGATTAGACAAGCTAAGCCACTTGGATTTGAGCAGCAATCGACTGAGATTCATCCCTTCAGATCTCTTCTGGGACACGCCGGAACTCGACACTTTGGACTTGTCATCCAACGTTTTTGAAAGCCTAAAGAACGAACCCTTTCTGATGCACTCCAAATTAAAGGTAAGAAATTAATACCAATGCCATAAATTCCGAACTGACTAGTTACTCCTACATGTCTTAGAGGATTTTTTTTCGCGAAAGCGTTTTTTTTTCTAAAGACCGGTTTTCTTTTCCAGGTATTAAACTTAAACAACTGCCGAATTAAAGCCTTACCAACTCGTCTGTTCAACCGCCTGCCGAATTTGAGAAAACTTGATTTGAGCGAAAACTACGTTGTTACTTTAAAAACTGATCTATTACTGCCTCTGCGTAAGCTGGAAAGAATAGAACTACGAAATGATTATTGGCAATGCAATACAGACTTCATAGCAGTTGAGAATTGGATAACATCTCGAGGTATCACCTATGATAAGCAATGCAAGAAAAGAGCACCGCAGATGTCCGAGAAGATTATATCCATAGTTCCGGTTGTGGAGAAAAAGGAAGTCGACTTGAGCGAAATTTGGAATATAACTACAGATCAAATCGATTCTGTGCCCCAACAGCCCTCTACACCACTCACACCATATGAAAAATTTGACCAAGAATTTTCATCAGTGAAAGCATTCGTTATTGGTGTTGAAATAGGATTAGCAATTGGAATAGTGGGAACTTATATTTGGTTGAGCAAGTTTTGTAAATGTGGGGCACTGAGCTGCGCACGGCCACAGACGAGAAGACAAAGACGAAGGATGCAAAGGTTTGAAGGGGACATGAGGACGAATTTATTATGGAGCACTATAGTGAATCCTGACTTGGAGACTCCCCCCTCATTCCGCAGACAGCTGTCCCTGCCGGACAGAAGTGCGCCGTTCCCGACGTACGGTCTGCCTGGCTTCACTGAAGCTCCCCTACACATAGACGCGATACGCTTGCCAGACCGTGCAGAGACGCCGCCGCCGCCATACAACGACTGCCGCATCAATATATGACATCAGTGACGGAGTGGGTTGTGTTCTAGTGTTTATTATCTCTATTGTGATATTTCGAATTATGTCTTCCCAAGTGGAAACCTCTGATTTCCGGTCTTTGTATATGACGTTAATGATAAGATAAATATGCATAGGTATTAAATATATGAAGTGATGAATATTTAGACTGTAACATAAGGTCGATGGAATGAAAGAATAAATTAGTTTTTAAAATAAAAGTAAGCTTTTTTTATAAAATCGTTATTTATTTTATAAATACCATTATCACATTTGATTCATTAACAAAATTATATGATCTGTCATAATATAAAAGTTAATATAATATGCTAAGCCAGACTCATAGAATTTAATATAAACTCTCTAAAATTAAAATAGATATAATTTGGGTAACTCTATAGAATTTTGTACATTACATAACACAACCTTGTGGCAATTTCATATTCGTAAACTATGGCATTCCCATGGCATATTATAGATTCCAAACACTGGTAAAAATTATATATTGAACTATTTCAGGCGCCCAAATTGTCAGTGAACATAACATTAGGTGGAAATCGAATTCAGATTCAAGTAAATCAGATAAGCAAGCTTCACATAGTCAACATTAGTATTCAATGGTTTATAAATAAATAGGTACATTTGTAAGAAAATGGAATGTACAGTTGATTTAAATAGCGTTAAAAAGACATAAAAAAACAAAATATCGTTACAAATTTATATACATCCATTTTGGCTATAAAAGGAACATGAACTGGAAATGCATGATTAGTCAAGTAAACCAAAACAATACTAAACATGAATACAATTTAACCTAAACAAATGCTATTTCAGTAAACTACCAGACGACGTAAACCTCGCGATTAAAATACGTTATAATAACCAACATACATTTACTACCCTATTTACATACTTTACTTCTAGTTATAATACGTAATCAGGCACATCATGGCATGTCATTTCTGATTATCACGCGAATATTTCCACTACCCGAATTGAAACTAATGATATTTCGTTGTACACAACTATTTGTGGTTGCCTAAATAATTATAATAGTAGGCAGATATACTAGTAGAGAGGTATAAACACACTGTCAGAGGCACTTCGACGACCCGAACAGCAATACGATGTCCGCATTTAATAAGATGACGATAAAAATACTATCTTCATGCTTCTTCAATTGAAAAGGTTATGACAAATATTTAGGCCGCGTTCTCACTATGTCGTGACGACAGATAATCGTGTAGTTTTAAGTGTCGTGGCTTGTGTATTTAAATGGAGGAGTCCACATAATATGTATAGGCGACGCGACTACTGTCGTCCACGACCTTTGCCAACTAAAAACCAACAGTAAATTAACCGTCAAGACATAGTGCGGACGGGGTCTTACGGCTTAACTAAATTGAGAAAACACGTGCAGTTACCAGGATTTTCGTTACACACGTCGAGGCATTGTTCATAACTACAAAAATACATTGAACCTACATTATAAATACATTTTGTTCCTTATCTCTTACACGTTAGGGTCTTCGTTCTCCAGCGCCAGTTGGCTGATGTTCACGTAGTCTGGGTGCTGGGAGAACACGTCTACTAGTTGGCTGAAGGTCGGTCTAGCGTCAGGGTTGTACGCCCAGCAGTCCAGCATCACTTGATATATCTCGTCGGGACAGTTCTCTGGTCTTTCTAGGCGATTGCCGCTTTCTACTATTTGTATTGCCTGTAAACAAGTTTTATTTATTTAGTAAACAGACTTTGAATTTCAAGGAGGAGAAGGCAAGAAAACGGAACTACTTAATTAGTTGTAATCACGTTGGCGAAGTAAGACACGGCGTAATCAAACACCCCCTTACCCCTTACCAACTTTGTAGAGTTCATAAGACCTGACTCGTCTTACATCAATCAACTATACGTTAGGGTACGTACCTCAATCCCCCTCATATCTCCATAGGGCTGCTGTCCGTAGGAGAACATCTCCCACAGAGTGATGCCGTAGCTCCACACGTCGCTGGCGTGACTGAACGTGCCGTAGTTGTACGACTCGGGCGCGTACCACTTGATGGGCCACTTGCCGCCGCGGCTGGCCTTGTAGTACGAACTGTCCGTTGATAGGGCTCGTGAGAGGCCGAAGTCACTTATTTTTGCTTGATGTCTGGAAGTAATAATTTTATTTTGATAAATGTTGGTGGCAAACGGACTTGAAAAAGATTGTTGTAAAAGTTATTTCTAATTTGATATACTGTTAATTGCAAAAACAAAGCAGTCACACGTAGACATTTTATGCTAATTTGATAAAGAGAGTGATAACCACCCTAACAGTACTATTACAAAGGGACTGGGTTCAATGGTCTTTAATTACCTGCTAGCCAGCAGAATATTCCTCGCAGCTAAATCGCGATGTACGAAGCGACGACGTTCCAAATACCGCATACCGGCCGCCACTTGGCAGGCCCACAATCGGAGCTCGTACCCAGGTGACGCCTTGTCGGGGTGACGCACTAAGAACTCTAGTAATGATCCTAAAGGCACTAGCTCTTGGATCATTGCTAGTGGCGGGCCCTGAAAAAAGAAATAAACATTTTTTTATACATGTAAGTCGTAAGTAATAATAATAAAGCTCATTTATCCATATTTTTCTTTATAAATGTTTTTTTCAAATTAATAGTTTAGTTATAGTATTATTAGTTAGATATGGACCCTTTTGGGTAAAAGCCTCCTCCATCCCGTGCCAGTTTTTCCTATTTTGGGCCAACTCCATCCACACTACATGTAAGTATAATTGTCCAAATAACACATCTTTCCCCCCAGAACCTATTTAGTAAAGATCGGGGCGGTTTGTCTTCTTCCTCTACCCCTAAATCTCTATCATCAGCCATCATTGTTTCTACCTTTGTATCTATTGTTTCTTTGGTCGTTCATTATACATAATATCTTCTCCAGTTACAATCAAAACGATATCGACATTGTACATGATGACATATTGTATTGTACAACGGGCTGATGTCCGCAACTCCACGTCAAAGCGCATATTTTGCGTAATATGGAAACAAAAATATGTAGGTTGCACGGTAGCTGACACAAATTCAAACTTTTATCTGACACATACATACATGTTAGTATTACAGGTCAATCACTGATATACTGATAACGATAAAGGAACATAGTTTTTTTATGTTATTGGGTAGGCCACGCCTACTTAATGTCAACACTGCCTTCGGACATCTGCACTGCCAGTGGTATCGCAAGTATGTTGCCAAGGCCGATTCAGAGATAGAATTAGGAAATGCAATCTCGGTCGCGAGATCTTGAATATCACGGGTTTTCAAAATCGTGGACGAAAATGTCGTTCCGTAAATTCATTAGCTTCTAGATTTTAATCTGTTTGAGATTTCCAACATTTTGACAGTGAGTCCGCGCTATTTGGTATAATACTATGCTGCCTCAGAAGCCATTTTGAGAATAAACAGTTAGGGGCAACATACGACGGACTTTTTTACACTTTAAGGCGATCAGTATGTTCCTTTCCATCAGTAGATCCTTTTAGTGGACAAAAAAGTAGTCAAACACATCAATCACGCAAAATGTTTGTCTGTTGCAGAGTACACAAAAAGTCTGTCGTCTGCGCTGCCCCTAAGGGTTGTTGTGTGCGCTGATATGTTACGTTATGTATGCGTTTTGGAGATAAAGTACTTAGAACTTTCATTCTTGTCAACACAAAAGTTTTATTTCAAAAGTAGACCAGGCCCCTTATTCACAACCATTCGACTCGATTCCGATTCGGAAAGTCGTATATCTGTCTTCTTCTGGCATTACGAAAACGACCGAGATAGACATACGACTTTCCGAGTCGGAAGCGAGTCGAAGACGACTTTCCGAGTCGAATGGTTGTGAATAAGGGGCCAGGGCCCCTTATTCACAACCATTCGACACCCATCCATTCGGAAAGTCGTATGTCTATCTTGGTCGTTTTCGTAATGCCAGAAGACAGATATACGAGTTGTCGAATCGGAAACGAGTCGAACGTTTGTGAATACGGGACAGAAACGTCGATAAATATTATAAGTGCAGGTCACTCAACTTACCAAAGATACACCGATTATTCGGACGATGCACCGGTGTCGGACAGACATCATAACCTTCGCTTCAGACAGGAACTCCTTCTTGTTGGTGTCGGTGTGTTGCATGTGCAGCGTCTTCACGGCGACCTGCTGCGCCGCCTGGTCGGGCGCGGCCGGGTTGTACGTCGCGCGCAGCACGGAACCGAACTCGCCCTCACCCAGCACAGCGCCTAGCGTTAGCTCCGTCATTGGGATGAATTCTGTCAAATGAGCTTGCAAATAAATTTATTTATTCAATGTTATTGCTAGCTGACAACTACTGACAGTACTTTCACAGTTTGGTACCTTGTGACTGAAACTGTAGCTACATTTAATTTTCAACTTTGTTTCGACAATTCGAAAGTGCCTGTAACTGGCCTACTTGAAATAAATGCTCTGATTATGTTTTTTTTTAAGAATTTGCGGTTTATGTTAGAAACTTTAAATCTTTTAATCAATACAATGAACTCAACTCATAATTGCCTGACTTGGATGTGTTCTTTGGTTCTCTACCCAGGTTCAAAACCCTGTTGCGCTCCCATTTGAACCGACATTTAAATAGCCTTAAGTAATTTTTTATTTTTGTTTTCAGCCTTTATATTTAAATTTTGTTATTTTATTTTGGTTTTTTGTACTTTATTATTTTAAGTGTGTTATTGTAAGTCTGTTATTTGATCTCTTTTTTAGTTTTAAGTCATAGTTGTTTTATTTTGTTATGAATGTTGTGTACACCTATAATTGGTACGTACATTAGAACCATACCAAATGGACCTTTAATTATAAATGTGTTATGTATGTACTGTTGGTGCACCTATTTTAAATAAATAAATAAATAAACTTTTATTCCTCCCCGCGACCACGGCTGGTGCAATCCGGTCGAAACGTCGGGATTAAATTAAAGGTAAATTCGCGATAAATACCCGTCTTCTTACGTTTTATAACTTTTATTAGGACAATCATAATTATAAGGTCATAAAACGAGAATGCTGCGATCGGCGAGAAGTTACAATAAAGCCTAGCTAGTCTAATCGCTACTAAATTCATGCTGTAAAAATCTCGCTACAAGTTTTTAGAGAAGATAACTTACCCTGCAGTGTGGATAGCTGGCCATCAGAATCAACAGATATCTCATTATAATTCTCTGCTAACGTTACCACCGCACTATTATTCCCTGGCACTTTATACGTTTCATTATCGTCGGGTGTTTCTTCGTTGTTATTAATACTATCGTTGTTGAAATCTGACGAGAATGATAGGTTCCTTGTGAGCAATTCGAACATATTGTTGTTGGATTGTATGGAGCTGGGCGGTGACGTTTGTGCAGACATTTGCTTGTCACTCAGTATGTCATGTTTTACTAGAGAGAGGGATTGTTGTGTGTTTATAGCGGCACGACTTGATGCTAGCTTTTTCGTTCGTGGCATTGTGGAGAACTGAAACAAGCAAACACCAGTTTTTAACATACGGTTTCAGTAGGTACCTAGTTATGCTTATAAGCAATATTTTTATTTCAAAATGGGTCTGCTTTTGACCTAGATTACACCTCATGGAAAGCGATGCATGAGGTCTATGATGGACGAGTGTGCCCAGATGATGCCTGTTCACTGTTGTGAAAGTGACGATGTCTTGAAGCGCCGGTGAAACTAACACCTAGTAAAGTTATAAAAAAATCAATTATTTAAAACCTGCATACATGTGTACTTACTTACACATCAGAAATAATGTGCATGGCATAATTGGTGTGATTTGTCGTCATTTTATGAGAAATGCATACAATAATGAGTAGTTACAGCCATAAAAGAAAGTGTGCTTACTTCAGGTAGAGGTGGCTTAGGTTTCGGCGGCACAGCGGTGGTAAGTCGGGTAGGCAGACCATCAGGCACTGTACTGTAGTGCTCGATCAGCCTCTCCAGAGATTCTAAATAAGGTCCATCGTCTATAAACAGCCAGTTCGCCTGAAATTCAATTAAAAAGTTATGACCAAGAGCCTAAACTTTCAAAGTTTTAGCATAGCACTATATTCTTTTAAATTAAATAATAGGTAGGTATACACTTATACAGTCCCTTTCACATATTATTACCACAATCCAACAGAAACCTTACGGATACAGGAATAAGGACCACTGTAATTTGACAAAGTTGCCAGTGATAGCAACCTTTAGCGATTATAACAGTGATGCAAAGTCATCTAACATCCAGTATCTAGTCTACTTTACAGATATAATAAATACCAGCTTATTACTGTCCCACTGCTGGACAAAGGCCTCTTCTCAACAGAGAAGGCACGAGCATTGAGCACCAGGCTTATTAAAGACGGGTTGGCGATTTCATACTCATATTAATTATAAGTCCAGGTTTCCTCACGCTGTTTTCCTACACCCAGAATTAATGAAAAAAAAAGCATGTTTACCTCTTTCCTAATAATAAAGTTATAAGGCGTGTTTTCGCTGAGCATAGTTAGCACGTAGGCGCCAGTATGCCTCTCGCTGTAGCGCACCAGGTACACGCCGTCGGACGCCTTGCCTTCCACCTTGTGGTGTTTGCAGTACTCCTCTAATGTCTTCACGGCTTCCTCGCGATTTAATGTACCGTGGTACCAATACTTTTTAGACGTTTTCGGTACATCTGGTTGGTGGTTTTCTGTAAAAAAAAGATTGGACTTTGATCATGGTCATCTACTAGACTGGGTGTGGTTTAGTTATCTTCGCCTTTGTTTCAACGTAGACAATGATGTTATTTAGTTGGCAGTGAAAACTACGTCAAGTTTGCATCAACCATTCACTATCTGAAATTTTAATAGTGCGTAATAATGCATAATAATGTACAAGAGCACCAGTATTTGATCCTCAAACTGCAGAAAATAGATTAAAGAAAGGAAGTTCCTTACTCAACAACTGGTAGCACTCGGTGTGTCCATAATGTTTCGCCAGGTCAGCAGGAGTGTCGTGTGCCAGCGTCCTTGGCTGGGCTGGAGCTTTCAGCTTTAGTAGAGCCTAGAAATAAAAGTTTGGAATTAACATGTTCATAGCAGTCATATGCTTGGAAAGTTACATAAAGGGTGTAAAACACCTCTTCACGAAGCCGAAAGGCACTTGTTCTCCCCATCATTGCGATCATTTTTTTGTTCTACACCATACCTGGGAACCTTCTGGTTACGGAGATATGGGGGTCAAAATTACAAATTTTTGACAAGTTTTTTTTTTAATACAAGTTTTTTTTGTAAGATTTTGACTTTTAACACCTCCACGACCCCCGTACTATTCAATCCATCCATCAGCACAATGTTTTAAGTGCGGTACATCGAGTTCTACCAAAAAACATAATTTATAACCTCAAAAAAAAAAGTTGTTTCCCAGCAATAATTTTTGCGTAATGTTACTTAGTTTGATGTACAGAATGCTTGGTTAGCGGCTTTGTGATGAGGTGGTTTACACCCTGTATATTCTACACGACAGAAACAAAGCAGAGAGATAATCCACTATGCACGCAGTACATTGGCCGTGGCGTTTTATGAGTGTTGCACGCGTGGCTTCCCTGTCCTCGCTCTTCTATGTCCATGTCCATGCGCACGAATTCGGCTTCTTACCAAGAAATCCTCGGCAATTATAAAGGGTGTAAAACACCTCTTCACGAAGCGGGAAGTCACTTGTTCTCCCCATCATTGCGATATTTTTTTTGTTCTACACCATACAAAGTCAAAGTTACAACTTTTTTTTTTAAATACAAGTTTTTTTTGTAAGATTTTATGACCTCCACGACCCCCGTACTATTCAATCCATCCGTCAGCACAATGTTTTAAGTGCGTGATATTAAGTTCTACCACAAAACATGATTTATAACTAAAAAAGAAGTGGTTTCCCAGCAATAATTTTTACGTAAATTTACATAGTTTGATGTACATAATGCTTGGTTAACGGCTTTGTGATGAGGTGGTTTACATCCTGTATAGCTTCGCGAAGCTCTCGGGAGGCTCCAGATTCTATGCTTCTGGGTAGAGCTAGACTTATAGGTACACCGCGTACAACATTCTGAACCAACGTCATATAGCAGCAGACAATGAAGTTCACATTATGTACTTACACTTATGTACGTACATGTCAGCGACAGTTCTCATGCAAATATCGATAATAACTCAAATAGACTGCAGATATGCTCAAAACTTTATTGTTAGTAAATCCTTTTTAATGCAACTAAATGTTTTGAAGTCTGGTTGAAGGGTTTAAGTTGTGTGTTGTCTGTCAGGCCCAGAACTATCTCTACTCTCTCTGTGCTTCAAATTCAGCTAACATACCTTGATACAGTCAATGTGTCCCCTCTGCGCGGCATCGTGTAGCGGCACCTTGCCGGTGGGCGCGTGTCTCATCTGGTAGTTCGCATTGCCCTTCGTTATCAGCAACTCCGTCGTACTCGGCAAGTTGTTCTGGCATGTGTACTGCGCACAAATACAAAGAATTTTCTCAACAGATTCCTGATTTGTATCCCAAATAGGCATGTACTTTTAAGAAAAGTTGATTTAGCGTAGCGTATGGTCAAAAATAGCTCTAACATAAACAAAAAACAACACTTCTGCATTTAGAAGTAATAGCGGCAGTTTTTAACAGACTTCTAAAAAAGAGGAATGTACATAACCTCCTTCTCCAACAGTATCTTCTTTTTTCTTCATGTACAGTCAGCAAAACAGTTAGGTATGCAGGCTAGCAATCTTCTTACGAATATTATAAATGAAAAAGTCTGTAAAGATCGATTTTTGTAATACTTTCACGCAGAAACTACTTAAAGGATTCGGATGAAATTGCAAACAGATTGATTATAACCCTTTTCCATTTATAAAGATAAAGATAAAGATAACTTTATTTTGCAAATATGGGTAAGCTCAAACGTTGACAAAAACATATAATAGTACAGCCATATTTTACCACGTAGGCATGCAAAAGATTTAAACATAACTTATAACTAAATACAATTTTAAAATTATTAAACACTAAATAAAATAACAAAGTACCTACATATATTGCTATTAATTATACAAAATGATGCACTATCCTAAGAACTTTTTCTCATTTAGGAATTCCTTAATGTTATAATATGCTTTCGCCACTAAAAAGCTTCGAAATCTTTTTTTAAATAATGAAAGCGGAAGCTCTTTCCATGTCTTTGGCAATTTGTTAAAAATGACTGGTGCCATGCAGTAGACACTTTTGCGCATAAGTGCAGTCTTGGCTGGCTCTAGACATAGGACACTATTATCGCGTCTATTGCGTGGTACTACATCTGATAGTCGTCTAAATCGACTTGGATTTGTCTTTACAAACACACTTTATAATAGTAGTAAGAAGATTGCTAGCCTGTAAACCTAACTGTTTTGCTGACTGCACTTATGTACTTACAACCTGTTCTCTGTGATTATGGCACGCGTAGCAGACAGAGACAGCCGTGGAAACTGGTTTTGTCGCCGAAAGAATCGACAAAATGACAGATTGTAGAAAGATTTGTCGTCAGCTTGGCGATGTTAAAAATTTAGATTTTGTCTGACAATGCCTGATGCCCACTCACCGTCACTAAGTGTCACCTAGCTGAATGCCTAATTCATGTTTTCACCAACACTAAATGTCACCTAACTCAATGCCGAAAAGTCGTTTTCACCAACACGATGTGACATTTATCTCAATGCCTACTTACAGTAATTTTTCCTGGCAGGAATTTGTGTCGACTATCATAACCAAAAAGGGCAAAAAGTTGCAAGGCAAATACGTCCGTAAAACAAACACAGTTTTTTAAATGTCTCTTAATTGTGACTGCATGCTAACATGACTCTTCAACCAAAGATGTCGTCATGGTTTGATCAACTCAACGCTCATCTTACTTTTTTCAACAAGAGATAATATAAAACTCACATGTAAAGGCGTATATCCAAACGAGTCTCTAACATTGACAGTGGCTCCACTTTCTATCAGCTTGGCAAGTATATTGTCTCTCCCGGCCCTCGCCGCGATGTGCACGGCAGTCTGGCCATCCTGGTTCTTAGCGTCGCGACTTCGGTAGCCGCATGCTAGCATCTGAGATACTATGTTGTAGTCGCCAGCTTCTGTCGCCCTGGGAATGGAATGAAAAGTTGTTTATTTTGAAGCAAAGAGCACACTAAGCGTGCCGTGTCGACGGCCCGACGCGCCTGTAGATAACAGCACACAACAAGTGGTAAGTGTCAAGGGCCGATGCCTGCCGGGGCTGCGGGATTATTCGAAAGAGGTACTGCGGCCTTGGAACATAAAGCGGTAAGAAGGAACATGAATGGGTTTTAGTCAGTAATAGTCTGACACTCCCTTCCGTTCTGCCCAGAGCGGGAAGAATGATTTAATGATTTCCCATCCGAAAAAAGCACATTGTAGGTACAATTAAGGGGCTGTATAAAACGGTCTCGGCAGAAAGATATAGTGGAATGAGGTAAACCTATACATGAATGTTTGCCCGTGGCAAACTTTAAGCAGCTGGTTGGGACAACCAACTTTTATTGTAGGTAACTAGAAATTACCGAAACATGGTGTTTTTTTTTTTAACTGTCAGTCGGTCAGTCATCAGTCTCTTATTTGAAACACATTATCATAGCTAATGACAACATCATTAATTAAGACAATGAAATTGATACTAGCTTACAAGAAATATTTAAATAATATCAATAAGGAACAATGTGTACACTAATGAATCATTAGCATAAACAATGATTCACCATTGCCAAACACAGATGTCTCTAAACGAATAGTTGTCATCATATCAGACACCATCAAACATTCTCAGGGTATGACTCATATTATCAGCTCCTAGAGCTCACTTGAACTAATATTGATCTGGATACAACTTATCATTGCTTTAGTTTTTTTTGTATTCTAATTTAACAATTAAACTTTGACAAACATGACTCAACACTGATTACATTATTACTTTCTTCTGTTTGGGGCAAAAACATGCAGCTAAAAATAGTATTTAATAAGCATTAATAAGTCTCATAAATTTAATTAGGTTCAAAAGCAACCAATCATGTTTGAAAATGATTAATGCTTTCATCAAATAAGAATTAATCATATAAAAGTAAATTAAGTTTAGTCATAAGATCAATAAGTATTCCTAGCAAAATAGTTTACACAAGATTCAAGAATGTGATTACAAAACTAGGCATGGCATGTGACTTCTGACTCAATTATTTCGGATCACATTTGGTATTCCAATCAGAGTACATTGCAAACACATCTTGTCATAAAACATGCAAAGAATTTTGATGTTGTACACACATAGCGTCATGTCACATATGTAGACATTATCATGCTACCAGTTTATAGCCACTACTACTGGCCTTCTCTTGATATTTATTGGATAAACATATTGAACAATGCGCTCAACAGGAAATTGTCAATAAGCTTGTCAGCACTTGTATTAAATTACAAGCCCTATAAAGTGCAGTGCATGTTAAAATCAGTGCAATAACCCCTTTTATGGCTGATCTTACTTACAATTTAATGTACAAAAATAAGTTTTGAACAAGCCAGGTCATTAAAAGTTAACAAGAAATTAATTTTACTCATGGTCATTGTACTTTTAATTGACTGAAATTTATTAATAAGTAGAATGAAGACATGAGTTCAAACTTTGTGTGAGGTCCTAGATATACAAGGATAAGGATGTCATACTAGAATAAGGTTTTAGTAGTACCATAGGTTTGTAAAACACAGACAAGTGCAAGAGGTTTACTGACAATAGATTTTGAGAATATGCATATTATGGATTTGGTGACTCCAGAGAAGTAAATGACGAAGACAAAAGCAGTTTTTAATAATTGCAGCTCTGGAATTTATTTTCATAATAGACATTCCAGTACACTGTTTTAGTACAATAGCGCTGAATAGAAAAAAATAAACCAATGATGGTAAAAGAATGCTACTACACTCCATTCAGCATACAGCATACATAAAACAAGAGGGATAAATTAAGGGCAATATAAGTAGCTCTCATCTTAATGAAACTTCCTTCTTCAACTATGTACATGTTCTATCTCTAATTGAGATTGCATGCTTCTATCAATTATTTTGTTTGTGACCAATTTAGGTACTTTTTACTATTGTGGGAATGTGGCATGGTATTGAATGTTATTTTAAAAGTTTCATGGCCTATTTCACGATGTCCGAATATTTGGCTATATTCGGACACTGAATTCCAAAATGGAATAGAATTTGTATGTAATTATCTGCAAAGTCAATGGAAACTTAATCATAGATTTAGATCGATAGAGAAGTTATCTATCTATCTCCTAACTCTTTGTGATGAAGTAGCTGATGTACCTGCTTTTCCCTTGACGTGGACAGCCTCGTAGAAGTTATTAAAAATATTGACAGACGAAAATTAACTTTATTTTTAAAACTACATCTTTATTATCTATAGAGAAGAAAGATTTGTATTTTTATGTGTAACTAATAAATTTAAAAACTACTGGACTGCTTTGAAAATTTCTTCCAGCAATGGATAGCTACATTAGTAGGGACTTAACAAGTAACACTAGCCCACAGGTATAGCTAGTATTTTATTAGCATACACACACGGTAACGTGAACTATGCAGGTGAAACTGCATGACGTCTACTATGCTATACTAATCGCTTCAAAGAGTAAATATTTGTATTTTTGTATGTAATGAATAATTATTTACATTTGGCTATTTGCCAATTTTTAAATAATAACACAGACACATTTGATTGAACCATTGTCGTAAGTAGATTCACAATAAGGATGGTGTCATTTCTTAAACAATTAATTGATCATACGTTAGTAGCAAACTAATAACATTCAAACAATCAATTTATGACTAGTCATAAACATAATGTTATTAGTTTAAATACATGGGCAGTGTCTCACTTCGGGCCAAAACATTATCAATATTATGACACCATTCATGCTAGTATGGAAATAGAGTTACTATTTGATAAATACATTACGAGTTTTAATTAAATCCTGGATTGTAAATTCTTCCATGTTACGTTATTCTTGTTTATTACATGGTTTTAAGAACAATGGTATGAATAATCCCAGTGGCAGATACAAACAAACAATATTATTATGTAAAATTTCCTTATTCAAATGGTCAAGTACCTAATATAGAGTAAACATTATTATTGTAAGATGTATCCACATGACTTTTAAAAGTGATTTTCAAAAGGGATTTTTTATTTTATTGATTGTAATTTTAAGCTTTTACAAACAAACTATTTTGAGACTCATACTAATAAGAAGGTGTTATCACAAAGTTGCTATTCAACGAGATAAGGCATAAAAATAACATTATGGCTGTAATCCCCAAAGGTTTAGGCAGAGAAGTACCCAACTATAGTACACTTACATAGCCAGTTATGTTTCAGTTCTATGTAACAGGGGTGAGCATATTGCTAACAACCAAACACACACTCCATGAGAAAATCCATGATGGAAAAAGCCAATAAAACTACCAGAGCCAGGAATCGAACCCAGGACCTTATGGCCAGCAGTTGTGCTTGCGACCACTCAACCAACGAGACAGTTTTCCATATAAGAAATTATACAAAAACGATCATGATATTCAGGAAGATCAAGGATGATTTTGATTAGCAAATCCATACCGATGCAAAAGGTTTGTAGTGCCTTGAGTGCGGGATTCATGAGGTGGAGGCTGCCCCTTGCACACAACTGACAGCCTGGTGACGAGGCCATTGGAGTCTCCTCGGTAATGCTGTATGAGTGTGTCAAGTCCATGCACAGTAGTGTGCTCTTCAATTGAGAAGAATGCGTCTTCACCATGTCTCCTTATTTGATAGTGCACTACTTCTCCCTGCAGAAAAGAAATGATCACTATAGAAAAACACTTTTTTGAGAGTGGCCTAAAATAGGCAGGTACAAAGGTGTTCCTAAGTACTGATTCAGAAGCAATTTCTATAATTATTTGGGGGCATCAATTTAAAATGTTACTTTGAATGGCTTCTGTTTGGTGTACAGATAAACATTACTGATAACAGTGACAGTTTTAAAAATTGGAAAACAAAGTTGTTTTGAGGTTAGTAAAACTTTTGGAACTGACCTGGTGCAAAACTGAGAGCACATAATCTCCAGGGGACGTATTACTTTCACGTACTAAAAACACACCATCCTCTCCTTCTGCAATTTTCGACAAAAAATCCATTTATCAATAACGCAAAACATTGGTACAACAATAACAACATACAATAATAATCACAACCGACCTTCCTTCAACAGCTTCTCAGCCGTGTCTCGAGATATTTTCCCATGAAACCAGTTGACATTATCTTCTCTGTTCATTCTCAACAAAAAAGAGTTTGTCTGAAAAGTTAATTTAAAACTTGTTCAACAAGTATTTTCACAGACACAAAACTTTTCTTGAACATTTCTTGTGCAAGTCAATATTTTGCTCACACGGTATCTTTATTGAATTAAATCACGAAAAAATAACATAATTTATATAGAAAATTGTTGTTTTATATCTTTATTTATTTAAATTAATTCACGAGACTTCTTATGTTCCAACATAAACTTTTAGAAACTGTTCGCCATGTTTCTCCCTATTTCATTCCCACACAGTACACAAGTGACATTCAAACAAGCAAACAATTTAAAATGCCTGTACGTTAAACATCATTCTCTTTCTAAAACTTGGTTATTTCTGTATGTGTAACAGAGATCGCTATACAAACTACTGTTATTTTCAATTTATCCGTATAATATTGTAAACGTCAGACCAACTACAATGGTCAAATAAGAAACTGATAAGACTTTTTAAGGTGATTCATCCACAATAATAATCTTATTTAATTCATTCGAATTTATCATTAATTCACTTATATTTATTAGTAATTTTAAAATAAAACTTACCTTCAACAGTATGAATGACGTCATGGTTGTTATCATGATATCCAACTTTGGAAACACAAAAATATTTACAAAATATACGATAGAAGAATCTTTAATTAAATCTTCTTCGTTTCTTGCAACCACACATATTTATCACGAAAATAACGAATTATTGTGTTAGCACAAGGTATTCCGTAAAAAGCGCAGCACGGTGAGCGCGGAGTGCGTCTAGCAAGCAGCCGGCAGACAGGCGCAGTATCCCCGACTCTGCCTTCCAACGAATGACTCATAGCAAGGTCAATTCCGAGAAATGAATCACCAACGTACTCAGTTCTACAATGCTTTATGTAGTACGCATTCCCCCACAACACAACACTGCTTCATTATTGTAATTTGTAAATAAAGACATAAATTACCTATAAATGGTTACCTATGTATGTAGTTGAAGTAAGTAGTACCTACCTACCTACAAATAGGTAATGCTTAGTTAGGGGTTTTTAGATGTAGGTTAGGATCTCTAATTTTTTACTATTTGGTTGTTTTTTTTAACAAGGTTTTCTAGGTAACAAACGGTAGGTAGTACCTACCTAGGTACCAACTCTTTTTATTACCATATTTACCAAGATGTATGTTTTAAGTACCTACTACGAAACTTGGACCAACACTGAAAGGTTGAGTTGTTAGGGATCCATCTTCCGTGATTGTTATTCATTTTGAACTCTCGAAATTAACAAAACAACAATCACAAAAACAATAAAACAGAATAAATAAAACAATAAGTAAAAGAACAATCACAGAAGACATCCCTTTGGGGATACAACCTTTTGGGGTTTAATTGATTTTGATTTTAGAATTGATCCCTTACAAGAGATAGGTAGGTACGTAGGAACAGTCACAGAATACAGAATCTTTCAAAGATAGGACGTATACCCATATAGGAGAGAGATTAGACGGCTGTTTATTACAAGAGGAATTTAGTAGGTATAGTGCGCCGAAAATTTCCAATAAACGTGAAGTACCTACATAGGTATTTCTTTTTATGGTTGTTACGTCGTTTGTTTTAACAAGTGGCGGAGACAACCCTGTGCTAACTTCGCAATAAGCAATAAGACGCCGATGACTCACACTCACAAGATCTGCAAATATTGTCAGATACCCAAGTATCTGCAAAGTTAATCAACGCTAGGGACATTATTTTTCCAGAAGTGGCTATTACGCATACCATTGCGCTGGTATTTCCCGAGGGCTTAAGGAGAGCTGTAGGTGCACAGCATGAGTAGCTTCTCGCAATTCGCTTTAATGTTTACTTTTTACGATTTATGTATGTTCGGGTGAAAACAGAGATAACGAATTTTCCCAGATACCTACGACACTTTAGCTACTTAAGTCTTTCTTTTTAGCCACTGTAAACCACTATATTGTAACTTTCATCGAAATCGTTAGAACCGTTTTCGAGAACGAGGTAACAAATGTTGCTCATAGAACTTGTACTTTATTCATTTGTACTCAGTTAAACAATTTTAACACTGTGCAGTTCCAAAGATAAAGGCACCTATAATTAACATTCAAACGTCGATGATGCCTCTAGTCCTTGAACGTTTAATTAGCGTTCTCCTTTTTAAACTTTTTAAGTGGGACCTTCACAGTAACATACAAAGCATACAACATATCCCAAGACGTGTGTTTGTCCCATAATTTCCTCCAGTTCACATTAGTATCATATTTTCTTAAAAAGCATTCCTTCTGACTGGTAAACTCTGTTGCTATTTATGAATCCAAATGAAGTAAGTAATCGAAGGAACATTTCCTCTGACTGTGGTAAATCGAAGAAATATTTAACAAAGTTAAATGTTTTAAGACGTCTGCGGAGCATGCGTATTTCATACAAACGTAATACCAAAATAATTTGTAAATTAAATATATTCTTATGGTAGTGTGTATTTATTTCGATTGAATTACAGAATATCTAGGTTCCCAAATAGATATTTTGATTGAACACTGATTTTAACAAGAGTTGTAAGAAAAATAAGTTTTCTATAGAAATTTTAAATTCCGCATAATTATCTCGTCTTTTTTTTGTCCTCTCAAAAACTATATTTGAGAACATAGTTTTGGTATTACGTTTGTATGAAATACGCATGCTCCACCGGCCCCTTAATAATTTCATATTTACATCTCTTGCTTTTTCTTTTTATAAATATGATAAGGTAAAAGAAAGGGAATAATTCGAATTTTAGCCTAAAACAAGGATTGTAGGTAAGGTAAGGTTTTAGATGTGAAAATCCAACTGCAAATGAAAAGGTAGTACATTAGCGTGTATCACGTATCGCGGTAGTTAGCTGGGCCAGTTGATTGTACAAGGGTCCAAGTACGAATCATAGATTAAGAAACACTTGTCTAGTAGCGTGGGCCTTTCGCATACCGATACATTGCCTCACTTTTACGGCTTTGGCGCTGTGATGGCCCAAAACCAAAGAAATGTAAACCTCAGTGCGTTTAAGCTCGTTCTAATGAGTAGCGATTTGAGTGGGTCTCAGATTTTACAATAGAAAACAAAATAATCACAAACTAACAATATCATACAAAAACAATAGCATAGCACAATCCGATAGTATAGTTTTCCTAGGGATGTCATTAGATAGTCAGATCTCATGGAAATTACACACAGACAAAATCTGTAAAAAAATATACAGGTATGTTTACGCTCTTTGGCGTCTGACACGTATATCCAGCCAAAAAACAGCTTTACAAGCTTATCATGGATATGTAGCCTCCAACCTACGATATGGTATTATATTATGGGGCGGCTCAGTAGAATTTAATAGAGTATTCTTGGCGCAAAAACAGTGCATTCGCGCACTTTGTAATGTGGATTCACTAACGTCATGCAAACCATTATTCCAAAAACTAAATTTATTAACAGCACCGTCCATGTATATATTTGAGTCTTGTATTTTCGTCAAAACACATCAGTACCTATACAAATCGTTTGGTGAATATTGTAATTTTAATACCCGGTATCCCAATAGCTTCCCTTTGCCAAACATAAAAATTGATCTGTATAGAAGAAACTGTTACCCCATGTCTATTAAATTATTTAACAAATTACCTAATGAACTAAAATACCTACCCCTTAGTTTATTCCGAAAAAAATTGTACTCTTGGCTGGTCACAAAATGTTTCTACACTACCCAGGAATACCTTAGTTATAAGAATAGAAAATTATTATAACACCTCACTAAGTTCCTATTCTAGTGCAATAATAGTTAGATATTTAATTTAGTATGTTTAGTCATATCACCCATTTGGTTTTGTTTGTTATTTTAAGCTTTTATTTTATATTTCGTGTAACAGAAATGGTTTATATGAGGATCCTTATTGTTAGATTTGAAATGTAACAATTATTTACCATCTATTTACCCATATTATGCGAATAAATTATTTGATTTGATTTGATTTGATTTGATATTATTCTCATAGGGTGAAGTTCCTTTCAAAGTTCAATTTATTAATTGGCATTAAATCGTCATGGTAATCGTTCGTCAGTCGTACTTAGGTAATTCCTGCCCTTAAGTACACTGCTAAGCCCAATAGGGATTTTTTGGAATTATTATTGTACTTTACCTTTAAGTTCTTGTTTAGATACCTACCTATATCGGTTTAGGTTAGGCTAGTGATTACTAAACTTATTTGTTAGGTAGGTATAAATATATTACTTTGAGAATTGATTCACTTACAGCAGAAAAGTAACTCACAAGTCTCCTAGAATTTATCAATACAGATTTTTTTTTCTAAATGTCATCTCGCAGTTCTATTTACAGATTAAATTGTCTGCTTACCGGACTACCTATATTTAAACACGGTTTTATTATTGTTTACCGCGCATCATACTAATATTGCACTTTATGATTCCCAAGTGCCGAGCCCAACATAGTTGGGAAAAGGCTAGGCAGATGATGATGATCATGGTTCACAAGTCCCTCTGTTCTATCCCGATGTTCACATTGTAATAGTACATTGTTACCCTAGGGGTGAAAGTAACTTATCTTGTCCCAAGACGGCGCTTGGCGCCCAAGCGTAGCGCGGGCGGTAATAGTTCGAGGGACTAAATAAGTCTTTAACCCGAGGTAAACACTGTGCTTTTCATTACGAATACAAGGAAAATAAAAATTAAAACACGAAACAACTCGACAAAAAAAATTAAGATCGAATTGCCGCTTTCCCGTTTATTTTCTTTTTTTTTCTGTGGCCTGCTATTCATCCTTTATTTTTCACTTTCGTCACTGAAAAAATAGTAAATATTTGGCCCAAATCTATGGTATTTTAAAGAAACATTTGTAACCAAATTATAACTAAGTTATTTTAAAAGAATATATTCTTTCATGAATACAGAATTTTATGTTATTTCAATTTCACACGCGCTGTAATTTATAGGCTGTATAGTATAAGTCAGAACATGGTTCAATAGTAAGGTGAAAATAGAACTAGTTTTCTACACTAATATTATAAAGAGGAAAACTTTGTTTGTTTGTTTGTTTGTTTGGTTGTAATGAATAGGCTTAAAAACTACTGGACCGTTTTTAAAAATTCTTCCACCATTCGAAAGCTACATTATCCACGAGTAACATAGGATATATTTTATCCCCGTACTCCCACGGGAACGGGAATTACGCGGGTGAAACCGCGTGACGTCCGCTAGTTTTTAATAATTTGACAGCTGTCAGTTGAAACCGATTCTCCCTAGGGCTGAAAAGTATTACTTTCAACCCGCTCGTCAGGCAACTTCAGACCTACTTTCCGAGTATGAGTAACGAAAAATATTTTTCAATGGAAAATAGGAGAATGAAGATTTTTCCACACAGAATCCCATTTAATTCAGAGCTACATAAAAACCTCCCGAGATAAACAAGAGGGGTAAACAATCATTCATCCATGACGATTTATGTGTGCACTCACACTCCATGATTAGATAAACGTTCGACCTAACTATTTAGAAAGCATTCGCTATACCTAGTGCACCGAGTGGACAAACCAGTCTCAAAGTTTGTTTACCTCACGAATGCAATGTTTATTTACTTTCATTCGTCTCCCAGCAACCTGTCTACATTCTGCATAGAATGCCCGGCCAGCCATTGTATTCGAGAGAATGTATTTCTTTGTGTCTTTCCTGACTAAGCCATAAGAAAACTATCCCATTCAGTTCAGGTTGTGTTAATGTTCGTGTGCTTGAAATTCTCGTCTTGCTTTATTATACTTTGTAATGCCGTTCGGTTTTTTAGTTTTACTTATCTTTTAACGACAGAAGCGTCTTTGTTTATTTATGAAATTCGACCTTATATAATTGAATATCAATTAAAAATAATGATCACAATCATAGACCTCTATTACAATAGGCACTTCCTTGAATGATTTTTATATTGTAGTTTCAGTAAAGTACCTATTCAATCTTTGTAATCAGAAAAAAAACCTTTTAATACTGGTGATATTCCCAGAAAAAAAAAACTTAAATGCCATAAGTTTTCACAAAAGAAAAAAAGGGAATGAAACTTTAATGGCTTTTGTAACACTTTTTCTAGTGTGCGGGCCAGTACCTGCACGCTTTTCAGGACATTATTTAATTACGACCTTCTTTCACGGAAATGTTTTTTTTTACCTACTTTTATAGCTTGCTTGATAGCCTTTTTACACATAGCTGTAAAAAAAAACAATTCATGGAACCGTGCACGCACCCACAAATGATACATTAGAAACTTAAGTCTTAAAATTTCTCCTTGAAATATAGTGTAAAGGTCCTTGATACATGTAGGTACCTACATTATATCCGTTTCTTCAAGGCAACCTGGAGTGGCTGCGCTGGGCACGGGTGACTCACTGCGCTTTCTACCAGCTTACCGACGGTGGGTAGCGGTCGATGACACCAGCCTGTTTATTCCCCATTCGTACTAGACCTATTGTGCTAAAACTGTAATGTCGTAAACAAGTGACTAAGGAATATTTTACATTCTGTGGGTGGAACTTAGGGTTTAGATGTGCTTCGTACACTAGTGATCTTTGGGAAGTAGATCCTAAGTCATTATCCTGTTTTTCTTTGTTTCTTACTAAGGTGAGCAAAATTTTTGGTAGTATTTAGGTACCTACCTACTACATTTTAAAAACAATCAATGAACTCATTTCATTGATTGAATAACAGTGGACTATTTCCTGGAAAATTGAATAAAAATTAATATTTATAATTTATTCGTTAATCATTGAAGGTTTTCAATAATGCTAAAAATAAAATATCATAAATAATTTTCCTGATCGATAACATGTAGTTTAGTTGACGGTAAATCGGCAACCCTACAATGGATAAGGAAACGCCACGAAGCCGGCCGACCTCAAAAACAAGTGCGAAATGACTAAAGCAAAACGAATACGAGGACCGAAACTGAACGGTAGCGCCGATGAGGTAATCACACTATGAATGAAAAAATATATAAAAAATCTAAAATAAGCTAACTGTAAGGCCGATGAGAAACCACTGAAAAATCAATCTTAAACTGACACTGATAGAGATGGTTTTCAACTATGAAGCAGCGTGTGGATATTTTGAGACACCGCGCCATTGAATAGATGTAGCAGATACAGAATATGACTCATCTGCGACTAGGAGATCACTGAGCGTGAACTTTAGGTATTCAAGTTGTGTTAAGTTCTCGGTATACGATTTCAGGCTATATTTAGAATGTTCACGAACTAAAACGCTATCAGGACCTACCTAAATACAAAATATGATCTAGTCTAGGGTTTCGCGAACTTATGTTGGTCAGTTAATTAACTAAAATGATCGATGGATACTTTTACATCGTTGTAGATATGGTAACTAATATGGTGCAGCAAGATTTAGAGTGACCTTTATACAAACACTCAAAACACATTAAATACTAGTAAAATTAAATTAAAAAACCCCGGTACATGATGTACTAAAAGTTAAATAGAAAATAATTCATTATCATTAGGTCCTAAGTAGCACTCCACTTTCCTCATATCATTTCGTTAGTTAGTATTCCTTATTCCCTTTCAATATGGTTTACATTATTGCTGTCGTCAAGCCGTTACGTTTGATATATACCCATTTTGAAAGAATTGTGAAAACAAAAATGGAATTCACCATTTTGTGGTGGCGGCCATCTTTGATTTGAAATATATTATAACGTATAGTATTCCCGTTAAGCCCTTTTATTTGATACCCATATTGAGGGAGTTGTTGAATAAATATGTAAACCGCCATTTTGTGGCGCTGTCTTGGATCAATTTTCATCAAACATTGCTAAAAACACTCCCGACTAATTCACCTTTCAAACAATAAAACAAAATCAAAATCCGTTCAAGCGTTCGGGAGCTACGATGCCACAGACAGACACACACACATAGACACGTCAAACTTATAACATTCCGTCGTTTTTGCGTCGGGGGTTAAAAATATGGAACCCAAAATAACAACATATTATTATGTACCTTATTTATTTATTTATTAACCTCCTCCCCCCCCTCCCTCCTCCTTTTGTACCTTTATCCCTAATGAAGCTATTCTCAAGATACTCCAGCTGGGAAACTGCAAAGATTCAGGGCTAGGATAAGCCAGTACCTAATACTGTCTCTGAGTAAGAAATTTTTTTGTTGTGCCGTTACTATGCAACCGCTGCGTAAAGGCTACGAAGCATTGCGGGGACGAGACATAGCCGTCACGTGGCTAGATCAGGTTACGTTTTTTTTCTCCTTGTGACGCTAAAGTTCGTGGCACACTTGACAAGCATCGCACCAGCACAGCTGTTGCCCAGCGTTGCCTCGAATATAGGCTACGGCGCGCTTACCACGCGTCGTCCGCAAGGCGCAAGCTCGAAGTCCGCACGCTGGCCGTAATAGTCCGGGAGGTAGCATTGCATTTTAGGTATTATCTCTAATAGGTAATTATATTTTGGTAACGAGGATTCGTAAATATTTTTGTTTTCAGGTTTGCTAAATAAATAAAGAAATAATAGAAAAAAAAATAAAAAAACGATATAAATAAATAGCTTTCATTTTATTTTGTTAATTATACGATATTTGGGTATCTAGTATAATCGATATCCTGAAAAAACCAGCGCTCATCTGAAAACCATCTATTTTTGTGTAAGAAAAACCACTGCTGCGTCTTCCGAACTGTGCAGAAAGCAGTTTGGTCAACAAGCTTTCGATTTGTACTGAATTTTACATAACTTGGGATTCCTGTCATACTTACTAGTAATGGTATTTTTTAAAAGCGCCGCCAGGTTTTATGCATTGCAGCATCGTGACCAATTAGATTATATCAGCTGGGAGTGTTATCAAACTAGGTTTTAGTGAAGTGGGCTCTCTAATTAAATATGTAATGGGCCATACATTACACAAAGAGTATATACCCAAGGCGGGCAACTCGGAGTCCGCGCGCAGCAAGTATGCGGTCGCCGCGCTGTAAGCACGCGGTCCGCTCGCTTGCGGCGTGCGGACGTCGAGCCGCCCGCGAGTTTAGTCGTATGGTAGCGGTCAGCGCGTTGACCGCCCGCCCGTTATCCGTTTTGAAATGGACATTAAAAAATATTTTATACGACACACGATTTAACGCTCCAATTTGAATGGCAAGTTAATTAGCGTACGGTAATTTCGCTAGGTAGTATTGCTACGTGGTGTAGGACAGCTACGCGCCGTAGAACAGCTACACTCACTGGGTAGTTCTGCTACTTGGTGTTCTGTCGGGCGGTTCCTCTCCGTAGGACTGCTACGCGCCGCCGTAGCGCGGCTACGCTGAGTTGTGTGGTACTGCTACGTGACATAGTACAGTTACGAGGCGTAGGACTGCTACGCACTATAGGAGTACTACGCGCCGTAGCGCGGCTACGCTGGGTAGTGTAGTATTGCTACGTGACGTAGGACAGTTACGCGGCGTAGGAGTGCTACGCGCCGTAGGGCAGCTACGCAGTGTAGGATCTGCGTAGACGCCACACACGTAACTGCAAGTGCAATGATTAGATTTTCCAAATAACTATTTATTGTACCTACCTCAATTAAGAACTGACAATTTTAGTGATAGCGACCGCGTTTTGAATTTTACCAACTTGATCTTGACATAAAATAAAATATCAAACTGAAACAGACATCCGTGCAAACTGAGCACCATAATCACTGAATCACCATATGATCCTCTACTCAACTTTTGCGTAAATTATTATCATAGTAGTAGTAATGCTTATGCATTTCTGTGTACTAACAAGTTTATGTATTTCTGAATTAAATATTTGAATACTTTATTTTATAGTACCTAACACATTTCTACGAGCTATGTTGCAATGTTGAACTATGTGGTCGAGTTAACGCAATTATAGTTTTCAACCGACTTCCAAAAAGAGGAGGTTCTCAATTCGTCTGTATATATATATTTTTTTTGTGTTTGTTACCTCAGAACTTTCGACTGGGTTAATCAATTTTGATGATTCTTTTTTTATTTGAAACTGGTGCTTCACGTTTGGTCCCATTTTAATTTGTTGAAGATCTGATGCTGATCTTCCGAGATATACAAAGGAACTCTTCAAAAATAGGCGGCAAATCTGCAGTAATTGCTGCAATCGCTTGTAGGTTTATTGTTCATACTACATCATGACGTAACATCACGCCTGTATGCTCTGAGGGGGTACGCAGATGTGTACAATACTCCCAGATTTCGACAATGTTTGTTGCATCTGAACTTTAGACTGGGTAAACCGATTTTGATGATTCTTTTTTTATTCGAAAGCTAGTGCTTTCCGTGTGGCCCCATTTCAATTAGGTTAAGATCTGACGCTGCTCTTCGGAGATATAAAAGGAACTCTTCAGAAATACACGGCAAAGCTGCAGTAATTGCTGCAATCGCTTGGTTGTTTATTGTTTATGTAACATAGTAACGTAACATCACGTCTGTATGCTCTGAGGGAGTACGCAGAAGTGTGCAATACACACATGGAACTTAACACATCTAACTGTCGAAATCTGTTCGACAGTTAGATGTGTTAAGTTCCATTTAATGGGATCCTGGAGAAAAAGAGGGAATTCCATAATTTTTATACGCACACCAGAAGCGATTTGGATAGTTTTAGGAAGAGTACGTTCTTTGAGTGATCCCATTACAATTTGGTAAAGATCTGATGAAGAACTTCGGAGGATAGGCGACGGGAACTCCTCAATAAATGATAGCAAATGTACTGGGATCGCTGAAATCTCATGTCTTTCTATTGTTTACACCAGTTCATAACAAAAAATCACGCCGTTACGCTGTGAAAGGGTAAGCACATATGAACCACTAAAAAGTGAAAAATAAAAACTTTTTTGCAAAAAAGAAAACCGACTTCACACAAAAAAGGGAAAAATAACTTTAGCTTCTGAAGTCGGTGACAAAAAAACTAAATCAATCAAACAAAGGTCACCGACTTCTGAAGCTAAAGTTATTTTTTACTTTTTTGTGTGAGGTCGGTTTTCTTTTTTGCAAAAAAGTTTTTTTATAATCAACTGTAATTACCAGACATAATGAGTGCTTGTGATCTATGGAACAGACAGCTTGGCTATTAACTAAGAATAGATCCTAGCCCTTTCAAGTTACTCCTTTTTATCTAGATTGGCTAACCCAGTAACATATCATACGGGTTACACGGGTTGCATGCCGCAGTGTGAGAATAAACTTTGATGGATCGAAAAGGAGAGGAAGACCAAAGAAAAGATGGATAAATTGTGTGAGGAGTGAAGGCAAAAAAGGAGTAAATAATAGCGTGATGATAGACAGGGGAAAATGGAAGAAAAAACGTGTTGCATCGATCACAAATAATATAGGATCAGGCCAAGAAGTTGATGGTGTATCATCATCATCATTTCAGCCGAAAGACTGCTGGACATATACCTCCCCCAAGTGTCGCCACATTGACCGGTCCCTTGCGAATCGCATCCAACGGATTCCCGCAACCTTCACCAGGTCATCGGTGCACCTAGTGGGAGGTCTTCCAACGCCTCGTCTTCCGGTTCGCGGTCGCCACTCCAGAACTTTTCGGCGCTATCGGCCATCCGTTCTGCGAGCAATATGCCTTGCTCACTACCACTTAAGTTTGGGAATTCTTCGGGCTACGTCGGTGACCGTGGTTGTCTTGCGGATGTCTTCATTTCTGATTCGATCACGCAAGGAAACTCCGATAAGGCCCATTGTGAGCGACCACGTTTCGGTCCCGTATGTAATCACTGGCAACACACACTGGTCATAGACTTTCGCCTTGAGACACTGCGGTAAGTCGGACGAGAAGATACCGCGCGCAGCTTCCCGAACGCTGCCCAGCCGAGTCGGATTCGACGATTGACCTCTTTCTCGAAGTTAGACCTACCTAACTGGACCGTTTGTCCTAGGTATACATAAGCTTGATAGGAATGGGTGTAACATGGGCATGATGGTGTATGGGAGAATAAAACAACTATTTTATAACATGGCGTAGTATTTATTATCATAAAAATGATAACTTACATCATTATAATTTTAAACAACCGATAACTTAAATACGTATCAATTCTTATTCCTTAGTACATAAGAATTAAAATATCGAAAAGAATGAAGAAAAACCGAATTTCCGTTTGGTTATTTCGGCAACATAGATTTATTATGACATTACTTTGGATAATATGAAGCATTAAACTAGATTAACTTACGTTATTATGTATGGAAGGATAACTTAGCACTAATTTATTAGTTGCGTTTTGCTATATAAACCTACCTGAAACCGTACGTTTACATTTTCAGTTGGCAAAAGCTTTTCCACCAGAATTAACTACTATCAATGAAACCGTTTGTTTTCTAATGTGTTTATGATTTTATTCAGATTAAAGCAGTACTACCTCAGATCATAGAAACAATATGACCTGAGAGTACTACGTACAGCTTATGTTTTGATTACTGCATAGCTGAAATTTCATGTAGGTATCACTTCGATTTATAACTTACTTTTCGACTAAGCCTACATTCAATGTTTTATATTAAGAGGCCGGCGCAGCATACGTAGAAAGTTCATACAAACGTACTACCAAAATAATTTGTAAATCAAATATATTCTCAAGGTGTGTATTTATTTCTATTGAAATACAGAATATCTATATGTTCCCAAATAAATAAATATCGCTGGACATTACACACAGCGCCATCTAGTGCCACACTAAGCAAGGCTTGTCTCGTGGTTACCAGACAGTTGATATAGGTACTACATAATTATATACTTTTTGTTTGTAAATACATACTTATTATACATATGAACATCCATGACTCGGCAAAAACAAATGTACATGCTCAAATATATATTTTAAAAGGACAATGATATTAAGACGAGATAGGTATGAGGAATTTAAAATTTCTATTGAAAACTTATTTTTCTCATAACTCTTGTTTTAATAAGTGTTTATTCAAAATATATATTCAGGAACCTAGATATACTGTAATCCAATCGAAATAAATACAAACTAGCTTAAAAATATGTTTGATTTACAAATTATTTTGGTTTAACGTTTTTATGAATTACGAATGCTTCGCGGGCCTCTTAATTCATCATCAATTTCAGTCACTTATGTTTAAGGTTTAAGAAATTATTAAACAGTTTTCTGGTTCTCGTTATAGTTACAATCTTTATAAAAAAAACCTATGGCTAAAATATGTAGGGATAACCCAAAAAATATTTAATAAATTCGTCGTTGAGGTTTTCTATAAGTAGATCTTAACAAAGGATACCCAGAGTTGTCGAATGGCAATAGAAAATATACAATTAATTTCCAATTCTTTATTCAGTGTGGGCTCTGGCCAAATGTGGATCATTTAATTCCGAAGACAATTAAGTCCAAAACCTTATACCAAACTATATTAAAAAAACAATGCTTTAACTTTAACTTAAAGTCTAATCATTACCTTCATATAAATACTTATCGATATAAATAATTCATCGTTAGCCCTATTTACAAATACGCAGCTCTAATCATTACATGACAAAAGTAAATAAATGTTGAAAAAAATACCTAATTAAAAATACTTTTTATGTATATTTTTAAAGATTAGTTGACATGTGTAAAAAATATTCTTTAAACAAACATGTAAGTAAAACTAGGTACTTATTTATCTAGGTGAGAAATATTTACAATAAAGTAATAATATGATGGGGCCTACTGAATGCCAACAAATATTTATTAGATAGTTAATTTATCATTAACTGGCAATTCGCCAGGGACTTCATCCGTAAAATCTGTGCTATGTCGGATAACTTGCATGATAATAATATCATTCATAGCAAATTTTTCTTCGTCATTTAGCTTTCTATTGATGAAAAAATGGTTAAAATCGGTCCAGTGGTTTCGGAGCTTATTCGGTACAAACAAACAAAAAAATATTTACTCCATATTAGTAGATGTAGACAAAATTGTAGACACAGTCTGTAAAATGTTACATGATTATTTCAATACAAAGGTACAAAAAAAGCTAATTCTAAAACGTAACATTTCGCTCCACAGGTACTTAATAAGATCTACATATTATTATAATGGACGGCAATACGAGTGAAACTATACCTAGGATGTCAAAATGGCTGGGGAATAATATTCCACCATATTCGTGTATTGCTTTATCACAGCGTATACTATTGTAAAAAATAACTTAAGGACATCGTTTCACGTGGGTTTCGTATTTTCCACCCTACTGTTTCATTGAATCGATAACCTCTGTCAAATTTAAGAACTATGCAGATAACTCTGTAGTGTCACGTTACTTTGTTTGACGCTGTAGTAAGCGGCGGATTTGTAGTTACTCGTAATGTGACTCTAACTTTTTGCACAAAAAACAGTACTGATTCATAACTTAAGACAGGTACCCAGACAACGCCTAACTTTTTTAGGAAAACTAAAATGATTTAAGTAAAACAAAGATTGACGTTATTAAAATTTTGATGAACTCTCTTGGTAAGCATTTTAAATTCATGAATTTACTAACATATCAATGCACACTCGAATAGTAAGGTCGTTGTAAAGTGTTAAAAGTTTAAAACTTTTGTACCGTCTACCTAGTCATCACACAATAGTCACTGGAATAAAAACGACGTCCCTCGTGTGAGGTGCACTCACTGTCTCTTACCGCTAGCGTATGGCTGCGGGATCACGTGTAGCAGTTGTCCTCGTCGGCGTGGTCGCTGCAGTCGATGGTGCCGTCACAGAGCTGCGCCAGCGTGATGCAGAGTCCGTCCACACAGCGCAGCTCCCCGCTCGGGCACGGCGACGTGTGCGCGCGGGACCAGCCCCGCTCCGATCCTTTCGGACTCTCAAAGTCGGGAGCGGACTGCCCGTTCATGGGTCGGGTGCTCTGGGCAGATTTAGTTATGGTTATAGGAGATCTATCATCTTGTGTTTGGACTATGGGACTCGGGGGCAGTATATCATCCGCGTACGTCAGGGTATCGTTAAAGTCTTGGTCGTCAGCAGCTGCTGCTGCTTGCTCCGCCGCTGCTTTCTGAAAATAGCGATTACCTTTATGCTTTTGGCTTCATTTTTAAAGGAATATTAAATCTTTTAACGATAAATCAGGTGGATATTTAATTAAAAATACTTTGGTTACCGGTATTTATAATAATGAAATTGAATTCAAGTGAGATTTCTAAAAGTAAACACAGCTTCTTGTATGGGTGTACCTACAGGCATAGGCTTAATAATAAGGTCCGCTGCTGCTGTTAACACGCTTTTATGAATCGCTAAAAATGACAGGTGCGGGTGTGGCTCAGATATGTCATTTGAATACACCACGATAGATTGGCAAAGATTCTGGTCGCCTGATACGGCAAAACTGGCCTTATGACCGAGATGAATTTGCCTAGCCTATACTTAAAATATGACTAAATAGATGACATGAATTAAAAAAAAATAAAAAACACGCCTGCCATGTCAAAAAATTAACTAAAAAGTAAAAAAAAAAAATAAGTAAATAAAAATAGAAAATAAAAAAAAACAACATTGTAATTGCAGTCGGGGGACCTGTAAATAAATTTTCCGCAGAACTGTCCTCCGACTGCAATTGAAATGAAATGAAATGAAATGAAAATATTTATTTCAGACTATGCACACATTAATTATACAAGTCCATATTATGTTAGTAGGTAGATACTTATGGCTATGTTAGTAAAATTTAAAATAATTATTGTTTTGGACATGCATGAGCGACCAGTGCCGCAGAATTTGGCTGTCCACCCTGTCCGACACCACACTCAGAAGCGTGTTGGAGCTACCTTTTACTCGAGACCACAGGGAGGCTATTCTCTTGCGAAGCACCGACTGGAAACCGTCCGTGCTGTGGTCAGCAAACATGCCGGAGGCACTACACCTCCATGGGAGCCCCAGCAGGCCCCTGAACGCGTTGTTATACTGGACGCGCAAAGCATTGCAGGCTTTTTTAGTGTAATTACTCCACAGGTTGCACGTGTTTAAAATTTGGCAATAGCTTCTAAAGAGTGTGACTTTAACGTCACGTGAGCATCGCGCAAACCTGCGAGAAAGCATATTACCCCTTACCGACAATGCTCTGCGCTCCCTATCCATGTCCATATCATCATTAAGTCTCTCATCGACCCAATGACCCAAGTACTTAAAGTTAGGCACTTGCTGTAGGTCGGTTCCACTCAGTGTTATAGGAGGAATAGGGTAAGTTTTAGACCCACTCTTAAAGACTAGCAGCTTGCTCTTCTGAACATTGTACTTGAGCCCATGGGCCGTTGCATATCGTTCACATATGTCCAATAGTGACCTCAAGGAACTATTACAATGTTGAACAATTACAATGTTGTTTTCTTTTTATTTGATTTTTTTTTATTTTACTTATTTTTTACTTTTTAGTTAATTTTTTGACAT
Source organism: Xestia c-nigrum (assembly GCA_916618015.1). Classification (NCBI taxonomy): domain Eukaryota; kingdom Metazoa; phylum Arthropoda; class Insecta; order Lepidoptera; family Noctuidae; genus Xestia; species Xestia c-nigrum. Next base: position 8,851,595 of record OU745245.1, on the reverse strand, counting down.
GGCAGGCGTGTTTTTTATTTTTTTTAATTATTATTTTTTATTTCATAAGTTTTAGTGATAAAATAATATGATATGATAATATAAGATATTTTATATGACGCTAAGATTTCTGAGGCCATGGAGTTGTACTGGTATTCGGGTACTGTCGTGAGGCGTTGTTTTTTTTTATTATTATTTTTTTTTTTGAGCAACACAAATATTTGTGAACGAATAGATATTGAATGCTATATCTATTCTATATTTTGTAATTTACTCAAACAGTTCTGGACGATGGTTATATACGTAAACGAATTTACAACTTTATAAAAAAAATAATAAGGAGATTTTTCTTCATGAATCATGGCAACCCTATTATTTTCAAAGTTTTCTATAGCCTATGTTACCCGGGCTAACACAAGAATTCTAACGATACCACGCATATCGAAATCGGTTTAGGCGTTTAGAAGTTATGGTGGAATAAAGAAACTCACAAACATACATACATACATACATACATGAACCCTGAAAACATAACACTCTTTTTTTTGGGCAGTCGTGTAAAAATAGAGATAACATTAAATAAGCCAAAAAAAAAGTTTGTGTTACCTTCAGCATGGCGGCACCGTCGAAGACTATGTCAAATTTGCTGGCAGTTTTATTAAACGGAGTGGCTTTAGTCGGGGCTGGATTTAGTTCATCAGGTAGTACGGCTTGTTGCTTGGGCATAGGCACTCCGAACTTCAAGTTCTTTGCTGGTCTTTCTGTAGGCTCTGTTACTTCTTTTCCGTCTTTGTCAAACTCGTCAAAAAATCCAAGATCTCCCATGTTTACATCTTCGAGAGATTCCTTTTCTGCATTCGCCTTTTGAGGAGCTTGAGTAACTTTTTCTTCCTCGGGTACTTTTGAACTAGCCGTCACTACAGGCGTCATGACTTTCTTGGTTGTTTTGGTTGATTGGGGGTGGTGGTAAGGCAACAATCGGGATGGCAAGGGACGGCGCGTGAAGTTTCTTTTCAGAGAATTATTACTGTCGCTCGTCACGAGTAGCTCCTTACTACTTTCGTTTTCACCTAGAACAAATATAAAATGTTAGTTAAATATAAAAAAAAGTTTAGTACTAAGCTTGCTTACCTTACCTGGAGCGTGCAAAAGAACAAATGTAAGGACATGTTATATTGTGTTTGGGCAGTCAACACGTTGCGGTGTTTATAACATACCAGCACGTTGATGGGCGGCCTTGCGTCCAGCAGAAACTCTGTTAGGCCTCCTGATAGCAGGTGCGGGCGCGGAGCCGGCGGACTCCTCGCCGGGCTCGTGCGTGTCGGCGGCGCCCGGAGCGCGCGCGTGCGTGCTGCGCTCGCCGCACGTCTGCAAGTGCTCGTCTTCGCCGTCCGGACAGTCCGAGTAACCGTCGCAGAGCCACCGCTTCAGGATACACCCACCAGAACTACAGCTGTACGACAAATTATTATCATTTCTAATTTAACATCGAACAAAACAATTTTTTTTTTACTTTATTTGATAAATTAATTGATAGTAATATTAAGAAGAAGAAGAAAGAAAAAATATATATAAAAGTCATGACGTGCATACAATATTAATAAGGTAAACATCATCATCATCATCATCATCGGCCTATTAATGTTCCCACTGCTGGGACACGGCCTCCTCTCTATGAGAGGGAATGGGCTATATAATCCACCACGCGGGCCCAGTGCGGATTGGTAGATGTCACATGTCTTCGAATTTTTGGTTGTAGGACATGCCGGTTTCCTCACAATGTTTTCCTTCACCGTTTTGAGAGCCAGCGGTGATGTAATAAACTACACAAAGTAATGCGCCTGCCTGGGTTCGAACCCACGACTTACTGAACGTAAGTCGGGGCCGGCACTACTGGCCCACCGCTGCTCTAAGGTAAACATAGAACGCATTAATACAAACACAAACATTTAAACTAAAACCGAAAATTAACATAACAACATCAGCATAATTGTAAGCCTAAACGGACAAAAAATTAAAAATTGCACGCCGTGAGTGCGACAAATAGGTTACCACTCAGCATGATGCTATGCTAGGGGAACCCACAGAACAGCGCTGGTTTTCAGTGGCCACCTGTTTTAAAACTTGTTACACCATTATTAGTTATTAAAATTGGAGGATTTGTTATTTGACTTGTTCCTTTAAAGTCTATTATACCATTTAGCAAATGTTTGTGTGATGAGCATGGACATTTGTTTCCGAGTCATGGATGGAGTTATATGTATAACTAGCGGACGTCACGCGGTTTCACCCGCGTAATTCCCGTTCCCGTGGGAGTACGGGGATAAAATATATCCTATGTTACTCGTGGATAATGTAGCTTTCGAATGGTGAAAGAATTTTTAAAAACGGTCCAGTAGTTTTTAAGCCTATTCATTACAACCAAACAAACAAACAAACAAAGTTTTCCTCTTTATAATATTATTATTATTATTATAAGTGTAGATAAGTATGTATTTACAAACAAGAAAGTATATATGTAGTATATCAACTATCTGGTGTCCACGACACAAGCCTTGCTTAGTGTGGCACTAGATGGCGCTGTGTGTTAATGTCCAGCGATATTTATTTATTTATTTAACTGAATTAGAACTAATATAGGAATTCATGTTTTCCTTACACATTTATTAGACAACCGCCAGGCAAAGAAATATATTGAAACACTTTGAATAAGAAACATTACCGGTATTCAGATTGATCGCACTTGATGCACGTAGCTGTCTCGTCCTCCCCGCCGGGGCAGTCCTTGGTGCCGTCGCACAGCCAGTCCCGGGACACGCACGAGCCGTCGTTGCAGGAAAACTCGCGCGGGTAGCACGGGGTCCTCGCTTCTACGCAGTTGTTTCGCGGGTAGGATTGGCACTTGAACGCCGGAGTTAGCTCAGCAGGGATCTGGCCGTCACACGCGTCTACGACCGCTGGAATCAACGTATTTGAGGGATTCATATTGTGATAATGCGGTATGAATTGGTAGTAAAATCCAATGATTAGATATTGTATTTACCTTTACACAGAGCGTAGCATGGCATCTTCGTAGGGAAGGGTGGCGGGTTACACTCAGGCTCTAGCAAAGCACACATGAAGTGCTTGACACGGTCGCTGCAGTTAGTGGCCACTAAGTAGTCGATCTGGGACAGCAGAGAAGTCGCATCTACATCTCCAATTTTCACTGGTGCTCCTGCTAAATCGTATGGTTGAATCCCTCGACACAGAGCAAAGCGGGTCGAACGACATTGAGCTGAAATAATTTAAAAAACACCTTGGTACTATGTTAAAAAAAAAACCTAATTTAGGCTAATTAAACGTAAAGTTAGTTAAACTATCTCTGATACGTTAGTCTCATAATCGTCTGCCTTATTCCAATTATAATAAGGTTTGATTAACATTCAACCATTCACATTTACACAATAACGTATAAGAGTTTATAAGTTATTGTGAAAATCGTAATCCCGAATGACTGTCTCCCGAAAGAACACAATATCGTATAATTTTATCCCAAAATAACGGGGCTCACGTCATTTATAATTGCGTTCATTCAGTGAGTTACTCAGAGTCAGTTAGTTTCAACCACCCAGTCCAAAGAAATTGTTATCAGAATATGAAGGACATAAAAATTACAACATGAAAGTGAATATTGAAAAATGTGAGATAATATTATGTTGTTGAATTGTACCTTTTTCTGATGGAACCGCATACCCCCGATACAAAAGTTAAAGAATTACTTACCCTCTGAATAAATATTGGATGGATACTTTTTGGTGGTGCTGTCATCTCCGTCACGCCACGTCGGTAGCGTGGGGGAAACTCTTGTGTTATACAGAGAGCTTTGAGTAGTTGATTTAATTGTTTCTGCATCTTCTATAGAAATACCAAAGAGCTTTGAATGACCTGATGTAAAGCTGATATCTGGAGTGGGATGGCGATTGTAATATTCTTGTACTTCAATCGGCACATGTCTGTCGGCTCCGTCGTAGCGCGGTCCGGAATGTACGAAGTATCTTGTGGGGCTATAACCTTTATCCTTCTGTGCGTATTCCACTTTTTTCTTTGTTACTTGTATATGATCAAAGTGAGTAGAATGATCATTAATTGTTTCTGCTCTCGTTATGTCATCGATGTTCGCTGCAGTGTCCTTTCTAATGTAAATCGGTAGTGACTTCTCAGACTTCTCAGTAATATGCGGTTTGACCTCCGATGTCACTACAGTGCCATTTTTCAAGTAAATCGCTAGTGGCCTCTCAGGCTTTTGAGTAATATGCGGTTTCAACGTCGAGTCGTCGGTATCGGCGTCGTCCAACACTTTGGCTGTTCTTAAATTGTCGGTGTCAGCTTTTTCGTTGCCGTATTGGACTTCGGGTGTAAGATGGGTTGGAAAGACTGGAGGTACAGGCAGTTTTCTTTTGAGAACTTCATTTGCCAACGCATCGACAGCAGATTGAAAATCGTCGTTTCTATCGTTTTCCGCGTCGTTGAAATCTATTTCCGTCGTTTTCGTACCTGCAATTATGTGGTGAGCAACAATATTCGTCGGAACAGTGATTTATTTAGTTATTAATACATTTACTCATGCAAGGTTATTTTTCCCAAATGTTGAGCACACAATGATATGTCGTGTGGTATATTGTGATAACATTAAACATATAAGTGTGAAATAATATTCTTATTCCCAAGTTGTGCTCTTCTTACCTACGACTAGTGTGATTGGTGATATTATGTGGAACATAAAGACCACTACCTGACTAATTTGACAAAGTATAAAATATTTCAAACCATAAAATCAATGAAATATTTTCTAGATTAGGTGCACAAGACAAACATTCAACACTTTGACGTTAACATCAGTTAACGTTGAAACATACACACATAAACCCATTGATTTGTTCATCACATTGAAATATTCTGGTATATAGTTATACAAGGATATTTTGACGCAAGCGTTCCAATACAATACACAGTACTGAACCGAGCTAAATATTCCATTGATGCAGAGAGATTCTCCCAGGGCCGGATTAACCCTATCAGGGCCCCTAGGCAATGCAATTCTTCAATCCGTGATGTGATATTGCAACAACATTGTTAACTTGACTTGATGCTACAGCATCACCTCATATGCCTGCCATTTAAAGGATTTCTCGGCTAGTACGTATGAAGTTGTTGAAATGCACTATCTCGTTTATTAACTCAGGCTAGTTTAGTTAGAAATCCATACAAAGAATTCAAGAGAAAATAGGAAAGAGAAAATAGGTCTAGTATATGTTTCAATTTTTAACTTATCTCTTCACATTTCAGAACTTCTTCTGCAAATTCGTCATCGTAATGGCTTTCCTTCTTCCCACACGCCGATTTTCATCACTACATACAGAGTGGAAACGATAACGGGGCAGTAAGAGAAGCTACCTTACCTTAACCGTTGCAGCTACACGAAAATAGTCATAACTTTTTGTGAAATATTGATTCCCATTTACAGATCCTCGAATTTTTTTAAAGATAGCAAAAAATCGCCATTTTAAACAAAACCTTTTAAACAAAGAGTTCTATCGGACCAATCCAGGTTGGAGTACTAAAAATGACAGAAAATACAAAAAAAAACTTTTTCCATAAATTTTGTTTGAAAGTAGACTTGCCTGTAGACCATTGTAACAAGCTAACATATTTCACAACAAAACTGTAACCATGCCTAGAAAATGGTTAAATCTTTTCCAACGTTCCAAAGGAGCTAAAAGATTGTGAATCATAAAATCCCAAGAATCTAGCGAAGAGCGTCAGGAGAGACTTAATACTGTTCGAGAACCAGGCTGCAACTTGCTCCGTGGAAACCTCTTCGGATCGCGAAGCACGCCTGCGTTCTCAGCGTATTTATGCATCTACGTCCAGGTCTCTAGAGACCATGGCAGTGAATAATAGATGCGAAACTGACTGCTGATCGTGAACGTCATGCAATGTCTCGCGAGTCGGAGAAGTTCACGGATAGAATAGAATATAATACTCTTTATTATGTACACCATAAAAAAATATGCATACAAAAATTTTAAACATTTTACAAGGGGTGACACAATGGACAGTCTTATCGCTAAAAGCGATCTGCGAAGAATGAGACCAGTGAAGAATAGATGCGAAACTGACTGCTGATCGTGAGCGACACGCATTGTCTCGCGAATCGGAAACGTTTACCGATACAGAATCACGCTTGAATCGCACATCTACTAACAGGGATTTTGAAACGAGTGAAGAACGTTATGCGCGACTAACTGCTGCTTGAGATTATACATTGCCCCGAACACGCACACAACAAAATATTCATTATGGTTAGAAAGTGAGAGAGAAAGAATTGCTGGAGTACGGCATGAAGAGACAGAAGAAGAGCGCGAAGACTTCGACATTCTCTGAACAGAATGTCGATATCATGTGAAGAATCGGATGTCTCAAGATATTGCCGTAGGGCATGGCGACCTTCCTTGGGTTGAAATGCCACATATTCCGCAATCGGAGGTATGGCTCAAAATTGTACTTTTTGTGAAGCTGTTAAATGGTAAAAAGAAACAAACGGTATGTGTTACTCAGGTGGGAAAGATCCGTTATTTTCCCTTCCCCGGGCTCTTAGAGTTCGACATCAGACGTTTCAGATCTTCGATTTTGACAACCCCGTTGTCGCTGGCATAAGCAACAGGATCCGCGGACGAAATCGCGGGCAGAGGCTAGTTAATAATAAATTTTAAAACTACTTCCAATATTTCAACTAGTCCCACGCAAATTGTAGGCCCTAGGCAGTTGCCTCATCTGCCTTATGGATAATCCGACCCTGGATTCACCACGCACGGTGTATTGTAGAAGAAACAACGATAGGTTTACAAATACACAACAAAAAAATCTGCGTAATTTGAGAAAGTAATTCGTTAATTTGTTCTCACGTTTTGTCCATCAAACTTGGGCTGTGTGAGGAGTTTACCATGGGGCCTCTGACAAGTGATGTAGGTACTGTTATGACGTTTAGATTCTTTTCTACATGAATATTATGTAGATATCGAACCCTGGCAGAGATAGCTAAGCTAAACTTAAATCCAAAAATGCGAACAAAGGACAATCATTTTGGGTGGCCATGGTGTGGGGACTTTAATTTAATAAAGGCGCCTGATCCACCATATCTTATAGCAATGTTACTTTAATGTCACGTCAGTGTCGGCACCCCATATACCAGCGGGGGATGGTTGAGGAGCTGTGTCGTAAACAAGCTCTTCTTATCCCGACGGTTAGCACAAAAACATGCAAACGAAGTGACCTCTGTATTGCCACCGAAGATGCGGTGGAAGTGGTGAAGTTCTGGGCTAAAATATAAAAATTGTCAAGCCAGCGACACGATGAAGAAGAAGTACGGAAAAGAGGTGGAGCTAGACGTCTTGTATATTTTCATCTCCTTCCCACGCTGAAGTCAGATCAAAACAAAACTGCTTAACAGTTCTTGGTGGGCCTCCTGATTACAAGTGCTCTCAACATCTGAATTTGCTTTAGAATCCATACCATGGTCGTCGTTCGTCGGTTTTTTGTCATGCTGCTGTTCCCTTTTACGGCCTTGGGACTGACGCTGTCCAGCAGCAAAAGGCTCCCAGTAGGTGCCGTTGTCGCCCGTCCGAGACTCCAAATTGTCTGGAATTGCAAGATTAACGATCGCATAAGGATGGTTTGTTGCCACATTATGTTGCTAAGGGAAGTTCGAGAAACGATTCTCTCTCCTATTTTTAAATTATCAAGGTGCTTTTTGTTCTCGCTTGCACATACAGCAGGACTGGTGAACTGAATAATTATCTTTTGAACTAAAAGTAACAGGTACTCGTTTTCTTTTGAACGTTTTATTAAGAGTCGAGAGTAACGAACCCGCGTCAAATGTTTTGTATTGCTTGGGTCTAGTGACAGGCGCTGAATGGCTCAAGTAGAGCAACAATATTTTTCATGATTAAATACCTAGTCATCTAGTATGAATTAGTGAGTGTGTTAATGGTAGGTACTCCTCTGCCTTACCCCTCGAGGATTACGGGCGTGATGTTATGTTAATGTTAATCTAGTAAAGTAGTAAGTAGATACAAACGACGCCGCCTTCATAACGTAACTGTAGCTATAAATATAATGAAATCCACAATATTACGTCTGTCACTTATGTCCAAATATAAATTGAATTCCGGATCATAAACAAAATCAAATGTTATAAAAAAAACGATAAATATGTTCATATCCACTATAATTCGGATCAGTCTGGTGATTGGGCAATTAAGGAGCGAACATGCTAACTGCCATAACCCAATCGTTAGCAAACTATATTCAGGATACATAGTTATAAATCAATAACTTTATCTTCTACTGATTAAATGCACAGATAAATTCTGACGCGTGCCAAAAACCTACAAATGTGAACGTGAATGTTTGAAATGTAATTTATACTGTAGATATTTAATTAACACACGAAACTACTCTAAAGTTTCATGTAAGTTTGATTTTAATTAAATGGGTTTCGTGTAAATTATGCTGTTGTTAAATGAACATAATAAAGGATGATATACTTATATTGCTAAGTAATAATGCAAAAAAAAATTACTTTTCAAAGACAATCGACAAGACGGACAGACGATCTCATTAAAGTGACCGGAAAAAATGGATAGCCATAAAACAAAACCGCTAAAAGTGGACAGATTTGGAAGAAACTTACACTCAGCATTGGGTGATCAAAGGTTGAAGATGAAGAAGAACCCAACATGGGAATGTTGGGTTCTTCTTCATCTTCAACCTTTGATCACCCAATGCTGAGTGTACTATACTTACTATTATTTAAAAATTGTTTAGCTGTTAAATAACTCTTACAGATACTTCGATTACTGGAAAGGAGGCTACGTATGATGTTTTGTTACTGGCAGCTAAAACTTATAGAAGATTACCTAAACTTCTATAAGTTTACCTAGACCCAAGACCCTAGTTGACTACGTAGTCTGCAACACTTCGTCGAAAGCCGGGCCGTGCACACTGATAAACGTAGTAGGAAGCCAAAGTATCTCTTGAGTTTGCGAGCGAAGACGCGGGCCGGTGAAAGCTTGGTTCAAGATGTCACGGCACTCCTCCGGCCGAGTCAGCCTAGTATCGCCATTAATCCTTATCGCGGTTGCACAACATACATACATAAGTAATGTGAAGATAGTAGGTAAACACGCTCCCGTTCTGGCGTGTCAGTCGCAGTGTCATAGGTGAGCGCTGGAACTTCCTATGTCGACTCATTTTGTTATGCATGCAGTTTGTTGCATGTGATTACCGATTTGGTTGTGCTTTGTTATTTGCTCTATTGTTAGCTTGTTACTATTCGCTTTTTTATATAGAATCTTAACAGTTACACGTGTAAATAAATGTTTACTCTATTATGTTTGAGGATCATTAGATGCTCCAAAGTTTTCGTAAGCAACAGGAATTCAGTGGGCTCGCGTTCCGCTTGTTTTCTTCACTCCACTGCGCACACCGAACAGTTTCGCAGAAATGTGACCTAACCGATGTACGGGATGTAGTTTAACTCCCTGTAACACGTATCCTAGTTTGTAAGCAATTAAAATGATTATGTGTTACATAAGGCTGTAAGGCGTGCGCCAAATGAAATGCAATTTGTGAACTAGTGCTGTAGTCGCTGCGGGAGGCTATTAGCGCAGGTACCTAGTATGTGCTGAGGAGTCATTAGGTAATTTAGTAGATAACCACAGTGCACATGAGATAAGCGTTCGAGCGACACTCCAGCCTACAGGCCTAGGCGGCCACACCTCACCGAAACATATCAACTATCGTTGTAAATTCTACTACATGTATTTATACATCCTTAATTACTTCCATTTATTATAAATTCTACCCAGATAGATTGTTTTGCAAATCGAATGTGACATGCTTAAATACCTCGTGTATAATTTGTTTCTTATTAATATTAATTACAAAGGAATTTCGTCCTTGGGCCTATCAATTTAAATAAGATAAAGGCGAATTGTGAATATGGTTGTGATCAATTATGAAATACATAATGGACTTTTAATTATGAAATTAGATGATATGATTAGCAAACATATAATAGGCTAAAAACATAAAAATGTAACTAGTGGTATTATTGAGTTCTTTTATTGTTAACACTTATGAGTGTTAACACCAACAACACACCAACAACACCAACCAATATTTGTACTGTTTGCAAATGTAATAATTTGGAAGTGCAACGAAGCGGTCATTAGCATCAACAGATAACAACCACAACCTTCAATTTATTTCGTAATTGATTTCACGTGTACTCGTACGATTATTTACATCTTCACGTTTTGCATACTGTAATTAACTCACAGTACGGCGTACCTACCTATAGTTTTATATTGGTACAATAAACACCTCATTGACTGTAATTGTAGTTTCAATTTCAAAAGGAAAGTGACGTCGTGGGTTGAGCTCATGTCTACGTATGTTTTCTCTTCTATATTTTTATTAGCACCTATTGTCATCGATTATACATCATGATGAATATATAGTAAACACAACAAACCACACACAACACAATAGTATAACTATTGTATGTATGTTTTTACAATAGACATAATCGTTAACAATAACAAACGAAATACGATGCAAGACTCTGAATAAAAGTGAATTTGTTTGTCAGCTAAAAAGTGATCTTATTTATGTGTTGACTTTTAACATTTCATAGTGTTGCAAAATTATGCACGTTACATAAAAAAAAACCCGCGACAGAACGATAAGCATTAATCTTATCTATCTAAAAAGGAAAAGAAATGCGAAAAAGCGGAGCATGTATAAAATAAAGCCGCCTACATCCTTTATGGATGCACAAAAGTATTCACGAGGTCAACTTTCATTTTTACGGATCCTTCGCAAATAAAAACACAATATGAGAGCAACAAAGGAGACTGGAGCGCATCCGGTCACATGCGGTGCGAGCAGTGGACACCCCACGCTATCAAATTATTGCTCACCACGATTTTACTTTACCATTTAAAAATCTGTTATTAAAAAATCCCTTCGCGTGTGAGATGTGAAAGTGGCTGAATATTTATGAAGAGATCAAAAGTTTCGAGTCTTATCAAAGTACAATTTGCACATGAAAAGGACTATAATGGCTTTGAAAGTTATTTTACGATGTATTTCAGCTTCCGCTTCGAGGGCAATTACTGATTTTAATGCAAAAATTAACATTACAGACTTTCTATATGCAAATTCTCTTTTATTTTAGATCAGGTCACATCCATAAAGGATTCAAAAATAGAGATTGAATAAAGTTATGACAGTTTTATTAATAAAAAAGTCTAGTCAACTAGAATCCAATTACGTTTATGAGGTGATAATAGTAATAAAAATCTATTACATGTCGGTAAATCTGAGGCGGTTTGTCGATAAAAAATTGAGTGTCTGTATAGTTTATGTCAAACAAGTCGTAGTGACACGTTGATATAACAAAACTATTTATTACAGTATTTGGTGTCGACGGAGCTTTCTTACGCGAGTGTTTGTTACGTGTAGATTTAACCTCTGACATTGCTCGTGCGCTCGTGCCGTCCGGCGGCGGCGGCGGCGGCGCGGGCGCATCTCCGCCCAAACGTCAATAGACTCTATCACATTATAATAACGGCTTTCGATCAAGAATGTTGAATAGCGTCTGATATAATCGAGATTATGTCAAAAATCAACTTAAGAGATGTTAGTTATGTTAACTCGATCTATGAAATTATCTTATTTTCAACAGCTCGATCAATATCGTAGTTAAATCGAACACGGTTTAAAAATATATATACATATCGTTGGACATTAACACACAGCGCCATCTAATGCCACACTAAGCAAGGCTTGTGGCGTGGACACCAGATACTTGATATACTACATATATAATTTTGGAATTGCAAATACATAGGTACTTGTTATACATATAAACAACCATGACTCGGAAACAAATGTCCATGCTCATCACACAAACATTTGCTCCTACCGGGTTTCGAACCCAGGACCCTAAGAACGTAATGCAGCCTCACTACTAGTACGCTATTCGTTTTAGTTAATTGAGAACCTTATTGAAAGCGCTTAATTAAGAGCTGATAATTATGCGAAGCGTTAACATTCTTATGTGGGTTCACACGCGCTAACCAATACAACTAATAGGTATTCATTCTGTTTTAATGTTCCGTGTGGAGATAAACACGACGGAACTTTCGGTCTCTCAGCGGAAATCATAACAATCATTGTCACAATAAAACTGTTGTAAAATATAAATTGGTTTAGAATGGTCCGCAGGCCATTCGGAACTGTCCCTCGTCCATAAACATTACTGATTTAGCTGTGAGAACTTGTCGCATCCAGTTGTTACTGCCATAACCAACAATGGTGTCAATACCAGCTTTCGTGATATAAAGGGTGTAAAACACCTCTTAACGAATCCGAAAACCACTTGTTCTCCCCGTCATTGCGATCATTTTTTTGTTCTACACCATACCTGGGAACCTTCTAGTTACGGAAATATGGGGGGTCAAAGTTACAACTTTTTGACAAGTTTTTTTTTAATTACAAGTTTTTTTTGTAAGATTTTGACTATTAACACTTCCCCGACCCCCGTACTATTCAATCTATCCATCCGCACAATGTTTTGAGTGTGTTACATTGAGTTATACCACAAAACATGATTTATAACCTCAAAAAAAAAAGTTGTTTCCCAGCAATATTTTTTGCGTAAACTTACTTAGTTTGATATACAGAATGCTTGGTTAACGGCTTTGTGATGAGGTGAAATACACCCTGTAGGTACCCACGATACAAATACGCCCGGTATGATGTAAAGCTACAGATATTGGGGCATTCTGTTTGGGAAATTGAAAGTTCCGACGTGACCAATCCAACAAAGCCTTGTGTAAACCATATACGTACATACTCACAGAATAACTGCGGCTAATCGGGATTCTGTTCCTTTTATAGCCATGAACATTTTTAATAACTGTGGATTATGATTGTCTAAAAACTTTTGAATTAAAAATGTTGTGTCATTAGCACAATTGATTGGTTTTAACCTTTTAGGTAACCGTGTAAACTTGAGCTTTAGACCTGAATTCTTGTCGCGCTGATAGTCGGTCGCGCACGGTATGTCGCGTACCTACATTGTGTTCTATATATCACCATACTGCAACGCTGACGTCAGCGACGACCGACTGTCAGCGCGACAAGAATTCAAGCCTTACTCGTGTCGTACAAAATAAAGCCATAGAGCGAATAAATCACACAGATAGTATCAAACAAGAAAGGTAAAAGGAGAATTGCACGAGATTGTAAATAGGTAAACGGGTGAAAGGTATAGAAAGGCGGTTATTTACAAAATGGTACATTTATTTGTAACAAAAAGATAGATCTTCGTGATAACAGTTTTAAGAGTCGTAAATAAAAATATCAACGCTATAATGTAATGTAGTTCAAGATAAGTTGAGCTATCTTAATTTTATAACTTTCCCTTAAATAGTACTTGGGTACCAACCTCCATGGCAATACGTTTAAGGTGCTTACCCCGTCTCACCTACTCTTCAATTTTAAAACGTTAAGGGGCCGGCAGAGCATGCGTATTTTATACAAACAAGGTAGTATGTATTTATTTCGTTTGGATTCCTGAATATCTATGTTCCTAAATATATTTTTTGATACGGATAGATATGAGGAATTTAAAATGTCTATAGAAAACTTATTTTTCTTATAACTTTTGTTAAAATCAGTATCCAATCAAAATATATATTTGGGAACCTAGATATTCTGTTATTCAATAGAAATAAATACACACTATATACCTGAAGAATATGTTTATTTAATTTTTTTTTCGGTATTACGTATGTATGAAATACGCATGCTCCGCAGGCGTCTTAAAAAACAGATTTTACAGAACGCCAAAGTGTACGTAGTACACAGTAGTGATTGAGTGTATTCTCTTACTCTGTGATTTTTGTTTTTCAGCAGGAATTTTTGAGTGCGAGTCTGGATTTGTGCCCAGCTTATATCAACAGACTCGTCCCCTATTAATAGTCCTCGTGACCGTTTTTGGTCACGGCAAGCACCTGGTTCTGCTGAACCTGGTGTACCCGGTTTTTTCTACGTATTTGTAGAACCGGGTGCATGCCTTGTACATGTGCGCAGTCACCGGTGTACTGTCTCACCCCTTTATTGTCATAATCCGATGGGCGGCAATACCACACGACTCCTTCAACACGGAACTTAAACATAACCGGGCGAAATATGAGTGTAATCTAGGTACACTTCTGCCTAGGCGTGATGTAATGTTATTACTTACCAGGCATGAGAAAGTAGACGAAGACAGCGAGGGCGACGCACACGAGGACGAGCGCGACCGGCCACCGGAGCATGCGCAGCGCCCGCGTCACCTTGGATGCGCCCGCGCCGCTGTCCGCCGACACGCGGTACAGACTGTCCGGGTGGGAGCCCTGCGGACAAACACAAACAATCAATAAAACCATGAACAAGGAGTAATAAGACTTGTTGGTGAAGAAATGAATAAGTATATAAATAAACTAGCCCAAGTGGACCCAATTGAGCAAAATGGCAGATGACGCTAAAAGGTTATTTAATTCTTTATTTCTTACGCTTGTACAATACACTGTTTCATAATATGATTCGAGATTTTTATCAATCTTATCTGGGCGTCTGCTTGACTTACAAAGCTACAGAACCACTTTGGGTTACGGCATAATCTATCTCATCATCTAGCCATTAACTACTTGGCTTTTTATCTCTTATATTGTATGTCATGTCATATAAGAAATGTATGTCACCGTAAAATGGTCAAATACGTTATATTGTAATATATCTAGCGATATTGTAAAATCTTGAAATATTGCCAAATGAACATACTGCTTACAACAAAACGCATTCTTTTTCATAAAATGCGTACGATGGTAGTCAACTCAAGCGGTGTGGAGGGAAGGAGGGGTCCCCCTTGCCTAGTGGTACCACTCTCATGAAAAGATAATGTACCATTCCTGAGAAATACCAATAATTATAACCTAACCTTAAAACACTTCATATATATTCCAACTAACCTAACGAGGGGGTTCGGAGGTCGAAAGTTTACAATATCGCTAGAGAGAAACACGTTATATTGTAATATAACGTGTTTGACAATTTTACGGTGACATAATATGGCTAACAAAGCTTCTGAAGTTAATACACACAATCGCGTAAGCTCTGATTTATCTTAAGCTTTTAAATCAAGAAACCATGCATTTACTTTTAATAAAAGAGTGGATTATAATGCGTGGTTGTTTAAGCGTGAGTGACTTTAGGGGCATGTCGTAGTACGGATCAGCCATATATACTGGAAAATAATGTAGGGAACAGCTGTCTCTTTTTTCATTTTTAGACTGAGCCATAGTAAATTTGCCCATATTAATTACTAGCGGACATCACGTATTTCCCGTTCCCGTGGGTGTACGGAGATAATATGTAGCTTTCGAATAGTGTAGTTACTCAGGGTGAATGTAGCTTTCGAATGGTGAAAGATTTTTTAAAAACGATCCAGTAGTTTTTAAGTTATTATTATTATATTTTAAGTTGTTCTAGAAGTAATTATAACAGAGAACCATAAGTAAAAAATATATGTAGAATAAACGACTAATTATTTTTTATCAATTTTTATTTTATTAGAAATTATGAAATGTTTTTTTTGCAGCGCCTTTACACAGAGACGTATTCGTATAATACTGATAACATTATTACATGCCCTGTGAATGTTTGCAATAAACTGGATGGATTTGATTTGAAACTAAATTGTAATTGTTTTTTTAGAAATTCCTAAAATACATATTGTCACTCTGCTCATAATTGTGCAGTGCATAAGTATTCGTACAATCGATATATTATACATGCGCACTGTTATTAATATTAATGGCTTAATATCCGTGCCGAATTCCAAGAAAACGATTAGTAATAAAATTGAACAGTTTTATGTATAAACTTATAAGGCGATACGCCCACGCTTCGACCAGATTAACTATATTTATTCAAGACAAAACACATATTGTGTTCATCTCAGTAACGTTACGTGATGGTCGAATAAAACTTTTATTATGTCATTTATTTTGAAGAAAGCTGCCGCCCGAGAGCCGCATATAACATAACTTATGTTAAGTACTGCGTAAACCTTGGTGTTATTTATCCAGAGGAGCGATAAGGGTGTGATACATCTTATGATACAAGTATGACGATATCTTCCGTGCCTCGGAAAGCACGTCAAGCTGTTGGCCGTCATTTGTAGATCTTTGACAGTCGATACAGGTAGTCAGTGGCCCAAAAAGTCTGACAACGAGTCTTACCAAGGCGTGTTGTATTACCCAGTCCTCACTGGGTTGTGCTATATCTTTGTCTTTTGCTGTTCCCGACAGGGTCTATAATGATCTCATTTTTAATTTACCACCTAAGTACAAATTGTGCTGGAATGCAAATAAAGTTTGAGTATTGAGTATTGTGAAGGCCAGATAGGCAGTCGCTCCATGTAAAATATTGGAATTCAGCTGCATCTGGTTAGACTGGAACCCGACCCCAACATAGTTGGGAAAATGCTAGGCAGATGATGGTGATACCGTATGATCGATTTCATTTAACAAAATATAAAATCATATCACTTCTGTAATCTTTGAAGAGGTGTCAGAGACGTAGCTGTACTAACACCCACATATCACAACTTATATTTTAGTCCCATATAATTAGGGGCGAACCTATTTCCGTTAACTTCAGGTTCAGACTCCGTAGCTGCTAATGAGAAATTCCTTAAATTCATTCCCAATAAACATTTAGCATGACCAGGTAATCAAACCCAGGACGTTATGTCCAGCAGTAGCACTGGTGAAGTGGTGACTACTAGACCAAAGAGGCAGTCAACAAATTCAAATAATCTATATCTATACTAATATTATAAAGCAGAAGAGTTTGTTTGATTGTTGGTTGTTTGTTTGGTTGAACGCGCTAATCTCAGGAACTACCGGCTCGAATTGAAAAATTATTTTTGTGTTGGATAGTCCATTTATCGAGGAAGGCTATAGGCTATATAACATCACGCTATAACCAACAGGAGCGGAGCAGCAATAAGAAATGTTGCAAAAACGGGGGAAATTGTATTCCCTTTGTGAGCTCTTTCTCTCTTAAGTGACGCAGACAAAGTTGCGTGGGTCAGCAAGTTTATCATATGGGTTCCATCTATCTGGCAGAATCTTGTTGCTCCGAAATTCATTTAGCATAACACACTTGGCATAATTTTCTTTAAACGAATATATTAAAGGCATATTTTTTTTTTAATATACTTATTGTTTGGGTGAATGTGTGTATGACCGAATTTCGAATGGCATACTTTTAGATGGCAGTTTTTTATTTAGCATAATTACCTTTGGCATTGTTCAAATTTCGCATAATTTCGTTTAGAATAATGTTTATTTAGAACGACGATTATTTGATATAATTTCACTTGGCATACTATGAAGATTGCAGAATTTCATTTGGAATAATTTTATTTGGCAGTATTGCCATTTTTTAATGCCACAAAATAGCATTTTAACCTTAATTTAAAATTAAAATATTATCTTAAAAAGTCAATATGTTGTGCTAGAAAAGTTAGTGACAGAAACGAATCGCTCCAAAACCGACTCCACGTAGTCTTGTCTGCCCTACCCCTAGAGTGTAATTTAAAATCGCGTAGGCGCGGAGGGGCGAGGCGGGTCGCGAGCTGAGGAGCAGGTGGTTTTAACACTCGCCGCCGCGGCTGAGGCTGGCCGGCTTAGCCGGCCAGCAAGCCGAAGCTGCGGTGGTGAGCGTTGAAACACATCTGCGACGAGAAGCTCGCGTGGGACCGCCGGGGCCCCGCAGCGCCGGAGCCGTGACAGAAACCATGCCTGCTGCATGTTGCATTCTCGTTTGCTGCATGCTTGCTGCATGCTTGCTGCATGCTTACTGCATGCTTACTGCATGCTTGCTGCATGCTTGCTGCATGCTTACTGCATGCTTACTGCATGCTCATTGCATGCATGGTATATGCGGGTTTGCATGTTTGCTGCATGCTTGCTGCACGTTTGATGCATGCTTGCTGCAGGCTTGCTGCATGCTTGCTGTATGCTTACTGCATGCATGGTGTATGCAGGTTTGCATGTTTGCTGCATGCTTGCTGCATGCATGGTGTATGTTTGTTTGCATGTCTGCCTGCTTCTTACAGGAAAATAAAAACCACATAATCTCAATCTACTGTTTTAATAAAAGAAAGAAAGAAAATTATGTTGTTTAGCCGTTAAACCCAAAATATTATGATTTTCACCTGCAGGCCACGAGTGCCATACGCTCGAAAAACATAAAGAAACACATAATATCGTCGAAAGATTTTGCACTAGTACCAACTAAGTAAAATTATTGTATATTTTATTAAATTAATAACACTGGTATAATTGAATACCTAACGTATAAAATTTATAAAATATATTCATAAAATACATGCAAAAATTACAAAATAGGGAAATGGATAAAATTCATAACAGTAATAAAATTAGTGACGTAAATATACTAAGAAAAAACAATAAAATTGTACAAAATTAATAACATTGGTAAAATTGGTTAAAGTGATTAACTAATAAGTTAATCACTTAAAAACAATAATTAATACATGCAAAAGAACTATAACTAACTGTTTACGGTAAGAAATATAAAATTAAACTAACTATGAATTTTCTGTACCTATTGAAAATAGTCTTTCCATAATTATGCATAAGAAGTGTATGCGAAAAGATGATTCAAACTATAAACTTCCTGAGATGTGATAGTTCTGCCATTCAATGACTATTGATATGAAATTTATGCCAACAGATGATTCTAACCCTAAACTTTCTGCGATAGGATGGTTCAACGTTTAATGTTTATGCATATGAAATTTATGCAAAACGATGATACTGACCTCCAACTATCTGCGACAAGATGGTTCGACTTTTAATTTTTATGCATATGAAATTTATGCCTTTAGATGATTCTGACTTACAAAATTATGAGTTTGAATGTATGATAAATGCGTGTCTGCCAAACGATTTTCTGCGAAATGAAGTTTATGCTATCCGCTGTTATGCAAAGTAATAATATGGCATAAAAAGTTCTGCTATAAAGGGTGGACCCTTATCATATTTATTTATTAAAATAGTAACATTACAACATCACATTTTAAGTAGGTAAGTAACAAAATCCACATACCTACGTGATTGTATATTTATGCATATTTACAAAATGAAAAACTGTCGGAAGTGTTAGTAAATATTGCCCTTACAAACATTAATAAAGCCAGTAATAGGCCACGGGCTATAGTATAACACATTAACATTATAAAGAACTCACAACGAATGTGGGCGGTATTTAAATTTCACTAATCGATTGTAATTCGATAGTGATTTATCGAAACTGTTAAAATATTTTATTTATGACAATAAATTGTAACAGATGGCTTTCTTATACATTTTTTTTTTTTGCTTTAGAAGAAAGTTCAATTTCGATTGATATGAATTATGCACTGAATCTGTTTAAGTTTCAATAATAGAGATGCAAAATGTGTAAGGGAATAAATAACATCCGAAATGCAGAATAATTTCGAATGGGCTATAAATAACATTAAAATTGGTAACCATTATAATTTTGAGTAGAATCTCCGTGTTATATCAGAGCTCCCGCGGTGCCGGCTCGTCTTAATCCATACAAATTACATATTAACTGTCCGAAGCACGAACATTTTCATTATTGATATTCCATAGCAATGTTCACTCAAAATGTTCGCTCAACCGCTACCGGGCTTCGTTTAAAATGAATTAAACCAAATTAATGCCATAAACATTTAATAGAATTTTGTGAGAAGCAACAGAGCAATTAACCGTTTAATTTTACGGCTCGACTAATATGTTATTTGAATATTAATTATGTATAATGGCGATTTCATTAGCGATCACAAACATGCTTATTAGGACTTGCTAAAGGAAAAATAAATGTTGACTAATCTTCTTGAGACTTGGGACACTTATGCTACTTGGGTACCTACTTATTCACGCTATAGCTGTGTTTAGCTATTCCGTGAACGGCGTGTTAAAAGAGATTATTTAGACTATTACATTAGTTTACATTTATAATAAGTTAAAACACTGGTTATAATTGATAATCATTGATAATAAAGAAAAAATAAGTGAGTGACAGAGAAAGTTTAGAATAAGATCTTTTGTTAACTTGTACCTAAAGGCCTTTGAAAATCAATCTCTCTTAAATTCAACTCTATCTATATAAAGAGATAAATGTAGAAAAAAAAATAACGGACAGATATTATTGTTATGATTTACAGTAAATTATAAATCATTTTTATTATCAATTACATAATCTATTATTATATTGGTTGACAATAAATGAATGCTTCATCGTCGGCTTATGTTTATATGCCGTGGCTACGTTTTTGTAACATCGTTAAACTTCTTTAATTGCTTATTGTTGCGATACTTTATTCGGAGAAGTTATTTACAAATCGGCAACTTTGTAAAGTGTTAAATAACAAAAGATATTACAGCGATGAATCATTTGAATCGTTTTAGCTTCATCGCCTGACTACGGCGACGCTAAACGAGTGTTATATGATTTTTGTTGCGATTTAATTGGTGGGTAATGTGGTTGCATGTACTCGTAAACTTTAGAGCTTGGGACGGGTATTGCTACACATTTCACAGAAAAAAAGGGTCGTATTTTTACCTCATTTTACAAAACCCCAAATAAGGCGATGCGATAACTATTTGGGCGTTTCTGAAACATACGAGTATCATAATTTTCCTGCGCTTTGTATCATGTCACTTAGGATCGATGCAACACGTTTTTTCTTCCATTCTCCCCTGTCAATCTTCACGCTATCATTCACTCCTCTTGCTTTCATATCTTTCCTCAACCCATCCATCGCTCTTCGGTCTTCCTACATTCCATTCCATTGAAACATAATGATGGGTCTGTGGAGCTAAATCACCAATAAATACACTTCTTCTTTATCGTGTGGTTAGTTTCCTAACCTGGTGCCAGAGTTCTTAATCCGCCCATGGGCCTCTGACTTGGTTTAACATGCCGTCGAGGAATATCTCTCAGGCATGCTGGTTAAATAAATACACTGAACTGCAAAGAAACAGGGTCGGTTAGAAAATCTTCAATATCTTCTTAATGAAGATATTAAAGATTATCTAACCGACCCTTTTTATTGAGCTATCGCATTTCAAACATACGTAAAAGTAGCTTCGCTTTAGAGTCAATATCATTAATCGAAATCTGGACTGACCACAGTCAACATCGTCATCATCAGCCCTTTAATGTTCCCACTGCTGTGACAACGGCCTCCTCTCCATGAGAGGGAATGGGCTATAATCCACCACGCGAGCCCAGTGCGGATTGGTAGGTGTCTTAGAACTTTTGGTTCTAGGACACGCCGGTTTCATTCCGATATTTTCTTTCACCGTTTTGAGAGCAGTTGTGATGAAATAAATTACACAAAGTAAAGCCTGGGTTCGAACCCACGATTTACTGTTCATAATTCGGGGCCGTCACCAGTAAGGGGAAATAGTAGCAATGTTTAATTCACCAAGAGGAGTAGGTGGTTAGGTAGTAACAGTCCCAACGCGGAAAGCAGTCAGTCCTAACGTTATGTTGTCACCTGTCAACCCACCCACCGCATATGTTCCAATTTCAGCCCGACAAGATACTGCTATCATAATTAGTTTATTGCCAAGCCTCTTATAAAACGTCGTATTTGGTACTTAGCCGTCATTAAAACCCGGTATATGTGATAGTATAATTAACCGGCTAAGTTCTTACTACATCGTAAGTATACGTTTTTGCATGTATAAGTAATTATTGCGGATGTAAAAATCTCGCCTTCAAATTGTGTTCCTAATCAGGATTAACGCATGAAATTAGACTGCAATCTCGCATTTTTTTTTCTGTTTTGAAGAAGAACAACAAAAATAAATCTGTTGTTTTAAAAGTATTACGTACTAACACTTGGCCCGTGACTTCGTCCGCCACGCCTGATATAAATATATTTTCAAGCCAATTGGCACCCACTGTAATGTAGTTCTACCAGTGAACATTCTTTCAGATTTGGATCATTAGTTCAGGAGTTTCCCCCCTACATACAAACTTAAAAACTTGATATATATGTTACGGCTAATACCCGAAGTGCGGCTACACCTAGTTTTAGCCGGTTAGAACTAGGTGTAGCCACTTACTCTTGGTTAAACCTAGTACGAGCCGATTGTCTTCGGGTAAATCTAGGTCTAGCCTTCATCATGCCGGCTACAACTAGGTCCAGCCATTCCCTGTTGGATAAAACTAGATTTAAACAAGTTGAAACAAGTAACAGGCGCCTGATGGATAGTTTATGTTACTTTATAAAAGTGTGATTAATAATTATAATAACATTCTTTAAATTATAATATGCAACTATTGTCTGTTGTTAAAAAAATGTTCCTGATTGTTCCTATTATATTAAAAATTGTACTCCTAATAATTTGTATTAATTATTACAATGTGATTTATAAGAATAAAAAAACTCTCTACGTTTCTTTTTATTGGATGTTTTTTTTAATATCTAAAAAGGCTCTGCCGATAGCATGCCGGCTACAACTGTGTACAGCCAATCCCTGTTAGATAAAACTAAGACACGCGCTGCTGCTGCAGACGCTGTGAGTCACACTCGCTAGTAGACCTGCAGTAGATCAGCAGCACCTGGCGCTCACATCCTACAGAGGCGCGTGCCTCGCTATGCCCTCCACCCCGCGCCGCTGCTGCAGATGCGGTGAGTCATGAGTGTGACGCGGGGCGGAAGGCTTGGCGGGACACGCATCTAAGTTTTATCCAACAGGGATTGTCTGGACCTAGTTCTAGCCGGAATGATATCGGATATACCTAGTTTTATCCAACAGGGAATGGCCGAACCTAGTTGTAGCCGGCATGATGAAGGTTAGACCTAGTTTTACCCGAAAACAATCGGCTCGTACTAGGTTTAACCAAGAGTAAGTGGCTACACCTAGTTCTAACCGGCTAAAACTAGGTGCAGCCGCACTTCGGGTATTAGCCGTAACATATATATGTATATTTATGATATTTGTATAGATTTCTGAGTCTCTCATTATCACAGAGGCGTGAGTTTAATCTGTAGGCCATTCAAATATTTTACATAACCACGGTTATCCAATTAAAAAGACGGAATTTAAGATAAAGTCATAAATCTGAATTAAGAATTTTACCAAAAATATTCTGTTTTAGAGATAATCTCAAAAGATTATTTAAGATAACACGGTAATGTATTTAATTTATCCGTGTATTGAAGAATGTAATACACGAATATAAATATTAATTTTACAGAGATTTATATCGATTCTTTTAGCATTGATTTGTGTCGTGATCGGCACAAGACACGAACTGAAAATATCAAGTTGTTACTTATAATAATCGAGGTAGAATTCATTTACATAATGATTATATGTGTTACTAGCTTCTGCCAGCGGCTTCGCCCGCGTGAAGTTTGAAATTATCCCACGGGATCTTATTACCGGGATAAAAAGTATCCTATGTGTTAATCCAGGTAATAAACTATCTGTGTGCTAAATTTGATCCAAATCCGTTCAGTAGTTTTTGCGTGAAAGAGTAACAAACATCCATACATCCATACTTACAAACTTTCGCATTTATAATATTAGTAGGATAGTAGGATATAACCATGCATTCTTAAATGTTGACAAAAAAATAAATTTATTATTTGCATGAATATAAATGGAATGAAAGAATTTCACAGTACATAAATTAGCTTTTACATAAATAATACTTATTGGTTTCTTTCACGTGATATATCATTTTTTTAAATGAGCAAGAGTTTGATAGATTAGACTCACTTAACAGTTAAATAAATATTAAGAAACTTTCTTGTGTAATGTCTAGAATTTAACCACATTAAGTTTTAAATTTTTTGGAAATACTATGAGCATTTTGCATTTGGTGTTTGCCTGTAATTGGTAGTGACAAAATTACTTGTATGTTCCTAACTGTATAATATCTGTAACAACTATTGGCGAACCTTTATTAAATACATAAAAAAACTGTTATTTTAAACAACACATTTATAAAATACTAGACTTACGTTGTACCCTACCTTGGCAGTGAATGGCTTCCCATCTCTGGGTTTGGCGAAGTATTTGTCCAGCTTGGTGTCGTAGCCGGGGATGAGATCGTTGACGGTTGGGCTGGGCATGGCGGGCGCGGTCAAGGGGCGCACCCGGTACGTGCCGTACTGCTCGCCGTGTTCCGAGATCGTGGGCAGGTTGCCGTTCGGCGAGCTGCAGCTACTGCTCGAACGCGAGTAAGCATAGTTGACAGACCCGTCCGCGGGGTTCTTTGGCTTCTTGGCAAACGCGTATCGTCTCGGTCGTTCTTCTGTCGGTTTCAGATCGTAAGTTTCAAATTTTTCAGTAACAAAGTTTTCTTTCACTTCTGAATTTGGCACGTAGCGCAGCAACCTCGGCTCCTTTATTTTCTTTTCATATTTAACTGAATCGGTCTCGTTGTCCAGTTGAGCCAAGTTTAATGAATGTTGTAATTCGTTTGCTGTCCGGTTTGTTTTGCGTTTATTCTTACGATCGTGGGATCGAAGAATATGGTCGTCGACTATCTCCGACTCAGAGGACGGCCGGTCTCCGTAGAGCACGTAGTTTCCGTTCACCATTTTTAACAACAGTTACTAATCTAATCACTCTAAGTCGAAACTTATTTTGAGCATTTCTCACTTTTTGCAATCATTGCCTAATTCTAAACCTCACTTAAGATATTTTATGTTAACTGTGTTATTGTTATTTCCTTACTTCATACATCACTAGATGATACTGACGGCTGCAGCTGGAGTTTTCGCAACAAAGTGATGTTAAGCCGACAACGACACACAAATCACTGAGCTTGAATGACGCCGCTCGTTACTAATGCTGATTGTTTGTTTGTTATGTTTCGTGAAACAGTGGGATTCTTTAGCTGTAAAATATGCATCAATTAAACAGAATTCCAAATACTGACCGGACGAAGAGTAATCCGTTACTTTGTTGTTTTTCAACTCAAACAAGTGAATCAACAGCGGTTTTGAAACAAACACCTTTGTGACATTAATTGTTTCAGAGGGAAAAGGAGATATTTTTTTTGGGCCCACCTGGTCGTTGCATTTATTATTCATAATAACACTAAAAAAAGGATACCATTTTACTATGGTATTAAACGTAATATTACGTAGAAATGAAAACGGAATCTTAAAATCATACTAAATAAGCTATGTTATGATATCTTTTTGCGAGTCAAATCATTTCTGTTGTGGTCAATGCCATTTGACAGCAAATAATTACGTGAAGAGGGGCGTAAAACTTCATTATTTTGACATTAACTTTTTCTGTTTATTTTGGTTTTCGTAAGTGTTTTTGCAGATTTTTCGCATTTATTCCGGTTAGACAATGCTTAGCTAATTTAACCACTGGAATCTAGAGGTTATAAGGAAGAAATCAATGTAAGTTTCATTATTAAATGCTACAATTTATGTGGGTGGCCTAATCCTCGAACAAAAACAATGGTCTCCTTTTATCAAAACGATTTTGCGTTCAAAAAATGTATTGCGCACTTGTTATTTTAACTCAACGAGTGTTTACTTTCATAAACTTAGATTTGCAAAGTGAATGTACTTATTATTTCGATTAGCAGTTTGCAGCGTGACGTCACGCTGCGAGCACGCGTATAAATTGCGCCAGGTGTCGACCGTGCAATTTTGTATGGACACACTCACACTTCCGAGTCGCTACCGAGCAACGGACAATGGATTGTGTTACGGTCGACACTCGGCTCGGACCCGGAACCGTCTAGCGTGCGTTATCCTTAAGTCGTATCGTCGACGCGTCGGCGGCTGCCGCATGACGTCGAAATGTCATTCGTCGGCTGTCGCCGGCCGGTGGCGACGACAGTTGCTGTTTTATCTGCCGTAGCCGCGAAAGTGACGCTCGTCTGTAAGAACCCTAATATGTATAACTATGACGTGCCAAATTAGACACGTTTTTACGAAAAATAACTACGGTAGTGTACGAATTTCAATATAAGAAGTTTTTAAGAACCTGTTCTTACTGATTGAATGTATCACCAAATCCATTTCGACGACTGTATTTTTAATCTGTTTCATTTAGCAGACACTTAAGTTGGTATGTAATGAGCTACTGCATTGAAACAGGCAATGAGAACATTCGCTATGTTGTAAACGGCAAGTAAGTACATACCAACAGATAACATTCGTAGCGTTATGTCGGCCATTATTGTTTGGGCGCAGTTCCCGCGCTTTTTGCCCCCTTTACGCGGGAACGTTCTCAGTAAAGCGCGTGCGCGACAATGGCGGCCGCGGCACACGCAACGAGAGTGAATTGCTGCGATTGTGCAACGCACGCCAGCACTTTATGCAACTGATGTGCCGTTAATGGTACAGATGCACCGATAACTCGGTTCATCTATTACAAGACTCGTATTTCCTGATGCATACCAGTGAAACAGTTTCTTCTCTTCATTAGAAAACGTTATGTAAAGTGAAATTAAGGTGAACTGCATTGGCGAACTTATGAGATAAATTGCTACAAGGTACTGCGCAACCTGTCATCTTCAGTTTGGACAAACCCACTGAGAAATCTAAGCAAGATTCCGAGCCCTGACTCTTTATTTCTGAAGTCTTTAATTACGGATTATAGGAGCCCTCATATTAAACTTAAAAACACGCGTTATTTCAAACTGTAAGTAAATCATCATCATCTGCCTAGTCTTTTCCCAACTATGTCGGGGTCAGCTTCTAGCTAAACTGTAAATAAAGATACAAAATCGAGGTAAAATAATTATGAGATTTGCTTAAGTCACATTAAACTTCAATTGACTGTAATATTTCCAAAGCAAGTAAGTATACGAAAAAAATCCAACACCGTGTGATACAGCTCCCACACTCGAGTTACCAATTGCAATGGCTCAAAAAGATTAATTATACGCGAAAACATTTCTAACGTTTATGTACTTGTTACTTGTTTTAACGACTTGCAAACGACAGACTAAAATATTACTAAACTACACAAACGATCCTTCAAAGCACATCGAACAAGGCATTAATGTCAGTGCGCATTGTAATTCACGTTTCAAGTCTTTAGTTACGACACGATAAGTACCAGCTGCAAATTGATTAAAGATGAAGTCTAGATTGATACCCAGTTAAAATATCCATCAGCAGGGAGAGGTAACGTATGTTGTCTACGCAATGATCAAGCAAATAAATATTTATCGAAATGCAAATTCCATTAGCACTTATATAATTATGGAAGACAAGACCCTACAATTCATATAATCGTTCGCATTGTACCATCAGTAATGACGAACTTAGTCCTTGATCTATTCGTAGGCAGGCACCAGGCAGTTTCGTAAGCTGTTATTACTATAATACAAACCCAACTTGAAGTTCGTCGGATCGTCTCATGATATTTTATTTATCATTGTATCTGTGACCTAACCCTACACACCATTGAGAATTCCAATATCATAAAGTTCATTCCTTTGTTCGCATTTGAATGTTACTTAGAACAGTAATTTGGTAACACGAGTTTGGGAAAAAACAATGATTGGAACTTTGATGGAGTACGAATTTCCTAAATGTCGAGGTGAAGATCGATTTATCTGATGACCTGTGAGGAATGGTGGTTGAAAAAAGAATGATTTAGACCGTTTTGGTACTAACAATCATAATGTTTCATGTCCGTTTCATAACAATAAAGATAAAAAAAACAATAGAATATTATTGTCTCAATGCGACAGTGATTTGTATACTATTACTAATTGCACTGCTAATATCGTTTGCTCATCGCGGTGGCTGCGTTTACTCAGACGCAGACTGACAATCGATAATTCAAGTCATAATAAAAAATAACAATATCATAGTTTCTTTCTTTACATAATTACACAGTAAACATCAATTTATGAGTTATGAGTTTAAAGAAAAAACAAGATACAGCATGATACGAGTGCGTTACTATAATTTAAACAAGAAACTCAAATCCTAACCTAGCCTGAAAAAGTAGTGAACAGTAGTAGTAGTGTAATTAAAATTAATTCATAAGTTACAAGGGATTAATTCATGAGTTACATTAATTCATAAGTTACAAGGGAGCATGTATACCCATTTGTAAATTCGCATTTTATGCTTTTAATTAAAGCATGAACTCTAAATCATTTGTCACTATACAGATTTAATTATTTTTGCATAATTAATATTATGATGCGGTTAAACGCAATGAATGCTGAATTTTGTAGGTTTAACGTTCGGGTCATTTTGTGTAGAAGTTCAGTCTAATCGGTTTGGACATTTTTCACCGAATACAGGCCCCTTATTCACAACCATTCGACTCGCTTCCGATACGGAAAGTCGTATATTTATCTTCTTCTGGCATTATGAAAACGACCGAGATAGACATACGACTTTCCGAATCGGAAGCGAGTCGAATGGTTGTGAATAAGGGGCCTGGTCTCTGACTCAATAAAATGCATCTCTGATACAAACTGGAGCAAGATCATCACTTTATTCTAGATTTAAACACATCAGTGTGATGATGGCGGTTGACCACAGCAAAAGTTATATGGAACGCGTTGAGCTGACCCCATTCTGGTTTAATAATTTTCCAGAAACGTGTTCTATTCGCGTACGAGTATTTTCCAAATTTTCTGAGAAAAAACGGCAATTTTATTCACACTAAGTTTTATTGCATTATACTGATGGTTTGATGTTCTTGTTTTGGTGTTTTAGGCTGCGTTTTATGTCCCTTTAACACACATTTTAAAGCCAAATTTTAATTTAAGAAGTAAAGTGGTTATATGAGGTAGCGCATTCATTCAAACCTGTTGTATTTTGCACTCTAGCGCACAATAAACCTTTACAAACTAAGTAATCTAAGTAAAAACTTTGCGAACCTAAGTTCAAAGTAGGTAGGTAAGTACCACTAACAGATGCTGTCGTAGTTTGGAGCGCGTTCGCAGTTTGTCCTCACCGGTAACGTTTGACCAGGCCCCTTATTCACAACCATTCGACTCGCTTCCGATTCGGAAAGTCGTATGTCTATCTCGATCGTTTTCGTAATGCCAGAAGAAGACAGATATACGAGTTGTCGAATCAGAAACGAGTCGAAGGTTTGTAAATACGGGGTCAGTTGACTGTAACGTAGTATAAAATACAATAGACTATCCGAAAGAAAAATGTGCAAGTCGCATAGACCTCAAAGCTTATTGCAAAACTAATATTAAATTACGTATAGTGATAGTAATCATAGGTTTATTGTCTTTAACGGGTTGACTCAGACAGTACGCTAGGCGCAAACTAGACTAGCCCATAATGCGAAGCGGTAATCGTACTGTAAAGTCGTCACGTGCGAGCGCGCACCGCGGTCGTGTGTGTTACGCCTAACAATGCATTATCACTGTGAACACTACGCCTAATTAGAAACTGAACAAGTGTGTCTTTACCGGAATCGATAGACATGTTAATTGCCTTGTATTAATTTATTACAAGTAAATTGACTAACGTATATGTATTGCGCCCGTGGATTTGTAAACAAAATATGGCTACGTCGATGTTTATAATACATATTAGATATATTGTTAAATTTGTAGTTTTCTTCACTAAATTTTTGATCGGTCTTCCTCGCCCCAGTTAACATGAAAATGTTACGGTTCATTTCAGGCCTACAAGGGCATCAAAACAAAGACATTTTTTACGTAAATACTAAACAACTGAGCACTAATAAATTTTCAATGTCAATATGATCATTAGGTAATAATAATAGTTTACAATTGATATGTCCGTGGTAGTCTATGCTTCGTTCGGCTGTTCTTATTTGGCGAACATTGAGCGGCTGACTAACTCTGAGCGGCGAACTTTAGCAAAGAAGCCCCGGTCGCTGGCGGCGAAGCGAAGGTCTTTTGCCGCTGATTTTGGGAAAAAAATTACGAGCCACTCACTGAATGAGCATGCGAAATGCTGCAAACTGCGTAGAGTACTCCCTCAATGGACACTTATTCTAAGGCTGTATTCCCAGCAGGCAAACTGTTAGCAGCCGACTGAGTGGGCCGCAAATTTGTAGTGACCTGAAATTTGAGTGAGCTGCAAACTCAGATCAATTTTCGTGCGTCGCAAGCAGGTTTTTCTGTGAGTCGGCCACTCACTGAGACAGTCTGCACACGTAACGCTGCAAACTGCGTAAAGTGAGAGCAAAAGTAGCAAACAGTAAGGGCTTACGAAATCCGCCTGGGTGTTTCCACTCGCCCGGGTGTTTCCACTGCGAGAATCGACCGGAGGACACGGTGAAGCACACGGTGGAGGTCTACCCTGCGTGGGCGGAGCACCGCCGTGTCCTCGTAGCGGCGATGCAGCGACCTCCCGCGTCCGGCCCTGGTTCAATCCATGGTCCGGAGTGAGACGGAATGGGAAGCCGTCACCTCCTTCTGCAAGGCAGTTACGCTAGCGAAGGAGGTGGCGGAACGCGAGAGGGAGAGAGCCTCTCGCCTCAGCCGCCGCGGGAGATGCACCGGGCGCCGGGGGCCACGTGGTGGCTACCGGTCACCGTAGACGCGGGCCTGTGGACGGTTAGCTATGGGATATCTAGCCGTCCGTCCGTCTAATGACGACAGGCCGTATCGACGGCGCGTTCGTGTTCCACGCGCGCCTCAATGAGATGTCAGCATAAAGGGAGGTGCCCGCAAGGACCGAAGCCTGCCGGGGCTGCGGGACTGTTCGAAAGAGATACCAAGGCCCCGGAGCGTAAAGGGCGAGGAAGGAACATGGATGGGTTTTAGTCAGTAAAAGTCTGACACTCCCTCCCACTCCGACCAGAGTGGGAGAAACTATTTGATGATTTCCCAACCGAAAAAAAAAACAAAAAAAGGGTGTTCTATACCGATACGCCGCACACAGTTGTAGACAGCCGTAGATAGCCTAAGTTATACGCGGATTCGAACTAGAAGCAAAGAGTCAGCCGCTCACTGTTTGTCTAGTGACGACACAGCGTGCCTACGTTACGCGATGTTGGCGCCAACGTTTGTCACACAAGGGGTTGGTGTATCATTAGCGTTCACTGATTGGTATTCACAGAGTTATTAGAGCACTGAACTGTGACATGCTCAATTAGCTTGCTGCTTGACCGTTAGCGGTAATACCTACGTACTACGCGTAAACACTAGTAGTAGCGTTTCAGGAGAAATCGACGCCCGGTCAACGACTCTACGCAAATATGTATTACTAATTCGACGTAAACTGGGGAAATCCAATATGCCTATGTGAAAAGGTACTTGAACTATTGTAGGTGCGTAACAAACTGACTTTTGACGAGCTGGTTGATGATAAAAACATCTCAAAGTATAAACAAACTTTTGTAGCGAAAACTTCTTTAGACGCGTTGAGCACTTTTTGTTTTTTTTTCGCTATCGTCATCGAACGCTTTCATAAAACGGTTAGTCAAAATCAACCTTAGATATACAATATAGATAAAGCTCATTTTGGATTACTTAGTTTTCACTCCTTCGGCACTCTCCAACACTGCTCCGCGTGTTTTTTTTTTTGTGATTAGATGTATCGTTCGCCTTCACCCAGCTCAAGGTCTTCCTATTCGCCATCCTTTGAGTTGTTTAGTTTACTTTCAGATTTACAGTGTGAATATCAAAGATTGATATCCCATTAGTATGAATATTCTGGTATTCAGCTGAATCCGGTAAAACAGCTGATGAAGATGAGTAAGGATATCCCGTCATTATATACTTTTTTTTTGTCTTTTGATTGCAGTTTACCTGCATTTATTGTGCCTATTGTGAATAAAGTTATCTAATAAAAAACAAAAACTATCAAATCAATTTTTAATGAAGGATCATCACATAACTGTCACAAGGCGCTCGTTTTAAACGCCCGCCCTAAATGCGCCCGCCCATCGAAGTCGCGAGAAGACTGTCTTTTAAAGCTTGCAATCAAGTATGTCTCCCAACAACCAAACAACTTGATTTCAATACAAATTAACGTAGTCGATCATAACTCCGTAGTTTCCGTCGATGAACATTCAAGCACATAAGAATGTACAAACAAACAACCAGCATTCTATAATCAGTATATCCAACAATCCGTGATAACAGCACACAGCACAACACTTGGAAAACAAAACAACATACACTTTTTATGTTTGTTATGAAACGCGCGGTACACTGGATACTATCGTATACTGTTTGCAATGTAAGTAAAGCGTGAAGTATTGGCATGTGCAGTTGACAGTGCAAGGCTGCGCGTGCGACTGAGCCGCTCCACCAGATGAGGCTCACCACCGTTGCACCACCTCGCAAGCCTCGCATTGTCAACACAACCGTGGAAACCCGCTAACTACACCTTTACGCAATCTATTATACACAGAAGCTACTAGATAATTTTGATGATTATTATTGCTCAGTGCACGAATTAAATGGTAACACAACAATAGTTTTCATCTGAATGCTTAAGTATGAAGATATGGTGGGAACTGGGAGTTTAAGTAGATGTCTGTGAGCACTATGAGTAATTGAGTACACTAACTGAGAACTTGTATTTAATACTTCAAGTAGCTGCTGAATGATGTTGAGAAATTCAAAGAGACTTCCAAATAATAAGCACCCCCAGGAAGAAATGTTCGGAGTTCGGTAAAGAGAGAGAGGCAAGACAAATCTTTAATAAACACTCAGTTTCTAAAGATCTGATCAAATCTGCGATTAGTTATTAAATTGCAAGAAATCACAAGTCAACTGTTGTGCTGAAACAACAACACACTCACAATACGAGTATTAAGCTTTCAGGGTCAGTGAAACAATCCCACAATATGACGTTCAGTTAATTATGCGCACTATTTATAATAATGATTTCAGAAATACAGAACATAACACTACATTATGTTACAACATTAATTACAAGCAAAAACTGTTCTAAACAATTCAAAAGTCGCCAATTCTCAGAAGATATGTGCTAGTTCTCATGGGGAGCGAGTGTCCATTGCACACCGGCTTCCGCCCGAACAATTCATGAAAGGGCATTTCATTCCGCAAAAACCTGGCGTTTATTCACAAAGGAGAATTTATACAACACCGCTTTACATATTTCTGTCACTTCATTGTTTTTGTGGTAAAATACTTGAATAGCAATCAGCTCCATTACACGGTTCCCGCGGACGTTCTCAAATTGGCAAACAATAACAAAAACAAATGACACATTAGTCAAAGTGCAAGTTGAGTGGTGAACGTGAATGGTAAATCGTGAACGTTACGACAATTTGCATGAACTCGTAGTGGTGAATTACGATTTCATTTCGAATGATTGGAATGCGATGCGTTCACGATAACGAAATTACTTTTATTGCATCGTTTTAGGAGTGTTACTGGAAATTAGTTTGAACATTGTGGTTGATATAAATAAATAAATAAATAAATATCGCTGGACATTACACACAGCGCCGTCTAGTGCCACACTATGCAGGGCTTGTGTCGTGGTCACCAGACAGTTGATATACTATACATATACTTTTTGTTTGTAAATACATACTTATTATACCTATAAACATCCATGACTCGGAAACAAGTGTCCATGCTCATCACATAAACATTTGCTCCTACCGGGATTCGAACCCCGACCGGAAGAACGTAAGGCAGCCTCACTACCGCTGCGCCATTCGGGTCGTCAAATGTTTACATAATTAATATAATATTATATTAATTATGTGAACATAGGTATTCCCTATACAGCTGATCTAACTACGCTATTAGTAAAAGGCGTGAAAATATGAGGAAACGAAAGGTTTCCTACTAAGCATAGGGGTTTAGAGGTCAATAGATAAGATTTTTCTAAAGTAACACACTTTTAAAATATTAATAGTAGTGGGTTATGTGTGTATGTTTATATTGTAACTTATAAGGTGTAATGTGAAGTGGAAACGCATGTAAGTGAGTGAACAGTCGAACGCGCAGACGCGGCGCGCGCTCGTAATGTAACAGATGAATAAAACAACACTTGTGCAACTAAACACACAGACAAAAAGGTTGATGAGCCAATTACTTATTATTCTAATTTAACATGGTCAAAGAAGAATATATTTTAAAGCTCGTTCCGAGATCCCAATACTGTACATAGGGAAAAAGGCTTCAGTTCTATAATGTCATTTGCTTCATTAAAATAACAGGATCCATTAAATTATTTAACTAAATACAATTTCTGAAGTTTAGTAATCACTACGCAAAGTTAGTAAAATATATAAATAGAAACAAAACACAATGCTTCATTAAACACAAACTCAACGGTGTAACATTACATTTCACAGCTAAAAACTATTCAGAAAACGTAAGGCGCAGCACAAGTTTGCATAATTCCTTGCCAATATGGCACATAATTTCTAAAACGTACGGACATACATCAATCAGTGAAGCACATACTACAATACTATGTTATTGGACGCGTGCTTTCAACAAGCATTTAGGATTCAATGGTCAATGAGTGTGCTTCAGAAATTGCTGCACTTTATCATGCGGTCGAACAAAAGACATCAACGCGTTGAAAATTACGTCACCTTTTGGCTACGGATGCTACGTCAAGTATTTTGCCTGCTTCGTTCGTAACCTATTTTCATTATTCAGTTATGAATATTGTTATGTTTTGTAGAGATTTATGTTCACTATTATAATAACTAATGGAAGGAATAGGCTATCGAACAATGGAAGTTTAATGACATACAATATGTACGGAAATAACAAGACGAGTGACGGAAAAATTCAAGCAAAAGATCAAATATCATATGATAGAGGTTATTACTCAAGTGGCAGGTGTTGGAGAAAAAACAGCCAAGCTGGAGCGGCGGCGGGCTAGCTACAAAGCACGAATGTGCCCGGAGGGATGGGCAACGATCGTCGCCCACTGGACGCCCGTTGGAGGATATCTACGTCAAGGTAAACCGCGGCGAAGGTGATGTGACGCTCTGATCTCGACTGCGGGGTGAACATGGCCAGATATTACACAAGATATAGAGGTTTGGAAGGAGAAAAAGGGAGGCATTTGCTTAGGAGTGGGTCACTTAAATAAGCTAAAAAAAGAAAAGAAAAAAGAAACAGGCTAATATTACATCGACGATTTGAAATCAAGAATTCTTCGTGAAATTTAAGTAATATCGGCTGGTCTGTCATTACAATAAGATCCCAGGATTGACTCCAAAGCAAAAACGCCTGAAGAAATTCGACGCGTATATTGGTAACTGATCCTAATATTTCGCAATAAATAGGCTTACCAATTTTAAAAGAGACAGAAAAGGCAGTAAAACTTTGTACAGTTTAATATAAATATAAATAAATAAATATCGCTGGACATTAACACACAGCGCCATCTAGTGCCACACTAAGCAAGGCTTGTGTCGTGGACACCAGATAGTTGATATACGTGTCATCCAACATACGATTACGCTGGATGACTCGCACCTGATACATACTTATCCACATATCTATCTAATATATAAAAATGAAACCCGTTTTCCGTTGTCACGACATAGCATGAAAACGGCTTGACTGATTTGGCTGATTCTTTTTTTGTTGTGTTTGTTATTGTCAGGAGAAGGTTCGTAGGTAGTAGTAGGTAGCTTTTTCCCTCTTATGTGACGCAGACGAAGTTGCGTGGGTCAGCTAGTTATACATATAAACACCCATGACTCGAAAACAAATGTCCATGCTTATCACACAAACATTTGCTCCTACCGGGATTCGAACCCAGGACCCTATGAACGCAAGGCAGCTTCACTACCACTACTCCATTCGATTCGTCAAACAAGTTAAAACTATGTCTATAGTTTATGAAATACACTACGACCTGCTTTTACTTCATGCCTAACTTTATGACCCTTACTCAACGTAACGCAATCAAGTCGAAAGAAACTATACTTATTGCTGCTAGAACTATTGTCTATATGTCTCACACAAAATCGTGAATAATGCTATCTGATCTGAAGTAATTAATTGCTATTTTAATTATATTTTACACCTTCGAAGTACCTAGGTATTTCTAGGTGTGTGTATCTTTGGTTTATGTTGCATTTTGTTTAAATAAATTATCAGAAGTTTTATGGTTACTTTGTAGAACTTACCAAAACATGAAAAGTTGTTAAAAAAAAATGCTAGTAATATATTTATGTTGTTACAAATTTTACTGTTCCTTTTTATTATTATTTACTTAATATTAGTATATAACTATAAGTTATGCTGTAATCATGTTATTTAATCAAATTCTAATAAAATTTATTCATGAAATAAAAGTAATTTAATATCCGCGTCAACAGTAGTTGTCTGACGCCGCTTTTCTACCGGTTCCTACAGAAAAAGCGACTGCTATACATTAAAGTTTATGTTGATGTGCTACACGGAACCTGAATACCGCCATCAATTGCTAATGCGATGTATTATGGCAGTTACTAATAACTAGCAGTAAGCCACAACTCCCTATTCTTATTCAAAGTATAGAGAACTGCCACGGGTTCAACCAGCTCAAGGGTGAATTTGTAAACAAATCTTTCTTATTTGTGGATTAAGAAAGGTATATTTAAAAAACTTTCAAATTTTTCAGTGGTTTACAACCGCCTAATCAATCAATTGTGACAGGATCTTTCAGCGCGTGGTCAAAAATGGAATTGCTTCTTACCGACCGTGTTATTGACAACGTGACGCGAGCGCCAAAAGAATCTTGTAGCACTGTCCATAATTATAAGCCATAAGCTTCAAAAAATTCTTTATGTCGACTTAAAATTGATTATGGATGGTTGAGTTTCAAAAAACGGGTGTTTTGTTAGTTTGATAAATGTACACTTTCATAATATAAATAGAAGAAGATAGATTGAATCATAAACCAATATTATGACATCAGCCACCAAATCTCAAAATAATTTGTTTTCCGATTATAATTATAATGAAAACAGATAAACAAGCGGAACAGTCGGCGGTCGTTACGTAAACCAAAATAATTGATTGGAAGATTCTAATGATGAGGTATAAATGTGTGAATTAACTTAGTATTACGTTTGGGGGCTATTAATCTTGTCTCGTCCATATATCACTGGTCTCGAGACACGAGACAGTAGACCGGTTAAAGATAAAAGCTCGTACACGTGATAATGACTTGTCTTGATTCTCTGATTGGTAGCTTGATTTGACTGTGATTAATGAAGCTCGATAAAACTGGAGCAGAAGAGCGAAACGAAATGGCAATCGAACTAGTGCGATTTGTTTCCTCTTTATATGTTAAGTGAATGCTTGGAACATCATCATCATCATCATCATCATCTGCCTAGCCTTTTCCCAACTATGTTGTAATCGGCTTCCAGTCTAACCGGATGCAGCTGAATACCAGTATTTTACATGGAGCGACTGCCTATCTGACCTCGACAAATACGATACCACTTGGTAAGACTGGTTGTCAGACTTTTTGGGCCACTGACTACTTAAAACGACTGCCAAAGATGGACAAATGACAGCCGGGACCTACAGCTTAACGTGCTTTCTGAGGCACGGAGGAAACTCGTTATGTAAGGGTGGTCACTCATCCACAGACCAACCTAGGCTAGTACGCCTTAACCTTCTCGGCTAAAGATCGGCCCGAGCGGCTGTTATTATTTAGCCACGAACTCCTTCCTCCTTCCAGGTGATGGACGGAAAACCACTTTCTTTTCATTAAATTCTTCTCCAGTCTTCAACTTAATGAATAATGTTGTTCAATTTATATTAAAACAAACTGAACATAGGATTGCAGGCACAAAATGTAAAAGACAGGTAAAAAATTACAATCTCTCTATGGGTTGTCCTTTATCTCAGAATTGGCGCCAACTTTCAGTTGGTCATTATGATCCACTCCTTCTTAGTGCTATCTCGCGCAATCATATCTTTTAAAACAAAACGTTTAAAAATAAACTCTCCGTGGTAAACGCTTTGCTCACACTTCGATGTGTAATTTCATGATTATTGATCTTTAATGGCTGCCGGAAAAGTGCCGGCCGAATTGGGGTACTTAAAATAATGATGTGATTTTAATTGTTATGATATTTAAAGCAGCTTTTACTTTGCACTTTGTTTTCATGTCAAATAAATGTGGCACTTTAGTTGAAAGGATATGTTTGGGATTGTTAACACAGAATTTAAGACAGAACACTCATAAGTTCATAACTTAAATGTGACTAAAATAATAAATGTTTACCAAGAGAATAAAATTAATGATCGAGCCAGATAATACCTATCATCATCTCGGTAAATTGAAATGCAAATATGGTATTTCCAACATAAAGTTCATATTATTGTCTACTTATTAAATCTTCAGTTCATATGTCATTATGTCGCAAGATTTTATGTATCGCAATCAAACGATGACACGGAATAGAAAATCTAGAGAGCATAAAATAGGCGACAATGTCAAAAGTCAAATATTCATTACCGTACCGGACTAGAATGTTGTTGTTACGAAATTTATGTAATCGGAAGCTGCGCGGGAGTCGACCGGAGGTTTTCACTAGAAACACGCGATTATTAAATTACTACGACTCAAAATGTCATGCTAATCATATTGTAATTTTTTTGTCATCACCTGTGATTGTGGTGGCGTGTTTCTATGAATATAAGCGGTAGAATCATTGTTTTGTTTATTAAATTATGTCAAACTATTTACTTGACCTTTTACCTTTAATTCTCCTCTGACTAGAAGCAAGTGTAGGCGTTGTCTGTAATTTCTGCAGCATGCAACTACCTTATTGCGACGCTAAATGCTTTAGACATTTGTCATAAGGTGTGAACTATTGTTCCTGTTAATAAACAAGTAAATATCGTAGCATACATTTTATAGTATATTAGAAGACATTCTTTGACGCGGAAACCATGAATGTCAGTAGATGTTAATTATTACCACGATGTCATAACTATGAACGATGCATGTTTAATAAATATATTTTTTTCTAGAAAACTTCAAAAAACACAGCCGTATCATAAGAAATATATAATTACTTTATATCGCTTCTTTTGATAACTTTATGAAAAACACTAACGTTAACAGTATGTTTTCAGTTTTTGTTTATCAAGAGATTTTTTTCTTCTGTATTGTGTAAACAAAATTGACCACTATCGTGATTGATCCACGTAATAAAAAAAACAAAGCACTCAATACGTAAACGTAAACAAAACACTTTTGTACTTTGAACAATCCGATATCAGGGCAACAGATAATCACACGTCATAGGAAAATCACCTTAATTTGCGCAAATAAATACCAAAGTAAACACCTAAGGTCACATACCTACTACATAGTGAGGACGACGCAACTATAAATGTTGATAAATGACTTACAACTTTTACATCAGGACTTTGACTTTGAAACCTGATTTATTTAAACTGCGCACCGAACCGCTTTAGAGACATCAATTACGATTATCGATAAATGAATAAATGGGGGTTTAATCGCTCAATCTCGATTGTTTCTCGACAAGTCACGAGTTCTAATAACCTGTATCATGGTACCTAGGTACACCACGACAATAGCACCCGATCTTCCTGCGACCTTTGTCTGGCATTTGTGCTACACACGAATACTTTAGTTAAGCTTGAACTTTGTGTACCTGACGAAAATACGAACGCTGTCCGCATTGTTGAGGAGTCGATTCATGACATACGGTACCGATGAATATCTAAATTATCGGGTTTGTACTCGTACTACGTACTCTAATGGCACTAAATAAATCCGTTCATAAATGTGTTTTGAGTTCGAAAATCGGTTAAAACAATGTGGGTCGTGAAGAAGTATTTTCGCAATTAAAACTTTTACCATAATAACTTCCTGTAAGCTTAAAGTAATTTCAAGTCTCATCGGCAGAAACTATTTGATTCGACCACGACTTACCGCAGTAATGAAGTTAAGTAATTATTACAAAGTGCAGGTTTCAGAACATCAAAGAGTTTTAATATTTGCTACGCAAAAGAATGCACTGACACGAAACTATGTATTTATCTTGTCCCTATTCTAAACTTCTTGCGCGTAATGATTGACACGGCCTGATTGATTGTTTTAATTTCAGGCAACAAGAGCGTGGGTAACTGTATCATAGGACAAATAGGTACTCTAACTCGACTGTTTAAATGATTTCTATGCCATGTTCGTTTGAGCATTTGGTGGAAAGTATGCTTACGTCGGAAGCAGCAAACGGTGGCAGATCTAGGCGATAAGCGTGAATGCCAAACTCGTCGCCAAATTATGGCCAGTCTCAATTTAAATTGTGAATAATAGAGAAAGAAGAAGAATAGAGAAGAATATTCTAACAGCTACTTTATCCCAATTATTATTCTATTAGATACCACATCAGTGTTATCCGATGGCGGTTAATGTCAATTACAAAACCCTACATTGACATTAAATTAACTATTGCATTGATTCAAATGTGAAGCGAAAAAAAGATGACACGAAATCGAATCTTGAAGACGTGTAACCCATTTCGAAATGCATCAAAGCA
The DNA here is from genome assembly GCA_916618015.1 of Xestia c-nigrum. Classification (NCBI taxonomy): domain Eukaryota; kingdom Metazoa; phylum Arthropoda; class Insecta; order Lepidoptera; family Noctuidae; genus Xestia; species Xestia c-nigrum. The sequence goes on along the minus strand of OU745245.1, from coordinate 8,810,910 downwards.
TTTGTGTTCTTTTTGCATTTACTTTTTGTTGACAATTGAACTCTAGCGTTGAGTTAAGATTAGCCTTTGATTTCTTCACAGTCACGTTACGGTTGATGCACTAACTAAACTTATTTCTTGGTCAATTTATCTTTGTCGGACAGGTACGAGAATCGACCTCTGTTTAATCATGACTAATAAAAAGGTGTTGACAAAAAGTATTTGTTAAGTTAAATAACAATAGAATAATTCTTTATTTCATAGGGTTCTAGGATTTAAATTAAATCTGGTGTAATAAAGTTTTAAAAATCGATGCTTCATTCTTTCATGAGGTTGGCTTTTTGCCGGGATCCTTTTCGTAACGCTTGTCATCGTGTATTCAGCTTACCTAGTTCATGAAAAAGCAAATTAGCACTTTTAAGCTTGTCACTTAAATCCACGGCAGCTGCTGACTAATTACGGGCGCTCGTACCGACCACTCTGTTTTTTATCTTCGGTCACGACATACAGAGCCCATTTGCATGAATGGAATGGACAAAGAGTCGTGATTTACAATATAAACGAGAGCATAGCATCATGGCAGGAGGTCAACCTGTAATAACATCCGGCTAGCACCGACACAGGCAGTATTACGCATTTATTTATTTATTTACTATTAATTCTGATAACTACCAGGATTACGTCACCGTCATAAAAAATAATTAAAAAACGAAGGAGAATTATTTGACCTACAGGTAAGGCTAAACTGCATTATTTCGCGAAAGCATTGATTTTATTACATACAATAAATAAAGCATTTAATGTATGAACTCATGTGACCTCAAATAAATTCCTTGATGAGGTAACTGTTCTTAATACGTTTAACATACAACATAGAAATCCTTTACCCACTTGCAATAAACTTTAATTGCTGACAATAGACGTAAAGTTATATAACTTATTCGTAATAATATGAAATGCCAGTATCCTTCAAGTATCATAGTTCTTTCATAGTCCCACATAATAGCTTATACAATTATTTCAAGGTGCATTGATTGTGGGATGCACAAAAAAAGGCGACACGGATCATAATATTATCTCATACAATTTTTGCTACAACTTGGCACTTGGCGTATTATTCACGCTGGTATTCGAGGCCCCGACAATCAGAGGATTAACCTTCACGCGCCCATAACTGCCAATATTTTAGACGACAGTATAATAGCTGGCACTGGCTGCCATATGCATGATGCCACGCGACAGCTATTGTTGATATTTCAATAATACATTTAAATATTACAAAGCTTTATTCCGAGACACATAGAATTGTCTTGTCTTGAAATTAAGTAAAGACTAATTGTTGGGAGGACCTTCGATATTTTGAAGTTAAGTGTTTAAATGTATGGAATTATATAGAATTGCAAAATCTAACAAAAATAATCATCGTCAAAACGAATGAGTAATTACGCTGTGTGCAGTTTTGCTATTAAATAATTATAGGCCAGTACTTGCTAAATTGGCAGAGACTTGTAGTATAAATGGCCTGGCGTCAATCGGAGTATATTACATAATTAGCATCTCGCAGTGCACTGCAGGATATGTCCTCCCAAGTAACGCCACAATATCCTGTTCTCCGCTTACCGGATCTAGACAGCCTCAGGTTCCTTTTTAGGGTTCCGTGATCCTGATAAGGAACTCTAATAGTTTCGACATGTCTGTCCGTCCTTCTGAGGTTTTGCTCAAAGACTGTTTAGTACTAAAAAGCGTAATTTTGTAGAGGTATGTATATCAATTACGCCGACAAAAGGTAAAATAAAATTTTGGAAAATATGTTTTTTTAGGATAGCCCCTACATATGAAGTGGGGATGAAGTTTTTTTCGTCGTCTATGCCATCGTGTCGGGTATCGTTTTCGTTGAATAGGTATCAAAATATCGTAAAGTGCTTGCTAAACTATTTTTCAATTTAGTGCTGCATTTACGAAATATTAAACTTCAAAGTGCAAATATTTGTTCCAGCGGGCGCGGGCGTCCCGCCCCTCTAAAAGGTAATCTGTTGTGTGATATCATAGATTTTTCTTCATTTAATTTATCATGTTTTTTAGAGAGATTTGATCCATATGATTGCCCCTATCGATTGATGTAGAAAAAGTACAGAATGTTATTTTTTCGAATTTTATTTTTAGATTGTTATTTTTAGATATGCCACACTGTTAGAAATGGTGAACGGTTTTTTTCACATTAAGATAAAAATATATTTGAGGAATTTAAAAGTGTATGAAACTTCAAACTGAAATTGAGTCCATAAAATAAGAAACCCACTCAAAAGTCGCGTCGTAGCAAATGAAATCGTAATAATATGCGTGAAACATAAATAGTAGTAAGAAACGTACTTTATCAGTAACGTGAGATCAAACCGAACAACTTAAGTAAACGTTTATACGTGTATTTTATTCCCTTACACTTACACCGTGTTACACAATCAATTAAAATAACATCGTTGACGTTTTTACGTCCCTGCGATGTTTGCGGCCTTTGTGAAGTTGCGCAAATGTTCAGGCCATGACACCGCACAGGTGATCCCCCACACGACAACCAAAAAAGATGTTTTTAAACATGGCGTCTGCAACAGCGGCTGTTAATAAGCCACATAAACAACAACATAAAAGCTTCTGGACATAACTTATTTTACTTAATATTCATGACATTGGTTTTAATTGTTGACAGCCGCGCCCGTATCGAAATTTCGATAACCTCTACTTAAATAAACCAATAAGTTCCTACATTTCATGCGGCTGAAGGTAGTTCGACAACCTCACTGTCATATCATACCTGAACCCAGTAGTTGCTACAGAGGTTGTTAAATTTCACTGCATCTACTTTACTAAGTTAATATCTACGCAATTTCGAAAACATGTAAAACGAATTCTTCGCACTTATCACAGAGTGCTGTTACTTCAGAACTTGTGAAACCACAACAAAACGCATTCAAATGCAAATTGCCTGTAACGCATTCGTAAGTTATGTGCACTGTGACACCTCCAGAATGCTTGCAGTCGGCTACATACTAGACATTCTGCATCATTAATAACTAACTATGAGACACCCGACATCTCGTACACGATCACATTAATAAGTCTGCGTGGCCGTGCATGAGTATCGTCGTTATTAATTTATCGCATAAGCATATTCTTCTCAATACTGTGTATTCAACGAACATTGGACAATTATCGTCCGCCGCACACGAGCCGATGTGACCCGCAGGTCAGAGGGTGCACCTTATTAGAATCCCTATTCAATGCCCATTGAAACTGAGTTCAATTGTATGAATATTAAAGTTTAATTTCATTTGTGTTGATTCTTTTGTCTGCTATTATACAATCCAAACAAGGCGAAATCCTTGAGTATATGCTATATCACCGGATTGTTACGAGTAACTTGTGTTTTGTATGAAGTTGCTTGTACTGCAGGCAGTTAGATGTTTAGATAGCTCTTTACGAACGCTGCAAAAGCACTTGGCCGAGATGAACGTACTATTTGAATAATATCAGTGAGCTTAACAAAAATACTTAGAAACTAGGTGTTTGCATCCTAATTGTAGTATTGCATGCAGTCATGCAATAGCGCTATTTGGCTACTTGGTGTTCAACACGAGTCTATTAACGATACCTAGTTACTAAGAAGGTAATACTCGTTACATAACGTGATAGTAAACACTGCGACCTACTTTAAGCAACGCATCTTTGTTCATCGAAATACTTTCGCTGCATCGGATGAAACAAGTAGATCAAAAGGAACAGTGGTGTAGGTAATCAGCAATGACCTACTTTACATTAAACAGACTCAATTATTCTGCAAATGATTAATGTATGTAATATCACGCATGTTAAACTTTACGACACAGATTTGGGTTATTAGATTAGATTAAGGTAAATTATGTGGTCAGTTTATATGCCAACTTAGGTACGAAAACGGAAAACGTTAATGTACATACATAACAACTGCTAGAGCTTGCTATTCTGTGTGAAACTTGATTTATCTTTTTTTGACATCAAATATTATGTCATTTGTGAGTAAAACGACTATTATAAAGTCCGGGTGTGGGTATTGTGTGCAAAATTAGAAAATACTTTGAAAAAACAAAAAAAAATCGTGTGCGCGGGGAGCTCCCCTTTGACATCCTACCCTACTCAAATAATCTGATATTTAAGACGCTCAAGATGCTCTCTATTGATGGATTAATTTGATTATGAACACAACAGCTACAAATACATAACTGTAGTTCAGAAGAGCCCTGGGGTTATGAATTATTGTGCAGCTCAATGAACTAGCTCTGCATAATTTTACAATTTGAGATTACTCAAAGTTGCTTGCTTTAGAGTTTAGCGAATTAGACACTACTATCAAATCCACAAATTCGCAAACATTTCAACTGAAATTAGAATCTTGTATTTATATATCAGCCTATATCCTGAAGATATCTTCTTTATGTTTCGTTTTACACATCTCAAAATGATTAAGACCAATATTTGGATATTTTCTCCGATACTTTTCCTTCCATAGCTGTTGGTTTTAAGTTAAATCTATACTAATATTATAAAGCAGAAGAGTTTGTTTGTTTGTTTGAACGCGCTAATCTCAGGAAGTACTGGTTCAAATTGAAAAATTATTTTTGTGTTGGATAGTCCATTTATCGAGGAAGGCTTTAGGCTATATAACATGCAAGCTGCGACCGTTAGGAGCGGAGCAGGAATGAAAAATGTTGCAAAAACGGGTTTTTTTTCTCTTATGTGACGCAGACGAAGTTGCGTGGGTCAGCTAGTGAATAATAAGATGAAGTAATAGTGTAGTCATTCGTACACAGCAGGAATGCGCTTAGATATACTTAAATGGGCCAGTGGTATGGCTCGTTGTGTATAATATTGCTAATGCGTGCGATCTTCGATTCAACACGTTTACGAACGTGTCGTTGTAAACTTTTTGCCAATTTGCGTCGCTAACTTGAGTTTACAGTTCAATAGTTCACTGACAGATGTAGTAATTGCATCGCTCGTTATATACGTGTGAAGTACTTAGAAATATTCCCATCAATACTTTCGTACTTGACACGTTCACTGTCCGCGAACTAGCCATTTGTGGAAATAACCATATGTGGTTCATTTGAACACGAAAAGGGTTGATATGAATACAGACATAACATTTGACGACCCGAATGGCGTAGTGGTAGTGACGCTGCCTTACGTTCTTAGGGTCCTGGGTTCGAATCCCGGTAGGATCAAATGTTTGTGTGATGAGCATGGACATTTGTTTCCGAGTCATGGATGTTTATATGTATGATAAGTATGTATTTACAAACAAAAAAGTAGATATGTAGTATATCAACTATCTAGTGTCCACGACACAAGCTTTGCTTAGTGTGGCACTAGGTGGCGCTGTGTGTTAATGTCCAGCGATATTTATTTATTTATAGCATCACGCCTGTTATCTTTGAAGGGGTGTAGGTACCTATTAGTACACCAACATTTCGCAAGTTATGTTTAAGTTCCATGTAATAGGGGGCGACCTTATTGCCATCAACCGGCACTAATCCGGACTCCGTGGATGCTACTGAGAACTTCTTAGCCGAAAAATCCGAAATAACAATTACCCGGGAACTATTGTGACCACTAGTCAAACAACACAGTCAGGGTTGATATTTATTTATTAATCAACATACATCTACCATTACAGCTAACCAATGCGGTAAATGCGCCTTAATTAATATTTAACTTAACTTAATATAATGCAATAGTAACTATTTGCGGTCTGTTGTCCTTTCACGCCTTTACAAATTTCCTTGCCTGCTGAACAAATTTCCTTGTTTGGCACTCTGGTTGACTATGACTAGGGGGAGGGTGTCGGAAACTTTACGGGCCAGTTTCACCGGTTGCGGATAAAGTGTCGGTTAGCCTATTAGGAACTTATCTGCCAGATAAACTAACACTTTTGGTTTCACAGGTGTCGGATAGCGATATCTGGTAGATAAAAGTATTAGTTATAACCAGCCTTTAAGTGGTAGATAGTATTAACTATCAGATAACTAACCGACACTTTATCCGGAACCGGTGAAATTGGCCCTTTAATCTCGTGAAACATTATTTTAAGGTAGCCAGTGAAATTCTAATTTTCTTACGATTTTTTGCAATTTTCAGGTCAGTTATAGGTTGTATCTTGATTAAAATATGATTAGCGGATATAAGACGTATGTAGTTACAGAATTATAACCATCAAAATCATCAATACTATAACCATCCAAGCTCATGTAACTCGATTGAATAACTTTTTCATAAAATAGTCATACAAATATTTTCATTAAGGCGATCACATGAGCTAAACGCAATTTTTATAATTACTAAAGGTATATAATTCACTGCTATAAACAAGACCAGAAAAATATATGGTATTCTTCAGGATATATGCTAGCATGATACTGTTTTGAATACATAATACAATTAATTTGGCTAAATAAAAAGAAATTACGAACTTGTCTCTAAAAATATCTTTCAAACAATAAAAAACATACTAATATACATGCGATCATTCTGATTTTTTGGCAAATAATTCTAAAAGCAATATATTAGCATGATACTGTTTTAGTTTTTTAATCCAATCAATAGTTTTTTTGTAAATCGATCGAAACCACTCATTTCGCGCTATTTGGCCCGCTGTGGCTGACGTAACAACCACTTTGTAGTGCAAGCTGATTAGAACTTTATTCTAACAGCATTTCAAACGAAGTTTGAACCACCACAAATAGAGTTGCTAATTTAGTTCGTCTAAGCGCCTTAACATACGATACAACCTAGCAGAGGCCTGCGAATTACAAAATACCAAATATTTAACGAGATACCTTGTTTAATAATCTAAGATCAGGCGATGAGTGATCCTAGTACATCAGACATTTGCATAGATAGAAATAGAAGAACTGGTCTTGCTCTTGATTATTATGTATGTAGTTGACCGGTTATGCAAAGCTGGGTAGGCCGTCAACTTCAGGGTAAATAAGGAAGATTAATGGAATCGACATATAATTACAGAGAATGGGTTATTTAATCACCATCATCTAGTGGTGACAGGGAAACTATGGAATGTAATGAAGGTGTAATGAAAATTGTTCTATAAAGGACAATATTTAAGTATGTAATTAGTTTACAAAGTGTCCGATGCTATGTAGGGGCAGTCGGTGACATGTGGCGCAAATTGATAACAAAATTATAAAGGTCGAATTAATATTAACATTTTACGAAATGTTGATAATTTACATATTAATGAACGCTCTAAGGGCCATGACTGAGTGTCAAATGGAAGACTGGGTTACAAACTATTGTACTACTTTATTCGTAGTAAAAAATACTTGTTGTCGTCTTCAAAATCACTTGATAAGCAGTTTCGTAGCAAATTGCCGACTTCAGTATTATCTTACTGCAGGTGAGAAAGCAAATAATCAAATTACTCGTATCATTTGACGTCATCATCACTAGCCAAGCCTTTTACCCAACTACTTACGTTGTGGTCGGCTAACTGGATGCAGCTGATTACCAGAATTTTCAGTATATTACTACAAACGGTCTGAACAACCAATCAGGTGGTAAATGTAGCTGTTTAACCCGATAAATATTACTATGTTGAATTTAGAATTACATTTAAAACTTGTTATCACTTTTTTTATAGAGTGGTGTGACATCGCAAAGGCATTTAAGCGCTGCATGCTCTGAGTTCGATAGATTCTCAAACATCGTGATAATGATAAGTGATACAACAGTGGGTCCCCCGCCACCCCCGCGCCGCCGACGTCCCGCGTGCGCGAGGTCGCTCGACCCCAGAGTCCCCAGATAACTTTACACAAAATATAAACATTGTAATGTACCCTTGAATGTACGCAGATGGCTTAGAATTGAGTACAGTTGCGTTAGATCGGGAGACAGATGATTAAACCTCACAGTAGTCCTCCTCACCTTGGAGATCTTCGCACTCAATCTCAGCGAAGACTAGCCTCGAAGGCAAGACATATTAAAAAAGTGTGTCTCTCGTCACCAGTAAACTATCTCTTCTTTATTAGATTTTTTTCGCTGTCCGATAAAATGGCAATCAGCCAAGACAGGAGAGAGATCAGGCGCAGGTCAACGTCTTGAGGTATTTTCCAAGGTATGGAGAAATACGTGCTAATGTTGGTTGTATTAGGTACCTAGAAATGTATTGTTCTACGCCTACATTTCATTCAAAGTCTTGAGTTCCGCGTGGGCTAGCTTATTGTCATCCAGGTGTAAGGGCAACACCAACACCTCAGTTTTCCACTAACAATGTACTGACCGCAAAATCATCAAGGGATGGTAGCGTTAGGTGCAACGCGGCTACGCACGGAGTTCGTAGCAAAAATGTTGCAGAACTTCATCGGAAATTCTGTACTTTTTTGTTAATTTGTAGGAATCAAATAAAAGAACTGTGGCACCTGCGTAAAAGTCGACGTTTATTGAAACATCTCATACCGAGTCAAATACAGGGTGCGTATAGTGTGTCAACAAGTGTTTCGAGCTTCGAACAAAAAATATAAAGATCATTGTCTGAATATGTGGTTGTTCGGTATTTCATGTACGTTGTAATGTGTGTGTACTTAATCCTATCCATTTTGGGGACAACATTCTTAAAATAGCTCTACACACCATATGTTATGTTTGTTAACATTTTCGGTATAAAATTTCGCCATTGCTGCATATGTGGTGAAGTTAATCCTGTAGGTGGATACGGATAATGAAGTACACCTGCCAAAATGATCAGACAATAGGTGTTATTGTGGAGCCCACGTCGTGGGATGAGTCAGTGTGCCGGCGCAGGCGCAGCGCTGTGGCATCGCGGCCGACCGAGATGAATGCTCTCACCTTGGCACAGTCCCCTAGTCGCGACCAGTTAATTACCGATACTAAATAAACAATCATTAGTGGTATTAGTGCGTTGCTCCTTGTTCATGTGTGAATGAATATTTTAACGTCTCATTAATTAATTTCGTTTCATTGTTCGTAGGATGTTTATAAAAGTGAGTGATTAAGCGTTCAAAGTTCAGGGTTGTGACTTATTTTTAATACACTTTAGGTATCATGTTTTAAATAAAAATGCTGAACCAAAGTTGTTTTTTTAAGTCTTTTTGATATTTTTGTTTGAAGGAAATTACCTATCCCATTACGGCAACACAAAACAGCGTGACATAAGGTTGATGGAATCCAGAAGTTATAATGCCAGCCGTGCCTCGTAAACATTTAGCATTTACGTTTCTATTAGGTAACAACTAAGGCAGCTATAAACGTATTCAAGTATAGGTACTTAAAATCAGAAGCAATGTTTCAGTTTATCAAAATTCGGAAAGCAATATTATCGGAATTAATAATACAGATTAATTGCAGTGATCACTGCAATCGCTACCACATTGTATCTCCGAACATTAATCTAGAATTTTCGAAACCATACCAATAACAATACCTAATTAGTGACAAGATTAGTGCTTACCTTATTTGTGAATGAAATTACACGGGTAGGTAAGTATAGCTATATCGCAACGAGATAAACACATTGCGGAAAATTTTGAACACGTTATATTTATGTACATAAGTGTGTCACAAAAAAATCTCAGTAGTTGCCACGTAGCCTGGGTTTGTAAAATTACTACAAAATTCTTAAATTCGTAGGTTTAAAACTATTTACCATTTTTTCCATTGCTTCATATGCTTTCCAGTCAATATAAAACTTTGACATATAATTAAGAAACAAATAAGAATAACGTTATCGTTGTGCTAATTCCGGTTCCGATAACAATTTGTTTCACAGTATAACCTAATCACTGTTGCTAAGAATAACAAAACGTCTTAACCTCTGACATCCTATTTATCAGATTTCGTTTAATTCCCGGACAAATATTGTATGTATAAGAACGAATCGAAACTTGGCCGCGTGATGAGTGCATGGATTTTGGATCCGGCTGACTTGGAAACTAATAACGTAAACAGTAAGTAAAACCGTAAACTTATATCACATCTGCAATCCCGGAAGGGTTATGAAGAGGTGTAGCTAATAGGATACCCACATTTCACCACTTATGTTTAAGCCACGTGTAATAAGGTTGGGTAGGCCCTGTTACCAACCACTGGGCACACACCCAGTCTCCATGGCTGCTGCTGAGAAATTTCTAGTATAATGTTGGTGCGTGAAGCCATATTTCGAATATCTAATAGGTTTTTATTGCTCGCAATCGCAATAGATGTGAAAAGTAGAAGTAAGTGTGCTCCTTTCAGATAAAAGTGTATGTATCTTGGGTGAGCTGAAATCCCCCATTCTACTTCACTACTTTTATAATTCTAGTCTTACTACTACCCTCGCTTTATGAGGGAGTTGCCTCAACGATCGGGAGCCCTAGAAACCCTCGATGCGTTCAGGATTCAAAACGGCGCCCGTGACGCCAAACACTGCTCTGTCCCCTTGATGCATAATCTACTATTGTTTTCATCGAACTAAATTATTTTTGTAATCGAACATTGCTATTGTTTGCTTATTAACTAAATTAGTAACAATAATTGTAATTAACATCGTAGTTTAAGAGTGTTGGAAAATTCCAAGTGTTGATAAGAAATGTTGAAGTAAACAGTATTAAGAGGTGGGTCAATTCAATGATAACTGACAGCTCGAAATACCTAATATTTTAAATTAAGTTTATTAAACATATCAGAGGAGTTCGAGTATTATAGAGGATTACTACCTCGTCAGTTTAGTTGCAAGCGCTTGACTTGCCGAACAAAACTTCTAGCACAGCAATCAAGAAGTCTTGGGTTACATTCCCAGGTAGGGGAAGTGGGTTTTTCTATCAGGAATTTCCCTGAAGAACCTCGAAGATTTGTGCCCAATTGATGACAATAGGCGCACCCATATTAAGGGTGTAAAACACCTCTTAACGAATACGAAAGGCATTTGTTCTCCTCGTCATTCTGATATTTTTTTTGTTTTACGCCATACCTGGGAACCTTCTAGTTACGGAGATATAGGGAGTCAAAGTTGCAAGAATTTTACAAGTTTTTTTTTTTTATATACCCCTTTTTGTCGCATGGTTTTGACTTTAAATATCTCTACGATCCCCGTAATATTCAATCCATCCATACCCACAATGTTTTGAGAGCGTTACATTGAGTTATACCAGAAAACATGATTTATAACCTCAAAAAAAAAAGTTGTTTCCCAGCAACATTTTTTGCGGAAAGTTACTTAGATTGTTAGATTTGATATACAGAATGCTTGGTTAACGGCTTTGTGATGAGGTGAAATACACCCTGTATGTGCCCAACATAACTGGCAAAATGTGGGTATTCTATACCTATAGAACACCCACATTTCCCTCTGCCTAAACCATTCGGGGCAAATAGGCGTGATGGTTACTTTAGTTAGGGGGAAATTATGCTGTTCCTTTCAAATTGCAGCAAAATGTTCTTCAGTGGTAAAAACGTCGAATAATATGTGTTAAAATATGCTTTATGAATGCATTTCATTTCTTAGAACACATCTCGAATTTTCAGCAAGTGACATCCGATCTTAAGTTTCCTGCAGGATTATTTTATCAGATATCTGAAATTAATCTATTTTGATGTAGAACCAAACAATAGGTTTACAAAAACAAAAACTATAATTTAATCGCCAATTACTACAAAACCTGTTATCTGAAAAAAGACCCCCAGTCAAAAATAACGAGACAACAACATGCTTTATCTTAAAACAATAAAAATATGTACCTAATTTATTTCGTCCGCGGTACCTATCTATACTAATATTATAAAGAGGAAAACTTTGTTTGTTTGTTTGTAATGAATAGGCTTAAAAACTACTGGACCGTTTTTAAAAATTCTTTCACCATTGGAAAGCTACATTATCCACGAGTAACATAGGCTATATTTTATCCCTGTAGTCCCACGGGAACGGGAACTACGCGGGTGAAACCGCGTGGCGGGCGCTAGTATCATATATTTATTGAACCACTCGAAGATGTCAATATTTGTGGGAGAACATTTGCATTTATCATGTTACTACGGGCTGTGATATAGTATATTTTATAACGAGGGACTAAACGAAGCCATTATATACCCGAGGTGGTTTGACTCCCGAGCTTGCGAGGGAGGCAATGAAAGCGAGGGTATATTATATTGGCGTTTAGTCTCGAGGTGCAAACTGTACTTTTCACTTCGAGTGCGAGAAAAATAGTCATTTAAAACTCAACAAATTTACACTCGACCAAAATTCCGAACTGAGCGGTCAGATTTTTCTTCTATCAGGTCAGTCACAGATTAACCATTGAAAACACAACACCTCTCAACATTTTCGCAATGAAGATGATCAACACTCCACAGATAATTAGTAAGTACCTACATTATTGCACATACTTTTCAAAATCAACGATGCACACAAGCAACCATAAATTTTTCGCGCGTTGTAGAGTTCATTTGTTTTTTTTTTCAATATACCGCTTTCTATTTGCCAGCCAATTCGAAATTTAAATAAAACCTTTGTCAAGTTACTCTTTTGTGGCCATGTTTCAGAGTAAAAGATCGTTCCATTTTTAAATTACTTTATACTCCCTAGGGAATAAACGGTCACTTTAATCCCGCTTTGTAGGGCTATAACGGCGTACTTTTAGAGCATGAGAAGTGAAAACTTACATTATGTGTTAACTATTTTTAATCGGCACTGATACGAACACTGTGTCATCATCATCATTCTCTTGCCCTTATCCCAATTTATTTGGGGTCGGCGCAGCATGTCTTCTTCTTCCATACTCCTCTATTTTTCGTCATCTCATCAGACACTTCTTTTCTTACCATATCCTTCTTAACACAGTCCATCCATCGTTTCTTTGGTCTTCCTCTACTCAAATACCCATCCAAATTCAACGAACACTGTGTATCGTATCGTATTGTATCACACAATATAAAAGTGTTACTTACACGCCGTGTAGGACTGAACTTTTGATTAGATTCGTTGTCAAGTCGAATTGACTCATTCTCTGTCTTTAGCTTATCTTTTCGGGTGATTGCACATTCCTCCATGACGCGATACATCGAGAATTATGTAGAACATTTTGATTTATTCAATACAGCTTTTCATCATTAGTGTGCATAAAAGAAATTTAAGTGCATAGCCACACGTCTGGGAGGGCTTACATAATTCAACTTCTGAACAAAGCTTTGGAAATTACACAATAGATGATTTTGGTAAATATGATTTTATACGGTAAATTGAGAAGAGTTTTCCATGCAATCTACCTCTAAACATGTCCGCCACACTATTCCCAAACCACTGGAACTCCTGAAAGCAAAAATCAACAGTGGCGACAATGAAGCTCGACGAAGTATTCGATCCCGCAACGAAAGGAATCAGAAAAGAAAATAACATTTTGCCTACTCCGAGTAGGAAAAACATAATTTCAGGTAGCAGTTCAGTTTTTTGGTCTACCATATCCTTAAATATGACCACACATTTTTGATGCATGCTGTATAATCTAATGTACCCTAACGCCACATCTGCCTACATCCAAATTGCTCACGTAACAAGTGTGTTTTCGCTTTTTCGTTGTTGCAGCATGCTTTTTCATCAAATCTTCATCTGTGCCCATAAAATCCTCGTTCGTCACACTGTCGTGCATCCACATCCACCGTGACGGGTATATTATCATCTAAGTTCCATTTATTCGGTTTTTATCGTAACATCATCAAGACGAAATGAAACAGCCATAAATATAAACTGTAATCATTCCGTTACGTATGTTCAGCAATCTTTGAACTGGTCCACTTGATAACCTAGCTATATTAGTGAGTTGAATGCTGATATGCAATTTATTCTAGAATTATCTTAGCACTTAGTTTAAGACACCAAAGTATATGCCAAATCACTAGGCACTAATATTATACATATTCTCACAAGCATTTAAATACGCATTCAACAGAATGACCTAAAACAACTTCATTTTGCGGTTTACAACCATAGCATACGTTAGCGTTTGGCATAAAATTTATCGAAACGAATCTACAAAACTACAGAATGACTCAGGTGCTGAGAATGCATGTTCATGTTCCAGTTTAGTATGTACTATGATTACATTCTTCTGAAGACTGTGTGTACACACATAGGTAAGTGACAATAACATAATTCATCGTTGAATGATGGACACGTCAAGGCTCCCGTGCCCGTATTTCAAATAGTCAGATAGTGGTTGAGGGGCGGGGCTGTGCTGACGTATGCCAGGTGGCGCCTGAGCACAATAGATCATTTCGCAACGACACCCTGCGCCCGCGCCGCCCGACATCTAAGAACATATCATGCTTAATAGATATTCAAATGGCAAATGTTTTAACACGTATTGTATACTCAAGCATGTACATAATACCTGTTGCTTGTGAATGGTAACAAATGTCATGCTTTGTTTTATGTTAATGTTGTTGACAGTAATCAGATTAAGGTAGGTCGTCTGCTGCAGTGTTCCAGATAGATAGGATCGAGAAAAATGTATCGATTTAGGTACGTAATATGAGACTGAATTTTGAAACGGAATTCACGAGTTGGATTATAAACTAGGCACATAGGTCCAATATCTACTTAATGTAGGGACTTATGTGGGATATCATTATCAGAATTAAAAACAATGTTATCAGCATACCAATGTTTGTGCTAAATATTATTCGGGGGGTTATCTCTGGTAATTCTGGATTTACTGATACCCGGATGCGAAAAATTCTAGAAGGCTAAAGAACAAAATAAATAAACGTTCTTTGCAAGGCTAATAGGTACTACAATTATTGCATTTCTTATCAGCAATCATCATGCGACTGACATAGTCTTTTCCCAAGTACCTACTTACATGTATAAGTGTCGGTTAAAGTCTAACTGGATGCAACTGAAAACTAGTACCTATCTTACAAGGTGCAACTACCTGAACCTGTCTGAACTCCACATTACTGTCACCAATCATCATCATCAGCTTATTGATGTTCCCACACCTGGGACACAGGCCTCTTCTCTATGAGAGGGAATGCGCTATAATCCACCATGCGGGCCCCTGTCCGGATTGATGGAAGTCACATGTCTTCGATTTGTTGTTTTTCTTTTTTGGTTCCAGGACTTATAATAGGTTTGCTCACGATGTTTTCCTTCACCGTTTTGAGAGCAGCGGTGATGAAATAAATTACACAAAGTAACCTGGGGGTGAAACTTCCATACATTTGGCGTCAAACAAAACTGTTTGACTGTTTTACAACTGTCATAAAGAGAACAGCTATTTTGTACAACAAGTCATTGAAGTAGATAGCCTAGCGGTGACAGCGGCCGCCTTGTGATTAATAGGTCCCAGGTTCGAATCCGCAGTCACTTTACGTACTTTTTGTATTTATTTGGTTGAAGAGAAACTAACAGTGCCACCTAACAATTTAGGTACACAGTTTTA
Organism: Xestia c-nigrum; assembly: GCA_916618015.1. Classification (NCBI taxonomy): domain Eukaryota; kingdom Metazoa; phylum Arthropoda; class Insecta; order Lepidoptera; family Noctuidae; genus Xestia; species Xestia c-nigrum. Next base: position 8,795,455 of record OU745245.1, on the reverse strand, counting down.
AAAACGAAATCCGGAGTTGCGCATCTATCTTGTATTATATAGGTAGTGTATTATCTATGAATTACACAAAGTAACCTGGACTGCCTGGGTACGAACCCACGACTGTTCGTGAGTTGGAGCCGCCATCGCCAATAAGGTAATACAGTAATACAATGCTGTACTGAATTTAGGGCTTTTGAGTACCGACACCAACAGGTTAACGGTTAACGTGCTTTCCAAGGCACGTATATCCATGTTCACCGAAAAGATAACCGTCTGATTATCTAAAAACAGCTGTCAATGTGACGTGTTCCCATACAAAAATTCCTTTTAAACAGCTGTTTAGGTAATCAGACCGTCATCTTTTTGGTGAACATGGACCTTAGTATGTTTGTGATGGTCACCCATCCGCTGACCCACCTCGACAAGCAGACAATACTAAGTTAATATTAAATTACAGTAAATAATGCTACCGCTATCAATTCACTTAAATGCCGTGTGATCGTATTTTTATCGCTGGGAATCCCGATGGAACGGAACATATCAGCTCTAGATGATCGTAAACTGTTTTCTAGAAGTATTGTCGAGGTCGCGAGGACAATCGATAGGCAGAGATTGTAAAACGCTGACAATCACGCACTCATGGAATGAATAAATCCAAAATTAATCGGTACTTCACAATTTATATCTATATCGAGAAGTTCAACGGTCTCTGGGTCCGGGTGCGACGGACACCGGCAGTCCGGCAGTGACGGCGTGCAGCCGCCATGTCTTCTGACAAACACGTAGTTCGGTGTCACTGTCCCTGAGCCCTCAGATCATTGACTGATAACAGACACGTCACGTCAGCTGCATCGATACCTACGTCAGCAACCCTAGACGTCGATGCGATAACGATTAATTCGAGTTGATACTTACAGAATTTTATTGTCTGTGATCTTTTAACACAGATTCATACAAAAGTCATAGTGCACTGCACCAACGGCTTTAATTCATAAACAGGTCATCGTACCACTAAAAGATTGAATGACAACTCTATAAAGAGCATAATTAAGACGTTCCGAATTTAACGCGAAAATGTCACTGTAGAATAAACCGTGTAATGGATGGTGCCTTGACAAGATCATTAAGCACGTAACTACACCATTTAATTACTATAGCTTCACACAGTGCGCGTACGCAGGTGTGAAATAAAGCGGGTCGCATCTCCGGCAAGCGACGCGGTCGTCCTTAACATGTTCCTCGACATAGGCTCGTCTTAGATAATATTATGTTTATTAAATAAATTAATAACCTTGACATACCACCTACATGCTCCGTGCACACACTTAATTGATTATCTGCTTAATTATTAGAGTTATAAATGGAAAACATTAATCAACCTCCCTGCCTAACATTCCGTGAATATTTACATTATTTATATCCAAAGTCAAACATTGTGTGAGAATAACAATTGATTTTCAAACCTTCCCAAAATGTATGTTGTTTTGTTGTGTCATACAATAAATCGACATTGAAAGTGATAAATCGTTTCATAAAATCTGGTCTTCACGACTGTAAAGTTTCGTCTTCCGTGTTATAAATGTACGATTATTTTACAACGTATACGACAAGGTTACGACCAAAATCGCAAAGTTCATACGATTCGGTCATAGTCTGCGTGCGCTCTTTATTTCTTCGGTAACTCATTCAACAACTGATAGAATCTTCGAAAGTATTAAAACCGGAGCAATGGTGTTCGTGATTGCAGATTTGGAGATAGATAGCCGTGTTTGGGGCTCTGAAGTCAAGTGTAATGCTTAATGATGAACACTATTCGGCTGCATCGTGGGAATTTTAGGACCTTTACCTGTCTGCTGGTAGCCGTAGCCGATAACCAGCGTGATGCAAGAGTCGCGGTCACGGGCAACTGCTGGCGCGTAATGTGTTGTTTTAGACACAACATGCCATAAAGCAATGATCGTTAGCACAATCACCGGACTTGCTAAGCAGATGGGGAAGCTGTGGTTAACTTGCACTTAATGATTTGATTACGTTGCGTTTTAAGACTTAATTCAATGACAGCCTCTGTATTATTTTTCTGCAGCTATACTTTGGTTCTCACGCTTCCAACTGTCTCGTTAGACGCCAGATTGACCCGATTCAAGCTGTCATCTGTAAAGTCATCAGAGATACTTGGCTATACTGCAGGTTTTCAGATTTTACCGGGCACATTATTACCTATAAAGTATCATACCTATAATTTCTATGAAACATACCTTTAAAACTATATTTTTTAAAACTGGACCACGGTGCTTCGTTCCGGTACCATTATTTAATAGTTACAATACATTAAACAACGGTAAAACCATTACATAACTCACACAAAGTTCATACATCATCCTCTGAGGTGATCACTCGCTCACGCCATTAGTATGGTATACAATGTTTATTACTACCATAAACAGTGCTAATAACAAGGTTTGTAGCGAAACAAATTCAATAAAAGAACATTCGAATAATTTTATGTTGTCTATGGCACGCCGAGGCACAGGTTAACAACACACTTATGTTGTACCAACTTACATAAGAATAATTCAAATGATCCATATCAGCATAATGCATGTCATAGCATCTTCATCTGTCACAACAATTCCTGCATGCATCATAACCCCCCACATGGGCTTAATAGACAGTATGATTTATGTTAACCTGAATTCCACCGTATGTCTGAAGAATGGAGTTTGAAATACTCTGCAAGGTTTTTTTGCATTCATTTGTAAGCTCAAGTAAAGCCGAAACAGTCATGAACCTTGCAACATGGTTGCATCATTGTATGCTGAGTCAAAACTTAGGTCGTATGGAAGATTTTGATTGGTTGAAATTAGGAAATACCTACATTTACGTGTATTCCAAAAGCAAATGCGTTGTAATTTTTTTTTATTTCTTCTTTTAAAAACTTTATTGCGTCGGAACGTCTGTATGAAATCGAATGCTTTCATGAAATAATTGAAGTGTTTCCTGTCGTCGGCAAATTGAGTTATTGTTCAAATTGTAATAACATCAGAAGTAATTGTTGGATTGATGACTCGTACCTGTCGTAAACTCGCAAGCGCAACTGAATAAAGCGTTATTGGTTTTTTGCAATATATTTTTCAGATAAAGCTTTAGCTATAGATCCCCATTTCCAATAATGGTATAACTTTCTACAATCAGTAGACTACTGAACTACTGATTACAATTCGTAGCCAGTATGGTTTAATGGTCAATGACTCCGCGACTTGCTGCCCGTTGGTATGAACTTAATTATAATTAGTCTTATAATTTATTGACACAATAATAACAATGAAAAAAGTTATGTACTTACTTTCCGTCATAACTTTTAGGTCATTCCACTGATCCAATAATTACTGGACGATGAATGCTATAATATAAAGCAATTTAAATATTTTTTTAAATATTGTGTCCTGAACGAAGTAATCAAAGTTTGCCATATTTTTTAATACTCCTTTATTTGGATGTTAAGGCTGTCTTGTGCCAATCAACAAACCAATTAACACCCCAAGTACAGTCCTTTCACAGTTGTATTATCTCCGGCAACCCAAAGAGCAACCCATCAGTTACCTTATTCCAAACTAAAATAAAGTACACTTTGAGTTTGACAGTTATGCAAAATCATAAAATAACTGTAACGGGAATAAAGAGAACGTATTAACAGAACCATAGATATGTCAAACCAACGTGACAGAAGTCACGGGATGACGCAAATATGCAATAGTTCTCAATACAACACGTACGTACACAGCAACGCACTAAACTAGCGCACACGCATACGCCGCGTGCGCCGAATGATTAATACAAATTAAGATAAGACTATAGTGATTATTTATCACTATCTATATCTCCGTAGCTTTCCATTCTTAACCCCCTTTGACTAATAATATAAACAAACGTCAATTAACACATTGTGCAGACGTGTTCCGATGTTTTGATAAGAATCAATATTTACGTAGTCGTAGAGTGGTATGACTGTGGGCTGTAATGCTATACAAATACAAAGGCTTATCTTTTGGATACAAGCTTCTCTAATTCAATAGTTATCCATAATCCGTCGTCAATATCGTTAGTACATTCCTGACATTTCACGTAATAGCACGTAATGCTACATATAATGATAGTTATATGGTGCGAGCGCAACCATAGGGAATTAGGTACCGTACGTAATTCCTAATACACGCTTAAATGCCTACAAACTTTTGTATTTAGGTAGGTACACGAGGACTCTGTGCGCCAATCAAAATAATATGAGCAGATTAAATTATTTATCGTTTGTACCAACTAAAGCCGCCATCTTGGTTTTTTTATACAGTATCCACCGTAAATTTTACAGATATTTGCCTACCTAGCCTTCTGACAAATAACTATGACGCTACAATAAACACATGAACATTATTCTTCGTATGTTTCCCGACAATGCTCTACGAAGGAGGTTGGAATCTCGCGCAAGCGCGGGTTGGGCCACGTTCTGGTATGAACACAAATGTCATGGCATTCATGACACAAGGGCGAGACCCCTTGATTTATCCTTACATTTTGTAATTGTTACTAAACGTAGATGATAATGTGGATTTTCTGTTTGTTTGCAGCAGGATACCAATACAGAATCTTGATAGATGAAGTTCAAAACGTACCTTTTCACGGCTGTCCCTAAGAAAATTGATGATAAAACCGAGCATGACATTAACGGATAATTGCAGTCTATCAAGGCATACTAATAGAGCTGAACAATTGAAGTGCCTTGAACAAAACCAGCCGAACACAATCAATTGGAGACGCTCCCGCGAACGAAATGATTAATTGCATACTTGAGTAATAGTTCTATCGTAAATGCGTTCTGGTTTCTGATTATTGCACCTGCTGAGCGTAGGCGCGGCTGGCCAGCTACAGCTAGAAACACAAATGTCCTAATAGATAATTTAGTAACCAATTTTATGCTACAAAGGCCTAAGAAAAACTCCATCACCTGGGAAAACTTGACTTACAAAAGAAAAAAAAATAGAAACTATTTATTTCTCATGCAATCCATCCGCGCTATTGATTATATTAGTTACTCGCTCACAGGTATTTGTCTAGTAGTGGGCCCACACGTATGCCCCTCCCCGGATTTATATAGAACAAATGAAAAAAAAAGAGAAAATGTTTTTGGAAATTGACAACATGATTTATTAGACAACTTAGAGAAATATGATCTGCAATTAAAAAGTACTTATTATGTAACAGAATGTAGTGTGAGAAGGTTTCATAATTATTTGCGTACCGTACTGGTGTAAACCGATGCCTACAATCCATCATTGTGATCTATATCATCCATATTCGTTTAGACAGATGGGTGACGATTAATTTCTCGACCTGTGCCTGATTCCATTGTTCTGAATTCACTTTCACATGTGCTACAGATATTTGCTAAGATAGCCAGTGGCCCGGAACCACTGAGAACAATGACATGTCCATTGGAATACTTATAGTAGTTCACGTCCAGGCAGAAGATCGATCTGGTTATGTAAGAAGCCAAGTAAAGGTGCCCCCGTTATTTTTACTATTTGAACTGTAATGTCGGTCTACTGTGTACTTTATCGAAGATTAAATTGTTACGTATATACGTAACAAGTACGCTTAAGTGCCAACATGGGTTTATTTGGGTATTAGCAATTTCATATGGCTTTAAAAGGGCACGTGTGAATGGAAATTTACTATAGCTATGGAAGCCCCTAACCTACCTTCTCTTTAGCAGTATCCAATTTAAGTAGGTATAAGGAGCATAATTATGCTACGTTTGTACATACCAACATTTACAAATGAACGTTTATTCTAACGAGATAACCTTAATATTAATCATTGTAAAGCGGATCAGTAAAATGACTACGTACTTATGAAATGTTCAGTTGACGTAAGTAGAGTTACAGAGGTTCTAGTGCAACTGGCCGTAGTAACAACGCAGCTGTACGTTTCCCAGCGAAGGCATGTGCGTGGAAAATTATAAAGGTCAATAAGTTTTTCCGATAGCCTTAACAATGAACCATGCAGACAAATGACGGGCGTCCTTATCTATATTAGGTGACGTCACCAAACCATCATGGCGGCTAGCTGAAATGTCAAACATCATGTCAAACTTCTGCTTCTGAGAAGACGGATACCGACTTTCTAAATTGATTTAGACCCAATTTCAGATTATAATGTATTAACCTATAAATTGTTAAGTGCACATATTTCACAAAATCATTCTAATTCCTTAGATAATTATCTAAGCGAGCAAAATGATTAAGTTCTCACGATTTATATCAGTATGTAGATTTTACGTTTACGCAATTGGAAGACTGGGATGGAGTGGATTTTATAACTTAAAAATATATGCAGCATACAGTTTCGATACTGGTTTTTGGCTGTTTATCATTTATCATCTGACGTTTAATTTAAGATGCTATCTTCAAGGATCCATATCATGATATTACCGTACGTTATAGTTATATGTTCAACGAGAGGATGTGAATTATGTGGACTTACTTTCAGCCTCATTACTTATTGAACAGCTTTCAACCATTGGGTAATCGTAATTATATATAACACTAGACGATATTTACGTAAACATAATTGATATGTATTTACACTAACAACTAACTTCCTAACGGTGAGCGAGCGTTACGGGGTTTGATATAATGACGGTAATGCCGACTTTTTACATGTAAAACATTGAGTACAAGTGAGTCTACATAACATTACCTAACTATTCATTATTTTAAATACGCAGTGAACTTTTTTAATCTTATGAAAAAGTTTCCAACGAACGAACCAAATGACAAAGTGTCAACTATTGCAAAAGATACCTTATTTCGTCGACGTTACCGGTCAACATGTGAGGACACAAACGCCATTCTATTGACATTTACATTCGGAAGACAATCATTCATAATTATTCAGTAGTTATCAACCAGTAATTAAAGCTAGGCAACATTTGGCAGTTTCGCAAACGGTGCGCGGTAGCAAGCTGACATATGACACTGGTGCTTAATCCCCGTGGCCAATCGCAGCATCAGCCGTTACAAAGGGGCTGTGCGGGTCACGCTTGTGGCGCAACACAACCTCATTAATAACTATAAAAACAACTTACCATTATGCATCGTAAAATTCAGTATATGCAAATCAGAAATGGTATCGAAAGAAGCTCTGTGAAGGTCTAGCGATGCGATAGATGCGTATCATGTCAAGGTCCTGAGACCTTGTCAACACTAACACGATCTCACCTCTTGGTGATATTTATGTGAATATTTTCTATTGCATCTTTATTTAGAATCATGAACTATTGTAAAACCAACAAAACATTAACAAAGGTAACTAACAAGAATGACACGGTACTTGAGACTAAAAGTGGTATTAAATCACTACTCGCCACGACTGTTCTAATTACAACTACTGTTAGATTGTACCCCAATTACAAAAGTCTCGTACAGTTAATTGTATATTGCTAGCAGTAAATAAGCTAATTGAGTGTTTCAAAGATCTAGCCGAAGAGCAACTAGTAACTTGAGGTCAGGTAAAGTTCAGTGCGCCCGCGCAGCTTCGCGCGCCGGCCGGCCCCGCCCAGCTCACAGATCTCCTGCATCTTACAACACGCAACAAGAATGTCGTAAATATTAAAGAATTATAACCAAACAAGAGTCTAATGCACGTTTGTTGAAGCAATTTCCAAAAAGTAAGCGGCAATTAATTCCTTTGAACTGTGAAATCTTTTTCAAGGCTCACTATCTTGCGATGGTGTCGTTTATCATCCTGTGGATTAATCAGCTGTTCAGCACCTATATGCTCTCATCATTTCAGTCGAAAGATATCCACTGTTGGACATAGGCCTCCCCCAAGTGTCGCTACAATGAACAGTCCCGTGCGACTCGCATCCAGCGGATTCCTGCGACCAGGTCATCGGTCCACCTAGTGGGAGGTCTTCCAACGCAACTACAGAACTTATGCTCTAACTGTACACTTTAAAACTATTTTTTTTTCTGGATATATCTTTTTCACCGCAATAAACTGAATGTCAACCAAACAAACAGTTGATACGCTTAAAATACTTCATGCTATTATTTGTTTTGACCAACTTTGACCCTTACAAGGCACATTATCAAAATATGAGTGATATTTTTGTCTCGCAAAAAATAAACCAGCACGTGACTGCAGAAGTAGATATTTAAACGAAAACACAAAATTTTTGATTACCGCATAGTGACTACTGATAAAATAAAATTGATACAAAAGGATTTATTTTTACGAATCGTAGAGTTGTCTCGAAGGTCACAATTTCCTGTTAATTCTGGTTTTTTATCGATATTGCCTTTATGTTTATAGATAGACATACTAATGCTTAATCATATAAGCAATCATTTGGTCTGTTTGGAGGTTCTTTTCCATGTAATTGTATTAACTGATATGAAGTTTGTATGTACCTATCTTTTGAAATGAGTTGCAAGAGTTTACTCACCCTGGCTGATTATATTTAGAGCTACGTGTATGTCCGAACGTAGCCAATTAGGACAAACGACTCAATGTCTTTTTCTCACAATTTTGTCACATTCTTTTGATTACAGCCTTGGATTAACATTAGGTATCTCCTAAATAAATGATTCATACTGAAACAGTATAATTTTAACAGTGTGTTGGATCGGGTGACTCTTTACTACAAAAGTCCGTAAAAATATGAAAAGCCTTTATTGTCTTCTGTTTTTAATTACGATCATATAAAGCAGCAAAACCCAAGGAACTGTGAACTAATTATTATTTGTTATCTACCATCTACGTTCGATATTCGCTAAGTATAGTCCGTCTGTAGATAAAGAATCAACAAAATATAATGTTTTCGCTTTGTCAATACAAATGTACACGCGACGAGATAGTGAGAGATTATCAACTAAGTTAGGTCGATTGTACGTATCTCGATGCGATTCCGTCTGGAAATTCTGATTGTTTAGCCTTCCTTTAGTAATTAGCATTTGATTGTTATATTATTTATTACTTTTCATTTTCGTTGTGGTAAAATCCAAACGTTGTCAGGTGAGCTTGCTCTGGCTACTGTTTACATTATGTTTAAGTAAGCTAGGTAACTATGGGCTGTTGGGACCCAGTATGGTGTCAGTGGCGTGTCTAGAGGGGATAACAATACTGCAAGTGTAAAAAAGAAAGGAGACTGTTCAAAAACCCTAACATCAAGAAGAGTAGTATGTTATAAGGGCAAGCAAAGCTTTTAGGCTTGTACGTTACTACAACTGACTGTTACAATATTAGATTGAGAGTTGCCAGAATTTTCTACCACTAGAAATGAATAAGCGTTAGTGAAGTTTGATATACCACAATCACCTTAGTTTGAAAACATTAAGGATCCAGCCGCCACACCAGCTTTCACCACATCATGCTAGAAGAAACTGGTGTAACGCCAACCCAGTAATGCAATGCAAGAACTAATTCTGTGCAGATCACCTTTAGGATAAGGAGACTTTTGTGAATAGAACTAGTGTCACGTCATGACATTTCGCCAGTGGGTTCAGTGATCACCGGTCAATGCATGCGATGGTAACCACTTCGTTGTGCAAGTCGCTCGTTTGGCAAGAGAACGTTATGTGACCCGGGGCACTGGCACATTGCTCATCAATTACCAACTTTTTGCTTCCCAAATCATTTGCGCCAATAGAATCATTGTTAATAACAAATCTAATTATACGTTGCTGTAGAAGACTCCGGTGCTCCGCTTTCAAAATCATTACGATTAATTGCATCAGTTTTATCATTGCTTAGTTGCAGGCGTGTTACGTATGTATGGGTTTTTCACCTAAGCAATAAAAATCTTCAAAAATTATCATAAATGGTACTAAGGTACTACGAATCTCTATACAATGTTTATAGATTTACCTCCATAACGGATCCCATATAAAACAGTAGGTACACTACTCGCTAATTAATTCCCCTACTCTTGTAGAAAATACTTAGAGAACGACATCACTTATTGTTATATATTGTGGTATCTTGCAACAGTACACAATGTTTTGGACGCTGTTGACATGTAAATTTTGTGAGTGATGACCCGTTCTTATTGCCTAATGAAGATTATATGGCTTTACAACGTTGCCCCGGGGTCTGTCTCAACCCGACGTGTATCTCACTGGTGATTTATAAGCCCCAATTATCAATTATAACAAGACGAGCATTTTGATGCAACCTTATAGAAAAAAAAAACAATAAACTGTGTCGTCTCACGGATAGCTAGACATTGCTTCAAGGTGTTACATAAATGTTAATGTTATCTTGCACCTCCGATTATCCGATAACATTAGACATGTCGGAACTGCGTGACCACGTGACGAGTGTCACGCAACTCTTAGGTAAAAGGTTGGAAGAGGAAATGTTTCCCCATCTGACAGGTTAGTCATGGGAACACGGTAGGTGCGCCGTGAAATCTGAGATTGCTTGACAAATAAGTGAATTGGGGAAAATGTGTCAGTACTTTGTTCAATGTATACTCGCAATAAAAGTTTGTCAATAGGCGATAGCTTTTGCCACGCACGTACACTATTTTACATTTGACATTCACATTGAACGTTAAAAAAATCTTTCAAAATATCCATCGAACGTTTCACACTTGTAAGTAACAATAACTTTTCACCAAGATGCTGATATGAGACAGGGATTTATTCTTAAAATAACTATAGGTATCACAATAGTATCTCATATTATAATAAGGTGCCTACATCATTATGTAGGACGGGTGTCGCGACCACTGATTGGGTACATCGGGGGCACTTTAATCAGGTCTGATAACCCTGCTCGGGAGGCCGGGTCTTGACTTATATATCTGTTAATACGATACGGATACATATAACTGTTAGAAAAAGTATTACACGCTTTATCCGTTTCTAAGGCATACGCTGATAAAACATAATTTACTGATTAGTTGAACTATTCTCTACATTGTATAGAATAGTTCAACTAAACAGTATTTTTATAACTAGGATATTATACAGGGTGTATGTACAGACCGTTCACGAAGCCTTCAACCAAGCATTACGAACATCAAACTAAGTTTCTCTACGCAAAACATACATATTTCTGGGAAACGACTCTTTTTATCCCTCTTAATTAAAACTAAAATTTCCACAAGTTCTACCGTAGGACTGTATAGTAGAACTAATCGGAATGATCCAACTATTTCTACCATACAGTCATACGGTAGAACTAGTGGAAATTTTTGTTCCCACTAGTTCTAAGATTTTGTACCACCTGAAATCGTAGGACTAGTGGGAAAAATCCCTCTTTTCAGGGTGAAAAATCAGGTTTTTCGACAAAAACTCAATGTAACGCACTCAAACCATTATACTGATGGGTGCATATTGAATAGTAAACGGGTTATGGAGGTATAAGGTATTTAAAGTTAAGACCATAATTAAAAGCTAGTACTATTAAATATTATAGCCCATTCCCTCTCATTGAGAGGAGGCCGTGTCCCAGCAGTGGGAACATTATAGGCTGATGATGATAATGATTAAAAAAATGTGAAAAAGATAAAACTTTGAAAACCTCTAAAGGTATGGTCCAGAACAAAAAAATATCGCAATGATGGGGAGAACGAGTGCCTTTCGGCTTCGTTCCGGGTCTATTCACCCTGTATGTTATAATCAGTTGATTCGGCTTATCTTAATTGGTGTATACTTTTCCAGAGCTAAATTGAACAAATGCGGTCAGAAGACTCAGAAGCCCAGTAGTAATCTCACAAAACAAAAAAAAAAATGTAGCGTCAATACCAGCTGTACTTATGACCGTCTTCTAGAAACGTCTTCTACACACACCCTGTACTAACACACAAACCAAATAATTTGACCAACCTTAGACACGCGAATATTCCTTATGCAAATTTTCTACCAAAAAAAGACTACAGCGTAAGATGAAAGCAGTTTTTACCGAAATAATAACCCGGGAAGAGACAAAATCTTTAAATAAACAATTTGGAATATTGCCACGTAGCCATTTTAACGTAAAACGTTAAAACGTTTTCCGTTAAAATGGCTACGTGGCAATATTCCAAATACGTTCCACGTTAAAACGTGGAACGTTGTAGGTACATATATTTAGCCGCAGCACTGCATGATTGTCACATTGTTTAAACTGCTAAATAAGTAATGGAGGACATCAAATCGTATCATAAAGGCAATGTACATGATGGAAGAGACGGGGGGGAGTGTCGAGGTGTCCTCTCCGCCCTGTAATAATTAAATGAATAAATAACCACACTACACTACATGTAATTAACATAGATAAAACGTTAAGTAAATAAATATATAATGCGCAAAAGCAAGATGATAAAATCGGCACACTCACAGAATTGTTATTAAAACTCGTAGGTGTAGTATATAATAATAAAAGCAAAAATGTGAAACTTGTTTGGTTTTAAATCAGTTTATTAAGTTGATGTAAAGCGTGTATTTTGTACCATACCTAATAATACAAAATAGTAACCACACACTAATACAAGAAGATGTAAGATGTGGTTTTTTAAATGTTTTCTAGTACCTATGTAACTGTTGAAAAAGTTTTCTGATTTAAGTTTATTGTATTTTTTACCATTTATTCATAAAAAGCGGTTATGCCTTTAAGTATTATATAGATATTCATTCATATATTTACTCCGGTCATAATTCAATCATCGTTTTCAGAGAAACCATTTGCTCTTTAATTAGCAATAATAATAAGGTTCAATAAAAAACCCGTCATGTAAAGTTATAATAACTTTACCGACTGCAGTTACTTCACTAAGTTTATTGGCCCAGAACAAAGTGTTTAAAAAGGAAACATACCTATAACATTTAAAAGCCAATTAGGTATTGACAAATACCTATATACTTTCGATACAATACTTGTGTAAGTAAGAAATTCTAGAAATATCTCAAAAATGCCAGCAACATCCGCAAGGAACGTGTTTTGACCAAATTAGTTCAAGTAAGTAGTTGTTTGAGTATCGAATAATATTGATAGGTATGATTAGTGGTTACCGATGACAGGTGTAATAGAGACATTATTAAGTTCCTATAAACATGTTGTGTAGCAGGAAAAGTGGCCAGACAGCCAACTAGCCACTGGCCAGTGACCAGTAGTCAGTAGACTTGTCAATCAAGCGTGTGGTAAGATCTTGAAGAAAGTTTTACGAGAATCACAGACGAGTTCTGTGACTTATCATATGTCAGGCGCCTGGAATAAGTTAGGTAACCCATAGGTGAGTCTAAATCACGTGATTAACGGAAGAAGGAATGCAGTTTCTCGAACACACTCTACAATTAGGAGAGTAGATGTTTGTTTAACAATGAAAGGTTAACTTGCAATGGTGAACATCAAACGAATACCCCTGGCTGTTATTCAGCCGCTGAACAGTTATACAGGCAAGCATGAAGGGGTGATTCTCTTTCTCGGACCTGTAATTATGAATCGTAGATTTTCATAGCGAAAGTTGTTTAGTATGACGAGTAGAATCTCCACCTTGCTTAGCGAGGGTAGATGGATTTTAATTAACTTACGTTTTCCCTCTGCGTTAATCGTATGGGTGTGCTGCATTTGAAAGTGCAATGAACGCCCTTCGTAAATATGAACTGTACAATTACATAATTAAACTGTCATTGAACGAAGGACGGCCATTAAATCAAATGTTATTGGGTTAAATACGTTGTCAACAGGTTAATAAGAGTGATATGTCACAGTACTAATGGGCAGTTAACAAACAGGAACATTTCCCAATCTGTCCATTGTACAATATTGTTCAACATTGTCCCTGAGAGCTCCACTACAATATAAATCGTAGCGAGACATGGCCAGGTGGCTGACTCACACATGTGAATTCAACACACGGTTTAATGACGAAATTCGAACCGAAAAAGTACACTAAAAACGGAATATTAGAAGAATGTCGTGTAACAATAGAACCAGAAGTAATATTTTACTTTTTAATGTAATGCAAAAGACGAGGCGTCATTTTATGATGCTCATAAATTTTGCTAACAAGATTCAATCAAGACTTTACAATTCTAGAGTGTGAAAGTTTTTTGTTGTCTATTTACCTAAACATTTTATGCTAAATGTAAATCATAACAAAAACATTTTTTTTCAACAAAAGATAGATTATTAAATAAGTATTACACGATAAATGATGTGGAAAATAAAATGAAGAATATTATCAGACTGATATACAATTCCATAATCTCATTCTGCCACACCGAATCTAAAATCAACGGTGATAAAGCATTTAGGTTAATTAAAAGAATCAATATATATGTATAAATAAATTGGTTTATATAATGTAATATTTGTAGAAGACGTTGATATGTTGGCATGGTCTACAAATCGGTAGGTGGTACCTAGTTATACACAGCTCGTATCAGATAAGTCCGTCTCCTGCAAATAGGCCGGACTGATACCGGACATGTGATTACAATGAACAGTCGGAGAAATGAACTAGTTAGAGACATTGAGCCCTAAGACTTTCCGTTCATATTTTATTGTGACGGCTCTTATCTTTGAGGACTCTTGGAACTCTTGTTTGCAGTTAATAGATGAATAAGTAAGTTCTTTGTTGTCTTGTCCATCTTGGAACAGACACGTCTGGTTAGTGCATGCGCACTTCTTGCAGGACGTGAATATGTAATTGTAGTAGACTATTTCATAAAAGCGCTTCGATTGATTTCTCCAGATTTTGGTCGCCTAGAACATTACAAAGAATATCCAAACTTATTTTAATACAGGATAGACTGTTGCAAGCGCCATGGAAGCTTAAAACAGTGTTTTATGAATACCTAGTTAGGTCCATGTTCACCAAAAAGATGACAGTCTGAATATCTAAAACAGCTGTTTACAACACATTTTTGTATGGTAATAATGTCACAGTGACAGCTGTTTTCAGATAATCAGACTGTTATCTTTTCTGTGCATATGGACCTTGGTGTGTCTGTTGCTTGATAAAATGCCATAATACCAATTGAAAAAAAAAACAAACAAAAATCATAACCGTTACTTTACTGGCGCAATAGTTAAGTAATTAAAATAATCAGAAGTAGACTTTAGAATCGAACGTGTTATTTAAACACAATAACAAGTTTTTGCTCTACATCAACGAACAAATAAGTATTTAATAAAAAAAAAACAAAGATAAAGGCGAGATGATTTGCAAATACCAAACAATTATGTAGGTAGGTACCTATCATCATATTGGTTGGAGATTAGTTCCTGATACAAGATAGAAATAAAGATGTATGGGCGTGTTCTATGTATAATGTATGAACTTTGTACGAAGGTTATGAAACCCTGATACAAGTAGGAAATCGTCAGCAGTGAATGCACTATCTATTACACCAGCTAATTAAATACGTAGTTCGCAAGTATTTGTAACAAAGGAACGGAAAATACCGATCTCTCAGGAGATACACTTATCATTAGGATATTATGAAGATGTATAATAATTAATGAAAGCAATCAACTTATTTTACGGACTTTGTGCCAAAAGGAAATGTTATTACGGAATGATAACAGGAAAAATAAATAATGTGACATTTAGGTGATCAGTTTGATTATATTACAGCGGTACCAATCAGCCCCAAAAATATGTAAATACGGACAATGAACCATTTTTACACAACTGCCCAAAAAAGGAGTGTTTATGTTACTGTAAAACCCCGAAGTACAGTAAATCTTAAGATTTTCCAGTAAATTCTAAGATTTACCAGCATCAGTTGGTAAATGTCCGAATTTTGTAAAAAAAGAGACAATATTTCGGGCTTTTACCAGCAGAGTTTGGGAAATGCTAAGATTTACCAATGATGGTTGGTTAATGTTGGTTATGGAAATAAAATAATGACTATTTCTTAATCGTTTTCTTTTAATTATCGGTCAGTCAAAGCTTTATATAGTTTTAATTATATTTATGATGATACAGTTTTAATGTTATTATTTTTTATTACTTTTATTATCATGTGTGTTTCTTAACCATTTATTTATTATTAATAATCAGTCGCATCATTATAATTTGACTTCTGTTTCTTTAGGCAACGTTGGCAAAGACTCAAATAGGTCTTAATAGCCTCGACTGATAATTTTTTATACTTGCGGTTACATTCCATTATCATCCTTGGCCTCCCACCGTGTCCAACAGTAACGTGTATTTCTTCGAGAACGTTAAACAAGTCTTCGTAACAAACGTAGGTAATGCCTGATTTCGTCATTTTTTTCTTTTGTTATATTCAATTTCGTATTTAAACGAGCAAAACGAGCGAATGAAGCGCGTGGAGGCGAGCGCGCTTTTGTGGGGGGCTGCAGAGTGCTCGCGAGTACGCCACAGTGATCTGACACGTTTCGATTTGTCAATTTTTTTACATTTACCGCTTCTCTGGGGTAAGTCTTAAGATTTACCGAGTGTATGTTGGTACATGTCCAAAATGAATGATGATCATAGAACGTTTCGGACATTTACCACTGAAGCTGATAAAACTTAGGTTTTACTGGGAAATTTTAAGATTTACTGCACTTCGGGCTTTTACAGTAACATTTACACGACTGCCCAAAAAAGGAGTGTTATGTTTTGTTATCTGTGTATGTTAAATCATAACTTCTAAACTCCTAAACCGATTTCAATAGACGTGATACCGTTAGAATCCTTGTGTTACCCCGGGTAACATATAAGCTAGGGACATTTTTTTTTTTTGTAAACTAAAACGTGTGAAAAATAAAACCCCGACTGCGTAAATAATAACTAGGTAATAATTTTAAATAAAAACTGTAAGAAAATAACAAAAACAAATAATATTCTTTTTTGGTGAAATTAACGGTTTACTATGTTTTGTAGCTTTACAGTGTAGACACAATTATGGAATAAACAATTATGGATGTAGACACTGAAATGGCACCTCGTGTTTCTATTTTTGGGGCTGACTATGTAACTGTACTAGAAAGTTTTTGACACTCGTATGATTAAGAAATACCCAGTTTGTAAAAGGTTCCAATTTTAGCTATGCACCAAAATAGATTCTTGTACAACTTATTTCGTGAAGCTGTCTTATCTCGTAAACATTAACCTGTAAACTTTATGACGGGATAATTTTGACAACCACAATTACATCATGCATCTCTCTAAAAAGGGTAATCAATTCTCAGTGATCACAGAACCGAAAAAATACCTAAACGTCACTGAAATGTCAGGGCCACGCCTAAAGATTCCATTGTGAAGTCGCAAGGAATCCGTTATTAAATAATATGAACCGAATTTACTGATCTATTCTGTTCTTAGGTTCTGACATTGAAAAACATAATGGTGGAAACGTGACTAGTCCTGAATCGTAAACAGATTGGACAGACGTTCGGTTAAATCAAATCTTCAATGGTCCATAAATGGAAACAACATTTTATCATTCAAAAATATTAGTCGTGAGTATCTCGCAAATGTATACTAATCTATACTAATATTATAAAGCAGAAGAGTTTGTTTGTTTGTTTGGTTGAACGCGCTAATCTCAGGAACCACCGGGTCGAATTGAAAAATTGTTTTTGCGTTGGATAGTCCATTTATCGAGGAAGGCTTTAGGCTATATAACATCACGCTACGACCATGAGGAGCGGAGCAGGATTGAAAAATGTTGCAAAAACGGGGATTTTTATTCTTTTCGTTTTTCTCTCTTATTTGACGCATACGAAGTTGCACGGGTCAGCTAGTTCTTAATAAGTACACACGACGTCATGCCTTTTATCCCCGAAGGTTGACAATAAATAGTACACCCACATTTCAGCAGTTATACCTTCTTAAGTCCCATGTAATAGGGAGTGAGCCTATTGTCATCAACCGGGCCCAAATCTAGGCTCTGTGGTTGCTATTGAGAAATTCCTGATGGAAAAACTCAATAACACAAACGAGCCCAGGCCCTCATGATCAGCAGTCGCCATTACGAACACTAGACCAACGAGTCATTTAGATTAATACTAGCTGACCCACGCAACTTCGTCTGCGTCACATAAGAGGGAAAAAGCTACCTACTACTACCTGCCTACTACTACCTACTTACTACTACCTACCTACCTACTACTACCTACCTACTACTACCTACCTACTACTACCTACCTACTACTACCTACCTACTACTACCTACTTACCTACTACTACCTACCTACCTACTACTACCTACCTACCTACTACTACCTACCTACCTACTACTACCTACCTACTCTACCTACCTACTACTACCTACCTACTACTACCTACCTACTACTAAAAAATCATCAAAATCGGTCAAGCCGTTTCGGAGGAGTATGGAAACGAAAACTGTGACACGAGAATTTTATATATTAGAGAGATACCTATTTATTAGTTAAATCTTGTTAAGCAAAGTAAGGGATACTAATGTATTAAAAGCTGATTTCGATCGCGGTTAGGCCACTGAAAGTGAAAGGATTTTCTAGTATCGCGTATCATCCACTCGAGATATAAATGTCACTATTACCACTCGAACGGACAGGAAGAAAAACATCCGCTAAAATAATAATTATTATCTTTGTATTTACATAACTCAACTTCATAATTCAGATATGTAGCTCTACTAGCCTTATTAAGACACTTAAGTACGTAATAAATTAACAGTTTTGTAATTTGTCTAGGTAATAATTAGGTAAGTAACGTGATAGGTAATTCATTGGCGGAAGCAATTATTAGCGGTATTAACACCTAATAAATTCTATGATTGAATAACATGAGCGACTCATGTGTGAAACATCCATCATTTGGTGTAGCTATGAATTAGTAGCTGATCTAAGTTTATCTTAACACTGTCACGGGGACACAGTCGTGACAAGATCAGCCTTCGTATCACGAACAGGCTAGATAAATTAGAATACAATAGACCTATACACCTTACATGTAATTAATATGCGAATGTATTGGAACCTATACATGATTGTGCCGAAACCTGTCGAAGAGACTGGTACCGCAATTATATTTGACTAGTATAAAGTCACGCAGAGTTCTACATCTTTAATATAATCTCAGGTCTACTTAGACCTGGGACCATATTAAACTCTGCTGCTGAACCACAAGTCCAAAAACTAGTTTCTGGATTTGTATAGCTATGCAAGTGCATAGCTATACAAATCCGAGAAACTTTAGCATCGCATAAAAGATCACGTCAATATCATAATGGATAGAAAATCTTGTAATACTTGTACCAGATTTAAAGCTGTTTTTAAATGTTACTCATCAATGAGGCAACGATAAGTAACTATTAAACTGAGTACAAATAACTTGACATGACACTAACAGCTCCTCAGAAGACCATAATATCAGCCTTGGTAGCACCGATTACCGTGTCATGTCATCTCCAGTGCGTCAAAGTGTTGTCAGTGCTGAGGGTCGGCGCCGCCGCTCCGGCTCGGTTACGTCGAGCCACGAAACAGTCGTGATGGATAGACTCGCCTGCCGGATGACGTGCTACGATCACGCTTCGCTTGCCCAACGCCTTATATTACCTTCCACGTTACAACTAACAAACGCCGAATAAAAACCCTGTCGGAACTAAGCGGTGCAGTTAATCAAATACTCTTGTATATTTTAACATTCCGCCCGTTTTTGCGCGCTCACTGATTTATCGTATGTGATTAAGTGATTACTTGCAGTGCTAAATTACATTATCTGCTTAGACAATGTGGTTTGTTTAAATAAAACTACCAGTAATGTCGACAGCTAACGACGAGAAATCATAGCTTAAAGTCGGACCTCATCCATATTAAAGACATTGTATGAATGACTAAAACATGTATTCGAAAGATCACAAAGCACAGTGAAGGTGTTGAACAAATCTTTGTTATAAAGTTAAGAATAACAGCAATTTTCTCCAATAAACACGTGACCTTGTTTCCTCGAAACTCGTATTCGGGATCGGTGCCTGATTACGAACACCTTGACCCACGACGACAGCCGTGACATCGAACCTGTTCCGATCTCTCCACATGTCGAGCGGATCACCGAAGCGACGTCACTAGCAGCTGCGACACAACATGCCGCACCACCGCGACTATCAATCCGAACAAGCAAAAACTAATGGGGACAAATACCTTTCCCACAATCATCTCGGCGTATCTGGTTTATGAAACAACAAAAATGTGGGAAACAAATTCATTCGCTTGCCGCTCGACGACACGACACTTGTATTGCTGATTGCACTCTAACAACAGATTACATAAGTATTGGCCGCCCGAACGAAGCCTGCTTTAATTCGCGAAGGTTAATAACATTAGGGTAAATACGCATGAAGGCGAGCACAGGACCTGGTAGGACCCACGATAGTGAACGGGAAGCCTTGATGACGACTAATGAGTAGGTATGGCATGAGTGGAATGTCACAGGCGCACGACATGCCCTACTATGACACACCACGGTGGGTTGAGGAATTCAATGGAGGCTGAAACTGGTGTGCAATAATATCCTATAGGAAGTAAAGGATAGGAATTTTAAGGTCGGTTGAAAGTGTGAATCTATCTATAGAAACTGTCGAAAGATTTTCATCATTGGTCCGCTAATAGAATCGGCCTCCGCAACCCGTCGCGTCGGTCACACGTAGGCACAGAGTACAGACGGTCTATTCTTGCAACATAACCTGTGATTGCTGACCACAGGTGTACGTGAATTTACACAATTTCCATAAATAAACTTATCAGATAGGTACGAGATAAAAATTGCGATCACGAAAACGCATGCCTACGCGTGGAATTGTCACAGAAATAATGGTACGTAATTTGATTTGCATACAAACTGCTCTATTGTCTATGAAGTTCATACAAGTGCCTTTTAAGTGGTTTTCATATGATAAATGACACTGCTATTAGTGTTGCTTTTAATAACATTACATTAGCCCTTATTTATGAGACGCAAGCGCAGAATAAGGCGCAGAGCTTTTATAGAACTTTAAACTCGTTACGAAGGATTCGATATTCGCAGGCATTTACTTGTTTTCAATTACTGTTACGACATCCAAAGTCTTTTCTGCTTCGAATGTGGTCTATCCATTATCTGGAAGTGAAGAACACGTCGGTCACCGTTTAGTTTGTTGGCACAGATATTCCTCATTAAGACCTGGGTATTGAATGTACCTATAAAAACTTGCTTTAAAAGATTGCAGTATGAATCCGCGTATAAAAAAGGTAGTGTGGTCAGCTCGTCCTAGTATCTGGCTGACTGGTTCACTGTGACACGACAAAAAACGAAAAAAACTTCGCGACACGGATGTTTACCGGTTTCACGCGTTTTCTTGACAAAGATGGCACAAGATAAAAACAAAGTACAATAGTTTCGTGAAATGAGGGCACAAAAAACATAGCAAATTGTTTAAAACGACTAAATCAAGACTTACCTTAAATACAATTTTGTCCTTCTCCATTTCCATCTTTGTCTTAGGCTAGTTTCTGCAGTCCTGTAACAAAATAAATATATACGATTCATAATTTATTATTCATACCAATAATGTGACAATGTTTCTTAAACGTGATTAATTAATTAAATTTTTTTAGCCATAATGTCACTTATGTGTTTTAATTTATTTGTCACGACAATCGACAAAAAATTACATAACTGCTCGATAAAAACCAAATGATAAACATCAACGGATGCATAATTTAATTGGGTTAGATATCTAAAATCTTGACTAGACAAATAACAATTAATCAATCATTAATGTGGACAGCTGGCTCTCCAATTATATTTTTTTTGTTAATTATAGGAACATTATAAAATTAATAACCACAAATATCCTGCAGATACTTAAGCCAAATATACACAGAGCAGAGCTACTCGTATATACGAATATGCGAATTAACTACATTCCCGATCAGTCGGAATTAGGACCTCAAGAAAATTAACATCCAACCATCACTCCAGTCTGATCATTCTTATCAACCGTGAATGTGCCAATTTAATGTTCAGTAAACCATACAATGATACAAAGCTTTTTGTCAAACTCATTTCTGTAATCATATCCTCACGGAAAAGAATTATATTCCGTGAATAGCCCAAACTTGAATAAGTTGCAGTCTATCATCAGAACTACTGAGGCCTATTATGAAATGTTAATGGAAGAATATTACTAAGTTCGTAATTTATCTATTTGAAATGACGAAATTACACAGATCCAATCACCCGTCCTGATCTGATTGATTGGCGAAGTCATTTTAAGTATTGCTAAATAGATATTTCCAGCAATTGTGATTTTATATTTTTGTTATCCTGATCTGTCCCACTCCTGGGCAAAAGCGTCTCCATTCCTGCCACCATTCCAACTATTATACTAAGTACCGTCTGAGCCTACACACAACAATAGAGCCAAATAGGTGGGCTAATCACTATTCCTAATCTCATAACAGAGTTTCATATCCTAGCGCTCCATTAAAAGCTTTTCACTCACACAAATTAAAACCATAAGCTCACGTAATAGGTAATCACTTAATAACGTTTCACGGCTTTTAATAGCCATTAATATACCTCTATAAAAATGTATATGATTGCGCATGGCTTGATGGCCATAGTTACTTACGGATGGCCGTAACGTCACGACCGGATTAACAAGACCCGTTTAACTCTTACAGATTGATTCGAATGTAAGTAACATTGAACTTTGACCGCAGCTTCGTTAAAAATCTAACATTTTATTATACTGGATAGTGGATGCCATTTAAATATTAAATGCATTACCTATGTTAACGAATAGTTGTTTGTAGAAAATAAATATTGTCAACTTTATTATTTTTGATTTTGACACAACTGCATTAAAATTTAATGTGAATTTCAACATGACAAATTTATCTATCTACTTCGGGACATAACACCAGTTGACAAAATGTAAAATCGTAAACATCTATGGCATGCCTGTTAGGTTGTGACTGTGTTATGTTTTGTAGATATCTCGCAGACGTCTCGTAGCGTCTCGTAGACGTGTCGTAGAAGCCTCGTAGCATCTCGTAGACATGTCGTAGCGTCATGTAGCATCCTCGTAGGATTCACGTAAACGTCTCGGAGGCGTCTCTTAGACTTCGGCGTCATATGAACTCGTATGCATTAATGCTTGGATGCATGAATGCTTATTTTAAATAAATAAAATAAATGCCTGCACGGCATCTGTGCCTCGCAGATGTTCGCTGCAGACTTATTCTGTACCATTGGCATATATCTACGAAGGCACACTGAGTGCTCATAAGTTTCTAATATAGTAGCAACTTTAAACTTAGATTTAGCCAGTCTCAAGACCAAGAAATCGCTTCCCACGGTATTGCATCCAGCACTGTAGAAAGTAATTAATCCGAGCAGAGCTTATATAAAACGGTAACGATGCAACTGATATTTACGGAGCGATTTCTTTACTACTAATTGATATCTCATAATTATAAATAGGTACAGACGTAGCCTATGCGCGTGACTGGACCAAAATCATTGCGCACTTACATCAGTAATGGTGGCTAATCACTCTTGACCGAGAGCTCCGATCAAAAAACGGACAGAACGGGGAGCCAATGAGAGACACCTTAGCAAGAAGATAGCTGCTTCACTAATGTTACTATTACTACACTCTCGCACTTGCCCTCCCACGGAGTGTCTATAGGCGATGGTGTACAACCACCATAAAGATGGAAAAGATCTAGGGGTCTAAAATGGCCGCCGTTTTAATAGAATTGTGATTCTAATATGATAATATAGCTAAAATAAATTACGTTACAATTTGTAAAACGGTAACAAAGTGACAATTCAGAATATTGACTGCGTCTGCGCCCATTTTAAGAATTTTAATGTTGTTTTATACTTTGATTCTGCTAAAGCGGCCATTTCAGACACCCAAGCATTAATTGTAAGTTAGTCATAAAAACTTAGCCGGAAAATATGATATTGCTGGCGGAATCGAAGTGGAAGTAGACGAAAATTATCTAGTGAGGCGGATCAATAAAACAATACCTGTTTCAGGATTCAGGTCTAAGAGTCAGATTCAGAGAACTTTAGTTTTCAATTATAGAAACACAACAAAGATGAATACAGAAAATGTAGGCTACATACCTAATAAGTTAAAAGGAAAATGGATATTGTAACAAGACGCTTAAATGCGGAATGAAGATGTTGCACGGTGAAAGTCGATTGTGCAGGCTGCACGTTCTTCCTGCAAGTTTCTAACGACTTCAATTACTGCCCGATGTGCTCTTACCTTCTATAGAATATATTATGTACTTAAACTTTGACAGGGTATAAAAAAATAATGATTTTGTGTTTTCCCTTATTCAATCAGTGATGAATACCTAGAGTGCCTCTCAGAGCAGGAGTGCGGATCCAACTCAATGGGTATCGCCCGGGTCAGATCCTACAGATTATATCTAAATACTGTCTTAGTAATCCTAAATTGTGTATCTAGCTCTGAAATATGGGGTATAATGGGACAGTACCTCATTGCATTATACCTTAACTAGCTGACCCACGCAACTTCGTCTGCGTCACATCTATCTATATCTATACTAATATTATATAGCAGAAGACTTGTTTGTTTGCGTTTACCACATTTTTCATTCCTACTCCGCTCCTAATGGTCGTAGCGTGATGTTAAATAGCTTATAGCCTTCCTCGATAAATGGACTATCCAACAGATTTTTTCAATTCGAACCTGTAGTTCCTGAGATTTGCGCGTTCAACCAAACAAACAAACTCTTCTACTAAGATTAGTATAGATTCGACGATATAGCTACAGAAAACTCTTGAACACAACAGCAAGATGTTGAAAAAAGTGTACAGTCGGCAAGACAGTCTATCCTTCATAAAAAATCTCTAGCCCACGCTTTCCCACTGCCGAGCAAAGTTCTTCCCTTAGTCTTGCCATGAATCCTTATCCAGCGTCAACTTGAACCAACCCCCGCAGTAGGTATGCATCCAGATCGTCATGCCACCTCTTTCGCTGTTTATATAAATCTAAATCACTTTTGTAAATGAGATAGTTTCTATTGTTTCCAAAATGTCCACAGTAGCCGTTACTTGGGACACATCTGCAGCCATTCGCTCGAAGAATTCGCCATGTCCAGCCTTACGTAATGCGATGTTACCGACAATAATTGTGCAACGAATACCGATGTACCCATGTTTGTTGCTAACTGTCAGCTAATCTTGCGTCCTATACAAATATGTTATGCTCGAATACGTACTTGACGATGTAACTAATACGCCTACGTTTAGTAGAGCACACTTTATTGCGCATTAAATGCTACTGTACATACTTAATGTCCAAATTAAAGTATTTTCTTGAGAACAGATTTGCCAAAACACAACCAGTGGATGAATAAAATTTGGTCTTTAAAAACTCTTCACAGGCCAACAGCCTAATTACCTACTTACTCCAATTAGAAACCAAAGCTCTACTAGGCCCATTTGTATATTTATTATCTGAATAAAAAATATAGAAGGCTACCTAAACTACGTTAGCATCTGTGGCTCCACAATCATCCAATTTTAGTCTCGTTTTAGAATCTTGGAGGTTCTGGTCGTGTGAAAAGTTCCTTAATATTACCTACCGGAAAATGTTAATTCCTCAGTTGATATCGACTCTGCATGATTATTGAGTAGGAAACTAGTAAACATGTGTAATTGCAATTTAATTAACGAGTTTAAATTGTTATTTAACGGTTTAACACTAATATGAAATTAATAGCGATGCGCCGAATGTTGCAATCCCTATGAAATCGTTTCTTCGGTCTTCGTGATAACGATTTGCCGGAATGAAAAGGATGCCCGTTTTCTAAGCGGGAAGCTAGCTAATTCATCAGAATCAAGGACAATAGACGTAACCGCACTAACTGTGTCATAATGTACTATAATCAAATGTTTCTGCTAATAGTCTTTTGTGAAGGTAACTCTGGGAATACCATAAAATGTGTTGTGTGCTTATTGCTTTGGATCAAATGGCTTATTAGGTTTCTTTCGTGAAAAACAATGTTTATAATTTATCAGATGACTTTTTGGTCCGTGACGCCTATAATCATTATCGAATGCTTTATAATCCTTCAGGAAAATTGAGAGTTGCTCATGACAAAACACTTGTCCATAGCAATCAAATAATTCACTTCAGAAATCATCCTTTTCCTTCACTACAAGATGTTTGAATAAGTCATCGCTTGTGCGGTAGTTGTGCATGGAAGTTTGGGTTCGATGTCCGGTTAAGAACTTCTTGATAGAGTCACTAACAACATAGTGGGTGTCCCTACCCTACCTACGAACATATATTTATAATTTACAAGCATCTGGTTAGATTTTTTTGGGATCCCTATATTAATTTTAGGTACTTAAGTCTAGTTAATGTATCTCACTTAATAGGATTATTTCTTCAAATGATACTAGCAAAATAAAGGAACAATAAACGTGGGCAAGGTTTCTTTACTTAATCTGCCAGAACTTAAGATAAGTAATTACTTAGGTGCAACCACGAGTGTGTTACAAAAACCTAAACATTCAACCTTCACCTCAAATTAAGTATGTATACCTAACTAGGTATTGTGAATAAAAGACAACACGGTGTGAGTATTACCAGACATGTGAATAGCTACCTAAATTATAATAGTGTTATTTGGTGTTTTTGAAAATAAATAAAGGTGTTGCCTGGTCTTAGGTGCCCAGCAGTGGGACTAAACAGGCTAATAGAGTAAAGAAAGTACCTAAATGTTCTGTTGTTTCCGGAAACATCTTACATAAACATTATTTTCTGCGGACAATCAAGTTCTAGCAATGAAACTGAAAATGGAACCTTTACCTTTTAAGATTCTAAAATATATTTTTAGACTACTTATAGTCTTTTCAGTACTTACCCACTTTTTAAAATATAAATTAAAAGCTTAGGTCAATACTTACTTGTATTCGAAAAAT
This sequence comes from Xestia c-nigrum, assembly GCA_916618015.1. Classification (NCBI taxonomy): domain Eukaryota; kingdom Metazoa; phylum Arthropoda; class Insecta; order Lepidoptera; family Noctuidae; genus Xestia; species Xestia c-nigrum. The sequence goes on along the minus strand of OU745245.1, from coordinate 8,768,523 downwards.
AACTACAGGTAAACCCTGTAATCATAGAGTAACTGACTCACAACACTTTCAGTCTGATAGTACAACCGATAAGCAAAACCAAACTTTACCGGTAAAGTTCAATCAAAACTTAGTACGCGTTGGTGTTTACGCGGTCGTCATGGTAACGAATGTAAATACAATATGGCGGCGAATGCGCGCGCGCCTCTGTGAACGAACGCAGACTGGCTGCGCCTGCGCGGACGCCGACCACCACCGCGGTTCTTCAGAAAGCGAGAGGAAGAGCCCAGGCTCCAAGCGAGTTTTAGTTGTGCGAGGACAAGTGCACGTTTCCAGTAGTATAGCATTGATTTGTATGCGTAGTCACAGATAATATAATACTAGCGTATGCGCCTACACCGGAGATCTTCTATACTTACCTTGCTTGTTAGCACGACGTCTCTCATTTATCTCAAGCTATTTAGAATAATTGATATTTATGGTGATGATAATATATTATTATGCTGATACAAGTTGATGATTTTTTTTGTTATGCAACTTCCGCGACGAGTAGGTAGGTACATCGGATATGGTTTGGGGCATTCTGAGATTGAAGCAAGATTTCTTCGATAATTAGGTATCTTTATGGCCTTGGTGTAGGTATGTGTGTATGTTTTAGTCCTGAGACGTCCGTTGATATTGTGTAATACCTGACATTCTTATTTTAACAATTTTAAACTGATTTCAAAAGCACGTGTACCTGCATATTTTACAAAGGAATGTGTTTAAAAAAAAGCTCGAGTTTTCATTATAATTTTTATTTCAATGAGTTAACTTTCAAATCCAATATCCCATTAATAATAATAATAACATAAAACTGCCTAATTTCTAAAATTATTATTTTTATAACTAAATAATTCTGAAGAGTCACGAAACTCTAATTTGGCGTTCTAGGTATGTTGTTATTATTACAAAGCACAATCTTGGACATCACTAAACAAAACTTATAACAATATATAAAAACTAAATTATAATTAATTATTCTAAGTCCATTTCATACAAAAAAGTCCCCGTTTCGGAGTGGTGTTATAAAAACAAGGTGCGTGGTTTATGAAATGGGTAAATTAGGCAAAGAAATCTACACAATGATTACAATACAATAGGTAATACATGCTACACAAAATGTTTGATAAGTAACATTACGTGGGTACGTTAATTCTGTAACAAAATTATAATTTAATTAATTAAAACAAATGATATGATGCATTCTTGTAGCGTTCGACACTAGGGTGCGACTCGCGTGAATAAACTCTAGCGGTAGCGCAATATTGTGGTCAACATAAGTAGGCCTTCGTATAACTGTGGTAGGAGATTCACAATCCTTCAAAATTCACCGACAATATTACGCTAACAGTCTAGATATTTATAAATATAATACTAAACTAAAAGAAACACGTAAGCAATGTAATAAGCAGACAGGAAGTTAAAAACGAAAAAAATATCATGTTAACAAGCATTGAGGAGTTATTGGAAGAGACAGGAAGCTAACAAGTTTAACGTTAGTTAGGTTAACACATTCAATTGTATAAAAAATATCATTACAATGTACAGACTATTTACATTATTACAATTATTTCATGTTGACAATTTAAGATGACTATACATTATAATATAATCAACACGAAAATATTAAATAATGTCTACTTTATAGACACCACAACATTTTCTATAATGGTACTTAATCTAACATATAGTACTCATAGCACCTACAACGTTAAGTGTACATAATCTGAGACAGTGACAGTTAAACTGTGTTGACCACTTGGTCGAAACACTTCGCGACAAACTGTTCCTTTTCGTCCAACTTTCTGACGTCAGAGCCCAAGTGACGCGTCAGCATAGCATCCTGCAACGCGGAGAGAGCCTCGGAGGTGAACCTCTTTCCTTTAAGTTGAGTGATGACGGACGCTTCTCCGTGGAACCCAGACTCAACGAGTCCTGGTGGGATGTTGAGGGTGACGTCATCGATGAGACCTTTCTCTACCGACATGGTGATGACGAGCTCCTGTGTCGCAGAGTAAACCTTTGACGGAGCGAGCAGCTCCGCCGGGACAGGGAAGGAGCGACTCACTGTGAACACGGGTGTTCTGCCGTAGCACCAGTCCCAGGACTGAAGCTCGTTCCTTAAGTCAGCTAGACCTGGGGAAATTGTTATGATTAAGTAATTGCACAAAATACAAGGTGTAAACGGAAGCTTCACGAAGCCTATCATAGTGAGAAAAATCACAATTTACGGTATGATTCAATGCACTCAAAACAATGTGCTGGTGGATGCATTTAATACGCACGTACGCACGACGACCAATCAAGCTACACAATTCCAGTTTATACAGATCTCTCATTGTACGAGAAATCTATACAAAGCGAGACCATATTATTTATTATACTGGAAAAATATTGCCTGATGTGTCGCTGTGTGTACACTGTACTGTACAATCTTGTATTTAAAAAAAAAGTAGTGATAATGTAAAAACTTTGACCTCCAATATCTCTGTAATTATGTAGAAGGTCAATCCAGGACAAAAAAAAATGCAATGACGGGGAGCACAAGTGCCTTTCGTTGAGGGTTTTTTCCATCCATTAAATGTACCAAGTTCTGGTTAAGTACTAAATCTGGGTGACTTAATTTTAAGAAGATTAAGAAGAGAATAACATAAATATATAAACTTTTTGTTAGATTTTTTACCTGGGAACCATTCATCAGTAGGGTTGACGAATTGGAAGCCTCGCTGCTTTGAGATCTGATTGGTGCCGCCGTCTTGCAGGCTCAGGGCTGCCGTGCGCAGGAACTCGTAGCCGACGGCGGTCTGCAGGCTGTCCACAGTGACGCGGTTGTCCACCTCCGACAGATTGGCCACCTCAGAGCGCGTTGACGCAGTCGCCTGAGTCTGTATGCCATGCTAAATAGAATTAAAAGGTCCTTAACTTATGAACTGGGAGGGGACTGTCAAGTCAAGGTCAGTTACAAATAGTTAGTGGAAAGAAGCAACTAAGAGGTTAATAAAACAATGAGTTTTATGACCACAATTGTTTTGGTGAACATTGTGTAATCTAAAATATTGCTGGTCGTGTGCAAATCAGTAGACGCTTTTGTTCCCCAACATAAAGTGATGAATCACACGTAACGTAAACAATGAAATGCAACATGTACGACCTGTGACATTACTGAATATTCAAAAAAGCATACTGGGCCTCTGCTTGGTACCAGCATACTGAATACATAGCTGTTATTTGACTATGATTGTGGCTTAAGTACATAAAATTATATCGAATATTCATAAAAAAAAGTTTGGTTATAGGGGGCAATTAGAATTGTATACATTACAGGCAGAGATAACTACGTTATAGAATGCTTTATGATAAATTATTATGATTGTGTTTGTCACAGACTAAAGTAAAAGTATAGATAGCAAAAATAGGTCAACAACTAAACAGTGTTAATACAACTACACAAGATACGTTATTTGAATATAGTTAAAAGAAGTAATAGTGCAATAGAGTTAGAACAAAAGACAGTGACACCATCTGGGGAGTAAAACTTTATCATCTTTATGCAGTAACATTTTATCAAGAATCTAATTAAACATTGGCAGAATAAAAAAAACTGCCAACAAGGACCAATCAATAAAGTTTCATTACCCAGAAAGAGTCACATGAAAAATTCAAATAAAGAAATGTTCCCGTCTAGTTCGGACATAATTTTACTCACCTCACGTTTAGCAAGGGCTCTGCTGAGATCTGCCTTGTTGGCATTGACTAGAAGTGTGCAGTGGTGGTATGCTGTCAGGCGGCCTAGCTTAGCAGCGGTTCCAGATACCTGATAGAATTTTTGCTAAGGAAACTAGTTCGTTTCACATCATTGGAACCAAAAATTTAGGAAAACTCTTATAATTATTTCGAAATATTAAATTGTATGCAGAACCCCTGGTTTATTGTTTTAAATTTATGCTTTGGATGGATATCATTCACAATGCTTTTAGCAACTGGAGCAAGGAAGTAGTGAAGTTATTTTCGCTATGAAGCAAGTACTAAAACTATAAATCAAACAGCAACTCTAAAAACCTCATGGAATTCAATAATGCAATTAAATTTAAAAACAATTACTGTAAAATTTGTTTCAATCATTTGGTAATAATTGATTTCCATTTAAAAAGGATACTTTGTATTTATCTCGAACAATCATGTCTTGGCGTTCATTGATGATGGACTTGACTCCAAATCCTCTGAAGAGTGCCCTCTTAATCAGCTCCAAGTTGTATTTTCTGTCATATCTCTCACGGGGAGTGAAGAATGAGATGTTGAGATTTCCTCGGTCATGGTACACGGTACCACCACCACTGTTGCGTCTTGCTAGAGCAATCTCCCTTTCACTCAGGAGTGGCAGATTAGCTTCCAACCATGGATTCTGGTGTCTTCCAATCACAACACATGGCTCATTACGCCAAACCATCATCACATGGTGGTTAGTGAAATCCATGTTACGGTACATCCAGTCTTCCAGAGCCAGGTTAGTGTAGATGTCCGTTGATTGGGACATGAAGACAGACTTGGTGATCTCCCCCTCGGATGGCAAGTCGCGTTCTTTCTTAGCATTCAAATTCTGGCTTGCAGTGACCAAGCTGCGAGAGCTGGTTCTTCTTGTTAAACCCACCACAAGGCAGGCACTGCTTGCGACTATCTTCTTCATCATTGTCTGAGCCATCTTTAAATTTTATATTATCAAAATTAATTGTCAAACGGATACTTTTCTGTATGAACTTTATAACCACAGTTTATTAAACGTTAAATATTTAATTGTTATTGTTACCTAAATAAATTGACTAATAACAGTTCAAATAGTCTCTAGAATATTATAACCTAGTGCTTAGAACAGCTGCAGGATGCGTCAGTATCAGCCGACGAGAGGGAGATCAGATATTCGTGAAGGGCGATTGTTTGATGCAGCCACTTCCACGTTTGGTGCAGGGTATTAATTCGATAACGAATTCCCAAACAGTCTCGACAGTCACTTGGCATTCCTCTTCTTGAATGCAGGATTAACAAAAAAACCACTACACTATTACACACGAAAACGAAACTCGAAAGGATTCAATATGATAGCAGAGTTATACGCGTACTACACAACCACAATGTATTACAAAGACGATTGTCGAGTAACCGAGAACAGTATGTGATCGCACCACGGTATCTGATGAATTAAATGAATTACTTACCGCCGTCTGAATTTATTCGTACTGATAATGATAAGCGGACTGGGAACTAGGAGGTCGAGCGAGGTCATTCGAAGTTCAGTCCAAGACAAGAAAACAAACAACTTGATAAGAAGCACGAAGTAGCCACGCGCACGCAACCTTATCACACTTGTCTTGGACATTTAATAATACAACAGATAAGTCGTGTGTAAATTCTAAACATAATTGTAAAGGATTTTACGTACATACCATTTCATTTTACAATTGTTATTTATTCTAATTCTTCTCTTCATTAGTTCTTCTCCAATTAATACGAGGATTGAGTGCCCAACTAACCCTGTACATTGTTTTTTAAAGCCATTCTACTCCTCAAACTTACGTTGGAAAATTTACAAATATATTCATAGTTTGGTTAATTTTCAGCTTTCTCACAAGTAGATATTCCAATCCCCAATTCCCTTTGAAATAGAAATAATTGAAGAAAATTGACAAGTGACATTTCAAAAAACAGCTGTGAAAATATGGTGTCACCGTAAAATTGTCAAACACGTTAGATTGTAATCTCTGTTTCGAGAATGTAACTCTCGAAATATTATCAACTGAACATACTGTTTACAATATTACGCTTTATTTTTCGGTAGATTGTAATCTATCGAAGTGAAGTTATATTGTAAGCAGTATGTTCGTTTGACAATCTTTTGAGAGTGTTACAATCTCTCTAGTTATACTATAATATAACGGGTTTTACGATTTTACGGTGACATCAATATTTGCCAAAAAAAGAAGGTAAAAAAGCCAAGTGCGAGTGGGACTGGCTCTCAAAGGGTCCCTTGTCCCATACCACCAAACAATGTAGCTATATTTTTGACGCTCACTTACATGTTAATTTAGACTCAACAGCAAAACGAAAGGGCTTGGAACATTTTTGTATGAAGCGTGGCCATATTTTTTTTTAAAGTAGCGGCCACGCACACAGTCATTTCCCAATATTACAGTTTCACTTCGATAGATTACAATCTAACGAAAAATAATGCGTTACATTGTAAGCAATAATTATGTTCTTTTGACAATATTTCGAGAGTTTATAAACTCTCCAGTTATATTACAATCTAACGTGTTTGACAATTTTACGGCGACATTGACCACATCATACTATCGCGACGCACCTATGCGGAGCCGCATCGAACTTTGCTGTTAATTATTTATACTTTTGGTGTAAAACTATTCTATAACATCGCAGATTGACACAGATATTTTCAAGGGTTTGGCCTTTGAAAAATGTGACTTGGGTTTAATTAATAAGTTATTTACAAGTTTTCCTAGCATTACCTAATTTATTTATTTCTATTTATCTAATTTCTTCAAAATTTATGAAAGCCTTTTTTATTTTTCGGCTTTTTCATAAATAGGCTATTTCAGATACTTTTGTTTATGTTTTTGGACCAACCTGTATAGTAAATTCATCTTGAGTTCTTGACCTATATCTATAATTCAAAAATGCAATGATTTTTAGGTGCTTGAATCACGTTGAGAGAAGGCGTTGTTGTTGAATAACATGGCTGAAAAAGAAAATCCCTCATTCTACGAAAATAGGAGTGTTTCGTAGAATGAGGGATTTTCTTTTTCAACTTTTCCCTAGTCGCTGGATAGATGGCGTTAGTCTGACCACGTTACTGCAAAGAACAGAACTTCACATAATTTCACTTAGATCCAATGATTATATTCGGAAACTTATGCAAGCGAAACCAGCGAAAGTGTCAGTCAACGAGCATATGTGACGTGTGTATTTTCAAGCGTTTTGGCTTTGGCACCTAGTAACGTAGTCGGATCAGAGCCATCTATCGATTTCATGGAAACTATTTTTTTTTTAATTCTCGAAAAGAAAACCTCTCATTGGTTTTATTTAAATATGGCAAGTAAAATGCCCATTGTACTAGCTTTGTGTCAATGTCATCTATTTCTTATGTCATACATGTCATTTTAATTGGCAGTTTGACAGAATTTGCACGAAACACGCACGGTCGCACGATCGTTCTTCGATCAAATTGTGATAATTTCAACAACTGAGATTTCACTGCATCCGAAAAATGGCTTTTAGGACAACTTCTGTTGCCTTAAGTGAGTATTACACATAAATGATTATAAGAATGTGTTGAACAACATTACCTACATAATAATACCATTTCAGTTGTTACAATATTGTTATGTAACTTGTATATTTTCAGGCGGCGTGAAAAGATGGGCCTACAAAATGGCTGGATTTAACAAATACGGTACGTTTACTCCCAATTTACTTCTCTATTGTATGCACGTTTATGCTGACCTATCTCTGTAGACTGAACAGGTTAGTGATGTGTTTGTCTGTCAATCATTATGCTTCAGTTATTTCCCAGACTTCACATTTGCAACACAATAAATAAAAATAAATGTAAACAACACATTACAGTTATATTACAGTATTAGTTAGATTAATGTTTAATTGACCTAATATATTGAACGCGGGGTGACCACGTCAAAGAGCGTATTTTGCGCATGGGTAATGATTTATTATTGATTTCCTAAAATAATAGAAACTGTATTATAGACAGTCTTAAAAGCTTTTGAGGGCACATAATGAAGATCAACCTGGCTGTATGTATTAAACTTGAAACACTATATATTGCCATTTGAATAATGAGTGCTAGTAACAGAATATAACTAGATCTATTTGAAAGAAACAGCGAATGGGCCTAGACTGCAAGAGACTTACTATGTGCAGCTACGCAGCGCGGTGTGTAGCTACTAACTTGAATTTTTATTATTATTATTTTTGACATTCAGTAATATAATAATCACTTGTACCTTGACGAAGTTGTTCCCTTTATATTTTTGACATTAAATTTTGACATTATACCGATATTATTATTATTTTATTTTTTTGACATTAAATTTGAAATTGTACCGCTATTTGTTTATTTTGTACTTTTTTTTGTTAGAATAATTATGTCATTATGAATATTTCACGTTAATTTTAATAAGCTTTTAAATGTATTAGGTACCGCATGATATAATTTTACGTAATATGTAATGTTCAACACAATGTAAATTGTTAATGAAGAAATGAAATGAAATGAATGAATGTGCACTAAAAAGGGGCAAACATCTTCCAAGAAAATTGTTATGCTCCGCAGCAGAACCACTTTGCCTATATTATTATGTAAAACTTACAGGATAAAATGTAAATATTATCTATATTTTTGTAGCTTAATATCAAAATTTGTATATTGTTAGTTTCTTGGAAAATATCAATTCAAAGTGGTCATGCTACAGAGCATACTCACCAGCAGAACCATTTTAAAAATATTGGTTATTTCTCTCTGATTATGCACAGCTCATAATATAAACAATTTTATTGTATATCAAGATAACATCTACAATTTTAGAAAATATATTTACTGATTTTTAGTAACATGTTTTATCGGAATGTGCCTATCATACTGCAAAGTAACCTTTGGGATCCTACTGGGTTCTAGGTATAGAACTAGAACCCATTCAAGGGGGTATGTCGCATAACGGCTCACCCCATCAAACAACGGAACTCTTAACTGGGCTTTTACAATGACTAAGGCTAAGTTCACATGACCGCGCGGTTGGAGCGTTCACATGACGGCAAAGGTACGCGCGCGAGGGGCGCGGGGCGCCGCGCGGTCATGTAGACGATAATCACTGTTTACTTTGATCTTGTACCGGGTGGTCATGTGAACTTAGCCTAATTGTAACATTAAACAATACCAAACTCAACCATAGGTATACTAATAAAAATTTATGTGGATTGATTTTATTCTTATAATAACACAATATATTAATCTATTACAGGTCTCCTTCGGGATGACTGCCTCCATGAAACCGAAGATGTTACTGAAGCTCTTCGCCGCATCCCCCAACACGTGGTTGATGAGCGCAACTTCCGCATAGTGCGCGCCATGCAACTGTCCCTTACCAAGACCATCCTTCCTGAGAAAGAATGGACTCAGTATGATGAAGACAAGCTCTACCTCTCACCGGTTGTAGAACAAGTCAGGAAGGAGAGAGAAGAACGTGAGGAATGGGAGAAGAACTATTGAATAGTTACCATTATGTAATGTCTGGTGTATTAATATTATTTAAATAAACTTAGCAATGTTCAAATTGTAAATAATTTTTCCTTAAATGTTTTTTGTTCTAACTAAATTCCTTAATTATATTGATTTATTCAAGATAAATGCTTTTACTTGAAAATAAGAATTCAATGTAACTGCGAATCAACCGTACTTCGATCGCCAACTAACACGCGTACACTCCGGACCGACGAGAAGATAGCGGAACTCTAGGGGGGATTGAGCAGGCTGCGATGGAGTATTGTGGGATTGTCTGAAGTCCGAAGTGAGGGGGAGGACACGATAATCCCAAAAATCCGGCAGCTTGCTTTATTTCCGAGAGGGTGACCGCCAGTCCCAGGGTGGTGTTGGGTTTATTGGCCACAAGTCCCTTGTGAACAACGTGGTGAAGATCGAGAGTGTGTAGACCAGGGTAGTGTACCTTATACTCAGAATATCTTCAAGATATTCGCTGAACGTCATACAGGTCTACGCCCCGACCTCGGCACACCCCGACGGCGAAGTGGAGACGATGTATGAGGATATCTCTAAGCCATGCATGGCTTCAAAACTCACTTTATCATCATATCAACCAAGAAGCAAATGTTCAATGATGTCTCTGTGATCAATTCGGTGAAAACCGGGAGCGATCACCGCATGGCAAGCTATCAAGCTAGAAAGGTCTCGACTGATGAATTCTACGCTCCGGCCAGGACAGATCCAAAACCCCGAGAGCTTTCAGCTTGAACTCCAGCATCGTTTCGAGTGCTGAGGAAGCTCAGTGGACGAATACAACAATGGGTTCGTGGAAACTGAAGTTCTTGAAGACACGCCGTACAGATCAGAAAAAGAGGTTTTCCGATCAAACTCTTATGCAAGCTCATGAAGGAACGGCGTGACCCTGCAGTCTTCGCGTTCTTTAATTTCGCCGGGTCAGCTAGTTATACTTATCTATACATATAATAAAATCGTTGAGACCAAAAAACCTGTAGTACGTAAATAGTAACCTGTAGTAGTAAAGTACATTGAAGATTAAAAAAAAAAAAAAACCGAACAGGGTGACTTAAAATAAGTAACTGAACATATTAAAACCATTTTTAAAATTCGTGTTTGTTTGTTTGACCGCGCATCACGTAAAAACTGCTGGACGGATTTTGATGAAAACTTCACTAATCTATTTAAATAAACTCAGAATAACATTTAGGCTATAGAAATTATGGATTTTTTTTTGGAAAAAGGGGGGTAAAGTTTGTATGAAAAAAAAATTTAGATTGTTCTAGATTCATGAAACTCATAGTAAATACTTATTATTAAAAACCGACTTCAGAGAAAACAAAAAAATGAAAAATAACTTTAGCTTCAGAAGTCGGTGACAAAAAAACTAAATCAATCAAACAAAGGTCACCGACTTTTATTTTTTGTAAAAAAGTTTTTATTTTTAATTTTTTAGTGGGTCACATGTACTTACCCCTTCACAGCGTACCGGCGTGATTTTTTTTTTTTAGGAACTGGTGTAAACAATAGACAGATATGAGATTTCAGCGATCCCAGTACATTTGCTATCATTTATTGAGGAGTTCCCGTCGCCTGTCTTCCGAAGTTCTTCATCAGATCTTTACCAAATTGAAATGGGATCACTCCAAGAAGTACTCTTCCAAAAACTACCCAAATCGCTTCTGGTGTGCCTATAAAATTTAAGGAATTCCCTCTTTTTCTCCAGGATCCCATTAAATGGAACTTAACACAAATCTAACTGTCGAAATCTGGGTGTATTGTACGCTTCTGCGTACTCCCTCAGAGCATACAGGCGTGATGTTACGTCACTATGTTACATAAACAATAAACAACCAAGCGATTGCAGCAATTACTGCAGCTCTACCGTGTATTTTTGAGTTCTATTTATATATCCGAAGATCAGCGTCAGATCTTAACCAAATGGGGTTGGCAACTGTGGAACTAATGGCGCTAGCACCGCATGAACCTAAGAATCGTCATTGGTTGAAAATCTGTCAATGTCATTTTATATTTCAAAATAGTTTGACCTCATTGGTCAGATTGGGTCTGTGCGGTGGTGGCGCCATCTACAATCAGCTTTAACTTGCCGACCCCATTGAAATGGAACCACACGGAAAGCACCAGCTTTCAAACAAAAAAAGAATCATCAAAATCGGTTTACCCCTGTTTTTCTCTGTTCCGTGGTTTACCCAGTCGAAAGTTTAGAGGCAACAAACATTGTCGAAATCTGGGAGTATTGTACACATCTAGGTACCCCCTCAAAACATACAGGCGTGATGTTACGTCATAATGTAGTATGAACAGTGAACCTACAAGCGATTGCAGCAATTACTGCAGATTTGCCGTCTTTTTTTTAAGAGTTCCATTGTATATCTCGGAAGATCAGCATCAGATCTTCAACAAATTAAAATGGGACCAATCGAGAAGCACCAGCTTTCAAATAAAAAAAGAATCATCAAAATCGGTTCACCCAGTCGAAAGTTCTGAGGTAACAAACACAAAAAAAAAAAAACAGACGAATTGATAACCTCCTTTTTGGAAGTCGGTTGAAAATAAAGACATACCAGTTTCAGCATTAAAAAAAAAAACATCCAGTACAGTAAAAAAGAGGGTTTGTGTTTCAAATTAATTAACTTCATACACCTATAGAATAAAATCCATTGAAGTGGAAACCTTTAAAAGTTGCTGTAAATACTTCAAATCTAATACAGGTAAATGTCATTTCTCAATTTTCTTGAAATTTGATTTTTGAAGTGAATACGCCCAAAATAGCGGAACTCACGAAAATCGGTATAAGTAGTTGGTAATACAGGGTGGGAACGGTCCTGCCGGGGTTGCGGGCCTGTTCGAAAGAGATACCGCGGCCCCGGAACGTAAAAGGCGAGGAAGGAACATGGATGGTTTTTAGTCAGTAAGAGTCTGACACTCCCTCCCGCTCCGCCCAGAGTGGGGGGGTCATTTGATGATTTCCCACCCAACCAACAAAAGTTAGTTGTATAGAAGTCCATAGAACGTTTTGTAAAAACTAATCAGTGGTCAAATAAAAGGCCTAAGAAGGTGCACCTACGAAGAAAGTGGCGCAATTATATCTCCATTCAATTGTATAGTACAACTGTAGCGGTGTCAGGTGTGACGATTTTGGCCTATTACAGTTGATGTAACAGTAACGCTAACTCTATTTGTTGACATATAAAGCCACCACAATGCAAGTATAGTACCTTTTAGTACTGTAAAAGAGTTCATGATTCCATTACTTCACTAATATTCATCATTCATTCAATTTACATTCGTTCACACCGCTGCATTATCTTCAGTGTTTTTGAAGAGCAAAAGATATAGAATACGAAGAAATCTGAAATTGGAATCGGAGTTAGATATTATTTTATTTTGTAATTAAATTATTCATCTCATAGGGGGAAAATGATGTGCGACTGTTATTTTACTGATAAACTTTGTATGGGTTTACGGCAATATTTTAACGCCCCCCTCGAATTATTGAGCTTTTACTTAAATAATTACGAATTTTAAGTCATAAATACACTTTCAGCTTCCTAAACTCTACTATAGCACTCGTTACGACAGACATCAACCACCATTACATGAAATTAGGGTTCCTTTTGCTCGTCCGTGTGCCATAAATGTGATGTTTATTTTTTATCGATCTTTGTCGTTTTTTATTAAACACGTCAGAAAACATGAGTTTTTTAAATCAGCACTACTACGAAGTCAGAGTCATACTTATTAGTTAATATTTATTCATACTCTGACTTTTTGTGATAAAGTTGCTGATTTTCCTTAATAGAATAATTGAGATTCGGGAACCAAACCACTACTGGAATCATTGTCCATATTTAAATAATTCTCAATTTCTTTGACTACGTACGTTAAATATATTTTGTACGGAACCATTTTCTATAATCCTTGTGATAAGTTTATCACTACGACTATAACAAGCTTTAGAAAACCTTTTTAAGACAAGTTGGGCAACGTATATGTAATTTGAAACTCAGCTATATCACCAAATCACTCTCATAGATTTGTTGTGCCCACTATAGTACTATGTACTATAACGACGATCTAATAATCCACAATATCACAATGTCGCCCTATTCTTGAGTTTTCATCTCTACTATAACGAAAGACCCATTATAGTACGTTCAGAACCTTTATTGCGTTAATCAGGCGCATTAAGGCGACAGTTAACACTGTTATAAAGTTCTATCGTTGTATACTAGTCACATTGGTGGTTGCAATAACTCTTGACTATAACAGCTATACAAAGTCACGAAGTAAACCTTTACATCAATTCCTAATAGGTCGTTTTTGCTGTATAAACTTATAGAGCCAATTTGTATTGGCAAACGCTTTTACACAACAATCAATCACCGCGAAAACCTTTATTCAACTTTTACTCAGCTTTTTGGAGATAAAAGGTTTGGTTATAGGGAAAAATTGTTGGTTGGGCATCCTTTAAAAAAAAAAAAAAAAAAAGGGTGGAAACGGTAAACGGGGCAGTAAGGGGAGCTGCAGCCACACAAAAATGGTCTTAGGTAACAATCCGTAATTTTTTCACAAAATGTTTATCCCCATTCACAGATTTAATTAAAAAATAAAGTACAGTTAGCAAGAAAATTGCCATTTTACATAAAACATTTTTTTTGATGGCAATCGATCTTCTTTCCAACACTAATCAAAAAGTTCTTCCAAACCCACCCAGGTTAGAGTAGGTACTCAAAAAGTCAGAAATCGCAAAAAAATAACTTTCAGCGGGGCAGTGTACACAGCCTAAACCGCAGATTGTAGAAACCTGAAACTTGGAGGGTGTATTTTCTGTATTTATTTATTTATTTAGGATCTCCAACAAAGAATATACACACACGAAAAAAAGAATCGGCGACAAAAGTAGCACGTAGGTGTACTCCTTCACTTACAGGAGACCACAGCATGCATATTAAAATTTATAACCAAGCAACCAAAACAAAATTATAGTAGGTAGCACTTAAAAAATAAAATTAACATCAACACACATTAAGTAATACAATTGGAAAATTAAATTAGATTTGATCTGTATAACGTATACGGTAAGAAAGAATTTTGAAATTATACCCCTAAGGAGGGGCAAAGATTGTATGGAAAATGTGGTTCGTTGGTCCAATCTACTTCAAACTTTGCAATTAACAATATTAACAGAATTGATGGACGCGTTTCATATTGCATTGAAATTCATCCCCTAACGGGGTTAAAAAGGGGTAGAAAGTTATTTTGGTGGTGATTTGTTTCGAATTTGATATCAATACTCCTTCGAGATTTTGATATAAACTACAAGTTAACATAACTTGTAGTTTCATATACCTGATAAACATGAACAGATACATGTTTCAAAACCCAATCCGATTTTATTCCAAAAAGGTTGAACTCACTTAAAAATTTGGTGCATAATTGCAAATACTTTTTAAAATTGGAATGTCTCGAAAGTCACCGTAAAATATTAATACCGCATTTGAAGGTTTCTAAGTTTTGAAGAGGTTGTGCACTTTAAGACACGGCGTCATAGCGTAGGGACGTAAAGTTTGAAATTTTAAATGGTAAGCAGTTGTAAGAGGTCCAACGGTTTACAGCAGCTATATCGTGTTGCGGCTCATTTAGTGCACCTTGATGAGAACTGCAGACCTGACTGAGACTGAGAAGATGTAAAGCTGTCAATAGAAGCCTTTAAAGCTGTTTTTGTAAACATGGTAATTTATTCTTATTCAAATAAATAGGTACGTTGTTAATCACAAGTATTTGATTTTGTACAAAATTGCCCTTGGGTACGTAAATTGACTTCAATGCAATGCATATCTTAGGAGATACACCGTTTTAAATAACTCCGCAGCAAAATAATGATCATGTACCGGGCGCGCATTTTCATTATGCGGAAGGATGTGTGTGATGTGCTCTTTGAAAATTGTATTATAGGTGCTTACGACCTACTCTCTGTAACCCTCTCTTTCTCTTATGTGACGCAGACGAATTTGCGCGGGTCAGCTAGTTATAAATAAAGCAATTACTCAAACTTGAAGATTCATTTTGTTTTACCAATAAATAGTTTATTTTCCTGATAGTAGGGAAGTCGATGTGGTCCGGAAATTACGTTTTTCGGGTGCTTACTCATGTTATTTTGCCATACAATTCAGAAATATTTGAGATCCAGGTGCAGCTAGTTGATACTTTTTTGCTATTTTTGGTAAAATTTGATTTCGTAACTATGACGTAATATTACGACGAAATGGCCGATGGGGCCGAAAAGTACTGGAGTGGCGACCGCATACGGGAAGACGATGTGTTGAAAAACATCCCACTAGGTGGACCGATGACCTGGTGAAGGTATTAGGACCATCGTAAATCTGGAGGAGCGCTATTTGTTTGGCTATGACATCTTAGCTGTGGTGATGCTTTGCGGAATCTGCGTCCGCTATGGAGATTTGTGAACTAATATGCTTCCTTTTCCTGATCTAATCATGCTTTAAATAAATCGGGAATACTAATACGTTTTGAAGTCACAACCCACAGAGTATATAATCACTACGTTTATCACGTCACTTCATACTAAGCATGCGGTGTGACCCGGCCTTAATTCATTACAGTATTGTAGTTGACCATTCCAAAATAGTTGCCTGTAGAGTAACAATACTAACATTAATGAAACACATCAATTTATAAACAAATTTATTAAATTTACAAATGATAAAATACAGAATTCGAAGATTGTAATTTAATAGGAGAATCATAAAAAAAAAACAAAGTATGGCAACAAAATATATTATGGCCACTAAGAAAGATTATTTTTCAAATTACAATATATTACATAAATATGTGGTCCCTTCAAAAATAACACGAATTTTATAACAACAATTAAACTCCACCTTTTCAAGTCAACAATTGGCATACAAGGTATAGTAGGTAAATAATTTAGGAAAGTAATGATAAAATTTTGATTATTCTAAGTGATCTTCCTGTCTTTCTACCCTTGAGCAAAATACATAAAGATAAATAATGTTTTGTTCACATAATAATTGTTAATAAATAAAATAAGTGTGTAATATCATTGCTAAGAGATGAAAACCACTACCTACCCACTTAATTGTTGCCCAGAATGAGATTTAATTCCAGTTCCTTGATCAAGTCTGTCGACTGACGATCATTTTGATGAACTAAGGCATTGTTTTAAAATAGTATTATTAAACAAATTATCACAATTCCTTTGGAGATATTATGTTCCCAAAATATAATTTCATCAAGATGGTTTAGGTACTCATCAATAATTTATACTAAAAGTAACGCCTTAAAAAACAAGACGCATCAATTAGTTGGTAGGTTATTCGAGAGACAAAAAATACAAATGTAGATAAATGAACATCGACGGGATATTTTAAAAATAATGTCTGAAATTAATTTGCAGCAGCCCATTCGTCTTTTACTTCAGGCAGGCCGCAGGACTGAAGTGGTTCATCAAAAATCTAAGCAGAGAAGATCATTCCGCTTTTAAATATCAGGGTCTTCCGGTCTGCGTACGTCCGTCCGTGTCCTCGTGAAGGTAGGTTAAAACTAAAATAGGTCTGGAATGTATTTATTTTAAAGAGAGCTAGTAACACTAATAATAAAGGGAGGTGTGTATAGCCCTGCCTACTTTACGTCATTTTTTTTTCAAATATCGGCCACGCATATATATCAAAACAAATAAGTATTACATGATTCAAAGTCTTTGAAAGCGTCATGTTTCTGTGACAAACAGAAACACCCTAAACATCCGACATTTCAACGTAGGGTAAACGCAAAATAGAAAGGAATGTTACGGCATTATTTTGAACGCTCCGACGAGCATTCGCAAGGACGTTACATTGCATGGACGCTAGACGACCCGGAAGACCCTGTTCCTAGTATGTGGATAGACCCTTACATAAGTATGTATATTTTATGGAAGACTTACTTCTGTACATAAAAATGGTCTACTAACATGAACTTTACTTAGAGGAAAAGTAGATAAGCAAACGTACCTGACATCGATTAAAAATACCAAGTTCAGTCTGAAATCTCAAACTTTTAGGAAACGACGTTATCAGGTTCTATCTCGTGTACCTATAGTACTTTTTTTTAATAACGTGTGCTCACTAGACGTACCACAAATTTTTACTACTGTCAGACACTATATGCTCGCATTAGCTGTAAGGAAGATTATTATTATGTGAGTAATTATTACATTTGAAAACTTCTTTACTTATGTATGTAGGTACCAATATAACTCCTATCTTAGAACTACATTATATGATATAATTGTGGAAAATTGGTTCAGATCTGTTCGAAAGTAAAATATAAATAACTAGCGGACGTCACGCGGTTTCACACGCGTAATTCCCGTTCCCGTGGGAGTACGGGGATAAAATATATCCTATGTTACTCGTGGATAATGTAGCTTTCGAATGGTGGAAGAATTTTTAAAAACGGTCCAGTAGTTTTTAAGCCTATTCATTACAACCAAACAAACAAAAAAACAAAGTTTTCCTCTTTATAATATTAGTGTAGATAATATAAAATTAGGTGAGATCTACATACGACGTATAGTCAACATCGTAACTGATGGTACTTGACAAAAACTCCCAGTAGAAACTCTTTGAACGTTTTTTATTCACTCATTCGAACTTACGATGGAATCCAATTACATGCTTGACTATACGCACATATATTCGTAGTAAAACGCGCGTTCATGATAACAGTCAAGTTGAGCAGCCTTTATTCCGTGGCCGTAGGGGCGACTTTCGTTGTTAAGATTTATTGCTGTTGTATTGTTATGGTATGGAAAACGCCTTTTGCCTATAATATTAGTCTGGATACCGCCAGAAGGAAAAGTTTTAATTTATTTTTCCGGCAGGTAAATTCATAAATAATTTATAAACAAAACATGATCATAAAACAGTATGTACACTACAGAATTTGTTCGAACCATAAGTAAGATATGGGGAAGTTACTACAGAACTTTATATGAATCGCCAAATAATTGAGAAATTAATAATTTTATTTTAATATTATTGATAAAAATTTTGCATTGGTAAGTTTTATAATTTTATACTTTCTGTGAGTCACTTGGGACGGACTGCCATTATTCCGTTCTGTTTCAATATTTCTCATAACTTCGGTATCTGCCAAAATATACTCTAAAACCCCAAAACCAATATTATGAATTTAACAATGACGAATAAATGATCTTCACTTAATCCTAAGAAAATAATACAATGATTATTATCAAAATAAATCATGAGCAAGTTCACAATAAGAAAATCGTTACTTAGTAACTAGAAGAACAACACTTACATAATATGGCAAGTAGACTGTTCAATAATAATGATATGACGTACAATTTGATATAAACAGTATTCATAGCCAATTACTTATAATAGTAGGTAAAATGTATAATCTATCTATAAAGACAATTTGATAAAAAAATATTCTGTACAAATACGAAAAATGCAAATATGTATACAATTTTTTACACGATTTTTTTTTACATTATTGGCAACTTTGTTTCCGAGTGTTTCTTTGGAAAACATTATTGTAGTTAAATTCGAGTGAAGAGGAAGCCCTTATAGTTCTTCGTCCCCTATAGCTTCGAACGCGTTGTTCTCCACGCACTCTCTGCCGGGCTTGAAGGAGACCGTCGCGAACTTTTCTGTCAACTTCTGAACAGAAAATATTTCTCTCGAACTACCGGAGTTGTATGAATCTCCGTTCTGAAATGGCCGTAAGTTTTATTTAACAACGGGAATACAAAAAAACGCGGTAATAGTGGATTCAACTGGAAATAATATCTAGCGTTCACTACAGTTAAATTCCCTATCTATGGCAAGGTCTTACCTGAGTTAAGTTACAAAATAACCGTAATAATACGTTAAGAGGGTGACCTGTCTCTTTTAACCGTTTTCAACCGACTTATAAAAAGCAATTAGTTTCTGAAGTCGGTGTCAAAAGATAATAAAACAAGCAAAGTCACAGACTTCTTCGTTATATTAGACCTTTTTATTGTTTTTTTTAAGTAGATTTTTTTGCAAAAAAGTTTTATATTCACACAAGTGTTTTCAATATGTATAATTCTGGCTCTATGAATAGCAACATTGCTGCCTGTCCAGTTTCCAGAGAGACAATGGTGCAGTTGCGATTGGACTGGGGTTGCCCCCAGGGTCTTTTCGGAAGTGTGCCTTAATGCTCTCCGTGGATTTGTTGTAAAAAGTTTCAAGTAATTCAGGATTAAACTCATATCCCTCTAAAAAAAATCACTGCCTCGTTGGTCTAGTGGTTGCAAACGCTGAATGAAGTATGAAGTCTTAACCTGGATTAGATTTCAAGGTCGGACAAGGAGTTATAGGGGTTTCTATCAGGACTTTTGGCAGTCAAAGAGTCTGGATATCTTGATACATGGAACTTAGCATAGCTTGAGAAATGCTGTATGTTCTATTAGATACACCTCTGTCCAACCGTTCGGAGATTACAAGGCGTATTATAATGATGTTGATACTCACAGTCGAGCTAAGTGTATCGCTGGAGGAAGACGGCGTGATGACCTGGCTGGAGCCATCGCGACGCAGGTACGTGAGACTGCCGCGCTTACTGCACCGCGGCGACACGGGGCCGGCGCCTGCCTTCTGGCGCATCAACTCATCCACTATCGACTGTAATATCAATTCAGCAGATTAGTAGGTCGAAAATAAATATCATTCAGACTTACAGATCGTGGTTGAATGTAAAGGTCCATCCTTAAATTACGTCTTTTTTTTTTTACCCCCCCCAGTCCTTTTCACAGCTGGTCGAATTTGTAAACGATATTTTGCAATTTTACATCTACTTATAAATTATTGAATTAAAAAGCAGTTCCGTAGTTAGTTTTATTTTGATTTAAATTATTTTTAAATGTCACGACACGAAATTTAGGACCCCTCCTATTTCCTCCCCCCCTCCTATTGTCACACAATGTCACACTTCGTCTCACCCCTCCCTCCCCCATAATGTGTGACGTAATTTTTGCCCTGATTGATACAAAATCGGTGACCCGATGAAAAAATCGCCAAGAGACCAACAGATTAAAAAAAAAGTAGAAGTGAGAGAATGTGAGATTGTAACTTGATTAATTAATATTACCTGCAAACAGACACTGATGAATGTCGCATGCTCCGTCCTCAAGGTTATCCATTTCAAGTTATCTTTGCTGATGAGATATTCAAATGACAACTCGAAATTTCTGTTAGAATCTTCTAGAAGCGAGCTATGACCATTTGGAGGTTGTGCCTTTTCAATCTGCAACAGTACAAAGTCGTGTTAGTAACAGAAAATAAGTAATATCTTTAACAGTTACTTCGAAAATAAACTAAAACATGTTGAATAAACTAAAACAACCCTTCACTTTCAGCCAAGTGAAGGGCATTCGCACCCAATTCAATTAAAACATTAAGAATATGTTTCGAAATATTAAAACCACAGACAGTAGTAATTGAGTAGATTGTTATCTTAGTTAATGTAAACCAAATGAGTTATAAATGAATATTTTTAATGGTTTGTAGATGCACTGATGCATTAACAGATACCTAGGTATCTTTTTCCTAAGTGATCGGCAAAACATGAGAACAACATGTAGGTACCTACCGATACTAAGAAAGTGCTGTTATAATTACTAGCTGTTGCCCGCGACTTCCTTCGCGTGAAAATATTGATGGGTCATGTGTGAGACTGCATCGCTGGTCAAGTTGTCGCAAGCGCTACTGAGCATGAGGTCCTGGGTTCGATTTCCGGGACGAGCAAAGTGTTACCTATTATATTATTTGTGCCCGGTTGATAGAAATAAGCTAAATGTGGGTGTAGGATTAGATACAACTCTACCTAACAGAGGCGAAAATACTGGAACACGGCAACGACACCCATGATGAAAAATCCAAAAATTATCGTCGGCGCCATTTTGGATTTTCATTTTGACCTCATCTTCATTAATAAAGACCCCAAAAAGTAATAAAATACAGAATAATTAAATTTCCGAAAGTGTTTCAAGGTTAGGTTATATTAACCGGTATTTCTCAGAAATGGTACATTATTATTTTCATGAGAGTGGTACCATTGGGCAAAGGGGACTCCTCCTTCCCTCCACAACGCGTGAGTTGACTACCATCACATGTATTTTACGAAAAATAATGCGTTATAATGTAAGCAGTATGTTCGTTTGACAAGATTTTGAGAGTTTACAATATCGCTAGAGACATTACAATCTAACGTGTTTGATAATTTTACGGTGACATTAACATGTAACTTGATTTGATTTTTACGAAAACTACTACTACTTTCTTCTACTATTACTTTTTAGGTACTAGGTACTAAAATCCTTTAAACTATGTTTCTCTGCCCAAGTTACTTAAATGGCGTAGTTTTTATTGTGTAAAGCTAGATAATAGCATGGCTTACTCAAAGACCATTTAAATATGCGTCGTTAGATTACATGCCGTCACAGAATGCGTAAGAAAAATAAAGATTCACAGCTCATCCCCCGTTGGTGATAGCGTGATAATATGTAGCCTATATGTTGACCCGGCTTCTTAGTAATATTCATGCAAAATTTGAAGTAAATCCATGCAGTACTTTATGAGTTTATCCCGGATATACATACAGACAAACAGACAAAAATTCTAAAACTATATTTTTGGCTTCGATATCGATTGTAGATCACGCCCCAAGTATTCTTTTTTTAAAATATTTAATAAACAGTTTTGACTTTTCTACGATTTTATTATGTGTTCCAGACCATAAGATGCTTCTGAGAATCGTAAAATGAAAACAGAAACAGCACAAAGTGAATCAGGAAAACCCGACGCGGCGACGCTCATTCAAACCAGACATTTTCAAAGAATTTTGCAACCGGTTAACACCGCTAAAAGTTGCCGTGAATCATACATACCTACCTACATAAGGTGAACTTTTGCCCATGGCTCAGGTGGAAAGGAATAAAACCTACCATTTATTCAAACACTAGTTTATGCCTTGCTTCACCCGCGTGTAGTACGGTAATGTGCCACGGGATCATAGAATCCTATATGTTAATCCAGATTATAAACTGTATAATAATTTATGTGCCTAATTTCATCCAAATCCGTTCTGTACTTTTTGCGAGAGAGAGAAACAAACATTCATCCATTCTCACAAACTTTCTCATTTATCAACGCGGAGCTAAACGCGAGTTCTGAAATGCCTGAAAGTACTTATATGTACTTATAATAATTCACTGCAATAAACAAAACCAGAAAAATATATGAAATTCTTCCGGATATGTAGGTATATGCTAGTATGATAGTGTTTTGAAAACGTAATAGGTAGGTACATACAATGAATTTTACTCGATAAAATAATCACGATTGTCAGTAAAATTTTATTTTTTCGAGTAAAAATAAAACATACTAAAATACATGCGATCATTCTGTTTTTTGGCGAATAATTCTACAAAATATTAACATCATAGTGTTTTATTTTATGTATAAATCTATAGAACCACAAACCACTCATTTCGCACTATTCGGCCCGCAGTGACTGACGTAACAAAAATAATATGTATAATAGGTACCTACTACGTTCAGCCGATAGAGCGTGAAAAGGTAACAGATGAACCAAGTTACTTTCCCATTGAAGTACAATATTGGTACGAATTATTCAGCAGGCGATGTCATAACGAAAGATTTTGGTGTGATGTCATCCATATTTTTCCTTCCTGTAAGCATTTCGTACCTGAGAATACGGGCGTGTCATACGAGACAATACTTACAGTGTGCAAGGTAGTGATTCTCCAGCAGCGCATCCTGGTGACCTTGTACCGCTGCTCTCGCGCCGGGGGCGTCAAACTCAGCAGCGTAAGTTCCTTGGACGCAAGCGACACACGCACTCGACACGTGCCCTCGGGCGCGCCATCCGTCACGTTGCTCGTGTCCGTCACCGCCTCCCCTGCCGGTATCCTTCCGTAATACCGCAACGATTTCGCTACTTCTATGTACTGGAAAATATTATTTGTTCAGTAATGTCCGCCTGAGGACTTGTGTGAGAATATGGGCTTTAAATAACAGTGTGACACTATATGTATAAATATAAGTTGCCATTATTGTTATGCTTGTCAAATCATAAGTTGGTGTGAGCACGCAAAGGTGTAACCACCATTTTCACCCACATTGTAAGAAAGGTGCTTCGCCTTTTCCGAAAACCAGAAAATGGGGGTCAGGATAATTTGAATTACATAGGAACGAACACGACTAACATGCTTATAATACTCGACCTCGTGTCTGGACTTCAAAAAAACTTAAAAACGCCCAGCGCATGTTGGTTTTATTTTCCTTAATAATTAGCCTTAGCAAATAATTATAAAAATGTATACTGCAATCTGCAGTAATGAATGATTTGAAAATCCATTCCTGTTAAAGGATAACAAAATAAAAACACCCATGAATGGTTGAATTATTGGAACAGATGACTGTGAAATTAGTCTGTTGTTGTTTCTCTGTAAAACCTGGTGACATAATAATTATGATGATCTATGATTCATCCATTTCCTATGATATCAGTTACTGATGACATAATCTTCATTATTATAATTGACTAATCCGCAGCTGGTATGAATGCAATAAAATATTATATTCCAAGTAATTTTAACTCAATTTCACTGTTGAAAATAATGCACTGGAATAATCAATTAAATTGTTTTGTTCATGGCTATGATTATATTAATTGGTTTGCTCTGTATCAAAAAGTATTGAGTAGTATAATCCCAAAAACGGACACTTTGTCCATTATTTGATAAGCCTATTTGCTTGTGTGATTGTAAAACCAAATGCTCTCAATTGACCCAACATTCTTTGTAGATAAAGATGTTTATAGTAGCTTCGCACTGTAGCATGACTGTGACAGTGTGTGAACACAGACCATAATCTTTCAAGTACTTATTGCTTACTGATAAACTTGAAGTGTGTAGTGAATTTATGGACAGCATTGTTGATTATAGAAAAAATATCTTACATTTCCTTATGTACCTATTTCGAAATACATTAATCATAAACTGGTTTATCCTATTGATATACACATAACACAAAGAATATGACACAATACAGTATAAATAAGGTAACCAAGAATAAATGGTCAATGGAACATCGCTTTGCCATCATGCAAAGGGCCACAGCCATCATCTAATTATGGATAAAAGAAAGATACAAAATAAGAAAAAAAGGTTTAAAGAATAAGCAGCTCACCTACCTCTTTCTTTTGTTTTTTGGCAGCATGTGCGGAAAGGATTTCTTTAGTCTCTGGGTCGGCTGTTAGCCACCCTAAATCCAAGTCTTCTATTGTTTGCAGATATAAAAGGTCTAAGGACACCCTGTCTGCCAATAAATTAACATCATAACATGGGTCCCAGTAGCTGTAACAAAATATAAAATGTCAACTTAAACAAATTTTATAAGCTATGTGCACATAAGCACATTTTATAAGGGTATAACAATAATTACCTCTTCCTCAATACAATTTTATCCTCTGGTCTAACATACTTTTGTGATATATATGGAGATTCATATTCTTCTAATTTTTTCAGTGCAGGCTGTCCATCTTTCGCACAACTCCAATTGAAAAGATATAAGGAAAAATACTTGACCAGCTCCTTTGGCAGGTTAATGTAGGTGCAGGCAATTTCTAGTATTGTGTTTGATGAATCAGTTGATGATACTGACAATGGTATTCTGTAACCATTCATGAGGGATATTTCTATTTCTACTTCATGCATTTTAACACAATGCGTTTCTTGTTGAGCCGAAAACAGGAATGTTATCAATAGGTCGGACGTAGTAAACAAGGGGTTCTGGCCAACTGTAAAAGAGGTTACATGTTTTAATGAACAATATTCTTCCTTAATATATTTCCAGTATTATCATGATGTTATTTTATTGTTGTATTATGTTATTGAATATATTGTGCAATTTCTTAACAAGGCTTTTATAAAAGAAATGCACTTTTGCCAAATGCAACAACTTAGTTTTGGCTCTAGGGTTTTTTTTTCATTTTTATATATGATTAGATAGTGTCATGTGTAAAAATAAATATTTACCTAGTTGCATGTATTTTTCCAACAAGATTCTCCTTTCTTCCTGTTGAGAGCTAGTGAGGAACAACTTTTTAGGTGGGAACTGTGGTAGTTTAACATAAGGATTTTGTGCCTGTAGCTGCTCATGAAGACTAAGCAGTTGTTTGTACCGAGCCGTGCAATGGAAGACACCATCAATGTGGATGTTGTAGCCCTTAAAAAACAACAATAGTTAATCATAGTTGAAAAATTAACCACACTTTGTACACAAACAAAACAAAAACATAACCATTACCAGTAGACAGCAAAGAATATAAGAACAATTAAAATACAATTAAAAAACAAATACAAACTCTAATTTACAACTATGAATAATTAAAACTTTAGACAAAATAAACACACAATAGATACGGACACAACAGATTAAATACGTGATTCAATACAAACAATATTATTTATAATAAATTACCGTGTAAGAGATCCCATTGTCATCATGAAATTGTTGCGAATCAGGAATAGAAAAATGCATTTTTAGTATTGCAAAGAATGCATAATACTTTAGAACAGATGGCCGATGATAAATTAATGGAAATTATTCAATAATTTCTTCCAGCTATTATACAAACTTATTGAAATCGCCCACTTTTTAATTTGTTTCTTTTACCCAAAAAACAGACTCCCATTCCACATCAATTAGAGACTGGCAATTTCTGAAATAATGAAATTTGACAACAGGAATCGATACTATTTCATCGATTCTCGATTCTAAAAATTGGGAAATTAAAGGACACGGCTGATATTTACCAATTTTCCCAGAATTGTTTTAAAAGCCTAACGCAAACGTTTCATTAATTGGTTTATTTATGCAAAAGGAAACTGACTGAAAGTCCTCTACTTTCTGTAACCACTTTCTTGTTTTCAAGGTCGCCAATTAAAATTATGACCGAGTATACAATGGCCGTTCAGCCGTTGGTAAACTATGCAATTCGTGAGTGTAGTTTTTTTTTTTCATTTAACTTTTCTGTAAATGTGGTTGGGATCACATTATGTATTGTTTACTTTTAAAACAAATCCATTGTCCACGTTTCAAAGTAGTACCTACTATGATCATATCAAGCTCGACGATTTCAAGCTCTTGGCAACACCACTTGTCAGTTGGCATCACAGAGTATCCTAAATTCCCCAACTAAAAGTTATCCATATGTTATCTGTGTTCAAAATTTGTGATTTTCTGATTGTCATCTCGGTCAGCTGTAGTTTTATTTTGATTTGTAATTTTAGCCAATCGCTAATCTATGAAACCAGAATACATAATTTTAATGAGTGTAATAATCAGATATCTTGTGGTGCAAGATATCTTTTCCGTTGGTGTAACCCAGAACAAATAGTCGTCACCGTCGACGTAGTGTATCACAACGAATAAAATGTCGAATGTTTTGCCGGTTATTACAATCCAATGTGATTGGAACGATGTTATAAGGTAAATTTATTGCAAATAGTTTATTTTTAACATAATCGTTTCTAGAAGTCTGCTTCAAATAATCTTCAAAAGATGTTGACATTGTTTACAGCCCAAGTAGAACCAAAGAATAGGCATAATTTCTTACAGTTATTGTCATTGAATTATTTAGTTTCCAGACCTTCATTACAATTATTTATGCATTGCTGGAGTTCTCATGGAGTTACTCCATAAAAATCAATTAATTTGTAGCATAGGATATGAGAAATATAGTAGGTAGAAAAACCAAGTGTTATTATAAGGTAAAGCTGTGACTGGCCTCTGTGCAACGTACTCGTGCATCTCATAGTGCTACCTGCTCCTGAGTGCTACTAGTACACATTTACCGTAGCTCTCTCTTTCTACATACGTATTGTATGGAAAGTAAGATGGGGTTACAGCATAGCAGAATGGCACTAGCCACATATTTGTCCCTTAAGCCCTTCAAATGTAAATTTGTGGAGTTTTAATGATCTAATGTTTAATTAATAGTAAACTCCAGTCACACATTGGAGCTGACAAGCACCATTTTTTACAGATTGCCCAAAGGTAGTGCTTGGATATCCTCGAAAAAACTAAATGAAACTAGTGTACATGACAAGCTTACAACAAATTTAAGTGATGGAAGAGTGAGAATTAACTTCTCTGATAATTATCAGTACATATCTCACGGGCCATTGAGTTTGGTAGTGAAGCATATACCTTCAGGCCTGAAAGTGGCATTTGTAGCTCCCACAAAAGCTCACAAACTTCATAATAAAGGAGTTTTGTCTGTAGCTGTCGCTGAAAATGCATTGGCGGTGTCGTCTTGTGAAGAAGATAAATTGTTGGTATGGGACAGCAGGACGAGTAAGTAGCAGATTGTTTAGTTTATAACTTTGCAAGCTTAATAAGTTTTTTCATGGACATGTTATTTATTTTAAGGCAAAAGTAAGCCATAATTTCAAATGTTTGAATCATAGATATATATGTAACTAGATTAGCAATTACCACGCCAAGGCGTTGCCCCGGGACATATGTACAAATACATATGCGTCGCTAACGTCAGTTCAGTGTTCTCTTAGATGCCTACGGAAGTGACACAGGACAAAAAATGGGTAAATGCGTATTGAAAGAGTGCGATTTAAAATCACAAACACATAATTAATTAACCGGAATTACTTTCCATACTTAATTTTATTGTTTCTAAGTTTTTATAATGGTTTACATTAACGTAAAAACACAATTTATAAATTAACATTTTGAATTTTGACAATTAGGTTCAGTGTTACCAGTAAAACTTAGTTTTAGTTTCCAACATTTGTGGTAGAATTTTTAATTGATGAAATAAGTTCTTTGTATTTTTTTATAACAACGCTGTAGGGTGCCTAAAGATGTAACACGCCGTGTTTAGTGGGTGAAAATAATCCAATAGCTGAAAAAAGAGACTGACTAGCTACCTGCTAAATTTTCCTTTACCTTAATTTTCATTTACCTTTTATGTAATCGCATAGCCCATATTGTGTGAGTACTATGTACCAGAAAGCTATCATTCACTGGAAATCTACGTCATTTCTTGAATTGAATGTGCCCTGGCGGTTCAGAGTATGTCATGCTCGCTGAAATGTCTCGCTGATAGTGGCGCGTGTGTCCCTTCAAAATGGTTGAGCTGAATGGTGCTGATCCATGCGTCATGTTCGAGAACGGGCGCTGTCAGTTGTGACTGGACATCTCTTAGTTGCCATGGCTAATTTGAAGGAATTATTTTGTTTTTACTATGGACACTTTAAACGTGCACATCTTGCTACATTGTTCTTGCATAATATACCATCTCAACATGAATGATGTAACCAGGATTTTGTAACATTAATTTTGATTTCAAAGATTGTCCATGGAGTTTCTTGCCCGTTCTTCTCCATAGAGATCTACGCTAGGGAATGGGCAACTACAGTACTTTCACAGTTTTTATGTCTTGTGACTGGGACTGTAGCTATATTTAATTTTCATCTTTGTTCCGAAAATTCAAAAGTGCCTGTAATTGGCCTACTTGAAATAAAATTAATGCTTTGATTTTGATTTTTCTCATTTTCGAAGCACTTCCGTGATCAAGACAAAATAGATCCAAAAAGCGAATGTGTATATAAATTAATAAACGAAATAATCTACACTAATAATATTATAAAGAGGAAAACTTTGTTTGTTTGTTTGTTTGGTTGTAATGAATAGGCTTAAAAACTACTGGACCGTTTTTAAAAATTCTTCCACCATTCGAAAGCTACATTATCCACGAGTAACATAGGATATATTTTATCCCCGTACTCCCACGGGAACGGGAATTACGCGTGTGAAACCGCGTGACGTCCGCTAGTAATGTTATAAAGAGAAAAGGTTTTTATTGTTTGTTTGTGTGTTTGTTACGATTTAACTCGAGAACATCTCACCCGATTTTAAAAATAATTTCACACACAGCTACGTCTTTAGCCAGTAACAAAGGCTTTAATTGTTTTCGCGGATGAAGTCACAGGTGAAGTGCTAGTTAGTTAAAAACTTCTAATATATCCAAAAAGAAATATGTAATTCGAATATTTTAAAGTTAATTTAATTTATAAATGTATATTTAAGGCTTAAAAAAGTTGGGTCAAATTTCGCATGAGTAGGCCACCCCATCCCACCATTGCTAGTTTATATTGCCGTCTTTGTCTAATTAAGGCGACGGTATTGTTCTTGTGACTTGTGTAAGCGAGACAAATATACGTTCACTTTGAAATGTTAGTGGTTTCAAAGCTACGTCGTCGCGTTTAAATGGTGGTTACACTTTTTTTGACAATTTTGTTGAGGTTTGCATCTCTAGTATATATAGCTCAATGGTTTGAATCCATTGTTTTTCTTCAATATCTATGAATACTCAGGTTTTCAGTTTCCATTTTATATTCCCACATTATGTTTATTATTCTTCATCCTCTCCACAAGCTTTGGCAGAGTTTTCCATGGAAAGTATAAGATATAATTTTCTTTAAAAAAATGTTTTTTACTTTCCAGGTGAAGTTAGCCTGGAACTGAAAGGGCATGGTGGTCCAGCATATAAGTGCAGATTCTTTCCATCAGGCATTGTGGTCTTGTCTGCCGGAGCTGATGGTTCTTGTAGAATATGGTCTGCCGAGACTGGAATAAATCCAGTTATTCTTAAGGGGCACACTATGGCCATATGTGATATAAGTATAATTGAAAAAGGAAGAAATGTTGTTTCTGTAAGCAAGTAAGGCCAAGTTTTTAATTTTTTTTATATTGCTGTGTGGTAAATTATAGATTTTTTCCATCATTGTCCTTCTGCGCCTATCCAAAATGTCTGGTGTTAGCGCAGTGTTTCTTTCTCCAAATATTTAAATAAGCCTTCATCTCAGTGTTCATCCCTTTTCAATCTAAATCATTTTTCTCATTTATTTAAAAAATGGACAATATGTATGAATTGGATTTTAAATGTCTTGTTGTTGGTTCACAGGGATGGTTCAGCAAAACTATGGGATGTTGGTGAATCAAGATGTCTGGACAACATTATTGAAGGGCATGGGCAGATCAACTGCTGTGCCATCGCAACAACTAGTGAGGAAGTCGAAGTTGAAAATGAGAGAGAGGTGATCATATTTTTTTTGGAATTTGGAATGCCGAAAATAATTTTTGGAAATTTTCAGTCAGTAGTACCTATAGGCAGTCAACCTCTATCCTGATCTTGCCAATTTTTTTATATTAATACCATGATATGAGTTATTTTGAATTTTGTGATTAATAAATAAATATTGCTGGACATTACACACAGCGCCATCTAGTGCCACACTAAGCAACGAGGCTTGTGTCGTGGACACCAGATAGCTGATGTGATGGGGTTACCTACATAATATCGACAGTTTCTACATCGACAGTCACTGTTTCGACAACGTTCCATCGATGGGCTAATGAATCGACAGTACAATAAATCGACGGTACGCTACATCGACCATACTGTATGCTCGATGTAACGTACCGTCGAAGGCCTCCAGCCAGGGCATCGATATGGTGCATGGTCCATACACTTACACTATATATTTTGATAAATAAGTCGCCAACCCGTCTTGAGGAAGCGCGGAGATCAATGTTCGTACCTTCTCTGTTGAGAAAAGGCCTTTGCCCTGCAGTGGGACAGTAATAGGCTGGTATTATTATTATTATTATTTTTCATGGTGAATACTAAACTTACTTTTAAAATCAATTCTGTGAAAGTAGAAAGAAAATGGGATATGTGTTGTGCTTAGTCATTTAAAAAATAAAACAATTCTGTTAAAACCATAAAGTAATTTATTCTGTCAATTCTTATTATTGCCTACCCTAGCTCTAAATCACAGCCTGCATTCGATTCTTCATTAATCTGATCAGGTTTTCGACGGTGCCTTGAGGAATTCTGTCCCACCCGTCTGTTAACGCGGCCTTCAATGCTTTTATCAATCAATCATTTCATTTTCAGGCATCTTAAGGCCCACTCGTAAGATACACAACATTACATTACAACTTAGAAAATATACTAATACATACAAAATATAACTTATAAACTATGAACACATGAAGTGACGGCGTCATGTTACGCTGCGCGGTGTCACGTAGCCTGCCGCGAAAACGTCGGTAGACAACAAACTTCGGCCAAAACTCTTCCTTGAGAAACTTGTCGAGAAATTGTGTCGGAACTCCCACCACAAACGACTTGAAGTTGGCGTTGTTCAAGGTCCAGCTGGTCTTCATCTTCATGTACTCTACGACCTACTCAACCTTCGTGGAGTGATGCAGTCGGGAGATGGGAATATAC
Source organism: Xestia c-nigrum (assembly GCA_916618015.1). Lineage (NCBI taxonomy): Eukaryota > Metazoa > Arthropoda > Insecta > Lepidoptera > Noctuidae > Xestia > Xestia c-nigrum. The sequence continues at coordinate 8,736,761 of OU745245.1, read as the reverse complement.
CCGGTAAAAACCCAGACTTTGGGTAAATACCTATTTATACCCATTTTTACCTTCCCATTTTCAATTTATACCGGGTAAAAATTACAATCAGTTCAATTTAAACTAATTGTTGTATTTATAATAGATACTTTGACTTACAAAGTTTTATAATTGATTTTTATTTGAGACCGTCGTCAGCACAACATACGCGTACATTGTTTTCTCATTAGAACAAAAGAAGAGTATAGCACTATAACTGTGCAATGAGGAACGACGAGGAGGGGAGGGTGCATTGCATCAATTGGCTAGAGCTGCGCCATTTTGATGTGCACGCGCCGCGCCGACGCGTGTCATTTCTGTTTTCTTTCATGTGTCTAATGTTTAAGTTATTCTTTTTCAATAATAGTTTATTCATTTACAAGTTTATTTCAACTGAATTGTGTGAAGTTTTGTTCATATAATACTATAAAAGAAGGTAAGTCAATTTTAATTCATAGTACAACTGTACAATATTATATTTGTAATTATATAAAATATAGAACGCATACTACTGGTTAAGGTATACAAAATAGAATAACATTTCGACATTTATGAAATAGTGTATATCACTTTACTTTAAATAATATACTTAATAATGTTAGTCTAGATGAGCTTGGCCCACGTGTTATGTTGTAACGTTTATTTTGATTTGAATTTGAATATTTTATATCGGGATTAGGGATCGAATTAACAACCATCAAGAAATACTGTGTAAAAATTAATATTTAATAATATTTACTAACTAAATATAAAGTTGAATGTGTTTTGTTCTTATTATTAACTTCATTAAATTCACTATTTTTTGTTTAGATAATGGGAAAAGGCAGAAAGAAACGAGATGAAATTTGGAAACACTATCGTGTGGGTCCTGATAAATCAGTAATTTGCAAGTATTGTGATCATAAATATAAGATAGCAAACGTCAACAAAATGGGAGGTCATTTAGTCAAATGTGATAAGTGTCCAGTTATTGTTAAAAATGACTTGAAGAATCAAACTGACGTAAATATCACCAATACTACTAACGCTCCTGTTATAACAACGGCATCGTCGCACCCAGCGCCCCATATTGGTTCACTGGATTCAGAAAATAGTAACTTATGTCTGAATCAGCCATCGTCGTCATCACAAACGCAATCGACGGAAGAGGAAGACATCGAAAGGCTGACAGTAAAATTTGCAAAGGCAGTATTCATTTCTGGATCACCTTTGAGCCTGGTGGAACACCCATTGTGGATAGACTTTTTTACAGATCTGCAACCACTATTTAAACTACCATCACGGAAAAACTTATCAACGACGCTTCTGGATAAAGTGTATACTGAAATCAAAAAAGAGGTGATGGAATGTTTAAAAACCACAAGTTATTTGCATTTGCAGTGTGACGGATGGACAAATGTCAATAACGAAGGAGTAATAAACTTTATTATTTCAAATCCTGAACCCTACTTCGTAAAAAGTTTATCCACAGAAGATAACAGGCATACCAGTTTGTACCTAAGCGAAGAAATTATAAAAGTAATGCGTGTTTATGGCGAATCAAAATTTGTAGCTTTGATTGGAGATAACGCCAGAAATCTTCAAAAAGCTTTCCAATTAGTAAAAAACAACATTCCACAAGTAGTACTTCTTAATTGTGCAGCCCATACATTGAGCTTACTAACCCACGATATCATTAAATGTGAAGTTATTAAAGGAGTTATTGAATTAGCAACGGATGTTGTAAAAACAATAAAAAAGAGCCAGCTTTCGAACTCACTACTAAAGAAAATTATAAAAGAAAAGAAAACCGGAGAGACCATAAAATTACCAGTAAAAACACGATGGGGTAGCCATGTATCTTCCTTAAAAAGTTTAAACAAAACAAAAGCTGCCCTACTGGCCCTGGCCATTCACGAAGCCGCAGTGATTCCTTCAGAGACTAAATCTACTCTTCTAGACGATAGTTTCTGGAATATGATAGAAGATTGCATTGCTATCTTGGAACCAGTTACTGAGCCTATTTTCAAATTAGAAGCAAATGAATGTAATATACATAAGGTTTTCCCCATGTTCAAGGACGTGAAGTCAAAATTGGAGTTCATGCTACCTAACATAACAATCATAAGCAATGAGGACAAACAAACCATTTTAAATTCAGTGGAGAAAAGAACAAAAGACTGTATAAAACCAATACATTTAGCAGCCTACCTTTTAGACCCCAATACACAAGGATTGACATTAAACGAAAATGAAGATCTGGACGCAATGGAATTTATTAAAATATTGGCTCAAAATCACAATTTCGATGTAGTTACAGATTTAGCTAATTACAAAGCCAGGGATGGATTTTGGAGGAAGCGCTTCATTTGGGAAAAAGTTGAAGATATAAGTCCCGTAACACAGTTCGTCCTGTGACTGAGTACAGTGTAGACGTGTTGTCGCTCGCTGGTTGTGATAATTTTGTGATTGGCTAATTGTTGTAAAATCCATTTCTCACTTACTCCTTAAGTGTCTTCATAGACTAGTGCCGCCCAGTGGGCTGTCTTAGAAGGAGACAAATAGATTTGCACTAACCGGCTTCAACTTGGTCCCGCCCGGATTTGAACCCGCGACGCTGGATTAGCAGTCGGCCTCCCTACCACCGCGCCATCAAGGTTAGTCACCACGCACCGAAATCGGCGACTGCGCGGAGCGCCCCTCTTCGAAGTTGCTACGTCACTGCACCGTCGCCGCACCAAGTTGAGCATTGCCGTGGCGCCTATTGTTTAGTTAAAAGCAATTGCTAGCTTGCGCTGTTTGTTGCTGTGATTCTTTGCGTAGTACATAATGTTTGGTACAAATCGTACGCCGCCGAAACCTACGCCGCCGAAACCTACGCCGCCAAAACCTACGCCGCCAAAACCTACGCAGGCCAAAACTACGCTACCTAAACCTGCGCTACGAACTGAACAATCCATCTCAGAGCCTGACCTTTCAAAACATCTATCACAGGAAAATGAGGTGAATATCACAATGCGTAAACGAAAGCAACCTGAGTGTGAATACGCCACACAAATTACAAGCATGCATAATGACTTGAAAAAAACTCTTAGCGAATGGAAGACTAGTTTAGACGCCAGCTTGGTGATTATTAATGATAACGTAAAATCCATAAGGAATGACCTCGAAAATTTCATGCAAGAGTCTAAGAAGGAAATTACTTATCTTAGAACCGAAAACATTTCAATAAAAAAATCGGTCTCTGGAATGGCTGAGGAAGTTGCTGAAATTAAAAGCACAGCTCAATTTATCTCGGACAAGTACGACGATCACCTAAAAAGACTTAGTAGCCTGGAAGAGCGGGTCTTGAATCAGAATGTAATAAGGGCCTTGGAAGACAAAATAGACAACTTGGAGCAGCAAGCCCGGTTGTGCAACTTGGAAATATCCAACGTTCCCGAACGACGTGATGAGAACCTGCTTACTCTGATAGAGGATATTGGGAAAAAAGTTGATATAGACATACCACGAGCTGACATAATTACCGTTCATCGCGTCCCCCACGCTGCATCCAACGAAAGGCCTAAAAATATAATAGTTAAACTAAAAACTCGCTGCTTAAGAGACAATATGCTTAGCGCTTACCGTCTGAAGAAAGGCCTGATCTCCACCGACGTAGGCATCACAGGAGCTCCTAGGACTATCTACGTCAACGAACACCTAACTCTCCAGAAGAAGCAGTTGTTGCGTGAAACCCGTGAACTAGCGAAGAAGTATGAGTACAAGTTTGTTTGGATAAAGCACGCTACCATTCTCGTAAAGCGGTCTGAAAATTCTTCCACCATAGCTATTAAATCGTCTAAAGATTTATGTAAAGTCAGGCCACTCAATAATAATAATAATATTTAAATTGAAACGTCAGTAGGTATGTACATCTTTTTTTGTAATATTTCACATTAAGACTCAAATTATGGCTAACATTGGAAACGATCTAAGTATCTACTACCAAAATAGCAGAGGCATACGCACAAAACTAAATACTGTTTACATGAATATTCTCTCTAATTGTTATGATATTATAGTTTTAACTGAGACGTGGCTAATTCCTTCTATAAGTAATAGTGAATTCATTGATGACCGTTATGTTGTGTTTCGTTGTGATCGTAATAGATCTGCAACCAATAAATCAGACGGAGGAGGTGTGCTGGTTGCTGTGTTACGGGAATACAACCCTATCTGTATTCCTTTACCCACGCAGAGTGCATTTGACAAACATTACGAACACATAGTTGTCGCCATTCCTAGCAGCAGCAAGACGTCACTTAATATCGTTAGCGCAGCCTATATACCCAATAATTCTCCGTTTGGGGTTTACAACTTGCATTTTGAAAACATGGATAATATTATTAATTCAACAAAAGTGGATGGGTTGCTGCTGCTTGGAGATTATAACATTCCTATGGCCCAGTGGACAAAAATTGATCCCTCTCTGAAATCCTTAAGCTGCCTGGGCACGTCCTCTATATGTCAACGGTTAAGAGACTTCCAGACTGTTCACGACTTGAAGCAATATAACTTCATTACAAACACAATTGGGCGTATCCTTGATCTAGTTCTCTATAATAATGTTTGTGATGTTAACAAACCCAATCAAGACCTGCTTCAAGCTGATAATCACCATCCTCCATTTTTTACCTTACTCTCATTCAATATTAACATCAACTCATTACCTACTCAACATATTAAAAGATACAATTTTCGTAAGGCTGACTATCAGCTGATTAACCGAGATTTAAACGAAATTGATTGGGATTCGGTTTTAGACAGCCATTCTGCTGAAGCATGTGTGGATATTTTCTACAACTTCGTATACGGCATAATAAAAACGCATGTCCCTATAGTGAAGCATAAAAGTCCTAACTTCCCGGTTTGGTTCACTAAATCTCTAATTCGTACATTCAACTGTAAAAAGAAAGCTTGGTGTAAGTGGAAAAAATACAAGAACTTATCCGACTACGAAGTATTTTCTTTACATAGAGCCCGTTTTAAGGATGAATGCAACAAATGCTATCTAACTTACATGAAAACCGTTGAGGACAGTATTCCGCTAAACGCTAAACATTTTTGGACATACATAGCTAACCGCCGGGGCAAGTCAGGTGTCCCTAGTCGTATGTTTTATAAAAGTAATGTCTCTAGTGATCCGAATGAAATATGTAACCTTTTCTCTGATTTCTTTCAATCAGTCTACGAACCGACTAGTCTATCGCCCGGCTGGTGCCCCACGCCTGATCAATCCAACACTAGTGACACTTCCCTCCATAGCTTATACTTCAGCGACCATTTGGTTCGCAAACAGTTACAGCTGTTGGATATTACTAAAGGCCCAGGACCTGACGGGATACCTCCTTGCTTTCTAAAATGGACTTCTGATACCATCTCTAAACCTGTAACGATTCTTTTTAACAAATGTATTCAGGATGGTATATTTCCCTCTGTCTGGAAAAATGCAAATTTAGTTCCTATCTACAAAAGCGGTTCTAGGCAAAATGTCGAAAACTACAGACCTGTTTCCCTACTTTGTGCTTTAGCTAAACTTTTTGAAAAACTTGTACATCTCAAAATTTACCCTTTCATTCATCAGCAATTGGTTCCTCAACAACACGGTTTTGTCAAAAATAAATCCACCACTACTAACTTAATGATATTTACGAATCACCTATTTAAAAATATGGATGTAAGAGTTCAAACCGACGCCGTGTATACAGATTTTAAAAAAGCTTTCGATAGAGTTGACCATGAAATATTAATGAACAAAATTGCATTCAATGGCATTAGAGGCAATTTGCTGCGCTGGTTTCAGTCTTACATAAGTAATCGCAATCAAACTGTTGTGAGTAATGGGTATCATTCCGACACCTTTCTTGCTACCTCCGGGGTTCCTCAGGGATCAATTCTTGGTCCCTTACTGTTTTTACTCTACATAAATGACATCGGGCATTGCTTTCGAAATAGTGATTTTTTACTGTATGCTGACGACCTCAAAATCTTCAGGAAAATCTTAACAATCAATGATTGTTATCTCTTACAGGATGACCTGAATAGATTATCTGACTATTGTAAATTAAATAAACTACAACTAAGCGTAGCTAAGTGTAGGTACATGAATTTCACTAAGAACAAAAACATCGTTAGTTTTAATTATTCCTTATGCGACGAGCCACTTCTTAGAGAGACGCAGATAAGTGACCTGGGTATCTTATTGGACTGTAAACTACACCTAAATCTACACATCGATAAGATTATTGCCAAAGCATTTCAAATGTACCATCTTGTAATGAGATCATCGGTAGATTTCAAGCGACCAGCCACTTTCCTGTATCTATTTAATTCTTTAATCCGACCACAAATTGAGTATGCCTGTATGATATGGGACCCCTATTACGAAAAGTACAATCTCGCCTTGGAAAAAGTTCAGCGCAAGTTTTTAAGATCAATGCAGTTTAGATGCCATATGGATCGTAGCTCATACAATGAGTCCTTAGATAGATTTAACCTTCTTGCGTTAGAATCAAGGCGAACTTTGCTTCAACTCATGATGCTTCATGATCTGTTGCACAATAAAATTGATTGCTCCGAGATTGTTAGTAATATATTTTATGTTGTGCCCAGAACAGTTATTCGGCGAGAAGCGCGCGTCCACCCACTATTTGCTACGTCACCTTGTCGTACAAACGCGGGTGAGCGGGCGCCCATCCATAGGATAGTGAAAACCTATAACGAACATTTTGTTAAATTAGATATATTTGCATTAGATCGCCATAAATTTAAAAAACTTTTAGTCAATAGTCTGAAATTGCTTAATTAGTAATGTTAGTATTGCCTTTTCTTTATTTTATTGTTAGTTTTACTTTTTGTTTTTTTAAACCTTCAATCATTAGCTAAGTAATGTAACATTCCCTTTTTATATATATTCCTGCTGTTATTTTACTACGAGTAACTTATGTACACTTTTTTCTGTTTTGTTTTTCTTGTATTTGTGTTAACGTTATTGTTATTTAAAAAACTGTGTCACTCTACACTGTATCTCCTATCGTAGTAATACGTGGAAACGTCGTGGATTGTACATTAATCTAATACGTTGTAATAGTTACTGTAAGATATATTGTACAATTGTTTGTTTTCCCTAAATAAATAAATAAATAAATAAATAAACATGGTGGAAGGGACTTTGCTCGTCTAAAAACCTGAGCAAAATAGCAGTACGCATTTTAACTGCCCCATGCACATCTGCAGCAACAGAGCGATCGTTCAGCAAGCATGGCCACATTCATTCAAAAAAACGAAACCGTTTAACATCCGAAAGGGCAGCTAAACTTGCCTTTGCGTCTTATAACTGGGATCTGCTCTACAAGTTCAATCAAATTGTAGGATCTGAAGATAGTGAATCTCCTGAAGATAGGATGACTCCAGATCGTGTTCAAAACATTGAACAGTCTGGAGAAAACCAATCTAGTGAAGATGATCGTCGGGACGATAATCGAAATAACCTTACTACAGAAGAAAATATCTTAGCAAGAAAATCACCAGGGCATGATATAGAATTTTTTGACTGTGGTAGTAACAGTAGTAGTAACAGTAGCAGTAACGAGGACTGATATTAATATGACCTGACTGAAATTAATATTCAAAGTACTAAAGCACGACTGCGAATTTATACTAATTATAATTTTTGTTTTGTATAATATTGAGGACTAAAACTAACTACACACAGTGCCATAAGTACCTACCAAGTTAAAAGAAAAGTTTATTAAATTTTAGTATTGTTGTGTTGATTATAATTTAGTGGAGATTGGTATTTTAATGATGATGACCAACACGTCATCATCGTCGTCGTCGTTAGTGTTAAGAAAGGTAATGAAAAGGGCTTAGGGCATGTGATTACTAAAATTATGAAGACTAAATAATTAATGAAGGATATACATATTATAAGCTATAGGAGTATCGAACTAATTGTGCAATTTTAATATTTTAGATTTGGTTATTATTTTTTACTGTATACTATTACTGTCTGAGTTGCATTATAATTAAAAATTAAAAATCTAAGTAATTACTCAATGATTTGTTTTGAAATTTACATAATACAACATTATTTTTTGTTTATACTAAACCCGAAAAGGGGTCATTGTACTCATCATTTTGAACAACTTTTTCTATGGGACGAACCTTGAAATCGCGAAAAAAAAATCAGCTGTTCCCTACATTTTGACGAGTTATGCGAACATAAATGTAGGGAACAGCTGATTTTTTTTCCCGATTTCACGGTTCGTCCCATAGAAAAAGTTGTTCAAAATGATGAGTACAATGACCCCTTTTCGGGTTTAGTGTAAACAAAAAATAACCCTGTATATGCTATCTATATATTCTTAAAAGTAGTGTACAGCATTTCGTTAACTTTAAAACATGTGCAATCAGTACAATATTCAATGTTTGTTTTTCTTGTAATCCGTTTATTTTATTTGAAAATTTATGTTGATTAAAGTTTTAAAAGATATTTAACTTCGTTTTATTTCAAATCAATACTTTATCTTCAATGGTTAAGACCAAAATGAACATGGTAGATCGTATTATTGATGACAAAGCCAATTAAATAATAATAGGACAGTATTCATTTCATGACGAAGCCATTTAAGTAATATAAAGACAGTCCTTTTTTTTACCCGGTATTTTTTATTAATACCCGGTAAAAAAGGGTATTTATTCTATTTTACCTATTTTACCCTTTCCTTCCAATTTTTACTTTCCCATTTTTTACCCACCCGCCCATCTCCGGGACACATAAAGCAACGTCGTAGTTGGTATTGCTGGACGCAGCAGCATTTTGGTGCTGACAGTCCAGTACCGCATTGATTGCGACAAGTAGGCTTTTTCTTCTTCTTCTGAACTAAGGTGAAGCCGTCCTCATCACACTTCTGCTTGGCTGGACAGCGCTGTACCGGATTCCTCGGAAAGGTATCACAGCGACGGTTCTACTTTCCCCCTTTCTGCTGCTTAGGTTGTTTTGCAGCTGAATCGTTTTATGGTTGAATGGACTGAATTTCTGCCCAGGACCCTTCTCTTGAGCTCGTCCCATAAGCGTTCGATATCAGTCCATATCTGGACTCGACCAGTCCATCGCCCGTATGTATATTCACTTCATTCAGGAACTTTCTAATGATACGCGCCCTGTGACATCTTCGGCCCCTTCTGGCATTGTTTTCGCGCCTGAAGGGGCCGAAGATGTCACACGGCGTGGTTTTTTCCTCTAAAGAGATACCAGCCCATTAAACTACGTACAATACAACACACACTTTATTATTATTCTATGTACCTATTATGAAAAGACAATTCGTGACACAATACAATGATGTATGTGATGGAAGGCCATAACTCTATTTAAGGTTTTTCACGGCCGATAAGGCCTCAAATAAAGATGCGGATTTCAACAAGTATGCAATCTATTCGTAGAAAACATCGTTTTTGAGGGCAAGCGCCATTCTATCTAAGTGTATCTGGTGGCTACGGGCGACTTATACAGAATTTCTTGCTGAATTCGAATCAATGTTCAACTGAGATTTGGCAAAAATGTTAGTTACGGCCTTTCACCGTACAGCGCATGTCATTAAGCAGGTTGACAAATAAAATGTCATGTTTTTCTTTTGTCGGAGATGACATTAAAGGTGGACACACACTTATCAATCATAAAATTAAAAAAAAAGAAATATTTTTTTCTCATACGTATGACGTCATCTATTCGTACGATTCGACGCGGATAAGTGTGCTAGGTTTAATAATACACACATCAAAAGTGTCTAGGGATCAACATATATTTTTGCAATAACTTTTCTCCTGATTGATATTAATTAAAATTTTCTTTAAGGATTCATCAAATAAAGTGTTTTCGTTTGTCACAGTAACGATAAACCAAGTCACCTTTGCATTAATAAAGAAATTTGCCATTTTCCTAATTAAGGGATTTTTGACATTTGAACCACTAACACAAAAGTTCGAAAAAAAGACTGAAATAACAGTTTTCTTTAAAATTTTATTGGGTAACTTAAACAATTAATAATCCGTGTTTCTACCGCGAACACTAACAACACAAAAACATCGGTTTGGCATACTCAAAATGAGTTCATCCAAATCACGCTGTAGAATGGCCGCCCATGATCGTTGCAACAACAAAAAAAGGTCTTCTTGCGACTGGATACCCTCCATATTCGGCAGAGCTCTTCTCTGTAGCATATCCCATGCATGCTCAATCGGATTCAAGTCTGGCGACTGAGCAGGCCAGGGCAGGACATTGATGTTAGCGGCGAGAGTCTGTCTTACAACTCTTGCGGTGTGCGGTCGTGCATTATCATGCATTAACTGAAATAAGGGACCGATTTGCACTTGTAGAGGAACGATGACGTCTGATACAATCGTCTCAGCATAAATTTGAGCGTTGAGGTTGCCTCTGATCCAAATCAACTCAGTTCTTCCGCCGATCCAAATACCCGCCCATACCATGATGGTTCCACCACTATAAGGATAGACTTCCTGGCAGGATTTTAATCGCTGTTGGCGTCCAGGGGTTCTCCAGTGTCGTATACGTCTTGTATCCGGTCTCATACCAAAACGAGACTCATCAGAAAAGCACACGAAACGCCATTGTTCTTCTGCCCAATTTCTGTGTTCAAGAGCCCATTGATATCGAATCCTACGATTGTGCATTACTATAGGTGGTACCCGTAGCGGTCTTCGGGAATGAAGGTTCACTTCATGCAAGCGGTTTCTGACTGTTTGGTCGCTAATTAAGTTCCCTGAAGAGTGATGAAGCCTCACGGCTAACATCATGGCGGTTATTGTTGGAGCTCTTCGAGTTAAGATTTGAATGTATCGGTCTTGTCTCCGTGTGGTGCAGCGATACCGTCCTCCATGGCGCTCAGCCACGGTACCAGTGCTTCGGTAACGTGTCCAAAGTCGACTGATAACACTCTGACTTGTATTCAGAGCTAAAGCCACAGTACGTTGCCGGGAACCAGCTTCTATCATTCCCACGGCTCTGAGCATTTCTTCCCTGCTTAAATGACGTCGCCGCTCCATAATAACGTTGGTTTTAATCAGTAGTAGGGAAACAGTAGCACTAATAATGTCTTCAATGCGTTGTATGTTTTTATAGGGAAAATATTGACAGCTGATTTTCATCTTTTACTCGAATTTGATTCACAGTTCCTGATTCAAATTATGAAATGCACCAAAAAGGATCCATATAAATTTATAAAATCATAAATTTATTACAAAGCCACATCTCAATCTCAAGAAATCCGCATAAAAATGCTTGATCCCTAGACACTTTTGATGTGTGTATTTCATACAAGTTATTCTAAAATTCGATTGTTTCGGCGCGGTCGATTGTTTCGACGCGGATAAGTGTGCGTTCACCTTAAAAGTATATCTTAGCCAAAAGCCATGAAGTCAATCCAGGAAGAAAAAAGTAAGGCATGAATATTTTTCTCATTCATCATTATTCTAGTCAATTGACCTCATAATAATGAGGAATTTTTTTAGAGACTTCGTTAGACCTTAAGTTTGATTTGATAAATCTTAGTAAATTATTCTGTAGGCATCTATCACGGTGACATACGTAGACGCTCAATAATTTCATCAACAATTGTCTCGCCCGGGTTCTTTGAGTAAGTATACAGAGGTACAAGAAATAATATTATCAGAGGTAAAACTTAATACATATTCTGCGAATTCGGCAGACCCTCCAGTTCTGGACCCATATTGCTAGATGGCGCATATCTGTTCGCCGACTTTCGGTATCTCGGTTCACTCTTGCAAAGCGATTTATAAAACAACTAGTTTCATACTATAAAACGAATACTATACTTATCCACACTCATAATATTTCACATTTTTAGGATAGTTATTGGTTAAACTTGCTGTCTCGAATGGACCAGAATGTTGCGTCACAACGGCGATGAAAAAACTTTAAAAAAGCTTGTGTTTTTCATTTAAATCTGGCTCGGGTCGCTGCAGCGTACCATCGATATGGTGTACTGTCGATACAACGTATTATCGATATTGTATGCTGTCGATATGGCGTACTATCGATTTGGAGTTTTGTCGATGTAGCGTACCGTCGATTTAGTGTACTGTCGATATAGCGTACTATCGATTTGGTGTATTGTCGATGTAGCGTACCGTCGATTTAGTGTATTGTCGATGTAGCGTACCGTCGATTTAGTGTACTGTCGATTAATTAACCCGTCGATGGAATGTTGTCGATACAGTGACTGTCGATGTAGATACTGTCGATATTATGGAGGTAACCCGATGTGATGGAAGTTATCTAACGATAGTGCTCCCAGTAGTTGTTTTTATGATAGCACTTATGTAACCCTATGCAGTTTAAGAGGGGGACTTATGTTTCCCAGAGGGTTAAATGGTAAAAGTAGTGTAATCGTCCCCTAAACAACTGGCGTCGTCGTTTATAGGGGAGGATGGCACACATCTAGTTTCAGCCACCCGGATTATATCTGCTTTGGATTAATTTATCAAGCTAAAATAAAATAAGTTATTTTTCATACAAAATGGTCTTTATTACAGTGAATTAAAATATATTTCAGGTTGGCACTAATAATAAGCTGATAGTAGTTGGATGTGAGAGTGGGCTGGTAGTCTGTGCTCACGTGGCCAAGAGAGCACACCAATACACCAAGCAGCTGGACTCTGCATGTAACGCCATCATCGTTTTGGACCAGGCAGTCATTGTAGGCTGCAGCAATGGAAAGGTTATTTATATTTTGCCTATTTGTGACACTACATAAGAGCTCAGACATTTTCAACAAACAAATCTATAATAATGTCAAGTGTAGCCTTGTCATTTGTTGTAAAGCTATTATTTAAAATACAACCAAAGTCAATTCGAATAATTTAACTATTTTAGCTAAAGTGGGTATCACATTTTTTCTTATTTGAGTGTTTTAAGAGTCTAACACTCAACCACAAGAAAAATTGTGATGTTTTGTTTAGAACACTCCCGAGACAAATAATCAAGCTTTCTACGGCATATTTATTTTAAAATTTTGTGGCCAAATCTTAACTTATCAAAACTGAGAATTTAGATGCGTGATTATGGTTTATATATGGTAAATATGCCCGAGAAAGCTTATTTCTCTCGGGAGTGTTCTAAACAAATACCATATTTTTTCTTGTATTAGAGTGTTAGCCCCTTCGTACACAAGGCTACTCAAATCTTAGATACTCAACGATTTTAGTCTTCAAGCGACTGCCACCATACAAATACATTGAAGTTCGTACAAGAGTCGCGTTGCCGACATTCGTCCCGCGACTCGCGTCGTGTTAGTACTTGCTGGACGAGATAATCGCTACATAAGTCGCAGCGATTTCCAAGATGGCATTTAGATTGTTGACATTTTGGGAAAAGTGTGATCTTTTAGCGACTGAATAGGTAATTCGCGTCTTGCGATTCAATGTCGTGTGTACGGACCGTGCGCTACTCGATACTCGCGACTTGATACTAATGTGGTATACAACATCAGTATAGAAGATTTACGTAGCCTTGTGTACGAAGGGGCTTAGACTCTTAAAGCACTGAAATACAAGAAAAATTGTGATAGCCCTCTGAATAGCGACATGAAAATAATTTTCCCAAGCCAATACTCTTGCTTCCTGTTGTGTGTGAACTTTTTTTTTTACAGGTCACAAAATTAGATCTCCAGAATGGCTCCGTACTCAAAGAATGGCATGAATCTGCTAACCCTGTACTCAGTATGGCAGCTTTGACAAATCACATGTTCGTTGTTGGCCGGCAAGACGGCACTTGTACAGTTATGTCGCTGGATGAAGGAGGCTCTAAGCTTCGAGTACAGTTAACAGGCTCAGATTGCGACGGCATCAGAGACCTTTCGTTTAATGGCAAGTGGGTATTCGCTGGCTGTCGAGATTCTAACGTGCGTAAATATGATTTTAATCAAATTAATGTCCACTTTAAGTGAACGCTACCGTTTGTAATAAGAATATTTAGGTATAAGATTGAATATATCTGTCTCTTTGGCACTGAGTGTGTTAGTTTTAATCATATCCGATATGCTAGTTTACTACATATATTACGCATACTATAATATTTCTACTGCAACCTAGATGTTCCTTATTCAATAATTAGTGTTGTTTAACGCAAGTGCATGTTGCGCAATATTCAGCTGCCACTATCTGAAAAAAAAGAGATGTTCAAGTCAAAATAATAATTGGACCTCAAAAATACAGTATACAAAGAATAACATTTGCCATATCTACCATTTCATGTAGCTTCACACAAAAATCCTCAAACTTGAGCACGGTTTCAAAAATGGTTCTATTTAAAATCGACATCGGTTTTGTGGACGATAACTAAAAAAAAAAAAGAAAAGCAAACAGTGTGCAAGGGACACCGACGCGCCTGCCGGGGTTGCGGGCCTGTTCGAAAGAGATACCGCGGCCCCGGAACGTAAAAGGCGAGGAAGGAACATGGATGGTTTTTAGTCAGTAAGAGTCTGACACTCCCTCCCGCTCCGCCCAGAGTGGGGGGGGTCATTTGATGATTTCCCATCCTTAAAAAAAAAAAAAAAAGGGACACCGACGCACAAACAGTTGAAAAATTCGGTAATTTAAAATCGACATCGGTTTTGTGGACGATAACTAAAAAAAAAAGAAAAGTAAATAGTATGGAAGGGGCTGTGTAACTGTTTGTAGTTCGGATCGGTACCTACAAACAGGTAAGACGCATTTAATAAAATTTAATTTTTCATCGGTAAATTAAAATGTTTATATTTAAAATCGACATCGGTTTTGTGGACGATAACTAAAAAAAATTAAAAGTAAACTGTGGAAGGGACACCGACCGCACAAACAGTTAACACGTACACAATAAAAATGAGTACACAATAAAAATAACATTTTTCATCGGAAATTTAAAATGGTTCTATTTAAAGTCGACATCGGTTTTGTGGACGATAACTAAAAAAAAAAAAGTAATCAGTGTGGAAGGGACACCGACGCACAAACAGTTATCATGTATTTAAGGCCATTATATGAGCTAAACGCGAGTTTTATAGTTACTTACTAAAAGTATATGATTCACTGCTATAAACAAGAATATACATATATAGAATATATATATGCTAGCATGAAAGTGTTTAGAAAACATAATACATATCTCTAAAAATATCTTTCGAACAAAAAAAACATACTAATATGCATGCGAGCATTCTGATTTTTTAGCAAATAATTCTACAAGTAATATATTAGCATGATAGTGTTTTAGTTTTTTAATCCAATCATAAGTTTTTTTGTAAGTCGATCGAAACCACTCATTTCGCGCTATTTGGCCCGCAGTGACTGACGTAACAACCACTTTGTAGTGCACGCTGATTAGATCTTTATTCTAACAGCATTTCAATAGAAGTTTGAACCACCACAAATAGAGTTGCTAATTTAGCTCGTCTAATCGCTTTAATAAAAATTACATATTTCATCGGTGATTTAAAAAAAAAACTGCTGTTTCGTACCAAAGTGGGTCTCACTTTGGTACGAAACAGCAGTTTTTTTTTGACGGTCAAAATTTACGGAACAGCTGTTTTTTTGTATCCTTTATGTTTATTCCAATCGGATTGTGCTGCTCACCTCAATTTTATCATATTTCCTTTTCAAATTATGTAAATTTGTCTTCGTACGTTGGTACAATTTGGTCCAAAGAATCGCATCTTTATGGACATTTCTCTTGTGCCTACTCCATTTAATGGCCGCTCTTTGAGCCACACCTGGACAAGTCGATTCTGGAATCATATTTATAAGCATGATACGCTGCGGCTGGTACTAATCGTTGCTAATGCATCATTATTAGAAGCATCCGAGTAAATATTACCTTTTTGTTTCATTATAATAAGACTTTCTTTACAAGCGGCACTTAACCAACTACTCCACATTTCTAAATTAATAAAAGCATCTTGTAAGTTCTTGGACCATTTGCGCAAATCGCTTTCTTTCACCTGAGTGGGCATTACTGAAAACAAACTTAAAACATTGCTAAAGCCTTTATGAAAAACACAAAAAAGGAGAAAATTGCAGATACACAAACAAGTTTTACAGAACATATAATACCTACCCTCTTAAGTTATTAATATTATTCAAGCCACAAAGCAAAGAAGACGCGCTTAGTATAGGAAATGAAACTGATTACATCTTGTATCTAACTAACTTCTTCTTTGTCTACTTCTATTTTTTATTTTATTTAGGAGGACAGATATTGTTGTTGGACACATGAGTCTTAAAATATTTTATTTGGAAAAGCGCTAAGAACGTAAACTACCATACGAAGTACATACTTTGAATTGGTATAGAATCGTCACTGGGTTCTCCGCGGTCCTGACTCCACTCATTCGCAGTGACCCAGGAAGGTGCTGTCTTGGGGTGGACTTCTATTAAATATTACACATTATATTAGTTATGGAAATTGAAAGTTTTTATATTTACCTATACTGTTTAAGCAGAAAATGTGGTCGCTGTAATCTTCGTGTTTACTTTGTTGTAACAGCTGTATCATGATCATGATTGACGTCGTATTATGGTTTGTATTTACGAAGATAGAAGATTTGATTCCTCCATACTCGTTCTACTCGTATCATCGGACGAGCCGAGAGACTGAAAATCTCCAAATGAAAAGTGAATCGATTCAGCCGTATCCCCGGTTCATATCAAGCCAGTTGCGTCTAGGGCATGCAGAACGGGTCCAGATCTAGATTTTGCATACCCGGTTCTAGGGGTGGTCGGAACCGGGTCACCCGGTTCTACCCGGTACCAAGCGACCAAATCGTATTTTTATTCACCCACTCGAAAAAGGGCATTTTGTTGATCGATAACAGTGAATAAACTCTCTTTTACTCACCGTCGATATCAGTGAATAAAACGATATTATATTGAATGAATAAAAACATTGAATTTAGAACAATAAAACGTGCCGAATATAACATTGAATTTCGAAAAACGCTTTCAGACCAAGGGCTTTGCGTACTTTGCGACGTACGGGAGAAACTCGGTGTGTTTAAGGAACTAGTGGTAACCCATCTACATTCCGATCTTGGTAGGCGTGGTTTAACCTTGAACATTGACCCGATTGGCTGTTAGTATTAGGTAACCCACGAGAAAAATAAATACTATACTTTTAAGTCTATGATCAGTGTGTGTTGGTGATTACATACGGAACCGAAACGTGGTCGCTCACAATGGGCCTCATCAGAAAACTTAAAGTCACCCAAAGGGCAGTGGAGAGGGCTATGTTCGGAGTTTTCTTGTGTGATCGATTCAGAAATAAAGAAATCCGCAAGAGAACCAAGGTCACTGACGTAGCCCGCAGAATTGCCAAACTTAAGTGGCAATTGGCAGGGCACATTGCTTGCAGAACGGATGGCCGAAGGGGCGACAAGTTCTGGAGTGGCGACCGCGAACCGGAAGACGTTGCGTTGGAAGGCCTCCCACTAGGTGGACATATGACCTGGTGAAGGTTGCGGGGATCCGCCGGATGTGAGCCGCACGGGACCGGTCAGTGTGGGGACACTTGGGGGAGAACTATATCCAGCAGTGGACGTCTTTCGGTAAAGTATTAGTTGATACATTAATTTATTTTCACGCAGTAAATGGTAAAAAGTAGAATACACAACACAACTCGTGATAAAAAAAATATCTCCGCTCCTACCCATCATCCTACATCCCTCGCTCCGCTCAGGATTCTACTCTAGAATCCTTTCCTGCTCCCGGGATCCAGCCAAGTCCCACAAATTAAATTAGGGACCTTTTTTTTACTGAATACTGAATTTTTGTATAAGTAATCTAGTTATTTTTTTGTATAAATGATAATTGAGAGTTTGGTTACTTGTCATCTGGTTGTGCCTTGAGAGTAAGACCTCCAGCCAGGTTGTTCAGTGTTTCTTAAACAACAGTCCCAACAGTCACACCCAAATCAAACCCTTTTTTTTTAGGATGGGAAATCATCAAATGACTTCTCCCACTCTGCAATGGGCGGAGAGGGAGTGTCAGACTGACTAAAACCCATCCATGTTCCTTCCTCGCCCTTTATGTTCCAGGGCCGCGGTATCTCTTTCGAACAGGCTCGCAACCCCGGCAGGCTTCGGCCCTTGCGGGCCCCTCCCCTTATGCTGACATCTCTTTGAGGCGCGCGTGGAACACAAACGCGCCGTCGACACGGCCTGTCGTCGTTAGACGGACGGACGGCTAGCTAGCCCATAGCCAACCGTCCACCGGCCGGTAGCCACCTCGTGGCCCCCGAGCGACGCCCGGACCCGAATCAACCCCTTCACATTTCATTTGGCTCCTGCCGATCACCATCTACTGTTAATGAATCATATTCGAGTCGAGTTCTGACCTAATTTCTACACATTAATATTCGATTTTGTCGCCTGATTACGTCGACTTATCTCGGCCCGAACATTTTGTGTATCCTGCACTCCTATTAAATTGGAACCGATACAGTTTACTGTGAAAACTATGAAAACAGTTTTCAATTGTAATCGGACATAGTCGTAAAAATACTGTACAAGTACAACTTCTGTATTGGAACATATTTTTTCGAACCGGATGCAGTCCAAAAGCGCTCTTACGGTAACGCTTATAAGAATGCAAATCGTCGTTATTATAATTAAGTGTCTAGTTCGAGCTAGTTTTCAGGAACAAAATATTTTGTGTTTTTTATCAACAAATAATTTAATCCTTTCCTTTTGCAGTGATAAATTGAAAAATAATGCGTGTAATATTTCCTTTCACGTCAGTTCCATGTGACGTGCAATTCAATTTGCAAAACTATAATAATCTTTTCAGAACCGGCTCAACTGGTTCCGACACACAGAACCGGTTCCACAAACTTACTAAAATACCCGGGTATTTGAGAACCGGGTGGAACCGGGGGCATGCCCTAGTTGCGTTCAACCGCAACCCACTTTAGTGGATAAAAGGATGATTTCCGGAGCAAATACTTTCTCATTAGAGATCTGTCTGTACCTAATCGCATTTGCTTGCAATATAGAGCTGGTTATGAAGATGACACAATGTAGAGTCAAGAAGTACCTAATTTTCTCGGCATCGTCGGTACAAATGGTGACATTTGTGGTTCGTTCCCACTAGTCCTACGATCGATAGAAGGTGGTATAAAACCGTAGAACTAGTGGGACCTAAATTATCCTTATGCGTTTTAGCTGCTTCATGTGACCTCAGTCCAGTCACGAAGTATTTTTTATATAAAAAAGGGGCGAAATGAAATACTCACTCCAGCCAATATCCACTGACAGTGTTGGATTTTTTTGTCTAGGTATTTTATCATCGTCTGGCCAATCAGTTGAACTCTCTGTTCGTTTGAGCTCACTTTCTCCGCTGTCGGTTTGATGTTCTTGATACTTAGAAGTGTTTCTCTTTGTTCTTTTGAGCACAATTTCTCCGTTGTCGGTTTGATGTTCTTGATACTTAGAAGTTTTTGGAACGGTTATACCAATATCGTTCTCGTTTCTAATTTTTGAAACAATTTTTGGAAAACTTGGTTCCGAACTACTAGTCTCCATGGATACTTTTATCAGTGGTTCCTTTGATTGACTTGCTGAACCATGTTTTTCGGAAGGAAGCTTAATGCCTATTTGTTTTATAATATCATTTGCTTGTAATTTGGGATCATCTATGTGAGTCATCATACTATCTGCTTCTTCTTCTTGTGACGTCATTCGTTTCTCATCACGTTCAGTGATGTTTCCAAGGAATAAAATTGATTTGCTTGCAATTTCGCTGAGTTTGACCGGTGGTTTGTCACTTAAGTCATTAGGCCAGGACTCGTCTGCATCACCTGCGTTTACAGTTAGATTAGAATAAAACTGACGAGAAAGCACATAGGTGATCGAAAGACTAACGGTTTAAAATACCCTACTTTTATATTTTTGTATATTGTGCATGAGCGCCAGGAAGCATAGATTCAGAGCAAGTGCCGTACTTACTAAGTAGGTCTTGATTAGGTTCAGAAAACATGATGTTTGGCGTATTCGTTTGGGAATTCCATCGAGGCTGTTTATGTTCATGGGATTCCGGTTCCGGTGTAGTCCTTAAATAAAAGAGTCGAGATTTAATTCAATTTGTCCAGCTGTGTGTGTAACCGATTCAAGAAAAAAAAACGCAACAGAAACTTCGTTTTCTATTTAAACCGCATTTTTAACCTTACTACGTATTATTAAAACTGGCTAGTTTACCTGTTGTTCATTTGGTCGACAAGGTTGTCTGGGTTCACTGAAATGTAATTAAACATTATTGTTTCGTTTCTTAATTGACAAAATCTACGAATTCTTCTAAAGTGTAATGAATGATAACAGAATCCTGTAGCTTAATTTCCATTAGCAAAAACCAAAGGACATTAAAATAACAAAATAAATTATAGAAACAAAAAAATAAAATTACCCAAGTCTGTATTAGGAAACACTACTTTTTTCCTGTTCTTGTAATCGTCAATATCATCGGTATATATTTCTAAACGTTCACTCACGTTTGAACGAGTTTCTTCGACGTTATCGTAAGCAACGTCATTTTCTTTTAAATTTCGCGAATCGTCATCTATTTGATCAATGTTCTCGTCATTTATAACGTGTTCCATGTCTGCGTTAGATGAAACTTCCTCAATATTCCCGTCATTTATATCGTGTTCATTTCCGTCATCTATATCGCGTTTCATGTCTGCGATAGATGAAACTTCCTCAATATTCCCGTCATTTATAACGTGTTCTATGTCTGCGTTAGGTGAAACTTCTTCATTATTTCCGTCATTTATATCGCGTTCCATGTCTGAGTTAGATGAAACTTCCTCAATATTCCCGTCATTTATATCGTGTTCCAAGTCTGCATTATGTGAAACTTCTTCATGTTTACCGATATTGATATCTGTATCCAATTTTGACTTAAGTGTTTCCCCATTTTCCATATCATCCCCCGAACCATTACTTCTACCATCCTCTGATTCTTGGGTCATATTAATTATCATATCAATAATTTCCTTTCGGAAATGTTCGGAATCTGTAAAAATTTTGTGACTATCTATATCAGCATCTTCAGTTTCTCCGCCACTGTCACTTATGAATTCTTTATTATCTGAAGCCTCGAGCAGTTCTACTGCAGTTGATTCTGCTTCGAATGGGTCTTGACAAGAGCCAGAACCGCTAGAGTCTGCGTCATAATGCAGCTGTGGCGGGTCGCAGATATTCTGTAGAAAACAGAGATATTCTGTAAATTCAATTATAAAATAGATAGCTGTCCATTTCCGTCGGATCTTTCAAAATCCGTCGCCATCGAAAACGCTTCATTGTATTTGTGCAAAGGAAAAATGTTAATAATAATAGTTCATTTCACTTACCAAAACATTATATAGTACGGAATCAAGAAATCCCAATGCCGGGCCTTCTTCCTCTTCCAAATCTGTTGAGATTTAGGAAGGATGGTTCAATTTTATAGCTACAGGTCTTATTTCACACAACTTTAAAAATGTTCATAATTAAGTGTAAATATTATCATAGCAAATAAAAACTAATAAAAAGAACATTTTTCTTTAATCAAATGGTGGATTGGAATCACGCGTTATTTTTATTGTGTTTTGTTTAGTCGATTGGACCCAATGACGTATTTTAAATAGACGCGTCATGCATGAACATCACGGCTGTCGAAAACAGCGTAAATACTGTCGGTAGCTAGATAAATACTTAGACGCACGAAGAAAGGAAAAGAAAAATTAACGTCATCTACGGATTTTTTGTTGTTAGAGAGAGATAAATATATTTCTTTAATTCCGTTGTCATCTTCCCTTAACGGCACGTGACTTACCTCAGGCGCCATTAGAAGGCATCGAAAAAAAAAAATACATTTTTCTTGATACTGTTACGAGCTGGGTATGAGATAAATTAATTACTACCGATTTAACAACACAATAACTTTATTAAGCACAAAACAACTTAAACTTAATCACAAATACACTACTGATCACTATTCGCTTAGATATCGCACTTCAAGTTCACTTCGATTTGCTTCGCTGTGTAGCTAAAACAAGACTGCCGGTCGCGGCCCTGAGCGCTCTATTTATACTCGCCAACAGACACACCAGAATAACCACGAACATTCTAGAGGGTCATAAAAAAACACTAACAAAAAATAGCAGGTAGATAGGTACTAGGTAGGTAGGCAATTATTATTACTAGCTACTTGTACAAACAAATATGAACCGTATGCCCTAGGCGTACGGTCGAAATTCTAATGTCTTTGTATAAATAGGTCGCGAGTTTGTACCTACCTAACTTTAAAACTAATAATAATAGAATGCTCTCGAACTTCTAACGTACACACACTGTAATCACTGGCTTTCTCGAATGTTCTAGTAGGTCCGATGTAACACTGCCCCCTCCTTAGACATGCTCGTCCCGAGCATCATTAGTCCCGTAGTATCGCGCCAACCGGTCTACATGCACAATCTTAGGCGCGCCTCGTGGACCCTTCTGTATTCGGTAGGTGACATCGTTGATCCTAGTCACGACTCGGTATGGCCCATCCCATTTTGCTTGTAACTTCGGAGACTTCCCCTTGCTCCGCACTGCAGTAATTTCTTTCTGGCTTAGATAAAGACTTGCTGAAGTAGGCTATTACAACCTCCCGGTCTCCTTTCCGTTGAGACAGCACGCCCCCAATTCCAGTATTACTGGCATCTGTGTCAACTATGAAGTCATTTTCAGTGTCAGGATATCCCAAAATAGGTGTGTTGCACAGACGTTTCTTTAATTCCTGAAATGCGACGTCGCAGTCCTCGTCCCAACAGAATTGCCTCTTTTCCTCAGTGAGTTTGTGCAGAGGTTTTGCAATGTCAGCAAAATTCTTGACAAACCTTCGATAGTAGGAGCACAAACCCAGGAATGCTCTGACCTGCGTCTTGTCTTTCGGAACTGGCCAATCTTTGACGGCGATTACTTTTTCCGGGTCTGTTTGAACACCTTCCCCCGAAACTATGTGTCCTAAGAAGTTCACTTGCTGTCTGAAAAACGAACACTTTTTCGGACTTAACTTCAGATTTGCTGTTTGTATTTTTGACAGCACTCGGTTGAGGTTTTTAAGGTGATCTTCAAACGTACGGCCCACGATGATTATGTCGTCTAGATAGACAAGACATGCGTCTCCAACCAATCCGGCGAGTACTTGCTCCATCAGCCTTTCAAACGTGGCAGGAGCGTTGCACAAACCGAATGTTATAACTTTAAACTGCCATAGCCCTTTTCCTGTTGAGAATGCAGTTTTTTCCTTGTCCTTGGGGTCTATTTCTACTTGCCAGTAGCCACTCTTCAGATCAAGTGTGGTAAACCACTTCATACCAGTCAGCGTATCCAGTGTGTCATCGATCCTAGGCAGCGGGTAGCTGTCCTTTTTCGTGACGTCGTTGAGTCGTCGATAGTCCACACAGAAGCGCATACTGCCGTCCTTTTTCTTCACCAGGACCACAGGAGAACACCATGGACTCGATGAAGGCTCTATAACACCGTCCTTCACCATTCCCTCAATCATGGTTTCTACCTCTTTTTCTCGTGCAACTGGCAGTCTTCTTGGTCGCTGACGGATTGGTAACTCGTTACCCGTATTAATCTGGTGCTGAACAAGTCCAGTTCTCCCTATGTCAGCATCATTCGAAGAGAAAATGTTGGCGTACTGAAGTAACATCTTCTTAGCCTTGTCCATTTCTCCTTTAGTTAAATCGCAGTTTTTCAATAGCGTTGACACGTCAAATCTTGAACTACGAATTTCATTTCCGGTAGGCACATCTTGCAATTGACGCATCCAAGCTACTTCCTCGCAAGTACCGATCAAGGTGCCCTTCTTAATCACTTGCTCCTGGTCACTTGGATTCAGTATGCGTACTGCTGAGATGTTGGTGGCCTTGACCAGAGTTCGTGCCATCTTCCATGGAAAGTCATTGTTTACCCGATCTGCGAGGAAGAACAATCTTCTTCAAACAGTACACTTTCCCTGACGGTGCACCTTCCATGAAGACTTCCTCTGAACCACATTTCAGTACTCCTTGATCAATGTCGATCTCACAACGATATTTCCGCATGAAGTCCAAGCCCAAGATGCAATCGTCCACTATGTCAGCCACGATGACATTCTGCTTGTAAAATCTGTCACCCAATTTTAACTCCACCTCCTTCTTGCCTCGGACGGTAATGTGCTGACCGGCAGCTGTTAGTAAGTGTATACGGTCGTGCATATTGAAGTAGTCCCCAAGAAACCGACTTGCTAGTTTAGAATTGACGACCGTGTGAGAAGCTCCAGTATCCAACGTCAGTTTGCATGGTGTTCCATTGACTTCGCCTTTGATGGTCAGGCTGTTCCCGTCATGTGCTTGCGAGATCAAGATTCTCGGGGCTCTTTCAATACCAGCCAGCACCCGCCCCTCAGTCCTGGCATTTACTCGTTTCCCTGCTGTGGCTGGGCAGTCACTTCAGCCACTCTTCCCTGCTGATCTTCTCTCGGGGTGCTGCGCTTAGGACAGCTGGACCGAAGATGACCCCTTTCTCCACATGTGTAGCACCTAGGACTATACCCCTGTGGGCGGTCGCGTACAGGTGATGCAACAACCTCCCGGACACGGTGCGTTCGGTGGTCTTGCCTCACTGCCTCTACTTCTAAGGCATGGGCCAAGGCGTCCTTCAAGGTCTCATGATGCCCCAGTCTCACGGCAGCTCTAACTTCTAAGTCACGTATTCCATCAACGAAGGCTTGTACCAGATTTCCATCAATCAGTGCAGGGGCAGACTGGTAGGCTTTCCGAACGAGCTTTTCAACTTCCAGAGCCCACTGCTGTAGGTTCTCGGCACTTCGTTGAAAACGGTCATTGTACATATACGAAACTAACGTATTTGTCAAAACACACATCTCGCAGTACAAAATAGCTTTCAAAAGTCACTATAGAAAACTACGTGACAGAAATAAGTTCGAGCTCGAAAACATACATGGCAGAACAGCCTTGATGAATAAAAGCACTTTCTGTATGGCCACAAAAATATTCAACAAGCTGCCTGAGACATTGAAATCGTTAAATCTGGACAAATTCAAAAGTGTACTTCTGAAAATATTAATTAATAAATGTTACTACTCGATAAAGGACTATTTGGATGACAGTTCTATAATCCCTCCTTCAGACAATAAGCATTAGGACATTTACTGTTTTGACATTTCTGTAATTATTTGGTATTTACCTAATTGACATTGCAATCAGCTGACATTTCTATATACTTTTATTGACATTTTATTTACTTCCATATTTTATTGTTGACATTGTAGAAATAGTTTATTGATTTATTAGCTGCTTTGACATTCCAAATTTTATAATTGACATTTTTATCTTCTCACAATTTTATAATTTATCTTATTTCTTTAATTTTATTTTTGGCATTTTGGGAACATTTATTATAGGACTTGTTTTGCCATTTTTGTTTTGATAATTTGAATTAATGTTTTGTTATAATTTTATATACCAAATGTGTTTGCTGCAAGTACCTATTGAACTGAATTTAATTTAAATTGATTATAATATTTGTACGCCAAATGGCAAAACATAGAGCACATAATTATGAAATGTAACATCTCACAGACTCTGTAACTACCTATGTTAACAAATAAACATTCTGATTCTGATTCTGATTCTGAACGGTACTTCAACTTGGCACGGAATACGTGCTCCAGGTGCGCGTCGCCGTATCTGGACTCCAACGCCTCCAATAGCTGCTCGTAGGTAACGTCCTTGCCGAGCGCCTCCAGAATAGATAGGGCCTGGTCTCGGAGGCCCAAGGTGAGAGCGGTCATGGCTTGTAGTTTTGTCCATCCATTCGCCTTCATGACGGCCTCAAACTGTATTTTGTAAGCCGACCACGAAGATGTGCCGTCGAACGGAGGCACCTTAAAACCACGCGAAGAAGGTGCAGCAACCACCGAAGCTACAGTTCCACCTTCAGTCTTCAGTTAGCTCAAAGCCTTCTGCACCCCAGCAATCTTAACTTCGGCCTCCGAGATGCGATTTTTGTGCTGGTGGACCTGATCTTTCATCACTTTCAGGTCCTTGCCGAAAGTTGCATGAAGATCCTTTATGAGGATCATCTGCTCGTCTTGGCGGCGGACCTGCTCCTCCTGGCGGCGGGCTTGCTCCTCTTTGTCTCGCTGTAACTGCTCCTCCAACCGGCGAGCTTGCTCCTCTTGACGGCGAGCTTGCTCCTCTTGACGGCAAGCTTGATCCTGCAGCAGCGCCATTAAAGCTGACAAGTCTGGCGCCACTGATCCTGAAGAAACTCCAGATGGGCCAGCGACTGGCTCTGACGTAGGCTGGACACCACCCGGTGTCTGTGTCGGAGAATCTCCAAACCGCCTTTGGTCCATATCCTGCTGTCGCTGGCTTCTGGTACGGATACCCTCCGTGTCGTCCTTTGGTAGAATTGGCATAATTTATCTCTCACTTCTGACACCAATTTGTTACGAGCTGGGTATGAGATAAATTAATTACTACCGATTTAACAACACAATAACTTTATTAAGCACAAAACAACTTAAACTTAATCACAAATACACTACTGATCACTATTCGCTTAGATATCGCACTTCAAGTTCACTTCGATTTGCTTCGCTGTGTAGCTAAAACAAGACTGCCGGTCGCGGCCCTGAGCGCTCTATTTATACTCGCCAACAGACACACCAGAATAACCATGAACATTCTAGAGGGTCATAAAAAAACACTAACAAAAAATGGCAGGTAGATAGGTACTAGGTAGGTAGGCAATTATTATTACTAGCTACTTGTACAAACAAATATGAACCGTATGCCCTAGGCGTACGGTCGAAATTCTAATGTCTTTGTATAAATAGGTCGCGAGTTTGTACCGACCTAACTTTAAAACTAATAATAATAGAATGCTCTCGAACTTCTAACGTACACACACTGTAATCACTGGCTTTCTCGAATGTTCTAGTAGGTCTGATGTAACAATACTTACGCATGAAATGATACTTTTCGATCTTTCACAGTTAAAGTATAGTTTTTACATGACCTAAAAACACAGGACGGCATTTTTTTTTCGTTGTTTGAGGAAGTTATACACAAAAGTTATTTTAATGTCACGTACTGCCGCGGCACTGGTTGGTACGCGACTAAATGAAAATCCGGCAATTGCCTTGCATTCATGTTGCCACTACAGAGCGCGGGCAACGTATCTAGAGTTTTATATATCATTGATATAAATTGGACCCGCTGTTAAAATGATAAAAAAGGTCCTTGAATTTCAAATTTAAATACAAGCGTGTAGAAACATGTAAGGAGGAATAAAAATTATCCAAAAAGTTTCCTTTTTGGCCCCACCGTATTTCATTGAATGGGATCTAGTAGTGCTTGTTAAGGTGGATACCCAACTAGCACACAAGCTGCTTCAATCACTTCTATACAACCTGAAGGTTCTACAATAGTCCCGTTCAAGGGGTTTAGTATACTACTTAAGTGGTACAGTAGCGTATTCAATCGCTCTTTAACAGGCAGGTGGTACAATAGCCGTACAACAGGGCTATAATAGTTAAAAGTGTTTAAATGGAGTTACAAGCTACTTTTAAAGCGCTTTAGGTGGTATATAGCATATTTGTAACTATAATTATCTACAGCAGAGAAACAGAACCGGTAGAATGGTTCTAGTAAACTCTGAAGCCTGTTGTAACCGAGACGCCATTAGAGTTTTTAATAAAAACAATTCTTGTGATTTTTTAACCGACTTCTAAAAAAGGAGGAGGTTCTCAATTCGGATGTTTCTATTTTTTTTTTTTATGTTTGTTCGGGCATAACTCCGTCGCTTGCCAACCGATTTGGAAAATTCTTTTTTTGTTGGAAATGGTATTCTTTCCAAATAGTCCCATAGCCACCAAGTCGTGATCTGATGATGGAATCTTGGCGAAATCGAGGGAACTCTTCAGATTTTATATTGAAACGTGTTGCGATTTTGGTATTTTCTACAACAAGTGAAGCATTTGCGTTTGATAAGAACCATTCTACCATCAGATCTGATGATGAAGCCAAGAGTCACGGAACTCCATAATGAGACAATGTACCATAGTCGTGTTTGGGCTTGATGCAATTGTAACGGTATGCACTTTCCATGTATCAAGCACATGTGAACCACTAAAAAGTGAAAAATAAAAACTTTTTTGCAAAAAATAAAACCGACTTCAAAAAAAAACAAAAAAGTGAAAAATAACTTTTGCTTCTGAAGTCGGTGACAAAAAAACTAAAGCAATCAAACAAGGGTCACCGACTTCAGAAGCTAAAGTTATTTTTCACTTTTTTGTTTTTTTTTTGAAGTCAGTTTTATTTTTTATAATTTAATTTGCATCATATATGTGTACAAAAACCGAATTCACGTCACTCTTTCTCACCCAGGATTCTAAAGAAACTACCTAGATATTTATTTATTAATATCGCTAGCGTTAGCGTTATTTTGTAATATCGCTAGCGATATTGTAAAATCTCGAAATATTGTCAAATGAACATACTGCAAACAACAAAACGCATTATTTTTCGTGATATGCATGCGATGGTAGTCAAGTCACGCGGTGTGGAGGGAAACAGGGGTCCCCTTTGCCCAGTGGTACAACTCTCATGAAAAGATATTGTACCATTCCTGAGAAATACCGATTATTATAATCTAACCTTAAAACACTTTATATTCCCCTAAAAAGGAACTTAACTAACCTAACGGGGGGGGTGCCCCAAGTCCCGATTATGGGGGCAGAGATACTTCCGTATGTTCAGTTGACAATAATTCGAGAGTTTACAATGTCGCTAGAGAGAAACACGTTATATTGTAATATAACGTGTTTGACAATTTTACGGTGACATATACATATGTTCTAGCTAAAATTTTCACGCGACTGCTGTTTATGCAGTTTTTGGATAAAAAGTACATTTGATTAGAATATCGAAGGTAATGAAGGTTTGAATTTTTAATTTAGTTTATTTAAGACAGTTTAGTTATCTAGGTAGTTTCTTTAGAATCCTTGGTGAGAAAGAGTGACGTGAATTCGATTTTTATACATACAGGGTGTAAACCACCGCATCACAAATCCGTTAACCAAGCATTCTGTACATCAATCTAAGTAACTTTACGCAAAAATTATTGCTAGGAAACAACTTTTTTTTTGAGGTTTTACATTATGTTTTGTGATAGAACTCACTGAAAACCTTGTGCTGAATGATGGATTGAATAGTACGGAGGTCGTGGAGGTGTTAAAAGTCAAAATCTTACAAAAAAAACTTGTATTTAAAAGAAAGCTTGTCAAAAAGTTATAACTTTGACCATCCATTTATATCTCCAAAGATCAGCGTCAGATCTTAACCAAATTGAAATGGGCCCACACGGAAAGCACCAGCTTTCAAATAAAAAAAAGCATCATCAATATCGGTTTACCCAGTCGAAAGTTCGGAGGCAGCAAACATTGTCGAAATTGAGTATTGTACACATCTCAAGGTAATGGATGAAGTGTTGCATAAACTCTGTAATTCTAGGAAGTCTATAATAATTTGCGGTGATTTTAATATTAATTTGTTAGAAAATTCTGGGTTAAGTACTAAAATTTTGAGCCTGTTCCATTCATACAATCTTGAAAACATATTTTTGGAGCCCACTAGAATAACTCCAACTAGTGCCACTTGCCTAGATAATATTTACACAGATGTTTTACCTACCCACAAAGAAATTATAAACTTAATAGATTCAGATCATTGTGGGCAATTGATCAAAATTCCAAATGTAAGCATCAAAGCCACTAAAAAGGATATCATTGTTAATCCAAAAACTAAAACTCGCCTGGAAAATTTTAAAACTAAACTTTTGTCTAAATTACCACTATTGTCAACCAATGATGATCCCAACCAACATTATAACGACTTTTTTAATATGTATTGCACACAATTTAATACGACTTTTATTCCTAAGACTATCTCGGTTAGTAGTAACGCTTCCTTCAACGACTGGGCCACTATTGGTATTCATAAGAGTCGAAAACGACTTTATGAGCTGTATGCAGAGCGGACTTATATAAACACTGTAGAATTTAAGTTATATGTTAAGAATTATTCTAAAATATTTAAAAAAGTTTGTTTTATAGCAAAGTCGCGTTATTTAAGTTCTAAAATTAAAAACAGCAATAACATAATTAAAATGACATGGAACATTATTAATAGCGAAACGGGAAGGTCTTGCAACCGAAATAGTGACTACAGCCTTGCTATTGGCGATACAATTTTAAATTCAGACACACAGGTTGCCACAGCCTTTGGAAATTTCTTTGCGGATATTCCCGTATCGACTACTAAATCGCTAAACTCGTCACCTGCTGCTGCCGAGTCTTTACTAAGGGAAAATGTTTCAGTCTGTGATTCAGAATTTAATTTTGAATATGTCACGTGTAAAGATATAATTAAAACTTTTCACACATTAAATGTTAAAAAGACCGCCGATCTATGGGGTCATTCTGTGGACGTTGCTAAATCCATTATAAACATTGTAGCTCCTTCTTTAGCTGTTATATTTAATGATTGTATTGACCGTGGTGAGTTTCCTGATCTAATGAAATATAGTAAAATAATACCACTGTTTAAATCGGGTAGCACATCGGACCCCACTAATTATAGACCCATTTCAGTACTACCCACATTTAGTAAAATTTTTGAAAAACTAATTTTAGAACAAATGCAAAGATTTTTTAATAAACACAAGTTATTGCATAACAAACAGTTCGGATTTACACGGGGTCGTTCAACTACTGATGCCGGTGTTGAACTTTTAGGACATATTTATGCCTGGCCTGCCTGCCTGCCTATTTTTTTTTTTTGCCTGGGAAGATAAATGCGATGCTTTGGGCATTTTTTGCGATTTGTCTAAGGCTTTCGATTGCGTTCTTCATGATACATTAATCAGGAAACTACACCACTACGGGATCCGTAATGCCTCTCTGGATCTTCTTACTTCATATTTGAGTGATAGGATTCAGAGAGTTGATGTTAACGGGAAAAGATCTCCCGGTTCCGTAGTTAGAATGGGGGTGCCCCAGGGTTCAATTCTCGGCCCGTTTTTGTTTTTGATTTATATAAATGACTTGCCTTACCTCATAAAGGATAACCATGACATAGTATTGTTTGCAGATGACACTTCTCTTTTATTTAAACTCAAACGCCAGCAATTAGTTACGGACGATGTTAATAGCGCCCTGGCAAAAGTCGTTAATTGGTTTAATGTTAATAATTTACTCCTTAATGAGAAAAAAACGAAATGTATTATGTTTACGATACCCCACGTAAGACAAGTGGAAACTAGGGTACTAATCAAGGATGAAGAATTAAAAATGGAGGATAACACAGTGTTCTTAGGCATAACTTTGGATGATAAGCTTCAGTGGGGCCCGCATATAGACAAATTGGCAAAAAAACTTAGCTCAGCAGCATACGCCGTTAGAAAAATTCGTGATCTAACTGACTTAGAGACATCTCGTTTAGTTTACTTTAGTTATTTCCACAGCGTGATGTCGTATGGTATTCTCTTGTGGGGCAATGCCGCCGATATTCAGACAATATTTGTTTTGCAAAAAAGGGCTATTCGTTCTGTTTATAAATTAAGTCCCAGATACTCCCTCAGAGAAAAATTTAAAGAGATTAATATTCTCACTGTGCCCTCTCAGTTTATTTATGAAAACCTTTTGTACGCGCATAAAAATATTAAATTGTTTAAAAAATACAGTGATATCCACAACATAAATACGAGGAACAAACATAAATTTGTTGTTCCTGCAACGAGGCTCAAAAAAATAGGGGGTACGTTCAGATGCCAATGTATACGTTTCTACAATAAACTTCCGACCCATATTCAGGCACTAAGCCTAAATAAATTCAAATTGTTTATAAAACGAAAGCTCTGCCTGAAAGCCTTCTATCATGTTAATCACTATCTCGAAGATAAAAAGGCTTGGGATTAAGCTGCTCCAATTTGCTCTGTGAATGTTGAAATTTCGGACTTCGCTTGTTTATTATTGATTCCTTTAACTTTATACACTGTGACATTGAATGATTTGACATGAATACTTAGTTCAGTATTTTATTTTTATTTTATTTTTTTACTTTACTTATTTTTATTTTTTATGTGTATGTTTATTTGACATGAATATTTACTTGTGACTGTCATGACATTTAATGATTTGACATGAATACTTAGTTCAGTATTTTATTATTTTTACTTTATTTTTTGTTTATTTTATGTGTTGTATTTGACATTTCGTATTTTTATTGACATTAGTTTTTGTAAATTATTATTTATTTTATTTAATAATTGTGAATGTGAGGACCTTGTGGGTCACTTTTTGTTTTTTTTTCCCACGACTGTCTGGCAGTTTGAGTACTATAAGCGACCTACCCAAATGTCCTTTCTTTCGTATTGTTCGTCGTTTCGTTGAGCTCCTTGAGTTAAAAGTCGAGCTACACGATAACTGACAAATGCTTGCACTGACTGGACAGGTCCACTCAAATCTGTATGGTTCTTTCTTCAAAAGACCATCTCAGACACTAATCTGCATAGTTCTCATGTAAGTTGAACAAGATTGTCTGGACTTTAAAAGAGACTATGACCTCTGAGTTTGTTTCGGCTGTTTCTTCTCAGAGTAGTCAGGTACGAAACACCGGCCCCATCTAGTTTAAAAAATAAGGACGTGTAAAAGTGTTTGTGAAAACCAATTTGCAAAATAAATATCATTTATCATCTGCGTACCCCCTCAGAGCATACAGGCGTGATGTTACGTCATGATGTAGTATGAACAATGAACCTACAAGCGATTGCAGCAATAACTGCAGATTTGCCGTCTATTTTTGAAGAGTTCCATTGTATATCTCGAAAGAAATCGTTCACCCAGTCGAAAGTTCTGAGGTAACAAACACAAAATACAGACGAATTGATAACTTCCTCTTTTTGGAAGTCGGTTGAAAATGATCGCAATGATGGGGAGAACAAGTGCCTTTCGGCTTCGTGAAGAGGTGTTTTACACCCTTTATATATGATGTAAATTAAATTTAAAAATAATCACAAGAATTGTTTTTATTAAATACTCCAATAGCGTATCTGTTACAACAGCCTTCAGAGTTTACTAGAAGCATTCTACCGGTTAAGCCGCTAGTATCGACCATTGTAAACCTTTCAGTACTATGATGGTGGTATTGACGCTCTATTGTACATGTCTATATCGGTAATTAATACATCCTTTTAAGAATCTAAGGTGGTACAACGGATTATTGTAACTCCGTTGTACAACCTGTTTCTCTGTTGTAGCTAAAGAGTTACAAATATGCTATATACCACCTAAAGCGCTTTAAAGGAAGCTTGTAACTCCATTTAAACACTTTTAACTATTATAGCCCTGTTGTACGGCTACTGTACCACCTGCCTGTTAAAGAGCGATTGAATACGCTACTGTACCACTTAAGTAGTATACTTAAACCCCTTGAACGGCTATTGTAAAACCTTCAGGTTGTACAGAAGTGATTGAAGCAGCTTGTGTGCTAGTTGGGTAATGTATCAAAAAGTAAAATAAGTACATAAGAAAATTAAAAAAAAACCTTTCGATTGCTTAATTTCTTGATCTTTAATTGTGTCAATAATAGAAGTGAACTGCTCATGAAATTCTAGCATCGTTTCTAGTTGAGCTTCTTTTTGAGCTTTCATTTCCTTTTTGACTAAAAAAAGAAAAAAAAATGTAATAAAAACCTGAAAAATAAAACTATTTCGGTACACTAGGCGTGACAATGCGTGAGCGCATCGCTTCATCGTACTGGTTAGCTACTCAATTCATTGAATAGATATCAAATAAGGAATTACCTCTCAATTCTTCTTCAAGTAGCCTGTCAGATAAATCTCCGAGAATACCTGATATCCAAACTGTAATCTGCGAATTGAATTCGTTAATAAATGTTCTATTTAGTTATTTTGTTGTAATTTTAAGATCCATTTTATCGATATCTATAATTTTCCCATAGTCAAGTAGTGCAATCCCTAACCAGGCATGCCTACGCAACTTGACCTTGAAATGACCAATAATTTTATTGTAGCCGCGCATTCTTCCTCGTCCCCCTGCCCGCGGCAGTGAGTTGTGTTCTTAGAAGGAATCGGCCTATACGCTCTCTAGTGGTTATATACTCTATGGTTACAAGTGTAGGTAATGTAAGTTACCTACGTAATTTTTTTAAAGTGCCTTGGTAGGTAGGTAAGTACCTACACATCGAAATATTCTATTCATCATCTGCCTACCCTTTTCCCCACTTGGAGACTGTTTCCATTCTTACCAGATGTAGGTGACATAGGTACCCATTTTACACTGGACCACAAATGACAACTATGACGGCTTAACGTGCTTTCCAAGACACGGAGGTGTCTCAGTATTAAGATGATACATGACTCATGAGACATGAGATATCCCAGCCTATCCAGGGCTGAAGGATCGACCCGAGACACTAAATGTTTTATTTACTTATTTAATAAAACATTTATACGCACCTACCCCAATATTCTACACCAAAGGTGTTTTTCAGAGTATGTTTGGATGCGGAAGGTCGGGGAGGTGTTGTGCTCAGATTGGCAGAAGCGGTATTCTAAATAGTAAGGTATTCTGGTAACAAATCCGTCCGGCAAAAGCAACAAAACAGTTCTGATAAACTGAAGCGAATATATTAGTTAGAAATACATATTGCTAATGATAAAATTAACAAATGATTAAAAGTATACTCACTGTATTCGATACGTCTTTATGAATCGCATTATACCTCTGATTCCTACCCAAGCGGCACCTGGGTTTATACATTATTTTCGCAATGTCACTGGATACTATATTCGATACATTTTGCAAACTAAAAGAGACGATAAGTACTTAATCATTTTAGTATCTCTATTTGCTAGAGTCACATGCGTTTACCCCTTCACAGCGTACTGGCGTGATATTATGTTATGAACCGGTGTAAACAATAGACAGATATGAGATTTCAGCAATCCCAGTCTATTTGCTATCATTTATTGAGGAGTTCCGTTGCCTATCTCTGAAGTTCTTCATCAGATCTTTACCAAATCAAACTCAAACTCAAAACTCAAACTCCACTCCAAGAAAGTACTTTTCCGAAAACTACCTAAATCGCTTCATGTGTGCCTATCATCTGTCCTGACTTGAAGATAATGGGACCACCTGTGAAGTATACCCTTTTAAACAAAATAAAAATAATCCAAATCGATCTAGCCATCTTCGAGTAATCGGGTAACAAACATTAAAAAAAGGTTTCGACGAATTGAGAACCTCCTTCTTTCTGAAGTCGGATAATTAGTCGCGAATGTACTCTTATGGCAAAACACCAGAGACCCTAGGTGAACATTTAGGTACTTCTATGCGCAGGTGTTGTTCAGCGTTCAAAACCGCCACCGAATATGGTAGGTGTTCTGACTAACCTAAATACCTCCCCCTGTTCCCGAGGGGCTGTGAGATTAAGGTTTCAGCACTTACTTCGAGTTTAAAGCTAAGTTTAACGGTATGGATAATCTTTTAGCAATTCTATGCGCGAATACTATACATAACATCCTTGTGTCCATACGACGGAGCTTCTCGGTTTTATTGCTTTTATGCATATTTGGAAGCCATCTGAAACAGCATCTGCAGGCAGAGATAAGTAACAGCATAAAAATGTGAACACATTTTTTTTCTACTTCTGATATAATAGCTGCAAACTGCAGTATGGAGATTAAATGCCTTGGTAGGTAGGTACATAGACCTACCTACACTCTAACATTCAAAATACATGTGCATAAATAATTTACTTAGTAAATGGGTACAGTGTTACAAGGAACTTTTGGCTCACGATTGACGTCTAGAAAGTGCTGTTGATAAAAATACAAGTTTTATACCTATACTTTTTTGGTGACACACGTCTTCCACTTTGAAAATAATTGATTGCTTCTGATATACCAGCGACCGGTGTCTGATCCAGAATGCGCTGTTTCAATCTTTCAATCTGGAACATTAGGATAACTTAAAACATCCTGCCAAGCACGTATCCAGACTTTTGATTCGGTGGGATAAACATTGGAACAACCATGAGAACTAGGTATGTGTTTTTTTCCATGAAAACCGCTCGAAATTATTTGTACTCCGACTCGGATAATTGTTAGACTCAAGGAGTAACATGACCGATCTATCCATAGAGGCCCAAAAAAAAATAGGATTAAAAAAAATTGGATTCGAAAAGCGAGCTCCGAAATGTTTGCATCCACCTCGAATTTGATAGGTTTTCTTTTGTCCTTCATTATGAACGCAAAGGCCATAAGTACCGTAATGTCTGAGCACGATTGCATATTTTCTGATAAATTAAGTTAATTTTCCCGTTTATTACACTCAGAAAGCAAAATAGGAGTAGGTACGAGCGAGCGAAGCGAGCACGATCTTTGCTTTTTGGCTTGGATGGTTGGTTTTTCTACGTATTTTCTTTTGTAACTGTCATGTAAACAATTGCTGTAATCACAGTACTATAATTTACATACTTCGCAGTGGTATCCTATTAATTTTTATTCAGATTTTGGAGGGGGATAAATCCCAACTATCCCCCCCCCCCTATATACGTGCCTGCCTGACTTGTAGCGTGCGTGCGCTGCGTACACACACAAAACAATGTACAGCTGTACAGCTCTTAGCAGTATTCTACTTTAATCGAAAACGCAGCGTTCCTTTAAATAATTACGTATACCTACGTATACGTACCATATATACAGGTAAAATATCAGAATTATTCCTCCATGTTTCAATACATTGTCGTTTTGTCGGTACAGCCAGTTCGGCTATCCTAAGTGGACATCTTTTATCTTTCTTGGTTTTTGTTTTCGGTACAATTTTTAAAGGATTGGTTCTTGAACCTCTGTTGATCGACAAATAATTATTTGCAATAGAGGTTGGTCGTCTACAAGCACATCTTGATCCAGTAGTACTAATTGGCCTTGTATTTTTTCTGGAGGCTCCTAAGCGGCCGCTCCTGTGATGGAATATTAAAATTAGTGATCCGATAGGCTAACTCGCAAACACCAATAATAAATATCGCTGGACAAGAACACACAGCGCCATCTAGTGCCACACGTGCATAGGCCGGCACTAGATGGCGCTGTGTGTTCTAGACAAGCCTTCCTGGCTTGTGTCGTGGACACCAGATAGTTGATATACTACATATACACTAAACTTGTATTGTCACTTACGGGATAGTATCGGGGGGGGGGAGGGTATCGGGTTAGTTTTAAACCGTGAAAGCCTAAAACATTGTTTACATATACACTTTTTTGTTTGTTTGTAAATACATACTTATTTTACATATAAATTACTCGGAAACAAATGTCCAAGCTCATCACGCAAACATTTGCTCCTACCGGGATTTGAACCCAGGACCCTAAGAACGTAAGGCAGTCTCACTACCACTACGCCATTCGGCTCGTCAATAATAACTCAACTACTATAATAATATTCTGAACTAAGTAGACTTAGGTATTTTTTGCTCAGTTGTTTAAGTTTCTATAGAACCATCATGTCATCATAATCCTGTAGGGATTATGTGCTCATAGTGAATATTATTATATATTTTTTGATCGAAGATCGAATCGAAGAGCAGCGGTGGCCCAGTGGTGGCGGCTCCGACTTACAAACAGTAAGTCGTGGGTTCGAACC
Source organism: Xestia c-nigrum (assembly GCA_916618015.1). Classification (NCBI taxonomy): domain Eukaryota; kingdom Metazoa; phylum Arthropoda; class Insecta; order Lepidoptera; family Noctuidae; genus Xestia; species Xestia c-nigrum. The sequence continues at coordinate 8,698,886 of OU745245.1, read as the reverse complement.
TATACAGGCGTACTTTATGTAAAATTTTATTTCATCACCCCTGCTCTTAAAGACGGTGAAGGAAAACATCGTGAGGAAACCGGCATGTCCTAGAACCAACAAATTCGAAGTCATGTGACATCTACCAAACTGCACTGGGACGTGGTAGATTATAGCCCATTCCCTCTCATAGAGAGGAGGCCTTTGTCCCAGCAGTGGGAAAATTAATAGCCTTCTGATATCAACAGCGGGTCTCTCAAGTTAATTTTAGGATGCGTTAAACTTATGTAGGTGCACCTAAGTCATAGATATAATAAAGAAGGAGATATGGCGTGGAGTTCAAAATGTATAGAAAACCGATGAAGCCACACATAGATATAATAAATATTTCTATGACCTAAGTCCGAGAACGAGCTGAACGAGCCTTTTGCTTTTTTGGTTTGATTCCTAAACTACATATTCAGGCGTTATCTAAATAAAACAAGGCGGTCACAGAACCTTTTACGATGTTGTTTTACAAAAGACCTAAAAAAAGCGACATCGGGGACGAAGTATTCATGTTTCGTTTTAGCTGGTATTGGTTTTATTTCACGGAGTTTAGTGCCACGCCAGACTACATCAGGGATGGTCACCACTGCGTTGGGCCAATCCTCAGCTAAATCAAGTTTGTTATTATAGTTCGGATCATCTTCCGGTATCGTATTTTCTGGGCAAACTTCACTACCTGGAATATACAATTAGGTGGTGCAATTATTGTTGTAAATGAAATGTCCGTAGCCGGTCCGCAATGTGTCCGTGTCCTAATATGTCAGGTCCAGGGCTTACCTAAACCTAAAATCCTAGTTTTCATCACATTTCGTTTTACAATACCATATTTATATAGGTACTTGGATACCCAACCATATCGTAGATTCAAAGTCAGCGGCAACTATCTTCAGATGTGGTGTGGAAATTAGGAGCTTCTTTTAATTTGTACCAGCAGTGTAGGTACCTCAATAACGGACTACACGGGCTTGTTCAAAGAAAATGTGTAATTTTGTAGAGGTATGGAGTATATTATAGGTTCCCGGCGATGCTCATGGGTCGGTAACACGTTTTCTTCTTCCATTCTTCCCTGCCAGATGTTACAGTATCATTTAATTCTTTCTCTTTCTTATCATTACTCACACAATTTATTTAACTTTTTTTTGGTAATTCGCTCCCTCTCCTTTCATCAACATTTGTATTCATCACTCTTACGAGTTTCATCCTTCATCATCACACTCATGTCTATACCAATAAATATAAAACGTTACTACTTATTATATAATATTTCTGCTGCTTACCTGAAACGTGAAGAGTCCCGTGAAAAGCCATTGGAATTAAATTGTGAGATTTACTCATGCCTTGTTCAGAACTGGTAAGTATTGTTCCTCTGATTTAGCCGGAAACACTGCGTAAAAATACTTACAAATACAAATTCATATTGTAATCTTAGCGCAACATAAGTATAAATATTCACTGACAAACAATTTTGTATGGAAATATTGACATGATAATTAATGTCACCCGTTCTAAATCTTTCATAAATGAAGATCTATACAGCCACGAGATTGGTCTATTACCTACCTCAGGTCGTTAGTAAGGTAGGTAAATGAGATCGATATTTTCAATAGCCAACTGCATAGTTATTAGTGCAATCTGCAGAGTCTACCGCCATCATCGGCCGACATAATAAAATCCATGAATAAAAAAATACAAAATTGTCATTGTCGCTGGCTCGCCGTTTTACATAAACATATTCGATTAGTATCAGCTTTTTGAATCATCATCTGCCTAGCCTTTTCCCTACTATGTTGCGGTTGGCTCCCAGTCCAACCTGGCCCCTTATTCACAACCATTCGACTCGCTTCCGATTCGGAAAGTCGTGTGTATCTCGCTCATTTTCGTAATGCCAGAAGAAGACAGATATACGAGTTGTCGAATCGGAAACTAGTCGAACGTTTGTGAATACGGGGTCAGGTGCGGCTGAATGTACTTAAATGTACTTTGCATGGAGCGACTGCGAACCTAATTGATGCTGGGTGCTACGATACCCCTTGGTAAAACTGGTTGTCAGACTTTTTTGGGCCACTGACTACCTGTAACGTCCGTCAAATATCTACAAATAACAGCCAGGGCCATTTGCTTAGTGAGCTTGGTGATTCCAATAAAGAATAAATCCAGATTGCTACACCAGGCAGTCTGCACATCCATTTAAATCCAGACTTTAGTTACTGAACGAGTCATTTTCTGTCAATCTGTGATGTAGACGGCACAGAGTACCTATATAATCACTACGTTTAGTAGACGGTATGTATGGCATTACATTAATTTCTAATTTAAAAGAGTTCCATTAAATATCTCCGAAGATCAGCATCAGATTTTAACCAAACCGTAACCTTCAATTAAAAAAGATTGATAGAATCGGATCACGCAGTCGAAAGTTCTGAGGTAACAAACACAAAAGGAATAAACATTCCCCGTTTTTGCAACAATTTTCATGTATGCTCCGCTCCTATTGGTTGTAGCGTGATGTTATATAACCTAAAGCCTTCCTCGATAAATGGACCAGCGCACTAGAGGATGTGTTTAGGACGCTATAAAGGGTTGGATCAACGGCGAGTAAGTCGACTTGACATTTGCGGCTGAATCGCTGCACGATTTGCAGCAGATACTGGATGACCTACCTTGATTCTTTCGAGGTTGTTCGAGAATATGTTTACCTCGGGCAAACTTTGTAGTTTGTTAAGAACAACTTTGAGAGGGACTTGTGAAGCTGCCCCGGGTCTCTCATTGCGTATTCCACAGAGCCTAAAGACTAAGTTCTTCAATCAGTACGCAGTGGTTGATAGCAACACTAGCAACTGGATGACAGTTGCTGAGAATTAAATTGATGAATGGCGTGCGATTGAGGGGGCCTATGTCCAGCAGTGGACTGCTGTAGGAAGTGCCTTACGATTTTCCGTAGTTAAAGCTCGAACTCTGTCAGCCTAGACACAACTGGAGGTGCAGTATAGGTACCAACCGCGAGTCCGCCCTTAGAACTATAGCAGTACTAAGCTGAAAAGGCACATCTACGCAGACAGTAAAATTTACAGGGTTCTGGTTAATTTATGAGAAATATAAAAATACTGGTGGATGGACCCTCAGAACGTAAGGCAGCCTCACTACCTGTGCGCTATTCGGGTCGTCAAAAACGACCAAGTATACTTTTCAAGAAGAATCAAACGAGCCCAAACTCGATGTGGTAATGTCGTTTTATTACGTAATTTTTATGTCCACCTTCCAGCTTCATCATTAGACTCTGGTTACTATTTAGGACCGAATTACTGTTCAAGACCAATCAAACGAGCCCAAACTCGATGGAATTATGTCGTAATATTACGGACATCTAATGGCCACCTTTCAGCTCCTTCTTCAAACCCTACATACCAACTAGAGACAAAGTACTCATCAAGACGAATCATTCGAGCTCAAACTCGATAGGGTTATATCATTTTGTAACGGATTTCCTATGGCTATCCTCCCAGCTCCATCATCAGATCCTAGATACCATCTGAAGACACAAACAAACGAGTCCAAATTACATTGGGTTGCGTCGTTTTATTACAGAGTTCCTATGGCCACCTTCCAGCTCCATCATCAGATCAGCTCCATGTTAAGTATCATAATATTGCATTGCCTCGTGATATACATGTCACCGTAAAATTGTCAAATACGTTATATTGTAATATCTCTAGCGATATTGTAAAATCTCGAAATATTGTCAAATGAACATACTGCTTACAACAAAACGCATTATTTTTCGTGATATGCATGCGATGGGTAGTCAACTTACGCGGTGTGGAGGGAAGGAGGGGTCCCCCTTGCCCAGTGGTACAACGCTAATGAAAAGATAATGTAGGTACCATTCCTGAGAAACACCGATTATTTATTATAACCTACCTTAAAACACTTTATATTCCCCTAAAAAGCGTAGTCGACGGAGCCCCGCTTCGCGGGGCCCCTTTTTCCGAGTGCAGGGTTTAAAGGAACCTAACTAACCTAACGGGGGGTGCCCCAAGTCCCGATTATGGGGGCAGAGATACTTCCGTATGTTCAGTTGACAATAATTCGAGAGTTTACAATATCGCTAGAGAGAAACACAACAATGACAATTTTACGGTGACATACTACACATGCTTGCAAAATTTCCGCTCCCGGGAAGTGGAACAAAGGGCTATGGGCACAAATGTATGGACTTTGGTCCTGGACCCAATAGATATAAATAGTATATCGTAAGAAAGGTATATTCTTATAGAGCACGAATAGGTATGGCGCTCGACCTGATATGTTGTCCGATCGGAGTACGCGTACCTTGAATATTGAATCATTTTGTGATAAAATCTCTAATCATCTTATGATACATTTTTCAAACTACTGAACCAATTTAAATGATTTAGTGTTCTAAGGTACATAAAATATATAGCCTTTTTATTCGGATCTGAAATCATCAAATGACCCCTCCCAAGTGGAAGGGAGTATCAGACTTTCACTGACTAAAACCCATCCATGTTCCTTCTTAGACCGATACCGTGGCCCCGGAATGTAAAGGGCGAGGAAGAAACATGGATGGGTTTTAGTCAGTAAAATTCTGACACTCCCTCTCGCTCCGCCCAGAGTGGGAGAAGTCATTTTTAATGATTTCCCATCTGAAAAAAAGGCGACGAGAGAGGAAATGGGCGGCTTGGGGCGTGCCATTACAGGCAACTGGCAACACCAGTCAATAGATTCAAGTGTCATCACTCACTGTCACCATCACCCTTTACTGTGTTATAATAACTGTATTTTTCCTACCTCAATGCCATCACCCACCGCTCACCACAGTCGCTGTCACTGCTGTCTAGCGAAAGGCGATTACGAGATTTTTTAACAATCGAAAGAATCGGAGTCGTTAATATAAACCATCGAGTCAACCATCGACTCGCTGTTCTACAAAAGAATCGAGATGTTATTCGATTGTTTTGAGTCAGTGGAATCAACCACTAGTTATCGATTGCCAGTGCTCGATGTTTTTTAAGCTATTGCATAGCTTCTATAGCGGCCTTGAGCGTGGGGATCGAATCCAGAAATTCCGTAACGAAACCATCCCCGAGTGCCACACGTCTTTTTATTTATTTTCATGATTCCTTCCCCGTCGTGATATTGATTATTTTCGATTACACTTGTTGAAATAATTAGTTGGGATTCGCAAACACAACCCAAGTCAAGAACTCGTTAAATTCTAAAGTTTAGAGTTTAATCGAATCGCGCCATGCGCCAGTTGCAATAATCTACCGAGTCGGACTCGAGTCCAAGTCGAAACAATCGAGAACTGTCGAGATGTTCAAACAATCGAAAAAAACCTCGCCATCGCCCATCGCTACTGCTGTCACTCTGTCAGGAGTGACTGTCACTAGTCACTACTGTCAGGTCAGTGTCAAGTCAACACTGATTTTGGAACGGACGTACATACATTTTGTTGTGCGTAAACAATAATATCGTAATGTTCAGATTTTATATACTTGAAAATTAAACTTAAAATGCAAAAGTAAATGTTTTTAAATGAACTAACTTCCGATATACGATTTTCCTATATCCCCATATACCATCTGTTTGCAATATTTTACTTTTATTTGTGCTTCTGAGAAAAATTGTAAACAAAGAATCTATATAACAAAAACAATGTGGTCGCATTTACAACGTGGAAGTTCACCGGTAGACTGGTGTGAATCGAACTATTCTATATCACCGGTAATAGCTGAATTTGTGAACACAGTAAGTATTTTTCGTTTTTTCTATTTTTAGTTTCTGAGCAAAGACAAAGGATTTTCTTTCTTGGCGCTTTTATTATTTTGTACATTTAAATTCGATACTTTTCGTTGGCCTTGGAATAATAATGAGAAGTAAAATGAGAGGTATTAGTCTTTCTTATAAGCTGCAAAAAACTGTGGCACTTAGTCATGCATGCTTGCCCAAAATGGTCAATGAACCTGGCCCTAATTTATTCTGCTGCCCTGCCACAACGCAATGTCATATGTATACGTTTTGTTTTCGTTTTAGATTAGCAATGTGTTGTTCTTCCTGTTGCCACCGGTGTTGATACATCTTTTCCAAGAGTATTCCAAGTTGTTCAACCCTGCAATTAATGTCCTCTGGGTTCTTTTGATGGTGGTTGGTATAAGTTCTGCCTATTTCCATGCCACCTTGAGTTTAGTAGGTAAGAACATGAGCTCTTTACATTTAAGTATTTTTTGTTCGAGCCATAAAAATCTAATAAGATTTAAACTATAAATATAGTAACATTTCCAAATTCTCTTTAATATGAAATGAAATTGTGAAAAGTATGTTTTTATAATAAAACTTGTTTATTGCCTTTTATCAAAAGTTTTAATATTTTTGCGTATTTCATTGTTGTAATATAATTAACATAACATAACATAACATCAGGCTTGTAATCCCCGAAGGATTAGGCAGAGGTGTGTCTAATAGTACACCCACATACCAACAGTTATGTTTAAGTCTCATGTAATAGGATGTGATCATATTACTATCAATGGGGCACAAATCCAGACTATGTGTATTATGTAATATATTTCAATATTAATCTTCATTTCAATAAATGTATTTTCTAACAACAAAATACAATGTTAGATTGTTTCTAAAAGACATCTTTAAGTATGTCAAACCAGTCCCTAACACCCCCCGCTAACCTATCCATAGTGTCCCTATTTCTATGAAATAACACTTTAAATCAATATTTCTTTCACAAAACATTAGTGATTAAAGTTTGTATCCCATTTCAAACAATTGATTAAAACAGATGATGTTTTAAATGACTCATACCTACCAGTCTTTTCTGAGACAAAAGGAAGAGAATGTGGCTCATTACATTACAAAGGGATTTATTTATTTCAAAATGTAAATAATTTATATTAGAATCTTACAATATGCACACCCTTTTTTTTTTTTTGGATGGGAAATCATCAAATGACTTCTACCACTCTGGGCGCAGCGGGAGGGAGTGTCAGACTCTTACTGACTAAAACCCATCCATGTTCCTTCCTCGCCCTTTATGTTCCGGGGCCGCGGTATCTCTTTCGAACAGGCCCGCAACCCCGGAATATGCGCACCCTTAATTACATCTCTGGCCAAACCGGGTTTAGAGGCATGTTGTTATATTAAACACATGCATGCATGTTGTTATTTTATTATGTTTAATGCTATTAATATTTTCAGGACAGCTAATGGATGAGTTGGCCATACTATGGGTGTGTATGGCAGCATTTGCAATGTTTTTGCCAAAGAGAAATTTTCCAACATTCTTAGATGGAAACAGGTGAGTTGAGTTAATAATAGCTTCTGACGCTTTTCGACTATGGGGCAGCCAGTCTTAGAGCCAAACCACACGGCGCCTGAGCGTTACCGCTCCGGTTGTCTACATACAAAAATGTGTTGCAGCGTCACGGCAATGTACGCTGTGCTGTGCACTCCCGCGCGGCGCAGCACCGAGACGAGGCGGGGAGGGGCGGCGGCGGCGCCGCCGCGATGCCGCACTTCTCGTGTGGTAGTCAGTGCGGTGAAACGGCTTGCGGTACGGCACCGCACCGCGCCGTTTGGTTTGGCTCTTAGCAGAGACATTGTAGTGCACAGGTGCACTCCCTATTCGAGGGAATAGGGAGTAGTAGACTGAGGTCACTGAGGAGTCTAGTCAGTCTAACCATCATAATGCGATGAGACGGCAATCCAACACGACGGGAGAGAAATCAGGCGTAGGATAACGAAATTATTCATGACATTTATGCATAGGGTACTTAGCCTACGCACGCCCTTTCACCCGTGTGTGCCTGAGGCCCCCACTTGTTGTTGTTTACACTCACGACCTACCCACGTAGTGTTACTTCCTCGTTCTTTAAATATGCTACTACTTACAAATTGTTAGCATAAATTAACGCAAATTCACACATTTTGTTATAAAGAGACTGTGAATATGGTAATTAGTGCTATAAAACATACAACACTAATTATGCTCTACTTTTAGCATTTAAGTATTACATCATATCGCGCCGCGTAAGTAAATTTTTAAACTTTGCCTTCTATAGCTACATACCTATATTTACTAAATAAATAAAAAGGTAATTTTTCAGATTAAGTATAACGAATAATTATATTTCACATTGTGATGCAATAGGTTCAAAAATCTGTAAGAATGCAGCATAAAAAAGTAACAGCTTTTGTACTATCGCGTGATAAAAACCTATGATACCTAGTAGGAGCAAAACAAAACCCATTTCGGTAGTACGCACATCCAATCAAGCTATTCAAAACCAGTTTATGCGGAACTCTTCTAGTACGGGAAACCAATATAAAGCAAGGCCAAGTTATACTGGAGATGTGAAACTGAATGTGTCGCCGTGTGTACTTACCTAGTTTAGCAACTACTGAAGTACCCATCTACATGAACGTATCGTATGCATGCGCCATGCGTCATTCCATAGAGGATTCTTATCTAAAATAAATATTGATGAATATTTGGTATACTTAAACTGTACGTACGTATTGTGTTATAACTATACTATATTTAGGTATACTTTTATACTAATATTATAAAGCAGAAGAGTTTGTTTGGTTGAACGCGCTAATCTCAGGAACTACGGGCTCGAATTTAAAAATTCTTTTGTGTTGGATAGTTCATTTATCGAGGAAGGCTATAGGCAATAAGAAATGTTGCAATACGGGGGAAATTTTATTCCCTTTGTGAGCTCTTTCTCTCTTAAGTGACCAAACGAAGTTGCGTGGATTGACCTTGACCATAGAAACCATTTAGCTTATGAGAAGTATGGTCTTACGACGCACCGTCTCCTAGTTAGGAGCCTTTTAATTTTTGCTAATTTGATCATAAATAACATCAATTTAAATTTAAAAATAATTTAGTTCAAACTTTGCAATTTCTGCCTTTTTAGTACCTACTCCAACCTGGGTTGATCCAATTCAACTTTCTGATGAGTACTAACAGGATCGATTGGCATTAAAAAATGTTTTGTGTAAAATGGCAATTTTCTTGCTAATTGTACATTTTTTTAAATCTGTGAATGGGGATCAAAATTTCACGAAAAATTATGCATAGTCTCCTAAGACCATTTTCGTGTAGCTGCAACTGTTAACGATGTCCCCCCTTACTGCCCCGCTGAAAGTTATTTGTTTTGCAATTTCTGACTTAGTAGGTACTCCAACCTGGGTTGATCTACAAGAACTTTCTGATGAGTATTAGAAACGGTACTGATTGGCATCAAAAAAATGTTATGTGTAAAATGGCAATTTTCTTGATAACTGTTTTTTTTTAAATCTGAATAGGGATCAAAATTTTACAAAATTAAAAATTATGGATAGTTTCCACCTTGTAAGGTACAAATATTCTCCAGAATGAAAACGGCCTCCAAAAGCTTATGGTAATCCTCACTCCATTAGGTACCTACTGTGGCCTCCTTTTTAGCGTGTTTTTGCCCTGTTTGACTGTTTCTGTTAAGGCGACAGAATCGTTGAAATTGTCACCAGTCGCCGCGTCGCGCCTCTTGCTTCCGGTCTGCTACAATTTGATCTTGATTTTCTCGTTCAAAGCAATGGCGTAATAGCCTAGCCTCACATTCCCCGATTTGATTTGCCCTTATTCATGATACGTTATTTGAATGGATATGTTATTTTATTTATTTCTATAAAATGCCCACATTTACCTATCTCTTGGTTGATGACATAGGTAGGTAGTAAAAAATACCCTCATCACTTTCTTCACATAAATACACAAACAAGTTCGCAACTAATCGTTAAAACCTTGAAATACACAATTATTTGTATAATATCAAGCATGTGGACGTGGTTCCTATAAAAGTTTACTAGTTCAATTTGATCATAAACACCGTTGGTATTAGTTTGCGTGACCTATTCAACAAACATTCCATACCTAGCCATGTTGTTGTGGGTTTTACAGGTATACTAATAGCTAGCTACGAGCTATACCACGCTACCAACTTTTACAGCGACCTAACGTGTAATTAATAGGTGCAGCATACAATTAACTGTAATGAGTAGATCAGGGTTACAGCGCACTTATCTACTTTAAATTAATTTTCCGCAAACTAATAATAAATTTTATATCTCCAGCTGCCATGCAGTCTACTGTTATTACATAAAACCATTTCCATCTGAATTATAGCTGTGTTCTGGTTGGCACGGAGAGATACTGAGTGCATATGATTCACGCGTTCTGATTGCGCGAAAATATGTTACTAGGGTAATCGTTATTGAATAGCATTGTTGTAAAATAATCCTTTGTTCGTTTTCAGACGTCGCCTGGCTATCTACTCGGTGATAGCGTCGGTACTGGCGACTGGCTTCCTACTGATGCACCCGGCAGCTAATGCTTTTGCGCTGATGACTATCGCTCTGCCAGCTTATATTTTTCTATATGCAGGCCTGACCAGGTACTAAAGAAATTCCATATAATTATCATACAATCACCAGTAGGTACTTCCCGAAAAAATACGCCACACGTGGGACTAGGGACTAGGTAATTACGTGTACCTATTGCCTATTATTTTGTTTAAATCCTGAGGAGTAGGAGGTAAGACTACTGATATTTATGAATCGGACACAAATTGTGACTCCAGGCTCCAAATACAATTTCCACTGCGAGGATCGACCGGAGCACACGGTGGAGGTCTGCCCTGCGTGAGCGGAGCACCGCCGTGTCCTCGTAGCGGCGATCGGCGGCGGCGACGTCTCGCGTCCGGCCCTGGTTCAATCCATGGTCCGGAGCGATACGGAATGGGAAGCCGTCAGCTCCTTCTGCGAAGCAGTCATGCTAGCGAAGGAGGTGGCGGAACGAGAGAGGGAGAGAGCCTCTCTTCCCGGCCGCCGCGGGAGACGCACCGGGCGTCGGGGGCCACGTGGTGGCTACGGGCCACCGTAGATGCGGGCCTGTTAGTGGGAGAGCCGACTGCAAAAATGCCTATCTCATCGGGTACCCCAATAGGCTATCTTTAGATCGTTAACCGACACTTAAACACGTAAAAAAAATCTGGTCTGCCAGGGCCGATCCTGCCGGGTCATGGAAAAAAATCTTATTTTTTGTCGTATTTTCTTAGTGAAACTTACGTCACAAGGTACCCGAATTGAAGTGCTGGCAACAGTTAACCATTGAATAATTACGTAAAAAAAAGTGGGTCTGCCATTGCGCACTCTGCCGAAAGTACTTGGCAGACCCATAAAATATGCCCTCCGGAACCATGAACCTACCTCATCGAGTACCCTGATGGAACATACGCCAAATAATAACCAAGATGCCCTAGATAGAGGATCAAAAGGTCTGCCAGGTCTAATCTTGCCGGAACTTATTGTTCAAAGCATTTGAAGTTGGTATGGTTAGGTTAGGCAGCATTATTTATGCAAACATTCAATTTAACTACAATGGCGGTCAAATGACAGCAAGAGCTATTTATAAACAAACCAAAAATTTCAAAATCAGAGTCAGAAGAACTGTTCAAAAAACATGGCATAAAAAAATTAAAAATCACTTTCATCGCTTGAACTGTTATATGACTGATCAATATCATCGTCCTCTGAATCGATCATTATAATGGACTCTACAGTGAGTGGTTGGGTCATCTTCGTACCATAGAAGTTCTAGGCGATTGTTATTTAAAACCCATCCGTATTTTTTTGCATCCATTTTTATCAGTTCATTTGAACATGCGTTTTGCCACATAGCGTTTATGAAAGCCGTCCTCAATATTTTTTGCTTTATTACATTTTCACAAGGTGGCATTCCGCATGAACTAAAATTTCTATTTTTTTTTATTAAGGGACTATTTAATTTTTTGCTTGAGTATTTTTTATTAAAAATGATGTCGGTAACTAGCAGCATAAGTATTCTCACAGTTTTTAATTCCATATATTTCACAGGTAAATTTTTGAATCACATCTACTACTTCAGTATCATTCTCGTCTAATTTATTGAAAGCATTCTGGTAGATCGAATTTTGTTTTAAAATCTCGAAAGGTTTCGATTTACCTTTGTTGTGAAAAGCAGCGGTGTAGTCACAACCAGTGTATGCATGAAATGTTGGTAAAGAACGACATAACGTTACGCCTAGTATTTTTGATAATTGGGTACAATTTATGGCATTTGGATCTTTGGATCTCGATAATCCGCCTGAAAGTACCCAAATATCTGGTTTTATATTGTGTGCGTGTGCTAAAGCACCAACTAAAATATCAGTATCAGATGCTACTATTGAAACATGTTTAGCGTCTCTTTTTTTATACAAATGGAAAATTATACGTGTGTCGGTTTCTTCGTGGTCGCAAAAGTAATCAGCTTCAAGGGTTTTTGTTATATTGCCACCGTCGGCTCTAATCGAATAGCGTTTGTCTTCCACTGTGACAAATACTTTTTTATTGCCGATTATGTTGCTCATACAATTATTCTCCCAAAAGTGCGAAAGAAAATTAACCACAGCGTTTTTAAATTTGTTGTTTTTTAGGGCTTTGTGAAAGTTTGATGGTGCTTTTTGGGAAGGGCCCTTAATTTCGTAAGGTATCTCTACTTCCTGCCGTTTTGCTCTTTCACAGTCTTTTATGGAGGGCGATAAATATCTGTCAAATATTAAATGAATTTCATCAGCTTCTATGTTGCAAATTTTTTGGAAAATAATTTCGGCTAGTTTTTCAAATGTGCTTGGAATTAAAGCTGGACTTAGGAGGTATAGCACATTAAAACCGTCCAGAAAACAAGCATCGACTCTGTGTGGTGGCGATGCAGGTTCAATGTTGCCTTTAAGTTTTTTTGCTAGCACTGATTTATCGGTTTTATTCATGTCACCATTTTGCTGACAAAGAGCAGGGGGAAGTGGCGCCAACGGAAAGGAGAGATACATTTCTATGTCGATTTTGTGTTCCAAGCCAATACATAATAGCCTTCCAAATATGACCCTTTCCATTTTTATTTCAGCTGTTTTTGTCCCGTCTCTGCTTTTTTGAGTTTAGGAGACAGATTCAGAATTGAAGTTAAGAATTTTATTTCGGGTAATAGGTTTCTCGAATCGGTTTACATCTTCGGCAGATTTCTCTATAAATTGTTCTTTCTGATGCTGTCCAAGCTTACCCACAGTAAGCAAAAATGTAGCTACTTCATTTGACGTGGCTTTTCCAGTTGAAATATTGAATAATTGGTTTTTGTCTAATTGGGAGTCAAATGGGTTCATTGTATTTTCAAGTGCTTGCTTGATATTTTTCAGAGATTCAGCATCTTTTTCTATTTGTCTTGAACTCAAATGATGGGAAATGTCATTCTTTGTGGTTAATCCAATTTCAAAGAGCGTTTCTGAAATTGTTTTTGCCCTTATACTATGGTTCAAAGCCCATCGTTGTCTGGCCTCTACAAAATTACTCAGGTGTACAATTCCAGTCATTGCACTGGCAGCGTTGGCATTGATTGACTGCTCCAAAGTTAAATCTACTGGTATCCTAGCAAAGAATTTGTTGGTTCTCTTTATACCAAACAAACCTTTCTGAAAATCATCCATCAGTATATGGTTAGTCCGCTTTAATTTCAATAAATTATCGTGATACTTCAAAATCCAACGCGCATAGTTTGGCTGATTGAAGACAAAAAAGACATTTGCCATCTCGAAAATTGCACAAACAAACAGATCAAAATCATTGGTTTTTATGCTTCTGCAGAATCGCAAGTAAACATTTATGAGTTCAAAGTATCCCAAATAATACTGAGCGGTCTTGCCGTGTTTTCCTTCTTCGGTGGACATTTTAAAGTTCTTGTACTCCTCAATGTAATGTTTTAATATACTTCCAATTTTCAATTATTCTTCTTCAGGTTTTGTTGGAGGTTGAACGTTCAGAATGTTATACTCTTGCTGTCATTTGACCGCCATTGTAGCTAAATTGAATGTTTGCATTTTTTTGTATTTAGATAAATATAAAATAATTATTGTACCCACTTAGTTTTCTGCAATCAATGGCAAACCACCACCATTACATTTATTATTTCTTTGATTATTATACCTATATTGTAAGCATGTTTTTGTACACGTAGTTATTGTTAATATTAAATTTAAAATATACATGTTTGAGTGCTACAATTCTTGTTTTATGTAACGTTTCAATAATAATCATAAATTTGTATGAAATAATGCTGCATAACCTAACCATACCAACTTCAAATGCTTTGAACACTAAGTTTCGGCAAGATTAGACCTGGCAGACCTTTGGATCCTCTATCTAGGGCGTAAGTTCCATCAGGGCTATTTGGCGTAAGTTCCATCAGGGTACTCGATGAGGTAGGTTCATGGTTCCGGAGGGCCATATTTTACGGGTCTGCCAAGTACTTCCGGCAGAATGCGCAATGGCAGACCCACGTTTTTTTCCGTAATTAATCAATGGTTAACTGTTGCCAGCACTTCAATTCGGGTACCTTGTGACGTAAGTTTCACTAAGAAAATACGACAAAAAATAAGAATTTTTTCCATGATCCGGCAGGATCGGCCCTGGCAGACCTGACTTTTTTTACGTGTTTAAGTGTCGGTTAACGATCTAAAGATAGCCTATTGGGGTACCCCATGAGGTAGGCATTTTTGCAGTCGGCTCTCCCACTATGTGGACGGTTGGCTATGGGCTAGCTAGCCGTCCGTCCGTCTAACGACGACAAGCCTCAAAGAGATGTCAGCATAAGGGGAGGGGCCCGCTAGGGCCGAAGCCTGCCGGGGTTGCCGGCCTGTTCGAAAGAGATACCGCGGCCCCGGAACTGTGCCGGAACATGAAGGGCGAGGAAGGAACATGGACGGGTTTTAGTCAGTAAAAGTTTTACACTCCCTCCCGCTCCGCCCAGAGTGGGAAAAGTCATTTGATAATTTCCCATCCTAAAAAATAAAAAAAAGGGCTCCAAATACAATTAAGGCGCTTAGACGAGCTAAATTAGCAAGTCTATTTGTGGTGATTCAAACTTCGTTTGAAATGCTGTTAGAATATACCTAGTTCTGATCAGCTTGCACTACAAAGTGGTTGTTACGTCAGTCACTGCGGGCCAAATAGCGCGAAATGAGTGGTTCCCTTCGATTTACAAAAAAACTATTGATTGGATTAAAAAACTAAAACACTATCTGTATATTGCTTGTAGAATTATTTGCTAAAAAATCAGAATGATCGCATGCATATTAGTAGGTATGTTATTTTTTGTTTGAAAGATATTGTTAGAGATAAGTTCGTTGATTTTTTTATCGAGTCAAAATAATTGTATTATGTTTTCAAAACACTATCATGCTAGCATATATCCTGAAGAATATCGTATATTTTTCTAGTTTTGTTTATAGCAGTGAATCATGTTTTTTTAGGATGTATGCATGTAATCGCCATAAACTGCTCCAATTGGAAATCGAACCAAAGACTGCCCAGCACTTGCGCTTGCGACAATTTGCGACGACTAAACCAACGAGACTTCGTTGGTGTAGAAATTGGAAGCGTTAAAAAAGTACAATTAATGAAACAAATTGCCTGTCGGCAACCAGGCATCTTTATGCTGTTGACTCTAAATAATAACTAACTTACTTGTCTTTATTCTAGAGTGGAGTGCCCGCGCGTGTATCGCCTTGGTCTGCGCTGCTTCGCCGTCAGTGTCCTAGCAATATTCTGCTGGATATTGGACCGCATGTTTTGTGACGCCTGGCTGTCCATCGACTTCCCCTACATGCATGGCGTGTGGCACGTACTCATCTTCATCGCCGGCTACACTTCTCTCGTACTATTCGCCTACTTCAACGTTTTAGAAGAGAGCCCCGAACAGAAACCACAACTCAAGTACTGGCCAGTAAACGAATTCGAATTGGGTATTCCATATATAACAATGAAACATCCCTACAAAACAGACAAAAATCTAGCCATCTAGTCATTTTTTTTGCAGTTCTCAGAAGGCTGATAAATTTGTTTAGTATCATTTGACCTTATTGAAATGATAGCTTATAAATACATATCTATTTATTTAGCAGCAGAAGCAGTTGACGAGATTGGCGTAATGGGAACACAAAAGATATGTTTATGTATAGAACGCTTTAAATGTTCATTTTAATTAAGTACGCCAAAATATATATTTTTAAAGGTTTTATGACAAGTCTTGTATTTTTTACGAAAAATCAAGTGAACTTAAATTAGTTCAATGACATAAATGTTTTACTTAGTCATTTTTTTTTGGTATTTGTTTTTGTAGGAATCGTAGAGCAGATTGACCTACTACAGCTGTTGACTGTGATTATATTGTATTGTTTTATAAATATGTTTCTTTTTTAAACAATACTTATTATTGTTATTAATACTTTATAATATTTTAATAGTTTATTTATTCATATATTTTATTTTATTTTTATATAAATGACAACAAAATTATTAACACATTTAAAGTATTTTAATTTAAGTAGTTTGTTTAGTCCTTTATTTGATTTATAAATAAATGACTAAAAAAAGTATACTTAAACATTTTCATGGAAGTCGCTCAAAATATCAGTGCCAGTTTAGTCAAGCTAAATAAACCAGAAAATGTTTAAAAAGAGAATATTTACATAAAAAGATGTGATGTCAAATGTATCTGAGATATTAATGTAGGATAGTGTTAAGTGTCAAACTACTTATTTTGTAAACTTCTAGATTGTAAATTTGAAACAGTGTGTAGTACAAAATAGTAGTGGTATTGATGACATGTTATGTATCCAGATTGTGTTAACACGTTAACACTTTAATGAAATGAAAGTTCATGGACTTATCAATAATTCATCTCAACAAAGTATTCTAAATAAGCCGAGAGCTTGAGAAATTAAACTGTTCTCGAAATTAGTAATGTTACTGTGCGGATAATGCCAGTGTAAGTTTAATTTGTATGTAAATGGGCATCTTTATTCTGGGGTTGAGCATGGAGTCAAGATAGGTATACCTATTAATTTTCCATAAATTATAATTATAACTAAGGGGGCATCTATCTTTTATTTAAAATTGATATTTTAGCTGTCAAAATAGTAAGGTGTATGGTATAAACGAATGAAAACAAAAACATTATATGACATGATTAGTTTGTGATTTAACTATGAATCTCAATTTATTGCTATTACTTAGGTATTTAATTAATTTCCTGTGGGCCTAAAATTTCCGCTATAACAAAATCATAGGTAGTAAATTTTTACTTTACGTTACAATTCCTATTATTGCGTCCGTGAGAATTTTAACGTGATTAAGAATAAGTAATTTTCCTAATAAGATTCTGCTACAGTGGCCGGTATTGTACGTAATTGTAACGTCAAGTATCTCGAGTGTGATTCAAACTACAGCTACCTATAATGTTTTTCATACTGTAAAAGAAAATTGAACAGATTATTTTTCGTTTTAGTTTTGATTGACGTATTTTTTGTTTTGTCTGAATTTTGAAGATTGATTATACATAACTACTTAATTAATAAACTTTTTGGGGAATCTAATAATTTTTTTTCACTTATTCTTCCCATATTAAAATAACAGGCGAGAAAATAAAGGCTGGAATGTTTGATTTCATCATTATTATTTACTTATAGTATTATTCAGATCCATAAACATTTGAATAACATTTGCTCAATTATATAATATTTTATATTTATTTATCATTTGAACTTTTATGTACCTATTAATCAGAGTCAGAAGATACATTATGATGTTGATTGGGGTGTAAACTAGCCGAGTCAAACTTCTTCCTAGGGTAAGTGCTACCTCCACGGTACACCACATGGTTCTTCTCAGTTTCTAATATCTTCACTTCATGGAGCAACTGTGGCTTCTCCATCACATTTTGGAGTTGTTCCCAAATGTATATAGCCACATTCTCTGTTGTGCTTACCTAAAAAAGAAAAAAAGTTTATTCACTTGTCCATGGAAACAGGAAATCAATCCCAATCAATTGTAAAAAGTTCGAAGGTTATCACTACATATTTAAAACAAAGTTCTCTGCCACGTCTGCCTGTCTGTTCGCGATAAATTAAAAAACGACTGCACCGATTTTCATGCTGTTTTCACCAATGAATCAAGTAGTTCTCGAGGAAGGTTTTAGTATATAATTTGTACACAGTAAAATTACCACGTGTATGAAGTCATGGGCAACAGCTAGAAATCTACAAAGTAAACAAAAATTTAGAAACTCAAGATAATTATTTAGATAAGTATTGACTTCCTTGCCCTTTTAGTATTACACAACTTTAAACCATGGTTTAATTAAAAATACATTAATTGTTGCTGTGATTCATATTATCTAATTGCACAATTTAGAGAACTAGTTTATATTTTTTTATAAATAGGTACCTGAGCTTTGAAGTAAGGTACATCATGGTCCAAGTTTTTATGGTCAAGAGGGTCCATGATAGCAACCTGCATGTACTGCTTGAGCTCATGCACATTCATCACCATGCCTGTTGTAGGGTCTACTGGGCCCTTAACTGTCACCAAAACTATAAAATAAAAGAGTACTATTCATTAACTTATTAAGTCAGGACATGGCACAGATAGTTATGGGAAATCATTTTGAAGAGTCATTGGAAGATAACCAGTCTAGGCTTTTCTTTATTTTGGTGCATCTAGATAATTTCATAAAAATGTTTCAAAATAAACTTACCAACATAATTGTGTCCATGTCCATTGGGGTTGTTGCATTTTCCGTATAATTTTTTGTTTTCTTCATCAGACAAAAATGGACTGAAACAAAATCAATAAATGTATCAGAAAATAGAGAAAAAGTTTTCCAACTAAATGGTATAAAATTCAAGGATCGATAACCTCAGGGATCAGTGACCGGAGTTCTCGGTATTTATTCAATGCGTTGCCGGAAGGATCTAACCCGAACTTGTTGCATGTGTAACCATCTCAAATTACATTGAACAATATATCTTTATTAATTGTGAAAAGTGAACAATTACCTGTGCAGTCTATGGCAGGAACTAAATGTTTCACGCCTCGTTATTGAAACTATCGGTAGCGGTGTTGGAGTCATTATTTTAAATTAAAATTATTTAATTGAAATAGCAGTGCAGTCGACAACTACTTCTAGCAACAGCTAATGGAATACTGGCAAAATAGAGTGTGACTGGGGCAAATGACAACGCTGCAGTTTACATGTACAATTTGATGAACATTAATTAACGAAAGAAATCACGAGCACAACAAGTATTTAAAAAAGTTTACATTTGAGTTGTCACTCACTTTTAGAGTTTTAGGGTTGCTATACTCGATACTTTGACAATTTTTTTATTTTTTTTATTATGTTCATTCGAGGTGGAAACACAACAATAAAAATCTAAAAACTGTGTCTTTGTGAATGCAATGGGTTTTTTTTGTTAATAACAATTTCACGAGCTTGTAATGTTAGTTAGACAACACAGAGTCATAAAGAATATACAGTGAGTTATAATTCTATCTCAATGGTTTTAACCGACCGACCGACTTTTGCACACTTTGCAGCAATGTAAACGTCAAAAAAAATCGTGTTCCTTCAATTTGTCTCCTTCTCAAATTCTCAACTGAGAATTTCAAAGGTTTTAGAAAGAGATAGGTAACTACTTATTTGTTACCTGTGCCACTTCTGTCAATGTCATACGCGTCAACAAGTGCCATGAACAAGTGGAATATAGACTACCACAGACCATGTAGACTACCAAAAGACTACGTTTCTAACTCTATGTACTAAAGTACAGTGAAGAAAAAAGCGCGGGAATCATCGAATTTGGCGGGCGTGATTTTTCTTTCGTTTTCTTAAAAATATTAAAAAATTGGCTATTGGAGATAAGTTGTGTAGATATATGTAAATATTCATTAGATTAGTTGATATAATTGTTTATAGGTAGATATAGTTCTTCATTTAGGGTAAGTTTTTTATATTTTATTTTTCTGGCCAGTGGCCACAATGGACGATGAACCGCCTGATCCGGGGGGCACAGTTCCCTCGGTCGGGCATAATATTACTATTTACGAATCCAGTATGGATACGGACTCGTCCTTAAACCGATCGGAGCGGAAAAGGGCTAGAGCGCCTCGTAAAGTATGTGTCGCGTCGTAACGCGAATGTGAATAAAATAATTATAAATAATAGAAATTACATGGCAATACCAACGCATTGTTACTCTGTAATGACAGATGTTTATCTGTGGTAAGGTCCACAGAGAAAGAGGTTATAATAAGATCCCGCCAAAAAGTAAGTGTCGTTGCCTGTGATGCGATGATCTTTGCCGGCGTGTTCTGCGGTTTCCAAGTAAAGTGGAACTGACGAGTCGCTCGTCAACAGAGTGCTGTGTGAAAGCTAAGTAGCCCCCTAAGTTCCCCCTGAATTGCGCTAAGTAGAGCTAAGTTAAGTAGCCATAAGTAGCTTTTGAGTAGTTGCTATTATGAGAGTAAGCATGAGGCTAAAGTTGTTAGCTGGTAGCGGTGCTTGTAGATCATTAGATATAATGTAGAACGAGTAACGCTGTACTGATCGAGCCTGTGTCGAGCTGGCCTCATGGGTAGCATGCGGCAGATCGACAAGGCAGGCTGATGAAAGCCACCTGTTAAAAGAGCCTGTGTCGAGCTGGCCTCGTGGGTGGCACGTGGCAGATTGACAAGGCTAGTTTATGAAAGGCTCCCCCCTGAAGAGATATTATGGTACGTACCTACTGATAATCTACCGAGCGTGCAGCTTGGCAAGTTTGGCTTATGAAAGCTTAAAGGCCTAGAGTTGGAATGGACGGCCATGAGGGTCAAATCCTAAAGAACTGTAGAGTTAAAAGTAAAGTAAGAACTGTAGAGTTAAAAGTAAAGTAAAGAACTGTAAGAGTTGGGGATTCCTAGAGGAGCAGTAGAGGGCAAGGGTTGACCAAGAGAGGGTCTGAACGAATGCAACTGCTTAGTGGGGATTCCTGGGGCAGGAGAGGGCAAGGGTTGGCCAAGAGAGGGTCTGAACGAATGCCACTGCTTAGTGTTGGGGACGCCTTGGGCAGTAGAGTGCAAGGGTTGACCAAGAGAGGGTCTGAACTAATGCAACTGCTTAGCGTTATAGAGCCTTGGGCAAAAGAGTGCGAGGGTTAGCTAAGAGAGTCTGAACCTAAGCAACAAAACTAGAGTCGGGGATGTATGAGCTATACAACCCCCTTATATCCTTAATGGTGCATGAGTGTGGCGCTAACGCTTATTTCTATTTACAGCTTGAGAAGAAGTGGCATAGTCACGGGCCGGATATACCGCCCTGATCATGCTTCCTTCTCCCCGCCCATGGTACAGAAGTAGTTAGTATCAATGGGCATAAACACCTACAGATGGTGAACAGCAGCGGCTAGCAGCTCGCTGAAGGGTGCGGCTAGAGATGGTGAACAAGCTGTGGAAGGAAGGTGAAATAAGGAAGAGAACAATAAAGCGAGGTACGATACTCAAAGTATTTATTACCATGATGAGATCATTATATTATTCGTGCGCCTGCTAATGTAAGCGAACCTAAGGCACGATTATATTACATACCCCATATGGCTTACATAATAGAGCAGGGGCGTCACGACATGGTGGAGATGCTGGGATATAAGAACATTAAGGAGCTTGAGGAGCTTAGCTAACCATCTATGCTATGTTATGTTTAATATTGCTAGAGTGAACTGCCATTCAGATGCAGTTTGATCATAATTACTTTTCTATTGCCACAGCAACGTGACCTAGATAATTAGTATGAGAATAAGTTTATCCATACTACAAGAACTGTATGATGCTCATCCATATTTCACCTTCTTCTGCATTCACCTATTTACATGTATGAATCACTTGCCTTTAGGGTGGTGGTGCCCTAAGTATAATTTGGGCAGCTTGTATAAAAGGAAAATTTTACAATTATTTGTTTAAACTATTATGATTGCAAGCTCATGATAGCAGCTTGCATGTTGAATGTTGAAATGAGCGCTTAATAATCCCATCTAAGGAAATATTATTAAACAAACAGAATGCTATTTGTTTAATTACTATCTAATGAAGCTGAGATGAAATAAAACTGTTGTCTAAGTTAATATTTTTCATCAGCCCTAAAGAAAAACAAACTCTTATAAGTTTATATCTGAAGCCGACAAGAGATGGCGTTGGTGTGATTTATGATTACGACCAGGTGATTTTGTGTGCAATGATTAATTAAACGTGTGTTTATTTATATGTTATAAATTCATAATTTTGAATTACGAAAATATAAGTTAAAGATATTATCGATTATTTTCGTTGAAAATCGATAACCTGTCAACTTTTCAATGTCAATGTCAGCGGAGTCGAACTGTCAGCGGTAAAATAAGCGGGTTTTGTAAAATTATAAATAAACAGAATGATATACAAATAAAGTGAGAATCTAAAGCCACTAACTAAAAGAGAGTTAATTATAATAATCAAGTGAGTTGTGGCGACTTAATTTCTCTTGAACTGCTAAGTAATACTTTCAGTGTGTGTTACTTGTAGTGTTTGTTGACAAGACCGGTAAAGATAACTGTAAACTTTATGTAAAGAATAGTGAAATGTTACAAATTTCAGTGAAGTACGTACATAGTCGTTGAATTACTCGAGGTACCTGATATTTTATTCAATGGGTTTTATTTGAGTAATGTAAGAGATCAACGGATCGATATTGATTTACGAATTTGGAAATCAATAGAAATCTACGTCAGTTAGGGTAACGAGTACGTACCCCTGAGTAGATAAATAAGGTGAATTGGGAAAATAACATTCACGCTTTTATATGATCATTGAAAGAAGATTGTGTTAAATGTTGCTACAAACCATGTAATGGTAAGATAAATACATGAGGTATTTACTTGTTTATTGTCATAACGTATGAGATGATTTTTGCTATATTAAATGGGATGTTGTAAAGATATTCTAATTAATAAAATGTACAACTTGCATTGCGGATAACTGACAATTGTTATTCACAATTGTGGTTTATTGAATAACTAAGAATAGTTATATGTGTTTAACAAAGTCTTATATTATTTACTGAGGTGTGTGATTTGCTTGAATTACAATCGAATTGTATTCTGCTTTTAGCATATCATACATTTATTAATGACAGAAGACATAAAAGCTATAGCGGTAAATGGTGTTCATCCATTTTACTTAATCACTTGCCAATGATAATCAATGATATTAAAAGGAACTCTGACCTATCCATGACTCTTTCAGTAAGTGATACGGAATAAAAACAAGAGCAGCATTGTTGTAGCTACACTTACCAAATTACTGAACAGATTTAATGAAGATTAAACAATTTTGTCTGATATGATTTGATCTGATTGAATTGTGACCATCCTTCTGTGGACGAAGTAAGCTCCATGTCACAAGTCCAGCTCGAGGCTGAATAGAACCTTGTTCGTGAAATGAAATTACGATTGCAGAATAAGACATAATCAGCAAACGTTAGTTATACAGATGACCATAGAATGTTTTGTAAAAACTAATCAGTGTGTGTTCAGTTGTATAGTACAACTGTAGTGGTAACAGGTATGACAATTTTGGCTTATTATAGTTGATGCAACAGTAACGCAATCTCTATTTGTTGATATATATTTGAAGGCACGGCAACGCTACTAGAGTACTTTATTACTTCAGAGAGTATTTTATTACTTCACTAGAATTCATTTTACATTCGATCACGCTGCTGCAGTGTCTCGAGTGTTTTTAAAGAGAAAAAGACATAGAAAACGACAATATCGTATTGAATTAAATAGGTATTGTTTTGTTATTAAATAATTTGTCTTATATGGGAAAAATTACTTGCGAGTCCTGTAACTTTAATGATGAACTATGTACGGCACGACAATATTCGAATGCCCCCCCGGAATTATTGAGCCTTACTTTAAAGATAAAGATAAAGAGAAGATAAAGATAACTTTATTTTGCATTTTGATTACAAACTTGGTTCCTTTGAGCTTATCCGTGTGCCATAAATGTGAGATTTTTATTAAACTTATTGAAATACCACATCAGAAAACATGGGTTTTATGAATCATCACTACTACAACGTCAGAGTCATACTTATTACTTAATTAATATTCATTAATACTCTGAGTTTTTGTGATAAAGTTGCTGATTTTCGATACAGTAATTTAGCTTTGGTAACAAAACCACTGCTTACTAGAATCATTGTTCATATTGAAATAATTCTCAATTTGTTTAATTAAGCACATGCAATGTATTTTGTGAAGAACCATTTTCTAAAATTGGATCAATTTTCTATAATAGGAGTCAAGTGTCATAGTTGTAGAAGAGCGATAGAGATGTCTGTACAAAACTGAATTATAATTTAAAAGCCACTAGCTACAAGTCTGTGTAGCTCTAATGGTCGAATGCTGAGCATGAAGTTCTATATTTTCAATTACTGAGTCTGGCAAAATGTTATCGGGTTTTTCAGTAACAGCCACTGAGTTTGTGCCCGGTGGATGCCAATAGGCTTGTTCCCTAAATGTGACTTAAACATTACTTCCAAAATGTGGGTAGTACTGCTAGGTACACCTCTGACTAACCCTTCTGGCATTACTTGGCGTGATGTTACATTATTTGTCTACATAACTTGAGTTAGTTATAGGGACAAACATAAATAACTGTAAGAGATTGTATAAGCTATTATACAGTAATTATGTTTTTAACCGACTTCCAAAAGGAGGAGAGGAAGGAGGATTTAAAAGAGAACGGATCTCCGTTAAGTACTATTGTGTAATAGAAGGACTATTACAGTTTAAAATAATAATAATCCTGTTCTAAAAGAGTGTCTATGTGATAAGTTTATCACTACGACTATAACGAGCGTTAACGTACTTACATGAAGGAACGAAGGAAATCTATGCAAACATCGTACTAACAATTACTAAAGAAGTCCCATACTCCATTGAAGAGTTAAGTCAATAGAAGAGTAAGAGAGAGAGTTCTTGCAGATTATGAATCACTACAAGACCAAGTAGATATCTTGATTGGCAACGATTACTGCTTCTCGCGCATGATGATTGAAAGAAAACTACTGAACGACAATTTATACTTAGTGAAGTCTAAATTCGGCTGGATACTATCTGGGAAAGAAACTAAACCAACAGAGTCACTATTGGTAATTACTTACTTTCAAAGCTCAATGGAAACAAAATTAGGCCCACCAGACTTACCTATTGACCAGGGTAATATATCATTCCTATGGGAACTTGAGTCCATCGGAATTAACGAATCTCTGAAAACTAATAGAGAAGAAGAACCTGTTAATAACTTCAATAGAATGACTGTCGACTAGTATTATCGAAGGTACTGTTGCCTGGCCCTGAAACGGATATTCTCCAGCTTTACAATCTAATTATGGCATAGCTTACGGAAGACTGGTGAGCTGGGTAAAGCGCTTATATAAAGAAATCTTTAAGACATATCATGAGACACTTAAAGATCAAGTGAAGAACGGAATTATAGAAATAATACAAACACCGGCTCAGAATGGAAAACATTAGGGTCGTGTACGATGCCACAGCGAAGAGTGGCGAAGGCAGAGGCCTTAATCAATGCCTGTGTGGACTGTTAATGTTGGAAGACTTAACAGGCCTGATTCGATTTCGACATCACAGAATTGCGATAACAGCAGACGTGGAAAGGCATTCCTACAGATTGCATTACACGAGGCAGACAGAGATGTGACATGATTTTTATGGTTTAAAGATATCACTAAACCAGTCACTAAAATAACTTCAGTGCATGAGATGTTGCAGAGCATCCTTTGGCATAATATCGAGTCCATTTATCTTAAATATAATAAATGATCTAAATAGACCACAACTACAACTAAGTGAAGATAATTTGCAGATGACATACATGTTGACAACCTCATCAGAAGAACCTCAACAATAGAGGAAGCCGTAGAATTGTGTTGAACTACCAAAGATACCTTTCAACAAATCTCAATGAACATAAGAGATTGGTGTTCCAATTCAGATGATTTTATGAAACGGATACCGGATACAAATAAAGCGCTCAAGTCTTAGGACTGAAGTGGAATCTAGAACAAGACACACTCGAACTCAAGTTCGACGCCAACACAGAAGCAAGCAATAAACGAGGTGTATTAAAGGTCATTGCATCAATCTACGACCTGTGCCGATTTGCCACTCCAAACATACTACCAGCAAAGTTATTCCTACAAGATCTGTGGAAACAGAATATAAATGGGCTGAGATATTTCCAGAACGATTACATGACAAATGGAATAAGATAAGGGAAGAGTTAGGTGAAATACACAAGATATTCATACCCAGATGTTATGTAACTGATACTGAAAAATACCAGTTACAATGCTTTATTGATGCTTCTTTGAAAGCATACGCAGCAGCAGTATACATAGTGAACGAAGAATATATACATTTCATCATAGGAAAATCCAGATTAGTACCAATAAAGGATCAAGATAATCTTAAGATACCACGCTTAGAACTACTGGGAGTACTCATAGGAAGTAGACTCATTTTTGTGATGAAACAATTCAAGATAAAACTAATGCAAAGAATGAATCGTAAGATATGTTCCATCAGAATAAAACCCAGCCGACGTAGCAACCAGACCTCCCACATTGAATAAAGACAGAGAGATATGGCAGCAAGGTCCAGAATTTCTACTGAAAGAACCGAAGTGGTGCCCGCAGACCGCGGCGAAGAGACACTTTCTTTCTCAACCTGTGGGGAGGGTCCGACGAACGGAGAGAGTGCAGAACTATTCAAGAAACGTGGAGTGAAATCATCACTACACCAAAAGAAATAGACAACAAAGACATGCCAAGTCATAGGATCGAACAGATCAAGAGATAAATCATGCTTTCCAGTAGAGGTCCAGGATAGATTTAAGCTGCAATCTAAAACTGTTCAAAGACATCGTTGGGATGTTAAGAAGGTCGCATGAAGAATGCTGACTGGTCATTCGATAAACGATACCCAATATTCATACCTAGAGAATGCGACTTTACCAACGACATTATAAAGAGAACACACGTAGAGAATGATGTCGGAGCGGACACGTTAAGCCTGATAAGACAAAATTATTGGATTCCACAAGGAAAAGCTCAAGTATTAAAAATCATAAAGAAGGCCGAGTTGCGTCAAACACGGTGGACCATTTAATTTACCACCAACCCCAGTCTTACCAGCAGAGAGAGTAAACTATAGTGCACCCTTCACTTTCACGGGAAGAGATTACATGGGCCCACTCGTAGTGAACAAAAGGGGTCCCAACGAGAGATGGATTTGCCTCTTCACATGCTACGCAGTGAGGGCAATTCACTTAGAAGTGGTCAAAGACCTCTCTGCCGAAGAAGGACTACTAGCCTTGCGAAGGTTCATAGCAACAAGAGGGGTACCGATTCTTATTACCTCCACTTTAAACTAATAGCTGAAATATTGTCAAAGGAATATTCGGAAGGAATATTGCGTAAAGATTCGTTGGAAATTGATTCCACAACTAGCACCTTGGTTCGGAGGATTCTACGAAAGACTTGTAGAAATAGTCAAGAATTACATGAAAAGAACTGTACCAAGCGACTCACAGCTAGCGACAGTAATCAAAGAAACAGAAGCAGTAATAAACACACGCCCACTTACCAGCGTAGATTCAGAATTGGATCAGATCATAAAACCGGCCAATTTCCTAAACTTAGGAAATGTATAACGATGGAAACATCCAATTCAAATGAAGAAATAATAAGAACTGTAACTAAAACCGAACTAGTGAAAGGATGGAGGAAAGCCATAATAATGATAGAAGAATTCAAAGAAATGTTTACAAACCGATACCTACAGAGCCTAAAAGAAAGGTATCGACATTCTCATAAAGAACTGAGAAGTACGGTTAAGGTAGAACCTGAAATCGGTCAAGTTGTACAGATTAAAGGTGAAACAAAGAAGCGAGAAGGATGGAAAGAAGGGAAGATAATATCATCCTTACTCAGAGGAGCAGATGGTCTGTGTGGAGCAGCTAAAATTAAAATAGGAGAGAGGGATTTACCCGATCCACAGCCCACATCTACCCGCTGGAGATGGATAAGAATGAGATAACTGAATACGAGACTAATAACACATGCGACAATGCAACGAAAGACCTAGAAATGGTATGGGAATAACACCCAATATTGGAAAATGACCCGATGAAATGGCAATAGAAACCCCAGTTGAAATTATAAGTATTCACATGAGAGAAGAAGGGTCAGAAGAAAATGAACGATATGTCAGAGAAACAATCCGACAGCAACACTCCAGTTGAAATACCTAACTCGAAAGAGGAAACAAAACCGAGAAGAAGCGCGGCCACTAGAGCTTTCGAAAAGATAAAGAGTGGACGCGCAACCTAACAATACACTAGCCAAGCCTTCGGGCCGGGAGTGTCGCGTCGTAACGCGAATGTGAATAAAATAATTATAAATAATAGAAATTACATGGCAATACCAACGC
The DNA here is from genome assembly GCA_916618015.1 of Xestia c-nigrum. NCBI lineage: Eukaryota > Metazoa > Arthropoda > Insecta > Lepidoptera > Noctuidae > Xestia > Xestia c-nigrum. Next base: position 8,670,354 of record OU745245.1, on the reverse strand, counting down.
ATTGTTACTCTGTAATGACAGATGTTTATCTGTGGTAAGGTCCACAGAGAAAGAGGTTATAATAAGATCCCGCCAAAAAGTAAGTGTCGTTGCCTGTGATGCGATGATCTTTGCCGGCGTGTTCTGCGGTTTCCAAGTAAAGTGGAACTGACGAGTCGCTCGTCAACAGAGTGCTGTGTGAAAGCTAAGTAGCCCCCTAAGTTCCCCCTGAATTGCGCTAAGTAGAGCTAAGTTAAGTAGCCATAAGTAGCTTTTGAGTAGTTGCTATTATGAGAGTAAGCATGAGGCTAAAGTTGTTAGCTGGTAGCGGTGCTTGTAGATCATTAGATATAATGTAGAACGAGTAACGCTGTACTGATCGAGCCTGTGTCGAGCTGGCCTCATGGGTAGCATGCGGCAGATCGACAAGGCAGGCTGATGAAAGCCACCTGTTAAAAGAGCCTGTGTCGAGCTGGCCTCGTGGGTGGCACGTGGCAGATTGACAAGGCTAGTTTATGAAAGGCTCCCCCCTGAAGAGATATTATGGTACGTACCTACTGATAATCTACCGAGCGTGCAGCTTGGCAAGTTTGGCTTATGAAAGCTTAAAGGCCTAGAGTTGGAATGGACGGCCATGAGGGTCAAATCCTAAAGAACTGTAGAGTTAAAAGTAAAGTAAGAACTGTAGAGTTAAAAGTAAAGTAAAGAACTGTAAGAGTTGGGGATTCCTAGAGGAGCAGTAGAGGGCAAGGGTTGACCAAGAGAGGGTCTGAACGAATGCAACTGCTTAGTGGGGATTCCTGGGGCAGGAGAGGGCAAGGGTTGGCCAAGAGAGGGTCTGAACGAATGCCACTGCTTAGTGTTGGGGACGCCTTGGGCAGTAGAGTGCAAGGGTTGACCAAGAGAGGGTCTGAACTAATGCAACTGCTTAGCGTTATAGAGCCTTGGGCAAAAGAGTGCGAGGGTTAGCTAAGAGAGTCTGAACCTAAGCAACAAAACTAGAGTCGGGGATGTATGAGCTATACAACCCCCTTATATCCTTAATGGTGCATGAGTGTGGCGCTAACGCTTATTTCTATTTACAGCTTGAGAAGAAGTGGCATAGTCACGGGCCGGATATACCGCCCTGATCATGCTTCCTTCTCCCCGCCCATGGTACAGAAGTAGTTAGTATCAATGGGCATAAACACCTACAGATGGTGAACAGCAGCGGCTAGCAGCTCGCTGAAGGGTGCGGCTAGAGATGGTGAACAAGCTGTGGAAGGAAGGTGAAATAAGGAAGAGAACAATAAAGCGAGGTACGATACTCAAAGTATTTATTACCATGATGAGATCATTATATTATTCGTGCGCCTGCTAATGTAAGCGAACCTAAGGCACGATTATATTACATACCCCATATGGCTTACATAATAGAGCAGGGGCGTCACGACAGTATGTAAAAGTTGTAATAAAAGAAGGCGAAATGGACGCTCATCAGGAACAACAGGAACAAATAATGAATCAAATTGTCATTGTGATAATGACTCAGTTCAACTTCATAGTCCAAAAATAACGACTAACGTACCGGTTCAGGCAATTTTATTTCAACAAGAAGCCACTCCACGTTCTGTGGATGGTCCCCAAACTGAAATCCAGAACCCAGATCTTCCCCAGAAGGCGCCACAGGTTGCTAGGACTTTGTACGAAGCCACAGACCTGTCGCCATACGTTGTACACATTCAAAAAAATGTTGATACAAATAACTCGGCTCAAACATTACACCCAATAACTTTAGGGCACTTTTTAAAGAAACGCAGATTTAACAACATCATTAACGGTTCACTAAAACGCATTGGTCGCAACCGAATTTCACTAAGCTTCTCCCGTTACGTAGATGCAAACTCTTTTATAAATGACCCAAGTTTGGCCAAAGAAAACTTGAGGGCATTTGTTCCATCTTTTAATGTGTGTCGGATTGGAATTATAAAAGGCGTACCTACCGAATGGTCTCCGGAGGAAATCATTGAAAATATATCCGTCCCCACTGGATGCGGGAAAGTCATAAAGGCTAGACGTCTCAATTATAAAGTACACGAACCGACCCCTGTGTGGAAACCATCCCAAACAGTCGTGCTCACCTTTGATGGACAAATTCTTCCAAAACGTGTGTTTTGTTGTTACAATTCCATGCCAGTGGAATTGTATACATTCCCTACTATTCAATGTTTTAACTGTTGTCGATTTGGCCATACAAAGGTACAATGTAGGTCGAACCCTCAGTGCTTCAAGTGTGGGGAGAAACTGTTGACGCAGACGTTGTGATATGGCAATGGAATGGCGTGTCAGGCGTGATCAACCAAATAAACACTTCGACAGTATATCCAGACTTTTATTTATCAAAATACAAGCTGATATTACACGTCCATTGTATATTCAATATGATGAATTAAGATTAAATTGGAGAATAACTGAGACGACACAAAACATAAAAGGGCAGAGACTGCAGAGAGCCGTGAGCAGATAAGTAGTTGTCAAAATCAGCTAAAAAGACAGATGACAACTTCAAATGACATTTAAATAAATATGGCTGCCTTTAAGCTGCGTTCATGTAGAGCTTACACAACTCCTAATACTCCTCCTTAAGCGCTACATGAGAGAAAAGAAAAAACTACTGTAACTCTACACAATATTTAAAAGACTCTACATTCAAGAGTTACATACTCTACCTACTTTAGAGCGACTCTACATAATTATACATATGATTCAATTCAATAATAATTACATGATTCATCACAATATAACAATATTTATCATTAATAAAATAAGTACAACAAAACTTTAACCATTTGCTCCACAAACTCTCACATTTAAACATTTTACAAAATTACAATGTTTCTGCGCACATAGTGGCTTTGTCAATACATCTGCTAGCATGTCATTAGTAGGTAAGTATCTTACAGTTATGTTTCCTTTTTGTACTAAATCCTTTACGAAATGGTAACGCAAATCAATGTGCTTCGTTTTCTTATGCGAATATTCTTTTACAAGTAATAATCTTTGAGCACTTTGATTGTCGTTGTATACAATTACATCAAAAGTTTTGGTAATAATTTCAGACAAGAAATTCTTCACAAAACAAATGTCCTTGCAAACGTCACTAATTGCTAAGTACTCTGCCTCTGTACTTGATAAAGCTATACTACGCTGTTTTCTAGCTTCCCAATTGATTAAACAGTTACCTAATTTTATAACAAATCCAGTGTAGGACTTTCTGTCTGATGAGTCATTAGCCCAGTCGGCATCTGCATAAGCACTGATATTAAAATTAGTACCTTTTGTAAAATGAAGACCATAGTTGATCGTCCCTGCTAAATAACGAAGTACTCGCTTTGCTGCGCGCCAATGACTCGTGTCGAAACATACACTGTATTGACTAAGTTGACTACAAGCATAAGAAATGTCCGGGCGTGAGCACACACTCAAATACATTAAACATCCCAACAGTTGTCTGTATTTGTATAACTCATCATCAAGACCCTTCCCATTAGACTTTTCTAACTTACAATTTACAGGTAACGGTGTAAGTACTGGCTTGCAGTCACTCATATTAAATTTAGCTAGCAAACATTTTATATAATTAGACTGATCTAGCACTATTGTATTATTATATCTAGTGACATTCATGCCTAAACAATTTTTTAATTGGCCTAGATGACGTATTTCAAAGTTTTCTTTCAATAATGATAAAACATTCCTAATACATCCATTATGAAATATATAACAGTCATCGACATACAGAGCAATTATTATATAATCTTTATCATTTTTCTTTATATATACGCACGGTTCGCACTTACTTTGAGTATATCCATTATTAATTAAAACATTATTTATTTTTAAATTCCACATACGGCTAGCCTGTTTGAGACCATATATACTTTTATTCAGCTTACAAACTTTACTTTTATCTGAACAAAAACCTTCTGGCTGCTCCATATATATAATCTCATCCAGATCACTATTTAGGAAAGCCGTGGTAACATCAACATGGTCCATCTGCAAATTCATTTCTGTTGCAATGGAAAATAAAATTCTCAATGTGGAATGTCTGACAACAGGTGAAAAAGTGTCATTGTAGTCTATACCTTCTTGTTGACTAAATCCACGGGCAACCAATCTAGCTTTATACTTATCTAGTTTACCTGTGGCATCGTGTTTCCTTTTGTAGACCCACTTGCACTTTACAATGTTTTCACTTTCTGGTCGATCGACTAATGTCCAAACATTGTTCTTAATTAATGAATCATACTCACATTTCATGGCGTGAAGCCACTGCTCACAGTCAGTAGACTTTGTAGCTTGCTCGTATGTATTAGGCTCATTTGCCAAACTCTGCTCAATTAGCATCGCCGATAAGTCATAATCATTATATTTAAGCGGAATTTTACCTCTATTAGTACGTACGGGACGCGAGCCAGAAGCAACACTTTGCACATGGTCAACCTCTCCTCCTCGAAGTGTGGCATCAGGCAGAGAAGACACAGCATCCCTGCAGACGTTATCCTCATCACCATTATTACCATTTCCTTCAAGTGTGGCAGCAGGCATAGAAGACATAGTGTCCTTACAGACATCATCCTCATCACCTTCGTCACCAGTACCGTAGACCAGGTCCGACAAGGGAGACCACACTGAAGGTGTTAGGTCACTCTCAGATCCTGAAATAGGTGATTCCGTAGTAGACTTATGACAAATATTTTCACAGACATTATTAATAATTTTATCATTCATTTCATTTGCATTATTATTATCACAGTCAATATTTAAAATTTCATTATCAATATTTGTATAATTATTATTATTTACAATGCATTCATGAGAGATAAAATCATTATTCTTGCTTTGTGTTTTAAAGTGAAGTCTTCCAATAAATTCATCTTCTAAAAATGTTACATTTCGTGAATACACAACCTTTTTAGGATTATATGGATCAAGGAGACGGTAGCCCTTAAAAGTCTCACCATAGCCAACAAAGATATATGGTTTAGCTTTAGCGTCAAGTTTACGACGTTTTACATCAGGAATATGAGAAAATGCTACACAGCCAAATACGCGCAAATGACTGAGATCGACTGGCTGTCCAGTCCACTTACTCTCAGGGATATCATCTGACAACGCGCTGGTAGGAGACTTGTTCTTCAGGTATATAGCAGTCATTACTGCTTCTCCCCAGAAACGTTCAGACAGACCCGCGTCATGTAACATGGCCCTAGCTTTTTCAAAAATCGTCCTATTGACGCGCTCCGCAACTCCATTCTGTTGTGGACAGTAAGGCACCGATGTTTGATGTATTATCCCTTCCCTTTTAAGAAAATCAGTCAACGTTCTATTACAGTATTCAGTACCGTTATCGGTTCTTAAAATTTTAAGTTGCAAACCTGTTTGTTTTTCAACCATATTTTTAAAGTTAACAATATGTGAACTCACCTCGGATTTTGTTTTCATTAAATAACCGAAGGTTTTTCTAGTGCAATCATCCGTCAGAGTCAAAAGATAACGGGCACCGCCCCAACTGCTGACTTGAATGGGCCCACAGACGTCGGAATGCACAAGCTGGAGTGGCACGGTAGATTGGCTTCCCACAAGCTTCGGATAAGGCTTTGTATGCATCTTTCCAGTTAAGCAGGGAACACACTTGTTTGGCGAGTCGTCATCCTGAAAAACGACACCACAACATTTACCACCACCCCGTAGGCTATTCATACCTTTCTGGCCAATATGGCCTAAACGCTTATGCCAGACTGTCGCAGACACCAATGCAGTATTGACACTCTCTGGCTGCTGCCTAGGATGCACCAGCATGGAATGTCCCAACACATGCGGCTTGCACTGCTGTATCTTATACAAACCATTCACATTTGTAGCAGCTAAAATTTGGTTGCCAGTTAAAGAACTTATCTCATTATAAACATGACACCCATTTTTATCAAAAACTACTGTAAAACCATTGTCACACATTTTACTTACAGACAATAAATTCGTTGACAGATTGGGAACAACTAAAACATTTTTTAAAGTGATATTATTTTTGTCAGTAGACAAAACTAAATTGCCAATGCCAGACATTTCTAATTGACCACCATTTGCTATAGAAATTGAGTTATTATTACAGCTTTTAAAATTTCTTACTAACCTAGCATCATTGATCATGTGAGCCGAGGCCCCGCTGTCTATGATGACATCATTATGGTGAGCGATGTAAGCCGATGCATAAAAGGTATGCTGTTCTTCTTTCTTCTTCTCATCCCTCTTTTTCTTAAAGCATCGCTTCGCTGTATGTCCTGGTTTTCGGCAGTAATCACACTTGAAAAGTTTGTTCTTCTTTACATGAAAAGCTGAAGCATCATTATCACATTTTCCATTTCTTCTGTGTTCCTCTTGAAGCAATCTCGTTCTCACTAGTTCAGAAGTCAGCGAGCTAGTTAAATTGGCAGTTTCAAGACCGGAGACTAGTGTGTCAAATTCCTGCGGTAAGCCGCTAAGTAGAATTTCAGCCACCTCACCGTCATCTATAATTTTTCCAATGTCAGAGAGTTGCTGGACTAATCCGGTGACATTTTCAATATATTCAGTCATGCTGCTAAACTTACTGTAGTCAACTCGATGTAACTGTCTAAGTAGCAGAACACGGCGATATAGACCTTTGTCCTCGAATGTATGAGCTAGCTTCTCCCATGCTTCTTTAGCTTTTGACGCTGATCGAACTATTTGGTACAAGTTGGGTTGTAGTGCCAGGCAAATACGCGCCAAGGCGCGGCTATCACGCACGGCGTCAGTATCAGTGCCGATCACGCAATCCCACAAACCTTCTAAAGTGAGTAACATCTTCAATGAAAACTTCCAGTTCGAATAAGACGAGATACCACTCAGCTTCTCCACTTGATTATTGATGTGTATCGCTGGTTGCGTTGCCATATTTCTTCTTTGACAATAAATCTGGTCGACAGTGAGTTTTGGTGATACATACAACGATGATTATGCGTAGATCCCTCGTTGCACGCCTTTCTTTTTCACTGGGCCCATAACCTGTTGACGCAGACGTTGTGATATGGCAATGGAATGGCGTGTCAGGCGTGATCAACCAAATAAACACTTCGACAGTATATCCAGACTTTTATTTATCAAAATACAAGCTGATATTACACGTCCATTGTATATTCAATATGATGAATTAAGATTAAATTGGAGAATAACTGAGACGACACAAAACATAAAAGGGCAGAGACTGCAGAGAGCCGTGAGCAGATAAGTAGTTGTCAAAATCAGCTAAAAAGACAGATGACAACTTCAAATGACATTTAAATAAATATGGCTGCCTTTAAGCTGCGTTCATGTAGAGCTTACACAACTCCTAATAGAAACATTCTGCTGACACTTGCAGTATTGAAGACGAGAGCAATAGTAAATGCTGTCATTGCGGTGGCATTCATTACGCCATCAATAAAAAATGCCCAGAATTTGAGAGACAGAAATCAATCAAGCATTACATGTCCCATAGCTGCGTGTCGTATGCTGAAGCGTCGCAACTACATCCACCAATCTCAAAATTGTATGCAGATGTGGTAACATCTGCCCCATCACATACCACTAAAAATACTTTTTATACACAATCTTCGCCCCAGTCACGTAACACATCAATTGTCTCCTCTCAAAGAAAAACGGTATTCCTCAAACCTCGGGATCCCCCAAAAACAACTAAGGGGTATGACCGGGCAGCTCATCAGGCATTGATCAGTAATGAAGTTTCTGTGTCAGGGAATGGTGTTGCATTCCAAAATAAAACAACAAATAATAATGAGACTCAAATTTTAAATTTAATAATCCTGTTAATTAATACCTTATCTAAAAATAATAATATTGAACCGTCCAACGTTGCCACTGTAATTGACACTCTGTCTAACTTATTTAACCTTAATCATAATGGATCCAAATCTACCCAAGATTGTCCAGTGGAACAGTCGCAGTATAGTGAATAAAAAATCTGATCTGTCCTACATATTGAACAAATACGATCCCTTTGCAGTCGCTCTCTGTGAGACATGGCTTAAACCAGGGTTCTCTTTTAGAATTCCTGGTTATGCGTGTCTTAGAACAGACAGAAGCGATGGGTATGGCGGTGTCGCCATACTTATTAAAAATAACTTGTCTTTTCATAGTTTTCCTCTTCCAAGCCTCAGCGACGATATTTCTGCTGTCGCTGCTATTGTAAATAAAATCTGTTTAGTATGTATATATTATTCTCGTCCCACTGTAAATATTCTTTCTGAAATAAGTAATCTCCTTTCAGTTTTACCTAAACCATTTTTGGTAATGGGCGACTTTAATACTCAACATCAATCCTGGGGTAGTTCTAGTTCCAATTACTATGGGGAAAAGTTATTGGAAATCCTAGACTCTAATAATTTATGTATTTTAAATACATGTCTCCCAACACGCCAAACGAATCCAGATGAGGGAGTAAGTGCCCCTGACCTCTCAATCTGCACACCCGATTTAGCATCGACATTGTCCTGGTCTCCTTTACAGTCTTCTTATGGTAGTGATCATTACCCTTTAATAATTTCTTTTCCACATAAAAAACCGGCCGTTTGTAATCCAACTCCACGTTTGAAGTATCGACTTCAAAATGCAGATTGGGATACATACAAAAATTGTGTAGAAGAAAGAATCCTTGCTATATCTAATTCCTTACAAATACATGATCCTCAATTATTATCTAATCAAATAACAAACATTTTAATAGAGGTTGCAGATAATACTTTCCCTATTAAGAATGGTGCTTCAGGCAAAATTCCTTCACCACCTTGGTGGGATGCTGAGTGCACTCAGGCCATTAAAAAAAGAAAAGAAGCAGAGAAAAATTATGGTCATGCTATGACTCGTCACAATTTTGAAATCTACCAAGAAGCTGCACGAACAACTCGCAAACTCCTTAGGAAAAAGAAATTTGAAGGATGGCAAAGATTCTGTGCATCCATCTCGCCAGAAGTTAACGCATCCCTAGTATGGCAAAATATTAGGAGATTCAGGTCAGCATTCAGTGACACAACAGCCTCAAAACTACCACTAGAATTAGCCAATCAGTTTATGGATCATTTAGCCCCTCCTTCAGCCCCAGAACAGAGATCTTTACATTTACCCTATGTCCCTATTCCTAATTCTGAAATGAATTCTCTCTTCACACTAAGTGAATTGAAAGGAGTCCTTTCACATGTTAAGGATTCAGCTCCTGGTGAAGATGGTATACCATATTCATTTATAGCTAATCTGTCTGACTCTGTTCTTTTAATATATTTAAACCTCATCAATACAGCTTTGATATCTGGCAACATTCCATCAAGTTGGAAGTCTCAAATAATTATTCCCATTCTGAAACCAAACAAACCTTCTTCTAATGTTACTTCTTATCGACCAATCGCACTTTCTACAGTTCTGGTTAAAATCGTTGAACATCTTATTAAGAATCGTTTGGAGTGGTATTTGGAAAGCAAAAACTTGCTAGCCACATCACAGTTTGGTTTTAGGAAGGGTAAAAGTACGATGGACAGCCTTAGTGTGTTCACAACTGATATTCGCTTAGCCTTCTCTTCTAATAATTCTGTAATTGCTGCTTTCCTCGATATTAGCTCAGCTTACGATAATGTTCTGGTATCAATCCTAGAACAAAAGCTGAATTTATTACAAGTTCCAAAAATGCTGTCTAACTTCATAATTAATATGCTTTCAGAGAGATCTTTAAATCTTCATATGGAAGGGTGTACATTTACCCGGTTAGTATGGAAAGGTCTCCCTCAAGGTTCAGTACTAAGTCCGATTCTTTACAATATTTACACTTATGATTTGGAACCCTCTCTAAATAAGTCAGTACAAGTCCTTCAATATGCAGATGATTTACTTCTTTATTTATCTGGTCATTCTGTTGAAAATATTTGTACTTCCTTAACCTCTTCTTTAAGCTTACTGAAGACTTGGCTGGACACCAATGGTCTACACCTGTCAATTGATAAAAGCAACATTGTATTGTTTACTAGAATGCGTAAGCCTCCTAATGTCACAGTAAGTTATAATGATATTCCCATGCCCGTAAAAAACCAGGTAAAATTTTTAGGCCTTATTTTGGATTCACATCTTACTGGTATACCACACTGTGATTATATAGCTGCTAAATGTGAACGTCATATTAACATAATTAGATGTCTTGCTGGTGTTTGGTGGGGAGCACATCCTTTTTCATTGAAACTACTTTACAACACCTTGATAAGAAGCGTATTGGACTATGGGACTTTTTTGCTTGAACCTGCAAATGTTGCTGGTCTTAAAAAACTGGACAGTGTTCAGTCTAAAGCACTTAGAGTGGTTTCAGGTGCAATGAAAAGTAGTCCTATTAATTGTCTTCAGGTGGAATGTGGAGACCCTCCACTACATTTACGACGTCAATTTCTATCTGATAGATTTATAGCTCGGTGTTTACAATTTACACATCATCCTTTGCGGAATAAACTTTCCATTCTTTCTGAAGAAGTTATTTCATCCAGTTACTGGAGGCATAAAGATACTCCGTGTTTAGTTAAAAGCTTCAGAAAATACAATTTAATTGAAGCTCCCTGTCACCAATCTCAATTCCTTTCAATATTTCACTGTAATTACAGTTCATTAATTATGTCACCAAATATACATTATAACCTTAACATTTATCGAGATGACGTATGTCATAACATTAACTTCAACTTTACTATGGATAGAGACTGGAAGGGCTGTCAGCTCTTGTTTACAGATGCTTCGAAGCATGGAAGAGACTCATGTGTGGGAGTAGGTGTGTACCACTCCCAATTTAATATCGTCCAAAAAATAAAGCTCCCGCCCGAATCATCTGTATTTACGGGAGAATGTTACGGTCTATTCAAAGCTGTCGAATATATTCTTATGATGGGCTTACGGAATTCACTCATTTTAACTGATGCAAGGAGTGCCTTACAATCTTTGGCCAAATTCCCTTTTTATTCTCATAATCCTTATATTATATTTGAAACTCGTGAACTCCTTTATAGGTGTTCTATTAAGGGGTATTCAGTACATTTTGCATGGATACCCTCGCATTGTGGCATTCTAGGTAATGAGAGAGCTGATCAGTTAGCTAATGATGCCGTATTTTGTGGAGATGTTTTTCCGTACAAAAATAACTCCCAAGATCTGGCAGCTCTGCCCAAGGTTTATCTACAGGAATCCTGGGGTCAGCTTTGGTCCGAGCAATCAGTGAAAGGGAAGTTTTATCGTACTATTCAACCATCCATTTTTTGTTAAACCTTGGTTTAGCAAGTACAAGCTAAGCAAAAAAATTAGTTCAATATTAATACGTATGCGATTGGGTCACGTATGCACTCCTGCTCATCTTGCCAGGCTTGGTATTGTGCAAAACCCTGCGTGTGTATGTGGCGCTGAAGTGGGAGATCTGAACCACCTTATTTTTTCCTGCCCCCTTTATGACCACTCCTCACTTTTTCAAAGTCTTGTTTCCCTCCGAGTCCCTTTACCCACTTCTATCTCATGTATTTTATCTAATTTTAATGTAGATATTTATAAAACCTTAGCTCTATTCCTTGTAAATAATGATATAGCTATTTAAACATTAATTTATAAACTGTAAATAAGCATTAAATAAGTACTTAATTTACCATGTAGTTTTTAGTTTACGCACCAAGTCGGCCTTTTTGTTAGGCCCATGGTGGCGTTAAATGGTTAGTTTTCTGTTGTATTATAATTGTTTACTGTTACCTTGTTTTAATTTTTGATTATTTTTATACATAACAACTAATCTCCTTTCCATTTCCAAATTTCCCGTTATAATATTTTATCATTTCGCGAGTACTTGATTCTTACGTTTTGTTATCAAATAAAGTATTGTCAGTGGCAATAAGCACGAATAGTGCAACGCCAAAACAAAAAAAAAAAAAAAAAAAAAAAGTACAGTGAATTGGACTTTGTAACCTTTTTGAAAAATAATATTGTAAATAGTGATAATTTAAGTTAGTTTATATATTATAATATCTAATATAAAACAATATGTTCTCTCCGTGCAGCAGACATTTGCTCTATTCAACGCAGGTTTGATAATTAATAATAATGAACCTTCATGTCTGTCTACCCAACTACCAAGTAGTACCAAGTTATTTTCCATTGATTCCCATGTTTTCATAGAGGTTACCTAATAATCTTCACATTTTTAGTAAAAAATCTGTGTAAGTAAATTAAGTTTACATTGATGACCTGGTAGACCTTCCAGGAACAAAATGTTATAAAACAGTAACATTATGTGTTGTTATCAAGTCATCTAATTGATTTATCATTCCTCGTGTAAATGCCAACCATCCATGAATTTATTACATAAATCTTGTACAAAAGCCCCTTCAGTATTTCAAGGTAGTCGAATACTTTGACGTTATGCTCTCATGTTATGCTCCCTTCTGTGGTGATGTCAGCTTTTTCGTTCTCACTTTGTATGGTAGCCTGTTCTTAAAAAAAATATTAGATAAACAGATGTTAAAAAAACAACATTAGCCCTCTATCTATTAAGGCAGAGTGATTCATTTTCACTGGACATGGTGAAACAGTGTTTGGTGGATGTTGACAAATGTTTTGGTGGATTCTGTAAATTGTCAACCAGTATACAAAGTTTCTTCAAATACTGTTGTTTTCAGCTGAGGCGATTGCAGAGCACCCTGGTGATAGCAGAGCACAACAATGAAGTCCTATCAGCAGCTACACAGAACACGTTGAGTGCTGCCAAAAAGATTGGAGGAGATGTAGCCGTACTGGTGGCGGGCACCAAATGTGGCCCTGTAAGTTCCTCTTGTTTAACTGAACATTGGAGTATTTTAAGATAACCATATACATATACATTGCATGTATCATTATGGTAAAGAGAAAGATATTGCCTAAGAAGACTCCAAATATTGAATGCATAGAAAATCATAAGTTACTGTTCAAGGTGTTTTTACAAATCTTTAATTATTTTTTTTAGGCTGCTGAGGCTGTTGCCAAAGCCAAAGGCATAACCAAAGTCTTGGTGGCTGAAGGTGATGCCTTCAAAGGTTTTACAGCAGAGTCCCTAGCACCCCTCATCATCGCGTCTCAAAAGCAGTTCAAGTTCACCCACATCCTGGCTCCAGCCACTGCCTTTGGCAAGGCTATTCTGCCTAGAGTTGCGGCCAAGCTTGATGTCTCACCAATCACTGATATTATTGGTGTTAAGGATGCCAATACATTCATTAGAACTATTTATGCAGGTATGCAAAATTTATTTATCTTGATATAAATCATAGCAATTCTTATTATTTAAAGCTGATGTAGGAATTTAAATGAACACTATTGACAGTGAATTGTTGAATACTGATGTCTGTTTTCAACTGTGTTTGTCTCATTATTTTCCATAATACTGCTGGCCGTGCCTACTGCCAGAACAAAACTACTGTCAAAAACATCCCACACCCGTACTGAATGAAGTGCATGAGAAGATTGACATAGTTTCGTGCAATCTGACTGAATTCGCAAGAGTTTTGTTGAATTTTGTTAGTTACATTTAAATATTATCATTTTATATTTTAGGAGCAGTTAAAAAAAATTGTTTAGTTTGATAGTTATAACATAGGTATATAATAGTTATATTCTTTTAGTTTCTTTCTTTTTCTTCTTATTCTTTTATATTTTCCTTTCTTTGTGTTGTTTTTAGGGTTCCGTAGTCAACAAGGAACCCTTATAGTTTCGCCTTGTCTGTCTGTCCGTCCGTCTGTCTGTCCTCGCTTAATCTCTGTGACTATTAGCACTAGAAAGCTGAAATTTGGTACCAATATGTGTATCAATCACGACTACAAAGTGGTAAAATAAAAATTGGAAAAAAATGTTTTATTAGGGTCCCCCTATATGTATGTAGTGGGAAGTGATTTTTTTTAATTTCAACCCTAACGAGTGATATATTGTTGGAAAGGTATTTAAAAATGAATAGGGGTTTACTGAAATCATTTTTTGATAATTATTGACATTATCAAAAAATGATTTCAGTAAACCCCTATTCATTTTTGACAGTAGTAAAAGTAAAAAACAATGTGTGTCCCCCCTGTTGTAAGTTTAGAATATATGAAAAAAAAATCTGAAAAGTAGAACTTTATAAGGACTTTCTGAAAATCATTTTGAACTTGGATGGAAACAACAGTTTTTGTACAAAAAAGACAAAAAGTTGTACAAAATAATTTCTGGACTAAGTTTGTAGTATATAATCGTACGAGTATATGCAAGCATTTTTTTTTAACTTCGTTTACATATTTTATTATCCTAAACGTACTTTTTTTCAAACAAAAAAAGAATGATTAAAATCGGATTGGATAGAACAATTATTGAGACGGAAGGGAAACTACGGAACCCTACACTGAGCGTGGCCTGACACGCTCTTGGCCGGTTTTTTACATATTTGTTTTGTTTAGTTTTTTTGATTTTCTATGTTTCTGGTGTGTGTTTGCAAACCACTATTGCATTGGGGTCATCCTGTAAAGATTGTTTGTGTAAGTTAAATAAATAAATAAAATAAACACTTACATAGAACAGTTTAGAAAATCTCAAGTAAGGAATCTGTTTCTCACTGCACATGTGATCAGTTACTATTATCTTTTTCCAGGTAATGCAATCCTTACTCTGGAGGCCAAGGATGCCATCAAGGTGATCACAGTCCGAAGCACGGCGTTCCCCCCAGAGCCTCTGGAGGGTGGATCCGCAGCCGTAGACAAGGCGCCAGAGGGCGACTACAAGACTGACCTCGTCCAGTTCGTGTCCCAGGAGCTCGCCAAGTCTGACCGGCCTGAACTTACTAGTGCTAAGAATATTGTTGCTGGTGGTAAGTACACCCAATTTGATGATGTTTTTTAAAACTGGCTTCTTATTTACTGAAATACGTTAGGAAGGTGATCTTATAAGAATGGAATGCCAATATTTCTAACAGGAAGCTTTATTGGTAGCCAAATAGAATCTATTTGATTAATTGACTGATTTGAACCAGTATGATTTTAAAAGACATTAAAGGTGGCTAATACGTAACGCTAATTTAAATCACTTGACTGTAAGTGGTGGATTTCTGCATGAAATATTGATTCTAGTTAGAATCTTACTAACAAGAATTATTGTCAACAGGTCGCGGTCTGAAGTCAGGCGAGAACTTCAAGCTGCTGTACGACCTAGCAGACAAGCTGAACGCCGCGGTGGGTGCCTCCAGAGCCGCAGTGGACGCCGGCTTCGTCGCTAACGACCTGCAGATCGGACAGACCGGCAAGATTGTAGCCCCTGTAAGTTACATACTTGTTTCATCCACTCAGCATGTAACATCTAATAACTGGATGTTAAAAGCCAATACCTTCACAATTATTGTGAAGGTATTGGCTTTTTAGAAAAGAGAAGGGGACACTTACTTGCAATTTGCAAAAGGGCAAAGTATTCTCGGCGCGTCAGTACTTAGTAGTTTGTAACAATGGATGTAGGAAGCAATCTCTGAAACATCTATTCCAATTTAAAAAAATCTTCCCTTTATAGATGGAAAGCTACACTATTTTCCAGTGCCATAGAACTGCCATAGAAGTTTTCCCGCTGTCGAAGTCACGGGTAGCAGCTATTACAAAATAAAGGCGTTGTCTGTACTACACTTCCTATTTAGTAGAATAGCCAAGATTCTTTGTTTATGTTAATGTAATGTTTCTGCACAGGATCTATACATCGCAGTTGGCATCAGTGGTGCTATCCAGCATCTGGCTGGAATGAAGGACTCCAAGACCATTGTCGCCATTAACAAAGACCCTGAGGCACCTATCTTCCAGGTATTTGTCAGATTATATAGTTCGATGATGACAGAATTAAGAAAGTATCGTGTGTCCAATGCTTTACGCCAGATAATACAAATTTAGACTATATTCGATATTCTTCAGTAAAATATTAAACGTATAGATTTTTTTAAAATTGAAAATTGGTTGTTTATGTAATCAATATCAGGCGTTAGTGATCCATATGTCAACAAGTCAAGGATGAATATTTTTATCAGCGCCTTATCTTTGCGACTACTTACTACACAAACGAGCACTGATTGAAAAATATTTAAGTTATGAAATTATGTATTATTCATCGATGAGTTGCGTAATCTAGTGTAATTCAAATTAGTAACAATTCAAATTGTTTTTTTTTCTAGGTGAGTGACCACGGCCTGGTTGCCGACTTGTTCAAGGCAGTCCCTGAGCTCACATCGAAGTTGTGAACATAGACAATTTGAAGAGAGAAATAAGAGAGAATGAAGTACATAGTCTAACCTTTTTAGATGAAACTTTTTATTCTTATATACGACTTTTATACCCTTTCCCTCGAGATTTGTGAACTTTATATTGTTGATCAGCGTAATTTATCATGTGTAAGCGAATTGTGTATGTAAAATAAAGATTGTTACAATATTGTTTTGTTTTAACATTACCCAATTTCCATTATTTTGATATGGGGATGTTATAAAAAAGGTTTAGATAAATACAGGATGTAAACCACCTCATCACGAAACCATCAACCAAGCATTCTGTACATCGAACCTAAGTAACTTTGCGCAAAAAATATTATTAATAACATTTTTTTGGGTGAAAAATCACGTTTTGTGGTTTAACTCAATGTAACGCACTCAAAACATTGTGCAGATGAATGGATTTAATAGTACGGGGTTCGTGGAGGTATTTACAGTAAAACATTTAAAGTTGAACAAGTTGTAACTTTGATCCCTAAGATCTCAGTACTAAGAAGGTTCCCAGGTACGGTGTAGGGCCAAAAAAGGATGGGAATGACGAGGAGAACAAGTGCCTTTCGGCTTCGTTAAGAGGTGTTTTACACCCTATGTCTATATCTAACTAAATACTTGGTCAGATAGTCGCTCCATATAAAATATTGTTATTCAGCGGGATCCGGTTAGACTAGAAGCCGACCCCAACATAGTTGCGAAAAGGCTTGGCAGATGATTTTATCAAAAAATATTTTTATTTACCTATAGTACTTTCCATCATTACTAATACAGGGTGTAAACAGACTTCAAGAAGCCTAAGCATTGAGTACTAAGTAACTCTACACCGCACGCAAAAATATTTGCTGGGTTATGACTTGTTTGGGTAAAACATCATGATTTTCGGTAAGACTCAATGTAATGCATTTAAAACGGGGGTCGTGAAGTTGTTTGAAGTTAAAAAATCTTACATTAAAAACATGTATAGGTACTGAAATGAAAACGTATGAAAAAGTTGGAACTTTCATCCCCCAATATCTCCGTAACTAGAAGGTTCCCAGGTGCTAGTCTGGAACAAAAAATGATCGCAAAGACGGGGGGTGGGGGGGTGGGTGAGAACAAATGCCTTTATACTACACCTGCTTGGAAAGTACCTTGATACTTTATCAAATTTACGGTAGAAAGTACGTCATTGCATATCGAACAAATATGCGGGGAGAAAACGCATCTGAGCGGGAGAGAAAAGTGTATGAAAATCCATTTCTTACGTGGTTTTTCTTTTTTAATTTTGGGTAAGACTATGCGCCGGTAACCTAAATATCAAAAGCCAAAAAGTTTTTACAGTGATTTTTTATCTCCAAGTTCGCAAAATGACACTGGCCACTAGCTGTGTGTTGGATGGTGTCGGGCTGGCAGTGCGACCCTGCGGCGGTAAGATAAATAATTTGAAAAAAGAACATGTGAAAATTGCAGACGCCATTGGCGCCATTTTCAATTTGTGTGTTGTTTGAGGATTCAGTTTGCGTAGAATTTTTTTTTTCCTCGTAGGTGTAGTATAAAGCACTATGTATCACTCGAGAGAAAGTGCGATTCCCGATCTCGGGTGTTTTAAAGCCCTCGCCTACGGCTCGGGCTTCAAACGACACCCTCGACGGTAATCGGTCCCTTTCTCCTCTCGGTGAACAATGTACTATTGCGCTTCTTACACCCCAGAGGAAACTGATAGGTACCCGGTCTGATAAAGTCCGAGCTGTTTTCGACATTCGAAAAGTAGTCAATTTTATGGTAGCTGGGGAATTACTCCAATAATTTCAATATAAACGATTTAACTATCTACATTCTAAATGCATTACAAAAATGACATTGAAAACAAAAGTTATGATTTCGTTAGCAATCCAAACGCGGCGCGATGTTTAGCAATTCTTTCGAAACCGCTTCGTGGACTATGTACCTATCTGATATGTTTTTACAATTAAATAGAAATATAAACTGCTGTTCATTGCAACATCTTCCTCAGTGATATTTTAATTAAGTAGTTTTGCTACTTGATAACAGATGGCGCTGTCATATCATTTTGCACCCCTGGGATTTTTGGATTGGGATATAAGTACAAAGCTAGCTAAATAGTTTTGTATCGAATAAATTCGTAGTAACTTATATTATTTTATTTTCATCATCATCATCGTTTCAGCCGAAAGACGTCCACTGCAGCTGGACACAGGTCTCCCCCAAATGTGTTCACGTTGACCGGTCACATTTTATTTTAATAGGTTAATATTCTTAAAGTTTCGTTTTCTATACATGGGTATGAATAGAGGAAATAGGTAGGCACCTAATTACCGATTAAGTTATTCTAACATGTTCACAAATCTCGCAGCCTGTGAGCCTGCGTCATCTGCCTAGACTTTTCTCACTGTTAACCTATACGGTTTACCTATACGGTTGGGTAACTACCTACCTTTTTACCGTTAATAACTATGTAATAGTACCATTAGTACCTGCGTATACTCAATTTAAGTAAGTAAACTAGATGCTTATTTTACCTACAAGTAAGCTGAAGACTCGTCGTAGAAAATGTCTATTTAGCGGTACCTATGCAGGTTTAAACCAACAGGAGGTAAGTGCACAGTCAATCATGTCAGTAATGATAGTCCCAGGGGGAGATGTGGTTTGCTCGGCGAGTGGCATTCTCGTTATCATATCTGACGGCGAGAGCGGGCGGCGGGCGGAGCCTCGCGCGCCCCGCCCACCGCGCCACGCCCGGGCCCACGCCGCCCCGACACATATCATTAGCATTTAGCACTATCGAACATGCCGCGGCCCTCGCGTGAATCTTACGGCGACCAGAAGCCCCCGTACTCGTACATCTCTCTGACGGCGATGGCGATCTGGAGCTCCCCGGAGCGCATGCTGCCGCTGTCGGAGATCTACCGGTTCATCACGGACCGCTTCCCGTACTACCGGCGCAACACGCAGCGCTGGCAGAACTCGCTGCGGCACAACCTCTCCTTCAACGACTGCTTCGTGAAGGTGCCGCGCCGCCCGGTCCGGCCCGGCAAGGGCGCCTACTGGACGCTGCACCCGCAGGCCTTCGACATGTTCGAGAACGGCTCGCTGCTGCGGAGGCGCAAGAGGTTCAAGCTGCACACGGATCACAAGGACAGCTTCAAGTCTGAGCTGGCTGCGCTGGCAAACTTCAATCAGCAGTTCCTCGCTGGTCAGTTGAATATGAGGGTTCCTCCTGTGCAGCAAGTGTTTGAAGTACCAGTGATTCCTAATACTTATACAGTGACTGATACAAAGGACAGTTGGAGGAAGTCGTTCTCAATTGACAGTTTATTGAGCAGTGGAGAGGACAAGACTAGTGATGTGCCCGCGAGTGATGCGCGTGCGCCGTTGGTGCCGTACCGACCAGACTTTGCGGCGCTGGGCGCGGCCATGTGGCCCTCCTTCATACCGCCATCGCCACTCGAACACCTTCAGTTAAGACTAAACTTTCAAAACATTGTCGATAATCTACATTTTTATCTTCAGCAACCTATGCATTTATTTTAAGTACCTAAAAATAATGAGTTAAAAATATTGAGTTTGTAGATAACTATGTAGGTAGGCAGGTAGATGACCTAATAATGGAAATTGTATATAACACTATGTATATTATGTTTTACACAATTTTCGTAATATAACGTAGATAATTCGTACTTTGGTACTACCTTATGTAAACGTCAGCGTGTCGGTTTTAGGTAATGTTCGGTACCTACCTAGTTAAAGTTACAGTTCGTGTTCCTACATTAGTTTCAGTTAGTAAAATATTAGTTACAATGCCTTGAGTGTTCTAATTGCGTATTATTATCTGTAGAACACTAATTAATAGGTAGTGTAGTCACTTTTTGTTCTTGTGGTGCATTACCTCGGAATTACACGATTCTAATTAGTCTAAAACTATAACTAAAGTTCCATCATTTATCATATTTCCCATGTTTTTTCTGGTTTTTAAATCAGCTTACCTACCTACATTTACAAGGTAAAAGTTAAACTGACTGGACTGAATTAACGCTCTATTGTTTTCAATTGTGTTTCTTTCTTAGATAAGTGCCTATTTTTTAATTTAATAATTTAAGTAGGCAAACACATTAAGAATACTTATTTTAATTTCAACACCCTACATAATATTTTTCTTAATGTAAATATTTAAATATCCGAGACGCTAGAATCTAGATTAAAATAAAAGAGAAAATAAGGGTGCAATGGAGTTATAACCAGGTGCCTCGAATTGAAGTCAAGGTGTTCTATCTGGATGTAACTATTGAAAGAAAGAAGTGTCCCGCTTCAATTATTAAGTATATCTAGTTATTTTTGATAAATATACCTATGTGGAGTAAACCATATTCGTAATAGTATGACAAATGTAATTAAAATAAATAAGTAGTAGGTAGTCCTACTCATAATTAGTAATAAAATAAGCCCAAGTATAAGTATATTCATATTATCTTATGCCTGTAAATATTGAAATGCCTATTGTATGTTAAAAGTAGCTAGGTATAACCTTATTGTTTAATTACTTAAATGTTTTCAAAATGTTGAACTTAATTTCATGCTTTCTTGTCAGCGTTATTTCGTTATCATTATATTTTGTTAACAGTGTCAAATCAAATAACTAAATAGAATAAATCTATATTTCAACTTGAATTGCTGCAATTATTTTATCCTTTGACCATTCTTGAACCAATAATATTTGATGTTAGTATACTCATGTTTTTACAATAAATATATTCTATTCTATTCTAATAAAACCCAAATTTTTAAACACTTCTTTTTTGGGAAGTCGTGTAAAAAGAGATTCCATAACTCATGAAAAGAAACGCTCTGCAAAAGTTCTTAGGGTTCATACAACTAAATATAAAGATGTAGATACAATGTACTTACATTGGTAGCTACATCTTTATCGCCTTATTACGACTACATACATAAATACACATACAAAAAAAACACATACATTGCCATCATGTAAGGCCATATTCTTATTTATTCACATGCTCTGTTTGCATGGAGGCAACACCAAGAAAAAACGAAGACCAGATCCAAAGACAGGTGTTGTCTATGAACCACTTTTATGGATTTTATACAATTTATACGCGAGGTTAATTTTTAAACATGTGATAAATCGCCTCCCTTAAACTCGTTTAAGCTTGAGAAGGGGGATGCTAATGTAATCGGTGGAGTCGGCCGGCGTGACGTACACGTCATTTTTTGTTATTTATGTTCGGCACAACGGCCGGGGGCTGTTTTGGTAATTAATATAGAGAAATGGTTAAATTGAGTGCCGTTTACCCCCGGGCGTTCCCGCTGCCCGCCACCGAACACCTTTTGTGTGGAGTGAACGAGGAATTAACATCGATGTCACCGTTACACGGCCCTGAGTTGAGGCGGAGCTGCTTTTATACATACTTAGTTACCGATTGGATTCCGTTTTCTTTACTGTTTTTGGTAATGTCTTCTGACGGCGACTTCTTCCGTGTCGAGGAAACATAGGTCATTTTACAGATCAGGTAAGTTAATAGTTCAATAATTGGTAAATAACCTCTACATTCAAATTTACCATGGCGGGTCCAGATCCAGTCACCCTGTATACATAATTGTGTCTAAGTAATAACATAACAATCTTCGCCATCAGCACAACTTTTAAATCTCATATTTAGGAAATGTGACGGTGTACAAGTAGTCGGTTTTCTAGTAGTCCTGGTCTTCCGCTATTCAGTTCTGATTAATTTCATTGCGCGATCCATGACAGTTAAATTGTTTCTCTAGGGATTTTGTCGAGTTCATTGTCACGGCTTTTTATGGTGGTCGCCATTGTTGCTTTCATTGATTTTCTGGCATTCAAGAATTGCAGTTGATAGGGATACTACCAAAAAATACCTGGTCGCGTAGGTATATTATTTTCCTATTTAATACAAGTACTTAGGTTTTTACAATTTTTAGGTTTAACAATTATTTGAATGGGGAAACTTACCTACGCATTTTCCTTGAAATAATTTGATTGCTGATAATTTAATTAGACCAGCGTTATCAGAGTGGGACTGCAAAAAACGATTGTGACGTCACATTTTTTATCAGAAGCAATAATTAATATTTCCGTCACTTTGGGGTAAATTATGTTACAATTATGATAATATCCTCGAGGTAAAACTTACCTAGTTATATTTTCTGGAATTAAAATCCTGGCTGTTTAGAAATTTCTGGAAAAAATCCTTTAGTCATTAAATTTAAGTATCATAATAATTTCTTGATATTATCAATAGATCGTTGTGAAGGCAGAGATACCTCAGCAGTTTGTCTAACACAACCACTTTTCTTCGTTTAGTCAGCCACAATCAGAGTAATAAACTTTGCGACACATTTGCGGGTCGTGGTCTGGTGGACTTGGGGATGTAATGAGCTATAAGGTAACCTCACACGCTCGCACTGCAGATCGTTGCCTAACTCACATAATATGAGAGCAGTTGTTAAGTAACCCATGCAACATACAGCAGGTTCAAAAGTTGATTTTATCACGACAAAATTGTCTTGAAAAATAAACGCGATACCTTTGCCCTTTGGGGTTTATAGTTCTGTTGTATATATACTTTCAACCAAACACTATTTGAATGCATCCAACACAAAGCTTACACAATTTGAAGTGAAACCGTCAGGGTAGCCCGCGAAAATCAAATTCAAATTTTTAGATTCTTTGCATTTCCCAGGCAACTTTGACCTTGAAAAATTCGTTCCTCGATCTTTAAGAACTTTGAGGGTTGTATTGATGATTTTAGTGCTCATGATTCTGTAACTACATACGTTTTACAGTCGCGAAATATATTTTTAATTACTCATACTCGGAAAGTAGGTCTGAAGTTTCCTGAGGAGCGGGCTGAAAGTAATACTTTTCAACCCTAGGGAAAATCGTTTTCAACTGACAGCTGTCACATTATTAAAAAAAAATCTAGTTCTATTTTGACATTTATATTGAACCATGTTCCGACTTCTATACAGCCTGTAAATCGCGATGAAAAATTCAAATAACATAAAATTTAGTATTAATTAAAGATTTTTTTTTAATAACTTAGTTATAATATAGTTACAAATATTTCTTTAAAATAACAAAGATTTGGGCAAAATATTTACTTTTTTTTTAGTGACGATAGTGAAAATAAAGGCTGAATTAAATAGCCGGCCACAGAAAAAAAAAACAAAGTAGGCGGGATAGCTACAATCCGATCTTTATTTATTTTTCGAGTGGTTTCGTGTTTTTGTTTTTATTTTCCTTGTATTCGTAATGAAAAGCACAGTGTTTACCTCGGGTTAAAGACTTAATATTTAGTCCCTCGAGCTATTAGGGAGCTTGGGCGCCAGACCCCGTCTCGGGACTAAATAGTTACTTTCACCCCTTGGATAACAATGTACTATTCACCAACATAAAACCTAGTACTGGCCTGCAAATTGCAAAAAACGTAAAAAAAATGAATTACGCGGGCTACCCTGACGCTTTCACCTGACCGGGCACCGGGATTTAAATTTTTACACAAAATGGACAGAAATCACACACTGAGTATCATCATGATCATAATCTGCCGACACTCTTCCCAACTATGTTGGTTTGGCTTCCAGTCTGACCGGATGCAGCTGAATATCGGTATATTACATGAAGCGATTGCCTATCTAAACTCCACAAGCCAGTTAGTACCCTGTAATACGATACCACTAATTGGTAAGAATGGTTGTCAGACTTTTTTGGGCTAAAAATCACACACTTAGTATAAAGGGTGTAAAAAGAGTCTTAAAGAAGCCGATTGGTGCTTTTTCTCCCCGTCCGTCATTGCGATCAGGTTTTGGTTCTACACCATACCTGGGAGCCTTCTAGTAACGGAGATATTGGGGCCCAAAGATCCAATTCTTTTTTAAACCTGTAACATACCCGTACTATTCAATCCATCCATATGCACAATGTTTTGTTTTGAGTGCGTTACATAGAGATTTATCGTACAACGTGACTTTTCACCCCCAAAAAAAAGTCGATTCCCAGCGATATTTTTTGAATGTACTGTCTTATTTAGTTCGATGTATAGAATGCTTGGTGCAGTTTAGTAAAGGCTTGTTTACATCCTGTATAGAGTCGTCCCTATGATTTGTGGTTAGGAACGGCACTCGAACAGCAACAGTACGTAAAGTACATCATGATTATCTTTATTAATTATAATGCTCATATTATCTTAATTTCACTACCATCCAAAGCACCTTTTTTCCTTTATTTTCCTGAAACATCTAACATCGCAGTTTCTTTTAGTTCAGTAAAATTCTACGATTGACTCCAAAAGTAGTCTTCTAGAAAAATTACAATATTTGAAGTAGGTTCACCTAATATTCCTCGACTATTTGTACCATATTCCTTGACTCCGGTTGTCTTTGCCAACGGGCTTAGAAATTTCCTCCAAATTATATTCTTATGAATCCAAAAGGTATGGGAATTTAAATCTGATGATTGATCGTTTGGTCAAGTGGGTCCCCTATTCCGCAGTTTGTCCCCTACTGCACAGCAACCCACATTCCAACAAAGTCCTATTGACGTAGGCATTACCCATAGTTATTTAGATTATGTAATAACGTCGGTACTTAATCGGGAGTCCTATTACGTCAAGCTTTTATCTTTATAAAAATAACTTAAGGAATTTAGATACTGAACATTTCGTATTCGTTTTCGAAAACCTTTGAGGAAGTTGGAGTAACTTATTTTAATTATTAAAAAGATAAAATTGTAAATTGAAGAGGGATATAAATGCTATTTTGATACTAGTGGGGCTAGTACAATCCACCCTGTAGCTAAAAATCAGGGGCTGAAGTATAACGAGTAGGTGCTCAGCTGCTCAGTCCTCGGTACATATTGCTACACAATGGGCACTTGCGGCCGCACCGCCTATAACAAATATTGGACGACAGGCAGCTGATTGAACTCCTTTACAACGCGCACTTTACTGCCTGCTTTACTGGCCCGCGGGTATTGAGACTCCTTTCAAATTAGTATTTTTAGCGTTTGTGAGCTATGACTGCTATGAGAGAGATTTTTAAAGATAAGTAAGGTCTTGAAACGTTCTGTTTGTCACTAGAAATACTTAAAAATGTGTGAATGTTTTCTGTTTGTCTTTGTTTTTCGTGCTTTTGCATATAGTAAATGTTTCACTTGACACTGTTCTCCAAAAATAAGATAAAATGTCGTAACATAAGTTGTATAATTTGCCAATGAACGGTAAACAACATTGATCATACGACAAGCAAACAATGCTACGAATTAATATCGTAACAAACACTTTGATTTCCATCTACATCATTTTTATAGTTGTTTTTGTACTCACAATTGTTTCCTACAATGGCTCGTTCGGCTACTGACAGCCGCCAAACGCAATACCAACAGCCTGTCACAACAACATGGTTTAAGTTAACAAAACCACACCGATACTCAGAACTGCAAACGTATTTTCACGGTTGGTTTGACCTACGTGATTTAGACAAGCTTTTATTTGGTATTGGTACTTTCTTAGTGGGTTCTCTTACAGCGGCGGGTCGGGCGAAGTTATACCGTTACTTTGGTGCTGAAAACAGCGGTGGAAATCGGTTCTCACGCGCACGCACGGTGTCGCCGATATAAAAAACCTTCCGTGAAAGACGGTAGCGGCGCGTATTAATCAGCTGCGACCACCGGACTGGAGGCTCTGTCGCGCGCGTACCTATGTACAGTCGCCGATATAACACATGGAATGCCTGAAAAGTCTCTCTTGAATGTCAAGGAAAAAAGTATGTATGTGGGACCGTAGGTGACCAGTCAGATGACCCAACATTAATTCAAAAATTTTTACTTGACAAGCAACGATTAGCAAACACATTATTTGTCATTTCATCATTATACAACAAGTTTAACAAATAATTAAATTCGCAAAATAATTATCCGATAAACTTTTGTTTAATAACGTATTATTTGATTTTTCATTATTTTTTCATTTTATCTCATAAAATAACGTTTGGAATAAAGACATTACACATATTGATAGTGCCATTAAAAAAAAAAGAATATAAATGAATTTGGTTTACTATTTAGCACACATTTTGTGACAGAAATGAATCGCTGCAGAATCTACTCCACGTAGTATTTTCTGCCCTACCCCTAGAGTGTTATTTAAATCCGCATAGGCGTGGAGGGGCGAGGCGGCCCGCGAGCTGAGGAGCAGGTGGCTTTAACACTCGCCGCCACGACTGAACCTGGCCGGCTTCAGCCGGCCAGCAAGCCGACGCTGCGGTGGTGAGCGTTAAAACCCTCTGCGACGATAAGCTCGCGTCTGACCGTGGAGCCCCGCAGCGCCGGAGTCGTGACAGAACCATGCCTGCTGCATGTTGTATGCCTGCTGCATGTTCCATGCCTGCTGTATGTTGCATGCCTGCTGCATGTTGCATGCTTGCTACTTGCTTGTTGCATGCCTTGCTACATGCTGAATGCATGCTGCTTGCTTGCTGTTTGCTGCTTGCTTGCTGCATGCTTGCGGCTTGCTTCTTGCTTTCTTGGTGCATGCATGGAGTATGCTTGTTTGCATGTTGTGAAAAAACTGCGCATTACCTAACTTTTTCTTAAAAAAGAGTAATAAAAACAAACAAGAAACGTGATTTATCCAAATGTATCTAAATAAGAAATGTTAAATTTATAAATGATTAAATATCATCTGATGCCTTTGATAAAAGAAGTATTTGTCAAATAAATATTTGTAAAACTAATGTTTTTAAAATAAAACATTTGCAGAATAATTGTTTGCGAAATAAATAGTATACGAAACGTTGGTTTTTATTTTTTTTATTTAGCCTGTTCTGTCCCACTGCTGGGCAAAGGCCTAAACGTTGGTTGCTATATGAAAATTTGTCAATGCAGTTTTGGTGAAACATTAGTGAACCGGGATCGTATTGACTGTCCAATAACGAAGGTTAGGAACTCATGTGCATAAGTCGCAGTTTGTATGGGGCTAAAGGTTTCAAGAGCTTACATTGTACATTGAAGATTTTTTGATCATTTGAAATATTTCAGTAGGAATAATTATTGGTGTCGATAGACCAGCAACAAGCTACAATACATACTCTAATTTATTGTGCACGAGTAGGTGGCTCGTATGTAGCAAAAACGGTTAAAAACCTAATCTAAAAGAGCTTACTTCTTTATTGGTATTGAGTTTTTTGTGAAGCCCAAAAAATAAGTAAGTAATGACACATTTTAACTATAAAGTGTAATTATATAAAAGTGTATTTTCCTCGATGGATGTGCTCGTCTGTACGCTGTGGAAGCGGAGGCGGAGGCGGTGCGGGCGGCGCGGGCGCAGTGTCCGTGCGTGACCGATCCACTCAGCGTCAAATTCACGCCAAGTCAAATGTTTAATTTGCTCTATAAATCACGCTATTAAAAACATTTCAAGGGTGTCATCGCGGCACCGATCTCATTGGAAACGTGACGACGAGCTGTGTGGTCGCACTGCCGGTCGCTGGCCGTACTGCTCGATCCTCGGCCGGTAGCCGCTGTTGGTATTCGGCCTCTTATTGTTGGTATACTCATTGTACGAACAAGAATGTACGCTCGCACCGTAGAACAAATTCAATTTGTTGAGAAGAAATTGAATTAGCTATTGATGTGTGTCTTATTATTGTTGGGGTACTGTTAACTTATAATGAAGCGCAAAATGATGGTGTAGGCAGTGTAGTAGAGCGCTCTAATTCGTTTTGAGAGTAATTTATTTGTAACATCTACCTATCTAAGTAGCGGTCGAATAATATATTGATACATGTGGGAACGTGGTGTGATGATTGTGCTACTGTTTAAAAAGTTTTTTGTATGTGTTACTCATGATCTCATCGAACGTGACTTGCTTCATGTCCTTGTAGTAGTAGCTAGTAAACGTTCGATATTTGCTGATCGGAATTAGAGATATAAGTTTTATAATAGTGGTATTTTATCTGTATCTGTATTTGGATAGTTGGTGCTACTTGCTGACCCACCTTTGCATAAATGGTCGAGATTTTTAGAAAAAGAATCGATAGATAGATCGAAATAAATTGCATAGCTCACTGTAACGGGAGTGATATGAAATTTCGAATAACGTTATTTTGCCGCACGCTTTTGACAGAATGCTCACTGTGAGTAATTAAAGTTTTCGATAGTTTCTAGGTGTTAAATAAAGAATTCCTGTCTTACTTTTTGCTATTATTAACAGGCCTTGGACGGAATTTTCGTATGTTGTAGAAGTTTTTTACTAAATTGTTAAACGTGATCTAGCTCAAGCCTTTGTTTAGATAAATACATTATATTTAAACCGATTGTTACTTTGTAGTAACTGTATCTTAAAATCTAGCATAATATACTGTAGTAATCAGTTTAACAATGCATGCTTGTAATTAATTTGCGATAGAAATTAATTAAATATGGTGCTACGACGTGTTACGAGATGCTACGGTAGATCGGTATGTTTGCGGTCGGTATGCTACGGATTTTGTTGAAAGAGAGAAACAAAGCATATTCTACGATTTTGTATTTAAAAATTATCAGCTAGAAGATCTATTGTAAATCTATACTAATATTATGAAGATGTAAAGTTTTTACGTAGTAGGGGTTTTAATCTTCGGATCTGAGGATTTGATCCAACGTTATTTCAGTGATGGGTAGCTACTTTACGTCTAGAATTATAACAGCGAGCGAAAAAGCAGGCAAAAGCTACTTATATAGAGTATATAAGCCCTGCACTATTTTAGGCCTCAAAATGGACCAAAATGCTTATTTTCAGATTTGTTTATGTTGTTTAACGATGCTTTTATGAAAGTACTACTTCTTGTTTCGTTTTCGTATCAATGGAAAGATATAAGTACATCTTATTGAATTAAATAATCGTTAGGACATCAACGGTAGCATATTGTAGTATGGCATAATTAAAAGACTACAATGTGTGTCGCCTGAAACCGATCACTCGAACAAGTTAGTAGAGGTTGCGTGACTGTACGAAAACCGTCGTTTCAACCGTCGGGAGGAAGCCTGGCTCAAATTAAATTAGATTAAATTGATTTATTTGGTGGAGGAGCGTGAGCCGAGTCCTCCTCTTCGCTTCGTTCCGCCGCACTCCCGCGCAGCGTTAATTAATGCTATTCGATTCGGAAACACACCGGAAAAATTAACTGATGGACGACGTTGCGACCGACGAATGAGATGCTCCGTGATCTGATCAAAGAGCAATGAAGCAATGGTTCCTTTTTTTTCATCGACATACTTTGTACAACGTTTTTACGTTATCTATCTCTGTCACCGTAAAATTGTCAAACACGTTAGATTGTAATCTCTCTAGCGATATTGTAAACTCTTGAAATATTGTCAACTGAACATACGGAAGTATCTCTGCCCCCATAATCAGGACTTGGGGCACCCCCGCCCGTTAAGTTAGTTAGGTTCCTTTAAACTTTGGGGTTATTTTTAGGTGAATATAAAGTGTTGGGTAGGTTAGGTTATATTGATCGGTATTTCTCAGGAATGGTACACAATCTTTTCATGAGAGGGGTACCATTGGGCGCGAGTTGACTACCGTCGCATGCATTTCACGAAAAATATTTAGTTTTATTGTAAGCAGTATGTTCGTTTGACAATATTTCGAGAGTTTACAATCTCTCTAGTTATTTTACAATATAACGAGTTTGACAAATTTACGGTGACATATCTTTGCTTATATCTAAGCACGTTAAGCCGTTGCTCCCGGCCGTCATTTGTAGATCTTTGATAGTCGTAACAGGTAGTTAGTGGTTCAAAAAGTTTGATAGCCTATCTTACCAAGGGGTTTTGTTTTACCCAATACTAACTGGGTGGTGGGAGTCAGATAGACAGTCTCACCATGTAAAATACTGATATTCAGCTGCGTCCGGTTGGACTGGAAGCAGACTCCAAAATAGTTGGGAAAAGGCTAGGCAGATGATGATGACGATCTTTGCTTATAGATCTGGCTTATATTATACGATGTTTCAATTCGAGCTGTTTTTAAGATGTGATTATAACGAATAAATATGTTTTTTAGGATTTCTCTGGCCACTTCCAATCCGTAGTTTCGACTCATATCAAGCAGGAGACGATAAGAGCGATAACGCGTTATGAACAAGTTGACGTTTACCTCAAACCTCTTGACGTCACGAATTGTGGTTCCCACGTCCCTATTTATAGGTTTTGAGTAGATTTTCCGGCTGTTAACATATTTATTAAATATAGTATGACCTAACATCTGCAAGTAGGTGCTATTGCAAATTTTCTCATCCCCCATTATACAAAAGCTAAACGATTTAAGAACAATGTTGGGATTAAAATGATAAATTAAAATTTTGATGACTATTGTTTACTGAGAACAGTTAATTATGTATTGTTTGAAGTAATAGGCTCATAAAGTTAATTAGTTATATGTTCCAATGGCTCTAATTAATTGCCATGTTATTATACGATAGTATTGTGATGCAATTTGGGAACTGTGGTTTCTTTTTAGGTACCTACCTCTCCATGCTTCTTTTACGTAAGCTTTGGCTTAGAGGTACAAAATAAAGTGTCTTTCGAACATTAAAAAAATTAAAATACGATCTAATCAATTTTCTATTTTATAAATACTATTCATGGGTAGGTATTTTCTTTGGTTTACTATAAGCTTAAGTATGCCATTTACTAAGGTACTTTCTGTGTCTTAAATATATCATTAATATATTAACTCAATACTAAGACGGTTAATGATCGAACCACTGCGCCGATACCCTAAATATGATAACGAAACCGCGAATCAAACATTAACAAGGAAGTGTAGCGTCATATAAAAGCGATTTATACGCGATAATTCCAATACATAAAACATTTCATTATAGGCAGCGAGGCCCCCATTATTCAAAGATATTTATTCATGTCGAATGATTGCCTTTCTTTTGTGTATCGACAATGGCTTCGCCGGGCGTATTCCATTTGCGTGGCATCGTTCCTGTTCACTCGTTCATTGTGCACGCGAGCCAGTTTTGTTTCGTCGCTGGAGCTTTTCACGCCGCGGCTCACACTCACTCACTCACTCACACACTCACACTCACACACTCGCACTCGTGTTCTAGCCCAACATTAAATGGAGCCAAGATTGATGAGCTTAGACACGACCTGTGACACAAACTACCGAATGTACCACGTACCCGTTTGTTTGGAATGCGCTTTATTTCACCCTTTATAATAAACGGTAATTATTGGTAGCGGGCCATATGTATTTATATAGCCGATGCTGCCGATGTCGGCTTTTTGTCTAATGTTTGGACGAACTCGGACGGCTAATAGGATTTTTTGTATGAATACAACGCCTGTATGCCAGTAGGTATTAAAATGACGTTAATTTATCTTTTAGTTCAGGCCGCTTCGTGAACATTAATCATGGGTATCGGTGTACGAACTAAATTAATGTAAATTAAACTTAAATGGAACAAGATGTGTTATGTTGAGATCCACGTGTGTTTCTTATCCCTGAATCATCTTTTCATACAATAACTTAGTTTTATTTTACAAAACAGTCGAGTTAGGTTTAAAAATCAATCATTCTTGACACCAATAACAACATTTCTTGTAACGATATCATATTAGTGGTGCAAGTGAAAGTTGTCGGCACAGAAAGAGGTCCAAATCTAAACTACTAGGTGCATCGGAGTCATTACAGCTAATTCGATTGTTTGGGCAGCGTAGATTCGGGCCAGGCGCGCTGCTGCCCCTGTAATTTGTGCACCGCGCCGCGCCGCCGACCGACCTTCTCAGAAACTACTCGGAACTATGATACGGTTCACGATACCAACTACTTATAAGCTTTGATACGTAAACAAAACCTGTATTAATTTGATTGTTTTACAACAAATTATAGTTGAGTTCATTTTTAGAGTTTATTAGAAGAATATTTTATTTATTATTGTTCTGACCTTAGAAGATTTCAACAAAATATGTACAACTGCTTTACGTAGACATAAAATATCCTGAGATGGATTACAGTCTGTTTTTTTTCTCAAATAATTTGGATTTTGGATTTTTATGTGAATATGCACATTGAAATTTCCACGCGAACTAAGTTTTGGACAACAGTTAGGATAATATTATAATTCAATATTAGTAGGTAGCCTGGTCACCACGCGACATTAATTATGTTCGTTAAGGTATGTATTTAAACGGTAAGCGATTTAAAGCAAAACGTATGTCTCTAGCTAAACTAATTGATCAAATTGAAGACTGCGGTCTTTGGTACATATTACTTAGGCTGAAACAGAATGCATGATTTCACATGATGCCACCAATTTCACAGTTTGTCAACAGTTTGCTGGAAACACGGGTATATCAGCTGATTCATGACGACTAATAAAAATATGTATTTTAGCGTCACAGCTGGACTTTCCCTATAAAAAGGTAATTATTTAATAATTAAGTGATTATTCATAGGTACTATTTCATAGTATTCAGTATTTTCCGCAATTATAATTACTAATTATATCTAAATTCACACAAAGGGTCTTTCCTTGTACGAATTTACACGTTAAACACAAATATATGCGTTAAACATCTTATTAATTAAAATTATAATCATTTTCTTTCGAACTATAATAATAATTGATATTATTTTAATTAATTAATGAATTCCACAAAGTCAATTAAATGTGAACATTATGATTTCTGTCCTGTTTGTGACGTCACATGGCTGCTATGTCAGTGGTGGTTGATAGGGATTGGCTTAGCAGACTTGCCCAGTTACACAGATAACAAGCTGTTACTTAGGTACAGGCACCTACGTCACTTCCTGTACTAACCACATTGGGTTACAGGATAACTCCATGATTATTAGCACCAGAGTAGAATCTTTGATTGTTATCACGATCTCTGCGAGACAGGTCATCCACGTCATTTCGACCCCTTGACTACTCGACCCTCGGAAAATTCACCCCGAACAACCCGACATCGACAGTTCTATCTGGACAACTGGATCCCAGGACAAGTCGACCTATCCGGACAACGTGACTAAAACAAGAACGTGTGATCATGAGTGTTCAGGGTTGAATTTTCTATGAATATGTACTTGTCAGGGTCGTGATGTCCTAGGATTAAATGGCCACGGGGTCGAGTTGGCATAGGTATAACGTCTTAGGAAAAAAAAACATGGTCTTTCTTGTCTGGTATTGCTGCGGTTATTAGCGTCAGCCTTAACCAACTCTTCAATTCGATTGTTTTTCCTTGCATTGCCTATGCCCGTTGATCCTAGAACCCATCCCTTCTCCTAGCCACATGTTGACACCATAATATCCCAACAAGATAAAAAAAGTTAAATGTACTATTTAGAAATTACAGATTCGAAAATCGCTTACACAATGATTATGACCATTGTACACACACAATGAAGCAAAAAAAGAATGTTCTTGTCCCTAAACGTTTCCCAAGTGGCGAGTACGGGTGCATAAACATTAGTAATGGTAACACAATAATATCGCATGTATCTGTGTAAAACAAAACGTTTGCTTGATCATAACAAAATAAATGTTTATGTTGTTTGTACGAAAGGCCGCAATTACCGAGGGCGGCGGTAGGAACGGAGCGGCCGCGCGGCACACACTGGCCCGCTACGATTTTTATCTCAAACGGTGAGCCGACGTTTCCATCCGCGTAATTACAGAGTTTAGGCCATAGAGTGAATTATTAGACGCGGCGCGGTGCGGTAATCAACACAATCATTGTTATTCACGGCGCCTAGTGTTTGGCGTTGCAGTGCGGTGCGGCTGCGGCGCGGCGGCGATTCTACACAAATTGAATTTCGTACAATTGCCGTGTAACTGTCCGCTTTGTTACCTTTTTATACACCCATCACGTGAGTCACTTTTTGTTTAGCTTAATAAAGAGCAACTTAATACGTTTTTTAACGCACAAATTTAATTTATAACGTTATAAAAAGACAAAGTCTTAATCCACAATAACATAAATCAGATATCTGTTACAAAAAAAAAAAAAAAAATACATTGCAGATTTAATTCAGTTAACGGTTATGAGCTTCATTCAGAGGTTATTACATTTTTGATTATGATTGTTGCAGTTTTGATTACACATTGCAATGCGATGAGAAAACTATGTTTTTAGGTGAAACTCAATTTTTCAGCGGATTAGCTGTAAAAGATTCAATTTCAAATAATAATGAGGTTACGATAGCAATCACAAGTACACAATACGCTTTTGAGAACACACACTAGACCGTTATTCATTCAAGTCAGCTGGAGGTTTAAAAACAAAACAAGGAAACTATGCGGCAATTTACTTTTGTAGGGCGGCGCCCGCCCTCGCAAATTCATTACCAGCACAACCTGGCGCTTCCGTTTCCGCTCCTCTGTAACACTAATTTCAGGGGTTAGGCAACGATAGCGTAAAATTTGATGTACGTTGCTGGTTTACTTGGAAGCATAGTCTTCGTGACTTGTGTGAGTAACGCAATGTAATGTATGTAAGTGAATACTGTTATGTAAGTGAGTATTTCCTTGGCTGTGTGTGGTAGTGTATATCGTGATAACATCGACTTGACGTGACTGCGACTTCGTTTGCTCAGCCGCTGCTTTGAGCAAAACTAACATAAACTTCTACTGTTTTGTTTTTATTACGTTTTTTAGTGTTATACCTAACTAGCTACCTATACAGGTGCCTACAGGAGGCTTTTTATGTTTCCATTAGTAAATGGTTTAATGAGGCTTTTAGATGCGTAAGTGGAAGATGATTTACTTCGCAATAACGAGATTTACTACCGTTAGCCTTCTTTAATCGTAGTTTTTGCAAGAGTTATAAAGCCGGTAGATTTTTAGTTTTTCTTTTTATGTAATTACGCTCTGCGTTCGTTAGAAGCAGTTATTCTTTGGCAGTTCAATCATCATCTGCCTAGCTTTTACGAAACTTTGTTGCGGCGGCTTCCAGTCTGATGCAGCGAAATACCAATTTACATGAAGTGACTATCTATCAGGCAATACTTGTCGGGCTTTCTTCTGCATGGCTTCCTGTAACGACGGCCAAAGATCTACAAATGACAGGGTCAGGGGACAGGGGG
This sequence comes from Xestia c-nigrum, assembly GCA_916618015.1. Classification (NCBI taxonomy): domain Eukaryota; kingdom Metazoa; phylum Arthropoda; class Insecta; order Lepidoptera; family Noctuidae; genus Xestia; species Xestia c-nigrum. The sequence continues at coordinate 8,634,909 of OU745245.1, read as the reverse complement.
CTATCCGAGGTACGACGGGAACTAAGGATATACCTAACGGATCAGCAGTTGTAATCATTTAAAAGTAAACACAATACTCAGAACCGAAAACTCCAGAGAACTGAATGTGTCATAGAAGTTTAAGTATTTCTTTCTTAGGTCTGTGGCAAATTAGATCGATATCTATCTATATAGTGAAACATGTTTTTCCTTATTTCAGGTAACATAGTTCCAATAAAAGCCTTTCTTTATTTATGTCTTACTCATTCTGAACACCTGGCCTGAAAACAGGTGCGCACATAACATGATCTACTTTTAGAGCTGCATAGTTCGTAATATGTTACATATTTATTGACAACAGATATCATACGAGGGGCTCTGAAAGGTCGTCATACATAAATAACGCCCGTCTGTCAGGGCACTAACGTTGCAGGTGGACTGACACGAGGCACGTCTACCCACGCTCTAACGTCACAGTGGAGGAGGGACAAGCAGTGGTTCAATGAAGGATCTCTTATTAATTTTGTAAAAGTTTTACTTAAATAGAGACTCAGTAAGTCTTGTATCACTGGTATTACGAAAGTCAAAGCTATTGATTTTATGCAGTTGTGGTCAAAAAAAGTAGAAAATTGGTTTAGTAATGACAAAATTACAGAGCTGTGTGTTTAATTTATTTCTATTGTTAGTTTAATACAACATTAACCTTCACTATTCGTACGTAATAAATAATAATTGAAGTCAACGAATACAACCTTTCAAATCGTGTGTAGGTAAATTAAATTAGTTTAGATAAGTGCACAATTTCGCTAATTTATAAAGTAAATTCTAAATTACTTGAGGTACTTACAAATCGTCTAAACAGATAATGAGCATCATTAGGTTCCATTACAAAATTATATATCCCACGCTCGAGCTCGCGAGGCGTTGCATGAAGCTCGTGCAATGCGCTAAACAGGCCGCGCAGCCAGAGCAATGAATGAATTACCAATCCGCTACTACTTACGCCACTTTTGTTTTATTAAAAAAATACCTTTCTAGCACTACGTTATGTAGGCAAAGCACTGTTTTCAATAATAATACTCTTCTTTGCAATCGGGTGAAAACTATATAAATAAGTTTTGATGAGCACATGCTGAAAGCTGATGAAAATAGTCTTTAGTTTTTCGTTTATTTTGCATTTTGGTTTACATATATGTTTGTATAGATCAAAGACTTAAATAAAGTTCTTAAATAATTATAACAGGGATAACTTATGTAGAATGCTTTACGTTACTGTCTCCAAATAAATTAAAAGTATTTAAAGGCAAACGAAGTTGCCAAATAGGGCATAAAACACAGTTCATTTCAATTATACGTTTAGAAACACAATTGGACAGCAAGCGACAATAAATCATTTAACTAATTTGATAACCCATTAATTACTCGTAGAGTTGTGTAATTGAACTTTTTTATACTGTGTCCCGGTACACGCAATCTCTTGATATGTAATTCAATAACAATAACGAGCCGTTACGTGAGTTGGTCCATACTTGTGATCTCGGTTCCATTGTCTTACAGTACTTCATCTTGCTGTAATTCTATATGGTCAGCGTTGAAGCAGAGCGTCGAGCGTCGATACGTTTTTGTAACTGTTTCCCAATTTCATTAGTTAATGTCTACCCGAATCTAAGAAATAGATAGGTTGTATTGTGAGGCCAATGACTTGAAAATATAAATACCAAAACTGAACAATGATAAATTGAATATAAATGACCATCTAGGTAGGTAATTACGAACATTTAATACCGTATTACCACTTATTGGACAAATTGACTCACTGTTTAATTTTATATTACAATAGGTTTGTGAAAATGGTTCACTATACTTTATAGTGGGTATTATAGGTATGTTTGTTACTCAATATAAAACCGCAAGCGGTGCCCAGGGGGAGTATCCTCGGCTCGGAGGCGGACCCCATTCATACCTGTACCACGTTATACATACAAATTGTGATCTCGTCGACTTGCAGATGTAAGATAAGAAGCAATTAAGACTCCATGAATATACGACCCCGCATCGCATCCCCCACATACATTACCACTTTTCCGAGACCCGTTAATAAATAAAACCTCATATTTGCGCTCGCTCTCCCAATGATATATAACGTTTGTTAATTAGGTTATCTCCCAGTCGGCATCTACAAAAGGCGCAGTCTTAAAAGGCTCGTTGATATTAAAAGTGCCGCTTATAACTTTTATCATAAATCACCCTGTGGCTAAATCGCGAGGGCGCGAAAAAATTCGATCTACTTGGAACAAAAAATATGCAAGTAATGACGAAAGCACCCTGAGAGCTTTTTTGAGTAGCTGCGGACTTGCTTAGAATTAATTGTGTTGAGACCGCTGAAAAGCCGTCAGCACTAAAATATTTGTCGTGAAGTGCCAACACTTGCTTGCAGGTTCTTTTGATACAAAAATATTTGAACATGTAATATGACGTAATATGGGACTAGTTGACCAGTTTTCAGTAAAACAGAGGAAAAATCAATTAACGATACTTTGTAATGTTCTGTTTTCCTTGAGTCAATTAAACCATTGTGGTTAAGCGTTGCCAAAAATAATAATTACTATAAATGATAGGTTGGAGGGTTTCCTTCCTGCTTTAGTTATCTACCTAATCAGAGGACTTTAGCAGGGACTTATTATGAACACCTAATTCATTCGTTCGCTACGAGGTTTAAATCGGCTCGACTTAATTACCAACATTTGAAATGGATTGATTACCATCCACCTACTGGGCAATGCCTTTCGAGAATCTTTAATAATTTGTAGATTGTAGTAATATTCAGACCTTCAAGTTTCGACTATCTTAGAGATCCGTATGGCAACTAGGACTAGATTCCAATGTGCAATCGAAGGTGCGGAAATATGTCCACGAAAAAAGCAACCTTGCTCCCTGCAACAATACGAAAAACAATCCGCGCTATTTCTAAGTCATGAGCCCTTCAGCCGACAAAAGTAAAACTATAGGGTAAGTTTAATCGTCCTTCGATAACTACGAATTCGGAGAACATTAACGTAACTAAACCTATATTTCGAGAACGATTCTGTTGTAAAAGCACCGGCGAACAGTTTAATGAGTCCCACTCGGTCTCGTCGAAAGCAGAGCGTGGGCCCGTGGTAATCACGGGCCCAGGGGCCCCTGTAATAATAAAACATCGAAAGGCCGCCTTTATCGACTGCCTCCTCGATAAGCATCCGTGACGAATTCGCACCATTCGAGCGACGAGCCCTCGGACCTACAATACTCGCATGGCCGCGTAAACACCTTTTTAAACGACCAATAATACACCATCAATAACCAAAAATATATCTTAAATTTCACGTCGCAAGATTTATTTTTGAGGTCAGCTTGTCATTCTTATGTCAGTTAATTCCCATAAAAGGGAAAATGTCCAAGATATTCGTATCGATACATTTTTTTTCGAATTTTAATATTACCTCAACGGTTACACGTGTATTGAGAAACCACATTTTGAGGAAGTTTCGTGTTACGTAGTTTTATCCTATAATAATGTAAAGTCACGGTTTTTACAGTTGGACTATTTAAAAAAATTGCAATGTCGATGGCAACAAAGAAAAATTATGATTTTATAAAATCGATTTGATTTAATGTAAAAGGAATTAGAGCAGAGGAAGACCGTAACTAATCGGATACAATTATATACGATTTCAGTTTAAATTTCTCAGAAGGTGAAATTTTTACGATTACCACGTCTATGTGCATGACAATCATAATATTTCAGTCAACGAGGAAGTTCTTACTAGGTAGGCATCATCATCATCATCATCATCAGCCTATAATGTTCCCACTGCTGGGTCACAGCCTCCTTTCAAAGAGAGGGAATGGGCCATAATCCACCACGCGGGCCCAGTGCGGATTGGTGGATCTCACATGTCTTCGATTTTTTGTTCTAGGACATGCTGGTTTCCTCACGATGTTTTCCTTCACCGTTTTGAAATTAGTAGTGATGAAATAAAATGCGCCTGTCAGGTTTGAACCCATGACTTACTGAACGTAAGTCGGTGTCATCACCACTGGGCCAGCGCTGCTCTACCACTGGGTCACCGCTGCAGCTCTCACAAGGTATACCAAGCTATTTAAATGGATTTGCAATACTTGCAAACTTAGCTTATCGTAAATGACGGAAAAAGACCATTTTATCATTTTACGAAATGGTTCAATCCAAGAATAACAACAACAATATTCATTTATTTTCAGGAAACTTTGGCCCATGGTTAAAGGATAAAATACAAATTGAGTTAGTAAATAGAACCTTAAAACTGTGTCAATGTTGAATAAAAAATAAAGAAACAAAGAAAGAAAAAGCATTGATTAACCCGACAGGACAAAACATACACAAAAAAATGATCAAATTATGATTATAACTAATAAAAAGTAAAATAGTGAGAAAAATAATTAAATCGTAAAAAAACAAAAAAAAATACAAACTGAATTTGTGAATCAATCGGTTAAATAAATAAGTTTCATCATTTTCCTAATCAAAAAACTCCCGAATGAGAGCATACTAAGGTATCATTTATCTAAGCCATCATAAAAAAATACTTGTCCAAGTTGCGCTTGCGCGGGCAGACGGATGTCACCGCCATGTTTTTGTAGCAGATCGTTCACCTCCCAATCATTCACGAATTTAGGAAACGGTATAACAATAAAAAATAATATAAAAACACGATACTTCGTGATCGATGCGTCTATTAATGTTTTTGCTTTCTAAAAGTCAATACTGCATCCAATCGTTGGATTGGATCAATTTAGGTTAGATTAGCATGCCAACTAGCACTAACCACGCAACCAATTAGAATATCTATTCAATTAGCACTTTATTGCTGCTTAGCTTCTTAACATAAGTGCGATTATGGTAATATTTAATGATTGAGAAAGGGAAACTGTATCGTCTTAAAATATACGGGATTATGCCAATATTTGGAGATTAAGAATTACGATATTCAATCAACATCAAGCTCATCTTACATTTATTTAAATTTCTGACCTCAAAGTTTCTAATATATATAAATACACTTCTGATATTTACAACATTACTTTGTTCGTAGTTTGTTTCATTCTAATTTCTGAACAAAAGATACAACCAATATCTTGCAGTAGTACCTACAGGTGTCGTTTGAGACTACGTACAAGGGTAGCAGCATAATCCAACGTTAAGAAGCCGAAAAAAAACACATTTAAACAAGACTTGAAACCACTGACACCTTATACTGATACTGATCCTGTTAGTTCACATCATCAGTTCATATCATACCACTGCAAATGTCCATGACTTCCAGTGGTTTCGATCCATGGCCAAAGTCGTCACGGGAATTCTGGTCGCTAGTCAATCAGGAACACAGCCAGAAGTCGAACTCGTTGAAGATGAAGACCTCAATGTAACTCGGGATATCAATCTAAAATGGCAAAGTACCTCGCATTTTTTTTTTAAGCTTTTGTATAGCTTCCATCGCGGGCCTTGAGCGTGGAGACCGAATCCAGAAAATAACTTAACACCCCCCGTAAAAACAAATGCAATAGCTTTACCGCGGCTGTCCCCGATTGCCACACGTCTTTTTTTACTTTCTTTTTCGGTCCCACTGCTGGGCAAATGCCTCCCCCATTTCTTTCCATCTCTCCCGGTGTTTTGCTTCCTCAGGCCAATCTGGCAGGAACGAGTCCAAATCACGCCAGCGTTTCTTGTGCCTGCCTCGGTGACAGCGACCGTCTGGCATCCACTGTTTGACGATTCTTACCCATATGTCCTGACCCATTCTAGAAATAGAAAACCCATCAAAAATATCGAGTGGAAGGTCTAGTGGTCCCTCCCTGTTACCTTGGTCGGGCAAAATTCTGTTTGCATCCGGAATTTCTCTTTGAAATTTGATTTATGCCCGACTGTTGGCAATGTTGAGCCACAGTTACATGGAACTTGGATATCCTAAATGTCAACATGTGGGTGTAGTATTACGTACACCACACTTACGGTTAAAGCTTTACGTACTTTTTAATTAAGAAACAAGTTCCGTTGTTTCGCCAACAAGCCATCGTTAGGTATAGTATTTAATCACTGCAGTATGTTTTAATTCTTCATGCAGAAATATAACAACGGTTAGCAACCTAGTTTTATGAATTTCAAGGTAAAAAAATGTTGTTAATATACATCATAATTTAGGCTAGTTGGTGCTATTAAGCTATTTGGTATTAAGGATACTAAAACTAGGCTGTAAATGTAACAGTGGGGTTATAACAATATTGTTATTTTATTGTTCTCGTGATTCGGAGACCGTGCCGCGATGCCGTCCTTGGCCTCTTATGTTATTAGGGGATATCGATTTGACAACACACGCTCATGGTTTCTTCCATTTAGATTATAAGTCACCTCTGTCAGCTGTTGACGTAATAATGTAACGTTAACTTGATGTTATCCTAAGTGTCCGTTGCTTTTCAGTAGTTAAACTTATAATTGTCATGGCTTCTTAATGTTTCTGAAATAAGAGATATTTAAAACCTTTTTTTTAATAAATATAATGACGCTTATGAACATTTTTGTGTAGATTTAATAAGTATTTATGTACTAAGAGCATAAATATACTATTTACTTACGTCGTGAACCTACTACACACTCACATAGTAGATCTGAACATGGATACAGTAACAGACAAAAGGCCACTCACATCATCTTATTACTATGCTTTTTAATATCGTTTATAAAATTACAATGCTAAAGATTTTAATAATACCCGTTCATTATTAAATCTGTGTATAATTCAAATCTCTTTTTCTGTATCATCGTAATTTACATATGCTAAATAAAAAGCGGTGTCATCACAAAAGATTTTGGAGGCAATATAAACATAATATCAATTTAAATTCCTTGTTAGTGGAGCGAAAGCCGACATCATACCTGAAAGTGGCGGGGCCCGATTGGATGACGTGCGCGCCAATCGCGTGCACGCCTCGCCGCCGCCGCGGCCGGCAGCGGGCGGGCCGAGCGACGCGCCTGCCGCGCCTCAGTTCCTCTCCACACCTTGCGCCGGACAGACGTGCTCGTACATCCGTGTGTTGTTGCTTTGACTTTAATAACATTGACTTGTCCTCCCGGGACTTTGGGGGAAGTGACCATGCCGCGGCCCTCGCGTGAATCTTACGGCGACCAGAAGCCCCCGTACTCGTACATTTCCCTGACGGCGATGGCGATCTGGAGCTCCCCGGAGCGCATGCTGCCGCTGTCGGAGATCTACCGGTTCATCACGGACCGCTTCCCGTACTACCGGCGCAACACGCAGCGCTGGCAGAACTCGCTGCGGCACAACCTCTCCTTCAACGACTGCTTCGTGAAGGTGCCGCGCCGCCCGGACCGGCCCGGCAAGGGCGCCTACTGGACGTTGCACCCGCAGGCTTTCGACATGTTCGAGAATGGCTCGCTGCTGCGGAGGCGCAAGAGGTTCAAGTTGCTGAAAGACGATAAAGAGAGCCTGCACGCAGAGTTGGCGGCGTTGGCAAGTTTTAATAGAGCATTTTTAGCGAGACAAGCAAGTGCGCCACCACCTCCGCCGACCATGCCAAGTGTCAGTCTATACAGTCCTCCTCTGGGCCCACAACTAAGCCCGGAACCGGCGGAGCTGCCCGAGACGGCCACTATGACCATGCTACCCCGCGAGAGGCCGCGCAGAGCGTTTACGATCGAGGCGCTGCTGCAGCCGGACGCGCCCCGCGCGTCACCATCGCCGCCGCAGCCGGTGCTGATGCCGGTGCCAGCATACGTGGCGCGCTACCACGCCGGCCTGCTGGCGGCGGCGCACGCGCTGCGCCCCTGCTACCTGCCGCCGCCGCTGCTGCCCGTCGCGTGACATCCGCAGCGCGCGCACACTAGCTGCGACAATGTTTCGTGCAATGTTAGATTGTAAGTACACCACTAGTATTCATCATTTTGTTTAGTGTTTAAATTCTAATGTGGAACATTCGTTTTGTAGTATTTAATTGTTATAAATTCACCACTTTGTATACACGATTGTTACTACCAGCCCATGGTTCCTTACCTTGAGATAGTGTTCTGATGAATAAATACATCATGAGCTAAGCAATAGTGATGATATACCTATAACGCATTTAGTATTGTAACTATTTATTATCATAAAGAGAGCAACATCAGGCTAGGTGTGATTGGCCTACTGTTGAACATTCCGCAGTTGATTCTCCTCGCGTAGAGCGCGTCAAACTCGTGTTTCAAGTGATCTCACTTTAAGGTTCATGTAACTATCGATGGCTAGATAAATGAAAGATGCGAAAAACTGTTTCATAAAATTGTATCATCGTGAAAAAACCTTGTAAATATAAAATCACGAATTGAGAGAGCAAGTAAATGACTATAAAGGCCGATAATGTTACAAATTATTTGGTAAAATGCAAACTATGTCGCATTCTTTAATTTAAGAAACAGACTCAATCTTTCTTTCTAATAGGAATAAATTATATTATTAGCAGAAGTTTATGTATAAAGTTTTTGTTTTATGAGACCTAGCGTAGAATAAGATTGTTATTTATTTAGTGATGAGAACTGAATGTTATTTTCTGTTCGTAGTGTAGATCAAATTATTTGTGTAAATATTGGTTAAATTGTTATAAGTATTGTGTAGGAATATTAAATGGAATTCATTATATTTCCTGGTTTTATTTAGAACACTTTTCTTGTTTCCAAATTTTACGATTTGAACAAAGCAAGTCACATACTTAATATGCCATGCATGTTGCTGATGGTTTTACTCTACAATTTTCATTTGAAATGTACAGTTTAACTTAGAGATATACATACATTTTAATAGGTTACAAATTCTTCGTGTGGGGTAAAAGAAAAAAGTGGTAGAAAATTGTAAAAAGGGGTATTCTTGGTGGTCTGTTTCACGGTGTAACGCGGCGCGTCGGGCCCCGCTTGTGGGCTGATAGGTCCTGATATTGGGCTGATGTGCTGACTCACCCGGCGGCTCGTTACACACCGTAATGCGCATTATAGGCTTGTTCAACATTTTGACCCTCTTTCACAGTGAAAAACCTTTAATCTAATGATGGAAGGCACAATAGAGCGGTTTCATTCTTCTGTTCCTTTTTGTGGGATCAATTTATGAAATTAGGATTGGGGAAAAACAGGGCTATAAAAACTTCTTTTGAATATCTTATTGGTTTGGGTTAAATAAAATACTTGTACTAATCGTTTGGAGCGAATCGAAATAAAGAATCTTGTTTGGTTACTGTTGCAGAGCTAACACTTGAAATGTGGTTTTAATAACCCATTTTGTCTATTTTGTATCCTGCAAATTCTCATCTTCTTCGTAGATTTAGGTAGGTATCAATCATTTTAAAAATAATATGATAAGCCCATCGTTCCGTCTTTGAGAGGAGGCCGTGTGCTACCAGTAGAAACTTTATTGGCTGATGATGATGATGATGCATACGAGTAGAAACAGATAGAGGTCACACACGTCGACAGCGTTATAGTATGCAGCATTAGGACTTCATAGTGCAGGTGATAATTACACAAAGGTGCAGTTACAGAGAGAAAAAGACAAGGCATCGTTTGAGGTGCAGCTCTGCTTTCTTGCTACTTGCTACAAAGAAACAATACAGTCCAAACAAAATCTTTTGTTTAACCTGTAACAGAAGAAGAAAATGCCTAAAGCCTTTAGTTCGCCTCTGTACCATGATTGTCATGCTGGAAATATTAGAAGTTTTCTATATAACAGTTCTGAAATAGTTATAATGTAGGTTTGAAAAGATAGAACTTGAGTAAAACTTTAAACACATATTTAACTACATTAGGTTCAAGAATCAATAAGGTTTCTCTTGTTATTCACCGCAGAAACAAATACCAAACAGTTCAATACATTTCTGCTTTATTACAACTCTATTGACAACGAATTGGTCAATGAGTTAAAGAATTTGGACATTGTCCAATCTCTGGACATTTGTGTCTCTTGTTCGAATAAGTTTGACTGCCTGACCTGCTCCAGACACCGGACACCAGACACAAAAGCATTTTGTTGGCATTTTTTCAATTAAACTTAGAACTTAAGTGAAACAGAAATGTTGCCGATTACATTAAGCTTGTGACTGACTGACTGAATGACTTATACGTCATTTACTTTGGCAAATGAAGAAGGAAAAATTATGCAAAAATAGGAGTATGCCGAATATGTTAGATATGGTGACATCATTTAAACTACGTCATTTAAAAAAAAAGTTGTTGTGTAATATTTATTTCCTTTTTACCCAAAAGTGTTAGCAGAACAATAAAATAACATAAACTTACAGTAAAAGAATTAAAAGAAAAAAACTGAAAAATTAACTAAAATTGAAAACTGAAGTTTGTAATTTCAAAATAACAGCTTATTTCCCAATGCATTTGTAACATATGTTTTTTTTATTTTTGTCTGTCTGCCTAACAGTTTATGTCTGTTTTTTCAAATTTTACCTCCGAAACGGTTGGATCGATTTGACTTGTATTTTAGAAAATAGAATGAGTTTCCATGCAAAAAAATAAAAACCATGAAATTATAAACAAAATCCGATCAAATATTTTATTAATAATAATTTCACGCGGATGAGGATCAAGGGCAGCATCAAGTATAAATAAAACAAACTCTCACTTAAGATAATTGTATAAATGATTATAAGTGTACAGTTTATCTAGGAATACAGGATCTGGTTTTTTGGTAATCTATTCGTATTATTGGATCAACAGGAAAATAAAAACTCCAAAATATTACCGAACTATAAGCTATACCAACTGAACTCAAATAATCAGTGAGTGTAGAGGCTGAAAGAACTGCTGATAAAACTTGAAATACCCAGTATTATGATATGATATTAATACAATTTAATTTAAATTATGTGTTGTTTCAATTATTCAGGAATATATAATAAAACTGGTTCGTTTTATGTAGCGGCCCGTTTTAGTTTGTCTCTAAAGAAAAATATCATTCGGAGACAGGTCATAATGATATGGTACTTACCTACCGGATTCGTTAATAAATAAAGTAATCAATCGTTCAAAAATAAGTTATTTGAACCTTTAACGTCAACATTATCAAATTCTTATAGAAAAAGTATATTTTAAAAAAAAGGTTAAAAACATACCGAGCAGTCTTTGGGGACTGGCGATTGAAGTGAAAATTAAATAGGTAATCTACACCTGCTACGGGTTGTGCCCCGTGCACGCCTTAGTGGTGCTACGCCGTAGCGGATCGAGTACGAGTGCTACGAAGCGTTAGGTGACTGTCGTGCGAGTTCCAGGATTTTTGTTCACACAAAAAGTAATTAGCGCGCCTAAAGAAGTATTCAATTAAAAACATTGGAAATTCCTGTTACATTTAGGTAGGCAATGTTTGCTCCAGTCAGTACAAATGTACTTGTATTATTTACGTAGGTATTAGACACATATATACACATACATAGTGTTCATGTGTTTATGAAGAGATGTATGTACTACACCAAGTGGACGAGGCGAGAGGAGTATGTAGGGATCGTCACAGGTGGCTGTCTGTGCTTTCTGCCAACACCAAAGAAAAAGACGTGAGATTATGTGTTATAAGTATTTATTCGGTGGTGTATAGCCACGCACACTCACACTTATTCGTAGATAACTGTATTAACTATATGGCTTTGTATGTACTACCTCCATAATTATGTCATGTTTCAATTTTTTCAAGTATTTGTTAGGTTATGTTTTCGCAATTTATGATAAACAAACATTAAAGTTACGGAAGTAACTTCATTAAATGAGGTACATAAGTGATGTGAACTTTGTTATTAAAAGTCGGTGATGGATGGAATGATGCCTGTGTTTGTGGCTCACTATTATTAATTGTCACGATCTGTATTCATTTTGTAGGTTATTGCTAGTTTCGTTTGATGTATCAACCTCATCTACGACGAAGATGACGATTTATTTTAATTTACTTTCTAATACGTTAGTTCATAAGAATAGCTCCATTTTTATTTGGGACTAGCCCGCCACGCTATCCCCAAACCACTAACTCCTGAAAGCCAGAATCAACAGCGGCGACCACCAGAAAAGCGCCGAGACAATGAAGCTAGACGAAGTCCCAGATAATGAATTGTATGTGTGAATGAAATGTGGATGTAGAAAGTACAAGTAGACTAAACATTGTGCTGATGGATGGATTGGAGGTATTTAAAGTAAATTAGCAGCATAAAAAACTTACTGCGCTGCGAAACTGTTCAAAAGAGATACCGCGGCCCCGGAACCTAAAGGACGAGGAAGGAACATGGATGGGTTTTAGTCAGTAAAAGTCTGACACTTCCTCCCACTCGGCCCAGAGTGGGAGAAGTTATTTGATGATTTCCCATCCGTAAAAATAAAGCATTAAAAACTTGCTTTGACGACCCGAATGGCGCAGCGGTAGTGAGGCTGTCTTACGTTCTTAGGGTGCCGGGTTCGAATCCCGGTAGGAGCAAATGTTTGTGTGATGTGATGAGGACGGATATTTATTTCCGAGCCATGGTTGTTTAAATGCATAATAAGTATGTATTTACAAACAAAAAGTATATAAATGTAGTATATCAACTGTCTGGTGACCACGACACAAGCCTTGCTTAGTGTGGCGTGTAATGGCTAGCCATATTTATTTATTTATTTTATTTGTATTTAAAAAAACTTGAGAAAAAGTCGGAACTTCAACTCCCAATATCTCAGAAACTAGAAGGTTTCCAGGTATGGTCTAGAACAGAACATGATCGCAATGACGGGGAGAACAAGTGCCTTTTGACTTAGTTGAGGGCACTTTTACTCCCATAAAACCTTTTAATAAGAAAGAACATTGAAATGCTGATCTGTCCGTTATACTTATTACCAACTAGCTTCTGCCAGCGGCTTCGCCCGCGTGAAGTTTCAAAATTGTCCCATGGGATCTTACTACCGGGATAAAAAGTATCCTATGTGTTAATCCAGGTTATAAACCATCTGTGTGCAAAATTTCATCCAAATCCGTTCAGTAGTTTTTTCGTGAAAGAGTAACAAACATACATCCACGCGACGGAAGCTTAAAAATCAAGTAATTTCTCCCGTTTTCCCAACATTTCCTTACACTGCTCTGCTCCTATTTATTGTAGTGTGATGAAAAGTATACTATAACCTGCCCAGGAGATCGAAGAATAACTGATGTTATTTTTTTTAATTGGGGTTGAGTGAGAATATTATAAACGTAAGAGTAAACAAATATAATAATAACAAATCTCCGAACTGCTAAGCTATCGAGAGTTACACGTGTTATTGTGAGTCAACTATAAAAGATAGACATATGCTGTCGTGGGATATTTTTTATATAATTTTATGTGGAATATTTCCGTTATACATGATTTCTGTGTAGCTTTAACCATTAAGGCTGCACACGCGACGGAAGCTAAAAAAACCAAGTAACTTCTCCCGTTTTCCCAACATTTCCTTTCACTGCTCTGCTCCTATTAATGGTAGCGTGATGAAAAGTATACTATTACCTGCTCAGGAGTATGTAGAATAATTGTACCAAGTTTCGTTAAAATCCGTCGAGTAGTTTTTTTTTCTATAAATAACATACAGACAGACAGACAGACAGACAGAAAGACAGACAGACAGAAAGACAGACAGACAGACAAAAATTTTACTGATTGCATTTTTGGCATCAGTATCGATCACTAATCACCCCCCGATAGTTATTTTGTAAATATACAGGGTGTATTTCACCTCATCACAAAGCCGTTAACCAAGCATTCTCTATATACCCTCTGCCAGGTCCTTACTGTCAGACAGCTATTCATCCTCCAAACTATTCTTCGCAAACATTGCCAACTTACCCTTGATCCTAAATGCTGTTCTACTCGCCGCTCGAATAGGGTTTGTGCCACTGAGGCCCGTAGAACCGTAGCTGCAAGTCGTCATTACAAACACATAAGTTCTAAAGTCTACAATAAATTAAACAAAAACTTAAACATCTACCCACTAACCAAGATCAAATGCAAAATGAAACTTGACTCCTGGCTGAAATCACAAAATTACGATGACACAGAAAAACTCGTGGAAGTGTAAAACACACATCACTCTCTCACACAACTCATCAAAACCTCACACACCTCGCACACCTCATTAACACTCACCCACACAACCATTCGCCGACTCACTACTCTCAACATCAAAATCGTCAATCAACGTCAAATTATTGTTACCAATTCATAATTATTGAAACCAATTCATAACTATTGTCCTACTGTTTATATACTTTCCTTTTTTTTTTTTTTTTTTTTATTGTATTATTTATGTATTTTCTTTTTTGTTTTTCCTATTAATTAAGTAAACCTAAATTAACTGTAAGCACTTTTTGTGTGGAACATCTTTCCATTATAATCTGGAGGAGGGCGTTGGTGGCTGCGCTACAGTTAATACTTTTGCAGCTTCCATCGTTTTACCTGTTAACCTTGTGTCGTGTTATTGTTCCGAAATAAACTTTTTATTATTTTTTTTTTTTTTTTTTTTATTATTCTGTATTTCAAACTAAGTAACTTTACGCAAAAAATATTGCTGGGAAACAACTTTTTTTTTTGAGGTTATAAATCATGTTTTGTGGTATAACTCAATGTAACACACTCAAAACATTGTGCGGATGAGTGGATTGAATAGTACGGGGGTCGTAGAGATATTTAAAGTAAAAATCATGCAATAAAAAGTGGTATTTAAAAAATAACTTGTCAAAATCTTGCAACTTTGACCCCCAATATCTTCGTAACTAGAAGGTTCCCAGGTATAGTGTAGAACAAAAAAATTATCAGAATGACGAGGAGAACAAGTGCCTTTCGTATTCGTTAAGAGGTGTTTAACACCCTATATTTCATGTACAGAATTGACCTCTCTACAGATTTATTATAAGTATAGATAGATAGATATAGGATGGCAACGTTTGACAATTGTTCAATCTTCATCAACGTAAAATAAATAACTCTGTGTTGTTTACAAATAGACAGAATCCCATATTAATGTTATATTGCAGGAGCTATAACACAAACCGCATCATTACTGAAAACTATTCCATTATAAGATACGATATTACCCAAAAAATATAAACTACTAGTGGCATGATTTAGAGCATATGATGGAACTAGAATTCAGACTTGCCTAGATTTTGTTGGTTGAAAAAATCGACAATAATACACCTTTAAACTTAAAAATTCGTAAGTTTACTTACATTGCATAGACGTCGCAGCCGACTAAGGTACGGTCGAGCAAGCTGTTTACAGTTTAACCCACAAATTACATTATAAAGTGTAAACCAAATAGCTTGTTCAACTACGTGTATGATCGGGTTGGGGGTAGGTACAAATTATATGTAATTTAATTATAGGCAATCATCGGAACTATTTATAGAAAAAACCCCGTAAATAAATAAAGATTATAAAATACATATCTGTGTCACGTTCTCTCTTCATAGTAACTGCCTATCATAAAGGAAATGGTGTTAACGTCAAAGCAGGTAACTCTACTTCCTCGATTAGGTAGCCAGAAAATGTCTAAAAAAGACTGAGTTTCGAGTGGGATGCATTGTTGTGAACCTACCAAAATCTGAAGCAGAGTATCGATCTGAAACAAGGAGGTCGCAATTTTTTAATTGACAGACCAACTAGACTTTTTAGTCTGGATTAGCAACGAAGAGCTCAGGGCACAAAATATGATGAATAAGAACTGTTTATCAGATTTGTTGTAAAAGTTATTGGACTATGTACTTAACTTTTCAAAGAAAATATGCTTTTAATACTTAGCGTGTAAGTTATTGATTCATAAATGTTGTATATTTTTCTGAGTTAACTTGTACGTTATGTAGCTTACGATATTATAATTAGTTTTCTTTTTTTGTCCATGTGGTGTTTACCTTTAAGTAATTATTACACTGTGTAGATTTTAAATGCATTTTTTATATCTTTGTTTGTATATTAGTGTAAACAATTGTTAGTATAGACCTAACAAAAAAAAAAGAAGAAATTTTATAGCAATTAAGCATAACATCATACCGCCTGTAATCGAAGGGAAAGGGAAAGTCTGGCCAAGTTGTACCTTATAGTACAGCCACAATTCGCCAGTAATGTTAAAGTCAGATGTAATAGAGGGCAACCCTATTGCCATTAACCGGGCACAATTCCAATTCCTGTTTTTTTTTTCGAAATAGCATTTTGCAGTTCAACCTAGAGAGGTTGTCGTCTGCTTAACCGGACTATTCCAATTCCTGATGGAAAAACCTAAAAACACTTTGTGCGACATGAGAATCGAACCCGGGATCTCATGCTCACGCTCACCTCTCGCTTTTGAAACTACACCAATAGAAATTAAACCAATGGTAAAAAAGATTTTCATGTGAGGATAACGAACTTAGAAATGATAACAAACGCAAAACAAAATAGGTCAATAGGTATTTGCTAATTAGTATTTGTCAGTTTTTCCTCGTCCGAGTGCGAGGTGTTTAGTTGTTTTCTCACAAAGTTTTTACAAACAATCTAAATCACATAACAAACAATAAATATTTGTAGAGGCAGCTGTTCGGGACGGATTATTATACGAACCTAAAATAATAATCGTCCTCTCTTAGCACTTCTGTTGATGTTTTTGCTCCGAACACCTTTGCATGCAACGCTAGCCTATAATTTCGAAATTAATATCTAACACATTGTGCCTATCCGTCCGTCCCTCGATTTGCCGTTTTTATAGCTTTCCCGACACCGTAACTGCTAATTATATCTGCCGCGGCATCGCCCCGAGCCTCTCCCGAATTTATCAGCGAATCAATCTGAACTTTAATTCTTTGATGTAGGGTTCAAGTTCAGCCCCCAAAAAGGTTTTAATCAGCAATCTGGGTTAAATGTGAATTCGCTACGGCATTTTTGGTCCTATACCTAACTATATCCGCTTTGAATTCATACAATAAGCACGTTGGTTGAATTCTAAGTAGGACCAGAATGTTTTTCTACCTACTTGTGTGATCACTGAATTTATATTTAATTACAAATACTTTGTATTAACTTTTGTCTTAATCAAATATAAATAATTGCTAACTTACTTCAATAATCTATTCGTTTAAATCTTATTATACATCCGGATCTTCATTTTATATCGTCTTTTTGACGTGTTTATTTTAATTTATGTGTTTGCTCTAATCACTACTATAATAATCAATACTCTTCAATATGCATGATTGCTAAAAGTAATATCTGTTTGAAAGGTAAGAAAAAAGGAATACCTATGTATATCATTTAAGGTGTCTCTGAAACGTGTCAATAGGCTTCTTCTGAGTTGTTATACCTACTTTCTTCACAAGACGTGTTTTAAATATTAGAAAATGTGGAGATAGAATGTGAATAAATAGTAAATTCAATTCAACCACTGAGACAAACTTAAGACTTCGTATAAATTGAAACGGAAACACACTGATCCCTTTGTTCATGTTTATCCGCCTATCAATATAATATCAACAGATGTATGTCTTATATCTCCGTATCAATCGTCCAATAGAGAAAGAACAATGTCGTCATGGTGATCAAGGTGTCGGCGTATTGTCACCGGTGTCGGTGTGTGTCGGTGAATGGGCGAGTGTCGGCGAATGTCGGTGAATGTCGGCGTCATGGCGCGCGCGCCGGTGTCCCGCCGAGTGGTTCCGGCGATTGTATCGAAGGCACGCCCCCAACCCTACGATTCTTAGCCGAAACCTGACTTATATGAACCTATTTATAATTTGTCCTTGTTTCGATTGTGTTGTCTTAGTGTGAAGCTTTTTCTTATCACTTTTCCACCTGTATCACATAAAATTTAAAGGTTCTGATGACTCAAATAAACCTATGGCTCTTATTGTTTGCATTCGTCTGTAGGTGTGTTAGGACTAACCTACTCAAGTTTGCCCCTATGTCGCGAGCTGCACGCATTATTAATATTATAACGGTATCGGAAGATATATTTGGGCAACACCTGCCGAGATTTATCCAGAGGGCTCAATTCATAATTGAAAAAGGTGTGCAACTGTGAACATTGTCATGTTGTATTAATTTTTGGTGTTTTTATTTTTACCAGGTAATTTTACTTATTTTATATTGTGTATTTTTCTATTGTATGTGTTCAAAATGTATTCTATAACGTTGTCTTATAGCATCATATTGGAATAGTCTGTAAGGATGTTATAATTGGTGTAAATAAATAAATAAATCAGGAGCTTGTTGAAAACGTTAGCGGGTGCTGGAGGCCTACCACGAGCTCTTAACGCGTTCCAGTTTAGGACCTAAGCCGAAATGTCTTGCTTTTGAATCGTTTTTAATTGGTAGGCCTCCTGAATTTGTTAGTCTTGATCTTTTATTTTACCGTATTAAATACTACATACGATACTACCTTCTTACTTCTTCTATTAACATGATTTATTTGGCCATTTTTATAAGAATCATCTGTTACTTATCATTATCATACTACTATTAAATAGATTTGTGAGTTATTCCTTGAATAAGAACAGACGAAAGTTTCTTACTATACCGTTTATGTCACCACGTAAGAGAGCAATGAGCGATTATTTTCAGTTACAAAATAAGACGTGAGAGAGTACCTGTGGCCCGGGGTTGCGGGCCTGTTCGAAAGAGATACCACGGCCCCGGAACATAAAGGGTGAGGAAGGAACATGGATGGGTTTTAGTCAGTAAAAGTCTGACACTCCCTCCCGCTCCGCCCAGAGTGGGAGAAGTCATTTGATGATTTCCCATCCGAAAAAAAAGAGAGTACCTGTGGAAGTGGTTTGTAAGGTAAGCATAAAATAAATCGCTTAGTGATAGGTAGATAGACCAGGCCTTGAATACCTTGTTTATTCGGTGACAGGTCAATGAGGCCCAGTCCCAGGCCAAATTGACAGTGACGAAGGAGACGGAAACGATTACATACATTCTTGGGCCTTGATGTAACGAGATGAAAATGGTATGAATTAAAAGATGCAGACTGATCAGTCCCTCGCTGAAAATTCTGTAAATTTTGACAATCTGAGAGCTGAGGTTATTTGAGGTTTAGTAAAAGTGAGGTTATGTTACAGTCTCTATAAAAGAGCTGATTACTTATAAGTTCTTTAAGCACTAATGTATGTTATATTTAGTGGAGAATGTTTGAAGAGTCATATCATGGTTTAATATCAATGACTTGAAGTCATAAATATATAACAGAAATGAATTTATCGTAAAAGGCGTACAGAATGAATAAAAAACACATTTTAATTTGGTAGGAGTACATGGTTTATTCATTTTATATTATTATTATAAATATTATGAAGTCGTCAAGAAATTGTGCAGGTGAAACAATATTGGTACCTAGCCCACCTGGGTTATGCTTATATTTACTTTCTCAGTTCAAGCCCTGCCGAATCACTGACGGAATTTTTTCACGTCCGAGGGTCCTCGACAGTGATTAGTTGCAATCCCATAATTCTTTGATTATCTATACTTAATATAATATTATAAAGCAGAAGAGTTTGTTTGTTTGATTGTTTGTTTGTTTGGTTGAACGCGCAAATTTCAGGAACTACTGTTTCAAATTGAACAATTCGTTTTGTGTTGGATAGTCCATTTATCGAGAAAGGCTATAGGCTATAAAACATCACGCTACGACCATTAGGAGCGGAGCAGGAATGAAAAATGTTGCGAAAACCGGGATATTTTTTTCTATCTTATGTGATGCAGACGAAGTTGCGTGGGTCAGCTAGTAATGTATATAATCAAAGCCCACAATTATTCACACAGCGATACATAACAATTCCAAGTCAAACGTGTGAGCGATCTGCGGTGTGTCCAATATGGAATCAAGTGTCGTACTAGTAGGCAGGGTCGGAATGCGTAATAAACAAAGCATTGTTGTCAGCGAGTCGTTGATATTATAAAATAATCGAGAAAGCACTCAAAACATAACAGAAAACACGAATTGGCAAGTGTCAATGTCGGTGCGCTGTCAATGCTGTCACAGATAATCTATACTTTTTTAATGCTGTTATAAAAAATAAGATTCATTTTAATCGATAAGAAATCGATAATCACTTATGTTTTTTTTTCAGCTAATAAATTGACATTTTCTTCATAAATGCACTATATTGTAAACACGTATTAAAAGTGCGTTTAAATACTTTGAGTCAATTACCTTGTGCAAACCCAACTAGCAAAATTTTAACTTACAAGTGTCCTAAGACCAATAATTTTTACTCTTTTAGCATACTTACAGACAACTGTAAGTGTCGATTTAGGCGCACTTTATAAGAGATTTCTCACTTACAGTCAACTAATAACGCTCTTATTGAAGATTACTTTACACTAACAATAATCTTGTTACTGCTGTTGTAAGACCAAAATAACTTATGATGGTCTTATAACAGCATGGTTTGAGGGAAAATAGACTTAGAGCACTCTTAGGACTGCACTTGCAAGTGTAATTCCCCTTATATTGCTCTCTGGAAGCTCAATAACGGAATATTTATCACAACAACCGAAAGTGTGTGCGCGAGTGCTGTTGAAATAAAAAAAAAAACAAGTTTAACTGTCAACTTGTGGAAGTATTATTTGTATTAGTAGTATTTTTATTTCTTGTAACCATTTAGTTCATTTGCTTGATAATTATGTGTCTATGAACTTAAATGACTTGCGGTGTACATTTCTTCGAATGTTTTGTGGAATAAAGTAGATTTTTTTCACAGGCCCACTTAATTATGTATTTAGAATTTTAGTAAAAACATATTAACTTATTATAAAAATAAAAACTGACGCCATTAGAGATTTATAAGACCAATTACTCTTCTCTAAGATAACTTTAATACTAAAATGTCTTATTTCACACTACTTAAGTTAATTTTAAGCCTTTTGAACTTATTGAGCTCTTACATAAAAGAACTACTTGCAGCCATTTAATAAATTTAGGGTTCCTTTTAAAACCATGGCTTACAAATTACCATTTTGTGGTAGGTGTAATATTAGATGAGACAAATATGCATCAGTATATTATATGTCCATTTTTATGTCCATGTTTCCATTTTTCAAACTCCATAGTTAACTGTTAGTGTTACAAACACTTAGCGTTGTTTACATGAATATAATGGCCGACATTCTTAGTAAAGTGTTCACAAGTCTTCCGTAAGACCAAATAGTCTGATAGAGCTCTACTATTATTCGCTTTCTCTTTAATTTGACTCAGAGAAGACAATTTACACTTAGAACGAGTTGGTTTCATAGTAGTTTTATGCAAAAGTTTATTAAGATCATAAGTGTTATAAACCACTCAATGCAGACTCTACTAAGAAATAATGTACTTTTAAGATGCTTTTTTAAGTGTAAATAATATTCAAGAGCAATTGCTCTGTAAAAATGCGCTTGTAAGACAACTGTACTGATAGATGTGTTACAACGATTCTTTATATACATCTATAAGAGCACGTACTGTGTTAGTACTCTTTAAGTACAAAACGTCTTGAATCATGCTTTTACAAGATGTTCTGTCATAGTCAAGACACATGTAAGTCAGTTGTAACACCTTAGTTCTTAAATCAGCACATCTACAAGAGAAAATTGCTAGTTGGGAAGCTTTTCCTTTTGTAATTCTATAATCGGTTAATTCGGTCGGTAATGTCATGAAAATTGTTGTTCTCATTTTCCTCCACTTCCAGATTGAGAGTTGAGCAGATTTTTTCATATTTTAAAATAAAAAAATATGACTATCTTTTTAGACCATATCTTATCTTATTACATTTTGGCCAACCATTTTCCGTCTCCAAATTTGTAAACATATTATGTAAAAACCCAGTACATTAAAATAAGTAAACAATTTGTAAAACCACAAAAATGTATGATAACAAATGCGCAATTTCAACAGGTAAATAAACTAGAAAAATAATTGGAACTAAATAGAAAAACATGACCAAACTATTGGCACATAAATCAATATAATTGCAAACCTTGTTCAGCAGCCTTAAGGTTTCTAATTAATTACAATAAACATTTAAGTTGGTGAAATTCGGTAAGCATGTCTTGTTAAATGGTTGGTTGTGACGAAACCACAATGGCTTCGCTCAGTCATGCGTTATTCCTCAGCGCTCGTTTCCGTCAACACTTTTGTGGCGTCTCACGCTTGACGCTACATTCAACATTCATTATTTTATTACCTAATTATCTCTAAGTTGGTGCTTTGTAATAACTTCCTACGAAAAATCAATTCTTTTTGGAAGCCCTTCAAACGCGTCCGGCGTTCGTGTTAATTACGAAAGTACATAGGCTTACTTTATTAACTATGTAATTAGGTAGTTCCTGTAAAAAAATATTTTATAAACTGCAAGAATGTTGGGCCCGATTTCAAAAACTATTGACTTTAATTAGCAATTCAGTTGCATGTGAGCATTTGACAAACTTCGTGTTCGCTTTGTACTTAGCAGCGGGTGCCCAATGTGGCATAGGTACAGTAGCATTTTTCTTGACTGTTGCGACTATGTTAGGGTCCAGGAATCAAATTAATTCAACAAGCTACATATTGTCCGGGATTCTGGCTGAAATACAACCGACGAAACTACTGAGTAATCATCGTTCTAGATAGAATGTCCTTTAACCATTAACAGCTAATTGTTAGCTAAAAACACATTTTGCACAAATCTGGCATTGTGTCTGCTCCATTATCAGAAGTCACTGTAAACACGACATAACTGTAAGTTATAGGGGGTGGCACTTGCACCTCTATGCTGCTTAGGATAGAGTGTATATTGATGTGCGTGCAGTGCGACGTTTGCGTGGTTTACCGTGATCAGGTTGTCATTAGGTCACGTATGGCAGGGTAGAAGATGGCTTGCCGGCGGCCGGCTGATGGTGTGAAATGAGTGGTCGCCGGAGCTTTTGAACTCGCCGCCCGATACCGTTTTGTATGTCGTAGTTTTTGTGGCGTGCGTTTAGGATACGACCTCTTTTTTGTAGCATGTTTGTAATGCCGAGTGTGTGGGAGTTGACACGTAGGTAACTATTGTTAATTCATTCCTGTTTGTTATTGTTGTATTCCTACCTTGTAATAAGCTGTTTTGTGACGGAGAGTCGCTGTCCCGTCCCGTGGGTTATATAAGTTTCGTTTTCTGTACCTAACTAGTTTTATTATAATTATCACGAGGCACTTCTATAAAATATTTGTTTAATTATTTTAATTACTTAGTGTAGACATGGTACATGCACAATATTGTAAAGTTTCACTAGTAGTGATATTTTTTGTTCCGTCATTGTTTCTTCCACGATTATAATTGTTTCGTGATTAAAGTTCTCAGAGCGGTAATAGCGGCACGTAAGGAAGTTGGTATCGATATCCATTAGACAAATTGTTGGTAACTTTATGTTAGTCACTGGTCAGCGATTTATTTAATGTTTGCACGCGAACTAATAAATGGTGTCTATCAATTAGTTGAAAGAAACATTTGCATAAATTTAAGTGCTTATCATTACTAAATTGCGTGTAATTGTGTAAGTTATTTTTCGTTTCTACAACAGTGATAAAGTGTAGATTTTATTAGTTTTTATTGCAATTAATTAACGGATCTATAAACGTTCAATAACTAAATATGTTAACTACCGTTTCTGCCTTTTATAATCAGCGAACTCGGAGATGTTGATTGCTTTTTTATTTTGATAACTACTGGATTAATACAAGGATCGATTAGTCCAACATGACTATTGGAATCATTAAGGTGATGTTCGTACATAGGTACGGGCGAACAAGTTAATTGGTTTATAGTTTAACTTACAAATTACATTGCAAAGTGTAAACTAAATAGCTTGTTCGACTGTACATGGAAATGTTTTTTCGTGCTTTAAAAACTGAGTTATTAGCCGTTATTTTCTCGCGTAAGCTGCAATCTGATGATGGAGTCGGCTTGCTTAGATGTGCTCGCTACTGATGCCATAATGACGTGTTTCCAAACTGACACTAGTTTTGCATTACGAGTTTTGATAATTTAGTGTGAAAATAACCACGGAGCTCTGACACAACAAAAAAAGACGATAAAAAAGCGAAAGGATGCGGTCCTAAACATATGAGGTCGTCTACTTATGGCACTTTGATTATACGTCTGAGGACAGCAGATGACGATTTGTTTAAAGTAGAATATAATTCAACGGTTATCTCATCCTGATGTCCCGATTAACGAAGAGTTAAGTGACAAAACGTATCGCTATATACATGGTGGACCAAATATGTGTCATCTTTTGGGAAAAATTTCGTTTAAGTCTTTTGTACTAAATGTTATTATTTTAGTTTGCATGCCTGTTTTTGTTGTGCAACGGCATATATAATTGCTGTTCTTTTAAATAAACCATTAAGTAATGTAGTACATTAACCTTTATCACATAGTCGGGAAATGTATTGTTTTTCCAATAAAAGATCATTGATCAAGCTGCAACACAGAACTTCCTTTTAACGATGCTTATAGCGCCAGATAACCAGCTATAACCGTAGGAATTAAGTGAGGCAATCAATAGGTACAGTAAAGTAGCCCGTACTTAGTACTAGAAGTACCTATCGTTAAGCTAATCTCCTCAGTAAAACTACTACATGCACGGATTTAGAACTTACGATAGATGGTATATCAGGCAGATATCCTTTTATTTTCTTCTTAACTTTTCCCTAAGAATAGGAAAAAAATAGGCAGAAGTGGAGACGAATTTAAACTTCAGGAGTTACAAATATTCATACGAACACTGAAGGTAGTCTTGATTTCATTAGTACTAATAGATATATATTTAGGGATAGGTAGGCGCCAAACAAACTAAAGGGTCAAATAATCGAGTAAAGCTAACAAACTGCTTACATATTGACACAAAACATAATCCCCCTGTATACACAGGTTATGAGGGTACCTCTAACAAATATTGACAAA
The DNA here is from genome assembly GCA_916618015.1 of Xestia c-nigrum. Taxonomy (NCBI): domain Eukaryota; kingdom Metazoa; phylum Arthropoda; class Insecta; order Lepidoptera; family Noctuidae; genus Xestia; species Xestia c-nigrum. Next base: position 8,609,962 of record OU745245.1, on the reverse strand, counting down.
CGGACTAGATACTGGTTGACAAACGGCGTGCGTCGGCGCCGGCGCGCACCCTGTCTTTATTTGCACATTACGCCTTCAGCGGCGCCCGCGCACTTGCGCCGCCTTCACAAATTAGTTTCTAACTAATCACTGATGATTGCGAGCATTACCGCAGGAACCAGCCACACATTTAGACTTTCTATTACCGTGTACTTTTAATTTTATGGTAATTTTACGGTACACACGTATGGTGTTTATTTTCAGCCAAGGGGCAAATATGACATAAAATAATTATAAGATAAGCTCGCTTCTAGGCTGCCTGGTTAATCCTGTAGTTTGAATTAACCAGATCCAGCCCAGATATTAACCAGGAATATTGTAGACTGATAATGTTTGTTCTATGTATGTACGAGTACCTATAAACCTGCGAGTCCATTATACCTATAATATATTTTACCTTTCATTAATTCACTTGGAATCATCAATTTATTATTTCAATTAACCAGTTGGTATTATAGATTCAAGTGTAAGGAGACGACTATATTTGGTTTTGAGCAATTAAACTGACCTTACATTGAGTATGTATTTGTTCTATATGTCTGTTGCTTGGCGAATAAACTGTGGGTTCGTAAAGCTTAGGATTGGTGGCTTGAAACATTGACACGGGAGGAGATGGCAGACGCACTGGATGCCTTACGATGAATTGTAAAGAAGTAGCATAGAATCGTGACCGTTGGAAGGAATGGAGAGGGAGGCCTTTGCCCAGCCGTGGGACAATATAGGCTATCTGTTATATTATATACTAGCTGACCCACGCTACTTCGTCTGCGTCACATAGGTATATGAGAGAAAAAGCTCACAAAAGGAAAAAAAAATCCCCGTTTTTGTAAGATTTTTCATTTATGCTCCGCTCCTATTGGTCGTAGCGTGATGTTATATAGCCTGTAACCTTCCTCGATAAATGGGCTGTCCAACACTTATAGCATGCATGCTTCAATAGCGTACTTTCCCATTGAAAGTCATCTTCTAATGGGCCTCGTCGTTGTTATGACATTATTTTGTTACGCGAGTTATTTTAAACTATACTAATATTATAAAGCTGAAGAGTTTGTTTGTTTGTTTGTTTGTTTGAACGCGCTAATCTCAGGAACTACTGGTTGGAATTTAAAAAATCTTTTTGTGTTGTCATATATGAGAGAAAAAGCTCACAAAAGGAATAAATTTTCCCCGTTTTTGCAACATTTTTCATTTATGTTCCGCTTCTATTGGTCATAGCGTGATGATATATAGCCTATAACCTTCCTGGATAAATGGACTCTCCAACACAAAAAGATTTTTTCAATTCCAACCAGTAGTTCCTGAGATTAGCGCGTTCAAACAAACAAACAAACAAACAAACTCTTCAGCTTTATAATATTAGTATAGATTACTTCTCGCTTTCAAGATTGTAGTCTTTCCTTCGAAGCAGAATTAAGCACCAAATATACTCTTTGAAAGAAGATGATTCATAATTAATGAAAGGGTGAGTGTTGTCACCAGGGAATTAGGTGAATTTCTTATAGTAATTGATGTAGCTAGTTGTTATAAGTTGAGGAATTCGTTAATGAAACTTCAAGAAAACTCCGTTAATAAATCAAGAATACGAAGCGCTAAAAAGACGTGCATATTCATAATAGTGTCTAATCTGATATATTACAGTAAACATGACTCCATAACAATTATCTGAGCGCTCGCCATTATTTGCGTCTTGTATAGTGATTACTTGTATTACTTATCGTTGAGTTAATACATTTTAATGAGAGATGACTCCGATCATTGATCATGTTATTATTGAGATTGTCTTCTAATTGCCGATGCCATGGGAACATTATAAATTACTACTATGCAGAATAATTAGTGTGAACATGCCAAAGCAGTATCAACTGGTACATAAAACACGACGGTATACTATGTTATTTTGAGCGTTTAATAGTACCTAATCAACCGCATTATGCATGTTTAACTTGAGTTAAATTGTATAGAGCACCGTAAAAGTTTTATTCAATAAGTAACTCCGTGGGTAAAAAAACGAATATACAACATTAGCGGCAGCTTCTTTCTTTGTCATTCAGTGGAACCGATTCTGCATCATTACAAGCGACGTAAGATTGATTCCCACACAAAGGCGCTGTCAAGCTCGGCGGATGAATAAAACGCAAAACGCGGGTTTTCATTGTTGTTATAACAAAATGAAGTCGTAATGAGTAGGAGTGCGACCGCGGAGCCGCCTCAATGTGAACAGAATGTCGCACGATTGAATTAAAATCGCTTCAATATTGTGGCTTTAAAATGTTGACATTTGACAAGCGTTGCTGACGCCTGTCGCCGGTGACGAGCGCGCAGGCGCAGCGGCCTCAGGCCCCGGCGACGCACCTCAATGCATAATGGATGTTGATCTAAATTAGAATATGTGCATTTATTACGTACATATATAATTATGTATGTGAGATTAGAATGAGATTTATTATTGTTCTAAATAATAGTTTTGAATTTATACAAACAACTGTCGTAGAGCTCTCACATTTGTCTTCAAGTTATATTTATAGTTTTTTTAATAAACATATTAATCGCTTACATTTTAAATATTATTTGTTTATCCTCAATTCTTGCTTACATTAGTTAAGTATTCTGTGTAAATTGCCCGTTGTATCGATGTCAGAGTACTTATTTATTACACCTATTTATAATGATATAGTTCTTGATTTATTCTTTTTTACATAAATTGTGTCCGACATTAAACAAAAATTAAATTAAGAGATCGCGCTTGCGACAGGAGAACAACATCTAATTGCATAAATTCGCGGTAAATTTTGCACAACTAAAACTGGTATTCAAATTACAGGAGATTATGTTTAGTTAGATTAAAAGAAGGCTATTATTATGGTCGAGAATCAAGTTTTTGTCTGTTCTATGTAAATTAGTGGTAGCTCCGGTAGCTTAGTCTAACAGAGCAGTTATTAGTTCAGTACTCATAAAGAAAATATTCGTTATAAAATATGCATACCTACTTCGACCATATATAATTTGTCTGTTTGTTTATTAGTTGAAAACTATACACAATGGTTCGTTTTTACAAGTACAATATTGCGATGTTAGTCACGTACTTCGACACATGCATATGCATTGCTAACAATATTATTTCACGTACGTAGGTTATAAATTTTACTGTCTATTAGTTTACTGGTCATTCCATAAGTAATCTTAACGGTATTGACCGTGCCCATGTAGTTTTTGCAATACCTATGTATGTCGACCCTATTATCCAAGTTCCCGTACTCAGAGTTTGGAAATAATTGCAGATTTTGATTCTAGAGTAGTGAAAATAACACAATGTGCAGACGTTTGTTGTTTAAACCAAAGTAGTGTAACGATAATTTGATGTCACATTAAAACATGAAAGCGTACTGAAACCTGAACACTGAGAAATGCTTCAATTCAACACTTTAAGTGTTTTACAATTTTGTTTCATAACCTTTCTTTTTGGCTTCGCCGTATTGTAGTAGAAAGGACCTTTATTAAATGTTATTCGAGTTATGTGAAAGTGTACCTATATGCTGTTCATATATGTTTCTGACGAGCATTATAAATATTATAAACATGGTTATCGAACAACGTAGATCGACAATCGTTGCACGATTCTGACATATGATATAGGTTACCTCTGCAACGACGCGAACCGATAAGTTCAAGAATCATTTCATCAGAATATCGAATCAAATGTCAATCTATTTATGTCTAGCTCGATTTAAAATTAATATGATTTTTAATTTAGAGGCGGCAATAAATATTAATTTGGGGGTTATGTAAATAGGTAGCTGATATACATAATTATACAGATCGCGGTGAAGGCTTGTGTAATAAAACAAATATACCTTTAATTCCAACAGGTTGTTTGTGAAGGGCATCAGGTTTACTGATATGATGACCAGACATGTGCAAGTTACCTCTAAGGTGTGTATACCTACGACTAGATTTGTTGTAGGTACTTACATACTTACGCCATACAATTTTATTATGCTTCAGATCTTTACAAAGAGCTGTAGCCTTAGGCCGTACCCCGCCTCAGCACTCCTCAAAATTACGTTTGTCGGCACGTTAAACCACCTCATTACCTAAAACCTCTTTCGTTCACCTTTATACTTCACCAGCACGATGAGCGCTACACATTCCACATTATCTCTCACACCCACAACAAATATGCGATTTCCATACAAAAGTAACAAAAGGCCAAGTCTACAAAGGCATAAACAAGTTCGATAGGCAGTTTGAGACTGTTTAAGTAATCTTCGTGCCTGGTCGTAAGGGACAAGACAAGGCACATCATATTTTCCTGCGGTATCGAGCCGCGATGTGGAGAAACGTGTGCAGTTAGCGCGCGGCGGACTTTTGTCTTGTTTGTTATTAACAACAATGAGCTGGACGGACGTGCATGGCTGGGAGAAAGTGCGGACGGAGATTTTTTATTGGGAATCAGGAGTGTGCAGGATTTAGAGCGGGTGTCGACGGTGGGTCACAACTTGATTCTAAAGGTTAAGTAATATAAATAAAAATAAACGTTTTAGTATTACTTCTAGAAGATAAGTGATTTCTAGAATTTCTGTAAACAACAGTGATTCTAGCGACAAATCGTGAAATGTATTTTCTTCAGTTTTTCCAGGAGTTTTCAACATAGTAAAGACGAATATACTTTTGGTAAATATCTGTCAGCCGTGCCAGGTCTCGTATCGTCCGGACCGTGTTGCTGGAGTGATTAGCTGCGCACAGCCCTGTAATCACGCCTCTGCTGCCCGTGCGTCTGCGCCGACCCGGCCCCTCCGCCCCGCCGACCGCGCGCGCCCCCGCGCGCCCTGCTTGCACCCCGCACCGCCCCGAGGCGAATATCTCCAGAGCAAACAGAAAAAAACAGAAACACAAGGTTCGGTTCGGCGTGCGTACACTGTTAACGATCCGACCTGTTTTCGATGCCGTGTGGGAAGATTTAGCGAATTTGAATTTCGATTGCCCGAGTCGGGTCCAATGGTCCATCCATCACGAGAATTGATGGATTCGGGGCCAAAAAGACGCGAAAAACTTTATGAGATGAAAGCGGGCTATTTCGTGATCGATATTTGTAAGCGAAGCTATTACGATCAGCTATTGCTTTTCCTTGGGCTTGTTTATTTTGTTTCGTCAAGTTAATGAGAACCGAACAGTAAGGTGTTCAGTGAGTTTTCTAATTTGTTCACACCGGCCTTTGTTTATGTTTGCAGGACCGTAGGTAGCTGCTTGAGTGGTCGTGTGAGACTGTTGACGTGTTTAACCTATGGTAGGAGAGCAATACACCAAAGGTAAAGGAAGAGTTGAGTTGAGTTTCTGATTTGAGCATTTGAGCACGGTGAGAACAGAGAGTTAATTACTTCTCAACATTTTAAAACTTACGTAGAGTTTGTACTAAACTTGAGTAACTCTCGGAAGATCAGAAATCCTATTCACACATTGGTTGCCAGTTTCTATAGATCAGAAACTGGCAACTAATGTGTATGTGAAAAGGATTGATTAGTAAAGACAATAGCGAATCGAAAAGAGGTGGTAGATTTTTCACTTTTCATACGACAGCAAAACACTTAAATGGGAGGTACCCTACTCCTAATCGAGGTGATGTATCACAAAGAGTGAGGTTCCTATACTTTTATCAAAGTACCACAGTGACACAGCTGAGTCGCCTGTCCGTCTGGTCTCCTCCGCCGCGTTGTCTGCCGACCCCGCATACTTTTTATTACCTCTCGCTGCGCAGCGCAGGCGCAGATATCAAAATAATTTGCCATGAAACTACACAACAAAGCCGGCTGTATTGTTTTATTGAAAGCTCATGCAAGCCAGCAACCACCATCTGTCTGGTGGATTGAAAGTATTTTATAATAATGTCTGATAGTTTTTGTTTTTACTCAGGGCATTCGTTTAAAGATTCACAGCAAAAACGTCCCGTCTGTAAAAAAAATAACTGCACGTTAGGTAGGTCTTTTACAATTATCTGTAAACAACAAACCTTAAGTTAGTAGCCAAAATTAAATAAAAATTTTCTTCTAGATGACGACCGGCCGCTTTTGAAATTAATTAAACTAAGTAATACATTAACAAATGTACCTTATAGAACGTATAGATACAGCTCTATATTTGAATGAATTACAAAATCACTCAATTTTCTACCTTGTGTTTCATTCTAGTTATGTTTTCCGCTGACATGATGACGTAACAGCCTTTGAAAGTTTAGGGATCAAAAAGGTCGAACAAGGGATCAGATATCACATTGGGTATCTGCCATTGATCATCTTACGGGATTGTGCTAATATAAGATAAATTGTTCGTAAGATTTTCATGTTCAAAAGTGCTTCACTTATAACAGGGTTCACTGTTTCATACGTCATAGAAACCTCTAATATTTAATAATCAAACAAACATATAAGTGGGCCTTAACATCATGAATAAAATTCTTCATTGTGGGTGTAGATAAAATGTGGCGTTGTTCTTTTACCATTACGTCACGTCTCCGCAGCGCTTACGCAGCGTATGTAGGTATTTCGTAGCGTCTACGGCACGTCTCCGCGAAGCTAACTAATACTACAACTATTAGCTTAGAGCGATAACAGACAAAATAAAGAATCATACCATAATGAATAAATGGGTCACCAGCTTTAATTATTACTAATTTCTGTCCTGAGATTTCCCAACAGCTATTTTTAGCCTTCGTAAAATTACTATAATATATAAGGAATTATGACGTCCGAGCTTATCAGGTATGAATGCATGAATACTTTACTAATGATTCATGATTATTTAATAATGTATGTAATATTGTCAGGCACATTTTATTCATGAAGGAGCACCTTATATAAATACGTGTTATGTACTACAAAGAAAACACATTCCGACTGCTGAATAACATACCTAAGTGCCAATTCAGACCATATTCTATCATCTTGTATCTGACAGTCAGGTTCATAAGCATTTTATACATGCAAAAAATATTTCCTTACCTCTTCGAGTAAGGTATAAGCGTAAGATATTAAGTTTATTGTCAATAACATAAAACTCATTCTTGTGACTCTCAGTAGGTAGCGATTTTATTAGTTTTGTATGACATTAATATTATTCAAAGACCTTGTACATCAGTGGTCTAATATCCACTTAATTAAGCAGTTCCATAGAAACGTCCGTTTATTTAAATATTCATATTGTCGAAAACTCTTCTCTAAAATACTGCTCTGTAAGTCAAATGCGGGTTATGTTGCAGACTGTTTCCATAATCTGCCAAATATGGATATGTTTGTGATCATAAACGATGAGAATGAAAAACAGACGGACAGATACAAAAACGTATAAAAGTTTTGATTATATCTATAAGTAGTGTGGATGTCATTTTCCTGTCTTATTTAATGATCTTGAAGCTATAAACGATAATAACGACTAATGAAAAATAATAAAAGATTTTCGTGTTGAGAGCCGCAGCTACTAAACTATAGCGGACTCGTCTCAGACAGATTTTTACTAATGTCTGCGACTGCACTTCGTCAACAACATAAATCATATTATAAGTCGAAGTATTTTTATTACTTCTTAGGTGTTATCAAATCTAATATATTAACGTGGAGGTGATATAACGAATCTAAATATCGCGTTGCGCAATTTGTCGTGGACTCGTATTTACTGGCAATTTTAATTAATATCCGGGTGATAAAACCAATGCAAATGAAGGGTAGATGTATTTGAATTTGAATATGTAAAAGCTACCGTATTTATGTTCATTAAATTATAAGTCTATATGTTATAAGCTTCGGTCGTAGGTAATTATATATGTTTACGTTTCATGTTTTCACAGCAGGCGGTCCTAGTAAAGGCTCGAACTATATTATGAGTGGTATGAGTAATACGAGTATAGTAGAGGTACGTGTGACGACCGCGTGATCGTTTTATGACAACACATCTGCCACATTTCACGCTCACCTTTCCAATTTTCCATCGGCTCTTTCTTATGCCGCTATAAAACTTTATGTTTTCGAAAAGAGCGCTATTCACCACTGAATCCATATACTCTGACATTGGTCATGCCGTCTGTCCATTTTACGTATCAGCACGTGCAAAACTGGATACAAAATCAGTACTTAGGCTTGTATGTTTTAGGGCGACAACTGCTTGCGGAGCGGCCGACCCGCGATGTCGTAGTGAGGGTACGCAGGTGGCATACGCGCCGCTACGCGACATGCGACGGCTCTGTGTGTCACGCATGTACTCGTAACTAAGCGTTCAACAATTCTTTAGAGCTGGTTATTAAAATATTTGTTGTTCCGATGTTATTTATTTGTATATGTGGAGAGGCTTTGTGGCTCGCCGACAGACGTTCTCTGTGATGTAGGTGGTTTGCCGGAGCCCTGTATGACTGCCATTGTTGACGACTGTGACCAATTCTTGTGTGTGAGATAATAACATCGCTAAATTCGGTTTATTTTTTATTTGAAAAATGTAAAAAAGTTTAAACATCAACTTCAGAATTTATTATAAATAAGACAATTTAACCTGACGTTGAGCTCGCCGTCTACTGACACTTCGCTGTGTCAGCAACTAGATGTCAGGAGCGGTGTTTATAATTTAAATCTAATACCTGTTTGGTCAATCGTGTAATGTATTAACCTTCGTCCAAAGTTAATGGTAATGGAGATTGGTTCTCATTTATAGACACTTGACTACGTATGTACTTACATGATTCTACCAGATGTGAGAGTCGAAACAATCAATTAAAAGGAATCGATTACGTGGGCCTGAAGCAGACGCGGCGGCTTCTGCGCGGCTAACTCCTCGCCGCATAGAACGAATCGACTCAATTATAACTAACCCGAGGATGAAAATTAAATTGGACCTCGGCTTGATGCGCTCAAACGATGAGACTGTTAAAACATTATGAGCCATACAATTTTTATCTCCCTCTTGGATCTTTAAACAGAGAGGTGCGCGGAGCCCGCAGACGCGCCGGCGCAGCGCGAGCGGGACACTGCGCCGAGTGCGAGCGGGACGCCGCACCGACCGGCCGGCAGAGGTCGAATATAAATGTGGAATGTTTATGGTTCTACCGTTTTATTTTATTCCTGGGCCGGCAAAGCATTAAATATTGTTTCAATTGAAAGCGGGCAGATCAGACGGTAGTGTCTAATGAAGAATAGATTAATAAAACCCGACAGTTGATTGAGTTCGATTCGCAATCGCGCCGAAGCTGCATCAACAGATCGTATCTCGAGCGCCTGTATACTACTTGTGTTACGAGTGTTGATACAAATCTAACTAATTGATGCCACGCAGTCCGCCTAGCTGCGTATAGTATCCGCACTAGCGCATGGGGTCAGCACAGTCAGCAGTCAGCACTGCTCGCTAGAGTGCGAGTGGTGGAGGTAGCGTGTGGTGGTGCGACCGCCCGCGCACAAAGGCTTTGTCGCCACCGCTGGTCTTTGATCGCTCGGTGCGGCATGCGGCATGCGGCCAGCGCGCGTATTGTCGCGCGATTAGTCGCGGCGCCGCGGCCGCCACATTTGTGTGTCGCGAGTGTTGTGACACAGACACAGAGCATCACAAGCGCCGACACAGACGCCGACTGTTTGCATTGTACTACGTGCCGTGACATATCGTTTGTCGGACGGCCGCCGACGATGCCGAGCCATGACTTACGATGTTTTATGGAGCTGAGCTTTGTTGCATTGAATGAGTTGGATGTTAAGGAGGGTCGCGTTAACAATTACACAACACCTAGGCATTACCTACGACTATTGTTCGTGCGGTTTATGTAAGGATGGGCCGAAATGACACTTCTAAGTAGACGCGTGATGTTGCAATACTTACGGAAAACTGAACTCATTAAGTTGCGACTTTAAAAATGTTTGAATGGTGGTGGTTTTTGTGTAAGTCCAGCTAAGCTATTTCAATTACTGAACAGTTTCCTCACTTAATATGAGTATTACAACATAGCTTCATCATCATTTATTTCATATCTTTTGCACATTAGGTACTACGTTAACAAAATATACCTTATAGTTTCAGAGGATATTATATTGTAATGTTTAACACTTTCAAACACATTATGCAATAAAAGTAAAAAAACAATACGCATCCTCTTGTAAAGTTTAACTACAGTATCCTGCGTAGTGCTACGCCGCTCGTAGACAATGGCTACGAACGCGTCATTGCCTACGACTTTTTATTTTTACTGCTACGAGCTAATGCCATCATGCGTAGTTTGCTACGTAACTTTTTATTTTATTTCAGTGAATTTTAAACAAGTGATATTCATTTCCTCCTGCCTTGCGTTGGGTCGGTAATAGTATTAAATTAGTAGGGTGGCTGTGTAATGCTTAATTGTTCATGATTAATTCCTAAAATGACTACGGGAACTGATGAAAAGCCAATGTCACTATTTTGGTGACTATAACTAGTTGTTTTGTATCTTATGTTCCTTAACTGATACTTTCGAATGTTTCAATGTTATAACTGCTCAGCTCTGCGTAACTTGTGCACAATATCAATATCTAATCTACGTGTCACTCTGTTCTTAAACGCTAATCTACGAAACCACTCAATTTTATCCGAATTTCAATGAAATTTCTTTGTACTTAAATGAGTTTAGTTGATACTATAGTTTGTGTGGATAGTTTTGGACCCCACAAATGGCACAGTGTGAGCAGGGGAGGGTCGCTAGTATTATAATAATTATTTTTTCGGCAGCGGCATGACAAGTCCAAGTGCTCCAAGACTGGTAGACCCGCCAAAGTCGGCTCAGAAAGGAGTGTTGCGATGGCAATTTAATGGCCGAATACAAAATCGAGATAAAAAAACAACACCCGAAAGAACTAACAGTTAAGGCTTAATAAGAACAAATACAGTTTCTTACGATAAGGATATTTAAATAAAAAACATTATAACTTAATCCAGGAAGTGACCCATTCATCAACTATCAAGCGATTATGAATACAACACCGGATATGTTCCACAACACTTTCCCACACGAATTAATTTGTGTTGCTCAGCTCTGATATTAATATAATTAATTATATTCAAGTGGGTTAATTTGAGTGCTTCATTAGATTAATTAACACTAGCTGCCTCATTAGCTGTCGATAGCCGCAAGTGTGGTTGAAGAGTAAGCAGTTGTGGATTACTAAATTGGCACTAAAGTTATTAAAAAAAATCCTTTGTTGAATAGAATTATACTGAATACGAAGTAACCATTTGTGTCTGAAATACATAGGATGTATGTACATAGGGTGTAAATGTTCCCTTTACCATCAACCAAGCATTCTGTACATCAAACTAAGTAACTTTACGCAAAAGTATTGCTGGGAAACGACTTTTTTTTTGGGGTGAATTTTCATGTTTTATGGTAGAACTCAATGAGACGCACTCAAAACATTGTGCTGATGAATGCCATGAATAGTACTGGTGGTTTATAGTAAAAATCTTACATTGAAAACATGTAGAAACATGGTGTAACTCGAAGGTTCCCAGTGCAGAACAAAAAAATAAGCGCAATGACAAGTGTTTTTCGGTAAAGCGCTAGGTTTTGAGGTTTAAAAATTATTAAAGTTGTTTGTTTTTCGCATATAGTTTCTCTGTAGAAATAGTAGAAATCTGTTGCCTAAAATATTTTGTACCGAATTTTTCCACGATATTATTTTAATATTACAAAACCTACAGGGTTTTCCACAAAAGAAAATTCAAGATTTTAGAGTTTACGTGTTTTTGATTATTATATCACCATTCATAATTTGTGTTGTTTTTGAGGATAAAAGTCAATCTAATTCATCGTAATCTTATTATTTGAAAAAATTACTTCTTACTGACCCTATTGTCAGCTTGCACTGGACGAAAATGACACAAACTGGGTTTGCAGGCTATCCTAGATAAGATATCATAATTATTTTAAACTATAAATCGATTTTCGAAGATTTTTACTTTTAAATGACATAGATTTCATAGGTTCATGCATTTGCATACAATTTTAACACCTGATATAATTTGGTATACTTTTGTTACTCCTAATTATATTTTCGCATAATATTATTTACGCATTCTTTTTACACGTAAAAATTCTCTAAGCATAATAATGATTAAGCATATAATTCTTAAGCATAAACAAATTTACGCATAGTGATTAACAATTTTTTTATAGGCATAACAAAAAAACATAATAATTAACTTCTAAAATGTTACAATTTATTTCGACGATAAGAACAAAAACAACCTGAGGCAGGTGAACATAGTTGATTGTGAACATAAGTGGGTTTTTGCATTGCCAGAAGCATGCTAACAAGTGTGTGTGTTCTGGTACACCTTGCATGTAAGCAAGCATGCACTATGCAACAAGCAGCAAGCAAGCATACACTATGCAATATGCAGCATGCAAGCAAGCATGCACTATACAACAAGCAGCATGTACTATGCAACATGCAGCAGTCATGATTTCTACCACGGCTCCGGCGCTGCGGGACTCCGGCGGTCCAACGCGAGCTTATCATCACAGATGTGTTTAACAATCACCACCGCAGCTTCGGCTTGCTGGCTGGCTTAGCCGGCCAGCCTCAGCCGCGGCGGCGAGTTTTACAACCACCTGCTCCTCAACTCGCGGCCCACCTCGCCCCTCTGCGTCTACGTGATTTTAAATTACACTCTCGGGGTAGGGCAGACAAGACTGCGTGGGGTCGGATTTACAGCAATTCGTTTCTGTCACTAACTTTAGTAGCACAGCTTAATGAATTTTAATTTAAAATAGATGCGCAAAAAAAATATTGTATGCCTAAATACTATTATGCTAGTAGTCATTATGACTAGTAACATTAAGCGAATGAAATTTATGCCATAATAATTAGCCTTCAAGATAATTATGCCAACGTAGACTGTATGCCAAAATAAAATATGGCAAAGTATTATTACGGCAATACTACTCGTAATTATGCTAAAATAGTTATGCCAAAGTATATTAGGAAAAGAACATCATGCTAAAAGAAGGGATCACGATTTTGTATCTGTTTATTCCAGGGTACAGGCTCATGCAGTTTTTGGGCAATTTCTTTAGTTAGTTGCCTTTCACTTATTCTTCCATATGACCTGAAGTGAGAAGAAGAAGTACCTTTATTTATTACAATTTCTTAAGCAGGAACTTAAGAATTAATTTATATTTGTTGCTACCGTTGGCGTACGATTATCGGTACATTAACGGAAATTACAGTAGGGAAAACGAAAGGTCAGGTTTCTTTTGGGAGTTGCTTATGTAATGTTGAGGAAATTATTTAGTTCTTATTAATATGTTTATTTTGTTATTACCACAGGTTTCGACCATTAAGGTACGAGTATATAGGCTACCTAAAAATGTAATCAACGAATATTGTTTAAATATGTTTTATTTTGAGTAATTCCGCAGAGTGCGTCATATTTGTAAAAACACCGATTATTTTCATGAACGCAATGTGTTCGCTACCTGTAAGGATTTTTCGTTATTAATTACCACTTATATTCTTTTATTAATCCAAATACCGGAGCACACCACAGGATCCATATATTGGTGTTTTAAAACAATAATTTTCACAAAGCTTGAATCGTAATCAAATTATTTGTAACATACCGTGTCTAACAGAAAGAGTATAGACTGAAGGATGCGCTACAGACCATCAAACTCACCATATTTCTTCATAGGACCAGCTTCAGAGCGAAAAATTAATCAGCAATTTTATTTTACAAAATGTCAATACCTACTCGATCTAATGGGGCAGCTGATTATTTTTTCAGGATTCGATACCCTTTCTGATACACGCTGTATACAGACCTAGCTTACACTCGCAGCCTTGCCCGTGTCGAACTTGGTTATTGTACCGCAGGAACATACTACCGGAATAAAAGTAATCTATGTGTCAATCCAGGTATTAACCTATCTGTTTGCAACTGCCTATCTGACCTCCACAACCAGGTAGTACTGAGTAATACGATATCCCTTGGTAAGACTGGTTGTCAGACTTTTTGGGCCACTGACTCCCTGAGACACACATACTCGAACTGGGCCGGAGAGGTGAATGTTGACCTTAGTTACTCCTTCCCTCATAGATAAACTCTTAGCCCCGGCCATCCAAATACTCGTACGTTTAGTAATTGTTGTGTGACACAAATTTCCATTAATATAATAAGAAGCTCGTAGTAGGTGTTATTACTCTGTAGCCCTGAGTTCGGAAGTTAGTGCAGTAAAATACTCCCGTGCCTTGGTCCTGTGCCTCATCTCTCTATTTCTATAATTGTGTCGAGGTTTGTGGGATGAGGGATAGTTTAATTGGTTTTTAATTGGTCCTGGGTTCGATTCCCAGGTTGGCTGATTTGGGTTTAGGTTTTTCTGTTTAGGAATTTCTCAGTAGCAGTAACCTTTACCATTAGATGGACCATTCGCTTGTTAACAATCCTATGAAATAATAAAAACAATGACGTTATTAATAATAATAATCTTGTTAGCCCCATAGATATGTAGCCGCCTGGACGAGTGCAGCAAAATGCAGGTCGTTGGGCAGGATGGGCAAACAAGACGAAGACTAGTTCAATTTTAAATTACGAACGATTCTTCTACCGCCACGCTACTTAAAAACATGCATTATTGTTAATTTCTATTTACCTATTAGATTGTCGTATTTTAACATATTTTTGTTTGATAAAGCGGAAATGTTAATTTTACGTCATCTGCTCATTTTGGTAACAAACATGTTTATTTATGATTCAACTAATATTATTTGTTATTTTGCCTTCAGGGATGTGGTGACGATTAGGTACCTACCTATTTTATGTGGATTTCCCAAGTTGTGTTTACAGTAGGCTACTGAATGTAACACTGTAACTGCATGATTGATCATTTATTTATTTGTTTTTTTTTGCTTACACCTGCATGGTAGTGGAATCCAGGGGGCTTTTCAGCAAGCATATTCAGCGGGAAAACTTGATGATGATGGTGTGAGAATGCTAAAATGATCATCACCATCATGATTTCAGCCGATAGACGTCTACTGCTGGGAAAAGGTCTCCCAAAAGTGCCACCACAATGACCGGTCTCGTGCGACTCGAATCCGGTGGATTCCTTCACTAGGTTATCCTTCCAGAGTGTGCTGATAGTGATAATATACGGGACCGAAATGCGGTCGCTCACAAAGCGCCTCATCAGAAGGCTTAAAGTCACCCAAAAGGCAATGGAGAGGGCATTTTCATCTCATCCGATACCTGAACCTAAATTACTAAGATAATATAGTGGCTTGTCACTTTTGAAAAATATGATTTTTACTCTACTATGTTTTCATTGAATATTCTTTTATTTATGTTTTTTTTTGGTAATTGTTGAATACTAAAACTAGGCGTCTTCCTGAAGGACTTAGTTTATACCTGTCTGCCCCACCGGTATATATTCCCGCTAGTGGTAATTTTTCGTAGTATCACAGGGTGAATGGGGTGTTCGCCAGTCAACAACAAACATTATGGCATCCATTAATTATTTTCACCGAAATTATAATAATGACAAGGATTTAAAATAGGGAAAAGCACTTCCTAAAAATGATGAGCGAAGACAAATTATTTAATTTAAACCAGTTATTTATTAAACACATGAAGAGCCATGATCTTACAGATAGGTTTACGTAAAACTTTAATTCACCTGTTAATTTAATAACGCCGATTAATTAAGCAACCTCTTCACCGCTGTTTTAATTATTCCATTAATCAAAATTAATCGATTTTATTACCACATTCTATTTTTTATTAATTATCTGTATCCGCATTCAGGATTAAAAGAGGATCCGCGTTTGGAATCAACCTATGTTCTGTGTAGTTACTACTTTAATTTATCATCTTCTTCATTTTAGCCGAAAGACGTCTACTGTTGGATATAGGCTTTCCCCAGGTATGGCCACATGTACCAGTCCAGTGCGTCTAGCATCCAGTAGATTCCCGCATCCATCACCAGGTCTCGGTCCAACTACTGGGAGGCCTTTCAACGCAACGTCTTCCGGTTCGCGGTCGCCACTCCAGAACTTTAAGTACCTAAGCATTGTAAGTATGTCTTGTAATGTATATGTCCCCGTAAAATTGTAAAACAAGTTAGATAGTAAAATAACTTGACACATTTTAAATTAACGAAATATTTGTTTTGTATTGTTTTTTAGGGCAACACTGGTTGAGTGACTTGTCAAAATTTTGCTCCGTATTTTAAAATTAGTTTTAAATAATTTTTAAATGTATTAATCTTGTATAATTGTAACTAACTATCAAATAAGTGTATAAATACCCAGGATTACTGTTTTCATGCGAAAATACACGGTGAAACATAGTGTGCTTCAACCGGTAACTTAAACAGCTGATGTTCCTGTGATACTATCTGGGGAGTATATTTGTTTCTTTTTAATGTATAAGTAGCGATCATTAGTTAATTAAAAGCTCTCATGGGAGCACTAAGTTCATTATTCAGATAAATCTGGCACTCTTGTAGTTCCAGTTAGATTCAGTGTCACTTGTTGGATAATTATTTGTGTAGTTTAAAATAAGATCATAAAGTAACTGTCTATATATTTAAACTGCTAAAATACACAATAGTAACGAACGTTGGTTGTTCTTTAATTTAATTTTGGCAATTTTAGTCAGCTAAGTCCATTAATTTTCAAACCAAGAGTCCTACCCACTTTAGAAAAAAGTAAAGGACAATAAATTAATTTAAATAATAGACTTCATTACACTTAATTTAATCATTTTATTGCTGTATCTTGTGTAAGACTTATAAGCCTACCTCAGTTACCAGTTCTATAATCACATATTCCAGTCTATTTTCATTTTCTCTTTTCATTCTCTTTACCTTTCCCAATTTTATTCATCTAATTAGTTCTCAGTTCTCACCATTCTTTGTACTCCTATTTTCAGTTATATCCCCTGAAACCATGCCTGTGATGACCCGTAAGGCTACTACCCAGGAGTTGCAGGCTAAGTTGAGAACGGCCCTTGATGAACTTAAGGAATCAAACAGCAAATGTCAACAGCTGTTATTGGATAGAGAGGAACACGAGATCGAGATTGAGAAGGTCGTTCTCAAAAACACTAGCTTGAAACGGGAGCTAGTGGATCTGCACCAACAATACACGGATGTTGTTGATGAACGGGACAAACTTCGGGTGGTCACAGATGGTTTCAACGACTGCAGTAATTATTATGAAACGGCTTTATGTAAGGTTAGGGACTTAGAAGATGAACTGCTTCATGCCAATAAACAAATAATTGAGTTTCAGAAACAAAGAGAATGTACTCAGATTAGGGAAACTGATCATCTATATAATCAATTATTAAATTCCAATTGCAACCCACATTCTTTAACAACTATAGATCTTACTGAAGATTCTATTCTGAAATATAATTGTAACAGTTATAAAGTTAGCCAGAATAAAATAAAAAAATATGCAAAACTTAACAGAATAATAAAGAAATGCAGTAAATTTAAAAAACAACAAAAACATGGTTCCAACAATATTAAACTAAGAAAAGAACGTGTTTTTCTCATTAAAAAGTTACATAACTATCAAATTAAATTAGAGGATAGTAAAAATTTTTATGAAATAGACACTCAGAACTTACAGTCTGAGATTCAAACATTAGAGCATCAACTTCAATCATGTTATTCCATGTATGTGAAATCTCAAAAACAAATAAAGGAACATATCCTTGCTACAAACAAATTAGTCAATAAGGATAATAGTAATGCAGACTGTGATGACATGATGACCTTCAATAACACCCAATGTACATCACAAAGGGAACCCAGCCCGGACACTCTCCTGCCTGAGGTAACGGAGGACTCGACCCGGTTGAGCAGTGTTCCGGGTTGTATCCCCATTCTAGAATCACCACACATTGTCCAAGGTTCATCATTGGTAGGTCAAACAGAATGTAGTTCTCCCCCTTGTTGTAGTACACATTGTGGTTCCTTTATTATGTTTTCTGATAGTTTAGGGAAAGGCTTGGGAAAATTAATTAGTAACAATCTGAGTCATTCTACTCAAAATTATTGTACACCTCAGGCTTCATATAACCAGATAACGGCATCCATAACTCGGAAGGAATTCAATCCTAATGATATTGTATCTATATTTGTTGGTAATAGTTTGAACGTAAAAATTGATGATATCACTGACAATGTCACTCAACTATTGAAACTAAATTGTAAGAAAATCATTCTGTGTGCCTTTCCATACTTTGAAAAGTTGTCGAGCAGGCAAAATCATTATATTCATTGTCTCAATAATCACATGTGTTTATTAGTAAGTCACTATTGTGACAAGTTGACGTTTTTCGACACTAACAGTTTCGTCCAGAAATTGAAGTCAACGAGGAATAATGCGTATCTGCCTATTAGTTTTAGACGTCAAATAGCTCGGCTATTAGCTTTTAATTTAAACTCAGACATATGTGGTATGTCGCAGTCTCTTGTAAATAGTTCCACGGAAATTAGTAATTATACTAATTGTAATTTTACACATTTTAGCTTAGATTTAAACTAGTCAGTAAGACAATGGAAGCTACGAGTGATAATTTAGGTAAACTTATCAACTCTAAGGTATCTTCTAGCTCTCAGTTAATTAGTTGTCAAAATGGGGTTAAGCAGAATTCCTTTACATTATTTCATCAGAACATTCAGGGTTTTTCTTCCAAACAATTAGAAATCGAACTATTTTTAGAAAAAACCCAGTTTGATATTATCTGTTTAACTGAACATTGGATGAAGGATTACGAAATGCAATTTAATTACGAGAATTATAGTGTGGGCAGTTGCTTTAACCGGAAGTCTAAGATGCGTGGGGGTTCATTAATCTTAGTTAAAAATTGTTTTAAATTTAAGCCTCGTAATGATATTGTCGATCTTTCGGTTGAACATAGCATAGAATTGTCTTGTGTTGAGCTAGATAAGCATATAATAGTGTGCGTTTACAGACCCCCTAATTACCTGAACTACTCTGTCTTTGAGTCAGTAATGGAAGATGCTTTAGCAAAACTTGTAACTGGTAGTAAATTAATAATTATCTGTGGTGACTTTAATATCAATATTTTAGAGAATAATGTTAACAGCAGTAGATTTTTAAATCTCTTTAAATCATTTAATTTGTCAAATGTTTTTTCAGAACCAACCCGAATTACTACAAATACTGCTACATGTATAGATAATGTTTTTTGTTGCTGCGACTACTTAGATAAATCCATCGTAAATTACCTTCCTTCAGATCACAGCGGACAGACTGTTGCTTTCGCGTCTAATAAACAATTACAAAGAATTCAGATTCAATCTAGACAAATAACACCCAGTAATTTAGAAAAGTTTAATAATAATTTAATTAGCAAGTTAAATATACCAGGCCATATTGGAAACAATGTAAATGAATTGTATGAAGAATTCTTTTCGGTAGTGCACACCGAGTTTAATAATACTTTAAAACAGAAAACTAAAACTATTGCCCCAAAGTTTATATTCAGTGATTGGGCAACACAGGGTATTAGGAAAAGTAGGGAACGATTGTTTGAGCTATACGGCCTTAAGCCTTATATCAACACAGAAACGTTTAGTAAATATGTGGCTACCTACTCGAAAATCTTTAAAAACTCTTGCAAGATAGCCAAGTCTCTTTTCATTAGCCAAAAGATAAAATCAGCCGATAACAAAATAAAGACGGTTTGGAAAATTATCAACAGTGAGACCAATAGATCTAAAAAAACAAGTAATGACATAACACTAGAGACCGCACATGGTCTCGTGAGCTCTAATAACGAAGTCGCTGAAGAATTTGTAAATTTCTTTACCAGTATCCCACTTAAAACTACTGAAACCTTAAATTCCTCTCCCTTGCTCTCTATGGATTTATTGAAGGCGAACGTTTCAGCCTGTTCAAATGAATTTAAATTTCATCATGTAAACCCCATAACAGTCATAAAAGCTTTTAAGCAAATCAAGATCAAATTAACTGAAGATCTATGGGGTATGTCTATCAAAGCCTGTACCTCAATTGTTGAGACTGTAGCGCCGTATTTAGCCTCAATATTTAATTTGTGCGTAGATCAAGGGGTCTTCCCGGATCTAATGAAATTCAGTAAGGTAATACCGCTTTTTAAATCCGGAGACGGTAAAGACACCAACAATTATAGGCCCGTATCCGTGTTGCCGGTTTTCAGCAAGGTGTTTGAAAAGATAATGCTCAATCAGATGCTTAACCATTTTAACACCAATAAAATCTTACACGAACAGCAGTATGGTTTCACCAAAGGACGTTGTACGACTGACGCCGGTGTCACTTTATTAAAACACATTTTTACTGCATGGGAAGAGGCACAAGATGCCATAGGAATCTTCTGTGATCTCTCGAAGGCATTTGATTGCGTAAATCACGAAACCCTTATTTTGAAGCTTGAGCATTACGGTTTAGGTAAACTTGCGCTCAGTTTAGTAAAATCTTATCTGAATGATAGACAGCAGCATGTACAAGTAAAGGGTGTAAATTCGATGGGTTTAAAAGTAAAAATGGGTGTACCACAAGGTTCGATATTGGGTCCTTTCCTCTTTTTAGTATACATTAATGACCTACCCCATTTATTTAACAACCATCCGCAAATGGTGTTGTTTGCTGATGATACTTCTTTAATATTTAGGATAAACAGACGTGCCACAAATCTTGACGACGTAAATTTCGCCCTACTGCAGGTTCATAATTGGTTTACCGCTAATAATTTAGTACTAAATGGGAATAAAACTAAGTGCATAAGATTTGCTTTACCAAATGTCAAAAGTAGTGATTGTGACATAGTATTGAATCAAGAGAAACTTGAATTTGTCAATAAAACGGTTTTCTTGGGAGTTACGCTCGACCACAGGCTACAATGGGGTCCTCATTTAACATCTCTTGCAGGCCGGCTGAGCTCAGCAGCGTATGCTGTTAGAAAAATCCGTCAATTTACTGATGTTGATACGGCGAGGATAGTCTATTTTAGTTATTTTCATAGTATTATGTCATACGGTATTTTACTATGGGGACGGGCTGCAGACATCGAGTCTATTTTTATTCTGCAGAAAAGAGCCATCAGAGCCATTTATGAATTACGTAGACGCGATTCTCTAAGAGAACTGTTTAAGGAAATTAATATCATGACAGTACCTTGTCAATACATATATGAAAACATCATGTACGTTAGGAAAAATTTGCATTTATTCAGTAAAAGAGGTGACAGACACCACTATAATACTAGAAATAGGGACCAACTAGTTCAGCCAGGTTTCAGGCTTGCTAAAGTAGATTCATCTTTCATGGGGTTCTGTTTAAAATGTTACAATAAAATACCTCCCCACATTCTACAACTGAATGAGACGAAATTTAAATCTTGTGTAAAACGCACACTATGTAGGCAAGCATATTATAAGCTGGGAGATTACATTGAGGATAAAAATGCTTGGCTAAATGCTGGTCCTGCTCCGCAACCATAGCTGCATAGGTGCAAACTTATTGGACAATATTATTGTGGTAGCTGCAGAAGATTGTAAATATATTCTTGCATTGTATAGATTCCATCTCTTAGTATTGTATAATTGCATAGCACATGTGTGAGTACCATGTACTGTAAAGCTACCATTTGCATTTAGTTATCTTTCATTGACTTGAATATGCCTTGGTGGCTGAGAGAATGTCATGCTCGCTTAAATGTCTTGCTGATGGTGGCGGGTGGGTCGAGTCATTTAGTTCCCTTCAATATGGTTGAATTGAATGGCGCTGATCCATGCGTCATGTTCGTGAACGGGCGCTGTCAGTCGGGACTGGTCATCTCTTAGCTGCCATGGATCATTTGAATTGCTTTATTTTATAAATTGTTGATTTATTTCTTTTTTTTACTCTGGACGCTCTTATTCTGCACGTCTTTCTACATCGTTCTCACATATATGTATAATCTCAACATGAAAGATGTAACCAAGATTTTGTAAGAACATTTCTGATTGAAAAGAGTGTCCATGGAGTTTCTTGCCCGTTCTTCTCCATAGAGATCTACGCTAGGGAATGGGCAACTACAGTACATTCTCAAGTTATTATGCCTTGTGTCTGTGACTGTAGCCTTTTTTTTTTCGTATTATCGACATTCAAAAGTGCCGTAATGGTCTAGTTGAAATAAATGATTTGAGTTTGAGTTTGAGTTTGAGTTTGAGTTTGAGTGAGTTTGAGTTTGAGTTTATTGTCAAACGAACATACTGCTTACAATAAAACGTATTACTTTTCGGTAAATTGTAATCTATCGAAGTGAAACCGTAATATTGTGAAATGCATGCGATGGAAGTCAACTCGCGGGTTGTGGAAGAGAAAGAGGGAAGGAGGGGTCCCACTTGCCCAATGGTACTAGTCTCATGAAAAGATAATGACTGTATACAGGGTGTATTTCACCTCATCACAAAGCCGTTAACCAAACATTCTGTATATCAATCTAAGTAACTTTACGCAAAAAATTTTGCTGAGAAACAACTTTTTTTTTTTGAGGTTATAAATCATGTTTTGTGGTATAACTCAATGTAACACACTCAAAACATTGTGCGGATGGATGGATTGAATAGTACGGGGGTCGTAGAGATATTTAAAGTAAAAATCATGCGACAAAAAGTGGTATTTAATAAAAAGCTTGTCAAAATCTTGCAACTTTGACCCCCAATATCTCCGTAACTAGAAGGTTCCCAGGTATAGTGTAAAACAAAAAAATGATCAGAATGACGAGTAGAACAAGTGCCTTTCGTATTCGTTAAGAGGTGTTTTACACCCTTTATATCTGAGAAATATCGATTAGTATAACCTAACCTCAAAACACTTTATATTCCCCTAAAAAGCGTAGTCGACGGAACTATTTCTGAGTGCAGGGTTTTAAGGAACCTAACTAACCTAACGTGGGGGTGCCCTAAGTCCCGATTATGAGAGCAGAGATACTTCCGTCGCAAGCATTTCACAATATTACGGTTTTACTTCGATAGATTACAATGTACCGAAAAATAATGCGTTATATTGTGAGCAGTATGTTCAGTTGACAATATTTCGAGAGTTTACAACCTCACTAGACAGATTACAATCTAACGTGTTTGACAATTTCACGGTGACAAATATACAGTGCACACAATTATATTATAGCTCTTCAGTGATAATGCGTTAGTAATCTTATTAACGAATACTAAAAGAAACCTTCAAATAATTTACTGATATTGATACCGCTAGCCTGGAAAGCCTAAAATTTCGATCCAGGGCTACTGTGGATCACTGGTCGTTGGTTATTTCGAACTCGTCATCGACTACGAGATCTGCCGCAAAGCCTTCTGGTTAATTGGGTAAAATACTTACATTTAATTAGCATTTTCAGCCATTTTTTATTATTGCGTCTAAGCGTCGGTTAGGAGATATGCTCTTCACAAATCTTTTTCCAAGTTTCACGTAGATGTCGTGCTAAAGGAAACATGATATCTCCTACCGAGTCAGGTTAGATGGTAGCTAATTAGCTATACTTATCATATTATCTCTTTTGAACTTTATAATACTCAACCGACTCGGCCATACAGTGTTAAACTTGTTAAATGATTGTTTTATCTGTTTTTGAGCCTTATTACACTAGCGAGTTGCAAGCGAGTGGAAAGCGGAGCGAGTGCACCGCGAGCCCACCGCGAGTTTGCATCGTTTGCGCGGCGAACACGCCGGCTGCGATGCGACGTCTTCGCAGCAAGCTCACGCGCACACGTTTCGAACTCGCGGCGAGCTCACTGCGAAATCGCCCCGCTTTCACTCATTCTCACTTCATCATTGACGAAGTGATCTGGTGGTATTTTGACATTGATTTGCTCTCAAAATGGTGAAGGAAAATATCGTGAAGAATCGGTTTCCTCACGATGTTTTCCTATGAACAAAAATTCAGAGACAAGTGACATCTACCAAGACGGACTGGCCCACGTGGTGGATTACAGCCCACTCCCTCGTATAGAGAAAAAGAGGCCTCTGTCCCAGCTGTGGGGTGTTATAGGCTGGTTATGCACACATTGAAGCAGGAACGTGGCGCTCATTAAACCTTAAACTAGTATCGTCATTTTTTTTAGTGTGAAGTGATGAATTGAAATGTAGTATTCTCAAAATATTGTGTATTTACTTGTGCTGTGTTGGAGTCTTACATAAATTCACGTCGGTCAAAGTGCAGACGTCTCAACTGCAATACAATTCGTCACACCTACTCCGGTTTACCTAATGTGGAGTGTTTGTTTGTAAACAAGTTGGTTAATTAAAACTTTGTTCTGGGAATGTGTTCAACATTGTGTTTTCCAGTCATTGGACAATAACAATAACATGAGGTGTGTTTACTATATCGTATTACAATGAGGTTATGGTGATAATGTAAACATGTTGATGCGTGTCTTTTTAATTAATCAGTGGGAATTGATGAAACTGAATACGTACTACGTATTGATCGGAAAGTAAAGTGTGAATCATGTTCGAATAAGTCTTTAATCATTTAACTAATATAATTTTAACATGTGGATGCGTGTCTGTTTAGTGATCAGTGCGAATTAATGAAACTGAATACGTACGACCTATTGATCGGAAAGTAAAGTGTGAATCATGTTCGAATAAGTCTTTGAATCATTTAATTTATTTATGGTGGGGCGACTGCCTAACTGAGGTCTACAACCCATTCAGTACTGGACAATACGATGCACAAGCAGCCTGTAATGAACTAATAAAAGAAGTGGTTTATATTTGTCTCGTAAAGGTTTTTCAGAAGTTTGAGGTGTATAAAAACTAATGTTTCTTCGGGCATTGGGTTACAAATGAAATCCCAGTGAAGCATTATTCAATTCTGCCTCGCAATATTTTGAATGCCATGAAAATTTACCTTAAGCGCGTGAAAAGGGCTGCCAAAACCAAAAAACAACAAAAGCATGAAGTTGAGAAATAGGTAACTGAAAATTGATCTAAGATGATTCCGAAACGATGATTAACAAATTCAAATCTTTGGTCGTTTTATATATTTTATCATAGAAAATATGAACCTACCAAATAACTTAATTTAGAACAATAACATACGATACAGGAAAGTAATGCACACACATCCCACTGGGCAAATTGACGTCATTTCCTTTCGATGGTTTTGATACGATTAAAAACGCTCTAGTAAAACCGATGTAAGTACTAAAATTAACCTTTCCTCAAAACACCTTACGCCTGAAAATATCCTTAGTTGTACTTAGGTATAATTCCCTGTTACCACTCAAACTGACCATATATGGCTGTAGTGTGACGACAAACAATATTTGTTCGATATTAACAGGAAAAGTATAATTTAGGTACAAAAAATGTACTGAACTCAACTAGTACGCAGAACGCAGTTAAAATTAAGTTCAGATATTGGAAAAAAAACTTGACTTAGTTGACCATTACCGATACAACTTGTAAATTCGACTTTACCCCACAAAATATGCTGGTGGTACTTTTCATCATCAGCCTATAATGTTCCCACTGCTCGGACACAGGCCTTCTCTCTATGAGGAGGAACGGGTTATAAACCACCACGCGAGCCCAGTGCGGATTGGTAGATGTCACATGTCTTTAAACTTTTGGTTCTAGGACATTCTGGTTTCCTCGCGATATTTCCTTCATCGTTATGCGCCTTTTATTGCATACTATGAATAAATTTTACCCTTTGTCTAACGTTTTAGTTTCCTGCGATTGCATAACATTTTATTAAACTTTGTTAATAAATCTAGGGGGTCTCGCTTGCACTCTCGTTGTTGGTAAAAAAACAGAACATTTATAGGTATTGTCAATTAGATGCTATATTTTGGAAACAATCCATTTTCAAAATTAAAGTTTGGTGTCTCCAAAACTACAATTATGCTTCCATGCCTCGAATTAATGTGTCTCTTACGACAAAGCCAGGTATAAATCTCGCTTGGGTGTAACTAATTTGGTAAATGTCTGCCTACTCATAATTCACATAATCGTTAAAGCAATTAAAATCGCATTATCCATTGACTCTATTGAAGCGCTGTTGCTCGGCGTAGAAACGAACAGCCGGGGAATCTTTTTTTTACTAAAGAGCATATCATAATACCCAGCCCTATCCATTCAAAGCAATTAGCATGAATGGACCTTTAAGTGAAAGTTCTTTTTCCTTGTAACTGGTTAAAATGGTTAATATATGTTTATTTTTCCAAATATAGAAAAGTGACGAAAAATTAGTTTACCGAAATGGCAAAATGAGTGATAATAAATAACGGGAAAACGAGTTAGTATTTGTTTGCTCCTTTTTTCATGTGAAAAACGATTACTTATTTATTTTATTCGTTAATTGTTTTATTCATAAATTATTTTGTGGACAGTTTTTTTTTTGAAGAAGCGCGTCATCTCTCATCCAATTATTTAAATTCTGAAATACAAAATGAAACAACATCACGCCTGAAACCTCAGAAGGGTTTAAGCATAAGTGTTGCTAATAGTACACCCAGCACATTTCGTAGTAGGTAGCCTATTTTTAACAACCCAATATAATTTAGGTCGACCTAGGAATCGAATTCAGGACTTTATGGTCAGCAGTCGCGTTTGCGGTCACCAGACCATGACGCAAAAGTGCAAATAGGCCAATCTAATTTAATTAAAATGCTTTGGACTATTCCTGAATCATAGGGGAAAACCACAACCACAATTATAAAATGTGGTTAAATTAATAGTGATGCCACACACCACCGTTACTCTCATTATCAGGATAAGGACCCAGGACTTATCAGTTATAAGGTTTGTAAATAACTCAAATGCCTAAAACGGTAAAACCTCATTAGGTATCATCATGTTTTCTGTCTCTGGACACTTTGCGAAAACATGTGACGCCACAAATACGGTTAAAAAAACAATTCTATAATCCGTTGTCCTTTACAGCAATGTTATTGGCTCTTATACTAGGTATATGACTGTCCTTTTGGGCTCCACCGCAATCAAATGATACGAGTTGACCACACGAACTGAGGCTCAATAACGGAGTAAATAGACAGTCCCATTTGCATAACATCAAAGTTAACTGTTTTGTCAGATTTTATTGTTTCACGAGAATTCAGAATATTAAAGTGGAAGTGATCTTTAAAAAATACAGGAATAGGTGCTTTCTACTTTATTTCAGAAAGGAAGAGTTCTCCCATATTAAGTTTATAACGAGGTTAATTTTGTAAGTTTGGGTGGGGTCGTGGTCCGATTTCGGACAAAATTTACTAATGAGAAGCTTCATCGTTCACGGATAATTTCCAACCAGAAGGCGAAAGAAAGTTAACTAGTTTTAATTTAAAGCCAGATTAGCTTTTGTTAGAGCTTTGAAGAGCTTTTAAGTTAATACATAAGCTTCTTTTGTTTCACTTCATGCACAGTGGAAGTAAAGGTGGCTGTCATTAAAAATAAAACATTGAAGAACAGTTAACACAGTTGTTTTCTATATTTTCTTTTACTAATATCTAAGAGCAATAAATTATAGTTATATAATACCATCTAATCTGTACATATTTACAAACAGTTCATACCTAGCCTATATCACAGTTTACACAGTTAAAGATCTACGCATCTAATGTAAGGAGCCGTTCGACGTCTTTGTTCTTACGTGCCAATACCTGAAATGAAAAGAAAATCTTGTCTAATTCACGTTAAAGTAACAGGTACAATAATTTACACAAACGGCGCAGTATAATATAATTATACAGTAACTCACGGCTTATTTTAGAAACTGTCTTAATACTAGTCTTTAGTAATTGTATTTGTAGATAAATTGCAAAATTATACGCTTGGAGATAACACTGTTAGCATTAATTAGAGCAATAAAATGTAATAACGCTCTAGTTACTGTTAAACCAACGTTCGGTTACTTCACCTTGTTTCAAGTACTTATTTACTTTGGACATAGATACTTTTGGACATTCCCGACTGTCCCTCTTCTAGCTACAGGTTTTACTGATTGTAATGTAGAAGAGGCAGAATTAATTATATATTTTTGGTTTATAGGTTCGTTATAAACCACGCCTGGAATATTTTACAGTTTTATCGCAACTGTCTCTGTGCTTATTGAGCGTGGCAATTTCGTTTGGAAGGTTTTTTTTAAAACCAGTAACTGGGTCACCATACTCCTTGGGGAATTATGTACATACGGTACTTCTTGTCTTTTCATCACATATAACACGAAAAAGATCCGAAGATTCGAGATCTGAGTAGTTCAAATTAAAAATGGCTGTTGCTAGGTCTAAAAGACGTACTCAGTAACTTGTAAGTGTCAATGAATGGTAATTAAGATCAACAAATAAACCTAATAGAGACTAAATAGCTTGATCCTCTCAAAAAATAATATTTAATTTTATTGAAATGCGAAATATTTGTCAAAAAATTACAAAACTGATATATAAACTTCGTATTCTTGTTCATGTTTCTTTACTACAGCTCCTATGTCTCACTGGATATAAACATGAAGGGATTACAGTCTGTAATGTTCTAACAGTCTGAGCATAAGTGGGTTCCTGTATCTACATTTACTGCATTTCGATAAATACATTTACCTAAATGTATCTATTTATCGAAAGCTCTTTCGGCTTTCATCTTAGGTTCAGTTTCAAGTTTTACATTCAAGATACCACCTGAAGTACCTATTGGACGTGGAATTTAACAGTGACATAGGTACGTTTATGGGCAATGTTTGAGTCGTAATTTCGTATATAACGTCATAAATTGAAATAGGTATATTATACTATAGGTGCTATGTTACTCACCATAATATCTTCATATATGTGGGACCCGTCACTTGATATCGAACTTGCACGAATAATCCCAGGTCACTAATCATCTAACTAATTTACTTGCATACATGAACTGTCTCTAGACATTTTCTTACAACTAGAGCTACCTCTGAGATCTGTCTATACACATCTGCGACATCTGCGGACAAAGAAAACATACATTAATCTTTAATCTATTTTCTCCTTTAAGTATAATAAAAATCAGTTGTCATGTGTATGAATTGAGAATACTTGAGAACGGCGACCGAATTTTTAAACATTTTTTGGCGTGTCCATAATACGTATATAAGTAATTACGACATGGTTTGTAGAAAGAAAATTATGCAAAAAAACTAAAAGTAAAGTAAGCCGGGGTGGGTCGCCAGAACCCTTTCAATTTAAAACACGTTCTTAATTTAGAAGACATTGGTGTCGATTCTGTTGTGCACAGACTATACTTAATTTAGGCTATTGCTATCTTTTATAAGAAGGCAGTGCGAGAAAAGGACAGCTATAGCTATAAACTAAGTTAGAGATGTCAAACTAGTTCATGTCTTGCGCTTCAACTTGTTTTTAGTCGAAATGTTTTTACGTGCACCCTTCATCATCATCATCATCATCTCAGCCGAAAGACGTCCACTGCTGGACATAGGCCTCACCCAAGTGTCGCCACATTGACCGGTCCCTTGCTACTGGCATCCACCGGATTCCCGCAACCTTCACCAGGTCATCGGTCCACTTAGTGGGAGGTCTTCCAACGCATCGTCTTCGGTTCGCGGTTGTGCACCCTTCATTTGTATGGAAATATTAGTTCCAATGAAATTTGACTGCTCCAAATTACGTCCGTCTCTTTCTCGTTTTATTAGAGAGAAAAAGATAGCAATAGCCTAAATAAAGTTTACTTAGTGCACAACAGAATCGACACCAATGTCTTTTATTAATTATTAATTATGTTACCCGATAACCTGCACCTTCCTTATAAGTATTTATTCTAACACTAAAATAATCAATCAAAGGAATCAATTAATTGTCTTATAAAAAGTAATTATACAATAAATTTATAATTTATTATGATAATGCAATGAAATAAATACAAAGAAAGTGTTAAGAAGAAATGTTTCAGTCCATAATCGAGATTTGTAGTTGTGTTGAAAGAACATTGTAAGCCATTTAGCATGATAAAAGGGCCGTGTGCTTTGTGCCGCGAGCTTTGACGGCGCGGCCGGTTCATTTGAACTTTATAGTTTTCTTACTATTCAGAAACACACAAAGTCATCAAACGTTGGTGGTCAGTGTCTGCCCAGTCATTATTTAATGATACTAATATTTTCCATGTTTCTGAAATACAATTAACTATGAAGTACGAACCCAATTTAACGTTTGACTATTCGACCGATTTCTGTGGGTTTTCTTTTTATCATACATTTATTTTATATGTCTGCACTCATTCTTAATATGCTAAATAATTTTAACTATGGTAAATATCACATTTCTCGGGGCATTTACTTAAAAAGAATTACAAAGGTTTTTCTTCAGATGTCATTAAATAGATCAACATACCATAAAATGTTGTTTGTGTGTGACACAGTTGCATACGATATTAATGGAAATTCTGAGGTGAAATATCGTAATTCCAACCATCTCCATAATATCAATACAATTTGGTTATAAAGAGAAATAAAAATGTGTAAGAGTTAATATAAAACTGACAATAGCTTTGTTAATAGACATTTTTGATGATCGCAATCAAAACATATTGATGATATTTTGCAAATATGAAGTGTTTTATTGCAAATAATAATTTAATAGAACATAATTGTTAATAGAACGCCAAGGTTTATGAGTTATTGAAAATAAATTCCAAGATATACTATTACTCCAAATTTTATGATTTTAGTCTTGACCAAGTTGTGTGTGTGTGTTATTTTCACCAGCACTTTTGTTTTACATCTTCTGACTAGCAAGATAACTGCATTGCAAATTGGCAACAGTGGTGTAGGGCGGCGCGTGAGCGGAATATGGTCTAAAATAATCTCCCCCAATCGTAAAGGCTCGTTTAATGCATATGAAATGAAAATTATAGGTATACACGTAGGTACAGAGGACCGGAAACATGTAATGATGTATTACACATGCATGTTTATTCAAGAATAGGTAATCTAATCATTTCAGCGATCACAAGTTGAGATAGATGGCTACCGACTGTTTTAGGTAACTATGCGAGATAAACATTCCGATTTCGTAGATTTGGCACAGTATAAAGATAAACAGTAAAATAACAACCTTTTTTAGGGTTCCAAATGGCAAAAACGGAACTGGAAATGGATTCGTCATGTCGGTCTGTCTGTCTGTCCGTCCGTAAGTCACAGCCACTTTTTTCCGAAACTACATATAAGAACTATGCTGTTGAAACTTGGTAAGAAGATGTATTCTGTCAACCGCATTAAGATTTTCATTTTGAGGGTTCCCCATATTTAGAACGGAAACTCATTTTTTTCATCAAACCCATACGTGTGGGGTGTTTATGGATAGGTCTTCAAAAATGATATCGAGGTTTCTAATTTCATTTTTTTCTAAACTGAATAGTTTGCGCAAGAGACACTGCCAAAATGATAAAATGTGTCCCCCCCCCTGTAACTTCTAAAATAAGAGAATGATAAAACTAAAAAAATATATGATGTACATTACCATGTAAACTTTTACTAAAAATTGGTTTGAATGAGATCTAGTAAGTAGTTTTTTATTTATACGTCATAAATCGTAATCGCAATTTACAAGTTAAAGTTAAAACGAACTACAAGAACTTTTATACTATGTTACTTGCTGCTACAGAACCCTTCATGGGCGAGTCCGACTCGCACTTGGCCGCTTGTTTTAATAAATCAACCTCGGGCGTTAGCAGGTTTGTCAACTAACCTTTGTGGTATGTTGTACATACTTACATGAAACGTAACCAATAGTCACTATGCGCTAGCCCCGTGTTACTTACGAGTAAGCTGATTTGCTTCGAATTAGTGCCAACGAAAAACTTGATTAATGTCTATCCCGGGATTGGAATGAAACTTCTTATCGCAGGTAAATAAGAAGCGGAGGGCACGAAGCCAATAGGCACTTGTTCTTCTCATCATTGCGATCATTTTTTTGTTCTACACCATACCTGGGAACCTTCAAGTTACGGAAAAATAGGGGTTAAAGTTACAACTTTTAGACATTTTTTTTATACAAGTTTTTTTATGATTTTGACTTTTAACACCACCACGACCCCCCTACTATTTAATCCATCCATCAGCACAATGTTTTAAGTGCGTTACATTGAGTTCTACCACAAAACATTATTTATAACTTGGAAAAAAAAAGTCGTTTCCCAACAATAATTTTTGCTTAAGGTTACTTAGTTTGATGTACAGAATGCTTGGTTAACGGCTTTGTGATGAGGTGGTTTACACCCTGTATAGTATAGTATAATATGACCTGCGCACTGGCTACCGGAAGAAATGAGAAACACCAGTTCATAGCTGGGAAGATGATCTGTGAGATGAACACAAACTTGGTCATGGAGGAGGAAAGCTGAACTCTCTTGAGAAGGCTATACTTGTAACCATGAGAAACGCAATACTGATGTCTAATTTATATATGTCACCGTAATATTGTCAAATACGTTATATTGCAATATCTCTAGCGATATTGTAAAGTCTCGAATTATTGTCAAATGAACATACTGCTTACAACAACACGCATTATTTTTCGTGAAATGCATGCGATGGTAGTCAACTTACTCGGTGTGGAGGGAAGGAGGGGTCCCCCTTGCCCAGTGGCACAACTCTCATGAAAAGATAATGCACCGTTCCTGAGAAATACCGATTAATATAACATAACCTTAAAACACTTTATATTCCCCCTAAAAAGCGTAGTCGACAGAGCCCCGCTTCACGGGGCCCCTATTTCCGAGTGCAGGGTTTAAAGGAACCTAACTAACCTAACGGGGGGTGCCCCAAGTCCCGATTATGGGGGCAGAGATACTTCCGTATGTTCAGTTGACAATAATTCGAGACATTACAATATCGCGAGAAAAAACACGTTATATTGTAATATAACGTGTTTGACAATTTTACGGTGACATATACATAAAATATACAAACATTAGTGTCATGCTCTGCCGCGGAGCCACGATCTTGGAAATCGATCAATTATATCGTACAATGAAGTACGTCAAACGTACAATATGTACGTATATCGTTATTGCTGTACGTGGATTAAGTAATGATAAAATAGACATTGATTGTGGCTCTGCTGGGGAGCATACTCCCCAGCAGAGCCACGCGAAACACGTACTAAGGAAAGATAAACACTACGGTTTTTTCATAAAAGCTGTTGTACGAGTAGTGTTTATTGCGTACGTGTTGAAAAATATCATAATTAGTAAGTGGTTTTATTTATATTAACTAACTAAAATTTTCATAGAACGCGCCTGATTATTTCGTGTCAGCAAAATGTTTTGTAGCATTGGTGATTAGGCGCATCACTATAAATATTATAAACGGAGAAAATTGGCATGTTATTTATTACATAAAACATATTATTAGATTAATCATCATCCTCATCTTTCTTGGGGTACTGTTTGAGATGCTATAATAAAATTCCACAAAGTATTCTTGAACTGAATGAGACGCACGCACACTATTGTAAGCAAGCATTATCGCTGATAAAAATGCTTGGCTCAATGTTGGTCCTGCTCCACAAGGACAAAAATTGATAGCATTAAATGATATTGTTGGTACTGCTGCAACTATCTTTGCATTGTATAGATTCAATCTATTTAGTATTATATAAACGAATAGCCCATATTGTTTGAGTACTATGTACTACAAAGCTATCATTCACTGGAAACCTACTTTAGTTTTGTCCTCCCCTTTCACCCCCTTATTTCAAAATTATTTTTTATCGTATGCCTATGTAAGATTCACGTTCATAAGAACAGCCTGTTGTCCGAATTCCAATCTGGTTTTCGGCCGGGCCACAGCACAGCCACAGCCTTACTTAAGGTCACTGAAGATATTAGAGATGGCATGGAGAATTCGAGGGTCACGGTATTAGTTTTAATAGATTTTTCCAACGCTTTTAACACTGTTGACCACGATATCCTCCTCGCCATACTTTCTCAAATTGGGGTCTCGTCGTTGTCACGTGATTGGTTTTCTTCATATCTTCGTGGTCGCCAGCAGGCGGTGCGTGCCGATCAGGATTACTCTGACTGGTGCGACCTGGTAGCAGGCGTTCCACAAGGCGGTATACTCTCTCCTCTCTTATTTTCGTTATTTATAAATTCTATTACCACTATCCTCAAGTGCTCTTACCATCTATATGCTGACGACCTGCAACTTTACGCTCAATCGGACATTGCCAACCTTGATCATTGCATCTCGTTAGTCAATGCCGATCTCCGAGCTATCGGAGAATGGTCTGGCAAATTTGGGGTTGCTATCAACGTCGGGAAATGCCAGGCCATCCTCATTGGTAGCTCGTACTACCTGAGAAATTTGGACACTGGCCGGCTGGTGCCGCTTATGTTCGACAACACCGTTATACCCCTCTCACCACACGTCAAAGATTTGGGTCTGTTCATTGACGGTACTTTCAGCTGGAATAAGCAGGTAGCTCAGGTTAGCCAGAAAGTCACTTACTCGCTGCGGTCTCTCTATAGATTTAAACATTTTCTCCCATCTAGCACTAAAATAACTTTGGTCCAGGCGCTTGTGCTTCCCATTATCGACTATGCTGATGTTTGTTACTCTGATTTAACCCAAGAACTTCTTAACAAATTGGATCGTCTTCTGAACAACTGTATCCGTTTTATTTTTGGCCTTCGTAAATACGATCACATCTCTTCTTATCGCTCTCAGCTTAAATGGCTGCCTATCAGACTCAGGAGGTCCCTCAGATCTCTCTGCTTACTTTTCACCACTATGAATGATCCATGTGCTCCTGAATACTTAAAAACCTATTTTAAGGTGTTGGGTAGTTCTCTCAGTCGGAACCTTCGAGCTTCCAAAAACCTAATCCTTCAAATTCCCTCTCACCGTACTGGTTTTATGTCCTCTTCTTATGCTGTCTCCACTATTAAGCTCTGGAACGCGTTACCCCTTGGCATTAAAAAAACCGAAAGCAAATTGGCTTTCAAAAGAGCAATTCGGAAGTTTTATTTAAAGTCTGTCTAAATTGTTTACCAACTAGCCTATATTAGAGTTGTAATAATTATCATAAAGTTTCTCGTATTTCGGACTATTTGTATGTATTTTAATATGTATTCGTTTATTTTATATGCTTATTTATGTATTAGTATGTAGGTACCCATTTATGTGTTTGATTTTATTCTTGCAAAATGGCATGTTTATTTTTATTTTTATTGTACTTTATCACAATGCTGTCTTATTTGACCCAATGGTTGACTGGTAGAGAATGCCTTGTGGCATTAAGTCCGCCTATGTACCACTATTGTACATGAAGTTTAAATAAATAAATAAATAAATAAAATACACCCTCCAAGTTTCAGGTTTCTACAATCTGCGGTTTAGGCTGTGCGTTGATCCATCAGATAGTCCTTCAGCACAAAGCAGTTTTTATTTGTAGATAGTAGGATTTGTACTCGTTTGTAATGTATTTGTAACATTTCCGGCTT
The DNA here is from genome assembly GCA_916618015.1 of Xestia c-nigrum. Lineage (NCBI taxonomy): Eukaryota > Metazoa > Arthropoda > Insecta > Lepidoptera > Noctuidae > Xestia > Xestia c-nigrum. The sequence continues at coordinate 8,574,419 of OU745245.1, read as the reverse complement.
TATGTCTTATGTAAAATAAAAAATAATGATTGGCATCAAAAAAATGTTTTGTGTAAAATAGCAATTTTCTGGCTAACTATTTCCCCTTTACTGCCCCGCTGAAAGTTATTTTTTTGCGATTTCTGACTTTGTGAGTACTAATGTACTACCTTAGTTGGTTTGGAAGAACTTCTTGATTAGTGTCGGAAAGAAGATCGATTGGCATCAATAAAATTGTTTTATGTAAAATGGCAATTTTCTTGCTAACTGTACTTTATTTTTTAATTAATTGGTGAATAGGGATAAAGAACACACCATTTTTGTGTAGCTGCAGCTCCCCTTACTGCCCCGTTTACCGTATCCACCCTGTATTACCAACTACTAATACCGAGGAAAGCCGATTTTCTTGAGTTCCGCTATTTTGGGCGTATTTACTTCAAAAAACAAATTTAAAAAAAAATTGAGAAATTACATTTACCTGTATTAGATTTGAAGTATTTACAGCAACTTTTAAAGGTTTCCACTTCAATGGATTTTATTCTATAGGTGTATGAAGTTAATTAATTTTAAACACAAAACCCTCTTTTTAACGTCTCTGGATGATTTTGTTTAAAAATACTGAAATAGGTATTTCTTTATTTTTAATAATAAGTATTTACTCTGAGTTTCATGAATCTAGAACAATCAAATTTTTTTTTTCATACAAACTTTACCCCCTCCCTTTCACCCCCTTTTCACCCCCCCCCCGTTTCACCCATCCATAATTTCTATAGCCTAAATGTTATTCTTAGTTTATTTAAATAGATTTAAATAGATTAGTGAAGTTTTCATCAAAATCCATTCAGCAGTTTTTACGTGATGCGCGGTCAAACAAACAAACACGAATTTTAAAAATGGTTTTAATATGTTCAGTTACTTATTTTAAGTCACCCTGATCGGTTTTTTTTTAATCTTCAATGTACAGATTTTTTGGTCTCAACGATTTTATTATAATTGTATAGATACAAATTGTGTCAGTAAACCGACTTAAAAAAAATACAACCAAAAAAACATAAGACTTGAAAGTAAGTAAGTAAACTCAACATAAGACCTCCCACTAGGTGGACCGATGACTTGGAATCCGTTGGATGCGAGTCGCACGGGACCGGTCAATGTGGCGACACCTAGGGGAGGCCATGTCCAGCAGTGGACGTTTTTCGGCTGAAATGATGATGATGACGATGACAAGGTAGCTACTGTAAAACATTGAGAAGTTCCCTTAACTGTCCTTCGCCTTCATCATCAGACCCCTAATGACAGTCATTACCCATCGAGATGTAAAATTCTCATTAATACAAATTAATCAAGACCAAATACCAGGTAATTGCTGTAAATCATTAAAAAGTTCCTCGACTGTCTTTCGGCTCCTTAAAATACATAATGAAAATAAATAACAAACGCACTAGTCGCCACTACGAGAGGAATCATCAAAATCGGTTCCTAAACGATGAAGTTATCCGAGAACACTCATAAAAAAAATTATATAAGGTCGAATTGAGAAACCTTCTTTTTTGACGACGGTTAGAAAATAAATACGTTAGTAAACACTTCACTTGTACACAATATCACTGTGCGTTCATGTGGCCCTTGCCAATTTATAGTGGTACACCTAATCACCAATGCTACAAAACATTTTGCTGACACGAAATAATCAGGCGCTTTCTATGAAAATTTTAGTTAGTTAATATAAATAAAACCACTTACTAATTATGATATTTTTCAACACGTACGCAATAAACACTACTCGTACAACAGCTTTTATGAAAAAACCGTAGTGTTTATCTTTCCTTAGTACGTGTTTCGCGTGGCTCTGCTGGGGAGTATGCTCCCCAGCAGAGCCACAATCAATGTCTATTTTATCATTACTTAATCCACGTACAGCAATAACGATATACGTACATATTGTACGTTCGACGTACTTCATTTTACGATATAATTGATCGATTTCCAAGATAGTGGCTCCGCGGCAGAGCATGACACCAAACATTATGGTATAACATTATCTGCCTAGCTTTTTCCTAGCTATGTTGGGGTCGGCTTCCAGTCTAACTGGATGCAGCTGAATAGCAGTATTTTACATGGAGCAACTGCCTATCTGACCACCACACCCCAGTTAGTACTGGGTAATACGATACCCCTTGGTAAGACTTATTGGGACACTGACTACCTGTAACGACTGCTTACGATGAACAAATGACAGCTTAACGTGTGCCGGGACCAACAGCTTAACGTGATTTCCAAGGCATGGAGGAAACTCGGTATGTAAGGCTAGCCCTGGTAGGATCTTCTTTTAGGTTAAGCTGTGCTTGTCTAGGTTGGACTGTGGATGATTGACAACCAATTACATATATCGAGTCCTCCGTGTATCAGGAAGCACGTTAAGCTGTAGGTCCCGGCTGTCATTGGTAAATCTTTGGCAGTCGTTACAGGTAGTCAGTGACAAAAAAAGTCTGACAACCAGTCTTACTAAGGGGTATCGTATTACCCAGTACCAACTGGGTTGTAGAGGTCCGATAGGTAGTCGCTCTATGTAAAATACTGGTATTCAGCTGCATCCGGTGAGACTGGAACCCTACCCCAACACAGTTGGTAGAAGGCTAGGCAGACGATTATGCTATAACGTCGAACCATACATAAACTGACGCCTTTTCCCAAACAGAAGAAGAAAAAGAAGAAGAAGAGGGTACAAACTCCAGAACACCACCTGTTCTGATCCATACACCATTCACCTCATCACGTTTAAGAAAATACTTAAGTTCAATTAAATGGAATTCAACCATTTCCTTTTATGTAGAGCAGACTAATTTACTTACCTATCACGTAAAACCCCAATTTACGTAACATTAAGGAATACATAACAGTATATCGAATGATTTTTCATTATTCATATTACTCATCCTCCAAGGTTTTAGGCAAAATTACAGGTCTTTCAGGCAAAACCCACTTCAGGGAAAATACCTCAGTATTTAATTAGAGGTTAATATTTATTTTGCACTTAATTATAAATGGGCATATGGCATTGATAAAATAATAAAATATTTATTATTTGAACGATATAATATACAAGGTGTAAACAGACTCATCACGAACCCGTCAACCAAGCATTCTGTACATCAAATTATGTAACTTTACGCAAAAATTGTTGCTGGGAAACAAAACATTGTGCTGGTGGATAATTTGAATAGTACGGGGGTCGTGGAGGTGTTTAAAAAACTTGTATTTAAAAACTAAGTCAAAAAGTTCGAACTTTCACCCCCAATGGTATAGGTATGCTCAAGGAAACGGAGAACTAGTACCTTTCTGGTTCGTAGAGAGGTTTTTTCGGGCCCCTATTTCTGTCTGAGGGGTTTAAAGGAATTGCCGGGGTTGCGGGCCTGTTCGAAAGAGATACCGCGGCCCCGGAACATGGATGGGTTGAAAACCATAACTGTCTCGCTTTTTTTGTTTTTTTTTTTTCATTTTTTACCATTGGATAGAGAATTAAATAAGTACCGATTCGAATGGTATATTAAAGTGAAAAACTGCAAAAAATCGAGATGGTTAGTTTTCTCTGTTAAAATGTAATAAGGTAAATACTAATGATATGGTCAAATGTAACTGAAATACCCAAGATATGGTATTAATTAACTAACGACCGATAGTTCACAAAATAATCGTACCGTTTATTTAAAATAAGGCAAAGGTTATAATTGGAAATATCATTTATATTTTCCTTAAGCTGTTTTTGTCAATATTACATCCACATTTACCTTTCTACTATGTATCGTAATGAAAATGATAATAAAGTAATAGTATTTTGGACATTATTCCTAGGACAAAGCGTTACAGTGCTTTACCCTCAGGATTTTTGTAGAAGTCAGGTGGTGTCTGGTTTTGTGCCTGTATGATGGCATTAGGCGGCGACCCCCATAATATGAATCTTAATCATAACTGAAAAAAAGTGGATGGTGGCCTTAACCTTCGGAGATTACAAGCGTGGTGAGTAGAGTTCAATTAATTTTACACAAACTTTAAATCTATGTGGATTTTAAAAATTAATGCTGCGTTGAAATCCTTCGAAACATGCAGTAGTCCTGGGTTCGATTCCAATGGCAGGCATTCTTAATGGGTTTTCTTAAAAGGAATTTCTTATTTACTACTTTCTTGATAAGGATTTATGACAAAAAGGTCGCTTACATCGCGAATTTCCGCTGTAGCGTTTTCTTTTTTAATCAATTACTTTAAAAAAAGTTTCTTAGTATCTATACTTTGAGTAAATAGATATACCATTTTTGGTATTATCAATCTCGTCTCAGTATTAATTACAAGAATAAGGTGTTATAAAAAACAAGGTATACACGGTTCCTTACCAAAGCCTTCAATCAAGCAATGTGTACATCAAATACTACTAAAAATGATGACGGGGAAATCACTTTTTTTGGTGTGAAACTTTTATGATGAAACTGAATGTAACGCACTCAAAACATTCTTGTTATGGACGCATTGAATAACAAATGGGTCATGGAGGTATTTAAACTTATATCTTGAAAAACAATTTTTTGTTTCAAAACTTTTGACAAAGATGGAACTTTGATCTCCAATACCCTAGACTAACTAACTAGATTCCTAAAACCTAGAAACCTAAGAACTTACTATTGAATTATTTATCAGTTTATGTCTCACACTTATTTAAAATACGACAAACCTAAAAATATACTTACAGTTAAATGTTTTTGCAGAACCAACCCGAATTACTACAACTACTGCTACCTACATGTATTGATAACGATTTTTGTTGCTGCGACTATTTAGATAAATCCATCGTATTTACGATGGATTTACCTAAATAGTCGAAAAAAAGGAGGAGGATTCTAAAGGGAGGTAATTTTACCTTCCTTTAGATCACAACGGACAGACTGTTTTTTTTTTTTTTTTTTTTTTTTTACAATCACAAAGAATTCAGATTCAAACTAGACAAATAACACCCAGCAATTTAGAAAAGTTTAATAATAATCTAATAAGCAAGTTAAATATGCCAGGCCATTTTGGAAACAATGTAAATGAATTGTATGAAGAATTCTTTTCGGTAGTGCACACCGAGTTCAATAATACTTTAAAACAGAAAACTAAAACTATGGGCCAAAGTTTATTTTCAGTGACTGGGCAACTCAGGGTATTAGAAAAAGTAGGGAACGATTGTTTGAGCCGTACGGCCTTAAGCCTTATATCAACACAGAAACTTTTAGTAAATATGTGGCTACGTACTCGATTTTTTTTAAATTCTGGCAAGATAGCCAAGTCCCTTTTCATCTATACATATAATAAAATCGTTGAGACCGAAAATTCTGTACATTGAAGATTAAAAAAAAACCGACCAGGGTGACTTAAAATAAGTAACTTAGTACAAACAAGACAAAATATATGTGTAACACAAATATCATTCATCTCTTAGATTTCGTGTTCTATTAAACCCGATGTCTGATAACGCTTTGTTATTATTTTTCTTCTCTAAAAGAAGAAAGAAATAAGCTTTTTTATGGAAAGCTCTTCATGTTACTTTACGAAATCATTTGAGTGTCAAAGAAATGTTTTGAAACACTGCTAGTATGATAATACTAAGTAATATGAACGTGTTTCGTATTCAATTAGATATTACCTACTACCTCAAAAGAACAAACGCGGAATTGAAGTAACTAGTCGTTAAACAATTTATTACCGTTTCATTTTTGCTCATTAAAATTAAATTATGTGCTTTAAGACAAAATATTCTCGCTTTAAAGGCTTTCTTACGGAACGGTTTTAGTAAGTTTTGTTTTAAAGAGTGTAGTTACAGTTGTTTTCTTAATATGTACGTTTTTTAACATAATATTTCATGAATGTTTTCTGCCATTCATTTGTAGGTTGGTTTATCATCACAAGTTTAGATAAAATAGACTGTGTCTTAATGTTTGACTCATTTGATTAATATGTTTAATTTATCAGCTCCTCATGAAATACCCATTTTTTCCCTATTTTTTTTGCCTTGTGCGTTTTTCTCACACAGATATGGCATGGCAGACTAGCAGTGATCACGCTTAATCAGTAAATATTAATTATTCCCGACTATATGAAAACTATTAAAGTGGGTATAGACTGCTTCTTCAATCGCTATCAAAACGTTTTGGTTTCCACAAAGACCTTTAACCGGATTGAAGCTTACACGGTACCGGTATACAATAAATACATTTTTGACTTTTCCCTTCTCGTTACCGATGATGGTAAAGTGTGTGTTATCATCTTAAGATAAGATGCGATGTTTTGTGGTGGCATCTCAGCATCATTTATCTATCTTAACTAAACTCGTGCAAAATTCTACGATCTGCGAGAATAGGATACACAGACCGTGATAGTAGTCTACCGGTCACAACATACATTGGATTGGATTGGGATTGAAGAAGCCTTGACTGCCGAAGGATCCATCCTCATAAAATAACATCACGCCTGCACACCCCCTAAAGGTAGAAGCAGAAGCAGATGTGTACCACAGCACATCTACAATTCGTCAGTTATGGTTAAGTCCCATGTAATAGAGGGTAAATTCAGGACTACTACTGACAAATCTCTAGTGGATAACGGCAATGATACCTTATCCGACCAGGGGAATCGAACTCAGGACCTCATGTTCAGCAGTAGCATTGGCGACCACTGGACCAACGAGGCAGGCGGAGGATCCTCGTTGTACATCATTGTATGACGATCGTGCACCCCTTCATTATAGCTCTTTAGTGTATTTGTAAGTCGGTAAACTTTAGTACAGTGTGGTTTCTAAGAATAGATATGTATCTGAAAATCAATAAAAATCTTCAGTTCCAGTAACCGTTGTGTTTTCTTTTTCCTGTAAAGAGTACCTACCTCAAAAGTTTAATAGTGTTTTTTGAATTGTGATGCACCTTCACGTTTAAAATCAATTAATGACTGTGATATTAATCAGTTTATATGAAGCCCGACATTTGAAAACTGATTTCAGCGATAGTTCGACAACCATATACGACTGTGAAAGTAATATTCCCAAAAAAAAAGAACTTACCATTCATGAATTAAGCGTATAATGTGAGAATTGACTTGTATCTCGCCACGTCCATAAAGGGGGTAAGCAGGACTGTTGTAGACCCGCCAGTAGCTCGGCGTGGTACCTCTGTGCAGCCAGCAGGTAGGGTGGCGGCAGCGGCAGCGGGCAGTGCGGTGGCAGCGGCGGCGGTGCCGGGGGTGACGGGGACGAGCGGCGCGGCTCCGGTTCCAGCAGCGCGTCGATCGTGAATGCTCTGCGCGGCCGCGGGCCCAACGGCAGCAGGGCTGTCGTGTCCACTGCCTCTGTCGGCTCTGGACTTGGCCTTGAGATATACGTCGACGCTGGACTATACATGCTTGTATTCGGCATCGTCGCTGGAGGCGGAGGAGCACCCGCCTGTCGAGCTAAGAATGCTCTATTAAAGCTGGCCAAAGCCGCTAATTCTGCATTCAAACTGTCCTTCTCTCCTTTGTGCAGCTTGAACCTCTTACGCCTCCGCAGCAGTGAGCCGTTCTCAAACATGTCGAAGGCTTGCGGGTGCAGCGTCCAGTAGGCGCCCTTGCCGGGCCGGTCCGGGCGGCGCGGCACCTTCACGAAGCAGTCGTTGAAGGAGAGGTTGTGCCGCAGCGAGTTCTGCCAGCGCTGCGTGTTGCGGCGGTAGTACGGGAAGCGGTCCGTGATGAACCGGTAGATCTCCGACAGCGGCAGCATGCGCTCCGGGGAGCTCCAGATCGCCATCGCCGTCAGGGCTATGTAGGAAAAGGGTGGTTTTTGATCACCGTAGGACTCACGTGTCGGCCGAGGCATCTTTCCGCACAATACTGTTCTGATATGTCAAGTTTGTCACCTCCGAGGTAAAAACTTGGACGACACGTCTCTCACAGCGGAGTGGAAGATAAGGACTGGGTGAGTGAGCGAGACTGCGCGCGCGAGGCGGGAGTGGCCGCGCGCGAGGCGCCGCCCTGCCGCGCCGCCGCCAATCGCGAGCCTCTAAGTTTGTTTGTTGTTTTTGTCGGCTCCGGACCCGTTACAGAGGAATTTAAATTGTTATCACGTTTACATTATACAAAATTTATTCGACACCGACAACAGCTTGAGCTTGTTTCGAAATTGCAATGATTAAAGTAGGAGATACTTATTGATGGTGCGGGAAAGAAAGAGAAAGAAATGAAGTCTAGCGCTGATACCTACCTACTCATACATTCGTTCTGTTAAAGGCTTCACAATATTAAAGACTTATGTTCTGAGTGGCCCAATTGGTGGATCATAATGAGGGAGTATTGACATGACATAATTAAATCAGTCACTGATTTTCGATTATCGTGTGGAAGAAGTTACTTATAACAACTCATAGTCCATATTGTAACGGATGTTGTTTAAAAATTACGGTGAGTAGCACTTTACAATAAATATATTAAAATAATCGGTGTCGATTAGTCAGTTTGTATGTGTAAGTGCGCTTACAGTACTTACGTTGATCTGTGCGCAACTCCAGTTTACAGTCGTTATCATGCTATATGCGCAGGCGCAGAGCTTTGCACACTGTGCTTCCATCTTAGGTCACCATGCACGTCGAGGTTATACTGAGGTGGTTAATAAGTAGTGCTTTGTGTAAGAGACTGGTCCTTGATCTCCATATAGACAATAATTTAAAATGGCAGAGTCATATAGAGTTTGTCTGCAAAAAACTATCACAATCATCCTATGCTCTATATAATATATGTTAGCAAAAAAGGTTGGTCTCCCGACGTTACTGGTGGCTTATCACGGATATGTTGCTTCGCGTTTGAGGTATGGTATCATCTTTTGGGGCAATGCTACTAACTGGGATAAGTTCTTCAAATGTCAAAAAAGATGCATCCGTGCAATATGCGGTCTACACAAAACTGAGAGCTGCAAGCATTCTTTTACAAAACTAAAAATACTCACAGTACCGTCACTGTATATCTTTGAAATTGCCCTTTTTATCAAAAAACACACACATTTGTTTGAAATAGTGACGAGATCACGCAACAGAACAAGAATATTTACAAAACTAAGTACGCAATATAAAACTGCTCTATATGGGAAAAGTATATTTGTCATGGAGCCAAAAATATATGATAAAATTCCGAAGGGCATTAAAGACTGCAATAACATCGTTAAATTCAAAAGTAAATTTAATTTTCTTAATCAACACTCATTTGACTCAGTAAAGGATTTTTTTTACTTAAAATGAGTACTACGTTTTTTATTATTTCATTCGTCTTTACTGTTTTTTAAAGTGTTAAGTCTGGTTGAGCGCATTGTGAATAGTATAAATAATCGTTTTTTGCTTTTTTTTATTGTTTGATTTGATTTAATTTTACTTCTTTCCAAATTATATCTGTTTTTATGTTATGTGAAAATGATAAATTATTTTGTTAATATTGATTATTGTTATAATAATTAATTGTTGGCATTGACATTTTTATTTTTGTATTTTTCGTTTTTTTTTATTTGGCATCTTATCTAATTTTGACTTGATATATAATGATTTGTGATTGTACTTTTGAATTGTTAAATGTAATGTTTTTTTTTATGATTTTGATATGATGATCCTGATCCTTTGATATTTGCATGGCTTTTGGCGGGGCACAGCTCGGATCTTATTTATAACAACATCTTCTGTATGTACCCTGTGTTCACGAGATAAAATGAATATGAACTGAAATTGAAAAAAAAAAAAATGTAAAAAATATGATGCTTTTTCAACTTCTTTAGGCGCGTTGAGCACTTGTTGGGTGAACAAATATCATGAAAGTCGCGAGACCGCCACATAACCCTTCATAGCACTCGTAGCCGATCCGCTACGGCGTAGCACCACTTGGGCGTGCGCGGGGCACAATCCGTAACAGATGTAGATTAGTTTTCACTTCTATCCGTAGTCCCCAAAAACTACCCCGCATGTTTTTTTTCTGTTTTGTTATCTCTACATGTAGGCTATAGGTTTATGCTGAATTGCTGAAATGCATAAATTTTATGCAAGTTTAACATATAGGTTCACTACTTTGTTGATGATAATGGATGCCATTTTCATGCCTGTAGGAGTGTGTAGTGAAATATTCTTATAAGAAAAATCAGAAGCAAGTGAAGTGAGCAGTTATCTTAAGTGGATGCAGGGCTAGCTGGTCAAGCATCGCTAAGATCTCCGCCATGGCTCGAAGCGGCAAAAATACCGGTGTTCCGTAATACTGGCGTAGCTACAGGGTTTGAACGAAGCGTCCAGGTGTAAATGATAATGCGTTGCGTGTATAAATTAACCAAAGAGCTGTATTTAGGTGCCGTGTCATCAACCGTAATCAGTCTACTTCATTTTATGTAGATTTTGGTATTAGAAATGCTAATCTTCTAATCTTGCATTATTCTGTTATCGTTCTAACTGATTATAAGCCTATACACGTGTCATTGTCAAATAAATATATCTTATCTTATCAGGTTGAAAACAGAAAATTAAACTAAATAGCAATGTTTGTTCGAGGTGAGTACAATATCACATTCAGATTACCACAGTTGAGTGAAGATCAAATTCTGATTGATAGAGCGATTTGAGATCACTTCCTTTAACATCGAGACAGTTCTCCCTATAAAGGGGGTCGCCAATTATTTTTTCCTGAGAACAATGAAGCGCTAATATTATTACTGTAGGTATCTGGTTAATATTATTACAATTACGGTTAAACTTTTAAACATTACACGAATACAATAATAATTAATAGTTACTTACTAGTTAATCGTTTAATCAGGCATGTTTAAATGGTAAATTGGTAAGAAAATAACTGACGAGCGTTTTCCTCTAACAGCCCGTTATAAGACGTTAATTGCTAAATAAATTCCATTAGACTTAAACATGTAGGTAATTAAACATTTCTAGTACACGTAGGTAGCTAAATGACGTAAACAAAAAAAAAATGCTTTGCTAAAATAGGACTGAGTCGCCTACGTTTGCCGTATATGCTCGAAGATCTGTGGGCCACAAAAACCACGCCCTGCCCTGACATAGCCAGAATGCGTCGCGGCAGACTTTTTATCAGGACGAGCTGGATGCAACCAGAAACCAGTGATCCACTTCAGCACTGGATCGATATAATTAAAGCTTTGCCCGTTTTTTGGTGACACCGACTTAGTAAATAACCGTAAGACGCCATGATGAAGCGTAAGCAACTAAAACAGGTATGACAAGGAGGTTTTGCAATATATAGTTGAAAGAGTGCTTAGAAAAGAGGCGACTTTCTCGCTCGCAGGTCTGCTGGAAGAAATTTCTTTTGAAATAAGCAGTGCCTTTGTGCTCTTCTATGTTAATATATTGTCCTTTTATGTATTTTGTGTGTACATGAATAAATAAATAAATAAATAAATAAAAGAGGCATGCACTGACTCAGCAGGGCTAGGTTCATATTTTAGATGATAAATGCGGTGAACCTATACGAAAAATAAATATTAAATTAATGACATTAAAGACTGGCCTGATTCAATCACATCTAGATGGTAGGATGGGATTAAACCTCACCAAAACGTTGATTTATCTAAAAAAAAAAGAAGAAAACTTCGTTTGAAATTGGCATCACTAATAATAGCCCGCGCCCTTTCACTCTAGGAGCTTGCAGACTACTAGCGGGGTTATGTTCCTTGTCATGACTGCAGTCACTGAGATCCTACCAGACAAACTGTGTCAGGGTCTGGTTGCACCTGATGCAGTTAGGATGTCAAGAGTATTATTTCATTCACAAGTTCATTGATAAGCTACAAACCAAATTTGGAACACTGCATACATGTGTTGGGGTTTCAGGTTGAAATTAGTGACAACAGCGTTCATAGGGATGAACACTGTTCACTGGAACATGGAGATTGGTACAAAACAGAGAGGCCTATGCCCGCCCAACAATGGGAGAATTCGGGCTGAAAAGAATACTTGAGAACTGATTATCACAGTTGTCTCATGTGCCGTTTTGATAGAATAGCAACTGTGTTGCCCGAATATGTAATAATGGAGCAGTTTAAAAGAAGTCGTCTTTATGTGCCATTCACCGATTCCATGTCTAATCTGACATAAAACGCAGGCTGTAAAAGGAGAATGAAAACAGAATGATAATTGCTTCATATCATAAACTTTTGATTTTTTTCCTTGACTGTAAAATAATGATAAGCCCGAAAAAAAGTGGCTGTCATGTTTCTAAGCAAATACTTATACAACTTGATTAACAAAACGCAATATCTTTTGCTACAGCTACGTAGGCATGTATGTGGTAAACTAGATCCACTCACGTGCAGTTTTTTCATTTTGCTGTAATCTGGTGTCGGGAATCACGTCATTTGTAAGTAAGGCGCTGCCTTTTATCTCGCCGCCGATAGATGTAATAGAGCCGTACATCGCTCCATCGATCTGCAGGCTAACCACGTCTCGCCAAATTGTCGGCGTCTTCGCAAATAGCTCCATTAAATTCAATCGGTCGCAGCAACAAGACAGAAGCGTCACTTACGCGTCTCCTATATAATTTAGAGGTATTAACGTAACACATAAGGTACAGGACCGCAAGGTGAATCCTGGTGCTTTGTATTCCAAATATGTCTCGTCTGCTATCTGAAGGATCGGGTCGTGCTCAAGCAGAAACGTTAAGCAGTCATAAAATCTAAAATGGCCTCTTTGGTAACAATAAGCCAAGCGCGAAACGAATTCGGTTTATTAATGTAGGCTTGCGTGTAATTATAGCACGAACGTCTTTTGGCATACCTACATAAACATTATAATGGTTAGATCACTATAGAATTTGCGGAGTTACAAATTTATAACACTGATATTTTATTATGGACGCACTGGTACGTTTGCTTTTCTACCCTAGAAACGACTTGCCAATCGATAAGGGCAACTTAAATATTGTACAACTACAACATGATAAAAATTCAGATTGTTTTTTTAATGATATTTCCTTATTTATCCATTTCAAGCATTGAACTCATCCGAATGATAATGAAAAATGTATGACACATATACCCTGACAAATAACAACATAAATATTACGCGTTTATTTCACACAGAAATGAAAATTAAACGACATGTTTGGTTATAAATCATTCAGTAAAAAGTATAAAAAGTCGCATCGCAAGCAGTGCGCACTCGCAGGGGTAACATACAATTACAATACCATTGTACTGTCTTTTAGTCACGGTGACGCGATTTTACAGACATGACACGACAAATTGTACGATTAAATAGTTATTTTAAAATGATTCTACACAATGAAATAATTAATAACTGTATCATTGCGGTTTAAATTCTATTACAATCCTTTTATGTCAGCCTGGGTCTATTTTTAAGCTGGAAGCGAGTTTCTTCCTTATTCTCATTTTAGTAGGGGTAATGAACTTATTGCAGCTCTGTAATTTCTTCGATATGGTTTTTCACAAGACATTTTCTTGATGCGACGGCTAAAGAAACTTAATTTAGAACATGTCAAAAAGATTATAATAATTACCTAAAAAACTTTCGTCTAATTTAAAAGAAATACCTAGATAGTTTGTAATAAAATGCGTAATTTCTGTGGAAAGTATTTTCAAGCTAAATTGACGTCACATTGAATACTTGATGTTGGAAACAATGTGTAGTATAATCGATATTGGCATATGTTGGTCTACATGACTCACGCAAATTCCACTTATTGGTACCTACTAATAATATAGCGAGTCGAAACATGGTGATTCCGTTCCCAGGCTCTAAGTAAAACAACTACGAAAATCCATTTAAATTCGTTCAGCAGTTTTGAGTGATGTGCGAACAAACAAAGGAATTGACGAAAACAAAACGAATCGATATCAGTTTTACTTCCTTGCCTAACTACATATTTAATTGGTTAATCTGTGTATGTGCGCGTATAGACATTAAGAAGACTGACCGATTTTCCTTACAGAATAATTGAGAACTTCAAAGAAAAACATAGAATAAAATCGGTATGTGAGTATTGAGTTACATGGTTTGTGAGTATTGAGTTACATTAGAGTAATTTCTTATTGAATATAAGATGGGTGTGGTGACATCAAAATTAACAGTTATTTTGTAACAGTTGATTTTTTCCTTATAAAGAAAATGTAGTTAGTTTTACAATTGTACTGAAAACGAAATTGTATAGACACCCAAAGCGTTTTTCAGTAGGCATATCTAGCACAAAAAAATAATAGCTGAAAAGATAGTACGGGATCGGAGAACGTCAAAACATTTGAAGGTGGTTCAGCAACTTGGATTTTCATCTCGTCGTACGGAGCCTAACGGCTTAAACAGATCTCGAAGATATTGTGAAAGTCCACAATTTTTACGAGAATTTTGGCAACTTTAGTTATTTTGGTTCACGATTTTGCTTAAAAACCTTTGGTTAGCTTTTGCCCTTTTACAAAACTGAAAGTGAAAACTAAACTTTACTTTTCAAAGTTTCGTTTTAGCGTTCTTCACGCCCTACACACTTAGCTGTCAAGTTATATGCTTGCTGAAAAATCCTCTGGGCTCCACTACCAAAATAGAAGGCATTTCTTGTTCAACGCTATATGAGTGGTAGTAGGTAATCTACAGAATCACATACTTCTGCGAAGAAGATGATGATCTGTTTTAACATTAGAAACATTTACACAAAAAAGTAAAAACGAAATGGTTATTATCTCAGCGATCGCTGTCACCTGTTGCAATATCCCATGGAGTCAATCATAGCACCTCACTCACTAGGATCTCCTAATGATGATCCTTTGTGGTGCCGCCGCCTGGACACAAGGCGAAAAAAATTAAACACCTCCAGCATCTTGTTATTAAGTGTGAATTCTACAAATTGTTCACAAATATTTGCGTCTACCTGTGCTTTTTACCAACATTTGTTACATTTGCCGTGACCGAATCAAGGACGTCATAAAAGCTCTATATGATTAAGCACGGTGAATTAACGATGGTGCTTTAATACGTGGCGGATCTAACACGGATTTTTTAAATTGTTGTTTGTGAGATTTAGAAAAGTCAGTTTTCTGAAGAATATGGGCACGAAGTTGAATATTACCACCCAACTAATACCTAATCGTGTATTTATGAACCTACTGTATACCGCTTATAACACCACACATATAATTACAATTATATCTTTTGAAGTTTAGAAAATACTTACCGTCTAGTAAGTTATAGATACAAATGTATATTGAACTTGAATACGAATGCCTTTATCTATAGTTCTCAGTAATTTCTTATCTCGTAAACAGCCGTCCTGCCTCCAACGCTCATCTGACTGTTTAGCAGGTTATTTTCTAATACTCGTATAACGTCCTTTTTATTGAGTGTAAATAATTGAGTTTGTATCAACGCCGCGCCGCCATCTGCTCGCTGGACTTTTAACACTCCTTTTCGGATTTCCCACTTAACTTTAATGCACCCATAAAATTTTACGTTTTTCAAGTTCACAAACCAAATTGCTTCTTATTGTGTTCGGTCAAAATTGGAAATCGCTCGAGACTCCAAATTGTATATCACTTCGTTGGGATTTAAAGAAACTTTATTCTGGTTAGTATTTAGTGTAGCACGACATTAGTCCTTAAACGCTCCGCAGCTTGGACACAATTTTATTTGGTTTGTGTCGGGCAGTATCATTTCATGTGGTGCCTCGTGAGTTTGGTTATTACAATATTTGTTGTTGAAGGTTATTTATTTGACTAGTTGTCAGGGCTTATGTCGTCGGCTCCGAGTGTTGTCGAGACGGTGGCATTGATCTCTTTGCCATGCTATTGAGATTATAAATCTCACGCGTACGATTCAGTTAGCGTCTCGGTAGGATTACGTGTTCCTAAATAAGAATTTTGTTTGTCTGTTTGTCTTGTCAGATTTGATTGCGTGTGTTGATGACGCGAATGATCGCAACTCCGCACAAAGCTTTGAATATATTTGTGTCTCCGAGCAAGTTGTCCGGGACAGTAATCCAATATTCATTACCCGCGCACTATATTTTTACAGATATCCAATATTCAAGGTAATTTATTCTTCGTTCTTATTTGTGTATTTTAAGGTTTTACTCATTTTATACTAACAAGCAATACGTTTTATCACTCGCTTGTATTGGCACGGGGAATAATGGAATCCTTTCGAGTCCATATTTACGATTCAATGCAAGTTCATTTTGCATTAAAATATTTTGAGATCCTTATGATCTATAAAGGTTTAACATTTATTTCGTTTCCAATAAATCATCGGTTAAAGAAGTTTTGCGTATTCAGTAGCGCTCGGCCGTTCTATTTGTGACTACTCGTAATATCTGTTTGGATCTGTTGGGTGCTGTTTTTCTTTCGTTTGTGGTCATTATACGCACTATTTACAGTCACATAATGGACGCAATCTTGTCGTTGATTATTAAACGGAGGGACACAATGGCCTGATAATCGGTTCAATCGGCCCCAGGGCGATTACCATTATTATTTGATATCGCTGTAGGTACGTTTTACAATTCCGTCCTACCGGCAGACCAGGGCCACATGGTGCTGTCGCTTGAGGCCACGCCACTTTTATACTCACCGCAAAATTAATTTAATATTCTATCACTAAAATGATGCAACCATGGCGGATGTTAATATGTCGTTTCAGGATGTTTATATGTAGGAACAGAAGAAGGTACTACAAAACGATCACTGTATAGTGAAGGAGCGTGAAATTATAATTTAGCAATAATTTAACCCGATTTAACAAGTCATTATACTAACATTGATATGTATTTTATTGGGTGTTGGTTTGAATTGTGAAAACAAACGAGTACCGTAGGTGAAGCCGGATACCGCGCGGTCACAACAAGGGCGCTGGGTGAGCGATATCTAGATCTAAAGATTGTTACATTACGCTACACAAAAGTGCGATAATCTCTTAAAAGGTGTTCGTAGTGTTGTAGATAATTAATATTTAGAGTCGGGCGGCGCCCCGCGGCGCGCGCGCACCTCGCCGCTTTGTGCCGCACCGCCGACACCCGCATTTGTCATGTTAGCGCGCTCCAAGGTGTGAATGACTTTTTTCTAACTATTATTAATGACAATGATAGAAAATATTGTTTTTTGTTGCAACAGTGTTGATTGTTGTCAATTAGTTTTTTGTTGCATCACGGACTTTTGATTATGAGCGTGGCCGATCGATTCAATAGGATTTGAATTGAATGTTTGGATTAAAATATGGCGAGCTTCATTAAAGCTTTTGATATGATTGAATACCGACGCTTTTGTATCGAAACAGTTAAACAATGGGTTAAACATATTGAATACCTTTCGAGTGGTGAGAAATTGAGAATCGATCAACTTCTTTAATCGAGTTTGGTGATATTACAGAATTATTCTTGGTGGCTAATAGATTTGCATAAACCAATGTCACTTTTTCCATTCTTTTTTTCACAAAGCACATTATTTCCAACAGGGTCGGTTACTTGTATTGTTACTTAAAAAATGAGCTAAATCACGGAGCCAAGAAAAGCTCTCAGCCCTCGCGCGCCTCCCCTCGCACTCTGAACAATGAATAATAAGCAGCAACATCATCTATCCATTTTCCTTTCCACCCTAACAATAACAGGGACGCTAAAAGAATGGAAACAATCGAAATTTAAAATTTCAAGAAAAATACGTTTCTTTGAGAGAAAATATTGGTCGAAGTGAGTTGTATGAGGGGTGCGATGCTGCCAGTTTTGGCATGCCATCCGCTAGTTTGAGATCGCTCTGAGCACCTTTGCATTATACATCCTGTTTATATACTTCTATATTCACTTGTATGATTATACGTTTAGTTAGTATTATGAAGGAGGCCGGTTATTAAGGCGTATAATCTACTTTATGACTTCATTGTCAACGTTATAGGGTAGCCTTACTACTGAACAGATAGCTGGTTACAGCACTAGTGTGCCTGCTTTACAGTGCCCTGAGGGCTGACTCACTGCACCCCACACAATATGTCATCAATTTAAGGAAGAGTCAAATGAAGGCTTATATTCCATGTATACGCTGGCAACCAGCTGGTTTTCCAAAGAGTTTTGACATCAAACATTATCTCAGCTGCTATTGCAGTATAGATTCCATAATAAATCAACATGTCGTGATTATATTCTGGAGCACTTTAGAACAATAGCTATTATATTCAAAACAAATGGATTCTTTTGTGCTATAACAGTAAAGTATTGCTTCCGGCTAGTAGAGGCGATTTGATATAATTCTGACACGTTAACCCAATTTAGAAACGATAATAAATAATAATAGGTGGTGTTTTTATAATTAAATACTCTGTGTTCATGTTTTTGAATTGAATTTATCGCCTGTGTGTTTATAAAATGTGTTGCTGTACTTACTTACTCGTACTATCTATTTTATGTTGAGAATAAAATAACACAGATCTAACTTCAATCAAAATGTGCAATAAATACCAGCAGAAACAGTTAGCAAAACTTTGACATTCTGAGATAATTGGTGTGTATAGAAATCACGATAAAATATAGTAGCGTTCAATTTAGAGTTGAGAAGAAGATGCAATAGAAGGAAATATTGTCATGGGCACCTATGCTCCGTGTTTGCAACGCTACACTTGCCACACAGCCGCTAATATATAGAAAACGTGTTTACTTTTATATTTCGAAAACAATTATCAATCAAATCAAATAAACAACACATTCGACGCATTAAAATACGTATTTAAAATATCTTGAGCGATCGAAATACAGTAATTATTCGTCGATCTTACTGTTTTATTTCTGGCAAGAACAATACTCAATAGAGATAGCACCTCAAAACAAAAACGCATCGGTTGTAGCATGGTCGGTATGGTCGGCATGGTCCATGAGTAAGCGTGGCTCGCAGCGTCCAGAGGCGTTGGTACTATTAACGTGTGGTTTAGAGATAACATCGGCCGACAAACTCGATTAGCGGCTCCACTGACTCTCACAGGCCGTGGGGCAAGTCACAGGCGATTGTACAGATCGGCAATTCTCGTTTTTCTAAGAGTTTTTGCAGCGTCAGACAATATGTTAAAAAGGCTCTTAAGGGCGCACAGAATGACATCTAAAATTCAAATTTATTTTAGAGGTAACTTTGAGGTAGTTTTCTATCGAGAAAATTTTATGGAATCGTTTTTCCGAAACGTATGAACCTTACAAGCAGTCCTCAACTTTGCCATATGTTAATCCCAAGGTGAATGCTTTAGTTATAATAACACAAGACGGGTTAAAAAATCACGATTTTGGGTTATACGGGCCATTAAGTTACTTACATTATTGACGAGTTTTGATATTAATTGGCACAATTTTTTTTACACTGAGTTTGCTTGCGTGTGGCCGCAACTCATCTGATTTGGAAGAAATGATGTGGCGTAGGGTGAAACATGATTTTAGCTGGCAGCATTTACCTTGTGATCTTACAAATACCTACCTATTTCTTATACGCTGCATCTTATATTTAAAATGTCTGTCACAGAACTTCCACCTAAGTTTAATCTGTATCGCTAAATATGAAAATAAAGTGCTAGTTAGTATTTAGCCACCCTCGATTAATATATGATATTCAATTTTATTCCTAATTATATTAAGTTTTGATAACTATTCATATAGCCACTTACGATTTGACTTTTTATTTAAATATTATTTAGACCACACGATATATCATAAATGACTTATCAGTCCGTATCAACTTTTCATAATGAGTATTGAACATCAACCGGTTCATACATCCGATTGACAGATAACATATACCAATACCAAATCAATAAAACTGTTATCTTTCATTTATGTTTGCAGTTGCTACGGCGTAGCAAACTGCTACGCGCTACGACGCTTTAAAATTTGAAGAAGTTGAAGATAATTTCAAAGTCATAATGTTAACTAAGTCGAAGTTAATTACTTTGGTTCTCTCAAACAAGGCTTTGGCGGTAACGCGGCTGGCTCATAATTCATCGTGGCTCGTATCCTCCTCGGTAATATGGTACGCGTAGACGCGCCGGCGCAACCCGAGCGGGACGCAGCTACGTGCGAGCGGGAGAAAGAAGCACCCGGCTCACATAATACCCAATGTTTATAGCCTGAGAACTTCCTTTTAATTTTTTTGGGAGCACTATTTCAAATATTGTTTTAATTGATTGCTGGCAGACCATTTGGCGGCGCGCCGGCGCGGGATGAGCGCTAATTACAGGGGTTAACCCGCTTTTATATTAACTTCGATTTAAAAAGACAGTTTAGGTGCGGTACTTTACTGACAACTGTAATTTACTCAAACTTATCATGTTGATTCTTGTCGGACCGTTTGTTCTACCCGAGTATTTATAAAAATAATTAGAGGTATGGTAGAGTAACAGAGGTACGAGGTATAAAAGGTATTCGCCGAGTACGTTTTATTCGTTTAACTTGAGTGACTTTGATAGTTATGTGACAATTACTTAGGATCTGGTGACACAGACAATAGACCAGACAATGTTTACTAAATACACGGTTCGCGATGTAAAAATAGCGATAAACAGTAATTGGCGGCAGTAAAGCCGCAAGAAGCGGCACCCGCATTGTGCGCGCGCGCCGGCCCGCCCGCCATTGTCAGCCACAAGCCCGCCACTATAAATTTTACTACAACTCCACATTTGCATATCAACAATAATTTTATCAGTTTTCGTGGTCACGTCGTGTACGTTACTTCATTAATTGTTCATTGTCTCTTTGAGCTTCAACAATAGACATCAATTTTAAAATTATGGAAACTGTAAGAATCGTCATTGTAATAATATCTTTGTACAAAAGCTAGGCAAGTTAATGTTTCCAGGAAATTGTCGTGGTGTACATTTTTAATGTTTCTTTGAACTACCGCGGTCACGGTCGCCCACTGAGATTTCCTCACATTTTCATAACGGTAGGTGCTCATTCAGAAAAAGTTTTCATCATCATCATCAGCGTAATAATGTTCCCTCTTCTGGGACACAGGCTTCCTTTCTGAGGGAATCGGCTAAAATCTATCACGCGGGCCTAGTGCCGATTGGTAGATGTCCCATGTCGTCTAATTTTTGGTTTTAGTAGTAAAACTTTTATTTTCAGGTCAATTATGCCTTTCTTACGGCAAGGCCTGAATCGATCAAGAGAAAACGTGACAAAGAACAGCTATAATATAATTATTGAATACATTCCTACTCGAAATAAACCTAACACTTGTATCGTACTTTGAGACTTTACTGCTGTAACAGTGACAATGAATGTTTGACTACCGAAGTGATTGAGATCTCCAGTCTCGTTTGACTGGGACGAGCCAGCTTTTCTGTTAATCTCGTCTTGTATTTCCCCCATTCTGCCCTCTCCTCGTAAGAAATCCACGATTTCAACGATATATTTATTGTAGTTTCGACTATATTTTTCTTACGTGCTTTCATCAGGTTAATATACTCAGAATATGTGGAGTGATAGCCCAAAAAGACGATTGAGTAGTGAGCATGTTAAATGTAAAGCGTATCCCGAATACTAATTAACTGAAAACAATGAAATTCCCTTAGGCTATTTCAGCTAGTCAGCCTAACCTCTGCTCACATCGCATAGAGCAATAAAATATAATAGTGGATTCTTAGCGTGCGCGGTGAAAGTTTATTGAAAACAAACGAGCGCCGCTCACGAGGTGGTCCATCGTTAATCTTTTATCTAACGTGGTGTGTGCTCTTTGCTGCAATGTCACGGACGTCGGGCGTGCCGAATCAAAAGCGTTTTCATTGACACACCTCCAACCATTCTACCCAGTAGGTATCGTGTGACATAATTTAAATGTTCCATCGATGTTACATTGTATCGATAGGTACTATATCAGTCCAATTTGTGTGGAAACATAATTTTTGATTATTGTATTTAAGTTTAGAATTGTTTAAGCCTTTAAATTTTCCAAGCAAAAAACACATAAAAGTAAAAAATAACTAGCTTCAGAAGTCGGTGACCTTTGTTTGATTGGATTAGTTTTTTTGTCGAAGCCGGTTTTATTTTTTGCAAAAAAGTTTTTTTGTTCACTTTTTAGTGGTTCACATGCGCATCGTAGCGCACGTACCACGTGTTATAAACGGGTGTAAACAATAGACAGATATGAGATTTCAGCAATCCCAGTCCATTTTCTTTAATTTATTAAAGAGTTCCGATGCCTATCTCCAAAGTTCTTCATCAGATCTTCACCAAATTGAAGTAGGACCACTCCGAGAAAGTATTCTTCCGAAAACTACCTAAATCGCCTCATGCGTGCCCATAAAATTTGAAGAGTTCTCTCTATTTCTCCAGGATTCCATCATCAGATCCCGACTTGATGATTATGGGATCACTTGTGTACCTTTACAAACAAAATAAAAATAATCCAAATCGGTCCAGCCATCTTCGAGTAATTGGGGAACATACATAAAAAAAAGATTCCGACGAATTGAGAACCTCCTCCGTTTGGAAGTCGGTTGAAAAGAAAGATCGATAATGCCTTAATTTTCAACATCGTCTTATTTAAGTGTCTTTTAAAATTAAAAAAAGGTCTTATTAAATAGTACCCTATCACAGTGTTGTCATATTTATCCAAAAGATTGCCTGTTAGAAAATGCATTGTGGTATTAAGTCCTTCCATGTACCCATACCAATATAGCACATGAAGTTTTAATAAATAGTATGGTCAATCTCATTTTAAACTTACAACCGTATCATAATCAGACGACCAAAATAAGTAATATCAATTTCTTATTCTCGCTCCACAAGCGTATTTTCTTAAAGGTTTGAATCAAGCACCCTTTTTTTTCTTTTTTTTTTAGGATGGGAATTCATCAAATGACTTCTCCCACTCTGGGCGAAGCGGGAGGGAGTGTCAGACTCTTACTGACTAAAACCCATCCATGTTCCTTCCTCGCCCTTTATAATGTTCCGGGGCCGCGGTATCTCTTTCGAACAGGCCCGCAACCCCGGCAGGCTTCGGCCCTTGCGGGCCCCTCCCCTTATGCTGACATCTCTTTGAGGCGCGCGTGGAACACGAACGCGCCGTCGACACGGCCTGTCGTCGTCGTTAGACGGACGGCCAACTAGCTAACCCATAGCCAACCGTCCACAGACCAGAACCCAAGAAGAGAGCCAGTGTGACTTGAGATAATACGAATAATCCATATTCGTATTATCTCAAGTCACACTGGCTTGAAGCTAATCATTCTATTGCCCTTCTTCATCTTCTTTCGAGTTGATGATACGACTTGCTTAACTTTCTTGGGCCCAGTATATGGCCAATCTTATCCCAATTTAGTAGGGGCGGGAGCAGCATGCATTCCGAGCTGACCCTGACTCCTGAGTCAGCTCACTTCCAGCCATATCATCTTTCACACCAGTGATTCCCGAAGTGGTCCAGTGGACAACCAGGAATCCAACGAGAGACCTGTTGAGGTATAAGAAGGCGTAAAAAATTGGGGGTTCACGAGTTATAAGTGGGGGTCTCCAAAAAATTATCTGGTTTTGATATCAAAGAAGAAAAATGTTGGCTTATCTTTATTTATTAACGTAGGCAGCTACAAGCTATTCAAAAAAGTAAACAATAAATAAATGTTCCGGTGATATCAGGTTGTATTTCGGTTAAAATGCTCGTATTCACTTTAAAAAAGCATTTTGAAGCTATAAGATTCTAATTTTCAGATCTATATAATTATTATAAATTATATTACATATAATAAAAGAGTAAAAAAACTGTGTCTGTACATTGAATAAATATAAAAAAATTGAGGGGGGTGTAGAAACAGTAATAGAGCACGAATCCAAAAAAAGAAACCTGTCTGTTTGTCTGTTTGTTTGTACACGCTAATCTTCGGAACTACTGGACGGATTTGAATGATTTGTCGGATAGATATTAAGTCTGGGCAACATATAGGCTTTAATTTATCTTGGAAACTTGAACACCTGATGCAAAACCGCAACAGACCAGCTAAACTATAAGAGATACAAAAATGACATCATTTTCTGCTGAGAGAATAAATTTGAACATCTGGAACACCTGATGTGGAACTCCAAGAGCCCAGCTTCACCATAACACATATAGGAATGACGTCTTAGCAAAAGTTGTTCAATCTGATGAGCACTTTCTGTTGACTTATAAAAATCGAAGATCTAGAATACCTGTTCTGGAACTCCAAGAGCCCAGCTACACCATAACACATATTAGAATGACGTCTTAGTAAAAGTTGTTAAATCTGATGAGCACTCTCTGTTGACTTATAAAAAATCAAAGATCAGAAACATCTTTTGTGAAAACTATTGCAAAGCTATCATTAATTTCAATGTATAATTATAAAATAACATAAGCTGGGAGTACCTCCACGCGGTGAAGGCGGTAACAGTTTAGGACTGATTTTCGATGACAATGTTATATCATTGAAAATTTGACTCTACTGGCCAAAACTCTTTATTATTTTATTTTATCGAATAAATATGTCTTCGGGCTTATGTTATTTGAGTGTTTTTCTTTTTCCATTTATCTTCGTGACTCGGTAGTCTACCCGGTAACGCAGGGAAGCAGTCACTTAGATTTTAATTAATCAGGTTTCTTCACAACAAAACTAAAACCATGCCTAGAAAGAGGTCAAATCTTTCCCAATGTTCCGAAGGAAAGAAAGAAAGAAAAAAGAAAGAAAGAAAAAAAAAAGAAAGAAAAAAAAGAAAGAAAAAGAAAGAAAGAAAAAAGAAGAAAGAAAAATCAAGAAAGAAGAAAGATCATAAGATCCCAAGAATCTACCGACGAGCGTCAGGAGAGTGTTGATGCTGTTCGAGAACATCAGGCTGCAACTTGCTCCGTGGAAACCTCTTCGGATCGCGAAGCACGCCTGCGTTCTCAGCGTATCTACGCATCGACTTCTAGATCTCTAGAGACAAGTGGGGAACGCGATGTGCGACTGACCGCTGATCATGAACGTCATGCATTGTCTCGCGACTCGGAGACGTTCACGGATAGAGAATTGCGCTTGAGTTCTCAGCGTATCTACGCATCTGCTTCTAGGTCTCTAGAGACAAGTGCGGAACGTGATTCGCAACTGTCCGCTGATTGCGAATCGGAAACGTTAAACCGATACAGAAACACGCTTGAGTTCTCAGCGTATTCGCACATCTACTTACAGGTATTTTGAAACGAGTGATAAACGTGATGCGCGACTAACTGCTGCTCGAGATTATCATACATTGCCCCGAACACTCACACAACAACAAAATACTCATGATCAGTTAGAAAGTGAGAGAGAAAGAATTGCTGGAGTACGGCATGAAGAGACAGAAGAAGAGTTTGACACTCTCTGAACAGAATGTCGATATCATCTGAAGAATCGGATGTGTCTCAAGATATAGCCGTAGGGCATGGCGACCTCTCTTGGGTTGATAAGGAACGTAGTTCATTTACGTATAGGTACTATGATATTACCTATGATTGAATATGCCATATATTCCGCCATCGGAGGTATGGTTTCAAAATTGTACTTTTTGTGAACCTGTTAAATGGCAAAAAGAAACAAACGGTATGTGTTGCTCAGGCGGGAAAGATCCGTTATTTTGCCTTCCCCGGGCTCTTAGAATTCAACATCAGACGTTTCAGATCTTCGATGTTGACGACCCCGTTATCGCTGGCATAAGCAACAGGATCCGCGTACGAAGCCGCGGGCAGAAGCTAGTTATAATCTAATTGTCAGATATAATTATAGTAAAAATATTACAGATAAAAAAATATTGCACTTGCTTCTCTTTTTAGGTTTAAAAAATGCAGAAGAGGGTCCACCGAAACCAGAAAATAAAAGTTTGGGACCCTCTGTTTCACACAGTCCATCCATCGTTTCTTTGTCCTTCCTCTACTCTTCCACACTCATACTCAAAACTTTCCTCACGACATTTTCCTCATAGTTTGAAATAATCCTGGTTGCTTAAACCGTTGTAACTTTTAAATTGTGTCGCACTATAAACCATACGCCACACAGGGCTATATACTTTGATATTCAAGACATTAACTTTCGTACTAGCTAATGTGTAACGCCATTAAGTTAATTTAATTTTCGGTCTAACTTATTAAATTCAAGTTGGCTTTGTGGCTTGCACACATTATGGTGACATCGATTGTAAAAACGCCTAAACGATGTAGTCAACACATTTTGTTGTGATACAAAGCCGCTTGAAACACTTATCCAACAATTTAGCCCAGCAATGTAACGTTAAGTTTGTCCAAATCGGTAATCGGTAATCGTTAAAAAAATATCGCACAAGACATAGCACTAAAAAGGTTTTAATGCAATATTTGTATGAAGAACTTGAACTGAGTTGGTCTTTTTGGTTGTTTAATACGGCCAGTATTAAACAACCAAAAAGACCATTTAAAACAACCATTGAAAAGAAAAATAAAGCATTTTTTTTTCTGTGACTATGTGGCATCCTCATTCATCATTTTAGAAAATTCAGCCAGCTATTGCAGAGTTTTCATCACAGAAGAGATTGTTAATTTTTTACAACCTCCTTTGCTTCCATGCAAATACGAGTGTTGCATCGTTCTTTGGCGCGTGGTCATAGTTGGGACCCGGTATGTTTTTTTTTGTACAATCTCCACTGCTTATTTTACAAATGTTTACGATACTGTAATTCAAGAGCCATGACGCACTCTAGTTACATTTCTGACGTCTGACGTGCTAGTGTGCCTGGTGTCTGACGAAATGACGGAAGAAGACGACATGTTGCACCGACTCCAAAGAAATAGCGATGAGGGTAGGAGAATGATCATGATTTATAATGTGCGTGTGTTTGTACTTGTGAAGTATTTACATTTTTTCTTTCTTTATCTTCCTAATTAATAAAAGAATTTCAGTTTTGTTATGTTTAGAAAGTAATACATACTTAAAATAAGCTTGTAACTGACGGAAGTATTAGTCACATAATTTAAAGAATTTGTTTTTTTACGTAAATTTGTTAAGGCTTAAGAGGCATCAAAAGCATAGATGATAGAAAGTTGAATTTGATTGATAGTCGGATTAAATGGGGTGTTTTCAAGGCCAACTTCCACTGAATAAAATATAGACGGTGCTGTGTAAGACGAACTTTGTTTTAGCTACATAGAACTGGCATTTGTTAAAAATAAATTACTGGCTAGTAAGAGCGTTGAAAAATTCGTCCACAATTGCTTCCAACAGGAAAAGTGCCCATAAGGCTGGCAGCATTGCCACGTTGGCAGCATTGCTCTTTGGCCAAAAAATACGCCCACCTTCTGGACACGCAAAGAGTCGACCAACCGTTTGGCAACCGTTTTGAAATCGGTATGGCTATCTAATGCTTTATTACAAAAAAAAACAGGATGTAAAAATATCCAAGAAAACAATTTTTACGAGTGAAGTGACTAAAAATGTATTCACAATTATCAGGATATTGTCTATATCAAAGTTAAAGGAGGCCCTTCTTCTTAAAATATTTGTATTACGGTGAATATTGAAAATATCTTTATTATGTCTGCTATCCACAGATAACAAAAAAATATTTGGTGGCACTTGATAAATGTTGATTATTGTCGTGTCGTACACTTTTGTCTTACAATCATCGGCGGTTGTAATAATAGATGTGTACTAAAGCAAGCATTTATGCACATTCAATATCAAGGTTTATTTTAAACCGTATTGAAAGAAAAGAACATTTAGGTGAATTTAGAGCCGTGTAACAGCTCAACAAATAACAGACATCCCAGACATCATAGCATAAACACGTATCAAATGTCTCAAAACTTCAAATACTTTAAGAATAATTTTCTAATTTAGGATCTCCGACCTCCGTCTATCATTGGTATAGAAATTGAAAAGGCAACAAGCAGAGTGCCGCTGAGCCGACCCTGGCGCGATACTTTAGAACCACTATTTGCTTACCACGATTCATTCGATTAAAACTCTGAATAAACTCATTATAGCTGAATGCGACTACCCGCCGAAAGGTTCCTTTCAAACGATATTAAACCGAATTATCCGCGTTTATTCCCGGCCTTGATTAGTACCGTATCATTTAGTCCTGTGTTGTAATTATTTACATACAACCAGGAATAACCCTTATGCGTCTCGTATTAGAATTTAAATTTATCTGTCGTCTGTCGCTGGCGGCGCCTTTGACCATTGGAGATGAAAAGCGCCGCGCGCGACCATTTATCATTGACAAACACAATTGTATTGGGTCCCATCTCGAGAAATTGGTGGATAAACAATCTTAGAACTGAGGCTTACGTGACGACACAGGTTGGAATCTGCTGATTATAGGGAGACGAACAGACCCCTGCGACGTGGAGTTCAGATGATGCGGCTAATAATGTAAAAATATGCATTGTGAGTTTATTGAAACCTGTGTACGACATGGAAATTAAGCATTTTCTTTTCTGTTGAGCACATACTAGCTTTAGTTTTAACAGACCTTTCATAGTTAAGCAGTTTTTTTTCAGCAAAGCAGTAGTAAATAATAATGTACTTAATAGTTTTATTTATGAAGGCACCAAGTCACGAAGGAAGTCGGAAGGAACTCGGCCAGCGAAAAGATCACGTTAGTTGCTCATTGTATAGTAGGTTTTTGTTAAGAAAAACGGCTAAGAAACACTAAAGAAAGTAATGCACGGTCAAAAATCTCCAGGCTTCGAAAAAAAACCTAGTAAAAGAGTTTCTAGTAAATATTAAAAAACTAAGTGATGAACGAAATGAATGTTAGTTTCATTGTAATTAGTGTCTTTCCTAGAAGTCTGAACCTTTGGTCTCGTGGTCACAAGCACGACCGCTGAGCATGGGGACCTGGGTTCGGTTTCCGGGTGGGGCAAAAAGTGCTACTGGCTCAGTAGTAGCCCGGAGTTCAGAAGTTGGCGGTATGAACCCCCGTTCCTCTGAAAGGACGTTAAGCCGTTGGTCCTGAGCCTGATCTCTCTCCGGTCGTGTCGGAATGCCGTCCCATCAGACTATGAGAGTACAGGAACAGAGTGTGCACCTGCGCCTGCGCACACTTTTGTGCACTATAATAGTTCCTGCGCCGATGGATAATCTGCATTAAGGATATGTGTTACCTTGAGGACAAATATAATTTTGAGGAGCAACTGTTTACATTACTAATCTCTTATCTGCTATTCCATCTTTAGGAGTAATACGAGTAGTAAAGGGATTTGAACTTCCGGCCGGATTTTTTTCCGCCTTTTTGTTTTTTTTTTTTAAGTAGCGGCCACGCATAAGACTTATATGAATCAATAGCTGGTATCAATACAAACCAGTTTTGTACAGGGAAAAATGTTCTATAGTGTCACATTTCCGAGATATGAGCTATACGTTAAAATCCAATCACTGATAGCAACTTTAGCACAAATTTGATTTGATCAGACACGCATACAACGTGTATCAATCGATAGTTCCCGTTCCCGGTCTTCTTCTCGGTCTTCTTCCCGTTCTTCCCGGTCTTGTCGTTCTTCCCGGTCTTCTTCTCATTCTTCCCGGTCTTTTTCTCGGTTTTCTTCCCTTTCTTCCCGGTCTTCTTCCCGTTATTCCCGGCCTTCTTCCCGTTCTTCCGGGTCTTCTTCCCGTTCTTCTTGATGCCAGCTATCGATTGATACATGTTTTATGCGTGTCTGATCAATTCAAAGTTGTGCTGTAGATTCCATCAGCGAATGAACTTTAACTTTAATAGCTCATATCTCGGAAACGTGTCACTATAGAACATATTGTCTCTTACAGAACTTGTTTGTGTCTTATACGTATTTACTTTGAAAATAAAACAAAATGGCGGCAAAAAATCCGGCCACGCTTCATACAAAATAGTTCCAAGCCCTTTAATTTGAGGAGGATTTGCTGTTGATAATGCAACATTAACGGCTGCATGTGACAGAAAAAGGTCAGGAGGACTATTATTAATAAGTACTCCAACCTCTGTTGAAGAGAAATCTGTGAATTTCGTAAGCAATTACTCAAAAAGTTACGGACAGTCTACTAAGAAAGATTTCCTATAGCTGAAACGGTTGCGGTTATTTTCCCTTACCGTCTTATTCTAGAATCCACCCTTTCATTGTTATGGTCTAGCTAACCCAGGAGTTCGTTTTTGGCCATGAATGCAATATTTCAAATGCCAAGGGTGAATAATAACTTACCCAGAGCAAGAAGTATCAAGTGTGCCAGAAGCAAAGTATTTTCATAATTAAAAAAAAAGCTAGTACAGATAAATCTGTAGGTACTTAACAAATCGAAAATACCATCTAGCTAGCAAAATACCAAATAGCTTAAAAAATGGCTGCCCTGAACAACCATTTTAAGCTCAAGTTTTATCTGTAAATTTTGATTTTAAGTTATAGAATACTTTTTATCTGAATGCAATGAATCATTTGCTTGGAGTTTTCAGATAACATAAGATTAATTAATAAATTTACTGTATTTACATAAAAAAAAATGACACATCACGTTGTTCACCCAAGAGTTATGAAGTTGCTCACTGTTCGTGTGTATCAAAGCTAATAAGTATAGTATCTGCCTACTAGGGCATCGAAAACTGGCCCTTTTCAGAACCGATTTCGGGTTTTCTTTTCCAAAACCGGATACCCGGGTTTTTCGGGTATTTTCGGGTTTTTTATTATATGAAAAACGATGTTAATGTTTTAATGGTTTTAACAAACACTTTTACACGTCATTTTATTTAAACTAGATGGATGTTGTGTACCTGACTACTCCGAGAAGAAACAGCCGAAACAAACTATTATAATTTATCTATATCTATCTATCTATATCTATATACTTATAATAAATCTGTAGAGAGGTCAATTCTGTACATGAAATATATTTACAAAATAACTATCGGGGGTGATTAGTGATCGATACTGATGCCAAAAATGCAATCAGTAAAATTTTTGTCTGTCTGTCTGTCTGTCTGTCTGTCTGTATGTTATTTATAGAAAAAAAAACTACTCGACGGATTTTAACGAAACTTGGTACAATTATTCTACATACTCCTGAGCAGGTAATAGTATACTTTTCATCACGCTACCATTAATAGGAGCAGAGCAGTGAAAGGAAATGTTGGGAAAACGGGAGAAGTTACTTGGTTTTTTTAGCTTCCGTCGCGTGTGCAGCCTTAATGGTTAAAGCTACATAGAAATCATGTATAACGGAAATATTCCACATAAAATTATATAAAAAATATCCCAAGACAGCATATGTCTATCTTTTATAGTTGACTCACAATAACACGTGTAACTCCCGATAGCTTAGCAGTTCGGAGATTTGTTATTATTATATTTGTTTACTCTTACGTTTATATCATCACGCTATGACCCACATAAAACATAGGATACATTTTATTCCGGTAGTAAGATCCCATGGGACAATAATCAAACTTCACGCGGGCGAAGCCGCTGGCAGAAGCTAGTTAATGAATAATCACAAAGGTTGGATTAATGATATTGACCAGGCGCTCGACCAAATAGTGAAAATCTTCAGGTAGGATGAGACGCGTTGTTGCGTCCGGGCAGGAAGGCCAAACTTTCGGAGGAGACTGGAGCTTATGACGGAATGACGTGAAAACCCACTTATCACTTCGACAGTACTACTGGCACTCCGCAAAATAAGTAGAAAATTGGTAAGACGCGATTATAGTCGATTATAATTCGATGGTTAAACCAGATCTCGATTACTCCCAAACAGCTAGCTTTGCTGCCAAAACTCACCTTAAAAAGCTACAAACATCTCAAAATAAAATTATTAAACTCTTATTCAATTATGATTATTTAACATCTACTTAAAATATTTTCAAAGAAACAAAACTAATGAATATTGATAAAATTTATAAATATAACACTCTCATACTTGTACGTAAAATAATTAATAGAGATAAATAACACAAATAACATTTACACAAAGAATGCAGGCAGGCTAATCATATAATTTTAAGAGCACTGGTACGGTAGAAAGACTGTCGTATATGAGGGGGCAGAACTCAAAATCTCTTTACTTAAAGTAATCAAGGAATCGAAATCACTTTCAACTTTTAAAAGGCTATTAAAGCACCACCTGAATAATTTATAAATTAAATTTGCATTCTTGTGTGTTTGCTGTATTTTAGTTTATTACCAAGCGAAACCATCGCTTAATTGTACCATAATTTTTATGTAATTCTTCATAGAAGTGAATAATTGTATGATTTATGGGCGAAATAAATTTCTTAAACCGTAATCCTTTTACCAAAATTAGTAGTGCTCCTTATGACATTAGCTCAGTTATCTGTTACTAAAAGTCCTATCAAAATCGGACATATCGTTTTGGAGATGAGTCGGAAGATACGGACAACAGAGAGTCAAAAATAAAAGAAGAATGTTTGTTTTTGTTAAATGTATCGTAAGTTATTTTACACGTAGAACAATAGATTATTCATGGTACTCCCATGTGCCAAACACTGATGCTACAGCTCCGGAAAAACTTTGTATTTTATATCAATCCTTATATTTACAAACACTGTGTTGGTAAATCCAAAAATTTAGCAACATCAGAAGTCAAGAAAAGCCATGAGAATATTTGCATATTTTAAAACTTTAATTCGGAAACCTTACTAACGATTTTTAACGTTTAACAAAAACAAAAAAGTGAAAAATAGCTTCAGCTTCAGAAGTATTTTGTGTCTTTTGGAGTCCGTATTTTTTTGCACAAAAGTTTTTATTTTTCAGTTTTTAGTGGTTCACTTGTGCTTACTGAATACAAATAAGTGCTGGCCATTCGTTTGATAATTGAGGCCATTATGTAATAAAAAGTAAAATCAGATATGAAAGTTAATGGCATCCTTATGTTTTTTATCTACCCAAATATCATAAACCCTCTCTAATGCGTTCAAAAACCATAGGCAATGACCAGCATTACCAACCTGCAGAAATGAACGGTACTGTAATGAACTCATAACGCAACTGTAAACAGTTGCGTTATGAGTTTTAAATTTGGAACAGGTGTCAAATTCAAGTGAGTGTGCTATTCTAGTACCACCTACATTAAATCAGATATCGATAAAAAAAAAATAAAAAAAAACCCCAATTCAGTATGATTCTAATTATAAATCGCACGACATTTTCGATCTCGAGTGACACAAGAATAGTGACTTTGTTCGTTTGCCTATGATTTAAAAAAAAATGACAGATATCCGAAACGCCGCCATTTCGAGCTGTCATTTGTTCGTTAGCTTTTTATTTCCAGTAACCCATTCTTTATTTCTGTCGAAAATGAGTGATAGTGACTCAGAAATTGACATGAATACTCCGCCAGATATCGTAAATGCAGCGACGAATGCAACTAATAACCTGTTGGCACAAAAATCAAGGGCCAAGTAACAATGCAGGTCATTTCCCTATGGTTCCTGAACCCATCATAGAGCCCTTATGATATTTGGGTAGATAAAGTAGTGTATGCAACTATACATAATTAGGCATTACAACACTCGTGTGATGCTATTAAGAAACTCGCCTTCGGCTCGTTTCTTAAACCCACACTCGTGTTGTAATGCCCTTCATTATGCACAGTTGCATAAACTACTATTACCGATTTCAACCAGTAGTATTTGATTTGAATTTTATATGTTAATGATGAGGTGGGTGAATTTAATTAAATAGGTACTTCTTATTTGATAGTTTGAAAATAAAATGGGATCTCATTTTAAAAAGTTAACAAAATATGAAATTACAATGTTATTGAGAGTCGTGACTCAAAATTAAGGTAGTATAATTAATAGAAAATTCATTATTAAGTAAGTATTTATTAAGCACGATGGAAATGTCAAGATATAAACCATTAAGTTTCAACCTTAAACCAAGGAAAAGCTCCATTTCTAGAAAATATTCCAACTTCCCAAGTTAATCTGACACCAAACTATAGGAACTTTGAAGTTAAAGTACTTACACTCGTTCACTACAAACAAGGATGGATTCACGAGCGCCATTACCTGCATTAGCGTGTCGGATGCTGCAGCTCGCATATTTCATCACATCTTAGGAGATAATGCTCCCTTTAACAAAACATTAATCTAGGAGTAGTCGGAGGCGTGGGGCGGAGCGCTCGGGCGCCAATGGCGGCGCTCCTCGCGCGGCGCCCCGCGCTCCTGTCCTGCCATCGATTGTCTTACAAGCTCTTAGGAATTGGGGACCATCTCCATGTTGCATCGGAATGTAGCGTCTTCTTGTCTGTAGTTGATGCTGCGTTTTTATGCTTTAAGATCTTATGTTAACTTTGTAAAATTACTTGAATTGTACTTTAGTTATTGCACTAGTAGTAACATTGTTTTTCGGTATTTTTATGGGATTGACTCGTTAACAGATTTTATTTGCTATGGATGGTTTGTAAATATTGGCACTTACTAAGTACTTAATTTTACCAAGTCGGTAGTTTGGCAAAATGCTCATGCATTTATAAAACCTGTAAAAATAAAGTGTGCCAATTTTGTTCATGTATTTTACTGCTTATAATTGTTATCATTAGATTGTTTATTCCTTGTCGTACGAAAGTATCATTTTTATCGATATGATGGGTTATTTGTAGCAACATTAATTGGTTGATAAAAATTGGATTCCATCGAAATTGGCGTTTGATCTTTTTAATAATAAATATTTATACAGGTAGCAGCTGCACTAAAATCTTCGCTCTGATACCCAAATAATAATTAGCCTGCCCTTAGCACCTCAGTCGGCGTCCGAGAAAAAAGAGCCGGCCGAGTCTCGCTCGCGAACCAACATAACCTGTAATTTGGAAATTATTATCTAACACATTGTGCCTTTCTGGTTATCCCGCCGGTCAATTTGCCGTTTTTATGGCTCCCACAGAGCCGCGGCCTCTAATTATCTCCGCCACGATCTCGGCCCGAGGCGCGAGAGAACCGCCGCACGCGCACCTCCGATCTCCACCCTCACACTACCGCACAAGACACAAAGTCCATCGCCCAAAGAACGACACCGCGTTAGCTTAGAAACATGGGAAAATAAATAGATACCTATGTTTTGAAAGGGTAACACGTCTGCGCGAATACTATTTGTTTTACTGCGAATTCTTCTAAGAGTTTCAAATTATTTTACCACTAATGTGTAGTACGAGTGTTACGCGTATGTATAGTAGTAACGTAGATTCATAGCTGTAATAAATTAGTGCTTTGACTCCGAGGCGAGCGATCAAATTATGTTAATATTAATGAATCTAAAGTGATGTTGGGTAAGTAGCAGTTTGATAAAATAATTTTAATGAAATGAAATTATAGTTAAAGTCATTAAGGTGTGTTCAGACATGTGCCTTGTTAGTGATGCCCCACTATAACGCGTCACAATTTCCTTTTTATATGCCTTTATATTATGCATAATGTCATAAATTTAAATTATAATCGGTGAGTTTTAACGCCCAATTTTTAAATTAAAGAAACGTAACGAACCGGGAAAACACGGTATCGTCAGAGTCGTTTGGGAGCGACGCGGCCCTCGATGCTCGTATTCTATTAGGAAGGACTACTAATAAAATTAATTTATTTCTCGATTACAAAAGTAACGCGAGTTCAAAACGCGCCGCGGCCTCGCCTCATTAATCATATTAATTAAGACGAGGCGTAAGCGCTTTTGTTCGTGGCTCTCTCGATAAACGAGCGCCTTCTTTACGCTCATACAAATGACGGCAAAGTCGTGCGAGGCGGCAATAACGCGCGGCGAATGTGCGCAGTGACACGCTCGGGCGGTGCGTGACGCCGCCGCGCCGCCTGCCGCGCCAGTCCGCCACGCCGGGCTCACCACGCGCCGATTGGTCAGAGACAATATTGTTAAATGGTCCTGTTTCAGACACCACCTTGTTATTAGAGTGTTATGTGTGTAATCGGATAATCGCACTGTACTCAACTTTTTATTGGCGGCACGCGGTCACGATTTGTTGCGCTAGTGTAATTATTTAATTCCATTGTTTTGATGAGATTGATGAATTGAAAGTGCGTTTTGAACACTTTGTTATTAACAAAGCCGTCTCACTGGCGATCAACAAAGCGGCAGTCGTTAGTCATCACAGTCACTCGCACACAAGTCACAACACATTCATTTAATTGAATTCGAGAACACAAAACTGAGTTGATAGTTTAATTGATTACATACCTGACTGCTCATGATGGTTCTGAAGCCATCATCAGCTCTCATTATTAATGATATGATTACGTGTCGATACCAATCAAATGAAAACTTATAACTCCCAAAAACTCGAAGCTCACCTATTGCATTTTTACAGTTGAGCTACTTTCGACACAGTGAGTATATTTAACAAAACTTGAGGGGATGATTGAAAGGCATTTGGCTGAAGTAAGAATGTTAAGGGGGTTGAGTACACGACTTGTACTGGTTACAGGACTGGATGGAATAAGGTATGAGACTAAGGACTAAGGACTGTGACTTACAAGTTGTGTGGTAATTAGTTATCATTTTAGGGGCATGTGTTGCGGAGGAATGAGGAAAGTAAATAGCTATCGGAGTAGAAGAAGACTAAAAATAACGATGGATTGATTAAGTGTAAGAGGATATGGCTAGAAAGAATGTCACTGATGAGATGACATAGAATGACTAGAACATATTTTGTAGTACTAGACAATAGATACGCCAACTTCTTTTACCATAGACAGGCCAGGTGCTGTGAAGCCCTGTTTGTAAGGTTTGCATCTTCTGCGTTATAAGATTTATTTTCAACATGTTTTACCCAAAGGCGTAATCAAAGAAGAAGAACAGAAGAGTGAGAATGGTATAGTTTGAACTTTGGCCCTGTATGTGTGGCTATTGAAGATGACTATGGAATAAGCAGTCTTCTGTGACAGGTATCTTCATACTTGAATGAAGGCCAATTACAACTTATTTGTTGTTACCAGTTGATTATGAATTAAAATTATTTTTAATGTTTAATTTTGTTAATTACATGGTCAGTAGATAACATGGAGCAGGGGATACAGACAAGCCATGATTGTAGAGGGTGTTAGAAAGCCCATGTTTACTAGTATATTTCAGTTGCTTATGGTATACCAAATCAGTATTTTCTACAACTTTACATTCGGCAAACGTTTAATAAGTTTTGCAATAAAGGAGCATGAACCAAAATGTATGGAAATTGGTCACAATGTCCACCACTAACAAGACCTATGCTATCAAATAGTCTACAAAATAATAAAACCACAACCAAAATATGCAGTCAGTAAAAAGTATGACTGATTGAAAAGTAATGTTTATTGTCCTTTTATGCGAAAAATTTTGTTAATGTTATTCTGACCATCGCACCTTTTGGACAAATCTATGCATGTTACATTTAAAATAGGGAAATAATATGAAGCAATTTTGCCTTATCTCCTAAAGTAAAACTTGTCGAAGTTTCTAAAGTCCTTGAATATGTTCAGCGGTTCCCGGATCCCCAGATACTGTTAAAGTAACTGAAAATTCCTTCTTCGAAATAATGAATAATTGTAACAAACACAGTTTCTTCTTTACACTTGCATTGTCACAAAAAAAAACAATCACTCGAGAAAAATAGCAAGTCCGAAGTGATATCGTAGGTGATATCAGTCGCAAGTAAAAGCTCAGAAAAAGTTCAGTAAACGGTAGCCAAATTCACAAGGCATGGCAAAAAAAAACTAACTGTTAATGTTTTTCATATCGTCATAACTATTTTTTGATATCTTTTTTTTCTCTTGTCCTGAAAGTACTCTCCAAGTTGTGGGCTATAAGTTAAAGAGGTCCCGTTAGTGGTGAATATTTGGCCCACTTTAGTTCATTCGACGACTCGAATGGCGTAGTGGTAGTGAAGCTGCCTTGCGTTCATAGGGTCCTGGGTTCGAATCCCGGTAGGAGCAAATGTTTGTGTGATGAGCATGGACATCTGTTTCCGAGTCATGGATGTTTGTATGTATAATAAGTATGTATTTACAAACAAAAAAGTATATATGTAGTATATCAACTATCTGGTGTCCACGACACAAGCCATGCTTAGTGTGGCACTAGATGGCGCTGTGTGTTTAATGTCCAGCGATACTTATTATTATTATTATTCTCCTTTAGTTTCATTAATTACTTTGTCCAATTTG
Source organism: Xestia c-nigrum (assembly GCA_916618015.1). Taxonomy (NCBI): domain Eukaryota; kingdom Metazoa; phylum Arthropoda; class Insecta; order Lepidoptera; family Noctuidae; genus Xestia; species Xestia c-nigrum. The sequence goes on along the minus strand of OU745245.1, from coordinate 8,536,322 downwards.
TTTCATTCCCTACTAGCACACTAGTGGAAATAGCAGCTAATTTTGCAACTGTAAGCTTTACAGTAGCGCTTTAGGGGTTCAGAAAGTGGTTTTAAGTTGTACTATTGCTTCCGTAACTGCTCATAGCTGTAAATATCACTAGGGGTAGCAGACAGTGAATCAAATGCCACTGTGGGCTTTATAAGAGTTCATATTACAACATATTTGCCGTCTATAACTTTAAAAGAGAATTAAAACAAGTATGTTAAGGCTTAAAGCTGTTAAAACGCCGCTATTGCCGCTGTTGTACGCTTCAGAACTGAACAAAGACTTTAATTGTAGACTTTTTAACGAAACTGTATAAAAGATATATTTATCACTGCTCAGCCACTGAAAGTTTAATTGCAGAAATAATTTATACTTTTGCGCAATCAAGCGCAACTTAAGTAACAATTTGATAGACTGTTTTACTAATAGTGACATTAAGGCTTCACAATAGAAGCAGAAGCGTAATGGACATTGCCTTCTTATTTGAATAAATTCTGCTAGTTTTATTAAAAAAATCGACAAACACAAGCAAGGGTCCCGTAGATTTTTTTTTCTCAATTAGTGATAACTGACAACGGACCAGTTACAGAGGAAAAGTAACTTTATTTTACAAAAATTAAGTAATATATTTTTTAGCTTTTTTTGTCGACCAGTGTAACACTTCATGTTTTTCCCACGTAGTTGGACAGATGCAAAGTTCTTGTTGATTTTGTTGTTCATTATAAGTTTGAATGATTGACATAGGAAGTGTTAAACAATTGAAAGAGCGAAAAATATAGAAGCAGCTAAAAACGATTATCATCAATCATCTCTAAACAAATAATCACTCGTGTGTTTTATAAGTACGAAATAAAAGTAATTGTAGAGACTTGAACTGCATTCGTGGCACAGGTCACAGATATTATAATACTTCGTACACAGGTATTACTTGGACCTTCAGAAGAGTGAAACTTAACGCGTTGACGCGCAAAGAAGAAGTATTAACGTTGAAATCGCAAGTTAAAGCTGCTTCTCATAGACGCCATGTTTACAAGACAATTCTTTATCATTACTTGAGAAATTTAAAGGTTTTTATCACAATTTGTAGTCAAATTTAACTAAATATAGAACCAGCAACATACTAAATACAAATGTAGTCAATTATGTGATTTAAATATCCTGTAGGTTTGTGATTTAATATTATTTATACAATAATATTTTACATATTATTCTGAGGCAATTTAATTATTGCGGCGCGTTAGAAACACTCCAATAATATAAACTATATGAACTGATCTGCGTTTTTAGCCACTTGCATATATTTAGCTCAAAAGCACTATACCTTCACTTATTATTTATTTATATTTGTATTCAGTAATGGATACTCAGGAACAACATATGTATTTTAATAAATGAAAGACAGGTGAATGATCTGTGATCTTTTAGTCGTTCCGTTAAGCCTGTCATTCATTTAATAAGCGCCACAAGAGTGTGGTGTTAATTATTAGTTGCAGCTACTGTAGCGCTTGTATGCCACTACTGTGAAGTTCTAACGGAACTGTAGGTTGCAAAAAGTGGTGGCCCTTTGGCTGCAAAGCGGCTACATAAGGTCTGCGGTGCACGCCCGAGCTTGGCGCCTTTGGGAATAATCGGATTGGCTCCAAAGCTCTTAAGCAACTAGTTTGTGCTACTTAACCAGGTTACCAAGAAATTAACAATGGTTTCTTTAAACTTATTTAATTTATTTATTAATACAGATTATATTGTTTTCACGTAAATAGGATAGTTTACACTGTTTATATCACCTTTTTTACCGAACCAGGAATAAGCATTGTTTTAGCATTGCGCATTCATGCATAAAATCATTATTGGAATAAATGTATAAATTATTAAACATGTTAATCATTTACGTGCGCAAATCATACTTGGTCATGTTTAAATATCTAATTAACTGGTTACTTTTGAATTTTCCTCTTTCATTAAGTGTCCTTGTTTTGCGACATTTGCGATCTTCTAAATAGAAACCATGCGAATTAAACTTAGACAAAATGTTAATGACGAAATTTAACTTTTATATAACATAAAAATTAATAACGCATCGCAATTAAATGTCAATATTTCAATATCGACACGTTGAAGGATTAAGATATAATTTTATAATCAAATTAAATTATCAATCAATGTGTTTTTACGGCTTTTGCTATTTTAACTTGGCGAGTTCAATTACTACGAGCCACGTCATTAAAACAATTAAAGTAATGAATAAAACATGTTACTTCGGTGTGATTACGAAATTATGTTTATTTTTGATTAGCTGTGTGTTGCCCGCCAATAAAATTTGATTAGATTTTGTACCATCCAATTAAAGTTTTTGATACCTGCGCGCGTCGACAATTTTTGTTTATACCGCGTTTTATAAGGTCGTTACCACGTAAATATCAAGCGATAGAGGTTTATGTCTTTTTAAGAACGCATTTATATCTTGCGTTATGTGATTAATGTTAAAAACACTTATTATTATTTTATACTAGTGACTACTGTTTTGCTATTAACCAATTTGTCATACTTTTTTATTGCTATTATTAAAATTTTCACTTCTTCTGCTACTGTAATTTACACCTTCTCACTGCTGGGCATGGGCAAAAGCCTCTATTCGATTTGCAGGTTCTTCGATTCAGGTCTTTTACACTTTAAGCTAGGTCTATAATAGCTGAAGCTGATATTCATTTGAGTCCCATGCTGCTATTCTGATCCTGCCTTCCATTACCCTAGCATAAAACTGCTACTTATGACGACTAGCCCTATCGGAAAGTTGAACCCAGACCGGAAAATAATAATAAATAAAATTAAATAGTAATAAATAATCTTTTTATCTACTCTCCTTTCGCAGGTATGCTGGAAGAGATTTCTTTAGAAATAAGCATCACCTTTGTACCTATTTCCTATTCCTTTCTTCTTTTCTGTATTTAGTGTGTACATAAATTGTTAAATAAATAAATAAATAATTATGAGCACCTCAGGACTAGGTAAAAAATAAACTTAAACTTCATTTTACAAGTGTATCTTCGCTTTTTGGTTATACACTGTTAGTGCACTATTTATTTATAACAGTGGTTAGACCTGCTGTGTGAATCAGAATGTTGCGCCACAAAAGGGGTGAATGAAAGACATTCGGCTGAGATGAGAATGCTAAGGGGGATGTGTGGTGTTATGCCAATGGATAAAATAAGAAATGAGTACATAAGACGGGTGACTGAAAAGTTTTGTGGTAATCGATTGTCGTGGTATGAGCATGTGTTGTGGAGGAATGAGGAAAAAGTCTAAAGTTGTGAGTTTAAATATGGATGGGTATAAGAGTAAAGGAAGAAGAACAAAGAAATGATGGATGGACTGAATGAAGAATGATTTGGCAAGAAAGGAGGCGTCTGATGGGATGACGAGGAATTAAATAGAGATTTATGGAAGAAGAAGACACGCTGCGTCCGATCCCAAAATAAATTGGGTTAAGGGTAAGATAATGACAATAGCTAGTGCATATAACCTAAAGACAAGAAGAAATAGTTTCGCAGGTTCTACGGTAACCTGCATCCTATAAATTGTACAGCTAAGTCGGTACGAATCTTATTAGATATTCATAGATAACTCGGGAGAAAATTACACGTCTGCATGGGTTGCTTGTTTAGATAGCTGTGCGTCATGCATATGCATGTGCTTAAGTGGCAGTTTTCGTTAAAACAGCATGTAGGCTTGCTGTCGACGGAATACTGTAAATGCTAGTGGCTGTCCGCGGTATCATTCACATCGACATCGCTGAGTTTCTTAAGTTCTGAGTTGAGCTACACAAATGACCTTATACTGACAAATGTGGGTAGTGACTGAATTGGTCCACTCTTTATCTGCTTCTGTCGTATAAATAGTCTCTTTCACTTATCTGCTTGGTCTTCCTATGAGCTGAGCAATATTATGTCTGGACAATAAAATAAACAGACACTTCTGGGTGTGTTAAGATGTTACTCCTCAGAGAAGTCGGATTTGGACTTTATGTTTTATTAAAACAATTCATTCATGATGTGTAAAAGCAGAGCCTCGTTGGCAGTCGTTGGTCTAGTAGCCGCAAACGTGACTGATGGGCAAATTTGATGGTAATAAGCTCGCCCCCTATTAGTAAGTAATGTAAGTGTACTACTGCCTAACCCTTCGGGGATAACAGGCGTGAGGTTATGTTGTAAAAGAAAATAGAAGACATTTTCACAAACATTTTGTAATAAGGAGATATGAGAGGGAGAGAGGAGAGGTATTATTTGTAAGGATATGTTTTGTAACTGTGCAATTTGTTCTTCAATTTCTAGAAAAGAGAAATTTAGATATAACCTAGGTACATGCTACTACACTTTATAGTTGCGGTAATTACATTAATTTAATAGTTGGCGACACGCTATGAATTTTAAGTGCTAACTACTACAGTACATACAAATTTAGTAATAGCGTTGAATGGTCTTTAGTTACTTATTGCTGTTGTGAAAAAGGTAAATTATGTTGTTTTAAAATGTCATGAAAACAAAGTTTGGATATTATTTTGCAAACTTACAGCAACAAAGTGTAGGTAAAGCAACATTACTATAACTATGTACTAAGTTATAGATAATTTAGTGAACGTTAATTGAAGAGGAATTTCTTGGCGTAGGTACCTACTGTTTGTTACAGTAAAGAAAGCTCAGTGAAATTTTACTGAAACCATGCTTCTAAATTATTCAGTTTTCTTTTGGGGGCTCGAAACTTATGGCAAGGCAGGTTAGCATTCCGATTTATGTAGGTTTATATACTGGTTTTATTCAAAGAGCTGGTCATAAATCCATATCCTGACAGAGCCTTACAAACGGTCGACAGAACGCGAACTAACGACGTGATATAAGATCAATAATAATATCACGCTTGTAATCCTTAGAGGCTTAGGCAGAGGTGTATTTAATACGTAGTACCCACAATTCACTAATTATATTTAGGTAAGTTGGCTTACTCCTTACGTGTGTTGTTGATGTAGCAATCCTATTGCCACCAAGGGGGCATAAATCCAGTGTCGAGGTTGTTACTGAGCAATCCCTGATAAAATATCCAAAAGAAGTTGCTCGACGCACCGAGAACGCCTGGAAGAGCTACTGGTCGATGAAACATCTTATGAAGGATCCTCTGGCACTTAAGCGAAACCTTATGGGCATGTGCATTCTCCCCACCCTCACCTATGGAGCACAGACGTGGTCACTTACAAATCGTCAGAAGTCCGCTCTTGGGGTCTGCCAACGAGCTATGGAGCGAAGCATACCGGGTGTCAAACTTACAGACCGTGTCAGAAACTCTATACTTCGCTCCAAAACCCAAATAGCTGATGTTGACATGTTGGCTGCTAGGCTAAAGTGCAACTGGGCTGGTCACATCTGCCGCATGTCAGATGAGCAATGGGCAAAAATTACCACTCAGTGGTCACCAAAAAGCCGGAAACGACAACGCGGCAGGCCCAGAAGGAGATGGCGGGATGAGCTGGACTTTTTCACAATGGATTGGCATACAATCGCTCAAGATCACGAAATGTAAGTGATAAGTGTGGAAGGAGGGAAGGGAGACCTTTGCCCTGCAGTGGGACAATGTAGGCTTACAATAATAACTTGCCTGACATGGGAATCGAACCTAGGATCTTATGATCAGCAGTCGCACTCGCGACCACTAGACCAACGAGGCTTCATACGTTTAAGTACACAAAAACGGAGGGTGAACCATTTGGAAGATGATTCGCTACGCTTGATATCCTATATCTCTACCCCAGAATAGGTTGTTAGTGGGGTTTATTGCGAATACATCTGATTTAAATAAAGGCCACGCGACTTTATACACTGGTAATTAATTTCCGTTCAGTTAAATTTTCGCATTTTAGTAAGAACTAAGAAGGTACATACACCAGCAAATCAAGCTACTACGATTTTCAACTTTTTCACTGAAACATAAGGTTTAAGGTTGATTGGGAAAATTATACAGTTTCGGGTAGCTTGATGTGCTGGCGACCTCAAATAAATTGCGAGAAGGGTAGAAGAATGATTTTGAGAGAATATAAAGAAAACTAATAACTACAGAACTTTGCATAGAATATGAATATGAAGTCTTAGGTCCATGATCACCAAAAAGATGACGGTCTCATTATCTAAAAACGGCTGTTTAAAAAACATTTTTGTATGGGAACATGTCACAGTGACAGCTGTTTTTAGATAATCAGACCGTTATCTCTTCGGTGAACATGGACCTAAGTATTATATTTTAACATATAAAAACTTTTTTGCAAAAAATATAACCGACTTCACACAAAAAAGTGAAAAATAACTTTAGCTTCAGAAGTCGGTGACCTTTGTTTGATTGATTTAGTTTTTTTGTCACCGACTTCTGAAGCTAAAGTTATTTTTCACTTTTTTGTGTGAAGTCGGTTTTATTTTTTTCAAAAAAGTTTTTATTTTTCACTTTTTAGTGGTTCATATGTGCTTACCCTTTCACAGCGTAACGGCGTGATTTTTTGTTATGAACTGGTGTAAACAATAGATAGACATGAGATTTCAGCGATCCCAGTACATTTTCTATCATTTATTGAGGAGTTCCCGTCGCCTATCTTCCGAAGTTCTTCATCAGATCTTTACTAAATTGAAATGGGATCACTCCATGAACGTAGTTCCTAAAACTACCTAAATCGCTGCTAGTGTGCCTATAAAATTTAAGGAATTCCCTCTATTTCTCCAGGATCCCATTAAATAGAACTTAACACATCTAACTGTCGAAATCTGGGTGTATTGTACACTTCTGCGTACTCCCTCAGAGCATACAGGCGTGATGTTACGTCACTATGTTACATAAACAATAAACAACCAAGCGAATGCAGCAATTACTGCAGCTTTGCCATGTATTTTTGAAGAGTTCCATTTATATCTCCGAAGATCAGCGTCAGATCTTAACCAAATTGAAATGGGACCACACGGAAAGCACCAGCTTTCAAATAAAAAAAAGAATCATCAAAATCGGTTCACCCAGTCGAAAGTTCAGAGGCAACAAACATTGTCGAAATCTGGGAGTATTGTACACATCTGCGTACCCCCTCAGAGCATAAAGGCGTGATGTTACGTCATGATGTAGTATGAACAATGAACCTACAAGCGATTGCAGCAATTACTGCAGATTTGCCGTCTATTTTTGAAGAGTTCCATTGTATATCTCGGAAGATCAGCATCAGATCTTCAACAAATTAAAATGGGACCAATTGACAAGCACCAGCTTTCAAATAAAAAAAGAATCATCAAAATCGGGTCACCCAGTCGAAAGTTCTGAGGTAACAAACACAAAAAAAAAAAAAAAAAACCAGACGAATTGATAACCTCCTCTTTTTGGAAGTCGGTTGAAAAGGGTGTAAAAAGACTCTTGACGAAGCCGAAATGCACTTGTTCTCCCCGTCTTTGCGATATTTTTTTGTTTTGACCGTACCTGGAAACCTTCTAGTTACTGAGATATTGGGGGTCAAAGTTCCAACTTTCCCACAAGTTTAAAAAAAAAAAGATTTTTACACACTTCTACGACCTATTATATTGTTCAAACACACAATATTGAGTTTTACGGTAAAACTCAATATTGTGTGTTTGAACTTGACATTTCACCCAAAAAAAAGTCGTTTCCCAGCAATTATTTTTGCGTAAAGTTACTTGGTAAGTACAGGAAGCTTGGTTGACGGCTGCGTGATGAGTTCGTTTACACCCTGTATAACACATGCATGTATACAGGATGTAAAACAACCTCATCACGAAGCCGTTAACCAAGCATTCTGTACATCAAACTAAGTAACTCTCCGCAAAAATTATTGCTGGGAAACGACTTTTTTTTTGGGGTCAAAAATCATGTTATGTGGTAAAACTCAATGTAACGCACTTAGAACATTTTGCTGATGGATGGATTGTATTCAATCCGGGGGCGAGTGCGGGGGTCGTAGAGATGATTCAATTCAAAATCTAACATCAAAAACTTGTATTAAAAAAAAAAAAATTAAACGTTGTGTCTTTGACCCCCAATATCTCCGTGACTAAGAAAGTTCCCAGGCATGGTGTAAAACAAAAAAATGATCGCAATGATGGGGAGAACAAGTGCCTTTTAGCGTCGTTAAGAGGCGTTTTACGCCCTTTATTATGGTTACAGCGGCGCTACCTAAGCCTGAACTGTAGAAACGAAAGGCATTTGTGCTCACGCGTGAAAAGAGTTGTGAAAAGTACCCTGGGGTACCTATTCCCGTTTTTGTGTGAGATTACACTTTTATCGGAAAACCTTGATCAACCCAAAAACATTTATCGAGACCTACTACAAGTCAAAGCAAAGTTAAACTAAAACTCAGTCCACCTTTACACAACTTGCAATAAAAATGCCAAAATTATTGCCATATATTGCAATTTTTGTAGCGCTGTTAAAACAAATTGATATGAAAACGTAAATGTTTATTATAATAAATATGATAACTAATCGTTTGCAACAACCTCAATTCTTATATTTTTTAATTCGGATGATACCTATGTGTTACATAAACGTGTAAACATGTAGCTCACAATGATTATTTTATTGTAGTATGAACTGTTTCACTCAGATGGCTCGTATTTGATTAACTTTCAACTGTAACATATGTTTATTGCTTAGCGTATTTGCAAGATATTTCTCAGACATCAAACTATGTGCAACCAATCTGGGTCTCTGATCATAGATGCCACGTTTAATTTTAAAACCGGACAAATGCAAGTCGAACTCGCCCACCGAGTTTTCCGTACCTACACATATTATTTACTTCAAGAAAGATGATATTTTTATGATTTAGTGACAAGTGTAAAGTTTCCAGATGTTTCCCCGTACTTGTAGTATAAGACGATATTACCCGCCAAATTTCATAGTTCTAGGTCAACTGAAAGTAACCCATATACAATATACATTTTGATTTCCTCGTGAGTGTCGAAATATTCATTTTCTGCGGCCATTTATTAGATCTTATTTCCTTTTCGTAAGAAACCCTAAAACACGGCTTTTTTAACACATATTTGCACATTTTAGAACTTCACGTGATTATAGGACGACCCCATACTAGCGTGTCATAGCAACTGCAAACTTATTAGTTTAGCAACTGGTTCTGATTGAACTGAACACTATTTATTCTTCGACCACAAGTGCGTAAATAGTCACTTTATTTATTTTTAGGTTTTATGCAATTTATATTCACATTTTTCGTAGACGCTTGCGTTGAGATGCGAGTACCTGGCTTGACTTGACCGTAAAGAATAGTACATTATGGTACAAGTGTGTAATGTTGGTGATTACCGCCGAGGCGCTATTGAGACCCGAGCCGTTAGGCGAGGGTCTTAAGAGAGCCGAGGACGGTAATCATCAACACACACGTGTATCATACGACGTTTTTCAACACACTTGAGAATAAAATAATACTAAAATAGATATTTGACTTTGGAGTTTTCAGGTAGTAAACTTTCGATAACGTTAAGGGCTGCACATCTTATATCGGGCGGTGTACAAAATAAAACATTTTCTTCATAACTAGTACTTGTCGACATTTGAATGAATAAATAACTGTAATTTCAACAGTGAAAACGTGTTGTGAATTTTTTTTCGCAATGGCGGGAATAATTAATCCGTTTTCTTATGCGCGCGCATCTAACAATGGCGATCGGCCATAGACTAAAAGAATGAGGTTTCTTTTTTTTTGGCTTTTCGCGGATAGCGATTTATCCACGTACGAAATGGGGAATTCAAAGTTTTATTTAATACTTACAGAGAAAACAAAAGTTACATTTGAGTGTAAGTTGTAATTATCTATGTAGATACGAAGTTGCATGAAATGAGCAAGCAATAGGTACATTAATTTATTTGTACTATTGAACGCGATCTTTTTTGTATCGAAACTTTTTTAAGAACAAAGCAATTCAACCAATAAAATTAAAAAAAAAAACCCTATAACTCACTTGTGAATAATAGTAATGAAAAAGTCACAGTTTGATTACAGGTGTCATTATGTGCCTTATTGCGGTGAAATTAGAGGCACTTTATGAGCAAGTGTGTTGAAAAAACTAAAATTGTATTGATCTTTAATCAAACATAAGGTACTTATTTATGAAAAAGAGACTGTTTGCCAAGCTCCAATCCTGTACTTTTGCCCATATTTATACCTATTGAAATGATATATCATCCAAAAACTGTGTGGTTAAAACTTGAATAAACGTGCTTGGTAAATTATTCTGTAAAGGACCCAGTGCACAACACAGGTGATATAAGTCTTCATATTCAGCATTGGTCAGCGTAGACATTGATGCCACTGAATCACCACATTATTTTACCAATGATGGGAATGAGTGTATTGTAGCAGTGCAAATATGGAAATGCGTTTATTATAGTGCCTACCCGCCGTCTACGCGATCCCTACGTAGTGTCTACGCGGTGCTTATGCAATGTCTACGCGGTGACTACGCAAGATCTGGGCCTTCGATTTTTTCACAATCCAGTTTAGTGTCATTACTGATTATTATTAAAGAATATTGGAACTATAAATAGACAACTTCTTCTTTTACAAAACGTTGTTAAAACCATCACAAGCTCAATTAAAATCGATCCCCGATATCAGTGGCATCATAATTACAAGTTTACGACTACACTAGAGCAAGTCCACTTGTCCAGTGTAAACAAGTTCTGTGCTGATCCCCTGATGGATGAGCCGCCATTCCCGCTCGCTTATTTTTGCCAACTAATTAAAATTTCGACGTCGCCGGTAAAGCGGCAATTACCGGCGAGATTGCGCGATACACTGCAAAAGGGCCCGCTTAATAACTAATGCAGGTAACCTGAGAACATCCAGGGCTGGTAGACACTCATGTTGTCGAGTTTTATGAAAATCGACGCGGTTTATGTACTACTGCGACGCCTTTAGGATTTAGGATTCGTCCTTGAGTCAACATTAAGACAGAATGGAAAAAAAAAGGTAGCAAAACCTTACTCATCACATCGTCATCCACTGCCCGTCTTCAACCACTGCTGTGTATAGGTCTTTCTTGGTTTGTGCCAAGCTCCACGCTCTCTTGTACCAACCTCATCCAGGATATTCCCGCAATGGCAACAATATCGACTGTCCGTCTCGCCGCTGGACGACCAACACTTCTCTTTCGATTCCTTTTATGCGACTCGGTCATAGCTTTACTCCACCTGCCATCACCGCGCCTTGCTAGGAACCTTACTAAACGTAAGTATTGTGTATATTGTCACACCTATCGGCGCTTTAAAGTTCTGCTCTTTGCCGTTAAAATACTTACCAAACCGTGTATAACAGAAATTGGATGGGTTTGTTATATAAACTTTTCATGATGATTTACCAAGAAAAACAAGCCATTCTACAAATCACCGTGACAAGTGAAATAAAAGAAAATAGGCTGTGTGAGTGAAATAGGCTGTTTATCGTTACTTATTTTCTTGGTGTTCATTGGAAGGTAAGATGGAGTATATCTGCTTATTATCCCCTGTAAGCGGCAATTAAGAGTCAACTGAGGAAACGAGTTGTTATAATGCTTGCGGGCGGCGATTACCAACCTGTCATTACTTATGCACGATGAGATGCGATTTTTAAACATTATAAATGGTTACTTTGACTGAGCATAGATAGGCATCGTAAACATCAGCTATTCTAGTACTTTGTTGCAGGGGAAAAGTTGCTTTTTCTTATCTATAAATGCGAGTTTGTATGTTTGTTACTCTTGCACGCAAAACCTACTGAACGGATTTGGATGAAAGTTAGCACACAGATAGTTTATAACCTGGATTACCACATAAGATACCCAGTTTTATCCCAGTAGTATGAGCGCATGGGACTATAGATAGTTACACCGATGATAGTTTATTTATTTTCTGGCAAAGTACGTTTTGTTTAGTTTTATCACTAGTGTTATTTTGCATGCTACTCATAACTGCAAAAAAACCCCCCAAATTCTACTGAAAGCAACTGCACCAACAGTTTTATTTCGTATTACTATGATCATAAATTCACAACGAATTAGAATATTCTATTTTATCTTAATAACAAACGAAGCAGAGGCGACGATTGTATGTAATTTATCATTGATATATACGACATTTTAATTAACTATTACTCATAGAATAAAATATTGTGATTGACACTGATATTCAGTTCTCATCACGAGTCAATATATCAATCGGTGATACAGATGAGGGGGGCCCTATCGCAGGTTATTATACTTTCTCTTCATTACATATTCAGATCAGTAGCTGTCGTGTGAGAATTTTTGATAAAACATATTGGAACACGAATTTTCTAACTATATTTACTTAATTACAAACGTTTCGACCAACCTGAAATCGAGAGAACATTCATGAGGAATTAACCCCGGAACAAAAAATAAAAGGTTAGCATGCATGTTCTAAGTATTCATATTTATTCGCAAGTTGAGTGCAGTGAGGTCATTTATCTTCAAGTTTGAAAACATCGTGTTACGAGTACGTGTCACAAGTTTAATTACGAACAGCAGTAATTTATGTGCCGAACGAACAGAAATATGTAGATATTAGCTGTTAGCTGTTGCTGCTAAGCACACAACTTTCGCAAACAAAGGGGAACGGCTGAATTTAATTTGCTCGTACCCATCAATTGAAGCTACCTTATGCACCCACGACGTGGAATTTTAAAACCCATTTAAAAACTATCCGGTGAATTCTATTTCATCTATTATTGTGGAAGGTGTGAGCGATAAATAATAAATGTAATAGCCTGCCAGTAAACGCCGATAGTAATTAAGAAACAATCTAGTAAGCTAGCCTGCCTCTTATTAAGTTCTTATAAAAGGAAACTCAACGCACATCGTATACGTGCTACCAAGTAATTTAATGATACAATGTGTATTCAATTAGTGGAGTCACATCGCATGCAAGCAATTGTGAATGCGCGGAGCTATCTAACCGCGCCACTTACGTTCTGCGCTGAGTGATTGCTGAGCGCACACCGACGCGACGCCGCGCCGCGTACCGTACCTACCGTCTGCACGACAAACCGAGGCATCACGCACGACACCCTCATTAATTCAACGAAGAATTATATCTTCATCGACTACCTACTGTGAACCAGCGAGCTTCCTCTCTGTAATTATCTCGTATTAGGGACTATTATCGTATATGATGCACTATCAATTTAATGCATCGCCATTTAAATAATCGGCCTTAGACAATAGCTACCGGATTGCACACATATTACAGTACAATGTGAATTTTTCAAATATCCGCGGCATGCATGATGCATGAGCTCCGTGAGCACGTTAACTATACCTTACGCGGAGTCCTTGTGTAATAACTGGAAATGCTATGAATTTATCATGATATGACAGCCGTTTCCACGTCGGACGCTTGTGCGACGACGCGCGGCGTGGAGCCATTTAAATAATTCACAAATTAATGAAACGCTTCTGTGAAGAAAAATACATTTAATTTATTTGCAATACTTCAATGGCCTTTTCAATTCAGGTAGACGCGGCCCGCCCTCGAGCCACTCGAAAGCTATTTGCGATTATTTCCGAATTTCATTATTGCGTTATCATTTCGTTAATCACTGTTGTTGGCTGGCGGGTTTGCTGCCTTATATCAGATTGTTAGGGTCGATATTTAAGCGTGGCGATATTGAAAAAGTAAGGAGATGAAAGATGCCGCCACCATTTGTCACTACTTTCGGAACGAGGTGGCGCAGTAAAGTACCGGCCCGCCCTGTTTGCACCTCGGGCCGCAGCGTTTTCTTTTTCTCCGCGAACGTCCGCCGGAATGCGAACTTAATGGTTTCGGTTTTGAGACCATAACCAATCACTCCGTCATCAAAATTATGGAAACATTACGCGTGACCTGTTTGACGAAAATCACGGGGACCGATGTGGAAAAAGTGGATTAATGTAAAAACCCATTGCTGTAATGTTTTGATAATGGTGCCCGTATAAAGAGCTCGCCGTCGAAATGTTTACAAAATCAAGATGATCATAATCTTTTAATTAAAACCATTCTGTAACACTCTAGGTGTAGTAATAACACATCGCAATTAGGTACATAATTGCCTGATGTTGAACTTGCAATTTATTTAACAAATAATTTTTGAAGGCTCATTCACACAATTGACAATGGAAAATATTATTTCATTGTGTCTAAAGTTTTACTTATGTTTTCCTGGTTAATATTTTCTAGTTCCTTTGTTGATTCATCCACTCATGCTTGGGTGCATGTATTCAAGTTCGCGTGTAAACAGAGCGACGTTATAAATAGCAATTAAATAATTTGTGGCACTAATATGTAGATTCGGGTGCGTGGAGTTGGCCGTCGGTCAGCCGACCATTAGACGCAAAACGCCAAATCATTTACAAGAAAGCGAGAACCCGCCTCATACTATTTACATAATTTATTCATTGCGATGTCCAAGCGTTGTAACTTGAAAACTAAACAATCTGTTCTAATAGCTCCGCCACCATCGAACTTTTCATTGGTCCGTCTCGATTTTCTATAATTGACGTGAAGCCGCGAAGTTTTCCTTTTACAATAGAAAGTTCTTCAAAGGGGATGGGCAATATAACGTACTTGGAATATTGTTTAAAATATTTATCTCACTCCTTTAGCTCTGTTTATTTAACATGAGTGAAACGTGTAACTGAATGGAACCCAGCAAAGCAAATGTATTTCCTGGCAAACAATTTCATTTAAGTAATTTCATGTAATTCGTGTCTAGTTCCTCTGATTTTCAAAACCTACCCAACAAAACAAGTTACAACGCTGCTCTAGTGCGGCCGTGATACAATCTTCCAAATATTAAACTAATATTTAGGCAACGCTTTGGCCGCCGCCGCCTCATTTGCATAAGGTGCGGTCTTGCTCCACAATACTACGAGTTTTCAGTGAAACTACTTGTCCCACGGTGACCTTATTGTTCTAATTATTTATACTATGTGAACTGTATTATATTCTATTAAATCCGGCCATAGTTTAAATTTGGAACCATTGAAAGTAGTATTTAATTTTATGAAAGTAGAATACAGAAAAATGTGTTTGATTATAAAATAAATACTGTCCTAACAACTATTTATTTTCTCGCAGTCAACGATAAAAAGGTACACAAGTGGCTTAAAAACATCTCGGTCCTCGAATCCCTCGCTCCGCTCAGGATTCTAATCTAGAATCTCTTGCTACGTTTAGGACTGTACTCTAGAGCCTTCGCGTCCTTGGAATCCAACTAAATCCCTCGAATTAAATTCCCTTTTGTCATGTGTTGTATATAATCTACTATTTAAACGTCGATGATAAAAGCCCCTTCATGGTTTTTACAACAATTAAGCAACTCTTCTAATATTATAGATCAGTTTCAAAGAACTTAAAATAATTAGAGAGCTAAAGAATAAACGCCACTTTTACAGACACAAAAGGTGAATGAATGAAGCATACATCGAGCGTAGAGCCAGCATCACTAAGACAAAAGCCTCGCAACATTCTACATAAATATCAGCCGCGTCGGCACACACGGCGAGTGAGGCTAGTAAAAAGTTTCTATTACAGCGCGTAAACGCTTAGTGGGACCGCGGCTTAAGCCGGCCGCATGTAGCTGTAAATATCATAATCTTATCCCATTAGTCTGTTAATGTTATGTCCCTGCCGGCGGGCTTTGACTTGTGTTTTATTACGCCGCTATTAATTGTGTACGATCCTCTGAAGAATTTCATAAATAAGCCTTTGTTTTCGCGGTACTTGATATAAAGAGGTTGTGTGTGAAACGCCTTTTTTAGTTGAAGCACTAAACTTGATTTGTATGTGAATTTTGCATGAAGATTTATGTTTGTTTGTACTTTTTTGTTCATATCTAATTGGAATCTTAACAGATGAGTAAAATGCCGACAGAATGGCATGGAGACCAAATAGCAGAGTAGATCATAATTATTTGTAGTCTCTAAAGTGAAATAATTTACTAAAAATACACGGGACTAAAAACACATTCAGCCGCATTAAGATCTTCATCAATTTTGAAGTCGACTAAAATAAAATAGTGCGTTCATATCTTTTTCACTTCTCATGCTCTAAAATTACGCCGTTATAGCCCTACGAAGCGGGATTAAAGTGACCGTTTATTCCCTATGGAGTAAAAAGTAATTCAAAAATGGAACGATCTTTTACTCTGAAACATGGTCACATAAGAGTAACTTGTCGAAGGTTTTATTTAAATTTCGAATTGGCATGCAAATAGAAAGCGGTTAATTGAAAAAAAAACAAATGAACTCTTCAACGCGAGAAAAATGTATGGTTGTTTGTGTGCATCGTTGATTTTCAAAAGCAATGCCACTGTTGCTAGCCGCTGCAGTAATGTAGGTAGGTACTAATTATCTGTGGAGTGCGGATCATCTTCATTGCAAAAATGTTGTGAGTTTGTGCTGTGTTTTCAATGGTTATAATCTGTGACTGACCTGATAGAAAAAAAAACTGACCGCTCAGTTCAGAATTTTTGTCGAGTGTAAATTTGTTCAGTTTTAAATGACTATTTTTCTCGCACTCGAAGTGAAAAGTACAGTTTGCACCTCGAGACTAAACGCCAATATAATATACCCTCGCTTTCATTGCCTCCCTCGCAAGCTCGGGAGTCAAACCACCTCGGGTATATAATGGCTTCGTTTAGTCCCTCGTTATAAAATATACTATTATTGGCAGATAAAGTTCGAAGATGAACATATTCGTAGGCATTTCCGTAGACTCGTAGTGGGTCACGTTCTGTGCTTTGTGCCTTCTTAGGAATATTATGCATATTTTAAGATCATACGAGGAAAAATGCAGATAAATAATACGTTTGCTAGTGTTGTAGAAAATTCAATTTATGATGGTTTTGTTTAGGTACTAAAGTGGTCACATAATACATACGAAGAAGTGCAAGTTAAAATAAGATAAGCCACTTTTACATTTGCGTGTATTTGAATTAAACAAATTCGCAAATGCATATTTTTTTGGTTAGACACCAAATCCTATAACAAACCTGCCATGCATTTATAATGCAAACTTTTAAATAAATTCTACGGCTGTCTTCCTGGTCGAAATGTATACTTGATGGTAATGAAGCAATTAGTTTTTTCACCATTTACAAACACACAAAAGATTAAGACATCAAAACCTCTGAAGGCCGCAGATATAAAACAATAGTGATAGGAACACAGCAAAAAAGCCAGTCATGACTCATTACTAACTTTAATAAGCCTCTGAGCTCTAATCCGAACAATAAACTTTATTTAACTAACAAATAATCTTAATCGTGCACTGTTTATGAACTTTGAACGTATTTATTAAAGGTTTCTGTTAGTATACTCAATTTACTTAATTATCAATTTTCTGTTAAGTTTCGTTTTACTACTGTTACTCGTTCGACAAATTAACGTAACTCGATGTCCTATGTTTACATGACGACGGTCAAGTTTATCAGATAGTAAAATAAGTCATTTAATTTAATTACGATTAGCCACATAGCCACTAATGTCCTACGATAAGTGGGGCGTATATAGCTACAGACGGCGGGACGAGAACATTGTTGATTACAGAAGGTTCAAACTTAGGTTAAGGTATAAGATCTGCTATTCCCAGCAAATTCTGAAAGTAAATCCACTTAGTAAATAAGCTGAAAGGGTCATGTTTGTGTATTATCCATTTCTTAAACCAGCAGCTCCGGCAGGCAGGCGATTGCAGACATTTGTGTTCTAATAAACTTAATTTGCGAAATTGTACAAATCGTCTTATAACTTTGTGTCTACCTCTCTACTTTTTACAAAAAGAGATACACATTTGGGTTTTCTGCCTCTCGCGATGCAGTGTTAGAATATTAGAGAGTGTCTACGAGGCGGTCGCGAGCGCGCGGAGGGCCGCCCCTTTCTCCTCCGCCAATGGGACGCCTCCGTCGTGTCTCCGCAAGATCTGCGAGGCGCCTGCCCGCTCAGAAAACTGCGCATGACACGAGCGGAGAGCGACTAGGCTAAATGTATGGGAGGTAGATCGAGGGTTTAGATATATCCTATTTCTTGGAATTAACAATAACTGGCGATAAATAAGTCAATAGCTACCTATAATACCTATAATTAATTAGTTCACTAAAATATCTTTTGTGTTAATTGACAAAAAATAGAAGATAAAACCATATTTATTTGATTGAAGATCTCTGATAGTTATTAGGATCATCTTATAGTGCTCTTAGCATTGACTTTCACCGCTTGATCGCTAGTCGCTCGTTCCCTAAGCCCACAGCGACAGCGCACCGCTTTCATAATCCAATTAAGAATAATTGTCGATAAACTGACAGGCGAGATAGCGATTTATGTGGTGATATTTCAGCATCGTTAATAAATTTATGCTTGTTCTTGCCGTTTGATTGCGCGCCGTGTTTCCATTAAGTTTATTCGATTCGCGGTACGAATGCCTCTCAGTATTGACAGCTTGTAATCTAACTGAAATTTACACTGACTCACGTCAAAATATTCCCGTACTCACTGATGTTTAATAATTGCTCTATAGATTAAAGACTACTGTTTATTAAGTACTGTAAGCTTGGCTTTATGTCAGATAAATTATATTTACTGGAGCATCTATATAAAGCGTGTAGCGGAACAACTCTAGAGCTCCTGTTCGCTTTAAATTCAGTTCGATTACATAGACTTGACAGCTCCATAAAAGACTTGAATGTGGCTACAAATAATACAGGGTGGCAGTTTTTCCGCGGGTCGTATTGTCAGCTCTATTGATTTCGCGGCACATTGCGCGCCTGAGTTACGGCGCTGCGGTGAACCCTGACTTACGGCCGCGTCCTCCCGATTTATTAGATCGTTATACCGCATCGGGGCAAAATAAATTCAATTCCGTTCCGTTTTGCGCTCCGTATTTCACAGCGTGACAAATTTCTCGACGCGAGAACCGCCATGCGGGTAACGTCTTGCGGTTTTGCTGTGTTTGGTTTTGATATTTGTACTTTAGTTATTTTGACCAATACTGATATACTAAGGTGTTTTACTAGACAGAAAGTACCTGCACATAAAATGTATGAATAAGAGAAATCAATTTTGAAACCTGAGCCAACACGGAAACAAATCCGTAGCGGGTCTACGAATTACGTAGCCGCGTAGCAATCTTAAAGTTTCAGTAGCTGATGTTCTCTATTAGCTTATATCAGTTTATATTTGTTCAAATTGTTATGTATACGTATATCCTTGAAACATCTTGACATTAACACGAACATTTTATATTCAAATAATGACGATACTTATATACTGTATATACTTATGTATTTGTATGTAAAAACACATGAGACATAACATAGGCTACAGAACAAGTCGACACAGACGCCGCATGTATCTTCAAGGGTAATTTCTACTGTGTGCACGGTCATTAAACTTATATTTACTACATTGTTATCTGAAATAAATGTGACCGTTTTGTCATGCGGGAAGCGCTGTCACAACAAACATTATTTCATTTTACTTTATGATTTTGTAACGTGCCGTGAAGCAAAACTCGCGTTTTGGAAAAAAGCGATTTGAGCATAACAATAACAAAGTACGTACAACGTTTGTCAGCAGTACTGCAAGGGTAGATTGTGTGCAATGTTTTGTGATTAATGTCTTCTGTTACACTTTTGAGTCACGGTAACAAAAGATAGAAAATAATAATACAATCGTTTTCTTTGTGTAAGTACACGAAAATAGACCATACGACGACCTAGCAACTCGCAAAAAAATATAATGTTACATATTGTCGTTATTAGGCACGGGTTAGTCTCATAGTATGTTGATAGGCAATTAAGAAAACCTCCATCATAATTGTAAAGTATAGTGTGAAATTCAGAGAACTCGGAAGACGTACCGTGAATCAATAAACACATTCGGCACTCCCGTCGCATGATAGAGCACAATAAAACCCGTCAATAAGACGAGCCGAGGAATAACAACAGTATTCAAATTTTCGATTCGACTCGGATTTAAACAAAAACGTTCTATTTAATAGTGGAATGTGCAGGGCACGGGTGTCGGTAATGGTGTGTGTAAGACTCTCGGTGTGTGCCTCTCGAATCGATTTGGTTGGTAATCGAGAACGCGTGCTTGATCGGAACTATCGGTGGATATCCACGGTTCTGTTCCGGTTGATTCTGGTCAATCGTCGGTAATCGAATTTCGATCGTTCGGTTCGCGTGCGCGCCACCCGCGACCCGCGTCCTCTGCAATCAACGATTCGATAGACCCAATGTATTGTTATAAATATTACATGCACGTTAAAATATCACGTTTTCAAAAATGCATATAGAATTTTTAAATAAAATCACTTCGTTTAAATAAAATTAATGAATGTCAATTATTTCTGTTAACTTTCATGAATAACTTTATTACTATCCTATAAAACCTACAAGTAAACACACATTACTAGTGAGTTCACATATAACATCTGAAAACGTCATAATTATTTAAATTAACGAATATGATTGACACATGTATTTAAAATAAAACCTCAATTATAGTAACATATTCGTGTGGCCTGCCCCTTATTCGCGTTGCTGTGCTCCCCCAAAATTGTACAAAACGCGACCGGATGTAGGGAACAGCCAAAACGATACAAAACGTATGGGCGGGCGCACTGCAAGCCACACTAATGATATTATTATGCCAATTGATATTTATAGATATAAGTTACATTTGCGATACCTATCAAACTATATGATATTGTTGTGGATAAATTAATGTATGATGTTATAAAAGGAGGAGAGCGTGTATGGTTTAGTAAAGTTACAAAACTACTACGTACTTACGTGTTGTTTATGTAACACATTTAATATTTTCCTACAACAAACTTGGACAATAAACACAACTAACTCACAAAAAACTGTTATATTGAACGTACATAATTG
The DNA here is from genome assembly GCA_916618015.1 of Xestia c-nigrum. NCBI lineage: Eukaryota > Metazoa > Arthropoda > Insecta > Lepidoptera > Noctuidae > Xestia > Xestia c-nigrum. Next base: position 8,515,327 of record OU745245.1, on the reverse strand, counting down.
ATAAACTTTTTCGAACGTTTCCCAACACCGAAAATAGTTTTCAAATTATCCACACAAATTCGTGGACGGTGTGTCCGCACAATAATAAATATTTAAAGAGGTTAGCAGGTGCAATACGCCTTAAATTGATGCCCAAATAACAGAGTACGGCCGAGCTCAAATAATAATAAAAAACAGGCTCGGCTTTGAGAGCGGCGAACCTGCAATTTGAGAATTAATTCTATCACATTTCGCCCGCATCTCGGCCAATTCGCCGCTTTATGGCTTTCCTGACACCGCAACAGCTGATTAAGTATAAAACAATCTCGCCGCCCGCAATCTCGCGATATTATCGGGTTAATCAACAACCTTCAGCTTTTTTATCAGTGTTTGTTTCGTTTGTAATGTAAACGCTGCGGCCCTCGGGAGCGCCGCCGCGCCGCGCTGTTGAGCCGGGCGGCGCGGTGGCGCAGACGCAGGCGGCGGACAGCGTTCGATGATTGGCAACATGACAAATGGCCTCCGATTGTGCCATGATCTATTAGTTATATTAACAAAACAGAATAGACTCACCTTGAGTCAGACACATCATATTTAAAGATCGTTTTTATATATTGAATTGTATCGGATTAATCTGACGTAAACCGACCAATAAAACCTCATCGCCACAGACGGATGTATGAGGTGTTATAATTATTCAACAGTCTAATTTTTATTTCGATAGCGAGTCTACATCCGGGAGCACATTCACCATAGATTGATATCACATTAATTAATATTCTCAAGGTATCAGAATGTTACTTACTATCCTACAACTGAGCTATTGGCCATTGATTTATAAAACTTGCAACAATCAAGGTTAATAGCCCGATAATTGATGATAGATGAATGTTTGAGCCTAATTGGAGTAATAAGGCAAGTAGAACGAAGTAATGAGCGCTCATAATGAGCACTTGATATATGCATTCCTATATGATTACTGGTGGGTAGTTATTGCGAAATGCGTAATAAGTGCAATTTATTACTAAATAATTCGTTGCGTGTTCTTTTTATTTGTAGCAGAAATTATTATTACTAAATAGTAACTTATTTCAAACCGACAACTTTCAAAGACTAAAAAAATGTAGGACTTGCATTTTCATAGACTGTTTCAGAATATGGCCAATAACCAACTTATTGTTTGCAAGGATTTAAAAACTCATTCAAGATGTAACCATCTGGTACCGTTTTTAACTTCGATGACGCAGAATGCGAATTCACGAGAAAGCGAGAAACGGAAACTAAAAAAGGATTTTATCAGCTCAAACACAGTTCACATTCTGGGGTGAACTGGCGCAGCCCCGAAACCCACTGGTCTATTCACTGCATTCCATTCGACGTGCTTTTCATTAGGTTTCCAATCAGTATACAGCGTGACTAACTAACGATTCGTCACGAAGGATTAAACTCCTCGACCCGCGCAGCATCCCACACGAGGTCAAGGTCGGCGTAAAACACTCCTCCGACATTGGACAGGCTCTGATACAAACACAAGTTGTAAATTACATCATTTGATTGGTTCCAATCAAGCATGGTCTCGATTAAAAAATATATTCGAGACTGGGCCGAATTAAAAACTTGCCATGCTCAATTTGAGTCGACACTTTATGATTTTTTTGTTCATTACTTACAAATGGAAGTGTGTAATTTGTTGACATGCTGCGTTATTAAACATTTTGAAATAATTTCAATCCGCCATTGTTCATTGAATTAGTAAAGCGAAGTAGAACAAATGGGCAGACATGGATCGTAATGTAGATATAAATTCCTTACTGAGAAGGATATGATGTTATGAGTGTGAGAGCTCTGGTTTTCTATATTAGTCTTGCAATAGGAATAAAACGGAAAATCCCTCATTCGCACGCGGTGTGGTCAGAAATTATCCTACGGAAATGCTTTAAAAGCGTTTTCCTATGACATCCAAGGACAATATAGGACAATTAGTGAAAGAATTTTCGGAAATGGATCAGAAGTTCCGAAGATTACCAAAGAAGTAAGGCTTCTATGTTTAAATGTAAGGCACATCTAAAGATTAAAACCTTACCTCTTTTCTTTGTGATATTAATATACATAGTTTGGATAATTTATAAGTGGAAAATTGGCTTTTTTCTACATATTACTTTTACTACTCGAATGTATTAGCTGTAACTTTTCTTAAAATTAATAAAATAAAATAAAATAACCACTAGCACTAACAGTCAATGATTAAAAAGCTATTATGACCTTTCTCCCTCTGAAAAACTCAATTTCGCCTCAGTCAAAGGTTATTAAATGTCCAATTTGTTTACAAATATGTATAAAAATTGCAAATCCAAATTTAGTCCGTCAAGAAAAAATACTAATAATAATAATGGACACGCATTTATTTGTGTTTGTAAAGCAATGATTATTGACAAAGATAAAACGCATCAAAACTAGGGACTGGGGGTCGTCACGTCAGAACCAACTAAAAATTATACCCAGGTGTGACGTATTGAGAATTAAAGCATCATATCCTCGTCAATTTTGGTTTACGTAACGAAAAAAAAAAATACGGTTCAAATATTTTTGATAAAAAAAAAATTGGTCGTCTACCCTATTAGCCATCTAATGCTAAAATTATTCTTGTGATTAGTAAAGGGGATGTTGGAAACAAAAATAGAACATCTCTAATAATTACTTCTACTTTTTTTCAACGGCCAAACCTGCAGTTGGCTATAATTATACTGTTTCAATGTTGTAATTGTTTCTTTAGACTTGCTCAAACATAAAAGTTTCTACTGACCGAACAGTCGCTGTATTCATCCCATATGTGTTCTATTACACCCAATAATTATGTATAACAATGAAGCACAGAAAACAACGGAAGCCATGGAAGTGCTAATTTGAAAAATACAAACCGCAGTGTACTATAATGAGCACAAAGACGTCCCTCGTAGTGAGCGATGAAATGACTACTAAGGGCCTACAATTAGTGAACGAAGCAAAATGGCTGACCAGTCAACCACTGTAGTGAGACCTTCCTCGTCTCTTCAGCAGGGGGCGAGGGGACCCGTCGGAGGGGGCAGAGCGATAATATTCGGAGGTCGTGTTTACTTGGCGTTTGCCCTCCCCCGAGTTACACGATGTGCGTGTGTGTTAATTTAATTTTCTACTTGCAATAATTGCAGTTAGCCCCGGGACAGACAGGCGAGGGCTCGACACGACATACTAGAGTTGTCTTTACATACACCGAGCGGACAGTCGCGTGTGCCCCGACCCGCTAGCCCGCTCACCCGCTCACCCGCTCACCCACTCACCCGCGCGCCCTGCCCTGCCGGTCAAGCGTACATACGTATACTATCACTTATGCGATTAAACTTTATTGTTACAGTTATGCTATTTAGTGAAAAAACAATCTATAAAGCTTGAACATTATAGATTTGTAAGGCAAAAGTACTGGTCACGAATTAAAAAACAAACGTATTACTGAAATAATTATATTGCTATCGAGGTGGGCAGATTGTCTTATCGTAGATGTGTTCAGCTGTATGTAAATTGTAGAGCTAAGCCAATTTATTTAATACTTAGGCTCAACAGAGTAAAGTACACAGAATGCACCAGTATAACGAAGTCCTTAGGGAGCCATGGTGAGGCTCTGCTGCGCCGATCTGTGTGGTAAGGTGTAAATGATAATGGTGCGCGTAGCGGGGTGCCCGCGCGGCTTTGTGCGCGCCTCTGCATTTGTCATGTTAACACTGAACGTGTGAAGAGCCCTTATTAATGACGAACAGATTACGCCGGCTCAAGTCGCGGTCTCATTGTTGCCATTGTCAGCGCTGCCTCGGTGTGGCCACATTGAAAAGCGCTTTTTCTTCTATTTGCTTTGGGTTTCATTCAAATAATAGGATTTTCGGTTTGTAAGCAGCAAAAAACCTTTTGAGTAAGCAGGTAGGTAAACATAAGCCTGACAAAAAAGTCAAACGTGTATGTTTAATTCGATTGGAGTTGACGCAACTAATTCGATATTTATCTGATGCAACGTTATTCTATCGTGTTATGTTATAATAGGGACACTCGAGATAATTGAACTATTTGTATCTAATAATATGCGACCAATGTTTTTGACTAATAAACCGTCCGTTTATGAGGCTTTCATGGAGCAATTACCAGCGGGGGTCTATCCTAAGCCGAGAGGTGTAATGCAATAAACTCATAAACTGCCGGTCGATGCACAAGTGTGTGAAACCATTTATGATTCCCCGCTAACGGCGGTTCTTTTTAGTGTTCGAGTGACCATCGCTTGCTGGGTTAGAGGAGTGGCTCAGCCCGAGAATAGGAAAACCGCAGTGCACGAGAACACGCTGACGAGCAAGACGCGGCAAGTTTCCAACTGGCCTTTTTTCTTCACACAGAAGTTTTGTGGTATCGTTTACAAATTTATTGTAGTTAATTCTGGGAACATTGTGTCGTGCGCGCTCATTGAGTTTTGTTGTAAAACGCACCAATTATATAATAAAACCTTTTGTGATTTAGGTTGAATGAACGCGTTTAGAGGAGGCCGAAATTAGACCACGGCTAATTTGTTTTTGTTGCTGCTTCTTACAGTCCTATGTTTTATGACGAATTCTAATCATATCTCCCGGGTTTTATAATTATGATTAAGATTTATATCATTTCTTTCAAATGTGATGAATTTTAAACTAGACTTGGAATAAATTGGTGGCTGATATTTTTAAATAGTGACCCAGGTCTGTCTGTAGAGTCTTTAGACCACGGTGATAAAAATGAAATGACACTAGTAGGTATGTTTCAAGAAATCCAAAATATTTATCACCGCAAATCGTTTGACATTTAAGTATTTCTCTGTAAATTAATGAAGTTTATAGTGGTATTATAATGTTAAACAATAAAATTAGCATCAACAATGCTACATAGAGACGCCGCGGCGCCGCGCTGCATCGCGCGTCGCCGCTATGTGACATAATCGCGATAACTTTGCTTTGAATCTTATTTTATCTATCTCCACTGACATACGAAATGTATTTTATCATATGTATGTCAGATTTACCTACGCCAAATAAATCTAAAAAAATATTGGTACACCTCACTATAATAAGTGCAATGTAGTAGGCATAATATAATAAGATGATTGAAGGATATGAATAAGTACGAGTATGTAGGTACCCATTTCGTTCCATTGATGTTTTAAATTTCGTAGACCAGAAATGATGATCCTTATTGATATATTTTGTAACTAGGCGATGCACGCGGCTTCACCCGCGTAAAATTATATTAAAACCTTCCTCTTGAATCACTCTTTGTATAAAAAAACCCGCCTAAAAAACTGTTGCGTAGTTTAAAAGATCTAAGCATACATAGGGACAGACAGACGTGGCGGGAGACTTTGTTTTATAATACGTAGTGATTATGTAGTGATGTAACATTTATCCTACTCCTACTAATATTATAAATGCGAAAGTTTGTGAGGATGGATGTATGTTTGTTACTCTTTCACGCAAAAACTACTGAACGGATTTGGATCAAATTTAGCACACAGATAGTTTATAACCTGGATTAACACATAGGATACTTTTTATCCCGGTAGTAAGATCCCATGGGTCAATTTCAAACTTCACGCGGGCGAAGCCGCTGGCGGAAGCTAGTTTATCATAATGTAACTAACAATGTTATGCGAATAAATGATCTGACTTGATTAAATTATGTATAGGAAAAGGCATATACGGTTGTATTGTACCCCTACATGTCTTCCTGATCAGCAAACGATGTAGATGCCTTTCTGTGTTTCGCTGTGGACAAAGTTTCCAAAGCCTCGTAATAATTCTTTAGCAATAATACGGTGCTCTACGTATTTTTAACTCAATTTCCATTTGTCGGTAATATAAATAATTGTCAAACGGGACGTGCGACTGTTTCTGTTCGGTAGAGATTATGCACGTAAGAATAGATTATTATTGTTTGAGATTCGCAGCTCTGTTTATGTCTAGACTGCAGGCATTCTTCCTCCATAGATACACACCCAGTATCAATAACAGCATCTGGCACAAATACCTGATAGTTACAGGTAAACAGTCTCACTGAAACAATGTCTCGGTTAGAACGAGCTAGCTCTAGTGCGGCCGCGCTGGCGCTTTAAAGGTCGTATGAAGATATATTAACGCGGCGTGAAAATAAAGAGCAAGTAACAGACACAAATACGTATCATAACACAAACGGATCTAGTATTTCGTGATCGGGGCGTGTTCGTTGCGTATTAATGTACCCGCGGAACGATAACCATCGCCGACGCTTTGTGCTGCGCCGGCCCATTGTGCGCGCCGCCCGCGCCGCCAGAAAAGTAATTCTTAATAGACAATAAGCCGACGTTTAGCGCTTTTATTTATGTAACACAATGCTACGGTTTGCGAGAGATATATGGATCGCTCGGATCCCAACCACTTAATATACGCGCGAAATGTTTAGCCTTTTTCTTTTTGCAATACTTTAATGATGCTTAATGTGAAGGGTATTTAATAAACATTCGGGTGTTTGAGGAAAAGGTTTACATGCAAGTGCCCATCTTCGCTGAGTCATTTAACGTAATCACGTTCAGAAATAATGCGAGAAGGTTTGCGGTGTTTAACAAGAAAAAATTATGGCATGAAATATTGATGTGCTAATCGAGTATGACTTGAAATTGGATAAGCGTCCCATAAATAACAGTGCACGGCTTCTTTTTCGATATCAAAGCAATTTTTGGGAATATTCCAAGACGCGATAAAAATACTGCTTATGCACCGGTAACAAGTGCTCAACTTATGTCTTAAATCAATCAATAGGTACCTACATATTACTTTTTCACTAGTCAAATATACATGTGCTCAATTGCAGTGCACGTTATGGCTTGCATTATTCAACTAGGTATGACTTTAATAATAATTGAATTCTTCGTATTCAATTAAATCGACTGAATTTCATTCTTAAATAGAATATTTATTACTGCCATTACCTACCTATTATACTCATCATAGATCAAAGCTTCACTTTGCATGTATGTCACATTACCAATGCACAATGCGCTGATCATTGTCTAGCAAAACTACTCGTTTGTCTATGCTCATAAATGTCAAATTGTCAACTGTCAAATGATCCCTGTGGCTTGTCAGCATTTGATTGTAGAACGCTACGGTGAATCAATTGATAGTCGAGGAAGAAGGTTAATTATATTCTGCTTGTCGATGACCCGTCACTTGTTTATGGTAGGTTTGTTCCTGCACGTTTTCCTTTATCGATGAACAATCATAATTGGCTATCGTTGAAAACTGTGTATTAAGTTAATGCGTTGGCATGACTTCAGGTGAATTGTGCCGTGTAGGTATTAGTTAGGTACTTATCTATGTATAAAGACGGTCTGTTGTATTTCTCTTCGATGCTTTTCGTGGAATAGGTGATTCGCCTTTTAAACTTTTCAGATTAGCCACAAAAATATATTATATTTCGTGAATGACATAGAATCGACGTTGTTAAACAAAGGTTATAGTGTATGTTAGGTTATTGCTTCAGTCAAATAAACAAAACCTGAAACCGTGACCATTGCACAAATTACGCAATTAGTTAAATTAATTGTTTAATTTATTTCAATAAATAAAAGAATAATGTTTGCCTTGGAGCACATGCACGTTTGCTTAAGTCCTTTCACAGTTATTCGTATTTTACCTCTAACTTGGCACTGCGTAGTAATATCGCTCTGATATTTTTTCTCGTTCCAATAAGGCCTGGTGTACACCAAAGCGGACAGGAGCGGAGCGGAGAGGAGATGTGCCAGATTCAACCAATCACGAGAGACGGGATGTAGGTTTCAACTAACGTTCTTGGTCGAATCTTGCACTCCTCTTCGCTCTGCTACTCTCCGATTTGGGGGAAACCAGGCCTAAGGTTTCTTCTCGAGTGCTGTCATGGACAAGGCTGTGAAAATTATAGTGACCTTCATTCTTTTCACACTATTCAATGTTAGGCCGAAGCTTTCAGAGGTAAACTGTGTGAAAGTATTAAGTACTGTACTTTTCAATTTCCATCGAATTGTCAACTGTCTTTTGGTCACACTTGGTTTTAATATCCTGATGTTACTTAATTCAGTAAACCATCATTTTGTAAGTATAATTAACATGTGTGCATAACATAATTTTGCGGAGAATCATGAGCAATTTAAAATAATGAGACACTCTGGCGTGAATAAAACGATAAATAATGGCGATGAAGAGTGTACCTTACAAAGATTCAGACAGATTAATCGGGAGTTCAGTACTGTGTTTAATTGTAAGCTAACCGTAGAATGCATCTGGTATGGCATTGTTTGAGCATGAATTGTACAGTAACATGAGTTCTAAATATTATTATCGTGTACCGCAATGAATTGTACAGTAACATGAGTTCTAAATATTATTATCGTGTACCGCAATGAATTGTACAGTAACATGAGTTCTAAATATTATTATCGTGTACCGCAATGCAGGTTGCATTACGATACGATGCGTCCACGTTAAAACATGCATCCTATGAATGTAAGAAATATGCAACATAAAATTGATATAAGTAGTTACCACAATTTTATTTTCAAACTTCGGCGTCAAAATATTCCTCCGCATCATTGCCCAGAAAATTGGTTACATTGCGACGTCGAATGGCTATAAATATAATAATAATAACGTAATTATTTGTAGAAAGAAAGAGCCAGCCGTCTTGTCACGCGACGTGTTGACCAAGAGGGGGCAAGAAATTTCCTTAAAAAGCTAAACTAATTACCTATGAAATACAAATTGTTACTGCTACGTTTCATGTCTTTTTATTATTCCTCATTCGTAGCAATCGTAGCAGAAAGCGTAGCATCAGCGTCTACGCCATTCAATTCCCAACCAGCGTTTTATCATCTCCTAGCCGTTTACCAAGTGTGAGTCGGATTCTATTTCACCGGATGCAGCTGAATGTAAGGAACGACTGCCTATTGACTTCTACAACCGAGTCGTTCAATTACTCCTTAGTAAGACTGGTAATCAGACTTCCACTCCCAACCAGCATCTGCAATCACAATAAATTCTATTTATATCCTCTAGTTGCCTGCAACAAGAGTCCTAGTGTGTCATCAAGTGCCAGTACTTGCGCTTGTTATCCGTGAGGTATAAGTAGAGTTAGTGCTACGAAGCAGTGGATAAATTAGCCGGTGAGCCGCCGCTAATTGCACCACAACACAAATATTTAATAACAATCCCAGATCCTCTGAGATGACCACTTATCTGTTCAATTGGAGTAGCAAAAGGAGTGGAGTCACTGTTCAAACTAATAGGTTTAAATTGATGAATTGGAGAATGTATGACCCACATCGAGACTGATTGTTTGAAGTTTTTTTTTTTAATAACTTGCTGCAAGTTTTCGGTTTTATAATTTTTCACACCTTACCTTGATTTTGATTAAAATTCAATTTAATTTTAGTTTACAAGTCTTTTTGAACTCCTCAAACTACAGGCAGTATTGTATTTTTAGATAAACAATTGTACTTATTTCAACTGTAATGAATCTACGACTAACTACACATACTTAAAACATTCATGGTTAAAATTAATTCTTTAATAAATTTTAAACAGTTGTATGCGACTCTACTGTCTCTGTTGTTCAAATTATCGCTGCACGATTGTTAAACATTATTACGTCGGGTGTTGTTTAATAGAAACAAAAATATCTGGCGGCGCGCCTCGTGTTTGATCTCGAGGTGTTCGCCCGTCGAGCGCGATTAGCCCTCTCTCAACGTATAATCAAATGTGCCTCGGGCCACCTCTACCGAGAACAAAGCCGGTTCAGGCTCTGACGTCCACCATCCATTGCCTGTTTGTTACAAGATAACTTTGATATTGATGAACAAACGCTGTTTTGGACGTCGTGGTCGACGATCGAGCAGTGGTTTCGTTTTTAAAAAGCGACCAGTCCTATTGAACAGCGGCCGGCATCGGCGGACGAAGCCTCTCATTTGGCCGCCATTTGTCGGCCATTTCGGTGCACCGATCATAAATGGAGCTCGCTTCGGGTCACGTTAGCATCTCGGGAGAAAACGTGAAAAATCACACTTCGACGCGTGAAATTACTATCGATATACGCGGCCCGGTTTATCTTTACGTATTATGTTTTAACGAGATTAAGAAGTGGACTAGGTTTTAACGATGATTTGGTTTTGATTTGATTCAATTGAGTTTGATTGAAGCTTTTTGATACGGAGATGCATGTTCTTTACAAAAATATAAAACTGTGGACATCAGTCCATTTATTACTGCAGAGCTAGGCTGAAATGAGAAAGGCATTCATGTCAAATAGACCTGAATGATTTAAAAACAAACACCGGCAAGTTACCTGTTGTTAGAAAAACTAGCAAGCTATTCCTACGTCGCGCATTATGTTTAGGGTCGATAAAAACAGAACAGACCAACATCAAGTCCCTCATAATAATAGCGGCTCACATTGTCCTTCGGCGCATTCTTTGTTCTATAATTAATTACAGCGTCAGTACGCAGGCTCTGCAGGTACAAGAGTGGGTACCACTTAGTGCTCGTCCGGAGTCGCCGACATTTAGCGGAGCCTCGTGAAGCTCTGGTTAGAGCGCGCTTCGGGCACATTATACATCAAGCGGACGGAACGAACCTTTCTCAAAAATTACATAGCGCCGTACCAAGGCAAAGTTCTCGTAGTGTAGCGATTTATTTATTTCACTTAAAGTGCGTCGTAAACGCTTGCTTGAGCGTACCGCCTCGCCTGAGACAGACGACGCCGCTAAATTCATTTATCGGGCATAAATGAATTTACTACGAAGTATAAATTGTACAATATTATTAGCTTGTTATTGAACCTTACTGTTAATGCGTATAAAAATGTATTTAGCGACCTATTCGCCGACAAAAGAACCATAATATTCTGATGATAACCATTTGTGTTGATCGGAAATCAGGAATTGCTTAATTATGCTATTATGGTAAGTGATTTTATGTAGGAAACCGTTCATGTTTCATGGGAAATCGTTTTATTCATTTTCAGTATTACAATAGTAAGCATAGGTAGGTATATCTGCAATAATATGTCAAATTAGGGAAATGTTCTCCACATTATTGATTGCTATTAAGGAACGAAGGAGAATAATTTTTCGCTGTTGTGATGCGCCGACGCAATCGTCTCCGCAGACGATCCGGCGCAGAGGAAGGGAGACAAAACCTTTACTCTAGACAGAGATGCAAGACCTTCGAAAGTACTAATAATTCTCTGTTTTTCTTTTGGCAGATTTGTATAGACTTAGATAGATATATATATGAGTATAGATCATCTGGCTGGCCATAAAAATACGAGTATATTATTGCTATTGGGCTTGATAAAGATTTGTTTGATTAGTTACCAATAAAATATACATAGGTACTCATATTTGTATTTATGCTACATGTTACAGTTCAGAAATAACCAATAGCTAAACCTGTTTCATTCATTTCATTCAAATCATTCATTTAATTGATTTAGTTGCACCTGCAAACTAACAGCCATGAATAGATAATGTCACAACTGAAATAAGCAATAACTTTGCATGGTACCACTTCACTCAATGAAAGAAAAACCGTCAGCTGCTGACACTCAAACCAGGTTTAATTTTAACTAGTAAGTATTATTTAAAATAAAGGAATGAATACTAACAGTATAGGTAACCTAACGTAATGATAACTCTGGGTATTTATTAATTGAATATATTTTATGTGAGTCGTTATTATTTGCCGCAGAACTTTAAAAAATCGACTAGATTGAAGTCTGTAGTTAGTGATACTTCAAATAGACTTAAACTAAGGATAATTTCAAACCAAGCATTTTATAGAGGGTTTTATAACTGGATAACAATATATGTGAACTTAACACAGAGTTACCTCATTTGAAAAAAAAACACCTCGTATGTTTATACGTCTAGACATGATACAAATCCCACTTTTACCAATAAACAATAAAATTTTATTCGTTACCATTCATGTGATACTTGTTTGATTATTATTTTAGAAATTGACTTTTGTAATAAGGAAAAGACCCAGCCAATACAACAAAAACCCATAAAGGTCTTTGATGTAGTTTCTGATACTGTCAGCTTCCGTGTCATCCCACTGCTGGGCTAGGGCCTAGTGACTTCCAGCTCTTTCTACCCAAGGCTATTGTGGACCACTGGTCGTAACTTTCAATACGCTATCTCAAGTTAGTTACAATCGATAATGCTGAAACTGTAGCTTCGGAATCCCACTTGCGTAAGGTAAGTATTACTTTCTCAAAGTTAAACGAGCATATACAATGAAACAGATTGTTACAGTTAGCAACACAAACTGGTGCATAACTAGGGTTACCATCTGTCCGGAATTGTAGGAACATATATGACTTTAGCCCTGCCGGTATGTCCGGACTTTGCCCGGCCCTGTTGTTTGTACGGACTTTGCAACATCATCAACATCATCTGCCTACTATTTTCCCAACTCTGTTGGAGTTGGCTTCCAGTCTTACCAGCATGCAGCTGAATATCAGTATTTTACATGGAGCGACTGCCTATCACACCATTGCCACAACCCAGATAGTACTGGGAAACTGATACCCTTTGGAAAGACTGATTGTCCGAATTTTTGGGCCACTGACTACCTGTAACGACTGTCAAAGATCTACAAATGACAGCCGGGATCAACTGGTTAACGTACTTTCCGAGGCACGAAGGAAACCTGGTATATAGAGGTGGTCACTGGTCACCTATCCACAGACCAACATAGGCAAGCACGGGTTAACCTAAAGATTGACCTGAGAGGCTGTTGATTGTGGTTGCCACGAGCTCCTCAGTTTGTGCGGATTTTGCAACATAAGAAGTTTTTTCGAAAAAAGAAAACAGTTAAAATAAAAAAAATCGGTCTTGTTTGAAAGTGTTCAGCTTTTTGGTGCAACTTTTCAAATTTCAGAATGGTAACCCTATGGTAACTGCAATGCCCGCGCATTAACCCGCTCGCCTGCTGCCCGCCCCGCGTTTACAGCCGCGGTCTAATGAGCCCTGTGCTTGACATGATGGATGAGCGCCCAAATCTGTTTGATTAGCGTTGCTTTAGCCGACACACTCATTTGGGTTCGCCTTATTGGGCGAAGTGCGCACTGGTACAATTTTAGGCTCACGTTGACTACAAAAAATCCATAAAAATGCAACAATGCTGATTAATAACAGAAAAATACGGCAAATATTTTCCTTCTGACTAGCGGCTTCCCTGCGAAAAGCTGTTAAACGTAATAAGCTGTAATCGAAACTGTAATTCTGTGTTCTTTCTATGAGCAGGTTTTCTTGCGATAGATAAATCGCGACTACTAGCAAATAAAAGCAGGGTTTCTGCAGGAGATTGAGTTCGAAGCGCATAGATAAATCACAACTATAAAACCGCGTACCAAATGTCCCAAATAAACGTTACACGATACTATCGGTCACTTTCACAGACATTTTGAGAACATACCTACTACTGAACCAATGCAATGAATAAAAAAAGTTTAGTGAAAAATGTCAACTTGCCGAATCTGCTACCAGTGGCTACGAACTTTGCTACGAGCTACGAGATAATAAGAACAATTCATTTTGCCCAAAACTTTTTTAACTTCTGTTTTGTTTAGATCTTAACTCTAAACCCTCCACAAAGCTAAATAGCCGGTCTGTCTGTGAGCGCCTTACCTGCACCTACCGTAATGATGATCTCATATTTGTTTTTATTATAACTCGTTATTAGATCGTCGGTGTTTGAACAACACACCTCATATAATTGGCTTTTTTCCTATCAAATTCGAACGTGCTTTATTTATTCGTCGTTTTTGCTTATTTTTCAAGTAATTAGTCCAATCTACTTGTGTCAGAAATATATCCGTGAAGTCATCTCTATGAGGTACTTATTTGCATGTTTATATTTATCTTCGTAATTAAAATGTTTGTGGCTAACCGCACCCATATGTACATTATGAGTATATCTTAATATATATAAATCTCGTGTCACAATGTTTGTCCTCAATGGACTCCTAAACCACTTAACCGATTATAATAAAATTCGCACACCATGTGCAGTTCGATCCAACTTGAGAGATAGGATAGTTTAAATCTCAAATTATGAGACGCAGACGAAGTTGCGCGAGTCAGCTAGTTATATTATATTTGCATGTGAAGGAATTATGTCAATTCGACAGCTTGTTGCCAACAGCATACGAAACAGGAATACCTTTAAATATAATCACACAATAGTGTTCCTAAGGAAACTAGCGCCATCTGTTGTGAAGTAGTACATTTTATTCGCTGTTTCTACACAAAACACGATAAACTCATACAGCAAGAGAAATTATTTGTAGTCATGACATAAATAAAATTAAACGACCAAAACGTTTCGGTTAAATTAAATTCGATTCCATTTACAATGTTGTACAACAGCAAATCACAATCAATTTGCCACGTAGCGTGTATTCACCCCTTTAGCATTGTGGCTTCCCCCAACACAAGTGAGACAATATGGCAACGCTGAGTCTGCGTCACGCCGACTTCTCGCCTCCTCGCGACACTGTAATCGAGGGGGACGAACAACCTTTGTCATCCTACCCCGCAAAACTACCCGCAAACAATATCAAACTTTAAGTCATGCGATTAAGGATAAAATTCTCCTGCCAAAAAATCTGCAAGCATCATAAATTTTATGGCATTTTAATACAGCCATAACAACATAACAATAATAGGGTAAATGTTTTGGTAAGCCATAAATAAATTGAATAACGTCCCGCTGAGAGACGACAAATTCGGCGACACACAATACATTGTGACAGTCTCCAGGAAGTGCGCGATTAATAAATTATTGTGTCCAGGTGATGTGGGCATTGTTGGCCAGCGGACGATGACCATTCCCTGGATTTAATAGCATGATTTATTAATTGATATTCTTGAGTGAAAATAAACGTATAATGATTGATCATAAAAGCGATGTCTCCAAGTTTATTTAGAGAAATGAATTAATGCATTAATAACCTTACCTTACCTTGCCTTATTAAGTTCGAGTTATTTGAACTGCAGCTAAAACTGGGCATGAGCCGAAATGGGTTTGATAGCTTTCTGCTACCTACCATGGGGAGACCGCTTTAAGGATCTTACGGCTTCAAGCTGAGGTTCACAATAGTTAATGCAGACAGCAGTAAAGATTTGTGCAGCGTACGCATCTCAGACTGCGACCTGCACTCGCTGACCTTCTAACTGACGTTCTCGATGATGACGAATATAATAACTAGGTTAAAGTTACTCGGTGTGCGCGTAAAACACAGAGACAGACTTGGCACCACATCAACCACACACCTGCTAGAGTAGCGCATGTAACGTGGCCGCAGCTTTACCTTTGTTAATAAATAGAAAACATGCTCCAGAAGATGTAAAATTCACGTGAAGCGGTACGTACAGCCTATGCCTACGTCACGTCAGACTGGCCGGCCGGCAGGGCACGACAGAAAACAATCGCTGTGTTTGCTCGCCTCGGCTAATAGCCCATTACTGCCCGACTGGCCGTACACGCGAGCTCAGCTTTACTTCACTTGACACTTAACTATATAGAATTTAAAGCAATTATTGTGTGCACTTTTGCTATGTATATATCGAGTCTAATGTAGGTAGGTACTACTTATTGGAATATTATATTTTTGTGTTTTATTTGTTTACTTCTGGGTTTATGTCAGTTTTGGTTGATTCAGCAGCTTAAGTGTCCAAACAACAAGACAAGCAAGAAAATAAATGTCGCAAAACTTATTGCGACATTCTCTGACCCATTGAGATGAAACACAAAGGCACACATTGATGGACTTACGCTTATCACCGAGAACTGTCACCCGAAGCAGCGTAACGCAGTGTTTGCTGATCCCAGCATAACCAGACTTTCCACCGAAACTCAGCGGTCTATACAATTACTTACTAGCATTTCCTGTTATGCCTGTACCGATAAAAAGTTCTGAATCAGTGTTCTAAACAGTGAAAGATTCCGGAAAACACGGTTCTTTACCACACAAGATTCCACCACTGTCATACGATTCTGAAACATAACTCCGACAAACGTTTCTCCGCCATATGAGCCGCCGACAGAAACTTTCTTTATAAGTTTTATTAATTATTACTGTATTAATTATGTTTTATCCGCTACGAACGTTTTGCCGACAGAACGATTAATTCATAAGCGAATCGACGACAGAATCTTTTACCAAATACGGATTCGTCGACCACACTGATTTAGGCTTGGTTTAACACTACTGACTAAATCTCAAGACTATACAATTTCTTTGAAAGATTTAATAAAACATATATATGCAAATGAAAATAACTTTTATTGATAACAATTACAAAGCTACATAATTTTTTTGAAAGATTAAATGAAAAATACCCTGATTTTCAATTAATGAAGTACTTTCTTCTCACATTTTTCTAAAAATCTTCGTAAAACCACGACACATCTTCTACATTTCAAAACAAGCATAGCCTACCTAGTTACTCGTAACATAACAAAACAAAAGCATATTTATTTTCACAAAGCAACCATTAAAGGAACTGTAAAAGTTTAAATATGTACTTGTAGGTGAAACAATAAATCGAGTGGATTTATGCGGGCGCAATAAATGTCTTCCCGAGTAAAAGTAAAGTGTGAAGTGTTGTTAGCAGTTATATTGCACAAACGTGGGATATTTATTTAAGAGGCAGCGAGTGCCGAGTGCCGAGTGCGGAGTGCGGACTACGCAAACTGAGCACTCCGGACGGAAATGGGCCACGACTAATGTAGACGATATGGAGCGAGCACCCGCCGCTCAGCGTGAGGGATGAGGATACGGTTCTAAACGCCTTCTTATTTGGGAATCGCTAACAGTACTAACTGTGAATCTGGATGAGATGTTGATGGAATGAAGGGTATCCCGAAGAGATTCTAAAGAGAAGCAGCAAACTTAACATTAAATAGAATAAAGTCAACTTGAGATAAAGAAATCATCACCCTCCTCCGTTTTAATGCAGGCGAGCCATAATATCGCCCTTTAGCGAGCTTTTGCATCTGCTCCAAATGCTCGAAAACTCTATCACTTGAGAAAAACGGACAATATACCAAACCGATAACCATTGAGAAAGCAAATGAAAAAACAATTGAAAATTTAAAAATATAAAATTAATAGCTCCCAGTATAAATAAACAGCTCATAAAATAAAATTGAGCATTATCAAATTTGTGAAGGAAATTCGCCTAAATACGGGCTGTGGATCGCTTCAACCGAGGTTTTACGAGCCTGTGCCCTTAGTGTGAATTTAGTGAACCAATATTGACTGGGTGAGGGAATGTTGCCACTTCTCCCTGCAAATGTACCGGAACCCTCCAGAAATAAAGCGTGCGCCAATTTGCTCGATTACTTACTCCAGATGAAATATTTGCGCGTTGGTAACACTTGGACTTGGTGCTTTACGCGAAATTGATACGAATTGTTCGGGCGAAGTGTTTTGGTGAACATTCTTGGGATTCGAAAAGTACATCCAGCCAACCAGTTAGGTACTTTTCAAAAATGGTTTGTTATTTTTTCACATGGATACTTGGATAGTAAAGGTCGTAGCACACTTATCAACTCGGAAAGGGATCGCCACCGCCTCGCCTTTCCCCTTGGCATCAAACAGGCGTCCACGTAACGTAACCACGTAACGTAAGCGGATTAGAAGCTACGGCACGTCGACGCGGCTACAGTTAGGCGACGCCGCGCTTACGGCACGCCGACCGCTAGTTGACGGCTAGGTGGCACTAGTTCAATCATTTTAACTGTAGCGCACGGTAATGTCCCGATTCACAATATTTGAGTTGGTTACCATTGCCATAGCACTTGATAAAGACCGTGGGAGGGGCGTGGACGAAGATACGTAAGCTATTAGGGTACGGACAGCCATAAGCTAGAGTATGGAGAGCCGTAAGCTAGAGTACGGAGAACCGTATACGGGAACTGCAAGTTCCCGTACCACACCGCGGTGTGTGAGCTTGTCCCGAGGCGAGGCGGTTACGTTGCGATTCCGATTAGTGTACGTTGCAGTAGGGAGTTTCATACAAATAATACTGACGTGACGGTGACGATCCCTTTCCGATTTGATACGTGTGCGACGACCCTTACGAGTAGTTGGAGCTCGTGGCTAAATAAACAGCCGCTTGGGTCGATCTTTAGGTTAGGCCGTGCTAGTCTGGGTTGGTCTGTGGATGGGTAACCACCCTTACATACCGAATTTCCTCCCTGCCTCGGAAAGCACGTTAAGCTGTTTGTCCCGGCTGTCATTTGTAGATCTTTGGCAGTCGTTACAGCCTAGGTAGTCAGTGGCCCAAGAAGTCTGACAACCAGTCTTTCCAAAGGGTATCGGTTGCCCAGTGCTAAATGGGTTGTGGAGGACCGATAGGCAGCCGCTCCATGTAAAACTCCATCCATACTGCATCCATCAT
This sequence comes from Xestia c-nigrum, assembly GCA_916618015.1. NCBI lineage: Eukaryota > Metazoa > Arthropoda > Insecta > Lepidoptera > Noctuidae > Xestia > Xestia c-nigrum. Next base: position 8,496,825 of record OU745245.1, on the reverse strand, counting down.
CCATCCATCCATCATGAACATAGTTGGGAAAAGGCTAGGCAGATGAAGATGACTTGGATGTAGTTAGTTGAGATTTAAAGTTGAAATTGATGGGGATATCAGTATTTTCGTGTGGTAAGTACATCTAGGTGTTGCACGAGTCTCAAATGTTTTATGTGGTTAAAAGTATTCTGTAAGTTTTTTTTGTTTGCTGAATATGTAAACTTTGTCACCACATCATTTGGATACGTAACGAGTTGACAAATGAATTGTGTTTACCTAACTGTGCATAGAATTAAGAAATACCAGCAACCACACATACTGTACCTACTCTACTTCTACTGAAGCCACCTGGTCTAGCGTAGTAAATATTTATACCTAATATCCTTTACCCAATTATCCATATGGATACTTAAAATCGTAGCTACATAACTCTGCCTTTCTTGTATAAAACTTTACATGATAAAGCGTTGCTACATAAACATACGAGACTAAATATATTGAAATTTCGTCACGGTTTTATTTATATGTATATTTTGTACAATGTATTACTACAATTAAAAATAATTAATCGAACAGCGCTTATCTACCTAATAACTTATACATACGTACTTATTGTGCTGTCAGGAAAAAATTACGTAATGATCCTTATACATCGCTGTTTTAGATTGCATTGCTACTTTGCCAATGTTATAAGGCAATGTAATGTATGTAGCTTTAATCGTGATTTAGTCATTGACAGCGTGAAACTATCATAACCCACACATACACATTGCAATTTTAATTATCTTTGTATGAGTGTGTGATGTGTTTATTCATTAATAAATAATGAATGAGTTCTGCTTGTCGTAGGTACGGTAGCTCGCGTGTAATTATGTTGCATTAAGTAACATTATCGCTTACTGAGCGCTATCAATTTAATTCAATGCCGTTTGAGCAGTTTTGCAGTGGGAGCTACTACCGCGATGTTTGCCGCATTACTGTTTATGTGTACCGGATAAACATGTTATGTAGCGATGTAATGCCGTATTTCATCGTCAATTTTCGCGGTAAGTTGTATCGTTGTGATGAAAGACGATACCTAATTTCCTTTATAAAAAGACACCTATTGAATGCGTTATTGTACTTTTGAAACATTTTTAGCAGCACCTAATTTATTTTCAGGTCATGTTAGATATAGAACCACACCAATGTCTTTCGGATTCAGGAAAACGTTAATAACGGTAAAGTTTTCCTGAATGCCGTAACCAAGCATTCTAATGATAATTGCAATTGATGGACTATAGAAATTATTGCACGATTGTTGAACGAGTCCCTTGCTTGAATGTCATCATTGTTCATCAGCCCTTATGCCAATTTATTTGGATTCGTCCATACATCTCTATTACTCGGCACCTCAGCAATTAGGTACCTCCTTCCTAGATACTTGCAAAAATGTAATGCCTATATTCATATCACAAAACCATTATTTAGGAAGCGAAAAACGCCTTCTGACAAAGTAGCATAAATTCATCTTATTCACATAACTGTAGCTGATGGGTGCATGCTCATAATTCCACCACAGCCGATGAAACAAAGGAAGCTCGGTGTGGTTGCGCCGTCCGTCTGTCCCTGGTCATTAGCACTAATAGTTGGAAGCACGTTACAGCCTGCAATAACGCAAAAGTGACGTCCTTGCGGTTTGGAGAGGAAACTCCCTTTGAGCGTCCTAATAATTCTATCAATAGGCGCATCGCTGCGGTCGATGTGGTAATCGCTCGAGTAGAATATGTTTGGAATGCAGCCATTGCAAGCGTCGGCTACAATTGACACAGGAAGCTTCAGCCGACAGACGAGCAATTCAATGCGGTCGGACGGTTGCAGCATGTGTAATTTCCTTGTTGTTGTTTAGGTCCGAATCTTAATTGCATTTTTATACCCTAGAGTATTATTTTCTTTTTTATTTAACTGATGTTATGTTTCATTGTGTTTCAAGCATGCAGTTTCATGCATAGGTAATTGGAAACTTGTTGAAAAACGTAAACCTTTAGTACCTACTCCGTAGTAGACACATGGTAGGTAGGTTTTCTTAGCTACCTACCTAGCTTAACCTACCCTCATTAAAAAAAAAACTTGACGATAAACAACTTTGTAAGCAGGTACCTCAGTAAGGATTTTTTCCTTAGAAAAAAACTGACTAAGTACAAAAAAAAATAAGATCAACTTAGCTTTTTTACAAACACCAATCCTGGTACGATTTACTTTGGCTCTAGCAATAAAAACTTTGAAAACTCCTTTTAATTTTTTTGGAAAATAGGTAGGTAGATGTTTGAATAGCCCGTGCAGACTGTTTTACATAATTAGGTAAGTAGGTATATTTTAAAAGGGTTACCTAATCTCGCCCTTCTCTACTCTTATCTAACTAAGTACTGATTAGGTAATCTACTACACATATAAGTAGTCTATAGGTACCTGCTAAAATATTTTAATGTCAATAAACGGTAATTAATGGAAAAAAAAGGTTAGAGGTTTAGTTTTAAACCGTGAAAGCCTAAAACAGTGGGTAATTAATGGTACCCCTAGGTAGGTCCCTATCTACATCCTACATCTTTACTTGAATAGCGAGGTTGTCAACATGTTCCGTGTGGACCCAGGTAAGGGATCATTGTCGTTTCAGACTGTTGCTTGAGCCCGGACCAACATCTGAGAAAGGTATCGTTAGGTAGCTGGATCAGTAGCCTGATTCAGGCAGAGGCGGTACTTCTTGTTTGGCGCGCATTGTAGTGGGGTTTCCTCAAAGAGCGAAGCTAGTATAGTTTGGAAAAAATGTACTATTTATTTAATAAAATAATTTCAAAATATTTTGAAACTATTTTATCTCAACAGGATCGACTGCTTACTCCATCTGTTATTGTTCTGGAGACAGATTTCCACTTTATAATTATTCTACTCGACAATAGATGGCAGTATATTCAATTTAGTTAGGAAGCGGTCTATACAAAATAATAAAATAATGTTCAAAAAGTTATAAAATAATCGAAGATAGGTAATTAAACAGTTATTGAGATGATTACAGAGCTACTACAATAAGATTGTTAAAAATATGTGTTCCTACCAACTACCAATGGTACAGAACGAAAAAAAAGGTAGCTGTCAGCTGTCAGTGTCAAAGTGACCAAAGAGACAAGAGAATACTTACCCTATGTTCCGAATTGCAAAAAAAGTGATAATATCGCGAATCCGACCGAATTTAGTAGTCACAAAATATGAGGCTACTGAGTAATAATTGTGACATTGCGCGTTGGTCGGATTCGCGATATTATCACTTTTATCGCAATTCGGAACGCAGGGAATAATTGTCATAACCTTAAATTTACAAAGTGAAAAATAAATAAAAAGGAAGGCGAATTTTATTCGGCAATTAAAAATATTTGCTAGAGTCGAATATCTCTAGACCAAATCAGTGTTTTTGGCTGCCCGTAATCTAGCGAAACTTAAGTACGATACGCAAATAATGTCACTTTTGAGAATTTTATTCTCCCGGCGATTATTTACAGCTGAAAAGATCAACCTATGTCATAGATGGAGCTCACAAAATGTATTTAATTTAGAAGACCCTGCTGTTCAAGCATACCTCAAAAACGTAATGTTTGAGCACGAAAGTCTGAGCATAAAACTAAAACGAACATCGGCGGAATCAAAGCGCTTATTTGAGTTAAAACCAATCGTCAATGTACTAGACCAGAGAATCACCTTGTATGAAAACATTGAAAATCTCAAGGAACTCAATAAGAAGCATAGTAACGACAAAGATGATGAAATGAAGAGTATGATTAAAGAAGAAGCTGAGATATATTTGAAGCGTATGACAGAAGTAGATGATGAGCTGCAGTCGATCCTCCTTGAGCCTCAGCTGTCAGAAGGTGGCGTGCTACTGGAGGTGACAGCCGGCGCCGGCGGTCAAGAGGCTATGCTATTCGCGCGTGAACTATTTGAAATGTACGAATTATATGCCAAGTACAGAGATTGGGAAGTTTGCATTGTCTCTCTCGAAAAAACTGACATTGGAGGCATTAGAAAAGCTTCCATGTTTATTGATGGTGTTGGTGTACCTGAACTAATGAAAATTGAAGCTGGAGTGCACCGTGTTCAGAGGATCCCTGCAACAGAGAAGGGTGGACGAATTCACACAAGTACTGTATCAGTAGCTGTACTCCCCAAGCCCAGTGATATAGAAGCAAATATCTCTGATCGAGACCTTGTCATTGAAACCAAGCGTGCAAGTGGTGCAGGTGGCCAGCATGTGAACACTACGGACAGTGCAGTCCGTATCACTCATACTCCAACAGGTACAGTGGTTGAGTGCCAAGAAGGTCGATCCCAAATTAAGAATAGAGAGATTGCCATTCAAAAGCTAAGAACACTTTTATTAGAGAAGCAACAGCAAGAACAAACATCTAAATTAAATACAGAGAGGAAATCACAGGTTTGTATTCAATTTTATTTATTTATCTTTAATTCAGGTAGAAACCATACATTTGTGAGAATAATAGACTTAAACACACAATAACAAATATTACTTAATTACCCCACCTCACAGAGACACTTGGCAACAGTACGTGCACTGCGCACTGGCGCCGCATAACTCGGCCTTCAGTCTTACTAGCAACAACGCTCAGAAGACTGCTCTCAGTTAGTTAGTTATGTAATTATTTGCCAATTACTTAGATATTTACTTAGAAATAACTAAGTATTTTTTATTAAATAATATATGTTATGGTATAATATTTGATTAATTAATTTTGTGAAGAAAACCTCGTTATATGACCTGAAAACCTGCAAAAGCAGAAATAACAGAGCATAATAATTTCTTATAAATTGCTGTTCATTAGTCTGGCTAAAACTCAAGAACGGCTGGACCGATTTGGCTCCTTTTGGTTTCAAATTATTTGTGGAAGTCTGGGGAAGGTTTAAAAAATTTCATTGAATGTCATCATTGTTTGTATTGTTCGTAGGTTGGTTCCAGTAACAGAAACGAGAAAATTCGCACATACAACTATCCACAAGACCGAGTGACAGAGCATCGGGAGGGTGGTGGAACTGTTCACAACCTACAGGGCTTCATGAGAGGTGAAGAACAATTAGAAGAGATGCAGCATAATTTGCTGAGAGCTCAAAAGCGTCAGGAATTCTTGGAAGAAATCAACACTGTTGCCAAGAATATAAATGTAAAGTCGGCTGATAATAAATAACAAGTAAGATGCACCTGTAAATAGTCAAAGGATAGCAATGTTAATTTGGTTACAATTAAATAGTTGAATATATTATTTTACCTTCAACAATTTGTATAATTTACTAATGCAGACAATAGATACACTCCTTTGGAAAAGATACGGACACCTCAGAAAATTTACATTTCTAAGACCAATTTCAGTTAACTGAATTTAATTGTTTTATGTCGCACATATTATTATTTTATTATTTAACAATTTATGTACACACTACATAGAGAAAAGAAGAAAGGAATAGAAAATAGGTACAAAGGTGATGCTTATTGCTTAAGAAGTCTCTTTCAGCATACCTGCGAAAGGAGAGTAGATAAAAAGAGATGTAGACATAGTGTGTAAAGATGAGAAAAAAGAATACATACAAACTTAAAGCCAATTTAAATATAAGAAACGATAAACCTAAGAATATACTTAAGTACATACATACATACATACAAGACAAAAATATATAACACAACTAGGTATAAACTACAATATAATACACAATAAAAAAAAATAAAAAATCCATGCAACTATGGTGAATTGGACAGATAGTGTTCTTTTACTCTTCTTTTGAAGACTGCAATAGTTTGGCAGTCTCTAATACCAGATGGAAGAGAATTCCACAACTGCACAGTGTGAACAGAAAAAGAGTAGGAGTAGAAGTCTGTACAGTAGGGAGGGGATTTAAGGAGGTTCCTAAGATGCGACAGGCTCAGTGCATCAGAGGGACGAGAGTAGGAAAAGCGTTCCCGCAGATAGGATGGTGTTTTAGGGTTATGGAGGATGTTAAAAAGTAGACACAATATCCGAGAGTTCCTGCGAAGTCGGATTGGGAGCCACTTAAGTATCTTGCAAAACTTGGAAACATGGTCACACTTCCTAAGGTTAAAAACAAAACGAATTCAGATGTTTTGCAAAAGCTCAAGTTTATTTAAAAGCTCCTTGGTTGGCATCTTTCTTCATTTTCATTAATCTACGCTATAAATTCCAAAACATGTTTTTCTTTTTCTACTAAATACCACAACCGACCTATAGTCACACCAAATTGCCACACCAGTGTGACTATGGTTAACTTTAATTATCGATCGACTACAGATCAGCGGTAGCCACACCATTATGACTCCGGATCACGGTAAATTGTCCGTAGTCACATTCATTGGTGTGACTACGAATCCTAAAATTAACTCCGTCAGGCTCCGTCAACTACCTATGCTTTTTAGGCGAATATAAAGAGTTACGAGGTTAGGTTACATTAATCGATTTTGCCAAGGAGTGCTACCAGGGGGCAAGTTGTCACCCCCTCCCTCCCCCCACCAGAGCACGTGAGGTGAGTTCCGTCGCATACATTTCACAATTTTACGGTTTCATTTCGACAGATTATAATCTACCAAAAAATAATGCGTCATATTGTAAGCAAAATATTGCATGCGAGTCGCACGGGACCGGTCAATGTGGCGACACTTGGGCTCCCCCAAGTGTCGCCACATTGACCTAGCCTAGCCTAAGTCCAGCAGTGGACGTCTTTCGGCTGAAATTATGATGATGGTTAGTTGACAATATTTCGACAGTTTACAATCTACACTTAAAGTACTTACGGGATTATATCCGTGGTTTTCTTTTGGTTTACAATCTCAGTAAATAGATAACAATTTTACGGTTTTTACAATGTGACGCTGACATTTATATGTCACCGTGAAATTGTCAAACACGTTATATTGTAATCTCTCTAGCGATATTGTAAACTCGAATGATTGTCGAACCGAATTTAACATACTGCTAACAATAAAACGCATTATTTTTCGTGAAATGCATGCGATGGTAGTCAACTATTTCCGGTTAATCTGGTTTTAAGGAACTTAACTAACCTAACGGGGGGATGCCTCAAGTCCCGATTATGGGAGCAGAGATACTTCCGTATGTTCAGTTGACAATAATTCGAGAATTTCCAATATCGCTAGAGAGAAACACGTTATATTGTAATATAACGTGTTTGACAATTTTACGGTGACATACATATATAGTCATTAAAAACCGAATACTAAACCTATTTAAGAAGTCAGTTAAAAAGTGAATGGCATGGATTCCTAAGTAAAACTTACTTAATACTTACGTTTTCATAAAGTACAGACTGTTTCTTCTCTCCAAAAGTAGGGCCTGAACGTACGCCTCCTTGCTGTATCAACATGACGTTGACCACTTGTTAGAAAGTCATGCCATAATCGTGATAGACAAAAAACCTGCAATTGTATTAACCGTTTTTGAAGTTCACTTCAAAAATCTCAATTTTTTCTCGGATTTTATTTTATAGTGTTATTTCTTTATTCGATCTTTATATTACTACTCTAGGTAACCAAATAACAATATAATCAATGTCAATTTCAAGAATTTTGCTGACGTCGCCCATATTCGCTGCTTTAAAACTACAATTACATCGTAAGTGTAGTTCACACGTTTTGAATATATCGGATTCTTCCGTACAAGCTTACCTGAAAAGCTTGATGGTAGAACATGACAATCTTTTCACTAAACCTAAGAGAACACCCGCTGAATCTAAACGCTTATTTGAGATAAAGCCAATCATACATGTGCTAGAACAGCGGAACAACTTGCATGACAACATTGAAGCGCTCAGTAAAAGGCAAAGTGATGATAAAGATATGATGGAAATGATAAAAATAGAAGCTGTGTCATACTTAAAACGTATGACGGATGTAGATCGTAATTTGCAATCAATCCTCTTGGAACCTAAACTAACGGAAGGCGGGGTACTGCTGGAGGTGACGCCCGGCACTGACGAGCAGGAAGCTAAGCTCTTCGCGCAAGAACTGTTCGAAATGTACCAATCCTATGCCAAGTACAAAGATTGGGATGTTTGCATTGTTTCTGTCGAAAAGTCGTCCATGGGAGGCATAACCAAGGGCTCAATGTTTATCGCGGGTGAGGGTGTGCCTGAACTAATGATAGCTGAGACTGGAGTGCACCGCGTACATAGAATCCCCGCCTGTGAGATACGGGGGCGCATTCACACAAGTACTGCATCAGTAGCTGTTCTTTCGAAACCCACTGATGTAGAAGCAAATGTAGATGAACGAGACCTCGTAATTGAAACCAAACGTGCAAGTGGTGACCAACATGGTAACACTACAGACAGCGCAGTACGAATCACTCATAGCCCAACTGGTACAGAGGTTGAGTGTCAAGAAGGGACGTCACAAGAAAATAACGAAGAGATTGCCTTGCAAACATTGAAAACACTTTTGTGGGGGAAGCAAAAAGCAGAAAAAGCATCACATAGAGAAGAGGAATCACAGGTTTGTCAGTTTTAAGCTATATTTACGAAAGGTATAAAAGTAGCCTTTACGAAGGCGAAAAGCACTTGTTCTCCCTCATTGCGATCATTTTTTGTACTAGGTCATAACTACCTGGGAACTTTCCGGTTAAGGAGATATTGGAGGTCAAAGTTCCGACGATTTCAATTAGTTTTTTTTAGTAAAAGTTTTTAATGTTATAACTTTAAATACGCCCACGACCCCCGCACTATTGCGCTACAATGAGTCCTACCGTAATACGCGATTTTTCATCCCAAAAAAACGTCGTTTACCAGTCAAAATCATTGCGAAGAGTTACTTAGTTTGATGTACAGAATGCTTGGTTAACGGCATAATGAAGAGTCCATTTACGCCATATAGGTAAATATATTATATGCCTCAAATCGCCAATAAGCCTCGAGCAAGCGTGGTGATCAATGCTCATGAATCTTAAAAGAAAAGTCTTCTACACTGCGTGGGGTGATAAAAGGCTGGTATTATTCGTCGTGCTTGCCTAGCTTGCTTTGTAGGTGGGTGACCCTTACATAACAAGTTTTCTTCGTACTTCTGAAAGCACGTTAAGCTGTTGGTGCCGGCTGTCACCTGTAGATATTAGACCGTCGTTACAGGTAGTCAGTGTCCCAAAAAGTCTGACAACCAGTCTTACCAAGCGGTATCGTATTATCCAATACTAACTTGGTTGTGGAGGTCAGATAGGCAGTCGATCCATGTAAAATACTGTTATTCAGCTGCATCCGGTTAGACTGGCAGCCCACCCCAACATAGTAAAAGGCTAGGCAAATGAGTAATTTAAAGAAGTTTTATATTCGATGCTTCTTGCAGATTGGTTCCAGTTCCGTAATGGATCTGATACGAACGTATGACTACCCTGAGGACATAGTGATGGAACATCGCAAGGGTGGCGGAATTGCTCACAATCTGCTGGAGTTCATGGAAGGGGACTACCTATTGGAACAGATGCAAAACAATCTGCTGAGGATTCGCTGGCGCCACGACTTCATGGAAGAAATTAGTCAGTTTGCCGAAAAATGTAATACAAAAACAGCCGATTCGAACTAGTACTTACCCTCTATAAGCATGTAAGTTACGTACATGCATCTATTTTAATATTAGCATAGATAAATCGCAGCAGGATTTTATAAATTAAACAAATTTTAAATAATTCCCATAATTATTTATTTGTACAAACAAACAATCACATTTCGGTAATTACGTAAACAGCTCACGTCTAAGACAAATACGTAACTGATAGAGATTCGAAATACTAAATTCTAATAATATTATTGCAAAAATGACCACTCTGTGGTGTAATACTGTATCAATAAAATTGAAGAATACAATAAAATTTGATTTGAAATGTTTGTCGTAATTGTTTGTTGTGGATGATCTAAAAGATTCCATCCCGTTTAATTATTTCAGCCAGGACGGAGCAATATAATTGTAGAAATCTGACAAAGTATTAACAGGAAATATTAAATCATGCAAAAAGCCAATTCTTTACAAAAGCTATATAAATATCTTAAATAAGTAAATTGTATCTTTACTTATTTCACAATTTTAATAAAAACCCCACTTTGTGATGAGGATCATTTCATTTGTTGATATGATTTTTTTATTATTGCTTCCTATCGTGGCACAAAGGGAGCATACTCTATCATTTAAATTTTGATATGTGGGAATGACATGTACTTTCTTTAATTACCTACCTATTCTAAAAGCAGAGATCAATATACTTCACAATATTAACACAAATATAAACTATTAAAAAGTTACTTTACTCGATAATTCTTTAAGTTTGCTACAAACAGAAATACTTCAATAAACTATGACATATTATAACAAAACTAGGTAATATCTAGGTACTATTGTATTTAGGAATTTGTAATAAGCAGAACAACAACGCCTTTACGAACGCTATCATTAGAGACAGAAATGAAATTCACAGATAGGTATTTCAATAGCTAATCATTAATACCAGTATGCATGATGTTTTTTTTTTAATATCTTCCCATCGCCAACATTAGTGGAGCCAAGCAGATATAGCACTAAGTAGCAAGAAACGTCGATCTATCCAATAGGCTTACAATAAGGGCGCTTTCAATTTTGACGTTTCGTGTCGCGCTGCGCTGCAGCGCCGAAGCAGTGCGTACTGCAGCGATATCGACGCTGCACTGATGCCGTACCTACTACGCGCTTTGTATGAAAACTAACGAGCGGACTACTTCGGTGCTGCAGCGGCGCGACACGAAACGTCTAAATTAAAAGCGCCCTTAGTGTACCTAGGTAAAAAGATATTCGTATGAAATTTACAGGGAGCCTACTTAGTGCTTCACCCTTCTCCATGCCTCCACGCTATCTAAACGTTTCCTTACGACTGTACCTAAGTCAGATATCTAACCACTAGAACGACGATCAACGAAATCCATGTCTTGCCGTTGCCTGGTAAACTACCGCGGCCACACATGTCGATGTTGCTCTCCTAGAAAATAAAAATGATTTAAATTATTATGCCAGTATGCAGTGGAATGGAATGACACTGAACCAATGTTTAGGCGATTTTAGTAAATTGATAGTTGATTGCAAGTGACGGTTATCTTATACCCAAATGAAATTAAGACACTGTTTTTCTTGCCACAGGCAATTTTTGTTTTTCAATTGCTTTTTTTTTTCAAGATTCGTGAAATTTGTTTGACTTACTTCAGTATGATTATTAATACACGAATTAGGCTGTTGCCTATACAAGGGTTGCATGTGCTTCCAGCAGGGCAGCGACTCGTTATAGTTGACCTCTGTCGCGTCCACGGACATGGCGGCTACCTCGTCCTTGGGACAGTTGGCGTCCACCACGATCATCAACATGTTGGTGTAGTTGACATGTTGCGCGTAGAACGGACGTCCGCACTCTGTCAGTGGCTTGTTCAGCTTTTCGTCCAAGTTGTTGTAGTCCAGCTGGTATAGTAACATCTCTCTGTCGCAAGGGGTCGGCCGTGTTCGGTTGATCAGCACTAGCTTCTCGTAGTCTCGCTCCAGAACTCGCAAATTCGGAGGCTTCGACATGTACGGGTCATCAGTCTCTTCGTCGTTCTCGTAGCTCTGGTACGCAACTGTGTCGGGAAAGTGTCTGTTAGTACCAGTACGAGATGTTTGAATCCTCATGCACGAGCAAATAATCAATGATAATATCTTATTATTAATGACAAAAAAAAGAAGCTGGAAATATAAGAAACATGCAGAAGAGTTAAAAAGTTTAAAGATAAGAATTTATGGTACAGCGGAGATGAAGTGAAATAAAAAAAGTTATTAATAGCAGATCATATAGATAGAATTAATAGAAAAATATTTGCAAAGAAAAAGGAAAAGATTTGAAGATGATTACCAACAAATAAAATATATGTACATGACATAGAGATAAGGTACGAGTATGTAATGATTTTAAAGATCGTTGAATAGATTGCCCTTGGTAAAAGAATTGCCTAAAAACAAAACACATGCAATATTTATATTCCTACATACACTAATCTTTGGATTAGCCGATAGTGTAGCTCGTTTTTCGATTGAATGAGTTTATATTTATCGATAGAAGTTGAGAAAATGGTCATAAAATTTACGAACATGCACATTCACGCCGTTAAGCAAGCTTACTCGCGATCCATGAGCTATTCTAGTCTAGAGTTATTTTATTCGTTTCAGCTTAATTTCGTCATAAACTTCAAAACAAAGTTTTATCACTGAAAGTACTTTTAGATCGAGAGTAAACTTGCTTTCTCTAAGAGCACATAACTAGAATATCTATAAATACATATAAAACTATGATATTATTAGTATCTATCCGTCGACACGTGCGTGTGCTCGCGCTACAAGTAACTCACCAGTGGGTGTAACATTCTCTGAAAAAAGATGGAGTCATTACTACTTTAGTAGAAATATCTAGGTCCAATTGTTGACTCCATGAATGAATTTTGCTTTCACTACAGATATTGTGAGAACCAGCTATAACAATAATGTTGGGTGCAGTTGAACCGCGGTGCATACTCGCATGCACCCAAAATAACTTTCGTGTATACAAATTCAAAGTGAGCAAGTGTTCCAAGTTTTTGTAACACACTTGACTACCTATTATTACGTGTTAGTTCAATCTAAGGTCGACTAGAGGCAATTACAAAATGTCCGTTTCATAAAGTCGATATACTTCATGCACAGAAAGAATAAGCGCAAGTTTGCCCTCGCGCGCTGAAACGTTGGGTTCCATTTAAAGACACTGCATCACTTCTACAGACACAGTTTACTTCGACTATAAGTGCTCGTTGTCATGCAGATTGACAAAACATGCCGACAACGCTCAAGAGCAACATCGAATGCGCAACATCCACAACATTTAGGCCATTGACCTGTTTTTTCATGGTTAATGCGGAATATTCTGAAACTATCCTCACACATGTTTGAAGGTGAATTATTGAACAGCTCCATACAAGGGTTTACGTACCGTCATCCAAGGCGTAGCTGGACGCTTGTGCCAAACCTGTCGTTATGGAGTTGAAGAACCAGATCGTGGTGGCGAGGATCCATGCCATGACCAGGCGCATGTTTTCTAGCGGCTGGAAATCGAAAAACAATTTGCCTTTACTCAAGTACCAAACCAAGACTGGTAGGTCCAAAATATCTCATGTCGTTGGTATTATCTTGGTCAAATACATTTTTTTGCAAAATAATAACTGTCTTCGCTAAAGAAACAAAATCAATGTTAAAATCCAATTTAACATTATAACTGGACCTTATAAGCACATCATCTGCATAGACGAAGTAGAAAAGGTCATATTATAGAGGAACCATAAAGTACCCAAGCAACGTTACTAAAAAAATATATGGGACAACCGCGCGCGAGCTTCAGTCGGACCAGTAATCACTGAGAAACCAGTGTACGGTTGAACAAGCTATTTGATTTACAGTTTAACCCACAAATTCCATTGTAAAATATAAACCAAATAGCATGTTCGACCGTACACAGGTACATGAAGAACCCAAAACCTACTCCTTTTTTGAAGTCAGTTTCAAAGTTTTAATTTCGTTAAAACATATAAGCATATTAGGCATAATAGGTAAGTATATGTTACTGTAAAGAGAAGCATGGTGGCTGGGTTTGAAGTTTTCTTCTCTCTGAAGCAGACCGCCTGATAGTCCACGACGTGCACTGCCCTGTACACCTCATCTTCGACTAATCTTGACATTATGTCCGCTCGTATCTGCGAACAATATTGTAACTGGTAACTACTTGGCATTTATTTTATAAGAACTGATTCAAACTAGCGTGTTAGGCTGACACGCTTTTATTATGCGTGTTCACTCGAACCGATGCCGGTGGGTTGGGTTCAATCAGTAGCAATATTTTTGTTTTACGTTGAACGAGTTGCGCGTGTGTCAAAAGACGCGAACACACGCTTACACGCGCTTCGATGAACGAGCGTATACGCTCCAAACGCTAATCGGAAAGCGCCCATAACACACTGATAGGTAATCCTCTAAAAATGTTTTGGAGTTGCGTGGTGGTTTCGTTAAACCCCTTCCAATTACCGTCTATAAGTGTATCACGTCGTTTAACTGTTCGTTACTGAGCCTGTAGTCCAAATCCAGTCCCTAAATAATGTCACCACTCAGATCCAGCCTGTCCCCTCGCTGTCCTCTTCCAGCGACGCCCTAAGCCGAGGTCCGTACCCCGCAGGGGGTGCCCTTAACGTGTAGTCGCTTAGTTTGTAAGTTTTATGCCCTGGCTGGAGGCCTTACACTCAAGGTACCCACAGGATAGTCCGGTTAAGCAGACGACAACCTCTCTAGGTTGAACTGCGAGATGCCATTCCGAAAAAAAAAACTGTTCGTTACTGTTTATGCTTACCTTGCCGAAGAACTGACCAGTTTGAGTCGCATCTTTGCTGACAATAACCCAGCCGTTGTTGTCAACCAGGTAGCAGTCCCAGTTATCAGACTGGCAGGTTGTGCACTCCTTGTTGTGTTCGCACTGAAATCATGATGGTTGTTCTAAGATACCTACTTCATACTGTTAGCAGGGTTAGCTGTCTTTTTACCCAACTTCGGAGGGTTATGATTTGAATCCGTTTTGTGTGTATGTATTCTCATCTGTTTCAGCCTATCTTCTAATCTATTTATCATAACTCGACTAATGAAATATCGTTAGAAGCGTCGTTGTTCCATTATTTATAATTATAATCTAGCGAAGTCACACTAAATTCAATGTCGCGTCCTCAAAAGTAAATAAAACCATACATTGAAAAATGAAAAAAATTGTAAGTATCGTTTCGGGTATCAAATGAACGGCATATTTTTTAGTTTAGTTCTTAATTAAACTATTACTGGCTGGTTGATTATGTTTCATCAAAATTCAAATATATTAGTGGACTAGTTTTACTATAGGGTAATATTAGATCGTTTTTAGAATTACACAGAAAGTCTAGCACTCACCGAAGATGTAATATTATCAAACCATTCGCTGAGTCGTTCATGTTTGAACTGGAACCCAACGACAGCCGCTGGAGCCTTCCTGTGTCCGTCTCCGTGGAAGACGGCATGCGAGGCGGTGACCATGGCCAGGCTGACGTTGAGCGGGAACTTGGTGGTGCTCAGGTCTACGCTGTACACATAGCTCAGTGGGTCCACGTAGTGCTGCTCAACGGCTCGGCGGTACCACACCTCCTCGATCGCTTTTGGCCATTGCTTGCCGAACTCAGGCCTGGAAAATTAAAGGTTGGAAATTTAAGTAAAAGTGCGCTGAAATCACGGAGTTTCTTTGGCTTCTACCAGACTTAGAAGCTCACGAGACACGATGTTATGGATACAAAATAATAGAAGTTTTAGTAAAAGGTCCACGTTTTTGCATCATTTAAAACTTGAAGAAACTTCTGTTGGAAAGAAATTACGCTGTAGGTGTAGGTACTAGTCTAACTCACTTGTCATTATCGTGTTCCTTGGGTGGATGAGTTTGCCATCGCGTTAGCCCGCTGTGCGTCGACAGAAAAGCCACGATGTATCCAAACCGTTGTATGAACTCCACCCTGTATCAAACATGGCCCTATTGTATACCTTGTGTGTATTACTTTTTCAATTGTATTGTTTTACGGAACGAGTTTCATGAATAGGTTCAAGTTATCATTTAACGTTACATAGTATTCTTGCATAGGTTCTTTGAAAAACTTAAATTAATTTTTAAACTGAAAGTTATGTTTGCTCTCATTTTATTAAATTTAAATCCGTTCTGAAATCGCCTGGTCTGATGTAGCTGTCCTAACAGTACAAAATATACATAACACAATTATACAAACCCATCCAAAGCTGCATTCAAAGTATTCTGCAAAATACACATAAATAGGTACTGACATACTGTATCCCCTACAAAATGATGTAGTTAGTGTTGGACCGAATATGGTCCCTTGAGGCATCCTTTTGCTGATGTTGGCGAGATCAGATCACATATTGTGTGAAAATCTAGTTATTTTCGTCAAAATGATCGCAATATAATATTATCTTAACGATACCTAAATAACAAGACATGCAAAACTGTGGTCCATGTCGATAAGTTTACTTTACCTCGGCAACAATCCGATCACTTTTGTCAATGGGCTATCCGGGTGAAAGTAATAAAAGTGCATTCCAAATAAATTAAATTGTATTTATAAATAATATGTCAAGTTTAAATAAACGTAATAATAAATACTGCCTGTAATGCAGCATAATATTTCATGTTATCCTTGTCGTCTATATAAAATATTAGGAGAAAAACAGCTATAAAAGATCTATAACATTCAAATAAAACTTACGCTTTCTCATCGGATGCAGAGTCAGAAATGCTCTTGTTGAACCAAGCAGTGTTTCTAGCATCATACACCAAGGCTTGCATCAAGCCATGATCGCCTGATGTTAGGAAGGAAAATAAGATTTCAGTATATTACATGATTTACAAGTCAATACGAAGATGGAGGCTGAAAAAGATTTTAATTTTGAGTTCGTTTTAATGTTGTGTTTTAATTACTGGTAAAATGGTATATATGAGCATGATGATTTTTATCATACAATATCAACTCAAATGCAATACTCACAATAGTATTCGTTCTTCGGGGTACTGTTTGATACTTTGGTCCTATCTCTCGCTTCCGGTGTGCCTGGTAAACCAAACATCTATTTAATGAAAATTACACTTTAATAAGAGTGTTTAAACTTGTCTAGTTTATCGAAAAATGTCACAAGATTTCGACGAAAGAACTACTTATTTAAATTACCGTTATTGTGCCGCTCGTGTCCGGGCTTATTCTTGTGGTGTTCCGGAGGTCGAGGCTTAGCTGGCCAGCGCCAACCAGGCTTGGCCACTCGCTCCAAGAAATAAAGCAGCTCTTCCTCGGCAGTCGCAAATGTGCGTTCATAATGCCGACAATACATCCTAAACGGAAGAACACGTTATTTTGTATATAATCCTTTTTCGTGCAGGAGGAGTCTTATTATCTTTTCATCTACTTACCAATCTGGGTGAACACTCCACTTATCCGATAGATACTGCCTCGCTGATATGTTCTTAGAGGTGAGCGACAGTCTGTGGATGTCGTCAGTCGGCGGAGGCGTGATGCGGTGGCGGCCATAGTTCTCAGGTATCGCCACTACTAGCGTAAACGGGGAGTCACTGATGCCCGTCCAGAAATAATGTCGCTTTGCTCGTGATACTCTTTTCTGTAGGAAAAGGACAAGGCGTGATACCTACTTTTTTGGTATGGGAATTTAATTGGTCACTTTGTCTTTCTATGAAACCTATCAGTTATTTTGCTTGTTTCTGAAAGTAATAACTATCCTTGACACAATTTTAGACTCAGTATGTGACCTGCACCTTTTTTGTTAACATTTCTTGTAATATCTCGTATTTGTCATTGCATTGCTAATTTTACTAAACACTGCTGCTTACCATATCATCCAGGTGGTATTTGACGCTCATCACCTTGTTGCCAGTCTTCTGATCTATTATTTCTTTGCGGAGCTGTAACATTTGTTTAAATTAGAACCTTCTTTGCATTCAGTTAGAGTACAAATTCTAGTACCTACTAGACACTTACTGCAGTTAGCTCTTTGCTAAAGTTCCTGGGTGTTCTGTCGTCGTCAAAGAGTTCAACTTCTATCATGTCAACGCTGTTGTAGCTAGGTTTCAAAATTTGTTGAAACTGGAAACAAATTAATTAACTGACATTAAATTGGCATTAATCGGAATTATTGTTCCCGTTGTGTGTACAATAATTCTAGTTTATAGCCAATTTACTACACTTACGCCCTATTTGTCGATGTTTGAAAAGCCACTATTTACCGTATAAATTAAAAAATGAATCAGAATTTGTATGAGGTTAACGGGAACTTAATTGTTGGTGGTGAAACAGGCCCTTTTAAAATGGTGTTTGGAACTGACAATTATTTTTAATCCAATTTAGTCATTCGAGTACCTACCAATAGCTTAAAAATATTACCAGACTGGTGTACGTACCACGGGTCTCAGATCAGGGTGTATTAGGATGTATCCATTATTGGTTACTATAAAGGCATAACCATTCACACCGACCTGCAACATTAAAAACGGCATAGTTGTATTTGACATTGTTTTGACATTCAACTTTAATTGTAACATGTTATGCTTGCAATTACCTTGTAAGGTGACATAACTGCTTGTATCTCAGAGAGAGGCACATCTGTGCCTGCCACTCCCAATAGTCTAGCTATACGCATCTGAAAATATTTAGAAGTGCACTACATAACACTGACACTTGTAAAGGTACATTACATATCACATCACACTTGACAGTTATTAATATCTATTGATTCATCTTTTAGTCTCAGGCTTTCTGCAAATCAATATCGCTAATGTCTACGTTACCATTTTATAAATCTACATTGGAAATAGAAAAAAATATTATAAAAATATGCTGTATGTCATTTTTGTAAGTAAACAGTCAATAAATATTCTAACTACTAGGTATTCCGCATTTGGCGACGTATTGGCCATCAGTCTACTGATATTATACAACATTATGGCAATCTTGTAAAACTAGCAATAAATTACTGATTCTTTAGCATCTAAGCCCCGTTAGGCGAAGTTCTATATGTTTATTTGTATAGAACTATGTTAAAGGATTCTAATTTTATATCCACGGTTACAGGTTCTAGCAAAACTACTCAAATATTAAATAATTTTATGTTATAAAATTAAAATACTACTCTTTATATTCTAAAAAACCCACTACCATTATTTTGATTGTAAGTATACAAATACCCTTGGAATGTATCCTTGTCAAAATCTGTCGAAATTTTTAAATTAATCAAATGGGTAGACAAAGACATTGCCACTTATACTAACTTTATGTTGCACTTCAGACTGTATCCCTTAGTTAAAATAAGTATGTGCACAAACATTGAAAGCAGCATCATCTGTCAGACAGTGCAGCGCGGCAGCGTGTGCTGGTGTGGGCGGGGCACTGCGCAGGCGCACACCGGCACACGGACACGTGGTGCGCCGCACACAGCTCGTCCGTCGCCTTTCATGCATCGTCTGTCGCGTCTCACGGAGGCAGTATGGTCTATGAGCGTTGGCCTACCTCTTTCTGGCCGTTCTCCTCTACGGACTGCGATTGGTTGTGGACGTACGAATGCAATAAAATATAATAACATATAGATAAATGCGTTGTAACAACTTCCGCTAGAAATTAAAATGGCTCCTCTCGTGAGAGACTAAATATTGCTAAAATTGTTAATATCAAAAATGGCCATTCTTAAGAAGAGAATAGTTTAAACTCAATAGATACTCAAGTAACAAAAGCCCCATACTCGTCTTGTATATGTCGGGCTGCACGATACTGTTATTCAAAAATATTTACATTTACTTGTCGTCATACAAGTCAATCTTTAAAAATTGTCTCTACGAAGACATCACTATATTCAGGCAAAAATACTTGATTTCATTAGATAGTGTGTGTAGTGTATATAGATCATAACTCTTGCATAGAAAATTAACTTGATGATTGATAGAAAAGTCGTTCATAACACCCTAGTGGTCTACGCCTACGATCTAGTAGAAACTACATCACTACAGTAAGCCAAAGGGTCGGACAACACATTGGTCAGGCGGAGCGGCGCCTGCGCACGCGCCGCCCTTCGCGCACACATCTATCGAGGACAGATGCATCGCTAACGGGGCCAAATAACACTGTACCGTTACTGAAATCCAAAAAACTAAATCATAAAAACTCTCTTGTATCTTGCAAAAACTTTACAATTAAATCATCAAAACTTTCTAAGTGTAGTACCTCTTTCGTAACCGAAACCCAGTAAGCTTCATTTATCAGTACATTCTCTGTGATGTTCTGAGGGGAAACCATCAAACAAAACGGAGTTATTAATAGACATTGACATGTAAAAGAAGAAGACAATAAAGTAATTAGAAGAGATAGAGCTTACGTCCAATTAGTAGGAAATATAAAACCAATCTGTAAACATAATCTTTTGAAACAGATGATAGGTTTATTTGGGCCATGCTACATGGGAAATTAATTTAGAATTTGGAAAAGACGTAACACAGCTAAATAATAGAGATAAGAGAATAATTTGGCTAGAAGAAAGAAGAACACTTACACGGAAAAAGGATAGTTTAATTAATAAATAATAACGCAAATTAATAGAGATACGCAAATCATTCTCTTTCCCGAATATTTTGGTAATATTTTGAGACACATTTGGGGAGTTTCAAGTTCAGGGCTTAAGTTAAGAGCAGGCGAGACAGCTCACCTCGTTGTGTCGCAGATCGTAGACAGGCATGGACACGGATGTCATTAACTGATACTTGGAGTTTCCGAGCTCACTGTACTGGCCCTGTTTCATCTGCAACGAACGTAAGTCGACCTTCCATTAACGTAGGGCATAGTAGTGAGGTCTGCTTAAGACTAACATCAAGGCGCATGCTATAGATTTGGTGATGACTCATTGTAGTACCTGTGTAATTCTCCAACGCCGGTCCTGCTCCTTGTCCGAGTTGAAGAGATTCTTGTCGCGTCGCTGGCTCATGAAGCGCTCTTTCTGCTCAGCTCTCTCGCGTTGCTCCCAAAGATAATCTGCTACTTTCGGATCCTAAGCGTAATACAGTAAATTCAGGAAATAAAAATGCAACTACATAGTTCCGATAAAAACTACCTATGTAGACATTAGTATCAATCAAACAAAACTTTCCGCAGACTAAAGAACTTACAGTGACGTTAGCATAGACAGGGGTCCACACGACAGGATGCCTCTCTCTTTGGAGCACGAGCGGGCGCGCGAGCACGTTCACGTGTTCGAGCACGCGCTCGCGCACCTCTGCTAGAGTACTCAGGTGCACGTAGAAACCGCGATTGGCGCACGCCATCCACTTCACCTCCCTTACGTCTGCCACCTAAACAACTCTTAACGTGTTAACACATATCCTTCACGTCTTGCGTCTCTCTAATTGGCCTTGTGTAAGTGCTGCATTCATTGTCACCTAGCTAAGTGTCTTCTGCAGCATCGTGGTAAGGCTTCACAACATCAATTTTGGAACTATCTACAATCAAGATGCTTTCGTTATCTAAGTTCAATTATATACTAAAAGTATTACAATGCATTGGAAAATAGTCTTAGAGTTAGGACTTGAAAGCTACTCTAAATAGATACCTACAAGAAGGTATGAAAGAATATAGTGCATAACCTAAAAATTACTACGTAACAACCAGACCATCATGCATCACTTATAATCTGCACTGAGTAAATGTTAGTATCATAGGCGGGGCAACCATTTAGCTAAAAGCTGCCGAGATCACGTGACAATTTGTCTTCACACTCACTGCAGAATCGGGGATCAGTTTCCCAAGAACACATTTAGTTTCAAGAAGCAAACGTTCTTGTCACGAGATATTGTTACAACTGATGTATTTATTTCTGACATCTTTACTTTTGTCTTAGCCCACGCTTGGTATCAAACACATCGCCTTATCGTCGCATAAGGCTAAACCTAAATTCACGACTGTCGAAGTAAGAATGAACACATCCGATTTGTTTCGCTGTTGATTCTCTCGCTCAATGACCGTCGGTTTTCATATTTAGTCTAAAGTGCGATTTATTACGCAATCATTTTAATTTAGTTCATAGGTATATGAACTAAATTAAAATTCATTAATTTCAGGTACCACATAGCGTATATCAGAAAAACACATATTTTTAAATTACGATACCAATACAATAAATCTGTAGGCCCAGCGCAACCTGACGGATTCTTGCGCATTCTTTTCTGAACGACCGACCGGGCGCGAACGTGGATTCTCTCATCTTGAACACCCAAATTACGTCAGGTGTAAATCGTACAGAAGGGTGAATCCAGAAATGTGACTATTCCATATTCGGCATATAAGCAACGGTAGTTAGAATACGTCCCTAATATGGACCTTGTTATCGTCTCATTTAAACTTGTTACAGCTCGTAAATTGTCATTATTACACACTATAAGTAGTCACATGTGTGGACCCACCAAAGAAGAAACAGCACAAACGAAAACACTACAAGCAAAAGCACACTGAGATTGGAAAACTTCACAAATTACGAAAACACCACCATGCAATGTACACTGTACAGGTTCAATGTACAGTATATTGAGTAGACAGACAACAGGTACCACGTTCTAGGCGTACTGGCAGGTTGGTACGAAGGAAGACATTATGCAGGTCGCACAATGACTATGACACACAGTAATACCTGAAGTGGTACTACCTTTACCTCGCGCCCTATCAGGTACGTAAACACTCTCACTGGGGCCTCATACTTCCAGTTGAACCTCTCGAATATTTCTTTGTAGTTGTAGGGTACACCGTCAGTTACCAGCATTATTGCCTGCAAGAACAATAGTACATTGTTACCCTAGGGATGCCAGTAACTTATTTAGTCCCGAGACGGGATTATTATAGTTCGAGGGACTATTAACACTGTGCTTTTCATTACGAATACAAGGAAAATAAAAATAAAAAGACGAAACAACTCGAAAAAAAATGAAGATCGGATTGACGCTTTCCCGCTTATTTTGTTTATCTTTTCTGTGGCCGGCTATTCCGACTATATTTTTCACTTTAGTCACTGAAAAAATATTAAATATGTAGCCCAAATCTATGTTATTTTAAATAAATATTTGTAATCAAATGATATCTAAGTTATTCAAAAATAATATATTCTTTAATTAATACTAAATTTGATGTTATTTCAATTTTACATCGCGCTGTAATTTGAAGGCTGCATGTATAGAAGTCGCAACATGGTTCAATAAAAGGGTGAAAACAGAACTAGTTTTTTTGTATAATTTGACAGCTGTCAGTTGAAAGCGATTCTCCCTAGGGCTGAAAAGTATTACTTGCAACCCGCTTCTCAGGCAACTTCAGACCTACTTTTCGAGTATGAGTTATGAAAAATGTGTTATTACTTTATTTTAATATTATACACGCGAGTCTCAAACGATAAGCAAATCTTTAGGTACTTTTCTATAAACAAAATATTGCATTTCAAGCATTTAGAATACTTAATTGTCAATTCAGGAGTACATTTGCAAATAAAAATACCATCCAATTCAATTCTAAATTCATTACTGCATTCCATATGTATTACATAGATGGTATAATAAAATAAAAGATCAATATGGACGGTACGATATTTTTATTTTGTTACCTGATTGCAGTTCGCTCCTCCACTGGTATTCCTGTAAATTTCCAGCAGCTCGAAAGCTCTCGTCAGCGCCGCCGAAAAGTTTGCTATTTCCTGTGTCTCGAAACTGTCCATTGCCAGTTTTAATTCCCGAAGATTTCCCAGTGTGGCCTAATAATGACAGAAAATAAAATTAATGTTGTATGGCGATAAGTCTGCCATTACATATTATTAGGATAGATAAGAAAGCTATTATCGTCTTTATCTTGATATATTGTTTATGTACTACATGCATGTTCAAACAACACTTTGCTTTTGCTGCAAAAATATACAGTGTGTTTTTGCCTTTTTGTATTGAGGCTACTATACAAAATAGGTATTTTTATTAACATAGGTTGACTTGCCTGCACAAGAGAATCCTCAAAACATGGTACGATTTCCTCCACAGTGTCTGCGAAAGTCAGTACGTTAACAAAGTCGTTGTTACCGAGGGTGTCAAGTATATTGGTGACGACGTGTTTGGCAATATCCCGCCTCTGCCCGGTCATCGACCCGCTGCGATCTACTAAAATGATCACATCCTTTGGACTCGCAGCCGCTTCCATGTACCACGCCCGAGTCCGACAATCATATATATCCACAGGGTCGGCACGCCACTTTAATGCTAAAACATAATTTAGATTAACATATCTATGTAAGTACATTAACATAAATCAACATTAATTAATCCGACATTAAGTATGTATTTCGATTACCAGGGTAATGCCTCATGAACCCAGTTGAGCTGCCGAAGTATTGCCACGAGAGTGTTGGGTCGCTCTGATAGTTATTTATGAAGTGGGTGTCCAGTCCTTCTGACCAGTGAATCCCTTTGATAACTTCCGGTGCTGTAAGACAGAAACGGTTTCTAATCCGATCACAAAATATTTACGGTTGCCTACGCGTCTATGGTTTACTCACCCCAGGCATAAACATTTGTTGGTACGTGTACACTGCTAAAATTAGTGTTTACTGGAATGTTTGAAAAGTGTGGGTTTTGCGCTGTGTGCGCGTTCTTCGAAGGCGGTCGTACAATCCAGCTCTCCTGACCGAAGTCCGTCTCAGGTGTGGTGGTGAGGGATACTTCGTCCCACGGCTCTTCCATCTCTTTGCTGTTGTAGTACTGAAAGTCTTCTGGAACTGGTTCATTTTGCTTATCAAAGGCCATGTTTTCTGCAGCCTCCACTATCCTCTTGACAGCGCTAATCTTCAGTTCCATCATGGCGCGAATATCGTCTGACATACTCTGGACTAGTTTTTCCCCATCTCTCGACTCCACTTGGGCAGATTTGAAACTCTGAATTAAATAAATTGCAAAAGTCACGCACCATCTGCCTAGGAAACAAACGAAAAATCTACTAACACAGAAAGACTACGAGTATACTTACATCTTGAACCTCTTTCTTCCTGGTGATAAACTCTCCGAAATGATACAACTCAGTACCAAGTTTAACCGCCCATGCTTGGACCCTAAAATGGTAATTTCTCGATGTTACAATAAACCAAATCTATAAATCATAGTCTGTCAGGAGCATTTGTTCAGCATTTCCGAGTTACTCGTTCTTCATGGATTTTTTACGATGTTTGCATTTCGATATTAATAGATTCTTTGTAGTCCAAAATCAGTTGAAACTTTTTTTATTTAGTGACGTGAACAAGTTAATATAGTTCTACTGCTGTCTTAATGAGATATTTTTGTTTGCCCACTAATTGAACGGAAGCCATTAGTGTCGGTACTAAGAAAATAATTTAATTATTTATTAAACAGTAATATACAAAAACATCTTACGAGTTAAGCGATATTTTGCCAGTGGCATCATGTTGTGCACTAGCCGAGCAGTCCCTGGAGTCCAGGAACAAGACCAGCAGAAGTAACACAAAGGTGGGCACACACTTGCACATCAGAACCACTGCGATAATTAGTTCACTGGCTAGAATTGCAGGAGAGCATGTTCCACACTAATCGAATTATGACATTGATGATGTTTAGGAAATCCTCCGTGTTGGATGTATCGGGAGGTACTGGGAAACGAACATTGATAAGGTTGATAGGTGTGCGTCGCAGTGCGCAGTCGCGAGTGAGCGCGGGGCGGGCATGCGCGCTAGTTCCCCTGCGCGGCTCGACTGGCGACCTCCGAGCTCCGTTGTTTGTGTTTCATAGATCGCGTTAACGTAACTTGTGGATTCGCTCGCCACCTGACGCATCGATTGGCATCGCCCTCAGCACTAGGTCACCGTGTCTATAGGACGCGCGGTACTACATGTTTTGAGCTTCCGTTCCGGACATGCTTACCTACATCCAAACTTTTGTATATTACCTAAGTTTTTTAATGTTTCATGTTATTGAGTGCTCATTACTCTCTTGTACGTAGTATGAGTACCTTCCTATATATAAAATGATCCCTATTTATTTTAGTTTCTATCCCAAATACAGCCGATGAAGACCTGGTTTATGTTGGTTGCAATATATATCAGTATTATAGTCCGTATTAGAATGCAAAGAATACGTAAGTTTCTGATGATTGATATACCTACATCTAGACGTACTTTCAATTTACTACGCAGAAAAAAAAATTTGGTGATAGCAGATTTTCTTATTGCCCAGGAAATATGCAATGTAGAATAAGAACAACTATTCATAGGAGCAACAAGTTTTATTGCCAAAGTAACAAAGGTACAAATATATCGGGTGCGGCGCGTCACGTGCTGAACATGGTTGCCAGAGCCGCGAGCGCCGCCAACAACAGGACCGCGACGTCCACGCGGGCGAGGCTGCCGATACCACACGCTGTTATGTTCCGCTCCTGGTGGACAGACGGCAAACGTTAAGCAACCGTTTACCTACATAAAACCGTCCTAGATTATTTTGAAGGGAGGCAAATTGTCAGTACGACACAAATGACAGTTCTAAATTTTGTAGGTTGGGTTTCTGGCAATATTTGGTCATGGTCATTCGACAGGTTGTTTGGACTTTTGGGTAAAGTCAAAAAGAGACTTCATACACACTTAATTTACCTTCTATTATAATTGTTTTATTTATATAAAGAATCGGCATCAACCACCTATGGGAAAAAGCAATCCACGTTATTAGCAGCAGTTACCGTACCGCAGGTACAGTTTACCACCCCTATTAATACAGCCCCGGTGAAAAATCATGTTTTGTGGTCAAACTGAACGTAAGGCACTCTAAACAATGTGCTTTGGGTGGAATAGTACGGGGTCGTAGAGGTGTTTAAAATAAAATCTTACATTCAAACTTGTATTAAAATTGGAACTTTGACCCCCCATATCTCCGTACTTAACTAAAAGGTTCCCAGGTATGGTGCCTTTCGGCTTCGTTAAGAGCTTTTTTTTACACCGTTTAAATAAATATCATGGTAGCATACCCCATCATGGTAGGTATAACAGCCTTCAAGTCGTCGCCTGTGCAGAGCGCCTAAGTCGAGCTTGTGGCAGGGCTCCCGGCTGGAGCACGACATGTCCGTGGGCTGCGGCTTGGTGGAAGGTGGCACCGTGCAGTTGGCGGCGAAGTCGTCCTGCTTCTCCACCACCACCAGCAGCAAGTTAGTCTTAGGGACGTAGGCCGCCCAGTAGGCGGGCCAACACTCGCCCGCTTGATCTTTTTGTACGGTGGGCGAAGCTCCCGACGCCTCCAAAAAATATTTCTGGTTCAGTATGTATAGGGTGATACTGTGGTCGCAGGAGAAAGGTTTCTCCTCATCTTTATTTTCTTTCGTAGGTTCTGTTCCGTTGTCCGGTAAGGGCGGTGCAGTCGGCTGAGGCGTCACTGTGATCGCTTTCTCGATTAGTTCGATATAATCTGCGAGCGGGACGACCATGCGGTTACATTAAGCAGAAGAATTAGACGTGCTTATACAATAGTAAAGGCTGCCAGTTAACATGCAGCTACAGAAGTACTACATATTCATAAATAAATAGATATTTATGCATTTTAATTAAGATTGTGCTCGCTAAAATCCTAAAGTCAAGGATCATCACCACCAGCTGGTATCTGAATTGAGAATTCGAAAGCAAGTGCTTTTTCGTTAAACTTTACTTTAGCAATACTTTGTCATTTTTCATTTATGTACCTTTCACCTCTGAAAATCGGAAGAAATATTGAATTTCAAAGGCTACTTGATGGTGATGTCACCCTTAAGCTGTTAGTACCTAGTTATGATCAAGTTCGTATGCCCAATTTAAAACCATGTCTAAAACCCCAGGCCCGCCAACAGAAATCAAAAACCGGACTTTATGGATGCAATTTTTTCTGCTGAAAATATTAAATCTTCACATCAATGAGTGACAGTACGAGTATAGCTGATTTTTATCCTTAGGCCAGGCCATGTCCCCCGTTACGCAAACGGAACGGGGCAGATGCCGTCTTATTTTTGTCTAGCCTATCACCACGGACTACTGTCATACTGTTGGTTACAAAGTAAATCTTATCGTTTTCTAGGCGAGGTGCGAAAATTTTTCGAGCTAGCTTTTTTTTTACGGATGGGAAATCATCAAATAACTTCTCCCAGTATGAGCGGAGCGGGAGGGAGTGTCAGACTTTTACTGACTAAAACCCATCCATGTTCCTTCCTCGCCCTTTATGTTTTGGGGCCACGGTATCTCTTTCGAACAGTCCCGCAGCCCCGGCAGGCTTCGGCCCTTGCTGACATCTCTTTGAGGCGCGCGTGGAACACGAACGCACCGTCGACACGGCCTCTTGTCATAAGACGGACGGATGGACGGCGAGCTAGCCCAGAGCTCACCGTCCAGAGGCCCGTTGTTGATGACTCCTGAAGCCGCTTAATTACTCTGGAACTTCATTACGTCATGACAAATATTGATAAGCTGTAAAAACCTCTTCAAAATTTATTTACTACACAACCCGCTGGTTAGCACGGAATCAAAATGTTGGCCCACCTTCAAAAAAAGTTGAGCAGCATTGGTAAGATTAATTTAGTAAATTAAAGTTGCTGCATTCTATCCCCCGTTTAGAAAAGGACTTCCATTTACTACAGCAGTTAAATAATTTGTGAGCTACTAAATGACTAAAAGCAATTAGTTTCAGTTGCCTAGTTATTCTTAACTACACCAATTTGCGATCATTCTTCTGAACAACAAAAGCGAGTGGTTACAGCCAATTTTACAAATTTTGCATTTAATGATGAACTGGTATTTTTCCCCATTGATATCGAGAGCGGTTCGTCACATGTATTTTATGAAAGCACACTAATCTAGACTCGAGAATGTTATTTTTTTTATATCCTTTATCTATTAAAGATTGAAGAAGATCGCAACATTACATTACGAAATGCCATAAAGTACTACAGAACCGCAAATTTATTTTCTCACCAGGATCATCATCAATGGCGACGCCGGCGTACGCGGCATCAAGTGGGTTGTACACGTTCGTGACCAGCAGCAGCAACTCAGTCACCAGCCAGTGGAACAAGTTCAGCGCTAAACTAAAAGGCTACAAAAAAGTCATGTTACAACATGGCATAAGATCCACTGAGTTATTTCGGGACATGCTCTGGAATGCTTAAAGCCTGCCGGCCCCGAAGTTGATCCCATGTATAGACCCTTAAATACTTCATAGGACCTACTCATTGCAAGAACGAATCAATTATTTCTATTACGAGTAGGTACATACTTTTTTGCAATTCTATTCTTGTACGGTACTCGTTGTGCTTTCAGTAGGTACCGGTACTAAAGACTGGGTAGTCATTTCGAAAACAGTTATTTAAACATTCGGGAGGTTATTATGATCGCAGTTGAAAAAGTAGTGAGCAGTTATTTTATTTTTCGGTTGGTAAATTAGTGGGACAGTAAAATATGAACAGTAAAAAAAACAATTAGCAATTATTTGATCCAACAACATCAATACAAAAAATACATAATTATCATTCTCTTGCCCTTGTTCCAATTCATTTGTAGTTGCTGCAGCATTACTTCTTCTTCCATATTTCTCTATCACCTCATTAAACACCTCCTTTCGTGCCATATCATCTTTCACACAGGCCATTGCCATCGTTTCTTTGTTCTTCCTCTACTCTTATACCCATCCACAGTCATACTCAGAACTCCTAACGACATTTTTCTCATTCTTCGCATCGTATACCCATACCACAACAACTGATTACCACATCACCTAGTAAATAAGTGGCCAGTAAAAATGTTGAATGGGCAGTTAGATTTAACAGTTCGGCGACAATAGAACCCGTTTTGCTGTTTTCATCATTCATTCAGTTACCCATTTAATTATTTTTTATGACCCATTTTTGTTTACGTTATGCTGCTAAATTTTAATTTGTTGATTTAACTTCACAAATCTACAATATACAACTGCGTTTAATCAGTGCCATAATAGTATATTTTATAACGAGGGACTAAACGAAGCCATTATATACCCGAGGTGGTTTGACTCCCGAGCTTGCGAGGGAGGCAATGAAAGCGAGGGTATATTAAATTGGCGTTTAGTCTCGAGGTGCAAACTGTACTTTTCACTTCGAGTGCGAGAAAAATAGTCATTTAAAACCGAACAAATTTACACTCGACTAAAATTCTGAACTGAGCTGTCAGATTTTCTTCTATCAGGTCAGTCACATATTAACAATTTAAAACACAACACAAACTCTCAACATTCTCGCAATGAAGATGATCCATACTCCAGATAATTATAGTACCTACATTACTGCAGCGGCTAGCAACAGAGGCATTCCACATACTTTTTCAAAATCAACGATGCACACCAACAACCATAAATTTTCCCGCGATGAAGAGTTCATTTGTTTTTTTTTTCAATATACCGCTTTCTATTTGCAAGCCAATTCGAAATTTAAATAAAACCTTTGACAAGTTACTCTTTTGTGACCATGTTTCAGAGTAAAAGATCGTTCCATTTTTAAATTACTTTTTACTCCCTAGGGAATAAACGGTCACTTTAATCCCGCTTCGTAGGGCTATAATGGCATACTTTTAGAGCATGAGAAGTGAAAAGATCTATGTACCTTTCTACCTACTAGTTCTACATATATGTACGTTAAATATCAAATGTACGACCAAATACTTATAAGATTCTATTCTAAATTTGCAGTGATCAAGCACTAACTGACCGTTCTCAAAGTCCAGGAACTGCTTTTCTTTGATAACGCGGAGGGTGGACAGAGTGCCTGGTAGTTGAAGACTTCGACGTGGTCGTAAATGCCCAATTCCAGGAAGGACTGCAACACGTATTTCTGCACCGTGCCGAAGAACTGCCCCACCAGCGTCTTCTCCTTAGCTAGCACGATGTACCCAGAGCTGTCTATGACGTAACAGTCGTATTTCTCCGAACTTGGGTCACATGTTGGGTCCTGAATAAAATATAATGATTCCATACTAATTTAATGATGCATTTAAGTGTTAAGGGATGAAACAGTTAATAGGTAAATTTACATTCAACAGTTAAACCATGTTGAACCAAAGGGGTTTGAAATTTAATGGCTCGTCTAACTTCCGCCATTCCAATTTTAATTCAAAGGCAGATACCACGCAGAAAATCTGTTATGTAGAATCTTCTTTATTATATCTATGTGTAGAATAGAATTGATAGCTGGCAATAAAAACAAGTTTTCCATGAGACAAAATGTTCTTAAGTGTCACGTTCCCGAGAAATAAGCTATCAAAATTGTGCTGAAGATGTCATTAGTGAATGGACTTTATTAACTTTGACAGCTCATCAGTGATCAAAATGAAAACGAAACACATAAAATTGACAATACGTACCTTAACACCATCCAAAGTAATGTTGGTAATTTGTAAAAATCTTTCGTAGAATTTCAAGTACGAGTATTGGAAGCCAACAACGGACGCAGGCGTCTCCGACTGTCCGTCTTTATAGAAAATAGCGTAAGTGGAAGTGAGAGTGATGTCTCCATCATCATTGATGACCTGCGGAGGATTCTTGATGATATCATCCAGGACAGGAAGAGGGCTGGACACCACCAGAGATTCCTTGTTTATCATGTGTTGTAAAACAGCTGCTTTGTACCAAGTCTCTTCAATCGTGTTGTGATAGTGATCTCCGAAAACACTGTAATCATCAATCAAAACGAAATTGGCAACATTAGTGAAAATTGTAGAATTCTTATTTATTCTCAAAGCATGACAAGGTACATGGACCGTAGTACGACTAAATCTAACTCAAATTACGACAAATTCGTAATCGGAACCCTGCCTGCAGCTTTAGAACTATAGGTTGTCAGTGTGCAGGTTTTCTGTTGTTATACTTACCTACTCCACAACACGAATAAATACATTTGCAATAATAATAAAAAATGCTCATAAAAAACTTACTTTCCCTGATATTCTTTCCTCCTATTGCCTTGATCATCAACCTCTTCGTTCTTATCCGTATCGAACACATAATGCCACCTCGTCAGGCCACTCGACGTGGCAATAAATCTGACGCTTACGTTATACTTCTTCGCCAATTCCTTCTCGTCATTGGTAGCGATCCAGTCCTCGAAGTATGGCGTCGATAGTTTAGCATCAAATACTAATTGCTTTACTAGGTCTTCGTTGCAGTAGTAATCGTCCTTGCCCAGTGGTGTCATGCCGCAGTGCGCTAGTGGAAACAAGTTAGTTAGGAATATCTATTAGCTATGCACCGTTAAATATTTATTGTTATTTAAGTAAAGGGAAATAAGAACTATAACAGAAGAATAACGGTCGGGTTCTCGCAAAAGTAACACACAGCCAATTATTGGTTCTTACGGGCTCAGGGTATTATGTTGTACTTAGGAAACACAAGCGTGAAGTTTTGTTTGCAATGATATACATAGGTATACATAATGTATTTATTCTCCCGTTGGCCAGGAACAGGAAAACATATACTTACCAAAGCCAATTAATTGATGAAATAGCTTCAACATTTGGTTTTCTACTCACTTTTAATGCTGAACGGTTTGGTTTCATTCTCTTTTGTATATTGCTGCTTTGTTATATCAATTTCATTTTTAGATAAACCAACTAAGAACTTCCAAGCCTCCACTTCAGAATTAGCTGACTCGTGGCCTTCCAAATAATGATATTTGCAATATACCCTGTGAACAGCCGTGGGAATAGAAATAACAAAAATATTTTAAGAAAGAAAAGTTACAATAATTGTACGAAATCTGAAACTCACCAGTCTGGGTGAACCCTGAAGCTATACCTGAAGTAGTCAGTGACATTGATACCAGTTAGGTCTTTTCCTTGCTTTGCTTCCAAAGGATTCTCTTTGAGCAGAAGTTCAGTATCACCGTATACCTTCGGCAGTGAAATTCCCATAGAGAATGGTGTTTGTTCAAGTTGCTTGAAAAAGTAGTCGTGGCTTACTCGAGAAATTCTCCTGAGAACATTGTAAAAGTGAAAGTGAGCTAAATAATATAGAATTTTATCATATTTTGCAAATATGGGTACATACACAATAGTTGTTGCAGCATTTATGTCTATAGTGTCTATATCTTTGTCCATTTGTGGCTCATTTTTTACGTAACGTGACGGTACCGCAGTGTTACAGGTCCAAACAGATGAATTTAATTTGAACTGGTCACCTGCTGCTAAACTACAGTTTGGGTGCAGTTTTTTTACAGTTAACTTTTCTGTATGTAGTATGGTAACGCCACCCGCGTGACTCGGTTTGGTCCTATCAAAACGGCGTACAGATATGAACTGGCTACAAACTATGTGTATAGGTGGTGTTAATTAACGCCAGATAGGGATGTAGTTTGAGGAAAGGCTCAACAGAAAAGAATCATGGTTTACGAGTACCCGTGTCACTCCCAATAGTCCGAATCTTACTACTAGTATTACTACTGGTAGTAATACTAGTATTACTATTGGTAGTAATACTAGTAGTAATACTGGTAGTAGGATTGGGAGGGATTCACGGGTGATATCATTGCCTTTTTTATTACTGCTGTATAAGTGGTTGATGGGGAATCAAAAATTAATCGTGTTACTTTTACTACTATCGATCACACATGAAGGAGAGAAAAAAATACAAATTACCACCAACTTGGATCCGCAAGAAAACCAAGGTTACAGACGCAGCCCGACGAATTGCCAAACTTAAGTGGCAGTGGGCAGGGCACATTGCTCGCAGAACGGATGGCCGATGGAGCCGAAAAGTTCTGAAGTGGTTACCACAACCGGAAGACGTTGCGTTGGACCGATGACCTGGTGAAGGTTGCGGGAATACGCTGGATACGAGTCGCACGGTACCGGTCAATGTGGCGACACTTGGGGGACTGTCTATGTCCAGCAGTGGACGTTTTTCGGCTGAAATGATGATAATGATGAACTTGAATGTAATGTTACCTCATGTTGTCGTAATGGTAGAGCACGGGGACCTGCGTCATATTCCCGTCCTCGCCCTCCACCAGGCTGTGTCGCAGCTGCTTGATCTGCTCACCGAGCTCGCGCGTACCCTTGCCATCGTCCACCTGTTCTACCTCCACGAAGTCCACGCTGTTGTAGTTTATTTGCAGGTCGCCGTTTATCTGAAAGCGTTATGAGTATTGGTTTAGTTTGTATTGAGATCATCTTTTTAAGGGTTATTTGAAAAAAGTACGTAGATTGTAGTAGGTGTAGGCATTTTTCATCGTAGGATAACTCAGTCGCTCGTTCATACAACTGCGAGCTATTTAATATAACGTACCGTAACGTGTAAAATGCAATTTTGGGTTTGAAAACGGAGGACGTTTTGTGAACTCATCAGCATGGCTTCTACTTCCATATTTCTCTATTCATCAGACACCTCCTTTCTTGCCGGATTATCATTAATGGATATTACATTTTATGGACTCTTATCTACGCCAGATCAACTTCATTTGGTCATAAGAGTTATATTATGGATTCCGAAAGTTTACTGCGGGACGTATCGGCCATGGAGCGCATGATCGTAGGTTTTGGCTTATGGTCACATTCTACCTTCGTCTTGTTGTGGGTAAAAGTTACTTACTGTCGTTGTCAACAAGGGATGCAGCAACAAATAGCCATTGTTACTGACGATGAATGAGTAGCCGTTCACACCGAGCTGAAAAATATAATTAGGGTGATATGTATTTTTATATTCAATATTTTACCACTATCAGACCAGAATAATATAAAAATCGAGAGAGAGACAAAGAATCTACACAAATAAATCAAATGACTGTTTGTAACAAAAGAGCTGCTTTTTACTGAATGTTCAAATATGTTTTTGTCTGTCTGTTTGTTCCGGCTAATCTCCAAAACGGTTAGACCGATTTTGATGGGACTTTAACTGGCAGATAGCTGATGATGTAAGGGGTAACTTAGGCTACTTTTATTTTAGTAAAGCGTTTAGAGTCCCGTGTACCTAAACCTTCAAAATTGTTAACAAAATGTGATCCAAAAATGGCAAAATGTTATGATAATAATTTCACGCGGACGAAGCTCGCGAGCAGAAGCCAATACTATATTTATATTACCGTAAAATTGTGAAATACATGTGACGGAACTCATCTCACGCGCCCCTGCTAGTACCACTCCCATGAAAAGGTAATGCACCATTCCCGAGAAAAAACCGATTAATATAACCTAACCTCAAAAGACTTTATATTAGCTTAAAAAGCGTAGTCGACTATTTCTGTCTCAGACTATCATCCGGCTAGACTGGAAGCCGACCCCAACATTGTTAGGAAAAGGCTAGGCAGATGGTGGATAGGCGGTTTCACTTCGATAGATTATAATCTACGAGTTAAATTGTAAGCAGTATGTTTGGTTGTTAATCTTTCGAGAGTTTACAATCTCGCTAGATAGATTACAATCTAACGGATTTTACAATTTTACGGTGATTACCTGATGTGGCTGCGCGAGTTTGGCGATGCTGTCGATGGGCACGTCGGTGCCGGCGACCCCCAGCAGCAGCGCTTCGTTGTGCTCCTCATTGTACTTGTAGTCGAACGCCGGGATCGCCACCGATGTCACCAGTTTGTCCTCATCCGGCTGGAAACAAACACCAAATGATTACTACAAAAAAGGTACAGTGAAGAGGTCTGTTAAAAAAACGCGATTTTTCGAGTTTTACTTGTTGAAATTATATGTTTTCTGTTCGTTGCTTGAAATATTAATTTCTTGTTACATATAGTCCGTTTCCCCTTCTTCAATAATAATAGAACGAATTTTTGATAACCAATCTATTGAGTTAGTAATAATCATTCTCCCGAAACCTGTTTACTTTAGTGAAAACATTATATTTAATCTCAAAAATATTTTCATAAATTCATAATAATAGAAATATTTTCGTTATAACCCGTAACACCAAAATTTAAAATTCAAAGTAAGTATAATGTGCATTGAGATGTCAAAGGAGCACTTTGGCACTCGTACTAGGATTACCCTGTAGGTATCACAAAAGTTATCACCTACCTCCGGACCATTTTGGATAATTTAACCACAAACCTCTTTGGTTGGAATACCACAAGTAAAACTTTTTCAGTTCAGGTACCTAACGTTAGATTGAGATAGTAACTTTGATATGAGATCACCCAAAAGATCGGTTATATCAGGATGGTCATTATTTTATCCTCAGATTATGTTTTATTTTTATTGTTGAAAAGTACATATTTATACTTTTTCCTTTTCAGTTTATTAAGTTTATAAAGTTTTAATACCTTTAAGATGTCTCCACTCACACCCCATTTCTTAGTTCGCTGTAAAAAGAAGAGGGTATAATATTATTTCCAGGGAATCTGAAACAACGTCTTCCTTGAAGCAAATTAGTAATAATAAAAGATTTTTCACTCCTCTTGCTCGAAAAGACCGTCATAATAGCGTACCAGAGCGGGTGTAAAATTGCATATTATGCCCTTGGGAAAAAAGTACATTTTTTTTTATTTTCGTCGTCAGTGTTGGAAAACGCATAAGTCTTTCCTCATAATTCATAAAGAATTTACTTTTTACCGTTCCATTAAAAAAAAAAACATTTTATTTTAATAATGGAACCAAACGCGCCGAACGCCGAACTCTTTGGCAGGATGTGTGCGTTGCATTCCAGCTACAGAAGAAATAAAAAAAGGCATTGGCGCGAAATTTTATGTTTTTTTCTGTATTAAGTTAATACCTTAGTATCAAGTATTTATTTGAATTATAAGTAGGATTCCTTTTTATCTCCTACGTTTACCCCACAGACGACATAATATTATATTCGTTTTCACAGAGAACTGAAATTATGTTACCGGGAAAGAACATCTCATTAGAACACCAGTACAAATTGTACATTTAATTTTTAATAAAATAAACTACGAGTATCATATTTAATATGGTCATTTTATTTTCTCGCAATCGTTGTGAAAAGTACGGTGTAACACACGGCGCTAAAGTCCCATTATAACACGGTTCCTATTTAATACCTCGCTAAAGCTCGGTAGTAAAACTACCTCGTCTATAATGGGTCATTTTAGCCCCTTGCATTACAATGTACTATTATTACAAAGAAACCGTAATTCTCGGAAACAACCTCTCTAGCGAAGTTCGATCGATGTCAAAAGTTCCCCTTTTGTTATGAGTTTAACGTGTCTATGAGT
This sequence comes from Xestia c-nigrum, assembly GCA_916618015.1. Lineage (NCBI taxonomy): Eukaryota > Metazoa > Arthropoda > Insecta > Lepidoptera > Noctuidae > Xestia > Xestia c-nigrum. The sequence goes on along the minus strand of OU745245.1, from coordinate 8,459,943 downwards.
GTCTGTCTGTGGCATCGTAGCTCCCAAACAAACGGTTCGATTTCGACAAAGTGTTTTCTCTTTGAATGCTCGTTACAGTGCGGACTATGTGAGGTACTGACCGTTTTGTCGATATTAGCGTGGGTCCAGGTCGGGGGCGGTTCCTTGTTCTCCAGGATCATGGGCCGAGCGATCACGTTGATATACCGCAGCACTTGCTGCTGCACCTCCTCCACTGAGTGGATGTGCACGAAGAAACCTGGGAGGAATGTTTGACTTGGATAATTATTATGCTCGTGTTCCTCCTATTTGTATTATCTTTAAGATGCTTGTAATATATCTCTAATATTTATTAAAACTCCCTGCAGAGGAAACAGATGTTAATCATCATCTGCGTAGACTTTTCTCAAAAACGTTGGGGTCAACTTGCAGTCTAACCGGATGCAGCTGAATATCATTATTTTACATTGAGTGGCTGCCTATCTGATCTACACAACCCAGTTGGTACTGGTTAATGGAGGACTTTTTGGGCCACTGACTACCTGTAACGACTGTCAAAGATCTACAAATGACGAGACTAACAGCTTAACGTGCTTTTCGAGGCACGGAGGAAACTCGGTAGGTAAGGGTGGTCACCCATCCACAGACCAACCGGCAACCACAGTAAAAAACAGTAATGTTAATGACTACTCTAATATACATAGTCACCTCTATTCAAGCAAGCCATCCACTGTATCTCGCGTACATTGGTGACCTCCTTGCCGATGAGGTAGGTGAACACTCTAACGGGGATGTACGTCTTGCCGTCCACGACCTCGCGGTTGTACTCCTCGAACACCTCGGTCAGGTTGCCGGGCACGTAGTCCGTGATCACCATCACCAGCTGGTTGCAGCCCTGGGTGCTGCTCACGTTGCATAGTGCCCTTCTCTGAATAAAGAAGTGATTTATTGTCATTACTTTTTGTGGTTTTTGCACTTTGTGTTTTATGAGAACTTGTAACAAAGATTTTAATTGTACACACGGAAAAATAGGTTACTCAAAATACATCCCGACGATTGGCACTTACGTATGAGTTACGAGTGTGCTAAAACGTGGTTGATCTGCTGGGACATGATAAACGTAATGTATCACTTACCTGCTTCAATTTAGTAAAAGCTTTGATATACGCCGTTGTCAAGTTGGCGTAACCCTCCAGAGGCACTTTATGTTTCTTCCCATGGTCCGTCGGCTCGAGGGTATCAGTAAGAGTCTTCAGGTTCTCAGGAGTGGCCTGAACTAGGTCCAAAAAACATTCCACGACGAAGTGAGTCTCATTTTTGAAAGTATATACGTTGACGTAATCGTTGTTCGATAGAGTATCCAAAATTGAGCGTAGCGTTCTTCTAGCAACATAGTTCTTGAATCCAGTCATTGATCCGGAGACATCGAATAGGATAATCATGTCTTTGGAGCAGGTAGCGGCTTCTATGTACCAAGACTGGACGCGACAGTCGTACGTGTCCACCTCGTTGGTGGTCCACCGCATGCCGGGGTAGAAGCGCAGGATACCGTGCGCACTGCCGAAGTACTGCCATGACAATGATGGATCGGACTTATAGTTTTTTAAAAAGATATCGTTCAAATCTTTTGACCACAAAATGGCATTAAGAGCGCTCGTTTCTGTAAAAAAGACACAAAGTTTTATATTATGTAGATGAAATGTTGCCTCGAATCTTAAGGTTTCTTTTAAACTTAATTATTACTACTCCGTTGGTTATTTAAGGGTGGAAGTCCCGCCGGTGACTTTGTTCAGCACGCGTTCGTCACAGAAGATTGCTTGCACATGAATTTCAAATATTAGACCTTTCCTACACGTTTTACAAGTGTATATTTTAATAATACTTAATTTTGAAAACAGATGTATGTTTTTAAGCGCCTTGCATAAAAAAGAAGGGGAATTCTCGTATTTTTTAATTTCCCATCTTGGAGTGTAAGAACCGAAAAGAAGATATTGCGGACTAACAGACGAGACATTTGAATTAATTAATTTACAACATTCAAGGTCACTACCTTAAATTCTCCTTTTGAGAGAAACATTTGTAGGTTTTTCAATATTTCGGCAACTCTTTAACCCCTAAATATTTTTTAATTAACCCAGTTCAGCAGTAAAAATTGTAAACTGTATCTGTATCATCAATCAATTAAATACTGGAAAGTGTTTATTTTCTGCTGGTACATACCTAATGCTTTGCCAATAGAATTTGAGTATTTTAACCATAACTTGACTAGTCAATAGTCATAATATATGTTCTTTACCGACCATAACTTTTTCGTTAAAATGGTTACGTAAACTGCCTCTTAAAGAATTGCTTAAGGGGAATGCTTCTTGGTAGCCGCGAATTTCAAATTTTCTTACGTTTTTTGCAATTTGCAGGGCAGTGCCAAGTTTTATGTTGATATAAGATATAAGTTACAGAATTATAATCATACAACCCTCCAAGTTCATAAGAGTCGATGAACGAATTTTTCACAGTCAAAGTCTTTCGCTTCCACCTTAAGGTGAAAGCGCCAACCTAGCTAACGAAATACAACATTTTCTTCTTTTTTGCAATAGTCGGTCAGTGTCAGGCTGTGTGCTAAACAAAATATTATGATATGTGGCCGTATTACGCAGGTTTTTTTTCATTCAATAAACAAAAAAAAAAACAAAAAAAAAACAATAAAAACAACCAAAAAAAAATAAACATAATTAACTTAAACTTTACATTGATGATTATAACTGTGTAAGGCCATATTTGTTACGGCAACGAACCATATTTTAATCAACATACAACCTGACACTGACCTTTTAATTTAAAAAAATCGCAAAAAAAATATAAAAATCGCGCGCTGCTCGGGCCCTTAAGCTGCAATTTTCCTTTTCGTAATTGGCCCTTATGTAAGATTTGTTGGCACTGCCCCGTGTCACCCACCGGTTAAATAACTAAATAAATATCGCTGGACATTACACACAGCGCCATCTAGTGCCACACTAAGCAACGAGGCTTGTGTCGTGGACACCAGATAGTTGATATACATGTACAGTCGAGGACTTTAACTGATGAGCCACTTGCCACTATTCATATTATAGCCGTGTAATGCTAATCGGGTTTTGTCGATAATAATCGTACTCGTGTATGTATTAAAATGCAAAATTGGAAAGTAGTGAAAATGGTTTATCAATTAAAGTCCTCGACTCTAGATAGATACTTTTTTGTTTGTAAGATTGTGATGGGCAATGTATTATTGGGTTTCCTAATTATTGGAATAGCACATACATACCCCTTAATTAGTTTAATGTAGTTATCAATCTTAGAGGTCCAATTAGACGTCAACGTGACCCGAACGTAAGGACGATGAAAGGATTGCCCTTTCACCGTCCGTAATAAAGTGATCGCCGGATTACGCACTGTGCGGATTAGCACGCCCGTTACGTAGGATTAAAACTACTGAAGCACTTTAAATGATTACGTACCTATATCAAATATATTAGTCGGAACGTGAACACAACTGGTGTTGGTATTTACATTGATGTTGTAGAAGTGCGAGTCCCTTTCCAGATTCACGTCCATGTATCGAGTAGCATTCCGAACATATCTGGGCAGGTCCTTCTCATCGACGATGCTAGGGTTGTCGGCTTCAGATTCATAAGAAAAATTTGAATATTTCGCCGAACAGTACTCGAACGATTCGGATATATTATAGGTGTAGTTAAACTTTCTCGCCAACTTTTCCGCCGTCGCGTGAATACACTAAAAAACATAATTAAATAATCAAAAATGCTTAAACATTTTGATAAATCAACAAAACCCTGTGTAAACTTATCACGAGTTAGTTATATACATTTGCATGGCATTGTATTCACATCTAATGTAAATAAATAACCGTAAGTGAATATAGCACACCCTATAGCCCAACACACCCCGCCTATCTTTAACCTTGCTGACCGCTCAATCTTTTCACTACCAAGTGAATTCACCACTGTCCTCATACAGGGTGTAAACCACCTCACCACAAAGCCGTTAACCAAGCATTCTGTACATCAAACTAAGTAACTTTACGCAAAAAAAAATGCTGGGAAACACTTTTCTTTTGAGGTTACAAATCATGTTTTGTGGTAGAACTCAATTTAACGCTCTTAAAACATTGTGCTGATGAATGGATTGAATAGTACGGAGGTCTTGGAGGTGTTAAAAGTTCAAATCTTCCAAAAAAACTTGTATTTAAAAAAAACTTGTCAAATTGTTGTAACTTTGACCCCCCCCCCATATGTCCGTAACTAGAAGATTCCCAGGTATGATGTGATGAAATGATTGCAATGATGGGGAGAACAAGTGCCTTTCCGCTTCGTGAAGAGGTATTTTACACCCTTTATAGCCAATGACTTTACAAAAGAAGAAACAAGTTGGATTCACCACACTTGACAAACAGACCGCTTGATGTACATCTACTGAATGCTTATTTACCCTTGAAACACATTTTGTTTTTTTTGTGTATAAATAGATGACATTTAATTGTCTAATAAGTGAAAAAAACATAATTAAAAAAATTACAATAAAAGTAAGGTTTAAATTAGTATACAGGTAATATAAAGAAAAGATAATTATTTGGCTTGAATTTAGTGTTAGTACTAAGTAGTATACAAGTAGTAGTTGCGTAGTATGCGTGTATAGTGTAGAGCTGGTTTTAAATAATTAATTATGTTGAATCATAAATGAAAACAGCCCACATAATTATGAAAACATATTTTTATCATCGATAATATTTACCCACAACAGTTATACTTTTCGTTGTTAATGCATGTTCTTACCATTTTAATTGACTGAAAGCTTTTATTCAATAACCACCACAATATTCACTGATCAGAAATTAATTGAACACTATTTTATTAACTTCGTATGTGACTAACTAACTGTGTAAAAATCGTAGAAGTTTTTGACTCACTTTCCGATTTCTGATTGAGCTGAAATGCATACATGTTTAGTTTGGATGACAGTGCATGGTTAGCTAAGTGACGTCATTCTATATCCAATATGGCGGACTCCCAAAGATGGTGGGTTAGTTATTTTTTACGCATTCTCATGATATGGGTATCAAATGAAAGGGTATGGTGATAAGAATACAAGAAATAAATGACATCAGTCTAAAGCGTGTTTTTTCAAAGATCGCACAAAATAGAGATGTTTGGAAGGAAAACGGAGGTCCTATACCCCGCGATGGGACACTTGAAAAGCAATCGCGCACAGACCTGATGAAGGTCGAATTCTCTATACAGGGTGTAAACAGACTCATTACAAAGCCGCCAACCAAGCATTCTGTACATCAAACTTAGTAACTTCACGCATAAATTATTACTGGGAAACAACTAGTTTTTTGGGAAAAAAATATGTTTTGTGATAGAACCCAATGTCACGCAATCAAAACATGATGTGCTGATGGATGAATTGAATAGTACAGGGCTCGTGGAAAAATGTTACATTAAAAACCGCTGTTTAAAAAAAAACTTGTCCGAATGTCGAAAAATTGACCCCCAATAACTCCGTAACTAGAGAGTTCCAAGGTATGGTGTAGAACAAAAAAAATATCGCAATGATGGGGAGAATAAGTGCCTTTCGGCTTCGTTAGGAGGTTCTTCACACTCTAAAAATCGTTCTACACTGGACAATGCTTACGCATTCATTTATTTAATAGATTAATCAATACATAGTTGGAAGATGGAGTATGAGAAATACGGGTCATTGTGTAATAGCACGACACAAGTTACGTTTATGGCTTACCTTGACGGCATTGATTTTGCGAGTGAGCATGGTGCTCACAGAGCGCAGTGACGACTCTAATATTTGCTTTCCATCTTTTCTCTTCACACTCGCATTCATTTGTTTGTATTTCTGTAAAATTTATATCAGTAAATAGTGAAACGTAACAGATGTTGTTGATCGCAATTTCAATGTTAAAATTCGTTACTACAAAAAGTTTTGCATTTTTTTTGGTTTTCATTTCAAAGTCATGTCTATTGATTCTGCATGTTCGTTACAACATCTATGAAAATATTGATTTGACTCACAATTCTGATTTCATCTGATTTTGTCAGCGCTTCACTTAACTTCCATAGTTCGTCCCCAAGCGCTCTCGCCCACACTTTTACTCTACGAAAAAGAAAACTTTATGTTTAAAAGGTACAAGAAAGGATTTTATGACAAAGTAAGGAACTTTTATTATAAGAAAGCACAGTATTAACAAAATAAGACAAATGGTCATAAAAAAGGCACATTAAATATTCCTTTCACCAGAATAATAAGCGGTCATGAAGAAAATTTTCAGAGCCCATTATATTTGCGCGCGACCGGCGGGAGGTAATCCGCAGACCCGTCACTCGTAAATAAAGGGCTGTTTACGAAAGTCACCCAAATAAATTAAGCTTCTTTACAAATTGTTTGCTGGATCACAAATTCGATATTACAGTTTCAGTTGTCCGACGTGTCTGATGTTATTGTATGTGCGTCACGTTGTCGTCCGGTCGCAGGTGTCCGACCTCGCGTCCGGAGTTGTACATAATGTAGATAATACTTTGTAACATGTACTACCTGCTTGTCGCGTAAGTCAATGAAAACTTTTGATGTTTGTGTTTTGTCTCTTTCACTGTTCTTCATTTATAAGATTATTTAGAAGTTTGTTCAAAAAGAGTAAACACGTTAAACATCTGCAGTTCTGTCTCTGTGCTACAGTATAGTTTCAAACAACATAAAATATTCAGAATGTTTCAGCCAGTTGAGTGCTCCGCAAACTTGTTTATTTACAGATATGTAAAAGTAATAGATGTCATAAATAATATGGTATCCTTACGTGTCAGCCTTCCAGGCGGGGACAGGCTCAGGTACAAACAGTAATGCACAAAGTATCACGAACTTGAAACTTTGCATGTCTGCGACGGTGAGTCACGCGCTATCAACTAATATTTATTGCGATCCACAAGTTATCGTCGTAAACTACGCGAATATTACAGGATAAAGGCACATCGTTACAGTGTTTTGTTATATAAATAAGCTTTCACGAAACTCCACAAAAATATATCACTCTAACCAGCTAACACTTATCTACGACAGATAAAGAACAACCAAACTAAAGGTAACAGAAAGCTTTCTCGTCGACAGATAACGAGCAAGGCCACTACAGTTTTGAAGCACAGTAAACATTTAGTCACTAAATACTTTCACGTTAACGAGGTTATTTATAGTTTACGTAGAGTTTAAACTAGAGTTAAGTCGTCAATTCACGCGGGGGATCACAACACGTCGAGTTACATGGTGGGTTTACGAGAGCGCGGGTAACAGAGCGCGGGTATGAGATAGTTTGTGTGCGGCGACGCTGCCGGTGCGCGCGGAGCGAGTGCGGCGGGAGTGAGCGCGGCCGGGCGAGCGGGCGGGCCGGGAGCGAGCGTGTGTCGCGGCCGACGCACGTGCTGCGTCTATTCTGGGCGGGCGCCGGCGAGCGTTCGGGCGGCATCGAGCGGACCCGATCTAGGTCGGCCCGTGTCTGTCCACACACTGCTACCGGCGCGTATCGCACCCGGTCGCCGCTACTACTTATAATTATACACCTTACAACTTTTTGTCTGCGAGCTTACGGCACTTCGATTAGGACGTGATTCACATTCGCATTGCTTCTTAGCTAATGAGAGTTTGGAGTTTCACGTCAAGGTCAGATTATATGGGTGGTAATTTCTGTTAGAATTTATGAAATAGCTTCCAATCCCACAATAAGATTAAAACTTCTATAATAGTTCTAAATATTTAAATAAAGACCCATGACCGATATGGAGACTAGAGAAAACTAAACATTGAAACAACTCCAAACACCGAGAACGGATATAATGCAATCTAGAAATCGATTCCAGACTCTATTTTTGGTACATTTGTATGCAACGACGTCAGTCCGTCATGTTGCTTCTGTGAAGTGAGCGAGCTTTTACAAGCTGACTCATAAAGCAACATTTATTGCACTCTCAACGCCCTCCAAACAACTTTTGAAAGTGAAAAGTTTGTATGAACGTTCTTGTTTGTCATAATAAGGCCGTCTACGCCTCGCGTAGCAAGGTTCGTCGCAAATGTTTGAAAGTGACCCTAAATAAAATGTTGACTAAGTTTATATATCAGTTTTTTATTTCGTTATATCTAGTATTGAGAACTGAATAAATTACTGGCTACATCAAAATTTAAACCATATAATATATTTAATAAGAGTTTCACAGGGTCTACGCCGCGCGTAGCAGCCGTAGCGCTAGTACGAATACAACCCTAAATGGTTGAATATCTCAGAAATGAAACAGCTTCTTTAAGAACTATGTGTAACCTCCGCCAAGACGCGATACTGGATACTAATTAAGCAATCACGAGTGCCTTCTTGGTATAAATTAAATATTGTTTAATTTGTAGTACCTATGTTATGTTAATTGAAGAGACTACGGTTCTACGAAATGTACAAGACAACTCAAAAATCAATCAAACTTTAAACAGTTATACTTTTGACCTTAATATAAATTACCAATTATTAATAATAAATAATTAAAAACAAAGCAAATAATTCCCACCCACTCTCTCTTAATTCACGTGGTCACAAAAGGTGACTAGGGGGTTACTTACGTCACGAATATAGTGCAAATAAACATCCGAATATGCTAGCTGAAATGAGCACCGACGTAACGTTAGGGCTTCATTACGCCTCGTGAAATAAACCGATTTAATATGCAAAGGGCGGCGAACGGGGCGTGTAAACATTACTTATAAACATTCAAGTACACAAGGCGCGTACCATAACAACCTGCCTTCATTATTTACACTTGAAAGTTTCTCTTTTAAGTAGATCGTTATCTTTACGATCTTTTAGAGGCTCGTGGTTAAACACGCGCTATATTGATCTGCGGTACTGAACCTAGTTTGATGTGGTTCATTTGTAGATTGTCGGACGTGACCACCACAGGCCATTAACAAGGAAGGATCTATCTTAATTGGGTTAAATCCTGGTGTAGATGACATCAAGATCCTTCTATGTCATGTCAGCTCAGAGAATATGACAGTATAATAAATACGACGGTAGTTACGGGCTGTCAGAATATCAGTATGGCTTAACTGTATGATATTTAACTACAAGGAATCTTGTGTTACCATTGAAAGGTGTTCTCGATTTTATTATCATTTGGAGAATATGTTGTTTATACTTGAGCGTCTTAAACGGTAGTCTGTGCAACTTAAAATCCTATTTTTTACCACCATAACCTACATAAATAAAAACTCTATAATAAAAAATGGTTTTCATTACTTTACATCGCACAAATTGTTATAATATCATACAGCATCTTCCACTTAATTAAAGAAACAAGAGAAAAGAGCAATCTCCGAGAAAAAGGAAGACATAATGATCATGGATTTTCGGAGAATTTATTACGCTCGCTCTTTGTGAAGAGGAATTTCTTCCTTTCTATGTGTGGAGCAATAACGAGCGCGTCTGTCTGCTCAAGTAGTAGGAGCCATTATTATTCTACTCTTGTGCCTAATTGAGACTCGTAAACTACGCTAACAACGTAAAGATCTACGCTACGAAGATTTGTTTTCCTTTAAAACCTAGTTGATCTCTTCTAAACTTTGAAACTTGGAGCTCTTGGTGCCAGATGGAATTAAAAAGATAATAAAAAAGTAAAAGTAATTTAAAGTTGGATTTAGGTATAAACCTGCTTTAATGAAAGTGTGTGGGTGGACATGATTTACATAGAGATAATATGAAACTTTATATACTGGGAAAATAATCGGATTAGGTACGACCACGGGAGTGAAATTGAAACGAGAGGCCAACAATGTTGCTAGTATTACGCAATAGCTTGTGTGCTACTGTTAATAATGGTATTTTAGAAAACAAAAGCGTTAATGAATGTAAGTACCTTTTTATTCATAAAAAAGTACAAGTAGTTACATAAATACAAAATTGTACATGGGAGCTACATTCGCCGTAATATTTTTATAAAACGATATCACCACCAAAAACTCTGCTTCATGTTTTTTTTTTTAATGTTGTTTCTATAATGCTGTTGAGTAAGTATTCATTTCTCCTATAAATTTTTAGGTATATTTGTAAATATATTGACCATGTTACTTACAAATGGACGGATTCTAAATTAGTGTAATATTGTACTTTCTCAAAATACCGGGGTTTTCCGAGTGCATGAGATATCATTTGAATGCAGCGCGGTGACTCAGAAAAAGGCGGCGTTGGGGCGCGGAATGCATTAAGAGCCTATACAACCTCAGCTCGAATTCTAATTTCGCCCCCACTTCACCGCTCCGCCTAACTCTTTATCTCGCTCGCACAATGGGGCTCGCGGTCACGCGGGCACACCGGGAAGTCGATGCAATTTTGTTAGATTAAACTACTTTATTTATTGGAGTTCTAAGTATTAAAATTATCAATATTAATATTAATTTGTCACTATTATCAAAACAAAATTTTATATCAATTTAATTACATTAATCTAGGTAGGTACCTTTTTTATCGTGGTAATATTATCCTCCCACCCTGAGTGGAGCGGAAGGGACTGTCAGACTCTTACTGACTAAAATCCACGGGGTTCATTTAATAGCCCACTAAACCTACAGAAAGTTGATTTCCAAGCTAAATTTTCCAGTATAAGCTGACCTCTTATTGTACTGAAAGCCTATACAATGCGAGATCAACTTATACTGGAAATTTGCTACAAAATAATAGACGAGCCAACGTAACCGTGCGGGTTCGGCGCATTGAGTTTGTAGTACGTTTGAGTTTTATAGTTTTATCCTTGTATGTATTTGTGACAGCCGTTTGTGTATAGTAAGTAGGCCTAAATGCAAGTATATTATAAGAAATAATTAACCTACTAAGTTTTTACGATGCTGAGCCACTGCATACATTCTATTGTTACAAAAAACTAATCGAGTGCGAGTCACCATTGCATTCAGGGTTCTGTCAGTAGGGAATGTAATCCGGACTATCCGTAATCCGAAAAATCCGGATTTCGGTACAGTTTTACACGACTTCTAAATCCGGGTTTGAAAATCGAATCCGGATTTTCTGAACAATAAGAAATTGTTATTCGTGGGCTACATTTCCGCGAGAATATTCGAAAATGTACTCATCAGCCGAAAGCCTGAAACTGATATTTCTCTTGGAGGCCGCTTATAAACATATTCAGTGCATTCGACGTCGATTCAGAGCGAGCTTTTTCCGCAGCAGGAATTGAGTGTAACCAAAATCGTAGTAGGTTAAACGACGATAGCACTTTAGATGCCTTATTATTATTGGGTCATATTTTGTCTCCAAAAATTACATAGCTTTTTTGTTTATTCCAGGGCGACAGTCTGACTCTACAAAAAACTTAGTTAGTTTAGTTTTGTCTAGCCCTGAATCCCCATAGCACATTGCTGGAGGATTCAGGGCTAGGCTGCCGGTTGAGGAGAAGTGGTCAGGTACCACTTATCCTTCTTCACGTGGATGATCCAAAACTCTTTTCCCGCAACAAATTGCGACTGATGGAAATACCTAACTAATAGTAACTGACTCTTTAAGTAACGCCATTGGGATAGAATTTGGTGTGGACAAAAGTGCAGTCATGTATGTAAAGCGAAGGGCGATTATGGTATCCAAGGGAATTCAGCTCTCGGATTCCGTACACCTGAGATACCTCTCCTCATCCGAAAACTAAGTACAAGTATTTGGGTATGTCGAAAGCATTAACGTAACTGATATGAAGTTGAAGGAGCGCTACCTTAGACGTCTGAAGAAAGTATTAAATAGCTTTCTTCCAGGCGGGAACAAGGTGCGTGCTATCAACGGTTGGGTCATGCTGGTTTTAATGTACTTTTTTGGCATACTCAAAAGGACTCAGATGGAACTCGATGTTCTAGATAGGAGAGTCAGAGAAACAAGGTCAATAGGCACAAAGAGACGTTTACAAGTGAGATAGGCCCAGACGACGAATGTCTGTCGAGGCTTTCTTTAGGCCGTTACATCAAGGACATTTTTCGGGAGGCAGTTCTCTTCGATATGGCCCGTATTGTGAGGAGGTTCTTGTGTCTGGATCCCCGATAACCACTGGTAGCTTGGACCCCGCTCCGGGCGGACCACAATAATGTTTTTTTTTTTAATATTAAAAAATGCCAATATCTCACAAATGCCATTCAAATAGCTGCCTGGATTAACACACCCTCTCGATCCAGAGGTTCGACCAACCACTCTTATACGCCGGATATCATGCAAAGAATCCTAGAAAAACGTAGAATTACAAGAATTTGGCATCAGTCCCGTCATCCGCTTGATAAACTCCACTTTAACAAGGCAGCTAAAGAATTAAAGTCTGTAGCCCAGGAATCTATTAATTATTGTATTGATAATGTTTTTTGTTGCTGCGACTACTTAGATAAATCTATCGTAAATTATCTTCCTTCAGATCATAGCGGGCAGACAGTTGATTTCGCGTACATTAAATAATTACAAAGAATTCAGATTCAAACCAGACAAATAACACCCAGCAATTTAGAAAAGTTCAATAATAATTTAAGTAGCAAGCTTAATATACCAGGCCATATTAGAAACAATGTAAATGAATTGTATGAAGAATTCTTTTCGGTAGTGCACACTGAGTTCAATAACACTTTAAAAATGAAAACTAAAACTATTGGCCCAAAGTTTGTTTTCAGTGACTGGGCAACACAGGGTATTAGGAAAAGTAGGGAACGATTGTTTGAGCTGTACGGCCTTAAGCCTTATATCAAAACAGAATCTTTTAATAAATATGTTGCTACTTACTCGAAAATTTTTAAAACCACTTGCAAGGTAGCCAAATCATTATACATTAGCAAAAAGATTAAATCAGCCGAAAATAAAATAAAGACGGTTTGGAAAATAATCAACAGCGAAACAAATAGAAATAAAAAACAGAGTAATGACTTCACACTAGAGACCTCACGTGGCCTTGTTAGCTCCAACAGTGAAGTTGCTCATGAATTTGTAAATTTCTTTACCAGTATCCCAATTAAAACTACAGAAACCTTAAACTCCTGTCCCTTGGTCTCTATTGACTTACTGAAAGCAAACGTTTCAGCCTGTCCAAATGAATTTAAATTCCAGCATATAAACCCCATAACAGTCTTAAAAGCTTTTAAGCAAATCAAGATCAAATTAACTGAAGATCTATGGGGTTTGTCTATCAAAGCTTGTACCTCAATTATTGAGACCGTAGCTCCGTATTTAGCCTTAATATTTAATTTGTGCGTGGATCAAGGGGTCTTTCCGGATCTGATGAAGTTTAGTAAAGTAATACCGCTTTTTAAATCCGGGGACAGTAAAGACACGAATAACTATAGGCCCGTATCCGTGTTGCCAGTTTTCAGCAAGGTGTTTGAAAAGATAATGCTCAATCAAATGCTTCACCATTTTAACACCAATAAAATATTACACGATCAACAGTATGGTTTCACCAAAGGACGTTGTACAACTGACGCCGGTGTCACTTTATTTAAATACATATTTACTGCGTGGGAAGAGGCAGAAGACGCCATAGGAATCTTCTGTGACCTTTCGAAGGCATTTGATTGCGTAAATCACGAAACCTTAATCTTGAAACTTGAGCATTACGGTTTAGGTAAACTTGCGCTCAGTTTAGTTAAATCGTATTTGAGTGATAGACAGCAGCAGGTACAAACAAATGGTGTCAATTCAATGGGTTTAAAAGTAGAAATGGGTGTACCACAAGGTTCGATATTGGGTCCCTTCCTCTTTTTGGTTTATATTAATGACTTACCCCATTTATTTAACAATCGCCCGCAAATGGTGTTGTTTGCAGACGATACTTCTTTAATATTTAGAATAAACAGACGTGCCACTAATTTTGACGACGTAAATAACGCCCTACTGCAGGTTCATAATTGGTTTACTGTAAATAATTTAGTTCTAAATGGGAAAAAAACTAAATGCATCAGATTTGCTCTTCCAAATGTCAAAAGTAGTGATTGTGACATAGTATTAAATCAAGAGAAACTAGAATTTGTCGATAAAACGATTTTCTTGGGAATCGCGCTCGATTCAAGGCTACAATGGGGCCCTCATTTAACATCTCTTGCAGGACGCCTAAGCTCAGCAGCATATGCTGTTAGAAAAATCCGTCAATTTACCGATGTTGATACCGCGAGGATAGTTTATTTTAGTTATTTTCATAGTATTATGTCATACGGTATTTTACTATGGGGACGGGCTGCAGACATCGAGTCTATATTTATTCTGCAGAAAAGAGCCATCAGAGCCATATATGATTTACGTAGACGCGATTCTCTGAGAGAGCTGTTTAAGGAAATTAATATCATGACAGTACCTTGTCAATACATCTATGAAAACATCATGTACGTTAGGAAAAATCTGCATTTATTCAGTAAAAGAGGTGACAGACACCACTATAATACTAGAAATAGGGACGAACTAGTTCAGCCAGGTTTCAGGCTTGCTAAAGTAGAGTCCTCTTTCATGGGGTACTGTTTAAAATGTTACAATAAAATACCTCCCCACATTCTACAACTGAATGAGACGAAATTTAAATCTTGTGTAAAACGCACACTATGTAGTCAAGCATATTATAAGTTGGGGGATTACATTGATGATAAAAATGCTTGGCTCAATGCCGGTCCTGCTCCACAACCATAGGCGCAAACTAATTGATTCCCAGTCAAGTTATTGTGGAAGCTGCAGAAGATTGTAAAAATATCCTTGCATTGTATAGATTCCATCTCTTAATATTATATAATTGCATACCACATGTGTGAGTTCTATGTATTGTAAAGCCACCATTTTACATTTAGTTATCTTTTTTTTTTGACTTGAATATGCCCTGGCGGCTGAGAGAATGTCATGCTCACTCAAATGTCTCGGTGATGGTGGCGGGTGTGTCGGGTCATTTAATTCCCTTCAATATGGTCGAGTTGAATGATGCTGATACATGCGTCATGTTCGTGAACGGGCGCTGTCAATTGAGACTGGTCAACTCTCAGCTGCCACGGTTAATTTTAATTTATTAATTTTTTTAGTTGGTTTAATCTTTTCTCTGGACGCTCTTAATGTGCACGTCTTTCTACATCGTTCTCACATATATGTATAATCACAACATGAATGATGTAACCAAGATTTTGTAACAATATTTTGATTGAAAAGAGTGTCCATGGAGTTTCTTGCCCGTTCTTCTCCATAGAGATCTACGCTAGGGAATGGGCAACTACAGTACTTTCTCAAGTTATTATGCCTTGTGACTGTGACTGTAGCTTTGATTTAGTTTTGTATTTTTGACATTCAAAAGTGCCGTAATGGTCTAATTGAAATAAATGATTTGAGTTTGAGTTTGAGTTTACGGTGGCAACAAACTTACAGATGATGTCACCTACGGGAGTTGGTGCACACTCGCTCTGAAAGGCAACCAAAAACCTAGATAAACCTCAAGAGTCTTATCCCCCAATTAGGTCACAAGCTTCCTGGGCAAGAACTGACTTGGAAAAAGCCGAAGTATTTGCAATGCATTTGAATTCTGTATTCAAACCCAACGAGAGCATTGCAGATGAGCGACATATTGATGCAATATTAGAACAAGATCTGTAGATGTGTCTGCCCATTAAGCCAACAAGACCTAAAGAAATTGCGAAGGAAATCGGACAGCTCAACTCGAAAAAAGCCCCCGGATTTGACCTGATCACACCTTCAATACTTAAAAATCTTCCCAGAAAATGCATTGCCTTCTTGGCTAGTCTGCTGTGTGTGTTGTTGTCTATAAGAGAATGTTTCGGGAAGCGATTGAGATCAAGAAGTACCCTAATTTCAATCGCGAGGACGGCTTCAAACTCTCTTCAGCTTGGAATCCAGTAATCACTAAGTGTACTCGTCAAGTGAAATCGCCTCAATATACGGACACTGTTAGTGTAGTGTGCTGTCCTAGTGTGAACCGGCCCTAATTAACATTTATGAAGATGAGTGAGGGTAGTTGAATAAACACCTTCACTTTGCTGTCGCGGTACCTCCAGTACTTCAGTCTCCCCGCGACCACGGCTGGTGCAATCCGGTCGAAACGTCGGGATTAAATTAAATGTAAATTCGCGATAAATACCCGTCTTCTTTAGTTTTATAATGTAGTCTGTTCAACGCAATCTTTCGAACATCTCACTTTCCTGATCTTTGGAAAATCTCTGAAGTAGTCATGATCCACAAATTAGGCAAACCAGAACATGAAGCGTCGTCGTATCGGCCGATAAGCTTAACTCCTGTACTGTCCAAACTGTGGGAGAGGATATTCCTTAACGGACTAAAACCATGTATGGACATCAATGATGTTGTTCCACCTCATCAGTTTGGTTTTCGGAAATCCCATTCCACAATAAAACAGGTTCACCGAGTTTACCAAACAGGAAGACAGGCCTTTGAACGCAAAAAGTACTGCTCAGCGGCATTTCTGGATGTACAACAAGCTTTTGACCGAGTCTGGCACAAAGGATTACTGGCAAAAGTGAAGACAAAACTTCCACACTCAATGTTCCTGCTCATCCGGTCGTACTTATCCGAACGCTGCTTCCGAGTTAAACAGGGCGAAGCACGATCAAGATTGTTTGAAGTGGAAGCTGGAGTACCACAGGGTTCTGTTCTTGGCCCTGTGTTGTATAACATTTTTACATCAGATTTACCCACATTAGACGACATAACAGTTGCAACATATGCTGACGACATAGCCTACTTATCAGTTGACGACAACCCAGAAATGGCCAGCAACAAACTGCAAAATCAGTTAGACGAGACACATAAATGGCTCTGTAAGTGGCGGATACGCGCCAGTGCATCCAAGTCTAACCATATCACGTTCACACTCAGGCACGGAAACACCCCTCCTGTTAGACATGGACCAGATACCTTACCACACACAGATTGTGTTAAATATCTTGGCTTCCATTTAGATAGGCGCCTAACATGAAAGCATCACATTAAGCAGAAAAGGGAGGAGATAAACCATAAATTCCGCAACCTTTATTGGCTCATGGGAAGAAACTCTGTACTCTCTGTAGACAACAAGCTACTCATCTACAACTCGGTCCTTAAACCAATATGGACGTACGGAATTCAATTGTGGGGCGTAGCCAGCAAATCTAACATTTTCTGCCTGCAAAGGGTTCAAAACGGAATACTAAGAGCCAAAGTAAATGCACCTTGGTTTGCCCGGAATAGCGAAATTCACGACTTCCTGCAGGTGCCGCTCGTAAACTCTGAAATTGAGCGGTACAAATCCCAACATATGGTATGCCTAACCATGCACCCAAACCCACTAGTGACTGAACTGCTAAACCCGACAGAGGTGGTGAAAAGGCTGAAGAGGAACCACCTTCTATAAGTGGGAGGCGCAGTACTGGCTGCTCCACCACAACGACATGTAGCTTGTAACAAATTCGCTTATGGTCTGACGACCGATTGCAAATATAATATAATAATAAATGAAAATATTAAAAAAAACATTAAAATATATATTTACAAAGAATAAGCAGTCGATCCATGTAAAATACTGGTATTCAGCTGCATCCGGTTAGACTGGAACCCGACCTCAACATAGTTGGGAATAGGCTTCAAAACCAAACCAACCAAGGTATTGAATTTGAATAATTTCAAATAATAAAATTAATTTCCCATTCACACAAAAATTAGAAACAGAATATGGGTTAGATTTGTTTATTTTCGTGAAAAATCCGTAAAATCCGGATAATCCGGATTGGATCAAACATCCGATCCAAAAAATGGATTTTGAAACAGAGCGGATTTGCATTACTAGTTCTGTGGATACATTGACGTGGTAGTAAAACGCTTTGCCACTATTAAAAAAAAAAAACGAAATTTATGACTGCGCATAACAGCATATTGGTTTTTTTTTGTTGTGTTCATGATTTGGTGGTATGACTGTGAATATTTGATAGGTAGATAAGTGTGTGTGAAACAAGCAATAGTTTGGTTTCTTGCAGCTACCTACAATTATATTTTTTTACTTTCTAAGCGCGTAGCGGCTGCAGTACGAGTCGCAGGTTCGATTCCCGCACGGAACATGTGTTATTATAAGTGATGGTCTAGAAATAGTTGTGAAGACTTGAGTTTGTAACTGCACCGTCTTTTTCAGGAGCAATTGGAGAAATAGGTAAGTATTGAAGTAATAAAAGTATAAAATCTACACTTTGTTGTATGTGTAAAAAAAAACAAACTTATTTAGGATTTTTTTTATTATTTTTGAATCTGGAATTTTTATGGTGTAAGTACATAATAAAGAGAATTCTATCGTCTAACTATCTACCCTAAACTGATTGCTCCAAAGTTCCAAACGTAGACGGTGCGATTACAAACACAAGTCTTCACAACTATTTGTAGACCGTCACATAATATACCTAACACATGATCCGTGCGGGAATCGAACCTGTGACCCGTACGCCGCCAAGCGCTTTGAAAGTAAATAAAATAGAATTGTATGTACGGTAATTATGTACCTGGTCTACTCACACAGAAACTGCTCCAAACGTGTGTACCTACTACATATTCACCTACATGTTTGTAATCACTAATATTGTACCTAAATAGATCGGTCAGTAGATACTTCATTTCGATCATATGTTTGAGAAATTCTTTACGCCAACCCTGTCGCTTCTAATTTTTATTTCGGTTATTTCCCATCACGCAAACACTATAAACTCATGTATTTCAATATTTTTATTTGTTGAATTGCGTAATGTGCCCTGAGCGCAAACTGACACAGCCCTCCCGTACGGAAGCCGGAGCAGGACTGAGCGCGGGTGGCGCGCGGCAGGGAACCAACTTTGATATGACCGATATTATAGGCTATTTATTTTTCGGCGAAAAAAAAGGAAATTCAAAAAAATAGATAATATAAGACCTGCTCTATAGATAGTTCAGTGGGTATAAAAAGTTTCATGATCTTATTTTTAGTATTATAAGATTGCCAGCGGTTTATTGTTCAGTTTAGAGGTAACTTTGGATATTTTTTCTATCGAGAAAATTTTATGGACGCGTGTTTTCGCCAAATATAGGACTTAACAATAATCCTCAACTTTACCATATATTTATTTCAAAATTTATGCTGCAGTATTTTCGGCGTATCGAAGGATTCTGCTAAGCCATTTGAGGTAGTATAGGCTCTTAATATAATAGTCGCCCCAGCACTCCACTCATTTCTTGATGGCGTCATAAATACTAACAAGGACCTTAATGCAGTGAAACTAAAGGATAATATAGAACATTTGGAAACAGCCATGTTTTATTGTGTTTGTGTATGTCGAGGCTGGGTAGTGAGTAGTTGCCTAGCGCTATCGATCTGAATATGGGGATTAACACACGCTGATTGTTGTGCAACAGTGGATACCACAACACGTGTGATTACATGTGTTATCAGTTTTAATTGTTTCTAATACACGTACTGGAGCCTTCCAACTAGAGCCGGGCATGTCGGCGACATATACGACAGCTGAACGTGTAAGAAAGTTGCTTATAGGCCCGTGGCCACTTTTGATTTGTATTCACAATAAAACAGCCTTCCAGGAAGTCGAAAACCTGGAAATATTAAGGTGTACACGTGCATAAAGTCATCCGGATTAAAACATAAGTAAGTAATGTAGGTTTGGCTCATACATTTGAGTAGGAAAGTGGCTGCTTATCATATACAATGGCCCGTTCTTGAACGTCTTCAATTTGCTACCTCCCTCTATTCAAGAGGTCAACAAGTACCAACTACAAGAGGTCAACCTCTATGTAAGAACCATAGAACCGTAAGAGCATAGATGTTACTGTATGCGTCTGAATAATAATTATATTATTGAGCTATCTGCTAGTGTGTTATTTGCTACTATTTTTGTAAAAAAAAAAAGAAAAATATTTCATCAGTTTTGGGCTCGGTATCCGAGTCGAGCAAAGGATTTTTGGGTCTTTTGATCCAAAATTTCTCAAGAGCAACCTAAGTCTGGATTTAGGCGCGATTGATGGAAATAGGGTCGCCCCTATTCCAAGGGAAAATAATACTAGCAAATATGTGTACTGCAAACAAACCTCTGCCTAACCTTTTAACATTTTCAGTCGTGATGTTGTGTTATGATATTGAGCTAGTTTGTTAATTGGCAATGCTGTAAAGTTTTTACATCCACCAATCTCGATTATAGTGGAAAGTTTTGGCGTCCCGTAAATTAATGGGAGGTTATGCCCAAGAGGGGTAATCTCCTTGTATATTTATTGCTAACGAAGGTCGGTGCTATCTAGCTAATTAAGAGTTGGTTACAACGTTGTTAGAGTTCACCCTAAATAAGTCAGAAGTCCTTTCTATCAAAAACTTTAAGTGTAAATAAGCATCAAAATAATTTAAAAAAAACGGATGCAAAATTTTAGATGTAGATGTGTAAAAAGGTTCTATAAATTGAGAATTTATTAATGCGTTTAGCTGTACTTAAATAAAATAAATAAATAAAATAAATATCGCTGGACATTAACACACAGCGCCACCTAGTGCCACACTAAGCAAAGCTTGTGTTGTGGACACCAGATAGTTGATATACTACATTTATACTTTTTTGTTTGTAAAAACATACTTATTATACATATAAACATCCATGACTCGGAAACAAATGTCCATGTTCATCACACAAACATTTGCTCCTACCGGAATTCGATCCCAGGACCCTAAGAACGTAAGGCAGCTTCACTACCACTACGCCATTCGGGGCTTATTAAGAAAAAATAAGAAAGAAAGCGAAAGAGTATTTTGAGTAAGACAAAATAAATTAATCCCAATGTTTAGTGCGGTACCGCGGTAGGTACCTATAATGTAATATTAATTCTACACATTTACCTATTAATTCTTACTAATACCATTACGTACCAGCCGTGACGTTGGGAAAAATTAGATTATTCACGTTGGGCAAAAACAATATAATTTTCTATACACTTCCTCGAAAACGGGTTCATTTCGCACTATGATTAGGTTCAAAATCCAGTGTATTTCAAACGAGTGCATTTTTCATGATTTTTCTACACATGTGCACATAAAAATGAAAAATGCACTATACTTAGTCCAAATTGGTTCATTGCATAATTAAAAACAAACATTCACCTCTGAATATAGAGTCAAAGGTGAATGTTTTTTTATACGTCTTTGAAATAACATTTTTTGAATATTCAAATAGTGTTTATACATTTAACATCGTAGATAAACATGATTATTTATAACTAATATTTACTTTTATAAACAAATCAACATTAATTTGTGTTCTAATTTCATATTTTTTTTTTTTTTTTTTATATTAGACTTTATAACAGCTTCATACCTTTGCCTCTCCTTCAACCTGGCGAAAGCAAAGCGTTAAATATATATATATATATATATATATATATTTAGTATATTTTTCTTCAAAGTGTATTGAAAAACGTCGTTTGATACACGTGGACATTTGTTATTGCAGTTCTCGGCTCAAAAACACCCTCGCCTTACGGCTCGTGTGTCAATACCGCCTTAAACTACAATAACAAACTTTCTCCACTTGTATCAAAATGTACTATTTCCCAAAGAGGCAACGTGAAGAATGTATTTACAAAAATTAATTCCACTTAGAACCACGAAAGAGATGGCGGGACGAACTGGATGTCTTCCTTGAGAATTGGAAAGAAAGAGCACAAAATCGTGAACGTTGGAAGGAATGGAGGGAGGCCTCTGCCCAGCAGTGGGACAATACAGGCTAGCTATAATAATCATAATTCCTAGAAATAACTTACCTACTCTTCAAACAATGCGGGTGAAAATTCTATATAAAACCTTGATTGCAATCATATTTCGGAATAAGACCCACATAAAGCAAAGCTCCATTTTTTCCCAAAGAGAAACTGAATTCGAAATAAAATCATGCTCAAAGTTCTCAAATAACAAACACATTTCCAATCCTTTGAGAATACAAAACAAACAATACTTTCAGTTTCCCGAAGCTTTCTCGTCGATAAAACTGTTGTGTATTATATAAGTACCTAACATTCTGTTCCATTACACTCAAACTACGAACATAAGTACATATTATATACGATGACACATTCCTTATGGGACAGAAAGAGAACAAAATACATACGCTTTTAACGTCTAAATCTTGAGAATAAAATATTATTCGGTGCCAACACATACTTCGTTTCCTTCAGGACATGAAAAGTCTGAGCTCCGACGATATTTGTGGTTAAGCTGTCTCGTTTTTTTTTCAACAAATACTTATTTCATATTTTTGTATGCATATGTTAAGGTCCTGTTCAAATACAGCTTTTGTATAATATTCTTAATTATTTTGAGTCCATTATACAAGAACATGTTAATAATGGATGATCACGGAAGATATACCGTGACAGGGTAATTTACACTTAAAATGTCACTTACGGGATATCCTCCCTAATTATTATTTTTATTATTGCCTGCGGAGCATGCGAATTTCATACAAACGTAATACCAACAAAATTTGTAAATCAAATATATTCTTAAGATGGTGTGTATTTATTTTGATTGGATTACAGACTGTAAAGGTTCCCAAACACATATTTTGAATGTACACCGATTTAAACAAGAGTTATGAGAAAAATAATTTGTCTATAGGAATTTTAATTTCCTTATATCTCGTCTTTATATCATTGTCCTATCAAAATATTTATTTGGGAACATATATAGTCTATAATACAATCGAAATATATACGCACTACCTTAAGAATATTTTTCTATTTCATATTATTTTGGTATTACGTTTATTTAAAAAATGCATGCTCCGCCGGCCCCTTAAGGTCCCGATATTTCGACGCTATTGCAAGCGCCATGATCGCGGGTTGACAGTGTCGAAATACATCAATAAAAGTAATAATCACGGAAGATATCCCGTAAGTGACGTTTTAAATTTTGTTCTGAACCGTGATAGTTTAAGAGAGGGCAATTTTAGTTACAAACCGTGGAAGCTTGAATCAGGACTTGGAAACTAGACAAATTTTTGTTGTATTCGAAGATGAATCTACTTGCGCCTTTCGTCGATGAAATAAGTACTAGACTACTAGATTTATTTATAATACGACAATGTTGAAAATATTTTTAAGCTAAAAAACGTAAACAAACATTAAATACAATCAATACAAGACTTTGAATAAACCCCGAATTCAGATAACAATAAAATCGTGAAATCGGATACCTAATTTAAGTATAGATTATAGTATAGAAGTATAGATATCAGTATGGATTTTGTAAATTGGTAGTAAAATGCACTTTTACACGTCAAAAATAAAATTGTTTTAAAAAACAGAATGGAATATTTCCTAGCCGACTACTCTAGCAGAAACAAAATTAGAGGAAATATGATTTACCTCCCAAAACTTTCCTAGACAAAAAATAAGTTCAGCCGTTTTCAGCTATTAATAAACCTACTTCACAGTTATCCATTTCAGATGAAGTATGTATATGAGTATAGCCTGGCAAGTCTGCAAGGGCAAGACTCTGGCGTCGTGTGGGCGGCCAACTGCGGCACCGCGGCGCCCCGGCGTCGAGACTCCCCGCCAAGCCTACAACTATGTATTAAGACTAAATTGATTACCTATTTACCTACCCTTTTCATGAAGAAATTGGATAGATGTACATCGTGAGCTTGATAACTATGTTATGAACATGTTTGACTAAAATAGTTTTTTTTTGTTGTTACAATAATTTTATTTCACGTTATAGGTACGTGAAAATAAAAATTAATATGTGAAGATAAGTAGTTTATGATCACCACCGTCTCATTGTTGATTTAACGAACCAACATCAAAAAAAGTCAGATAGGGGTGTCCAAGAATCTGATCTATTGTACTTTTTTTAATACATTTTACAAATATTTAAGAATACAGCCGTCAACATCTAAATATACAAAGATGACTGACTGACTGACATAGTGATCTATCAACGCACAGCCCAAACCACTGGACGAATCGGACTGAAATTTGGTATGCAGCTAGATGTTATGACGTAGGCATCCGTTAAGAAAGGATTTTGATCAATTCTACCCCCTAAGGGATAAAATAGGGGATGAAAGTTTGTATGAAACTGTCAATTTTTAACCGACTTCTAAAAAAGGAGGACGTTCTCAATTCGGATGTTTCTATTTTTTTTTTTTTTTTTATGTTTGTTCGGGCATAACTCCGTCGCTTGCCAACCGATTTGGAAAATTCTTTTTTTGTTGGAAAGGGTATTCTTTCCAAATGGTCCCATAGCCACCAAGTCGTGATCTGATGATGGAATCTTGGCGAAATCGAGGGAACTCTTCAGATTTTATATGAAAACGTGTTGCGATTTTGGTATTTTCTACAACAAGTGAAGCATTTGCGTTTGATAAGAACCATTCTACCATCAGATCTGATGATGAAGCCAAGAGTCACGGAACTCCATAATGAGACAATGTACCATAGTCGTGTTTGGGCTTGTTATAATTGTAACGGTATGCACTTTCCATGTTTCAAGCACATGTGAACCACTAAAAAGTTGAAAATAAAAACTTTTTTGCAAAAAATAAAACCGTCTTCAAAAAAAACAAAAAAGTGAAAAATAACTTTAGCTTCTGAAGTCGGTGACAAAAAAACTAAAGCAATCAAACAAAGGTCACCGACTTCAGAAGCTAAAGTTATTTTTCACTTTTTTGTTTTTTAAGCCGATCGGACTGAGACTTTGCATGCATAACGCTACTATGACGCAGTCATCTCTTAAGAAAGGATTTTGATAAATTCCACCCCTAACGGGATAAAATAAGGGATGAAACTTTGTATGAAACTTTGTCAATTTTAAACCGATCGGGCTGAGACTTTGCATGCATAAAGCTACTATGACATAGGCATCCCCTAAGAAAGAATTTTGATAAATCCCACCCCTAAGAGTATAAAATAAGAGATGAAAGTTTGTAAAAATCTTTTGAGATTTTCGACTGATTGAACTGTAATTAAAGATTGGAAAAAGTAAACCCGCAAAAACTGTACCTAATTAAGAATAATACTTCTTAACGCGAGCGAAGCCGCGGGCAAAAGCTAGTCTACTCTATAATTTTGCAGCACTAGGCTCTAAATAGGGCAAGTTCAAAGAACAAATAATTATAATCATTTCATTTTAGCAAAAAGCATTTTCTATAATATTTGAATAACACAAAAAAGGTTACAGCAAATACCACCAACGAGGCTGGCCGTTATTCGAGGAAAAATAATTTCTAAGCCGTTTGTGTAAACAAAGAAAAATAAAAAAGAGAAAAACCTAATGGCATCCTGTTTACCTTCAGCAACAATCAATATTTTGTTCGTTTATGATTTCTAACGCAAAGAGTCCGCATAGGTCGTTTTTTTTTAAAATAATACTTTACAATACTAGATAGCCGTACAAATCACATTCATTAATATTTTTGTGAATAGGATGTTTTATATTTTGTATTAAAATTAAAACAGTGCGAGTTAAAGAACCCACATAGACCCTACTTTTTTAAATGTTATCGGACACTCGTTCCTATACCACTTCGAAATACATTTTGGCGTATAGAAAGAGTCAGCGTCGGAAGTTGGTGATCAAACAGTGGTGTAGTGAATCAAAGATACGAAAGTCACCGACTTCCACAGAAAAATCATTTTTAAACCGCAAATCTGCCTAGCCTTTTCCCGACTTTTTTGACATCGGCTTCCAGTCTAACCGGCTGCAGCTGAATACCAGTAAGTCATAAGTCATAAGTCCTAAGTCATTTATTTCAGAACAAAATACATTGTGTAGAAATTTTATAAAACGAAACCTTAAAAACATAACAGTCAGAATAAAAAAACATGTAAAGATAATAAAAATAACAAATTCAAGACGATAATAGTCCATACCCATTCAAATAAAAATAATTTACAATATAACAAATGGTCAAATAAAAAGGAAAATCTGAAAACAAATAAGTGTTTTTTCCTAAGAATAATGCAATGAAATAAAAATAAATTGTGTTAAAGAGATAAATAACAATATGTCGTCTAATTTTCTGTGAATAATCAATAATAATAATAGAATGTCAAATATGAATAAAAACAAATACTTATAAAAAGGGTAATATTATGTCATCTAATTGTAGAAATAAAATGTCAGATATAAAATTATACAGATACTATTGATCATGGTCAAATAAAACAAGGTCTGGCATTCCGGGAGCGACACGTATCTACGTCATTATTCAGTTGCCACTTTATTGCAACAAAGCACAAAATTATGGAAACATTTTCAGTCACCATTCTGTTAAAAAAATATAAATTGCATTTAAATTGTTGTTTTCGTTTGCTTGACCAAACAAAATAATTCAATTTAGTCATAAACCAATGTTATTGTTAATTAAAACTTCAATGTTTGATCGGATTCGCACAGGAATTATAGGTGGTTAGGGAGTTATTCTTTCACACTACTGGTAACACTGAAACGGGTTGTCTCATTGACATTCTGACAATTCGTCGTGTATCGCTATTCTTTTCTAACATATGTGCCGGTCTCGCTCAGTGCCACTAAAACAGTGATTCCCAATATTATTTTGTGGACTTCCAACAAATTTGTTTTTAACCGACTTCAAAAACGAGAAGGTTAGGTATTCAATTCGATCTTATTTTTTTTTGTCCTATGAGTGTTCGTTGTTTATGAACCGATTTTGATGATTCTTTTTTTTGGAAAGGAGATTTCCCAAGGGTGGTCCATCAGAAGATAAGCATCTCAGAGAAATCGATGGAAACCTTCGAAAATTGCAGTGGCGACTAGTGCGTTCGTTAATATTTTCAGTAGTTTAAAGCACTACTAGTTTAATGAAGGTCTGGAGTGGATCTAATGATGGAGCCGAAAGACAGTCGAGTTAACTCCGCGATTTACCTGGTGTTTGGGCTTGATTAATTTACTCGTATATTGATGAGAAATTTACTTCTGGGTGCGTTGGGACTGTCATTGGGGGTGTGATGATAAAGAGGAAGGACAGTCAAGGGAACTCCTTAAAGTTTAACAGTAACTACCTTGTGTTTGGACTTATTAATTTAAATTGTTACACTTTAAAAGTAGCTGTATTTACTCACACGTTAAACCAATAAAACCGGAGAGGCAGAGGCAGTTGGCAACACCATAAGTTGCATTACGGAAATATTTTTTTATCTTTATGTGACGTCGTAGAGTAAAGCCAAGCAGCGGTGGCCTACTGGTGGCAGCCCCGACTTACGAACTGTAAGTCGTGGGTTCGAACCCAGACAGGCGCGTTGCTTTGTGTAATTTATTTCATCACCACTGCTCTCAAAAACGGTGAATGAAAACATCGTGAGGAAACCGGCATGCCCTAGAGTCAAAAATTCGAAGACATGTGACATCTACCAACACGCACTGGGCCCGTGTGGTGGATTATATGCAAAACCCATACGCAAAAATATACGCTTTGACGTGGAGTTGCGGAAACCAGCCCGTTGTACAATACAATACGGTACAATCATATAGTGAATGCTAAAGTAGATTTGTCTCTAATGTCTCTATAGTACCTTTGTTCACATAAAAAGACTACCAAACCTTGGCTTGTAATTTGAAGCCTGAAACCCTAGCATGGATATAGGATTCTTTTAGTCCCCGAAAACCTACAATGCGGGTAGAGCTAAAGGCAAAAGTTAGTAGGAATTTAATAATTATATCATTGTTTTACTAGATTGAATTTCCCCAGATTATAAAGTTTGAGAACCATTGATAGCGGTTATGACGTAGATACGAGTCACCCACGTGACTTCTGTCTCTCGGAATGCTATACCTGGCGAAGTATATTATTGTACCATGCTATTGATAATATATATCTAATGATGTCATATAATATCTATGAGTAACACAATAAAGTCCGCATTTCTAGAGTTTTTACTTATGCATAAAGTTTTAATAAATAAATAAGTAATACTACAAAATTACATTACAAAAGGACAAAAATGGAAGAACAAAAAAAAAAACAATACTCTGTGTAGAAGAAATATCAAAGTAATAACGTTCAACATTTATGATCATTTACAATTTCGAACAATAATATTAAGGTTGTCGCTCATCATCTAGGTACTCATCAACGCTGTAGTATGTTATATGGAACGCCTACTAACCTGATCTCCACAATCCAGTAAGTATTAGTACTGGGTAATACGATACCTACCCGATAAGACTGATTGTTATACTTTTGGGCTACTGAATACCTGGAGCGACTGTCAAAGATCTACAAAAGTCAGCCAGGACCAAACTCCCAACGTACTTCCGGAGGCACGGTGGAAACTCGCTATGTAGTGGATGATCAAACCATCCACGAATCGATCTTCCTAAGTGCAGCTTAACCTGTAGATCGACCCGAGTGGCTGTGATTATTTAGCCTGAAGCTTCTCTTTCTAACCATTTGGAAAAATATCCAAGCATGGAGAAAGTCAGAACTAACTCCACCACCGTCACCCGATCCTTCCTTACATTTCAAAACACAAAATGTTTAAGTCTGATGCTCCAGGGTAGCCCACGAAATTCAAATTTCATTTTATAGAACACAAACACAATACAACCTAACACCACCGGCCTGCAAGTTGCAAAAGAACGTAAGAAAATTTGAATTTCGCGGGCTAACCAGACGCTTTCACCTGAAACTCCTTAAAGTAAAAGCCTGTTATGAAAGCAGGGTGTAAAGTCCTCATCTCCCATAGAAAAGGGAGGCTCCTCCGACCAGACGAGTGCGTCTAGTGGACTACTAAGTACCTGATTGTAGGTAATTGTTGTTGGGTTTTTCTATATGAGCTGAAATCGCGGATAACTTTAGATATTCTGAATGTTGATTTTTGTTCTTCCTTTTTGGCAAAAATGGCAATTAGCACTGTATTATTTTTTGTGATGTTCGCTACATTTACCAAGAGAGTGCCGCCCTGTCAACACCATTCTAAAGATTAGCAGCACCGTATTTAGGACAGGCCCTGAGAACAAAGAAAATCAATCAGATTTCTGCTAAGAACCTTATCACACTAACGAGTCACAGTGTGCGATCCACGTTTTATACAATCATTCATTTTGTTCTTCTTCGCGGCGCGGGCGTGTTCGCCGCGCACATATTGCGAACTCGCGGCGAGCTCGCTGCGCACTCGCTAGTGTGATAAGGTCCTAATAGTTATTTATGATACTAGTGCAGTAAGTTGGTTTTTACAAACGAGTAGACGAATGTAAGCCCGAAACGAAGTTGAGGGCTTACCATAGTCACGAGTTTGTAAATACCAATTTCTACACGTGTGTCATACACCGTTTTTCAACACATTTGCGAGAAAATTATTCATTACTGGCTTCTGCCAGCGGCTTCGCCCGCGTGAAGTTTGAAATTGACCCATTCAATCTTATTACCGGGATAAAAAGTATCCTATGTGTTAATCCAGGTTATGAACTGTCTGTGTGCTAAGTTTGATCCAAATCCGTTTAGTAGTTTTTGCGTGAAACAGTAACAAACATACATCCTCACAAACTTTCGCATTTATAATATTAGTAGGAAGTAGGATTATAACCACACTATAAAATTTTCGTAAATCATTAAATAATGCTCCCGCGATTTTGGTGGCAAGATACTGTTTTCTGCAATTTGCACCTCATTCAAAATATCAATTGTAGTAGATTCCAATTATTATCTAACATCTGATTCCACGCTTGAACTCATAATATTATTTGGTTTATCAGTCGGAAAGACGGTCGCAACAATCTTTGATGTTTCTATGAAAGTGGCGCGAATCTGCAAATGGCGAACTACATCTTTCGTCTCACTTACTCTTTTGTATTAAACTGAGACAAACGTATTGAGCAAAAGCACTTCCAAGAAGGTTCGATCAGTCAGCCTATTTATTCTCGTAATGTGAAACTCCTTGGTGGAATCCTTTTTCTTTTTTTTTAACTTAATAAAACACGAAAAAGGCTGCATCAAATACGTCAAATAACCTTGACCGTTTTTTGTGGAAAAATAATATTAAAAAGCCTCTACAAAAAAATAAACATGAAAAAAATTTAATGGCATCCTGATTATTTTCAACGGGTATGGCCAATGTGTGTTTATAATTTCAAAACTAAAGAGATCGAATAGGTCATTTTCGACAAAAAATTATTAAATAACCACGAAATTACATTCATATAATATAACAGTGAGTCGGATATAATTTTATTTCCCTTTCTATGCTCAAATTTCCCTCTTTCCTTTGAATTATGAATGAAATTGTCCTCATAGTACCGACTGTTGTGAACAATTCCATTTTTTCCTGGTAGCGATTAAATAATCAGTTCGTATTTTAAATCGCATTGAAAGATACTTTTACGATTTTTTCTGCGAACGTTCACTATTAGATATTCAAGGAAGGACACGACACGAGAACGTGAACATACTTTATTAGAGGGTTAAATTTAACATAGCAGGAAAAACTACATGAACATGGGTTTCTTGGCATATTTTCTAAGTTTTTGGCCAAAGAACAAGAAGATCTAATGACAATACCTAATTTCAAAGGGCTTGTAACATTTTTGTATGAAGCGTGGGCGGATTTTTTTCCGACATTTTGATTATTTTACGAGATATAAGCTATCAAAGTTTAAGTCAATTCGCTGATGGAGTCTTCAGCGCAACTTTGATTTGATCAGACACGCATAAAACCCGTATCAATCGATAGCTGGCGTTAATACAAACAAGTTTTGTATGGTCAAATTCGTGGCCGCTACTTTGAAAAAAATCAACATAGCGGAAGAAAATCAAACAAAAAACATATTATAATATTTGAAGAAATTATTAAAAATCACCATAATCTTATTTATTTAAACTTTGGATAACCATGATATATCTATGTGAAGTTTCTCTCTGTGTATCGTGTATTAATAGAGATATGGCAAAGCTCGTTTTCTGCAAGTAAATGAAATTCAAAGATTGTAGAGGCTGTGATTAAGTATTTTTGTTTTAATTTACGGCCTTCGTAATCTTTATCGAGCTACGATATTAAATAATTGATTTTACGGCAAGAGTAGATTTGGCAGAAATTGAATACTGTATAGATTCTGCGGTATGGTATCTGCTTCTGCTACATATCTATTACAGTACAAGCCATTCCATTGGTCTTATTGTAATCCTATGATACAATTAGATATTTTCATTACTTTTTTGGTCCGCCTGACGATAGCGTTCTATCTATACCTACACATTAAAACGAAGTATATTGTACAAGTTTTGCGACCCGGAAAATGGGTTCGAAGGTTATGAGAAATCCGGTCCTTTGGGAGCTTTACTTGGGGCTAAAGCTCACACACAAGAGGCCTTTCCTTTACAGATTTTAATCTAAAATAGAACGACATACCAAATGGAGACCGTATATGTCGGCCCCTCAAGAATAGAAAAGGGGAAGCTTCTCAAAGCGGGACAATGGTTGTGTTTTTGAATTATGGTAATACGTTTTTGTGTTTGCTTCTTTATCTAAAACCGAAAAGATAGAAAACAGACGTTTGAGAGAGAGACGTCGTAGTTTTTTGCCTACTGCTGTGTGGGTCTTTTTCGGTAGTCCAGTGTCTGTAGTTCCTTACAGATGTGCCCGAATTTTGGGATAATTACGATTTATAGTAATCCGCTCACCCTTTTTTTTTGGATGGAAAATCATCAAACATTTTCTCCCACTCTGGGCGGAGCGGGAGGGAGTGTCAGACTTTTACTGACTAAAACCCATCCATGTTCCTTCCTCGCAATTTATGTTCCGGGGCCGCGGTATCTCTTTCGAGTAGGCCCGCAACCCCGGCAGGCTTCGGCCCTTACGGGCCCCTTCAATGTGCTGACATCTCTTTCAGGCGCACGTGGAACACGAACGCGCCGTCGATACGGCCTGTCGTCATTAGACGGACGGACGGCTAGCTAGCCCATAGCTAACCGTCCACAGGCCCGCGTCTACGGTGGCCGGTAGACACCACGTGGCCCCCGACGCCCGGTGCGTCTCCCGCGGCGGCTGAGAAGAGAGGCTCTCTCCCTCTCGCGTTCCGCCACCTCCTTCGCTAGCATGACTGCTTCGCAGAAGGAGGTGACGGCATCCCATTCCGTCTCGCTCCGGACCATGGATTGAACCAGGGCCGGACGCGAGGGGTCGCCGCCGCTGATCGCCGCTACGAGGACACGGCGGTGCTTTGCCCACGCAGGGCAGACTTCCACCGTGTCCTCCAGTCGATCCTCGCAGTGGAAACACCATCCGCTCTCCCTTCCTCCTAAAGATGAAGACAGAGGTTCAAATTGCCTACACGAGAAGCGAAACTTTGTGCTCCATGTCCATATACCGTGTGCCGTAGATCCTGGGTAGTAAGCGCGGCTCCTTTAGATACACATCGCAGTCTGGCTAATATAAAGGGTGTAAATAGACCCTTAACAAAGCCGAAAGACACTTATTCTCCCCGTCGTTGCGTTCTTTTTTTCGTTCTGAACCTTACCTGGGGACCTACTACTTAATTACGGAGATATTGGATGTCGACTCTGATGTTGACGTTCCGACTTTTTCACAAGTTTTTTTTTCAAATAAACTTTACTACGGACCATGGAGGCCCGTTTGTTATTTTTCAACACTCTTGCTCAAGTGCATTTACGAAGCCTGTAGGTATTACTGTATACATTATTTGAATGTTGAAAATTACGCACCATACAACGGAGCGTGCGGTAAAATAGGTACTCTCACCTAAGTATGTACCTATTTTACCGCACTCCCCCTTGTATAGCACCCGTGCGTATTCTTTACGGCTTTTATTTTAATTTCCAAAAAAAAGAAAAGGATTCCACCAAGAAGTTTCACATTTCGAAAATAAATAGGGTGACTGATCGAACCTCCTTGGAAGTGCCTTTGCTCAATACGTTTGTCTCATTTTAATACAGAAAAGTAAGTGAGATGAAAGATGTAGTTCTAATTTCCACCACGTGCATGTGGCGCCATTTGCAAATTCGTCTGATAAACAAAATAGGTAATTATATGAGTTCGAGAAATCAGATATTAATATGGAATCTACTCAAACTGTTATTTTGAATGAGGTGTAAATTGCAGAAAATAGTTTCTTGCCGCTAAAATCGCGAGAGTGCTTTATACTGATTTACAAAAAAAAATATACCGTGGATAAAATAATGAATAATTTTTTCGCAAATGTGTTGAAAAACGTTGTATGACACACGTGCAGAAATTGGTATTTACAAACTCGTGACTATGGTAAGCCTTCGACTTCGTCTCAGGCTGACATTTGTCTATTCGTTTGTAAAAACCAACTTACCGCGCTAGTATCATAAATAACTATAGTTTGATGTACAGAATGCTTGGTTGACGGCTTCGTAAAGGGTCCGTTTACACCCTGTATGTACCTAAAATTACATAAATATTAACATATCATCACGCTTATAATCCCCGAAGGATTAGGCAGAGGTGTTACTAATAATTCAACCACATTTCACCAGTTACATTTGAGTATTCCTCGATGGAAAAACCCAATAACACTTATACCTGAGATGAGAATGGAACCTAGAAACTGATACTCGCCAGTAGCACTTGCAATCACTCATCAATGAGCGGAAAACAATTTCTTTGCAGAAATTAAGGTAAATAACGTTACTAATGATAATTTAATTTGTATAGTTCCTTATTCCATTGGTAATTAACGGATAATAGTAGTTTATGCAACCGTGCATAATGAAGGGCATTACAACACGAGTGTGGGTTTAAGAAACGAGCCGAAGGCGAGTTTCTTAATAGCATCACACGAGTGTTGTAATGCCTAATTATGTATAGTTGCATACACTACTTTATCTACCCAAATATCATAAGGGCTCTATGATGGGTTCAGGAACCATAGGGAAATGACCTGCATTGTTACTTGGCCCTTGATTTTTGTGCCAACAGGTTATTAGTTGCATTCGTCGCTGCATTTACGATATCTGGCGGAGTATTCATGTCAATTTCTGAGTCACTATCACTCATTTTCGACAGAAATAAAGAATGGGTTACTGGAAATAAAAAGCTAACGAACAAATGACAGCTCGAAATGGCGGCGTTTCGGATATCTGTCATTTTTTTTTAAATCATAGGCAAACGAACAAAGTCACTATTCTTGTGTCACTCGAGATCGAAAATGTCGTGCGATTTATAATTAGAATCATACTGAATTGGGTTTTTTTTTTTTTTTTTTATCGATATCTGATTTAATGTAGGTGGTACTAGAATAGCACACTCACTTGAATTTGACACCTGATCCAAATTTAAAACTCATAACGCAACTGTTTACAGTTGCGTTATGAGTTCATTACAGTACCGTTCATTTCTGCAGGTTGGTAATGCTGGTCATTGCCTATGGTTTTTGAACGCATTAGAGAGGGTTTATGATATTTGGGTAGATAAACGTACTTTACATTAGGAGTAGGGAAACTGTGGCGGGGAAAACGCATAGTTGTATATATAATATGTATTATGTATTAACCATATTTTATATATTTCCTGTTCCAGTTAAGCTATTTCCATAATTTAATGACCTCTATGGAATAATCTCGCAGGGGGAGAGAAGTTTCCTGTATTTTGTATTGACAATAAGTTCAACTTATATTAATAGTCTATTCTTTTTAATCCGTTATTAAAGTAATTGCTTTCACTCATAAGTGCACAATTTTCACGAAACTTAAAACAGCCTTTCGTAATTAAAAACCTAAATCGTTAAGTCTATTTTGTTAAGATAAGACCATATCAAGTAAACAACAATGTCCTCACCGAGGGCCTTAAACTGTAATAAGTGCAATACAACAATCCAAGATTCGATTTTGTGTAGAAAACTGTGACTAAACTGTTACATAAAGCAAATGCTCTCAGTGAGGGTCTGCCTTTATACACATAGAACGTTAAACGGTACTTTGCTATAAAACGTAAATGCAATAGAAAATTCTGATTCACAGTACTCAAGTCGGGGACTTTAAGGTAGATTCTAAAAAAGCGATAGGCTCGCCCGAATAATCACGATCCATATGGCGTGACCAGAATTCGCCGAAACGCTTGAGGAAACAGAGTCACCTATAGAAGCAGAATTTAACGTCGAGTTAGCCCTAATAAATATTTTAAGGTTACCTTAAAAACGATCGTGGGCTCTATAGAACACATTTCTTTGATTTTTCCAGCAAAGTGAGAACTTTAATGGTACCTTAAGGGGCCGGCCGAGCATGCGCTTTTCATACAAACGAAATACCAAAATAAAATGAACATGAAACACATTCTTAAGGTAGTGTGTATAATTGTATATATTTCGATTGGATTACAGAATATCTGGGTTCCCAAATAAATATTTTTAAATGACAATGATATACAGAGTGGAGAAGACAATACGACAATAAATGAAAACACGCGTAATACTAGTTCATTGGAATAATTCTACACAATTAAAAAAACCCAAAACCGAAATTAAAAAAAAAAAAACGGACAAAATATAACTCTAAGGATACACTTTATGACTCTTATTGGCCTGGTTTAAGGTCTAATTTGCAGTAAATCAAATTTAGCGAAAGTTTTTAAATAGCGAGTTGGCAAGGGGTCGTTAACCTGTTAGTGCTTCCTTAAAATCAGATACATCATGTAGCAAATGTTGAAGGTGAAAAATAATTTCCTGCGACTAAACTACTTGATATTTTCAAACGATATTTTTTTGTTTGTTAGGAACGTCTTGAGGTATGCGTAGTATTATTTATTGTCGTATTGTCATCACCACCCTGTATAGGCGAGATGTGATATATTTTTTTTTTTTATAGAAAATGTATTTTTCTCATAACACTTGTTTAAATCAGTGTCCACTCTAAATATATGTTTGGGAACCTATATATTCTGGTATCTAATCGAAATAAATAAACATACCTTAAGAATATGTTTGATTTACAAATTATTTTGGTATTACGTTTGTATGAAAAACGCATGTTCCGCAGGCCTCTTAAATGTCCCGAAGTGGTGTAACGTTAACCGAATAATCTGCCCCTATTTCTTCAAATTGATGTTCACGAGTCGGAATATTTTCCATGCATTGAGGTAAGTTTTGCATTCAATTATGTTACTCAGTAAAATGATTAAATCTTGATCTGCGAGTTATCACTTTTACGTATATCATGTACAATCAATATTGAATCGGTTTCGCTTTGCTTTGAATAACATTATCAGTGCTGTTTGATACACAGATCTAGAGTAATCCGAGTAAGTAAACAGACGTCACGGAAATCGCCATAACAAACGCATTGAAGAATGCACAAATATTATAATGTGCCTATTCCAGCTAATAATAGATATTTACTGTATCTGCGTTATTGTGACGTCAGTCACAACAACGGTTTATCAACACAAATCTTGCAAACGTAGTGGTTTCCCGACTTGCCTGAACAAATATCTGTAAGCTATACAGATATTTACTTAGTAAGGGAACCGCGGAAGCCGCAAACGGGCAATTAGTTCCTCGCTCAGCTATTGTCCAGGCCAGGAACTTTGCTGAGAGTACAAATAAGTACAATAAAAGAGGCAACACAATCAATTAAAGATACGCAACCAAATTTTCTGTAAAAATGTTCTTTATCCTCGTCATACAAATTCTCACATTTATGATTCTCATTCCATTTAAAATCACCCCTACACAAAACCCACACATCATTTAATTTTATTACGAAGATATTGATAACGTCCGCCTACCATTTATTTTAAAAATAAGTGATTCGGGTCTCCTCTTTCAACAGCCTTCTTTAAGTAGAGAGCACTTCGGGAGGCGGAAAAGTGTCTGTAATTTAATTCCTCCGCCACTTAAGAGGGGACTCTCACCTCTGAGGGGCTGACTTTTTAATGTCTCCCAACAACCAAGGTTAATTCGCGAAACCGTAATTTACGGATATTTAATGAAGCAGGCGAGGGAGTGTTGATAATCATATCTGTAACAACCTTTTACTCTCGATTTCGATAACATGGAGTCGTTTAAATAACGAGTATGTTGTCATATATCGCAATTTAACCAGCAATATTGAATAAAACCTGTTTTTTCGTGTTTTTTTTTTCTAAATAAAGCTTCCAGCGCTTCTGTCGCCAGCGCTATAATATGATCACAAGGTGCCTGTAATCGTATTTTGCAGCATAAATTGGTTTGCAAAACTGCTGCTGCTACCAACTACGGAACCCAGCAATAATAAATGTTCGAGCCGGAATCTCATACCTCCCATTGCTCGAAATAAATATCGGAAAATGTCCTTGGAATAAAGCCAGGACAGCCCCAGCCAAGGACTTTATTAGATTTGGGTTTTGCATTTTCTTTTTAAACGAAGAGATGCTTCTATGTTTACCGATTTGTTTCGCCTTTTAGATATCAATTTGTCCGAATTAAAGCTCTCTGGAACTTTCAGGTAGACAAATGGTCTCTCCCTACATTTTATAAGAATAAATAACGTCGATGTTAGTTCTCCATATCGTTTCAAGTACCACTTACCCAATAGTATGTTCTTACGTGTAATATAGATAGTTTAGCAAACATAAAATAGTACGCTTGCTACGGCCTACGGCGTAGCAAAGTATGTACTTTGTTCGAAGATCTGCGAGAACTTTGAGTTCGTCTAATGATTCAATTATGCAATTTTTTTGTTAAATGGTTGATTGATTATAATAAAATAATAATAATAAATATCGCTAGATTATCACTGATTAAATAAAACAGAATGATTTGAACGTTGCAAAAACTTTGTAAAGATCAAAGAAGCTACGTTATAATTGGAATTAGGACCGTCATAAAAATATCGAAATTCAAAACCACGACAAAAAAGTCCACACCCCTAATTAGACTTACATTAATATTGGTACAAATGATACTCGTTCTATAACGAGAATGTAAACATACAGTTTTGCGACAGATCGCAATCAGACGACTCTGATTACATCAAAAATTAACATAACTCCTTTCCCGAGTGGATATTTGTAAAAAACAACATAAATATTGTTCTTATTGAATTCTAAACATCATTTCTTGTGATGAATGGTATGCAACTTTATCCGGTTAGACTGGAAGCCGACATAGTTAGGAGAAGAATGATGAATATTATCTTTGTAAAAGATGCGCTTCCTTAGTGCGCAGGATGTGGGGCAGCACCAACAGTATCCTAAGCATGATTGCCAGTCGCCTGAACTGCGTTTAAGTGGGTCGCTGTTATGTGATTATTACATGGGTTGTCGCAGCAGTGGACCTCTATTTGTTGTGTTGATTGTTCTTATCAGTGCTTACTTACACAGTCTTCTGACTATATATATTTCTATTCAATTTAACCGCCAACCCCTTTTTTTTTTTTTTTTTTTAAGGATGGGAAATCATCAAATGACCCCCCCCACTCTGGGCGGAGCGGGAGGGAGTGTCAGACTCTTACTGACTAAAAACCATCCATGTTT
This sequence comes from Xestia c-nigrum, assembly GCA_916618015.1. Classification (NCBI taxonomy): domain Eukaryota; kingdom Metazoa; phylum Arthropoda; class Insecta; order Lepidoptera; family Noctuidae; genus Xestia; species Xestia c-nigrum. The sequence continues at coordinate 8,421,416 of OU745245.1, read as the reverse complement.
CTTCCTCGCCTTTTACGTTCCGGGGCCGCGGTATCTCTTTCGAACAGGCCCGCAACCCCGGCAGGCTTCGGCCCTTGCGGGCCCCTCTCCTTTTGCTGACATCTCTTTGAGGCGCGCGTGGAACACGAACGCGCCGTCGACACGGCCTGTCGTCGTCGTTAGACGGCCGGACAGCTAGCTAGCCCATAGCCAGCCGTCCACAGGCCCGCATCTACGGTGGCCGGTAGCCACCACGTGGCCCCCGACGCCCGTTGCGTCTCCCGCGGCGGCCGGGAAGAGAGGATCTCTCCCTCTCTCGTTCCGCCACCTCCTTCGCTAGCATGACTGCTTCGCAGAAGGAGGCGACGGCTTCCCATTCCGTCTCGCTCCGGACCATGGATTGAACCAGGGCCGGACGCGAGAGGTCGCCGCCGCCGATCGCCGCCACGAGGACACGGCGGAACTCCGCCCACGCAGGGCAGACTTCCACCGTGTGCTCCACCGTGTCCTCCGGTCGATCCTCGCAGTGGAGACACCCGGGGATTCCTCCCGCCCGATTCGGTGCAGGTACCTCCCGAAACATCCGTGTCCGGTGAGGACCTGCGTCAGGCGGAAGGTGAGGACGCCGTGGCGCCTCTCCAGCCACTCCTCAAAGAGGGGACTTACCGCCACTATCGTGGCGTGCCCTGCACGGGGTTGCGACAGTCGCTCTCTCCATGTCGCCATGAGATCGCGCCGGAGGTCAGTCCGCTGAGCGGCAATTTGCCGCGGCAGCGGCGTTTCCCCCCAGCGTAGTACCTCCGCGCGCCACTCATGCAGGCGCGCGAGGACTATCGCCTCCAGATCCCACGGCGGAACCGCCAACCCCTAACTGCTGCTTTCAATGTTCTCAGTAGGCGTTTAGGACTCTCTACGGGAAGAATGGTTCATTTTCTGTCAGATATTACATGACAAACAACTATTAAATCTTATTCAAACAACATATATAGGTATAATCTGGATCGTGAAATTATAATATACATATATTTGTAATGCTCCGCAATTAACAATTACACGTTAATTATAAAATTAAAATAAAACAATGCACTTACTGCACGCGCGCGATACGTCTGTTTGCTTTAATTTGTAATTTAAAGGTTTCATTATTAAAAGTATTACATTTGGCCGTAGTTCAGAGGCAGAAAAATAGTTTGAACTGGCCTCTTTCTATTGAAAGAAAGTATTCCTACTTCTCTAGACGAGATAAAGAGCCCAGCAGACTCATCACCGTCGCGTCGTGTGCCTTCCCATGAGTTTATTATTACTGAAATACCAAAATTGTCGGACTATAGCAATTTGAACCCCTTTTAGCTTTATTCAGCAAATGATTTACATGTAAGTAACTTTCCAAACAAAGCTTACTTCTCAAAAACTTATAAACACACTTTACTTCTTTATAATATTAGTATAGAAAATAAAACTGGGTTCTTATCATGAATTGTTTCAGAAAGTACCAATTTATAGATACGGTACACCATACCTATGAGTGAGCATGTAGTACCAGAGCCAGCGACGCAACAGTAGTCGTAACGGTAGGCACACAAAGGTTCTAAGATAACGTTACGCTGAGAAATTTAATGAACGATCACAGCAGTCAACAGGCAGATGGCCGTCATCGTATGATTCGGGTGCTAAATTATTATTAACAAAATTGAAATACAGTTGCGGAGGGTCGGTAGCGGGGCCAGGTAGAGGCACGTGTTCGCCCCGGGCCGCGGGGTGCCCGGCCTGCTCACTCCTAAAGCCCTTCTTAGACGGACATAAAGACAGTGATTGACATCGCTATGCTAATAAAGTTTAGTTCTAGGTAGCTCGATTCTTGGAACCATTGTTTCTTGTGTTAATTTGAGTGCATGCATGGTGTTATGTGTGTGATTTGAAGATTTTAGGGAAACTGTATTGTGACAAAATGTTTGTTTTTTTGCACTGTTCATCGAAATGAGAATTTGTTTATGAGAGCACAGCTACCGGTGGCCGGTGGCGCGCGGCTGTAGGCGAGGCCGCGAGCCGCGAGCCGGGCGGAGAAGCGCGCGCCGCCGCGCATGCTCGTCCGCGCCGGCCGCCACATGCACGCTGCAGTCGCGGCCACGCGCGCCGCACACAAACACGCACCTATGCATAATATACCACACTAAATAAACATTACGCTCATCTAATAAAATTACGACACCCAGCTAAAAGTCATCAAACAAAATAAATATTTTTTTAAACAAAATAAACCCTCACTATTTTAAAAATTCATTTACTAAAGTGCATAATAAGTTTAGCTGTAAAAATGTGCAAAAATGTTGCCATGGTGCCCATGAAGAAGACCGTGGACTCAGGTGAGTTTGATAAGAGTTTTCACTTACATTTCACATAGTTATCGCTTGCTATGGTACTCATTAAGTGTATGGGATTAATATCGTTTTATCCTTTATCAGGAACGTTTAACAGTAATGTTTTAGTTATTATTTAGTTAGTATCGTGTGTAGTCGTTCCAGTTATTTCCCGGGTATGAGTGTAGTCGTTTCAGTTATTTCCCGGGTATTTTCTGCTGAGAGACGTTTGTTTTGCTTGGGGTAGTGCAGGTAGTGCTAGTGAGATTAGTGAGCGAGCGTATAGCTGGTACATCATTTTGTGACGATGACAACAGTTAGTATAATATTATATTGTTCCGTCTGACAGTTTTAAGAAGCGTTTACATTTTATTTCAGTTTAAATGTAAGTGACATAATAATTTTATTTATTTTTAAGTTGTCGTCGCATAACGAGCCTGTCCTTCGTGTTCATTCGTACGCGGTAATGATACATTTGAAATTTCATCATTATAGGTCAACGGATAGTTTCGCGGGCTGACCAATTGTCTTAAATTAGGAACCCATTTGTTCGTATTAAGTGTCATGTGCGACTATTAATCGTCACGTCGATAGCTGGGAGGCGCCGGCATTGATCCGGCGTGATTGTCGATGGAGAAGAGCGGCACGGAACAAGCACTTATCGGTCGAATTAATTCCAATGGAGATCGTGTGAGGACGGTGTTATTACTAATATCTCGGCAGCGGCCGCCACCGACTCGCGAGTAGCGCGCCGCTCCGCAGTGCTCACTGCCACTGCTCAGTGCTAGCCCGTACATGCGCACAGCCGCACATATCAATGCACAGTCTTCTTTCAAAAACATCGCGAATACGAATCGTACACATTCTTCATCATTCAAAAACATCGTAATGCGAACTTCTTGTAATCGTTTCATATAGTGTTGTATTTTGATACGCCGGCGTCGTTGTAACTGACCACTGACACTTGAATCCCGAACATTTGCAGAAAGATGAAGTTGCCGAAATTGGATCTGTGTAAGTCTGAATTACGACTTATATTACGCTAGAATACTATAATTATGTGTAGTGTAGGTATGTCGATATATTTTATGATTCACGCACGTGTAATGTAATTACACTTTTACTTACAATTCAAATAATCAGGAATAATAAAACATTTCATGAACGCACTTATGTAGGTACCTGCATGTCACTAGTACTCGTTTGTGATTTGACTTTTATTTCCTTGAGCTGTTTTACGGCTATCTTTTGATTTCCTGTGAGCGTTAGGAAAAACTGAAACGTTTGTTACCTACAAGCTTGTTATCGTTTGTTGTAAACTGCACCATTGTAGTTAACATGTAGGTACGATAGTAAATAGTATTTTACTTGACAGGTGATGTGATGTAAGGTTATTGTAGATAAGCCGGCACAAATAACCATGTTCAAAATCTTTGGGGACATGCGTACAATGTGCCATCACACTTGACATTGTATCTCAGAAGTTCTTTGTTCAACGTCGTACGTTTCCGAGATCTTTGTGAAACAACTGACAAACGAATTAAATGGAAAAATTACATGATATTCAGTAGGTAGATCATTTTATAGGATTGTTTTATTGCTGCACAGCAATGAGATAATCAGCAATATGTGTTCCTTAACAGATATTTAGGAATCATAGAATTGTGCCGTAGAACTATTATTTTATATTCATTGCATTGCATTCTCCAATTCATTTTTTTTCAACACATGATGCGTCATCTCAACTAATTATCTTTTGTGAAAGGTAACTTAGAACAGATAGTGTCATTACCAGGTCCCAGATCTTAACATCAATCCTTTTGTAAAAGTATCTAATGTGTTGAGTGTCGGACAAACTCCAATATACAAAAAAAAACATCAAGTAGCAAACACATAACCCATCTTTGCTAGCAGTGGCACCACTAGATATAATTGCAGCATTTGAATTTCAACCCTTCAAACTTGGATGAGCGTTGAAAATCCAACGGAGTGTCTTTAAACACATTTTTGTACTTGTGAAAACAAGGAAACACTCAGGTTCTGATTTCAGTATTTCAGTGTAGAACTACATAATTTGGGACCTCGCGTATTAACTTGGGGCATGAGACATGATCGGCTGTTATCCCGGTCGTGCGACCAAACTTAATTGGAACATTTTTCCAAAAGTCGTAGTCGTCCCTTCACTCTGATTAACATTTAAGAAGGACTTGACAAGTTTAAGGCCGCGTTCTCACTATGTCGTGACGATTAATTTATCGTTGGTTTTTAGTTGGCAAAAGTCGTGGACGACAGTAATCGCGTCGTCCTATATGTGAACACCTCCATTTAAATACACAAGCCACGACACTTAAAACTACACGAATACACGATTATCTGTCGGTACGACAAAGTGAGAACGTAGCCTGAAACTTCAGCTACTTTATTCGAACAGGCTTATGAAGTATCAATCTAGTTGACCACGAGAGTTCAAAACCGAAACATTACAATACTAATCACGTTTGTGATCCCTTAAGTTTTAAAGCCAGTATATTCGCAAGTCGCAACCCCTGTCACACTGGGATTACATAGTAATTAAATTAAAATCTCGTATGACAACCCCTGACTATGAACTGCTGCACAACTGTAGGTAGGACTTAGTTCAGCAGTAGGTGGATTATTTAAATATAATTTTCGTGTTTATTAAGTAACTGAATGAAACATCCATTCATACGTATTGTATTTTATGTAAGTAAGTCAGGATCGCTCGGTTTAATCAAGCTGATTGAATTCGTTTTCTTTCCTTTTTTTGACTTGAACTTGAGTTTGTTTAAAAGAATTCTTAATAAACCACAGTTTGTTCGATTTCGATGGTTATTTTTATAAGAAAGGGGTTATCTCTGGGTTAACCAAAATAATATGGGATCACCCATATTATTTTGGTTAAGTTCTGAAGACCATTATTTCACTTTTTATTGGTTCACATACGCTTACCCCTTTACAGCGTACTGGCGTGATGTTATAGTATGAACTGGTGTACACAATAGACAAATATGAGATTTTAGCAATCCCAGTTCATTTGCTATCCTTTATTGAGGAGTTCCGTTGCCTATCCCCGAAGTTCTTCATCAAATCTTCACTAAATTGAAGTAGAAGTACTCTGAGAAAGTACTCTTCCGAAAACTACCCAAATCGTTTCATGTGTGCCTATAAAATTTGAAGAGTTCTCTCTATTTCTCCGGTATCCCATCATCAGATCCCGACTTGATAATTATGGGACCACCTGGAAAGTATACCCCTTCGAAAAAAAAACAAATCGGTCCAGCCATCTTTGAGTAATCAGGGAACAAACATAAGAAAAGGTTCCGACGAATAGAGAACGGCCTCCTTTTCGAAGTCGCTTAATTTATTAACAATGTTGCAAAAGTAACACAAATATAGTGACCCATTCAATCTAAGTAAAAGACAAGTTGGAGCTATTTGAAGTGTGCAAAGTTGGGGACTCAGGGTGCTCAGCACCTCACGCTAACCCAATATCCGAGAGATTGCGCGAACCTTTCAAACAAACTTCGTTTTCGTGTCAAATCGTTCAGGCGGGCGCGCGCGCGGGCTCGAGGCGGCGCGGGCTTCCTTATGAGATTCCGTCCTCTTCTGATACTTGAAATCAAACGAAGTTAAATTGCATGATTTTAGCAATTTTGTTTACTGAAAACGTGAAACATAGTCTTATACATATTTACTACCTGTTCCTAAAGAATCTGATGAAAAGATAAACAGATGGATCAAAAACATATGATCTCTGTAGATGCCATTTATACACTATGATTAATTAAAACCATCTGTGCAGTAGAAGAAGTTAAGTCCGGTTAATTTTCATTGTCATCTTTTCAATAGACAGACGTAGCATTTCTAGCTTTTAGTTGCCTGTCAATTTAGCCAGACCTGCAGTGCAAATACGTAGGAGTCGATAGGACTTGATTAGATTTGTCTAATCGAGTTCTATCGTATCCTACGTACTTGCACTGCTGAATTTGTCTACACTTTCATCAGATACTTTTAAAGTAGATAGTATTTAAAACGGTTACAGGACTTTTTATGAACAATAAAAGACAATACTACAAAGTTCGAAACAATATCACTTTTCAAACAGTCTGGTGCAGTTAATAGCAGTAATTTTATTTGAATCTTAAGATTCGATACAATTTGTTCAGTTTGTGAAGCCTCCAATTAGTTCAGTCGGCAATCGCTTTGAAACTTTTATATTTGATTAGATTGATCAACTAAAACGGAACATTTTCGCCAATACTGAAGAAACACGTAACTTAGGTTTTAAATTGTAGTGTAGTCAGAAATATTTATTTATGACATGGTTCGTCAACATAACAGACACAATGCGGCTTTAGGATAAACATTGATAATTTTGGTTAAGCAAAGTTAAACAGGTGAGGACAATAGCAATTAAAATAATAAAAGGAACAATCTTATTCTAAGGATTTCTCGAAACCAACACAATATTTTTCTTTGTCATACTTATTAATTTTGCAAGTAGTAACTACAGTTCAAATTCATTTTGACACTAAATTCAGTAGGTGATATTTTACCAACGCCATTACTTACTGTCGCACTGACCACTTAGGAACAGTGGATCATTTCAATGTAAGTACCAATCACGTTTAGGTACAGTGTAAGTAGTAATATTTTTAGGACATCGTACAATGAATATATATTAAGGCGACTACAGGAGCTACACGCGAGTTTAAAATGCCTGAACCTTTATGATCCACAGTAATAAACAAAACCAGAAAATATTTACGCTAGTCTGATAGTGTTTTGAAAATATAATACAATTAATTTTACTCGATAAAAAAAAACAAGACCTTGTCTCTAATCATTTCTTTTAACGAGTAAAAACCATCTAAAATACATGCTATTATTTTGTTTTTTGGCATATAGTTCTACAAGCAACATATTAGGATCATAATCATTTTTAGTCCAATCAATAGATTTTTTGTAAATCGATCGAAATCACTCCTTTCGCACTATTCGGCCCGCAGTGACTAACGTAGCACTTTATTTTAACAATTTTTTAGAGTTGCTAATTTAGCTTCTGTAGTCCCCATAACGTAAAAACCTTCCGATACGTAGTACTACATGATAATAGTACTACATGCATGCTAGTTGTATAGTAACAATACAGTACATTATAAATATGTATTACATACAACCACATACCAATTTCCCCAAGTCGATAGTTACAAACCATTGATATTATTTTCCTAAAATATTTCTCTTACATGTAAGTGGTATGACTTACATGTAAGAGAAATATTTTAGGAAAATACTAGGGACCCCTGGGTATTTTATGACTTAGATGTATAGCATCGTAAAATACTCAGAAGGAAAAACTACGCTTCACCGAAGACTACTATATTAATACCATATGGATACTGCTCACCAAATGCCAATCCCGAGGGTAAAAACCTTAGTTACGGATTAAAAAAAAGAGTGGCGTAAATCACTCATTGAGTGAAACTGTGGAAACTGAAGACAAACATCCGATCAATTGTTATATGAGTTGACTCCGTCGCGTTGGTACTTCAACGAACATTTACGATATCGCACGAATCGTCCAATTGCTATAATGGCCAATAGATAAATCAGCAATGACTGCTAACTCTTTTTCAATCGAAATCATGACCCTAGCAACAAGCACTACAATTAGGATGAATTGAATAAAGATAGCCAATTTTTTCAAGCTCAAGTCTTCATTCATTTTGCTATCATCTGTATGTCTTTACTCGGTTACGTTTACAATAATGTAACTGGTTGTATTTAAACGACGTACTTTTATTAAATAATAGTGGAGGCTCGACACATGAAAACTTATCCGTACTTGTTTACAGAAGAACAGTAATTTGTTTAAAAAAACAGTTACCTAGTCGTGCTAAATTCCAGTTTCGTTGTTTCTTCTAATAATATCTACGTACATATGTTGGCGAACACAGCTGCAATTCTCAGGGTTGAGTGTAGATCATTCTTAAGAAATAGACAGCCCTATAAACTGGCTAGTCGATAAGATTCAATTTGCAAAAGTTTGAAGGTAGTCGCTAAGTAAACTTAGAACTTTGAAAGTTGACCCGAAACTTGAGAAAATGCTTGGCAGATGTTTAATATGAGGAGAAGACTTATAAGGGTGGCGCGTGATGCATCACCTTATGCCACTCGTTTCTGATGCTACTAAAGTTTCTGACCGTAACATGGCACCAAGTTGAATGACCTGCTGCCAAGTTTAGTGGAAAGCGAGTCAACAATATTATTGGAAGCTATTTCATTTGGATAATTATACTTAAAAACTCTACACATACAAGCAGATTTATCCTTGAACCGATAATTATTTTTCCTGCTTAAGATCCTCGTACTAATCAGAAAGTATTGACCCGAATTATCCTGATTTCATTCCCCCAGAGTAAGTCGGCCAGATTCCAACGGTCGTTGCCAGCGGCTGCTATTTTTCGGGGTAATTGAACTAGTTGGAAATTCTCGACCTACTTCATTATGACCGTAATATCGATTTTTCTTAGACATGTAAAGTGTGCATTGACCTTACGTGCAAGTTATTAATACATAGTTTGACGTTAATGTGAAAACGTCAGGGTAGCCCACGAAATTCAAATTTTCTTACGTTTTTTGCAATTTGCAGGCCATTGCCAGGTTGTATGTTAATTAAAATATTGGTCGCGATTGTAAAACGTATGTAGTTACAGAATTATAATCATCAAAATTATCAATACAACCCTTCAAGTTCAAAAAGGCTCCGCTCCCTAACCTAACCTAACACTGGCCTGCAAAATGCAAAAAACGTAAGAAAATTCGAATTTCACGGGCTACCCTTGGAGCATCAACTTTAGCGTCTATCAATACTTTACTTGCGCCGATATTTATGATAACGTAACGGCTTACAAATGAATAATTGTCCGTTCAACGCCTGTATTTCACACAGGTACAGGTGTTCCATAATGTACCCACATTCACAGTTCCCCAATTGTGTTTAATTTTCCATGAAATAGGGAGTGAGTCTATTATCATCAACCAGGTACAAATCCAAAATTCAGGGTGCTACTGAGATTCCTAATTAAAAAACCCAATAACACTTTGCCCGACCTGGAAATCGAACCCAGGACCTCGTGCTCAGCATTACCGCTTACGACCACTAGACCAACAAGGCAGTGTTTTGGTTGTGTGTTTTTTAAAGAATTGTTCGTTATAAAAATGGTTGCCTGTAAAGTCGGTTTTACGGGCGAAGATTTTACGTGACAACGTCATAGTTGAGTGGGAGAGAGACGCAAGGCATTCGGCGGGCCTCTCTCTCGTTCGGTGACTCATCGTAACGTTACCGGGCGTTACACTTTTTCATAAGTGACTCCCAGCCGCAACCTAATTTAAGACGTTGTCACGTCAAAAACCAAAAGTCTTGACGCCTATCCGGTTCTCGAATGACGTAACAAACGTAGCCGTTATGACGTTTTTACTGATAAGGATTAAAAAGCAATTTCCCGTTATCAAGTTATATGGAAATTGAATAACATTAAACTAAGAATATGACGTGTTACACATAATTAATTGTGCACGGGGGACTAACCATCACAAGTAGGCACACGTGTGCGTCTATGCGTACTCGCAATTGTTCGGGACGTCTTCATGAACCACTCACATTACGTTGATGATGATTTGATGAACAAACATCATCATATATATTATAATAATCAGAAAATTGATCGTTTTCGAGGATTTCATTCCATACATTTAATATCCAGGACACTTACAACAACATCTGCAAGGTCATCTTTCGTCATCTTCCAGTTAGAATTTCCAATAATTGTGACCTCCATATTAATGTTATGTACATAATTTTAAACCTCAGCTGGATTTTGCCATGTCTAATTCTCTTCGTCAATTGCCTTGACCACCAACGAATTTCACTTTCATTAAAATAATTGCTGCGTCGATCGTACGAGCATACTATACGTATCTAGGCAGCTCATCATCCTCTACAAGTCTACGAGAACCTTCTTAAATTACTTACTCATTATGAGTGATGATTCACTATAGAATCTTCTTTCATTTTGTTTCAAGTTTAACATCTTTCTATACAACCGTTGCTTAATGTTAGTGAATTAAATAAGCACTAATCCATTTGACTGTGGTTCTTCTTAAACCCTAAAATTGTGAACTCATTGGGAGCTCTTAATTCGTTCTCAATTTGAAATGATTTTTTATTCTTCCTTTCCCAAAAGATCAAATCGCCAAACATTATTTTACGACTCATTACGCACAAACCGCTCAATGAATGCAACATACTGACATTATCATTGAAGTTAAGTCCTTTGGCGTGTGTTTACTAACAACAGATTAAGCAGGTCAGTTCAGCTGTGGCCTCTGCCGGCGACAGCTACGGCGCTAACTTATCTAATTAAGACGGTCGCCTGCTAGCCGTCCGATGTAAATCAGCCGTATCCTGGCAACACCGTCTTTTTTGTATTAGGAACGACGTGTTTGCTCAGTATTCGCTGTTTACTACATTTGACGAGTTATGCCAACACAAATGGGCACCAGATTACTTTTTCCGATTTTATGGTAGGTCTCGTAGTAAAAGGTGTTAATAATGATGAGTGCAATGACCTCCTTAAGAGATTTAGGGTGAACAAAAACAGTAAGCTTGCTTAAGGATATAAGCATGTATCATTTCTTGTAGCAATGTCCTTGTTCAGCACTTGACGACAGGTTGGCCCTTCAATTTACAGGTACAAACTCATTACTCAAACTTGTCATATTTTTTTATATACTTAATATATCTGACAAAAAAGTACATTATGTTCTTATGTGTGCAACGTAGACAGCGTGCAAGCAAGCCACGTAATAACATACGGTTAATTACCACGGCCACCGATAACATTTCCTCATTTATAGACAAATGTTGATAACGGCTACCTTCTTTCTACACGGGTACATCCAGACACCTGATTATACAGACACATAGGCAAACAAAACACCTATACGATATACATACATAATCCGCGATTTGGGCGATTAATCATATTTGTATACATACATTTATACGACATTGAGTCTTTAGGTACGAGTAGAATACGCAAAACAATAAGGCGTAATTTATGCAGTGTAGCTGCATGAACAATATTATATAACACGTTTTCATAACTAAACCTAAACGAGCTACCAATAACAATAATAGACGTAATTAATTAGCTTCTTCATCGGTCCCGCAGCTGTTAGATCAAAACATTGATAGTCCCAAATACATAACGTATTAAAGAATCTAGATTCAAAACAGGTGCTCAAATCTATAGGCTAACCTCGGCTTAAACGTCGCAGGATGCCCGAATAAGTTGCTACTTAGTCATATCAGGATATGATAGGATGTAGGAAATAGCATGGAGTGCATTACAATAGCCAGCTGTGAGTACAAGGTCGTCCCGGAAGGCTGGCGCGATGGCGTCTGCCCGCTGTCTAGATAAACAGTTGTAACATTGTTGCACCGATAAATATTCATTCTCGTCTAGTACACTTAGTCGTGAATGGCACATGCCATCTATACACGTAATCTGTGACGGACGCTTGTACTTTGCAGTTAGCATATTAGCTACATTACGAGTATCCCCGACAAGCTTAACAGATGATGGGTTTGTGAGATTACGTGAACCTGACTTTCACAGTTGGCAACAGACGCGTAGTGGGTGCCTTCTCGGCCCAATCGCTTCTGCAGAATATGGGGTCTTTGGTTCGAGATCTGACAGTGTTATTGGGTTTTTCCAACAGGTATTTCCCATTTGCAGTCCGGAATGTAGATTTGCATAATGGGACTTAAACTTAACTGGCGAAAGCTCAACTATGCACGCCACTTTTTACAGTGCCTATTTTAACCCTAGTTGTTTGTTATTGTAATTACCTTCCGTTGATATTTAGAACTAGGAATAATTACTAGAAACTCAATTATACGGTCTATGAAGTTTAATTCATAAAGGTTTTAGCCAAAGACCGTATTTATCTCAGATTTTATTTATTTGACAGTACTCACTGTCAGCATGGCACTTTAAAGTGAGTTTGGGAAGTGTATGACAGTGTCGTAAAGGATATTTTGATCTTCTCGAGGTACAAAAAGACACGATATGTTTTGAAACAGTTCTATGTCCAATACTTGTGTTAAGGCACAATGCGGCTGTACCGACCGATTAGTTACAACCGTGTGAGCTACAGTGTGTTTCACAGGTGAGCATCGATCGGCGCGAGTTGGACGTACCTCAACTTGAATTAGAACAACGGTGGTGGCATGCCGGCCTCAATGCCGGTTATATTGATGTCCTGCATGAGGCCAGATCGTTATCACAAATGGCACAGTGGTAGCCAGCCAACCGAGACGGAATCTCACCCACTGTTTTATTATTGCGAATCTGAAAAGGTTCCATTGATAAACACCATGAATACGCATTCATAACAAAATTAATTCATACGAATTAAATGGCGACCATTCATTGCAGAATAATAGCTTCATGTATTTGTTTCACGCTGCCGCAGCCATAAAAATTAACGCGTGTCACGCTCCTCGTACCCGATTTAAAAACACAAATATGGTCATAATATTTGTGCGGCAGATTGAATGTTTCATGACTCATGTTTAAATGCGACTAGTAATCAAAACTACTCTTAATGTCATCTTTAAACGTAAGAAGAAGGTTGAGAAAATCATGAAACGACGATGATTGCGGAAGCAAGAGAAAGATGTAACAGGAGCCACCAATGCAATTGTATGGCTCAAGTATGGAGGGCCTCGGCGAGCCACCGTGCGGTCCCTCGCGGCCTTGTGTACTAATTAGTGATTATTCTGCGAACAGTTGGTGCGCCCACTCGCTGCTCCGGCCAATCGACGCAGGTGGCTCACAATTTGTTGTGCATTGACCTCGCTCACTAGACCCATCGTAGATATCTACATCAATTAATGTTGAACTGTTAATCTCCTCTCCTGTAATTCATGAAACTGGTACTTGAGTAGACAACACTGTATTCATTGACTCGCTGCACTTACCTACGTCAATATTAATGCACTTATTTATGCACTTATCTTGTTTACCGATGTATATAAATCTAGAATAAAGTCCATGTCACTTTCATTTTGTTATCTATTCAACTGATTATACTGTCCAGTCATGAGGAAGACATTTGATCTGATTTAAACATTACTGCATTGAAAGGATCGTTGTTGATTATAGTGAAGTGTTCCCCTCCGTCTTTATCTCAACATCGGACCACATCATAACGTATTCTTAATTAATGCCTTTATTGATCGCGTGCAAAATATTACTAGCGCCACACGCTCACGTGACCATATGCTGCAAGCTTCATCATACAACAGCTTTTAAAATGAATACACGTTTGAACTAACGGAAGTTTTAAATATTTGTCACGGGGAAACGTGTGAAAGCTTTTCAAACAGCGCCAGCTTAAATATAGGTACTTATATAGAAGGATATGGCGGGATAAGCTAGACTCTTTTGCAAAGAATTGGCCTACAATCGCACTAGATCGCGAAATGTGGAAGGAGGGAAGGGCGGCTCATTGGGAGGATATAGATTTGTAATACTATAGCACCCCTTCCCCTGTGTCAAGGTGAGGCCCCCTTGAGCTTGTGAACGAAACACATCGTCGCCTATTAAACATAATATGACAAACGAACGGTGATAATATAGATATTGACGATAGGTGCACATTTCATAAAATCGATCGTCCACCACTCGCGCAGTTTCATTGAACAGAGGTACAATTAGAATTTATGTTACGATTCATGTATCAGTCGTCTGTTGTCAACGTATAAAAACTGGCAGAGTTTAAAGTGGTGCTAATTTATAAAATTGCTTTTCGGATATAAAACTACTGCTAGTCAACTTAGAGTGCCTAGCCTACTAGTAATGCCCCTTGCTGAAGATTCAGGTATTGTTCTCACTCAGTATGCTTTGCAGGCGATTTCAGTTCACTAATGTAAGTAGCTTGAAATACTAATTGACTACTGATTGTTAAGTATGTATATCCTTAATCTACTTTCAAGACGTAGTAGCATCTCCTCGGTTAGTTTTAGTCACCGTTTCTACGTCGCGTCGCTGCTTTACGATGTTGGTTTCGTATTTCAGTACTCAGACGTGTTTGTATTTGAGTATTATTCACGAATGAAATGAGAATGGACTATTGTTTTCCATCGAGTAGCACTGATTGATTTTTCTCTATTCTGCAGCCATCCAGAAGTCATGCAAGCCGGCGATGCTTGGTCGGATGTGGCAGGCGAGCCGGCGCGCGCTCAACCTGGAGCATGCGCCTGCATACCAGTTCGCGTGTAGCCAGTGGCAGTCCAGTCCACACCCCTCCACTGCATATCTAATATACAGGTATACTGCGCCAAACCTTATTTTGGTTTACTCGCTACGTTGTCAAGGCCTTACTTGTGGCCACATTCTTGTAAGTCAACTCATGAGAAAATGTATACAATTAGATCTATTAAGGAAGTATGGCGGAAAGGAAAGGACGCTTGATGATTCGATGCTCAAACGATAATGTGATCTATCCAATTTATAAGATAAGGTAACACAATTTCTGTTGCTGGTTTAATTCCGCACAAAACGAATTGAATTAAGCATACGAAAAAACATAGCAATATAGTTCTGAACTATCGATACAATTTGTTAAACTTAAATATTTCCGTGTCGGTACATAACTTGATATTTATTTACTTTGGTGCAGATGGCTGTTATTCCTCTCGGTGTTGTCAATTGGTGTGGCGAGCTTCGCGTGCCAGCGCCTGCCGCGCCTGTACGAGGGTCCGAAGGTCGAGCTCAACTACATGAAGTGGTTCATCTACTTCACCAACTGGGGCTACTTGCTGATCGCACTGCAGTCTGGACTGGCCCTAGCGGTGGTACATCGGTACAGAACACAAAAGTTTGATTCCCGTAAGTTTCTGATTGCCTGGTATTGTTATAGCGTGATGCAAAACAGCATGGGTCGGTCATATTAACAGATGTAGTTGATATTTATGCCAAAGTTATCCAAGGGTCTATTAAAACCTTGCAACAAGATCGCATTTTAAAACTGCATTCTTACGTACCTTACAAGAAAATGCAGTTTGCTACAATGTAAGACGGTTCATCAAGTTCAATGACTTACGCTAGACTTTGGAATCACTGAGCTTACTGGGATAACGCACCGGACGAGATGATGCTAATCTATTTACAGTCTTTTTTTATTAAGAAAATAGTGCTAACCTATTTGGAAAAGTACAATGGCCTACACTCTCAAATTAACATAACCTCATTCAGATGAAGCTAAAATATGGTGCAATCAAATAAAATTGTCTATATTTAGCAAAACACACACTACAGACTATTAACGAAACTAATAAAAATATAAGTACTGGATGTTGATAAAAACAAGTCATGCTGTGTTGATTGGTACAGAGTTTCAGTTTTAACTACTCTAATACTAAGAATCATGCCTCGGAAGTTTTCTACTAAGTGTCCAAAATAAGAGGAATTACTGGCAAGCTGTAATCTGCCCATGTCCAGCAGTGGACGTCTTTCAGCTGAAATTATGATGATGATGAATGATGTAATCTGAATACATCTTTAATATCTTCAAATTTAATTTTCGGTTATCAAGGAACATGGGTTTGATTTTTATTAACACGTTATGCCCTGGCACTGAATGAATCGGTTCATTTAACCACTTTTTCATCTTAGCGGGCCGATCAAAAATTTTTATTAAATATGTTTGGCACAAAATTCAGCTTATACGCGAACTCTACTCGCTGATGTAACAATAATAAGATCGCGCGCAGGGGTTAGGGCATGCTACGCAAGATGGAAAGTAGGCCGTTGTTTGTGAAGACACGCCGCATACACTTCAGATTGAGCCGTTTATATGGATCTGAAGAGATTGTCTTTACTACGGGCGACTTGTTAATAAGTTATTTAACCACTTAGGGGCGTATAACAGGACCCCTTTAGAAAAACATCAAGTGGTAATTTCTTGCAAATATTTCAGTAAATAACCACATACTAAGCCTACTATAATAATAGATGTGTTTATTGTTATGTTCAGCAAAGACATTTGCTGATAATGCAAGTGGTCATATGAACTTCCGTTGCGACATATAACATCAGTAGTAAAAGTATCTATGAATGACTTTAGCTTTATTTTCAGGGTAATCCTGAAAATATAGCGCCTAGCGGGAAATCGGAACTTTACTCTCGATGCTTTTCTAAATAGAACATACAGAATTTAGGTCTCGGAGTATGAACTAGATGAACTAACTAGTCATTACCCTAATTAAAAGTCCAATAATCTAGATCCCGTTTGGAGCTCATTGTCAGCGCTGCCATGGAAAGTGTTGAGCACATTCCGGGCAGGTCGGCTGTTAGCTCGTCAATGTCAAGTGCCTTGCGTGGGTGCGTTTATTACACAAAACGGTTTCCTTGGACGCCGTAACTCCTCACGCGAATCAATTAATCGGAATCATTGAGTTGCATGTGGTCGTACACATAAAAATGCTGGCTGGGGATCGATTGAACACGTGTTTTTATCTTTTTTCGTCCAATATAAACGCTATACTTTGAAATGTCTAGACTGTTCATCAATTTAGATGAAATCTCCTAATAACAGCATTATTGGTTTGCTCACGTAATGTCTTCTCGTATTTGTTCGCGTCGATGCTTGTCAAGGGCATTTATATTCAAATAAAGACATTTGGACAATATTTGAGTGCGCTCTATCGACAGAGGTCACGAACGCTTGATTGGTAACAATTTCGCGTCAATTAAGATCACAGTGGAGCGGGTCCGCTGTCTATTGTGCTTCAAATTATCCTTATTGGTTCCTCATTCCAACCGAACCGAGTCCAGATGAAGTGGGTATTATGCCGCAGCTATTGTTGAAAATTGGAGACGTTGTCCACTTCAATAGCAAGTGGCGCACAATGGTGTGCGACTTAAAGGATTCATACAACGCCCACTTTTGTCAACTCGTCTGGAGACTTAGCCTGGAATTGAAGACATTCACACTTTGAAAAGCATGTTATTTAATATATCAGCTGCCCTGTACCGCGTATGCTTACGATGCTCAACGAACTCGTGGCGACCAGCCCTGTTGAACTTGTTTGTGTGTTTGTTTAAGCACAAATTACATAATTAGTACGAGGTTTAGGGCAAATCTTGCAACTGAATTTGTAATTCCTGTAAGTTTCCTGGATAACCTCATTGCCAGGCACTTTTATTCACTTATCTAAATTAATTAATTAATCTTTATTAGCATTACAACAACTGTGTTATAATTGTGTTGTGTGTCTATGTTCATACAGTCAACCCACGTTTTGCAGCATGCGAAGAGGACGAGATCCCTATACCGCTGGGCCGGCGCACACGCACGCCCCTGATGTGCCGCGGGTACTGGCTCGCACACAACATTGCTACCGACCTCGCCTTCGTCATCTCGCTCGTGTACTGGGCTCTAGTTCATGATCCTAGTAAGTGATGAACAGTTTATTTACTCGAAGAAAAGCCATGCAGAATCATAAAGATGTAGATATAAAATCTGTTCATATTACCATGTCTCAGCCAATGTTCTGGTCGTGCAGTCCAATATTTTATCAGAGTTTTAATTATTACTGTGCAATAGAAACAATTGTTATTGTTTTAAACACATCGCATTCACATGAACTACCTAACAATGTACTGATTGTTAAAATATTATATTGGTTTTAAGGACGGTGAACCTGTTCATTTTCATGCACTGCGTTTTTAGCGCCTTGGGAAAACAGTATAGCATTTCGGTTCCAAGCTACATGACTGGATATTTCTTAAAAGGAGCACTTTTTTAAAAAGATGTCCATAAAATACCTCATACGAATAGCATCTTGCTATCGTGCTATTGTTGGATATTTAAATCCGCTGCATTCAACAATCCATGATAAATACATATTTTTATTAATAACGTTGTCGCTCTACAGAGATCCACGAGATCAACGCGCTGAACGTGCTGGTGCACGGCGGCAACTCGCTGGTGATGCTGGTGGAGCTGGTGGTGACGTCACACCCAGTACGAGCCGCGCATGCACTCTACAGCGCCGGAGCCGGTCTTGCCTACGGCGTCTTCAGCGCCTTCTACTGGGCCGTCGGAGGAACTGACAGAATTGGTCTACCAGCTATTTACCCCGCGCTGGATTGGAACAAACCTGGTAAATGATTGTGCTTATCACCGTTTTCTGCTATGTATGTGTTGCGATCGGCTGCTAGTCTTATCGGAAGTAGCCGAATGAAAGCATGAAGCGACTGCATGTCTGATCTTTGCAACCCAGTTACTACTGACATGGTATGATACACCCAATGTCTAGATGTAAAGCAATAGTTGTCTGTTGCTGTATGAAAATTCGAAGATCAATTAGATTGCGTACGATTGGAGAGGCATTAGTACAGATTGCAGTTGAAGAAACAGCAGGAGTTACTAGGTACTGTTTGCCACAGCGGTTATAAATAACTTTTATTATTATCTCACACATGACTCTTCTACAGTCATTCATTTGTAATCGGAGCTATAAATTCTGAAAAAAATTAAGCTGTTTACCTAATAACGGCCTTGCTACAACTTTACAAAGAGCTGACGGACGCTTGTATTCAAAATTTTCATTAAACTACTGCATGACAGGCAGTAATCAGTCGTGGACTCGTGGCTGTCAAACTGTCGCACTGGTGACTGGCAGTGTGACGGGCTTGGCGAAGGACATTCAAAGAATATGATCTATGATGATGCGGAGATGGATATGGCTCCATGCTGAAATTTGACTGTATATGTTTATCTTTGTCTGTAACCTACTAACACTAGAACTTAAGTAAAATTGTTACTAACCCTATGGACTCCGGTCTGAAATAAAAAGTTTCTATTCTATTCTATTCTATTCTATAATCTATTCTAAGCCTGCAAGAAGTTTTTAAGTACTTAGTGGGTTTAACCCTTAGGGTAACATGGTGATTTGTGGTTCTTCCGGGTCAATAAAACGGTTTTCTTGGGAATTACGCTCGGCCGCAGGCTACAATGGGGTCCTCATTTAACATCTATTGCAGGCAGCCACAGTATACGCGGCTGAGCTCAGCGGCGTATACTGTTAGAAAAATCCGTCAATTAACTGATTGCTGATCCGTCAATTTAATGATCGCCGTTGATACGGCGAGGATAGTCAATTTTAATAATTTTCATAGTACTATGTCATACGATATTTTACTATAAGGACGGGCTGCAGACATCGAGTCTATTTTTATTCTGCGGAAACGAGCCATCAGAGCCATATATGAATTACGTAGACGCGATTCTCTAAGAGAACTGTTTATGGAAATTAATATCATGACAGTTCCTTGTCAACACATCTATGAAAATATCATGTGCGTTAGGAGAAATCTGCATTTATTCAGTAAAGGAGGTGACAGACATCACTATAATACTAGAAATAGGGACCAACTAGTTCAGCCGGGTTTCAGGCTTGCTAAAGTAGATTCATCTTTCATGGGGCATTGTTAAAATGGTACAATAAAATACCTCCCCACATTCTACAACTGAATGAGACGAAATTAAAATCTTGTGTAAAACGCACACTATGTGGGCAAGCATGGAGATTACATTGAGGATAAAAATGCTAGGCTTCATGCTGGTCTTGCCCTGCAACCATATGCATAGGTGCAAACAAAAAAAAAGTACCAGGGTCTAGTTGAAATAATTGATTTGAGGTTGAGTTTGGATATTCGGGCAACGCAAACCTTAAACTCAACCCCGATTTATGAGAAATCCTAGAACGAAATGTTTCTTCTCCTACAATAATGAAGTATATTTTGTACCAGGCTCGGCGTTCGGGTTCGTGTCTCTGTGCGCGGTGGTGATGGTGTTCGCGCACGCGCTGGCGACGTGCGTGGCGGCGGCGCGCGCGCGGCTGGCGCTGCGCCTGCGCCCGCGCGCGCACGCCGACCGCCTGGCGCTGCCCACGCACTGATCGCACGGCAAGCTGCACTAGCATCCACTCACACGCATGCCGCGCCTCGACTTCACAAGTGTTAGAACAATCGGACGCAAACAAAAAAAACGCTTGCGCCGGTCGCTTGTACCGGATGCAGTGTACGCTCATTCCCAGTGACCTACTATAAGTACTGTAGATTTTTCCGGTAGTGTTGCTGGTCGATACAGCCGATCATCAACTTTACTGAATATCTTAAATAAGTGTCTACTCACTGAACATTTCGTGTCAAATCGATTTAATTGGTGTGTACAGACAGCAGAAAAGAAAGCAAATTGTAATTCGTTGGTACCTAGTCTCCAGTAAGTTGAGCGGTAAACAAATGCGTAATTGACCGTCCTGACATGAGGAGGTAGCAGGAACTCAGTTACGTGTTAAGTTAGACTTTCAAAATGTCTAAGTGTTGATAGATCGTGTTCTGGTAAATGGATTTTCGATTTACTAGTCTATAGATTCAAGAACGTCTTGATCTATGATGTGTTTACTCCACATTTGTGTATTTTATCTTCTACTTCGATAGTAGTTAATCTCATAGACGTGGTTTTTATATAAAATTTACGAGCATAATATCATCATTCTCAAAAGAATAGCATTAAGCTTAGTTATAAAAACTTACGGCTGTAAAAAGAAGCTTTGTCTCAAAGAGTGCAACTGACTTTTGTCGCTTAATTGCTCATTCCAAACATTCCTCACTTGAAATAATGTTCAGCTGAATAAGTGTATTTAAGACATAAATGTGTTTCATTAACTTAAACATCCGATGTGTGCATGTGTGGATACTGGAGTATCAAAACACCGCGCGGCGGCCGAAGTACGAAACAAAAGTGCTACAGGCACTGCAGAATGCCCCACCTCGCACAATCTCATTTAGCATACCTGCTAGAGTAAGATTTTGCTATTTGCATAATTTTATTGAGCAATAAAGTATACACCTTTCTTTAATTTCATTTAAGTGTACTTTGCTGTCTTCGGTACTTATAAAGTAAGGCTCGACAGTGATCGTAACTATAGGGACTGCATGCAAGCAATAATATTGCAATTATTATAATAAATTAATAATTATAATAGTGTTTGTGAGTCGGTTTTAGATACAATGTCGAGCAGGCAGTTGTTACTGTCACTACATTTAATTTAAACGGTCGACTTACAAGACATTCCTATTTTTCCAAAGAAACGTAGCAATAAGTCATTGGTGTGTGTAATAGGTATGTGTTTTATGTTATGTTTAGCTCTTAAAGTAGGTAACATAGTGCCTAGGAAAATACATTTCAAGAGCATTTTGTCGTCATGTCATTAATCACCGTGATTTTTAAAACACTGAGATATGTCAATTGTTTTTTTATAAGTACCTATTTCTTACTGAAATGTGAAATACCCTTCCTATAAAAGTTGAAAAGAAGGATATATAATAAGGTTTTGATCGTGTTCTGGCGATAACAGTTTTTAAACAATTTACAGACCCCAGAAAATCTGAGCTATAAAATCACGGTGCCTAGTATTGTGTAATTGTAAGGGGTTGAGCCTCATTGTCGTAGTTATTTTGGTGTAATGGATTTTGCGCACCTACAACAGAATATAATGGACTTTGTATACTTTAATACTGAAGCTGTAAAACATCTAGATGTTGAAATTAAATTAATTGGCATGAAAGTGAAAGTACTCATGAAAATGTTGAACTTTTTGTCCAAAACACCAATTTTTTCGTTATTTCAGAGTTGGTCCCATTACATTCCATACATTAAAGTACCATCAATTTATGAGTTCTGTCACCGTGTTGGAGATTTTTTTTTATGAATTCTAAGCCAGCTTGCTTACAAATTATAAATGTGCCATACAACCAAAACAAAATTAACATAAGAATGTCTAAATATTCTGTTCTTTAAGGACCTTTGCCCATCGCGACTTATTATAATTGTATCGATGCAAAACCCAATACGACCGCGATAGAGTCACCGTGCTGTCACTAGCTGTATACCATCGCCTAGAAAGCCGTGGTTCTATATACGAACCGGTTTGTCGGTTCTGTCGTATAAAACCCGGTATTTCGGATTTTTTGGTCTTTTTTAAATCGATCATCCAATATGGCCTGTGAACTTCACAAATCAGACACGCAACACGTCGTAGTCGTAGGGTCGTTTAAAATGTAGAAATGTAAGTAACATTGTATATCCTCCCGAGTTATTCATCTATATTTATAATGTATTCTAAAAAAACGTTACAGGGTTTCTTGGGTTGTGGAATTAGTAAATTTCTCATTCGAAAGTACCCAGTAAAAAGTTTCATTTTATTGTGTATTATTTTTCTAAGATATCATTTTATATCATCTACAAATCTCAAGTGTGAGATGTGGTCGCCGTTGATGTTAATACCACGCCCTTCCCAGTACATCCTCCATTGTATTGGTGAACAATTTCGGGGGAATTACGTCCCCTTGCCTCAGCCCCGACGCAATGGGATATGCTATGTATCTCCTTCTAGTCTACTTAGTACCGCTGCAGAGATTCCAGGTTTCGATAGAGTCTACAGCCTTCTCATAATCCACAAATGCAAGACACGGAGGCCAATATTATACTCTTCAGACTTCTGTATAATCTGCCGCACTGTGTGGATGTGGTCTAGGGCGCTGTATCCTGCTTGGAACTCGAATTGCTCCGTTTACTGGAAGTCGACGAGTCTGCGCGCTAGACGATTCGTGACGTCTCTTGAAACCAGCAGCAAAATGGAAATGTGATTCTTAAAATGGGCATGTTCCCCTTTTTGAATGAAAGCACGATCACACTACTTCTCCTCGCATCTGGAGTTTTCCCAGAGAACGGGACTAAGTTGAAAAGCTCCCAAAGCTCCTCCCTCTCTCCTCTCGCTTCTAAAAGCGGGAGGATTTCCTCCCGTTTTTAGAAGCTTAGCCGTTGTTATCCCATCCTCACCAGGGGCTTTTCCATTCTAAAGCTGTCTAAGAGCCGCCTCAATTTTATCTTAGCTGACTACCGGCAAGTCTTATGGTTTAAGTTGCTCTTGAATTCTCATTTTCGGGATCAGGTCCAGATGCATGCGATGTGTACAACTGCCTTATAAGTTTTCGATTCCAAAAAGAATCTCTGGCTTTGAAACTACGATTTTCCCATTCCCCACTAGATTTTGTCAACTTCGTCAGGTGGCTCCTTCCAAGTAATTAGACGGACACATTCGACCCCAGTTTTGCTGAATTGCTTTTTCTGTTGAACGTGTGCTGGAGCATCGAAGATCGCGTCTTACCATTTTTATTAGTATTTTGCTGAGTACCTGTAGTTCTGTCATAGTGACGAGTGGTTTTTCACGTCGTTCCGTCATAAGCTCCGGAGTTTCCTCCGAAAGTTTGGATTTCCTGCCCTTACGCCACATTTTGCAAAAACGCGTCTATTCCTCCCTGAAGATTACCAGCAATTGGCCGATGCGCCTGGTTAATCAAAATCAAAATCAAAATCAAAATATTTTATTTCACATAGGCCTGGATGGGCACTTATAAAACGTCGAAAAAGGTGCACGGTTCGCGTTGGTCGATTCCATGGAGAAGAACCGGCAAGAAACTCCATGGTTACTCTTTTCAAATCATTTGGTATTACAATATTATTATGTTTCATTACAGCATTAGTACTAAAGTATGGGGGGACAGCGTAGGCCCGACAAAAGGTCGTTGCTTGCTATACAAAAAATGTAAAACAAAAGGAATATTTAACAAAAGTTAAACAGCATCCGGGAATCTAAAAGGCCTTCAATGTTCACTCATTCACAAATAATAGGTAAAAAAGCATCTATACAAAGGTAAGTAAATAAAAAAATAAAAAGAATATTTAATTAAAGAACTAAATTAAACAAGTGACACAAATATTGTCATCAGTGCTGTAACTATTCTGAGCAAAATATGAGAAAAAATGATTTGAAAACTACTGTAATAATCTGAATCAAAAGAAAAAGAATAATGAGATTGAGAATAGTTAGAGACATCCACAAATCTGTGCCGTTTATGAGCTACCAGGGAAGCCGCATGCGCAGAAGGAATCATAGCCAAACTTCTTTGTCATCAACGTAGTCCTTGATTTTGTAATATGCTTTTTTCATAAGGACACGTTTAATATAGTTCTTGAACTTTCCATCGGTCAGTTCTAGAACTGACTTTGGCAACTTGTTATAAAAGCGTATACTGTTTATAATAAAAGACTTGCTAGTTTTTGTTAATCTGAATTTAGGTATTACAATTTCATGTTTACTGCGTGTATTTTTATTGTGGAAGTCGCTTCTAATTTTGAAAAGCCCTCGATTTTTACGGACATATAAAATACATTCAAAGATATAAAGTGAAGGCAGAGTTAGTATATCGATCTCTTTGAATTTTTCTCTGAGTGACTCGCGAGGACCCATTTTATAAATCGCGCGGACTGCCCTTTTTTGTAGTATAAAAATGGAGTCAACGTCTGCTGCTGATCCCCACAGCAGGATGCCGTAAGACATAATACTGTGGAAATAAGCATAGTAAACTAACCTAGCTGTGGCTACATCCGTTAACTGCCTTATTTTCCTAACTGCATATGCAGCTGAGCTTAACCTACCTGAAAGAGTTCTAATGTGCGCGCCCCACTGTAATTTTGAATCTATAGTAATCCCTAAGAATACAGTTTCCGCTATAACATCAAGTTTATTGCCGTCAAGATTTAAATTAAGATCACGTTGTGGTACATTTGGTAAGGAGAATCTTAAACACTTAGTTTTGCTTGCATTCAATAAAAGATTATTAGCATATTTTTATTATTAGGTTAATATTTTAACCCTTAAAATAAATTTAAATACACCAAGACAAAAACCCGCAAATACCCGAAAATCCCGAGTACCCGGTTTTGAAAAAATACCCGAGACTTAAAAACTGGTACTGGAAAACGGCCAGTTTTCGATGCCCTAATCACCACTACTTTCGAGATTCCGGTGTGGTCCAGTCGTGTTACATCCTACCTTCGGTGTAATGATGTCGTCCCAAAAAGTCGCGAGTTGACATCGATACAATAGCGATGCCGTCGCGCGTTTCCTAGGCGCACCGCTACAAAACGTCGCCGTGGCCGAAGGTCCTTACATCTTGGTCCATTATGCACTCTCCGGGTGACGGCTGGCTTAACCCGGTTTTGAAAAAATACCCGAGACTTAAAAACCGGTACTGGAAAACGGCCAGTTTTCGATGCCTTAATCACCACTACTTTCGAGATTCCGGTGTGATCCAGTCGTGTTACATCCTACCTTCGGTGTAATGATGTCGTCCCAAAAAGTCGCGCGTTGACATCGATACAATAGCGATGCCGTCGCGCGTTTCCTAGGCGCACCGCTACAAAACGTCGCCGTGGCCGAAGGTCCTAACATCTTGGTCCATTATGCACTCTCCGGGTGACGGCTGGCTTATATAAACATTCAATGTGCAAGTTTACCTAATGTAATTTTTACTCAAATTGTGATATTTATATACATATTTATCAATTAAATAGGTATTTTACTAAAATTCAAACTGCTTTATTACAATCACTGTAAATGGCCAATGGATGCAATCTCCCAAAAATGTGGGTGCAAAAGATATGCTTAAAATAGAATGGTACAACTGTACTGTCAGTTGGGGTTTATCCTTGTGGGATATTATAGACTGTTGGGGACAACTTAACTTACCGTCGTAAATAATCAGTCACAGACTGTCCGCGGAAAGACTGAATGTCTTTGTCATTTTTATTGAACTATCAGATTAGCATTTAATTAACTTTGAAGACAGTATTATTATTGTACAGAGCTTTGCCCACAGGGCGTAGAGGTGTACATTAAACTGTCAAAATAGAACCTACCTCTGCCCACCTTGGCCCGTCAATATTGATGAATATAATTTTATGGTCGTATGTATAAATGCATTGATTGGTATTTTATTGTATGTCCTTGTCCGCCATATTCGTGTTGCTGTATTTAACAACGAGAAAATAACCTGACTGTTATGTTCAACTAGGAGCAGCCGCGGGAAACAATATCTTATTTCTGCATTTCTGTTCTGCATTTCTATACAAATAGTTAATTGCTGTACCGTTGTTGTAAGTAGGTATTTGAGTATAAAATGTATTAAATACCTGCATTCCTGCCTTGCTCCTAACTTAAGTAGCTCAGCATTTATACTATAAGCAAATATCTAAGTAGAGAATATTGTAGGACTTATTATAGTGATATAAATCGTTCCTAGCCCTAATTTAAAATCGGACAAAATGCTGTGATGCGATGTTTCTTTAAATTAATTAAATTAAGAAGCAATGATGGAATCTCGATGACATTGTAAGCAATAAATTAATAAATATTAAAATGTAATGGACTGTAATCTCACTTGAAATAAATATTGTATCTTCTAAGTATTAAAATGTGAGATCGTCATCCCAGTATTCTGGTCTATTTCGGAAATCGGCCTTAATTTATTTATTTTTAATGTAGTTTCAATTTTAAATCCCAATTTCAAAAACGTTTTAGAAAATATATCCTGAGGGATCTGGTCATATCGTATTATAATCAGTGTAATTATTCGTGATAATAAATAAATAAAATATTAATTTTCCCAGGTAATTTATGTTTTTTTATCCATTCCCCATTCTATCAACTGCCCATATCATTTTAAAATAAAATCAAGGTTAAATCGAAAATATCACATAGAATTTGTGATCAGAATAATTAATGAGACATGAAGGATGTTTTTTGAACCGTAAAGTTGAGCGCGATCTGCGTGCGGCCTCAGGTGCGTGCGCGCAGCATCCCGCGCGCTGCACTGCGGTCGGCGCACCAGTCGCGCGGCACTCGCGCGCTACTACACGCGCACCGCGTGCTCACCAACATTGCTTACAATAGAACCGCGCAAACTTATGAATTATCGTAAAAGCGCGACGTTCATTGAAATTATATTTTATTTTGATTTTCCACAATAAGTGTGTCGTGTGTGTACAAAATAAAATACAAGAGGTATGTATTACGAATCACAACAAATTATGTTTGAAATACGCACCTGAACTATATTCATTTTCACGGGAAAACAATTATCGTCATACAATTACTTCATACCTACATTTGTTCAAAACAGTAAATATTTTTAATCATATTACATGGTTCATACTTTTTTAATCATTAACGATTCTTACTGCAAATGAGCTTTACATTTACTGCTAAAGTGTTAAGTTGTATTTAAAAGGGATATTTTGATTAAGGTGCTACGCAGGGCTACGAGTCTACGAGGGGTCGTAGCCGTTCGTAGCACCCTACTGAAAACATCCCTCGACTCTTTTTCTACATTCTCTGATGTATATTTCCATTATTTACTATAATCACTAATGAATACGTCATTCACTATAATCATCTCCATCTGAGTAATCAAATACCTGACGTACTAAGTTAAGAAACAGCGATAAAAAATGCGATACTAGTATTGACGTGACTTCCACGCAGACGGAAATACCTTTTACATAGTAGTCACACTGGGCACATAGTGTACATACTTCATTTATTTACATACGCAGTACAGACAGTGGCTTAATAAGTAGTTTTTGTTCGAAAAAACCTGAAGTACTTGCGTAGTAACGTGGTAAATTAATTCCGTTTATGTACAAATATGTTAGCGTGCTATAATGTTACTGTTGATAATTACTCGATTAGATATTCTCGGTCGCGTGAAAAGTATCGGTAAGTTGACTGGCACCGAAGAAGAAATCCTCGACCTAATCTATGCATAGGTTGACCACAGGTACGAGTAGGTACTCGCCCTTATAAGGCAACTGACCCGAAAGGGTATAAAACTTTGTACACGCTATTTCGTTTAATCTATCGCCAATTAGCCACATTATTATGATTTTGATAATTTTACTCTTACGTATTGAGTAGCCGAGAGGTGCATCGTATAGGTCAGGAGTGTCAAATGTGATAAAGCTAGGTCAGGAATACATTACACTATCCAACTAGTTTTGGCCAGTTGCACCTGACGACATGCGACATCTCATAATGAACGATATCTAACAAACCGCGCGTAATACATAACTGAAGCTATATTTGGAACTGATCTGCTAAACATCTATTAGGTCCACTAGGATCTTGGCGCGTCTCCCAACGACGCGCCTAGATATTGGCTGGCCGCCCCATACGTTCCAACTCTGACAGTGCACTCTTAACTCGTAATATAGAACAATAATTCTAACTGTGTAACTCCCAGCTAATAATAAGTATTCCTATCGCCTGAACATCATATGTAAATACATCTTTTAAAGAAGTACATATTTCTTAAAGTGCACTGGCAACATAATGTTTTTAAGAACCTGTTTTCAGGTGAGGTTGAGAAGGTTAGGCAGTAATTCTTCTTAATCACAGGAACTCTCTTAATTAAGAATAAAGGAACTGGTAAAGTGTTTCTTATCACGATCACACGAGATCCTTCACATAATGGCAACCCTGGCAACTTCAGTTTCTAACCTCGTTCACTCATCGTGGTAAAACGAAACTCTCTTTCTTAATCTCAGTGATTAGCCGTCACGGTATGCTTTCATGGGTGTTACACGCTATATTTTGATATAATCAGTTACAAATATTATATGTTATAACAAAAGCAGTTCTGGAGTGAATCGGATGTTTAGAAACACGCGAACACCGGTAGATGGCCGACTGGCCACGCTAGTACCGTATCCTTAATGTTATTACAAATCGTTCAAGTATCTTGAGCGACGCGCATCCTTAAGGTTAGGATAATGAGCGAACGTTTTCCTCGGTTTCTAATGCCCCTGAAATGATTTTCCACGTAGTGAGCAGTTAGCTCCTCGGCTGCCTTATAGGATGATGTAGGTCGGCACGGACGTAAATAACAAACAATCGACAGAGCTCAAATACATTTTATGACATTCGGACAAGGCGACTTAACAAATTAAGCAAAGATAGTGTTGACCCATTGTGCGGCCTGATTGTGGAAACATTTGCAAAATACTAAGAGTTCAGTTACATGGTATTGTTCACCGATAGGTTTCACGTCGCACTATTAATTGACAAAAACTAAACAATGCTGTGTTGTACTGTTGTTGCGACGCGACGGACGTCAAAACAAAAGGTGGACTATTCAACTAATTTTATTACCAAGTGAAACGATTGAATATTTTACATAATTATGCTTTTGACTCTTGAAGAAGAAACAGTGTTAAACGTGCTTCTTAATAAGTGTTGTTCATTGTTTTGGCTGACAGATACTAATATTCTCTCGGTCTATACAATTTCGGATGCAGGTAAAAAGTTTCTTGAATTAACGTTGCGCCTTAAAAATAAATTGACAATCAGAGCGTTAATTTTATCCATCATATCAAAAATCCTCAATATTGGGTCAAAGTTTGGGGTAGACTCTTCACGTCAATTTTTTTAAACTTCATATCATTCTTGTGTGTTCATGTGTATTTGAATTCTGAACTTTACACCCCTTTAGTGGCAGATATCGGGGGTTACATTCGTCGGTTTAACCAGATGTCAAACTTTCCTTCGACGAGTTTTGACTAAATTCTATAGATGTATTCTGGCAGTCAGGGTCGACAGTTTGGCGTGCTCTCCATTCAGAAGGAACGGTTCTCGATGTGTAAATACTAGCCAGTTACTAAACTTACTCTTGACCGTGGTCAGCGCTACTCAACCTTGGAAATTGATTGATATTAGATATTTAACAGCCTTTCGAACACGTGCCTCCATGTATTTACTTATTTAGTGATGAAGTTTCTTCCAATAATCAAATTAAAATGCTTGTCTTAACGATACTTTTAAAAAATGAGCAAAATAAGACTTTTAATAATTTAATTGTCAATCGAAAATATTGAAGATTTATAAGTTAAGCGGTTGACTAATCCATTTAACGAATAGTCTCCTCGTGATATTTACTCATACATCAAAGCAACACGTTACATTCAGGTAGTTCATTCATCATCCGCGTATTCTCAGTAATGTTTTAACTTACAAACAAACTTAACATTGCTTTAGTTAACACCAGCCAATGACACGCGCGGTGTTTACTTCACAGTCCGTAGCGACTTAAATTAGACCTTCATTAAATATTATAATTTAATTGTAAAATATCTAAATTTATTTGCACATTCATTATGTTTTTAAAATGTGTTTTTATTTTGGTATTTATTCGTCATTCGTTGAATAATAAAATCGTAACAGTGAATAATTTAAGGCACTGCTGTTACCTCAACGATATCTCTGGGTCTGGACCCAGTCACCCTGTATACCCGCCATAACAAATCCGTATATAGAGGAGGTCATTTTCTATTTACTGAACCTTACTTTCTGCAACCAAAGTTTTATTAGGAGATAGGTCAATTTTTATACTTTATTGAAATTTTGCCAAAATTTGACCTTCAAGCATTCATAACTTTTTCTCGCTTCATTTTTGGGAGGTTTTTTAGGGGTTTTTTACCCAGTCAGCCTTTATAGGTATTTTTTGTGAACCTATTCTGTCCCACTGCTGGGCAAAGGCCTCCCCCATTTCTTTTCATCCCTCCCGGTGTTTTGCCTCTTCTGGCCAATGTGGCAGGAGCGAGTCCAAATTGTCACGCTAGTGTTTCTTGGGCCTGCCTTGATGACGACGACCATCTTCAGGCATCCACTGTGCACACGGCACACGATACTTGCCCATCTGTCCTGACTTATTCTACAAATGTCCATTATATCAAGTAAAATGTAATGCTATCGCATTTGCCTAACATGCGTTAACATTCGTTCGTAAACACTTCATAGCTGAATCGATTCGTTCTACGTAATATATAATGTAGGTCATCAGGCACTAGCGCCTGCGCAACCTGCTATCAACGATCTGTTGAACTTGAACTTGTAGCATGTGCTTGTTTGTACCAAAACTCGTACGAAGCTATGTAATAATATTGACTGTCCTCCTAACGTATATTTATGATGAATGCCACGGCATTGTGTCGCTATACTCGCTATGTAAATTCGGTAATCGCGGTAATGTTACGTTTGTCATTAAAATGCGTTTAAGTCTTTTTAATGACAGCAAACAAATGAGGTAATGTTTTGGCTCTGACTCTGAGAATTTTCTAGATATATTTTATTATGCTTCTCGTTCTAGCCAGATCTGCCGTTATACAAATGTCTACATTCTGGAGATTGAAAATGTATTAAGTACAAGAAAAGTTTAAGCATGGTACGTATAAAGGGTGTTTAACACCTCTTAACGAAGTCGAAAGGCACTAGTTTTCCAAGTCATTGTGATCATTTTTTTGTTCTACACCACACCTGGGAACCTTCTAGTTACGGAGATATTGGGGGTCAAAGTTCCAACTTTTGACAAGTTTTTTTATACAGTTTTAATTGTAAGATTTTACTATAACCACCTCTACGACCTCCGTACTATTCAATCCATCCATCAGCACAATGTAGAACAAGGTAGAACTCAATGTAAGTGCATTACATTGAGTTCTACCACGAAACATGTTTTTTCACCGCAAAATAAGTCATTTTCAGCAATCATTGTTGCATAAAGTTACTTAGTTTGATGTACCGAATGCTTAGTTGACGGCGTCGTGATGAGATGGTTTATACCCTTTATATTTATCATGTTTTAACTCTCCCTGTAATACATTTTCAATCTCCAGAATGTAGACATTTGTAAAACGGCAGATCTGGCTAGAACGAGAAGCCAAGAACCAAAACTATTATACAGATATTTGTATCCATATGGTTTTTCCACAAAAGTTATAATGAAACTATTTTGTGGCCTTGGGCCATAATTGGCCTTTAATACAAGTTTGAGTACATATTTTGTCGCACATCACATTGCACTCGCTTTATTTATTTTACCGAACCTTTGTAACCAGAATTTCCAGTTAACCTATTCAACACGTGAAGCTTTACGCTTTTTATTTTAGAAGACAGCTGCAAGAAATATGTAGTCAGTTTTATTGCAAGATAGATAAAAAACATAATAAATATAAACTATTAATATTGAACTTATACATGCTTCACCTTGACATTTCTTTTGTACGTTTTGGTTGTATACAAAGCGCAACATATCACTTATTTAATAAAGAATTTAATTATTTTTAATAATAAAATAACTCCTTAGAGGCTATAACAATTATTTAAATTATACGCATTTAAAATTTGATAATATCCATCATTATCATCTCTCTTTCGATCATATTATCTCATATCGCTTTATCAGCTATTCGTAAGTACCTCACGTCGAGGTAAAAGCCAAGCTAAATGACAAAAAAAAAATCTTGGCAGGCAAGTAACCCATCAGTCAGCCTCAATGCTCTACCACGTCGTAAAATACCACTTACACTACTGTGTCCGTAAAAGATTTACGAAGAGACGCCCATTGTAATGTCCTATACAAGTTACTCATAAGTTTTCAACAATAATTATTGTGGCTAAGAAAGAGTGCCTGTAAATATTCCTCACAATTACAGTTTCATGTTGATGATATCTAGCCCATTCTACAAAAAACTTAGTTACTTTTTAAAGCTCCTAAGTGCCTACAATTAACGTTGCCCCAAAACGGAACGGTTTTGTTAAGAAATTGTACGAATCACAATTAGGATGACTTTGTTCCCGTGGAGTAACTTCATCTAAATTGTTCAACTTGTAATCAGATGGAAGCTGACATTTGTAGAAATTCCTTCCGAGAATTAACAAAAAATTTTCAAAGTTTAACGTTACCCAATTGACGTAACATTAATTGTGATTCGTATAATTGCGTTACAAAAATGCGCTTCTATTCCTTAGCGTGGCGATGTAAATTGAGCCTAATAAAGGATATAGAGGCAATAAGCTATGTTCATTACGAGCACGTGTACACATAATTCTTGGTCTCACATGTAGTTTGATGGTCAGACAACACGCGAGGCAGAAGTGTTGGGCCCTGGCGACTCTAACTCACTCACTAGTCGTCCGACCACAACAACCGAATTATGAATTTATTCACCTTTATGTTAATCACATAAATTCACCTTGTAAAGTCATGTCACTTTAGCATAATAACACTTTATAACGTACTTAATATTCCTTTTTTCTGTCCTTGTTCACAGCTACATAAACATACTGGAGGCTCACTCGAGATGTTATAAATAAGCAGCACCAACAAATTACCAAGCATACATTATTCAACGACAGATCATCATTTAAACAGACTGTATTCAGACACAATGATGCAGTGGTCCTGGAGGCAAGCCTTTTATTGCATCACAGGAATCCTTGGGAAAGAGGAAAAAGAAACGAGCGAGCCGTTCACAAGATCATGTTGCGGCAGGATCTCGCCACTATACTGGAGGGTGCCCATCCTGGTGTGGGCACTGTTCGTCCTGTTCTGGTCTATCTCCTTCTTCTGGGGCCCGACAGAGAAGTTCTTCCTGTACATGACACACTGGGGCCTGGCATTTATAGTACTGGAGTCGTCCTTCGGAATATTCGTGGCCATAGGGCGTAGAGGTTTAACAGGTAGGCATTTCGTTGCATTTTAATTACTGCATCTGCTAATCAAGTAGTAATGGTCGTCTTCCGAGCCGGTCAGTGGTGCGTCACAAATGGCGGCGGTTGCTCCAACTCGTGTTTCACATAGCATCCTGGCTGGTAGGCGTGTAGGCGGCTGGTGCGAGTCCAGCAGGTACCTGCCCTACCTGCACCTATTAGCCTGACAACTACTGCATTCTTTAATCGTATAAGTAGTAAATTCGCGCCACCGGCTTAGTCACGCGTGCATGAATCTTTCGCAAAGAAAACTACTAAACTGGAAACTTTATCTTTATGACAATGATCAAATATCTATTTAATAGTTTAATCAAAATATTGAGTTAAACACGCAATACTTTTTCACTGTACAATTAATTCATTTTCTTTGATGGAAAAATACTAACTGAATAATGGAAAATACTTTGTTGTTCATCGTGTTCGACACATACCTAAATATGTTTTAGAATCACCCCATTCCATTATTTTCTTGAGTAAGTTCATTATTATTGTCATACATAATTAAAACCAAACAATCAAGATTGTTATTATAATGTAATTTTGAATCGTGGGAAGGTTAGATCCTAATCGAAAGAAAGATAAGAACAATCTGCAAAGTATTTTCCACGGTTACTCAACTAGACACAAACACGAGCAGTTTCGTCATAAACACAAATCTCTATCATCAGATGACACTTATGCGTAAGTAATTATGGTTTTGACTCATATCTAATTAAACCATACTATTCTTGAATTTTTATTAAAGTAGGTATCAACGTTATAGCGGTATAAAGAGTTACGTACCAAGGATTCGTCAGCTACCTAAGTACATAACTTTAGCATTAATTTGCTAACAAGAAGCACACACGATACAGGAAAAATATCGAGACTGGTGGGGGAAATGTGCAAAAAATTATATCCTCATTCGTGATAAATTAATTTATTACGAATCATTGTTTTACAAAACGGCTCGGCTAGTTAATAATTTAGGACTTGATTATACGAAAAGAAGTTATCTGGGTGCAAAAAATCAGTATTGCAAGAACCGATTAAAAATCTATGTCGCAAGACCTTGACGATACAATAAGGAACAAGTTCATTACAGACTGTGTTGTTACAAGATCAGGCCGTCCTCACGCTTCACTGCTTACAGCACATTTTCACTGCTTAGTTTATCACTAACAATGTACACGATCGGTCCTACTTCACGTTAATACTTAGCCGATAATATAAAGGCTATCAGTGCAATTTATAACAGTGAAGGATGAATGCGAACACGCGCTAAACAAAGACCGTCTGGAAATGCGGTTAGGAAGTGATTGTGTACAGTGTTCTTTGTTAGTGTGGGTGAGGTGCGAAGTGTAGGTTGCGTGTGCGCCATGCTGTGCAAGTGCGTCCGCGAGCAGTGCGGCTGGCGCTTGTGCCGGCTGGAGCACCCGTCGCCCAGCAACTTCTACGTGAGCTGCTGGCAAGGCAACCGCTCGGCAGCGCCGCTGTTGCTGTTCAGGGGTTTCCTGTTCCTGTTCTCGACGTGCGTGCTGCTCGCGTCTGTCGCTGTGCCCTTGACATTGGACTTACATTTCGGCTACTGGTTCATATACCTAACTCATTGGGGTTTCCTACTAATTGTTCTCACTGAGGGCTTCGCTACTGCTGTATCTGCATACGCTTACTTTAAGAGACCTATTGGTATGCTGTTTACTATTCCTTTTCTATGTTTATCTAGGCACTTGTGTGTTATGCTCTGATAAAACCGCACGTAGATTTGTTATCATACACGAGCATACTTGAAAACAATCTGTGTTGGCTCAACGTTTGATTTGAAACCTTGACTGACATAGTTTTTAAGGAGATGGTTTATTGTATTAAAGGATGTGTGTATGGGGGACAGTTAGTGTCACGTCAAAGAATAATATGTGGCACGTGGCTGCGGAGAGCAGCACGTAGTAACGCGGTCGTCCGTAGCCCGACCTTGCGCCGAACGCGTGAGGTCTCATAATAAACTGCCTCCACATTATCTCATCTATCACTCACTAACTCTACATACACTCTACGCACTATCTTGGCGCATACTTGAATAACCAGTTCATGTGTTCATACTTGTAAACTAATACATTTTTAATAACGTTAACCATTTTTATGGAGGTCATGAGAACCATTGTACCTATAGTAGAGCGGATGAAATAGTTATGTTCCGCCGCCACCGTGCACGGTGCGACCAATGTTAGCGGAAGATGTGAACATTACACTCACCAAATTATATATTCGTAGTTCGTAGGCCTCATTGATGACCGGAAAATTGAAGTTGTTTCTGGCGCATGAGAAGTTCGGTATTGGTCAATAGGTACAGTTACTAGCAATGTAGTAAACGGCAGTTATTTTTATGGGATATCCACTATCCATAAAAATATCCGTAGTTTAATAGTTTGATTTAACCTCGTCCCAATATTAGAAATATTTTCTTTATATGCCAAACCAAGACGCTTGCCTACACTTTGACATTGAAACAACTATCGATATTTGAGTACCTATCTCTTATAATCTGTGCTCGAGGTTACCAATTCGATTGCTATGATTTATGATCTACAGATGCAACGTTCGGTCTGCCATGGTACGTGAAGACTTACTGGATCCTCTACAACATCACCATTCCCGTCGCTTTCCTCATCACAGTGTTCTACTGGGGAATCTTGAGGACTTGTGAGTTACAAAACGTATTTTTTCTACCTTCATCGCAAGTACCCGTCGTACCTACATAGTTGGTTACCGAAGAGCCAGTACTCTTTTACTAGATTTATTTGAATTGCCGACCAATATATCAGTAGAAACTCGTCGGATTAATTTTAATAATTTTCTTAAACTCGACAAATTAGAATTAAACTTTCTGTTTCTCCCTCCTCAATGACGATAGCCATCGTGCTCAAAAACCACTACCAGCCTTGTAGCTGTCTCGTTGAACATTTACAATTTTGAAAATGTACCTACAACGATTGCATCAAAACAAGCGTTGATAATATTTGATTGACAGTTACGAAATAGTGTTCATTGGAAGTTTAGTAAATGTTTGCAATTACTGTTATAATTAGCGTTACCGATTTCAAACTTGTCTATCTTTTTTAAGTTTTCTGTTACTTGATCACTAGTCTACTACATAATATAATGTTTGTAATTTGCAAATCTAAATATTTAGCGCTCACACTTTGTTTGACCTCTAGATATTGGTTCAAAACTTAGCGTTGAGCTTTGAAAAAAGCGGATCAATACTCAATACCTTTCGTGATCTTCTTTATCTCTAGCAATAATGTTTTCAACGGTTAACGTGGCCACTGAGGCCAATAGCGAAAAGGTTTTTTTCAAACATTTATTTTTCTTAGTTGTGAAAGTCACACTTCTGGGCAAAGGCCGGGCCATATCGTCCCAGGTACTCTCTTCTTGCACCACATCGAACGAGCCTATGTCCTACACATCCATAACATATCTTTTCGCTTACCCGATGGTAATTGTTTCCAGCGCCAAACTCGGTGAAGTTCGCGCCGAACCCAGTGCTAGACGTGATGCTGCACGGCGTGAACTCGGCGGTGATGCTGGTGGAGCTGGTCTGCTCCGCGCACCCCAGCCGTCTGATGCACGTCATGCAGCCGCTGTACTTCGCCGGCGCCTACATGCTCTTCAGTGTCATCTACTACTTCGCAGGCGGATTAGACCCGTGAGTCATTTGCTATATTTACTTCTCTGGCATCCGATTAATCTTGCCATTGCCTTTTGTACTATTCTTAACCTGGTGGCTTTGGTAATGGAGCAGACAATTCAATATTAAAATTCAGAACATAACGTACGGAAATAACCCATCATCGAACATAAAGTTTCCGACATGTCCTAGCTATTTGGCCCTCCGTCTGTCGATATTGTGGGTTCAAGTTTTATGAAAACTAAAAAAGAAAAGGCCTCCGACATGCTACTTAACTGATATGGATCTGGGACTTTTGCGCGAAAGACATTTGCGCGAAAGACACTTGCGCGAACCCGTTTGCGCGAAAAGACAAATGCGCGAACGGACTTTTGCGCGATTGGACATTTGCGCGAACAGACATTTGCGCGCCAGGACACATGCGCGAATGGACTTTTGCGCGATTGGACTTTTGCGCGAACGGACTTTTGCGCGAAAGGACAATTGCGCGAGTGGAAACTTGCGCGAGAGGACATTTGCGCGACTTAATGGCCACAGAGGTTTACTCTGTGGAGTAAACATAACATCACAATACTTGAAGGGGTTTTTGAAGTGAAACTTCTTTATCGGGGTTGGAAAAAAATTGATTGTGATTGTGACGCGTAACATTTTTTCGTTACGCGTCACATTTTTCCGTTACGCGCCATCTTTTTCAATCTTTGTAGTAATAAGCTAAAATGAAATAATTGTAGAATTTGCATTAATGTCTTGGGGAGGTCGGGAAAAGGATGGGTGGGTTAAGCAACACTTGGAGAGGTCAGGAAAAGGATGGGTGGGGTTGAGTAACATTTGTTGAGGTCGGGAAAAGGATGGGTGGGGCTAAGCAACACTAGTTGAAGTTGGGAAAAGGATGGGTGGGGTTGAGTAACATTTGTTGAGGTCGGGAAAAGGATGGGTGGGGCTAAGCAACACTAGTTGAAGTTGGGAAAAGGATGGGTTGGTAAAGTAACACTTGGAGAGGTCGGGAAAAGGATGGGTTAGGTTAAGCAACATTTGGTGAGGTCGAAACAAGGATGGGTAGGTGGAGGTGAAGCAACACACATAGTGAGGTCAAGAAAAGGATGGGTGGGTTAAGCAACACTTGGTGAGGTCGAGTAAAGGATGGGTGGGTTTAAGCAACACGAGGTGAGGACTGGAAAAGGATGGGTGGGTTAAGCAACACTTGGTGAGGTCGGGAAAAGGATGGGGGGGTTAAGCAACACTTGGTGAGGTCGGGAATAAGATGGGTGGGTTAAGCAACACTTTGTGAGGTCGGGAAAAGGATCGGTGGGTTAAGCAACACTTGGTGAGGTCGGGAAAAGCATGGGTGGGTTAAGCAACACATGGTGAGGTCGGGAAAATGATGGGTGAGGTTAAGCAACATTTGGTGTGGTCGAAAAAAGGATGGGATGGGTGGGGTTAAGCAAAATTTGGTGTAGTCGAAAAAACGATGGGTGGGTTAAGCAACATTTGGTGAGGTCGGGAAAAGGATGGGTGGGTTAAGCAACACTTGGTGAGGTCAGGAAAAGGATGGGTGGGGTTAAGTAACATTTGTTGAGGTCGGGAAAAGGATGGGTGGGGCTAAGCAACACTAGTTGAAGTTGGGAAAAGGATGGGTTGGTTAAGTAACACTTGGAGAGGTCGGGAAAAGGATGGGTTAGGTTAAGCAACATTTGGTGAGGTCGAAACAAGGATGGGTGGGTTTAAGCAACACACATAGTGAGGTCAAGAAAAGGATGGGTGGGTTAAGCAACACTTGGTGAGTTCGGGAAAAGGATGGGTGGGTTTAAGCAACACGAGGTGAGGTCGGGAATAGGATGGGTGGGTTAAGCAACATTTGTTGAGGTCGGGAAAAGGATGGGTGGGGCTGAGCAACACGAGGTGTGGTCGTAAAAAGGATGGGATGGGTGGGGTTAAGCAACATTTGGTGTGGTCGAAAAAACGATGGGTAGGTTAAGCAACATTTGGTGAGGTCGGGAAAAGGATGGGTGGGTTAAGCAACACTTGGTGCGGTCAAGAAAAGGATGAGTAAGTTAAGCAACACTTGGTGAGGTCGGGAAAATGATAGGTGAGGTTAAGCAACATTTGGAGTGGTCGAAACAAGGTTGGGTGGGTTTAAGCAACACACATAGTGAGGTCAAGAAAAGGATGGGTGGGTTAAGCAACACTTGGTGAGGTCGAGTAAAGGATGGGTGGGTTTAAGCAACACGAGGTGAGGACTAGAAAAGGATGGGTGGGTTAAGCAACACTTAGTGAGGTCGGGAAAAGGATGGGGGGGGGTTAAGCAACACTTGGTGAGGTCGGGAATAAGATGGGTGGGTTAAGCAATACTTGGTGAGGTCGGGAAAATGACGGGTGAGGTTATTAAGCAACATTTGGTGTGGTCGAAAAAAGGAAGGGATGGGTGGGGTTAAGCAACATTTGGTGTAGTCGAAAAAACGATGGGTGGGTTATAAGCAACATTTGGTGAGGTCGGGAAAAGGATGGGTGGGTTAAGCAACACTTGGTGAGGTCGGGAAAAGGATGGGTGGGGTTAAGTAACATTTGTTGAGGTCGGGAAAAGGATGGGTGGGGCTAAGCAACACGAGGTGAGGTCGGGAATAGGATGGGTGGGTTAAGCAACACTTGGTGAGGTCGGGAAAAGAATGGGTTAGGTTAAGCATCATTTGGTGAGGTCGAAACAAGGTTGGGTGGGTTTAAGCAACACGCATAGTGAGGTCAAGAAAAGGATGGGTGGGTTAAGCAACACTTGGTGAGGTCGAGTAAAGGATGGGTGGGTTTAAGCAACACGAGGTGACGACTGGACAAGGATGGGTGGGTTAAGCAACACTTGGTGAGGTCGGGTAAAGGATGGGTGGGTTTAAGCAACACGAGGTGAGGTCGGGAATAGGATGGGTGGGTTAAGCAACACTTGGTGAGGTCGGGAAAATGACGGGTGTGGTTAAGCAACATTTGGTGTGGTCGAAAACAGGATGCGATGGGTGGGGTTAAGCAACATTTGGTGTTGTCGAAAAAACGATGGGTAGGTTAAGCAACATTTGGTGAGGTCGGGAAAAGGATGGGTGGGTTAAGCAACACTTGGTGCGGTCAAGAAAAGGATGAGTAGGTTAAGCAACACTTGGTGAGGTCGGGAAAATGATAGGTGAGGTTAAGCAACATTTGGAGTGGTTGAAAAAAGAATGGGTAGGTTAAGCAACACTTGGGGAGGTCGGGAAAAGGATGGGTTGGTTAAGCAACATTTGGTGAGGTCAAGAAAAGGATGGGTGGGTTAAGCAACACTTGGAGAGGTCAGGAAAAGGATGGGTGGGGTTAAATAACATTTGTTGAGGTCGGGAAAAGGATGGGTGGGGCTAAGCAACACTAGTTGAAGTTGGGAAAAGGATGGGTTGGTTAAGTAACACTTGGAGAGGTCGGGAAAAGGATGGGTTAGATTAAGCAACATTTGGTGAGGTCGAAACAAGGATGTGTGGGGTTAAGCAACACACATAGTGAGGTCAAGAAAAGGATGGGGAAAAAATTTAGTGTAACATTTTTTCGTTACGCGTCACATTTTTCCGTTACGCGCCATCTTTTTAAATAATAATCTTTGTAGTAATAAGCTAAAATGAAATAATTGTAGAATTTGTATTTATGTCTATGATAATAAAAGCCTTTTATTAAACTTTATCTAATTTAACTTTATTTAACCTATTTCTGTAAAGTTGCATTAGTAAATTATTTTTTGAAAAATAACGTCATAAAGAAGCTTCACTTCTTTTTTATATTTTGATCATGGGTGTCATTTTCATAGTTTTTGAGGTCGTTGATTACGAAAATGGGGTCAAAAAGAAAATCCAAAATGGCGCCCATGTTTTCTTTTTTTTTTTGTCATGGGTGTCGTTTTCATGGTTTTTGGGGTTGCTGATTACGAAAATGGGGTCAAAAAGATAATCCAAAATGGTGCCCATGTTTTTTTTTGGTTTTTCTTCATGGGTGTCATTTTCATGGTTTTTGGGGTAGCTAATTACGAAAATGGGATCAAACAGAAATTTCAAGATAGCGCCCATGTTTTTTTATGGTTTTTCTGTCATGGGTGTCGTTTTCATGGTATTTGGGGTCGCTGATTACGAAAATAGGGTCAAAAAGAATTCCAAGATGGCGCCCATGTTTTCCTTTGTTTTTTTTTGTTGGGTGTCGTTTTCATGGTTTTTGGGGTAGCTAATTACGAAAATGGGATCAAACAGAAATTTCAAGATAGCGCCCATGTTTTTTTATGGTTTTTCTGTCATGGGTGTCGTTTTCATGGTATTTGGGGTCGCTGATTACGAAAATAGGGTCAAAAAGAATTCCAAGATGGCGCCCATGTTTTCCTTTGTTTTTTTTTGTTGGGTGTCGTTTTCACGGTTTTTGGGATCGCTGATTACGAAAATGGGGTCAAAAAGATAATCCAAAATGGTGCTCATGTTTTTTTTGTGGTTTTATTTCATGGGTGTCGTTTTTATGGTTTTAGGGGTTGTTAATTAAAAACTGGGGTCAAAAAGAAAAATTCAAGATGGCGCCCATGTCTTTTATGGTTTTTCTGTCATGGGTGTCCTTTTCATTGTTTTTGGGGTCGCTGATTACGAAAATGGGGTCAAAAAGAAAATTAAAGATGGCGCCCATGTTTTTTTTGTTGTTTTATTTCATGGGTGTCGTTTTCATGGTTTTTGGGGTTGCTAATTATGAAAATGGGGTCAAAAAAAAAATTCAATTTCGTAATCAGCTACCCCAAAAACCATGAAAAGGACAACCATGAAGAAAAACCAAAAAAAAACATGGGCACCATTTTGGACTATCTTTCTGACCCCATTTTCGTAATCAGCGACCCCAAAAACCATGAAAACGACACCCATGACAAAAAAAAAAAAAGAAAACATGGGCGCCATTTTGGATTATCTTTTTGACCCCATTTTCGTAATCAACGACCTCAAAAACTATGAAAATGACACCCATGATCAAAGTATAAAAAAGAAGTAAAGCTTCTTTATGACGTTATTTTTCAAAAAATAATTTACTATATGCAACTTTACAGAAATAGGTTAAATAAAGTTAAATTTGATAAAGTTTAATAAAAAGCTTTTATTATCATAGACATAAATACAAATTCTACAATTATTTCATGTTAGCTTATTACTACAAAGATTATTATTGAAAAAGATGGCGCGTAACGGAAAAATGTGACGCGTAACGAAAAAATGTTACACTAAATTTTTTCCCCATCCTTTTCTTGACCTCACTATGTGTGTTGCTTAACCCCACACATCCTTGTTTCGACCTCACCAAATGTTGCTTAATCTAACCCATCCTTTTCCCGACCTCTCCAAGTGTTACTTAACCAACCCATCCTTTTCCCAACTTCAACTAGTGTTGCTTAGCCCCACCAGTCCTTTTCCCGACCTCAACAAATGTTATTTAACCCCACCCATCCTTTTCCTGACCTCTCCAAGTGTTGCTTAACCCACCCATCCTTTTCTTGACTTCACTATGTGTGTTGCTTAAACCCACCCATCCTTGTTTCGACCTCACCAAATGTTGCTGAACCCCACCCATCCCATCCTTTACCCGACCTCACCAAGTGTTGCTTAACCCACCCATTCTTGTCCAGTCGTCACCTCGTGTTGCTTAAACCCACCCATCCTTTACTCGACCTCACCAAGTGTTGCTTAACCCACCCATCCTTTTCTTGACCTCACTATGTGTGTTGCTTAAACCCACCCATCCTTGTTTCGACCTCACCAAATGTTGCTTAACCAACCCATCCTTTTCCCGACCTCCCCAAGTGTTGCTTAACCTACACATTCTTTTTTCGACCACACCGAATGTTGCTTAACCTCACCCATCATTTTTCCGACCTCACCAAGTGTTGCTTAACCTACTCATCCTTTTCTTGACCGCACCAAGTGCTGCTTAACCCACCCATCCTTTTCCCGACCTCACCAAATGTTGCTTAACCCACCCATCGTTTTTTCGACCACACGAAATGTTGCTTAACCCCACCCATCCCATCCTTTTTTCGACCACACCAAATGTTGCTTAACCTCACCCGTCATTTTCCCGACCTCACCATGTGTTGCTTAACCCACCCATTCTTTTCCCGACCTCACCAAGTGTTGCTTAACCCACCCATCCTTTACCCGACCTCACCAAGTGTTGCTTAACCCACCCATCCTTGTCCAGTCGTCACCTCGTGTTGCTTAAACCCACCCATCCTTTACTCGACCTCACCAAGTGTTGCTTAACCCACCCATCCTTTTCTTGACCTCACTATGTGTGTTGCTTAAACCCACCCATCCTTGTTTCGACCTCACCAAATGTTGCTTAACCTAACCCATCCTTTTCCCGACCTCACCAAGTGTTACTTAACCAACCCATCCTTTTCCCAACTTCAACTTGTGTTGCTTAGCCCCACCCATCCTTTTCCCGACCTCAACAAATGTTACTTAACCCCACACATCCTTTTTCTGACCTCACCAAGTGTTGCTTAACCCACCCATCCTTTTCCCGACCTCACCAAATGTTGCTTAACCCACCCATCGTTTTTTCGACCACACCAAATGTTGCTTAACCCCACCCATCCCATCCTTTTTTCGACCACACCAAATGTTGCTTAACCTCACCCGTCATTTTCCCGACCTCACCATGTGTTGCTTAACCCACCCATTCTTTTCCCGACCTCACCAAGTGTTGCTTAAC
This sequence comes from Xestia c-nigrum, assembly GCA_916618015.1. Classification (NCBI taxonomy): domain Eukaryota; kingdom Metazoa; phylum Arthropoda; class Insecta; order Lepidoptera; family Noctuidae; genus Xestia; species Xestia c-nigrum. The sequence goes on along the minus strand of OU745245.1, from coordinate 8,377,069 downwards.
CCACCCATCCTTTACCCGACCTCACCAAGTGTTGCTTAACCCACCCATCCTTGTCCAGTCGTCACCTCGTGTTGCTTAAACCCACCCATCCTTCACTCGACCTCACCAAGTGTTGCTTAACCCACCCATCCTTTTCTTGACCTCACTATGTGTGTTGCTTAAACCCACCCATCCTTGTTTCGACCTCACCAAATGTTGCTTAACCTAACCCATCCTTTTCCCGACCTCACCAAGTGTTACTTAACCAACCCATCCTTTTCCCAACTTCAACTTGTGTTGCTTAGCCCCACCCATCCTTTTCCCGACCTCAACAAATGTTACTTAACCCCACACATCCTTTTTCTGACCTCACCAAGTGTTGCTTAACCCACCCATCCTTTTCCCGACCTCACCAAATGTTGCTTAACCCACCCATCGTTTTTTCGACCACACCAAATGTTGCTTAACCCCTCCCATCCCACCCTTTTTTCGACCACACCAAATGTTGCTTAACCTCACCCGTCATTTTCCTGACCTCACCATGTGTTGCTTAAGCCACCCATTCTTTTCCCGACCTCACCAAGTGTTGCTTAACCCACCCATCCTTTTCCCGACCTCACAAAGTGTTGCTTAACCCACCCATCTTATTCCCGACCTCACCAAGTGTTGCTTAACCCCCCCATCCTTTTCCCGACCTCACCAAGTGTTGCTTAACCCACCCATCCTATTCCCGACCTCACCTCGTGTTGCTTAAACCCACCCATCCTTTACTCGACCTCACCAAGTGTTGCTTAACCCACCCATCCTTTTCTTGACCTCACTATGTGTGTTGCTTAAACCCACCCATCCTTGTTTCGACCTCACCAAATGTTGCCTAACCTAACCCATCCTTTTCCCGACCTCTCCAAGTGTTAGTTAACCAACCCATCCTTTTCCCAACTTCAACTTGTGTTGCTTAGCCCCACCCATCCTTTTCCCGACCTCAACAAATGTTACTTAACCCCACCCATCCTTTTCCTGACCTCACCAAGTGTTTCTTAACCCACCCATCCTTTTCCTGACCTCACCAAATGTTGCTTAACCCCACCCATCGTTTTTTCGACCACACCAAATGTTGCTGAACCCCACCCATCCCATCCTTTTTTCGACCACACCAAATGTTGCTTAACCTCACCCATCATTTTCCCGACCTCACCATGTGTTGCTTAACCCACCCATTCTTTTCCCGACCTCACCAAGTGTTGCTCAACCCACCCATCCTTTTCCCGACCTCACCTAGTGTTGCTTAACTCACCCATTTAACTCACCCATTCTTTTCCCGACCTCACCAAATATTGCTTGGCCCCACCCATCCTTTTCCTGACCTCACAAAGTGTTGCTTAACCCACCCATCTTATTCCCGACCTCACCAAGTGTTGCTTAACCCCCCCATCCTTTTCCCGACCTCACCAAGTTTTGCTTAACCCACCCATCCTATTCCCGACCTCACCTCGTGTTGACACCCATGACCGAAAAACCATAAAAAACATGGGCGCCATCTTGAATTTTGTTTCTGACCCCATTTTCGTAATCAGCGACCCCAAAAACCATGAAAAAGACAAACATGACAGACAAAACAAAAAAAAAACATGGGCGCCATCTTTGATTTTCCATTCGACCCCATTTTCATAATCAGCGACCCCAAAAAACCATGAAAATGACACCCATGATGATAGAATTAAAAAAAAACCCTTCAAGTATGAGGCGTTATGTTACGTTTACTCCACAGAGTAAACCTCTGTGGCCATTAAGTCGCGCAAATGTCCACTCGCGCAAGTTTCCACTCGCGCAATTGTCCTTTCGCGCAAAAGTCCGTTCGCGCTAAAGTCCAATCGCGCAAAAGTCCATTCGCGCATGTGTCCTGGCGCGCAAATGTCTGTTCGCGCAAATGTCCAATCGCGCAAAAGTCCATTCGCGCATTTGTCTTTTCGCTCAAAAGGGTTCGCGCAAGTGTCTTTCGCGCAACTGTCTTGATACCAACTGATATCTATGACCGACATAATTTCGTTTTACAATCTATTTTCTGGCAAGTCTGCCTTGTTAGCGGCGTGTACGTGTATGAAGGGTACCTTAACACCAATTAATAGATCAATGCTACCTTCAAAAGACCTTAACAGTTTTTAGATAAATATGTCGAAATCGCGACACGCGATCAACATAATAACTCAATTTGATCTTAAAAGAAACACGTGTACCCTACACGTGTATTTAAGTGTGTGTGTGTGTGACCTTAAATATTGAAATCACCAGTAGACACTTTAGACATGAGCTTGTGCATCAAATATTGACTCAAATGTTAGAGTTGCAACTAATTTTATGCAAATATTAGCTATAATATTATATCATTAGTATCATTACAGATAAGATATGGCACTCAAATCAGACATTTCGTAACCATCATGTTACCACGCTTGCATCACTGTAAAAGTTCAAGATCAAAATATAATGTTCTAATTGATTGTTTCGCGGGTCGGATGGAGATTGTTTATATAATGTCGTAACGTTAGAGCCTCGACATCTAACTGACACATGACCAACATACCCACTGCGGCGAGAGGTCGATAGTCACTCACTCGGGCATACCTGATATTCAAGTTCATAATTGCACCTGTGACATTGATTTTATGGCAGAAAGCATTGATACGCCATAATTATATTCGTCGCCAAATACACACGGCCGACGGCAGAGGTGACACATCTGTGCAAATTTATATCACCTTAGAAGTTTTACCTTGTTTCCAATTTCGGGGACAATTAAACAAGGAAACAAACAATTCCAAAAACAACCTTAGATTAGTATGCAGAACTTGTACATTCGCATGACACGACATACCACAACGCATATTTGTTTTATGTTTGTAATTTGAGGACATCCACGGTGATGTTACCGAATGCCTTTTAATAGTTGCCAGACTTAGCATTCGGATGTACTAGGTACTACATCAATAAATTCTATGAGATGTATTATTTAAACGAATAAATACTAGCATTGTGTTTATGTCTCTATATCTCAATAGTAAAGAGAATAGGAATCCATTTATTTTTATATTTCCATAATCAATTTCTTTACAAAAGCTTCACTGTCTTGCCTAACTCGTAAACAAGCTGTAATAATCACGATAAATCGTATGAGAACGTAAAACTAACTTTATTGTGATCTATTGTCGTCTACTCAATTTAGTGACAAGAAGCTGCGCTTGCGCCACGTAGGAAATACACACGATTTTCGAGCGAATAATAATAAAGTCTATGATACAAGTAAATACAGTATCTGGTCGGTATTCATTTATCGTCTATTTCTCAATAGAACTGTGAATAGGAGAATAACAATGAGTATGTTATGTTTTATATCCCACGCACACAATAAAACACAGTTGGGTGTGAAACTGTGAATTTGATAATAAGATGAGGTATCACTCTGGCAAGATTGTAGTCGCAGCAAAGGCTAGTCGTATTTTTATTATGAACTTCTATTTTTAGATTTCCATTGCATCCACGTATAGCTAAGACCATTACTGATACAAATAAAAGAAAGCTTTTGTTTGGTTCCTACGCAATGAAAATAAATTTCACTTAAATAAAATATTTGTTTTATTATACTTATACCATATTACATACATTTACAGAAGAAATAAAGAAATAAAGTAATAATGTGTTTTTTTTCTGTAAATAGATCTTCTGAGCCACTTTGTTTGTAATATGATTCAAAACTGTAGTAAAATAAATAAATAAAAGACACTGTTTCTTACCAAACCCTACAGTAATTTGAATACTTATATATACAAACATTATGTATGTTTGGTACTCAGCTAAATGTGAACGACCGCACTTATGCGCCTGCGCCGACCACCAAACGATACGCATGTGAAGCCTTGGCTATACCTATTTATCGAAACCGCAAACATTTACTCAAAGTATGTACCTCAGAGTGTTTGCTAAACACTAACATGGCCCTTTGTAAAAAGAGACCAATGCACTCAATGACATCGTGGAAATGACAAATGGGACAATAATATCAAAATTCCACATTTTCCTTAACTTGGCAGACGTGTTCTGACGACTGCCTAGTTAGCGGCTGAATACACAGATGTCTTTGGTCCATCATACTCAACTACATACCAGTACATTGTAGTCCAGCAAAATGACCTTTGACCTTGAAATATCTGTAGTCGCTGACACCTTACGACAAGCAGGTTTTGAGACAAGTTTTAGGGTTCAAAATAAAGGTACAAGTTTATAAACTGACTAGCTGTCATTTCGAGGTGAAAGTGGTGAAACCCTAATTTTCCTGGACTAATTACGAAAACTTACTTTCAGTTTCAATTCAATCTTAAACAAATGAATAAATAAGTATGGAATTACTAGTTTTTCACTAACTGCTCTCAAAACGGTGAAGGAAATAATCGTAAGGAAACTGCCATGTCCTAGAAACCAAATATTTGATGACATATAACAACCCGCACTGGGTCTGTATGGTCTCTCATAAAGAGGAGGTTTTTTCCAGGCGTGGGGGCACAATAGACTGAGTATGCTATGCTCAATGCTCATGCAAACATTTTGACATAGAACCACTACTTCCACAGAAGACAAATAAAAGAGATACAAAATTTCGCACCGTGGCGTGGGAACGACCTTGCTGGGTGTTCGGGCTGAGATAGCTATCTGTACTGAGATCCTTAATCACTAAACACGTCTTACTAACACACACTTAAACACCAGTTATCGTGCTACATCTACCGAAGTAGATAGTAAAGCATTATGAATGGACATGGTATAAAGGTTTTCAGAATTTTAACAATGACAATTAAATTAATACGAATGACAAAAGATTTGAATGGAAATGTTTTATGTTTCAATAATATCTAAGTCATAATTAATTGATACGAGGTCATTTGATGTGCTATTTTTGTATTTAAATGTGGATACCTTGAATATCGTTTTTAATGTCTTATGCAATAAAGGTCTCGGGTTTTGATTTAGTTTTTAGTATCTTTTTAACCCAGATAGTTTAAAGAACACTGAAAACCTTGTAAATTTTAATTAAATTGAAAAAAGCTCTCGCTTGAAAACTCATAATTTGGTTTTCTACTATTTCTATTTCCAGATCAAAGGAAATAGTCCGGTAGCGCTGGGCTATTTTATTTATTTATTTAAACTTTATGCACAATAATAAAACTGTACAAAGGCGGACTTAGTGCCTTGGGCATTTTCTACCAGTCTACCCTAACGTGATGCAGAGATAATACTCAGTAGGTGCAATGCAATAACAGGAAAAAAGACTAGAATTTATTTATAACTAAAATTATATAAGAAAAAATACATAGGTACATACATACATATAACAAAGTTATTTCTTGACTGTGGATACAGACGTCCCTATGAAGCTAATTGTTGCGTTTTGTGTCACATCTAACCATAGATATAATAAAGAAGCATCTTACTATTGCATTCTCAGTACTTCGATGATTTGTGGTTGATTATTTGTATTCAAATCAAAACAGGCCAAATTAATTATTGATTTAAAAGTTTAAAATAACAATCTAGGATAACCTGCGGAGTGTGCAAACCCTGTTTATGTAATTTTCGTCCAGTGCAATAGGGTCAGTAAGATACATCATGAAATGTTTCAAATATAATAACATTGCGAGGATAAAAACGACACAAATTATGGATAGTGTTTTGTTTCACCATAATGATCAAAAACACTTAAATTCTAAAACTTGAATTTTCTTTTGTGAAATTTACGAGGTTTTGATGAATTCGGCACACAATATTTTGAACAACAGATATCAGTACTCTAAAACGCGTAACACCTATTTCACCGTAATTTTCTTTTCGTCTAATAGTGATCGAAAAGAAAAGTAGCTAAATTTCTCCCTACGCAAGTACCTAAAATGAGGTTGGGCAAATGATCCGGTAACTATATGCGAAAAACATACAACTTTAATCATTTTTAAACCATATCGGACTAAAGCGAAAATAGCACATGCAGGTGTGCTATTTGTCGCGGATAAACTAATAGATCTATTCGTCCCGGAAACGCACAAGCTTATCTATAGATTTATAAACCCATCCATTATCAGTTGCTTATCAAATTATCCGAATAAAACTGACCCAAAATATCCATAGATAAGTCATATCGATCGCATTCGTTTATTAACTCAAAATCGTTAATCAAGTCATGGTGTATTCCAGATGGGGTAACCGGTTCATCTACCCCGTGGTGGACTGGTCCAAGCCGGAGCAGACGATGGTGGTGATCACGCTGACAGCGCTGTTCCTGGCCCTGATGCACCTGCTGACTGTGGGCATCGCCGCGGCGCGGGACGCCATCGCCAAGAGACGCCAGGCGCTACCCGCGGGGGTCTACAACGACGCATTCACACCTTAACATAACACACACTAAACAGCTGATATACCCTCTTGCAACACCGGCCATGACACCTCCCAAGGATAAGCTGTATGACAACTACCCTTTGTAAGGGTATAATAAAGTGAGACTGTGTGAATGTAAACAAACTATTCTGGGTGTGTAGTGTATTAAAATGTGATATAATTTAACGAAATCAAGATTTAGGTAGTTTCATGTTTTTAAGGGAAATGTGTGGGTTTATTTTAATTATGTCATTAATTAGCGCTAAACAGATTAACATTTTGTAAATGGTCTGAATGATTTATGTAACTAAAATGAAAAAATTAGTTTAATTTTATATCCAAGATTATTTTTTGTTTATACTAAACCCGAAAAGGGGTCATTGTACTCATCATTTTGAACAACTTTTTCTATGGGACGAACCTTGAAATCGCGAAAAAAAAATCAGCTGTTCCCTACATTTATGTTCGCCTAACTCGTCAAAATGTAGGGAACAGCCCCTTTTCGGGTTTAGTGTAAACAAAAAATAACCCTGTATATGGTCTTCATTTTTCTTTAATTGTTAAGGTAAACATATTTTTACTTTAATAACAATCAAAGCGCACTGTGATTTTAGTTATTTAAGATTTGTAAATAGGCTATTTGCCTTTTTTAGAAATGGTTTGTAAGTAACTCTAAATGACGTTATAAACATTTTAATTAAATACTTTAATGTGTTTCAAGAATATTATTTCCCCGGGGAAGGGAAGGTTACCTTTTTTTTTTGGGATGGGAAATCATCAAATGACTTCTCCCACTCTGGGCGGAGCGGGAGGGAGTGTCAGACTCTTACTGACTAAAACCCATCCATGTTCCTTCCTCGCCCTTCATGTTCCGGGGCCGCGGTATCTCTTTCGAACAGGCCCGCACCCCGGAGGGAAGGTTACCTTGAAGTAGATTTACTGACTGATACGTACTGGTACACATGATACTATTTGATATAAAATTGTACATCAGTTGTGGTAATTTGTAACAAAATCTGGTTGTAATTCATTCCGCGCGAGAAGCCCATGTTCTGAACAAGTGCAGATGATGATGCACCTCCCTGAGACCTAACCTACCTTTATGCAAAAGGATGTTCCATTGTTTCCTTACACTATCTTTTTCATTGATAGAGGTTTAATGTAATCAAGACGTCACGTTCCATTGTTATCTATTGAAATGTATCATCGACGGCACCCAATCACTACGTAATCAGAGATATCAGCGCTACCTCGCAGTCCGCGCTTGAAACGTTCCCTCGATATCGTCTCGATAAATTAAACCAAATATTATTTGCGAAAAATGGCTGAAAAAGTGAAAAGTTATTTCAAAAAGGAGTTTCGATTACATCAGTTTAAGTTAGAACATGAAGACTTGTCAGACTTTTACCTGAGTTGTTGGCAAAGGAATCGTTCATGCTGGCCTTTATTGTGTGTTAGGACTTTAATATTTTTAGGATGTTTAGCTACTTTAGTGTCCTCGATGGTCCTCATGACTCAAGGGGCAATGAGTTTTGGCCACTGGTTTATTTTCATGACACATTGGGGGTTAGTTTTTAACACAATTTCTGCAGGCTTGGCGTGGACTATTTCCGTTTGGGAGTTATTCAATGGACCAGGTAAGTTCATTTTTTATAAACAATAACTATTTCGTTAGGGAAACCGTATTGTCAGATTAACTGCCAATGCTATTCAATTACTTAGGTTAAAAAATTGTAACCCATTTTCCTGATATTTTCCTAAATAAGCAAATCAGCTACCTATGTACATATATGTTTATGAAATGATTGTAACTTCCTAATTTTCGCGGATGTTTTACATTTCGAGGTTCAGACTCTCTGAGATAGGTTTAAGTTAACTGCAGACCATTACACGGACACATCAGTGGGTGTATCAGTATGTATAACGGGCTGGTGTCCACAACTCCACGTCAAAGCGCGTATTTTGCGTATGGGCTAATAATCCGCAATCCGCAAAAAATAAATCCGTAGCATCAAACTGAACAACTTTCTCCACGGGAATAAATTGTATAGAAAACGCTGCCCCGTAGATACATTTTTGTTGTGTGTAAAACACCTCTTAACGAAGCCGAAAAGCATTTGTTCTCCTCATCATTCCGATCATCTTACAACTTTTAAGGTAAAAATATTACAATAAAACAAGTTTTATTGTAATATTTTTACCTTAAATACCTCCACGAACCCCGTACTATTCAATCCATCCATCACCACAATGTTTTGATTGCGTTACATTGGGTTATACTACGAGTACAAAACGTGAATGTTGACCCCAAGAAAAAAGTTGTTTCCCAGCAATAATTTTTGCGTAAAGTTACTTACTTTGATGTACAGAATGCTTGGTTGACGGCTTTGTGATGAGATGGTTTACACCCTGTATGTATTAAAGTTCTGGTACGAAACAGCTGATTTAATTTTTCTATGCACAAAATGTTATCCTCTTTTGGTCATAGGGGTATTTAGTCGTCACGTCCGTTGTTACTAACCGGAAAAAACACAATTACATATTTTGGAATTTACTCTTAAAAATGAATCATATCGATAATGTTTCACTATTTCTAGACATGAAAGATAGTGTGGATTACATTCATTGAGTCGATACAATCGTTTTAATCACAATGACTTGCCAAATGTTTTGACATTATCCTTAATTATATAAGTTTTTAAAGTCAATTTGATCAATTCCTAAAAAGTCCCGACCGTAACATGATATCAAGATATTCTCGCCAAAACAGCAAACTTCAACCAAAAAGTTTTTTTTATGTTTACTTTTGTCTGTATACTCCAATTCCAAGTGATGCCCCAGGAAACGGCAAAGCTCTTATCGAAAATACCGAGAATAATGTTCACACATAAACATGATTTACACAGACTCCTAACAACGAATATTTGAATCATCTAGCACGGAAATAGGTAAGATTATGAAGAATAATAAGTAACGTTATCTTATAGCATAACCAACCAAAGAACAGTATAGAAATCGAAAAACAGTCCAATACTTTTATCAATATATTATTATATAGATATAATAGATTTATCAATAAGTACTTATATTTAGGAAAATGCTAATACCTGTTATCTGAGAAATAGTATTTATTTTATTATTCATTTATGACTAATACAAGTACAGAGAGTGCAGATACAAGCTCCAGCACTAATACTTACCTAGCAATAGCTGAAAAACTTATATGCAATTGATAAGAGATCAAACAATATAAGTAAAAATAGTATAATTTATAACGAGGCACTAAACGAAACCATAATATACCCGAGGTGGTTTGAGCGCGGGAGTCAATGAAAGCGAGGGTATATTAAAATTGGCGTTTAGTCTCGAGATGCTTCGACTGCGAGAAAAATAGTAATTTAAAACCGAACAAATTTTGCACTCAACAAAAATTCTGAACTGAGCGGTCAGTTCTTTCATCAATCAGGTTCAGTCACAGATTCACAATTTAAAACACAACACAAACTCTCAACATTTTCGCAATGAAGATGGTCCATACTCCACAGATAATTAGTACCTACATTACTGCAGCGGCTAGCAACAGAGGAATTGCACATACTTTTCAAAATCAACAATGCACACAAACAACAATTTTTTTTCTCGCGTTAAAGTTTTTTTTTTTTCAATAAACCGCATTCTATTTGCAAGCCATTCGAAATTTAAATAAAACCTTTGATAAGTTACTTAGGTAAGTAAGGAAAACTAAGGTAAGGGTGCTTAGGTAGGTAAGGTTGGGTTAGCTAAGTATCAGGTACGCGGTGATGTTCTTCTGCGAGACCGTCATGTCGCAGAAGGAAGCTGCGGAAAGGGAGCGGGAGATGACCAGCTCCCGCCCATCTCGCAGCAGGCGCACCGGGCGTCGGCAGAGGGCTGACAACGCCCTCTTCCGGCCCCCCTAAATTGGTCCAGGGGCGGCGGATTCGGGGACATCCGTCGCCCCCCATCTCACCGGACCCGAGAAGGCGGTGCGTTGTGTTCCACGCGCGCCTCTCATAGACGTAGCGGGGGGAGTTTTACACCTCACTCCCCCCCGGGACGAGGCCCGTAAGTCAAGCGGGCCAGCACTAGTCCAGGCCAGCGGCAGTCGCATCAGATCCCGCTGCCCCCTGACGCAAGTGTGCCAGGGTTTTAGTCAGTACGAGTCTGACAGACCCCTCCGCTCTCCCCAGGGCGGAGGACATCCATTGAGGATTTCCACATGGAGAGAAAAAAAAAAAAAAGCTAAGTATCAGGTGTTATCAGTAGTTAATTACCTCGCTGCAGGACGTATAGTAGGCTAGTGAGATCCAATACTAAAGACTTACGAAGTCATAGAGACAAAAGACATATAAATGAAGTCGCACGTATCCTTCTTTTCAGATTCCAGTCCAACCAAGCTTGTGAAAGTGTACTGGGCAGTCTTCAACGCCACCATCTCAATAGCATTCTTCATCACAGCCTTCTACTGGACCATGCTCACTGACCTTCCGGGTAAGTACGTCCATTACTTCGAAATCAAAATCATAATCATACCAAGAGTGTTACAAATAGCTGGAGGCATTTGGGCAACCTAATTGCATGCCGACACATTTCTTATAAAATGTTGTTGTTGTGTAACTTCCATGGCAAAAGTACCGTTGTAAATTGTGGTGTATTATTAATTAACGAAACAAAATGTACACATGTGTTTTGAAGTGTAAATTATTACTTGTATGTAAAAAGGCCATGAACACACACTCTTAACGATGTCCAATCAACTCAGTTAAGTACTTACAAACAATATTCAACAAACATATCTTTTTGAAGAGGCATTTATAAAAAAGATTGTAGCTGTAGTAGCTAATGCTTGATAAATAAACAAACATCCTGGAGGTATAACTTACCATATCTGAAGAAGTTAGATAAAATAGTATTATTTTCAAGATCCATCTGATCTAGTTTTAGCAGCCTTTAGAGGTCATAGGTCATCTACTAATGAATTCTGTAGTTAAACAAACAATGTTTTAATGTTCGACATTATGATCATTTTTTCTCTCCATTGTGTCAGCGGAGACTGGCACCGACTACGCCCTAGACCCCGTACTGGACGTGTTCGTGCACGGCATCAACTCCGTCATGATGTTCTGCCTGCTGGTCACCGGGCGCCACCCCACCAGGCTGCTGCACTTCTACATTCCCCTCATCCTTGGCATCATCTATATGCTCTTCAGCATCTTTTACTACTTAGGCGGTGGGCTTAGTCCGTAAGTACCGTACCTGCAGTATTATGTTGTAAGCATGAAGTCAGTACATTGATGATCCACCAGGGTTGATACTCGTATATCGCGCGTCAAAGCGCGTCCAAGCACTAAAGCCATGCCTAAGACATTTTAGGACATACAAGAATATCTTTAAAATATTACACAAGGGGGCGCAAAATTAATCACCTTATCGGAAAATGCTATTATTTTTGAAAATGTCGAAACGAAACGTCGTACCTCAAATGTTATTTAATATTTGTGAACTAGATAGCTGTAGAATACAAAGAGACACGCAAAGGAGCACTATACTTTGCACGAGCGTAGAATAATTTCTTGATCGCGTAATTCGCGTCGCTCTCATTTTGGCGATTTGGCTAGGCCAGCAAGATCGCCCGAATATCCATCCCAGACTTCTTTCTTTGGGGCTACTTGAAGTCGCGTATGCCAACAAGTATTTTAGTCAATCGCAGACTTTAAAGAGAATGTTCGACAGGAATGCGAACAGTTTTCACCGGAAATCTTGCGGAAAGTCATGGAAAATGCGAAATCGGGCTGAAATATGTATCAACACTGGCGGCAGCTACTTGGCGGATATAACTTTTACAACTGAAGAAAAAATAAAAGTCCAGACAAAGATTTCGATCGCTCAAATTATTTATTTAAATTAGGAAAAAAACAATCCAAAACAAAATCGAATTATTAATGTTGCGCCACCTTTTAGATTCCCCAATATGCTCAATACTTGCTGCTTAGACAGAGACACAAACAACACACCTGCGTAGGGCATTGGTACAGCATGTATGAGAAAGGTGTGATCATATTTAAGGACACAGATCATTAAAATGCAAAACTTTCTACATGACACCGAAAAAATAATCAGCCGTCCCGTACTAAATAAACTTCAACACCTATTCTGCACAAATAAAGGGTGTAAATAGACCCTGCTCGAAGCCGAAAGGCACTTCCAGATCTCCTTGTCACTGCGATATATTTTTTTTGTTCTTATAATATCTGGGAACCTTTTAGTGGCTGATAATTATATTGGGGGTCGAAATTCCAAGGCTTTCACGTTTTTTTTTAAATACCTACGATTTTTGACGTGACAACGTCTTATAAATTGGTTTGCCGGGTGACACTTCAAGAAACTGCGTTACGCTCCGCTCACGTTATGCGCTCACAATGAGAGCGAGTGAGAGGCACGCGTCCCTTCCACTCGGGCATGGTTAGCCCGCCTAAGAGCGAGAGAGACAGACATAAAAAGTGAAAGGCACGCGTCCCTTCCACTCGAGCACAGTTAGCCCGCCTAAGAGCGAGACAGACAGAGTGAGAGAGATAGGCATACACACCGGTTCATTTCATCCTTCTTCCTACTATACGAATGAATATTCACATTAAAATTATTTTACCACTCAAAGTCGTTGTCACGTAAAACTTTCGCCCGTATACCGACTTTACAGGCAACCAATTTTTCTGAAATACCTTAATGTCCCGTTTACAACTTAATCCAGCACAATGTGTTGAATGCGTTACATTCAGTTGTACCATATTGACGGCTTTTTGAAGGGTCTGCTTACACCCTGTGTAATGGGGCAGCTGATTATTTTATGGACAAAGTTATTCAGTTTGATGGTCTATATCGTATGTTCCATAGATATGACCACAACTTTCTGATGCATGCTGTATGACTACGGGTACACAAAACGTAGGTGTGTTACCATAACTTACTGTGGTTGCAATCGTTATACCATTATTATCAAAGATTTTCGTGCCATCGACTTCCATGGTGTTTCGTCTCTTATAAAATTTTCTTTGTTTAGCTTCGAGACGACCTGGATTTACCCAATGCTAGACTGGGCTGAACCTGGCATGACTGTACTATTGGCAGTAGGATCAGCGCTCCTCATTGTTGTGATCCATTTCATCGTCGTTGGGATGAGCGTGAGCAGGGATGCCCTCACCAAGAGCTTCAGGACACCCAGAGTGATCTCCATATCCGGTGAAAACAATGGGATGTCTAGTAACTACTACCGATAAACCACTTGACTGAACGTATCATCAAACACTCATCGCTAGCTCGTTCTAGCGATGCTGTATGTTATACTTAGCTTTAAGACTTATATGGTAGTATTAATGCTACTTACTTGTACATTATAGAAATAAATTATTTCTACTTGAAACTGGGTTATTATTGGTCACTGTAATGGCTCGGCACACAATCGGAAGAAAGGGTATCGAACCCGGTATCCAGTGCAATCATTTAACGTCATTCCCCTTCTTAGACCTTTTAGGATAGAAAGTCTGAAAATTCCTGTCATATACAAACACGTTTATACGAGTGGTACCAGTTATCGTTTCTGGGTCTGCTGGCAATTTTAAAACATTCTCTCTCCTTGACGATTACGGCAGCAGAGCGACATTAACTGCAAGCATAAGATTGTCAGGAACTCGGTACTATAAGAACGAGGTCAATGTCTTGCAAACGAAGACCAAATATTTCTTCTGTTGATTTACATATCAGGGAGTGTGCTCGGGCTATGGTGTATTTGCAAAGATGACACTCTCTACAGTCAAGTTGATTTTGCGACCTATTACCCTGTTCCCGTGGCGTGACAAAAATCAATGAGTTCTCGAGCTTTGGGCTTAGCATTCGAATTTGTTGAGCCTGGAGAGGCACATGCCATGAATTAGTCTGTGCTAAAAATTTTTTTTAAACAATGGATGTCACGGGATATATGTAGGTATACCTACTGCGCTGCGTGTCGCGGGTTCGATTCCCGCTTGGAACAAATATTATAATGGCCTACAGGTAGTTTAATTGTTTGTAAACACGTCCACGAGACAGGAAAAAATTGTTGTTGTCGGGAAACGTTAAAAAAATAATATGCAACTCCCACGAATACAGTGGTTGTTAGTAATTGGTATAGGTAGGTACACTATATAGATGTGTGGCGTATGACCATAATATGTGACTCCGAACGCCGCCAACTGGTTTTTTTTTTTAATAAGATACTCAATTTCCTCAGATTTTTAATAAAATTACCCACAGCGCTCTCCTGACATCGCACTATATTTATACAGGCTGGAATTTTTCAATGCCACCTGGAGGAAAAGTACTATGAATACTGGAGATAGCAAATAATCAAAATCAAAGCAATTATTTCAAGTAGGCCAGTTACAGGCACTTTTGAATTGTCGAAACAAAAAAGGACATTTAAAGTAGCCACAGTCCCAGTCACAAGACATAAAAACTAAGAAAGTACTGTACTTGCCTATTCCCTAGCGTAGATCTCTATGGAGAAGAACGGGTTAGAAACTCCATGGACACTCTTTCAAATCAAATCAAAATATTGTTACAAAATCTTGGGTTACATCATTCATGTTGAGATGGTATATTATGTGAGAACAATGTATCAAGATGTGCACATTAAAACTGTCCATAGCAAAACAGAAATACAACTCAAAAACAAAATAATTAATTCAAATAAACCATATCGATTCTCAAATGTAGCAAGTGGTTTTCGAAAATGTGTGAAAGGAGATTT
The DNA here is from genome assembly GCA_916618015.1 of Xestia c-nigrum. NCBI lineage: Eukaryota > Metazoa > Arthropoda > Insecta > Lepidoptera > Noctuidae > Xestia > Xestia c-nigrum. Next base: position 8,361,876 of record OU745245.1, on the reverse strand, counting down.
GTTTCTTTTTAAAAATAAAGTAATCCTTCCTTTGAGTAAAATCTGCTACTTCCCTCCGAGATGCATTGAAAAATTCCACCCTGTATAGTATCGCTGGCTCTGAGTCTGTACCTTTGTCCTCACCGCGGACACGGATGTTTCGGGAGGTTCTTGCATCGAATCGGGAGGAAACGCCCGGGTGTTTCCAATGCGAGGATCGATCGTGGGACACGGTGGAGCACACGGGACTGTTTGAAAGAGATACCGTGGCCCCGGAACATAAAGGGCGAGGAAAGAACACAGATGTGTTTTAGTCAGTAAAAGTCTGACACTCCCTCCCGCCCCGCCTAGAGTGGAAGAGGTCTTTTGACAATTTCCCATCCAAAAAAAAGGCTATTAAGGTAAACGGCCCAGTAACCGTGAAGTTTTGAAATTCACTGACTTTGCCGGTCTGCTATGCTAAAACTAGAAGACTCACAAAAACAGTATATTTTATAACGAGGGACTAAACGAAGCCATTATATACCCGAGGTGGTTTGACTCCCGAGCTTGCGAGAAGGGCAATGAAAGCGAGGGTATATTAAATTGGCGTTTAGTCTCGAGGTGCAAACTGTCCTTTTCACTTCGAGTGCGAGAAAATAGTCATTTAAAACCGAACAAATTTACACTCGACTAAAATCCTGAACTGAGCAGTCAGATTTTCTTCTATCAGGTCAGTCACAGATTAACAATTTAAAACACAACACAAACTCTCAACATTCTCGCAATGAAGATGATCCACACTCCGCAGATAATTATAGTAAGTACCTACATTACTGCAGCGGCTAGCAACAGAGGCATTCCACATACTTTTTCAAAATCAACGATGCACACAAACAACCATAAATTTTCCCGCGTTGAAGAGTTCATTTGTTTTTTTTTTTTTCAATATAGGTATTTCTATTTGCAAGCCAATTCTAAATTGAAATAAAACCTTTGACAAGTTACTCTTGTCAAGTTTGTGACCATGTTTCAGAGTAAAAGATCGTTCCATTTTTAAATTACTTTTTACTCCCTAGGGAATAAGCGGTCACTTTAATCCCGCTTCGTAGGGCTATAATGGCGTACTTTTACAGCATGAGAAGTGAAAAAATAATTACATGACTAGAGAGATAATTTAAACTAGTTTTAGTGTAATATTCTTTTTTTTATTTGTATAAATTTACGTAAACAAAAGTACAAAAAAATTAAATAAAGGGCCAATTGTACCAGTACCCGGTAGATTTGTACTAGTAAACGTTGTATTGTCCCTGAATCCGGTAATACTCCGTGAATTGAACTTTAATGCTTTACGTTAAAGTTCACAGATATGCTATTTTTGCGTTGTCATGGGGGATTTGAGCTGCAGGTGGAGCAATTTGGAGTTGGACGTTGGAATCACCGGGGTCACCAACTGGCTAGCTTTATGAAGATGGAGGTCTCTACATGATGATCTCCATGCAAATGCTGAATGATGCCTTGGTGATCAATTCGGTCAAAACCGGGAGCAATCACCGCATGGTAAGAGGCATAAGCTTAAAAGGTTTCGACTGATGAAGTCAGATCCAAAACCCCGGGAGCTTCTAGCTTGAACTCCAAAACCGTTTTGAGTGCCTGGGAAGCTCAGTGGACGAAAACAACGATGGGTTCGTGGAAACTGTGTTTACGACCGTGTCTAAGTTCTTCAAGGCACGTCGAATACATCAAAACAAGAGGCTCTCCGAACACACTCTCAAGCTCATGAAGGAGTGGCGTGAGATCATCCTGCAGTTTTCAGACAAGGTGTGGAAATACCGGCAGCTCAATAGACGGACCCCTAAACCCTTGAAGAGCGAACTCCGCCGTTTTAATAACGAGCGTATTAAAGACGCTATTGAGTGGAATAACAGCTCCAAGGTCTACAAGAGATCTGGCTATTGGGCAGAGCCAGCTCAAGAAACTGAAGACCGTCGATGGCAGGACCTTATCCGCCAAACCGGAGCTTCTGAGAGATCGAGACGTTCTATGGACAGTTGTACACGTCAACCAGTAAACTCGTTGTCGACCTAGCAAGCGACCAAGAGCTAAACTGATCCACAACACTATACCGAAGATATCCGGGACGTCAGTCTTGAGAAGGCTCTGTAATCACTCAAAAAACAACAAGGTCCCAGATGATGACGAAATTACGGCTAAACTCTTGAGGGCGGGTGGAAAACCGGTACTTAAGGCCTTTCAGAAGCTGTTCAATTCCGTCATACTCGAGGGGAAAACGCCACAGGCTTGGTGCAGGGGTGTGGTGGTACTCGTCTTGAAGAAGAGAGACAATATTAGGTTAGGGATTAGGTGTATTGGATTGAGTTTTTTGTTTTTTTTTTTCAATAATAATATTAATAGTTTGCATTGTTTGTTTTTCTTTTGTAATTATAATTTAAATGGACTGGGTTTCTTTTCTTTAATTTTAGTATAAATGGCTTGTTTTTTTTTAATAATTTGTGGTTTGGGTTTTTTGTTTTTTTTTTTAATAATAATATAAATGGACTGGGTTTTTTCTTTAATTATAGTATAAATAGTTGGGATTTTTTAAATAATATAGGTGGGTTGGGTTTTTTTCTTTTTTTTTGTAATAAAATGCAAATGGTTTGAGTTATTTTATAGCAATAATATTCTACTACTACTACTAATTCAATATTAATTCAAAAGTTGACGTGGAATTAAACAAAATATTTTAAAAGGCGCAATAATTTAATCTTAGCTAAATTAATGTATCCATTATATTATTATTTGTATTATTTAGTATGTGTTGCCATTGTTCTTTCAAGAAAAGCAATAGAGCCGTTTCTGAGATTCACATTATAAGGAAAAAAAAAACAAAAAACAATGCCATACATTGAAATAATATTTTTTTTAAACCCAATCCATTTACATTGTACATTTTTTTTACTAAAAAAACATTAAAAAAACCATTCGTTTAATACATAAAGGGTGTAAAACGACTCTTCACGAAGCCGAAAGGCACTTGTTCTCCTCATAATTGTGATATTTTATTTGTTCTACGCCATACCTGGGAACCTTCTAGTTACGGAGATATGGGGGGTCAAAGCTACAACTTTTTGACCAGTTTTTTTTAAATACAAGTTTTTTTGTAAGATTTAGACTTTTAACACCTTCACGACCCCCGTACCATTCAATCCATCCATCAGCACCATATTTTAAGTGCGTTACATTGAGTTCTACCACAAAACATGATTTATAACCTCAAAAAAAAGGTTGTTTCCCAGCAAAAATGTTTGCGTAAAGTTACTTAGTTTGATGTACAGAATGCTTGGTTAACGGCTTTGTGATGAGGTGGTTTACACCCTGTATGTGGTATATTATTTAAAAAAAAACAATCCACTTATGTTAAACATTTATGTTATAATTACAAAAAAATAAAAAAAACCTAATCCATTGACGTTATAATAAAAAAATAAAAAAACAATGCAATACATGTGATATGTGGAATACAGGGTGTATTTCACCTCATCACAAAGCCGTTAACCAAGCATTCTGTACATCAAACTAAGTAACTTCACGCAAAAAATATTGCTGGGAAACAACTTTTTTTTTTGAGGTTATAAATATTTTTTTGTGGTATAACTCAATGTAACACACTCAAAACATTGTGCGGATGGATGGATTAAATAGTACGGGGGTCGTAGAAATATTAAAAGTAAAAATCATGCGATAAAAAGTGGTATTTAAAAAAAAACTTGTCAAAATCTTGCAACTTTGACCCCCAATATCTCCGTAACTAGAAGGTTCCCAGGTATAGTGTAGAACAAAAAAATGATCAGAATGACGAGGAGAACAAGTGCCTTTCGTATTCGTGAAGAGGTGTTTTACACCCTTTATTATTTAGAAAGAAAAAAAACAACTTATATACAAGCATTGCTCGTTTAAAAGTAACATTAGATTTTACATTATAAAAGAAGTTCACGTAATTGACTGTACAGTAAGCGTTCATAAGCGCACAGGCACGCGAAGGATCATATTGCTGTGAACGCACGGCCGAGCGTCCGTGCGGCTGTATGTGTAAGCTGTCTCAATACAGTACCTACGCACACCACAGCCACAGAGTCGCCTACTGTCGCAAGTTGTCGCGTCGCTCTCCACGAAACAAAAAGATATATATTACCGTCTCTTTTGTTATACACGCAGCAAACGCATGATCGTATTTGCATTGGATAGGTAAACTTCGACCATATCTACCAGGTGTTGATAGCTGTTTAGGTTAAGCAGTGGATTCACGATCAACGTGTCTTGAGTTCAAATCCCGTTTACATACGGGTTTTATTTTTGTAACCACTTTAATTTATATTTGTATTTTATACAAAAACTATTTACTTAGGTATTTATTTTGAAATGGGTTCATGCTCATTATTTATTTTTTATAAAGATTTAAATATAAGTTAATAACCCATCATAACTATTTATGAGATTGTGTAATATTTTTTCGGTTTTGGAAGGTGGAAAAAAAAGTGCTGACAGATAACAAAAATTGTTTTATTCGTTTCATTTATTCATATAATTAACAACTTTAATAAGATTTGTAACGTCACATTCCTACCTAGATATAAGAAGTTCTCTTGTTACCGTTCATAAGATTTTTTTGTGTATCTGGATACCCACTTTTAAGTCATTTTTTATTAACATAACAAGGATATTCTAATAACACAAATATAATTGTTGATACCCACTTCTATCTATCGGTATTCAACAGAGCTTACTGAAAACTAACACATAATTTATACTTCGTGAATATGTTTTTTATGTGACGTCACAATAAATGTAACTCATATTGAGGTTATAGTTTAAGTGTTCATTTTCCTGAAGAAAAGAAGATTGAAACTAAACCTCAATTTAGGAATTATTAATATCGCTAAATATTTTGTAACACGTCTAATTAAAACTAGAACATTAGGGATTAATATTTTGTATAACCCCCATTATTTTCAATGCAGTCAAGTAGACGTATGCGGCTTAAAGTCACCCAAAGGGCAATGGAGAGGGCTATGCTCGGAGTTTACTTGCGTGATCGCATCAGAAATGAAGACATCCGCAAGAGAACCAAGGTCACCGACGTAGCCCGAAGAATTGCTAAACTTAAGTGGCAGTGGGCAGGGCACATTGCTCGCAGAACGGATGGCCGATGGGGTCGAAAAGTTCTGGAGTGGCGACCGCGAACCGGAACAAAATGGAAGTAATCCAGTGAAAGTCTAAATATTCCCGTGCGAAATGTAATCGTTCTTCTTTATGTCTTTCTGTCAAGAAGGGCATTTTAGCTGATCTTCTGTGATGCAAGCCTTCAGCGTGGAGGGCACGGCGAACAGTTTGCGGTGACTCCGAGTGTGTCGTAGGTGTGAAACCATTGGTTTCATACTCGCCCACGATATGTTGTCGCTGCGCTTCGCTAATAAGCGACGACCTTCCACTTCGCTGTCTACTTGCAAGGCTCCCTTCTTCCTCATACCTTTTGATCCAGAGACTTACTGCATTTCTCTAAACAAAAAAAATGATGTTAGGCAGCTGTAATAAATACTAAAGTGACTTCGTTCACTCTGCATAAATAATAATAAACACTAATTATTTATCTTGCATGATAGATTGAAAAAAAAAATAACGAATTAAGTAAACCACAGGTCACCAAATAAATGAACAATTTATAATACCCATTCGTTTTTAAATTTTTAATGTTTAAGTTACAATTCATAAATAATTATAATACTCACATTTAGTCCTATTAAGGCCACTTTTATGAAGCGCGGATAATTCGCGATAATAGTCGCCCTCGCCTTAATATTAATATTTGCCCGCATTTTAAGAATCACACCAACAACAATACCGCTATCTATTAAACCACACGTCACTGACCATCAAATACCACATTATATAGTGTATTCTGTATGACTACAACCAAACGACAAAGTTCATTCCGATCAAGTTAAAATATTCATAAAACTCATTGAGTTTTATGAATATTTTAACTTGATCGGATCGGAGGTAGACATCTACCTCACAGAAATCTAACAAAATTCTTGACTTATTTTTCTATCTACCTCCCTAACTTTACGAAATGTGTGAACAAAGCAAACAAGTTAAATAATATAATATTTCTGTAGAGTAAAAACTTACAAAAAGACTAAAAGTAACTGTGCGGGATTTGAACTCACGGCTTACTGATTCGCTCTTAATTCTGGACGGGCCCAACCGCTAGGCCATCATGTCTTAGATATTGGCATTGAAATTATGAACTACAACTAGTTGCTGACAATATCTATTTTGTTGAAAGTAGAAGGTCGTAAGTCAAACTAAACGTCAAGCTATTGCTTTGTGAGATTGCTTATCGACTTTTGGTCGGCACTGTACATCTGACGTAATTTACGTCACATTTACAAGGTCGCGCGAGATGACGACAACAAATAATATAAAAATTGAAAGTTGCCATCTCGCGACAGCCCGCGAGTTTCATTGTCGCCAGTCGACGTCTACCTTTAACTTGTAACTTTAAGTATATTGACATTTTTATTGTTCTCTTTTACCTAGTTTTCCTTGTTTTTTTTATCTTTCTATTCGGTTTCATGTATATTAAAATTTTTAGATTGTAAGAATTAGATTTTGCTGTGCCCTGACAGAGTCTACAACGACTCTTAGCTCTCAGTCATTTTAAACCCCGTCGCAAAAACGACGGGGTGTGCCGAACGGATGAACCGATTTTGATGTTGTTTTTTTTTGTTTGAAAGGTGAATTATTCGGGAGTGTTCTTAGTTATGTTTTATAAAAATCAGTCCAAGATGGCCGCCGCCACAAAATGGCAGATTACACATTTATTCAACACTCACTTAATATGGGTATCATTTGAAAGGGCTTGACTAGTAGAATACTATGCGCTAAAATAAATTTCAAATCCAAGATGGCCGCCGCTACAAAATGGTAAATTCCTTTTTTTTTTCACAACTTCCTCAATATGGGTATGAAATGAAAGGGCTTGACACCTGTAAGCCGAGTTATGGAACTTCGTTCCAAAAAAAAATTACATAAAATATGACCGTAGGTAGCGGGGTTTTTTAAATTTTAAATTTAAAGTTACTTGTTGTTAACACCATGTTATACTTTGTGAAACGCAAATAAATGAATATGAAATGAACTCTAAAATTCGATTCTTTCTACTCCTCCGCTTCCTTTGGCTCTGATAGGTGTGCGTTCAACTTAAATGTACTACCGCGCTCACTGACGGTCGACCACTTTTCAACCTTCAGTGCAAAAGGGTGAACGCCAAGGGTGACAACTGTCAGCGAACTCGGTGGCACGTCACGCACGTGCAAATCGCGGTGATTTATGATAGAGAAATGGAGAGTAGATAGAGGATTCGATCCCGGCCCTTTTTTGGAATCCCGGAATTGTGGGTTACAGTTAATCCCGGGATCGAATCCCCTACTTATGATATATTCTAAACAACTGGTTTTATTTTTAACCGACTTCTAAAAAAGGAGGAGGTTCTCAATTCGGACGTTTCTATTTTTTTTTATGTTTGTTCGCTCATAACTCCGTCGCTTGCCAAACGATTTGAAAAAATATTTTTTTGTTGGAAAGGGTATACTTTCCAAATGGTCCCATAGCCACCAAGTTGGGATCTGATGATGGAATCTTTTCGAAATCGAGGGAACTCTTCAAATTTTATTGGATAACACAGCGATTTTGGTATTTTCTACAACAAGTGAAGCATTTGCGGTCGATAAGAACCATTCTACTATCAGATCTGATGATGAAGCCAAGAGTCACGGAACACCATACTGAGACAATGTATCCTAGTCGTGTTTGGTCTTGTTGTAAATGTAACGGTATGCACTTTCCATGTGTATCGAGCACATGATAACCACTAAAAAGTGAAAAATAAAAACTATTTTTCAAAAAATAAAACCGACTTAAAAAAACAAAAATGTGAAAAATAACTTTAGCTTTTGAAGTCGGTGACAAAAAAATTAAATCAATCAATCAAGGGTCACCGACTTCAGAAGCTAAAGTTATTTTTCACTTTTTTGTTTTTTTTAAGTCGGTTTTATATTTTTCGCCAGCACCGTGTCACTTGGACTCGAAGCTCGTGAACCTGTTGGGGTTTTTTCTATTAATTATAATATCAAAGTTTTAAAAAATAAGTACAAGTTTTTGGTATTTCATTATTTTGAATTTTAATATCCGAGCGTTAGTTCATTCAATTGCGTGAAAAACGCTAATTTCAATCAGGCTATAACAATCGCATATACGGCCATTTCAGTTAACAGTTTGTTATCAGCAGGAAACTCCTAAGTTTTGGCATAATCTCTGCTTGCTGCCTTCTGGCCACACGTGTGCAGTCCGTGTGAGGTTCACACCCAACGAGTACGCGCATCAATCAGTGATGTAACACACCACGATAACATACATTTTGGCACCGCGTTAAGATACGTTTAAAGTGAGTCATCGATAACCGTCTGCACGATATACGATATCGATATCGGTTCCGTGTTATCGATAGTGTTGCGTTAACTGTGTTTCTGTTGCTACAACAATACCAATATGAGTGCTATAAAGACTTATTTCGGACAAGAAGTGAATAAGAGTATGCTCACTTTGGAGCATCACAAGCCGACTGACTTCTATCTCAGTAGTTGGCAGACGACGCGGTCAGTCGTGCCGCTTCTAATTTTACGGGCGCTGCTGTTCCTTTCGGCAATAGCAATAGTGCTAACCTCTGTGATAATATACATATCTAGTGGAACGTTCGCATACTGGTTCATCTACCTAACTCACTGGGGCTTGACGAGCATCATCCTTACTACTGGATTCGCTACTTGGGTGTCAGTGCGTTGTTACCAATACGGACCAATCAGTGAGTAACTAAAGTTATTTTTTATACGTAAAACTCTTTTTTTGAATTCATACTCATATCCGAGTTATATTAGGTACGTGTAATACATACATAAGTAATCTGATAAATAAATCTAAATAATCTGAAAAAAGTTACATAAGTAATCTGTTTTCCTTAAAGTTTTATTTTATCAACAAACGTTTATTATTCAGTTTTTATCAGACCTGACCTTGTATGTTTAGGGCTATGCCTAAACTGCCTTCCCTGACGGTTCGCCGACAGAAAAGAAAGATTCAGTAGAAAGATAAAACTTTTCTCGTTATGCGAATCGCTTTTCCGGCGAACCAATCTACATATATGTAGATGTGAATATAGTAGAGCTGGTTCAGAATGCAACAACAACGCCTGATAAAATAATCTTCACTAAATTATATGTTGCGTATGAAATCCGTCAGGCACCGAGTTCAAGCTGCCATGGTACGTGAAAGTCTACTGGACGCTGTTCAACATTGCCGTACCCTTTTCCTTCATGATCACAATATTCTACTGGACTGTACTGTACTCAGGTTAGTATTTTTGGTTCAATATTAAATGCCAGATTTCCAAGAATCTAAGAAATTCATCTCATTTCAAAGGTGCATGATAACATGTAGCATGTTTATGACAGTACGTGTTTAGTTTTACTTTTCTTTTAGGTACAGATACGTATCTTTTGAAATTCTTCCTTTCTTTAATTTGTTACGGGACAATCAACTACACTATTTTACTAATAAGGCTGAGCCAAGATTTAGACCGTAAACACATACTAAGGGTCAAACCTTTTTTAGCCGGGGTTGCGGGCCTGTTCGAAAGAGATACCGCGGCCCCGGAACGTAAAAGGCGAGGAAGGAACATGGATGGTTTTTAGTCAGTAAGAGTCTGACACTCCCTCCCGCTCCGCCCAGAGTGGGGGGGGGGGTCATTTGATGATTTCCCATCCTTAAAAAAAAAAAAAAAAAAAAAGGGTCAAACCTTTTTATTATTATCAAATGGGCCTACTGTTGACTTTGATCACGCCTGATGGAAAGCGATGTATGAGTTCTACAGGGTGTATTTCACCTCATCACAAAGCCGTTAACCAAGCATTCTGTACATCAAACTAAGTAACTTTACGCTAAAATTAATGCTGGGAAACAACTTTTTTTTTTGAGGTTATAAATCATGTTTTGTAGTATAACTCAACGTAACGCACTTAAAACATTATGCCGATGGATGGATTGAATAGTACGGGCGTCGTGGAGGTGTTAAAAGTCAAAATCTTATAAAAATAACTTGTATTTAAAAAAAAACTTGTCAAAAAGTTGCAACTTTGACCCCCCATTTCTCCGTAACTAGAAGGTTCCCAGGTATGGTGTAGAACTAAAAAATGATGGCAATGATGGGGAGAACAAGTGCCTTTCGGCTTCGTGAAGAGGTGTTTTACACCCTTTATAATGAAACGAGGGTGCCCAGAAGATGCTTGTTCACTCTTGCTTTGAATGTAAGACGGGTTTAATGTGGGAGGAAACCAGGTGGCTGGCAGATATTTCCACACTTCGGTTGTGCGCATAACAACGTGGAGGAGAAACGCTGAGAACGACTAGCGTGCTGCCGAACGCATAGTGGACTCTGCCGCATGTGTCTTTCTCACTCTTGCAACTACGGGTTCTGAACGACAGAAAGGGACAGGGGCATGGAAACGTGCGATTCCGCGTTACTGGATGATGGGCAATCCTAACACTGCTCAACGTTTGGTTATAACTTATTTTTACCAGACCCCGCTACTCCAGTCTCTACCTGCCCAGGTGGTGGCTCGTCCCTAGCCCAAGTAACTCAGTAGATATCACCAAAATCATTCACAACCACTTTCAGGACACTCTGTTGAGTAAAGGCATCCTCTACTGTATGCCAAAGTTCCCTATTCTGCTCCAGTGTCATTCACAAATGATCGCATTCTGTTCGCTGACAGCTGGTATCGAAGAGGAGCAGAACCACGTCCTGGACGTACTGGTGCACGCGCTCAACTCGCTGCTGATGCTGCTGGTCCTGTTCAGCAGCGCACACCCCGTGCGACTGCTGCACATCTACCAGCCGCTGGTCTTCGGCATCCTCTACGTGACGTTCAGCCTCATCTACCACTTCGCCGGAGGCACAGACCAGTAAGACTGCTTTAAATACTAAGTATAGTCAAAGTACTTAATTTTCGATTACCCATTTCGTATAAGGCTCATTTTAAGATAATAAAACAAATCGCCAACTAAACTAACTTAGTAATCATGGTGTTTAATTTAAGGCATTGTTCATACCTTTCTGGCTATCAATTCTCTATTTACATACATTTTGTAGGCACGTGGTGGTCACAAAGTTATAAACTCTCTCATAGGCATCCGGTAGAGCTGAGAATCAAAGATATTGTAGGTACTTAAGAAGACTCGTAGAAATCAAAACATTATTTTCTGACGGAAGTTCTTACACGTGTAGCTAACTAGCTACCCATCTCATTGTACTAGCTTATGATGGGAGCGAAGAGATGACTCAACGTAGTATCAAAGATTTGTGAAGGTGGAAACTTTCAGCGGTGGTAAGGTACCTGAACCGTTGCAGCTAGATGAAAATGGAGTTAAGAGACTATCCATAATTTTGCGTAAAATTTCAAACCCCAAAAAAATTACAGTTAGCAAGGAAATAGCCATTTTCAACCGACTTCCAAAAAGAGTAGGTTATCAATTCGTCTGTATGTTTTTTTTTTTTGTGTTTGTTACCTCAGAACTTTGGACAGGGTGAACCGATTTTGATGGTTCTTTTTTTGTTTGAAAGCTGGTGCTTCTCGTTTGGTCCCATTTTAATTTGCTGAAGACCTGATGCTTATCTTCGGAGATATAAAACGGAACTCTTCAAAAATACACAGCAAATCTGCAGTGATTGCTGCAATTGCTTGTAGGTTCATTGTTTATACTATTTCATGACGTAACATCACGCCTGTATGCTCTGAAGGGGTACCAGGGGGAACCCAGATGTGTAAAATACACCCAGATTTCGAAAGTGTTTGTTACCTCAGAACTTTCGACTGAGTGAACCGATTATGATGGTTCTTTTTTTATTTGAAAGCTGGTGCTTCTCGTGTGGTCTCATAATCATCAAATCAGGATCTGATGATGGTATTCTGCAGAAATAGAAATAACTCTTCACATTTTATAGGCACACAGGAAGCGATTTGGGTAGTTTTAGGAAGTGTACTTTCTCGAAGTAATCCCATTTCAATTTGATGAAGATCTAATGAAGAACTTCGGAGATGTGCAACGGAACTCCTCAATAAATGATAGCAAATGTACTGGGATTGCTGAAATCTCATATCTGTCTATTGTTTACACCAGTTCATAACCTAAAATCACGTCGGTACCGCTGTGAAGGGGTAAGCACACGTGAACCACTAAAAAGCCACTAAAAACGCTTCAGAAGTCGGTGACAAAAAAACTAAATCAATCAAACAAAAGTTACCGACTAACTAAGTTAAGCGTTTTTTCTGAAGTTATTTTTCACTTTTTTGTTTTCTCTGAAGTCGGTTTTATTTTTTGTAAAAAAGTTTTTTACACAAAACATTTGATTGTTGCCAACCAATACTATTTCTTGATTAAACCTTCTATAAGACGGACCCAGACTAGAAATTGCATGTAATGGCAGCGTTGAATAACGTGCAACAATTCTCACAAATGAAATAGGTAATTCTGCAATAATAAAATCAAGGAATTTCCCTCAGCAATCATAGCGATTATGAAATATATTTTAAACTTTATCTTCTAGATTTCTTCTCAGAATACCGACCAAGACACGGATAGTTATTTAATTGCGCTATAGGTAGAAGATACAGAATAAAAGATTGTTTTACTTATATTAGAATCTCACAATAATGGTAACCATCGAAATAGACTACGTAAATGAGGATCGACCGTACGACACGGTGGCGCACATGGTGGAGCACGTAGCGGCGATCGGCGACGGCGACCTCTTGCGACCGGCCCCGGTTCAATTCATGGTCCGGAGCGAGATCCTACTGCGAAGCCAGTCATGGATGAGTTTTAGTTAGTAAAAGTCTGACACTTCCTTCTGCTCCACTCAGAGCGGGAGGTCATTTGGTGATTTCAAATCCGAAAGAATAAATAAGAAAAGGACTAGGACTAGTAAAATCTAACAAAATGAGTTCAAACCGCAGCGTAAAAGGTGTTTATGCATAAACGTCTGTTTCCAAGCCAGTGCAATATCTATTATATTAGTACAAACAAGTTATTCAGATGGACACATACAACCTCAAGGATTAAATTTTTAGAGCTTTATAAAGTAACCATGACTAAATCATGTACTTTGTTACAATTTCATTAAAATGCAGGATGTTTTATTCACATTAAAGTTCCAATGATTAGTGGGTTGGGCAACCGATTTTTAGGAACAATCAAAACTTTGAGTTAAAATTGGTATTATTGGTTTGGTTTGGCTGTTGGGTTGGTATTGTTTGATATTTAGGGTCCTTTGCCCTTCAAGGCCCGCTTCAACGTTCAGCCCTGGAGGCCTACCACAAGCTCTTAACGCGATCCACTTTAGGCCCTAAACTGAACTGTTCGTCTAATTCGTACCATGACGTCAGTTTAACGATTCAATTTTAGGCCATGCCATCTGACAGCGATTGAACACAAACTGAGTCGCAAGTTTTGGTTTCATTCATTCAATTTGTACTTATTTGGTACCATGACGTCCTTATAGCAGCTCAACTGAAACGCTCAACTGACAAAATAAGCTATACAATAAAAGTTACTATTTATCTAACATAAACTGAAATGTTTGGTGAATTATTGTCAAAAATAAAGTTTTAAGTGCTGTTTTAGTGGAATTTTACAAAAACCAACCTTAGTCTATCCGTCTGTCTGTCAGTACGTCTGTTCATCTGTCTGTCTGTCGGTTTGTCTGTCCGTCTGTCTGTCGGTCTGTCTGTCCGTCTGTCTCCGTCTGTCTGTCTGTCTGTGTGTCCGTCTGTCTGTCCGTTTGTTTGTCCGTCTGTCTATCCGTTTGTCTGTCCGTATGACCGTATATCTGTCCGTCTGACCATAATTATGTCTGTTCGTCCGTCTGTCTGTCCGTCTGTCTGTCGGCCTGTGTGTATGTCCGTCTGTCTGCCCGTCTGTCTGTCCGTCTGTCTGTCCGTCTGTGTTTCCGTCTGCCTGTCCGTCCGTCCGTCTGTCTGTCCGTCTGTCTGTCCATCTCTTTGTCCGTCTGTCTATCCGTTTGTCTGTCCGTATGACCGTGTATCTGTCCGTCTGACTATATGTCTGTCCGTCCGTCTGTCTGTCGGCCTGTCTGTCCGTCTGTCTGTCCATCTGTCCGTCTGTCTGTCTGTCTGTCTGCCCGTCTGTCAGTCCGTCTGTCTGTCCATCTGTCTGTCCGTCTGTCTATCCGTTTGTCTGTCCGTATGTACGTGTATCTGTCCATGTACCTCCCATCTGACCATATGTCTGTCCGCCCGTCTGCCTGTCCGTATGTCCGTCTGCATGTCCGTCTGTTTGACCGTCTGCCTGTCCGTCTGCGATGTCTGTCTGTCTGTCTGGCTGTCTGTCCGTCTGTATGTCTAACCATCTGTCTGTATGTCTGACTGTATGTCCGTCTATTAGTCCGTCTGTCTGTCCATCTGTCCATCCATATGTCCGTCTGTCCATTAATCTGACACTAGAATATGTTCACGAAACAAAGTTATTTGATACTAATAGCGTTGTCTCTTTTTTCACAAAAAACATTTCAATCGCAGTTCAGCCTCAATTTACGCTCTTTCATTCACTTTGAACGATCCAAATGTCGCTGAGCGTATTGGACGTAATGGTACGAGTTTGAGCGATGCAGTTTAGGAACCTAAACTGAAATGTCTTGCTTTTGAATCGTTTTTAATTAGATCATGGTAGGCCTCCTGTGCTCCCTACATCACCATACATAATTATGTAACTAATAAACTAGAAGTAGTAGGAGTACTTACACGTGCGTTCCGTACTTAGGTATGGAGATGAGCATATACATTTTTAATGTAACATTAACCACCAAACATAAGTTAGACTAACACAACACTTTTAGTGTCATGCTGGCACTACTTTATTCAAACTAGAAATAAAACGGAATCAAAAACTGATTGGTCATCATTATTTGTATAAGGTACTTGTTAGGAATGCTAATTGTATATTATTATTACAAACGTGGGCCTCTGAGGTTTTCCCACACACCGACTCATCTAATAGAAATGCAATCAAATTACTTAACAGCTATTCAGTAACACTGAACAATTTCCAAACATGGAAATTTTTTCTTTATATTTTAAAATATTTTTTGTTGTCCTACTGATTCTTACATAGCATAGTAGTAAGACTCGTTTCTGAGAATGATAACACACGACTTACAGTGTGTATATCTTTCATTTACATATATGCCATATGCATATTACCTACTTTGATAATTATGTCGGCAATCACCAATTTTCAATGGTGTAAGGTTTATTAATTTACTTCAAACACGTTCCAATGAACACACCAAGATCAACCAATTCTGTGAACCTATCTTACACGCGTGTTTGTATAAAAATCAAGCAAGACTTTAGTCTCTTGATTTTATCCTACAGCCAATGATACAATTTATAAGCGCCCTAATAAAGATTAACCGGCAGTAACCATATGTCGTTGTGTTGTATGAGAAATTGAGAATATTCACCAGTGAGTGACAAAAATTGTTATAAAAATATGAAGTAAATAACGGTCACGCCAATTGCCAGATATCACTTAAGGCGATTAGACGAGCTAAATTAGCAACTCTATTTGTGGTGTCTAATGCTGTTAGAATAAAGTTCTAATCAGTTTAAAGTGGTTGTTAAGTCAGTCACTGCGGGCCAAATAGCGCAAAATGAGTGGTTTCGATCGACTCACAAAAGAACTATTGATTGGATTAATAAACTAAAACACTATCATGCTGATATATTGCTTGTAGAATCATTTACCAAAAAAACAGAATGATCGCATGCATATTAGTACTTAAGTTTTTTTTTTGTTTAAAAGGTTTTTTAGAGATAAGTTCGTGATTTTTTTTTTATCGAGTCAAATTAATTGTATTATGTTTTCAAAACACATGCACACATGCACACGCTCATGCACATGCTAGCATATATCCTGAAGAATATCAAATGTTTTTCTGGTCTTGTTTATACCAGTGAATCATATACTTTTAGTAATTATAAAACTCGCGTTTAGCTCATGTAATCGCCTTAAAACCCAGACATATCAGTAACATAACATGCATTATTTAGGTCCAAAACCCGTGCCGTTATATAAAATCTTGCATATTTTCAGCAAATAATGAAATGCTTCATTATTGAACTAACTTAAACAGCATGCACGACAGAGGTTCCTACTTATTTCATGTTGCGAGGTGTTGTAGAAAACATCAGTTGTATAAGTCACCGTAAAATTGTAAAAACCCCATAGATTGTAATCTATCTAGCGAGATTGTAAACTCTCGAAAGATTGTCAAACTACTTAGAATATAACGCATTATTTTTCGGTAGATTATAATCTAACGAAGCGTAATATTGTGAAATGCATGCGACGGAAGTATCTCTGCCACCATAACAGGGACTTTGGGCACACCAACGTTAGGTTAGTTAGATTCCTTTAAACCTTGCATACAGAAATAGGAGCCCGTCCGTCGACTACGCTTTTTAAGAGAACATAAAGTGTTTTGAGGTTAGGTTATATTAATCGGTATTTTTTAGGAGTGGTACATTATCGTTTCATGAGAGTGGTACTATGGGCCAAACGGGACCCCCCTTCCCTCACCCCCTCGACACCGCGCGAGTTTACTTCCATCGCATACATTTGGCAGTATTACGGTTTCACTACGTTAGATTATAATCTACCGAAACATATTGTAAGCAGTATGTTCGTTTGACAATCATTCGAGAGTTTACAATCTCGTTAGTTATATTACTGGATAATGTGAAAACAATCTGAAGGAAAATTTTCTTGTTTTAACTCAGTTAGTTTCCTAGATTATACGAAGCATGCAATCAGAAGTGTACATAATTGATTTGACTTTGTTTGCTTTATATTAACTGCGTAGGTATCTATTTGTATATAAGTATGTAGGTAATGATGCCAAGAACGTTCGTTAACATTGCAGCCGTTTTTATGATTACTTACTCGTGATAGGAAACGAATTTTATATAAACATGAATCATAGGTAAACGTGTAATTAGTGGTTTGTAACATTGAGCTAAGTATTTTCATGTACTTAGTTTCACATGTAAACGACATAATTATATACTGATCCCAGCCCGCGTAGCATGACCACGTAGAAACTCTATGTCATTAAATCGACAAACTGACAGATAAACAAAAGATTTGTCGATTCTTTCTTCGAAAAAATCCGTTTCTACGGTGGTGATGTTACGCGGGTTGCCCGCTGGACAGGTTTAAACACTCCAGTCCACTTAGTCTACCGATATTGGTATGCGTTCCCATGATAGTTAGCAACACCATTTCGTTACGAAATCGAGGTATATTCGAATTATACTTTTACGCCTAACCTAGAAGAGCAGTGGGGGCGCTTGCGAGAATAACTCGTGGATGTGAACCCAAGGGCCTGCCACGGATTACTTTGTTATTATCTAATTTATTTATTTCATCACCACAAGTTTCAAAACAGTGTATGAAAATATTGTGAGGAAATCAGGCACGTACTAGAACCAAAATTTTGTACCTACTAACACGTAGTGGGTTCGCTGGTCTCCACAGGCCTATGGAATAGAGGGCAAAAATACTGTTGGGACACCCCAAAAGTATTTTTTGGTTGAGCGTGCTAAATTGAAACCATGCTAATGTTCCGAAAGAAATGTCGTTTCCCGCTCCTTTGTTTAGATACTTACAAGAAAAATCCAATCAGTTAACGATAATACACTAAAATTTTTGATTAACCATTGCATAAACACATCCATGTCTTTATTGTCTCAGTGTTTCATTTTTTGATATCTTTGGTTAGACGAACTGAACAATGTGTTACAATAAATCCATCAATTTTAACGAGACTTTATATAACAAACCACAACTAAACTCCGTCAATACATTACAGTAACACGGACTCAGCTGCCTCAGCTTTATTTTGGCCTCTTATTTTTCCCTCTTTTTTCTAATGACATCGGAAGCTCTTGCTTACAAGTGTATGGATTAGGATTCCCTTTTATTCTGCAAGCCGTTAGCTCAAACACAAACATTTCACCTGGTTTCAGAAAAGGAAACACCTACATTTACCCAGTGGTGAACTGGTCGGATCCGGGTACGACGATCCTAGTGGTGTTCCTCACGACGCTGCTGCTGGCGGGCCTGTTCCTGGTGACCCTGGGCCTGACATTGGCGCGGGACGCGATCGCCAGGCGCTGCGTGCGGGGGGGGCCCACTGCGCGCGCCGACGAGGGGTTGCCTCTACGACAACCTAGGACTGCCGCATAAAATGATGAATACGTAAACCAATTTAAGGCTGCCTAAACGGCACAGCAGCGCATATAGGTAGTAGGGATTTACAAATATACGTTGCTTTATACGGCGAAAGATCGAGTTCAGTTATATTACAACTTCTCGTAAGGCTTTGGTAGCACCTACACAAAATACAGTGCTTAATAGAGTGAAATAAAATAAAGTAGCAATAGTGAACAAAAATACTGGAGAAACTCGTTCATAAACAAGTCTACTAGGCTCTTCAACATAGTTTTAGCGAACATCAGCACGGTTTCTTAAGAGGTCGGTCTACCACGTCTAACCTAGTTACCTGCAGTGAATTCCTGTCGGAGTCTATGTCACGTCAGTCCCAAGTCGATGTTATTTATACCGATTACAGTAAATGTTTTGACAGAATAGATCATGTAATCTTAATGCGGAAACTCTTGTCGATGGGTATCAGGGGTAACCTCTACAGGTGGTTCATGTCATATGTTGAGGGTAGATGCCAGACCGTGGTGCTGAATGGTTACTCATCTAGAGCTATGCGTATTCCCTCGGGAGTTCCTCAGGGATCGTTATTGGGGCCGCTCTTGTTCAATATGTTCATCAATGATGTAATTTCCTGTTTTCAGCACTGTAAAATACTGTTGTATGCAGACGACATGAAGATCATGAAACAGGTTACTACCCAGGCAGATGCTCTCTTACTGCAGGCGGATCTTAACGCCTTTCAAACCTACTGCAAATTAAATAAATTGGACTTAAACGTATCCAAATGCTATGTGTGTACTTTCACCCGCAAACCACACCCTTTATATTTTGCATACACACTTGTGGATACCCCGATAGAAAGGGTCAGCATAACCAGGGACCTCGGGGTAACTTTTGACTCGAAGCTTATTTTTGACACGCATATCAATAATATTGTCAGCAAAGCGTCGAAAGCTCTAGGTTTCATTTGTAGGGTCGCATCAGAGTTCAGGAACATCAAAACTATAAAAATTTTATATTGCTCATTCGTTCGTAGTCACCTCGAGTATGCCTCTCAAGTCTGGAACCCTAAATATAACGTCTATATTGCACGGTTAGAGGGCATACAGAAAAAGTTCTTAAGGTACATTCAATTTCGATCCAAAATATATCTACCAAACTATTTTAAACGGTGCAAAAAGTTTCATATTCTTCCTTTGTATGAGCGAAGAAAAATCTCAGACTTGGCCTTTCTATTTAAAATTGCAAACGGAACCAGTGATGTTCCTGAGTTGCTAAGCAAGATTGGGCTGCGAGTACCATGTTTGTTTCTGCGGAAATCTCGTTTGTTGCACACACCAACAACCAGGACTAATTATAGACAAAACTCGTACATGATTAGGGCAAGCCGTGAGTACAATGCGACTTGTCAGGAGGTTGAGATCGACATCTTTCATACAACTGTGTCGAAATTGAAAAAGGCCCTCTGCAGCCACTTCTTTGATAACCCATAATGTATTAAGATGTCAGTTTGTGTTCTTTTTTTACGTTTATTTGTGTACTAATTCTTCCTTACCACTGTCTTTTAGTTTGATTATTTTTGTTTTTTTTTTTAACTATTATAAAGCTATTTGTGAAAGCTTGTAATTGGCCATATTTTTGTTACTAACGAAACTATTGTATCTGCCTAGCTGTAAGTTTTCCGAAAATAATAAAATAAAATAAAATAATCATGCGGGGTAGTCTTTGGAGACTGTCCATACATAAGTGAAAACTAAGTAATGTATATCTGCCACGGGGTGTGCGGGTTTTGTCCCGCGCACGTCTAGTGGTGCTACGCCGTTAGGTGACGGTCACGCGAGTTATGTGATCTTTGTTCACTCAAATAGTGCTCAACGCGCCTAAAGAAGTTTTAAATTCAAAACTTGCTTCTTCAAAACTTCATCTTTTTACTGCTACATATGAATTTTGTATGTACTTTCCCAGATAAACTCGGTTATAAAGCGAGGTGACAGAGCGCCACTGCAATCCCAAAAATGCAGACAATACTACCATTAGTGTTGTGCAATATGAAGAACAAGACAACAATGCTTCTTTTTATTATATTCTTCGAGAAGCGATGTGGCTGATTAAAATCAGTTTATTGTTGCAGTAGTCATATAAGTAGTTTAGTTTATTTATCCTGATGGGGATCCTAATACTTCTGTGAAGTTGGGGGTATATCTGGATACACTGTTTAGAAATAAAATAAAATCTATAAGGTTTTTTTCTTTATGTTCATATTTGTACTTTTACCATCCTTCTTAGGTCATGCAAACTAAGTTAAGAGAGACAAACTGTTGACAATAAAAAATTTAAACTGTATATTTGTATTTATTTGTATAAATAGACGGTTACTGCGAAGTACATAATTATACTTTGGAAAGAAGCAGGCCAAATAAGGAATCCAATCGGTAACTGGCCTTCTTGGTTGGCATCCTGCTAATTAAGGGTCTGCTCGTACCGAGACGCGATGAGATAGCGTTGTTTCTGTGTGAACTAACCCTAAGCTAGCGACTGCCCTACAAAGAGATTTTTTGTTACAAAGAGTTTTTTATGGTGAACTGAACGTCATCCCCCACGTCAAGTTGATAGTTCATATTTTCAAAAAGTAAATAAATAACCACTTCCACTTCTCACTCTCAATGTGTATGACGAATCAAATCCGTTATGCGGTTTACACTTGTATCAATAATGAGTTATGAACTTATAATTGATCATGTACTTACGTAAGTACCCGCAAAAAGCCAAAAAATAAGTTTATATTCGTGAATAGGGAAATAATTTAATTGGGAAATATAATTATAAAGTTACGGTAGATAATTTTTATCGTAATTATGTAAATTTTTAAGGCGTACACTTATTCTTTAAGCAAAATACCCGTATCACATCATACATATGTATGCATTGCCTATCAGGTTTATGTACATTTCCTCAAAATAACTATTGTACTTCTCCAACATATGATTGAACTCTATTTGAATCATATGTATGATTGAACTCTACTGACGCATACAGGTGGAAAGTACATTATTCTGAACCCTCCAATCGAAATATTTCACAAGTACCTAAGTAAATTGAAAAAAAAACTTATGAAAACACTAAGGAAATGCTTATAATAGGCTCTATCTTTAATTTAGTAGTACATAATCGATACTCGCTAACTGCAATGCATTCGTAGTCTTGTCTACATTTAAAGTCAGAAATACAATAATCACGCTTTATTTTATGATTACAAATATTGCAGTTTCTTTTGTGGGCCAACAGAAGAAACTCAATACTAATTATACTCTTAGTGACCTAGTAAAGCCACTAATCGCAAAAAAACTAAAATGAAATGAAGAAATGCTGTTTTAATACACTAACTAAACGCGAGTTTTATAATGCCTGTATATGATTCACTGTAATAAACACAACCAGAAAAAATATATGATATTGTTCAGGATATATGCAAGTATGATAGTGTTTTGAAAACGTAATACAATTAATTTTACTCGATAAATAAAATCACGAACTTATCTCAAAAAAAAAATTTTTACGAGTAAAAACCATAGTAAATTACATGAGATCATCCAGATTTTTTGGCAAATTATTCTACAAGCAACACATTAGCATCATAGTGTTTTACTTTTTTAGTCCAATCAATGGTTCTTTTGAAAATCGATCAAAACCACTCATGTCGCACTAGGCCCGCAGTGACTGACGTAACAACCACTTTGTTGTGCAAGCTGATTAGAACTTTATTCTAACAGAACTTGTAACGTTACGGTTTCCTGGATAGGAAAATGTAAGGTTGCATTGTATAAAATAAGAGAAAGATGACAAGAGTAAATAATAGCAAGATGATTTAATAGGTTAAGGAAGCCGAGGTAACGTGGTGATTAGGGTCCAGGACTGAAGCTTGCAGTAGGTAGAAACTGCTCGCCGTAGTGATAGTCTCGCTCGCAGACGTCAATCTTGTGAGAGCTCCAAGGTTGAGGCTCATCCGCTGTCAATGTCCAGGTTCTTAGAAATTGTAGTAAATGCCTTTTCAAGGCCGACAGCGTCGAAGCTCTCCGTAGTAGTGTAGCAGTGTAGTAGCAGCAGCTTTTCAAGGATATAAGAGTTAGACTTTGTGGACTTAGCGATCACATCAAATAGCTCAGAGCTCCGTCAAGCTTCTTCCTCGCTCGAAGACCAAGGATAGACTGACCATTCAGGCTCGGCTTCCTGTCATCATGCAGATATGAACTTTTATAGTGTTCTAGAACATAGAAGAATAAAATGGTTACAAAAGAGGTCTAGCATCAAACGTATACAACCTACAATTACTAGTTACAGGAATAAATTAAAAAGAAAACTAGGCTTGTCATTGTCATTATCTGACATCACAAAAGTAAACAAAGATTTGGAAACACCAAAATGTACAGAAATGCTTTAAATAATACTAATTAAAAGGCGAAAAAGGCATGCTAAGCCTCCGCATAAAAGCTATGAAGTTATTCGGAAATGGCATGTGATAATATTTTGGATTACAATAGTTAAAAAAGTAAGTACAAAAACACAAACATTACAAACTTCACACGAAGTTTGAACCACCACAAATAGAGTTGCTTATTTTTTTCTTGAAGAGGCACTGACTGTCTGTTAAGGACACTTAAAACGCCTGTGCAGTTTAAACTCACCTCCGAACGTCAGAGCCATAATAATTATTTGCTTAGCAAATCAACATGACGTGCGGTTTTATCCAGCATAAGTAGTAGGTAGTACCTACTATGCAGCAATTAACAGCTGTAGTCAAGTCTTCACAATACAATAGGGACCTGCAAAAAAACATAGTTAAATCATTATCAAGATAATATAAACTTATATTGTCACTTACGTGATTCGTTATTTTGAGCTCCCGATATTTCGACGCTGTTGCAAGCGCCATGTTCGCGGGTAGTTTTAAACCGTGAAAGCTTAAAACAGTATTTGAAGATAATATAACATCACGCCTGGAATTCTTGAAGGGTTTGGCAGAGTTGTACCTAATACACCCTCATTTCTCCATTTCTTCCTCATTTTTCTTATGTTAATGTGTCTTGAAATAGGGGGCTAGCTAATTTGGAAAGGGTGGAATTGGTCCCTGATCCCAGTTTCAAAATGGGACGAGTTGCTCCCTAATCTCTAGCCGCAGGCACGTATACAGAGGGGGGATAGCTAGGATTTACCCCTGCCCCCCCCCCCCCCCGGAACCTGACTGAAAATAAACGGTATCATAAACTTCGGTACTTTAAGTTGTTAAAAATTAAAGTCCACTACATCGATTATTTACACAGTTTATGGTTGTTTCATGTTTGTTCTCCCCCGAACCAAAAGTGTGGATACATGCTTGCCTAGCCGATAGCTATAAACAAAAGTGTGGATACATGCTTGCCTAGCCGATAGCTATAAAAAAAAGTGTGGATACATGCTTGCCTAGCTGATAGCTATAAACAAACGTGTGGATACATGCTTGCCTAGCCGATAGCTATAAACAAGAGTGTGGATACATGCTTGCCTAGCCGATAGCTATAAACAAAAGTGTGGATACATGCTTGCCTAGCCGATAGCTATAAACAAAAGTGTGGATACATGCTTGCCTAGCCGATAACTATAAACGGGCCTCAAATCCAGACTCTATGGCTGTTATGAGAAATTCCTGAAGGAAGAAGCCAATACTTTGCTCAACTTGGAATCGAAACCAGGATCTCATACTCAGTAGGAGCGCTTGCAACTACCACGCCAACGATGCTTCATAATCAAGTCGTTCCTTAAAGAATCCACCTACACCAACCTACATATATATTACTAGCTGACCCGCGCAACTTCGTCTGCGTTAGTTTTTTTTTAATAAAAAGTATCCTATGTTACTTCTAATACCTCCAAGAATATGTGTACAAAGTTTCATGATGATCGGTTGAGTAGTTTTCGCGTGAAAGCGTAACAAACAAACTTACATTCACATTTATAATATTATTAGTAGGGATTAAGAAATTATCTCCATCATATGACAGTGACTTGGTTATTCCCATGGTTAGACCAGGGTAATTCCAATCTTAAATGTCACTTATTCTATATACGGAAATCGACTAGCGTAACTTCTTATGTAGTCGCATGAATCATTCTAGAAGTTCTCAGTAAAAGTAACCAAATCATTCAATAAGGATCTTACCTTGACACAGATCTAAGTTCAAACCGATTATTATTAAATATTGATTCCGATATTAGGCAAATCAAAAATCTTTTGTCCGAGTCAGTTGGTTTTCATCTACGCTGCGCATTGCGTAAAAGCATAGCGTATCGCTGTCTGGCGGAACATTCCAACTCAGAACTGCAACTAACGTTCTCCAAAATGCGCCCTTCTGACACATTGTTGACTAGTATAGTTCAGTTTTTACTTTAATCATAACTGGCCATGACCCCAAAACATTGGACTTCTAAAAAGGTATCCAAAAATTTACCTGACTGAGGATCTAGAGATCTACGAGTTACACAAAGTAAGTGGAGGCTGTATGGCTTCTTTCAATTGAACAATAAAATACCGAATTACGTACCAACTTATGTAAATTCGGTGTCACAACAAAAAACGCAATAAATACAGCTCTCGTTTGAATGACGATCCTTGTTATGTACAAGTATATGTTTAACTTAATGTTAAGTTTACATTACGGTAGAGATAAAGGTCCTTCCCTGCTAATAATAAACTGAACTGCAAAAAGTAGTGCCAAACAAATGTCCTAACTTAGTTACAATAAATATGGTAAGTACTCGTAACTATAAATCAATTCATATGTTGGTGCTAATTGATTCGCGAACAAAATTCCGAATTCTTTAATAGTACAGCGTTGACACACAATACGGCCAAGTTCGGGTTTAATTGCATTACATAAGTGAGGTTATAGTTTACGCAAGTACAGCGAGGTGTTGTAGGTGCGCCTCGCTCCGCCGCCCTGCTGCGCTAGACGCCCGCGCCGCGCCGCCAGTCTACATCAGCGTCTCTGCGCGCCTGCGCTGCGCTCGCGCAACCGCACTCACATCACCCGCGAACTTTTCAATTAATTACGCTCGTATCAAATCTCTTATTTCAATATATTTTATGAAAGAGCTCATTTAAAATTATCCTTCTGCTTTATTAAATTTCATCACCAAATCATTTGTACTTAGGTTTGCAAACTATAGTTAATTGCACTATAAGAAATAATTGTAAGACACACAAAGGATTAGATTAGTCTTAAGATAACGGCCCGTCGTCAACTCTGCTCACTCGCTCAAGACGGCGACGTACGGTTTTCAGCGTTATAAAATGGATTTTTATCTGAAGTGATTGAATATATCTTAGTCTCCTGCATATGCTGAATGCAGGGAAATACATGTGTTACTTCTTCTAAAAGTGTCAGCGTTTAATATTTCAGTGATCAAAATGGTGAAAATTTCTAGGAAAAGTGTATCTCTATCGGCCCTATGGGTGTCGACGAACGAAAAGCTGAGCGATTTTTACGCGTCGTCATGGCAACGAGGAGAGTCGCCGATACCTATGCTGGTGTTCAGAATGCTGTTGACAGGAGTAGCGCTGGCCATCCTCACATGGTCTCTGGTGGAGGCCCCTAACCCTTACTGGCTGATATACCTCACGAACTGGGGCCTGTTGCTGGTCGCGGGGATGCTAATATGTGGAATGACTGTGTCCTTCGAGGCTCTTTACAACAAGTCATACGGTAAGTTATTCGCTATCTTTGACTTCTATCGTTTGAACTCAGTCTCAGTCAACCTTCCGCTTCATTTTACAAGCATAGTTTGAAACCCACATCGAAAATTAATACAGCTTGACTTGTGAACCCCACTCAAGTGTTCAAAGCAAGTCAAATGTTAATCCTGAAACGGCTTAATACAAGATCCTGCCAGAGCAGCAGTCTTTGTGGAAAATTTTCTCAGTTCAAGTAATAACGCTGATAATCATCAAGACGCAACATGATTTAATAAGTGACCTATCCATCTCCTACTCCATATCAGTGTCTTATCGGAAGAACAGGACTACCTAAGTCTAAAAAGTCAAAATGAACTTAGTTTTAGTTACCAAAGTTAGTGACAATTAAGAAAAGACAAGGCTAAGGAAAAGCTTGGGAATATAAAGTAACTAAAATACCCGCTCTCTCCTTCGATCTTGATCTTCAAGAGCACCTAGTAGAACGCTTTTCCATAATAAGGCATAAATATTATCAACATGAGATGTGGGAAAAACTAATTTCAATGACTACATACCTACTGTTCTTTTAAAAACAACGATTCTTGGTCAACCTTTCAAGAAGGAATAGGTACAGTCATAAACCAATAAAGTATTAACATTTATCAGCAATGAGTAACAGGACATTCCTTGCAATGTCAATAAATTAATGTTTACTTATTTTTAAAACTAGCTGTGCCTTTCGGTTTCATCCGCTGTTTCTTTTTTTTTCTGTTTACTCGGTCTCCAATAGTCGTAACGTTATGTAAAATAGCCTGTAGGTAACGTGCCTCAAGAATAAATGCTTTGTTATTTCATTTTTCAAATTTAGCTGGTAGTTCCAAAGATTAGCGAATTCAAACAAACAAATACGTTCTTCAGTTTTATTGTATTAGTATACAAGTGTGCGTGTGTTTGTAATTCTTCGCGTCTTAAACCTTGACTGATTGTGATGGTATTATTTTACTTAATTCACCTGGATGACTCTTATCAGTATTTGCTATAGTTAGACCCAGTTGGAGGCACTGTTTTCGACATCCAGAAAATATTGGAACTGGACCACTACATCTGTACTTAATATTATAAAGCTGAAGAGTTTGTTTGTTTGGTTAAACGCGCTTATCTCAGGATAATAAAATATATTTTTTATTTTTTTATTTTGTGTTTCATAGTCCATTTATTGAGAAGAAGCTATA
The DNA here is from genome assembly GCA_916618015.1 of Xestia c-nigrum. Lineage (NCBI taxonomy): Eukaryota > Metazoa > Arthropoda > Insecta > Lepidoptera > Noctuidae > Xestia > Xestia c-nigrum. Next base: position 8,334,558 of record OU745245.1, on the reverse strand, counting down.
TAACGTAACATATAACATGATACGACCCATAGCAGCGGAGCATAAGTGAAAATGTTTCAAAAACTTTATTTTGTATAATTTATCCCTTTTGTGAGCTTTTGTTCTCTAGTTTTTGTCGCAAGTTGCGCGAGTCAGCTAGTTGTCTATATCTGTCGAGTCAGCTATTTTTTTTATACTTTTCACGTACGTATACCCAACGGAGTACTTTATCAATAATTAAAGTAAACTCTTTTATGTCCAAGTCCACTTCCTGCTGGCCCTCAAACGGACAACAGTGAAACATGTTTAAAAATAATTAACGACTTAACCCTTTTTTACCGCTCGCGCTCGCTCAAGAAGTCGATGCATGTTTTGACGGCCATCAGGTACAATCGCAAATATACGATAGAAAACATCCGCAAACTATTAATCGCCATTCAACAGTATAACTTGATTTACCTTTTGTAAAACAAAGCCACGATTGTTCGAATGTTCTTGTTACACGCAAATCCGCTCATTGTGATCAACTTCTAAATCAAACATTCAATCAGATAATCTATAATAACGCTGTCCTATTGTCACACGAGGAATATGGTGGAATTATAAATATTGACATAGATTCTCTCAGAGTGTATGAGGTTAAAAGGAGCTGTTTATATCCAGTTATTCCTGCCGCTGTTTTCGTATTATCCTAGAACAAGTCGTGACGTGAGTCGTGACCCATCTCGGAACTTTGACTTTTTGATAAAAAAAGTAAATTGTCTCAATTGTGAAACATGTGAAACGGATGTTCACATTTACTTGTAGAGTGTAATAAGAGCAAGAAGGAAAGAGAAACACTGTTAGTGTAGTATGTATAACGTGACCATACGTCCCGTTTTGAACGGGACTGTCCCGTTTTTCGATTCTCTGTCCCGGTGTCCCCCAAAAAGGCATCGGGACGCAAAATGGTCCCGTTTTCCTAAACCGCATAAATATTGGGGCGCGAACGGCGTGTGCGACGCCGAAGAATAGGAGATATCTTATTGGGCAGATTTAAAAACTACTACCTACCTGAATGGGAAAACATTCAAAAAGCATTAGATGTATTTATTGAAAAGGGATGATATAAATAGTACTAAAGATACAGAAGTATTTGACGAATTTTCACTGATCACAAACTACATCACTTCGCAAAAGGAATGTAACAATCAAAAAGTTGCGACGGAAAATAGATGGGAAAATAGGTGTTCAATAATCTTAAACATAAAACCTTTTGTACCATAACTGAAACGTACATACCAGTAGAAAGAGTGAACAAAATATTGTGTGACTTCTGAAAAAAACCCAGTTACATGTACCGCTTCTACCGCTTCTGAGAATTTTATTCCTAATTAAAATCTTCACCAACTGTTTAAAAGATAAACCAAACAAATATTTGGCAAACTTTTTTACATTTGCAAGAAATCGTTTTAATTTTCAATATACTTATTAAAAAAAAATCATGAATTTTGATTTGACTAGGTACTGAATGAAACTCGCTTAAATGTATGACAAAACTCAAATTTGATTTTGCTGCTTTAACTGGCCTAAACGTGTTGAATTGGCGAGCATCATCAACGATAAAAGATCGATGTCCCGTTTTGAAAACAAATTTAAATGGTCACGTTAAGTATGTAACGTAATTTTAACCTACTTAGGTACGTTAAAATTACGTATATTGATCTCAAGTTTTAGCGCAACCTTCACTGGAGATACCAATTCTACTTGCTGATTTATCTTGACTTCTAGAGAATTTAACTATGTATACTAATAATACTTTTTTTATAATTATTATTATTTATTTGCCAGAATACAAAGAGGTCCACCGTGTCAGTAACAAATGTAATTTAGTTTAAAATAGGTTAAATTCTGATGTGTCTGACTTCCCTATGAGGATAAAACCCAAGAAAAAAAAACCGGTCGTGACATCACGGTACGGTGGGCCTAGGCAGTTGGTTGGCGTCTTCGTTACGACGACTGTTTATTTATGTCACACTAACCTTTCGTCGGAGCCGGCTCTACGCGCGTAGTTAGATAAAAAGTAAATAGAGTGTAGCAAGACTATAGTTACATAATACGCACTGGAGATTAGAAGTAGGTAAGGTACAGTCTATCTAGGCCTAGAATCTAGGGCGTTTAGGGAATAATTTAGGCCCTAGATTGTTCCCTACTTAACAATTACAATATTTAAAAAATATGAAGGTGAATTATTATTTCTGTATTTCTAATAAATGGGTCTAAAGAAACTTTTGAGTTTCTGAGTTTTTACGGAACTCTTCATGTGCGAATCCGATTTGCACATGGCCGAATTTTCAAAACAGCTATACAGTTTTTCGGTGTATTCCCGTAGACCACACCGCCACCGGGCCTCTGATGGGGCCAGCGGAAATGAATTAAAATAATAAAAAATGTGTACTACAGTTACTCTCCAGATAGGAATCCCTCCCTCATCTCACAATCGTATTTAAGAACATCTGTCACCGCATTAAATTCTTCCGGCACAATACTTCCTATCTTGGTAAGGATTCGAATCGGTTGGGATACAAGAACAACGAGTACTTCTTTCCATTTCCAATAACCATCCTCGTTTATTAATCGTATTTGGATGGAATCTATTATAATACGAACAAAGGGCAGTGTTCTTTATGGTTGAATAAACACATTTCAATAACAATACCTTTACCATTACTTTACCTCACATTAATGTCAGTTAGGTATAATAGAATATTATTTACACATGATTTGAAATTGAAATATACAATCATCGTACAATATGTTTTTACAAAGAAGATCGTTCCAACTTTAAAGTCAATCTATTAGAGGAAATCTTAATGTTAACGGTTGTTTTTAAACTTGACATGTATTTTTTTAACAAGCTACATTAAATTAAAACGACTGTGTGTTGGGGTTTTTTAGTTACAGGTATTTCTTTTCAATATAGTTTACTTTATTCTACAAATCAAGCCCTTTCTTTTGATACCCATATTGAGGGTGTTGTTGGATAAAAATGTAACCCGCCATTTTGTGGCGGCAGCCATCTTTGACTGTTTTTTATCAAACATAACTAAGGACATTCCCGACTAATTCACCTTTCAAACGAAAACATCAAAATCAAAATCGGCTCATCCGTTCGGGAGCTACGATGCCACAGACAGACACGCACACAAGTCAAACTTATAACACCCCGTCGTTTTTGCGTCGAGGAATAAAAAAAAGATAACAAATCGATATCTAAATAGAACTTATGAAACGTCAAGAAAAAAGAGCTTGGTTCGGGTTGATCGTTTGCCTATGAGCAGAATCGGGAAGAAACCATCCATGGTTACTCTTCTTAAATGTTTTAGTTTTAGAATAATATCATGTTACAGCTTACAGCATTAGTACTTACTTAAGTATGGGCGGCCGATACACAAAAACAAGATAAAAAGTTAACAAGCATCTACGAATCTACAAAGCCTTCACTGAGGTGCGCACTATGCCCTCAATCTTAGCAAACGGGGCCATAGTAAAGGCAGTCAAGTTGTCAGGAGCAAGCGAGGTTGTCCTCATCGGAGACATAAACCAGCTACCATTTCTGGATAGAGAGAACCTTTTCGAGTTAAGGTATACCCGTCCAAATCTGGTGGCTGGCATCACCCAGGAGCTGCTCTGCACACACCGCAATCTGATGGATGTGGCACGCGGTAGTGGCGGTGTCGAGACATACAGTCAGTTGCGTCTATTACACCGACGACGCCGATGACGCCACTGGCCGCTTTGCGAAGAGAGTGATGGATGCGCCAACTAAAACGGTCGTTGAGTACAACCTGAAGACGTCCATGCAGCATCGAGATGCAGTCGTTGTGGAAGCTTTCCTCAGGCCAGCGAAGTCCCTGATCAGACGACGTATTTAACAAAAATAGATTATGTAAAGCTGCATGACAGGGTGAGTCTGTCATACTCACGTAAAAACAGTCCCGATGGTGGCGGTGCACATCCGGTCGCTAAGTTCCCTACAAAATGGTTGAGCTAAGCGGCGCGGATGTGCAGGTCATGTCCGTGAACGGGTGCCGACGGTTGCTGCCGGTCGACTCACATTGCCATGCAGTTTTGAAAAATAATAGTTAAATATATAGCTTGGTGTAGATTTTTGTTGATTTTAATTAGTGGTTAAGGAAATATCAACAACTGTAAAGCCTAAAAGACAAAAAAAAAACATTGGATGGACTCACGTAGATCTTAAGTTACTAATAATAAGCTTAGATTAATGTAACGTGTCCAATGATGGAGCACGATCGTAGGTTTATTTTTTTCTTTTAAATTAATCAAACAATTCATAAAATGAGAATAAGAGCGCGGACCCTGCCGGTCTGCGGTAGAAAACTAATTAAAAAGAAAATGAAAAAAAAGCTTTCACTGTTCACACATTCACAAACAATCGTTAAAAATAGTACATTTTGATACAAGTGGAGAAAGTTTGTTGTTGTAGTACAAGGCGGTATTAACACACGAGCCGAAAGGCGAGTGTGTTATTGAGCCGAGAACTGCAATAACAAATGTCCACGTGTATCAAACGACGTTTTTCAATACACTTTTGAAGAAATAAAATAAAATAATGTAAAATATTTGTGTCATGAATGTCACTATGATTATAATTTATTTTTTCCGCGCTTTGTTTTCGCCATGTTCAAGGAGAGGCAAAGGTATGAAGCCGTTATACAGCCTAATATAAAAAATAAATTTTAATTTGTTTGAATTTAGAACACAAATAAATGTTAATTTGTTTATAAAAGTAAATATTAGTTATAAATAATCATGTTTATCACCGATATTGAATTTATAAACACAATTTGAATATTCAAAAAATTTTATAAAGAAAGACGTAGATCGCTTTTCCGAACAAAAAAAAAACAGACTGCCACAGATAATTGATACATATACTTAGTACAAATTGGTTCATTGCATAATTAAAAAAAACATTCACCTCTGACTATAGAGTCAGATTCATAGAGACAATTTTACTTTCTGCACGTGTGTGGAAAATACATGGAAAATGCACGCGTGTGAAATACATTGTATTTTGAAACTAATAGTAGTGCGAAAAGAACCAGTTTTCAAGGAAGTGTATTGAAAAGAATTTATACAAACCTAAGAACAAGAACCAAAAATTAAACATGGGTCACAAATATTGTAATCAGTGCTGCTACTTTAAAACAAAAGGTGTTAAAATGATTTGAATAGTTTTCAAACCATTTAAACAACACAAATACTGTCATCAGTGCTGCTATTCTGAACAAAAGGTGTTTAAATTGATTAATTGACATAAACTTATTGATAAAAATCTCATTTACAGGAAACGAAAAACAAAGATTGAAAATAGTTAGAGATATACATTTATTGGTAAAGTTTTGGAGCTATCCGGGAAACTGCATGCGCAGAAGGAATTAAAGCCAAACTTCTTTATCTTGAACGTACCTAGTCCTTGATTTTTTAAAAAGGACACGCAAAATGTACAGTGACGAGCGCCAATATGTATACAGTGTACACTTTCCATAATATTGTAGCTATTTTCGCGAGAAAGAACGATTGTAACTAGGAGATTGGATCTTTTTCATAAAAATATGAGTTCCAGAATACTATGTACGTGATAACATTAAATCTTAATCAGTACTAATGTACTGATTAAGATTGTGTTTCTCCTAATGGAGAAACACAATTTAAAAAATTCTCAAGCGCTTACATATTATTAGACGTAGGTACTTAGTTTTTGAACTTCACACATCGGTCAGTTCTGTAATTGACTTTAATAACTAAGCGTATACTGTTAATCTGAATACCTGTACTTAAAATCAACTTTTTTTAGAATTAGTTTTGTAATAAGATGGAAAATGATTGGTAATAAAATAAAATATCGCCTTTATTCAATATAAACATAATTCCCAGGAAGCTTGTTTTTATGTATATTGTGTAAGTAAGTACCTACATAGCTTTATTAAGAACACGGCATAGCTACGGTAAACTGCAATAATCATCCCACAGTAAAACTCGACTGCCGGCAGAGACGCAGTAATGTCGTAATTTCCACGATGTCGACGTCTGGTGGAGTGGTGGGACGACCCCATACGCAACATAGCATTATGTCTGACGCAACATAGCTATCGCCTGCCATTAAAATTCACTACCAACTATATTATGCCCCCTTAAATTACCATTCGTACTTGACCTTGTTCGTACTAGAAACTTGACACAGTTATTTGTTCCAAATCCAATATTAAGACCTAATTTCAGCAAACCCTATTAGTTAAATGTGACTTTAAATATTCTGACAGACTGGGTTGCATAGCTTAAATGCTTATCACCGAATCCCTTCCTTTCCATAAATTAGCTCGCTAAGGTAAGCACCGTCTAGGTATATGTCCTCCTTCCTAAAATAAATAAATAAAGGAACAGTTCCAAAGGCGACCGCAACCGCCAGCCCAGGGGCAACTGTACTGCAGCTCACTGACTAAGACAGACTGCAGCGACACGACTGATTTCTGCGTAACTATGAATGCGCTCCTGTACATGACGACATTGCAGCCTGACCCTGTATTCGAGCGGACGGATGCGGCGACCGCAGACCACAAGTTGATAACCCATTCACTGGTTGCACTTGCAACTAACAAAGCGAGACGATGTGGGTTGGTATTTTTTTCTTACACAAGTATGACCATTGCGAAACTGACAAACCGAAACCCGTCGCAATGATGACGCCGCGTTAAGAATTAAAATCGCAGCCGCGATGTCGCTTGCGGTTTTTAGTATTACTGTGGTCTGAGGGTTATTATCCACCGCAACGCCACAGACGTGTGCGGTCTGCCGTAGCTTTCAGTGGTATACTTTAATTCCCGTCACCACGTTCGCAAAGCAAAACGAATGACGATAGAAATATGTCGTCAGTATTGCACATCAGACTGCTGCATACGTTGGCAATCGTACATTATTTTGTAGCGCTCTAACTCCTTTCCTATGAAATTACGCAAACAACCACTTAATTAGCGGCAATTAGCACCTTCTTGTATACCAGTTTCAAGCCGCGCGCTAACTTTCTGATCAAGAGATCAGAAAGTAAATCTAACAAATTAACAAAACAATGGTAACGCTAATTTCCCACGAGTCACGACACTGCCACCATCATCATTTATTTGATTATCCTCCCACTGGAACGCCACACATAGTAAAAATGACACTAGTGAAGCACAAGAATAACTAAACTGATGGTGCTGTTTTTCTTCTCTGTCCTGTGCGTGGTGGACGTCGAACATCGTCGTCGGACGTCGTCGTGGTGGGTCACGATCGCTCACCCTGCGTCAGATCACCTCTCTTCCACCGCTCCGCATTTTACTCCACATTGCGCTCATTCTTTGTAAATATATGAAATACTTTATTAAGTTTTTCAAATCTATATCTATACTAATATTATAAAGCAGAAGAGTTTGTTTGTTTGGTTGAACGCGCTAATCTCAGGAACTACCGGCTCGAATTGGATAGTCCATTTATTGAGGAATACTTTAGGCTATATAACATCACGCTACGACCATTAGGAGCGGAGCAGGAATGAAAAATGTTGCAAAAACGGTTTTTTTTTACCTTTCGTTTTTCTCTCATAAGTGACGCAGAGGAAGTTGCGTGGGTTAGCTAGTTACAGATGTTGTCTACCTGTTTCCCACGACACATAATAATTAGAATTCCAGCCTATATTACCTGGACCAGTGGTCATTTCGAGCATCCCTGCTGCTCTTCCCGCAAAGCCCATGCCTGCAAAGGCAACGGACCTGGCTGATGCTGACGGTTTCGTGACGGTGCAGCGGAGGAAACGCCGTCAGCGAAACTGTAAGAACCGCTCCGGCAAGGCTCCTGCAGAGCCCAACGTAAACCTGCGAAACCCGGGGTGTCCAGCGAAGCCAAACACCCCGGTGTACATCTCTCGCCTAGATTACACCACTGAGGCTGAGGACATCGAGGAGTACGTGCGCCGAAGGTTGAAGTACACGCTAAGAGTACAACTACTGGAGTCGCGCCGCAACGTCAATTTCAAGGCGTTTGTGGTGCGTATCCCAACGTGTATGCTCCATTTGGCGATGGAAGAAAGTTTTTGGCCGCAGGATGTGGTGTTCCGTCGTTTCCGCGGACAGATTCCACAAGAACGCACAAAAGATCGTGCAAGTGAAGTGCATCGTGTACTAACATAGTTTATAAGTTACTATACTAACAAAAAATGTTATTAGTATGTATATTTAGGTTAAGGTATTTATGTATGAGTCTTTGTTACCTGAAATAAATGGTTTATTATTATAATTTCTTTTATTCATTTTTAAACATATTATTTACATTTTTAAATATATCCTAAAACAAAACTAAAAAATACATTTAATAACATAAAAAATAGTGGTCCACCGACATCGGGAACAGGGTCCAAGCTACCGGTGGTTAGGCCCGCAGAGACAGGAACATCCTCACAATGCGAGCAGTATCGAGGAGTACTGCCATCTGTATCAGGCTCTTGATCGAGCCGCCTAAAGAGAGCTTCGATATATGGTCATCGAAGCTCTTGTCAATAAGGCCATTGGCCGTCACGACAATCGGCACAGTGATAACTGAGTTCATATTCCACATGTCGCGAACCTCGTGTGCCAAGTCGAGATATTTTATTTGTTTTTCTTTCTCAGCTTTCACAAGGTTCTGTCATGTGGAATGGTAACATCGATTATCATTACGCGGCGCGCTGATCGGTCTATCACCACTATGGAAGGCTTATTGGCGACCATAGTCCTGTCAGTAATGATAGACTGATCCCAGTACAACGTGACATGGTCTTTCACGAGAACTGGGTCGGGCACATACTTGTAGTACGGTACTTCTGATTCTACAAGATTATTTATATTTCAAGGCAAGTGGCTGGTGAATAATCCTGGCTACTTGATTGTGTCTGTGCAAATATTCGCCGTAAGCTAGATGAGAACAACCAAAAATAATATGTCTGATGGACTCACCCGGAAGGTGACATGCCCGACACACGTCAACCGTCCCGTCCTTCATAATATATTTCCGGTAGTTGTTCGTCAACATAACTTCGTCCATAATCGCACAGACAAAACCTTCAGTTTCCCCAAAGAGGTCGCCAAAACGTAGCCAGGAAGCTAGAAAATCTACATCGGGCCCATGAAATATACTTATTCATTAATTAGTAGAGGTTTCGTCACGATTTTTTTCTTCACCGACGTCATTGATGTCCAAGATAAACTTATAGTAGTCGGTCTTTCACCATATTGATTTCATTGCTTATATATTGCTTCAGCCTTATGCCCAATAAGTATTTCTGGTATTTTCAGAGCAAAAGACGCTGCCATGGTACGCGAGCTTGTACTGGGCGGTGTTCAACATTGCCATCACAATCTCCATCATGATCACCTCGCTGTACTGGCTTCTATTGTATAACCCTGGTAAGTCTACTACCTCGCTTGTTATATCTCCTACCTGCATCCGTACGTATTAACACAACACAAAGAACTTTAGCTTGGTAACGTGTGTCTGTAGTACTGAAATGGTATCTTCAGCCGGATTTAAACGTAGAGAAGGCAAAAAGTAAAACGGGTTCTGATTATCGTGTACAGGCATTGATGGCCGGAAACAGACAGAGTTGACATTCAAATTATTTTCACTCTCAAGGCCAACTTGTGCTGATAAGATTGTAAAAATAAACATTTTTAATTATGATGATGTCTCATACCTAACATTTATTAGCAATTTTAAAAATACACATACCCGGCATATAAAAGCAAATTTAAAAATACCTACTAGGTAGAATTAAAATGTCCCTCAACATGGCAAAAATGTCTACATCTGACAAGAAACATACAGCTATTAATTGCTTCCATTTAACTATTTCGGACCATTTTAAGAACCCACAATGACATTTTTGGACATAAACTGTGAAGGGAGTAATACAATTAAACGTAGAACTTTTTTTTTTTTTTTTTTTAAGGATGGGAAATCATCAAATGACCCCCCCCCCCCCCCACTCTGGGCGGAGCGGGAGGGAGTGTCAGACTCTTACTGACTAAAACCATCCATGTTCCTTCCTCGCCTTCCGCCGGGGCCGCGGTATCTCTTTCGAACAGGCCCGCAACCCCGGCAGGTTAAACGTAGACCTGTGAATGAAATAACCGTCGTTATGGGCTTCGCTGCAATCGGGTAAAAAGACACTTGCTTAATTAGGAATTTGGGACCCGTGAATATTAGACTAGCAGACCCTTAAACTTTATTCAATGGTTATCGGTTACAGAGTTGGGAGAAAAGATGGGTGCTCGCGCGTTCTGGCTGGACGTGTCGACACACGGCATCATGTCGTGCGTGTGCATGATGGAGCTGCTTCTATCGCGCACGCCCGTTCGTTTCCTGCACGTCTACCATCCGCTCGGCTTGGGGCTGTGGTACGTCGGCTTCTCCGCCATCTTCTACGCGGCCGGCGGCACGGATATGTGAGTAGTGGTAGCTTTGCGTAAATAAAAGTACTCTGTGGCGTAAGCATTCAAATGACGTACAAGCAGCGTACTGTTCAGTTTAGCCTTGCTTTTGTTCGTCGTAGCTTCTTAGGTGGTTTTTGGTATAGCGTGAGCGTTCGTCGTAGCGCTTTTCGCAGCATTTCGCGTAGCATTCGGCGTAGCATTTGGCGTAGCTTGAGACGTAGCGCAGCGTAGCGTGTTTGATTCGACGATTGAACATATTGACGAAACATAATCTTGATGATTGTTTCTTAAAACAAACCCTTTGGGTGTAACCTGTGTAAAAATACCCTTAACGAAGCCGAAAGGCACGTGTGCTCGCCGGCATTGTGATAAATTTGTTGTTGTGGACCGTGTATAGTTGTGGAGATATAGGAGGTAAAAGGACTATTTTTACTTTTTAAGTAGATACCTTTTTTAATGCAATAACTTTATTTTAAATACCTTCATGGACTCGGTAGGTACTATTTAATGTATTCATCAGTATAAAGTTTTAATTGAGTCACATGGAGTCCTACCGTAAACAGTGACTTATTCTATCCCAAAAAGAAGTTTCTCAGCACTGTATATGTCACCGTAAAATTGTCAAAAACGTTATATTGTAATATCTCTAGCGATATTGTAAAGTCTCGAATTATTGTCAATTAACAATTAATTATTATTATTACAATATAACGTATTTGACAATTTTACGGTGACATACATATTTCTTGGTTGAGGGCTTCGTCAAGGGTTCGTTCACATCTTGTACAGTCTGACATCTTCATGCGAATTTAACATATTTTTTGCAGTAGCTATTTCACTATCTTATCACCACTGATTAAGTACATATTTCATCGTTTCAGAAACGGGAACCGTTACATTTACGACGTGCTGGATTGGTCACATAGTAGGCGTACCAGCATCGTGGTGGCAGCGTCCATGGCAGGCGTCATCGTGGTGTATGCGTTCGTTTGGGGAATCGCATTTTGTCGAGACAAACTGTCGATGGCCCTGATACGTACGACCAGCCATAACTTAGCCGCTGCCCCGTCTGATCGACACATTACGAGAATCATATGAATCCACTAATATACATAGATTTAAGGAATATAGATCTAAACCTCATTGAGCGCAGAAACGAACAATGTTGCGATGAAGCCGCGATCCATGACTTGTTTTTTGCTCAGTAAGCTTTTCCCGATACAAAGTAGTGTACTTATATTGTATTAAAATAATGACACGAATGTTATTTAATTTAAGACCGGGCAGAAGCTCAACTAGTAGTTCGTAAGTAGGTTATTACAGTGAAGCTACAAAATGTAGTACAAAATAAAATATATTGGTTTCGGACAATTATTACGTTTGATCGGATAGTCTTAATTTACGCAACTTAATTTCATTATTACAAGACATCCTTCTGAATTTTGTAAAAAAAAAATAGTAAATGCCTTTGTTTTAATTCAGTAGGTAGGTACGGAAGTTTGTATATTTTAGTACCTATGTAACATTGAAAGTTGGCGTCTGTTTAATTAAATGTATATATAATGGGTTATAAGATACACATAATAAAACCTGTTGGTGTGAAATGTGTACATTTTTTCAACCATTACCAACAACCACTCCTGCATTCGTGGGAGTTATTTTATGAAATAGTTTCTTAAAATATTATCTATACCTACGCTCCTATGCAGCTCTGCATTACCTATGTGATAATGAAGAGTCCAACCGGTGTTAAATTCTACACTGTTCCATAGGCGAGCCTTCAATATTCGCTTTCAAATTACACGGTTGATGTTGGGTTGGATCGTGAGCGGTACATACCATACGGCAGCAGATACGCAGCTGCAGTCCGTCGTGTGTAAGTATGTAAGGGATTGTGTGCACGAGAACAAAATGTTGGTCATATCACTTCGAGCTGTTAAACTGCAAGAGATTTTCTTTGCATCAGATGCTCATATCTGACATAGTCGTCCTTGCTTTTTACGGCGAAAAACAATTTGAGGTCGTCGGGAAACAACAAACAGTACAGGGAGAAAGCAACACCTGCTAACTTTGGAACATGTAATTATCGACTAGATCGAATGCATTTCTGAAGTCAAAGTAAGCAGCATCAGTTTGTCGCCCAGTAACTAACGTCCGCATCAAAAAAGTCACGATTACTGGTGATAGCGTATTTCTTCTCCGGTCGAAACCCATGCTGAGCGTCTGATATAGCTGTGCACTAACCTGAATGTATATATTTAGAGCAGTTTTCAATTCCATAAAATACTAGGGACCCGTTCCGGCTTCGCACGGCTGCAAATTACAAATGAAGAAAATGAAAAGTGCAATTGATTCTTATATAAAGGGTGTAAAACACCTCTTAACGAATACGAAAGGCACTTGTTCTCCTGTGTGCGTACGCGCAGCGGAATGTTGTTGAATTTAAAGATTTTAATTATGCAGATATTTAGTGTATGACGTCGTATAATTGTGTATGGTAAAAAAAAATTTGTGCACGCAACCATTGTGGAGAAATTCACCAAAAACTGATTCCGCTGGGCGAACGTTGTCCTGGCGGAACTTTTTTTAATCCATAGACTTTAGAAGAAAAGAGATGTGTCCAAAAATTAGTGTGTATTTGTGTGTAATTGTGTATGTATGAATAAAACTAGTGCATGCATAAACTTCGGAGAAATTCAAGTTTCCGCTACGCGAACGTTTGGCCATTAGCTAGTTTTCATATAAAGCGCTTACATAGAGAACTGTAGATTTTTACATACGTTGTTTTGAATTTGTTTATATTTGTTTAAAAAACAGATTCAGAAAAAATCGTAGGGCTTAAAAGATAAAAATATAAACGTAAAATACGCTTATTAGGTCTTAGTTCTTAAAGTATGCACTTTGGGGTCTAGATTTTCACGTTTATACAAACCTTGTAAGTGTCTGCAACATGTTGCCAAGTATCAATGATGTTCCGTTAGTAATTAAAGAGTTATAGGATAAATTTACCATGAATAGATCACTGTTTACAAAGCAGTCAAATATCACGACGTTCTAAATGAAGTGCATGGTAAAATGTATGCCAATAATTAGTGTATTCATTCAACTATTCACATGCAAAATTTCATGTCATTAAATTCAGTAATTAAAGAAAAACAATTATAATACTGACGAAGCATCGAAAACCTACATAACCCGACCAAGTTCGGATGGCTACAAAAAAGCGGCCGTGCCATATATCTAAGAAACGTTCTTAACCTTCCAATATAGTATTTATTAATATGGTACAGTTGCGTACACAAGCGTTAGGAAAAAATAAAGCAATTGCATTTCTTGAATGAAAAATATTTTTTTAATAATAACGCCACTATCTACGATAAAAACAAATCTTCAATTAACAAGTACTTCTCTATTTAAATATCCGCGTACAAAAATATTTTTAATTACATATAATACTTAATTATGTAATTATAATAACGTTAACAAACGCTTGCAATGACAGCAATAGACTTAAATGTGTTTTAACTAAAATAGATTATGAACTAGCTTTTGCCCGCGACTTCGTTCGCGTGGATGACGAAACTTAGGGTAAGTATAATATTTCGAGCTTCAATAAAAAAATTCCTACCTACCTACCTACTTTCTGTCATAGTCAAATACATTTAAAAAAGTAGGAGTACAAAAATAAATGACCTATAAATTATATCGAAACAACAATTGTGTTTTCACCTATACCAATTCAATACCGGTATTATACTGTAAATTTTGGGATGTTACCTAAATATATTGCACGGCCGCTTTTTTGTAGCCATCCGAACTTGGTCGGGTTATGTAGGTTTTCGATGCTTAGTCAGTATTATAATTGTTTTTCTTTAATTACTGAATTTAATGACATAAAATTTTGCATAAGAATAGTTGAATGAATACACTTTTTATTGACATACATATTACCATGCAATTCCTTCAGAACGTCGTGATATTTGACTGCTTTGTAAACAGTGATCTGTTCATGGTAAATTTGTCCTATAACTCTTTAGTTACTAACGGAGCATCATTGATACTTGGCAACATGTTGCAAACACTTACAAGGTTTATATAAACGTGAAAATCAAGACCCCAAAGTGCATACTTTAAGAACTAAGACCTAATAAGCGTATTTTACGTTTATATTTTTATCTTTTAAGCCCTACGATTTTTTCTAAATCTGTTTTTTTTTTAAATATAAACAAATTCAAAGCAACGTATGTAAAAATCTACAGCTCTCTATGTAAGCGCTTTATATGAAAACTAGCTAATGGCCAAACGTTCGCGTAGCGGAAACTTGAATTTCTCCGAAGTTTATGCATGCACTAGTTTTATTCATACATACACAATTACACACAAATACACACTAATTTTTGGACACATCTCTTTTCTTCTAAAGTCTATGGATTAAAAAAAGTTCCGCCAGGACAACGTTCGCCCAGCGGAATCAGTTTTTGGTGAATTTCTCCACAATGGTTGCGTGCACAATTTTTTTTTTACCATACACAATTATACGACGTCATACACTAAATATCTGCATAATTAAAATCTTTAAATTCAACAACATTCCGCTGCGCGTACGCACACGTTCTCCTCGTCATTCTGATCATTTTTTTGTTCTACGCTATACCTGGGAACCTTCTAGTTACGGAGATATTGGGGGTCAAAGTTGCAAGAAATTGAAGAGTTTTTTTTCAAATACCACTTTTTATCGCATGATTTTTACTTGAAATATCTCTACGACCCCCTTACTATTCAATCCATCCATCCGCACAATGTTTTGAGTGTGTTACATTGAGTTATACCACAAAACATGATTTATAACCTCAAAAAAAAAGGTGTTTTCCAGCAATCTTTTTTGCGTAAAGTTACTTAGTTTGATATACAGAATGCTTGGTTAACGGCTTTGTGATGAGGTGAAATACACCCTGTATAGAAGACTAGCGGACGTCACGCGGTTTCACCCGCTTAGTTCCCGTTCCCGTGGGAGTACGGGAAAATAATGTGTACTATAATTATGTTACTCAGGGTGAATGTAGCTTTCCAATGGTGAAAGATTTTATGAAATCGGCACAGGAGTTTTTGAGTTTATTCATTACAAACATACACACAAAAATTCAATGTTTTCCTCTTTATAATATTAGTGTAGATAGATTTAAGATTTATTTGACATTCATGTTTAGACTGCGTCGTTGGTATATTGGTGGCATGCGCAACTGCTGAAGATGAGGTACTGGGGTTCTGTTCACAGGTCGGGCAGTGTTATATAAGCCCGCGGGTTTGGCAATAGGCACATGTGAGTGAGTAAAACATAAAATACGATGTGCTATTAGGTTTCGAGTCGTTGCGCAAGCATCAAGATGCAGAGTTAGAAAAAGGAGGCCGGGGTAGGAGCTCTCGGTCACACTTCGTCCCTCGGACACATTGTACGTACTTTTGCTGAAGTTATACTCTGTTATTTATACATACGAGCGACTACAGCGCGTATGCATATTTTATGTGCGCAGACGACACTGAATTTCTGAACGTGAGGTTTGTTGGGTGGTGGGTGCTGCTCAATATCGTTTAGGATGAGCTAAATTAGCAACTCTATTTGTGGTACTTCAAACTTCGTTTGAAATACTATTAGAATAAGTTCAAATCAGCTTGCACTACAAAGTGGTTGTTACGTCAGTCACTGCGCGACAAATAGTGCGAGGGTTTTCGATCGATTTACAAAAAATCTATTGATTGGACTAAAAAACTAAAACAATATAATGCAAATATATTACTTTTGCTTACTATTTACTAAAAAATCAGAATGATCATCATGTACTTTTAGGCATTTTAAAACACGTGTTTAGCTCATGTAATCGCCTTAAAGCGCGTTAATCGCGGGTTGTTATTTTTTCGGTGCAGCGAGTGAAAACAGACAAGTTTGAATTGTCAAAATAGGTATGACACACAAAATAGGTCATACAACTCAAAATTGTAAGGCTGAAACCTAGCAGGTATAATAACTGTGAAAGAAAGTTGCCCATTCCAGAAAACTAGTCTCTTCAAGCATTAATTTGTTGTATTGCGTCTCGGTGTGTGACGTTGGCCAAACAAACCAAAAAGATCAAGTTATAGAAAATTATTAAAACACTTGACGGGGTTTCAAACAAAGATATAAATGTATTACAAAAAAAAAACATTTATTAGGTACTAATATATAGCAAAATCTACAAATAAACACGAAGCAACCAATTAAAACTATGATTAAAATAACAAACTAAATTGATATGTGATTAATTTAAATTTGACTTAGTACATCTATACTGTGCGGACTGTAGTAGCAAATATTACACTTATTCTTGACATATTAATTAATTAAACAGAACAAATATCAACAACCAAAATAAACTCGTTTATAAAAATAATTTTGAAATACATCCAAGAATACAATTTCAACAAAAGATATCATGATCATAATTTGGACAACAGTCTCAAAAAATAAGCAATCTTACATTTACCTGGTATATCCAAAAAATATAACTTCTTATATACAATCAATAGGTACGTTGTAAGACTAAATATGAGCGTATGCATGCAGGCGAGGGCGGTCCCAGACGACCGGGAACAGACAAACAAAACAGCTTAATATTTATTATTGTTGGTCGTCTGATGGCCGCCGCAGATCAACTAGTCTGCATACACGACTATATCATTCGCTGTAACGCGTTATATTCATTCAAAAAGTACTTTAGAAGGTATTTTTTTTACATCACAATAGTAAGAAGTTTTAACTATGTAAGTAACATGCTCCGGTTAATAAGACCGTGAGTACTAACATCTAGCGATTACTCATATCCAACATTAAACTGTCCCTTTGTACAGTAATCAATGGTTCCTTTATAAACACTCAATATCACAAACAATTAGTATTGTACAATTCTTAAATCTAAAAGGCATTTCCAGAGATCATAACTTACTTTAGAAAATTTCGAGTGAGCAAAGTTTACCCAATTAGTAGATTAAAAATACAGTATCGAAACATCTAACATTTAAGTGAAGACATAACATCAATATTTAGCAATAATGGGGGATGAAAGGGGACCGTAACTCCAGGGTTTATTATTGTTATTAAACATTGTCATAATTACTTTATGTATGGATACAACACTGCTGAACCTTTGGGGCCGTCCATTAATCACGTGATGTTCTTTTAGTATTTTTTAACCTCCCCGTCCCCCTTAGCGGTACGTGGTGGGGTTAAACACTAACCCAGGGGGGGTTAGTGTTTAACTCCACCACGCCTGCCTACCCGCCCAAAATCACGTGTATTTTTTAGTGCCTACAAAGAACTATAAAAGTTTAGAATAAAGCGCAGCGACTTCGTTCGTTGCCTGGCAACGGCGAGGCAAGCTCACACTACACGCCGCTTTTCGTGCAAGAAATCAATCGTATGACGAAAAAAAAAATATCGTGATATCTTACTAATGGACGGCTCCTTACTAGATTTGGTTTTATTCACGATCCCGCTTGTAGCATATTTCCCATCCATACATTTAGCAAATAATTATCTACTTATAAATATACGACAATAGTATTATACATCCTCGTATTACTTAAATACAATAAAATTGTTTTTTTTTTTCCGGAAGCCAATTCAAATGACAAAAACATCAAGCGCACAATTAGTTGCTCAAGTCCAACAAAGACACATTACTTAAAAGTATTAGTAGATATAAAATATTAGATAGTATTGCACCCTAAGACTAAAAAAATCATGTCTTTCGTAAAAGCTACACCGTCAACAATCGGCATACTTTAACTTATTTGAGATCATCGAGTAGTTGACAAATACATTCAGACTTTGTATCACAATATTGGAAGAAACATTTGCATGTCATATAATTATTAGGTACTTTACGTTTTATGCAAATGTTATATTATTGTACTAGCTGTAAGTTTGATAACAAAGAACTGATTCAGTATAATAACTCCGATGAAACACTTACTGAACTGTATCTGGCAACAGTATCACTCACAGTGACATAATAGACTAACATACTACATAAAATAACAATGACTTGCTTGTAGCAGCACAACTCACAAAACATTCCGATTACTTAGGTGAGCTCTTCGCCGTTCATGAGGAACACCCTGAAGGAGGACTCGTCCGCAGCGTCTTCGTACATCAACTCCTCCTAAACAATAACGACATTATTATGTTAAACAACGGACTACAGAACAGAAACTACCAAATCATAAAACAACGTAAGTTGCTATTCAACATAGTTTTTAGGGTCAGGCGCGGGGTTTACAGTACACGCTACTAGTACTATCCCTTAACCCTTAAGTAATATAAAAAAAACATGCTTTACAGTATAACGTGGATGCGTGCTTTTTATTATCAGTTATTAATTATAAAATGTACGTAAATATGCTTGATTATTTTAAACAACCAACCGTAATCATTAGTGTCTAGCTGAATAGTCGATTAACCGTGTGTTAATAGTTACATGACATGGATTGTGACGTCATACCTGCATGAGATCAATGGTAGGGTGCGCGTCGATGAGGCACAGGTCTGCGTCCATCGAACCCGCCTCGCCACTCAGCGCCGCGGTCACAATCTGCCTGCACACAACATGTAGAACGTTTAGGTTGCATACCGAAAACTAAGTACACTTGGTGACCATATTGAGTTCCACTATCTACTTTTCTGCCCTCCATCATTTGTTCCTGGCTATAATTTCAATAAAAATAACAACAAATTAACAATTTTAATAACTTGTACATACATACATATAGAGTACAAGTAGTTAGCTTGGACATAGATATAGGGTACAAGTAGCTATGGCGTCGTCACCGAGAAACATCTGGAAAATGTGACGTGGCGTGGTTGTCTTCTATGCCCATATAAAATCGTTGTTTTCTATGGGCATAAGCTGAATAGAGCTGAATAAGTGTGCGTAGTCCTTTACGGCAGTTTTTCTATAACTTACTTACATATAACTGTTGGTTAATATGCCTACTTCCGTAGCTACCGGTAGCTACGTTTCTATAAACAAAGAATATCCTCACCTACCTATCATTTGATTTATAGAAAAATCAAAGAAGCTTTTCCGTGACGTTTCGTTTCTAACTAGAGCTAGTAACCAACATTTCGAACAGACAGAAACAGCAACCTACCGAATCCTGGTTAGTAAGTTATTGAAAATGGTCACAAGAGACATTTGTAGAAGATTAGCTGCAGATTGTTACACATAGAGAGAAGTGGAACGCTACGAGGGAGACTTTTGCAGCAGTGGGACAACACAGGTTATTAAAAAAATAAAAAGTAAGTATACTCACTGGCTATCGTCATCGATGGGCACGTTCCCGTGAAGGAACAGGTCGCTGCGCACTGTGTACACGTCGCTGACGGAACCCTCTGCTCGTTCCACCTGGAATTGGAACATTAATTTCGCACATTGATGACTAGAGATCGATTTATTTAAAACTTAAAATCGTCGAAATATGCATCATAAATGCTCGAAACCAAAGTATAAATACGCAAAATAAAATTGAAATATGTTACAAAATGTTCCAAATTCGGTTGTACGGTTGAAACATCGATTTTATTAAAATTAAATATTTATTGTAACTTGGAAACGATGTTATGTCGATGATTTAATTATGCATATCAGAATTTAGGTGCATTTTTGCGGCTAGCCTATTACCTCGATATTTTTTTTTTTCTACTTAAAGTCTGTTTTTTAATCTCGTAGACTAAACTGACATTGCGAGTGTTGTCAGTTTATTGCAATTCTTAAATAGTGATGTGGCACAACCGAAACTTAGCGTATATTATAAAATCAAGTATCGTTTTTTTACAATAAGTTATTCTGAAATAATGTGTTTATCCTGAAATAATGTGTAGGTACTTATTTAAAACGTAATAATACAAAGTTAATAATGTAAAATATATATTTTTAATTTCATAACTTAATTACAGGTATTTAGTTAATCTGATTCAGCTAATGACTCCATGTCTGAGGAATGTGTTGAATCATCAGAATCGCCACCTACTTCTATGATAAACCTATCAGTAATGTCGTCGGTTATATGGCCCAGATGACACATTTCATCTTCAATTTTAATCACATGGTCCACACAGTCTTTCCACCGCTGCGGGGTCACTTGACGAAGCCCTTCTTCTAAAAGGCTTCGTACTTCATTCATTTTGAATGTTTTATTATTTTTGGCGACATGCCCCTTTACTTGAGCCCAGACCAACTCAATCGGGTTTAGCTCGCAGTGGTAAGGGGGCAGTCGCAAAATAGTGACACCCCGTTCAGCAGCCATCTCGTCGACGACATACCTTTCATGGGCTTTTTTGTGCTTTCGGGCAATTTCATTTAATTTGGACTTTAACATTGTCTCGTCATATGAAATTTTGATTTTAGACAATCTTGGATTTGCCCTTTTCGCCAACTAGAAGTAGGTAACGATTCCAGTTTCCTGGTGTGATATGGAGCATTATCTATGACAAGTACTGCGTTTTCTTTTAATTTCGGAAAAATATTTTTCAACCAGTTTTCGTATACATCAGAAGTCATCTCCTTGTGGTAATCATCTAGCCCCTTTTTCGCTTCGAATATTAACAGACCATCATCCACGAAACCCTCTTCGCTTCCAACATGGGACACTACAAGTCGTCTCCCCTTGCCTGAAGGCCCTTTTAACCCAGTGGTTAACCCTTCTAGGAAAGCCTGACGTGATGATTTCACACTGGTGTCCACCCAGTGCTTAATCTCAGTATGACCTAAAATGAATTAGTATGTGTGTGAACAAAATAATAAAAAACATAAATACCTACTAATATAATAAAAACGACAGTCTCGAGAAACAAGTAATCATCATCTGCCTAGCCTTTTCCCAACTATGTTGGGTCGGCTTCCAGTCTAACCGGATGCAGCTGAATACCAGTATTTTACATGGAGCGACTGCATATCTGACCTCCACAACCCAGTTAATACTGGGTAATACGACAAACAAGAAATATTAAATGCTAATGTTAGTACCAACCTTCATTAATCCACGTTTCATCTTGATAATATATAGGACGACTTTCCCTACGATACTGTTTTATTTTTTGCAAATAACGATGCCGCCATAAAGTTATGTCATCTCGGTCAATTAATACACTGCGGCGTTTTCTGGTCATGAACTTAAATTGAAGGTGTTTTAAAATTTTATGTAACGTACTTCTTGAAAATCTAGGGTTGCCGTATTCAAAATCTAACATTTTAAAAATTATTTTAAAAATTGCAGTTGTTCGTATGGTGTCAAGTTCGTAAGAGAAAAGGGTTACGATTGCCGTTTTAACGCGTACGGGAACAACACTGATGGCGTCTATAATTTATTTTTTTGTTTAATTTAAAGGCATCGAAACATAGTCGGATTACGCATGGCGTTGCGTGGTCCGATTTCCCTGGCAGTTTGTAGCACGTCATGCAGCCGTGTGTACGTACGTGAATTTTAAATATAAAACTTTGAATGAAAATTAAATTCGTCTATTAAAGATAAAAAGTTACGATTCAACAAACCGGTATCGTAGGTACAACACTGCACAAAAGAGCTGACAACATTATTTGTAAATTTGACATTTGCATGTGTCAATTTAGTCTACGAGATTAAAAAACAGAGTATAGATATAGTTTAAATTGAAGGAAATATTACGATATGCCGATTTCAGCAAAAATATGCATTATCTTCAATAAACCAGTCTCTATTGATAACATATTTACTTACATTTAATAATTAATTTGCATTATTAATTTTATGCAATATAAAAAGGTACCAAGTCAGAGAGATCTTTAACAGTAGACAAGTGGTTTGTTAATGCTAGCATAATATCATAAGGCCCAGCCTCCATCAAAGCGGAGATGAGACGAGAGGAGATTTATGTGCTTAACGACCATAGCCGCGAGTGGAGTATGAAGTGTTGAAAGCGTGGTGACGTACTTGCACGTCGTCATCCAGCACGTAGTGCGCGTGCGCGGCGCGCGGCAGCGGCCACGTGCAGTGCGTGCGCGCCGCGTGCCACTCCCCCCCGACCTCGCCCTCCGGCCCCTCCGCCCCCACCGCCCCCACCGCCCCCACCGCCCCCTCCGCGCACACAGATCCTTGCGACTGCTCCCCCTCGAGCTCAGGGATCAGTAATGACACAGTCTTAGACTCTTCCTCTTTTACCACGACGTTGTCCGGTATACTGACCTGTCATTTTGAAACATTAAAAAAAAATTAATGAAAAATCCCAGATAACTGATTACTCATTTCTGTGCACAAAAATGTCTTCTTGTCAATATAACTTTGTGAAAACTAAAAATAATTGAAAATTAGGTCTATATGACTACAAGAAAAGGACAGTTTTAATTTTTTTAACACTATATAAACCAAATCATTTGGGTTGAGGGCAGGAGAATGAGGATGATAGGACCTTGGAGGTCCCAAAAGTCAGTCACTTGATGATCACTCACCAAATATACGTAATCTCCATCCTCACTCACGGTCGGCGGCGGATCTTCGGCGACAGCTGCGACGGGTACTTCTTTACCTTTCCTGTGAACCTTCTTCATGTGCATGTACACGGTGCTCATGTTCGTAAAGGATTGCTCGCAACCTGACGAACAAATGACATAAATGTGGAAGAAATGTATTGATAACATAAACAATGAGCCTACAGGACTACCGCTTAACGGAGACAGGCGAGGTGTGTGGTGTGCGGTGTGGTGACGGCCGCCGCAATAAAGTAGACGTATCACTTCACTACATATTACAAAACAAGTCTCCCACCGCGTCTGTCAGTATGCTTAGATCTTTAAAACTACGCAACGGATTTTGAAGCGGGTTTTTTATAGCTATAAAGTGATTCAAGAGGAAGGTTTTTGTACATTATTTTACGCGGGCGAAGCCGCGGGCATCGGCTAGTAATGTTTATAAAATAAACTCCCATAATCAATGCTCTTAAAGAGGGGCTATTTGAGTGTTTTAAGAGGCCTGCAAAGCATGCGTCGTTCATACAAACATAATAATACCAAAATCATTTATAAATCAAACATATTCTTAAAGTAGTGTGTATTTATTTCGATTGTACGAGTATCAGAGAATATCTAGGTTCCCAAATATGCATTTTGAATGGACACTGATTTAAACAAGAATTATGAGAAAAATAAGTTTTCTATGGAAATTTTAAATTCCTCAAATCTCGTCTTTATATCATTGTCCTTTCAAAATATATATTTGGGAACATAGATATTCTGTAATCCAATCAAAATAAATACACATTACCTTGAGAATTTGTTTGATTTACTTATTATTTTGGTATTACGTTTGTTTGAACTACGCATGCTCCGCCGGCCCCCTAAGAGGCTAACACTCTAACACTTCCCCTCTTAAGGCCAATCTTGAACGAGCAGCCTGACGTGAGTATATTAATATTGCGAACATAACTGCATAAATTGGAATGCCGACTTTAAAACTATCCATATCAATGAGAAAATTAGATCTCTTAGGTTTATGGTAAGCCATCTGTGTAACATTTCTTTAACGATGATAGAATCGACTTCCAGCTCCTCTTCACTCTCACTGGATGCGGCTAAATTTCAGAATTTCAGATGGATCAACTACTTATCTGATCCACAACCCAATTACTGGGTAACGATACCCCTTAGGAAAACAGCTTGTCTTCGGAATTCTAAATACCCGAAATGAATATCCTGGAAGAAGAGCTATGAAGTTTAAATGAATTGAAAAAAAAATATATGACGTGATTTCTAACTGGATAACAAAAGTAAAAAAAAAACATTAAAAAAATAGTATATTTTATAACGAGGGACTAAACGAAGCCATTATATACCCGAGGTGGTTTGACTCCCGAGCTTGCGAGGGAGGCATTAAAGCGAGGGTATATTAGATTGGCGTTTAGTCTCGAGGTGCAAACTGTACTTTTCACTTCGAGTGCGAGAAAAATAGTCATTTAAAACCGAACAAATTTACACTCGACAAAAATTCTGAACTGAGCAGTCAGTTTTTTCTTCTATCAGGTCAGTCACGGATTAACAATTTAAAACACAACACAAACTCTCAACATTTTCGCAATGAAGATGATCCACACTCCACAGCTAATTAGTATTACCTACATTAATGCAGCGGCTAGCAACAGAGGCCAATGCCTCTGTTGCTAGCCGCACATACTTTTCAAAATCAACGATGCTCACAAACAACCATAAATTGTTCTCGCGTTAAAGAGTTCATTTGTTTTTTTTTTTTCAATAAACCGCTTTCTATTTGCAAGCCAATTTGAAATTTAAATAAAGCCTTTGATGAGTCTCTTTCGTGACCATGTTAAAGATCGTTCTATTTTTAAATTACTTTTTACTCCCTAGGGAATAAACGGTCACTTTAATCCCGCTTCGTAGGGCTATAATGGCGTACTTTTAGAGCATGAGAAGTGAAAAAAGGATTGTGTGCCTTTCACTTTATCCCTACTCCGCGGCCGACCGTCACGCGACATGCAACACACAGACGAAAAAATATGAGACAATGTAATAAAAGTTTCACTTTAAAATTGCTAATCAATTTAGTCCGTCAGTTTCGAGTATTAGCAATAATGGACACATATTTTTTTTTATTTTGAAAACCAATGATTAAAGACAAAGATTAAACATATCAAAACTGGGGAGTGAGGGCTCGTGACATCAGAACGCACTAAAAATTATACCAAGGCGTGACGTATTGAGAATTTTAAAAGCGTTTTATCTTCCGTCAATTTTGGTGTACGTAACAAACGCAAAAATACGGGTCAAATATTTATAAACAACAACTGGCGGACTAATTAGATTTTTTCAGTCGAAAACAAGCAAGAGGCAGGCAGGTAAGGCGGGTGAGGCGGGTGAGGCGGGTGAGGCGGGGTGCGTACCTGGATGCGTACAGCGATGCGCCGGGCGCTCGTGCGGCGCGTGCTGTCGCGCGGCGTGGTCGCGCAGGTGCTCGCGCCGCAGGAAGGCGCGGCCGCACGTGGCGCACGCGTGGCGCCGCTCGCCCGTGTGGCGCCGCGCGTGCCGCACCAGCTTGCTCGCCGACCGGAAAGCCCAGCCACACTCCTGCACGACAGTTTCACCATTCAATAAAAAGGCATTTTTGTCTCAACACAAAGTAGACCATCACTATCTTTCTGCCCTTGTCCCATATTACTCGTACTTAGAATCCCTGTTTAGGCTTTGAGTCGTCTATCGGTGAATGAATATAAGAATTTAGTTTATTTTAGACATTTACATAATGACAATACTAAGTAATAATGGTCTACACTCTACATAATGAAAGGGACATCGACGACAAACGAATATAACGTTTTCAGTACACTATGCTGGACCAATTTATTATCAGTAATTAAAAAAAAATGTTTCCAAATGTTTCTTACAACAAATATTTTTTTTGTTACACTTGAATTTTTTAAGTGGGATTGTTCACATTTTCACAATGATACTCACTGTAAGTATACATGATATTTGTTTGTGCGTGGATGTCTTTTCCACACTGTATGTATAGTGCACAAAAAGCTAAAATGGAAAGGACATCACCTAGATTGGGCTATTTTCAAAAGTGCTGGGCAACCAAAATAATCTTATTATTCGAATTACACCAAAGTCGAATGTCAATTCACCGAGAAGTTATTCAACCTTCTAATTACCTAATTTCCCCAATCACCCAGATTGGGGTAATATTTTTTTTGACGGCCGACTAAAATAAACGCAATAACTACATAGAGCCAACCGATCAATGAAGCACCAAATTCATCGATGTGTTTTTCCTGCCCGTCCTAAGCAACGGAATTCAGACCTACTCATGTAGTGACCTACATAATAGGAGCATACGTGCAGCCGGGACGGAGCGCCGCCGCTTACTGAGGTGGCGACCGGACCGCGAGACCGTGCTATTTACGGCGCGCGCGCCACCCGTCGCCACCGCGCCGACAACATACCTGCGTGGAGTCGAGTTGTGTACTGAGGCGAAGCTACGCTAGAAAACAGTTTTATTCAACGTAGCACTCCGCGCGCCATGCGCGAGAGATTGTGTGCTGCACTGTGATTGGCTAATAACTGTGGTGGATGGCAAAGAGCTTCCACTAAGCAACCTACGTGTTTTAGTATGTAAGGGATCACATTTTTGGATTAAATATGTAAAAACCTATTTGAGTTTTATTTCTCTCTAAATAACTCTAAACTGGTGACCCCGACGTTAGACCACAAGCATTAACCATGGACACATCGAGTGATAAAGCTCCCATACTATCTCTGAGCCAGGAAGACGTCGAAGCAATCTCAGTCAAGGCTCGTTTACCCCAGTTCTGGCGAGACAAACCCAGACTCTGGTTCGCCCAATTCGAGACTATGCTCGCCAACCAGAAGCTCGGCGATGAAAACAAATTCGGCCTCGCCGTCGCGCAATTGGAGAAAACAGATGTGGAACAAATAGGCGACATCATCTTGTCCCCACCCAATACGGGAAGATTTGAAGAGCTGAAGAAAAGACTGCTATCAGTTTACGAAGAATCTGAGACCAAACAGCTACAGAAACTCCTAAATGAAGTTGAACTAGGCGATCAGCGTCCTTCGCAGCTACTTCGTCGAATGCGAGACCTAGCTCGCAACAAGATACCAGACGACACACTACGCATGCTCTGGATGAGTTATTTACCATCATCGACACGAGCAGTTCTCTCGGTCAGCCAAGAATCAAAGTTAGATGCACTGGCCGCGATGGCAGACAAAATGGATGAGCAGATGAAGGAAGTTAATTCTGTATGTTCCTGTAGTCACGCCAGTACGAAGCCAGAACAACCATCTACATCATCGGACTCAAAAATCATCGAGATGATCGATTCGCTCTCAAAAGAAGTCGCTGCGTTGAAAATGGACCGATATCGAAGCCAATACCGCCGACCGCGTTACCAGAATTCGCAGCGATCACGATCACGTTCCAAATCAACTAAACGAAGCTCGATCTGTTATTTCCATAGACAGTTCGGAAGGGAAGCCTACAGATGTCGAAGCCCGTGTAGTTTCGACAGTAACAGAAAACCAGCGGAAAACTAGAAGAAGCTTCAGCTGCGACGGGGGCCGAAGTTAACGAAATATCGAAGTACCGTCTATTCATTAAAGATTTAACATCGGGATACCACTTCCTTATCGACACCGGAGCCAACGTTTCCGTATTGCCAGTACTCAGAACAGAAAAACGGAAACAGAAGCCAACAAGTCTCCTATATGCCGCCAACGGCTCATCAATACCTTCCTACGGCGAACGAGCGATGGTGCTAAACATTGGACTGCGCAGACCATATCGAGGGAGTTTCGTGATTGCAGAAGTCAAGCGACCAATATTAGGCGCAGATTTTCTTCACAAAAACAAACTCACAGTTGACATACATGGGAGAAGACTAATCGACCAACAAACGGGCCAGTCCGTAACCGGCTACGTCACGCCAACTTCAAATCACAGCATCAATACAGTAGAAGAACAACAGCCATATCACGACTTGCTCGCACTGTATCCAGACATAACTCGTCCCAACCTGAAGCTTTGTCACAGCGAAGTGGAGCATCACATAGAAACATCGGGCCCCCCATTGTATGCCAAAGCCAGGCCACTACCGCCACACAAGTACAAAGCGGCAAAGGAAGAGTTCGAGGCAATGATCGAACAAGGGATTTGCAGACCGTCAAACAGCCCATGGGCAAGCCCACTCCACCTAGTACTCAAGAAGGATGGAAAATACCGAGCATGCGGAGACTATCGTCGACTTAACGCAGTGACCGTCCCTGACCGGTACCCTATACCGAGACTCCACGACTTCACATACAATTTATTAGGGAAGAAATTCTTCTCCATAATCGACTTGAAAAAGGCGTACTACCAAGTCAGGAATCGCGAAGAAGATATTGTGAAGACGGCCGTGATAACACCGTTTGGGTTGTTCGAGTTCACAAGGATGTGCTTTGGCCTACGAAACGCTGGGCAAACATTTCAGCGTCACATTGACAACGTACTACGAGGACTACCCGTTTTTCCTTTTGTCGACGACATTTTGGTCGCATCGGCAACAAGAGAAGAGCACAGAAGAGATCTAGAAGAAGTGTTCAAGAGATTGCATAAAAACGACCTACAACTAAATGTTTCCAAGTGCATTTTTGGGCAGCCAACACTAGATTTTTTGGGCTACACGATATCGCCCGAAGGAATAAAGCCAACAGGGGAAAAAACAAAGGCTATTACGTCATATCCCCTACCAGAAACTATCCAACAACTACGCCGATTCCTGGGAATGATGAATTTCTACAGAGGAAACATTCCTCACGCCGCCAACCACCAAAAAGAGCTCAACACTTATCTACATGATTCAAAGAAGAATGACAAAACAAAAATACAATGGAGCGAGACAGCAATACAGTCATTCGCCAAGTGCAAAGAGGACATAACAAACGCCGTTCTTTTGTCGTATCCGTCATCGAGTTCACCCTTTGCTTTGATGACAGATGCATCTGAATCTTGCGCAGGAGCTGTACTACAACAGAAATTAAAAGGAAAATGGAAACCGATTGGATTTTACTCAAAGAAATTCAACGACGCCCAAAAGAAATACAGCACGTACGACCGAGAGCTACTATCCATTTACATGGCTGTACGATACTTTCGCCGGATCGTTGAAGGCCGTGACGTCACCGTTTACACGGACCACAAGCCACTCGTCAACGCGCTAAACGCAAACAGCAAGAACGAAACACCGCGGCGCGCGAGATACTTGGAATATATCAGCCAATTCATAACGGCAATCCAACACATATCCGGCAAAGATAACGTAGTCGCCGACGCATTATCCAGAGTGGATACAATAACTTGCCCGACGCCGATCAACTACGAGGAGTTAGCTAAAGCACAAGCCCAGGACACCGAGCTAACACAAATGAAGAATAGCAATCGCTGTGTTTTCAGGCGAATTAAAATACCTGGAAGTACAATAAAAATCAACTGTGAGTTGTCTACGGGATCGCCTCGTCCCTACCTGCCGGCTGCGTTCAGGAAACAAGCATTCCAAGCAATTCACGAACTTAATCACCCCGGCGTGAGGGCGACAAAGCGACTAATTACAACGCGGTACATCTGGCCATCCATGAAGAAAGATGTCAGTGATTGGTCAAGAGCTTGCGACCAATGTCAACGAGTCAAAGTTCATCGCCACACCAAAGCACCGATAGCGAATTTCACACACGTCGACCGATTGGCACATTTACATGTCGATATAGTTGGACCGCTGCCAATATCTAACAACTGCAGGTACCTGCTGACTATGATAGACAGAGCAACCAAGTGGCCAGAAGCGTATCCCATCGATGAAATAACTGCAGAAAAGGTGGCAAATACCTTGTATGAAAACTGGATAGCAAGATTTGGTTGCCCAGCAACTATAACAACAGACCGCGGCACACAGTTTGAATCTGAACTATTCAACAAACTAATGCATCGCATGGGTATCCATCGAAATCGCACCACAGCTTATCACCCACAAGCCAACGGCATGATTGAGCGTTGGCACAGAACGCTGAAGACATCACTAGCTACCAAGCTAAATTCAACCAGTTGGACTTACGAACTACCAACTGTATTACTGGGTCTTCGTGCAGCATTTAAAGCCGACATCGGAACAAGCACGGCTGAACTACTGTACGGGCAAACACTACGACTGCCAGGGGAATTTTACGGCGAAATACCCAGTACCACAAATAATTCACCATCACATTTCTTGAGCCACCTCACTGAAGCATTGAAGAAAGCACAGATACAAAGAAAAAGCAATACAAACCGGGCGGTGTTCGTGCATGGCGACCTAAACAAATGCACACACGTATATATTCGCAACGACGCAGTCCGCAAGCCATTGACGCCAACTTACAGCGGACCGCATAAGGTGATCGAGCGGTACGAAAAATACTTCAACGTGCAATTGGCAAACAGAAACACAAACGTATCTATAGACAGATTGAAACCAGCCTACTACCTAGATACAGATGAAGGAAAAGAGGACACACTAACGTACGCACACGTTACAAGATCAGGCAGAATATCAAAACCACCTGTACGCTTCGCTGGCGGGGAGTAATGTAGTGACCTACATAATAGGAGCATACGTGCAGCCGGGACGGAGCGCCGCCGCTTACTGAGGTGGCGACCGCGAGACCGTGCTATTTACGGCGCGCGCGCCACCCGTCGCCACCGCGCCGACAACATACCTGCGTGGAGTCGAGTTGTGTACTGAGGCGAAGCTACGCTAGAAAACAGTTTTATTCAACGTAGCACTCCGCGCGCCATGCGCGAGAGATTGTGTGCTGCACTGTGATTGGCTAATAACTGTGGTGGATGGCAAAGAGCTTCCACTAAGCAACCTACGTGTTTTAGTATGTAAGGGATCACATTTTTGGATTAAATATGTAAAAACCTATTTGAGTTTTATTTCTCTCTAAATAACTCTAAACTCACTCAACTTATTGCAAAAGTTCCGCCTTGGGGTCTGCCAAAGAGCGATGGAGCGCAGTATTCTAGGTTTAAAGCGAATAGTTACAATACGGAACAAGATGGTAGGGATGGGCAAGTGAAAATAAATATATCGATATTTATCGTATCGATATTTTTAAACAGTATCGATCAGATACGGACACGAAACCAAAGTTGCGTCTAAAAAAAACGAATTTGTTACGAATTCGATACTCTAAAATAAATATCGAATATCGATATATCGCGATTATAAATATCTACGATACTTGTATGGTCACTCCTACACAATGGTACGCTCAGAAACAGGAGTTAAAAACGCTGCCAGGCTCAAATGGGATCGGGCAGGTCACGTGAGCCGCATGTTTAACGACCGCTGGGTAAAGGTCTTAACACGATGCGTGCCTGAGGATAGACGGCGGTCCCGAGGCCGCCGGCCGGCCTAGAAGGTGGTGGCGTGATGATCTGAACGCGAGTCACGAAGGCAATGTTTCAAGGTGGCGCAGGAGAAGAGCACCTGTTAGGCAGCAGTGGGATATTTTTAAGGTTACTAAAAGACTAAAAATATACAAAACAAAATATATAAAAAATCTATACAAAACAAATGCCTAACGCGTCCAGATCATCAGCCTGAGGATAGACGGCATAGAAAGAGGTGGCTCGGTCTGGATGCAGCGCTCCGTTGCTCTTCGGCAGACCCCAAGGCGGAACTTTTGTTGGTCTGAGAACCGTTGTTTGGGACAGGCAGGAAAAACACATCGATGAGTTTGGGCTTCAAGGAGATTGGCATATCTCCCTTAATGAGCGTCTTCATCGACCAGTAGCATTTGTAGCATAGTTATCACTATTATTTATTTAAAACTTGGGTATAGAACTTGTGTGGCATAGTAAAAAACAGTTTAGCCCTAAGCTCTATTTAATCATTGCGTTTATTTAAGATGGCCGGCAAAAAAAACATACCCCAATCTAAGTGACCTCAGATATTTTGTGGTTGAATAACTTCTCAAACAAAATCGTACTTTTCTATGGGCATAAACTGAATAGAGCTGAATAAGCGTGCGTGTGTGCGTAGTCCCTTGGGTAGGTATCATCATAAAAAATGTTTATTTTGTTATACTCTATCGAAATAATAATTTTATTTAGGTTGGCCCACTTTTAAAAATAGCCCAAAAATGTATGGAGGCTGGGTGCTGTCGTTTAGGTGAAGAACATAATGTGTGATTAGTTACGGGATATCGGCACACGTAAGGGCGGTCGCCGGTGTGCGCGCGCGCATGTTCGCGCAGGCGGCAGGGCAGACGGAACACTCGGTCGCAGCCCGGCCACGCGCACGCCAGCCCGCCGCGCGCGCACAGCGACGTGCCGTGCGCGCGCAGGCCCATCGCCCAGAAGAAGCGCCGCCCGCATACCTCGCACCTGCACATCAAAATGCACCAACTGGATAACACACCCTACTATAGGATTGAAAAAGTTACTTTTCAATACACTTCCTCGAAACCTGATTCTTTTCGCACTACGATTAGGTTCAAAATGCAGTGTATTTCACAAACGTGCGTTTTTGATATTTTTTCTACATGTGTGCAGAAAGTAAAATTGCCACAGATAACTATACCTATACTTAGTCCAACTTGGTTCAATGCCTATAGTCAGACGAGAATGTTTCTTTTTTTAAATTCGGCAAAGCGATCTACGTCTTTACGGCGTAAACATTTTTTTAATATTCAATTTGTGTTTATAAATTCAATATCATAGATAAACATGATTATTTAAAACTAATAGATCTAAATTCAAAAACATATAAAAATAAAAATAAATTTTGGCTGTTTAGCGGCTTCATACCTTTGCTTTTCCTTCAATGTGGTGAAAGCAAAGCGCGGAAGAAAATAAGATTTAAATCATAGTCTCGTAATAATTCATGACAGATATTTTCCATTCTTTTATTTTATTTCTTCAAAAGTGTATTGAAAAACGTCGTTTGATACACGTGGACATTTATTATTGCAGGTGGTCTAAAAAGGCCGCTTTAGCAGAATCGTAAATGAATCAGGTTAAAAAAAAAACTTAAAATCGTCTTTGTTGCCATTCACATGCAAGTCCATTTAAAAAAAAAATAATTTTCGTGATTCATTTTATTGAACAAAATTTAAAATTATTAAAAAAAGGGACTATGTGAATGGTTACAAAGACCATTTTAAGAATATAATTTTTTTAACGTGATTCATTTACGATTCCGCTAAAGCGGCCATTTTAGACCCCCAGTTCTCGGCTCAGAAACAATACTCGCCTGCGGGGCGTGTGTTTATACCGCCTCGAACGGCAATAACAAACTTTCTCCACTTGTATCAAAATGTACTATTTTTTCAAGTTGTGTTGTAATTGACCAATGACTGTGGGGTCAAAAACAATCGATTCATTGCGTACCTGTGCGCAGCTTCCTCCAGTGTATGATCATCGTCCAGATGTTTTAGAAGATCACCCCTCACTACAAAAGTGCGTGGACACTTCTCTTCAGATCCATCTGTGGTTTTTTTTTTCACAGGACATTCATAAGTTATCTGTGTCGGTGTTCGATATGCTTGTTGTTTGTGCGATTTTTTGTGCTTTTTCAGTTTTTCTTCACTCCAAAAGCCCTTATTGCAATTAGGTTCATCACACTGCAAAAAATAGGTTCCTTTATGTTATTTTTTCGTTAGTGGTAGCAAATAAATGTTCAGATTGTATGTAGCATGATGTCTACCTTATACTTTACTGCTCTATTGGAGTAGTTAACAGCTATGCTTTGTGTTGGAGTTATTGCAGCTGCCTGGTTGGATTGTTCTGGCTGTGGCCCCGACACAGGCTCTGAAGGGGCTACAATAACTGAATCTAACTTTTCTTCTAAATCCCCCAACTGATGATCCTTATCTGGAAAATTGTTCACATTAATTACTATCTTGGTCCTCATTCTAGGATTTTCTGTGTCCTAGAATTATGACATATTGGGTACCCCAACCAACACACACACACCACAGAAGTAACAAACTAGTTATTCAACCAAATTATTTATAAATACAAGCAATATTTAACTGTTTACTTACTATTATTTATTATAATGTCCATATAATTGTTTGTTATGTCAAAGCACCACTTTGGTTTAGCTTCAGTAGGTGTCTTTTCTGTGGATACAGTTGTTTTGGAACACACAGGCAGCTCCTGTCAAACGAAATACAGGTTAACTAGTAAATGCGAGAAGAAGAAATTGGAAGCAGATCAGTTCTTTAAATTGAACAAATGAGAGAGAAGAGAAATGAAGAATGTACCTGTTCAACACTGCCTGTACTATTTATGAAGGATTCAATATTGAGATGATTCTGTTCCAAGCTTTTACCTCCACCTGAAAACATTGAACAATATCTTAATTAGTGACTTCCTAACAAAATAATAAGATCTCCAGTATTTCTAGTTATTTAAAGCATGGCTGGTCAATTTGTTTTCAAGGTGGGGCAAAATTTTGATTCCATGTGACCGGCAAACTATTTATTAAATAAAACCTTGAAAAGGTTTTTTGATAACTATTTATCAATATTTGTCAGCATAAAAGTTGCAGAACAGCTAAGAGACAGTAGTACTCATAAGCGAACAAGGACAAATACTTGAAGCAACCGGCCACAAATATATTAAATTTTCTTTTTCTATGAATTCTGGTTTTTGCATTTCTGTGATTTCTAGCTGGATATTAGCTTGTTGAGACTTGAAATTTGGAAATCTGTTGTTAAAGACAGATGACTCAGATGACCTCTGTTAGCAGGCCACTTCAAATGTGTTGGATCCAGGGATGAGCAGCCTTGGATTAATTATTTAAACTTTTAAAGCATATTATAGAATAATTTTATTTGAATACACAATAAACATTTAGCTCTATCTTTTTACTACTTCTTTACAGTAAAAATAATATAGATTTAATGAGAAGTTCAATTATCTGTCCATATTCTTTCAAACCTGAACATACTATAGAAGATTATGGTTTGAACAATATTGAGTAATGTTTAGTTATAAGTACTTACTTTTAATTTCGGCTACAACAGGTGCATTACTATTTATATTGGCATGTATATCAGTCTCCAGAGATTGTATTATATTAGTTTGCTTATCTTCACAATCTGCTAATGTCAGTCCCCATACTACATTTGTTAACTTATTGCTTCCTCCCAGTTTTGTGATGCTGTCTAGTTGATCAGATATGTTTGTTGTTTCCACGTGAGAAATACTGACTAGAGATATTGCTTCAGGAGATTCATTCACGTTGGTTATGTTTGCTTTAGGAATAGAAGTTTTACCTTTCTTTCTGAGAATATTAGGTTTCTGAAAAGATTTTTTGCTAACATTTTTTTCATTTGATGAAAACATAGTTTTTAGTGTTTCTTCATTGGAAGGTAAACCTGAAAATTATAAATATCTCTATGAAGTGCTCTTAATTGGAAGGTAAACCTGAAAATTATAAATATCTCTATGAAATGCTTCAGCTGTTTATGGAAAGGCACCAGCAGTATGAGTAATGCCTAAAAATTGGTTCCCCACATAGATTGAAGAAGTGAGCTGAACATGTAAGTATCAAATTAAACTATCAGCTGCATTTATGGCATCACTTAAGCTGTATGTATCAGAATATTTTGTTTATTAACAAACTCAGACTGCCTTCAATCAATTTTTTTGAAACCTTATCTCAGTCAGGTGGGAACCAAGAACACAGAGTACTCTAAATTCCTACGTTAAGTAAGAATAAAACACAAAAACTTACAATTGTGGCAGAATTCTCTAAAAGATGCGTCAATAAACGTAAAAATAATTATTCCATTTACTCCACAACATCGTCAGCCTCTAACTCTTTATCTTGTGATTGCTGTAGTTTGGAACTTGGATATTCACTGTTCTACGTTTTGAATACTTTCCGGAACATTATTACACACGATCAAAGGTAAGTCTCTCCGACTGCGATATATTGTGATTCTCGTTGTACAAACTCGTGCTCTCCGTTTTCCAATCTGATTCTGTAAGTTCATCACAACAACCGAAATGTAACCAAACCGTTATTGTTGACCAGGAACATATCAGTATATCCGTGTGGTGCTAGTCTCCTGGGGTCAAAAGATAGCTTTGCTTTGCATTGAATAATACATAAATAATTGTAGTTCAATAAATTACATGGCGGCGTTGCTTGCTTGATAAAAGTCAAGCAAATGTCAATGTCATGTAAAACTATTTTTCCTATCTCAATGTTGTCGACCACCATCAACCAGCCGTGCGTTCCGAGATACGATATAAGCACTCACAGCGCTCACAGCAATATTTTGCGTTCCGAGATAAATATCACGATTTTGACAGCTAAGAGCTGTCATCAAATCGGAACGCTCGTGAACGCGGTCACAGCGTTCACAGTGGACATACGCATACTCAACTGACATTTGTATTAATCACACTTTCAAATAGTTTCAAAGTTCCTTCAATTTATCTGTAAACAGCAAGTAAACAAAACAGTAAACAAACAAACAACAAAAACATGAACATGATTTGTTTAGTAAATTTTTTTATTGATGAGAAGAGAATACAGTGGTTACATGAGGCGAGACGAGGGACGTAGCTTTTACAAACAGACAGCTTAGCAGTTGTAATAAGTAAAACACTTCACACACAACACACAATCGCCTGCAGTCGGTAGAACTGCAAAGGGGCTAAAATTTACCTCTCTGAGCCCTCTCGTATTGGTCTGATGTAAGCATGATAGAAATTTGACGCCCGTTAGGCTCGTCGGCTATATTCACTGGAATACTCATGGTTGCAATTAATAAATAATAGTAGTTAGATACGACTCTCCTAAGTTCATATGAAAACAAAAACAACACAACCTTTGAACACAACTGTCAATTTTGACAGCGCTCACGGTGATATTTATTTGGGGCATGGTCGGTGTAATCGCAAGATGGCGCATGTCATGACGTCATCTATGACGTTTCAAGGGACAACGATATCGCGCTCACGGTATCTCGGAACGGGGTTTATGGACGCTCATAGCGTTTACAGTCTATCTCGGAACGCACTGCAGTCTGTCAGTGTCAAATTCGATATCGAAGAAATGCGAGGTTTTCATTTTGAGAATTAAAAAAAGAAATAGTTTCCATGAACTCGATAGATGGCGATGATCCGACTACGTTACTAGGTGCCAAAACCCAAACGCTTTGAAAAAACACACGTCACATACGCTAAACGTAGTGATTATACATATACTCTATGACATACGCTCGTTGACTGACCCTTTCGTTTGCATAAAATCAGTTTTTTTGCCCATAACTTTTTCCCTATGGAACATTTTTGAACCGTTTTTCATTTTTATCATTCTGAGTAAGAATACGGATAACTGTATTTTTTTTTTGATAAAACCCCTAAATTGGGGTTGTTTACAATATTTTTGCGGAAAAAAAATATATTTCCGAAACTGTAAACATTTTGAACGTCGCAAATATTTTTTTTAAAGCAAATTGTTTACTTT
Source organism: Xestia c-nigrum (assembly GCA_916618015.1). Taxonomy (NCBI): domain Eukaryota; kingdom Metazoa; phylum Arthropoda; class Insecta; order Lepidoptera; family Noctuidae; genus Xestia; species Xestia c-nigrum. Next base: position 8,296,965 of record OU745245.1, on the reverse strand, counting down.
ACAATTGTTTTAGCGATAAAACTTATAGTTTTCGAAATAAGAAATTATAAATAAAAAATTGACGCCGTTTCGATGCTAAACCACAGATGACAGATACTACACTCCATGTACTTACACGCGCTAATCACTTACCGAGCGCCGGGCAACCGGTAGCCCATAGCGCACTGGGTTGTCAACAGCCGCGCGGCGCGCACGTACGCACGTTCGCCAAAGATAACTTGAACTTATTAAAACTATTTCGAATATTCTCTATATTAAAGTTTAACAATTAGGAATTTAAGGAAGGGAAAAAAATATTAATAATTACATCAAAATAAAACACCTTTACGCTGATTTTTTAACTATTCTTTTTATACATATTTCGTTGTTATACTTATTTTTCAAACAATTATAAATTCTGATACATTATAGAACATGTTTTATTTTATATTGTACGTCTATACTAAAAATCCCGTCATCTTCGTCGACAGAGGCAGCCCTCGCAATTCACAATATCCTGACGGCTGCGCGATCTACAAATCAAACCCCACTTTACGTTTGTAAGGTTAGGTACATTTTCGTTCGCAGCGTCTATCGACTTGAAAGTGTAGGCTATTATAGCGGTAGGTATTGAAAATTTTGTATGGAATGAGTTATCTGGTAATCTGTGGCTAAACTCTTAAGGATGCACAAGCCAGTCATTCTTCAATACAAACGTAGTCTGGTGATTACTCATCTGTTTAATGGGGTAGGCTATAAAAAAATGATTGTATCAACTGGTCTTGTCATTATCTAGCCCTGTATGGAAGCAGAATTGAAAAAAAAATTGGTTTGGAAGTTATGAGCTTCGAAACTTTCATATTTTAGCACGAATTTTAAGTCATCTTTGGGCGTAAATAAGTAACGTTTACAGTATGAAAATGAAAAAAGCAAAACCATACAAGGATATATTAGTTATTAAAAAAATCAAATAATTTTATTTTGATCAGAAACAATCAACCGATTTTTCATGATATCTAGACTACCAAAGGTCTGCATGGAACATTTCGCGCACCCGTTTTGGTTGTAAATCGCATTGCATTTCGCTGCAAGTTGCCTCCCCGGTCAGTGGGCAAGACGGGAGGCACGCAGCGCGTGTGTGTGCGCAGTGTGTGGGTGAACACATGCTTGGTTTCGGCGCCCGCGCGTGCTGTTCATGAAACTGGTATTGTTTGTGCAGTCACATCTATTAATATGTAAACACTTATGAGTATGTATTCTTATCTTGTATATATTTAATCTGTTTTATGCTGTTTGTATTCCATTTTCTCTCCTTCTTTTACACTAAGCATCACCTTTGTACTATTTTTTGTTTCGTTCTTCTTCTCTATATTTAGTGTGTACATAAATTGTTAAATATATATATATATATATATATTTTAATAGTGGTTCTACTAATGTACTGATAAAATTTAACGTATTTACGTACCTACATAGAATTCTTGAACCCATATTTTTATGAAAAAGATCGAATCTCCTAGTTACAATCGTTATTTCTCGAGAAAATAGCTATAATATTAAAAAAGAAAAACCAATAAAAAGAAAAATGAATAAAAAGAAAAAAATAATAAAAAATGAGAATCGTGTTTATGACAGTGTGTTTAGTATAAATGTGCGTTTATAAGTGTGTTCATGAGTGTGTGGATGTATATTTTGTGTGTATTTGTGTGTGTAAGAGTGGGTGCGTGTGTGAGTGGGCGTGTGTATGTGTGAATGAGTGTGTAGTTTGTTGGAATGTGTGTGTGTGTGTGTTGGAGTGTAAGTATGTGTGTGTGAGTGTGTGTGTCAGTATGAGTGACACTCAACCCCGAGTCGCCAAAATATCTTCAATGGCATCATAATAAGTGTGAAGAGCCATTCAGTTAAAAGATAAAAATATAAACGTAAAATACGTTTATAAGGTCTTAGTTCTTAAAGGATGCACTTTGGGGTCTAGATTTTCACGTTTATACAAACATTGTAAGTGTCTGCAACATGTTGCCAAGTATCAATGATGTTCCGTTAGTAATTAAAGAGTTATAGGACAAATTTACCATGAATAGATCACTGTTTACAAAGCAGTCAAATATCACGACGTTCTAAATGAATTGCATGATAAAATGTATGCCAATAATTAGTGTATTCATTCAACTCTTCACATGCAAAATTTCATGTCATTAAATTCAGTAATTAAAGAAAAACAATAATAATACTGACGAAGCATCGAAAACCTACATAACCCGACCAAGTTCGGATGGCTACAAAAAAGCGGCCGTGCAATATATTTAGGTAACATCCCAAAATTTACAGTATAATACCGGTATTGAATTGGTATAGGTGATAACACAATTGTTGTTTCGATTATAGGTCATTTATTTTTGTACACCTACTTTTTTAAATGTATTTGACTATGACAGAAAGTAGGTACTATTTACGTAGGTACTGTATTTAAGTATGCGCTTGAGACTTGAGATATAATCTAAATGTATTATTTAAGACAAACAAAATTCATACAGCTAATTTCTATTGAAGATTTCGATCAGGATTAAAAAAGAATCGGAGATCGGGGATTAATTAAATATTTACCACATGTATGTACTACTGTTTAGGTAAATATTTATCATATTGTAGCTTATTACACTATTTAACCAATAGACTAGGCATGCACGAGCGTTCCCCTTTGCAACTTTAGTGGATCATGTAGATAGTGGCGTTATTATTAAAAAAATATTTTTCATTCAAGAAATGCAATTGTATTATTTTTTCCTAACGCTTGTGTATGCAACTGTACCATATTAATAAATACTATATTGGAAGGTTAAGAACGTTTCTTAGATATATGGCACGGCCGCTTTTTTGTAGCCATCCGAACTTGGTCGGGTTATGTAGGTTTTCGATGCTTCGTCAGTATTATTATTGTTTTTCTTTAATTACTGAATTTAATGACATTAACTTTTGCATGTGAAGAGTTGAATGAATACACTAATTATTGACATACATTTTACCATGCAATTCATTTAGAACGTCGTGATATTTGACTGCTTTGTAAACAGTGATCTATTCATGGTAAATTTGTCCTATAACTCTTTAATTACTAACGGAACATCATTGATACTTGGCAACATGTTGCAGACACTTACAAGGTTTGTATAAACGTGAAAATCTAGACCCCAAAGTGCATACTTTAAGAACTGAGACCTAATAAGCGTATTATACGTTTATATTTTTATCTTTTAAGCCCTACGATTTTTTCTAAATCTGTTTTTTAATATAATATAAACAAATTCAAAACAACGTATGTAAAAATCTATAGTTCTCTATGTAAGCGCTTTATATGAAAACTAGCTAATGGCCAAACGTTCGCGTAGCGGAAACTTGAATTTCTCCGAAGTTTATGGATGCACTACTTTTATTCATACATACACAATTACACACAAATACACACTAATTTTTGGACACATCTCTTTTCTTCTAAAGTCTATGGATTAAAAAAAGTTACGCCAGGACAACGTTCGCCCAGCGGAATCAGTTTTTGGTGAATTTCTCCACAATGGTTGCGTGCACAATTTTTTTTTTTACCATACACAATTATACGACGTCATACACTAAATATCTGCATAATTAAAATCTTTAAATTCAACAACATTCCGCTGCGCGTACGCACACGTTTATAATCACTAGTGATATGCTAGTGATCACTACATATACATTTTCTATCTCTATGGATCACTAGTCTAATCACTGACCCAAGAGTAAAAATCAGGGTTGCCAAATGTAAAAGAATGTCTGTCGTACCATCATGGTCAATTATTGTACCACGCCTGACCACGCCTCGTACAAATGCAGCTAAAAATCTCGTATTTTGACTTTCAAACCTCGTACATTTATATTATACATCGAAAATGTTCTAAAACAAAATTAAAGCATAAGGCATACTGAACTACGTTTAGGACATTTTACTAATTGAAATAAACTGTGCAAGTTTACTACTAAGTAAAACATAATGTAATTAAAAAATGTCAAGTAAAATCACAATAAAAAACTAAAATAATATTTAAATTTAATTATACGATGCACAGTAACTTAACTAAAAACTACTCTGAAAACATTATGTCAGGAACGGATGTCTAAGTGAGGATTTACTGTCATTGTTTTTTCTGGGGTTTTTTTTTATCTATAGTAATGCGGCCATACATTTCTTTTGTGGGTTCTTCCAGTACGGGTTGAACCTTTTGCGCCGTCCAAAGACTACTATAGTATACGGTGTTAGTTAAGGTGGACGCACACCTATCCGCGCCGAAAGCGCCGAACGAATCGAAGTCAAGGAGGCTCACACACACATCCGAGCCGAACGCGCCGAAAGAATCGACCGCGCCGAAAGATTGGAATCACTCATTTTTTTTAAACATTGACGAAGTAAAGTTTGGCCAACGAAAGCTGTCCAAGAAAAAAGGCGGGACACTGCTCAAGAGGCCTGTGTCGTGACGCCCCTGCTCTATTATGTAAGCCATATGGGGTATGTAATATAGTTGTGCCTCAGGTTCGCTTACATAAGCAGGCGCATGAATAATACATATAATGATATCATCATGGTTATAAATACTTTGAGTATCGTACCTCGCTTTATTGTTCTCGTCCTTATTTCACCTTCAGCTGTATCACCTGTCCCTTGACGCGCCTTTCAGTTAGTTGCTACCCGCTGCCGTTCACCATCTGTAGGTGTTAATGCCCGTTGATACTAACTACTTCGGTACCACGGGCGGGAGAAGGAGCATGGTCAGGGCGGTATATCCGGCCCGTGATTATGCCACCTTTTCCAAGCTGTAAATAGAAATAAGCGTTAGCGCCATACTCATGCACCTTAAGGATATGAGGAGGTTGATTAGCTCATACATCCCCGACTCTGGCAGTTGCTTAGGTTCCGACCCTCTTAGCTAACCCTCGCACTTTTCTGCCCAAGGAAACCCCCAGCTCTAGCAGTTGCATTAGTTCAGACCCTCTCTTAGCCAACCCTAGCACTCTCCTGCCCCAGGAATCCCCAACTCTAAGCAGTTGCATTAGTTCAGACCCTCTCTTAGTCAACCCTTGCACTCTTCTGCCCAAGGAACCCTCAACTCTTACAGTTCTTTAGGATCTGACCCTCATGGCCATCCATTCCAATTTTAGGCCTTTAAGCTTTCATAAGCTAGACTTGCCAAGCTGCCGCGTGCCACCCACGAGGCTAGCTCGGTAGATTATCAGTAGGTACGTACCGTCTCTTCCGGGGGGGCCTTTCATAAACTAGCCTTGTCAATCTGCCACGTGGTACCCACGAGGCCAGCTAGACACAGGCTCCTTTACGGGGGGTGGCTTTCATTAGTCAGCCTTGTCAATCTGCCACGTGCCACCCACGAGGCCAGCTTGACACAGGCTCTTTTAGCAGGTGGCTTTCATCAGCCTGCCTTGTCGATCTGCCGCATGCTACCCATGAGGCCAGCTAGACACTGGCTCGATCGGTACAGCGTTACTTGTTCTACATCATATCTGATGATCTACAAGCACCGCCACCAGCTAACAACTTCAGCTTCATGCAACATTACTCTAATAATAGCAACTACTCAACAGCTACTTAGGGCTACTTAGCTAAGCTCTACTTAGCGATATTTCTACTTAGCTTTCATACAGCACTCCGTTGACGAGCGACTTGTCAGCAGTTCAGCACACCTCAGAGGACGCCAAGAAAGTGGCCGTCTTCAAGATGCATCGTTAAGGTGGAAACTTACCATAGACAAACATCCTGTCTTCGCCATAGAGTAGATCAACATCTCGTTGGAATTGGTTGCTCATATCGATTTGGTATTGCCATGTAATTTCTATTATTTACAACTATTTACATTCGCGTTAAGACGCGACAGCCTGCGGAGCATGCGAATTTCATACAAACGTAATACCAAAATAATTCGTAAACCAAACATATTCTTCAGGAAGAGTGTATTTTTTTCGATTTGATTACATAATATACAGAAAGGGAATTACTAAACAATGAAAACAACATGAAAAAAACCTGGAATATAATTAAAGATATGTGTAACATCAAGAAAGGATCCAGCAAAGCAACTGAGTTGTTGCAGATCAAATCTAACCCCGCTGACTCTCTAAATGAAGTTAACAGATACTTCACATCAATTGGTAAAGACTTAGCAAATTCAACTCTAAGTAAACTCAAGCAGAATGAAGAAACGCTGGCAACACAAGCACATAAGTCGGCAGGTTTCCTCCATTCGATGTCATTATCTCCCACGGATGAATACGAAGTTATTCAGGTGATATCTGGCCTTAAAAGTAGCAGTGCTTGTGGTCTAGACAATATTCCCGCAAACATTCTAAAAAAATATAAATTTAAATTAGCATCTCCTATAACCCACCTTTGCAATGTCAGTTTTTCTTGCGGCGTGTTTCCTCAAACTTTTAAGAAGGCGGCCGTCACTCCTGTTTTTAAGGCCGGTGATAAGGGTTTCATTGGAAACTACCGCCCCATCTCTGTACTTAGCTCATTGTCAAAAATATTGGAAAAGCTAGCAAATAAGAGACTTATAAGATATTTAGAGACAAATAATATACTTTCTTCTAACCAATTCGGTTTTAGAGCCAATCGATCCACCAATGACGCTATTCTAAAGCTAACCGAAAACATGACCAAGTACATAGACAAGGGAGAAAAATGTGTCGGCCTTTTCCTCGACCTTCAGAAAGCATTCGATACTGTTTCGATCCCTATTCTAATAAGCAGATTAGAAAACATCGGAATTAGAGGTGTGCCACAGGAATGGCTATTAAGTTATTTATCAGGAAGAAGTCAATGCGTTCGCCTTGACAGCAAGACTAGCGAGGAAGCTTCCTGTTCATACGGAGTTCCCCAGGGTAGTACAATTGCTCCAACCCTATTCCTGGTGTATATCAATGAACTGTGCGATATTCCAATCAACAAAGCCGATGTCATAATGTTTGCCGACGACACAGTTCTTCTGTTCCATGAAAAGTCATGGAAAGATCTTGAAACGGTCTGTGAAATAGGTCTTTCCAAAGTAATAGCTTGGCTGGAAGATAGTCTGCTATCATTAAACACCTCTAAGACCAAATATCTATGTTTTAGTAAGACTAGAGCAGGAAGCCCCACAAACTTCAAAATTAGCACACACACGTTTCCTTGCAATAGGAATAGCAATAACTTTTCCTTCTGCACTTGCCCTAAGCTAGACAGAGTGAACTCCATTAAGTACCTGGGAGTATTCGTTGACGATAATCTTAAATGGACACAACATATCTCAGTTACCGCCAAGAGTTCGCAAGTTGATCCATATCTTTAAAAGTCTGAGACTTGTTGCTAGTCTAAAACTTCTACTGCAAACATATAAAGCTTTATGCCATTGTGTCTTGGGCTATGCTATATGCGCATGGGGTGGCGCAGGCAAGACCCATATGATCGAGCTGGAGCGGGCTCAGCGTGCCGTCCTAAAGGTGCTCTTGTCACTAAAATACCGAACGCCTACAACCGAGGTATACGCAAAAGCCAAAGTACTTAGCGTCCGAAAGCATTTTTTTTTACGAATGCCTGCGAAGATACCACCGATACGCCATCCCGAGTCTTCCTATCTCATCCAAGAGAATAGTCAGGTGCCCAGTTCAAGGTACCAAGAGCGTCTTCGCTAGCAAACACTACCACTATATTGCCCCACGTCTCTACAACAAAATTGGTCAGGAAAAGGGGATACACCAACTCATAAAGCTTAAAAACTTCCAATTTAAAAAAACAATTTTTGACTGGCTAGAAAAATACGATTATGATGAATCAGAAAATCTTTTCGACAGTATTACTTGACCCCCATCACTTTCACACTAACCTAACCACGAACACACACACACTCACACCTACCCACACACACACACACACACACACACACACATCCACATCACTCACAAACACCCCGGTCACATTTATCCACACTTTTCTTAGAACGCATTGAGTGTGACTCAATTTAACTTTTTTTTTTTTTAATTTATAAAATTGCATATCCTTTTAATGTACATACTTGATACCACGTAGTCATTTTTTTATTTTTTTATTACTTTTTAATTTTTATGTTTGTAAATACTTCTAATGCATGCCAAATCTTATAATGTACCTATTTTTTTAGTCTATCGTCTTTTTACATAATTCTCTGTTAATTGAGAGGTCTGGCTCTTGTGATACAGGAACTCCTAGTACAAGAGCCAGAGCTACACTGATGTTTGAGAAATAATTTGTCAATAAAGATTTATTATTATTATTAATATCTATGTTCCCAAACATGTATTTTGAATGAACATTGATTTACACAAGAGTTATGAGAAAAATAAGTTTTCTATAGAAATTTTAAATTCCTCATATCTCGTCTAAATATCATTGTCCTTTCAAAATATATATTTGAGAACCTAGATATAATGTAATCCAATCGAAATATATACAAACTACCTTAAGAATATTGTCGCGTCGTAACGCGAATGTAAATAAAATAATTATAAATAATAGAAATTACATGGCAATACCAAATCATCGTTACTCTGTAATGAAGGCAGAATGTTTATCTGTGATAAGGTCCACAGAGTGCATTATAGTAACATCCCGCCAAAACGCAAGCGTCTTGGCATGACAGCAACAATCTTTCGTTGTTCTGCGGTTACAAGTCTTAGTAAAAGTGGAATTGACGAGTCGCTCGTCAACAGAGTGCTGTGTGAAAGCTAAGTAGCCCCCCTAAGTTCCCCCTGAGTTGCGCTAAGTAGAGCAAAGCTAAGTAGCCCTAAGTAGCTTTTGAGTAGTTGCTATTATGAGAGTAATATTGCATGAAGCTAAAGTTGTTAGCTGGTGGCGGTGCTTGTAGATCATTAGATATGATGTAGAACAAGTAACGCTGTACTGATCGAGCCTGTGTCGAGCTGGTCTCATGGGTAGCATGCGGCAGATCGACAAGGCTGGCTGATGAAAGCCACCTGTTAAAAGAGCCTGTGTCAAGCTGGCCTCGTGGGTGGCACGTGGCAGATTGACAAGGCTGGTTTATGAAAGGCTCCCCCCGGAAGAGATGGTGCGTACCTACTGATAATCTACCGAGCTAGCCTCGTGGGTGGCACGCGGCAGCTTGGCAAATCTGGCTTATGAAAGCTTAAAGGCCTAGAGTTGAAATGGACAGCCATGAGGGTCGGATCCTAACAACTGCTTAGAGTTGGGGATTCCTTGGGCAGAAGAGTGCAAAGGTGGGCTAAGAGAGGGTCTGAACTAATGCAACTGCTTAGAGTTGGGGAATCCTTGGGCAGTAGAGTGCAAGGGTTGGCCAAGAGAGGGTCTGAACTAATGCAACTGCTTAGAGTTGGGGAAGCCTTGGGCAGAAGAGTGCAAGGGTTGGCCAAGAGAGGGTCTGAACTAATTCAACTGCTTAGAGTTAGGGAATCCTTGGGCAGAAGAGTGCAAGAGTTGGCCGAAGAGAGGGTCTGAACTAATGCAACTGCTAGAGCTGGGGATTTCTTGGGAAGAAGAGTGCGAGGGTTGGCTAAGAGGGTCTGAACCTAAGCAACTGCTATAGTCGGGGATGTATGAACTAATCAACCCCTTAAATCCTTAATGGTGCATGAGTGTGGCGCTAACGCTTATTTCTATTTACAGCTTGAGAAGTCGAACTTCTGATTGTTTTTGGCATTATTTTAAACATAACCAATGTAAATGTGATACACGTAAACACAAGATCTTGATCTTGTGTTTACGTGTAACAAAACCAATGTTTTGTTTAAAATAATGCCAAAAACAATCAGAAGTTCGACGAGAAAGTTTCTATTTACTATAATTGACAAATAAAGACATAAAAAGTGATTTGAATCAGAATGAAAAAATGTGAAATATACGATGTACACAATGTTTACTTATTTTGCCTTATATTGCCTAAAGTACTGGACCGATGACATGATTCTTGCGTAGAAAATAGTTTAAAGCCAAGTCCAGCGTTTGACTCTACTACAAAACGTGTCAATTTTGGCAGTATTAAATTATTGCCATACTTATTAAAACTTCTGAAAATAATTCGTGGACAGCTTTCGTTGGCCAAACTCTAATGCTACGGCCAGACTTGTAGGCGAAGATTCGTGTTCGCGTTGTCGCGATAAAAGTTCGTGTTCGCTCTATGACGAAGTGTTTGGCCACACTTGGAAAAACCTTTCTACTGTCGCGATAATCTAGAACGTCGCGATAATTCATTTGCGGGAAAACATGGAAGAAGCGGTTGCGATGTATCACATGGCGGCTAACAATTTTGTCTCGGATTTCTGGGGTTCTACTCGATTTAGACGATTCGACGCGGATAGTTGTGCGAGGTTTCATAGGATTTCATACAAGTTATTCTAAAATTCGATGCGTTCGGCGCGGATAGGTGTGCGTTCACCATAATTTTGTTTGAAACCAATTCCGCCAACTGAAAGCTACTCCCATAGATCTGCGTTCCCTGCGCTCTGATTGGCTGACCGAATGTCAAATATAATACTCTAGAGATGGGGGTGGTGCGTATGCAAGTTTTATCGATATCGATAACCGATGCATCAGTATAGTAGTAATAGTGAATAATACTTGCGTGTTTTCTAATGGAAATCAGTGTATCAATGTGTTATTAGGTAAATAATAACACATTGATTCACTGATTTTTTAAATTAATTTATTTCGTATAAATTCTTCTGACCGCTTGTATCTCATTATGTCTTCCTTTTGCTGAGGAAAGCTAGGCTCATCTTTCTCACCTTCTGTCATAATAGGTTTCACAAATATTTTTTTAATATAATTTGATTTAATTTACTCGAAACCAATATCGATACAAACCTTGATTCTTGGTATGCAACACTATTTATAAGAGCATAATTATACTATATAGAGGTAGTTAAATACGGATTGCATTATGTGGAAGCAAGACGCATAGACATACATCAATATTGTTTCACTTTGACATGTCCAGTTTGACTTGAGCCGTGAGAAAATCTAAATATATATAATTCAAAGGTGACTGACTGACTGACTGACTGACATAGTGATCTATCAACGCACAGCCTGAACCACTGGACGGATCGGGCTGAAATTTGGCATGTAGGTAGATTTTATGACGTAGGCATCCGCTAAGAAAGGATTTTGATCAATTCTACCCCCAAGGGGATAAAATATTGGATGGAAGCTTATATGAAAGTCCGTCAGTTTTAAAGTTAGGATCTTCTAATTTTGTGTTTAGGCTGACGATTGAAAATTAATTTATGCGTGTTTCAGCGTTTTTGATAACTCCACCCCGAAGGCTTATAAAGGGGATGAAATTGTATGTGAAAAATCCTTAATTTTCGACGTAAAAAGTACAAAATTTGTTATCTGGGCTTATGATTGGAAGCTGACGCAACGGCTTTATTAGAATTTCAACCCTTGAGGGGTGAAGAAAGAGCAACATTTTGTTTTTAATTAAAGTTTTTATTTTTTGAGTCACCAAAAAGTATCAAAGTTAGTGAGTCGTTAGTTTTTTTTATTTCAACCCACAAAGAGGTAAAAGGGGGTATGAAGTTTTGCATTGTAGTTGTTCATTCGTTCACGAATAACAGCAGCAGGAGACACCTTTTGCAGCAGTGCAAGTTAATAGTATAGGCCGTACACAAGTTAATAGCACACGTGACTTCGCGGCTGGCAGTACTTACCGTTCTGTAGGGACCTAGGTAAGCCGAAGATTATGGACTTACGGCAGCAGCAGAAAAAGAAAGTATGACAGCCGCCGCTCCTGTGGGTGCCGCCCGCTCGCACCAACTCAATATGGTGTCACAACAGATTGATTGCTTCAATTGTACATTGAGCGAATTCACATGGGCCGCATTTTGCGCAATTACGTTAGTTTGTCAAATTAATTAATTTAACTTTAAATATAACTGCTCTATTGTATTAGGTACCTAAACCTGTAATAATAGTAGTATGTGTTGTTTAAATAAATAAATACAATAAATAAATAAATAAATTATGTATAGTAGAACGAGATAGAATGAGTAATTGTCGATATCGTATTTGATACCGACTAGATTTTTTTATTTTGTAGATTTCTGTTTTTTTTTCTCTTCTGCATTTCTGGTCTTACTTTTGGTGAATGAAGATGAAATCAAAAATGGCGGCGACGAAAGTTTTTGGATTTTTAATCATGGGTGTCGTTTCCGTGGTTTTTGGTGTCGCTGATAGTGAAAATGAGGTCAAAATTAACACGGAGAAAAAAGTTAACAGAAGCAAAAAAAACAGTTTTCCTTTTTTTTCTACGGCTTCCCCTGACACTATTTTCACCCTGCGCCACTGTTAGGTAGAGGTGTATCTAATCCTACACCCACATTTCGCACATTTAGCTTAATCCCATCAACCGGGCACAAATAATACAATAACACTTTGCCCGTCCCGCAAATCGAACCCAGGACCTCATGCTCAGAAGCGCTTGCGACAACTCGAACAACGATGCAGTCTCACACATGACCCATCAATATTTTCACGCGAACGAAGTCGCGGGCAACAGCTAGTTTAATATAAATTACTCTTTACCTGTATTTTACCGATCAAAGGTTATTTCGTCTGTTTTATAATTTGATCTTCTGCTGTTTTTTCCACACCACCGAATAGAACAGCACGCCATTGTGAAACGATTTGATCGAAATTTAATGTCGGAATATGAAGACACGCGTGTACACAGATCCAATGCTGGTTTTGTACTGTTTTTAGTTTTACTGACAGCGAGCGACAATATTTATAAATAAATATCGCTGGACATAAACACAGCGCCATCTAGTGCCACACTAAGCAAAGCTTGTGTCGTGGACACCAGATAGTTGATATACTACATAATTGCTTTTTGTTTGTAAATACATACTTATTATACATATAAACATCCATGACTCGGAAACAAATGTCCATGCTCATCACACAAATATTTGCTCCTACCGGGATTCGAACCCAGGACCCTATGAACGCAAGGCAGCTTCACTACCACTACGCCATTCGAGTCGTCAAATATAAATAAATGACACATAATTTTATAATAGTTGCAGTGGCGGCTGTCCTGACATTACCACTTTAAAGCTATATAGCTACAGCATGGACTCTACAGATACGACAGTGACATTTCGGTAGAAAGTTTCCAAATGCACGGCAGTGACAGCTTTAGTTCCAAATGTTAACTATAACTATATACTTCTGTCAAAATCCCGATGGCTACATCATTTCCAAAACTGAACTTTTGGAAACTCTGCCGAAAAGTCACTGTCGTATCTGTAGCTAGCTACTAATATCTAATCTGTGGAGTACATTATTATTATATAGGTAGGTACTCGTCTGTAAACGTAGTGATTATATACTCTGTGCTCGTCTGAATATTATCGACCGATAACAAGGCGCATGTGTGGATCCAGTGTTGCCACCTTGGTGGTTTTCCCACCAGAACTGGTGCTTTTTCAAGACTCATGGTGGTATTTCTATTCGTTTAGCGTTTTTTTTGAGGATTTTAGCGGTTTCCCAATATGGAAACTGGCATGGAAATATCCTACGTTTCTTTAATTCACAATGTTTTTTATTTAACTTGTTTCTCTTGATTCTTACTCAAATCAAATAGAATCGAATCGAGCGTTTGTGAATAACTAACAGATTAGAAACGAGGAAATGTTGGAGCTTTGACGCCCAAATCTCCGAAACAAGAGGGTTCCTGAATTAGGTCTAGAACGAAACAATGATCAAAATGCGGGGAGAACAGAGAGTGTCGTTCGGCTTTTAACGAAGCCGAACGACACTTTAACACCGTCAAGAATACTATTTTTGTCAAGTTTTACCGAATGTAATGTTTATGTTTGGTAAATTGTCAGTTAGTAAAAACTCTATTCTATGCACTCTGATAAAATATACAAAATTTAAAAAAATACGTGATATACTATTATCTACATAGAAGTAGTTAATAAGAACAACCAACATTGTTTTGGCATTTCATACCTATTCATTCGTTTTTAATGTATTTTGTCTGAGATTGAAATGCAATAAAGTTAGCGGAATTTGGTTGTTTTTTCTTAGTCCAAACAAATCTAGCGACTTTTTACCCTTGATCTGGCGTCTTAAAAAATCCAAGGTGGCAACCCTGCTTACATCTGTGAGTTCTGTGACTTAAATTTTGGGGAAGTCCAGTCTAGCTAGTGTGTGCTTAGACTATATTATAATACTATAAACTGAGAACTGTCTAGTGAACTGAGATCATAGTGTACTTATTTTTGTTTTGTGTTGTGTTGTGATTACTTGTGATCATACAATGTCAGGAGGAAAGAAAAAAGCACTGTTTGTATGCCTCGGTATGTCAATTTTGTAAGAACATGAGCTAGGGCTAAATTAATGAAGTGCTATTTGTTATTTTGTCAGTGAAATCCGTTATCTGCTGACCAGTACACTAATAAAATTATACCGTAACTGCATTCAGCCCCGGTAAATAATAATTTATCCATTCCATTTTTGCCCACTGAACACTAGATAGGTTGCCTGCCTCACACTGTCAACAGCTATAATTCTGAATTTTGAGATTATAACCCAGCTGTCTTTCTACGGCTAGCAGCGAATTTAAAGATATGGCGCCCTGGGCCAATTGATTTTGCCACCCCGAAATACAAAAAAAAATAAGTTGGGAACTATCTTTGCCACACAGGCAGTCTCATGCAGACTGTTGGGGTGTACAACATATTTTTATGAAGGGCCAAGTAAAGTATTTTTGTACTACTAGTGGGCCAAAATATTACAAAAACAAACAAACAAATTGACTTCTAATTTTTTAATTAGCTCGCAGGCTAGATGGAAGACCTATGCAGTCAATTAGGTAGCCTGGGGGTCATATGTTGGACGGGCCTGCCCTAGGCCATGCCCTTCACGGCCGTAGGGTCACGTCACCGCCACTAACTAATCCTAAATATTCCCAACATAATCATTATTAGCAAACAAAGATTATTAATAATCTGAAGTGATATTGTTTATATCTTTTAGGTAATATTTGTCGATCACCAATAGCAGAAGGTGTGTTCCAAAAAACTGTGGATGACTTGAATTTGGGAGGTCAATGGGAAATTGACAGTGCAGCTATAGGAGGCTGGCATGTGGGTAATCCACCAGACTGGAGAGCTTTGGACACTATGAAGAAGCATGATGTGGAATATAACTGCAAGGCCAGACAGGTATGATCTGTTTTTGCTGTTGACTTTCAATGTTACTGCACACTACAAATAATGTTATGTTCGGTTCAACTTCTTGGAAAATGCAAGATAAATATGAAATCTGTATTTGCTTTTGTATTTCTTTTTCTTTTAACTAAACTACCACCACTCCAAAGCCAAAACCATCACTTAAAAGACAAAAAACATAATTATCTATAAGAATCTTCTAAGTAGTAATAATGTTTGGATAATTATTAATTAACAATGAATCTGTGTTGAAAACATAATTATTAAGAAATAACATTTTGAGTTTTTTTCAGATTATTTCTCAGGACTTTGATCATTATGACTACATATTTGGAATGGATGAAGAAAACATGAGGGATCTTACAAGAAGGGCTCCAAAAGGAAGTAAAGCAAAACTCCTTCTCTTTGGAGATTTTGATCCTCAGGGTGAACGAATTATAAGAGACCCTTATTATGTATGTTTTTACAAACCCATTTTGATAATGTTGATTAGAATGTAAGATATCATAATATTATATTATTGTTTATTTTCAGGATAGTGACTCAATAGGATTTGAGAAGTGTTACCAGCAGTCGCTGAGGTGCTCTAAAGGATTTTTGGAAAGCTTGCAGAAATGATGTGAATTGCTTAACAAAATAAAAGATAAAAACTGAATTATGTTTGTTACTTATGTATGTGTATGTCAAACTTTCAATCAGGGTGATTAGTTGACTTCTTTCCACAATATTTTTAGTAATTGTTGCAGCATTTGGAATATAAATGTATGTATGTATATGAATGTATGTATTTTAGTAATAAAAATCAATTATAAAAAAATACCATTTTTATTAAGTACATTCCTTGAAAGGTTTTTTAATTGCACTAGAGTTATCAATACCCCAGCTAGGCACTAAACACGTGGTGAGGAATGTGTAATTTGCTTGAAGATCCTTAAACATGAGAAAATTGAAAAACCATTGTTGGGTTTTTTTACCAATATTAGGTTCAAGACATGAGAAACAGAATGAGTCTTTTTTGTTTAGAAAACCACGGGCTATCACATTTCCACCATTACATAATCTGTTCTGATGATACTGCTCCGACTGTTCCTTATCCTGTTTGTGAAATTTGTCTTCCTTCTTATCATTGCATTCAAACCGATCATCCACTTGATAAGCAGGAACAAAGGGTAGGTCGATGTATTCAGCTGAAAGATGTATAATATTTATTTTTAAAAACTGCTATTTGATGACCATGTAAGTATAAACGATGTTTCTCTAAGTTATGTTTCAAATTGTTTACCTATTAGTTTACTTACTTGGTAATTCGTCGTCACTATCGAGTATGTCTTGTAAACTGTTCGCTTTCTTTTTTGGTGCTTTCTTCTTCATAATGAATAATATTATGTTCTTCAAGATGATTAAGAATTAACAAAGATCTGACAAAATCAAACATGAAAACTGCACTTGAAACAAAACAAAACACAAAACTTTACTCTTTGACACAAACAAACACTCTTTGAACCATTGAGCTATATATACTAGAGATGCAAACCTCAACAAAATTGACAAAAAAAGTGTAACCACCAGTGTTGCCAGGACCCTTGAGTCGAAAGTTACGTTTCGTTTCCTGAAAAGTTACATTTTTGCTGCAAAAGTTACATTATTGTTTTTTTTTTTAATTTACATGTTTTGCGGGGTCGGGGTCAGAGGCAAATTGATGTCAGCTAAATGGCAGAATCTATCATAGAGGCCGCGGTCGAGGAACGACTTTTTCAAGGTCAAAGACATTCCTCGACCTTTATGAACTTTGAGGGCTGTATTGATGATTTTGATGATCATAGTTCTTTAACTGCATACGTCTTACAGTCGTGAACGATATTTTTATCAACTTAATATCTAGCACCGGCCTGCAAATACCAAAAAATCATAAGAAAATTTGAATTTCGCGGGCAGATACTGGTGAATCTCTTTCATAACTAAAGGCCTTCACTATTTTTTTTGTTCTAAATCAATTGTTTTCATTATTGTAAGTTTTTTTCTTAAATCATAATCAGGTGTTTCTGTAGCTACGAAACCGCGAACGGTAGGAACGCGCGCGCACACGTTCAAGCAAAATGAAGTTTTAAATCTATTTGATTACGTTTTATTTTCTCATGACGCTTTCCATTCAGAGCCATCTCTGAGTGTGATAGGTATAGTGAAATACTTTTTAGACGCGCCAGTTCTAGGTGCGTTAAATTTGGATACATTGAATCGGAATGGGTTCGTAAATTGTTTTGCAATAAAAATCTAGTATTACAATTATCGTTGTTCTCCAAAAGTTACGAAAATTGCCTGAAATATAAAAATTACTTACATGTTACGCGGGGACGTCAAAAGTTACGAAAAATGTAAGAAATGTAACCTTCTGGCAACACTGGTAACCACCATTTAAACGCGACGACGTAGCTTTGAAACCATTAACATTTCAAAGTGAACGTATAATTGTCTCACTTACACATTTGACCAGAACAATACCGTCGCCTTAATTAGACAAAGACGGCAATATAAACTTGCAATGGTGGGATGGGGTGGCCTACTCATGCGAAATTTTACCCAACTTTTTTAAGCCTTAAAAATATTAAATACATTTATAAATTAAATTAACTTTTAAATATTCGAATAACATATTTCTTTTCTGATATATTAGAAGTTTTTAACTAACTAGCACTTCACCTGTGACTTCATCCGCGAAAATAATTAAATCCTTTGTTACTGGCTAAAGATGTAGCTGTGTGTGAAAGAATTTTTAAAATCGGGTGAGAAGTTCTCGAGTTTAATCGTAACAAACCCACAAACAAACAATAAAAACCTTTTCTCTTTATAATATTATTATTTCGTTTATTAATTTATATACACATTCGCTTTTTGGATCTATTTTGTCTTGATCACGGAAGTGCTTCGTAAAGAGAAAAATCAAAATCAAAGCATTTATTTCAAGTAGGCCAATTACTACAGTACACTAAACACAAGTTCACACAGTTCCAGTCACAAGACATACAAACTGTGAAAGTACTGTAGTTGCCCATTCCCTAGCGTAGATCTCTACGGAGAAGAACGGGCAAGAAACTCCATGGACACTCTTTGAAATCAAAATTATTGTTACAAAATCTTGGTTACATCATTCATGTTGAGATGGTATATTATGCGAGAACAATGTAGCAAGATGTGCACGTTAAAAGTGTCCATAGTAAAAACAAAATAATTCCTTCAAATTAGCCATGGATGACCAGTCACAACTGACAGCGCCCGTTCACGAACATGACGCATGGATCAGCATCATTCAGCTCAACCACTTTGAAGGGAGCTAAATGGTCCGACACACGCGCCACTATCAGCGAGACATTTCAGCGAGCATGACATACTCTGAACTGCCAGGGCACATTCAATTTAAGAAATGACATAGGTTTCCAATGATTGATAGTTTTCTAGTACATAGTATTCACACAATATGTGCTATGCAATTACATAAAAGGTAAATGAAAATTAAGGTAAAGGAAAATTTAACAGGTAGCTATTCAGTCTCTTTTTTCAGCTATTGGATTATTTCCACCCACTTAACACGGCGTGTTACATCTTTAGGCACCCTACAGCGTTGTTATAAAAAAAATACAAAGCACTTATTTCATCAATTAAAAATTCTCCCACAAATGTTGGAAACTAAAACTAAGTTTTACTGGTAACACTGAACCTAATTGTCAAAATTCAAAATGTTAATGAATAAATTGCGTTTTTACGTTGATATAAACCATTATAAAAACTAAGAAAAAATAAAATTAAGTAGGGAAAGTAATTCCGGTTAATTAATTATGTGTTTGTGATTTTAAATCGCACTCTTTCAATACGCATTTACTCATTTTTTGTCCTGTGTCACTTCCGTAGGCATCTAACAGAACACTGAACTGACGTTAGCGACGCATATGTATCTGTACATATGTCCCGTGGCAACGCCTTGGCGTGGTAATTGCTAATCTAGTAATATATATATCTATGCTTTGAACACAAATCACAAAACAAACCGGATGACCACAGATTAGATATTAGACAGACGGCGCGGCGAGTCGCGTTATTGTACCATCAGTGTGACCAACTTTAAATTAGAGATCCTGCCAAAATCGAAAGCACAAAATGCCAAAATAATGTTATTATAATGTTAATTATTTTTGGAGTTTTAGAATTTTGTCGCTCGGGTTCGGGTAGCATCGTCATTCGTGACGGTTACATTCATCCTCATGACACATCGAAAAGTGAAAAATGGAGAAGGGTGGTTCCGAGGGCGGAAGTTTAAAAAACCCGAAATTCAATTTATGGCATGACAGAATCGAAACACATGTTCTGTTCTGTCAAAGTCAAACCATTATTATTATTTCTAAAACCCGGTAAAATTATAACCTCTAAACTAAAATCATAAGAATATAATAATTATAAGGCTTTTTGAAGGTATCTTGAAGAGTATTTATATATTCTGTGATTCTTGGTCAGGGAGAAGAGTATATCCCTGCGTTCCGAATTGCGATAAAAGTGATAATATCGCGAATCCGACCAACGCGCAATGTCACAATTATTACTCAGTAGGTGGCCTCGTATTTTGTGACTACTAAATTCGGTCGGATTCGCGATATTATCACTTTTTTTGCAATTCGGAACATAGGGTATATATTCTGTGGATAGCTGTCAGTTTAGCAGGATCTCCAAAAAATCCTAAAAAAATAATTTAATGTAGTCTGAGGATCACCCGTCATGGACAGGCAAAAGACTGAAATAAAAGATGAAGAATCGCCGATCAAGAGAAAGAAGGTGGAGGAGGACTCCGACGATACTAAACCGGAATCAAGTGATAGTGAAGAGGAGTTACTAGTGACGAAGATAGAAAGCCACATGGAATTTAATGATATATTACGGGATATGGATGATTTGAATGAACCCGCTTGTATGGATAGAATACTTATGTACTTAGAAGAGATTAAAGACGAAGATTATTTTTTCATGGAGGTAACTCGAGCTTTTAATTGAATATAACAACTAAACTCGGTTCATTTTAAGGAGACCACTAAAAACAACCTTTTAAATCATGTGTATCCAAGATAAAAAATTGTTTCTTTTTTGTTACTCACAACAATTCTTACAAAGAAATAACCACCTCTTGTTTAATTAAGCCACAGTTAAAACTTTTTGCAATACCTTAAAAAATTAATCAAAACAAAGTGAGCAAGGCCTTCCACTAGGTGGACCAATGACCTGGTGCAGGTTGCAGGAATCTGCTGGATGTGAGTTGATGTGGTGACACTTGGGAGAGGCCTATGTCCATTAGTGGATGTCTTTCAGCTGAAATGATGATTTCTTGAAATTGCAATATTTTACCAGTTCTTATGAACAAACATTTCATGACTCCCAAGTCATAAAATGTTTATTCATATTCAGACATTATTTAACTGAATTAATGTACTTATTTCTTTATTTCAGTTATTAGTAGAAAAACTAAAAGATGAGAACATAACATGGGAACAACCTTGGTATCAACAATCAAATTCTCTTTCAAGGCCACTTAAAAGTTCTGATAATGAAAAACATCCTCAACCCTATAGAACAGACACCGTTTGCAAAGCTGAATGTGATAAAATACAAGAGAATTGGCATGAGTTTATAAAGGTATAGTTGGTGCTCTGTCATCCCATGAGCTCATAAGAAGTGTGAACCCAATTTACTATTATATTTTATTTATTGTGTAAATATTTAAAAGAGGTATTTGTGCATGGGTTCAATTCCCAGGTTGGGCAGTGTGATTGGAATTTTTAATCAGTAATCTATCAGTACCAGCCATGAACAGCATTGTGTTGAGTGTGTCCCCCACGATCTGGAGGCGGGCACTCGAAGGGGGCAAGCTTCGTGTTGACCTCCAGAGAGTGCGCGTCGAAGACCAGACGTACAATGCGTTCAGTAATGAATGCCCGGTACGCATGAGGTGGGATGCCTTCGCTAGGGCATCTATAGCTTATTGCTAAGGTTGTCGGAGCGCCCACTTCAAAGATGTAAAGACTGAGGACTTGCTCGACACAACCAAATAGCAGACGTATTGATTGAACCACTAGGGTTGGCTACACAATAATTGGTAACCGAAGTCAGCTTCGTGAGAAGCTGGCTCAAGTTAAGCTAGTTGAGGGGTCAGACCTGGTAATACTTTAGTTAAGGTCATAAATATAAGGTTAAGTAAAAGTCATAAAATAGTCAAAGGACACCAAAAATTGTTTTAAAATAGATAGAAAAGATTTATACAAGATCAGAACAAATTAAAATAGAAAATACTTAAGTATATATAGAACTAGTAAAATTATAATGTGAAAAGTAAATTATAGCTTATTTGAATAGTAGAAACTAAACATTAAACGCAAAATAGAATGCTTATTAAGTGGTATTTGCGGCCACCCAGAATGTACATTAGCAATAAATTCAGTTATTAAGGGCTCTGATCCCCACGTCAGTGGGACACTGGCTAGGCAGGAGTGGTTTTTAGCCGGTTCGAGTATGGCACTACCTCGGTACCCTATGGTAGCCATTTTATTTGATCCACAATCAAAGGTTATGCTACACTGCCTTATTTGTTGAAAACCCTTAATTCTTCAGAAAGCATGTGAAGCCAAAAGTAGGTATTAACTAGCTGACCCACGCAACTTCGTCTGCGTCACATAGGAGAGAAAAACGAAAGGAAAAAAAAATCCCCGTTTTTGCAACATTTTTCATTTCATGCTCCGCTCCTAATGGTCGTAGCGTGATTAGGGAGGAGGCGACAATGGAATGCCAGTAACGGCGCCATTACGCCTCCTCCAGGCGAACATCAACCACTGTGCCTGTGCTCAGAATCTGTTGCTTCAGAGCATGGCGCAGTGGTCGATTCACATCGCTGTGGTCGCTGAGCCGTACTTTGTCCTGCCCAGGGAAGACTGGGTGGCAGACCTTGACGGCTCAGTGACCATAGTTTCATCGGCCGCCGCCGGTACCCCGACCCTTGAAAATGTCAGGAGAGGTCGGGGGTGCGTAGCAGCACGGTTCGGGGAGATCGACGTGGTGGGAGTATACTTCTCCCCGAGCCGAACTCTCGCCGAGTTCCACAACTCTCTCGCAGAGTTGAGTGTCGTCGTCGGAAACCATTCCCTCCCCGTGCTTGTCCTCGGGGACTTCAATGCCAAGAACTTGGCTTGGGGTTCTCGTTGTTCAGATGTGCGGGGAAGGATGGTGGAGGGACCCCAGTGTGGGCGCGTTCCCTGAAGCGGCGTGCCGCTCACTATCTGAACGCGCCCCAAAAAGTGGTGGCCGTAAAGATGGTCCGTGGGTACCGCACGATCTCTCGCGAGGCGGCGGGCCTGCTTGCCGGATTGCCGCCATGGGATCTGGAGGCGATAGTCCTCGCACGCCTGCATGAGTGGCGCGCGGAGGTACTACGCCGGGGGGAAACTCCGCTGCCGCGGCAAATTGCCGCTCAGCGGACGGACCTCCGGCGCGATCTCATGGCGACATGGAGAGAGCGACTGTCGCAACCCCGTGCAGGGCACGCCACGACAGTGGCGGTAAGTCCCCTCTTTGAGGAGTGGCTGGAGAGGCGCCACGGCGTCCTCACCTTCCGCCTGACGCAGGCCCTCACCGGACACGGATGTTTCGGGAGGTACCTGCACCGAATCGGGCGGGAGGAAGCGCCCGGGTGTCTCCACTGCGAGGATCGACCGGAGGACACGGTGGAGCACACGGTGGAAGTCTGCCCTGCGTGAGCGGCGATCGGCGGCGGCGACCTCTCGCGTCCGGCCCTGGTTCAATCCATGGTCCGGAGAGAGACGGAATGGGAAGCCGTCACCTCTTTCTGCGAAGCAGTCATGCTAGCGAAGGAGGTGGCGGAACGAGAGAGGGAGAGATCCTCTCTTCCCGGCCGCCGCGGGAGACGCACCGGGCGTCGGGGGCCACGTGGTGGCTACCGGCCACCGTAGATGCGGGCCTGTGGACGGTTGGCTATGGGCTAGCTAGCCGTCCGTCCGTCTAACGACGACGACAGGCCGTGTCGACTGCGCGTTCGTGTTCCACGCGCGCCTCATAGAGATGTCAGCATAAGGGGAGGGGCCCGCAAGGGCCGAAGCCTGCCGGGGCTGCGGGCCTGTTCGAAAGAGATACCGCGGCCCTGGAACGTAAAGGGCGAGGAAGGAACACGGATGGGTTTTAGTCAGTAAGAGTCTGACACTCCCTCCCGCTCTGCAGAGCAGATCTCCCCTCCGGAGAAGTCATTTGATGATTTCCCATCCCAAAAAAAAAAAATTAAAAAAAAAATGGTCGTAGCGTGATGTTATATAGCCTATAGCCTTCCTCGATAAATGGACTATCTAACACAAAAAGATTTTTTCTATTCGAACCAGTAGATCCTGAGATTAGCGCGACCAACCAAACAAACAAATTCTTCTGCTTTAAAATATTAGTATAGATGAAAGGATTAACATGGTTTCTGATGCACAAAAAGTGAACTGATAACCTAAACATGGACGTGTTAGAACTAAACTAACTGGGTTATGGTTGTCTGATAAGCAATCAAATAAATTTCGGCTGCATGGTTTAGCTGCAGTTAGGCTTGCAGTCGATCCTAATAGATGAGAAAAGCAGATGATGATAAGAACTTAATTTGAATATTAAAAAAAAAAAACTTTTTACAGCTTTATGAAGTTCCTGATAAGTTAATATGTTTGGCTCGGTGGAGAAATAGAGATAAGAGCAGACTACCAAATACACCTGAAGAATGCGCAAGACGTTTTGTTGTTGCTTTTCTGGCTCGTGGACTACATAGAACAATGTTTCAAGTATTCAGGCATATTATGACCCATTATGGAGGCTCAAACAAAGGCCCCTACTCGACAGCTGAAGAAAAAATCATGAAAGTGTGTTTCATGCACCATCCTAATGATTGTGTTACAATATTATCTATGGTTCTAGGCAGAGAACCTAGAGGAATATACAAAAGATTACAACAGCTGTTTAATGGTATGTGCATTAAACCATTTTGTAACATTGTTTTTGCAAAATTTTATTTAAACACACAGCAAACTACTGCTGCCACTTTGGTTTTTACTAACACTAAAATAGTAACGAAACTATGGACTGGAGTCAATAAATTTTAATATTTTTTAAAGCAGTATTATATGCATATTTTTTATTTTTAGGAAAACCAGAAAAAAAGAAACTAAAATGGACTATAGAACTTGCAACTAGATTTTTAAAGCTACTACTGAAGTATACAAAACTACCTCTGGAAGAATTAAAGTACAGAAAAATAGATAAATCTGTTTGGTTAAAGCTGGAAAAGAAATTTGAACAACATTATATTTACTTGCAATGCTTTTGGTATGACAGTCTGCATGTTCAAGTTTTTGTAAAAGAAAATATAAAATTAAACAGACTAAGAAAAAAAGTATTCAAAAGGTTGGTATTTTATCTGACTGGTCTAGCTTGAAAGCTGATGTTTTTTCCTATGTGCACAAGAACATTCCTGTTATATTTATGGAGGTCAGATAGGCAGTCGCTCTATGTGAAATATTGGTATTGTGCTGCATCCGGTTAGACTGGAAGATGACGATGCAGATAAAAAAACTGTTAATAAAATAAATTATAACATACTTACTTCATGTTATAATTTGATTAACAGTTTACATCCCACAATAATTATTAATTAGGGAAGATTAATAAAATTGGCTTAATTTTTTAAATCTCAACCATTTACATTACATTTACTTTGTTACACCTCTGTCTAATCCATGGAAGATTACAGGCGTGATGTTAATTTACGTTCATATTTTCAGCCTTAAATCATCATCTTATCAAATCTGGACTGACATTCGATGGAAAGATTTAGTGAAGCAGTTTCCTGATGGATTAACACACAGATTTTTATACAAAGTATCTCGAAGAGTAGTCTGCAGAATCCCGCAATACTTAAAAAAACCTTTATCGGAAATTGCAGATCAGGCATTGGTTAAACTGAAGAAACACCAATATCGTAAACGTCGTTTGAAAACCTTACAATTTAATGAGAATGCAGAGTTAGAAGTAGCTATACATGATTCATAGAAGAGACATATTCATGTTTAATCACTTATAAGATGCATTGATTGATTGATTGAACTGCTAATAAATATGTTTTTGTTAATTTATGCTTATTTTATTCAGAGCTGATCCCTGATCTTTCTAAGGCGTGAACTCTTATTGCGCTGACGGTCGGTCGGTCGGGTACGAGTATACATTGGTGCCGATTCTCTTTTACACCAAACTTTCATTTCAGTACAGTCTCTGTTATTTTGTACAAATAAATAAAATTTGAGGCATTCATAAGTAGCTCCTGAATGCATTGCAGGACCATATCAGGTGTTTTTATATATTTTTAGAAGCTCATCCGACAACACAAGGCGCTGAATGTTGAAAGACGAACACTCAAAGAAGATATTATGTTGACGCAGACGTTGTGATATGGCAATGGAATGGCGTGTCAGGCGTGATCAACCAAATAAACACTTCGACAGTATATCCAGACTTTTATTTATCAAAATACGAGCTGATATTACACGTCCATTGTATATTCAATATGATGAATTAAGATTAAATTGGAGAATAATTGAGACGACACAAAACATAAAAGGGCAGAGACTGCAGAGAGCCGTGAGCAGATAAGTAGTTGTCAAAATCAGCGAAAAAGACAGATGACAACTTCAAATGACATTTAAATAAATATGGCTGCCTTTAAGCTGCGTTCATGTAGAGCTTACACAACTCCTAATACTCCTCCTTAAGCGCTACATGAGAGAAAAGAAAAAAACTACTGTAACTCTACACAATATTTAAAAGACTCTACATTTAAGAGTTACATACTCTACCTACTTTAGAGCGACTCTACATAATTATACATATGATTCAATTCAATAATAATTACATGATTCATCACAATATAACAATATTTATCATTAATAAAATAAGTACAACAAAACTTTAACCATTTGCTCCACAAACTCTCACATTTAAACATTTTACAAAATTACAATGTTTCTGCGCACATAGTGGCTTTGTCAATACATCTGCTAGCATGTCATTAGTAGGTAAGTATCTTACAGTTATGTTTCCTTTTTGTACTAAATCCTTTACGAAATGGTAACGCAAATCAATGTGCTTCGTTTTCTTATGCGAATATTCTTTTACAAGTAATAATCTTTGAGCACTTTGATTGTCGTTGTATACAATTACATCAAAAGTTTTGGTAATAATTTCAGACAAGAAATTCTTCACAAAACAAATGTCCTTGCAAACGTCACTAATTGCTAAGTACTCTGCCTCTGTACTTGATAAAGCTATACTACGCTGTTTTCTAGCTTCCCAATTGATTAAACAGTTACCTAATTTTATAACAAATCCAGTGTAGGACTTTCTGTCTGATGAGTCATTAGCCCAGTCGGCATCTGCATAAGCACTGATATTAAAATTAGTACCTTTTGTAAAATGAAGACCATAGTTGATCGTCCCTGCTAAATAACGAAGTACTCGCTTTGCTGCGCGCCAATGACTCGTGTCGAAACATACACTGTATTGACTAAGTTGACTACAAGCATAAGAAATGTCCGGGCGTGAGCACACACTCAAATACATTAAACATCCCAACAGTTGTCTGTATTTGTATAACTCATCATTGTTTCATATTATAGTCTATGATCTTAGTTTTTAAAGAAGAAAATGAAATATTGTCTGTGGTTAGACTTCATGTCATGTCTGCTTTATGTACAATACACAAGTCCTCGTCTCCCTGAATTTTATTTGTAAGAACCCATTGCATCACGCCCGAAATATAGAACATGGTGTCATCGTGAGGATATCAACAGGGAAATAGAAGAATGGAGACCAATATTTTTCTGGGTAACAGTGTCAAACCCCTAACAAGACAAAATGGTAACATGGCTGAACATTGGAAAAATTGGAAACAAAGATTCGAGATTTACTGCGATGCTAATGACATAAAGAAACAGTCAGAAACGAAGCAAATAGCAATATTTTTGAATCTCATTGGTGAGTATGGATTAGAAGTCTTCAATTCCCTAAATATCGATAGAAAATCTACAACTATAGAAAATGTGCTGAATCACTTTGACAAAAAATTCAATCCGCAAAGCAACATTACAGTGGAAAGGTATAGTTTCTTTACAAGATTACAGCAACAAGAAGAATCTTTGGATAACTACGTCACGATATTGAATAATTTAGCCAAGTCATGTGAATTCAACGACTTAAAAGATTCCTTAGTCAAAGATATGTTTGTTATCGGAATAAACAACTCAAAAATAAGAGAAAAATTATTACAGCAAGAAAAACTAATACTTGAGGATGCTTTAAAAATTGCAAAAAGTATGGAATTATCTCAAGAAAGGTCTACAAAAATAACAAAGTCACAAAGTCATCAATCTTCAGAAAATATGTCATCAGTTCAGCAAGTGTCAAAAATAAACCACAGAGGCAGGTCAAAGTCAAGAAACAATTTCAACAATTTCAATAATTATAGACAGAGAAGTAAGTCAAATAATAGAGATTATAATCAAAACTCTGTGAAAAGACGTGACAATTCAGTATCGAAAAAGCCTTGTAACAGATGCGGACAGGTTCACATTTATAAATGCCCAGCGGAAGGAAGAACGTGCAAAATATGTAAGAAACAGAACCATTTTGCTAAATATTGTTTTTTCAACAAGGACAGACAGGACAAGGGTCAACAACAAAAATCTAGTGTAAGTTGTATTAATTATGATGACTCTTCTTGTAATGACAATTATTTTATAATTAATAAATTGACTGACAATAATAAATGTAATAATAGAGAGGATGAGTGGAAAATTAATGTAAATTTAAATAATATTTTGACAAAATGCCAAATTGACACAGGTGCCGATACTAATGTTATTTCTAAAGACACACTTAATTCTATAATGACTCAGACTAATAGGAAAATACATATTCAAAGAACAAATAATAAGATTTTTTCATTTTCAGGAGAAATAGTTCCAAATCTAGGTAGCTGTGTGATACAATGTGAATTTGAGAATGGACTGAAGACTAAAATATATTTTATTGTAGTTGACTGTAAATGCCAAACAATTCTAGGCTGGAAAACGTGTGAAAAACTTGGTATTGTCAAAAGAATTTATAAAATTCAAAATAACCTACAACTTGATTGTGACAGGTCAGTACAAAGTGTCGTATCCAAATATTCTCATACATTCGAAGGTATAGGATGTCTTCCAAATGAAGTTCACTTGGATATCGACGAAAATGTGAAACCAAAAGTATGTCCTATTCGTAGAATACCATTTTCTCTTCAAAATCGTTTAAAGTCTGAATTAGGAAATATGGAAAAGATGAAAATAATTGAAAAGGTCACCAAACCTACAAAATGGGTTAATTCTATTGTTTTAGTAGAAAAAACAAACGGTTCATTGCGTGTATGTCTTGATCCGAGAAACCTAAATGTTGCTATTCAAAGACCTCATTATCCTTATCCTACATTTAATGATCTCAGGTCACAAGTTACTAGTAGTAAAATATTTTCAAAATTAGACGCAAGCTCTGGCTACTGGACTATCAAATTGGATAAAGAGAGCAGTGACTTATGTACATTCAACACACCTTTTGGTAGGTATAAATTCCTTAGACTCCCGTATGGTATAGCTTCTAGCGGTGAAATATTTCATAGAGTAATGAATGATCTCTTTGGTGATTTGCCTGGTATTGTAATATTTGTCGATGATATTTTAGTTCATGGACGAAATGAGAACGAACATAATGAACGGCTTGAGTCAGTTTTCAAACGTGCTTCTGAAGTCAATTTAAAATTTAATAAACAAAAATGCGAATTTGGTCTTTCAGAAATTTGTTATGTGGGACACATTTTTAACCAACATGGAGTGTCACCAGATAAGTCAAAAATAGAAGCAATTACTAAAATGCCTTCACCTCAAAATGTCAAAGAACTTCAAAGATTTTTAGGTATGATTAATTATTTAGGTCAATACATTCCAAATTTAGCTGAAGAAACTAGTATTTTAAGAGATTTACTTAAAAAACAAAACTTATGGTCTTGGACACAAAATCATGAAAATCAGTTTAATAAATTAAAATCAATTATTTGCAAGTCCCCAGTTCTTATTCATTATGATGTCAATAAACCTGTTAGAATGTCAGTAGATGCCTCTAAAAGTGCAGTTGGTGCAGTCATATTTCATGGTAACAATCCTATTGCTTATTCATCTAAATCTTTAAGCAAATGTCAAGAAAACTATGCACAAATTGAAAAAGAACTATATGCAATTGTTTTTGGATGTAAAAAATTCCACCAATATGTTTATGGAAAACCAATTCAGGTAGAGACAGACCACCAACCTCTAGTCACACTTTTTAAAAAACCATTATCTGAAGTACCTTCACGACTTCAAAGAATGATGATTACTTTGCAAGCTTATGATTTGATAGTATCTTATACTAAAGGCTCAAAAATGTACATTTCAGACACTCTTTCTCGAGCACCAGTCGATAATGATAACAATCTTGATGATAATTTAAAAGAATTTGAACAAAACTTGGATATTCATATTAATTTACTAACCTCAAACTTAGCAATTTCTCAAGAAAAATTAGATAAAATTTTAGAATGTTCAAACAATGATATAAAGTTACAAATATTGAAACAATATTTTTTCCAAGGATGGCCTCAGTCAAAAAACCTATGCGATAGTTTAGTACTCCCATATTGGAATGTCAAAGAAGAAATTCATGTCATAAATAATATACTTTTTAAGAATAATTCTGTCATTATTCCTACTTCAATGAGAACTGAAATCTTGAATACTTTACATGAAGGACATTTAGGAATAGAAAAAACCAAAAATTTAGCTCGTGGTATTGTATTTTGGCCTAACATAAATCAGGATATAGAAAACAAAATAAAACTGTGTGAAACTTGTGCTATGTATAGTTTAAATAAATCAAAAGAATCACTCAGGTCACATGAAAAATCAATTTTCCCCTGGCAAAAACTAGCTACTGATCTATTTGAATATAAAAATCAAAAATATTTACTTGTGGTAGACTATTATTCTAACTACATTGAGATAGCTAATTTAAAAAATGATACTAGATCTTCATCTGTAATAAATAATTTAAAATCTATTTTTGCAAGACATGGCATTCCATTACAATTAGTCAGTGATGGTGGACCACCTTATAACTCAAAAGAATTCAAACAATTTCTTCATGAATGGGATGTTGAACACATTGTCAGCAGTCCATACATGGCAAGATCAAATGGATTAGCCGAAGTCTCAGTCAAAACAGTCAAAAATATCTTAAGAAAATGTGAGGAATCAGGTACAGATCCCCACATCGGTCTATTACAACATAGAACTTCTCAAGGTTCAAACATGTACTCCCCTTCGCAATTACTCATGTCAAGACAATTAAGAACAAAATTACCAAGTCAAATTAGTCAATTAAAACCTAAAATTGTTAAATTTGCTGAATATTCCAACATTAAAGACAAAAACTTACAAAAAACTAAAAATTATTATAATAAAAGTTGTAAAAACTATCAAGAATTTCATGTCAAGGATAACATTTATTTTAAAAAAAATCCGAAAGACATTATTTGGACAAAAGGTCAAATTATCTCTAAAACTAAACTCCCTAGATCTTTTATAATACAAGACAACTTTGGTAAAACATATAGGCGAAATTCTCAACATATTCGACCTGATTATTGTCAACAAAAACAACATAAAGAATCTATTAAGTTTGATGATCTTAATGGTCAAAAAACACAGTCACACTTTCAGTCACAATCGAGTCAGTCTTTTGAAAATGAAAGGGATGATGATGGTTGTCAGGATTACACATACATAATAACTCGTAGAAAAACAAACTCATTCTCAAGTCCTAGTCAAGTTCATAATAATTCTTATTGTAGCAATACAGAATCTAATGTTGAATCAGAAAATTATCAATCTATAGAATCCAATCAGTCTGAATCAAATGTAACAAATCAGTCAGTCATAAAGTCACCTGAATTTGTCAATGTAAATGATGATGTGTCTTGTAGTCAAAGTCTTTGTGATCACTATGAATATCAAGATGAATTAATTTTAACTAGTCCTCCTCAGTCATGCTCAAATGTAATGCCTAATATTATAATATCTCCTGACGAAAGAAACTATGTTTCAGAGAATGTAAATAAGTATAGTTCTAGAGGAAGATTACTCAAAAAGACACAAAAATTTGATTTATAGGATAATTTATTCACAATGTAATACATTAAATTCAATATCACTCAAATAAATTTAAACATTGTATTGAAATAATTTCACATCACGACAACGCTAGTGTATTGCTTATAAATGTATTGATGTAATCAATTTATTATTGTATAATTTACTTATCACTTCATCTTAAATGATAAACATAAGTTAATAATAAATGTAATTTGTATTTCAGCATTAATCTTGTAAATTGTAAACAACAGGTTATGCCCAGTTGTCAATGTCACTTGTCAATTTAAAAAAAAAAAAAAAAAGGGCATGTTTCATATTATAGTCTATGATCTTAGTTTTTAAAGAAGAAAATGAAATATTGTCTGTGGTTAGACTTCATGTCATGTCTGCTTTATGTACAATACACAAGTCCTCGTCTCCCTGAATTTTATTTGTAAGAACCCATTGCATCACGCCCGAAATATAGAACAATCATCAAGACCCTTCCCATTAGACTTTTCTAACTTACAATTTACAGGTAACGGTGTAAGTACTGGCTTGCAGTCACTCATATTAAATTTAGCTAGCAAACATTTTATATAATTAGACTGATCTAGCACTATTGTATTATTATATCTAGTGACATTCATGCCTAAACAATTTTTTAATTGGCCTAGATGACGTATTTCAAAGTTTTCTTTCAATAATGATAAAACATTCCTAATACATCCATTATGAAATATATAACAGTCATCGACATACAGAGCAATTATTATATAATCTTTATCATTTTTCTTTATATATACGCACGGTTCGCACTTACTTTGAGTATATCCATTATTAATTAAAACATTATTTATTTTTAAATTCCACATACGGCTAGCCTGTTTGAGACCATATATACTTTTATTCAGCTTACAAACTTTACTTTTATCTGAACAAAAACCTTCTGGCTGCTCCATATATATAATCTCATCCAGATCACTATTTAGGAAAGCCGTGGTAACATCAACATGGTCCATCTGCAAATTCATTTCTGTTGCAATGGAAAATAAAATTCTCAATGTGGAATGTCTGACAACAGGTGAAAAAGTGTCATTGTAGTCTATACCTTCTTGTTGACTAAATCCACGGGCAACCAATCTAGCTTTATACTTATCTAGTTTACCTGTGGCATCGTGTTTCCTTTTGTAGACCCACTTGCACTTTACAATGTTTTCACTTTCTGGTCGATCGACTAATGTCCAAACATTGTTCTTAATTAATGAATCATACTCACATTTCATGGCGTGAAGCCACTGCTCACAGTCAGCAGACTTTGTAGCTTGCTCGTATGTATTAGGCTCATTTGCCAAACTCTGCTCAATTAGCATCGCCGATAAGTCATAATCATTATATTTAAGCGGAATTTTACCTCTATTAGTACGTACGGGACGCGAGCCAGAAGCAACACTTTGCACATGGTCAAGCTCTCCTCCTCGAAGTGTGGCATCAGGCAGAGAAGACACAGCATCCCTGCAGACATTATCCTCATCACCATTATTACCATTTCCTTCAAGTGTGGCAGCAGGCATAGAAGACATAGTGTCCTTACAGACATCATCCTCATCACCTTCGTCACCAGTACCGTAGACCAGGTCCGACAAGGGAGACCACACTGAAGGTGTTAGGTCACTCTCAGATCCTGAAATAGGTGATTCCGTAGTAGACTTATGACAAATATTATCACAGACATTATTAATAATTTTATCATTCATTTCATTTGCATTATTATTATCACAGTCAATATTTAAAATTTCATTATCAATATTTGTATAATTATTATTATTTACAATGCATTCATGAGAGATAAAATCATTATTCTTGCTTTGTGTTTTAAAGTGAAGTCCTGCAATAAATTCATCTTCTAAAAATGTTACATTTCGTGAATACACAACCTTTTTAGGATTATATGGATCAAGGAGACGGTAGCCCTTAAAAGTCTCACCATAGCCAACAAAGATATATGGTTTAGCTTTAGCGTCAAGTTTACGACGTTTTACATCAGGAATATGAGAAAATGCTACACAGCCAAATACGCGCAAATGACTGAGATCGACTGGCTGTCCAGTCCACTTACTCTCAGGGATATCATCTGACAACGCGCTGGTAGGAGACTTGTTCTTCAGGTATATAGCAGTCATTACTGCTTCTCCCCAGAAACGTTCAGACAGACCCGCGTCATGTAACATGGCCCTAGCTTTCTCAAAAATCGTCCTATTGACGCGCTCCGCAACTCCATTCTGTTGTGGACAGTAAGGCACCGATGTTTGATGTATTATCCCTTCCCTTTTAAGAAAATCAGTCAACGTTCTATTACAGTATTCAGTACCGTTATCGGTTCTTAAAATTTTAAGTTGCAAACCTGTTTGTTTTTCAACCATATTTTTAAAGTTAACAATATGTGAACTCACCTCGGATTTTGTTTTCATTAAATAACCGAAGGTTTTTCTAGTGCAATCATCCGTCAGAGTCAAAAGATAACGGGCACCGCCCCAACTGCTGACTTGAATGGGCCCACAGACGTCGGAATGCACAAGCTGGAGTGGCACGGTAGATTGGCTTCCCACAAGCTTCGGATAAGGCTTTGTATGCATCTTTCCAGTTAAGCAGGGAACACACTTGTTTGGCGAGTCGTCATCCTGAAAAACGACACCACAACATTTACCACCACCCCGTAGGCTATTCATACCTTTCTGGCCAATATGGCCTAAACGCTTATGCCAGACTGTCGCAGACACCAATGCAGTATTGACACTCTCTGGCTGCTGCCTAGGATGCACCAGCATGGAATGTCCCAACACATGCGGCTTGCACTGCTGTATCTTATACAAACCATTCACATTTGTAGCAGCTAAAATTTGGTTGCCAGTTAAAGAACTTATCTCATTATAAACATGACACCCATTTTTATCAAAAACTACTGTAAAACCATTGTCACACATTTTACTTACAGACAATAAATTCGTTGACAGATTGGGAACAACTAAAACATTTTCTAAAGTGATATTATTTTTGTCAGTAGACAAAACTAAATTGCCAATGCCAGACATTTCTAATTGACCACCATTTGCTATAGAAATTGAGTTATTATTACAGCTTTTAAAATTTCTTACTAACCTAGCATCATTGATCATGTGAGCCGAGGCCCCGCTGTCGATGATGACATCATTATGGTGAGCGATGTAAGCCGATGCATAAAAGGTATGCTGTTCTTCTTTCTTCTTCTCATCCCTCTTTTTCTTAAAGCATCGCTTCGCTGTATGTCCTGGTTTTCGGCATTAATCACACTTGAAAAGTTTGTTCTTCTTTACATGAAAAGCTGAAGCATCATTATCACATTTTCCATTTCTTCTGTGTTCCTCTTGAAGCAATCTCGTTCTCACTAGTTCAGAAGTCAGCGAGCTAGTTAAATTGGCAGTTTCAAGACCGGAGACTAGTGTGTCAAATTCCTGCGGTAAGCCGCTAAGTAGAATTTCAGCCACCTCACCGTCATCTATAATTTTTCCAATGTCAGAGAGTTGCTGGACTAATCCGGTGACATTTTCAATATATTCAGTCATGCTGCTAAACTTACTGTAGTCAACTCGATGTAACTGTCTAAGTAGCAGAACACGGCGATATAGACCTTTGTCCTCGAATGTATGAGCTAGCTTCTCCCATGCTTCTTTAGCTTTTGACGCTGATCGAACTATTTGGTACAAGTTGGGTTGTAGTGCCAGGCAAATACGCGCCAAGGCGCGGCTATCACGCACGGCGTCAGTATCAGTGCCGATCACGCAATCCCACAAACCTTCTAAAGTGAGTAACATCTTCAATGAAAACTTCCAGTTCGAATAAGACGAGATACCACTCAGCTTCTCCACTTGATTATTGATGTGTATCGCTGGTTGCGTTGCCATATTTCTTCTTTGACAATAAATCTGGTCGACAGTGAGTTTTGGTGATACATACAACGATGATTATGCGTAGATCCCTCGTTGCACGCCTTTCTTTTTCACTGGGGCCATAACCTGTTGACGCAGACGTTGTGATATGGCAATGGAATGGCGTGTCAGGCGTGATCAACCAAATAAACACTTCGACAGTATATCCAGACTTTTATTTATCAAAATACGAGCTGATATTACACGTCCATTGTATATTCAATATGATGAATTAAGATTAAATTGGAGAATAATTGAGACGACACAAAACATAAAAGGGCAGAGACTGCAGAGAGCCGTGAGCAGATAAGTAGTTGTCAAAATCAGCGAAAAAGACAGATGACAACTTCAAATGACATTTAAATAAATATGGCTGCCTTTAAGCTGCGTTCATGTAGAGCTTACACAACTCCTAATATATTATGATGTAACCAAAACGCATGCGACAAATAATTGTACAAAAATATCATATGAATCAAGAGGACATAATATTAACTGTTTTGAAATCAACTAATAATTCATCTACATTATTACCAAACATTTGCCAATCCACCATTTTGTTATTTGGATAGGTGTGGGCAAATGTTCAGTACTTGGACAATTTCTACAAGAACCAT
The DNA here is from genome assembly GCA_916618015.1 of Xestia c-nigrum. Taxonomy (NCBI): domain Eukaryota; kingdom Metazoa; phylum Arthropoda; class Insecta; order Lepidoptera; family Noctuidae; genus Xestia; species Xestia c-nigrum. The sequence goes on along the minus strand of OU745245.1, from coordinate 8,260,827 downwards.
TGTTTTGACTTTTACTAATCACTACTTTTATAATTGCAGGGATGTGGTACTATTACCAAAAGACTCATGACTTTGTTTTCTTATATTTTTTGTTAACTATTACCAAAAGACTCATGACTTTGTTTTCTTATATTTTTTGTTTTATAAAGGACAGAATGTCCTATGTGCATATTATATTGATCAGTTTGCGCATTTAGCATCCTTTGGGTCGACCTGACAATTCTTAAAACTATGATTCAATGTACCAATTGAGCAAACCTCGGTATTGCGACAAAATTTTGCGATATGTCCATAACGAAGGCACTTATGACACTGTTTTACCGGTGGGATATATTTGCTTCCTCGCCAAGATTCTTAATATACCTATAAAGGGAGGAAGAATGGTGGAGGTAAAGGTAACTGCAACTGCTTGTGTTGGAGTAAGTTCAACACCACCGAAACTCTTTACCCTGTGCATGAAGCGCCTGACCTGAACAACATTTTTGAAACTGCCAATCAATGAGAAGATTTCTTTATTGGACATGTCAACAGGGACTGAGGTGAGGACCCCAGTTACCTCTGTATCTGCGGCAGGAATGGATGCTTTTAATACAACTGATACAATATTTTTTTGTTTTTGAGGAACATATAATTGCGTTATTCGGCAAATCAAAGGTAATGCCGACTCTGAACTTATTTATGGAGCGCAAATGCATTACTCCTGAAACGCCATGCTCACGTATGATTTTAGACAGAGCCATGCGGTCCCTGTCACAAAATGATTTATTTTCATGAATATGATTTATGAATACAAGCTCTTTAATTGGTATCTTCCGGGTACTTGCGTGTGTATCCTTTAACTTTATACATTTTTATATTTATCCTTCGGGTCCTTGTTGGCGTTGTTTTCTTTAAAAGAAAAGCAAGTTACCGCCGTTTCCGCCGAATCTGAATCGATGGATAATACCTGGTGGGGATCCGGAGGCGGAACCCCTCCTTACTTTTTCTCTTTATAACCATTGTGATTACTATTTAGACTAATTAACACTATACACTCGGTGGATAATACCTGCTGGGGATCCGGAGGCGGAAACCCTCCTTCCTTTTTCTCTTCATAACCATTGCCATTACTATTTAGACTAATTAACACTATACACTAACTATTAATAAATATTTACAGAGATATTATAGCAAATTTCCAAAAAAAATGGTTAAAATCGAAAAAGCGCGCCTTCATTGTAAGTTGTTTTCCGGTTTTTTTTTACAGTCGCTAACTTGAATAGACAATAGACTAAGATTTGTCGGAGATTAAAATGGACGTACATAAGCAAAAAGGATCCAACCCAGAACATGACCGAAAATCTATACTAATATTATAAAGCAGAAGAGTTTGTTTGTTTGTTTGGTTGAACGCGCTAATCTCAGGAACTACCAGCTCGAAGTGAAAAATTATTTTGTGTTGGATCTTGTTGAGGTTGAAATAAAAATACTACATCTAAAACTACAGATAATTACAAAAATAAAACTAAACATAAAACTAGAACTTACAAAATATATATACAACAATGTCAATAGGACACTTAGGCGTCAAAATACTCCTCCGCATCGCTGTCATCGGGAAACGTGCCCAGAAGACTGGCAGCATTGCCACGTTGAATGGCAATGCTAATTCTTTGGCCAAAGAAGTAGCCAGCCCTCTGGTCGCGCGAAGTGTCGATCAGTCGGCGGCAGATTTCCTTAAAAAGGAGACGCGCACTCGGACCATGGCCGTAGCTAGGGGGGGGCATTGTGGGGCAATGCCCTACCTTGAAACCACAATGCCCTACCTTAAAAATATCTAAAACTAAGATAAATTATTATAATTAAATTGTTTGTTCATAGTTTGAGAAAAAAAATGTAGCGATAGGTATCTAAGTTTGCAACAAAATTTATAATGTGATGGTAAGACTCTTGTATTGGTTCAAACTAAAGCCGTTGAAACGGAACGCACCAATGACAAATGTCATGATGACATTTTGCTGAATAAAAACAAAACGTCAAAACAAAAACAACCTCAAATGGATATTGTTTATATTTTATTGAATTTCAGGTGTTTTATCAGTGAATGCAAAAAAAAGTGTTACATTCTTTGTTCTGTGTATAGATGGCATTCGAAGCGCCATCTCATGAAGCGATGGGTTTATACAAAGAATTAGAATAGGGCTATAGTTATTATTCTAAGGGTTTATAGGCCTTTTCATCACAATTTTTTTTGTGCGCATACGTTAGCATCCGCCATTTTTTTCGTACTGTTTTTTGTAAACAACCATGCTAAAGTGCCCGCTACACGCGAAAATATTAATTCAAGTCGATTAATTGTAAAAACATAGAAAAAGAAATAAAGTAGTAAGTCAAAATAACCGTTTTTTTATAATCCATTATAATAATTTTGTCAGTACCTATGTTATAGTGATACACAATACAAATCATTCAAAACTAATACATACTGATTTAACAATTTTCATCTTATATAAAACTCTATATATTTCTATATAAGTGATTCTATATATTTTTTATATAAGTAAATCTATAGAAATATTTTTACTCGATTATTCATAATTGCATAATTTTTTTATAATTATATTATCTCGTATTAAACGTTTTATTTATGATAAAAGCTACTAAATATATTTACATTTGTCTAATTATTAATGTCATTTGTAGCCTCAAAATATTAATGACTTAATTTATTAATTACTTCCATAGTAATACTTAAGTTAACTAAAATATATTTTCAATTACAGAAGAATAAATGAATTGACATTATTAATTAGAATAAAAGTGAAAAAGTTATTTTTTTTTATAAGTTTTTAGATTAAACTTTCGATGACTAACCTCTCAATCAGCTAATTTTTTTTCCCTTTTTGCGGACGCCCATGACATTTTAGCCACCTTTCCAATTGTTTACAATTGTCAACAGTTGAAGATTCAACTGAATTATGTCCCTTTCACGTAGGAGTCTGAAAGGGACACCGTCTTATCTAAGAGCGAGAAGGCAAGATCTGGATCGTGATCCAGATTGAGCGTGTACTGGGCGCCAATATCTGTGTGATGCAGAGGGAATCCCCGTACCATAGACTGCAATATGGGCTATATTGCAATCTATGGTACGGGGAATCCCCTTTTAAACCTGACCTAAAGATTGATTATGATTGTTTGTAGTTTGGTTAAGTGAAGTGTACGGTGAAGAGTGCTTTAGACAAAAATCGATACAATTGTTATTTGTATTGCTATAAATTGAAGATTCATTTATTTCGCGATGGATATACGGGCTTTCTTTGGAAAAAAACGAAGACTTGAGGAGCAAATTGACCACGAAAAACCTAACTGTTCAAAACAGGTGGAAGCACCAAATACAATCGCTACTCCTAGTTCCGTAGCAACAGGTAACGTTAGCTATGGTATTCCGTCTGATATTGCACAAATCGGAGAACCAATAGAACAAGTTGTTTTAGACACATATCCAAAACAACACAACAGGGCCTTTGTTTCCGATTGGTTCAAGCGTTATAAATGGTTGCAGTATTCTGTCGAGAAAGATGCTGCTTTTTGCTATCCATGCCAGCAATTTTTACCTCATGGAAGCAAACAGACTTCGTACACTTCCACAGGATTTAGAAACTGGAAAAATGCCACTGATTCTAAAACTGGTTTTCCAAAACATGAAAAATCAATTTCTCATATTCAAGCTATGTCGATGTGGCAGGAGAAATTACAAAGAATATCTGCATCTAGCAGTGTTGAAACGTTAATAAATCAAAAAGTATTAGAAAAATATAGGTATTATGTAAAGTCTGTCATGGAAGTAATACAATTTCTAATTGTCAACGAATTAGCTTTGCGTGGAAATTATATTTTGGAAGAAGAAAAAGAACAAGGATTATTTCAGAATTTATTTGAATACACATGTATGAAAGATCCAAATTTGAACGAGGTTCTCACTCATATACCACAAAACGCAACATATCGTTCACCCGAAATTCAAAATCAAATAATTCAAGCAATGGTTCAAGCGGTACGAAGTTCCATTGTCAAAGATATTAATGAATCTGACGTGAAATGGTTTACTCTAATGGAAGATGGGACGAGAGATAAAAATAACCGCGAAAATATTGCATTAGCAATACGCTACGTCAAGGATGGTGTCGTCAATGAGTCGTTGCTGATGGTTAAGACTACTGAAAATCTTGATGCAGCCACTTTCACGGAATTAACGTTAAATACTCTCACGGAAAATAACATTGACCCCTCTTGTATGCTTAGCCAATGCTATGATGGCGCAAGTGTAATGAGTGGGAAAGTTTCAGGAGTTGCGACTAGAATAGAAAATAAATTGGGCCGAAAAATTCCTTACGTCCACTGCTATAACCATCGCTTGCACTTAATAGTCATCAGGACTATCTCAGAAATGACTTTTATTCGTTTATTTTTTGACCAATGCATCATGTTACATGAATTCTTTCATCATGGCAAAATAGCTGCCTTATATGATGGAAAAAGGATTGGCCGACTCCTCGAACAACGCTGGTCTGGACATTTAGCAGTTACAAAAGTTGTATACGATAATTATTCATCGATTTTGCAGACTTTGAAAGAAATTAAAAATGGCAGATTCAACGGTGATGACGTCGCCAAGAGTATAGGTATTAAAAAAGTCATGCTTGATCTGGAATTCCGAATAGCCATGGTTGTGGCCAAAAAAATCTTATCCACGCTACAACCTGCAGACGCAGCTTTGCAAGCCCGAAGCGCAGGATTAAAAGATGCCATAACAATCATAAAGTGTGTCAAAGATGAAATTATTAAATTAAGATCAAATCAAATGTATAATCAAATTCTGGAAGAAGCTAAGTCTTTAACAAGCAATGACTGCGGCGAATCTGAAAATAGGACACAGACCTCGAAGAGGCAAGTAAAAAAACCAAATCGGATGGATGACTATTTGACGTACACCCCCTGTTCCTCCGCCAGACAAAATATAGATGAGAACGACGAGCCATTTAAGTCTGAGTATTTCGAAACGTTGGACATTTTAATTGCTGAATTACAAAGAAGGTTTTCGGACAACGATGATTTAATTAATTCGATTGCAAGTCTTGATGAGTTGGATGTAGATAAAATGGTTCCACTGAAAAATTTGGGTAAGTTTAAAAAAAAAAAAAAATTCAAAAAAATTGTCATGTTCAATTTACAATTTTAACTAATTTTTCAGGTCTGAAAGTTCCATCAAGAGAAGAGGCTAGTGTGGTTAAAGCTTACTTGAGTCGTAACGAGGATATAATGGAAAATACATTGCAAGTTTTGTACAGGCAACGAGAGGCGTTCAAAGATACATATGAACTTTTTGCGTCTGTGGCGACCATAGGATGTAGCACTGCAGTGTGTGAATCTACGTTTTCAACTTTAACTGCAATCAATAGGCCTCAAAGGCTGTCAATGGGTCACGAGAGAATGGCTGGTATGGTATTTCTGGCCTTTGAAAAAAAAAGAACAAAATCAGTTGATCTGAACGAAGTTCTTCGCATTTTTAATAACATGGCGAATCGTAGAATTCAGCTGTTTTAAATGTTTTTTATTATTATGTTAGTTAATTATTATAATAAGTACGCAAAAACAATGTGATCTTAATGATATTTTTGGTCGTTTCTATTTACTCGTATCACCCCACCCAATAATTAATTATTACCTCACTCTCACTCAGACGTGGATCTCTACATCCAAATCTGGAAGTTCAACCATCTTATTCACTTGTTCTTCATCATTGAGGATTTAATAGTTCTTAGATCCATGCTCATGCACTGTCACAGTAATTATTTGTCTACGAATAACTATTCACATGATGGTGATATACATGGTGATTGATTTAGGAGCCCGTGTTTCGACGGCAGATCAATTATGATAATTTTTTTACTTCCGCCCTACCTGTAACTAATGCTGCCCTACCTCAAATTCGACCCTAGCTACGGCCCTGACTCGGACCCCATGACCCGAGCGTTTCGACCCCAAACGGCTCAAAGCTGTAGTTACCAATAAGGTTACAGTATTTGCGCCGTTTGAGGATCTCAGCAGCTGCAGCAGCAGCGCCTGCACAGCCTGCCGTGCTTGCAACATGGCAAGGCGCAAGGGTGTCGACACAAGTTGCGTCCCACACCAAATAACATATAATACACCAAATATTTTGTGTTGGATAGTCCATTTATCGAGGAAGGATAGGCTATATAACATCACGCTATGACCAATAGGAGCGGAGCAGCAATAAGAAATGTTGCGGAAACGGGGGAAATTTTATTCCCTTTGTGAGCTCTTTCTCTCTTATATATATAATATATATATATATATATGTCACCGTAAAATTGTCAAACACGTTATATTACAATATAACGTGTTTTTTCTCGCGATAAGAAATGTTGTGGAAACGGGGGAAATTTTATTCCCTTTGTGAGCTCTTTCTCTCTTATGTGACGCAGACGAAGTTGCGTGGGTCAGCTAGTGAGTTATACGGTGACATATATATATCACCGTAAAATTGTCAAACACGTTATATTACAATATAACGTGTTTTTTCTCGCGATATTGTAATGTCTCGAATTATTTTTACAATTAGACAATTTTACGGTGACATATATATATATATATATATAATTATATAAAACAAACAACATTGTGAAAAATAAAAACACAAAAACACTACACAGATAAATTATTATTATTTTACTTGTAGCATATTGTAAATAGTAATACTCTTTCGAATTTATTAAAACCACATGTAAACACATCAATCTGAGTTTGAAAGTCGTTGATGGTACGGATAGCTCTGGTAAGGGGTGCCTTGGCAAGCAGGTTAGTTCTGGCTGTAGGACCAGTAGCAAAGGCGGGCTGCGCCATCTCCACACGTAGCGTTCCGGCACACACAGACTTAAGCGCTGCAAAACTCCCGGGTGACTCTCCACTTCACGAAGCACCTTCACCAAGTAGGTGACCAGCGTAAACTCCCGTCGGACATGCAGTTGATTATAGTCAACCACGCCCAGAACAAACAGAGTGGGATACATCAGTGGGTAAAACGGATATACCCCATATAATTTCCAGTACAAATGGCGCGTGAACTTGTTCTGAACGCGCTCCAACATTACAGAATAGTTAGCTTCATGTGGGGCCCATATGACCGCACTATGTTCCAGATGACTCCTGACTAGTGCATCATAAAGGACCCTAACCGTAGTAGAATACATTCTTGTCGCACCCCAACCCTACCTACCTGTAGTTGCCCTGTAATTCATAAGGTAAATTCCGTCAAGTGCCTAGGTGTTGTAGTAGATCAGAGGTTAAGCTGGTACCCACACCTCGAACTAACTATAGCAAGGGTGAGAAAACTCATATGGGTTTTCAAATCCCTGAGACATCTAATGACTGCAGAGCTACAGAATAAAATATATATCGCACTGGCCCAATCTGTAATTATATATTGTATCTCGGTATGGGGTGGAGCAGCTAAGTCGTATTTTATAGATCTAAAGAGGGCACAGAGATCTTTGATTAAGGTCATGTATAAACTACTAACTACTTGTACTGTAAACCCTACAGGTTCCCTACTGAAACTCTATACGCAATCTCTAAGCTGCTCTCCGTCAGAAAACTCCATATACTGCACATGGTACTAAGATATCACAAAATTCTGCTCTTTAGCAATGACAAACTTAATAAAAGACGGTGTGATATTGTAGCCCCATACGCAGCACGTTCAATTTTTGCTAGTCGTCAAAATGTAGCTCAAGCCCCACGCGTCTATAATAGAGTAAATCGCATTCTTAACATTTACCCTATGCAGCTGTACGAATGCAAAAAGACATTAAGCCCTACGATTTTTTCTAAATCTGTTTTTTAATATCATATAAACAAATTCAAAATAACGTATGTAAAAATCTACAGTTCTCTATGTAAGCGCTTTATATGAAAACTAGCTAATGGCCAAACGTTCGCGTAGCGGAAACTTGAATTTCTCCGAAGTTTATGGATGCACTAGTTTTTTCATACATACACAATTACACACAAATACACACTAATTCTTGGACACATTTCTTTTCTTCTAAAGTCTCTGGATTAAAAAAAGTTCCGCCAGGACAACGTTCGCCCAGCGGAATCAGTTTTTGGTGAATTTCTCCACAATGGTTGCGTGCACAATTTTTTTTTTACCATACACAATTATACGACGTCATACACTAAATATCTGCATAATTAAAATCTTTAAATTCAACAACATTCCGTTGCGCGTACGCACACATTATAAACTTGTGGATCAGACGGACGCGGACTAGCTAGCTACTAATATCTAATCTGTGCTACTAATACCTATATAATCTGTGACGGCGACTGGATCACTCTTTTTGAATAGGTAAACGTTGTGATTATATACTCTGTGCTAGCTACTAATATCTAATCTGTGACTCTGTGTTTTTGAATTACGGATAGGTAAATATTGACTGTATATTTTCTTTATTTTGTCTAACCCGAGTTTGATATTAAAACTACAAAATATTTATGGAAGGCTGTATTCAATCACATTATATAATTATAAATATCGTTTCAGCAAGGTTGTAAGATCCTTCTACAGATAACGGAAAAAGGTCTACGATTATCTAAGAGTAATTATACCCTTTATCTACATGAGACACGGTAGTTCCGTGTGGAAGTGGAGAACTTGAAATACTTGCGCTAAATATGAAGCATGAATTTGTTACACTAAACCATGTACAAACACATATAATAACTTATGGGGACCCTTTTGAAAGTGATGGAAAAGATGTTATTGTTTGCATTACTGGAAACCCGGGTATACCCGATTTCTACATAGAATTTGCTGCAGAATTACATAAATCCACTGGATTACCTTTGGTTGTCATAGGTAAGTCAAACTTACAAAAAATGTCAAGTACCTATGAAGAATTTTCTCCCAGCAGAAAGCTGCAAGTACCTATTTAACTGAATTAAATTTAAATTGATTATATGTAATAGCAAAACATAGAGCACATAATAAAATTATGAAATGTAACATCTCACAGACTCTGTAACTACCTATGTTGACAATAATTATACATTCTGATTCTGAAAAAGTATCAAATAAACTCGCACCAATTAATTCAATTATTTTCTGGTGTGGGACTGCAAAATTAATGAGCAATGTTTGTATCAAGATATTACTGCATATACTCCATATAAACTTTTCGTTGGTAATTAAATAATAGAGGGGGTTCATAATGTGTAACTGAGTTTGTGACAACTATTTCCTGTTGTGGCAGTGTTGATTCTATATTCAGGGTATTTTAAAGCCCCCCTCCCCCCTTTAACAAAATCCTACATATGCCCTTAATGCACACTATATTTTTGCTAAACTTGTCCAATCAAAATACATTTTGTTACACAAGCAGCATTCTCTTCATAAATTGAATAAACTGCAAGATTGCTTATCAAATGCGCAAAACCTTAGACACCCCAAATGATTTTCAATTCAATTGATTCTGACATTTACTGGCAAAAACTATTATCCCACGTATCAGAAATTTTCAATTAGATGGCAACCATTTGTGTTTGTTTGTTTACCTATTTTGGCAGGTTTGATCATGTGATGGCTTGATCTATTAATAAATAGACAGGCCAACACATTGAAGATTTTTTGTAAAATCGGACCTATATTAAAAAGTGGTTACATAGAATCTGTCATTTTGCTTGTGATTCTGATCAAACTATTTTCAGGTTTTGCGCGTTTAACTTTACACATTGTACTTATACATTAATTTTCAACCCATAAAAAAAAAACAAAAAATATTTCAATTAAATAAGAAATAAACATATTTTTATTATTTTATGATTTGTTTTCAGGACATGCTGGTCACGATGTAGTTCCAGATAAACAGTCCAATGTTCTAAAAGGTCAAGAGCATCTGTTTCACCTCGACGGTCAACTTAAACACAAGCTTGACCTTATCAATAATTATGTAGATAAGCATAGCAAACTGCATTTAATTGGCCATTCCATCGGATGTTGGCTAATTTTAGAACTACTGCGGGACAATGAGAATTTAACAATGAGACTTAAATCAGTTAATCTTCTATTCCCAACATTACAAAAAATGGCAGAAACTCGTAATGGTCTTTTTTTAAATAATGTTCTCAGGAAGTTCCATAGGTTCATACTATTTCTTTATCTTGTTGTAAGTCTATTACCAATGGTAGTAGTCAGTTTTTTGGTGATGATATACTTAAAATTATACTCATTGCCTACACAATATTCAGAATATATTCTGAAGTTTTTAAATCCAAAGGTTGGAGAAAAGATATTATTTTTAGCTTATGATGAAATGGATACTGTTAAAGGTTTGAATAATGAAGTTTTAAATAAAATTAAGAATGTAACTAATATAATTTACAGCAGTAGTGATAACTGGGCTCCAGTTTCGTATATGGAAGATGTGCATAAATACCAACCAGAAATCAAAATGACAGAAGTAAATATTGACCATGCATTTGTTTTAAAATCATCAAAACAAGTAGCAGAAATGGTGACACAGTTTATTTATAGGTAATTTATTGCAAAGTTGATGTAAAGAAATTATGACACAAAACTAGTTATCAAAGTAATTAAATACGAGAAGAGATAATATAAAACAGCCAAGTGCACGCCGGACTCGCACACAAATGGTTCCGTAGCACGAAACTATACAGGGTGGAATTTTACAATGCCACCTGGAGGGAAAGTACTAAATACTAGAGATAGCAAATTTAACTCTTTCGAAAATTATTTTGCCACATTCGGGCATTGAACCCGGGATGGATCGACTCAAGTTCGACAAAATAATATTCTGCCTTTTTGACATTAATTGATAGGGTCAATCATGTGGATTAAACACATGTGATAAATTAAATGAAAGGAAAACAAATAAAAGTGCTTTATATCAACTATCTAGTGTCCACGACACAAGCTTTGCTTAGTGTGGCACTAGGTGGCGCTGTGTGTTAATGTCCAGCAATATTTATTTGATTTATTTTATCTTTTTGAATTTATAACTGTTTTTTAGATTTCATGGTTTTCCTTTCATTTAATTTATCATGTTTGTTAGAGAGATTTGATCCATATGGACTCTTGTACTTTTTTGACAAATCGTTAGATTGGCTGTAAGGATTTGTCAAAAAAATGCAATTTTTTCGAACTTTAGTTGGTTCGATTCCCGAGTTTGGCAAGCGAATATTTGAAAATCTACGAATGCCGATTTGTGTCTTTAAAAAATGGAATGTGAATTTTTGAAAATCTCTGAATGCCGATTTGTGTATTTAAAAAAATGGAATGTTTCTAATGGAGATAAAGGAAACATTGTGAGAGATTGGATGGTACATTGTGTAGTACGACGACATGCATTTGGCGGTTTTTTTAAATGTCAATTCAAAACATACCAAACTTGTTAACATGATTGTTAATAACTAGGAACAGTCACGAACAATAATAATTATGTAAACACTTAATCGCTTTTAAAGTGTTTTTCTCCTACTGTTTTGATAAAAAAAATCATATTTATACGAACATAGTGTTCACTCACATTTTTATGAAAAAAGATCCTAAGGGTCAATCCCCAGTAAAAGAGCAGCGGCCGTAAGAGCAAGTGACTGAGCGCGGCTCCGCAAGGGGCAGTGTGGCGCCGCGCGGGGCAGTGCGGCGGGCGCCGCGAGAGGCAGCGCGGCATCCCGAGGCGCCGCAATGAGCCTCCGCGTGGTAGCTTTGAAAACTAGTGTGCGATCTACTTCACTCAAGGAAAGTTGGGTAGGGCGGGCGGGTAGGAAATGGTCGCTCGCGCGCAGCCGCGAGTCTGTCAGCTGCACCGCGGTGGCCGCACGTCAGCTAGCTGCGCCGCGATCAGCCGCGCGGCCCCTCTTTTGACTGGTCGGTAGAAGGCTCGTGCAGCCTCGCGACCACGCCTTTGCCTTCAAATGACTATGAACTTTTTAATCAGGTAGATAAGATTCAAAATAGTCTGTAATATTTTGTCTCAAAAAAACGCTGCCGGCCGCTGCTCTTTCAGTGGGAATTGACCCTAATATCTCTATTTTTCACGAATTTTTTTTCAATTTAGGGAAGTGTAACATACATATTGGTGTTCGTGACTGTACGTGTTATGCAATTAAAGGCCGGGACGGCATAGCAAGGGATTTAAATTTTTACCATGTCCATTGGTGCACATGCTTATTTTTGCCAATGGACATTCAAACGTTTTGATATAGGTATACGTCATAAATTACTATGCTTTAAAACGTCGATAGGGATTTCTTTGCACGGCATTGAAAACCGCGACATGCCACTGTCGTATTTCTATATCAATGTTTGAATGACCATTGGTAAAAAAATAAATCCCTCGCCATGCCATCCCTGCGTAGGCCTTCAGTGTAATGGGTCAGTGGTCCCATTTCATCCTTGTTCTGTAATGAATTATTGTAAAAGCGTTAAAATTATTGGTACTAAGAAGACTGACATAGAACGACAATTTTGACGAAAGATTATCATGGAATGCAATTGTCATCTTCTCAAATTATTGTCACCATGAGATTATGTATTTTACGTAAGTAGGTAGTTAATCTTACTTGAATGGCTATTGTGATAACCATAATTTATTACGTAGCAGATGATTAGAAAGGTCAAGGGAAACACTACTATCATGAAGGGTGGGTATAGGTCTTGTCTGTATTTATAATTAGGTTATTAGGATCGTTCTGTGATGGTGATGTAAGGTGTCCGGGAAAGAGATTAAATAAAACACTTATCTAAACATTCCGTGTTTGAATAGCTGCCTATCCACGTAAGCTTATTATGAAAGTGATTTTGATAGACTTGTCAGTGGCAGCAGCCCAAAAGTGACCATACAAACAGGTTGCCCTATCCCTTAGGTTTAGTGTTGTGTATTTTTTTACTACTTTTTAATTTTTACTAGTTTTGACAAATTCAAAATCTGGGTTTTACAAAAAACTTCACGACGTCTGCGTTGCTTTTTCAGCGAGATATCGGCGAAAATGTGTTTTCACCGTTTCGATGGCGCGGCCATGGCGTATTAGACTTACAGCTCCTAAAATATAGCCCAGGATTTTTTTCTATTTTTTTTTACAATTTTTTTACAAATTCAATCTGTTAGGAACTTAGCAAAATTTCAGGTCTCTGCAATGCTTAGTTTTATAGATCTCCGTGGCCGCGCGGTTCGGAGCGTTTCAATGGCGCGGCCACGTGCAAACCCTTTTAACTTTTTAACCATAGCTTTGACCAATTTATGGTTTTGGGAGTCTACTTTTACAATTTTTTACAAAATCATGGCATAACTTTTTAAAAAAAAAACGTCGTGGCCGCGCCATCGAACGGACACAAAGAAATCATAATTTTTGAACACATTTCAAACACAAAACAAAGATGGATCTCGAACACTAATATGTAAACACTCGGAAAAAATGAAAAGCGATTTCCTTGTGAAATCGATTGCAACTTTGAGATAAGACCTATTTCATAATAATAAGAAGTCCGAAATTGCAATCAATACAACAGGTGGAGAAAACCACTTCTACTGTTGCTATATTTTATACATGAATGGAATCTTTCAATGCCACCTAGAGCGAAAGCACTCGAAATACTGGAGAAAACAAAAGAAATAAATCTGTATTAATTCTACGAAAATTCGTTTAACACACTATGTTCGAAAAATTACTTCCTGTACCTACTTTTGTACATCAGTCGATAGGGGCAATCTGGATCTAATCTGTAACAAGCGATTAATTAAATGAAGGGAAATCCATGAAATCCAAAGGAAATTTATAATTTCAATGGGATAATTGTCACCGTCAGGTTGGCTAGACCAAACGAGATATGTACATGAGACCATGTGCACTGTTTACTACCTATTTGATACTATTTAATACCTTTAATGAAGTATTTGGTACCTTTGGGTTAAGAGAGTTATCAAAGAAATAAAGTGGTCAGCCATTCTGACGTCAGGTTGGCTGACCAATTTCAAGTTCTCATATTTTTAGCGTTGTATTAACTGCGTTGTTAATGTTAATATTTAATACCTATTTGGTACCTTAACATATATTTGTTACACAGCTTTAGGAAGCTCCTATAAATAGTTATTAGAAAAACCATTAAAACGCCTGTACATAAATTATTGACGTCTTTTCTTCTCAGAATTATTGCTAACAATGTTTTTGCAGGCGCTTAGTGACTTATGAACAACTTGTTTCTAGATATGCATAGGTAAGTTTTATCCATTTGTATTATTATTTAATTATTTACATATCGCATTTTTTCTAAGGAATATAAGTATGTACTTGGAAATGATTGAATACGGTATTTTTTTTATTGATTGCTTGATTTTGTATTTCTCGACGGCATGGCAAGCCAAGTCAGAGGCCTATGGGTACCTATGGTGCTATGAACCAGTTAGCCACTAACCACACGATAAAGTAATAAGGGTTTTATTAAATTTAACATGATCAAATTATGATAGAAATTGAATGAATGGCCGAATGGCGTAGTGGTAACGAGGCTGCCTTACGTTCTTAGAGTCCTGGGTTCGAATCCCAGTAGCAAATGTTTGTGTGATGAGCATGGACATTTGTTTCCGAGTCATGGATGTTTATATGTATAATAAGTATGTATTTACAAACAAAAAAGTATACAACATTATTTTTTGTTTATACTAAACCTGAAAAGGGGTCATTGTACTCATCATTTTGAACAACTTTTGCTATGGGACGAACCTTGAAATCGCAAAAAAAAATCAGCTGTACCCTACATTTATGTTCGCATAATTCGTCAAAATATAGGGAACAGCTGATTTTTTTGTTTTCTCTGAAGTCGGTTTTATTTTTTGTAAAAATGTTTTTATTTTCACTTTTTAGTGGTCCACATGTGATTACCCCTTCACAGCGTACCGGCGTGATTTTCTGTTATGAACTATGGTGTAAACAATAGACAGATAGGAGATTTCAGCAATCCCAATAGCTTTCATTTATTGAGGAGTTCCGTTGCCTATCTTCGAAGTTCTTCATTACATCTTCACCAAATTGAAATGGAATCACTTTGAGAAAGTACACTTCCTCAAACTACCCAAATCGCTTCTAGTGTGCCTATAAAATGTGAAGAGTTCTCTCCATTTCTCCAGGATTCCGTCATCAGAGCCTGATTTGATGATTATATGACAACCTGTGAAGTATACCCTTTCAAACAATAAAAAAAACTAAATCGGTCCATCTATCTTCGAATAATCGGGGAACATTGAATTGAAAACCTCCTTATTTTTGAAGTCGGTTAACATCGACGTTATGGTAAGTGACTCAAATATCCGGATAGCCTATAAAAGATTCGGCCGAGTATCGTTAATTAAGAGTTCCGTTTATTTGTCATGGATCTCATAAGCAGGAGTAATTAGAACCTAACCAAATTGTCATTAATGTACCCTTTTTTTTCTTCGGATCGGAAATCATCAAATGTCTTCTCTCACTCTGGGCGGAGCGGGATCCCAGTGTCAGACTTTTACTGACTAAAACCCATCCATGTTCTTTCCTCGCCCTTTATGTTCCCAGGCCGCGGTATCTCTTTCGGATAGGCCCGCAACCCTCATTAATGTACCCTTAAAGTACATCCTTTCCAATAAAATAAAAAAAAACAATACATATCCAGGTAGATCAATCGTCGAATCCGACTCGGCTGGGCAGCGTTCGGGAAGCTGCGCGGTATCTTCTCGTCCAACTTACCGCAGTGTCTCAAGACGAAAGTCTATGACCAGTGTGTGTTGCCAGTGATTACATACGTGACCGAGACGTGGTCGTTCACAATGGGCCTTATCAAAAGGCTTAAAGTCACCCAAAGAGCAATAGAGAGGGCTATGCTCGGAGTTTCCTTGCGTGATCGAATCAGAAATGAAGACATTCGCAACAGAACCGAGGTCACCAACGTAGCCTGAAGAATTGCCAAACTTAAGTGGCAGTGGGCAGGTCACATTGCTCGCAGAACGGATGGCCGGCGGCGACTGCAAACTGAAAGACGATGCGTTGGAAGACCTCCCAGAAGGTGGACCTATGACTTGTTGAAGGTTGCGGAAATCCGTTGGATGCGAGTCGCAAGGGACCGGTCAATGTGGCGACACTTGGAGGAGGCCTATGTCTAGCAGTGAATGTCTTTCGGCTGAAATGATAAGGTCAAGGTAATAGGGCTTATGCCCAATAAATGGAACTTAACACATCTAACTGTCTAAATCTGGGTGTATTGTACACATCTGCCTACCCCATCAGAGCATACAAGCGTAATGTTACGTCATGATGTAGTATAAACAATGAACCTACAAGCGATTGCAGCAATTACTGCAGAGTTTCTGTCTATTTTTGAAGAGTTCCATTGTATATCTCCGAAGATCAGCATCAAATCTTCAGCAAATTAAAATGGGACCGCACTGGAAGCACCAGCTATCAAATAAAAAAAATCATCAAAATCCGTTCACCCAGTCGAAAGTTAGGTAACAAACAACAAAAAAAAATACAGTCGAATTGAGAACCTCCTCTTTTCAGTAGTCGGTGTAAAATATTACAAATGGATAAAACTTAACTATGCATATCCAGAAACAAGTTGTTCATAAGCCACGAAGCGCCTGCAAAAACATTGTTAGCAATAATTCTGAGAAGAAAAGACGTCAATAATTTTATTTATGTACAGGCGTTTTAATGGTTTTTCTAATAAGTAACTATTTATAGGAGCTTCCTAAAGCTGTGAAACAAATATATGTTAGGGTACCAAATAGGTATTAAATATTAACAATAACAACGCAGTTAATACAACGCTAAAAGTATGAGAACTTGAAATTGGTCAGCCAACCTGACGTCAGAATGGCTGACCACTTTATTTCTTTGATAACTCTCTTAACCCAAAGGTACCAAATACTTCATTAAAGGTATTAAATAGTATCAAATAGGTAGTAAACAGTGCACATGGTCTCATGTACATATCTCGTTTGGTCTAGCCGACCTGACGGTGACGGATAATTTCAATAAGCTATAGCACTTTTGTTCATGGTTTTCCTTTCATTTCATTTTTTATTATGTTTGTATTTTTTGTTATTGTGTATGATTGATGTCAAAAATGTAAATAAGTAGGTACTTAATGGTATTTTTACGAACCTTAGTCGATCCATTCCGGGTGCATGTGAATGCAGATTTTTTTCATTTAAAATAAAAAACGGTTTCAAGACAAACGTCTTGAAATCGGGTTTAGCCGGTAACATAAAGGGTGTAAAACACCTGTTCACGAAGCCGAAAGACACTTTTTCTCCCCATCATTGCGTCACTGTGTCTACATTTCTTATCAGACTTTCCTCTCGCAGGTCTGCTGGAAGAAATTTCTTTTGAAATAAGCAGTACCTTTGTGCTCTTCTATGTTAATATATTGTCCTTTTATGTATTTTGTGTGTACATGAATAAATAAATAAATAAATACCTGGGAACCTTCTAGTTACGGACATATGGGGGGTCAAAGTTACAACATTTTTTTTTAAATACAAGTTTTTTGTATGATTTTGACTTTTATCACCTCCACGGCCCCGGTACTATTCAAGCCATCCACCAGCACAATGTTTTAAGAGCGTTATATTGAGTTCTACCACAAAACATGATTTATAACCTCAAAAAAAAAGTTGTTTCCCAGTAATCATTTTTGCGTAAAGTTACTTAGTTTGATGTATAGAATGCTTGGTTAACTGCTTTGTGATGAGGTGGTTTACACCCTGTATAGATGCCAGCGTCACATTGTAAAAACCGTTAGATTGTAATCTATCTAGCGAGATTGTAAACAGTCGAAATATTGTCAACTGAACATACTGCTTACAATATGAGGCACTCTTTTTCGGTCTAAGGGTGTGTCTAGATCTGGCGAATGCGCGCGTGTTGCTCGCGCGCGTTTGTCTACGTTTTTCCGCGGCGCTCTAGTGCAACTCCGGCGAGGGCCCAGTCCATGTAATTTACATGGAGTGGAGTGACTGCCTATCTGACCTCTACAACCCAGTTAGTACTGCGTAATACAATACCCCCTTATAATTTTATTTTTAGAATGGGAAATCATCAAATAACTTCTCCCACTGGGCGGAGCGGGAGGGAGTGTCAGACTTTTACTGACTAAAATCCATCCATGTTCCTTCCTCGCCCTTTATGTTCCGGAGCCGCGTTATCTCTTTCAAACAGGCCCGCAACCCCGGTATACATATTAGTGCCCGTGATTGTACCTACCTATAATGTTTATATTTAAAATGTCCTAAATAATAGACAAAATATTTTAGATATGTGCAATTTAATTAGTTTATTAAAAAGTAATTTACCTCTTATTTTACAATTTAGAGATAACATTTATATATAATCATAAAATACGAGTAGCTGTCGAGGCCAACTAAACAACTCCATTTCCTGTACATTATTCCATCAAGTAGGTACCTACAGATTTCTTATTAATTGGATGAGTACATAACGAATAAATAAACCAAACAAGCTGGCTCAAGATAGGACTGCTATTATCTAATGACTACATATTAATTTACTTGTTGAATGAAAGAAGAATGCTGCTAGGTAGATAAGTAAGCTTCTTGGCTTCTTGACAAGCGGCAGAACACATTTTCGCATAAAGGATGTAAAACACCTCTTATCGAAGCCGAAAGGCACTTGTTCTCGTCATTCCGATTTTTTTTTTTCACCATACCTGGGTATCACCAGATACGTATATTGGGGGTCAAAGTTACAACTTTTTTTTTAATGCTTACAGGTTTTTATTATAATATTTTTACTTTAAATACCTCTACGAACCCCGTACTATTCAATGCAGCACAATGTTTTGAGTGCGTCACATTGAGCTAAGTATACCACAAAACCGTGATTATCCATCCCAAAATATTAATATTTTTTGCGTAAAGTTACTTATTTTGATGTACAGAATGCTTGGTTGACGGCTTCGTGATGAGGTGGTTTACACCCTGTATAATGTTACAAATTAATTATTTCTTGGTGATATGTATCTGCGCCATCCAGAGCCTATGTAATCATTACAAGTTAGCAGAGATCTACTTATCTTGATCAGGGTGTGTTTAGATATAGAAATACAATTCATGAAGTAGGTACTTGATGGCACTAAAATGTGAACTTAGTTTTGGGCCCCAGGTAAATGTAGGAATATAACGTCATTGTAACTACCTATTTCATTGAGGATCTTATCTTTACAATAGTACAAGTTCCTTAGTACCTACATACATTTACATAACCACAAAGTCAAATTTAATAATAAGTAAGAGAAACTCCACAGATGTGATGGGTAGGTCCCTTGATAACTAAAAATGAAAGACTATAAAAGGTGTCGCTTTGCATCCTGGTCAAATTCAAGGGTGTACTACAGACCATCAAACAACAATTTTATCCATGGGACCACCATCGTAATCGCGAAAAATAATCAACGGTCCCATTCAGAATTCCAATACCTACCTACTCGACCAAATGTATGAGATAGCCGATTATTATTTTACGATTACTACGGTGGTCAGTTAGATGATCTGTATCAACGGTCCCATTCAGAATTCCAATACCTACCTACTCGACCAAATGTATGAGATAGCCGATTATTATTTTACGATTACTACGGTGGTCAGTTAGATGATCTGTACCCTTGAATTTGACCAGGATGCATAACGAAACCTTGTTTTTTAGAGTTTCTTTACGTCCGAATGGAACAAGAGAATCCTGTCAGCCCACCCGTAATAGCCTATTCTACTGAACCAATTATTTGAAAACTATATAAATATCGGAATTGCCACATGTCTGACGATTTGGCCTTTTTTATTATGTTCGTAATTGTCAGAATATGGTTTGTATGACAGGTTTTAAGTCTTTTCGCATTTATTTATCGATACCCATTACATCTGCAGTTTCACTAGCTAAGTTCATTTGACCATGTTTATTATAAATCATACGCATGTACCTAGATCATATGATACTATAACTTTAATGTTAGAACCAGTTTTCGAGCTGTTTCAAAGTGGTATCCTTGTAAATACATTCTAAGTACAATATCTATTTCTATAACCAGGATATATTTTGTAATGCGTTTCGCTAAATTAACTATCTATTGTTTATATGTAGGTAAAGATTTTATGTTATGTAGGTAATCAGATTTATATAACATTTGGCATTGTAACATTAAAAACAAAATACAAAAACTAGATACTTATCAGATCACAATAATTTTCTTGGTCAAATATTTGCCCATTTTGAAGGATGCACCTTAACTCAGTTGTAAGTGGCAATGGAAGAGGGCGGCTTGAATTAAGTTTTATAAAACATCGAATCCTAACAAATTGTTTTTTTTTGTTTCGATCTATGTTACAGAATTATGCAGACATGTACATCCCAGCTCAAAATACATTAAAAACATTAAGTACTGGTTTCCGACATTTTTTTAAATAATTAGAGTAATAATGGATACAAATTAATTTAAGTTTTATATTTATTTAAAATGACATAAAAAGAAATACTGCAAAATGTTGGCAGGTAAGTACCATGTGATACGTGTTTTCACCGATTTTGCATAAAACTAATGACACGTAACCACATGGGTAGTGTTCAATAAAACATGCTATAATCATTTGAAATTGTTAAAATAAAATCAAATTTTCTGTAAGTAAAGTTTAACCAAGGTACTGTATAAAAGTTCGTTGCCTATTTCAGATTACTATCCTAGGTACTTCCATTCATGCGGGGGCGTAGGGTAAGCGCAGGCCATGAGACTATACGGTGTAGTCGAAATAAGAAATTAATTAAGTACGATTACACATCTACAGAGACTTATCTTGCACTATGAAGTTAAAATCTGCCAGTAAGATTTTTTTATGTTCCAATTTAGTTTCAGCGTTGTTACCGAATTAGCCGCATACTTTGATGGTCACTACTTTCCTCCAGCTAAGTAGGTACCTACTTACTTGTTTGTTTATGTTCATTATAGCTTAAAATGGTGATTATTTTTTTTGAGATATTTATTTGGTTCAATTTATTCGATAATCTAATCATTTCTTTTGAAATACGACAGAATTCGCTAAACAATTTTCCCCAGGTCCAATGGGCTATAGGTTCTCTCTCATTATTTATCGTGAAAAGGTTGTCTAACACCTTTTCACACCATATAAATACTTAAATCAAACCATAAAAAAACATGAACGGGATTCTAAAGCCGAGAATCAAATCAAGTAATAACATATTTTGCAACATAAACAAACAAGCATATTTTGCCAATAACATGGCCACGTAAGTATTGTTTTATGTTTTTCTGTTCTATGGTTCTCTTTTAATAGAACAATACACGACATAGCATACGAACTGCAATAAATATGAAGCGCAAGCGTATCCATACGGAACCATAAATGCGGGAACACCTTTGGCTTGTATTCACCTCCACTCAAAGTACATAATTATTGAAATAGAACTGTAGATGTACTTACCCTGCGCTATATTATGTACCTACGTATACCACAATGGGTTAACATCTGACAACAACCGCAAAACAAGGATAGTAAAATAAACTTGATATAATGTCATCTTTAAAAGAATGAATGACTGAATTTCTAAATTATAAAACGTCGTATCTGGGTTTTATGTACTGCTGAAGCATTACTGAAAAATCGGCTAGTTCGGTTAGGTATTATAATTACTTGTTTGTGGAATGTATAGATAGAAACTGATCATGCAAATTAAGAGGAAAATGCTAAGGTGGGCCCACTAAATTCATTTTTTTTTTTGCATTTGCAGATCAGTATGGATGTATGAAGAGAATTCATCCGAAACTACTTCATTCTGTAAATACATACTTATTTGTTATGGCTAATCAATCAATCACCAATATACTTAGGTATATCTGAATTTCGCGGGCTACCCTACGTTTTCATCTTAAATTGCTAATGATTAAATTTTCCAATATTGTGTAATAGGTATAGCCCAGTGGAAATTAACATTAACCTCGCAAAGCATAATGCAGCTCTGCATTTTTGATATGTTGTTCATATCAGTTAAGGTGATGTATTTGAAACTGCGAAAAACTTGCGCTCATCCTGACTGATCTATACAACATTTATCAAAAATGCAGAACTACATCATGCCTTGCGATTCTAGTCTTTAGCGTCGATTTCTATGTCTAGCCTAGTATTCAATTCATACAATCAGATTTTGATTTAACAACTAAAAATATGTTCACTTCATATCTAAAAATATTTACATTTAATGGAAGATGCATGTACCTATAGGTGAAAATAATGATGTAAGAGAACTACCATGGTATTGTGCGTTATATAAGTATTTGGTGTAAAATAATGATGTAGGAACAGGAAGAACATTTTTTTTTCGGATGCTACAACATTAACTATTACTTTTAAAATACCTTCAAATGATGCAGAATTTCTAATTACGCACAACCTCCCGAAGTAAAAGATAATTATACAATATTCATTAAAAACATTCATATTTATCATATCATAACACGAGCATACTATTTATATTTATCAAATTTTATGATACAGTACAATAATAAATTTTGAAATCTTAATCACTAAAGGGATACAAAATTCGCACTAATAATACTCATACATCAAAAGGGACAACACACCGTACTCAAACCGTTTCTTGCCTACAACAAGAGGCGACGCGGTGGCGCGGGCCGGATGATCGAGTCGCACTACCTTCGTCCGTCATCTTAGCAAGTTGTCTCCAAAAGGGGGTCGGCGAGCTTTTTCACTCGGTCGCCATCAACCGAGGTGCATATTATCTTCTGCGAGGCAGACTTATAGAGCCGTCGTGGACGATCTTCATCGTCAGAAAGAGCTCGCGGCGGAGCGCGCGGGCGCAGGCGAGCAGGTGACGGACGCGGCGAGCGCACCACCTCACACGTGCACTGTGCGCCCAGGGATCGAGCCGCGCGCGCCTGCCTTGCCCATCCAGTACGCCAACACTCGCAACTTTCGTTACCGCACGTCTCGCATACTACTGGCGATCGGCGTTCGAGCTTACCTCGTTTGAAAGGCACCTCTCGTTTTTGTTCAGAGTCAGACGCCGCCCGACCTACGTCTTCTCGGGATGAAGGTAGGTCACTCTTCTTATCGGAACGCTGAGTGGGGTTCCTAACCCAGGGGTCAAGTGCTCCGCGACCAGTAGTTCGACTGCGACTACCGGCTGCGTTCAAATCGACTTCGCTCATTTTGCGCCATGGATTTCCTAGGACAGAAACGGCGTCGCTGCCAGAGCGATCACGGCTCCGTAAACGAGGTTCGGCGCCATCGTTGAGTGCCAGGGATGACGCATCAGGCGAAGAGCGCTCACTGCGCACGATGCGTGGTCGCAACACATACGGAGTGGGCGAAGGCGGTTCCGCGGGCGAAGGTGAAGCTGGAGGTGACGGTGGCGCCACGCGCGTCGGAGACAGCACCCGTGGCCGCTCAGAGTGAGAACGAGCTCGTGGAGTGAGGACTCGACAAGCTGGAGTTACATCGCTATAAGATCGTAAATGTATCCGCCTTCGGACGCCTACCGGTGAGCTTGTGTCGGTCACGTTTATGCTGATCTTAATACGCGCGGCGGAAGGTTTCGGGTCGGCAGTGGATATTTCATTATTGTCTGTTTTATTGTTTTCCTTGTAATTGTGTGGACTCACAGAGCCGTTAGCGTTCGCTGAGTTTTTGTTGGGGCCGGTCCGGCTAGGCCCGGCCCCCGCTAGCTAGAGGAGTCTCTCTGTTGCTGAACTAGAGGTGCCGGAGCTCAATGTCGATGCGGGATTTTGTTCGTCACCTAGAATACATAAATGTAATTATTTAAATGCTTTACATGTTCGCAGTTACTTTATGTCTGGTTTATAAAAACCGCATACCTTGAGTTGTCTGGCCTGGGGCCGGCAGTCTTTGTCAGTTGAGCAATTCCACTGAAACAAAACGCTTCAGTCTTTCTAAATATTGGTTGAAAAGTTCAACATCATTGTGCCCAGCTCCCTGAAATTAGAAAGAATAGGTAAATTCTTCTTGCAAACAGACTCATAAGAAAATGTTTACGTTTTGCTTTTTTGTTACCTCCACCCATAACGGTTCGACAGCACGCGGACAGCGTTCATATATTGCTAATCCATGTGAAAAATCTATCACCTCATCTTCAGTTCCATGAATAACAAGAACCGGAGAGGTCACCTTGGGAATTTTGTCGATACTGTAACGAAAAATAATATATTCTAATAAGCAGTATACCAATAAGCATTAGGTAGGTAAGGTAGGGTAATAAGTAGGTTTGATAAATCCGTAATACCTTAACAAGTAATATTTTTTTTTAGAAGTAAGTTGCAATCTAACACTAACTGAACCAGTTAGTGTTAAATACACCTTACTAGTAAAAAAATAAGCCAGTTTCAAATTTATGTGGTGTATGTGTCACCGTAAAATTGTCAAACACGTTAGATTGTAATCTATCTAGCGAGATTGTAAACTCTCCAAATATTGCCCACTGAACATACTGCTTACAATATAACGCTTTATTTTTCGTTAGATTGTAATCTATCGAAGTGAAACCGTAATTGTGCGACGCATGCGACGGAAGTATCTCTGCTGCCATAATCGGGACTTGGGGCAGAAATCGACTACGCTTTTTAGGAGAATATAGTGTTTTGAGGTTAGGGTTTAATCGGTATTTCTCAGGAATTGTACATTATCTTTTCATGAGAGTGGTACTGGTACCATGGGGCAAGGGGGTATTCTCCTTTCCTCCCCCTCCTGCACACCACGCGAGTTGACTTCCATCGCATCATCATCATCATCATCATCAGCCTATAATGTTCCCACTGCTGGGACACGGCCTCCTCTCAATGAGAGGGGATGGGCTATAAACTACCACGCGGGCCCAGTGCGGATTGGTAGATGTCACATGTCTTCGAAATTTTGGTTCTAGGACATGCCGGTTCCCTCACGATGTTTTCCTTCACCGTTTTGAGAGCAGCGGTGATGAAATAAATTACACAAAGTAATGCGCCTGTCTGGGTTCGAACCTACGACCTACTGTTCGTAAGTCGGGGCCACCACCACTGGGCCACCGCTGCTCTCACATTCCATCGCATACATTTCACAATATTAAGGTTTTACTTCGATAGATTACAATCTATAGAAAAATAATGCGTTATATTGTAAGCAGTATGTTCGTTTGACAATCTTTCGAGAGTTTACAATCTCTTTAGTTATATTACAATCTAACATGTGTGACCATTTTACGGTGACATATGCATACATTTGCGACGAACCACGGCTCATGTCTATTTGTCCACACAGGACTATCCACAACTTCAGATTATGTTACTAATTGATATTCAATAAAACAAACATCACAAAATGTACAATCAGTTTCTTTGTTTACTTAATGTTTTATTGAATAAATTAATTCGTCGCACATGATAAAACCAAGTTACTGATGTAACAACTGCAAACATCATACATAACGTAGTATAAATTATCTAGCAATTCAACGCTGAATGGTTATTGAGGGCTGACAGTTGAATATGTAAGCATTACAGTGAAAGCTCAATTATGTGAGCTATATTAACAACTATGAACACATCATTTCTTTGGCATATTTGGACCCTTTTATGCAAACGGGAACCATCCCACATTTTTTGTGAAATTGAGTTAAGTACACAGATAGTGGTAAAAAAATGTTTTCTACCTTCCCAAAAAATATGGTAGATTTTTAACTACTAAAAATGAAGGTTTTCACCTGTCACTTGCGGAACCAACCCATTTTGGTCAACTCTCAAATAACAGAAAAAAACCATGCTGTGTGGTTCCTCTAATTCTTCTGTATTTATACGTTAAAAATACCCATGCTACTTGGTTCCTATAGGACCCTTATGTAATCCTCAGCATGTCCATTATGCAAGCTGGAACCAAAGTTGATTGGTTCTATTTGTCACAAAAAACTTTATTACTTTTCAAACTATCCAGAACCAACCTTGTTTGCATAATGCAATTTCTCAGTCTTAAACTCATCAAATGGCATAGTTCTATTTAGTATTTTATTTTTTAATAGTATTCAGTGCAAAATAAAAAGATCTATACAAATATTAACTTTTGTATTCTGTGATTGCCCGTCTTTTACTTGTAACCAGGGATGTTATGGATATATAATTTCGGATACGGATACGGATATGGATATTGGTAAAATATAATATCGGTTTCGGTTACGGTTATGGATATTAAATTATTTCGGATTATCCGATAGTTTCGGTTACGGATATAATATTTTTAAGGAACTGTAAAATGAAATACCATGATACCATTACCACCATTTGTGATACCATGAGCAGTAAGACTTAGTAATGAAACTTTTGCACTGGGCTCGGACCAAACATCTGTAGTGAATGACAACTTATCAAATTGCTTGAGTAATTCCAAAACATTTATTTTTATTTTACCGTAGATATCTGTGCAAAGTAAATTAGTAAAATGCTGCCGACCTCTTAAATGATAACGAGGTAATGCTGCCTCAATTAATCTTTTAAATCCCACACCCTCCACAAAGTTAAATGGCAAGTTTTGTAATGCGATCATTTCAGCCACTAATTGATCAATTTATTTTTGTTTAGTATTATTGTCATCCCAAGGAGATCTATTTTTCAAAGAATCTTTATCTATCCAAATATCATAAGGGCTCTGTGATAGGTTCAGGAACCATAGGGAAATGACCAGCATTGTTACCAGTGTAATGCAATAAAAAATAAATTGAACATATACATAAGCAAATAGTTGCATTTGTCGCTGCATTTACGATATCTGGCGGAGTGTTCATGTCAATTTCTGAGTTACTATCACTCATTTTCGACAGAAATAAAGAACTTATCAGAAAATTTGTCTACTCGTAACTGGAAATAAAAAGCTAACGAACAAATGACAGCTCGAAATGGCGGCGTTTTGGATATCTGTCATTTTTTTTTAAATCATTGGTAAACGAACAAAGTCACTTTTCTTGTGTCACTCGAGATAAAAAATGTCGTGCGATTTATAATTAAAATCATACTGAATTGGGGTTTCGTATCGATATCTGATTTAATGTAGATACTAGAATAGCACACTCACTTGAATTTGACACCTGTTCCAAATTTAAACTCATAACCTACTGTTTTCAGTAGGTTATGAGTTCATAACAGTTCCATTTATTTCTGCTGGTTGGTAATGCTGGTCATTGCCTACGGTTTTTGAACGCATTAGAGAGGGTTTATGATATTTGGGTAGATAAAATAAATTACATCGTACGTAACGTAATCCCACAATAACCTCTAAAGTTAAGACGACTAAACCGGCGCGCGATGGTTTGTCACGACGTGTCATATAGAGAAAGTATAACCCGTACGAATTAGCTGTGCACCTCGCGCTGTGACGTCATTAGGAAGCGGGAGAGGTGTTGCATTCCAGCGAAGTGCACAGTTAATTCGTACGAGTTGTAGTATTTAGTTAGACTCCGCCCTATCCGAAACTATCCAAAACTTTTATTTCGGATTCGGTTACGGTTACGGATATTTTTTTATTTCGGATATCCGATAGCTTCGGTTACGGATATGGATATCCATAACAACACTGCTTGTAACAACTAACAGTGAGCTGCAGGGTTGTTGAAAAACTATCGATGCATCAACATAATATCGATTTATTTTTTTAATTTCTGTCATCCTTAGTGGCCTGGCAAGACCTTTGCATTTGCATTGCGTTTACGACCTTCTTAGAGAAACGCTCGTTCGATTTTTATAATGCCTAGAACATGAGATTGGCAAAAGAAGATCCAACCATCGAAACTATCACGTTTGATCAGCAAAAGACGTTACCACTCACAAGGATATCTGCTAATGTTATTTTCTATAAAATATTGCTTTGGATGTACAATTTGGGCATTCACACAAGCACAATGAAAAGTAATAAAGTTGCGACAATTTGTAATTTTTCCACCACGACTTCTTTGTCAGAGGTAATGTTTATGAAACGAAAAATTGACAAAACGTCGAATTGTCACCTGTCGCCTGCAATATTAGTTATAGGAAGCACAAAATTGTAATTACAAGTTGACAAATTTGTAGACTTGTCGAAGATTTCTGACAGGCGACCTCACCCAATGTCAG
Source organism: Xestia c-nigrum (assembly GCA_916618015.1). Lineage (NCBI taxonomy): Eukaryota > Metazoa > Arthropoda > Insecta > Lepidoptera > Noctuidae > Xestia > Xestia c-nigrum. Next base: position 8,232,593 of record OU745245.1, on the reverse strand, counting down.
CGGCTACTTCTCACTAACTAATTACTTATTACTAGTGAAATGGTGCTAACATCGACTGACAATAGTAGCAACAGCGATTACTTCATGCAAGATTTAGCGATTATTGTTTGTTGCAAGTACTTATACCGAATAAATCATAGAATACTATATAGTCAAAATTATAAAGTAAGACAAACATTTTTCTTGCTACCCTCATACTGCTATATAATTTTAATAAAATGTATGCTGTGACTTATTTGTTATGTGGATTACCATGACAAAAAAAGGTTTTGACAATTTGGACGAACCATTCATAGACGTCAATTTGAAAAAAAATACCGTTTGACTTTATGTGATATAGACTTACTCTGGCCCACAGCGAAATCTATTTTCGAGGCCAAATTAACGGATTTAAAAAGTATTATGCATGTTATACCGAGCAACGCCAAAGATTTTTACAAAAAAATAAAAAGCAACGATATTGTAGAAGACGATATCGATGGCTTTTCCGGGGCTCTCGATTTTGAAGTAGAAGAAAAATATTTAATACATTTATAAATTAAATTAACTTTAAAATATTCGAATTACATATTTCTTTTTGGATATATTAGAAGTTTTTAACTAACTAGCACTTCACCTGTGACTTCATCCGCGAAAACAATTAAAGCCTTTGTTACTGGCTAAAGATGTAGCTGTGTGTGAAATAATTTTTAAAATCGGGTGAGATGTTCTCGAGTTAAATCGTAACAAACACACAAACAAACAATAAAAACCTTTTCTCTTTATAACATTATTATTTCGTTTATTAATTTATATACACATTCGCTTTTTGGATCTATTTTGTCTTGATCACGGAAGTGCTTCGAAAATGAGAAAAATCAAAATCAATGCATTAATTTTATTTCAAGTAGGCCAATTACAGGCACTTTTGAATTTTCGGAACAAAGATGAAAATTAAATATAGCTACAGTCCCAGTCACAAGACATAAAAACTGTGAAAGTACTGTAGTTGCCCATTCCCTAGCGTAGATCTCTATGGAGAAGAACGGGCAAGAAACTCCATGGACAATCTTTGAAATCAAAATTAATGTTACAAAATCTTGGTTACATCATTCATATTGAGATGGTATATTATGCGAGAACAATGTAGCAAGATGTGCACGTTTAAAGTGTCCATAGTAAAAACAAAATAATTCCTTCAAATTAGCCATGGCAACTAAGAGATGTCCAGTCACAACTGACAACGCCCGTTCTCGAACATGACGCATGGATCAGCACCATTCAGCTCAACCATTTTGAAGGGAACTAAATGGTCCGACACACGCGCCACTATCAGCGAGACATTTCAGCGAGCATGACATACTCTGAACCGCCAGGGCACATTCAATTCAAGAAATAACGTAGATTTCCAGTGAATGATAGCTTTCTGGTACATAGTACTCACACAATATGGGCTATGCGATTACATAAAAGGTAAATGAAAATTAAGGTAAAGGAAAATTTAGCAGGTAGCTAGTCAGTCTCTTTTTTCAGCTATTGGATTATTTTCACCCACTAAACACGGCGTGTTACATCTTTAGGCACCCTACAGCGTTGTTATAAAAAAAATACAAAGAACTTATTACATCAATTAAAAATTCTCCCACAAATGTTGGAAACCAAAACTAAGTTTTACTGGTAACACTGAACCCAATTGTCAAAATTCAAAATGTAAATTAATAAATTGCGTTTTTACGTTGATGTAAACCATTATAAAACCTTAGAAACAATAAAATTAAGTATGGAAAGTAATTCCGGTTAATTAATTATGTGTTTGTGATTTTAAATCGCACTCTTTCAATACGCATTTATCCATTTTTTGTCCTGTGTCACTTCCGTAGGCATCTAACAGAACACTGAACTGACGTTAGCGACGCATATGTATTTGTACATATGTCCCGTGGCAACGCCTTGGCGTGGTAATTGCTAATCTAGTTACATATATATCTATGGGTGGGGATGTTTAGCCACATGTAGGTGCTTACATTTATTTGTAACATTGTAGTTTCTTCACGTCAGATTTCGTTTTTTACACTTTCCTGCGTTGCTTAACGTTTTATTTTAAATTATAACAACAATAAAAGCTTAAATAAATTTTGCATCATGAAACCAACCCACAAATTTATTTTTTACAAGACAGAACCAAGTGGTTTTTTAACCATTATTTTATTATAATTTAATAAAAAATAATATATCTGTTATCCCTAGAAGGGTTTCAATATGTCACACACGCCTAACAACTTTTTTCTCCAAATTTTACTGCGCATACGTTTTGCACACTCTTTTTACAAAAGTCTTATTTTCTCGAAATTGTTCAGTTGTGGGTTGGTTCTCGTTTGCGTAAATGGGTCCATTTAGTATAGGTAGGTACCTACTTGTTCAGTTGAAAATAATAACTTAAGTAACAACATTTATTTAAGACAATATGGATGGATTTCACCACAATTGGCCGCATTCGGCAATATTAATTTCTCTAAAATATTTGTGGTATAGTTTTATGAAGCATTTTTCGTTTAAATGGTCTGCGCAACGACAAAATGTATGAGTGAAGAGGGAGGATTTTGTATGTTCATAATACAGCCAGAGTGCCGCATCGTTATTTTAGTGTGGAAATACGATCTATTGCAGTCCGACGCGGCTGCAATGTGAACTTGCTTTGTGCTTTAGCACCAAGTTCTCAACTTTCATGTCACCTTATCAAATCCACGACATTATATTCGATTTGTGGCCAAATCGGTAATGATGTGAAAAAAAACAAAAAAAAATACTTTACATTAAATTGCCAATGACATTGAATCTGCGAACTAAGTATTTGCAAATTGTGAGAAATCTACGTCGTTCAGGATGTTAATCTGATTCTTTTCTGATAGCTCATGAACAAATGAATCCTTTATTAGCCAATTTGGCCAAAAAAATAATCTGCTTTAGGAAATTCAGCAGCCCCAGAACTGAACACCACACGATATCTTTCGCCGACCCCATCCTTCGACCCGGTGTCGACATTGTTTTGATTTTATTAATATTTTAATTTATGTAATTATTTGCATGCCGTAAGGTAGACTGTAGCCGATCTCATCAATTATGTACAACATCTTATACTTGTACCGACATTCAAAGCAAATAAAGATCTGATTCTGATTCCGGTTAGATGATATCTATCCTTCAGATAAATCCCGATTATGTGGCAGAGCTCGGTATGGCATGGTATAAGTAGGTGTGCCTTCCATCTGTTTTTTCTCGAGGTGGAAATACTCAGCCCTAGGGACAGTCGAGGAGTCTGTCAAGTTGCACAGTTGCATATGAGGGCTATCACAATTTTTCTTGTATTTGAGTGTTTTAAGAGTCTTATTATGTCCAGAAATATCATTAAAACACGAAATTAGGTAACTGCATGTATATTCAGCTAGGTAGCCTGACACAATGTGACAGCAATGCAGGCAAAACTGAACGGGTCCACCAGATCAGGCCTGTCAGTGGCCAGGTGCTGGACAAAGTAGTCTACAGTTTATCTTTCAAACAGTTTGTCTACCTCATCCAATGAGCCAGTAACTAAACCTTAACTGGTGTAGGAAAAGGTGCATTACAACACATGCCGGTCACAGCTAGTCTATAATAGAAAAATATACTTAAGCAGTAGTGACAAAAACAACTTCTGTAAACCTTTATAATTTTTTACCATTTGTTTTGTTTATAGATCTTTACTCTTAAATGACATACGAGTACATACAATTAGTGCAAATTAGGTTTCTTTTTATTGGCTGTTTGAGTGCCCCGCTGCTGTGCCAAGTCCTCTCCTTTCTCCTTACATTCCTCTCTATCCTGTGCAATATCTGGTATAAATATTGGGGTCAAAAAAGTTCTATAGTTAAATGGGTTAAAGGAAGTTTCAGTCAGGAAACACCAAACAAAATTTTGTTTTGGTTATAAAACTTAGTTTTGGGCAGACACTACTAATTACTGTACTAATATGTTATCTCTGATGTGTAGATAACAACTAGGTATTATAAATAATGTTATCAAGCAAGAATCATGACCAACTTCCAACATCACTGATAAATGTAATGATTTCAGGTGAATCACAACATTTTTGTATAATTTAATATAATTAGAGAGTTACATTTTTCATGAGAAGGACACAAATATCACATTGATACTCAAAGTGGAAGACTTCAGGAATCTATAATGGACATTATATTTTCATGAAGTTATTATTTCTGGAATGCAAGTTAATTGGGCTAATGCCAATAAATACATTTTGGAAGTTGGTGGCTTTCTGCAAAGTTTTTTAATTTACCATTTTTAGGGTTCCATTTTTGAATTAAATCAATGGAACACTTGCAGTATTACTTGTGTGTCTGTCTGTCTGGCTCCACAGACATGTTGGGTGTCTCCAGAAGTGGAAAGGCACGCCCAGAATAATATTCTGACCATATTATGATGCATCACCATCTCAAGCCTACTCAAGAGACAGACTCCCTAAATCTGTTACCCCCAGGCTACATTATTATATTTTAATTTAATTGGACTAATATCTGAATGACATAATGCAGTGCAAAGTTAAAAAAACAAAATTATTGATTTATGATAATAAGTCACAACAAGGGCAAAATAACTGATCCATTTGAGACATCAACAAGATATGGTTATATGTATGACATTATGTAACCTGTTGACTTTATTAAAGGCAAACAGGTAAAATATTAATCAAAATTCAATAATATAATTATATATTGAATTCTTCCTGTAAAGAGTAGTCCTGTAGATTTTAGTAGAAATCAATATTTAATTTTGTCATTGTATAGTTATTATGAATTCATTTATTATTTTTGCATAACTTTGTTAATAAAGAACAAAAAGGGTTTTCTATATTGCAAACCCAAATATTTAACAATTGAATAACATTCGTATTGAAAGTTGAAAAAACAATTTAAGCATGTGTAATATACCCACATATCTGTTCAATTTAATAATAATGACTGCAGCATACTGTACAGTAATGCCACTTAATTGATAAAATTTTAATTAGATCTACAAGTTTGAGTCAATTACAAACATAACAAATGGCCACCTACACATAATACTCATAGATGAGTCACCTACACATTTATGTAAAAGGGACAAAATAATGTGAACAAAACAATGATAAAACAACAACACATACCTCGGGAAAGCATCAAAGAACCATGTTCTTTTGGTGTTGGGAAAAGCCACTCGCATACCAGACATGAGAGGTGAGTGTAACACAACAGCTCCCACCTCATAGCGAGCAGCCAAGTCCACTGTTGGTACTGTTCCAATGCTTTGTCCATACAATATTATGTTTTCTGGGCTGATGCCATAGCGAGTTCGCAGCGCCTGCCACGCAGCATCTATGTCCGCATACAAATTCTTCTCTGATGGTTTTCCGCCACTCACACCATAACCAGAATAGTCGTAGCTGAATATATTACAGTTTATTCTAGTGCCTAATCCTAAGTAAAAACTGCTCATCTGACCGAGATCTACGGCATTTCCATGTGAGAATAATATAGTAAAACGAGCATTAGGACTACATCGAACAAAGAGGCAAGCTATTCTGTTGCCTCTCGTGGTTCTCGAGTAGAAGCCTTCGATGTTCTCTTTCTCTCGTTCTGAATATTGCCATTCTGCTCGTTCAGTCAGCGTCAATGAGAATTTTGATCCTGTTTCGTCAGGTGTGAATGCATACGTAGGTTCTGGAGGCAGAAACGCGAGCTTAGCCGCAATTTTCCCCGGGCATGGTGGACAACAAAACAGGCAACAGAGTTCACTGAAACTTAATCCGTTCATGATGAATTTTTTCTAATACTCATGAGAAAATTATTAAACACTATCCATAACAAAACCACAACTCACAAATTCCTATTCCTGATCATGGCGAAAATAAAAGATTTCACAAAATTGACAGATAGTCAACAGTTTCGTTCAGCCATGACGGCAATGTTGCCAACATCACTGATTGGATTTACCTACACAACTCAAAAGGAAAGTAAGCTAACATCTACGACGACTAAAAAATTTATGACGAGTCTAAAATGAGTCGAAACTGTGATCGATGTTGTAATTCTGTGATTTAGTTTCTACTCTTGTGAAAATATAAGGATAATGGGCTACAAGAATCTTTCGGCATTTTAATGACATTGACAGAGGACCCGTATAAATAGATGCTCTGTGCCACAGATGTTATACTCCAATGCAAACTACAGCATAGACATAATAAATAGTATTATATATTATGTATCTCAATGATAGCTACAGGGAAAGTACTCGGAATGAGGGATTTTCTTTTATAACTCTTCCCTAGTCGCTGGATAGATGGCGCTAGTCTGACCACGTTACTGCAAAGAACAGAACGTCACATAATATCACTTGGACCAATGATTATATTTGGAAGCTTATGCAAACGAAAGTGTCAGTCAACGAACGTATATAACGTGTGTTTTTTCAAGCGTTTTGGCTTTGGCACCTAGTAATGTCGTCGGATCAGCGCCATCTATCGAGTTCATGGAAACTATATTTTTTTAAATAATTGTCAAAATGAAAACCTCTCTTATTGGACATAGCAAATGCTAAAAGGAAACATTCCTTTATTAAAAAATCCCTCCGGCAAGCCGCAGGAGGAGGTAGATTTCGGAGAAGGTGCTAGAGCGTCCGACTATTGAAAAGAAGATGGATCAAAATTGCCCCACGTCCTATAACAATGTGACATATCACAAAAAAAAGATAAAAATGTAAAAAAAAATATGGCATGCTTCCTAAGTTCATTTTTTTACACCTTCATATAAAAAAAATGCTATGAAAATAGTTCAGGCGGTGTTATGAAAAAATTGTTCGTATGAGAATTTATGGACCGATTAAAAAAAAACCTTTTTTGTTTGAAGGGTTACCCTAAGGTTATCCCACTGCCATAAAGTCAGGTCTCCGGTCTCCAGGATCTTGGAGAAATGAAAGCAAAATCTCAAAAATAAGCTCATATATTATTTTTCAATTAAGGAAGTTTTTAATACAATACATTTATTTTGTTCAATCGTGTGCGTACGCGCAGCGGAATGTTGTTGAATTTAAAGATTTTAATTATGCAGATATTTAGTGTATGACGTCGTATAATTGTGTATGGTAAAAAAAAATTTGTGCACGCAACCATTGTGGAGAAATTCACCAAAAACTGATTCCGCTGGGCGAACGTTGTCCTGGCGGAACTTTTTTTTATCCATAGACTTGAGAAGAAAAGAGATGTGTCCAAAAATTAGTGTGTATTTGTGTGTAATTGTGTATGTATGAATAAAACTAGTGCATCCATAAACTTCGGAGAAATTCAAGTTTCCGCTACGCGAACGTTTGGCCATTAGCTAGTTTTCATATAAAGCGCTTACATAGAGAACTGTAGATTTTTACATACGTTGTTTTGAATTTGTGTATATTTATTTAAAAAACAGATTTAGAAAAAATCGTAGGGCTTAAAAGATAAAAATATAAACGTAAAATACGCTTATTAGGTCTTAGTTCTTAAAGTATGCACTTTGGGGTCTAGATTTTCACGTTTATACAAACCTTGTAAGTGTCTGCAACATGTTGCCAAGTATCAATGATGTTCCGTTAGTAATTAAAGAGTTATAGGACAAATTTACCATGAATAGATCACTGTTTACAAAGCAGTCAAATATCATGACGTTCTAAATGAATTGCATGGTAAAATGTACGCCAATAGTTAGTGTATTCATTCAACTATTCACATGCAAAATTTCATGTCATTAAATTCAGTAATTAAAGAAAAACAATAATAATACTGACGAAGCATCGAAAACCTACATAAACCGACCAAGTTCGGATGGCTACAAAAAAGCGGCCGTGCAATATATTTAGGTAACATCCCAAAATTTACAGTATAAAACCGGTATTGAATTGGTATAGGTGATAACACAATTGTTGTTTCGATTATAAGTCATTTATTTTTGTACACCTACTTTTCTTAAAGTATTTGACTATGACAGAAAGTAGGTATTATTTACGTAGGTACTGTATTTAAGTATGCGCTTGAGACTTGAGATATAATCTAAATATATTATTTAAGACGAACAAAATTCATACATCTAATTTTTATTGAAGATTTCACGGATCAGGATTAAAAAAAAATCGGAGATCAGGGATTAATTAAATATTTACCACATGTATGTACTACTGTTTAGGTAAATATTTATCATATTGTAGCTTATTACACTATTTAACCAATAGACTAGGCATGCACGAGCGTTCGCCTTTGCAACTTTAGTGGATCATGTAGATAGTGGCGTTATTATTAAAAAAATATTTTTCAAAATCAAAATCAAAGCATTTATTTCAAGTAGGCCAATAACAGGCACTTTTGAATTGTCGAAACAAAGATGAACATTTAAAGTAGCTACAGTCCCAGTCACAAGACATAAAAACTGTGAAAGTACTGTAGTTGCCCATTCCCTAGCGTTTCATTCAAGAAATGCAATTGTATTATTTTTTCCTAACGCTTGTGTATGCAACTGTACCATATTAATAAATACTATATTGGAAGGTTAAGAACATTTCTTAGATATATGGCACGGCCGCTTTTTTGTAGCCATCCGAACTTGGTCGGGTTATGTAGGTTTTCGATGCTTCGTCAGTATTATTATTGTTTTTCTTTAATTACTGAATTTAATGACATGAAATTTTGCATGTGAATAGTTGAATAAATACACTAACTATTGGCATACATTTTACCATGCAATTCATTTAGAACGTCGTGATATTTGACTGCTTTGTAAACAGTGATCTATTCATGGTAAATTTGTCCTATAACTCTTTAATTACTAACGGAACATCATTGATACTTGGCAACATGTTGCAGACACTTACAAGGTTTGTATAAACGTGAAAATCTAGACCCCAAAGTGCATACTTTAAGAACTAAGACCTAATAAGCGTATTTTACGTTTATATTTTTATCTTTTAAGCCCTACGATTTTTTCTAAATCTGTTTTTTAAATAAATATACACAAATTCAAAACAACGTATGTAAAAATCTACAGTTCTCTATGTAAGCGCTTTATATGAAAACTAGCTAATGGCCAAACGTTCGCGTAGCGGAAACTTGAATTTCTCCGAAGTTTATGGATGCACTAGTTTTATTCATACATACACAATTACACACAAATACACACTAATTTTTTAACACATCTCTTTTCTTCTAAAGTCTATGGATTAAAAAAAGTTCCGCCAGGACAACGTTCGCCCAGCGGAATCAGTTTTTGGTGAATTTCTCCACAATGGTTGCGTGCACAATTTTTTTTTTACCATACACAATTATACGACGTCATACACTAAATATCTGCATAATTAAAATCTTTAAATTCAACAACATTCCGCTGCGCGTACGCACACTGTTCAATCAACGATCAACTGACGATTATCTCCTTTTTTATCTGATTACTAGCTTCTGCCAGCGGCTTCGCCCGCGTGAAGTTTGAAATTATCCCACGGGATCTTATTACCGGGATAAAAAGTATCCTATGTGTTAATCCAGGTAATAAACTATCTGTGTGCTAAATTTGATCCAAATCCGTTCAGTAGTTTTTGCGTGAAAGAGTAACAAACATACATCCTCACAAACTTTCGCATTTATAATATTAAGTAGGAAGTAGGATGAAAACGTGAGATCAAAAGTTAGAGCTTAAATGTTTGAATACTATACTATACTTTTTGACGATCCGAATGGCGTAGTGGTAGTGACGCTGCCTTACGTTCTTAGGGTCCAGGGTTCAAATCCCGGTAGGGGCAAATGTTTGTGTGATGAGCATGGACATTTGTTTCCAAGTCATGGATGTTTAATAATGTATAATGAGTATGTATTTACAAACAAAAAAAGTATATATATAGTATATCAACTATCTAGTGTCCACGACAAGCTTTGCTTAGTGTGGCACTAGGTGGCGCCGTGTGTCCAGTGATATTGATTTATTTATTGATTTATATTATTACACAGAATTCAATTATTACATTGAATACTATATAATAATAATAATTTATCGGGCAACTAAGACCCTTATATAAGATACATTAAATATCATTAAACAACAGTAACAAACTAATAGATATTTTTACCCTTATACTATAACTATACACGCAGCTTTGTCGGCGTCGTGTTTCGTTACGTGGTGTCGCGTAACCGTCCTCGAAGCGACGATATACACCCTTCGGCCAAAAGTCCTCTTTCAAGAAGGTCTGCAGATGTTGGGTTGGAACTCGAACCACAAATGACCTCAAGTTGAAGTTGTGGCGCGATTCCAACCTTTCCACCCGCAGAATGAAGTTGGTCTTCACATTCAACTACGGTACTGCACGACTTCCTCAGTTGTAGTGAAGTGATGCAGACGTGAAATGTACAGCTGCGTCGTAGGCACAGCAGTGCGCAGCAGCAAGTTGGGTCCACTCGGTGCGGTACCGCACAGGGCATCTTCTTCTTCCTTTCTACTTTAGTGAAGCCGTCCTCATCAACCTGGCTCGTTCTTGGCACGGAGCATCGGACCGCAGTCAGGTCCGGTTTTTCCTTTTCTGGTTTGTCTAGGCTGCGACGCATCCGATTTGAAAAAGTGAAACAACATTATTCACTTGCATTTCCTTAGCTTGCTTACCGCGTCGCGTCGCTACCGTTATTCGTCTCTCTCATTTGTGTTATTGTAAGTGAAAAAACATCTGTCGAGCACTCCCTCGCGTTACCACTGACGTTTCTGTCTCATCATAATGCAATAAGTAAAAAAAAACAACAAGACAGTGAAAAACAAATAAAAATCGCAAAAATAAGCTCATTTTTGTACTTCACAGTACAAAAATGAGCTTATTTTTGCGATTTTTCTTTCATTTCTCCGGAATCCTCCGGACCAGAGGCCTGACTTTATGACTCTTTCAAACAAAAAAAGAATTTTGAAAATCGGTCTTTAAATACTCTTAAGAAAGATTTTTTTCATAACAGCGCCTGCACTATTTTATAAGCAATTTTTCCATAAGGAGGTGTAAAAAAATTAAGTTAGGGAGTATGCCATATTTTTTTATACATTTTTATCTTTTTTTTGAGATACGTCACTTTGTTATAGGACGTGGGGTAATTTTGTATGGATTGTGATCCGTCTTCTTTGTATATAGAGCTGTACTGTACAATCTACAAAAAAAAAAAAAATATTTCAAAATCGTTGTCCGGTAAAGGAAAGTTTACTCTTTTTAATTAAATCCTCTCATAAGGGGGCGTCCATAAATTACGTGAGGTGTTTCTTTAAATTTTCTGTCCCTCCCTCCCCCCCTGGTGAGATGTCGTGAGATTTTATTCAACCCCCTCCCCCATTCCCCAATCTCACGTGAGATTTTTCAAAATGTGAGTTCTTCGTCTTATAGACGTATCTTTTGACGTATGCGTTATAAAAATCTGGGTAGCTCGTTTTAAATTAGTAAATATGGTGGTTTGACAGTCAGTAGATGTAGGTATATCGTCGAAGTATGAATGAAATTATTTTCTTTCGAACGAATTAGTGAATGATCTTAATCGTATTACCATATACGCTTAAGATTAAATCTTAAGCATGTACAATCTAATGGACCAAAATAGTATAAAATTTTTTTGTTTCAATCAGAAAAAAAATTGCGTGATATTTGCCGAGACCCCTCCCCTCTCTCCAACGTAAGATTAGATGAGATTTGACTCGACCCCCTCCCCCCCCTTAAACATCTCACGTAATTTATGGACGCCCCCTAAGAGTTTAGCATGTAAACACCCTTTTAGTTATATTTTTTTATTTCGAAAACTATAAGTTTTATCGCTAAATTTCAAAGAGAACAATTGTAGAATAAACAATTTGCTTTCAAAAAAAAAATATTTGCGATGCCCAAAATGTTTACTGTTTCGGAGATATGATTTTTTTTTCGCAAAAATTTTGGAAATTTCAACACCCTCCCCGATTTAGGGGTTGCATCAAAATAGTATATTTTATAACGAGGGACTAAACGAAGCCATTATATACCCGAGGTAGTTTGACTCCCGAGCTTGCGAGGGAGGCAATGAAAGCGAGGGTATATTAAATTGGCGTTTAGTCTCGAGGTGCAAACTGTACTTTTCACTTCGAGTGCGAGGAAAAATAGTCATTTAAAACTGAACAAATTTACACTCGACAAAAATTCTGAACTGAGCAGGTTTTCTTCTATCAGGTCAGTCACAGATTAACCATTGAAAACACGACACAAACTCACAACATTTTCGCAATGAAGATGATCCACACTCCACAGATAATTAGTACCTACATTACTGCAGCGGAGCAACAGAGGCATTGCTTTTCAAAATCAACGATGCACACAAACAACCAGAAATTTTTTTCGCGTTGAAGAGTTAATTTTTTTTTGTTTTTCAATAAACCGCTTTCTATTTGCATGCCAATTCGAAATTTAAATAAAACCTTTGACAAGTTACGCTTTTGTGACCATACTTCCGAGTAAAAGATCGTTCCATTTTTAAATTACTTTTTACTCCCTAGGGAATAAACGGTCACTTTAATCCCGTTTTTTGAAATCGGTTCCTTCTATTTTTTGCAAACAAATAAAACTTATTTTTCACTTTTTAGTGGTTCATTTGTGCTTACCCCTTCACAGCGTACCGGCGTGATGTTATGTTATGAACTGGTGTAGGTAAACCATAGAGACAATAGATTTCAGCAATCTCAGTCCATTTGCTATCATTTATAGAGGAGTTCCGGTGCCTATCTCTGAAGTTCTTCATCAGATCTTCGCCGAATTGAAATGAGACCACTTTAAGAAAGTATTCTTCCAAAAACTACCCAAGTTGCATCAAGTGTGCTTATAAAATTTGAAGAGTTCTCTCTATTTGTCCAGGATTCTATCATCAGATCCTGTCTTGATGATTATGTGACCTAGGAAGTATACCTTTTCAAACAAAAAAACATATGATTCAAATCGGTCCAGTCATCTTCGAGTAATCGGGGAACATAAATAAAAAAAAGGTTCCGACGAATTGAGAACCTCCTCCTTTTTGAAGTCGGTCAAAAAGGAACAAATCTGCATTCACAGATTTTCTAAGATTCGTTTGCCACTCGGGAATAAAACCGACTAAAGTTGGAAAAAAAATACATTCTGTACTTTTTTGACATCAATCGATAGAGTTAATCATAAGGATCAAAATCTCTGTAACAAACTTAAAACCATAAAATCTAAAGATATGTTACATGCGTTTCAACGGAAAATAGTGAAGATGACGATACAACGTCACGAACACTCGAGTCAAGGATTGTAAAAAAATCGACATTCTCCTAAATGGAGTTCACTGCACAATGGATTGGGACCCTGGCTGTGCGCACTCTATCATTAGTTCCGAATTTTGGAAAAAGGTTGGATCACCAACATTAAACTAAAAGCATACGGAAATACCAAGTCGAAAACCAAAGGAATCGCAAACGTAAATGTTGAAGTAAACGGACGATACGAAACCTTGCCATTTTTTTTTGGGATGTGAAATCATCAAATGACTTCTCCCACTCTGGGCGGAGCGGGAGGGAGTGTCAGACTCTTACTAACTAAAACCCATCCATGTTCCTTTCTCGCCCTTTATGTTCCGGGGCCGCGGTATCTCTTTTGAACAGGCCCGCAACCCCGGCAGGCTTCGGCCCTTGCGGGCCCCTCCCTTTATGCTGACATCTCTTTGAAGCGCGCGTGGAACACGAACGCGCCGCCGACACGGCCTGTCGTCGTTAGACGGACGGACAGCTAGCTAGCCCATAGCTCAGATGTTGAACATTGACAAAAAGGCGAGTCAACAAGCTTGAAGGAAAATAATTTACTCTTAAAGTTCCCAACTAGCACACTAGTGGAAATAGCAGCCTATTTAGCAACTGTTACCTGTACAGTAGCGCTTTAGGGGTTCAGAAAGTGGTTTTAAGTTCTACTATTGCTTCCGTAACTGCTCGTAGCTGTAAATATCACTAGGGGTGTGAACCAAATGGGACAGTGAAACAAATGTCACTCTAGGGTTTATAAGAGTTCATGTTATAACCTATTTGCCGTCTATAGGTTTAAAAAAAGAGAATTAAAACATGTTTGTAAAGCTTAAAGCTGCTAAAAAGCCGCCATTACCGCTGCTGTACGCTTTAGAACTGCACAAAGACTTTAATTGCAGACTTTTTAAAGGAACTGTATGAAATATATATTTATCACTGCTCTGCCACTGAAAGTAGCATAGCAGAAATGATTTGCACTTTTGCGCAAACTTAAGTATTCACAACGAGCGAGAGAGAAGCAAGAGCGTAATGGACATTGCTTTCTTATTTGAATAATGTATTCAATATTTTCACCGTATATTTTTGACTATAGGCACATGATTTTGGTTTACACCTACACATCTGAAATTTAGCCAATTCCTTGTATTTTGCCGTCAAAGTTATGACACTATCGTTTTGACTTTTAGCAAGATTATTCAAAAACGCATGCATGAAGCGTTTTGAAACTTTGTATGGTTATTATTAGAGTCGAGAAGGACCGAATACAGTTTTCAGCGAACTTATGCCTTGTCTCATTTAGGCGCTGCGATGTTTTTTCGGGTTTTCATAAAACCGCGATAACTTGAAAACTATAAATATTTTCTTAAATCTAATTGGGGCACGCTACTCGTGTATGTTTATTCTACAGGGGCACATGCATCGTATGTCTCTACATACGATTCATCAAAACGTTACTGCAGCAGGAAACGCAATATTTCGAAAATCTGAAGGGGCACAGATTTTATTTTTGGGGGCACATAGTGGCACACATATAAGCTCTCTGGCCATGCACAATTTTTCTCTCTCCGATCACTCGTTTAGAGTTTTCCTGCTAGAAAAACGTTACCCCAGCAAGAATCGTTTTTGTGTTTTTTTTTTCAAAACGACAGGGAACACACATTTTTTATGTGGGGGCACATTTACAGCAGATAAGGCACCAACTATACGTTCTACTCATATATCTCTAGGAGATACTTTCCTGCTGGAATAACGTACACAAAAAGTTGTGCCCCTTTGGCTGCAAAGCGTCTACATAAGGTCTGCAGTGCACACTCTGGCACTTGAGCTTGGCGCCTTTGGGAATAAACGGATTAGCTCCAAAGCTCTTAAGCAACTAGTTTGTGCTACTTGGGTTGCCATGGCCCGTCAGAAATTGGGCAACACAGTGATCAACCTCCAGCCATGTCCTGTCCAGCCGCTCACGAACGGATGGAAAGAACTGGTGGAGGTGTCTGCCCTTGATTCGGGTATATAATGGCTTCGTTTAGTCCCTCGTTACACTAGTCACTTTCTTCCCTTCTTCTGAAGCTAAATTTATTTTTCACTTTTCCGGTTATATTTTTTGCAATAAAAGTTTTCTTTTGTACAACTTTTTGTCTTTTTTGTACAAAAACTGTTGTTTCCATCCAAGTTCAAAATGATTTTCCTAGAAAGTCCCTCCTTATAAAGTTCTACGTGTCAGATTATTTACATATTTTCTAAACTTATGGTTCATTTTAGTAAACCCCTCTTCATTTTTAAATACCTTTCCAACATAGGTAAGAACACTCCCGACTCATTCATCTTTCAAGCAAAAAAAAACAAAATCAATATTGGTTCATCCGTTAGGGCTCTACGATGCCACAGACACACACACACAAACACGCACACACAGACATGTCAAACTTATAACAGCCCGTCGTTTTTCGTCGGGGGTTAAAAATACGCATTGCGATAGCTACGCATCATCATCATCATCATCATCTGCCTAGCCTTTTCCCAACTACGTTGGGGTCGGTTTCCAGTCTAACCGGATGCAGCTGAATACCAGTATTTTACGTGGAGCGACTGCCTATCTGACCAAATAAAATAAGAAAAACACTTTATGATGGTGATGACGTCACAGGTTTCTTTAGATATTGTAAAATTTTGCCGGTACACACAAAAATACGAAAGTTGTTATTATTAGAACAGTTCACCAACAAAGAATTGCAAATTAAAGTCCATCATAGCAAAGCAACAAGATTAGGGCATTTTTGCGAAAAAATGTACCTAGGAAAAATTGGAATGTCCCAGAGCATTTTTATTTTTTATAACCGAATCTGTACCCATAAGATTACAACTAAAGATACGAACGTAAACTTGAATTATGTGTCACGTATTTGTAACCAAAATTATTGAGAAATAATAAATAATTATAGCTTGAAATCAAATTTCAAAATAGACACATTTTCGTTTTCATACTGTCCCAAAAACTTACAACTTCTTTAGGAGGCTATTGTTTGAGATTTTCGAATAAGACCTATAGTTGTTTTTATTTTTGTAGGATAAAATGACTTAATATCTTTCTAAATAATACAAAATATAACAAGAATAGTTTTAACTACTAATTTTTAAATTAAATTGAAATTATCAATAATTATGAATGACGCCTGACAGGTCAGGGTATGTTACGATATTTACGAGAAAGATAAAACCTTTTACCCTATATTTTTTTACAATTCATATAATTGGCAACATTTTGACCATAAACAAGCAAATACGAAGTCATTCTGCTGTCAGATCTAAGAGTGTAACGAATAAAACTTTCGAGACGGACGTTGTAACGGTTTTTAGCCAAATTGAATGTCAGGGTTTTTTACGCTGTATTATAAAATTTATAAGTGCTTCGGTGTTGCCTTTCTTCAGACATTTAGTCGAGTTTTAGAAGAATATAGGTATGTATAAATTTGAGTGCTAGATGGTAACTTAAAGGTCCAAAATTATTTTTTGAGTTGTGTAGTGCCATGTTGTTACGTCAGTTACGTTACGATATGCAGTGTAACATATACGGCTGACAACGAATGTAACGTAACTGACAGCTAAAAGTTAGTGACACACTAAGGTTTTTATAGTGTTGGAAAAATATACCTACCTACTTTTTTATTATAGTAGATAGTTTAAAAGTAATTCATTTTTTTTTTACTAGAATGCCGCAAACAGCTGCGGAACGGATGAAAAAGTACAGGGAACGCTTGAAAAACAATCCAGAAAAGTACGAAGAACACCGGAAAAAGAACTTGGAGAGAGTTCAGTCTCGAAAGAAAAAAACCGGCCAAGTGCGAGTCAGACTCGCGCACCGAGGGTTCCGTACAAACCTGTAGGTATATAAGTAAAAGTAAAAATTTAAGATTTTCGGAATTTTTCCTATATGTGTACTTTATAACGTTGCTTCATGCCGAATTTCAAGATTCCAGGTCGTCTGGAAGTATCCTTTAGGTTTTGATTCCCTTGCGAGTAGTTGCGAGTTTCAAAATATGCGGCTTTAATTGCTGTATCTTTTGATTGCGTTGACGTAGAAGTTTGATTTTGTTACAGCTTAAAGATATTATAGACTTGAGTATTTGTTAAGAATTTCAATATAATACCACTACGCGTTCATGAGTAAAGGGGTAATAAGTTTAAAATTATTAAAAATATTTTTATTATATGATGTAACTAAAAATTTATGCTTTTCGCAATTTTTCCTTTATCTGTGTTATAAGACGTTGCTTCGTACCAAATTTCAAGATTCTGAGTTCACGGGAAGTACCCTGTAGGTTTTGATTCCCTTGCGAGTGTCGAAAATTTGCGGCATAAACGGGAGTATCTTTTGATCGCATTGACTTAGAAGTTTGATTTTTTCACAGCTCCAAGAGACCATAGACTTGAGTATTTGATATGAATTTCAGCTTGATACCTCCACGCGTTCCTGAGAAAAAAGGTCTTGACAGACAGACAGACAGACAGACAGACAGACAGACAGACAGACAGACAGACAGACGGACAGACAGACAGACAGACAGACAGACAGACAGACAGACGGACAACAAAGTGATCCTATAAGGGTTCCGTTTTTACCTTTTGAGGTACGGAACCCTAAAAATTAATGAAATGAGTGAAGAGGAAAAATTAAAGCAGAGGAAAATGTGGCTCAAACACAAAAAAACACAAAGAAAAAGGGATGCTGAGAAAAACCGGGTTTCTGAAAAAGAAGATTCTCCAGATAAAAGACGAAAGATGAAAGGAGAAAAAAATCAAAAACAAAATAATTACCTGACAACGAAATGTAAAAGACTTACGAACACTTGCAAAAAATATATAGAGCAAAATAATAAATTACAGGCATTAAATAATTCATTAAGAAAAAAACTATACAGGACAAATATACAATTTAATAAAAAAACTATGGAATTAGAATGCAAAATAAATAAAATGAAAATACGTGAAGAAGTATTGGAAAATACTCTAAAGAAGACTTATCAAACTTGCAAAAAACAAGCAGAAAAACAACTTTTAAAATCTCTTGCCGTTAATTCCACTAATAAAACATATATTTTAAGACTAATAGGTTTGAAAGGCAAAGTCAGAACGAAGAAAATGCCTAAAGAACGTAATTTTATCTTCGAAGAAATTGAAAACTTTTATTTACGAGATGACATAAGCCGTAGCACTGCCGGTAAAAAAGAGTGCAAAACCAAAAGTAAAGAAAAGCATCAGTTTAGATATTTAATGGACACAATTCAAAATCAGTACCAAACCTATAAAGACGAAGGTGGTAAATATAAGTTTACAACTTTTTATAAACATAAGCCGTTTTATGTAATTTCTCCACAACTCAGTTCTAGAAATACATGCTTGTGTGTAAAACATGATAATATAGAATTACAGTTTAAGACGCTAAAGCAGAATGGAGTACTTAACCAAAATAACATCAAAGAAGTTTTGTCAGCATTGGCTTGCGATATAAAATCTTATTCTTGCATGTATGATCAATGCGATGAATGCAAGACGCAAACATTGACATCCAATGTAGAAAAACTACACGAAGAGGTTAAGTGGTGTCAATGGGAAAGAGTGGACCATTCATATATGGATAAAAAGCAGCACAAAATCATTACAACAAAAAAAACTACCAAATCAACAAAAACCGGGACTTTAAATGACCTACTACAGAAGTTTGGAGTCGATATAAAAGTATTTAAAAAACATTATTTCAATGAAAAACATCAACAGGAGTTCGAGAATTAAAAGAAAATGAAGCATTGATCATATGTGATTTCTCGGAAAATTACGAGACTAAAATGGCTGAAGAAATACAAAGCATGCACTTTGGTGCAGCCAAAGGCCAAATAACATTGCACACAGGAATGGTTTATTGGCAAAACAGGTCACAATCGTTCTGTTCAGTATCGCCTAATAATTCACATCAGCCACCTGCCATTTGGGCCCATCTAAGACCAATTCTTCATCTTATCCGCGAAGAAACTCCAGAAGTATCTATCATACATTTTTATTCTGATGGACCTTCGTCCCAATATCGCCAGAAGAATAATTTCTTCCTTCACAGTTTCTTCACTCATAAACTTGGATTACAATATTCTACTTGGTCATATTTTGAAGCTGGGCACGGCAAGGGTGTGGCAGACGGAATTGGAGGGTCTATCAAAAGAACGCTCGACCGGCGAGTATGTTTTGGGAACGATTGCACGAGTGCTATAGATGCGTTTAACATTTTAAAAAGTAATATGAAAGTTGTGAAAATTTTTTATATTCAAGACTCAGAAATAGAAGAAATAGCATCTGTACTGCCAAATAAGCTTTCCACTTTGAAAGGTACTATGCAGTTACATCAAATCATTGCAAAAGAGAAACATGTATTGAGCTACAGAGATGTAAGCTGTTTCTGCGGGCCACTTAGAGGACTATGCACATGTTTTTCTCTTCAGAAACACTATTTTCATCCTGCAGGAAGCACATTAACTCAAGCATCAGGCACCAAGCCAGACATAATGGAAACCGAAGAAGATGACTCAATATTTTACCCGTATCAGAACGGCGAAGCCATATTCTGCGAAATATCAGGAACAGAAATCGGAAAACAGAATGAAATGCCTATAGGACTCATGGATATTTTGCATGACTCAGGAAATGACAGTAGAATGAACAGTAGACAAAAAAGTAATGATCCCCAAGATGATGACTTCATATTAGCTAACCGAGAAGAAAAAGAAAGTGACGATGACAAATGTTGCGAAAAATCAGGAGAAACAAATGAACTAGTGGATATAGGATCCTTAGATATTTTGCATAAAACAGGAAATGAAGAAGAAGAAATTGAAAAAATTGATTTAACTGTATTTGAGAATGTTGTCGGCGACATAGATGATTGTAACCCAAAGTGTTATGCTAAAGCGGAGGAAGTGTATGCAAACCGGTATCACCGTAGTGATATAGAGAACAATCCTTATTTTTCTAATAACTCGCCTGGCAGTACTTCAATCTGCGAACCATCAAGTTCCAAGTTTCTAGTCAAGTCACCGCTGAAGCGTGATCGTATTGTAAGTAAACCCAATGTCAAGACTTACAACAAGCCTAAAAAGTCTTTAAAAACTATAATTAAGCGCACTTTTAAATGTGAAAACTGCAATGAGCCGCTATTATTAAATCGTGTAGCCAAGTGCATGGTGTGCAAACGATGGTTTTGTTGGGATTGTAGCGCTGGACAATTGATCATAGATTATATTTGTGATGTCTGCCTGGGGGCTTAACATATAAATTGAATACCTATTTTGTTTATATTTGCGATTGTCAGAATTTTTGTTTTGTTGATTTTTATGTTGTCATTTTTGTTTTGTTCCATTATTGATTTTTATTTAGTTTTAGAAAATTAATATTGAATGAGACTGTATTCTCAAACCAAAGTAATAATTACTCAAAAACTAGAGCTGTGTCAAACGGGTTAGAGTTTAAATTGTCATTAAGAGGGTAATATTTTCGAAATAAGATATTTTGAAAACATTACGTTCCCTCCAAAAGTGATTTAAAAAATAGAGTACTTAATTTTTGACTGAGTGTGATCTCAACCTTACTGTGTCAGTTAAGTTACAAATCTGTCAGGCGTTTAATTGTCCCAGATTTTCTTTAGGAATATTGCTGTTTTTTTTTAAATTATTGAATGTTTATGTTGTTTTATAGTATATAATTTGGTTACAAATATTAATTACTTTTTTAATACAAAATTTTGTTTAAGTTAGACTAGAACTATAAAAGTTACTCGAAAAATTAACAGTCTGATTAGCTCCTAACGTAACAAAATGCGCTAAAATACGCACTATTTTGCATAGTTAGTTATATAATAATATTTCTTTTGAGTATTTTTTGTTTTTACGCAGTTTTTTATTGAATAAATGCGATTTTGAGGTATAATTTGTTTTATTCTACTTAGTAAACTTAATAAAACTCTGTAACGTTTGTGTAATGTAACTGACAGAAATTTGAGTTCAATTCTCACAGAACTAGATTAACATGCTAGTAAAATAAATTACAAACTTATTCTATTGTATTTTCCTTAAAATTTAATACATGTAAAAGCAAAAATAGTTGAAAAACCCAATAAATTAGACACTTTGAAAATGAAAGCTTATTTTCATTATTGGTACTTACACTTTTTCGCAAAAATGCCCATTAGCAGCCCAATCAAAACTAATACTACCAAGATTCAAGAACTATTACGGGAAACGAACCGATTAATGAGGTTCCAACAAAAATTCAATCGGAAATAACAAATAGTAACTATAAATATAAGTACAAAAAATTCTTTAACTCTCTTTGAAATGCACCATCCTGTACTTACATGTTATTTACATTAGTTACTACCATCGACGCGATGTCCGAGTCCGACCCGCGCCGTGTTTGTTTTTTATGACCTGTCTACCTTACAAATTGTTATAACCCGTGTATGATAATTTTTAAATAGTGTAGTGTTAAGATAGCTTATAAGTGGATCAACATCCGGACAAACCTATTGAGGTTTTTGTGATGTTCCTATCTGGTAGTCAGACTTTTAAGGCAACTGACTACCTGTCAAAGAAGAATCATCAATACAACCCTCCAAGTTCATAAGAGTGGAGGAACGAATTTTTCACGGCCAGTCGTTCCTCGACTTTTATGAACTTTGGTTCTCTAGCTAGGGTTGTATTGATGATTATCTAACTAGGGTGATTATCTAACTATCTAACTAGGGTTGTATTGATGATTATAATTCTATACTTATAATTCTTCTTGAATAGAATGTGCCCTGGCGGTTGAGAGTATGTCATGCTCTCTCAAATGTCTCGCTGATGGTGGCGCGTGTGTCGGACCATTTAGTTCCCTTCAAAATGGTTGAGCTGAATGGTGCTGATCCATGCGTCATGTTCGTGAACGGGCGCTGTCAGTTGTGACTGGTCATCTCTTAGTCGCCATGGTTTATTTGAATTATTTTGTTTTTGGGTTGTATTTTATTTTTGTTTTGCTATGGACACTTTTAACGTGCACATCTTGCTACATTGTTCTCACATAATATACCATCTCAACATGAATGATGTAACCAAGATTTTGTAACAGTTTTTTTGGTCACCGTCAGGTTGGCTAGACCAAACAAGAAATTTGCCCGTTCTTCTCCATAGAGATCTACGTTAGGGAATGGGCAACTACAGTACTTTCACAGTTTTTATGTCTTGTGACTGGGACTGTAGCTACTTTAGATGTTCATTTTTGTTTCGACAGTTCAAAAGTGCCTGTAACTGGCCTACTTGAAATAAATGCTTTGATTTTGATTTTATAACTAAATCCGTTTTATAGCCGCGACCGATACTTTCGTTAACATACAACTTAGCACTGCCCTGCAAATTGCAAAAAAAGTAAGAAAATTTGAATTTGGCGGGCTACCTTGGAGCCTTGGGCTTAAGTCTTCTAGCTATGTGATGCAGGTGGCTGACGCGTGACCGAGTAGAAGAAAAAAAGCATGATAGCCGCATCATAATGGGGGCTATCGTTTTTGAGTTCACCAGATGGCGCCACTGGTGAGTAAGGTCCTGTCATTCATTCTGTTTGATACTTTAAAGTACCAATAACTTCATAAAAAGTTAATTTTATTACATATTGTGCATACTTTAGATTCATATTTACAATATTGCCACTAAAATGAGCAAGCATCTACGAGTATGACATCTGACATTTCGGAAGACCTTAGGCCTAAGACCATACTCTACACGAGCGCCCCTAGCGGCGAATTCATGCGCGATAGTCCCCATTGCGACACGCACACCGCCCCAGCCAACACAGATTAGCTGAATAAATTTTGAGTAAAAGCAATTCTTTTGACTTTAAGCTGGATAAAGTATTTGTATAACTTCTGTGTAAGCGCTTATACAGATGATATTCAAGCAATTTGGGCACAAAATATCTTGCTTCAATTTGGATAACATTTGATTAATAGCCACATAGCAGCTGAATAAATGTACAACACACTGAATATCTTCTGCATAAATTCTGATTTTTCTTTAGTCCAGAAATTATACATGTTTTATGCAGTTGTTAATTTGTGAGTTCAGATATTCAAATGATATTCAAAATTCCGATCTCAGGAGTAGTTTTACAAAGAAATTATGCAAGTAAAAAAAGTGTAAACGTATTTTTCACTGTGACGAAATTATTTTATGTTACTTAGTTCAAAAAATTGTACGTCTTCAAAAATTTGGTAAGTAAATATTGTTTCATACATTTTAAGTAAGTATAAGGTGAATTATATAAACGCATGGCACTTTACTGTGAATTATCAATATGATTATTGTAAATTTTTTGAGCGCCTTCAGATAAAGCTACAATTTAAAAGGTAAACAAATGTGAAATAATATTTAAATTAAATTATTTTTACTTTTTATCAAATTTCAGTCCCAGCAAATAATGAGAATCAAATTTTATATAACTGCTAATGTTCCCATACTCATTAAACAAAGTGTTTTATGTTGAGGATTTTATAAAAAAAGGTTATGTCAAACGTTAAATAATGGCGGACGGCCAATTTGAATGAAAGTGTCTATTTCGGTGATTATTTTGCTTATTTCTGCATAATAGTTCACATACGACTACATATCCAGAAATTATTTGGTTTAAAGTACAATAATTATACGTTTCTCAGAGGAAGGTCTTAAATTATATAATGCAGTATACGTTATTCAGCTTTTTAGGGTTCTTTTTTGTAGAAAATAAATCCATAATATTTGAGGTCCCCGTTATCGTAGCTTCCTTGTCGCGCTCGTGTAGTCAATAAGTAAGATACAAACGTAAACATCGAGATTTATTATACAAAGTTAGTATTCATAATAGTGTTGTTGTTGTTTGTAATAGTTTTGTAGTATTTTTGAAGTGTTATAGAAAAATTATGTATTTTTTTCAGACACATGTTCAAAATCGATTCGACTCGTAAAAAAGGCCGGGTTGAATTATCAACAGTGCCCGTTTCTTGGGAGAACAATGGAAAGTTATATTGACAAAAAAATGGCGAGCTACTTTGCAACAACCCTGCAATCCAACTACAGCCGGACTGGAACACTTACAACTGTACATTAAAACGCAATCATTTCAAAACTTTTGAAGAAGCTGAGGAAGAATTATCTCAAATGTTGAATACAACTGATACGGATGATACGGATTACGAACAACAACAAGATCCAGGCGTTAATACATGTTCTCGTATTTCACAAAATAAAGATTTTAATTTGATAAAATTCCGAGTTTTCTTCCGAATCAGTGGAACTTGAATCACCATCAAATTGTACAGTCTGTGATTGAGATGCAAAGTTGTCCCACATAGAACTCTCGTTATATGCACCTAAAGTTGGACCCTATTTGTTTGAATCACTCATCCTGATGGTGATGCACAATCATCGTGTAAAGAACCCTCTTCAACTGTATTGGTCGGACTTGACCCGGGCCTATTTGTATCAGTTGTCAATTATCCTTTTCTATTACTGCAAAGATACTATTTTTTATCTTTACATACTCTCGTGAACACTTTCTTCTTATTCCTCCCGTTCTCTTTCTTTTTTTCCATGAATCATTTACGCTTTTGTTATTATTTTTCTGAACTGATAAATGTTTCATCAACAATATGCCTTTATTGATGAAACATCTGGATATAAACATACGATATCTTCAACTAATCAGTTAGTTGCTGCTTAAGATACCCACATTTGTATCTAATATTGTTTTAAGCTGAACATAAAGACAATTGTACGCTTATAGCGGTATAAGTTAGGTAAAACAAGGAGTTTATTTTCAATTATGCAGAAATCATCTGTGTTAAGAAGAAAAAATCTAAAATATTCTGCATCTGAATAAATTAGTACCATTTCGTACGTTATGCAGCATAAAGAAAATGTTTCGTCTAATATTCAGCGTTTTACTGTTTAACTGTATTGCTTAAATATGTTATACAGGACAATGCAAAAACTTCAGCTACTGTGCAGATAATAGCTGTTTCAATTACTTTTATTTGAATATCGCTTGTTTAGCAGATTCTATTCTTGATAACTATTCAGCTTAAAAAAATACCGCGAACTCTATACAGAATTTAGTAAGCTTACAACATTGTTTTAATTTAAGAACTCTCTTATTCAAATTAAAGCCATAAAATCAGCTGTAATACAAAAGTAATAAAGCTTGACACTGCTTATTGTGGTATATTTTCGCTACTATCTGGCTTATGTGTTGGCTGGGCGCTGTCGTAGCGGCACTAGGTACTTGATGACATTATTTTACACGGGCAGTAGGTCGCCTCGCTCATGAGACGTCTCTTTATTTCTTGTTGAGCAGTCCGTTGATGTGAGGTTCATCGATCATGAAACATTACCTCCAAATTACTTACGGGATATCTTCCGTATATTTCGACGCTGTGACAGTTTCAAAACCGTGAAAACTTAAAAATACCTACAAAAGTAAAATATCATTTTATGGTTAAAACAGGGTTTATTAATTCATTTTAAAATTATTGAATTACTTTCTATTGCGTTTTAATATCAAAATAGTACAAAGGGGCACTAGTCGTAAGATAGAGGGCTTTATTTATTGTACGAGTCCGCGTATCACTGGTCAGTTTATTTAATTCGCCAATAGCCATGACGACAGTATCAAAATATTATCTACAAATCTATTTAGTCCGCCGAATATTATTAAAATAATGGACACGTATTTTTGTTTTTTGTAAATCAATGAATATTGACAAAAATAAAACGCATCAAAACTTGGGAGAGTCTCATGACGTCAGTACGCTCTAGAAGTCTAACCTAGGCGTGACATGTTGAGAATTTTAAAAGCGTCGTATAACAAAAGAAAAAACACGGGTCAAATATTTTTTGACAATCTAACTGACCGGACTAATTAGATTTTTTTGTCTACCCTATTTCGCAGATGTCTATTTCTTGAAGTCAGCTGATTGGGGTCGATAATTACACAGCTTCATCAAACCAATAGTTAATAGTGTGTAATAATTTCCTCGATTCGTCAGTTTTGTATAGGTACTTACTTGTGAAAAAAACTTCAAACTATGTGGATTAGTCTTCGTTCTGCAATGACTTGATAACGCAAATCAACTTGTATTTTCTAAATCGCAATGTAATGAAAATCGATCCATTTAACCTTATTAATTCTTAGTTAACCCAAATCGTCGTTCAAACCTTAGCTACCGCATCCAGTCTGACCCAGGAACCTTTTCTTGCCGTCGGTCTATCTAGCTGCAGAGGCGTCCCACACCAGGCTTACCGATACATGTTCCCATAAACTACGAATTACCTTAGGCGGGCTCGAAATCGTCAAAAAAGCTTACCTAACAGAATATCTTCACGGTGTCCAAAACCCAAAAAAATCGTTTTCTATATTTGAACCCTAGCTCGGCCGCCCTAGTATATCATTTTTTAAAGAAAGAAAAAGTACTTACTATAATATTTATTATATTTTTTTAACTAGAAAAGGTAAACTTATGGCCCGCACTTGAACACGAAATGATTAGTGAGCGAAACAAGCCCAAAAATCTGTCATATTCCAACCTATGACAAATTTTCGGTATACAATTATCATACAATAATTGGGAAATTTAACACACATCTAACTGTCCAATCAGCGAAACTGTTGTATTACATACACGGACCAGTAAGGGAAACTGTCCTGTGATACGCGGAATCAACTATACGTAGGTACAGAATCTGGCACCTCATCAATATTACAATATATTAGTGTACTTCTGGTTATGACTTTTTCCTAAATTACCATTACGATGGCGCTATCTTGTTTAAGTTATTTTCGAAACAAATTAACAATGTGCGAATAAGCCACAATAAATAAATAGTTAATTGTAAATACGATAATAATCATTACTCATAAGTTAAAATTAATTTGATCTAATATTATGCCAGTTCCATAATATAATCTCCTAGTTCACAACATTTTTAACATCATTTCCTTTCCTATTTTAGTATAGTAGCAGACATATTTAATTGAACTAAAAAAAGCAATTTCATGTAAAATAAAATGCAATAAATAATTATTGAGACATTATATCACAGTAAGGATTATAAACTGAAACTAGAATAGATCATAGCGCAAGCTCGAAAAGTTGTACCTATTCATATTAACAATACAATAGGTTAGAGATTGAATTGTTTAGAATTAAGACTATTTGACACGTTAATCATGTTACAAATTGTAATAAACAAATGGTGTTGTCAATTCATTATCAGACTCCACATTAAACAATGGTGAATATTTCAACATTGAAAGCTACCTTTCAGCAGAAGAACTTCCACATCAACGTTGGTACCTCTCTTTTGGTACCCAAAATTCCAGCGCGGAATCACATGTACCAACCACTAAAACACCATTCAAGTAGCGTAGCTGGAAAAGAAATAAAGAAAAAAAATATTAATATGTGATTGCCAAATTCATCCATAGATCCTTACTTCAAATTCATCACACGCGCCACGGATCTTTGTTTCTGTGGAGTTAACTTCGACTCTAAAAATCTACCTAGATTTTTGTTATGTTGGGCCTATAGCATAAAACTAGATATCTGCTATAATATAGGCATTGGTGTCTCTCCAGAACAACAGTACAAAACGGCTTTTGTACTGATGCGGGTGACGCCTCTGCATTCAAAGCCCATACTCGCGACAAACTCCTCAGCCTCCATGCATGCACTTGAGAGAGGACTGCTCGTTATGCCTATTGTATAGCACAAATGCATTGGCAATTTCTTTGCTTGTCCCCCCCGCCACCAGGTACAGGCTGTCTCTGTCCAGACGCTGGTCGGCCTGCTTTTCAAAGATGGCAAAGCTTTCTTGGTCTTCCTGCAGCTGGATGCTGAGGTTCATCAACTCACTTACAGTTTACTGTGAGTCTCGAGGTTTTTTTACGCTGTGCCCAGGTCTGTCCCGGGCCACCAAGCTAATGTTACGGGAGGTACCCAATCCTCGATTAAACAAGAAAACATTGTAAAAAATAAAACATAAATTCTAATGCAGAACAAAACGACTCACAGTCGGGGCCCATTCAAATTTTACCAATCAAATCTTCCCAAGGGGCCCCGACTGTGAGTCGTTCTGTTCTGCATTAGAATTTATGATTTGTTACAGAATTCTAAACTACTGGGCTTGTTTCTTTCTTTTTAGTTTTTATTTAAGTTAATTTTTGACGTGACAACGTCTTATAAATTGGTTTGCCGGGTGACACTTCAAGAAACTGCGTTACGCGTTACGCTCCGCTCACGTTATGCGCTCACAATGAGAGCGAGTGAGAGGCACGCGTCCCTTCCACTCGGGCATGGTTAGCCCGCCTAAGAGCGAGAGAGACAGACATATTTCATCCTTCTTCCTACTATACGAATGAATATTCACATTAAAATTATTCTACCACTCAAAGTCGTTGTCACGTAAAACTTTCGCCCGTATACCGACTTTACAGGCAACCAATTTTTTCACGTATTTTTTATTTAAAAATAGTTTTTACGCAGTCGGGTTTTATGTTTTTCTTTTATTTTATTTTTTAATTTATACTTTTTAATTCATTTTGACAATACGGCGTCAGGTTGTCGCTGTGGTGAATTTTGATTAAGTACTGTCATGTCTTTAGTGACACCTAACGAATTATTGTGTCAGGTGTTTGTTTTGTTTCTGTTGTGTTCCTAGGTACCAGTCATGAGTCATCACTCCACTTTCCTCATCTCATTTCGTTATTAGGTATTGAAAGGGAATGAGGAATACTAAATTATTATACTACACACACATCGTTACGTGACGATTTCTATTAAATCGCTCTACCGGTAGTCGCGATAGAGAACTTCGGCCCAGAAAAAAAACCTTGAAATTATGACCCCGTGTCGAGTTTTTTTTTAAATTTCGATTATTGGCTCAAGCTAAAGCTTCTTATTTTGCTCAATTCAGCCGTTAGTTGTGTTCGGCTACGTAAATGCGTCGCATGTATAACTTCTTACTTCTTTATTTTTTCGAGTTCGATAGCATTGATACAATTTGTAATAAGAGCCAACTTCACCGATACAAAGATCTGTGGCGTGATGGCGTGATTTATACGTAACTGCATGTTGCTGACATTACACGGTCACCGGTTAATGTGACGCTTCAAGGTCAGTCTTACTCTGCCTCTCCATTCATCAACATTTATCATAATAATATGTTAGTATTAGAGATATGCGAAAAGCAGTGTTTACCTGTGTTACATCAAATGTACTACTCTTCACATTTGTATATTCTTGTGGAGGATTGCAGTTGTACATGAATTTGATTTCTCCCCTATCTGAACAGACAATCATGTTCCCTGGACTTTGATGACATCCTGTTATCTTGCTGGACGGTTTTATTAAAGGTGGCTCAGGCCATATTTCATGTGTCCGGACATACGTGTGGTCTTCAGGGTTAAACAGGTGCAAGCAACCTTTTGAGTCCCCAATATACAAAGCAGATGGACTCCAACTAATGCTCACTGGGTAAGCTTTATCAGTAGGTATTTTTATATCACTCAACAAAAGTTTTCCAGCTACTCTATCCCACACAGCCATAGTTTTATCCTCACTTAGAGAGGCAACCATATTTTTATATGATTGAAGTGCTAAGACAGGTCCTTTGTGTGGTTTGTAGGAATAAGTTGGACTAGGTCCAGCGCGCAAGTCAAACGACAGAATCTTTTTTGAGTATAATCCAGCAATAACTTCATTATCAATAGTAACAACAGACAATGCTGACATGCCACATCTGAAAAATAGATATGTTTTTCATAAGAATTCAAACTAAAGTCAAGGGAAACAGAACAAAGCGCAATAAGTAGGTATACTTGTTTGGGTTAACAGTGCTAAAACTAACCGAAATGTTTGTTTGGGTTCAAATCCAGCCTCCAAATCCCATGCTTTGACAGTATTATCCCATGAGGCGGAGTATATAGTGGTAGCAGAATCTATACTGTCTGCAGCCAGGTCCCACACCCAGCCAGCATGGGCGTCGTATCTGATTTTCTTTGGCTTGGCATCAGTGAATGTAGTGATATTGTCACTTTCATCGTGAGGACTAATATTTAGGACATTCCATAAAGCCAAGCCCCGGTCCCTTCCACCCGATATACATAATTCGCCATTCTGAAAAAAAAATCGTTAAGCATGAAATAATAATTTGATCACTCGAAAATGTAAAATCATGAAATATTTTTGAATTTAATAAAATGGAAGATGGATAGGCCTTTGAACAGAATGCTTGGGTGACAGCTTCGTGATGAGTCTGTTTACACTATATAGAAGATAGTATGTGCAGAGCAATGGTTCATACTGATGACTTACATTAACTAATAGAACGGTATCGACAGATGCAATATGCACATCTTTAACAACAATATGTCTTGATGTATCCTTAACATTGGTCCATTTCTTCATCTCTACATTCATTTCTACACAAACGGCTTCCCAGTCCATTTGTGTTTCTTCCCATATTTTAAGGCGAGGTAAGGTAGGGAAATTTCCGTTAATTTTACTATGCACCCAATACTTCCATAGGTGATCATCTGCTAATATGTCGTCGAATCGCTGACATACTTTACTCAACGTATATTTTAAAAAATGTGCGTCCAAAAATGAGCATATTTTTAAAAGTATCTGTAAAAAAATATATAAGTTAAACTTGGTAATATGATAGTTAATTCATGGCAATCATCATCATCATCTTCCTGCCCTTGTCCCATTTTATTTGGGGTCGGCGCAACACGTTTTCTTCTTCCATTCTCCCCTGTTAGACGTCACAGCATCATTTACTCCTTTCTCTTTCATATCAGTCTTTACACAATCCATCCATCTTTTCTTTGGCCTTCCTCTCCCCCTTCATCCATCAATACTTATGTCCATCACTCTTTTAGTCACATGCGTTTCATCCCTCCTCATTACATGTCCATACCAAGCCAAACGACTTCCTTTTAATTTTTCAGTAACAGGTGCCACTTTCAAACTTCCTCTAATATATTCATTTCTTACTTTATCCATTCTTGTCACTCCACACATCCACCTCAACATTCTCATCTCCGCTACATGCAATCGTTTTTCATCCATCTTCTTCACAGCCCAGCATTCTGATCCATACAATACGACAGGTCTAATCACGGACTTGTAGATTTTCCCCTTTAACTTGAGGGGCATCCGTGGGTCGCAAGTTGTTCCAGTGACCTGTCGCCATTTCATCCATCCTGAGTTGATCCGGTGCGTTACGTCCCGGTCTACTTCGCCATTTCCCTGAATAAGCGACCCAAGGTACCGAAAATCGGAGCAGACCGGTATGGGCGTTCCGGCAAGGGTTATGGGCACAGGACTGGAGAGACCGCCGAAATCACAAAACAAGTATTCCGTTTTAGTTCTACTTAATTTCAGGCCAACATTCTCCAGTCTTTGCCACCACACCTCCAATCTGCTCTGGACCTCTAGGCCACTCTCGGCAACTAGCACAATGTCGTCGGCAAAGAGCATGCACCAGGGAGCCTCTTCCTGGATGTCGAACGTAAGAGCGTCCATTATCATAAGGAAGAGGTAAGGGCTTAGAGCCGACCCTTGGTGCATAATTCATGGCAATCATGATGATTAATAATAAAACATATTTTAAGATCTCTGGACATTGTGCATACCATAGGCAATTTGTGCCATTGCGTTTTAAATTATAATAGTCAAAAGAACCTATTAGATTCTCGTCAAATCGAATTTGTTAGGTTCTAGGTTTGTACTTGATCTTGGATCCTTAGTTTTCCCAATAACTTTTTTATATAATAACGTGTGACTTTTTCAAGTTCTTCCTCATTGCCTTTACTACAGTGTAATCAGGGTTGTACCCAAGGGCTGTAATAGTAAAGCGGTATGAAAAGATGACTTACCTCCACAGGCATATCCAGCAACGAGGGTTTACTGCAGTCATACATATCACAAGTCTCTGTATTTGTGTTAAGCTCATTTTCAATCTCTGTCAACTCGTCTTTGACTGATTGAAGGTTTTCACACATGGTAGGTACCTAAGCTTTTCCTCCACACCTGGTTATGCCTGCACGCCTGACTGGTTGGTTGCTTGACCTGGAGATGTTCATGGTACAATGTGAAAATACAAAGCAAAGTCCCAGAGCAAAGGCACAATGCTACTTCATACTTTTAAGAACTCAAACCTCAGCTGGTCCCATAAAGTAAGAAACATCGATAAGCTATAAAAAGTTTTTGTGCAAAATGCATTGGGATAGTGTACCTACTCCCGTTTCCCTAATCTAATCCTAACCTACAAACTCCATCCTGTGTATTATTTAGGTCTGCCATTAGCCATGGGAATCTAAAACAGACCAATTTTGGGCTTAGCTCGTCATTGTACATAAGCTGTAAATTGCAATTTGTATGTTGTAGGTATATTGTTTATTTTGTATGCAATATAGAATAAGAAGAATATACCTAATGATAGAACTCACTGCAAGAGAGTAAACTAAATTCGGTTTGGAGAGTCACATTGCTCAATGTAATTCGCTAGACTGAATTTAGTTGCAGCATGCTAGGGAACAATTTCAAAGTGAAATTGATTAAGAGAACTAGATTTTCATTTAAGACATTCTGTAATGAATCTAATACCTATATGAAAATCTCGTGTCATAGTGTTTGATAGCGAACTTCTCCGAAACGGCTTGATCGAAAACAAAATGGCTGTCTCTAAAGTCGGTTTACGGACGATTTACATCTAGTGATTTACAAAATACAAAAAAAAACATCCCCTTTTCACCTCCTCATGGATTGAAATTCAAACAACACAATTGCGTTATTGCGTTAGCTTCCAACCATACGCCTATACGTATATAATAAATTTGTATGTGATTTTTACTTCGAAAATTAAGGACTTTTAACAAACCTATAAGTTTACTCCCGATATTATTCAAAAAATTTTAAAAACTTTCTTCGGCGAATCCTTCCTACTGTAACTGAAAACGGCATCATACCAAGCCATCAATTTGGCTGTAGACAGCAATACTCCACTGTGGAACAGGTTGTCAGGAGTCTGCGACAAGATAAGGAAGACACCGGAAGAAAAAGAATAGTGCTTTGCAGTTTTCTTGGATATACAACAGGCTTTTGATAGAGTCTGGCACAAAGGGCTGCTATGTAAAATTAAAAGTTGTTTTCCACACAGCTACTTTTTGATATTTAGTTTGTACCTCTCAGGAAGACTGTTCCAGGTTAAAGAAGATGAAACTACATGACATTTGCTTGAAATACAAGCAGGTGTACCGCAGGGGTCAGTGTTGGGCCCTATACTATACACTATTTTCACAGCTGACCTCCCATGCTCGAATACCATAACCACAGCTACATTTGCTGATGATACCGTTATCTTGACGAGTCACAAAGACCCAGTAATAACCTCAAAAATCCTTCAATGGGCAATTGCCCCTCAATGAAACCAGAAAATGCCACCCTTTCTCACCAGAACTCTGTCAGATACCTTGGTCTTCATCTTGATAGGCGTATGGCATGGAATGAGCACTTAAAAACGGAACGAGATGAACTAAATATTAAATACGAAAGCATCCTGTGGCTGCTGGGTCGAAACAGCAAACTGTCAGTTGACAATAAATGACTAGTGTAAGAGTCGATCCTGAAACTTGTATGGATGTATGGCTTTCAGCTGTAGGGTAGTGGTTGTAACTCCTCCATCATACGAATCCAACGAATGCAGAACATAAACCTCCGAAGAATCAGTAATGTCCCCTGGTATGTGACTAATTCAGCATTAGTCACATACCAGGGGTAGGTACACAAACACCTGGAAATGCTCACAGTGAGAGAAGAAATTACCAACGTGAAACAAGGAACGGCTAGAAGCCCACCTCAATACCCTTGCCCAACAGCTTACAATTCTCAGCTATGCTAAACACCTTAAAAGAAAAGACATCCTATAGGGTAGAGAAGTACGAGTTGAGATGTTCTCATTGGATGACACACTCTGAATACACATCAAATGTGAACGAAGTTGTGGGCTACAGCTAGTAATTTATGATACCATGGTGTGGTTTACGGCTGGGGTATCTGATAAATTAGCAATTCTATTTGTGGTGGTTCAAATAAAGTTCTAATCAGCTTGCACTACAAAGTGGTTGTTACGTCAGTCACTGAGGCACAAATTACGAATAGTGCGAAATCAGCTTGCACTACAAAGTGATTAGTACGTCAGTCACTGAGGGCCGAATAGTGCGAAATGAGTGGTATTTATTTTATTGTAGCCTAATAAATCATTAGATTCCAATTGTACACTATGTGAAGAAAAAAGCGACTTGAATATTTGTTTGAAAAAAAAAACTATAACTTATTGTCGTTTAGGAGTAGTTACGAAATTTCCAAGAAAAAATTATTTACTTTAAATATTTTTTTCATATAGCAATAATAAAGTTAGAATTATTTCAATTGTACCAATTATATTTTAGAGTCTAATAAGCAACATATATTTTTTATGCATCGAGAATATAATACACATTCTGCACCGACACAACATAAACCATCACAATTACACACACACTCACAGAAACAAATGTTGAATAAATCTAATTATTAAATTGTTTTTTCTGAATTCTGCAATTATGACTTCATGTTAACTTGGTCTTAAAATACTTGCACTGCCTGCAATTATTTTGTGAAATTATAGTATGTACGGGCATGTACCGCTGCCCTTGATACAAGTTATTTTGTAACTTAGTAAGGGTGCCGGTTGCAACACCTACCTATTTTGTTAACTAGCAATAACTCAAGTGCTCATAAAATGTTATTATTTTATTTTGTGTTAACATTGTTATTTGAAATAAAAATTATTATTTTTATGCACATTTATATTCACTCATCAAAGAGGAGTTACATGGAGGAAACCTCTTGTTAGCAGATACCAGCCCCTTCAAAGTATTTTGGATATTATTGATAAATAGAAATGTACTTATACTAAAATTGTACAAGCAACTCATTAACAAAAATCAGACTTGAATAATATGCCAATTTGGTTAGATGAACTTTCCTTTATAAAAGGTGCAGAACCCCTAATAGAAAACTTGTTAGAAAAAACTATAACAATAGGACATTTAAAATATAAAAGAAAGGAATAATAATAGATACTTTTTACCTTAAGAGGCCTGCAGAGCATGCGAATTTCATACAAACGTAATCTATATTATATTATAAAGTAGAAGAGTTTGTTTGTTTGTTTGGTTGAACGCGCTAATCTCAGGAACTACAGGCTCAAATTGAAAAGTTATTTTTGTGTTGGATATTCCATTTATTGAGGAAGGCTATAGGATATATATATAAAACATCACGCTATGACCAATAGGAGTGGAGCAGCAATAAGAAACGTTGCAAAAACGGGTGAAATTTTATTCCCTTTGTGAGTTCTTCTTCTCTTAAGTGACGCAGACGAAGTTGCAAGGGTCAGCTAGTACCAAAATA
Organism: Xestia c-nigrum; assembly: GCA_916618015.1. Lineage (NCBI taxonomy): Eukaryota > Metazoa > Arthropoda > Insecta > Lepidoptera > Noctuidae > Xestia > Xestia c-nigrum. The sequence goes on along the minus strand of OU745245.1, from coordinate 8,196,716 downwards.
ATTTGTAAGGATTACAGATTATATAGGTTCCCAAACATATATTTTGACTGTACGCCGATTTAAACAAAAGTTACGACCAAAATATTTTTTCTACAGAAATTTTAAATTCCTCATATCTCGTCTTTATATCATTGTCCTTTCAAAATATTTATTTGGGAACATAGATATTCTATAATACAATCGAAATATATACTCACTACCAAAAGAATATGTTTGATTTTCATATTATTTTTGGTATTATGTTTGTATGAAGAACACATACTCGCCGGCCCCTTAATCTTCTTAGATTATGGTAATGAAATAATGCTAAAAAGGGTGTAAGTAGACCCCTAACGAAGCTGAAAGGCAACTGCGCCACTGTAATCCTTTTTTTGTTCTAGACTAGCCCATACCTGGGAACCTTCTAGTTACGGAGATATTGGGGGTCAAAGTTACAATTTTTTCACAATTTTAGTCAAATAAAAGTTTCTAATGTTATAACTTGTACTTTAAATACCACCATGACTCATGTACTATTCAATGCATCTAACAGCGCAATGTGTTAAATGCGTTACAGTAAAATGTGGTTTTCACCCAAAAAAAAAGAGTTGTTTCCCAGCAATCATTTTTGAGCAGTTAGTTTAATACTTGGTAGATGGCCTTGTAAAAGGTCTGTTTAAACCCTGCATAATCAGGGCTATTTTTAACTCAATACCCCTAGTAGCCAGCAGACAGCATTGAGGAGTGTTAAACCAACTTCCAAAAGGAGGAGGTTATCAATTTTTTTGTGTGTATGTTCAGCCATATCAGCTAATTGCCAACCGATTTTGATGATTATTTTTTTGTTTCGAAGATTAATGTTTTACTCTGGTCCTGTTTCAAATTGGTTAACATCTGATGTTGCTCTTTGGAGATACAATGGAACTGTTCAATAATAGACAGCAAGTCTGTCATAATTGTTGTAATCACTTGGATATGTCTTTTTCACACAATTCCATAACATAGGCTAGGCAGATGATGATATATTTTTTTAACTTATTTTTATTTATTGCGACTCTATGGATGCTGCAAGTTGTACACTGTTTTAAAACAAACTTTTGGTCAGTGGGTCGTCTTAGGGCTTTAGAACTATAGTATTTTTCTAAACCTAGCTAGATAGTACCTATTCTACCCATAATACAGAACACGCGCAGGCATCAGTAGACGAAATATGTTAAAAAATAATAAAAAATAACAAAGACCTTTCATTTATGCAAAACGTTGCTTTTGCCTATATTTGGCATTGTGTATGATTCACCTTCATAAAGGAACTTTAACCCAAGGGTGTTTGATAACAAAGACATAATCGAAACGCGTAACAACAAAAACCATATGTTAATCTAACGTAAATTTACTAAATCCAGAAACAAAGGTTTAGTAAAAAACTCCATTCCTTAAAATAACTTTAAAATAAAATTAGAGGTATTTTATGATTACCGTTTTGAACTTAAATACAGATTGTTGTGAATATTAAACTTTAAACTTTTACATTGAGCACTTCGTACTATTTATTTTGGTAAAATTTAAAATAAAACAGAAAATACAAGTCACACAATAGACAAAGTGTCAGTCTGTTTTTGTTTCACTATCAAAACAATGTTTTGGTGTCGAAGTAAGAGGCTTTTTATCAACTTATTTTAATCATAACATGTTATAACCGTTACGCGTCAGATTAAATACTAAATGAAGATAAATATGCACAAAACTACATAACACAGGCAACTTTTTGAGAGTAAACTAATAACGATGCCACCAGCCAGCTGAAGAATTTTTCAACGCCCTTTTTCTTTTCTGTGGTCATATATTTTTTCTATATTATTATTTCACACGATTATATTTTGGCGCGTGGCGATAATCGGAACTAAAGCTGCCCGACAACGACCTGAATGTGCCATTCAAGTTGAAGAGACAATGAGAGGTTTTCATTTTAAGAATTAAAAAAAAAAATAGTTTCCAACAACTCTATAGATGGCGTTGACCCGACTACGTTACTAGTGTCAAAGTCAAAACGCCTGGCATGGTTGCCAGCTTAAGGGTTTTACCCCTAAATTCAGGGAATAGAATTGTTAAAAGGGACAAGATTAGGGTGATTTTTAGGGGTAATATTTGGTTTAAAGTGTACTGAGCATATGTGCGAATTTCTTTTTATGGCCCGTCCAGGTTTTAAATGTACGATCATCTTTCATCTTTAGGAAAAAGATGCTTGCCTTCATTTGTACATAAATCCACAAGGCAACGACTTCTCTTCTTTTTCTCTTGGGATATTTTCTTTCTGGCGTGGAAAACCCTATAAAGTATTGGTAAGTATTGTTTTATTTTTCCTTTTTGTTTAGTTACATATAGAGGCTATTTTCAAAATATCACTTGTTTACTTTTCTTTCAAAATATCTTTATTTATTTACTTTTAATGTACGTTTCATTTTACGTTCTCAAAATAACATACAAGTGAAATAATCAGAAAATTATGTCACGTTCCGTTCCTTCCAGTAACGTACCCCAGTCAGCGCCATCTATCCAGCGACTAGGGGAGTTGAAAAAGAAAATCCCTCATTCATGTGCATGCATTACAACGTTAACTAATTTGTGTAAAATAAGTTTTCTCAGTGGTAACTTAGATTACTGGGCTATTGAATGACACACACGTTAAACATGAGTTTTTATTCATTTTTCCCTTTATTTTTAACCTGTGGTGACCTGTCTTAATGTCAAAATGACACTAATTTTATTAATGACTTAAAATCGCACTAGGTATGTCAATTTGTTGCACAGATTTGTTGTTTTTCTGATTTTCTCCTCACCGCTGCTATGCTGTTGGTGCCCTCCTTATCGCAAAGAAGCTTTATATTCCAAATAGAGCTATTGTGATTCAACGTCATAAGTCATAACACATTATTAATCTAATCGCACATGTTGTGACAAGTTTTGTCCCAAAAATTGTGTTGTTGGAATGAAGCATTGATCGAAATACATGAACCACATGTGAATGAGAAACTGTAAACAATAACACTATTTGCAATCAAGTAAGTAATTATTCAAGAAGTTTTATTTTCACATACATAGCGTCGAATATTTTACTGTAACGAGGGTTCCGCCGACTGAGAAGGTTAAAGAAACTTCAACATGGATTTAGAAAAAGATTTGACCAGTAAGTTTTTAAGCGGTGAAATGTCATTTGCTGAATATTCCAATGAATGGTATAATTTCGATGATGAAGAGGATATAGATGAGGCAAGCAAAAGAAATGAGGATGAGCCATTACTGTTAACCGATAAAGCATTGCACAGACGCCGCAAGTTTGCACGTCTGCCACCAGGCCTTCTTGGATTGATGGGTGAAGCAAATTTGCGCTTTGCCAGAGGAGACAGAGACACAGCTGAAAAGATGTGTCATGAAATTATTAAGCAATTTCCAACTGCTCCAGAGCCATACCAAACTCTGGCACAAATATATGAATATGATACTGAGAAGTCACTACAGTTCGCCCTACTAGGAGCCCACTTGAGCCCTCCAGATGCTGAAGAGTGGTTGAGACTAGCTGCTATATCTAAACAAAGAGATGATTATAGACAAGAGATGATCTGTTACTCACAGGCCATAGCGGATGATCCACACAATTTTGACAGTCATTTGAAACGAATGGAGCTTCTTGATAAATTAGAAAGCATGAAATATCCAATTCAGACTTTGCATATCACCAAACTTAAATGTTACCACAAAATAGTAACTTCCTTGCCTCCTTCTGAAGGAGAAACCATTATGAAATATGCTAAATTGGCTGTAACACAGTATCATAATAATAATGAAATGGAGCGAGCACTGACAGTGATGACTTCAGCTTATAAGAAATGTCCATCACTTTTTAATTTAGAAGACCTTAACATATTTTTGGAGTTGCTAATTGGTCAAAAACAATTTCATACATGTATTGAAATATTTGTTGCTAATGCTGGAGTTGAAATTGAAGCTGAAATACAAACTGTAAAAAATGCTGAGGGAGGTATAGAGGAGCAAACTAATTACCTGAATTGTTCTCTTCCTAATTCCTTGCCCATAGATCTAAAGAGCAAGTTGTTGGTATGTTTCATACATCTTGGGGCTATTAACTTGGTTCAAACATTGTTGAATGATTTTTTGAGTAATGATGTGGAAAAGGCTGGAGACTTGTATATGGATATAGAAGAAGCACTTTCTTCAACTGGACACCATGAGTTGGCAATTCAACTTTTAGAGCCTTTAGTGAGAAATATTAGCTTTGACCTTGGAGCAGTATGGCTCAAACATGCAGAATGCTTGTACATGTTAGGGAGGGAAACTGATGCTATAAACTCTTTTTATAAAGTTTTGAAACATGTACCACAACATCCTGATGCTAGGAGAAAGTTGTACTCCATCCTTGAGAAAAAAGGCCGTATTGATGAAGCCTTACAGATGTTAGAACAAGATTTTAAATATGTAGTGAATGCTAATTTGCTTTATGAACAATGTTTAGCTTTGAAAAAGTACAATAAGTGGACTAAATATTTAGAAGTAGGTGAAGCTCTGCTCTCTAAAACATTTGTTAGGTTTAGACACCAAGAAGAATTAAATATGGCTTGTAAAGCAAGGTGTGGAATTGATCTTATACACAATTTCCGCACAATGCGGGGTGAGAGTCAATACCATGAAAATGACATCCACTTTGATGAGGATGAAACATTTAAATTCACTCCACAAGAAGAATGGGTTTTTTTTCTTGAAATGCTTGATACTGCACGTAAATATAAAAAGTATTTTGCAATGCAAAGATTGACCTTTGGTGCAATGATGTCTAAGAGCTTGTCGCCACATCGTATGGACATTGAATTTTATTGTCTACAAGCCTGCCTTTTAAATAATGATAACCATAATGCATTTCGTTTCATAAGAGAGTTTGCTCAGAAACACCCTAGTGCTCGCTCTTGGAACTTGCTAAATCTTGTCATTAACTACATTGATAGAAATACACATTCAAAATTCTTGTTAAGATTGTTTCAAAGAGATAGTGGTAATGTTGTGAAGAACCTGTTTCTGGGAAACAACTTTCTAATCTCAGGGAGATACTTGGTGGCACTGAAATACTATTTAGAATATCATGAAAAATGTAGGGATCCTTTGTCTGCCTTTTTAATAGCCATTACTATTTTGGTCATGGCAGCACAAAGAACTGTGGACAGACATCACAATCTAATTCTGCAAGGAATGGCTTATATGCAAACTTATCGGAATTTAAGAAAATGTGATCAAGAAGCTAACTATAACATGGGAAGAGTTTATCAAATGCTGAATATTAATAATCTTGCTATTGAGTACTATGAAAAAGCACTTGCGTGTGACTGCATTACAAAATGTGACCAGCATGGAGTCATTGATCTGACAAAAGAAACTGCTTACAATTTATATTTGCTTTATAAAGACCATTCACCAGTGATGGCCAGGAAATATTTGTTAAACTACCTTGTTATATAATAAATAAATGTTATTATAATATACCAACAGTTTCAATTCAATACCTACCTTAGCATTAAACAAAAAAGTAGCTTGCTTAGTGTGGCACTAGATGGCGCTGTGTGTTCATGTCCAGCAATATTTATAAATTTATTTTAAATAGAGCTTAATTTTATCATTATAAAAGTGATTTTTTAATTAATTGTGTTTTTAAAAATCTTATAATGTGATTATGCAGAATGGATAGACGGCTCATCAATTTAAGATGTTTTAATTTGTTTCCAACAACACATTCATGTGTAACACAAGTACATTGCTGTACTGTAAAGTCGAACTCATAATTGGTTTACCAACCTCACGTTGGGTTGTCAATTGCATGTTTTAAAACGTAAAGTTTAGCTTACTTTCAAAACCAATGTCGCAGTTAGTAAACCTTAGTGGAGCTTCTACGTAATGGGAATTGTTTTCAATCATGGTAATGCAATTACGAGGTTGACTATACAACAAAAGTAGAGATGTAGTATCTCAACTTTTGCAGATAAAATTCAAATCAAGGTCTGTATTATTATTGTTTTGTTTTAGGAGCCCAATAAATACCTTATTTGATTATCATGGCTAATGAAGTAACACCAGCAAATGAAATTAAGTTTGAAAAGCTGTGTACTCTCTTGGAACAACTGCATAAGAAGAAAAAGCAAAAACAAGAACAGGATAAAATATTGGGTACTTTCATAAATGATTTCAAACTGAGTGCATCGCAAATAGTAGGCCAAAAGGTAATAACTATTTTATAACAGACCTAAGTACCTTTACCTACCTACATGGACACAGCCGTGAGTTTACTCCTACGGCTCTTCCTTCATTAGTAATTGGACTGCTTCTCTGGTTGGTAGCTGATAACAAGTGAGCGTGCAGCCCCGGGTTCTATTCCTGGGCGTTTTTTGTATTGCTTTTCCCTTATATATTTTATAGATGCTCTTTGGTATTGCTATTTGTAAATTAACAGTAAAACAGTCTGGCAGTAGGCTCCCTGCTACTATTTACAGTTTAGGGTTGATGGCAATAGGGTCGTCCCCAATTACCTACATAGGACTTATACATCTGGCGAAATGTGGGTGTACTATAATGTGGGTACACCTCTGCCTTACACATTACAAGCGTTATATTATATAAGTTACACTTCAGAGAGAAACACGATGCAGCTACTTATAATATTGTGTGTGTTCTCCATTTCCAGAATCCCAGTATTTTTCCCATCCTAAGGTTGCTGTTACCCAAACTAGATAGGGAAAGGAATGCATACAACCTAAAAGAAAACAAGTTGGGCTTTTTACTAGTAAAAGTTTTATCGCTTTGCAAGCAGTCACGTGACGCACAGAAGTTGCTGAATTACAGATCAGTCAGTAACTCACAGGACAGCGATTTTGCTGGAGTAGCTTATTTTGTTTTCAAAAGTCGACTTAGTCCAAAATCAAATGAATTCACTGTTGGTGATATTAATGACATCCTCGATAAAATCTCTTCTGCTGAGGTTGGAAAAAAAGCATGTAAGTAATTGAGTTATTTAATAAATAAGATTGTTTTTGAGCATTGAGCGTGAAATCCTACAAACTTCACAGGTCAAGATTAATGTTCCGCCGCTCGGCTAGAGTGAGACGTCCGCTACCAGGGCAATGCATAGCTCTTCAGAAGATGTGTCAGAAAGGCATAGCGATGGCGGAAATGATTTCACCCTTCATAAAATAATTGACTTGACAAGTCGTTTTTTTTTCAAGAGCACATAAGCGGGTTTCACTGTAATTGATCAAGTTGAAGTCATAAAAAGCCTTGGTCTGTGTGTGAATATGTGACCACCCATTACATACCGGGTTTCGTCGGTGCCTCGGAAAGCATGAAGCCGTTGGTCACGGCTTTCATTTGCAGATCTTTGACAGTCTTTACAGGTAGTCAGTGGCCCAAAAAGTCTGAAAACCAATTTCACCAATGGGTATCGTATTTCCCAGTACGAACTGGGTTGTGGAGGTCAGATAGGCAGTCGCTCCATGTAAAATACAGGTATTTAGCTGCATCCGGTTAGACTGGGAGCCGACCCCAACATAGTTGGGAAAAGACTAGGCAGATCATTGAAGTTGACAATGATGACTGACATACCTTCCTGTATGCAAAGAGTACCTGTATGTACCTATGCTTTGTCTCATTTAATTTATCGCTCTTCACGTAGGTATTGTACCTAGCTGTTTTTGAAAAGCTAGATAACGGAAGAGGGAAGACAATTAAACTACTTATTTATTAATCTTTTACTCATTTCAGCGGTACTCGACGCCATGTTTAGTCACGTTATCAACAAAGTGACGGCAGAGCAACTGAAGTGGTTCCTTAGATTGATCCTAAAGGATCTCAAACTGGAAATGGGCAGCACTCGCATATTGGGACTGTTTCATCCTGATGCTCCCGAGTATTTTGAAACGTGTGGTCTACTGTCCAAGGTGAGCATAAACTAATCTCTGCCTTTAACGTTTTTGGGTGTGTAGTTTCACCCTGTTCCTGCATCTCCTAAAAATGCAATGAGTTAGCTAAAGTTTTATGAAATACAATACATATTGTGAGTGCTATAAAGTGCACAGAGGAAATGGGCAATAATGCGGCGCACTGCGCATGTCTTCGAATTTTTTGACATGCCGGTCTCCTCACGTTGTTTTCCTTCACAATTTTGAGAGCAGTGGTGATGAAATACCACAAAGTAATGCGCCCGTCGAACTGAGCAAGTTCCGTCCAAACTGGAAAGAAGCCGCGCGGGTGCGCGAGAGGTGGAAAGAGTGGATGGAGGCCTTTACCTAGGAGTAGGACAGAGCAGGCTAGCAAAAAAAAAGAAACGCGCCCGTCTGGGTTCGAGCCGGGCCCAGTGGGCCACCGCTGCTCTCCCACTTTCATACAACTCAAAGCTGTATGTCACTTTTGACAAAGTTTGTATTCATTGTCATCAAAAAAATATCTGAATTTATAACTTTTTTGACTGTCCGCACAATTCAAAGTGTGAGAGAGTAACCAAGCCAAATTCTTTTACTCAGGTATGTGAAGAGCTAGGCGACGGCGACGCTCGTCCCTTGGAGCTAGGAATACAGATGTTCCTTGCTATAAGCCCGATGCTTTCCGAACGACTCGACGTTAAACATATAGTTCGGCAACTTTCCATCGACAAGACTTATCAGATAGAGAATAAGTTTGATGGTGAAAGATTCCAGGTAATGTTAAATTCTTGTTCGATTACTCACCAATACAATTGAAATTAAAACACATGTTTCGTGATGAGTAAAGGAAAATAATAATAACAATATCCTCGGCGGCAAAAAACGACGGTTCTGATCAACAGAAAAAGATAGTAGCATAGAAAAGTTCCGTGCAGATTTTGTTCAACCTTTAAGTTTTCAAGTGTTTGTTATTAATGAGTAGGTAGGTACCTCTCAAGTATTCTGTGAGTTCGTTACTAATCGGGCAATCTCGAACGCGAATTTACCGACTACCACATTTTCAAACGCTAGCTGGTTTAAAAAGCACGTATTTTTGATGACAAAAGATTGCAATTGAATTGAGGAAGCTGGTCGGGTTTGACCCGCGGGTCGGGTAAAGAGACATATTTTTTATTAAATTTCAATGCAGTAGCAACCCTTTTTTTTACACGGGGCCACGGTATCTCTTTCAAACAGTCCCGCAACCCCGGCAGGATGCAGTAGCAACCCTGAGTTGGTTTATGAACTCGGTTGATGACAGTTGGCGCTGTCTTCCCCTTCGGGGAATGTTACTATACAGGTTGATGTTAAAATGTGCCCTTATATATTTTATTATTTTTTATTCTAATTGCACGAAAATATCATAGACTAGTTTTTAATTAATTGCTTTATTAAAACGAGTATTAAACTCTAAAATGTTTGCAATTAAAACAGATGCACATGGAAAATGGAAAATTCGAATTTTTTTCAAGACGAGGCTTTTCTTTTACTAAGAATTATGGCAGTAATTATGATTCTGGGTTGTTGACGCCGCATTTGAAGAATTGCTTCTCATCAGATGTCAAGAGCCTCATTCTAGATGGGGAGATGATGGGCTGGCATAAGCAATACCAGTGCTTTAGTTCCAAAGGTAAGCTTACTGCCCCTGCACTGCTTGTGTGCTAAATAAACAATTAATTGACCTTAGAAGGTTGTATTAATGACTATAATTCTGTAAATAAATTCGCATATCATATTTTGTTTCACATCCGCCCTGAAACTTTTTTTTCGGGTGGGAAATCGGCAATTGACTTCTCCCACTCTGAGCGGAGCGGGAGGGAGTGTCCGACTTTTACTGATTAAAACACACTCACCCCTTATGTTCCGGGGCCACGGTATCTCTTTCGAACAGTCCTGCAGCCCCAAAAGCGCCCTAACACTGACCTGAAAATTGCAAAAAAACGTACGAAATTTTTAATTTCGTGGGTTACCTTGGTGCTTTTACCCTCTAACAAAGTTATCTGATCTCGACACGTTACGCTTGTTGTGTCGACAGCATATGATTCTTGTATGTAGATTACGAATTATGGAGTTCGATTGTATCATTCTACATTTTCAACATGTATTGTTACAGGAATGGCATTCGATGTTAAAAAGATAACTGAGAATTCAAAGTTTCGTCCTTGCTTCTGCGCGTTCGACATTCTCTACTATAACGGTAGAAATCTCGTAGGGCCTCCAGAGAAGGGAGGACTGTCTCTCAGCGAAAGACTTCGTATCTTGGATAAAGTATTCAAGAATACGCCAGGAGTTATACAGCATAGTCAACGGCAGATAGTGGCACAGAGGTAAGTAAATAACTACATTATAATTTATTTATCTCAATTTATAGACATCTTTCTTATCTTCATCAAGTTATCCCAAAGACGTCCATTGCGCGGGGGAGATTTAGGTCTCCCCCAACTGTAACCACGTTGACCTGTCCTATGCCTGTTGCATCCAGCATATGACCTTCACTAGGGCATTGGGTGACCTTGTGGAAGGCTTTCCAACTTCATAATTTTTCTGTCCCATATGACTTGGTGTTCTTTTGAGTAATTTTTATTTAATTATTTCTGATTTCATCATAAAAAAAGCCAGCGTTTTGTGCTTTCAGGTGCTCTCTAAATTATTAATCCTAGCTAATCTTTAGATATTTAAACCGAAATAAGTTATAAATAATTTTAACGGCAACATTACTTTTATGTTTCACATAGGTCAATTTATCCAGAAATACTGGAGGCGTTAAACAAGGCCATCGAAGACCAAGACGAAGGCATAGTGGTCAAAGATGTGGAGTCCTACTACATTCCCAACCGACGCAACGTTGGATGGTATAAAATTAAGCCAGAGGTATATATTTTAATTTGTCTGTGTCCCAGCAGTGGGGACATTAAAAGGCTGATCATGATGATGTCTGTTAAATTAACTCATTTATCACGGATAGAGAATATTAATATGTTTCGAAATTCTTCTCATAATAAAAAAAAATAATACGGCTTTTTTAAATGATATTCTTTTTATAAACTTTTGGGTGGTACTAATTCTGAATCATTTTAGTATACAGAAGGTACCATGAGCGATCTGGATCTGGTCATCATCGGGGCTGATGAAGCCGAGAACAAGAGGCAAGGACGTGCCAAGAGCTTCCTTGTAGCGTGTGCAGACGGCGTGACTCCAGGTGAGTTAGGACTTCATTAACTACCTTCCAAATGCAGCCGAATGAAAAAGTTGTCAGTTACTTCATAGCAGCACACCTCATTTGGATTATTTGTTGGCATAGCGCATAAATATCTATAATGCGTGCGTTATTATGAAGTCGAAAATAGATAATTTCACCAGGATGCTCCAGGTCTATAAAAAAAGAAGTATACAAATTACATTACGACAATAAAAGTAACATTACGACACTGATTGTTAGCTTATTCACAATTCGATGTTTTGTTATCTCCAAACGTAACACAGCCAGCACAAAATAGTGTTGCTATGTGTCAGGCGCACTTGGTGTTATTTATTTCATCACCACTGCTCTCAAAGCGGTCGGTGAAGGAAAACATCGTGAAGAAACCTTGACACAGACGGCATGGCAGTGGGAAAATGATATGCGGGGTGATTATATTATACTTATGCTACTCGTCAGGTAAAATGCCGGAGCGCTGGGTGTCAGTGGGGCGCGTGTCTACGGGGCTCACGTTCGACGAGCGCGAGAGCTTGTGCGCCGCGCTCGAGCGGCACTGGGCTCCCTACAAGCAGACACCCGCGCCGCCACACTTGTGTTTCAACAAAGAGAAACCAGACTTCTGGATCCCGCCTGAACATTCCGTCGTATTAACGGTAAGGTGCTATTGTATACAGTCAGATCCAATTTAGTAGTACGCGCTGTGATTTTGATTTTTAATTTTGATTGTAATTTAAATTTTGAGTTTAATTTTACTTTGATTTTAATTTAGATTTGTTCGTAACTACATTGTGAAAAAGAATTTAATTTGGATTTCATTGTGTATTTAAAAACCATAGCAGAGTGTGAGTACTTAGGTACTCATCTGATTTTCAGCAGACACTCGAACGACAAAAAAGTAGTGCATATGATGTGCTTACCTGTAAGAGAATGATACACTTGTCTGTGATTCTATAGACTGTATCTTGTATCTTTGAAGCAGTGTATGCAATTGTTGGTGAAATAAATAAAAATAAATAAATAGCATAATTATGTAGTCTAAGGCTGCCTGTCCACTGAAGCGGAGCTAGGCTCCGGAGCGGAGAAAAGGATAAATATTAACCAATAAAATCGCGTGAAATACCAGCTTAGCTCCAGTATGCAATCCTATTGGTTAATATTTATCCTTTTCTCCGCTCCGGAGCCTAGCTCCGCTTCAGTGGACAGGCAGCCTTACATTCTGAAATCCGTTGTAACATATTTATGTGTGCGGCTTTTACCAAGTGTTGTAATAATAACATGGACATCATTTTGACATCTTTATTTGTTGCATAGGTTCGTGCGTCCGAGTTGATCCGCAGCTCAGCCTTCGGCGCGGGCTATACGCTGCGGTTTCCGCGCGTCACGAAGGTGCGAGACGATAAACCCGTTCAGGACATCATGACACTGCAAGAGTTTGAAAGCCTTTGCGCCGTAAGTAGCTAATTTTGGTAGAGATAAAAGTCCACGTTCTAAGTGTTTGCCTCTTAATTTTTGTTCGTTTTTGCTTTTGCACCGAATAAATGTTTTATCCAGCTTTCTTTTAAAACGTTGTGGTTTTGTCCAGAACAAAGGCCCAGTTGTGAAATTGAGTACCAACCAAATAAACGGCGATCAAATAGTCGAAGTGAAACCTCGGGCGAAGCGGAAGACTCAAGCGCCACAGGTCGCAGAACAGTTCCAGATCACCTCGACTGGAGACGTTGAGGTGACCTCGAAGGCTCTGCTCGGCAGGAAACTGTACATACTGTCTGAGGATGAGGACTGTAAAAGACCTGAACTCGCCAAGATAATTGAGTCACATGGAGGGAAGGTGGTAGCCAATATTGGTAAGCAATTGACATCTATACTTCTGTTACCTATGTTCTACAAATAAAAATATTTGAATTTGAGCAATAGTGTTGTGTCTATAATATTTCAAAATATAGGAATTCGGTAGACGACCTAAAATTCTATAATAAGACTTAGTACAACTTGCTTTTTGCAAGTTAAAGTTGTATTGCGAAAAAAACAGTAAATCAGTAAGCGGTCCCATTAAGGGTTAAACAACCTACATATGTATATGTATAACGTTAGTTCTCGTGCTCTGGCTCAGCAGTCAAACGTAGATACGTAATTGATCTCGCATAAAGGTTCAGACACATGGTGCTGCGTGGCCGGTAAGCTGACGTCACGCGTGCGCGCGGTGCAGGCGGCCGGCAGCGCTGACGTCATCAGCACGGCGTGGCTGCGCGGCCTGCCGCCCGCGCCCTCGCCCGCGCCCCTCGCGCCGCTGCACATGCTGGCACAGACGCCCGCCACGCGCCTCGCGCTGGCCAGGCACTACGATGCCTATGGCGACAGCTACACTGAGCCGGTCGATGAAGACACTTTGAGGAAGTGTTTCGAAAAAATGGACGCAGATGTAAGTGTTTTTAAAATGTATAATTATTAAGTTAATTTCGACCCTGATGTGTCTGATATGATGACACACCGACCAAGAATGTTATGGAAAAACCAGACGTGGTCGACAGCTTAGAGCTCAGATAAATCGCCTGGATATTCCTTATTTTCCTGAGAGTCAGCCAAATCTCATCGCTCTCTTTGGTTGATTTCTGGAAGTATTAGTTTAGAGCAGTAATTCCCAAAGTGGTCTAGGTTGGTGTGAAAAATAGGGGTTTCACAAGTTGTATTTCGTCCCCGAAAATTTATCTGGTTTCGATACTAAATAATAAAAAATGTTGACTTGGCTTTATTTATCAATTTAGGCGGTTATTAGCTACTCAAAAATGTTAAAAATTCAAAATTTTTGGTGATTTTTGACAGGTTGTATTTCGATGCAAATGGTCGTATTAAGACTTTTAAAAAAGCATTTCTAGGTCAAGAATCTAATTTTCAGATTTTTTGGCAAAAAAGTCTTAGGAGATTACGGTCCTCATGTTTTCCTAACAGATAGAGCGAAAAAATAAGTATTCCTTGCTTGATATTGTTTTTTGGTCCACGGGCTTGAAAAAAATCCCCCGTCCACCGAAACTAGAAAATTTTGAAAGTGGATTATTTAGAAAAAAAGTTTGGGAACGTCTGGTTTAGAGGTGCATGGACTAATCTTTGTACTGCGACGTTGGGTTCCGTTTATAGCGCCCTTCTCGTTGAACTTCATCCTATAGCCTACATATAATATAAATTAACGAAACATATCATCCTCAGCAGGTGCAAGTCTTCCTCACAAACCAGGAGATGCTGGATTTGGACAAAGAGATCTTTGGTGAACACAACCCGCACTCGTTCTTGCGTCCGTGCTGCATTCACACACCAAACCAGGAGAGTATAGTAGCTATACTAGCGCGGATGTACGGCGCCACAGTACTGGACAGTACCAGTGACTGCACTCACGTAGTTGTGCCCAAAACTACTGAAAAGACTGAACTTGATACTATTAGGGAGTCATCCGCGGCTTTGATAGTTAGTGAAGATTGGCTAGACGCCTGCTTTTCTAAAAATAAATTAGTGTCAGAAACTGATTTTATTATGTGACACCTTGATTGATACTGGGGGTCTAAAATGACCGCTTTAGCAGAATCATAATTTGAATAACAAATTGAAAAATCTTAAAAAAAATGGACTCTATAGTCATTAGCATAAAGTCTATTTTAAGTTTTTTTTTAACGTGGTTCATATTATGAATCTGCTAAAGGTCTTAGCCCAGTTGCACGACTCCGCTCCCACCCGGCAAAAAGAATATAATTCAAATATGGGCTTTAAGTATTTCACTTTAGATATACTTTACATTGGCATTGATAGCGGACAGCGAGCTGTCTGCAAATTTATGTTGCCAATGTAAAGTATATCTAAATAGCAAAACATAAAGCTAATAATGTATTTGAATTATATTCTTTTTGTTGGGTGGGAGCGGAGTCGTTTATGTGGGCTACAACCTTTAAGCGGCTATTTTAGGCCCGCTGGGATTCTTTAATACTTATACTTTACTTATTTGTCATAGGTAGCGTAGGTATATGAGGTTTAAAAAGACTCTTTACGAATCCGAAAGGCATCTTTTTTTTTGTTCTTTACCATACCTGGACTGGAGATCTAATTAGTTACGGAGATATTGGGGTCAAGGTTCTAACTTTTTCACAAGTTTTCATTTTTGAATCCATGTTTTTAATGTAAGAGTTTACTTTAAACACCTTCACGACCCCCGTACTATTCAATCCAACTATCGGCACAATGTTTTAAGTGCGTTACATTGAGTCCGACCGAAAAACGTGATTTATCAGTCCAAAAAAAAGTTTGGCAGCAAAAAAAAATGCATGTAGTTACTTAGTTTGATGTAAAAATGCTTGTTTTACGGCTTCCTGAAGAGTCTGCTTACACCCTGTATAGAGCAATCGTGAGATCGATTCAATGCTGCATAAACTTGCAACCTTTCTAAAATGTGCCTTCCAAGTCCAACTAAAGTGTGCTTACTAACGTGATAAAATACTAGATATTTTAAAATAAATATTAAGCTATATACTTTCTGTTATATATTTTTTAGGGCTATACTGGGAAAGTTGGCAACATCGCAAATGATGGAAATTTTGAAATAAGTACTTATCTATAAAATAATTAATATTTTAGTGCACTACAGATCGATATTTACTCTGTTTATTGAAATAAATAAATTATATACCTATTTTATAATTAATTTTAATTATTGAAGTAAATAATCAACTTGACTATAATGTGCGACGTAGCCAAGTATAAAAAACTCGTTCATAAATGCCCTAATTATATACAATTACATGTATTATTATATTATACGTTGTTATTATTTAAAATAATGATGTTTACTGTTTTGAAGCGTATTATTTTTATTTTTATTATATTCATAAGTGTTTAAGTTTGTAACCACTAGGTACAAATTGACAATAATAATCCGTGTACTTACTTATTTTTTTATGATTAAATAATAATTAAGTTATATTTTGTATTTCAAAACGGTTTTATCTTTTTATTTTTTTTGATGCAGGCTTATTGCTCCTGTATCGCTTTTGCACCTCAAGAAGTGAGAAGCTTTCAGTTTGCCGAATCGAACCTATGAATCAGTCCGCGCCTGTGCTGAGTACTAAAAGCGATATTTTGACCTACCTGAATACGATTCCATCCAATCTCCACAAGGATATCAGTATGGCAGTCACACGTTTAGTCGCACAGTCACAATATTAAAGTAGGTACCTACTAACTGAAAGTCCAAAGTTCTACCTAAGGATAGACCGACAATTTCCGACCTAAGAACTCATCAAAATAAATGATGTTAAGGGCCCTTACCATCTGAAATTATATTTACAATAAAAAGATACAGTGGTTTGTTAACACTGTTTATTGTACAATCAAAGCCAGTGGGCCGCATAATGAAGTGAATGCACGCGTGTCGGGAGCTGGTACAACGGAGTACAACAACACAGATGCGCGTTTGTTTTGCACCGCTTCCAATGGCCGCCTTATGCTCCGAAGTAACCCACGATTACGGCTAACAAAGATACTTTGTATGCCACTATTATTAACTTAATACTTCATTAGCATAAGTGTCTTCTTCTAAGTGTATCTGTACTTCATATTAATGTTTCGTGGTCAAAAACGAATAGCCGCTCGGAGTAATCTTCAGGTTAAGGGAGCGCTTGCCAAGGTTGGTCGGTTAGATCGGTGACCACCTATTTCATACCGAGTTTCCTCCGTGCCTCGGTAAGCACGTTTAGGCGTTGATCTCGGCTGTCATATTTTGTAGATATTTAACAGTCGTAACAGGTAGTCAGTGGCCCGAATGTCTGACATACAGTCTTACCAACGGGTATCTTATTACCCAGTACTAACTGGGTTGTGGAGGTCAGATAGGCAGACGCTCCATGTAAAATACTATTATATTCAGCTGCATCCGGTTGGACTGGAAGCCTACCGCAAAATCTAATAAATAGGTGTCGTTTATAAAGCAGAGCGATTTTGGATTCTTAACTTACACACATATTTAAATAGAGTAGCGCTGGTTTGTCATCATCATCTGCCTAGCCTTTTCCAACTATGTTGGGGTCAGCTGCCAGTTAACTAAGTGCAGCTGAATACCAGTTTTTTTATTGGAGCGACTGTTTACTTGTCTTTCCGCCCTCCACAAACCAGTTACTGGATAAACGATAGGTACCCCATAGAATGACTGGTTGTCAGATAAAGGCTGGCAAAAACGAACAAATGAAGGTACTGGATTTTGCCAAACAACATCACCTGTTAACTCGTTAACTAACTTATGAGGCACCAAAGAAGTGATAAATAAATTTGCATCAGAAATTAGTTCAGACTCTTCTGGCAGTTTCTGTTTGACTGTTTTACTGACTTTGACCAGATCAGCCCAGCCCCATTTACTGTATATAGAAGTAAGTTATTTAATACATTCCTATACACTGAATATATTGTCAATATTCTAGCTGCAGTGTCCAACTATTTTCGCACTTGTGTCTGTAATTTCTATAGCTGAAGACGGTGGATAGCAAGTAGTTTTAACTTCTTGCACTTTGTAATGTGGTGGAAACACAAAACATTTTCGATCGTTCGTTAAATTTCTCAAGTACCTACTTACACAAATTGTGCTTTCGTTAAATCCAAATCAATAAATAGGCTCAATCTTCTTCATCCGTCAACATTTTTGTCTGCCTTGCATCTTCTATGAGACTCGATAATAAGGTCTTATTTTCATTGTCCTTAGTGTTTCCACAAGTTTAGCTTCTGTTCCTTCTCCTATCGCACGTAACCTTTGAAGATATGCATTATAGACGTGTTCAAATCCATATTCATTAAGTAACATTGTTTTTTTTTTTCTTCTTTTACTGGATTCTGACAAGTCTGGATAAGATACGCACGGTCTCCCACGTTTTCCAGAAAAAGTAGATGGTGTGGAGTCGGTTGTATAACGTCTTCAGAGTTCGGTAAAGTTACTGAATATTCTGATTCCAACCAATTACTGTTATTTATTAAAAACTAGCGACCCGCCCCGGCTTCGCACGGGTGCAATGCTGATACTAAATTAAATACACTACAGAAAAACTATGAACGTTGTATATAAAAACATAGCGGCCCGCTCCGACTTTGCACGGGCATAAAATATATATGCCTATGTCACTCAATGAAAACATGATTAAAATCGATCCAATATTTTTGATTCATTCATTACTGCCCTTGGCCTGCACGCATTAAATTTGGAGTAAAACAATTCCTCTTTCCCTATACTTACTATGAAGATTTCCTGCTATCTTTGGAATATCTAAATTTGTAATATCTCCGAAAATATTTGTTTAATTTACATGCTGTAAGGAACCATATTGATCTATATTAATTGCACACTGTATTTAAGGTACTTAATTCGATAAGGATTAATGCCGTATTGCTTAAAATAGCTTCGTAAATAAGCCATTTTTTCACGTAAAAAGTAAACAATAAAAATGGTTAATGTGGGTTATCCCTAAAAGATATACCATCGCGGACTTTTTTGTAGACCTTTTTATGGTGTACAATACTGTAGTACATTAATTTGATCTAACTCGTTGGGTTTAGGCAGCGTTTTTGCTAAATAAGCCCAAAAAAATAGGTTAATTTACGACATCACGTTAGAAACCTCTAAAATTAGCAATGTTGCCTTAGTATATGATGCATGTATTATACATATAAACCTTCCTCTTGAATCACTCTATTGGAAAAAACCGCATCAAAATGCGTTGCGTAGTTTTAAAGATTTAAGCGCACATAGGGATATAGGGACAGAAAAGGCGACTTTGTTTTATACTATGTAGTGATGTATTATACATATAAACCTTCCTCTTGAATCACTCTATCTATTGGAAAAAACCGCATCAAAATCCGTTGCGTAGTTTTAAAGATTTAAGCGCACATAGGGATATAGGGACAGAAAAGGCGACTTTGTTTTATACTATGTAGTGAAGTGATAGTGATAGTGATAGTGATAGTGATGTATCCCGTTTCCGTGAAACTTCTGTTCATCGTTTATTAAAAGCGGGAATAATATGTTTTTGAAAATCACTGAGGATGAAACACAAGTTGTCTTTAGATACATGATAATTTTCTTTTAAAAAAAACTGTTGATAGTGCCTCCAATGATTTTCCTCCTTCGATATACGAAAGTATTATTTCACGTTTAGAACACTTGAAAGTAGGTAGACATTTTGAAGAGTCAACAAAACACGTATTTAGTTATAATTAGGGATGCCTCGATACGCCTTTTTGCCGGTACGATACCGATACTGTTACAAAAATATCGGCGATAAGTACCGATACGCTTATTGAATTCAAAAAAGAAGGTGGAATAAATAAAACAATTAAGTAATTAATTGTTTTTAATTAAGATTTATAAGATTTTTATTGAAAAAAAAACTTTTTTACAAAAAATAAACCCGACTTCAAGCGTTCTTACTGGAGTTATTCTTCACTTTTTTGTTTTCTCTGAAGTCGGTTTTACTTTTTTGTAAAAAAGTTTTTATGTTTCACTTTTTAGTGGTTCACATGTGCTTACCCCTTCACAGCGTACCGGCGTGATTTTAGGTTATGAATTGGCTTTAACAAGGGCCTTGAAAGAGAAAGGTATACCTGGGAAGTATGTAGAGTTAATTCGTACTATGTACAGTCAATATTGTACCTACGTCCGGTCAACTGCTGGCAACACCGATGAGTTCAGTGTGGCTGTAGGTTTGCATCAAGGGCCGGCTTTAAGTCCTTACCTCTTGTTGATCATGGACGCTTTGACGTCGCACATTCAAGAAGAGGCACCCTGGTGCATGCTGTTTGCCGATGACATTGTTCTTGTCGGTGAAAATGAACCTGAGGTCCAGAGCAGACTGGAGAAATGGCAACAGAAACTGGAGAATGTTGGCTTGAAAATCAGCAGAAGTAAAACTGAATACATGTTCTGCGATTTTGGCGGTCTCTCCAGCTCTGGAGCCATAGCGGTAGATGGCGCGTCTCTTCCTGTCTGCTCCGACTTTCGGTATCTTGGTTCACTCATGCAAAGCGATGGCGAAATAGATCGTAGTGTAAAGCACAGAATTAACACGGGATGGATGAAATGGCGGCAGGTCACGGGAACGATCTGCGACTCCCGCATTCCCCGAAAACTTAAGGGGAAGGTTTATAAAACAATGGTTAGATCTGCTGTGTTGTATGGATCAGAATGTTGGGCCACAAAAGGGATGAATGAAAGGCATCTGCATGTCGCGGAGATGAGAATGCTAAGGGGGATGTGTGGTGTTACGCGAATGGATAAAGTAAGGAATGAGTATATTAGAGGAAGTCTGAAAGTGGCGCCGGTAACTGAAAAGTTGTGTGGTAATCGGTTATCGTGGTATGGGCATGTGATGAGGAGGAATGAGGAAAATGTCGTGAAAAAAGTTTTGAATATGAATGTGGATGGGTATTTGAGTAGAGGAAGACCAAATGAGATGACGAAAAATAGAGGAGTATGGAAGAAGAGGACATGCTGCGCCGACCCCAAATAAATTGGGATAAGGGCAAGAGAATGATGAACTGGCTTTAACAATAGACAGATATGAGATTTCGGCAATCTCAGTACATTTGCTATCATTTATTGTGGAGTTCCGTTGCATATCTCCGATGTTCTTCATCAGATCTTCATCAAATTGAAATGGGATCACTTCGAGAAAGTACACTTGTTAAAACTACCCAAATCGCTTCTAGTGTGCATATAAAATGTGAAGAGTTCTCTCTATTTCTCCAGAATCCCATCATCAGATACTGATTTGATGATTATGAGACCACAAGGATGCACCAGCTTTCAAATAAAAAAAGAACCATCAAAATCGGTTCATCCAGTCGAAAGTTCTGAGGTAACAAACACTTTCGAAATCTGGATGTATTTTACACATCTGCGTACCCCCTCAGAGCATACAGGCGTGATGTTAGGTCATGATATAGTATAAACAATGAACCTACAAGCGATTGCAGCAATCACTGCAGATTTGCTGTGTATTTTTGAAGAGTTCCGTTGTATATCTCCGAAGATCAGCATCAAGTCTTCAGCAAATTAAAATGGGACCACACGGGAAGCACTAGCTTTCAAAAGAACCATCAAAATCGGTTCACCCAGTCGAAAGTTCTGAGATAACAAAAAAAAATACAGACGAATTGAGAATCTCCTCTTTTTAGAAGTCGGTTGAAAAACAAAGTTTGCTTAAGTTTTGCGGGCAAAGGCGATTTCGCAAGTCTGTTTGAATAAGACCTGCAGTAGAAAATAGTCTCTCAGATGCGACAGAACTCATTTGGAAACTAAAGTATTTTTTCAAGTTTGGGGATAAGACGTCATTTTAATCAAATCAAAGTATCGTTGAATATTGCCGATATATCGGTATCGGATGCATCCCTAGTTATAATATTGTATTCGTAACAATAACACTTCTGGTTATTTACAAGGAAATGAAACAACTGCCATGTTTATTATACTGTATGAGTACTAGCTGACCCGCGCAACTTCGTCTGCGTGAAGAACCGCTCGACCGATTTTGTGCAAACTTCACATAAACCATCTACTAAATAGTCCGAACAAAGCCTAAACATTTAGTTTGGATAGATGAGCCCGTTCTTGAGTTATAAAATTACAACAAAAAGTGGCATTGATTTTTATACTCGTATAAATTATATTGATGAAGGTATAGTGTGCGCATCTCATTGATTAATATTTTCACACGCAACACGAGTGCAATAAAGATAAATGCCATAAATAAATAATAAATTACAAAACTTACCGCAAACTATTGATGTAAATAGCAACAGTTCAAACCGCAATAGATAGCGAGCGGTTTTCCGTTTTCTGACTATTATCACATTTTTACTAATTACTCCAAAAAGCCCAAATATCCGCAGCTTTTTTTTATTTCATTATGTTTATGGATAGCTAGACTACAAATAAACATTAAAATAAGTAAAGCAGGGGTAAACGTGGGCAACTGTCAAAAGTCTCGATGAACTTTAAAAAAACTTTTAGCACCATATTTTGTTTTGGCAATTATTTAAAGGTAAACGTTAACATAATATTAAAAATATATTAGTTGTTTCATATTCTTCAAAAGATGAGGTTTCCAGAAATATTTAATACGTTATACTTTTTCCTGTAACGAATAACAATAAAATCAATTTGAAAGTGATGAAGTGAACGGGCATTGGACGCCCGTCAAAACTATAAAGTTTGTAATGTTTTAAAAAATCATTTTATATAATTTGGATAAATTTTTGAGTCTAGATTGGTTCTTAAACTATTAAGTAAAATAAAAAAGCATGCCAGTTGCGACATTGACAATAATCATTTTTAATCAGCAGTTGTTCTACAATTTTCCATAGTGAAGCGTCTGGATTGAGAGCCCAAGTTATTTGGTCATAACTATTTTAAGTCACGTTTAAGAAATTCATGGCCTATTGCTTTATGTTTTTACTATTTTTTAATTTAAATTAAATTTTAATTTTAAATAAAAAAAAATAAAAAAAAATCCTAAAAGTCTTATTTCGTATTCTCAAATATTTATATATATAAAAATGAGCCTTGAATCCAGATGCACATCACAAAATCAATCAAATAGAAATCAATGTAGGAACCTATTAATAAGTTATAGGCACTTTATCTCCCTAACAATTATTTACCAAATCAATAACTACGAAGAAGCCAAAGTAACTGAAGCCGAAGCGTGGACACGGACAATTGAAATATGAGAGCTAATTGGCAATCGCCGCTCGAGATTGAATATCATTTTCACGTTACTATTGTCGATTAAATTGTTACGTGTTTTAGATCTTTTGTTTATCTACTTATTTCTGAAAAAATATTCTACCCAAACAGAGCAGTTTAGGTAGAATATTTTTAACACAGGGTGACGATTTAGTCACATTTAGTAGGTAGGGACATGACAAAATGTAAATTTCAAGGAGGTGAGTCTATTCGTCGTATTCAACAACTTTCATCGTGCATCAAAAAAAATCCTACTTACGACAGCTCGAAACTGCTGAGGGTCTACTCTCTAAGCACGAAGCCCGTTGTTTCGGCCGAACTTACAGGGAACATAAAGGGCGAGGAAGGAACATGGATGGGTTTTAGTCAGTAAGAGTCTGACACTCCCTCCCGCTCCGCCCAGAGTGGGGGGGGTCATTTGATGATTTCTCATCCTTAAAAAAAAAAAAAAAAATAGAGGGGCCCCGTATCTTCGTTGACGGACTAAAAATGTAGCTCCCCGCCCTGTTTCGATGCTCTCAATTCAACCGCTTGCAGTGCAGGATACGAGTGACTAAATTGACACTCGGTACACCCAGGTAAATCCGATAGTTCAACTACAATTAGAGGCTTATAATGGGAAGCAAAAATTAAAATAGAATGTATCGCTTTTTACAAGCTTTTTTACAGTTCTCTTTATGAGCAAAGTGTCGTAGAAACATCAAAAATACGAACTACAAACGCTTAAGTATTTACCCAAAAAACGATTAATGTATCATTTTGTTACGAAAAATATAACAAATTTACAATATGAGAACGTTTGGTGTCGCACCGCCCGCCCACATCGCATTCCCAGCCAATAGAGAAGCGCGCTGGGCGGAGCGATGGCTGCCACTGAACTTTTAAAACTTGAAGCCCACTTTGCAGCCGTCAATCTCTGAAACGATATTTCAGCGTCAACATGACTCGGTGTCGCGTCTCATTAATAATTTAGTAGCCCGTGAGATCGGTTCGCGTAACATGAATTAGTTGGTGGTTGATATTGTGGTTCACTTTCAAATTGTTTGGGGTAAACACAAGATGCAAAACGAGGGTGTGGGTGAGAGTGAAGGCACGGGCAGCAGTCGGAAGGCGCTGCGGACTCCGAAGTGCGCGCGGTGCCGCAACCACGGGGTCATCTCGTGCCTGAAGGGGCACAAGAGACTGTGTCGCTGGCGCGACTGCCGCTGTCCTGGCTGTCTGCTGGTGCTGGAGCGTCAACGAGTCATGGCCGCACAGGTATGTACTCGTACTTCTTACTTTCTCGTTCTCCTTCATTTTTATATAGAATGGAAACTGATGATTAAATAACGGCATAAATATTCATCGTTATTCTTTTGCTGAATATCAGGATGTAGGTATTCAATGGTGTGTTTTAAATCTGGAAACATTTTGTTCTGTTCTGTTTCTGATATTAATTGTGAACTTAAAATCTTTGTATTTCGAGTTTCTAATGTTATTTCGAGTATGATAGGAAATGATAGGTAGGTAGTGTCCTGAACAGCCTCGTTGGTCATCGTTGGTATACATTATACTTACATTTTATTACTAGCGCGACTGCCTAGTGTGGCTCCCCAGCCCAGGTTGTGTTAATTATTGCTTCTACCTATAACCTAGGTACAACCCTAGGGTTGTACCTAGGTTTTAGGTAGGTTTGGTTGTAGGTGTCCGGTTGATGGCAAAAGGACTCTTTTTTTTTGGGTTGGGAATTCATCAAATAACTTCTATCACTCTGGGCGGAGCGGGAGGGAGTGTCAGACTTTTACTGACTAAAACCCATCCATGTTCCTTCCTCTTCCTTAGGTTCCGGGGCCGCGGTATCTCTTTCGAACAGGCCCGCAACCCCGGCAGCCTTCGGCCCTTGCGGGCCCCTCCCTTTATGCTGACATCTCTTTGAGGCGCGCGTGGAACACGAACGCGCCGTCGACATGGCCTGTCGTCATTAGACAGACGGACGGCTAGCTAGCCCATAGCTAACCGCAGGCCCGCGACTACGGTGGCCGGTTAGCCGGTAGCCACCACTTTTCCCCCGACGCCCGGTACGTCTCCCGCGGGGCAAAAGGCCCCTTGCATTAAATGTACCTAGGTGATGTAATGTATGTTCTTTTATTCGTCTGCCTAGCCGATTGGGATGACAGGCGAGATATTTTGTTACAAGTTCTTTATCTTATCCACGACATACGTGTTCTCAAGGTGGCACTGCGCAGGCAGCAGGGTGCAGGCGGCGCAACCGCACGCGACGGCGAAGCGGCGGCGCTGGCGGCCCGCAAGCGCGCGTACCGGGCACGCCTGCGATGCATGCAGATGTCGCGGACGTTCCCGGTGCAACCGTCCATATATGGTGAGTCATCATGCCTCTAGTAGTAGTAGTAGTATACAAAGGAAATCGTCTGTTGTAACAGACGATTTCCTTTGTACTAGTGATAATAAAAACAACACTTGTTCCATCATGGAACTGTTAAGGTACTAGTGACAATGAAGCATACCAACAGATGCCATCCCTGTTTAAAGTGTCGCGGGTTGTAGGGACCAGCACCAGCTTATCAAGGGTGTAAACAGACCCTTCACGAAGTCGTCTATCAAGCATTTTGTACATTAAACCTAAAAAGTTTTTGTTAGGAAATTACTTTTTTTGGGGTGAATAATCATTTTTTTCGGTAGGACTCAATTGTGCTGGAAGCTGGATTAAATAGTACCTACGGAGTCGTGAAGGTGTTTAAAGTAAAAATCTTACACAGGAGCTGATGCTAGAGCGTCATTATTAGTCGTTGTTTGCGATTATAGTTAGGTACCTACTGCGGTGACGGTTGTATTTTTTATCTGCTGTAGTCAGTGTCGAAGTGTCGATAGAGGGTCTCATAATTATTGATTCGATCAGAATTCTGCCACATCGACGTCGTTGGGCACAAAGAGCAGGACATGGGTAGGCCATGGTTTGGGATGTCACTTATTTCAGTAATTCTACAAGAAACTACAACGTGTAACGTAATAAACGCAAGTGCTCGCGTTACTAACACCAGATTTTTTTGTTTCAGGTGTTAGTAACGATTGTTGTATGAATTTTGCATAACTTTTTGTTTAGGTAGGCTACCATTCACCTGAGCAACAGCTATGCTCGTCGATGCCTATAGAAAATCAGGCTTTTTGCGTCTAGGTCTTCATATAGATCGTATAGGTACTTAAGAGGAAGTCTGAAAGTGATACCGGTGACTGAAAAGTGAAACCAAGAAGACCAAAGAAGTGAAAGATGGACCGTGTGTTTGAAGTATGATATGGCCAAAAAGGAGGTGACTGGCTGATATGACGATTAATAGAGAAGTATGGAAGTACTTAGAAAACATGCTGCGCCGAGCCCAAATGAAGTGAGCTAGAGAATGTAAAAAAAACTGGCCAAGAGCGTGTCGGGCCACGCTCGGTTCCGTATTTTCCCGTCCGTCACAATAAGTGTTCAATCCAAACCGATTTTAATAATTCTTTTTTTGTTTGAATAAGATACGTTCAGGATAATAAAATATGTAAAGGAAGTTAAAAAAATGCTTGCATATACGATTATACTACAAACTTAGTCCAGAAATTATTTTGTACAACTTTTTGTATTTTTTGTACAAAAACTTGTTTCCATCCAAGTTCAAAATGATTTTCCCAGAAAGTCCTTATAAAGTACTACTTTTCAGATTTTTTTCATGTTTTTATTTATTTATTTATTTATTTATTTATTTATAACAATCTTACCTACACTATCATTACAGATCAATGATCCAATGCGACAGAGTGGCCTTACTAACTAAATCCTAAATCTACACCTTACACCTTGTTTTCTAAAGTTATGGTTCAAAAGATAGAGGGAGGGGACACATTGTTTTATACTTTTGGAGCGATTATTTCCGAAATTATTGAAATTATCAAAAAATTATTTTAGTAAACCTCTATTAATTTTTAAATACCTTTCCAACAATATATCACACGTCAGGGTTTTTTTTTATTTTTTGAAAAAAAAAAAAATTGGTAATAATAATAAAAAATTGGTTGAAATTAAAAAACAAATCACATTCACACTTTACCTACATAAAGGGGAGCTACCCTAGCTAACTAGCTATTTTTATTTTACCACTTTGTCGGCGTGATTGATACACATATTGGTACCAAATTTCAGCTTTCTAGTGCTAACGGTCACAGAGATTAAGCGAGGAGCCGAGGACGGATGGACAGACAGACATGACGAAACTATAAGAGTTCCTAGTTGACTACGGAACCCTAAAAATGAGAATGAGAGAACGGTTAATGTTAAGAGCAAGAGAATGATGATAGTCCTCGTAGATCAAAAGTGTGGCAGTTTCATAGTCCACACGAAAGGACTTTCGTTAATTATTTTATCTATAGATAATAATATCTTCAACAGGTTAAGAGGCTAAACTCATCTTGTGTGAACGGCAAAAAAAGCACAATGTGAGCATAATTTTGACTTCATATACATATAACAAATCTACAGGTCCTGCAATTTATCTGCAGTAATCTATAGGGTAGACAAGATGGGCTTGGAGTAAGGTGACCAACTAACATTTCACCTACATACATATATCTAGGTATATAAGCTCACGCCTTTTCCCCATGGGGGTAGGTAGGAGCTACAGAACGCTACCTGCTACGATCCTTATGTACTCTTTTCGCATGCAATGCTTTTTGCAATGAATTAATGAATTCATTCATTCTTAGGCGATTCTATAACATGTAGAGGAAGACCAAAGAAACGATGGGTGGACTGTGTTAAAAATGATATGGCAAGAAAAAAATAAGTGTCTGATGAGATGACGAAAAATAGAGAAGTTTGTAAAAAGGCATGCTGCGCCGAGTCCAAATGAACTAAGATATCTAAGGGCGAGAGAATGATGATGATACGCATGGCGGGCGGTTGCGAGTAGGTACCTGCTACTACGCACCCGACCTTTTTGAAGAACTTAACATTTCGACTAGTTTTACCGCTAACGAATCATATTTCGCAAATACCTATTCCACTTCTTTTTTATTTCACTATTTATTTCTTATTATCTATAACCTGGCCGTCTAGTTATTAATTAGATTTTCTCAAACAGGGTGTGATCTTCACGAAACTGTCAACCAAGCGTTCTGTACCTACATCAAACTAACATATTATTTTTCATTAATACTCATACTCGGAAAGTAGGTCTGAAGTTGCCTGAGGTGCGGGCTGAAAGCAATACTTTTCAGCTCTAGGGAGAATCGTTTTCAACTGACATGTGTCACATTATTAAAAAAAAACATTTTTGCAAAAAATAAAACCGACTTAAAAAAAAAACAAAAAAGTGGCCTTTGTTTGATTGCTTTAGTTTTTTTGTCACCGACTTCAGAAGCTAAAGTTATTTTTCACTTTTTTGTTTTTTTTTGAAGTCGGTTTTATTTTTTGCAAAAAAGTTTTTATTTTCAACTTTTGACGTGACAACGTCTTATAAATTGGTTTGCCGGGTGACACTTCAAGAAACTGCGTTACGCTCCGCTCACGTTATGCGCTCACAATGAGAGCGAGTGAGAGGCACGCGTCCCTTCCACTCGGGCATGGTTAGCCCGCCTAAGAGCGAGAGAGACAGACATATTTCATCCTTCTTCCTACTATACGAATGAATATTCACATTAAAATTATTTTACCACTCAAAGTCGTTGTCACGTAAAACTTTCGCCCGTATACCGACTTTACAGGCAACCAATTTTTTTAGTGGTTCACAAGTGCTTGATACATGGAAAGTGCATACCGTTACAATTCAACAAGCCCAAACACGACTATGGTACATTGTCTCATTATGGAGTTCCGTGACTCTTGGCTTCATCATCAGATCTGATGGTAGAATGGTTCTTATCAAACGCAAATGCTTCACTTGTTGTAGAAAATACCAAAATCGCAACATGTTTTCATATAAAATTTGAAGGGTTCCGTCGATTTCGCCAAGATTCCATCATCAGATCTTGATTTGGTGGCTATGGGACCATTTGGAAAGAATACCCTTTACAACAAAAAAGTAATTTTCCAAATCGATTGGCAAGCGACGGAGTTATGCCCGAAAAAACATAAAAAAAAAAAAATAGAAACATCCGAATTGAGAACCTCCTCCTTTTTTAGAAGTCGGTTAAAAAAATCTAGTTCTATTTTCACATTTCTATTGAACCATGTTCCGACTTCTATACAGCCTGTAAATTACAGCGCGATGTAAAATTGAAATAACATAAAATTCAGTATTCATTATAGAATACAATTTTTTAAAATAACTTAAGTAGCTATAATTAGTTACAAATATTTCTTTAAAATAACAAAGATTTGGGCAAAATATTTACTATTTTTTCAGTGACGATAGTGAAAATAAAGGCTGAATAGCCAACCACAGAAAAAAAAAACAGAATAGGCGGGAAAGCGGCAAACCGATCTTCATTTTTTTTCGAGTGGTTTCGTGTTTTTGAATGTGTTGTGGTGGGCCTTGAAAGAGAAAGGTATACCTGGGAAGTATGTAGAGTTAATTCCTGCTATGTACAGTCAATCTTGTACCTACGCCCGGTCAGCTGCTGGCAACACCGATGAGTTCAGTGTGGCTGTAGGTTTGCATCAAGGGTCGGCTTTAAGTCCTTACCTCTTCTTGTTGATCATGGACGCTTTGTCGGACATCCAAGAAGAGGCACCCTGGTGCGTGCTGTTTGCCGATGACATTGTTCTTGTCGGTGAAAATGGACCTGAGGTCCAGAGCAGACTGGAGAAATGGCAACAGAAACTGGAGAATGTTGGCTTGAAAATCAGCAGAAGTAAAACTAAATACATGTTCTGCTATTTTGGCGGTCTCTCCAGCTCTGGAGCCATAGCGCTAGATGCCATTGCATCTAGCGTGTCTCTCCCTGTCTGCTCCGACTTTCGGTATCTTGGTTCACTCATGCAAAGCGATGGCGAAATAGATCGTTGTGTAAAGCACAGAATTAACACGGGATGGATGTAATGGCGGCAGGTCGCGGGAACGATCTGCGACTCCCGCATTCCCCTTAAACTTAAGGGGAAGATTTATAAAACAATGGTTAGACCTGCTGTGTTGTATGGATCAGAATGTTAGGCCACAAAAAGGATGAATGAAAGGCAGCTGCATGTCGCGGAGATGAGAATGCTAAGGGGGATGTGTGGTGCAGTTACGCGAATGGATAAAGTAAGGAATGAGTATATTAGAGGAAGGCTGAAAGTGGCGCCGGTGACTGAAAAGTTGTGTGGTAATCGGTTATCGTGTTATGGGCATGTCATGAGGAGGAATGAGGAAAATGTCGTGAAAAAAGTTTTGAGTATGAATGTGGATGGGTATTTGAGTAGAGGAAGACCAAAGAAACGATGGATGGACTGTGTTAAGAAGGATATGGTAAGAAAGGAAGTGTCTGATGAGATGACGAAAAATAGAGGAGTATGGAAAAAGAAGACATGCTGCGCCGACCCCAAATAAATTGGGATAAGGGCAAGAGAATGATGATGGTTTCGTGGTGGGCGCTAAACCCCGTCTCGGGGCTAAATAAGTTACTCTCACCCCTAGGATAATAATGTACTATTAACTGGGGTAACTAGGGTAACAGGGTTGAATCACGTTTTACGGTAAAACTTAAAGTAACGCATTCAAAACATTGTGCTGATGGATTGATTGAATATTGTGGGAGTCGTGGAGGTGTTTAAAGTAAAGTTTTAACATTAAAAACATGTATTTAAAAAAAAGGTTCTCTGGTACAAAAATAATATCGAAATGACGGGGAGAACTAGTGCCTTTCGGCTTCATCAAGAGTCTTTTTACACCCTTTATATCTACATACCTAAAGCTAACCCTATGCTGCATGCACATGTCTAAATGGTTATTTTAAAATGTAATGTATACGGTGACAGCGAGCAGGCGAACAGGGTGCGATCGAGTCGGCACCACTTCGTTGCATGTTGTTGTAGTAACCGAGCCGACACTGTCGAGTGTTTCCTTTCTCATCCGTGAAATGCTAAATGCGAATTAGCTGGATAAATATTTATTTTGGAACAGCGGGATAGAGTTAAATTTGAATACTTTGTTCGGCTTTATTTATCAGCAGATAGACGTAGCTTAGGTACCTATTGTTTATTTTATTTATATTATTCTATTAATTAACCCTACTCCAATTCATAACGGCTCGGTGCAGCACTTCTTCCTCTTCTATAACTCTCCAGAGTCATTTATTAAGTCTCCCCGCCAATTTCCATTTATGAACACTTTTTAATTGTATATCCATGCAATATTTATATGGACTGCCTGTCCGTATAAAATAATATTGTACCTACGTGGGTCACAACTATACAAGTGTTGGTCTAGTGAGCATGAGGTCCTGGGCTCGAGGCTCGCCCACATGAGACCCTAAATACTTGCAAAAAGTTTTAAAACGCTGTTTTGTTTCTATCAATCGTTTAAAGATGACAGAGACAACAGTGTTTTGAATTCGTTTAGCATTAGGTAATATTGTGCTTGTGGGTGATAATGTGGTTACCTACCTATAATGATCAATTGATTACCTTTTGATTATAACGAGTGTATTTTACAACGGGCTGGTGTCCGCAACTCCACCTCAAAGCGCGTATTTTGCGTATGGGCTATAATCCACCACGCGGGCCCAGTGCGGTTTCGTAGATGTCACATGTCTTCGAATTTTTGGTTCTAGGACATGCCGGTTTCCTCACGATGTTTTCCGTCACCGTTTTTGAGAGCAGTGGTGATAAAATAAATTAAGTACGCAAAGTAATGCGCCTGGGTTCGAACCGATATAACGATATTTCCTATATCTCTAGCTATACGGAACCTTATTACGATCACTTTCTTGTTTGATTTTTAACAGTAGTAGGTTATTTAATTTGAACTAATTGCGTTGTAGTCAACATGCGTCATGCGTCATTCTATGTTGCACAAAACATCTTCAACGTACGAAAATAGAGCATCACAGTCGTAATAAAAAATTTGAACGACTCTTGAAAATGTCCCCGCTTCATTACAGAACAAAAGCCGTCATCCAACACTCGGCAACATTTCACTGTCTATTAACACAAAAACTACAATTTCTTTTAACTATTTTTATGGGCTCTAAAAAAGTGTGAAGATTGTTTTACAAGAGAAGGCGGAGGCGGCTCTTTGTCGGGGTGTCGGGTTACAGCAATACTGTTGACTGTAAACATGTCTTTCCGTTCTGTTGAATGATAGCTCGGCGGGTGCCAAAACGATCCTCACACATATGACATCTAGATAATAACATTTTAGTGTGTATCTTTATGAGCTGCTTGATAAAAGTAACAGGTTTTACCGAATTTATCAGCTTCAATGAGGCAATCAAATTATACTTTTCTTCTCTCCAAGTTTTGTTTTACACAAATCACTGTGAGAGGAGCTCGTGGCGATATAATAACAGCCGCTCGGGTCGATCTTTAGGTTAAGCCGTGCTTGCCTAGGTTGATCTGTGGAATGGGTGCCCAGCCTCCCTGCCTCGGAAAGCACAGAGTAGGTATATTATAATCACTACGTTAAGCTGTTGGTCCCGGCTGTCATTTGTCCGTCTTTGACAGTCGGTATACAGGCAGTGGGCTAAAAAGTGCTTTCGAACAGGCCCGCAACCCAGGGGCCGCCACCACTAGGCTATGTTGGTATTCAGCTGCATCCGGTTAGACTGGAAGCCGACCCCAACATGGTTGGGAAAAAGCTAGACAGATGATGACAAATCACAAACACCAACCCAACGACCATACAGCCTATAGACTCCTAATAACGGGCGACCGATGTCTGTCAACACATTAGGGGTATAAATCTTAAGTCTGACAACCAGTTTTACCAGGTAACTGGGTTGAGGAGGTGTAAAATACTGATATTTCGGTGCGCAAACCTTATAGTTCCACGTTACAAAAAAAAAACGTTCTTTTTATGAAAAGCAATCCACCTACCTTCGAATCCTACCCAAGAAAAGAATATAACCGTCGTCACTCACCGAGTTCGAAGTAGTATCGTCCACTCCTGTGAACCGTGAACACTTCCGCATTACTCCTTTAAAAAATCGTGAAAATAGACATAATATGGCCCCGTGAACAATACGTTGATGTGATGAAGAAAGTCGGACTTCCAGTTTCCTGAAAGACGGTATCACATTTCATCGGTAATTTAAAAGTTCTATAATCTTAATAAGATTAATTTTCTGACAATATTTATCGGAGTTCATCTTATACTGGTCATACTTGATGCCTTTTATGATTGCGTCCCTTTCTTTTGAAAGTACGTTTTTCGCTATCTCTTCTCCTCGATGTTACGTGAACATAATTAGTGATGTTCCAAATTGTACGACCACCTCTGTTGTCGATAAAGCAAAAGAAAAACTATGCTTTGCCTTTTGTGTGCACTAAATAAATGATTTATCTATCTAACTATCTATCTATAACTATTTATTTATGCATTTTTTTTAATAATTAAAAATTACAACAAATAGGTACATCTGATAAATTGTGAAACTTTAATATATTGATTTTAAAGATACCCACACTATCCTGATTAAAAAAATAAAAGGATAATTACAATCAAGCGAGAGAACTGGATCCTGGTTCTGAATAGTGTAATATTATGTTCACGTCGTTTTAACGAAGATTGTTTTATTCCTATGAAAAACCGTCGCCGCCTGCTAAGTTCATATAAGTTCAGATATTTTACCTACATGATTCAATCGTAATTAGAATAAAGACGGTAATTTAATGCAAGTTAAGTATGTAATAACATATTTTATTATACCTACAGTTAAAAATATCGATAATTTCTTGTTTGATTTAAAACTGTCCCATCCCTAGTGAAATGCAATGACCTTGAATTAGCCAATCAGAACGCAGTACCCCGTCCCCCTCGCGTACCTCGTACCTCAGCGAGTTGACAGAATAGTTGTCGAGCAGTAGATCGTGTATTAGGTGTCTATAGGCTGTATGGTCGTTGCACCAACCAATCCAACGATAAGGGACATGTAAAGGGGGAAACGCCTAGGTAGCCCGCGAAATCCGAATGATCCGAGGGTTTTTTGCAATTTGCATGTCAGTGTCAAGCTGTACCTACCCTATGTTACAAAATATGATTCGTGACCGTAACATATATGTAGAGTTAAAGAATTATAATAATTAAAATAATCAATACCTACAATGTTCCCATTCAATTACTATTTTTTTTAGATTAAGTCCCCGACACCGAACTGTCCGTTTCAATGGCGCGGCCAAGACGATTTTAAAAAAAAATTATGCCATGATTTTGTAACAATTTGTAAAAGTAGACTCCCAAAACCATACATTTGTCAAAGCTATGGTTAAAATGTTATAGGTAAGGGTTGAAACGCTCCGAACCGCGCGGCCACGGAGATCTTTAAAACTAAGCATTGCAGAGACCTGAAAGTTTGCTAAGTAACAGATTGAAGTTGTAAAAATATAGAAAAAAATCCTGGGCTTATACATATTTTAGGAGCTGTAATACTAATACGCCATGGCCGCGCCATCGAAACGGTGAAAACTCATTTTCGCCGATATCTTGCTGAAAAAGCAACGCAGAAGTGTGAAGTTTTTTGTAAAACCCAGATTTGAATTTGCCAAAACTAGTAAAAAATTCTCAGTTTACATTTCAGGAGCTACAAGACTATTCATACGCCATGGCCGCGCCATTGGAACGGTGAAAAACACATTTTCGCCGATATCTCGCTGAAAAAGCAACGCAGACGTCTGAAGTATTTTGTAAAACCTAGATTTGAATTTATGAAAAACTTTAGGGAAATAATTTGTTGCTCTAGTCGTAAACCATGAGAAGATGTAAAAAAACCCGCGAAAAATCGATTTTTTTAAGTCTCTGCCACTCTGCCCCTAAGTAACGAGAGTACGATTAGTCTTACAGCTCCTGAAATATGAACCTAGGATTTTTAATTTCATTTTTACTAGTTTTGACAAATTCAAATCCAGGTTTTACAAAAAACTTCAGATCTCTGCGTTGCTTTTTCAGCGAGATATCGGCGAAAATGTGTTTTCACCGTTTCGATGGCGCGGCCATGGCGTATTAATCTTACAGCTCCTAAAATATAAGCCCAGGATTTTTTTATATATTTTTACAAATTCAATCTGTTACTTAGCAAAATTTCAGGTCTCTGCAATGCTTAGTTTTAAAGATCTCCGTGGCCGCGCAGTTCGGAGCGTTTCAATGGCGCGGCCACGTTTAAACTCTTATAACTTTTTAACCATAGCTTTGACAAATGTATGATTTTGTGAGTCTACTTTTACAAATTACGTTACAAAATCATGACATACCTATTTAAAAAAAAAGACGCTGTTGCAACCGCCATAATCGCGGGTTGACGGCGACGGATGGCGTTTGCAACAACGTTTTAAATATCGGAGGCTCAAAATAACAAATAATCACGGAAGATATCCCGTAAGTGACAATATAAGTTTAGTTTTAAACCGTGAAAACTTAAAACAGTGTTTTTTATCCTGAGCTGTCCCACTCCTGAGCAAAGCCTCCCCCCATTCTTTCCATTGTCGTTGTTGCGCTTCTTCTCTCCAATTAAAGTGAGACATTATATGCTTACGTTTAATAAGGGCCGGCGCTCACTGCCGGCATGGCACGGCAGATTGTGCTGCTGCTGCGGCATCCCGTGGCATTCTGCTGAAAGACCAGCCACTTTGACATCAATCAGTTTTCATCAAGATCAACTTGTTTAATTATTTGAAATACACGACATTCGAAAATTCTATGATTAGAAACGACCGAAATGACTGCTGCACAAGTTATAACCTTATTTCAACTAGCTTAGCAATCATTATTCCTCGACACAAAGTGACCCATACGTCTCGCGAGATGCAATGGCGTGCAGCGGCAACCCGTGGAATGAAACGGCATGACTCGTCATCTCGCAGCATCCCGCGGCACGTCACGGCATTGTGGTATCGAAATAAAGTAATATGAACTCTTAACTCATTGAAATAATATTCAAAATAACTTGATTAGTAATAAAATCCTTGGCCATGCCATGACGTGCCGTGCCGGCAGTGAGCGCCGGCCTTAATAATTAATCATTACCAGCGCATTAAACAAAGTTAACTTCAGCTGTGTCATATTCAGCCAATTAAATAATTACAGTAATATAATTTTATAACTTATTTATGATGTGTAGACTATGACAAACTAAATAAAATGACAGGTTGAAAATCATAATTAATTTGTTCTTAATATTTCTAATTTGAATATTTCTTATTCCAACACAAATAAAATATACACAAACCCAGTTTGTATACAAAACATAACGCTATCTGTTATTTGTGCACAGGTAATGATCGGGTGTTTTCGAGTGATCCAGCATGGAACGAGCGCGTGCGCCGGCGTAGAGCCTTCGCGGATGTCGAGCTGGAGCGTGGGGCGGCGCCGCTGCCTCCTCCACCGCCCGCGCCTCCCGCCGCGTTGCTTTGCAGAAACCTACTAGCCGCATTGCTCACTACTTACGCACCGATACCACCACACACTCAGCCACAACGACAAAAACTGTCTTTTTCCATCGAATCCATTATAGGCGTTCAGTAAATCTCTCAAGACTAAAGGTAAACCGAAAATAGATTTAAATCATAGATTTGCCAAGTTTTTCGAGCGACCGACGAGTGAGGGTGGCTGTTTTAAACAAGGGCTTAGCTAGGAGTTTGTTCAAACCAAGAGAAGGTAAATGCGTGTCCGTTTCGATGGCGCAGCCATGACGCTTTTTTTTTTAAATCATGCCATGATTTTGTAAAAAATTGTAAAAGTAGACTCCCAAAACCATAAATTTGTCTAAGCTATGGTTAAAAAGTTATAAGGGTTTGAACGTGGCCGCGCCATTGAAACGCTCCGAACCGCGCGGCTACGGAGATCTTTAAAACTAAGCATTGCAGAGACCTGAAATTTTGCTAAGTAACAGATTGAATTTGTAAAAAATATAGAAAAAAAATCCTGGGCTTATATTTTAGGAGCTGTAAGATTAATATGCCATGGCCGCGCCATCGAAACGGTGAAAACACATTTTCGACGTCTGAAGTATTTTGTAAAACCTGGATTTGAATTTGTCAAAACTAGTAAAAATTAAATAAAAAATCCTAGGTTCATATTTTACGAGCTGTAAGACTAATCGTTCTCTCGTTACTTAGGGGCAGGACTTATAATAAAAAAATACAATTTTTCGCGGGTTTTTTTACATCTTCTCATAGTTTACGACTAGAGCAACAAATTATTTCCCGAAATGTTTCTCATCCGAGCTACCGTTTTGGAAATTTTCAAAAAACTTAAAAAAAATAAAAAGCTCCTAACTCGGACACGGTGCATTGTAGGACCATGCTTTTCAGAAGCTTAATGGTTTCTATGGTTAAAGTAATCAGATTGATCTGATACTGCAATAAAATCGTTAAAATTATACTTATAACTTTTTAACCATAGCTTTGACAAATTAATGGTTTTGGGAGTCTACTTTTACAAAATCATGGCATAATTTAAAAAAAAAACATCATGGTTCGCCATTGAAACGAACACGGTAAATGCTCCATGAGCGATGGGACAGATTAAGTTAAAAATGAGAATCAAATAGACTCAACCATTCATAGTACAATCTTATAAAATTCACCTGTCGATAAAATCAATTTTGTTTTTGTTTAATAATAGGCTACGTAATATTAATTTACAGTTTGTAAGCATTTCTGCATCTTCTACCTGCCCGTACCTCGCTACGCCCTTGGTTTCAAATCTTCATCTACATCGTGGTTATCTGAAAGCAGGACCTATAATAATAGCTCCAATGGGTCGTTTATAATAACAGAAATCATCTTCTTCGAACAATGAGTGCTTTATTAACGAAATGTTTGGTAAAAGAATGTCTATTGTGAGGTCTTCTTATTACAACCAGAACTTAGATTTTAACTGATTACTATCTGGAAATATTAACTTTTACAGTTTAATTGATATAATTATTTTCAAAGATCATTATATAAAATGAGTACAGAATGTTTATTTTAAAAGTGAGTTATACAAATATATTTTTCCAAAATTATACTTTTATATTGTTAATTTTGAACAAGACGCCTAGGGTTAGGCCTTCAAATAGAGGTAAGTAGTGTCTATTACAAAATGCATTCATCTGTACTCACTTTATGTAAATAAACAACACAATCGTTATGTATGGTGTGTAATTTTTGTACCGGTTGTCTTATAGCTGAAATTATGTATACAATACAAACATTACAGTTGCAACAATTTAATGTTATTTTTATGTAAATAACTTACACATTTGCCTACAAGTGACAAGAATTTACATTTAAGTAGTTAAAAATATATTCATTTTCATACACGATACAGTTTGCACAGATAGATTTCCTATCGCCATTTGCAAGAGGACTAACTAATGGTAGTGATTTGTAAATAAAACTAGTGAAATAATATATGTAATAAAAATATTAGTACATATTTAATATAGATTTATATAATATATTTTAAAATATTCAAATATATAATATATCGAAAAATGGCAAAACAAAGAGTGTTTAATTTTTGCGAAATAATAAATAGATGAAATGTGAAAACATCACATTGTCTACGTTATGTTCAGATTTCACAAACTTATAAGCGGAATTTGAATGATTACTTAAAAACATCAAAGCGTTAATTTTATCTTTTGTATCTTTGAGTTAACATAGCATTCACGAAGTTTATGTAGGCATAATTATAACAGAATAAACCATTATGAGTTTTTATGAAAATCATATTATTGCCGCAACGCAATCGAATTAAATGCACACCGAGTGAGCCACCAGAGGCGCTTAGCGATAAAATCGTGTCTATTACGACAAAGGTTCCACTGTGTACCCATCTCGAGTACTACGAGAACAGGGATCTTAAGGTCAACGCGGTGGGTGTAGGCCGAAAAGGAAGCGTATATACCGGCTTCAAAAAGTGAAGAGATATTTTTGACTCTTTTGGAAACTGTACCTAAAGGGTGGGGGGATTTCAACCAATTGGACTATTTTATCTTTTCTATTGTAGGTTGCCAGTTGTAGTATTCACATAATTTGTGTAATAATGGTATCTATGTAGGAAAACAAGAAAGAAGATAAACTATATAGTTCTAGTGAAAACGAAACTCGTAGCACGCGAGTTCAAATTATACTTGAGAGATTATTTGTTATTTTCATGGGTGGAGGGAGACTATTGCCTGACAGAAGCAATACCCTAGCAAAATCTGCCTAGACGGTGTTCCAGTAAGATCCTAAAATCCTGCCACAGTCAAAGTGAACAGTGCGATTTTAATGACAGTGAGGTGTGCCACAAAATTTGCGATGCGGTACATTCAAGCTAGACACTTCGAATACATTTTTATAACGTGACCTTTTGTAACGATTTGCTAGCATTATAAAAATGTATTTTCTATAGCGAGCTTGGTTTCTTTATAACTAAAGTGAAATCTGTTGCTATTTAATGTAGACCATGTGATTGATTTAGATTATGTTCACATGCATATATAAATAAATAATGTATTAAAGTACAAAATATGTACGTTTTGACAATTATGCACAACACAATAAGACAATTTACGCGACACAAACAACCTACATTTATATCGACAATGCATCACAATTCATGTTCGTCCAAACACAATACAACTATATTTTTCATAAAATACTAACTATGCCTCAAGGAAAGGAGTGCCTTACGAATTCCGCCTCACTCACACATACACGCATGCGATCACTTATCCAACTATTATCACGGTTTTTTTTTAGGAAAAACAAATAACTACAATAAAAAAAATCATGACAATAAAATCTACTAACCTTAAAAATAAATTACGAGGTCACCCGTAACATCGATTTAAAATGAAACTACTTAAAAAATAAACAATGTGTCTCAAATTTATCCGAACGTAGCTACAGTAATTTAAAATGTTCCTACGGGTACCGAGACGTGAAACAGCTACCGTATCGACGCGACGCTCGCTGCGAGTCGTCCGGGCTTCGTTGGCACATGACACGGGATGGGACTA
The DNA here is from genome assembly GCA_916618015.1 of Xestia c-nigrum. Classification (NCBI taxonomy): domain Eukaryota; kingdom Metazoa; phylum Arthropoda; class Insecta; order Lepidoptera; family Noctuidae; genus Xestia; species Xestia c-nigrum. The sequence goes on along the minus strand of OU745245.1, from coordinate 8,156,677 downwards.
GACAGGACTCGGGATAGGAACTCACTGGGTCTCAGGGATCGGGGACTTTGCCTACTCAAATAAATCACAATGTATCTAAACAGTACAAATTCAGCGAGACGCAACAAAATAAAATATATATACTAACACTCGAGAGTGACATTTAAGTTGTGACTGAGCCAAAAGACAGAATTTAGATTACGGAATGTTTCAAATTTCTTTATATCCCCGAAATACCGTATTATTTAAACTGTACCCTATGCTACGATTGCAATTTGTAAAATATGCTAAATGTTCTTTTGAACTACACAATTTCAGATCCCCGTATCTGAAAAAACTAAATGATATAACAAGTGTTTAAAGTCAGACTTTTAGCTTTTATAAAACAAAAAATAACAATTTTACTTGAATATAATAATAATATACATCGCAATATGTATTTACATATACATAATATTACTTTTATTAAATATACACGTAAATAGTACTTTATATCCATCATACGAGTTGACCAGACGCATGGACTATCGCGCTCCCGACGCACACTAGTACAATTTGTGTAAATATAGCTTTGTAAGATGTTGCACGAACCGCGGCCGCGGTACGCGTCGGCGCGCAAGCGTCCATGCACGCGCTCAACTCATACATACAATTTCATTAAACGATACACAACGTAAAAATACTATTTGGTATATTATATAGCAGAAATCTAGCCGTCATAAAATCTATCAAAGCAGTATATTATATCTACACTGACACAGACATATAATCATCATACACATATATTAGTCAAAAAAAACCAGTCACAAATCACAGTTGACATAAATTCTCGATTTTACTAAGTCTTTGTAATTTATATAAAATAATAGTAAACACATCAATTTTAAACATCTACTAAAATATATTTGCAAAGCTCTAGTGGGTGTAGATAAATGCTTTTGGATTAAATCAATTACCAAATTACTTACTTTAAATCCTCTCAACGTAACGACGTTGTTTTGATGTTAGTGAATTATAAAATAAACACGTGCTGTATCTGTGTTGAGCAGTGAATGGCATCAGTAAACTTAAGCTTATCTGTTACGAGCAAAAGCCGAACGATGTGACTGGCGATCAAGTACAACTAGAACAAGTAGAACTATCACCTGTAGCGAACTGCACTCAGCTCGCGATATGAATATTGTTTCATATATTATGGTTGCCAGTATCAGCTTCGACGTTTTGTCTTAAAGATACTTTGATAAAAAACAGTAGTTTACTTTTCTAACGTTCCTTTAGGTTATTTATGATGAGACTCTGATGATTCGATGTGTCGTTAAAATCTTATTATTAAAGATTGAAACTAAATAACACAAATCTTGCTTAGACGAAAATAAAGTTCAATCATAATTTTTGAATAATTACATATCAATTTAAAGTGACATATCAAACAACAAAAATTCGTCTCATCTTTTAAGTTATAAACTAGAAACTATCTCTAAATTTCATGCAATTACAGTAGATATTCCACGTGTAACGCGGTAATAAACACCGCGTTACAAAATTTAGTGAGTAAAACTACAACTAGAAAGGGCCAATGAATGTACACTCGTTACGATGGTTATACAAATGCGCACGTAAGCATGCAACGTGCAACATGTACGTAACAAGATACGAGTAGAAAGCCTAGCACCCCACGTATACGTGTGTACCGGCCCCGCCCTGTGCGTTGTGCGTCTGATCGTGTGAGCCGAGCGGAGCGGTTCATAACCTGCGCGGCCCCAGCCAAGCTACATACTATACACTCGGTGCACAATGCACTCATTACGATTAAGTGATTACGCCGCTTCTAAATGTACGTGTCGTCGAACGAAAAAAAGATATAATTTTCAGGTACAAACAGAAGAATGAAGTGTAACAATTTACAATCTAGGTTATATTCTCTGTCGATAGGTACAAATGTGTAAATATCCTCGCTAGTGTAGTGAGGTCAGTGTGTTGGCACATAACGCTGCGGCCGCCCGTGCAGTGTTCCCTACGCGCGGTGCCGCGACGGCTCGAAGCGGCGCGAGCGACACCCTCAATGTCTTCCCGACCCGTGCTGACATTGGTTCCCCTGCGGACACAAACACGCTACACGTTAGTACTGGCCGAGCTGGCGAGCCCACACTGCGGAATGTTGGACGGCGGCGACGTACCATGACGCAGTGAACACGTCTATATTCCGCACATGGCGGACAGGCGCACACTGAGCTGCACGGGGAACTGGTCGGTGAAGTGGCGCCAGTTCTCCTCGCCGACCTGGTTCTTGAAGCCGTGGAGGATCTTGGTGAACATCTCTTTTAGGTCGTCTTTGGGGTGGGACCACGACGCCACCGCGTCGCAGAAAAACATGAAATCCTGCACCACGCCGGCCGGGTTCACCTGGATCATCTGACAGATGCCGCGGAACGCAGAGTCCTTCTCGTCGTTGTCGCGAATGTTCCTCAGCGATGTACACCTGATACCAAATGACGCATTGTCAGAAAGTGTTCAATCGATTAGAACACCATGATCATTATTTAGATGATTTTTCAAATATCACTCGCAATTGTGAATAAAACAGCTCACAAAAAAATTGTGTATTTATTGAGCAAGAGTAGCTTTATTGTCATGTTGAAATATCATCTAAGATTACTGTTCTAAAATAATTTTATGAAAATTAATCAAGCGAAAATTAACTGTAAGTATACTGTTCAAGGAAAAAATGTGGAAAACAAAGGAAAGGTTATAAATGTGAATAGCAAATATTGAAACTGGCACACGAAAATATTTGTATGGATATTGGAACTCAGGTAATTCCAAACTGTAAGCAAATTACATTAAATAAAATATATAATATTAAATAATAAAATCATTCAGTTATACTAATAAATAAAATATTATTCAATAACATGAGCATACTATGTTTGTAAGTTAGTCAAAACAATTTGTCTTGCAGTTTGGTGTAAATAATAGTTTATATTGTTTAGAAAGCGGATGGTGTTCAACACATATAAGTAAGTACAGCACTGAAAATAAAATGATCAAGTAGGTTGGTTTCACCCGAAAAATCAGATTCCCTCAATGTGTGGCCGTACTAATTAAATACATAGAATTAATATTCTCATGCTTGGTCCAACTTAAATCAACAACATATCATATAAAACAATAATATTAACAAGCCATGGACAAACACCATCCACAATCGAAATAATACCGGTTAATAACTTATTCAATATTAAACGTAATAGTAACAATAATATAAAGTAATAATAAAAAAAATGACTACAGACCACTGGCGTACAAATTGATGTAAAACGGGTGCGACGTCGTGGGGGCACACATAACCTAGCCGACCGATAGTAATCGCTACACGCCACGACATACCGAGAACAAAACCAAGAAAACAAATCAACAAACCATTCAAAACATATTAAATTACATAATTCAACAGCAACAAATTAGTGTTACAAATGGATAAAAACGTGAAACAATCGTATTTGCTAAGTAATTCATAAAATAATATAGGTATCGTATGTTTGACAAAAGATGGCCTAGAGCTGTTCCGCGTTCAACATTGAGTTGTGCTACGATGTAGATGAACAAGTACACATGAACTCATGCAAGCTGATGATACAGTACGGCGGGATCTACGCCATCTTTTAAATCGGGCACACACTTCACATTTCGGCTCTACTTTTATTTTTTATTGTATTTACATTATACCCCAAGAAACCAAAAAAAAATATTGATGTAAGGTAAATAAGCTATGACGTTGAGAATTCTACTGTTTGTGTTGATATAATGTGTAATATATTTGTGTATGTAATAGAATACATGTTTCATAAATATTATGTTGTGTAGTAGAAGTGGGAGATGATATAACAAAGTTTTGTTTAGTACTGAGTTAGTACACATCAAATAGTACTCTGATACATATTATATGAGTTCTGCCAGATAAAGATAGGCAGGGACTACTACAGCGAACATAAATGGGGTATACAGGTAAACATGAACATCACAACAACTCAATATAAAACATTGAATAGTAACATATACATAATAAGTATACATAACATGACTGCCACCAAGAAAAGTCACTCATTGGATATAGTTCTAGCAAATAATAAAATATTACTGATTAGTTATTCTCACGTTTTTTAAGAAAATAATAGTGTTCAACATTAAAATTAATAAAAAACAATCACTTACCTGTATTTTCAAGGAGAGTCTTAGGAGTATTAGGCCTGTTGATAATTTCAACTAAATGATTCAATACTAGAGGGATATACTTTGATGTTTCTTGCCCTGAAATAATTATTTATTAAAACATGGTTGGAAAGCAAGTCTTCAATATAATGTTCTCACTTTTTGTTGCCACTTACCTAATTTGATGCTTATTTCGCCTATTGCCCAGGTCGCATTATTGCAAACAGAAATTAGTTCGGGATTGAGGTTCATGCCAAGTATCGGCAGAAACTCTGGTATGTACGGCAGTACATGTTGAAAACACGCCTTAGTCAGGTCGCCCAGCAACGCAAACGATGATTGACGCACCTGACGGTTATAAACACAGCTTAAAATAATAATTCTATATGAATGTCAAAGAATTCCATCGCCCAATACGTGTTAGTTACTGTTACATGGTTGTTACAAGATATACAATGAGTATTAATGGTTTTGTGGGTGAAATAAATACAATATCCTTCAACCTTAGATCAAGATGAGAAAATGCCAGACCAAGTTGCGCGATCCAAAGAACAGTACCTGATGACACAAGCAACAAGAAATAAGCAGTTAAAATAATAAATATGAGTCTGATCTGCCATTCATTGTGTTTCAGTAGTTTCCAGTAATAGGGAATATGCAAGAAATACAAAACTTTTTTTATTCCTTAAAATGCGTTGTTAATTTTGTAATACAATACTTATTTTACAATTTAATATTTTATGTAGCATGTTTTTGGTAAAACGTATCACACTCAAAAAGAGCCGTCCCTCGACAAACACTTTTATCTGAAAATCACTTACAAGTTTCACTTAGATGTTATTATTTTTATTGCAATGTTTGTATGAATTAAGCACATACATTTAGTAATATGATTATTTAAAAATTAAACAAGGCAGTTAGAGGGAAATTACGTCAAATACTATGACATGAATGGCCGCGAATCACGGATGAAAATAGTAGTTAGTTTTTAGAGCGACAAGCAGTAGTTCCAACTTAACTTTTACTAAGAGTAACAAGTAATAAGAGTACTTTGATTTAGAGTCCTATTACATTTTTTATTTTTTTACCTCCTGGATCAAATTATTTCGATCGGCGTACACGAGTGGATTGTTATTGACGAAAATGTTGTGTCCAGAGGTCCTTGAGGCTCCAGCGCTCGCGTCAGAATTACTTTTATTTATTGTAACGCTGTCCTATTATATTGAAAAATGAAAACTAAAGAAACGTATTCATTGTCGATCGAAGTTTTATAACATACTAGCTGACCCACGTAACTTCGTCTGCGTCACATAGGCTCCCCTATGAGACGAAAGAAAAAGAAAACCCGTTTTCGCAACATTTCTCATTCCTGCTCCGCTCCTAATAATCGTAGCGTGATGTTATATAGCCTAAAGCTTTCCTCGATAAATGCACTATCCAACACAAAAATATTTTTTCAATTCTGCCGGTAGTTCATGAGATTACCGCGTTCAACCAAACAAACAAACAAACTCTTCTGCTTTGTAATATTAGTATAGATAGTAAGTATAGATTCATTTATTTGATAATATTGAGTTTATTTGGAATGTAATGGCTGCTGAATCAAGACATTTATGGCTTAAATTAGGCTTACGATTTTTTTCGTGAAAACTTCAAAGCGAGCGATGGAACTTGAGCGTCAAACTTCCATCGCCGACGGTTTTTTTTTGAGTTCGTAAAATACTTATAGTAAATTACACGAAGAGAAATATGGAAATGTGTAACTCCAATTTTCAAGAAAGAGTATGGCACTATCGTTATTCATACGCAAATACTTAAAATATCTTACTCCTGCTGAAAATTACAGCGTCAAAAATCATGAATCGTAAAAAGTGTAATAGGACTCTTAAGGAGAAGAAAAACAATACATGCATATTCCCTATTATACAACATCAAATTACATTAGCTAGCGAAACTGCAAATATGGTGGGTTTCATAATTATATAAACATAATAAAACAATACATAATATTTTTTATTTGATAGTTTATTATTTGTTTAATGGGCAAAGATATAGATCATGTCTGTGAGTTTATTTTGTATAACGATTCTTAAAACTGATATTTATGGGAACTAAACTATCAGTGGTAATTGACGAAAGGAGAATGACCAAAAATGTATGGGCTCTGGTCCAAAAAAAAAACTGCTGCCCCCAGGGTTGACTCCATTGTGGGTTAACTTATAATGTTGGACTTACTATGTGTGCCAATGTGCATCAAATTCTAACCCACAGTTACAGACTAATTCAACAATTTTGAATGTGCAAGTGAATGTGCTACTTTTTTGCAAGTTCACGTTTCAGCTAATATCTATGATTCCGTGGGACAGATTTTTTCAGTTCCATAGAAGAAAATTAAGCATTTTAACCAGTCTTTCTAATGAGCTATGTAGTAAATCTGGGGGCACAACTTTTCTTTTTTTTTTTCAAATTTTGGTCCACTTTGGTCATTCTCCTTTCACTAGCTAATTTAATTTGATCATGTATTCTAAGCAGTCCAGCTACAAGTATCAATTTATGCAGGGTGAGTAGTGCCCATGGCATACAATATAATTATCTAAACGTTTTATAGTGGTTAATGTGGATGAGGCAAGGCACACAACAGTAGGTTAAGTTACTATTCAGTGGTTTAATTTGCTAAACCGCTGTAATTTATTCCACATCCTATAACGGATGCTTTTGTACACTGATAAACAAGCAAACAAAACAAAAATTAACCTTTTGGACAACGCAACCAGTAAATATAATTCAACAATATTAAAAAGCTGAAATAAATTAATAATTAAAATACATTAAAACTCCATAATACCTTGACATTACAAAAACGCCCTATGCACCCTTGTCCCTGTGATTAGATAAGCATGAGTCACATACAAGATATACCTCAGGCATCGGATCCTGCATGCATTGGTAGAGCAGCTGCATGAGGTTGGAGTTGAATACGAGGTGGTCTATGTGTCCGTCCAACCCCTCCGCGAGCCCGCTCAGTAGGTCTAGCGCCACGATCATGAAGTCTTTGTCGGGCGCTTCAAACTGCTCCGGACTTTGACTGTTTGCCTGGAAACATAGCAGGTATGGTAAATTCAGAACTTCTCTCTCATTTGTGTGCTTATATGTTTAGATACTATTTGACGATATAACCTATTAGCAACTGTGAACATCGCTTACGGGGAAATAAGTAACTGCATAATCCTACTATTCTGAAATGGCTATGATTTCAGATATACCCCTGTAACCTTATACACCTATTGTAAAAATATATAGAAGAGGTGTGGCGTGAGACATACTGAGAATTGAGACGGCGTGGCGAGGACGAGGCGAGAGCGAGGCGCAGGCGCCGCTTCCTCGCCCTCGGCGCACCCGCTGGCATGCACAGGGAAAGAACAAGACGGCGAAACAGCGTGACATAAATGTGTCCTCTTGTATTTGTCCAGCGTCTTATGGTGCGCACGACGACCAATCAAGCTATCCAAACCGGTTTATGCGGATCTCTCATTGTACAGGAAATCTATTCAAATCCAGGCCCTGTTATACTGGAAATGTGTACACCAAAACTATCAAGTGACCTTTATTTTATTTTAAGTCTATTCTAATTCAAATATACGCCCATTATAGATGATTGATGGGTGATTAATTAGTTTACTTGTAATTTGTTTACACTTTGGCGACATCTTTGTTGCCTAATAGCCAGAAATGCTGATAAAAATATATTAAAATATTAAGTACTTAACTTTTAGAAACAAAGTTTTCCTCAATTCCCTGTATTAGTTTTCAGGCTTATTTTGGAAATTATTTAAATAGATAAAATACTTATCATAAAATAGAAGGGTAATAATTAATTTGTGTTCCATGGAAAGTGGCTAATCATCTGAAAATTTTAATTCCAGTTGGTACGGCAATAATTATTGAGTCGGGAACGTGATTCGACCGCGAAGTTTTGTACCCTATTGTTTGAACAATAGGTTAATTTTGTTCTTTATTATTTTCCTGTTACCTTCATTTTAACTCTTTTAAAAGAGTTTTCATCCCCCCATCTCGGAAAGCGTGTTTTTGCTCTTCGATATCTGAGTGCAAAAGCCGTAGTAAGCCGTAGAAGTAGTTATTTATATTAACTTTCATGGAGAAGTTATTTTACTGTGCATGTGCCTTTAAAGTCACATGTACAGAAAGAAAAAAGAGAAGAAAATGTTTGTTTCGAATTCCGTGCAGATCTTGAAAAGCTAAAAATAATAATTAATTACTGTTTTAACTTACAATATTCTGATTTAATGTCTGTTCTATTAACGATACACATCTCCTGAACACGGGTTCGCAGTATGGTAAGAATCCAGATTGAAGAGCAGTTGCTACAGATGACAGGCACTGTAAAAAATACTTTTATGAGTGTCTACTCAAGATTGCTACATCATGATTTATTGGTTATATTCATACCTCTAGGAGTGGAAAAAGATCTTTATCTTCATCCTTCAAAACATTCCACTTGTTGATAAGTGGTGGCATTAACATATTGATGTATTCTGGTTTATTTAGATGGTGTCCGACAGAATCTGCCAATGTACCGATGGCGTCATACAATATGAGCAAGTTCTTGTGCTGGTATTTGCTGAAGGCGTACACGAGCGTCTGTAAGATGAAGCCGAGGTAGGGAACAAGCTCAGTGCACGCTTCTTCCTCGAGAGTGGCGAAGGCTGAACACGCCGCCTCTTGCACGCGCTTGTTGTTGTCTAGAACACGCTTTAGTAGCTGAAATAAAAACATTCAAGTGAGACTTACACTTCGTAATTTATGAAAGGGCCATATTGTATCACATTCATCATCATCATTCTCTTTCCCTTATCCCAATTTATTTGGGGTTGGTGCAGCATGTCTTCTTCTACCATACTCCTCTATTTTTCGTCATCTCATCAGACACTTCCTTTCTTACCATATCCTTCTTAACACAGTCCATATTGTATCACATTATTAGTAATAATATAAATATAATAATATGTTTATTCATGTTATGTCACAGAATTTTACAAATGTCTTTATGGCTATATTGCTCACTTATGCAAAAGAATTTAACATCTGTAGCTGAACCAGGCAAAAGCCTCAGTGCCAATAAAAAATAAGAGTATTAAGTGAGTAACCTCAGTCATGACCGGCTTGAGGTAGAGGTCGTGCGACTGCGACACGATCCAGTGCGAGTAGCGGCTCAGCGTCCAGCATGTGATGGCGCGCACCAGCGCCTTGCGCTCGGCCAGGCAGCACACCAGGTACGGCACCAGGTCCGGCAGGTGTGGCACCATGCCGCCCATGCAGCCGTCTGCTACCGCGCCCAGGGCCAGGATGCCGCTCTCCTGACCAACAGATATAGCAACATCATTAACATTTGGGGAGTCGCGTCCTACTTTGAACCACAAGTACTCGCTACCTAGATAAATTAACATCATAAGATTTTCTAAAACTGCACAATAAAAGTAAATGTTAACCTTATAACGTCGTATTTGTCGACTTAAGTGTTACTTTCCCTAAAGTTCATCAAATGCTCTAATCTTGCTAGCAAAGTTCTAACAAGAGTTAGGTAGTTGAATAGATATCTGTATTACACAAAGCCTCATATGGAAGGCTTTCTCATGATATGATGGATGACTATTGAACTCGTAACGCACCTTTATGACCCAATCCTCGTGGAACAGTGTCTCCTTGAGTATCGGGAACAGCACAGGCAGCAGGTCGGCTCCGAAAACGTTGGCGAGAACGTCGAGTGCGGCGGCGCTGCACTTGCGCAGGTTCCAGTCAGACAGCGAGCCGTCGTCCGCGTCCGCGCCGCCGTCGTCGTCGTCGTCCGACTCGCCGCCGCCCGACATGTTGCTGTCGCCCGCACCCGCTGTGATATAACATAAATAAATATCTCGGATCAAGGGGAATATTCTGTCATGTTGCATGAATGAAACACCTACTTATTACAAAAGTAGGTGAATACTGCTTGGCTACAAGGCCATAATCCAAAATAATTATTTTACTTGTTTTCAACATGTCAGAATTGATTTATTACATTTACTGCTGGTTTCTTTTGATTTTGTTATTTTACCATTGTGTTTAACTGTGTGCGAGCGCGGCTTGTGGAACCGCGGTCGTATGTCGGACTCCCGATCGGGCTCCGCGTCATCCGCGTCGTCGTCGCGGTCCCCGCGCAATAGAATCACGTCCATCTCTGAGTAGCGCATACCACGGACCAGGATTGGCAGCAGGGCTGGCAGTCTGGGGCCAAGGACCTATGCAATGAAGAACATATATTATTATACATATTAAATATGAAAAATGACTGAATAAAAAAAGGGGTAGAGTTAAAAGATAATGGCTGATGATGACATGCTGTGTGCCTGAAATATACTTAAGCAATTTCATCATCTTTCTTTTAGGTTATAATTTATTAACATGCCCAATGCAAGCACAATCTTGATTGCAAGTCATAACACTTTGATTATTAAAGATAAATTGTGAAACAAATATTTTTTTCTTTTTTCTACAATATCTTTTTTGATGTACTTGAGAAAGTAGTGTAACCATGCTTTTAAAGCTGAGCAACATAACACAAAAACGTAACTTACTTCACGGCAGACATTCTGTTCTGCAAGTGAGAGCCAGAACTCACAGGCTTCCAATGCTACACCCTCCTCAGGATCTTGTGTCCGCACCAACATGTACTATGGAACAAAACAAAGTTGCCTATAAAACAAATGCACAAATAAAAAAGAAGAACCTGACAAAACTGAGAGAGGTGTCGTACATTTAACATGGAAAATAGTTGATTATCAAAATGCAACCAGAAATTTCTACTTATACAATTTAACACTTTTTATTAAAACGTCTGTTTCTGCTCAGTTGTTGGCAATAACCTCGCCCCTTATTACATTTTTCCACCACTGTGGAACCCTTCAGGCAAAACAGGAGTATTGATATGACTGTGTTATGTGTAAATGCTGCTTACCTCAATGATGTTAGGTAGGTGAGGGATGAGCCTGTCCAGTCGCACCTCCAGTAGTAATACTAAAGCATGACAAACATTTTTCCTGACATCTGGGTCCTCATCTGCTGCTAAGTGGAACAAGTTCTGTCAACAACAAATTAATCTGTGTTTGTTAACAAGCATAAAATTGTTCTATTAGCCAAATGTTAGTTTTTTATGCTAGGATCACATTGATGGTAATCTAAATGAGTCTCGAGAGCATTACTCTCAAAATACTGATTAATATAATGTTACCTCAATAAAAGCATCAATATGCAACATGAGAGCTTGTGTGCGCCCCATGATGAAGTAGTTGACACAAGCAATAGCATGGCATCTGATTTTTGGTGATGAATGACGGAAAAACTGTAGGAATTTAGGTATCAACACATTCAGAGGCCTGTTCAGCGCATCACTGTCCAGGATCTCTGCCGTATCTTCACATATCTTCTGCAGTGCTCCAAAGGCCCCCTGAAATGACAAAAGTGTTAGTTTAACTGATAGAAATAATTTTAGCTGTAATAACTTTTGTTGGCCAATAATTGTAGAAGAACTTTAATAATATGAATCTTTTGAAATGCTTTACTATTGATTTTTCACTATGCAATATCAAATAATGTTTCACAAAGCATTTAAACTTTTCCTTATGCCTAACTATTTTAAATGATATAATGACCAAAATTTGGAATGTACTCTAAGCTAAGAATTAATAATTTTGAGTATGAGGTCATTTCAAAGTTATCAATTTTCCATACAAAGATGCTATAATATCTCTTGCATTAATTAAAGGTTTAAATTCAAAGAATAATAAAAACTGAAATGCACAAACTGAGATACATACCTCACAAACATTGTAATCTTGTGAATCAAGCATCTGACATAAGGCTGGCAGTAGTTCGGGCCATGATGTTAGTTCACCCTTGCTAGCTATAGTAGTGATGATGATACCCACAGTGGCCCGAATCAAGGGCGAAGGGTCTCCAACGGCAGATAGGCATTCTCGTTTTATAAATTCAGCCACTTCAGGCAAAAAACTATTGTAGTGAGCTTTGACATTATTTTTCAAAATCAAACCACTCAAAGATCTTGTAGGTTCTTCTTCAGTGACAAGTTTAGTCAAAACAAAAATCAAATAATTGTTGAAGTCCGGATACTTGTTCAATTCTTCCAATTTCTGAGATTACATTGTTAGGAAAATAAAGGCTGTCAATGGCTGTCATGTCGGAAAAATCGATTTTATCGCAAGCGTCTAGATGAAACATACAGTTGTTATAGAAGCATTAACACCTACTTTTATGTTGAATTGCATCGAAATATGAAAACATTGATGATGATTAGCAAGTAAATAAAAAAATTAAGCGGTTATAGTTACAAAAAAATATCCACGCCGATAGCTGTAAAGATGTGAAAATTATGAAAAGGATACTTGTTGAACGGCTCTCTGAGTTGCTGTATCTGGTGATTGAGACTCTTTGAGAAGTGTAAGTATTTGTCTTAATCCTTCTTGTTCTGGTTTCCACTCCATTTTCATAATAATTCAACGAAACGGTTTTATTTCACTCGGTCCCGTAAAAATCAACCATGCCAAAATTTGGAGAGTTGCCAGATTAAATGACTAAAATGGAAAGTTAAATAAAGGTTTAGTAGTGAAATGACGAGAATGTCTGCATCTTTGAAGTGTGTTAGTCGATTAATGGACGCGTTCAAAAAGCTTGATTTCGAATGAAAAACATAGACCTCAACAATATGTATTACTTCTATGGCAAAAAATATGACACAATGAGTAATTTACACTCTTACAAAGCATGCTTTGTTATTGTTTTGAGTATACACTACTATTCTCTGATGTGTGTGCTATTATACTAATATTTATTCTGTGGATTATATACTCTGTGAATGACAGCACATTATGACAGCACGAATTCCGTACTCTACTCTGTGGCACGAAGCGCGTGTTTCTGTTTTGGTGTTTTCATTTCGAATTGTTTTTAGTAATTCCTGAAGAAACTCTGTCAAAATGCCTAAAGTTAAAGCTGAAAAAAAGACACGTGTGCATAATGAAATAGCCAAGCAAGGTAATTTATGACTAGGTTATAAGTTCAATAGACGTAATGTTCATGTGGAAAAAAACGGTCAGACGATATTTCCCTTTTTTTCAGGTATACAGTTTAACAAGGATTTTGGCCAACACATATTAAAAAACCCGCTCATAATAACTTCCATGTTAGATAAAGCTGGCTTAAGGCCTACAGATGTTGCTCTTGAAATTGGCCCTGGTACTGGTAACATGACAGTCAAGTTACTCGACAAAGTCAAGAAAGTTGTGGCCTGTGAAATTGATACAAGGTGTGTATAACAACCATCCGAATTCATTATTTACTACCTACTACTACTAAAACCTTCCTCTTGATTCACTCTTAACTATTTAAAAAACCCACATCACAATCTATTTCGTAGTTTTAAAGATCTAAGCATACATGGGAACGGACAGACGCAGCGGGGAACTTTGTTTCTAATTATGTAGTGATATGCATTTACTCATCATGATTGAATGAAGTATCCTAATAACTTGTTTGTTATAGATTGGTTGCTGAACTTCAGAAGCGTGTTCAAGGAACTCTTTACCAAGCTAAACTTCAAATACTTGTAGGAGATGTTCTCAAAACAGAATTACCTTTCTTCGACATTTGTGTTGCCAATGTCCCATATCAAATCAGTTCACCTCTAGTCTTCAAATTATTATTACACAGGCCATACTTTAGATGTGCAGTTCTCATGTTTCAAAAAGAATTTGCACAGAGACTGGTAGCAAAGCCTGGTGATAAGTTATATTGTAGGCTCTCTATAAACACACAGTTGTTGGCTAGAGTTGATATGTTGATGAAGGTTGGTACAGCTTCAGATTTATTATTTGTGTGACTGACACTGGCTTGGCCACCATCAGGGATTTTAATTTTGATTACACTAATTAGTTCAAGTTGCCAAATATCAGAATTTGTCGGTCACTAGTTTGAAAGATATATTATATTATTGTGTTTATAGGTGGCCGATCTGTCTCCCCAGTTTGGTCACATTTATATCTCAAAAACTAGGGCACCTAGATTGAGGTCTGTTTTGTTCTAAATTTAATCGCCAATTAGTCATAATGTGTCACCAAGTTACAGATTCAGTTGGTGTGTAATTAAAAAGATATTAAAGAATTTTTTCATGGTGGCCAAGCCAGTGTCAGTCACACTTATTATTTCTGTCACAATAGTCTTAGTATGGACATGATGAGGAGAGACACATTGCATGTGACTAAAAGAGTAATTAATATGAGTATTGATGGATGCAGAGGGAGAGAAAGACCAAGTAAATGATGGAGAGATTGTGTAAGGAACAATATGAAAGATAAAGTTTGCATTGGTGGACAAGGGAGAATGGAAGACAAAAATGTGTTGTGCCTACCTCATGGGACAAGGGCAGGAAGATGATGCTGATTTCTCAAATTTAATGTATTCTATTGTGAACAGTGAACAATGTCTTACATTATTTACAGGTCGGCAAAAACAACTTCAGGCCACCTCCGAAAGTGGAATCAAGTGTAGTGAGGATAGAGCCAAGAAACCCACCTCCACCTATAAACTTTGTAGAATGGGATGGTTTGACTAGAATAGCATTTGTAAGGAAAAATAAAACATTGGCAGCTGTTTTCAAACATGCTACAACTATGGCTGTATTAGAAAAAAATTACAGAGTGCATTGTTCCCTTCATAATAAGGTAGGTTTGACAACACAGCTGAGCTGATTCCCTTTGAAAATCTGGAACTGTGTGTTGAGAACTTTTTGTGATTTAATATTAATCTACTTTCTTTTAGGAGATACCAGACAATTTTGACATAAAAGAGAAGGTTCAAGAAATACTAACTAAATCAGAAACAGAACAGATGAGAGCTAGAATGATGGACATAGATGACTTCATGAAGTTGTTACATGCTTTTAATTCTGAAGGAATACATTTTGCATAGTATATTTAAAAATTAAAACAAACGTTATGAAACTCAAATGTTTTTCAATATCTATTTTAGTCCTCATAGGTACAACTAATAAATAATGCAATTACAGATCGAAGATCCTGCATTTTAGAATTATATTTTAGCATTCTTGAATCCTCTGTCAGCATAATCATCAGCTTTAAGGTTTGATTTGAAGGGGAATCCTGGTTGCCCTGGCAAAACCATTGGTTTAGAAACATGTACTCTCCAGCCTCCTTTCTTGGTCCAATCCTGAAAATATAAAGAAAATAAGACAAAAGCACCAGAATAGCCCACAAAATTTAGTTGTATTTAGCATTTTTTTTTCAATTTCATGTTATCACAGTATGCCTTTTAATTAAAATATGATTTTCAACCACATGTTAGTGTCTTTTTGTTCTGGCTAATCTCCAAAACAGCTGGACTGCTTTTGACAGGACTTTCACTGGCAGATAGCTAATGTTTTAGGAAGTAACTTCAAAACAAAAAAATAAAATCCATTTCAAGTATGGAAATAATAATTTGATCAGATGAAGATTTTGGGACACAGCTAGTGAAATGTATGAGTTAGTAAATATATGATATTTACAGAATTTTCAATGTTACCAACTCGGTTTGAATTTAGCAGACTTAGCTCTTCAAAAACCAGCAGTGTTGTGAGCCCCTCATAAGACAGCATCATGCTGAGTGGTAGGTAACCTACTCGTTGCACCCACAACATGCAAGCTATAAACTGTTTTTTTTTTGTTCCATCCTATTGATTGTATAAATATTTGTTGTGTTGTATGTTTCTTGTTATATTTTTGCCATTTTGTTTTGTATGATGCACATCATAATTTATCCTTGTGACAAATAAATATATTTTCTTCTTTCTTCACCCAAAGCTTGTGTATTTGAATTAATACTTACATTTGTATTATATTTAAAGTAGTAGTGACCACAAAGAATTCCAACACCAATCAATGCAAATTTTCCAGCTAAGTATCTATAATCGGCAGCTCGGGACGCGCCCTATAACAAAATTAAAGTTTGTATTATTCTAATAGTATTGACCATTTAGGTTAGGTTCCTGTTATGTAAGCTCACCAGCATTGGCGTAAGAGCAGCAAACAAGCGGTCCAGAGGCGCGCGGTAGATGCGGCGGAATACATTAGTGCGTTCTTTCCAATATTCTGGTACATATACTGGTTCATTTGGAGCCAGGACCTGGTCTTTCAACCACTGCTTGCGCCAAGATCTCTCGATATCGGTCATACCTAAACATCTTTCACGTTCAATTGCCACACGCCCAGCAATGGACATGGGCTTTACGCCCGCTGTTTGAGCCATATTTGCCCAATATGCTATTCCAAGTGCTATATCAGCCCTTCTATCGTTTCTTTTACCAACTAAAACCAACCAAATTGTGATTTGTGAACGATTTATTGACAGCTGACAATGTCTGTCTGACAAGAGCAGTGTTGCCAGGGCCCTTGAGTCGAAACTTCGAAAGTTACGTTTCGTTGCCTGAAATGTTACATTCAAAAGTTTTTGGGGTTAGAGGTCAGAGGTACATATTGATTTCAAATAAATGGCGGAACCCATCATAGATGCCGCGGTCGAGGGACGACTTTTTCGAGGTCAAAGACATTCCTCGACCTTTATGAACTTGGAGGGTTCTATTGATGATTTTGATTATTATAATTCCGTAACTACACACGTCTATTAGTCGCAAACAAATCCACATACAGTCTGTCAAGAAAGTCATGAAAAAAGGGAGGGCGCTACCATCGTTTATTATGGATTATGGTATCCCTATAAACGACTGAAAGGTTTTGATACTTTTTTAAAAATAATATTTACTGATTTATTATCATTTTACTATCATGTTGATTATCTGACTCATCTGCCTAAATTTCTAACACTCAGGGTACAAAAAAAGAGTTGTTACTTCCATGGGGTCGGCAAGTTAAAGCTGATTGTAGATGGCGCCACCACCGCACAGACCCAATCTGACCAATGAGGTCAAACTATTTTGAAATATAAAATTACATTGACAGATTTTCAACCAATGACGATGCTTAGGTTCATGCGGTGCTAGCGCCATTAGTTCCACAGTTGCCAACCCCATTATTAGTGGTGAATAATATTCACCTTCCAACTAATTTAAATTCCAATAACATTAGATTTTAATTGGTGCATAATGGTTATTTATTCTGCAGTTTGTTAGTGATCTCCATTACCTGATTTAAATAAATATGTAAATTAGAATAAAAATTACGTGTGTGTGTGATGAGAAATAAAAATGCTTAAATCTAAACTCAAGTGGTGCCAGCAACACCAGTAGTTAGTATTTTACCTCATGTGAGATTGACTTATTTAATTTACTGATTTTCCTCCGATCTATTGCCAAAACTTTAATTTTTCTACTGATTTCTTCAGATAGCACACAGACTACTATAATGAGGGATTTTCTTTTTCAACTCCCCTAGTCGCTGGATAGATGGCGCTGACTGGGGTACGTTACTGGAAGGAACGGAACGTGACAATTTTCTGATTATTTCCCTTGTATGTTATTTTGAGAACGTAAAATGAAACGTAAATTAAAAGTAAATAAATAAAGTAATATGGCAATGGTCACATCACATCACATTGATATTTTGAAAATAGCCTCTATATGTAACTAAACGAAAAGGAAAAATAAAACAATGCTTACCAATACTTTTTAGGGTTTTCCACGCCAGAAAGAAAATGTCCCAAGAGAAAAAGAAGAGAAGTCGTTGCCTTGTGGATTTATGTATAAATGAAGGCATGCATCTTTTTCCTAAAGATGAAAGTCGTAAAGCGCAATGGGTACAAGCCATCGTACATGTCAAACCTGGACGGGCCATAAAAAGAAATTCGCACATATGTTCAGCACACTTTAAACCAAATGATTTTGTAAGAACAGCATTATCAGTGTTACAACCAAGTAAGTTCATCTATGTTTAGTATTGTAGGTATTTTCTTAGGTTCAAAAACACCAGAAGAATTGGGTGACGCCTTTCCCCAGCAGTTGGACTGAATAGGCTAACAACAAAAAACAATAGTTTACCTATTTTTAGATGTGGCATCAAAAGTATTGAAGCAAACAGCCATTCCATCCATATTTCCATGAAAAAAATCATTTCAACCTCCCACAACATCCCATACCATAACATCCAAAGATCAAGATTCAACATCATACGCTGCTCCAGAACCTGATGAACATCAAGATTCTCAGGCTCTCAACTTCTCTCTCTCACTGATGGCATACCATGGGGAAGGCCTACGACCAGCCGTCTACGTTTATTATATGCACAAAACTACAAACACACGCTTTGTTATCAATTTAATAGCAAGTACTATTTAAAAAAATATTTGAAGCCCCTAAAAATCCCCCTAATCTTGTCCCTAAAAATGTCCCTTTTAACAATTCTATTCCCTGAATTTAGGGGTAAAACCCTTAAGCTGGCAACCATGCCAAGCGTTTTGACTTTGACACTAGTAACGTAGTCGGGTCAGCGCCATCTATAGAGTTGTTGGAAACTATTTTTTTTTTTTAATTCTTAAAATGAAAACCTCTCATAGAGATAGCATCTTGCTTCTGGCAACACTGTTCGGACATCTCCTGTCGAGTGTCGCCTGTCGGTGTCTAAAAGATAATTATTTCTATTTTTTCTTTTTAACATTTGTGGTGGATAAAAATATCCTGAAGAAGATAACAAGATGCCTCGGTACCATAAAGTGGAAATTAATAAAACAGAATGGATTGTCCCCGAGAGATATCAAATGCTTACACCTGTGGGCTCAGGTGCTTACGGACAAGTCTGGTATGTGTTTAGGAATATATTCGGCAATATGCCAGTATTTATGTGTAATGAAAGTGCTGCATTTATTTATATCAATAATTTCAATAGCGCAAAATCTATGCTCCGCAACCGAATATGAGTTAAGTAGGTACATTGCCCTTACGTGGGCGGGCAGCTTAAGCTGTTTGTCTATTCTTGAAATGAACAACAATTTGTTTACAGTTCCGCTATCGACACTTTGCATAATATGAAGGTGGCAATTAAGAAATTGGCGCGACCATTCCAGTCTGCCGTGCACGCCAAACGGACTTATCGCGAGCTGAGGATGTTGAAGCATATGAACCATGAGAATGTTATTGGTAAATATGCCAAATTATTAACCGCGTACATAGTTGGCATCAACTCTGCAGCAGTCTCAGAAAATATCAAGTTATTAATTGTTGGAATAGTGTGATTAGCCTGATTTTACAGGTAATTAGTATGTTGTGTTACAATCTCTCTATTTCATAACAGGTTTGCTGGATGTATTCAGTCCAGAAAAAACTCTGGAAGAGTTTCAGCAAGTATATTTAGTAACTCACTTGATGGGAGCAGACTTGAACAACATAGTTCGCACTCAGAAACTATCAGATGACCATGTCCAATTCCTGGTTTACCAAATTCTCCGTGGTCTTAAATACATACACTCGGCAGGAATCATTCATAGGGTATGAATATATGCCAGAACTGGTTTTCTATTGTTATTTACTTTTAAAACATATTAGATCAGCAGAAATTGAGTCATTCACATGTTGTGTTCATTCATTCATCACAAGGAAAAATATAGATCAATGAACTAATTCCATTACAATAATAAGAAAATTATTTAGAATTTATAATTTGCATGATTTAACTCCACATGCCATTTCTTTAAGGCATTAATTTATTTAACACAAGTATTAATTGTAGGACTTAAAACCTTCTAACATTGCTGTCAATGAGGACTGTGAGTTGAAAATCCTAGATTTTGGACTAGCCAGGCCAACTGAGACAGAGATGACTGGTTATGTAGCTACAAGGTATGAACATAAAATTTGTTTCTACTACCATATTTACTTGTTAAATTGTAACTATTAAATTTTACTCAGGGTCATAATGCTACAGCCAACCTAATTGCAAAGTTAAGATTGTAATAAAATCATGCTTTGCTTAACAAAAGACAATGACCAAAATGTTTGAAGAAATGTTGCATTTATATTTGCGGCCACTAACAAAACATGTATACTATTTTAGTATGACAAAATAACATATACACAACAAAATAACATAGCACACAGAATTGTACAGATTGCTGTGACAGTTAAGATGATTTTTCATATAACTGTATTAGTAGTATTTATAACTTTAATTTAACCCTTCGTTTGTCGGAACTTGATCTACACAAGACACAATGGCTTCTTAATTGTGTCTCTAATTACGGCATACAAGAGGTTAATCGAAAAAATACTGGCACTGCCTTTGATTTTACACATAATAATTCTTTCCTGATCAACCATTAAGAAATCATCATGTCTAAGCTGATTTAACTCAGTCCAAACTGCAGGTCGCTCTTTACCTCCATAGTAAGTTCTGTTTGCTATGCAATTTTTTTTATGTGTAAATAGTTTCGTTATTGGTCGCGAAAAAATAAAAAATTCACTGGCTTTTCCCCAATGAATTACTCAGCTATTTATAGCT
This sequence comes from Xestia c-nigrum, assembly GCA_916618015.1. Classification (NCBI taxonomy): domain Eukaryota; kingdom Metazoa; phylum Arthropoda; class Insecta; order Lepidoptera; family Noctuidae; genus Xestia; species Xestia c-nigrum. The sequence continues at coordinate 8,135,924 of OU745245.1, read as the reverse complement.
ACTTGAACTTATTTATTGCTGACGGAGTGTATTAGATCCTACATTTTTGTATTTATCCAGTAACAACATTGCAGGTGGTATCGTGCCCCAGAGATCATGCTCAACTGGATGCATTACAACCAGACAGTTGACATTTGGTCTGTAGGCTGCATTATGGCTGAATTACTAACTGGCCGCACTTTATTCCCAGGTTCAGACCGTATCCTTTTAATTTCAAACGTTTTTTATATCTCTGAATGTCTAGAATTTTATTATGCATGTAGTTTACTTTCTGTTACAATATTTATAACCTTTTTCACCTTGGGATTATAAGAAAATATTTCTGGTTTTCAAGTTCCTGTTATAATGTTTTATGTTTAGCTGAAGTAGATTCATTGTTCATGTACATAATAATTATGCGTAAGGTTTATGGAAATATGTACTCCTACACCCATTTAGCTAACTGGGGATATTAAGTGAACTAAACTAGTTACATAATCAAACATTGTGTATTCTTAACTCTCCATCATCTGCATTTTATTCCAATCCAATATTTTTATTTCAATCAATTAGTATTTGTTTAAGAATGAGCCTATTTAATTTATTATATGATAATGATTTTTGTTTCTATTGATATACATTAGATTTACAGCCTAGCTTGTAATATATTTTTTTATCTTCAATGGCTTTCACCTTAATTGATGAGACAGATATCCATCAATTGAATTTGATCATGGAGGTACTTGGGACACCTGCTCAGGATTTCATGTCGAAAATATCTTCAGAGTCTGTAAGTAGCTTCCATTTGATGTTCCAGCGGTGACATGGTGTAACAATAAGTGTACATATATTATTATCAGCATTAGAAAATACAGCTTCGCCATTAACTCGCTTAATTCGATGTTGTCATGTCGTGTCAATAAATGGCTTGTGTAAGTTTGGTGCTTGTGTAACCTTAACATGCGTGTACTCAGATATTGATCACCTCACAAGAATATTGTTTCTGTGTGGAAGACCTGATCAAGAGACTATTGACAAAATAATAAGTGAAGAGGTGAGTAAGCCAACTAATCATTAAATTTTATAATACACAGACCATGTGTCAGAAAAAATGCTGCTTTCTGATATGCGAAACAACACAATATTACTAAATTAAAAATAAATATTAACAAAAATCGTCAATTTCAGGCGTGCAATAATTATCTTACCAACTGTAAAAAAGTTTGTCTTGTTTGAATAAGTGTAAGTAATGTTTGTTGTCATTGTGAACGTCTTATGATCGCTATTTAGAAAAGAAAACATGGTGTGCGCTGTATTTAAAGTTCGTGACGTGCCAATTTGTGTTAACTTGTGCTTATGGCAATTACCTACGTTTGTATAGAATGAGTCATCGTTGAAATTAATTCATTAAAAGAAATACAGTTATATTGGTCACGTGTGTACAGATATCTTGTCCTAGTGCATTAATCACTTTATTTAGAATAGCGAGTGGCGCAATATAGCTTGTTAAATGAACTGCTTAGGTCATTGCCACACTGACATATTTATGACCAAAATCTCGGCATTCTCAGCTGAAAGACGTAGGTTCAAGTATCGGAACAAAGATCGTTGCTGCCCGTCTGCGGATTCCTATGACTTTCAAAAGGTCGTCGTTATATCCGGTGGCGCTTACCCTACTATGCCTTCCAGTCGCGTACGCGCTCTCTACCTACCCCAAAGACACCATTTTTCTAACGAGTAATACATTTTCTATTCTAATCTTAAATGTAAGTTGGTAGATTTGTATGTAAGGGGTAATCTTCGTAACTACTGATCCTACTCCGAAAATTCTTTCACTAATCTATATTATCCTCAAACATTTTCACACATACGTTTTCACACATACGTATTCAATCTCGTTATACGGAAATGAACCCATCATTTCCGTATAACGAGATTGAAGCCGCGAGCAAAAGCTAGTATTTCTATAAAACGATCGGTTCTGTCGGTTATGCGCAAGGACAACAGAAAGCACATACAGTATTAGTATGGATACGGTAGACTTGGACTGCATGTCTTCAGGTAAATTATTCCTATTTGGTTTATTGATAACCAATGACTTCAATTATTCAATTGATGGCTATTTGCGCTCACTACAACTAAAAATTATATACGTCTACCTACAGTAAAATGTTGCAATTTTAATAGCATTAGGTACTTAATATATTAAAATTGCAACATTAACATGCAATTGCAAAATTTATTTAATTTGCATTATTTAATAGCATAGGTACTCATCGCGCTATGTTTTAACAATATTGATGCGGCGTCATGCTAATTTCCACTTTAAATAAAAGAATCGGGCTGCGCACTAGGTGGTTATTCTTTCGAGATAAGAATTTAGTTTACAGTTTAGATAGATTTTGTCATATCTAAATCCGTACAGCCGTTCTGGCAATAAAGACACAGAGTCACAATCTCATTAGGTAGCCCTCTTCTATGGTAGATTAATTGAATTTCCTTTGCTTTATGCGAATAGTGTAACTTGGAGGAGAAAGATCCAAGACTAGGGAATGTACCAAACTCTAGGGAGGCCTTTGAGAAAAATAAAAATATCTTACCGGTGTCAAATACTTAATTTTTTTTTTAAGGATGGGTAATCATCAAATGACTTCTCCCACTCTGGGCGGAGCGGGAGGGAGTGTCAGACTTTTACTGACTAAAACCCATCCATGTTCCTTCCTCGCCCTTTATGTTCCGGGGCCGCGGTATCTCTTTCGAACAGGCCCGCAACCCCGGCAGGCTTCTCTTGTTTTGTAAGATTTCAATTAATAATAAAAATAATATGCGTGTAGTCTCGGGGATTTTTTTTTTAAAGCCGTTCGTATCTTCAGTGGACAAGGGACTCGCCCCACTGTCCGTGGCTAATGAGAACTCGCACAAACCTGTAGTAGGTACTTTACCTACTACTGATGATCGCAAGAAGGTATCACAAGGCAAGGAGCTTCACGGGCCTGATGTGGATTTTCTGGCCTCCAGTACCTCAAAGAGGCTCTCGTTAGGCAGCTGGCTCAGGGCCTTTGGAAAGCGGACCTCCTGAAAACTACTCCTATTGGTGCGCGGTTACTTTCTCTGGAGCCCTGGCCGCAAATATTTTGAAATGTTTTTTTAGTAATATTGATTTTATATTTCCTAGTTAAAAAATGTAAAATACAAGTTAGAAAAATGAATAAACGAGATAATAATATTACGCGCGTCGGTGTTGGCATGTTCCAGGCCAGGAACTACATTCAGTCTTTGCCGGCGCTGCAGAGACGTGACTTCCGCGAGGTGTTCCGTGGAGCCAACCCGCTAGCCGTCAACCTGCTTGAGTTGATGTTGGAGTTGGACGCCGACAAGTAAGTTATCGTCATCATCCGGGGACTTGTTCCACCTAATGCTGACTGAACGTCAGTCGGTTTTGTGCCAAGCTCTCCTAGTCTGCAGCGACTGTAGCCTAACCAGAAACCAGGAGAAACTACAAAGTAACTATAGTATTGAGATCAGAAATACTATTTCTTCGAAAGGAACCGATGTTTAATTAACAGTTTTCCTTTAAGACAAAAATGTGTCTGGGGTATTTGGGTTTGATGACTAAATTATGTATGTAGGCAATACAAGTAAAACCTGTTCTCCGAGTCTAAGAAAAATTAATGTAATTTGAATAAGTATGCTGGTATACAATTACTTGATTGTAAATGAATAAAATCTAGTTTAAAAAATAAGGACGTGTAAAAGTTTTTGTGAAAGCCAATTTGCAAAATAAATATCATTTATCATTAACAATTTTGGTAAAATTAATTCGAGTCCATATGCCGTGTAACCAAAACTGACTAACTATTCTATGGACTGTTTCTGTCTCATACAAGTGTTTGAATTTTATTAATTAACCAGCCGACCCACACCAGCATTGCCCAGTGACGGATTCCTATTTCACTTGCCTAAGGGTTGAATTTTCCAAAATACTCTAGCGGATGCCTACGTCATAATAGCTATCTGTACCTTTTTATCAGATGGGAAATCATCAAATGACTTCTCCGCGGAGCGGGAGGGAGTGTCAGACTTTTACTGACTAAAACCCATCCATGTTCCTTCCTCGCCCTTTATGTTCCGGGGCCACAGTATCTTTTTCAAACAGTCCCGCAGCCCCGGCAGGCTTCGGATCTTGCCGATTTAAAATGTAACCCGCTCCATCCAGTGATTGTAGTTGTGTGTTGATAGTCCGGACACACGATTTTATAAGTAAGAAGATTTCCCTTAAATGTCAAAAATAAACATTTTCTTATCTTATTTGTACTTGATCGCGAGCTCACGACTGAGTGACCTGTTCCAGGCGCATCACTGCGGAGCAGGCGCTTGCGCATGAGTACTTGGCGCAGTACGCCGACCCGGACGACGAGCCCGTTTCCGCGCAGTACGACCAGAGCTTCGAGGATATGGAGTTGCCCGTCGACAGGTGGAAAGGTATTTATCACTACGTTACCACGTATATTTATTATTATCATCCTTTTTCATCACTTGGAGCTTCTTCAATACATCTCCAATAAACCATCGATAGTTATTCATTTGCATGCTAGCCTCATCATCTTTTCTTTCGTTCGATATCTGAAATCAACCCATGTCCATTCGCAAAAGACTGGCGGCTTCGCCATGTTGCTGATTTTCGTTTGTGATTTTAACTCGGCAAGTAAAATAGTTAAAGAATTGTTAATTATTGAAGTCGTTAATACTCGTTATCAGTATTTTGTCGATAAGGGATAGAGTGCATGTAAGCTTTCCCATGAAAAAATCCACTCTTACACGTTATCACACTAATATAATAACGAGGAATGTTCTGTTGCGGGCTGGGGTGCCTTATCTGATGGATATGATACGATAATTATAGCTCTATCGGATTACTAAGTAACCGTGCTGATAATTGCGATTTAAGCAAAGGGTTTATTGGATTTTTCTAAAGCTAGTAGCTTAGCTTTTTGAAGAGTTTAAATTAATGATTCTGAGAACTTGAACATCGAAGTAGTAGCTTTTCATCAGTAGTTTATAAGTAACTAGCTGAGACCCGCGGCATCGCCCGCGTACCTTCCTCGGGAACCACTCTATCCTTTGGTGAAAACAGCATGAAAATCAGTGCAGTAGTTTTTGAGTTTATCGGGAACAGACAAGTACTTTAAAAAAAATAAGCAGTGATAGTGATAAAATAAGATTTAATTTCGAATGATACTTTAGAACTTTATTCTATTGAATCATTCAATATCCACGACAGCGAATAAATATTAAAAAAAACGAAATGTTTTTTTTTTCAGAGCAAGTATGGAAAGAAGTGGTGGAGTTCAAGCCTCATCCACAACACATGAACACAGTGGTAGAAGTGCCGCCATCTTAAAGTATTCACCAATACGTTTCTTTTACAACTGTCATCGATTTACTTGAACCTTGCTGAAACTACACCCGGCGCTTTTTAACTGTGGGTTAGTAAAATCCAGGGTAAATAATAATTAGAATAAGCACATTAATCAATACTTTTATCCTGTGCAAGTTTACAAGACATCATAGTAGACAGATATAACTCGGGATGACTTGACATGAAAATTATTTAAATATTGTAATGTAGTATAAAAAAAGTGTTGTTGAAGCCGGGTAAGTTGGCATTTCAAATGTTTGTTCTATAATTAAACTAGCAGCACTGAAGAAGTCCACCACTGTCCATCCTTATTCTTAAAGATACAAAGGTGAAAATAGGTTGACCACAAATGTTTGCGTTTGTACAAATATAGTTTTGAAGAAGTACTTATTGCTTGTTTATCGGTCTATGTGTTATGCTAGTTTCTGTTTACCCCTTGATGGAATAAAGTACGGTAAGTATCTTATTTTACAAATGGATGAGACAAAATAATTTTGATAAGATTTTGGAAATCACTTTTATTATACCATTGCGGCAGTTGAGTGATATAAATATGTAAATGTTACGAAAATGGATTGTAACTTGAAATAAGAAGTAAATTAAGCACAAAAAAATATTTTTTTGAAAATATAGTACTTATATGAAATCGGTTTTAGGCACAATAAATGTAGGGCGGGTAGGCGTATCGACACACAAACGGGTACCACGTTTTCAGCACATTATTCCGAACTAAGAGCAGCGGTGGCCCAGTGGTGGCGGCCCCGACTTACGAACAGTAAGGCGTGGGTTCAAACCCAGACAGGCGCACTACTTTGTGTAATTTATTTCATCACCACTGCTCTCAAAATGGTGAAGGAATCATGAGGAAACCGGCATGTCCTAGAACCAAAACAATCGAAGACATGTGACATCTATCAATCCGCACTGGGCCCGAGTGGTGGATTATAGCCCATTCCCTCCCATACTGAAGCCTGAGTCCCAGCAGTGGGAACAATTAATAGGCTGATCATGATGATGATTCCGAACAACTGCTCCATTCATCATGTTGACCATGTAAGTTTGCATATTTTGTGAAGGAAACAATTTTTATTTTTAAAGCATGTAATAAAAAAAAAATTGGGGGTTCGAAATGATGTACTGAATACGTAACCGTGCTGCAATTGTTTCTGAATTGATGCCCCTTCCACCCCGTATGTATAGATAATAGTGATTGAAGTCGAGTTGTCGCAGAGACGAGGCTCTGTCAGGCATTTAATGCTCGGCTGTGATGTAAGTTTTGGTAGGTGTTACCATCATTGTAACTTGTGGAGCTATTACCAATTGGGCGTATTTTCGGTACGTATAAACTTGCTTATGCACGCTCCCGTGATAATGCTTGTCGACGTAAATATTTTTGTAGTAAATTGTGCTTCTAAGCATATACCAAAACCAACATTCTTCTTCATTCTTTCGACCCGAATGGCGCAGGGGTATATATATTTTTTTTTTGGGACAAGTCCGCCACACTCGCCCAAACCACTGTAACTCCTGAAAGCCAGAATTAACAGTGGCGACCACCAGAAAAGCGCCGAGACAATGAAGCTCGACGAAGTCCCAGAGAATGAATTTAATTGTCTTGGATCCCGCAACGAAATGAATCAGAAAGTATAGCAGAGGAGTAGCAAAAAAAAACTGCAACCGCGCAGCGGTAGTGAAGCTGCCTTACTTTCTTAGGGTCCTGGATTAGAATCCCGGTAGGAGCAAATGTTTGTGTGATGAGCATGGACATTTGTTTCCGAGTCATGGATGTTTATACGTATAATAAGTATGTATTTATAAACAAAAAGTGTAAATGTAGTTTATCAACTGTCTGGTGACCACGACACAAGCCTTGCTTAATCGCACTAGATGGCGCTGTGTGTAATGTCCAGCGATATTTATTTATTTATTCTGAGAACACGCCCAATCTCAATAGTCCATATCTATGAAAATATGTCATATTGTATTTTTAATACTACTTATATCTAGTTTATAGGTACTTATTCAAATAAATACAATTGAGCCTTTTATAAAATGTAATAGTGATAAAAAGAGCAATATACTTCCGTCGTGAGTATAATATGTATAAATAAAATATAATTATGTAAGCCTATCATTTGTAAGTAAATGCTTTTGTAGTTGATGCCTTGCAAGCTGTAAAATAACATCATGCAGACACATTGCGGTCGCCTGTAGCTAGGGTTGCACACTATACTGTTTTTAACTAAATTATACTTTTTACTGTTAAGTATACAAAATACTGTTTTCAGCATCAAAATGCAAGCACATTATTCTGTGTTATACTTAGAAGCTCACACAAATTTCGCCATCTCATTATTTACAGAAAGAGTTTTTTCAGTAATGAATGCTAAGTAGCAGGAGGATAGAAATAGAGCATCTATAAATTTAATAAAAAATGAGCACCTCATTTATTTTAATTTCTGTTATAATTAATATTCTTCATAGACCTGAATATACTTTATTTCTTGTAAAAAAAAGTTGGCAACCCTACCTGTAGCCAGTACATTGTGTTACCCGCTACTAATTGGCTTTATAATGCTGGTGCTAACTAATTTGCGGCTAATAATCATTAGTTAGAACTAAGATTGTATGTATAGCTGATCAAGATACCATCTATGAATGTCAATTTTTCAAATGCTTCCTATTGTGTAGTTAAATGGCTCTACTTATTACATAGACAGGTTTGGTGGCAGATAAAATTGACCAGCCGTCCATTGAGATGACTTTTTCTCAGTTTATGCTACATTTATTGTAGAAATGATTCCTTTATGAAGGTAACATTGAGGGGAATGAAGAGGGTTTTAGGCAAGGATGTGTATCTTTAGATTATGATGTAATACCATATTATTTGCCATTTGTTATTATAGTAGCGCCTAATACGCAAAAAATGTTACAAAGGCCTACTGCACTATCGTTATTTATTTGGAAAAAATAGTTGAAATTTGGTGGTGCCGTTCATTAAGTTTGTTAAATGGTCGGACTCTACAAGCAAAGCTAGTTCAAGCGCCATTTTTTAACTTAATCAGTTATACAAGTTATAACGCACTCGAACTATTCTTTTTACGCGTATTGGGCGTAGCATAATGTTAATAAATATAAATATTTTTAAGATATAATCTTATTTTTTAATACAGGCTACGTCATCAATTTGTAAGTATTACACAACGTAGAATATGTGTTACTGTTGAATTGAAAGAGTAAAAATTTTAATAATTTAATATTGTATTTTATTTTTATCTGCCCCACCAGCTTTTTTACAACTCCGATTTGGAGTTGACTCAGTTGATAAACCCATTCAATGCAGCGAGGAGGGCCGATCAACGCTTTTTAGGGTTCCCTTGCCAAATGGCAAAAAACGGAACCCTTATAGATTCATCATGTCTGTCTGTCCGTCCGTAACACACAGCCACTTTTTCCGAAACTAGAAAAACTAGGCTGTTGAAACTTGGTAAGTAGATGTATTCTGTGAACCGCATTAAGATTATCACGCAAAAAAATACTTTTTTTTTTCAAAAAAATAAAACCTACTTCACACAAAAAAGCGAAAAATAACTTTAGCTTCAGAAGTCGGTGTCCTTTGTTTGACTGATTTAACTAGTTTTTTTTTGTCACCGACTTCTGAAGCTTAAGTTATTTTTCACTTTTTTGTGTGAAGTCTGTTTTATTAAAAAAAGGCTTTTATTTTTTCACTTTTTAGTGGTTTACATGTGCATACCCTTTCACAGCGTACCTACCTACCGGCGTGATTTTTTGTTATGAACTGGTGTAAACAATAGACAGACATGAGATTTCAGCAATCCCAGTACATTTGCTATCATTTATTGAGGAGTTCTGTTGCCTATCTTGCGAAGTTCTTCATCAGATCTTTACCAAATTTAAATGGGATCACTCCGAGAAAGTACTCTTTCTAAAACTACCCAAGTCGCTTCTGGTGTGCCTATAAAATTTGAAGAGTTCCCTCTATTTCTCCAGGATCCCAGTATCAGGATCCTGACTTGATGATTATGGGACCTTCTGGGAAGCAATCATAAAACAAAATCGGTTCAGTTCGGTTGAGGATCATAAGAAACCCCAAAAATTGACCGAAGAGCGTCAGGAGAGACTTGATGCTGTTCAAGAACATCAGGCTGCAACTTGCTCCGTGGAGACCTCTTCGGATCGCGAAGCACGTCTGCGTTCACAGCGTATTCACGCATCTACATCCAGGTCTCTAGAGACCAGTGAAGAATAGATGCGCGACTGACCGCTGATCATGAACGTCATGCATTGTCTCGCGAGTCGGAGACGTTCACGGATAGAGAATTGCGCTTGAGTTCTCAGCGTATCTACGCATCTGCTTCTAGGTCTCTAGAGACAAGTGCGGAACGTGATACACGACTGTCCGCTGATCGTGAGCGACATATGCATTGTCTCGCGAATCGGATAAAGTTTACCGATACAGAATCACGCTTGAGTTCTCAGCGTATTCGCACATCTACTAATAGGTCTTTTGAAACGAGTGATGAACGTGATGTGCGACTAACTGCTGATGGAGATTATCATACATTGCCCTGAACACGCACACAAAATATTCATAATCGTGTGTTCCTCTGTGGCCGGCCGGCTGGAGTACCTACGGCATGAAGAGACAGAAGAAGAGCGCGAAGACTTTCGACATTCTCTGAACAGAATGTCGATATCATCTGAAGAACCGGACGTGTCTCAAAGTATAGCCGTAGGGCATGGCGACCTTCCTTGGGTTGATAAGGAACGGAGTGCATTTACGTATACTTCTATGATTGAATACGCCACATATTCCGCCATCGGAAATTGTACTTTTTGTGAAGCTGTTAAGCTTCACAAAAAGTACAATTTAAAACAAATAAAAAAAAATACTTACTTACAATTTTTTTTTCAAGTACAATTACAATTTGGCAAAAGGAAACAAACGGTATGTGTTACTCAGGTGGGAAAGATCCGTTATTTTCCCTTCCCCGGGTTCTTAGAATTCGACATCAGACGTTTCAGATCTTCGATTTTGACGACCCTGTTGTCGCTGGCATAAGCAACAGGATCCGCGTACGAAGTCGCGGGCAGAAGCTAGATTAAATCAAGAATAGGCTGCCTTACATTCTTAGAAGTCCTGGGTTCGAATCCCGGTAGAAGCAAATGTTTGTGTGATGAGCATAGACCACGGTGGCATAGACATTAACTAGTTTCCGAGTTAGGTACTGATTTTTGTATGTATAGGTAGGTACTAAGTATGTATTTACAAATAAAAAAGTATACCTATATTATCACCTATCTGGCGACCACGACACAAGCCCCGTTGCTTAGTGTGGCACTAGATGGCGCTGTGTGCATTGTCCAGCGATATTTGTTTATTTAATTTAGTTTCAACTATAGTTTGGTTAAATGGGACCTAGATAAGTGAGAAACCTCCATAGCTGGAACTCATGCTGAGGTCCCGACATTGTTTTTATGCCTGAATATCTGAGAAACTGGTTTGAATGTCCCAGTTATCCAGGTGTGTGTTACCCTGGCAAGATGTTGTGCATTTGGGCTGTGAGACCTTAACAAATAATTAGAGTATCATGAGGAGCAATTTGCTTACTAATAGCAAAATTTGCTTGAACTAAGTTATTTGAGAAAAACACATTTTGCTGTTGTAACGTTAGAAACGTTATCCTGGCAAAATTGATTTTCAAAAAATTCGTTTAGCCCGGAACCAAATACAGGGTGGTGATGACAATACGACAATAAATTAAACTACGCATACCTCAAGACGTTCATAACAAACAAAAAAAAATCGTTTGAAAATATCAAGTAGTTTAGTCACAGGAAATTATTTTTCACCTTCAACATTTGCTACATGATGTATCTGATTTTAAGGAAGCACTAACAGGTTAACGACCCCTTGCCAACTCGCTATTTAAAAACTTTCGCTAAATTTGATTTACTGCAAATTAGACCTTAAACCAGGCCAATAAGAGTCATAAAGAGTATCCTTAGAGTTAGATTTTGTCTGTTTTTTTTTTTTTTTAATTTCGGTTTTGTTTTTTTTTAATTGTGTAGAATTATTCCTATGAACTAGTACCGTATTACGCGTGTTTTCATTTATTGTCGTATCTATTGTCTTCTCCACTCTGTATATGAATAGATAGCTTTTTTTGCGTAGTAAATGTTAGTGAATAGCAAAATTTGTGTGTGATATGGTTATCGAGTTATTTAAGATTTTGTTGCGGTAACATTTTGGGATACCCCAGATCTCAAAAACGGCTCAACGCAGAAGATTGAAAAAAATACCAACAAGAGATAGGTATTAGATAGAGGTATTTTTTTCAATCTTCTGCGTTGAGCCGTTTGTGACACACAATATTAAGAATACTTATAACAAGAAAAATATTTAAAAAATTCTATTAAATAGTATTATTTTTTTGACGTATAATTAAATTAAATAGCCGGATTTTTTGCCGGATATAGGTTCTATTAGTCATTACTATACACAAAAAAGACACCCCAATTCATTCTGCTCAAAAACGAAGGAATTATATTTTTTTTACGAAAAATTTGTATGAAGCTAGTATTAAAAATTGAATTATCTCTTACGGAGAGTTAAACACAAATATTCTTACCGATGATTATAGCGCTAATTATTTATGATTTTTTGGTTGCCGATTTTCCGAAACATTTAATGTTGTTTTGTTTAAAAAAAAAATTATCAAAATATTTTTATTTATTTTTACGAAACGGCTCCTTTTAGTGTCCAAGCTATTAAATCAGAATTAACTCGGGTGTCTTTTTTTATAGTAATGACTAATAGAACCTATATCCGGCAAAAAAACCGGGACTTGCAAATTGAAATCCCTAGTCTATGAAAGCCGATTGTCAGCCCACCGTGCGGCGTCGCGGTATGCTGCAATAACGCCCGTGTCTAACAATGCGGCGAAATCTTGCCGCAAATCGCAATGCACCGCGTGCATAGGCTCTTAGATCGCGCTAAACTAGCCAAAATACACTTTCGTTTACAAAAGGGCGTACGCAGGTCGCCTTCCCTAACACTCAATGGGAGAAGCGGAGAGAAGAGATGCTGCGTTCGCCCACTCTGCGAAACTGAGATTGAAGCTTCTTTGTGTTGATCACACTTGCATTTCTTGTGTGCGTTCCGATGGCGCGGCCATGACGTAATTAAAAAAAAAAAAAAAAAACATGCCATTATTTTGTAAAAAAATGAAAAAGTAGAGTCCCAAAACCATAAAGAAGAAGTAGCAAAAATGCTCCACTTTCGACTGCAAAAATAAGTACACACATCAAAAGTGTCTAGGGATCAAGCATTTTTATGCGGATTTCTTGAGATTGAGATGTGGCTTTGTAATAAATTTATGATTTTATAAATTTATATGGATCCTTTTTGGTGCATTTCATAATTTGAATCAGGAACTGTGAGTCAAATTCGAGTAAAAGATGAAAATCAGCTGTCAATATTTTCCCTATAAAAACATACAACGCATTGAAGACATTATTAGTGCTACTGTTTCCCTACTACTGATTAAAACCAACGTTATTATGGAGCGGCGACGTCATTTAAGCAGGGAAGAAATGCTCAGAGCCGTGGGAATGATAGAAGCTGGTTCCCGGCAACGTACTGTGGCTTTAGCTCTGAATACAAGTCAGAGTGTTATCAGTCGACTTTGGACACGTTACCGAAGCACTGGTACCGTGGCTGAGCGCCATGGAGGACGGTATCGCTGCACCACACGGAGACAAGACCGATACATTCAAATCTTAACTCGAAGAGCTCCAACAATAACCGCCATGATGTTAGCCGTGAGGCTTCATCACTCTTCAGGGAACTTAATTAGCGACCAAACAGTCAGAAACCGCTTGCATGAAGTGAACCTTCATTCCCGAAGACCGCTACGGGTACCACCTATATATAGTAATGCACAATCGTAGGATTCGATATCAATGGGCTCTTGAACACAGAAATTGGGCAGAAGAACAATGGCGTTTCGTGTGCTTTTCTGATGAGTCTCGTTTTGGTATGAGACCGGATACAAGACGTATACGACACTGGAGAACCCCTGGACGCCAACAGCGATTAAAATCCTGCCAGGAAGTCCATCCTTATAGTGGTGGAACCATCATGGTATGGGCGGGTATTTGGATCGGCGGAAGAACTGAGTTGATTTGGATCAGAGGCAACCTCAACGCTCAAATTTATGCTGAGACGATTGTATCAGACGTCATCGTTCCTCTACAAGTGCAAATCGGTCCCTTATTTCAGTTAATGCATGATAATGCACGACCGCACACCGCAAGAGTTGTAAGACAGACTCTCGCCGCAGCTAACATCAATGTCCTGCCCTGGCCTGCTCAGTCGCCAGACTTGAATCCGATTGAGCATGCATGGGATATGCTACAGAGAAGAGCTCTGCCGAATATGGAGGGTATCCAGTCGCAAGAAGACCTTTTTTTGTTGTTGCAACGAACATGGGCGGCCATTCCACAGCGTGATTTGGATGAACTCATTTTGAGTATGCCAAACCGATGTTCTTGTGTTGTTAGTGTTCGCGGTAGAAACACGGATTATTAATTGGTTAAGTTACCCAATAAAATTTTAAAGAAAACTGTTATTTCAGTCTTTTTTTCGAACTTTTGTGTTAGTGGTTCAAGTGTCAAAAATCCCTTAATTAGGAAAATGGCAAATTTCTTTATTAATGCAAAGGTGACTTGGTTTATCGTTACTGTGACAAACGAAATCACTTTATTTGATGAATCCTTAAAGAAAATTTTAATTAATATCAATCAGGAGAAAAGTTATTGCAAAAATATATGTTGATCCCTAGACACTTTTGATGTGTGTATCTCAAAAAATCGCTAAAAATAGTCTGACACTCCCTCCCGCTCCGAATTAAACACTGTAATAGCAATAATATAAAATAAATAATAATAATAATAGCTGTAATAAAGTTGTACATGTATACATGGGCGCAGGACACTGGGAGTCTGCGCCCATGTATATATCTATTTTGTATTATCTTGGTTGGGCGAGGTATCTGTGTTTAGCCACCCAGCACATTTTTAAGATAATATTTTGCTAGATATAGAACAAGAATTAATAAGTTTTATTTAAAATATTTTTTTCTTTACACCTTCCTTGTAACAATAAAGCAAATGAATTTAGAATGTTACAGATGTTCATTTGTTTAATCTTTATGTCATCTTTATTCCACTTTTTTATGATCGTTAGAGTAGTAAGTATTGCATGATTGAAAGTAAAATATTTTAAGATAAGTAATACTGTGCCTGAAATAATATTTGGAGCAATTTCTAAGTATGATAGCCAGTAAGGATGACAATCGAAGGTATGCAATTTATTAATACTCATTTTTATCTATTTTTCTTAGCTGTCGGACGTGGGGTAATTTTCTATGGAAGTTGCAACTTCTCCTTTGTCAAAGCTATAAGGGTTTGAACGTGGCCGCGCCATTGATACGCTCCGAACCGCGCGGCCACGGAGATCTTTAAAACTAAGCATTGCATTAAAACTAAGCATTGCAGAGACCTGAAATTTTGCTAAGTAACAGATTGAATTTGTAAAAATCATCATCATCATCATCATCATCATCATCTCAGCCGAAAGACGTCCACTGCTGGACATAGGCCTCCCCCAAGTGTCGCCACATTGACCGGTCCCTTGCTACTCGCATCCACCGGATTCCCGCAACCTTCACCAGGTCATCGGTCCACCTAGAAGAACAAGACAATGAAGACATCCGCAAGAGAACCAAGGTCACCGACGTAGCCCGAAGAATTGCTAAACTTAAGTGGCAGTGGGCAGGGCACATTGCTCGCAGAACGGATGGCCGATGGGGCCGAAAAGTTCTGGAGTGGCGACCGCGAACCGGAAGACGATGCGTTGGAAGACCTCCCACTTGTAAAAATAAAGAAAGAAAATCCTGGGCTTATATTTTAGGAGCTGTAAGACTAATACGCCATGGCCGACAAAACAAATAACAATTTTAACAGGATTAGCTGAGATAAACTCGAGAAGCGCATCAACGTCGGGAAAGCCGGAGTCAGGGGGGGCACACTAAGGGCCGGTATTTCAATGCCACCTTAACTTATTGCTTAAGTTAAGTCCTGCATTTAAGCTAAGTGTCATTTTTAGAAGACAGAAGTGTATTTCAATCCGGATCTTCCTCGCCTTACTAATCTAGGATAAATCGCAATATTGCAACATAATAAACAGAATATGTCATTTTTCTATTGTCATCCTACTACATTGTATATTTTTTTAAGTTTTAAAAAGTTCTAAGAAAAAAGTTTTAAGTTCACGACATTGTTGAGTTGTCTGAACAATTGAGTAGTATCACGTAAGTACCTGCCTACCGTTTTCGCTCTTTCTCTACGATTTTACAACTTGGCAATCACTCAACTCTAAAATGTTTTTGTTCAGTAACTATACTTTTAGCTCGAGCAGTGATGATGAAGATATTATTGAATTTATCAATTATTCTACGACCCCACGACGTATACGAATTTATAGCACATGAGAGACTAATTTTCAGAAATGGAAAGAAGGTGAATTTTACGAGACAGCGGGCCTGTTTGCCGGATTGCCGCCATGGAATCTGAAGGCGATAGTCACTACGCTGCCGCCGGGGGGAAACTCCGCTGCCACGGCAAATCGCCGCTCAGCGGACAGACCTCCGGCGCGATTTTATGGCGACATGGAGAGAGCAACTGTCGCAACCCCGTGCAGGGCAGGCCACGATAGTGGCGGTGAGTCCCCTCTTTAAGGAGTGGCTGGAGAGGCGCCACGGCGTCCTCACCTTCCGCCTGACACAGGTCCTCACCGGACACGGATGTTTCGGGAGGTACCTGCACCGAATCGGGCGGGAGGAAACGCCCGGGTGTTTGCACTACGAGGATCGACCGGAGGATACGGTGGAGGTCTGCCCTGCGTGGGAGGAGCACCGCCGTGTCGTCGTATCGGCGGCGACGACCTCTCGCGTCCGGCCCTGGTTCAATCCATGGTCCGGAGCGAGACGGAATGGGAAGCCGTCACCTCCTTCTGCGAAGCAGTCATGCTAGCGAAGGAGGTGGCGGAACGTGAGAGGGAGAGAGCCTCTCTTCCCAGCCGCCGAGGGAGTCGCACCGGGCGTCAGGGGCCACGTGGTGGCTACCGGCCACCGAAGACGCGGGCCTGTGGACGGTTAGCAATGGGCTATAGCTAGCCGCTCGTCCGTCTAATGACGACAGGCTGTATAGACGACGCGTTCGTTTTCCACGCGCGCCTCAATGAGATGTCAGCACAGTGAAAGGGCCCGCAAGAGCCTGCCGGGGTTGCTCGAAAGAGATACCGCGGCCCCGGAACGTAAAGGGCGAGGAAGGAACATGGATGGGTTTAGTCAGTAAAAGTCTGACACTCCCTCCCGCGCCGCCCAGAGTGGGAGAAAATATTTGATGATTTCCCATCCTAAAAAAAAAGGTGAATTTTACGACCGATTTACGTTGTGCTGGAACAGATAAGAGACGAACTCAAATGGCCCTACTACGAGGTAATATTTCGCAAGGATGTCTGTACCTACATTAAGGTATATAGATTCCTCACAGCCTTTTTTTATCCTTTTATCAACTTACAAATATTCTATATGCGGCATAAAAAACCTTATTGCAGGTCAGAACCACCATAAAGCAACTTTTTTTTGAGGTTGACACACGCTAATCTCAGATCGGAACTTAAGCGACAGAAATCTGTCACTTAGATTAAGGCTAGTTAGGGTGGACTTTATGTGCCGCTTAACTTTAATCCAATATTGAAATACACATAAGTCGTTCTTAAATTGAATCCTGGATCACTTCGAGATAAGTTACTATTGAAATACCGGCCCTTAGCACTGTCATCAATTTACAATTTACATAGATGACAGCGACATCTGCAGTTTGGTGGGATAACCAAACTCGACAGCCGTCTGGCCGCGCCATCGAAACGCACACGCATTTATTAACGAGCAAAAAAAACTGTCGAGCTGGACTTGGCAACAGGGATCAAATAAATAAAATAGGCAGCAAGAAGGTATAATTAAAGATCATTTATACATCACTGTTTCCTGTCTTTACCAGTAACATTTTGCATCATTCTAAAAACCTTAAAATGATCACTTGTAACAGCAACCTTCACCAAATTTGACTCCTGGTTCATTCGAAAACGTTTCCTTACCTTATACCTGTGTTATTATATCTTGTGGTATCATAATGAATACTAAAGCATTCAATATCCACTTGACATTCCATGCAACAATTCTCGCGTGACGGAAACTAAGATGCACTTTTTTCCGTAAAACATTTAACTGACATTCCATAATTATTTCACAACTTAAAGATTGATCATCGCTAAAATTAAAATGAATCATTTCATTTCACCCGTATTTTAAATAAAAATAATGAAAGCAATAGTGAACATTTGTTTTATTTTATTGGCAGACATTTATATCAATATAATTTTGGGCTAAATGTGAATTGCTGTCACTATGTATAAAATTTGCGTGTTAATGAAATACGGAAGAATTAATCAAATCAATAATTTAACTGAAAATTAAGGCAAAAGTGCTTGTAGCAGCGCTACCTATATAACAAATATTCCATGCAGCCTTTTATGTGTTTCACTCAAGGAACTTACGTATTCTAAATGTGCCACTGATAATATAGGCAGTTTTTATTCTTCTAATGTTTTTCGGATAACCGCTACATAATGTGCTGAATGTTTTGATTAGGGTTGGTTACAGCACTTTGCCGAGCGTATCGTCAGGGCCGACGATACACACCGACGGCCGGTGAAGCACTGCCTTTACTCCAGAATACACGCAAACTTATTGTAAAAAGTTCTATCTATGATTTACAGTCACAACTGCTTTGGTTTTCTATTTCCCAGTGACACTAATATTTCCCAGTAAGTTGAAAGTAAAATGCGACTGAATCAATACTTATACTTAAGTGTAACACTACTTAATGGTTTCATTTTAATAATTTATCACAATAATTATAATTTTTACACGACATTTCATGAAGAAGACATCGAATTTAGCTTCTGTAACGTCAGATTCAGCGGTAAGTTGTCTTCAGAATCGGATGAAGTGTCCGGTAAACGATTCCTGGTCGCCGATAGATCGCTGTGACCGACAGGCGACTCCTCGTTACCGATCTGAGAATCACTGGCAGCTAGTGTCGATTCAACGTCGGACCTGTTTCTAGTAGCAGTCACATTTGACAAGTTACTGTTATTTGCACTCGAATTTGATTCATCAGTATTTTTATGACTATTATACATAACATTAACAACACTTCTCAGTCTTCTGTTCTCGCGGCTGTCGCGCCGCTGTCGTTTCCATTCCTTCATCGACTTGCGTTTCTCTCTATCCCTCTTCGACGTGCCACTAGTGCTTGGCTGATCTAAGGCAGGTAAATCATGTTCGTTGGGTACCGAGTACTCGCTATTACTCGTTTTACTGGACGACTTAACGCCTTTTCCCGAGTGTGACTTTCGCTTGCTTCGCTTATCCTTTTCTGAAGACTGGCCATTTCTCTTTTCTTTGTGACGCGAATGTGACGATCGCTTCCTGTTCCTCTTCCGATCTTTACTAGACGTGACAGTCTCTTTGCTCGACTTCTTCTTTGCCTTCCTCATCAGTACATATGTGGATTCGTCGGGGTCGAAGTCCCAGTCGGTGGGCGCGGTGGAGACGCTGGGCGGGTCGACGGAGGTGTCGCTCTCAGAGCGCGGCGGCGTGGAGCGCGACGTGTCGGACGTGGGAGCGGAGTGACGACGCGAGCGACGGCGACGCGGCGCGGGCGGCCGGTACGAGCTGTCGTCGCTGTCCGACTCGCTGCGCATGTCGGCGCCGCTGTCGTGCGCGCGCAGCCGCTTCAGCGTCAGCTTCACGGTCGACGTGGGCCTGTGCTCTCGGATCACCGTCGGGTTGGGTTGACTGGGCTCCGGTTGAGGATTTTCCTGTAGGATGACGTCGCTGTCGGATCCCAGCAAGTCGACGATCTCGGGAGTCCTCTCCTGAGGAGGTTTGATGTAGCCCACGACCATCACTTCGGAGGAGTCGTCGTCGGTGTCCGATTGAGATATAGTTTCGATAGGAATGACATTATTAGAAGTGGGCTGCGATATATAATTTCGTGGGTAAGCAGGCACTGGGAACCTCGAGGGCCCTGGAGGTGGCTCGGCTGGCTCCGAACTGGAGACCATGACGATATCAGAATCTACACTTACTTCAGAGTCAGAACTCGATATCACCTCATTGACCATAGTAGATATTCTAATATCTGTGGTATATTGCACGTTGCGATCGTAGCCAGTCATGTCGTAGGGAGTAGAGGCGAAGCAATACAGTTCATGAAGGAAGTGTTCGGTTCTGTCACCGAAATATCGATGCAACATTTCTCTGAATTCAGGTGAATTGATATGGTGTAGTGGTAGCAATTCTACAATCCGTGTCATGACGAAAGATATGTGTCCGACGTTCTCATTAAGTAAATAATGTAGTTCTCTGTTGAGCCATGGAACCAACCGGTGCATTTGTGTGTCGTTGTACCTACCAAAGACCAATTGTAATATTTGAATGTCACTAGAAATTCAAAGAAATATATCTCACCAGATTAAACAAGTTCTTGTATATACCTGTAGAATTCTGGCGTACAAGTCCGGAACCTGCCGGTGAAGTCGGGCAGCGGGCGCGCCCAGAGGTTGTGCCGGTACACGGTGCGGCGGAAGGACGCGGGCGAGCGACGGCGTCGCGCCGGGCACACGCGGCTCGGCGGCGGGAACGGGGAGCCCACCGCCAGCGTCGTCGGGTAGTGTGTGATCAGGTGCTGGATGGCGAGCGTCTCGTTCCTTGGGATAGTCAGCGTGGTCCTGAGTAACACAATATACTACACCTTCACGCTTAAACTTATGGTAATGGTACCATAAGTTTAGGTAATGAAACATTTATTTTTTTACATCATTGATAGATGTAAATATTTTGGTGAAAACAATATTAATCTGTTAGAAAAACTGGTGAAGTCTTGATGACTTGCTTGCACCCATAAATCCAGGGTCATCTAGACTTTACAATTACATAAGTTACTAGGGGTTTACAAAAACCAGAGCAACTTTCTGAATAAGGTTGGAGTACTTATACGTCTTATTCTTTATTGCACACAAAACTAATAAAGAAAAATATACACAAAATTAGAATATAAAGGGTGTAAAACACCTCATAACGAATCCGAAAACCACTTGTTTTCCCCATCATTGCGATTATTTTTTTGTTCTACACCATATGTGGGAACCTTCGAGTTACGGAGATAAAGTTTTTATTGGAAGATTTTAACTTTAAACACCTTTACGACCCCTGTACTATTCAATCCATCCATCAGCACGATGTTTTAAGTGCGTTACATTGAGTTCTGCAGGCAAACATGATTTTTCACCCCATAAAAAGTTGTTTGCCAGCAACAATTTTTGCGTTAAGTTACTTAGTTTGATGTACAGAATGCTTGGTTGACGGCTTCGTGATGAGGTGGTTAACACCCTGTATAGCTTATGTACAATGGCGAGCTTAACCCAGAAATGGGTTTTCTTACAGCAAACCATACTTGTGTTGAGAGATTTGCAGGAGAGGATAACATATGTGAACAAACAATAGAGTTCAACATTCAAACAATTCATTTATAATCAGTTCTGTATTCTAAAATGCCAATTATTAAAACCCTGTAGGCAAAGTAAGTACAAGAACATTGCAAACACCCACAATTTGGAACTAATATTTTTATTTTATGATCCCACAGAATATTCCATATTCAAATCGAAACTGTTACTATTACTACATACATATTTTATGGAAATCTTTCTAGAAAATACTAGAAGTCATTGGAGACCTACCTATTGCACAATCCGAAAAATTATTGTGCAATGTTTTTTATCTGCTTAAATTATGTTTGACTATTCATCTATCATCATCCACAATAATGAATCTTTCAGTTATTTATTTTCTGATAACTGGGAATGACAAGCAAGTTGGGTCCTGTAGTATGTTTGATGGCTATCTTTGATATCATTTATATAATAAAATTTCAAATACATACCTGTATCGGAACCTATGTGTTGCTGCAGTGACTCTGTCAATATCAATCCGGCTAAATTCAGGGATGGACTCGATGGCCTCATTTTGCCGCTGAACCACCAAGTACTCCTCATATTGGTGGTTGGAGCGCACATTGTGAATGATTGATCTGAATGTTTGCTTGCAGAGAGGGCACTCTGCTTTAACCTGGAAACATTGATTTAAATGATTAATGACTCTCAAAGCTGTATTATAAAGTTTATGTAACAAATGCTAAAACATAGTTCGTTTTGGGCATAACAAAGGTTTTGGAACTCAAAATACAACCAACATTATAACAATCTCACATTTTTCTCTTCAGTTTTAAATTATTAATTAATATGGCAGCTGCAATTGCATTTGAAATTAAAATGTGCTTGTCATGTTTCATTTAAACATGTGTTGTTATTTCAGACTGTTAGTCTAATTATAGAAATGGTTGTTATCAATTTGTTACAAATCGGCCAGCAGTTGGCACTCACATTTTATTTCCAGTTCTTAATAATCAAACACTAGAAACAGATTTTTCCTATGAATGCAAGGTAATTTAGGGTTTTTAAAAGCTCACCTTACTCCAGGTTAGAAGACATGAAAAACAAAATGAGTGTAAACAAGAATCAGTAAATGACTTGTTCTTGCAACTGCCAAGACATATGGCGCAGTTTGGTGGTGGAGAGCCTGTACGGCTATTAGGCCGCTGAGGGCTGCTGTCATCACTCTTGACACTGCTGGGGTTGTCATCTTGAATAGCAGACAGTGCCTCCATGGCTGGCAGAAGTAGTTATCTGTGGGTATTATTGTATGATTTACATTGACATTCTATTAAATATGTTGATCTCAGACATTATGGAAGAAAACTGGTGACTTTAAAGCTAGTTATAGTTAACATTTTGTAAATTTCCATGGTTACTGACACTGCAGGGGGTGGAATAAGCAGAACTTAATAGAAATGAATTGATTTTACTTGACTTGCTCCAACATTGGTATGTAATATGCATAGATTAAATTATTATGTTGTGCTTATATTATTAAGAGAAAATAACAATATTTTATATTGTTGTGTAGGTTTCAAGAAATGAGAATGACTGACATTTAAAGTAGGTACCTACTTCAAAATGGATGGGCCATGAAATCTGGGTCTCAAGTGGGTAACAGGAAATTCATATTGAATACCTATTAGTCAAAGGATGCTAATGATATTATAATAATGGATGCAACTATGAATGTTATAGTACGTTCGTCACTGGTGTGCTTTATTTATCTACTATTTTATTCGTTTGAAACTACAATAAATGTCAGCTGTAACGATTGCGGTGCATATTTTCCCTATAAAATGGAAGTTCATGAAATGATAATACTCACGTACTGACAATGTGTGATCTTGACAGATTTCTGGTAAATTGTGCCGTGACGATGGACGAAGTACCTGAGTTCGATCACTGAGATTCGATATCAACTAAATAATGCTAAAGTCTGTAGTAAATGTAGTCATAACACAAGAACTTATCCGTCAGATCATGATTAAAACAATTATTAGGTACATTGCTCTTGCTATTTCCAAAAGCAGGTATAAAAACACAAATCAACTCCGAGTCTGCAATAGCGCATTATAGTAAACACGTTCGTCGCACACATGGAAACTAGAATGGAAATATCTACTTCTAAAGTATTGAGTATTTCATGTACCTACCTAGATACATTCATGAGAAAAGTACGTAGGTACTACGTGTGGTGGTATAGTACTTAATCGCGACGAATCTATGTATTTGTACCATTCGTGCGATCATAGAGCATCATATTATCATAATTATACTGTAAAGGGGCGCCCCCACTAGGAGCCGCGCGGTTTTTCGGGTCGCGTGGCTCGCCTCGCGAGCCTATTGTGATTTTGTTGAAAGGTTATTTGAGAAATTAAAAGTACATTCTTTGAACAAATCTATACTTAATATTATAAAGCAAAAGAGTTTGTTTGTTTGGTTGAACGCGCTAATCTCAGGAACTACTGGTTCAAATTGAGCATGATCAAGGTATGAACATGACCCATGTTTCACAAATAAACGATTTGATTTAAAAAAATATTTTTGTTGGATAGTCCATTTATGGAGGAAGGCTTTTATAGGCTATATAACATCACACTACGGCCATTAGGAGCGGAGCAGGAATGAAAAATGTTGCAAAAACAGGGAATATTTATTTCTTTTGTGTTTGTTACCTCAGAACTTTCGACTGCGTGAACCGATTTTGATGATTCTTTTTTTATTTGAAAGCTGGTGCTTCCGTTAAGTCTGGTTAAGATCTGATGCTGATCTTCAGAGATATTAATGGAACTCTTCAAAATTAGACGCCAAATCTGCAGTGATTGTTGCAATTGCTTGGATGTTTATTGTTTATACAACATCATTCTTGTTCCTCGGACCTCGGTCTTGGCGGTAAGCGTGAACCTATTTACGTGTCCGAACACCTGAGTCCCCACAACAAACATCTTCACGCTGCAACGAGACAAAAGGCCAAGGCAGCTCAATTTAAATTCGTTTGGGTTCGTGACGGTCGGATATATGCCAAAAAAAACGAATCATCTCCGGGAATTCATATCCGCAGCTTTGACAGTCTGGCATTACTCAAGTAGATAATAATATTGTCACAATGCTCATTGATGTTCAGACTAAAATTCAATCCCCTTAACATATATTACCAAAATGTTCGAGGTATCCGCTCGAAAACAACTGAAGTGTTCAACAACATCCTACAATGCGGCTACTCTGTCTTGGCACTGACCGAGACCTGGCTCAACTCTAATATGTCCGACAGCGAAGTTGTAGATAACCGATACTTAGTTTACCGTAGAGATCGCGACTTTGCACGAAGTTCAAAAACTGATGGAGGAGGGGTTTTATTAGCCGTGTCCAAACTTATTCCTTCACGTCGAATGTACGCATGGGAAAGTGAGTGTGAGGACATCTGGATCACATTGGATGTAGTTATAAATAAAAAACGTAAACAAATTGCAGTATGTGTAGTCTACCTGCCTCCTCCAGTCAAGCTTGAACTTCTGAATAGGTTTCTGGATAGTGTTAGTAGTGTGGCTGATTGTGTGGATGAAATCTTGATTGTGGGTGATTTCAACTTGGGTTTCGTCAACTGGACCCCTGAATCTAACATGACGCATATGATTCCCCGCAACAATGCCAACTCAAATGCCGATAATAGTAACAGCCGACTGAGATTTGCCCTCACTGATTTTATCGCTTTGTCAGGGTTGCAACAAAGGAACTCGATAACCAATAAATTAAATAAAATCTTAGACTTGGTCTTAACAAATGAAAAATGTGTGATTTCAAAGGCCGACGCCATCAGTAAAATCGACCCTTATCATCCACCGCTTGAAATCACGTTAGAGGTCAAATCTCAGTCGTCACTTAAATGTGACCCTCGCAATGACTTCAACTTCTACAAGGCTAACTATAGCGCTATCTTTTCCGAACTGGGTAGGGTGAAGTGGTCTGAATGTTTTGATGGTCCTATAAACGTTGACCAAATGGTCTCTAATTTTTACAATAAATTAAATTCAATAATTAGCGAACACGTACCTAAACGCAGGCCTCGCAGTAATCGACATCCCACTTGGTTCACACATGATCTGGTCCGTGTTTTGAGGGAGAAAGACAAGTTGCGGCATAAATATCGCAAGTATAAAAATTCCCGAGATTAAAGCTAGAATACGAATCAGTCAGACGACAATGTGATAAAGTGTTGCGTGACTGTTATGCTAACTATATGAATACCATTGAAAGCAGCCTTAAATCGAGTCCCAAGACGTTCTGGACCTTTATTAAAAACAAAAGATCGACATCAAACACGTTACCTTCAGTAATGCATAATAATAACGAAAACCATTGCTCGAGTGGTCCTGATATTACCAACTTGTTTGCATCACATTTCGGCTCGGTTTACTCTGATACGGACTCTGCGGCATCCCGTCTCTGTGGCACCAGTCCACCCGTTGATATGTACAATAGCAAGCTCACGCATCTCAGCATAACTGAAAAGGACATCATCTCAAAACTGAAGGCGTTAGATCCTAATAAAGGAGCAGGGCCCGATGGGATTCCTCCACTCTTCATCAAAAGGTGTGCCTCGCTTTTATCGTACCCCTTAAAACTAATATTCAATAAATCTCTTACAAGCGGCACCTTCCCTATTGCGTGGAAGCGAGCCCGCATAGTTCCGGTCCTAAAGAAGGGAGACAACGATAACGTGAGAAATTACAGACCCATCTCAATACTGTCGTGTTTTTCTAAAGTGTTTGAAAGCATCGTCTGTCCAATACTAACAAGGCATACTAAATCTCTGATACGGGTGGAACAGCACGGCTTTCAGGAACACAAATCTGTTCTTACCAATCTTGTCACATATGTCACGCCTATCATGGACGGAATCGATGGAAATCAGCAGGTTGATTCGGTCTATACTGACTTTGCTAGCGCCTTCGACTGTGTGGACCACAAACTCCTAATAAGTAAGTTGCAAAGTCAGTTCGGTGTTTGCGGATTGATGCTGAGTTGGTTTGAATCATATCTCAGAGATCGGGAGCAGGTGGTGGTCTTGGCTGGACACGAGTCTAATAAATACTTTGCCACGTCCGGAGTGCCACAGGGGTCCCATCTGGGCCCAATACTGTTCTTACTCTTTGTTAACAACATCGTGGCTGAAATCCACCACTGCCAATGCTCCCTTTTTGCCGACGACATGAAAATCTCGCGACAAATCAGTTCAGTAGATGACGCTGACTTATTACAGGCTGACCTGGACCGGGTTTATGCATGGTGTTGCGTCAATAAAATGAAGCTTAATGCCACAAAATGCCAGCATATTCGTTTTACACGGAAAAGGAAAGTGATCGAGACAGCCTTCCACATAAACAATGAGGAAATTGCTGTTGTGAACGAAGTTAGGGACTTAGGCGTGATTCTTGACTCCAAACTAAACTTTATCTCCCATTACAGCAGCATAATAAAGAAGGGAGCAAAAATGTTGGGTTTTATCAGACGCAACACCAAAGACTTCAGGCATACCACCTCTCGTATAATATTATTCAATGCTTTAGTTCGCAGTGTACTTGAGTTTGGCAGTGTTGTCTGGAACCCACATTATGCTGTTCACTCCGATCGTATCGAGTCTCTTCAGCGGTCGTTCACTAGGCACCTTGCTTTTGTCACCCCCAGTGTCAGCAAGAGGTGTTCGTACGATGAGAGACTGTCTCGTTTCGGACTTCATACCCTACTGCATCGCAGACGTATGCTGGACTTGCTGTTTCTCCAAAAAATTGTGCGTGGTCATGCGTCATGCGAAGGCCTTTTAGAACGCATTGTGATATGCGTACCTAAAATAAACGCGCGAAGAAAATGTAGCAACTTGTTTAGTATCCCCCGATACAAATCGAATCTAGGGCTGAATTCCCCAATCGCAAGGCTGCCATCAACTTATAACGCTTGGTGTAACACTCTTGACCTGGACATTTTTCATGACCGCCCCACTCGGCTCAAACAGAAGTTGTTGGAAAAGAAAGGGAAACATAACCATAATTATAATTGTAATTTGTGATTTATTTGATTTAGATAATACTTTTTATTTGACATCACTCCATATCCAATTTGTTATTTTTTTTTATTAATTTCCAATTATTATTGTATTATTCATGTTACTAATATTTCTCTTTAATTGATAACCATTTAATTTTCTGATATTTGTCTTCCAATTTTTAATTTAGAATAGGTATTACTTTTTTTAATGTGTGAGTTATTATTATATAAATGTTGTGCACGTCTATTATTGACACTAACACTAGAATAAGACCTCTAAAATGTAAAATAACCATGTTTGTGTTTGTGTTGTTGACGAGCCTTAAATAAATAAATAAATAAATTAATAAATCATTATAGAATATCACGCCTGTTTGTTCTGAAGGGGTACGCAGATGCGTACAATAATCCCAGATTTCGACAGTTAGGTGTGTTAAATTCCATTAATTGAGGTTCTGTCTATTATACCGAGACGTACTGTTTTTTTTTTATTGGAAAGGGTGTTCTTTATGCATAGTTTAATAAGTGTTTGGTTAGGTTCTGATTATGGGATCCATGACTATCCGGTCAAATCTTTTATATGCTACCCGGATATTTGAGTCACCTATCATAACGTCGTCATTAACAGACTTCAAAAAGGAGGAGGTTCTCAATTCATTGTTCCCCGATTACTCGAAGATGGTTGGACTGATTTTGTTTTTATTTATTGTTTGAAAGGGTATACTTCCCAGGTGGTCCCATAATCAAGTCAAGTCAGGATACTGATGATGGGATCCTGGAAAAATAGAGGGAACTCTTCAAATTTTATAGGCACACAAGAAGCGATTTGGGTAGTTTTAGTAAGATATAATTATATAATAGACTAGCTGACCCACGCAACTTTGTCTGCGTCAAAAGTAGTACCTACCTACTAGTACCTACTACCTACCTACTACTACCTACCACTATCTACCTACTACTACCTACCTACTACTACCTACCTACTACTACCTACCTACTACTACCTACCTACTACTTTTTACCGTTTATACTTTCCCAGGACTTCCACAAATCATTCAAAACCAAAATGAGCCAAATCGGTCCAGCCATTCCCGAGTTTTAGTGAGACTAACGAACAGCAATTGTTTTTTATATATAGATATAGATAATACTTTCTCGGAGTGATTCCGTTTCAATTTGGTACGGATCTGATTAAGAACTTCAGAGATAGGCAATGGAACTCCTCAATAAATTATAGCAAATGTAGGTACTTGGATTGTTGAAATCTTATGTCTGTCTATTGATTACACCAGTTCATTATAAAAATCACGCCGATACGCTGTGAAAGGGTAAGCAAAAAATTATGAACTACTAAAAAGTGAAAATAAAAAAACCGACTTCACACAAAAAATTGAAAAATGGGTAAGTTCCCGTCGCACTTTATGCTCCATTGACCTGCACTATCAATGGTGCAGGCGAGACTTTACCTTCAGAAGTCGGTGATAAAAAAACTAAATGGATCAAACAATCTGTTGACGCAGACGTTGTGATATGGCAATGGAATGGCGTGTCAGGCGTGATCAACCAAATAAACACTTCGACAGTATATCCAGACTTTTATTTATCAAAATACGAGCTGATATTACACGTCCATTGTATATTCAATATGATGAATTAAGATTAAATTGGACAATAATTGAGACGACACAAAACATAAAAAGGGCAGAGACTGCAGAGAGCCGTGAGCAGATAAGTAGTTGTCAAAATCAGCGAAAAAGACAGATGACAACTTCAAATGACATTTAAATAAATATGGCTGCCTTTAAGCTGCGTTCATGTAGAGCTTACACAACTCCTAATACTCCTCCTTAAGCGCTACATGAGAGAAAAGAAAAAACTACTGTAACTCTACACAATATTTAAAAGACTCTACATTCAAGAGTTACATACTCTACCTACTTTAGAGCGACTCTACATAATTATACATATGATTCAATTCAATAATAATTACATGATTCATCACAATATCACAATATTTATCATTAATAAAATAAGTACAACAAAACATTAACCATTTGCTCCACAAACTCTCACATTTAAACATTTTACAAAATTACAATGTTTCTGCGCACATAGTGGCTTTGTCAATACATCTGCTAGCATGTCATTAGTAGGTAAGTATCTTACAGTTATGTTTCCTTTTTGTACTAAATCCTTTACGAAATGGTAACGCAAATCAATGTGCTTCGTTTTCTTATGCGAATATTCTTTTACAAGTAATAATCTTTGAGCACTTTGATTGTCGTTGTATACAATTACATCAAAAGTTTTGGTAATAATTTCAGACAAGAAATTCTTCACAAAACAAATGTCCTTGCAAACGTCACTAATTGCTAAGTACTCTGCCTCTGTACTTGATAAAGCTATACTACGCTGTTTTCTAGCTTCCCAATTGATTAAACAGTTACCTAATTTTATAACAAATCCAGTGTAGGACTTTCTGTCTGATGAGTCATTAGCCCAGTCGGCATCTGCATAAGCACTGATATTAAAATTAGTACCTTTTGTAAAATGAAGACCATAGTTGATCGTCCCTGCTAAATAACGAAGTACTCGCTTTGCTGCGCGCCAATGACTCGTGTCGAAACATACACTGTATTGACTAAGTTGACTACAAGCATAAGAAATGTCCGGGCGTGAGCACACACTCAAATACATTAAACATCCCAACAGTTGTCTGTATTTGTATAACTCATCATCAAGACCCTTCCCATTAGACTTTTCTAACTTACAATTTACAGGTAACGGTGTAAGTACTGGCTTGCAGTCACTCATATTAAATTTAGCTAGCAAACATTTTATATAATTAGACTGATCTAGCACTATTGTATTATTATATCTAGTGACATTCATGCCTAAACAATTTTTTAATTGGCCTAGATGACGTATTTCAAAGTTTTCTTTCAATAATGATAAAACATTCCTAATACATCCATTATGAAATATATAACAGTCATCGACATACAGAGCAATTATTATATAATCTTTATCATTTTTCTTTATATATACGCACGGTTCGCACTTACTTTGAGTATATCCATTATTAATTAAAACATTATTTATTTTTAAATTCCACATACGGCTAGCCTGTTTGAGACCATATATACTTTTATTCAGCTTACAAACTTTACTTTTATCTGAACAAAAACCTTCTGGCTGCTCCATATATATAATCTCATCCAGATCACTATTTAGGAAAGCTGTGGTAACATCAACATGGTCCATCTGCAAATTCATTTCTGTTGCAATGGAAAATAAAATTCTCAATGTGGAATGTCTGACAACAGGTGAAAAAGTGTCATTGTAGTCTATACCTTCTTGTTGACTAAATCCACGGGCAACCAATCTAGCTTTATACTTATCTAGTTTACCTGTGGCATCGTGTTTCCTTTTGTAGACCCACTTGCACTTTACAATGTTTTCACTTTCTGGTCGATCGACTAATGTCCAAACATTGTTCTTAATTAATGAATCATACTCACATTTCATGGCGTGAAGCCACTGCTCACAGTCAGTAGACTTTGTAGCTTGCTCGTATGTATTAGGCTCATTTGCCAAACTCTGCTCAATTAGCATCGCCGATAAGTCATAATCATTATATTTAAGCGGAATTTTACCTCTATTAGTACGTACGGGACGCGAGCCAGAAGCAACACTTTGCACATGGTCAACCTCTCCTCCTCGAAGTGTGGCATCAGGCAGAGAAGACACAGCATCCCTGCAGACGTTATCCTCATCACCATTATTACCATTTCCTTCAAGTGTGGCAGCAGGCATAGAAGACATAGTGTCCTTACAGACATCATCCTCATCACCTTCGTCACCAGTACCGTAGACCAGGTCCGACAAGGGAGACCACACTGAAGGTGTTAGGTCACTCTCAGATCCTGAAATAGGTGATTCCGTAGTAGACTTATGACAAATATTATCACAGACATTATTAATAATTTTATCATTCATTTCATTTGCATTATTATTATCACAGTCAATATTTAAAATTTCATTATCAATATTTGTATAATTATTATTATTTACAATGCATTCATGAGAGATAAAATCATTATTCTTGCTTTGTGTTTTAAAGTGAAGTCTTCCAATAAATTCATCTTCTAAAAATGTTACATTTCGTGAATACACAACCTTTTTAGGATTATATGGATCAAGGAGACGGTAGCCCTTAAAAGTCTCACCATAGCCAACAAAGATATATGGTTTAGCTTTAGCGTCAAGTTTACGACGTTTTACATCAGGAATATGAGAAAATGCTACACAGCCAAATACGCGCAAATGACTGAGATCGACTGGCTGTCCAGTCCACTTACTCTCAGGGATATCATCTGACAACGCGCTGGTAGGAGACTTGTTCTTCAGGTATATAGCAGTCATTACTGCTTCTCCCCAGAAACGTTCAGACAGACCCGCGTCATGTAACATGGCCCTAGCTTTCTCAAAAATCGTCCTATTGACGCGCTCCGCAACTCCATTCTGTTGTGGACAGTAAGGCACCGATGTTTGATGTATTATCCCTTCCCTTTTAAGAAAATCAGTCAACGTTCTATTACAGTATTCAGTACCGTTATCGGTTCTTAAAATTTTAAGTTGCAAACCTGTCTGTTTTTCAACCATATTTTTAAAGTTAACAATATGTGAACTCACCTCGGATTTTGTTTTCATTAAATAACCGAAGGTTTTTCTAGTGCAATCATCCGTCAGAGTCAAAAGATAACGGGCACCGCCCCAACTGCTGACTTGAATGGGCCCACAGACGTCGGAATGCACAAGCTGGAGTGGCACGGTAGATTGGCTTCCCACAAGCTTCGGATAAGGCTTTGTATGCATCTTTCCAGTTAAGCAGGGAACACACTTGTTTGGCGAGTCGTCATCCTGAAAAACGACACCACAACATTTACCACCACCCCGTAGGCTATTCATACCTTTCTGGCCAATATGGCCTAAACGCTTATGCCAGACTGTCGCAGACACCAATGCAGTATTGACACTCTCTGGCTGCTGCCTAGGATGCACCAGCATGGAATGTCCCAACACATGCGGCTTGCACTGCTGTATCTTATACAAACCATTCACATTTGTAGCAGCTAAAATTTGGTTGCCAGTTAAAGAACTTATCTCATTATAAACATGACACCCATTTTTATCAAAAACTACTGTAAAACCATTGTCACACATTTTACTTACAGACAATAAATTCGTTGACAGATTGGGAACAACTAAAACATTTTCTAAAGTGATATTATTTTTGTCAGTAGACAAAACTAAATTGCCAATGCCAGACATTTCTAATTGACCACCATTTGCTATAGAAATTGAGTTATTATTACAGCTTTTAAAATTTCTTACTAACCTAGCATCATTGATCATGTGAGCCGAGGCCCCGCTGTCGATGATGACATCATTATGGTGAGCGATGTAAGCCGATGCATAAAAGGTATGCTGTTCTTCTTTCTTCTTCTCATCCCTCTTTTTCTTAAAGCATCGCTTCGCTGTATGTCCTGGTTTTCGGCAGTAATCACACTTGAAAAGTTTGTTCTTCTTTACATGAAAAGCTGAAGCATCATTATCACATTTTCCATTTCTTCTGTGTTCCTCTTGAAGCAATCTCGTTCTCACTAGTTCAGAAGTCAGCGAGCTAGTTAAATTGGCAGTTTCAAGACCGGAGACTAGTGTGTCAAATTCCTGCGGTAAGCCGCTAAGTAGAATTTCAGCCACCTCACCGTCATCTATAATTTTTCCAATGTCAGAGAGTTGCTGGACTAATCCGGTGACATTTTCAATATATTCAGTCATGCTGCTAAACTTACTGTAGTCAACTCGATGTAACTGTCTAAGTAGCAGAACACGGCGATATAGACCTTTGTCCTCGAATGTATGAGCTAGCTTCTCCCATGCTTCTTTAGCTTTTGACGCTGATCGAACTATTTGGTACAAGTTGGGTTGTAGTGCCAGGCAAATACGCGCCAAGGCGCGGCTATCACGCACGGCGTCAGTATCAGTGCCGATCACGCAATCCCACAAACCTTCTAAAGTGAGTAACATCTTCAATGAAAACTTCCAGTTCGAATAAGACGAGATACCACTCAGCTTCTCCACTTGATTATTGATGTGTATCGCTGGTTGCGTTGCCATATTTCTTCTTTGACAATAAATCTGGTCGACAGTGAGTTTTGGTGATACATACAACGATGATTATGCGTAGATCCCTCGTTGCACGCCTTTCTTTTTCACTGGGGCCATAACCTGTTGACGCAGACGTTGTGATATGGCAATGGAATGGCGTGTCAGGCGTGATCAACCAAATAAACACTTCGACAGTATATCCAGACTTTTATTTATCAAAATACGAGCTGATATTACACGTCCATTGTATATTCAATATGATGAATTAAGATTAAATTGGACAATAATTGAGACGACACAAAACATAAAAAGGGCAGAGACTGCAGAGAGCCGTGAGCAGATAAGTAGTTGTCAAAATCAGCGAAAAAGACAGATGACAACTTCAAATGACATTTAAATAAATATGGCTGCCTTTAAGCTGCGTTCATGTAGAGCTTACACAACTCCTAATACAATCTCTTTTATATGACGCAGACGAATTTGCGTGGATCAGTTAGTTTATTATAATAATATTCGCGTATATCGATGTTGATACTTTTATTTTATTTCTAATATGGTACTCGTAGCATGAGCGTTTATATTAATATTTGAAAAATTGTTAATCATGGAAGACGTAAGTGAAGCAGTTGTCGATGGTGGTGGTGCGACGCAACGATGTGGGAGATGAGTTGAAAGTTTCTGGGAGATTAGATTAGTTTTTTTGTATGGTATGCAACGATCTATTGTCGGGCCTACGCTATCCTCCCGTACGTATAAAATATAAAAATAAATAAATGCAACTTATGCTGTAACATAATATTATTTTAACACCAAATGATTTGAAAAGAATAACCACGGAGTTTTTTGCCGCTTCTTCTCCATGGAATCGACCAACGCGAACCGTACACCTTTTCGATGTTTTATAAGTGCCCATCTAGGGTGTGGCCTGGTGCATAGGTGAAATAAAATATTTTGATTTAGAAAATACTGGACTGATCGTTTACTGACACTTTCATTTGCATAAGCTTCCGAATATAACCATTAGGTCCAAGTGAAATTATGTGACGTTCTGTTCCTTGCAGTAACATACCGAGATCAGCGCCATCTATCCAGCGACTAAGGAAGAGTTAAAAAGAAAATCCCTAAAAGGCTCGCGAGGCCGAACCTCGCTGCCCAAACAGCCGCGTGGCTCCTAGTGGGGGCGCTCCTTAATAAGATACTAAAGGAAAGAATCATAGACGAGGGATACTAAAGGTAATTTTTCTCTTATGGCAACAGTATAATGGGTGTGAAATGCCGCACCGGCGCCACCGGCGCACACGTCCCTTGTATTTGTCCCGCGCACGTTTCAAAGGCCGCCAGAGAGCGCAACCAGGAGGCGGCAGCATTATGGTCATAGTCATCGAATCATGCAATAGGCTTGTTTCCACCATCAATAAATTGCAAATCTATTTAGTCCGTCAGTTAGAGTATTGGAAAATAATGGACACGTATTTTTTGTTTTTGTAAATCAACGAATATTGACAAAGATAAAACGTATCAAAACTCGGGAGTGGGGCTCGTGACGTCAGAACTCACTAAGAATGATACCGAACAGTGACGTGTTGGGAATTTTAAAAGCGTCGTATCTTCGTCAATTTTGGTTTATGTGACAAAATAAAAAATACGGGTCAAATATTTTTTGATAATCTGAGTGTATTCATATCCTATTTTATAATGGATAACAGGGACAACAAAGGGGTGGCTTACAACTTTTACTGTACACCACTGGCCCAGAAGTGGCATACAGCAAGGGATGGCACGAGGCTTGAACTATAAGGGTTTCCAGTTAATTTCCGGGATGGCAAAATTTTGATTTTGATTTATATGCCCGGAGAATTCTTAGTTAATAAAAAAAAACCTATAACCTACTTTAGTAAAATCATATGAATTACATTTATCGTTCCTATATAAAAAGCAATATTGTTACATCGGACCTACTAGAACATTCGGGAAAGCACGTGATTACAGTGTGTGTACGTTGGAAATTCGAGTGCATTTCGTTATAATTACCTACTTTTAAAGTTAGGTAGCTACAAATTCGCGACCTATTTATAAAAAGACATTCAGTTTCGACCGTACGCCTAGGGCATACGGTTCATATTTGTTTGTTTGTTTTGTACAAGTAGTTTATACCTACTATTTTTATTACCTACCTACTATTCTTTTGTTAGTGTTTTTATGACCCTCTAGAATATTCGTGGTTATTCTGGGGTGTCTGTTGGCGAGTATAAATACACCGCTCAGGCCCGCGACCGTCAGTCTTGTTTTGGCTACACAACGAAGTGATTCGAAGTGAACTAGAAGTTCGATATCTAAGCGAATAGTGATCAGTAGTGCATTTGTGATTAAGTTTAGGTTGTTTTGTGATAAATAAAGTTATTGTGTTGTTTAATCGGTAGTAATTAATTTATCTCATACCCAGCTCGTAACAATATAATGAACATTTAAAAATCTAGACACGGTAGATCTATAGCGTGTCAACTGTAAAGCTATAGTTCAAGCTAACAGGCCTGGCGAGCAGCACCGTGGCTTTGATTGGTAGAGTTTTTAGCATTTATAGATGGTCGAGTTGTTTTAACAGTTGCTGAAACTTTTTTTTTAACATTCAATGAGTATCTGAAAAAGTCATTCAATAGGATCAAATGAACTTGTGGGGTCAGCGTAGCGTTCTTCCAAACTACTCTATTTTTCGTCATCTCCGGACACTTTGCTTTTATATCATTATTAAAAAGTCAATCTTTGGTCATCCTCTAGGTACTTATAATTATATCCATCCAGATTCATATTGAAAACTTTCCTCACGACAATTTCCTCATTCCTCCATATCACATGCCCAAAACCCAAAACACGACAACCGATTACTGTTATGGTGTCTGGCATTGACGCATGAAGACTTCATAGTCAAAGTCAAAATATTTTTTTGCAGTAAATGTGGTACAAAAGATGGTAAAAACACTTTTAGTGCGATGACACATTTCGGCATAAAAATAGCATGCAAATATTAATAAACACAAACTATAAAACCTGTTTCTATTTTTAATTATCTAGACACAAAACAAAACCACAAAAATAACAATTATAATTATACCTACATGCTACAAACTTTTAGTGTTATGTGTCACTATACTTTTAATGAGATGCTAAGAAGTCATGCTAAGAAGGCGTGCTCATGCGTCAATGCCAGACACCGTAACACTTTCCCTCGTTGATGTTATGATGACTGCAAATTCAAAAATTACCACACAACTTTTCAGTCACCGGGGCGCCACTTTCAGACTTCGTCTTATACTCATTTCTTATTTTATCCATTCGCGTAACATCACACATATCCCCTTTTTCGTTGTCATCGCTGCAACATGCAAATGCATAATTTCTTTCATTTATCCCTTTTGTGGCCCAACATTCTGTTCCATACATGACAGCAGGTCTTTGTTTTAAAAATCTTCCCCTTAAGTTTAAGAGGAATTCGGCGTTCGTTGATTGTTCCCGTGAGTGACCTGCCGCCATTTCATTCATCTCATTTTAATTCGGTGCTTTACACTACGATTATTTTGGTACTAGCTGACCCGCGCAACTTCGTCTGCGTAACATAAGGGAAAGAGAGGGTTACAGAGAGTGGGTCGTAAGCACCTATAATACAATTTTCAAAGAGCACATCACACACATCCTTCTCACCTCTTACAACTGCTTACCATTTAAAATTTCAGACTCTACGTCCCTACGCTATGACGCCGTGTCTTAAAGTGCACATCGTGCACAAACTCTTCAAAGCTTAGGAACCTTCAAATGCGGTATTTAATATTTTACGGTGTCTTTCGAGACATTCCAATTTTAAAGAGTATTTGCAATTTTGCACCAAGTTTTATGTGAGTTCAACCTTTTGGAATAAAATCGGATTGGGTTTTGAAACATGTATCAAAATAACCTGTAGTTTAAATCAAAATCTCGAAGGAGTATTGATATCAAATTCGAAACAAATCACCGCCAAAATAACTTTCTACCCCTTTTTAACCCCGTTCGGGGATGAATTTCACTGCAATATGATACGCGTCCTTCAATTCTGTTAATATTGTCGATTGCAAAGTTTGAAGTAGATTGGACCAAGGAATCACATTTTCCTATACAATCTTCGCCCCCCCTTTTTGCCCCCCTAGGGGTATAATTTCAAAATTCTTTCTTATCGTATGCCTACGTTATACAGAAAATACACCCTCCAATTTTCAGGTTTCTACAATCTGCGGTTTAGGCTGTGCGTTGATCCATCAGACAGTCCTTCAGGACAAAGCATTTTTTATTTGTAGATAGTAGTATTTTTACTCGTTTGTAATGTATTTGTAACTTTTTCTTTTTCTTTGTCTTATGTAAAATAAAAAATAATAATTGGTATAAAAAAAATGTTTTGTGTAAAATAGCAATTTTCTGGCTAACTATTTCCCGTACACTGCCCCGCTGAAAGTTATTTTTTGCGATTTCTGACTTTTTGAGTACTCTAACCTGGGTTGGTTAGGAAGAAATTCTTGATTAGTGTCGGAAAGAAGATCGATTGGCATTAAAATAATTATTTTATGGAATGGCAATTTTCTTGCTAACTGTACTTTATTTTTTAATTAAATCTGAGAATGGGAATTTCCCTCATGTTACCTAATACCATTTTTGTGTAGCTGCAGCTTACTGCCCCGTTTACCGTTTCCACCCTGTATTACCAACTGATTATACCGAGGAAAGCCGATTTTCTTGAGTTCGGCTATTTTGGGCGTATTCACTTCAAAAATGAAATTTCAAGAAAATTGGGAAATCACATTTACGTGTATTAGATTTGAAGTATTTACAGCAACTTTTAAAGGTTTCCACTCCAATGGATTTTATTCTATAGGTGTATGAAGTTAATTAATTTTAAACACAAAACCCTCTTTTTTACGTCTCTGGATATTTAAAAAAAAATGCTGAAACAGGTATTTCTTTATTTTAAAAAATAAGTATTTACTCTGAGTTTCATGAATCTAGAACAATCTCAATTTCTTTTTTCATGCAAACGTTCCCCCCCCCTTTCACCCCCTTTTTCCAAAATTTTCCATAATTTCCATAGCCATATGAAGTTTTCATCAAAATCCGCCCAGCAGTTTTTACGTGATTCGCGGTCAAACAAACAAGAATTTTAAAAATGGTTTTATAATTTATGTTCAGTTACTTATTTTAAGTCACCCTGATCGGTTTTTTTTTAAACCTTCATTGTACAGATTTTTTGGTCTCAACGATTTTATTATAAGTATACATTACGTTTGTATGAACTACGCATGCTCCGCAGGCCTCTTAATACGTGTTACAGTCGCGACCGATATGTTTATCAACGGGCTACCTTAGAGTATCCCTTTAAGGCGCTTCGACGAGCTAAATTAGCAACTCTATTTGTGGTGGTTCAAACTTCGTTTGAAATGCTGTTACAATAAAGTTCTAATCAGCTTGCACTACAAAGTGGTTGTTACGTCAGCCACTGCGGGCCAAATAGCGCGAAATGAGTGGTTTCTGTAGAGGATTGTGGGACTCCAGGATTAGGGAATATTAATTAAAACACAGAGCTGGCGTGTGGTGATGCCGAGATACGAGAGTCTATATTCTTATTCTAAAAACCACAGATAATATACATATTACGATTGATGTCACAGATAACATCAAATGCTACATGCCCTTTCTTATAATAAAAAAGCAACACTGAATTTGTTAGTTGACATAAATTTGACATTGACTAATTATGACATGACTTGACATTGACGTTAATGACATTTGACATTGCTATTAGAACGTAACAAAACATTAGGACAAACTAACTACTTAACCTTAAAAATTGAATTATATTGGCTCATTAAATTGACATAATAAATTTACATTCATTTTTATAAATCTAATCTTTTTCTTGACTTTAATAATCTCCCTCTGGATGAGTATCTTAACTCCGGTGTATTTGAACTTATACTTATATCTAACATTTCAGGTAAGTCTTGACTACCAAACTGTGACTGACTTAACATTTCATTTTCTGACAAATATTCATTATTTTGTACATCATCATTAACTTCTACAAATATAGGAGACTGTATCCTACTTTTATTCATTACATTTGACTTGACAGACTTATCCAATTGTATTGGATTTTCATCATTAGATGACTGACTTGACTCGGCAGATGCATAAGAATCATCTAAATTTACAATTTGTTCCTCATTACTTTTTCTTCTACAATATAGATACTCAGGAATATAATAATGATGCATCTCTGTATCCTCCTTTTCTATCAGACTTGACTTGTATGATTTTTGATACGATTTATTATAAGACTTGGACGACTTGTGACCAGAATGATTAGCATTATCATTGTTATTTTCCAATATTTTTTTGGTATTTTCCTTTGACTGTGACGATTTATAACTATTTTGTGACCTTGACTGTGACAGATTTGACTTAAATAGCTTAATATGATATGAGTTTCTTCTATAGATTGTCCCATTACTATCTTTGACTAAGTATGATCTTGGAAAGTTAGTTTTTGATAAAATAACACCTTTAGACCATGTTGCATCCTTGGGATTTCTCTTGAAAAATATTATGTCATTTGGCTGAAATTGTTGAGGAGATACAGCACTTCTATCATAATATAATTTTCTATTTTCCAACTTTTGTGACTTATTTTTTAAATGACTTGAAAATTTAACTACTTTTGGCTTTAAATTACTTGTTGTAGTAGGCAATTTTGTTCTCAGTTTTCTTGGCATAAGTAATTCTGAAGGTGATTTGAGATTACCTCTTGGGGTATTTCTGTATTGTAACAGACCAATATAAAAGTCTGTACCTGACTGTTCACATTTTCTGAGAATATTTTTAACAATTTTTACAGATACTTCCGCAAGACCGTTTGATCGAGGAAAGTGAGGACTTGACATGATATGTTGAATATCCCAGTCTTTTGTGAAATTTTGAAATTCATGAGAGTTGAATGGAGGGCCACCATCACTTACTAATTGCAATGGAATACCGTGTCGTGAAAAAATTGACTTGATTTGATTAATGACTGTATAACTTCTAGAATCTTGATTTAATTTTGCTATTTCGATGTAATTTGAATAATAATCGACAACTATTAAATATTTTTTGCTTTTGTAATCAAATAAATCTGTAGCTACTTTTTGCCATGGTAAAGAAGGTTGTTCATGAGATAATAAAGTTTCCTTTGTTTTATTTGAACTATATGTCATGCAAGTTTCACATTGTTTTATTTTCATTTCAATATCATGATAAATATTAGGCCAAAAAACAGTTCCACGGGCATGATTTTTAGTTTTTTCTATGCCCATGTGTCCTTCATGTAAAATTGAGAGAATTTCAGAACGTAGAGATTTAGGTATAATGACAGACTGATTCTTGAAAACTAGATCATTTACAACATGAATCTCATCTCTAATGTTCCAATAGGGTAAAACAATTGAATCACATTTTTGCTTGCAATTAGGCCATCCTGACATAAAGTATTCTTTTAGTTTTTGGAGTGACATATCAGATTTTGTATGAGACATGATTTTTTCTTGTTTTTCTTTAGTAATTGCTAAATTAGAAGTTAGTAAATTTACTTGACAAACTATATTACTATCCAACTCATCAAAATTAAATTTTTCTATATTAGTTTTTGATATGGGTGCACGAGACAAAGTATCAGAGACATACATTTCAGTACCTTTTGTATATGAAACGTTAAGATCATATGACTGTATAGCTATCATCATTCTTTGAAGACGAGGCGGGACATCAGAAAGTGATTTTTTGAACAAAGTTACAAGAGGTTGATGATCAGTTTCAACATAAGTTGTTTTTCCATAAATATATTGATGAAATTTCTTGCAACCAAAAACTATAGCATACAATTCTTTCTCTATTTGGGCATAGTTTTCCTGAGACTTATTTAAAGTTTTAGATGCATATGCAATAGGATTTTGTCCATGAAAAATTACTGCTCCAACTGCATTTTTTGAAGCATCTACTGACAATCGTACAGGTTTGTTTACATCATAATGTACTAGGACAGGTGATTGACAAATAAGAGATTTTAATTTAGTAAATTGTTTTTCGTGATTAGGAGTCCACTGCCACATATTTTGTTTTTTAAGGAGTTCTCTAAGTAAAGTAGTTTCATGAGCTAAGTTAGGTACATATGAACCAAGGTAATTTATCATACCAAGAAATCGTTGAAGATCTTTTATGTTTTCTGGTCTTGGCATTTTTATTATAGCTTCGATTTTTGACGTATCTGGTGAAATACCATTTTTGTTAAAAACATGACCCACATACGAAACTTCAGACTGTCCGAACTGACATTTTGATTTATTAAATTTTAAATTGATTTCTTTAGCTTTTTTTAAAACATTTTCTAATCTTTCATCATGTTCACTTTGCGTAGAACCATAGACCAATATATCGTCGACAAATATAATAACACCTGGAAGGTCCCCAAGTAACTCGGACATTACTCTATGAAAAATTTCACCACTTGAATTTATTCCGTAAGGAAGTCTTAAAAATTTATATCTGCCAAACTGTGTGTTGAAAGTGCAAAGATCACTACTCTTTGGATCTAATTTTAGCATCCAGTAACCTGAATTAGCATCTAACTTTGAGAATATTGACGCATTCACTACCCTTGACCGCAAGTCATCAAATGTAGGGTATGGAAAATGAGGTCTTTTTATGGCTTTATTTAAGTTCCTAGGATCTAGACAAATACGTAAGTCACCATTGGGTTTTTCTACAGGTACTATGGAATTTACCCAGTCAGTAGGTTTAGTAACTTTTTCTATGACTTGTAGTCGCACCATTCGGTCTAATTCATTTTTGAGTTTTTGTTGTAGAGCATATGGTATTCTCCTAACTGGACAAATCTTTGGTGTGACGGTTGTATCTACTTGTAAATTAACACTACCTGGTAAGCAACCCAATCCTTCAAAAGTATCTGAATATTTGTTAATAAGCATTTGTAATGACCTTTGTTCTTTGCTAGTTGTTATCTTAGAAGTGTTTTGGGATAGTTCGAAAATACGTTTTACAATGCCACATTCTTCACATGTCCTCCAACCCAAAATTGTAGAACAGTCACATTTAACAACTATGAAATTGATTGGTTTAAATAGTTTGTGATCAAAAGAACATTCAAGTCTGACAGCACCTAAGTTTTCAATCAATTGACCTGCAAATGAAAATACTTTTATGTTTGACTTTTCAATGAAAAAAATTTTCTTACACATATTTTCTAAACTTTTTAAAGTATTTAGTGAAATTACATTTATATCAGCACCTGTGTCAATTTGACATCTTATAATATTGCCATGAACATTCAATTCTAATTTCCAATTTTGTGAATTTGAATTACAATTAATTGAATTAATAATAAAATCATTTTGAGGGTAATCCCGAATAATATTACTATGAATATCATATTCATGACTATGCAATTTTTGTATACATTCAGAACTACTAATTGTACTTACATTCTTCTTGCTATTTTGATTTTTGTAGAAACAGTAATTGGCGAAATGGTTCATTTTCTTACATATATTGCAGATTTTGCCTTGTGCTGGACACTTGTACCGATGCAGCTGACCACATCTGTTACAGTTAGAATTATTTCTAATATTGTTGTTGAACCTGGAATTGGCTGAAAAAGATTGTGCTGGACTGGACTTATATCGATTTTGACTAGAACTTCTATTTTCCGACGATTTTCTGTATGGAGTTATTGACCTTTTCTTTGAATTTTCTCTTTTTGATGGCTGGTTCTTGAAATATGTACTTCTGCTTTGACGAATTGATTGCACTTGTGAACTAGAATTATTATTAGCTTCATTTCCATTCTGTAATTTTCTAGACCTTTCCTGTGACAATTCCATATTTTTTGCAAATTGAACAGCTTCGTCAACATTCGTTATTTTTTGATTTTGCAATATTTGTTCCTTTATTTGAGTATTCTTTATTCCTATGATAAACATGTCCTTTACCAACGACTCTTTCAAATTTTCAAACTTGCAGCCTGATGCTAAATTGTTCAAAATTGTTACATATTCGTCCAATGATTCGCTATTTTGGTACTTAGTAAAGAAATTGTATCGCTCTACAGTGACATTCTTGCATGGATTGAATTTTCCATCAAATTTTTCAATAATAGTCGTTATCGTTTCGTCCGTTTCATTTTGAATATTGAAAGAATTATAAATATCTAGGCCTTCATCACCGATAGAATTTAACAATATAGCAATTTGTTTTGACTTTGAGACCTTCTGTAAATCATTTGCTTCAAAGAAGATTTTGAATTTTTGTTTCCACAGCTTCCATGACTCGGCAGCATTTTTGCCATCTTTGCCGCCATTTACAACTAACGGCTTTAAGTTATTAGCTAGAATGATATTTTGTACCTGTTCCGGCATTTTCTTTGGTTCTTCTGGGTTCCAAATAAACTTCTGACACCATGTAGAGGATTGTGGGACTCCAGGATTAGGGAATATTAATTAAAACACAGAGCTGGCGTGTGGTGATGCCGAGATACGAGAGTCTATATTCTTATTCTAAAAACCACAGATAATATACATATTACGATTGATGTCACAGATAACATCAAATGCTACAGTTTCGATCGATTTACAAAAAAACTATTGATTGGATCAAAAAACTAAAACAGTATCATGCTAATATATTGCTTGTAGAATTATTTGCCAAAAAATCAGAATGATCGCATGAATATTAGTATGTTTTTTATTGTTTGTAAGATATTTTTAGAGGTAAGTTCGTGATTCCTTTTTATTGAGCCAAATTAATTGTATTATGTTTTCAAAACTGTAGCAAACCGAATCAAAATGGCGGCCCATGCACTTTGACCATAATGTGTTGCACACCTGACGCGATGACCTCGCAAAAACAAAAACGGCATAAGATTAGAATTATTGTTTTTTGTGATGAGATAGTTATGTCATAAGCATATTTTAATACTTACAATGTGCACTGACTTTATATTTATTCAGTACTAGGTTCTGCCAGCGGCTTCGCCCGCGTGATGTTTGAAATTGTCCCACGGGATCTTACTACCGGGATAAAAAGTATCCTATGTGTTAATCCAGGTTATAAACCATCTGTGTGCAAAATTTCATCCAAATCCGTTCAGTAGTTTTTGCGTGAAAGAGTAACAAACATCCATACATCCATACAAACAAACTTTCGCATTTATAATATTAGTAGGAAGTAGGATTTTATTAAAGAATAATGCATACGTTTAATAAGGTATCAGTTCACTTGCACGCATTTTTTTATGGGTGTCGTTTTTATGGTTTTCGGGGTCGTTGATTACGAAAACGAGTTCAGATTGAAAATCCAAGATGGCGTCTTCAGCGTTTTCGTTATCAGCGACCCTAAAAACCATGAAAACAACACCGATGACGGAAAAAACAAAAATTTACTTTG
The DNA here is from genome assembly GCA_916618015.1 of Xestia c-nigrum. Classification (NCBI taxonomy): domain Eukaryota; kingdom Metazoa; phylum Arthropoda; class Insecta; order Lepidoptera; family Noctuidae; genus Xestia; species Xestia c-nigrum. The sequence goes on along the minus strand of OU745245.1, from coordinate 8,091,087 downwards.
GCGCCATCTTCGATGTTTTATTTGATCTCATTTTCGTAATAAGCGACCTCGAATACCATTAAACGACACTCATGACGGAAAAATAAAAGAAAAACACCTTCAAGGAATAACAGGCGGGATGTTTTGTTTACTCTACAGGGTAAACCTTAGTGGCCATTAAGGTGGGCAGAACTCCAGTCGCGCAAGTGTCCATTCATGCAAGATTCCTTTCGCGCAGAAGTCTATTCGTGCTGAACTCCATGCGCGCATATTGTCTTTTCGCGTAGGTGGGTGCCCACAAGAAGTGTCCTTCGCGAAAAAATCTTAGATCCTAATTTAAAGATGCACAATAATTGATTTACTTTTTTAATTGACGTTTCAGTAAGTTAGAATAGTGTTAAAAACGAAAATACAAAATTTAAAACAATTTTTTTAATTAATTTCGTAGGGTACGTTTGCTCGATTTCTTATTTTTTTGGGTTGTGCGCTTTGTTGTGTATGTCCCTCATCATATGTCATTTTGGGTGTATTATGAAACTCAAGCGATATCAGATTTGCGACAGGTTTGTTGGGATGGAGCATGGTACAATGTTTTATTTGACCATGGGATGGAGTTCTGGTTCCCAACCTTTCTTAGGCCAGGGACCACTTTGGTATGTTCATTGTTAACAGGGACCATATGGTCCTAGATAAACATGGACACCGACAGGATTATAACTAGGGGAATGAATCTTTAACTCACACTTTACAAAAATTGGACAAAAGCGATCGAATTGAGGTCGAAAATTTTAGCAATAATTTAGTAATTTTGCTTCTGATAGGTTCAATTAGGTTGGGTTGAGCTTGCATCTTCTGTGTTAAAAAGTACGAATAACATTTTAATCTTTCGCGGACCGTAGTAGAGGCTCCTGCGGACCACAAGTTGGGAACCAGTGGGATGGAGGGACTGTGTCGCTAATATTTCGACACCGGGATGAAAGTCGGAGCAATGACCTCTATTTCCATCTTTAACTGGCACCAACTATAGTACAAATGGTTTTCGAAATCTACTACTAAATGCGAACATTTATTCATACCAGATTTCATGTACAAGATTAATATTCTATGACATTTCTTTCAATGGAGTGTCAGTGGTTGTTCATTGATAAGTCACAATGGCGCCATTATGATAGTAGAATTAACAAACTTGTCAAAATTTGACAGCACTTGATCATTATGAAATCAATGATCGAATACTCTGACACTATTGTAATAGCAGAATCGAGGCCCAGGTCTGCGTTCACCTAGGAAGCTCCTAGCTTGTTCCATCATTGGCCCTGTGCAGCCTCTTTTCTGCTATTCTATCAACATTGCACTGTCATTATAAAACAAAAATTTGCCTGTAACTACTAATTCCATGCTCTGTTCATTTGCTGTCTCTGTCACTAAATGTATTTTTTTTTTTTTTTTTCCTTTTATGGCAAGTACCACGGTTGATAGTTTGACTTGAGTTTGACACACTTTGAGTCTTTTGACACCAGTGACAGTGAGTGAATGAAGTCAAGTCACTGTCAAACGAAAGAAAGAAACCCTGTCGAGGTTCAGAGAATTGCAGGTTGTTGTGATTATCTAATCACTAAAATGGGAGTACTTAAAAAGGTAAAGATGTATTTTGATTTCAGATAAGAAGGAATATAATCCAATGCATAAAAAATCTCTTAGTTCTAAGTTTTGTAAGAATCGACATTCGCGATAATGTCACCTGGATGTTATTACTTGACCACGATATTATTTATAAAATTTTAGAGTACTGGCCTTGTTGGCATGGCTGTCGCTCCAAATGCCCATCACACCCTTGGTGCTCTATATGGAAAAATTTTGCGAGTCCTCCAAAAGATGCCTGAAAGTGCTGGTTACCGGAAACATACTGAACCTCTTATTCGTGAAAGGGCTGCCGTATTAACACAGGTAAACATAAAGGTATTCGTATTTGATTTTATTAAAAGAAGATATATTGTTACAGACTTAATTAATATTTTTTTTCAGACTAAAGATGTGTATGAGATTGAATCAAAAATTAGCTGCGGACAAGCTGAGGAACTAATTATACAGGCCGAAAATGAATTGAATCTGGCTAGAAAAATGTTGAATTGGAAAGCATGGGAACCACTTGTTGCTAAGCCACCCAAGGGCCAGTGGGACTGGCCTCCTACTAAGTCTTAATTTTCGGAAATTCTTGTTAGTATCAAACTTAGTGAAATATAATTATGATGTATAAACAAATGATTTTCAATATCTCAAAACATTTTTTAATTCCTCTAAACATATTTTACTCAAATAATAACTGCAGTTAGTTTATGATTACAAAATATTCGCACCCACTTTCCATGTGACAAGCAAGAGCGTGCCCTGCACGCCAAACAACACAGATATGTGACAATGTGGTGGGTGAAATTGTGGTTTTGTATGGCGTGCATGTGTACATTTTTGCTCTGGCATTCCAAAGGTTAACATAATGAAACACAGTTTTAATTTTTCATTTTATTAAAACTAACATGATTCAGTTCCAAGAAAATATAAAAAAAAATAGATGGAGCAGTGTTATTTGGCACAGTGCATAAACCATTACATATTATTACAAATAATGTTTGTAACATTTCATTTATACCTATATTTATTTACTTTTCATGTATATGAATTTACTGAGCCATAACAAGGTAAGGTTTAATGTACTGACTGCTTTACTCTTACAAACTACTGCATAAAGATGAACGTGACTCTTACAAATATAGAAGCGGTACACATAAACACACTCCTGGTAAGTGTTTGAGAGTAAAGGAGAAAGTAGGATTACAACCAATTTCATAAATTTTATAAATTCAAATGTAACCTCTAATAAATACTTACATAACTAAGTAATTTTTTCCATGACCATTACATGCTTTCATTTAATTTTGTAAAAATAATAACTGCTGGTGTAAATGCATTTGTTTTGTATAAAAATATGGCATTGGTAACTCATTAATATAAATACTTTAAAATGCCTCTTAGTAATTCGCTGTACTTTGTAGGACAGTTATAAAAAACTTGCACAATTAAACATTAATACAAAATACTCTACGAACTAAAACTTATGTATAAAAAAATAAATAACATTATAATCACTTGTCATAATATAATACTAATTCAGTGCTCCATGTTCTTATCACCTTAACTCAAAATGTCAAACAATATCCCAATTTACTTATAAACTTTATGATTATTTGAGGCTCTTTTTTAATATTTACAATAACACATTATTAATAATGTGTGTTACTGGAATTCATGTTTTTTTCTTTATTAAAACTTAACAAACTTCACTTAGATTAGATTAGTACAGTTTCATTAGAATCTGCTTACAGATATTCATTATCTCAATGAAAATGGTTATTTTAGAAAACAAATGTCTGGTGACATTATAATCCAACTCATATCTTATTATCATTGTGGGTACTTAGGTCCATGTTCACCAAGAAGATGACAGACTGATTATCTAAAACAGCTGTTTAAAACGCATTTTTGTATGGGGACATGTCACAGTGAGAGCGGTTTTTAGATAATCAGACGGTTATCTTTTCGGTGAACATGGACCTTAGTAGTATTTACAGTGGCGAGGGGTTCATAAAACTTGAACCGGCTTCCATACGGAACAACCACTGTACTGGAGTCTACTATTGCCAAAAGTAAAACAATATAGGTAATTCAGTTAGGTAGTTAACTACATATGGTTTGATGTATTGTTTTTTCAAAAATTATTAAAATATGCACCGGACCGGCTTACCTGTTACATAAATTTACCCTTCGCTATTGCTGTCTTATTTATATACATTATATAGAAACTCGGAGCTTATGCCTGGAAACATTTCATAATAACATGCTTAATATAGTTACAACTCATAATGGCTCATTTACATTAGGTCGGTTTGAGGTCGGTCACCGAAGGCGGCGGCCGCATTCGGTTTAACTGAAACGCTCACCTAAATTGAGTTGTTTACATTGGTCGGTTAACCGAATTCGGCGACTTGATCTTCGAACTGAGCTGCGGGCTGCGGGCGGCGGGCGACGGGCGGGGCACGGCGCACTCGACACCGACAACGGGCTCGACCGAATACGGCCAAACCGAATACGGCCAAACGAATACCTGTTTATATTAGTCGGTGACCGAATACGGCCTGCAGCCGAATACGGTCTAACCGACTTAATGTAAATGCGCCATAACTGAGCTATCAATTGTTTTTCTATTGTGAAATTAATAGTTAAACTTAGTTTAAAATTGTCACTTGTTTTAAGCCATGGCATGTTATGAGTTCTTAGACCTGAGACCTGATGAAGTACCTGTGGTGCTGAGAAAGTCCCTTAATGTGAAACTATAATGCACCTTCATTGTCACTGGATGATCAAACAAAAGATATTTATAATACATACAGCAGGGTCCAAAGACTGGTATTCTTAAAATTATTATTTACATTTAACACACATAATCATTATAAAATGAACAGGTATGCCTGTTTTATTACTAGGTAACACTTAAATAAATGATTAAATAAGCAGCTAGTGCACTGTTGGGATTTCAAAGCAGGGCCAGTGCCAAAAGTGCAATAATATTTAGGCATTATTTTATTTCTGTGTTAGTGAAGATGGACATTAAAGTTTTAATATAATAAATTATATCATCTCAGCCTAGTAAATAAAACATATAGTTTTAATTATGTATGACACTTGCCACCATACTTGTTTTCAATAGATTATTAGTCATTTCAACTTATCTTGAAAGATAGCATTAAGCTCTTTTTATCTATTCTTTAAAGGTAATAAATAGACAGATAAAACCTCAAAGTTATTACAAAACTAAATAATGTTTATAAGTAAGATGGTTTGTAACAAAATGTTTTATGTAGATGTGACACCTTTCCTTGCTACTAACAAGTTTAAGATGGGATGTTTCTTTATATAGCTTACTGCTTTTTTATGAGTTACCATTGTGAAGTCATAGCCATTGCACTGTAAGATTTTGTCATGCATCCTCAAACCAGACTTTGCTGCAGGACTTCCTTCATGCACTTCTGTCACATATATGCCCTGAAAAAGCAATAGATATGAAAAAAGAGCTGTAGAATGGATAGAAAGATAAGTCATTGTGGTTTTAAAATAAAAATGAATAAAACCTCACATTATCAGTGTATCCTTGAGGACTTTTACGAAAATCCTGATCAATTCCGCCGCCAATTTTAAAACCACATTTCATTACTTCTCTCCCTTCTGAATCAACACCAGCTTCTTTCTGAAGCGTTATTGGTATCTGTGAAAGGTCACAATCATTGCATGTATGAAAAAAGATTGAATAAAACAAACAAAACTGGGAGTGGTCTTCTGACTTACACTGAGACACTCCATAGCTGTTCCAGCTTGATGTTGAAATGCCATTTTCGCCATGGTGACTGTTTGATTATTATGTCCTTCTGGTGAAATAAAATATCTAGTAGAAGTCTAAAGACTAAAATCACGTATATCTATTTGGTAAACACAATTTACACAATAATGTTGTGTCTTTGTCGATTGTTGCCTGCGAAATTTCTATTTCACTCACATCACTCAAAGAGACAGATTGTCATTGTCATCACAAAATATCAAAATGACCATCGACTTTCATTATGTTTTTTTTCATAGAGTAAGCAAGTGAAGGCACGTTTCATCCAACGGTGCGCGGTGTGGCATTTGCGGTTGACAATAATCTTCAATATGAAGGATACACATTTTAGTGTTGAATTAAGTTTATGCAATGCATGTAATCCTAACAATATCTGTGGTATCAGATGTAACTGTCAGTGTCAGATATTAATGCACGTCAGTTTGATTGACACTTGACATAAGCTTCTAGCTGTCTTTTGATACATTATCTGTGCTCGTCCTTCTTGTCTTGAACCCCCTAGATGTAAGTGCGTGATTGTTATTCCGCTCTAATATTTTATATCAGTGTCTATAATATTATTGTAATTGCTGCTCTGTTTATGCTGAGTAATAAACTAGGCAATTGACTACCTAAAGTTGTTTCTATTCTATACTCCGAATTTCTGGACTGCACCGGATCCTTACACTGGCTGAAGCACCCACGTGCTAATCTTAGATCACTGCCTCTCTATTCTCCATCTATAACAGGTTATGGGCCCAGTCACATATACATAAGGCCAATCTCGAAAACGTGGTTCTAAAGAAGATTTGGTGTTGGTGTTTTCTTCTTGACGTTCCGGCGTGTGTGCGTGCACGTACACGTGGTCGTCATGGAAGATAGGTTATCTGGAAATGGAGTCATGTTGCCTAGTGCCGGTGGAGCAATGTCCTCGCTCGGCGGAGGCATTCATATTGAAAAACTAGAAGGTGTCGGAAATTACAATACATGGAAGTTTCAAATGAAGATGGTTTTATCCCTTGAAGGGTTGTGGGATCGTATCGAAACTATCGTAAGTACTGCGGACAGTGAGACAGATTTATCGCGAGATCGACGAGCTCTGGCACGAATATGCCTTAGTGTGAAGGCGGCGTGCTACCAGCATGTGAGACACTGTAACACGGCAAAGGACGCATGGCAGCGGCTTGCTAATACCTTTGAGGACAAAGGTCTGTACAGGCGAGTGCTATTACTAAGACAGCTGCATCATACCGAATATGGACAATTTGCGTCAATGACAGAATACATCGATGGAATAATGACACGTGTTCAGCAGCTTGCGGATATTGGAAAAGTTATAGAAGATGCTGAGGTTGCGGAATTACTCCTCAGTGGCCTACCCCAGGAGTTCGACGCGCTAGTTTCTAACCTAGAAACAGCATGCATTACCAACGAGTTATCAAGTGAGCTGGTCCGTGCTAGACTTATTCAGGAAGAATTCAGGAAAAGTAACTTAAACAATAGTGAGACTGCTTACATGTCAAAAAGAAAAAGAGAACCATTCAAGAGTAAGATCATCTGTCACTATTGCAAGAAAACTGGACATATTAAGTCAAAGTGCTTCAAGATGAAGAGAGAAAAGGCAAATCCAGAAGATTCATCGCTTGTGGCTACAGCTTTCATGGTGAAATCTCAAGATAGTTGGTTGGTTGACTCTGGGTGTTCCGCTCACATGTGTAATGATAGAACTTTGTATAATGAGCTTAAAGACTGTAATAATGTTATCAGTATCGCAAACGATGAGAAGTTGGAGTGTTTAGGTAAAGGAACTATTCATATAAGAACTGGAAATGTGGTGAGAAAACTTTTAAATGTTTTATATGTGCCTAAACTTTCTCATAATTTATTGTCTGTCAGCTGTCTTACGCAGAAAGGTTACACTGTATTATTTAATGAACGGGGATGTTTTGTTCATGACAAGAGCATTAAAGCTTCTGGTAACCCAATATTGTGTGCTTTAAAGGTCAATGGTTTATTTATGGTTAAATTGGGGGTGTGTCAATCTAGTGGGTATTCGCAAGGTGTGCATTCTTCTCTCATGTGTGATAGACAAGAGACCCAGAGCGCACAGGTTGCTGCTCATGCTGTGCCTGTTGATATTTGGCACAAGAGGTTAGGTCACATTAGTATACAAGGTTTGTGTGCTTTGAAGAATGGTAGTGCAACTGGTGTTCTGTTTCAAACTGACAATGTACAGGTTTTGAAAGAATGTGTGCCATGTTTGGAGGGAAAGATGGCTGCCAAGCAGTTTCCGGTTGGAGAGGCAAGGCGAGCTACCCAGTCCCTCGAGTTGATTCATTCTGATGTTTGTGGACCGTTACCTGAGAGCAGCTGGAGTGGAGCGAAATACTTGGTAACATTTACTGATGACTACACCAGGAAGACCTTTGGATATTTAATGAAGCACAAGTCGGAGGTATTGTCTCATTTTATTACATTTAAAAATTTAGTTGAGAAGCAATTGGGGTTACCAGTAAAGATTTTGAGGTCTGATGGGGGTGGTGAATATTGTAATGATAAATTTTCTAAGTTTTTGAAACAGCAAGGAATTATTCACCAAACAACTGTACCATATTGTCCCAGCCAAAACGGCGTGAGTGAACGCCTAAATAGGACACTTTTGGAGAAGGTTCGGTGTATGCTGAGAGGTGCTGGTCTCTGTGGGCGATATTGGGGTGAGGCGGTCATGACAGCAATTTATCTAAAGAACAGGTGCCCCACTTCTGCTCTTTCAGGACTTACACCAGTAGAGGTCTGGACCGGATCTAAACCAGATCTTAGTCACCTCCATATTTTCGGCTGTATGGCATACTCTCTGGTTCCCGAACAAAAACGTTGTAAGTTAGACCCAAAAAGCAAAAGGTATGTTTTTGTTGGGTATTCTGAAACTTCAAAAGGTTATAGGTTGTTGGACCCATCAGTTCCTACTAAAGTAATTTTGTCCAGAACTGTGGCATTTATTGAAAATAAATTTTATAAAGATTTTCATGACATGGATAATACTAACAATGAATGTATTTATTATGAATTGACTAGTGAAATGGATAATTTGAATTTTAATGATAATTTAGAGGATCAATCGAGTAAAAGTCTCTGTGATAATAATGTTAGTAATTCTAATTCCATTAATGATGATGCTATTAATTCTAGTCAAGGTATTAGTTCCAATGAACAGTCTGTATCTAAAGAAATTACAGGTGGCATTACGGTTTTTTCAGAATCTGATGAGGAGTACTGCACTGGTAGCGAGGACGAGGATGTCCCTGCTGTGTCCCCAATGTGTGGAGCCCGCGAGCAGCGTGTGACGTCACCTCAAAACTCTCCAGCTGTGAGACAGCGTCCCATGCGTAGTACTAGGCCACCGGTAAAGTACAATGACTATGAAACAGATTTTTCTTTGATTGCACAAGGTATTCCATTTGTCGAACCTCAATCGTATGAGGAAGCTGTAAGTTCTCCTGATAGGAATGAATGGCAGGCTGCAATGCGAAGTGAATATGAATCTCTGATTTCTAACAATGTATGGAGGTTAGTTGATAGGCCATCTAATGAAAATGTTGTTAAATGTAAATGGATTTATAAAGCTAAATATGATGCTAATGGTAATTTTGATAAATTCAAAGCACGTTTGGTTGCCAGGGGTTTTACACAAGTAAAAGGGTTAGATTATAACGATACTTTTTCCCCTGTAGTTCGTCACAGTACCATGAGAATATTATTTTCATTGGCTACTGAATTAAATCTTAATATTGATCATATTGATGTAGAAACTGCATTTTTAAATGGTGACCTTCAAGAAACTATTTATATGGAACAGCCTCCTGGCTTTAGTGATAATAATTGTAAAGATAAGGTTTGTTTTCTGTTAAAAGGTATATATGGCCTCAAACAGGCAAGTAGAATTTGGAATCAAAAAGTACATAATTTGTTGTCAAGTAATGGATTTATACAAAGCAAATGTGAACCTTGTGTGTACATAAAAAGATGTGATAAACATATAACTGTAATAGCTTTATATGTGGATGACTTTTATGTATTTTACAGTACTGAGTGTAATGAAATCTTTGCTCTGCTTGAAGAAAATTTCAATGTTAAAAACTTGGGAAGTTTGAAAAATTGTTTGGGAATTAATATTGTGAGAGATAAAGCAAAGGGAATAATGAAAATAAATCAATCTGAGTACATAAAAAGATTGTTAAAACGCTTTGGTATGGAAAATTGTAAAGTTGTAAAAACTCCTATGCCTACCAACTGTAAGCTGGTTAAGGGTGACACTAGCTTAAGTGATGAGCAGTATAATTATAGGCAGCTCATGGGATGTCTTATGTATTTATCTGTGTGTACTAGACCAGACATCTCATTTGCCTGTAGTCAGTTAAGCCAGTTTAACAACTGTTTTGATATAACTCATTGGCAAGCAGCTAAAAGGATTTTGCGATATTTAGCAGGTACAATTAACTATTCTTTATATTTTTATAAAGGGGGAAAATTGAATTTGACTGCTTTTGCGGACTCTGACTGGGCCAATGATCCCAATGATAGAAGGTCATACACAGGGTTTGTTGTAAAACTGGGGAACAATGTTATTAATTGGGAGTCACGTAAACAACGTTGTGTAGCGCTATCTAGTACTGAAGCCGAATATTTAGCAATAACAGATGTGTGTAAAGACATTTGCTTTATTAGGAATTTTATGTATGAGGTCATGCTTAAAGAATGTAAGGTAACAATTTATAACGATAATCAGTCAGCTCAGAGATTGTTACAAGTTACAGAATATTGTCACAAACGTACTAAGCATATAGACATAAGGTATCATTTTGTAAAAGATTTTATTAAAAATGACAATGTGACAATGAATTATTTGCAGACCGATTGTATGATAGCAGATGTTCTTACAAAGCCACTAGGTGCTGTGAAACATAATAAGTTTGTAAATGATATGAATGTTAAAGTCTGACAAAGTTAATGTATGCAAGTTTATTTAAATTGATTGACACATGTTATTTACAAATCACTATCTATATAAATGATTGACATTGTTGACTGAAATGTTGTTTATGTAGGTAAAATAGGTACTGACCATTGTAGTGTGTTTTTGTAAAGTGTAAAGTTTACTCTATTGACATTGTAATGGATTGTATTTTTTTTTTGTGTATAGTACCTAAGATTTTTTTTTTTGATTGTTTGTGGCATGATATTGTTCCGATTAAGGGGTAGTGTTGAATTAAGTTTATGCAATGCATGTAATCCTAACAATATCTGTGGTATCAGATGTAACTGTCAGTGTCAGATATTAATGCACGTCAGTTTGATTGACACTTGACATAAGCTTCTAGCTGTCTTTTGATACATTATCTGTGCTCGTCCTTCTTGTCTTGAACCCCCTAGATGTAAGTGCGTGATTGTTATTCCGCTCTAATATTTTATATCAGTGTCTATAATATTATTGTAATTGCTGCTCTGTTTATGCTGAGTAATAAACTAGGCAATTGACTACCTAAAGTTGTTTCTATTCTATACTCCGAATTTCTGGACTGCACCGGATCCTTACACTGGCTGAAGCACCCACGTGCTAATCTTAGATCACTGCCTCTCTATTCTCCATCTATAACATTTAGAACCAAACGGCTCGGTACCTAACGATTGGAAGAGGCTAAAAGGAATGACGTTGGTGCCCTGGAAGGTGGGTAGGCCTTTTGTGAGGGATCCTACCCGTGTTGATATCCTAACTCACGTTGCAAGTACAGCGGGTTTTGCGGACGCTGCTGCTGAGATCCTCAAGCAGCGCAAACACTATAACCTAATTAGGTAAAGTAACTTCAGTTTTAAAGATATTGGAATAAAAACGAAATGTCGATTGTAAAAATCTAATCTTTAGGGAAAGAAAACTACGATACGTGGTGTTTAAGTCACCGTAAAATTGTCAAAACGTTATATTACAATATAACGTGTTTCTCTCTAGCGATATTGTAATATCTCGAATTATTGTCAACTGAACATACGGAAGTATCTCTGCCCCCATAATCGGGACTTGGGGCACCCCCCCGTTAGGTTAGTTAGGTTCCTTTAAACCCTGCACTAGGAAAAAGGGGCCCCACGAAGCGGAGCTCCGTCGACTACGCTTTTTAGGGGAATATAAAGTGTTATAAGGTTAGGTTATAATAATCGGTATATCAAAAAAAAATCCGAAACAAAATATTTTTTTAATTTGAACCAGTAGTTCCTGAGATTAGAGCGTTCAACCAAACAAACAAACTCTTCTGCTTTATAATATTAGTATAGATATGGTAAGAAAAGAAGTATCTGATGAGATGTCGAAAAATAGAGGAGTATGGAAGAAGAAGACATGCTGCGCCTACCCCAAATAAATTGGGATAAGGGCAAAAGAATGATGAATTATGATTTATATCAATCAAAAAATCAATGCTACTTTTCGTTTTAATTTTATAACTCAAGAACGGGCTCACATATCCAAACCAAGGCTGCGTTCCGAGATAGCCTGTAAACGATATGAGCGTCCATAAACCCGTTCCGAGTTACCGTGAGCGCGACATCAAGCGCGATGACGCGCCATCTTGCGATTACAATGATCATGCCTCAAAAAAATATCACCGTGAGCGCTGTCAAAAGACCTAATGACAGATCTTAGCTGTCATTTTCGTGAAAACTAAATCGGAACGCAAAATATTGATGTGAGCGCTGTGAGTGATTATTTCATATCTCGGAACTCACCCCAAATGTTTAGGTTTTGTTCGGACTATTTAGTAGATAGTTTATGTGAAGTTTGCATATAATCGGTTGCAGTGGCGTAGCGTGGGTGTCAGCCGCCCGGGGCGGAAACAATTTTGCCGCCCTTTTATTTAGGTATTTCAATTTGATGTATACTATACATAACATACTTAGATTAGTTCTAGAGAATTTTTGGTAAGATATAGAATAGGAAATTTTCAAAGAATTCTTGAAATATGCATTACATCTACAACAATGAACAAAGAAACAGACCAAATTATAGTTGAATGGATACACGCATGTCACACTATTACTCTACAAAATGAATTTGTCGAATTTGAAGTTATTCGTTATCGAAAAAAAAATATTCCAGAAGAAATTAATTTAAAAAAAGAAAATTCGCGAGCGGCGAAATTTTTTTTTAACTTTCTACTCCACTTGTCTAGGAACTCAAAAAAAGTCCCATGAAAATCCGCCCACTATAAACTTCGTTCAATCATATGAGTATTTTTTTGTTAAATTGCACTCGGCTACATGTGAAATGGACGACTGACAATCCAATCAATAACTCGTGGATCCCTCGAATTTGTCACAGAATAAGTAAATGTAAAATTCCGTGTTCTTTTCAATCGGTCCAAATTTGTAGTTACGATAAAAATTGAAATGGGTCAAATATATTTATTATTTATTGTGAAATTTTGCCGCCCCCTAAAAAGTGCCGCCTGGGGCGGGCCGCACCCCCTGCCCCCCCTACGCTACGCCACTGATCGGTTGAGTTTTTAACGCAGACGAAGTTGCGTGGGTCAGCTAGTTATGTAATAATATATTTTAGATCCATTTGTAGATTGTAAATATTTAGGTTGTCTATGATGTGGCAATCGTGTCCAGCCATGTCAAACTGTCAAAATCAATGTCATGCCCATGATGTTACCTGTCATCACAGTTCTGTCAATTGTCATTGAATTTTCATTTCATCATTGCCTATTTTGCATGCTGGTCAGCTGATTCTGACAAACAGAAGGGAAATCGTCAACAAATTAATAAAGCTACGATTTAACACACACTATAAAGGTATTTTTTTCCCTACCCGTTATGTTTTATCCGAAGTGATGTAAACGTAGAGTTATAACTTTGATAGCCTACCCAGAGCCGCGAAAGTTGTAAATATTTTGCATTAATTTGGCAATTAACCAACAGAGTATCTGGCTTATAGTGTAATTCTAATTTTTGTGTTTTCAGATGTCCGGTCCAACTAGAAATGTATGGTGGATTGTTGTCAGAAATTTTATTGACTCTTTTAGACCCCGCCAGATAAGAGGAAATAATATGGGTAAATCAAATACTAATAATTACTTAGGCGTGTTATGAAGGTCGCGAGGATTCGCTGGATGCGCGACACACGGGGTCGGTCAATGTGACGACACTTCGAGGAGGCCTATGTCCAGTAGTTGACGTCTTTCGGCTGAAATGATGATGATGCTTGTACACTGCATGAACCTTCGCAGACTTAGCCAACATTCTTGTTTATTTAATAGTTTTTCACATACAAGTTACAATGCATCAGGGAATAAAGTTAACCACCAGAGCTTTATTACAATTTATTTTAAATAAGTACCTATGACATACATTTATATTTATATTGTTTTTTTTTTAAAGTAGGTATTGTGCAATCAATAATAAAAGATGTACATCGCATTCTTAAACAACAAAGCAACCTATAAAAAATTAAACTATGCAACAATACCTATGTTACTTCTATTTATTTGGTAGCCCCGACTTACGAACAGTAAGGTTCCAACCCAGGCAGGTGTTTACTTTGTATAATTTATATCACCACCACTGCCCTCCAACACGGTATAGAAAAATATTGTGAGGAAACCGGTATGTCCTAGAACCAAAAATTCGAAGACATGTGACATCTAAAAACTCACATTGGGCCCGCATGGTGGATTATAGCCCATACGCAAAATACGCGCTTTGACGTGGATACCAGCCCTTTATACAAAATACTTCTAAATCACTGTAAACTTGGTCTTTTGGTACACTGTGCTATGATGACAAGTTAGTAACCATTACATGCGCATGGGTCTTTGGTAAACTCATATTCCTGTGCAGCAGTTACAGCCAACCAAAGCCCATTAAATCACACTTTTCCCAAAATGTCAAAAATGTAAATGCCAGCTTGGGAATCGCTGCGACTTATGTAGCGATGATCTCGTCCGGCAAGTAATGCGCGACTAGCACGACGCGAGTCGCGGGACGAACTTCAATGTATTTGTATGGTGGCAGTCGCTTGAAGACCAAAATCGTTGAGTATCTAAGATTTGAGTAGCCATGTGTACGAAAGGGCTTATTGTTACACATTTGTCAATTGCAGGTAAAGACTACTTGGGAAATTCCTACTTTGAAATTCCAGCTGATCCTAGTGTTGGTAAAAGGAAGCCTTCTAGATGGTATGATCCACCAAAAGAACAGGACTTCCAAGATCCTATTCCTGCAGAATGGGAGGCATGGTTGCGAATGAGGAGGTATGAGAAAAAGATCTGCATCATTCAGTATCATTATTACGTTTATTCATTTACAAGCTGACCCACGCAACTTCGTCTGCGTCAAAAGTACTACCTACCTACTACTACCTACCTACTACTACCACCTACCTACTACTACCACCTACCTACTACTACCTACCTAATACTACCTACCTACTACTACCTACCTACCTACTACTACCTACCTACTACGACGACTGGAATGGCGTCGTGGTAGTGCCTTACGTTCTTAGGGTCCTGGGTTCGAATCCCGGTAGGACCAACTGTTTGTGTGATGAGCATGGACATTTGTTTCCGAGTCATGGATGTTTATATGTATAATAAGTATGTATGTTTCCAAACAAAAAAACTATATATGTAGTATATCAACTATCTAGTGTCCACGACACAAGCTTTGCTTAGTGTGGCGCTAGGTGGCGCTGTGTGTTAATGTCCAGCGATATTTATTTATTTATTACTACTACCTACCTACTACTACCTGCCTACTACTACCTGCCTACTACTACCTGCCTACTACTACCTACCTACCTACTACTACCTACCTACTTCTACCTACCTACCTACCTACTTCTACCTACCTACTTCTACCTACCTACTACTACCTACCTACTACTACCTACCTACTACTACCTACCTACTACTACCTACCTACTACTACCTACCTTCTACTACCTACCTACTACTACCTACCTACTACTACCTACCTACTACTACCTACCTACTACATTATTTTTTTCCTTCTCCTGACTATAACAAACACAATAAAACAAGAATTAGTGAAATCGGTCCAGGCGTTCTTGAGTTATGCGCTTACCAACACATTTTGCGATTCGTTTTTATATTATAGATTGTACATTTCTTATATTTTCAAATAATCCTTAAAGATTTAATTAGAAAAATAAACATTTTAAAAATAATAAAAATACACAATAACCACCGCAACATTATTTAATAATTCATGATAAACATCGTTCTAAATAGAGAACAGGCATGTGGGCCCAGCAGTGGGAACATTAATAGGCTGATGATGATAATGGCGAAAGTCAATCTCAATCCGGGATGTGAAGATGGTGACAAAATGTAAAATATTATGACAAAGCCATAAATATTTACTTTTACAGGACAGAGCCACCAACAGTAGAGGAAATTGAAAAGAACCTTGCTATATCTCAAATGAAGAAGATAAATGCAGCTAAAATTGAACAAAAAAGGTTGGCAGAAGGAGGCAGCCTGCCAGCAATACCAGCACGAGGACCCCAGTCATTTCCTGTATACCCTGATTTCCATCCAGGAGACCCCGAAAACAAGCTGAAGAATAAACATTAACTTATGAGTATAGGGCAAGCACAGGTTGTATTGTTTTTAGAACACATAAAGGCATCATGAACATAAATAAAAATTGTCAATATGAACAGTTCTTGAATAGTGTAAATTATGTGCTCTATTTACAATAATTACAAAGTTATAGAGTATTTATTTTTTTAGATTGCTTAAACAAGTATAATAATAAAGTGTTAACGCCATCTATTGGCGAAAACTTCGCGTCGTGTCGCACCCTCTATTATCGAATGGCGGAGGCTCGATACTAGAAGACTGAACGAGAGCGGCGCGGCGCGCCTATTGGTCGTCACTGAAGAACTAATGCGAGCGGCGCGCTGATTGGTCGTCACTGAAGAACGAACGCGAGCGGCGCGGCGCCTTCTTTTCCGGTGGTTCAACAGTTCGTTCAACGTTCATCCTCTCTGAGACGATGAAAGAATCCTGGTCCTGGTAGTCGGTTCACCAGCCAAAATATTATATTGTAATAAGTATTTAACTGTAATTACTGTAAAATAAACTCATCAACCTTCACATCAAAATAAAGCGTTTATTGAAGAAGCCCCCTGAGTTCCTGACCATACATACCCCAAACATTGGACCTTCGAGCTGGATCGAAGCGGTTTCCAGTACCACGTGGAAGCCGGCAACTAGCAGAAATTATAGCGGTCAGGCCATTCAGTGTTCCTAACCAAACCCTTCCTTAAGGATCATTTGTGCTAATATCGTGTATTCTTGTGCAAAATTCCAGATTCGTGCCGCGAGCCCGCGTTTTTTGAAATACCTCCCAACCGCCATATTGAGCGGCGTGGTTTCGAGTTCGATCGAGCATTGTAAAAAACTGTAAGTACTTTCCTTTTGTCTCTTGCAATCTCCCAAAATGCCACTCGATGAATATAAAGATTTGATTAAGAAAAGGGGTGTAGTGAAAGGAAAATTTACTGTATTCGTTAAATATGTGCAATCTTTACAAGACGTAGAAATATCAGAATCTCAAAAAGTAGCTCTAGAAGATCGTTGTAATAATATTACTACACTATTAGAACAGTTCTCAACCATTCAGGATGATATAGATTATCACCTGCAGGATTCCGAATTAGAATTAGAAAAGCAATTAATTGAAAGAGAAACTTTTGAAAACCTATTTTATGAGATCACATCTAAGGCGAAATGCATGCTAAAGAATAAAGAAATTACTGATACCAATCTTGAAGTCAGCAAGACCTCTAGCATTAAATTGCCCACTATTTCACTGCCTTCCTTTGACGGTTCATTTGAACAGTGGTTAGAATTTCGAGACACCTACATATCATTGATTCATAATTCTAAAACTATTGATGATATTCAAAAATTCCATTACTTGCGTTCCGCGCTCACTGGCACTGCTAGTCAAATAATAAAGTCGATTCAGTTTACCACTGAAAATTACTCAATAGCCTGGAGCTTACTGGAGAACAGATTCAATAATAACAGATTACTAGTTCAAAATCATGTCAAAGCTCTGTTTTCGTTACAGTCTTTACACAAGGAATCTGCATCTCAAATTCGCAAGCTAATAGATAACGTATTAAAAAATATTCGTGCTCTTATAGGTCTAGATGAGCCCGCAAATACTTGGGACACCTTACTCATATACCTAATAAGTACTAAGCTAGACTCGGCTACTGAAAAAGAGTGGGAAAACCACAAAAGCGCACTTAATAAACACGCTAATAATACAAAAATAACATTAAACGATATGATATCTTTTCTTACCGATAGGGCGGATATGTTACAATCCTTGAAAGGTACACATGATTCTGGAAAGCAAACGTCCGATAGTCCCGTAAAGAAATCATCCAATCAATCGAAGCACGCTAGCTCGCATAGTTACGTCGCAACACGTAATAATAATAGTAATTCGTCCAAGTCATCACAAAAACCAAACAATGATTCAAAACGTTACCAACGGTGTAATATGTGTAAAGAGAATCATCCGCTGTATACTTGCAGTAAGTTCAATGACCTTCCTATGAAGGATAAATTATTATTCGTAGACGAAAACAAACTTTGTAAAAATTGCTTACGCGCTGGACATACAGTGTCTCATTGCTGGTTCGGCGCCTGCAAGCTATGTAATCGTAAACACCATTCGCTTCTTCATGGTGAGTGTTGTGATAACGGCAGCACGTCAAAGTCTGTAGGGCCGCACGACGCGCAAGCGCCCGCGCCGGTGTCTGTTCTATATTTCGGGCGTGATGCAATGGGTTCTTACAAATAAAATTCAGGGAGACGAGGACTTGTGTATTGTACATAAAGCAGACATGACATGAAGTCTAACCACAGACAATATTTCTTTTTCTTCTTTAAAAACTAATATCATAGACTATAATATGAAACATGCCCCTTTTTTTTTTTTTTTTTAAATTGACAAGTGACATTGACAACTGGGCATAACCTGTTGTTTACAATTTACAAGATTAATGCTGAAATACAAATTACATTTATTATTAACTTATGTTTATCGTTTAAGATGAAGTGATAAGTAAATTATACAATAATAAATTGATTACATCAATACATTTATAAGCAATACACTAGCGTTGTCGTGATGTGAAATTATTTCAATACAATGTTTAAATTTATTTGAGTGATATTGAATTTAATGTATTACATTGTGAATAAATTATCCTATAAATCAAATTTTTGTGTCTTTTTGAGTAATCTTCCTCTAGAACTATACTTATTTACATTCTCTGAAACATAGTTTCTTTCGTCAGGAGATATTATAATATTAGGCATTACATCTGAGCATGACTGAGGAGGACTAGTTAAAATTAATTCATCTTGATATTCATAGTGATCACAAAGACTTTGACTACAAGACACATCATCATTTACATTGACAAATTCAGGTGACTTTATGACTGACTGATTTGTTACATTTGATTCAGACTGATTGGATTCTATAGATTGATAATTTTCTGATTCAACATTAGATTCAGTATTGCTACAATAAGAATTATTATGAACTTGACTAGGACTTGAGAATGAGTTTGTTTTTCTACGAGTTATTATGTATGTGTAATCCTGACAACCATCATCATCCCTTTCATTTTCAAAAGACTGACTCGATTGTGACTGAAAGTGTGACTGTGTTTTTTGACCATTAAGATCATCAAACTTAATAGATTCTTTATGTTGTTTTTGTTGACAATAATCAGGTCGAATATGTTGAGAATTTCGCCTATATGTTTTACCAAAGTTGTCTTGTATTATAAAAGATCTAGGGAGTTTAGTTTTAGAGATAATTTGACCTTTTGTCCAAATAATGTCTTTCGGATTTTTTTTAAAATAAATGTTATCCTTGACATGAAATTCTTGATAGTTTTTACAACTTTTATTATAATAATTTTTAGTTTTTTGTAAGTTTTTGTCTTTAATGTTAGAATATTCAGCAAATTTAACAATTTTAGGTTTTAATTGACTAATTTGACTTGGTAATTTTGTTCTTAATTGTCTTGACATGAGTAATTGCGAAGGGGAGTACATGTTTGAACCTTGAGAAGTTCTATGTTGTAATAGACCGATGTGGGGATCTGTACCTGATTCCTCACATTTTCTTAAGATATTTTTGACTGTTTTGACTGAGACTTCGGCTAATCCATTTGATCTTGCCATGTATGGACTGCTGACAATGTGTTCAACATCCCATTCATGAAGAAATTGTTTGAATTCTTTTGAGTTATAAGGTGGTCCACCATCACTGACTAATTGTAATGGAATGCCATGTCTTGCAAAAATAGATTTTAAATTATTTATTACAGATGAAGATCTAGTATCATTTTTTAAATTAGCTATCTCAATGTAGTTAGAATAATAGTCTACCACAAGTAAATATTTTTGATTTTTATATTCAAATAGATCAGTAGCTAGTTTTTGCCAGGGGAAAATTGATTTTTCATGTGACCTGAGTGATTCTTTTGATTTATTTAAACTATACATAGCACAAGTTTCACACAGTTTTATTTTGTTTTCTATATCCTGATTTATGTTAGGCCAAAATACAATACCACGAGCTAAATTTTTGGTTTTTTCTATTCCTAAATGTCCTTCATGTAAAGTATTCAAGATTTCAGTTCTCATTGAAGTAGGAATAATGACAGAATTATTCTTAAAAAGTATATTATTTATGACATGAATTTCTTCTTTGACATTCCAATATGGGAGTACTAAACTATCGCATAGGTTTTTTGACTGAGGCCATCCTTGGAAAAAATATTGTTTCAATATTTGTAACTTTATATCATTGTTTGAACATTCTAAAATTTTATCTAATTTTTCTTGAGAAATTGCTAAGTTTGAGGTTAGTAAATTAATATGAATATCCAAGTTTTGTTCAAATTCTTTTAAATTATCATCAAGATTGTTATCATTATCGACTGGTGCTCGAGAAAGAGTGTCTGAAATGTACATTTTTGAGCCTTTAGTATAAGATACTATCAAATCATAAGCTTGCAAAGTAATCATCATTCTTTGAAGTCGTGAAGGTACTTCAGATAATGGTTTTTTAAAAAGTGTGACTAGAGGTTGGTGGTCTGTCTCTACCTGAATTGGTTTTCCATAAACATATTGGTGGAATTTTTTACATCCAAAAACAATTGCATATAGTTCTTTTTCAATTTGTGCATAGTTTTCTTGACATTTGCTTAAAGATTTAGATGAATAAGCAATAGGATTGTTACCATGAAATATGACTGCACCAACTGCACTTTTAGAGGCATCTACTGACATTCTAACAGGTTTATTGACATCATAATGAATAAGAACTGGGGACTTGCAAATAATTGATTTTAATTTATTAAACTGATTTTCATGATTTTGTGTCCAAGACCATAAGTTTTGTTTTTTAAGTAAATCTCTTAAAATACTAGTTTCTTCAGCTAAATTTGGAATGTATTGACCTAAATAATTAATCATACCTAAAAATCTTTGAAGTTCTTTGACATTTTGAGGAGAAGGCATTTTAGTAATTGCTTCTATTTTTGACTTATCTGGTGACACTCCATGTTGGTTAAAAATGTGTCCCACATAACAAATTTCTGAAAGACCAAATTCGCATTTTTGTTTATTAAATTTTAAATTGACTTCAGAAGCACGTTTGAAAACTGACTCAAGCCGTTCATTATGTTCGGTCTCATTTCGTCCATGAACTAAAATATCATCGACAAATATTACAATACCAGGCAAATCACCAAAGAGATCATTCATTACTCTATGAAATATTTCACCGCTAGAAGCTATACCATACGGGAGTCTAAGGAATTTATACCTACCAAAAGGTGTGTTGAATGTACATAAGTCACTGCTCTCTTTATCCAATTTGATAGTCCAGTAGCCAGAGCTTTCGTCTAATTTTGAAAATATTTTACTACTAGTAACTTGTGACCTGAGATCATTAAATGTAGGATAAGGATAATGAGGTCTTTGAATAGCAACATTTAGGTTTCTCGGATCAAGACATACACGCAATGAACCGTTTGTTTTTTCTACTAAAACAATAGAATTAACCCATTTTGTAGGTTTGGTGACCTTTTCAATTATTTTCATCTTTTCCATATTTCCTAATTCAGACTTTAAACGATTTTGAAGAGAAAATGGTATTCTACGAATAGGACATACTTTTGGTTTCACATTTTCGTCGATATCCAAGTGAACTTCATTTGGAAGACATCCTATACCTTCGAATGTATGAGAATATTTGGATACGACACTTTGTACTGACCTGTCACAATCAAGTTGTAGGTTATTTTGAATTTTATAAATTCTTTTGACAATACCAAGTTTTTCACACGTTTTCCAGCCTAGAATTGTTTGGCATTTACAGTCAACTACAATAAAATATATTTTAGTCTTCAGTCCATTCTCAAATTCACATTGTATCACACAGCTACCTAGATTTGGAACTATTTCTCCTGAAAATGAAAAAATCTTATTATTTGTTCTTTGAATATGTATTTTCCTATTAGTCTGAGTCATTATAGAATTAAGTGTGTCTTTAGAAATAACATTAGTATCGGCACCTGTGTCAATTTGGCATTTTGTCAAAATATTATTTAAATTTACATTAATTTTCCACTCATCCTCTCTATTATTACATTTATTATTGTCAGTCAATTTATTAATTATAAAATAATTGTCATTACAAGAAGAGTCATCATAATTAATACAACTTACACTAGATTTTTGTTGTTGACCCTTGTCCTGTCTGTCCTTGTTGAAAAAACAATATTTAGCAAAATGGTTCTGCTTCTTACATATTTTGCACGTTCTTCCTTCCGCTGGGCATTTATAAATGTGAACCTGTCCGCATCTGTTACAAGGCTTTTTCGATACTGAATTGTCACGTCTTTTCACAGAGTTTTGATTATAATCTCTATTATTTGACTTACTTCTCTGTCTATAATTATTGAAATTGTTGAAATTGTTTCTTGACTTTGACCTGCCTCTGTGGTTTATTTTTGACACTTGCTGAACTGATGACATATTTTCTGAAGATTGATGACTTTGTGACTTTGTTATTTTTGTAGACCTTTCTTGAGATAATTCCATACTTTTTGCAATTTTTAAAGCATCCTCAAGTATTAGTTTTTCTTGCTGTAATAATTTTTCTCTTATTTTTGAGTTGTTTATTCCGATAACAAACATATCTTTGACTAAGGAATCTTTTAAGTCGTTGAATTCACATGACTTGGCTAAATTATTCAATATCGTGACGTAGTTATCCAAAGATTCTTCTTGTTGCTGTAATCTTGTAAAGAAACTATACCTTTCCACTGTAATGTTGCTTTGCGGATTGAATTTTTTGTCAAAGTGATTCAGCACATTTTCTATAGTTGTAGATTTTCTATCGATATTTAGGGAATTGAAGACTTCTAATCCATACTCACCAATGAGATTCAAAAATATTGCTATTTGCTTCGTTTCTGACTGTTTCTTTATGTCATTAGCATCGCAGTAAATCTCGAATCTTTGTTTCCAATTTTTCCAATGTTCAGCCATGTTACCATTTTGTCTTGTTAGGGGTTTGACACTGTTACCCAGAAAAATATTGGTCTCCATTCTTCTATTTCCCTGTTGATATCCTCACGATGACACCATGTTCTATATTTCGGGCGTGATGCAATGGGTTCTTACAAATAAAATTCAGGGAGACGAGGACTTGTGTATTGTACATAAAGCAGACATGACATGAAGTCTAACCACAGACAATATTTCTTTTTCTTCTTTAAAAACTAATATCATAGACTATAATATGAAACAGTGTCTACATCTTGTCGCGAGTCCGAAGCGACGGGCAGCGCACACAGTACAGCGCTACACAGTGCGTCAACTTCAACGCGTCAACAAGTTGGCACTGGGTATTCGTTTCAAGAACCCGTTATTCTCTCGACTGCATTATTAGATGTTTTAGACCGTGAAAACAAGTATCACACTATTCGTGCTATTCTTGATAATGGCAGTCAACATTCATTTATCACAAAAACGTTATGCGATAAATTAAAAATTCGTTTGATACAGTCCACAGTACAAGTCGCAGGAGTAGGTAATTCGGTAACCCAATCTACACAATCGTGCAAAGTGCAGATACAATCTAAAAATAGTGATTTTAATACGCATTTAAATTGTCTCGTTCTACCTTGCATTACTGCAACGTTACCTTCTGTTACTCATAATATCGCAAAGTTCACGATTCCGAAAAATGTATCACTAGCCGATCCTAATTTTTTTATGTCAAATAAAATCGATTTATTAATCGGCGCAGATAAATTTTGGGAACTTTTAAGTGAAGGATTAATTCGACTTACAAACGGCCCATACCTACAAAATACAAAGTTAGGTTGGGTTGTATCTGGTGTCGTGCATGATACAAGAGGTTCATCCGTTAATCGAGTTCAATGCAATTTTACGCACACGCACGACAACTTAGATATTCAATTAACAAAATTTTGGGAACTAGAGGAGATAAGTTTAGAAACATATAACATGTCTAAAGAAGAACATGATTGTGAAAATTTATTTATAAAAACAACTACACGCGACAATCATGGTCGTTTCTCTGTCCGGATTCCACTACGCGAAACAGCTGATCAACTAGGCGATTCATACCTACAAGCCGAGAGTCGGTTCCTCGCGCTCGAACGCAAGTTAGGTCGGTGCACACCGAGTTATAAAAAACTATATTTCGAATTTATGCGTGAATATTTGGAACTCGGTCATATGACAAAAATCGATACTTATACATCTCCACACTATTTCTTACCGCATCACGGTGTATTTAAAGAACATAGTACAACTACGAAATTACGAGTAGTGTTTGACGCTAGCGCTAAAACTACTTCCGGTCAATCGCTAAATGATATTCAGCTGATCGGCCCGTCTTTACAAAATGATATCGTTGCTATTTTGTTAAGATTTCGTCAATACAAATATATCGCCTGTGCAGATGTCGAAAAAATGTACAGACAAATACTAATTCAACCCGATCAACAATATTTACAATTAATTTTATGGAGAGAAAACCCGTTAGATGCGCTCGGTGTGTACCGGCTCAACACAGTTACCTACGGCACGGCGTCCGCGCCTTACCTAAGTATGCGATGTTTACAACAGCTGGCGTCGGAATGCACTGATAATGACATCGCTAATATTATTTTCAAAGATTTTTACGTAGATGATTTAATAACGGGTTGTGATGATAAAAAAGAGTTATTAAACATTTGTAATAAAGTTTCTACGGTATTACAATCGGGTTGTTTCTGTTTACGAAAGTGGTTGTTCAATTTCGATTTATCAAGTTTAAACGCGTCAAAGAATTTATCTCTCGGCGAATCCTGTCAAAATAAAACTTTAGGTTTAGGTTTTTTCGCTAATTCAGATGAGTTACATTATACGACTAAACTTAAATTAACCGGGAATCACGTTACTAAGCGCATTATGTTATCGGCAATCTCACAAGTTTACGATCCGTTAGGTTTATTAGCGCCTATTATAATACTTGCAAAAATATTATTACAGAAATTATGGACGTACAAGATTGGATGGGACGACCCGGTGCCTCATGATATTTTAATTAATTGGCAAAAATTCGTTGACACTCTTGACTATTTGGATAAATTACGTATACCACGTCAGGTGATAAATAGCAAAATGCAATATATAGAATTGCACATATTTACTGACGCCTCTCAAAATGCGTACGGCGCCTGTGCTTACGTGCGTATGTATTCGGATGACAATAACAATGTATCCGTAGCCTTGTTATGCGCCAAGTCGAAAGTCGCGCCCGTCAAACCGATAACAATACCGCGTTTGGAATTATGTGGAGCGTTATTAGGTGCAAAATTGTACACAAAAATTATAAATTCACTTCGTTTAAATTTCACCAATGTTTATTTTTGGTCTGATTCTACAATTGTGCTGGGATGGCTACGAATGTCACCTAACACTCTTAAAACATTTGTACAAAACAGGGTGGCTCAAATTAATGAACTCACTGGTAGTTTACCGTGGTTACACGTAGGAAGTAAATCCAACCCAGCTGACTTGGTGTCACGCGGGGTCGCGCTCGACGCGCTGCGCACAGCTGATATTTGGTGGCACGGCCCGGCATTTTTGCACGAGCGGCTATGTAATTTTAGTTATGATCATAGTTGTCATAACGTTAATTTTAAAGAGTTGCCAGATATTAAACTAACTACCACACTGTTAGTACATAAAATTAATGAGAATACGTTTCCGTTTGAGAGATTCTCTTCATTTATTCGTATGAAACGTGTATTTGCTTACATATTACGTTTCATTGATAACGTTCGTAATAAAATAAAGGTTAATCGTAAATACGGCCCGCTTCAAGTAGATGAGTTAAATAAATCTATTATTAAATTGACTCAAATGTCACAAAACCAATCGTTTCCTGATCTAACTGTTTCATCAAAGGGGAATTTAACCTTAAAGGCTACCCGTAATATTTCTGGGCTTAATATATTTGTTGATGATAATAACATTATTAGAGTTGGGGGTAGATTGGATAATTCTTTAAGTTTCTCATACAATAAAAAGCACCCTATCCTTTTGTGTAGTAAACATACCTTCACGCGTTTGTTATTTCAGTATGAGCACAAGCGTCAGCTTCATGCAGGACCTCAATTACTGTTAGCTAGTATACGCGAAAATTGGTGGCCCCTCAGAGGTCGCAATCTGGCTAGAAATATTGTACATACATGTGTGACCTGTACGCGTATTAAAGGTAAAACTGTATCAGTTCAAATGGGTAACTTACCAGTAGAAAGGCTAGAACCAGGGTATCCGTTTATGAAGTGCGGTGTAGATTATGCTGGACCCATGTTTATTTTGAACCGCAGAGGAAGGGGTGCTAAACTGGAGAAATGCTACATTTGTTTATTTGTTTGTTTCTCAACGCATGCAATTCACTTGGAATTAGTTACTAATTTAACAACAGAAGCTTACATATTAGCTCTGAACCGGTTTATGTCTCGACGGGGTAAACCTGCAGAAATCTTTTCTGACAATGGTAAAAATTTTGTTGGGGCAATGAATGAACTTAAACAATTTCTAAAGAACAATCGTGACAATATTATGGAGATTCTAGCAAATGATAATATAAAGTTTAATTTCATACCACCATGTACACCGCATTTTGGGGGATTGTGGGAGGCAGGAGTAAAGTCTTGCAAGTATCACATCCGTCGAGTTATTGGCAACGCGAACTTAACTTACGAAGAGTTCAGCACGATATTAGCTCAAATTGAGGCCGTCCTAAATTCTCGACCCATGTATCCACTGTCCACAGACCCAACTGACCTTCTTCCCCTCAGCCCTTCTCTGTTTCTGATTGGTCGACCGCTCACCGCACAAACCAGCCCAGACCTGACGACTACAGCTTCACATCGCCTGTCCCGCTATGACCGCGTGGAACAAATGCGACAGCAGTTCTGGCAGAGGTGGTCTAAGGAATACATCGCGGAGCTACAGACCAGAACAAAATGGAAAACAAACAAAGAAGAACTGGTACCTAACACCCTTGTCCTTATCAAGGAGGATAATCTTCCGCCCCTCAAGTGGCGCCTAGGAAGAATCATTACCACGTTTCCTGGAAAAGATGGCCTGGCACGAGTCGCTGACATAAAAACGGCGACCGGGACAGTGCGAAGGGCATTTTCCAAAATATGCCCTTTGCTATCGCAAGAAGAGAAGGAGAAGACGGATCCGCAGTAACACATCCGTCATCGCCAGCGGTACTTCGTTGGAAGCAGAGGCTTCCAAGGCCGGGGGCATATGTTAACGCCATCTATTGGCGAAAACTTCGCGTCGTGTCGCACCCTCTATTATCGAATGGCGGAGGCTCGATACTAGAAGACTGAACGAGAGCGGCGCGGCGCGCCTATTGGTCGTCACTGAAGAACTAATGCGAGCGGCGCGCTGATTGGTCGTCACTGAAGAACGAACGCGAGCGGCGCGGCGCCTTCTTTTCCGGTGGTTCAACAGTTCGTTCAACGTTCATCCTCTCTGAGACGATGAAAGAATCCTGGTCCTGGTAGTCGGTTCACCAGCCAAAATATTATATTGTAATAAGTATTTAACTGTAATTACTGTAAAATAAACTCATCAACCTTCACATCAAAATAAAGCGTTTATTGAAGAAGCCCCCTGAGTTCCTGACCATACATACCCCAAACATAAAGCATTGATTTAAAAAAATAAATGCTTTATTATTATTTCTGTCCTAGATAGCTTTAGCTATGAATTTAGTTTCGTTTCTTATAACCTACTCAAAAACTTAGTATGTCTGTCCAGTGATCTAATAATGTGTTTTTTTTTTGTTAGAAAATAAATATTAATTGTCAAAAAATATTAATATTATATAAATATAAATATTTGATCAGGAGTTAAAAATGAATCAATAAATTCAAAAATTACTTTCTTTTGTAGTGTCTCATATATCTTAGATATAGTTATGTGCTGTGATCATAAGTGAGTAGTAAATTATGTTATTAAAATTAGTTTTTATTTACCTACATAAGCATGCGGCAGATTGATACGGGACCCCCCAGTAACGAGGGGCCCCTGATGAAGGGAAAAAGCACAACATTTTCTCACAACCCTCAATATTATTCTTCATGATAAAAGATAAAACATAACTAATCACGGTCCAGAAAGTTCCAATTATTGTGAGGATGCCTTTTCTTTACAAGTAATTTGTTTTGTGTAAGTATGTGTGAGACTAAAAATTTCCTTCAATTAATTATTCTCAGACCTACCGAACATACCTACACAAAACAAAAAACAAAAATCAGTCAAGCCGTTTTGGGGGAGTTAGATAGCAAACACGACTAAGTATATTAGATTATACAAGATATTTGTTTGTAAGTTTCGTATTCTCCGGAACTAATAAGGATATAAATGGAACTCTTCAAAAATACACGGCAAAGCTGCAGTGATTGCTGCAAACACTTGGTTGTTTATTGTTTATACTATATCATGACGTAACATCACGCCTGTATGCTTTGCGGGGGTACTCAGAAGTATATAATATACCCAGATTTCGACAGTTAGGTGTGTTAAGTTCCATTTATTGGGGATAAGCCTTATTACCGTGAATGTATTGTTTTTTTTTTATTATATTGGAAAGGATGTAAGTACTTCAAAGGCACATTAATGAGAATTTGGTTCTGATAACTTCTGATCATGGGATTCATATCGTCGTTGTTAACCGACTTCAAAAATAATGAGTTTCTCAATTCAATGTTCCCCGATTACTCGAAGATGGCTGGACCGATTTTGTTTTGGTTTTAAAGTTTGAAAGGGTATACTTCACAGGTGGTCCCCTAATCATCAAATAAGGATCTGATGATGGAATCCTGGAATTTAAGAGTGCCGTTCCTTTGTCATGGATCCCATAATCAGAAGTAATCAGAACCTAACCAAATTCTCATCACTGTGAAGTACATCCTTTCCAATAAAAAAGAAAACAATACAGTCATGTCACGGTAATAGGGGTTATCCCCAAAAAATGGAACTTAACACACCTAACGGTCGAAATCTGGGTCTGGGTCTGGGTCTTCTGAGTACCCCCTCAAAGCATACAGGCGGGATGGTACGTCATGATATTGTATAAACAACCAACCGTTTCACTGTAGTTTGCCGTGTATTTTTTAAGAGTTCCATTTATATCTCCGAAGATCACCATTAGATCTTCCTGAAATTAAAATGAGACCACACGGGAAGCACCAGCTTTCAAATAAAAAAGAACCATCAAAATCGGTAAGAGTCAAAATGGCTGGTGTACCATAGCGAATCAAATTATACCAATTGTACTATTCTGTACCCAGGTCTAAAAAATCTGTACTTACCTCCTTCAGAACAAAATTATTTCGAAATTAAGGTACACCCGCCATATTGACGTCAATATGGCTGGTATAATACAGGGTGTAAACCACCTCATCACAAAGTCGTTAACCAAGCATTCTGTACATCAAACTAAGTAATTTTAGTTGGGAAACAACTTTTTTTTTTGAGGTCTCTCATTTGCAGAGCATACTGGCGTGATGTTACGCCATGGAATTCTTCATGATATAGTATAAACAATGAACCTACAAGAGATTGCAGCAATCACTGCAGATTTGCTGTCTATTTTTGAAGAGTTCCATTGTGTATCTCCGAAGATCAGCGTGGGATCTCCAGCAAATGGCACCACACGGGAAGCATCAGCTTTCAAATAAAATAAGAACCATCAAAATTGCTTCACCCAGTCGAAAGTTCTGAGGTAACAAACACAAAAAAAACAGACGAATTGAAAACCTCCACTTTTTAGAAGTAGGTTGAAAAATAGTAAATATTTTGCCCAAATCTATGTTATTTAAAGAAATGTTGTAACTGTGCCTTTCGGCTTAGTGAAGAGGTGTGTCACCCTTTATATTTACACCGCGCTGTAATTTAGAGGCTGTTAAGAAGTCGGAACATAGTTCAATAGAAATGTGAAAATAGAACTAGTTTTTTTTAATAATTTGACAGCTGTCAGTTCAAAGCGATTCTCCTTAGGGCTGAAAAGTGTTACTACATAGTAATAGTAATAGTGTGTGTTACATTTGCTGAAGATCTGATGCTGATCTTCGGAGATATCAGCAAATCTGCAGTGATTGCTGCAATTGCTTGTAGATTCATTGTTTATACTATATCATGGCGTAACATCACGCCTGTATGCTCTGAGGGGGTACGCAGATGTGTATAATACACCCGGTTTCGACAGTGTTTGTTCCTCAGTACTCGATTTGATGGTTCTTTTTTATTTGAAAGCTGGTGCTTCCCGTGTGGTCTCATTTTAGTATACTGAAGATCTGATGCTGATCTTCGGAGATCATCATCTGCCTAGCCTTTTCGCAACTACGAGTACGTTGGGATCGGCTTCCAGTCTAACCGGATGCAGCTGAATACCAGTATTTAACATGAAGCGACTGTCTATCTGACCTCCACAACCCAGATAATACTGGGTAATACGATACCCCTTGGTAAGACTGGTTGTCAGACTATTTGGGCCACTGACAACCTGGAACGACTGTCAAAGATGGACAATTGACAGCCGGGACTAACAACATAACGTGCTTTCCGAGGCACGGAGGAAACTGCTGTAAGGGTGGTCACCCATCCACAGACCAACCTAGGCAAGCACGGCTTTACCTAAAAATCGGCCCGAACGGCTGTTATTATTTAGCCACGAGCTCCTCAGCTGATCTTCGGAGATGTAAATGGAATTATTCAAAAATACACGGGTACAATTTGATGAAGATCTGATGAAGAACTACGGAGATGGGCAACGGAACTCTTCAAAAATTGATAGCAAATGTACTGAGATTGCTGAAATCTCATGTCTGTCTATTGTTTACACCAGTTCATATAATAAATCACGCCGGTGCGCTGTGAAAGGGTAAGCGCACGTGAAACACTAAAAAAGTGAAAAATAAAAAAGACGTATGGCAGTCAGGGACTGCCGCGGTAAAGCTATTGCATTTGTTTTTTACGGGGGGTGTTAGGTTATTTTCGTTACGGTATTTCTGGATTCGGTCTCCACGCTCAAGGCCCGCGATAGAAGCTATGCAATAGCTTAAAAACATTTTTGCAAACAAAAATAAAACACGTCTTCTAAAAACACAAAAACGTGAGAAATAACTTTAGCTTCAGAAGTCGGTGACCTTTGTTTGATTGTTTAGTTTTTTGCCACCAACTTCTGAAGCTAAAGTGACTTTTCACGTTTTTGTGTTATTATAAGTCGTTTTATTTTTATTTTTCACTTTTTAGTGTTTCACATGCGCTTACCCCTTTACAGTGTACTGGCGTGATGTTATGTCATGAACTGGTGTAAACAATAAACAGACATGAGATTTAAGCAATCCCAGTCCATTTGCCATTATTTATTGATTAGTTCCGTTACCTATCACATATTCCGGGACCACTCCGAGAAAGTACTCTTCCGAAAACTATCCAAATCGCTATATGTGTGCCTATAAAGTTTCAATGATCGCGGGGGCCTCGCAATAGTGTCGAAATATCGGGAGTTCAAAATAACAAATAATCACGGAAGATATGCACAGATAAGTTATTTCCGATACATTACAGGTAAAAGGTGCTACAGGCCATTGCAGACTTCAGTAAAGTACAAACTTATATACCTACCTATTAGGTACTGGACTGTCAGGACCAAATATGCTGCTGCGTCCAGCGACACCAACGACGTTGCTGTATGTGTCCCGACTGCATCACTCCACGAAGGTTGAGGAGATCGTTGAGTACATGAAGGTGAAGACTAACAGCTGGACCTTGAGGGTCGAGAGGTTGGAGCCGCGTCACAACACCAACTTCAAGTCGTTTGTGGTGCGAGTTCCGACACATATATCTCGACATCTTTCTCAAGGAAGAGTTTTGGCCAAAAGGTGTACTCTACCAACGTTTTCGTGGCAGGCTACATGACACCGCACAGCGTAACACGACGCCGCCACTTCGTGTGAGATAGTTCATACCTTATATTATAAGTTAGATTTTTTTATGTGTTAGTATATTTTTATGTTGTTATTTTGTGTATTTTATCTATGGGCCTTAAGATGCCTGATCATAAAATTATTGATTGATTGATTGATTAGATGCACGCGGGCACGTCATCATTTCAGTCTTGTGAACGCTGCTAGTTTAAATGGGACTGCTTACGATTCGAATCATTTGATATTATTGTTACAAGACCCAGAGGAAAGCTGAACCTAATAAAAGTACCCACTTAGGTATCTACTGTATCTTCTATACCATATCGACACCTCTGGGCTCAAAGGTCGTAAAGGACAAAATGCAACTTTTCAGGAGGAGCAAAAAACGAAAAAAAAAAACGTATTTTTACTCTAACTTTTTTGTTTCTTGAGCTATTTAAATGAAACTTTGGAAAAGTGCTTAGAATTCATAGTACTCTATTGGACAGTATTTCAATTTTACCCTAATGCTTTATTTATCGAAATAGATTTCCTTTACGACCACAAATTTAAAAATAAATGTCCTTTACCCCCCTAAAATTTTCATCTTATGATTTTAGCTTAGGGCGTAAATCTACTTTACTGTGCAAAACTAATCAAAGTAAGGAAATAATGGACAAGTGCAATATTTTTTAGGTTCTAAAGGATCACCTGCTAAGGTATTCTAAAAGGATTAATTGATAATTAAACTTAATTATTAAATGGATCACGTAATTTTTTAATATATTTATGTAAGAAAACATAGTAGTATTACTATATTTTCTTTATTAATCATGAAATAACATAATCATACAAATAAAACGTACATTTCACAAAATTAAGCATTCGTAATCAAATTGAGATCGTTTATTATTTTCTATAAGTGAACACAAAGCTTTTATAATAATTATCTTTGAAATAATAATTATAGATTAAGATTGTAGTAATTAACGTTGTTTTC
This sequence comes from Xestia c-nigrum, assembly GCA_916618015.1. Lineage (NCBI taxonomy): Eukaryota > Metazoa > Arthropoda > Insecta > Lepidoptera > Noctuidae > Xestia > Xestia c-nigrum. Next base: position 8,058,036 of record OU745245.1, on the reverse strand, counting down.
CTTACAAGTCCTTTTCTCCACTCCCTTCTTTGCTCTTTTGATTTGTTTTTCTTCTTTAATCAACTTTATTTGTCTAATCTCAATCAGTTTGATTAGAAGATGACTAATAATGAGTAAATAAGTCATTATCATTCTGATGATTTATTTACTCATCTTCAATATCATTTTCATCATCCTCTTCGTCCGTTTCGTTTAAAGTCTCACGTAGTTCGGAATTGCATGGAAGTTCCCTGTATTCTTTGTGAAACCTTTTAGGTATAGTCCCATTTTCGGAGAGGTTCGTGAGATCTTTATACTTAGCAGCGGCTATTGGTAATCTACTGTTATATAGCTGGTTCACCATCCCAATTCCAGTCATCCTTAGAATCTGGGTCTCTTCCGCAGTTTTTAACAGCAGGCGTTACTCACCTGCTCCATAAATCAGGTAGCGCCGCGGAACCCAAGAATTATAGACCGATCACGTGTTTGTCGACGGTTTATAAACTTCTTACATCCATTTTGAGAACGAAAATTGGATGTAGGAATGGGACACGCGGTACTAAGGAGCTACTCCTCATCGACATGGCCATTAGCCAACAGGTCCGTCGATCCCGCAAGGATCTGTCAACATGTTGGATAGACTACAAAAAGGCTTACGACTCGGTGCCACATTCATGGCTCATGAGGGTGCTGGAGTTGTACAAGATAGATGCAACTCTACGCACCTTCCTTGAGTCATGTATGTGGCAATGGAGGACGGTCCTTCGATATCCAGGATGTCGACAGATCCGAGTCCACTTTGGTTCTGTTTAGCCCTGAATCCTCTAAGCACATTGCTGGAGAATTCAGGGCTGGGCTACCGGTTAAAGAAAGATGGTGAGGTTATATCTCACCTACTTTACATGGATGATCTAAAAATCTTTGCCCCCAACAAATTGCAACTGATGGAGCTACTGAAAGTATCCGAAACTTTTAGTAGTGCCATCAGGATGGAATTTGGTGTGGACAAATGTGCGGTCATGTATGAGAAGCGAGGGGAGATTATGAGATCTGAGGGACTTCAGCTCTCGGATTCCATACACCTAAGATCCAAAGGGATCTTTCTCTCTTTCTCTTTTCTCGGATGAGGAAAGCCTCATCCGAGAGCTATAAGTATTTGGATATGTCGGAAGCGTTAGGCATTAACGTAACTGACATGAAGCAATCGTTGAGGGAGCGCTTCTTCGGTCGCCTAAAGAAGGTATTAAATAGCCTTCTTTCAGGTGGGAACAAGGTGCGCGCCTTTAACGGTTGGGTCATGCCGGTTATGATGTACTCTTTCGGCATACTCAAATGGACTCAAACCGAACTCGACACCCTGGATAGAAGAGTTCGTACACTGCTGACCGAAAACCGGATGCATCACCCACGCTCATCGGTGATGAGACTGTACATCCCGCGGAAGTGCGGGGCTTTTTAAATGCGAAGTCCCTCCACAACCGCGAGGTGTGCAGCCTCAGAGAATATTTTCTAAAAAACGACGTGGGTATGCACAGGGATGTGGTCGCAGTGGACAAGGGACTCACCCCGTTGTCCATGGCTAAAGAGAACTGGCTCAAACCTGTGGTACTTACTACTGATGACCGTAAGAAAGAATGGCAGGGCAAGGAGCTTCACGGGCGCTTCTATCGGGCTCTTCATGGGCCCGATGTAGATTTTCTAGCGTCCGTGTCCTGGCTACGTTTTGGTGACCTCTGGGGAAACTGAAGGTTTTGTCTGTGCGATTATGGACGAAGTTATGTTGACGAACAACTACCGGAAATATATTATGAAGGACGGGACAGTTGACGTGTGTCGGGCATGCGACCTTCCAGGTGAGTCCATCAGACATATTATTTCTGGTTGTTCTCGTCTGGCTAACGGCGACTATTTGCACAGGCACAATCAAGTAGCCAGGATTATTCACCAGCAACTTGCCTTGAAATTTAATCTTGTGGAATTAGAGGTACCGTACTACAAGTATGTGCCCGATCCAGTTCTCGTGAAAGACCATGTTACGTTGTACTGGGATCAGTCTATCATTACTGACAGGAGTATTGTCGCCAATAAGCCTGACATAGTGGTGATAGACCGATCAGCGCGCCGCGTAATGATAATCGACGTTACCATTCCGCATGACGAGAACCTCGTGAAAGCTAAGAAAGAGAAACAAATAAAATATCTCGACCTAGCACATGAGGTTCGCGACATGTGGAATATGAACTCGGTTACCAATGTGCCGATTGTCGTGACGGCCAATGGCCTGATACCCAAGAGCCTCGACGACCATCTCTCAAAGCTCTCATTAGGCGGTTGGATCAAGAGCCTGATTCAGAAGGCAGTACTCCTCGATACGGCTCGCATTGTGAGGAGGTTCTTGTCTCTGCAGCCCTAACCACCGGTGGCTTGGACCCTGCTCCTGACACCGGCGGAATTCTATTTTTTTATATTTTTAAGTGTTTTTTTTTTGTGTCCATAAGAAGAAAAATGAATAAACGACATAATAATAATAATATTATTGTGTACGAGTATTTTCAATTATTTTTTCTGGGTTTTAAAGGACATTTTATTTAAGTGTCGTAGTTATACTTCGTAGTTATACTGGGGGCTATTTGAATACTACTTACCTATGTGATAATAATGAATTGTGTATGTTGAATATAGTTAGAATCATTTTAATAAGGTAGGGGTTGAAGAAGATATCAAAACTTGAACATCCTTGTAATTTATTAATACCTACCTACATTTTACGAGATCGTGAGTTAATAGTTTTGTTTAATTTTAAGTTGGTAGGTTGAAATTAAATTCTTTGTTATCTGAATATTCTAGGATTTATGGGACAATTTCTCACTTAAGTTTATAATACGCCCTTAGTGGAAGCACATAATTGAAAATAAACTAGGTAGTAAAGGACACTTATGTTCCTTTATTTTAACTTGTAAGGGTGTAAAGGACAATTTGTAAAGACGATGTCCTTTACATCCAAATTTTTAAAATGACATATTAACCACCTAAGGAGGTAAAGGACAATTGACATTTTTAATGTATTTTAACCCCAAAGTTGTTTTTTTTATTTTGCTTTACTACCAATATGAGTTCGCTCTGGTAACTGAGTGTTATTTACTTCCATATTTTAACGGTACATTTTGTTTAACGTCTCAAATTATGTGGGTCGTAAAGGCATTTTTTTTGCGAATTTCGTCAAACGGAATATACAGATCGATAGAGAAATAAAAACTGAGTAAAACTACATCAAAAAGTCATTTTCGCCAAAATGTCCTTTACGACCTTTGAGCCCAGAGGTGTCGATATATTCAAAATAACATGGCAGCTCTTTACTGATTGCATAAGAAAATACATACCTATGTAAAATTGTCAAATACGTTATATTACAATATAACGTGTTTTTTCTCGCGATATTGTAGGTAATGTCTCGAACTATTGTCAACTGAGGATACGGAAGTATCTCTGCCCCCATAATCGGGACTTGGGGCACCCTCCCGTTAGGTTAGTTAGGTTCCTTTAAACCCTGCACTCGGAAATAGGGGCCTCGCGTAGCGGGGCTCCGTCGACTACGCTTTTTAGGGGGAATATAAAGTGTTTTAAGGTTATGTTATATTAATCGGTATTTCTCAGGAATGGTGCATTATCTTTTCATGAGAGTTGTGCCACTGGGCAAGGGGGACCCCTCCTTCCCTCCACACCGCGTAAGTTGACTACCATCGCATGCATTTCACGAAAAATAATGTGTTTTGTTGTTAGCAGTATGTTCATTTGACAATAATTCGAGACTTTACAATATCGCTAGAGATATTACAATATAACGTATATGACAATTTTACGGTGACATATAGGTATATGTGTAAACGGACCCTTTACGAAGCCGCCGCCAACCAAGCAGTCTGTAGGTACCTACGTTTTACGGTAAACCTCAAAGTAACTCTTTTAAAACATTGTGCTGATGTATGTGTCGCAGCCAGATCGTAGAATACGCCGTATTGCACATAATGGTGCGCCGAATTGTAAAACGTCGCCGTTATCCTATCCTATAATCATATCCTATCCTATCCTATCCTATCCCTACTATTATATAAATGTGAATGTAAGTTTGTTTGTTTCTTCTTCGTTCTTCAGGGGCGACGAATACGGCAGACGTTCGGGCGACTGAAAATACTAGGGCCTCGCAAAATGTATCAACTTTCAGTTTTGCGCGGACACTGTGGAGAGTTAAATATAAAATTATAAATATCGCTGGACATTAACACAGAGCGCCACCTAGTGCCACACTAAGCAAAGCTTGTGTCGTGGACACTAGATAGTTGATATACTACATATATATACTTTTTTGTTTGTAAATACATACTTATTATACATATAAACATCCATGACTCGGAAACAAATGTCCGTGCTCATCACACAAACATTTGCTCCTACCGGGAATCAAACCTAGGACCCTAAGAACGTAAGGCAGTTATACCTTTCCCTGAAATTGAGTATTATTCTCATAATCGTGGTGCACTGCCAATTTTTAAAAGACTCTCAGTTCCTATTTTCTTTTAATTACAGCACTTGAAAGTGTAATGTTGTTTTTAGGCTCATAAAGACACCTTACATTGTGAAGGCTGTTCCGAGGTGAAGGTCTTTCAAATTTCGGGGTTATTAATATTCTCTGTATAATTTAATCTAAGCACAATAAACTGTTAATTTGTTTGTATGTGCTTAGTCGAGATAAGTACGAGACATACTTACGTACGAGTAGGTATAAATAAAGAAACCACCAAAATCTGGTTCGGATTTGTCAGGTTTTGTGAACGTGGAGTAAATTACTTAAAGGTAGGTACTTGCGTATTAAATCATGGTCTATCTTTCCCCTGAAATAACTAGGTGTACCTATGTAACAGATTATAAACTTGATGGCGATAAGAATTATGTATATAGAGATAATAATGAGTTTTAATATTCGTCTGCAGGTCATAATTTAATATAATTTCTGAGTAGTTTGTGCGGAAAAGATTACAGTCGTATGTAAATAGTGAGATTAATTTGATCCACGTGTGCAGCATGCGTTTATTATGTCTTTTGTTCTAAGCCCATCTCGTAACTTTCCCATTTCGACATCTAAACAAAAGACGTGCGAAACATAGGAACGATGATTGGTCTTTGAAAGTCATCTATACTAATCTTATAAAGCTGAAGAGTTTGTTTGTTTGAACGCGCTAATCTCAGGAATTACTGGTTCGAATTGAAAAAATCTTTTTGTGTTGGATAGCACATTTATCGAAGGCTTTAGGTTATATAACATCACGCTACGACCATTAGGAGCGGAGCATGAGTGAAAATTGTTGCAAAAACGGGATTTTTTTCCTTTAGTTTTTTTCTCTTATGTGACGCAGACGAATTTGCGTGGGTCAGCTAGTATTTACAATACAGAGCAGCACTAGCCGAAATAGTACTGTTGACTTTTTTGGATCTATCGAGTTTGTGGTTGGTCAGGATTTGACACAACATCTATCTGGGCGAGTGGTAGGTAGTCAAAAAAGATTCTGCACACAACAACAACAACGACAACAACAACTGCAACAATTTATGCTTAATTTTCGAATAGGTAAACTATACAGGGTGGAAACGGTAAACGGGGCAGTAAGGGGAGCTACCTTAACCGTTGCAGCTACATGAAAATGGTCTTAGGAGACTACGCATAATTTTGATTCTGAAACATTTCTCCGACATTCGTTTCGCCGTTGATCGGTTCACCGACAGAACGATTCACTTTTCATTTTTTCTCCGACAGAACTTTTCAACGACGAACGATTCGCCGACAGAACGATTCACTTTTCATTTTTTCTCCGACAGAACTTTTCAATGACGAACGATTCGCAGACAGAACGATTCACTTTTCATTTTTTCTCCGACAGAACTTTTCACCGGCGAGCGCTTCGCCGACACAACTGTTCATCTGCTCCTGGGTTATAAAACATAGGTATTCGACATGTAGACCTGTTTCCGTTTAGCTCCCTTTTTTTTTTAGGATGGGAAATCATCAAATGACTTCTCCCACTCTGGGCGGAGCGGGAGGGAGTGTCAGACTCTTACTGACTAAAACCCATCCAAGTTCCTTCCTCGCCCTTTATGTTTCGGGGCCGCGGTATCTCTTTCGAACAGGCCCGCAACCCCGGCAGGCTTCGGCCCTTGCGGGCCCCTCCCCTTATGCTGACATCTCTTTTAGGCGCGCGTGGAACACGAACGCGCCGTCGACACGGCGTCGACGTTAGACGGACGGACGGCTAGCTAGCCCATAGCCAACCGTCCACAGGCCCGCATCTACGGTGGCCGGTAGCCACGACGTGGCCCCGACGCCCGGTGCGTCTCCCGCGGCAGCCGGAAAGAGAGGATCTCTCTCTCTCTCGTTCCGCCACCTCCTTCGCTAGCATGACTGCTTCGCAGAAGGAAGTGACGGCTTCCCATTCCGTCTCGCTCCGGACCATGGATTGAACCAGGGCCGGACGCGAGAGATCGCCGCTACGAGGACACGGCGGTGCTCCGCCCACGCAGGGTAGACTTCCACCGTGTGCTCCACCGTGTCCTCCGGTCGATCCTCGCAGTGGAGACACCCGGGCGTTTCCTCTCGCCCGATTCGGTGCAGGTACCTCCCGAAACATCCGTGTCCGGTGAGGACCTGCGTCAGGCGGAAGGTGAGGACGCCGTGTCGCCTCTCCAGCTCCTCAAAGAGGGGACTTACCGCCACTATCGTGGCGTGCCCTCCGTTTAGCTCCCTTAGGTGGATATTGGTACTTACAGAGATGTATGAAAATAACATTTTTTTAAGAAAAATGCATGTTTTATTCGCGCTAGGGGCGCGGGCGAGGTGTCCAGAGACGGGCTAGCGAATTTTGGAATAAAACTTGTTAGGTGCCGAACAAAAATTTTGAGTTTTGGTCAAAAAACCAGTTTTCGAAAGAAAAAAATTGGAATTTCACCCCACAACCTGGAGACCGGGACATGGAACGCGGACCAGAATTCAGGGAAGAAGGGTGAGGACTATTGCAACTATAATCTAAATTGAAATGTGAAAGAAAATTTGGAAAAAACCATTAATTTTAAGGAATTTCTCTGAAAATAAGGGATGGAGTCCAGACGCGCGTGTGCTCACGATATGGTCAGAACACAGGCGGACGCCTAGTTTGGTCTAGAAAAGCCGAAAACAGCTTCAAAATCGCACGTCTAGAATAGAAGATATCAACGTTTTCGTTTTTGACTGGCTCCCTTAGGTGGATTTTGGTACTTACAGAGATGTATGAAAATAACAATTTTTTAGAAAAATGTATGTTTTATTCGGGCTAGGGGCGCGGGCGAGGTGTCCAGTGTTTAATTTTATGTATTAGTATTATATTGTATTATTGATTGTATTTGTGTGTTTCTTTAAAAGCAATAAACGGAAACAGGTCTACATGTCGAATACCACAGGTCGGACAGGTCGGTCTATGTTTTATAACCCAGGAGCAGATGAACAGTTGTGTCGGCGAATCGCTCGCCGGTGAAAAGTTCTGTCGGAGAAAAAATGAAAAGTGAATCGTTCTGTCGGCGAATCGTTCGTCATTGAAAAGTTCTGTCGGAGAAAAAATGAAAAGTGAATCGTTCTGTCGGCGAATCGTTCGTCGTTGAAAAGTTCTGTCGGAGAAAAAATGAAAAGTGAATCGTTCTGTCGGTGAACCGATCAACGGCGAAACGAATGTCGGAGAAATGTTTCAGAATCCATAATTTTTCGTGAAATTTAGATTCCCAATTTATTACAGATTTTCAAAAAATGTACAGTTAGCAAAACATCATCAAGATGTTGATGTCAATCGATCGTGTTTCTAATACTGATCAAAAAGTTCTATCGGACCATTCGAACATTTTCATGTAGCTGCAACGGTTAAGGTAGCTCGCCTTACTGGCTCGTAAACCGTTTCCACCCTGTATAGGTACATGGATATAATATCTAACACTCATAACAGAATGTTGTCTGAAGTACCCGAGCCTGGGGTTTTGAATTACAGATCACCGGGCTTTTCGGCTCAGATACAGGGTACACACAAGTTATAAAGGGTGTAAAACACCTCTTCACGAAGCCGAAAGGCACTAATTTTCCCCATAATTGCAATCATTTTTTTGTTCTACACCATACCTGGGAACCTTCTAGTTACGGAGATATGGGGGGTCAAAGTTACTTTAAATATAAGTTTTTTTTGTAAGTTTTTAACTTTTAACACCTTCACGAACCGCGTACTATTCAATCCATCCATCAACACTATGTTTTAAGTGCGTTACATTGAGTTCTACCACAAAACATGATTTATAACCTCAAAAAAAAATATGTTTCCCAGCAATAATTTTTGCGTAAAGTTACTTAGTTTGATGTGCAGAATGCTTGGTTTACAGCCTGTATATATGTTTAGGAATGATCGATGACATGAACTTGTTGATCCGAATAGCTTCTTGTTTGGCTATCCAGCAAGATTATCAACACATGACTCCCAGTGTCACAGAAAAGGTACATTATCGCATCAATACATGCGATTGATATAACTCATTATGAAAAGAAATTGTATTATGTATTATCAGAAAATGTTAATAGATATTATAACTGTGTGGACACGGTACCTATCACCTACTTATGATTGTCTTGAAGTACCTATGTAATGACAATAGTCAACCCCTTTGTTATATAAAACCTTACCGCATCCGCATCTGATATAATAGTAGGTACCTGCTACCTAGACAATGACAATACCTATGTTGAACAAACGGCATGATGTGTAAAGGTGTGGGAATCTAAAATATACAGGATGGAATTTTGCAATTCCACTGGAGGGAAAGTAATCGAAATATTGGAGATAGCAAATTTTACCCAAAGGAAACATTCCTTTATTTTTATAGAGAAACAAATCTGCATTCACAGTTTTTCGGAAATAATTTTGCCACACTCGGCCATCGAACCCGGGATGGATCGACTAAAGTTCTACAAAATAACATTCTGTACCTTTTGACATCAATCGATAGGGTCAATCATATGGATCAAATTTCTCTAACAAACATGATGAATTAAATGAAAGGAAAACCATGAATAAAAGTGCTTTATTTTGTTGAATTTATCCCATTGAATTTATAACTGTTCTTTAGATTTCATGGTTTTCCTTTCATCTGATTTATCATGTTTGTTGGAGAGATTTGATCCATATAGTTGGCTCTATCGATTGATATCAAAAAAGTACAGAGGATGTTATTTTTAGAACTTGAGTTGGTTTGATTCCTGAGGGTGGTAAGTGAATTTTTGAAAATCTGTGAATGCAGATCTCCAGTATTTCGAGAACTTTCCCTTAAGGTGGCATTGGAAAATTCCTCCCTGTATAAAATCTCGAGTCACCTTGTTTGTTATCGAATCCGCCGAAATGGCTTCACCAATTTTTTTTTTGTGTAGGTATATTTGGTAGGTCAGAGAACAAGTTGTAGCCTGTTTTCAATCGACTTCCAAAAAGAGGAGGTTCTTAATTCGTCTGTATTATTTTTATACCTCTTGGTGACAAGGGGTTCACGCGGATGAAGTCGCGGGCAATAGCTAGTAGGTATTTCATATGAGGCTTGGCCTACGATACCTATTTCCGCCATATTATTTTCAAAATAACAGCCACACCATCCGTAAAACTATTCAAACTTCATCGTGCCTAGGTACATATAAGTGAGACTCACACCATATACAAGATTAGCACTATTTTTTTTAGATAGATAGTTATAAATATTTCGTCATACCTTACATAGATATGTAGGTATACGACAGATTCGGAAAACTATGTTCGAATTGTAATCGTTTAGGATGTTAATTTGTGAAACAGACTTGGTACATGACATATGAATCAATTATTTTTATTTTGCGCGACCTTGCTATCTTGACTGACAATAAAAGAAGTCGAAGCCCCCTTTAATGTTTTATTGTAGTTTGTTGGTATTAGCACATTATTAGTTTGAAGAAAAGCTTAGGAACCCGACCTAAACTTTTTCCTAACAAAAGTAGGTACCTAGTACAAAAGAATACCTTACCTACTCAAAGTTTTCCAAATCATCATTATCTGCCTAGCCCTCTCCCAACTATGTTAGGATCGGCTTCCGGGCTAGCCGGATGTAGCTGAAAACCTGTATTTTACATCGACTGCCTATCTGACGTTACGAGGACCCTTAAGATATAGGTACTACTTACTTGTTAGACTTTCGGGCTCCCGACTACCTGTTACGACTGTTAAAGTTCTACAAACGATCGCCTTAATGTGCTTTTCGAGGAACGGAGGAAACTGGGTACCTATGTAATCAGTGGTCCACGGCCCACGGCCCAACCTATGCAAGCGCGACTGCCCGGACGACTGCTATTATTTAGCCACGAGCTGCTCCAATAATAATATGATTTTCAAATGGAAAGTTTTATAGATAGGTACGTGCCTATTGGAAATTTGTCGACAACAACGTTTGTTATGATGATAAGGAGATAAGGAGATAATAATAATATTTATTCACAAATTAAGGACAACCATACAGAGTAACTTAATAATAAACACAAAACAGACATCGTTGTATTTGAAATGGTACAGTGTAGAGATGGTTTGGCTGTCTTTAGACTGATTCGCCCTATCCCCTCGTACTAGTATAAAACTGTATCACGAGCGGATAGTATTCCTCAACCCTAGAACAACAGATTTCCACAAGGTTCCAGTTACAAGTCACATAATAGCAGCAGTGTGATTACATACTGTATAGGTTATAAATCGTGTTACAGATTGTTATATTTATTAAGCTACAAATGGTTTGGAATAGTCTGTGATTGGGTATGTATATGTAAATGTGTATATGACTGTATTTATGTGTTTCTGCATGTGTGTGTACTTTATTGTTTATTTGTTTATGCGCCTTGTTGATAACATCGTTTTATAATAGATTTTCAGTGCTGTTGTAGTCTAGTGCTTTCAAATATTTTTCAATGGCTTTTTTGCATGATTGGCTATCGAGATTCTTCAATTTTAGATTTTTACTTATTTTGTTGTAAAGGCTAGGACCGAGATAGTTGTGAAATTTGTGTGCAAAGGATGTTCTGAATTTAGGTATGTTATAAACTATGTCTAATCGCCGCCTTTTAGCAAAGTGCGGTTTTACTTTATGCTGTGCCATGATCTCTTGTTTGATGAATAATTTTCGTACAGTTAGGACTCCTAGTTCTGAGTAAAGTTGGTGAGTCGGATATGTATACTTTTTGCGAGAAATCACTTTAAGTACCATGCGTTGGGCTCTTTCGACAGACAGCATGGTTGTTTTTGAGGTTCCTCCCCATACATTCAAGCCGTATACCAGTATAGATTGGCATAGTGCTAAATAGATTTTTATTAATAGTTTAATGTCACATGCATTCCGAATGGTTTTAAAAATGATGAACGTGTTGATGGCGCTAGTGACGCTTGCCTGGCGATTGATATTATCAGTCCGGGGGGCCGTATGACGTAACATTGAGACAGTAAACAATCTTACGTTGTACTTTTCCGACGGCGGCAATTTATCTTCATTCAGTCATTGGACAATTTCGGACGCAGACACACTTCTCTTGGGTCACCTCCAAACACCTCTACCCGAAGTTTAGCACTCAACGATATTAAAAATGAAAATAACAATCGAAAGGTACATATTTCATCAGCATTTCTTTCAATTAATCATTAAATGAGTTTATCATACTTTGTTTACTTAACGGAATATTTATTTATAACTCAGTAACAATTCATTCAAACTCACAGACACAAATAAATGAATGAAATATTAGTTATAATTAAATCTCATTGACATCGCGTGAAGGATGAGTTTACCGACTCCCATTCATCTGTTTACTTGATATTGTTAACTGGTTTCGGTCTCATTTCTTTGACCTTTAATCAATTAAACAATAAGTCACTTATTAGTTTATCACCGTGCACAATGTGATTAATTAATAAGTACACATTCATTTAATTAATGTGTATATCTATCTATGTGGAGACTGTAATCTAAGCTCTTTATTGTCTGATCTCAGGAGCGGTGGTACCTATATAAAGTGACATGATAGTACATTTTTGCCATTACAGTAAAGATAGGCATCGAAGTAATAGCTAGTTACAGAAAATTCAGTCAAGTTACGAAATAAAGTACGTTTTTACTGAACAGTAATAAAGTTTTAGTTGGCTAATTATATTTTTGAGGATTTTCTAAAATAGTTTCTTGGTCAGCAGACTTAAATTTGTTTTGTTGGTACAGCATGGTTGGCAAGAACGAGCAGCAGCTATCGTCGGAGGAGATCTTCGCTCTGGAGGACAAGTACGGATGCCGCAACTATGCTCCCGTCCCCGTCGCCCTCAGCCGTGGTGAAGGTAAGTTCAACACCCTACTGGGACCCAGCTTTTTATTTATTAACTAGCAATTTGCCCGAAATTTCGTCAGCAAAAAATATAATTTAAAGCCTATAGCACCCACGAATAATAGCTTTCTATCGGTGTTTTTTTTAAATGGATTTCGTCGAATTTTCAAAAAAAAAATTTCGTCAATGTTTTGTATGACAAGTTATATCCTTGTCATTTTATTGGTTCGTATTTAGATAAGGGACCTTGGTTGTTGAATGAAAACATATACATGTTATAGTATGTAGGTGCTGGCCCAGAGTTTTTCAGTAGCTATATTCAGGATGAAAACTTGATAGCTGAGAAGGGAAGGCGTGTAAAGTATCAGAGCCTTTTGGGCAGGGCCATTAACATTGCTTTTCATTTCATCGTTCGGGGCCTGAATTAAAATTACTTCAGAACACAGCACTTGACGAACGGATATTGATTAAAATCTGAAAAATCTGGCTGAATATTTAAACTTTAGTTTGCTTGTAAAAGGACTGGCTAATGGCTTCAGCAGCAGCATTCTAAGCTGAAGTTGAGATGAAAATCAACTTTGCTGAACAGGCCTTATCACTTCCGACAACCCGGGATACCTTCTTCAGGAAAGCAGTAGGGAATCCAGTACCTTTAAAAAAACCGCCGTTATTCCGACTTCGCCGTCGAAGTCCGACGCGACGTTCTCGTTCACACTCCCCTCGACCCTTGCTTGAGCCAGCCCGCAATAAAACCAGACCCGAAATAATTTTGCTCAGATCCAGCCTGTCCCTGTGCTGCCCTCCTCAACGACGCCCTAAGCCGAGGCTCGTATCCTAGGCGTCGACTTAGGCCTCAGCGCGCGGTCGTTAGATCATAAGTATATGCCCCTGGCGGGAGGCCTAACTCTCAAGCCTTCCATAGGATAGTCCGGTTAAGTAGAAGCCAGCCGCATAGGTTGATGACGTGCGAGGTGACATATCGAAAAACAACCAGGCCTTTGTTTGAATACCGAAGGGCTCCTTTCTGAAACTTTTCAAATATAATTAGTTTTAGCGTTCTCTCATCACGCCCTGTTCGCTGTCATGTTTTCCTGCTGTACAGTAAGCGTTCATAAGCGCACAGGCACGCGAAGGATCATATTGCTGTGAACGCACGGCCGAGCGTCCGTGCGGCTGTATGTGTAAGCTGTCTCAATACAGTACCTACGCACACCACAGCCACAGAGACGCCTACTGTCGCAAGTTGTCGCGTCGCTCTCCACGAAACAAAAAGATATATATTACCGTCTCTTTTGTTATACACGCAGCAAACGCATGATCGTACTTGCATTGGATAGGTAAACTTCGACCATATCTACCAGGTGTTGATAGCTGTTTAGGTTAAGCAGTGGATTCACGATCAACGTGTCTTGAGTTCAAATCCCGTTTACATTCGGGTTTTTTTTTGTAACCACTTTAATTTATATTTGTATTTTATACAAAAACTATTTACTTAGGTATTTATTTTGAAATGGGTTCATGCTCATTATTTATTTTTTATAAAGATTTAAATATAAGTTAATAACCCATCATAACTATTTATGAGATTGTGTAATATTTTTTCGGTGTTGGAAGGTGGAAAAAAAGTGCTGACAGATAACAAAAATTGTTTTATTCGTTTCATTTATTCATATAATTAACAACTTTAATAAGATTTGTAACGTCACATTCCTACCTAGATATAAGAAGTTCTCTTGTTACCGTTCATAAGATTTTTTTGTGTATCTGGATACCCACTTTTAAGTCATTTTTTATTAACATAACAAGGATATTCTAATAACACAAATATAATTGTTGATACCCACTTCTATCTATCGGTATTCAACAGAGCTTACTGAAAACTAATACATAATTTATACTTCGTGAATATGTTTTTTATGTGACGTCACAATAAATGTAACTCATATTGAGGTTATAGTTTAAGTGATCATTTTCCAGAAGAAAAGAAGATTGAAACTAAACCTCAATTTAGGAATTATTAATATCGCTAAATATTTTGTAACACGTCTAATTAAAACTAGAACATTAAGGATTAATATTTTGTATAACCCCCATTATTTTCAATGCAGTCAAGTAGACGTATGCGGCTTAAAGTCACCCAAAGGGCAATGGAGAGGGCTATGCTCGGAGTTTACTTGCGTGAACGCATCAGGAATGAACACATCCGCAAGAGAACCAAGGTCACCGACGTAGCCCGAAGAATTGCTAAACTTAAGTGGCAGTGGGCAGGGCACATTGCTCGCAGAACGGATGGCCGATGGGGTCGAAAAGTTCTGGAGTGGCGACCGCGAACCGGAACAAAATGGAAGTAATCCAGTGAAAGTCTAAATATTCCCGTGCGAAATGTAATCGTTCTTCTTTATGTCTTTCTGTCAAGAAGGGCATTTTAGCTGATCTTCTGTGATGCAAGCCTTCAGCGTGGAGGGCACGGCGAACAGTTTGCGGTGACTCCGAGTGTGTCGTAGGTGTGAAACCATTGGTTTCATACTCGCCCACGATATGTTGTCGCTGCGCTTCGCTAATAAGCGACGACCTTCCACTTCGCTGTCTACTTGCAAGGCTCCCTTCTTCCTCATACCTTTTGATCCAGAGACTTACTGCATTTCTCTAAACAAAAAAAATGATGTTAGGCAGCTGTAATAAATACTAAAGTGACTTCATTCACTCTGCATTTATAAATCCAATAATAAACACTAATTATTTATCTTGCATGATAGATTGAAAAAAAAAATAACGAATTAAGTAAACCACAGGTCACCAAATAAATGAACAATTTATAATACCCATTCGTTTTTAAATTTTTAATGTTTAAGTTACAATTCATAAATAATTATAATACTCACATTTAGTCCTATTAAGGCCACTTTTATGAAGCGCGGATAATTCGCGATAATAGTCGCCCTCGCCTTAATATTAATATTTGCCCGCATTTTAAGAATCACACCAACAACAATACCGCTATCTATTAAACCACACGTCACTGACCATCAAATACCACATTATATAGTGTATTCTGTATGACTACAACCAAACGACAAAGTTCATTCCGATCAAGTTAAAATATTCATAAAACTCATGTCTACCTCACAGAAATCTAACAAAATTCTTGACTTATTTTTCTATCTACCTCCCTAACTTTACGAAATGTGTGAACAAAGCAAACAAGTTAAATAATATAATATTTCTGTAGAGTAAAAACTTACAAAAAGACTAAAAGTAACTGTGCGGGATTTGAACTCACGGCTTACTGATTCGCTCTTAATTCTGGACGGGCCCAACCGCTATGCCATCATGTCTTAGATATTGGCATTGAAATTATGAACTACAACTAGTTGCTGACAATATCTATTTTGTTGAAAGTAGAAGGTCGTAAGTCAAACTAAACGTCAAGCTATTGCTTTGTGAGATTGCTTATCGACTTTTGGTCGGCACTGTACATGCTTGCTGAAAAACCTTCTGGGCTTCCCCACCATAACTTCTTAATTATTTTAGGATTACATTTAAATACATTTCATAATAAAAGAAATTGCGAAAAATAGTTATCATTGTTGTTTAAATCGCAGATCGTACCTAACTTAGTACCCGCCTACATGACCTACGGTCCTAGGAAGTAAAAGTTGAAATCTTCGACTTCGTGCTTAGATATTGTACCTATTAATTAATATGTAAATACAATCTACTGTTATTGATTGCACCTTGAGATTAAGTTATCGCGTCGTAGCGGTTGTAAAGATTAGATCGGTTTGCTGTAAATGTAGCTAATGCAGCCTATCTATCTACGTAGGGGGTCAAAAACAACGTTTCTATGTACCTCGCAACATTGGCCATGATTTATTTATTTATTTAACACTTCAAGCACAAAGTACAGAGGCGGACTTAATGCCAAAGGCATTCTCTACCAGTCAACCTTTAGGTGATGCAGAGACAAGCAGTGGTAGGTGTCATTCCTGAAACTACACGAATAATTTTACTAAAACTACGATAAACTAGGATATATAAAATACTATACCTATAATTATATTAAATACTAAAATAATAAAAAACTTTTTTACAAAAAATAAAACCGACTTCAGAGAAAACAAAAAAGTGAAAAATAACTTCAGAAAAAACGCTTCAGAAGTCGGTGACCTTTTTTTGATTGATTTAGTTTTTTTGTCACCGACTTCTGAAGCGTTTTTTCTGAAGTTATTTTTCACTTTTTTGTTTTCTCTGAAGTCGGTTTTATTTTTTGTAAAAAAGTTTTTTATTTTTCACTTTTTAGTGGTTCACATGTGCTTACCCCTTAACAGCGTACCGGCGTGATTTTAGGTTATGAACTGGTGTAAACAATAGACAGATATGAGATTTCGGCAATCCCAGTACATTTGCTATCATTTATTGAGGAGTTCCGTTGCATATCTCCGAAGTTCTTCATCAGATCTTCATCAAATTGAATTGGGATCACTTCGAGAAAGTACAATTCATAAAACTACCCAAACAGCTTCTAGTGTGCCTATAAAATGTGAAGAATTCTCTCTATTTCTCCAGAATCCCATCATCAGCTACTGATTTGATGATTATAAGACCACACAGGAAGCACCAGCTTTCAAATAAAATATAACGATCAAAATCGGTTCACCCAGTAGAAAGTACTGAGGTAACAAATATTTTCGAAATCGGGTGTATTTTACACATGTGCGTACCCCCTCAGAGCATACAGGCGTGATGTTACGTCATAATATAGTATAAACAATGAACCTACAAGCGATGGCAGCAATCACTGCAGATTTGCTGTGTACTTTTGAAGAGTTCCGTTGTATATCTCCGAAGATCAGCATCAGATCTTCAGCAAACTAAAATGGGACCAAACGGGAAGCACCAGCTTTCAAACAAAAAAAGAACCATCAAAATCGGTTCACCCAGGCGAGAGTACTGAGGTAACAAACACAAAAAAAAAAAAAAAAAAAAAAAATACAGACGAATTGATAACCTCCTCTTTTTGGAAGTCGGTTGAAAAGACAGACAATTGGGAAAATATTACCGTTGTGACGAAACTGCCAGCTTCTTCCGAATGTACTCGCGAACTTTTATTTTAAAGGATAAACGATTGGTTGCCATCCTGATTTCCTGGGGAAGCGCATTCCACAGAGAAATAGACTGGATGAAAAACGATCGATGAATGTAGTCAGTGCGGTGAGAGGGACAGTGAAGTAAGCGGTTTTGAGAAGAGCGCAGGCTCCTGTTATGGTTGGCACAAATGTATTGAAAGTGGGGAGCAAGGTAACTAGGGGAAGTGGGAGAGACAAGAAAAGAAAACAAGGTGGTTAACGCCCTTTGTTCCCTGCGGTGTCGTATGGGCAACCACTAAAGGAGAGACCGATGCTCGGAGATATGATCGTATTTACGCAGATTGAAAATAAATCGAATGCAGTTATTTAGAAGACGGTCAAGTTTGTCGAGGAGGTCTGCATTTAGGTCAAAGTAGCACACATCACCATAATCGATGATAGGAAAAATTAAGGACTGTACAAGCATTGTCTTCGTATGCGGGGGTTGTGTTCATGATGCGGGCAGCATTCAGCATACAGAGATACGGTCGGCAAAGGAAGTCCTTTGTTAATTGAATCTTCTTTCTTTATGGTGTGGTTAGTGTGTAACCTGGTCTCAGAGTTTTTATGCCGCCCATGGGTCTCTGATACTGGTTTCCTCACTATGTTTACATTCAATGTCTATTCAATGCATTCATATACAGGCATTCATAAACCTCTAACTGGTACCTTATTAAGCAGTAGTTTGAGTTGAACTTGGGACTTTAGCACCGTATTTAGCCTTAATATTTAATTTGTGCGTGGATGAAGGGGTCTTTCCGGATCTTATGAAATTCAGTAAGGTAATACCGCTTTTTAAATCCGGGGACAGTAAGGACACTAATAACTATAGGCCCGTATCCGTGTTGCCGGTTTTCAGCAAGGTGTTTGAAAAGATAATGCTCAATCAAATGCTTAACCATTTTAACATCAATAAAATATTACACGAGCAGCAGTATGATGGTTTCACCAAAGGACGTTGTACAACTGACGCCGGTGTCACTTTATTTAAATACATATTTACTGCGTGGGAAGAGGCAGAAGACGCCATAGGAATCTTCTGTGACCTTTCGAAGGCATTTGATTGCGTAAATCACGAAACCCTGATCTTGAAACTTAAGCATTACGGTTTAGGTAAAATTGCGCTCAGTTTACTATAATCGTATTTGAGTGATAAACAGCAGCAGGTACATAAATGGTGTGAATTCAATGGGTTTAAAAGTAAAATGGGTGTACCACAAGGTTCGATATTGGGTCCCTTCCTCTTTTTAGTTTATATTAATGACCTACCCCATTTATTTAACAACCACCCGCAAATGGTGTTGTTTGCTGACGATACTTCTTTAATATTTAGGATAAACAGACGTGCCACTAATCTTGACGACGTAAATAACGCCCTACTGCAGGTCCATGGTTGGTTAATCGCAAACAATTTAGTTCTAAATGGGATAAAAACTAAGTGCATTAGATTTGCCACTACCAGATGTCAAAAGTAGTGATTGTGACATAGTATTGAATCAAGAGAAACTAGAATTTGTCGATAAAATGGTTTTCTTGGGAATCGCGCTCAATTCAAGGCTACAATGGGGCCCTCATTTAACATCTCTTGCAGAACGGCTGAGCTCAGCAGCATATGCTGTTAGAAAAATGACGATACCGCGAGGTTAGTCTATAATAGTTATTTTCATAGTAATGTCATACGGTATTTTACTATGGGGACGTGCTGCAGACATTGAGTCTATATTTTCTCCACAGAAAAGAGCCATCAGAGCCATTTATATGACTTACGTAGACGTGATTCTCTAAGAGATCTGTTCAAGGAAATTAATATCATGACAGTACCTTGTCAATATATCTATGAAAACATCATGTATGTTAGGAAAAATCTGCATTTACTCAGTAAAAGAGGTAACAGACACCACTATAGTACTAGAAATAGTTATAATAACGAATAATCACGTAAGATATCCCGTAATCATCATCATTTACATCTAGTTATTTTTTTTTGTTTACTTGAATATGCCTTGGCGGCTGAGAGAATGTCATAAAATAAGTCTCAGAAGTTCCGGTTACCGTTAAATCGATGGAGGTAATAATCAAATACGATTGGTTCCCTTTAGAACGAGTTTCTTTACGTCGAGTCAAAGAGTTTATTGTATTTGCAAAATATTGCTTTTTTACGCTTTCAAATACCGTAACGTCGAGTTTGATTAATAGGTCGGGACACCATGTTGTTTTACCGATTGAGAGAAAATATCCCGAGAGGTAACACTGCAACTAATAAAATAAACTAAAGCAAAGACACTTTAGGAGATGAGAAACAAGGATAGTAAAGTCTCACAAACTATCAGGAGATCAGAATTGCATGCTGTATGATATGATAATCGAAATGTATGTAGATTGATTGTAAGATTCCTATTAACAATATACAATAACTCCTTTATGATTCTGACCTCCTGGTAGTCTGCGAGACTATATTTTCCGTTTTTTTTCTTATTTGGGACAAGCCCGCCACACACGCCCAAACCACTGTAACTCCTGAAAGCCAGAATTAACAGTGGCGTCCTTCAGAAAAGCGCCGAGACAATGAATCTCGACGAAGTCCCAGAGAATGGATTTTACTGCTTTGAATCCCGCAACGAAATTAATCAAAAAGTATAGCGGAGGAGTAGGAAAAAAGCCGTAATTTCCACTTCCCTCCATATCAGCAGGAGACAGAACGAAACAAGGCCAATAGGCACAAAGGAACGTTTACAACTGGGATAGGCCCAGTTGCCTAGCACCACGGATAAATATTAACATGAATGGGTCCTAAGTTGTGAGCTGTTGTTGTTGTTGTTAGTTGATATTTTCCGTTTGTTAGCATTCAACTGTGCTTAATGGAACTAATAGGATTAGGTGAAAAACTATTCTAGTTCCATGGAACTACTGGGAGATATAAATCCCAGTAGTCCCATAATGGAACTAGAGTATCGAACTACTGGGATACGGCGGTCGGGACGCCTGCACGGTGATGAAAGATGAAGAGTTAATTAAATTTTCATTACTCATACTCGGAAAGTAGGTCTGAAGTTGCCTGAAGAGCGGACTGAAAGTAATACTTTTCAGCCCTAGGGAAAATCGCTTTCAACTGACAGCTGTCACATTATTAAAAAAAAATCTGGTACTATTCTGACATTTCTATTGAACCATGTTCCGACTTCTATGCAGCCTGTAAATTACAGCGCGATGTAAAATTGAAATAACATGAAATTCAGTATTAACTTTACTAAAGAATATATTTTTTTAAATTACTTGTTATAATTTAGATACAAATATTTCTTTAAAATAACAAAAATTTGGGCAAAATATTTACTATTATTTTAGTGACGATAGTGAAAATAAAGGCTGAATAGCCACAGAAAAAAAAAAACTAAATAGGCGGGAAAGCGGCAATCCGATCTTAATTTTTTTTTGAGTGGTTTCGTGTTTTTGTTTTTATTTTCCTTGTATTCGTAATGAAAAGCACAGTGTTTACCTCGGGTTGAAGAATTATTTAGTCCCTCGAGCTATTAGCGCCCGCCCTACGCTTGGGCGTCAAACCCCGTCTCGGCACTAAATAAGTTACTTTCACTCCTAGGATAACAATGTACTATTTGTTGCTGACCATATACGAGCCACACCCACTTTTATAATCTATTTGCCATTTTTGTTAGGCCATTATTTAGTTAGACTGTAGTAGTTTGACATATGTAGACAGACATAACGATAATTATTTCAATAATCGACGCTCCTTTTTATGTGGCTTCAGCCTCAATACAATTGGGGCCGCATTGTCAGTGGTAAAAAGACAATGTAAAAAAGCCTCTATTTCTCTTAAACTGGGATATTTATTGAGGCAAGAGCGAGGTCAATTTGTTACCATTGACGTTTGTCGATTGTAGGTACTATAAGATGAATAAACGTAACAAGAGATTATTTTAATGGTTTTTATGATGCATAAACATCGTTAGACTTGACGGTAAATCTCAAAACTGGAACTATTAATTACAAAATAAATATACATTGTAACAAATTACGTACCTACATCTTCTAATCTTTAAATTGCTTAAGCTTATGTTTATGGTTATTTTGAAACTCTATGATGCACGTTAAAATGATTACCTAATAAAATATTTGAAATCTCCTGTAAGCAAACCGGTACAGCTGTACGGATTTGCTTACAGGACATTTGAAATATTTTAGGTTTAGGTATTGACCTAACTAGTTAAACCATAACGCCAAATTGCAGACTACCACTGATCTGTTATGATTTCCTGGTAAATTCTTACTTTATAGAGCGGTGGTAGATAGTGGTCTATGGTAACAGCCTCAACTAAGGAAATATTGTTGGGTTTAATCCCAAGCAGACGTATTACCTTGTCTAATACACCGTGACTTTTTAGTGGTCTTACAAGAGCGGTCCACTCAATGTACCCGACATAAAATATCTCTAGGCGCGAAGAAAAATAAACAATACATCAGAAATATGAAACACCCTGTTAAAAATGTTAACGTATCAAACTGTAGAGTATACCTACCTACAGTACCTATATACCTAGCGCACGAGTCGAGCAGATCATTCCATCACCATTTTCAACGAGACTAAACTACGCCTTGCGTCATAATAATGAATAAAAAATTTATTTTAAAAATTTTCAAATCTCTTACATACCTATTTTTTTATTATGAACGTTTACTACTTATTGGATACATGAACTGGACTGCCTTTGTAAGACGACTAAAAAGTCACGGTATATATTTCATCACCATTGCTCTCCAAACGGTGAAAGACAACTCCGTGCCTAAGGAAACCAAAAAATCTAAGACATGTTAAATCTGCCAACCCGGACTGGGCCATCGTGGTGAATTAAAGAGACCCCCACCCTGTCATAGAGAGGAAGCCTGTGTCCCGGAAATGGGGACATAAATGTAGGCTGCTCATTGCTTACCTTACTTTTTTCCAGGAGTCTTCGTCTGGGATGTGGAAGGAAAGAAATACTACGATTTCCTAAGCGCGTACTCCGCGGTAAACCAGGGTCACTGCCACCCGAGGATCATAGCTGCTCTCAAGGAGCAAGCCGATAAACTCACTCTTGTATCCAGGTAAGCGAAGCACTGAATATCATTCTCTCTTCATCCCATGAATTCTGCAGGCCACTGTAATCAAGCATGAAAGAAATCTCTTGAAACGCTTACACCAAACCTACGCAGGAGAAAATACGATCAAAAGCCCTCATCAGGAGAAGCATCTCAGTAGCACCCAATCATCCATGGAGTCATGGATTTATGCCCGATTGATGGAAACCGGGCTCACCCCCAATTACGAGGGAATTACACAATTGGCGAAATGTGGGTGTACTACAATTAAGTACAACTCTGATTAACCTTTTGTGGATTTCGTGGAGCATGTGCGTGATATTATGTGTTACTATTTAAAATATCATTTCGTAAGTTTGCTTTTAAAAAGTAATGGTTAAAGTGAAGTAATCAGCTAAACACGTCTTTCAGAGCCTTCTACTCGGATCAGCTGGGTAATTACGAGAAGTTCATGACGGATCTTCTCGGCTTCGACCGACTTCTGCCGATGAACACTGGTGTGGAAGGCGGAGAGAGCGCCTGCAAGATTGCCAGGAAGTGGGGCTATGAAGTCAAGAAAATACCCGATGGACAGGCTAAGGTATCTAATGACTTTCATGTAGACTACTTGTGGCACCGTGGTCACCGGGGTGGTTTTAGTGAGGTAAAAAAACCGCGGCCCCGGAACATATAGGGCGAGGAAGGAACATGGATGGGTTTTAGTCAGTAAAAGTCTGACACTCCCTCCCGCTCCGCCCAGAGTGGGATAATTTATTTGATGATTTCCCATCCTAAAAAAAAGGTGACCAAACAATGGCCGGCTTTTGAAGGTTTCACCGAAAGAAGTTACCATCCTTTACTTATTAGGTAAATAAGAAACCTTCATAAAAGTGGGCGCAATTGCTAATACATTAAGGACAACATAGTTTATCTGATAACACTTATCTAACCACTTAACGCAATTTTTTTAGGATCAAATAAAAATAATAATCGAATACTAATGGAACATATCAGTTTCATGCATATTATTTATGTACCTATACGCTCAATAATCTCGGACCACTTAAATCTTATCATACTTTAATCATAATGTAAAAGTGATGTAAACTTTGACCTCTATGCGCTGAAACATGTGGCTTCAAATCTTACTAATGACTACAGCGTTTATCAAGTAGCTATTTTTATCACGGGTTATCAAACTCCGTGGAGACTAGAAGAATCCGGTCCTTTCGAGATTGGGAATCCGGCTGACATGACATGGACCAGCAATAATCTTTTTTTTTTTTAAGTTCCGAGGGAAAAGTGCTCTCCTTGAGAGTTTTTTTAAAGCATGAAATATACGTATTCCGTCTTCTATACGCTTACGTACGTGCAAACGAACATATGTCATTTTTTTTTGTTTTACTCTAGATAATCTTCGCCGAGGGCAACTTCTGGGGCCGCACATTATCTGCAGTATCAGCTTCATCGGATCCCTCCTGTTACAAGGGCTTCGGGCCCTACATGGCTGGCTTCCATTTGATTCCTTACAACGACACTGATGCTTTGGAGGTACGCATACTTTAAAAGAGCTTTGTAATCTAGCATAGACGCTATACATCATCATCTGCCTAGCCTTTTTCCAACTATGTTGGGGTCGGCTTCCAGTCTAACCAGATGCAGCTGAATACCTGCATTTTACATGGAGCGACTGCCTATCTGACCTCCACAACCCAGCTAGTACTGGGTAATACGATAACCCTTAGTAAGACTGGTTGTAAGTCTTTTTGGGCCACTGACTACCTGTAACGATTGTCAAAGATCTTCAAATGACAGCCAGGACCAACGGCTTTTAACGTAATGGTCGAGGCACGGAGGAACCTCAGTATGTAATAGGTAATCCACAAACCAACCTAGGCCAGCTCGGCTTACATGAAGTAATAATTCCATTTTCAATTTGTAGAAGGCAATCCAAGACCCCAACGTAGCTGCGTTCATGGTTGAACCTATCCAAGGAGAGGCGGGAACAGTGATCCCAGACGACGGCTATTTGAGGAAAGTGAGGGAGCTGTGCACCAAATACAACGTTCTATGGATCGCTGATGAAGTACAGACCGGTTTGGGTAAGTCACGAATACATAAAAAAGGTCAAGACAAAGTTTATCGCATTCCGCGTGTCAACAATAGATAGATGAATGTGTTTACTGCGTTTAACTTTGATACGGAGGATATAAATAAAACATTTCCATTGTGATAGGCCCATAATAGACCGTAGTTAATAATATTTTGCTGTTTTTATTAGCATTCGTTTTGCGACGTCAACGCTTTTATCAGTGTTCTAAAAATGGTAGTTGGCTTACGCAAAACACTACCCTACATTACATTGACCTTATTAAGGCATCGAATCTTTGCAATAATACTGTTTTGAGTCGTAACTTATCTACGCGTCATTATTGTAGGTACTAACTATAGTGATATCATTATCTTCTTGCATTTTGAATAATTTTAAGACTCTTACAATATTTTAACATGAACTTTATTTGTACTTGTATAAAGTTGATGTTTGTTAAGTGAAAGTAGGTACCATCGATTTGAAACAAGGATTTAAGGATGCACGTTAGACCGTGCCGGGTCCGAGCCGATTTGTACGAGCAATTTTGTATGACAATCCATTGTCCGTTGCTCGGTAGCGGCTCGGAAGCGTGAGTGTATCCCTTCAAATATGCTTGGTCGACACTCGGCTCGGACGACACAGTCTAGCGTGACTCAAGCTTTAAGAAGTCTTGACGTGTGTGAAGATTTACTTTTGTCCGTCTCAGGTCGTACCGGCAAGCTGTTGGCTGTGGACCACGAAGGTGTAAAACCAGACATCCTCATCCTTGGCAAGGCACTCAGCGGTGGGGTGCTGCCAGTTTCCGCAGTCTTGACTAACAGTAACGTTATGGATGTAAGTTTTTCAACGAACGCCTGTTTTGATTGCTTCACCCGCTTGTTATTTTTTTGAAGTGAAAGCTTTTTTAGGCGCTTTGAGCACTTTTAGGGTGACCAAAAATCACGGAACTCGAGTCATCGACACCGAACGCTTTCACAGGACGTTTAGTCAAAATAAACCTTATTCAATTAAGATAAAGTTTATTTTGGATTACTTAGTTTTCACTTGTAGGAATCGGCAGTCCCCAGACTGTTTTTGACTATTTGTTTTTCTTCTGGTAAAGCTTGAACTACCTAGCTGTTGTAGTATACAGGGGGATTCGTTAAACGTGGGCAATTCCCTAAGAGAGTGAAGTACTCATCAATATGAACAACTTTTACTACGGGACCAACTTTGAAATATGATAAAAAAGTTGTTATACTTAGGTAAAACTTTTTCGAGTTACGCGGCCAATAATGTTTGAAGCTAATTTATTTTTCATGATTCTTGTTAGATCCCATAGTTGAAAAAGTTTCTCATTTTCATGAGTACTGCGCTCCCCTAAAGTATTGCTCAAGTTTAACAAATCACCGAGTCACAGTCGGTAACTTGAACATATAATTGTTTTATTAATTTTGATGACTTGCTACTTTTGTTGCTGACCGTTCTTCCTACATCTACCGCTACTACTTTTAAACGGTAATATTATCGCGCTTATTTGTTTTAGGTGATCAAGCCTGGTACTCATGGATCTACATATGGCGGTAATCCTTTGGCTTGCGCTGTTGCCACAGAAGCCATTAAGGTATCTTTATTTCTTACATAATAATCATACCTTTTATCTTCGTGGTGTTAAACAGAGTGAACACTCAAACTTCGCCAGTTCCTATGATGTAGGGGTACAAATCAAGGGTCAGAGGCTACTATTGGGAATTCCCTGATGGAATAACCCAGTCAAGCTTTGCCCAACCTAAGAATCGAACCCAAGACCTCACTTTCAGCAGTCGCACTTCCGACCACTCGATCAACGAGGTAGTTTCTTTTTCTTATAACGGCACACCTGTTTTATGGAAGTCTTCGATGTTTGACCAATAATGTTAACGCATTTCCATCTGCCATCAGGTGCTATTAGAGGAGAAATTATGTGAAAATGCGGAGAGGCTTGGCAAGATACTGATCGAGGAGCTGAACAAGATCCCCAAGAACTTGCTGACCACTGTGCGCGGCAGGGGACTCATGTGTGCTATCGTTGTTCACGACAGTATGTATTATATTTTGTTGAGATTATTTTCCACATTTTATATTTGAGATTCTATGCCAACTGTATGCATCCCTATCTATGCTCACACATCTCACCATCAGTTTGAGGGATATGATTCGTTGCTGCAATTCGGAGAAGGGATCTGTCGGTGTTGTCGAAGTATGTTCTGTCGAAGCAATGCAATGAGTAGTCGAACTATTTGCATGCGAAATTGAGACCGTGTCGAAACAATTAACTGTCGAAGTTCAGGATGGCATTCTAAATTCACGTTGAGTTAAATTTGAATCTCTGAAATTCCAGACAGTTTTTTCTAAACGAGTGTTTGCTTTGCAGGCATCTCAGCGTACGACGTGGTGTTACGGCTGCGTGACGCTGGTCTGCTGACCAAGACCACGCACGGCCAGTGCATCCGCCTGGCGCCGCCCCTCGTCATCACCGAGCAACAGATCCGCGACGGAGCCAACATCATCCGCAAAGTGCTCGAGAGCTATGACAAATAACCTACCCGCTAAGTAACTCCGTCGCAACACGTCCGCAGCGTGAACAGGCTGCGCTTAATACCACTTCTTTAGAATACGAATCTAATTTATTTTGTCATCCTTCTAAACAAGAGGAGATTGTTTCATGAGACTACCATTATAAATTATAAAGGTATTTAAATTATACGAGATTATTTTAAATAAAAGAACTCACATTTTGTGCGGTATAATTTCTTTTTTAATAACATTTAACAACCATCTCACAACACGCTAATAATCACAGTTAGTTGAGGTAAATACTGTACTTTAAGTAACTTTCATAAACATGTACGAGCCGAATTAAGGTAAAATATCACAACGCATAGCTCTTTTGTTCCTCTGGCACTTAGCATTACAATATAATTATAATTAAAGCAAATATTTTTTACGTATATTATGTAAGTAAATGTTTAAGTATTATGTAAACTTGGATTGGCTAGTATTTCTTATTGCTGTAGTACTGGCATTTACATTTTGTTCCCTCAATTTAATCCGGCTTCTAAGGCACCCACTTGTGCTCTCATGGTGTCGGTAAGCTTCGAGAGTAGAACAGTCTCATCCAAACTCATTTTGGGGCTTTCCAGCAAGCCTGAAACGAAACAGAACAAACATTGTTTAAGGGGAAGACAAAGTAATGAAAACACATTGTTCATGATCATAAAATTGATTGCGCAAAGAAAACAAAGCATGAAATTAGCATTTTTCAGACGTGGCGTGACGAAGTATGGTGACAAAGAGTCGCGTACTTATTTGCACATGTATATCGAGTTAATGACTACTTACAAACAAAACAGAGTAGTCGCGAGAATCGTGCCTTTTATGTGTGAAGAAGGTAAACACGGACTTGTTATTTAAAGTTTAATTAAAAAGGTTTACTTGTAACACGAGATGTTTTGAAAATAAAGCAAAAGTATGAGAGCACGTGTTTTTGATTTCTTAACTCATCATCTGCCTAGCCTTTTCCAACTATGTTGGGGTCGGCTTCCAGTCTAACCGGATGCAGCTATTTTACATGGAGCGATTGCCTATCTGACCTCCACAATCCAGTTAGTACTGGGTGACACGAAACTCCCTGGTAAGACTGGTTGTCAGACTTTTTGGGCCACTAACGACTGTCAAAGATCTACAAATGAGTCCCGGCTGTCATTTGTAGATCTTTGACAGTCGTTAGTGGCCAACAGCTTAGGCGCGGGTCAAATATAAGTGGCGTATGGCGGTGGCGCAGCGCGGCTGCTGGTGCGCGGAGGGCGAGGAACTGGCGCCACTTCCTCGCCCTTCGCACACTCCCGCCACTGCCATACTTGTATTTGACCCAAGCCTTCACGGCACGGAGGAAACTCGGGCTATGAACTTTAATTACCGATTGCAATAATATTTTATAACCTATTCTTAGACGTGTCTTACCTTTACTAATGCAGTCCCAGCATTCTTGTATCTCGTAACTGAGCCCAGCACTGTTGTGGAAATGGAACTTGTATTTTCCTTTAGGTAAACTCCATTCTGTGTTGTTTGCCGCTGATATTTGCAGTACCGTGGGGCACCAGAAATAGTCCAGCTGCAAACGAGAATGAATAGTACAAACAATTATTATGATTTGCATTGGACTGCTAATTGCTTTGAATGTGGATTGTCGGATTGGTATGTAAAAATGCAATGGGTTGAAAAATATTCTCCACGAGCGGCGAGCAGTCCCATCATAGACGAATATTTTTTCCACTGCATGACTTGCATGATGAAACCTTGTCACTCATATTGTCAGGCTAATGGAAAAACTGCCTCAGTCATGAAACAACATATTATTATCATAAGGCATACGCCCCATGTTATAAGTGGGAGCAGGCCTATTTACAAAGTGAAATACACGATAACGTCCGGATATAACTCTGTACAATATCCACGCGGTCTGATAAAACAAGTTAAAATGAAAGTAGTTGCAACGCAAATAAGATACAGCCAGGATCTTACAGCGCCCGAATTACATTATCAGGAGGGCGCTATTTGTAAACATTTGTGGATTTTTCCGAAAAAATTGTATTGGATAACCAAGATACGTAGTACAATTGTAATAGGCGCTCACCGCAATAGCTCCTTTAGTGCCAACGATTTCAGCCCTGTTGGTCATATTGGCCCTCGTATGCGCGGACATTGTGGCGGTCCGACCATCCTTGTACTTAAGGGCGCACGATATGGACTCGTCCACCCCGCTCTTGCTCAAATGCCCCGTGCAGACGATGTCCGTCGGTGGCTCCTTGTATATGAACTGCACTAGTTGCAACATGTATATACCAAGGTCTAGCACTGCACCACCGCCCAAGTCTTTCATTCTGAAATTGACGATCGATATCAAAAGCGAAATGATCGAGTTGAACTCGGACAGAACTATGAAGTAGTTTAAGGCGGTGCTCAATTTAAAAGTTATTAAATAGATATTGCGTTTGTACAAGAAAGGGATGATGATGGGTAAAGCATTATTACACACGGTGGAGGGGATATCGAGACACAAGCTGTTACCATGGATTCTGTACCGACACGATTCTAGAACTAGTTCTACGTAGTTCTTTTAAAGGAATGTTTTACCCTGTAGTAGGTATTCCAGTTTTGTACGAAACCGATTTTTTTTAATAATCTCAAATGTGCCTAGAATTATGTATGAATCCATGATGAAAATGTAGGTGTGTTTCAATTCCCATTCCAGCGGTTATGTATAGCAGTGAATGACAATAAATATCTTACAAGTTCCTCTCAATGTCGTTAATTTCAACCCCAAACTGTATGCTGATGTGATAGATGTCCCCAAGCCCGCCCGAAGATATGTGCTGATCCAAAGCGTCGTAAGCAGGGAAGAACCTCGACCACATCCCTTCTAGGAGGAACACTTTCCGTTCGCGAGCCAGGTCCACCAGCGATTTAGTTTGTTTGTAAGTCATGCCCATAGGCTTTTCGCATAGCACGTTTTTACCGTTCTCTAACATTAATTTAGTTATTTCGTAATGCTGCAAATTGAGGACACTCACGAATACAATGTCTGGAAACAAGAAAAATATTTCCGATAAATCTGAAGGCTTGCGCCGACTTTATGAATATGTTGCATGTCGGGTCATATCGTGTTAGTGACAGCCGTATGTACTACTGTACCTTACCTTGAAGTACAACCTCGTATTAAAACATCAAACGACTCGAGAATTTCTACTTTTGTTTGCATATTCTACGTTTGGAGGCAAACGGTGCAATGTCGAACGGAAATGAGATGCAAGGGCGTTGGCGCACTGCACCCAGTTCGACTTCAGAATATAACTCAGAGGACAATCGTAGCCCAGCTTTGAGACTTACTTCACGCAAGCCTGATAATTTTCACTTCAATAAATAACATGAAACAACGACAGAATACAGGATACTATAGGAAATAATGATTAGGGAGTTATTTTAGTAACAAACTGTTTGTGTTTTACTTCTTTAGCACTTTTCTGCATTTGCACATGCTGGTGCAGTCAACGTTTGTCAAATGTTTGCATGTCTATCCTACTTTTTATAAAAAACGCGAAAGTTTGTGCGCAGATGGATGAATGTATTTATGTTTCTATACGCGGATATGAGTAAATAGTAGGTAAATAGTACCACCACTTTACGCTTGATGTCAGAAGAAGAAAAGAGTTAGTAACAAAAAAAGGCAAGGTAGGTATTAGGTTGTGGAAGCGAGGACATTGTGTACTCGTACATTTTGAAAGCCACAATAGACTGATTTCCCATGAGTTCAATATTGAACGTAACATGCGAAAATCTTGTCTTTCTTGAAATCTCGAGAAACGGAGAAGGAAAGGTGCAGGAAGCAACTTTGGTGTATTCCCGAGTGCAGCAAAATATTGGAAACTATTCATTTGTATCAGATGTGTGACTCTAGGGCACACATCCAAAAAGTATGCCATCAGATTGTAGCAATTACGTTAACGTTGCAAACGTAAGGAAACTTTTAGAAGGCTACTGTCAACTATTCTCTATGAAATGTACGTACATACGGTGTAACCATAATTACCTATTTGAAAAAGATAAGAATTTACAAGTCAGGCTTAGACCTCTGAGGCATCAAGCAAACCAGGCGGGTTAGTAGATATGCAGAAGGCAAGTTTTTCTCCATGACATAGTAATGTTAGGGAAGTGTCTAAAGTCATTCGAGTGTAATGATTAGCTCGTTATCTTTTGTTTGTGTACTGATGCTAGTGTAAACAATAGGACGTTTTGTTACCTATAGAGTCATCACGCGCGAGTGGCTCGTAGCCTTCGTAGGCAGTGTTGATTTTGTGGAGCGTGGCCAATCTGTGCACACGGTCGAGATCTTTGCCGGCCACGGCGACGACCTTGTGCTGATCAGCCGGCAACGTCCCCAGCGCCGTCAAGAAGTCGTGAGCTATCATACCCACACCGGCTACGCCCCATTTTAGTTGCAAACCCATCTGGAAAAAACATGGCTAGAGTAGTTTGTAAACAACGTCGACAGATACTGCGACTGGTTAGAGCAGCTGTACTCTGAAGTGGCGAAAATCAGCGATGGATTTACTTACGATAAGATTATCAGTGTTTCATTGTATTACGTAGACAAGACGTTATGATTATACATTTTTTGGGCGATTTTTAAAGGATTGTTGCGTAATTTGTTAATCCCTGAGATTAGGAAAAAAAAGTAAGAAATTCGACAAATGAATTTTACAGACAAGTGAAAAAAGTTACCTACTTACTGTTCGATGAGAATATGGTTCGAATACAAAAAACTCCTCCGCTTTTTTCGTAATGCAGTAATTAGCTCACGGTCTCACACAATAAAAGTAAAACCTTGTTTGTCTATTCCTCACTCATATCAAATACTTAATATTAACGTACCTACTTGAATGAGTGTCAATATGAAACACGACACTTTATAGAGACGTAACAAAAATGTGTTTTTCTAGAGGTGTACAAACATAACATTGCATTAGGTATTCCTTATCTTTTAAGATAATCACGTAAAAGGTACACAATGTTTTATCGCGACTTCACTGGGAGTGTATTGTGATTTGTCCTCACATGGAATATATATGACAACTTGCCTCTGCTGGCCTCTTAAATATGTGTTAATTGAACACAGTGTATGGCAGAGTTAGTAGAGCTATGTATGTTGTGTGTCTATTGGTCAACTAGGTTGATTGGTAGTTTGTTAGTGTTATATGAGACAGGAGATCATAATAATGTTTATTTATGTTCATGAGCACTGAAGTGACACACTAACAAGCGCTCTAATAGATGAACATTTGTCTCTCATCAACATCATAAGATACTTGTTTTTAAATAGCTTTTAATGTAAGTGGTAATTAACAACAGATGTAGCCATTATCGAAAACCACACAGCCATTACATTTTTGATAGTTAAAGTTTTCTGATTATTTTATCTGACCGAGTTCTCTGTTGTTTTAAAATTCCTGGATTTTTTTTTTAGCTTTAAATGATTAACATCTCTACTATTCCCCTAGACTAAATAGTGACTCTCAACCACTTTGTCTTTTTTTAAATTAATAGACTGGAATACATCAGAAGAACAGTGCAATACTAAACCCAATTAGAATATAAATGGTCATATAGAATATGTATGTAACTGCATAGTATGGACTATGCATCTGTAGGTACAATTAATGTTAATGAACTAGTTGGATGGGTACATTATCAATATTGATTGTATCAATTGGTACTTACATTTCCTTGGTCAGGCATATTGAGTGGGCTTATTTAGTACTTTACTTATATTTTAACCTGAAAGTTAGGTTTTAACTCAGGTTAAAATCCGGCTAAAGTCAAACAACCAGTCCAACCTTAAAAAAATACCTTCAGTTAAAATTAATTAGGTGTTACATTTCAAATTATTATAACAAAAATAAGCTTAACAAATATACACAAGTATTTTAAAATTTGTAAGTACACGAAAAATAAACAAATGATAAAAAAATGATTTATTCTTTTCAAGTATTTAGTAGTTGGTAGTTTTAATTTATTATTTATTCACATGAATGGAAATTTAAGTAACTGATTTTGTTTTAACAACTTACCCAAACAGCGTCTATCTAACACCGCTACGCTACAATACTGTAGTAAATAATACGAAAACAACTTACTAAAAAGAAAATCAGCTGACTTGAGCAGAAGAAAATAATCAGAAAAATAATTTCTCGGTTTCATAACCTTACTTTGACATATAATACAAATCAAGTTTAATGTATAACATTTCAATAACTTTTAAGTTACATAATTATCGTCATATCTAATCAAAATTAAACGAATAGACGAAAAAAGGAGAGCAGAAACAGTAAGGGTAACAAGCGTTCAAAGATTTACGAAAGAACTAATGAATGAATGAATAGGAGCTATTCATTTATATGTCAATAGTCATGCATGCATGATCTTCAACTTGCTTCAAACTCAGTCTTCAAATTAATGAATGAAAAAATTGAATGAATCTTTTTTTTTTTTAATAATCTTTATTCATGACCATAGATACAAGTCTTTCAGTCGAATACATAAATAAATAACTAGACATAACATCAAATCTAAAGCTATAAAACTATTATGTTTAACATATTTTAAATTTTTTCTACAGTGTTACAAATATATTTATACAAAGCATTATAATAACTCCTATTTACTAATAGGTCCTGAACGTGGCGGGGAGTACTTTGTTGACGTTCACTGTCACTGCATCGACTGTTACTGTCAAAAATTTCACTCACTAAAATCAACCGTTGAATATTAAAACTTGTGCATTGTAAAATAATATGGTTCAGGTCAGCATCTTCAAATCCGCAATGATGACATCGGCTATTGTCATATATATGGATTCTGTTCAGGTGGGCTGGTGTCAAGCAATGGCCCAGTCGCATACGTGTTATGGTAGTGATAAATCTTCTAGTGATGTTTTTGAGATTATGGTGCCAAGGTTTTATTGGTAATTCTTTCTGTATATCAGCATACCATTTGCCTTTCGTTTCCAGGGTTATATTCCAGTAATCCTTCCACAACTGTCTGTTCGACTCATTAAAAAGGCTGTAGTAATCAGTAAATGGAACCTTTAGGAACTCTGAATGATCTTCATCATAGTCTAAACGAGTTGCAATGTCAGCTACTTCATTTCCAGAAATGCCACTGTGTGAAGGTACCCATACAAATTCTATATTAATTAACTTATCATTTAATTCTCTTATCTTATTTCTAATATTAAAAACAATATAATTTAACTTATAAGATAAATTTACATTTTTTAATGCAGATAAAACACTCTTGGAATCAGTCACTATCAGTATGTTATTTACATTATGTACAAAATTATTTACATGCTGAAGTGCACAATAAATTGCATAACTTTCTGCAGTAAAAATGCTACATGCTACATCTAACTTAATGCATTTAGTCAAATCTAATTGTGGATCATAAAAAGCCGCTTTGACACAATTATTTGTTTTAGACCCATCTGTGTATATGATGTAATGATCTGGTTTATTATCTTTAAATTGTAGATAATCAAATTTATTATGCACAATGTCTAAATGTATGATTGAAGAACTATTAACAAGTTCAATATAGGTATTTTTATATACAGGCCAAATATCATATTTAATAACTCCTTTTGAATTATTTTGTACATATTTAAATATTGTTGGAATTTCAGGCAAAGTTCTACCAACCAAAGAAGAAGCAGAGATAGTATTGGATGATAATGACTGGAAGATTTCAGGATGTATTATAATTTTCTTAACTAAAGGATTATTATTCAATGATAGGACTTTTAAGAAAAATCTCTCAGCCAACATCAATCTGCGTAACATCAAGGGAGGTATGCATGTCTCAACTTCTAATGAATTAATAGGTGTAGAGCGCATAGCCCCACAAATAAGCCTCATTCCCATATTTTGGATGACATCTAATTTCCTAAGTAAGGTGTCACTGGCATTCATATAAGCTAAACTGCTATAATCAAAATGGCTTCTCACTATACTTTTGTATAACATACTCATAATTTTGGGGTCAGATCCCCAAAAGGTTCCAGCTAAATGTCTTAATATATTGATGCCATTTAATGCTTTCTTTGCTATGTGCTTGATATGTTCATCAAATTTCAACTTGTCATCAATAATAACCCCTAGGAATTTATGTTGTTTGACTATTGGAATTTCAACATTGTTATATAAAATTTTAACATTATTAAGAGCATTCCAATTTCTAGTCACAATTAAAACTGAACTCTTGTCTGGATTAATTTCTAATTTAAGTTTATTGTGATAATAGATGTACAATTGATTTAAAGCCTTATTGATATTAGCCATAGCTATCTCTATATTCTGATTTATGCTATACAAAAGCAAGTCATCTGCAAATTGCAAGATATTTACATCTGATGTGTCTACATATTTTAAAATTTCAGAAGTATAAATGTTATAAAGTAAAGGAGATGTAGTTGCCCCTTGCATTGTGCCTTTGTTGACAGACTTAGGTCCATGTAGCTTATTATTATATTTAACAAAAACCGTTCTATTGCTCAAAAAGTGATAAAGCCATTTTAAAATGTGACCAGGTATACCAATGTCATGGGACACTTGAATAAGTTCCTCTATATTTACATTGTCAAAAGCACCTTTTACATCTAAAAAGACACATACTGCATTAGAGTGACTTAATTTAACCTGTTTTAAATCTGACAATAGAGATACAAAGCTTTCAGAACAACTTATGCCTTTTCTGAAGCCAAACTGTATAGAAGGAATTAAACTATGTGATTCAACAAAATTATCTAATCTTAACTTTAACATATTTTCAAAAAGTTTACCCAAACAAGATGATAGAGAGACAGGTCTATATGAAGATGCATTATTAATAGGTTTATTTGGTTTTAATATTGGAATCACACATTGGGTTTTCCAAGATTCAGGTATAAGTAATTCATCCCATAGTTTATTAAAAATATTAAGTAAAATGATTTTGGCATTTAAATGTAACTTTTTGATTAACATGTAAGGTATGTCATCCAATCCCGGTGTAGTATCTTTCCTAGTCATTAAAGAGGTATTCAACTCTTCTAAAGTGAATTTGTTCTTGAGAAATATATTCATTCTGTTTTCTGTAGCATTTTCGAATAAATA
Organism: Xestia c-nigrum; assembly: GCA_916618015.1. NCBI lineage: Eukaryota > Metazoa > Arthropoda > Insecta > Lepidoptera > Noctuidae > Xestia > Xestia c-nigrum. The sequence continues at coordinate 8,021,619 of OU745245.1, read as the reverse complement.
ATTTAATTTAGTCTCATCTATCTGGGTAGAATCTGCTATTTTTTGTAAAAAACTGGGAACCCATTCATCATTGAAGTTTTTATTTCGATTTGTGCCAATTTTTTTAAATTTTTTGATATATCCCCATATCCTTGAAACAGGTGTTAACCGATTAAAACTACTACATAAGTTTTGCCAAGAAGTAGTACTTTCTTCTTTTAAGATTATTTTCTTTTTTGCATCTAACTTTTTGTACTTAATCCAATTTTCTATTGTGGGTTCAGAAAAATAATGTTTTAGTGAATCTTTCGATTTTTTAACAGCTTCACTACATTTCTGGTTCCACCATGGTACTGGCTTTCTTATAACTGTATTTGAAATTAATTTACGCTTTGGAATTGTTTTATTCCTTAAATCGTTTAATGTGTCTACAAAATTATTATATGAATTGATAGGTGTATCATTAATTAAATCTATGTAGGAAAAGCTAGTTTCTGATAGGTTGTAATACTTTTGCCAATCTGCTTTTCTATAAATATATTTATTTTGATCCACAGGAGGTGATGTGTCATAAATAGATGGTTGAATATTTATTTCAAGTAATGTTGGAAGATGATAGCTACCCATGGGATCATCATGAACATACCAGTTACACAAATGAGCAATTGAAGGGCTAACAAGGGCTAGATCTATAGCTGAAGCTTGTCTATTAGGATAAGGAACCGTTGTTGGTGATCCATCATTCAAAATGCACAAATCGAATTCATCAATTATATTATACAAACTTCTCCCTCTAGTGTTATCACTATGGCAGCCAAAGGCTATGTTATGAGCATTAAAATCGCCCATGATTATACATGGTTTGGGTATGCTATTGATTAAAGCTTTCAACATGGTTGAGTCAAATCTAGTACTGGGTGGACTGTATACACAAAGTATAGCTATTCTACCAAATTGTGTTTCTATACTGATACATATGTTTTGTATTGAATCAGAGAAATTTGTATGAATTAATTTATATTTTAAATGCTGGTTCACCAAAATAGCAACTCCATTATGAGTATTGTAGGAATTTTTGTAAATGAAATTGTATGAAGGAAAGTGTGGAATAGTGGAACTAGCTTTTAACCATGTTTCATTGAGTAAACAAATATCAATATTTTTTGCAATTAATAAATTCTGTAAAAGGCTCTTTTTACTCAGTAAACTTTGTATGTTAAACTGTAAAATATTTAAGTAATTGTCCATTAAATTAAATTTGATAAAAATATTTCTTTTATTTTCTTATTTGTTATTGGACCATCATCATCAGTCTTATTGCCTAATGAGATAAGAGACTTTACAATTGCATTAATGATTATGTCATTATTGGCTATCTGTTTAATGTCAAAAGTATCATTGCTTTTGACTTTTTCTGAGTGTTTAGGTACAGGTAGATTAGGAAAAGATTTTTGTGTTAAGGAAGGGGGTAAACTCACAGCAGTGGCATAAGATACTTGACGAAATTTGGCTTTCTTTTCTTCCAGTTTTTGTTTTTTGATAGGGCAATCTCTTGAAATGGCAAGGTGGTTACCTGAGCAGTTGATGCACACAATCTCTTCAACATCACATTCCTTATACGAGTGTCGGCCAGCACAAGAAGAACAGTTTTGTTCACCTCTGCAAACCTTGGCAGAATGATTAAATTTCAAACATTTATAACATTGCAATAGTGGAGGTATATAAGCTTTGACTTCATATCGGAATAGTCTGATGTAGGCATATTGTGGGAGAGATGTAGATGCAAAAGTTACAGCAACAGTGTTGAGAGGAACTAATTTTCCTTCAACTTTTCTCATGAATCTTTTAATTGATATTACTTCCGCATCGCAAACTATATTTTTATATATTTCTTCATTAGATAGGTCCTTCGGTACAAATCTCAGGACTCCAATTTTTTCCGTTAGGTATGCTGGGATAAAAGCTTTCATCTTATTTTTCCATAGAAAGTCTTCCATTTTAATAAAGTTGTTGGCATCGGCTGCTTTTCTAAATGTAACGCCCATTTTGTATGCATTTATTCTGTGCACACCTAAAACTCCCTTTACATTATCTGCTAATAAGTTTGTAAGGGTTACAGGGTTCTTATTCCCTAGCTTCTCCTGTTCAGTAGATTCTACATAGACAGTAAATTCTGAATTTCCGTTTTCAAAAAATAGTCTCTTGTAATTGGTTTTTGTGAATATTTTATACATAACTGGATCTGCAACCTCGTCTATATTAGCATCTTGGTATCTTCTTTTTTTCGTTCCCCCCGGGTCCTCACCCTGACTATGAGGACTCATCGTTTAAAACTAGTTTCACTCAGTTAAAAAAAATCAGGAATTCTGCACTTTTGAAAGCAAAATTTTAATATTTGAAAATTTGTGCAAATCAAAATTACCACCTCGTTTGACTTCCCGCCAAAAAGTCCTCTGAATGAATCTAACGTTCTAATGTTGCCATTTCTTGGGCATCGGAAAAGCAAAAATCAAAACAAGTATATACAAAGCATATAATTTATGCTGCTTTGACTTACCTTCCTGTCTTTATATTTGTTTTCCCTAGAAAAGTTCCCCATTGGTTTTAACTCAAGAGCTTAGGACTTGGAGCGCCAAACATTTGGCAACACAGGACAGGTTGACTAATGTCACTTTTTCAATGTCAAAGTTGTCAAACATGTGATCGCATTCACAAGTTTTACTTTGTTTTCTTTTATTTGCGACTAATTTGTTTATGTTTTTGAAATGTCATTAATTTTGAGAAGAACGTATTTAAAAGCCAAGATATTGTCTTCTAGTAATGGGAACATAACGTTATCCGGTCCATTACTTACATTTGCGCCTCGAACGTTCAGTGACGACAAATCTGGCAATAATCCACAATTTAGCTCAAGTACAATATTAGTAGAAAATGGATTTAATGTTCAAGAACTTCCTGTTGCTATAAAAAAGTTGAAGGATCTCTCGGACATCGAAGTGAAGCCTAACGAAGAACGAGCAACAAGTGCGCACGACTCTATCAGCTATCTGCTGATCCAAGAAGAGTTTAAACAATGCATGGATCTGAGGGACGTATTCTCTTTACTATCGAAGTGTACCAAAATAACTCCAAACATTGCGTTGGGTGCAATCGAACGAATTTATGACATCGAAAAGAATCCAAACTCTTTAGTTTTAGATTCCAAAAGAATGCACATCAATTTGGCCAAGGGTGCCATTTTGGATAAACTTCTGAGGGTGGTCATGAAAACTGAAGATACACGCACAATATTGGATATATTGAACACAGTGTCACCATTTATGGAACCTTACAAACACAAATTTCATGATGAACTTCTTCTAAGAGTAATTGACAGCAAGTTACATATTGAACAACTATGTGAGTTCATAACTTTTTTATTAAAAAATAAAAATGATGAAAAGTATTCTGAAACCATTGACAAACTGTGGGTTGGGTTCGTGGCTAAAGAGAATGAAATAAATGAAACCAATATTGTGCAGGTGTTTGGTATCCTGCATGGTTTGAAAGTCAGCAAAAGAATCATTTTGACATTGCTGGAACAAAAGCTTTGTGATTTGTGGTTTAAAATTAAGGCACCTGTCATGCAAGAGATATTGAGCTCTTTTGTACTGGAAAAATATTTATCAGTGCAATCATTTGTTGTTGCTGGGAGCTGGCTTTATGCCAATATTCATGCTTTAGATGAAGATTCATTGCTAGATATAATTACTAAAATGACTAGGCTTAATTATACTGATGACCAAATTGAGAAGGCTGTGGAAAAATATATGAAATTGAAAGGTTCGAAAATAGAGAGCCATGTTCTTATAGTAGGAATTTTAAACTTTTGTATGCAATTTCAAATTTACAACGAACTGATATTAAATTCATGCAGCGAATACTTTTTGAACAACTCGCACAAGGTCCCTCCTAGTTTTATCAAGTCTTTCATTTATCCTTATGGATACTTGCATTTTGATCCTGCACACAGTACAGAATTTTGGAAGCTTGTAGATAGAATATTAAATGAAAAATTTGATAAAATTGGTAGCAGCGATCTATGTTCAATATTATTGTCATTAATTTATTTAGGAAAATATCCTTCCACCTTAGTCTGTAGAATGCTAAGCCCAGAGTACCTGACAAAAGTAAGAAACCCAGAATTGTTGAAAAAGTTTTATCTAATTGATACTGCAATGACATTAGAATATGATGAGTACTCTGGTCCCTTGCTACCAAAAGACCAGTGGTCAAAACCTATCTCTCAAGACTTTAGAGTTAAAAACATATTAGAAAAAATTTTGGATACCTTGGTAGATGTAGCAGGGGGTCAAGATAAATTGTCTATGGCAGTGTGTATACCATACCTACCATCTGATGAAACATACTTGTTGGATGTTATGTTACACTCCGCTGGTCTCGGGAGCAAAACATTCAACTGGAAATCAAAAACTGTTCGCAATGAAAATATTGCCATCTTAATTCATTTGCCTGATCATTATTGTTCTAATAACGATCATTTGATTGGTCCACAAGTGATGAAAAAAACACATCTGAAAATTTTAGGAATGAAAGTTGTGAGCCTAAAATATTCTTTACTAAGTCAATTTTATACAACATACAAAAAAAGAAAATTGAAAAAGTACCTGATTGAAAGTATAAATAATGCTGAGCCATGTATACAGATAAATTAGCATATTAACTTGTTTGTGTAGGGAGGTAGGTAGGTTTAGTATGGAGTTAACTTTCTGGGTTTATACTGATAAACCAATTTTTTATAGATACATGTCATAAATTATGTTTATACCATTCAAATACTTTTGGAAAATAGGATTAAGAATTTTGCAAAAGCAATGATTTTTCTAGATTTCTAGTCTTAAGATTATAGGCCACAATTTTGATATTAGAATCTGTAATAAGGCATACAATGCCATCAACATTTATAACTAAGATAACTGTACAAAAAAAAAAAATATATTATAATATTATTTATTGAGCAATTTCATGTTTTTGTAACTTGTTGGGTGCAATGTTCAACACTGTGATAGACTATAAAAATAAATAAAATATTTTATGTAAAAAGCCATTTGATTTCCTTGATTCGGTCCAAAAATCCTGCTTTAAAAATAAAGTAATGTTACTTCCTACATCATAAGTATGAAAACTAGTCAGCTATGAATTTGGCACTTATACTCGTTCTATTTCTACAATCTGTAGATAGGAAATGTAAGATTAAAATTAACTCGTTGGCACATGATCATGATTATGTTTGCTATTGAAATGATACCTCATCACTTACTTTAACGTAGACGTCTTCTTTTCGAATCGATGGTTAAATATTATGAAATGAATTGGGACCACGCCAATCGCGGCATCAGTGGTGTTTTTGAGTTTCTCAGAAGTTCTGGTGTTTTGGCACTTTGGACATGGAGTGAGACATAGCCGTGACTAAAAAATTACGGTCTGATTATCTAAAAACAGCTGTTTAAAACACATTTTTGTAGGGGAACATGTCCCTTAAACAGCTGTTTTTAGATAAGCAGACCGTTATCTTTTCGGTAAACATGGACCTAAACCATATTATCAATAGGTATTAATTAGGCATTGGAGTTTGGGCTGTCCACTAGATACTTTGGTATGTGTGCTAGACTGTTTCTGGTAGGGATAGGTTTTGTTGTCATAATGAGGTTCATTCCATTTACCCTTCATAAAGGGTGTAAAAATACTCTTAACGAAGCCGTAAGACACTTTTTCTCCCCATTCCATTCATCCCTCATTTTTTTTTGTTCTACACCATACCTGGTAACGGAGATATTGGGGGTCATAGTTACAACTTTTTCACAAGTTTATTTTAATGAAGAAACATTTTAAACACCATCACGACCCCCACACTATTCAATCCATAAACTAGCACAGTGTTTTCAGTGCATTGAGTTTTACAAAAAAAATGGTTGCCTGTAAAGTCGGTTTTACGGGCGAAGATTTTACGTGACAACGTCATAGTTGAGTGGGAGAGAGACGCAAGGCATTCGGCGGGCCTCTCTCTCGTTCGGTGACTCATCGTAACGTTACCGGGCGTTACACTTTTTCATAAGTGACTCCCAGCCGCAACCTAATTTAAGACGTTGACAAAATAATTTCTCAGCAACATTTTTTGCGTAGGGTTACTTAGTTTGATGTACAGAATGCTTGGTCAAGAAGTTGGCTTTGCGAAGAGTCTGTTTACACCCTGGTATAGAAAAACTCAGATAACGGGGAAGGAAAAAAAACGAAGCATGCATTTTTATTAGTTTATTTCATTATACTCGTAACATCTTTTTCTTATAATTACTCACTGACTAACTTTCTAGAATTATTATTTGAATATTTTAATAATTTCTTAAACAACTTTTACATTTCGAAATATTTTTCTATGAAAAACTCGTTCCAGATCAAAATACATAATATTTATCCAGCGATCACTATCTATACACTTTCGTTATTGCTCAATATCTTGAGATGTAGCATGATGTAGGCTATCTTTGTTCGCTTCATAGTTCCGAGATCAAGAATAGTTTTGTTTCAATAATAGACAATCTAGTTACATTTCTGGCTGTTAGACGTAGGCTTTATAAAATACAATTTTCAAAATATTTTCAAAGTAGAGACAGCCTTGTTAGTTACATTTTCATGATGTATTTTGTAATTCTCAATAAGATAGTCAAAGACTACATAGGTATTATGAGGCAAAAAGTTACGAGTCGCACTCAAGTCAAAAATGGGGAATGAGATTTCAGGTTTTTGTAGGGTTACGCGGATTAAGGTGCATAGCTACACATCAGTGAAATCACAGATAGAAAATGGCGTTGAACGTATATATCCACGTTATCTCCCATTGTAGTACATAGCCAGAAATGACTACACTATAATTTTATAGCCATAATGGTGTATCACAGCAACTCTAGCTTGAATATTAAATTGTAAAGAATGTGTTTACGCTGACTCACAGCCTAAGATCTAAAATAGGTAATTTAATAGTTTTACATCAATAATTACTTGATACTTGTCAGGTACAATCGCCAAGCATTCATATATCCAGCAGCGTATTCAATAATACCTGTGCCTTTGAATACGTTGGCGACTCTACATTTAATAATTTATAATGATTTTATATTAATAAAGCTAAAATGTAACGACTGAAATTACGAACACGATTTTTAATCTATTCCGAGTAGTACTATGTAGTGTGCATGTTGTTGAATTACAACTATGTTAGTAAACGTGACATTTCTAACACATAATGTATCTCCGAAAGCTATGTTATTGTTCATATATGACACACATTACTGACAGTTCACCGAGAGATGATTTTGTAGTAGATAACTCTAAATGTGAGTAGGATGACCTACGCTATAGATTTGCCACCGTGTCAATTAGTTACTCACTGAAATAATGATGTTTGGCACATGTATGACATAATCGTGGGCATCAAACATTAACTAGTGTCCTACTTAATAATTTGAACTATCTACAATGTCGTTATCAAGTAAGGTGTAAGTGGTTGTGAAGCGCCTTGTTACCGGTGACGCGGTGTGGATACATGATACATCGGATGAGCACAACTCCGGATGTCCGGTCGTCGGTCGACGAGCTTCATCTACGCGATGTTTATATCTATACCTATTATTATTTGGTATGGATAATGAGCCGTTGAATATAATCGACAATTTTGTAAAACGAAATCCATTAAAAATAGAATTATACGTTCTTACAGAACACAAACTATTTAGCTACAAATGTCCAATTTCGACTTAGAGTAATAAAAGGTATATTATAACTTTAATTTAAATAATTTAGATATATAATTCAATAAATTTTATTTTAAATAAATTATCGTCCAATACCTATTAATAGGCATAAATAGCTTTAGATGTAGATATATATTTTTTCTACATATGTGAAAGGAAGATATGTGATCACTATTTCTTTACATCGGTGTTACCACGCACTAGGTGACAGAGAACACATTCATAAAATGAAAACGAGCGATGTTACATCACGACAAACTTGTCAAATGTCGAGTTATACATTAATATAATTTAGAATGATTTATACTTAATCTTATTAAGTGATTTAATTTTGTTAGTATCGCTATGCTTCAGTGTGGTAGACAGAGAGTGCCGCGGGGTGTTTGGTTGCTAAGCCACGCCACCGAGTGCTCAGTTACTGCACACTGGTATCTCATAGACGGGAAGTCGACAGTCGATTCATAGAATAACTAACATCTACGTACTTAATTTAATATTATGGCATCTACAACCATGACAAAAAGGAATTTTTAAATGCCTTCGAATTACTTCCTACTTTGTTCGTTACGCAGAGGAGCGCGAACAATAAATGACGTAACTTGTATTTGTGAGTACGAGTTATGAAAAGGTTAAACTATTTTTTTATTTGAGGAAATCTTAAAAATATCAACTCTTGTACAAAATTCGAGTTGACGCTATCGTAAAATCTTAGGGGATTAGGTAATTGATAATTTTTAAAATAACAGTTACAGTTAAGTTCGTAATGAACCTGAAGGAAATGCTATCAATCCAATGATAACCTTCAGATGTACTTAAATAGTATTGTGAAAGAAAGGAAATACAGTCATCTAACTATTTCATCTAGGAAGTGTTGTTAAATATTTAATGTTTATAACTGTAAAATGTTTCATCAATATTATAATACGTAGTTATTATTATTGAGTAGATGGTAGCTCACTTATGGACTAGGATATTTTACAACACCGATTCCTATTTGGCAGTTATCTAACACTCTTTATACGAATAAGAAATTGTTCCTTAACTAGTGTGGTGTAACGGTAGGTAAATAAAAATTGACAAGTTTTCATCATACGTACATGTACGCGCAAGGTGCACCTGTGACCATCGTTCTTGTACTGCTACAGGCCCCTTATTCACAACCATTCGACTCGCTTCCGATTCGGAAAGTCGTATGTCTATCTCGGTCGTTTTCGTAATGCCAGAAGAAGATATATGAGTTGTCGAATCGGAAACGAGTCGAACGTTTGTGAATACGGGGTCTGATGTCTTTATTCAAAATTAACTTATTACTTTACTAGTTTTAAAGCAATACCTACAAAAGCAAAAACGTTTTCAAATCGATTTTCTGTTTGAAATGGTTGTTCTTACTTTGTAGTTTTTGCTGGAAAGTTATACATGTCTAAGTAGCGCAAATGTACTTTTCGTTCGACGACAAGTGAGTAGTTTGCGAAAATAATGCTTCAGAGCTTCCAGAGTCACGTGTTCTTTGAAAATCGTGACGATTGAGTAGAATACCGTTGTAGTCAACTTTAAGTGTTTCCACAGTATTAACATTTCTTGCTTTATTGACACACGTCATAAGGCAGACGAATCGACGCTGAAAACAATAGCACGACCGAGTCAAGGCAATTACAGATGTATAGAAACAAATGTAGATTTAGCTGAACGATGACTACCATTGAATAGTCCGGATATATTACCGCTACCACTTAAGTAAAACTAAAACAATAAACTTTATATAAACGATCACAGTAAGAAATCATCTACCTACGCGAATGTGCGCAATAAGTTTTCAAGTTATTCTCTAAGTTAATTGCGACGGGGGATCGCGTTTAACTATTAAATCTTCTCGCTAATACTAAATACGAATAGTTAATAGTTACCTAGGTATCCCTCAGCGCGTTTTATTTGCTGTTCAATCTACTCACCATAAAAACTATTGAGTTCATCTTGTTGGGTCACTTGAATGACTTGTTGTATTTTTGGTGTAACGAATTGTGTATGTATTAGATATAACTAATATCAAAAGTGACTAGAAATGATTTGCAAAATGAACAGTTTTCGGAATGTATCCGGCTAGTGACAGTTAATTTTTTTCACAACTTCCTGCTTCAGTCACACGATAAGTTTTAAGTTGAGCAGATGTAAAAATCTTAGAACAGAATAATATTTACAAAATACAATTTTTAAATAGTTAAAAAATCTTTATGGTTTTCAAGAAATGTATACTCTTATAAAGTATGTCTACGTCGTGTTAACAATCATAGAAAATAAAATGAAGTATAAAAATGATACAAATCAACCTCTACGTGCTAAGTTGCTAACGCCTTCACAGTCAAATAAAAATATAAATGGCGTGTCGGTAAACAAGAGACCACTCGGGTGCTTAAAGTAACGCTTAGCTAATCTATGTAATAACAAAACAACGAACTTAGAGCTAACGTCCGACAGATAAGGCTTCTCATTAGATACATACGTCATATCCATAAATATCTATACAACAGTGAATAAATTTCAAACCAACGTCACTCTAAACAGCAAATTCAACAAAACGTATCGTAGAATTAAGCTAACATTTACAAGTAAAACGAACGCCGAATACAATCATCGTAAGAAAATACATACAATATTTATGAACGAACCGGAACGCGACGGTCGTGTCGGCAGTCTTAGAGATGCGCGGGTTAAGTCTTTCGATCGACGAGACTCGAGCCCGACCGATCGGAACGTTCCAAACCATAGCACTAACAGTCGGCAGAGGCGCTCACGAGTAGATCGTGATCACCTCGCGCCCTCCGCCGCGCACCATCAGCACCTTCTCCAGCCCTTCCGTCAGCACCTCCAGGAACTCCATGTCTGTCGGCCACCACAACATGTCAGCTCATGATCATATACAAACAACAGAAGTTCGGCGTAGCACTTGCTACGTTGGGCAGACCGTAGCAAGTGCTACGCCGAACTACGCAAATTATGCTACGAGCTAGGCTGTGCTACGCATGAGCTTTCGTAGCAAGCTCGCGAGTAGACTGGACTACAAACCAGACTGTGGACACCGGTCTTTGACAGATTATGTGCTGTTATATGTATCTGTCAGTGGTGTCCACAGTCCGGACCGCTTGGTTTTACTCCACTTTCTTTAGAACACGCGTAGCATGTTCTATGGTAGTTCACTCGAGGCACATGTTACGCTTTATTGAGCGACTAAAACCGTGGGCTGTGCTACGTCGTTTCGTAGCAAGCTACGCTCAAGCTATTGGAGTTCGCGTAGCATGAGCTACGGTAGTCCACTCGTAGCCACTTGCTACGCTTTATTCTGTGACTGTTGCTACGCTGAACCCGTAGCCAATGCCTATAATAGTTTGGCTAATGGTGTTGGAACTAGAGTTTGTTACATAGCACAAGATTAGGTGCTTATTTCCCTTAATTGGACAAGGATCATAAATATAATGAAGATAATCAGTATCTAACTAATCCACAATAACAAGTTTGTATGTGGTATAAAGGCATATGCTCACAGTTGGACTCCCGGTCGATGTTGGTGTCGCGCGGCGGGCCGGGCAGGTTGAGGATGACGAGCTGCGCGTCGTGCGACCGCGACACGATCACCTCGTTCAGCTTCACCGCCGTGTGCATGCGCCGCACCGTGCCCTCGTCACTGCCACACACGCATTATGTACATTATTATTCATTTTACCAATTATTATAAAGGGTGTAAATAACCTCTTAACGAAGCCGGAAACCACTTGTTCTCCCCGTCATTGCGAAAATTTTTTTATCTACCCAAATATCATAAACCCTCTCTAATGCGTTCAAAAACCATAGGCAATGACCAGCATTACCAACCTGCAGAAATAAACGGAACTGTAATGAACTCATAACGCAACTGAAAACAGTTGCGTTATGAGTTTTAAATTTGGAACAGGTGTCAAATTCAAGTGAGTGTGCTATTCTAGTACCACCTACATTAAATCAGATATCGATAAAAAAAAAAAAAAAAAACCTAATTCAGTATGATTTTAATTATAAATCTCACGACATTTTGATCTCGAGTGACACAAGAATAGTGACTTTGTTCGTTTGCCTATGATTTAAAAAAAAATGACAGATATCCGAAACGCCGCCATTTCGAGCTGTCATTTGTTCGTTAGCTTTTTATTTCCAGTAATCCAGTTACGAGTAGACAAATTTTCTGATAAGTTCTTTATTTCTGTCGAAAATGAGTGATAGTGACTCAGAAATTGACATGAATACTCCGCCAGATATCGTAAATGCAGCGACGAATGCAACTAATAACCTGTTGGTACAAAAATCAAGGGCCAAGTAACAATGCAGGTCATTTCCCTATGGTTCCTGAACCCATCATAGAGCCCTTATGATATTTGGGTAGATAATAGTAGTTTATGCAACTGTGCATAATGAAGGGCATTACAACACGAGTGTGGGTTTAAGAAACGAGCCGAAGGCGAGTTTCTTAATAGCATCACACGAGTGTCTACTATCACTCATTTTCGACAGAAACAAAGAACTTATCAGAAAATTTGTCTACTCGTAACTGGAAATAAAAAGCTAACGAACAAATGACAGCTCGAAATGGCGGCGTTTCGGATATCTGTCATTTTTTTTTAAATCATAGGCAAACGAACCAAGTCACTATTCTTGTGTCACTCGAGATCAAAATGTCGTGCGATTTATAATTAAAATCATACTGAATTGGGTTTTTTTTTTTATCGATATCTGATTTAATGTAGGTGGTACTAGAATAGCACACTCACTTGAATTTGACACCTGTTCCAAATTTAAAACTCATAACGCAACTGTTTACAGTTGCGTTATGAGTTCATTACAGTACCGTTTATTTCTGCAGGTTGGTAATGCTGGTCATTGCCTATGGTTTTTGAACGCATTAGAGAGGGTTTATGATATTTGGGTAGATAAAGTAGTGTATGCAACTATACATAATTAGGCATTACAACACTCGTGTGATGCTATTAAGAAACTCGCCTTCGGCTCGTTTCTTAAACCCACACTCGTGTTGTAATGCCCTTCATTATGCACAGTCGCATAAACTACTATTGTTCTACACCATACTTGGGAATCTTCTAGTTACAGAGATATTGGGGGTCAAACTTCCAACTTTTTGACAAGTTTTATTTAAATACAAGTTTTTATTACTTACACTTTTTTATTTTTTTTAGACTGTTCAATTCACCCATCAACACAATGTTTAGAGTGCGCTGAACTACCACAAAAAAATGATTTTTCACCCCAAAAAAAGTCGTTTCCCAGCAATGCAAATTTTTGCGCAAAGTAACTTAGTTTGATGTACAGAATGCTTGGTTGACGGCTTTGTGATGAGGTGTTTTACACCCTGTATTAGTTTAATTATTTGAATGAAAGTTAATCTCCAAATTCACGGAAGATTCTGTTGAGAAATATGTATGTTTTAGATGAATTACTGATATCTTAATATTATCTTTTTGCGAGCCTTCTTCTTAGTGTTAAGCCAACTCCAGAAACATCCTGTAGTTGTTTCTTATTAAAAATACGTTGTGATCTGAAGACAAACGATTATGAATTTATGATACGTATGTTCCTGTTACAATTAAAGAAGTAGATAGAGGTACTCACGGCGTGATGTCGGAGAGGTTGGGTTTGGGCTTGACGGCGTCTCCGTTGGCGCCTTGTTCCTTGTGCTTGTTGTCGTCGGGCGGCGGGCTGGCGTCCTCGCACTGCGACCGTTCATCGGGCGAGTCCCACATTGAATCGATTATGTGCAACAAACTACTTCGGAAGTCGTCCTATTCACCCCAATTCGTAGAATTTCCATTGTCCAAATTGAATTTTGAAACGCGATTTGTTTTGTTTGTGTTGCACATGACGGATTCAAGGCGAATGAAACACGGGATGTCATATATTATTTTAATTGTTAAACGATAACTCACTACTGACATTCAAACATCAAACCTCTTATCTAATGTGGACAACGAAACAAACTAAAGTGAACAAATTAACGTGAATGAACTCATCGCAAACATATGACCACCGTGTGTAAATTCGCTAGGACTCGTTGGTGACAATGATGAGGGTGGGGTATGATCATGAGGAAATCAATCAAATATTAACTAAAAATGACGAAAAATGGTTTGCAGTGCATTTGTGTAACAAAGATATGTATAACTACCACACTATTGCGCTGATCGATGTCGGCAGCCTAATCTTGCGAACAGAATCAGAAGATAAGTCAGAATTTACGAATAACAATAGTGTAGAAATTGGTTTCATTTTAGAATGTCTTGGTTCTCAAATGAATGAAGACATTCTAAAATGAAAAGATTTCAATTATAAAAGTAGCTAACAAGCTTAGGCTGTCGGGGAAACTCGCCCTGAGTCGGTCAGTGAGGTTGTGTATCAAGACGAGTTTGAAGAAATCGAAATGGCTGTACATGTCTATAAATTCTTTATAGATATTTAATGAGGGTTAGATGGAAATGTTAATGTAAATGATTTTCTTTTTAATAAATTATAAACAGATCATGAATAGTGTGCTAGCTGAGAAATAAGAAGCTTGTTCATGTTATTAATGTATCAGATATTTTTTCGGGTAGGTAGTGTTAGGATTACAACATTTTAATCTTTACTGTTTTAATTGGCGATCTTATTGCTTCAACATTTAAGTTCAATTTAATTTTGATCTAAAATGTCTTCTCAAATCTTTTCTTTGGAGTATTTATTACTTTCAAATAATTGTCTATTTCATCTTCATTTCTGTTCATATGTTTCTTTCAGGACTATGGGGTATTAGCTGTTATCTAAGTGCAGGTAAACGGGTCGTGTGTACACGTTCAGGAGGTATATTCACCTTGTCATCCTTATCTTTGTCCTCGGGGTCGGCGAGGGGCGGCGAGGGCGCGTCAGAGGGCGCCTCGTCTCCGGGCTCCGTGAAGCGCACCTTGCTGGCAGTCTTCACGTCGGCGTGGTGGTGGTCCACTATGGCTTGCACCTGTACACGGACGGACACAATCAGGGACCTGTGTGTTCCACATCTGTCTGCGATTGTTGTGACGTCACAGTAGCTGATGATTGTAACTGTTTTTGAAAATATGTTTTTTTTTTAATGAGCGTCATCATTCTGCTGTGATGTTACAGCAATCGTTTGTTTTGAAGACTATGTATGATCACTCAATACAATGAAGGGTTTTCTAATAGAATATCTAGATAGCCGTGTGGAAACATAGATAGCCTCCAGCCTTAGATGAGGTTATGACTTGTTTGAAAGGAATGGAATGAAGGGTTTTGGGGTATGGTCAGCAGATTTACATTTCAGTCTCTTCAATTAGATTGAAAAAAAAAAAATACACTCTGCACTCTGTAACCTAACAAGGAGTAAAATAGACAAATAACTAACACCGATAAATTGAATAGGTGTAAGTATATAAATAATTCTTATTAGGTGCATGCTAGTTTAGTGACAAGGATTAATATTTTTTAAAGACATCAAGAATGAAAGAGGTCAGGTTAGAAGGATAATGTTACGATAAATATAAAATTTGTGCAAAGTGATTTAAAAAGAGCATAGGAGTTTAGTGAAAAGTGAAAAACAGTGAATAAATATAAATGAAGACATGATCTAGACATCAAAAGCTTAGTAGGTAGTAGTTAGCCAAATTCACTTATTACTGAATTGGTGGAATGCGATGATGACACAAATATATATCTTGATGAAGTAGTGAACGTGGAAGAATTTAGCCACAGAGAGGACAACATTTAATCTAATATACACCAAGAATTCATGAAAGCTAAAAAGAAAACTCATCTACACATTGCTTGGACCAAAATAACAGCAGAAATTAGTGTAGACTTCAAAATGCGGGAGATATTGTAAATCAACGAATAGCTAACAAAATGCTCTTAAAGAAAAAAAGTGGACTCGAATCAGGGTTAGGGTATCCACTTTACCAAAGGCAACTTCTCCTCAGCGTTTTCACGATAATCCACGAAATTTTGCATCTGTATATAGCGACAGACAAACATGTTAGTTCTAGGTCAGAGTAGAGTTATATTAATATACAAAGCTTTGTACAGACATTTGAACATTGAAATTGTGAACAGTTTAATAAATTTCATTGCTATGAAGAGTTTATGTAGTGAACTCACCATGCCCATGGTTTCCTTCTTGTTCAGTCGCAGTTCGCGCAGCATCTGGTTGCGTTGCTCCATCATCAGGGTTCGCTCGTAAGTGTAGGCAGATATGTCACTGTCCGTCTGAAATATCGTTATTTTTCATGTCAATCTCAAATTAGGACAAAAATGCTGTGTTTTAAACTAACAAATTATTCGATTGTAAGTTTTAACCCAAAATATCGGTCGTTGTATAAAAAGTTCGTTCAAAACTAACCATTTCCACAACTTCGACCTCGGCCTCAAGTCGCAGCTGGTAGAGGAACATCTTGAGGTCCTTCTTCATCTGGATGGAGTTGTCTTCCATCTGCGCGACCGTGAAGATGCGCATCTTGCAGTTCTTCCAGGTGCGATGCTGCTTCAGCAGGAACGGCAGCAGCATCAGCATGCCGCCGTCGTGTACGATCCACCAGATGTCGATGTTGCCGGCTACCTGGAGTAGGAGATATACAAGTTACACCGTGTTGAAAGTCTGTAACACTTAATGAATTCAGGGTACCTAATGGATTTCTGTTTTCAAAAATGTTAACCATTTAGACTAGATATGAACTCGAATGACCAGTGCTTATGCTTTCAAGTCAAATAGTTTAATAAACAAAACTCCCACGTGGTACACAAAAAAAAAATGCATATTATGTCCCTATGTATTTGCAAACAAAAAGTATCTATGTTGTATATTCTCTAACCATGAGTAATCTGGTGTCCAAGACACAAGCCTCGTTGCTTAGTGTGCACTAGATGGCGCTTAGTGTAATGATCAGCGATATATACAGGTTGGAATTTTGCAATGCCACCTGGAGTGAAAGTACTCGAAATACTGGAGATAGCAAATTTAAGGAAACATTCCTTTATTTTTAAAAAGAAACAAACCTGCATTCACACATTTTTTTAAAATTCGTTTGCCACACTCGGGAATCAAACCGACTAAAGTGCGAAAAAATAACATCCTGTACTTTTTTGACATTAATCGATAGAGTCAATTGCATTGATCAAATCTCTCATACTAAATTAAATGAAACTAAAACCATGAAATCTAAAAGCAGTTAAAAATTCAATGGGATAAATTCAACAAGATGAGAGAGAAGAGAGCACTTTTATTCATGGTGTTCCTTTCTTTTATTTATCATGTTTGTTAGAGAGATTTGATCCATATGATAAACCCAATCGATTGATATCAAAAAGGTAGAGAATGTTATTTTGTCGAACTTTAGTCGATCCATCCCGGGTTCAATGCCAGAGTGTGGCAAAATAATTTTCGAAAATCTGTGAATGCAGATTAGTTTCTTATTAACAATAAAGGAAGGTTTTTTTTTACTAAAATTTCCAGTAGTTAGAGCACTTTCCCTACAGTTGGCATTGAAAAATTTATATTGAGACAATGCGTAGGCGGGTGTTACCTTCTCAGTGGAGTCGGGGAAGAAGTTGATTCCCTTGGGCACGAGCATGGCCATGCGTGCGGCGGCGACGGCGCGCACGGTGTGCAGGAAGTGTTTATATTGAGACAATGCGTAGGCGTGTGTTACCTTCTCAGTGGAGTCGGGGAAGAAGTTGATTCCCTTGGGCACGAGCATGGCCATGCGTGCGGCGGCGACGGCGCGCACGGTGTGCAGGAAGTGTTTATATTGAGACAATGCGTAGGCGTGTGTTACCTTCTCAGTGGAGTCGGGGAAGAAGTTGATTCCCTTGGGCACGAGCATGGCCATGCGTGCGGCGGCGACGGCGCGCACGGTGTGCAGGAAGTGTTTATATTGAGACAATGCGTAGGCGTGTGTTACCTTCTCAGTGGAGTCGGGGAAGAAGTTGATTCCCTTGGGCACGAGCATGGCCATGCGTGCGGCGGCGACGGCGCGCACGGTGTGCAGGAAGTGTTTATATTGAGACAATGCGTAGGCGTGTGTTACCTTCTCAGTGGAGTCGGGGAAGAAGTTGATTCCCTTGGGCACGAGCATGGCCATGCGTGCGGCGGCGACGGCGCGCACGGTGTGCAGGAAGTGTTTATATTGAGACAATGCGTAGGCGTGTGTTACCTTCTCAGTGGAGTCGGGGAAGAAGTTGATTCCCTTGGGCACGAGCATGGCCATGCGTGCGGCGGCGACGGCGCGCACGGTGTGCAGGAAGTGTTTATATTGAGACAATGCGTAGGCGTGTGTTACCTTCTCAGTGGAGTCGGGGAAGAAGTTGATTCCCTTGGGCACGAGCATGGCCATGCGTGCGGCGGCGACGGCGCGCACGGTGTGCAGGAAGTGTTTATATTGAGACAATGCGTAGGCGTGTGTTACCTTCTCAGTGGAGTCGGGGAAGAAGTTGATTCCCTTGGGCACGAGCATGGCCATGCGTGCGGCGGCGACGGCGCGCACGGTGTGCAGGAAGTGTTTATATTGAGACAATGCGTAGGCGTGTGTTACCTTCTCAGTGGAGTCGGGGAAGAAGTTGATTCCCTTGGGCACGAGCATGGCCATGCGTGCGGCGGCGACGGCGCGCACGGTGTGCAGGAAGTGTTTATATTGAGACAATGCGTAGGCGTGTGTTACCTTCTCAGTGGAGTCGGGGAAGAAGTTGATTCCCTTGGGCACGAGCATGGCCATGCGTGCGGCGGCGACGGCGCGCACGGTGTGCAGGAAGTGTTTATATTGAGACAATGCGTAGGCGTGTGTTACCTTCTCAGTGGAGTCGGGGAAGAAGTTGATTCCCTTGGGCACGAGCATGGCCATGCGTGCGGCGGCGACGGCGCGCACGGTGTGCAGGAAGTGTTGCCAGCGCGGTCCCGCGGGTCGCTCCGCCGCGCGCCACCCGTACGGCCACCCCACTATCACCGTGTTCGGCTTCAGCCCGCCCAACCCGCATGTTTGGACCCTTGCAATCAAACAACCACTCACTATTGTTCACATTGAAAGTAGATGAAGAACTGGTGCATCATGCGGTAAGGTCTCATCAGTCTGACTTTAAACAACTGGCTGTAGAATAGCAAAGAAGGCAGAAGTTGCATTCACAGCTTTTCTTCATCCACTGATAGACAATGGTAAGCCCGTCTTGCTTTTCCAAACGAAAATGAGATCAGATGCACATAAAAATCAGAGGGTATTAAGTTTTTCGTAACATCCACTCCAGATCAGGGGGTCTAAAATGGCCGCTTTAGCAGACCCATAATATGAATCACGTTTAAAATTTTAAATTCTCAAAATGAACTTTATGGGTATGATTACAAAGTTCATTTTAATAATTTTTTTTTACGTGATTCATATTATGATTCTGCCTAAGCGACCATTTTAGCCCCGCAGTTAGTAGCACCATTGTCGAGAAAATGATGCACAAGTATAATTTGCCTATAATGTTCACACACACACAAATGGGACACAAATACCTTCTCTCTATATGAAGGACAACAACTAATCTACCACGCGGGCCCAAAGCGGGTATAAGGTAGGTGTCACATATCTTCAAATTTTTAGCTCTATGACATTTCAGGTAGAATGAAGCATAACTTACAAATGGCTAAGTCCTTCAGCGATGTCAGGCGAGACCAGTACGTCGACGAAGCCCTTGACCTTCTCCTCGTCCATGATGCGGCGCAAGTTCTGTCGCGCGGAGCTCGCGTCGCCGGCGCGGCGCGGGAACTCTCCGCCCAGCACCGACACACACACCGTCAGACCCTTGCCTGCGCGAAACGAAACGGATGTTTCACGAGTATACAGGTGGCTGGCGATTTAGGCTCAGTGCAGACATAACGGAGCGCAGCGGAGAGGATTTTATGAACGCACTAGGAAATGAACTTTAAAATTGTTACAATAAAGTGCATAACTTCTTAACCTGACAAAAAATGCTCGCGCGTCCTCGAAGATACGCTCGATATAGATACGCGATCCGTAAAGAAATGCCCGAGACTGGGTGAGGATTAGTCCTCCTGGTCTACGCTGACCCTAAGGGTCCAAGGGGTAGTAATTTAATAGTTTATTTTCAAGTGCGTTTATAAAATCTTCTCCGCTGCGCTCCGTTCTGTCTGCGCTGAGCCTTAATCTCTTGCATTTTCAAAGTGAGTTTACCTGAAATAATTGTCAATTTTCCAAAAGAGACTCATATTTGAGATATGAATAGACTGTCACTGTTGTTTAAGAATTTGTTTTGAAGTGAACTCTTTTTTTAGGCGCGTTGAGTACTTTTTGAGTGAACAAAAATCACGGAACTCGTGTGACTTATCGGCTACGAGTGCTACAGCAGTCCCCAAAGACTGTCCCGCATGTGTTTTTTCACGGGTTTTTCCAAAATATTCATATGAGTTTCTTTGGAAGCTGCAAAAACCCGAGTCTCCTTCCCTCGAAAAGATTCTATCCTTCTCCATAGTCCAAATGATTCTCACCAGCTTTCAGTTGGCTAGCAAAGGCGACCATCTTCCTGTAGGTGGGCTGCAGCTCGTTGTTGAGCTTGGCGAGCACGAGCACCTGCGGGCGCCAGTTCTTGGTGTGCGGCGGACCTTGCTCCAGCCGCAGCAGCGAGTAGCGCGCCGCCGACAGCGCCAGACCGCGCAGGCCGTCGCCCCACTCCTTCTCGGCTCTGGAGGGTGCAATATGGATTATTACTTTGTATTTGTTTTGAACCTGAAGTTGGTTTTTAATATTGAAGTCAATCTTGTATGGCTGTACAATCATCACTACATATTATAAAACAAAGTCTTCCGCCGCGTCTGTCTGTCTCTATGTACCTATGCTTAGATCTTTAACGTAAACGGATTCTACGCAACGAATTTTAATGCGGGTTTTTCTAAATAGATAGAGTGATTCAAGAGAAAGGTTTTAGTATATAATTTTACGCGGGCTGGTGTCTAAATAAATTAGGTAAGAAAATATTAATGTAAAATTGATTATTTTATTTTGTTTGTACATTTAATACTTTAACTACGCATAATATACAGAGCCGCCTTTGCCTCTGTTTAATGCCAAAGACATTATCTATCTATTTATCACTCTTATTGTTGTTTAAGATATCCATCACGCTCGGAAAGTTTTGTTAATTCAATTTGGACAATATAAAGGGTGTAAGAAACCTCTTAAAGAAGCCGAAAGGCACTTGTTCTCCCCGTCTTTGAGATCCTTTTTTTGCTCTACACCATACTTTTCTGGTTACGGAGATATTGAGGAAGATATTAAGATATTAAGAAATTTCAAATTTTTTGACATGTTTATTTTTAATACAAATTTTAATGTAAGATTTTGTAATACCTCCACGACTCTCGTATTATTCAATCCACCCATATCACCACAGCGTTTTGTGCGTTACATTGAGCTCTACCACAAAACATGATTTTTCACCCCAAAATAAAGTTTCCCAGAAATATTTTATGCGTAAAGTTACTTAGTTTGATGTACAGAATGCTTGGTTGACGGCTTCGTGATGAGTCTGTTAACAGCTTGTAGGTAAAAATATTTTTTCTGTAAAATATTTTAAATCTATTAAGTATTTATTTAACTTACCCGCGATATTCAATGTATTTGTAGATGAGGCCGGCCATGCCCATCGCGATGAGCGCGTAGAACCATGACGTCATGAACATGATGGAGATGCACAGAGTCAGCCCGGCTAAGGACAAAGACCTGGAACCAGAAAAGATTTAGAACTAGAGACTAACCCATTAGTACCCCGTCAAGCGTATGATGTGGAGCTCTTAAGAGTCCACTACGTTTTTATGTCCTATTACGAGTAATAACAGAACATAAAAACGTACTGGACTCTTAAGAGCTGATACGACATTTGTCGGGTAAACTATGGAGTTTCGTCCCTTACCAGTGGTAGTACTTGAACCGAGGACGCCAGTTAGGCGTCTTGAGCAGCGTCTGCAGTGCGCAGGCGAGGTTGACGAAGCCGTAGCACATCAGGAAGAACATGGACAGCAGTGGCGCCAGGATATCAACGTTACCGAGTAGGATACCGCACTGACAGATCACCATCGTCAGGAGAAGGGCCCTGGGGACAGAAGTCATGATCTTCAGGTTTTGTATCTATACTACTAATATTATAAATGCGAAAGTTTGTGAGGATGTATGTTTGTTACTCTTTCACGCAAAAACTACTGAACGGATTTGGATCAAATTTAGCACACAGATAGTTTATTACCTGGATTAACACATAGGATACTTTTTATCCCGGTAATAAGATCCCGTGGGATAATTTCAAACTTCACGCGGGCGAAGCCGCTGGCAGAAGCTAGTACTTAATAATATTAAAAAGCTCAAGAGTTGGTTTGCTTGGTTGAACGCGCTGATCTTAAGAACTGCTGGTTAAAATTAAAAAAATATTTTGTGTTGGATAGTTAATTTATCGAAGAAGATTATAAGCTATATTATGTGAGGGAGACGAAGTTGCGCGGGTCAACTAGTTTATTTATTTTACACCTACTCAATTTTCTTATTTTTGTTTAAGATTTAAAAACTTTCTATTGAAACTCAGGTTTTCTGAAGGATAGGCTAGGATAGTCAATCAGTGATTGTGAAAGTTCACCCAAATCTTTGACTTTGTTAAATAAAATTGTTCCAGAAGTATTTATGTGTATTTGTATAGTTTACAAAGTCCTACCTTGTTGGTTCACCCCGGCTGGACGAGACGGCAAACGGAGCCAGGAACGGTATGATCTCATCTTTAGCGATAGCTTGCAGTAGTCGCGGGGCTCCGGTGAGGGACTGCAGACCAGCTCCCAGGGTCGACAGGAAGGACCCGATCAGGATCACCCATTGGTTCGGCCACGCCATGTTTGCTACTACCAGCTTACCACCGATAGATTGACCAAACCTGACAATATTGGCGTTGGTTAGATGCAAGCTGTTTAAATGTTGTTCAAAAGAGGTACTTTAAAGTTCCTAGAGCTGTTTTCCGAAAAACAGGAACTATTTGTAAGGTTCCAAAATACTCCAGAACATTCTAGAATAGACCCTTACTTGTCTCTTAGTAGCAGGTTGTCGACGGTGCCGGCGAACAGAAGCACGCAGGAGAGGTACACGGTGGAAGTGGTGAGGATGGCGCAGATCGTTCCGATGGGGATGCTCTTCTGAGCGTCAGCCAGGTCGCCCGAACGGTTGGACCCAGCCATAATACCTATAAAGGAGGTTGATTATGAGCTATCGGTAATGCTTTATTTCAATAGTAAAAATGTTTTCATTAATACATTCACATTAGTACGCTGCAGTCTGGAGTTTTGTCCATTACGTGACAATAGGCACGATTCCTAATAAGAAGAGGATCCATAAAAAAGTTAGTGGGGTTAAACTATACCTCTGCCGGTTGTAACATAACATGGAAGACACAGTCTAAAGGTCACATAGAGTTTAGAATACCGTTAGTGAAGAACTATTATTTTGTATTGTAACACCTAAAATAACGTTACAACGTTTCCGTGGGTTTAGGTTAGACAGAGGAGTAGCTAAACATACACCCACATTTGGCCATCAACTGGGCACGAATCCAGACTCTGTGGTAAAGGAGGTTTAGGAGCTTACCAGTTACAGAAGGGAAGAATATTCCGATGAGAATGGTGAAGGTCGTGGACAGGTCAGCATATACTTGGTTGTAGGTGGGGCGCTCCATCTGTTCGATGTCTTCGGGTTCCTTGCCGTACGAAATGTACTGGCCCAGTTGTAGAAACGAATCTTGCAAGTTGTCGAAGAACACTCCGCTCTTCAGTCCCTGAATAATATAATTCATGATTACAGATCATTCAAAATAAGCACCCTACGCCTCAGACCAAATTAAAAGGTAAAGACGGAACTCTGCGAACAGAGAAGTGCGGCCGGTTTCGTAAACATGTTGTGCATTTATAAAGGCGTAGTTTAATTGTAGATTTATGTAAATGTGTGCGTGTGCGGTTTATGAACAGAGCGAGACGTAATTTGCGCTGGCCTCACTTTATTGTTCGCAGCGCTATGTTATGGTTTTTAATTTGGTCTTAGCCTGTTTTTTCGTATGGGAAATTATCAATTGACTCCTTCCACTCTCGGCAGAGCGGGAGGGAGTGTCAGACTTTTACTGACTAAAACCTATCCATGTTCCTTCCTCGCCCTTTATGTTCCGGGGCCACGGTATCTTTTTCGAACAGTCCCGCAGCCCTGGACTTGGTCTTAGCCTACGCCTACGTTTTTATTTTTTATTTGCTAAGGCAGGTCATGATTGTATAAGATCTGTTGAAGTAAAAAAATTCTAACCTACTCCGATCTAAGAAAAAAACGTCGTTTTTATAAAATATCTTGGAGCCGTTGATCTATATGAAATCTTCTGTCGTTGGATAAAGAGGTTATACTTCCAATTCCAGCCATGACCAGGAAAAAGGCATTCACGATAAATGTAAGTATTCTCCTCACCTTGATTCCTTGGACTATCGACACGTTGTGTGCTAGGTAGTATGGGTCGCAAGTGTTGTTGGGGCAGAACAAGTTATGTAGGGGTGCACCGATCTGCTTCGAGCAGTTGTTGATGTTGATGTCTTTCAACAGACGTTTGCCAAGGACGCACATCCTGAAAATGGTTACTCAATATTGAATCAGATTGTATATTCATGAAAATAAGGACTAAATTCAATAAAAGCGAGATAGAAAAATGTGTAAACATGTTTATTAAAAAATATAGAAAACGCAATGTCGAATAAAAACATACTTCTAGTAATTAAGGAAATAAGGACATCATTAATTTTGGACGATGTCAAGCTTTATCATACTTTAAACAACTTTTTCAGCAGCAAAATGTTATAAAAGTTGGCTGATGTTATCTCTGGAATTCAGTATCTCATGTGTGTCATTAACGCGGCTTAATGAGACATGAGACCATCTCAGTCACGGTCTGTCCCTACCCTCCGTGTTAATGTTCGGGGACCGATGTTTCTGTACTCAATTGCCAAATTTTGCTCGTTATGGCAAGCATAAATTTTGTTCCAGTGGTAGTTGTCATTGGAAAGGATTTACGTTTTTATTGCTCTCTCGTTTAACGTCACACATTGCAGTACATTTGCTTTTACATGAGTGCAACCAGAAATTTGCATGCAGTCAAATCAGAAGGTGTTTGTATTGTTTTTTTTCCTAGCCAGATTAGGCTACAATAACAAAAAAAAAACAGACACTCCTGCACAGGCTTCCCCACTCCGCTTCTTCCATTTCTTATACTACAGGATTTTTTCGATATTTCACATGTCTAGATATAGAACAACAAAGGAAAAGAAAAGACTGTAAATAAATTATGACAGGACATCAATACTTACTGCAGCTTGTCATTTCCGTTGAAGTTTACGAAGATTCCGACGTACACAGCGGTGATGGAGAGGAGGACACAGGCGAGGGCGACCGTGGCGAACTTATTGACGAACTTGACGCCAAGGAACACCACCATGCCCATGATGATCAGCAACCCGGTGCCGTACACACGGAAGTTGTTGTACATCGCCTCGGGGTCCTTCGTAAAGTCTCCGAAGATGGACATCCAGGGCGCCATGTATGTCTGTTGATTAGATGGAGATGCTATCACTTTTCTGGTTGATACTAATTTAATAATTGTTTGAATAGGAGTAACTCATAACGAATGATTACGGATCAATCATTCATCATCGTCATCAGCCTATAATGTTCCGACTGTTGGGGCGTGGCTTCCTCTCTCATAGAGACCATCCTCTCATCACGAAGGCCCAGTGGAGATTTATCAAATTAGTCAATCATTTTATTATTAATGATCATTCATATTGTATGAATTGATATTAATTTATGTTGTTGACACTATGTTGACCATTAATGTTTAATGATAAATGATATTTATTTTGCAAATTGGTTTTCACAAACACTTTTACACGTCCTTATTTTTTAAACTAGATGGGGCCGGTGTTTCGTACCTGACTACTCTGAGAAGAAACAGCCGAAACAAACTCAGAGGTCATAGTCTCTTTTAAAGTCCAGACAATCTTGTTCAACTTACATGAGAACTATGCAGATTAGTGTCTGAGATGGTCTTTTGAAGAAAGAACCATACAGATTTGAGTGGACCTGTCCAGTCAGTGCAAGCATTTGTCAGTTATCGTGTAGCTCGACTTTTAACTCAAGGAGCTCAACGAAATACGAATACGAATACGAGTTTAATACGAATTGCTGTTGGTGTTCCAAAAATAAGTGAGTAGTAATACATTATTACTCTCTTATTTTTGGTACACCAAGCAGCCTTGCTACAGCAAGGCTTACTTAGAAAGCACTGTGAATGTATCTGGGACCTTCGTTTCTGTAGACTCCCTTTTAATATAAACTCTTTTAAAACTCTTTTGAATGAGCTAAAAGCCAGATTTTTATATTTTGTGATAACGATTCAATTGTGATTGACTATTGCTTTAGTAGTGCACCCTATACTGTATTCTGTCACGCTACAAAATCATGTTTAACATAATTTATGATTGCTGATCACTCATGGCCAAGCTGAAGGCGAGCCATGCGCGAGCTTAATCATTCAAAAGAGTAATTAGCGGCATGATGAATATTAATGCTACCTTTAGGCCATTCAATACCGGATTATCGGTTTTCGTCTAAATGATCTGCATTCTGTTTGGTTATAAAATGCATCTAAATAATCATCTAGATTGAGTAGCAATTCAATTCCGAAAGATTTTAAATGGTTTTTATAATTTCTTTCCATTTTATTTTCTGTCCGACTCTGTTCGTGGTGTTAATTGGATTATATGAAATGTAAGTATAATTGTAATTATAAATTATGCATGCCTGAATTGGTACAATACAGTGGACTGCGCATTCACTTGACATCTGGAAATGTATAAATGGACTGTGTTGAGCAATAAATATTTGAATTTGAATTTAATATACATGCAAATAATAATGCAAAAAAAAGAATGTTGTTGAATTGTCCGAATGAAAGGCATTGCCAGTGAAAGTGAGTAACGTGATTATCCCACATTCGTATACAATTTTTTTTTGGAAATTGTCTTCTCCGTTACTCAACTAAACCTGTGTGTCAAACTCTTTCAGTAGCTAAATGTTCCTTCCCGTTATTATTCGGGAGATTACTGTATTAATATCTCCGCTTTCATGAATACTAACAAACATCGCCATAATTATTCTCTGTATCAGGATGGTAATAAACGTGGAGGAAATAAACAGTAGTGCTGTATTCCGCATACGAATTTACTTTGTGGTTGCTTCGCAAAAGTCTGCTTTAATTAGATAGTTAAAAATCTCTCCGGTTTGTGGCTTAGTTGGGAATTGTTTTACTACCTTTTTTATTTAAATCTCTATTACAAAAAGCAATTTTGGTTTTTAAACTCTGTTTATGTACTGTACTGGCATTAAAGACGCTAATCATTTCATGAACTCGCTCTCGAAATAACATTTCATCTTCTTTGCCAGAGCTAGGTGCTAAAATATTAACCCAGACAAAGGTATAATTCCTAGCCGCAAGCTTCTGATGTACCAAATTATGAATGCTGGCTGTATAAGGTCGGTGTTAAATGGCTGCCGACCACATCCCTGTTTCGGGCCCTTGAGACCGGAATGAAGTATGATCCGGCCCGGCCCGCCTCTACGGTGTACGTTACATCAACACTGCTTAGGACTAGCGCAAACGGGCAGTTCTGCATGCGATCGATGTTTAGTAGTTTATGTCATGAAAATTCTTGGTGAACAAGTCACCTAATATTAATGAATGATCAGTAAATTAATAATACAGTAGCAATCTTTCGGACACCAATAGGCACAGTCCAGCAGTCTTTTAAACATGTACCTACTTTGCAAGTGCGCGCTTATCAATCTAAAAATGTACTAAAACAAAAAAAAAACTTTACCAACAAACTAGGTATGTTAATTTGTCAATAAAGATACCTACAGCTAACAGTTGAATTTAAAAAGCCCTTTTTTTTTAGACACAGACACAGTTTTAGAGGTAAGTTAAATTGCATCTTCAAAAGTATTGCGTGTGTGCCAAGCCTAATAATGTGCATACAGTCTGGTAAGCCTAGGACTGTGTACGTGGACTATGCAATTGTGGCGAGGAGATATTCGGCAACATGGCACGCCTTTGTACTCACTCGCAGTGGTTTTGTTATTCAAACGGAGGCTCTACAAGTCAAATAATTCTGTCCTAACGACGGAATTATTTGACATTTAGAGTCTAAAGACCGTGTTCGTATCGTCGTATAAGCATATCACGTGGATCTAGTAATTACTTAGATATTATAGTATTGTCGAAAGAATGCTTTGCTTTAAACACGACATTACTGACTGGTAGTTGTTTAGTCTTACTAACTTAAACTGTAAAACGGCTTACTTAATAAATATTATTTAGTGCGCCGCGTTGCAGCTTATGGTGACAAAGAAAACAATTCAAATTACTTAAAGTGATGAAAGTACAAAGAATAAAGCAAGTATAGTAGAATGCAATTTAAAACAAAATATTCCTCGTATTTAGTCCTTAATAGTTTGTTCTGAAATCGTTGTATCGCATCCCGATTCCGTCTATATACCTGTCGACAATAATGTAAAAGTTGATCACTTACCAGAACTATTTCAACAGCTCCAACGATGTACATTGCGGCGGCGAGTGTGGTGCCCGTATAGAACAGCATCCCCACAGCCCCGCCGCACTCGGGCCCGAGCGCGCGCCCTATCATGAAGTACGACCCCCCTGCCGGCACCACACCGTTCGTTGCGATCGCAGACATCGAGATAGCCGTCAGCATGGTCTGTGAAAACGTGAATGCACTTTAAAAATGACCTTATGACTTGTTAGTCGTGTAAAAATATGGCTACAAGAGACCTTTGATCGATTTTCTTTTCAAAGCAGCGAAGTTATAATCATCTGCCTACCCTTTTCCCAACTATGTTGGGGTCGGCTTCTAGTCTAACCAGATGCAGCTGAATACCTGTATTTACATGGAGCGACTGCCTATCCACAACTCTGTTACTCTCTCTTTCTGGGTATTACGATACCCCTTGGTAAGACTAGTTGTCAGACTTTGGGCCCCTGACTACCTGTAACGACTGTCCAACGGTTTAAGGTTCTTTACCGAGGCACGGAGGAAACCCGGTATGTAATGGGTGGTCAGCCATCCACAGACCAACCTAGGCAAGAACGGCTTAACCTAAAGGTCGACCCGAGCTGCTGTTTGCTTAGCCACGGGTTCCTAATTATTTAGCACGGGCTTCAAAGCGGCGAAGCATGGGTGTAAAAGCTTACCTACTCTTAAATTCTATCAGAGAGACCTATCAACCCCTGTTTAACATTACAGAAAGAAAATGTACCCCTTGGCATATTATCTAATACATCGAATCAAGAGAAGAGGGTTGCCAAGGGACTGGACAACGACTCATAACATAAAAGTCACAATAAAGGTCAGACGCTCAATCTAATAGGCGATGTTAGTTTAGATTTTATCAAACTAGTTTGGTATTAGCAACAAATAATAATCTAGTTAGACTGGGTAAATAATCCAGTTAGTGTCTAGAAGATTTAATAAACCGTCGGCAAGTTAAATTAGATAAGTTGAAGGATCGGGCATTATTAGACGCGGCATCAATGTAGCTTTAGAAACGAGCTCGGACAGACCCGGGGGAAATTCTGCGTAACAATAACGTAATCAGGAGGAAATATACACTGCGTAGGGAATACAATGTGGACGATGAGTTATTTTCATTCCTTTCGTTTTTTATTCCGTGACAGGTATAGCTATGAGTATGAACAACGAACTGTATTTCTTGTTTCCACTTTATTTTCACGCAGTAAATATATGCGAGTTGTTTTCGTGCGTCATCGCCCCCGCTCAGAGTAATATGAATGGATACATGCGTAAGTAATTTTATTCAAAATAGCTTGTGGTTGGGGTGACGCTGATTATATTCATTACATTACTATTTACTTAAAAAACGAGTGGCGTGAGTATGTGACTGGAATGAAACGGGATTCTCAACAAGATGCAGAACCCAAATCACGATCTTTGAATTAGAATAATCAAAGATACGCGCGCATTCTTGCGTCGGATTACTCGGCGTCACATTTCAGTAGCCAAAGCGCGGTACGTCCTGTCTGTAGTGTGCAATAGTTCATACAAATGTATTACAAATGGACGAGATTTTTGTGAATGAAATGAAATGCAGCCTACCCGAAACTGTATTGATTACAATTTCATCTGTGGTAGACATTAATTCTTAGCTAGAACACATTACCCGAGACACAGCGCTCAGTAAAACAAATCCACTAAGAAAATAAAAGACTCAATAAAGCAAAGGACAGAACAGTTATTTTGGTTTCTCACCGTACAGCAGCAAACAAGCACAATCAGGAATCCTTGAATAGCCCCAGCAGTTCCGACCACCCACGTGAGACGGATGAAGAGGATGACGCCGAAGATGTTTTGGATGCAGGGCAGGTAGACACCGATGAGCGTGCCCATACGGGCCGGGGGCGCCGGTTTCACGTCAGGGTCCGCTGCCGATGCCGTGGGGATGGTGTTGGAGTAGTTCGCCAGGGAGGTGAGGAAGGTGGCCGCTCGGGGCCTGTCCTCCAACTCTTCCTGTTGACAATAAAGAAGGTTTTATGTAGCTTTCATAAAAAAACTAAGTTAATAGAGAAGATAAGGTTATAAGTACCTTTCATAAAAACATAACATAAATTAAATCTATAATCCTGTTTGCCTTTTTCGGGTCAGGCCAATTGTTTTGTTATAATTATGACAATGCGCATTTTTTCCAAAACCAAGTGGAATGAGACAGGTATACACGGGAGAGGGGCAATCAATAAATAATAGTCTAAAATTATTCCAGTAGAAACGGTTGTTTCATTGATATTCTACTGAAATTATAAGCGTAATTAACGTAAATTAACTATGTTGCTTCAGATATAATCTCTTTGTTAGTAGTTTGAAATAGTGGTATTGCTGCAGATAGTATCCACATACATCTGAGTTCTACAGCAACAAGCCTATAACATAATATATTATTATTACTGAAATGAATATATAGTACGTATCTACTAACTATAACTTATACGCTTTATAGCTTAATGGTTGTTCAAGCATAATATATGTAAAATACGAGTCCTCTGTCACGTTATCTTGTAATAGTAGCGAGACATTCGATTTCGTACACTGTCTCTTTAATCTTAGAGTCGGTAAGCGGGCCACCTACCCAATATGTATTCCGTTCACGTAGCCGACTTGAAATATGTTTAACTTCATACGTAAAAATAAGGCCAGATCCCAACGGGTACGTTTTCGCGAAGTCAGACTATCTCAAGGTTATGTAATCATTGTCTGACACCCGCCTCTCGTGCTATCGCAATCTCGAAAGCGGTTATGATAAAGTTAGAGAAAGTGACGTCTTCGTGATGACGCCCTTGTTGCTGAGATTGAGTTCTTTGTTATTTCCATCATGATTAGCATCGTCATTCTAATGTCTAAAGTGCTTGTTGTTGTACCAAACACATTATACAATCTACGAGAAAAAAATGTATTTATCGCCAAAAGCTTTCACCTAATACAGTCAAAGCGAAGTTCTGTACACAACAACATGCTAACAACAAAAAGAGAATTGTTTTTCTTTTAATTTTTGGTCTGTGTTACTTTTGTACTCTACTTATTTACAACATAAGTGTAATGAAAGTGTGCAATGTACGTAGATGGGTTTCAAATTGTGAAATATAGCCGGCACAGGAGTTTTTAATTTCACGTTTGTAACACGATATACGAGTGCTGGGAGCCGAGCGCCGAGTACCGAGTACCGAGTTGCTGAAACCCGAGCGAGCGTGTTCGTCTCCTAAAGCTCGTATTTTATTTACGCGCCATTTGCATCGCATCGACGCGCACCGCTCAGTAACGTCGTTTCGAACATACCTAGGGCGTTACCGTCACTTGCCGGAATGTGACGCTTTCAGCGTTCCCTCTAGAGAATGTAGGTACGAGTAAATCAGGATTTACATCGCACACCATCGCAAAGGAACGCATTACGTTATTCAATTTAAAATGAATTTCGGAAATGTTCAGACGTTGCTGGGTTTTGGTACTATTCATTTAAATTCAGACCTAAAGTTTCGTGATTTTGTGCAATGCAATTTCTCCTTATACCTACCTACTTCTGTTGATCGCGAAGAAATATCTTCATGCACTCGTATTCTCTTACGATTGCGTTACAGCATTGAATCATCGAAAACATTATCGGTGTATAATCAATTACGTTCCCAAAGATCAATGTCAAAAGCAAATCTTTTAAATAGCAATGATAGTCCTTAACGTCGTGTTGTAAATTATGTTGAGCAATAAAATAAAGGCACACAACACAAGCAATTTATCACGGGGGCTCTTTTCCTATTTGTTTTCATTTGTTCCGTCGCCATTATTCGGCACTTTATTTGGTATCCGGATGGCTCTCCGTCGGAATCGCAAGCGTAATGAAGTTCTTTGTTCATCCACAGTAGATTGTGAGGTTTTACGAAGCCAGCTCGGGAGCCCTTGACATAATATTAACGTTCACCGACGATGGCGCTGTTTCAGCGATTGCTTTCATTCATTCAGTCAGGCTTTGTATATTTTTAATGTTGGAAAAATAAGCGACAATTTGTAGTTTTTTGAATGATTAAATTGAATAAAAGTTCAATTAAATGTTGTAGAATAATATTACCTACTCTGTTACTATATAGGAGGTACATTTTTATTCAAAATGAAACCATAAACTTAGGCCGGCTTTAGTGAACTGCAAATGGGTGCCATCATGGGGTCGGTAAGCTTTCGTGGTCCCCGGATGGTACCCTCAATAAATCCCGCATCCTACAAGGGAATATCAGTGTGACAAACATATTACCAACTTTATTACTTCGGTTACGTTAATTTGCTCTGATGAGTTTTTTAGTGAACTTTTACCCACCAAACCGACGTGGAAGAGGACTGTGCCCATTACAGAACAGATAAAAGAGGTTAATAAGGGCCTTGTGAGCGGGGCGCGCTGCTCATATAAGTGAACGCTCATATATCAATTGATTGCTCATTGGTCACCGCAACATGTATGTGTGAGTGTACGCCAAGCACAGTTTTTGTGTTAGAGTGACAATCAATAGACAGCTCCCGATCTAAGTGTGAGTAGTTTATCTGTGTGCATGATGCACGTGAGTATGTACGCCTCTTGCTTGTAGTGGAGTTAAAGAGTGGGAGACAAGCGGCGACACGCGTTGTTATACAAATCTGTTCTATGGTGCCCATCATTGGGAACATAATTGGCCGATATAACATTGCGGAATATAGGTATTAACCTCTTTGTAATATTGTATGTAGGCTGATAAAATCAGGTTCTTTTATCCTCGCAATAGTAGCTATGCACATAAACTTCAAGTAAACGACGCCAATTCAGGTTAGGTTCAGCTTGAAATGACAATATCAGATTTAACAACCGTTAAACAGCGCTCAAGTTGTTATAGGTTTACAGTCCATTGCCTAGTACTTTATTAAGCCATTTGAGTCAAGATTTTATGCCTTGAACACTAGAGGGAGTACCTGAAACGATTGGTATTATATTTTAAAGGTAAGGTTGTCCAAGTAAATTTTTGATATTCCATTGTGCCTGCAGTATTTCTTCTACAACTAGCTGTTGCCCGCGACTTAATTCGTGTGGAAATTTGAAGATGTAACTGTTAGAAATAAAAGGTTCAAAGTCGCTTTTGTGCTATTCTAGACTATTATCTATGTCTGTATCAAACATCCAGATGATTTCAGCCGTTCTGGCGTGATTCAGTAACAAACATCCATTCATTCAAACTTTCTCATTTATAACAGCAGTAAGATGTGACAGCACTGTCAGCACAAAAGGATGACATCTGCACAAGAATGTTTTGATGCGCCACCATCTTGATTTTCAAATACATTTGACAAAGCATTTTCTAAAATGGTTACCAACAGAACCACTCATAAGAAGATGTTTGTAGCACTTTAATTATATTAGGGAACCTTTCTTTACAAGTACAAAGTACACTGAGAAAAATTGATTTCTGGCTTAAGGTGTATTCCGCCTTTGACGGCTAAATTGTAATGTCGAGAGGCGATTTTGTAACGCTTACGGTTATTTTGGCTTAGCTAGGCGTTTCCCTTAAAATGGTACGTCTTTTATGATAAACACTAACCGACAAAAATGTCTTACCGTAAGGCAGTGTTGGAATTTAACTTTATACTGTTAATACAGCAGTAATGGACTCCAAAAAACGCTTTAAATTTACGACGTCGAATATGTGGTGAATATCACCGTAATTATGGCAATATTTAACTTAAATTAAGGCGATATATACTTCAATAAAAACTAAACAAACGTAAACATAAGTCATAAACAAACTTTCGAAAGCGTCATAAATAATCTTTAGCAGGGCAATATTCACCTTATAATTAGGCGGAATATACTTCGGTCACAACAATTTAAACGTAAACATAAAGTTTTTCAGCGACGTATGTATTCGGCAATATAAACGTATAATGTGGCCACATTTGCCCTATCATAAGGCGAAATGTGCTTAGATTACGACGAATCAAATGGTAACCTTAGGTTATATACGGACGTACATATACGGCACACATTTAAACGTAAATATAGCAATATTCACCTTATCATAAGGCAAAACATGGTCTAGTTACGACTGATTGAACGGTAACATTACGTCATATAACGACGTACATATTTGGTCAAAGCAACCGTATATTTGGCAATATTTGTCTTATCATAAGGCGAAATATGCTTAGATCACGACGAATCAAATAGTAACCTTAGGTTATATAACGACGTACGTATACGGCACACATAAACGTAAATATAGCAATATTCACCTTATCATAAGGCAAAACATGGTCTAGTTACGACTGATTGAACGGTAACAATTCTTCATATAACGACGTACATATTTGGTCAATGCAATCGTAAATTTAGCAACATTTGTCTTATCATAAGGCGAAATATGCTTAGATCACGACGAATCAAATGGTAACCTTAGTGAATTGCATAAATGTACTTAGAATAAGTAGAGCCTTATGTTAGGGTAGTCAGTAATAAACGCTTGTATTGAACAGACGTGTTTGATTCTACCTGCATACTTCATGGCGACCCTGCCACACACGTTTCGGGAACTGCGCTGGCAAGTTATCCGTTAACGGGCGCAAAGTGCAAAAGCGGCGGATTCCTGTGTGCCTTGGTGCACCAAGTTACAATGTAAAACAATAGGAATATTATAAGCACGAGTGAAAATTGGAAAAAGTTATTCGAAGACTGAGGATAAGGAGGTTATCATCGCCCAAAACGCTTCAGGAGGCAATAACAGCGCCAGTGAAATAGCAAGAAAATCACATAAAACTAAATAACATTGTGATGACGACCTTTTTGGTGCTGTTGCTTATTGTGATTCTTGCAATAATTATAAGAAAATCATACAAAAGCATAACAAATGGATAGACGAGCAAGTGGATTCTGCATTTATAAGAAGGATGAGGCAGCGTCTATCCGGAAGGAGAGACCAAGCTCACGCTGAAGATGTTTAGGCGCATACTCGTACAATTCAATCCGAGAGAAGATTTGTGAGTGCATAAGTGGAAAAAAGTGAAGAAACCGAAGTTGTGAAGTGAAGTGTTTTACGCTTAAGAGTATTGACAATGTTCGATTTAAAAGTATGTAGTAATATTAAGTTCTAACGCAATCCAGGCAGCCAAGGACGAGTCCCCACCATCATCGTCTTCTACCAGGCCTGCTGAGGTTATGGAGGTAAATAAAGAGTACGTACTTCCAAAAACTGGGTATCATTTATTTTATATATTTAAAAAGGTATTTTTTAGTACTTTTTGCTGCACATAATAACAGTAAACAGACTTTTGTTTTGGTTATGATAATGGATTTGCATAATGTTACATGACTGGCACTAGTATAGTAAACATTGTGTAAAAAAGAGTATTTTAGCGTACTCTATTTTTGTTATAGATTATAGAGTACGCCTACTTGATATAGAGTACAATAGGTACTCTATTTTAGAGTACGGTTGGCAACCCTAATCATAACCTACCCTTCACATTAAATTTATAATTAATAAAACAAGTACAATAATATTTTTTTTTATTTAATTAAATTTAATCTTACCAATGACTACTTGTTGATATAAAAGTCGATTACTCGTAAGTTTACTCTAAGTTAGACCTCTGTTTTAGTTTTAAATTGTTATAAGTTCTTTTACCTAAAGGTACAGTAAACGGAATGAAAAGGTTCGTCACCTTAAAGTCGGTTTTCGCTTTGACATTTTGACAAGATAAACAGTCAAACAACTTTGACCTGAATAATTTTGAAGTTTGATTACGAATAGTTATTTAACATTATTTTCTCTTATCTCAGTGTATTCTATCTATTCAGTTTCAAAAGGCATGTATCGTCACGAGCACATGCTCGTTACGTTGAACAAATCAAGTTGAAAACTGACGGAACCTTTTGGTTCCGTCAAACCTATAACTTACAATGTAAAATATTGAAAATTTGTATACTAAGAACGGTCGACCAAGCTATTTAGTTTACATTTGAACATGCAAGTTCCATTGTAAAATGTAAACCAAATAGCTTGGTGACCGTACCTATATTTTTTATCTTGTTTTAAGTATCTAAATATAGTAATGTATCTTAATTGATTTTCTATTTTCTAATACAGATTTTTTTGTTTTTTTTTAATGGTTTTATTGCAATGCACTATCATTCCTATAAGATACAGACGCTATCGGCTTATTATTAGGTTGAGGTTGTAATGTTGGGTTGAGGAGGTACTAATCTATTTAGTATGTATCTTTAGTAAATAGTTATTATTGAAGTGTTTTATACATTTTAGTTCTATTGATTGCAGAAGCTTACAAAGACTGGGAGAACAGCTTTCTGAGAACAGCAGGTTACGCTATTCACTGAAGGCACGGTTGGCTGATCTACTATCATGAAGTTCATGTGAAGGATATTAGCTCGCGCTACCTTAGAGTGAACGCGCACTTTGAGCGGCCCAATGCCCTTAATATGAACTAATAAATGATAGTAAAGCTAGTCAATCATGCCTTTAGGGAAAATCGTTACCAGCCGTTAGAAGGCTTTTTTTCCGGTCTTCATAAAACATTTCTGCTCGAAAAGAAAGCAGAAATTACCTTACGATACGGCTTACCTAATCGTATGGAACATTCTAAGACAACTTACTAGAAGGTGAATACGACTTAGTAAACGTTGAAAACGCTTAGTGGATAGGTTAAACCACAGTAAAGAAAGACATAAAACGCCTTAAAAGAAGTCGATTACG
The DNA here is from genome assembly GCA_916618015.1 of Xestia c-nigrum. Taxonomy (NCBI): domain Eukaryota; kingdom Metazoa; phylum Arthropoda; class Insecta; order Lepidoptera; family Noctuidae; genus Xestia; species Xestia c-nigrum. The sequence goes on along the minus strand of OU745245.1, from coordinate 7,984,357 downwards.
ATTTAGTAAACGTTGAAAGCGCTTATTAGACAGGTTAAACCATGGTAACGAAAGACTTAAGATGCCTTAATAAAAGTCGATTACGACTTAGGAAACGTTAAAAATGCTCAGTGAACAGGTTAAAATACAGTAAGGTAAACGTTAGACGCCTTACTAGAAGTCGATAAACGTTAAAAGCGCTTAGTGGACAGGTTAAACCACTGTAAAGAAAGACGTAAAACGCCTTACTAGAAGTCTGTTAAGACATAAGAAGCAGTAAATAAACATTCAAAACACTTTGTGAACAAAATAAACCAAAGTAAGAAAATACGTAAAACGCCTTACTAGAAGTCAATTGGGACAGTGATACGTCGGAAAGTTTTGTGTGTGTGACCCGAGCACGTCCCTTTACCGTTTATATCGCCTTACCGGAAGTTAAATATCATCGTCAATCAGACGATTCTGTCTGACTTACCACGTTTATAGCTTTTGAATTAAGGCTTATCTGTTAATAATTACGTCTAAAATACACATTAGAGAGTATATTGCTGCTTATTTTTTGCGCCTTTCGCTTAAGGCGTAAAACGCCTCCAACCTAGGAAGGCGTTTTTGGTCGGTTGACTTTTGGTCGTTTTTTCGCCTTCATTACGAATAAATCCGCCCTCGTTACGAAACATTCGGCTTTACATTTTTCTCAGTGTATCATCGGCGGTCGCCATGCTGATAACAAAAGATGAGAAAAATCAAACACAATTAAGTACGACGAGGCAGCTCGTGAAAGTGTGGCCTCTCAAGGGTCGTGGAGACGTTATTGAAGCTCTCACATTGATTTCGGTGGAGCATTCGGCTTCGGCCTTGTGCCGAGAGCGGCCCCGGCTGTAGGGTGCTTAGTGCCGCTTAGACAACGAGGCCGAGCGTCGCTCACCGATATCCGACGGATATAGGTGCACCCTGCTTACTAGCGACATTTCCGAATTAAAAATCATTTATAAATACATACACAAACTCACGCCTTATTCTCATGGGGATTGGCAGAAATTACATTATGTTTTAATATCAAAATGAACACTGAAATTTCAGGTAAAACCATGTCAAAGAGGCTATGGGGCAAATGTTATGAGCGATTATAAGGAAATATATTATGTAAAAGTAAATATAATAAAAACTTTAGGTGAGACCTTTTTGACGTGTGAAAATTTTCGTTCCAAAAAGTGAGTGTCGTCGTGAACATTGTCTCAACTACTCATTGCTTCGACAGAACATACTTCGACATAATAAATACTGTTCTGAAATAAGACAACTATTATTCAATTCGCTTTATGGTTTTAGGTCTTCTTTGTTATATTAGATATATGAGTAACTCATACTATTCCGTTTCGGAATGTATCAGTGTAATTTTTTACTAACATTTTTTTGGAAGCAATTCAAATGTTTTATTATTGCCACAGTCTTGTTGCTCGAATTAAACAATTTAATCATAATTTCAAAGCAATTATATCGAAGGCATGTTCTGTCGAAATGGGAATCCGCCGAAAAGTGCATATCGGAGAAGAGATCTGTCGAAGTACTGTTTTTCAGGTGTGTGTTGTCGAAGTATGTTCTGTCGAAGCAATGATTAGTCGAACTGAAATTAAGACCGTGTCGAAGTAATTAATTGTCGAAGTTCAGGATGACACTCCCTAAAACTGAGGTAGTTTATCCCAGTTTCAGGATCAGTAGTGATATCAAAGATATTTTTAATTCCGTGCATGTTTTAGTAGTACTAGAATAACAGTGATGCCGCAGAAGCGAGCCAAAAAACAAACAACATAAAAACATCGACACGGGGAGGAGACAGTAATCTTTGTTTAAAGCGGTACGGTTTCAAGAAGTTTGATTAAAACAAACCTTCAAAGCGGTTAGTGTAACTTTGTATGGTTCTATTTTAACTTGACTTGGTTTAAAGTTTTAAAATAATTATGCTGTGGAGATTTTAATTCATGTTTAGAGTACGTTCAAATACGGCCCGTTTCCAAGTTAAACATAAATGTAAAGAGTCACTATTATTTAAAAATAACTATGTTCTTGGCTCAATTGATATCTTCATGAATGAAGTTAAAACATGTACTTTGTTGTGTGAAAGTATTCAAATACTAAACATAGTGTTTTTCTGACAAAATTATTGATGTTTTAAATACAAATATAACCGTGCTCCTATGAATTCATCTGAATATATTCGGGGGATTTGCAAGCTAAAACTTTGTTCATAATGAACAGAGTTTTAACGAATGCTCGTTCATTCCAAAGACTAATTCAATTCAAAATAACTTCTATTTTCTGGAAACTATATGGAACCTGATTGGAAAAAGGGAACAGAGGCAGAGACAATGCAGGCTGGTAATAATGATGAACTTCTACGCGTAGAGTGAAGCTGCGAGTAGTATGTAACACAAAAAAAAAATGTTGGTTCTTATGTACATCATCATCTGCCCTTGTCCCATTCTGCTTGGGGTTGGTACAACACGTTTTTTTCTTCCATTCTCCCTTGTCATACATCACGGCATCATTTACTCCTTTCTATTGCTCCTGGGTTCGAATCCCGGTAGGTGCAAATGTTTGTGTGATGAGAATGGACATTTGTTTCCGAGTCATGGATGTTTATATGTATAATAAGTATGTATTTACAAACAAAAGAGTATATTATGTAGTATATCAACTATCTGGTGTCCACGACACAAGCTTTGCTTATTGTGACACTAGGTGGCGCTGTGTGTTTATGTCCAGCGATATTTATTTATTTTTATTTTATTTAATTAATTCCTCACCCAATCCATCCATAATTTCTTTGATCTAAGAAGGTCATGTTACATTTGGATGTAATATTGTACAAATGAAACTTCCATCCATTAATTAAGGTTGCAGATAAATAATCCATTTCGATAATTATGTTAATGACGATGTTCATACTACAATGTAGATAACGCTATAGGACAAACGGGAACCAATTAATTGTGCTACAATTTCATGCATAATGATTATTAAAGTAATTATCATGCAGTTAATTCGAAATGTCATACGTTTATTGATTGATCACACAACAGTTGAAGCAGGTACAAAACAGGTAATCTCAGATGAGTAAAGTATGTTGTAAATAGTTAATTTTGAACAAATTAAAATGTCCGTGGCTTGTAACAAAAAATCTTAATCGAGATCGCATATTCGTCTGCGTTGACTTCAGAATCGGGATAAAAAATATTTAACGTGTTAATCCGGGCAATAAACTATCTCTGTGCCGAACTTCACCAAAACCCTTTCAGTCGTTTTTGCGTGATTGAGTAACAACAGAACGCACAGACGCACAAAATCGAGAAGAGTGGTAGAAGAAAGGAAAGGCCTATAAGAGAAATCATGAATAATGAGTAACAATCACATAATATACAAACTTTCACATTTATAATTTAAGAATGAGAATATTTAAATAAACAAAACGACATTAGTCTAGAAGTTATAATAACTATAGTCACCATTAGATCCCATATATCTAAAAAATTGTCTGAGAACATGAATAAAACACCTCTTCTATATTTCATGCCGCGCGAGTGCTGGCGTGTATTAAATATGACGAGCGAAGAATGCTTTATCAGAATGTTGCGAGTCTCGCAAAGGCATTCGTTAGGCTGTGTGACTTTTCATCATAATTTATACAGCTTGTATCAAAGACATTCATTTAAAAAAGTAGATTTAAAAACATACAGCATTCCAATTGCCTCTGTTGATTTGCATCTGTGTCCAGACATAGCTATATTTACATCAAAATTCACGTGCCATGCAGATACTTAGATACATACCAAATTACCAAAGAGATCAGGGAACTATGCCGAACGGGCGTATAAAAATTCTATTGCCATCTTTCCCTTGCCATCACTACACGAAATAGGGGCAGAAGTCACGCGGCTCGCAAATGGTGCGTGAATTATATACGAGATTGCGCTCCTGGATTATTCCAGCCTACCAGCGCACCGCAGGTGTGGCTTCGCCTTTATATACTAAAGAGCTTTTTTTTATTAAGGATTATTTTCATCACGTGAAGTTACCTGCGTTCGCGTTTTATGTAAATAACCATCTTTATTGTATTGCGGAATACAAATGTTTTTATTCCCGTTCCATTTTTCCAAGACACGTATATTTTTTTAAGGCCACCGCTGTGTAATAATATATTCTGACGCCAACACATATTATGAGAATTGCTGGATTAAAATATTTTAAGGGTGAGGCTAATTTTAAAACATCGCTTTAATATTAATTTTCAAGCTTAAACCGTGATACTGAAAGTTTATCTGCAAAATTCTGAAACTGCATCAAGAATCGCAACGAATGAAGCGGGTAACTCAAGCCAATAGCGTAAGAGATTGAAGTGCTACGACCGCCAAATAACGAGCTACGAACTAGCTACGAGCGCTACGAGGACGCTACGATCTATACGGGTCATCGCGAGCACACGTATATTCGCACACTCGTAGCAAGACGAGTAATACGTTCCTAACTCAATTTCAATAAAGCGCTCAATTTATTCCGTTTCCTCCTCGGATGCTGCATAAACCGGGCCTTAACTTAGCCCACGTAAGTGTTATTTTAAATAATGTATGCCTGGATATCGAGTATTAATATTCGAGAGGGGTTAATTTGATTACTATATGTAACGTGCAGAGAGTAAGTCAGGTCAAGGGTAATTAGTGCTGAGAGAGCCACCGAAACGAAATAACACGTAACACAATATGATTTTTTAATCTCGGGCTTCCCGCTGGGATGGCGTTGGGAGGAAGAAGATTAGATGAATTAATTATTAGGTATTATCTTTGTGATGAAAACTCTGAGATAAACGCAGTTGCGGTGAAGGAACAGGTAAGGTTCATTACGTGTTTATTACACAATGAAAACCATGGGTAAATGAAGGTAATTTGTATTTTGTAGCCCTTTGAGTTTATTAAATTGTGTGTAATTTAACATTTAGCTAGGTTTTGACATATACATTTTATCATCGCTTTAAACCGTCAGCATAAACTTAGGGCGTTTCCCCAAAAGATAAGAGGTCGGAGAACTAGTAAAGTGTGGTGGGTACTGCGGGCGTGGGTAGGCCGAAACATTCAAATTCAGTAGAGTTCCTAGCACGGTTTGTAGTGTATAAAATAAATTCTCTCCTACAAACTGGAGCCATAACTTTCTCAAGACTTTTACGACAGTCCCGAAAGTGCTGTCTCACTAAACATTTAAATGAGAACACCTAAGAAAAACACGTTTTTACGTTGAAGGTATGCGTCATATTTAATGACTTGAAACATTATTATTTTACAACAGTTCCAACGTCATCACTAGGTCATTTTTTCAGAAATTATACCAAGTAAAAATCTATTATACTTAATAACTTACATCATAGGCTTAGTATGTTGACAATAAAAGGGCCAAAGATTATAACTAGGTAGTACCCACGAAGACGAGTCATGAGAACCCATCATAAGAAAACATTTACCTACGGAAACAGGATAATACGCCTACCCTAACAGATTTAGTCCGACTAAGGAAAGGAGCTGATCCTCCGGATTACAGTATAGACGCAAACGCCATTGTTACGCAACGAAACTGTCCAATTCATCTCCTGAATAATGAACAGTTGTTCCAACTCATCTTTGTGCTTAAAGTACTGTAACTCCGAGGGTTTTAGGAGAAGACACGGCTAATCTACCTCCGAGAAACTGAAGGTACTTATACAATTATACATATAATAGGTATGTATGTACATTTTAGGGACCACGCCCACAGTAAATTTTTACAGCGATGCTGATGCGGTTAAAATACGACTAACGCAGTGATGCGGAAATATGTGTACAAAATATGCGATAGCATCGCTACTAAAAGTTGACGAGGTCGAAAGGAATATTATGATTTTTCGTGAATAGTTCTGCAATTTTAGACAAAACGAAACAAGTGACCGTATGCCACCGTGCGAAGCATTGAGTGTTAGGACAAGTTCGAATTTGTATATAATGCCTCTCTTTGTGAATATACCAGCTTCCTAAGGGCAGCGTGTCAGAAATAAATCGAGTTTGTACCTAAATAAAGGTCTGGGAGTGTAGGCGGACAGGGAGCCCACGGGGTGGGTTGTTTAAAGTGGCGTAAAACAGAAGGATCTATAGTCTTTACTCAGCACTGTGTGGATACTGATTCCAGTGGGTACGGGCCTAATAAAGGTGTGCGGAACATTGCGAATTGGAAACTATATCGGTTTGATTTATACAATGTAAGAAAAGAGTAAATTTGATATGTCTTTTATAACATAACTAGCTGACCCACGCAACTTTGTCAGCGTCACATAAATATTCCCCGTTTTTGAAACAATTTTTATTAATACTCCGCTCCTAATGGTCGTAGCGTGATGTTATATAGCCTAAAGCCTTCCTCGAATAATAAATGAACTATCCAACACAAAAATATTTTTTCAATTGGAACCAGTAGTTCCTGAAATTAGGGCGTTCAAACAAACAAACAAACTCTTCAGCTTTATAATATTAGTATAGATTATAGTATGAACTACGTTGTAATACCTGACGGGTTAAGCATAGGTGATTGGTAGATGGGTGGTATAGTCTCATATTACTATTGGGCGGGTATACAGCCTTCAACAGGGCACCACTCTGAATTCCATGGCTGCTACCGAGTATTTTCTGACGGAAGAACCAATCACGACTGGCCGGACCTCGCATTTGAACTTAGAACTTCATGCTCAATAGCAATAGCGATTGCAGCAATCACAGCCAACAAGGCCCTCACCGAGTCAAGTATGTCGTTTATAAGTAGTCTGTTAAACGTGTTCCCTAAATGATAATGCAAAAACAATTGCACTTAAAACCGCTAATGCAGCAAAGGCTTTACACTCTGAATAATAAAGGCCTTTCAATGTTTAATGTCCAGCGAAGTTACGATAAGCCTCCAAGTTCCTACAGTACATTGTGTACCGTGAAGCAGTCGTTAAAAAGGTTTTACATAACTTTACTTAAGTAAACAGGTGTTCAAAACAAACTTACATGGTATAGGTAGAGGTTGGTGTCGCACCCTTTGTCCTTTTCTGTGGGTAGGCCATGTTCGTCGGTTTCACCTGGAAATAAAACAGAGAACATAAATAATGTGGAAACATTTAATTAGGTACAACATACACCTACGAGTTGTGATGAAATGTCAAGGCGTTGGTTATCCCAGAGGGATGAAGACCTTAGTACGACGTATTTATAAAAAAATCTAACTTATTAACACCCCAAAAAAATTGTAACACGAAATTTTATGAGCAGAAAGTCCATTTATTTCCTTTCGTAAAATTAACTCCCTAGCGCTTGGTAACAATATATTGAACCTGTTATGTATATACTATGTCGGTAAAATTAACTTTCGAACGATACCATAACGTAGACCACGATCGAAATTGGTTTAAAGGAAATGAATTTATGATACCCGGTGGCTCTGACGTCACACAGTGCACGGTAGTTATTAGGTTTCAGTGCTATGTACACGCTCCGCACATTTTAAACCAACCGGGAAACGGAAGTAGACATAAAAAGGACGTATTAGCGGGAGGCAACTGTGAAGAGTAACAAAGACGTCGGTATAAACTGATAAATTAACAACAACAACCAACGACGTTGCTGTAAACATTGTTATTGTAGAACGTTAACCGATAGTTTGATGAATAACAAAGCGCTACCATCAAAATGTCTAGTACACACAAATATTGGGTACAAAATAAAACTGATAATATTCGGAGCACACAAAGAAAACATCGTAACTTAAACAGTTTAGTATGTAGGCACTTAAACGAGACTTGATACGCGCACACATTTTTGTGATAAACGAGAATTTTCTCCAAGTTTTCAAGCGAGCTGTTCAAAATTTATGTAGATATTTGATTCTAAAAAGCGTTGAATTACCCGTCTTATAAAACAGGCTCATATTTTTAGGCACCGCATAATTCCCATGTGTGTCGTAATGTATTTCCTTCAGTAAATATGTAGAAGGTGTGCAAACATATTGTTTGTACGGCCGGGTGCGGGAGCGTTTGTTAGCTAACATAACTATACACCGCTAAGCTTTGTAATTACGTTAGTAATTGTGAAATAATGAGGCATTAGAATCAGAGCGCTTTAATTATTTCAATTCTGTTCTCTAGAGGTAATGGATTGCGTACCTTGGATTTAACGCTTTGCTGCGGGCGAATGTATTTATTATTTTTCACCTCAGCACCTCAAACAAGCAGGTTTTGCTGTTTACAGAGAGTGAGCAAAATTCAATTTTGCTGCGAGCGTGAGACAAAGTAACTTTTTAATATTTTTTTTTAAATATCGTGAACTGTGCAAGTCTACTCACAAAGTTCAAAGATTTCAACTTCATTTTCTTCTGTCACTTTCACTTCGATATGAAAAAAGCGAGAGATAGAAACAAGTCGATTCGAAATTCGATTTTCAAATTCCATATCTAGTTGCCCCAAAAAAGAAAAAAAAACAAAACGTTCGGATACCGATATTGTGAATCGATAACCGTAATATTGTATAATACGTGTTTAGGTTTTAAAGTATTTTAAATAATTGAATTACATTTTTTATGAATAAATCAAGATGAAGAACGTTGAAGACAAAAATACGAAGTTTATCATGTATCTACTTATTCATTTATAGTTTTAACCATTTTTGATATTGAGACAGAATACCGCGAGTGTAGTTTCAGAACGCATTTTAAAAAAATTGCGGGATTCAAATTTTTGTTGTTTAAATTCGCTGTTACGCTAGCAATGATTAGGTCAATACAATTTGGACAATAAAATAATAACAATAAATAAATATGAGTGAGTCCTGTGACGAACTCTGCTATTTAACACCCGGAAAATTGGTGTAAAAATGCAGAATTAAATTTCCTGCCTCAAAAGTATCTCGGTGAATATCTGTACATTACTTATATCTCACTATGTTGTATGTAGTATGTTGTAGTTGTGTGTATGTTTTTGTATGTACTGTTTTGTATGTATGTTTTGTATTGTTTAGGTATTATGTTCTCGCTGCTGAGGTGAAAAGTTGTATGTGTTACACGAGACCAAAGTTATTTGCACCTCGTGTCTTTGAATCCCTCGCTACGCTCAGGATTCTAACCTAGTATCACTCGCTACGCTCGTGATTCAACTATAGAATCCTTCGCTTACTCGGGATTCAAAATTAACACTTGCAGCAAAAACTCACTTTGCTCTCTTGTTGCACAAATAACTATTATATCCTTACAAAAAATATTAAACATTTCTTTAACATTAACAAAACAAAATAGGCGCCATTTTTTATGTGTATGTTTAGTTGGAGATTGATCGAAGCAAGACTTATTCTTTTTTTAAAAATACTGGATCGCACCAGTATTTTTGAAAAAAGAAAAAGTTGAGATTCTATTTATCATCACTGTTCTGTGGCGATAATATGGATAGGCACTAAAGAATAACCATTTTTTTTTAAGTTTTTCCGTATCTCATAGATTTTCTTATGTCCTCAACTCAAAAACTCAAAAGGCAGTCCGTGTCAACGTTGTTACCGTCGACAGAAGGCTGACAGCGATTTATAAAGGAGTGAAGAGGGAACGAGCACGTTGTCGTCACGGTAAACAGTTTCGATATGGAGTGGTAATTAATTCACTTTCGGCCTACCGTCGCGTGTAGGCGCTGCTTACTATAAGGTGACTAATTTAATGTATTAGTATGGACAGCCGTGTGCAAAGCAGCTAAGCAGCTCATAATGAAAGTTCACTATCGCTGCAAGTATTTTGACGGTTGATTTGAATGGCTGTTATTGGTTGTTCCATCAGGAATTTCTTAGTAACAACCACGAAGTTCAGGTCTGTGCCCGGTTATTGCCAATTCGTGCTACGCCTATGACATGGAGTTAAGACTGATGCCCGCGGAATTCAAAAAAAAAAATCAAATTTTGTTACGTTTTTTGAAATTATCAGGTCAGTGCTAGGTTAGCATGTTTATTAAAATGTTGTTTGCGACTGTAAGTCGTGTGTAGTTACAGAATAATAATCATCAAAATCGTCAATATAGCCCTCCAAGTTTATAAAGGTCGAGGAACGTTTTTTCCAAGGTCAAAATCGTTAAACATAACTTGCATACTGTGGGTTATACTATTAGGTACCTAGAACTCTGCTTAACCCTTCGAGGTTCTCTTAAATTGAATTCAGACCTTAGGTATATGAAAAATTGTGCTGCTTTCAAAATTATGTTATCGCTATCCATACATACGCAGCCCATCTCTCAAGCAATCAAATAAAAATGATTCGTTTACAGGTTCCGATCAGCAAGAATATTCACACAAGGTTGTATACGAATCACAGGGCACGACCTTTATCACATTGTTGAATTCGATTTCATACGCCGCGGCGCCGTTTCATTCGTAGATACGAGCCTCCGTCTCCGTCATAATATTTTCCTATTTGAAAGGATTTAAAGGTCACAAGTAAACTTCAAAGGGCAAGAAAATCGTGTAAATCCGACTTTAGCACTTTGTGGTTCAGTAGTTCAACACTGACCGAATATTGTCTAAATATAATGTTCGAAGTTGTTGGTATTAGCAGTTGTGTAAGTATCTGTTTACTTTGCAGTTTGAAGGCTTCTTATGCCATTTAATCGGGGTTTTACTTCGGGATTTGCTCAGGATTAAGGTTCACCTCAGTTTTGTATTTAGGGAAGGTTATCTTAAGAACTTGTTCGAAACATCTGGAAAGCATTATCTACCTACAGTACTGAACAAGCTCCACGTGTAAAAGGTACTTAGATCTTGCACAACTGAGAAACATTTTAGACCAAACAAGAATTGAAGTAAATAAAAACACCTAATACAATTTCCTCATACTTTTAAAACAAATGGAACTCAAATTCGCAATCTAATTCGATTCCCTCATAATACAGTTACGTAGTTACCTAATACCTACGTTATCGGGAACAAATACAGGTAAAAGTATACTTTATCGGGAGCCCGGCGAGGCAGGGGCTGGGCGTATATTTGCGAACGCGGTTCGTATATAAACGACGCGTTCATTGTGCCTATACTGCCTATGCAAGCCGTGGGGAGCGCGCACGTTCCAATTCACACAGGATGACGGAACTGTACGTACGTGCCGCGCAATTATTGAAACTTTTTCAATTGCTACCTTTTGTACCACACAACAGAACTGTGCCTTAATTGCGAGCCTCTAATTGGTCCCAGGTACAGCGAAGGCTTTTGTTGTGGACTCTATTCTACCTAAAATACATAACTTGAAACGTACTACGTTATTTTTTTCATAAAAATGTCGGCCAAAAAATACTGCTGTAGAAACAATAACTGTTTGCATAACGCAAACAATTGTAAGTCACAGCCGGCAAGAGTGAACAGTTAGAAATTTTAATCCCGCAATTTAGGAGAAAAGTTATGTTCCTATAAATATAAAAGCCGATTAGCGAGTTCCGAGCTTTTAAAATTAGTGTACAATGTTTGTAAATCCGGAATTACTTTGAAAATGAAAGGAATTCTTGATTCCGAATTGAGTTTCAATGTTTGTAGCAGTTCTTATTCTCGCTTTTATGAAAATTCCTATATTCCAGTTGTTTGTACATATCTATGCTAAGTAGTTAGTTAACTTTTAGCTCAGGACTCAGGCGTCCATTCCTTCATTATTAAATTACGCTAAACTTTGTCTTACGGCACTTATACTTAATTAAAAATCCGAGGTGAAAGCTTCCGTCTGCTTTTATGAGAACATGATTTTATTACGGAAATAATAATAAAGTATCTTGACTTAGCTCGCGAGGTTGTCGACATGTGGGAAGTGGACTCAGCGATCATTGTGCCGTTAGTCGTGTCAGTGCATGGCTTAATTGCCAAGAGCCTCGACCAACACCTGAGGAGGCTCTCGTTAGGCAGCTGGATCAAGCTGGCTTGATTCAGAAAGCGGTACTCCTGGACACGGCCCGTATTGTTAGGAGGTCTCTCTCTGGAGCCCTGACCGCCGGTAGCTTGGACCCTGTTACCGATACCGGTGGGCTACAGTTTTTTTTTAATATTTTTAAATGTTTTTAATGTATATCTTTATATTAATATTTAAATATGAAAAGTTTGTGTTTAATTGAATAAAGGTAATGGTTCCGAAAAATAAATTAATCTCTAGCGATCTGTGGCCGACTATTATTCTACTTAACCAGCGTTAATAATAAATTACCGACAAGAAATACCCAAAACATAATTTTATTAGGTTTCAATATTTTCTTGTGGTATTCCTGCTTTATAGACCAATTTTATAAAATGCTTTAAAAATATTCTGATAGAAGATTAAAGCAGAGTACTTATACATATATGTATATTATATGTATATATTATTATATAATTATATATTATTATTATATATTATTATATGTATATTATATGTATATATGTATATTTCATACTCTTTTACAACATCAACAATGAAATAGAAAAGTCTTCGCAGCTTCTTTTAATTCCCTGTAAATTAATTAGCGGTGGAGGTAGTGGCAGATGTACCTACTGTATAGTCATACCGACCTATTAGTGACACCTTGATGGATGCGACTCCCCGAGATTTCATTAGATGTTACCTACTACTACCATTAAGACGGCTTTGTTTACGTAAACACCTTTTAGCACTATTGTTCTTCGTGCAAATGTTACTGAAACCTATTTTATTGTTTATCTGAAGACCGGTTACGGACGCATTCTCTTGTTCTTCTCTCTTGAAAGCATGAGTGGTCGTGACTTGGGTGGTATGTAAGTATGTTACACTTTTGTACTCAATCTTGCCTCTTTTCATGAGTCATTCGTGATCCGCCACAATGACAGATATATATTTCTAAATACTCCCTTGATCAAGTTTAGGTGCAAAAAGAAGTCCAGAAATGGTAACTCGGACTTAATTATAACGTAACAGAAAACCTACTTGGAATTGAGCGCTAGTCTAAACACCAACATAATTATATACATACTAACACTTGTTCGTTACATACACCTACCATTCGTTACCTTTAAGTTTTATTTTATGACTAGCTGACCCACCCACCCCAACTTCGTCTGCGTCACATAAGAGGAAAAAACGAAAGGACAAAAACATCCCCGTTTTTGCAACATTTTTCATTACTGCTCCGCTCCTTATGGTCGTAGCGTGATGTTATATAGCCTAAAACCTTCCTCGATAAATTGACTATCCAACACATCAATTTGAACCAGTAGTTCCTGAGATTAGCGCGTTTAACCAAACAAACAAACTCTTCTGCTTTATAATATTAGTATAGGATTGGAATCGCTGCATTTGAAACCTTTTTATAATTAACCATGAGACTGGATCCTGCGATGTGTAGCAGGATCCAGTCTATCCTATCCGGGAATATCCTAGTGCGGTAGTGGGGTAGTGTGTGGTATCCTAGTGCGGGATTCAGTGTCACATCTTATTGTAACACTTTCCTTGAAACAAGTTTTTATTATTATTTATTATTATTATAAATATAAAAGTTTAATCATTATGATTACTTTGCCAATACTATACAACATTATTTTTTGTTTATACTAAACCCGAAAAGGGGTCATTGTACTCATCATTTTGAACAACTTTTTCTATGGGACGAACCGTGAAATCGCGAAAAAAAAATCTGCTTTTCCCTACATTTATGTTCGCATAACTCGTCAAAATGTAGGGAACAGCTGATTTTTTTTTCGCGATTTCAAGGTTCGTCCCATAGAAAAAGTTGTTCAAAATGATGACAATGACCCCTTTTCGGGTTTAGTGTAAACAAAAAATAACCCTGTATAAGAGAAGAATATGTTAATAATATAAGTCGTGAGGTGAAAATTAAAGATTAAAAGAAACTCTTATTGTTCATACCTAAAAATGGAATCTGATATTGTCCTATCAAGGATGCACAATATAAAATAGATATAATATGTGTGTTACTAAGCCGACTGGCGATAATTACATTATTGGCTCCAAGCCAGGGTAATAGCGTGGAAGGAGAAAAAAAACAAACTTGGGTCGCCCTATATTTCATAGATAATATTTTTTACTCCATTTATAACTAGGGATTTTTTTGCTTGTAAATCATAGCCATGCCATGTTAAATAATAAAAAAAACATTTTGTTATAGAGCCCAGAACTGCGGTGTCAAATGCCCACGTGTATCAAATGACATTTTTCAATACACTTGGGAATACCAAAAGCTAAAAGTAGTTTTATCATTCATTACTAGGGAATTACGATGGTTTTCGTTCGTAGCAAAGGTGTGAAGCTCTAAAACCGCCTACTATTAAAAAAAAATTTGTTTGATTGAATTTAGATCACTAATAGATGTCAATTTGTTGATAAAAGCAAATCATTTTATAAATTACCATGTTCAGTTTGTTCTGTTTAAATACACAATTTAAAAATTAATCCACACGTTCAATACTTAAGTACTATTAAAAAGAGAAACCGTCGTAGTGTAATATTCACCTAAAACATAATATTTATATAATGTCCAAGATGACATGATTATGTCATACAAACAAACATAGAGACATCACTTTATCCGCCGAATCCTACCCCGGTTGTCCGGACTAAGCTCCGACCAGTTCAATTAATATTCTAACGCTACTGTGATCACTGTGGCATTCAATTAATTGAACAGAACGAACATCAGTGTCGGATTATTTTCGTTCATTCTCATTCATTCGTTCAGGGAGGTCCGATACTGTTCTAATTAATTTTTAATCAGTTTTCTCAACACAAAAGCTTGTTTAATGAATGTGCGGTAGCTTCCTTCAATACTTGAGCTTGTACGAGTAGATTTTCTTTTGTTTCCGCTATATGTATATTGTTCTAACAAGTACAATACACTTGGCTGGTTTAATATAATAAAGTTGGTATGTAGTATTATAATGAAGTCGGTCTGAAGTTATGAAGCTGCATAGCTCTTAAAACATTTCATAAATCTACATAAAAGAAACCTATCTACCCAAACACCTACGTACTTGGTATAAACCAATTTATCTCAGCCTGAACCTATAAAATCCAGACTTTCTTTTATCTAGTTACGAAGTTTTTCTATCGTGCCAATTTTTATAAATGTGCCATCATTGGCTCGGGGAGCGTGAGATCAGAAAATATTCGGCCCCGGGCGGCAATACCGGCACGGGTCGACGATTCAGGCTAGTTCGGGTGCGGTTACCTTTATCGTGGCATTACACAGCCGTCAGAGACGCACGGATGGGCCTTTATACGCAATCAAATGTGATTATGTCTTACGTGCTCTGCTTTGAGAACATTTTGTGATGTTTGCTTAGGTATGTACTTACATATTATGTAGTTTTTTACCTAGACTGACCTAGTTACTGTATATTCTAAAATGTAATAGCAGCCATGTGTAATTGTGTCAACATGATAAAATGTGGCACGCACCTCATTACAGGGATCTAAGCTTTAAAATAAATATAAAGCGCGTCCCTAAGTTGTCGTCAAATTTTAACGATGCCGCACCGAATTTCAGTCAGCAACATTAATATCAGCACATAGGTAGCTCTGCGGTTCGCATAAAGCCGGTGATACCATAAATCGCGCGGCTGTGTAAAAAAATAATTCAATTTGCAATATTTTCTTTATAGGCGCCTACGTGGCTAGGAGCGTCGGTACACGAGATGTCGCGACCGGACTACCAACGATAAGCTTTATTGATGCCCGACCCACAAAATGAGGGGAGACTGGGGACTCCTAAGTCTGCGAACAAACGGCTGAGTGGTGGTGCGCAAGATAGTCGCCGAAGTCGTTTAGACTTGTCCATCAGCTTGCATTGAAATACTAAGATTTCTTTTCGCACGACAGCCTTGGATTTTCTTTTGTATATCTGTTCAGGCATCCAATTTTTCTTATCCAGCATTTCTGCTCGTATTTTTCACCCGCGTATTCTTTGAAGCTGGTCGAAACGGAAAACGTAGGAACAGTGCAAAATGGATGTGTAAAATAAAATAGGACTAAAACTGGAACAGTTTATTATAAATTCCTGTCCTTGATTGTGCCAACGTACAAGAGAAATAAATGATCAACTATTTACGGAAGTGTTTTATTCTTTTATGCGTTCGCAGTGTATAGATAGGTACGTAAATAGACGGTGTCTTTCCGGAGGGAGCTCACGGCATCGCGCCTCGCTTCCTGCGCTACAGTACGTCATATAACTACTTTGTTCAATCAGTAGACAGCTCCCACGTCCTGAAAGGCAGTTGTGAAATATATGTATGTAATAAAAATACTTTGTGACCGAATTTGTCAGCGCCGAACAGAAGTTCGGAACACAGATGTGGGTTTTTTGGGGTATTCGGTCGCGGCGGGTAGTATGATAACTTTTATTGATGACAATTCGGCCGGGCTAACATTTTGGCGGCTCGCCAGAAGGGATAGTTTCCTCTCGCTAACGATACGGTTGTCGAGCGATTCATATTTTCACTGAGTTATGCTATAAATCAAATTTATGACGCTGACGTCAATATAAACAATATCTAATGTCACATTTGTATTAAGTTAATGTGTTTGTCAAATATTTGGTGGAACTTGGATGGTATTACTTATTACTGCTAGTAGTAGGTAAATAAATATTCAAATTATATTATTATAATATACGTTAACGTCGTAGTAGTTTGTAGTATAAATAGAGTTGTTAGATAAAAATATGTAGCTAAGTGCAAATTAGATACTATAGAGCAAACATATTGATTATCGTGCCTTGCAAAGTAAAGCGACATTCAATTGATCACTTGATGGAATAACCAGTGCGTTGCCCTAGAGTCCTAGACTAATTATCAAGGTGCTAAATAATTTGTTAGAGGTTGGTTAGTTATCATTGCCAAACCGCTAATATTGCTGCTAAGTACTAGTAGCTGATAATTGTCATAAATCTGCTATGTTTATGTAACTATTATGTTGCGGCGCCACGTAGTGTAGGCAATAATTATTTTGTTACATAAACAAACACAATTGGAGGCTACGAATTTATTGCCTAGACACTAGATAGCTCCCCAGAAACTTATACTTATATTATTTAAGTTCCAAAACTTGTGAAGAAAACAACATTTATCATAACAATCTGAATCAAATTGGTAAAATCTATCTGTGGAAACTAGTTTCGAAGCTTACTTCAAAATCGATTAATCAACAATGTTTCTCTGAGAATATTGTTGTGAAACATTTAAATGTAGAATAAGATTAAAGCCTTTCAAATGTCGTCTACTGTTTGTCTCGTTTCGGTTGAAATCCCGCATCGTGGAGATAGGGGCTCATTGAAGTGTGGCGCACGAAGTTGTTCGGCTGACGTCTGTCCTCACCGCCCAGGTCCACACTCCGCACTCTTAAATCCCAAACATTTGGAATTTTCATTCCGTCCGTGTAAGTACGGGGAACTTTCGGACGGCGGGCGTCGTGACAGCAAAAGCCAGTGTGGCATGAGGGTAGCCGAGTTTTAAGTAGGCATGTCTTTATTTACATAGGAAAGTTTTGGGTCTGTCCTCTGTATATTTGGTTTTGTCCTCAGTATAAAATTAATGTGTCGAATTGAAACGTTTGGCTTGAACTAAATATTGGGGACTGTAAACACATCCAAGCACTTTAGGACTACATAACCTACCCATTTTAATTTTATTTTGCTTAACTGTTTCAAACGGATCAATTGCCACGTCAAACATTACCTAATTAGGTTGTACATTTTTTATTAAACGTCCAATGACGTAATTGCTCGCCCTTTACTGAATAAATAAATGATTTCACGATAAATTTCGAGCGAGCACTTAAGCTTGGCGTAGTTCGAGAGCAAAAAACTTTCGCTCGACATTCGCTGGCTGCTTTAACTAGGCACAAGTTTTAATTAGATATGTCCTTGTTAGTTAGTGGGATAGGCAGAAGGCGCGTGTTGTTAACAAATGACCACACGCCGACGTCTCGAGTAAACTGGCAAAGTTTGGGAACAGGTCGACAGCTTGTCACCAACTATCTACGTATACGTACCTACCTAACAAGTTACGTACATATATGTCTTCGTTTGTTTGAAACGTGCCCAGCACGTATATATAGGGATATATACGTGCTGGGCTGGGATATATAGTGTATAGGGAGGGGATAGTTGGGATATATCCCTCCCGGAAATCTGACTAAAAGTGAATGGGATTATAACCACTGTGAAGTACGTAAATTATAGTACTGTGATTACAGCGTTTTTTTACAAATTTACACAAGCAAATACATAGAAAAACCAACCATCTGTGCTAGAAAGCAAAAATTTTCGAGCTCGCTTCGCTCGCTCTTACTTCTATTTTGCTTTCGAGTGAGAAAATATACGAGCGTGCTCAGACAATTACTAATGCCCTTTGCGTACCTATATAAGCTTTTCTTTATACATCGAGGTGAATGCAAAAAAATTGAAGCCCGTTTTTTTCCGAGTTGGAGCGCAAAAAATTTCGATCAGTTTTCATGGAAAAAATTGTATCGGCGCCCATGCAGAGTTCTCATGGTTGTTTCAATGTTTATGCCCCGCCGAACCAAAAGTCTGGATACGTGCTTGTACGTGCCGAAGCTCATGTAATACGATCGTCTGAAGAAAGTCCCACATTTACAGCAGCAAACAAGAACTAGGAACTGGGAGTTGTGGCGTAGCATTTGCTCTACAGTCGACTGTGATAATCTCCCGTGAGACCAGATTATAAAGTTAGAAAGGTTTTAAATATCAAAAGTAGGTACCTAAAGGGCCTAGCGAATTTAAAGCCTTCAATCATTGTCCAAACTTTGGTCTCTGCAGTATATCTAGCCAATTGAGGTCCTATTCTGAATATTAATGGGAAATTAAAATAAATTGATATAATATGCGAGCGTATAGACTTAATTTCAATTTTGTCGCCAGGGAACCGGCGCGCGGCGGGGCTGATATGTTAATTTTGCGTATAAATGAAATAAAGTTTCAGTACTGAGATATGATTCGGAGATGTCATTTGAGATTACAGAGGAATGTAATAAATTATTCTTGTATTGGTTAGATATCTATGGAAGTAAACTGTGCAAGAGATTTTTGCTACAGAAAAGATTTATGCCAAATGAATGTTCATAATAAAGTTAGAAAGACACTGATACTAATTTTAATAACATTTTGCCATGGAACATTTTATTTTGGTTATGGAAAGAGGATTTATAATTTTAGAGCTGATATTACTGGCATATTTACATGCTAGGCGTCCAGTAACGTTATTGGCTGAAAGTTTTCTATCGGTTTACATTTCCATGGAGATTAAAAAATCCCGTGTTGAGGTTGTTTGTTTGGATCAAGAGATGAATCAGTTATGCTAATACAATTTATGTTATACCAGTAAAAATAAAATAAACTCATTAAAACAAATAGGAATACGTATATGTTTTAATGAGTTTGTTTTATTTTTTGAGTACATATTGTAAAGATCGACCTTTTGTAAAACTTAGGTAGTTTTAAGATAAATAAATAAAAACATATTGCTGGACATTACAGGCAGCGCCATCTAGTGCCACCCAAAGCAACGAGGCTTGTGTCGTGGACACCAGATATAATATACAGGGTGTAAATCACCTCATCACAAAGCCGTGAACCAAGCATTCTGTACATCAAACTAAGTAACTTTTCGCTAAAAATGTTGCTGGGAAACAACTTTGTTTGAGGTTTTATAACATGTTTTGTGGTAGAACTCGGTGTGACGCACTTAAAACATTGCGCTCATGGGTGAATTGAATGGTACGGGGGCCGTAGAAGTGTAAAAAGTCAAAATCTTACAAAAAAAACTGGTATTAAAAAAAAACTTGTCAAAACTTTGTAACTTTGACCCCCAATATCTCCGTAACTAGAAGGTTCCCAGGTATGGTGTAGAACAAAAAAAAAAATCGCAATGATGGGAAGAACAAATGCCTTTCGGCTACGTAAAGAGGTGTTTTACACCCTTTATGTATGTAATTCCTGATAAAAAGTCTGTTAATTCACGTTTATGTATAAAAGCATGATTTATTATTGTTAATAATATAACTTAAAAGCGCACTATCGCATAGATATAAAAACCTCTTCTGATAGTTGTAAGAGAGATTTTTAATATATATAAATGTCTACATTTCTAATTCAACTTTCCTCTCGCAGGTCTGCTAAAAGAAATTTCTTAAGAAAAGCAGTACCTTTGTGCTCTTCTACCGTCAGTGTAATGTTCTATTAAGTATTTTGTGTTTGCATAAATAAATGAATGATAACCTCAAGGTGGAAACAACAAAAGCGTGTGACAAATAAAACGCGGCGTAAAAATACGATATTCGCGTATGCAACATACAGTAACGCCTCATAAAGATATTATGTTTGCCGAAGCGCTGAAGATCTTGTAGTATTTGCTCACGCGCCGCCTCCAGCTTATCCAGCGAGGCAGCGAGGCAGATGCCATCCATATAGATATTATTCGAGGCGGAGTTCGCGACATTTCCTTCTTTATTGGCATCTTATCCTTGTATTCTTGTTTAACATGCGGTGTGTCATGCTTACCTACTGCTTTCATCGTAAAAAAACGTAGACACCGGTGCCAATATGAATGACAACATCAAATAATATGTTTTATTTCATGAATGGTTTATTTCGTGATATTTGTGCGGAACATTTTTAAAGGAGCTCGCGTCTAAATAATAACAGCCGCTCGGGCCAATCTTTAAGTTAAGCCGTGCTTGCCTTGGTTGGTCTGTGGATGGATGATCACCCTTGCATACCGAGTTTCCTCCGTGCCTCGGAAAGCACGTTAAGCTGTTGGTCCTGGCTGTCATTTATCCATCTTTTGCAGTCATTACAGGTAGTCAGAGGCTCAAAATATCTGACAACCGGTCTTACCAAGGGTATTATATTACCCAGTACTAACTGGGTTGTGGAGGTCAGATAGGCAGTTGCTCCATGTAAAATACTGGTATTCAGCTGCAGCCGGTTAGACTGGAAGCCGACCCCAACGTAGTTGGGAAAAGGCTAGGCAGATGATGATGTTTGCGGAACATTTTACCTAATACTTTTATAGTTAAGAGTACGATATATCTTTTCTTCTTAAACTCTACAAAATAAGCTTCCCTGGCTGATGGCAATTGGCTCGCTCCCTATTACATAGGACTTAAACATAACTGGCGAAATGTGGGTGTACTATTAGAGACTCCTCTGCTTAACCCTTGGGGATATTACAGGCGTGATTTTATGTTAAAATAAGAAAGCTACGGGTCCGCTGATATTCTCCAAGTTAAGTCGACCTACGTCACATCAATTACAAATTAGAATACAACCCAACATTTTAAATGAAAATTAATTGTAAAACTTGTGCGTAACGTACGGTGTTCTATAACAACTTAGTTATTATTCAAAAACAGGTCTCATCTGCGTTACACAATACTTATGTATTCTAAGTTGCCAACTTGAAATGGAAGTGGGTAAACTTGGAGCAGCTAATTGCCTACGTACCTCTAACAGAAATTCCTTCCACTAAGTTGGTTGTTGATTGTATTGTTTGGAACTAAGTTATCGTTCCAAGCATCTACTTGTGTATGTGAGGGATGGTTAAGTTTAAGTTTTTCGCAAAGATTCAGGGCAAGAAATAGTTTAAAAGTTTTAAGCCCCAATCAACTTTTCATCAAGGACTACATTGATAAGGCACTTTTTCTTTCCAAAATTAAAACAGCATAAAACTAACGCTCCGATTTAGAGACACATACTGGACCCAAGAAAAATTAAGTTGGACCATCGATACGAAAGAAAAGGAAGAACGGGCATAAAATATACTTATATATTTTTCAGATAGCAAACGTTCAAGCTTGACACAGCATTGGACATAAAACCTGGAACCCACGCACCACATAATGATAAATGGTACAAACATTTGAATATAGATATCATATTTCAGAATTAACAGTAGAAAACAAACATGCAAAATAAACTTGGTATCTAAATATAACGCGTACTAAAATAAGCTTTATTTTAATCACGAGTGGGATAAGCAAATACTATGCGAATGAATTATGATAATAGTGTATTTATCTAGCGTTATACAGAGGTAGTGTGTTGAGGTGATTACGGCAGCTATAAATTATATCAATTAATTAGCGCCTCGCACTCGCGTTGGATTTCCACGAAATAGACGAAATACTAGAGCTTTTGCGTAACACTCACTTATGATAAGTGGATTTAGTTTTATCTTACTCCAGTAAACTAATTACATAAGAGTAGACATACAATTAGGAGTGGCAGTCAGTCAGCTACGAGGGCATGCTACGCCGTAGCGACTAGGGTCCATGTTCACCAAAAAGATGACGGACGATTATCTAAAAACAGCTGTTTAAAACACTTTTTTGTATGGGAACATGTCACATTGACAGCTGTCTTTAGATAATCAGACTGTTATCTTCTCGGTGAACATGGACCTAGATGAGTTTTGTTGGTACCTTTGACCCCACTGCGCATGAGGTGAGTTCCGTCGCTTACATTTCACAATTGTATGGTTTTATCGACAGATTACAATCTACCGAAAATAAGACTGCTTCATATTGTGAGCAGTATGTTCAGTTAACAATATTTCGACAGTTTGCAATCTCGCTAATTAGATTACAATCGAATGGTTGTTACAATGTGTCGCTGACATATCCAGTGAGTTAAAAAAAACTAGTTTACGTTAATCCGCATTCAAGAGTATTTTGTGTATCAAACTGAATGTTTGCTTTGTTCAAACCATTTAGACCACATTCACTGTGTCTAAATTTTAGACGCAATGAATGTGGTTGAAAGCAATGTACAACTACAAATATGATAAGACTCAAACCTCGAAACAATTAACAAAACACATGATACTTGTAATGTGTAATATAACCACTAATCACTTGATCCAAACCCTGAAATAAAGCCACAACCACACACTAATTACATCATCAATATTAATATTCTAGTTGGAGTATGATCATTATCTAAGAGCCAACGACCCTATCACTGCATAACGACTATTAATTTATGCCAAAACCAACAACTACCAGGTAAACTTGTGATTTTCATGAATTAATAGTCTATACGAAGCACGAGCAAGTTTGCCTTCAGAGATTAAACCAAGAAGTGCTTAACGTTAGCGAAGTGAAAATAGCAAAGTTATTAATTTCTTTCCGACTCGCTATTACGGTTGAGAGCAAAAGTTTGTTAAGTTCGCTTTAGAAGAGGCTAATCAGGACAGTGTATTGTTGAAAATTAAGGAACTTTATCACATGGCGGTGCTAAATGTGTATTATTAAGAATTTGATTGTTGGTTTTATATTAGCGTTCTTATCATAGCTATAATACACCATGTAATACAAGATAGATTAAAACTGTGGACCTAAGCTGTTTGATGGCGCTGTTAGTTTTTGTTCAACCAAATAAATACAAAAAGAAATTCTGAGGATTCGAAATTGTGAACTATTAGTCACAAGGCAACCGCTGTCACCACTAGGCTATCTACTTCACTAGCAAGTAGTCTAAAATAACGAGCACGTTATTACAGTTGAAAAGTTGGTGTACCTAAACACTCAGATGGCAGCACTATCTATGAAAATTTTGTTTGAAGCTAATGTATGGAAGTTTCACGTCCCTGGTTCTTTTGTTATTTTCAGTCAATTTACTGTTTTAATATATAAGTCACCGTAAAATTGTCAAATACGTTATATTGTAATACCTCTAGCGATATTGTAAAGCCTCGAATTATTGTCAAATGAACATACTGCTTACAACAAAGCGCATTATTTTTCGTGAAATGCATGCGATGGTAGTCAACTTACGCAGTGTGGAGGGAAGGAGGGGTCCCCCTTGCCCAGTGGCACAACTCTCATGAAAAGATAATGCACCATTCCTGAGCAATACCGATTAATATAACATAACCTTAAAACACTTTATATTCCCCCTAAAAAGCGTAGTCGACGGCCCCTATTTCCGAGTGCAGGGTTTAAAGGAACCTAACTAACCTAACGTCCAGCACGTCCAGTACGTGTAACCAAAGATATCCAAGCAAAAAAAACATTGATTAAAGTGATTTTAATTTGACCTAAAATAATAAATTGCCAGCGCTCTAGAATAAACACATCCATTATGGGCGTGTTCTCGTTAGTAGGTTTCCAGTCAGTTCTGTAAATATTATCTCTGTATTTAACCATAGTAACTTTCCGTTGACTACACATCACCTTTTTAGGTCCATACTCACCGAAAACCTGACCGTCTGATTAACTAAAAACAGCTGTCACTGTGACGTGTTCCCATACAAAAATGTGTTTTAAACAGCTGATTTTAGATGATCAGAGCATCTTTTTGATGAACATGAACCTTAGAATAGTGTTGTTATGAAAAGTAGGAGATAGTAGGTAATCACGCGGAAACAAAACCAACCAGTGTTTTTTTTTGTTCGGATAGGTTTGGTTAGACGTAGGTACTGAATGTTGTGTTAAAAAACCATCTATTTTAATGGAACCTTATATGTACGAAACAGTAAAATGACTGAAAATTACAAAAGTACGCTAAAATAAAACCAAACCCAGCTAAGGCCATAACGAAATAACTTTAGATTTGAATTTATACTAGACAAATGATGGTGATTTTACAAAAAGGTAACAAAAATTTGATCACATATACTTTTTTAAACTATGTGACGACATTGCCTCTTTTAAGGTTCAGGCACAATCTTGGTTAGCTTACATGATCACATAGAACTCTCTCTCTCACTCTTCTCCACTCAACCCGCTATCTTGGCGCCTGGCGCTTGCAACAGCGAAGAAATATCGGGAGCTCAATACAAATAAAAATCACGAAAGATATCCCGTAAGTGACATTTTAAGTTTTCCTTTTATTTTTACTTTTTAGAAATCAACAAATAACTTCTACTCTGGGCGGAGCGAGAGTGTCAGACTTCTGACTAAAACCCATCCATATTCCTTCCTCGCCCTTTATGTTCCGGGGCTACAATATCTCTTTCGAACAGTCCCGCAACCCCGGCAGGAAGGTGGTCCCCTGAAGAAACAACAGATTTGAGTGAACCTGTCCAGTCAGTGCAAAGCATTTGTCAGTTATTATATCTAAAAGGACTTTGAACTTTGTGGTGCATACTATTTTCCATGCTACTTAATCAGTAATTAATCGCATCCACGGTTGGGCCACAGGCTTCGTTTCTGAGAGATGGAGTGGACCGTTATTAATCACGTCTGGATCTAGTGCGGCTTGGGAGAGTTTTTTTGCAAATACATGCCGTTTATATCCCATTTTGTTTTCCTCTCTCATTTTGACACCCCATACCAGTCTGCTCCGATTTTCGATACCTCGGGTCGCTTATTCAGGGAAAAGGCGAAGTAGACCGGGACGTAACGCACCAGATCAACTCATGATGGATGAAATGGTGACAGGTCACTGGAACAACTTGCGACCCACGGATGCCCCTCAAGTTAAAGGGAAAAATATACAAGTCCGAGATTAGACCTGTCGTTACTGTATGGATGAGAATGTGGGCTGTGAAGAAGATGGATGAAAAACGATTGCATGACGCCGAGATGAGAATGTTGCGATGGATGTGTGGAGTGACAAGAATGGATAAAGTAAGGAATGCGTATATTGGAGGAAGTTTGAAAGTGGCACCTGTTACTAAATAATTGAAAGGAAGTCGTTTGTCTTGGTATGGACATGTAATGAGGAGGAAGAAATGCATGTGACTAAAAGAGTGATGGACATGAATGTTGATGGATGGAGAGGGAGAGGAAGGCCAAAGGAAAAATGGATGGATTGTGTGAAGACTGATATGAAAGAGAAAGGAGTAAATGATGCCGAGAAAACGTGTTGCAGGAAGATGATGATTTCGAGAGCTGTGGTGATGGAATTATTTACACGAAATGTCTGGCTTGCAGTTTGTAAGTCAAGCCCAATTTCACGAAATTATTTTTTAAATTAAATTAAATGATATAATGTTTTTGAATCCCTTTAACATTTGATATATTTGAATAACATACATGAAGTTGCTATTTCCTATCTTACTACCACGTATAGAAATGGCGATATAAACTCGGGGGCCACCATTGCTTTCAATATGAAGTAAATAATAATTCTCAAGTTTTATTATAACTCCTCTTAAGGTCGAAACCGTCAAGATCATAGTGTAAAATCTGAGTTTAAGTCGAAAAGAAATTAGAAAAGTTTCCGGAGTGAGGTCTTGTGTCCCTTTTAAATTAAGTTTTACGATTAAGATGTCCCATCAGTGTTGAAATCGTCTCAGATGATCCCGAATTAATTTTACGACTTCAATGACTTTTCTTATAAAACTGTTTGCAATTATAATAAATCTAATTCACATAATTTTTTCATCGTGTGGTTTTTCATCGTAGGTCTTTGACTAGCTTCACTTGGTGTCGAGAAATATAAATAACTTGAACTTTAGACCTAGGACTAGTCACACCAATAAGTTATCACAGCTTACATCACACCATATCTGAATCAGTATCATTTTTATAATTATTATGAGCTCGTTGGTAAATAATAACAGCCGCTCTTTAGGTTAAGCTGTGCGTGCCTAAGTTGGTCTGTGGATGTGTGACCACCCTTACATACCGAGTGTCCTCCGTGCCTCGGAAAGCACGTTAAGCTGTCGGTCCCGGCTGTCATTTGTCCATCTTTGGCAGTCGTTACAGGTAGTCATTGGCCCAAAAAGTCTGACAACCAGTCTTGCCACGGAGTTTCGTGTTACCCAGTACTAACTAGGTTGTGGAGGTCAGATAGGCAGTCGCTCCATGTAAAATACTGGTATTCAGCTCCGGTTAGACTGGAAGCCGAACCCAACATAGTTAGGAAAGGCTAGGCAGATGATGATTAAGAGTTTTTCACTTTGATTTTAAAAAGTATCTCTTAACAAAATGTTAAGTAACATTTTATTTTCCATCGAGTTCTACTTTACAGTTGGTTTCAGTGCCCGACTTAACCGCACAGTTAAACTTAGAAGACAGCAGTTGTCACTAACGTTAACTAGAGCGAGATAACAAAATGGTCACGAATTTGAGAATACTAGCATGTTGTACATGTTGTTATAACGGTTTTATTTTACTCATTCGTTTGTATTACAATTTCTTTTCACTTCCGAACTGTCCATCTCGGTTATTAAGTGTACCAGTAGTTGGATACCAGTATTGTACATGGAAATAAGTATCTATTGCACAATGTATTTAAGTCGCGAGTTAATAGCCTTATTTTGGGTAAACTCGTTGACGGCTGCTGTTATTATTTAGCTCATCTCCGTCCTCAGGACAAGATTGAGGTCAAGAGTAGGCCCAATTAATATTAAAAAATAATACTATATGACTCCTACAACCTAGTTAGGTACTGGGGTAAAACATTACTATACCCTTTGACATTACTGGATCTCAGACATGCGGCTTCTGACTACACATACGAATGACAACAACTATTATAACTGCTTGACGTAACTTCTTGAGGCACTGAGGAATCTCTGTATGAAATGGATGGTCATACAGCCCCGACCAGAACTCTTCAACAGTTGCTCCACTTTAAAAATCGTCTCGAGCAGCTTTCATTATAACCCCCGAGTCCCGTCTCTCTCAATAACATGAAAACATCTATTTTATTATCCATCGTTCGACCTCTCGTCGCCGAGTCCGTCCTTAACCGCAGCATTAAAGTTAGAAGATAGCAGTTGCCTCTGACGTTAAGTGGAGCGGCCCACAACTTGCGACTATGTAGTACAGGGCAATGGCGGCTCTGAGGACATGCCCGTAAACTTGCCTTGGTTGGCAGTAACGTGGACAGCTACGAACATACCTATTGCTGACACGGAAATAGAGACATTAAGATAATAGGCACGCGTTAAGTTTTATTAAAATTAGGACCAATTGCTTAATTCGCGATTAAAATTCAAAGCACACTTAAACGGCAGTAACTCTATAGTTTTATGTTTCGAAAAGGTACTTAAATAGCCCCCGAAGCATGGGTAACCAGTAATTTACACAGTAAATAGGTCACAGCGGACTACTTTGCGCATCAAGTTTAGCTAAATGTCCTCTAGTACGTCGCAATATGGAATTCAGACAAAAGAACACGAACAAAGACTTTCCGTCCTATTTTTCTTTTGTTTCTTTTTTCTTCAACTTTATTTAATAATGCAAATGTATGGGGTAGATGTAAATTGTTTGCCTACAATAATTGATAGATGAAGGCCTCTTCTCCCCTCACTAAGCTGCTGTAGACCTTGGATTTGCATCGTAAGGTCCGTACGGAGCTTACATTTGAAATTGTAATAGTGTATCTCTTTATTTTGCCTCGCTCTACTACAAATTGTTTGTAAGTAGACTGAGGCCATTTAAATATTTATCTCATACTTATGTGCATGCATTTGCAACATTTTCATATAAGTAGTTGATAAAACGCTTACCAACTTAAAAGGAGCGCGTCGTTTTCATTTTAGCAGAGAAAAGCTTTTTAAAATGTAAAACAGAACTGATAGTTCCACACGTGCTGCTGAAGTTTTGTTGAATAAAAACGTCGTTAATCAGCGACCAGAGACAGCTAAGCAATTGTCATTCATACACTATCAATCATAAACCTACGTTCTGGCTGAATAAGCTCCATTCCCATAGATTTTATAAGTCAGAATAAATACAGAGCGACGGTTCCAATTCAATATTCTTTCAAAGACTTCTCTGGTCGGATCTGGGGCTACATTTGAAATTATAATCAGGGAAACGCTTTTTTGCTTGAATAAGCTTCCCGCAGCTTGAAAGTCAACTAGCTCTGATAAATTGGATACGTTACGACAAACCGCAGTCCGGTGCTGCGGCTGATTAGTTTAAACCCTATAAATCAGATTCGAGCAACGTTCGGCGAACTTTTTATTCGAGCGGATTAAGGTTTTGGTTTCCAGCGGATTTGTCCCCAAATCCGTTGTAGGGCGGTTGGCGCACATCCAAATGGCGTTCGACCATTAAGCGTGCCCTAATTTTCTTTTCGACGAAAATTATTTGGTCCATGATTGAATCTAAAACTTTTACTTAACTCGTTTGTCTATGATCAGTCAGTGTGTTAATACTATTTAGCGGCTGAAGTTCTGAACGTTTAGTGATCTGTTTATTTGAAACTGCAGTATCGTACCAAAAGTGCGAAGACGTAATAAAGTGTTAAGTCATCATCATAGCCTAGCGTTTTTTCAACTATATTGCCGCCGACTTCCAGTTTTACCGGATTCAGCTGAATGCCATTATTTTACGAGCGAGTGTGCACTATGGTACAGTATACATGTAGATTCCGTTAGCGGCGGAAGACACGATACATCGTTCAAATTGTATGGGACACCGGAACATTCTAAGGGGACGCAGCAGTTTGTGTATTTAGATCAGAATTTAACGTGCGCGTTAAAAGATAAAGTGTTGTGAATAACAGTATAGATCACACCTAGTAAGGTAAACTAGGAACCTGAATAGGAATTTGAAATTCGAATTTTCCAAAGCATTGTACAAAAAGTACGTATCTATAAAACTGGTATCTAGTGAAAGATGTGTAGGTACGACCAATACTGCTCCTTCAGAATTAATAAAAACAGTACACAATTTGAATCTGTTCCAATAAAATTCTGAATCTTTTAAAGAAACTTTTCGAAAGAGATCTTACTTAATACGTTTGGAATTTTTTTTCTTTGACACTTCCAGCTCTGTTCTTGATAAGTAAAACGATGAGACTTATATCGAGTAAAACTCGCTACTCGAGTTCTCGATTTGTTTCACGATTTCTCGAATGTTCTGTTTATTTACTCGTAAAGGCCACTGCTGAGCAAATCAGCGTGCAATTAAGGGCGATAGGGGATATTGGCATAAGCCTAATGAGGCAGATGGATTACTGATCGATGTTTCTATAGCAAACAGGCCGACTTACACAGGGACAGTGTAACTTTTTAGGATTAGATATCCCTTCTACTACTTGCCAGAGAGGAAAAAACCTATTAAATGTTCTCTTTTTCAACTGAACCCTGTAATAGTTCTTTTTTTGAACTGCAACATAGTTTTACGATTCCAATGTAGAATCATCACTTTTACACATTTCAACTCTTTTTAATTAAAGACAAATCGCATGTGACTATAACAGTAAAATACAGGGTGCAAACCACCTCATCACAAAACCGTTGACTAAGCATTCTGTACATCAAACTAAGTAACTTTACGCTGAAATTTTTGCTGGGAAACAATTTTTTTGAGGTTATAAAACATGTTTTGTGGTAGAACTCAGTGTATCGCACTTAAAACATTGTGCTGATGGATGGGTTGAATAGTACGAGGGTCGAGGAGGTGTTTAAAATCAAAATATTCTAAAAAAAACTTGTGTTTAAAAAAAAAACTTGTCAAAAAGATGTCACTTAGACCCCCCATATCTCCGCAACTAGAAGGTTCCCAGGTATGGTGTAGAATAAAACAATGATCGCAGTGATGGGGAGAACAAGTGCCTTTTAGCTTCGTGAAGAGGTGTGTCACCCTTTAGATGTTGATGGATGGAGAGGGAGAGGAAGACCAAAGAAACGAAAGATGGATTGTGTGAGAAATGATATGAAAGATAATGGAGTAAATTATAGGGTGACGGTTGTCATAGCCTTTCCCCGGGAGATAGTCATTACTAGTCCAATGCTTTTGTTACAACTTTGTGGGTTCAGGTAATGCCAACCCACAGGCTACGTCCAGCATAGAGGAGAATGGAAGAAAAAACGTGTTTTGCCGACCTCAAGTAACAAGAGACAAGTACAAAAATACAATTAACCTATTAATTTAGGTTATTAAAGTGTCTACGAACTGTAGAGTGGACTAATAAGGCCGTGGTTAACATAGTAAGTTCCAATTAAACTCTAATATAGTCGTATTTAGTTCAACTGGAGACAATTACAGTCAACCAAATTGCCTTTAACTGCGTATAGAATTCCCAAGTTTCGCCATAACTTTGATTCAAAGTAAAATTAAGTCAGTTCAAGGAAGCGATACTATTAACTCATCAGGACAACGTTTTCTTAGAAAAGAATTATTATCGAAGAAGCCTGGGCGACGGAACAAAGAACTTTTATAATATTAAATGTCGTTTGATAAAAGAACGTTACAAAAGCTAATTATTTTATTTGAAACAAAACTTGGAAGGGATCGCTCCGAACAAAAATAGCTTGTTTTGTGTTAAATTATATTTTTATAACCTTTCCATGATATTTTTCTCTTTCCGTAAATAGAACAAAGATGAAAGGTACGGAATACTCCGAAACATGTTATTGAAGCGTCCGGTCGGCTAGAATTGTATTAGCAGAAACCCTATAAAAATGGGAGAAGAATTACGAAAATACTTATTTATTAATTTGTGCCTTTACCAACATAACTGAAGATCTTATTAGATGCTTATTGTTGTTTTACCTGAAACAAAAATACATTTAAATTAGAAGGGGTTCAAATGAAGTATCTTTTGAATAAAATACGTCTTAATTATTCAAAAACCATTTGCAAACATTTGCATTGATTAAACCCGGTTGATACTGAAATAAATGAGCAGATTTCATATGTTGATCTGAATCAGTGCGGAGAAGTCAAAAAATATTATTTTCAAATAAAAAAGGCATCTACTAACCGAATAGCGCGAACAAAGTCCCAAAGACAAGCATAGACTTCGAAATAGGAACGACCTAAGAATACAAAGCGAAAAAACCAAATGGAATATTTCCAATAGCTGCAGATATTGTGCGAGTTCATTTATTTTCGAAGCATAGATATTATCTAGATGGGTTGTATCTAGGCTAGGCCTGCTCCAAGCAGATCTGTATCAGGAGGAAAATCAATAAGTAATGTCAAGACCTAGCCGAAGGCTAAATACTGTATTACAGAGACACAATTGTATGTATTTTTCTGATACTATTTTCTTTATAAATAATAGCAATTACGAAAGAAATAAATGTGTACGACCTTATTCTATGAGGAGAGTGTCTTAAGTCTTCTCACCCATTTTGGCTGAGCATCTATCTACCCAAGATTGTGTGTAGAGTTCTGGGGCTGAACATGGGCTGAACATTACTTACAAAACTATCTCCTCAGAAAATGGACCGAACACATAAAACACTTCAAAGAAAAATGAAGCGGTAATTCATTTTTTGAGCTACTTTGCAACAATCTCGACTAAATATTCGGTCGTCAAAAGCTGAGTGCTTTCGTAACTGTTAAGTGTTTGTTATACTTAACTAAGTGGTGGATGTCTTAAAGGACTTTACTTTGTGGTTGTTTGAAAGGAGAATTTTAAAACAGTCTAGTAAAACGGCCTAACACACTTTACGTTCCTTTTTACGTTATTTTCTTTAAAACCTACAGACCGCCTTTTGGTGTCGCGGGTACGATCAAACAGTAATGTTACTGGATTTATGTTCTGCTATTAAAGTATCCGACACATTACGGGAATTTCAACAAAGAAATTTCCACGGAGTTTGGTTTTGCGTCCGGCTGATGGCAATAGGCTCCCTATTACGCGGGACTTACTCGCGAAATGTGGGTATACTATTAGATAGATAGATAGATAGATAAATCATTTATTTGGTGCACACAAAAGACAAAGCACAACACAGTTAAATGAAACAGTTCACTTAAAACAAAAGAAAAACATATTTACAAAATAAGTATAGTAACACCACTTACTTTATTAGGTAAATAGTTACACCTCTGCCCACCCCTTCGAGGGTTACATGCGTGATGCTATGCTTTTATGTTCAACAAAGAAACTGAACATGATTAGCGCATTTGAAACGCGTTGAAGAGCTGTTAATATTTTTTACGAAAGCACAGAAACATTGTCTCCCGTTTAGACGTGCTAATCGGGTTCAGTTTCATTAAGGCGGAGGTTTCTTGAAAACGGTCCAAAAGGCGGTTTTTAAAAGCAGTGTATCTCTAAAACTGTAAATAATTTCGACAAATAAAAAAAAACTTTATATTTTGAAGTCCTTTTTGCATACACTGATGGAACTCAAAACATAATTTGACAAACTTTAATGCACCAAAAAAATCTTCAAACATACCTCTTAATTTTCTTTCAAAGCAGTTTAGCCATTTATTGACAATGATAATTATAATTAAAAATATAACATACAATTTCAAATGCTAAACTACATCTACTGATGGAATAATTATTATTATATAGTTAAGTTCTAGTTTTAAATCGATCGAAAATACTCATTTCGCACTATTCGGCCCGCAGTGACGGAAGTAACAACCACTTTGTAGTGCAAGCTAATTAGAACTTTATTCTAACAGTATTTCAAACGAAGTTTGAACCACCACAAATAGAGTTGCTTATTTAGCTGATGTCGTCGCCTTAACGAAAGCCGCTCTGAATGGGTGGTATCTATAATGATGTCCTATAGTTATTATTATCATAACCCACAGCCTGCCAAACCAAAAGGTTCAATCTCCCATACTCAACCGAGGCTTTTAGCAGTTTAAACTAAAATTAATTTAGAGGTTGCCCTCAGAGGGCACACAAATCGTGGCGGTTAGATTTGCATAATTATGACCAAAACGGCACATGCAAGACTTCAAGCTATATTTCCTTGAAAATTATGACCATTGCTGGGTTTATTATCGCAGTTACTTCAAGGTGTATTTGAGTAGTTTTTGAGTTTTGTGGCTAAATTGGTACCTCCGGGAAAGTAATTTCAACAAATGATTGTCACATCGATGTTTTATTGCTTTAAGAATTCTGACGCTAGTTCTTGAATTACTGTTAAAATAGGGTATGCCATTTCTTACATATTAAAAAAAAAACATAATTAATTTGAACAGAAGTACTCCTACTTATAAACCATCAAGTAACAACATCTTCACTAGCTCTTTAAACCAATGTGCAAAAGCGTTCGATAAAAATTCTAAATAAGCGAGCGAATCCCGCGTTCTGAAATGCAAGACACGTGAAATGCGAGGTTCTATTCCATATTTTTATCTGAATTTCCATATAAGATAGATGAATTCAGAACCAATTCGTTCGTCCAACCGAAAAGCTTTAGGATATACCTCGTGTTAGCGCGTAATCTTCTTTCATCACTTCGGGCAGTTCTACTCACAAAACTCGACGAGGTTTCGCTTAAGTGTGCACTTCTGAATATAATGCTAGTTGGAATAACTCGACGAAATTGCGTAGTCAACTCATTTCGGTCAGCGCAAACTATGGGACAAAGTGAAATTAAGTTAAGTAGTTAGGCGCTAGTGCTTTACTTAGCTCTGTGGTATTACAGGAAGCAGAACCAAGAGTCTTGGCGACGACAAATGTTTTTATTGGTGCGGTTTTTGAAATATGTCGCATTTAGAGATAGAGGACAGGTGTGTGTTTGTATTGATAAAAACACACGGTCGAACTAGCTCTGTGTGTACATAGAGAATATTGGATTCGCTGTGACGTCATCACGTCAACACGTGCCGTTCACGGATGTGGTTTTAGAACATGGTCAATATCAGAGGATGAGCAATTATGGCGACAACTAAGTTTGTCTGTTCCATACTTTATTCTTGGAAAACTCGGTGGTACCAATTAGTTACTGAGAACTGCTACCGATATCATCTCTTTGCGTGATGGAAATGGTTGAGTTTTTAACACTTTTTCACTTACCATCCTTAAAATCGTCGACGCCATCCTTTGTATCTTCTAAATTATCACAAACAAAATATGAAACTAGGTCAGCACCCAAAACTAAACTAATCTCATAAAAATGTGGAGTGTCAAACTCACTGCGGAGTCATAAAAGTGAGTTCAACTGGTTACGCTCCAGGCGTCGGGATTAAATGCTCAGTGTGCGCTAATGCAGATCCGTGGAGAGCTGAGCTCGAGCACTTTTATAACGTAACGAGCACAGCCGGCTTGCTCACGTCTACTTAGCTATAAGAACAATGCTTTTCTAACTCTTTACCTGCGAGGCTGCGACTGCGAGCAAGCGCTTCACTTACGCTTTGATCTCTTTTTAACAAATTCTCAATGCGGATGTGTTATCATATTTTTTGTACGCCTGAAAACATTTGAGTGACCCTGGTGACCTTTCGGAAATTAACTGTGTACCCCCAAGAGTGAAAGCCCATTAGAAATTGGTCCGGCAGTATATTTGAGAACTTATACATACTTCAACAATACATAGGGCCGTAAAATTTTAATTATTTCCTCTCTACCCCAATTCAAGTAGTAAATAACTCGAAAATAGATTTTGCCAAGTTTTGGTACATCGCATAATTTAACCCTTTAACTTTGTAATATTAGCAATAGGCAAAGGCCCAGACATTTATTATGTACACGAGTAACTGCGGACAGAGCCGAAGTTGGGCAAGGCGAGGATTTGGATCTAATTTAAAAAGTTTAGAACGAGAGTTGTAACTTCGGCGACCCATCCTAAATGTACGCTTGAAACTGCGACGGTCTAACAACAGCTAACATTAAGAAAGCAAGAAGTATCTGCCAAAGTGCCGTCTTAAGCTGTTCCGATAGTTCCGAATTAGAAAGTTTTATCTTTGATGGGAACTCGCCGCCGAAACAAGGACGAGGTGCAAAATATATAAAGTTCTCGGTTCCAGATCAAAAAGTTTCTTGGGTTCATCTTAGGCGCTCTCAATATTAATGTGATTCTTTGGAAAGCGAAGATACTCGAAGAAATAATAGATAAGCGTACGAGTGGGATTCGGCGGGACTGACAAAATTATATAGGTTCCTTAGCTACAAGACCCTAAGAAGGTACCCTTTTTTTCTTACTATATTGCCTGTCTTGGAGTTTTTTGGCACGTCCTATTCTCTTGGAATGGGCCAGCTATCGCAGAGTAATCTAAAAAGCGACGTAATCGAATTACTCCGGAAAAGCTGGTGTTGGCACGAACACGGAGTTAGCTGCAGATTTACACTCGACCAGTTCCTTAATGCGATTCTGATAGGACAAGCAACTTGATACTTAGATCTTGTCATCAAAATTAAATTCTCTATCAGGATATCTTTACATTTTCGTGTAAATATGACCAATTAGCGCCAGCTAGAGGATTTATGAGCCTGTTTAGCGATTTAAAAGGAAAACTCCGTAATTTATAGCTAAACGCTGATATTAAATACCTATTGTAAGAACTTTGCAATGAAAGGCCAATTAAGGTAAGTATGAATGAAACGTAACGAACGGCCGAGTTAATGTTGTTGGTAAAACTAATTGCTGGATTTATATGACAGGCTGCCATTGTTTCCTGACACTGCTATTAGAAAACTTGGGATAAGAAAATATTGGTAACTTCAGTTGGTGATTTGGTCTCAAAAATACTGATAAAAAAAGGGGCCGGCGAAGCATGCGTCGTTCATATAAACGTAATACCAAAATAATTTGTAAATCAAACATATTCTTGAGGTAGTGTTTATTTATTTCGATTGGATTACAGAATATCTATGTTCCCAAATATATATTTTGAAAGATCAATCATATAAAGACGAGATATGAGGAATTAAAAATTTCTATAGAAAACTTATTTTTCTCACAACTCTTGTTTAAATCAGTGACCATTTAAAACATATCATTTGGGAACCTGGATATTGTAATTAAGAAAATGTTTGATTTACATATTAATATGGTATTACGTTTATATGAACGCATGCTCCGCAGGCCTCTTAAATTGAGCGCTTGACAGGTGACTGACAACTGCAGGCGCGTTATTACGTTAATATTAAACTACACGTGAGGTTAAGAGTTCTGACCTTGCCCTTTAAGAAAAGTATTCGAAGCACGTGTACCTACTCGTAAGTACACGAACACCGGACAGACAATCAGGGCCCCGATTCTCTTATTGCAATAGTGTCACGATAGTCTTTCATTGATCTTATAATTGTTGATGAATGACAATGGCATCGCTATTGCCATTTTGCTTAAAGTTCATATTCTGCTAAATTCATCGTAGTGGTTCGATCAATGGTCTCGTAGTTGTGTTTGAATGTCATTGTTGTATTCCCATTATTAAAAAACCTGTTAATTAAAATGATTTTCGAAAATATAGTATTTTTAAACTGTTATTCGTGCCAGATTTCATTTATATATATTTTTACATATTATTTATTTGTGATAAAAGCAATCTGAAGTAGTAAGAAGTTTGTAAATAGCAAAAAAACATAAAAAGTAATGTGGAACG
Organism: Xestia c-nigrum; assembly: GCA_916618015.1. Classification (NCBI taxonomy): domain Eukaryota; kingdom Metazoa; phylum Arthropoda; class Insecta; order Lepidoptera; family Noctuidae; genus Xestia; species Xestia c-nigrum. The sequence continues at coordinate 7,947,139 of OU745245.1, read as the reverse complement.
TGGATAAATGTGCAACTATCCAACTCATTGTATCTGTTTAGCTGTTAAAGTCAAATGTGACATTTCTACGTAATGTTTATTAGTTTTTATTTCTAGTGGCCGGTGTTTAGATTTATTTTCTTACATGTGTTATAAATTATCTTTATTAAAGAAGCCTATGTAGATTGCAATACAAAATAGTGCTAATTGAGCAAATTTCCGCTCTAATTCTCAAAGGAACTATCAAAATGTTGGCAGATTACTGCGTAAGTCAGCCATTCGGTTGTCATTATGTACAAGACTACTATTACAAGCTATTTCTTTCAATGCAATGTCCGTGATTGTTCATTGGATAGTCATAATGCCGCCATGATGTTAGTAGATCACTAAACTTGTCAAAATGAACAATTATGATATCAATGAAAGACTATCATTACACTATTGCAATAAGAGAATCGGGGCCCAGGACCCACGCGCGAAGGCGCTTCATCAAAACTCAAAACTGTTGTTAGAAATAACAAGTGACCGTATATTAAACGGCTGTCCAATCCTGTCATTCATCCATTGGCGGCTTTGTGTTAGAACAAAGGAACTTTAGCGTTAGCTGGCCCGCCACCGATCCGTGACGAAACAATAAACGCGAGCTAGATAAAACAAACTTTGACAATTGCTCAACGACGTGAAAAATTAACAAGACCCTTGGTTACCGTTTGTAGTTAAGTACTGAAACAATTGATGTGGGGCCTACGTTATTGCGTCCTTTTGGTTCGCGCGGCAAGAAAAAGTGGCAGCGTATATTGCTTCATCATCGCACCGTGTAATAAAGACGCTATCGAACACTTGGTCTAATGACTAAAGTCATTACTTTTTTATTTTTGAATGACTTTAACAGCAGTGATAGCCTACTAGTATGATCGTCGGACAGCCAAGTTATAGTCTAAAGTTCAAACCTAAAACAACCACCTCTGACTTTTCGAATTCACGTGCGTATTGTACAATTATTACTTGCTTCGGTGAAGGAAAACATTGTGAGAAAACCAGCATACCTGAGAGATATTTCTGAATACGGGGTCAGGTTAGACACTAACCACACGATTAATAAAGATTACTTTAACTTATGTTCTATAAAATAAACAAAACCTTGCCGTCGGACTCGGTACTTATACTTCTCCCAGATCAGCTACAAGATTACGTACTTGAAAGATAAGGCTTAGAAACTAAGTTGGTGATGTAACCTAGATTAGCAAGTTTAAGATGGAGGCTCCATCTTGATAATATAAACCTCACAGCCAGAGAGTATCAGTGATACATAACTTTCTGGAAAGGCTACGTTTTTTATGGATTAGATGAACTATGAGGATTGAAAGAAGAATGGGGCTTAACAATAACGTAAGAGTCGAAGGCCTGCTGCAGAGGGCAGCTAAAATCGTAATAATCATATACCCTTTCCCAACTATGTTGGGGTCGGCTTCAAGTCCAACCAGATGCACCTGAATATCAGTATTTTACATGGAGCAAATGCCCATTTGACTACCACAACCTAACTGGGTTGTGGTAGTCAAATGGGCATTTACATACTTAACACTTCATATATATGGCTATCAGATTTTCGTCCCACTGACTACTGATTGTAAGGACTTTCAAAGATCTACAAATAACAGTCGGGATCAAAGAGGAGATATTTCAATTTTTTATTCATCTTTTATAAGGTAATTTTTAACGAATACCAAGAATTTTCAGTTTAAGTATTAACCCTTCGTATGCCACACAAGACACAATGACTTTTTAATTGTGTCTATAATTCTATACAAGAGGTTAATAATTAAAACTAAACTTACGAGCCTAGACTAAGAGAATAATAATATGTACTTGAGTATACTCTCGATCTTCGCTTCAAGTCCTCAAGAATTTCAACAACCAATTTGCCGTCACAGAAATCTAAGTTAAGCTTCACTAGGCCAGGTTAGAAACGGGTCGGTGGTCCTCATTATATTCAGTAATTGGATAGGTGATTATAAAAAGAGGCCCGGCTAGGATTTAGATTGCTCTCCGTTCAAGAGCCGTCGACGCGACGGCTAGTGGAGCCGACGGCCGCCGTTCAGTTTTGCCGGCAGCTCGAGATTTGATGATTTAATCTACGTTCATTTGGTAATATACATATTGTAGGTAAGATGTTCATGGCTTTATAAAACAGGTCGTTTTATTATATTAAATTGTAACATGAGTATTTTAATATTCGTGAAGATTTTCAGGTAAATCTCAGTCTAAAATACGAAGACTAGGTGAAGAATCAAGACACCCAAAGATAAAGTTGAACTCTTGAAAAGAAAGCCTGTTTTAGATGTGGCAGATGAACTGTGACGTCGAAGAACTATTCGGAAAAAACGTTTAAAAACGTTCTAACAAGACGATAGATAATATTGCCTTGTTCGATTGTCTGTCAATAACGATAAATTTCTTCCTGATTCAATAACAGATGAACTGATTTTATCAGGTCATCCATTTCGTTCAACATGTCAAAACCCCGCTAACGCTTGATCGCCGCACAAATCAGACTTATCCCAAGTAAATCACCCACACGCTTGTTATTAAATCAAACGTCTACCTCTTTATATGAGCTGATTAAGCGTTATGATTGCGTCTATAAATAGCCAAGTTATCCAAGTTGCAATCATGTTGCCTTACCCCGCAGTAAGCCGATCGGGCTTCGACACCAAGGCATGAAGCCGGTCAAATGCCATAACCCTCTACTTACGCGTACATTTCCGTAGTCTTCCCTCGGCTCGCATTGAGGGGTTAAGGTTGCCTATGAATTATTGATTTCAAGGGCTCTTTCTCTAAATAGCTGCAGTTAAAGGTTGAGCTAAAAATAATATAAGAAGCTAATAGAATTTGATGTGTTCAGATTATTTTTTGATGCAAAATAATTTCGGGCTACTTATATTGAGAGGTAGGTTTGTATTTTGATCAAGAGCAGTATAGAATTAGGCACACCGATTCGTTAGATTTCTGAATAGTACTTTTGAATAGTATGAACCGTTTTAAACGAAAATATTTACTGAATTTCAATTGCCGTCGGTAGATTCGGCCGGTAGATCAAGAGAGAAAATAGGAGAAGGTTAGTGTGTCTATAAAATAAGGAATAACACTGCACAACTATTTAAATCTATAATCTAAATGAAGTTAATGATATTAGTTATTTAATATTGTCAAACATGAATGGTGTGATAGAGAAAGAGTGATGAATATTCACCTTTCTTCCCTGGGGAGGTGCAGTTGTTCTTGTTAGAGGGAGACTTGGTCTCGGCAGCCGCCATCTTCTCTTTTTCGGAAGCCATGCTAAGCGCAGTACACACTAGACGTCCGAATTTATAACACGGTCACTCCGCTGCTCATACCTGTCTTTACCGTAAAGAGTACGAGTTAAGCCGGGCTGCGGACGACCGCACCCAAGGACCACACAAATGACTATTACCGATAATGAACGATGAGTGATTACCGATGACTAAAATTGGCAAACAGTCATCCAAATATTTACTTTAACGCATAAAAATTAAAAAAATCGACCGCAAGTCACCTACTATGATATTTACTTAAATTGATAGACCGAGTCGTGTCGCACTGGGTATTCCTAATATTTGTGGAGTGTTTGTCAAGTTTAACTTTTAAGTATTGTACGTGATGAGTTAATTGGTGGGAGATCACGCTGCGCCCGCGCTGTGACTCGACAGCCCTGTTGATACTGAGCTTGCTACTGAAACTGTCGATGTTTGTCACATTACCAGATTAGTTAAACCGCGCTAATCGCACATCCAATATGTTACTACTCATTATCATGTCGGAAAAAGGTCAAAGTACTTACATTCAAGTACTGACCAGATACATATGTGTTGACTTAGGTACTTAAGATGTAGCGCAGTCGTGCTTTTAATTAAGTTCGTCAATAGATGACAACTAAATATTTCAGACTTGTGACCAATTTTTCCATAGTCATTTGCGGACTAAGTTGTACTTTTTAATGACATTCGTTGCTTTAATTTGACTGATTTACAAGCAACTTCTACGGTTTCAACTATTTCGTATTTGACAAAGAATTTTCCGACTTTCCGACGCCTTATAAAACATCTTGAAATACTATTCAGATTCAGGTTTTAGATTAAGTACAGTTGTGTTTAATATTAAAAAAAACACAACTGTACTTAAAGCTTAGATAAAATACTACATTTGTGTCGCTTAAGTAGTGTGTTCCTCGTTTATATTATAATAGTTCAAAAGACTGTGATAATGTGACCATATTCAAAATTTACAAAAGAGAGGTGTTAACTGATAACAATTACATACAGTCATTAAAACCATCGTAGTAGATGTTATTTGTGTTCTAAAATGATATTCGTCCACACAATAAAGCCAGTTGTAGGGGCAGTACAAAAGAAATCTAAAACATGAATGATTTTTGCTGAAAACAATTTGCAAATGGGCGAAATGATGTCGAATGGAATCTCTCGCTGTATGATTAATGAATATGACGAAGCGATTAATTTGTTTCAATATAATTATTTTTATAGCGGTAAGTGCCTTATATTATTTTACTAACGAAGCACGGAGCATTCAAAAGTTCTAATGTAACCACTTAATTTGCCTAGTTTAGGGTAAAAAGTGTTTTGTTTCATTCCTCTTTAGACTCTATCTCTACTGACTTTAAGTCGAAATTTCTTTGAACAGGTATGAAAACCACGACGCGACGAACAGCTCGTTCTCGTAGACTGCAGGCTATGTGTGTAGCAGCGCTCGTAAATAAAATATTCACTAGTATACAAGAAACGTCTTGAGATAAATTTCTCTTATAATTTATTTATACGCAACCTTTACAAGTCAGCGACGTCGCAACACAATAAACCGCGGAACAGCGCTCCACTGTGACACATACATAACAAGTGGAAACCTTCGCGGATGTCACGACGGTTCTGACAAGGGCCACTGACACACATAACCTGTCAATACGCACGAAATCTCAAACGTTACGTAAGCCACGATTATAACCTGCAACACTGGCGATTACTGTTATTGTTGTGGGCGCGAGATGAGATGCAGGGGTATGTGGACCTTGGGCGTGCAGCTGGCAGCGCGGCGGGCGCGCGGCGTGCGGGCGTCGTGCGGAACGCGTGGAGGTCGCGTGCGGCGCGCGTTCGGGACGCGCGCGTCGGGTCCCGGCTCGCCGGAGGCTGCGGCCCGGGCGGGATCGATGCGGGCGGCGGGCGGCGGCGGAGTGCAGCAGCTGGGAGGCTGCGCCGCGCCCCGCCCCCCCGCAGCCCGCGCCCTCAGCCGCCCCCGCGCCCCTAGCCCCCGGCGCCGCGCACGCGCCCCCTAGCTCGCGCCGCCGCCGACCCGCCGACCCGACGCCGCACACCACGTTTCAATTCCCTCTTCATCCCCGACTGATTTACGATACGTTCCATCTTATAATGATATTTTTTCATATCGGTCTGCCAATTGTAGCCTATGATGAATTTTAACGTTGGAAACGTTTATGAGGCTCTGGCGGATTCGGATGTACTTACCTAATCAATGTAGTTGGGCACTTATTTGAAGGCACTTCTAGTAGAGCTGCCAACTTTGGAGGCCTGTGTAATACAGACCTAAACGTAGGTATGTGCTGGATGTATCTTCAGTTTTTTTTTTTAAGAAATTCTAAAATATGTAGGTATTAGAACACAAGATGTAATTGGTTCTATTCAAATGATCTGAATAGAACCGGATGCGGATGTACGGATCCGTGGATCTGAATCAGATCCATTACATCTGCATCAGATTTTCGAGTACGTCGTGGGCTGTTCTAATTTTCGAAAAGCCCCAATCTCCAAAGGAATACAATATACTGCTCCAAATAGAAAATGCAGATCATTAAATAATATTTGTACATAAAATATCAGTCTGGAAGCTTCAAGGCTTCGCTATCAACAAGGCGGCTATTTTTGTAAAATTCCGAGATCAGCCTCCGCGATTAAGTTCGGCGCCATGACTTTCTGTCCGCCTACTGTCTTGTTAGTCAGATTAGAAAAAAAAACATTTTCATTACGAGCCGTATAGTCTCGTCGCCTCGACCCGCATAGGTACTAGAGTGGACCAAGACGACGCTGCTGACTCCTGATCTCGATAGCCGCGTGTCTTATCGCCTTTAATGGCGGGTCCCACTTCACCCCCTCGGCAACTGCCGCCCCTAATGTCGGTCGGCAGCTTGTTTTGTTAAGGTAGGTTCAATTATACAACGTACATATCATACGTGTACGTCAAAGTCTCTGTATGTTCTAGTGGAGTAATTATTTTAATGAAGGCTCTATATAGCTACCTCCGTGTCATGTCTGGTGGTATTACCAGTATAAATTACCTTTTCGACTACTGTAGCTCTATTTATTCTTCTTAGTAATACAACCTTTATCGCTTATACCCAGTTGACCTTTTAGGGTCAATGGGTTCTCATGTACTTAGGCAGTACCTCTGAAGATAATCATCAGTAAAGGGTTAAGCGAGTACTTCTGTTGCTATTTATTTCAAGAGACACCTCTTTATTCTTGTATTGATAATTTCAGGAACAGATAAATTACAGTCTGCATTACAACTAGATCAAACAAATACTATTTCCATAGCTTAGTGGCTAGTTCAAGCCAATTTCCGTTTTGTTGTAGTTCAATTCATGTAAAATAAAAGGCACTGATAGGTACTGCAGTTTAAAAATAAACAGGACGTAATGACGTCGTTTTTCCGACGAGTTTTCGATAATGCGTTCGATCATTTGCAACATCCCTTTGTTCGTTAGACTGGGGACTTGAGATAGATTGTTTTATCTGCTGACAATGTTTTAGATGAATGGTTGGCTTTAATCTATGGTTGTCATGAATTATAACTAGCAGTAGATTTTATTCTGTCTGCCGTTCTTAGATACAGAGCGATAGGCAGTCTTTACAGGTAATCTGTAGTTCCACAGTCGATCCAACGGGTATCAATAAGTAATTGGGTTCAGGAGGTCAGATAGAGCTGTATCTGACTAAAGTGGAGGTCGAACCCAACATAGTTGGGAAAAGACAGGCACGAGATAATGATGCGCAGTGTGCATTATCCTAGACAAACCGACAGCTTCTTAAATTCCATCACACAAATGACAAAAGTCTCCACTTTTTTGAAAGATTTAAAGTTGAAACTTTTTGTTGAAATCCAAAGTTCTGGTTGCTATGATAAAGTACGTCTCTCTTACAAATCTAATTGTAGTAAATCACGAGCGGATCTGTCGCTGAAAGTTCGTTGCACGTTTCAGTTCAACTTCCCGGTTTGATTTACAGAAACAGCTCATTTGGAACTAACGATACTTTCAAAGTCAGTGTACCAGCGGAATTTTTGATGCTGGTTTAAATATGGATGGATCATAGTTTGCTGGATTGGTGGAATTTGGACTGGGCTTTAGTCTCAGTGAAGTTGCGTAGTTAACTATGGCGGAAGTACTCAAATAAAAGAACTATATTTCACTAGATCCGGCTCGAAGGACCAATATTTTGTTTAAAACTTGTTTTTCCTGTCGTCCGAATTCAGAGAATTTCTGTGTGATTGCGTAACAAATAAACATCTAAACTCTTAGAATAAAATTTTAGTTTGAACAATTAGTATATTAGTGTTGTGACCTTTCCTACAAATTAATGTTGGTAGGCAGTAGGATTTCATTGTGAGATTTTAATTAAAAGTAATTTCCAGCTTTACGGTGCTAATAGAATTTAATGAGAGATTTTCGGCAAAGTCTATACACTTTTACTCAAAGCCTACGGTTAGTGGCTGTATTGTAGCTACTGAAGCGTTGATGCCGATGAAGGGAAGTATAATAAAAATGAAATGTTATGAGGGTAATGCCGCGGGCAAAATTAAGCGAAATTATAGTTAATAAAGTTCGCTTTACCTAGCGCTATGCTGTTGACTCATTCGTTGAACGTTAATAAAACTCTTGAAATAAAACATTGTTTGCTAATTAAATCTTTAGTATTAATTAGAGAATTGGTCTGGTCGGTAAAGAATTTAAGAAATTCTATCAGTGAGAACGATTCCCGGGTGGGTGTGGTTGGGTGCTCAATAAAATGGTGAGACATTTGCTTCGCGGTGGCTTGAACATGAGATTTAAATCACATTTTCAAATGCCGCGGTTTGGTTTTAACCTTTTTCGTGATACGATAAATCGTGGTGTATCTCATAAAAGGTGTCTTGCGTCTTTTTTGTCAATACGTCGTTTGTTATTTGGAGGCTTTACTATCATTTCAGTAGATTTGTTTACCCTGCCTGGTGAAACTACATTCCGCCAATTCTGGGTTTTTGCGAAAACCAATATTGTGACCATTTTACAAAAAGTTCTCTTTTTGTAAACGTGTCGCGACCCACGTTAGATTTACTTTCCAGGCATCATGTATCATTTCAGCAACAGAACACAAAGCGAGAGAATTTTTCGTGGCGACAAAAGCTGCATGTTTGTCCACTAAGAAGTATTCGGGACGGCGCAAATCACGAAAGCTTTGCGTCCCTCACGTCCGCGCCGTTGAATGTAAAGGCTCGACGTTTTAATTTTTTTTTGCGTTCCTTAATGCGTAGTGTGAAAACACTTTTTATAGAAAGTTTTGTACATGAAAATTCTGCTTGTATTTTTACGAATACTTTGGCCTGGAGTGTTAAATTCTGGCCGTATATCACTGTTTTAACAACTACATAATTTCAGCCAAAAAAACGGCCAGTACTGGCCGTATCTATGTAGAGTAATTTGAATTTAGAAAACCAGATTTTGGCGTAGCTAAGGGTATTATGTGACTATAACTACCATATAACTACCTACTATAACAACGAACGTAACGCAAACATTGGAATAAAGCAATTTCTTTGGCCAGTATCAGTTTATATGTGGTGGTAAATATTTGCCGAAATGAATGAATATTTTTGACCGCGCCGGTCGAAAATATTAATAACAATAGAAGTCGCCGTTCGTAGCTTTAAAGACAAAGTTTCAGCTTGACTCATTTCATTCGGCTAACCTCGTTTATTGGTTTTTAGATTTGACATCGAACTAAAAAGAAAAAGCGAAAATACTTCAAAGAGGAATTACGAGTACTCCGAAAGAGTTATGTAACATGCCTTCCGGGCAAGAAAATGTTGACTCGAATTTTTATCTCTCGGACTTTTAACTTATCTTAACTGAAGTTAAAGTTCGCATTCCTGTTTTTAGTTTAAGTGTTCTTTTACTTAGTTTTTTTTGCTTTAGCCAGTTACTTATTTATGTAACTTTTCATCTATGATATGGAACATGTCAAGTTTTTTCATTTCTAAAATAGAAATGTACATAAACGTAATAATTACAATTTGTAGTCGTAAGGTCAGTTTGAACGTAGATAAGCGTCCAGAATGGCCAAAAAGATCTCACTTCAGTTCTAAATGTTGCAATTTTCAAGTATTTTTTTCTTCTGCCTTACCTAATTTTCAAAATCTAATTTAATGACAATTTTGTTATTCAAATTAGGATATGGGACGTTACTGCCATAAATCATACTCATAGCTTATAGCTTCATAGTCTATTTTACATTACAAATCGAATATTTCAAAACATCTATCCAACTGAATTCATCCCCCCCTATATGGGCAGAACCCGACCACTTTAAACTCCATTCCGATTTTGAGGCACTCACTTAACTGAAACCTTTTGACATGATGACTCGAGGCAGGGTTTTAGTCGATGCCTGGGGAATTATCGCATACGGTACAACGGTGAAGGCGAGGGTCGAATCGAATCGGTTTCGTTACGTGACGTCACGGTACCGTGTTCCGTGTCGTGTCGGGAGCAGGTATTGCCATTTTATTGGAGGCGATGAGTCGATAGCGCGGGTCGATTCCGATGTATCCTAAATTGGGGTTGGCGATTTGGGTACGGACGTTTTATGAGCATGTATCTAAAGTGTCTTTAATATTACTGGCTAAAATATTATGTTATTTTTTTGAGAAATAGGTTCAGCAATACATAGTAAAGAAGTAAAGATAGAAAATTTGGTGTAAATAAAATATTCTAATCAAATAATTGTTTAGGGCAAAAACCAACGCACCTTTTTAGCTCCATCCATCCCTTTCAGTGGGGCACTAAGCAGTGACGGATTAACCCTTAATCAAATTAAGCAATTGCCTAGGGCATCACGCCTGGGGGAGGCACCAGAAGAAGCACAGAAAAAAATCCGTCCTTAGGGCATCACGTCTCATACAGAGAAGATGAGCATGGCCCCTGCGCAAGGATGACACGCAAAATCGTGAAGCATTCCATATATTTCGCGTTCCTTGAGGCGGCTCGCCGCCCATTATCTGAACGCGCCCCAAAAGGTGGTAGCCGTGAAGTACCGTGCGCACCGCACGATGGCGGCGGACCTGCTTGCCGGATTGCCGCCATGGGATCTGGAGGCGATAGTCCTCGCGCGCCTACACGAATGGCGTGCAGAAGCGCTACCTACGCCGGGGGTAAACTCCGCTGCCATGGCAAATCGCCGCTCAGCGGACAGACCTCCGGCGCGATCTCATGGCGACATGCAGAGAGCGACTGTCGCAATCCCGTGCAGGGCACTACACGATAGTGGCGATAAGTCCCCTCTTTGAGGAGTGGCTGGAGAGGCGCCACGGTGTCCTCACCTTCCGCCTGACGCAGGTCCTCACTGGACACGTATGTTTCGGGAGGTTCCTGCATCGAATCGGGCGGGAGGAAATGCCCGGGTGTTTCCATTGCGAGGATCGACCAGAGGACACGGTGGCGCACTGCACCGTGGAGGTTTGCCCCGCGTGGACGGAGCACCGCCGTCCTCGTAGCGGCGATCGGCCGCGGCGACCTCTCGCGTCCGGCCCTGGTTCAATCCATGGTCCGGAGTGAGACGGAGTGGGAAGCCGTCACCTCCTTCTGCGAAGCAGTTTCGTAGCAAAGGAGGTGGCGGGACGCCAGAGGGAGAGAACCTCTCGCCTCAGCCGCCGCGGGAGACGCACCGGGTGTCACCGGCCACCGTAGGCGTGGGCTTGTGGACGGTGAGCTATGGCTAGCTTGCCGTCCATCCGTCTTATAACGACAGGCCGTGTCGACGGCGCGTTTGTTTATTATTTATTTTATTTTGTCAATAAAAGGCTGTCACTCCCTCCCGCTCCGCACAGAGTGGGAGAAGTCATTTGATGATTCCATCCGAAAAAAAAGGGCATTACGTCTCACTCTCACGTCGTCGCCAAAAACCACACCAAAAAAAAGTTACTAGGACTAACTGAAAATTCGCGCGTTTTAAGTTGACACAGAGTCTGACCTAGACTACTAGGTTCTAGACCTTTTGGCGATTCTAGTTGTCATTCGGATAGGGGCCCCACAGGCGTGGATTGCTTAGGGCATCAAGTAGTCTTAATCCGTCACTGGCACTAAGCAATATAACTTTATGAAGTAATGGTACTTTAAATTGAAAAACAAATCTGGAGATTCAAATTAAGATTTTTCCTGAGGTTATGACCGGAATTTTTAATAGCTAAAAGGAAGCCGATTTAATTTTTGATTAAAATTTCGTGTTCCTCGCTGAATTGATAATGTAAGAAAAACATTGGGACGCCAGATGTTTTTTGAATCGTCGAAATTCTGAGGCAATTGAAGGTCACGTTGATTCCGATAAACTTTATTTGAATGTTGATTATTGCTTTTTATCATGCCTGAATAACTGTTTGTAAAACGACTGAAATGGTACTTAAATATAAATCAATCCTCCAATATCAAATAAAGCGAACATAATATAACGTCTACGGTAAATTGCGAACATAAACAGACAGCATCAAGTCATTTATCAAAATGGAATAGGATGGCGATAAAAATACGGTTCCGGTGGGGTTAAGGCCTCTACAGAAAGTGCGCGGGCCCAAAATGGCCGACGTCGTTTACTTAGGCACGGGAGCTGCTATTCCTGAATTTTTAATACTCTTTTTGTTCCAGATCGTCGGGAAAGACAAAGAGAGAATAATAGAGAAATAAATGACGGGAATACGAATCATGTTTGCAGTTTACAATCGGATATAGACGGTGTTTCGTAATCTGTTTTATTTCAATTTAATAATACTGATAAAATATTGCTTTTTGTTTTCGCTGTGGTTGGTTTTCTTTCGTATTTTCTCTTTTGTTACGAGTTCTCAGACTGTTAAATCTTATTACCTGGGAAACACCTAGCGTCATTACCGAGTTGATTTATTGTAGACGTTGGCGCAAAGGAGATTCAGCGGTAGACATATTATTTCATATTATTTAGTGTAATTAGTTCTGTTCCATATTTAGTAGCGGTGGTGAGGAGCTTGGCAACAAAGACTAAAAGAAAATTTCAATACCGCACAGCAGTATTTTTTTGCATGCTTTTCCATGTAGGCTAAACTCAAACTATAGTTTTATCAAATAAGTTCGTTTCCTTCAACCCCACAAATCAAAATGCCATAGCAAATACCGTTGGGTATTAAAACACAATGTTATCTAAATAACAACAAAACTAAAATTACGTCGTTACGTATAGTTTTTCAAACAATATTGTCTGCAGAACTAGAATAGGGAAAACAAAAGCGCGAATGTGATTTGCAGTGACCCATTTCGCAGTATGGCCGCCCATAAAAGGAAATAGGATTAAAATTGGTTTACTTTTCATCGTCACTCCACAAACTCAAACTAAGTTAGAATAACGATGGCTAACTTACTCCAAAGACTTTGATATGAATATGTCACCGTAAAATTGTAAAACCTGTTAGATTGTAATCTATCTAGGGAGATTTTAAACTCTCGAAAGATTGTCAAACGAACATACTGCTTACAATATAACGTATTATTTTTCGGAAGATTCGAAGTGAAAGTATCTCTGCCCCCATAATCGGGACTTGGGGCACCCCGACGTTAGGTTAGTTAGGTTCCTTTAAACCCTGCAGTCAGAAATAGGCGACTACGCTTTTTATATGTTCGTTTGACAATCTTTCAAGAGTTTACAATCTCGTTAGTTATATTACAATCTAACGGTTTTTACAATGTAACGCTGACAAATATACAAGATTTTTATGCTACTGTTTCTATAAGCATTTTTAATATGACTTTTTATGTATGACCTACATCCTATCCTATCATAAGAAAAGGAAGTATATTTACTTGCGTCAATCATTCATATGAAATAGTAATACTTAGGTTTTAAAATTTCATATTTTTTATGAATGGCCTGTACACTCACGAGAATCAATATAGAGTGTTTTTAATTAATTTAAAAGCAATGTTCGCGAGAATTAATTGTAACTTGGAGATAGGATCTTTTTCATAAAAATATGAGTTACAGAATGAATTTTTAATCAGAACAGTAGGAGAAAAACCCTTTTAAAAGTTGTTAAATGTTTACATATCTTATACTCTCGTGACTGTAAACATCTAAATCTTGTATTTCAGTACATTTCATTAATATTGAAATCTAGTCACTGTTTGCAAAAAAAAAACAATTTTAGCAAAAAGTAAACGTTACAGTACATAAATGTAAAAGAGAATAACAGAAGAATAAAGAATTCAGAATTACGGATGTTATTGACTTTTATGATTTCCTTGAGAGGTACGTAAATAACGGATACAGATTACATAATCTGTGGCGAATTACAGAAATAATGTTACATTACGTAACCATTGATTGAGGAAAATTATTAGAAAATCTTCTGTTGAAAGAATTGATTGATTGAATTGATACAAGATTATGTCTGTTTCTCCAGACATATTAGTACTGTTTACGTATTGTAAATCATACCTAGTATACTGCTGAAGTTTACGTATTACTGGAAAAATGTCAGACTAAACCTAAATAAAATACGTGGGATTTTGGGTGAGATCTACAACGTGGTTGTGTGTGAGTGACGAAGCATTTGGAAAACATTTACAGAATGCTGAATAATCATAATATGTCCGCTCTGTGACTGTGTGTTTGTAAGGATTCAGGGAAAATATGCAATGGGCCTTACGGCGTTGCTATCTTAATTAAACGTTGCTAGCATTTAATTACGTTCATAGATCAGATTGTGAGCCTACAGGTTAATAGTTAGAGTTCACGAATAAGTGGTCGGGACGAGAAGGACTCAAGGAAGAAGTATTGGTTTTCTTTTAAATTGTTGATTAAATTAAGACAAGATACCTTATCTACGTCGTTAGAGGAAATAAAAGATTGGATTAACTGAGTGAATGAGCTCTGAATCTGTGAAGTTTTAGTCGTTTAAAATCGTATGCTACGCTGAAAGCGAGGCTCGGGAGTGGAGTGGGCGTGGTTGGTGGAAAGTGGCGTTGATGTATGGGCTTGCAGGAAAAATGCTGACAGCTGTGGATTTCTGTGTATACAAAAACTGCTCGTTTTCACGCAACTGTGCTCTCTGGACTGATGAGACTGGCAACTGGTTCCAAAATAAACCGTATTTTCATTTTTGTTTATTCTTTACATAACTATTTGTCTATACATTTTTGAAAACAATATTAAAAAAAAAGACGTGTGGCACTCGGGGACTGCCGCGGTAAAGCTATTGCATAGCATTTTTTATCAACTTATGCAATTATAATTATTTATTTATTTTATCTTTCCGCTTGTTGCCGGCTCGAGGACCAAACGCAGACTGAATGTTTAGGCTCGACTTCCCATCACGATGAAATTATGAATTTTGTAATGATGGTTCCAGACACACATACACAGACACGTCAAACTTATAACACCCCGTCGTTTTTGCGTCTGCCGCGCTCGGACGCCGACAATTCATCATTTCATCATGCGGGGAAGCCGAGCCTGAACATTCAGTCTGCGTTTGGTCCTCGAGCCGGCAACAAGCGGAAAAATAAAATACATAAATAATTATAATTGCATAAGTTGATAAAAATGGTTACAAAGAAGGTCTAACATCAAATGAATACAACCTACAACTCCTAGTTACGGCAATATTTTAAAAAGAAAACTAGCTTGTCATTGTCATTATCTGACATGGAGTGACATGGAGTGACATGGGGTGTTAGAATAGGTTATTTTCGTTAGGTTGTTTTCGTTACGGAATTTCTGGATTCGGTCTCCACGCTCAAGGCCCGCAATAGAAGCTATGCATTAGCTTAAAAATAAATTACTGTGTAGTCATTGAAAATTGACATATAACACTCAGCGTAAAAAAACCCAAATTAAAAAATATTACATTAGCGGTATCAAAAACAGGAGTATTATTATTATATTAGCTAACTGGCTAGTAAGTTTTATGACCAGCTCTTGAAGTTGGTATTTGTGCGCCGACGCATACTGAAATATCAGTGACGAATTTAAATACGAGTTCACGCTTGAATATAAAGGTGCCCATATAAATTAATCAATGATCTACTACCATTTTCAATAATTCCCCGACATCCAATGACTATTATTTCTTCAGCTAAGCGATGATATTCACGGGCACTAAGCAGATTATCGACGTAACTGCGTAACCACCGCGTGCCGACCACGTGACTCTCAATAGAATTAACTTCGCAGTGACAGGTTAAGTCGCTTACCTTTACGCCCAATTTGCGTGTCCGGTTACGTTTGCTCGTGCTTGTTTGTGTGACGCAATTACACTCGTGTCCCTTAATGTTGAATTAAACACATTGTCAAAGGTATTATGTATGAATTAATAACATTGTGTAACGGATTATTTTGATTTTGACATTGTACAGGGTATTATTTTATTAAACTTATTATTTTACTTATTATTTTTCAATTAATGACATTTTATATAACGTATTAATTTGAACTTATGACATTTTCTTAGGTATTTATTCCATTTTATTTTCTTTCCGACTCTGTTCGTGGTATTAATTGGATTTTATGAAATGTAGGTATAATTATAAATTTTGCATGCCTGAATTGGTACAATACAGTGGACTGCGCATTCACTTGACATCTGGAAATGTATAAATGTACTGTGTTGAGCAATAAATATTTGAATTTGAATTTGTTTTCCATTCATGTAGTCAAGTATATGATACTGATAACATACGGGGCGAAACATGGTCGCTCACAATGGGCCTCAAAAGGCTTGAAGTCACCCCAAGCTCAAAGGTTTTGCGTGATCAATATCAGATATGAAGACATCCGCAAGAGAACCAAGGTTATACCGACTTAGCCCGAAGAATTGACAAACTTAAGTGGGAACGGAAGGCCGATGGGGCCGAAAAGTTCTAGAGTGGCGACCGTGAACCGGAAGACGATGCGTTGGAAGACCTCCCACTAGGTGGACCGATGACCTGGTGAAGGTTGCGGGTATCCGTTGCGCGAGTCGCACGGGGCCGTTCAATGTGGCAACACTTGGGGGAGGCCTATGTCTAGCAGTGGACGTCTTTCGGCTGAAATAATGATGATGATGACAATGGAAGTTCAGAATCAATCGGTCAGACTTAACTTTAGACACTTTGCGTAGTATCACCGTAAGCCAGGAGGGAGGAGGATGAACCGTGTGGTTGAAGTCAGAGATGTATGACAGGGCTATTTACCCGCCCCTCAGGATATGCTATGATCGTCACCTACCCACGAACCAATCTAGGCAAGCACAGCTAATTTTTTGAGATCGACTCGTGCGGCAGTTATGATTTAACCAGGATCTTACTTAACTACCTTATAAAAAAACATTATTATATCATTTAACAATATACATACGTGACCTTTTAGACTTCATATAATTAGGTAAATGAAGCTCGGCTCATTACACGGGTTCATAATAAACAAACACAGGTACATTTGGGGAAATGGGAGTTTTTATCAAGCCGAAACTAATCTACTTTGCCGTTTGCCCCTCAGTAGGTAATCCGGCTGAGACTCTAAAAAGACCACTTAAGCTAATTTAAGACCCGCAAAAAACTTTTTGCTTGCTACATAAGTATCTTGTGTATTGAATTATTTATTTATCTCCTCTCAGAGAGCGGGTCGATGGGAAATTACTTTTTGTATCGAGTTAGATAGTAATCGGTACGTTGCTAGAGATAAATATGTACGTGTATTTACTGGCTGCTGGATGGTATCAAAGAAAATGAGTGAGACAGTACTTATACGTATTTGTTTTGTCGATAAACATGGTACCAACATCGACCAACAAAAAATACTGTAATATGTGAATAAAATGTACGAATAGGTAGGAATGTCTCTGGCTGGAAGTGATAATATTCAAAAAGGTAATTAACTAACGTATGAAGAATTAATGACGCCCACAACATAATAAATATTCTAAATACCCGCTGAATTTCACAAGCTCACCTATTCTGCATGAAAAGTTACGTGGAAACGTTGCATAATTAATTCGTTCCTGAAAGTCAATGAAAGCATGATATTTACTCGCGTGCTCCAACATTTGGAAAGTGTTTTTCGAAATATGCATAGATACTTGTAATACCCAATTATACACCGTGTTGTAAACGAATCAATACGAGCAGGGCACGGATACCACAGATAATATAAAAAGTTAACCTGCCGATTCATCCCTAGGTAACACTTGCGTCGGGGATGAATAACATTTTGCGCTAGTAAAAACTTTTCCGATTAAAATTCAACGCACGATCCCTGGATGTGCGCAGCGAGATTGGTGTGTTCGTAAAAGGATATGTGGAGCACAGATTAAATTCAACAATTTTAGTGTTAGTTGGGAATGAAACGAAATTCTAATTATTATGACATAACCTCACGCATGTAAGCCCAGAGGTTAGGCAAAGGTGTACCTAATAGTATGACCCACATTTTACTAGTTAATCCCATGTAAAAGGTAGCGAGCCTATTGCCATTAAACAGGCATAAATCCATACTTCTTGCTACTGAGTAATTCCTGTTGGAAACACCCAATAACACTGCCTCATCTAATTATAACTTTGTTTAGAAAATAAACTCTTAGCTCGTAATACAAATGTGGGGTATGTTCTTTTTATACAATTTTTTGTGCATGCAAAGAAACTTCGTCGAAATAAATTTCAGCTGTTAATTACATAGTTCTATGTTTGTAACGTCATGTTTAGTTCGTTTTGATTACCAGCAATAAGTTTTTCTTTTTAGTTTTCCAGTTCCATGTTATAATTACTTTTATATTTTCTGCAATTTATTTGCCGCAATGGCAGAGTTTTCTTTCAAAGATGAGCATACATGATGCTGTGTACGGGTTGTTTCTTTTTGCTTTAACTAACTTTTTTATCAGATTGCATCAATGCTCAAAGGGTTTTTATTTTCCAGGATCTGAACTTATCTCTGCAAAATATCATGGCTGGATTAATTTTATAATCAACAGTACATTTGGTTCTTGGACTTCAATATATGCATTGCACTTATATCTCGTAAATTGTATTGTACCTATAATGGATAAACTATAAGTTTCTGTCTGTGTGTCAACGTTCGTATAAGTCCACTGAAAAATAATCTTCTTTATCCAAAACCTAACTAAAGCATACACAAATTTCATATAGCAGCTTTCCTTTTAGGCCGGAGTTTGCCGAGTACAAGATAATCGTGCGAGTCCACGCTACAACATGGGGGAAATATTACACCCATTAGTGTCGTGAAGAGATTTGTGGATACACGTGAAAGTACACTGCCGTGCTATAAAAGGTATACACTGGCGGACATACTCGCTTTTTTTGTCATGCAGAGCAAAACATTTTCGTGGTAACTGACACATGGGTAGAAAAAAGTACCCATTAGATACCTATTCATTTTAAATACGATATTAATTTTTCAATTAAGTACTCTGACATCACCATCATGATCTGCCTAGTTTTTCTCCAAATATGTTGGGGTCGGCTTCCAATCTTACTGGATGCAGCTGAATACCAGTATTTTACATGGAGCGGCTGCCTCTCTGACCTCCACAACCGTTAATACTGGGTAATACGATACCACTTGGTAAGACTTTTCAATGAGGTACTCTGACATAGTCTAAAAACTTTGACTTTCAGAATAGCCTAATGTAGCACAGCAGATTTAACTTTAACTGCTGTACGGACTGAAAAGATTTTAAAATGTGCCTTATTTCTGTGTTTTTATTTGAATTTGTAGATCCTTCAAAACCGCCCAAAAACTAAACTATGTTCTAAGATGTACAAATTTATGAAAGTTTTCTTTAGTACTCAGAGTTTACATTTTATTATACGAATACGTTTTTCTGCACGCATCTGTACAATCACTACAGAAGGCTGTAGATGGGATCCGGGCAAAAATATAGTGTCCAATCTCTGTTGTTCGGCGAAGTGTTACGAAATCTGTGTTTATCGTAGTCGATTATTATTTTACTATCGATATATATTTTGTAATGTGGAGGAATCTGTGATTTGATTTGTGAAAAAGAGTGTTGAGGGTATGAATTAATAGGGTATAAGAGTAGACAAAAACTAAAGGTACGATAGATGGATGGAGTGAGACTAAAAGTTATATGGTTACATAGCAGAATACAGAGACGGAGGCATATGTACTTATATGAAGAACTACAAACAAGTTCAGGAGGATGAAAATGTAATCTTTACTAATATTTTAACAAGGTTTAGTTCAAATGTTTTGATGTAAGGTGTAATCTTTGAAACTTCTGAAACGATTTCGAAAATTCTTTCACTAATGGAATGCAACATTATCTCCAAGTGTCATAGGTTATATTTAAAACATTACTGTGGGGTAATTACCCACTATAAAGCGAGCAATACCGCGGGCAAAAGCTAGTACGTTATATTCCTGGTATTTTTGTAATCATATTGTGTACCTACACAATACTATTTCCGTTCAAACCGTAAAACGTCAACCATTCTGCACCAATCTACCGCAAAATTGTTTAGGCAAGTGAGATAGCAACTGTCTCTATGGGGCGTCAAATACGTCGCGGCAAATTGGAATATCATCATCTATACAGTGACGTCACCGGTCTACCGTGTTGCCTCGAGAATTATGTCTGTAACAGACCCGTCGGGTCCGTGATAACAGCACTGTCAGTCCGCGGTGAGCAAACATGTACAATGAGATCTTTATTCATGAGGTGTTCCGATTTAATCTGAGCCAGATCGGTAGTGGCTTTATGCGTTAAGAGATGTTCAACAACTTTTGGTGACAGATTTTGTTATGTTTGTCGACAATTTGTTGCACAGGTAATGTTATGTGAACTTCTACTCTGAAGCACTCATTATGTAAAACATTTTCTCATGGTTGCTCTCATAAATTTTATTGAAGTGGGACATTTTGTTCGTTTTTCGCAACTGTACCTACAAATAGTCAACAGTATTGTGGAAAATTAATAAAGTTGTTTTTATGACAGACATTGGGCGTTTTATTGGAACATTAAATAAACAGTGGCTCGTCCTGCCGAATGAAATCAGTTCCTACTTTAATGTCCTATAAATGAATAAGCATTTCCTTTACTCGCAATTAGGGCATGCGAAACCGGGTTTCGGTAGGTCGGTTCCCATAGTAAAACCCGGGAAAAACCGGTTCCACATTGTACTCACAGTATCGTAACTGCTACAGAAGTTACAACGGTTTGTTTAAATTGCGTAATAAGTCGATTAATATACAAATATAATAATTATATTATAAACCAAGTTCGACAGTTTTGATGTTAAAGTCAAATATTGAAAGTTGCAGGAAATTGTAGCTGTTCATTAGGTTTGAAGTAGGGAAGTAAACATTGTTTACTCACATGAATACAAGCGTTGGAGGCAACAAGGGCCGCGGGCTGTAATTTTCTTTGTAAGACAACGAGTGTAATACGCGGGAGATAAGTAAACTTTTGCGGCGTACGCGCGGCAATGGCGACGTGCCTTGATATGCGTTAAATTGCTTCATTATTAAGAACATGTTTTACTTCCTCCCTTTGACATTTAAGCAGCTTATTATTTCATTCATTACAACTGATGAGTTCTTAATCATAATTAAATCTACGAAATAAAACAAAAAAATATATTAACTATGTTGCACAATATTTGCTCTTGGTTGAGAGAGAGATACAACTAAACACGAGATTTCTATCTGACCAGTACGAATTTTATGAATGTTCACTGCAACGTTATACGATGTTCATATTTCCAAGAACCTGCTGTTACCAACAAGCTTTGTTTATACTCTGAGCGTATTCTGGATATCCAATAACAAGAAATCTCGGATCAGCTATAGCCTTCGATGCTGTGCTCCGATCGATACCTTTGTGTGTACATAACTACTATTGAATTACGTTTGTAACACGTGAGCGAAGCCTCTAAGAACATCATCTGCCTTCATGAGCAATAATAATAATCCGAACAAGAACACGTTAACACCATTTGACCTTTAAATAAATAGTATTCCCACAAGGTAACATCGTGAGTCCCGATCTATTTTTAAGAAATCCCGAAATGTCAGGAGTAATCGCATAAAGATACAATTTGCTTTCGATTAAATATCAATCTTATTTTTAGATGAAAGTTCCAAAAATATCTCCCCTGAGCGCTAACCAATTAGAGATAATTTAGAGGATTCCGTGCTCGGTCATCATTCCAGTGAGTTTGAGTATAATTTTCAATTTGATGTGAGACATTCATAATCGTCTCTGTTATCGATTTTACATCGCGATGCCAATCTTCGCTTGCGAGTGCTTCTCTTTAATTAAAGGGCACAGACGGAGGAGGCGGCCACTGTGGTGAAGTTTTTGTAGCACTCTTCAAAGAGTTCCCGTTAATTAGGGTCCCATCTAAACAAAGGACGATGTGGTGAAGTATATTATGGCACCGGCTTTGTGGCAATTTGTCTCAATGAAGGAGCTGGGTGGTATTAATGTACAGCTCTACTTAAGTAGTACCATATATTCTTCTAAGCACCCGAGCGTTACTTCACTAAACTTACGTTGAAAGTGTCCGGAATTGCATTCGAGTCTAAGAGCTTAGGAGTCATTACTCGTAGCGCTATCTACAGCTTACAATACTACGGCCAAAACAAAACTATCTGCTATGATTTAATATTGTATGTTTATCTGGCCTTATTTTGGATTCACATAAAACAGAGTTTCCATCAAATATTCTGTGTAAACGAAGCGTTCATAAAATATGTACAGAGCTTGAAGCCCGTACCACGTCTAGTTTATGCATAAAATTTTATTCAGCGAGTGAGTACTGATAATGCGCTCAGATACCGTGAAACATGGAGCGAGCCAGCACTTTCCAAAGTTTTATGGTAGACGATGGAGAATAATATCTCATGCTAAGACTTTACTTAACATGTACGGTTTTGTTTCATAAGGTGAAACAGAATTCTTTTAAATATAATCGGATGCTGTTGTATATTATATTTAATATTGACTATAGTTGAAAACATGAAACATCTGTTTATCAAATTCAAAAATAATAATTTATTATTATCACCTCAAGGCAATTCGACATCACAGAAATAAAATTGACAACCATTTGAACCATTTCATTCGGCGATCGGAGCCGTCTCAATATTTGGAGCTTCTTTAAAATTCAATAAAATATTATTGCTCTCGATATTGGCTTCCCGAACGCGCAGTCAGCGTTTTCTTCGACTCCTGATTTTAATTTGATTAGTACTCAAGATTTATTTGGAAGTGATTGAGACGGACCAAAACCGGACCTGAAATTCGTGCCGGTTTTCGTTTTCGGTAAAGCAAGAAGATACGAAGATTCTTTGTGTTTAAAACTTGTTAGGGTTCGTCCACACTGCATAACGTAATATTATTTATTTAAAATTATGTAAATAATACCTTAACAGCTATAACGCAAAAAAAAAACATATCTACAATTAAACAAACATCTCTAGACTTTCTCAATGCACTTCAGTTATTTGCTTCTTCATATTTTTGCAATTGAGAAATAGAGAACATTACATTGTTTTATTTAAAAAAAAAGAGTGATATGATTAACTACCTCAAAAACAAAAGAAAGCTATTTTTAGAGAAACACCTGCTCTCTCTCTAAATATAGCTGTGTATATACTGTTTTTATTATTCACGTCTTTACTTTTTGAAGGCTGCTCTCGGCAGTGCCTACGGAAGATTTGTAGGTAGTTTCCGAGGTACCGTTCCCCAGCTACAGCGCTTTTCTTTCACACCTACATCAACGAAGTTGTACATGATTGAACTAAGCTCGTACGTAGGAATAGTGGGTGAAACCGATGTACGCTTTTGTTTTTTAAACCCCGTCGTAAAAACGACTATAAGTTTAAGGTGTCTGTGTGTGTGTGTCTGGCTGTGGCATCGTAGCGCCCGAACGGATGAACCGATTTTGATTTTTGTTTTTTTTTTGTTTGAAAGGTGAATTAGCCGGGAGTGTTCTTAGCTTTGTGTATGTTTGATAAAAAATGTCAAAGATGGTCGCCATTAAATAGCGGATTAGATATTTATTCAATAACAGGAAGTTATACAATATGGGTATAAATTGATAGGGCTTGACAAGTAGAATACTATACAGTATGATAAATAAAAAATCCAAGATGGCCCCCACCACAAAATGGAGAATTAACGAATTATTTCCTATTTAACTTATTGTTCATTGTGTTGGCGTTTTGTTTTAATTTTAAATTTAGTTTCCTTGTTTTACCTAATTTTGGCGTTAAATACATATATATTTAATGTATAGTGACAGTTTTACAAAACAAATATTTGACAAGCTTTATTTTTCAACCGACTTCCAAAAAGAGGAGGTTATCAATTCGTCTGTATTTTTTTTGTGTTTGTTACCTCAGAACTTTCGACTGGGTGAACCGATTTTAATTATTCTTTTTTTGTTTGAAAGCTGGTGCTTGTCGATTGGTCCCATTTGAATTTGTTGAAGATCTGATGCTGATCTTCCGAGATATACAATGGAACTCTTCAAAAATAGACGGCAAATCTGCAATAATTGCTGCAATCGCTTGTAGGTTCATTGTTCATACTACATCATGACGTAACATCACGCCTGTATGCTCTGAGGGGGTACCTAGATGTGTACAAAACTCCCAGATTTCGACAATGTTTGTTGCCTCTGAACTTTCGACTGGGTTAACCGATTTTGGTGATTCTTTTTTTATTT
This sequence comes from Xestia c-nigrum, assembly GCA_916618015.1. Lineage (NCBI taxonomy): Eukaryota > Metazoa > Arthropoda > Insecta > Lepidoptera > Noctuidae > Xestia > Xestia c-nigrum. The sequence continues at coordinate 7,923,093 of OU745245.1, read as the reverse complement.
GAAAGCTAGTGCTTTCCGTGTGGTTCCATTTTAATTTGGTTAAGATCTGACGCTGATCTTTGGAGATATAAATGGAACTCTTCAAAAATACACGGCAAAGCTGCAGTAATTGCTGCAATCGCTTGGTTGTTTATTGTTTATGTAACATAGTGACATAACATCACGCCTGTTTGCTCTGAGGGAGTGCGCAGAAGTGTACAATACACCCAGATTTCGATAGTATACGTTAAGTTCCATTTAATGGGATCTTGGAGAAATAGGCACACCAGAAGCGATTTGGGTAGTTTTAGGAAGAGTACGTTCTTGGAGTGATCCCATTTCAATTTGGTAAAGATCTGATGAAGAACTTCGGAAGATAGGCGACGGGAACTCCTCAATAAATGATAGCAAATGTACTGGGATCGCTGAAATCTCATATCTGTCTATTGTTTACACCAGTTCATAAAAGAAAATCCCGCCGCCGGTACGCTGTGAAGGGGTAAGTACATGTGAACCACTAAAAAATGAAAAATAAAAACTTTTTTACAAAACCGTGACCTTTGTTTGATTGATTTAGTTTTTTTGTCACCGACTTCTGAAGCTAAAGTTATTTTTCACTTTTTTGTTTTCTCTGAAGTCGGTTTTATTTTTTACCTATGATTTTTTGAAATTATTTTGAAAAGCCACGTTATTTCTGTAATCAGTAGCATGTTTCTAATACGGTTAGACTGGAAGCCGACCCCAACATCATTAGGAAAAGGTTGAGCAGATGATGAGTATGTTTCTTAGCTCAATTTCCTTCTTTTCATTTAATTCGTAAACAGAAAACCGAAAATTAAATCTAGAAAGTGACGTCATTATACCTCTCTCTCCTAAATGTATTTGTTTCAACATCAAACCCCTTCTCATGTTGACATCTTGTCGTAACTTCGAAATATCATGACAGTGTTCGAATGACGACGTTTTCAATTATTTGGGTGTCCTCCAAACTTAGCTTAAAGGCACGTTATACAGGATGTATTTCACCTCATCACAAAGCCGTTAACCAAGCATTCTGTATATCAAACTAAGTAACTTTACGCAAAAAATATTGCTGGGAAACAACTTTATTTTTTGAGGTTATAAATCATGTTTTGTGGTATAACTCAATGTAACGCACTCAAAACATTGTGCGGATGGATGGATTGAATAGTACGGGGGTCGTAGAGATATTTAAAGTAAAAATAATGCGATAAAAAGTGTTATTTAAAAAAAAAACTTGGCAAAAACTTGCAACTTTGACCCCCAATATATCCGTAACTAGAAAGTTCCCACGTATAGTGTAGAACAAAAAAATGTTCAAAATGACGAGGGGAACAAGTGCCTTTCGTTTTCGTTAAGAGGTGTTTTACACCCTTTATATTATTTACACGCTAATTTACTATGGGTGTATGTGACGTAGCATGCCATATAATTAGTTATGTATTATTTGCATTCCCCTATAATGCGCGCGTTTGTCAAACATGAAACTTGTATAACGTTACGGTACGTTGGTACTCTCGAGTTCACTGACGATCGACCAGTTTTCAACCTTATAACTTAGGCAATAAGGATGAAAGTGGCAGACCGTCAGTGCACTCGGCAGTACTGAAAAGTGGTGTTTAAGGGTGAGGTGTAGAATTTCGTACTTTATTTCCTGTATGTTTAATTTTTATTAGTTGTAATGATAATTGCTCGTGGCTAAATAATAACAGCCACTCGGGTCAATCTTTAGGTTAAACTGTGTTTGCCTAGGTTGATTTGTGGTGAGACGGCACTAACATAACTTGACACGTTTTTTGCGATTTCCGATTTTTTTGTACTCCAACCCGGGTTGGTCACGTAGAAGTTTTTGATCAGTATTAGAAATCAGTGTCGACTAACATTATATATACATATATATATATATATAAAGTTTTTTGCATTTTCTGATTTTTTGAGTAGTCAAAGCTGGGTTGGTCTGGAAGAGGTTTTGATCAGTATAAGAAACAGGATCGATTGTCATCTTCATGCTAATAGTCTTATTTTTACTCAATCGATAACGAGTACATATAATGTAAGCACAACGTTATTACTGAGAAACAACATCTACCACTAAACTGAAATGATTAAAGTTACCTAAAAGCACTAAAAAACCTATTCTGTTTTACAGACAAAGTCAAAAAGCTCGGCAACACTGTCTGCAAATATTTATTAATCAAAACCTCAACTGGAACGGAACAGAACGCGCAACGTCAAAGGATTCATATTTAAGTGGATTTCTACTGGATACCTACCTACCTATTATATTATATTGACTTTGTATGAAGTTTCATTAAAACACAACTTTCAAAACACTCGTGTTGCTGCTGATGGTTGGTTTTTTGAAGAACGGGACCACAACTTCGCATCGAAGAAACATCGACTGATCAGACGCAACCACCATCCGTAGTGGTAGATGCGACAGATAGTTGCACCTACCACCAGCGGGGACGACAGACCAGGGGGGCAGATAGGTATAAACCTGTCCTACGGCACTCAGTATCGAGAAGCTTTTCATCCATGACATAAATTTCAAAATCGTATGAAAAAAGCAACCTTTACCCCTTTATAATAAGAAGTAAGTCAAGTCAAGCAAAGATCTGAAATCTTATAATAAGCGAGAACCCTTACAAAATTGCCTTTTTGCACACGTATGAATATTGTGGACAATTTTTGTTAGAGTTAGTAATTTGCTAAACTTGGATTATTGTTCGATTTGTGAGCGGTAACTAATCAGTTTTGTAAACTTCGAGTCATGGTTACATGTGTCAGTTCTAGTGAAGTGTGCAATGTGCATAGTTTAACTATAGCAATATCGCTTATCATCAGACAAGATCGATCGATCTTATGACTGCATCATTGAGCAAAGATCTGGGAGCTAAATTTTGGGCTAAACATAATTGATCTTTTTTTCATTGACACTCTTAGAGGAAGAACATAGCAACATATGCTTAGCTGCAACAGCTTCAAAGCTGTTAGAATTCACAAGTTTATCCCCATCACTTGGATATCTGGTCGCCATTAGTGCCACGTCCGATGCTGTGGTCACTAAACCACGAGCCGTACCTACGTGTTCACTACGAGTTCTGTGGTAGACACAAGTGCGATACCATTAACTTTTCAAGAGGTTTGGCCAGTAATTATTAACTAATGAGGAAATGAAACTGCTGCACTTAAACAATATTACCGGTACCTACAAAGTAAAGACTGTGTAGGTACCGGTACTAATAATTAGTTCATGTAATTGTTGATCACAATATTATTTTACCTTTTTTGATAACTGTATTTTAACTTTTTTTTTCTTGTGGTCCCAAAATACCACTCACAAATATTTAGGGGGAATCCGGGACCGCGGTCCCAAAAGCCTCCGGACCCGAAATACACACAACATTATCTATCTATATTAATATTAAAAAGGGGTATGTTTGTATGTAGGAGGCAGGTAATCTTCGGAACCACTGATTAGATTCCGAAAACCTTACACTAACGGAAAGCTACATTATCGACTGCTATGGGCTACATTTAAAACGTTTCCGTTAGTTAATTACCGTAAATAAGGGGTAACGAAGCCGCGAGCAAAAGGTAGTGTATCATAAAACTGGCCTCTTGTTTCTATAATCATACAACAAAACAGCGCTTGCAGGAGCAATATTCGTACAAACTAACTTATTAGCCCTCAGCATATCTTGCGTTTCATCTACGAATGGGAGCGGTTCTCATATAATACGTATAAAGCGACCGCCGCTCGAAGATGTTATCCCAAAAGTTTGCTACCCCTGGAAATTTATTCTGAAACCCTTCACAAGGTTAGCGCAACTGAAGCTGGGCCACGGATGTGTATAACCACGTTAACTTACCGCTGGATGGGTTCCCCGGCTTGCAATATTCCGAATATTAGATCCGAGATTACGTGAAATAATTCGAAAAAGTTTGCTTGAATTTGCTTGATAATTTTATCAGTTGACGGGTTTTTGGAACGTGCTAGTGATTCTTATTTCTACCAAACTTCTCTCACAAACTGACGTTTCATATATTATATTGTCTCGGTTTGAGAAAAGAAATACATTATGTATTTGAATTTTAGTGATTAACGTGACGATTTCATGGCCTACGATTGTTAATTGCCTGAAAGCACAATTTGAACACTGTTTTGTTTTTACTGCGCAGCGAGCACAAGTTTTACAAAGATGCAAATTTGGATACACATCGCCCTAACTTGTCTATAAAACATATAAAAAATGCAGAACTACATTATGGTTTGCCATTTTAGCCTTTTTTAGCGTCATCTACTGGCCTATTTTTAAACTTTCTGCTTTAAAAACTGAAAGAGTAAAATATTTACATGTTTCCAAAGGATTGTTCTTCCAATAGCAAATAACCAGTTTCCGCTAGATAAGGTTTACAGCTTGCCATAAACAGCGTCGCGAGAAATGTTGTCCTCTCTTTCACTCCGGGATCAACTTAGCCGTGTTACCCATAAAAGTTAAATGGTGTTAAAGTAGGAATAATGCTATCGCCGTGAATGGCTTAGAGCCGTCGTGGGGAGTTGCACGATGCATTTAAATAGACGACACCCGCCTTCACGGAGACTTTTTCGCGTTTATTCGATTGAAGCTGGCATTTTCTAGAATAATATGGTATCATTCATAAAAAAAAAATATTATTTTGACGCAACAGAAAATATGTATTTGCTAAAGGCATAAACTCATGCCTTTTATTCACATGCCTAGGAAACTCTAGCTCTTTTTACTTGAAGGTGCAAATTAACAGAAGACGTTAGACAGAAACTTCAGAACGCCACGTTCCTCCATCCTTCATTGAAATACATCATTTTTTCTTCTTTGTCTTGGATAGCTTTACAAACTGCAAATGACGCCCTTTTATTATAAAATATCAGTAACTTTTTTTTGCAAAAGCTATATTATAAAACCTTCATATAAAAACTACGTAGCGTAGGTTCATTTTAATTAACACCAATTCATCTCATAATCGTCCACCATTAATCACATTCTCTGGCTGTCCCTGAACATCATGCCTGCAGGCGATATTATCACACAATCATAGTAAATGATTGCGACACGTAAATTAATCAATCAATTTATTGTTATCAGCTTCACGCTCTTAATCACGCGTTCAATTGAAACTAGCTGATGATAACGGGAGTAACCCAATACAATCGGGGTGACACCGAGGTTACATAATTAATGAGTTGTTAATGGCGACACATGCCTGCATCGATTATGGAAATAAACAAGGTATTTCCTTTTTGGTTATCTTGTTACTAAACTGCATGACCTGTTGGGTCGGGGGCTTTTGGGACCGGGACCGTGGTCCCGGATTCCCCCTAAATATTTTTAAGTGGTATTTTGGGACCACAAGAAAAAAAGTTAAAGTACAGTTATCAAAAAGAAGAAGAATAGTAATGGAGAAGTGTAGATAATACTTCTTCATAATTCTGACCTCCTGGTAGTTTGTGAGACTTTGTTATAATTGACGTGGAGTTGCAAACACCAGCCCGCTAGACAATACAATACAATACCTCCTTCATAATTCTGGTCATTCTGGCCTCTTGGTAGTTTGTCTGATCGCCCTCTTAGTTTAGTATGGTTATATTTGAAAATGAGACAAGGGCAATTTTCAACCGACTTAAAAAAGAGGAGGTTGTCAATTCATCTGTATTTTTTTTTAGTGCCTGTGGTCCTTTCAAGGGTCTTTGCGAGCCACGGGTTTTCTTTTATTTGTATAATTTCTAATTTGTTTGGTTGACCGTACTTTCTCAAAACATAACTTTGTTTTTTTTTCTTGTTGGCCCAAAATACCACTCAAAAATATTTAGGGGGAAACCGGGACCTCGGTCCTGGTCCCGAAAGCCCCCCGACCCGACCTGTTTTGGTAGCCAGTGGCCCTGTCTTATAAATTGTCTTACCCAGAAGAGATTACAATCTAACGTGTTTGATAATTTTACGGTGACATATATACATCTTGGAGGTCAGAGCGGAAGTCATTCCATGTAATATACTAGTATTCAGCTGCTTCGTCTACTACCCAATTGGGGAAGACTAGGCAGATGAAAAGGGGTAATCGTATTCCGTTTTACTAAAGAGCTAGTCATATGCAATCCATAAAAAAAAAAACGATATTTTCATACATGCATTGAAACTGACCATCTGGTGTTGTAAAAGAACATGATTTCTTTTTTCAAGAATAGGATATGGGTTTCACAGGGAAAGTTGTCTATACGATGGGTGGTATCAATTTCATCTGTGGGATGCAGGTGACTTAATTACCACCCGGTATATCAATACACGTTAAAATAAAAGTCTCGCTTACTGATTGACTTCTCAATGCCCAGGCCAAACAATTATATCTAGAACGCTAAAATGAATAGAATACATAGAATTAACACATACTCGTAAGTACCTGGTTAGCTAGATGTATGTAGTAGTGCTGCAGCTGCAGCCTGCGCGCCATGTCGTGGCTGGCGCGGCGGGTGAGGGCCGCTAGTGCTCGCACGGCTGGAGCAGTGGCTACTGGCTAGTGGCAGGTGGGTAGTACCTCGTAAGAACACAGGTTCGAAGGAAAAGGAGTAAATGTAGCGTAACGATTGACAAGGAAGAAAGGAAGAAAAAATCGTCTCATGCCGACCTCAAATGATATAGGATACGGGCAGGAAAATGATGAACATAGATTGAGACAAGAGCAGATACTTGGCCTGTTCATGAATGTCTGATTTTATAATTTTTCTCGGGATAGGAAATATCGGACGAATTAAGTCGCTGACAAAGTGCTAGTTATCAGATAAACATCCCATCTTCTCTCTTATTAGGAAAATTTATAAGCAAAACACGTCCATGATGGTGTGGTTTCATAAATATTTCTGTTTCGCTTCAAGTGGAGCGTGCTCGTTAACTCAAAATTAATATGTCAGCTTGTTTCATCCGCGGGCAGGCTCCGCGGGACAGGGAGGTGATTAACTCGCTCCCTTTCCCGCTAATTATACTAACTACATTATAAACTGGAAAAAGCCCTTGAAATAGCTACCCTAAAATTAGGTTCTAGCGTCGGTGCTTGAATAATTTTACGTTCTGTCATTCTTCATCGCAGAATGAGATTAGAGTTCAAAGAAGAGTTGAAGAGTTTCAAAGTTAATGCATATTAAAGCAGGCGATCGCTGCGCTCTCTTCATTTATCAAATCAATACGACTTTTGTGCTCTCAACGTAAGTGGAGGCTCCAAGTAGGCGTCTACGGCAGGAAAAGCAATAAAAAAATATTGCCATAAAAGTACGCCTGTATCAATATAAAAATCGAGGCGGAATCCATAAAAACGTAAAACCAATTACAGAATAAAACGTTTATGTAGCGTATCAGAACAATAAAGACCGATGTAACACTACCGCTGGTACTATTCCACCCTTTCAATTTGATACAATTTTCGCTTTTGAAATATTCACAGGCTGCCTAATGACATTCTTTAACAATGGAAGGGTTAACTGACGAAAGAAGATTCCTTATTTTAGATAAATTTACGTTAACGAAGCGCCGAGAGCGCCGCTGTGAGGCAATGGACGGTAACATTCAATTGTTTAGGGCTGGTTACGTAATCAATGTTTCGGAAACTAATACCGTATTCTAATGTTAAGTAAACGAGTTAAACCAAGGTTCAACTTCTGTTAACATTACATTCTTTTTTTAATCATCCTTTATTAACTAGCTGCTAACAACGGTTTGATTAACTTATACAACGTGTAACGTTAAATGCGCAAAACTTCAGACAACTCAAATGATTTTTAATTCAATTGACCTCATTCTGAAAAGAAAAAGGATTTTAAAGAATTTAAAAGTTCAATGTGCTATTTTAGTTTTACTGGCAAGAACTATTATTATCCCGCGTATGAGAAAATTTAAATTGGACGACAACCCTTTGTGTTTGTTTGTTTACCTATTTTGGCGGATTTGCGTACGTGATGGCTTGATCTATTAATAACCAACAAAATGGCTTGATCTATTAATAGACAAAGCAACATTTTAATAAAGATTTTTTGAAAAATGTGAGCTATTAAAAAGTGGTTCAATTGATTCTGCTCGTGATTAAACTATTTTCAGGTTTTGCGCATTTAACGTCACACATTGTAGATACTCAAAGGGTTATGCAGAAGTGTTTGTAATAGTACACCCACATTCCCGCCAGTTATGTTTAAGTCTCATGTAATTAGGGTCTACACTAATGCCACAACGCTTGTTTAACGTTTATAATGAAACCGGTAAGGTAATGTTACTCAACAAAATATTGACAGTTCATCTCTCAGATTAAGAGCTCAGCTGAATCAACCATGTGCGCTCATACGAATACCCTTTATTCATCGATAAAATTGTCAACCGAAAGGCTTCCACCGAAAGCCTCGGCTGACAAAAAATAAATCGTATGTAAGCTGAGTTTAATAAATAACTACAAACTGTTACTCTAGTTTGCGTTGGAAACTCCGCTAGTTTCATCAAAGAAGTATTCTAAAGCAAAATTAATATAGTTAGTTCTGCTTACCAAGCAATTCGTAAGTCCTCAATAACGTTTGAATTTGAGTTAGGATCGTAAACTGGAATTTCCGAACTCTAAGATCAGATGTAAAATCCTTCAACTGTAATTTAGTTCGTACGAGGTTAGATATGAGATTTCATTTTTACAGCAAGATCTGAAGGAAATAAAATCGAGCCAGAGGAAGGTTTACTTACTCTTGATGTTTGTTTGATGCGATCAGTCTAAATACACGTACCTGGAAAAGAAAAGATAGTGGAATTAGTTAACAATCTACTTATCTATGTCTATACTATAATATTATAAAAAGGAAATATTTGTATTTTTAAATGTAACGAGTAAACTTAAAAACTACTGGGCTGATTTGAAAAATTCTTTCAGCAATGTATAGCTACATTATTAGCTAGTAACATGGGTCTCACTGGAACAGGAGCTACGCAGTCAAAACCGCGTGACGACCGTTTTGACGTCCGTTTTAGGTAGTTGAGCTCGATTTAATCCTTTAAAAATAATAGGTAAGTAAACAAGGTGTCGCTTTGGTTGCCTGGTTAAATTCAAAGAGGTATCTATGCTAATGATTCTCGACCCGAATCGAAAACAAATAGGTATATAGGTATTTTCTTTTCGTTTCTTATTTGCAGAAACCGGTAAGTGTAAACCACCCGTATTAAAACGCAACCCGCCTGTGACTGCCCCTTACTGCGCCTTCACAAACACAATAAATACACACAGAGACATGTCGCGCGATGGGTGATGCTTCTATTACTTCCGCGTTATTCTGAAATACTGTCAAATTAAAATAATTTAAAATAGCAGCTTCATTAATTATTATTTGACCGGGTATCGTAATTAAAATTGAAAGTTTATCTCTTTTGTGACAAGCTCATCAATTTTCACTATGATGTAAAACGAAATCTTCAATAAATAAGTTCAAAAGGATCTTATCGATACTGTCAATTTTTTGTAACGTTTACAATATTTGATAGAAAATTTCCATTTCCGATGTACGTTAAGGTCCGTTGTTTTTATTGCGCATACGATGAACTCCCCGAGGAACTCTGCGGAGTAAAGGGTAACAAATATACAGCATAAACGTTTAGAGTGGCGCATTCAACAGTAGTTTGTAAGCCCGTAGCGACCCGACCCACTACGGGGCCCAAGCGATCCAATTGCGAACCACATCGACTGGCAATTTTGTTATTCTTTAATTCCCGGAATCAACCATTACTACAGATTCGGCAAAACGATTCTTATTTTTATTCAATTTGCTTTCGCGAAACGATTTCCTATAAGAAACCTATTAGAGAAAGTACAGTCGTAAAACAAATGATTAGTTTATAAACACAAGCTAAATCGTTGAGTAGTTGATTTCATAGCATTTGTTGCTAGCAAAGGTAGCAAGTCAAAGAAAATAGTACTTTAACAGCTTAACTAACAAGAAAGAAATTGAAATGTCAGCAACAGACACGCTCGTTTTCTTATGAAGTAAGAACGATTTGCAACAGTCGACAAGACATAACATTCTGAATTGTCCGCATAAAGTAATTGGTTTTAACATTGCATTCAACAGCAAGTTGCGAGCTTTTAACCTAAGAACTCTATCTTGAACCAGCCAATTACTTTTCACGATGAAAGAGGAAACTCTGAAACGAATTTTGTCATCCTAATAAAGTTATTGCCAGTAAAAAGGTAAAGTAATTCGTGTTACAGTCGGAGAAATACAACGTACGTCCCCAAAGTCGCTGGGACGCCGTATTTATCGTCTGTAGGTCTTTGTGAGCGGGTGTTGTGTCGGCCATATTTTAATTGCGGTCGCGCCTATTCACTAGCTCTCAACGGGCCCCATGCGGGATGTTGGCCTGACAGAGGCCGATAAATTGCTCACTTCGGCAGCGGCCTGCTCCGTATTGTACTGCTAGTAACAAAGACCATTATCCTTGGCCATAAACAGAGAAATTCTTGTCCAAACACGAAAAATGTACACACTGATAACGGTCGGGTGCGAAACACCAATTTAGCTTTTCCGAGTCCAGAAAAACTTATTTAGAGAGTCAACCGGGCCGCACCCAAGGCCGTACCTATCTAAAGTTTGGCAGGGATAACTACTTTCTTCTCAGGTAAGTCGATAATCTGTTAGGACTTTGGGAAAACTCTGTAAAGGTAGGAAGATTACTCGGGAATCTAATTTAATACCAATTACCCAATAAAGGAGAAATTCAAATTAAATTATCCATCTGACTGCGCAGCTAAATCAGTTCACTTGTTAATTACAATACGTAGTGCATGATTGGAATTAAATGGAGTTTATGGTCGATTGATTCGGACATTTTTTGTACAATTAGATCTTTTGATTTTCTATATGTTCATTAAGTTTTTGACAGATTAAAAGGTCCTAATTTATTGTAATTTGACGGCTTTTGAGATAGAGCGTGAGCATCATTGCACTCTTCCAAAATATAACAGATACAAAGGGACAGTCCATAATTACGTTGGTATCTTTGCTTCTTTATTTCTTATGAATATTTTAATTTTTAAGGGCCGAGTTTATCTAATGGTTTCACGTTAACATGAACACGAAGTTACTGCCATAAAAGCTACGTTCAGTATACGACGATAGCGATAAGAGAACATACAAGAAGTGATGTTTAGTCCCACATGAAAATTAGCTTTATAGAAAGGCGAGAATAACATAAAGAGATGAAATCAGCGGCGTGGCCTCGTCGCTTTATATGGGTGTCGACACCCCTAGACCACATTAGAATTATTTATATGCGGAAGTTCCACTTAATACAACAACCTATTTTTCTGTAAGGTGATGTTTACCAGCAAGCTTACCAGGTTGGTCGTATTTCATTATTCCCATTTGGAGGCCAAACAAGTCAAGGTGGGCTTTCAATTATTGATAAATTGTCAGATTGGTCATTTGTTAAGAAAACATGGCGAATATTATCAGGTGACTCAGAAGGACTCCGTCGGAGTAGAATTAAAAAGTTTTCATTGAACCTTATTGGAATATTCAAATAAAATCATAACCTATTTTGCAATAACCAATTGGTTAATGTCGGTAAAAGATGTGGCGTGTTTAACTTGACAACTGTTTATTTTGTTTCAAGGCATTACAGAGACTAATGTCTCTATCATAGTTTTTCCATGATATTTCGGTTGATAGCCTCTACTACCTTAAATCCTGTCGAAGTAGGCTTTCTGTATTTATTTCGTGCCTTGGCTGGGCAGTGAGCACGCATGGCTACGTCGAAGGGGTCGGAAGCAAAAGTGATCACCCCAACCAAACATAAAGAATGCATGATTTTCATTTATATTCCACTCGCGGGGTTAGAAACCCATGATTTTAAAATCATGTTGTTATGGAAACGGTTATTTCCTTTAGAATGTTTAATGCAGATGCGAGTCAATTAGATTCCGGAGTTTGTGTAATAACTTAGCACACTAAATATGTGCAAAACTGCCTGCATAAAGGATAGGTTTAAAATTAGGTACCAGGTTTTTACGAAGAGCTATTTTAGCTTCCTTATTGATTTTTTCAACAATATCCTACTATGATAATTGCCTACTCATAAATCATTAGCAAAATGATTTTTCGTTTTCGTCCAATTTACGTCGACAATTTCATACATTTGTCAAGTTAACGAGCTACGTTGTGCTGAGAATTAAAGTAAGAATGGCTCATGCTAACAAATAGCACACGAGCTTAACACAATAACTGTTACGAACAAGTTATGAATACTTAACTAGAAACGCAGAAACGCGCTAACTAAACCGCTGAATAATATAACGTGTTCTAAAATAGTGGAGCGTTTAACCTTGGTACGTTTTAGCGCACACCGCGCTGGATTGGACACTCCAGTCCCCCGGGACGTTCGACCAACATTCTGTAGAACACTCGTAATATAACGTACTTGTAATACTATAGCTTATTGCTGTGCATTACGTTAACGTTAGACGTGGGACCGAAATGGGCTTACCATTTGCTGTTTTTGAGAATAACAAATTTGGGACTGGGCTAGGTACTGTTTTTTAACGTCAATGATAAACAACGGTTGCGTAATTAATATTAAGAAAATACCGTAAATAAAAAAAAAAAACTACTTGTGACTAATGCGGTTTTATTATTTCACGATATAGAGAAACGATTATAAAGAAAAATGTTTAAATAATTTGACCTACAGGAATTGCTCGCATGTAGTTGCATAATTACAGTGATCTGCATGGAAATTGCTACAATAGCAATGACATTCTATTTAAAAATTCAACAAGATTCATTGCGTTGCCGAGCGGACGAATTTTGCAAACATATTACAACAGGGACAGAATTTTAATTCAAAATCCTTTGGATTCTGATAAAATCCGTGTAACAAACACGAAAAGGTGTTATAGCTTCATTTCTCCACTACACTGTGAAATGAAGTTTTGAACACAATGTTAATATCAGTGAGGTAAACTGGCGTTCCGGCTGTAAATGACAGTTGCACCGTTGCATTAGCATATCCGAGCAGACTGCTGCCAGCATCCGCCCCTTAGGATTTCATTTCCGTGTGTTAAATGTCTTGGAGGCATCTTGTCAAATGGCTCAGAATTGGCGACAGAATCATCTGGTAAACTGTACTTAGTTTAGGTAGTAAATTGAGGTCTAAGAGCTTGTGACATTTAGGTCGTGTATTCTGTAAATTAAGCTCTGACTTAAGGTTCAGTCAGAGCATGCGATACTTCTGTACATTGTCCATCACAGTCCGGTGTCCGGTGTCCGAAGCTTGATGTGTCGTGAACAACAGAATTATTAATGTATACGATATACAATTTGTACATAAGCCTTACAAGAAATTCTGCTTACACTATAAATTGAAGATATAACACAATAACATACAATGTTCGTAACAACAGTAACTTACATTTAAGTATGTACGTTAAGAACAAAAGCTTGTAAAAAGTCGTAAAATATTTAATGGCAGCTGTATTTTTATAACCTTAGTTATAATACTTGCCATATTCGCTGAGAAATTGTTTATACTGTTGGAATAACCCAATAAGGCGAATATACGCCTGAAAAGACCTTTAGCAGACAGTTTTTTAATAAGAGCTATTACCTGACTATAAATTAAAAACAAAATTCAAATAACAATCTTGTAAAGAGCTGTTCTACTTTAGCTTCAAAACTTCATGAATAAAGTTGGCGAAGTGGAAATTTAAAATGAATTTTTTTGGAGCTAGTGCGGATGAATTTTTAAAATCAGTTTATATTTCAGGGAAAACCGAAGCTGCATGCATGGAAGCCTTTGTTTGTATATTGATAGCTTCAATAGGATTTTCGCTACGAGTTGTGAAATATGCAGGAATTTCTATTTTAGTTTAGTTACCCAGTTTTCATGAATATCTCGTAATTTTGCGTCTCCAGTGTATATAAAAATGTGAATAGTATAATTTGAAGGCTGTATACCGCTTGCGAGCGACCTTATTACAAGCTCCCTAGCTGCTATAGGTGGCTCGGCTCGCCACTGTATCAGCATCAGAAGGTAGGTCGGTTCTTGGCCTATATTCTGTCTCGTTTACTCTTGCGGGTGGTAATACAGGTTGTCTTGTTTCCCCGTGACGTCACGACGCAACCCCTCCGTGAGGATGTGCGCGTGTGTTGATTACACGCAGGCTGTCTATGTGCGGTGTGACGGTGATTATGATGATAGTTCCGTTTATTAATTATTTTCATCTCGTTGCTTTGATATTGAATATAGAAGTAATTTATAAAGGCGTTTAGTTGATCATAACTAACAATATAGCGATTCAAAATCTTCAAAACTTGGGAATAATACCTGTATATGCTAAGAAATAATTGAAACGAAAACAATTGAAGTAACAAGTCTTTGAAGATTACCATAAAGACAACTGCAATCGACGGGGGGGAGGCGTGTGGAGGGGGGATAATTACTTAACAGATGCTTTATCATTTGTATCTGATAAAGCGATGAGACTCATCGAAACGAACAGATTATAAGGTCTTTGAATCTGATTCCAATTAATTTTAGATCGCTTTCTGGTTCCGAGAATTTTCTCTTGAGTAAGTGAAATATTTCCTTTATTTTAGAAGCTAAATCATTAAGTATTGGTTTTGTAATATAATTGTTTTAATGTCACAACCAAAAGCCAAACTACATGATATTAATCGTCTCATCAATGAATTCAACAAACAATTAATTAATTCATAGTTGTATACATAAATGTAGGTAGTTAGTATATATCTATGTAATAGCTAGTTTACGTTTAGTTTTATTTTTGTAATTATGTATAGTTTGAGTTGTAGTATGTATGTATTTTACGTAGTAAATTTACTTCAATAATAAAATTCAACAAAGGTAAATATTTCCACGTTATATGAACACAAAAGTCCACCACACAGGATTATTACTCACAGTCTCTTGATCACGATTCCGCCTCGCCCATTGTTCAGAATTCGCATACGTCATACCGTATCCAATTTATAAATTCCGATCACATATTTGTCCGATTTTGTGATCGCTTCATACGTTGCAGTTTTGATTAATTTCAGTCATTTGTACATTCGCCGATCGGTCGATAGCTCGATAGGTCGGCCAATTTGATTTGCCGATACAATGCTCGGGGTGAAGTTTGTGCTCGGCGGTGACATGGCCTATTTTTCATTTTCCGCTCAGTTACAATAAAAAATATTGAATCGGAGAATTTTTGTTCAATACTCTGTTTTGTTTTTGATTGTACCCTACATGCTAATGTAATAACGTAATGTATGTAACGAACGCTCGAGAAGTACTGTCGCAAACAAAGTGTTTTCTTCGCATTGTGTTGTAACAGTAGTTACGCCAGCTTTAGCAGTTTTCTTTAGAAGAAAATGTTTGTACTAAATACTGACAATTCTCGCGAAGAATTTTCACCTAAACTAATATTATAATAAAGAGGATAGATTTGATTTTTTGTTTGTTACGATTTAACTGAATAACTACCCAACCGAATTTAAAAACCTTTCACCATTAGAAAGCTTCATTTTTACCAAATATCATATTGTACAAATTATATTGATATCATGCAAATTAGCGGAGTTATCACAATTTTCACAGATAAAGTCGCGATCGAAGTGCTAGTGGACAAAAAAGGGTGTAAAACACCTCTTCACGAAGCCGAAAGGCACTTGTTCTCCCCGTCATTGCGATCATTTTTTTGTTCTACACCATACCTGGGAACCTTCTAGTTATGGAGATATGGGGGGTTAAAGTTACAACTTTATGACAACTTTTTATTAAAGGTTTTTACTTTTAACACCTCCACGACCACCGTATATTTAATCCATCCATCAGCACTATGTTTTGAGTGCGTTACATTGAGTTCTACCACAAAACCTCAAAAAAAAAGTTGTTTCCCAGCAATATTTTTTGCGTAAAGTTACTTAGTTTGATGTACAGAATGCTTGATACACCCTGTATTTTTCTGCAATAATTTACCATCTCTATCGAAACACGCTTTAAAATGTGTTGAACAAAATGTTACTAATATTACAGCAGCTTGTATTTAATCTGAAGATTAAATTATTAGTGTGAAAGAGACTAACAACAGGATGTATGTCGATTTAACACAAAATTAGTGAGATGTAATCACATTATTGGTTTACCAATATCGGATTAGCTGGAACTAAACTGCGATGGAATTAATATGTAGTTATTTGTTATGGAAACTATGAAGGATTAAATTCAATATTATTAATGTTGCAATATTCCGGTGATTTTATATTTATTTCAGGTTCCAATAAAAGGTATAAACACTGAGCTAAGTTCTCACGGTTTAAAACTATAAATAATTATAATAAATAAATATCGCTGGACATTACACACATCACTATCTAGTGCCACACTAAGCAAGGCTTGTGTCGTGGTCACCAGATAGTTGACAAACAACATATATACTTCTTGTTTGTAAATACATACTCATTATACATTTAGATTCGGAAACAAATGTCCATGCTCATCACACAAACATTTGCTCCTACTGGGATTCGAACCCGGGACCCTAAGAACGTAAGGCAGCCTCACTACCGCTGCGCCATTCGGGTCGTCAACTAAACTTATATTGTCACTTACCCGCATCATGGCGCTTGCAACAGCGTCGAAATATCGGGAACTCAAACAATAGAATTACGGAAGAAATCCCGTAAGTGTAAATATAAGTTTAAAGGTAAGTATATCTTAAAGCTTGAAATCACTTTGATAGCATCAAAACGTTGACATTAGTGTATGGGGTTTTCACAAGTGGGGAGACGTCATGGGGCCTTTGAAGTAAAAAATATGAGTGTGTGTGTGTAAATGTGACATGAGATTTAGATCAGTTGAGTGAAGAAAATGTCAGTATAAAACATGTCCTAAATAACTGATTTCATTTTTATAAAACATCAATATAATAAACCAGTGAAGTTAAATTTAGTAGCAAACTTAGTTGTTTTTATTACGCTCTAATATTCTTGATTAACTTTTAAGAAAATTAAGTAATTATCCCTGCAAGGCGAAAATTTATGATTTTAGCTATCACTATGTCAAAGTTAGATCATTAATCACTTCAGTGTCTGCGATTAACATTTATCAAACAATATTTATTGGGTCACAGCTTTACTACTACTCTATTTAAATTCAATGACCCGAACACAGACCAGTCTCAATTTTTCTTTTATGATTATTTTCAATCAAATTTTATTACATAAAGGGTGTAAATAGACCCTTAACCAAGTCGAAAGGCTGTTCTACCCTTCTAGTTCCGGAGATATTGGGGGTCAACGTTCCAATTTTTACACAAGACTTTTTTAACGCAAGTTTTTAATATTATGACTTTAGTTTAAGTACTTCCATGAGCCGGTTACTACTCAATGTATGTAATGAGTTACATTAAGTTTTACCCTGTAATATGATTTTACACCCCAAAAACAAAAATTGTTTCCCAGTCAAAACAATTGCGAAGAGTAACTCAGTTTGATGTACATAATGCTTGGTTGACGGTTTCGTGGTAGTTCTGTTTGCACCCCGTAATTGTAAGCAATTAAAGCTTTCCAAAAGTTATTGAAGGCGCGTAGAACACATGTTAGCTCTACGAGCTACGCCGTAGCTTGGAGCTACGCTGTAGCTCAAAGCGTAGCACAGCGCGTAGCGGTCGAGCTTTCAGGACTACGCGAGTAGGGTGGTTAAAATATAAGGCATTCTTCACGTTTTAAAGCGTTTCTTCGCCAAAATAATATTGTTAAGTTTAATGATATAATATCAACTTAATATATCGTATCTCATACAAAAGTACACAGGAAAAACAATTTTTGGCAAAAAAAACAATCAAAGCCGTTTTGACTGATGCAACATAGTCAAGATAAAAATCTAAATAAGTTCATATAGTACATTCATAGCTTTAATGGAACACTCATTAGCTGTACATTACTTAATTATTTTTTTTTTTTAATAGAGCACGGCGTGAACAGTTTAATTAGTGGCAACGCATCGCAGACGTTGCTGTTCGTGGAGAGTAAAATATTTGTGTGGCTTTGTTAAGATGTTGCGGTTTTATTTGTTTCGATATCGTGGAATTGTATTATGTATTAATATACATAAAAACGAGGAATCGTATTTATGTATGTATTTACAAACAAAAAGTACCTATTTATGTAGTATATCAACTATCTGGTATCCACGACACAAGCCTCAATGATTAGTGTGGCACTAGATGGCGCTGTGTGTAATGTCCAGCTATTTTTATATTTATTAATTAATTTATTTTATTTTATCTGGGTATCTATAATATACTATTATGATAGATTTTAAAGGTATCGAGACTGAAACTAGGAATTTTAATGTATGGAGAGGAAGAGAAAGGCTCAAGAAAAGATAGGTGGATAAGACAATGTGGGAAAAGGCCAGAAAGATGATGACATTTATAGTGGATATCTACTCGTTTCTAACCGACTTCAAAAAGGAGATTCAGAAAGTGACAGCTCAGTCTCATATCAAAAATATTTGCTTTAAGCCGCCTTCAAGCCCCTTCTTCATTTAGGATTCGCTTAGGATATTTAATTACTATTTAGGTACACTTTCACAAAATACATACTTGCAGATCTTTTTGCTCGCGTTTTTTGGTAATCAGCCGCCATGTTTCAAAGTTTCCCTCAACTACTTTTGGCAATAAAGCCCAACGAACAAACCCATTTTTAGCAAAAAGAACAGCCGACAAATTAAACTGCTAGCGGTAAACTGCTGAATCGCGCGGCGCCACTAATTCTTAACTTTACCGAACACAATATTGTTCCGTACGAAATGTTCGGTTTCGCAAAAAGGCGAATTTTGCGACAAAATAGAAAAAGTTTCGCTACTACCCTCATAAATGTACTAAAAACGATTTTGAAGAGTCATCGGTACTATTTTGTGAAAATGTTTTTATATAGTTGATATGTTTGTTTTTTCGATACCCAATTTTGCAAAAATCAATAACATTAAAAATAATAATTTGTTGTTAATAAAGTTAACTTAAATTATATTTTAATTGAAAGTTGATTATGTTTAATAGATTACTTTAATTTAATTGATTAATTTACTTAACTAAGTAGTAATAGTATCCGCCACTTGTGTCCCACTGCAGAGTAAAGACCTACCTTCTCTCCTTCCACTTATCCCTAACTATACTAAACTTAACTTATACTTAACTGGTTTGACATATATGATAAGCATGGATGTTCAACTAAATAGGTTAATCAAAATTAAATTCGAAAATTTATCGATAAACGCTTGTTACTTCCTGTGTTATTTGATCTATCGCAGGTATTTGATCCAATATCCGGCGGCACCGTCTTTTAAACTAATCTCTTTGAAATCTACTTCATGCTACCACTTATCCCTAACTCTACTAAATTTAACTTATACTTAACTTGTTTAACATTATGATACTACCATGGAAGTTCTTTGCGCATAACATAACGGTTTTTTCCTACGCTTTTTTGCAACTAAATAGGTTAATCAAAATTAAATTCGAAATTTGTTCGATAAACGCTTGTTACTTCCTGTGTTATTTGATCTATCGCCGGTATTTGATCCAATATCCGGCGGCACCAAATGGTAAACTAATCTCCTTGAAATCTACTTCATGCAAACCAATTTTCTCAAATAACGCCATTAAAGCAACCCACTTCATTGAAAAGCCCCACTTCACTCTGTTCAAGAATGTATAGTATACACAGCAAGTTCTCAAGTACATCTGTACTTACGCGACTAGCAAAACAAAATGGCCACCGACTCCGGGCAAATGCAGGGTTAATGATCAACTTAACCCTTTGCGCAGTAAATAAGCACGTCTGGCCTGCTGACAGCCGCGGTTGTGTAAGAAATAGCCCGACTTTACATGGGTTAACTAGATAACTTGCGACCAAGTAAACTTGTACAGTTTTTATGTTTATTTTTTGTACGTTTCTTAGTCTCGGCAGTTTTCTTTGCAAGTTGTAGTTGACTTTTTTCCTTTTGAAAGTGCAGTTTTAAATATTTTATTTCGCAGTATCGATATTGTTAATTGGCTTCAGTAACGAAAAAGCTTCGGACCGCTAACGATTCTGTGGTTCTGCATCCGTATCGTGAAATGGACAGAAGGGAATTGGATTTTTGTTGTTAATGAGAGTCGAAAATTGCAATATTCCCTTTGCTTTCAAGCATTGGGTATTCATATAAAGTCAAGCAAATTTTATTTTATATTTTGAGTATTTATGTAATATTTCTCGTATCAAAGCTACGCCACAAAATTTACTTAGTATCCCTACCCGTATTCACAATGATTGAATATTACTAGTCCCACGGTGGGCGCCATTAGGGCGGTCACTATACTACCCGCATTTTCTTATTTTCCGACTTCGTACACGTTGGGGAAATGTGTTAGCCATATTTTAGTTTCACAAACACTCACGACAAACAAAGTTATTATTACGCCAATAAATTGTGTTGGTCGGTAGGTATTGTTTAGCGGTTTCTACACCTGTCGTGTTAGATAAATGTTGTAGATTTATGTCACTTTTTAACTAGTATAACTTTAATGCTGTATGGGAGACAGATCTACTCACTGGAAAACGGTGTGGACCATAGTAAACACAGGGACCCGGTGTAGATTGGTAGATGTCGCATATCATCGAATTTTAGTTCTAGAACATACTGGTTTCCTCAATAAACCCTTTAATTAATAACTCAATAACATCATCATTTCTTCTAGTTAATAACGATTACCTACTCACAAGATTGACAAAGTCAGGTCGGTAGTTCTTATACGCCTTTGCAAAATTATTATTAGACGGCCACCTGTGAATCAATTGCCTTACCTGCCAAAGCATCGTTTCTCCATTCTCAGGCGTCAAAGGTAATATGAGGTTCACCCGCAAAGAATAATAGCCCACACAGACAAATAGACAGATAGACAATAGACTACTTTGCACGTAGATTATGTTACCGCGGGGATAAGGCACGGGAGGGGAGGTGGGGGAGGGAGAAGAAAGGTAGAGGTGTGAGCGATCGCGATGGATATGAACAGTAGGATAATGTGTTAGGGAAATGACCCACATTTTTATTTTGTCTATTTGCGTGTAAGCGTCGGAAAGGTTGGTGAGGAAGTATGTAGCCGTTTAATATAGAAAGAAGTATTTTTGCGAGAATTTATCAAAATTATGCTGATCCTATTAGTAATTCATAAGCTACAAAACGTTTAAACAAGCTAGATTTCATCTCGAAACGTACTTATTAAAAGTTTAAAGAAATAAAAATACGTCACACACGTTTTGGTCCACTACAGCAGATATCAGTTAGGTGAAGATAAAATAATTAAATAACCTTATTTCATGGAATTACAGTATGCTAATATTTCTAACATCCACAAGGGCACACGGTACAGTCTAAGAGTGTTTCAGACTAGCTTACCGCGTGCGGCAGCGCGTGTTGGTTCAAGCGCCACATTTTAGGCTGATTTTATAGTCACGCGTTTCAGCAGCGCCGTCGGAGCGCACGCGCTCGGATATGTATTGGGCTGGTTTTATAGTCACGCCGCTAGACGCGCCGTTGGGCAGAATTTGTATTGGAGTAGTGGGTAGTAGCGTTTCAAATTCTGTCCAACGGCGCGTCTAGCGGCGTGACTATAAAACCAGCCTTGGGGTAGTAGTAGCGTTTCAAATTCGCGCGCTTGAGCAGCGCCGTTCGGTGAACGCGTCCTATTCGCGCTCATGCGCTTCTACGGCCATTGTGCGTTTCAGTGTGACGCCGTTGAGACGCGCCGTTAGGTACTGTTGTGTACAAAATGAATCACATCGATACAGGACGAGTAATTGAGGAAGTGCGATTTAGAAGATGTTTATGGGACCCGGCCGATGAATTTTATAAGAATAATTTTATAATCTTTCCATAAAAAGTAAATAGCCAGTACTCTAACCGCATTGCCGTTCATTTTGTATGTTTGTACACGACTGTCTCACAGCAGCGAAACGCGCCTTACTAATGTCGTTTTATAGTGCATCGCTGATCAAACGCGCGCTGTTCAACAGTGCGCTGCCCAACGGCGCGTCTAGCGGCGTGACTATAAAACCAGCCTTACACTTCAAGGAACCAAACGCGCGTAAAACGCGCATTCATGTTCGCGTGGCAAGAAGTCTCGTACCAGCTTACAAGTGCGTCAACCGTTAAAAGACAGCTTAAAAGACGCGCGTCCACGCACTTCTATAAAGAGCGTATACGCTCCGAAAATACGCTTATCTGAAACCGCCCTAAGTTGGTTCTGCTGTTTATTTAACACTCGTCTCGGGAGTTGCGTGTAAAATAAACTGAGTCAGTAATCTTTTGTGAGAACTGTTATAGTCGTCGTCGTGTGCTTCTGAATATGACTTGTTGTTTAAAAAGTTTAGAAATGTTTCAAAGGATATACATAAGTATGAAAGGAAAATGTCCATCTTCTTGTGGTTAAAAACAACACTCGAAAAGGTAATGAAACAATATAAACAGTTATAAAACACACAGTTTCCGATACCAACTTCCAAAACAAAAAATAACATTTCATGAACAATGTTCCTTTTACTCTAAGCTTATTGTTACGGCACTTTAGTTAAACCGTTTAAAATAGCTTCACAAAACTTCCCTTTAGTCCTTTCAGGTTTTACTATCGGCGGGATTAATACAATCACCGGTTTAGCTTCAAACGGAATAACAATTGAGTCAGAGGTGGGTCAGCTTAATTTGACAGGCGAGCGTCCCTTTGTTGGTCGCTCATTAGGATACAGCCTCGCAGCGCTTTATACTCAGCGATGAAGCTGCTGTTAGCGCAGCGACCGCTGACTAGAAAAAGTATAAGCACCGGTGTTGTGTAGAAGTTAGACAAACACAAAAGCAATAATTAAAAGGCACATTGCACAGTGATCGTGACTGACAAATGCATGAACGTGGATGAGGCCAATGAGTATGTAAGAATCGTACCACATGGCGTTCAGTAGCTTTTACGTAGACCAAACGAAAAAGGTGTGAAAACACAATTCTAAAGGTGAAGGAGGACTGTAGAAAAGCGCTGCTCGCAATCATAGACCGCAGCGAAAGTTTTCTATCTATTTCTATGCAAAGTGCAAACGCTTCTGTAGGTGTTGATTTCGACAGTCCACAACATACTTACAAGTAGTGCTGGTTAGTAGCTCTCAGTGATAGAGCGATATGTGTCTATGTTCTTGTATACACATGAGCTTCATGGATCTTTAAAAACGAAGTCTCGCAGTCGTCGGAAGATGAACCTTCTCGTTCGAAATTTAAATTGCAGTACAAGTACGTAAGATTCGATAGGACTGGATTTGAAAAAATTGACAGTTATTCTCGTTAATTTGAGTTTTTATGGAGTCAAAAACTCATTTTATCGAGAATAACTGTCAAATTTATCAAATCGAGTCCTATCGATTCCTACGTTCTTGCACTGCTGTATCGGTACGGCCTGCGTTTATTGTCAACCACAACGCCACTGCCGTCTGCGATCTGCCGTAGCCTTCAAAATTGTACTTTACCTATACTGGACCAATCGATGGTCATTGGTTAGGCTAACCTACTTTTTCACAATATGATATTAAGCTTTATAAAGGTTTGATATTCAAAATCACTTCGAAAGCTGTAAATAAACACAGCACAAGCTCTTTATAAATAATGTGCAAACCGGAGCATAGTCCCGTGGACTTAGAAAACAAGGAAAGTCCCTACAATAACTCTAAGTTGTATGTTAAGTAAATGTAAGCGTATTGTGTGGTACCTAATGCGATTGTAAAACTATGGCCAGTAAGTCTGTAACTTATACAAACCAGAACAAAGGAACAAAAGGTTGAATTTACTGTTTTATATTTCAAGCATTTTTCATTTTGAAATACTGACTTAAAAGCAAAGAGTGGTTCCACGAAAATTTTATGAGAAAATGTAAGAAATTGATTTTGCTCGAGACGACTGTTATTTCTGCTCTCTCTTTGGAAAAGCAGATTTTCGCATCAAGATATTATTATTACGGAAAGAAAAATACACTATCGATGTAAAAAATATACATTTGGCAGGTTTCTTTTGTATATTTTACTATTATATCACGCTCTAGAAAATTTGAAAAACGAAATTCCTGATGCTTGAAAATGAAATGTCTTCGTTACAAATACGCGAAGTAAGGACCTTAAGTATCTGTTTAAGCGTTCGTAAATAGCATGAAACAAAAACCACATGAAAGCAAACCTCACACGGTGGAATTACAAAGCATTAAACGTGGAATCCTCGCAAGTGGCGCCACTGACATGTGACGGCTGATTGTGGAACCACAACGTCGTTATGATGTAATTGAGTTGGCTATGATTACAAGAAAACTGTGTAGGTACGTGTATAATTGGGTTTCGTACGCACACATGTGAACAATGAAAGTTATTACAGCAAGATGAGATTCGTAATGTTGTACCCTAATTTCTAATTAATAACCATGAGGGCTTTTATTTCATTTTGCTTTTAGAAGTTACACGGTTGTTGCGGTATAATGAAATTCACTTGAATACCTAAATAACTAAATTACTTACATATACGTAAACTCACGGTCTTTTCAAGAGTGTTTGGCAGAAACTACAGAACGGTACAAAAGTACAACAAAAAGTAGAAGCCTGTTTTTATTTATCTAAAAGTATCCTCCGCGAATCAGAAGATGTTGTGTTGGAAGGCCTCCCACTAGGTGGACAGATGATCTGGTGAGGGCTGCGGGAATCCGTTGGATGCGAGACGCACGTTACTGGTCAATGTGGCGACACTATGTACAACAGTGATGAAGAAGGTGAAAAGTATCCTCGTGGCTAATTGAAACTAACAAAGTCGATGAATAACGTACACATTACCTTATTGTTTTTTAGCTATTTAAGGCAACTTGTTTGTGTAGGTACTGAACATATTTCATTATTACTCTGATGGCGGCCTGTGAAAGTTTCAACAACATTTTGTTGAAAAATATCTCGCCCGCAGCCCTCGGCAGCATTCCAGACACTCTAGGTGTGGTTTTAATTATAAAACTGGGTGTAGTCCTTTCTTAATTAAGGCGCGGACTTGGGAGGGTAGGTAGATAGATAGGTACGTCATTAAAAATACCTAATGTAAGTAATTTCTTCTTCAATGTACACCCACGTGCTAACTTTTAGAAGGACTAAAAATATCGAGACGGTAATATGAACAATCCCGGACGGGCAGCCATATTGCATGCAACCTACGCACTTTAAAAATAGCTATTTTCCTGTTTTTTCCTAGAAGACCTTTATAATTATTGATACTATTTATACAGAGTTTGCTTCATGGTAGAACTTTGTAGGAGCGTGGGATGAGCCACCATATTTAACATTCAGCCGTGATGAAAGAGTTATTAATACCTACCGTAAAATATGTATCTACTAGGTACAAAAATCCTCTGGACTAGTCGCGTTTGGCGTCGGAATCGGTGATCATCTTTTATCTGACCGTAAAAGCTGACTTTATAGAAATGGGCCACGAACATAAAGCCGGAAAATGATTTAGTGATTGCAGAAGGTCATTTCAGCCCGGTCTCTTTGCAGTTTACGATGTCCACTGAACATAACGCATCTTTAAACGGGACCTTATCAATATCTCTGAGATACACTGAGTGGTTTTTAGAAAAAAATCTTTTTTATTTCCCTATTTCCAGCAATTGCTTCCGGAATCGACGTCACAAAAACGCCTAGTAATGTCGATCTCGATCATATTTTTATATGACGTAACGAACTTCCTTAGAAACCCGGTCCCAGGGAGAGACCCTTTATAATTTTGTAATTTCCGTTCGTAGACCTTTCATAATTTCTCCCATTTTTTACCGATTTGATGAAATTACGAGGAAGGGAGATGTTTTTCCAAGAGAAAATAAACGTGAAAATAACTTGTTACAAATACAACGAAATGAAAAACAAAAGTTGAGTGATAAACACACAGAATTGCTGACTTTTATTAGTGTTTTATGCGGTGAGTAGTTGCGATGGCTGTAGGTACCCACTGTCTTGATCAATCCGTTGAGTTTCTCATAGTTGGACGTTGAAAACAAGTTATTCGCAGTGCTTACAGTGACAAGTTTATCAACATGTCAAAATTTTTCCGTATGAGCAATTTATTATTCAGGGTAGGAAAGAAAGGCATTTACGCCTAAAATATTATCATCATGCAAAGATATGTCCCTACTCCTAGGGATGGCTTTTACCATAACCAGATGTGACACAGTGATGTAGCACACTCTCATCACGAACGACGTTTCGGATCTATTGTTACTCGTAGAGACGGTGATTTTTCAATCAACAGACTAATATGTTTTCACTGAAGTTTATGCAACTTACGTACTTTAGGTATGATACAGGTACAGGGATCATCTATATACACATACTATTATTTGACGACTCGAGTGGCGTAGTGGTAGTGAAGCTGCCTTACGTTCATAGGGTCCTGGGTGCGAATCCCGGTAGGAGCAAATGTTTGTGTGATGAGCATGGACATTTGTTTCCGAGTCATGGATATAAGTCGATATGTATAATAAGTATGTATTTACAAACATAAAATTATAAATGTAGTATATCAACTATCTCGTGTCCACGACACAAGCCTTGCTTAGTGTGGTACTAGATGGAGCTGTGTGTTAATGTCCAATGATATTTATTTATTTACTACATAATAAATTCGCTTTTCGTAGTGCCTTGTGTGATTGCGTTTTTCTGTTAAACTACAGCAACGAATTTTGATGAGTTCTACTCATCATTAAGACAACTCATTCCACCAGGTTTAGGTGTATAACACATACTTATTAAACTTAGAAATTATCAAAAATCACAAAAATAATTAATTTTACTAAGTCCTTTTTTTTTTCTTTTTTTTTATTACAAATTTTTTGTTAAGTCATAAAAACCATACGAGGGTCGTTCCGTAGTTTCGTGCAAAAACGATTTCCAGACTAATTTACCCATGGTTTTCATTTATGTATTTTTTTTTTTAACCAGAATGGGTAAAGACATAGTTACTTTAAAAGGAGTATCGATAATATTAGGTTTTGATTTGTTATTTTATTTAATCCTACTAATATTATAAATGCGAAAGTTTGTAAGTATGGATGTATGGATGTTTGTTACTCTTTCACGCAAAAACTACTGAACGGATTTGGATCAAATTTAGCACACAGATAGTTTATTACCTGGATTAACACATAGGATACTTTTTATCCCGGTAATAAGATCCCGTGGGATAATTTCAAACTTCACGCGGGCAAAGCCGCTGGCAGAAGCTAGTAAACTAATAAAACTGCATCTAAATTCATTCCTCTCTGTTTCCAACTAGGGACCTCGGCGTTTGTTTTCATGTTTATTTGTCTACAGTCGAATTGATAGCTTTAATTAATACGGTTTGTAAGAACCAAACCCCTGACCTATTCTTTAAGTATTTTAAATATACCAATAACTTAGTAATAGTAGAAAAAAAGCTATTTTTCTAATTGTCACAAAAAAAACATCATCGCCATCCGTACTCGGAAACTTAGTAATTTTGTAGTGG
This sequence comes from Xestia c-nigrum, assembly GCA_916618015.1. Taxonomy (NCBI): domain Eukaryota; kingdom Metazoa; phylum Arthropoda; class Insecta; order Lepidoptera; family Noctuidae; genus Xestia; species Xestia c-nigrum. Next base: position 7,895,458 of record OU745245.1, on the reverse strand, counting down.
TTTATTCGGTCCCTAATATAGTGCAGGTCACAACGTGTTTCTACTGGTCGGTCAGCCGCGGCAAACAGAGCAAAGTGGACGTACGCCTATCGCTGTCATAATTATTTGAAATATTCGTATTGTTGGTAGTGCTTCGTCCAGAAATAATTTCATCACATTCCTTCTATTTCACAAGGTACTGTAGTAAACAAATTATTATAAATACTAAATATGTTTGGCTTTCAAATTGATTTTGATCCTATTTTATTACTGAGTGGCTAATGTATTCGGTAACGAAATAATTAAACAAAATGTTAGAATTTTTCATTCATCTCCACTTCATCACCTTCCGTCCCCTCCAGTTTTCCTGAACATATATATCAGAAAAAGAAAACAAAGACAAACTGGAAGGTAATGAAAAGTGAAAGGATTGTAATGAACTACGGCGCGATGGTAATGATGTGAAAAATTAAAAAATACTTAATTCGTCACTATCATCTGATCCATCATATTTATATATATATTATGAAATATAATATAATATAATATAATGACGGTGATTATTGAAATTATACTGTTTTATTTAGCTGTTTTAAATTACCGTCTTTTACGGTTCATTAACATCCTAACCCGACTTACATCATTACCATCGCGCCGTAGTTCATTACAATCCTTTCACTTTTCATTACCTTCCAGTTGTTAAATTTCAATTGTCATTTTCTCCATGAATAAACAAGATAATAACGTGCCTTCCACTTTAAATTAATCTGGTGACAATTTGTGACTCGTGTATATAAAAGAAAAACCTAAAATGTAATATTTATTTTTATTCTGCGGAACGGTTCTATTTGCACGAAACGACGGAATGAACCACGAAATAGAAGTGAGTTGCAACAATATTTTGTATTCACGGGTAAAATTTACATACGTTAACGATGCGGGCATCATCAGTAGCCTCAGTATTTTACACAAAGCGCCATCTGACCTCAACTTAATTACGGTTGAAATGTCCCTATAATTAGTTCGACTGAAAGTGATGCTCAGTTAGTTTTCAAAGCCATTTTGCTAGTTAAACGTTGCATCTAATAACTGAATGCATTAGACCACAATAATTGGACGAGCTCTAACGCAAAGTCTATTAGATTGTAATTAGTACGTCATAGAATAGCGGGATGGACTTGTGATGGTTTGTTAATTAATTGGAAAATATTACGTTTTAATTGAATTTGAATTTACTGTGACCTTACTGGCTGTTTTCGGGTGGCGTTTTCAGGAAGGAATTTGAACTACTAACATTTAAGACCAGAAGAGAAAGGGCGCCCTTGAATCTCACGTGTGCACTGATGCGACGCCTTGTCAAAATGTCAAGATTTATCTATGGCAGCAGCATACACATCCTATGATGATCCCACTGCTGGGACTCAGACTCCTGTCTGTGAGAGGGAGTGTGACCTATAATCATCCACGCTTGCCCAGTCCGGGTCGGTGGATGTCCTATGTCTTCTAATTACGGTTATAGGCCATGCCGGTATCCTGACGATGTATTCCTTCACCGTTGCGACAGCAGTTCTTTGCTACATTCTCATGCTAGCAGTACAGCTTGTGATCTCTAACTAATGAATACAATCTATCTTCTATCTTCTATCTTCTATCTATACTTATAATAAATCTGTAGAGAGGTCAATTCTGTACATGAAATATATTTACAAAATAACTATCGGGGGGTGATTAGTGATCGATAGTGATGCCAAAAATGCAATCAGTAAAATTTTTGTCTGTCTGTCTGTCTTTCTGTCTGTCTGTCTGTCTGTCTGTCTGTATGTTATTTATAGAAAAAAAAACTACTCGACGGATTTTAACGAAACTTGGTACAATTATTCTACATACTCCTGAGCAGGTAATAGTATACTTTTCATCACGCTACCATTAATAGGAGCAGAGCAGTGAAAGGAAATGTTGGGAAAACGGGAGAAGTTACTTGGTTTTTTTAGCTTCCGTCGCGTGTGCAGCCTTAATGGTTAAAGCTACATAGAAATCATGTATAACGGAAATATTCCACATAAAATTATATAAAAAATATCCCAGGACAGCATATGTCTATCTTTTATAGTTGACTCACAATAACACGTGTAACTCCCGATAGCTTAGCAGTTCGGAGATTTGTTATTATTATATTTGTTTACTCTTACGTTTATAATATTCTCACTCAACCCCAATTTTGAAACTTCACGCGGGCGAAGCCGCTGGCAGAAGCTAGTATAATAATAAATAAATAATATCGCTGGACCATTACACACAGCGTCATCCAATGCCACACTAAGCTACGAGGCTTATGTCGTGGACACCTAATAGTTGAAAAAGGGTGTAAAACACCTCTTAACGAAACCGGAAGGCACTTGTTCTCCCTGTCATTGCGATCACATTTGTTCTACACCATACCTTCAATTCTATTCTTCTAAATTCATCCATCAGCACAATGTTTTGAGTTCTACCACAAAACATGATTTTTCACCCCAAAAAAAAGTTATTTCCTAGCAATCATTTTTGCATAAAGTTAGTTAAAGTTAGTTTGATGTACAGAATACCTGGTTGACGGCTTCGTGATGACATGGTTTACACCCTGTACTCTTTATTGTTTGTAAATGCATACTTATAATACACTCACATTAACAAACCAAGTTCACCAGCGAAATGACTTGGACAAACAAGTGCAAGCCATTATGGTGGATGTCGCAATCAGTCAGAAACGTAATGAATGTAGTCGAGCATACAGTTATTAATCATAGGCGACACAGCTCCGTTGGGCTCGGTAATTAGTTGCAACGACGCCGCACCCATTTGTGTACATACAAAGTTTAATATGCATTTTTCTGGGCTAAGCTTTATTGGATTTTTCTTTGAGATCTTCTCACGTCACTGAACTAAATTAGTGGTGGATGGAAATAGGTTTGCCCTTATTAAATTAATAAATAAATTCATTTAATTCAGATATCACAAGATCCATGTACAATCATAATTATCCACATTCACAAAATTATATTAAATCACAATGTTAGTAAAAAGTATTCAAGCTTAAATGTAGATTGCTCCAAAACACACATCAAACATAAAAACATAATTCAGCAAGCCGTCATCCAAGCATTCTGTAGATCAACATAAGTAACACTGTCCAAAAAGTATTGCTTACTTTTTTTGGTGATACAAACAGCTGTTTACAGTAGCGTTCAATGCACTGCACTCAAAACATCGTGCTAATGAATGCATTGATTTACAGTGCTCATGGAGATATTTAAAGTAAAGTTAAAAACTTATAATTAAAAAGAAAACATGTGAAAATGTTTTTGCAAGTATGGTCTAGACTAGAATAAAGAATAATCGCATTGACGAAAGAACAAGTATTTCTCGGATTTTACACCCTCTATAACCTGAGAGCGTAGGCTTTTAAGTACTAGACCATTGTACCAGCAACAACGAAGATGGAAAACCAAAAAAAAAACATTATAAATTAAAATATGTATCTTAAAGTTAAATTCAATATTGTTGAAAGCCGTTGTTTACATTCTCGTCTAGGCCCAGTAGCTAAGCCTCCATTTTAATTTAGAGCGTAGCATACATCACGGATGATAGCATACAGCGTCAAATGTCACTTTAGCGTCCGACGTGACAGCTTGCAAGCTCAACATATTACAAACACAATAACATAGGATTAGTTGACGACCCCATTTCCCCACATTTCACGTCAATTCTAACTTTTCAAATAAGCCTACTTCCTATATACATATGAGGAGTAACAGATCAAAGTGTATTAACTCCACCCACCGTAATAAAATAGTATAAACGGATTTTTTATCTATTTCAAACCTTGTTACTAATGTCAAATTAAGACGCATCAAACTGTATTAATTTTTATTATAAAAAAGAACCAAAAGTGCACATCGTTTCAAACAATATTAAATCCAGGTTTGTGTACGTGTGCTCTCTTTAAAGTACTATGGATTATGCGTTTATCTCAAAAGTTACATTGACGGAGTTAATACACTTTGATCTGTTACTCCTTATATGTTAGTGTGCTACTCAATTTATCAGTTTACATAGTATCTAGCACCATATCTACCTCGTTGGTCGCTCTATTGCCGAGTACGAGGTCCAAAGCTTGATCCTTGGATGTCTGGCAGAATGTTTTTGAGTTTTTCCATCATCGGATCGTTCCCGGTAGATTGAGAATAGTCTCGTTACCTTTGTATGAGACTTTAATATAAACTGTGGACTGTGTACGGATGTACCATAGGTGCAACACCAATGCTTAACCCTACAGGGATAACAATCGTGATGTTATGTTAAGGCAATTACATGCGCTAAACGCGAGTTTTATAATTACTAAAAGTATATGATTCACTGCTATAAACAAGACCAGAAAATAGCATGATAGTGTTTTGAAAACATAGTATACAATTAATTTGACTCGATAAAAAAATCGCGATCTTATCTCTAAAAATACCTTTCAAACAAAAAAAAAACATTCTAATATGCATGCGATCATTCTGATTTTTTGGCAAATAATTCTACAAGCAATATTTACAATGTTTTAGTTTTTTAATCCAATCAATAGATTTTTTTGTAAATCGATCGAAACCACTTATTTCGCGCCATTTGGCCTGCAGTGACTGACATAACCACTTTGTAGTGCACGCTGATTAGAACTTTATTCTAACAGCATTTCAAACGAAGTTTGAACCACCACAAATAGAGTTGCTAATTTAGCTCGTCTAATCGCCTTAAAGCCAACGCCTACATTTCTTTGATGAAAAAAAACGATACCGAAAAATTAGGTAGCGGCTTACTTTCATAAGCTAGCATTACGCGAAAAAGACGTTATCTTAGTTATCTGGCAAATTATTAATATGATTATATTGTCGGCGGCTTGTAATGAAGGATTAATTGTGCAATTTCGATAAACGGTCTACATAGATATGTAACAGAGATAAGGTTTACTTTAGGTAAATACTCGTAAATAGCTCTGAATAGATATTTACCTGGTTTATGAACGGTGGGAGTTTTAACCTTTTGACCGCTACAGCATAAATTCTCGCGCGTGCCCTCCACGCCAAGCCACAATTTCATCTACTATTTTGTCACATATTTGTGTCGTTTGGCGTACAGAGCACGCGCTTGCTTGTCACGTATATGTGACAATAGCGTCCAAAAGGTTAAATACGGTCGTGGTGACATTAGTATTGGTGAACCAAGAGTTAAGGTACCCTAGAATGGAGAAGAGAAAGAAGTGAATAAAAATAATAATATTCTTACCTATATCGTAGTATATCATGGTTGATGTAAATAACCATGTTATTGTCGTGTTTCACTGATGTTACATGAATTGATAAGCATTCGAATTCGATATTAATATATTGTACCTATGTTTGACAAATCAATAATATCAATTTGAACACACACGTTTCAATGAGTTGTCAAAATACAGCACAGCACAGTGGATAGCAGCAATTTAATATGAAAATTGGAGGTTCCCCTCCAATTTTCATATTAAATTATAAATTCATATTCACGAGTATTGGCTTCGCTAATTGCCCGGTGGACTAGTTAAAACAAAATACGTACTTATCTAATATAGTTTCTTTTTGGAGTTGACCTACGACTTTAGTAGATAGTGGCAGAATTGTTTACCTATTTAGAGGTAGGAATATTACTAAAACAGTAATAAAGTAAAACCTACCTTAAATACATAAACAGAAAAGCATATTTTCTCGCAAAATGTAAAGCTGAAATGCTATGTGAACATTCCATTTTATTTGTGGCTCACATCTGTCAGGATTTGGATTAACTTGACCGTTTACACGAACGAGCATTATACTTAGTTCAAACATTCTGCTAAGTTAATAAAGTATTATGTTAAATACGTAACCGATATAAAGGGATCACTATTTCTTAATTTCCGTGCCTGGTGTCAGAGTTTTTATGCCGCCCATGCGTTCCTCTGACTTGACTTTACATGCCGTCGAAGGGTGTAAAACACCTTTTCACGAAGCCGAAAGGCACTTGTTCTCCTCATCATTGCGATCATTTTTTTGTTCTACACCATACCTGGGAACCTTCTAGTTACGGAGATATAAGGGGGTCAAAGTTACAACTTTTTGACAAGTTTTTTTTTTTTAATATAAGTGATTTTAACTTTTAACACCTCTACGACCCCGTACTATTCAAAATACGTGCACGTGTACGTGTGCGTTACATTGAGTTCTACCACAAATCATGATTTAAAACCTCAAAAAAAAGTTGTTTCCCAGTAATATCTTTTGCGTAAAATTACAAAGTTTGATGTACAGAATGCTTAGTTAACGGCTTTGGGATGAGGTGGTTTACACCCTGTATCTATCAGGGATGCGGGTTTCGTTTCTCCGCGTTGTTTTCCACCACCAATTATACAATATACGTAAGAACCCGAAAAATTAGAAGAGCCTATCATGGGTTCGAACTTGAGACCTGTGTCCTTCCACTAGGCTATCACTGCTGGTAGGGTTCACTGACCTCCTCTCAGAAGTCCTTGCTCAGCGGAGCTCGATGCTCCTGCACCTCCCCCTTCCTTATCCTGTCCCGAAAGCAACTTCATTTTCACAAAACACAACCAATACTCTCTTTATCGATTAAATTAATGCAAACAAAACAAAACTGTCGGTTCTGATGTAAAGAAATCTTATATATACAGGTTAAAGTAGGTTATCCTTTATCGTAATAGATGCTCATGTGACTGATAAGGGTATGAGTAAACAAAAGAGCCGTAAAAATGTAGTTAAACATGATTTGAAGTGTTTTGAACTCGGCGCAATTGATTGCATTTGATACGTGTATTGTTCAGATAAACCACGCGTTTGTCATTGAATTTTATATGGTTTGATAATAAACATGTTTTGACGAATTTGCGGGTAGACAAAGAACAGACAGATAATGATAAAATTGATGCAGACTTCGTGAGAGTTTGAATAATCGTTGTAGAAATATTGGAGTTATAGCGAAACATTGGGCTGAAAATAGTAACCACCCTGATAATGAATAGTATCACTACATATTATAAAATCGGAACACGTTATCATTTAAATTTGAAGACTTCCATCGATTTCGCCAAACTTGGTGGCTATGGAACCATTTGGAAAGAATACCCATTCCAACAAAAAAAAATTTTTTCAAATCGGTTGGCAAGTGACGAAGTTACCCCCGAACAAACATAAAAACATCCGAATTGAGAACCTCCTCCTTTTTTAGAAGTCGGTTAAAACAAAGTCTTCTGCCGCCTCTTTCTGTGTATTCCCAATAAACTCAAAAAATACTGCACCGATTTTCATGCTGTTTTCACCGATGGATAGAGTGGTTCACGAGGAAGATTTAAATATATAATTTGTATGCGGGCGAAGCCGGCGCTGGCATCAGGTAGTTATAATTAAATGCCAAAAAGTACCTAAATAAGTAAGTGAGGTGTAGGAGCGAGGGCGGTAAGTAAATAAGAAAAGTTATTAAGTAAAGTGGACGTGTGATGCAGAGGAATGAGGAAAATGCGGTGAGGAGAATGTTGAGTATGAATGTAGATGGTTATGAGAGTAGAGGAAAACCAAAGAAGCGATGGATAGACTGTGTGAAAGATGCTAAGGCAGTAGCGAAGGTTCAATACAACTCGATTCCTAATAAATAATATAATCACATTAAACTTTAAACGTCATCATCATCATCATCATCATTTCAGCCGAAAGACGTCTACTCCTGGACATAGGCCTCCCCCAAGTGTCGCCACATTGACCGGTCCCTTGCGACCCGCATCCAACGGATTCCCGCAACCTTCACCAAGTCATCGGTCCACCCAGTGGGAGGTCTTCCAACGCATCGTCTTTTGGTTCGCGGTCGCCATTCCAGAACTTTTCGGCCCCATCGGCCATCCGTTCAATGCGAGCAATGTGACCTGCTACTTAAATTTGGCAATTCTTCGGGTGATTTTCATTTTTGTCTTCATTTTAAATATTAAACTTAAGTATTACGGCTTACGTCCTACATCCTAAAACTGACCCTTCGCTACTGGGCTAAGGCATTTAAGTAGGTGACTGCTAAGATATCGAGCCATAGAGAAATATGGAAGAAGACATGCTGCGTCGGACAGGCGTATGATGATGACCAAAAAGATTTCTTCAACGTATTTTTGTGATTTGGATATCTTCAACAAAGTTGTGTTCATTAGAAAATTAAATAATGTTTATTAAGAAATAGCGGCTTTGACAGAAAAAACACGATTTATATGTATCTGTGTCACTAGTAATAATTTACGCGCTGTCGTCATCATTAATTTTATGCTGAGGGGGATGGTGGCAATAATTTATCATAATAATTGACCTACTTAATATTTGGACCGCAATAATGCCAATACAAGCCTCGGTTATTAAATTTGAAAGCTTTGCGTATTGAATTATTACCAGAACGTGCGTTCGATAACAAATAATAAATCTTTACAAACTATGATTAATAATTATTATGTGTAACTTTATTGTTCTAGATCTTTTCACGTGATTCTTGAGGATAATAGCCGGTCAATATTATCCTAATTTAGTTGGTGTTGCCGCAGTATTTAAGTACGTTTAATTAATTTAGGTAAGTACCACTATGTAATTTTAATACTCACACGTAAGTGTATCTTCTGCAAATTTCGCTTTCTAAATTAGGTTTGCTGTAAGAAAACCCAACTCTGGGTTAAGCTCGCCTCTGTAGATAAGCTATTTTATTTCAATAAATATGTTTACTTGTTATTTTGTGTTTAATAAAGAAAGAGGATAATTATGTCTTCTTTTTCCATACTTCTCTCGATTACTCGTCATCTTAACAGTTACGTCCTTCCAGTTAGTTTCTTTCCAGCCATATCGTACTATAAACAGTCTCATATTTTATTTGGTCCTTCCTTATTCTTATATTATACCTATCCATATACATTCTCAAAACTTTTCTCACAACGTTTAACTTTGATTTCACGTCTCATTCTTCTGCAGCAAAAAAGTGACAGCCGAACTTTTGGTAAGTGTCAGACAGACACGCAACCGCAACACCAAGAGTTTTCCAATATGTTGCCAATCAAAACAGATAGAAAGTTGGTGGAGTCACATTGAAAAGACAGTGATTCCTTAAATTAAATTGTGCTTATAAAACCAGAATAATGAAATCCAGATTGATGTTGGATATATTTCAATTTTATGGACGATCTATTTATCTGTTTGTTTTCAGGTAAGGAAAATACTTACGAATTGTGATCTAAGTTATGTAATTCAGTAAAGGAAAAATCAAGTTATTATATTCCTCTTTCGTTCTGCCGTCTTCCTAATCGGACGTGTTAACTATTTTTTACTTAAAGAATTTTTGCATTTTAATGTTTTGGCACTCGGAAATATTACTTATGCTATGGCCATAAATCTCTAAATCAAGTGCCATCTGTGTGATAAAGTGAAGGGCAAGCCCGACCTTGACAAACGCGAAGTGCCTGTGCGAGTAGAACATACTGTGTCATAATATTGTCGTCTTCGTCTTGCGCGCTCCACGTTTGAGTAACTAGCTGCTTGCTACACGGCGGCGTCGGCGCCGGTGACAGCGTAAAACGTAAACAAACATTCCACGAAACGAACATTCGCCAACGAATATTTCGGCGATCTAACGCAGTCGTACTTCTACTACAAGTACCTTGACTACTATGGACCCTCTGTTGAATAAATCACTGTCAGATACGGAGGTAAACCTATTGGGAAATGCAAATAAAACCCCACCTAACTTTGTTTTTCAACGAGTCAAGAGGCCCAGAGAGGATATGGATGACTGTCTCTCCAGACAACTGCATGATTTTAAAGAAGAGATGAGGAAGATGATGTCTCTTTTTTCAGTTAGCCAAGGTAATGAGATGTCAAAAATCTCTGCTACTCTGAAGGAAATTCAGCTATCAAATGCCAATATTGAGAACTCGATAGCTTTTCTTACCGCACAAAACGATGAATTCAAGAAAAAAATTCACCAATTAGAAATCGAGGCGAAGAAAGATAAAGAGTACATAGTTACATTGGAGAACAAATTTGAGGACATGCAAATTGGCAGTAGAAAATCAAACTTTGTAATAAAAAACGTTCCGAAAAAAAATTACGAAACCAAGGACGATCTTATAGATATGACTACATTCCTGGCGCAAAGTATTGATTGTAAAATTAATAAGTATGACATTAAGGATATTTACAGACTGCGAGGTACCAACAAAGACAACAATCATTCACCTATTATTGTTGAAACCAGTTCCACTCTATTGAAAAATGAAATATTGAAGATGGTAAAAGCGTTTAATATTAAACACAAAACTAAACTATGTTGTAAACATCTTGGTTTTAAAACGCAGGAAGATACCCCCATATTTATTACGGAGCATTTAACAACAAAAGGATCTCGCCTTCATTTCCTCGCCCGAGACTTAGTAAAATCAGGCGCTTTTAAATACTGCTGGACAGCCTATGGTAAGGTGTATGTAAAAAAGGATGAACAATCGCAGACTATTGTTATTAAAAGTGAAGACCAGATTCACAGACTAACTCTGCAGAAATGACTACATGCATGTTGCTTCCGGTATTTGTGCCACTTTATGTTTTATACTTTACATATTATAGTTTACTGTATTACGGCTGCGATTCGTGTTTTTTATGCAGCCACCCGCTTTTTACTGTATATTGTTCATACTTTCTGCGCGGTGCTAATCTCCGTAGTTATAAACAGTGGTCATTTAACATGTCGTAATCTTGTATCACTTAAGCTTTCACAAAACTCATATACATGCACTATACACTTACCGAACAATCATTTAACCAATACAATATTATTTCTCATAGACTTATACTACGCATCCCCAAACAAAACACATTTATACATAAACACATTCTTCCTTACACTTACAATACATTCAGTCACTATTTTCATATTCCTCACAATGCGTTGTGTACTACAGTGCATTAGTAATACAAAAAGAGCAATCGTTATTTACTATATACATTCTAAATTATCTTTTCATAAAACCATTAATTATGAGAGTACAATAATTACCTTTACTTTAGGGTTTTTGTTCCGTGTTATGACATTCATTCTTTTAAATTTCCAACTAAATGAGTGATACGCTTCAAACAGTTACTGATATAGATAATTTTGAGATTGCGCGCACCATTGAATGCGACAGTAATGAGCTGTCTAAACACATTTTTGTAAAGAAAAGTGACCTAACTATTTTCTCACAGAACATTAGAAGCATTTATTGTAACTTTGATGATTTTTTATTGACATTGTCTACATTTAACTTCGAAACAGATATCATAATATTTACAGAATGTAGGTTAAATTCTAACAAACCCATTCCTGTACTTAACAACTATAGTTCTTATATGACTTCAAGTCAGTTAAACCAAAATGATGGGGTAGTCGTTTACGTGAAGAGTGCACTCGAACATCGAGTTACAGAAGTATCACTATCTCAGGCCTCTTGTCTAAGCCTGGAAATATTGAATAACGTCATTATCTGTATTTACCGATCACCATCAAACTCAAACACCGACAGTTTTGTCAGCTCGCTCAACAATCATTTGGAGACCATAACACCAAATAAAAACATTATTGTGGCAGGCGACATAAACATTAATATTATACCTAAACTAACTGAGCAGTCCCATGAACTGACAAATAGAACGAACTACCTCAACATGCTGTCTTTGCACGGTATCCTTCCAGGGCACCTGTTGCCAACGAGAAACAAATCATGCCTGGACCACTTCATGCTTAAGGTAAATAAGAAAAAGTTTTCTCCCACTATTGCTATCCTTAATACCACAGTAACTGACCATTACACAACCCTTCTAGTTTTGTCTAAGCAAAAATTTTTACAAAATATTCGTAAAACCAAGACATTTGTTGACTTTGATCAGGCCCTACAATTTCTAAAAGAAAAGAACCTGAGTGAGTTGCTTTTCTGTGATGATCCTGATGCCCTATGTACTCTGTTGATGCAAACTCTAGCTGACTCCATCAAATTAAATACAGTAACATTAAAGATCCCTAGCAAAGAACGCATCCTAAAACCATGGATTACCAATGGTATTTTGCGCTGTATACAAAATCGGAATAAACTCCAAAATAAACTACGACAGGATCAAACCAATGAAATTCTAAAAATAACATACAGACGTTACAGAAACCACTGTAACAATTTGATTAAAAAGCTAAAAAGACAATATGAAAGGAATCTGCTATCTAAATCAGTTCATAACAACAAACTACTGTGGAAAAATATAAAAGCTATTACCTACTCACAGAAAACAAATAACTATGATGCAGAATTGCTAAAACTTCAGCCAACCCCGTCTGATTCAGTAAATTTTATAAACAATTATTTTTCTGAAATTGGTCATAACCTAGCTCAACAAATCCTACCTACAACCGGTAATAATGCCTTCGGTCAGAGCAGTAACGCAGCAAATTTTGTAAATTCTTTTGTGCTTCTTGAAACTGACCCCGAAGAAGTATACAGAATATTACTTAACCTAAAAACTGACAGTGCCCCTGGCTGGGACAATATCTCTACGAAATTTTTAAAGTTTGTAGGCATGGAAGCCGTCCCGATCATAGCCCATCTTGCGAACCTCTGCTTTAAAACTGGCATCTTCCCTGCCCCATTAAAAATAGCCATTATTACTCCTGTGCATAAGGGTGGGGGTAGTGACGATATTAATAATTATAGACCAATTTCTGTTCTTACTAGTATATCCAAAATTATTGAAAAATTAATTAATGTTAGGCTACTTAATTACATAAACAAATTCAATATCATCTCTGACTCACAGTTTGGCTTTCGTCAAGGTATTTCTACTGAGGACGCCGTCATATCACTAACTTCATTAGTTGCTAATCATCTTGACAATGGAGATAAGTGCCTAACTGTCTTTTTAGACCTCAGAAAGGCATTTGATACCGTCTCTACCCCTATCCTTGTTAGCAAGCTGGAAGGTGTGGGTATTAGAGATATCGCGCTTGATCTGTTTAAGAGCTATCTCGCAAATAGAAAACAGAGAGTCAAAGTGGGGCAACACATAAGCGATGTCACAGATGTATCATACGGCGTCCCCCAAGGAAGTGTATTAGGTCCAACGCTCTTCTTGTTATACATAAACGACCTGTGTAATATGAAAATTCCTAATGCCAAAGTCCTGTCGTACGCCGATGATACAGCTGTCATCTTCTGTGGTAAGACATGGCATGATGTGCAGCTAAGTGCTGAAACAGGAATGTCCCTTGTTGCGAATTGGCTCAATGCTAATGTTCTCACATTAAATACCACCAAAACAAACTTTATTAGTTTCAGCATCTGCAACCGTTCTCAACCAACAGGCGATTTTCGAATCACTGTACACACTTGTGGTGGTACTAATGTTGATAATTGTAACTGTTCTAGTATTGGCAAAGTCTCTAGCACAAAATATTTGGGAGTAATGCTGGATCAGAGACTGTCCTGGTATCCCCATCTTGAGCAAGTGGCAAATAGAGTCCGCAAGCTAAATTGGATTTTTAAGTCTCTGCGTCACGTGCTGCCTAGGTCTATGCAGAGTAGCGGTAAGCCGGGTGGTAATGTGCTCACTCAAATTTATATTTCTCTTGCGCAATCAATATTGATATACTGTATTCCTGTTTGGGGTGGGGCAGCAAAGTCTAAATTCATCCAATTAGAGCGAGCACAACGAGCCCTGCTCAAAATAATGCACTTTAAAAAAAGGAGATTTTCTACAGAGAACCTTTACAAACTTAGTGATGTATTGTCAGTTAGAAAACTATATATTACTCAAACAATTTAAAAAAAGCACAAAACCTTACCTTATAATTCGGAAATACACTCTAGGAGAAGGAAACATAATATTGTTCAAACACCTATGACCAAGACCAAATTCGGATCTATGCAATTCAGTAAACGTTCAGCTCAACTGTATAACAAAATAAATAAAGAAATATTTGTACATTCAAAATCTTATCATGTTTGTAAAGAAATGTTAATTGACTGGATAAAACCACTGACATATGAAAATACTGAAGCTCTCCTACAAAACGTAACTTAATACATGTACACGTCCCGCTCACGCTCGCACACACAGTTACTCTCTCATACCTACACGTACAGTCACACACACAGACTCATACAACCACAACACTCATAACACTCAACAACACCCACACACTCATGCACACACTCACTCATGTCCATATAATTTATATTTTGTTATTTTGATTTACTGTATTGTCTTTATTGTGTTTTAAGTAAGTACCTACTGTTGTGAAGGAGCGGAGTCCTCTAATACAGGCATTATCTGCTTAAATGAAGACTCCAAACCCAAATTGTTTGTGTATAACTTTTGGACACAATAAACTTTATTATTATTATTATTATTATTATTATTATTATATTTGACTCTGTGACTAAATATTACTTATGAATCATTTTAGTAAGTTCACTAAAAGAGTGATGAATATAAATGTTGATAGAAGGGCTTGGAGGCCAAGGAAACGGTAGATGTGTGATGAATTATATAAAAGAAAAAAGAGTAAATGATAGCGTGATGGTTGACAAAGGAGAATGGAATTTAAGGTGCATGTGACAAGGACCAGAATATAATGAATCATTTTAGTAAGTTTCATATAAACCTTCTTACCTTTGAACCTAAAAATTAGGGGTACGAATCCATCGTTTGTTTTTTCACAGCCATTATCCATTTGAATCAGCCGTCCTTCTCCTTTTACGTCGTGAAAATGCTACGTACAATAAACAGCAGTCCAAAACTGATTGAACACCAAAAATCGATAACAATCCGTTTTGTAATAAGGATCTTTACAAGGTTTACACACTTTGTCTGTACAACACGTTCACAGATGATAAACTGCTTAGAAAATGAAAGATTTTATAGTTTGTTATTATCCGAGTTAATATTTACTTGGGAGTTGCATGTTCTTTACTGTAATCTTAGTAAGCGAGACTTAATGTCAATACTAAGCTGGTATATATGTACAGACGCATGCCAATCTACGGCTTACAAACTGCATTGGCAAACATATATTTATGCCCGGTTTAACTAACAGAAAGGAGTAGTCTCGTGTTTAGGGATGTGGTGTGGAACTGATCCACTTTCTCCATGAGGCCAAAAAATATATTCTACAGTCCCATGCATAAACTTCAAATCGGCCCAAATGTAGATGAGTTTTTCGCGTTTTCGTTGTTGGTTCCAGGGAGAAAGTGGTTCAGTTTGTTGCATGTTGTGAAGACGCAAGCTGTTCGTTTCATTTTTCGGCGTCCATTACACTTACTCGTTGTCTAACTTAAAGTTATTTTCAAGGCATTTCGTTAAGGACCCGTTTCAATAGAGTTATGTTGTTTAGCAATCTCCGATAACCTGCTAATTGCTTTTTCTGATCATAATTCATAGTTTTTCTTAGGTGGTTCATGCGGGCATAACATAAAATTAATTTCACCGTGAAGATAACACTCTGTTTATCTAAAAACAGCTATCAATGTGACATGTTCCCAAATAAAAATGTGTTTTAAATAGCTGTTTTTAGATAATCGTTCGTTATGTTTTTGGTGAACATGGACCCTATGTTAGTTCTTGAGTCACACTAATCGACATCCACCCAAACAGGTTATCTAACGTTACGACCAAGTTAATGTCTAGTAAGTGTTCCGTACCTCAGCCGGCAAAAATGGAACCCTTATAGGACCACTTTGTCGTCCATCTGTGTATCCATCGGTCAAGACCCATTTTCTCAGGAATGCCTGGAGGTATTAAGTGGAAATGAAAATCAAACACTCAAAGCTACTTTTTTAATATACTTCCCATTGACCTAGAATCATAAGGGCTAGAAGCCATGTCTTACAGCACATCCAAAGAAAAAATCTGAAAACAGTAAATAAATAGTTTAATATCAAAATACCTACAAGTTTATACGGAACCCTCCGGACTCGGTGCGCAAGTCCAACTCGCACTAGTTTATAATTAACACTTTGACTTTAAACTCTCGTCGCTGAGCCGAGAGTTGAAACTCTAACTGAACACTTTATTGTTATTACACTTGGGTCCATGTTCACTAATAAGATGACGGTCTGATTATCTAAAAACAGCTGTTTCATACACATTTTTGTATGGGAACATGTTACAGTGACAGCTGTTTTTAGATAATCAGACCGTTATCTTTTTGGTAAACATGGACCTTATTTGGGAATCACTATCTTTATGCAAAACCTTAAGCACCTTTAAAAAGCACACTATTTTCCACCGCGTAACAGTGTAAAACATATTTAGGCATTAGGTAAACTGGGTACGGTTGAAACAATTTAGCTTTTATCGTTTATAATTTTGTTGTTTATAAACCGAGTGACGATTATGATACATTAAATTCAAAAGTGAAGTTTTGGCTACGATATGGCTGTATCATTATAGTTCCCGGGTTATTATTTTTAGAAATATATGAAATTTAAAAAAAAAAAGAATTTGTTGCAACCGTCCCCATGCCAGGGGCGGTTGAAACAGCGATTGGGGTCAGTTTAAACACATACAAATAATGCAATAAATACTAAGGAAGCATGTTTTATTTATCATTAAAACTAATTAAGGCACCACATTACAACATAATCAGTCTTCAAGGTTTCGTCAGCCTTTAACGAGTAGTAAACAATTAAAGAATTAATAAAATCAAATAAAAAATTATAATAAAATTAACATTTTGGATTAACATTTTTAAATCAAATAAACATTCCAAATAAACGAAAGAAAACACTTCTTAAATCAAATAAACATAAATAAGAAAGAAATAACATAAACAAAACAGAGCTTAGAGATTAATCAGAGTATTCAGATTCGCAATTGTGGCAAACGTAGCTAAGACCACTACTTTCCGTAATGAATCTCCAGCTTTTACCTCCTCATATGCATTACTTTAGATCGACAAGTTAATTTCCCCTCTGGAAGTCTTCCTCACTCGAACTCTCGGCATCTACAAAAAATAAACATTTTGTTTCAACCGTACCCACAAAAAATGTTTCAACCGTCCCCAACACCACTTTTGGTAGAATATACTTTATAGTTACGACAGTAATTATAACACAGTAAAAATAGTCACTATCCCTTATTCTACAAGCTTCATAATAATCACAAACACACACTCAATACATTCACTTACAGAGAACAGATAATATTTGCGTTAATGTCAGAAGAAAAATACTTACTTTTGGGTAATAAAAAACAATATGGCGTCCTGCACACAACAACAACGCGCGGGAAGCGGCGCGCTACTAAATTCGCGTTCGGAACTGCCGTCCGCTTCGTTTTCCCCTTGCCTCCCTCACTCCCCGCGTAACCGTTTACGAGATATTTGCTCTGTTTCAACCGTCCTTTGTTTCAACCGTACCCAGTCTCCCTAAATAGAAGTGGAGCCTAGTGTAAGTGAAAATTTGGCCCTTATTGTAAAAAGACATAGGTACTGTCTCGGTCCCATGTAGTAGGGGGCGACCCTTGACGACCCGAATGGCGCAGCGGTAGTGAGGCGTCTTACGTTCTTAGGGCCCCGGGTTCAAATTTGCCTTACGTTTTTAGGGCACCGGGTTCGAATTCCGGTAGGAGCAAATGTTTGTGCGATCAGCATGGACATTTGTTTCCAAGTCATGAATGTTTATATGTATAAAAAAGAGTATATGTAGTATATCAACTGTCTAGTGACTATGACAAAAGCCTTGCTTAGTGTGGCACTAGATGGCGCTGTGAATAATGTCCAGCGATTTTATTTATTTATTTACCCTTTTTTCTTCTACAGGGCACGAATCCAGTCTCCATGGCAGCTACTGAGACATTTATGACGGAAAAACTCTATAGCACTATTATAGCACATGGCCCGAAAATTGCTTATTTCTCGGAAGTCGAACCCAGAACCTCATGCTAGCTTTTAACACCTTTTTTTACGGATAGTAAAGTGGATCGATCCATGTTCCTTCTTTGCCCTTAATGTTCCGGGGCCGCGGTATCTCTTTTGAACAGTCCCGCAGCTAGCTTGTGACCCCTCGACCTACTGTCTATCTTTAACTTTAATGGGTGATAATGGGTCATTATGACCTAGACAATAGCCGTTTGTCTTCTTCTCGTGTCGGCTGACTATAACAAAAGACGGTAGTAAATTGGGTAGCATACGCGCTTGTTCACACGGCACTATCCTGTACAATGTTTTATGTTAAAAAGTTGGGATCACACGACACTAAATGTTCGTACAATTAAAAACAAATGCAATATAGAATTGTCTGCTGCTCGGGTCACGTGGAGCAGCGACCTCTGCAGGGTGGTTATTGGCAGGTGGATGCGAATTCCCCAGAAAAGAGCTAAGTTGATGCTAATGGAAAGGAGCTGATGATGATAATGACCTGCCACGTGAAACCAAGGTATAGACGATTACCTAGGGCAAACGGTCCGGAAGAGGTGGTCAGTCGTCGAATCCGACTCGGCTGGGCAGCGTTTGGGAAGCTGCGCCGTCTCTTCTCGTCCCACTTACCGTAGTGTCTCAAGACGATGACCAGTGTGTTGCCAATGATTAAAAACATGGTAGCTTACAATGGGCCTCATCAGAAGGCTTAAAGTCACCTAAAGGGTAATAGAAAAGCCTACGCTCGGAATCTCTTTGCAAGAGAACCAAGGTCACCGACGTAGCCCAAAGAATTCCCAAACTTGAGTGGCAATGGGCAGGGCACATTGCTCGCAAAACGGATGGCCGATGGGGTTGAAACGTTCTAGAGAAGCGACCGCGAACCGGAAGGCGATGCGTTGGCAGACCTCCCACTAGGTGGACCGATGACCTGGTGAAAGTTGCGGAAATTCGTTGGATGCGAGTTGCACGGGACCGGTCAATGTAGCGACACTTGGGGGAAGTCCAGCAGTGGACGTCTTTCGACTGAAATGATGATAATGACGTGAAACCAAAACTATACTGCAAAATGAACATCGTCGTCGTCGTTTGAACGAGGGTTACTAGTTTGTTAAAGTTTCACTTGAGTGAGCGATCCACTCGAGTGATTGTTCTTTTCTGTTTCGTTCTATGGTCACGCGACATATTACATTGCGTCGTTGTTTATAAATGAAAATTCATCTTCGATTCGATTCATTATCCAAAATGAAGGATAAAAATGAACATTTAGTACAGAAACTTCTGAAATCGGCTTTAGCACCGCAGACAATAATAATTAGGTTTACTGGAACCGGGTTTTGTATTTATAGGCTTTTCTACATGGCAGGCACTGAACGGGATTAAATGACTTAATTAAATTTGATTGCTTACTGTACAGTTTCGTTCCTTACAAGATACTTGTTTCGACCAGGTTCGGTCCCGACGGTAGTGTTGCTTTGACCGACGTAAGCGTGACTGCTAATCATGAGGTTCGGGCTCGATTCCTAGGTTACCCCTCCCCCCCCCCTCTAGGTCGGCTAAAGTGTTCTTTTTCATCAAAATATTCTCCTTAACAGCCCCGCAGTCTGGACCAGTGGCCAGTTGACGGTCAATAGGCACACACACATTTGACTCAAACATAATTGGAGCAGCGATGGCCCAGTGGTGGCGGCCCGACTTACGAACAGAAAGTCGTGGGTTTGAACCCAGACAGCCGCATTACTTTGTGTAATTTATTTCATCACCACTCTTACAACGGTGAAGGAAAACATCGTGAGGAAACCGGCATGTCCTAGAACCAAAAATTCGATGACATGTGACATCTACCAATCCGCATTGGGCCCACGTGGTGTATTATAGCCCATTCCCTCTCATAGAGAGGAGGCCTGTGTCCCAGCAGTGGGAACATTAATAGGCTGATGATGATGAAACATAACTCTGGAGGGTATACTATTAGGTACACCTCCACCAACCCCTTCACGCAGAAAAAAAACACACCCACCACACCACCAAACAACCCAAAAATAAATTGCTTGGGTTTTCACTCATCATCCCATACGTACCATTCCATTTATAACGAACACAGACGTCCTGGGTCACAAGTGTCACAACTAGTGACGAACAGAAGAGCATCATCACATTGTACCTACGATAAGCTGCAGTCATGTGACTTGCAGTCATTGACCGAGTTTACACACTGTGAGCGATGTACATAGATAACTATCGTCGATTGATTGCTATCTAAATACGTACTAAGACAAGTGGCCGGTTTGTAGCCGTTTATTGTAATGTGACATGACACTGGACTGTGTTGGGACGTTTTTAGGGTTCTATATCCAAAGGGTAAAATGGTGTATTCCCGCTGACCCCACTGGTTCGTCCCACTGGTGGGGTCAACGGGAAGAATCAAAACTGACGTTTAACGTCAACGGAAAGTATGCATTGGGACTGCACGTCTGTCTGTCACCAGGTTGTATCTCATGAACCGTGATATCTAGACAGTTGATGTTTTGTGAGTTTTAAATAATTATTTGGTTGAATGTACATTTTATTTTTTAGCTCGTAAGGATTAGATTTGGCTTTGCTCTTATAGGGTATACAAAGGCTCTAAGCCTTTTTTTAACACCATGTTTTGCCTTGTGGAACACACTTAAATGAATACGAATATGAATATGATTTTCACAGATGATGTATTTCGGGTGTTGCTAGAACAACAAATATTATAAACAAAGTAAAATCAGTATTTAAGTGGGGCTCCCATACAATGAATGTAATTTTTGACGTGACAACGTCTTAAATTAGGTTGCGGCTGGGTGTCACTTATGAAAAAGTGTAACGCCCGGTAACGTTACGATGAGTCACCGAACGAGAGAGAGGCCCGCCGAATGCCTTGCGTCTCTCTCCCACTCAACTATGACGTTGTCACGTAAAATCTTCGCCCGTAAAACCGACTTTACAGGCAACCATTTTTTTGATAACTGTACGGAAACCTTTGTGCGCGAGTCCGTCTCGCACTTGTCCGTTTTGTTTAGTTATAAGTGAGTTTTTTTGTGAGTTTTGATAACATTATAACATCACACCTGTGTTCTGCAAAGGGCTAGGCGTGTGGGTGGAAATGTGGGTGTACTTACACCCACGTCTTGACATAATGTAGAAGTTTCATGGAATAGGAGCGAGCCTATTTTTAGCAACCGTGCTGTATTACCTAGACTGCATGATAATAACAACCGTTACTGGTGAAAATGAGTTCATGGATTCAATTCCAAAGTCGAACAGTATTGAGTTTTCTATCAGGAATTTCGCAGAAGCACCCACGGAGTCTTTCTTTGTGCCCGGTTGATACCAATATGCTCGCTACCTTTTATTATTATCATTAACACAAAACTTTTATTGTTAACTTACTTGACATTATTTAAAAATTGTATGTTGAATCACTCTATCTATTAGTAGTAGTAGTTTTAAAGATCTAAGCATACATAGGGACAGACAGACGTGGCGGGAGACTTTGTTTTATAATATGTAATGATTAAATACTAGGTAATTAGCTGTAATACGTATGGAAGAAGACTTGCTGCGTCGACCCTAAATGAATTGAGATAAAGCCAAGATGATGATGAATTAATCAGCTGTACAGTAGTTTTTATAGTCCTAAAAACTACCACCTGCACTGCTTAAACTATGTAAACATTATTTGTACGCATAGCGCGACATTTCTTTATTGATAACACCATGTACTTATTTTTACCTATGACTCATGAACAAACAAATTTAAATTTAAATTTGAAAATTATTGGCGGAATTTGTGAGTCGCGCCTGTAATCCTGGAAGGTTTAGGCAGAAGTGTTTACCTAAGTTTACCTACAAACTTAGGTAAACACGGTAGCCCTGGTTCAATCCATGGTCTGGAGCGAGATGGAATGGGAAGCCGTCACCGCCTTCTGCGAAGCAGTCATGCTAGCGAAGGAGGTGGCGGAACGCGATAGGGAGAGAACCTCTCGCCCCAGACGCCGCGGGAGTCGCGCCTGGCGTCAGGGGCCACGTGGTGGCTACTGGTCACCGTAGACGCGGGTCTGAGGAAGGTGAGCTATGGGCTAGGTAGACGTCCGTCCCTCTTTTCTTTTGACGGCAGGCCGTGTCCACGGCGCGTTTGTGTTGTGCGTGCGCCTCAAAGAGATGCTAGTAATAAAGAAAGCGGCCCGCCGGGGCTGCGGGACTGTTCGAAAGAGATACCGCGACCCTGGAATGTAAAGGGCGAGGAAGAAACATGGATGGGGTTTAGTCTGTAAAAGTCTGACACTCCCGCTCCACCCAGATTGGGCATTTATCAAATTACCATAATTTGATGATTTCCCATCCGAAAAAAAAAACCACGAGCTCCTCAAAAACTTCTTTAGAACTGCTAGTAGTAGTAGGAAGTATAAAAAAGTATCGCTGTATTTAAACTTGTTCCAAAATTAAAAGCGGCGGATTATAAATAAAACGAGACTTAACACCCCAAAATAATCCATAGATAACATAAAAAATGATGAAAACAAAATCCTTGATAATCCATTAGAAATAGCGTACGCATTAAATAATTTATTTATTTAAAAAGTCAAACCCCTGCCGGGTGCCGGGAAAAAAGGTAAGGTCGTTAATTAATCACCGTTTAAATTCAATGTTTCTGTCACTATCAGATAAATAAAATAATAAAAACCTTAAATTACCAACAGTGTTGGATAGTATGGTATCTCTGCTAGAATAATTAAAGAAGTAAATGAGGATATATACCAGCACTTAAGTCACATTCTGAACTTATCGATATCAACAGGAATATTTCCACAAGAACTATGAATGCAAACAATTGGTGGTGAATTATAGGCCTATTGCAGTACTACCAATATTTTCAAAAAATTTCGAAAAGTATCTTTATGGCGAACTTAATTCATATCTAGAATAAAATAAAACTTTGGGCAATGAAAAAAAGGGCTTTCAACAAAATAAAACCACGAATATGGCCATGTATGAATTCATCAAAAATATCAATGTCAATGTGTGACAACGTTGACAAAACAGTTCCAGCTTGTGCAATTTAATGTGACATGTCACAGACTTTTGATTAAGTAGATCATAATAATACTAATCAGGAAACTTGATGCATAAGAGGCAATATTTAAGATTTGATTAGGTCATCCTTAGCGAATCGACATTAGATGATAGTAGTTACTAAAGTGAATCCTAAAACAAAAAAAGAGGAAACGTTCAGCTCCGTGAGGAGAAATGTCACATACGATGTTCCTCAAGGCAGTGTCCTAGGGCCGCCCTTGTTTATTATTTATATCAACGACTTGCTAAAGGCAACGACTCAACCTGTGACATTATTTGCTGATGACAGTACAGTTTCAATTGCATGTAAAGACATTAATAATCGTAAATCTGACAGAAATAATTCGCTGACATCTATAACTTCTCGGCTTGATAATAATAATTTAAAAATAAAATATAAAACAAATATAATGCACTTTGGACAAAGATTGCATAATCCTTCAAATGTAAATTTGATTCACGATAATTACACTATAAATGAATTATCTAATGTCCGTTTTCTCGGCTTAATTATAAACAGCAAACTAAACTGGAAACAACACATCGACGCACTGTGTAAAAGTATAAACTATAAATCAGTAGTCAGGAATATGCTTTGTACCAACTTGCTCCATCTATTAACACTACTGTGTTACTATTGGCTTATTATGGACTTGTTGAATCTGTCCTAAGATATGGCATTATCTTTTGGGGCAACTCATCAAATACTGATATGGCATTTATAATGCAAAAGCGATGCATACGTGCTATGTTCGGTATTCAAAGTACTGATAGCTGTATGCCACTTTTCACAAAGCATAAAATCCTCATACCGCCGTCATTTTACATTTTGGAAATCGCCATATTTGTAAGAAATAACCCTCATTTGTTTCCTCGAATATTGGACTTTGTAATACGAAATCGCCGGGATAATAGTAAACTTCGTGTTCAGCCAGCTAAGACAGCACTACTGTATAAAAGCGTTGTATGCAGAGCACCGATAATACATAACAATATCCCTATCTGTGTAAAAAACTAAATACAGACCAGTTTAAGAAAACATTGAAAAAAATACTGACAGGAAAAGCTTATTAGTGAATTTTTAAATGACAAATCGCTCTGACATACTGACTGTATATATTACATTTATTTTGAATCGCACGAATATTTGCCAACTGTTTTATTTTTGCATATTCAATATTAATAATGTTATTTTTATAAAGTATTGACGTTGTACGTTTTTTCTGAAATCTTCTTATGGCCTTCCGGCCTAATTTGTACACCAGGCATGGTCAAACATGTTGTGCCACCTATAATAACCGGTAACACCTATAACAAGCATCATTCCATCAATATTATCTACGAGTACACACGTTTTTGCAATTAAATGAATCTTTATGTTTTCAACCGACTTCCAAAAAGAGGAGGTTCTCAATTCGTCCGTATTTTTTTTTTTTTGTGTTTGTTACCTCAGAACTTTCGACTGGGTGAACCGATTTTGATGATCTTCCGAGATATACAATGGAACTCTTCAAAAATAGATGGGAAATCTGCAGTAATTGCTGCAATTGCTTGTAGGTTCATTGTTCATACTACATCATGACGTAACATCACGCCTGTATGCTCTGAGGGGGTACGCAGATGTGTACAATACTCCCAGATTTCGACAATGTTTGTTGCCTCTGAACTGGGTTAACCGATTTTTTAATAATAATAATAATTTATTTCAAATAACAATGTTAACACAAAATAAAGTAATAACATTTTATGAGCACTTGAGTTATTGCTAGTTAACAAAATAGGTAGGTGTTGCAACCGACACCCTTACTAAGTTACAAAATAACTTGTATCAAGGGCAGCGGTACAAGCCCGTACATACTTTAGTTTCACAAAATAATTGCAGGCAGAGCAAGTGTTTTAAGACCAAGTTAACATGAAGTCATAATTGCAGAATTCAGAAAAAACAATTTAATAATTAGATTTATTCAACATTTGGATTATTCGTGTTTGTGTGTGTGTGTTTCTGTGAGTGTGTGTGTAATTGTGAAGGTTTATGTTGTGTCGGTGCAGAATGTGTATTATATTCTCGATGAAAGGGTTTAGGGTGGGTTATTATCAGAGACTAGCAAGCGTTCTGTATCCAGGTAGTTATTTGTAAGAAGAAAGTTTATCACAGATTTCTTGACGGACGAGGTGGATAATGAGTAAAGACTCAATTTTCTATTGAGCTTATTATATAATTGTGGCCCTTGGAAACAAACAATTTGATGATTCTTTTTTTATTTGAAAGCTGGTGCTTTCCGTGTGGTCCCATTTCAATTGGTTAAGATCTGACGCTGATCTTCGGAGATATAAATGGAACTCTTCTAAAATACACGGCACAGCTGCAGTAACTGCTGCAATCGCTTGGTTGTTTTTTGTTTATGTAACATAGTGACGTAACATCACGCCTGTATGCTCTGAGGGAGTACGCAGAAGTGTACAATACACCCAGATTTCGACAATTAGATGTGTTAAGTTCCATTTAATGGGATCCTGGAGAAATAGAGGGAATTCCTTAAATTTTATAGGCACACCAGAAGCGATTTGGGTAGTTTTAGGAAGAGTACGTTCTTGGAGTGATCTCATTTCAATTTGGTAAATATCTGATGAAGATCTTCAGAAGATAGGCGACGGGAACTCCTCAATAAATGATAGCAAATGTACTGGGATCCCTGAAATCTCATGTCTCTCTATTGTTTACACCAGTTCATAACAAAAAATCACGCCATGACGCTGTAACTGTAGGGTAAGCACATACGAACCACTAAAAAGTGAAAAATAAAAACTTTTTTGCAAAAAATGTAACCGACTTCACACAAAAAAGTGAAAAATAACTTTAGCTTCAGAAGTCGGTGACAAAAAAACTAAATCAATCAAACAAAGGTCACCGACTTTTGAAGCTAAAGTTATTTTTCACTTTTTTGTGTGAAGTCGGTTACATTTTTGTTTATCTTATCTTATCTTTATAAACCAGCTTTTGCTAGTGGCTACGCTCCCATTATGGTCGGAAATAACCTCATGGTAGCGATTTGAATACAACCGATGACTCTTGGAGATAATTTAGCTTCCCATTAGTGAACGAATTTTGGAATCAGACCAATAATCCCGAAGATAGGGTACCTTTTTATAATATTACTATAGTTGCAGTATTCCTTCATTAAAAGTACACATAGCTACTAACTACTAGCATGGCTACTTAAACTATCCCTAGGGACTATACAAAGCTTACCTACTTATATCTTTTTTTCTAAATCTTAAAAGGCTGAGTACAAATTAAATAAACCCCCGGATCAAAAGACGAACATAAACATACGAACCGTCTCTTTATATCTATGTACATTTAAGTCTTTTCCCTAAGGGGTCGTAAGTGACTCCAAGTTTGTATAAGGTGGGTTAGGCAACGGTACTGTTCTATGAGGTTTTTTTGATAAGATCGGACTCAGAACTGTTGTTGCCCTAGAGAGGCGTAGTAGGGATTGTGTATACCAGTGGTTCCCAACTTTTTTTGGACCAGGGACCACTTTGGTATCTTTACTGTTAGCAGGGGTCTTAAGATCCTAGAAAACTTGGACACCGACAGAATTATATATCTTTAACTCCCATAATACTAAAATTGGAATATAGGATGAAAACCTTTAGAATTAAAGTAGTGTAAGGATAAGAAAGCCATAAACTCGAAGTGAGCTCGAAAAATTTGGCCATCATTCATACGAAAAAAGCAATAAATCAGTAGATTCTCAAAAACAAAATGTCTCAACCTACAAAAAAAACCTTCAACCTATTTGAACCTATCAGAGGCGAGGCAGTTTCGAATCGAACTGCGGGGGCGAACACCGGGGTGGTTTTTAGACGGTTAGAGTCCGACAGTCCGCCCGTTATTACCATACCTATTATTGGAATCAAATATTTCACAACTTAGGACCCATTAATTCGACTTCGTCGAGCTTTATTGTCTCGGCGCTTTTATGGTGATCGTCACTGTTGATTCTGGCTTTCAGGAGTTACAGTGGTTTGGAAATAGTGTGGCGGGCTTGTCCCAAAAAAAAAGAAAACTCCGCCTGCCCCAGGCCGGAGGACATCCGTGTGGATTTTCCACCCCAAAAAAACGCTGGGTTGCATCTTCTGTAGAAGTTAGAAAATACGAATATCATGATAACCTTTCGCGGATCATAAATTCGTGGCTCCTGCGGATCACCGGTGGTCCGCGGACCCTAGTTTGGGAACCACTGGTGTATACCAAATAACTGTTGCTATTAGAACGAAGAACCTAGGACGTAGGCTTACTAATGACCGTAAACACAGGCTATTCCAGTATCTTTGCTACTGAAAATCAAGCTTACAGACGACACTCGCTCGTTAGGAATATTTCCTAGTCCGTGTCCGAGTGAATATATTACTTGAAAATCTGCAGTGCATTTGTTTCCATGTTGCAGACTCTTGAAATTCACATTTGCACATAATATTGGCTTAACTGTTGTGGTCCTTTTCACGTTTGTGAATGTTCGTAACGACGGTCAAAGAAAACAACCGTCACAGTGTAGCTAACTACCATGACCGCAGAAATGGCTTGTTTTCCACGGCCCAAAAGGTTCTCCTAATGATGATATTAATCTATTCAGAGGCTGACCGAAGTGAATGCGGCCTAACCTCGCTATTTAACCTTCACTGAGACTTTACAAAACAACATCAGTTAATATCATTATCAAGTAACCCGCGTTAATGCGCTTATAATTCCGCAGGATCAGCAAAAAGTCATGGCCGATACCCAAACACGGGCCCAATAGCGTTAGTTAGGGGGCCACTATAATCCTGCCCAATAATAGGTAAGGTCAGTGAAATTTCTGATAAGAGCCGAGTTCAACGCGCACTGAATACTAATGCTATCCTCCGCCAAATTGATTTATATCTGCACGAAGTCACCTTGTGTATTTTCACAATATTCTGTTCGGATATGTGGCATGTGGGGGAAATAAAATGGACTAGGCGTGGTGAAAAGGCAATAGCACAAATTGGAGGTAGACTAAATAAAATATAGTCCACGTTGAACTGAAATGTGCCACGTGCATTTCTCTCTGAACAGAAATACCGTTTGTGAAATCAAAACTCGAAGTGTTACACAGCTGTACAATTTGCAGCGACTCGTACAAAGTGTACAAATAATTTTCAATGAAAAACATATTGAAACACTGAGAGCTGAAGAGAACTGTTCGAGATATTAATATCAATTCTTATAGACTTTAATATCAAAGTGCCAGATTCGCAAAAGAAAGCTCAAGTGTTAGCGAATCAAATATATTGCAAAATTAAATCACGTAAAGCTAATATATCCGAGCGTGCAAGTTGTACGAACAAACGCACACACACTCGGCTTCTTATAGCGACCGTGTGTGTGTATAAGGTAAATGTTATTTGTTCACTACCCTTTGTAAATGTGGGAGTGGGACAAAGGGTATGTTGTATCTTGAAAATATGATTGGAATGTACTTTTTGTTTGAAAGTATCATCTCTTTTGTAATAGACATCAAATACCTAGCCTTGAGCTAGCAAATAATGTTGGATCTTTCTTTATTATAGTAAATATCTAGTTCTGAAGGAACGAGAAAATATAACAAGAAATAGTAGGGAAATATTTCTAACTTTTGTATTTGGGTTTTTTGTTCGTGTTTACGTAATGGCATCCCCGACGCAGATAATCCTACTGAGCTGCCTACATTAATTATTTCGTTGTGTTAATTACATTCCTCTCGGGGGGACTACGTTATGGTCGTCATCCGGCTGATATGATATTTATGGTACACAGACACATTTACGCAAGGTATGATACCTACATGGCTTAAATATAGTATACTAGTACCACTTATTACTCGACCCACACCTGCAGTACAAGTACGTAGGAATCGATAGGACTTGATAAGATAAATTTGACAGTCATTCTCGATAAAATAAGTTTTTGACTCCATAAAAACTCATTTTATCGAGAATGACTGTCAAATTTATCTTATCGAGTCCTATCGATTCCTACGTACTTGTACTGCTGCTTCGTACGGATTCACGTCTTGACAAACCTTCGAAATTTATTCTTCTATTTTTAAGTTTAATACGATTGCATTATACACAATGAACCTTCCAGAATACACTCGATTTATCATAGTGAAAACAGCTTCAGTGGTGTCGTAGTTTCAAAAAACTACATAATTATCAAGGACAGGCATTAAAAGTAACTTAGTTTTATATTTTGTTCATCAAAATCAAAATCAAAGCGTTAATTACATCCATTTTCATATACAACTAGGCCAATTATAGGCACTTTTGAATTGTCGAAACTAGAATGAAAATGAAAAGTAGATACAGTCCCAATCACAAGACATACATACTGTGAATGTACGGTAGTTGCCCATTCGCATTCCCTAGCCTATATCTCTATGGAGCAGAACTAGAAGTCATTGTTAATGGGAAATAATAAGTCTAGCCACAAAATTATGTATTGGACACGTGATTAAACTTCTAATTTTATAACTAAGCAACGCGAAAATGACATAGCCTCTAATAAACTAATTCGCCTTTTTTACAACGCCAACTAAATATTCTATAGAAAGCGTCAAGTAAAATCATCAATTATTGTGACTTGTCCTTCTTATATAAATAAAAAGGACAAGTCACAATAATTGATGTTTTTTTTTTTTGTGGCCATGTATAAACATGGCCACTTAATTAACTTACTCGGCCACGGATTTTACATCTCGTTACCATTTTACGTTAACGCAATGTCCTTAAAAAATATATTATCATATAAAACATCATATTCTTTTATCGTCAAAATAGCCATTGCATAATTTGGCGCGAGGACGCGAGATGACAGCGACCGGTCATTTGCGCCAATCAGAGAGCGCCATTCGATTCATGTAACGACGAGTTGAGTTGATCACGTGTAAATTGTTTATTGTAGTTCGTGCATTATATTACAATATAACGTGTTTCTCCCTAGCGATATTGTAAACTCTCGAACTATTGTCAACTAAATATACAGAAGTATCTCTGCCCCCATAATCGGGACTTGGGGCACCCCCCGTTAGGTTTTTTTTTTTTTTTTTTTTTGTTTGGGCAGGAGTGGGAAATCCCCGCGGACACCTCGACTATCCCACAGGAATTTCTCTTGTGAGACAGTCGAGGTAGTGCCGGACTCGAACCGGCTAAAAACCACTCCTGCCTAGCCAGTGTCCCTCTAACATAATCAGAGCCCTTTCTATCGGGTTTTAATTTAGTTTGCGACTGATTGGTAGTAGGAGGCCGAGGAGACCACACTCTATATCTTTTTATGTTCCGCTAGTAAATATCTATTTATTTATACTATAAATTTCAGTGTTTCTTTTAACTTTCTTCCTGTTTATACTGTTTTACATAACGCTATTATTTTACAAGTTAATTTTGTTACTACTAATATATACAATTTATGATTTCAAAAAGTATTACCACTGTTTATATATTTTCTTTATCCCCTAAAGTTACTTATTATACTCATTTTTGTCTACTGCTAACCCTTGTTTATATACCCTTTCTATTTTTATATTGTTCTGCTTCTACAACTGGATTTAATTTAATTTTAATAATATCTGAATTATATGCTCATTATATATTCGAATATTATTTAGAGACATAAATAAAACGTTATTTCACAAAACCAAGGAATTTTAAAATAATTATTAAAGCGACGGCAGAATTCGTCGCCCAGTCTGACACAGCTTGACGATTCCACTAGAGCTGACTTACGGTCCAGTATAATTCCAGCCACTTTCTTATGAAAGTGACTCCAATTAACGTTCTCCATTAAGCCAACCCCAGTGGTTCGCTCAATGCGTCTGCTATCTGGTTGTGTCAGACTGGTCATTAATGTGTACGTGGAAGTGGGCGCATCGACAACTTTAGCAATATGCTATTGATGCTCTCGCGAATGCGTCCCACTTCCTACGTATCGGGCATGAATCACTAAAAGCATTGTGCGAGTGCTCCCCCAGTTTGGCTCTGGTGCAGTTAACGCATACCGCTGCTTCGACCCTGTGCTTGTCTGGGCAGTCCACTCTAAGATGTGGACCGCCACAGTGGCTGCACAGGTCGGCCACCTCCGTACACAGGCGCTTGCCGTGGCCGTACGAAAGACAGCGGGTGCACTGCACCAGAGGCGTCTGATCTTCGACGCGCACTCTCTGGAGGTCAATACGGAGCTTGCCTCCTTCGAGTGCCCTCCTCCAGATAGCTGGGGTAACACTCAGCACAATGCTGCTAACGTGCGGGTTACGCGATTTCTTACGGAACCTAATGGATACTTTCTGTTCCTCGTCACCGAGGCCGTGAAAGATCTCCTGGTTCTGGTTCTTAAGGGCTCTGAGCACTTCCTCGTCGCTGTGTACTAACAGCACGTCCCTAAGAACCAGAAGCGGGTTTCGATTTTTCACTTCCTCGACGACGAGGTTCTCCCCGGCCTTCTCCAATCGCGCTTTCAATTTTCGCCTCTCCTCTGTTGTTGCGCACCCCATGATAACCTTTTGGTCTTTGGCCTTGCGGACCCTCTCGACGCGCACCCATCCCTCCTTCGCGTCCACTGCTTTCCTCACCTTTTCTAAGATTTGGTCCCCCGTATCCATCTCCTCAGTGGAGGAGACAACCACGGAGTGCAGCGTCGTTCGCTCCGGGGCCTGTGCCCCGGTGTGGCTCTTACTGGCGGCTGTCATGTTCGCGTAGGTTGTCTCCTCCACCCCGTGCCTGCTGGCCAGACTGTCTCGGAGTTTGTCGAGTTTCTCGGAGTTATCTCTTAACTCCGAGATGTGCTCCTTCAAGCTGTTTAGGAGCTCAGTCTGGCCAGCAAGGACTTCGGCGGAAACAGGATGGGGACTACGGTCAGCAGTGGGCGCGGGTTCTGGAATGGCGACGGGTGCGGAAGGGCCCTTATCTCGCTCGGACTCCTTGACCAGCTCATAAAGTCTGTTTATAGCTTCAAGCACCGCAGTCTTGATCTCGGCCTTGAGGTTGCGAGAGTTGCCTAAATTAAGCTTGGCCTTATTCAGGCAAGCTCTCGCCTCCTCAGTGCGGCTGCGGCACTTCGCCTCAGGCTTTATGAGCGGTCTTGAGGCATCGATAGCTGCTCGGCGCGTCCCCGGAGTGGCAGCGCCTGCCTGCGACGCAGAAGGAGTCTCGTCTCCGAAGGAGATTCTCCTCCTCGCGGCCACAGGCGAAGGCATAGCTTTCTCCGCCGATCGCGGCGAGCAACTAGAGCCTGGAGCCCTCACGGTGCTAGATGGGGTGCGGAACATATTCAAATATAGGAGCAGCTGTTGTCAGAACTGACTCCTGTAAAGAGGGAGTCAGAGCGAGCTACTCGGAAGGAGAGATAATAAAGGGTGGACACTGGACTTATATGTGTCCCTGTAAAGGGGGGTACACAGTAATAATAAATAAAATAATAAATCACCTAAAAATTAAAAACAATATTAAATAATTATAAAATTGTGTCAACACTTTTTGTGAGCCTTTGCAGACTCGGTCAAATACGTTAAAAATAACTAAAAATCCCTAAAAATCAGTTAAAATTCCTCACAAGACTAAATACTAATATGACCAGAAAAATAAAATTTTGCCAAAATCCCACGTCTACCTTCCTATAACCCAGAGGGCGGGTGGGTGGGCAAAAATTTTTTCGAGCTAGGGGCGCGTGCGAGGTGTCCAGAGACGCGTCTCCGCGCGGGCTAGCGAATTACGGAATAAAACTTGTTATGTGCCGAACAAAAATTTTGAGTTTTGGTCAAAAAACCAGTTTTCGAAAGAAAAAATTTGGATTTTCACCCCACTACCTGGAGACCGGGACACTGAACGCGGACCAGAATTCAGGGAAGAAGGGTGAGCACTATTGCAACTATAATCTAATTTAAAATGTGAGGGAAAATTTGGAAAAACAATTAATTTTGAGGATTTTCTCCGAAAATAAGGGATGAAGTCCAGACGCGCGTGTAAAGTGCGCGCGTTATGGTCAATACGTAGGCGGTGGCCTAGTTAAGTCTGAAAACACTGAAAACAGATTGAAAATCGCACGTCTGGAATAGAAAATATCGACCCCCCCCGTTAGGTTAGTTAGGTTCCTTTAAACCCTGCACTGGGAAATAGGGGCCTTGCGACGCGGGGCTCCGTCGACTATGCTTTTTAGGGGAATATAAAGTGTTTTAAGGTTAGGTTATATTAATCGATATTTCTCAGGAATGGTACAGTATCTTTTCATGAGAGTGGTACCACTGGGCAAGGGGGACCCCTCCTTCCCTCAACACCGCGTGAGTTGACTACCATCGCATGCATTTCACGAAAAATAATGCGTTTTATTGTAAGCAGTATGTTCATTACACAATAATTCGAGAGTTTACAATATCGCTAGAGAGATTACAATATAACGTGTTTGACAATTTTACGGTGACATATATATAAAGTGGCCAATATAAGTACTATTTGATGACATTTTTAGCAAACTTTTGACGATCAATTAATATGGGATGAGTTACATTTAAACGTACTGAGTTACAAAAATAGAAGCTAAATAAATGTAATTTAATAGTATTTTAGAAGTTTACTGTTAGAATGCATGTTACAAATTTGGATGCTAAAAAATAACCATCATGCTGAGTTGTATTTAGAGTGGTTTACATAGAAGATAACTAGTGGCTAAGATAGTATTATTTAGATGCTCGTTAATTGTGGCTGACTTAGTAATTTAGAAGGCAACATACATTTTTGGAGGCAAATAATGATAATAAAAAGAAGCCTGTTTAATTAGCACCCATTGTTAATGAAGTACTTGTACAGTCACGTCTAATAATATGTAAACACTTAAGAATTTTTTTAAATTGTGTTTCTGCTAATGTAGGTACTGATTTAAATTTAATGTTATTACGCATTCTGGAACTCAGATTTTTATGAAAAAGATCCAATCTCCTAGTTACAATCGTAATTTCTCGCGAAAATATCTATAATATTAAGGAAAGTGTTTACATATTATTAGATGTGACTGTACGACCAATCTACCTCCTCCAAATATTATGAAAATCATAACTTTTTTATTTAATCAGATAAATAAATGAGTGAAGAACAATAGATAATATAACAGATTCATAGAAGCATCGTGTATAAAATGATGATTAATAATTGCATTTGCTATTATCTTGTAATTCAAAATAATGAAACGTAGCTTATGTGCATGGCATATCTATTATGTACCCTAAGGCCTCGTTTCCACTATGTCATGACGATTCATTTATCGTTGATTTTTAGTTGCCGAAATTCATGGACGACAGTAATGTTATCGTGTCGTCCTATATGTGAACGCCTCCATTTAAATACACAGGCCACGACACTTAAAACTACACGATTATCTGTCGTTACGACGTAGTGGTAACCGGGCCATAGGTCCAGACTTAAAGAAAACAAGCTCTTAGTACAAAATAATGGAACTACTTTTTATATTTCCAAGTTTTCAGTGGTCAAGCAAAATCTTTTGTTGGCATTCTATCGATGAATGTTAAAGTCCGTCCGATCGGTCATATCGATACAAATGCCATAATGGAACTATAGAAAATACTCGGATCGCAGAGAAATGAGAAATACTTTAATGTTCTGAAGTATTGTTGTCGGAGCAACTTCAGTTCCTGCATTTCTTTACGCAATTCCTGTAACGTAACGTTCGATAATAATTATTGTTTCATAGCTACATACTTTGTGAAGTATTTCGAATAGCATAGTCTTTGCTATACTGATTGAGTCTAGAACACAACTACTCAATTTTGAAAAATAAAATAAAGAATCATTGCAAATCTGTGCCAATATTCAAAGATCAGACCATTTTAGTAGACTAATGCCTTTTGAGTAGTCCCTAAATACCTTAGAGATACTAAAGATATGTTTTTCGGCCATTTCTTAAGCAATTTCTGGTAAAATAGATTCACAATAATAAATAGGTACCTACCCTAATTCTCTGACACGAGATTGTAAAGATTTTTTTAGTAAAAAGCACGCATATAAACCAACATATTATTTGTATTAGTTGGTAAAGGATTTCAAGTTATTTGTCCTTTTGACTGATAATGAGTTATCTTGGCAAAATCATTTATTGGAACGGCAACTAGTATATAAATAGGGCACTTCATAAAGACAATTAAGTCGTTTGAAAGTGCAAAATGAGAGTGATAGTCGTATTGTCATTGTGTTTAGTTGCTGTTTCAGGTAATATTGAATATTGATGGAAAAAAACATATTTCTTTGACATATTTATAATTGTGTTTATTTTAAAACAGATTCACGTTACGTATATGCCTGGGAGGCTTTAGACCTTCAAAACTACGGATTTGTGTGGGTTTCAGTAGGTGTAATTTAGAGCTTTTATTCCGAAAGGTTTTTGTTTTCAAAATTTTATATGCATTAGCAAAGAAATCTCGATTATTGTTAAGGTATTGAGGACATTGTATCGCCATGAACCTTCTATTATCCTCAGATAAAGTAATATCTCACTTAAAAAATAGTATAATGTGGATAAAACAAAACCTCTCATAGAAAAAATTGACAGATAAGCCAATTTCTATAAGACCCACAAAAAAGGTAAGTTCCCCTATTTTGAGTAAACAAAAACGAGAGGCGCGCCTCTTACGTTTGGGGTATTTTCTTGCAAAATTCTAAAGAGGCGATAAAGGAAAATGGGCTAATGTGCCGTTTGTAGACGATGAACCACTAACCCCCTTTCCTTGTCCTTTCTTACAAAAAACATCATTTACATTCCTTTATAAGATCTATAGGTAAGATTTGCAAGCCTTTGACTTTTTTTTTATTTATTAAGTCGAGGCAATTTACGTTATACCTGCCTACGGTGCTACATGAATCTTTTGACGTCCAATTAGCATTGACAGGGGGCATTTTTAGAAAGACATTGCGAAATCGATATGCAATATGTAGATATACCTACAGTGTAAACCAGAAAGATATGCCCATATTTCAGGGTGTGATCCAGACCATGAAACTGGACTTTCTATAAAGAACCACCATCGAAATCGCGAAAAAGGATGACGATGATGCAAATCAAAATGAAGGGCGCTAGTTCTGATTTCAGCCACGCGTCAAAAGATCCTTGCACAGCTGTACTCAAGACTCCACTTTAGTTGTAATCTTTGAATCATGGCTGTTCTTATCGTTCACTCATAGAGTTGGTAATAAGTGACTACGTTTAAGTAATATTTATAAGTGGATGAATAAGACTTATGCTGTTTTCAGTAGGGACTTTTTTTCTTAAAATACAATACTTGTTAATACGCACACACAAGTAGAAATTAAAAATATCACATGCAGGATTAAAGCTAACTTATTTTCAGTACAAAAGGCTTATGGATGAACACGAACAGCCTTCTTCTTCATTTTTCAATGTTTTTCAAGTTAGATAAGCTTTGACCAGAGTTGTACAACCTTGACACTGTTAGTAGTGACTTCGTACAAGACCTTCAAGGTCCAAAGGGAGCTTCATAAGTGCTTGTGAAGAGGAGCTGATGATGAAGCAGTGGATTTACCTGTAACAAAAGAAAAGCAATTTTATAGTAGACGTATTAAGTCAGCTAATAAAACGAAAGCCATGAAAACTGGTGAAGCCTGAGATGTTTATAAAATGGATTTTAATAACCATTAACAATATTTTCATTACATTTTCTCTTTATTGTGAACGTAAAAGTTTATAATAGGAACGTGTTTTAATTAACATTTAAAATAATATCTTTCAAGAGAAGGCATGAGGGATGTGATTGAGGATGATTATGCAGAGCCCATGTAATTATGTAATGTGGTTAATACCTAAGTTAAGTTTCAGTTTTAGAATGTATGTGTTTGGTCGGATGATTACGAGTAAATGCTAGGCGGTATCAAACAGTCTTAAATATAGTGTCTTCAGTCTTAAATAAGTGATAATATTTTGTCAGTGTGCTTAATTTATTTAAAAGTATATGCATTGAAAACATGGGCTATCCAAATATAAAATACATTCATAATCCGCCAAAAGACTGGGTATTGGCATTCGAAAGGCAAAAACTTTTAGTTGATTGTTCTTTCTGCTGTATTTTTATTTCAATAGTTATTTCTCTATAATTTCAGCCGTTCCTCGTAATCCTCTAAGGATTGTAGGAGGTAGTTTAGTTACCGTTAATCAGTACCCGACTATCGCCGCACTCCTCTACTCCTACTCCGGTGTGAGGTACTCTCAGATCGATCCTCACCGCTGGGCATTGTCCTTTGTAAGTTACTCTATGTTATCTATAGTTATTGGCTCCGGATTCTTTCGTATTATGATCGGAAGTTATTCCACGGAAACTTCCTGTATATAGCCTATGACACTAGAGGTTAAGTTAATGTATATTCCCATTAGTAAAATAATTCAACCCCACATTGCAAACTTACAAACATCAACTATTAATACTATTAGTATTACTCGTGGTACAAATCAATATTTTCATCTATTGTGAACCATCTCTTTTATCAATTTTCAAGAAATTGACTAAACATCTTGATATTTTGAAGATAGAGACTTATCTATACTTAGTATTATAAAGCAGAAGAGTTTGTTTGTTTGGTTGAACGCGCTAATCTCAGGAACTGCCGGCTCGAATTGAAAAAATATTGTTGTGTTGGATAGTCCATTTATCGAGGAAGGCTTTAGGCTATATAACATCACGCTACGATTACTGGGAGCGGAGCAGGAATGAAAAATGTTGCAAAAACGGGGATTGTTTTTCCTATCGTTTTCCTCTCTTATGTGACGCAGACGAAGGTGCGTGGGTCAGCTAGTTTGATAATATTCAAACGATATTATGATTCACATTTATCTTTGTAAAAAAGCGCTGTCAAGATCAATATCAAATCAATATTTACTAGAACAAGCCGATAGTAGTTCGATGACCCTAACTATAAGTGATTCTTCTGAAACATAATTACTCATACTTTCTCCTTCTGTTCCAGTGAAGATTCAATCATTAAATGGCGGGTCCGCGTTGGCTCCAGCTTCGCCAACAGTGGCGGCACTGTGCACACTATTATCTCCATCGTCGTCCATCCTAAATACGACTGGCGTACTATTAACAACGACGTCGCAATCTTACGTACAACCGGCACCATAGTATTTGGGCTTACGGTGCAAGCCGCTTCTATTGCTGGAGTTAATTACAATCTTCCTGATAATTCTTCTGTGGTTGCAGCTGGATGGGGTACTACCTCTGTAAGTTTCTCGGCTAACATTGGTGTCGATTCTGTTGTGCACAAACTAAACTTAATTTAGACTATTGCTATCTTTTACTAAAAGGCAGTGCGAGAAAAGGACGGCTATAGCTATATGCACTAAGTTAGAGATATCAAACTAGTTTATGCCTTGCGCTTCACCGTGTTTTTAGTCGACATGTTTTTACGTGCACCCTTCATTTGTATGGAAATATTAGTTCGAATAAATTTGACAGCTTTAAATTACGTCTCTTTCTGGTTTTATTAGTGAGAAAAAAAAAGTAATAGCCTAAATTAAGTTTAGTTTGTGCACAACAGAATCGACACCACTATACTAGTTCTAACTTAATCAGTTCATCTTCTGTTCTTATGTCTAAGTTATTCATCTACCCTTTTCTTTCATTGCAGTCCGGTGGTTCACCTTCCGAGCAACTTCGCCATGTTAAGCTGTGGACTGTGAACCAGGCTATCTGCAGATCCCGGTACGCAGCCCGTGGTAATAACGTCACCGACAACATGTTGTGCTCTGGCTGGCTTGACGTTGGTGGTCGCGACCAGTGCCAGGGTGACTCCGGCGGTCCTCTCTACCACAAGGGTGTCGTTGTCGGCATCTGCTCTTGGGGCGCTGGCTG
Organism: Xestia c-nigrum; assembly: GCA_916618015.1. Lineage (NCBI taxonomy): Eukaryota > Metazoa > Arthropoda > Insecta > Lepidoptera > Noctuidae > Xestia > Xestia c-nigrum. Next base: position 7,856,462 of record OU745245.1, on the reverse strand, counting down.
TGCCCAGGCTGCTTTCCCTGGTGTCAACACTCGGGTATCCCGCTTCGCTAGCTGGATCCAATCTAATGCCAAAGTAAACTAAACAGATAAATAACGTAATAGGAGTGCCTTCATCTTGAGCTGTCTGTCGACTTGTTGCCAGTGGGGAAGAATATCTGGGTACCCTTCATTGTGTACCGGTTCGTTGTTCAGTGTATGTGAAGTTTATGATACTGGAGAAATTCTTTAGCTGCCAGTTTTATTTTGTCAAATTAATTTTGTATGTAATAAAACCATTTTTTTTTTTTAATAGATGGATGGTTATAAATAAATGGATGGTGATTCTTTTGCATTTTTATTAATCCTCATGTATCTACCTCAACACCGTTTTCACGTTTCATTTATTATACTTATCATCTTCATAAAGTCCTAAAAAAACATTTCATAATATACTGCTACATAATGGTCAGAATTTCTGAATTGTGCGATATCTTAAGTTCGTGGAGATGAATGTGGGCAATGAGAGGCAAAGGGTCCGCCATTTTGGAAGTAGGTACGTAAGTTATTCGGCCCGTGCACCGTCTGATATATTCGAAAACGTTGCTTTTAATTTGTCAAAGAAAACTGTTACCTATTGTATAAAAAAATCTTGTATTTTATCGGTGCTGAATAAATTGTTTTCATTTTTAATTTAAGCGCCTGGCCAAATCTTAAAATAAAATATTTCCTGAAGTGAGTTTGCAAGTTATCAATATTGTGTAATTAACGCAATCAATTGTCGTTAATGTATAAATGTTTTTTTTTTATCAGGCGCAATATACCAAATAACATTGTGCTCTTCTTGTTTTTATCGTGTCGATGACAATTTAGATTAAGTTAGCCTAAAATTTAACAACGAGCTGGAAGACTTTCAGTAGTCTCCATCAGCTGCTGTGATGTGCAAGGAACAGGACAGGTAGGGCACGATATCTAGACAGTGTCACATCGTTTTTAAGGCAACACCACATTTACGAGTACACTCCTGAATCCTGAGCAGAGTCATCAGTAAATCTCCACCTGAAAAGGGTTTTCTTGCTTTCTGATGCAACCTATTGCAACGTATAGGTGAGAACACTACTGACTGTTGATCTTGAGGTTCCTGGTTCGATTACCAGGTCGGGGTGATTATTAAGTTTATTTTTTAAGCAAATGCAATTGGCTCACCACTATACATCAGCAATACTTAGGGACCCTTTGCCTAACTTTTCACTGATTTCAGGCGCTGTATTGTGTTAATTAGAATTCAATATGATAACTGAATAGATTTAGGTCACTCTAGTATATTACTTGATTACATTTTGAAGGTAAGACAGTACTTTATCAAATCAGCTGCAAAGCCGGTACTTGTAGAATATTTTGTAACATCCGAAGAAGGTCAGATATGGGCTAACTACGAATAAACAGTCATATTTATTTATCTCTAGATAATCTACAGCATTGGTTAAATTAAACCTACGCATTAGATTTTTTGTATAAATACGGATGATTATGCTCAAAGTTAAAAGTGTACAACGGAGCCAAGATGCGTGTGATTGTCGTCTTGTTGGCCAGCCTAGCTGCTGTTTCAGGTATGTGTTAAATACAAAATAATATCATATTGTAATAATGAAGTATCTCGACTTGGCTCACGAGGTGGTTGACATGTGGGATGTGACTCAGTGATCGCTGTGACGATAGCCATTCAGCCAATGGCTTAAGAGCCTCGACCAATACCTGAAGAGGCTCTCGTTAGGTAGCTGGATCAGGGCTTGATTTAGAAAGCGGTTCTCATGGAGAAGACGGCTGGTATTGCTAGCAGGTTTCTTTCTCTGGAGTCATGACCGACAGTAGCTTGGAACATGTTCCCGATTCCGGCGGGCTACTACAATATTTTATGCATTTTTTTTCATATTTATTTTTGTTAATAAAAATGTTTAATATTAAAAAGGAATAAAAGAATACAATTCTACTGGACAGAGATTTCTTCTCAAAAGAAGACACGAGACACAGGGCACGGGTTTTGATCATCACGCATGTTGAATACGTAGTGATTTCAGACATATTTACAGATTAGAGAGCAGCGCAACAATAGTCGCTGTTTAAACTATGCATAGAACTGTTTTTAGATCAACTTGAGTTTGAGTTTAAAAGCTCTGCAGTCAGAAGATTTCATGCTGCCAGTTCTGTTGTTTCTATTTAATAGGCATGACGACAGTTTTAAAAAAATGCAAATCTATTTAGTCCGTGGAAAATGGACACAATTTATTTGTTTTCGTAAATCAATGAAAATTGATATAGATAAACGCATCACTCGCATCACACGCATACTTATATATATATTTTCTTTATTTATTTATAATTTTCAATTTAACTGTTACCTGTATCCTGTTGTGCTGCGTCACGTTGAAGAGTCACTTACACAATCTGCCTTTACTGTCTGAACTTACTGTGTGAATTGGGCCACCAAGATACAGGCTGTGCCTAGTTTGGGGCCCACGGTTTCTTCTAGTAACCCCTTTTAGTATGCTCATTGTTTTGGTTTTCTTGCTTGTATCATTTGTAACTTGTGTGTGTCAATAAATTGATTTATTTATTTATCAAAAGTCGGGAATGGGGCTCCTGACGTCAGAACTCATTAAAAATTGTTTTCAAATATTTTCTGATAAACTAACTGACGGACTAACTAGTCTTTTTTTGTCGTCTAAACGGTTATTGTTCTGCATTTGAAGAAGTTGTGGTCTAATAGTGACGGTTTTTACGGTTTTTACTCTCAATATTAATATTTTTCTTGTTCACCTATACTAAACAAATGTACTACTAATGTACGAGTATGTACTTTCCATAGCAATATTTAAATAGCAAGAACAGCATGAGATATTTAGGTACGATTCCCGATTAGGGCAATATGATTTTGGATTTTTCTGAATAGAATTTTCATAAATTATCATACGAGTATAAACATAATGTGGCTATAGAAGGAGCATTGGTGTACAACACAGTATAAACCTTTGCTTATCCTTTTGGTCAATACATATTCAAATAAGCTTTGAGTCGGTCGTATTCATGCCCATTCATCCACGAGAGCGGCGGCTTCTGGTTGTTATCATGTGGCTTTCTTTGAGCAATTTGGGTTTTCATACATCGGATCATTTTATGTGTACCTAAAAATATATCGTCCACTGTGAAGAGTTTTGAAAGCATTAAAGATTGAGGTTGTTTTTAGTTATTTAATTACCGTAAAACGGGGCTATTTGGGTTTTGGGGTAATTTAGAATGACCCAGAAATCGAACAAAAAATATCGATAACTGTCGGTTGGTGCATGGTAGAAGTTATTTTACAATGTCTAGAAAGGCTTTGATTAGAGGCTAGTGAAAAATTCTGATGGAAATATCCATTATAACATATTGGTTTATGTGAGACCAAATAACCCCCAAAACCCCAAATAGCCGCGTTTTACTGTAGTATTTTTATCTACATTTATGAAGGTTTACTTTGGTAAAACAGCGTTGGTTGGTTAGCTGTTTTTCAATCAATAGGAATGAAGAAATTGAAAAAGCACTTTTTACCAAGCGTAAGTGTAGAACGGCCGGGTGCTGCAAGCAGGAATAGGGTGGTCAGATACAAGTTTTTGTGAATGATATATTGTATCCTTGGAAATTATTACTCATAAAACAATCAATCAAATAAAAATCGTATGTTATAGCAGTCTCATTAGTATACTGTATCAAGGTAATACGAGTAGGATAAGATTAACTCGGTAGCTAAGCATCGATTAGTTAGTAGATTAGTTAACAATCGTTATCTGTGTGTTGTCTAAAACTATCGTTGTCGATTCCTATAATTTACGGTTGGTTTTGCTGTTTTTGAAAAAAAAAACTGCCATAATGATTTTCAATTTTTTGAATCAGAGGCTAAATTGTGGCTTTCAATTGCATTATGAAAAACCTATAATTGTTTGCTGTTATCACCGCAGTTTTGCAAACTGACAATTTTGTTTTCATAATCACGGCATCTTTTTTATTTACCCACGACGATGGAACGGAGATGGTATACGCGTTTTTAAAAGATCAATATTAGTTTCCCATGGAACTAGTAATTTACAAGTTACTTCAAATTAAAAATTAAAAAACCCGCGACACATAGTGCAACAACTACAAGGTGTTTTAAGCTATTGCATAACTTCTATCGCGGGCCTTGAGCGTGGAGACCGAATCCAGAAATTCCGTAACGTTAAATAACCTAACACCCCATGTCAGATAATGACAGTGATAGCTAGTTTTCTTTTTAATATATTGCCGTAACTAGGAGTTGTAGATTGTCTACATTTGATGTTAGACCTTCTTTGTAACCATTTTTTATCAACTTATAACACCCCGTTGGTCGCGCGCGGTCCGCTCGCTTGAGGCGCGCTGTCCGCGCTCGGACACCGTAAAAACGACGAGGTGTTATAAGTTTGCCCGTCGTTTTTGCGTCGGGGGTTAAAAATAAATTTCTGAATTTCTTGTTTCATTTTTCGCAGCTGTCCCTGCGTTCCCGCAGCGGATTGTAGGTGGTGCTGTCACCACTATCGACCACTACCCTACCATCGTGGCTCTGCTGTACTCATGGAATGGTAACTCTTTCCTGCAATCTTGTGGCGGGACCATTCTCCATAACAGGGCCATCCTGACCGCAGCGCATTGTCCATTGTGAGTTGAACATACTTTTAAATGGGGTGACTACCCACTTTTTTGGCTACCAACGTTTGATTTGGCAGTATTTGTTAAAGGGCAAAAATATTTCTGCGTAACAAATGGCCGCCCGGTTCGTGCCATATTGTACCGACCCGAACATGTGGTTAACGCCCCTTACAAACGCTGAATTAACAAGTGTACAGAAGCATTACTTAATAATATTTTTTATTTTTCAGCGGTGACGCTCCATCCAGATGGCGTTTCCGTGTTGGTTCCACGTGGGCCAGCAGTGGCGGTGTAGTCTATGCCTGTGGCTCCATCAGCATCCACCCAAGCTATAACACCCGTACCATGGACTCGGATGTCGCCATCATGCGTACCACCAGTACCATTTCTTATAGCAACGTTATTCAGGCCGCTTCGATTGCTGGGCCTAACTATAACATCGGTGACAACCAGGTCGTCTGGGCCGCTGGATGGGGTACTACTTCTATAAGTATCTTTATTTTATTACAAAATAGGCCTGCTCTTGACCATTACTTTTTTTTAAACTTTATGTTGATGTGGGTTTTTTTTAATAGATAGAGTGATTCAAGTGAAAGGTTTAAGTATATAATTTGTATGCGGGAGCGGCCGCGGCCATCAGCTCGTCAATGATATATGATGATATCAATATTTTCATTGCTTTTAAATGACTATCTCTTTGATCTGGTTGCGGCAAGAGCTAGCTACTAGTCAGCATGAGGCCCTGGGTTAAATTCTAGATCGGACAAAAGTGTTATTGAGTTATTCCCTGACAAACTTTTCAGTGGAAGCTAAGCAGTCGGGACTCGGTTGATGTCAGTTTAGGGTCCCCCCTATTACATGGATCTATAACATAACTCATGAAATATGGGTGTACTACGAGTATTAGTTACACTTCGGTCTAGATAACAGGTTCTTTAGAGGATAACAGGGGTGTTTTGTTAATTTTTAAAAGTTTAATCATGTTGAAATGTTTTTACAGTCAGGTGGGCCCGCCTCTGAGCAGCTTCGCCACGTTCAGATCTGGACTGTGAATCAGAATACATGTCGCTCTCGATATGCTGCTGGTGGTGGTACCATCACAGACAACATGTTGTGCTCCGGCGTGCTGGACGTCGGCGGTCGTGACCAGTGCCAGGGTGACTCCGGCGGTCCTCTCTACCACAACGGTGTCGTCGTCGGTGTCTGCTCATGGGGCTTTGGCTGTGCTCTTGCCCAATACCCTGGTGTTAATGCACGAGTTTCCCGCTTTGCCTCTTGGATCCAGACTAACGCTTGAAATGTGAATCTTTATAAGAATTAAAAAAAAATGTTTTGATGCCGTAGTCTATTTCTTGAAAAGTCTGACAACATAAGTGATAGTCAAGTTTTGTTTTGTGCTAGCCTATTTCGTGTCCCACAGTTGGGCAAAGGCCACTCGTTCTTGTCACACGTCGACCTCGTTAGTGATGTTCTTCCTCACTCCTTCAGAGAGTGGCGGTATTTGGCCATCTCTCTGGGTGCATTCGTGGGACGTCCCTTGAATACAACCAGGCGACGACCAGTCTACTTAAGCTTAGTGCCAAGAATAAAAAAATAAATCTAGAGGTAATTTTTATAACAAAGAACCTAGATAAGAACAAACTAAGTATTTATATTATGTTATTCAACACATTTTGAAGTTAAAAGCAATCATTGTGGTCGATGAAGCTAGCGAACCCGACTTCCAAAACCCATAATTTATTTATAACAGGGACGGCTTGATTTATTCCCAACCAAAGTGTTTAATTTACCTCACAAAGAGGTAATTTATAGCAAAAAGCTGTAGCTATTAATCCCAGCAAATTGTGTTGGTAACAATGTGAAGTTTAATTAGTAAATTAGCGAGGATTAGGTGTTAAGTGGGCATGTAAAGGGTTCCTTATTTCCCTTAATGTGTCCACTTAACACCTACATATAATAAGGAGCTTACTCTTGATGGAGAGAGATAAAAAATCAGTCAAGTGCGTGTCGGACTCGCACACACAGGGTTCCGTAGTACCAAACAATACTATAACAATATTTTTGATTACAGGCTGTATTTTCTGTTGACTGTCAATTGACCTATCAATTGACAGTCAACAGAAAATACTAATCAGTTCTTCATACTATGTTAACGAAAAACAAAGTTACTGCTGTAGTTGTACGAAAAAGTCCCATATCTCAAAATCTAGAAGTCAAATCTTATTCAAACCGGTTTACGTTCTACGCCTTAGCCGCCGTTTAAAAAAAAATGTGTACCCCTCCTGGTACACATTTCTTTTAAACGTGGGCAACGTTTAAAAAAAAAAAAATGAATGATGAAACTAAGAATTCTCCTGTATCGTGGGTGCATTTACAAACATTTAAACTCACATACAAAAATAACCAGACCCGGAACAACTATCTGTAGGCCATACGAATATTTGCATCCCAATCTGTCTCTTAATTGACTAATTCTAACCTAACACTGTCACTCCTTTGAGTATGACCCCTTCAACGTCGACGCTATTTGGAAATGTTTCCTCGCAAGTGGCTTAGAGACAGAAATACTTGAAGATAAATTAATAAATGGCGTATGTAAACTTCGACAGCCTTGTTTACAATAATAGTACACAATTCTTCGTAATGTCAATATGAATAAATCAATCGATTGCCATTGAAAAACACTGATATGACGTTTTTACAGTTTGTTTTTCATTAATCATAATTTGTTAGGGAAATAAATGGAATTTTGCAAATATCGATTGTAAATTCATGTCCCCTCAAACGACTTGACCAATTTCGATGATTAGTTTTGTTTTTTATTTTTGTATTTTTTTTCACGAAACTCTAGTGGTAGAATAGTTAAATGAGAGTGTTTAATAGGAAGCCATTTCAAAATGAACTGCTTCCTTCTTTAGTGATAGTAGGAGAAACCACATAGAGTTGAGTGTAGCTCAAAAGTTGAAGGAATACTCAAAATCAGAGAACTAAAAAAAAAATGAAAAAATGATGATGATGAATGAAGTGTAATATATCATATATATTCATACAAATTAATGATATTATTAATTATTTTTTTAAGAACTGATACAAATTAATACAGTATAATAATGAATACACGTAAATAAAATAATTTAATGACGTCAAGATATTAATTATAATAACTACATAAACCTAATAGATACTAGGAATATTTCTGATGATAATTTAATAAGTTATATTATATTAGGATACTCACTGGATGCTTGTTTTGTCCAATCTATTATGTTGCCGTGCCCTAACCGGGTTTCATGTTGGAACTTACGTAATATGTAACAACTGAATGTACACATGAATGCAATAAAGAGTTTGAGTTTGAGTTTTAATTTCCTTTTATCTATCGTTTCAAAAACATCGCTCGTAATGGTATAAGGAAAACCCTTAACAAAAAGATAAGAAAGTTAGAATCTGCAGAGTAACTAGAAAACAGTAGCTAACATGGTGAGAACTAATAATTGAAGTGGTCTATCATAGATAAATTGGAATCTATGAATCAGTGCAATTTATATAAATGATGTCGGTTAACTAGAAGCGCAAGTTGGTGCATCAGTGTCCATCATGCGTGCTGTTACTGTTTTACTAGCCATTGGCTTTGCTGTCGTTGTGGGTAAGTTTGTGTTTATACTTGTAATAGTATTCTAAATTGAAAATTCCTTTCTACGTTAATCGTGGACCATATTGACATTGATGAAGGAAAATGGAATAAAAGGGATATCATCCATCCAAGAAGCTTAAAGACTGACCCGTGCGGTCATTTTGTTGTTGAACGCCAACTTATCATTACTTGTATTTGATGTGTCAAAGTGAGAATCTAGCAGGTAGGTGATTTCAGAATTTGGTTGTCTTCAAATGAGTCCACTGATCCAAATCTCAGGCATTTACTTATACATATAAAACTATTATTGTAGGTACTGTTATATAAAACAATACAAATATTATTGTTGCAATCTATTTAAATCAGATAAGATTATGGGTTTCCAAGAAAACTTGCTTGCTTGCTTTATATTTTTAGGTTATTAATTCGGAAGCCTATCTGAACGAATGCGGCGTTCAATATCGGTTATCTCAGAATATGAGTATGAGTAAAAAGAAAAGATACTTAAGCATCGATGACGAATCGGTACTACAAAAACATTTGTTGAAAAAGTTGTGAATCTTTTGTTTTTTGATGACAATTAGGACGTGGAACAGGACGTGTCGAGTCGGGCAAAATTATGTTCATTCTATTTCTATTTTATTAATATGACTAGCTGACCCACGCAACTTCGTCTGCGTCACATAAGAGAGAAAAACGAAAGGAAAAAAAAACCCGTTTTTGCAACATTTTACATTCCTGCTCCGCTCCTAACAATTGTAGCGGGATGTTATATAGTCTATAGCCTTCCTCGATAAATGGGCTATCCCACGCTAAAATAATTTTTCAATTCGAGCTGGTAGTTCCTGAGATTAGCGCGTTCAACCAAACAAACAAAGAAACAAACTCTTCTGCTTTATAATACACACATCAAAAGTGTCTAGGGATCAAGCATTTTTATGCGGATTTCTTGAGATTGAGATGTGGCTTTGTAATAAATTTATGATTTTATAAATTTATATGGATCCTTTTTGGTGCATTTCATAATTTGAATCAGGAACTGTGATTCAAATTCGAGTAAAAGATGAAAATCAGCTGTCAATATTTTCCCTATAAAAACATACAACGCATTGAAGACATTATTAGTGCTACTGTTTCCCTACTACTGATTAAAACCAACGTTATTATGGAGCGGCGACGTCATTTAAGCAGGGAAGAAATGCTCAGAGCCGTGGGAATGATAGAAGCTGGTTCCCGGCAACGTACTGTGGCTTTAGCTCTGAATACAAGTCAGAGTGTTATCAGTCGACTTTGGACACGTTACCGAAGCACTGGTACCGTGGCTGAGCGCCATGGAGGACGGTATCGCTGCACCACACGGAGACAAGACCGATACATTCAAATCTTAACTCGAAGAGCTCCAACAATAACCGCCATGATGTTAGCCGTGAGGCTTCATCACTCTTCAGGGAACTTAATTAGCGACCAAACAGTCAGAAACCGCTTGCATGAAGTGAACCTTCATTCCCGAAGACCGCTACGGGTACCACCTATAGTAATGCACAATCGTAGGATTCGATATCAATGGGCTCTTGAACACAGAAATTGGGCAGAAGAACAATGGCGTTTCGTGTGCTTTTCTGATGAGTCTCGTTTTGGTATGAGACCGGATACAAGACGTATACGACACTGGAGAACCCCTGGACGCCAACAGCGATTAAAATCCTGCCAGGAAGTCCATCCTTATAGTGGTGGAACCATCATGGTATGGGCGGGTATTTGGATCGGCGGAAGAACTGAGTTGATTTGGATCAGAGGCAACCTCAACGCTCAAATTTATGCTGAGACGATTGTATCAGACGTCATCGTTCCTCTACAAGTGCAAATCGGTCCCTTATTTCAGTTAATGCATGATAATGCACGACCGCACACCGCAAGAGTTGTAAGACAGACTCTCGCCGCAGCTAACATCAATGTCCTGCCCTGGCCTGCTCAGTCGCCAGATTTGAATCCGATTGAGCATGCATGGGATATGCTACAGAGAAGAGCTCTGCCGAATATGGAGGGTATCCAGTATGGGCGGCCATTCCACAGCGTGATTTCGATGAACTCATTTTGAGTATGCCAAACCGATGTTCTTGTGTTGTTAGTGTTCGCGGTAGAAACACGGATTATTAATTGTTTAAGTTACCCAATAAAATTTTAAAGAAAACTGTTATTTCAGTCTTTTTTTCGAACTTTTGTGTTAGTGGTTCAAATGTCAAAAATCCCATTATTAGGAAAATGGCAAATTTCTTTATTAATGCAAAGGTGACTTGGTTTATCGTTACTGTGACAAACGAAAACACTTTATTTGATGAATCCTTAAAGAAAATTTTAATTAATATCAATCAGGAGAAAAGTTATTGCAAAAATATATGTTGATCCCTAAACACTTTTGATGTGTGTATTAGCATATATTTCTGTTATTTCATTCAATTTGACCTTCATTCATATTACGATCTGTTTAACCATGTCAAATCAGTCGACAGGTATTAAAAACATCCTCAGCAGGAACAGATAATGTTGATAACTGTACTGGAAAAATTGTACTCGATTTTGACCTTTAAGACGTTTATTAGAATTGATATGCACCATAGTCAGGCATGGCACAGTGATGCTAAAGTAAAAGTATAATGAGTTGTATGAAGTTCCCACTGTTGGGAAGCAAGTTTTCTCTCTGCAAGAGGGAGGGACCATAATCCTCAACGATGACCCAGTGCGGTTTATGAGTTGCTTAATTCCAGCCTCTGCAGCTAAACAGCTTTGCTGTCTTCCAGTTTTAATAGTGGAAAACGTGGTCAAGCTTGGTGTGCGGACCTCTTTAGTATGCAACATTAAATAAGTTTTTTTTTCAGCGATCCCCACAAAGCAGTCTGTGGTTGTTGGAGGATCGGTGGCCATCATCAGCCAGTATCCCAGCGTCGCTGCTCTACTGTACTCGACCAGTGGCAGCAACTTCAACCAAGCATGCGTAGGCTCCGTCGTCACTACCAACGCTATCCTTACTGCCGGTCATTGTGTGTTGTAAGTACCTATACATACATTCTCAAATATCACGAGCCATAAAAATCTAACTTGGGTCTACTGATGAACCCTAGAAGACACAGATTCGTAGTTAGATTTGTGACACGGAATAGATAAGCGGACAAAACGGACGACATTCTTCATTCTTCCTTACGTTCTTAGGGTCCTGGGTTCGAATCCCGGTAGGAGCAAATGTTTGTGTGATGAGCATGGACGTTTGTTTCCGAGTCATGGATGTTTACATGTAAAATAAGTATGTATTTACAAACAAAAAAGTATATAAATGTAGTATATCAACTATCTGGTGTCCACGACACAAGCCTTGCTTAGTGTGGCACTAGATGGCGCTGTGTGTTAATGTCCAGCGATATTTATATTTTATATTTGATTTATTCTTCATCCTCATAATAACGCCTAAATTCACACATCCATATCTAACACTAACTTGCTTCTTTTTGTTTATACAGCGGAGATGCAACCTTCAAATGGCGAGCTCGAATTGGCTCCAGCTGGGCCAACAGTGGCGGTGCCGTTTACTCACTGGCCTCCATCGTCGTCCACCCTAGTTTCAACATCCGTACCTTGGACTACGATATCGCCATCTTGCGCACTGTTGCCGCCATCGGCTTCAGTAACAACGTTCAGCCTGTTTCCATTGCCGGAACCAACTACAACCTACCCGACAATCAGGTTCTCTGGGCTGCTGGATGGGGGACCACTGCCGTAAGTAATTGCGTTTGTAACGTTACGGTTTCCTGGATAGAAAAACGTAAGGTTGCATTTTTAAAATTAGAGAGAGATGACAAGAGTAAATAATAGCAAGATGATTTATTAGACTAAGGAAGCCGAGGTAACGTGGTGATAAGGGTCCAGGTCTGAAGCTCGCAGTAGGCAGGAGCGGCTCGCCGCAGCGTTAGACTCGCTCGCAGACGCCATTCTTGCGAGGGTTCGAAGGTCGAGGCTCACCCGCTGTCAATGTCCAGGTTCTGAGAAATAGTAGTGAATGCCTTTTCAAGGCTGACAGCGTCCAAGCTCTCCGTAGTAGTGTAGCAGTGTAGTAGCAGCAGCCTTTCAAGGATATTAGGGCTGGATTTTGTGAACTTAGCGATCACATTCAATAGTTCAGAGCACCGTCGAGCTTCTTACTCGCTCGAAGACCAAGGACAGACTGACTATTCAGGCTCAGCTTCCTGTCATCATGCAGATATGAACTTTTATAGTGTTCTAGAACATAAAAGAATAAAATGGTACAAAAGAGGTCTAGAATCAAACGTATACAACCTACAATTCCTAGTTACAGGAATAAATTAAAAAGAAAACTAGGCTTGTCATTGTCATTGTCATTGTCTGACATCGCAAAAGTAAACAAAGATTTGGAAACACCAAAATCAACCAAAATGTACAGAAATGCTATAAATAATACTAATTAAGAGGCGGAAAAGGCATGCTAAGCCTCCGCATAAAAGCTATGAAGTTATTCGGAAAGGACATGTAATAACATTTTGGATTATAATAGTTAAAAAAAGTAAGTACAAAAACACAAACATTACACGTTTCATATTATATTACCAAGAAGGCAGAAGGCGTTGTTGCCATGTTGCCAGGCTGGCACAGGGACATGGAGATTAGCAAATGGATGAGCCCTAAACCCAGCAGTGGGTGAATTTGATGATGATTATTTTTTTTATTGTTTTTACAACTTCTCGGTTTTAATGTGCTTTATTAATTCTAACATAGATATATATGTAACTAGATTAGCAATTACCACGCAAATGCGTTGCCACGGGACATATGTACAGATACATATGCGTCGCTAACGTCAGTTCAGTGTTCTGTTAGATGCCAACGGAAGTGACACAGGACAAAAAATGGGTACCTACCTAAATGCGTATTGTAAGAGTGCGATTTAAAATCACAAACACATAATTAATTAACCGGAATTACTTTCCATACTTAATTTTATTGTTTCTGAGTTTTTATAATGGTTTACATCAACGTAAAAACGCAATTTATTAATTTACATGTTGAATTTTGACAATTAGGTTCAGTGTTACCAGTAAAATTAAGTTTTAGTTTCCAACATTTGTGGGAGAATTTATAAATGATGAAATAAGTGCTTTGTATTTTTTTATAACAACGCTGTAGGGTGCCTAAAGATGTAACACGCCGTGTTTAGTGGGTGGAAATAATCCAATAGCTGAAAAAAGAGACTGACTAGCTACCAGCAAAATTTTCCTTTACCTTCATTTTCATTTACCTTTTATGTAATCGCATAGCCCATATTGTGTGAGTAATGTACTAGATAGCTATCATTCACTGGAAACCTACGTCATTTCTTAAATTGAATGTGCCCTGGCGGTTCAGAGTATGTCATGCTCGCTGATAGTGGCGCGTGTGTCGGACCATTTAGTTCCCTTCCAAATGGTTGAGCTGAATGGTGATGATCCATGCGTCATGTTCGTGAACGGGCGCTGTCAGTTGTGACTGGACATTTCTTAGTGGCCATGGCTAATTTGAAGGAATTATTTTGTTTTTACTATGGACACTTTAAACGTGCACATCTTGCTACATTGTTCTCGCATAATATACCATCTCAACATGAATGATGTAACCAAGATTTTGTAATTTTGATTTCAAAGATTGTCCATGGAGTTTCTTGCCCGTTCTTCTCCATAGAGATCTGCGCTAGGGAATGGGCAACTACAGTACTTTCACAGTTTTTATGTCTTGTGACTGGGACTGTAGCTATTTTCATCTTTGTTTCGAAAATTCAAAAGTGCTTGTAATTGGCCTACTTGAAATAAATGCTTTGATTTTGTTTTTTCTCATTTTCGAAGCACTTCCGTGATCAAGACAAAATAGATCCAAAAAGCGAATGTGTATATAAATTAATAAACGAAATAATAATGTTAAAAAGAGAAAAGAAAGAAAGAGAAGAGAAAAGGTTTTTATTGTTTGTTTGTGTGTTTGTTACGATTTAACTCGAGAACTTCTCACCCGATTTTAAAAATTATTTCACATACAGCTACATCTTTAGCCAGTAACAAAGGCTTTAATTATTTTCGCGGATGAAGTCACAGGTGAAGTGCTAGTTAGTTAAAAACTTCTAATATATCCAAAAAGAAATATGTAATTCGAATATTTTAAAGTTCATTTAATTTATAAATGTATTAAACATTTTTAAGTTTAAATGGTGGGATGGGCCACCCCATCCCACCATTGTAAGTTTATATTGCCGTCTTTGTCTAATTAAGGTGACGGTATTGTTCTTGTGACTTGTGTAAGCGAGACAAATATACGTTCACTTTGAAATGTTAATGGTTTCTAAGCTACGTCGTCGCGTCTAAATGGTGGTTACACTTTTTTTGACAATTTTGTTGAGGTTTGCATCTCTAGTATATATAGCTCAATGAATTCTAATAAAACTTTCCCCTCGCAGAACTGCTAGAAGACATTTCTTATGAAATAAGCAGTACCTTTGTGCTCTTCATATTTATGTAATGTCCTGTTAAGTATTTTGTGTGTACATAATAATAAATAAATAAATTATGTCTGTTGATTTTCAGGCCGGTGCTGCCCCTACTGAGCAGCTACGCCACATCCAAGGTTGGAGTATCAATCAGTACACCTGTTCGTCCCGCTATGCCGCCTTTGGTACCAACGTGACTGCAAATATGTTGTGTTTCGGTTGGCCCAACATTGGCGGTCGAGACCAATGTCAGGGTGACGCTGGTGGTCCTGTCTACCATAATGGCGTATTGGTTGGTATCGGCTCGTGGGGCTACGGCTGTGCTAATGCTGCGTATCCTGGTGTCAATGCTAGAATTTCCCGCCTGGCCACATGGATTCAGTCTAATGCCTAACTGTAGTATCTGGTTAAAATGTTTGCGAGGTCGATAAATAAAGTTGTAATTGATTTTTATTATTGAATTATGTTTATTCCAAGTTTAGCATAATTTCAAAGACTTTAAGGTAAATAGGTACCTATTGATTACTATTTATGGATTTTCCAATTTTTAATTATCTAAGCTCTAATGTACTGCAATAATTATTTTTTACTGATTAGGTTCCAATTGGGTTTTCCATTGAGCTAACTTATTATCAAGGTATTATTTTTAATTGCAAGATAATGTTTTCTACTTAGTAAATAAGGGTCACCACTCACCTAATTACACGTCTCTGCCACATATTATATACCACATCTAGCAGTAAGCAGTTAGATGAAGAAAATGAATATATTTGTTTAACTAACTATTATAACTAACTAAATAGATAAATACGAATGTCTTAATTTTACTATGATATTATTTGCAATTATGAAGTTTGAAGGTAATACATTTTTATTGAATGATACCCACAGGAACAAAGTCTGTGTTTTTTATACTTAGTTGCCTTAGAATTATGGCTGTGGAAAATTTAGGACAACGTTTTAATGGTTCTCTTGTGAAAACTGTTGAAGTTATTAACTTACTAAAATCTTCAACAATATATATAGCTTAACTCCTATATTTAGAAATTTTATTGCGATTTGATTATCTTTTATCGGTATCCTGCTTACCTGCTTAGCCAATTTAAGTGATGGTGGTGGAGATTGTGGTGGTCAGACAAAATCTAAAATACTGGTATTCAGATGCATGTAGTTAGACCGAAATACAAACCCATGAAGGTAGGAGAAAACTAGGCAAATGATGATCGTTGTTACTTCTGATAAAATATTGTATGTCCTCATTTTACATCGAGACACTCACAGATATTCAGGTGGCTAACCATAACCTTTAAAATATAGGAGTATTATTTTAATCTTGGATAAATAAACACAACCAATCCCTTATTTTAATACATTTTTATAGACATGTCACAGTACGTCATACAAATTATGTCCCACACATAGCTACCAAACCAGGTTTTCGCCTGTCACCTTTCGACTTAAGGCGCTTAGACGAGCTAAATTAGCAACTCTTTTTGTGGTGGTTCAAACTTCGTTTTAAATGCTGTTAGAATAAAGTTCTAATCAGCTTGCACTACAAAGTGGTTGTTACGTTAGCCACTGCGGGCCAAATAGCGCGAAATGAGTGGTTTCGATCGATTTACAAAAAAACTATTGATTGGATTAAAAAACTGAAACAGTGTAATGCTAATATATTGCTTGTAGAATTATTTGCCATTTTTAATCAGAATGATCGCATGCATATTAGTATGTTTTTTGTTGTTTGAAAGATATTTTTAGAGATAAGTTCGTGATTTCTTTTTATCGAGCCTAATTAATTGTATTAGGTACTTATGTTTTCAAAACAGTATAATGCTTGCATATATCCTGATGAATATCATATATTTTTCTGGTCTTGTTTATAGCAGTGAATCATATACTTTTAGTAATTATAAAACTCGCGTTTAGCTCATGTAATCGCCTTAAGATTCGACCAATCACTATGGTGGAAGTCTTCATTGCGTCTCTCGTTTTTCCTGTGATTGGTCTAATCTTGCAAATCTCCTCTCTGCTCTGCTCTTCTCCGCTTTGGTGGAAACCGGGCCTGACTTGGGAGAGCTACGTGGTGATGGAGCTAGGTGTCCTGTATACCACCATCTCTTTCCCACACTGAAGTCCACTCCACGTCCACATCGCTGTCATGTAGTGGGTGACTACCCTATCACGCCCATTTATGAGATAACGATAACGTCCACTTACAAGATTATCTAAATCGATAATAAGTAGTGAATTAACCGCTTAATAATAATTCACACCCGTAAGTCACTGATAACTTCAGTAATAAAAAAAAACATACGATGAATGGATAATTATTGTTATTCAACTGTCAGTGACTTCTGCGAAATCACGAGATATGGATTATTTATCAATATTATGATATCGTGAATCTATGATACGAGGTGCATTCAATAAGTACCTAGCCTGATCGCCAGAGGGCACTGTAGTTTCAAAAGAGTTTTACCACAGTGTAGCACATTCTTTTTTAATTCTTTTTTCAAATTTTCATTCCAATCCCTTCATTTGTTTTAATTTGACAACTTATGGAAGCGAACGTGTCGATCGGTTTTACAAAAATGGAAAAAGAGCAATATCGTTCGGTGATTCGATTCCTATTTTTGGAAGGGAAAACGCGCATCGAAATCAAAGAGCGCTTGGATGCTGTGTACGGTGACTCTTCTCCATCGATGGCCACCGTCAAGAATTGGTTCAACGAGTTTGCACGTGGCCGTACGTCGGTTTTTGATGAACCACGTCCAGGTGCACCGAAAACAGCTGCTACGGAGGAAAACATAAAAAAAATCCTTGATTTCGTATTGGCAGATCGCCGATTGAAGGTTCGGGAGCTAGCTGAGACTGTAGGCATTTCAGAAGGAACAGTGCATCATATTCTTCACGAGGAACTGCGCATGAGAAAGCTGTCGGCGCGATGGGTGCCGCGTTTACTCACACCAGAAAACAAGCGCAACCGTGAGACCACATCGGAGACGTGTTTGGCGCTGTTTAAGCGGAATCCAGCGGAGTTTTTGCGTCGTTTTGTGACCGTCGATGAAACCTGGATCCACTGGTACACACCAGAGACCAAGGAGCAATCAAAACAATGGATCCAGACCGGGGAACGTGCTCCAAAAAAGGCGAAAACTGTAAAATCGGCCGGAAAAGTTATGGCCACCGTTTTCTGGGATTCACAAGGTGTTATCTACATCGATTACCTCGAGAAGGGTAAAACAATTACAGGGCTTTACTATGCCGATTTATTGGGCCGATTCGACGCCGAATTCAAGAAAAAACGACCCCATCTGGCGAAGAAAAAAGTGCTGTTTCACCACGACAACGCACCGGTTCACACGTCTGCCGTTGCCATGGCCAAATTGGTCGAATTACGCTACGAATTGCTGCCCCATCCACCGTATTCTCCAGATTTGGCCCCTTGTGACTTTTTTCTGTTTCCTAATCTGAAAAAATCACTCGCCGGGAATAGATATGGATCGAATGAGGAGGTCATCGCCGCCACGGAGGCCTATTTTGCAGAGTTTGACAAAAACTATTTTTCGGACGGGTTAAAAAAGTTGGAGCATCGCTGGGCTAAGTGTATCGAACTAAAAGGAGACTATGTTGAAAAATAAATTGCCACTTTTCC
Organism: Xestia c-nigrum; assembly: GCA_916618015.1. NCBI lineage: Eukaryota > Metazoa > Arthropoda > Insecta > Lepidoptera > Noctuidae > Xestia > Xestia c-nigrum. The sequence continues at coordinate 7,837,982 of OU745245.1, read as the reverse complement.
AAAATTTTCGTTTACTTTTTGTAGGCTAAGTATTTATTGAATGACCCTCGTACTGATCCATGTGTGATGTTATTTTGATAACAGATTTCCATTGATGGAAAAACTTACTCCTTGTCCATAGAAGATGTTCCTATTTATCATTTGGACAGCTCGTGATTTTAAATTGTAAATCTTACTTAATATTATAAAGCTGAAGAGTTTGTGTGTTTGTTTGAACGCACTAATCTCAGGAATTACTGACTGAAATTGAAAACATCTTTTTGTGTTGTCCATTTGTCGAGAAAGGAGCATAAATGAAAATTGTTGCAAAAACGGGGAATATTTATTCATTTTGTAGGCTTACTCTTTTATGTGACGTAGGCGAAGTTGCGTGGGTCAGCTAGTAAGTAAAAATAGTTCAAAAACTTCTAATTATAATTACATATCATAACATTAGGCCTGTAATCCGGAAGGTTTATGCAGAGGTGTAGCAAATAGTAGTTTCTGACATTTCGCCAATTAAATTTAAGTTTAATGATAATTTAAGTCTAAAATCTCAATACAGCTTTACGTTAGTTCAATTCCTGATATTATTGTGAAAATATTTATTATTTTAATCGAAAGAAAACAGCATAGGTCAGATTATTGATTGTGTTCTTATTGGGATTGAGTAAAGCAGGATCTCAGGCCCTAGACAATGTAATTGTCCATTGCTATCGCACCAGTTCGTAATTCTAAAACGACTTCTAACGGAATTAGTTTAAGTTTTTTGGTAGTTGATGTCATTCAGAAAAATCAACCGGGAACAAATCTAGATTGCGACTGCAATTTGGAAATTCTAGCTGGAAAACCAAACATTTAGCCCTAGTAGGGCTGAATGTTTTTGGGCACTACCTACGAATTCCACTCAGGGCAGGGATAGCAGTATTTGCGACCACTAGATAAACGTAGTATAGTTAAAGTTGAGCTATATTCCTTACAAACATATTAATGTCCTTAAAAAAAACCTTTTCATCCCCCCATCTCGGAAAGAGTATTTTTGCTCTTCGATATCTGAGTGCAAAAGCCGTTTTTATCGTCATGAGGGTAAAGTAAATTTGAATTTAGAACATCGTGTGCACTAAGTATGTGAATTCAAAACATCATTAATCCTATTTAATTCTACCTCTATGGTGCCGAATTTATCGTACAATTTTTTTTAATTTGTTAAGAACTCAGACTCGGAACCTTCTTGGTGTACTTTTTTTTTAATATGTTTTACGCGCGCCATTTTCTTTTCGCGTCATATTGTTAACACCTTAGGTTAAAAACAAGGAATCCAACTCGAAAACAAGTGAAAAACCTAAAATGACCACTCATTATCTAGCGAGGAAGTTTATTTGACGCCAAAAGAATTAACTGAATTTGTTAACAATGCGCATTTTTTTTGCGTTTATCCATTTCCTCGCTGAGGTGGGATGAAAAGTTACGTGTTGCACTCGAGTGCAAAGATTTTTCACCTCGTGCTCTTTTGATTCCCTCGCTAACGCTCAAGATTCTAAGTTTTGAATCACTCGCTTCGCTCGTGACTCAATTTTAGAATCTTTCGCTTGCTTGGTCATCAAAATTGAGCACGCGGTTAAAAAACAACTTTGCACTCTTGTATAACAAATAACTATTAAAGTTACGCACGTGAGCTGTGACGTACTTTGTTGTCTTCAAGGGATTATAACTCGAAATTATCTTATTAATTAATGTTGTATAATTCCGGTAGTCATTTTGTTATCAGAGCGTATTTTCCCATTTCTTATCGTTATCCATTTTAAGTCGTCTAGCTTAGTCCAATACCCACAGCTGAGTAGGTCTGCTGTAATAAAATTTGAAACATAAGATGATTCCTACTCTCCTAATTTACTTCTATTTTAGTTATTTCTGATAAGTTTTTATTGCTGAAACATATTATAATATCCTACCGTTAATCACCGATGGGTTAGGGGGCCAGCCTAATGGCAACAATTGGGCACAAAGCCTCCTTCTTGACTGCTACTGAGAAATTCCGGATTCAAAAACCCAATGGTACTTCGCGCGACCTGCGAATCGAATCATTTACACTGTTAGTGGACAAGTAACGTCTAAGGTCTATGTTCACCAAATATGTCTGATTTATCTTAAAACAGCTGTTTAAAACACACTTTTGTAGGAGAAAATGTCCCTTAAACAGAAAATGTACCTACGTCTAACAGAATCTAAACAGGTCGCTGGGATAGTTTCTGCGCCTTTTCTGTGGACACAGCATAAAAGGCAAGAAAGCCATGATAAATGGACGACTTTACGAATCTTCGTTTGAGGATACGATAAAAGAGGATTTCTTGATTATTTCCCGATGTTTGGTTACAAAATCGCGTGACTGTTAAAATTATATTCAGGATCTTCTTGCTTTGGATACAATAAGTAAGTTATAGAAAACGTACTCATAATTGCCTTAACACTAGTGAATCACCAGTGTTTCTATATATTGTCTTCTTCTTTATTATTGTTTCTTTGTTTCTACATTTATGTTGCTTGTTTTTTGTTCAAAATGGGATGATGTAATAACGGAACGTCACTAGAGTTTGACAGTTTAATATATCTATGGGTTTGAGCAATGGCAACTCCCCTTTCTGAATATAGACAGGAGCACGTCTCTCTACACTGAATATTCGTACGAAATAATTAATGCACTAATAATATTAAAACATTATGAAGACATCAAATGTCTTTTATTTACAAAACCCACAATAACACATGGGAAACGATATACTCTGTTTTTTTTCTTTTTTTATAATATGTATGTATTTTACAAACAAAACTCAAAGTCAAAGTCAAACTCAAATCATTAATTCAACTAAACCATTACGGCACTTTTGAATGTCGATGAAACGAAAAAAAAAGAAGCTACAGTCACAGACACAAGGCATAATAACTTGAGAAAGTGCTGTAGTTGCCCATTCCCTAGCGTAGATCTCTATGGAGAAGAAAGGGCAAGAAACTCCATGGACAAAAAAGTATAATGTAGTAGTCATTCACTATCTGGTGTCCACGACACAAGCCTTGCTTAGTGTGGCACTAGATGGCGCTGTGTGTTAATGTCCAGCGATTAAGCTAGTTGAAATGAGGTGAGGTGATACTGAAGTCTTATATGTTTAGACTTTCTAAGTAATTTTTAACTTTGTGTATTTCAATACAAAAATTCAATTTTAATTTCAGATAGGAGGATTGCAATTCCCACTTGTTTGTTTATGCAAATTGCAATCTTCTTTTATCAATATAAAGGTTCATCTTTCATTCTTTTAATTATATTAAGGTATCTATTCTAGTTCTAATTATATAAGACCACCTTTACAGTAAGATATCTTCATTTTCTTATCTAATTGATTTCAGTAATTTATCATCACACGATTGATATAATTATCAGTCTTAGTATCTACTTAATACAGATTAATTTGGCAAGATTGTCCAAAATTTGGAAAACCCGTCAGTCAAAGCTTCGTGATTAGGATTTTCCGGGTATTTTGGAGGTATTTGGTAGGCAGTCACATCGTAACAGTCGTTCTGAATGCATGTATCCAGTATTATTGTTTATGGCATAATAATGTATGAAACTTGATAACGGGTAGTTTTAATTTAAAAATCGACGTTTATACGTTACGTCTTCCTGAAGTGTTGCGTCGACCCCAAATAAAATGGGAAAAGCCCATTTTATTTGGGGTCGACGCAACACGTTTTCTTCTTCCATTCTCCCCTGTTAGACGTCATGGCATCATTTGCTCTTTTCTCTTTCATATCAGTCTTCACACAATTCATCCACCTTTTCTTTGCCTTCTTCTCCCTCTCCATCTCATTCATGTCCATCTCTCTTTTAGTCACATTCGTTTCATCCCACCTCATTACATGTCCATACCAAGACAAACGACTTCCTTTCAATTATTCAGTAACAGGTGCCACTTTCAAACTTCCTCTAATATACTCATTCCTCACTTTATCCTTTCTTGTCACTCTAAACATCCATCTCAACATTCTCATCTCCGCTACATGCAATCGTTTTTCATGAATCTTCTTCACAGTTACGTTACACCGAGCATACAAAATAGGGCCCTTTTGTAGGTACAGTCAGCAAAACAGTTATGTTTACAGGCTAGCAATCTGCTTACTACTATTATAAATGGAAAAGGGTTATAATCAAACTTTGCAATTTCATCCAAATACTTTCAGTAGTTTCTGCGTGAAAGTATAACAAATATAGATCTTTACAGATTTTCACATTTATAATAATCGTAAGAAGATTGCTAGCCTGCATATCTAACTGTTTTGTTGGCAGTGGCAACGACTCTGATTCACAAGTGATAGGTCATGTATCCAAACTAATGAAGAAAAGCTCCTGCTTTTCTGTTAAATATTAATTACATTACCACTGCTGTCAAAACGTTGAAGGAAAACATCTCAACAACGGCGTTTTACTTATTGTTCTACAATACATCAACAACGTGTGTCGCTGTGCAATGTGGAAATGCAAACATTTAGCAATCCTCTGTGCCCTCTAGGTGAATTGCAGCCCACTCTCTCACACGGAGAGGTCTATGTTTTCCAGCTCTGGGAATATTATAGGCTAATTGCACTAGGCTAGATTTTACGTCCTTCTAGTAAAAATGTGGTTTTCCCATTTTAAAACTGGATGTAGTAGGTAAAAAGGATAAAGATCAAGTTTTTGTCACACACCTTAAGAGATTGGCTAGGTTGATAACTTCTTGGTTTATTTATAAATGGATTTATTTGGAACTAATCGGTTGGAATGTTTTTGTATGAATTTACCGGGATTTAAAAGGATATTTTTGTTTATTTAGGATAGAAATTCATCACCTCCACAATCCAGTTATTGGGTAGCACAATACTCTAAATACTCGTTTCTCTATTTTTATATCTATTTCGATTTAAGACTTCATTAATAAAAATATAGATATAAAAGACACTAGTGGTGCTATTACGAAATCTTTAGAATTCACAGTAATCTTATTTCGCGTTCTCTAACAAGGGGCCTAGGGCATAGATGTATATGTTACTAGATTAGCAATTACCACGCCAAGGCGTTGCCACGGGACATATGTACAGATACATATGCGTCGCTAACGTCAGTTCAGTGTTCTGTTAGATGCCTACGGAAGTGACACAGGACAAAAATGGGTAAATGCGAATTGAAAGAGTGCGATTTAAAATCACAAACACATAATTAATTAACCGGAATAACTTTCCATACTTACTTTTATTGTTTCTGAGTTTTTATAATGGTTTATATCAACGTAAAAATGCAATTTATTAATTTACATTTTGAGTTTTGACAATTAGGTTCAGTGTTACCAGTAAAACTTAGTTTTAGTTTCCAACATTTGTGGAAGAATTTTTAATTGATGAAATAAGTGCTTTGTATTTTTTTTTATAACAACGCTTTAGGTAGGGTGCCTAAAGATGTAATACGCCGTGTTTAGTGGGTGGAAATAATCCAATACCTGCTAAATTTTCCTTTACCTTAATTTCCATTTACCTTTTATGTAATCGCATAGCCCATATAGTGTGAGTACTATGTACTAGAAAGCTATCATTCACTAGAAACCTACGTCATTTCTTGAATTGAATGTGCCCTGGTGGTTCAGAGTATGTCATGCTCGCGGAAATGTCTCGCTGATAGTGGCGCATGTGTCGGACCATTTAGTTTCCTTTAAAATGGTTGAGCTGACTGGTGCTGATCCATGCGTCATGTTCATGAACGGGCGCTGTCAGTTGTGACTGGACATCTCTTAGTTGCCATGGCTAATTTGAAGGAATTATTTTGTTTTTACTATGGACACTTGCTGGTGGTGGTGGTGCTACATTGTTCTCGCATAATATACCATCTCAACATGAATGATGTAACCAAGAATTTGTAACATTAATTTTGATTTCAAAGATTGTCCATGGAGTTTCTTGCCCGTTATTCTCCATAGAGATCTACGTTAGGGAATGGGCAACTACAGCACTTTTACATTTTTTATGTCTGGGGCTGTAGCTATATTTAATTTTCATCTTTGTTTCGACAATTCAAAAGTGCCTGTAATTAGCCTACTTGAAATAAATGCTTTGATTTTGATTTTTCTCATTTTCGAAGCACTTCCGTGATCAAGACAAAATAGATCCAAAAAGCGAATGTGTATATAAATTAATAAACGAAATAATAATATTACGAGTATAAAGAGAAAAAGTTTTTACTGTTTGTTTGTGTGTTTGTTACGATTTAACTCGAGAACTTATCACCCGATTTTAAAAATTCTTTCACACACAGCTACAGCTTTAGCCAGTAACAAAGGCTTTAATTATTTTCGCGGGTGAAGTCACAGGTGAAGTGCTAGTTAGTTAAAAACTTCTAATATATCCAAAAAGAAATATGTAATTCGAATATTTTAAAGTTAATTTAATTTATAAATGTATTAAATATTTTTAAGGCTTAAAAAATTTGGGTAAAATTTCGCATGAGTAGGCCACCCCATCCCACCATGACAAGTTTATATTGCCGTCTTTGTCTAATTAAGGCGACGGTATTGTTCTTGTGACTTGTGTAAGCGAGACAAATATACGTTCACTTTGAAATTTCAATGGTTTCAAAGCTACGTCGTCGCGTTTAAATGGTGGTTACACTTTTTTTGACAATTTTGTTGAGGTTTGCATCTCTAGTATATTTAGCTCAATGGCCTAGGGCCTCTAGAGATATTCTCTAAACTTCACTTTGAAAATCGAAAGACGATAGTTGAGAATCTTTGATGGCTTACTTTAAAAAAAAATCAAATTGATAACCTCCTTTTAGAAGTCAATTAAAAACAAATGAGTTCGCTTTTGGAAATTCGAACGGTGGTCGTTGAGAATCGATGACTTACTTTATAAAAAAAAACAGTCGCATAGATAACCTCCTTTTTTTCGGAAAACGATTAGAAACAAATAAGTTCGCTTTTGAATTGTGTGCGCTCACGTAAGTGAAGTATGACGTAAACTATAGTTTAACAATACGTAGAATAGAACCTATGAGTATGACTAGGCAAGTGCAAGGGCTAGTGATGGTAACAATAATTACATAACTCGAAAAATTAAAATTTTTCAATGTTGTTTGCAGCTTAATTTAAAAATTAACTAAACGCGTACAACAAAAATATTGGCAATGTTAAGAAAATAAATTTAATATTCTTCAGATCTTATTTTTGAGTCATGTGATTATTGTAGCAAACAAGCGATAAATTCGAATGATGTGAAATGAAGTGAGACAGTTATATTTATATCATCAACCACGAGTGCCCACCGCATCAGTGGCACGTACTAGATACTGAAAGATTACAAATCAGTGTTACCTAAAGACGGATTATAATATGACTAGCTGACGCATGCAACTTCGTCTGCGTCACATAAGAGAGAAAACGAAAGAATAAAAATTCCCCGTTTTTACAACCTAATAATCGTAGCGTAATGTTATACAGCCCAAAGCCTTCCTCGATAAATGGACTATCCAACACAAAAATACTTTTTCAAATCGAGACTGTGGTTCCTGAGATTAGCGCGTTCAACCAAACAAACAAACAAACAAACTCTTCTGCTTTATAATATTATAAGTATAGATAACATTTGACTGTCTTGCTGGTTTAGTGGTTACAAACACGAGTTCTACATGGGCCGTGGTTCAATTCTCGGGTCGGGTTTAAGGGGTTTTCTTTTAGAACTTTTTTCTCTCCTCTTTAGCCGATTGGAGGCTAGATTTTTTTTTGAGATTTAATTTTCTCTTCATCTTTTACATCGTCATCTTATTTGTATGAAATCCTTTTCCTAACAGTGTTGTAACAGCTCACCAATTGGACGTAATAAATAATTTTCTTTTAATCTTCTTTCTTTATCGAGTGGTTAGTGCCTAACCTGCCCGCGTGGCATGACCACCGTAGACACGAAAGAGAATCGACAAAGTGACAGACGAATAATAGTTATTTGTTATACAAGAGTGCAAAGTTGTTTTTTAACCGCGTGCTCAATTTTGATGACCGAGCAAGCGAAAGTTCTATTCAAGACTTAGAATCTTGAGCGTTAGCGAGGGAATCAAAAGAGCACGAAACTTTTCATCCCACCTCGGCGAGGAAATGAATAAACGCAAACAAAAAAATGCGCATTATTAACAAATTCAGTTATTCTGTTGGCATCAAGTAAATGAAACTTCCTCGTCGCTAGATGTGACTGGTCATTTTAGGTTTTTCACTTGTTTTCAAGATCCTTGTTTTTAACCTAAGGTGTTAACAATATAGGGCACGCCACGATAGTGGCGGTAAGTACTTTTTTTTTCTTGATTAAAAACTTTTTCTTGGTTCGGTGAAGAACCAAGAAATTCTTTTTTAAACGTAGTCGTGAACCAAAAATCAATTTACAAAGAGACGCTAAATTCCCAAGTTGTTTTTCCGGAAAACGTACCCTATTGTTAGACCATGTTTTTTTTATTTTAAACTAGATATTACACGTATATAACCATGCTGTGGTTTTGACTCACGCTAGACCGTGACGGGTCCAAGCTGAGTGTCGGTCGTATTGTATCGTATTGTCCGTTGCTCGGCTGTCACTCGGCCGCTTGCAGCTTGGTATATATAGCGTGAGTGTGTCCATACAATATATATGCTGTATTTAGTTTACCGTGCTAAGGCCGACACTCAGCTTGGACCCAACACGGTACAGCGTGAGTCAAGTGTTTAAAATGTTTGTATTTATATTTTTATGGTGTACATAATAAAGAGTATTCTATTCTATTCTATTCTATTCTACAGCGCGGGTCATCCTTTTTTTTTTTTTTTTTTAGGATGGGAAATCATCAAATGACTTCTCCCACTCTGGGCGGAGCGGGAGGGAGTGTCAGACTCTTACTGACTAAAACCCATCCATGTTCCTTCCTCGCCCCTTATGTTCCGGGGCCGCGGTATCTCTTTCGAACAGGCCCGCAACCCCGGCAGGGGCGCGGGTCATCCTTAATCCGTGCTTCCATAGTCTTTTCATCTATGACCACACTTATAAATGGTTATACCTGGACATGGAAATTGTTACCTTATCTTAAGAGAAAAGTAGCAGTGAGTAACAACAACAATAATGTTATTCCTGATGATAAGATAAAACAATTTAATGAATGAACCTTTAGTTGATCGTATGATAAGAGTAAATTGTTATTTCCTGTTGTCAGCGTGGATAACCTACTGTAAATTATGTAATTAAATTCAGCATTACTGCTACGACAAGGGCCGTCTCTATGAGAGGGAATGGGTTATTATTGGGTAGATGTCCAATGTCTTCAATGTTTTTGGTTCTAGGAAATGCCGGTTGCCTCACGATAAAAACTCGAAGTAATGCGCCTGTCTGGGTTCGAATTCACGACTTACTCTGTTCGTAAACCGGGGCCGCTACCACCTGGGCGACCGCTGCTCTTAATGGTTCACCTTTAACGGTACTTACAAATTAGAAAAGGGATAGTTTACAGCATTGCCTACAACAGTCCACTCTCTACAATTGCTTGATTCTTGCCAACTCTCATCCAGACAGTCTCAGAAAAAATATGCTCTATCTAACCCGAGGCCAAATTCAAAATCAAAGCATTTATTTCAAGTAGGCCAGAGGGGCCTTTTGAAGTGTTGATACAAAGATGAAATGTAGCTACAATCCCAGTCACGACATAAAAACTGTGAAAGTACTCTAGTTGCCCATTCCCTAGCGTAGATATCTATGGAGAAGAACGGTCAAGTAACTCTATGGGCACTCTTTTAAATCGGAATACTTTTACTGAACCTTGATTACATCATTCATGTTGACATGATACATTATGTGAGAACCGGCGTGGCGGCGTTCCACCTTTTTTTTTTTTTAAGGATGGGAAATCATCAAATGACCCCCCCCCACTCTGGGCGGAGCGGGAGGGTGTGTCAGACTCTTACTGACTAAAAACCATCCATGTTCCTTCCTCGCCTTTTACGTTCCGGGGCCGCGGTATCTCTTTCGAACAGGCCCGCAACGTGGCGTTCCACCTTATGTTTGCTTTTTCGCGGTCTACACTCAACAATCGTTTACCCAAAGAACAGAGCAGCAAAACTATTAAATAGTTTTTATTAGATAAAGAAATTAGATTAAAACCATTTAGTTATATGTTATTTTGATAAGCTAAATTAGTTTAAGATGTAAGTTGATATGTGTAAGAGTACGAAGAGTCGTCGCATTTTGTCGTCAAAGGTGTATTACGTCTGTGTTAATTACAATTCTCTACTTAAATTAATTATTTGTGTAAAAAAATCCCGTAATGCAGGGTAGCCCGCGAAATTCAAATTTTCTTAGGTTTTTTGCAATTTGCAGGCCAGTACAATGTGTTAAGTTAAGTACTGTTTGCGACTGTAAGATGTATGATATGATGTGATTGCAAAAAACGTAAGAAAATTTGAAATTCGCGGGCTTGCTGACGCTTTCAAATTAAATGAAGAAGATAAAAAAAACCCCATTGAACAATCGGTTCTATGCTATGGCTAATATTGGTGAACCCAATACCACTTCTGGTTTTTTTTTTTTAATTTTTTCATGTAGGGCATCTCGCAGTTCAGTCTTAGAAGACTGGCTTCTGCTTAACCGGGCAAGTCCTGTGGATGCCTTGAATTTAAGGCCTCCAGCCAGGGCAAAAATGACTATAAACTAAGCGACAGCGCTCTAAGGGCACCCCCTGTGGGGTACAGACCTCGGCTTAGGGCGTCGCTGGAAGCAGCAAAAGGACAGGCTGGATCTGGTTGTCATTATTTATTGACTGTTTTATTACTACAGGCTCAGCATCGTGGGCTGGCTCGAGCAAGGGTCGGGGGCACTTCTGCTTGCTTCTTCTTCAGCCCTTATACTAATTTATTTGTGGGTGGCGACAGAGCCTCCTTGCTGTCACACGTTTCCTCCTTACTATTCATATGTTTGTGCATTTACCAAATTCTTTGAAGCACTGCAGTACTGGCATAAAGATAAAAAAGACAAACAATATAAATTAATTAGCATTAACGCATTTATCAATTTTGCGATAAATATAAATCAATGATTATAGATGATTATTGGAAGAGGAATACCAAAGGACATAAATTGTGGTTTGCGTGGATATAGTATAAGTACTATAATTATAAAAAAGTACCTGGTTGAAAAAAAACCCGTCTGAAAAACTGTAAAAGCAAAAAACAAGTTCGAAGTTAGAAGCAGGCGCCCTATTCGATTTTCAAAATTTTAATTTCGGAGTACAAAAAAGCGACCGCGAGTAGTAAAAACAGCGAATGTTCAGTCGGCAATGTGTTGAATATGCGGTTGGAGGGAGCGACTTCAGTTTGTAACTTGACTTTGTCTTGCCTTTGGTGTCACAGTTCTAACCTAAAACCTTTTTCACCAACGCACTATATAGGTACTCCACTACCACCACCATGCCTATTGTACGTCTCCAAACTCTACTTAATTGAATGCTTATTGCCCATTTTCACCAACACTTAGGGATACCTCATTGTTGCCGAAAGCCCGTTTTCATCAACACTGCAGATTTTCCAACTGAAAGCCTAATATCTGTTTTAATCATCAGAGATATGGCATCTTTCAAAAATATCAATATGTGCAGGGCAGAATATACCAGCTGTGGACTACTAGTGCCTCTTTTTCATCCATTTCCGCCATCTTTAAACGTCGTACTGCTTGCAGTTTTGCAGCATTTTAAACTTTTGGTTTTAAAAGTAACTGTCATGCTGTCATGGAATCGATCGATGTAAAATTATCCAATACTAGTCTTTAAGCAGTGTTCTTCTGGAAAAAACCCAATTTTGAAAAGTATGCTGTGATTGCAATTTATCTCAACTAGACCGGGCCTGCGGGACTGCTCCGGGCCTGTTCGAAAGAGATACCGCGGCCCCGGAACGTAAAGGGCGAAGAAGTAACATGGATGGGTTTTAGTCAGTAAAAGTCTGACTCTCCCTCCCGCTCTGCCCAGAGTGGGAGAATTCATTTGATGATTTCCCATACGAAAAAAAAGACCGATCCCCAGATTGTATCATTGTTCTTCGTTAGTTTATTTATAAATGGACCTTTTATCAATATAATCAATCCGTCAACTTCCTACATAAAAACAGATTAAGATAAAGCGTTTAATTGGGTATTTCTTTTAGATTAATTATTATGTATTTGGTACCTTTCCACGTTGATAACACTAAAACACGTTTGAATGTTGTTATCATATTCGGTGTCTTCCAACAATGTTTGGGGCAGTAAGGCAAGGCTCGATTTATATTTGTGCGAGTTTAGCCGTAAACAACACGGTTGCGGACCAATTAATATGACCTGTGTAACGTGAAACGCTAATAGTTCAAGGCCTCAGAGGAGTTGCCTGCTGGGGTTACGTGACTGTTCGAAAGAGATACCATTGGCCCCGGAACACAAAGGGCTGAGAAGGAACATGGATGGGTTTTGGCAGTAAAAGTGTCCCTTCCGCTTCGCGTAGAACGAGAGGAGTCATTCGATGATTTCCCACCCAAAAAAAAACGTAGAGGTGTGAAAACCATTCCTAAGTATACCAACTTCGACATCATTAGATCTGTTGAGAGATGAACATAAAACAAGAGCTACAGAGATTTCTGTAGACGACAAAAATGCTGTTGGTCTTTTGTATTGCAGTTGTGGCTGGTTAGTAGACTGGTGTAAAGGAACGTGCCGAAAATATAATTGTACAGGTTCAATATACACTAAAATGTGTGTTAAAAGAAACAAATAAGTGCCTTCAGTTCTTAGTGCGAAAGCATTAATTCGTTTCTTACTTTCTGTCCTAATTTATTGGTATAATGACTAGATGTGTTTTTCTTCTGGCAGTTCTTGCTAATGCCAAAGGGAAGTGGAAGGTTCCGTCACCACGATTGACCAGTACCCGACTATCGCAGCTTGCCTCGTTTCGTTTGACCCCGTCAACTATCGGCAGTCGTGCGGTGGAATCATCCTCAACAGTAGATCCATAGTCACGGCTGCTCACTGCACTCGGTAATGATATTTCTTTACACAATATTGATTTCATAAGATCTTTCGGTGAAAAATATTGCACGAAGATCTTGAGTTGAACTTCGCATGCCCGAAGTACGATTGATTTTTGGAAGCTACCAGCCATTCCGCATCCTTGCGGCACAAAGAGTATAATTTCGGTTGTGACTAAAAACCGGCCGCGCTTCTTGCATAAATCAAAGCTTAAATTTTGATTTTTCTTTTGCAGTGGTCATGCCGCAGTATGGTAAAAAAAGGGGAAGCTTATACCCAGCACTGGGTGATTCCGGGGTGATATGATGATGATGATGATGATGCGGATAATAGATGGCGCTTCCGGGTAGGCTCGACCTGGCCAATAGCGGAGGTGTTGTCATCCCAACCACAATGATTTCAAAAAAGTCATAACACTCAAAATAAACTTGTAAAAAAGTTGAAACAGAGGGTCAATTGCAACAACGGCGCGAACAAGTTCCTTTCGGCTTCGTTAAGAGTATTTATGCACCCATTTTAATGTTAACAATTATTAAGGTCCACCGAAAATGTAACAGTCTGATTATCTAAAAACAGCTGTCAATGTGACATGTTCCCATACAAAAATGTGTTTTAAACAGCTGAACACCAAAATGTCTTTTGGTGAACATGGACCTAAATCTTTTCTCTTTACACAATAGACCGAAATACTAATTGATCATGTTATAGTGCTGCATGGCTCTTTCCCGCTGGGCCATTCTCGGCATGAACGCCAACATCTTGTTTATCAAGACCACTTGATAAAATATTTACAAACATCGCCTTTCTGTCATACAAGATCAAAACAACCACTGCACCATCATTTGGACCAATTCAATGTTTAAATTATAGATAAAGTATAACATGGATTATTATCGGCACAGGCAAAATATTTGGTAATTTATGGCTTTTAGATAACGTTGTTTTGACTTGAACGTTACGTTATCTCATTCTGCTTTTCCAAAAGATTCAGTAAATGAAATTCTGTCCGTCTATCCTTAACATTTTCTAACCTTCATCCTAGTTTAACGACAGAACGAGTTTCCAGAAATTGGGCACTTAGGTTATGTTAGTTTACTTTATATCAAGGACCTACAGGATAATTTTTATAAGCAAAGCCGCTAGTAAAAACTAGTTTTATAAATTCACCTTTATCAATACTTACTCGGTATACTACTATAATAAACAGGGATTGACTTATCCTATTAATCTTCATAAGATTATTGTTACTACTTTTTGTAAACGTTATCATTTTTGTTGGTATAAAAGCTATAGCTACGACCGCATTGGTATTGACACAATTTTCAGTAGTCGGCAAAATGCGTGTGATTGTTCTGTTGGCTCTTTGCGTGGCGGCTGTGGCAGGTTCGTTGACTTTAGTAACCGGGGTTTTCAAGTCTCCAAGATTCACACAGATCTTTGGCTTGTTTCTTTCATTTCATCCATAATTTGTATATTCTTCAGTATTTTGTCCCTCTCATCTTAAGCCTATACAAAGCCAAACTTTTCATTCTGTCACTTGTGAGGTATCCATTGGACTTCAAATGATTTCTGTAGCCTATCGATACAAATACTCCGTTTTGGTTCTCCTTAATCTCAAGCCAACACTCTCTACTGTTTACCACCGTACATCCAATCTGCTCTGGACCTCTGGTCACTCTCGACAACTAGGAAATTGTCATTGGCAAACAGCAAAAACTAGCGGGCCTCTTCTTCGATGTCTGATATAGGAGCGGCCAATATTACTAGGAATAGTTAAGGACCGAGTGCCGACGTTTGGTTTTTCAGGAGCGTCAGCCATACTGATGCTGCCAGAAGACCCAAATGTAGACAGCACTTGGTACTGCATCGACTGTATATCATAGATTAGTTACTTAGTTTCATAGATACCGAAACTCAAGAAACAATCTGAAATACTGTGCTGGTGCCGACTTCATTATTCTACAGTTTAACAAATATACGTGCTTTTCTTTTGTAGCGGTCCCAGCTAATCCTCAGAGGATAGTGGGTGGTTCAGTTACCACGATTGGACAATACCCCACTATGGCCGCTTGCCTCTACTCGTGGGACCTTAACAGCTATTGGCAGTCGTGTGGTGGAACCATCCTCAACAATAGATCCATCCTGACAGCTGCTCATTGCACCATGTAAGTATATTTCTTTTTGTTGTACATTTGTTTTTTGTGCTAGTTATCATGATAGTATGATACTTAAAACTAAAATCTTTTAAAAGCTGAAAATAAAAGTATTCGTTAAAAAACCAAAAAACTCAACTGGCCTATTTGTATAAATAAATGTGATAATGGCATAGGTCACTGCTTCCTACTTCTATCTATTTCAAAATGTGCTTGTTATTTTGTTTTTCCCTTTTTTAGCCCAAGTGCCTGGCTTACGCTCTGGCAAAAATAAAGTAATCTAAATATTTCTTTTTTTCAGTGGTCATGCCGCTAACAGATGGCGCTTCCGTGTCGGCTCGAGCTGGGCCAATAGCGGTGGAGTTGTTCACAATGTACAGACTATTATCAACCATCCCGCCTACAACCGCAACACATACGACAATGACATCGCTATCTTGCGATCTGCCTCTACCATCGGATTCAACAACAATGTCCGTGCCGTGTCCATCGCTGGTGCCAATTATAATTTGGCCGATAACCAGGTCGTGTGGGCTGCCGGGTGGGGATTGACTTCTGTAAGCTTTTTTATATTTCTTCTGGTTGATCAAGATGACTTATGAATATTTTCTTGATATTAATTGTCTCTTTTTTTACAGGAAGGTGGATCGCCTTCTGAGCAACTGCGCCACGTCCAGATCTATACCATCAACCAGGCCACCTGCAGGTCTCGTTACTCTACCCTTACTGACAACATGCTGTGTTCCGGCGTCCTCAACGTTGGCGGTCGCGACCAGTGCACACAGGACTCCGGCGGTCCTCTCTACCACAACGGTGTCCAAGTCGGTGTCTGCTCCTTCGGAACCGGATGCGCTAGGCCACAGTTCCCCGGAGTCAACGCTCGTGTTTCCCGCTACGCCGCTTGGATCTCTTCTAACGCATAAGAGCTAATTTACTGAAATAAATTACTATAAGATGCCTTTCATAGTTTTTTTCTGTTCATCCTTTGATGCTCGTATTCCGCTCTAATAACGATCATAATATTATAAAATAACTATCGTAATCGAGACTCTTATAATAGTAGGTAACCATGGCGTTGCGTTTTACATTTGAAGTGGGAACCTCCCTTTTATTTGCAAATGACTGCCGGAGATGTCGATTACACTACAAGTTAATTTGGACCAATGGCAATGAATAAACTGTAGATTATTTTAAGTACCGGAAAAAATAGGTATTAGATAACGCTGCTATCAACAAAATATTTACGTTTTCCCACTAGGCTTTCCCCAACACTGTGTAGGTATTGAACGACTATTTTGTGATTAATCTACCGCTGTTTTGGCAAAAATAGTTCTTACCGTTGAGGCTTTCCATTGAATATTTAGGGGTATTAAAATTAATGAAAAGCCATGTATTGTTCTTCAGTTCCAGTTTTGCTTAGTAACTCTAATCCGTTCAACCGGAACAGATTTCAATTACCAAAGCACATCTGACGTTAAATTTGTTAAATCATTTTATTGGAATGTGCTTCCGCGTGAGAATTTCCAACCTACACAAGGAGCGAAACCGGTGTAAAAGCTAGTATTTTAAATTTAACTTACTAAACACGTTGTACATATGTAATACTTACTAATACTCGTAAAATATAGCAGGGGTATTTTAGACTTGTTATCCATTTAATCCACATCGGAAATTATTGGTTTTTCAAGATTATAATCTATTGGTATAAAAGCCATAGCTGTATTGGCATTTACTCACTTTTCTGTGGTCAGCAAAATGCGTGTGATTGCACTGTTGGCTCTTTGCGTCGTCGCTGTGGCAGGTTTGTAAACTTAAGTAAACGGTATTGTGCGATCAAGTCTTCAAGATTTACTCTCACACATTCTGCATCATTTTTCTACTTCCCCTTGTCAGTAAAGGTGGTTTGGTTCTGTTTAGTCTTAGGCCAATATTCTTTAGTTTTTACCACCATACTCACAATCTGCTCTGGATCTATATGCAACTTTCGGCAACCAGGAAAATGTCATTGGCAAACACACAAACTCTAGGGTGCCTCTTCCTGGATGTTTGATGTTAGAGCGTCCATCAACACTAGGAAGTGGTAAAGCCTGAGGGCTGATTGCACATGTCGTCATACTGAAACTGCCAGTAATGTTGACTGTAGATCGGTCGTATTAACTGTGCACGCTTTCCATATTTCATTATCCACCACCTTTTTTTTTTGTAGCGGTCCCGTCTTATCCTCAAAGGATAGTGGGTGGTTCCGTCACCACAATTGGACAGTACCCCACTATGGCTGGTGTACTCTTCTCATTTGATCTGGTCAACTATCGGCAGTCATGTGGTGGAACTATCCTTAACAATAGATCCATTCTGACGGCTGCTCATTGCACCGTGTGAGTATAATTCTTCTTTTTGTAATGTTTTTGTCCTGGTTTCGATGATAGTATGGTACTTAAAAATGATGGAGCAATGATTGAGCTGTGTCCAGATGCCATAGTGATATCTGACAAATTAAACTATGTAAAGATATTTTGTTTGTTGCAGGGGTCAAGCTACTAATAGATTTCGGTTCCGCGTAGGCTCGAGCTTTGCCAGTAGTGGTGGAGTGGTTCACAACGTACAATTCATTATTAACCATCCTAACTACGGCCAATTCGGATTTGACAATGACATCGCTATCTTGCGATCTGCCTCTACCATCGGATTCAACAACAATGTCCGTGCTGTGTCCATCGCTGGTGCCAATTATAATTTGGCCGATAACCAGGTCGTGTGGGCTGCCGGGTGGGGATTGACTTCTGTAAGTTTATTTATAATTCATAGGATTTTCAACAAAATTGTTATCACTATTTTCTTGATATTTAAATTGTTTCTTTTTACAGGAGGGTGGATCTCCGTCTGAGCAACTTCGTCACGTTCAGATCTTTACAATCAATCAGGCAATTTGCAGAACTCGTTACCCTTCGCTTACTGACAACATGCTGTGTTCTGGTGTCCTCGATGTTGGCGGTCGCGACCAGTGCTCGCAGGACTCCGGCGGTCCTCTCTATCACAACGGTGTCCAAGTTGGTGTCTGCTCCTTCGGTAACGGATGCGCTAGGCCACGGTACCCTGGAGTCAACGCTCGTGTTTCCCGCTACACCTCTTGGATCCAATCCAACGCTTAGGAATAAGTTGTTTTATGAAATAAACTCCATAATATCATGACATGTCATGTTTGAGTTTTGTACTAAACCAGTTATTTAATGTTATCTTTTCGCCACGAGAGTGGAGTCTCAGGACTCCACTCTTTCGACTTTTGTTTGTCACACTTTTGTTTTTGTCACTGACTAGCTGCAGACCTTTTTTAAGCCGTGTACAAAGCAAACTTTTAAAACACAGAACAGTGGTGTAATATCAATATGAACTTAGACAGATTGTTGCAAACAGTATTTTATATGACTTCAACTGTTGACACTTGACTTTAAAAATCTTGTAAGCGAAAATTAAACTTTCTTAGAAAAAAAATAAGAGCAAAATTGTGGCTAAATTTAATGTCCGAATAACATAACTGCTCCCTAGAATAATAAATAATATTTCTGTATGGCTGGGATTAACAACCAACTACCAAAATTAAGTATACTTAAAAATATTAATTACTAGCTTCTGCCAGCGGCTTCGTCCGTGAAGTTTGGTTATTGACCCATGGGACAAAAAGTACCCTTACTACCGGGATAAAAAGTATTCTATGTTTTAATCCAGGTTATAAACTATCTGTGTGCAAAATTTCATCCAAATCCGTTCAGTAGTTTTAGCGTGAAAGCGTAACAAACAAACTTACATTCACATTTATAATATTAATAAGTAGGGATTTAAAATGCCTGCTACAGCTGCGTATGTATGACTATTTGCAGGACAAACTTTGAAGATGTGCAACTAATGCGACTATTTACAAAAAAATCTTTATTGTTTCTTACTAAATAAGATTTATTAGTGTTACTTATTAAAATTTTATTTTGTCTCCAACCACAACCATTTCCAACGGGTATCGTATTACCCAGTACTAACTGGGTTGTGGAGGTCAGATATGCAGTCGCTCCATGTAAAATGCTAGTATTCAGTTGCATCCGGTTAGACGGGAAGCCGACCCCAACATAGGTTGATTATAAAAGGTTAGGCAGGTGATTATTTATTGATTTATTTAGGTTAACCAACAATTGTTTACACCATGTACATTTCTGACTTAATAACTAGAGTAACATTTACAAGTGCAACAATTAATTATAGGCTAACATCACATGCATCAAAACGGTTTAACATACCATAATCTTAAATGGTATTGAACATTGGAACTAATACATGCAAAGAATATTTAAAACAATAATAAAGAAAGCTATCAAATCATTCATTCAATGCTGTATACAATACTGATTAAATAAGTACGATGATAGTGAGTTAAGATAAGTGATGATGATAATAAATACTTAACTTCTTGCTAAGCTAACTAACTATTACGTACTGGGCATTTACCCAACGCTGGGCCACTATTAGACAGGCATTATTTATGGTTGTTGTAGTTAAACTGAATAGAGTTCAAGAAAACTAAGAAAAAAAAAACCTTATGCAAAAAATAAAACCGTCTTCAAAAAACACAAAACAATGTGAAAAATAATTTTAGTTTTTATTGGTTTAGGTTTTTTTTTGTCACCGACTTCTGAAGCTATAGTCATTTTTCACTTTTTTGTGTTTTTTTTAAGTCGTTTTATTGTTTTTGCAAAAACTTTTTTTGTTCAATTTTTAGTGGTTCACATGTGCGACCACTCCTAGAAAGTATTCTTCCAAAACCTACCCAAATTGCATCAACTAAAATTGCGTGCTACTAAAATTTGAAGAGTTCTCTCTCTATTCGTCATTTTTGGAAATTTTCCATTTTTTATTTACTAGAACAATCACGAAATACATTATTACAAATTAAATTCCGTGGCTACATTTCGGTAAAGTAATATTACTGTAAAATATTTTTTTAAAATCCGGTTAACGCGATTACAGGTTTATTATCGTTAATTTTGTGGTAGACATTTTCGGTGATGCACTGTTACAGTTATTATCCGGGACATTATACTACTATTAAATTAGACGAAGGGATTACAGACTTAAGTGGTAAGCACACCAATAGACCTCGAAAACTGAGCTCCAGCACGGAATCGAGTATTGAGAAGCATATTTCATTATTTCCTAAAGTAGAGTCTCATTATACAAGAAAAAGCTCAACTCAACAACATTTGTCACAAGACCTCAACATATCAAAAATGTATCGTTTGTACACTGAGTCGTTTCCATAGCAAAATGATGTTGAAGTTACGATGGCGACAAAACGTCAATATGAAACCATTTTTAACACAAAATTAACTACTCATTTTTTAAGCCTTAAAAGATCAATGCTCTACATGTTTTGAATATGAGCAAGCCAGTCCATCAGAGAAAGAGTCTTTAGAAAAAAGCTATAGACGTCATTTAAGTAGAAAAGAGAGAATTCGGCAAACTAAACATGAAGAAAAAATGACAATTGACAAAAACGATACCACAATTGCTATCTTCGACCTGCATAAAGTGTTAAGTATTCCACAATCCACTGTGGACATTTTTCATTACAAACGCAAGTACCCTGTGTAAAATTTTACTATGTTTGACGCTCTACGTAAAAAAGGGTATTGCTACGTGTGGCATTACCAAATCGCAAAACGAGGCTGCATAGAAATTGGGAGTTGTTTGTTGCAATTCTTGAAGAGTGAACAGCAGCGTGGTGTTAACAAGATCTATTTTTATTCGGATGGTTGTTATGGCCAAAATAAGAACAGGTTCATTTTTGCCTTATATGCGTATGCAGCAAAATCTTTAAATTTGTCTATAACGCACAGATTTCTCGAGACTGGACATAGCCAGAACGAGGGAGACTCGATGCATGCCCGTATTGAGAGGAATATGAGAAATAAGTCTATTTACACACCTGATCAAATATATAATATAATTCTAAACTCCAAAGTCTCGGGGAAAAATATACTACTTATATGAAAGAATTGGAGTAAACAGATATATTAGACGTAAAAAATTAGTAAACCCTTTGAATTGTTGTCGCGATATAGATGGGAATACAATACGTTGGTCTGATGTAATGGAAATTCATGTATCATCATCCCAACAGGACAAGGTTTTCTTTAAATATGATTTTAAATTCTGAATTAAATATTTCATATTCATTTCAAACCAAACGACGTGGGCGAAAACCTAAGACAGATGCTCTGAAATAAGATACTGAATTGGTACGTGCTTATCATCAACCTCTTCCTATAAGCAAGGCGTTGCATACAGATGTATTGTCTTTGTGCAATAGTGGAGCGATTCCACGGTATTACCAAGCATTCTATGAATCCTTAATTTCGGTAGAATGTAGTGATGATCGCGATGATACTGATGATGCCACTGATAATACCGATTAGTTATTAAGATTAGTTATTAGTGTTTTTACTTGGCTACTTTTGTTATACTTTTACTGATTGTAATTTGTGATCTCTATGAGAACTTTGTCCCCAATAAACGTAATAATTTTAGGTTTTGTGAGTTTTCTTTAATTATTCCCTCAAAGATACCAACAACAAATTTATTTTACAAAATTGTTTTCAATGATTACTACCAAAAATTTTCTACAAAATACGGGTTCCAGTACTTACCCTTTTTTGGTTATTTAAAATTTTACCACAATAATTCGGTAACTGAACATTACAATCTAACTCTGTAATGAAAAAACCCGTTTAATAATCCAGTAAAGCAATATTATGCCTATGATTTTTAAAAAAATTACAAGAATAATTCGGTAAGCAAACATTGCTGGAATAATATTGATAAGTCAGGATCGTAAGATGTCAATACCCTAAAAGGTACATGAAACCATTTTCGCCAATATATTGGTATAATATTTTAGTGAATAACTAATTCTGTGTATATTTAATAGTTACACTTAATACTACAAACTATTCGGGTAAAAATTAGCTTTTCCGTCATATAACAATGTTGTCAGGATTACCTTTTGTTGAAGAGATATACCCCAAAAACACTAAATCATTTTTCTGTAAAATTTGATTTTTGCGATTACCGGTTTATTCCCCGGGGATGTCGGTTTATACCGTGTATATGCCCACGGAGTTAAGAAGGTTAAAATACATACCTACACATGTAAATAAACTCATGCTTTTTTCCCGTACAATCATACACCTTTGACCTCATTCACATTAAAACATCTGGTCATATAGGCACGCTGGTTGCGAGTACTATTCACACCACCAGAATGGTCGGTGTGTGTCCTTCTAGGCCCTAGAAAGAGGTTAAAATCTTTAAAAAATTTGCCGCTCGACCCACCACAAATACAATGACAGTGTTGAGTCTCTGAGCAATATATGCCCAACCTCCTTTACATTTCCTTTACTATGAAAAATAAATCGTAATTTTCCACATGAACTTTAATTTATTGCGTAAGCACAATTCTGAAGCAATAATTAAAATCTTTTGCGCAGTTTACACGAACAACGCGGATACACAGACACAAAAACAACTTTAATATTATAAAATAAAGAAGAAATAGGTTGAACGGGCACGTCGGTATACACCTGTATTACCACTAGCGGTAGGACGAACTAATGTTTTTCAGCGAAAGCGTTATTGAGTAGCGTTCGGGTTTTTTTACAGGTTTCGGATGGAAAACCCCTGGAATCCGATAGGTAATTGTTGTCTTTATTGGATTGATGATGATAAAAAGATAAAGGCAAAAATCTTTCAAGTCACTGTAAGGAACTTTTCACACTAGTTTTAATTTTCGAAATACATTTAGAGCAAGTTTCTAAAATTAAAATATAATATCACTATTTTTCAATATATTAGTAATTATTGTATAAGAAAGGCACCAATTACTAAAACCTTGGGTAACCAGCTGTCATGAAGAAAATGTGAGAAGTGTTTTGAAGTTTTACTATAAATGGCAATAACACTTGTGGAAAATTAAAGATGAATGGCAAATCGGCTGTGTCAGGCAGGACTGTGTCAAAGGTGATATGGTAAGAAAAGGAACACTGCGATGACGAGTACAGAAGTAGAAAACATGCCTGCTGCTGCGCTGAGCTAAACGTAAATCGCGAAATAGAAAGAGCAATAATGAAGTTAAAGCTGCATTTTTATTATTTGTTGTGTGTGCAATTTTAACAAGCTTTTTTTAACGTCATCATTCATCATTCGCTCATTCATCTCATATTATTTGGTGTCGGCGCAGCATGTCTTTTACTTTCGGTTTTTTATTAACATACTGTACTCATTATGTAAACACCTTTAGGTTTAGAAAATTTAAAAAGACATAATCTTTTGGCTTTGATAAATTGATAGTCACCCTGAGTAAGTAGTATATATACCGTTATGTGAAATCGATTTACCACACTTGTCAGGTCAGCGAGTAATTAACAATATGCGTATCCTTGCTTTGTTAGCACTTTGCTTTGCTGCTGTCGCAGGTAATTAAACTTTCTTCTAAAACGAACTCCTTTGTTTTAATTGTATACTAATCATAAAATGAAATCTTTGCCTAACGCCAATGTTTTTCGTAACTTTCGTTTTCTATCGAATTATTTTGTTCATGTTACAATCCAACTGAGAAGTAATTTAAAGAGAAAGCTTATTAAATCTTGTGTTTCTTTATTTTCAGCCGTCCCCTCCAATCCCCAGAGGATTGTTGGCGGTTCGGTCACCACCATCGACCGGTACCCCACCATCGCTTCTCTCCTGTACACATGGAACTGGAGCACATACTGGCAGCGTTGCGGTGGTACCATCCTCAACAACAGGTCTATCCTGTCCGCTGCTCACTGCTTCGTGTAAGTATTTTTTAACGGTCTTGATCAAATTGAGCGATGGTCTTATTTTGTTGAAATATTCTGTCATCATAGTTAAAAAATATGGTTCAATTCATAATATTACGGCAAGTATCAATGTGGCTGGACCTCAGAGGGAGAGCCAATTGAAAATGAAGCAATCACCTGCACTTTGTCAAAGATTCTGCTAAAACTAAGCATATAATGATGAATCCCAGCTAGGCTGGCAAAGAATCGAAGTTCTTAGAAAGGTCTGTCAAGGTTGTGTAACGGAACCCCCTTTTATTATTGGTTTAAATAATTCAGTCAAAATACGTACAGGTATATTCTTGTTCTCGGGTGTCTCAGGCACTTTTTGTTTTAATAAGTTTACTCCTAATAAAATTATAAGTTACTATTTGAGGTATATTTCAGTTCCTATTATCAAATTCAGTCGGTCTTATGACCAGATTTCATAGAAAATTGCCCATGGCCCTTTGCCCTTCAAGGGTATTGCGAAGATGCAATAATTAATTAAAAAATAACTTTTGCTTTGGGGATGCAGCTGGCAGATGGCGCATTCGTCTCGGTTCCACCTGGGCTAACAGTGGTGGTGTTGTCCACAACGTGAACCAGATCATCAACCACCCACAATACAACGGCAACACTCAAAACAATGACATCGCCATTCTGCGCTCCGCCTCCACCTTCTCATTCAACAACAATGTCCGCGCCGCTTCCATCGCTGGCTCCAACTACAACCTCGCTGACAACCAAGTCGTCTGGGCCGCAGGATGGGGTGACGTTTTCGTAAGTATTATTACAGCTCATCTGACAATTATTTTGTTTTCATTTAACGAACGAATATTAATATTTGATTAATTCTATTTGCAGCATGGTTCAAATCAAGGCTCAGAACAACTTCGTCACGTCGAGCTTCGCTCTATCAACCAGAACACTTGCAGAAACAACTACGCTGTCCGTGGTATCGCTATCACCGACAACATGTTGTGCGTCGGCTGGACAGGAGGCGGTCGTGACCAGTGCCAGGGTGACTCCGGCGGTCCTCTCTACCACAACGGTGTCGTTGTTGGTGTCTGCTCTTTCGGTATTGGCTGCGCTCAGGCTGCTTTCCCCGGTGTCAACGCGCGCGTGTCCCGCTACACCTCTTGGATCCAGTCAAACTCATAAGAATACTCAACAATTGAAATAAACGTTTAATTCAAGCAATTTATGATTTTATCTCTGGTATTTTCTCCCTAATTTCATTGATAGACAACAGTTGTCAACAATTTATTGTTGAGTTGGGTGGGACTCATGGGTTGCATGAGATTTTGCATAAGAGTTCCTTTGACATGATGATTGGTAATTGATTAAATTCTTTGAAATGAGTGAAACTAGCCCTAATTTGCAACAATTTTGACCCTCATAACATGGGAACCCAACGTTGTTTTTGAAAAATCGGAAAATTAAAGTTTTGTTGACATTTTCCAACTCTTTGCCATAAACTGATGATAGTAAAACATCTGTCGTCAGGATGTTAGCTACTTCGATAAAACCAATTAGCTTTTAGTCTATGACTCGGTCGAGTGTCTATCTGACCTCCACAATTCTGTAAGTTTTGGGTACTACGATATCCAGATACCAAGAGGTTTGACAAACAAGCCTACCAAGGGGTACGACTGGTTGTCAGATTCTCAGACTATTACTTTTAACGACTGCCAAGATCTACAAATGACAGCCGGGACCAATGGCTAAACGAGCTTTCGGAGGCACGGCGGTATCTTGGTATGTAATGGATGGTTACTCGTCCACGGACCGGCCTTGGCAAGCGCGGCTTCACTTGAATATCAACCCGTGCGGCTGTTATTATTTAGCCGGAAGCTCCTGCGTTGCCTGCAACTGGTCTATCTATGCATGCAAAATTCAAAGTTCTGACTGACTGATTTGTTATCAACACACAGCTCAATCGGCTGATGCTTTTTAATTTTAGGTATAAACTAAGGTTTTTCGATGTTCTACTCTTTTTTGTTTTTGGCGTTGCTCCGTCCACGCGGGGCAGACCTCCACCGTTTTCTCCACCGTATCCTCCGGTCGATCCTCGCAGTGAACACACCCAAGGTTTTCCTTTCGCCTGATTCGATGATGGGGTGTTCTACCCCGAAGAGGTGGAAATGAGGGGTTTCATTTTCTGTGAAACATAATATTTTCTGGGTCGATTGACTCGAAAATGGTGTGCACACTCTTCAAACAAAAAGACATGTGCACACAGTTTTTTCAAAATCATCCCCTATCAGAGTCAAATAGAGGTTGGAAACTCCCGTTAATATTAAGTATTTTGTATAAATTACATATTTAATTCCAAGAACATTGGTGGTTAACAAAAGATTTTAATATTTATGGGTTTCACTACACTCGGCATTTCGGCCGTACAAATAATAATTATTAAGATTTTATATCTCGGTTAGGTATACTAATAACATGCCGTACACATTTAGTAATAATATCATATCTATAATTTTTACTTCTGAACAAAAAATACGTCTTTTGTTTCATGTTGACCACGCGGACGTAGCCGCGGACAGAATTTTGTTTGAAATAAATACTTTGAGTTTGAGACCTTTCCTGGTTGCCTAGTTCCTGACTGCTAAATTATCGAAGCAGGATTAGTCCAGAGTTGAGATAAATACTCATTTACACAAATACGAGTAGAGGACATTATAGGACTTCGTTACATTTTCCGATTCAACCAAAACTTTAATCGTTTTCACAAACAACGAGCCGCACCTAAATACATGAGTGACCATCACATCACCATTGAAATTTCAAGTTTAGCCAAGCTGAGAGTTGAAATCCGTCAGACCACTTTCATTGAGAAAAAATCATGAATGAGGTCTGAATATTGCGATCAGTCACTATTAACATAGTTGTCTATGTGTTCACGGTCTCATGCGATGTTTTAGCTATTAAAATAATGAAGGTTAAAGTACATACATACACAAACGTACGCTTTTTTCCCATAGGGGCATACATACGCCTCGTCGACGTTGAAATATCTGGTTATATACGCGCGCCCGTTACGAAAATTATTCACCTAATCTTTCTGATAAACACCAACACGACACAACAAGGACATACATTTTGACGACCCGATTGGCGTAGTGGTAGTGACGCTGCCTTATGTTCTTAGGGTCTTGGGTTCGAATCCCGGTAGGAGCAAATGTTTGTGTGATGAGCACGGACATTTGTTTCCGAGTCATGGATGTTTATATGTATAATAAACTAAGTATGTATTTACAAACAAAAAAGTATATATGTAGTATATCAACTATCTAGTGTCCACGACACAAGCTTTGCTTAGTGTGGCACTAGGTGGCGCTGTGTGTTAATGTCCAGCGATATTTATTTATTTATTTACATTGATCGTATGATCAACCGTCGATCGGTATCGATCATTGATCGTCCTTCTAGGTTGTCCCACCGATGTAGAAATAATTTGGCCTAATAGGGTTTGTCGATCCCAAATACAATACCAGTGTTGAGCCAGTGTTAGATTCAGTGGGTCCAGTATGGAGTTAAGAAAGTAATAGCATATACCTATATAATATATACTTACAGAAACGCAAGCCTTTTTCCTATGGCATTCATGCACATTTCGTTCACATTGTAACATAGTCATAGACGCATGTCGGTTGCGAGTACTATTTATCTGACTCGTATCATGAACACCACTAGTACCTATGGTATGTCCATCTAGAGCACCGGTTCTCAACCTGTGGTCCGCGGACCACTGGTGGTCCGCATTAGCCTCGACTACGGTCCGCGAAAAATTAAAATGTTATTAATTTTAATGTTATTAAAGATTAAAAGTATTAAGATGCAAGCTCAACCAAACCTAATTGAACCTATCAGTGGCAAAATTCAATTTTTTTTTTTGAGAATCTAAATGATTGTTAAATTTTTCGAGCTCAATTCGATCGCTTTTGTATCCATAACTATCTTAATTCAAAAGGTTCTCATCACAATGTCCAATTTTCGTATAGCGTGAGTTAAAGATTCACTCCCCTAGTTATAATCCTGTCGGTGTCCATGTTTGTCTAGGACCATATGGTCCCTATTAACAATGAACTTACCAAAGTGGTCCCTGATCTAAGAAAGGTTGGGAACCACTGATCTAGAGTGAATCGCTGGTGTTGAGTTAATTTGGCCGAATAGGGTATTTCGATCTATGCCAAATACAATAACAGTGTTGAGACCTTCTGTAGGATACTACTACTTTCGTGCCCAAATTGCATCTTCAAGTATTAAAATGAAGGCAACTATAGGGCTGCAAAGGTAGCTTATATTGCTCGGATTAATCACGACTATAGCAATGGAGAGGTGGAGAAGAAGTGTATTTAATTAATTAAATAATCAACACATTGTACCTACATGAAGGGTGTAAAAGGCGCTTATCGAATCCGGAAGGCACTTGTTCTTCTCGTCATTGCGTTTTTTTTTGGTCCAGATCATACCTGGGAACCTTCTCGTTACGGATATATTCCGGAGTCAAAGTTCCAAAAGTTTCACAAGTTTTTTTAGGTACATGTTTTTATTGTAAGATTTTTACATTCAGTACCTTCACGAACTCCGTACTATTCAATCCATCCATCAGTACTGATGCACTATGTTTTACATTAGTGAGTCCTACCGCAAAAGTCGGATATTTACCCCAATTTTTTTTGCGTAAAGTTACTTAGTTCGATTTACAGAATGATTGGTTGACGGCTTTGTGAAGCGTCTATTTAAACCCTGTATTTTCTTGGGGATCTATTATTGGACATTCTGCAGGTAAAATTACGAGATAATAATATTAACATTAATATACTTCCCAAAGCGATATAAATTGGCTAAAGTAAAAATTTTCGAAATAAAAAAAAAATGTTGCTAGCGATCTGCACCTGGTTCATTTGGTTATCGGAACAAAATCTCAAATTTTCTCCATTGAATGAGTAAGTACTGGACAAAACATCGTTTTTTTTTCATAGTACGTAACTATGAAAAAAAAAACGATGTTTTGTCCAGTTTAAACACATTAATTTAAAATTGCGGAAGCGGAATTTGTGAAGCAATAATTTAAATCTTTTACGCAGTTTATACGAATAAAACGGTTACATAGATAGACACAAAAACGATGGAAAGGGCATGTCGTTATTCGTCTGTATTGCCACTAGCGTTAAGAAGAACTAATGATTTTAGGCGAAAACGTTATCACGTAGCATTCGGGTTTTTTACGGGTTTTCGGAGGAAAATCCCTGAAACTTCCGAAAGATTATTATTGTTTTATTGGATTGATGATGATAAAAAAGATTAATACAAACATCTATTATTATAGTAATTATAAGGAACTTTTCTCACTGATTGTATTATTTTAGAAACATCAAGTAAGTATTGTGTTGTTGTGCGACCTCTGGGGAACTAACGCGCAGGTAAGAACATTGTGGACCATATAATATATATATCATCATCTGCCTAGCCTTTTCCCAACTATGTTGAGACCATATAATATATAGTTATAATTTGCCATAGTCGTTAAAGGTGCAAAGGCCCAAAAAAGTCTGTGTCTTACCAAGACGAATCGCATTACCCAGTACTTGCGTCAGATAGGCAGTCTGGTATTCAGCTGCACCCGGTTAGACTGGAAGCCGCTTCCAACATAGCTGGAAAATGGCTAGGCACTTGATGATTTACCGTAGGAATGGATTGTTTATTTTTTACTATTATAAAGGCAACATTTTGTGAGGATGGACGTTTCTTACTTTTTGAGTATTGAACGGTTTTTTTTTTTAATAAAAAAATGGGCCTGCTCTTGAAATTTAATTAAATTAATTTTGAATGAACTTAGACACATGGATATTAGTTTGTAACCAGGATTAACACATCGGATCCTAGTCTCCGTAGACGATACTGTGGGACAATTATCGGACTCCACGCTAACGAAGCCCCTGCGGTTTCGTTCGGATGGAGTCCGATATAAGCTACTGCTAAGCTACTAATAAAACAAATGCAGGCAACAGTAACAGAAGCCTTTTTTTTTTTAGGATGGGAAGTCATCAAATGACTTCTCCCACTCTGGGCGGAGCGGGAGGGAGTGTCAGACTCTAACTGACTAAAACCCATCCATGTTCCTTCCTCGCCCTTTATGTTCCGGGGCCGCGGTATCTCTTTCGAACAGGCCCGCAACCCCGGCACAGTAACGGAAGCCTTGCTTTGATATTGGTTATCATAAGAAAAATGTGAGGAATGTTTTGAGTTTTAGTCTTCGGTTCGAAAGACTTGGGGAAAGAATGGAAGGACTAAGTCAAAGTTTAAACATGCTGCGCCAACCCCAAAATAAATCAAGAAAATAATGTTATCAAAGCTGCATATTATTTTCTGTTTAGTGCCACTTTCTCTAGAGAAGGTGCCGCTTTCTCTACAGAAAGTGGCACTTTCATAATAACGTCATCATTCTCCTGTACTTCCCTATTTATTCCCCTATTATTTTGGTATCGGTGCATCAGATCTGCTACTTTTAGTTTTTTTTTGTACTCACTATGTAAACACCTTTAGGTTTAGAAAATTAAAAAACATAATCTTTTGGCTTTGATAAATTGATAGTCACCCTGAGTAAATAGTATATATACCGTTATTTCAAATCGATTTACCACACTTGTCAGGTCAGCGAGTAATTAACAATATGCGTATCCTTGCTTTGTTAGCCCTTGGCATCGCTGCTGTCGCAGGTAACAATAATATGTTCTTCCTAAGCAACCTCCTTTGTTTTAATTGTATACCAATCATGGAAGTAAACTTTTTTTTAATTTCCTTCGTAACTTAATTTATTACAAAATCTTGTTAATTTGTTTCCAGCCGTCCCGTCCAATCCCCAGAGGATTGTTGGTGGTTCGGTCACCACCATCGACCGGTACCCCACCATCGCTTCTCTCCTGTACACATGGAACTGGAGTACGTACTGGCAGCGTTGTGGTGGTACCATCCTTAACAACAGGTCTATCCTGTCTGCTGCTCACTGCTTCGTGTAAGTATTTTTAATGGCATATGTAACGGTATTCTCTTGTTCAACTAGGTTTATCATTAGTTTCATACTATGGTAAAATACTTAAAATGGCAACGTACTAATTCAGGTGTTTCTATTTCTGTTCTTGCGTGCTCAGGCACTCGTTGTTTTAGTTAGAAGCAATAGTCTAAATTATAAGCTACTATTTGAAATACATGAATACATGTATGTTTGTACATATCAGATATATTGTCTTACATTAAATAAAAAAAATGTCCCATAGTCTTTTGCTTGAAGTGTTTTGTGAAGACGAAATAATTAAGTAATACATAACTTTTTGCAGTGGTGACGCAGCTGGCAGATGGCGTATCCGTCTCGGTTCCACCTGGGCTAACAGTGGTGGTGTTGTCCACAACGTGAACCAGATCATCAACCACCCACAATACAACCCAAACACTGAAAACAATGACATCGCCATTCTGCGCTCCGCCTCCACCTTCTCATTCAACAACAATGTCCGCGCCGCTTCCATCGCTGGCTCCAACTACAACCTCGCTGACAACCAAGTCGTCTGGGCCGCAGGATGGGGTGACGTTTTCGTAAGTATTATTACAGCTTATCTGACAATTATTTTGTTTTCATTTTGTTTAAACGAATATTAATATTTGATTAATTCTGTTTGCAGCAAGGTTCAAATCAAGGCTCAGAACAACTTCGTCACGTCGAGCTTCGCTCTATCAACCAGAACACTTGCAGAAACAACTACGCTGTCCGTGGTATCGCTATCACCGACAACATGTTGTGCGTCGGCTGGACAGGTGGCGGTCGTGACCAGTGCCAGGGTGACTCCGGCGGTCCTCTCTACCACAACGGTGTCGTTGTTGGTGTCTGCTCTTTCGGTATTGGCTGCGCTCAGGCTGCTTTCCCCGGTGTCAACGCGCGCGTGTCCCGCTACACCTCTTGGATCCAATCAAACTCATAAGACCACGATAAGTGATTGAAATAAACGTTTAACTTAAGCAAATCGTGATTTAATTTCTGGTATTTTCTGCCTACTTAATTAACACCCTAATTTCATTGAAATTAGGGTGTTGTAAATTGACAACTGTTGTTCTAAATTGTAGAGTCTAGACTCTAAAGCACTGGTTCCCAACCTGTGGTCCGCGGCCCACTGGTGGTCCGCAGGAGCCTCGACTAAGGTCCGCGAAAGATTAAAATGTTATTCGTACTTTTTAACACAGAAAATACAAGCTCAACCCAACCTAATTGAACCTATCAGAGGCATAATTACTAAATGATTGCAAAATTTTTCAAGCTCAATTCGATCGCTTTTGTCCAATTTTTGTATAGTGTGAGTTAAAGATTCACTCCCCTAGTTATAATCCTGTCGGTGTCCATGTTTATCTAGGACCATATGGTCCCTGTTAACAATGAACCTACCAAAGTGGTCCCTGGCCTAAGAAAGGTTGGGAACCACTGCCTAAATGCATGGAAGTCTTGGGTCGTGGGTCCGAACCTAGGCAGGCTTTAATTTGTGTTCATCGCGACTGCTCTCAAACGTCATCTGAGTGTGGTTTGCCGTTCTAATCAGACGCACTGTAATCAAAAAACATTTTTTGCTGAGTGAAGTGCCGCTGCAATAAATACACTTCTTTTATTTATTTTAGCCGTCGCATGTTCGGAAGAACTGGTACTGAACGAATATTTGTTGACAAAGATAAAACGCATCTAAGATCACGAGTCGGCTTGCGTCACTTTCCGGTAAAAACAGTATTCAAATTTGACGTCACACGGGTCATCGACGCACCGTAACATCTTCATTTTTAGGGTTCTGTAGCCAAATGGCAAAAAACGGAACCCTTATGGATTCGTCATATCTGTCTGTCTGTCCGTCCGTATGTTACAGCCACTTTTTCTGAAACTATAAGAACTATGCTGTTGAAACTTGGTAAGTAGATATAATGTGAACCGATATCATTTTTTTACACAAAAATTTTAAAAAGAACAACACTTAGAACACACTGGGTGTGATGAAATATTTTTTTGAGTTTAAGCTCATTTTTTTTTTCATCAAACCCATATGTGTGTGTATCTGGATAGGTCTTCAAAATGAAATTGAGGTTTCTAATTTAATTTTTTCCTAAACTGAACAGTTTGCGCGAGAGTCACTTCCAAAGTGGTAAAATGTGTAACTTCTAAAATAAGAGAATGATAAAACTAAGAAAAATACCTGATGTACATTCCCATGTAAACTTCCACCAAAAAGTAGTTCCGAGAGTAGAGTAGAGAGGAGAGGAGAGGAGAGTAGTACCGAGTAGCAGTTTTTTTTAATACGTCATAAATCGTAAACCCCAATTTACCTTTCATTCAATCAACAAAAATAAATAAATATTATGTTACTTGCTGCTACGGAACCCTTATGTGTGAGTCTGACCCGCACTTGGTCGCTTTTTTATGTTTACGTGATAAAAGAAAAAACATTGTGTTCAATATCTTTGGAAATAAATCTGACGGACAAACACGTTTTTTAGGCTTTCAGATTGTGTTAAATGTGAATTGAGATCCTTATAAACTCCTAGTTAATTTTCATAAAATTGCAAAATAGTGTGCGTTTATCCACTTTGTATTTTCAAAACACAGTATTGGATAACTTTAATCTATACTATATATATATATTATATATATAATAATTTTATAAAGCAGAAGAGTTTGTTTGTTTGTTTGTTTGTGTTTGTTTGTTTGGTTGAACGCGCTAATCTCAGGAACTACTGGTTTAAATTGAAAAATTATTTCTGTGTTCAATAGTCCATTTTTTGAGGAAGGTTTTAGGCTATATAACATCACGCTACGACCATTGGGAGCGGAGCAGGAATTAAAAGTGTTACAAAAACGGTTTTTTTTTTCATTCGTTTTTCTCTCTGATGTGACGCAGACGAAGTTGCGTGGGTCAGCTAGTTTTACTACAATTGGCTATTCATTATACGACTAAATTATGTTATATAAAATTAGTAGATACGACTTAAACATTGGCGCGTTCGGCATCTCGCTGAAGCCATACATTCGCTTACAGCTACCATCACGCATGTCCACCTTCTTTATCTATCGTGGCTGTCCCGTAGGTCCACTGACCCCGCCTAGGTACGACCGTGCCCATTGAATCACATATTGTGATGATAAACGTGAGCCGAGCGAGCAGTACCACGGTAATGAGAAGCAAGCGCAACACCGAAGTTAGAATAGAATAGAATAGAATAGGTCTTTATTTGCTTAGAATGTAGGTACATAAAAATAAGATGTTAAATTATAAATAGGATCCATGTACATTCTGCCATAACATAGCATGCAAATAAAGAGTAAGTGTAAGTTGATCACTTGGTTGTTTAGTTCAGTTTATAAAATGCACTTACTCGTTTTAAATCTGTAATAAATTATTATTCAATAAATTAATATTTTTTCTTGACAGACCAAAACACAGTTTTTCAAACTTGGCTTGCGATATATCACGGCATTATAACAATAAAAAAATACGAAAAAATGGTTTTAGAAACTAAGCTTTTTTAAATAAAGATAAACCTTGCAGTAAATAAGAACGAAAATGAAGAGTTTATATAAGATTGTCGCGTAGGTATAGCTTTTTTTAACTTTTCTATTCAAGCGACAAACTTTTATCTAAGCTTTATCTTTTGTCAAATTCACAAGTGAATATTCATGTCAAATACGCAGTGTGTAATTACCACACACATAAAATAATAAAAAATAAAGTCAAAACTAATAAAATACTGTAATAAATATTCATGTTTTTTTCCTTTATACACTGTGAAGTGTATTAAAGAAAAGAATCAATAATAAACAAGCGAATTCCGAAATTTTGACATACACAGAGCAAACATTGGAGCAGCTTAATCCCAGGCCTTTTTATCTTAGAGATAGTGATTAACATGATAGTAGTCTTTCAGGCATAGCTTTCGTTTTATAAACGATGTAAATTTATTTTGACTAAATGCTTGAGTATGGCTTGGAAGTTTATCGTAAAAGCGTAAACATTGGCATCCGAACGGTTCCCCTATTTTCTTGAGCCTTGTAGCAGGAATGCTAAAATAGACTATATGGGCCGTCTCTAAATCACTAACGAAATTATCTAAAGGCGTATACTCAACTAAATTGTCAAACAATTTAGCTCTGCAGCTAAGTTTTTTTGTCAATTTGTGTATATGAGGGCCTCACTGATGCTTGGCATCCGAAGTTGTGCCTAAGAATACTGTGCTATCTTCCGGTTTCATTTCTTCATCCTTGATTACTATACTAATTTCCACTTGTCTTACATGGGGTATCGTAAACTTAAAACATTTAGTTTTTTTCCCATTCAGAAGTAGATTTTAACATTAAACAAATTAACGACTTTTTCCAGGGGGCTATTAACATCATCTGTAACTTACTTTTGACGTTTAAGTTTAAATAAAAGAGAAGGGTCGTCTGCAAACAATGCTATGTCATGATTATGCTATAAGAGGTAAGGCAAGTCATTTCTATAAATAAGAAACAAAAATGGACCAAGAATTGAGCCCTGGGGTACCCCCGTACTTACTACTGATCTGGTAGATCTTTTCCCGTTAACATCAAACAATATATGAGGCTAGCCAAAGTGAGGTACTGGCCAATGGTGGTGATGGATCCTCCCACAATCCTCCGAGGAAAGCTAAAAGACCAATATTTGTTTCGAGGATTTTAAAGACAAAATATATGTGACACATTATCGCAACTGTGCATAACATACAAACTTTTTTTTGTAGTATTACGTATACAGGGACAGGGACAGGGGGTTTTACTTAAGCATGCTGTACATAAAACTAAGTAACTTTACGCAAAAAATATTGCTGGAAAACAATAAAAAAAATAATGAGGTTATCACTCATATTTTGTGGTAGAACTCAATGTAACGCACTTAAAACATTATGCTGGTGGATGGATTGAATAGTACGGGGGTCGAAAATACAAAAAAAAATCTTACAAAAAAACGTAAATGTAAAGAAAAAAATTGTCAAAAAAGTTGTAACTTTGACCCCTCATATCTCCGTAACTAGAAGGTTCCCAGGTATGGTGTAGAACAAAAAAATAATCACAATGATAGGGAGAACAAGTGCCTTTCGGCTTCGTGAAGAGATGTTTTACACCCTTTATAAATCAGTTTTGGTATGCGACAGATGTGAAGAAGGAGAAGACAGACTGTAAAGCGATATTAATAGAGGTTTCTGGCAAAAATTAAAATTGTATCAAAATAGGCTTCGCATATGAGAAACATAATATAAAGTTCAACTTTATAATCTCTATCTTGGAAGTATTGATGAATTTCGGGGTAATCTTAATTTGATCCAATTCCGGATATTCTATAACTTATGGAAGGGTAAATTATCCCCTAAGGTCATATGCTATTTTTTTAAGTTCCTGTTCCCGTTGGTTAATTTCCGTATAAGTTAGCACTTAAAATGGTAGTTGAGTGAGGACATAATTGTGACAGCCGCGAAGCAGAGGGCCAGTACAGCAAGGATACGCATGCTGTCAGTACTTGTTGAGCAATGGTAGATCACGACTAGTTGATGATGTTTATAAAATCGCATATTGACTATCATTTTATCAAGCGGAGAGATTAATTTTGGTGTAAAATTGGACAATAGGAATTTCCAAATATATATTTTAACATTTTCCTCTTATGTCAAAACAAATAATATGATTCAAATACTTGCTATCTAGTACAAAGTGTGTTATTAATCATATTAATCTTACTCGTTACTAATAAAAAAAAAAATATATAAAGGGTGTAAAAAACCTCGTAACGAAGCCGAAATGGCATGTACTTGTTATCCCTACCACTGCGATAGTTTTTTTGTTCTACACCATACCTGGGAACTGGAGATATGAGGGGTCAAATTTACAACTTTTTGACAAGTTTTTTTTTTAAATATAAGTTTTTTTGTAAGATTTTTTTTTGTATTTTCGACCCCCGTACTATTCAATCAATCCACCAGCATAATGTTTTAAGTGCGATACAATCTGATTTCATATCAAATTGTGTGTCACTCGAAGAGATAAAACAGTTCCGGTTTTATCAGTTGGTTTAATCGTTTTCCTTGTATCTCTCTTTCATTGTATCCACCTGAAACATATCTATGTAAATGTGACTAAAGTTTTTGTAGCGTTTGACACTAATAAATAAGTCAGCCTCAAGTTATTGACACTAAAAGTTTATTTTGAACAAACCAGAAGCTATAGTTGTTGTTTGAAACAATAATGAGATTTGTATTAATTTGCCTTGTAAACTTTTTTTTTGCAGCATTCGATCCTTATGAGTAACTGTAACACTATCACTTGGAACAAAAACACAGATTGATTAGATTTTCTCACCAACGAGAGTAGAAATACTAAAAATAATTAACCCTTGAACCCCCGTAAAGCGATTAGAAAATTCTCACGATCTAAGAATACACTGGGTATTTTAAGAATACATGTATGATAAATTTCCCAAAAAGCAAAAGATAATTATAATTCTTGTGTTAATGATTCATTGATGAAAATAAACGAAAACTAATAATATCTGTTCTGATATCGTCGGTACAAAGGACGACCAACGAGATACCTACCGAAACTTACACACTGGGTTATCGTAGCAACAGCAACAGTAACTACTACAACAAGCAACAGTGATCACTGTTGCTACGACAAAGCGTTACTGAATAAGTAAATGCATTCGTGGCTTGTTTGTTGCATACATTGTGATTGAGGATACATTGTTTTTGCCCCAAGGAGCTTTGTCGAAAGCTTCCGAGGTGTTGATGTGGTACTTGTTCCATTTTTTCTGTTCAATTTGGAATTAATCACAGCCTTGAGTTTACTAAGCAAAAACGCAAATTCAACAAAGTCCATTTGGTTAGTACAACACACAATTTAGAAAAATAAATCAAAGCACTTATTTCAAGTAGGCCAGTTACAGGCACTTTTGAATTGTCGAAACAAAAATGAACATTACATGTAGCTACAGTCCCAGCTAAAAACTGTGAAAGTACTGTAGTTAGAAACTAGTGTTAGTACTCGTAATTAAACCCGAAGAACAAAAACAAAACAGTTATTAATAATTATTCAATCCATCCATCATTGAGTTTTACCAAAATACATGATTTTTCACCCCAAAATAAATCGTTTCCCAGCAATAATTTTTGCGTTAAGTTACATAACTTGATGTACAGATGCTTGGTTGACGGCTTCGTGATGAGGTTATTTACACTCTGTATATATGCGAAAGTTTGGGAGGAAGGATGGATTTGGATCATCATTATCATCATCATCATCTCAGCCGAAAGAGGTCCACCGCTGGACATAGGCCTCCCCCAAGTGTCGCCACATTGACCAGTCCCGTGCGATTGTGGGCATGGATTTGGATGAAAGATAATAACAAATTGATAATTAATTATAATAATAATAACATTAAGGATATATTTTTTCTCTATCACGTGGTATTACCGATTCAGGTGAAGCCGCGGGCATCAGTAATGCATAAGTAAAATAAATCAACAGGAAGCTGTTTATTAATTTTAATTAGGACTGATTTGGTGGGTTGGTTCGTGTGCCAGTTCCTTCGATCTGGATTTCTAGTAGATAACAAACACAGCATAAAAAATGACACAAACACGCTGTCTGTTCAAAAAGGATCGCGAATTTTGTGTTGTTCCAAAAAGTGTTTTTTTATTCATGAATTTCTATTTGTCGGGTTCAAAGTCATGCCGCGTTTTTTCCTATCCTCAAAGCACATATTCTCCTGCGTCGTCCTTCCCTAGGCGTCTTCAGTTTCGGGAACAAGAAAAAATCACTAGGGGCCAGGTCTGGGGAATACGTGGCTGCGGCATCATAAGTGTATAATGCAAAATCGCCAATGAAGTAATCACACGATGAGATAGAAATGTAAATATAAGATTTTCCTCTTTTCAAACTAAACAGGCTAACGGACTGTTTTAAAAAAAATATTTTGAACAACCATTTGTTTTTTTTTGTCAATGAATCAGTCAGTTCAAACCCAGGCACAACTTCGTCATGAAAATCAAGCTGTGGGTCGAGTATGTAACGACTACACATAGACCAAACTTTTGTCATCATCATTATATTAGCCCGTAAGTAATCACCCACTGCTGGTTATAGGCCTTCCCTTTCTTCCGTCACACTCCCCGGTTCTGTGCGTCCCTGATGGACGTGCTTTTCTGCCCTTAAACAAGTAGAATTTTCGATTTTCATAAAAATACATATATCCACAAAATAGGTACCTGTTTTGTTTTCAACACTGTATGACACTTAACTTTTTCGACACAGAGTTGAATGATTTCAGACTGACTAGCTTATAATATCCTCCGTTTTATAAAAAAGTTACTGGTGTTATTAAACTTGTCTTTTTTAATTTATAGTATGTTATAAATGTAAGACCTGGTTCTTCACTAAAATAAAAAAAAAAACTCTCGGTGTTGCAGTTTTAAGATAAAGACAATTTTATCATAATTGTAGTAGGTACAGGAAAATGCTAAAAATGTACTAATCTCTTCGATAGATAATCTGGTTGTTCGATAGATATCTATTGATATAAAAAGCATCCGCTTTAAACGATGAGCACTTGTCAGGTTGACCGCGAGTATCTCACAACATGCGCATCTTCGCTCTGCTAGCCCTTTGCTTCGCGGCTGTTACAGGTATGTTCTCAATGTATTTGTTCTAACTTTCAACTATTTTTAATTGTTTTCAACGAGATATTAAAGAAAAAACTTTGGTCATTTGTAAAAAGTTGAATAAGACGTTTTTTTTTAATCTTCTGTTTAGCCGTCCGCAACCATGCCCAAAGGATTGTGGGTGGTTCTCTCACCACGATTAGTCAGTATCCGTCCATGGCTGGGCTCCTGTACTCTTGGGACTCTAACATTTACTGGCAGGATTGCGGTGGTGTCATCCTCAACAGCAGATCTATTCTCACAGTTGCTCAATGTGGAGCGTAAGTTACTTTTGTCAAATATACAATTTGCTTATAGTGTTTAATAGCGAAAAGATGTTTTTAAAACAATGTAACACTTTTTTTATAGTGGTGACCTAGCCAGCAGATGGCGTTTCCGTGTCGGCTCCTCCTGGGCTAACAGCGGCGGTTCTGTTCACCAAGTGAACCAGATCATCACCCATCCTTCATACAACCCGAGTACGGGAGATAGTGACATCGCTATCTTGCGCTCTGCCTCAGCCATTTTCTATAACAACAATGTCCAACCCGCCTCCATTGCTGGCCCCAACTACACCATCGCTGACAACACAACCGTCTGGGCTGCCGGATGGGGTGTAACCAACGTAAGTTTCCTGATGATCGTTTTAAAATTTTAAAACATTAAGTATGTAGTTACTACAACAATGTTCAATTGAAAATATATTCACGTCAGTATTTCTGTCACAATAACCAGAAATATATTTGAATGTTTCTGTTTCACAGAATGGTTCACACGTTGGCTCTGAACAGCTTCGTCACGTTCAGGTTATGACAATCAACCAGAATACCTGCAGAAACAACTACGGTGTCCATGATCTCCTCATCACCGCCAACATGTTGTGCTCCGGCTGGCCTACTGGTGGTCGCGGTCAATGCTTGTTTGACGACGGCGGTCCTCTGTACCACAACGGTGTCGTTGTTGGTGTCTATTCTTTCGGTGTTGGATGCGGTGACCCTCAATTCCCTGCTGTCAACACTCGCGTGTCTAACTTCACCTCTTGGATCTCAATAAACGCATAAGAAATTTATGTAAGATGTTGGTTTGATGTCTTGCCTGACTAATAAAAACATTTCTAACAGATACATGTATTTTAATTTCACATCAAAGTAGCCGATTATACTATTATTGTCAATTATAAAAAAAACACCACACTTGGATGATATCCCGTTACTGACAGTGTAAGTTGTAGAGCATATTATACGTATGTTGTAGTACTAGGAAAGTATGGTCCTGTGCCCTCTCAGTTTACTTATGAAAACCTTTTGTACAAAAAAATAGGAGGTACGTTCAGATGCCAATGTACATACGTTTTTACAATAAACTTTTGAGCCATATTATTCAAGCACTAAGCCTAAATAATTTCAAATCCTTTTCTTATTCTTATTCTTCATTGATCACATAAAACAACAACTACACATATTTAATGCAATAATATAGCTTATGTAAATATGTACATACAGTCTTTGTCTCTTGCTACGCGCACTATTGGAACTCGACACTAAAGTCACGACAAAACGCACTAACAGTATCACCAGGTATTGTGGAGTCTTTAGTATGATGCCGCTGCTAAAGAAAGAGGGAGGACAGATTTGCCTGCTCCTGACTATTTATTTTCCATCAACCCGCATTCTCCAGTTAACCCGCGACCATCCATCACGCTTGCAACAGCGTCGAAATATCGGGAGCTCAACATTATTATAAAAATCACGTAAGATATCCTGTAAGTGACAATACAGGGTGTAAACCACCTCATCACAAAGCCGTTAACCAAGAATTCTGTACATCAAACTATTACTTAGTTTGATGTACAGAATGCTTGGTTTACGCAAAAATTACTGCTGGGAAACAACTTTTTTTTTGAGGTTTTAAATCATGTTTTGTGGCAGAACTCAATTAAAACATTGTGCTGATGGATGGATTGAATAGTATGGGGGTCGTGGTGGTGTTAAAAGTCAAAATCTTGCAAAAAGAACTTGTATTATAAAAAACGTGTCAAAAAGTTGTAACTTTGACCCCCCATATCTCCGTAACTAGAAGGTTCAGGTATGGTGTAGAACAAAAAAATGATCGCAATGATGGGGAGAACAAGTGCCTTTCGGCTTCGTGAAGAGGTGTTTTACACCCTTTATAAGTTTAGTTTTAAACCGTGAAAGCTTAAAGCAGTGGTTGCTTGTTAATTATTATTATAAATACGCGTTATAAAATAATGACGTGTATAAGTGTTTGTTAAAACCAATTTGCAAAATGAATATCATTTATCATTTGAACAAAAAAAAATCGCAGT
Source organism: Xestia c-nigrum (assembly GCA_916618015.1). Taxonomy (NCBI): domain Eukaryota; kingdom Metazoa; phylum Arthropoda; class Insecta; order Lepidoptera; family Noctuidae; genus Xestia; species Xestia c-nigrum. The sequence continues at coordinate 7,795,839 of OU745245.1, read as the reverse complement.
GACGTGGAGAACAAATACTTGCCTTTCGACTTTGTTATGAGTCTTTTTAAACCCTTTATACATCATTGATAAAGAATTGACTCACCAAATGATGAACTTTGAAATCAATGAATTATGAATGTTTAAATGACACGAATGAAAAATGAAATGGATTATATTGATGGATTATAAGAAATGGATTTTAATAAACAGGATTATTATAGATATAAGGATGTAATTCACTCTTATGATCCCCTTTTTTTTGGGTGGGAAATCATTCAATGAACCCCACTGCTAACGGATGGCCGATGGGGCTGAAAAGTTCTGGACTGGCGACCACGAACCAGAAGACGTTGTGTTGGATCCCACAAGGTGGACAGATGATAGGGCACGCCACGATAGTGGCGGTAAGTCCCCTCTTTGAGGAGTGGCTGGAGAGGCGCCACGGCGTCCTCACCTTCCGCCTGACGCAGGTCCTCACCGGACACGGATGTTTCGGGAGGTACCTGCACCGAATCGGGCGGGAGGAAACGCCCGGGTGTCTCCACTGCGAAGATCGACCGGAGGACACGGTGGAGCACACGGTGGAAGTCTGCCCTGCGTGGGCGGAGCTCACGTGTGGTGTCCTCGTGGCGGCGATCGGCGGCGGCGACCTCTCGCGTCCGGCCCTGGTTCAATCCATGGTCCGGAGCGAGACGGAATGGGAAGCCGTCACCTCCTTCTGCGAAGCAGTCATGCTAGCGAAGGAGGTGGCGGAACGAGAGAGAGATCCTCTCTTCCCGGCCGCCGCGGGAGACGCAACGGGCGTCGGGGGCCACGTGGTGGCTACCGGCCACCGTAGATGCGGGCCTGTGGACGGCTGGCTATGGGTTAGCTAGCCGTCCGGCCGTCTAACGACGACGACAGGCCGTGTCAAATTCAAATTCAAATTCAAATATTTTTATTTGTAGAACATAGGTAACAAAAGTATAGATGTCGACGGCGCGTTCGTGTTCCACGCGCGCCTCAAAGAGATGTCAGCAAAAGGAGAGGAGCCCGCAAGGGCCGAAGCCTGCCGGGGTTGCGGGCCTGTTCGAAAGAGATACCGCGGCCCCGGAACGTAAAAGGCGAGGAAGGAACATGCATGGTTTTTAGTCAGTAAGAGTCTGATACTCCCTCCCGCTCCGCCCAGAGTGGGGGGGGTCATTTGATGATTTCCCATCCTTAAAAAAAAAATGAAAAAAAAAGGTGGACAGATGATTTGGTGAGGGCTGCTAAGACTTAAAATCTTCCGGTTTCAACATAAATGATATTCGCGTGAAATGATTATGAAATACAATTTTCCCCATATTTGCAATACTTTTCACAGATATTTAGTATTGGATAGCCCATTTATCGAGAACAGAAAATGACAACCGGGAACAACGGGTTACCGTACTTGCCGTGGCACGGAGGAATCCTGGTATATATTTAAAAAAAAATGGTTAAAATTGTTTAATGAGAGGTATAAGGTAACTTAATAGTAACAATTAAAGTAACAGTATATCAATATGCTAAAATCAGTTCTTATGAGTTAGTTGAGATCCAAGAGGTGTAGCTGGACACGCGAGTGCTGACGCCGGGGAATTCAGGTTGACCGCAGCGAATACCGAAAGATCTGACACCAACAACGTTACCGTTGTGGTAGAGAGGACCACCGGTATCAAAGGTGCACTGGTCTCGACCGCCGCTTGGCCAGCCGGACCACAACATGTTAGCGGTGGTCTGGACGGCGTAGTTGTTTCTGCAAGTGTTCTGGTTGATAGTCACAACCTGGACGTGACGGAGCTGCTCAGAGCCATAGTTCGAAAGAGCCTGCGAAACAGTAACATGAAAATTATGTTTTATTGCAAATGAAATAAAGTAATTGAACACGAGTACTAAAAATAACCATCAGTAAACTTACGAAAGTATCACCCCATAGCCGCCCAAACGGCTTGGTTGTCATTGAGTATGTAGCTGGCGCTAGCGATTGAAGCGCGTTGGACATTGATGTTAAAGATGAAGTTGGTAGCGGAGCGTGAGATGGCGATGTCATTTGCATGAGTATTGGCGTTGTATGATGGATGGATGATCCTTTGGTTCACGTTGTGAGCAACACCACCACTGTGTGCCCAAGTGGAGCCGACACGGATACGCCATTGGTTGACTGCGTTACCACTGTTAAATTCATTTGATTTTTAGCAAATTATATAAGAAAATACTTACGCTCCGCATTGAGCGGCTGTGAGGATGGAGCGCTGGTTGATGATGGTACCGCCACAAGTCAGATAGAACGAGATCCAGTTGTTAGGCGTGTATATGAGACCGGCCATGGTGGGGTACCGATCAATGGTGGTGACGGAACCTCCCACAATCCTCTGAGGATTAGCAACGACGGCTAAAAGAAGTCAAATATTAGATAATGATTAAACAACGAAGTTTAAATATTGATCAAATTTCGTTTGGTATTAAAATAGGAACTATTTCAAACATTTTAATTAACAGAAATAGTTATTTGTTATACTAGAGTGCAAAGTTGTTTTTTAACCGCGTGCTCTTTTGATGACCGAGCAAGCAAAATATTAATAGAATTTCAAAAATTTAAATTCAAAGCTTAGAATCTTGAGCGTTAGCGAAGGAATCAAAAGCGCACAAGGTGACAAATCTTTGCACTCGAGTGCAACACATAACTTTTCATTCCACCTCAGCGAGGAAATGAATTTACGCAAAAAAAATGCGCATTATTAACAAATTCAGTTAATTCTGTTGGCGTCAAATAAACTTCCTCGTCGCTAGGTAATGAGTGATTGTTTTCAAGTTCCTTGTTTTTAACATCAGGTGTCAATAGTATGACCTGAAAAGAAAATAGCGCTCGCTGTTTTTGCACTCAGATATCGAAGAGCAAAAATAGTATTTCCGAGATGGGGGGACGAAAAGGTTATTTTGAGGACGTACCAGTGAAAACCGCGAAGCAAAGGACCAAAGCAGTTAGGCAACGCATTTTGATAGTATTTCACAGACAAGTGTAATATCTTGTCTTAATTTTATAGTATTTATATACAAGCTCATTTCATATCAAATTGTGTGTCACTCGAATCGAATTTTCAAGCGATAAAACATTTCCGGTTTTAATCAGTTGGTTTAATAGTTTTCCTTGTCTCTCTTTCATTGTATCCACCTGAAACATATCTATGTAAATGTGACTAAAGTCTTTGTAGCGTTTGACACTAATAAATAAGTCAGCCTCAAGTTATTGACACTAAAAGTTTATTTTGAACAAACCAGAAGCTATAGTTGTTGTTTGAAACAATAATGAGATTTGTATTAATTTGCCTTGTAAACTTTTTTTTTGCAGCATTCGATCCTTATGAGTAACTGTAACCCTATCACTTGGAACAAAAACACAGATTGATTAGATTTTCTCACCAACGAGAGTAGAAATACTAAAAATATCATCCCGTAAAGCGATTAGAAAATTCTCACGATCTAAAAATACACTGGGTTTTTTATGAATACATGTATTATGATAAAATTTCCAAAAGCAAAAGATAATTATAATTCTTGTGTTATTGATTCATTGATGAAAATAAACGAAATCTAATAATATCTGTTCTGATATCGTCGGTACAAAGGACGACCAACGAGATACCTACCGAAACTCACACACTGGGTCTAGCTTATACACTGGGTTATCGTAGCAACAGCAACAGTAACTACTACAACAAGCAATAGTAATCACTGTTGCTACGAAAAACCGTTACTGAATAAGTAAATGCATTCGTGGCTAGTCTGCTGCATTCATTGTGATTAAGGATACATTGTTTTTGCCCCAAGGAGCTTTGTCGAAGGCTTCCAAGGTGCTGATGTGATACTTGTTCCATTTTTTCTGTTCAATTTGGAATTAATCACAGCCTTGAGTTTACTAAGCAAAAACGCAAATCCAGACAAAGTCCATTTGCTTAGTACAACACACAACTTAGAAAAATAAATCAAAGCACTTATTTCGAGTCGGCCAGTTACAGGAACTTTTGAATTGTCGAAACAAAAATGAGTCACAACAATAAACAATCCATCCAGTTTTACCAAAATACATGATTTTTCACCCCAAAAAAAGTCGTTTCCCAGCAATAATTTTTGCGTTAAGTTACATAACTTGATGTACAAATGCTTGGTTGACGGCTTCGTGATGAGGTTATTTACACTCTGTATATATGCGAAAGTTTGGGAGGATGGATGGATTTGGATCACCATTATCATCATCATCATCTCAGCCGAAAGAGGTCCACCACTGGACATGGGCCTCCCCTTAGTGTCGCCACATTGACCGGTCCCGTGCGATTGTGTACGTGGATTTGGATGAAAGATAATAACAAATTGATAATTAATTACAATAATAATAACATTAAGGATCTATTTTTTCTCTATCACGTGGTACAATTACCGATTCAGGCGAAGAATTACCGATTATGCCCGCGGGCATAAGTAATGCATAAGTAAAATAAATCAACAGGAAGCTGTTTATTAATTTTAATTAGGACTGATTTGGTTGGTTGGTTCGTGTGCCAGTTCCTTTGAACTGGATTTCTAGTAGGTAACATATACAGCATAAAAAATGACACAAACACGCTGTCTGTTAAAAAAAGATTGCGAATTTTGTGTTGTTCCAAAAAGTGTTTTGTTATTCATGAATTTCTATTTGTCGGGTTCAAAGTCATGCCCAGCAGAACTAAACCAATTACTTGTGCCACCGTTTTTTCCTATTCGCTAAGCACTTCAAAAACCATTTTTTGTGATCTAGTTCAGATTCTCCTGCGTCGTCCTTCCCTAGGCGTCTTCAGTTTTAGGAACAAGAAAAAATCACTTGGGGCCAGGGGAATACATGGCTGCGGCATCCTAAGTGTATAATGCAAAATTGCCAATGAAGTAATCACACGATGAGATAGAAATGTAAATAATAGAGTTTCCTCTTTTCAAACTAAATAAGCTTACGGACTTTTAAATAAAAAATATTGTGAACAATCATTTGTTTTTTTTGTCAATGAATCAGTCAGTTCAAACCAAGACACGACTTCGTCATGGAAATCAAGCTGTGGGTCGAGTATGTAACGACTACACATAGACCAAACTTTTGTCATCATCATCATATTAGCCCGTAGGTAATCACCCACTGCTGGTTATAGGCCTTCCCTTTCTTCCATCACACTCCCCGGTTCTGTGGGTCTCTGATGGACGTACTGTTCTGCCCTTAAACAAGTAGAATTTTCAATTTTCATAAACATACATATATCCACAAAATAGGTACCTGTTTTGTTTTCAACACTGTATGACACTTAACTTTTTCGACACAGAGTTGAATGATTTCAGACTGACTAGCTTATAATATTCTCCGTTTTATAAAAAAGTTACTAGTGCTATTAAACTTGTCTTTTTTAATTTATAGTCTTAATATATATAAATCTCGTGTCACAATGTTTGTCCTCAATGGACTCCTAAACCACTTAACCGATTATAATAAAATTCGCACACCATGTGCAGTTTGATCCAACTTGAAAGATAGGATAGCTTACATTTCAATTTATGAGACGCAGACGAAGTTGCGCCGGTCAGCTAGTATGTTATAAATGTAAGACCCGGTTCTTCACTGAAATAAAAAAAAACTCTCGGTGTTGCAGTTTTAAGATAAAGACAATTTTATCATAATTGTAGTAGGTACAGGAAAATGCTAAAAATGAACTAATCTCTTCGACAGATAATCTGGTTGTTCGATAGATATCTATTGATATAAAAAGCATCCGCTTTAAACGATGAGCACTTGTCAGGTTGACCGCGAGTATCTCACAACATGCGCATCTTCGCTCTGCTAGCCCTTTGCTTCGCGGCTGTTGCAGGTATGTTCTCAATGTATTTATGCAAACTTTGAACTATTTTTAATTGTTTTCTACGAGATATTAAAAAAAACTGTGCATATTTGTAAAAATTTGATTCATGATCGATAATTTAATGTTTTATTTAATCTTCTGTTTAGCCGTCCGCAACCATGCCCAAAGGATTGTGGGAGGTTCTATCACCACGATTAGTCAGTATCCGTCCATGGCTGGGCTTCTGTACTCTTGGGACTCTAACATTTACTGGCAGGATTGCGGTGGTGTCATCCTCAACAGCAGATCTATCCTCACAGTTGCTCAATGTGGAGCGTAAGTCACTTCATCACGAATATACAATTTGCCTAGTGTTTAATAGCGAAAAGATGTTTTTTTAAAATAATTAAACATTTTACTTTTTTTATAGTGGCGACCTAGCCAGCAGATGGCGTTTCCGTGTCGGCTCCTCCTGGGCTAACAGCGGCGGTTCTGTTCACCAAGTGAACCAGATCATCACCCATCCTTCATACAACCCGAATACGGGAGATAGTGACATCGCTATCTTGCGCTCTGCCTCAGCCATTTTCTATAACAACAATGTCCAACCCGCCTCCATTGCTGGCCCCAACTACACCATCGCTGACAACACAACCGTCTGGGCTGCCGGATGGGGTGTCACTAACGTAAGTTTCCTGATGATCCTTTTAAAACATTACGTACCTATGTAGTTACTACAACAATGTTCATTTGAAAATATTTTCACGTCAGTATTTGTATCACAATAACCAGAAATATATTTGAATGTTTCTGTTTCACAGAATGGTTCACACGTTGGCTCTGAGCAGCTTCGTCACGTTCAGGTTATGACAATCAACCAGAATACTTGCAGAAACAACTACGGTGTCCATGATCTCCTCATCACCGCCAACATGTTGTGCTCCGGCTGGCCTACTGGTGGTCGCGGTCAATGCTTGTTTGACGACGGCGGTCCTCTGTACCACAACGGTGTCGTTGTTGGTGTCTACTCTTTCGGTGTTGGATGCGGTGACCCTCAATTCCCTGCTGTCAACACTCGCGTGTCTAACTTCACCTCTTGGATCTCAATAAACGCATAAGAAATTTATGTAAGATGTTGGTTTGATGTCTTGCCTAACTAATAAAAACATTTCTAACAGATACATGTATTTTAATTTCACATCAAAGTAGCCGAATATACTATTATTGTCAACTATAAAAAAAAAACACCACACTTGGATGATATCCCGTTACTGACAGTGTAAGTTGTAGATTATATTATACGTACGTTGTAGTACTAGGAAAGTATGGTCCTGTGCCCTCTCAGTTTACTTATGAAAACCTTTTGTACAAAAAATAGGAGGTACGTTCAGATGCCAATGTATATCTACGTTTTTACAATAAAGTTTTGAGGCGTATATTATTCAAGCAGTAAGCCTAAATAAGTTGAAATCCTTTTCTTATTCTTCATTGATCACATGAAACAACAACTACACATATTTAATGCAATAATATAGCTTATGTAAATATGTACATACAGTCTTTGTCTCTTGCTACGCGCACTATTGGAACTCGACACTAAAGTCACGACAAAACGCACTAACAGTATCACCAGGTATTGTGGAGTCTTTAGTATGATGCCGCTGCTAAAGAAAGAGGGAGGACAGATTTGTCTGCTCCTGACAATTTATTTTCCATCAACCCGCATTCTCCAGTCAACCCGCGACCATCCATCACGCTTGCTACAGCGTCGAAATATCGGGAGCTCAACATTATTATAAAAATCACGTAAGATATCCTGTAAGTGACAATACAGGGTGTAAACCACCTCATCACAAAGCCGTTAACCAAGAATTCTGTACATCAAACTATTACTTAGTTTGATGTACAGAATGCTTGGTTTACGCAAAAATTACTGCTGGGAAACAACTTTTTTTTTGAGGTTTTAAATCATGTTTTGTGGCAGAACTCAATTAAAACATTGTGCTGATGGATGGATTGAATAGTATGGGGGTCGTGGTGGTGTTAAAAGTCAAAATCTTGCAAAAAGAACTTGTATTATAAAAAACGTGTCAAAAAGTTGTAACTTTGACCCCCCATATCTCCGTAACTAGAAGGTTCAGGTATGGTGTAGAACAAAAAAATGATCGCAATGATGGGGAGAACAAGTGCCTTTCGGCTTCGTGAAGAGGTGTTTTACACCCTTTATAAGTTTAGTTTTAAACCGTGAAAGCTTAAAGCAGTGGTTGCTTGTTAATTATTATTATAAATACGCGTTATAAAATAATGACGTGTATAAGTGTTTGTGAAAACCAATTTGCAAAATGAATATCATTTATCATTTGAACAAAAAAAAATCGCAGTGATGTGGAGAACAAATACTTGCCTTTCGACTTTGTTATGATTCTTTTTAAACCCTTTATACATCATTGATAAAGAATTGACTCACCAAATGATGAACTTTGAAATCAATGAATTATGAATGTTTAAATGACACGAATGAAAAATGAAATGGATTATATTGATGGATTATAAGAAATGGATTTTAATAAACAGGATTATTATAGATATAAGGATGTAATTCACTCTTATGATCCCCTTTTTTTTGGGTGGGAAATCATTCAATGAACCCCACTGCTAACGGATGGCCGATGGGGCGGAAAAATTCTGGACTGGCGACCGCGAACCAGAAGACGTTGTGTTGGAAGGGCTCCCACAAGGTGGACAGATGATTTGGTGAGGGCTGCTAAGACTTAAAATCTTCCGGTTTCAACATAAATGATATTCGCGTGAAATGATTATGAAATACAATTTTCCCCATATTTGCAACACTTTTCACAGAAACTTAGTATTGGATAGCCCATTTATCGAGAAAAGAAAATGACAACCGGGAACAACGGCTTAACGTACTTGCCATGGCACGGAGGAATCCTGGTATATAATGAGTGGTTACCTATCCACAGACCAACGTGGGCAAAGGACGACCCGAGCGGCAGTTATTATTGAGACACGAGATTTTGTTTTATTATCAATGAGATTTTATTTTATTTTATTAGAAATGATACAAAAATATCAACCCTATCAACTCAAATGATTGGAAAGTTGGTAAGACTGGTTGTCAGACTTTTTGGGTCTTTTTGGGTCACTGATTCTGTAACGACTGCCAAAGATAGGCAAATGACAGCCGGAACTACCTGCTTAACTTGCTTTTCGAGGCACGGAGGAAACTCTGTATGTAAGGGACACAGACCAACCTAGGCAGCACGGCTCAACCAAAAGATCGGCCCGAGCGGCTGTTATTATTTACCGACTAGCTTCTCTACCTGTCTAAAAACGAATGTATACCTATTTTCTATTACTGTCAGCGTCAAGGAGTTTTACATGTTTGATTCATCAAAACATAAGGCTTAAGAAACATGGTTTGGAGATTATTTTGTAAGCAAGGAGATGCATTCCGGCATTGCCTGTGTTGAGTGTAAAAAGCTCTTGAAAATTTTCAGCTTATTTAGGGTACCTGTAGATATTCGTAGAAAGGATATCGGTTTTCAATATTCCAGCGCGCATTTGACATCGATTCATACGGCATGGGCAGGTGGAGCGACATCTACTAGTAAGTAGACCATATTTGGTGACATTGGTTATAGGTACTCCTTGCATCTCCTCAAATTTCTCCGTAATAATTACTCCCAGCTTATACAAAATCAGCACTGTTTAGGTTAGGAGTGGTAAATTGTAAAAGACTGTTACTAAACCGAACCGATTTTTGCAACAATATTATGTGCCACAAATGAATTCGTTTTATAGAACTTTACAAAAGTCTTAGATTGATTCATTCACTGACCGGCTACGCACAACCTGAACCATGCTTTTATGCTCTTAAATCTAGCGGTTCCTTCACAGTAATTCCTGTTATAGAGGTAATGACCACAAAGACAGGATTCTCAATAATTCATACCCCACTAGGGGTCACATTTAGTACAGAGATTTTGTCATTTTACATGGCTTTAAAATAAATAAAAATAAAATTGGTTAAAATTGTTTAATGAGAGGTATAAGGTAACTTAATAGTAACAATTATAGTAACAGTATATCAATATGCTAAAATCAGTTCTTATGAGTTAGTTGAGATCCAAGAGGTGTAGCTGGACAGGCGAGTGCTGACGCCGGGGAATTCAGGTTGACCGCAGCCAATACCGAAAGATCTGACACCAACAACGTTACCGTTGTGGTAGAGAGGACCACCGGTGTCAAAGGTGCACTGGTCGCGACCGCCGCTTGGCCAGCCGGACCACAACATGTTAGTGGTAATAGTGATACCACGTACGGCGTAGTTGTTTCTGCAAGTGTTCTGGTTGATAGTCACAACCTGGACGTGACGAAGCTGCTCAGAGCCATAGTTCGAAAGAGCCTGCGAAACAGTAACATGAAAATTATGTTTTATTGCAAATGAAATAAAGTAATTGAACACGAGTACTAAAATAACCATCAGTAAACTTACGAAAGTATCACCCCATCCAGCCGCCCAAACGGCTTGGTTGTCATTGAGTATGTAGCTGGCGCTAGCGATTGAAGCGCGTTGGACATTGATGTTAAAGATGAAGTTGGTAGCGGAGCGTGAGATGGCGATGTCATTTGCATGAGTATTGGCGTTGTATGATGGATGTATGATCCTTTGGTTCACGTTGTGAACAACACCACCACTGTGTGCCCAAGTGGAGCCGACACGGATACGCCATTGGTTGACTGCGTTACCACTGTTAAAAGATAAGAAAATACTTACGCTCCGCATTGAGCGGCTGTGAGGATGGAGCGCTGGTTGATGATGGTACCGCCACAAGTCAGATAGAACGAGATCCAGTTGTTAGGCGTGTATATGAGACCGGCCATGGTGGGGTACCGATCAATGGTGGTGACGGAACCTCCCACAATCCTCTGAGGATTAGCAACGACGGCTAAAAGAAGTCAAATATTATTTATTAAACAACGAAGTTAAAATATTGATCAAATTCCGTTTAGTATAAAATAGTAACTATTTAAAAACATTTTAATTAACAGAAATAGTTATTTGTTATACTAGAGTGCAAAGTTGTTTTTTAACCGCGTGCTCTTTTGATGACCGAGCAAGCAAAATATTAATAGAATTTCAAAAATTTAAATTCAAAGCTTAGAATCTTGAGCGTTAGCGAGGGAATCAAAAGCGCACAAGGTGACAAATCTTTGCACTCGAGTGCAACACGTAACTTTTCATTCCACCTCAGCGAGGAAATGAATTTACGCAAAAAAAATGCGCATTATTAACAAATTCAGTTAATTCTGTTGGCGTCAAATAAACTTCCTCGTCGCTAGGTAATGAGTGATTGTTTTCAAGTTCCTTGTTTTTAACATCAGGTGTCAATAGTATGACCTGAAAAGAAAATAGCGCTCGCTGTTTTTGCACTTAGATATCGAAGAGCAAAAATAGTATTTCCGAGATGGGGGGACGAAAAGGTTATTTTGAGGACGTACCAGTGAAAACCGCGAAGCAAAGGACCAAAGCAGTTAGGCAACGCATTTTGATAGTATTTCACAGACAAGTGTAATATCTTGTCTTAATTTTATAGTATTTATATACAAGCTCATTTCATATCAAATTGTGTGTCACTCGAATCGAATTTTCAAGCGATAAAACATTTCCGGTTTTAATCAGTTGGTTTAATCGTTTTCCTTGTCTCTCTTTCATTGTATCCACCTGAAACATATCTATGTAAATGTGACTAAGCTCTTTGTAGCGTTTGATACTAATAAATAAGTCAGCCTCAAGTTATTGACACTAAAAGTTTATTTTGAACAAACCAGAAGCTATAGTTGTTGTTTGAAACAATAATGAGATTTGTATTAATTTGCCTTGTAAACTTTTTCTTTGCAGCATTCGATCCTTATGAGTAACTGTAACACTATCACTTGGAACAAAAACACAGATTGATTAGTTTTTCTCACCAACGAGAGTAGAAATACTAAAAATAATTAACCCTTGAACCTCCGTAAAGCGATTAGAAAATTCTCACGATCTAAGAATACACTGGGTTTTTTATGAATACATATATGATAAATTTCCCAAAAAGCAAAAGATAATTATAATTCTTGTGTTATTGATTCATTGATGAAAATAAACGAAAACTAATAATATCTGTTCTGATATCGTCGGTACAAAGGACGACCAACGAGAAACCTACCGAAATTTACACACTGGGTCTGGCTTATACACTGGGTTATCGTAGCAACAGCAATAGTAACTACTACAACAAGCAACAGTAATTACTGTTGCTACGACAAACCGTTACTGAATACGTAAATGCATTCGTGGCTAGTCTGCTGCATACATTGTGATTGAGGATACATTGTTTTTGCCCCAAGGAGCTTTGTCGAAAGCTTCCGAGGTGATGATGTGGTACTTGTTCCATTTTTTCTGTTCAATTTGGAATTAATCACAGCTTTGAGTTTACTAAGCAAAAACGCAAAATCAACAAAGTCCATTTGGTTAGTGCAACACACAAATTAGAAAAATAAATTAAAGCACTTATTTCAAGTAGGCCAGTTACAGGCACTTTTGAATTGTCGAAACAAAAATGAACATTAAATGTAGCTACAGTCCCAGCTAAAAACTGTGAAAGTACTGTAGTTAGAAACTAGTGTTAGTACTCGTAATTAAACCCGAAGAACAAAAACAAAACAGTTATTAATAATTATTCAATCCATCCATCATAGAGTTTTACCAAAATACATGATTTTTCACCCCAAAAAAAGTCGTTTGCCAGCAATAATTTTTGCGTTAAGTTACATAATTTACATAATTTGATGTACAGATGCTTGGTTGACGGCTTCGTGATGAGGTTATTTACACTCTGTATATATGCGAAAGTTTGGGAGGATGGAGGAACAAATTGATAATTAATTATAATAATAATAACATTAAGGATATATTTTTTCTATATGACGCATGACGTGGTATTACCGATTCAGGCGAAGCCGCGGGCATAAGTAATGCATAAGTAAAATAAATCAACAGGAAGCTGTTTATTAATTTTAATTAGGACTGATTTGGTTGGTTGGTTCGTGTGCCAGTTCCTTCGAACTTGCACACGAAGCAACCAACCTAACCACCAACCACCTAAAGCACTTCATAACGATTTTTTGTGATCTAGTTCAGATTCTCCTTCGTCGTCATTCCCTGGGCGTCTTCAGTTTTCGGAACAAGAAAAAGTCATTTGGGGCCACGTCTGGGGAATAAGTGGCTGCGGCATCATAAGTGTATAATGCAAAATTGCCAATGAAGTAATCACACGATGAGATAGAAATGTAAATATAAGATTTCCCTCTTTTCAAACTAAAAAGGCTAACGGACTGTTTTAAAAGAAAATATCTTTAACAACCATTTGTTTTTTTTTGTCCATGAATCAGTCATTTCAAACCCAGACACGACTTCGTCATGAAAATCAAGCTGCGGGTCGACTATGTAACGACTACACATATACCAAACTCTTGTCATCATCATCATCATCATCATATTAGCTCGTAAGTAATAACCCACTGTTGGTTATAGGCCTTCGCTTTCTTCCGTCACACTCCCCGGTTCTGTGCGTCCCTGATGGACGTACTGTTCTGCCCTTAAACAAGTAAAATTTTCGATTTTCATAAATATACATAATTTTATCCACAAAATAGGCACCTGTATTGTTTTCAACACTGTATGACACTTAACTTTTTCGACACAGAGTTGAATGATTTCAGACTGACTAGCTTATAATATCCTCCGTTTTATAAAAAAGTTACTGGTGCTATTAAACTTTCCTTTTTTAATTTATAGTATGTTCTAAATGTTAGACCCGGTTCTTCACTGAAATAAAAAAAAAACTCTCGGTGTTGCAGTTTTAAGATAGAGACAATTTTATCATAATTGTAGTAGGTACAGGAAAATGCTAAAAATGAACTAATCTCTTCGACAGATAATCTGGTTGTTCGATAGATATCTATTGATATAAAAAGCATCCGCTTTAAACGATGAGCACTTGTCAGGTTGACCGCGAGTATCTCACAACATGCGCATCTTCGCTCTGCTAGCCCTTTGCTTCGCGGCTGTTGCAGGTATGTTCTCAATGTATTTATGCAAACTTTCAACTATTTTTAATTGTTTTCTACGAGATATTAAAGAAAAAACTTTGGTCATTTGTAAAAAGTTGAATAAGACGTTTTTTTTAATCTTCTGTTTAGCCGTCCGCAACCATGCCCAAAGGATTGTGGGGGGTTCTCTCACCACGATTAGTCAGTATCCGTCCATGGCTGGGCTCCTGTACTCTTGGGACTCTAACATTTACTGGCAGGATTGCGGTGGTGTCATCCTCAACAGCAGATCTATCCTCACAGTTGCTCAATGTGGAGCGTAAGTCAATTTTGTCGAATATACAATTTGCTTAGTGTTTAATAGCGAAAAGATGTTTTTTAAAATAACGAAACACTTTTTTTATAGTGGCGACCTAGCCAGCAGATGGCGTTTCCGTGTCGGCTCCTCCTGGGCTAACAGCGGCGGTTCTGTTCACCAAGTGAACCAGATCATCACCCATCCTTCATACAACCCGAATACGGGAGATAGTGACATCGCTATCTTGCGCTCTGCCTCAGCCATTTTCTATAACAACAATGTCCAACCCGCCTCCATTGCTGGCCCCAACTACACCATCGCTGACAACACAACCGTCTGGGCTGCCGGATGGGGTGTCACTAACGTAAGTTTCCTGATGATCGTTTTATTTTTTTTAAATATTAAGTATGTAGTTACTACAACAGTTCTTCATTTGAAAATATTTTCACGTCAGTATTTGAATCACAATAACCAGAAATATATTTGAATGTTTCTGTTTCACAGAATGGTTCACACGTTGGCTCTGAGCAGCTTCGTCACGTTCAGGTTATGACAATCAACCAGAATACCTGCAGAAACCACTACGGTGTCCATGATCTCCTCATCACCGCCAACATGTTGTGCTCCGGCTGGCCTACTGGTGGTCGCGGTCAATGCTTGTTTGACGACGGCGGTCCTCTGTACCACAACGGTGTCGTTGTTGGTGTCTACTCTTTCGGTGTTGGATGCGGTGACCCTCAATTCCCTGCTGTCAACACTCGCGTGTCTAACTTCACCTCTTGGATCTCAATAAACGCATAAGAAATTTATGTAAAATGTTGGTTTGATGTCTTGCCTGACTAATAAAAACATTTCTAACAGATACATGTATTTTAATTTCACATCAAAGTAGCCGATTATACTATTATTGTCAATTATAAAAAAAACACCACACTTGGATGATATCCCGTTACTGACTGTAAGTTGTAGATTATATTAGAAAAGTATGGTCCTGTGCCCTCTCAGTTTACTTATGAAAACCTTTTGTACAAATAAATAGGAGGCACGTTCAGATGCCAATGTATACGTTTTTACAATAAACTTTTGAGCCATATATTATTCAAGCACTAAGCCTAAATAATTTCAAATCCTGTTCTTATTCTTCATTGATCACATAAAACAACAACTACACATATTCATTGCAATAATATAGCTTATGTAAATATGTACATAACGCCTTTGTCTCTTGCTACGCGCACTATTGGAACTCGACACTAAAGTCACGACAAAACGCACTAACAGTATCACCAGGTATTGTGGAGTCTTTAGTATGATGCCGCTGCTAAAGAAAGAGGGAGGACAGATTTGTCTGCTCCTGACAATTTATTTTCCATCAACCCGCATTCTCCAGTCAACCCGCGACCATCCATCACGCTTGCAACAGCGTCGAAATATCGAGAGCTCAAAATTATTATAAAAATCACGTAAGATATCCTGTAAGTGACAATACAGGGTGTAAACCACCTCATCACAAAGCCGTTAACCAAGCATTCTGTACATCAAACTAAGTAACTTTACGCAAAAATTACTGCTGGGAAACAACTTTTTGAGGTTATAAATCATGTTTTGTGGCAGAACTCGATGTAATGCACTTAAAACATTGTGCTGATGGAAACAATGGATTGAATAGTATGGGGGTCGTGGTGATGTTAAAAGTCAAAATCTTGCAAAAAGAACTTGTATTTAAAAAATACTTGTCAAAAAGTTGTAACTTTGATCCCCCATATCTCCGTAACTAGAAGGTTCCCAGGTATGGTGTAGAACAAAAAAAATATCGCAGTTATGGGGAGAACAAGTGCCTTTCAGCTTCGTGAAGAGGTGTTTTACACCCTTTATAAGTTTAGTTTTAAACCGTGAAAGCTTAAAGCAGTGGTTGCTTGTTAATTATTATTATAAATACGCGTTATAAAATAATGACGTGTATAAGTGTTTGTGGAAACCAATTTGCAAAATGGATATCATTTATCATTTGAACAAAAAAAATCGCAGTGATGTGGAGAACAAATACTTGCCTTTCGACTTTGTTATGAGTCTTTTTAAACCCTTTATACATCATTGATAAAGAATTGACTCACCAAATGATGAACTTTGAAATCAATGAATTATGAATGTTTAAATGAGACGAATGAAAAATGAAATGGATTATATTGATGGATGATAAGAAATGGATTTTAATAAACTTTGATTATAGATATATGGATGTAATTCACTCTTATGATCCCCTTTTTTTTGGGTGGGAAATCATTCAATGAACCCCACTGCTAACGGATGGCCGATGGGGCGGAAAAATTCTGGACTGGCGACCGCGAACCAGAAGACGTTGTGTTGGAAGGGCTCCCACAAGGTGGACAGATGATTTGGTGAGGGCTGCTAAGACTTTAAATCTTCCGGTTTCAACATAAATGATATTCGCGTGAAATGATTATGTAATACAATTTTCCCCATATTTGCAACACTTTTCACAGATACTTAGTATTGGATAGCCCATTTATCGAGAAAAGAAAATGACAACCGGGAACAACAGCTTAACGTACTTGCAGTGGCACGGAGGAATCCTGGTATATAATGAGTGGTCACCTATCCACAGACCAACGTGGGCAAAGATCGACCCGAGCGGCTGTTATTATTGAGACACGAGATTTTATTTTATTATCAAAGAAGGTAAATGATACAAAAATATCAACCCTATCAACTCAAATGATTGGAAAGTTGGTAAGACTGCTTGTCAGACTTTTTGGGTCACTGACTATCTATAACGACTGCGAAAGATAGACAAATGACAGCCGGGACCACCTGCTTAACGTGCTTTTCGAGGCACGGAGGAAACTCGGTATGTAAGGGACACAGACCAACCTAGGCAGCACGGCTTAACCTAAAGATCGGCCCGAGCGGCAGTTATTATTTACCGACGAGCTTCTCTACCTGTCTAAAAACGAATGTACCTATTCCTTTTTTCTATTACTGTCAGCGTCAAGGAGTTTTACATGTTTGATTCATCAAAACGATAAAAAATAATAATTTCAATTACATAAGGCTTAACAAACATGGTTTGGAGATTATTTTGTAAGCAAGGAGATGCATTCCGTCAATGCCTGTGTTGAGTGTAAAAAGCTCTTGAATGTTTTTAGCTTATTTAGGGTACCTGTAGATATTCGTAGAAAGGATATCGGTTTTCAATATTCCAGCGCGCATTTGACATCGATTCATACGGCATGGGCAGGTGGAGCGACATCTACTAGTAAGTAGACCTTATTTGGTGACATTGGTTATAGGTAGTCCTTGCATCTCCTCAAATTTCCTCCGTAATAATTACTCCCAGCTTATACAAAATCAGCATTGTTTAAGTTAGGAGTGGTAAATTGTAAAAGACTGTTACTAAACCGAACCGATTTTTGCAACAATATTATGTGCCACAAATGAATTCGTTTTATAGAACTTTACAAAAGTCTAAGATTGATTCATTCACTGACCGGCAACGCACAACCTGAACCATGCTTTTATGCTCTTAGATCTAGCGGTTCCTTCACAGTAATTCCTGTTATAGAGGTAATGAGCACAAAGCCAGGAGTCTTAATGTTGCTGTGTTCATTTTCGGTTTAAGTTTAAGTGTTTGTGTTTGTTTTAATGCGTTCTATGTTTACCTTATTAATATTGTATGCACGTCATGACCTTGCGACGAATAAATATTTTTTCTTTCTTTCTTTCTTTCAATAATTCATACCCCAATAGGGGTCACATTTTATGCAGTGATTTTGTCATTTTACACGGCTTTTAAATAAATAAAATAAAATTGGTTAAAATCGTTTAATGAGAGGTATAAGGTAACTTAATAGAAACAATTATAGTAACAGTTTATCAATAATATGCTAAAATCAGTTCTTATGAGTTAGTTGAGATCCAAGAGGTGTAGCTGGACACACGTGTGTTGACGCCGGGGAATTCAGGTTGACCGCAGCCAATACCGAAAGATCTGACACCAACAACGTTACCGTTGTGGTAGAGAGGACCACCAGTATCAAAGGTGCACTGGTCGCGACCGCCGCTTGGCCAGCCGGAGCACAACATGTTAGCGGTGATAGTGATACCACGGACGGCGTAGTTGTTTCTGCAAGTGTTCTGGTTGATAGTCACAACCTGGACGTGGCGGAGCTGCTCAGAGCCATAGTTCGAAAGAGCCTGCGAAACAGTAACATGAAAATTATGTTTTATTGCAAATTAAATAAAGTAATTGATCACGGGTACTAAAATAACCATCAGTAAACTTACGAAAGTATCACCCCATCCAGCCGCCCAAACGGCTTGGTTGTCATTGAGTATGTAGCTGGCGCTAGCGATTGAAGCGCGTTGGACATTGATGTTAAAGATGAAGTTGGTAGCAGAGCGTAAGATGGCGATGTCATTTGCATGAGTATTGGCGTTGTATGATGGATGGATGATCCTTTGGTTCACGTTGTGAACAACACCACCACTGTGTGCCCAAGTGGAGCCGACACGGATACGCCATTGGTTGACTGCGTTACCACTGTTAAAAGAATGTCATTGTTATTTACTTTGTAATTTATTTAATTTGATATTTAGCAAATGATAAGAAGATACTTACGCTCCGCATTGAGCGGCTGTGAGAATGGAGCGCTGGTTGATGATGGTACCGCCACAAGTCAGATAGAACGAGATCCAGTTGTTAGGCGTGTATATGAGACCGGCCATGGTGGGGTACCGATCAATGGTGGTGACGGAACCTCCCACAATCCTCTGAGGATTAGCAACGACGGCTAAAAGAAGTCAAAAAATATTGATTAAACAACGAAGTTTAAATATTGATCAAATTCCGTTTGGTATAAAATAGTTACTATTTAAAAACATTTTAATTAATAGGAAAGGTTATTTTGAGGACGTACCAGTGAAAGCCGCGATGCAAAGGACCAAAGCAGTTAAGCAACGCATTTTGTTAGTATTTCACAGACAAGTGTAATATCTTGTGTAAAGTTTATAGTATTTATATACAAGCTGATTTCATATCAAATTGTGTGTCACTCGAAGAGATAAAACATTTCCGTTTTTAATCAGTTGGTTTAATCGTTTTCCTTGTGTCTCTCTTTCATTGTATCCACCTGAAACATATCTATGTAAATGTGACTAAGCTCTTTTGTAGCATTTGTTATAAGCTTTCTAGGTTTAAAACTAAAACTAAACTTAAATTGATATCCCGTTAGTGACAGTATAAGTTTAATAATGAAATTTGTATTCATTTGACTTGGAAACTTTTTTTTGCAGCATGCGACCTTTATGAGTAACTGTAACGCTATCACTTGGAACAAAAATACTAATTTATTCGTTTTTCTGATCAACGAGAGTAAAAATTCTAAAAATATCATCCCTTGATTATAGCGATAAGAAAATTCTCACGATCTAAAAATACACTGGGTTTTTTATGAATACATGTATGATAAATTTACCTAGAAGCAAAAGATAATTATAATTCTCGTGTTTATTGGTTCATTGATAAACATAAACGAAAACTAATAATATCTATTCTGATATCGTCGGTTTAGAGGAGTATATACACTGGGTTATCGTAGCAACAGTAACAGTAACTACGACAACAAGCAACAGTAATCACTGTTGCTAAGACAAACCGTTAGTGAACACGTAAAATTAAATGAATTGTTGGCTAGTTTTTTCATAAATTGGGATTTAGGATACATTGTTTTTGCCTAAAGGAGTTTTGCCGAAGCCCTTAAAGGTTTTGATGCGGTACCTGTTCCATTTTTTCTGTTCAATTTGGAATTTAAAACGCAAATAAAAGAAGTGAAATTCTTTTAATGTTCTTTTCGATGTGGACGAATTTTTCGATGCCCTGTAACCCTTTTTGATACTTGTAAATATTTTTATTTCTATTATAGTGTTGGTGTGTATATATTGTAATAAATAATTATTTATTCTATGAAAGAGTTGATGTTAGTACAAAATACAACTAAGAAAGTAGTGTAAACTCTCGTACTTACACCCGAAGAACAAAAACAAAACATTTTTAATTATGCGTCACAGAGGCGTATAGGCCATTCAATGTCCCAGTATGGGACTGTGAGGGTCTTGCTCAAAATGAGCGTAAATCCAACAGAATTGAAAACACATCTACGCCCAGAGTTCATGGAAAAAAATCCATGGTACTTTAAGATCTGAAGTGTAAACATGAATGAACAGAACTGGTGGTTTCTGCATAACATGCGACTGTCCTCAAAAATAGACTACTCAATCTGTAAACCTCTTAAGGTTGAAAATAGAGGAAAACTTAAAAATAAATAAATTAATCTGTTCGAGTGATAATTTGATAGTCGATCTGCTTTGATATAAATATCATTCACTTCAACGATGTACTACACTTGTCTACGAGTTACTCACAACATGCGTATCCTCGCTGTACTGGCCCTTTGCTTCGCGGCTGTCGCAGGTACGTCCTCACTTAGAGCCAGAATCCTTGTACTTTGATCCTTTACCATTTAGAATGTTGAACCTTTCTTTTTGTTTCTTGATCCGCGTTATCAACTTGGTCTCCAAAACTTTCTTCAAATAATATTTTTATCTTCTTTTAGCCGTCCCCGCTAATCCCCAAAGGATTGTTGGGGGTTCCGTCACCACCATTGACCGGTACCCTACTATGGCCGCTCTGTTATACACACCAAACTTTAGTACATACTGGCATGATTGCGGCGGTGTCATCATTAACAATCGTGCCATCCTGACAGTGGCTCAATGCGGATTGTAAGTACTTTTTCTTTACATGTGAATTTTCTTGGGTATTAAATAAGTAAAAAAAAATCAAGTAAAATAATGCTTACATTCTTTTACAGTGGTGACGTAGTAGGCAGATGGCGTATCCGCGTCGGCTCCACTTGGGCTAACAGCGGCGGAATCATACACAACGTGAACCAGATCATCGTTCACCCGTCATACAACTCAAATACTAGAGCTAACGACATCGCCATCTTACGCTCTGTAATCAACTTCATCTTCAACAACAATGTACAACGCGCTTCCATCGCTAGCTCCAACTACATACTCAATGACAACCAAGTCGTCTGGGCAGCTGGCTGGGGTGACACTTTCGTAAGTTTACTGTTGAATAATTTATGTGTTCTTGTGTTCACAACTTTTACTTGGCTTTTCTTAGTTTAGAATTTTTTATTTACAGGCTGGTTCAGGCATTGGATCCGAGCAGCTTCGTCACGTTCAGCTTACGACCATAAACCAGAACACTTGTAGAAACAACTACGCTGTCCGTGGTGTTACTATCACCGCCAATATGGTGTGCGCCGGCTGGCCGAGTGGCGGTCGCGACCAGTGTACGTTTGACGAAGGCGGCCCTCTCTACCACAACGGTAACGTTGTTGGTGTCAGATCTTTCGGTATTGGCTGCGGTCAACCTGAATTCCCCGGCGTCAACACACGTGTGTCCAGCTACACCTCTTGGATCTCAACTAACTCATAAGCGATTATAGTGTTTAAATTAACTGCAATTGCATTTATTATAATTTAGTTACTTTTTCTCTCTCATTAAATACTTGTAATTTTAACTATTCTGGTTATATTGATTATGAAGCCGTGTTAATTGACCTCGTAGAATGTTTGCTCATATTCAACCACTGGAGCGCAACCGCTTGATTAGTAGTTTAAGGGAAAAGAATCAGTTAAGGATATGCTTACGATCAACCAATATTAAACCTATTTCGAACATGCATTATGAAAAGGGCAGGTTCACTATTCGATCCGTACGTGCTGGAGTGTGGAGTCAGACAGAGGGATCTGACCTCACCGAAACTCTTCTGTTTGTACGTGGATCGGCTGATTCGTGAGGTCAGCGATACTATGGTAGGCTGTTCCATTGACGGAACACTTGTCAATAACAGCAGTTACGCCGATGACATGGTACTGCTGGCCCTTTCGATCAGCGCCCTCAGGAAGCTCATGTCCGTTTGTAAGAGATATGCGGACGCCCAAGGTCTCAGATATAATTCAAAAATGAGCGAGTGTCTGTTGTTCAAGGCAGACACTAAGGACTATCGCGAAGTGCCGCCTGTCACAATCGGTGGGACGGAGTTGCAATGGGTCAAATCGTTTAAATATCTGGGGCACTGGATCACTGCAACGCAGACGGACAATACTGACATGGAGAGGGAGCGTACTGCGCTGTCAATCAGGAGCAATATGTTGATCCGTAGCTTTGCAAAGTGTTCGAAGAGTGTAAAAATTACTTTGTTTAAGGCATACTGCTAATCTTTTTACACCAGCAGTCTATGGGTCGATTACACCCAAAAGCCTTACAGCGCCTTACGCGTTCAGTACAATAACGCATACAGGGCGTTGTTGGGGTTGCCACGACACTGCAGCGCTTCAGGGATGTTCGTTCGTATTGACGATTTTTACGCAATCATAAGAAAACGTTCTTGATCGTGCGGGGCAGCACCAACAGCCTCTTGGTCACTGTGGCCAATAGGGCGGTCTTATACCCAGGCACTAGACCAAAACGCAAGTACTACCCTCAAATCGTGCCTTGAAGTAATGTTTCTTTAAATGATTGCTTAATTTATTTGCTGATTAGTAATGATTATTTATGATTTCCTTTATTCAATTATTTACATTTTAAAATATTCTAATATAAAACTATATTAAAACATTTAAGCCCACCAGCACTGGGAACAGGGTCTGAGCTGCCGGTGGTCAGGGCTCTTGAAAGAGGAACCTCCTAACAATACGCGCCGTGTCCAGAACTACTGCTCTCTGAATCAAGCCCTTGATCCCGTTACCACGCGAGAGCCTCCTATGATGTTGGTCGAGGCTCTTAGCTATTAAGCCATTGGCTGACACGACTATCGGCACAATGACTGCTGTACTCACGGTTGCTGTACTTATGATTTATTTATTATTAATGATTTTGACATGATAAGATGTGCGTATGTATCAACTAACAAATTGGATCTTAAGATCTGTTCAATAAATGATTTGTTTTGATTATGTTATCAAACAACAATCGCACATTACATTATGTAAAGCGCGCAATGTCGACTTGTCTTGTCGTTACCATAACGACGAGCAAAGCGACTATACCATTCTATATGCATTAGGTTTGACATGTCTTTTGCCTAGAATATTTATTTATCAATTTTCTTTTTTTGTGTCGACGATTATTTTATGTTATACGACACGGGCCGGACAGATTACGCCGGAGAGCATTACCGTCGTAATATTTTCCCAGTAAGACAAATATGCAATGGCAGTTGAGCTCTACATCATCAAAAGTTGCTGATTGTGAATTTAGGTTCAATACCACTCTCAGGAAGTGCTCAGTGTGTTGGGTGATTGGCAAGTCGTTAGTATACCTAACGGAATTGGCACCAACACACTGCCTTGAAGGAGACCATTCTTTTCCTTGCGCCTTCTACTTTTACCTGATTGTAAGCATATCTGGAAGCGGTAGCTATGCAGGAGTCCACTAAACATGCACTCTGGTCATTATTTGTATGTCAGTGTTTATTTTGCCAAAATTTGATTTGATTTTAATCAACCGTTAGATTTATAAAGAAAAAGATGTTCTGCTTCTAAATATACTGGTTCTACATTTTGCTAATTATACGAAAGTCCCGTATATACAAGCAAGTTTATTGCCATCAACCGGGCACATGTTCAGACACCGTGGCAGCTGCTGGAAAATTCCTGATGGAAAAACCCAATAACACTTGGCCCTACCTGGGAATCGCCCCAAGATGTCATGCTCAGAAGTCAAGCTTATCACCACTAAACCAAGGAGGAAATAAATTATATTCTATTTGCTTATTCTTATTTTTTTTTTGTGGTAAAATAGTTGATTGAGTATGTGTGGACGGACCGCTGTGTGCCCACTAACGCCGGTTTACAATCCACACTAAATGTGTGTGTGTGTGTGTTTTTATTGTTGACTCAGATCAATGCCATAAATTGGTGAGGAGAGTGGCTTAATGACTAAGGACCTACTAAATTATATTTTAGTACGTTATCTACATTATTACTATCTTTCTTTCCAATGCAACTGTAGTAGTCTGTAATGGCATATAAGTATGTTGACATAAATACATTGATAAGATTTGCGATACGTTTTCATTTATTTTGAGCAAGGCAGTGAACAGGACACATTGCTCGCAGAACGGATGGCCGTTGGGGCCGAAAAGTTCTGTACTGGTGATCTCGAACCGGAAGATATTGCGTTGGAAGGCCTCCCACTAGGTGGACTAATGCCCTGGTGAAGGTTGTGGGTATCCGCTGAATGCCAGTCGCACGGGATCGGTCAATGTGGCGACACTTGGGAGAGGCCTACTTTCAGCAGTTGAAGACTTTTGGCAAAACGATGATGATAAAGGCCATACTTATAGTTTTGTTAAAACATGGATTAACAAAAGTCTGTACTAGAATAAAAACTATAAATACCATTTTCATCCGACTTCTAAAAAGAGGAGGTGATCACTTCGACTGTATTTTTTTTGTGTTTCAGGACTTTCGACAGGGTGAACCGGTTTTGTTGATTCTTTTTTTATTTGAAACCTGGTGCTTCCCGTGGGGTTCATTTTATACATATAATACAACGGAACTCTTCAAAAATAGACGTCAAATCTGCAGGGATTGCTGCATTCGCTTATTGTTTATACAACATCATGACGTAACATCGCGCCTGTATTCTCTGCGTACCCCCTACGCAGATGTGTACAATACTCGCATATTTCGAAAGTTAGGTGTGTTAAGTTCCATTCATTGGGGATAAGCCTATTACCGTGACATGTACTGTTTTTTTATGTGTACTTCAAGGGTAGTTTGATGAGTGTTTGGTTAGCTTCTGATTATGGGATCCATGACAAAAAAACGGAACTCTTCAATTCTCAGGAATCTACTCGGTCAAATTTTTTAAAGGCTGTCCGGATATTTGACCGACCTACTGTAACGTCGTCGTTATTTTCAAGTAATTGTCGTAGTCGAATATTATGATCAACCACTCCTTAACGGTTTACAGTAAGGGTGCGATTTGCGGCAGAATTTCTAACCAGCTGTCTTAATTTGCAATGCACTTTCGTTCGTTGCTACATTGCAACCATGTCGCAAGCGTTCTAATTAACTTAAGAGCCCTCTTACAGTCCACTAGCGCCGCCAATCGAAAAAATGTCATAACTCGTAAATAGAATCAAAAATACAAAATGATGTACGAACTGTAGAAAAGGCAATAACATAAATTTTATAACACATTGTCACCACTTGAAATATAGCTGTTTAACTAAATCGTGCATTTGTAACAAAAACGGCCGTTTATGTTTTGAATGCACGATTTAGCTAAACAGCTATATTTCAAGTGTTGATAAGGTGTTATAAAATTACGTTATTGCCTTTTCTACAGTAATAATAGACCACATTTTGTATTTTTGATTCTATTTACGAGTTATGACATTTTTTCGATTGGCGGCGCTAGTGGACTGTAAGAGGGCTCTTAAGGTGTATTATGTGTGATCTTCATTATGGGAAGGCAGTTTTAGTATCTATCGTCGTGTGGTCTAATTAATAATTATTTGTTGGCGTCCAAATCTGATAAACTATGCCTTCCAAACTTTTGCAACATTATACAATGTTTGCCATTTTGCTAAGTTTTTTTTACAAAGATCGATTACAGCTCTTTCGAGGGTACCCTGTAGTTTATGGACTGTAACCGCCCAGCTTAATATTAGAGGCAGCATACGGCGCTCCACACCTCCGTAACCTTTCAATGCCTGAAATGTAGTAGTAGATGGAGATTGTATGGGTATGCAACCATTACTGTCTTTTAGCTTCAGCCCGATAGATCGTCATGAAATTTAAAGCACACGACTGCTGGTTGGTCTGCATCCTCGCGTTGATCTCTCCTCCTCCTCCTGGCCAAGACCGGCCTCAAATTAATGGCAAATATTTGTTTGGGAACCACTAAAAATAGTCGATGACCTTTGTTTGAGAGATTTAGTTTTTTTTTCACTGACTTCTGAAGCTTAAGTTATATTTCACTGTTTTTGTGTTTTTTGAAAACGGTTTTATTTTTTGCAAAAAAGTTTATTTTTATTTTTCAAGGAGCCACTGCCTACCTGATTTCTTCGTTTTGTTTTCTTTATTCTGAAAAATATACATTTTGCACATACCATTTCAAGCGTAAATTCCGAACGTTTAAATATCTACCGATAAATTCATTATCAAACCTGGCCTCACCAGAGGATTTGGGTTTGGGTTGACATTGACATTTTTACATTGACATTTTTAATATAGTTATTTTAAAAACTATGTATAATATATTACTTTTTATTTCAGCTGATGATAGCCTTAGATATTTAGGCACGTTTTATGCAATAAACAAAAAAACACGATTTTGCAGATCCGACTTTGTTAATAGTCATGGGCGTTGTGATCAAATATTTTCTTTTTTTATAAAAGCTATTATGCTATTACAAGTTCTCAGAAGGAAAACATTGGAATGACTAATTTAAAAAAAACCAATTAATTGTTCAGTTTGATAATAACTGTTGTTTTCAGTGGATCATGAAGATAAAACTGATAGTGAAAGTCCCTACCTCAATGCATGTTTACATAATCGTATGATGACTAAAGGAGTTAACACACTGTACAGGATGGCGATTTTTTTACTTTATTATTCTTCCAGAAAAAAAACAAATTCCCATACAATAAAACCAACACAAACTCTTTCAAAGCACATATTATTTGTAAAAATATAATATTTTTTTAAAGGCCTGAGCTAGAGCAAATGGTGTAAACATAACGTAAAGATATGAAGAGAATAAAGGCGGTTTTAGTTTTCACGATTATGACAGCTAAGATCTGTCATTAGGTCATTTGACAGCGCTCACGGTGATATTTCTTTGGGGCATGGTCGGTGTAATAGCAAGATGGCGCGTGTCATGACGTCATCTATGACGACTCAAGGAACATAGATATCGCGCTCACGGTATCTCGGAACGGGTGTATGGACGCTCATAGCGTTTACAGTCTATCTCGGAACGTGGCCCATGTTCAAATACCTACATGATCGTGATTTTATATAGTGCTTGTTTGTTGGACATCAGCATTTTTTCTTTCTGTTTTATTAAAGTGTTTTTTGTTTAAGAATTTAAGATATTCTTATTCTAATTAGCCATGACGACAATATCAAAAGATTGCAAATCTGTTTAGTCCGGTAGTTAGAATATTGGAAAATAACGGACACGTATTTTTTGTTTTTGTAAATCAATGAAGAGAGGAGTGGAAGACTATGGGGAGGCCTTCGTCCAGCAGTGGGACAATACAGACTAACTAAAAAAAAACAATGCATATTGACAAACATAAAACGCATCAAAACTTGGCAGTGGGGGACCGGGGGCTCGTGACATCATAACTCGCTAAAAATTACACCTAGGCGTGACGTATTGAGAATTTTAAAATCGTCGTATCTTCGTCAAATTTGATTGAAAAAGGGCTTAAAGACGGACAAATTATTTTGTTTTTGTCGTCTACCCTATTGTACACATACAGGGTGTAAACCACCTCATCACAAAGCCGTCAACCAAGCATTCTGTACATCAAACTAAGTAACTTTACGCAAAAATTTTGCTGGGAAACCACTTTTTTTTTGTGGTTAAAAATCATGCTTTGTGGTAAAACTCAATGTAACGCACTTAAAACATTGTGCTGATGGATGGATTGATAGTACGCGGGGGTCATGGAGGCGTTAAAAGTCGAAATCTTGCAAAAAAAAATATGTATTAAAAAAATCTTGTCAAAATGTTGTAACTTTGACCCCCCATATCTCCGTAACTAAAAGGTTCCCAGGTATGGTGTAGAACAAAACAATGATCGCAATGATGGAGAGAACAAGTGCCTTTCGGCTTCGTGAAGAGGTGTTTTACACCCTTTACATAAAAATAATGTTTTCAGTTGCTGTTTTTGTTTTATATTAAGAGAGCGCATCCAAAAAGTTGGCAAGTCGCAAATAGCTGTCAAATATTTACCTAATTCAATTAATTTGGTAATATTACTGAGTTAAAATTATAAATGAGGCTAACTAGTGAACTAAAATTTTAATATTGAATTGCAATATTAAAACACTGATGTTGTATCTAGAAAAGGCATTTGGAAAGTTTTCAAAACCTTTTTTTACATCTAAAGCTGATTATGCAATAAATGTTTATTTGTACCTTTGAAACAATTCTATGTGGGGTTGTCCAGACTGGTACGTGGTACCCGCTTGTACGTCGGGGTCCGCTTGTACTGTATACAAATTACTCATGTCCATGGATGATCCATCCATCCATCCGAGTAAGTACTGCTTTATAAAGTCACCAAAAAAATAACTTTTTAATTAGGTATGTCTAATCTGTAACCACCTTATTATTTTGCGCTGAGAACATTTATTAACTAAAGCCGTGTTATCTTGATAAATTACAATTTAATCAATCGGCATTGGTATAAATACGATGCAATTTAAAGAAATCAGTACATATTTTTGTCTGCCAGGAACAATATGCGTCTTCTTGCTTTGTTAGCTCTTTGCTTCGCGGCTGTTGCAGGTGAGTCGTCAATAAACATAACCTTTTGTTTGTGGTGTAAAAATATAGAATTAATTTTATTTATCAATATTTAAAACTTTGCAAAAATTTCGTAAAAATTTTACGCAACCACATAGTTATTGTACGTCTCGTCATTGTTTTCTATGCTATTGTCAAAAATAAACCAAAATTTTCTCTTGTACAACAAAAAAAATATCACTGATGTGGCCGACGAATCAAGAAGACGTCGATTGCAATATGTTGTGAGAGAATAAGCTTGTTTTATAAAATAATTAATTAATAATGTCACATATTTATAACTTTTGATTAAATTTATAATCTGTTTAGTCCGTCAGTTATCGTTTTAGAAAATAATAGAGACGTATTTTTTTGCTTTTGTGAACCAATGAATATTGACATACATAAAACGCATCAAAATTCGGGAACAGGGGGGCTCATAACGACAGTACGCTCTAAAAATATACCTAGGCGTGACAAATTAGTCATATAGCGCTGGGCTATTTTGTTGTCATAAGTTTCAAAAATTCTAAAGTTGCTTATTTCTTGCCTGTGGATACAGTCGTACCTATGAAGCTTAATAATGCGTTTTGTGTCACATCTGACTATTGCATTTCCAGTAATTCGATGATTGTGGATGATCATTTTTATTCATATCAAAAATGGCAAAATTGATTTAAAGTTTACAATTATTATAGACTAGGATAGTCTACGGAGTGTGCAAACCCGGTTTGTGTCATTTTCGTCCAGTGCGAACTGACAATAGGGTCAGTAAGAAGGACCATGCAATATTTTTTACAAATAATAAGATTGCCTGTATAAAAACGACACAAATTATCTGTTTTGTTCCGCCATAATAATTAAAAACACGTTAACTCTAGAAACTTGAATTTTCTTTTGTGGATTTTACAAGGTTGTGATATACAAAAAATTAAATGACACAAAATGCCTATATATATCAGTCACTACTTCGTTATTGTAATTAAAGTGATTTTTTTAACTTTAGTAAAAAATCTCCATAACTCTGCAAATAGCCAAAACTACACAAATTAATATAGTATGTTGGCTAAATGGTCCGGAAACTATTTGCGAAAAACAAACAACTTTAATATTATTGAAACCTGAAAACCTAGCGCAATCGGACTATATTGAGAATTTTAAAAGCGTCGTTTCTTCGTCAATTTTGATTTACGTTACAAAAGAAAAATACGGTTATATTTTTTGATAATCTAACTGATGGACTACTTAGATTAAGCGTATAATACTAGCAAAATAGACCATTATAATACGCTTAAAAATATTAACTTGTAACTTTTATTTGCAGCCGTCCCCTCCAATCCCCAGAGGATTGTTGGCGGTTCGGTCACCACCATCGACCGGTACCCCACCATCGCTTCTCTCCTGTACACATGGAACTGGAGCGCATACTGGCAGGCGTGCGGTGGTTCCATCCTCAACAACAGGGCCATCCTCACCGCTGCTCACTGCACCATGTAAGTTTTTCTCCTTGTGAAAACATTATAACGCATAAGCCAAACATCCAATCAAACTCGAGTAGTATAATGACGTCTTTCTTCTTCTATCTATTTCATTGTTTGTCTTGTGTGACTCCAATAAATACTAAATCTTTCTTTCTTTACAGTGGTGACGCAGCCGGCAGATGGCGCATCCGTCTCGGTTCCACCTGGGCTAACAGCGGTGGTGTTGTCCACAACGTGAACCAGATCATCAACCACCCACAATACAACGGCAACACTTACAACAATGACATCGCCGTCCTGCGCTCCGCCTCCACCTTCTCTTTCAACAACAATGTGCGCGCCGCTTCCATCGCTGGCTCCAACTACAACCTCGGTGACAACCAAGCTGTCTGGGCAGCAGGATGGGGCACAACTTCTGTGAGTTAACACAGCTCTCTGATTCTGATGCTCTCTCTCTAGTCTAGATTGCTCTGCTGTTCAAATTGAGTGTCCAAATATTTGTTTGATCGGTGATTAATGTTTGCATATTTTCGTTTCGCAGCAAGGTGGTTCCGCCTCTGAGCAGCTCCGTCACGTCGAGCTTCGCGTGATCAACCAGAACACTTGCAGAAACAACTACGCTACCCGTGGTATCGCTATCAACGACAACATGTTGTGCTCTGGCTGGGCTGGCGGTGGTCGTGACCAGTGCCAGGGTGACTCCGGCGGTCCTCTCTACCACAACGGTATCGTTGTTGGTGTCTGCTCTTTCGGTATTGGCTGCGCTCAGGCTAACTTCCCCGGTGTCAACGCGCGCGTGTCTCGCTACACCGCTTGGATCCAATCCAACGCGTAAGAAGGGATTTGATGTAAATGTGATTAAAGTTATGTTTAAAAAATAAACTTTTCACCCACGCAATGTTTGTGTTTTCGTTACCATGCAGAGTGGATTTTTTTTTGCCACTTGGAGGAAAAGTACCATAAATACTGATGATAGCAAATTTTTGTCAAAGGAAACTTTCCTCTGTCTTGAAAAGAAACAAATCTGCAATCACAGATTTACGAATATTCGTTTTCCACAGTCGTGGATCGAACCGACCAAAATTCTAAAAATAACATTCTGTAATGTTTTGAAATCAATCGAATTAAATAAAGAGAAAACCATAAAACTTAAGCTTATAAATTTAATGGGATAAGATAAAGCACTGCTACTCAAAGGTCCATCCGATTACTTATGTAATAGTTAACAATATCTTTGACGTCATGGTGATACTAAATGACCATGCAGTACCTCAGATTACACAAGTTTACATTTCAAGGCAAGTTGCTGGTGAATTAGGTATACTTTCTATTCGGTTGTGTCTGTGCAAGTACTCGCCGTTAGCTAGACGAGAACAACCAGAAGTAAAACATGTGATGGATTCACCTGGACGGCGGCCAGCCCGACACACGTCAACCGTGCCGTCTTTTATAACATGTCTCCGGTAGTTGTTCAAAACCTTCAATTTTCCCGAAGAGATCACCGAAACGTAGCCAAGATACGGACGCAAGAAAATCTACATCGGGCTCAGAGCCCGTGAAGCTTCTTGCCTTGCCATATCTCCTTGCGGTCCTCGATAGTAAGCATTCCATGTTTGCGTCAAGTCTCTTAAGTCATAGACAGTTGGGTGAGTCACTTGTCCACTGTGACCACGTCAAGGGGTACATAAAAAAATAAAAATAGTAAGATGCCGGTCGAATATAGGTCGAAAGGCACTTGTTTCCCTCGTCCTTCTGATCATTTTTTTGTTCTACACCTGGAACACCTGGGAACCTTCTAGTTACGGAGATATTGGGGGTCAAAGTTGCCAGTTTTTTTTTAAATGCCACTTTTTATCGCATTATTTTTACTTTAAATATCTCTACGACCCCCGTACTATTCAATCCATCCATCCGCACAATGTTTTGAGTGCGTTACATTGAGTTATACCACAAAACATGATTTATAACCTCAAAACAAAATGTTGTTTCCCAGCAATATTTTTTGCGTAAAGTTACTCAGTTTGGTATACAGAATGCTTGTTTAACGGCTTTGTGATGAGGTGAAATACACCCTGTATGTCACAGCCCGTTGTCACGGCGCACAGACTGGTATTTGGTCCTAAAAGTTGGCCAAAATTACTTTTATTTTATTTTAGTTCTACTCCCTTTAAACCATTGTTTTCAAAAATTAGTATAACCGCTCCAAATAATAACAAAAAAAACAAAGCGCTAGTACCATCCCTCACGTGGTGGGTTCAATCGGAAGTTACCGTTCGCCTACAGTGTCCGTGTGATTGTTCGATGCGCACAAATTTCACTGTTTTGAAATATTTGTTATCTTGTGATTTAACGATTTTGTGTTAGTTTTCACTGTGAATTATGCACAACCAGGTATGTACTTTATTTGGCACTTAATTTTAACAACTAATCTGTAGCCTTTCTTGATTTATGTCCTTGAAATGTAAGCACCAAAAAACTGCTTTAAAAAACACATTTTGGAAGATCAAAGGGGGTTTTAATGTGTTTCTCACCATTTCTAAGCCAAAATTCTAATTGTTAGTTATAGAGTAGACTTTATAGGATATAATTTAGCACAAAACAGCCACCCCAACGCACCCCCCTATTTTTAGTGATTTTTTTCCGTAAGCACTTTCGAAACTCTGTAAATTAATTTTTACTTATATTTTGTGTATTTTTGTTATAGGCTCTTCTGGAATGAGGGTTTTGACTCGAAATGATTTATTTGATATTATGGAATGCTCTCATTGCTCAACATTTATCAAAAAGTTGCAATTTATGGAGTGGGAACTAATCAATCAATATGCAGAAAATCACCAAAATATTGATGATGTAAAGCAAAAACTGTCGATTATCATAATAATTTAGAGAAGGCCAAGGCTTTTCAAAGTGTTCCAAAACATGGAATTCGACTAATCTTTGTAACATGCTCGAATAAGATTTTTTGAGAGCATTTTACATGTGGCCGGTACATAGATTGCCCGTAAAATGGAATGTACGCCTTACTGCCGAAGAAAAGCAAGCAGTGGAAAATAAAAAAAGAAATCCAAGATAAGTTCCGAGAGCAACCTGGTCTATTGGTGGATAAGCCAAAAGCCAACTTTGGTAATACCAATGACGGAAACACCAGTAGACGGTTTTTTGAGAACTTAGAAATATCGGCGGCAATTACTGGGATAGATCTAAATTTGATTTATCGATTTGAAGTAATTTTGGACACATTGTGCAAATAAACGTGGAGGCGTTTGAAAGATATCGCCAAGAAACGGCTAAGTTATACGTTTCCTTGTATAACTTTTATCCAATTTCTCCAACATTACATAACGTATTGTGTCGTGGGGACGAAGTGGTAGCGGAAGCCATTCTTCCCATTGGACAATTGTCCGAAGAAGCAACAGAAGCACGCAACAAATACATTAGAATGTTCCGGCTCAACTACGCTCGGAAGTTTTCCCGGGTAGCTTGCAAAGTTGCAACGCTGATCCTCAAAACAGGCTCCTCTTAACATCTGACCCTGTTCTGACGGGCATGAGAAAGAGGAAGAGTAAAACAAAACTCTCACTTTCGGACGACGTTCTAAATTTGTTACTAGAAATCGAAAAATTTTATGAAAATTTTGAAGATGACGACGAAAATGACGAGTAAATGCTTGTATATATTACGTAAGCCTAAGTTTTAACCTTTTCCAAGCTAAAAATGAAATAAAACAATGTTAGAGAGCCATTAAGGACATAAAATATTTTTGGCCAACTTTTAGTACCAAATACCAGTCTGTGCGGCGGCCCTTGGACCTAGAAATCTGAAATTTGGTACAGTGGTTCCAAATGTAAAAGGAATAAGGAAGGATTTTTTGAAATTCAACCCATAAGGGAGTTAAATAGGGGATGAAAGTTTGTATGAAACTCCGTCAGTTTTAAAGTTGGGGTCTTAAAATTTTGTTTTTAGGCTGACGATTGAAAATTATTATGTACGTGTCTAAGCGATTTTGATAATTTCACCCTCCATGGGTTGTACGAGTCATATATCGTACATGGCACGCGCGCATTGCATATATCAGCACCTTTCCGTCACCTTGCACAAATTATAGTGTAAAGCGACAGTACACAATCAGCGTTCATAGTCAGCTGTACTCATTCACGCATTATTCATATAGCATTAGTTACGTGGTAGTTAAATATATTCAATAAACCATCATCTTTGACTATCCGTGACTTATCATTCAAGCTATCAATCAAGATGTGTGCGACCCATTCAGCAGCGCATACAAAGGTTATAAAGGGAATGACGTTGTGTATGGAAAGTCCTTAATTTTCACAAATGTAATTATTTATACGTATGGTAGTAAGCTATCGCGGCGGTGTTGTTAGAATTTCAATGGATGGAATTATGTTTTTTTATGTTAAAATCACTAATATCATGAAAAGTGACATAATCACGTAAAACTATAGTCCGTTAAGCGACTTTACAGACAGCCATTTTTTAAATTGTAATAAGATCTTCCGAATGTTACTCATAAAATGCTGGTGGAAAACAAAAAGAAATCGTTGCGAAACTATAAGCAACAATACTACGAGTATCCTGATAAATAACTGAAACAGTACATTTATAACGAAGGGGATCAACCTTCGTTATAAATGTCAGAATACACTTATAAACTTCTAGACCAAACAGTGCATTCTCTGCCAGTGAAAATGAATGAAATTTAAATGTTCGCTTCACGAATTGAAAAGCATGAATTGATTTTTATGAGACTGCACTGAGGTAAGTAGCCACACCATCTTTCTGGAATTCATTTTCATAAAGCGAGTCTCCAGAGCGAAAAAAGTATAGAAAACTTCCTAGCACAATAAAACACTATAATAATAAATTTTCGTTAATTTAAAAATAAAAATAAAGGGAAGATCCTTGAAACGATCATCATCATCATTTCAGCCGAAAGACGTCTACTGCTGGACATAGGCCTCCCCCAAGTGTCGCCTTGGCCACATTGACTGGTCCCTTATAACTCGCATCCACCGGATTCCCGCAACCTTCACTAGGTCAACGGTCCACCTAGTGGGCGGTCTTCCAACGCATCGTCTTCCGGTTCGCGGTCACCCTCCAGAACTTTTCGGGCCCATCGGCCATCCGTTCTGCGAGGAATGTGACCTGCCCACTGCCACTTAAACGATACGAACGATAGCGATAGTCCAATATAAATCGATTCTAAAAGAGGCATGATGTACTTCTGCATTTTTTATATGTTATGTGTATAGATACGATTCTGATAAGATGAGTGAATCAGAATTTGCTCGCTGCGAACATTTCGAGATATTTTTCACGCTTGCTTCAAATGTTTAAAAAAACCTATGCATTTTTAACAAACAATATGACTAATGATACAAAAATTATCTGTTGCACTAGATAACGATAATGAAACGGCACGTCATCTAAAGGAGTATACATACAAGAACCTATAGGTAAATAAGCAGCCAGTCGGCAGTAGGTAGTAGCCTTGGAAGCATAATGTTAATTTAAACAACAGCTGCACCACCCAACTCTCCTGTTGTATTCAGATTTTTTGTTATATTATGTATTGTAGGTATGTTTATTATTTATTTTTCTGATTTGTCGAAGTCGTCAGAAGTCAACATGAGGTGTATACCTCATGTCGACTTCTGCGACAAATAAATGTTTTTACTTTCTTCCATTATTTTTTCAAAAGTTTCCTTATCAACTCCATACAGCTGCATTCGCTTAGACTGGAAGCCAACCCCAAAATAATTCTGAAAAGGCAAGGCAGATGATGATGACATCCCGGACGTCAGCCTGTACGAGGCACTTGGTGATGGACGAACTTCTGAAGGCAGGTTGGAAACCGGTACTTAAGGCCTCTTAGAAGCTGTTTAATTCCGTCACACTCGAGGGAGAAACGCAACAGGCATGGTGAAGAGTATGGTGGTACACTGCTTCAAGAAGGGTGACAATGCCCGGTTGAAGAATTATAGGACCATCTCACTTCTAAGCCATGTCTTGAAGTTGTTTTCTAGTGTCATCACGAATTGTCTCTAGAACGTTTTCTGCCTTCTGATCAAGCCGGTTTCCGAAAAGGTTTTAGCACCGTGGACCAGATATATACGCTGCGGCAGGTTATACAGAAGATCGAAGAGTGTAAACCTGCCTCTGTTGACCGTTTGTCGACTACGAGAAAGCCTTCGAATTGATCGAAACCTGGGCTGTACTGCAGCCTCTCCAACGGTGCCAAATCAACTACGGGTACATCGAGGTGTTGAAGATTTTGTAAAAAAACACCACCATGTCCGACTTCAGGACCAAGCCTCCGAAACCTATCCTACTGCAGCAAGGTGTGAGACGGATACGTCATATCTCCGAAGGTCTTCACCGCTGTACTGGAGGATGTCTTCAAGGCTCTGGATTAGAAAGAGCTAGGCATCAACGTCATTGGCGAGTACAGTGTTGCACATCCAAAACCGAAACGTGGTCACTCACAATGGCCGTCACCAGAAAGCTTAAAGACACCCACAGGGCAATTGCGTGGGCTCGGAGTTTCCTTGAAATGAAGACATCTGTAAAAGTGCCTACGTAGCCCGAAGAATTGCTAAACTTAACTGGCAGTGGCCCGCCCACTGCCACATTGCTCGTAATACGGATGGCCAATGGAGACGAAAACCTCTGGAGCGGTGACTCAGTGGATCGATGACTTGGTGAAGGCTGCGGGAATCCACTGGATGCGAGTCGCACAAGACCGGTCAATGTGGCGACACTTAGGGGAGACATATGTGTAGCAGTGGAAGTCTTTTGGCTGAAAGATGATGGTGTTGATCATGAATACAATGAAGAGTGGCCATAAGCTAAACACCAAAACGGGAAGTAGGAAGTAGGATGTAGTTGATACTACATCCCACTTCCTACTAATATTATAAATGCGAAAGTTTGTGAGGATGGATGTATGTTTGTTACTCTTTCACGAAAAAACTACAGAACGGATTTGGATGAAATTTTGCACACAGATGGTTTATAACCTGGATTAACACATAGGATACTTTTTATCCCGGTAGTAAGATCCCATGGGACAATTTTGAAACTTCACGCGGGCGAAGCCGCTGGCAGAAGCTAGTTTTTCATAATTTGATCAGAATTCAATTAATCTGCAAACGCCTTAAAATTTAGACACAGATTATAATATGAAAATTAAAGAATCTAATCTATTCGCGTAGTAGTATAATCAGTCAGTTTAGATATAAATACCCTTTAATGTCCACAACTTACAATCACTCGGCGACGAGTAATAACAGTATGCGTTTCCTTGCTCTGCTAGCCCTTTGCTTCGCGGCCGTCGCAGGTATGTTCTCAAGAAATTCGTTAGTGTTTTAAAACATCAGACTCTTTGTATTTTTTTTTCTGAAATAGCACGTCTCCTGTTTGCGTGTTATTTGTTCCCTAAAAAGATTCAGTCATGGACAAACTGGGACTTACACAGTAGTTTATTTAAACCTCTTTGTTTTCAGCCGTACCCTCAAATCCCCAGCGGATTGTTGGTGGTTCGGTCACCACCATCGACCGGTACCCCACCATCGCTTCTCTCCTGTACACATGGAACTGGAGCGCATACTGGCAGGCGTGCGGGGGTTCCATCCTCAACAACAGGGCCATCCTCACCGCTGCTCACTGCACCGTGTAAGTTTTTCTCTCTGTGCATACAATATTACGACTAAGCCTTATATAGAATAAATGAATTGGCAAGAGTCCAATCAGACACAAGTTGTATAGTGATGTCTTTCTTCATCAAATATTTTTATTAGTATTAACATATATTCAAATATTAATGTTTATATTAGAATATTGATTTTATTGTTTGTCCTGTATGAGACCAATAAGTCTTTTAATATTTCTTTCTTTACAGTGGTGATGTAGTCGGCAGATGGCGGATCCGACTCGGCTCCACCTGGGCTAACAGCGGTGGTGTTGTCCACAATGTGAACGCGAATATCGTTCACCCATCATACAACGGCAATACTTACAACAATGACATCGCCATTCTGCGCTCCGCTTCCACCTTCTCTTTCAACAACAATGTGCGCGCCGCTTCCATCGCTGGCTCCAACTACAACCTCGGTGATAACCAAGCCGTCTGGGCAGCAGGATGGGGCACAACTTCCGTGAGTTTATAGACGATTGCTGTTCTGTTCAAATTGAGTGTCCAAATGTTTATTGGATCGGTGATTAATGTTTGCATATTTTCGTTTCGCAGCAAGGTGGTTCCGCCTCTGAGCAACTCCGTCACGTTGAGCTTCGTGTGATCAACCAGAACACTTGCAGGAACAACTACGCTGTCCGTGGTATCGCTATTACCGACAACATGTTATGCTCCGGCTGGTCAGGCGGCGGTCGTGACCAGTGCCAGGGTGACTCCGGCGGTCCTCTCTACCACAACGGTGTCGTTGTTGGTGTCTGCTCTTTCGGTATTGGCTGCGCTCAGGCTGCTTTCCCCGGTGTCAATGCTCGCGTGTCTCGCTACACCACTTGGATCAATAACAACGCGTAAGAAGCGATTAGGGGTGGGATTATTAAAAAAAAACTCACATATGGTTTTTGTTTTCTTATGCATATCCTACTAACTCCTAATATTATAAATGCTTAAGCTTGTGAGTAAGAATGAATGGATGTATAAATGTATGTGGTACGGATGTTTATAACTCTTTCACGCAAAAACTACTGACCGGATTTAGATGAAATACACAGATAGCTTATAACTTAGGTTTAGACATAGGGTACTTTTATCCCGGTACTAAGATCTCACGGGACAGTTATCAATTTTTACGCGTGCGAAGCCACTGGCAGAAACGAACGTTATATTTTTACTTTAAGACCCACATTATTAAAAATAAAACTCAACCAGATACTTAAGACAGAATTACGACTATCATTCATAATTTCTCAAATATGTGTGATTTTGGCCTGACAAAATTGGTAAGTGACTGTACATGTGTACGTTTTTGAGATCTAATCACTCATGAAACTGTGCACAACAATTTTCAAAAAACGTGAGCATTTCAGACAAAGTAAATCGTTGGTACCTACGAGTCTGAGCTGATCTCAATAAGGCCCTTGAGTCAACCACCGACGAGAGCCTCGACAGATGTTCATCAGGGCTTTTTGGCCACTGGCCACATGTAACGTCAATCGGAACAATGGTAGCCAAGTTCACATTCAACATAATTTTATCCTCGTTTGCCAAGACGAGATAATTTATTTGCATCTTTTTCTTCGCACTTATGTTGTTCTCGTCATGTGGTATGTTAACATCGACTGTCATTTAGCGGAGTGCTGATCAGTCTATTAAAACTACAGTTTGGAGGACAGGCAGTTTGTTGACAATAGTCTTTTCTGTAATGATAGGCCTTGTACAGGGTGACCGGTCTTTTTCGAGAACT
Organism: Xestia c-nigrum; assembly: GCA_916618015.1. Lineage (NCBI taxonomy): Eukaryota > Metazoa > Arthropoda > Insecta > Lepidoptera > Noctuidae > Xestia > Xestia c-nigrum. The sequence continues at coordinate 7,756,026 of OU745245.1, read as the reverse complement.
AGGTAAGGTACATACTTGTAGTACAGTACCTCAGAAACCACAAGTTTATGATTATTCCATGACGTTATATTGTAATACTAGCTGACCCACGCAACTTCATCTGCGTCAAAAGTACTACCTACCTACTACTACCTACTACCTACCTACTACTACCTACTACCTAGCTACAACTACCTACTACCGCTGAACGCACAAGAATCGGCTCAGCTGCTGGCCGAGACCTTCTACCCGGAAGACCAAGAAGAGGGAGAATCTGCTGACCACCGTCGGACACGTGAGGCGGCCAGTCGTGTAAACGACTGGGCGCATGGTGAACCATGTGACCCACCGTTTACACTTCAGGAGCTGAAAACCGCGGTCGGAAGCTTCAACCCTAAGAAAGCACCCGGGGCAGATGGTCTCACAGCCGATATATGTGCCCAGGTCATTTTCCGGGACCCAGGGACGTTCCTTGCTCTGGCAAACAAGTGCCTGGAGCACGGACACTTCCCTGAGGCCTGGAAAGTGGCAACGGTGGTGATCCTCCGAAAGCCCGGCAAGGAATCCTACACCACCCCTAAGTCGTACAGGCCTATCGGCCTCCTACCAGTCCTAGGAAAAATATTAGAAAAGATGCTTGTAGCGAGGCTCAAGTGGCACCTTATCCCGCGGCTTAGTACTCGCCAGTTTGGTTTTATGCCACAGCGGAGCACCGAGGACTCCCTCTACACCATGATACAACATATCAAGGGGAAACTCAGCGAAAAGAAACTGATCACTGTTGTGTCACTGGACATAGAGGGAGCCTTCGATAGCGCATGGTGGCCGGCTATCAGGACCAGACTGGCTGAGGAAAAGTGCCCGGTGAACCTCAGAAGGCTACTAGACAGCTACTTGACTGGTAGGAGTGTCAGAGTAAGGTACGCCGGTGCCGAGTGTCAGAGGGACACGAACAAAGGGTGTGTGCAAGGGTCTATTGGCGGTCCGATCCTGTGGAACTTGATCCTCGACCCCCTCTTAAAGGGGCTGGAAGAGAGAGGCGTCCACTGCCAGGCGTTCGCCGATGACGTGGTGATGGTCTTCGACGGTGAGACGGCACTGGAGGTCCAAAGGCAAGCCAATGCCGCCCTCGAGTATGTTCGGGTCTGGGGCATCGGAAATAAGCTGAAATTTGCACCGCAAAAAACTTGTGCAATGGTAGTTACCAAGAAACTGAAGTACGATGTCCCACTCCTGAACATGGGCGGGGTAGACATTGGCATGTCCAAGGAAATCAAAGTGCTGGGACTCACCGTCGACCACCAGCTCACTTTCAACACTCACGTCGCTAACGTTTGCAGAAAAGCTGTGAATATTTATAAACAGCTGGCACGAGCGGCAAAAGTGAGCTGGGGCCTTCATCCGGAGATCATCCACACCATTTACACGGCAGTAGTGGAGCCTGTAATCATGTACGCGGCGAGCGCCTGGGCGCCGGCAACAAAAAAGATCGGAGTGCAGAAAAGCCTCAACACGGTCCAACGAGGATTCGCGCAGAAGCTCTGCAAATCCTACCGCACCGTATCGTTGAACGCGTCCCTGGTGCTGGCTGGGATACTCCCACTCGACCTCCGAATACAGGAAGCAGCCGCTCTGTACGAGGCGAAGAGGGGGGTGCCACAGCCAGCACTTGCGGGCAGGGAGGTAGAGCGTGTGGTGGCATTTGCGGAGACTCCGCACCCGGCGAAACATACGGCCATGGAGTTCGTATGCCTGGAAGACCAGACCCGTGTGGAAAACCACAATAATCAAGCAGTAAGGGTGTTCACGGATGGCAGCAAGATTGAGGGTAAGGTCGGAGCAGCACTCTCACTTTGGGAAGGTGACGCCGAGACCAAATCAGTCAAACTGAGCTTGCCACCGTACTGTACGGTCTACCAAGCAGAACTTCTGGCCATATGCGTAGCCACGCGCGAGATCCTCAAGCGCAAAGAGGGAACTTTCGGTATCTATAGTGACTCAAAGGCCGCACTACAGACAGTCACAAACCAGGGTTCCCTCCACGCCCTGGCCGTGGAAGCGAGAGCGAACGTTGCCGTGGCTTTGTCCCAGAACAAAGATATTTCCTTGTTCTGGATAAAGGCACACGCAGGGCTAGAAGGCAACGAGCGCGCAGACCATCTCGCAAAGGAGGCTGCACTCCGATCCAGGAAGAGGCCAGACTACGACCGCTGCCCGGTTTCATTCGTCAAGCGGCAGATCCGATTAGGGTCGCTTGGCGAATGGAACCGGAGGTACCAGAGCGGTGAAACAGCCTCCGTCACGAAACTCTTTTTCCCAAATGCGATCGACGCCCACAAGATAGTTCGTAAAATTAAACCTGCAGGTATCGTTTCACAGATATTGACGGGTCACGGTGGGTTCTCCGAATACCTGCACCGCTTCAAGTGTAAGGAGAACCCATGGTGCATCTGTGAACCAGGTAAGGTGGAGTCGATCGCACACATTTTAACAGAGTGCCCAGTTTACTGTGCGGAGAGGAACATAGCGGAAACAAAGCTCGAGACCGATTTGACCTTGGATAATATTAGTAATTTAATGGAATCAACTAAATCTCGTAGAATATTTTTGGACTACTGCATCAAAATTATAACAAACGTAATACATCGAAATAAGGACACCTGAACCCTAATGCTTTGCCATATATGGATATAAAAAAAAATTAGATAACAAGGATATTGGCTTTGTAAATAATAATAAATAGTAAACTAGTGTCAAAAAGCAAGAAAGCATAAACAAGGTCTCTGACTATGTCAGGGGGACACGTGCAGAGCAGGAGTGGTTTTTAGCCGGTTCGAGTCCGGCACTACCTCGACTGCCTCACAGGAGATATTCCTGTGAGATAGTCGAGGTGTCCGTGGGGATTTTCCACTCCTGCCAAAACTATAAAAAAAAAAAAAAAAAAAAAAAAAACTACCTACTACTACCTACTACCTAGCTACTACTACCTACTACCTAGCTACTACTACCTACTACCTAGCTACTACTACCTACCTACTATTACCTACCTACTACTACCTACCTACTACTACCTACCTACTACTACCTACCTACTACTACCTACCTACTACTACCAACCTACTACTACCTACCTACTACTACCTACCTACTACTACCTACCTACTACTACCTACCTACTACTACCTACCTACTACTACCTACCTACTACTACCTACCACTACCTACCTACTACTACCTACCTACTACTACCCACTACCTACTACTACCCACTACCTACCCCTACCTACCCACTACATACCGACGAAAAAAAAAAAAAAAAAAAAAGTATCCTATGTCCTTCTCCTGGTTCTAAGCTACCTCCTCACCAATTTTCAGCCAAATCGGTTCAGCCGTTCTAGAGTTATAAATGGTGTAACTAACACGACTTTCTTTTATTATATAGCCTTAGTGTTATGCAATATTGATTTATGTCCTCCAACTACATGGAAATTTATTGTAAATGACAGTGTAACGTGTTTGACAATTTTACGGTGACATAATATATACTATCGAAACCGGAGGAGCTCGTGGCTAAATAAGAACAGCCGCTCGGGTCAACCTTTAGGTTAAGCCGTGCTTGCCTAGGTGGATGAGTGACCAACCTTTTTTTTTTTTTTTTTGGGATGGGAAATCATCAAATGACTTCTCCCACTCTGGGCGGAGCGGGAGGGAGTGTCAGACTCTTACTGACTAAAACCCCTCCATGTTCCTTCCTCGCCCTTTATGTTCCGGGGCCGCGGTATCTCTTTCGAACAGGCCCGCAACCCCGGCAGAAGTGACCACCCTTACATACCGAATTTCCTCTGAGCCACGTTATGCTGTTGGTCCCGGTCCCGTCATTTGTCCACCTTTGGCAGTCGTTACAGGTAGTCGATGGCCCAAAAAGTCTGAAAACCAGTGATAATCAAGTGGTATCGTATTTCCCAGTGTTAACTGAGTTGTGGAGGTCAGACAGGCAGTCGCTTCATTTAAAATACTTGTATTCAGCTGCATCCGGTTAGACTGGAAGCCAACCCCAACATAGTTGGTAAAAGGCTAAGCAGATGATATTTTATTGAAACCAAATCTTCCGAATTAAATTCATAAAATTTATGGAAAACACAACAAAAAAATCGTAACGAAAAGGAACAACACTATCCACAAAGGATTAATTACCGAAACATGACATTTATTCCGAAAATCCAACCTTTATACTTCTAGACCAAGCAGTGCGTTCTCTGCCACTTTTATACTTCTAGACCAAGCAGTGCGTTCTCTGCCACTGAATGAAAGTTCGCTTTGAATTTGACAAGCATGAATGAATTGGTTATTATACGACTGCACTGAGGCAAATAGCCATATCAACTTTCTGGGATTTCTTATCAAGAATAAACTTCCCAACACGATAAAGCACTGAAACAAGCTAGCGTTAATTTACCAAAAAAAAATAAGAAATGGACGATTTCTTAGCAACGTCGCGTGAAATGCTAGAATAGATAACAATGATAAAATGGCATATAATGTAAAGGAGTGCACATACGGGAACCCACAAGTGATAGCTTGGAAGCATTATGTTCATTCTATATGTTTACTTATCAATGTTTCTTTGTTAACTCGGTGTTGGAACAACCATATGCAATGGTGCGTGTGGTTTTTTCAAAGATTCTTCAACATTAACTATTAAATATATTTTCATCACTCTTGACGACTCGAATGGCGTGGCGGTAGTGAGGCTGCCTTACGTTCATAGGGTTCTGGGTTCGAATCCCGGTAGGAGCAAATGTTTGTGTGATGAGCATGGACATTTTGTTTCCGAGTCATGGATGTTTATATGTATAATAAGTAGGTATGTATTAACAAACAGAAAGTATGTATGTAGTATATCAACTATCTGGTGTCCACGACACAAGTCTTGCTTAGTGTGGCACTAGATGGTGCTGTGTGTTAATGTCCAGCGATATTTATTTATCAACATACAACCTGGCATTGACCTGCGAATTGATAAAAATGTCAGAAAATTTGAAAGTCGCAGGCTACCCAGACGCTTTCACCTTAAGTTTGTGTATTACTTATGGATTATATAATCGCATAGCCCATATTGTGTGAGTACTAGAGTACTAGAAAGCTATCATTCACTGGAAACCTACTTTATTTTTTGACTTGAATGTGCCCTGGCGGTTGAGAGTATGTCATGCTCACTCAAATGTCTCGCTGATGATGGCGCGTGTGTCGGAGCATTTGGTTCCCTTCAAAATGGTTGAGCTGAATAGTGCTGATCCATGTGTCATGTTCATGAACGGGCGCTGTCAGTTGTGACTCTTAGTTGCCATGGCTTATTTGAATGAATTATTTTGTTTTTACTAAAGACACTTTTAACGTGCACATTTTGCTACATTGTTCTCACATAATTTACCATCTCAATATGAATGATGTAACCAGGATTTGGTAACAATAATTTGATTTAAAAGAGTGTCCATGGAGTTTCTTGCCCGTTCTTCTCCATAGAGATCTACGCTAGGGAATGAGCAACTACAGTACTTTCACAGTTTTTATGTCTTGTGACTAGGACTGTAGCAACATTTAAATGTCATGTTTGTTTCGACAATTAAAAGTGCCTGTAATTGGCCTACTAGAAATAAATGCTTTGTGTTTTCCCGCCCGCCTGGGCGACGGGCGTTCAAAATACGTCCCATCCAAAACGTAACACTCGGTGAAGTATAATTGAGCTGCACGAAAGAGCTCCACTCCGACCCCGCTCTGGCCTCGGTCTGGTCTGGACACGGTTCAGCATAATATAAACCTTCCATAAGAGTTCTAACTTTTGACAATTCTTACTTAAAACCATCCATGTTCCTTCCTCGCCCTTTATGTTTTCCCTTGCCTTTTCAAACAGTCCCGCAGCCCTGGTAGGTTTCGGCCCTTCACTTTGCTGTCATCTCTTTGAAGCGCGCGTGTAACACAAACGCGTCAACACGGCCTGTTGTCATAAGACGGACGGACGCCGAGCTAGCCCATAGCTAACCCACAGGATCGTCTTCTAAATTATAACTTTTATTGAAGTGAACACGTTAACTTGTTTGTACGTATAGACACCGGTGTTAATGTCGGGTTCCCAATTAGTTTTATCTGTACACTTCTTGAAATAAACACAGATTAAAAAATGATAAAAAGAACATTAAAGCCATCTAATCTTTTCGCGTAGTAGTCTAATCAGTCAGCTTTGATATAAATACCCTTCACTGTCCACAACTTACAATCACTCGGCGACGAGTAATAACAGTATGCGTTTCCTTGCTCTGCTAGCCCTTTGCTTCGCGGCCGTCGCAGGTATGTTCTTAAGTAATTCGTTAGTGTTGTAAAGCATCAATTTAAAATTGCGCGTGTAAAGCATCAATTTAAAATTGCATTGTGTATATGTTATTTGTTTGCTGAAAAGGTTCAATCATTTAAAAAGTGGCGCTTGAACAGTAGTTTATTTAAATCTTCTTGTTTCCAGCCGTCCCCTCCAATCCCCAGAGGATTGTTGGCGGTTCGGTCACCACCATCGACCGGTACCCCACCATCGCTTCTCTCCTGTACACATGGAACTGGAGCGCATACTGGCAGGCGTGCGGTGGTTCCATCCTCAACAACAGAGCCATCCTCACCGCTGCTCACTGCACCATGTAAGTTTTTCTCCTTGTGAAAATATTTGAACGCATAAACCATTCATCCAATCAAGCTCGAGTAGTTTAATAATGTCTTTCTTCTTCTATTTCATTGTTTGTCCTGTATGAGTCCAATAAACACTAAATCTTTCTTTCTTTACAGTGGTGACGCAGCCGGCAGATGGCGCATTCGTCTCGGTTCCACCTGGGCTAACAGCGGTGGTGTTGTCCACAACGTGAACCAGATCATCAACCACCCACAATACAACGGCAACACTTACAACAATGACATCGCCGTCCTGCGCTCCGCCTCCACCTTCTCTTTCAACAACAATGTGCGCGCCGCTTCCATCGCTGGCTCCAACTACAACCTTGGTGATAACCAAGCTGTCTGGGCAGCAGGATGGGGCACAACTTCTGTGAGTTTATAAATTATTACTCTGCTGTTCAAATTGTGTGACCAAATATTTGTTTGATCAGTGATTAATGTTTGCATATTTTTGTTTCGCAGCAAGGTGGTTCCGCCTCTGAGCAGCTCCGTCACGTCGAGCTTCGCGTGATCAACCAGAACACTTGCAGGAACAACTATGCTAGCCGTGGTATCGGTATCACCGACAACATGTTGTGCTCCGGTTGGTCCGGCGGCGGTCGCGACCAGTGCCAGGGTGACTCCGGCGGTCCTCTCTACCACAACGGTATCGTTGTTGGTGTCTGCTCTTTCGGTATTGGCTGCGCTCAGGCTAACTTCCCCGGTGTCAACGCCCGCGTGTCTCGCTACACCGCTTGGATTCAGTCCAATGCGTAAGAAGTGATTTGTTGATGTTAGCGTTATTAAGGTTATGTTTTAAAAAATAAACTTTTCTACCAAAAATGTTTTTGTTTTCGTTTCTATTTACTCGTTATACTCGTATTATACTTTAAAACCCAGATTATTTCCATGAAACAAAACTAGAGACGACTATCATTCATTTGCAAATATCTATCATTATTTTCTGCTTTATCCTGCTGTATAATATGTTTAGACAACATTTTTAATATGTGCGTACTTATAGTAGGTATTTTATACCTTAATAACAGGCCAGTAGTAATACGTCACGTTGTTTGAAGCTGCTGGGTTACTGGCCATGCAAACTATAAACACCAAATTTGACCGGACCGTGTCTCAAGTTAGGGGTAGGTATTTGGGCGCAGCCATCAGGCTGATTGCTAACTGGGCAAACTGCGGTCGATAACTGGCCATGTTTGCAACTGCGGACTTATACGAACGCTCAGAGTAAACGCTACGTAAACAGTTAAAAGTTTTTCAAATTTTATTGGGGCAAAAATATCCTGTACGTTTTTCGGTAAAACCCAAAGTGACGCACTAAAAACATTGTGTTGTTGGATGGATTGAATAGTGTGGGTGTCGTGGAGGTGTTTGAAGTAAAGCTCTTCCAATAGCAAATATTTGCAAAAAAACTTGTTAAAAACTTGGAACTTTGATCCCCAATATCTCCGTAACCAGAAGGTATGGTAAACAACAAAAATGATAGCAATGTTCGGGAGAACAAGTGCCTTTCGGCTTCGTAAAGAATTTTTTTTACACCCTTAATGAAGCAACTGCCTATCTGACCTCAGAAACCCAGTCAGCCGTTAATAACGGGTAAAACGATACCAATTGGTAAGACTGATTACCAGACATTTGGGCCACTGCCACGTCTGCCAAATATCTACAACTACGACCAAAACCAACGACTCAACCTGCTGTATGAGATACGAGTTCCCATTTCATATAATTACTTAACTCTGCACTCTGTGGTTGGCGTAGTGGACGCACAAGGAATCAAAATGAAAGTCTAAGTATGGACAGTAGAGTCGACATGCCGACGCCCGTTGCCTGAATGCTAGCTACTAATGCCGCCATTTTCCAAACTTACGTATTTGCTTTGTTTATATAAAATAGCTTATAAATACGAACCATTAACTCAATTTGCATAGTAAATTAAGTGATAAAATGAGATGCGTTACTTAAGTAATTGATTTCTATTCTTTATTCGTCTTTCCTACACATTTTTTTCAATTATTTCTTAACTAGCTGACCCACTCAACTTCGTCTGCGTCACATAAGAGAGAAAAACGAAAGGAAAAAAAAATCCCCGTTTTTTGCTACATTTTTCATTCCTGCTCCGCTCCTAATGAGCGTAGCGTGATGTTATATAGCCTAAAGCCTGCCTCGATAAATGGCCTATCCAATACAAAGAGTTTTTCAATTCGAGCCGGTAGTTACTAAGCGTAGCGCATTCAAACAAACAAACTCTTCCGCTTTATAATATTAGTATACATGGTATATAGATAAACCTAATAAAATAACATTGTAGAAAAATTGTGGTCTGCCAGTGTCGGGAGCAGGATCCATGCTACCGATAATTTCAGGTTCCAGACACAGGAACCTCCTCACAATGCGAGTCATATCGAGGAGCACTACCTTCTTAATCAGGTCCTTGATCCAACCATCTTACGAGAGCCCCGACAGATATTCATCAAGGCTCTTCGCTATCAAGCCATTGGCCGTACCGATAATCGGAACAATGGTAGCCGAGTTCACGTTCTGCATGTGTATAGCCTCGTTTGCGAAGCCGAGATATTTCATTTGCTATTTTTTCTTAGATTTCACAAGGTTCTCGTGTTGGAGGATGGTAACATTGACTATTGTTAAGCGGCGTGCTGATCAGTCCATCAACACTATGATATACGACAATAGTCTTGTCTGTAATGACAGGCCTTGTACAGCGTGACATGGCTTTATTCGAGAACTGGGTAGGGTACATACTCAGGATCCACAAGCAACTTATCGCCGTTAGCCAGACGAGAACAATCAGAAATAATATCTGATGGACTCACCCGGACGGTATGCCCCGCCATACGACAAGCGTCCTATCGTTTTTTTTTACAAGACAATACATTTATTTGAAACATGAGTATATGCAGGTTCTTCATACACTAAAAATCCAACATCATATGTCTCCGGTTGTTGTTCGTCATGATAACTTCTTTCATAATAGCACATACATAAACTTTTGCGAATCGAATTCTTTGAATCACCGGACCATTAATCACGGAGTAATCAGCGTACATAAAAAAAGATTAAAAAGTAATATGTCAATCGAAAAAAAATATCTATTCTATTGAAATAGAATCTTCCGAATTAAATTCATAAAATGCTTGTGGATAACACAAAAAAAAATGTTGCGAAACTTTAAAGAACAACACGGTCCACAACGGATTATAACCAAAACAGGACATATTATAACGAAGGAGATCCCTTCGTTATAAATGTCCGAAAAGACTTTTAAACTTTTAAAACAAGCAGTGCAATCATTTCTCAATTTAAAAAGCATGAATTGTTTTTATGTGACCGCACTGAGGTAACTAGCCATATTTCAGGAAATTCTTATCATAAAACGAGTGTCTTTCTCTAAAAATAAATAAATGAAGGATAAACTTCCCAGCACTATAAAGCTCTAAAATAAGTGAGCGTTAATTTTTCAAAAAAACAAAACTAAAGAAATGTACGACTTCTTAGCAGTGTCGCGTGAAATGACTAATGACAAAATATTTTGGAAACATTACCTGTTACATTAGATAACAATGATAAAATGACGCGTATGGTAAAGGAGGGTTCATACGAGTGACAGCTTGGAAGAATAATGTTCATTCAAGTTTACTTGTCAACTTTTCTTTATTAACTCAGTGATAGACGATTGCATGTGGTTTTTTAAATATACTTTAGCAGTAAGACAAGAATTTAAAGTATGTAAAAACTGTCAAAGAAAGCAAATCTAAGGGATGGTTTATATTAGACCGAGCCGTACCCGGGGCGTACCGTGTACGTGGCCCGGACGGGGAACGGATTTGAAACGTTACATTCATTTTGTAAGAAGCAGTTTATATTACACCAGTAGTCCTTACACGTGCGAGAAGCGGATAAGCACTGGCTTATCCGCTTCTTGCACGTGTAAGGACTACTACACCATGGTTGTTGCTCAGCCCCGCTCCGTTCCTTCATAAACGTAACTCTCGGTGTAATATAATCGTGCTGCACGGATGGGCTCCACTCCGGCCACGCCCTGGCCTAAGCCCGGTCCGGACATGGACCTGCCTAACACAAAATTTATTCCCTTGTGTTTAAAACTTATTCTAACTCTGACCTCAAGCAAATACTAAAATACATGATAAAATCGTATTGTAAATATTGACTTTTACTAAAGTAAACACTTTGACTTGTTTGTACGTGTAGATCTAAACGGGTGTAAATGTCGGGAAGTCAAAGTAAAATTGAACTAGGGATCTCAAAATGGCGGGTAAATTTTGAACAAGAATAAATAGACAGTTTACACACACATTTACAAATAAATAAAATATACAGTTTATGAACATTGTAGTACAATTTGAAGTGGCCAAAAGTGAATTAAAAACGTCAGCTAGATTTTTATACTTTGTCCCCAATTCGTTTAATCTGTAGACGTCTTGAAATTAATACAGATTAAAATATGACAAAAAAAGAACATTAAAGCCATCTAATCTTTTTGCGTGTGCGTCTAATCAGTCAGCTTTGATATAAATACCCTTCACTGTCCACAACTTACAATCACTCGGCGACGAGTAATAACAGTATGCGTTTCCTTGCTCTGCTAGCCCTTTGCTTCGCGGCCGTCGCAGGTATGTTCTCAAGAAATTCGTTAGTGTTGTAAAGCATCAATTTAAAATAGCATTGTTTATATGTTATTTTTTTGCTGAAAAGGTTCAATCATTGCAAAATTGGCGCTTGAACAGTAGTTTATTTAAATCTTCTTGTTTTCAGCCGTCCCCTCCAATCCCCAGAGGATTGTTGGAGGTTCGGTCACCACCATCGACCGGTACCCCACCATCGCTTCTCTCCTGTACACATGGAACTGGAGCGCATACTGGCAGGCGTGCGGTGGTTCCATCCTCAACAACAGGGCCATCCTCACCGCTGCTCACTGCACCATGTAAGTTTTTCTCCTTGTGAAAATATTTTTACGCATAAACCATTCATCCAATCAAACTCTAGTAGTTTAATAATGTCTTTCTTCTTCTATTTCATTGTTTGTCCTGTATGAGTCCAATAAACACTAAATCTTTCTTTCTTTACAGTGGTGACGCAGCCGGCAGATGGCGCATCCGTCTCGGTTCCACCTGGGCTAACAGCGGTGGTGTTGTCCACAACGTGAACCAGATCATCAACCACCCACAATACAACGGCAACACTTACAACAATGACATCGCCGTCCTGCGCTCCGCCTCCACCTTCTCTTTCAACAACAATGTGCGCGCCGCTTCCATCGCTGGCTCCAACTACAACCTCGGTGACAACCAAGCTGTCTGGGCAGCAGGATGGGGCACAACTTCTGTGAGTTTATAAATTATTACTCTGCTGTTCAAATTGTGTGTCCAAATATTTGTTTGATCAGTGATTAATGTTTGCATATTTTTGTTTCGCAGCAAGGTGGTTCCGCCTCTGAGCAGCTCCGTCACGTCGAGCTTCGCGTGATCAACCAGAACACTTGCAGGAACAACTATGCTAGCCGTGGTATCGGTATCACTGACAACATGTTGTGCTCCGGTTGGTCCGGCGGCGGTCGCGACCAGTGCCAGGGTGACTCCGGCGGTCCTCTCTACCACAACGGTATCGTTGTTGGTGTCTGCTCTTTCGGTATTGGCTGCGCTCAGGCTAACTTCCCCGGTGTCAACGCCCGCGTGTCTCGCTACACCGCTTGGATCCAGTCCAACGCGTAAGAAGTGATTTGTTGTTAGCGTTATTGAAGTTATGTTTTAAAAAATAAACTTTTCAACCACGCAATATTCTAGTTTTCGTTGTTATGTACTCGTAGTATCATTCTTTAAGACCCAGATTATTTTAACGAAACAAAACCAGATACGACTACCATTCAATTTTAAATATTCGTCACAATTTTCTGCTATATCCTACACGTTTAAGTTTATATGGACAAGGTTTTACTACGATCGAATGCGTATGTCATGTCACAAAGTTTTGCGCACACTGAATTATTTTGATCTATATTTGTCATGACCGTGTGTAAAAAAATCATAGATGGTCATTATAATTGATTTGGTTTTTGCAAAGCCTTTTTGTACGTTGCAAAGAATATTATTTGATAAATGATAAATTATATTTTTTTTAGCAAGTAGCTTTTTGGTTCTCGATATGAATTGAAATGTACTTTTTAAATATTATCGAAAACATTGGTATCAATTAATGTAATTTCAGAGAACCAATGGGGTTTTCCATTAGCGAGAAGCATAGAAGATGCAGTCTTAGAAATAACTAGAACTATAACAAATAAACTCAAAACATTAACAGTTTTCCGAGACCTATAAAACGCTCTTGACATTGTTCTGTTTCTTGAAAAGTTGGAGCAAATTGGTGTGGGGGAATTTGTCTGGATATATTCAGGAGTTACCTGAGTAAGCATTCGCAAAAAGTAAAGTTGGGAAATCACATTAACAAACAACAATTACTTACTTATAAAGTCCTGCAGGAATGTATATGTCACTGTAAAATTGTCAAACACGTTAGATTTAGAGAGATTGTAAACTCTCGAAACATTGTCAAACGAACATACTGCTCACAATAAAACGCATTATTTGTCGTTAAATGCATGCGATGGTAGTCAACTCGCGCGGTGTGGGGCCCCCTTGCCCAATGGTACCACTCTCATGAAAAGATAATGTACCGTTCCTGAGAAATACCGATTTATATAACTTAACCTTAAAACTCTTTATATTCCCTTAAAAAGCGTAGTAGGAGGGTTTGAAGGTACCTAACTTACCTAACGTTGGGGGTGCCTCAAATCCCGATACTGGGGGATACTTCCTTATGTTCAGTTGTCAATATTTCGAGAGTTTACAATAACTCTAGAGAGATTACAATGTAACGTGTTCGACAATTTTACGGTAACATAATTATACATAAATAACCTATGTAATCTGGTCCTAACTAACACTAAAATTATAACCTACGAGGACGATACCGTCATGCTCATTCATGGCAAAGATTGGATAGATACCCGCTCTTAAGCAGAGTCCACTGTGATTGTTGTAATGAAATGGCTAACTAAAACACATTGCACTGCATTACACCAACATTTGCTCCAGCCCTGGTGACCTGTAATACAGGCTTCTTTGATAACCTACCTAAGGCACCAGCCTTTTTCAATAGTGGAATATAACTTTGTCTACAATATTGATATATTTCACGAACCAATATTGTGAAGAGAAAATAAATGAAAAAAATTATGTGATCTACTCGATCCAAATGTATGGGACAGCAGATTATGCGGCGTCATGTTAACTTTAGCTTATAACCAGCTAGCAGACGATCAAGACGTTTTAACGCAACTTCATTTTCCGGATTATGATAAGCACTTTTGAAGTTATGCGGGAAAAACATACAGACAGGCTGAAATCATAACCCTCTGCCGTTGTAGGATAAAAAATAAAGGAACGTTACCGTGAACAGGAATAAATGTATTGTAATGCTATTAAATAATTTACAGAAGCAAATGGTTTGTAGGACACACGCCAGGGCCAGAACATCAAGCTACCCAAAACTGTAACTTTTACCAATCAAACTTGAACCTTATGCTTTATCGATAAAGACAAAAATCTGTTTTTGATTACAGACAGTGTAATCAAACATTTGAAATATTGTATTAGCTTGATATTCCGTCTGTACTGTTTAATTTGTGCACGTAGCAATCTTGATTCGTAGCAAAGCTCGTAGCATTGTAGCACGTCGCTACGAAATTAACTTCTACGCGACTTGATTCAAAACTCAACGGATAGTATTTTTAAATTAATTTATTTTTTATAGATGTCTTATTGAGTCACACTAACGTTTTTTCTTTCAATCAGCATGTCTATAAAATAGGTAACTTTTCCACCTTCAAAAAGAGTGAGAAATTAAACGTTAAAGTACGGCCTTCGTGGCGAAATCCGACTAAGCGACCGCGCTGATGTGTGACGTCATGTGGTGCGCTGGAAATAATTTTAATGAATTAATTTAATAACTGGTCCGAGGTAGTGCAGGAGAAAAGTACCTGAAAGGATATGGGGGAGTATTTTGCCCAGCTGTGGGACATTTAAGGTTACTGAAGTATAAAATGTGATAATAACATTTAAAGACAAACACTTAAGGGGCCGGCGGAGTATGCGTATTTCATACAAACGTAATACCAAAATCTATACTTAATATTATAAAGCAGAAGAGTTTGTTTGTTTGTTTGGTTGAACGCGCTACTCTCAGGAACTACGGGTTCGAATTGAAAATTTCTTATTGTGTTGGATAGTCCATTTATCGAGGAAGGCTATAGGCTGTAAAACATCACGCTACAATTATTAGGAGCGGAGCAGGAATGAAAAATGTTGCAAAAACGGGTTTATTTTTTCCTTTCGTTTTTCTCTCTTATGTGACGCAGACGAAGTTGCGCGGGTCAGCTAGTAATTTATAAATCAAACATATTCTTCAGGAAGTGTGTATTTATTTCGATTGGATTACAGAATATCTATGTTCCCAAATATATATTTTGAAAGAACAATGATACCAAGACGAGATATGAGGAATTTTTAAATTTCTTTATAAAACTTATTTTTCTCATAACTCTTGATTAGATCAGTGTCCAACCAAAACATATATGTTATTTGGAAACCTAGATATTCTGTAATCCAATCGAAATAAATACACACTACCTTAGGAATGTGATTTGATTGTTTACAAATTATTTTGGTATTACGTTTGTATGAACTACGCATGCTCCGCAGGCCTCTTAAAATAATAAGTGCAAATCACATCACCCGCAATCGGACATAATACAGCCACGTGACGTCATCGCCGTAGCTCGCAAAGGAACGCTTAAGTTAAAGATAACGCTCAATTTAGATGAAACAAAAACTAGTATTATTATTTACTAGAGTGTGGACCATAGATATTTCTATGGTGTGGACATAAAATCCAATACCTTTTAAAATATTACATTGATGTTTTGGTGTGACTCATTGCAAACATTTATAAAGAAATGCAGCGGTGGCCCAGTGGTGGCGGCCCCGACTGACCAGCGGTGGCCCGGTGGTGGCGGCCCCGACTTACGAACAGTAAGTCGTGGGTTCGAACCCAGACAGGCGCATAACTTTGTGTAATTTATTTCATCTCCGCTGCTCTCAAAACGGTGAAGGAAAACATCGTGAGGAAACCGGCATGTCCTAGAACCAAAAATTCGAAGATATGTGACATCTACCAATCCGCACTGGGCCCACGTGGTAGATTACAGCCCATTCCCTCTCATTGAGAGGAGGCCGTGTCCCAGCAGTGGGAACATTATAGGCTGATGATGATGATGATGATGATGATGATAAAGAAATGATTGATATTTCTGGATTCTCTTTCAAAGAAATTATCATATTCTTACGAATACTCTAATCTATTGTTCAGAAAATGTGTGTCCAGTCTAATGTCCCAACTATGTATAACATAAGATCACGCCTATAAACTCCGAAGGGTAAGCCAGGGGGGTTTCTACCCAGAGTGGGAGAAGTCGTTTGATGATTTCCCATCCTAAAAAAAAAAAAAAGGGCGGTTTCCCATATTACCATATTACACCCATATTGTGTCAGATATTTAGGATGAGTCCGTTTCTATTAACTGAAGCATACATCCAGACTTCTCAGAGCTGCTATGGCACATATATGGTGGAATAATTACCCCCATTATACTTTGTCCGAACCGGGAATCGAACTCCACGATCTGAGGAGTGCATGCTCAGCAGTAGCCCTTGACTCTTGTAGGCAACGAAGCAGTAGATATTTTATAACGAGGCTTAAATATTCACAGATTTTAGTTATATTTAGTCAAATTAAATCTTTACTACTTTATGAAGTATTTTATTATTAGGCACCTACTGTAATTTTGAAGTATCAAGTATCTTTTCAACCGACTTCCAAAAAGAGGAGGTTATCAACTCGTCTGTATTTTTTTTTTTTTTTTTTGTGTTTGTTACCTCAGAACTTTCGACTGGGTGAACCGATTTTGATGATTCTTTTTTTGTTTGAAAGCTGGTGCTTCTTGATTGGTCCCATTTTAATTTGTTGAAGATCTGATGCTGATCTTCCGAGATATACAAAGGAACTCTTCAAAAATAGACGGCAAATCTGCAGTAATTGCTGCAATCGCTTGAAGGTTCATTGTTCATACTAAATCATGACGTAACATCACGCCTGTATGCTCTGAGGGGGTACCTAGATGTGTACAATACTCCCAGATTTCGACAATGTTTGTTGCCTCTGAGCTTTCGACTGGGTAAACCGATTTTTATGATTTTTTTTTATTTGAAAGCTGGTGCTTTCCGTGTCGTTCCATTTCAATTTGGTTAAGATCTGACGCTGATCTTCGGAGATATAAATAGAAATCTTCAAAAATACACGGCAAAGCTGCAGTAATTGCTGCAATCGCTTGGTTGTTTATTGTTTATGTAACATAGTGACGTAACATTACGCCTGTATGCTCTGAGGGAGTACGCAAAAGTGTACAATACACCCAGATTTCGACAGTTAGATATGTTAAGTTCCACTTAATGGGATCCTGGAGAAATAGAGGGAATTCCTTAAATTTTATAGGCAAACCAGAAGCGATTTGGGTAGTTTTAGGAAGAGTACATTCTTGGAGTGATCCCATTTCAATTTGGTAAAGATCTGATGAAGAGCTTCGGAAGATAGGCGACGGGAACTCCTCAATAAATGATAGCAAATGTACTGGGATCGCTGAAATCTCATATCTGTCTATTGTTTACACCAGTTCATAAAAGAAAATTACGCCGGTACGCTGTGAAGGGGTAAGTACATGTGAACCACTAAAAAATGAAAAATAAAAACTTTTTTACAAAAAATAAAACCGACTTCAGAGAAAACAAAAAAGTGAAAAATAACTTTTTTTTTTTTTTTTTAAGGATGGGAAATCATCAAATGACCCCCCCCCACTCTGGGCGGAGCGGGAGGGAGTGTCAGACTCTTACTGACTAAAAACCATCCATGTTCCTTCCTCGCCTTTTATGTTCCGGGGCCGCGGTATCTCTTTCGAACAGGCCCGCAACCCCGGGTGAAAAATAACTTTAGCTTCAGAAGTCGGTGACTAAAAAACTAAATCAATCAAACAAAGGTCACCGACTTCTGAAGCTAAAAATATTTTTTACTTTTTTGTTTTCTCTGAAGTCGGTTTTATTTTTTGTAAAAAAGTTTTTTTACCTAAGTTAATCATTATTATTGTTTTTTTGTGTGTATATGCTCTTGCTAGAAATTCGATAAACAATCGTTTGGTGCATAATTCAGCATTGGTGCACTGTAGACCCGAACTGTGGTGACGTACCTGAAACAATAAGAAAATAATATTTAGATATCTGTAATAATTACCTATTTGTCTAAAAACTACTGATCTGGACTGGCGAGGACATTCTAAGAGTCAAGGCATTCACCCAGTTTACTGGTGTGGTGTTGTTTGGTAGAGTAAATAGTCAGGTACAGTAGATACGAGTATACAATGAAAAATAGATTTACTTATTCTTACACTATTGAAGATCTCCTATTCAACAGTTATAATTTGACGCAACAAATACAGCAATTGACAATGGTGCACTAGGAAATTCCTCATTGATAAACCATTAAAGCATTCTTCAAACAAAGAAACTTAAAAACCTTAACAGAAGACATAAGGACCATTGTCGCATAATTTTTCCTCCACAGAGCGAGACTGAATCACCGCTTTGATGGTATAAGTGGTATTTACGCGATGAATTATTTAACTTGTTTCAGCGCAACTTTCCATCTGTTGTGGTATGCCTGACGAATGCCAATGTCAGCGGCGGAGACACCCGAACGGCGGCGGAAACAGCCGAACACCTGGATCGATTTTTCTAGTTGAACTTACCGCGGTTCATGTACGCTGGCGTTCTATTTGTAGTACTAGTTTAAGGCCATTAAAAGGACAGGTTTTGACCTCTATTTCAATGTACAATGCCAGGGTCTGTAGTTGATATTGGATTGGAAACTAAACGTTTGTTTCATAACCGTTTTGTTTCTTCTCTTATCTAATCTGCAGATGGTATCTTTTAATTCAACTTGTGTGTATTTGAAATGATACCGAGAGAAGAACTTTTCGGCAGTTTTGGTATCGCGTGCGATTATCTTGACATCGATAACACAATTAATGGACTTGTGTTGTGGATACCTTAGCATTTTCGTACACTGTACAGAGATAGGTAAAGATTTCAGCCTTTTTAGCAGCGGAATTTTGATCTAGAATTTGGGACAAGTTTTTTTATTTTTATTTACCCCGGGTTGCTTGTACTGATAGGAGCACATCTAAAGCGTTCTTTACTTAAGTTTTTATTTGGGGGTGCTTGGTCTGGAGGTCGCGAATGTTGAACACGAGGTCCTGAGGTCGGGCAAAGTGTTATTAGGTTTTTCATAAGGCATTTTTGAGTTGCAGCCACGGAGTATTTTTTTTTTGTTTTGGGAAATCATCAAATGATGAGGGAGTGTCAGATTTTTACTAACTAAAATCCATCCATGTTTCTTCCTCTCCCTTTATGTTTCGGGGCCACGGTATCTCTTTCAAACAGTCCTGCAGCCCCGGCAGGAGCCACGGAGCCTGGATTGGTGACCTGTTAATGGCAGCAGGCTGGTTCCTCTTACACAGGACTTAAACATAACTGGCAAAATGTGGTATACTATGAGGTTCACCTGTGCCTAACCCTTTGGGATTACGGGCGTGATGCTATGGAATCATTCCCGCTGCGACGAGTCCCTTTACGTCGACTCGTGATTTTTAACCTTCGAGACAAAAACGTCGGGGTTATAAGTTTGACGTGTCTGTGTGTGTGTGCCTGTCTGTGGTATCGTAGCTCCCGAACGGATGAAGCGATTTTGATGATTTTTCAATCGTTAGATAACTTTATCAGAAGAGTTAATCTGACGTTTTGACAGAGAGTCCATTTAAAAACTGTCAAAATGTGAAACTTATTCACGGGATAAAAGTTAACTGGCGATTGAAAAACCAGCCCTTATAGGCAAATAATGAAATTTATAACGTTTTTAAATTAATCATGACTTGAATTATCGATGATGGCCTGCGCAAGTAGCGATTAACAACGCTTAGGTATATCTCGTTAAATAAGTATTTTAGTTATCTTGTAGTTTGTACTTTATTTTGTCACAATAAGTCCACGTATGATCGATAACGCCGTAATTAATCTGCAAATGAATGATTTGCACGAACACGTTAAGCCTAATTACGCATGCCATACGTATATACAGGGTGGAATTGGTCCACCAAGGCACAAATGGGAACCATCAACATACATTTCCAGTAGAACCTTTCCAATACAATTGGAGATCCGTATCAACTTATTTTATATAGTTTGATTGGTCGCTGTTTGTACATTATTCCGAATCTCCAAATTATTTGAATTTTTCATCGACAATTTTTTAGAAGTGTAAACTTCCTTGTTGATCGCGTTGAGCATTTGTTGACTGAATAAAAATCATAATCGCTCGTAATCATGGATCTCGCATGATCGTCACGTGCGCTTTTCGTAGCACTCACACAGTTCTTTTCACTTTTATCGGTAGTCCCCAAAACTGTCCCGTATATTTTTATACTGCCTTTCCAGTCATTTTGGCAGTGTACGGTCGAACAAACTATTTGGTTTACACTTTACAGTGTAATTTGTGGGTTAAACTGTAAACCAATTAGCTTGTTCGACCGCACGTATTGATCTTTTAAGGGACTTTTTTCTTCATTTTTCTTATCTTGTAACAAGCAAGGTTATAAATTTATAGGCATTGTCTGTTCTTATCAAACGTGTATTCTGGTAAAGACACAGAGAGCTCTGTTGAGAAACACTATAAACGAGCATAAGTATTGCCATTTGTCAAATCAGAAAAAAAAGCAGATTTTTTTAGGTTGAAGCGAAGATTAAAATGTTTATTTACCCTATTTATTATTTACGTAGAGTTAAGGTCGTGGCTCACTTGACAAGCACCGCACCAGCACGGCACCAGCACAGCTCCTGACCGGCGCCGCCTCGAATATAGGCTAATTAATACGAGTGATCAAATAAAATCATAAATAAATAAAACCATCTGTTGTTCGCAGTTTTTTGCGTAAGTAATAAAAACATATTATTATCACTGTTTAAAAGTCTTTGATCGTGAAACTGTAAACTTTATTTATTCTGACTGGCTCAATATCAAAGATACTTCAATGGCACTATTGGGGAAATATAGAGCCGCAGAAGTTGCTTTGCTTGCAGCTTTTGTAGCACATAGGATGGGAAAAGACTTATTCACCTAGTAAGTAGCCTGTCGCCGATTTCAAACTAAAATATCTAATCTACTGAGGATTTTCTTAAACAAAACGTCTAGGTTTTATCAAGCATTTTTTTCTCAATAGTTAAAATAAATAACGGGTGTAAAACACCTCTTAACGAAGCCGAAAGACACTTGTTCTCCTCGTCATTGCGATATTTTTTTGTTATATACCATACCTTCTTGTTACGCAGATTTGGGGGTCAAAGTTACAACTTTTCGACGAGTTTTATTTTTTAATACAAGGTGTATTGGAATATTTTTACTTTAAACACCTCTAAGACCCGTGCACTAATTAATCCATCCAATGAGCACAATGTTTTAAGTGAAGTTCTACCACAAAACATGATTTTTCACCCTTCACTCAACCGACTTAAAAAAAAGAAAAAAGTTTAAA
Organism: Xestia c-nigrum; assembly: GCA_916618015.1. Classification (NCBI taxonomy): domain Eukaryota; kingdom Metazoa; phylum Arthropoda; class Insecta; order Lepidoptera; family Noctuidae; genus Xestia; species Xestia c-nigrum. Next base: position 7,734,552 of record OU745245.1, on the reverse strand, counting down.
TAACTTTAGCTTCTAAGTTGGTGACCTTGGTTTCATTGATTAAATTTTTTTGTCACCGTCTTCAGAAGCTAAAGTTATTTTTTGTAACATTTTTTTTAAATCGGTTTTATTTTTTGCAAAAAATGTTTTTATTTTTCACTTTTTAGTAGTTTACATGTGCTTGGTACACATGGATAGTGCATACCGTTACAATTACAACAAGCCCAAACACGACTAGGATACATTGTCTCATTATGGAGTTCCGTGACTTGGCTTCATCATCAGATCTGATGATAGAATGGTTCTTTTCGAACGCAAATGCTTCGTTTGTTGCAGAAAATACCAAAATCGCTGTACGTTATCTTATAAAATTTGAAGAGTTCCCTCGATTTTGCCAAGATTCCATCATCAGATCCCAACTTGGTGGCTATGTCATTTGGAAAGTATCCATTTCTAAAAAAAAAAAATTTGAAATCGGCAAGCGACGAAGTTATGCGCGAACAAACATAATAGAAACATCCGAATTGAGAACCTCCTCCTTTTTTAGAAGTCGGTTAAAAATAAAAGTGGTTTCCCAGCAATAATTTTTGCGTAAAGTTACTTAGTTTGATGTACAGAATGCTTGGTTGACGGCTTCGTGATGAGGTGGCACCCTGTACAAACAAAACTTATAAAACACCAACAAATTATTACCGAATGCGATCGGCATTATGAATGGCCAAGCACATTGCAAAATATTGTGCAATATTTTTACTATTTATTTATACTAATTGACATGTGAAGTACTATAAAGAAGTGTCTTGTACTGTAATACATCCATACAAGATAAATAATATATTTGAACAGTAACTGTTTTATCTTTGTAAATCTGGGATTAATGACTAAAACAAAATATTGTTGATAAGAACAATTAGGAAAAACCCGCATTATTACCTGTTGATTTGTTGTTAAAATTGAATGTTAGTAATTGATATAAACATTAATTACCTAAAAAAAACTCAATACTCACCACGACGAATTTTGGATGTCAAGTTTCAAAAAAGACCTAGGAAGGTCAAATGTTTCAGATAGGTCGAAATCCAAATACTTATGAGAACAAACTTAGAACACCCCGTTGTTTTTGCGTTAGGGGTTAAACAGATCTTATTCATTACAGGAACTGAAGGCTCCAAACTAATAGCTGAGTTTTGGGCAGGACACTATTTAAAATGCTCATCGGCACACTAATAAGAAGATTCTCGTTCCACCTCTTCCACGTTCATAATTAACTGGTCATGTTTCGGTGTTATAGGTAACTTATATGCATGATCGCAATATAAAAATACAAATATCCTTATTAAATTCAATCAACAAGTCGTTTTTTTTATCTTCTTTAAAACTAGCGACCCGTCTTTGCTTCCATCTGTCAAGTTTTAAACTATCCAATCTTTCAAACAAAATTTTAATCAGACGGGCTGTTTCGGAAATTAGCGTATTCTACGGACATAGAGACAGGTGTATTTTATTATATCTTAATTAGCTGAGAAATCCTCCACGAGTGATGTTGTTATTTTTGTAGGTAAACCTCTATCTCTATCTTTCCATAAAAGGAAGACCTAATACTAACAAACAATACTCAATATTATTAACCCTCAATGCGATGGTAGCCTTGATATCAGAATAGACAATGTCATGCTCGTGTGACATTGATTTGTGGTATTATTATCGTAGCGCCCTAGATACCTTTACTTTAGGATTGTTTTATGCCAGCTGCCAATATATAGGAGGGTGTCACACGGTTACACCTCTGTGTAGAGTCTACACAATCAAGTCTCACAATCTCACAAAGTTTTCAATTAATATAGAGAGGACAGCAGACAAAATTTCATAGGAAAATATGATAGAATAATGTGATCAAAGAAAAAATCACTATCACTACATATTATAAAACATAGTCTCCCGCCGAGCTGTCTGTCCCTATGTATGCTTAGATCTTTAAAACTACACAACGAATTTTGATGCGAGTTTTTTTAATAGATAGAGTGATTCAAGATAAAGGTTTTAGTATATAATTTTAGGCGGGCGAAGCCGCTGGCATCGGCTAGTATTGAATAAACGTAGGTCGGAGTACTTACCATACTATTTGGTATGTGTGTGTTTTCGAGATATTATTCTTACAATAATAGGAGGGCTCTTAGCCATCTCGTAACTTTCCTATTTCGACAACTAAACAAAAGCCAACTCGTATCTATTTTAATCTTCATACATTGATTCCCATTTCGTCAACTAGATTCCTGATTAATAAAATTGTGTCTCGCAAGTCAAAACTTGCTCGTCGGCGCAGTCTTGCAAAGGCGGTGGAGTAAATGTATTGCCGGTGCGCCGCGCCGCGCGGAGAGGTGAGCGCTGATCGTTCGCGCGGTTGCGCGGCATACTTGTATTAGGTATCCACGGATTTCATACAAGCCAATACGACGTGACGTCATGCGTTTCACCACCCGACCGCGTGTAGTGTGAGAAGTTGTTTTGAATGCAATCAGAATCCCACAACGATTAACATCAGAAACCCAACATCAATCGTGGAGGATCAGAAACGTTCTACCCTGTTCCTTGATCCTCTACCACGAAATAGTGCTTTCTATTTCAAGAACACAATATCAACATTATCGACCTTCGATGTTCACACGAGCCTCGGATCGACGTTTAATAAAGACCTTGACACATTGCCACGGTCAATTTACATCGAAATACGGTCAATTAGTGAACATATGCCCGTGATAGGAAGTTGTTTTGTCTACAGTAATTTATACCCGCCAAGGACTGATTTAAATGTATGAGATGTAGTATTTTTTCCGCGGCATACAAAGTAGGTATTCTATATTCTGGTCTATCTGAGTTATAAAAAAATAAGCTCCTGTCGCATTTATTGTACACTAGCTGACCCGCGCAACTTCGTCTGCGTCACATAAGAGAAAAATACGAAAGGAAAAAAAAACCCCGTTTTTGCAACATTTTTCATTTCTGCTCCGCTCCTAATAGTCGTAGCGTGATGTTATATAGCCTAAAGCCTTCCTCGATAAGTGGACTATCCAACACAAAAATAATTTTTCAATTCGAACCAGAAGTTCCTGAGATTACAAACAAACTCTTCTGCTTTATAATATTAGTATAGATATAGATATATTATTATGGATTTGTTAATAAATCTCGAGAATGAAAAATTTTCAGTTGAGAGGTGGGTACCTACATGCAGGTAGTATCAGTTGAAAGATTACAGATTAAATCCACATTATGAAAAAAGGGTTTTTTTTAATTAAATGACATGGTGAACATCTCATTTAATAAATATTTATGCAAGTCTGAACAAATGAAATAAATGCATCATGTCATCGTGCGACCAAAACACACCCAGGCTGCTGGAGATGCAATCCATTCGTAGCTATTTAGGCATCCCAAACTCCATCTCACAACGGAAAAACTTCTAATGCATTTTAAATTCCAATAAGACAGTATTGAAATTTGCCGTTAAATCAAGACTTAAGAATCAAGTTTTGATCAATAAATCAATGAATTTAAAACAATCTAATCTAATCACAGTAAACATCCTGTCATGAACATCATTTGGAACAAAAATTATCAATTATTCATTACCTATTTTTAATTTTAAATCATTAGGATAAATAATTGATGGATCGATTTTATCGAGATTATAAAACACATTAGTAAAAACACTTGCTATGATCAAGAGTCGAGGTGCGGTCGCGCAAATGGTCACGGTCAACGTTCATCTAGCTTCATGAAGTCGAAAGGCAATTGTTCTCATGCGACAATTTTTGCGTAAAGTTCTAAATGCTTGGTGGAAGGCTTCTTGAAAGGGTTTTTACTCCTTGTATACTAGAGTCGCCAGGAGCTAGGTGGAGTCGAGAAACATGCGTGGTGAACGGTGGCGGTGACTCCCTTTCTTGTCATGTCGTTTTAGCTACACGTGTATAAAAAAAGGAACGAAGCCTAGCCGTCTATGCCTATACGAGCGCACTGCAATTTATACCTAAAGAAAAACTAAAGAGAACACGGAGTCGTGATCTCAATCGTTTTCACCGTAAGCATGACTTGATGAATTAGTGAGCGACACGTTCGTTTTCGAAACGTATACCAGTAAAATCTTTTGATTATTTTTATAAAACAAGGTACATAATTATACCTAAATCAAGTTTATTAAATTCGTCACTAGATTTTTGTTTTATTTGAAAAGTTGATAGGACATTGATTCGGTTTAACAAAGTGTCATTGAGTTTTGTGGTCCGAAGTTTGAGTTTGTATCCGCTTCCATTTTCATATATGACTTCAATGTAACTGGCTTAATTTGGGTCTCTTTATCTCTGCCTGTCCTTTCGGTTAAACAGGCGAGATATTATATAAAGTTCTTGCTCAACCAAATTCGAAACAAGAACAATCGAAAACAAATAGGAAACAATGAAGCGGTGGGTCTGTACTTTGCGACTTTGTTCAACTATCGGGACCAAACTGCGGTACTACTAGTTCACAATTGCAATTACTTTGCCTTACGAGAGGCTATAGTTTCATGGTCTGAGAACGAACCGTGTGATAACGAGTTTCTTCTGAAGTAGAAGTGAAATTAAACTAAAAATAATGAAGAACACGAAATATCATAGTGATCACGAGACGAACCGGGACATAACTTGGCATACAAGCAGATCTGATAGGACTTACTCCTTTAAAAACACTATCAACTATGATCGTGTCTTAGAACCTAGGTCATGTGCCAATTTAATCGCGTTAGAAGGATTCAAACGCTATGCGCAACTGCAACCGATGTGACCGATTTTTTACGCTACTGATTTTTCAGTTTAACTTTTGTTAAACTGAAAGTCAGTTCTTGGCTGACTTTCATATTATAACCCACCGCGGTGCACGCTGTGCACGGGCACGTGACGCACGTTAGCTGCGTGGATTAATTTGTTTGACAACGCGGGTCTACGTTTCCACTGCAGTTATACATATGGATGTTCCACGTGGCACACGAAGTAGCTAAACATGTATTTTTTCCAAAAGTTTACGTGTATAGCGTGTACTGCGTACACAGCGTGCATAGCGTTTACAGCTTTGAGCTATGTGTGTGCCTTATTCGAGCAAGCCATGCATGTTCTAATAACGTCAATGAATGCATAGCGTGTCCGTGGGTTGCAGTGGACACATTCACATACATTTTCTTGCAGAGCGAAGCTTAATACACTTCCTCGCTTGGGTTTCCGTCTTTATTGTAGCGTACTACACAGGTATCTTTGAGTAAACTATCTGTCAAAGTCCACTGTCTGGAGTCTAGTCTACTCGATTTGACCGCATATAATATACTGAACTGTGTATCAGAAATACGGTCAACTCGGCTGCAGTCAGACACAGCGCCCTGAGAGATAAGTGAACGTCATTTGCTATCAAATTTGTGATTCTAGGACACGCCCGGTTCTTTACGGTCGGCATTTTTAAGACAGTGATAATTATGTTTTGTGTAAACTGATACAAAAATTATCACCTGACACCATATTATAATTACTTATAATTATCACAAATGTTTTTAAAATTCTGATTCTGACACCAAATTCTAAAAAAACAGGAAAATCAATAAGTTTTTATTTATCAACCGCGGTACCTACAGGGTTATCACCACGTATGAAATCATCGTGGGTGTCAATCGGGGATGTTTTTGTTATTAAAATATTAGGTTAGATATGTTACTTAAGATTGAGATAACGATAAAAAAAGATGGTGACTGTTAGTCACTGGATTAGTTACTAGCATTTCGTACTTTGTCCGCGCGAATTTGGACATTTAATTACGTACTTCGTTATTATCAAGTTAAATAAGTATTTGTGTCAAGTTACAAGTTCCCAAACAGAAGAAAATAATATTGTAGATGGAAAATGAAAAATAACATGCAGTACTAACAGAAAATAATAAAAATAACATAAATGTTAATTTAAAGTTTCATGCCTTTATGCTTTATTCGAGGAGCTCGTGGATAAGTAACAACAGCCGCTTGGGTCGATCGTTAGGTTAAGCAGTGCTTGTCTAGGTTGGTCTTTGGATGGGTGACCACCCATTACATACCGAGTTTCCTCCGTGTCTCGGAAAACACGTTAAGCTGATGGTCCCCGCTGTCATTTGTAGATCTTTGACAGAGGTAGTCAGTGAGCCGAAAGTCTGACAACCAGTCTTACCGAGGTTTATCGTATTACCCAGTTCTAACTGAATTGTGAAGGTCAGATAGGCAGTCGCTCCATTTGAAAAGGCTAGGCAGATGATGATGATGCATGCATTAAATGCTTTATTATGTTTTTGTTCCAAATAAAAAAAAAAACACTTTTATCCAATGATATCCTACACGGATAAGGAGGGCCTAAGAATATACGTACAATAAATAAATCACGAACAGTCATAAAAACAGATTTTAAATAACATATCTAATATGTCCATGTGACGCAAGTAAAAAGGTCCCACGCGAAAGATATACGCGTCCACCTATGAAGGTTAACGCACACTTGACCGTGTTGAAGCGTCCTATCATTCGTCTTTATTTTAGTTTTTTTAGGTATTAATTTCATAATTTGTGAATTTAAGTTACTGCTATTATGTATATTGTATAACTAGCTGACCCGCGCAACTTCGTCTGCGTCAAATAAGAGAGAAAAACGAAAAGAAAAAAAAATCCCCGTTTTTGCAACATTTTTCAATCCAGCTCCGCTCCTAATGGTTGTAGCGTGATGTTATACAGCCTAAAGCCTTCCTCGATAAAAGGACTATCCAACACAAACATAATTTTTCAATTTGAACCAGTAGTTCCGGAGATTAGCGCGTTCAACCAAACAAACAAACAAACAATCAATCAAACAAACAAACTCTTCTGCTTTATAATATTAGTATAGAAGTATAGATTCTACATTACATGTGTATGTGGGCACGCTTTTTATGCCTGAAAGATTTATTTATGCTGACGTACAGGGTGGAACTTTTCAACCTCAGATCTGGAGGCAAAGTACTCTAAATAATAGAGATAGCAATTTTTACTCAAAGGAAACATTACAAAATTCGCTTTCAAAGATTTTTTTTTTGCGATTTTTTTAGAATTCAGGAATCGAAACGGCTTAATTCCGAAAAAATAACAACCTGTATTTTTATGGCATCAATCGATAGGGTCAATCATAAGAATCAAATCTCAGTTCCAAACATGACAAATTAAATGAAACGAAATTCATAATATCCAAACTTATAAACTCAATGGGATAAGATAAAGCACATTTACTCAACGTCCATCCAATTACTTTTGTTAAAACGCAATTAACAATTTAAGAAAACCAAGTTAGTTTTTGTAGTGAAACAGTTTTTTTCAGAAGTATAGGAACATTCTACAATAGCTACTGAATAATGGCATTTATTAAGGCAACGCTTAATGAGGAGACCTTTTACTAAGAATTTTCCTTTATTTTTCCTTATTTTAGTTCAAAGGAACTAATTGCTTTTATTGGTAATGAGCGACTTTATTGAGGAAAAACATTTTATTTTTGAAAAAAAAAGTTGTTCGTTTAGGAGGCCCATTTTCATTATAATGTGCTGTCATCTTCAAACAAAAGTAAACTATGTTTTTTTCTAATACTTGTTCCTCATGGTTAAGCATCTCCAGCCGAGACTGGACCGAGGATTGGTGAATATCCTAGTGAAGTCCCTCCGTGCCACAGATAGCATATTAAGCGAATCTTTTTTTTACGTATGGGACATCATTAAATAACTTCTCCCACTCTGGGCTGAGCGGGAGGGAGAGTCAGACTTTTCAGACTTTTACTGACTAAAACCCATCCATGTTCCTTCCTCGCCCTATATGTTCCTGGGCCGCGGTATCTCTTTCAAACAGTCCCGCAGCCCAAGCTCTTGGTCTCAGTTATAATGTTGTAGCTCTTCGACCGACTGACAGACAAGTTTATAACCAAAGGTGTGTTGTTTCCTTGTAACAGGTACTATGTTGTAGAAAAGCTGTCCTTCATGTAAAATACAGCTCAAAGCCGTCAAAAACACAGTTATCAGAAGGCAAGACTGACTATTTGATGATTGGGTTCAGTACTTGGCTCTAACAAGTCATTGTTGACATTAAAAGTGCAACAGGTAAGGTTTAACCTTTAATAGGCATTCCGATACCTTATAGCATGAATAGATCACACATATTGGATAACATTTTACTAACCCAATACTTAAAACCAGTTACAAAAGTTTAAAACTCGAACTACAGTTCACAGCATTGATAGGTAAACCAAACAGGTCGAAATCACGTATCGTATCGTTGCAAACTTCGTTCCCATCCCCCTCCCCCCTACGTTTGCTAACGGCCAAGTTACAGAACTTGCACAAGTACCTACTGAACTTAGTTCCAGAACTTTCCTCGCATTGCCCGGGATTATATCACATATTTATGTTCCCTTATTGGGTCACTTGGGCTGTTAAGTCTGGTGCATTGGCACGACTCAGTTTCATCTTCAACTTTGTCGAAAGTTTATTTATTTGGTTCAAAAGCATCATCATTATACATCTGTGTCACTGCAGGACAGAGATTTCTTTCTTACTGTGATCTTCATTGTGGATCGTGAATCCTTATCATTCCAGAGACTGGGATTATACTTTTACTGTATTCAATAAAACTGCAGGACTAATAATCAGTCATCTTCTATATTTTACCGACGACCACCGATAATCTTAAGCCGCGTACACAATAGTAAATGTTATGGTTGGTCCACACTACTGACACTTACTTTCCATTGAAACCTTATCTGCTACCGTTTGTGGCTAATCTAACGTCCTACCATCTCCCTCATCTTTTTGTGTTCTTTTGTGTGTGCTTTACAAATAAAGGGTGTAAAATACGTTGCGATATTTTTTTGTTCTACATCATACCTGGGAACCTTGTAGTTACGGAGATATGGGGGGCCAAACTAACAACTCTTTGACATTTTTAATTACAAGTTTTTTTGGTAGATTTTAACTTTTTACACCTCCACGACCCCCGTACTATTTAACCCACCCATCAGCACAATATTTCAAGTGCGTTACATTGACCTACCACAAAACATGATTGATGATGACATGATAACCTCAAAAAAAAAAGTTGTTTCCCAGCAATATTTTTTGAGTTAAGTTACTTAGTTTGATGTACATAATGCTTGGTTAACGGCTTTGTGATGAGGTGGTTTACACCCTGTAGAATAATGAAAATGATCTAAATTACTAGTAACCTGTACTAGCGACAATGAATAGAACTAAATACTGAAAAAATCTAAAAAAGATTTAAATAAAAGATTTACATGATCTTATTACTCGGTGTCAGCATTGCGCACAGACTAAATCATCCATCTTTTTCATTTTAACTCCTAATGAATAGCTAAGCGCTGTAAAACAGCTTCCAGAGCTTTGCCATTCATTAGGACTTGACTTGGAACTGAGAAAAGCGTGTTTTCAAAAGAAAAACGTTTGGTATTTCTACTAATCTAGGTGGGCAAAAAACACTAGCGACTAATGGCGTCTTATTATTTTACAGAACAAGAAAATGTAATATATTTTCTTTAGAAGCCCGGTTAAACAATGCTTCGATATGTCGTTTAACTAATTTTGGAAATGGATTATACTGTACATCAAAGTGCTAATGACGAATAGAATAAGCTTTTCCCGAATGGCGAATGGCGTAGCGGTAGTGGGCTTCTTTACGTTCTTAGGGTCCTGTGTTCGAATCCCGGTAGGAGCAAATGTTTGTGTGATGAGCGTGGACATTTGTTTCCGAGTCAAGGATGTTTTAATACAATAAGCATGTACTTACAAACAAAAAGTGTACATGTAGTATTTCAACTATCTGGTGTCCACGACACAAGCCCTGCTTAGTGTGGCACTAGATGGCCCTGTGTGTAATGTCCAGAGATATTTATTTATTTACGAATTAATTTGATTTGATTTGCCATAGATGATTCCAAGACGAAGATTTTGAGTTCTGCTAATTCAATGTACTGCGGCTGAACAATGTCCTTTGTTTTCTTGGTCACTAACATATTCATTTATGTCTCTCAAATCGAGGAAAGCCCGAGGTCAGTCGCTGGTATAATTATGGTGAGTGTGTCCTTCATTAGACCACGATTAAATGCCACGGTCCAAGACTTACCTTGACTAATACTGCTGTAGCCATCCGGGGTCATCAAAGGGGTACCCCCTCCGTCATACATGTTCCAAGATATATCCGAATCAGGTACAAAACAAAGCAATTCACATCACTACCTATTCACAGGTACACAATATGGTTCCCACAGTTATGTTACACCATTTAGAACATTCATAAATTCATGCGTAGTTTTCACGTAAGCTATGATTTAATAATCGTTAATTTCGTAGACCTTCGCTAGATTATGTGTACATAATTCCTTTATTAAGTTTTAATATTAAAACTCATAGGCATAAGTAAACTAATTTTAAACGTTCTTGGCTTTTAAAACAAGTTAAACATAAAGTACTAGTCTTCCTTTGCGTAAGACAAAATAAAACTTTTTAGAGCGAAACATTTTAGCTCTATCTCAAAGACATGACCTAAGTTTAACATTCAAGGAACAAAATTAAAATGATAGCGCCTTCAAAGAATATTTGAGAAGTTAAACTAACTTTATCTGCCGAGTCCAAGCTTCAAGTTTATCCATAGAATCGCTGGCCCCTCTTTACAATTTCATAACTGCGGCGCGAAATCTCATCATAACTCATGGCAAAATAGACCTTCAACAAAGTTATTAACCGAGATGTTTGTTTAACAATGAATAACTGTTTCAGCTATGTATTAGCTTTAGGTTTCGATAGTGGAACTATTAATATTGTCTTAACAAACAACCTATAATTTTGATTGATTGCGAAAGCTTTTGACATATCGCAATCCGCACTGAGGCTGCCTGGTAGGTTACAGCTCACACACACAGAGACGAGACGATATCTATGTTACAGCAAAAGGAATATTATGGGCTGATGTAACGTACAATAAGTTATCTTATGTCTTATGACGTAAAATGCTTTTAATCGTGGACGAATCGAAATTCACTATTCAGTTGTGGCTGTAGCTTTAACATTGGCCAAAAAGACTTGCTGGTCCATCCTTCAGGTGCATTTTAGCAATGAAGAGATATGGATTAGACCCATTATCATCATCATCATCACGATTCTCCCCTTGTCCTATATGTTACTTGGGGTTCACTCGGTTTAGGGAGTGTAATCCTGAATTTCGGCGCAAAACGTTTTTATTTTCTTCCATTCTCCTTTGGCAACCGTTAGGATATAATTTATTCCTTTCTCTTTCAAATCATTCTTCACACGATCCGTTCATTCATTGGTTTGTTTTTTACTTGGTCTTCTTCTCCTTCTACATCGAGCCATTCACAACTCTTTTAGTCATATGCGATTCATCCCTCCTCATCACAAAGGTCCATACTAAGACAGTTGATTCCCTTTCAACTTTTCTGTAACTGGTGCAACTTTTAATAAGGTAAAGAGAGGTATGTTTCAAATGTGTTGTTATACTTATATTGTTACTTTTTATAAAGACCAATATTAATAACTACAAACAGTTGCACGTCGAGGCCTGTTGAATTTGTAAACATTCATGTTTTTTGGTTTGTCTTTCCCAAATAATGGTTGCCACAGTGAAATTGATATTTTCTACTGAATAATAAATGTCTTTCATATTCTCTATGTTAACCTCGAATCAGTAATGTAATAAACAAGTATTACCGACGTTATTCTTTAATTTATTAAACAGGAATTTGAATATCACAATTCAGGTTCAATTTTGTTAAGTTTGCAATGCAATCAATCAAATAAATCATGTCACTAAAATTGATGAGCTTTTTACACTGTATCAAAGTCCTATTTGCAATAAATCGTGGAACCCTTTCTAAGCAACGTTAGGCAGGCGTCTTACATTTGTATTGTTATATAATGATGTAACCGCACTTTTTATTATTTGAAATATTACAACAACAAAAAAAACGTGTTTTTTTTATTTGATTAGTTTAAGTAAGCTTTCATAATATTTGTTTGAAGTTACATTTACAACTTATTAGAACTTGAAATTAAAGCTCTATAATTTTCGCAGTAAATTTTGCCACAGAATAACTGACAACGTTTAAGATTTAACCTTAATTTCAATGTTTATTTCAATCACTTCAATTTTCAAACACTAATACTGAAAATTTTGTCTTCGAATATTTTCTATGGGTTTTTTACGTTGTTTTCGCGGCGACGTGGCACGTCGGTACGAGCCTCGTGGTGGGACTCCACTACCACCCCATGGCACCACAAAACCCACCACACAGAACGTAGAAATGAATGGAGTCGGCATTTCTTTATCGACGCAAATTATGCCGGGAATTCATTTTGCTTCGTCACTGAGTTGTGGGTTCGACGGGCTGACATGTTCATTTTTGGTGTTAATGAGGTTTTTAACCTAAATAGATATGAAATAATATCATAAAAGTGGAACAAGTATAAAGTGATACGCAAAGACTGAAATGGCTTCAAAATCGTCAGACATACGAAAGCTCTATATAGAATCATTTTTGTGTATTTTATGGAATTTCTCCCAAAGTTAATTCGAAGAGGAGGATATCACAACATTTAAATAAAATACGCCGCACTGGTTTTAGTTTGACAAGATTATTTGAACAAACTCAGTGACTGTACTTGGTATGCGGGGCGCAGCACGGGGAATATCGTCGATAGCACTTTGACAAATTAACGTTGTAGACTCTCGCCAGTCTCATTTCAGATTTAATTTGATACATTTGAATTGAGTTGAAGTTTGCTATGATTGTCATCAATCCGTCCCAGACTTGTTTTTCTTTGAAAACTAGTTTATATTGTTGGATACGAACAATTCTCATAAAGTTAAACACTAACTAGACATACATACTTAATCTTGTCTATTTTATAAGACAGGAATAAATTCAAATGTTTGCAGGACCATTCATGTCAGACTAAAGCTATTGAAACTTCAATAAAATTATTGTATTACTAACTGAATGTCAGCCGACCATGTAGACGTCGAGAAATAGCCCACTGAATTTTTAATAAGACATTGAGAACTTACTTTCATGGCTCCTAGTAATTTATGTGGTCGTAGTACACGGCCCTGACCGTGTCCATGGAACATTGCATGACAATACAATATCGATTGCTTGCACATCACTCCCTGTATTTTATGAGAGTTGCTTGTTAATTCTGCGCTCCTGGTACCTCGCCTGTTTAATTGGCTAAGTGGGGTATATTTGTAATGCAATGCTCGTTTGCGTGGTTGACACACCCTGTTTTAGCGTGTATGCAATTCTTTGTTTGTTTATTTTGTTCTATAAACACTACGTGCCTTTGTTTGTTACCATGGAGGAAACTGGGTGGACTTTGTGAGTCATGAATGTATAACGATTAGTTCAGTATTGTTGTTTGAATTAGTGTACTTTTTGCAGCCAGCAACTATTCACTAATGCTACCTTATTTGAAACTCATACACACACTCTCTCTCTTTCACATCAAGCCTGTAAGCCCCAAAGGTTTATGCGGAGGTATACTTTATCAAAGACCTTTCCGGTAATGATTAAGTTCCATGTACATAAGGGAAAGCCCATTGCCATCAACCATACACTAATCCAGACTCCATGTCTGCTACTAGGAAATTCCTGATGGAAAAACCCAAGATCAACTTTGCCCACCCTGGAAAAGAACACAGAACCTCTTAGACTACTAGACCAATGAGGTAATCGCTCTTTCTCTCTTTTTGATCATCATCATCATCATCATCATCTGCCAAGCGTTTGCCCAACTATGTTGGGTCGGCTTCCAGTCTAACCGGATGCAGCTGAATACCAGTATTTTAAATGGAGCGACTGCCTGTCTGATCTCCACAACCAAGTTAATAACTGGATAATACGATACTCCTTGGTAAGACTGGTTTTCAGGCTTCCTTGGTAAGACTAGTTGTCAGACATTTAGGGCTACTAACTACCTGTAACGACTGTCAAAGATCTACAAATGTCAGCCGGGACCAACAGCTTAACGTGCTTACCGAGGCACGGAGGAAACTCGGTATATAAGGGTGGTCACCCATCCACTGAGCAACCTAGGCAAGCACGGCTTAACCTAAAGATCGACCCGAGCGGCTGATATTATTTAACCACGAACTCCTCATCCTTTCTCTCTTTTTCATCATGAAATAAAAAAGACCACATCGTACTAGACTTAGGTAAGTATAGGTATGTATATGTCACCGTAAAATTGTAAACCCCGTTAGATTGTAATATAACTAGAGAGATTGTAAACTCTCGAATGATTGTCAAGCGAACATACTGCTTACAGTATGACGTATTATTTTGCGGTATGTGTGGTGGAGGGGAGAGAAGGAGGGGTGCCCCTTGCCCTATAGTACTACTCTCATCAAAAGATAATGTACCTTTCCTGAGAAATACCGGTTAGTATACCCTAACCTCAAAACACTTAATATTCCCCTAAAACACGAAGTCGACGGAGCCCCGCTACGGGATATTTCTGTCTGCAGGGTTTAAAGGAACCTAACTAACCCAACGTGGGGTTGCCCCAAGTCCCAATTATGGGGGCAGAGATACTTTCACTTCGAATCTTCCGAAAAATAATACGTTATATTGTAAGCAGTATGTTCGTTTGACAATCTTTCGAGAGTTTACAATCTTCCTAGATAGATTACAATCTAACAGGTTTTACAATTTGACGGTTACATAATACATTTTGCAAGTACAGTAATTTGCTATAGTTACCCATATTCATGAAGTTTGCACGAACATGCAACGATCCTTTGCATGTTAGCTACCACATGTAGGTATACTCAGCGTAGGTACATAATAATTACTAAATTGTGTTTGAGCTTCGTATACCTATGGGCAATTCCTGTTATTTACTGACCAATTAAATAGATATCGCTTTAATACGAGTTTGTATGAAGACTACGGTTACACAAAATGGTTATTACTTGTTATCAATTTACATTGTTTATTCCTATATAAGTGGACCCACATTAATGTTAGTTTTAGATAGAAACTATATAATGTCACTTGCTATGCCACTAGTTTTTTCACCCCACTTCGGCAAATCCAAAAGGAGGAGACTACAGGGGTACCGATTTTAGCAGACTATAATAATAATAATGTATCTATGTATGTTTGTATTTACGTATATTCCTCGGTAGCGGCTAAACTATTCATCCGATTTTAATGAATAAGGTATCAATCAATCCGTTATCATGGCCCGGTCAACATAAGCATACATTTTAACCGACTTCAAAAATACTAGAAGTCGATTTAACCTTGTAAACCTCTAACTTCTTACAGATAATTTTGATGTGTTTTGTCCTGTGCGGGCTAATAAATGCTTTTTCTTTCTGTCTTTCTTTCTAATTCAATGAATTTTAAGTGGTCAGGTTTGTAAGTTGCTTTAATACCAATATTATTATTGTTTAATACTAATTGGGGTTGCGTTCGACAGTAATTCATTTGATGTGAAACAATGTTGCGGCCAAGAATGAAGCACTCTTACCTAGAAAAAACCGATTCACTCCAACTTTGAATAGATCTAGATTATAATGATCAGGACACAGTGAAGCCGGCATTGAATTCTTCGGACTAGTAGTTCGTACAATAAATTTGTAAGCTTTGCTTTGTTTGAGCATTGTTTCCCAAGTTCATGCACGAACGATGATTGCAAATACAATGTACCTTACTTTTCTCAAAAATCAAAATATTTTTTATTTTACATAGGCTTAGATGTGCACTTATAAAATGTCGAAAAAGATGCACGGTTTGCGTTGGTCGATTCCATGGAGAAGAACCGGCAAGAAACTCCGTGGTTACTCTTGAGAATTACTTCTTTGAAATTACCAATGCGATCAGTGTATGTCCTTATAAAACGTTTAATTAGACATACATAATCTATAAAACGAAATACATCTATGAGATCTCAATACCAGAATCTATTATGCACTGGAGTTTTTAATACTAGCTTATTGAAGAAAAATGTGATTTGTATGGCTCCTGTAATCTTTAATAAAATACCTGACCAAATTAAAAACTTGCCATTACAAAAATTCAAAAAATGTTTGACAAAATTACTTTTAGACAAATGTTACTATTCAGTGCAGGATTTTTTAAATGACATTTCTTTGTGACATCTCAATAATTATAATTATATTCATTTGTATTATATTTGCATGCTATGTTATGGCAGAATGTACATGGATCCTATTTATAATTTAACATCTTATTTTTATGTACCTACATTCTAAGCAAATAAAGACCTATTCTATTCTATTCTATACTAATATTATAACAGCTGAGGAGTTTGTTTGTTTGTATGGTTGAACGCGCTAATTTCAAGACTACTGGTTGGCATTGATTTTTTAAAAAAATTGTGTTGGATAGTCCATTTCTCGAGAATGGTTATAGGCTATACAACATTACGCTACGATCAATAGGAGCGTAGCATAAATGAAAAATGTTATAAAAACGTGATAAAAATCCTTTTATGAGTTTTTTCTCTCTTATTTGTGACGAAGACAAAGTTGCGTGGGTCAGCTAGTGATCTAATATAATAGAAAAAAACTAAACAGAATTATCCTCCAACTTCCTTGTATTTTTCCGGCTAAAAAGTATTCACACACCATTTACTCACCCCAAGTTACACACTAAGAACTCATTATGTATAATAATAGCATACTACAAGACCAATAACGAGCTCTATTGCCCCCGCGTAGAGATCCATTTGCTCCGCTCAGTTGAGTCACACGTAGATATTGAGCAGCTGTTTCAGACAACTAGTTCTGCTCCGTTTGGCTTCTTAAAGTCGTCGCGTGATGTGAAACAGCCTGTACCAGTGTACCTTCACTGTCTGGAAAAAAATACATCCTAACTCAGAACCCCGTAGTCAGCAGTCACACTGGTGACCAATGGACCATTCAACACCATCATCATCATTTCAGCAGAAAGACGTCCACTACTGGACATGGACTCTCTCCCAAGTGTCACCACATTGACCGGTCCCGTGCGACTCGCATCCAACGGATTCCCGCTACCTTCAGTTGGTCATCGGTCCACCTATTGGGAGGTCTTCCAACGCCTCATCTTCCAGTTCGCGGTCGCCACTCCAGAACTTTTCGGTCACATCGGCCATCCGTTCTAGATAATAATAGACCAATGAGGACGTCAAAACAAATGATAAAACCACGAAAAAGTTGGCAATATCGCCAATAGCCGTCAAGTAACTACCTATTTTAATTAGTTTGGCAATATTACTATACAGAAACAAAAAATGTGGCTAACTAGTTAACTAGAATATTAATTATGTAACGAAATAATTAATATTGTAACATTGAATTAAGAATTACACCTAAAAACTATTTGGAAACTTTCCAAATGCCTTTTCTACACCTAAAACGGTTACAACATCTAATACTTAGTCTAATAGTTAGCCACATTTCTTATTTCCATTCAACAAAATTGCCAAATTAATAAAAATACTCGTATTTTACAGCTACTTGCGACGACGACGTTGCGAGTATTTTGGATGCGCGCTCATATTCAAGTAAAATTTATAAAACAATACCTGTACTTACTCGTATGGACTAAAATGATCATCCCTACTAATATGATAAATGTTTTGTTTGTTACGCTTTCACGCGAAAACTAGTCAACGGATTTGGATGAAATTTTGCACACAGATAGTTTATAACCTGGATTAAATCATAGTATACTTTTTATTCCGGTAGTAAGATCCCATGGGACAATAATCAAACTTCACGCGGGCGAAGCCGCTGGCAGAAGCTAGTATTTTATAATTTAGCAGTACCTACTCAAGATAACGATAATTCTCAATCTTTATTTCGTAGATTTTCTTGTATTTAGCTACTGTTTTGGACAATGAGCCATTTACGATAAGTCATAACAATCGCTTGATAGATAAATGTTATCACTGTTATTATGACTGTAATGTATATGATGTGTATTCTGTATATATGTACTTATATAAGTAACGCTGGCACGTGTCTACATTTGTATGATACCGACTGATTATTATTATTTAATCAATTAAAAGATGTCCTTCAGGTATATCAAGTGGGTAGTGCCTACTGGAAATTAAAAATAAATAAAAATCCACCAAGTGCCACACTAAGCAAAACTTGTGTCGTGGACACTAGATAGTTGATGTACTACATATATTATATACTTTTTTGTTTGTAAATACATAAGTACTCATTGTACATATAAACATCCATGACTCGGAAACAAATATCCATGCTCATCACACAAACATTTGCTCCTACCGGGATTCGAACCCAGGACCCTAAGAACGTAAGGCAGCCTCACTACCATTACGCCATTCGGATCGTCCACATGTATGAGTGTATGACCAGATTAATGATCTTGGAAGAGGCGAAAGAAGTACGTATAGATCGAAGCAAGTGGCCAGTTCTGAGGTTTCTGAAAAGCCCCCCTTTTCTTTTTTTTTATATTTCTCCCACTCTTGGCGGAGCGGGAAGGATTGTGATAGACTTTTACTGACCAATCATCACCAGTCCAGTGAGGATGAGAGAGAGGATTAGCTTGAGACACACATCACGTATGCGTCACGTATGTGCTCCAGTTCCGCGAAACCGCGACTCACGAACCACATTCCAGCTCCGTGCTGTCGCGCGCCGTGATTGGCTACAGCCATCCAAAAAATCACACCGACCGCGGGTAGTAGTGTTTTTAGTGATCGCATCGTACCGCCCGAGCCTGTGTTTTTCCTAAACAAAGGAAAAAAACCGTCGCAACGGTCACTTTTACGGCGGAATATTCCACCGAGGCCCGATGGACCTAACACCTCGTCCTTCGTGAGGCTGCGGAGCGTCTCATCCAACAGCCTGCCATCGAGTACGATCAAGAAATGGACCACCGGATGGGGGACCGGTCGTCGTCGCTCCCGAATATCGGGGGCTCGCCGCCCGGTGCCCGACCCGCGCACACTGCCACCACGGGAGATGCCCAGCGCACCCCGTCTCCACCAACCTTCACCCCGCTGTCGCAGGCGCCGACAGCGAGCCAGGTACTGCCAAACCCGCGCCAACCCGCCGTACCTGTTAGGCCATCCGCTTTTAGGCCGGTCCCAATGCAGGCACCGGGCCCAGCCAAACAACCAAACCCGCGTACAAAGGGCACCTCTGCCCCACGCCCGACCACAGCCAGCGCGCGTGTAGCAGCCTCGCCTGCCCCCCGCTCGGCACCCGCGCCCCTCGCACACCAAGCGACCGCTGCGCCTCGCCCCGCGCCACCCGCGCTCGCCTCCGCGCGCGCCGGCGCGAGCACGAATTTGAATTCAGCCGTTAGCGCACGCCCTGCGCCCGTGATGGGCCGCGTCACTAACGATAACACACCGGCGCCTAACCGTTTGCTGGCAGGCTCAGCCGCCGCAACACACTCAAAACAAGATACAGTCTCTGTACTCATGTCGCCGCCGCCACCGAGAACCTCTGCACGGGATTCTCCAGCAGCGCTGTCGCCGTGTTCGTCCAGGGAGGGGAGCGACCTTTTGGCGACCTCCTACTCCACCCCGGCACACCATGATCACCATCAGCAACATGAAATCCCGGCCCCCATGGAGGTCAGTAACATTATTACACATGAAGAATATTACGAGTCCGGTAGCGACATGTGTACAGAGGACGCGCTGGCGCTGGCACTCGGGCTCGAGTACCATACCGAGGCCCGGGCCCAGCGCCGGCCAAGGAGCTCCGACGGCGACGCCGCTGAAGAGGCCAAGCGACCGTGCCCCGACTCCCCGCTCCCGCAGCGCGACGCGCGCGGTCGAGCGGGAGCCGGCTCACCGACGTTCGCGGAAGCGACTCGCCGTCCCACTACCGGACAAGACGCAACCGGACCTACAACACCCACCGCCGCAGCCCCAGCACAGGGCACTATCGCGAGCACGGCCGTAGGAAACGGAAAAAAAGAGAAGAAGCCACGCTACCCTCCGCTTATAGTAGAGAGGCTGCCCAACTGGGCCGCCCACTTCAAGCAGTTGAGCGTAAAGCTGGGCCATCCACCCAACGCTCGGCCTTTCCAGGGGGAATTTAGGTTCCTCCCGGAAAGCGAGAACGAGTACAGGACGACCCAGAGTTACCTCACCGAGCTGGAGAGGTCGGACGGCATCAGTTGGTTTGCCTACTCGCTGAGAGCGGAGCGTAGCATGAAGGTGGCTATCAGAGGGCTGCCGGCGGACACCGACCCATCGGACATCGTCGAGGAGCTCAGCCTGCTGGGCTATGAGCCGGAGTACGTGCGCAACATTAATGCGCGAGGCGGACGACCCGGCTGCATCTTCCACGCAGTGCTGAGGAGGCAGTCCGACATCAGAAGAATTTACGACACCACCACCCTTATGTGCATGAAGGGGGTGCGTGTCGAGGCATGGCGGAGCAAGAGAGGGCCCGCCCAGTGTCACCGGTGCCAGAAGTTTCGACACAGCTCGCACCAGTGCCACCGCCCGCTCGCCTGCGTAAGGTGCGGCGAGGAACATGCCGCGCGTGATTGCCCGCGCCCCAGAGAAGAGCCGGCCACCTGCGTAAACTGTGCGGGCGACCACCCGGCATGTAGCACAAGGTGCCCAGTATTAAAAAAGGAAGCGCGGAACAAGCGAGCGGGCACTGTCGCCATCACTACAGCCCAACCCCGCCCCCGCAACACCAACGTAGACGACCACGAGGCCCCAAGCGCCACACTGATGGCGGCAGCAAACGGGCCCTCGAACACTAACAACAACAACAACAACGATGTCACTGCCTCGAGGCGGAGGAGAAAGAGACGCGGGGGGAAGAAGAGGGGTAAGGCCCCCCAACCACCCGCGTCACAACCACAACACCAAGAAGAGGGCACTGCCCCTGCCGTGGCACAGGCTGCAATGTCGCACCTAGCCGCTAGCATTCCGACGTCGCAACAAAACATTGCCGCGACTATTTCGACAGGCGCTAAAAAAGTAGGCGCCAAGATCTTTAAGAAGGGAAAACCGACAAACATGTCAACCCCAGCTACGAATGTGGCCTCGATACCTGCACAACTGGTGAGGACGGCAGGATCACAGCCGCAGCACCAACAACAGCAACAGCAACAAACCACCCAACCACAGATTCCTGGCGCCTACAGTCAGCGGTGCCATCTAGCGGCAAACACGCAAACTGCGGCAATAAACAACAAAGAATTCACAGCCTGTGCCATCAAACTTTTGATGGACCTGATCTAAGCGATAAGGCAGGGTCAGGACGCGGGCATTGTGATCCTCGACGGGCTGGCCGAGCTACTAAGACTGTACAATGGCTAGCTCGTTGAGAATCCTTCACTGGAACGCCCGCGGCCTTAGAAACAAGGTCGCCCCCCTCCGCCTCCTCCTGAAAGAACAAAGGATCGACGTGGCGCTCATCTGTGAGACACTCCTGGGACCAGCGGAGAAGACCAGATTCCCAGGATACATCACCTATAGGAGGGACGAGAAGTCTCCGCTCGGCACTACATACCGCGGGCTGGCGGTACTGGTCAGCCGGAGGATCGTCCATCAACCGCTTCCGGAACTCACCCCTACCCCTACCACCTTCAAGGCACTGGGAGTCCAACTCCATGTCGCCGGCAAGGACATGAACATCTACGCAGCCTACAGACCACCAAACTCAAGTTTCAGCCTGCAAGAGCTGAGGTGCGTCCTACAGTCGCCGAACCCGACACTCCTTGCCGGCGACTTCAACATCAAACATCCGGCCTGGAATAGCCGGAAACAGCATGCCTGGGGCGGACGACTCCTCTCGGACGCAGAGGCCCACGGATACACGGTGTCCGGCCCTGACACCCCCACCTACTACCCTGACAACCAGGCGCACTCTCCGGATGTGCTGGACATCGTGATCCACCAGGGCCTCGGTTGCCAGCTCACCCAACAGGTGATAGACGACGAGATGCAATCGGACCACCAGCCTGTACTCGTCGTCTTATCAGAGATGCCGACGAGACTTTCGCCTCCCGCGCCACGTCGAATCACGGACTGGGACATCTTCAAAGAAAGACTGGAGACCACCACACCCACCTGGCCCATCGAGACCGCCGCCGACGTTGACAGACTAGCGGAGGAGCTCACCGCCTGCATCCAGCGCGCCCTGAACGAGGCGACAACAACAATGCCGACGCCGACGGGAGGGATTGTTTACAATCCCCTCCCCACCCACATCAAGCAACTAGTCGCCCAGAGGAGGCGCCTTCGCAGGCGGTGGCAGGACACAGGATGCCCCACGGTCAAGCGTGACCTCAACCGTCTGGCGGAGAAGGTCAGGGTCAAGCTGCAGGATCATAACGCCGCGGGCTGGGAGGAACGAATCGACGCCGCCGAGGGTGACTGGCCGTCGATTCACAAACTGTGCAGAGCTCTCACGAACACCCCAGCCCCGGTGCGCCCATTGCGCCACAGCGACGGGACGCTTAGATACGTCGCAGCAGACCGAGCCGAGATCTTCGCGGAGCACCTGGAGCGTCAGTTCCAGCCGAACCCGACCACCAACCTGGACCATGTCGCAGCAGTCGAGAGGCACCTTGGGGAGTACTTCGCCTCGCCGGTAGCTGCAGATGAGGACCCGGTCTATTTCTCGCCGAGCGCCGTGAGACGCGCCATCCTCCGGACGAAGCCGAGAAAGGCCCCAGGAGCCGACGGGATCACCAACACAGCGCTGCGCCAGCTGCCGTACCGCACCGTCGCGGCACTCGCGCGCCTGTTTACAGGGATCCTGCGCACCGGGGTTTTCCCGGCTGCGTGGAAAGAGGGGCGCGTCATACTAATACCGAAGCCACATAAAAACATACAGAAGCCTGAGAGCTACCGGCCCATCACCCTACTCTCCTGCATCTCCAAGGTGTTTGAGCAACTCCTGCTGCGACACCTACAGAAGCACTCTCACCCACGCGAGGAACAATTCGGGTTCCGTGCTGAACACTCCACGACGCTCCAGCTGTCGAGAGTGCTGCACCTGCTCACATCAGCGGTCAACAAGAAGGAGCGAGCAGCTGCAGCATTCTTAGACATGGAGAAGGCATTCGACAGGGTATGGCATGACGGTCTGCTGTACAAACTGTCTACGACAGAGACGCCCCGTCGCTTGCTACGGGTGGTCTCCTCTTTCTTACAGGACAGAACATTCAGGGTGGTGGTCGACGGAGCGCTATCCGTCGCCCGCCCCATCGCGGCTGGGGTGCCGCAGGGCAGCTGCGTCTCTCCGTGGTGCTACTCCTGCTACACCGACGACATCCCCACCACACCGGATACCACGCTCGCGTTGTACGCTGATGACGCCGCGTACATCGCCACCTCACTCAACGCGCAACACGCGGCAGTCAAGCTGCAGCGCGTGCTCGAGCTGCTGCCAGAATGGCTTTCCAAATGGAGGTTGTCGGTGAACGCAGGAAAAACGCAGGCCCTTCTAGTGGGCGGCTACAAGCGACCACCACCCCTGAAAATACAAGACACCGACGTCGAGTGGCTCCACCAGGCCAAATACCTGGGAGTCACTATCGACAATGGACTCACCATGGCGCCACACGTCCGCACTGTCATCGCGAGGAGCAGGAGCGCCCGCTTCCTGCTGCACCCAGTGCTCTCATCCCGCCTCCCGCTGCGGGCCAAGCTGGGCGTGTACAAAACATACATCCGCCCGCTGCTCACCTACGCCGCCCCAGCCTGGCTCGCCCTCACGAGCGAGAGGGCTAGGAAAGAAATGGAGAAACAGCAGAATATCACGCTCAGAAAAATCGTCGCAGCCCCTCGCTACGTGAGGAACAGCGTCATCCAGCGGGACCTCAACATCGAGAGCCTGGAGGACTTTTGCGGCCGCCTCGCGTCCAACATGTTTGCGCGAGCCGACGCCTCTGCCTGGCCCCACATCAAAGAAATAGCGCCATGGCACACTCGGCCGCCCGACGCGGGGCGCCCCCCGCGACGTCTACCGCGTGACCTTGTGACGGACACAAGTGACGCCACCACCGGACTTGACCCCTGAGTATGTCGTTTTATCTATGTATTATTACAAC
This sequence comes from Xestia c-nigrum, assembly GCA_916618015.1. Classification (NCBI taxonomy): domain Eukaryota; kingdom Metazoa; phylum Arthropoda; class Insecta; order Lepidoptera; family Noctuidae; genus Xestia; species Xestia c-nigrum. The sequence goes on along the minus strand of OU745245.1, from coordinate 7,710,409 downwards.
GACATACTCATCAAAACGACTCCACACTCATAACACACACCTGGTGAAACGTCGTGTTCTAAGTTAATATAGACACGACGTCCACCCCCCAGCTCATACCCGCACGACACTTCATGCGATTAAACTCACACGATACGTAGCGGCGCGGGCGCGCTATGTACTCGTTATCATGGGCGGTGTTACTATAACACAATACCGCCCACACACACATACATGGCCCCTTAGCCCGGAGCGCATCGGCTAGCTTCGATAACGCTGTGGGCGGGGGCCCCTCGCCTGGTAGGGGGCAGCCCCAGCCGCCTCTGGCTGGTTATCATCCGCTAGGCTTCTCCCGGGGCACCGGGAGTTCCACCTGGCGGTGACAGACCGCCGAGGCGGCGAGAAGATACGGCTAACACCGTGGCGCCCTCTACACACACTAAATGACACTAATTCACAGGCGAGCGGCTCGCCACCGGCCGTGGCCTACATCGGCCAACACAAGGACAGCGCCCGTATGTCTACGGGCGCAACAGGATCCCGCGGGACCAAGGGCACTGCCCATAACCCGCCCGCCGCACCCCCTGACGGGGGTGCAGCGATCGCTCGCGAAGACCAGTCCAGTGCATCTCCTGTGGCCCCTGGGGCGAGAGGTTCTCTCTCTCTCGCGTTCCGCCACCTCCTTTGCTAGCATGACTGCTTCGCAGAAGGAGGTGATGGCTTCCCATTCCGTCTCGCTCCGGACCGCGGATTAAACCAGGACCGGACGCGAAAGATTGCCGCCGCCGATCGCCGCTACGAGGACACGGCGGTGCTCCGCCCACGCGGGGCAAACCTCCACCGTATAAACCTCCGGTCGATAATCGCAGTGGAACTGAAAAGCCCCCTCAGAATTAATGTATGTATGTATTCATTTATGTGTCTCTTTTCTTCGCAGCAGCGGAACATAATTATCCTCTTTCTGCATTTCTTTTCTTATTCTCAATAGGCAGAGAGATAAAAGGGCTCCCCTTCTATCTCTCTGCCTCTCTCATCATCTGCTCAGCTGTTTCCAACTATTTTAAGGTTCGCTTCCAGTCTATCTGTACTAAATATAGAGGCACTGCCTATCTTACCTACAAATGATTGTCGGGACCAACAGGTGAACGAACTTTTCGAGACAAGAAGGAATGTACTTATTAATGGCCACCGATCCACTTACCGATCGACAGTTATATTTTTTTTATTTTTTTTATTTTTTTATTGGGACAAGCCCGCCACACACACCCAAACCACTGTAACTCCTGAAAGCCAGAATCAACAGTGGCGACCACCAGAAAAGCGCCGAGACAATGAAGCTCGACGAAGTCCCAGAGAATGAATTTAACTGTCTTGGATCCCGCAACGAAATTAATCAGAAAGTATAGCGGAGGAGTAGGATAGAACTGTAACGACAGTTATATATTTACAATACATTTATTTTTATTCGTAAGGCACTCAACAAAAGCATGCAGACTAATTTATCATTTACTAAAGTAAAACAAGTAGCCCAACGTAGCAGTCGCCGAGCTAGTTTCCTGATTTTACCAAGAATGCGAACTAAGTTTGGTAAAAAAATGTAAACATTTGAAGGAGCACAATTGTACAACAAAATACCCTCATGTATTAAAAGAGTGCACTCATTCAATGCATTCAAAACATGTTTAACGAAATATTTGATCACAAATAACACCCTTCCTAACATCTGAATGCATTGGATGGGTGTATAGTAATTTCTGTGCTACTGTGACGAACTTTAATTATAATTTATTTTAAACATTGTTCTCATGTCTTTTTTGGGAATAAAATATCTTTAAACCTATCTCAACTGGTCCTGGTAAATCTATCTAGATGATATAACGCGTGTGACTGTCTTTATTTAACCATTATTAGCAGTACCTTCTTGGCACTTGAACTTCTTGGAATTTCTACACCTGTGATCAGCATTGAAGCCAATGCTCACGAATACACAGGTGCCGTTTAAACTAAGCAAAAATATAACACTTCTTTTTTTGGGTAGTCGTGTAAAATTACTAAAAAACCTTATTCACCTAGTTGACGTCAAGCCGCTGTGTTTCGCAACAATATTATAGTAGCGAACTTACGAATGTAGGGCAAGCAGGGCTGGCCAAAGTAGGGTCGCACGCGATAATCTGATAAACAAAAATCTTCACGGAAGCCACGATTTGGGGGCCTGCCATAACCTCTGACAATGTAGGAACGAGACAGAGCGATACAGGACGTCTATCTCCACCTTTCTGTCACACTGAAGTAAGACTAAAACAATACTGCTATGAGAGATGGTGGTACGGGCCCCGTTCGCGACGCCTGGACGTTAAACTGGTAATTTTGCCGACGATTATGGGAAAAGATGGCCATTAAATAATCTATTGTGCATATCTTTATGTTTATGGTCGTTTTTCATTACGAAATTTGTAGGATGTTTTATGATAGGCGTTCAAGGTGACTGCGGCATAGTTGCTATGAAAATTGTAAGTATTGGAGCCTTCAAACGTGAACTGAGTATCATCTTCTCAGGGGTTAGTAATGAGGGATGAGGGGAGCCTTCCCGGCGTATGTAATCAGCCACTATACGTCCGGCGTATCCTGTGAAATCAACAAGTCTTCACGCTTATTGACTAATACTTACATTACGGTGGCAATCCAAAGTCCAAGGGAATATTTTTCCGAAGGATTCCTTCACTATAATCTCAGTTAAAATCTCTCAATAATACTTTTTGTCATATAGTTAAAGAGTACACTAATCTTTGTCTACGTAAAAGGAGAACGGTAATGACCCATAGAAAATTTACCCAGGCCCGACATAAATGAAATATACCTCAGTATTTTTGTTGTGTTGTGTGTTTGTACAAAAACGCCACCATGTCAGTCCGACTTCAGGACCAAGCCTCGGAACCTATCCTTCTGCAGCGAGGTGTAAGACAGGGAGACGTCATATCTCCGAAACTGTTCACCGCTGCACTGGAGGATGTCTTCAAGGTTCTGGACTGGAGAGGGCTAGGCATCAACGTCAATGGCGAGTACATCACTCACCTTCGGTTTGCCGACGATATTGTGGTCATGGCTGAGACCATGGAGGACCTCAGTACAATGCTCGATGACCTCAGTAGAGCCTCCAAAAGAGTGGGTCTAAAAATGAACATGGACAAGACGAAGGTCATGTTGAATGCCCATGTCACACCCATTCCTATCAAGATCGGAGACTCTACACTAGAAATTGTAGACGATTATGTATACCTAGGACAAACGGTCCAGTTAGGTAGGTCTAACTTCGAGAAAGAGGTCAATCGTCGAATCCGACTCGGCTGGGCAGCGTTCGGGAAGCTGCGCGGTATCTTCTCGTCCAACTTACCGCAGTGTCTCAAGACGAAAGTCTATGACCAGTGTGTGTTGCCAGTGATTACATACGGGACCGAAACGTGGTCGCTCACAATGGGCCTTATCAAAAGGCTTAAAGTCACCCAAAGGGCAATGGAGGGGGCTATGCTCGGAGTTGCCTTGCGTGATCGAATCAGAAATGAAGACATCCGCAAGAGAACCAAGGTCACCGACGTAGCCCGAAGAATTGCTAAACTTAAGTGGCAGTGGGCAGGGCACATTGCTCGCAGAACGGATGGCCGATGGGCCGAAAAGTTCTGGAGTGGCGACCGCGAACCGGAAGACGATGCGTTGGAAGACCTCCCACTAGGTGGACCGATGACCTGGTGAAGGTTGCGGGAATCCGGTGGATGCGAGTAGCAAGGGACCGGTCAATGTGGCGACACTTGGGGGAGGCCTATGTCCAGCAGTGGACGTCTTTCGGCTGAGATGATGATGATGATGATTTTTGTTACTTTAAATATACCTAGCTAAAATAATATTTTGTATAGTAAAATTCAATGGCTAACACCAAAATATTGCCTTATGTTTATGTTCAGGAGACTTAAAAAAAACATCGTAATTGTATATATGTCACCGTAAAATTATCAAACACGTTATATTACAATATAACGTGTTTTTTCTCGCGATATTGTAATGTCTCGAATTATTGTCAACTGAACATACGCAAGTATCTCTGCCCCCATAATCGGGACCGTTAGGTTAGTTAGGTTCCTTTAAACCCTGCACTCGGAAATAGGGGCCCCGCGAAGCGGGGCTCCGTCGACTACGCTTTTTAGGGGGAATATAAAGTGTTTTAAGGTTATGTTATATTAATCGGTATTTCTCAGGAATGGTGCATTATCTTTTCATGAGAGTTGTGCCACTGGGCAAGGGGGACCCCTCCTTCCCTCCACACCGCGTAAGTTGACTACCATCGCATGCATTTCACGAAATAAAAATGCGTTTTGTTGTAAGCAGTATGTTCATTTGACAATAATTCGAGACTTTACAATATCGCTAGAGATATTACAATATAACGTATTTGACAATTTTACGGTGACATATATATGTAACTTACTATAAAACAATTATTGAATAATCCAAGTGATGTAGATAGATTGTGTATTTTTATAATAATAATAATTGAAATTTTATAATTACGTAATAAATTGTTTTTTTTTTGTAATATTTGATTTACGACGACACTACGTCGTTGTCGACGTCGATATGTTCTCAGTGAACGGTTACTGGAAACTCGAAAAGATTTTGTAGAACAAATATTACATAAAAATATAGATATAATTATACACGCTGAAATTTTAGTGGTCGTTTTCCCGAAGCGAAATGAGATTATATCGGTAATACAATCGATTAATATTTTTTCGTCGTTCAACTATCGCGGAGAACAGACGTGTACACCGTGTTCTTTTAACTAACTACGAATTTATACCTGTAAAGTACAAACAATAGTGATACTAAGAACAATACTACTTACGAGCAAAATAGCGTGAACTTGAGTGACAGTGCTACGTGCCAATTCTTATGAACTTACAACCTGCCGTGTGCGACAGTAGCCGCGACCGCTCTTCACCACTTCGGGGAAAAGAGACGAGACCATAACGCACCGATATTCCAACTCGCTCTATACGTGCTACGTCACTGCCATCATTATAAAGATGAGTGCACAACCATCGTCGTCGGCCGAAATAAATATGGACTTATGCAGCAAAGGAAGTGCATCACTTACTGACCTACGTACGTTGGTAAAAGAAGATGGCAAAATTACACTGCGAAAACGAAAACAGAATTTTGAGGCCGAAGTTATGCAAGAAATGACCGACTTACGAACTGAAATGAAGAACTATTTCCAAGCCTTCGGCGAGAAACTTAATGAAATATCGAGTAATCTGTGTCAGGAAATCGTTGAGGTTAAAAATGAAATAAAAAACATAAAAAGTGCAACCAATATTCTTACATCTGAGCAGAATGACATTAAGGAAGAACTGAAAAGGCTGAAAAACCAAAACTGTACTTTCCTAGAAGAGATAACCCTTCTTAAAAGCAAATTATCTACCGATAATAAAACATCGAGCGAAGTAAACAAAAACCAGCCACAGTTCGACTGTGAGTACATGGCCTTAGAAATCGAAGACCGCGCAAAGCGACAGTATAATCTGATAATTGGAGGTATATGTGAAATAAGTGACAAAAACTCAACAACAAGGCGAGAATATGACACAAATCAAGCGCTTAGCATAATTCAATCAATTTACAAGGAATGTCCGTCCCCTATAAGATGCATGCGTCTTGGCAAATATAACTCCGAGAAATCTAGATATCTTAAGATTACCTTCCAACAAAAAGAAACAGTTATAAACATTCTGCGTAACAAATCGAATCTCACAAATGATAACGTTCGTATATTACCGGATCAAACACCAATGCAAATAAAATACATGAAGGACCAACGTGCGGAATTGTTACGACGAACGGAAAGTGGTGAATCAGATCTCACGATAAGGTACATAAACGGGATCCCGAAGATAATTAGAAATGCAGCAAAAAACTACCCCCAAAACAAAACCCTCTACAAAGCAATTTAGACATTTCAGATTTAGATAACGTCACCTATCAATATGTAGATACCTACCAGAATATATGTACATCTCCAGCATCGTTAAGAATGTTTTATGCTAATGTGCGTAGTTTGGTAAAACCAGGTAAGCTTGATGAGTTAAAATGTATCCTACAAGGCTTTAATCATACCATACACATTGTGTTGTTAACTGAAACATGGATAAAATCTAAAATTGATGCCGATATGCTGGACATACCTAACTACACTCATATATTTAATTTAAGGAAAGATTGTATAGGCGGGGGTATTTCAATGTACATACACAAAAGTTTAAAATTTGATTTAAAAGAGGAGCAATTTGTATGCGGTAATAATTTTTTATGGATAAACTTATTAAAACACTCTCTAACCATAGGCTTAATTTATAAACCCCCAAATACGAACCTCAGCGACTTTCTTAACTTTTACACACAAAGTTTGGAAAAGAGCAAACGCAAGACAATTATTTTTGGTGACTTTAATATTGACTTGCTAAGCAGTGAACGCAAAACAACAGACTACACAGATGTTATACAAGAATCAGGATACTATATACTAAACAATATACACGAAAATTATTGTACTCGACAAACCAAGCACACAAAAAGCATAATCGACCATGCTTGTACGAATATATGGAATGCTAAGGTACACATGGCAGTAATTGAATCCACACTTTCAGACCACAAACAAATCTACCTCGAACTCAAACAATACAAACAGACCCTAAAACAAAAAGTTCAATATGATGCGATTGAATATAAAATTCTGTATGAGAACATGCTAAAATACGACTTGAAAGAAGTAGGAAATCACTATGCCATTCTTGAACAATATATAATAAAGAATATAAATGACTCGAAAGTAATAAAATACAAAATACTAAACTTACCGCAAAAGGACTGGATCAATAAAACAGTTATTAACTATATTAATGAAAGAAATCAATTATGGCGTGGTTGTTTAACAGATCAAGAAAATGTACAACTTGAATCTAAATATAAAGCTGCTAGGAAAAGGGTAGAATGTAAAATAAAAGAAGATAAAAAGAATTACTATTATGACGCTTTTTCAAAATGTAGTAAAAATCCAAAAAAAATGTGGAAATTGATAAACACCCTAGCTAAAAATAAGACAAACGATTCCTGTACTCTTCCTAAACTCACACTTGACGGCAAAGAAATAACAAACGGCACAGAAATTTGTAACGCTTTTAACAACTATTTTGCTACTATTGGCTCTCTGTTGGCCCAGAATATAATACAAACTAATCCTAATCCACAAATTACATTAAATATGCCAGATATAGACCCTAAACTTACCACTTTAGAACATTGCACTGAGGATGAGATATCCAAAATAATAGATAATTTGGACAACGATACCAGCTGTGGAATTGATGGAATAACGACTAAATCTATAAAATGCATTAAGAATCTAATCCTAACTAACCTAACTAATTGCATAAACAGTTGCTTTGATAGTGGCATGTTTCCGGACAGTCTTAAAATAGCTAAAGTAACCCCTATATACAAATCTGGAACCAGGACTGACCCCGGAAACTACCGACCAATCTCAGTGTTGCCTGTTATTTCCAAAATATTTGAGAAAGTATTATACACGCGCTTATTTAAACATTTGAACAATATTAACTTTCTTTACTCGCATCAATATGGCTTTCGTCCACACTCGAATACACTTTCCGCTACTGTTGATTTAATTACCAAAATAAAAGAAAATATAGACAAAAAACAATTAGCTCTAGGAGTTTTCATTGATCTAAAAAAAGCATTCGATACTGTTAGTCATTCTATCCTTCTGAAAAAGCTAAAAATCATTGGAATTACTTCTACAGCCTACAAAATGTTTGAGTCTTACATTACTAATCGGCAACAGGTCGTAAAACTTGATAAATTTACAAGTGCCCCGGCTAATATACAGTGCGGAGTACCTCAGGGATCGGTCCTGGGTCCATTGCTTTTCCTCATATATATCAACGACATTAGTTCCTCTGGACTGACTGGACATGTGTCACTGTATGCAGATGACACTTGTCTTTTTTATTTTGGTGATTCCATCACTGGGGTAATCTCGAAAGCGCAGAGAGATCTTAATGTTTTAAACACATGGCTTAGTCAAAACCTTCTGACTATGAATGTTAGTAAAACAGCTTACATCGTTTTCGCGGCAAAGAATAAACAATTACCATCATTTCCAAATCTTACGATAAATAACCAACCGCTACGAAAATCAACGCACGAAAAGTATTTGGGCCTAATTGTGGACAGTAAGTTGACATTCAGAGCGCATATTGACTACGTAAGATCTCGAATAATCCCACTAACCGGAGCCATACGTAACATTGCAAAATGCGTACCCTACAAGCTAAGATATACTATTTACAACACGCTAGTCAAGCCACATCTCGAATATCTGATCCAAGTATGGGGACAAGCTGCAAAAACCAATCAGCAACACCTACAACGAACCCAAAATAAGATCATCAAAGTCCTTTTTAATTACAACTACTACACTCCTACAGAATTACTCTACAAAAAAACAAAATTATTTAACCTACAACAACTATATACATACCATACATGCATGACTATCCGAAAGATCCTTAAGACCAACATACACACAAATATTTCATTCACACAAAGGACTCGTAGATATAATACCCGGAATCAAGACGACCTAGAAGTACCAAGAGTGAGAACCTTGTTTGGCAGGAAAACTATACAGTATGAGGGTGTTCGGCTGTACAATAAATTACCAAAAAAGCTCAGAGAGTGTACAAGCATACCAGCATTTAAAAAAGGCCTAAGAAACTATATTTTAGACACATAAGTTAATTTTTTTTTTTTTTTTTTTTTTTATATATTATTAGACACATAAGTTAAGTGTAAACTGTTTTGTTTTTTTTTTTTAGTTTGGAATAAACTTGCTATTGTATAACAAGAAAAAAAAAAAAAAACTATGGTGCTCAGTTTCCTGGATAGTTTGAACTTCGTAATGTAAACTTCTACAAAATGTCGATTTAGTTAAGTTTCTCTTTAAGTGAACTGTAATTTGTTCTTTGAGAAAATAAATGTCTTTAAACCGAATATTTAAAAAAAAAATTTAGACTCAATAAATGGCAGATTAACAATGTGATAAACAAAACTCGAAAGCGATTTGAACCAACAGTAATATCTACGTGGAACGCGGGCCGGGCGCGGGAGGTGTCCAGAACAGCCGCGCGGTCGTTGCACTTCGCGTATAAATCAGCTGATCGGTACTCCTGACTTAATTTAACACAAAACCCAATAAGTTATAATAATAATTTGAAAAAAAAAACTTTTTTTATGTTTAACTTTGCTTTTCGATAGTGTTACTGATGGGTAATCGTCCTGCCGCGGGAAAAAACCATTAAAATGTCACGCTGTATGTCAGCGTCACTAGTAATATAACTAGAGAGATTGTAAACTCTCGAAAGATTGTCAAACGAACATACTGCTTACAATATGACGCATTATTTTGCGGTAGATTATAATCTAACGAAGTGAAACCGTAATATTGTGAAATGTATGCTATGGAAATCAACTCGCGCGGTGTGGAGAAGGGGGAGGGACGGAGGGGTCTCCTTTGCCCCATGGTACCACTCTCATGAAAATATAATGAAACATTCCCGAGAAATACCGATTAATATAACCTAACCTCAAAATACTTTATATTCCCCTAAAAAGCGTAGTCGAGGGAGCCCCGCTACGCAGGGCCCGTTTTTTCTGCCTACATGGTTTAATGGAACCTAACTAACCTAACGTGGGGGTGCCCCAAGCCCGATTACGGGGGCAGAGATACTTCCGTCGCATGCATTGCACAATATTATCTTCGCTAGATTATAATCGACCGAAAAATAATGCGTAATATTGTAAGCAGTATGTGCAGTTGACAATATTTCGAGAGTTTACAATCTCGCTCGAGAGATTACAATCTAACTTGTTTGACAATTTTACGGTGACATGAACACCGTGTAACCGGACGATATCCATTAATTTCGACCGGTCATTCATGTCGACTCATCATTATAAAAACACTTTTACTGTGGAACCAAACCCGCGAAAAAAAAATCTGCTGGTCCATACAACATTTCGACGAGTTATGGTTCGCATAACTGTATGGAACAGGTTTTTTTTTGCGATTCATTTTTTCATTTTTATTATTATTACTAGCTGACAAACGCAACTTCATCTGCGTCACATAAGAGGGAAAAAGCTACCTACTACTACCTACCTTCTACTACCTACCTACCTACTACTACCTACTACTACCTACTACTACCTACTACTACCTACTACTACCTACTACTACCTACTACTACCTACTACTACCTACTACTACCTACTACTACCTACTACTACCTACTACTACCTACTACTACCTACTACTACCTACTACTACCTACTACTACCTACTACTACCTACTACTACCTACTACTACCTACTACTACCTACTACTACCTACTACTACCTACTACTACCTACTACTACCTACTACTACCTACTACTACCTACTACTACCTACTACTACCTACTACTACCTACTACTACCTACTACTACCTACTACTACCTACTACTACCTACTACTACCTACTACTACCTACTACTACCTACTACTACCTACTACTACCTACTACTACCTACTACTACCTACTACTACCTACTACTACCTACTACTACCTACTACTACCTACTACTACCTACTACTACCTACTACTACCTACTACTACCTACTACTACCTACTACTACCTACTACTACCTACTACTACCTACTACTACCTATCTACTACCTATCTACTACTACCTACTACTACCTATCTACTACCTATCTACTACTACCTACCTACCTATTACATTTTTTTTTCATAAGAATCTTCTCCTGACAATAATAAACACAACAAAAAAAGAATCAGCCAAATCGGTCAAGCCGTTTTCATGCTATGTCGTGACAACGGAAAACGGGTTTCATTTTTATACATATAGATTAAAATACATATACATATACATAATCTAGCTACATAACCAGGTCACCTGAATAATTCCATAATTATTGTATCGTGAGTCACATACAATTACGATGTCTTTTTAAGTCTCCCGAACAAAAACATAAAGCAATATTTTGGTATTAGCCATTGATTTCGAATATAAAACATGTAATTATTTTTTAGCTATATTTAATGTAACGAAAAAACTGAGACTGTCGCATTCGTGTCGGGTCTGGGTCACAAATAAACGTTTTTTTTTTTAATGTTAGTTTGGTCGCCTAGCGTCGGTTTTGTCGGAAAAACAACTGCGCCCGCGCATCCAGGTGAGTCGCCCTGCCCTGTCAGAAACAAGACTGGTAGGTGCATCATGGCAGAAAACTAACAAGAAAATATACAACATACATTTTACTTAGAAGTTAAGTCTCATTTGTTTAGTGGTCGCAGGCGCAACTACTGAGTATGAGGTCTTGAGTTCGATATCCAGGTCGGGAAAAGTATCCCAGCGGAGTCTCCGACCGCATACCGGCCCATCATGCTGCTCGATGAGGTGGGCAAACTCTTTGAAAGAGACATAGCAAACCGCCTCGCCAAGCACTACGGGGATTGGACCGGATCTTGTGGAACACTAGGGTGGTTTCCGACCTACTTTCATCCTACCTTCATCGTGTGGTCGGGGACTACTTGACGGACAGAGCTGTTATCTACCCCGGTCGCAGCGAAGAATGGAACCGGCTAGAGATGTGGTGCGGTGTCCCACAGGGATCGGTTCTATGGCCGCCCTGTGGAACATCTGTTACGACTGAGTGTTGTGTGCATGTAGGATAAAATAAATACAGAAAATTGTTCAGACATGTTTTGCCACATACATGGCGTGCAAATGTTTTAAAATTGGAAAATTGAGGATTTTAAATATTTCAGTCAGTGGAATTGAAATTAATGGAAAATACTAAATGTCCAAGCTAAGCATTACAAAAAAAACATACAAGTGATTTTACCCGTGTCTGTAAAACAAACAAAAAAACAAATTGCAACTAGTAATAAAAATCTCAAAATGATACATGTCAAAAAGTAACAGATTAAAAATCAAAATAAACATTTTTATTTCTCTTCCACAAAGGCGCCTTATAAATATGAATATACTACATTAGATAAATTCTTTGTGGGAGACTGGTATCTGCACTAGGGGAACCCTGTCACACAGATTTAAATAGTGAAAAACAGTATTTTAGTATTAAATCTTAAATGTTAACAAATTATTGTAACCTTTAGTGGAAGAACACAATAATCAAACAAATGGAAATACTAGAATTACAAAATAAAATTTCATTGATAATGAAATAGTAGAGTATGTTAAAGTGTAGTGTGTTGTGGAGTGATGTGGTGTGGTGTTGTGATGTGATGTGATGTGGTGTGGTGTGGCATGGTGTAGTGTGGTGTGATGTGAGGTGTGTTAGGTAGGCTGAAAACACATTTATTTTAAGACAAGAGGCTTTCTGTGCTTTCATAATCAAGGTCCAATAGATATGTGGTGAGTACTTGCTTACATTTAGCTTCGGTAAGAGGGTATATTTTTAGAAGAGAGTTTAGTTTAATATATGAATAACTACCAAGGAAACAAAAGTTTCGTCACGAAAGCCTACTTTACATTTGACTACATACATTTGTCTTAATGCGTTTATGAGCGTGCAAGGATGAGTTGTAGTGCATCGAAGAATGTTTTCGCAATTTTGACTGGACGATAAACAGTTGTCGAACAGTAAGAACCTTGTACTTATCGTAGAGTTCAGTGGTAGAGTGAACAAACGGTAAAGCATGGGCTACCTTGAGCACCGCTCTTTGTGCTCGCTCGACTTTAATCATTAACGATTAAGGGGCGCCACTTCAGACAGAAATACAGTAACTTAGTACAGATTGACACAGTGCCAAATATACTGTTTTAAGAACTTTAGCATCTGCAACACATCATAGGCTTTTAAAATAAAGATGAGTTTCTTATTTCTCTTGGACAGCAGATCGATGTGGGAATTAAAGTTAAGGTTTTTGTCAATAATTCCCCCGAGGTACCTGAGAGAGATCATGTTCATGTCATGTTACATGTTTTTTTTTTTTTGGTATGGGCATCTCGCAGTTCAGTCTGAGAAGACTGGCTTCTGCTTAACCGGGCAAGTCCTGTGGATGCCTTGAATTTAAGGCCTCCAGCCAGGGCTAAAATGACTATAAACTAAGCGACGGCGCTCTAAGGGCACCCCCTGTGGGGTACGGACCTCGGCTTAGGGCGTCGCTGGGGGCAGCAAAGGGACAGGCTGGATCTGGTTGTCTTTATTTAGGGACTGTTTTATTATTAAAGGCTCAGCATCGCGGGCTGGCTCGAGCAAGGGTCGGGGAGGGATTGACTGGGGATAAACAGAAAAGGGGAAAAATTGGCTCAACTTGCCCTGGCTGCGGTCCGTAGCTCCGTGCCAAGAACTAGCCAAGTTGATGAGGAGGGCTTCACGAAAGTGGAAAGGAGGAGGAAGAAGAAGCCCTGTTCTCGCAATCTGTGCGGTACCGCACCGAGTGGACCCAACATGCTGCTGCGTCCTGCTGTGCCTACGACGCAGCTGTACATTTCGCGTCTGCATCACTCCACTACAACTGAGGAAGTGGTGCAGTATTTGAAAGTGAAGATCAACTTCATTCTGCGGGTCGAAAGGTTGGAATCGCGCCACAACATCAACTTTAAATCATTCGTGGTACGAGTTCCGACCGACCATCTACAGACCTGCATGTAGGAGGACTTTTGGCCGATGGGTGTCGGGTATCGACGCACATACGTAGATTTTGACGATTTACGCGGCCAAAACTATTTTACAGCTAAATTCTCTTCTATGTTCAATAAGATTAAAAAATAATAGTTTTTCTTAAAAAACAAACGTATATTTCACTTATTTTGAAAATAAAAAGTACAGTCACGGACAAAATTCATAGTAGTCAAGTTTTTCATTCAAAGTTGGTAGGTTTTGACTTTGTATCTGCTCAAATATGTATTGCCGAGTCACTACTTTAGTACCAGAGGTACTAGATAGACCTAAAACAAAAATAAAAAGAGTTTAATACAAAAAAACCCCGAACAAAGTAATTTTACTACATTTGACTAATAACTTTCAAAGGGACGTAATTTAAAAAAGCGCGCATTTGCGCGGCAGCTTGTTATGGAATTACATAGTTAGATGCCTTACATATGAAGTGTAATTAAAATTATCATAGGGACGGGCACAAAAGTACTTTAAAACAGTCACTGAATATTAATTATTACAAAAAAATACATTTTGAGCGGAGTGATGTTTGACTGAATAAAAGTTAAAGAAAGAAAATGTAAATTGGGTTAGTATATATCGAATAAAATCAATTCTTACCTGATTTATCGTAATCCATCACAAACACTTTAAAATGATTAGTTTAAAAAAAACTATAAGCTTGTTAAAGTTGCAAATTTTAGAGCGCCGTGAACTGACACACGCACACTAGGCGACTATCGAATTCCGACTAACCGAGGGGGGTCGACTCCCGCGCATAAGCGGGGGTAGGCGTATGCCATATTATACCTGGAACTGTAGACTGCCTATTGTAATTGCTGATTTACCGTTATATCGACTTTGGAAAAATGACTTTTGGCCGCGTAAATCGTCAAAATCTATGTATGTGCGACGTTTCCGTGGACGGTTACGCGACACCACGCAGCGAAACACGACGCCGACCACGTTACGTGTTTAATAATAGTTTTTATAAATTAGAATATGTATTAGTTTATTGTTTTTGTTGTTTTGTTATTTGTGTATTTTATCTATGGGCCTTAGTTGCCTGAAAATAAAATGATATTATTATTATTTTATTTTATTATTACGCGCCGGACCTCAGCGGCGAGGTCGGAATGTCTTCGGTTTGTATTTGTACACTCTACGAACTGTACTAGTATCTCATGTTACATGAGTGTGCAGTGATGTTTAATAAGGTATCTTGAGTGAGGTGACTGTTTGTTAGTGTAAACGTTATGTATGTAGTTGTCTCTGTATTTAGCGAGAGTAAATTATTGCTTAGCCAGGTCATCACGAGTGAGAAACCCATTTGAGCATAGTGGTACACTTCCTCCCAAGTATCTCCAAAGAATATAAGAGCCGTATCGTCCGCGAGAGTTATAATTTTGCTTTAGTAAGGTTTAACTGACAGAAGTCATTAACAAAAAGTAAAAAAAGGGTAGGCCCTAAAATACTCCCTTGGGGAATACCGATATTGACTTTGCAGGCATCACTCAACCACTCATCGACCACCACACGTTGAGTTCTCTCATTCATGTAACTTTCTAACGAATAGTGGCGATAAGTCCCCTCTTTGAGGAGTGGTTTGAGAGGCGCCACGGCGTCCTCATCTTCCGCCTGACGCAGGTCCTCACCAGACATGGCTGTTTCGGGAGGTGCCTGCGTCGAATCGGGCGAGAGGAAACGTCCGGATTAACACTGTGAGGATCGCCGGAGGACACAGTGGAGCCGTGTTGCGGTGATCGGCAGCGGCGACCTCTCGCCCTGGTTCAATCCATGGTCCGGAGCGAGACAGAGTGGGAAACCATCACCTCTTTTTGCGAAGCTGTGATGCTAGCGAAGGAGGTAGCGGAATGCGAGATCGAGAGAACCTCTCGTCGCGGGAGACCCACCGGGCGTCGGCCACATGTGCCTCCCGGTCGGGCATAAGCTAGTAACACAATAAATATATTTTTTTGATTTCCACAAAATAATAACATACACGAACAGACGAAAACGCTCTGATTTCTCCATCGGAAGGAATACCGAGTAGATGTCATTTTTCATGGCAGTACCTTGTTTATTACCGACACATGTATCGTTAAATTAGAAATATCACAAATGTTTAGCTATTCATTTTAATAGCCTAACCTTTGCACATTTTTGAAATGTTGAAATGCAATCGTAGTGGTATATAATCAAGGTTCTCACGTACATGGCGTTTACGCATTGTATCTGCGACAACAATGTATTATTTACAAGTGCAAACTGTGATCCTATTATATGGATTAAGCCAAATTCAAGGCTTTTTCCATATAACTTATAAAGATTTTCTACTTCGAAGCAAACAATCTTTTAAATTTAATGAATCAATTTTTCAAAATCCTCCTGATAATTGGATTGAGCAACCAGTAGATCATTTCAACGTTAGTGATCTCCGTACCTGGAAACAGAAGTATTACAAAGTGTTGGATAATTGGAAACCAAAAGGACCAATTCTGCTATATATTAGTGGTGAAGCAGCGCTGTCAGTACACCAGTTAGCATTGACTGAAGAAACAGGCGCTGCTTTTTTTATGCTGGAGCATAGATATTATGGGGATAGCAAGCCATTAGTTCCATCTACTACTGAAAACCTAGCTTTTCTAAGTTCGAGACAAGCGCTGGCAGACGCAGCCCATTTATTGACAACATTGAAAGAATCTCCAGAATTCAAAAACTCCAAAGTAATGGTCGTCGGAGGTTCTTACGCGGGGAATTTAGCAGCTTGGATGAAAGTACTGTATCCACAGTTGATCGATGCAGCATATGCTAGCAGTGCCCCTGTACTAGCGAAAATTGATTATAGCGAATATTTTGAAACCGTCACCGATACATTCAGAAAATACGGGTCACAAGAATGTGTTAATAAAATAACTGATAGATTTAATACTTTTCGTGAATTGCTACAAAGTTCTGAAGGGATTGAGAAGCTAAAAAAAGAAAATAATATTTGTCAATATGTCGATATGATGGTTCCGGAAAATCAGCAAGTGTTTTTCTCAGATAAAATTGAAGCGTTCGCCATAGAAGCTCAGTATAGTACTCCTTATTACATTATTTCTATTTGTCAGAATTTAACAGTATTTAAACCAGAACACAGATTTTCCGTTTCCTGGAATGATAATGACGGTTG
The DNA here is from genome assembly GCA_916618015.1 of Xestia c-nigrum. Taxonomy (NCBI): domain Eukaryota; kingdom Metazoa; phylum Arthropoda; class Insecta; order Lepidoptera; family Noctuidae; genus Xestia; species Xestia c-nigrum. Next base: position 7,693,436 of record OU745245.1, on the reverse strand, counting down.
TCATGACTATGATTTTAATCTTTATATTAATAGCTTTTCTGATAAAATGCGGTCCTGGATTTATCAGACGTGTACAGAATTTGGTTATTTCCAAACTGGTTCTTCGAACAAACAAATGTTCGGAAATGTTGTTCTTGTAGATTTCTATTACAAAACGTGCAAGATGCTCTATGGAGACGAATTCAATGAAAGTAGAGTGGCCCAGGGTGTCATGAACACTAACCGACTGTATGGAGGACTCACTCCAAATGTGACGAATGTGGTGTTTGTTAATGGAGACATGGATCCGTGGCATAGGCTCGGTATACTGCAAGATCTGTCAACGGATGCTCCAGCTATATACCTCGAGGGCTCTTCTCATTGCCATGATCTTCATCCAGTTCCAGATGATACTGACGACATAAAGGAAGCAAGGAAAAAAATTATAAGTGTAATGAAAAAATGGATCGGCCAGGCATGATAAAGTGCCTACTTATTTGTTCTTCTAACCCCCGACGCAAAACCGACGAGGTATAATAAGTTTGACGTGTGTGTCTGTGGCATCGTAGCTCCCGTACGGCTGAACCGATTTAGATTTTACTTTTTTTATTTGTTTGAAAGGTTAATTTGACGGGAGTGTAATAATAATAGTGTCGGGAATAATAAATTAATTTTCAGTTTAGTTTACAATCTTCTACAATATTTAATCTGAAGTAAAGTTAATAATTTCCAATAAATCAGATTTCTTGAATTACTAGTAATTATTTACAATGTAGTGCGAGATTTTGGCTGCTTTGAATCTACAATGAAGTCTTTATAATTTTTAAATGTACAATTTGCAATCTGTTTTCTGAATGAAACAATAACCTTGTACATTTTTATTTTGCAATTCTGTTCTGCCGAGTAGTTTCTATTTTAATAAATCCCAAAGTTGTCCCGCCGAAAGGTTCAATGATACAAACACACAATTCGACTAGTTTACTATCGGTTCAAACGGCTGAATCTAACGTATCGCTTACTTGCAGTATCTACTTACTTGAAATTGGCTGTTCTGCTCTCTTGATGTTTTGGAAGAATTTCTAGGGAAGAGTCCCAAGACGCTGCAGGAATATTTTGTGACCTCTCCAAAGCATTTGATTGTGTAAATCACGACACATTGCTTTTGAAACTTGAGCATTACGGACTAGGTAAACTTGCACTTAGTTTGGTAAAATCTTATTTAAGTGATAGACTGCACCGATATGTTCAAATAAATGGTGTTAATTCACAGGGCTTGAAAGTAAAAATGGGGGTTCCGCAAGGCTCAATGTTGGGTCCTTTCCTATTTTTAGTATATATAAATGATCTACCCTATTTACTGAAAAACCAACCTCAAAATATGGTATTATTTGCCGATGACATTTCCTTAATTTTTAAGATAAATAGACGAGCCCAAAATCTAAATGACGTGAATAATGCCTTACTTGAAGTCCATAATTGGTTCACAGCAAACAACTTGGTATTAAATGAAAAAAAAACGAAATGTATAAGATTTGCTTTACCGAATGTTAAAAGTAGTGATTGTGAGATAATATTGAATAAAGAGAAACTCGAATTCGTAGATAAAACGGTTTTCCTGGGGCTTACGCTTGATTCAAGGCTTCAATGGGGTTCTCATTTAACATCTCTTGCGGGGCGCTTAAGTTCAGCAGCATGTGCCATTAGAAAAATCCGTCAATTCACTGATGTAGATACCGCTCGACTTGTCTATTTTAGTTACTCCCACAGCATAATGTCTTACGGCATTTTATTGTGGGGACGGGCTGCTGATATTGAGTCTATATTTATTCTGCAGAAAAGAGCCATCAGAGCCATATACAATCTTCGTAGGCGCGATTCTCTAAGGGAACTGTTTAAGGAAATTAACATCATGACTGTATATTGTCAATACATCTACGAAAACATAATGTACGTCAGAAAAAATCTGCATCTTTTTGGTAAAAGAGGTGACAGACACAATTACATTACCTACTAGAAATAGAGCCCAATTAGTTCAGCCTGGCTTCAGACTCGCTAAAGTAGACTCGTCTTTCATGGGGTACTGTTTGAAATGCTATAATAAAATTCCACAAAGCATTCTTGAACTAAATGAAACCAAATTTAAAACTTGCGTTAAACGCACCCTGTGTAACCAAGCATATTACAAATTGGACGATTATATCGCTGATAAAAATGCTTGGCTCAATGCCGGTCCTGCTCCACAAGGACAGGGGCGCATAAATGGATCGCATTAAATGGTATTGTTGGAGCTGCTGAAGATTGTGCAATCAACCAATCAATCTTTGCATTGTATAAATTTAATATCTTTAGTATTATATAACCTCATATCCCATATTGTGAGAGTGCCATGTACTAAAATGCTATCATTCGCTGGAAACCTACGTTTTTAATTTTTTTATTTTTTGACTTGACTGTGCCCTGGCGGTTAAGAGTATGTCATGCTCACTCAAATGTCACGCTGATGGTGGCGCGTGTGTCGGGTCATTTAGTTCCCTTCAAAATGGTTGAGTTGAATGGTGCTGATACATGCGTCATGTTCGTGAACGGGCGCTGTCGGTTGGGACTGGTCAGCTCTTTGTTGCCACGGCTTTTGTTTTTATTTTTTAATTAATTATTTTATTTTTGAATTGTTTTTGTTAGTTTTACCTATGGACACTCATATCGTGCACATCTTGCTACATTGTTCTCACATAATGCACCATCTCAACAGGAATGATGTAACCAAGATTTTGTAACAACATAAAACCGACTTCAGAGAAAACAAAAAAGTGAAAAATAACTTTAGCTTCAGAAGTCGGTGACCTTTGTTTGATTGATTTAGTTTTTTTGTCACCGACTTCTGAAGCTAAAGTTATTTTTCACTTTTTTGTTTTCTCTGAAGTCGGTTTTATTTTTTGTAAAAAAGTTTTTATTTCTCATTTTTTAGTGGTTCACATGTGCTTACCCCTTCACAGCGTACCGGCGTGATTTTCTTTTATGAACTGGTGTAAACAATAGACAGATATGAGATTTCAGCGATCCCAGTACATTTGCTATCATTTATTGAGGTGTTCCCGTCGCCTATCGTCCAAAGTTCTTCATCAGATTTTTACCAAATTGAAATGCGATCACTCCAAGAATGTACTTTTCCTAAAACTACCCAAATCGCTTCTGGTGTAAAATTTAAAGAATTCCCTCTATTTCTCCAGGATCCCATTAAATGGAACTTAACACATCTAACTGTCGAAATCTGGGTGTATTGTACACTTCTGCGTACTCCCTCAGAGCATACAGGCGTGATGTTACGTCACTATGTTACATAAACAATAAACAACCAAGTGATTGCAGCAATTACTGCAGCTTTGCCGTGTATTTTTGAAGAGATCCATTTGTCTCCGAAGATCAGCGTCAGATCTTCACCAAATTGAAATTGAACCACACGAAAAGCACCAGCTTTCAAATAAAAAAAGAATCATCAAAATCGGTTTATCCAGTCGAAAGTTCAGAGGCAACAAACATTGTCGAAATCTGGGAGTATTGTACACATCTAGGTACCCCCTCAGAGTATACAGGCGTGATGTTACGTCATGATGTAGTATGAACAATGAACCTACATGCGATTTCAGCAATTACTGCAGATTTGCCGTCTATTTTTGAAGAGTTCCTTTGTATATCTCGGAAGATCAGCATCAGATCTTCAACAAATTAAAATGGGACCAATCGACAAGCATCAGCTTTCGATCAAAAAAAGAATCATCAAAATCGGTCCACCCAGTCGAAAGTTCTGAGGTAACAAACACAAAAAAAAAAAAAAAAAAAAAAAAAAAAAAAAAAAAAAAACAGACGAATTGATAACCTCCTCTTTTTGGAAGTCGGTTGATTATGATTTAAAAGAGTGTCCATGGAGTTTCTTGCCCGTTCTTCTCCATAGAGATCTACGCTAGGGAATGGGCAACTACAGTACTTTCACAGTTTTTATGTCTTGTGACTGGGACTGTAGCTACATTTAATTATCATCTTTGTTTCGACAATTCAAAAGCGCCTGTAACTGGCCTACTTGAAATAAATGCTTTGATTTTGATTTTGTATTTTGGTATAGTGAAACGAAAAGTCGCATAAGTACAGGTGGTATAATGGTACAGTACATGACTATCAATGTTTTACTTTAGGTTCAAAATCAAAATATTTTATTTTACATAGGCCCAGATGGGCACTCATAAAACGTCGAAAAAGGTGCACGGTTCGCGTTGGTCGATTGCATGGAGAAGAACCGGCACGAAACTCCATGGTTACTCTTTTCAAATCATGAGGTATTACAATATAATAAGTTACAGCATTACTACTTTAGTATGGGGGGACCGCGCGGGCCCGACTATAGGTCGTTGCTTACTATACAAAAAATTAAAAACAAGAAAAATATATCACAAAAGTTAAAGATCATCTGGAAATCTACAAAGCTTACAATGTTCACTCATACACAAATAATAGGTAACAAAAACATCTAAGAATACAAAGGTAAGTTATGGTATATTTAAAAAAGGTAAATTTAATCAAAATACTTAAATTGAAAGTGTCACATACAGAGTGTCTCATTCAAATCGGTCAGTATGGGAAAGTCTGAAACGTTAAGAGATACGAAGATCTGTTCTGAGGAACTATGTCATCGATTTTAATAACAAGAAAAACTGCATTCATACATTTAAAAAAATATCTGTACTCCGTTCAGGAATCGAACCTGGTTATTTTGAAAAAAAAACCTACACTATTTCTATTTAGATATCGATTGTGTAGGTCTTAAACAGTAAATGTCTGTATGAAACATGATGTCTGAAATGAATAAAATGCATTGTTTCCACATACTTTAATTTATTTTAGTAGGTGCTCGAAGTGACCACCGCCTTTTTCAATACAATATTCAACTCGATATTAGATAATAGTATCGCAGATAACAAAACTTCCGAAATCGTTTAATGCAATGCTAATGGGTGTGTGGGTATGTAAAGAGGTGTATGTATCTTGATACATACACCTCTTTGGCAAACAACATCAGCAAAGAGGTACAAACAACCCATAGAGACAATTTTAAATACCTGAACTTGTTTAACATTGTAAACGTGGTCAGTTCAAGTACCTACTAAAATAAATTAAAGTATGTGGAAACAATGCATTTTATTCATTTCAGACATCATGTTTCATACAGACATTTACTGCTTAAGACCTACACAATCGATATCTAAATAGAAATAGTGTAGGTTTTTTTTTTTCAAAATAACCAGGTTCGATTCCTGAACGGAGTACTTACAGATGTTTTTTAAAATGTATGAATGCAGTTTTTCTTGTTATTAAAATCGATGACATAGTTCCTCAGAACAGATCTTCGTATGTCTTATAGTTTCAGACTTTCCCATACTGACCGATTTGAATGAGACACCCTGTATATTGTCTTTTTTAAACTGTCCCCTGTATATTGTCATCAGCGCTGTAACTATTCTGAGCAAAATGTGAAAAAAATAATGATTTGATGCGTTGCCACAGTAACTGATCTTTCACGAGATAACACTAGATATAGTACTTCTAGAAGTACTCTATCCACTGTTCAGTTCCAACTCCAATATCAACGTTGATTGGCCTAGATTTTGCTCTTACAAAAATCTTTAATTTTAAGTTAACTAAATATTTACGCAGTTAATGTGATTCTGAAAGGAACGTTAGTATGAAGTTTGATTTTTTAAATTCGGTTACTGTACATACTAAAACCAATGTCAGACATTTCAGTCCATTGAACAACATAGAAATAATTTAAAAAATTAAGCGTCTGATTTCGGGTTCAGGCAAAGCAGTCGAAGTCTCAAGAATTGCTGTTCTATTATCAGTAGGTACCTAAATCCATTTGATTTGCAAGTTACAATTCGAAAAAAAAAGAAATCGCGAAAGTTTTCAAATAAAGAATGAAATTGAATTCAGAACGACGAGCATTAGAAAAAAATGTTGAACTTCTTTAAAAACGCGATGCTTTATAAAGACATCATAATCTTGCTACATTAGAAACCGTGGGCGACTAGCACACTGAGTTCATTACCCCCACAGGTACCAACTACGAAGAAGTTCAGCACGCGAAGTAGCTAAGTACTTGTGTTTGCAATGGTTTTCATAACACGAGTACAATCCCTGGCTGTATCGATTAATGGAACTTTGAATAATGCTTACGTATAGCTCATTTAGACGACCCAAATGGCGTAGTGGTAGTGACGCTGCCTTACGTTCGTAGGGTCCTGGGTTCCAATCCCGGCAGGAGCAAATGTATGTATGATGAGCATGGACGTTTGTTTCCGAGTCATGGATGTTTATATGTACAATAAGTATGTATTTACAAACAATAAAGTATATATGTAGTATATCAACTATCTATTATAGTGTCCACGACACAAGCGTTGCTTAGTGTGGCACTAGGTGGCGCTTTGTGTTAATGTCCAGCGATATTTATTATTATTTCATCATCATCATCATCTCAGCCGAAAGACGTCCACTGTTGGATATAGGGCTCCCCCAAGTGTCGCCACATTGACCGGTCCCTTGCGAAACGTATCCACCGGATTCCCGCAACCTTCACCAGGTCATCGGTCCACCTAGTGGGCGGTCTTCCAACGCATCGTTTTCCGGTTCGCGGTCGCCACTCCAGAACTTACGGCCCCATCGGCCATCCGATCTGCGAGCAATGTGCTCTGCCCACTGCCACTTAAGTTTAGCAATTCTTCGGGCTACTTCGGTGACCTTGGTACTCTCGCGGATGTCTTCATTTCTGATTCGACCCGATTATTAGTAAGTATTATTATTTATTTGAGATAAAAACCCAAGTAGCACAAAACTGCAATATAAGTTGTTACAAGAGGTAACATCGGTAACTTTAGCATTTATGAAGAGTCATTACAGTACATTTGACCTGCAATAGGTGAAAAGTGAACTTTCACCTGAATAAGGGCGTTATTATGCGTCACGGACACCACACTGTAACGCTTCCAGCGTTTATATACATAACAAGTTCAGTATTATACAGCTTTAAGCAAATTAAAGGATTTTTGTGGACTTAATCTAAGCTATATTCTGAATTGAAGACCACAAGTGTACCCTTATACCACTTGCATTTTAAGAAAAAACACGTGAGCCAAAGTAAAGTAAAGTAAAAATTTATTTGTTTAAACATGGTGTACATGATACATTGCATGCAAGATAATAATGTTATACTGAAAAGTTCTAACATGTTCAGCCGCATATCGTGGCGTACAAATTGGTAGGAAGAGATGGTAATCAGTGATTCTGTGGCTTCAAATCACTGATTTGCCTGCCTTTTGCTGCACACTGTGGAATTTGTGTAATGTTAATCAGCTTGTTATACGCAATCGTATAATAACTCTTATAAAGCCCACATGATCACTAGGGGTGAACATTAAGATGCTAAGTTAAAGCAAACTGCTCTATATTAGCTCACATGTTACCCATAATTTCCGAGAGAGCTGAATACTTGTACTATCGTTGACAATTAATCTACTAGTGTCGTTAAATAAGACCTTGAAGACTTCTTACATGAATCTGTAGCTGACTTGTGTAACACAAGAACCACTCGTAACAGCTCGTTACTAATTCATGTACAACGAGTGGACACTTAAACAGCTCATGCCGTTTGATTGTGGTTAATATGGTACACATTGCTTGTCTGCCATTTTTTAGATTCTAACCTATGTGTACAATATAATAACAATTTGTAGGATGTTTAATGATAGGCGTTCAAGGTGACTGCGGCATAGTTGCTATGAAAATTGTAAGTATTGGAGCCTTCAAACGTGAACTGAGTATCATCTTCTCAGGGGTTAGTAATGAGGGATGAGGGGAGCCTTCCCGGCGTATGTAATCAGCCACTATACGTCCGGCGTATCCTGTGAAATCAACAAGTCTTCACGCTTATTGACTAATACTTACATTACGGTGGCAATCCAAAGTCCAAGGGAATATTTTTCCGAAGGATTCCTTCACTATAATCTCAGTTAAAATCTCTCAATAATACTTTTTGTCATATAGTTAAAGAGTAGACTAATCTTTGTCTACGTAAAAGGAGAACGGTCACGACCCAAGGAAAATTTACCCAGGCCCGACACAAATGAAACATACCTCAGTATTTTTGTTACTTTAAATTTAAATTTAAATAAAAAAATATTTTATGAAATAAAATTCAATGGCTAACACCAAAATATTGTACCTATATCGTTGCACTTCGCGTATAAATCAGCTGATCACTACTCCTGACTTAATGTAACACAAAACCTAATAAGTTATAATAGTAATTTGAAAAAAAAACGACTTTTTTTATGTTTAACTTTGCTTTTCGATAGTGTTACTGATGGGCAATCGTCCTGCCGCGGGAAAAAACCATTAAAATGTCACGCTGTACGTCAGCGTCACTAGTAATATAACTAGAGAGATTGTAAACTCTCGAAAGATTGTCAAACGAACATACTGCTTACAATATGACGCATTATTTTGCGGTAGATTATAATCTAACGAAGTGAAACCGTAATATTGTGAAATGTATGCAAAAATATAATGAAACATTCCTGAGAAATACCGATTAATATATCCTAACCTCAAAAAAAAGGCGGTTATTTCTGTCTACATGGTTTAATGGAGCCTAACTAACCTAACGTGGACCCTGCCCCAAGCCCCGATTACGGGGGCAGAGATACTTTCGTCGCATGCATTGCACAATATTAACTTCGCTAGATTATAATCTACCGAAAATCAATACGTGATATTGTAAGCAGTATGTGCAGTTGACAATATTTCGAGAGTTTACAATCTCGCTCGAGAGATTACAATCTAACTTGTTTGACAATTTTACGGTGACATGAGCACCGTGTTTCCGGACGATATCCATTAATTTCGACTAGTCATTGTACTCATCATTATAAATAGTACATTACAGCAGAATCCAGTAAGTAAGCCTTCCTGGCCGAGTATGAGTTAACCGGACCGAACCGCAGGTGAGGTCCGGTTATATACGAGGCCAGGATGGCTTTCTTACTGGTTGAGGTTTGTATAATGCTTTTCTCAAAAATGAAAGAAAGTTTAACAACAAATTATTGTTTTTGAAACTCCATGTTAATTTTAGAATGGAAAGTTTTAATCCAACATGATTTATAAACTGAAATGACTAAATACAAACATAAAATCCCACACTATACTTCTACAACATTACTAAGTACAAAACGCAACGTGCATACTTTTTCTGCGTCGCGTTATGTGTCACAGACCCATAAAAAAAAAAAAAAAAAGTGTCACAGACAATAAAATGGATGTTTAAGGCTCCAAAATCTTAATATATATAAATCTCGTGTCACAATGTTTGTCCTCAATGGACTCCTAAACCACTTAACCGATTATAATAAAATTCGCACACCATGTGCAGTTCGATCCAACTTGAGAGATAGGATAGTTTAAATCTCAATTTACGCAGACGAAGTTGCGTGGGTCAGCTAGTATATTATGTATCTCATAAAATGTCATACCAAAAAGAGATAGATATATATTTGGAGCCTCCCTCTAACCATGTTATAATGGCTAAACTCTAATCTGTGTCTGGTACTATGTTTTTTTTTTCTAAGCAGATCTAAAGAGGATGACCTAAACCGTGCGAAGCCATAAAAAAAAAAAGGGATGAAGGATGACCAAGTGTCCAGTAAGTAAATTACATACTTACTTACTGGACAGTAGGAGATTCCAAATTTAAAATCTCGCTTCTTACCGGACAGTTGTGAATAGTCTCCGGTAGAGTTCACTTTCTGGATACTTTTTAGAGATGTTATGTCAACATTACATACCATTTTTGAGAAAAAACTTTTACTATGGAATCAAACCCGCGAAACAAAAATCTGCTGTTCCATACAACATTTTGACGAGTTATGGTTCGCATAACTGTATGTAACAGGTTTTTTTTTTGCGATTCATTCTTTCATTTTTATTATTATTACTAGCTGACTTAAGCTGACCCACGCAACTTCGTCTGCGTCTCATAAGAGGGAAAAATCTACCTACTACTACCTACCTACTACTCCCTACCTACTACTACCTACCTTCTAATACTTACCTACCTACTACTACCTACCTACTACTACCTACTACTACCTACCTACTATTACCTACCTACCTACTATATTTATTTTTCATAAGAACCTTCTCCTGACAATAATAAACACAACAAAAAAGAATCAGCCAAATCGGTCAAGCCGTTTTCATGCTATATCGTGACAACGGAAAACGGGTTTCATTTTCATATATGTTACCGTAAAACTGTCAAATACGTTATACTGTAATATCTCTAGCGATATTGTTATGTCTCGAATTATTGTCAAATGAACATACTGCTTACAACAAAACGCATTATTTTTCGTGAAACGCATGCGATGGTAGTCAACTTACGCGGTGTGGAGGGAAGGAGTTGTCCCCCTTGCCCAGTGGCACAACTGTCATGAAAAAATAATGCACCATCCCTGAGAAATACCGATTAATATAACATAACCTTAAAACACTTCATATTCCCCCTTTTTTTTTTTTTTAAGGATGGGAAATCATCAAATGACCCCCCCCCCACTCTGGGCGGAGCGGGAGGGAGTGTCAGACTCTTACTGACTAAAAACCATCCATGTTCCTTCCTCGCCTTTTACGTTCCGGGGCCGCGGTATCTCTTTTCATATTACCCCTAAAAAGCGAAGTCGACGGAGCCCCGCTTCGCGGGGCCCCTATTGCCGAGTGCAGGGTTTAAAGGAACCTAACTAACCTAACGGGGGGGTGCCCCAAGTCCCGATTATGGGGGCAGAGATACTTCCGTATATGTTCAGTTGACAATAATTCGAGACATTACAATATCGCGAGAAAAAACACGTTTTATTGTAATATAACGTGTTTGACAATTTTACGGTGACATATAATATGGATTAAAATACATACATATACATAATCTAGCTACATAACCAGGTCACCTGAATACTTCCATAATTATTGTATCGTGAGTGACATACAATTACGATGTTTTTTCTAAGTCTCCTGAACAAAAACATAAAGCAATATTTTGGTGTTAGCCATTGATGTCGAATGTAAAACATGTAATAATTTTTAGCCATATTTAGGTCCATGTTCACCAAAAAGATGACCATCTGATTATCTAAAAACAGCTGTTTAAAGCGCATTTTTGTAGGGGAACATGTCCCTTAAACAGCTGTTTTAGATAATCAACCCGTTATCTTTTCGGTGAACATGGACCTTAATATAACAAAAAAACTGAGACTGTCGCATTCGTGTCGGGTCTGGGTCACACATAAACGTTATTTTTTGGTCATTAAGGTGTTAAAAATAAATAGATTCCACATTTTTATAACTTATAAAGGGTGTAAAACTCCTCTTCACGAAGCCGAAAGGCACTTGTTTTCCCCATCATTGCGATCATTTTTTTGCTCTACACCATACCTGGGAACCTGTTAGTTACGGAGATATGGGGGTCAAAAATACAACTTTTTGACAAGTTTTTTTTTGTAAGCTTTTGACTTTTAACACCTCCACGACCCCGATACAATCCATCCACCAGCACAATGTTTTAAGTGCGTTACATTGAGTTCTATCACAAAACATGATTTAAAACCTCAAAAAAAGTTGTTTCCTAGCAATAATTTTTGCGTAAAGTTACTTAGTTTGATGTACAGAATGCTGGGTTAACGGCTTTGTGACGAGTTGGTTTACATTTTGGAATTATGAAAAGTTATAAGCGCCACCAGTTAGTGAAAGGAGGTGTTACTAACATTGTTATCAAGTTTTTGATGTTGATTTATACTGAGACGCGAATGCAACTAGCTTTGAACTTATTTATATGTTTTTTTTTAATTGTTTCGTTTTTTGATAATATCTATAGTAATATCATCAGGTAGGTAGAAAATACGTTTAATAACTGCAGATATAATCCTAGCAAAGTGTTAGTCACACCAATCCCATGCATTTTCATCATTGTCATTAAGACAGATAAATAAAAATAAAAATTAAACTTGAATGTGGAATTGAAACTTGACACTGAAAACCGTGCTTTCTAAACTGGCTCTCATATTTATTTCCTCTCTATATCCTTATTAAAAAAAACTGGCAGGCATACTTTTCACCTTTAAATCCGCAAAAAACAGTTACAAAAAAATACTTTTGAAAATGGAACTAAACAGCCAGTCAGTGTCGTTTGTGGCAATTAATTCACCAGATTGCAACTGCATGGCCAGGATTTCAACGTGTCAAAGAGTATTAGCTTTTCCCACTTCAACCTCAAATTAGATTTGCGACTCACAATACGCTCTGAGCTTGCATACTCCAGACCAGACCTGTCCCAAATAAGTTGGACACGGGTTAATGCAATGCATTTACTGAAGTCGGATTTGCCCCGGGAATCCGAAATGCAATTATAATTCAATAGTCGGGTTTGAATACACATTGACCTATATATAACAAATTTTCAATTTCTACCGTAGGTGCATCATGGCAGAAAACTAACAAGAAAAAATACAACATACATTTTACTTAGAAGTTAAGTCTCATTTGTCTAGTGGTCGCAGGCGCAACTACTGAGTATGAGGTCTTGAGTTCGATATCCAGGTCTGAGGATATGAGGTTGGCAAACTCTTTGAAAGAGTCATTGCAAACCGCCTCGCCAAGCACTACGGGGATTGGACCGGATCTTGTAGAACACTAGGGTGGTTTCCGACCTACCTTCGTCCTACCTTCATCGTGTGGTCGGGGACTACTTGACGGACAGAGCTGTTATCTACCCCGGTCGCAGCGAAGAATGGAACCGGCTAGAGATGTGGTGCGGTGTCCCACAGGGATCGGTTCTATGGCCGCCCTGTGGAACATCTGTTACGACTGAGTGTTGCGTGCCAGCCGCTCCCCCCCCCCAAGCGGGCATCAGCCTAGCAACAACGCGGACGACATGCTGGTGCTGGCACAGGGATGGTCACACGAGGCGGCGCGGCGGCGGCCGAAAACATGTCATGCGGTGTTACGATAGTCGTTGAGAGGAACCCTCGATCTCGAGGTGGCATTGCACAAGTCCGAGGCCATGTGCTTTTATGACCTTCGTAATGCGTCAACGTCGGGTTCCTCACTGACGGTAGGAGGAGTATCCATAGGTGTCGAGTCGACGTTGAAGTACCTAGGACTTGGGCTCGACAGCCGCTGGAACTTCGTGCAGCACTTCCGAAGTTTGGCCCCCAAACTGGAACGGACCAGGGACCCGCGTGTGGGCGCGTTCCTTGATGCGGCGAGCCGCCCATTTCTTGAACACGCCCCAAAAGATGGTAGCCGTAAGGCTAGTCCGTGAATACCACATGATCTTCGGCGAGGCGGCGAGCCTTCTAGCCGGATTGTCGCCATGGGATCTGGAGGCGATAGTCCTCGCGCGCGCGGAGGCGCCACGCCGGGGAGAAACTCCGCTGCCGTTGCAAAGCGCGGTTCAGCAGACAGACCTCCAGCGTGATTTCATGGCGACAAGGAGAGAGCGACCGTTGCAACCCCGTGCAGGCCACGTCACAATAGTATAATAAGATAAGATATATTTTATTTGCTCAAAACACGTGTCACAGACAATAATAAAAAGTGCATGTAGGATATAATAAATACAGAAAATTGTTCAGACATGTTTTGCCACATACATGGCGTGCAAATGTTTTAAAATTGGAAAATTGAGGATTTTAAATATTTCAGTCAGTGGAATTGAAATTAATGGAAAATACTAAATGTCCAAGCTAAACATTGCAAAAAAACATACAAGTGATTTTACCCGTGTCTGTAAAACAAACAAAAAAATAAATTGCAACTAGTAATAAAAATCTCAAAATGATACATGTCAAAAAGTAACAGATTAAAAATCAAAATAAACATTTTTATTTCTCTTCCACAAAAGCGCCTTATAAATATGAATATACTACATTAGGTAAATTATTTGTGGGAGACTGGTATCTGCACTAGGGGAACCCTGTCACACAGATTTAAATAGTGAAAAACAGTATTTTAGTATTAAATCTCAAATGTTAACAAATTATTGTAACCTTTAGTGGAAGAACACAATAATCAAACAAATGGAAATACTAGAATCTATACGTATAATAAAATCGTTGAGACCAAAAAATCTGTACATTGAAGATTTTTATTAAAATTTATAAGAGACGGAATAACTGCTGGACAGATTATGATGAAAACTTCACTAATCTATTTAAATAAACTCAGAATAACACTTAGGCTATAGAAATTTTGGAAAATTTTAGAAAAAGGAGAAGAAAACGGGGGGTAAAGTTTGTATGAAAAAAACATTTTAGATTGTTCTAGATTCATGAAACTCAGAGTAAATACTTATTATTAAAAATAAAGAAATACCTGTTTCAGCATTAAAAAAAAACATCCAGAGACGTAAAAAGGAGGGTTTTGTGTTTAAAATTAATTAACTTCATACACCTATAGAATGAAATCCATTGAAGTGGAAACCTTTGAAAGTTGCTGTAAATACTTCAAATCTAATACAGGTAAATGTAATTTCTCAATTTTCTTGAAATTTCATTTTTGAAGTTAATACGCCCAAAATAGCGGAACTCGGGAAAATAGCGAAAATCGGCTTTCCTCGGTATAAGTAGTTGGTAATACAGGGTGGAAACGGTAAACCGGGCAGTAAGGGGAGCTGCAGCTACACAAAAATGGTCTTAGGTAACAATCCGTTAATTTTTCACAAAATGTTTTTCCCCGTTCACAGATTTAATTAAAAAATAAAGTACAGTTAGCAAGAAAATTGCCATTTTACATAAAACAATTTTTTTATGCCAATCGATCTTCTTTCCGACACTAATCAAGAAGTTCTTCCAAACCAACCCAGGTTAGAGTACTCAAAAAGTCAGAAATAGCATAAAAATAACTTTCAGCGGGGCAGTGTAGGGGAAATGTTAGCCAGAAAATTGCTATTTTACACAAATCATTTTTTGATGCCAATAATTATTTTTAATTTTACATAAGACATAAAGCCGAAAAAGTTACAAATACATTACAAACGAGTACAAATCCTACTACCTACAAATAAAAAATGCTTTGTCCTGAAGGACTATCTGATGGAACAACGCACAGCCTAAACCGCGATTGTAGAAACCTGAAACTTAGAGGGTGTATTTTCTGTATAACGTAGGCATACGATAAGAAAGAATTTTGAAATTATACCCCTAAGGGGGTGAAAAGGGGAGGCAAAGATTGTATAGGAAAATGTGATTCCTTGGTCCAATCTACTTCAAACTTTGAAATCAACAATATTAACAGAATTGATGGACGCGTTTAATATTGCATTGAAATTCATCCCCTAACGGGGTTAAAAAGGGGTAGAAAGTTATTTTGGCGGTGATTTGATTCCAAATTGATATCAATACTCCTTCGAGATTTTGATATAAACTACAAGTTATTTTGATACATGTTTCAAAATCCAATCCGATTTTATTCCAAAAAGGTTCTATACTCTTTAAAATTGGAATGTCTCGAAAGTCACCGTAAAATATTAATACCTCATTTGAAGGTTTCTAAGCTTTGAAGAGGTTGTGCACTTTAAGACACGGCGTCATAGCGTAGGGACGGAGAGTTTGAAATTTTAAATGGTAAGCAGTTGTGAGAGGACCGCAACGGTTTACAGCAGCTATATCGTGTTGCGGCTCATTCAATGCACCTTGATAAGAATTGCAGACCTAGCTGGAGTATGACTGTCATCGAGTGTCTAAGTATGAAGATGTAAAGCTGTCAATAGAAGCCTTTAAATCTGTTTTTGTAAACATGGTAATTTATTCTTATTCAAATAAATACGTTGTTAATCACAAGTATTTGATTTTGAACAAAATTGCCCTTGGGTACATAAATTGACTTCAATGCATATCTTGGGAGATACACCGTTTTAAATAACTCCGCAGCAAAATAATGATCATGTACCGGGAGTGCATTTTCATTATGCGGAAGGATGTGTGTGATGTGCTCTTTGAAAATTGTATTATGGGTGCGTACGACCCACTCTCTGTAACCCGCTCTTCCTCTTATGTGACGCAGACGAAGTTGCGCGGGTCAGCTTGTTACAAAATAAAATTTTATTGATAATGAAATAGTAGAGTATGTTAAAATGTAGTATGGTGTGGAGTGGTGTGGTGTTGTGATGTGATGTGGTGTGGTGTGGCATGGTGTAGTGTGGTGTGATGCGAGGTGTGTTAGGTAGGCTCAAGAGGCTTTCTGTGCTATCATAATCAAGGGCCAATAGATATGTGGTGAGTACTTGCTTACATTGAGCTTCGGTAAGAGGGTATATTTTTAGAAGAGAGTTTCGTTTATTATATAAATAACTGCCGAGGAAACAAAAGTTTCGTCACGAATGACTACTTTACATTTGACTACATACATTTGTCTTAATGCGTTTATGAGCGTGCAAGGATGAGTTGTACGATAAACAGTCGTCGAACAGTAAGAACCTTGCACTTATCGTAGAGTTCAGTGGTAGAGTGAACAAACGGTAAAGCATGGGCTATCTTGAGCACCGCTTTAATGATGAACGATTTAGGGGCGCCACCCCAGACAGAAATACAGTAACTTAGTACAGATTGACACAGTGCAAAATATACTGTTTTAAGAACTTTAGCATCTGCAACACATCATAGGCTTTTAAAAATAAAGATGAGTTTCTTATTTATCTTGGACAACAGATCGATGTGGGAATTAAAGTTAAGGTTTTTGTCAATAATTACCCCGAGGTACCTGAGAGAGTCCACTTTTTTAAGGTTTTGGCATGAGCAGGATGAGCTGTTGTTGCATGAGTGTGCAGTGATGTTTAATAAGGTGTCTTGAGTGAGGTGACTGTTTGTTAGTGTAAACGTTATGTATTTAGTTGTATCTGTATTTAGCGAGAGTAAATTATTGCTTAGCCAGGTCATCACGAGTGAGAAACCCATTTGAGCATAGTGGTACACTTCCTCCCAAGTATCTCCAAAGAATATAATATCGTCCGCGAGAGTAATAATTTTGCCCTTAGTAAGGTTTAACTGACAGAGGTCATTAACAAAAAGTAAAAAGAGGGTTGGCCCTAAAATACTCCCTTGGGGAATACCGATATGTACTTTGCAGGCATCACTCAACCACTCATCGACCACCACACGTTGAGTTCTCTCATTCAGGTAACTTTCTAACGAATAGTGTCGATAAGTCCCCTCTTTGAGGAGTGGTTTGAGAGGCGCCACGGCGTCCTCATCTTCCGCCTGACGCAGGTGCTCACCAGACATGGCTGTTTCGGGAGGTTCCTGCATCGAATCGGGCGAGAGGAAACGTCCGGGTTAACACTCTGCCGTACGTTACTTAAAACACGGTTAAGCCTCAAACTGCCATTTTTTAGTTTTGAATCACACATTACGTTTTGAAAAATTCTCTATCTTTTGTGCTGGGTCCCATTACTGTACGACTTTTACTTTCCGAGATATAGAGCGGGTGTGAACCGTTAAGTAACATATTTTTTACAGTTTACTTTATTATTTAACAGCTATTCCTCAAATTTATGTTATAACACGGCAAAAGGATGGTAACGTTATTATCACGGATCGTTCCAAGCGATATTAATTTATTATAATACAGTTATCACACAATGCTGCACTTAAATTAAGCTATACGACCATAACCGTGTTATAATCAAGTACTTACAGGTGTGTCTGAGAACAAAAACTATGTTATAATAAAGTTACTATAGAATAATACATTACATTATAGTTATAGGCATTTAGCCTTTTTTCAATAAAGTTTATCGATGGATTAAAGTGTAAAATTCTTTACTAAAATACGACTATACAGATATGCTAGATTAAAATCTAGTTAAACCCAGAAACATTTTTGAACCGCGGTCCCCCGCGTTCCCGGTTTCCTCGGCCATTTCGCTACCAGCGACGACGGGGAGCGCTCGTGTGTGTGTGGAACGGAGCGGCGGCGCGCCATAAATGTTTTACCATGTCGCGTCATACGTACTCAAGGTAAGGTTTTTATAATTTCACTAAATAGAATAGATGCATCAGTGAATTTAATAACCTATGTAATTAGTATGTAGATAATCGATATTTATAATATTTTCTAATAAGTATTACATTCATTCAATTACGTAGTGGTAGGTGACAGGTATATAACCTTTAGCTTATAAATATTTGATTGGAACGAAATAATCCTTTTTCTTATCGTTCTGAAGCCGCTATGAAATCACACGCATCTCGAGTCAGGGTCAACGATGAGTAGGTGCAGCGCGTTGGGGCGGTATGTTTGAAACGAATGGTTCGACAAATCCCGAGTCAAAACTCAGTTATGACTTATATCGATCTCACTTAAAATCAATGAATATATCTTTCACTCGGCTCGGGAATGAGGAGTGCGAACAGTGCGAATCATACAAACATCACACTAAAGAAACAAGCCATGATGTTCGTAAGCAATGTTTTCCTGATTGTGACACTTGCTTGGCTTGGGCTAAGCATCATGATCGATACAAAAAGCTAGAGCCCTTTATGATGCTCACAAAGCTATAAAGCAAAACGAAAATAGTATTTATTTCAGCGGCGATCTAGAAAAAGTTATCATGCTGCCTAGAATGGAGATGTTCAAAGCGGTTATATTTTGTCCCCGTTTGACGCTCTTTAACCAATCCTTTGCACCGGTTGGAAAAATATCAAAGGAATCGAAACCTCTTGCTGCAATTTGGCACGACGGAATAGCCGGTAGAAAACAAGAGGATATTATGAACGTCTCGATGACGAAGGAAAAAACTGTAGTTTTTTCCTTCGTCATCGAGACGTTCAGAATGTTAATATCTGGTTAGATAATTGTACATCACAGAACAAGAATTGGCTGTTTTATTCCATGTTAGTCGACCTAGTAAACAGTGACGTTATAAGTACAGAAACAATAACTTTACACTACTTCGAACCCGGCCACACCTTCATGAGCTGCGACCAGTTCCACCATCAAGTGGAACTTGCAATGAAAAAGAAGGGTAAAATATATGACTTTTCAGATTTTGAGGAAGCTGTAGCCTCTGCAAACAATGGCAGAGTAACTGTCAAAGCGCTACAAGCAAATGAATTTCTCAATTTACCCAATAATGTCTCTGAGCGGCGAATTCAGCAAGCATGCCCTAGAGTCTATCTGAAAAATATAACACAAGTCTCGTTTAAGAGGTCAAGTTATGACATGTTGTATAAAAATGATTTTAGTGATGAATACTCAAGTTTTAAATTTTTAAATGACAAGTACTTAAGAAATCCACGTACCAACATAAGCTTCCGGACACAGCCGAAAGGCATTGATGAGGAACGTAAATCTAACTTAATAACTAAATTGTCGCCTATCATTCCAAAACATAAAATGGTATTTTGGAATGGATTGCCTACAAACAATAACACAGAAACGACCAAAAATTCAAGGAGGACTACCTAAACCTAAGAAAGCCATTTTAAATACCCAAGTACCTACAATTCTTTTTTTATTTTAATATAACTACTTAAATGTATATATTACTTAGTGCCATAAGACTAAATAATTATATTATATATTAAATTATTTAGTCTTTATTATTAATAATTATATATTTATTACTAATTATTAATTATATTACATATTAAACCTAATAGGGACCCCTATTAGATTTAATTCTATATAGAGGACTCAGTTGATTACATGATTGTGATAATTTTTTAGTTAAAGACTGATTATATTGTAAAATTTAGAAAGCTATATAATAGTCTTAAGACTGAAGAAAATTGTTATAGCAGGTTGTTTTATGACAACTGCAGCTAGTGAGATAGATGGTTATATTTTTTTATTATCTTAAGACACTTTTCACTCCAGGGTTTTAAGTTAGAGAATGTTTTGATATTAAGATAATATTGTGATTTAATTATGAATATTACTAAGCCCAAATGTCAAAAATAATTATTTATGTTATTGATAACCATTTAAAATTGTTTGAAATAAATGATTAATAAATAATTTGTTTAATTTGCTTGCTTGTTTTCTTTTTTTTTCTCGAATAATTGTAAGTCATTGCTTATCTATAAAACGGCTAACCGCGAGCGAAGTATGAGTAGCCTTGTTTTAAGTAAGCAATACCGTTTAACTTGACGCCGCTTAATATATTATTACACAATTACTTGATTATAATGATCACTAAGTGCCTTAACTTGATTATAAACCAAGGGGCTAAACCTTAATTTTACAGTCATTACTTGATTATATCATAGTTATGCAGCTTAGCCGTATTGTAATGACGTATTTTTTGATAACTTTAAATAAAATTTTTAGTAGTACAATTCTAAAGCAATTACTACGTTATAATACCGTTAGAGTAGGGTTAGCCCTATTATTATGCAGTATTTAATTACTAAACTGGGAAGAAATGCTAAGCTTAATTACAAATATCTGTTTTATTGTAAGACTGAAAGATGTTTTCAGTTTTCATACCCCAAAAAAAAATCGTTGATAAACCAGTGACATTTGTCTCTTAGAAAGATTTTTATATCTTTATTCGTTTGGAAGAGACATCATTTCGCAGGTTTTTGTCCGATATCTCTGAAACTACTTTATGGGTTTAACCGTATTTTAAACAATGTACGGCAGCACTGTGAGGATCGCTGGAGGACACAGTGGAGCCGTGTTGCGGTGATCGGCAGCGGCGACCTCTCGCCCTGGTTCAATCCATGGTCCGGAGCGAGACGGAGTGGGAAACCATCACCTCTTTTTGCGAAGCTGTGATGCTAGCGAAGGAGGTAGTGGAATGCGAGATTGAGAGAACCTCTCGTCGCGGGAGACCCACCGGGCGTCGGCCACATGTGCCTCCCGGTCGGGCATAAGCTAGTAACACTAAATAATAACATACACGAACAGACGAAAACGCTCTGATTTCTGCATCGGAAGGAATACCGAGTAGATGTCATTTTTCATGGCAGTACCTTGTTTATTACCGACACATGTATCGTTAAATTAGAAATATCACAAACGTTTAGCTATTCATTTTAATAGCCATTAACCTTTGCACATTTTTGAAATGTTGAAATTGCAATCGTAGTGGTATATAATCAAGGTTCTCACGTACATGGCGTTTACGCATTGTATCTGCGACAACAATGTATTATTTACAAGTGCAAACTGTGATCCTATTATATGGATTAAGCCAAATTCAAGGCTTTTTCCATATAACATATAAAGATTTTCTACTTCGAAGCAAACAATCTTTTAAATTTAATGAATCAATTTTTCAAAATCCTTCTGTTAATTGGATTGAGCAACCAGTAGATCATTTCAACGTTAGTGATCTCCGTACCTGGAAACAGAAGTATTACAAAGTGTTGGATAATTGGAAACCAAAAGGACCAATTCTGCTATATATTAATGGTGAAGCAGCGCTGTCAGTACACCAGTTAGCATTGACTGAAGAAACAGGCGCTGCTTTTTTTATGCTGGAGCATAGATATTATGGGGATAGCAAGCCATTAGTTCCATCTACTACTGAAAACCTAGCTTTTCTAAGTTCGAGACAAGCGCTGGCAGACGCAGCCCATTTATTGACAACATTGAAAGAATCTCCAGAATTCAAAAACTCCAAAGTAATGGTCGTCGGAGGTTCTTACGCGGGGAATTTAGCAGCTTGGATGAAAGTACTGTATCCACAGTTGATCGATGCAGCATATGCTAGCAGTGCCCCTGTACTAGCGAAAATTGATTATAGCGAATATTTTGAAACCGTCACCGATACATACAGAAAATACGGGTCACAAGAATGTGTTAATAAAATAACTGATAGATTTAATACTTTTCGTGAATTACTACAAAGTTCTGAAGGGATTGAGAAGCTAACAAAAGAAAATAATATTTGTCAATATGTCGATATGATGGTTCCGGAAAATCAGCAAGTGTTTTTCTTAGATGAAATCGAAGCGTTCGCCATAGCAGCTCAGTATGGTACTCCTAATAACATTACTTCTATTTGTCAGAATTTAACAGTATTTAAACCAGAACACAGATTTTCCGTTTCCTGGAATGATAATGACGGTTGTCATGACTATGATTTTAATCATTGTTTTAATAGGACTTCTTATGAAATGCGGTCTTGGATTTATCAGACGTGTACAGAATTTGGTTATTTCGCAACTGGTTCTTCGAACAAACAAATGTTCGGAAAGGTTTTTCTTGTAGATTTCTATTACAAAATGTGCAAGATGCTCTATGGAGACGATTTCAATGAAGGGAGAGTGGCCCAGGGTGTCATGAACACTAACCGACTGTATGGAGGACTCACTCCAAATGTGACGAATGTGGTGTTTGTTAATGGAGACATGGATCCGTGGCATAGGCTCGGTATACTGCAAGATCTGTCAACTGATGCTCCAGCTATATACCTCGAGGGCTCTTCTCATTGCCATGATCTTGATCCAGTTCCAGATGATACTGATGACATAAAGGAAGCAAGGAAAAAAATTATAAATGTAATGAAAAAATGGATCGGCCAGGCATGATGAGTGCCTACTTATTTGTACTTCTAACCCCCGACGCAAAACCGACGAGGTATTATAAGTTTGACGTGTGTGTGTGTGTCTGTGGCATCGTAGCTCCCGTACGGCTGAACCGATTTACATTTTTTTTTTATTTATTTGAAAGGTTAATTTGTCGGGAGTGTAATAATAATAGTGTCGGGAATCTATACATAATATATAATAAAATAGTTGAGACCAAAAAATCTGTACATTGAAGATTTAAAAAAAAACCGATCAGGGTGACTTAAAATAAGTAACTGAACATATTAAAACCATTTTTAAAATTCGTGTTTGTTTGTTTGTTTGACCGCGCATCACGTAAAAATTGCTAGACGGATTTTGATGAAAACTTCGCTAATCTATTTAAATAAACTCAGAATAACACTTAGGCTATATAAATTATGGAAAATTTTGGAAAAAGGGGGTGAAAAGGGGGGGTACAGTTTCTGTCAGTCAGTTGTTTGTTTTTATCAACGATGTCCAAACCCGAAGGTTGAAGTTTCCTACAATGGCTATGATATTAAAGAAGCTACTAAAGCTAAGTTCTTAGGTATCATTATTGACTTCAACTTACATGGAAGCCTCATGTTGAAGAATTATGTAAGAAACTTAGCAAATCCGCATATGCTCTATTTCAACTCTCAAAGAAAGTTGACGGTCAGGCTCTTTTAGCAGCTTACCATGGACTGGTTGCTTCTGTGTTGCGGTATGGCATTATTTTCTGGGGTCAGTCCACTGATCGGGAGCTGGTATTTAGATTGCAGAAGCGATGCATCAGGTCAATGTGCAGCCTTAAGACAACTGATAGCTGTGTGTCCTATTTTAAATCTTTAAAAATTTTGACTCTCCCTTCTTTGTATATATTAGAGACGGCATTGTTTGTGAAATGTAATCCACATCTATTCCAAAAATTTTCAGACGTCAGGAAAACCCTAATCGGACGCAATACGTCAATAAATTAAGTCAAGTGAAATGTAAAACCGCATTAATGCAAAAAAGTTTTTTTGGTGTTGCCCCACGCATATATAATAAAGTACCTAATGTTTTAAAAGACTTGACTGTCTTAAAATTCAAAAGGTCCCTAAACGAATTAATAATTATGAAAACTTAATATTCAATTGACGACTTTCTAAATGATGATTCACTGACTGATTGATATAATTATGTACTACTCTTACGATACACACTAACTGTTATTGACTTGTTATTATTTTTTATTTTTTTATAAATACCTACCTTTTGTTATTCTAATTGACATAATATTACTGTTATTCTAATTGGCATGCTGATAATTTTGTCATTTTTTTAATTTTTTGACAATGTTGACATTTTCTTAATTTTTTATTTTATTGTATGCTATTCCAATGACATGCCACTTATTTTAAATTATAATTCTATTGTAAACCAATTATTTGCATGCCTATGTGACGGCAAAATGTGGAGAACTCTATTCTAAAAGAACACCATGTACCTATAACCCATGTTTGCAAAGATTAAATGATTTCATTTGATTTGATTTTTTATGAAAAAAAAAAATTAGATTGTTCTAGATTGATAAAACTTAGAGTAAATACTTATTATCAAAAATAAAGAAATACCTGTTTCAGCATTTAAAAAAAAAACATCCAGAGACGTAAAAAGAGGGTTTTGTGTTTAAAATTAATTAACTTCATACACCTATACAATAAAATCCATTGAAGTGGAAACCTTTAAAAGTTGCTATAAATACTTCAAATCTAATACAGGTAAATGTAATTTCTCAATTTTCTTGAAATTTGATTTTTGAAGTGAATACGCCCAAAATAGCGGAATTCAAGAAAATCGGCTTTCCTCGGTATAAGTAGTTGGTAACACAGGGTAGAAACGGTAAACGGGGCAGTAAAGGGAGCTGCAGCTACACAAAAATGATCTTAGGTAACAATCCGTAACTTTTTCACAAAATGTTTATTCCCATTCACAGATTTAATTAAAAAATAAAGTACAGTTAGCAAGAAAATTCCAATTAACATAAAACAAGTTTTTTGATGCCAATCGATCATCTTTCCGACACTAATCAAGAAGTGAAGAAGAAGAAGAAGTTCTTAGAAGTTCTTCCAAATCAACCCAGGTTGGAGTACTCAAAAAGTCAGAAATCGCAAAAAAAATACTTTCAGCGGGGCAGTGTAGGGAAAATGTTGGCCAGAAAATTGCTATTTTACAAAAAACATTTTTTTGATGCCAATCATTATTTTTTATTTTACATAAGACATACAGCCGGAAAAGTTACAAAAACATTACAAATGAGTACAAATCCTACTATCTACAAATAAAAAATGCTTTTTGTCCTGAAGGAATATCTGATGGATCAACGCACAGCCTAAACCGCAGATTGTAGAAACCTGAAACATGGAGGGTGTATTTTCTGTATAACGTAGGCATACGATAAGAAAGAATTTTGAAATTATACCCCTAAAGGGGTGAAAAGGGGGGCAAAGATTGTATGGGAAAATGTGATTCCTTGCTCCAATCTACTTCAAACTTTGCAATCAACAATATTAACAGAATTTATGGACGCGTTTAATATTGCATTGAAATTCATCTCCTAACGGGTTTAAAAAGGGGTAGAAAGTTATTTTGGCGGTGATTTGTTTCGAATTTGATATCAATACTCCTTCGAGATTTTGATATAAACTACAAGTTATTTTGATACATGTTTCAAAACCCAATCCGATTTTATTCCAAAAAAGTTGAACTCACATAAAAATTTGGTGCAAAATTGCTAATACTCTTTAAAATTGGAAGGTCTCAAAAGTCACCGTAAAATATTAGTACCGCATTTGAAGGTTTCTAAGCTTTGAAGAGGTTGTGCACTTTAAGACACGGCGTCATAGCGTAGGGACGTAGAGTTTGAAATTTTAAATGGTAAGCAGTTTTAAGAGGTCCGCAACGGCTTACAGCAGCTATATCGTGTTGCGGCTCATTCAATGCACCTTGATGAGAACTGCAGACCTAGCTGAAGTATGACTGTCATCGAGTGTCTCAGTATGAAGATGTAAAGCTGTCAATAGAAGCCTTTAAAGCTGTTTTTGTAAACACGGTAATTTGTTCTTATCCAAATAAATACGTTGTTAATCACAAGTATTTGATTTTAAACAAAATTGCCCTTGGGTACGTAAATTGACTTCAATGCATGTCTTGGGAGATACACCGTTTTAAATAACTCCGCAGCAAAATAATGATCATGTACCGGGAGCGCATTTTCATTAGGCGGAAGGATGTGTGTGATGTGCTCTTTGAAAATTGTATTATGGGTGCGTACGACCCACTCTCTGTAACCCGCTCTTCCTCTTATGTGACGCAGACGGTGTTGCGCGGGTCAGCTAGTTTTAAAATAAATGTGTTTTCAGCCTACCTAACACACCTCAATAATAAGTTACAGCATTACTACTTTAGTATGGGACGACCGCGCGGGCCCGACCATAGGTCGTTGTTTACTATACAAAAAATTAAAAACAAGAAAAATATATCACAAAAGTTAAAGATCATCTGGGAATCTACAAAGCTTACAATGTTCACTCATACACAAATAATAGGTAACAAAAAACATCTAAGAATACAAAGGTAAGTTACGTTATATTTAAAAAAAGGTAAATTTAATCAAAATACTTAAATTGAAAGTGACACATATATTGTCATCAGTGCTGTAACTATTCTTAGCAAAATGTGAAAAAAATAATGATTTGATGCGTTTGCCACAGTAACTGATCTTCCACGAAATAACACTGGATATAGTACCTCTAGAAGTACTCTATCCACTGTTCAGTTCCAACTCCAATATCAACGTTGATTGGCCTAGATTTTGCTCTTACAAAAATCTTTTATTTTAAGTTAACTAAATATTTACGCAGGTTATATGATTCTGAAAGGAATGTTAGTATGATGTTTGATTTTTTAAATTCGGTTACTGTACATACTAAAACCAATGTCAGACATTTCAGTCCATTGAACAACATAGAAATAATTTAAAAAATTAAGCGTCTGATTTCGGGTTCAGGCAAAGCTGAAGTCTCAAGAATTGCTGTTCTATTATCAGTAGGTTCCATTTGATTTGCAAGTTACAATTCGAAAAAAAAAAGAAATTGCGAAACTTTTCAAATAAAGAATGAAATTGAATTCAGAACGACGAGCATTAAAAAAAAATGTTGAACTTCTTTAAAAACGCGATGCTTTACAAAGACATCATAATCTTGCTACATTAGAAACCGCAGGCGACTAGCAATGAGTTCATTACCCCCACAGGTACCAACTACCACAGCAACTACGAAGAAGTTCAGCACGCGAAGTAGCTAAGTACTTGTGTTTGCAATGGTTTTCATAACACGAGTACAATCCCTGGCTGTATCGATTAATGGCACTTTGAATAATGCTTACGTATAGCTCATTTAGACGACCCAAATGGCGTAGTGGTAGTGACGCTGCCTTACGTTCTTAGGGTCCTGGGTTCCAATCCCGGCAGGAGCAAATGTATGTATGATGAACATGGACATTTGTTTCCGAGTCATGGATGTTTATATGTACAATAAGTATGTTTTTACAAACAATCAAGTATATAAATGTAGTATATCAACTATCTATTATAGTGTCCACGACACAAGCTTTGCTTAGTGTGGCACTAGGCGGTCGCCACATTGACCGGTCCCTTGCGACACGCATCCACCGGATTCCCGCAACCTTCACCAGGTCATCGGTCCACCTAGTGGGAGGTCTTCCAACGCATCGTTTTCCAGTTCGCGGTCGCCAATCCAGAACTTTCGGCCCCATCGGCCATCCGATCTGCGAGCAATGTGCTCTGCCCACTGCCACTTAAGTTTAGCAATTCTTCGGGCTACTTCGGTGACCTTGGTACTCTCGCGGATGTCTTCATTTCTGATTCGACCCGATTATTAGTAAGTATTATTATTTATTTGAGATAAAAACCCAAGTAGCACAAAACTGCAATATAAGTTGTTACAAGAGGTAACATCGGTAACTTTAGCATTTATGAAGAGTTATTACAGTACATCTGACCTGCAAGAGGTGAAAAGTGAACTTTCACCTGAATAAGGGCGTTATTATGCGTCTTGGAGACCACACTGTAACGCTTCCAGCGTTTATATACATAACAAGTTCAGTATTATACAGCTTTAAGCAATTTAAAGGATTTTTGTGGACTTAATCTAAGCTATATTCTGAATTGAAGACCACAAGTGTACCCTTATACCACTTGCATTTTAAGAAAAAACACGTGAGCCAAAGTAAAGTAAAGTAAAGTAACAATTTATTTGTTTAAACATGGTGTACATGATACATTGCATGCAAGATAATAATGTTATACTGAAAAGTTCTAACATGTTCAGCCGCATATCGTGGCGTACAAATTGGTAGGAAGAGATGGTAATCAGTGATTCTGTGGCTTCAAATACAGGGTGAATTTTAATTAATGCGACAAAATGAAATTGGAGCTTCAGTTACAGTAACATAGTAATTATAAACTGTTTTTTCTACAATCTAAATCGTTAAAAAAAATTACGCGATCATCGTTTTCAAAAGGTCCATTGATGTTATTATCTTTATTTAAGTACGAATTATCGGTATTCCAGTAATATGCAAAATAAAAAATTAAAATTAAGGCAAAATTAGGTAAATGACCGCTATATTGAGCACTGCGATGAGTCGGACGAGATTTTTTGATACTTTTATTATTTTAACGGTTTTCGTAACACTGATCAATTATTGTTTAATTTTACGTTTGATATTTTATACATTTTCTTGACAACACGTATTATTGTATATTTAAATTTGTCGCATCTATTCAATTTCACCCTGTATAATGCCTTTTGCTGCACAATGTGGAATTTGTGTAATGTTAATCAGCTTGTTACACGCAATCGTATAATAACTCTTATAAAGCCCACATGATCACTAGGGGTGAACATTAAGATGCTAAGTTAAAGCAAACTGCTCTATATTAGCTCGCATGTTACCCATAATTTCCGAGAGAGCTGAATACTTGTACTATCGTTGACAATTAATCTACTAGTGTCGTTAAATAAGACCTTGAAGACTTCTTACATGAATCTGTAGCTGACTTCTGTAACACAAGAACCACTCGTAACAGCTCGTTACTGATTCATGTACAACGAGTGGCACGACAACACTTAAACAGCTCATGCCCTTTGATTATGGTTAATACGGTACACATTGCTTGTCTGCCATTTTTTAGATTCTAACCTATGTGTACAATATAATAACAATTTGTAGGATGTTTTATGATAGGCGTTCAAGGTGACAGCGGCATAGTTGCTATGAAAATTGTAAGTATTCGAGCCTTAAAACGTGAACTGAATATCATCCTCTCAGGGGTTAGTAACGAGGGATGAGGGGAGCCTTCCCGGCGTATGTAATCAGCCAATCCAACGTCCAAGGGAATATTTTTCCGAAGGATTCTTTCACTATAATCTCAGTTAAAATCTATCAATAATACGTTTTACCATATAGTTAAAGAGTAGAATAATCTTTGTCTACGTAAAAGGAGAACGGTCACGACCCATAGAAAATTAACCCAGGCCCGACATAAATGAAATATACCTCAGTATTTTTGTTACTTTAAATATACTCGTAGCTAAAATAATATTATTTATAATAACATTCAATGGCTAACACCAACATATTGCCTAAAGTTTATGTTCAGGAGACTTAAAAAAAACATCGTAATTGTATATATAACTCACTATAAAATAATTATGGAATAATCCAGGTGATCTAGTGATCTAGTTAGATTATGTATTTTTATAATAATAATAATTGAAATTTTATAATTACGTAATAAATTGTTTTTTTTTTGTGTAATATTTGTTTTACGACGACACTACGTCGTTGTCGACGTCGATACGTTCTCAGTGAACGGTTACTGGAAACTCGAACAGATTTTGTAGAATAAATATTATATAAAAATATAGGTATATACACGCTGAAATTTTAGTGGTAATTTTCCCGAAGCGAAATGTGATTGTATCGGTAACTAGCTGACCCACGCAACTTCGTCTGCGTCACATAAGAGAGAAAAACGAAAGGAAAAAAAGTCCCCGTTTTTGCAACATTTTTCATTCCTGCTCCGCTCCTAATGGTCGTAGCGTGATGTTATATATGAACAGATGGAACAGGTTTTTTTTTGCGATTCATTCGTTCATTTTTATTATTATTACTAGCTGACCCACGCAACTTCGTCTGCGTCACATAAGAGGGAAAAAGCTACCTACTACTACCTACCTACTACTCCCTACCTACTACTACCTACCTTCTACTACCTACCTACTACTACCTACCTACTACTACCTACCACTACCTACTACTACCTACTACTACCTACCTACCTACTACATTTTTTTTTCATTATAACCTTCTCCTGACAATAATAAACTCAACAAAAAAAGAATCAGCCAAATCGGTCAAGCCGTTTTCATGCTATGTCGTGACAACGGGTTTCATTTTTATATAAAGGGTGTAAAACACCTCTTCACGAAGCCGAAAGGCACTTGTTCTCCCCATCATTGCAATCATTTATATGCGCTACACCATACCTGGGAACCTTCTAGTTACGGAGATATGGGCGGCAAAATTACAACATTTTGGCAAGTTTTTTTTTAAATACAAGTTTTTTTTGTAAGATTTTGAGTTTTAACACCTCCACGATCCCCGTACTATTCAATCCATACATCAGCACAATGTTTTAAGTGCGTTACATTGAGTTCTACCACAAAACATGATTTATAACCTCAAAAAAAAAAAGTTATTTCCCAGGAATATTTTTTGCGTAAAGTTACTTAGTTTGATGTACAGAATGCTTGGTTAACGGCTTTGTGATGAAGTGGTTTACACCCTGTATGTCACCGTAAATTTGTCAAATACGTTATATTGTAATATCTCTAGCGATATTGTAAAAACTCGAAATATTGTTGTGACGTCTAATAAATGAGTTATGCGTGCTGTGGTGGGGGATGCCCGGTAGAGGGAGCGCGGGGCAATGCGCCGCGCTCAGTCTAGTACAAGCAGTCCTAGCGACAGCACGCCTAACCCAGTAATATTGGAAACTGTGTTTTATTGTACAACCTTGACACCACCCTGATCGCTGCTGCTGCCTGGTTGCTGCTGCTGCTGCTTGCAGGTGGTTTTACTTCAAACCATAACTAGCGTCGGAGTGAACATCACATTGGCGACGAGGATAAAACTATAAAAGTGAAAGTGTAAACAGTGTTTGTGTAGTAAGTGTATAAGTGTACCTTATAAGTAGAAATGTAAAATAACTACACGAGTAAAAGCGCAGTAAGTGCAATTGTAACTCAAATTATATCTGTTTACGAAAATTGGTAAGCAAAAATATTATAATTCTATTGTGAAAAAAAAACAAGACCTTGGCTTGTGGTCGCAAAAGCGACTGCTAAGAATGGAATCATGGATTCAATTCCCTGGTCGGCCCAAGTGTTGTTGGGTGAATTTCTCAATAGCAGTCACGAAGTTAGAAACTTTACCCGGTTGATATTAGATACACCTTTGCCTGACTCATCACGTATAACCGGCGTGATGATATAATAAAATTAGTTGTTTTTGCTACCTACCTAATAATTCACATTCCTGAATGTTTAATAAAATAACTAGGTTCAATATACTTTATTCTCAAAAAGACAAAGAGCCACTTACATGAGAACTTATGTTAACATAATGTAAATATGTTTAGTCTAGGTAACGGTCACCGATAATCTTAATCCTGTTAGCGATGACTAGTTAAGAAATTAATTTTAGAAATAATAGGTTACAATTGTATAATTTGATAATGATATTTAGATAAATCGTTGATTTATGAGTAATTATTTACAGTCAGTCAGTTAAGTCAAATGATTTAAATTAGTTAGCAGATCTGTATGAATTAATTGTATATTAATAATGATTTAATTAATGTTGTATTTTATTATAACTTATTTAAAAGTCAATTTGTTCAATGTAATATTACTATTCTTGGAATTTATTTAAAATGCAAGTACTGCGTGTGGGCAACACTTCCGGTAGAAAAAAAGATGGCGCTTAGTCTCTAGTGCTCGGGCACGGTAGATATTAGCGGCCTCAACGCTCGGGCGGAGTCAGTTTGTTCCGAGTGCTTGGAAGTGTTGGTCGCATGCGAGCTACCTTAACCACGTGGTTATAAGCTGTGAATCTAAAAGTGTGTGAAAGTGATAAATTATTAATCCAAGTGTTGAGTCTATATTGTAAATTGATATTGATATTGTCATGAAAGTCAAATATTATACTGGTGATCGAAAGTACAGCGGGAGTTTTATTACATATCCGAAGTGGTAAGTACACGCCCAATTATTATCATGTTCAATGTGTAATCAAAAATGAGTAATGTAATGAAATATATATTTTTTTGAAAAAATATAAAGAGGGTAGTTTAAAAAAAATATATTCATCGCTTTGTTACCATTGGGTTTCGGGGTTGCATAGGGGGGTGAAAATTTGGTTATTTTTGTGCTACGACGCACCGTTTACGAGATACCCTCAATCGTATTATTTTTTATTTTTGATCGAATAGTATTGACGCTTATATTTCTGAGTTCAAGACAATGCCACTCTGCAATGATGAGCCTCGACACCTGCGGACGCCTGCTCCACGGAGTCAATCGCGTCGCGTTGATGTGGCATCGAGAGGAAGTACTGCTATGGAAAGCCGCCGTAGCAGCGATCGCCAACGAGGTCGCAGCCAGCAGCGCAACCGCCAGCGAAGTAGCAACCGCCATCGAGGCCGCAGCCGCCAGCGCAGCAGCAGCCGGCATCGAGGTCGCAGCTGGCAGCGCAGCAGCAGCCAGGAGCGAGGCCGCAGCCATCCCAGCATTCAGCAGCGAAGCCGCAGCCGCCTTCGCAGCCGAGGCTGCTCTCGAGAACAAAGCCTGAGGAGTGTCCTGCACCAGGAGAAGGAACTGGAACGAGAGCGTGAGCGTTTGCGCAAACTGGATAGCAAGGTACGTAAGGCTCGTAGCTTATTAACATCTAATCAACGACGTCATTGTGATGGTCGTTCTCGCCTGTCATCTCTCCGGCGAGATCGTTCGCCATCACAAAGTGACTGTCAAAAGAGGACTCGCGGTGATATAGCTGATACACCCGATACATCACAAAAGATAGGCCCCACTAGCTTAGAATTTTCTGCTAAGGACTTGATGAATATGTTAAGCACAATTAAAGATTTGACGTCTCAACCACCAACGACGGCTGGGTCTTCATTCAAACGCAGCGATCACAACAATATTTTGCCGGAATTTAATCCATCATTAAAAAACCAACGAGTAGACATATGGTTAAAAAAGGTGAATGAATGCTCATCTGTTTATGGCTGGGACGACAAAACTATTGTGCACTTTGCAATGCAGAAACTGCAAGGGTTGGCCAAAACTTGGTATGAGAGCCTGAACACAATTTTGTTTTCATCCCATCTATTCGAAAAAGACGACTTGGTTCGCCTTTAAGTGCACCCAAAGGTGGTGTTTTCTATAAGAAACTTTTAGCGGGCAGTAATGAGTTTTTAATCCTCTTTATAAGTGCGCCGCAATTATCTTTGCCGCGCACTTTTTGAATTTGGAACATCTTGTGTTCAGCGCCCAAGAAATCGAACGCAAATATTGTTTGAATAAAGACTGGCTGGTGCGACGGCCCATAGTAGCGCCGCGCGCCGGCTGAATACAAAAAAAAAAGAAATAAAATTAAAAACGCGCGAACTATAGCCCGCGTTTTCGTCAATTTTCACGGATTGATAGAAATTCATGATTTTGTTTTGAAAAATGAGTTCTTCAAGTGACAGTGAAAGTATAGAATTAACTCCTGATAGTATTAGAACTGACGCAAGAAATGTGATGGATAATCTACTACCTGCAAAATCCCGGGAGAAATATATGAAAGCTTATGGTAATTTTATTGAATGGAGAAATTCAAGAGGCGCCAAGAATTTTTCAGAATCTGTGTTTTTGGCCTACTTCCAGTACTTAGCCAAAACTAAACAACCTTCCACACTTTGGAGTACCTACTCAATGCTAAAATCAACAGTCAGTTCTAATAACGACGTAAAACTGGACACATATTCGAAATTAATAGCGTATCTGAAGAGGATGTCTGATGGATTTAAACCTAAAAAATCCAAAGTGTTCTCAGTCAAAAACGTGGAGACTTTCCTTAATGAGGCACCCGACAACATCTTTCTTGCCGTAAAAGTAAGTAACTATGTATGTATATATGGTGGATTAGTAAAGTATAACCAGTGTTTTAAAATGCGCATTTTATTGTAACCTGTACTTCGATAGATAGGTACTTGTCTTATTCACATTCGGTTTTGTTACAGGTGGCTTTAATTTTCGGAGTACATGGAGCTTGTCGTGGCAATGAACTTTTAAAAATAACTGTTGATGATGTCGAAAATCACTCGGATAATTTACTGTTAGTAAAGCTGACAGACACAAAAACAAAAATTGACCGATCCTTCGTAATCCGAGGAGAATACAAAACTATTGTACAGAAATACCTGGACCTGCGTCCTGCTGATATAAAGACCAATCGGTTTTTCATCCGTTATCAAAATGGCAAGTGCTTCAAACAAGTTATGGGAAAAAATAAAATTTCTTACATGCCACAAGAAATCGCTACTTATTTGAAGTTACCAGATATCAAGCTATATACAGGACATTGTTTTCGTCGCACTTCTGCTACCCTGTTGGCAGATTCTGGAGCGGACTTAACTGTTCTCAAGCGACATGGAGGATGGAAGTCGAGTGCTGTAGCAGAGGGATATATAGAAGACTCCATTGAGAACAAGGCGAAAACATGTGAACGCATCGTGGAAAACATTAAATTGCAACCTTCAGTTAATCCATCCATGCCACTGTCGCCGCGCCCATCTACATCCAAACAAAGAGATTCACCGTCACATTTTCCTCAAAATGAGCCACATTCTGACATTATTTCAAACACGCAGAATAAAATTAAATCTACAACAATCTCTATTCCTAATAAAACTGTAACAATTAATTTTCAAAATTGTGAAAATGTCTCAAATGTAAATATAAGTTTTTAGTTGTTTTATTATTAGATACTACTTAATTTCAATTTAGTTGTTACTCTGTTTCATTAAATATCAATATTACAATAAAATATGAGCGCCTTTTATTTTCTCATAGTGGGTGATGAAAAGTAGAGTGTATCACTCGGGCGCAAAATATATTTTTGGCTCGGGCGACGTACTTTGAATCCCTCGCTACGTTCAGGATTCTACTAAAGAATCCCTCGCTACGCTCGGGATTCTACTCTAGAATCCCTCACTTCGCTCTGGATTCAAAAAAGCGCCCTCGCCGTAAAAATATTATTTTGCTCCCTTATGATACAATCTACTATTACTTGGCCAGAATGGCAGGAGAAATTGTTAAGTGCATTCCCTTTCGAGCAAAACTATGGCCAATCCTTGGAGGATATGCTTAAGAGGAAAAGCAAATACAATGAACCCATTGAAGTATACTTCTATGAGAAGTTAGGCCTTTTAAATCAATGTGACATAACTGGTAAACGAGCCACTGAGTGCATTATACACGGCATTACTGATAAAACTACTAAATCTAGTGCCCTCGCGTTACGTTGTGATCATCCCGATCAATTGTTGAAATTCTTGATGAGCAATAAGGAAAGTCCAGTATTCTCTGAACAGCGAGCTAATGATCCTAGACAAAAATCAGGCCCCGATTCTGTTACCGCCACTGGTAGTTACAGACCGAACAATAACAGCCTATTTTGCTTTAACTGTAAAGAAAAAGGACACCCATACCTAAAATGTCCTAAGCCCTTGATAAATTGCTCTAAATGTAAAAGAGTAGGTCATACTGCGGAGGGTTGTATTTCTAGATCAGAGGTAGGCAACAAAAACAAATTTGACCATCAATAAGACCATGTTTACATCGGCTGCGCAACCGAACTCTTAGTTTTATAAGAAGGTCGTGGTCATCGATTTAACAATAGACGCATTTGTAGTTTTCGGTTGCGAAGTCTCGCTTTTGAGGGAATATCTGCTTCCGGAGTTGGGCCTTAGCCACGACAGTGTTGAAACTATGTTGAAAGGTTTCGGCAACAATTTAGTGCGGTCCAGTGGTAAACTAGACGTTAACCTTTATGTAGACGGCATTTGTGCTAGGGTCCGTTGCTGCGTCGTTGATGACGGATTTTTGGAGGTGCCTATGTTAATTGGTCAATCTTATACTGAACAGGTTCACATTGTTGCGTATAAAAGTGCCACTAAACTTAAGTTTCTTGACATTTATAATGAGATCCCATTTTCGCAAGAAGATGATATTGGTAGTGATAGCAATACAGTACGTGTCAGAACATCGAACAATGTGAACCTGAGCGGAAAGGCAACGGTTAGTGTCTGTCAAACCTGCTCGTAACGGCTACGTGTTGTTGGACAGCGGGACAGTAAGTAGACCTAATGAACAGTGTGTAGTGACAGGTGGCGTAAATCTAGTCAAGGATGGTGCTATCAACATCTGCATTCCTCCGGTATCTCGATCAAGTATCTTACATCTTACAGAAGGGTGCCACGATAGCGCGGGCTTCATTGTCAGAGTTGTTAGTCGAATCATTTCTCCATCTTTGGGAATATCCAAAGAGCCTTCCGAAACTCTTGATTTTAGACAGGTTTGCGTAGGGTCATCTGTCAATAATACTGATAAGGATAGACTGATCTGCATATTGCAACAATAGAGCATTGTTTTGCATCGTCTCTCAAGGATTTAGGTTGAACGAGCGTCTGCGAGGTGAGAATTGAAGTTAACAATGACACTCCTATCGTATATCGTCCGTCCCGGCTATCTCCTAACGAACGGATTAAAATGGCGATATGGTCGATGATATGTTGGAGGCTGGCGTAATCAGGGAATCGGTATCGGAATACGCAAGTCCTATTATCCTTGTGCGCAAGAAGGATGTAACTTGGTCTTGGGGAAAAAGAGCAGGAAGAAGCTTTTAGTACTTTGCAGCAGAGGTTAGTTGAGAGGCCAGTGTTAGCAATATATGACCCTTCGGCTTGGGCTGAGACTGAATTGCACACTGATGCAAGTAGGATTGGTATGGGTGGCATTCTGTTGCAACGTTCCTCTAGTGGTGAACCATTTCGTCCTGTGGCCTTTTACAGTCGTCAGACATCTCCGGAAGAAAGAAACTTCCACTCCTGCCAGCTGAAAACTCTTGCCGTAATTTGTTCCCTGAAGAAATTTCGGGTCTATTTGTTAGGACAAGACTTCAAAGTCGTTTCAGACTGTAGCGCGTTGCGTACAGCTTTTAGTAAGTGGGTTTTGATCCCTCGCATCGCTAGGTGGTGGTGCAAGAATTTAACTGTTCTATAGAATATCGACCAGGAGCTAAGATGCTGCATGTAGACGCACTGACCAGAAATCCGGTTTCAAATGACGAGAATGTTCAAGTGGATCAACATCTAATGATTACGACAGTAACCAAAGACGATTAGTTGCACACGTTACAGTTGAGGGATTTTGAACTAAATGGGATATCTCTTACTTAGCTCTAAATTTAGAACCAGAGAGTCTGAAATACATAAAATATAATTATGTGGTAAAGGACAACGGGCTATATAAGTGTCTTGAGGGTGAACTAGTAAAAATTACGAAAACTGCAGTTTCTAATGACGGCCAAAGTAAGAAACTCCTACCGTCGTATATTGGTCCTTATGGCGTAGTTTCTGTATTGAGAAATGATCATTATGAGTTAGTTGCAATTCCCGGGCTAAGCGGTAGT
The DNA here is from genome assembly GCA_916618015.1 of Xestia c-nigrum. Lineage (NCBI taxonomy): Eukaryota > Metazoa > Arthropoda > Insecta > Lepidoptera > Noctuidae > Xestia > Xestia c-nigrum. Next base: position 7,655,955 of record OU745245.1, on the reverse strand, counting down.
AAAAATAAACGTAAGACAACCGTAGCTGCTAATCGAATGCGTCCATGGGTTCATGTAGCTGCCTTAGAACTTAATGAAAGTAATTCTGATGATGAAAATCTTGCGAATAGCGATCATGAAGAATGTTACGTCAATCTGATAGGCGATGACTGATTTGATGGGAGAATAATAGCTTTAATTGTTTTATTGTGATGTAGTAAACTAATTTACCTTGATTATTTAATTATTTATATTTAATGAGGAGTCACTTTAATTTATTAAATGAAATCTGTAAAATCTAATGGTACCCGCCTTGTTCCTATGAATATGATTTAATGTGATATGTATGTACAAATGTTACTTTGTGGATTATGCAGAAGTGGTAGTAACTTGAGCTGTTTAATGGTTTTGGAGACATCGTCGTGAGAATGGAAGGGTTCACGATTGCGATGCCTTCAAAAAAGTTAAATAAAAGGCTGTACGTGAGAATGGAAGGGTTCACGTACAGCTAAAGGGGTGGATTGGTTGCCAATCGGACATGAGAATGGAAGGGTTCATGTTTCGTTGCCAAACGATTCATCTTCCTGTTGATACTGCGAGAATGGAAGGGTTCGCAGGGTCTCAGGTGTAGTGTAGCTCGTAAGAATGGATGGGTTTACGAGCTACTGAAATTGAGTAATTATTGAACCATGGGATTGGTTAATTATTGTTGAATCATATGATTGGTTAATTATTAAACCATGGGATTGGTTGATTATTGAACCATGGGATTGGTTAATTATTGAACCATGGGATTGGTTAATTATTATTGAATCATATGATTGGTTAATTATTGAACCATGGGATTGGTTAATTATTGAACCATGGGATTGGTTGATTATTGAACCATGGGATTGGTCGATTATTGAACCGTGGGATTGGTCGATTATTGAACCATGGGATTGGTCGATTATTGAACCATGGGATTGGTTTTAGTGTTCACTTGATACGTGTATGGGGACATACACCTCGTCAGGATGGACGAGTGTTAGCGATGACTAGTTAAGAAATTAATTTTAGAAATAATAGGTTACAATTGTATAATTTGATAATGATATTTAGATAAATCGTTGATTTATGAGTAATTATTTACAGTCAGTCAGTTAAGTCAAATGATTTAAATTAGTTAGCAGATCTGTATGAATTAATTGTATATTAATAATGATTTAATTAATGTTGTATTTTATTATAACTTATTTAAAAGTCAATTTGTTCAATGTAATATTACTATTCTTGGAATTTATTTAAAATGCAAGTACTGCGTGTGGGCAACACTTCCGGTAGAAAAAAAGATGGCGCTTAGTCTCTAGTGCTCGGGCACGGTAGATATTAGCGGCCTCAACGCTCGGGCGGAGTCAGTTTGTTCCGAGTGCTTGGAAGTGTTGGTCGCATGCGAGCTACCTTAACCACGTGGTTATAAGCTGTGAATCTAAAAGTGTGTGAAAGTGATAAATTATTAATCCAAGTGTTGAGTCTATATTGTAAATTGATATTGATATTGTCATGAAAGTCAAATATTATACTGGTGATCGAAAGTACAGCGGGAGTTTTATTACAATCCTAAAGTATTCTCAATTTATTTAGTCTTAAAATCACATAATATTTAGATTGAGTAGATGAGATAAAAAAAGGTTCGTTAAAAAAAAAAAAAAAAAAAAACAAAATGCAAACTAACCATCATGTACCTACTCATTGATGAATTCAATGACAAAATGGTCCGTTTCTTTATTTTAACACTAGCGGACGTCACGCGGTTTCACACGCGTAATTCCCGTTCCCGTGGGAGTACGGGGATAAAATATATCCTATGTTACTCGTGGATAATGTAGCTTTCGAATGGTGGAAGAATTTTTAAAAACGGTCCAGTAGTTTTTAAGCCTATTCATTACAACCAAACAAACAAAGTTTTCCTCTTTATAATATTAGTGTAGATGAAATATAATGTTAGATCAAAATACGTTCAACGGTTCGAAAAAAAAAAACAAAATGCAAACTAACCATCTTATACCTACTCATTGATGAATTCAATGACAATATGGTCCGTTTCTTTATTTTAACATGAAATATAATGTTAGATCAAAATACGTTCAACGGTTCGAAAAAATAACAAAATGCAAACTAACCATCATATACCTACTCATTGATGAATTCAATGATATTATGGTCCGTTTCTTTATTTTGACATGAAATATAATGTTAGATCAAAATACACTATATATATAACAACATCAACGGATTGTTGACCAAATCCACTCGCAAATAAAACGTGCCTATTGAAAAGTAATTTTCAATAAAAAACAAACACCAAGTTCCTCTTCGACTACGTCGAATCAATGATGGGAGACACATGCCATCTATGGTTAAAATTAAATGAAAAACCAAATGACTGCCATAAAATCCATTAAGGGTACTGATCATTATGGGTTACTATTGGAAGAGTATCAAAAATACTTGATGTTTGATCACAAAATGATTTAAAATTCAAGATACGAGTACTCCGATTGGACAACATATCAGATCAAGCGCCATACCTATTCGTGCTCTGAGAGTGTACCTTTTTAACAACGTGTTAATTATATGTTGGGTCCAGGACCAGAGTCCATGCATTGGTGCCCATAGTCCTTTTAGTTTAATCGAAATTTATTTTTGAAAAAAAAACGTGCCCTACGTGAACATTGTGTTTATTTGGCATTGAAATAACTACACAATCTTACATAATACATAAACAAACAGCTTATATGCCAAAAGGGCCTCAGCTCAGCATAATGTTAGGTGGCAACACAAGGTGTGCCACATGACGCTGATTGTCAGCTGCAGGTCACGAGTGCCATACCATATATAAAAGTACTCTGTATGCCATACGCTCGAAAATTCGCCCTGGCTGGAGGCCTTAGATTCAAGGCATCCACAGGACATTGCCCGGTTAAGCAGAAGCCAGTCTTCTCAGACTGAACTGCGAGATGCCCATTCAAAAAAAAAAAAAAAAAAAAATACGCTCGACAACATAAACAAATGCAAATTCCAGTTTTACCAAGTACCCTTTCGATAATTTCGAAGCTATGGAGGTAAATAACCTCACCTATTTTTAAAACCAAACAAGAGTCATGACTGGCACGAGGGTTAAGGTATGTCGTGCATAAAACATTTAAAATAATACAACCAAATGGTTGCGATTTATACAGGCAAATGAACGAATGAGGTTTTACTAAGTTATACACTTTATATAAGACATAAAGTGTTTCTCTAAATAATTTGTGGTGAATTATAGTATTATTGACTATAAATAAGTAACCACGGAATGTACTGGTGATAGTTTCGTTTATAACTCAGTCCAAGGTCGATAATAAATGACGATGTTATTTAAACAGCATTTTAGAGGAGCTCGTGGCTAAATAATATCAGCCACTCGGGTCAATCTTTTGGTTAAGCCATGCTTGCCTAGGTTGGTCTGTGGATAGGTGACCACTATTGTATACAGAGTTTCCTCCGTGCCTCGGAAAGCACGTTAAGCCATTGGTCCCGACTGTCATTTGTCCATCTTTGACAGTCGTTTCAGGTAGTCAGTGGCCCCAAAAGTTTGACACCAGTCTTACCAAGTGGTATTGTATTTCCCAGTATTAACTGGGTTGTGGAGGTCATATAGGCAGTCGCTTCATGTAAAATACTGGTATTCAGCTGCATCCAGTTGGACTGGAAGCCGACCCCAACATAGTTGGGAAAAGGCTAGTTTAACTATCTTCATGCTCAATGTACAGTGAATTTACTTATAGTTTTTTTTAACTTTTATCTCGTATGACCTCATTTGTTGACAGATGCCAACCTAATCAAGCCAATAAATGTTTGGCTAACACAAATTGCCTAAAATTAGGCAAGTAAGATCGCGGAAGGTGCGATACTGATAGATTACGTGGTTAATCGGTATCAGAACATTACTTATGTATAAACAAAGTAATTTGAAGAGGTAAACTATTAAATGAATGGTTGGTAACTATAAGTTAGCAATAACTCATACATTCTGTTAAATCAGACATGTCCTTTGTAAGGCTAATAATTTCAACAATAACTGAAGTTTAAGATCTACCCACGCTGTCGTATTATTATATACTGGGTACTTTAAAATCATAAGTAAGCTAAAATAGTATAACTAAACATCGAACAATATTTCTTTGGTACGTTCGGTCTACCTTCCATACAATATTATTTTTTTGGTGATATAAGAAAATTTTATGAAGACAACTGTTGTTTTACTATAAACATACTATTAATATGAATGAATAATAAAATATTTTACAAATAGTAACTGTGATCCAGTTCTGTTTGAAATTTGAAAAGTTTTTTTAGTTTCTTTCGTAGTCTATTTGTCAAAACAAATGAGTTATTGTTAAAGTGGTAATTCAGTTATGTCTGAAAGGTACCAGATAAATGGAAAAACTTGCTTGCAGGTCGCTCCATAATGTCTCAAATTTCTCCACTCCCTTGTGGGTCTGCGATGAGAAAATTGGAAAACGGGTCTCAAAAATTAAGAAGTAGATATGAAACCAAAAGTGCATTTTAAATATTACTGTTGAAAAATTAATAAAATAATTCATTGAAAACTAACCCTGTATGTGCGTGGAAAAAAAAGAGAAATGCAATTGGGTGTTGATGCATAGTCAGCAGTAGTGCTGAGTAGACATTAAGTTTAATTTTGCTTTTGTTTTCTCAACACATTTAAGTGTTATCCTTGGAAAATAACAAGCACAGACAAATGACAACAGTCAAATTAGAAAAACCCCAAACAAGAAAACATCAAAGCCCAAGAGCCTACATCTTGGGTCATATATTTAATTCTCTAGTAAAAGTGGGTCTCGAGTCAATATTTCGAATTGAGTTAAGCCGAGCTACACGATAAGAGTGACAAATGCTTGCACTGACTGGACAAGTCCACTCCAATCTATGTGGTTTTTATTCAAAAGATCATCTCATAGTCCTCATGTGAATTGAGCTATCTGTAGTTTAACAGAGACTATGACCTCTGAAGTTGTTTCGGTTGTTTCTTCCCAGAGTATTCAAGCACGAAACAACGGCCCCATTAAGTTAAAAAAAAAAAAAAAAAAAAACTTAAGGGTTTTAATAAACCTACTTGCAAAATAAACATAATTAATCAATTAATACTTAAATTCAAAGAAATTAAATTAAATTCCTTTACATGTCAGTTTATAAACCAGTCGAATTTCATTGGAAATCAAAGAAAATAATAAATAAGACGAACTGGTAAAATTAACCTCTCGAGAAGTACAAAATTTGCAATAACTCGATTACGAGCAAATAAGATAAGATTAAATCAGGCATTTATTTTATAAACAAACAAATAAATAGATGAATCTAATTTATTGAAACAAACGAACACAAAGTAGCACGAAGTAGCACAAAGTAGCACAAAGTAGCACAAAGTAGCACAAAGGAGCACAAAGTAGCACAAAGTAGCACAAAATTGCACAAAGTAGCACAAAATTGCACAAAGTAGCACAATGATGCACGAAGTTGCACAAAGCTGCACAAAGCTGCACAAAATTGCACAAAGTTGCACTCACTAGTATAAACTAGTATAAACTAGTATAAACTAGTATAAACTAGTATGAACTAGTATAAACTAGTATGAACTAGTATGAACTAGTATGAACTAGTATAAACTAGTATGAACTAGTATAAACGAGTACAAACGAGTATAAACGAGTACAATCGAGTATAAACGGGTACAAACGAGTATAAACGAGTATAAACGAGTATAAACGAGTATAAACGAGTACAAACGAGTACAAACGAGTATAAACGAGTAAAAACAAGTACAAACTATAAGAAGCCGCAGGCTTCAAACTAGCCACAGCCTGTATCTTGGTGGCCAAAATAGACAGTAGAAGCAGATTGAATAACTGACTGTTTATCGTGCCGCAGCACTACGAAACACAGGAACCAATTTTATATGAAAATTATAAATTCAATAAAACAAAGAATATTAATAACAATATGAATGTCACAAAAAAAAAAAATAGCAATACATTGTTCTCACACAATGCATCATGCATCATTAACATGAGTGATGTAACCAAGATGTTGTAACAACATTATGATTTAAAAGTGTCCATGGAGTTTCTTGCCCGTTCTTCTCCATAGAGACCTACGCTAGGGAATGGGCAACTACAGTACTTTCACAGTTTTTATGTCTTGTGACTGGGACTGTAGCTAGATTTAATATTCATCTTAGTTTCGAAAATTCAAAAGTGCCTGTAACTGGCCTACTTGAAGTAAATGCTTTGATTTTGATTTTGAATAATACAAATTTCATTGTCAACCAAAAATTAAAATTGAAGAAATAAAACAAAGGAGAAGATAAACATGCGTAATTCAAATTAAAATCATCAGTGAGTATGATGGCAATTAAACAAAAGTCATAAATCATTCAGAAATAAAATAACAATAACGATCAATGAAATGATTCATTTGAAATCAAAAGAACCATAACCAATCATTCAAATAAAAAATATAAGATAAAATATTGTACTATTGTTTCTTTATTTTTTGTGAAGAAAAAAGAGATGTGACGTCTAATAAATGAGTTATGCGTGCTGTGGTGGGGGATGCCCGGTAGAGGGAGCGTGGGGCAATGCGCCGCGCTCAGTCTAGTACAAGCAGTCCTAGCGACAGCACGCCTAACCCAGTAATATTGGAAACTGTGTTTTATTGTACAACCCTGACACCACCCTGATCGCTGCTGCTGCCTGGTTGCTGCTGCTGCTGCTTGCAGGTGGTTTTACTTCAAACCCTAACTAGCGTCGGAGTGAACATCACAATTGTCAAATGAACATACTGCTTTCAACAAAACGCATTATTTTTCGTGAAATGCATGCGATGGTAGTCAACTTACGCGGTGTGGAGGGAAGGAGGGGTCCCCCTTGCCCAGTGGCACAACTCTCATGAAAAGATAATGCACCTGAGGAATACCGATTAATGTAACATAACCTTAAAACACTTTATATTCCCCCTAAAAAGCGTAGTCGACGGAGCCCTATTTCCGAGTGCAGGGTTTAAAGGAACCTAACGAACCTAACGGGGGGGTGCCCCAAGTCCCGATTATGGGGGCAGAGATACTTCCGTATGTTTAGTTGACAATAATTCGAGATATTACAATATCGCGAGAAAAAACACGTTACATTGTTGTATAACGTACGTCAATTTTACGGTGACGTACGAGTATATATAGATTAAAATACATATACATAATCTAGCTACATAACCAGGTCACCTGAATAATTCCATAATTATTGTAGCGTGAGTCACATACAATAACGATGTTTTTTCAAAGTCTCCTGAACAAAAACATAAAGCAATATTTTGGTGTTAGCCATTGATTTCGAATATAAAACATGTTATTATTTTTTAGCCATATTTGATGTAACAAAAAAACTGAGACTGTCGCATTCGTGTCGGGTCTGGGTCACAAATAAACGTTATTTTTCGGTCATTAAGGTGTTAAAGATTCCACATTTTTAAAACTTATAAACACACCTCTTCACGAAGCCGAAGGGCACTTGTTTTCCCCATCATTGCGATAATTTTTTTGCTCTACACCTGTACCTGGGAACCTTTTAGTTACGGAGATATGGGGGGTCAAAAATACAACTTATAGACAAGTTTTTTTTGTAAGCTTTTGACTTTTAACACCTCCACGACCCCGATACTATTCAATCCATCCACCAGCACAATGTTTTAAGTGCGTTACATTGAGTTCTATCACAAAACATGATTTATAACCTCAAAAAAAGTTGTTTCCTAGCAATAATTTTTGCGTAAAGTTACTTAGATTGATGTACAGAATGCTGGGTTAATGGCTTTGTGTCGAGGTGGTTTACACCCTGTATTATGCTCCTTAATGGAACCATGGAATTATGAAAAGTTATAAGCGCCACCAGTTAGTGAAAGGAGGTGTTACTAACATTGTTAACAAGTTTTGATATTGATTTATACTGAAACGAGAATGCAACTAGCTTTGAACTTATTTATATATGATTTTTAATTGTTTCGTTTTTTGATAATACCTATAGTAATATCATCAGGTAGGTAGGAAATACTTTTAATAACTGCAGATGTAATCCAAACAAAGTGTTAGTCACACCAATCCCATGCATTTTCATCATTGTCATTAAGACAGATAAATAAATAAAAAAATTTAATGTTGAATTGAAACTTGACACTGAAAACCGTGCTTTCTAAACTGGCTCTCATATTTATTTCCTCTCTATATCCTTATTAAAAAAACTGGCACGCATACTTTTCACCTTTAAATCCGCAAAAAAACAGTTACAAAAAAAAACTTTTGAAAATGGAACTAAACACCCAGTCAGTGTCGTTTGTGGCAATTAATTCACCAGATTGCAACTGCATGGCTAGGATTTCAACGTGTCAAAGAGTATTAGCTTTTCACCCACTTTAACCTTTTTTTTTTTTTTTTTAGGATGGGAAATCATCAAATGACTTCTCCCACTCTGGGCGGAGCGGGAGGGAGTGTCAGACTCTTACTGACTAAAACCCATCCATGTTCCTTCCTCGCCCTTTATGTTCCGGGGCCGCGGTATCTCTTTCGAACAGGCCCGCAACCCCGGCAGGCTTCGGCCCTTGCGGGCCCCTCTCCTTTTGCTGACATCTCTTTGAGGCGCGCGTGGAACACGAACGCGCCGTCGACACGGCCTGTCGTCGTCGTTAGACGGCCGGACGGCCAGCTATTGCCCATAGCCAGCCGTCCACAGGCCCGCATCTACGGTGGCCGGTAGCCACCACGTGGCCCCCGACGCCCGTTGCGTCTCCCGCGGCGGCCGGGAAGAGAGGATCTCTCCCTCTCTCGTTCCGCCACCTCCTTCGCTAGCATGACTGCTTCGCAGAAGGAGGCGACGGCTTCCCATTCCGTCTCGCTCCAGACCATGGATTGAACCAGGGCCGGACGCGAGAGGTCGCCGCCGCCGATACCCACTTTAACCTCAAATTGGATTTGCGACTCACAATACGCTCTGAGCTTGCATACTCCAGACCAGACCTGTCCCAAATAAGTTGGACACGGGTTAATGCAATGGATTTACTGAAGTCGGAGTTGCCCCAGGAATCCGAAATGCAATATAATTCAATAGTCGGGTTTGAATACACATTGACCTATATAACAAATTTACAATTTCTACCTTATGCGTGGTTTTAAATGCAAAAGAGACGAGGCGAGGGCGCATGGCGGTGGCGAATAATAAATGAAGCCTAATAGTTTGGTCGCATAGCGTCCGTTTTGTCGGAAAACAACTGCGCCCGCGCATCCAGGTGACTCGCCCTGCCCTGTCAGAAACAAGACATGGTAGGTGCATCATGGCAGAAAACTAACAAGTAAAAATACAACATACATTTTACTTAGAAGTTAAGTCTCATTTGTCTCGTGGTTGCAGGCGCAACTACTGAGTATGAGGTCTTGAGTTCGATATCCAGGTCTGAGGATATGAGGTGGGCAAACTCTTTGAAAGAGTCATTGCAAACCGCCTCGCCAAGCACTACGGGGATTGGACCGGATCTTGTAGAACACTAGGGTGGTTTCCGACCTACCTTCGTCCTACCTTCATCGTGTGGTCGGGGACTACTTGATGGACAGAGCTGGTATCTACCCAGGTCGCAGCGAAGAATGGAACCGGCTAGAGATGTGGTGCGGTGTCCCACAGGGATCGGTTCTATGGCCGCCCTGTGGAACATCTGTTACGACTGAGTGTTGCGTGCCAGCCTCTCCCCCCCCCCAAGCGGGCATCAGCCTAGCAACTACGCGGACGACATGCTGGTGCTGGCACAGGGAAGGTCACACGAGGCGGCGCGGCGGCGGCCGAAAACATGTCATGCGGTGTTACGATAGTCGTTGAGAGGAACCTTCGATCTCGAGGTGGCATTGCACAAGTCCGAGGCCATGTGCTTTTATGACCCTCGTAATGCGTCAACGTCGGGTTCCTCACTGACGGTAGGAGAAGTATCCATAGGTGTCGAGTCGACGTTGAAGTACCTAGGACTTGGGCTCGACAGCCGCTGGAACTTCGTGCAGCATTTCCGAAGTTTGGCCCCCAAACTGGAACGGACCAGGGACCCGCGTGTGGGCGCGTTCCTTGATGCGGCGAGCCGCCCATTTCTTGAACACGCCCCAAAAGATGGTAGCCGTAAGGCTAGTCCGTGAACACCACATGATCTCCGGCGAGGCGGTGAGCCTTCTTGCCGGATTGTCGCCATGGGATCTGGAGGCGATAGTCCTCGCGCGCGCGGAGGCGCCACGCCGGGGAGAAACTCCGCTGCCGCGGCAAAGCGCGGTTCAGCGGACAGACCTCCGGCGTGATTTCATGGCGACATGGAGAGAGCGACCGTTGCAACCCCGTGCAGGCCACGTCACAATAGTATAATAAGATAAGATGTATTTTATTTGCTCAAAACATGTGTCACATACAATAATAAAAAGTGCATGTAGGATAAAATAAATACAGAAAATTGTTCAGACATGTTTTGCCACATACATGGCGTGCAAATGTTTTAAAATTGGAAAATTGAGGATTTTAAATATTTCAGTCAGTAGAATTGAAATTAATGGAAAATACTAAATGTCCAAGCTAAGCATTACAAAAAAAACATACAAGTGATTTTACCCGTGTCTGTAAAACAAACAAAAAAACAAATTGCAACTAATAATAAAAATCTCATAATGATACATGTCAAAAAGTAACAGATAAAAATCAAAATAAACATTTTTATTTCTCTTCCACAAAGGCGCCTTATAAATATGAATATACTACATTAGGTAAATTATTTGTGGGAGACTGGTATCTGCACTAGGGGAACCCTGTCACACAGATTTAAATAGTGAAAAACAGTATTTTAGTATTAATTCATAAATGTTAACAAATTATTGTAACCTTTAGTGGAAGAACACAATAATCAAACAAATGGAAATACTAGAATCTATACGTATAATAAAATCGTTGAGACCAAAAAATCTGTACATTGAAGATTAAAAAAAAAAAAAACGATCAGGGTGACTTAAAATAAGTAACTGAACATATTAAAACCGATGACGAAACGAGAAGAACACAATAATCAAACAAATGGAAATACTAGAATTACAAAACAAAATTTTATTGATAATGAAATAGTAGAGTTTGTTAAAGTGTAGTGTGGTGTGGTGTGGTGTTGTGATGTGATGTGATGTGGTGTGGTGTGGCATGGTGTAGTGTGGTGTGATGTGAGGTGTGTTAGGTAGGCTGAAAACACATTTATTTTAAAACAAGAGGCTTTCTGTGCTTTCATAATCAAGGTCCAATAGATATGTGGTGAGTACTTGCTTACATTTAGCTTCGGTAAGAGGGTATATTTTTAGAAGAGAGTTTAGTTTAATATATAAATAACTACCAAAGAAACAAAAGTTTCGTCACGAAAGCCTACTTTACATTTGACTACATACATTTGTCTTAATGCGTTTATGAGCGTGCAAGGATGAGTTGTAGTGCATCGAAGAATGTTTTCGCAATTTTGACTGGACGATAAACAGTTGTCGAACAGTAAGAACCTTGCACTTATCGTAGAGTTCAGTAGTAGAGTGAACAAACGGTAAAGCATGGGCTACCTTGAGCACCGCTCTTTGTGCTCGCTCGACTTTAATCATTAACGATTTAGGGGCGCCACTCCAGACAGAAATACAGTAACTTAGTACAGATTGACACAGTGCCAAATATACTGTTTTAAGAACTTTAGCATTTGCAACACATCATAGGCGTTTAAAATAAAGATGAGTTTCTTATTTCTCTTGGACAACAGATCGATGTGGGAATTAAAGTTAAGGTTTTTGTCAATAATTACCCCGAGGTACCTGAGAGAGTTCATGTTAATGTCATGTTACATGTTTTTTTTTTTTTTTGGTATGGGCATCTCGCAGCAGTCTGAGAAAACTGGCTTCTGCTTAACCGGGCAAGTTCTGTGGATGCCTTGAATTTAAGGCCTCCAGCCAGGGTAAAAATGACTATAAACTAAGCGACAGCGCTCTAAGGGCACCCCCTGTGGGGTAAGGATCTCGGCTTAGGGCGTCGCTGGGGGCAGCAAAGGGACAGGCTGGATCTGGTTGTCTTTATTTAGGGACTGTTTTATTACTAAAGGCTCAGCATCGCGGGCTGGCTCGAGCAAGGGTCGGGGAGGGATTGACTGGTGATTACGCGCCGGACCTCTGCGGCGAGGTCGGAATGTCTTCGGTTTGTATTTGTACACTCTACGAACTGTACTGGTATCTCATGTTACATGAGTGTGCAGTGATGTTTAATAAGGTATCTTGAGTGAGGTGACTGTTTGTTAGTGTAAACGTTATGTATGTAGTTGTCTCTGTATTTAGCGAGAGTAAATTATTGCTTAGCCAGGTCATCACGAGTGAGAAACCCATTTGAGCATAGTGGTACACTTCCTCCCAAGTATCTCCAAAGAATATAAGAGCCGTATCGTCCGCGAGAGTTATAATTTTGCCTTTAGTAAGGTTTAACTGACAGAGGTCATTAACAAAAAGTAAAAAGAGGGTTGGCCCTAAAATACTCCCTTGGGGAATACCGATATTGACTTTGCAGGCATCACTCAACCACTCATCGACCACCACACGTTGAGTTCTCTCATTCAGGTAACTTTCTAACGAATAGTGGCGATAAGTCCCCTCTTTGAGGAGTGGTTTGAGAGGCGCCACGGCGTCCTCATCTTCCGCCTGACGCAGGTGCTCACCAGACATGGCTGTTTCGGGAGGTTCCTGCATCGAATCGGGCGAGAGGAAACGTCTGGGTTAACACTGTGAGGATCGCCGGAGGACACAGTGGAGCCGTGTTGCGGTGATCGGCAGCGGCGACCTCTCGCCCTGGTTCAATCCATGGTCCGGAGCGAGACGGAGTGGGAAACCATCACCTCTTTTTGCGAAGCTGTGATCCTAGCGAAGGAGGTAGCGGAATGCGAGATTGAGAGAACCTCTCGTCGGGGGAGACCCACCGGGCGTCGGCCACATGTGCCTCCCGGTCGGGCATAAGCTTGTAACACAACAAATATATTTTTTTGGTTTTCCACTAAATAATTAAACATACACGAACAGACGAAAACGCTCTGATTTCTCCATCGGAAGAAATACCGAGTAGATGTCATTTTTCATGGCAGTACCTTGTTTATTACCGACACATGTATCGTTAAATTAGAAATATCACAAATGTTTAGCTATTCATTTTAATAGCCTAACCTTTGCACATTTTTGAAATGTTGAAATTGCAATCGTAGTGGTAGTATATAATCAAGGTTCTCACGTACATGGCGTTTACGCATTGTATCTGCGACAACAATGTATTATTTACAAGTGCAAACTGTGATCCTATTATATGGATTAAGCCAAATTCAAGGCTTTTTCCATATAACATTTAAAGATTTTCTACTTCGAAGCAAACAATCTTTTAAATTTAATGAATCAATTTTTCAAAATCCTCCTGATAATTGGATTGAGCAACCAGTAGATCATTTCAACGTTAGTGATCTCCGTACCTGGAAACAGAAGTATTACAAAGTGTTGGATAATTGGAAACCAAAAGGACCAATTCTGCTGTATATTAATGGTGAAGCAGCGCTGTCAGTACACCAGTTAGCATTGACTGAAGAAACAGGCGCTGCTTTTTTTATGCTGGAGCATAGATATTATGGGGATAGCAAGCCATTAGTTCCATCTACTACTGAAAACCTAGCTTTTCTAAGTTCGAGACAAGCGCTGGCAGACGCAGCCCATTTATTGACAACATTGAAAGAATCTCCAGAATTCAAAAACTCCAAAGTAATGGTCGTCGGAGGTTCTTACGCGGGGAATTTAGCAGCTTGGATGAAAGTACTGTATCCACAGTTGATCGATGCAGCATATGCTAGCAGTGCCCCTGTACTAGCGAAAATTGATTATAGCGAATATTTTGAAACCGTCACCGATACATTCAGAAAATACGGGTCACAAGAATGTGTTAATAAAATAACTGATAGATTTAATACTTTTCGTGAATTGCTACAAAGTTCTGAAGGGATTGAGAAGCTAAAAAAAGAAAATAATATTTGTCAATATGTCGATATGATGGTTCCGGAAAATCAGCAAGTGTTTTTCTCAGATAAAATTGAAGCGTTCGCCATAGAAGCTCAGTATAGTACTCCTTATTACATTATTTCTATTTGTCAGAATTTAACAGTATTTAAACCAGAACACAGATTTTCCGTTTCCTGGAATGATAATGACGGTTGTAATGACTATGATTTTAATCATTATATTAATAGCTTTTCTGATAAAATGCGGTCCTGGATTTATCAGACGTGTACAGAATTTGGTTATTTCCAAACTGGTTCTTCGAACAAACAAATGTTTGGAAATGTTGTTCTTGTAGATTTCTATTACAAAACGTGCAAGATGCTCTATGGAGACGAATTCAATGAAAGTAGAGTGGCCCAGGGTGTCATGAACACTAACCGACTGTATGGAGGACTCACTCCTAATGTGACGAATGTGGTGTTTGTTAATGGAGACATGGATCCGTGGCATAGGCTCGGTATACTGCAAGATCTGTCAACGGATGCTCCAGCTATATACCTCGAGGGCTCTTCTCATTGCCATGATCTTCATCCAGTTCCAGATGATACTGACGACATAAAGGAAGCAAGGAAAAAAATTATAAGTGTAATGAAAAAATGGATCGGCCAGGCACTATAAAGTGCTGCTTATTTGTACTTCTAACCCCCGACGCAAAACCGACGAGGTATAATAAGTTTGACGTGTGTGTCTGTGGCATCGTAGCTCCCGTACGGCTGAACCGATTTAGATTTTACTTTTTTCATTTGTTTGAAAGGTTAATTTGTCGGGAGTGTAATAATAATAGTGTCGGGAACAATAAATAAAATTTCAGTTTAGTTTACAATCTTCTACAGTATTTAATCTGAAGTAAAGTTAATAATTTCCAATAAATCAGATTTCTTGAATTACTAGTAATTATTTACAATGTAGTGCGAGATTTTGGCTGCTTTGAATCTACAATGAAGTCTTTATAATTTTTAAATGTACAATTTGCAATCTGTTTTCTGAATGAAACAATAACCTTGTACATTTTTATTTTGCAATTCTGTTCTCCCGAGTAGTTTCTATTTTAATAAATCCCAAAGTGGTCCCGCCGAAAGGTTCAATGATACAAACACACAATTCGACTAGTTTACTATCGGTTCAAACGGCTGAATCTAACGTATCGCTTACTTGCAGTATCTACTTACTTGAAATTGGCTGTTCTGCTCTCTTGATGTTTTGGAAGAATTACTAGGGAAGAGTCCCAAGACGCTGTAGGAATATTTTGTGACCTCTCCAAAGCATTTGATTGTGTAAATCACGACACATTGCTTTTGAAACTTGAGCATTACGGACTAGGTAAACTTGCACTTAGTTTGGTAAAATCTTATTTAAGTGATAGACTGCACTGATATGTTCAAATAAATGGTGTTAATTCACAGGGCTTGAAAGTAAAAATGGGGGTTCCGCAAGGCTCAATATTGGGTCCTTTCCTCTTTTTAGTATATATAAATGATCTACCCTATTTACTGAAAAACCAACCTCAAAATATGGTATTATTTGCCGATGACACTTCCTTAATTTTTAAGATAAATAGACGAGCCCAAAATCTAAATGACGTGAATAATGCCTTACTTGAAGTCCATAATTGGTTCACAGCAAACAACTTGGTATTAAATGAAAAAAAAACTAAATGTATAAGATTTGCTTTACCGAATGTTAAAAGTAGTGATTGTGAGATAATATTGAATAAAGAGAAACTCGAATTCGTAGATAAAACGGTTTTCCTGGGGCTTACGCTTGATTCAAGGCTTCAATGGGGTTCTCATTTAACATCTCTTGCGGGGCGCTTAAGTTCAGCAGCATATGCCATTAGAAAAATCCGTCAATTCACTGATGTAGATACCGCTCGACTTGTCTATTTTAGTTACTCCCACAGCATAATGTCTTACGGCATTTTATTGTGGGGACGGGCTGCTGATATTGAGTCTATATTTATTCTGCAGAAAAGAGCCATCAGAGCCATATACAATCTTCGTAGGCGCGATTCTCTAAGGGAACTGTTTAAGGAAATTAACATCATGACTGTATATTGTCAATACATCTACGAAAACATAATGTATGTCAGAAAAAATCTGCATCTTTTTGGTAAAAGAGGTGACAGACACAGTTACAGTACTAGAAATAGAGACCAATTAGTTCAGCCTGGCTTCAGACTCGCTAAAGTAGACTCGTCTTTCATGGGGTACTGTTTGAAATGCTATAATAAAATTCCACAAAGCATTCTTGAACTAAATGAAACCAAATTTAAAACTTGCGTTAAACGCACACTGTGTAAGCAAGCATATTACAAATTGGACGATTATATCGCTGATAAAAATGCTTGGCTCAGTGCCGGTCCTGCTCCACAAGGACAGGGGCGCATAAATGGATAGCATTAAATGGTATTGTTGGAGCTGCTGAAGATTGTACAATCAATCAATCAATCTTTGCATTGTATAAATTCAATATCTTTAGTATTATATAACCTCATATCCCATATTGTGTGAGTGCCATGTACTAAAATGCTATCATTCGCTGGAAACCTACGTTTTTATTTTTTATTTTTTGACTTGAATGTGCCCTGGCGGTTAAGAGTATGTCATGCTCACTCAAATGTCACGCTGATGGTGGCGCGTGTGTCGGGTCATTTAGTTCCCTTCAAAATGGTTGAGTTGAATGGTGCTGATACATGCGTCATGTTCGTGAACGGGCGCTGTCGGTTGGGACTGGTCAGCTCTTTGTTGCCACGGCTTTTGTTTTTATTTTTTAATTAATTATTTTATTTTTGAATTGTTTTTGTTAATTTTACCTATGGACACTTTTATCGTGCACATCTTGCTACATTGTTCTCACATAATGCACCATCTCAACAGGAATGATGTAACCAAGATTTTGTAACAACATTATGATTTAAAAGAGTGTCCATGGAGTTTCTTGCCCGTTCTTCTCCATAGAGATCTACGCTAGGGAATGGGCAACTACAGTACTTTCACAGTTTTTATGTCTTGTGACTGGGACTGTAGCTACATTTAATTATCATCTTTGTTTCGACAATTCAAAAGCGCCTGTAACTGGCCTACTTGAAATAAATGCTTTGATTTTGATTTTGATTTTTGGTATAGTGAAACGAAAAGTCGCATAAGTACAGGTGGTATAATGGTACATGACTATCAATGTTTTACTTTAGGTTCAAAATCAAAATATTTTATTTTACATAGGCCCAGATGGGCACTCATAAAACGTCGAAAAAGGTGCACGGTTCGCGTTGGTCGATTGCATGGAGAAGAACCGGCACGAAACTCCATGGTTACTCTTTTCAAATCATGAGGTATTACAATATAATAAGTTACAGCATTACTGTAACTTGTTATATTGTAACTGTTATACTTTAGTATGGGGGGACCGCGCGGGCCCGACTATAGGTCGTTGCTTACTATACAAAAAATTAAAAACAAGAAAAATATATCACAAAGTTAAAGATCATCTGGAAATCTACAAAGCTTACAATGTTCACTCATACACAAATAATAGGTAACAAAAACATCTAAGAATACAAAGGTAAGTTATGTTATATTTAAAAAAGGTAAATTTCATCAAAATACTTAAATTGAAAATGACACATATATTGTCATCAGTGCTGTAACTATTCTTTGCAAAATGTGAAAAAAATAATGATTTGATGCGTTTGCCACAGTAACTGATCTTCCACGAGATAACACTAGATATAGTACTTCTAGAAGTACTCTATCCACTGTTCAGTTCCAACTCCAATATCAACGTTGATTGGCCTAGATTTTGCTCTTACAAAAATCTTTAATTTTAAGTTAACTAAATATTTACGCAGGGAATGTGATTCTGAAAGGAACGTTAGTATGATGTTTGATTTTTTAAATTCGGTTACTGTACATACTAAAACCAATGTCAGACATTTCAGTCCATTGAACAACATAGAAATAATTTAAAAAATTAAGCGTCTGATTTCGGGTTCAGGCAAAGCAGTCGAAGTCTCAAGAATTGCTGTTCTATTATCAGTAGGTACCTAAATCCATTTGATTTGCAAGTTACAATTCGAAAAAAAAAGCGAAACTTTTCAAATAAAGAATGAAATTGAATTCAGAACGACGAGCATTAAAAAAAATGTTGAACTTCTTTAAAAACGCGATGCTTTATAAAGACATCATAATCTTGCTACATTAGAAACCGTAGGTGACTAGCACACTGAGTTCATTACCCCCACAGGTACCAACTACGAAGAAGTTCAGCACGCGAAGTAGCTAAGTACTTGTGTTTTGCAATGGTTTTCATGACACGAGTACAATCCCTGGCTGTTTCGATGAATGGCACTTTGAGTAATACTTATAGCTCATTTAGACGACCCAAATAGCGTAGAGGTGGTGACGCTGCCTTACGTTCTTAGGGTCCTGGGTTCCAATCCCGCCGGGAGCAAATGTATGTATGATGAACATGGACATTTGTTTCCGAGTCATGGATGTTTATATGTACAATAAGTATGTTTTTACAAACAATAAAGTATATAAATGTAGTATATCAACTATCTATTATAGTGTCCACGACACAAGCTTTGCTTTGTGTAGCACTAGGTGGCGCTTTGTGTTAATGTCCAGCGATATTTATTGTTATTTCATCATCATCATCATCATCTCAGCCGAAAGACGTCCACTGCTGGATATAGGGCTCCCCCAAGTGTCGCCACATTGACCGGTCCCTTGCAACACGCATCCACTGAATTCCCGCGCCCTTCACCAGGTCATCGGTCCACCTAGTGGGAGGTCTTCCAACGCATCGTTTTCCGGTTCGCGGTCACCACTCCAGAACTTACGGCCCCATCGGCCCTCCGATCTGCGAGCAATGTGCTCTGCCCACTGCCACTTAAGTTTAGCAATTCTTCGGGCTACTTCGGTGACCTTGGTACTCTTGCGGATGTCTTCATTTCTGATTCGACCCGTATTAGTAAGTATTATTATTCATTTGAGATAAAAACCCAAGTAGCACAAAACTGCATTATAAGATGTTACAAGAGGTAACATTGGTAACTTTTGCATTTATGAAGAGTTATTACAGTACATTTGACCTGCAATAGGTGAAAAGTGAACTTTCACCTGAATAAGGGCGTTATTATGCCTCTTGGAGACCACACTGTAACGCTTCCAGCGTTTATATACATAACAAGTTCAGTATTATACAGCTTTAAGCAATTTAAAGGATTTTTGTGGACTTAATCTAAGCTATATTCTGAATTGAAGACCACATGTGTACCCAAAGTAAAGTAAAGTAAAGTAAAAATTTATTTGTTTAAACATGGTGTACATGATACATTGCATGCAAGATAATAATGTTATACTGAAAAGTTCTAACGTGTTCAGCCGCATATCGTGGCGTACAAATTGGTAGGAAGAGATGGTAATCAGTGATTCTGTGGCTTCAAATATAATGCCTTTTGCTGCACAATGTGGAATTTGTGTAATGTTAATCAGCTTGTTACACGTAATCGTATAATAACTCTTATAAAGCCCACATGATCACTAGGGGTGAACATTAAGATGCTAAGTTAAAGCAAACTGCTCTATATTAGCTCACATGTTACCCATAATTTCCGAGAGAGCTGAATACTTGTACTATCGTTGACAATTAATCTACTAGTGTCGTTAAATAAGACCTTGAAGACTTCTTACATGAATCTGTAGCTGACTTGTGTAACACAAGAACCACTCGTAACAGCTCGTTACTAATTCATGTACAACGAGTGGACACTTAAACAGCTCATGCCGTTTGATTGTGGTTAATATGGTACACATTGCTTGTCTGCCATTTTTTAGATTCTAACCTATGTGTACAATATAACACTCTATTTAAAGCCTATTGTCTGTCAATGTACTACACCTGTCAACTATGGTGCAACTTCACAAAAAGGATGTACAACTCATTAAGGGATCAGTACAATGACGCTTACCGAACCTTTATGAAACTGCCAAGGTGCTGTAGTGCTTCGAGCATGTTTGCTGAAGCGACGGTTCCTGATTTTTATGCCATTATGAGGTCGAGGGTCGCGTCCTTTTGGCAATGTTTGAGGTGCCCCAGTAAAAGCATTTTGAGGGTTGTCTCGCGCAAACTTGCTAGCCCTATATTTGGTTGTCTATTGTTTGCCCGAAGATTATATGCCATAATCATCATTTTCCCGACTTTCATTTACCCGAATTTCATTTGCCCGAATGTTTAATTTGCCCTTAAAGACATATGACATACACTTAAAAGCCCGAATTTTAGATACCATAGCCTTATTTTTATGTGCCATAATAATTATTAGACATAATATTTAAATGGCATAATATTTAAATGGCTTAACAAGTATTAGACAAACTTATTTATTCTGTGCATGGTTTTTTTTTCTGTGCATGGTTGATGGTGGGCTAGGTCGACGGAGCCCCGCTTCGCGGGGCTCCTACTTCTGTGTGGTTTATAAAAAAATAAGCCGAGTCGGGGTGCCCTAAAGTCCCAATTGCATCCAATTTCTCTTGATATAAACAACCGTTACACACCCGATGTCGATGGCAAATTATGTTATGGCATATCATAATTATGGCATGTGATAATTAGGGCATGTAATAATTAGGGCTTACAATGATTATGACAAATGATGTTATGGTAAGTGACTTTATGGGAAACAATGATTCTGGCACGTGACTAATATGGCAAATGAGAGTAGGGCAAATGAGTATTATGTCGTATGATATTATGGCTGTTGACTATTATGGCAAATGATATTAGGGCAAATAAAATTCGGGTAAACGGCGGTATACCCCTATATTTGTGCACTGGATTTCTGTTCACCTAAGCGGAAACAAAAAATGAAATGACAAAAAACACTATGGGATATACATACCTCCATGTTTTTTTTAATATTTTAAGGGTTTTATTGATGTTGTTTTTTTATTTTTTAATGATTTTTTAATGAATTGAATTATATTTAATGATTTTTAATTAATTAAGTAATTGAGTGATATTTTATGATTTTTAATGAATTTAATGTTATTGTATGATCTGTGATGAATTTAATGATTTCTTTGCGACCACTTGGGTATTTTTGCCTGAAATAAAACACTATTTTTTATTATTTTTTTATTTTTAATAATAAACACAACAAAAAAAGAATCAGCCAAATCGGTCAAGCCGTTTTCATGCTATGTCGTGACAACGGAAAACGGGTTTCATTTTTATATATAGATTAAAAATTAAAATACATATACATATACATAATCTAGCTACATAACCAGGTCACCTGAATAATTCCATTATTATTGTATCGTGAGTCACATACAATTGCAATGTTTTTTCTAAGTCTCCTGAACAAAAACATAAAGCAATATTTTGGTGTTAGCCATTGATGTCGAATGTAAAACATGTAATTATTTTTTAGCCATATTTAGGTCCATGTTCACCAAAAAGATGACCATCTGATTATCTAAAAACAGCTGTTTAAAGCGCATTTTTGTAGGGGAACATATCCCTTAAACAGCTGTTTTAGATAATCAACCCGTTATCTTTTCGGTGAACATGGACCTTAATGTAACAAAAAAACTGAGACTGTCGCATTCGTGTCGGGTCTGGGTCACACATAAACGTTATTTTTTGGTCATTAAGGTGTTAAAAATAAATAGATTCCACATTTTTATAACTTATAAAGGGTGTAAAACTCCTCTTCACGAAGCCGAAAGGCACTTGTTTTCCCCATCATTGCGATCATTTTTTTGCTCTACACCATACCTGGGAACCTGTTAGTTACGGAGATATGGGGGTCAAAAATACAACTTTTTGACAAGTTTTTTTTTGTAAGCTTTTGACTTTTAACACCTCCACGACCCCGATACAATCCATCCACCAGCACAATGTTTTAAGTGCGTTACATTGAGTTCTATCCCAAATCATGATTTAAAACCTCAAAAAAAGTTGTTTCCTAGCAATAATTTTTGCGTAAAGTTACTTAGTTTGATGAACAGAATGCTGGGTTAACGGCTTTGTGACGAGGTGGTTTTCAGCCTGTATTATGCTCCTTAATGGAACCATGGAATAATGAAAAGTTATAGGTGCCACCGGTGAAAGGAGGTGTTAGTAACATTGTTAACAAGTTTTTGATATTGATTTATACTGAGACGCGAATGCAACTAGCTTTGAACTTATTTATATATGTTTTTTTTTTATTGTTTCGTTTTTTGATAATACCTATAGTAATATCATCAGGTAGGTAGGAAATACGTTTAATAACTGCAGATATAATCCTAACAAAGTGTTAGTCACACCAATCCCATGTATTTTCATCATTGTCATTAAGACAGATAAATACAAATAAAAATTGAATGTGGAATTGAAACTTGACACTGAAAACCGTGCTTTCTAAACTGGCTCTCATATTTATTTCCTCTCTATATCCTTATTAAAAAAAACTGGCACGCATACTTTTCACCTTTAAATCCGCAAAAAAACAGTTAGAAAAAAATACTTTTGAAAATGGAACTAAACACCCAGTCAGTGTCGTTTGTGGCAATTAATTCAACAGATTGCAACTGCATGGCTAGGATTTCAACTAGTATTAGCTTTTGTCAAATAGTATTAGCTTTTCACCCACTTTAACCTCAAATTGGATTTGCGACTCACAATACGCTCTGAGCTTGCATACTCCAGACCAGACCTGTCCCAAATAAGTTGGACACGGGTTAATGCAATGGATTTACTGAAGTCGGAGTTGCCCCAGGAATCCGAAATGCAATATAATTCAATAGTCGGGTTTGAATACACATTGACCTATATGTAACAAATTTACAATTTCTAACTTATGCGTGGTTTTAAATACAAAAGAGACGAGGCGAGGGTGTATGGCGGTGGCGAATAATAAATGAAGCCTAATAGTTTGGTCGCATAGCGTCCGTTTTGTCGGAAAACAACTGCGCCCGCGCATCCAGGTGACTCGCCCTGCCCTGTCAGAAACAATACATCATGGCAGAAAACTAACAAGAAAAAATACAACATACATTTTACTTAGAAGTTAAGTCTCATTTGTCTAGTGGTCGCAGGCGCAACTACTGAGTATGAGGTCTTGAGTTCGATATCCAGGGAGTTGCCATTGGCGTCGAGTCGACGTTGAAGTACCTAGGACTTGTGCTCGACAGCCGCTGGAATTTCGTGCAGCACTTCGGAAGTTTGGCCCCCAAACTGAAACGGACCAGGGACCCGCGTGTGGGCGCGTGCCTTGAGGCGGCGAGCCGCCCATTTCTTGAACACGCCCCAAAAGATGGTAGCCGTAAGGCTAGTCCGTGAATACCACATGATCTCCGGCGCGGCGGCGAGCCTTCTTGCCGGATTGTCGCCATGGGATCTGGAGGCGACAGTCCTAGCGCGCGCGGAGGCGCCACGCCGGGGAAAAACTCCGCTGCCGTTGCAAAGCGCGGTTCAGCGGACAGACCTCCGGCGTGATTTCATGGCGACATGGAGAGAGCGACCGTTGCAACCCCGTGCAGGCCACGTCACAATAGTATAATAAGATAAGATATATTTTATTTGCTCAAAACACGTGTCACAGACAATAATAAAAAGTGCATGTAGGATATAATAAATACAGAAAATTGTTCAGACATGTTTTGCCACATACATGGCGTGCAAATGTTTTAAAATTGGAAAATTGAGGATTTTAAATATTTCAGTCAGTGGAATTGATATTAATGGAAAATACTAAATGTCCAAGCTAAACATTACAAAAAAAACATACAAGTGATTTTACCCGTGTCTGTACAACAAACAAAAAAATAAATTGCAACTAGTAATAAAAATCTCAAAATGATACATGTCAAAAAGTAACAGATTAAAAACCAAAATAAACATTTTTATTTCTCTTCCACAAAGGCGCCTTATAAATATGAATATACTACATTAGATAAATTCTTTGTGGGAGACTGGTATCTGCACTAGGGGAACCCTGTCACACAGATTTAAATAGTGAAAAACAGTATTTTAGTATTAATTCTTAAATGTTAACAAATTATTGTAATCTTTAGTGGAAGAACACAATAATCAAACAAATGGAAATACTAGAATCTATACGTATCATAAAATCGTTGAGACCAAAAAATCTGTACATTGAAGATTTAAAAAAAAAAAACGATCAGGTTGACTTAAAATAAGTAACTGAACATATTAAAACCATTTTTAAAATTCGTGCTTGTTTGTTTGTTTGACCGCGCATCACGTAAAAACTGCTGGACAGATTTTGATGAAAACTTCACTAATCTATTTTTGGAAAATTTTAGAAAAAGGGGAAGAAAAGGGGGGGGTAAAGTTTGTATGAAAAAAACATTTTAGATTGTTCTAGATTCATGAAACTCAGAGTAAATACTTATTATTAAAAATAAAGAAATACCTGTTTCAGCATTAAGAAAACAAAACATCCAGAGACGTAAAAAGGAGGGTTTTGTGTTTAAAATTAATGAACTTCATACACCTATAGAATAAAATCCATTGAAGTGGAAACCTTTGAAAGTTGCTGTAAATACTTCAAATCGAATACAGGTAAATGTCATTTCTCAATTTTCTTGAAATTTCATTTTTGAAGTTAATACGCCCAAAATAGCGGAACTCGGGAAAATAGCGAAAATCGGCTTTCCTCGGTATAAGTAGTTGGTAATACAGGGTGGTAACGGTAAACCGGGCAGTAAAGGGAGCTGCAGCTACACAAAAATGGTCTTAGGTAACAATCCGCAATTTTTTCACAAAATGTTTTTCCCCGTTCACAGATTTAATTAAAAAATAAAGTACAGTTAGCAAGAAAATTGCCATTTTACATAAAACAATTTTTTTATGCCAATCGATCTTAATCAAGAAGTTCTTCCAAACCAACCCAGGTTAGAGTACTCAAAAAGTCAGAAATCGCAAAAAAAAATACTTTCAGTGGGGCAGTGTAGGGGAAATGTTAGCCAGAAAATTGCTATTTTACACAAATCATTTTTTGATGCCAATAAT
The DNA here is from genome assembly GCA_916618015.1 of Xestia c-nigrum. Taxonomy (NCBI): domain Eukaryota; kingdom Metazoa; phylum Arthropoda; class Insecta; order Lepidoptera; family Noctuidae; genus Xestia; species Xestia c-nigrum. The sequence goes on along the minus strand of OU745245.1, from coordinate 7,630,751 downwards.
TATTTTTTATTTTACATAAGACATAAAGCCGGAAAAGTTACAAATACATTACAAACGAGTACAAATCCTACTATCTACAAATAAAAAATGCTTTGTCCTGAAGGACTATCTGATGGAACAACGCACAGCCTAAACCGCGATTGTAGAAACCTGAAACATGGAGGGTGTATTTTCTGTATAACGTAGGCATACGATAAGAAAGAATTTTGAAATTATACCCCTAAGGGGGTGAAAAGGGGAGGCAAAGATTGTATAGGAAAATGTGATTCCTTGGTCCAATCTACTTCAAACTTTGAAATCAACAATATTAACAGAATTGATGGACGCGTTTAATATTGCATTGAAATTCATCTCCTAACGGGGTTAAAAAGGGGTAGAAAGTTATTTTGGCGGTGATTTGATTTCAATTTGATATCAATACTCCTTCGAGATTTTGATATAAACTAAAAGTTATTTTGATACATGTTTCAAAATCCAATCCGATTTTATTCCAAAAAGGTTCTTTACTCTTTAAAATTGGAATGTCTCGAAAGTCATCGTAAAATATTAATACCGCATTTGAAGGTTTCTAAGCTTTGAAGAGGTTGTGCACTTTAAGACACGGCGTCATAGCGTAGGGACGGAGAGTTTGAAATTTTAAATGGTAAGCAGTTGTGAGAGGTCCGCAACGGTTTACAGCAGCTATATCGTGTTTCAGCTCATTCAATGCACCTTGATAAGAACTGCAGACCTAGCTGGAGTATGACTGTCATCGAGTGTCTAAGTATGAAGATGTAAAGCTGTCAATAGAAGCCTTTAAAGCTGTTTTTGTAAACATGGTAATTTATTCTTATTCAAATAAATACGTTGTTAATCACAAGTATTTGATTTTGAACAAAATTGCCCTTGGGTACGTAAATTGACTTCAATGCATATCTTGGGAGATACACCTTTTTAAATAACTCCGCAGCAAATTAATGATCATGTACCGGGAGCGCATTTTCATTACCTATGCGGAAGGATGTGTGTGATGTGCTCTTTGAAAATTGTATTATGGGTGCTTACTACCCACTCTCTGTAACCCGCTCTTCCTCTTATGTGACGCAGACGAAGTTGCGCGGGTCAGCTTGTTACAAAAGAAAATTTTGTTGATAATTAAATTAAATAGTAGAGTATGTTAAAGTGTAGTATGGTGTGGAGTAGTGTGGTGTTGTGATGTGATGTGGTGTGGTGTGGCATGGTGTAGTGTGGTGTGATGCGAGGTGTGTTAGGTAGGCTGAAAACACATTTATTTTAAAACAAGAGGCTTTCTGTGCTATCATAATCAAAGACATTTAGCTTCGGTAAGAGGGTATATTTTTAGAAGAGAGTTTCGTTTATTATATAAATAACTGCCAAGGAAACAAAAGTTTCGTCACGAAAGACTGTTTTGAAACATTTGACTACATACATTTGTCTTAATGCGTTTATGAGCGTGCAAGGATGAGTTGTAGTGCATCGAAGAATGTTTACGCAATTTTGACTGGACGATAAACAGTTCTCGAACAGTAAGAACCTTGCACTTATCGTAGAGTTCAGTGGTAGAGTGAACAAACGGTAAAGCATGGGCTACCTTGAGCACCGCTTTAATCATGAACGATTTAGGGGCGCCACCCCAGACAGAAATATAGTAACTTAGTACAGATTGACACAGTGCAAAATATACTGTTTTAAGAACTTTAGCATCTGAACACGTCATAGGCTTTTAAAAATAAAGATGAGTTTCTTATTTCTCTCGGACAACAGATCGATGTGGGAATTAAAGTTAAGGTTTTTGTCAATAATTACCCCGAGGTACCTGAGAGAGTTCACTTTTTTAAGGTTTTGGCATGAGCAGGATGAGCTGTTGTTGCATGAGTGTGCAGTGATGTTTAATAAGGTGTCTTGAATGAGGTGACTGTTTGTTAGTGTAAACGTTATGTATTTAGTTGTCTCTGTATTTAGCGAGAGTAAATTATTGCTTAGCCAGGTCATAACGATTGAGAAACCCATTTGAGCATAGTGGTACACTTCCTCCCAAATATCTCCAAAGAATATAAGAATATAATATCGTCCGCGCGAGTAATAATATTTTGCCCTTAGTAAGGTTTAACTGACAGAGGTCATTAACAAAAAGTAAAAAGAGGGTTGGCCCTAAAATACTCCCTTGGGGAATACCGATATTGACTTTGCAGGCATCACTCAACCACTCATCGACCACCACACGTTGAGATCTCTCATTCAGGTAACTTTCTAACGAATAGTGGCGATAAGTCCCCTCTTTGAGGAGTGGTTTGAGAGGCGCCACGGCGTCCTCATCTTCCGCCTGACGCAGGTGCTCACCAGACATGGCTGTTTCGGGAGGTTCCTGCATCGAATCGGGCGAAAGGAAACGTCCGGGTTAACACTGTGAGGATCGCCGGAGGACACAGTGGAGCCGTGTTGCGGTGATCGGCAGCGGCGAACTCTCGCCCTGGTTCAATCCATGGTCCGGAGCGAGACGGAGTGGGAAACCATCACCTCTTTTTGCGAAGCTGTGATGCGAAGGAGGTAGCGGAATGCGAGATTGAGAGAACCTCTCGTCGCGGGAGACCCACCGGGCGTCGGTCACATGTGCCTCCCGGTCGGGCCAAAAAAATATATTTATTGTGTTACTAGCTTATGCTAGTAACACAATAAATATATTTTTTTGGTTTTCCACTAAATAATAACATACACAAACAGACGAAAACGCTCTGATTTCTCCATCGGAAGGAATACCGAGTAGATGTCATTTTTCATGGCAGTACCTTGTTTATTACCGACACATGTATCGTTAAATTAGAAATATCACAAACGTTTAGCTATTCATTTTAATAGCCATTAACCTTTGCACATTTTTGAAATGTTGAAATTGCAATCGTAGTGGTATATAATCAAGGTTCTCACGTACATGGCGTTTACGCATTGTAACTGCGACAACAATGTATTATTTACAAGTGCAAACTGTGATCCTATTATATGGATTAATCCAAATTCAAGGCTTTTTCCATATAACATATAAAGATTTTCTACTTCGAAGCAAACAATCTTACAAATTTAATGGATCAATTTATCAAAACCTTCCTGATAATTGGATTGAGCAACCAGTAGATCATTTCAACGTTAGTGATCTCCGTACCTGGAAACAGAAGTATTACGAAGTGTTGTTTAATTGGAAACCAAAAGGACCAATTCTGCTATATATTACTGGCGAAACAGGTCTGTCCGTACAGCAGTTAGCATTGACTGAAGAAACAGGCGCTGCTTTTTTTATGCTGGAGCATAGATATTATGGGGATAGCAAGCCATTAGTTCCATCTACTACTGAAAACCTAGCTTTTCTAAGTTCGAGACAAGCGCTGGCAGATGCAGCCCATTTATTGACAACATTGAAGAAATCTCCAGTTTTCAAAAACTCCAAAGTAATGGTTGTCGGAGGTTCTTACGCGGGTAATTTAGCAGCTTGGATGAAGTTACTGTATCCACACTTGATCGATGCAGCATATGCTAGCAGTGCCCCTGTACTAGCGAAAATTGATTACAGCGAATTTTATGAAAGCGTCACTGATACGTTCAGAAAATACGGGTCACAAGAATGTGTTAATAAAATAACTGATAGATTTAATACTCTTCGTGAATTACTACAAAGTTCTAAAGGGATTCAGAAGCTAAAAAAAGAAAATAATATTTGCCAATATGTCAATATGATGGTTCCGGAAAATCAGCAATTGTTTTTCTTCAATGAAATTAACACGTTCCTCAGCACAGCTCAGTATGGTACTCCTAATAACATTACTTCTATTTGTCAGAATTTAACAGTGTATAAACCAGAACACAGATTTTCCGTTTCCTGGAATGATAATTACGTTTGTCATGACTATGATTTTAATCATTATATTAAAAGCGTTTCGTATCAAATGCGGATCTGGATTTATCAGATGTGTACAGAATTTGGTTATTTCCCAACTGGTTCTTCAAACAAACAAATGTTCGGGGACGTTATTTCTGTAGATTTCTATTACAAAATGTGCAAGATGCTCTATGGAGACGAATTCAATGAAGGGAGAGTGGCCCAGGGTGTCATGAACACTAACCGACTGTATGGAGGACTCACTCCAAATGTGAAGAATGTGGTGTTTGTTAATGGAGACATGGATCCGTGGCATAGGCTCGGTATACTGCAAGATCTGTCAACTGATGCTCCAGCTATATACCTCGAGGGCTCTTCTCATTGCCATGATCTTCATCCAGTTCCAGATGATACTGACGACATAAAGGAAGCAAGGAAAAAAATTATAAGTGTAATGAAAAAATGGATCGGCCAGGCATGATAAAGTGCCTACTTATTTGTTCTTCTAACCCCCGACGATAAGTTTGACGTACGTGTGTGTGTCTGTTGCATCGTAGCTCCCGTACGGCTGCACCGATTTAGATTTTATTTTTTTGACAGGTTAATTTGTCGGGAGTGTAATAATAATAGTGTCGGGAATAATAAATAAAATTTCAGTTTAGTTTACAATCTTCTACAATATTTTATCTGAAGTAAAGTTAATAATTTCCAATAAATCAGATTTCTTGAATTTTTAGTAATTATTTACAATGTATTGCGAGCTTTTGGCTGCTTTGAATCTACGATGAAGTCTTCATAATTTTTAACCGACTTCTAAAAAAGGAGGAGGTTCCTAATTCGGATTTTTCTATTTTTTTTATGTTTGTTCGGGCATAACTCCGTCGCTTGCCAACCGATTTGGAAAATTATTTTTTTGTTGGAAAGGGTATTGTTTCCAAATGGTCCCATAGTCGGGATCTGATGATGAAATCTTGGCGAAATCGAGGGAACTCTTCAAATCTTAAATATGAAAACGTGTTGCGATTTTGGTATTTTATACAACAAGTGAAGCATTTGCGTCTGATAAGAACCATTCTACCATCAGATCTGATGATGAAGCCAAGTGTCACGGAACTCCATAATGAGACAATGTACCCTAGTCGTGTTTGGGCTTGTTGTAATTGTAACGGTATGCACGTTCCATGTATGTCAAGCACATGTGAACCACTAAAAAGAGAAGAATAAAAACTTATTTGCAAAAAATAAAACCGACTTAAAAAAAAAACAAAAAAGAGAAAAATAACTTAAGCTTCTGAAGTCGGCGACAAAAAAAACTAAATCAATCAAACAAAGGTCACCGACTTCAGAAGCTAGTTATTTTTCACTTTTTTGTTTTTTTTTTTAAGTCGGTTTTATTTTTTTTCAAAAAACTTTTTTTAACGTTAAATTTGCAATCTGTTTTCTGAATGAAATAATAACCATGTACATTTTTATTTTGCAATTCTGTTCTCCCGAGTAGTTTCTGAACTATTTTAATAACTCTTAAAGTTATCCCGCAGAAAGGTTCAATGATACAAACACACAATTCGACTAGTTTACTATCGGTTCAAACGGCTAAATCTAACGTATCGCTTACTTGCAGTATCTACTTTACTTACTTGAAATTGGCTGCCCCTGCTCACGTCGTTTCTTCTCTTGATGTTTTGGTATAGTGAAACGAAAAGTGGTATGAGTACAGGTGGTAGGTATTATAGTAGGTACAGTACACGACTATCAATGTTTTACTTTATGACTATCAATGTTTTACTTTATGACTTTACCAAAAATATTTAATATGTAGTATACCAGCAGTTATTAGAAATAAAGAGTGTCTGGGATCATTTAAGAGGTCTTTGTTTAAATTTCTTTTAGATAGATGTTACTACTCCATCACAGAATTTACTACTGATAAACAGAGGTATGACGATTCCGACTTCCCAATTAAACACTTATGAATTTATTTATGACATGTTTACCTAACTGACATAATGTATTATATTATTATATTGAACCTATGACATGTTTACCTTACTGACATATGTATCTTAAATTGAATTATTATTGTTATCTATTCTATTCTATTGACATTCCTGCCGTAATTGTAATTGTTTGTTTATGTTAATTTTGTACGCCAAATATTGGCAAAACATAGTGCACATATTTTAGACGATATATTATCTGTAACCATACCTATGTTTCACAAAATAAATATTTGATTGATTGATTGATTGATATGTTCTGAGCAAAATGTGAAAATAATAATTATTTGTTGCGTTTGCCACAGTATAGATAGAGTACTTCTAAAAGTACTATGAACTTCTAGAAGTACTCTATCCACTGTTCAGTTCCAACTCCATTATCAACGTTGATTGGCTTAGATTTTGCTCTTACAAAAATCTTTCATTTCAAGTTAACTAAATATTTACGGAGTTAATGTGATTCTGAAAGGAACGTTAGTATGATGTTCGATTTTTTAAATTCGGTTACTGTATATAGTAAAACCAATGTCAGACATTTCAGTCCATTGAACAACATAGAAATAATTAAAAAAATTAAGCGTCTGATTTCAGGTTCAGGCAAAGCTGAAGTCTCAAGAATTGCTGTTCTATTATCAGTAGGTACCTATCTTCAAATCCATTTGATTTGCAAGTTACAATTCGAAAAAAAAGAAATTGCGAAACTTTTCAAATAAAGAATGAAATTGAATTCAGAACGACGAGCATTCCAAAAAACAGTTGAACTTCTTTAAAAACGCGATGCTTTACAAAGACATCATAATCTTGCTACATTAGAAACCGCAGGCGACTAGCAATGAGTTCATTACCCCCACAGGTACCAACTACGAAGAAGTTCAGCACGCGAAGTAGCTAAGTACTTGTGTTTTGCAATGGTTTTCATAACACGAGTACAATCCCTGGCTGTATCGATCAATGGCACTTTGAATAATACTTACCTATAGCTGTTTTGAGATATAAAAAAAAGATTTCGACGAATTGACAACCTCCTCCTTTTGAAAGTCGGTTGAAAACCTTTGGATTATCAACTTAAAGGAGAGTTTTAAACAATGTCATAAAGATCTTCATCTTTTCTTTTGAAACTAAAGAAGATCATTTTTTTGTTTGGAGATTAGGCCACCGACACAAATTGTAGCATTTAATAATGAAACGTACATTTATTTCTTCCTTATAACCTCTAGATTACAGTGGTTAAATTAGCTAAGCTATGTCTAACCGGAATAAAAGCGAAAAATCTGCAAAAACACGTACGGAAACCAAATTAAAAAGAAAAAATAAAATGTCAAAACAATGAAGTTGTGTGCCGCGTTGATTGTTTAGACCATCTACGCGAATTTAGTTTAAACCTTTAAAAATACTTACAGTTTAATAAATAATATTTATTTTTATTTTCTGTTCTGATTCTATTATAATCATAGCAGATATGATTACCAATGGGTAGGCACCGTACTTTTTTAGGTAACGGAAAAAACGCCCCTATTCACGAAAGCATTTTCTGACAAATGACATTGACCACTACAGGAATGATTTGACTCACAAAAATATCAATATCATTGCTTATTTAATTTGATTTTAAGATTCCGGTTTCATTTTTATGTAGTATTTCGTTCAATACTATAGTAAAATGGTTACTTTTTTCGTGCAATATGAATAATAAATGCAACGTCCAGATGGGCCCAAAAAACATTATCTGCTTTTAGTGGAAAATAGACACGATTATACTTAAAGCCACTCAATAGATTATCGTTTTTTGCTAAAAGTGCCTGTGATGGATGAACATGAACATAGAGTATTTTAAAGCGAGCTTGATGAATGAACGATCTGCCGCCGACATCCATCTGTCTCTGCTTCGACAGGCGGGTGGGAAACGCTTAAACAGTTTTAGTTTTATACATTTTGATTTATTTAAAAAACACGGAAGAGACTTAAGAGGCCTGCGGAGCATGCGAATTTCATACAAACGTAATACCAAAATAATTTGTAAATCAAACATATTCTTAAGGTAGTGTGTATTTATTTTGATTGGATTACAGAATATAAAGGTTCCCAAACACATATGACAAGAGTAATGAGAAAAATATTTTTTCCATACTTAGAAATTTTAAATTCCTCATATCTCGTTTTGTCCTTTTAAAATATTTATTTGGGAACATAGACATTCTATAATACAATCGAAATATATACACACTACCTTAAGAATATGTTTGATTTTCATATTATTTTGGTATTACGTTTGTATGAAAAACGCAAGCTCTGCCGGCCCCTCAATAATCATGGCTGCACTTGTCAATATTCAAGGTTAAGCAACGCCTGTTGAGGTCAGTCCTTGGATGGGTGACCAGCCATTACCTACATACTGAACCTCAGAAGGAACGATAGCCTCAGCCGCCATTTGTAGTTCAAAATGCAAATGTTTGACAACCAGCCTAGTTTCAGTCAAACAGTATTGAGTCCATGTATGCCTATTCACTGCAACCAGACCAAAGCTAAAACAAGATTCAGACCAAACCTAGCGAGCATACGGCCAGCTCACATACTCGTGACAACCCTAACCACACCTTATTTGCATTAGACGGTAAATCAGTCTAGTGCATCGGTAACCCTCGATCGCCGCTCCCTATATTGATCCACTTAGCCGCGCCTTTTAACCCTTTTACTCACCGTCCACAAAGTACACAATTCACAAAGTAATGTAGAAGTATGCCAAAGTTTAGGAAAGAATCGTAAATCGTGTGGAACTTTGTTTCGCTTTTACACTGCAGATGTTTAAAACTGAGCGTAATTTTTGTTGATTTATATGCGTTCGGTTTTTTTTTATTGCAATTAATAAAAAGCTACTTTACCTATTCTTTTCTACTCTATCTATTTCAGATAGAACGATAAAAGATTTATAGTTTCTCTGATTTTTTTGGGTTTTACACGTGTTGTATTAATGACACAAGTAAGGATTTCTTTTGGATCCCGCGACGGAACCAATTCGACAAGAATAGCGAACAAATAATTCAAATTCAAATAAATATTTATTTATGGCACATTGGTAAACGTATGTGTTATAAAAAAAGTTATGTCTGACTATGTGCTGCCTTATAATATAAGACTAGCGGATGTCACGCGGTTTCACCCGCGTCGTTCCCGTTCTCGTGGAATTACGGGGATAAAATATAGACAATGTTACTCGCTGATAAAGTAGCTATCTATTGCTGAAAGAATTTTTCAAATCGGTCCATTGATTTTTAAGTTTATTCGTTACTAGCTTCTGCCCGCGACTTCGTTCGCGTGAAGTTTTAATATCGCAACGCATCGCCTGGTCAACGGAAGGTTTTCCCGCTTGCAACATTTCTTATTGCTGCTCCACTCTTATTGGTCATAGCGTGATGTTATATAGCCTATAGCCTGCCTCAATAAATGGACTATCCAACGCAATAAGATAGATTTTTTCAATTCAAGCCGGTAGTTCCTGAGATTAGCGCGTTCAACCAAACAAACAAACTCTTCTGCTTTATAATATTAGTATAGTATAGATATACAAATTTTTCCTCTTCATAATATTAGAATAGAAAACATAACAGCTAAAACACCAACTCACACCTACAAAAAGCAATAACATTTACTTAAATCAAAGATATCGATACATAAACACCTATTAAATAGTAACAAACAATACCTACCAATATTACTAGTTCCAATTCTTCCTGAAATGTGAAAGTCAATCTGTCTGAGTGGAAATTGCAACGCTCAGGGAGGCAGGGAGCTTCCACTGCCAATCAATGGCTGATGGAAGAAAAAATACGTCGACCGTGGAGGCAGAGACGGATTCAACTTGTATTTTATTGGATAGAATATATCGCTCCGTGGGTCGTCTTAGGGTTACCACATTTTTGTCCATCAAAATTGTTATACTGTTTTTTAGGGTTCCGTACCTCAAAAGGTAAAAACGGAACCCTTATAGGATCACTTTGTTGTCCGTCTGTCTGTCTGTCTGTCTGTCAAGACCTTTTTTCTCAGGAACGCGTAGAGGTATCAAGCTGAAATTCATATCAAATACTCAAGTCTATGGTCTCTTGGAGCTGTGAAAAAATCAAACTTCTAAGTCAACGCGATCAAAAGATACTCCCGTTTATGCCGCAAATTTTCGACACTCGCAAGGGAATCAAAACCTACAGGGTACTTCCCGTGAACTCAGAATCTTGAAATTTGGTACGAAGCAACGTCTTATAACACAGATAAAGGAAAAATTGCGAAAAGCATAAATTTTCAGTTACATCATATAATAAAAATATTTTTAATAAAGTTTGTACGGAACCCTCGGTGGGCGAGTCTGACTCGCACTTGGCCGGTTTTTTACAATCATTGATGGATGTTGGTATTGATAATTTTAAGTGTTCAATCATGGCGGTCTTACTTAAAGGGTGTAAAAGTAATCTTAACGAACCTGAAAGGCACTCTTCTCGTCATTGTGATCTGAGTTTCTGTTTCAGAACATACCTAGCTGGGAACCTACTAGTTACGGAAATATTGGGGGTCAAAGTTCCAACTTTTTCACAAGTCGTTTTTAAAATACATTTTTTAATGGAAGTTATTTACTTCAAACACCTTCTCGACCCCCGCACTATTCGATATACATCAGCACAATGTGTTACGTTGAGTCCTACCGAAACACGTGATTTAACATCCCAAAATAAAAGTCAATTCCCTCAAAAAAATATTGCAGGATTACTTAGTATGATTTACGATGTACTTGGTTGACGGCTTAGTGAAGAGTCTCTTTACAAGGTGTAAAGAGACTCTTCACTCTTCACTTCGTATTGCTGATAAAGATATCTGCACGAAAACTATTTTAACTGACCTGTGAATGTTATGTGAGAAAGTCCGACACAAAAGTCGGAGGAGTTTTCACTCAAGTCTCACATCACAACAAACAAAAACATAAACATTAATTAAAGGCAGTTTATATTCACTGAAACTTAGTTTCAGTAAGTTTGTTCCTAAGTGCAGCCCTGCACGTCATCATTCATGATAGGAACAGTGAAAGTTACACGATCCGTATAGACTGTGAAAAATCTCACCGAACGACACTATCTCCCAAATTCCTGTGTAGGTTACATAGGAATCCGGGAGGTAGTTCGGGTTTTGGATTTTTTTCATGACATGTAGGACCGTGTAGAATAGTTCTTTTGTCATTGCCGAGAGGGCGGACACTGTTGGTTGTATTATATTTGCGGAATTGTAATTTCCTTACTACTTCTGACAAGGACTGTTATTAGTAGTGTTATAAGTAATTGAACCGAATAAAGCTAGAAACACACTTACGTGGCGTGGCGCGCCAGAAGCATAATCGGTTTCATACATTTAGTATGGTTAGAGACATATTTGTAGGTCGTAACGTGTCGTGGCGCGTTCTGGCGTGGTGCTGACTGCTCACCACCGATTGCGCCAGAGCGGTGGTGGGTGTTATGGCGCGACACGCCACAACATGCAAAGCACAAGCACAAGCACAATTTCTACAGCACGTGGCTCGTGACGCAAGCTTGCCTAGGAAAACATTATGCACGTTTGAACGCTGCAAAGGTCCAATATGTGCTGATCATAAATAACGCCAGAGCGCGCCACGACACGAAACAATAGTGTGCACGGTCAACGTCACGACACCAAGCGCCACGCCACGCCACGTAAGTGTGTTTTGGCTGAAAATATTTAACTGTCACACTGGTATGGTCTTGTAAAGAAAACATTCAGTTGTTTTATGACGAGAGTGATATTTAACCTTAGGGCGATAAAACAAGGTCCGCAAAAACAATATACCTCCGTCTTCGTTTTTGATCATTTCTGTATTTCGAAGAAATAAAATGACACAGATCTTGATATTGACGAGTATCAATGTCAATGTCTTTCTCATGTTAGATCTAAGTGCTAATGTGTACCTGAGTAGGTATAAGCACTTTTCCTTGACCTTTAACGTTTATAAAGTTGCAAAGTAAAAAAAAAACTTGATAAGATGCTAATCCATTGCTTCTTTGTAAGGGATAGCGAACAGCTGATTCCACTTTTCTTTCACACCGAGATTACCATAGTAATACCTCAATAAAGATATCAAATTTTCTTGCATAATTGGAGGCTTTACCAACATCTGGAGGGTTCTAAAAAGAAACATTCGTAATTTACGCGACCCAGTTAGGGCGCGACAAAGTTTTCTGTTAGCATTATCTCACGTCCAAATGAGACTATGCGAAAACATATACGGGGTCAAACTTAATTCGCTAGCAAAACTCCGCAGACGTGATTGGTATCGGTATCTAAACATGATACTTGAAATATTACATAATTGTGTGAAACATAGAAGAGCATGATAAATGATAAATGATAAATGATCTTTATTTTGTAAGTAGGTTTTCACAAACACTTTTACACGTCAATTTTTTTTTAAACTCGATGGGGCCGGTGTTTCGTACCTGACTACTCTGAGAAGAAACAGCCGAAACAAACTCAGAGGTCATAGTCTCTTTTGAAGTCCAGACATAATCTTGCTCAATTCACATGAGGATCATGTAGATATTAGTGTCTGAGATGGTCTTTTGAAGAAAGAACCATACAGATTTGAGTAAACCTGTCCAGTCAGTGCAAGCATTTGTCAGTTATCGTGTAGCTCGACTTATAACACAAGGAGCTCAACGAAACGACGAACAATACCAAAGAAAGGACATTTGGGTAGGTCGCTTATAGAACTCAAACTGTCAGACGGTTGAGGGGTAAAAAAATAAAAAAAAATAAAAAAATGTAACCCACATGGTCCTCACATTCACAAAAAACACACAAAAAATAAAATAAAATTAATAATAATTTACAAAATGAATGTCAATAAAAATACGATATGTCAAATACACATACATAAAACAATAAAAAATAAACTAAAAATGTAAAAAATAATAAAATACTGAACTAAGTATTCATGTCAAGTCATTAAATGTCAAAAGCCACAAGGAAATATTCATGTCAAATACACACACACACACACACAAAAAAATAAACAATAAAGTAAAAAATAATAATAATAATAATAAAGTATCTTGACTTGGCTCGCGAGGTTGTCGACATGTGGGAAGTGGACTCAGCGATCATTGTGCCGATAGTTGTGTCAGCGCATGGCTTAATTGCCAAGAGCCTCGACCAACACCTGAGGAGGCTCTCGTTAGGCAGCTGGATCAAGGGCTTGATTCAGAAAGCGGTACTCTTGGACACGGCCCGTATTGTTAGGAGGTTCTTCTCTCTGGAGCCCTGACCGCCGGTAGCTTGGACCCTGTTCCCGATACCGGTGGGCTACAATTTTTTATATTTTTAAATGTTTTTTATATATAGTTTTATAATAATATTTAAAAATGTAAAAGGTTTGTATACAATTAAATAAAGGAAATAATAATAATAACCATTCATGTCAAAGTGTATAAAAGAAAGGAATCAATAATAAACAAGCGAAGTCCGAAATTACTATATTCGCAGAGCAAATTTCATTGGAGCAGCTTAATCCCAAGCCTTTTTATCATCGAGGTAGTGATTAACGTGATAGTAGGCTTTCAGGCATAGTTTCTGTTTTATAAACGATTTGAATTTATTTAGACTAAGTGCTTGAATATGGCTCGGAAGTTTATTGTAAAAACGTATACATTGGCATCTGAACGTTCCCCCTATTTTCTTGAGCCTCGTAGCAGGAATAATAAATTTGTGTTTGTTTCTCGTATTTATGTTGTGGATATCACTGTATTTTTTAAACAAATTAATATTTTTGTGTGCGTACAAAAGATTTTCATAAATATACTGAGAGGGCATAGTAAGAATATTAATATCTTTAAATTTTTCTCTGAGGGAGTATCGGGGACTTAATTTATAAATTGAACGAATTGCCCTTTTTTGCAATACAAATATAGTCTGAATATCGGCGGCATTGCCCCACAAGAGGATACCGTACGACATCACGCTGTGGAAATAACTAAAGTAGACTAAACGGGCTGTTTCCAAATCAGTTAAATCACGAATTTTTCTAACGGCGTATGCTGCAGAGCTAAGTTTTTTTGACAATTTGTGTATATGCGGGCCCCACTGAAGCTTGGCATCCAAAGTTATGCCTAAGAACACTGTGCTGTCTTCCGGTTTCAACTCTTCATCCTTGATTACTACACTAGTTTCCACTTGTCTTACATGGGGTATCGTAAACTTAATACATTTGGTTTTTTTCTCATTCAGGAGTAGATTGTTAACATTAAACCAATTAACGACTTTTGCCAGGGCGCTATTAACATCATCCGTAACTAACTGCTGACGTTTAAGTTTAAATAAAAGAGAAGTGTCGTCTGCAAACAATACTATATCATGATTATCCTTTATGAGGTAAGGCAAGTCATTTATATAAATGAGAAATAAAAATGGACCAAGAATTGAGCCCTGGGGTACCCCCATTCTTACTACGGATCCGGGAGATCTTTCCCCGTTAACATCAACTCTCTGAATCCTATCACTCAAATATGAAGTAAGAAGATCCAGAGAGGCGTTACGGACTCCGTAATGGTGTAGTTTCCTGATTAAAGTTTCATGAAGAACGCAATCGAAAGCCTTGGATAAATCGCAAAAAATTCCCAAAGCATCGAATTTGTCCTCCCAAGCATTATAAATGTGTCCTAAAAGTTCAACACCGGCATCGGTAGTTGAACGACCCCTTGTAAAACCGAACTGTTTTTTATGCAATAACTTATGTTTATTAAAAAAACTTTGCATTTGTTCCAAAATTAATTTTTCAAAAATTTTACTAAATGTTGGTAGTACTGAAATAGGTCTATAATTTGTGGGGTCTGATGTACTACCCGATTTAAATAATGGTATTATTTTACTATATTTCATTAGATCAGGAAACTCACCACGGTCAATACAATCGTTAAATATTACTGCTAAAGAAGGAGCTACAATGTTTATAATAGATTTAGCCACGTCCACAGAATGACCCCATAAATCGGCGGTCTTTTTAACATTTAAGGTGTGAAAGATTTTAATTATATCTTTACAGGTTACATAATGAAAGTTAAATTCGGAATCACAGACTGAAACGTTTTCCTTAAGTAAAGACTCGGCAGCAGCAGGTGACGAGTTTAGCGATTTAGTAGTCGATACGGGAATATCCGCAAAGAAATTTTCAAAGGCCGTGGCAACTTGATTGTCTGCATTTAAAACATTATCGCCAATAGCCAGGCTGATGTCACTACTTCGGTTGCAAGACCTTCCCGTTTCGCTATTAATAACGTTCCATGTCATTTTAATTACATTACTACTATTTTTTATTTTTGAACTCAAATAACGTGACTTTGCTATAAAACAAACTTTTTTAAATAATTTAGAATAATTCTTAACATACAAATTAAATTCTACAGTGTTTACATATGTCCGCTCTTCATACAGCTCATACAGTCGTTTTCGACTCTTATGAATACCAACGGTGGCCCAGTCATTGAAAGAAGCGTTACTATTAACCGAGATTGTCTTAGGGACAAATGTAGTTTCAAATTGTGTGCAATACATACTAAAAAAATCGTTATAGTGTTGATTGGGATCACCATTGGTTGACAAAAGAGGTAATTTAGATATAAGTTTAGTTTTAAAAGTTTCCAGGCGATTTTTACTTTTAGGATTAACAATGATATCTTTTTTAGAAACTTTCTTGTCCACATTTGGAATTGTGATCAATTGCCCACAGTGATCTGAATCAATTAAGTTAATAATTACTTTTTGGGTAGGTATAATATCAGTGTAAATATTATCTAAGCAAGTAGCACTAGTTGGGGTTATTCTAGTAGGCTCAAGAAATTTGTGATCAAGATTGTATGACTGAAACAGGCTTATAATTTTAGAACTTAATCCAGAATTTTCTAATAAATTAATATTAAAATCACCACAACAGATTATAGACTTTTTGGAACTACTGATTTTATGCAATACTTCATCCATTACCCTTTCAAAACAGTCATACAACCCTGAAGGAGGTCTATACACACTTAATATAATAAACTGCTCCAATTCTATACAGGCTATTTCAACTGTTCGCTCAACAGATAGGCTTACAATATCCTTGCGGTCTTTAAATTTAAGCTGGTTATTTACTAGGATTAATGCGCCGCCATGTATAGCATAGCATGATGATGGATGGCAATATTTTTAGTATCCATGAGTATGTATGTATTCTTATTTTGTATAAATTTAAGATATTCAATCTGTTTTATGTATTCAATTTTCTCTCCTTACTTTACACACTATGTCTACATCTCTTTATTTAGTATCTCCTTTCGCAGGTATGCTGGAAGAGATTTCATTAGAAATAAGCATCACCTTTGTACTATTTTCTGTTCCTTTCTTCTTTTCTATAATAAGTGTGTACATAAATTGTTAAATAAATAAAGATTCGGAATTAATCGTTAAATCATCATCATCATTTCAGCCGAAAGACGTCCACTGCTGGACATAAGCCTCCCCCAAGTGTCACCACATTGACCGGTCCCTTGCAACTCGCATCCAACGGATTCCCGCAACCTTCACCAGGTCATCGGTCTACCTAGTGTGAGGTCTTCCAATTCATCGTATTCCGGTTCGCGGTCGCCACTCCAGAACTTCCGGCCCCATCGGCCATCCGTTCTGCGAGCAATGTGACCTGCCCACTGCCACTTAAGTTTGGCAATTCTTCGGGCTACGTCGGTGACCTTGGTTCTCTTGCAACCTCGTGCTTGGAAACTCCGAGCATAGCCCTCTCCATTGCCTTTTGGGTGACTTTAAGCCTGTTGATAAGGCCCCTGGTGAGCAACCACGTCTCGGTCCTGTATGTAATCACTGGCAACACATACTGGTCTGGACTTTCGTTTTGAGACACTGCGGTAAGTTGGACGAGAAGATATCGCGCAGCTTCGTTCGTTCTTCGTTTGATCGTTAAATCAGTTAGTGATAGCCCATTCGTATGATCGTCGGACTGCTCAAGTCATAGTTCTCAAGTTCGAGCGTAAGAAACGCACCTCTGATTATTCGCAGTCATGTGCGTATTGTATAATAGACATGACGAAGTATCAAAAAACTAAAAATCTATTTAGTCCATCAGTTAGATTATTGAAAAATAATGGACACGTATATTTATTTTGTAAGTCAATGAGAAAAACTCGTGAGTCCCCCACTCCGGAGGATTTCGTGAAGTCAGAATGGGCAAAAAATTATTCCTAATTATTTCCGTATTGGGAATTCTATATACGTAGTTTTTGTTATTGTAAATCAATGAATACTGACAAAGATAAAACGCATCAAAACTCGGAAGGGCTTGTGACGTCAGGACTAGCTAAAAATTATACCTAGGCGTGACGTGTTGGGCATTTTAAAAGCATCGTATCTTCGTCAATTTTGATTTACATAAGAAAATAAAAAATACGGGTTAATTTTTTTTTATAATCTACCTGACGGACTAATACATTTTTATTGTCGTCTTCCCTATTTATGAACGAAAAAATCGTGAGGAAACCAGCATATCTGATAGATATTTGTGTGTTTGTTTGTGTGTGGCGTAAGCAGGTCGCGATTGTGAGCAGGAAAGTCATTGGGACGTTGCGGTCGCTTTACCGGCTGAAAAATATTCTTCCATCACACATCAAGGCAATGCTTGTACAGTCCCTAATCTTCCCCATAATTGACTATGGTGATGTGTGCTACTATGACCTGAATGCAGATCTCCTCAACAAACTGGACCGACTTCTTAATAGCTGCATTCGATTCGTCTTCAATCTCCGGAAGTATGATCATATATCCGCACACCGAACACTTTTAAAGTGGTTACCTATCCGGCAGCGTAGAGCGTTGAGGGCTTTGACAACCCTGTTTTCTCTTCCTCATAAACCTACTTCTCCTTCTTATCTAACTTCTCTTTGTCAATATTTATGCTCTGCACACAGCAAGAATCTTCGGTCCGAGAATAATCGTCTTCTTCGATGTCCTTCTCATCGCTCGGGTTTTATAAAATCTTCTTTCTTTGTCCAGGCGGTTTTCCTTTGGAATGCGCTCCCTCAGAATATCAGGACGGTATCCAATCGGTTCTCGAGAACACATACGCAAGACGTTGGCAGATTCGTCTCAGAACTAAGTTGTTGTAGTTTTTTATTTTAGTTTACATCTCATTACTTTTACGTATATATATATATTATATATATTTATGTTTTATGTATGTATATAAGTATCTATTCTTATATTTTATTATAGTTTTAAATATTTTCGTACTTATTTGTTTTCTGTTATTGCACCTACTGTGTATTGTCTCTGCATCACCCTAAGGTAGACTGGTAGAAAATGCCCAAGGCATTAAGTCCGCCTTTGTACAGTTTTTACTTGTGCATAAAGTTTTAATAAATAAATAAATAAATATTTCTCGAATAGTTGAACATTTTATATTTTACATTGAATACTTCTTGCATGTAGAACCAAGTCTGAATCCATGGGTGACATAAAAGCTCTGAAACCAGGTTAACCACACGATAAAGAAGAAGCGGTACCCGTCAAGTAGTGTTTCGCTAGCTAGTTAAATTCCACCTCATACATAGCGTGGATTTTGTGTAGCGTTAAAGATAATGGTTAAAAGTTGAAGAATGGTGTCGATTCTGTTGTGCAAAACTTAATTTAAACTATTGCTATCTTTTACTAAAAGGCAGTGAGAGAAAAGGACGGCTGTAGCTATGCACTAAGTTAGAAATGTCAAACTGGTTTTTGCCTTGCGCTGTGTTTTAGTCGACATGTTTTTACGTGCACCCTTCATTTGTATGGAAATATAAGTTCGAATTAAATTTGACAGCTCTAAATTACGTCCGTCTCTTTCTCGTTTTATTACAAAGAAAAAGATAGCAATAGCCTAAATTAAGTTTAGTTTGTGCACAAATTTACAGAATCGACACCAATGTTGTTACGTTTGCTGGTCATTGATAGCCACACATTTCTGATACATGCTGTAAATACAGTCTCATCATGTGCCTAGCCTTTTCCCCTTACTATGTTGGGGTCGGCTTCCACGCCCTGGACCTCCACAATCCCGTTAATACTACGATACTACTTGGTGAGACTGGTTGTCAGACCTTTTGGGCCATTGACTACCTCTAACGACTGTCCAAGATGGACAAATGACAGCCGGAACTAACAGCTTAACGTGCTTTCCGGGGCACGGAGGAAACTCGGTATGTAAGGATGGTCACCCATCCACAGACCAACCTAGGTAAGCACAGCTTAACCTAAAGATCGACTTGAGCGGCTGTTAATTTTGCGAATTGGACATTTTGCGAAATGGTAATTTTTCGGATTGGACATTTTGCGAAATGGACATTTTGCGAATTGGACATTTTGCGAAATGGACATTTTTCGAATTGGACATTTTGTGAATAGGACCGTTTTCGACCGCTGGACGTTTTGCGAATTGGACATTCTGCGCCTAAACGTTATTATTTAGCCACGAGCTCCTCTCTCGGTGTAAATACAGTATCAATACGAGATAATAAGGCGACAAAATTTTGTCGCGGTTCGTGTTACCCTGGCAAGCCTGTATATTTACGGCCTAAGTCGGGTAGATTACCTTCTGTCTCGGCTTGAGTTACGGGCGCCTTATCTCTGACTTTTATAGTGTCGTACGTAATCAGGTGGACGGCTCTCGCATGTATCTGTGAGATATATTGCGTGGATGGATAATGGATGAATTTAAATCTGTGTAGAGATAAAATCAATGTCTTAAGGTTGATATTAACTTGCAAGAACAAGGTTTGGTTTAGTGACTGGAAATTAGAGCTATGAAGAGAAAAGTATTTCCAAAACTCGATTATCCGTTCGAATCCCAAACCAGACAAGGTACTTATATTTGGAATTTCTCAGTAGCAGCCAGTAAACAGGATTTGTGCCCAGTTGATGCCAATAGGTTCAGCCCTTTCTATTTTTGGGTACATCTTTGCTTAATCCCTTTAGGGTTACAGACTAGACGCTATGTTATGAATCGAAACGTAATATCATTGATTGCATTACCCATCCTAGGGCACATGATAAAAAGCTGCTAAAAATGTACATACAAGGTTTCTCTGATAAACTCAAATAATTAATTTTAAATAGACCAGTCACAGACTTTTGTATTATCAAAAAAAAATGGCATAAATACCATGGTTGATAAGGTCTGTAGGGTCTTCATAAGAGATTTCCCTTTGAAAAATTCTTGAGTTTAGTCAATTAAAGTCATCTTAATCAAAATCTCGTTCTAACCTCAGCCTTCACTGTAGCAATATAATAATTATATTTACTACATGTAATCATCCTAGATCTCAAGCAGTAAAATTAATTATGAAGACTGTTGACAGGAGATAAAAGATATAATTGTTACCATTAATTGTTTTATTCACTATGACAATTCTGCTGCATGTTGTTATTCGTTTAAAATGAGTGCTAAAGACTGTAATAATGTGAAGAAAAAGTACGAATTAGTGGCTCCTGATGGGGGCTGGGGTTATATGATAGCGATAGCTGTGGTTATTAATATTGTGAGTGTATTTTTGGTATGTTTCGTCTTTGGTCTTCGGAAAGTTCAGGAGGATAGAAATGGCAGGCGTGCGTGTTTGACCAGATATATGAATGCTGACGAAGCAAAGAGTATGTTAGGATTGTACCAAGTGGCGTTTTGTAGTTTCTGCCTACAGCCTCAGAATAACAGGTGACGGGCGTTTAATGACGTCAAATAAACAGATCGTTCCATTTTACGTTGCTAAGCAATACTCCGTGTGCCAGAGTGAACATCGTTTTTGGAGGTCACATAGCCACTTCATGTCAAATATTGATATCCAGGTTTATCCAGTTAGACTGAAAGTCACCACACTGACCACAGCTTGGTTAAGGAACAGATTGTTTTTTTTTTATTAAATTGATCGCAAAATTACTGGGTCAATTTTAACAATATTTCAGTATTTCCACTGATGTACAACAGCGAGGTTGTTCTTTTTATCAATAAATGTGTCAACTTGTGTTCTTGTTCTAGATTAAAAATATTTTGTTGATTAACTTCATTTTCATTAAGTTACCTTCCCTATGATTTCAGTCAACATCGACGGCATTCACAGCCAGTTATGGGCTGTTGTACAAAGAGTTCCTTCAGGACATCGGGAAGAACCCAACAAATGCCTCTCTAATGCGTGGTTTCAGTGCAATATGTACAGCAATTGCAGGTAAATATAATCTTATTAGATTTACTGCTAGGGTGTTAAAATTTAATTTTAATATAAGGATTTAGGATAAGTGGTAGCCTAGACAAAATGGCTTTCTACCAGCGTTTTCAAATCCGCCAAAAACGCATTGCATACAACCCTATGTAAAGATGTTGCATACTAATCACTTAAAAGCGATTAGTTATTGAATAAACGTCATGTTATCCACCATTTTGTGACGGCGGCCATCTTGGACTGATTGTTATCAAACATAGCTAAAAACACTCCCGACATATTCCCCTTTCAAACAAAAGAAACTAAAACAAAATAGGTTCTTCCGTTACGATGCTACGATCTATGATGCCACAGACAGGCACACACACACACACACACAGACACGTAAAACTTATAACGCCGCGTCGTTTTTGCGTCGGGGGTTTATAAATAAAATAAGCTAAACTAGACCTCCACAACCCAGTGTTGTATTACTTACAGTAATAAAATTATATTTGGGATCTCACATTCTTTCTTTTTTAATTTCCAGGGTTCCTGACGAGACCACTGCTATCTATCATGAGTGTTCGTATGCTGATGCTGGCAGCGACACTGATGTTCAATACTGGTGTTATTTGCATCATGTTCGTGAAGTCCGTCTTCACGTTCCACCTATGCCATGGAATATTACAGGTAAATGTGGATATTTACGAAATAAGGAGTTTGCATGGATAGTTTCCTTTGATATATAGCTTTGACTTCATACGGCCCGAGGAAATAAAGCTGCAAGTACGTGATGTCCGGAATATGAAAAATGGTGGCGTAATAATAAGTACCGAAACGAAACTTGACACTGATAAGCTGAAGAAATTCGTCGTTGGTATTCTGAGATGTTCACTATGGGCTCGAATCAGTATAATATAATTGGAAATAAAGAGATGCACAGTGTACCAGTAATTATACGTATATTGATATAGAACTACATTCAACGACTTTTTTTATACGATTGACATCAGCTTAAATAAAAGCTGCCAGAACATGTGTCAGATTATGAGTGGCCAGCGAGGGCCACAAGGAGTATCTACCTTCAACAAATATCTTGGCTAAAGTTAGTCACACAATGTTCTCTGTTATTGGATCTTAAGGTTTCCAATAAAATAATAAAATATTTTTATTGACACAAAATAAAAATTGTACATTTCCATTTGAAACCCTGACTCCTGTGCTAGGTGAGACCTGTGTTACAGGGGTCAGTGTCTTAACCCGTTTTTGGCACTAATGTTCACATTTCATGCATCAAAATTTAAAAGAATAATAAAACAATAAAATAATAATGCGTGCGTGCTCTTGCGTGGTGTGTTAGTGCGTAGGTGTGAATGTGTGAGTGTATTGTGTTTATGCGTGTGTGTGTGTATGGTGTGTGGTATGAGTGATAATGATTGGTGATTAGACTTAGGTTAAATTATGAGTCTTGATTTAGCTAAACTAACTTTAATCATCTCGAGTTATTTTTAATTAAATTTTCCGTCTGTTGGTAGTCCAGTATTTGAAGCCATATATTAAGTTTCATCTTAGTTTTTGTTTTTGTTAGAGGGTTGAAGTTGATGATAGTGTTTATTTTATTATATAAATAAGTAGATAGATATAAACGTTGCGTTCGAGCGGATGCAGTCTTACATTTGACTGTGCTACATACATTACTGATGGTTCTCTTATGTTTGTTTGCGTGATTGACCGGTGTCTTTTCATGTTGTTTCAATATGATATTGAGCAAGTATAGTTGTCTCACCGTAAGCACTTGGCAATTTTCATACAGGATTCTTGTGGGGAACCGGCACGGCTTAAAGGTCATGACTTTTAACAAAGATCGTTGGGCTCTCTATATCATGTGGGTTTTACAAGCACCTCCCCATGCAGTAATGCAGTAACCTATGATAGACTGTGCCAGTGCCAGATAAACCGCACGGAGAAGCTTAAACTCGGCTACTTGTCGTAGTTTTTTGAACGCCCATATAAGTTTCCTAACACGGGAGGATGTTTGTTCAATATGTGGACGCCAGCTAAGTCCGTCAAGTATCACTCCGAGGTACTTCATTGTTTTTTGATGTGTGATTGGAAGACATGTGCATGGAGTACTACTGTCTGCGGCATCACAGGAGTGTGCTTTAAGACTTATTACCTTATGTTTGGTTTGAAAGCAGATTAAAAAGACAAACGTAAAGCTGATCAAGATCATCTATCTACTATTATTTATCCGTTATTTGTTGGACTTAAAGCCAACAAACAGCAGAGTATGGAAACGTCGGAGCTTAGTTTACTACGCTACGGTGAAGGCACGTAGTTTCGGTTCATCGGTTGATTTGCAGTCGATACACTACCAATGAGTTGTCCGTTGGGTGCTATCGACAACCAACAGTTTGCGTCTACATGCATACTAATTTATGGACTAAAATGAGGATGAATGCAACGAGCAGCTGTACCTAATTATTTGAACATGTTGCAATACAACTACTGCACTATTATGAAAGGCGACGTGGCCATGATGATTTCAGCACATGTTTAAAATCAAGTGCTAAATTACGGTAACAATTTGCATGTCAATATCTCCTTTCTGAAAAGGCAAACTAAGTAGGCTTTTATAATCACTGTTCTAGTTTTAATCGCTGATGATATGGTGCTGCTGAGCGCTTCAATAGGTGGACTCAGAGAACTAATAAGCATTTGCGAAGCATGCGCTCGCTCACATGGCCTCAGATATAATATCAGAAAGAGCGAGTTTATGGTTTTCAAAGCGGGTTCTAAGTGTCCGGCAGAGGTCCCACCAGTAAGGTTATGTGGGGTGTCCTTGGAGCGGGCACATACTTTTAAGTATGTGGGGTGTCCTTGGAGCGGGCACATACTTTTAAGTATCTGGGCCATATTGTGACGTCCGACCTGAAGGACGACGCTGATATTGAGCGAGAAAGGAGGGCACTGTCGGTGAGGGCGAATAAGATTGCCCGCAGGTTTGCTCGTAGCTCCAAGGGTGTGAAGATCACCTTGTTTCGAGCCTTCTGCACATCTTTTTATACGAGTAGTCTGTGGGTGTCATATTCGCAGAAATCCTACAGCGCTGTCCACGTTCAATATAATAACGCATTGAGGGCGCTGCTGCGGCTGCCTCGTTTCTGCAGCGCATCGGGAATGTTCGCAAGCGTTCGCATTGACTGTTTTTATGCCAGCATGCGCAAGAGGGCAACCTCGATAGCGAGTAGAGTGCGGGGCAGCGGCAACAGTCTTCTTACCGTTGTTGCTAACAGGTTGGACGGACCTTTCATGCAGCACTGGCAGGCTTTACATGCACCCATATATCGGGCCTGGGGCAGGTAAAAAGAAAAAAAAAAGCTGATCTATCAAACAAATGTAAAATTAATTAGATTTTGACTTATTGGATTTAATTTGTTTTGACTTAATTTAATTTATATTTATTGACTTAGATTCTGGATTTTATATCATTAAGGGCTGATTTTTCAATAATTAGATAACTTTTATCAGAAGAATAAATCTGACGTTTTGACAGAAAGTCCATACAAAAACTGTCAAATTATGAAACTTATTCCTCGGATAAAAGTTAACTGGCGATTGAAAAACCAGCCCTTATTTGATTTAATATGTTTTTGATTTGATTTGATTTTTTATTTAATGACTTAGATTTTGGATTGTATATGATTTATTTGATGTTTATTATTATTTGGCAATGGGTGTTATTACTTTAATTGGACACATCTTAGACAGTCCTGTTAACATAATTTTCACCACCACGAGCTATTTTCTTTTTGTGTGTGTGATACGAGTGAGAGAACTTGAATTTCCTTTCAGCGCATCGTCAGTAATCTGAGTTCATCTCTGTTTCAGGGACTTGGATTTGGGTTCATATACAATTTGTCCTGCACTATACTGAACGATTATTTTGTGAAGAGGCGACTAATGGCCATAAGTTTAGTCCAAAGTGCTGTTGGTAAGTTTATCATAATTACTGTATTTATTTACAGATTATACGACCAGAATGTCCGATCAAATCATTCGTTTTGAATAATCTACACTAAGTTAGAGGTTATCTCCGAAACTACTCATCTAACTAAGAAAACTACACTGTTACCGAATGCCACAGGATATGTTTCTTCGATGCAAACGAAGGTCAGAAATCGTGAAAAAAATACAAAATCAAAATCAAAAATATTTATTTGCAAGAAATACGTCATACAACAAGGAAAGATCTTATGTCCTAAAAGTTATAGTATAGTTAGGTGGGCGGGGGGGGTGGGGTGGGTGGGTGGGTTTGGGTTAGTTGGTTAATTAGGTATAGTATAGTTGTAGTTGTAGTAGTTGTGTGTTGTAGTTATCGTCTCTAAATTATTCTTGTAACTATTGCAACTAACTTAATTGTGCAAGCTTTATGCATGTAAGAGTCAGCACATACGATTTGGCAGTATATAAATAAAGTAGTAAGTAACATTTTTACCTTTTATTATCCAAAAAACATTGTTACAAAACATTTTGAGAAAACAACAATGTCAACACAAATAATGGCATAATAGCGGTATGCCAGACACGGCAACTCGAGGCCACAACATTATTGATCAGTACAGGTAAAATACAACACAGTATACCATAAAATTCTATTCGCATTCGTCCACGCATACGGAAACTCCTCTATCTACTACTACCATTACTGAATCAAATTCAGGTCAGCTCAGCGCTAATCGAGCTAAGACAGTGGTACATAGCGATTGTATAGCTGAACTAGCTGTTGCCCGCGACTTCGTTCGCATGAAAATATTGATGGGTCATGCCATGTGTGAGAGAGACTGCATCGTTGGTCAAGTTGTCGCAAGCGCTACTGAGCATGAGGTCCTGGGTTCGATTTCCGGGACGGGCAAAGTGTTATTGTTTTTGTGCCCAGTTGATGGAAATAAGCTAAATGTGCGAAATGTGGGTTTAGGATTACACCTCTACTTAACAGTGGCGAAGGGTGGAAATAGTGTCAGGGGGAGCCGAAGAAAAAAAGGAGCACTGTTTTTTTTTTGCTTCTGTTAACTTTTGTTCCCATGTTAATTTTGACCTCATTTTCATTATCAGCGACACCAAAAACCATGGAAACGACACCCATGATGAAAATTCCAAAAAATTTCGTCAGTGCCAGTTTTAGATTTTTATTTTGACTTCATCTTCATTCATCAAAAGTAAGATCAGAAATGCAAACGAGTTAGAAAAAAACAGAAATCATGAAAATAAATCGACAATTACTCGGTCTATCTCGTTCCACTATACATACTTTCTTTTTCTGCCCCTGCCGTAACTCCATCATCTTCGGCTTATCTAGGTCCCTACAAAACGGTAAGTACTGCCAGCCGCGAAGTTTGATATGTAGTGACTCAAAAATAAAATCTTTAATTAAAAACAAAATGTTGCTCTTTTTTTATCCCTCAAGGGTTGAAATTCTAATAAAGCCGTTGCGTTAGCTTCCAATCATAAGCCCATATAACAAATTATGCACTTTTTACGTCGAAAATTAAGGATTTTTCACACAAAATTTCATCCCCTTTTTAAACCTTCGGGGTGGAATTATCAAAAACGCTGAAACACGTATAAATTAATTTTCAATCGTCAGCCTAAACACAAAATTAAAAGATCTTAACTTTAAATCTGACGAACTTTCATATAAACTTGCATCCCCTATTTTATCCCCTTGGGGGTAGAATTGATCAAAATGCTTTCATAACGGATGCCTACGTCTTAACATCTACCTGCATGCCAAATTTCAGCCCGATCCGTCTAGTGGTTTGGGCTGTGCGTTGATAGATCACTATGTCAGTCAAAAAAATCAGCTGTTCCCTACATTTTGACGATTTATGCGAACATAAATGTAGGGAACAGCTGATTCGTCCCATAGAAAAAGTTGTTCAAAATGATGAGTACAATGACCCCTTTTCGGGTTTAGTGTAAACAAAAAATAATGTTGTATATATTTAGATTTAGATAGAAGATAGATAGATAGATTAGATAGATTTTATTTAATTTTTGAATTATTAATCTTGTGAGCCGTGTTGTGTTAGTATTTAATGAAACTGTAATAAATAAAATGAGAAGTAAATTTTCCCCTTTGAGTCATGACAACCTGAACAGCAGTCCTTGCTTTTCTATTTCTAAACCCAAAAAGACAAATTTTCTAATACCATTATTTCTAAAGGCTCTTCCGTCAATATACATGTACAATAAGCTATTGAAAATCTAAAAAGTCCTCTGTTTGTGCTAGGGACAACAAAGCACTCTGTCGGCTCGACGTCATCGACGGGTCCATCCAAATTGTTTGACATGTCATTCATCAAAATCTGCGCAGTGTTCGCTTTATTTATTTTGTATGGGAATTTTTAAAGGTTTGTTTAAGCGTCGTGTTTATCATGCTGTTGTTGTTTGTAAATGATGTTGTGTGGCTTTCAGTTCTGAAAACAATGTTGTTCTGTGTTTTTAGGCTTTGAATAAGTTTTGCCTTATATTTATTACCCGTTCATATTATTGTATGTTTATGTGGTCTGCCTTCCGCGATTTAATTATATAATACCAGCCTCTTACTGTCCCACTGCTGGGTAAAGGCCTCTCCTCATACAGAGAAGGCACGAGCATTGATCACCACGCTTGCTCAAAAAGGTTTAGCGATTTCAGACTTATATTAACTATACAGACTCAGGCTTCCTCACAATGTTTTTCGACACCGATGTCTGTGATATCCAATATAAACTTAGAAAGTACAAATGAATTGAAAAAGTCACAATGGTACTTACCCGGATTTGAACCCACAACCTCATGCATGAGAGCCGAGGCCTTAATCTCTGTGCCATTACAAATATTCGTTAGCAGACTCCCTTCTCTCTCTTTTTTTTCAAACATTGGCAACCTAAAGCTGAGTTTCCGCCAAAAACCGCCAAAAGTGGAGAGATTTGAAGGAGACTTTTGGCCTTTTCTTTGGCGATTGTGTTACATAGCTATTCAATTTCTTCCGGCCACTTTAACCAGATCATCGGACAATCTAGTCGCTTGTCCTCCTACATTTTTCCGTCCCAGCCGTGGTCTCCACTCCAGCACTTTTTTCTTTTGTCTCACTAATACTCACCCTAACAATATAAGGCGGTCAATATTGTAAGTTTGAATGTAGAAGGTTATCTCGGAAAACACTCATCCGATTTCAAAAACTCTTACATTGATGCAAAGCTATTTGGTAAACGTGTGGTAAATCCGGGTAAACATTGACACGGCGACGTTCAAAATGTCTTCAAGTGATAGTTCACGTAATACGTGACAGATGTCGCCACTTATGGCAAAAGGAACCTTTTGCAGTGTTTCAAGCACGTTCGGTTTCATGATGGACGTGCGTGTTTTTGTTACTATATTTTTCTTTACTAGTGATTCCTACGTTATCCCATGTGTATTTAACGTAATTTCTTGGTGCAAATGAAAATTTTGTGAAAAAATAATAAGCTTGCATATGACTTTAAACAACGGACCAGAAATTAATCCGCAGTTGTTTTACTTTTGGCGTTGATAGACGTGTATACTCGTATGTAACCGTAAAATTGTCAAACACGTTAGATTGTTATACAACTAGAGAGATTGTAAACTCTCGAAAGATTGTCAACTGAACATACTGCTCACAATATGACGCTTTATTTTTCAGTAGATTGTAATCTATCGAAGTGAAACCGTAATATATTGTGTATACACGTTTTGCCAGTTATGTTTAACTCCCAGGGCGAGCATATTGCCAGTCGTAATTTACTAAAAATAATTTCTTATGTTACCCGCGCATTGATCCGATAACAAGGATCATAGGTACATAATACAATGACAATATTTCCTTCTTCATACAATGTAATTTATTGCGAAGGGATGTGCACGGTATCCACTCAGCCGTCGTCTTTGTATAGAAACGTTATGTTCGCTTAAGTGCACCGTGTCTTGAATTGATCCTTTACTGTAACATTTTAAAGATACTAGTATGCTCGGGGTGTTTCATTTATATTATATACAGGGTGTATTTCACCTCATCACAAAGCCGTTAACCAAGCATTCTGTATATCAAACTAAGTAACTTTACGCAAAAAATATTGCTGGGAAACACCTTTTTTTTGAGGTTATAAATCATGTTTTGTGGTATAACTCAATGTAACACACTCAACCGCAACATTGTGCGGATGGATGGATTGAATATTACGGGGGTCGTAGAGATATTTAAAGTAAAAATCATGCGATAAAAAGTGGTATTTAAAAAAAAAAAACTTGTCAAAATCTTGCAACTTTGACCCCCAATATCTCCGTAACTAGAAGGTTCCCAGGTAGTGCAGAACAAAAAAATGATCAGAATGACAAGGAGAACAAGTGCCTTTCGTATTCGTTTAGAGGTGTTTAACACCCTATAGGAAATGATTGAATCAAATATTTTTAAATTATGTGGTACTTATGTGATGAAAAATACCATAAAATAGTCATAGAACCAAAAACATGTTCTGACGTCGA
This sequence comes from Xestia c-nigrum, assembly GCA_916618015.1. Taxonomy (NCBI): domain Eukaryota; kingdom Metazoa; phylum Arthropoda; class Insecta; order Lepidoptera; family Noctuidae; genus Xestia; species Xestia c-nigrum. The sequence goes on along the minus strand of OU745245.1, from coordinate 7,601,088 downwards.
TCCACCTAACATGGCCCATGGCATGGCATGTCCAGTTACTCTCACTGTGAGAAAGCATGGGCACGCATTGGGCATGAGTCGACACGACTTATAATGACCAGTCGTGCCCAATGAATCATGATCAAAATATTTTTTTGAGAATATTAACACCAACACCTTCCTGTTATTTTTCCTTCCATTCTCTGTTGTCTGCCAACACGCTATCATTTACTCCATTTGGTAAAATTCACACGATTTTATAATAGACATTTTCCGAAAACGTCTTCGCTTGTCTCAACTCTCATCCAATTACACAGCTCCTTTCACATTAGAAGGATTCATTTATCAAACGAAACTACACGGTTTGCCGCAAATGTCTAGTGAACACATAGACCGTAGAATCGTCGTGCAGGTAGCGTCTAGAGACGGCAGTATTCATTCTCGGCGCCAACAGTGCGATGAACATCTACGTTTCATTTTTAGAACATTCCTACTACAATGCCTGAATCAACAGTGGCGGTCAGCAGGGAAGCCTCAATACATTGAAGCTCGACGAGTCCAAAATCATTTTTTCAACAGTGTCGGATCAGAGAAAGTTCTTGCCAAGGGGTGTCACTACCCAGTTGCATAATACCCAGTAAGTTACTGGATTGCAGAAATCGCCCTATGTAAAATACTGGTGTTCAGCTGCATTTGGTTAGATTCAAACTTGACCCCAACATAGCTGGGAAGAGCTAGGCAGATGAAGATTTTGGTTTGAGTCAACACACTTAGTTTTATTGACAGTGCCGCGTCTATGTTCTGTGATGACTAAACCTTAACGATTTCAGCCGAAATTACATTTAGACTCTGGATACAATACAAATGAACAATACAATTTCGTATGTTCACATCGCAAAAACTGTTACTGAATAAACATTTTCTACTTTATATTTATTTTCGTCTCTTATTATTAACCATGTGACAGACACGTGACATATGTAATTCATCACTGTGTTACCGCTCACATATTCTGACGTTCAAGTAGGGTACGTTAGGACGGATTTTGATACATTACTTTTAAGGAAGAAGTGCAACAATGAAACCTATCGACCTACATAAGTCCATGTTCACCGAAAAAATAACAGTCTGTTTATCTAAAAACAGCTGTCACTGTGACGTGTTCCCATACAAAAATGTGTTTTTAGATAATCAGAGCGTCATCTTTTTGGTGAACATGAACCTTAGACTTATGACTGGCAGCATTTGATAAATTGTTTAGTCAAATACAAAATCTTCTTCGAAAGCTTAAATACAGGGTGTTTAGTAAACAATCTCATCACGAAGCCGTCACTAATCTTAACTTAAGAAACTTAATGCAAAAAATATTGCTGGGAAAAGACTTTTTTTTTGGGGTGAAAATTAATGTGGTAGAACTCTATGTAACGCACTTAAAATATTGTGCTTAACCGACTTCCAAAAGGAGGAGGTTCTCAATTCATCGGAAACTTTCGAAGATGGCTGGACCGATTTGATTTTTTTTTATTTCGATTGAAAGGGTATACTTCACAGGTGGTCCCATAATTATCAAGTCAGGATCTGATGATGGAATCCTGGAGAAATAGAAAGAACTCTTCAAATTTAAAGGCACACATTAAGCGATTTGGATAGTTTTCGGAAGAGTACTTTTTCGGAGTGGTCCCACTTCAATTTGGTGAAGATTTGATGAAGAACTTCAGAGATACGCAACGGAACTCCACAATATTGTTTACACGAGTTAATAACATAACGTCACGCCAGTACGCTGTGAAGGGGGAAGCGCATGTGCACCACTAAAAAGTTAAAAATAAAAACTTTTTTGCAAAAAATCAAACAGACTTCTAAAAACACAAAAAAGTGAAAAATAAACTAAATTTCAGAAATCGGTGACAAAAAAACTATGTTGTATGTCAACATTTTGGAACTTTGACTCCAAATATCTCCGTAACTAGAAGGTTCCCAGGTATGGTGTAGAAAAAGAAAATGATAGCAATAACGAGGAGAAGAAGTGCCTTTCGGCTTCGTGAAGAGGTATTTTACACCCTTTATGATATCCTACGGACTGCACTAGTCGACAGTAGGTAGACCGTCAAACTAAAAGGGTCTAGGATCAACTGGAAATGTTTTGTTCCATTCATCATATCAGGTCAGCTTTCTGAGCTATCAGATCCAGTACAAAGCTTTATAGGTGTCCTTCAGGTTTCGATTTTACGAGTGCAAATAGTTGCGTTTTATTATTAAACTAGCTGATGACCGCGGCTTTGACCGCATACAAATACTAAAATATAAATAGTCAAACCTTCCTCGAGAACCATTCTGTCCAATGGTGAAAACAGCATGAAAATCTGTGCAGTGGTTTGTGAGTTCATTGCGAACAGACAGACAGACGCGGTGGAGGATTTTCTGAATATATGATCTGTATTATTTTCCATAGCCGCATACAAATGTTCAGTTTCCTCCTTAGCGTATTAACGGCAAAAAGTTCAATGTAAACGAAATCATACGTTAATGAAGCATAGAGATGTTTTTCATTCATTGAATAGAATAGAATATAATACTATGTACACCATAAAAATTATAGATACAGAAATGCTAAACATTTTACAAGAGGTGACACAATGGGTTCAAGGAAGATCAATGGGCTCGATAAGACCATCGTCTTATCGCTAAAAGAGATCTTTTAAAGACAACCATTCATTACTACTCATTGTTTCTTTTCCAGCGGTCATCTTAATGGTAGCACCTCTATTCGTCAAGTGGTCGCTAATAGAATACGGGTTCCGCGATACGATTCTGATAATGTCAGGGCTAACTGCGCACAATTTTATAGCAGTAGCTCTGATGCAACCGGTCAAATGGCATCGGAAACGGATTGTAGTCTCTGATGGCAGTAATGGTACGTATTCTTTTTATACTCCTAAATCTTGTTTGTGGATTTTAGTTATCAAAATGGTATTTTACTCATTTTCTTTTTTGTACTCTGTCTCAATGCTGTAATAATTTGACCCAAAGGTTGACTGGTAGAGAATGCCTTGTGGCATTAAGTCCGCCTATAAACCACTCTTGTACATGAAGTTTAAATAAATAAATATGTTTCCCATTTACCACTATACCCAGTGTTTAGCAGTAGGTATAAAAACAGGTCTTAAATTGCAGGGTGGGAGGGACAACAACGCTAGCCAGAAATTTCCATCGGTTATAAAAAAAACCGTTGAAACACAAATGAACCATGTGGGGGTGTGTCTTATGTACCGAGTATTAGTGCGTCGTCTCATCCACCCTGAAGAACTAGTTTTCTATACAGAGTTTCTCATTTAGAAAGAGAGAGATGAGCCCTTTGCCCACCAACAATATAGCCTGAATTGTTTGACTAAAGGGAAAAAACTTCACCTACTGTCAATAACAATAACATGTATTCTTACTGAAACTCGCCTATACTTAAACCACCTTACAAGAAAGGCATATCTTTACAGAAATATCTTCATCATCGTCTGCCTAGCCTTTTTCCAACTAGGTTGGGGTCGACTTCCAGTCTAACCGGAAGCAGCTGAATACTAGTATTTTACATGGAGCGAAATAAACCACTTCATTATTAGACAGTGACTTCTTCATCGAAATAATAGTTATTTGTTATACAAGGGTGCAAAGTTGTTTTTTAACTGCGTACTCAATTTTGATGACCGAGCAAGCGAAAGATTTTAAAATTGAGTCACGAGCGCAGCGAGTAATTCAAAACTTAGAATTTTGAGCGTTAGCGATGGAATCAAAGGAGCACGAGGTGAAAAATCTTTGCACTCGAGTGCAACACGTAACTTTTCATCCCACCTCAGCGAGGAAATGAATAAAAGCAAAAAAAAAATGCGCATTATTAACAAATTCTGTTAATTCTGTTGGCGTCAAATAAACTTCCTCGTCGCTAGATAATGAGTAGTCATTTTAGGTTTTTCACTTGTTTTCAAGTCGGATTCCTTGTTTTTAACCTAAGGTGTTAACAATATGACGCGAAAAGAAAATGGCGCCCGCAAAATATACCTATTAAAAAAGTACACCAAGAAGGTTCCGAGTCTGAGTTCTTAACAAATTAAAAAAAAATTGTATGATAAATTCGGCACCATAGAGGTAGAAGTAAATAGGTTTAATGATGTTTTGAATTCACATGCTTAGTGCACACGATGTTCTAAATTCAAATTTACTTTACCCTCATGACGATACAAACGGCTTTTGCACTCAGATATCGAAGAGCAAAAATACTCTTTCTGAGATGGGGGGATGAAAAATAATTTTCCTTTCCATACTGCTATGAATCTGTTGTGACCAACTCGCTCCAAGCCATACTTACCTACTAAAAAATAAAACTTTTTTATAGAAAAGTTGTTCCGCGACAAGAAACTGAACGAAGAAGCTGGCGTCGTCGTGCCAATTATCAAACTGACAAACGCAGACGGCCATCTTTCCAATCCTAATGAAAAATTGTATTTAGCGACGGAGGACGGGTCCGGCGGAATCAAGTAAGTTAATTATCTACATAAAAATATGAATACTTTTGGTGACACAACTTAATTTGAGAAAACCATGCCCATCAGTGGAACAGAGCAAAAAAGAAACAAAATTTACGTAGGTACTTTTAACAATCTGTTGTTACAAAAAAATTAGATTTTGGTCATTTTATAAAAACATATTCCTTACAGCATTTAAAAGCCACATGTATAAATAAACCGCTACTCAGTCAAGGATTGTTTGTGCTACAATTTTTTTTTTCAGATTGAGTTAAAACCGAAAATATCTTAGAGAAATTCGTTTTGTTCAGGCGCTGTACGATAAAATAATATTTTTATTATTATTTATTTATTATTATTATTTATTTATGATCAGCAACATTTATTTATTAACATTACAACATACACACACACACACACACACATACACACAACACATACACACACACACACACACATACACATTTATTAACATTATTTTTTTTCACATGCGCAGGCTGCTAGAAATTTTTTGGAAGCTTATTATAGGGCCGAATTGCTCCTGTCTGAAACTTTACATATTTCAGATTAGCGTTCTCTCATCACGTCATACGAATTAAGCAAGTTTTCATACTAAATCTACTTGCTGAAAAACTTTGGGCTCCCGTAGAATAGAAGGCGAGCATATTGTTTTCATCTTGATACACAGCCTACGTGGCAGCTACTTAAAAAAATCCTAATGGAAAGAACCCTTTGCTGCGACCGGGAAATCAAACAGGATCTTATAATTAACAATCATTACGAAGTTTCAGGAAAATCATCAATGCACTGGTAGACAAGTCGTTATGTGACGAATTTTTAATGTCATGCGTGTGCGCTGGTCCGGCGCTCGCCATGTTTGCTGATGCCACCTACTCGTCAATCCTGCCACAAGCTTGGTTCATTGCGGGATGGTTGCAAGTAAGTTAGAAGACAAAATATTTATTTGTTACAGATTCATAACGTGCCTACAAAAACAAGGGACAAAAAGCGACAGAATAGAAAAGCTGCACGTCAAAACTGTGAAAGTTGCATTAGAAAAAAATAGAATTTCTCTTTATTCGAGTATCCATGGCCGAAAACTGACACGAAAAGCTGTTAGTAACACTTACGAGTAACTATGTTGGTTAGCATTGATACAGCAAAAACAAATGAAAAATTGATCTGCTTTGCACTGGAGTATTTATGTTAACTTTGGTATTTCGCCTGAGGCCCTGGTTCGGGAACTCTCATAACTTGAATTGCGCTGCGCCAAACTTAAGATGATTCAGCGATGATGGAAGCCGAATGGAGTTTGCTGATGAAAACCGAATGTACCTTAATGTATTGCTTCGGTTCGACCTTGTTAATCATAAAATACTGCTAAATCGAATGTAATATGAAAACTTCTAAACATCGACATTGGAAACCACTAACTTTATTCAACTCCACTTGTATCGTTATCTGGAAATCTAATATTATTGTAAAAATATGTAAACATGTTGTAATTTATGTATCTGTACGGTCACTGGCCTAGCCTTTTAACTGTGATATGAAGCTGAACAGAACAGGCTGACGTACAAAAAAAGACGTGTGGCACTCGGGGACTGCCGCGGTAAAGCTATTGCATAGCACAGACTGAATGTTCAGGCTCGGCTTCCCATCACGATGAAATTATGAATTTTATAATGATGGTTCCACACACACATACGTTGTTGTTGCCGCAAAAATGAAGGGGTGTTATAAGTTTGACGTGTCTGTGCAGGTGTGTGTTGCGTTTGGTCCTCGAGCCGGCAACAAGCTGAATAATAAAATACATAAATAATTATAATTGCATAAGTTGATAAAAAATGCTATGCAATAGCTTTACCGCGGCAGTCCCCGAGTGCCACATGTCTTTTTTTTGTCGTCTACCTTATTCGGTGACGTCTCATGTTGTTGGTATTGCCATACAAAATCTATGGGAGAATCGCATTGGCAGCTCATAAAAAGTACCTACTATGTCAGTTGATGGTGTTGGCAACTACCCTACTTGATGCACACATGAAGTAGATATAGATACCCACCTTTAATTATGTTTTTCCTACTCCGCTATTATTTTCTGATTAGTTTCGTTGCGGGGGCTGCGGGATTCAAGACAGTTAAATTGTTTCTCTAAGATTTCGTTGAGCTTCATTGTCTCGGCGCTCTTATGGTGGTCGCCACTTTGTTTTTGGCTTTCAGGAGTTATATTGGTTTGGGATTTGTGTGACGAGCTAGACTTCCAGCTTCATCATTTTGTTTTAATATTTTTTATTATAAATACGTCTCATTCGTTCCCACGATAAAAGACTCTGACCTTTTAACTTTGTTTTGATTTCAAAGATAGTAGTTTTCCGCTTATTTCTTATGTAAATTAAAGTAGTTTATCTATGCCGTCGTTATCTCCGGTTAAATCAGGCCTCTTATCTAGGCTACACTGAGATCAATTTAATTCAGTTATCGATATAAAATATCTTTAATTTGGAGATTGGCTAAGATTTTATATTACGAAAGTGGCGTAATCTATAACTCGCTTTTCGGATTATTTTTCGAAAGAAGAAAGAAAAGGCTTTTACTAGCCCGCACAAAGCCCAGAACAACGCACAAAAAATAGTAAATTAAATAATAATTATAAGAAAAATAAAATAAATGAAATTGTTCCTGTACATGGCCAAAAGATATCTCAGCATGGAACTGTAACATTAAAAAAAGCCACAGCGCTGATATTCTGATAGGGCCCAAAGTGATGCCAAGGTCAGATACGAAGAAGAATTAAAAAAAAAGAAAAGTGTAAACGAATAAACTAATATAATTAATAATATATTTTTAAGTGCAGGAGATCGGAGTCAAGGACAACCTCCTGAGGAAACCGGCATGCCCTAACCATTTCCCTAGTCTAATCCAACTATGTTGGGGTGTGTTGCCAATTTAACCGGGTGCAGCTGAATTCCAGTACCTATTTTACATGAAGCGACTGCCCATCTGACCTCCACAACAAAGGTCCTAGGTCGGGGAAAGCGTTATTGGGTTTTCCAATCAGGAATGTCTCAGTAGCACCCACAGGATCCGGATCTGTGCCCGATTAACGGCAATAGGCTCATAACTGGCGAAATGTGGGTGAACTATTAGGAACACCCCAAATTAACCCTTAAGGGATGACAGGTGTGAAGATGATGCGTCTCCTTGAGTAAATATATAGGTTCAGTCATATCTTCCTTACATAATAGAAACTCAATATTTCAGTAGGTACCTACAGTAGTAGTATAAAAGGTGTAAAACACCTCTTAACAAAGCCGAATTTAAGGCACTTGTTCTCCCCGTCATTCCAATCATTTATTTGTTCTACACAATACCTGGGAACCTTCTAGTTACGGAGATATTGGGGGTTAAAGTTAAAGTTACAACTTTTTGACAAGTTTTTTTTTAAATACAAGTTTGTATTGTAAGATTTTTACTTTACACACCTTCACGACTTTCGTACTATTCAATCATCAGCACAATGTTTTCAGTGCGTTATATTGAGTTATTCCACAAAATATACAAATACAAACCATTTATTTACATAACACATACATTCTTAATCCTGAAAAAATGTTTCCCAGTAATAATTTTTAGGTAAAGTTACTAGTAAAGTACTAAGTTAGTTTGATGTACAGGATGCTTGGTTGACGGCTTTGTGATGTGGCGGTTCACACCCTGTAGATATATCATACATGTAGTGTTGTAGTTATATTATAATATAGTACATCTAAGTAATAATTATTTGCTTGCAGGATAACATCGCTTTGGCCCAGTCTCTGTACGGGTTTGGCGACTTGGCTACGCGGGTGCTGTTCGTAGTTCTAAGTAATTGGCTCCACAAGCTGGGCAGCCAAGAGCTTTACGTCCTTGGAGTTACACTCGGCTTAGTGTCAAGGCTTGGTAAGATTTACATGTCATTTGAGGAATTTTTTTATCCATATTCCACGAGTGCTTTTGTCACGTACTTTTCGTCTAGATCTAAGGCTCGATTCCTAAGTCGGGTGAATGATGTTGGAATTTTCATCAGGAGTTTCTTCAGTAGTAGCTTGTAGTAGCTCTAGTTAATGCTTGGTTCATGACAATAAGTATGACACTTATTACAAGGGACATAAACATGGCTACCAAACCTTAAAGCAAAATTGGAATTCCGCCTTCTCATTCTAAGAGCGGCCTTAACCTACTAAGCGTGCTGTATGGACTTAGTATGTCTGATGTTTCCGAATTTATAGGCAAATGGATTTCTTACAATTATTTATGTAAGCAGTTGTCTGGCTATTTTGAAGATTTTGCATCTCCAATTATGTTCGAGCGATGAGATGTTGAGCCCCCAGGGTTTCCTCACAATTACTAAACTTCCTTACGGCGCTTAGACGAGCTAAATTAGCAACTCTATTTGTCGTGGTTCAAACTTCGTTTGAAATGCTGTTAGAATAAAGTTCTAATCAGCTTGCGCTACAAAGTGGTGTTTACGTCAGCCACTGCGGGCCAAATAGCGTGAAATGAGTGGTTTTTGATCGATTTACAAAACAACTATTGATTGGATTAAAAACTAAAACAGTATCATGCTAATATATTGCTTGAACAATTATTTGCCAAAAAATCAGAATGATCGCATGTATATAGGTATGTTTTTTATTGTTTGAAAGATATTTTTAGAGATAAGTTCGTGATTTCTTTTTATCGAGCCAAATTAATTGTATTATGTTTTCAAAACAGTATCATGCTAGCATATATCCTGAAGAATATCATATATTTTTCTGGTCTTGTTTACAGCAGTGAATCATATACTTTTAGTAATTATAAAACTCGCGTTTAGCTCATGTAATCGCCTTAAAAAGTGGTTATAGCAAAAACTGTAGCCTTACAATCGTACGTTTTGTCCCCAGGTATGTTATGGTCGAAGAGTTTCATAGCCATGATGGTCTACATTCCGTTAGTGGGGGCCTCTCATTGTGCGGTCACCATCCTCATACCGCTGGTGGTAGCTGATGCTGTGGCTCCTCACAAGTTCACAGCAGCACTCGGCATGCTGATGATGCTGTCTGGGTTAGTCAACTTGGTGGTTGGACCCGCTATTGGTACGTTTAACTGTCTTGTCTTACTTTGTAAAATTGATTGCAGGTTGTAATAATTGATCACAACATGGTTGGAAAAAGGATGACTAGTGACATGTGACTAATAAAGAAGTATGAAGAAGAAAAGGTGGGTCCATTTTCACCGAAAAGATGACAGTCTGACTATTTAAAACAGCTGTTTAAAACACATTTTTGTATGGGAACACGTCACAGTGACAGCTGTTTTTAGATAATCAGACCGTTATCTTTTCGGTGAACATGGACCATAAGGAACTGTCGATAGAAGTGATAACTGAGTAATCTATATCTGCTGCGGATTGTACCCTGCGTTGGCCTACGGTGCTACGCCGTAGCGCATCGGCTACAAGTGCTACGAAGCGTTATGTGAGGGTCACGCGAGTTTCATGATTCAAATCAATTAGGATCAGGATAGGAGAAGGATGATTATTAAGGGGGATGCTCCAAAGTCGAAGAAGGACTCTGACCGTGAAAAAGTCGTTCATCGACTCTTATGAAATTGAAGGGTTGTATTGATGATTTTGATGATTATAATTCTGTAATTTAATACGTCTTACAGCCGCGACCGATATGTTTATCAACATAAAACTTAGCACTGCCCTATGACTGCCCTGCAAATTGCAAAAAAAAGTAAGAACATTTGGATTTCGCGGGCCAAGAATACACAGCGTCAGGGTACGCTGTGTATTCTTGTCATTGGTTAACCTTCAAGCGGGCGCGCGGTCTTTTGTAACGGCAGCGGTCGCGCGTAACCTAAAAGACCTATTGGATATTACAGAGTTATAAAACAAAAATTAATTAATAATTATTTATTATTTCGATATGTTAACATTATTAGGACTAAATTATACCAAAAGAAATAAACTTATAAAAGCAAATAAAATACTAAAATTTTCTTTGGATGAAAAAAGCAATTTGGCAACATAAAATCTACTCAGATACGTTTATCTAGCTTTATATAGTAAAAAAACAATCAAAATAAGTTGGTATCAAATAATTAAAATTAAAATCATCATGAACTTGGGTCTAGTTTTCTTCAGAATCAGTTTCTTTGCCTTGATAGCATTCATTGCAAATGAATGTAGTGTGGGTCCTGCAAATATTTCTCAGGCATAATGTACATTGTGTCTTTGATTGCCTCCTTTTGTTTGCTGGGCCTATTTTGCAGCTTCCTCGGCATGTGCTGGAACTACCTACTGCTTGGTTCATAACCAGCGTCTTCAACACTCATATTCAAATGCTCTCTTATGTTTCTTTTGAGTTTTATTGGAAGGTTCACCATCGTAGCCCTTCCTTGAACGTACTCTTTTGTCAGTTGAATGCCTAATTCACGTAAATATGTTCGCCTTTTCTGTATAATCACTTGATTTACCCTCAAAATTACCATGGTATTTATTCCAGCAATATACAGAAGACAAAAAAGATTTTCAATGGCCATCTATTATTCTTCCTTGACGTCGAATACATCTTCACGCTTCTTCTTTTTTTCACTCTGTTATTTTTATATTTTTGCCACTTTGCATTGTTACCTTATCACACCCTGTAAAATATGTGCTTATATCTGAAAGAGGCATATCCTCTTCATCTGAATCCAATCTGCTTGATTCCTCAACAGATTGAGTTTCCTCTGGAACTAGAAGGTGGTGGCGGAAGGTCCTGAACCTTGGTCACTGAGCTTCAATTCACTCTCGTTATCTTCTCGTTGTATTTGCGCAAGTATTGCACGACTATTTAGTGGCCTACGAGGTATTTTATATAAAAAAAAAACACTATTACAAACTTAATTCGATGATATTTCAAAAAATAATATCTCGCGTTGAGCGTCGCGCGTAACCTTTTCGACGACAGGCGCGTGACGTGCTTTCGACGCCTGCGCCGCAATTAAAGCAAATGCGATTTGTGTTCTCCAGAGGGCGCGGGGAAGGCAGGTAAAATATTTATTTCGTGCACAGTGAAACAATGACAGGCTATTAGGAATGGGAAGTACGTGCGATAAGAAATAACAATATCATGAACGAAAAGGTATCGAGTGCGGTCGAATCGACGCCGCGCGACCGCTTGAAGGTTAAGTCAAGTATATTTATTTCTATAGTTCTGAAAAGTTATAGCAAAATTATCACTGAATATCAAAACTATAAACTAACAATCTAAGATTCCTTTAGTTTACTGCCATGTTATTTACTGAAATAATATAATTTACATAAGTGCACTGTTTCTCTGACTTGTTAAATTTTGTTTAAACTCTATCTCTTAATAAATAACAAAAAAAAAACGCGTATAACGCAAATCTCGTAACTTAATTACATTATTTTTTATCTAATAAGACTAAATCAAACCTGACAGCCAGACTTGGTAAATAAGATACTTCTTATCTTTGAAACGTTGCATGATTTTTTGTAAGATAATTTTATTAAGATAAATCTTTGAATATTAGACCAGATGATACGTAAAAGCTTATCTTAAATCTCTATCAGGCAATTAAGAATACAACTAATGGTCACCCAGTGGCCAAACTGCGATCGTAAATTGTTTATTTTTTTAAATTTACTTTTACTTTAAAAAAAAATCTGCCTTTGGTTATAAAACATCGGAATAATAAATTCGAAAGTTGTTGTTGTATAAGATCGACACTTGAAAACTGAGAAGATAAATAGATAAAGATAAAAGTTGATTTGCGTTTTTTTAAGGAAAACGATTGGAATGAACGATTTTAAAGCCGTTAGGGGTAGGTAATGTCTAGCTAGCCGTCCGTCCGTCTAACGACGACGACAGGCCGTGTCAACGGCGCGTTCGTGTTCCACGCGCGCCTCAAAGAGATTTCAGCATAAGGGGAGGGGCCCGCAAGGGCCGAAGCCTGCCGGGGTTGCGGGCCTGTTCGAAAGAGATACCGCGGCCCCGGAACATAAAGGGCGAGGAAGGAACATGGATGGGTTTTAGTCAGTAAGAGTCTGACACTCCCTCCCGCTCCGCCCAGAGTGGGAGAAGTCATTTGATGATTTCCTATCATAAAAAAAAGGGGGTAGGTAATGTGTCAAAAACTGGTATTCAGCTGCATTCGGTTAGACTAGTAGGCAACCCCGACATAGTTGGGAAATAGGAAGATGATGAGGGGTGTAATGTGGTATACCTGGGCAGAAAAGAGTATGAGGTCCTCATAAGTTTGATCAGAGTGTTATTGGGTTTTTCCATTAGAAATTCGTCGGTAGCAGCCTCGGAGTGTAGATTTGTGACCCTTTAATGGCAATTGGCCTGCCCCCTACGTTACATGGAACTTAAACCATTGAAACGCAGCCCATCTGTAACGGGCCCTATAACCGCGCCTTCAACACACAAATAAACGCACACAGAGCCATGTCGCGTCATGGGTGATTCGTCTATTACTTTCGTGTTATTCTGAAATGCTGTCAAATTTCGTCAATTTAAATAGCTGTCTTTTATGTCGAGCTTTTGAATTACTCGGATGTAAAACTACACCTTGTATAATGTCATCATCATCATCAACCTATTGAGGTGGTCCACTGATGGGACACAGGTCTTCTCTCTATGAGAGGGAAAGGGCACCATCCACGTCACATCCTCATCCACCATGCGGGCCCATTGCGTATAATGTGTTATGTTTGTATTGCTTCAGGTAATCCAATCAACAAAAAGAAAAATTTGATTAATAAAAAAAAATAAAACCCCCGACACAATGTAGTAAAAGTAAAATAGAAAACAATTGGTTAATTCGCCTTTTTATGGCGGAGGCCATCTTAGACTGATTTTTATTAAACATCACTAAGATCACTCCCGCCTAATTCACCTTTCAAACAAAAAAAAACAAAATCAAATTCGGTCCATCCGTTCGGGGGCTACGATGCCACAGACAGACACACACACACACAAACAGGCACGTCCAACTTATAACACCCCGTCGTTTTTGCATCGGGGGTTAAAAACTGGGAAACCAGATGTGTGAACCCTTATATTTTTCAGGTGCAGTCCGAGATTTGTCAGAAAGCTACGGGCCAGTGTTCTACCTCATCGCATCTTGCTTCGCCATTATCGTTCTTTTCTGGTCGATAGAACTATGCTACAAGAGAAACAAACACAAGAGATTACAACGCAGGGAATATTTACGACAAAAGAAGTTAAATAAATGAGTAAAATGTTGATTTGTTTTTTTTGTTACCTACGTTACTTGACTGAAGTTCAGTCAAGTGAAAGTCAAGGTGAGGATGGATTATGGACCGCTTACGCTCATTGGATGTGAACGAAATATTGTACTAAATGCATAGTAAGGGTGGCTCTAAAACGAGACTGTGGACGGTGACCTATGGGTTAGCTAGCCGTCCGTTCGTCTAATGACGACAGGCCGTGTCGACGGCGCGTTCGTGTTCCACGCGCGCCTCAAAGAGATGTCAGCATAAAGGAAGGGGCAAGGGCCGAGGCCTGCCGGGGCTGCGGGACTGTTCGAAAGAGATACCGCGACCCTAGAACATAAAAGGAGAGGAAGGAACTTGGATGGGTTTAAGTCGGTAAAAGTTTGACGGTCCCTCCCGCTCCGCCCAGAGTGGAAGATTTTATTTGATGATTTCCATACCGAAAAAACAAACAAAACAGGTGGGTCTAAAATAGCCGATCATAATAGGGTAGTAGGTAGGTGTGAATTTCGTGCAATTTCGTAAAATGGTCAGAGTCAGTTAATACATATAATGAATTGTCACTTTGTGACCATTTTACGAAAATTATAAAATAATTTATTACTTTACGAGATGCCGATTGCCCTTGCACCCTGTAATCTCGTAAATAAATAATAAAGCAAAATTTATATTATTTTGCAATGAAATAGGTAATACTCACAAATTCAAAACTAGGTTTGCACGTTCCATTTCTTCGTTCTTCTTTATTTATAAGACATAAGGTATTAAATCATTTCAATGTTTCTTTCTGGCTCATAAAATGAATCTTCATTATAATTAAAATCCCTGGTTAAACACTGCAATTTATATTACAAAATGTTGTGTAATACCTTAGTAAGTCTATTATATATAATATAGCTCTCTATGGTGATAGCTAAGATCAAAATACGATGAATTGATATAAAGATATCAGACGTTTTTAAACGACTTAAAAAAGGAGGAGGTTCTCAATTCGTCGGAACCTTTTATTAATGTATGTTCCCCGATTACTCGAAGATAGCTGGACCAATTTGTTTTTTTTTGTTTGAAAGGGTATACTTTCCAGGTGGTCCCGTTACCATAAAGTCAGGAGATCCTGACTTGATGATAATGGGACCACATCAGATGATGATGGGCTCCAGGAAGAATAGAGAGAACTCTTCAAACACACACACACACACACATACACTTGAAGCGATTTGGCCAGTTTTGAAAGAGTACTTTTTCGGAGTGGTCCCATTTTTTGGTGAAGATCTGATGAAGAACTTCGGAGATAGTCAACGGAACTCCTCAATCGATTTTACTTTTTGCAAAAATGTTTTAAAATATACTTCATCATCATCTTCTCAGCCTTACTCTGGTTAGGGTCGGGTATGTCCGTATGAACGGAAGAATTCCAGACTTTATATGTCGAATAACAGCCCATCTGAACTCCACAACTCAGTTATTAAGAACGATTGGTTTGAACGAGATCTAGTAAATAGTATTTTTTAATACGTCATAAATCGTAAACCGCAATTTACCTTTCATTCAATCAATTAAAAAAAAAAAAAACATAGTTACAACGAACTACAAGAACTTTTATATTATGTTACTTGCTGCTACGGAACCCTTCATGGGCGAGTCCAACTCGTACTTGGTCACTTTTTTTTCTGTTCTGTGTTTTTGACTACCCGTAACGACTGCCAAATATCACTTTGACCGATGTCTCTATTTTTAACGTTTTATACATTTCCGTCTCTCATTTATTATTTTTCACTCTACGTAACATTTTAAAGTTAATCAACACTGAAAAATAATTCATTAGCGAACCGATCAAACGACGATGAATTTCTGCACTCCTCAGACTCATTCACTCACGAAATCAAAATAAAAAAAACAGTCACTCGAGTAAGCTATTCACTCGATTGAAGCGTCTGATACCAATCTGGCAATGAAATTTTGTTGACCTTGCAACTAGCACAGTTATAAGAGGTAGCGTATCTACTAGATAATTAATTGCTGTTGATTCTTTTCGAGTTCAGAATCCGATATGCGTTCAAGGTTCTCAAGGTCGTATAAAATAATAATAGTATGATTGTTTTATCTAGCGCATTTACTTGAACCAACATGTATACATTGAGCGACTTCATAAAGTGATTTTCTCCTACTGTATTTTTGAATCCATGTTTAAATGAAATAGGTCCTATCTCAAAGTTGTAATAGGGACATATACAGGGTTATTTTTTGTTTATACTAAACCCGAAAAGGGGTCATTGTACTCATCATTTTGAACAACTTTTTCTATGGGACGAACCTTGAAATCGCGAAAAAAAAATCAGCTGTTCCCTACATTTTGACGAGTTATGCGAACATAAATGTAGGGAACAGCTGATTTTTTTTTCGCGATTTCACGGTTCGTCCCATAGAAAAAGTTGTTCAAAATGATGAGTACAATGACCCCTTTTTGGGTTTAGTATAAACAAAAAATAATGTTGTATGCAAGAAATACAAAACTCTTTTTATTTATTAAATGCCTTGTATTGGCGCTTATAAACATTATGCGCTTGTTTAAGTTTCTAAAACATCACTTATTTTACAATTTATTGTTTGATGTAGCATGCTTTTGGTGAAACGGAACGCACTCTCAAAACTCGTCGTCCTCGATAACGGCGGTACTGACATCAAAATTCGTATGTCAACAAAATAACTTTTATTCGAAATGTAGGTAAAGTTGCACTACGATTTTATGGCCCACCTGGTAGACTCTAAACCGACGTAGAAGCCAAGTGGGCCGCTGCAGGTTCAACTTGGTCCGGTGGGAGTATTCTGATAAAGCTCAGTGCGACTGCGGAGCCTTGTCTCAAACCATGGCCCACCTCCTGACATGCTCTTTGTGCAAGTCCACCTGCAGTCTAAGGGACCTGTCCGAAGCCACCACCAGCGCCATCGATGTTTCTGAGTTATGGTCGAAACAAATTTAACTAAAAAAAATGGGAATCATCGACACGAAGAAGAAGAAGAAGATTATAATATTGTTATCGCAAGTTTTGCTTGAATGAAGCACATAAAATTACTTTATTAAGGCCAAAGAAATAGATGTAAACAAGGTAGGTTTTGATAAATGACGTCAAAGTATGGTCGCGACAATCACAGACGTTTGAACTGTCATAGAAAATTGCAAGAGTTTAGTATTATTTTTAAGCGACAAGCAGAAGTTGAAATTAACTTTTAATAGTAGCGTTTTACCTGCAAATAAAACGCTTGTTGTGTCCGGAGACTCATTCGGGGTCATATAGACATTATTTGAGTCAAGCATCTTCCGTTTCCGTGTCACATCCATACAGGTATATGCAAATATCGTCTTTTGACTACACGATGATGACGTATTTCCGGCTTCGTTCACCAGGTGGCTGCAGCGCGCCAAAAGTTCATTGTGGCCTCAAAAACCTAAAAACTTGAGAACCAATTAAACCAGGCAGACTTTAAAATTATGACCCCGAATGAGTCTCCGGACACAACAAGCATTTTATTTGCAGGTAAAACGCTACTATTGTGTCCTTCGGCCTCATTCGGGGTCATATAGACATTATTTGAGGCTTTGTTTGTTATCGCCTGGTGAACGGGACGCCAATGTGTTATAAAATAAATAAGATCAAGCAACTATTATAATGAGACCAATGAGTCTAAAAATAAAACACATTTTTTTTTTTTTTTTTTTCTAAATATATTGCACGCAAAAGACTATACTTAGTTAGTTAACACTTAACATAATAAACTGAACATTTGTACATACCATTTATCATCTTCTTGCCAACTTACCACAATCATGTAACATTATCAATCACCTCATTTAGTATAAATAAAATTACTTCTTTAATTGAATCAGAGATAATTAATTAATTGGCTGAAACAGATGAATCAAGGAGCTTCCCTGTGCTGGAACTACTTCCCTCCTGTAATGTTTTTTAAAAGTATTACTGGATCTCCAATTAGCGCGTGCCATTATCTCGTCAAGAGGTTCGTTATCCAACCAACTTCGGGAAGCAACCGCAGAACGAAAACTACCCGGAGTAGCCTGAATTCCTGCCTCCTTCAAAATCGACTTAACCCAACCAGCCAATATAGTTTTAGTAGCTGGCTTAGCTTTTCCACAAACTGTAATAAATAATCTATCACTGGAACAAAGCAAACGACGAGGTTTTCCAATTTCTATGAGTTTTTTAAGCCAAACCACAGGGTTAAGAGCCTCATTTTCAACATTACCTAATAATCTCCAACCTGACTGTATGTGAGTTTCCGAATCAGTTTTGGACCCAAAATGCGGCCAAAACATTATGTTATTTTCACCTACTATACATCTATCTGGAGATACACTTAGCAATGTTAAGTCATGTACCCTACGCCCTGAACACAACAACAAAAGCACTGCACTAATTCTTGAAATGTCGAATAGGCTTTGATCTTGAAGAGGTCGACTGCCCAACCAACCTACAAGAGTCCGAGGATCCCAAACAGTGGGTGGACACTTTTTCGGTTGCTGCAACGCTATAGCTTTGATCATTTGCTTTACTAAAATGTTTGAACTCAAACGGGCCTCGATTTTTGTATTGCATAAAGTAGACACAACCGATTTATGAAGTAAAATTGTACGATACGATAATTTTTCTTTTAGGTGTAAATCGGCTAAATATCGAGCCAGTTCACTACCTGAAGGATCGGAAAAATTTACACCAGACTTGGAACACCAATTTAACCATCTCTGCCATGCTGGCCTATATGTATTCAAAGTTGAAGACCTCCAACCTTGTTTTAGCAGACACTTTTGTTCTGCAGACCAGTCACCTAAGGATTCAGACCACCCCCACATCTCCATACTTCTAAGACCAGCTCCTTCACTCGAGGTGGTGGCTCTCCGGTCCTCGTGTCCACTAGCACCTTCGATAATCGATGAATCGTGAACGGAGGCGCGGTCGCTCTGGTCTTCAGGTCTGCTCTCCAGAACGCTCGAGACCACCTCGGTGCAACTATTAGGAATACACCTCGAGCCTGATTGAGATGCATTAGGACCCGGGGTAACAAACTCGGAGGAGGGAAGACCCACGCTAGACGAAAATCCCATTTGAATGCAAACGCGTTGTGTCTCCATGCTCGCTGGTCTCGTTGATCTAGAGTGACATAGCAAGGCACTACGTGAGCTGTGTTGGAAGCAAAAAGATCTGTCTGGGGAACACCCCACTTTGCAAAGACAATCCTGGTGAACTCGGGGAGCAGATGCCATTCCTGTAACGCCGAATGACGAGATAGACCGTCTGCGACGTTGTTGTACCTGCCTGGTATGTGATGGGGGATTACATGAATGTCGTACTTCTGAAGTAAATGGAATATCCGATATATTAACTCCATCAGGATTCTCGACTTGTTTCCCCCTTCCTTCCTCAAGTACGCCACCACCGCCTTGTTGTCGCACTGCAGTAAGAGAGATGTATGACTCAGAGACGGAGCGAACTCTAACAAACATTTTAGAATAGTTAGCATCTCTTTGTGATTCGAATGAAGCCGCTCTTCTTCTTTTGTCCACATGCCCGATAAATGAAGACCATTCAACTCCGCCCCCCAACCTGAATCGGCTGCATCCGTGGTCAAAAAGTTTTTCACTGGTGGTGGATGAAGTCTGGACCTTTCTAGACAATGAACTTTCCACCAATTCAACTCTTCCAGCACTTCCGCAGGCAAGAGGTAAGTCGACTGACATGGCATTTTCAGGACTAGGTTGCAAAAAGCCAGAAGATGGCGAAAATTCAAACGACCCATCGGAACTACTAGACGAGCAAAATTTAGAACTCCTATGATACTCTGTATTTCTCGAAGAGCCGCCTTCCGCCGTCGGAGCAGCTTCGACAAAACTATTTGCATGCTCTGAATTTTGTTTTCTGGTAAAAAATTTTGATTTTGCCACGAATCCCACATCAACCCTAAATACTCTATTGTTTTCTGAGGAACAAGAATCGACTTCTCCTTGTTTACCTGCCAACCCAACTGGCTGAGAGTTCGAAGAACAATGTCCACGTGTCTTATCAGTGTCGTTCTGTCCTGTGCTACTATTAGATAATCGTGGAGAAAAACCACTATTCGTATGCCTAGATTCCTGAAAATCTCGGCGGTCCAGTTTGTCAACGATGCAAAGACTTTGGGCGCTGTCGCCAGGCCAAATGGCAAACAAGTCATTTGCAGTAACCGATTTCGATACAATAAGCGGAGAAAACAACGATGTACTGGAGCAACATTGACGTGGTTGTAGGCTTGCCGGAGGTCTATTTTGACCATCCAATCCTTGTCCTGAATAAAATCGGGAACCCGATTTACCGAAATCAAACGAAACTTGGTTACGATCAAATAATTGTTTAAACTTTTTAAATTGAAAATGGGACGGTAGGTTCCGTCGCCCTTGAGAATCAGAAAGAAATTTGATACGAAACTGGGAGTCAGAGGGGCATATTCTAAAATGCCTTGTTTCAATAAATTTTGAATGACCGTGTCCATCTCCGGAGATGGTAGAGTGAGATTGCAACGTTTCACCTGCCTTGGCGGGACCAGAGGCGGTTTCTTTTGAAATGGCATACGATAACCCTTCACTATTTTTATTAATGGTTCTGGTGCCCCCAATCTCTTCCACTCCGTTACATAATTTTTTAGGCAACCCCCCCGAAATTCCTGATCCGAGTCAGAACTTTTTATTAAATTTACCAGAGCCTTTGCCTCGTGGTACATTGTTTTGCGGTTCATTTCGCCGAAAACTACTGGGCTGGTGAAAGCGTTGTCCAGCGTGCTGTCCCCTTGATTGAGGACGAAAAAATCTACTATTATTAAAGGGGGGCATTGCTTGATAGTTATAAAAAGATTCTACCCTCTGAGGAGGAAGAAATCTCTGGTTCATCGTCAGTGCAGGAGCGCGACTGGACGATTGATATCCACTAGGTCCAGGGTGCGCCGCCTGGGGTCTAGTGGTTTTCTTTTCTTGCCCGGAAAACATATTTTTATTTGGATAAAAAATTTTGTTTACACCGCCATTATTCTTAATAAATTCACTAAAAGGTACTTTGTCAAACAAAAATTAACTAGACGGCGGAATTTTCTTTAAACATGGCTTAAATGATTTATCCCTTAATTGATTAATAAACACTTCGCGTCTTTGTTCAATTATATCAGCCCTACGACCACAAACTAGTTGTACACAATCTCGTGAAACTTTTTGATAATCGGCAGAAAAAACCTCTTTTAATTTGAATGCTAACTGTTCTGCATGCATATTACTATTACTAGTATCCTTTGCCCAGTCCACTATCTGTCGGAAACCCTGTTGCATAGCCTCGCTTTGCATTATCAAAGCCCGAGTTACAGAGCCAAGAAATTTATCCATTGAGGGTAGATGACTAACTTTTTCTAAAGACTTGATTTCATCGTTAACTTCAAGGTCAACATACCCTGGACGAGCATTATATACTTTTTGTGTTTCCACATATCTAACATTATTCCAGTTTTCATTAAGGAAATACTGTATGGAATTTAACACTTCTAACTGATTAGAAGGAGTGGCAATGACAGCTGGCTCCTTTAATTGCGTTGCCAAATCAAAATCAAATGATTGAACCGGTGCAGGATCTGCGACGGGTTCAGACAACCTATCCGAATCTGGTTGCTCCTGGGCCATATTTAGGTTATCACCACAATACATCGGGTTATCACAATCATAATTTCCATTCTCAGAATACGTCATATTAGGAGGGTAGCAATATAATTTTTTCAAATCACTGACCTGTTTTGCAAGCTTTTTGATTACCTTGCTTTGCCCTCGATGACGCTTACTTCTCTTCCTCTTACTCGCCTTCTTCCTCTTACGGGATTTATCAACCTGTTCAACCTCTGAAGCTGATGATTCAGAGGAACTTGAGGAACTCGACGAACTCGATGACGAAACAGAATCTTTACGACTACGCGTCTGTAATCTATCCGCCATTTTAAGAAAAACTAAATTGAACACTATTTTGTTTTAAAAACTATGCATATACCAAAATTAAAATAACTTGTGATATTATAATTATAAAATTAAATATTTTTGAAATATCGAACGTTAACAACGTTAACTTTTTAAAGATGTGAACCGTCCGAAAAACAGGACGCCAATGAACTTTTGGCGCGCTGCAGCCACCTGGTGAACGAAGCCGGAAATACGTCATCATCGTGTAGTCAAAAGACGATATTTGCATATACCTGTATGGATGTGACACGGAAACGGAAGATGCTTGACTCAAATAATGTCTATATGACCCCGAATGAGGCCGAAGGACACAATAGTTTTCTTGGGTGAATAAAAGTGAAGAAAGAAATACATGCATATTCCCTATTATCGCAATTGAATGTAGATAAGTGTTTAGTCCGAACTAGTTATTCATAAATAAAACAATTTCACTGTGACTAACTTGGATGTAGCACACGCCGGCTGCTGCCGTGGTAACACTTGTGCTCATTTGGGTCGCGCGTAGGTAGTCACAACAATTCTAGCCTATGCCTAAGCCTATTGACTGTGGGTGTTCTATGATCGCCTTTTGTAACGGACTCTTGACCTATTTTTGGCCTAGGACAAAGTAGTTTGGCCTGAAATCGGGTTTGGCCGGTAATTACATTAAAACACATAATTATTATAGGCACTTCCGTGTTCACTGACGGTCTGCCATATTTTAGCCGACTTCAAAAAGGAGGAGGTTCTCAATTAGATTGTTTTTTTGTATGTACATCGATTACGCTGATATTTATGATCCGATTTACGTGAATTGTTCATTCCACCCTAGAATTTCTTTGTACAAAGTTACATTAGCCTTAAATTACGTTACATAGTAATTACATCAACATCTAACATATAAAAATCTCGCGTCACAGTGTTTGTTGCAAACTTTCAACTCCACAACCAACTCCTTCCACTCCCAAGTCACAGGTGAAAACCTAGTTTGGGAGCCAGGGGACCTATCTGTGTACATAATCTGTATGTTGTTAAGATGTCTGTAACAATGTTGTCACTGCAATGAAATAAAGAATTTTATTATTATTATTACTTCTTCTTCTTCATGTCGATGATTCCCATCGTTGTTTTATTAAATTTGTTTCGACCAAAACTCAGCCACGTCAACGGCGCTGGTGGTGGCTTCGGACAGGTCCCTTAGAGTGCAGGTGGAGTTGCACAAAGAGCATGTCAAGAGGTGGGCCATGGTTTGAGACGAGGCTCCGCAGTCGCACTCAGCTTTATCAGAATACCCCCACCGGACCAAGTAAGGGCACACTAAGGTCTATGTTTACCGAGAAGAAAACAGTCTGGTTATCTATTATAAAAACAGCTATCACTGTGACATGTTCCCGTACAAAAATGTGTTTTAAACAGCCGTTTTTAGATAATCAGAGCTTGCATCTTTTTGGTGAACAAGAACCTAAGCAATCTACTTATTTGAAAAGGTGGTCTTTACAGTGAATTCTGTAGTACCTACTCGTAACTGACTCGTATTAGCAGGCTTGCTATGACAAACTACTTAGTTCAGAGATGGAACCTTATTATATTAACTTTAATCTTAAAACCGTAGTTGTAAAAGTATTTGCCCTAAGTTTATATTTAGTGATTGGGCAACTAGAGGTATCAGAAAAAGTAGGGAAAGGCTATTTGAGCTTTACAGCCTTAAGCCTTTTATAAACACTGAAACTTTTAGCAAGTATGTTGCTACGTATTCAAAGATTTTTAGAAATACTTGCAAGGTTGCTAAAGCCCTGCACATTAGCAACAAGATCAAAACAGCGGAAAATAAAATAAAGACCGTTTGGAAAGTTATAAATAACGAGACCAACAGAAAGAAAATACGTAATAATACTTTTACATTAGATACAGCATGTGGTCTTAAAAGCTCTAATCAGGAAGTAGCTCAAGAATTTGTTAATTTTTTTACCGAAATACCAATAAAAACTACGGAGGCTCTTAATTCCTCACCTGAAGCCTCAATTGGCTTATTAAAGGCGAATGTGTCTGGCTGCCTGGCTGAATTTAAATTTAAACACATTAACCCCATGACAGTTATTTTAGCTTTCCGGCAAATTAAAATCAAACTGACTGAAGATTTATGGGGAATGTCTATCAAAGTTTGCACATCTATACTTGAGACCATAGCCCCGTACTTAGCTTTAATTTTTAATTTATGTGTAGACCAAGGAGTTTTCCCTGATTTAATGAAATACAGTAAAGTCATACCTCTTTTCAAATCCGGGGACAGTAAAGATGCCAATAATTATAGACCTGTATCTGTGTTACCAGTTTTTAGCAAGGTTTTTGAAAAAGTAATGCTTAATCAAATGCTCTATCATTTTAACACCAACAGAATCTTCCATGATCAACAGTATGGTTTCACCAAGGGACGTTGTACAACTGACGCCGGTGTTACCCTATTAAAGCACATATTTGCTGCGTGGGAAGAGTCCCAAGACGCATTAGGAATTTTCTGTGACCTCTCCAAAGCTTTCGATTGCGTAAATCACGACACATTGCTTTTGAAACTGGAGCATTACGGACTGGGTAAACTTGCACTTAGCCTGCTAAAATCTTATTTGAGCGATAGAAAACAACATGTTCAAATAAACGGTGTTAATTCAAAGGGTTTGAATGTAAAAATGGGGGTTCCGCAAGGCTCAATATTGGGTCCTTTCCTTTTTCTAGTCTATATAAATGATCTACCCTATTTGTTGAAACACCAATCTCAAAATATGGTGTTGTTTGCTGATGACACTTCTCTAATTTTTAAGATAAATAGACGGGCCAACAATCTAGATGACGTGAATGATGCCCTACTTCAGGTCCAAAATTGGTTCACAGCAAACAATTTGGTATTAAATGAAAAAAAAACTAAATGCATAAGATTTTCATTACCGAATGTTAAAAGTAGTGATTGTGAGATAATATTGAATAAAGAGAAACTCGAATTCGTAGATAAAACGGTTTTCCTGGGGCTTACGCTTGATTCAAGGCTACAATGGGGTTCTCATTTAACATCTCTTGCGGGGCGCTTAAGTTCAGCAGCATATGCCATTAGAAAAATCCGTCAATTCACTGATGTGGATACCGCTAGACTGGTCTATTTTAGTTACTTCCATAGTATAATGTCTTACGGTATTTTGCTATGGGGACGGGCTGCTGATATTGAGTCTATATTTATTCTGCAGAAAAGAGCCATCAGAGCCATATACAATCTTCGTAGGCGCGATTCTCTAAGGGAACTATTTAAGGATATTGGCATCATGACGGTTCATTGCCAATACATCTACGAAAACATAATGTACGTCAGAAAAAATCTGCATCTTTTCGGTAAAAGAGGCGACAGACACAATTACAGTACTAGAAATAGGGATCAACTAGTTCAGCCAGGCTTTAGACTCGCTAAAGTAGACTCATCTTTCATGGGGTACTGTTTGAGATGCTATAATAAAATTCCACAAAGTATTCTTGAACTGAATGAGACGAAATTTAAAACATGTATTAAACGCACACTATGTAAGCAAGCATATTACAAGTTGAGCGATTATATCGCTGATAAAAATGCTTGGCTCAATGCTGGTCCTGCTCCACAAGGACAGGGGCGCAAAACTTGATAGCATTAAATGGTATTGTTGGAGCTGCTGAAGATTGTACAACTATCTTTGCATTGTATAGATTCAATGTTAGTATTATACAGGGTGTCCCGTAAATAATGGATCAAACGTAACGGGTAGGTAGCTTACCTCATTTCCAACAACTAATTTGAACAGTAAAAAAAAAACCCATAAGGTAACCAAGATAATTTTTTTTTTCGATTTTTACTATTTTCTGTACCAGCATTCAGTGTTTTTAATGCTGTTGCTGCAAATGGTATCATATTTAGGTGTGATTTTTGTCATACATTTCTGAATAGTTTACTAGTGTTATAAGATACCATTTTTTTAAATAACATTTTATTTGCCTTAGAAAAAAAATCTTGAATTGTAAAGTTTTGTTTTTAAGATGAAAAGACCAGAATTGGAAAAATTCTCCTGTAAAAAAATTGTATGACACCGAAGTGTACCATTATTTTAAAAACTTGTACAATTACTAAGGTTTGCAGATTGGTATAAAACTTACGCCTAGTCTTTGTCGTTACAAAGATATTGCTATGAATCTGACAGAGGTGCAAAATTACGAAATAAAATAAAATTGAAAAAGTGTGCACAATTCAACTATTTTCTTAAAAATGTTTAGGTATCTCAGCGTATGAAAAAACTTAGGAGGTTAAATTAAAAAAAAAATACAAATAAATCGTTTATTTTGTTTTTACAGTAAATGTTCAAACTGACGTCCCCCTACGAGAATGCAAAGTCTGCACCTCCTAATAAAGGAAGCTCTTATCCGACGGGCAAAATGGCTGTTGTTTATTTCTGATACAGCAGATTGGATGCGCTGACGTAATTCTTCTTCCGACGTTATTCGTTGTTTGTACACTTTGTCTTTTAAACATCCCCAATAAAAAAAATCTAAGGGATTTAAATCCGGAGATCGCGGAGGCCACAAAATTGGTCCTAATCGGCCGATCCATCTGTCAGGGTAAGTTTCATTGAGTTGCGCCCTTACTGCCGTCGCATAGTGAGCGGGGCATCCATCATTTTGTAACCACATTGCTTGCCGCACGTCTTCTGGAATATTTTCTAATAACGTTGGCAACTCATTCCTTAAAAAATGCAGATAGTATTCGGCGTTTAGAGTTGCTGGTAGTTCAAAGGGCCCTATTATTTGCCCATTTATTATTCCTGCCCATAAATTTATTTTAAATTGATGTTGGCTCCTGTCCTCTCGCATCAAATGTGGGTTTACCAGCTGCCAACTGTGCAAATTATGCAAATTGAGATATCCATCTCGCCGGCATGAAGACTCGTCACTCCATAAAATTTTATTAAAAAACTGTGGGTCCGCCCGTATCATTCTAAGCATCCTTTGGCAAAATGCTACTCTTTGCGGGTAATCACGTGACGTCAGCGTTTGAACACGTTGCACGTGATATGGGTGCAACCGGTGCCTTTTTAGAACTCGATGTTCCGTCGTTCTTGGAATACCTGTGCGTTGCGCTATGACGCGAATTGAGACCGACGAATCTTCCTCGATTTCTCGAATAATAATTTCGTCATTGACTTGTGACGGTCGCCCTTCACTGGCACCCCCAACTCCGGTGCCAAGAATTCTTCCCTCAAGAAGCGCGTTATGCACTCTAATGAATACGCGATAGTCGGGATGTCGATCCCGGTTCGGGTATCTTTCACGATACAATCTTGCGGCCGCCCTGGCATTACCTCTTGCTTCTCCGTAGATAAAATGCATTTCGGCATACTCCCGTGGCGTGTACTCGTAACGAGGCATCGTACTACTGCACACACGTACAACCACACACAAACGATTGTTTTCGAAGTCCGTAGGATTGCCAAGTCATTCGTCCAAAACACAAACAGTTCCAAATCGTTAGGCAAAGCAAAGTCCAAATACACCGCACAAGTTTAATTTTAAGGAACACAACAGTTAGGCACAGCGGGAGCGAAAGTAGTCTGACGTACGTATCAACTCGAAGAGAGATTCGTGTCAACTAAACAAATAAAATCAAGCAACATTACCAAAAATACAAAAGCGGCGCTATCTATCCCTTTCACACTGAGTGAGGTGCAACTCCGCAGGTAGCGGTCCCAAATGCCGAACAGATGACGTCATCGGCTCGGAATTACGCTACACGCTTAACCACATGCTTAGATTACAAGCATAAGCCATTACGAGAAAGAAAAGTTAGATTGTACCATTTTAATTTCTGTTCTGTCTTCTTCATCACATTCATACGAGTAGCAATATCTTTGTAACCGCAAGGACTAGACGTAAGTTTTATACCAATTTGCAAACCTTAGTAATATTACAAGTTTTTAAAATAATGGTACACTTTGATGTCATACATTTTTTTTACAGGAGAATTTTTCCAATTCTGGTCTTTTCATCGTAAAAACAAAACTTTTCAATTCAAGATTTTTTTTCTAAGGCAAATAAAATGTTATTTAAAAAAATGGTATCTTATAACACTAGTAAACTATTCAGAAATGTATGACAAAAATCACACCTAAATATGATACCATTTGCAGCAACAGCATTAAAAACACTGAATGCTGGTACAGAAAATAGTAAAAATCGAAAAAAAAAATTATCTTGGTTACCTTATGGGTTTTTTTTTTACTGTTCAAATTAGTTGTTGGAAATGAGGTAAGCTACCTACCCGTTACGTTTGATCCATTATTTACGGGACACCCTGTATAATAGCATAGCCCATATTGTGTGAGTACTATGTACTAGAAAGCTATCATTCACTGGAAACCTACTTTAGTTTTGACTTGAATGTGCCCTGGCGGTTGAGAGTATGTCATGCTCACTCAAATGTCTCGCTGATGGTGGCGCGTGTGTCGGATCATTTAGCTCCCTTCAAAGTGGTTGAGCTGAATGGTGCTGATCCATGCGTCATGTTCGTGAACGGGTGCTGTCAGTTGTGACTGGTCATCTCTTAGTT
The DNA here is from genome assembly GCA_916618015.1 of Xestia c-nigrum. Taxonomy (NCBI): domain Eukaryota; kingdom Metazoa; phylum Arthropoda; class Insecta; order Lepidoptera; family Noctuidae; genus Xestia; species Xestia c-nigrum. Next base: position 7,572,700 of record OU745245.1, on the reverse strand, counting down.
GCCATGGCTTATTTGAATGAATTATTTTGTTTTTACTATGGACACTTTTAACATGCACATCTTGCTACATTGTTCTCACATAATCTACCATCTCAAAATGAATGATGTAACCAAGATTTTGTAACAATATTTTGATTTAAAAGAGTGTCCATGGAGTTTCTTGCCCGTTCTTCTCCATAGAGATCTACGCTAGGGAATGGGCAACTACAGTACTTTCATAAGTTTTTATGTCTTGTGACTGGGACTGTAGCTACTTTAAATGTTCATCTTTGTTTCGACAATTCAAAAGTGCCTGTTATTGGCCTACTTGAAATAAATGCTTTGATTTTGATTTTGATTTTTAAACGTAAACTTTTTCTCATCATTACACGTCCACTCTCCACTTGTCTGTACTATCATAGGTACAGCATGTTTCTTTTTTAAGTCAGTATTGTGTTTTGACTCCAGTATTTTGTTTTATACCGGAGTGAAAACAGGACATAATTAAGAAAAAAAGCAGTTATTGAAGATATGAAATACACCGTGTACCAGAAAAGAGAAAAAATTAAGACTGTGATTCATACCATCAAACTGAATAACTTTCCTCATGAAACTAAAATCTTAATCGCGAAACATAACCATACAAAACAAAGCGGAGACGAGCGGAGCGGAGAGTAGATTTGCAAAAACCGACAAATAACATTGGTTGAAATCTGCATCACGTCACTCGACTCAGCTGTGATTGGTTGAATCTTGTACCTAGATCTCTCCGCTCCGCTCGTTTCCACTTAACAGCCATTTTCAATAATTTACTTCGGTTGGTTGATATTTACCTTTTGGACAGTTAGAAAAACGTCACAGAAAAGCTTTTTTAACCGACTTCTAAAAAAGGAGGAGGTTCTCAATTCGGATATATAATTTTTTTAAATGTTTGTTCGCGCATAACTCCGTCGCTTGCCAACCGATTTGAAAAAATCTTTTTCTTTGGAAAATATACCACTTTCCAAATAGTCCCATAGTCACCAAGTCGGGATCTGATGATGGAATCTCGGCGAAATCGAGGGAACTCTTCAAATTGTATGGCATAACGTACAGCGATTTTGGTATTTTCTTCAACAAGTAAAGCATTTGCGTTCACTAAGAACCATTCTACCATCAGATCTGATGATGAAGCCAAGAGTCAGGCACCAGAATTCCATAATGAGACAACGTATCCTAGTCGCGTTTGGGCTTGTTGTTTTTGTAACGGTATGCACTTTCCATGTGTACCAAGCACATGTGAACCAATAAGAAAAAATGAAAAATAAATAAGTTTATGTTTATTTTTCTATGAATCAAGTGACAGGTAGGTGACGCGGATAGGATATTTCAATCGAACTTTGTTTATAGAAACACCGATAGCTACGAGACGTAGGCATATTAACTGACAGTTATAAGTAAGTAAGTTATACAAAACGGCCTTTAGTTGAGTCCGGGAATAATTTACGGAACAGTTGATATTTTTGGAGTGAAAACTTCTTGAGGCGCGTCGAGCACTTTTTGGGTAAACAAAAAATAAGGAATTCGTGTGACCGTTACCTAACGCTTTGTGGCACTCGTAGCCGATCCTCTACGACATAGCACCACTTAGGAGTGCGCGGGTCACAACACGTAGCAGATATGGATTACTTTGTTTCTACTTCTACCCAAAGACCGCCCCGTAAGTTTATTTTTTTTCGCAACACCTCGTATCATCAATGTAAACTGAATGTGTGACTGGCACATCTATAGTAAAATTATCTCATCATAGAACAAAACCATTTATTACAAGTTCAAATACAGTGCTTGCATTAGATAAAGTAAGTAAATAAGTGAATCTTAATAAAACCAGTGGCAGAGAGTGTGGGTAGTTTTGTTGTGTTTTGTGAATGGTATCAAAATGGTGGCCGATGAGAAAAAAGAGAGTTCAAAGTTGATGGATAAGAAGTATGAGCTTGTGGCTCCTGATGGAGGATGGGGCTATTTAGTAGCCATCTCGGCTATTATTAGTTTTGTGAGTAAAGTGTTGATATTTTTGTGTGGCTAAACTAAAGGAAAATAGTTGAAGTTTATTGTGTATATGACAAAGTATACAAGATGTAATTGAAACCTTTACGAAGCCAGCATTCTGCAAATCAGTCTTCGCAAAAACGATTGCGAACAAGGTGTTTTTTGGGGTGAAAAATCGTTTTTTATCGTGCGTTAGGTACATTGAGTCCCAAGTCAACGTACCTAACGCACACAAAAAACTTGTCATTTTGATGTCCAATGTCTCCGTAACTAGAAGTTAAGGTCAAGATCAAAAATAAATCGCAAAAACTAGGAAAACAAGTACATTTGGGCTTCCTTAAGGGTATTTTACACCCATTATGCCGTCAACCAAGCATTCTGAAAATCAAATTATGTAACTCTTTGCAAAAATTATTGGTGCCAAACGACTCTTTTTTTGGGTAAGAAATCACGTTTTCCGGTAAGACAATGAAACACACTCAAAACATTGTGCTTATGGATGGATTAATAGTACGGGGGTCGTGGAGGTGTTAAAAGTCAAAAACGTACAGAAATAACTTGAATTAAAAAAAACTTGTCAAAAAGTTGTAACTTAGACAAGTATCTCCGTAACTAGGTATGGTGTAGAACGAAAAAATGATTGCAATGATGGGGAGAACAAGTGCCTTTGGGCTTCGTAAAGAGGTGTTTTACACCCTTTATAAATCATTTTCCAGTAGGACAATTTTAGGTCATTAGGCATACGAAGCCGCGGGCAAAAGCTTGTGTGATGTAAATAATTGGAACACGTGAGAAATTCGCAACTGGAGATAGAATTGTATTCACGTGTAAACATTATTCTTGTCAATAGACCACCTGTTATTGTGCATTTATTTCATTACTAGCTGCACGCGCCGTCGTCTGCGTGAAGGCTCTACAGCACCAACAATACCTAAGATGCCAGTGCTCCTCTCCCGTAGGTGATAGCGTGATAATACGTTGCCTATATGTTGACCCGACCTCTAAGTAATATTCATGCATAATTTGAAGTAAATCTATGCAGTACTTTTTGAGTTTAGCCCGGATATACAGACAAACAGACAAAAATTCTAAAAACTATATTTTTGGCTTCGATATCGATTGTAGATCCCACCCCAAGTATTCTTTTAAAAAAATATTCAATGTTCAGTTTTGACTTTCCTACGATTTTATTATATGTATACCTATGTCACCGTAAAATTGTCAAATACGTTATATTGTAATATCTCTAGCGATATTGTAAAGTCTCGAATTATTGTCAAATGAACATACTGCTTACAACAAAACCCATTATTTTTCGTGAAATGATGGATTTTGTGCATGCCATGGTAGTCGACTTACGCGGTGTGGAGGGAAGGAGGGGTCCCCCTTACCCAGTGGCACAACTCTCATGAAAAGATGATGCACCATTCCTGAGAAATACCGATTAATATAACATAACCTTAAAACACTTTATATTCCCCCTAAAAAGCGTAGTCGACGGAGCCCCGTTTCGCGGGGCCCCTATTTCCGAGTGCAGGGTTTAAAGGAACCTAACTAACCTAACGGGGGGGTGCCCCAAGTCTCGATTATGGGGGCAGAGATACTTCCGTATGTTCAGTTGACAATAATTCGAGACATTACAACATCGCGAGAAAAACCAATTTTGTTTGACAATTTTACGGTGACATATATATAATTTAGATTTTATGATCACTTTCAAATAAAAGTTTTCTGAGTTTGGGAAGGTATCGAAACCAAAACTCCAGGGTCTGGACTGCTAGACCAACGTGGGTCTTCTTTCTTCTTATCCTTGCAGTGAACAGTTCCAACAGAATGTACCCAGTGTATTTATTGCACTGTTGAACTTTCAGCTCTCGGTGCACATTGCATGAAACATCTAACAGTGCGTTTTTATTTAGATATTCATTTACATTTTTAATCATACAGTCCACTCTTTTATTTATCTGGGCCTATCTAGTTGTAATTTGATGAAGTGTCAAATGTGATATTTTAAATTGGTCCTACTGTAGATACATGTGCAAGCAGAGGCGGGAATATATAAGTAGAAACCAAGGATTAGGCAACGTTCTTCGAATTTGGTTTTAGAATTACAGTCAATATATTCTATGCAAAATTATATCTTGTTCATTGCAGACATTCATTGACGTGCGCTACTAAATAAAACAAACAGATACCCAAACTTTTACACAACATGACGTAATAAGTATTAATGAGATGAAGATAACAATAATAGGCAGTTAAATAAAATGTTGAATAGTCATATTTTAGCATTCTAGGTATTAGTTCTGACATTTCGTTATCATTTTACACAAACTGCAGAATAATGTTTGCGGAAAAGTAACCCATATGTATATGTAGGCACGGTATGTTCCTTTGCTCCGTTTTTAATTTGTTCGCTACAAAGGTGGCTTAACGTTTACGCTAACATCGCAATTTCTTTTGCAAGGCGTGCGCCTTCATTATGCATACAGCTAAATGCAATCAGCAACGCTAGTCATTTTAAGCTCAAAATAAACTAAAAAAAATATACCAACACTTGCATTGAACATCAGTTGATTCTCATATTAATCAACTTTAGTAGCTCTTTAATGAAGATGCACTGCAAACTGTATAAATTATTCAATTATAATTTACTAGCTGATCCGCGCAACTTCGTCTGCGTCATATAAGAGAGTGAAACGAAAGTAAAAAATCCCCGTTTTTGCAACATTTCTCATTCCTGCTCCGCTCCTAATAATCGGAGTGTGACGTTATATGGCCTAAAACCTTTCTCGATAAATGGACAATCCAACACAAAATAAATATTTTTTCAATTTGAACCAGCAGTTCCTGAGATTAGCGCGTTCAACCAAACAAACAAACAAAAAAACAAATTTTCTTCTGCTTTATAATATTAGTATAGATAGATTGAATGTGTATCAGGTGATGATAAAAGAAATGCACATTTTCCCAACTGTGTTTCTTTTTCCTACTATGTTGGGGCCGGCTTCCAGTCTAACTGGATGCGGCTGAGTATCAATATTTTACGTGGAACGACTGTCTATCTGACCTCTACAAACTAGTTAGTACTGGATAAAACGATACTCTTTGGTTAAACTAACCTAACTTTTGGTTAGGCTAACCTAACCTAACCAGTATTGAGCCACTGAATACCAGTGACGACTGCATTTCTTTTAAGATGGTGAATCTCAAGTTATTTAAAAAAAAAACGCGATGCAACAAGATAATATAATCTGTCTGGTAATTATGTCATCATCATCAGCCTATTAATGTTCCCACTGCTGGGACACAAGCTCTACGAGAGAGAATGGGCTTTAATCCACCCAATGCGGATTGGTAGATGTCACATGTCTTCTAATGTGATACATGCATACAGGCATGTCCTAGAACCAAAAAGGTTCTAGGACATGCCCGTTTCCTCACGATGTTTTCCTTCGCCGTTTAATAATCTAAATAAGTTTGTGGGTATTTTGAATTGATTAGAAATCAATTCAGCCAGTTGCCGCTCAGAAATTATCCCTCGGGATTATACTGATCCGTGTGTCCTATCTCCGGGTCTTTTTATGTGCCAAAATGCAACGAAATCCTTTTGGCGTGAAACGGTGACGGACACAATTTTCGCCCTTATAATACATATTAAATATTAATACGAATAATATTGCAGTATCAAAACTCGGATGGGGTACAGTTTCTTTTACTAGTTTCCTTCTAATTCCACATCTTACGTACGAACCTTCTCGAAAGCTAAAGCTAAACTATTCTTCTACCTTTTCAGTCGACCACAACGGCGTTTGGTGGGACCTTCGGAATGATGTATGATGACTTTATAAACGAGGTATCTATGAGTTCTGCTGGCATCACGCTGCTCACTGGATTATTCTGCGTTTCTACTGCTTTAGCTGGTAATTATTATGTAAATGGTACACCGTAGACTACCTGTAGTATTGTCTCTTCCTTTCCCTGTAATCCGTCAAAAGGTTGTCTTGCAAATACTGCTTTCGTATGTGAAACGCTACTTCTACACTACTGCTATAGTATACTTTTACCTGTTATCTTAATTAAAAATAAGAGTATCCCATCTAACTATCTATCATTTACCAGACTGCTAACTTAATAGATTCTTCGCAATGCAATGCTTGCTACATGAGCGTGGCCGATGCTCAAAAAAAAAGTTGTAAATGATATACTGCTTTGTCCAGCAGTGGATATGTTGACTTATGACGTTTGTCACCCCTCTGCAGAAATAAGTAATCACCATTGTTGTCTAGACAAAAGGAAATCATTGATCGTCGACATACCATAGACAATCATCATACAATGTTCCCTGTGCTGGCATATGGGGTTACTTTCTGGGAAAGAGAAAGTATGGTCCCTACCATAGTCCAACACGCGAGCCCAGGACTGGTTGATGGACAATTGGGCATGGTATACATCCAGACTTTGTACTGATTCCAGGTTTCTTCACGTCTGCCTTACTGACTGTACTGTCGATGCGATGGCTTGCTTTCGTCGCTTCCGTGATATTTGCCATGGGAACCCTCGGTACGGTCATCATGACATCAACTATAGTGTTCTTCCTTACTGCTGGAATTTTCCAGGTAAATGGATAGATAATGCCTTAATAATGTAACAATTAATTAAACATAAATACCGTCAAATTGAGAAACCTCTTTTTATGAAATCGGTTAATAAAAGACTAGCCAGTGGGTTGACGTAAGGTAGTCCTCTGCCTCCTGAGCTAACTTGGCTTCTTTCTTGGCTAACCTAAGTTTAATTGATTTCCCTGTTTACCAAATTTATAACCAACTTAATAATTACCGGTAATTAAACTATAAAAAGGACAGTATTCAATTTTATGCATATTATTCAGGTTTCGAACATGTGCATTGTTTAAGGAAACTAGTAATTTCTATTTCTTTTATAAATCTTTATCAAGAGATTTCCACTGACTTATTTCCTTTTAATTATCTGTCAGTTTATCAGATACGAGAAACTTCAATTTGCTTAACAAAATTCTATGATTACCAATCTGCAAACATTAGTTATGAACATGGCCATTACAAACAACGAAGTTCTTCAATCAGACTGTTTTTATGTTCCAGGGCATTGGCTTAGGTATAATGTACAACTTGTCATGCACAATAATGAACGATTACTTCGTAGAGAAAAGAGTATTGGTCATGAGCTTCGTACAGACTGCGACAGGTGAGTCTGAGTAGAAGTCCCGTTTTTAATACCAGCGTTCATAGGTACAGTCACCAGCGCAACAAGTTACCACAGACTTAAAAATTTTTCCAAGTGATTTTAAACTATAAAATGTTGTTGGATAGGTTTAAAATCGATTGAGAAAGTTTGACAGTTTATAGTAACTTGAAGGGCTGACGACTGCACGTTATAGCAGGGAGAAGGCTTTTATTTGGTAGTGGGTGACAGCAGTGAGTAGGTACAAGAGCAATAGTAGGCAAGAGAGCAAGTAAAACATGATGAGTGTGACTTAGCTGCTTCCTCCAAATATATCGGAGTCGACGAAGCTGTGAACTTCTACGTCATCTGCCCTTTTACGTCAGAATTTGAACAAATAAGTGTTTACACAGAATCTAGGTACTCGAAAACACGCTGTTGATCACAATTCTCATCGCTCGAATCTGCACCGAAAGCTAAAAATCCATTGCCGCGCTTTTATTAGGCACCCATGTTCGTGAAATAATTTGTTGTTTTCAAAACCATCCCATACGTTGACATTATACAAATCAGTGGTCAAAGAGAAGCCTTTTTTTTTTTTTTTTAAGGATGGGAAATCATCAAATGACCCCCCCCACTCTGGGCGGAGCGGGAGGGAGTGTCAGACTCTTACTGACTAAAAACCATCCATGTTCCTTCCTCGCCTTTTATGTTCCGGGGCCGCGGTATCTCTTTCGAACAGGCCCGCAACCCCGGGACAGGCCCGCAACCCCGGATCAAAGAGAAGCCTTAATTGTGGACTTTGCAACTTAAATAATTATTCAATGAATGGTTTTACAGGAGTCCTTGCTATGATCGCTCCAATATTCGTCCAATGGTCCATAGAACGATATGGATCGAAAGGAACCTTACTGTTAATTGGAGGTTTGTCGTTACACAACTTTGTTGCTGTGTTGCTGATGCAACCAGTTCAATGGCACATGAAGAAAATTGAGGTTCCACAAAAAACTGAACTTAGTAAGTACTTATTTCATCTCTGTTAACATTGATTGTATAAAGGGCCGGTAAATGTAAATGTTTGGAGGCGGCCCATTTTCAGCAGTGGACGGTATTTGGCTGGAATAATGATGATGATCCTTCTTTTGAGTTGCTAAGAATAGAAGTCTATTTTTGAAGAGTTCCATTATATATCTCGGAAGATCAGCATCAGATCTTCAGCAAATTAAAAACGAGAAGCACCAGCTTTAAAAAAAAAAAGAATAATCAAAATTGGTTCACCCAGTCGAAAGTTCTGAGGTAACAAACACAAAAAAAAAATACAGACGAATTGAGAACCTCCTCTTTTTGGAAGTCGGTTGAAAATAAGTGTGAAATGTTATGTGAAATGTGCCCAAATTTTGCTTTGTAAATAGTTGGAGGTCGGTCTATTGCCATAATAGGGACAAAAATGCAGGCAGTTTTTAGAAAAATCTAGTACACTTTGTCTAATTTTGCGATCGAAACCCAAAACCTCTTTCTCATAGTGTCGTAAAACACTGAACTTGATCAAGAAACAAATGCTTAGGTTAATATCGGACCCCATAAGATTATGAATTTATAACTTTTGTGTTAATATTCCTTTTATGATTTTACAGAGCTTCTTCTAGAAGTAAACAATGATGCTAAGACGTTGGACACACCAGTTATCAAACTAACAGATTTAGAAGGAAATCCTACGAAAGAAGAATTGGCGAACCTCGACTTCCCCGAAAATTATGAAAAGAAGAGCGGTATCAGGTACTTATTCTGATATTTTACTAACCTGTTCATACCGGAAACGGATTTTGTTTTTGCTTTTCTGTTTGATTCGTTTTTTTCATAACTAAATTAGAAAGTGTGATTTAAAAAATATTACCCACATTATTTTTTGAGTTCTTTATTTCTCTCTGTTTTGAAAACCAGCTCAAAGTAGACATAGCACCAGTTCAAAAGTCAAAGTAGACCAAAATATGCAAAGGACATTTTATCATCACTGTATTCTTTTGCAGGAAAATCGTGGAATATTTCATAGACACCTCTCTGATCAAGCCATTCCTGCTCTCTTGTGCTGCTCTAGGACCTGCCATATGTGCTACCGTTGATGGCTTGTACGTGGTCATGGTTCCACAGTCCTTGTACTCTATGGGATGGAGTTCGGTAAGTTGTATATGTCGTGAAATGCATGCGATGGTAGTCAACCCACGCGGTGTGGAGGGAAGGAGGGGTCCCTCTTGCCCAGTGGTCCCTCTCTCATGAAAAGATAATGTACCATTCCTGAGAAATACTGATTAATATAACCTAACCTTAAAACACTTTATTTTCCCCCAAAAAGCGTAGTCGAAGGAGCCCCGCTTCGCGGGTTTATTTCCGAGTGCAGGGTATAAAAGAACCTAACTAACCTAACGGGGGCGTGCCCCAAGTCCCGCTTATGGGGGCATAGATACTTCCGTATGTTCAGTTGACAATATTTCGAGAGTTTACAATATCGCTCGAGAGAAACACGTTATATTGTAATATAACGTGTTTGACATGTTTACGGTGACTTAAACACCACGACCGTAATCCCCGAAGGGTAAAGCAGAAGCATACCTTATAGTATAGACACATTTTGCTAGTTATGTTTTAGTTATGTTTTTTGTTTTGTTTATGGCTAGGGGGCCAGCCTATATGCCATAAATCCAGTCCAGGATCTGTGGCTGCTACTGAGAAAATTCGAATAACACTTTGCCTTACCTGGGAATCGAATCAAAGATCATTCACACTTGTGACCAATGAGGCATTAATTTTTTGTATCGTCAAAATTTGCTCGGTTTCTACCAAATCGAAATCGACCAGTCATGTGAATTGAAATCCTCATTGCGTTCACGCTTTTTTATAAACGGAGCTTTAATGCAGCCAGATATTTCAAACTGTAACAAGAATATCCTTATATAGGTCCTAGTTCTAAAGTCACCAAAATTTTCTAAAATATTCAGAAATAACAATTGCTAAAGAATCAATGTTACTTATTTTTCAGGAAAACGTAGCGATGGCTATAACTTTGTACGGTTTCGGGGACTTGTCCATGAGAGTCATATTCACTATCGTCTCTAAATGGATGTCCAAACTGGGAGTGCAAAGAATCTACATCGCTGGTGTAGTTGTTGCAGTGGTCTCAAGACTTGGTAAGAAAAGTTTTAACGAGTTTATTCATAGAGACTCATACAAGCGCTGTGAAAAAGTTGAACGCAGTTTTTCTATCAAGTTGAAGCTAGAACAATTGTTTTAGAAGCTGGAGGCTCTATCTCAACCTTTCGCTATCTATACTATTATAATATATCATCATCATTTCAGCCGAAATGGACGTCTTTCGGCTGCTGGACATAGACCTTCCTTCCTTAAAAAAGTATATATGTAGTATATCAACTATCTGGTGTCCACGAAACAAGCCTTGCTTAGTGTGGCACTAGATAGCGCTGTGTGTTTAATGTCCAGCGATATTTATTTTTATTAATTTATCGCTGTTCTAAGCAATTTTTGACCACGTTTGTCTTGCAAGAATGATCAGATCGTCACACCATCTTCGCCGCGGTCGAACTCATAGGCGATGTTCGCCCTAAACTAATAAATTACATTAAATAATAACAGGAATGCTGTGGTCAAGTAGCGTTATAGCTACGATGGTGTTCTTCAGATTGATGGGCGTGGCTCATTGTTCTATCGCGGTTCTCATTCCTCTGGTCATCTCGGATGCTGTGGCTCCTGAGAAGTTCACCTCGGCTATGGGCATCAGTTTCTTACTTACTGGGATTCTGAGCATGTCTATTGGGCCTGCTGTTGGTATGTATCATGTCTTTTGTTTTTATTAATTTTAATCGAAAATCTTTACATTATTAGAAAACATTACAGGCGTTTAGTTGTAGTGGAACAAAATCATTTGTTGTAAATAAGATAATTGACTTCTTTAGACCTTCTATAAAGTTGTGAATAGTCAGATACGCAGCATTTACGGACTGATATTTTAAAGCATTGCACGTCTTACGGTCTTGATCCAACAAAATGGATGAAGACAATGTTTTTTTTCAATAAATCATTAAGGTTTTTGCTTGTTGATAAACTATATTAAACAACTGATAGCTTATATAAGGCATTAATAATTTAATGACTATAAGCCAAAACTAAACCCATAATTTATTATTATCTTATGTATTTAACACTAATATTATTGAAATGACCTCATAAATTCCAAAAACGTAAATCTTGCTACCTTAAACGACAGTTATTAACATAAGTACCTAGTAAACTTTGTCTTTCTCATTAAGTTAAGCGGAACCTATCAATATCATAATGTTGATTTGTTTATAATAAATGTTAATTTATGCTTAATTTGGCGACATATTGTGACTGAATGCTCAAATTTTTTTACAGGCGCCATTCGAGATTTCACGCACAGCTACTCAAACGCGTTCTACACTCTCATATCGTGTTATGCATTTGTAGCTGTACTCTGGCCCATAGAGTTAATTATAAAGAGCAACAAACGAAGAAGAAAAGTAGCAAAGAGTTTAAAATCTAGTCAATTGAATAAAGAATCTAAGTGAATATTTTTAGCGTGTTTGTTTTATTTCTTAAGATTTTTAACCGACTTCCAAAAAGGAGGAGGTTCTCTATTCGACTGTATGTATTTTTTTTTTTATGTATGTTCACCGATTACTCGAAGACGCCTGAACCGATTTGAAAAATTCGATTTTTTGTTTGAAAGGGTATACTTCCAAGTTGGTCCCATAGAAATATTGTCATGATCTGATCACGAACTTCGGAGATATGGAACGGAACTCTTCAATAATAGACAGCAAATCTGTCGTGATTGCTGCAATCGCTTGGATGTTTATTGTTTACACAACATCATAACATAACATCACGCCTGTATGCTCTGAGGGGGTACGCAGATGTGTACAGTATACCCATATTTCGACAGTTAGGTATGTTAAGTTCCATTTTATTGGGGATAAGCCTATTACCATGAAAAATATTGTTAATAATAACAATGTAAAATAAATGCATAGCAAATATTTGTATAGGATATTACAACTAATAAAAAGAATTGAAAAATAAAAAAACTTTTTTGCAAATAATAAAACCGACAGAAGTAAGTCTATGTTCGACTGTATGTATTCTCAGTCAATTTTTGACCGATTTTCATGATGGTTCTTTTTTTATTTGAAAGCTGGTGCTTCCTGTGTGGTCTCATAATCATCAAATCAGTATCTGATGATGGGATTCTGGAGAAATAGAGAGAACTCTTCACATTTTATAGGCACACTAGAAGGGATTTGGGTAGTTTTAGGAAGTGTACTTTCTCGAAGTGATCCCATTTCAATTTGATGAAGATCTGATGAAGAACTTCGGAGATATGCAACGGAACTCCTCAATAAATGATAGCAAATGTACTGGGATTGCCGAAATCTCATATCTGTCTATTGTTTACATCCGTTCATAATTTAAAATCACGCCGGTACGCTTTGAAGGGGTAAGCACAAGTGAACCACTAAAAAGCGAAAAATAAAAACTTTTTTACAAAAAATAAAACCGACTTCAGAGAAAACAAAAAAGTGAAAAATAACTTCAGAAAAAACGCTTTAGAAGTCGGTGACAAAAAAACTAAATCAATCAAACAAAGGTCACAGACTTCTGAAGCGTTTTTTCTGAAGTTATTTTTCACTTTTTTGTTTTCTCTGAAGTCGGTTTTATTTTTTGTAAAAAAGTTTTTATTGTTTATATTTACTGGTTTCATGTTTAATTGTATAATCTACTACTCCTCATTTAAAGTCAATTCGAACCTTCTATGTATATTCATAAAGCATATTTTTACATCATGATGTGTCCCCCCTACACGTGATGTAAAAAGAGAGGAAACAAGATGACTGTAAACCGCTTGGATCACCTTTCCTAGCCTGAATTTGTGCCCGGTTGATAGCAATCAGCTCGCACCCTATAACATGGGACTTAAACATAACAGGCGAGATATGTGTACCTTTAGGTACACCTCTGCCAAGTTACTTCTAAATCTTTATAATTTCAAGACTTTTCATTCTTCTTTAAACACCAACAAATCAGCTCCAACCCTCATCTCACAAAGTTTAACAAACAAATGACACACAACGTTTCTTTCATGTCCGAATGCACAGCATTCATTTCAAACTGCACAAAACGAGCCAACAAAGTTGTGGACCAAATAGCACAAGAGCTAACAGAGTAAAATGTGGTGGACTGTAGAGTCAGTTTATTTATTCGATGTGGCAAAGGTTTACTTTGAAGTCACAAAGTACTGAGCTTCTTTGCTTCTGTGGATAGATTCCACATTTTAACTATGGGTATTAGGGAGAAAATCGGGTTTGAATTCAGTGCAGTATGTGCTACTGACATGCCGTTTCCTTGATCAATAAATTGAGCTTTAGAATGTGATCTTCTGACCTAAAGTCGGGTCCCGACGTGTATAACACGTAATGTCATATATCGTGAAATGTAACGCGAATTCAGTGTGTCACTACGAGCATTACATGTAACGCTTGCGCCAGCGTTCGCCGTGATCCATCGGCTTTCGGTTTTAGGTCGAACACAGAGTTGACTCAAAATTACACGTAATCTTACATTACGCGTTACACACGTCTGGACCCGAATGTGTTGCTGGGGAATTTGTTACGCCAGTTCATCTTCCCAGCTACAACGCTAGAAAGTGGCAAAAGACAGGCGTTTTGGGGGACTGCCTCTTGTACATTTTGACGTATAAAAATTGCTGATTATCCTTAATTGATTAAATGAATTTTAATCAGTTTATTTGGGCTTGATTTGTCTAATTCTGGTGGAGCAAGATTACCAAAAGTTTTAAGAGGTATTTTAATGTTTAGGTCGACAAGTTTCTAAGTTGAATTTTTGATATTCTTACATTGACATAAAAATGACCATTGTTGAGATAGTTGAGCAATTATTTGTAATTTATACTTTATTTATGCAAATTCTGCATTGATATTATTGGCATATAGTTTGCTTAACCAGTTACGACCTATTCAGACCAGAACTATTAATATCAGCCACTAAGTGACCGGTTCGGAAACAGGATGCAGAAATCACATGTAAAATATTTTTGTCGGTGTCTGCATCGTCCATTTGTCATATGAAGGTTTTTTTTTCAAGTCCAAGCAGTCTTAGCAAGCCGTATCGTGTTATCCAGTACTGGAATGTGAAGGTAATATTGATTACAGTTCTGTGTGAAATATTGAGATTTAGCTGCTTGTGGTTAGACTGGAAGTCGACTACAATATAGTCTGTTGTAATACAAGGCAAGGCAGCAGGGCAAAGTACTGCGGTAACCCAGTGGTCTCCGCGAGATTGTCAGCAACATCAAGGCGCTGCTGTCCTTTCTCGGGGACTTAAGGTAGATCGAATGAATTGCCCACCCGTCCAAAATACGCTTTGACGTGGAGATGCGAACACCAACCCGTTATACAATAAAGGCTAGGCAGATGATGATTACTTATCCCGTGATGATCCCGTAGTTGGTACACTGGCGTTCTATCCGGAAAAGGGAATGCGATTCACCACGAAGTCCTAGTACAGTATGCCACATCTCTTGTGGGATTGAATTTGAGTAGAGTAAATCAAAAGACTTCCTATGGTCTCAAATTTACTTCAAGATTTCCCTTGGCTGAGGTAAGAGCCCTACAGGGCCAGTTAGTTGATTTATCTCTGTTCCTTGAGCGTATTGAGGGAGGCCATATACAAAGGTTTGACTCTGCTTTGCACGCGCTTATAAGATATTATTAATTTATGCTGAGCGGCTTTAACACGTGAATAGCTAAAGAAAAAAATGGCGCAGGTTGAAAATATAATAGTTAATTATTATGCAGATAGATATTATTATTTGAATATCTAATATATTTAGACGCCAGCACGTGTGTAGAAAGGTGATCAACCCATATAACGTACAACAAATTTATATAAGCACACGTACGGACGAGGCCTTTTTCTCCCGCCATTTTTATCTCGCACTGAATGTTTAACGTTCAAGTGAGCGTCCAGAGTTGAATATCCAACGCTGTTCTTTTTTACACTCTGTTACAATATTCTCCAGCGCGTGGTTAAAAAACGTCGCGGAAAGAAACCGACCGTGCAAACGCGTCTTTATAAGACCTGACTTGATCATCGTAAAATCAAAAGCTACAATAAATCTGTCAGAGCATTTATTGTCTTTTATTGCGTTATAAAATATCCTTGTTGTAATGATATCCAAATTAGTTGCGAATAGTAAATTAAGTGAAATACCTGTTAAACACTGTTTTAATGATCCGAATGTTGTTTTTCTGTATAACGAGCTATTAATGTACATTGAGATGTCAATTTTCATTTATAACCGTTGGACCTATTCATTCGAAGAAGTATTTTATAATCTTGAAGTTTTAGGTTAGAAATCAGTCTCTCGGAAACGTATGCTTGAAGGTAATGATTACTCTTAATATACCTGTGTGCTGTGTCCTTTATGCCGTAAAAAGGTAACAAACAGTCAGACAAAAAACTTAAGCATTCATAATATTAATATCATCATCATCATCATCTCAGCCGAAAGACGTCCACTGCTGGACATAGGCCTCCCCCAAGTGTCGCCACATTGACCGGTCCCTTGCTACTCGCATCCACCGGATTCCCGCAACCTTCACCAGGTCATCGGTCCACCTAGTGGGAGGTCTTCCAACGCATCGTCTTCCGGTTCGCGGTCGCCACTCCAGAACTTTTCGGCCCCATCGGCCATCCGTTCTGCGAGCAATGTGCCCTGCCCACTGCCACTTAAGTTTAGCAATTCTTCGGGCTACGTCGGTGACCTTGGTTCTCTTGCAGATGTCTTCATTTCTGATTCGATCACGCAAGGAAACTCCGAGCATAGCCCTCTCCATTGCCCTTTGGGTGACTTTAAGCCTTTTGATAAGGCCCATTGTGAGCGACCACGTTTCGGTCCCGTATGTAATCACTGGCAACACACACTGGTCATAGACTTTCGTCTTGAGACACTGCGGTAAGTTGGACGAGAAGATACCGCGCAGCTTCCCGAACGCTGCCCAGCCGAGTCGGATTCGACGATTGACCTCTTTCTCGAAGTTAGACCTACCTAACTGGACCGTTTGTCCTAGGTATACATAATCGTCTACAATTTCGAGTGTAGGTCTCCGATCTTGATAGGAATGGGTGTGACATGGGCATTCAACATGACCTTCGTCTTGTCCATGTTCATTTTTAGACCCACTCTTTTGGAGGCTCTACTGAGGTCATCGAGCATTGTACTGAGGTCCTCCATGGTCTCAGCCATGACCACAATATCGTCGGCAAACCGAAGGTGAGTGATGTACTCGCCATTGACGTTGATGCCTAGCCCTCTCCAGTCCAGAACCTTGAAGACATCCTCCAGTGCAGCGGTGAACAGTTTTGGAGATATGACGTCTCCCTGTCTTACACCTCGCTGCAGAAGGATAGGTTCCGAGGCTTGGTCCTGAAGTCGGACTGACATGGTGGCGTTTTTGTACAAACACTTCAACACCTCGATGTACCGATAGTCAATTTGGCACCGTTGGAGAGACTGCAGTACAGCCCAGGTTTCGATCGAATCAAAGGCTTTTTCGTAGTCCACAAACGCTAAGCAGAGAGGCAAGTTATACTCTTCGGTCTTCTGTATAACCTGCCGAAGCGTATGTATGTGGTCCACGGTGCTAAAACCTTTTCGGAAACCGGCTTGTTCGGGTGGCTGGAAATCGTCAAACCTGCGCGCGAGACGATTCGTGATGACTCTTGAAAACAACTTGTAAACATGGCTTAGAAGTGAGATGGGCCTGTAATTCTTCAACCGGGCATTGTCAAGAGCACCACCACACCCCTGCACCATGCCTGTGGCGTTTTCCCCTCGAGTATGACGGAATTGAACAGCTTCTGAAGGGCCTTAAGTACCGGTTTTCCACCCGCCTTCAGGAGTTCGGCAGTAATTCCGTCATCCCCCGGTGCCTTGTTGTTTTTGAGTTGTTTCAGAGCCATCCTAATCTCGTACAGGCTGACGTCCGGGATGTCTTCGGTATAGTGTCGGGTTAGTCTAGCTCTTGGGTCGTTTGCTAGGTCGACAATGGGTTTGCTGGTTGACGTGTACAACTGTCCATAGAAGCTCTCGATCTCCCTCAGTAGCTCCGGTTTGGCGGATAAGATCCTGCCATCGTCGGTCTTCAGTTCCGTGAGCTGGCTCTGCCCAAGAGCCAGATCTCTTGAAAATACTTTGGAGCCTTTGTTCCGCTCGATCGCGTCTTTAATACGCTCGGTATTAAAGCGGCGGAGGTCGCTCTTTAAGGATTTAGAGATCCGTAATATTAATATGCATTATGTAAAAAAGTTCTTTTTGTGCTGAATAGGAAATTGTAGGCCGCACGTCATTGGTGATAGAATCAGAATTTGCTAGCCGCTAACTTTATTGAAACTCCATTCTACGATAGGCCCGGAGCCTAATCCTGTTATTTAAATAAATTCGTCATTCCAACACGATTCCATTCTCATCCCATTGTCATTTTGTATAAAGTTCGTAATTTGATAAATTCACAATGGTCGATCATTTGTCGGTCAATGGTCTCGTAATAAAATAGTGTTTTAATAGCATTGTCGTATTGTTATTATTATAAAACCCTAAGTACAAATGGTTTTCGAAATCAACTACTAAATGCGAACATTTATTCATGCCAGATTTCATGTACGAGATTATCATTAAAAGACATTTCTTTCAATGGAGTGTCAGTGGTTGACCATTGAAAAGTTATAATGGCGCCATTGTGTTAGTAGAATTAACAAACTTGTCAAAATTTGACAGAACTTGACCATTATGAAATCAATGATCGACTACTCTGACACTATTGTAATAGCAGAATCGAGGCCCAGGTTGAAGATAAAGTGTTTTCACCGACGCCGAAGTGTTTTCCTGTATTCAAAACGTTTATGGCTGATCACGTATAGGTATAGTGCCAAAGCTAACAATATTATTATCTCACTGATTTCATAAAGACATTCCACAGTAAGAAGATT
Organism: Xestia c-nigrum; assembly: GCA_916618015.1. NCBI lineage: Eukaryota > Metazoa > Arthropoda > Insecta > Lepidoptera > Noctuidae > Xestia > Xestia c-nigrum. The sequence goes on along the minus strand of OU745245.1, from coordinate 7,554,394 downwards.
TTAATGAAACATAAATAATTTTGTTAGATGCACATCTATATGATAAAATATTTGATTTCAACGTGTTCAGTGTAATTAGGGTTGCCATTTCGTAATGTGAAAAAATTATGTCATAAAACCAAGAATTTAGAAAGTAAATTTTAATTTTTTCTCGCTTTTTAGGGCTTAATGAACTGTATATTACCCAAAAAGTCCGGACAAATGACAAGGCCTGACATATAAGAAAAGTCAAAACACCGGAAATTTTCAGAAAAATGCAAAAAACAAATGTAAATGCAATCGGCTGGTAACCCTATTATTTTGTAACATAATCGAGATCAAGATAACAATCTGATCAGACGTTGACGACTAAAACATAAATGTTAACAAATCTCTATTTTGAGTTTGTTTTTTTATTTTTAAAATAAACTATACGAAGGTCAAGGTTATAAAGCTGGATTGGAAACACCTAGATTGAACTTTGTGTGAGAACATTTTGCATTGAAAGAGGATATATCTAGAAAGGGCATTCCTCATGACTACTACTAGAGACGAAAAGAAGTATTGAAGAAATTATCATGGCCTCAAAATCGGTGTAAGGACAGAATAAATACACAGAATAGACACAGGTGTCAATGCAGTCATATATAATAAATAATAAATAAATAATAATAAATATCGCTGTACATTACACACAGCGCCATCTAGTGTCACACTAAGCAAGGCTTGTGTCGTGGTCACCAGACAGTTGATATACTACGTATATACTTTTTGTTTGTAAATACATACTTATTATACATATAAGCATCCATGACTCGGAAGCAAATGTCCATGTTCATCACGAACATTTGCTCCTACCGTGATTCGAACCCGGGACCCGAAGAATGTAAGGCAGCTTCACTAACGCTGCGCCATTCAGGTCGCCAAATATATATTATCATCTGCCTAAACTTTTTACAACATGCAGCTGAATACCAGTATTTTATATCGAGCGACTGATGATCTGAACTCCAGAACCCAGTTAGTACCTACTGGGTAATACGATACCTCTTGGCTTACCAAAAAACCCAACAGGTCTGACCACCAGTCTTAACTGGTTGTAAGACTTTTTGGGCAACTGACTACCTGTAACGAGTGTCATAGATCTACAGATAACAGCCGGGACCAACCGCGGTGGTCACCAATCCACAGACCAACCTTGTCAAGCACAGCTTAACCTAAAAGATCGACCCGAGAGGCTGTCATTATTTAGACACGAGCTCCAGCCTCCACGCATACGTTTTTTTTTTAAGTATGAATATGAGTTTCGTACATAAGTGTATGTTTAAGTAGTATTGGACGAGTGGAGTACCCACCTTGACAGGTAGAGGTGGCTAATTCGGTCTGACTGAGCAGAACTACGTGACAATATTACTATGATTTCAAAAATATAATATTTTATATTTTCATATATAATGTTTCTATGGTACATACTTGAAAAAAAAACAAACAAAACCATAAAACGATATTACGCAAATTTTTATCACAACAAAATTTTAATTTGCATGAAGTTTCGCCACATGCGACCCCCTTTTGAATGTTTTGAATGCTAATCAGCTGATATTTTCGATATTTTTTTCTAATCCCCGTCTAGAACAATCAGTGGAAACTACCGTTGTTTATTTGGTTCATGTCTGCTTACATTAAGTTTGAAATGTGGGACCTTCAGTAAACATAACCACTGGTGTACCTTGAGCCTTTTATGAGCCTAAAAAATGTAAACCACGTTCTAATAAACGTGGTTTTAGTTGATGACGTCAAATTGCCAACGGGTAGGATATGTTGTTAATTATGATTTATTAATTGTTTTATAAATACAAGTATGACGTGGAAGCACATGGTGTCGCTTAGTAACTTGGCGTTGATCGATCGATATCTACGCGAGGTGAGGAAGCGGCGCCTGCGGCGGTTCTGATTCACGAATTGTTTGAGGTACAATACCTCAACGTATAGTCCGTCGACCCGAACTCCCCACACTCCCTCTCACAAAGCTAATTACATTATTCAATTACTCTATGGTAATTAAATCGCCTGAAACTTCACCGTGAGCATTCGATTCGACAACACGCAAAGCGTTTGGTCCTGGCTGTAATTTATTTATCTTTATCAGACGTTAAACACCCGAAAGTCTGACTACCAGTCTTACTGAAGGGTATCGTATTAGCCAGTTCTTACTGGGTTGCGGAGGTCAGACGAGCGGTCGCTTCATGTAAAATACAGGTATTCAACTGCGTCTGGTTAGATTGAAAGCCAAATCCCAGCATAGTTGGGAAATGAATAAGCAGATGATGAAGATTGGTAAATTAACAAAAAATAAAACCGACTTCTAAAAACACAAAAAAGTGAAAAATAACTTTAGCTTCAGAAGTCGGTGACCTATGTTTGATTGGTTTCGGTTATATTTTTTGGAAAAAAGTTTTTATTTTTCACTTTTTAGTGGTTCACATGCGCTTACCCCTTCACAGCGTACTGGCGTAATGTTATGTTATGAACTGGTGTAGATCATACACAGACATGAGATTTCAGCAATCCCAGTACATTTGCTATCATTTATTGAGGAGTTCCGTTGCCTGTCTCCGAATTTCTTCATCAGATCTTCACCAAATTGAAGTGGGACCATTCCGAGAAAGTATTCTTCCGAAAACTATCCAAATCGATTCACGTGTGTCTATAAAATTTGGAGAGTTCTCTCTATTTCTCCAGGATCTCATCATCAGATCCTAACTTGATGATTATGGGACCACCGTCCTGTGAAGTATACCCTTTACAAAAAAAAAAAAAAATCAGACCAGCCATCTTTGAGTAATAGGGGAAAATACATAAAAGAAAACAAAGGTTCCGACGAATTGAAACCTCCTCCTTTTGGAAGTAGGTTTAAGATATAAATGCATTCAAACGTGAAAATGACTATAAAGATAAATAAGAAAAACTTTCCCTTCAATGAGATAATATATTATTCAGTGGTGTTATGTTTGTACATACTTTTAAATTACCCCCCTGTAAAACATGAATTGTTTGTTTGCGCCGCCTTACCGCGATACGACATAATCCATTTTAATGTTGTGAAGTAGTATTGGGTTTCCTTAACGACATTGCTGTAGGACAAAAACAGCGGCAGATTTTTATCATTAAGTAATCTTTAGGATTTACCACGTTGACTGCAAAAACATATTCTTTGTGAGAAGTTTTTTCTATAACTAAGTCTAAGATGATTAGCAAAAATAACGTTATTTTGACGTCTGAAGATAATTTTTTTTTCACATTTTTGTGTTTTTTGGAGTCGGTTTTACTTTTTGCAAAATAGTTTTTATTTTTACTTTTTCGTGGTTCACTTGTGCTTACCCCTTCACAGCGTAGCAGCATGATGTTATGTTCTTCATCAAATCTTCATCAAATTTAAATGGGACCACTTTAAAAAAGTACTTTTTCAAAAACAACCCAAATCACATCAAGCCTATAAAATTTGAAGATTTCTCTGAATTTCTCCAGGATCCAATCATCAGATCCCAACTTGATGATTATGGGACCACCTGGGAAGTATGCCCTTTAAAACAAAAAAATAATCATTTAAATCGCTCCAGTCATCTTCGAGTAATCGGGAAACATACATAAAAAAAGGTTCCAACGAATTGAGAACCTCCTCCTTTTTGAAGTCTGTTAAAAAAGACTCCATCTAGCCTCGATATCTTCTAAATCACGCCCATAGAAAAATGGCGAATCCAGCTCAAGCGTCTACAGCTTGTGACTTGTATGTTCGTACTTAAACAATCTATTTAACTGATTTATTTGGAACTACAGAACACGAAAACCTCACCGGCAATCTCTCTAAGATCGCATTGGCAACGCGTTCTGTACTAATCAAATGTGTGACTGTTCTCTCACTCTACGACTCCAGTGGCATATGCTAACTGAAGGAACACCAAAGGATTTCGTGTTTTCATTGTAGAGCCAGGTAAGTCAACAATATTTTACCTTGCTTCATAGTTATGAAAATCACCGAATACTGATCTTTTACAAACTATAAATATGTTATCCTGCCGTTTTGCCGAAAAGATTTTGACAAATGTCATTACCTACCCAAACAAATTTTAGCAACCTTTTTTATACCATTGCAATATTTCGAATGATTTTAGTACGCATAATATATTTTTATTTGGTCAAATTTTAACTTGGGAATATATTACCAAGTATAATGTCATTATGGCATTTAGTCTTTAATCAAATGATTTATTACAGCAAAAAATATTTAGGTAAATCGACTTGCAATAATCGAAAAAAAGATATTGTTTTTAGTAGGTTACCCGGTTGTATTTAGATTAAGTTAATTTCGTCTTTAATCATTTGGCCAATGAAATTATGCGAAACATTTTTTGGCAAGTGAAAATTTGTCAAATTCCTTTCGGTCAAACAAGGGAGACCCTATAAATATACTTTTAGTCATAAAACATCTACAAGTATCTGTCCTTAACAATGTGAAATAATTTACTTATCCAGAAAGTACGTTTCTACTATTACATTTCTGAAAACAAGCGTCCACCAATTTATTATTAAAAAACAGCTAACCAAGGACTGAAACTGCCAGAAATAGCTGTTTTTCAAAACAGTGTTACTCAAATTCCATATAATATTCTGCCGAAACAAAATAGACGTAGGTTTCCAGGGGGAAAAGCATACACAATGTAGTCAAACTAGAGATCGACGTAAAAATATTATGAAATATTCCGACGATCGTAAAATCCGTCTTATAACCTACATGCGACGGATTTTTCCACAAAAACAAAATAAGCAGTATCTGCTCTGATGAAAGTAGTTCAAGTTAACGATGTTACCGCGTGGGCTGTTAACTAGATCGGCGGTGGTACGGTGGAAACAGAATAAAACACCGGCACCGTATAGAAGTGAAACTCATCAACTTTCCTTGGTACGTTCTACCGAGTTCATTGAAAGTCTGCTACTTTTTACCTTTATGCACTAAGGAATAAGGTAGAAAATGGTCGACATCATAGGACGTAGCCAGTCATGGGACGTTGCCGAAATATAGTCCTTATTTGAGTTCACATTTTACCTATACTTTAAATCATAGTGAAATCACAGAAACTCACGACCGAACTCCCGAGGTCGGTCCCTGGACCCTTCCAGGGACGTCCATCCATTATTTATCAACACTCTTAAGTGTCTAAAAAAAGCTCGTTAAGCCGTTGATTTCGGCTGTCATTAATAGATATTTGATCTTTACAGGTCGTCACTGGCCCGAGATACTTCTTGTTCGTGTCGATGACTGTTATTTATTTAAATTTATTTCGACCAGAACTCAGCCATGTCGACGGCGTTGGTGGTGACTTCGGACAGGTTTTTTAAGTCCAGGTGGAGTTGTACGCTGGGGCTGCAGGACTGTTCGAAAGATATACCGCGGCCCCGGAACGCAAAAGGCGTGGAAGGAACATGGATGGTCTTTAGTCAGTAAAAGTCTGACACTCCCGCCCGCTCCGTCCAGAGTGGGAAAAGTCATTGATGATTTCCCATCCGAAAATTAAACATAGGTGGCAGGTCAGAAGGTGGGCCACGGTTCGGGATGAGGCTCCGCAGTCGCACTCAGCTTAAATACTGACAACCAGTTGTATTACCCAGTACTGAATGGGTTGTAGAGGTCAGATAGGTCCATGTAAACTACTCGTATACAGTTGCATCCGATTAGACTGGAAGAAGACCCCAATGTAATAGGAAAAATGCTACACAGATGAAAACTTCGAATAGACTGTCGCATCTATACAGATAGTTTTATTTCTTTATCTATGGCGTAGTTAAATTGAACGGAAGCGTAGGAAGGTTGTATCGAGTTAACTTTTTTTTGCAGTAATGGTTTATTTTTATCTTTTAACAGTTAAGGGTCGTTGACTAACCGTTAAATATATTATAAACTTTATAATTAGCTGGTGTTTCAAACTTGTGTAAGATATTGATCTAGAGATATTTTGATAGGTCTATTCGGTTTGAGATCGTTACCAATGATATTTAATGTTTGATATCCAGTAGACTTATTTTTTAGAAGGTCTTATAAATAAATCTATAATAGGGCTGAGACGCTTGTAAAAATGTTTTGTATTAAACGTATATTGATGTTAGACTACTCAAACTACGTTGTCAAATATGTGGATTTCTCTGCGTCGCATATTGTAAGGAAATTAATTTTAATCATACAAAAATAGTATTTGAAAGTCCATCATAATCCGGTACCTACACATCCGACATTAATTTGGAATTTAAAAAATCAATTTAATGAAAAAAAGCAAAGAAAAATTGTTTTATTGCACTACCCAGAATCACGAATTCTAAATGCATTGTTAGCAACCATATCAAATACCTAGTACTGCTTCTGTTGTCAAGCAGTACTAGGTATTTACTAGTTATTACATAAACACCTTGTCTAGACTGTAAACCTGCAGTTGCAATGCAAATAATATGCAATAATATCACTGGGAGAATTACGAAACTTTATCTTATCTTAAATTTTTTGTATACAATTGCGAAGTTATAGTGAGTGATATAAAAACACCCGTTGGGGTGTTTGTTATCAACTTTTTCAACTAAAAAGTATTGATTGGATTTTTCTGGAACTTGACCGTTACAAACTTATTGTGGGTGTAAAAATACTCCTAACGAAGCCAAAATGCACTTGTTCTCCCCGTCTTTGCGATTATTTCTGATTTTGGGGGTTAAAATTCCATCTTTTTATAAGATTTTTTTTAAAATAATATGTTTTGAATTTAAAATGTCTACTTTAAACAATTTCACGACCGCCATACTGTTCAATCCATCAATCAGCACAATGTTTTAAGTGTGTAACATTGTGTGTTACCGAAACAGGCAAAAAAAAATATTATTATCTATTTAAATATAAAGGGTGTAAAACACCTCTTCACGAAGCCAAAAGGCACTTGTTCTCCCCATCATTGCGATATTTTTTTTGTTCTACACTATATCTGGGAACCTTCTAGTTACTGAGATATGGGGGGTCAAAGTTACAACTTATTGATAAGTTTTTTTCTAAATACAAGTTTTTTTAGTAAGATTTTGACTTTGAACACCTCCAAGACCCCCGTACTATTCAATCCATCCATCAGCACAATGTTTTAAATGCGTTACATTGAGTTGTACCTACCACAAAACATGATTTATATCCTCAAAAAAAAAGTTGTTTCCCAGCAATAATTTTTGCGTAAAGTTACTTATTATGATGTACAGAATGCTTAACGGCTTTGTGATGAGGTGGTTTACACCCTGTATGCTCTAATTTATAAAGATATTGTGTAAAAAATATTAATTTATGTGGGCGAAGCCGTAAGTGACGGCTATTCATTCATTTATCATATTATTTACTTCAATGGTATTTATCAATTTAAATTAACTATTTGAAACCATCAAGTTATTTTTAAGTTTACACGTGTTTTTCTTATCTTGCCTCTGCCAATTCATTTATCACGAATTTTATTTTTATAATTTCGTCGTTATGCTAATTCTGTTTGATTATACCGTAATTGACTACTTTAATTTATCTTTAAGGCAAAGATTATCTTCCCAATCAAGGATAGATAAGCATCGGGCTTTAATTTCAATGGTTTTCGACTTTATAGATACAGCATGTACCAGAAAGGTGTAGTTAATCAGCCAACTTTCTTAACGGGACAAACATAACGTCCCATACAAAACTTCACTCCCCCACTCGACCTAAATGTATGTACCAGCTATTTATTCGCGGATCGATGCTGGTACTCACGACCACCAATCAAGTTATACAATAAAAGTTTATGCGGATCTCACAAAGTACGGATAACCTATTCAAAGCGGGGCCATATTATACTATAAATCTGTAACTTGATGCACATTATGTTGTGTAATTTATTTCATCACCGCTGCTCTCAAAACGGTGAAGGAAAACCTCGTGAAGAAAACAGCATGTCCTAGCACCAAAAAATTCAAAGTCAAGTTACATTTACCAATCCGCACTAGGGCCCGCGGGCTAGATTGTAGCCCATTCCTTCTCATAGAGAGGAGGCCTGTGTCCCACCCGTGGGAACATTAATAGGCCGATAATGATGATGATAGCTTGACGTGTCGCCTTGTGTACAATGGTGAAAGAAGTTCACTTTGGTGATCTGTACACTCTAAAATAATATAACCATATCTTTCTGAAACACACTGTAGGTGTATTGTATTCTTTTGTGAATAATTTAGTCCTTTGATGTTGTTTTTATGATAGTTTTGCAGATATCGATATTTTAGCTGGCACTGGTGGGTGCCATATAAGTTGATTGAAAGATAAGGTTCTGTAAAAACATCGTGAGATTGATTATATTTATTTCAATCATCGATCAATCTACCTACAACTTGTAATTTGCAGTTCTAACCACTGGGTCACTATTCCTCAACATTTGGTTTCGAGTAGTAAATTTTATTTCTGCCTATAATTATTATAAACCGTACGTCGTCCTTCCGATGTGCGAAAGGTTTAAAAACCGGTATAACTGACCATTTAACATATATTCATTATGGCTCTTATTAACGTGGCAACAGAATTAATTATAAACTTTTTATACCTAACTCAAAAAGCCAATTCTCGTACTTACTACATAATAAACCCAAAGTTGTTTAATATTTAGGCCTATAAAATAAAGTTGTGTGTATTTCATAAGAATAAATTATTTAGTTCGAAAAGTGTGTTGCCGAAGTGGTAGTAGGAAATCGCTGTAGATTTTTTTAATTATCGAGTAGCTCATTTAATCTTCAGGGTCTATTAAACCAACGGAGTCGTAAATTACAAGACACGGAGGTACACTTTATAAACAAGCCAAAATTTGTAAAATTCCATTGCTGTATAGGAAACAAGCTTAGCGTCATCATCATCATTAGTTCAGTCGAGAATCATCCACTACTGGGTGTTCTTGTGCCTATAGAGGTATTTTAGGCTAGTTCACTTGAGGATGAAGAATTCTTTGGATTGAAAACACTCATGCGGCCTGGGCGGTACTGGGCGTCTTAGCATATGCGTTAGCAAATTCAGCCTTACTGCTGGGACCCAGGGGGGTTCATTGTGCGAGTTAACGTCTCACAGGTGATTCCAGTATTCGATCCAAATAGCTAGGTTTAAAATATAGTAAAATGAAATCCCCGCATCAAGTTATCACTCAATCCTTCCATGGTCAAAGTCATTAAAGTGCAATTAAAATTAGTTTATAAATCAAAACAAAATTCAAATTAACTAATGTTTTGTGGTCACGAACTAACTGTTTCCCACAAAAAAGATAAACAGTATCATTACCTGATGACATCTTATAGTTAGTAGTTTGAGAGGTATCAATTAACTTTAAATCTTAAATGTAATGACAGAAAGTTCTTTCCCTAGAAGGGTTTACAGATGAAAGGTACTGAAAGTTTGTTCGGAAGTTCGTCAACTGAGAGAGATCTGAGAAGTAGTACGTTGTGTATGGTTTTCAAGAGAATATTTTCTGGTATAATTAATTAAGTTATTTGAGCAGTTACTATGATATCGCGACGTGGGATTCGTCAGTGTAGTTTGTATGCAACGGCATGGATTTCCTAATACATTTATGACGCTTTTTGGACACCACAATTAATGACTGTCGTAATTATGTTTCAGCACACAACATATATCTCTTGTCCTTATTTTAATGATCTGGTGTCAGCGCATCATGTCTTTTTGCATACTTCTCCATTACGCCACACTATATCCAAACAACTGTAACTCCGGAAAGCCAGAATCGTCAGCGGCGACTACCAGAAAAGCGCCGAGACAATGAAGCTCGACCATGTGCCAGAGAATGAATTTAACTGTCTTGGATCAAACGGAATTCATCAGAATAATCCATTACGTTCTTGCTTTCTTCTCGTTATCTCTCCAGTTACTACCTCTTCTCTAGCCATATCATCCTTTGCACAACCCATCCATTGGTTATTTGGTCCCCTACTCTTATAGCAGAAAAAACAAACTGTTATGTGCCAGCACTAAACAAACAAAAAGAGGATCACAATAAAGTAGGAGATTAATGTTACCACAGAAATTAAATCTGTCCAAAAGTTTGTTGACACATACCAGTTCTTAATCGGCCCAAAATAACTCGTCTACAAAGAATTTATAGGACAACATTTTCATTTGATTGAACTTCTAATTAAAACGAGATAAGGTTGCGTAATATTGCGAAAGTGGTATTAACCTAATGGTACTTAGACGAGTATTAAAAATGAATTGGCTCATTCACTTAAAGAAACGGCCATTTGTACAGAACGCATCTTTGTTTAACGTATCGTATGGAACATACTTGTTTATAATAAATCACGTGTAGTAATTAGTTTGAAACTTCAAAACGAAGGCTAAATAAATAAATATGACGCAATCAAAATGAACTAAATAGTGTTATAATTTTCTTAATCAATGATAACGCAAATTGGTTTTTAAAGGGTTAAAACTATCTTTGTTTTTTTAATTGCTCAATTTGTGGTCTAATAGCCTAGGTCAGTGAACGATCCGACATCATAGATGAATCTTGCTTGATGATTCGTTTTCTGGTCAAAAACCTGTCAAGGTGCTTTATAACATTTGGTAGTAATAGGTATCTAACTAAACTACTTACAAACTATATGCATATAGGGTGTAAAAACCAAACGAAACGGCAAGTACTGGTTCTTCCTATCATTGCGATATTTTTTTTAATGACACCATACCTGGGAAACTTCTATTTACGGATATATCGGGGGTCAAAGTTACAACTGTTTGATAAGTTTTTTTTTCAATTACATTTTTTAATTGTAAGTTTTTTACTTTTACCATCTCCACGTCCTTCGTACTATTAAATTCGTCCATTAGCACAATGTTTTGATTGCGTTACATTGATTTCTACGACCAAAAAAAAGTCGTTTGCAGCAATATTTTTTGCATAAAGTTACTTAGTTTGATGTACAGATTCCTTGTGACAGGGCTTCGTGATGAGGTTGGTAACACCCTGTATACTTCTTGAAATTCATAATCTAGCCATAAAATTTAATCGATTTCGTCTGGCAAACAGTTAAAAGGTGAATACATTTACGTCACAGACAATCTTTGGTTTATCTATAAGATTCATTGGCCGTGTCTAGTTCCGCTGACCAAGATAAAATCTTTTTGGAATCTATACTAATATTATATATAATATTATAAAGCAGAACGGTTTGTTTGTTTGGTTGAACGCGCTAATCTCAGGAACTACCGGCTCGAATTAAAAAAAAATATTTACGTTGGATAGTCTATTTCTCTAGGAAGGCTACAGGTTATATAACACGCTATGAGCAATAGGAGCGGAGCAGCAATAAGAAATGTTGCAAGCGGGAAAAAATCTTCCGTTGAGCAGGCGATGCGTTGCGATGTCAAAACTTCACGCGAACGAAGTCGCGGGCAGAAGCTAATGTACTATAATAAATAAAGGGCTTACCACTACCTCCTATAGCAGTTTTATATAATTGTTACTTGAGAGTGGTAAACAAAAAGAGCTAGAAGAACCAAACAGCTGTACCAGTCAGAAGGCGGCTGGGTGGCTGTCATCGTTCATCATTTTCTTGACCGTATCCCAAATTATTTGGGATCAACGCAGAATATCTTCTTCTTCTATCTTCTTCTATACTTCTCTATTAATCGCCATCCACACACCTTCTTTCTTGCCATATCATTCACAAAGTCAGTAAATAAAAGTTGATGGTGCTGTCCCTGACGTGTAAATAGTTCCACTACTTATATCAACACGTTCCAACACTGGAATCCTAATGTTGAGTGATTTGGCCTCAGGGCCTGTCAAAGGGCGTTCTTTAATCGTTTGATTCAATTCCGGTATAATTTGTTTGCACGTAATCTATTCTTATGTCATTATCCGATCTTTGTGGCAGCTGATAATAAGGTTTTAAATAAGTGGTAGAATAAATAAATGTTCATCTTGACACCATAGCATGATGGAAATACAACTTCTTTATAAGTAAATCGCTAAGGACTATGTTCACCAAAAAGATGACGGACGATTATCTAAAAACAGCTGTTTAAAACACATTTTTGTATGGGAACATGTCACATTGACCGCTGTTTTTAGATAATCAGACTGTTATCTTCTCGGTGAACATGGACCTTAGTGTTACATCCAGGTCGGGTTACTGTGAGAGTATTATAAGGAACACAATTGCCTAGCCATGCACAGTGCATATGCGTAATAATAGATGTTATTATTATGTTGATGTATTACACGGTGTTACAAAAAAATCTGGTTACTATTGAGAATCCTGCGTAAAAGCACAGAATTTGTCTTTGCGCGTCTAAAATCTTAAATCACGTATATTCATAACAGTTTCCTCGTCTATGTCTCTTACATCCTAGATTTTATTTGCAATGCGTCACCCATGGGTTTGGTTATTACCAATTAACATTAACACTAGGAAAATTAAGTGGGAAAGTAATACAATAAGACCCGGGCCCTGTATTCAAAGAAATATACATATACATGTTAACAAATTACAACAAAAATTGGAACAATGCAATCATCATACGGGCTTGTCATGGGTGTCGTCTTAAAATAACTATAAAATTACAAAGCATAAGAAGAATGCATGTATTTGTCTGTCAATCATAATGATACCCGCAGAGTATTGAGGAAAAGGCTGACTTTTTTACTACGGAAAATATGAAAACAGAGACATCGATTGGGAATTTCGTTGATTTACTTTCCTGCAATACATATGTATTTGTGGAAACACGTTGGGGACTCTCCCTAACTCTGAAAATTATTATTTCTACGGGATCAACAACCTAATAGAGAACCTGTAAATTTACAGAATTTATACGGTCCCCTTAATTTTAACTTTTAGCATGAGATTATTAAAAAGATGTCCACTGCTGCACATAGGCCTCCCCAAAGTGTTGCCACTTTGACCGATCCTGTGCGACTTGCATCCAGCGTATTCCTGCAACCTTCACCAGGTCATGGGATGTCAATATCTAATTTTTAAATAAAAAATGTTCACACTATGACGTATGCAAAAATGTTATGAAAATCTCTTCTGAAATCCGAAACGAACTGTTGGTGGTTTTATATATGTCAATAAATCATAATAATTAAATGTAAGTTTACTTGTAATTAGGTAAACTGCAAAAGCAAAAAATGAAGAATTCCGTTCATGTTTTGGATAGACATCCCGTCAATGCTTACTTATTTCCAGAAAAGTATGTTGCTTTTTGCAATGTAGTTTAATGGAGGCGCCAATTATATACCTGTAACAAAGAAAAATACATTTATACTAGTTGTTACAAAGCTTATTTCTGAAGAAAGATTTCTATGTAGCGGTAGTAATTATTATTTCATTATAGTAATAGTGTTCGGCAAAATGCCGAGTTCCTGCTTCCGAGTACCTATAGAAAATAACAGAATGAACAATGAAAATGATAATGGGTGGAAATGTTTTCCGTCTTTCAGAACTGTGAAAAATTTCATGTTACACTTACGAGTTTATTGGTATTCAAATTCTGATTGGAATGTATAATGTGTAAGTAATATTTCAAACGTCATTTTCATTGCACTAGTTGTCTTATTATTAAGTATTAAATACAAACTACAAAAAAAAACGCACTTTACACGTACGTAAAGTGCGATTTTTTTAGTAAATTCAAAATTAACAATCAAGACGTATCTTTATCGTTAGTTTTGAATTTACAACAAAACAGCATATTTGCATACTATAACTAGTTAAGATAGTATCAAAATGATAATGACATCGATCTATCTAAATTAGATTTTTTATGATGCTCCATATACTTGTCCCATGTAATCTAAGGAGTTAAGACATGCTTTTGACGAGAGGAGCGGTGGCCAGAGTAAGCGGATGATAGGATAATCCGGTTAAGCAGTATTGCAACTTTATCGAATTGTGAGCGAGTGGCCATATAAAAAAATGTAGTGGTTTCGTCCAAAGAGGTTCTCAATGAAAACAAGGCTAATGTTAAATGGGCCACTATAATTGCTCTTTTTCTCACTTTTTTTACGAAAACCAAAAACAATTAAGAAAACGTTCATAAACGTCAAGTTTTAATGAATTAATATTTGCTAAAACATTTCCGAAGTCTGGCTAATTTAACTTTCTTTCAACAATAAAAACGTATAAAAGGAAAATTCAATTAAAAAATTGTTAACAGAACAATTTTTTTACAAAAATTGTAGAATTCGGACCACCTTTTGTTGTGCTATACAAAGAGAGGCAGGCAGGCAAACTTTTGTTTTGTGAAGCCGCAAAAAATTAAATCAGTATTATAAACGTTCAAAGGCTAGGTATATGGGGTTCGGATATATTTAACTTTCCTTTTGGACAAGCAGATATAGGGCTATTTAATTGAAATAACGTCAATTCCGCTAGGTGATATTGACAGGATTGGTTCGTGGTCGTAGTTTTAGTTTGATCCTTGAATAGATGATCAGTTAATCACCCATAACATGGGTGATCAACTGATCACCTATTCAAGGGCATGGCATGTTTGCTAGGTTAACTGCTGAGTTCCTGAACTGAGTTGTGGAGGTCAGATATGCAGTCGCTCCATATAAAAACTGGTGTTCAGCTGAACCCGGTATAATAAAATTTATTCAAATATATGTAAGGTAAACTTTTATTGGTATTCTTAAATCTATGTCAAGTTCACACAATGTTTTGAGCCTGAACTAGGTAATCCTGTGTTTCAGGCAATTTGAGGTAAAAATAAATTGATTAAATAATAATCACATAAGACATTAATATTATTGGTGCTAATATAAAAATGGTACCTAAGTATAAATGGTAAGATATGACTGGACACCAACCCCAACGTAGTTGGGAAAAGGCTAGAACCAGATTGGTGTTCACTATCTGACAAAAGAAAAGTGGAACTTTTCCTTGCAGTTCTGTCTAAATTTCGTGTCATTATCACATCTGGTTAGCCTTTTGTCAAAGAGACTTGAGTCGGTTTCCAGTCTAACTAAAGGCAGCAGATTACCACTGTTTTACATGGATCAGTCTATCCATCACGTCGTGCAGCCTCCTCAACATGTCTAATAAGTATACAATAATACCCTAATCAGTGTACTAGACGCTGTAAATTTTAACCTAGGGTATTCCCAACACCCACAATAGGCGATATCTTTATTTTGTCAACATCTCTGTTATTATTTAATAAGATTTAGATTACGCTATTATAACAGTACTTAGTGTGATAGAACTAACAGTTAGCACATAATATTCGAAACTGTTTTCAAAGAGGTTTAATAAAAAAATCACGGGAGGGAGTGTCAGACTTTTACTGACTAAAAACCATCCATGTTCCTTTCTCGCCCTTTACGTTCCAGGGTCGTGGTATCTCTTTCGAACAGTCCCGCAGCCCCGGCAGGCCCTTGCGGGCCCCTCCCTTTATGCTGACGTCTCTTTGAGGTGCGCGTGGAGTACGAACGTGCCGTGGACACGGCCTGTCGTCATTAGACGGACGGACGGCTAGCTAGCCCATAGCTCACCGTCCACAGGCCCGCGTCTACGGTGGCTGGTAGCCAACACGCGGCTCCCGACGCTCGGTGCGTCTCCTGCGGCGGCTGGGACGAGGGGCTTTCTCCCTCTCGCGTTCAGCCACCTCCTTCGCTAGCATGACTGCTTCGCAGAAGGAGGTGACGGCTTCCCATTCCGTCTCGCTCCGGACCATGGATTGAACCAGGGCCGGACGCGAGAGGTCGCTGCCGCCGATCGCCGCTACGAGGACACGGCAGTGCTCTGCCCACGCGGGGCAGACCTCCACCTGGGTTTCATTGGTATACCAATATACCAACAATGTCGCTAATCTGATTCCCTTGAAGCAGCTAAGAAACTGGTTAAAGGATCACTCCCGAATACAAGCGGAGAAATGGTGGACCTCGACACCGGGTTGCAGGCAACCCAAGGAAGCTATGCCATCCCTGGATACAAAACTGTCCAGGCGCAGAAGGCGTGTGGACAGTTACAGAGATAGCCTGCGTGTGGTGGCGGGGATCATCACTGGACACTCCTCACTGAATAAACACTTCCATACCCTAGAAATCACTGATAGCCCTCTGTGCAGAGGTGGCATATGTGCTTCTTGAGTGCACAGGCGTTACCAAGATTCGCGAGGAGACCCCAGGGTATCCGCAAGTGATCTTGCGGATGTCCTGAGGAGACCGGGAAGTTTGATCTGCTTCTGGAGGGAGGTGGACTAGTTGGAGTAACTGGCCACCATGGCTCACGCACAATGGTCCTTCTTACGGACTAAGTGCGGAAACCTAAACCCCCATGGTAGATAGATAGTCGCTAATCTGATGTGTTTTCTGTGAAGATAACTCTGTTTAATTTAGGTAGATACATTTTTAGGCACTTGCTTGCTACTGAGAACTTTTCCAGCAATTGTAATAAAAAGATTCGCAAACTCGAGCATGTTTGCTTTATTTTTATCGCCTTCCTCTTTATCGCAACGGAAATCCTTTATTACAACACGTCTATGGTCTTAATTTAGTTATTAAAACGTGTTGTATGTTTATTGTATGATATAATGGTTGTCAACCACGTGTGATGAAACTAGCTTTACCTACCATTTCGCTTGCGTTCATCACCGGTCAAACGATATTGCTTCAGAACAAATTAATGACACTGCTTGGAGCATGATTTGAAATTTTCTCGTAAAAACAAATGACGACTCCACGTGTCGCTCTCATCGCAAGTATTCTTGAGGTTGTAAACGTATCTCCTCAATTTATGAATGAATACGGTCATGCACGTTACTGTAAAAATTTATATGCACCTAGCATATGTATTTTTACAGTTACGTGGTTCTATGTTTCTTACTACTACGTAAAAAAATAAGCAAGTTTGTTACTCTTTGTCGTAAAAACTACTGAACAGGTTAAGATGAAAATTGGCACACAGATAAATTAGAATCTGGATTATCCAAAAGGGTACTTTTTAATCTGGCGGTACGATCTCGTGGGACAATACCCGAACTCCATACGTGCGAAGACCCAGGCAGACCGACAGTTAAAATAATCATAGATTATTAGTAAAGCGGTAGAAAAATTCTTATCAGGAAAATTACGATATTACTTTCTAAAATTAGACTTATATTTATTTATTAACTAATGTTACCAAAACCGGTTACGTGTGATATAATAACCTTACAAACTTTATTTATATACTTCCGGAAACTTTATCGGTACACATTGTAATTCTGACATTAACATTGCACACGTGTTTATGGGTCGTGGCTAATAATAACAGCCGCTCGGGCCGATCTTTAGGTTAAGGTCTATGGATAGCTGACCACCCTTATATACCAAGTTTCCTCCGTGCCTCGGAAAGCACGTTAAGCTGTTGGTCCCGGCTGTCATTTGTTCATCTTTGGCAGTCGTTACAGGTAGTCAGTGGCCCAAAAAGTCTGACAAACGGTCTTATCAAGTGGTATCGTATTACCCAATATTAACTGGGTTGTGGAGTTAGTCGCTCCATGTAAAATACTGGTATTCAGCTGCATCCGGTTAGACTGGAAGCCTATGCTTGGGTAACTCATAATTAAGAATTGGATATTTCTACTGGGACACACACTTGGCTCGGAAGTAATATAATAAAAAAAATAAAAAAAAAATAACCACTAAAAATAAACAAATAAAATAACACACACACATAATCACACACAAACAAAACACACACCACACACACACACACAACACACACACACACACACACACATCACACACACACACACACACACACACAAAAACACACACACGTGTGTGTGTGTCACATCACATATAATTATTTTACCACCGATTACAACCACTTATAACTCTATAAATAATTGAAACTCATTGCCTTACATAATCCACACGACTGGCAAACACATTAATTAAAAACCTATTACAATTAACGCATTTTTTTTAAATAATTAATTACGTGATATTTAATACATATCAATTAAGGTAAAGTTCCGTTGTTTACAATCAACTTTACAGTTTACTCTATTATTTATTTAGTTAAGAACGTAAATTCACATATATCGCCTTAAATCTATTTTTCGCCAGTTCTTTTCAAGTCTGTGTAATAATGTCCGAGCCTATTGCTTATAAACCGGGCTGAATTCCAGACACTGAAATATTTCTGGCGGAAAAACCAAATACCACTTTGCACGACTCGGGAATTGAATACAGGACCTCATGTTCATAAGTACCGCCTACAATCATTATACCCAAAGAGACAATCTTAACTAAAATATTTAACGCAAAACTATTAAACCCTATTCCGCTGAGTCAAAATGGCGGAGTTGATACGTCAACAATTGGTACATTAGTACCCAAAGGAATTATCTCGAAATCACGAATTACTTATTCAAATGAATTCTACAAAGCAAGACTGATTGTCGAAAGCTTGTAATTTTCGTGAATGAACATCATTAGAAGACATTTTGGTTTAGAATTTGAAGACCAAAGGACATTTTCGTAATTTTAATTTAGAATTCGAAATTGAAAAGTGAATTTATGAAAATACGCCATAATTTTCTTCAGTAAATATTTGATACTATCTTAAATTTTGTTTTCGACTGTGACAAAATATAGGGTGGATTTTTTCAATGCCGCCTGAAGGGAAAGTACTCTAAAAACAACCCACGTGGTTGATTAAAGCCTATTCCCATTCATTGAGAGGTGGCCGTGTCCCAGCAGTGGGATCATTATAGGCTGATGATGATAAGAATATATCCTTTGAGTAAAAATTGCTATCTCCAGTATTTAGAGTACGGAAAGTACTCTAAATACTGTAGATAGATAAAAATTCCAGCCTGTATATTTGTTACTTCATCTATTTTTTTTTCGTTGTCTAAGGAATCCCGTTCAGACTAACAGACTAGACACACTATTTATGCTGACTTTTCTAACCATTCTGGCTCTTTTCAAGGCGTTAAAGCGTATAAATTCTTCGAGCGGACACATTAAACTTTTCTAGAAGCCAGTTTTTAAATGTCATCTTATCTTAACTGAAATAACTGCCATATATTATTGGGAAAATTAGCAAGCAGAGTTTATTCAGAACGTTGTACTGTTGCGAGTTTAACTTCACTGGCAAACTTTAAATCCCGTTAAACCCGCTGGCTCGGTTTCGTAGGCATTTTTAGCCAGAATTTATCCTTACTCGGAAAAGTGGCATAAAAGGATTGGTTTTAAAGCTTAGTATTTTAAGTAACTGTAATTTAACTATAAGTGTAGTACACTTTAAAGGTTAGTAGAGCATTAAGAGACAAGGGTTAAGCTTAATTAGTTTTTCTATTTTTCACTAAAGGTTCATACGTTTTCACGTAATGTAATGTTGTCTATTATAGTAATTAAAAGAACTAGAGTCGAACTAAAGTCCAATAGATATTTTTGCTTCGGATGCAAATAATTATTGTCTCGCACTACGTGTGTTTCGACGTCACTCGTAAATAATTGCTGATATCAAATACAGCCTAGTTACTGTTTTGATTTCATAATGCCCTATTAGCAGAATACTCAATAAAACGTAGGTATTCAATAGATTTTATGAAGATTCATAGTCTGCACGTTTGTAACATGTGAGTTATCGTGAGTGTATAATTATGTGTTAACTGTAGTTTACTTACCCCTTTTTTACCATTAGAAAAAATGCTAAAATATTTTCTACAAAACAGGTTCCAATAATCACCAATTTGTAACACTCAACTTCTTCACGGTAACAACAAAGAAACCCGGAAATCGTTCGCACATAGCCCCAGACCTAAAACTTGCAATCAGCAACCATCATTCACATAAATGGGTTCAACGAGACGCCCGACTAAAAAAAATCAAAACAATCAGTGTTTGTGTCATTGGACTATTAAATGGAATGTGTTGTAGTGTAAAGTTTGAATTTGTAAATCGAATGCTCATTGAGAACGCGGGCGCGGCACGTGGTGGCCAGCGTGTAAACGGAGACCAACCTCACCGACTCAGGAGGATAGCGTAGCTCATCTGCTACCGAACTGTTGGCCATTTACGTCGTCTCAAAAATTAAAAAAAAGTTTTTTCTCTGAAAAAAATATCATGGCGGTCTTTCAGGCGACGTGAAAAGTGGCGTGTTATAAATATTATCTAACTTGTTTGTCAATCGTGTTTGTGGGAAATCCGAACAATTTGTTTACATTCTGTACCCTCAATAAAGGTGTTACGTTTTAAGCTCCAAGTAAATAGCCTCCGTGCAATTGACGATAACATTAGATTTATAAAACCGCCGCTAAGGTGATATACGAGGAGAAAGAAAAGGTTTCTGTGACAATGAAAGTGAACGAAAATAAAATTGAGTATGGAGATGTGGATAAATATGAATATGTACCTCCCGAGGGAGGGTGGGGGTACATGGTGTGCGTCGGACTGTCTGTCATATTCGTAAGTAGATTTATATTTTATTTTTATTTATTTTTTTTGGCGTTGTCGTTCGTGGTTATGTGACAGCGTGTGTTTTGATCGTAGAGTCGCAAGTTTGATTCCCAGATATATATATTTTTTGTTTTTTTTTCTTACTTATTTATTTCAAATACAAATCTTAAAACATATAATCTTAAGAAATTAAATCTTGGATAATTCTTTACAAAAATCAAACGTGGCAAAACCAAATAAATATAATAATTATCATGTCATTAAAAAATAAAAAAGTACAGCAGAAAAAAATAGTTTGTGTACACGGTGCTTCAAATTACTTGAAGACAAAAACTACGGAAGTTATTTCTTTACATGTGCACAATAAATAATTAACATTATATCACGCCTGCAATGTTGAAGAGTTAGCCAGAGATGTAGGTACACCAATACTTCACTTTCAGGTAATTTAGTAAAGCCACATGTCGCTAGATTGAAAAAAAAAAAAATATGTTGCAGGCAAAAACCCATAAACTAGAAAAAAATAAATTTAAACAGATAAAATAGCATAGAAATCATTCATATTCATAAAAATATCAATGAATTAATTAAAAATCATAAAATATCATTCAATTAATTAAAAATAATAAATATACCATGATTATGATCATGAGCGATGTGTAATGTCATGTGTTTTGTTTTAAGTTCCATGTAACCTATCTAAATATCTTCAACGGAGTACAAAACCAGATTCCGTAAATACTTCTGAGAAATTAAGTAAAGTAGCTACTAAAGTCGTCTCTAATATTATTTTAAAATTAGCAATCTATTGTTTGTATAGATTTCTGTTTTTTAGGGTTCCGTAGCCGTTTTTTTTTCATCAAACCCATACGTGTGGGATATCTATGGGTGTCTTCAAAAATGATATTGAGGTTTCTGACATTTTTTTTTTCTAAACTGAATAGTATGCGCGAGAGTCACTTCCAAAGTGGTTAGATGTCTCTTCAAAACTAAAAAAAATATATGCTGTACATTACCATGTAAACTTCCACCGAAAATTGGTATGAACGAGATCTAGTAGATAGTTTTTTTTTAATACGTCATGGACAGCAATTTACCTTTCAATCAATCTGCTACGGAACCCTTCATGGGCGAGTACTACTCGCACTTAGCCGGTTTTTTTATAAAGAGAGACGATTGTATTTTTGTGTATAACGATAAAACTTAAAAACTTCTGGACCGATTTGAAAATTTCTTTCAACAATGGATATCTACATTATCAACGAGTAACATAGGCTATATTTTATCTCCATACTCCCACGGGAATGGAAACCGCGTGACGTCCGCTGAGTCAAATATTTAAATTAAAAAAAATGAGCAGCTATGTATTCTATTAATAGAAAACAAGTTTATATACATAATATAGGTGACAGTAAGATTCTAAAAATAAAACATAACAACTTTTTCGTTCCTTCTTAGTTTTTAGGGTTCCGTAGTCTTGACAAGGTAGTTTCGTCATGTCCATCTGTCTGCCCGTCTGTCCGAGGTTTTGCAAAGAGACCATAAGAACGAGAAAGCTGTAATTTTGTAGGGCTGTGTATATCACTTAATCGCTCTGTCTTAACCTCTAGTCAATTTGCATTAGCATTTTCAAGTTTCAACATGCTATGTATCTAGTATAACTCCTGCACAATATAAACAGTTGTGAACAGCTGGTGACCGGTATAAATGGGAAATGCTGACTTCTATATAATGTAGTTCGAAATCCGCCATTTGTTAACTTATTGTACCCGGTACATATTGTACCGGCTCTGCACTTACCAACCCTACATTGTCCGGTCTAATAAAGTAGTTACCGTGCCATATCGGCGTGAGCTGGTCAGATAGAGATTATAATGTCAAATCAGTCAAAGCAAAAACGACGTCAATCGCTGCATTTTGGGCCACGCCACTCAAGAATGCGCCGAATTATTGTGACAAAATTGGTGTTATGTGGTGGTCTTATGATCAAGCCGATTCCGATAAGTGTAACTTCGGTATTATTCATCTGTGATCAGTTGAGGTGTGATCACACCTTCAAAATGTTGCTAAGGATGTAACGTTAGCTATACTCCGATTTTATTCTATATATCGTTGCTATTAAGATAAAATTACGTTTTGCATAATATTAAATTTATACCGTTATAAATTACCACTTACATTTGACACTTATTTTTTTTGCACCGTGACGTCAAATGGAACTTAATAGTACATTCTTTGTCTGTTTTTTATATAGTAGGTATTGAAAAGCTATAATAACGACCCGATTTAGATTATTTATTTGTAATAAGTTTTGCATACCAGCCTGACATGAATTATCAATTAATAATGCAAATAGATACTTCTATAATAAGCACGTCAATAAAATTACGTCTTTAATCTAATTAAAATTACACTTTTTCAACTGTCGAACATGAAATTCAATACTACTAATTAGTGTACCTAAAAGTAATTAAATTGAAATATCTACCTCTTAATTAATGCAGATCGTATATGTTTACATTTCCGAAGTTATCTAGTCACTCGGTAACCATCGAAGACTTGTTGCTACCGCATTATTAACCCCACAATAAACCCAACTTACCTCCAATATCTATTGTAGTCTGTTCAGGCGTTTTTTATGCACAAATCCACTCAATTTTAATGAGACCACCGCACGCAAGCAGATACAATGTCTGATGTAGATAGGTACGTTATAAATATATATTTAGGCAAATAAAATGTAGCAGAGCTGCTACTCTCTAACGTTTCGTCAATACGGACGGATCTATCCGTCTCTATCGCGCACGTCTGCAGACGAGTGCGTGTGAGAGACGCGGATACATCCGTCCGTATGGACGAAACGTTAGGGAGTAGGGCCCCAGACACGGAACCTGAATTTGTACCCGGTTGATGGCAATAGGTAATTAGGCACGCCTTATATTATATGGGGTTTACGTAAACGTATGTAATATAAAGAATATATATATATATAATTCGAATAAACAGACGTGCCACAAATCTTGACGACGTAAATTTCGCCCTACTGCAGGTTCATAATTGGTTTACCGCTAATAATTTAGTACTTAATGGGAATAAAACTAAGTGCATAAGATTTGCTTTACCAAATGTCAAAAGTAGTGATTGTGACATAGTATTGAATCAAGAGAAACTTGAATTTGTCAATAAAACGGTTTTCTTGGGAATTACGCTCGACCACAGGCTACAATGGGGTCCTCATTTAATATCTCTTGCAGGCCGGCTGAGCTCAGCAGCGTATGCTGTTAGAAAAATCCGTCAATTTACTGATGTTGATACGGCGAGGATAGTCTATTTTAGTTATTTTCATAGTATTATGTCATACGGTATTTTACTATGGGGACGGGCTGCCGAGTCTATTTTTATTCTGCAGAAAAGAGCCATCAGAGCCATATATGAATTACGTAGACGCGATTCTCTAAGGGAACTGTTTAAGGAAATTAATATCATGACAGTACCTTGTCAATACATATATGAAAACATCATGTATGTTAGAAAAAATCTGCATTTATTCAGTAAAAGAGGTGACAGACACCACTATAATACTAGAAATAGGGACCAACTAGTTCAGCCAGGTTTCAGGCTTGCTAAAGTAGATTCATCTTTCATGGGGTACTGTTTAAAATGTTACAATAAAATACCTCCCCACATTCTACAACTGAATGAGACGAAATTTAAATCTTGTGTAAAACGCACACTATGTAGGCAAGCATATTGTAAGCTGGGAGATTACATTGAGGATAAAAATGCTTGGCTAAATGCTGGTCCTGCTCCGCAACCATAGGTGCAAACTTATTGGACAACATTATTGTGGTAGCTGCAGAAGATTGTAAAAATATTCTTGCATTGTATAGATTCCATCTCTTAGTATTGTATAATTGCATAGCACATGTGTGAGTACCATGTACTGTAAAGCTACCATTTGCATTTAGTTATCTTTCATTGACTTGAATATGCCTTGGTGGCTGAGAGAATGTCATGCTCGCTTAAATGTCTTGCTGATGGTGGCGGGTGGGTCGGGTCATTTAGTTCCCTTCAATATGGTTGAATTGAATGGCGCTGATCCATGCGTCATGTTCGTGAACGGGCGCTGTCAGTCGGGACTGGTCATCTCTTAGCTGCCATGGATCATTTGAATTGCTTTATCTTATAAATTGTTGATTTAATTCTTTTTTTACTCTGGACGCTCTTATTGTGCACGTCTTTCTACATCGTTCTCACATATATGTATAATCTCAACATGAAAGATGTAACCAAGATTTTGTAACAACATTTTGATTGAAAAGAGTGTCCATGGAGTTTCTTGCCCGTTCTTCTCCATAGAGATCTACGCTAGGGAATGGGCAACTACAGTACATTCTCAAGTTATTATGCCTTGTGTCTGTGACTGTAGCCTTTTTTTTCGTTTTATCGACATTCAAAAGTGCCGTAATGGTCTAGTTGAAATAAATGATTTCAGTTTTTTTGAGTTTTTTGAAAGAGTGTAGAAAGGCACTTGTTCTCTTGTTCTCCCCATCATATCATTGCTATCATTTTTAGGGTTCCGTACCTCAAAAGGTAAAAACGGAACCCTTATAGGATCAATTTGTTGTCCGTCTGTCTGTCTGTCTGTCTGTCTGTCTGTCTGTCTGTCAAGACCTTTTTTCTCAGGAACGCGTGGAGGTATCAAGCTGAAATTCATATCAAATACTCAAGTCTATGGTCTCTTGGAGCTGTGAAAAAATCAAACTTCTAAGTCAACGCGATCAAAAGATACTCCCGTTTATGCCGCAAATTTTCGACACTCGCAAGGGAATCAAAACCTACAGGGTACTTCCCGTGAACTCAGAATCTTGAAATTTGGTACGAAGCAACGTCTTATAACACAGATAAAGGAAAAATTGCGAAAAGCATAAATTTTTAGTTACATCATATAATAAAAATATTTTTAATAATTTTAAACTTATTACCCCTTTACTCATGAACGCGTAGTGGTATTATATTGAAATTCTTAACAAATACTCAAGTCTATAATATCTTTAAGCTGTAACAAAATCAAACTTCTACGTCAACGCAATCAAAAGATACAGCAATTAAAGCCGCATATTTTGAAACTCGCAACTACTCGCAAGGGAATCAAAACCTAAAGGATACTTCCAGACGACCTGGAATCTTGAAATTTGGCATGAAGCAACGTTATAAAGTACACATATAGGAAAAATTCCGAAAATCTTAAATTTTTAGTTACATCACATAGTATATTTTTTTTAATAACTTTTACTTATATACCTACAGGTTTGTACGGAACCCTCGGTGCGCGAGTCTGACTCGCACTTGGCCGGTTTTTTGTTCTAGAACATACCTGGGAACCTTCTAGTTACCGAGATATTGGTGATCTAAGTCCCAATTTTTTCACACATTGATTTGAATATAACCCGTACTATTCATTCCATCCACCAGCACCATTGATTTGAGTGCGTTACATTGAGTTTTACCGTAAAACCGTGATTTTTTACTTATAAACGTCCTTTCAAAAAAGTTTGCGTAAGGTCGATGTGCAGAATGCTTGGTTGACGGCCTCATGAAGAGTTTGTTTACACCCTTTATATGGGATATGTCTACCTGTGTCTTGACCAGCGAAGATTAATGCTGAGGCTACACTAGGCAGCGATTTGCGATGCGACTGGAAGAGCGAAACAAGAAAAACATGGTATGGCTACATTACAAGCAAGATTTCGGCGTATTTTCTATAAATTCGCTTCAATTTCGCTATGTTGGTGTAGCCGATGTCGTGATTACAGTAATGTTGTTCCGATCGCATAAAGAAATCAAAGATAGCTAGTAATATTTGATGTACAGTGTAGCCATGTATTAATCGCTCATATTGTGTCGCAGGTCGCGTCGCGGCCTAATGTAGCCTCAGCCTCTGTACAGGCGTGATATTATGATGATATAATATTTTAGGCATATAAAATTGTTTCCACAATTTTTTTTCATCGGTCAATGCCATCAGACATAGTTATTTCAATTAGTTACACTGTGTTGCACCATATTTTTCTATATTACGAACCTGTTATGTTTCGAAGGTTGCCATTGGCCCGTTGGGTCTTATTTCCGTCAATCACTAAGGTGTTGGGTCATTCATTGGGCACGTGGGATGTTGCTAGCTTCTTTCTTATAAACGTGTCTGATAAAATTAATGTTGTAGCCCAGTAGGTGGCAAATGGCAACGGCATTGACGTCATTGGTTGAAGTTTTGAGTTTTCATGTTGTATATCAGAAAATAGGGTGCGCCAAAGTTCACCTAAATTTTCAACTCCGATTATTGGAAATCCGAAAATATTCTTCTTAACATTTTTCATCATAACAATCACAATTCCTAACTACTAGCTCTGTCTGTAATGTTCATAATTCCAAAGCATTCAACTTCATAACGTCAGTAGCAATAAACATGTATTATACTTTTATTTGTTTTCCTATATTTTCTCAACATAACCATCTTTGACACTAGTATTCAAAGTCATATGTATTTCGTTTAGATTTCTTTTTAGGGTTCCATTTTTCGTCAAACCCATACATGTCTATCTATGGATATCTTCAAAAATTATGTTGAGATTTCTAATTTCATTTTTTTCTAAACTGAATAGTTTGCGCTAGAGATACTAAAAATGTAAAAAAAAAATGTAAATGTAAAATGTAGCCTTCTGTAACTTCTAAAGTAAGACAATGATAAGTCTTAAAAAAACATATTAGGTATGTACATTATCATGTAAACTTCCACCGAAAATTGGTTGGTGGAATGGTTTGAGCTAGATCTAGTACTTAAGTAGTTTGTTTTTTAAACATCATAAATCGTAACTTTTAGATTATGTTAAATGCTGCGACGGAACCCTTCATGGGCGAGTCCGACTCGCACTAAGCCGCTTTTTTTTTTCTATGCGTTATAACACCCAAATATAAGGCTATGTCTTGGTGTTTTTTGTCTCCGACTAACCGTTTGTCGTAAAAACGATGTGGAAAGGATCCATAGGCTAGGTTAGGTTAGAACTGTGACCAAATACGCGAGAGCCGAGCGAGCGCAGGGAGCGGTACCGAGCGGGAACTCGAAATTGGTCGCGAAATTTTTCTAAGTATTATTTTCATAGTGCCCCCAAGACGATGTTTAGGGATAAAAGCGTTATGATAAAAAACAGTAGGAGTTTCAATATATTTACATTAATGATATAATTCATTACAATTTTAGGAAACATGAGTGTTATGAACATCGCCGCCGGTAGCTTAGTAGCATGAATGTAAACTTTAGGATGAAAAATTTTAGGAAGAGTGATCATTCGGATTACAAATCATTAGGAAGAACAATTAAGAACTTTAGGTGAGCCAATATGGACCCCAGAAAATATGTATTAATGGCAAAGAAGCTCTTTGACTGCTTGAGAAGATTGACATCAGCCATCGCTAAATACAGGTCTTACGCATGGCTGCGATTTTGAAAATAAAATACAAAGGCTTTGTTCGATACAAAAACATTCAAGCTCCATTCAGGATACAAGATTTGAGTATGACAATAAAATATCCTGGAAGTTCTTTATGTCGTATGTAAGTAGTTCATAGTTCTTTGTCAGTCAACAACTTTTCTCAATTCAATGTTGCGTCTCCTAAACATCAATAGGTGTGTTGCATAATATTTTTGTATTATTTTGAAACATAATCTAAATGTTATCAAATATACGAACTGATAAAGTTTTTTGTGGACATCTGCGTCAATAATACAAGTTTGAGTCAAGACCCGAGGCTCAAGCACGTGTACCTAAAGGTGGATTTTAGTGGATCGTACGTCGACGGATTTACGTTACTTTTACACCACGCTCTCGGTCGGAAAACGCTAGTTTTTCTTTCATAATAAGTATAAAATTGTCTACATCAGTCCAGTCCAGTTCAGCTACGAACGCTTGAAAATAAAGCAAATGTATGGCATGAGTTTTTTAATCAACTCGACTCGTCAACTCCATTCGAAGACAACTTACCTACTTAATACCCTAAGGGGTCGTCTCCACGAGCGAGAGAATCGCGGCGATTTGACGGATTTCTATAGGAAAATATCGCTGCGATTCTCTCGCTCGTGGAGACTCCCCAAAAGAGTTGTATAGAAAAACGTGGCAAGGACGATACTATCGCTGCGATTCTCTCGCTCGTGGAGATGGCCCCTAACCTATCATTGGCGTCATGACAACTGGCTTGAGTACGTCGACGGATTTACGTTACTTTTACACCACGCTCTCGGTAGGAAAACGCTAGTTTTTCTTTCATAATAAGTATAAAAATTGTCTACATCAGTCCAGTTCAGTTCAGTTACGAACGCTTTAAATTAAAGCAAATGTATGGCATGAGTTTTTTAATCAACTCGACTCGTCAACTCCATTCGAAGACAACTTACCCACTTAATACCCTAACCTATCATTCGCGTAATGACAACTGGCTTGAGTGACCATGACCATTGTCTTCAATAATGTAGTTAAGTATTAATATATGTATCTATTTTTATTTAAAAAGAATACTAAAAAGCAAATTTAAATATAAAATATGCAGTTTCACAGCTCAATAATGTTTTTATTTTTAACATTAAGTGAGTATGCATCATAATTTATTTATTTGTGAATAAATTTGCGTGTTTTTTAAAACTTGTTAGTGTTACGCCATTATTGGATTGGTTTAATGTTTAGATGCTATTAAAATTGTATCGAATTTGTAGGGGAACCCATGAAAATTTATCCATCCATACTAATACATATTCTAAAGCTGAAGAGTTCGTTTGTTTTGTTTTGTGTTTTGTCGAACGCGCTTATCTCAGGAACTACTAGTTGATATTGAAAACTCTTTTTGTGTTGGATAGTCAGTTTATCTAGGAAAGTTATAGAACATCATGCTACGGCCAATAGGAGCGGAGCATAAATGAAAAATGTTGCTGAAACGGGAAATATGTATTCCTTTTGTGAGCTTTTTCTGACATAAGTGTCGCAGACGAAGAAGTATAGGTCAGCTAGTGCTATTATAAAATTGAACGTAAATCTTGTCTGTCTATAACGTATTCAAACCTTTACGCTAGAACCTACTCCCGTGTAATTTGACACAAAGGTTAATATCTGGGTGGGCATCAAGGATCAAACATGATCTGGGATCGAACAACGTGTTTCCGTGGGATAATTTCTGACCGAAACGCGGACAAGCTACGGGCAAAAGCTAATAAGTACAAAACTGGTCTGTAAGGAAAGTGAAATTTATGATTAAAAAAATAGCGGTAGAAACGAACTCTAGCGCTACGATAATTATGCTGAGTGAGAATTTAAGAAGGTCGTCGACCGTCATTTATTGAAATTAGCGTTATTATTAGATAGGTATATTTTATTCATAGTTTGAAAATGTTATTTTTAGCAAATGATTTTAAAGGTGCATACGGTTTTAAGAAAAACGGCAACTTTTCACAACTCTTCAAAAATGTTTTCTTTTCCCATCACTAAACTTTGACGTTGTTCAATTGTGGAACCCCGCAGCAAAAATAAGACTGAATTGTTGTTTTTTTTTCAGATTGCCGGCACAGCACACCAGCCAGTATTCGGTTTCATTTACAACGACTTTTTGGACGAGTTGGGAGTAGGCACAGCGGCCGTCACACTCGTTTTTGGGGTGTTTCAAGTCACATTGGCTATAGCTGGTAAATATAACAGTTAATTATTTTAATATGCGATTCTCATACGGCACCACCTATCCGCGCGGTCGGGTGGTGAAACGGATCTCATGTTGCATTAGGTTGTATGAAATCTGTGGATGGCTGCCGGCACGGCGCCGACCTGCCAGCGCTTGTCGCGCAGGTAGTCGGCGCGGTTCACTAATGTTTTACCAAAAGTCTATTGACAAATTTTTTACACACACATATGCCGCCCGACCGCGCGGACGATCAGAGCACACCGTCCCTCCGCGCGGCGCACCACCAATACATTTGCTTCGTCGCACATCGCGTCGTCTGACAAGTAGGCTGAATACATTATGAGACGATTGGCTACTAAGAGAGAAATAATGGACACAATATGCACAAGGTACACGTATCACCAAAACGGTTAAAGTTTGTGTTAGTTTTTTTTTATTATCTGCTGTATTGAGGTCATATTAATCTGCATTTTATAATCAACTGGCTAACTATTACAGCCCTAGAAACTTACACACAAATTACCCGTACGGCTGCCTAACGGCTAGAGACGAGTGGGCAAATAAATACATATATAAAATTAGCTGGCTACTTATTAAGTCCATCCCAATAATAGCCTTGCTGACTGTCAATTTTTTTAGCAAGGCCTTTGAGTAACACCTATGTGGAGCTTAAATTGCGGTTTTTTTTTCATTTTTATTTTAGCCTTGTTGAACTTTTTAGACACGTGTATGGATTTAATATAAATCACTTACAGTGCAGATTTCTTATACGTGTTCAAAGATATGTAAGTGCTGCGGAGTTATTATAGGAATTAACGTTATTACCTAATACTTAGGTCCATGGTCACCGAAAAAATAGCGGTCTGATTATCTCCCATACAAAACTGTGTTTTAAACAGCTGTTTTTATAATAAATTAATTAATTTAATGGACCAAATTTGCAATGTGTTTTAAAAAAAGATTTGTGAATTGTCCTCTTCTGTCTTTATTTATTTTTCCTTGTTCCGTGTTTTGTGTATGTCTACATTTATAAAATCCTATTTAGGTGTCAAGACACTGTCACTGACACTGTATTCTATAAGTATTATTAGAGGGTCACTTGTCAAGCAGTTTAATATTTAATAAAATAACGAAATAATAGGGTAGACGACAAAAAATCATTCAAAAATAATTAATCAGTCCATATTGGTTGGAGCACCGTCTTTAATGAATGTGTAGAGTAACAATACTAAACTTTTGAAATACGAAAGTGGAAAGGTTCTAGAACATTCGAGAACAGTAGGGATACCAAAACACGGCTTATTGGACGATTCGCACGAATTTAACTCGCACAAAACGTGCGAATCGACTCCTTTAAAACATATTATTTTTTCTGTAGTCGATTCGCACGAATATCATTTATTGGCGTGCGAATCGACACCCTCACAAATATGTAGTAGACTATTCGCACACATTTCATTTTAAGGTTTAAAAAAATTAAAGTACAGTCGTATTCAGCCATCACTGAAATAAAAATAAAAAATAATCGAAGTTTAAACAGCAGATATTTACTTGAAAGTAAGAAAGATCTGTATGGAATAAGTGATAATAATAATTACTTAAAACGTGGCATGGTGTTATAATTATGAGAACTGTGTATTTTAGGTACACTTCTGAAAAACATTAAAACATGTTTTTGTTGTACCAAATGTTCGTCAATAATAAATATAAGAAAAAGTTGTTAATTATATATATACCTACCTTATTAAAAAAGTAAATGTTTGTGTAATGTAAAAAAAAATGTAAATTTTTGGTACTTTTATTTTTTATTACGCGGTTAGTGTAGTAGTAGTTTGTTAGTGACACTTATTTATTATTCTGTGATCGATATTTGCTCATTTTTAATCCTCAAACCACGAGCTTAGATGTTTAGTACTTAGTTTTAATTTTAATACAGATATTGTTGATTATAGATTGTGTTTTTATTTTCTATCTATTACGAGTAAAACATATTTGACCGTACTACTTCTGTGCTCAAGTGTACTTTATCTTAACTGCATTTCATAAAAACAATATGTGTGCGAATAGCCTACTACATATTATTTGTGAGGGTGTCGATTCGCACGCCAATAAGTGAAATTCGTGCGAATCGACTACAGAAAAAATAATATGTTTTAAAGGAGTCGATTCGCACGTTTTGTGCGAGTTAAATTCGTGCGAATCGTCCAATAAGCCCAAAACACGTGTCGACACAGATTCACAGAATGTTTCAAGTATTCTACTATTTTTTGCATTTCCGTGCCAAGCGAGGAATGGACAACAGAATAAAGCCAGTGTTCAGCTCTATGATGCAATTTTAAAACTGCCTCGCTCTGTTCTAATTGTTACAGCTTTTTCTCTTTGTATTTATTTAGTAAATGCAAAAAGAAAATAAATGTATGGAAGTGAGAATATATAGTAACAAAAAAAGTTATTTGCTTAAAAATAAGTAGGTACTTAACCTTTTTCTGGAGTTTCATAAAAAATACTTCGATCTAGTTATCTATGCTCCACGTAGTACTAGTATTATTCAATAGATTTGTCTATATATCTGTCTACCTTTTCGCACCTAAACAGCTGAACGGATTTCTATGTAATTTATAAACAGCTACCATGATTTAAGTAAAGATACTTTTAAATACTTTACTTTTAATTCATTCCCGTGAGATAACTCCCGACGTGCTCGCAGGAGAATCCACGGATTAAAGGTAGTTAAACTATGTAGAAGTGGATTCACGTTATCAATGTAGCAAACGGTTGTCAAACGCACAACCTCCAGCTTCCTTAATCACGTTTAGTTGGTTTATGAAAACTATTATACCCACAGCACAAAAATAAAATTTATTAGGTATGATTAATTTAATGCCACAGTTAGTTAATTATGTATGTATGATAATGAGATTATGAATATTTACCATTCAATGAGTAAATCATGTTGATCTAATTTAATCATTAATATCAAATAAAAATACATCAAACTTATAGAAATAACAAATTTTATCTAGTTAAGAGGCCCAGAAACATAACTTCTTTGATGTCCAACTTTATTGGGCATGTAGCATTTATCTAAGAAAATATTTAAAAGATGACACCAAAGATACGACCAATTTCACGGAATCCAAAAGTTATTGTTTGCGTTATACTTACCTTACGTTACGGTTCAGCGTAGACGAATGCTACGCGGCGTCTACGCAGCTGCTACGCATAATCTTGGGTTTGCAAGGATGCTACGCATAGCAGACACTTAGCGTAACGTTGCGTCAACTACCGTTTTAAATGCCACATTTTTTTGTTACAAGATTTATAAAAGATAGAACCACAAAATAATAACCACCAACCGACGCAACCAGTCTGACAAATAAGTTTTACCAAGGGATGTCGTATTATGAGAGAAGGTCGCTCTAGTAATAGTATATTTTATAACGAGGGACTAAACGAAGCCACTATATACCCGAGGTGGTTTGACTCCCGAGCTTGCGAGGGAGACAATGAAAGCGAGGGTATATTAAATTGGCGTTTAGTCTCGAGGTGCAAACTGTACTTTTCACTTCGAGTGCGAGAAAAATAGTCATTAAAAACCGAACAAATTTACACTCGACTAAAATTCTGAACTGAGCAGTCAGATTTTCTTCTATCAGGTCAGTCACAGATTAACAATTAAAACACAACACAAACTCTCAACATTCTAGCAATGAAGATGATCCACACTCCACAGATAATTATAGTACCTACATTACTGCAGAGGCTGGCAACAGAGGCATTCCACATACTTTTTCAAAATCAACGATACACAAACATCCATAAATTTTCCCGCGTTGAAGAGTTCATTTGTTTTTTTTTTCAATAAACCGCTTTCTATTTGCAAGCCATTTCGAAATTTAAATAAAACCTTTGACAAGTTACTCTTTTGTGACCATGTCTCAGGGTAAAAGATCGTTCCATTTTTAAATTACTTTTACTCCCTAGGAAATAAACGGTCACTTTAATCCCGCTTCGTAGGGCTATAATGGCGTACTTTTAGAGCATGAGAAGTGAAAAATACTGTTATTCAGCTGCATCCAGTAAGACTAGAAGCCGACCCCAACGTAATTAAGAAAATTCTGGGAAGGTGATGACTAGATTCATCAACGTTACGGTCAAACGTTAAAACTAACACAAACTATACCACTACTACTATAACTACTATACTACTGTAACTATATTTACTGCAACCTGCTTAAGTCAGACCGTGTTTCTCAGCTATTTTTGATAACGCAAGCTAAATATGTCCTGTCCAGCAGCCAAAAACATTTTTACGATTTAAGATTGAACGATCGATAAACGAATCAGAAATCGACATTTGTCTTTAAGAGTGTAAATTAATTCTTAATAGACTATAATGGATGTTTAAACTGAATCGTTCAATAAATTGGATCTGATAACCGTGTGACAACTCTATCAATGTCTATAATTGTATATTCCTACCGTTTAACGAGGGCGATGAATGGCATCTGATGTGTGTTAGTGCATTATAGTTTATTTATTAGGCGTTACCATTCCTATAATACAATTCTTACGTCCTTATTTATAATAATTTTACCGATATGACTACAAACTGATATTTTTCGACTTCTTCTGATACGTGAACTGTTGTCACGTATCGGCAATTATAATTTGTAATGCCCCTCAGCTAGGTCAACGACCTTAAAAGGGGGCTAAGTCAGAACTATAGACACGATAAGTGCAGGACAGGGTGTTGTACTTCGAAGACGCCTATGTCCAGCAATAGAATGCAATATACTAAGTTGTTTATTATGTTGAAACCGGAATGAAAACCCAAAGTAACAAAATTACATATTATTCTTTAAATGTCACTCTTATGATAAGTATATTTTCATTGTTATCAATATGATATTTTTACCAAAGTTGATGGCTTTTGTGAATTTTATTACAATAAAATACAAGTATCAACGCTTTACAACAGCTTCTTTATACAAAGCCTTATTATCTGTTCTTCTTACTAAAAGAAACTGAGAACGGAAAAAATCCTTTCAAATCCAGTGGATTACTTAACTCCGCGCGTTGCAGCGAAGTTTCTTGAAACTTACCTTAGCTTTGTCTAGAGAAATGGTTAACATTTTCATGATGTACACACACAGACACATAGCAATTTATTATAGGTGCTTGGCGCTAAGACTTTGATGCAATTTAGTAGTAACTTATTAAGTACTATGTAATAAACTAAATTACTTCACGTGGTCGCTCACAATGGGCCTTATCAAAAGGCTTAAAGTCACTCAAAGGGTAATGGAGAGGGCTATGCTCGGAGTTTCCTTGCGTGATCGAATCAGAAATGAAGACATCCCCGAGAGAACCAAGGTCACCGACGTAGCCCGAAGAATTGCTAAACTTAAGTGGCAGTGGGCAGGGCACATTGCTTGCAGAACAGATGGCCGATAGAGCCGAGAAAGTTCTGGAAGACGATGCGTTGGAAAACCTGCCACTAGGTGGACCGATGACCTGGTTAAGGGGTAATCCATTGGATGCGAGTCGCACGGGACTGGTCAATGTGGCGAAACTTGGGGGAGGGCTATGTCCAGCAGTGGACGTCTTTCGGCTGAGATGATAATGATGATGATGAAACTGAATTACATATTTAATTGATTGGTGTGACTTAGGTATGTAGATATCAAATACATACCTTTTTTAAGAAAAACGTTGCCCTACATTTGGAATTTCTCCTATATCGTGGGTGCGTTTACAGATATTTAAACTCACATACACAAACAGCCGAACCCGGAGCAACTACCCGTAGGATATACAAATATTTGTTTCGTGCGGGAATCGAACCAGATACACGCAGTGCAACAGCCAATCGCTCAGCCACTGCGCCAACTGTGCCTGTGTCTTATATTCATACGTTACCATAGAGAATGCCTTGTGGCGTTAAGTCCACCCATGTACCACTCCTGCACATGAAGTTTAAATAAATAAATACTTTTATCTTGTTCCAGGATTCTCAGCAAACATAGCATTAAAGAAATTATCGTTAAGACAAGTGGGTTTAATAGGAGCAGTCATATACACACTAGCGTCATTCCTAGCCATATTCGTGGTGTCTACGACACAGCTGATCATAACGAATGGCTTCCTCCACGGCTTGGGAATGGGGCTACTCATACCTGTCTCCTACACGAGTTTCAACAGCTACTTCACTAAGAAAAAAGTACTCTATCTAAGTCTATGTAAGGCCTCAATTGGAATGATAACGATGTTTTACCCGTTGTTTATCAAGTTTACGATAACTGAGTACGGGTTTAGAGGAACGCTCGCAATACTTTGTGCGATATCATCGCATAGTATATTCGGGGCTTTGGTCATGCACCCCGTGAAATGGCATATGAAGAAGCTGCCGAAACCCTGCGAGAAAATTGTTTGTAAGTTTTTACTATCTACGTTAAATGGGAGATTTATAACGGTCACAGTTCTTTGTGCAAATTCATTTCGCTTTGTGAATCTTTTCGTACTGTGTAAAGTAGAGCTTATATTTAATATTAAACCAGAGAAATGCAATTTGGGTTTGAGTTCTGTTGCTACTTTTTTGTTTGTTTACTCGGTATTTCAAATTAATATTTTATCTAAGGCTGAGCTTATTTTACTACATTGCGTTAAAAGCACTTCGTATGTAAACTTTAATTTGAAATGAAGCCACATGAAGCGGCAATTTCGAGCCAATTTCCTCAATTTTCATAAGTTTAAAGTTATTACTTGTTTTCCAGTAATACCACCAACACCAGCCAAAGAAGACAACAAGGATAAATTCGATTTCGCCAAAAAAATATCGAGTATCGATACACCAGAGAACACGAGATCCGTCGAGAATTTGTATCGAATTAATCGATTGGAAAATTCCCAGAAAGGGGCCGAATTACTATTTGTATCCAAATTAAGCGATTCCAGACGATTAAGCATACCAGTTGTCTTGATCCCGGCAGACGGAAAGATAGATAGTAAATTCGACTCGAGTGATCACGTGTATCGAGAGAATTTGTACAAGGCTGCCTCTGTATCGAGTTTGGGCAACTTTGGAAACATTGCCGCGGAACCGATGCCGATAATAAAGAATAAGGAAGGGAAATGGTACGTTTTATTTTAAATTACTTTATTGAATACTTGCCGTTGTCAGCAACTTCGTTCGCGTAGAAATTTTGCCTAGGATATCATTTATGTCCTTGCCAAATTTTATTTTGATCCGATCATATTGAATGCCGTTAAAAGTTAACAAACAAACAAACAGGGTTCCTTTCAACATAACTTACTTAATTAAATTAAGTGCTTCATAGATATTATAATCATATTACTAATTTAAATAAATTGGTATCTTTTTATTCGCAATCCATTCAACGCATTGGTATGCGTCTAGAAAAAAAAAAACATTTACTTAAATAAATTATTTTTATGATAATAGTCTTAGGCACCTATTTATTCAAAAATGTTGATTTTCGTCTGGCATACGCTATAAAGCATACGATGGCCGTTCTGAATAACAAGAGACGATTATTTATCTACTTTTGAATAGTCTTGGTAAAATAATTTAGTCATGTAACTAATTATAAATTGTCTTCATTTTAACATACATAACATTTCAAAAACTGACTGTCAGTCGGAAGTAGTGATTTAAACTTACGGAACTTATATTATAGTAGACATTGTACACCGTGGAAAAATGGTACAATACTAGGTAGGGTAAATAGAATAAGTGACTTGATACGCGATACGTGGTAATAAAAATCATTGGCCTGTTTTATAATTATTATTTCTTATTACTTATTACTAAAAAGACAAAAACTTAACTTTTATTTGCATAAGAAATTTGATACAACCATAATATCTTAGTACATTGAAATAACTCATAAAATATCTTGATGAAAGCGGTTTTTATTTTGATGCATATAAAGTGTGGTCTTAAATATCAGTGGCAGCCTTGTGGGCTATGCCGAATTGGAATTCCTGAATTATGGAGTGTCTATTATAATAATACTAAAATAATAATACTATTATTATCGGACATTCTTAAACATGTTTGTTGTTTTTAATAACAAAACCGGAACGTGGTTGAAAGACAACAACAAAAAATCGATGCGTTTATCTCGGAATGCAAACAGACTTGTTTCCGCATATTATCACGGAAAGTGACAGTTACTATCTTAACTTCGAATTCGTTGACTTGGCTTGGTGTAGAGCTCTTTTCCATTTGGTTTTACGGTAATAGGTATAATGAGAGTATCAAAAAGTTCCGAATCTACAGGGTGTAAACCAGCTCATTACAAAGTTCTGTACATCAAATTAAGTACTTTTCGCAAAAATTATTGCTGGGAAACAACTTTTTTTTTTTGAAGTTATAAATCATGTTTTGTGGTAGAACTCAATGTAACGCACTTAAAACATTGTGATGATGGATGGATTGAATAGTACGGGGGCCGTGGCGGTGTTAAAAAATAAAATTTTACAAAAAAAACTTGTACTTTGACCCCCGTATCTCCGTAACTAGAAGGTTCCCAGGTATGGTGTTGAACAAAAAAACGACCGCAATGATGGGGAGAACAAATACCTTTCGGCTTCGTGAAGAGGTGTTGACACCCTTTATTTAGTCCGTCAGTTTGAGTACCTATTGAAAAATAATGGACACGTTTTTTTTTGCAAATCAATGAATTTTGACAAAGATAAAATGCATCAAAACTCGGGAGTTGGAGCTCGTGATGTCAGAACTCGCTAAAAATTTTATCTAGGCGTGACGTATTAAGAATTTTAAAAGTTTCGTATCTTCGTCAATTTTGGTTTATGTAACAAAAGAAAAAATACAGGTGATAATCTAATTTAACTGACGGACTAAGTATTATTTTATTGCCGTTCTTTTTGTACAATTTACTTAAAATGCACATAACGAAATAGTTTTCTATTACTATAAAAGTGTAGGATATTTGTGAGATGTAAAAAAGGTAGTTGTCTTTTATATTGAATAGGATCTACAAATTACAGGTCCAAATCATGAAATCAGGTTTCAGTGAGTCTTTGCTTAAACATGCATTGGGAGAATGATAATTACTAAATAAACAAATGAGTTATCTATAATTCGTTAAGTAGAAGAAACGAACTATTTGTTACAAGTAATTGTCAAAGTCAAAGTCAAAACATTTATTGCGAACCAAGTGTACAATGTGGTGTTATGGTGTGGTATTTCAAGCAAAGAATGGAAAACATAAAATTGCAACGAATAAACTTGCAATTTCTCGTTTTTTTCGTTTTTATTGATTTGAATTACTTTGTCATCTTAAACCGACACATTATCCATATATACCATTTTTTCTCCATTGCTTATTTAAAAAATTCCTTGTGCGTAATGCAATATAGTAGTGGCATTTTTTTGATATTTCCTCTTTTCGTTGTTTCGCTATTCGTCTTTTTCACCAAAGCCAACTTGCACCTCAAATCTATAAATGTTTTATCACTAAACGCTGTTTAAAACATGTTATTGCATCTGTCAATCGTTTTAATTCAACAGCGTCATAGTGTTGATTTTAAATAAACAGATTTTAACTAGCGCTGAATGCAATCAGATGCGTTTGATGTTAATGATTATTTTGTTGTTTTAAATTCCCAATATCTTAAATACAATTATAACTGAAAAAAATATTGTAATATTTTGGTACATTCATCACATGGCATGC
This sequence comes from Xestia c-nigrum, assembly GCA_916618015.1. Classification (NCBI taxonomy): domain Eukaryota; kingdom Metazoa; phylum Arthropoda; class Insecta; order Lepidoptera; family Noctuidae; genus Xestia; species Xestia c-nigrum. Next base: position 7,514,478 of record OU745245.1, on the reverse strand, counting down.
CGTACAACGGTCCGTAATTTTTGTTGACAACAGTAAAAGAACCCTACTTAATAATTTATAAGGTTGACATTAGCTGTAATTTCTCTAAATTATTTTCTAACACAATCTTGTCATATTCTTTTTCAGGCAAACCATTGCGGAGTTCCTGGACTTATCCCTACTAAAGGACTTAGTATACGTTAATATTATATTTGGACTGGCATTAACTTTCTTTTCCGACCTTACATTTTTTACCCTGGAGCCATTATTTTTGGACAAAAAACATCTAAGCAAGGTAAGGTTCTTTAATATTTTTGCCCCAGAATGAATATTAAGCTGAAAGATGGGTTTAATGTCTTCTACTTAGATCGTTTTTATCTCGGCCAAGCACTTTATTTTTGGTTACATAATTGTGTATTTGTGAATCATGAATCAGGTTTTTGTGAATTAAGAATCTCGAATTACAGTAAAAAATCTTACAACTAACGAATGATACATACAAAAGCAAACAGCTTCAAAAAGTCCTGAGAATTATTCCAGATGTTCGTTCTTTGCATTGTAGCCAGCACGCATAATTCTGATCTTAAACCACATTGCAATTCTATTCTCGAATTCAAACAGCACTGTGTTGCCACTTCAATTAAAATGTAAGTTAAAACTCGACATTGCTGGCTGGCAACACATGCGAGGAAGTGACAATAACAACTTCCATCGTTGCGTTGTTCCGGCTCTTGGTGATACAGCTTGTAACAATGGCTACATTTTTGCTGCTGTCATTGTTTTTTCCTGCTGTGAAAAATACATACATGATGACATTCTTGTATTGTCTGTGGTCTTTGAAGGAGTATATAGAGCCCTCATTTTAATAAATATAAATGTACTTACTTAATTTTTTTTCTGTATCTATGTATAGTACGAGTATCCATGCACTTTTTTCATAAGAAACTAATTTACAATATGAATTCATGGCAAAATTGATTTCTTATGAAAACAGTATTATTCTTATGTACCTACAGAATCATGAAACTGAAAATATATTTTTTTTCTTAATCTTATATCTTTCCACCGAAATGGCAAGCCCATTGGGAAAACAGGCTGTTCAGATACTCTGACATCATGAAGAGTACCTAGCAGAGACTTGAGTCTAAACTCTTGATTGTGCAAATATACTACAATGTTACCAATTTAACAAGATCTTTTTACTATTTTCAGGCAGAGATAGCGAACATAATAGCAGTAGGAGGAGCGATGGACATGTCAGCCCGACTCTTCCTGGGCGTCGCTGGACAATTCTTCAGAATGAACAGTCGTTATATGTTCTTCTGCGGTGCCCTATTTACAGCAATTTTTAGATTCAGTAAGTAAAAAGATTTAGTTGTATTTCAAAACTTCCTACTTCTATTTCACTCACTACTCACTTTCACTTCTTACTACTTACTTTTCTTCTTTTGTTTCCCGCAACTTCGTCGGCAAAAATTGTGAAAGCTCAGCTATAATTATACATAATTATAAATAATTTGGCTTGCTGCCAGTCAAAGATTTTTTTGAGTTAGATCATTCGCTCCGGAGATAACCCCCTACATACAAACTTATAAACTTTAACCTTTATAATATTAGAATAGATTTGAAGTTTTGCGCAACGTGTGTTTATTAAGGCATAACAGGAGGGGTCTAAAATCGCCGCTTTAGCAGAATCGTAAATAAACCACGTTAAAAAAAAAATCTTAACATGTACTTTATGGTAATAGTTACAAAGACCATTTTAAGAATTTAAATTATTTAACGTGATTCATTTACGTATCTGCTAAAGCGGCCATTTGACAGTTACAAAAACTATACTCCACAAATTGTGATAAATGCAGAATTTAAGTTGGCCTAAGATACTATAATAACTACATAATTACAAACAAAATAACAAACGTTGATATTAAAGGCGTGCAAATAAGAAATCAATAAAAGCACAGACATTTTCAACCAAATAATTAGTTCTTTACCACGTGCAACTTTTTAATGATGTAATTTTTTAAAACTACAAGTGTACTATTTTATTACTCTACATATCAAAGGCTATTAATTAGAAGTGCATATAAAAATAAATTACTTGTTTTTGTATTTGATTAAGTAGGTATTACTCAGATGACCAACGTCAACGATTTTTCGAATCCTATTCGAAAAAATTTTGACGGTCTATTGAATTAATTATCAATTTATTTTTGGAGTTGTTTGTGGTGTTCAATCTAAAATAAATAAAAAGAATACGTAATACAAATTTTCTTATACTTAGCTTCTAAATGTGAATTTTATACAGTCCACGACAAAGGGGCTATTTTTAGAGGGTTTCATCAAAGGTCAACTACAATTAGCTCTCTAAGATAATTTTGAAATGTTTTCGATGTTTTCTTAATAGCTGAAAGATAAAACTACAAATTTTCATTAGCCGTGTTAATTGATCTGATTTAATAGGACATAAAATCATAAGTAACCTAATGCTTTTGAATAAGGACCACTTTTATAAGTAGGTATTGTTTAAAAGTTGAAAAAAGCAGACGCCATTTTGTGGATCACTTAATAGACAATGCTGCTATACAGACACAGCATTAAATGTGTTGTTTATTGATCCTTATTTTGGACCACCTCAATGTATTGGTCTTTAGTAATTGACGACACGGTTGGCGCGATGGCTGAGCAATAGCCATAACGACATTATCAAAAAATTGCAAATCTATTTAGGACGTCAGTTGGAGTATTGGAAAATAATTCACACGTATTTTTTGTTTTTGTAAATCAATGAATATTGACATAAATAACGCATCAGAACTCGGGTGTGGGGGCTCGTGACGTCAGAACTCGCTAAAAATTACACCAGGACGTGACTTATTGAGAATTTTAAAAGCGTCGTATGATCGTCAATTTTGGTTTCTGTAACAAAAGAACAAATACGGGTCAAATATTTGTTGATAATCTATCTGACGGACTATCATTTTTTTTTTTGTCGTCTACCACCAATGGGGACGCACATTGTGGAATTAATGGCGCTAGCATAGCTGGTTCCAAGCATCGTCATTGGTTGAAAATCAAGAAAAGTTATTTCATATTTTAAAATACCTTGACCACATTGGTGAGATTGAGTCCAGCTATTGTGGCGCCATCTATAATTAGCTTCTAATGGTCTTCCCCATTGGCTGCAACGCTGCGTGTCGTGGGTTTACATTTGTATGACCTACAGGTAGTTGTTCCGGGTCTAGCTGTTTTAGCATGTGAGTTTGCGTGCGATACAAGAAAAATTACTAGCGTGGTATAAAGCTTAAAAATATAAAATTATCTATAACCCAATTCCCCACGTGATGGTTTTTAGCCAAATTCCTCTCGCATAGAGGCTCGCCTCGTGAGTTGTGTCCCAGCGGTGGGAACTTTATAGGCCAACAAGCTGTTGCCCGCTAATTCGTCCGCGTGAACCTCCCTTGTCACCTAGGGGTATAAAAATAGCCTACCACCGGTTCTCTGACTTACCAAATATACAAAAAAAACATTGAAATCGGTCAAGCCGTTTCGGAGGACTTCGATAACAAACAATGAGACCCGAGATTTTTGTAAATTATGTAGCTTTGTCTTCGGCTTCGCTCGCGTTGAATTTGGGGTAATAGGTAGGTAGGTAGTTCAAAAGTGTGACTTACACTGCGCAAAAGAATGATTAAGTATAATTCAAGATCTAGCAGCATTTTAAATGTATATGTCAGCGTGAAAACCGTTAGATTGTAATATAACTAGAGAGATTGTAAACTCTCGAAAGATTTTCAAACGAACATAATGCTTACAATATTACGCATAATTTTTTGGTAGATTATAATCTAATGATGTGAAACCTTAATACTGTGAAATGTATGCGATGAAAGTCAGCTCGCGCGGTTTGCAAGAAGGGGAGGGAAGGATGGGTCCCCCTTGCCCCCTGGTACCACTCTCATGACAAGATAATGTAACCATTTCTGCGAAATACCGATTAATATATTCTAACCTCAAAACACTTTATATTCCCCTAAAAAGCGTAGTCGACAGAGCCCCGGGGCCTATGCGGGGCTAACCTAATGGAGGGTCGCCCCAAGTCCTGATTACAGGGGCAGAGATACTTCCGTCGCATGCATTTCACACTATTACGGTTCCACTTCGATATATTACAATCTACCGAAAAATAATGCGTTATATTATAAGTAGTATGTATGTTCAGTTGACAATTTTTCTAGAGTTTACCAGCCAAAAAAAGAAGAAGATACTTATTTTAAAAGTTATTGGACTGATAGGTCATTATCACTTTGCCGTTATCGCAGTCATTAAAAGGCTTTTTATCAAAATGTTTCAATGCACTTCCTGAACTGCACCTCCTATTAAGCTCGAACATGAAGAAAAAGTTGAATAATTTCCTACACGGACACCATTTAAATACTTCAAGCATGAGGTTTTCAAGAGCAACGGCTAAAGCAATTTAATTTTAATAATTTAATGTATGAACTTATCTGTCAAATTATTAATATTTTCCGCTTTTATGCGGTTGTAACCAGTTGAAACTCACAAAAAACGAGAAGATTCAATTTTTTTTATCACACTCACAAAAAAAATGTCATCACTATGAAAAGGTTTCATATTTTATTATTGTGTTCTTCATTTATTAAAAAATACTCGATTTTTTGCTCAGATTGAGGCTGCCATTATTCTATTCCTAGCGACATTAAAATATGATATGTATGTAAATTAGCTAAGGTTGTCTGGAAAGAAATAGTCAGAATTAGGTACTTCCATTTGATCTTATTAATAGAAAACTAGTATACCTAACAAATAAAAATAATTTTAGTCTATTTTGTAAGTGACAAATCAAGTCCATAAAATACAATAGGTATAGGTCCAAAATGACGATCCAACCCACAAATTAATAGTGGATTTGTTATATATTGAATCAGAAACTTGAGCACTGAACTTCAAAAATGATACAGCAACTTCTATTTCGTGTTTAAAAAGTGTCAAGTGTCAGTTTTGATGTGTGGTTATTGTTCAGGTATGGCCACAAACTTAAAAAAAAAAATGCTCGAGAAAATTGGATTATTCTTATAGGGAGTGCTCAAAATAAATATCACAATTTTTCTTATGTTAGACTCTTAAAACACTCAAATACAAGAAAAATTGTTATAGCCCTCTTAAATGCTGTTAAGATGTGTTGAATGGAGGCATCAGTTTCAGTGTTGAAATCTGCCTTAGTCAAAACGTCTTCCCGACTACGCCCATTTCCTGTCACCACCTTAACCAAACGTTTAATACTCATCATCATAATTCTGCTGTCATTATTTCAATTTGTTTGGGGTCGGCAAAGCATTTGTTTTTCTTCCATACAATGTTTAACACTATACAATTTTATGTTACAGTATTTATCCAGTTCTCCACATACACGCCGCTTCTCATCCTGACCGGTGTGCTGGGTTCCTTGAGGTCGCTGGTCCATATAGCCCAACCCATAGTGGTGGCAGAACACGTACCTATAGAGAGGTACCCACCAGCTTATGGGCTGTACATGCTGTTGGCTGGAGCCATCAGTTTGAGCGTCGGGCCTATGATTGGTAAGTCCATCATTACTAATGCATAAGTCCATCATTATAAAACTTAAGAAGACGGGTATTTATCGCGAATTTACCTTTAATTTAATCCCGACGTTTCGACCGGATTGCACCAGCCGTGGTCGCGGGGAGACTGAAGTATTGGAGGTACCGCGACAGCAAAGTGAAGGCTTTTATTCAACTACCCTCACTCATCTTCATAAATGTTAATTAGGGCCGGTTCACACTAGGACAGCACACTACACTAACAGTGTCCGTATATTGAGGCGATTTCACTTGACGAGTACACTTAGTGATTACTGGATTCCAAGCTGAAGAGAGTTTGAAGCCGTCTTCGCGATTGAAATTAGGGTACTTCTTGATCTCAATCGCTTCCCGAACCATTCTCTTATAATAGTGCTTCTCATGGGCAAGGATTTTTGGGTTGTGTAACTCCATCCAGTCTCATCCAGGCTACAAAGAGTAGGAGGGATTCGACTTATGGTGGGAAAACCAGGGTAACCTGCAAAGTTCATGTTTCCTAACGGGGCTGCCTTGACTGAGTCTGAGTTAAGGTGGAAGCGCCAGGTTTGAGGTAGCTGTGGGTGCTGGAGAGATGTGATGGCCTGCCACGAGACCATTGTCATTCACCCGCTGACCACTCTCAACTCTCCTCCCTCACCTCGCTTCTACCACCGTATTAATTAAACAGTAGGCCTGTAGATATCCCATGCGCTAGAGTTGTCGCTTCGAAAACGTGCCAGCACCAATGTGTTTTTTTTTTTCAAATTCTTGACAGTCCGCCATTTTCCCTCAGTTCCATCACACATTAAAGGTGGACGAACCGACCGCGCCGAAAGAAGTTTTTCTCATACGTATAACGGTATCGATTCGGCCTATTCTACGCGGATAAGTGTGCGAGGTTTTATAGGATTTCATACTAGTAATCTAAAATTCGATTAATTAGGCTATTTCGCTTCTTTCGGCTCTGATAAATGTGCGTTCACCTTTTACATGCCCTTTCGAATTCGATTAATAATATACAGTTAGTAGCTCATAATAAAGCAGAATTAAATATCTACGGAGGAGACTTAAGTTATATATATTGTAACACCCAGATATTTTTAACAACAAAGAAACGAACACAATAAAATGTCACCTAATGATATTTCAGATCAATAAAACATAAAATACGTCCATCAAAATGTTATAAATGCATCGTTAATAATTAATTCCACAGCTGTTAGCGTACCAATTAATGTAGAACTCATCACGTGTCTCGGTTTTCTCTATAAGAATGCTGGCTTTTGTCAGCGGCTTCGCTTGCGTTTATTTACAAGTAGCTAATTTTTTTTTTTTTGGGATGGGAAGTCATCAAATGACTTCTCCCACTCTGGGCGGAGCGGAAGGGAGTGTCAGACTCTTACTGACTAAAACCCATCCATGTTCCTTCCTCGCCCTTTATGTTCCGGGGCCGCGGTATCTCTTTCGAACAGGCCTGCAACCCCGGCAGGCTTCGGCCCTTGCGGGCCCCTCCCTTTATGCTGACATCTCTTTGAGGCGCGCGTGGAATACGAACGCGCCATCAACACGGCCTGTCGTCGTCGTTAGACGGACGGACGGCTAGCTAGCCCATAGCCAACCGTCCACAGGCCCGCATCTACGGTGGCCGGTAGCCACCACGTGGCCCCCGACGCCCGGTGCGTTCCCGCGGCGGCCGGGAAGAGAGGCTCTCTCCCTCTCTCGTTCCGCCACCTCCTTCGCTAGCATGACTGCTGCATAGTTATTATTGCAGAGTTTTTAAAGTTCAATGTTTTTTTTTCCTGGCAAAGTCGGGATTGTTTCCTACATGATACAATATTGTCTTTTTTACGGAATCATAAATAGTCCGATAGCGCTGGGCTATTTTGATGCCAAAGTTTAAAAAAAATTAAAGTTGCTTATTTCTTGCCTGTGGCTACAGTCGTACCTGTGAAGCTTATTATTGCGTTTTGTGTCACATCTGACTATTGCATTTTCAGTGTCTCGATGATTTGTGGTTGATTGATTATTTTTATTCGAATCAAAACTGGCATAATTAATTTAAAGTTAAAATAATTATGATATCTTATCTAGGATAGCCTGCAAACCCCGTTTGTAACATTTTCGACAGCGAGGGACTAAATAAGTAAACACTGTGCTTTTCATTGCGAATACAAGAAACATAAAAATAAAATCATGAGTCAATCGAAAAACAAATCGAGTTCGGATTGCCGCTTTTCCGCCTATCTTGTTTTTTTTTCTGTGGCCAGTCCGCTATTCAGGAATTCTGGGATATTCACCCTAATCGTATCAGTTAGGTACTACTACGTCATTATAACGAAATCAACGATCATTTTCTTTTCCTCTAACAGTGATCGAAAAGATAAATAGCCAAATTTCTCCCTAACTAAAGTACCTAAAATGACACAAATTAATATAGTAGGTTAGGCAAATGGTCCGGAAACTATATGCGAAAAACAAAACAACTTCAATATTTTTGAAACCTCAAAACCTAGCGCTATCGGACTAAAATATCATTCGATCGTCTCACTCATTATTTAGTGCCCGAAGGTAAAGGAGGAGCTGACTCAAACTGTAAGATTTAAAAAACCGAGGCGACATGAACATATTATTATATATTAAAAAAAGACGTGTGGCACTCGAGGACTGCCGCGGTAAAGCTATTGCATAGCATTTTATATCAACTTATGCAATTATAATTATTCATTACCACGCGCGGTCGGCGCGCAGCCAGCGCGCGGACGGCTCGCAAGCACGTGGTCCGCTCGCTTGCGGCGCGCGGACCGCGTTCGGACGCCGCAAAAACGACGGGGTGTTATAAGTTTGAAGTGTCTGTGTATGTGTGTGTGGAACACTTATTATAAAATACATAATTTCATTGTGATGGGAAGCTGAGCCTGAACATTCAGTCTGCGTTTTGTCCTCGAGCCGACAACAAGCGGAAAATAAAATACATAAATAATTATAATTGCATAAGTTGATAAAAATGGTTACAAAGAAGGTCTAACATCAAATGTATACAACCTACAACTCCTAGTTACGGCAATATATTAAAAAGAAAACTAGCTTGTCATTGTTATTATCTGACACACAGAGTATAATTAAACGTAGTGATTATATACTCTGTGAGTATAATTATCTGACATGGGGTGTTAGGTTATTTTCGTTACGGAATTTTTGGATTTGGTCTCCACGCTCAAGACCCGCGATAGAAGCTATGCAATAGCTTAAAAACTTAGCTCCGTAGCATTCGCCGTTAGAAGAATTCGTGATTTAACTGATTTAGAGACAGCCCGTTAAGTTTATTTCCATAGCATGATGTCGTACGGTATTCTCTAGTGGGGCAATGCCACCGATATTCAAACAAAAAAGGGCAATTCGTTCTACTTATAAACTAAGTCCCAGACTGGGGAGGTCGGCACGCAGCACCCAGTCGTAACCGATGTTCGACAGGGGCGGCCCCAGAACCCGGGCGTCTTTTCTGGCCCGGTTCGATGCAGGAACCTTCCAAAACAGTCGTGTCTGGTGAGGACTTGCGTCAGGCGAAAGGTGAGGACGCCGTGGCGCCTCTCAAGCCACTTCTCAAAGAGGGGACTTATCGCCACTATTGTGGCGTGCCCCGCACGGGGTTTGCGACAGTCGCTCTCTCCATTTCGCCATGAGATCACGACGGAGTAGTCCGCTGAGCGGGGCGAGGACTATCGCCTAAAGTATGACTGTCATCGAAGGACAGCAATGGAGACGGAAGGCAGTTGCATGAGGTATCTACGAAAGAGTTAACTGAAGCTTTTTCATGTTTGGGCTCATTTTTTGCACCGTAATGAGAATTTTAAACCTAACAAGAGTAAAAGTTTCATCCAAGGTCCGACGGTGAAGAGGGAAAGCAGTTACAAGTGGTCCTGAAGAGATCACGATGAACACCTTGATGAGAATTTTAGACCTAGCTGGAGTATGACTTTCAGCGGAGTATGTTTTTTTTTACAAAAACAGTGAACATTGATTCCTTTTGAGAACTAAGCCGATTAAAGTTACGCAACAATCATGTAGCACGGAATTGTTCCTCTTAAAACGAGTCCGCGATAGCATTTCATGTCTATCTTTGAAGGTTGACTCACACTGTCTAACCCTCTCTCTCTTATGAGACGCAGACGAAGTTGCACGGGTCAGCTAGTAACTTAATAAAACCTTTGTTGATTGATTTCGTTTATTTGTCACTGACTTCTAAAGCTTAAGTTATTTTTCCTTTTTTGTGTTTTTTGCAGTCAGTTTAGTTTTTGCAAAAAAATATCATTTTTCTCTTTTTAGTGGTTCACCCTTCACAGCGTACTGGCGTGATGTTATGTTATGAACTGGTGTAATCAATAGATAGCCATGAGATTTCAGCAATCCCAGTCCATTTCCTATCATTTATTGAGGAGTTCCGTTGTCTATCTCCGAAGTTCATCATCAGATCTTCACCAAATTTAAGTGGGACCACTCTGAAAAAGTACTCTTTCGAAAACTACCCAAACTGATTTATGTGTGCCTATACAATTTGAAGATTTCGCACTATTTCTCCAGGATTCCATCATCAGATCCAGAGTTGATGATTATGCGACCACCTGTGAAGTATACCCTTTAAAACAAAATAAAAATAATCCAAATCGGTTCAGATATCTTCGAGTAATCGGGGAACATACATAACAAAAACAAAAAAAAATTAAAAGGTTCCCACGAATTGAGAACCTCCTCTTTTTTTAAGTCGGTCAAAAAAGAAATCACCGTCCTATGAAACCGAGTAAGAAACACTCAATGAACGATTCTATATGATTCCAAACTTCCAAGGTCAACAATACCTTTTCCTCAACTTCAACGTAATTTAAAATTATTTGATTTAAAACCCTTTGGTTACCCCGACAAAACCCTTTCAAGGGGTTATCTTCTTCAATTGGAAACCATACAGGAGCCGGTAACATCTTGTACTAGTTAACTTATTGAGAGGGTTACCCTAACGTTAGTGTTATGAAAGGGCTACCACTACCAAGAGGTAACCCTTTCCGTGACTGAAGCCGCACAACATGTAACCCTTTCGAACGAATTAACTTATATTCGGGGTTGTACGGTCCCTGACGAGGACACGGCAGTGCTCCGCCCACGTAGGGCAGACTTCCACCGTATGCTCCACCGTGTCCTCCGGTCGATCCTCGCAGTGGAGACACCCGGGCATTTCCTCCCGCCCGATTCGGTGCAGGTACCTCCCGAACCATCCGTGTCCGGTGAGGAACTGCGTCAGGCGGAAGGTGAGGACGCCGTGGCGCCGCTCCAGCCACTCCTCAAAGAGGGGACTTACCGCCACTATCGTGGCGTGCCCTGCACGGGGTTGTGACAGTCGCTCTCTCCATCTCGCCATGAGATCACGCCGGAGGTCAGTCCGCTGAGCGGCAATTTGCCGCGGCAGCGGAGTTTCCCCCTGGCGTAGTACCTCCACGCGACATTCATGTAGGCGCGCGAGGGCTATCGCCTCTAGATCCCATGGCGGCAATCCGGCAAGCAGGCCCGCCGGCGCCGCCTCGCGGGTGATCGTGCGGTACCCACGGACCATTTTTACGGCCACCACTTTCTGGGGCGCGTTCAGGTAATGGACGGCTCGCCGCCTCAAGGAACGCGCCCACACTGGGGCCCCGTAAAGGGCCATGGACCGCACGACCCCCGCATAGAGCCTGCGGCAGGAGGCGTTTGGCCCCCCAAGGTTGGGCAAGAGCCGCATGAAGGCAGCCCCGGTCCGTTCCAGCCTGGGGGCCAAACGTCGGAAGTGCTCCACGAAGTTCCACCGGCTGTCGAGGACGAGTCCTAGGTACTTCAACGTCGACTCGACGCCGATGGGTACCCCTCCTACCGTCAGTGTGGATCCCGACGGTGGCGCATTCCGAGGCCCATGAAAGCACATGGCCTCGGACTTGTGCAAAGCCACCTCGAGACCCAGTTGCCGGATCCTCTCAACGACTATCGCAACCCCGCGTGTCATAGTTTCGGCCGCCGCCTCGTGCGACCCCTGTGCCAGCACCAGGGTGTCGTCTGCGTAGCAGACGACGCTGACACCACTAGGGAGGTCCGCAACTTCGTTCGCGTGAAGTTTGATATCGCAACGCATTGCCTGCTCAACGGAAGCTTTTTTCCCGCTTGCAACATTTCTTATTGTTGCTCCACTCCTATTGATCATAGCGTGAAATTATATATGCTTCCTTAATAAATGGACTATCCAACGCAAAAAGATTTCTTCAATTCGAGCCGGTAGTTTCTGAGATTAACGCGTTCAACCAAACAAACAAACAAACTCTTCAGCTTTATAATATTAGCATAGATTTGTCAATTTAAATATGAACTACTAAAAGAAAGACGAAAGACACTTGGCGCCATCTATCTGTTATGATAAGAACGTTATTGATGTTTTTCTCGGAACACTTATTAGCAAATTTTATTTGAGTTAGACGGGCGTGGGAGATTTCCAGAGACGTGTCTCAGCATGGGCTAGCGATATACATACGAAATAAAACCGGGTAGAAGCCTAACAACATTTTTGAGTTTTGGTCAAAATGTCCGTTTTTGCTCACTTTTTTTTCTGATGGGAATACACCCCTCCCACTCTGGGCGGAGCGCGACGGAGTGTCAGACTTTTACTGACTGGAAACCATACGTGTTTCTTCCTCGCCCTTTACGTTTCGTGGCTGCGGTATCTCTTTCGAAGTCCTGCAGTCCCGGCAAGCTTCGGCCCTTGCCGACGCATTCGCAAAATTTCAGGTTAATCGGTTCATTGGGTTAGGCGTGAAAAAGTATCAAACAAAACAAAAAAAAGACATACTTTCGCATTTATAATATTAGTTCGAATTTCCCAAAATATTTTAAATAAAATATTTTAATATTTTTATTAGGTCATTAGTGGCAAAGCAGGTGTGTTTGGACTGCATCGTCATAATGACTAAATGTCGAATTATTAATATATCTCTTACTAATTAGTAACCTACCGTAAGACCCCAAGTAACACAGTCTAGGAGGTTTAAAACAAATCTGTCTACTGACAGTCTATTCATGGTTAATCTTTAGATAGGGGCTTTCTAAAGATGGTTTCAATAAAGAAAATGTATTCTTATAGAGTTTTTTTTCTCAAGCTCGATTATTTTTAGAGCACTTGTTCTATAGCACACCTATTTCAAGTATGTCTATAGGTATATTAAATGTTTTAGGATAAAATGCTCTACAAATAGTTAATAAAGCCTAAAGGTAAAACTTGAAGTAATTTTATTGAAAAGATGGTATATTCTAAGATAAAACATTCTATTATTTCTATTATTTAGCTATTGGTACTCTTATCTTTGTATATAAAGACACTGAAGTCTTGATAAAATACTTTAATGGATATTTTTAGTTTGTCTAAAAAAGTGCTAGTGAAAACGTATATTTTGTGGTTTTATTCCTAAAAATGGCTTAGTTAAGTGCATTTGTATTAAATATTTGAATTGGATGATTTTATGCAATGGAGACAGTGAAAAAAATTAAAAGGTCTGGTGGCTTTCGTCGAAAAATCGGCAAATATTTAAAATGAAAAAAAAAAAAGATGAGATTCAAGATAATTCAGATTCAGAATCGGAATTTTCTCGTAACTTCCTCCAAAACGCAAGAAATTGTTCTGAGACAGAAGATACAACTGAATTTGAAGTGTCTCCTTGAACATCACAAAATTAGGTTAGTGAGCAGTCCGACTCGGATGAAAACAATCCAAATGACGACGACCAAATTCGATCCACTTGCCTCAAAAGTGATCTGCGCGCCAGTGGTCAGCAACTCATGCTATAACTCACATAGCCTTGAAGTACTTATTTCAAATAATAATTAATTTTCAACCTGATACTCTACCAAAGGATCCGAGAACATTGCTCCAGACTCCAAGAACGATTGAAATGAAAAAAATCGGTAATGGCGAATACTGGCATCACGGGCTGAAGATTAATCTCAGATTAATCTCACAAGATATTTTCAAAATTTGACAGAGAACAAAATAGTGACAATCGATGTTAACATTGATGGACTACCTACGTATAAAAGCTCGAAAGTTAACTTCTGGCCCATTCTAATCTATACATACCTGCTATTTTACACATTGTCTATAGATAAAACAGAAATATCTTTTACTTACCCTCTTGAATTGATTAATTAAATTGCTCCGCTATTGCATAAAATGGTCTGCCGTTCACAACACATCAAATTACATATTCACTGATGAACGTCTAGAAATACTGTGAGAAGATAAAAAGGAATACATAGATGACAGTTACTAGGTAATCTTAAACTATTCATAAATCTGTTTATTCTTTCACTAGATAGTTTAGTATGTAGCAAGTGAAATTATTCTTGTCATAGAGCTAGAGCCATACTACAGAAAATTCTCTGAGTGTTTGTTCTATTAAATTCGTTTTTCTAGTAAATTTTATCTTGACCCCATTTTTATGACCTACCTACTTTTGCTTCATATGATTTTCGATACATATTCTAATGCTTGTTTTTATGTTTTTATTATTAAATTATCTCTAATTAAACATTTAATATGTTTTAAATAACTATATTTCTAATAAAATTAATATTTTAAGCATTAAAAAGCAATTTAAAAAAAATACTCATTAAAAATAATATTCACATGTGGTAAAAAAAATATTAAATCTTGCATTTACAGCGGGCGCTCTTATTTTAAGAGCGTTTTACATAATATTCGACGATAGAATGTCAATCGCATATAGATTTGCTTGTTTACCCATTTTCAACTAGCTAAAACACAAGTAAAATAAGAAATTTGTTACGCCATGATGCAATTCAATTATAAGTTTAAATAACTCTTGTAAGTTCTGCGCCATTATGTGTCGTTGTCTATTAAAAATCAAATGTAACTTAAAGTCTTGAGTTAATTTTGGTTAAAAACTTGACGAGTAAAGACTTCTTCAAAGGTCTCAACTTTATCTATAAACTATCTACTAGTAAAAATTGTGGTCTGTAAACAGTTTAGTGAGGCACTAGAAAAATCTCTACAGACAATTTGAGAATTTACAACTCTTATCTCTATCTATTCATGTTTTCTTAACTCATTCTTATGAGAACGGATAAGGTTATGCCCACTTTTACTAAACTGTGTCTATAAGCGTTCTTGATTACTACTAGGGAGATATTTTACTCTTATGGTAGGCAATTAAATTAAATTCTATTAGATATCTAATAGTCCGTTTATAGATGCGATTGTGTTATTTGGGACGCATCTCATTTGGATAGCCTGACGTCCTTGAACAAAGGATTAAATGGATGCCAAAAGTGATGAGTTGTCATGCAGCTTAGCTTAGCTTATATACCTCATATGGCCCAACAGTGGACTGCCATAGTCGGAGTTTGTGAGTTTTTAATTGGACTGCTCATAATGATATTAGGCCATGACAAACAAACCCTTAACTTGGCACAAAAAGAAGAAGGCTGAAATCAAATAATTTATTTAACATTAAATCCAATTTGCTATTAATACAGACACATCTTAAACACTAGCAAAACTGGAATATGTACACTTATTTTCCAAACTACGAATGCAATGCTTCTATGTATTTAACGTCAAATAAACCAGTTGTTCGATTTTAATATCTGTTACGATGGCACTACAATGCCTCAATTCAACCCTTCAAATACGGCCAGCATGACATTAAACACATTTGCTTACTACTCAGCACGATTCCGCAATCCTGTTTAATCAATAACGTTCATATCCGCTGACGTGCGTGTCCCTATTATGCTTGTGTCGGTTCAATTTGTGTCTATCCGACGTTTCAACCGAATATTCAATACTGAAAACACGTTAATTTGACGCTGTGTATGGATAGAATACTTACTTCATAATGTATGTTGCTGGCAAAGTATATAAGTCAGTCATTTTACAGCGTGTATCAGAAAGATGTGGTTGTAGTCAGGGTGCGATTCAGACTGAAACGCAGAAACTGAGCAACTTTCTCCATGGGACCACCATGGAATTATGATAGTGAACCCATGGAGAAAATTGTAGGGTGACAGAATGGGCGTCATACCTCATGGCCAAGAGCTAAACGCATCTCGCTCAAGAAACACACGAGGACAGCGCCTGCGGAAAAAACAAATGAAATAAATTGTTTTGATAATACCACCAGTCACTATTGCGATGCGATTGGCGGTATATATGTGTACAAACGACGCGCGCGCGATTCCCTTGACGCAACTCGTATCGTCCGAGGCCGCAAATGAAGCGTTATGTGTTTTGTTTCACCTGTCCCAGAGCAGGCTAAACTCACCTCATACAAAGAAAGCACAATGAGTGTTCATCATCATCATCATCTCAGCCGAAAGACCGCATCGACCGGATTCCCGCAACCTTCACCAGGTCATCGGTCCACCTAGTGGGAGGTCTTCCAACGCATCGTCTTCCGGTTCGCGGTCGCCACTCCAGAACTTTTCGGCCCCATCGGCCATCCGTTCTGCGAGCAATGTGCCCTGCCCACTGCCACTTAAATTTAGCAATTCTTCGGGCTACGTCGGTGACCTTGGTTCTCTTGCGGATGTCTTCATTTCTCAATTCAATGAGTGTTAATAACCACCAATCTAAAGGTGGAGTAGTCAAAGTTTCTTCACGATATTTTCCATCGTCGATGGTAGTTCTGTTCAAGAGCAACTTTGGAAGTAAATTTGAATTAGAAATGTCACATCATAAACCCGAATTTGAACTCACAATCTAGTGCATTAGAGACTGGACAATCTCGACCAAGTCATTATGATAGACGTTTTAATTTGTGCCTCAATTCAACCGAAAATTGAACTGTGGACAACTTAATTTGGCCTATTATTGCAGCATTTCAGTCGAATTACCTGGAATAATTCGGTTTGAAGCCTTGCTACAGGCACAGACGGTTCTGGGAACTAGTTTGATGAATCCATCGAATTGGCTTTGATGTGAATTAATAGCAGGAATTGAATGATGTTGTTCCTGGATTTGCTTTGTGTTTGGCGTATAGGTACATGATATTTATAAGTGCTATTCAATTCACGATTCCTCTCATAATGTTGGTCAGCTGAATAAACATTCAGCTGACCGATTTAAAAAAAGGCTTTTGAACAAAATGTTACTTTTAAATTTTAACATGAATAACGTTACATGCCAGTAATCTAAAGTTTATGAGTACATAATCGTTCACTCACATTTTGCCAGTTATGTTCAAGTCCCATTTAATAGGGGGTGAGCCTATCAACCTTGCATATTTATTAGTGTGGTCCATGTTTATCACAAAGATGATTGTCTGATTACCTTAAAACAGCTGTTTAAACCTGTTGTGTTTCCAGTGAACATAGACCTTAACCGCCTTGACCGCGTGTGCGTGTGTTTATTGATTATTTTTGGCCCACGGATTGTTTTAATTTACAAATAGGGTTGCTAAGAAAAGATTACAGGAATATTTTGAGTTTTATTTTGACGTGACAACGTCTTATAAATTGGTTTGCCGGGTGACACTTCAAGAAACTGCGTTACGCTCCGCTCACGTTATGCGCTCACAATGAGAGCGAGTGAGAGGCACGCGTCCCTTCCACTCGGGCATGGTTAGCCCGCCTAAGAGCGAGAGAGACAGACATAAAAAGTGAAAGGCACGCGTCCCTTCCACTCGAGCACAGTTAGCCCGCCTAAGAGCGAGAGAGACAGAGCGAGAGAGAGAGAGTGAGAGAGATAGGCATACACACCGGTTCATTTCATCCTTCTTCCTACTATACGAATGAATATTCACATTAAAATTATTTTACCACTCAAAGTCGTTGTCACGTAAAACTTTCGCCCGTATACCGACTTTACAGGCAACCAATTTTTTTTTTAACAATCTGAGTCTTGTGCATTTAAACAAATATCAAGCTCACTTAAATGTCTCGCTGATGATGACGCGTGTGTCGGACCATTTAGTTCCCTTCAAAATGGTTGAGCTGAATGGTGCTGATCCAAGCGTCATGTTCGTGAACGGGCGCTGTCAGTTGTGACTGGTCATCTCTTAGTTGCCATGACTTATTTGAATTAATTATTTTGTTTTTACTATGGACACTTTTAACGTGCACATCTTGCAACATTGTTCTCACATAATTTACCATCTCAACATGAATAATGTAACCAAGATTTTGTACCATTCATTTGATTTAAAAGAGTGTCCATGGAGTTGCTTGCCCGTTCTTCTCCATAGAGATCTACGTTAGGGAATGGGCAACTACAGTACTTTTACGTCTTGTGATTGGAACTGTAGCTACATTTAATTTTCATCTTTGTTTCGACAATCAAAAGTGCCTGTTATTGGCCTACTTGAAACAAATGCTTTGATTGCGTGCTCTGTTTGATTTTGATTGCCTATAAACACAGTTTGTCTCTGCTTCACTCTAAGGACTTGACTGGGTGAAAAAGCCTTCAGTACATTTGTGAGCTCAATAAAGTACTAGTATTATAGTTCTTTTCCTTTTCCAGGTTTCATCCGAGACTACACAGGCAGTTACGCCATTGCATTCAACATGATGACAGCATGCAACCTACTCTGCGTAGTACCCTGGGCAACTGAGGCCATAATCAAGTACAGGAAGAACAAAAACTCTCCCAACATAAATCTTCTTAAGACATGAATCTTCAAGCTATTTAGCGTTAGTAATAACACATGAGTTCGTTCTTTTTATAAAAGGATTTGAAACTCCCACCGTGATTTAGAGATGTGCCTTTGACGGGATTCTTTGGTCGATTAGTAGATTCTTATTTCAAATTGATTGACCAGTTAGTTCTAGGGAGCATCTCTAATGGAGGCTATTGCGCGTGAATTCGCCGCTAGAGGCGTTCGTGTAGAGTAAGGTCTTCAGAAATGTCAGATGACATTATGTCCGCTTTTATATCACGTAGGTACTTTTACTAATATTGACGATTGTGGTCACGATTGAGCTATTCATGATTAATTATGACCTGAAGATTTTATGTAGTAAGTTACGTGCTAACAATGTTTGTATATCTTGGAGAAATGATGATTTTTTAAATGTTTAATGTTTGTGCTTATTTTAGGGACACTATTGTAAATATGTATCTAAACTTTACATGAAGTTGACATTACAAAATAAACTTCTTATGAAGTTATATCCGTACTAGTATGAAATAGAATAATTAACACACAGAGAAATTTGACAGGACCTTACTTGCAAGTGGCGCCATCTAGTGAGTTCAAAAACGATAGCCCTCATTGAAGTATTGTAGATATTATTGAGATTTTGAGATTTTTAAAGTTACTATTTTGTAAGTATAGTTTTTAGTAGATTGGTCAAAGCTTTGCAAATTTTGTTTTCGCTTAAAGTGAATGCAGTTGTGATTTTGTAAATATTTTATTTTTATTAAGTAAACCCAAATTTTGAGTACTTATTATATTTTTTGTGCTACTTGTGTAATGATTTTGAAAATCGGTATGTGTATAGTCATACTTATCGAAAGGAGAAGAAGAAAAGAGAGAGAGTAGAGTATTTTATTAACTTAGAATCTAATTCTAGTTTATATACAAAGCTGCCAAATTCTTGCCATATTATAGGACTTGGGTTAAAAGGGCCACCACCTAGAGTGGTATATTTATACATAGCGTCTTAGTAATTCAATTAATTAAGTATGTACACTGCCAATAAAGATTAAGTAGGTACAGTATAAGTGTTGTAAGTATTCCTACGTGTAAAACAGTTCAGTTTGTTGACTGTTCAACTTACTTATTGCTTAGTACTTGTATGCATTTTTGAAATGGTAATTTTAGTAAATAGACTATAATTATGGAAGTCGTACAACGTTTATTTTACAATAATAAGGGTGTGTTATATTTTGATGAATAAACTTGTGAATGGAATGGGATTATGGTTTCCTGAATAAGGTCCATGTTCACCAAAAAGATGACGGACGATTTTCTAAAAACAGCTGTTTAGTAATGTCATTTTATGAGTCATGAAGGCCCACTCTTTCTTGCATCGAGAAACTAAGGCTGACCCCACATTTGGCGTGCGCGATCCTCGGGCGTGCGAGTAGCGCGCGCGCCGCGCATGTCACATTGACAGCTGCTTTTAGATAATCAGACTGTTATCTTCTCGGTGAACATGGACCTAAGTGTGATAAAATAGTACAACTGTTGATTAAATGAAATAGTTTTTTTTTACAATGCCACTCTGTGTTTTAATCTATATTTTTACGACATATATACGAATATATATAGTACCTACCAATGTGTACGTTGATAGTAACTTTGGACCCTCTCCATACTCCAAAAAGTAATAACTAGGTAACGCAAGTATGAAAGCTATAAAAACAAGTTACTATGCAAAAAAAAAAGACTACGTTTTTGTTCTTTAAATGTTTAGAACAAAGTTGTAACGTTGTAGCTATAACAAAATTATATAGAAGCAACGTTAAGAATAAAATGCTTAAGCTAGGCACGTGAAATAGGTGCTAAGTGCTGTTGCGTTGTCTAGGTATATCTCCATCCGTGTTCCGACTGACATTACATATCTTTGACAGACTTTACTTGAAAAGAAGTACGAGTACCTATCGTAAATAGTACCTGAGTTTTGGCTCTGGCACAGGATTTTTTGCCGTGTAAAATACTGGTATTCAGCTAAATACATATAAGTCGTGAAGAGGCTAGGCAGATGAAGAGTAGTAAGTACTTCCACGTGGACGTGGTACATCCACATCGAAAAGGTACTTCAGATGATTTTGGCGTCGGGGTGTCTCAAGACGAAAGTCCATGATCAGTGTGTGTCGTATTGTGTGTGAAACGTGATCGGTCACAATGGGTCTTATATCAGAAGTGAAGGCTTAAAGTAACCCAAAGGGGGGGGGCTATGCTCTGAGTTCCCGTGAGTTCGAATAAGAAATAAAGAAATCCGCAAGAGAACCAAGGTTACCGACGTAACCTGAAGAGTTTCCAAACTTAAGTGGTATTGGGTGGGGCACAGTGCTCGCAAAACGGATGGCCGATGGGGTCGCAAATTTCTGGAGGGGCGACCGCGAACCGGACGGCATTGCGTTGGAAGACCTTCCAATACGTGGACCGATGACCTGGTGAACGTTGCAGGTATCTGCTGTATGCGAGTGGTACGGCCAATGTGGCGAAATTTGGGGGAGGCCTATGTCCAGCAGTGGACGTCTTTCGGCTGAAAAGATGATACCGCGGGTTTCAGAAAGTTTCTTAATATGAAGAAAAGAAAAATCACTATCATATATTAATCCATCAGCAACAGTAATTTAATTACCGTTGACAATATGAATAAGATTGCTTAACAATTAAATGATATCAATAAGCAGATATCACACGACGATTAGGTTAGGTTATCAGTCAAAGCCGTGAAGATTGCATGTTCGACAAACGACATGCAGTGTTATTTCATTATAGAATGACTTGTATTGTGAAATAAAAGATCTCTGTACAGAAGATAATAATTAGCATCGCTGTGGAAAATGCCTGTAAATTGAACAGATCTGTTTTATCTTCTAAATAATCATAAAGCATGTGACTAAGGTTCATGTTCACCAAAAATATGACGGACTGATTTTCTTAAAACAGCTGTTCAAGACACATTTTTGTAGGGAAACATGTCCCTTGAACAGCTGTTCAAGACACAGTTTTGTAGGGAAACATGTCCCTTGAACAGCTGTTCAAGACACAGTTTTGTAGGGAAACATGTCCCTTGAACAGCTGTTCAAGACACAGTTTTGTAGGGAAACATGTCCCTTGAACAGCTGTTCAAGACACATTTTTGTAGGGAAACATGTCCCTTGAACAGATGTTTTTAGATAATCAAACCGTTATCTTTGCGGTGAACATGGACCTAAAAGTGACTTTATATTAAGGGAGTGAAAAGATTCTTCACGAAGCCGAAAGGTACTTACTAGTTCTCCCCGTCACTGCGGTCGTTTTTTTATTTATTTTAGGCCATACCTGGCAACTCTAGTTACTGAGATATTGGGGGTCAAAGTTCTAACTTTATGAGGCTTTTTTTTTACAAGTTTTTATTGTTAGATTTTACTTTAAACACATTCACGACCCCCGCACTATTCAATCCATCCATAAGCACACTGTTTTGAGTGCGTCACATTGAGTTCTACCACAAAACATGATTTTTCACCCCATAATAAGTCGTATCCCAGCAATTATTTTTGTTTACCAAAAGTTACTTAGATTGATGTACAGAATGCTTAGTTGACGGCTTCCTGATGAATATGTTTACACCCTATATAATGATAATTAGTGAGACAGATAGTATGCATTTAATTTAATCAAATCTTTATGACAGGTTACACTTACAGTACAGAGTACTCTTAACACTCGGCCACAAGCTACACGTTCAAGCGACTCGCGGTTTACGACAGGGAATGCAGCGACCACAAATTAAAGAAGAGAAGAATTCATTAATTATACTATTGTTATAGATTTTGTCTCAGTAAAAATACAAAATCATCAATCATATTTAAATTATGTATCTGGCCATATTCGCCTGCAAACAAGATCAGATTGTCACACCACCTTCGCTGTGGTCTACCTCGACAGCGATTTCCTCCGTCGTGTAAGGCGTTCGGTGAGTTACGTTGTTTGCCCACTGCTCCGGGTGCATTCGCGCTACGTGGCCAGATATCGCACAAAATAGAGGTTTGGAAGGAGAAAGAGGAGCCTTTTGCCTAGCAGTGGGACTGGCTTAGAAAAAAAAATGTAGGTAAGTATATTTTGTAAATACTTATTGGGTTTATGTTTTATGTATACCTATCATTGTCTATTCTTCTTAAACACATAAGTATCTCTAAATCTCTTTTTATAGTTTCTCCATTCGCAGGTAAGCTGGAAGAGATTGTTTCGCAATAAGCATCACATTAATCGATGTTTGTTCTTATTTTTATTAATTAAAATATTTATTAAGTTTAAACTAATGTAAAATTTACAATTTGCTAAAATGAACTAAACTAACTAACTTAAACTAAAATCTTAAAAAATGGCGTCAAAAAACTCCTCCTCTACGCTGTCAACTGGTAATGTCCCCAAGAGACTGGCAGCGTTACCACGCTGAATGGCAACGCTAAGCCTTTGACCAAGGTAAAAGCCAGCCCTAGGGTCACGGGAAGTGTCAACTAAGCGTTTTGAAATTTCCTTAAAAAGGCTGTGAGCACTCGGACCCCACGGTCCTAGAGTTTCAACCCCAAACGGCTCGAAAATATAGTTACCAATAAGGTTACTATATTTACGCCGCTTGAGGTTCTCCGCAGCCGCAGCGGCAGCCCCTGCACAGCACGATGAACTAGGAAGATGGGAAGGCGCAAGAGTATCGACACATGTAGCGTCCCACACTAGAGGCCTACCCATCTTCCATGGAAACAAAGACATACCGTCCGATCTCTTGCCATCGTCGCGTGCCAAACCGTTGGGTTCTAATAAAGCTGGAACACCGACGGTAACAAGAGATCGGCGGATGATGTCATTCAAGTTCGCGTGCCGCGCAAATCGGCCCGCACTTCGGCTGCATGACAGGCCGTGGTGTCCGAGGCTGTTGACAACTTCACCACAGTGACAGCGGTGAGGAGAACAACATGGAGCGCCTAGGCGTAGAGCAACAGCGAGGCGGAAAGTGGTGTCGTCGAGCAATGTGCCAGTGTGCCACATTAATTGTACCTATTTTGCTGTTCATTTCTTCTTTCCTGTATTAAGTGTGTACATTCAAATAAGTCGTTTAGAGCACGCCACAACCCACAGTGACGCGACTTGTGGAGCTAGGCTGTTGATACTAACGTAAACGACACAAATGACACGTGCGCGTTTAAACGAATTTCGCTTCGATACAGGTCGTAAATAGGGCTTTAAACACAAAAACACACACATAAATTATCACAGGCCAAATAAAAATAAAACAAGCCTACCTACCTACTGCGTAATTATAACCTAAAATAAAAGTACCAAAATAGGTAAGTATAATTATGTATCTGCACGCCACCCACTAAGCCATATATTTATAGAGCAATAAATATTATCTTTACATGTGTATAACAAATTGCGTTGTGTAGGTAAATGTGAATAAGAGAACAAAGAAATATTTATCAACATAACGAACAAAGAGCGGTGTGCATGTGTTGTACTAGGTACAGTACACACTATGCGACTAGTCGGGGAAAGATTGAGAAAAAAATCGCAGTAATTATAAACATGATGGTTTTCGTGCGGGAGAAAGTCCTGGAAAAGGACTGTATAATATGAAGGTACGATAGATACCTAAATTTCAAGAAAACTATGCTTAAACGCCATTTTAGCACTAGCGCTTGCACTAATATCGCCATTAATTATCAATGCGCTATTAATTTTCATTCATGAATACGAGCAAACGAGGAAGTACCTAAGTCATTTTTCGCCGAAAAGACGTCCACTGCTGGAAACCCCCCCCCCCCCCCAAGTGTCGCCACATTGACTGGTCCCTTGCGACTCGCATTCAACGGATCCCCGCAACCTTCACCAGGTCATCGGTTCACCTAGTGGGGGTCTTCCTACGCATCGTCTTTCGGTTCGCGGTCGCCACTCCAGATATTTTCGGCCCCATCAGCCATCCGTTCTGCGAGCAATGTGACCTGCCCACTGCCACTTAAGTTACGTAGTAACTATTCAGTAATCTGTGACTTAAGTTTGGCAATTCTTTGGGCTACGTCGGTGACCTTGGTTCTCTTGCGGATGTCTTCATTTCTGATTCGATCACGCAAGGAAACTCCGAGCATAGCCCTCTCCATTGCCCTTTGGGTGACTTTAAGCCTTTAAGAAGTAAGTACCAATATATTTTTTTTTTAAATTGTCTTTCACGGTAGACCAGTGACTGTGAGATACTAGAAGATGTCTAGGTAAACAAAGAAATAACGTAAAATAAATAAATAATTTTATCAGAAAAATATTTAATCTTGTCTCTTTAGGCTCTGAAACCTTTTAAAATAAATCCAAATCAAACTCGGATGTAATTATTTTTAAATCTGAAACCATTCCGATAATCTCGTGATTTTTGCTTCTGAAACGAAAATTGGATACCTACGCCAATAATTGATTTTTATTTCAACGTTAAAATAAAAATGCCTGTTCTATTAATTTTTAATTATTTGATATCTTTATGTTTGTTTTATTCTTGTTAATATTTTTGGAACGAATACAAAAAGACGATATACCTACCCGTAGTTCTTGAAAATCGCAATTGTTTTTGAGATATTATGTTGAAACGAGCGGGATTCAATTAAGAACTCATCCAAAATGTACAACTTAATTAAACCACGCAAAGAAAAGCACTAAAACGAAAACGCACGACCAAAAAGTAGTAACACGCAATGTGCGCTCCACACTATTACAATCAGCTGTCAAACGTCGAATTACAAAAAGCAGTGCATGTGTCCGAGCCCTAAGACAGCCCATGACAGCTGTTTATCAGTCGCGTCCGGCCCACACCCAGTACACTTGCGACGCTATTCAACGACACAGTCAGGGGAAAAGTGGTTCAGTGCAATGGATGAAACAAGAGAACTTAAGGAGCAGAGTGACCCAGAAAATTTAAAGAAGGAGGAATCCTTGGACACAATTAAGGAGAAGGTTGACAGAAATAGCTGGGGTTATGCTGTCGGATTCGGAACTATCATAACCTTTGTGAGTCTTGTTTTCTTTTTATATAAACTGGCGCGAGAATTATTGTTTTGTCTACATTGCCAGCTGTTTGGTTTAGTTGAATTGTGTGATTATATCTAAAGGTCGTCACCGAATGAATCACGCTTTTGTAGAAAATACGAAATTGGGATGTTGTTGTTTATAAACAACTATAATACTCATATAAATTATTAGGTTATTGACGCCACGAAAGAGCTATATTTGTTCCATCTATTTATACAAATGGTTACACATTCAACGAGCGTGTGTATCGTCTAGGGGCCTGATTCTGTTGAGCATAAACAATTTCTAATTTCCTTGTGTTTTTAGTTACTTGTATGTGTTCGATATTCAAAAACACGTGATGGTGTTTTGTTTAGCAGGTCTTATATTATTGATAAGTGACATAAGACTGTGACTGAAATCGTTTTAACTTCAGTAATTTTAGTTATTGGATGTATTCCTTGATATTGGTTACAAGAGCTTTGACCCCATAATTTATTTATTTATTTATCAACATACATTTACCATTACAGCGAACCAATGCGGTAAATGCGCCTTAATTAATATTTAACTTAACTTAATTGTTACTTATAACTAATACCTATAACTAACCAAGCATTCCTTGTAAATTCACCCAGAGAACCACAGAATAAGGGAATAATATAGGGTCCTGTAGCCAGTATAGCTACTGAACCCTAGTCTAAGGGTAAGGGGGGATCTCTGATTCTCTCTAAGTCATTTCCATACCAATTCCACTTGATTGCAAATATCCTGTGATTTCCTTGATGTCACCGGTCTATCAATCTGTTGGATGTCCTTGTGTTCAATCTTGAAATAATTCCATAATGGTCTGTGGTCCCGAAAGAGCAGTCACATTGTTCTAAGGAAGTGGTTTTATGTTTCTTTGGATTGACATTGATTAGTAGCTGTAGGGGTCAAATCTATTGAAATGTCTTCTTTAGTAGCTCTATAGAGTTACTGTATTACTGTTAAAAAAATACCCACTTTTTCAAAAATATAAAAAAACGTCTTTTAAAAATCTTGCTGTTCCTAATAATCTCACCTTACTATATTGTATTATGACTGTAAAACTACATTAATGCCTTACAATTTAACTATTTATTCATTCCTTTTGAAAACTAAGCCTTTCTTACGCCAAGAAATAAGTTGAAAGCAGGGGCCTAATTCTGCTATTTTAATAAATTCGTCACTCCAACACGATTCCATTCTCATCACATTGTCATTTTGCTTAAAGTTCGTAATCTGCTAAATTCACAATGGTCGATCATTGGTTGGTCGATATTATAAAACCATTAGTACAAATGGTTTTCGAAATCTACTACTAAATGCGAACATTTATTCATGCCAGATTTCATGTGCGAGATAAATATTCTGTGACATTTCTTTCAATGGAGTGTCTGTGGTTGTTCATTGAGAAGTCATAATGACGCCATTATATTAGTAGGTTACCAAACTTGTCAAAACTTGACAGAACTTGATCATTGTGACTTCAATGATCGCCTATTCTGACACTATCGTAATAGCAGAATCGAGTCCCTGTGCTAAGGTTCTTTCCTGCAATAACACAAATACAAGAGTAGATACTCTTGTATTGATCCAAAATATTCTCGTATCGTATCCAGTTGTATCGATATTGTGAATTGTGCATCACTAGCCTTGCATTCATGTATCGGGTTCCAATATCAATTCCCTCTCATAGTTACTTAGATACGGATATACATATTAGAGTCATTGCTTGTGCGGTGTGTAATTAGTACACACTGCAGTTTTTACGCAATGTTAATTTTGATTTATGATAAATGTAGGTAACTGTGATTGATTTTTTTTATAGTATCTCATGGTTTTTGACTCGAGCGCCATTTCATTAATTTTGGAGATATAGATCGTTTTAAATAAAAATCGAAGGCGCCTAACTCAAACGCGGTGCATCGTAGGGCCATATATGCTTATCAGACCTTAAATGGTTTCTATGAACAAGAACCATTTGATGGCTGTATGGGGTAGCCCGTACCCCATATAACAACACATAAATGGGTAAATATCCGTAAAAAGAACTTTTTCTTACTTGCATGTTTTGCCTGGCATTGCCGGGCAATAATAAAATTCTAAGGAATATTAATGCAGTACTAATAATGAACTTCAACCCAAACATATACATATAGCCCGTTTAAAGTTGTACTTACTTATTACCCTGGTATAAGAGGTGAGGAGGTGAGGAGCACGTGGCTAAATAATATAAGTCACTCGGGTTAAGCCGTGCTTGCCAAGGTTTGTCGGCCGATGGGTGAGCAACCTTACATACCGAGTTCCCTCCGTGCCTAGGAAAACACGTTAAGGCTTCGGTTCCACTGAGCTGGAGCGGAACAGAGCGGAGACGAGCTGCGCCGCGATTCACCAATCACATGGCTTGAAATCCAGAGATGTGGATTTCAAGTCATGTGTGATTGGTGAATCTGGTAGCTAGTAGTAGGTCCCGGCTGTCATTTGTAGATCTTTGACAGTCGTTACGGGTAGTCAGTGGCCCGAAAGTTTGACAACCAGTCTTACCAAAGGGTATCGTATTACCCGGTACTAACTGGGTTGTGGAGGTGAGATAGGCAGTTGCTCCATGTAAAATACTGGTATTCAGCTGCATCCAGTTAGACTGGAAGCCGACCCCAACATAGTTGAGAAAAGGCTACGCAGATGGTGATGACCCTGATACATGACAGACGACGTCGTAGTATGACTATTTGCTAAACAACTACTTACTTGTATTTTATCAAGTAAACTCCGACCGACCATGTGATCAAATATAATCTATAATATAAAAATGAATCGCAAAATGTGTTGGTAAGCGCATAACTCAACAACGCCTGGACCGATTTCACTAATTCTTTTTTTGTTGTGTTTGTCATTGTCAAGAGAAGGTTTTTATGAAAAAAAAAATGTAGTAATAGGTAGGTAGTAGTGGGTAGGTAGTAGTGGGTAGGTAGTAGTGGGTAGGTAGTAGTAGGTAGGTAGTAGTAGGTAGGTAGTAGTAAGTAGGTAGTAGTAGGAGGTAGTAGTAGGTAGGTAGAGTAGGTAGGTAGTAGTAGGTAGGTAGTAGTAGGTAGCTTTTTCCCTCTTATGTGACGCAGACGAAGTTGCGTGGGTCAGCTAGTATAAATATAAAACAGTAAAGGAACGATAACATTATAACAACCGTTAAAAAGTCTTCAAAAACAAAATGGCGTCGTTCTCGCAATCTCAAAGTCAATTAAAGTATAAACTAATCTTTCCGCGCAATTTGTCCGAGTCACTGGAAGAAATGGCTCACAAATTCACAATGGCTTCCGAGCAATAGGCTGGAAAATCACAACTTATAATAGAAATGGCTATAATTTATTTGTTCTTAATTAATCCCATGAAAGTCGACTTATTAAGAAGCATTGAGGTGATTGAGAACAATATGAAACTGTTTTTGATAACCTTATTGGGAATATTTATAATTAGGTTTGAACTTTCGTCTGTCCGTTCGCAGTACCTAAACTCAAAAACTGATGCACCGAATTTCATGCTGTTTTCACCAATGGATAGAGTGGTTCTCGAGGAAAGCTTAAGTATATTTATTTTGTACGCGGGCAAAGCCGTGGGCATCAACTAGTAACAAATAAGAAGAAGACAATAATTATAAGAAATAAACAGAACATAAAGTGTTGGCAGAAGTGTACCCATTTGTACCTACACATTTCACTAGTGTATGTTTAAGTCTCACATAATAGAGGGCGAGTCCTGATAGAAAAACAATAACACTTTGCCAGACCCGAGAATCGAAACCCAGGACCGTATGCTCAGCAGAGATTTACGACCACTAGACGAACGACGCAATCCACATAGACGTAAATATAGGTTATTCCAAAATGATTACTTCGTATATACATAAAATTGTAAAGCTAGTCAAAGGTTTATGGGTCTGTGGACGGTGAGCTATGGGCTAGCTCGCCGTCCGTCCGTCTTATGACGACAGGCCGTGTCGACGGCGCGTTCGTTTTCCACGCGTGCCTTGAAGAGATGAGAGAAGCAAAATGAAGGGTTCGCAAGTGCCGAAGCCTGCCGGGGCTGCGGGACTGTTCGAAAGAGATACCGCGGCCCCGCAACATAAAGGGAGAGGAAGAAACATGGTTGGGTTTTAGTCTGTAAAAGTCTGGCACTCCCTTCCGCTCCACCCAGAGTGGGAGAAGTCATTTGATGATTTACCATCGAAAACAAAAAGCAATGGTCTTTTATTACACAGAACTTCATCATTAACATTCCACCTCTCGTTTGCACTTTGTTTATAATTACCCAAAGTTGGTTCTAATGAAAATCCTTTGTAAGGATTTCAGTGTAATACTCCTACCGCGTAATTGTATTGACATATGAAACCTAAACGCTACACTTTCAGAGGCAGACCATTTATGAAACAGTATTCAATTAATCGAATTTTGTTAAACAAAGGAAACGCTCGTTTCCCAATATTGTAATTAAATTTTGAAATTGAATCTAACAGTTCTATCTAAATAATTTTAATTGATGTTGACTCTGTTTGATTATATTAATTAAATATTGAATAGCAGTGGCGAAGATGTGTTTTAACTCGGGTTACTACAATCAGTAGCAACTAAGTTTGGCAAAATGTAACTGGAATTTTCAGCTAAACAATATTCTCAAAATTAGGTTAAATAATTTAAATCCTCTTTCTAATCTGATCGCACTTCGGTTGTGATTCATCCAGGTGTAAAATAACGGATTATGGGATGGTAGAATGGGTAGCGAATTTATCTCTACCGGTTCCTATCGGATCATGTTCATCTGAAGAAATTCCCAAAAGTATGATCTATACTTTCGACTGAACATGGGTTCGATTCTCAGTTCGGGCAAAGTGTTATTGGGTTTTTCCATCAGGAATTCCTCATTTGCAGCCACTGTGTCTGGATTTATGCCCCGTTGATGGCATTAAGCTCACCTACTTCATGGGACTTAAGCATAACTGGCAAAATGTGGGAATTCTAAAATGAACACCTCTGCCTTATTCTTTTTGGATTACAGGCGTAATGTTAAGATGTTTATGATCGATAAATCTACACTAATATTATAAAGAGGAAAACTTTGATTGTTTGGTTGTAATGAATAGGCTTAAAAACTACTGGTACGTTTTTAAAAATTCTTTAACCATTCGAAAGCTACATTATCCACAAGTAACATAGGATATATTTTATCTCCGTACTCCCACGGGAACGGGAATTACGCGGGTGAAACCGCGTGACGCCGGCTAGTATTTTAATAAAGTTGAAGAGTTTTCTTGAACCACCAGTCAGATTGGAATAAATGTTTTCGATTTCGGATCAGATCCTAACTCTAAAGGTTTTATGTTATTTTACTACACTTTCAAACACTTAGGAGTTCAGCAAAACGAAGAAACAACCGCGTAGTAGCTATTAGTCAATACTCTAATATTCTATAGCTGAAGAGTTTGTTTGATTGAACGCGCTAATCTCAGGACTGAATTGGACTGAGTTGGATTGGAATTGAAAATATTTTTTTTGTGTTTGGTCGTAGCATGATGATATATAGCTTATAACCTTCCTCGATAAATGGACTATCCCCATACGACCAATAGGAGCGGAGCGTAAATGGAAAATGTTACAAAAGCGGAAAATTCATTCCTTCTATATTGAGCTTTTTTTTCTCTTAAGTGACGCAGAGGAAGTTGCGTGGGTCAGCCTAGTTATTTTATAAAATGTTTACAGATAGCTGGTATTGGACACGTAAACTCATTCGGACTGATCTACAATGATTTTATTAATGAAACTCAGTCTACTGCCAAATCGTTAACGTCTGCACATGGGGTGTTTGCCATCATGTTGGCTATTGGAGGTAAGTAACATTTCTAAAACTTAATTGCTTCCCACCTCACCATACCGAGTTTCCTCCGTGAAAGCACGTTAGTCCATTGGTCCCGGCTGTCATTTGTGGTCTTTTATCTTTGACAGTCGTTATAGGTAGTCAGTAGCCCAAAAGTCTGACAACCAGTGATACCAAGTGGTGTCGTATTCCCCAGCACTAACTGGGTTGTTGACGCAGTAGCTTCATGTAAAATACTGGTATTCAGCTGTATCCGGTTAAACTGGAAGCCGACCCCAACGTAGTTGGGAATAGGCTAAGCAGATAGAGAGCAGCGGTGGCCCAGTGATGGCGACCCTGACTTATGAACAGTAAGTCGTGGGTTCGAACCAGGCAGACGCATTACTTTGTGTAATTTATTTCATCGCCACTGCTCTCAAAAACGGTGAAGGAAAACATCGTGAGGAAATCGGCATGTCCTAGAACCAAACATTTGAAGACATGTGACATCTACAAAACCGCACTGGGTCCGCGTGGTGGATTTTAAGCCCATACGCAAAATACGTTGCGGACACCAGCCCGTTGTACAATACAATACAGGCTAGGCAGATGGATTACCCCAAGTAACTTGGCCAAGGGCAGGCAGATAATGGTGATACCTTCGTTTGAATTGATGTTATCAAAAATGTCATAATACCTAGTGCTTACCTATTAGATTGTTCATCACCCAAACCTGTACAAGTCCGGTGAAAGTATGTTATTCTATTTACTCTACTTAAGCCATTTTCATATTTTAAAATATGCTACATTTATTGAAGAACTTCGATTAATCAATCAATTTCATCGGAACTCAATATTCTTTATGTTTACTCTAATATAACTAATTAAAACTAGTTTGTCCACCATATGCCAACAACGCATCCTTTTATTTTTCGGCCACAAGGTGCGTAGATGCGTCGAAAGCCTGGAAACATTATACAACACCTGTGTTTGTAGAGGATGTTATTAACCAATTTTTCAAATTTTGTTCATTTCCAGGTATAATACTCAACAGTATAACAAGAAGATATTCGTTAAGATTTGGAGGCATTATTGGAGCTGTTCTCCTATCAACCGGATCATTCAGTACTATATTCATCACAAACACAAATCAACTTCCTATCACTTTTGGAGTATTCCAAGGAATTGGTTTCGGAATGGTGGTACCAGTGTGTTACTCGACTTTGAACCATTACTTTGTGAGAAAAAGAACTACAGTCATGAGCATTTGTAAGGCGGTCCAGGGCGTTATTCTGATGTGGTATCCTCAACTGCTGAAGAAAATTATGACCGTTTACGGATTTAGAGGAACTCTGCTTATTCTTGCTGGGATGTCTTTACACACATTTCCCGGCATGCTCGCGATGAAAATTGATACTACAGTGCCAAGAAAAATTCGAACAGCAAGTATTTTTTCATTTGAACTCTAGTTTTCTTCTTAGAATGAATTGTTTATAAAATTGAACGTGGTTACGAATTCACAGATGATGTAGAAAATAGGAAAGGACACAAAAATGAGGATCCATTGCTTCCTAAAGATAAGAGCGAAGATTCGCTGAAAAAGAATCCGGAAAATATGAAGATGCTTGAGAAAATCAGGTAATTTCCAATTTTAAATGATTTTTTAGCAAAGACGACAAAAAAGGTACATTGGCAAACACGTCTTGACCTTCCAAATGCACTAAATAAATATTAGTCCAACCCAATATAAATATTAATCTACGTAACGAAATACATTTAAGTAACCCATTTCCTTCATTTGATTGTATACTCAAATGGGCCAAGTTTGTTTTGATAAAAAAAAACCTTGTCTAAAATTAACATCTTCGTCATTTCAGTCCGCAATCTGTTGAGTATAGGAATCCCCTTTCTTCTCCCACTTGGCTCTGTTCTGCTTGTCCCTTAACATTGGTTAAATAACTATCAAAACTTGTATCCTGATTCAGATTGGTGTCACGAAAATTATTGTAGACAAGCAACCATGGGGCCACATTTTTAGCCATTAGTACAAATGGTTTTCGAAATCTACTACTAAATGCGAACATTTATTCATGCCAGATTTCATGTACGAGATTAATATTTTATGACATTTCTTTCAATGGAGTGTCAGTGGTTGTTCATTGAGAAGTCATAATGACGCCATTATAATAGTATAGGTTACCCAACTTGTCAAAGCTTGACAGAACTTGATCATTATGAAATCAATGATCGCCTATTCTGACACTATTGTAATAGCAGAATTGAGGCCTAGCCTACAATAACAATGCCTGCAGAAGCATGTTTCTACATCCAAGATGCGTTTCTCGCAAGCATCGTTATTGCAACCGAATTTTTCGTTAATAATTAGCGATCGAAAGCCCCGTTCCTGTCGTCCACGACTTTTGTGAACTAAAAACTGACGATAAATAAATCGTCACGACATAGTTACAGTTACAGTAACGCACTCTCATTTTTGTAACATAAATAATGAGTTTGTTTTCTTATTTTACAGACACAAAGTTGTAGAAATATTCAACTTCAAGATCTTGAAAGATGCCGTGTATTGCAACATCTGCCTCGGACAGAGTTTCGTCAACTTTTCCGATCTCACTTTCTTCATCTTACAACCGATGCTGCTGTTTCAATATGGCTATGATAGCGTAAGTTTTACTTTTATTTTCGATTTAAATGATTGCATTATAAAGCCTAACTTTGTATGGCTGTCTTGTCGAAGCGCGATGTTTTATGTTGAACAAGATGCGTGTGAAGTCGCGGGCGAACCAAGATAACAATAATTTCCTTACACTAACCCAATAAATTGTTATATAGGAGTCGTAACATAACAATAATACCGCCTTAATTCACACAGAGCCTATATACTCATAAAGATAACACTAAAGTACACCGAGGTGACATTTACTACTTGCTTACTTACAGACACCAATAAATATAGATATTTTTCGCAAGGTTAGTTTTTTTTGGAGTCTACGATAAATCGTGCAAAAGGACCGCTTGTTTATAGCAACTGATTTCAGTAATTTTTGCTGGATGTTCAAGAACATTTATTCTTGAACATTAAGCAAAAATCTGAAGATATTAATAAAGAACATTCTTCTACTGTACCAAATTTCATAAACATGGCATCATCAATGTTAACCAGTCTTTTAACGTGCTCAGGGACTGGCCTTCTTTCTGAGAACGGGGCAGGGCGACCACGGTGGCCCAGTGTTGGTATCATATACATACTTTCACATGTCTTCGATTTTTTTTGCTTATAAAATACATATAGGTTTCTTTTACCTTTGCCGCGTTGTGAAAACAACAGTGATAAAATTAATTACAACAAAGATTATCCTTTTTACAAGTCGAATAACGTTACGGCCTAAGAACGTGAGTTAGCGTCAGTAATTTAAAGTCAGCTACCGGAGGGCAACCATTCAGGGGTAAAATTGTTTACCACCCCACATAACACAATATTCTTCCGACAGAATATCCAATTTAAACATATTCCATTATTCCTGTTTCAGACTGAAGTGGCCATGTGTATTTCAATCTGCGCAGCCGCCGACGTCGGAGGAAGATTTGCTTTGGCTTTCATCAGCAGCATATTTCACATTAACACTAGAGTATTATACTATACAGCGACACTGCTTACCTTTCTTATCAGGCTAGGTATGAATATATTTGTCAGTTATTATTTTCTTATCTTGTTTGCTGTTTTGATGATGGTATTGCGGTATCTTTGTTCACTTAAGGTTTTACATCGAGATTTCTATTGATGTTTGGCTGACTACGTTTCACAGACGGTAATACTTTTGAATATGAGCAAAGTTTTTTTAGGAGCGACATTTATTAAAGTATCAACATTGGTTATTATGGTATTGTATTGTATAACGGGCTGGTGTCCGCAACTCCACATCAAAGCGCGTATTTTGCGTTCGAAATTGGCTATAATATTTGTAAACAAAATAAACACGACAACAAATAGGTATCGAAGGATTGTTAGCCGTTTAAAAAAAAGAGTTCACTACACAAAGACTATATTAGTAAATTATGGTGGCTCTTAGTTTTACCAAGTGCCTTATGATCCTTGTATGAATTAGGATACAATCTTTTCAAAAATAACTACGATGAAAACAATTTCTGCGATTTTCACTCAACAAAGTGTCCCAAAAAACTACTACTGGATTAAGCAATCAGTAGTACTACTAGTATTACCACGAGTTATAAACGAAATTTTTAGAGCGTATTTTTTTAGTTTATTCAATTTTATTTCTCAATTTATATTCAACAGCTTCACGCCTTAATTTCAGTTATGCTACAAATCACCGAATTCGTGTGGATGGCGACTGTGACCGGTGCACTGGGAGTTCTGAGAGCTTGGCTCCACGTGGCCAGTCCACTGCTGATCTCCAACCACGTGCCTCACGAGGACTTTCCTGGAGCATACGCCCTCGCCATGCTGGCTACTGGCACTGTTAATGTGACATTTTCTCCACTCATAGGTAAGATATATTCTATTTCTTAGAACATCCAGCACCTCAATTTATCATCTGTCTAGCTTTTCCCCAACCATTTTGGGGTCGGCTACCAGTCTAACCGGATGCATCTGAATACCAGTATTTTACATGGAGCGACTGCCTATCTGACCTCCACAACTCAGTTAATACTGGGTAATACGATACCACTTGGTAAGTCTGGTTGTCAGACTTTTTGGGTCACTGACTACCTGTTACGATCCAACACCTCAATTAAGTTAAGTTTATTGTTATTTCTGACACAATCTAGATCTTCAGCTGAATCTATTAAAAAATTCTTCGGCTTAACGCAATGTTATGAGATTTGAGTGAGTGTGATAGGCAATTACGAAACAGCATTCCTTCAACAATGCACTATAAAAAATAGAATCTAGTTCAACTGCAGAAAAACGAACTAAAGTAAATGCAAATTAATTAGTACGACTTAGTCTAGTAATTAAAACGTACGCAGGTGCAAGTGTCTTGTATAAACGTTAAACTCTTTTAGTTGTTTAAATTCAGTTGTTGAATCAACTTCCTAAGAATTTTAGAATCAGTTATATGTAAGAGTTATCGGTTTTTGTGGTGGCCACGCAAGTTACATCTCACAAAATCGTCAAGCAGAACTTTCCCCACGATTTGAATACTTACAATAACTTGATTTAAACCACAGACAAGCTGTAGCCCATCAGATACAACACCAGTCTAATTAGAAAAAAGAAAATCCTAACATTTCAATTGGCAATGAGGAATTTACACGCTTTTTATCATAAGTCTATAGCAGTAAGAGTCTCTGTATCCATAGTAATAAGGGTCTCTTTTAAAGCAGTAAGTTTCAAACCACCAATTAATTCGAGCGCAAAAATATCATTTTTAAAATGAAATCGATACGGTTGAGTGCGAGAGACGAATAATGACATGAACGCCGCTCAAAGCAACGTTTCCCGGAATTCATCGGTCTACCTAGGCAAAGGACTCAGGCTTTCGACTCAATCACTTCCTGTTAGGGGCTATACCGTTGTACGTGAGGTTTACAGGAAAAAACCTTCGCTTTTATGGGAGAATATTCAAACGGATCGTTTTGAGAAAATGCAGTGCTGTTCTGCGAAAAAACACTGTTCATGTAGGCTGCTTTGATCGTGTGTTTTTCTTTTACGTTTTCTCAACTCCTATAATACCTACTTGAATGTGAAATAAGAGTGAAGCAGTCATAGCCATAGTCAAAACAGTAGACTATTTCTAGTACAAAGAACACTTTTATTCTTTTTAACAAAATGAAGTAACCAATCAGGAATATGTTTAAGAATTCTTTGAATGTGGCTGAATAGACAAGACAAGAGATAACAATTATTACATTTCTTCTGATAGCATTTTTATCTTTTTGGCTAACGGAAAATCAGTTGAATTAGGCCCGAATTTTTGTCGCGCTGACGGTCGTGACGTCAGTGAGAATAAATTACGACTATCGATCGCCGCTGACGTCAGCGTCGCAGTATGGTGCTATAAATTATATTACCGTAAAATTGATAAATACGTTAGATTGTAAAATAACTAGAGGATTGTAAACTCTCGAGAAATTGTCAAATGAACAATTGCTTACAATATAACGCATTATTTTTCGGTAGATTGTAACTTAAATAAATAAATGTTACAGTTTCACTTTGATAGGTTGCAGTCTACCAAAAAATAATGTGTTATATTATTTGACAGTATTTCGAGAGTTTACAACCTCGCTAGAGAGATTACAATCTAACGTGTTTGACAAATTTACGGGGACATATACATTACAATGTAAACTCGTTCGCGACCGACCGTGTGCGTAACAGTAATTCAGGCCTTAGTGCCCCATTTCTAACCTAAGAAAGT
This sequence comes from Xestia c-nigrum, assembly GCA_916618015.1. Lineage (NCBI taxonomy): Eukaryota > Metazoa > Arthropoda > Insecta > Lepidoptera > Noctuidae > Xestia > Xestia c-nigrum. The sequence continues at coordinate 7,476,906 of OU745245.1, read as the reverse complement.
CTTAACTGAGAAGAGTCTGCGTACAGCACAAGTGATGCATTCAAATACAATACGTATGATTGTGTGATAACTGATAAAATCGCTTATCTATCTTAAATTTTCCATCACGGGAAATGTAAATAAAACAGCTTGTCTATTTTAAACTTTCCATGACAAGAAATGTAAATAGAATCGCTTGTCTATTTTAAAGTTTCCATGACAAGAAATATAAATAAAATCGCTGGTCTATTTTAAATTTTCCATTACAAGAAATATAAATAAGTACCACAACTGATAATTATATTACATCATGTTTGATACGAGTACCTTTCTTTTATTTCCTAATTGACTTTTGATAGTCTGAATATCAGTCTTCCCAAGGGGTATCGTATTAGTCAGTAACTGAGTTGTTGCAAAGGTCAGATAAACAGTCGCTCCATGTAAATGACTGGTATTCAGCTGAATTCGGTTAGACTGGTAGCCGACTTCAACATAGTAGTGAAAAGACTGCGCAGGTAATGACAATATCAGAGCTATTAAAACTGGCGTTCTTGTCAAACACAACCAAATTTTAACCTACGAGTATAATAAGGCCGAAAATTAGTGCAGAATCTCCTGAAGCCTGCCTTCCATCTAATTCACCACCAGCATTTTTAACCGACTTCTAAAAAAGTCGGAAGTTCTCAGTTCAGATGTTTCTATTTTTTTTTTTATGTTTGTTCGCGCATAATTCCGTCTATCAACCGATTTGAAAAATTATATTTTGTTGGAAAGGGTATACTTTCCAAATGGTCCCATAGTCACCAAGTCGGGATCTGATGATGGAATCTTGGCGAAATCGAAGGAACTCTTTAAATTTCGTAGGATAACGTACAGCGATTTTGGTATTTTCTACAACAAGTGAAGCATTTGCGTTCGATAAAAACCATTCTACCATCACATCTGATGATGAAGCCAAGAGTCACGGAACTCCATAATGAGACAATGCATCCTAGTCGTGTTCGGGCTTGTTGTAATTGTAACGGTATGCCTAACTTTCCATATTTACCAAGCACATGTGAAAACTTTTTTCCAAAAAATAAAACCAACTTCAAAAAAAAACAAAAATGTGAAAAATAACTTGTCAAACAAAAAAAAATTATCAATAAAACAAAGGTCACAATTTTCAGAAGCTTAAGCTATTATTACATTTTTTTTTTGTTTTTTTTTTTTTTTTTAATTAAAGCGCTTAGACGAGCTAAATTAGCAACTCTATTTGTGGTGGTTCAAAGTTCCTTTGAAATGCTGTTAGAATAAAGTTCTAATCAGCTTGCACTACAAAGTGGTTGTTACGTCAGCCACTGCGGGCCAAATATAGCGAAATAAGTGGTTTCGATCGATTTACAAAAAAACTATTGATCGGATTAAAAAACGAAAACAGTATCATGCTAATATATTGCTTGTACAATTATTTGGCAAAAAATCAGAATGTTGGCATGTATACTAGTATGTTTTTTTTGGTTGAAAAAAAATTTTAGAGATAAGTTCGTGTTTTTTTTTTATGGAGTCAAATTAATTGTATTATCTTTTCAAAACACTGTCATGCTAGCATATATCCTTTAGAATATTATATATTTTCTGGGTTTCTTTATAGCAGTAAATCATATGCTATTAGTGTACTCGTATATAAAACTCGCGTTTAGCTCATGTTAATAAATGTAGGCCACTATGGCAACACATAATTATTTTATAAGTAGGTTTATATTTGAAATATTTCAATAACAATAACATTATCGTACCTGAAAGATGTGCCAAATAAGTTTGAAACCATAACAATAAGATATGAATAGATTAGCTAATTATTTTATAATCCATCAATAAATTACTGTAGGTAGGTCTTATCGTTAGTTGAATAAACATAGTACAGTTAGCAAAACAATCAATTTAATTCTTATTTTTAGATAGGTACTACGAAAAATTGATCGTCTATAATTAAAACAATATTTTTGAAGTTATTAAAATCATTCTAAACTGCAGTTCCTGCGAATAAAATTAACCTTCGACTGCGCTGTGATACCTAATGCTCGGGGTCATAGGTATTGCCCCACAGCCTCGGTCGATCAGACTTTCACCTAACGACACGCATATGATCATTTCTTAGTTGCCTGCTATGAAGACTTGCACATCTTGCTACTTTTCTCACATATACTACAATATCATCTCAACCTGAGTGATGTAACCAAGATTTTGTAACAATAAGTGTCCATGGACATTATTTCGACCATTCAAAAGTGCCTGTAACTGACCTACTTGAAATAAGTGCTTTGATTTTTGTCAGAAGGCGTGAGTCGCTCAATCGTACAGGTCGTTGCCATGTGGTAGGCTTATGACAATTTTACTAACTTTTACATTTTTCTTCTCAGGTTTACTGAAAGACGTGTACCAGGACTACGTGCCAGCGCTATATGCTTTGACTTTATGTTGCATCCCCTGTCTCCTATTTTGGCCAATAGAATATGTCATTAAAATGAAGTGAACCTAGTCTAAACATTGAATGTATAGTTTTAGGAAAATCAACCTTATAGGTACAGCTTTATCATGTGTGTTGTGAAAATGTTGATTGTATGAATTGTCACATGTTTAGTTATTCCCATTTGTACGTTATTTGTACTTTGTCCAGCAATAAATGCGTAATTATAACTTGAGTTGTTTACTTACAAAAGCATAACTAATGAGTAAGAACTCGTAACTAATTATTAATGTGTGTCAAATGTATGCAAGGCATATAAGTACCTACAATTACATATTAGATCATTTGATCAGTACCTACCACTGTTTTCAATTCTCAGTTCTAGTCCTTTAAATATCTACTCAAATGCCTGTTTTTGTTTATTCTGAGGCGAGACGACGCTACGTGAATGACTTCAAAACGCGTTCTTTGGGTTTTCTACACTCGACTAAATTCCAACAGTGCAAATAATGTGTTAAAATAACTATAATACCAAAAGACCATAATAACAAGACGAAAAAAAATCTTATTAGTCCGTCAGGTAGATAATTAAAAAATATTTGACCCGTATTTTTTCTTTTGTAATGTAAATCAAAATTGACGAAGATATAACGACGATAAAATTCCTAATACATCACACCAAGATATAATTTCAGCAAGTTCTGACGTCACGATACCCCACTCCCGAGTTTTGATGCGTTTTATCTATGTCAATATTCATTAATTTACAAGTACAAAAAATACGTGTCCATTATTTATAAATAATCTAACTGACGGACTAAAAAGATGTCTCTGACTTAATATAAACCTCTCAAATGACGCAGGAGGTGTCCGGGGATGTTCCGATTTGACAGCCACATTATACTAAACACACAAACACAGCTATCCATGATCATCGTCCTCAAAAGCGTCGCACAAAATTAACTGTCCTACTCTCTCCACCATTTCATTTACGCAGATATTACGAAAACAGTCTTCAGGTAAAATATTATCAGGTACTTTTTCAGTGTTACCTCAGTATTACGTGGGGCCTTCTCAAGAGCCATCATTATTAACCCTTAACGTGCGGGGTGCTTTAGAAAAACCTTCGGCCAACCTTCAGCATCAATCTTTCTGACGCTTTCTTATTACCCTTTCTGTAGCTAATCGGTTTCAAACGTGTGGGGTTTTTAGAAATATGATGGCGGATTTTGTGGTTGATTTTAGGGTTATTCATGTATGGTTATTTTTAGTGGCAAAGGATTTAAAGTGGGCGGTTGGATATTGAATGGTAGATCAGCCGGTTTTTAACAAAAAGAATACAGGATTTTTTGTAATTTTATCCAATTCTATCCTATTTTAATCCCAAGCAGAAGTCGCTTAAGTCTCTTATATTTATGTCCACAACTGACTTTAACATTCAGACTTTTGTGTCTGAGTTTTATAACTACGCGATTCTCACTGGTCATTGTAGTATGTCAAGCCAGTACTATGACCACCAAAAAACGAGGACTTTAACGATATTATTATGAAATTCGCATTTGAGAGGAATGTTCACGCCATCTGTTATAAAAAAATACTCTCATAAATGCCATATTAAAGTATATATTATTATGTAGTAGGTATATCAACTGACTGGTGACAACGACACAAGCCTTGCTTAGTGTGGCACTAGATGGCGCTGTGTGTAATGTCCAGCCATATTTATTTATTTTATTTATATTAAAAAACAAAACGTTTTGCAATATTTACGTTTTTATTTTGGGTATTACATTAACTGTATTAGGTTTGTATATTATAATACCTATAGAAGATATGCAATCTTGATGGCGTCGGTATACTTACTGAAGTCAAAGCGTGAACATAATGGTACTCAAAATAAACCCTCTGCATCATTCATCTCTTGCATAAAACAACCCAGCCACATACTTGGCAACCTAAGCGGATTATTGGCACATCTTGAAATGCATGGCGGAATCAGCTGAAGCAAAAGAGAACCAGTAAAATTTATTCATAGGTTTCCGAGAACTTAGTTTTCTCCCATCAGATTGGAGTCAGAATAAATAGCTTTTATTCTATTACCCAGTTTTTATCGGGAAATTGTTGCATTGGAGATTCGCATGAACATTTTTAATTTATAGCCGTCATAGTTTTTGCTCGTTTGGTCGGTGGAATAGAATATGCAAAATGATGCATATTAATTCGGGATGGCAGAGGGATATTGGATGTTTCAGTTTGTGATTTCAATACATTCTTGATGGGTTATGCAGATTTTGTTGTGCATACTGGGAACGGCATTATTGATTAATTTATGAGTACAGACTGCCTCGTTGGTCGAATAGTCACTAGTGTGACTGCTGAGCATGAGGTCTAGGGTTCGATTCCCGGGTTGGGCAAAGTATACAACGTGTAACGTTAAATGCGCAAAACCTGAAAATAATTTGATCACGAGCAGAATCAATTGAACCACTTTTTAATACATGTTACATTTTTCTATTAAATTACATTTTTAAATTAATTGTTGCCCTGTCTATCTATTAACAGGTCAAACCATCACGTGCGCATACCCGCCAAAATAGGTAAGCAAACAAACACAAGTCGTACAATTAAAATTTTCTCATACGTAGATAATAATAGTTCTTGCCATTAAATCTAATTGCCAGTAAAAGTAAAACAGCACATAAAACCTTAAAAATTTTGTAATGTTTTTTTCTGTCAGGATTAGGTCAATTGAATTAAAAATAATTTGAGGTATCTGAGATTTTGCGCATTAAACGTTACATGTTGTATTATTGAGTTTTTCCGTCAGGAATTCCCAGTAGCAGTAACGGAGTCTAGTTTTAGGCCCGGTTGGTGGCAATAGGCTCGCTCTATATTACATAAGACTTAAATAAATATTACTCTGCCAAAACGACAGATTTATTCTGCAGATAAAAGTTAGCTAAGATTGAAAAATCAGCCCTAACATAGATGTAAGTGAAATTGTTTTAATTATTGTGAATATTGAATTATGTAGCGGATTTACCTTTAATTTAATCCCGACGTTTCGACCGGATTGCACCAGCCGTGGTCGCGGGGTTTTTAAATTGAATTATGTAGTTGTAAAATAAACTCATTTGTGTTGGGTTTCTTCCAACCGGCTACGTAAGTCCAGTACAGTCCTGAGACAAAAGTAAGTCTAAAGTCTACCTAATTTATTGACTTATGTCCTTTTTAATTACTAACTAAATCAGCTTCGCTTCTAAGCACATTAGAAGTGCATTAAGCTGATATTCGGGATGATGTCAGCAGTGAGCTTTGAGGATAGCTAACACGATTACCGCGTAAGCTGGCTCCCCAACATTCAGGCACTGGAAACTTCCTAATTCTATGTCAAACAAGATTATGGATGTAGTTTGAGCACAGGTAGCTGAGGAATGCTGGATAACTTGAGAAATGAACCGGATATAATGGGTTTGTACCGTGGCAACGAAACTGCAGCTAAGCTTTTTACTGTGGTTAATAAAAAAAAAGAATTAAATCGTTGGATGGGCGCTCACTATATTTGGGTCGAACAAAATATAGTGAAACGTTTTGAAGGATGAGCTCACCATTTCATATGGAAGAATAATATAATTTTCAGTATGAGTGAGCTCGACAATATTATATTCCTGCTCCGTGGATGGGTGACCACTCATTTCATACCGAGTTATCTCCGTGACAGTTGTTGCAGGGATTCAGTGGCCCAAAAAGGCGATTTTAGTAAATATTATGGAGAACCTTGTAATAGGGGGCTATTAGATACTTAGATAATTTTAAAATTTGTGTAAAATAATTATAAATTTATAAGTCAAAGTGCTTCAATGTTTGTTTTATTATATTATACTTTTGCAAACTCAAGGTCAAGCGTAAACTTTTTAAAAGAGATGTCATTTGTTTCACGAATAAACGTAAAGGGAATTGACGCAGAGGGAATGATTCAGTCCATACTAGTTTCAGTTACATCCGACTGGACTGGAAGCCGACACCAACATAGTTGAAAAAAAGATACGCTCATGAATAAATAAGTACATTCGGTACATCTAACGAGATAAATCTGTCTAAAAAAATGTACCCGTCTACCGTGTAAAAACCAAACCAAACCACTAAGCTGAAATATAAAAATGGAACTTTGAATCCGAAAAGGAAATATTTCCGACATAATTTATTTACCGGAAAGAGACAGTCGGTACCTATTTTTGATTTCTGACAAATGAAAATTGATGTAGGTTACGAAGAAATATAAATATTACCTATAACATTTTGTGTGAAAAGGTTTCCGAAGTGAATGATATAAAATGTGAGCGGAAGTCAAAGGTCATGTGTTAAGGATGATTTCCACCAAACGCATCGCATTGCATGGGATCGGAACGGATTTTAAAATCTTTAAACGATAATAAATCGTGTACACAATATTCAAAGTCTATAGATATTACCAAGGCGCGCGCAGCAGATTGATCGCGTGCGTCCTCCGCGACACGTGTTCGAGGGCTTATTCGTCAACTGGTGACTGTAAATCTCGCGTGTGCTCGCGAGTTGGCACCATCCAAATTTATATTTTTTTTGTCGTCTACTCGCACGCATGCCATTCAGTACAGTCAAATGAAAACGGATTGAAAAATATACCAACAAAATTAAAAAAAAACAAGCTTTGCTCGTTTAAAGCTATTATTCGAAGTTTACGTAGCTGACTGTACATCTGACGTAATTTACGTCAGATTAACAAGGTGGCACGAATAGACGACACCAAAAAAAATGAAAATCGGAAGGTGCCAACTCGCGAGCACTCTGATATTTTACAGTCGCCAGTAGACGAAAAAACCTGATCGGGCCGAAAGAATGCGTGACGCGCGATCGGCTCCGTTCGCTTGTCGTTGTATCCGCCTCTCTCGCGCACGTCTGCAAATGAGTGCGAGTGAGAGACGCGGATAGATCCGAATATACGGACGAAACATTAGGGAGTAGGGCCTCTGACACAGTAGGAATAAAACTATTTGACTCGGCGCAAAAACGGATATGTTCGCAAGCGACGGTACGGAGCCGATCGTATGCGTCGATGTCCTGCTGTCGCCGCATCCGTTCGAATCCTCTCCGATTCGATGCTGTGCAATCCGTTTGGTGGAAATCATCCATAACTGTAGTACCTACGTGTCGGTTTGTTATTGCTGCCTGTTTTGACTGTCTTTTCTAAACCATTGGATAAACTGCCAGAGGCTTCGGTTAGGTATCGTTAGGTACTAACGACATGAACATTTTTTATTTTTTTTTGGTTGCTTAAATTGTTTCTGACTAGACGCGGAGATGGTCGATGAAGTAAGGCTATGACGGTATGGTAGCCAAGGTTGGGCCTGAGATAAGGGTTTTCCAAAAGCACGTTGTGTTAACGATACTCGTATCTTCAAGATCGCGAGTAACGGATGGATAAGGAACAGAGAAGAGTGGTAGACGAAAAGGATTTAAAACATAGTGAAATGATAGTGAATGTCTCGTGATCGTATCAGTAATGCAACATTTATGGAATTTTCTCTGGTAAAAATAAATAAACTAAACGTTTTACTAGGTATATTAGCATCCCACCGGGGCTGCGGGACTGTTCGGAAGAGATACCGTGTCCCTGGAACTTAAAGGGCGAGGATGGAACAGGGATGGGTTTTAGTCAATAAAAGTCTGACACTCCTTTAGGAGGAGTCACTTGATAATCCTTTTTTTTTTTTTAAATTAGATGTCTATCACGGTGTTAATAATTATTTCGTAAATATGTTTTTCTTTTCGTATATTGGTTTTTACTAAGTATATCATATAATTGCACTTCTGTGTGTTGTGCTATGTCTTTTGTGTGCACTAAATCCTATCAATCAGTATAGTAGCATTATGACTAATTTAAAGTCTCAAAATCGATACTTAATCTTTTGCCGATGCATTCAGGAAGACTTGGTGAGGTTTAAACTGCTTCCAGGCAATAAGCGAAATGTTATTACACTTAGGTCCATGTTCACCGAGAAGATAACAGTCTGATTATCTAAAACAATTGTTTAAAACACATTTTTGTACGGGAACATGTCACAGTGCCAGCTGTTTTCGATAACAGTCGGGTAGGTCAGTGACACGCAGGCGGATTGCGCAGGATTGTGTTCCACGAGCAAAGAGATCGATAGAGACAGAAGAGTTGTCATACAAAAAAATATGCGTCGACTTAAAAACCTCCTCCTTTTTTTTCGTCGGTTAAAATGTGATCTCGTGTATCGCAGTTTGATCACACTTTTGAACAAGACACATTTCTCTTGTTCCGACAGAACCCAGTTGTTTTTTGCAAGTCAACTACGTTCGCGTTCGCATTGATCTTACGAACAGTAAGTTATGGGTTCGACCTGCCGGGGCCTGTTCGAAAGAGATACCGTGGCCCTGGAACGTAAAGGGCGACGAAGGAACTTGATGGGTTTTAAGTAGTCAATAAAATTCTGACACTCCCTCCCGCTCCGCCCAGAGAGGGAGAAGTCATTTGATGATTTCCCAACCAAAAAAAAAAACAAACACAGCAAAATGACTTTGTGTAATTTATTTCATCACCACTGCTCTCAAAACGGTGAAAGAAAACATCGTGAGGAAACCGCTATGTCCTAAAATCAAAAAATTCGAAGACGTGACATCTACCAATCCGGACTGGGCCCGCGTGGTTGATTATAGCCCATTCCCTCTCATAGAGACTAGGCCTGTGTCCCAGCAGTGGGAACATTAATCAGCTGATGATAATTCTGATATCGTAAGGTCCATGTTCACCAAAAACTTAGATTTCTAAAAACAGCTGTTTAAAACACATTTTTGAATGGGAACATGTCACATTGACAGCTGTTTTTAGATAATCAGGCTGTTATCTTCTCGGTGAACATGGACCTAAGTATATTTTATTTACAATATTAAAAGGCACATGTTTTCAATTAACATCAAATGAAATCATGCAAATGCATTAAGAAGACACTTGTCTTCGTTTCGCTTTTAAAAATGTGAAAAAGCGTAGCAGGAAGTGTGTAAACAAAATTAATTCAAATAAATTAACTAACAACAATAAAAATATGACAAATATTGCTTTTTCTCAGACTAGAATCAATAAAACAATGCTAAAATTACCTGATACAGAATATATTTTTGTTGAAACAGGTTTTTAAATGTCTGTAGGTTTTTTTAAGTTCTAGACAAAAACAGTAATGGATTTTTAGGCAATAAAATGATAAAATATTGGTCATTTAGATTACACACGTTTTAAATATTGTTTAATGTTAACCGGATGCCTATTTACGATACTATTAAAATCTAGTATATTAATTACCTGACCGACACAAAAAGCACTAAATTCCGGTGCGCTGCACGATCCCACATTCCTTCCAAAATAGTTCGAGTTCAATAAAAACATTGATCATATCATATCATTTCACTATGTTGCACTTCATCATCTGCCTAACCTTTTCCCAACTATGTTGGGGGCGGCTTCCAGTCTAACCGTATGCAGCTGAATACCAGTATTTTACATGGAGCGATTGCCTATCTGACCTCCACAACCCAGATAAAACGATTACATGAGCTAAATGCGAGTTTTATAATTACTAATAGTTTTTTTATTCACTGCTATAAACAAGACGAGACAAATGCATGATATTCTTCAGGATATAATATGCTAGCATAAAACGCTGTTTGAAGCTGTTTAGAAAACATAATACAATCAATTTGACTCGATAAAAAAATATTACGAACTTAACCTAAATATTTTTTTTTTTAACAAAAAAAAAACATACTGATATGCATGCGATCATTACGATTTATTGCCAAATAATTCTACAAGTAATATGTAAGCATGATAGTGTTTTAGTTTTTTAATCCAATCAATAGTATTTTTTGTAAATCGATCGAAACCACTCATTTCGCGCTATTTGGGCCGCAGTGACTGACGTAACAACCACTTTGTAGTGCAAGCTGATTAGAACTTTATTTTAACAGCATTTCAAACGAAGTTTGAACCACCACAAACAGAATTGCTAATTTAGCTCGTCTAATCGCCTTAATACTGGGAAACACGATACCACTTGGTAAGACTGATTCACAGACTTTTTGGGCCACTGACTACCTGTAACGACTGTCAAAGATAGACACCCGGGATCGACAGCTTAACGTGCTTTCCGAGGAACGGTGGAAACTCGGTATGTAAGGGTGGTCACCCATCCACAGACCAACCTAGGCAAGCACGGCTTAACCTAACGATCGAGCCGTGCGGCTGATATTATTTAGCCACGAGCTTTTGTTGTAATTATTTATTTATTTTTTGTTGTTGCATTATGTTGTACTTATGCATCTTTAATATAAGATGCGGATAACGTAGTCAATTGCACACTGTTGTAGTCTCGTACAATTCTTTGTTAACCATTTGTAGTGTAATTTCCCTAATAAATAAAATAAAATAAAATAGATATCAAAATCACAACACTTGGTTTTTTAAGTTACTAACGCTGTCACATGATAACATTAATTAAGTGTTTTTATGCACCAATACAAGGTAATTAATAAAAAACAAGTTTTGTATTTCTTGCATATTCCCTATTCTCGATGTTTGGTATGTACCCATGTAGATAATTATGTACTGTATGAAATAAAATACTTATTTTAGTGTTTATTGTTAGTATGCGATTTTATTTTTGTTGAAGATTTTCCTAATATCACTAAAACAACAACAACAAGCTTAAAATAATCTAGACAAAACACTCTAGTACTTGCAATCATAACTCGTGACAGAGTAAAGACCTACTTTATACCCAGGGCGCTCTCCCGGGCTAGCTCTATCGACCCGCGCACATTCAGTCATCCGCCCGGACCAGCTAGTGGTATTGTCAGCTCGATTTGTCTAAACCATGTGATGTCTAAATAGAAGGGTACTGGTTTGTTAAGATAATATTGATTATTTACTTAGCTATATATGTTAAGAAAGGATAATAACGTCAACAGTTAGTTAATACACAAAAATATTTCAGTTACCATACGTACTACCTTTTTTTTCTGTTTGAATGGTTTTGGATTCGAAACTTCATGGTTCTTTTTTGTGCTTGGATCTTAGAACGATAGCCTTTAAGTTAGGTAAGTAAACGCAAGGGTAACCCGCAAAATGAAAGTTTAATAATTGTATTCAGAGGTGATGATAAAAATTTGCAGTTTGTTGTCAGGTTGGATATTAATAAAATATGGCTTTGCTAAGTTATATTTGTTAAAATAATCAATACAAAAAAAAAACATGCCATGTAAACAGCCATTCAGTTGAATCCGGTTAGACTGGAAGCCAACCCCAACATAGTTGGGAAAAGGCTAGGCAGATAATGATGATGACCAAATGCAATTGGTACAAATATCCTGTATTAAACATGCGGACTTTAGATTAATATCTGACTGTGACAACTTTACCTAGACCATGTTTAAGGCAAATAAAGACTAATACAATCCTCTTTAAAGTAAGTTAATTTACTCCCATTGAATGACTTTTAATTAAATGAACTGAAAGGGGTTGTATCTATGGTTGTATTTATTACAATTCTGTAATTAAATACGTTTCAGGGCCGCAGATCACATTTAATTCAACATACAGGCTGATAAATAGAAAGAAAAAAAAAAGCATTAAAAAAAATAAAATGAAAAATTTAAATTGACGTGCAAATTGCAGAAAAACGTAAGAAAATTTGAATTTCGCGGGCTACCGTGGTGCTTCCACTTTAATAAAGCTTTCTGCAGCTGAATTTATTACCAAATTTCCTGTTTATAAAACACACCTACTTTATGAAAATTGCATTTTCATACAACCATAAAATAAATGCATACGTAAAGTTTTCAGCACTTAATTCGCTATGAACAACGGCCATTTTAAGATATTTACAAATTACATTGTATCCCCAATATCTCCGCAACTTTGACAAGTTTTTTTTCTAAATACTAGTATTTTATGTAAGATGTTAGCTTTAATGCGCCTTTAAGGCGATTAGATCAGCTAAACGCGAGTTTTATAATTACTAAAAGTAGGTATATGATTCACTGCTATAAACAAGACCAGAAAAATATACGATATTCTTCTGGATATATGCTAGCATGATACTGTTTTGAAAACATAATACAATTAATTTGGCTCGATAAAAAGAAATCACGAACTTATCTCTAAAAATATCTTTCAAACAATAAAAAACATACTAACATGCACGCGATCGTTCTGATTTTTGACAAATAATTCTACAAGCAATATATTAGCATGACACTGTTTCAGTTTTTTAATCCAATAAATAGTTTATTTGTAAATCGATCGAAACTACTCATTTCGCGCTATTTGGCCCGCAGTGGCTGACGTAACAACCACTTTGTAGTGCAAGCTGATTAGAACTTTATTCTTACAGCATTTCAAACGAAGTTTGAACCACCACAAATAGAGTTGCTAATTTAGCTCGTCTAAGCGCCTTAAACATCTTCACGATTCCCATACTATCAATTCACCCATCAGCAATGTTTTGACTGCGTTACATTAGTTCTACACATGATTTTTCACCCCAAATAAAAGTCGTAATATAAATGCGTATTTTGTTGAGGCTTCCCAGCATGGCGTCTGAACAGGTGATAAAAGTCATATCATAATAATTAATATCGTAAAATCATAGATTATTCATGTAGAGCAATATTTGTCACCACGGGGATCTAACCGTCGAAATAAATTTAAACTTAATCGTTAAATTATAATGTTGGCTAAAATTTTTTATCACCAGAAATATTTAAAGGTAGAATAAGTTTAAAACATAAACAACCAGACATTCATCTTATACAATGAAAGGATATGTTATGCATCTATACCTATTGCCAGTAAGTGAATAATGTCCTTTGTCAATAGCGGTGCAATTCCCGGTGTCGTACCTAGTGTTGATGATCCTTTTTGTTTTTTTTTTTTTCGGGTCGGCAATCATCAAATAACTTCTCCTACTCTGGGCGGAGCGGGAGTGTCAGACTTTCACTCACTAAAACCCATCCATGTTTCTTCTTCGCCCTTTATGTTCCGGGGCTACCACTCAAAAATATTTAGGGGGAATCCGGGACCGCGGTCCTGGTCCCAAAACACCTCCGACTCACGGTTTCTTTTTGAACAGTCCCGTAGCCCCGGAGTCCCGCAGCCCTGGAGTCCCACAGCCCCGGAGTCCCGCAGCCCCGGAAAGCGTTGATAATCCTACGGTACAGTTTTATTTAGCTGTCATAAAATGTAACTGAACACGAATGCAGATAGGAGCACAAAACATACATAAAATTAACTATGAATCTGAACTTTATGCAACAAAACTTACCTACGAGAAGTTACTGTGCGAAAGAATTCCCGGGAATTAAGTCTGCTTGTACACATTATAGGTACCGGGAATTCGACAGTAATTTTCTTTTTGACTACAAGAGGTGCTCAATTCAGACGCACATTTATGTCAAGTACATACTCACTTTGTTTGTTACGGAATACTCACGAGAAAATGTTAAACGGCACAAAGCATGTCGAATTGGATTCATATTATAAGTATCTAAGTCAGAAAGCTTCTATATGAACTCACTCTCCTGTCATTATAATCATTTGTTTGGAGTTGACGCAGCTTGACTTCTTTTCCATCTGTACTATATATCCTATTTATATAATCTCTACTATTATCTATATGTGAATGTAAGTTCATTGTTTTAGACTTTCCCGCGATCATGATGCTTGCAACAGCGTCGAAATATCGGGTGCTCAAAATAAAAGAAAATCAGGGATATAATCCCGTTAGTACTTTAAGTGAATGTAAGTTTGTTTGTTACGCTTTCACGTGAAAACTACTCAACCGATTATCATGAAACTTTGTACACATATTCTTGGAGGTATTAGAAGTAACATAGGATACTTTTTGTTAAAAAAAATAACCCTCACTCGCAGACGAAGCTGCGCGGGTCAGCTAGTCACTATCACTACATATTATACTAGCGGACGTCACGCGGTTTCACACGCGTAATTCCCGTTCCCGTGGGAGTACGGGGATAAAATATATCCTATGTTACTCGTGGATAATGTAGCTTTCGAATGGTGGAAGAATTTTTAAAAACGGTCCAGTAGTTTTTAAGCCTATTCATTACAACCAAACAAACAAACAAACAAAGTTTTCCTCTTTATAATATTAGTGTAGAAAACAAAGTCTCCCGCCGCGTCTGTCTGTCCCCATGTATGCTTAGATCTTTAAAACTACGCAAGGGATTTTGTTGCAGGTTTTTTTTTAAAGATATAGTGATTCAAGAGGAAGGTTTGTGTATATAATTTTACGCGGGTGAAGCCGCGAGCATCGGCCAGTTATATTATAATGCAGAAGAGTTTGTTGTACGAGCCGGTAGGGCTCGAATTGAAAAATTATTTTTGTGTTGGAGAGTCCATTTATTGAGGAAGGCTTTAGGCAATATAAAACATCACGCTATGATTATTAGGAGCGGAGCAGGAATGAAAAATGTTGGAAAAACGGGGATGTTTTTCCTTTCGTTTTTCTGTCATATGTGACGCAGACGAAGTTGCGTGAGTCAGCTAGTACTTTTATAATAGTCGTCATCAGAGCAGTCACCTCCTTTGTAGCCATATAACCCTTCACACAGCCCATCCACCGTTTCTACGTTCTTCCTCTACTCCAACACTTAAAACTTTCATCACGACA
The DNA here is from genome assembly GCA_916618015.1 of Xestia c-nigrum. Classification (NCBI taxonomy): domain Eukaryota; kingdom Metazoa; phylum Arthropoda; class Insecta; order Lepidoptera; family Noctuidae; genus Xestia; species Xestia c-nigrum. The sequence goes on along the minus strand of OU745245.1, from coordinate 7,461,732 downwards.
TTTTCTCCATTCTACCGCATCACAAACCTTTTCAAAAACCGACGCCACTTTCAAACTTCCTCTTCTGTATATAAACGCGATAATATTGATACATTTTATTTGAACAGCTTCCACATACGTTTTACATATTGGAGGAAATATTTCACCTACAAAGATAAATGAATTTGGGCTCTAGAGTTACGGCTACAAAAACAGCGAAGTGATGACAAATTCGATGTGACGGCTATATAGCCTTATAAGGTAGGTGTTACTAACACTTCAGAATATTATTTACTTTTTTATCTGTTTGAAATACGAAAGGACAAGGTCATACCTACCTATCTACTTGCCCGAATTTGCTGGTTTCTCAAGTGGCTAAGTGCGCGGTGGCCCGGAGGTAAGATGGGGTAACTAAATTAAATTAGTGTAGAAACAGTAAAATTAAAATGTTTATGAAGGAACTCTCTTTTGGATTTTGTGAAATAAATGTTTTCACAAGCACTGGGTGATAACCAAAAAACTTGAATAAAAACGCGCTATTGAATTCTGTGGCTTAGGCTTAGTGCTAAAGAAAACGCATAAATGTTATCTGCAAATTATTATAATAACTAGCAACATTGTTCCATCGTATTGGCCTTACGATAATACTAGATATATCGTAAGATGTGTGCTGCCGTCATTAGAAAGAAGGCCGTAACTACGTCAACGTTGATTCCGAGATAATTGAAGTTTTATCTAAAACGGAGGCCCGCGGTTTACTGAATGGTTTTAGTTAGTGATGCTTATTTTATAAAACGTCAAAAAATATAGGCTATATGTTGAACCATAATTTATTTAAAATTAGGCATGCGTATTCATTTTATTTTATTTTTGCCCTTTTGTCTTAGCAAAAAAATAATTATAATTTGTGAAATACTTATCTGAAAGGGCGTAATTGCGTAGAATGTAATTACGGCTTAGCTTGGCTTGGCATGGCATCTGAATGAGGAAGTTTTCCTTCAAAATACTTATATAAAAAGCCCTTATTGCGTAGTTAGGCCTTTTTCTAGTAGTAAATTTATTTAATATTTAAAGCTTAACAATATTTAATTGGTAATTGCGGCCTTCCAGACTAGAATTACGAAAATACTAACAAAAAAAAGCCGTTATTGTGTAATTAAGGCTTTTCAGATTCAAAAACCATATTTTATGTCGTAGTTAGGGCTAAAATGCTTATGCTATCTTTGATCTCATACGAGATACAGCTTTGTGAGTAAGACCACAAGATAGCATTTTCTTTGCTGATTCCAAATATGGTTATAACTCATTTTTGACAAAATTGTTACGGCCTTCTTTGTTATGACGGCAGTGTGTTCGTCGTATTCGTTTCGTTATTTTTTTTTTGTTTTTGCTTCAAACAACAACTTAATTCTTTAATTAAATTCATTGTTATATTAAATTAAATATATTTTTTATTTAATTTAATGTTTTATTTTATTTTGTTTTGTGCCATTGATATTTTTTGATTTGATCTGTCATTTATTTTTAATTGTTTAATTATTTTTGTCATTGAATTAACTTTTTAAACTTATCCGTCAATCAGCTGACTGTAAAATATACAAAAGTTAATGATATTGTTTGGTATCTGATATGACCTGAATTAAACGATTAAAAAAATATATACATATAGTAACAAATTAGTAATTAACAAAAATCTAATCGCCTTTTTTACTCTCAGTTTTAGCAGCCAAACCCTGCGTCATAAGTTTTTTGACAAGTAAAACTAACGCCAAATTGAGATGTTCCATGTTCCTGAACACATGAACCGATTGTAATACAAGTTTGTTCCTCAACTTATAACCAAGTTTGTAATAAAATTTCAGCTGTTTCAAGTTATAACGGAATTTATAACTGAATAGACCGCCGCGACAAGATGGGGTGTTGTTTCTGGAGGCGATGACATTTTTGTGTGTATTGTGAATCTTATTGGAAGAAGTGATATACCTTGTGTTGGGGTACATACCCCGTATACCTAGTAAATGTGAATAAAGGATGAAGAAACTTCAAGAATACTGTATGTTGACAATCATCATCATCTGCCTAGCCTTTTCCCAACTATGTTGGTCTCGGCTTCCAGTCTAAAAGGATGCTGCAGGAGTACCAATATTTTACATGGAGCGACTGCCTATCTGACATCCACAACCCAGTTAGTACTGGATAATACGACACCCCTGGTAAGACGGGTTGTGAAACTTTTGGGGTTACTGACTACCTGGAATTACTGTCAAAAGCATACAAATGAAAAGGCAGCCGGGAGCGACCGCTTGACGTGCTTTTCCGAGGCACACGGAAGAAATTCGGTATGTAATGGTTGCTCAACCATAGACCAACCTGGGGACGCTGTGATTTTCCATGTGCTTATCCTTAACATCGTCAAGCTCCTCTCCCTAGCAGTAAGGACATTAAAGGATGATTATGCTTAGGAAGTAATGGATAACGAGTTCCCTCCAAACCTTCAGATTGTGATAGAATGTAGTGTTACACTATTGAGGTTCTAGACCGTCAGTCTAACTCTTCTTCTATTTTCACTTCTTCTTCTTCTTCAATCTAAAGAAGTATGCAAATGATCATTGGGTAGAAGTAGTTACAGTTCAATATCACATAACATGACATCACGCCTGTTATCCGCGAAGGGCTGCACCTTATTGTACACCCTAATGTTGTCATTATGTAATAAGGAGCGACCCTAAAGATGTACCTAATCATACAAGTTGGTTGAAGTTTGAAAGTATCTTAAGTGACATTGAACCAGATGAAAAACTATAGTCCAGCTAGAGTGACGCCCTCATCCAAGATGCTAGTCAAAACAGCCCCAAAGATTTATAAATATTATGCCGAAACCAACTGACCCAATTCCTCAACAAAACCAGTTAACACACGAAAGGATATCCCTAATCTTATTCTCGCATAAATGTAGTTTTTCCCAGTCTTGTAGTCCTCGACAAAGATTTCTTTTGTTACTCGAATTCGGTCCAGTGACCACATAGAAAGTGCGCGAGGTAAATGGCTATTTTCTGCCAAGTTGAACAAAGCCCCGGGTGCAAAATGCTTGTATTCTCACAATGGCTTCGCTCTATCGTGGATTATATCTTGTTTAGTCATGCCGTGTTTACTATTAGTAATGCTTTTTGAAATGTCGTTGATGTGGTTTAAGTTTTGTATATTTTTAGAAAAGGGTTAAAAAATGCTAAGTTCCATAAACCGAGTTATAAAACGACTGTTTTTCTTGTTATTTTACTTATAATATGTGTTTTATACCTTCCTAAAAACAGTAAATCTGGATACTAAAACACAGCATTCAAAAAATATTCTTTCTTTGTCTAAATTCAGGCCCACTTGAAAAGGTAACAAAGAAATCCGCTAATGCAGGCCATTCAAATACCAGGACAGCAGAAAATTAAACAGGTCTCAAGCCTCCTTGATATCACGTCAAAAAGTAAAGTGCTTCTCGCGTTTCACGACAAATCGTTGAGTCGGCATAAATCATCCCTACAATGTTATGTTTCCCTAGTACTTTGTAAATCGAGTAGCTGAGGAACAATTTGATGACACAGTTTGGATTGTTGCCAAATTCTGTTGTTCTATGTGTTGAATTTTGTTTCCGAAGGAATTGATTGTATCTTGGGGAGTTAGAAACTTCCTGTTTATTGTTTTGTTCACACGACTCCGTTGTGAGCCGACTTAGTTACTTTTTTTGTTTGATCGGCGAAAGAAAGAAAAGTAAATACATCGAAACGGAATATATTTTCTTCTAAGTAGGCTTAGAAAGAAGACTTCCCAATTGGTAGGAATATTCAGTAGGATGCTGCCTTATGTAAAAACATACCGCCATCAATATGTACTTTTATAACGTAAGAAACCAGCCGAATTGTCAAACATTTCATACCGTAGAGAACTGGTTGATGTTTTAACTCAGGGAAATAGCTTGCTGCAGGAAATTCGTGTGTCGTGAAACAGTCTTTTCTAACTCCTATTTTTCTCACTGATTCTCTCTTATTGATACAAATTGTATCTTAATTTATTTAATGTAACCTCGAGAAGTTTTTGTTTAAGTATATTTTGAAGTCTATCTAAATTGTGGGTGCATCTAATCCACTGGATATTGCGTTCAGAACCAATATTATAGCCGTCTCAATTTATAATCCACTGTTACTAATTGCCATAAATAGTATTTACTACTTTTATAAATTAAGTATTATTAGAAAAAAATTATAACTAACCGTTTACTGATTCTTACTTCTAGAGCAATTATACATATCCTAGCAGCGCCACCTAACGCCATTTCCCGGAACTAAACGATAGCGCCATCTAGTATTCCTACTGTGTATTACAATGAAAGGAGGAAACTGAAAATTGAAGAGGGTCTGCGTGAGTTCACGTTTCTGAACAAGTACAGGTTATTATAGCAGTGACACGTTCTTCTCGTAGATGGCGCTGTTACTAATTTCAGTATTTAACTTGAAGCAGAGATGAAAATAATAAAGACTTGAAACCTGTTTTTCTCTGTTCCGTGCTTGAAACTATGTAGAATCTCAGATGAAAGAATGGTAAACATCTGTTGTCATTTTTCACCTGCCGTAGATGAGAAATGATATTCTACCTTCTTTTTAGGTCTGTGCGATAGTTTTCTGGTACATGCTGTAGTTTATTACTACAGTCTGATTGACAATAATTCGGATTATTGTCATTGAAAAGATTGTTGGATGGTTTGGATAGAGGCACACATTTTCCAGTTATGCCTGAGTTAATTATGTCAGTATCAACAATGCCACTTAGGCGAAAAAACTAATTCGAACATTTCCTTTGAAGATTCTGATTCAAATATGTAGATTTATACCTGTGCAATTGGTCCAAGTCACTAGATTATTTTTAGAACACAAACAATATCTGATGCTGATGACTGTAACTACTTACCCAGATAACTCTATCACAAGCTCCAATTCCTGTCAAAGAACTTTTTATCCTGATTATGTATGAGTTCCACATGGTTAACCCGCAAAACTTAGTTCCCCAGTAACAGTTGTTTCGACCATACGTTCAGAATTACAATTTACTTATCGATAAATCATTTTAGACGTCAAAAGTTTACCTAATTTATTAGTTGCTAGAATTATTACTGTATCTGAGATGATCATAGAACAAACTGGGTAATAGTTACGAATGAATACTGAAGTATGTTTTAGTTTCAGGGAACACTTTGATTGATTGTCGAAAAATAGATTGTAGTGGAAGGGGTCTAACTCGTTGTTTCTTTGTTATCAATGTCGTGGCCCGGTGACTCTTAGAATCATAGAATACTCAAGACAAAAACAAATTAGTGTATCACAGATAGATTTTCAAAAAATATTTTACACATATTATAGGGTGTAAAAACCCCATAACCAAGCCGAAAGGCACTTCTCCTCCACGTCATTGCGATATTTTTTTTTGTTCTACACCATACCTGCAAACCTTCTAGTTACAGAGAACTTTGAGGTAAAAGTTCAAAATTTTAGGCAATCCAACTTTTTTTTAATACGATTTTATTATTGTAAAGTTTTTACTTCAAACACCTCCACGACCGCCGTACTTTTCAATACATCATTCAGCACAATCTTTTGAGTGCGTTGCATTCAGTTCTACCACAAAACATGATTTATCACCCCAAAAAAAGAGACGTTTCCCAGCAATAGGTATTTTTTTAAAGTAACTTAGTTTGATGTACAGAATGCTTGGTTGACGGCTTCGTGATGAGGTTGTATACCTACTGTATTATATTTTCGGCTTCCAGTCCAATAGGATTCAGCTGAATAGCCACACACAGCAGAGCCTATCTGACATCCAGAATCCAGTTAATTTCGGGAAATATGACAGTCACCACTTGGTAAGATTGGTTGTCAGACTTTTTGGGTCACTGACTGCTTGTAACGACTGTCAAAGATGGACAAATTGCAGCCGGTCCCAACAGCTTAACATGCTTTCCGAGGCACGGAGGAAACTCGGTATGTAAGGGTGGACACCCATCCACAGACCAACCTAGGCAAGCACGGCTTAACCTAACGATCGACCCGAGCGGCTGTTATTATTAGCCACGAGCTCCTCCTAATTTTTTAGTCACTTGTTTTCCTATTCTCGCAGATCACTTCGTGAAATATTTGACCATTTCACGAAATGAAATGAAATGAATTCCAACATTTTTAATTTTAGAACAGTAACCAATAACCACATCACGATGTAGTCTGGCTAGGGCTCATACACTGCTTCGCTGTCCCTTTTTGATAAAATTTAACTGCATTAACAAATTTCAGAAATATTATACTGGTAATGATAATGTCACAAGACACCCTAATCTTTTCTCTGACTTACGAGTACGTATGTTGGTTTACAAAGATTTTTGATCAAAAATAAAACAGGAGTGTCTATTGATGGTTTTCCAGTTCAGTTAGCAAATCTATCTCAACCTATTTGCTCAATGATATTCGTCAATAGTCACTATGTGTATCAGAACTGAGGGACCTAGAATAGTTCACTTCAGGCACAGATAATGGTAACTTATAAAACACAAAACAAATGACGCCTCTTTGAAGTGCGCTGGCTCTAACACATTTTATTTAAGAGGCCTGCTGACCATGCGTTTTTCACACAAACGTAATACCAAAATAATTTGTAAATCAAACATTTTCCTAAGGTAGTATGTATATGTTACGGCTAATACCCGAAGTGCGGCTGCACCTAGTTTTAGCCGGTTTGAACTAGGTGTAGCCACTTACTCTTGGTTAAACCTAGTACGAGCCGATTGTTTTCGGGTAAAACTAGGTCTAGCCTTCATCATGCCGGCTACAACTAGGTCCAGCCATTCCCTGTTGGATAAAACTAGATGAAAACAAGTTGAAACAAGTAACAGGCGCCTTGATAGTTTATGTTACTTTATAAAAGTGTGATTAATAATTATAATAACATTCTTTAAATTATAATATGCAACTATTGTCTGTTGTTAAAAAAATGTTCCTGATTGTTCGTATGATATTAAAAATTGTATTCCTAATAATTTGTATTAATTATTACAATGTGATTTATAAGAATAAAAAAACTCTCTACGTTTCTTTTTATTGGATGTTTTTTTAATATCTAAAACAGCTCTGCCGATAGCATAGATACAACTATGTACAGCAAATCCCTGTTAGATAAAACTAAGACACGCGCTGCTGCTGCAGACGCTGTGAGTCACACTCGCTAGTAGACCTGCAGTAGATCAGCAGCACCTGGCGCTCACATCCTACAAAGGCGCGTGCCTCGCTATGCCCTCCACCCCGCGCCGCTGCTGCAGATGCGGTGATGCGGTGGTGACGCGGGGCGGAAGGCTTGGCGGGACACGCATCTAAGTTTTATCCAACAGGGATTGTCTGGACCTAGTTTTAGCCGGAATGATATCGGATAGACCTAGTTTTATCCAACAGGGAATGGCCGAACCTAGTTGTAGCCGGCATGATGAAGGATAGACCTAGTTTTACCCGAAAACAATCGGCTCGTACTAGGTTTAACCAAGAGTAAGTGGCTACACCTAGTTCTAACCGGCTAAAACTAGGTGTAGCCGCACTTCGGGTATTAGCTGTAACATATATATTTCGATTGGATTACAAAATATCTAAGAATCCCACAGGGGGTGCCCTTAGTGATCGTCATTTAAATGTAAATATTTTTAGTTTGTAAGCCCTGGCTGGGGGCCTTAAAGTAATTTTTGGCCACCCACAGGATAGTTCGGTTAAGTGGTTAAGCAACCTTATCGAGTTGCAACTACGAGTGGTCATTCCAAAAAAAAATTCTTAAAAAAAATTGATTTGATCGGACACTGATTTAAACAAGAGCTATGAGAAAAATATGTTTTCTATAGAAATTTTAAATTCCTCATATCTCGTCTTTGTATCATTGTCCTTTCAAAATATATATTTAGGAACATAGATATTCTGTTGTCCAATCGAAATAAATACACACTACCTTAAGAATATGTTTGATTTATTAATTATTTTGGTTTTACGTCTGTATGAAATACGCATGCTTCTGAAGAAATAGGTCTCATGGTGTCTGCAAGACTGTTTTCTCAGAAATAGATATGATAAGTTACTATCTCTACATCAGGGTTAAGTTCTTTACAACTACAAAGTTCAACCTCCTCTCCAATATTATTATAATCGAACTTGGAGCAAACGTTCTGCGGTTTCAGCTCATCTGAAAGTTTATGTAGACTCTCGATGTTTCTGCCAGCCGTATCTATAGTTCTGAGGTTTATGTTAAACTCTGTTATAATGGAGGTCTCGGCTATGCTGGAGCTTGTATTGATTGATTTTGAAGAAGTGTTTGCTTATATTTGCAATTTAGAGGTTCCAGGTTTAAAAGCAAACAGTAAAATGTTAGCTAGAACAATGATTTGTCACACGGTAGATGGGTACTTTTTACTTAAGAATCATTGCAATATTTACTTTTGTTCCTGCCGGGGCTGCGGGACTGTTCAAAAGAGATACCGTGGCCCCGGAAAATAAAAGGTTAGGAGGGATCTTGGTTGGGTTTTAGTCAGTAAAGGTCTGACACTCCCTCCCGCTCCGCCCAGAGTAGGAGAGGTTATTTGATGATTTCCCATCCGAAAAATCCGAAGAATTAAAAAAAGGGTAGCAGTCTTGACGGCTCAGCCAAAGGGTAGAAAACTTATACCAAACGGGCCTCATATGTTTAAACATTTTTTGTACTAAAATAACGACCTCAATGTTTATTTCCTTTTTCGTTACAACGTGTCAGAGTTAATTTCTAAATTACCACTATGGTAAAGGTCTTTATAGTACCTAACTTTAAGAACTTTGAGATTGTCATTTTCTCCCTTTGTCTGCCATAAGGGTTTATAAGATCTCTGTTAGGGGCACGAGAAGAGATGAGGTGGTACCACACCTCAACGTCATTGATTACCCATACAATTAGATATGCACTTGAAATTCTCGGCACTACTACATAAAAATGCCCGTTTACAAAGTTTTGACTGGTTTTTCAACGGTTTATTTTTTTTATTTCTTCCACTAGCACATAGGTACCATTTTAATTTAACTTTTCATAAATATTACACTGTTTTATTAAACAGAAAAACAAAAAAAAACTCGAAGACCCAGTTTGAAATTGAAACACGATTCGGCATTGCAAGTTTAATTCGACTCCACGAGGCAGACGGAATCGAGTGCAACCGAAAATATCCGACCTCCACACGGTCAGGGTGGTGGGTTGGTCAAGGTCTACTGGTAGAAATAGACAGGCTAATGAAACAACCACTTCGGAAGCGACAATGGATTGGTTTCAAGGACTTGGTGTATTAGTTTGGCTTGTTTTGCTCTTGATGGCTTAATTAGGTGTACAGTTTATGAAATATGAAAGTTTAAATGTAGGAGGATTTTCATTATAGCTTGCTCTGGACTTTGAAAAGGGCTTAAGCAGGTTAAAAAAAAATTGTACCTACCAAGTTTTTTTGATTGACTCTTGAGAGTACTTATGAGCAAAAAATGTGAGGATCTGATTGATAACTACTATCCTACTTCCTACTAATATTATAAATGCGAAAGTTTGTGAGGATGGATGTATGTTTGTTACTCTTTCACGAAAAAACTACTGAACGGATTTGGATGAAATTTTGCACACAGATAGTTAATAACCTAGATTAACACATAGGATACTTTTTATCCCGGTAGTAAGATCTCACGGGACAACTAACAAACTTCACGCGGACGAAGCCGCTGGCAGAAGCTAGTGATTGTATAAATAAAACAGTTGTTGGGTTGGGTACGTGACCGAAGGTTATTAAAATGGCCTCAATTGTAAATTATATATAAAAATCTCTACACAGTATCCCAGCATTCGGAACATTTAAAACTTAGGTAAGGAGTCTATTGTATCGTTCCATTTTTAAACCGCAGCCACAACAGACCCTTGTTCAATGTCAACGCCGGATATAGAACAGCCCAGACATTGGGAGCAGTGCATCGAGGTCACTCTGATCAGAACGGAAGGTTGAACCGATTGACCTTCTAGTTTTAACAAGGTATTGTTTGACTACTGAAGTAGGAGATAGCTTTTGCCTTTGGATTCAGTTTGTTTTTCATTTTCTTGCAAACTAGAGTTTATTTTATCCACAGGCGTGAATAATTTTTTATTTTATCCACAGGCGTGAATAAAAGACAAACAAATATTTATATTTTGCCGTTACAACTACGGACCAGAAAATAAATGGGATGCACTTCGAAAATGACATGTAATCCACCAACACATTTTCTGGTATAGGCTGTGCACCTGTCATGGCCACTGGCTATAACGACTGCCAAAGGTAGACAAAATGACAGCTGGAACCAACAGCTTAACGTGCTTTCTGAGGCACGGAGGAAACTCGGTATGTTAGGGTTACCCATCCACAGACCAACCTAGACAAGCACGGCTTAACTTAAAGGTCGGCCCGAGCGGCTGTTATTATTTAGCCACGAGCTAGTCTAATAAATGTGACTATAATTGAAAAATACTTTGCAATCCCTCACATGCAGCGTATGCCTAAAATTCCTCAACAAACACAAACAAAATTACACAACACAAAACCAATAATGTATTATGTCACCGTAAAATTGTCAAACACGTTATATTACAATATAACGTGTTTCTCTCTAGCGATATTGTAAACTCTCGAATTATTGTCAACTGAACATACGGAAGTATCTCTGCCCCCATAATCGGGACTTGGGGCACCCCCCGTTAGGTTAGTAGGTAGGTTCCTTTAAACCCTGCACTCGGAAATACGGGCCCCGCGAAGCGGGGCTCCGTCGACTACGCTTTTTAGGGGAACATAAAGTGTTTTAAGGTTAGGTTATATTAATCGATATTTCCCAGGAATGGTACAGTATCTTTTCATGAGAGTGGTACCACTGGGCAAGGGGGACCCCTCCTTCCCTCCACACCGCGTGAGTTGACTACCATCGCATGCATTTCACGAAAAATAATGCGTTTTATTGTAAGCAGTAGGTATGTTCGTTTGACAATAATTCGAGAGTTTACAATATCGCTAGAGATATTACAATATAACGTATTTCACAATTTTACGGTGACATATATAAATGTAGAACGACAACCACCCAAATGAATACTTTCGGTATGAGCGGATACTAAACAGACAACGTAGAGTTAAATTAATTCGCAGAATTGCTATTACTGCATCGTCCTCTAGTGTTCACAAGCGCTATTTCTAAGGATGAGGCCCTGGGTTCAATTCCCAGGTCGGGCAAAGTGTTATTAGGTTTCCTCTCAAGGATTTTTCAGTACTAGCCACGGACTCGGGGTTTGTGCAAGGTTGGTAGCTCTCGCCTCCTCTAATACGAGTCTTAAACATAACTAGCAAAATGTGGGTTTACTGTTAGGTTAGGTTAACCTCTACCTAACCTACATTGATTACAGGCGTAATGTTATGTGTTATATGAAACGCTGAACAGACAGAGACAGAGTTAAATTTTCTCGCAATCGTTATTACCGAGAGGAGCAGTAACATGTAATGAATCGATTGTAGTAAGCTTTCATATCTAGTGGATATTCGATGTGGGTGAAAACTTGACTTACATGCTCTGCAAATGAACGATAGTGAACTTTGTGGTACTATTTTTTTTTTTGTAGGATGGGAAATCATCAAATGACTTCTCCCACTCCGGGCGGAGCGGGAGGGAGTGTCAGACTCTTACTGACTAAAACCCATCCATGTTCCTTCCTCGCCCTTTATGTTCCGGGGCCGCGGTATCTCATTCGAACAGGCCCGCAACCCCGGCAGGCTTCGGCCCTTGCGGGCCCCTCCCCTTATGCTGACATCTCTTTGAGGCGCGCGTGGAACACGAACGTCGACACGGCCTGTTGTCGTCGTTAGACGGAAGGACGGCTAGCTAGCCCATAGCCAACCGTCCACAGGCCCGCATCTACGGTGGCCGGTAGCCACCACGTGGCCCCCGACGCCCGGTGCGTCTCCCGCGGCGGCCGGGAAGAGAGGCTCTCTTCCTCTTTCTACAGTAAGATCAAGCTGCCAAATTATATAGGTTATTATAATATAAAATATTGGCATTCAAATGTTGATCCTGTATTTCATTTAAACGTTTAGTGCTGAGTAGTGTTCCAACTTTATGAACCAGTGTATCTTATTTTCTATTCAACACTGCGCTTTTAAAAAGGCATAGTGTAATGGGAACTTTGTCAGTTCTAATTGTTCAGTACACACTTAGAATAATAATATACCGAGCTTAACTAAGAACCACTTAAACATGGAGCATTTTCTGTCTCCACACAAAATAGGCCTGAATTTTCGTTAGTAATATCCTTTCTTATAGCAAAGTCGGGTAAAAACAATTAACTTTTTGTAAAGTACCTAATCCCGAAAAAGGTAATATCTATTTCTATATTTTGGAATATTCCTGAAACTACCAAAGTAACGGGCTGATTTAAAAAGAAAATATTATGTTTCATGTTCCATTTAATATTTCTTTCGGGTATTAAGCATAGGGTTAAACGAAACCCTTTTACTTATGTATGGACCTGTTATTCTAGTTCAGCTGTCTTTCTGTTATGATTTTCGTGAAGTTTCATACAAATCTCCAAAGCATCTGTGTAGGTAAGTGACTATTCTAGAACTAAACTTGATATACTAGATTTTAATTAAACTATTAGTTTGCTAAATAAATAAATCTTATATATATATAAAAATGAATTACTATTTCCCTTGGTCACGCCGCCATCACGCTAGAACGGCTGGACTTATTTCACTAATTCTTCTTTTGTTGTGTTTGTCACTGTCAGGAGAAGGTTCTTTGGTAGGTAGTAGTAGTAGGTAGGTAGGACAGGACATCTGTCGGGTCGGCCAGTAAATAATAAATAAATATCGCTGGACATTAACATACAGCGCCACCTAGTGGCACACTAAGCAAGGCTTGCATCGTGGTCACCAGATAGTTGATATACTACATTTGTATACTTTTTGTTTGTAAATACGTACTTATTATACATATAAACATCCATGACTCGGAAACAAATGTCCCTGCTCATCACACATCCCCTTCCCCCCGGACCTCTGAGGTGTTCAGACGCTTTTAACAAGACTGTATTTATCAATTTTTATTCATATTTTGTAATTTTTATCGCAATAAAATAACTTCGAAAAAATAGGAGTGCATAAAAACGAGGAGCTTACTCAACATCGATCGCTCCGTTACTCATCGGCTGTGACTCAACTCCTGGCCAGTGACAGCTCCGCCCCAGTGCTATCACCGCCCACTGCTGCGTGTCTTCCAACGAAAGGGGCGTGACGAGGACCAACAAATCAACTGCGCGCGCGCAAGCTCAACACAGCGCTAGGGGCGGTACGTCAACTTGCTCCTGGTACTTACTACACAGCAACGTAAGTACGGCTCCCATCTCTAATTGTTTACACCACCGTGCGCCACTGCTTGCCTAGTACTCTTCAATAACATTTATAAATCACAATGCCTACCAGTCGCTCGCCACCGAAGCAACTAGTTGTAACTGACACAGATTCTGTAAGCGTCGATGGTAGTGCTCGTGATCTGCAACCCACCGAAAACCGGACAAACATTAATACGAGGCGTTTGAAGAGAAAATGTGATAATGAATTAAGTTCCTTCATGGAAGAAGTCCGTGATTTGTTTTCAAAATTTGCTGCAGAACAAAGAGCCCGACTAGACATTTTGGAATCGTCATTAACAGAAATTAAATCGCAAAACGATGCGATAAGCTTATCAATGTCGACTTTATCTGCCAAATATGATGAACTAAAAACGGAATTAGAAAATTTTAAACAGGAACGAAAGGAACACATATGCTACATAAAGACATTGGAAAATAAATTAGAAAAGCTCGAATTACAGTCGTGTACAACCAAGCTAGAGATCAGAAATATCCCCAAATTTCAAAATGAGACCAAAGAACAACTTTGTAATACCGTAAAAAAAATTGGTACTACACTAAACTTACAATTACAAACGGCAGATATAAGAGATGTTTATCGTCCGTTTGCAAAACCGGGCGTCATCAAACCCATAGTCGTCGAATTTACCTCAGTACTAACTAAGGAAAGTTTAATCAGTAATCTCAAAAAACTCACACAACAGGAGAAAACAGATAAACTAAATTCCAAGTTATTTGGGCAAGAAAACAGTGAATCTAATAAACCAATTTACATCTCGGAATGTCTTACCCCTAAGGGAAGGCGACTGTTCTTTCTTGCTAGAGATTTTGCTAGTTCGAATGACTACAAGTATTGCTGGACATCTTATGGCAAAATTTACCTACGGAAAAAGGAAGGAATGGCACACGTTCGCATTGAAGAGGAAATCGATCTCGCCAAATTAAAGGCCAACACAGCATGACTGTTGCTAGAGACAGGTCATTTCGCTATAAGTTCATGTAATAGTATTTATATTCTCTCATTTTGTCTCTTTATGTTGCATGCTAGTTTAATTAAAATTGTTATTTTCTTAAGTCTTAATTGTGTTAATTGTGTTAGCTATTTACAATTTTTACACTATTCAAAAATATTTTTGAGGCATTCATTTTTAAACATTTCATTCAAACACAAACTTAATTTACATGCTTTACCAGCTGATAATCCTTTTCGTCAGAAACAAATGTCCAGATTATGTTACTACCATATTAGTATTTATAACTCTGCCACTCTTTGTGATAACTACAACGTCTGTATCGCACTTGTCTTATGTTCCCTTATAATTGATCAAATGCTATTACTTACTTTCACAAATGGATGATTTGGCTATGGAAATAGATAACATTATTGTTTCGGAATCCCGCACTTGTAATGTTGAGGACTGCAAGCATCTAATAACTCATCCCGCTGAATGTCTCACTATCATAAATCAAAATATACGCAGTATAACACGCAATTTCGATAGTTTCGTTATAATGTTAGACAGGCTTGGTGTTGAGTGTGATATAGTTGTTTTGACTGAGTGCTGGTTATCGTGCTGTCCCACTGTGCCAAGGTTAGATGGTTATTGCTCATATACATCGAAAAAATTGTGTAATCAAAATGATGGAGTATCGGTGTATGTTAAAACTACTCTTAGTGTTGTTGTGGACGAACCGCCTTGCCTTGATTGTAATTGTCTCATCATAAAGATTGGTACTGAAATCGCAATTTTGGCTATTTATAGATCTCCATCATACAAGAAATTAGATAATTTCCTCCGCTCACTCGATAATATTTTAACTGAATTATCTTCTTTCAAAAATGTTACCATTATTGGAGATATTAACATAAACATCTGCCCCGACCAAGTTTCTGGAGCTCAAATGGAGTACCTTAATTTATGTTCCTATCATGGCCTTTTACCTGCACATACGCTGCCCACAAGAAACGGCAAGGCATGTCTTGATCACGTGGTATTAAAAACAAAAACTCCAGCTCTTACATTAGTCTTGCAATCCACGATAACGGATCACGAAGCAGTCCTACTATGTCTTAATTCTAAACAAAAAAGAACGTTTGCACATGTCAGTGTTAATAAGATTAATTCAGAGGGACTAAAAAACGATATAGCCTGTATTAACTGGGAACCAATTTATCTCTCAACTGACGCCAATTTTGCGATGACATACTTCACCAATTCCATCCAACGTTCTATTATTTGTAACTCTGTCATAATAAATTTATCAAGAAGATATAAAGCCATTAAGCCGTGGATTACACCAGGACTAGTGCGATGTATGAGACATAGAGACACGCTCCACAAAAAAGTCAAACAGTCGCCAGAAAATGAAGATGCCAAATTAACGTATACTAGATATAGAAATTTCTGTAATCACTTGTTGAAAAAAGTTAAAATAGCTTATAATAAAAAACTGCTAGAAGAGGCGGGTAAAAATAATAAAAAGGTATGGGACGCGATAAAAAACATCACAAACACAACCAAAGCACAAAATCACGCTGTGGAATTAATAGACCCTCTTTGTCCGTCAAAATCAATTGAAGATGTGAACGAGTACTTTGTCACGGTAGGGAAAACTTTAGCCAGTAAGACCATCAGTTGCCAAAATCCTCGTCACTCCTTTGCTTCTAATTCACAACCCACTAGTCCATTAAACTCTTTTGTATTGCTCGATACAGACGAGTCAGAGGTGGAGCGCCTGATTTTAGGTCTCAGAAACGTCTGTTGTACTGGGTGGGATTCTATACCAAATAACATCCTTAAAGAAAATCGAAAATTGATTGTCCCTGCTCTGACCCATATTTTTAATATGTGTTTAGACGAAGGAACATTTCCCACTGTTTTAAAGAAGTCTGTTGTCCACCCGATCCATAAATCCGGCGATAAAGACCGTGTCACCAACTATAGACCCATCTCAATTCTTCCGGCGGTCTCCAAGCTCTTGGAACGTATCATCAACAATAGATTGGTCAAATACATTGAAACAAACAACCTTCTTTCAAACAATCAGTTTGGTTTCAGGGCAGGTAAATCAACTTGTGATGCTGTCCACGAGCTTGTAGATTACGTGGTTAGGAATCTTGATTCCGGTAAAAAAACCGTTGGTATATTTTTGGACCTGGCTAAGGCCTTTGACACGGTCTCTGTGCCGCTCCTTCTAAGTAAATTGGAAGGGTTGGGCATAAGAGGTAAGCAACTAAAATTGTTTGAAGATTACCTCTCTGGGCGCTGTCAATGTGTTAAAATTGATAAACACGTTAGCAGTGACTTACCTCTCACCTTTGGTGTACCACAGGGAAGTATTTTGGGTCCAAGTCTTTTTCTTGTCTACCTAAATGAACTCTGTGGTCTTACCTCTGTAGGTGGAAAAATAATTTCTTATGCAGATGACACGGTTCTTCTTTTCTCGGCTGACACGTGGGAACAGGTATATGCAGATGCTCAACGTGGCTTTGACATCGTGTGCCACTGGTTAAGGAATAACATGCTGACACTTAATGCTGACAAAACGCAGTACATAACGTTTTCAATGCGTAATTCAACTGAACCTCCTACATCACTCTCGCTATTTGCACACAACTGCTGCAATAATGTAATCTGCGAATGTCCAAAATTACTCAAGACAAATTGTACAAAATATTTAGGAATAACAATAGATAACAATCTCTCTTTTAAACCGCATATAGAACTAGTCACTGCTCGACTAAGAAAACTGATTTACGTCTTCAAAAATCTAAGACAAGTAGCAGACTCCAAACTAATAAAGCAAGTATATCTGGCGCTCGGTCAATCAATTTTGTCATATTGTATATCTGTATGGGGTGGTGCACCAAAAACCGTCCTAAAGCCTCTTGAAGTGGCACAAAGGATTGTTCTCAAAGTAAGCTCTTTTCGTCCATTCTTGTTCCCAACCTATCAACTTTATCAAACTTACGAGGTCCTTTCTGTCCGACAATTGTTCATACTGCACACTATCTTGAAACAACATTCGAAAGTCGACTTTAAGAGAATAGATATACCATCCAGACGACGAAAACCTATAGCCAGCACCGACAGATCCATGCTTAAACACCCATACGTTAATAGGTATTTCTGCTTTCTAGGTCCGTACCTTTATAGCAGTATTGATGCAGTTATTGATTTACAAGCTTTAAATAACAAAATGTGTAAGAATGAAGTGTTTGCGTACATTCGTAAACTGACATATGACGAAACCGAAAACCTCCTAAAGGTGCAACAGTAAATTGTACATACTCACCCTCCTTCACACACTCACTCATCTACATTATACACAAAAGGAGGTCATCACCAAACTCTTCAATATCTTTGCTTTGTTTTTATTTTTACTTTTATTTATGTTTATTTAGTTGCTCCTAGATGATTATTACCTAATATTATATGTAATTAAAGCCAACTTGAACCGCTTATAAATAAATGTATAATTTTAAGGAAGAGCGCTGTTGTCTGAGATACAGATATTCATTTATCTAGTTCAGACACAGATGTAACATCGAATTTCTGTTAATATAAGCTCCAATTATATTGTTTTTCACGAAATGTATGCACTTATATTGAATAAAATAAATTATACAACATTATACAACACAAACATTTGCTCCTACCGGGATCCGAACCAGGACCCTAAGAACGTAAGGCAGCCTCTCTACCACTACGCCATTCGAGTCGTCATAAATGCAAGAGAATGCGTGTCAAAGACAGTTTCAATACCCGACTGATAAAACTCTGTAAAACAGCTTTAAATGTCTACTGCTGATTTTGATTTCGATTTCAGTTCACAAAAAAGAAGAAAAGTGACTTTGGATCTTTCCATCGGGAATAACTCCGTAGCAGCCGATAATTAAGAGTTTTGCCCAGTTGATGATAATAGGCACGCTTCCTATTACAACAAATGTCGGAATAGAGGTGCCCTTCAGATTTATGACGTTTAAATAAATAAAAAATGGCAATTTCATATAAAGGGGAATAAAACACCTCGTAACGAAGCCGAAAAGCAACTTGTTTTCCCTGTCATTGCGATATTTTTTTTGTTCTACACCATACCTGCGAACCTTCTAGTTAAGAAGATATAGGGGGCAATTTTTTTTTTAACTTTTTGACAAGTTGTTTTTTTTAATACAAGTTTTTGTTGCAAGATTTTTACTTTAAATACCTCCACGAACCCCGTAGCGTACTATTCAATCCATCCATCAGCTCAATGTGTTGAGTGCTTTACATTGAGTTTTACCCCAAAACGTGATTTTTGACCACAAAAAAAAAGTTGTTTCCCAGCAATTATTTTTGCGTAAAGTTGTAACTTTACACTTAACAAGCATTCTGTACATCACACTATGTATTGTGTGATGTACAGAATGCTTGGTTGACGGCTTTGTGATGAGGCGGTTTACACCCTGTATTATTATTTATAGGTGATAAAGATGGGCATACTCGAACCCAGACAGGCGCATTACTTTGTGTAATTTATTTCATCACCACTGCTCTCAACACGTTAAAGGAAAACATCGTGAGGAAACCGACATGTCCAACAACCAAAAAAATCGAAGACATGTGACATCCATCAATCCGCACTGGGCCCGCGTGATGGATAATAGCCCATTCTCTCTCAGAGAGTAGAGGCCTGTGTCCCAGCAGTGGGAACATTAATAGGCTGATGATGATGATGATGATGAAAGATATACTCACAAATATGAAGCTGAAAATCAAAAATTTCTAAAGAAATCCTTTATAAAACCAAAATCTCACGTAGAGAAAGAGACGTTATTTATTTATAATGACATTCTTCAGACTTTTCCACACAAAACACTATGGAAAATAATTGAAGCACTGCCTCGGATAAAAGACAATGACATTTATTAGAATACACCAAAACGTTTTCTTTGTTTTTTCGCTTTCAATAAAAGGAATGTCACCTTTTTGTGGGAGCAAGCGACGCGACGCTCGAAAACAATTTTCTAAAACAATGGCCTGTGCTTTCTATAGCGAAGGAAAAAAACGAATTTAAAAGTAATGGCTATAACTCCTGGTAATATCATCTTTTGCATATTTGCAGACTCCATTAATGTGATTTTGTTGCCATCGTTAAAAATGAGTTACGCTCATACACCTAGATGAGTTTTATTTCATTGCAATTTTATTTTTCTGGGTTTTGAAACCGTTTGAGTGTTTTTTTTAATACGGTGTAATGATCCTTTTCTCGCGAAGTTATACCTAATTGCTTATGTCGCTTTGACCTTTGCCTAGCAATCTGGCCAACAGCAAATCAACAGTAGCCTAAAAGCCTAATAGGTACTGTTTATTATTATGTTATTTTAAAATACATTGGCTTTTATGGTTTTTTTTTATTGGTATCATCTTGAAGTTCATGAAAACAACATATAATCTATTCCGAAGACAGAAAAAGTCGTCTTAAGGTAAAACAAATAATAAATACTACATTCTGATGAAACCAAATCATTGCTCCATTTTAATCACAATTCCATAACTTCACAAGATCTTTTCAACAGGACACTTCGCTTTGAAACACGACTGTCGCGGTTTCGATAAAGACCATTTCCTTCGCCGTCTTTAGAGTCATAAAACATCTTCTGTCAAAGTCTGTCGATATCAAAAGATATATTAGGAATGAAAGCTTCGCGAATGTACGAGATATCTTCAGAAGAAACGCGGTGCTCTGGATTACCTGTAACAAAAGAAACCTTAGTTAGAATACTGTGCTTTAGTACTAGATACGTATTTCTTTTTATTTCATGTAAGTTAGGCGGTGGTGTGCGGTCGCGGCGCGGGCGGTGGTGTGCGGTCGCAGCGCGGTTGTGGCGCCACTTCTTTAATATTTCATACAAAATTAATAGAAGAGGTGTGGCGGCAGACATACTAAGACGGCGTGGAGCTGGCGTGACTCGGGCGACGTTTCTTCGCCCTCAGCGCACCCGCAGTTAGCAGTAGCATGCACAGGGAGAGAACAAGACAGCGAAAATGCGTGACAAGATATATGTCACCGTAAAATTGTCAAACACGTTATATTACAATATAACGTGTTTTTTCTCGCGATATTGTAATGTCTCGAATTATTGTCAACTGAACATACGGAAGTATCTCTGCCCCCATAATCGGGACTTGGGCACCCCCCCGTTAGGTTAGTTAGGTTCCTTTAAACCCTGCACTCGGAAATAGGGGCCCCGCGAAGCGGGGCTCCGTCGACTACGCTTTTTAGGGGGAATATAAAGTGTTTTAAGGTTATGTTATATTAATCGGTATTTCTCAGGAATGGTGCATTATCTTTTCATGAGAGTTGTGCCACTGGGCAAGGGGGACCCCTCCTTCCCTCCACACCGCGTAAGTTGACTACCATCGCATGCATTTCACGAAAAATAATGCGTTTTGTTGTAAGCAGTATGTTCATTTGGCAATAATTCGGGACTTTACAATATCGCTAGAGATATTACAATATAACGTATTTGACAATTTTACGGTGACATATACTTAAAGACCCCCGCCCCCGCCCCGCCCGCGCCTCGCTTTTCCGACACCGTTAGCGCGCTCGTTCTGCGCTGCTACGCCGCCGGCCCCACGACATCACCTGACTCGCGCCTCGCCACCACCCGACGCTTCTTGTATTTGAACCGCGCCTTAGTTTGGCCCGCTTGCACTCTATTCTTCTTTATCGTGTGGTTAGTATTTAACCTAATTTCAGAGTTTTTATGCTACCCATGGACTTGAAATATGTCTCAGGCATGCTGGATTCCTCACGATATTTTCCTTCACCGATACTAGTGATAATTATACAATACGCACATGAATCCGTAAAATCAGAAGTGTCTTGGGAACTTGGTAGTCCTTTACTCACCACCAGGCTATCACTAGGTTTACACACTAAATACGTTTAACAAACTGTGTTAAAGATTGATTGATCGAAACGGGGCAATGTTTTTAAACTTTTAATCGTTAAACGCATCTACTCTTTTGTGGAAGCGGGCCTTGAAAATAAGAAACATCAAGAATGTTAAAAATATCAAGCAAGTACAAACTAGCTAGTAAGCGCAGGTTTGCCCGCGTACAAATTAAATAACCTTTCTCGAGAACCACTCTATCTATTGGTAAAAACAGCATGAAAATTGGTGCAGTCAGACAGAGATGAGACGTAGCGGACTTTGTTTTTTAATATGTAGTGATAATATCAATGTGTAATTCGTTATTATTAATGTCTATTAATGAATACTATATGTTTGTTCAGACATAATATTATAACCACAAAATGTGTACACAAAGCTGCTCTATGGAAACCTCAAAAAAGCGAAACGAATGTAGAAGAAGAGATTTTAAAAATCCCTACCGAAACTCATTATATGGCGCCCTAGTTCACATTAAGCTTAACGAACTCCTGAAATCTCGTTAAATAACTTGTCCAACGGAAACCTAATAAAATCCACCGTATTTTTAACTTGCTCGGGGATAGTAAAAGGGATGATATAAGTGGTGCAGACGTACGTCATTAAAATAATATTGGAGAAAGAAAATCCTTTAGTTCTTCAGCGTGGAGTGGTCTGCCGTCTTTTCAGTTCAGGTAACATTTACCAAACTTGACCTCCCAACTATGTTGGGGTCGGATCCCAGTCTAACCGGATGCAGCTGAATACCAGTATTTTACATGGAGAGATTGCCTATCTGACCTCCACACCCCAGTTAGTACATACTGTACCCCTTGGCAAGACTGGTTGTCAGACTTTTAGGGACACTGACTACCTGGAGCAACTGTCGAATCTTGATATTTTGTTTAAGTAAATGTTTAGGCGTTATACATATCTGTACTAATTTTATAAAGAGGAAAGATTTATATTTTTCTATATAAAGAAAAAACTTAAAAACTACTGGACCGATTTGAAAAATTCTTTCATAAATTTTGGGCCGTGGACATTTGGGACGAGTTGCTGAATTACTCATGGATAGGTACATTATCAGCGAGTATACATAGGCTATATTTTATCTCCGTACTCCCACGGGATCGGGTACTAAGCGGGTGAAACCGCTTGAAGTCCGCTATAGTTACTTATGCCGTAACCAAAACGATCGATCGCCCGAATACGCGATCGCGGCGTTCATAAAGTAATTTATTTGTAGGTATCGAAAAGTATAAGGTACATCTCTACCTAACCCTTTCAGGATTACAAGCGTGCGTGTTAGTTTTACCTGTCAAACAAACCACATACACCACTGGCGCAGTAGGGACCCCTGGTTAGTGGTTTGTGAGAAGCCTTTGAGTGATCTAGTTGGGTAGGATTTAAGTAAGTCGTGTGAAAGTTCCACTGTTTGGCTATGAGTGAATAAAAAGCTATCCAGTACGCTCTCACTACTCTGGTTCGTAACAGGTCTTTGAAAATAAACCCGTAGTTAACCCGGAGAAATCTAAATATATAAAATCTGTTTATATTCGTACCCTATAGACACAGTTGTTTTACATACGCCAGGAAGGCTGGGAAGGTTTCTAAAGAAAGGCATTGCAACACATGCCGCCGGCTGAGCACACAGATAGTACCTATGTAGATACAGATTGAAAGAGTGACGTTTTTGAACAGTGAACGACCAGAAACTGATGACGAATTTTAAGGTTAGATAAAATCTGTTGTTGAGCCCAAAATAAAAAAAAATGCTTTTGTTATGCAAATTCATCCTTGTGCTTTATCTCACTGTATTCCCTTTCCATGCCACATCCAATTTACCTCAAATTGCTCAAGTGGTTCGCGAAACAATTGAGTTTCAGTTACAATAGTCCAATTAAAATCATTTGCATCAGAGTATTCAACAAGGTAAGGTGCATACACACTAGCTTAGTGTGAGCAACGCTACACTGAGATTATAATTGTAATGCAAGCAATTTCCGTCCTTGGCAGGAATGAATGCCCTTGCACTGTAGTATAGTATTCTTTGGACAAATATTGCCCCTAGCAAGAGTCAAACCTCTTTGCGGCAGTTCTGCAGTTTATGGTGTAATAAACAGGCGAAAAGCGAATCTGTGCTTATTGGAACGAAAGAACTTTATGTTGCAGTGTGTATGTCACCGTAAAACTGTCAAACACGTTATATTGTAATATCTCAAGCGATATTGTAAACTCTCGAAATATTGTCAAACAAACATACTGCTTACAATAAAACGCATTATTTTCGTGAAATGCATGCGATGATAGTCAACTCACGCGGTGTGGAGGGAAGGTTACCAAAATGTAGATACCATTCCTGAGAAATACCGATTAATATAACCTAACCTTAAAACACTTTCTATTCCCCTAAAAAGCGTAGTCGACTATTTCCGAGTGCAGGGTTTAAAGGAACCTAACTAACCTAACGGGAGGGTGCCCAAGTCCCGATTATGGGGGCAGATATACTTGCGTATGTTCAGTTGACAATATTTCGAGAGTTTACAATTAAATATCGCTAGAGAGAAACACGTTATATTGTACCTAATAAAACGTGTTTGACAATTTTACGGTGGCATGTACATATTCTGTCTTCATGCAAATCTGTCCTAACGCGAAACTGGCGTCAAAGCGGAATTGTACATCGTAAAAACATACTCTTGGTCCAAATAAAATGCAGGGAATCATCAGGCACATCGCAGTCTTTAGTGACTGCCGATAGAAGTCAAAACTGAATTGTATAAGGTATCATTTGCACAATTAATCTATGACAGCGTTCGATGACGATGACGCATGTTCCAAGATTTCTGTTCACCAAAGAAGTTTTCCCTTCAAAAATTCGAAGGCATATGTATAATATTTCACCATTCGGCACTATACGCAGTAGGTACAGGTATTAGAAAACGCACGCATTTATGCTCACCGCATTTGTTGAGCTGATGCAACACGTTGGTGGCTACATCAGTAACTGTGGAAGATTTTATATCACAGTTTTAAGGATGCTTTTCAAAGGTCAAGAGTTACTTGTGACTGTCTTGCAGTTGACCGCAAGGTGGCGTGAAGAAAAATATTACCAAGAAACTGCCAAAGTGAAAACGCCCTTATATTCGGGTGGAGGTTGGGGAGAACGGTGGAAGTCAAGAGGCTGCAATTTTGCCTCCAACTAGTAAGCAGTCAACAACTCCTTTGTCAATGCACAATCTCTGGTAATTAAGGTTTCAATTGTTCTAAGAGAGCTCCGTTGAGTATTCTGCAGGTGGGTTTGAGTTATTGACCGAGTTTCATATTATTTGCATCTCGCTGACGTCATTAATGATTTCAAAATGGCGGTAAAGCAGTCGTTTTTGTGTTGAATATTCTTCCCTGGCCAGGATCCCAAATATTTTTGATCCGATACTTGCTAAAAGATTATGCTTTTAAAACTTGTTGATGCAGGTTTATACTTATGTGATCTGCACTACATCCGTGTCTAACAAAAACTTTCTATGAAAATATAAGATCATTCTATAAATAGTATGAAATAAAATCACTTTTCATCTTAGTTTATATGGTCGCTTAGTTCCAAACTGTATAGTGGATTTAAAGCGAATTTTACCATTCGAGATTTTTTGTTATCTGGCCCCTTATTCACAACCATTCGACTCGCTTCCGATTCGGAAAGTCGTATATCTGTCTTCTTCTGGCATTACGAAAACGACCGAGATAGACATACGACTTTCCGAATTGGAAGCGAGTCGAATGGTTGTGAATAAGGGGCCTGGCTCATTTCATCGGTTTTGCTTTCGTGGAGGTTTAATAATTATCTCATGGGAATAGACCACCGGAATAAAAAAGTATTCTATGTCCCAACCCTGGTCTACCCGGCTCTGTATGCCGAAATCTGTTCAGACATTTAGATATGAAATGGTACAGACATACACGAGTTACTTTCGCATTTATAATATGAATATGGATTTAAGTTCATGTGTTTTTAGCATTATAATATTTAACGTAGGTAGATACAGCACGGAAAAATCAATGTTTTGACATTTCACACACACAGTAGATTACACCGGGCGTGTGCTGATGGATCGCCGATGGACTATTGTCGATACAGCGGCCGTCGATGTAGTTACTACTGTCGATAATATGAAGGTAACCCAAGTAGTACAAAATCTTACATAGAAGACATTTATTTAAAAAGAAATTCTCATAAAGTTGGAACTCTGACTCCCAATATTTCCGTAACTAGAAGGTTCCAAGATTTATGGTGTTGAAGAAAAAAATATCGCATTGACGGGAAAAATAAGTACCATTCGGCTTCGTTAAGAGGTTTTTTACACCTTTTATAACATGTACCAGGGGCAAGTTAATTCGAAAATTACTTCATCTTTTTTCTTCTTCTGGGACCTGTGCAATTACTGAAAGCTGGCCATGAATTCCAAATATGTCTTGTTCTTTGCGAGGTGGAACTACTCAGCAGCTCCAATCCGTCACAGTCACAATGTTTAATAACTCAGTGTATCCAGTATTTCAGATACCTACTACATGTTTGAAAGAACAAATATTTCGACATAAAATATAGAATTACTTCTAAGGAAACAGTACACAGAATGAAGTCTTCTTAAACCAGTTTTTGTACAAAACCAGGTAAAATACATTTACGTGCCGACTGCCGAAGCATCAAACAACCCGAAGAATGACGAAGCGACGAGGCTACAGATTATTTCAAGGAAATTGGATTTCAGAACGTAGCCGGGTATTAATTTTCAATTATTTTTAGCAAGGTTTTCAAGGTGACAAATATAAATCGAAGGGCAGGCGACGTCGCGACGTGACGATCGCGGTTTTACGATTTCTTAGCATTTGATATGAAATATAAAAGTATTGTTATTTAATTTACCCGATGTATCTGTCTGTTATAATAGGTAATATAATTAAAAAGATCCTGACTAGGTACACTGAGGGAAATTGATTGTTTATCAAAGTGATACAATATGACAATTTCTGGTGTTAAGCTAAGGTTATTTCATACAACTGGCAAAGACTGAGTATGATTCAAAAATAGAAAAACTTATTTGCAAAAAATATAACAGACTTCTCTCAAAAAGAAGTCGGTGATCTTTGTTTGATTGATTTAGTTTTTTTGTCACCGACTTCTGAAGCTAAAGTTATTTTTCATTTTTTTGTGTGAAGTCGGTTATATTTTTTGCAAACAAGTTTTTATTTTTCACTTTTTAGTGGTTCATATGTGCTTACCCTTTCACAGCGTAACGGCGTGATTTTTTGTTATGAACTGGTGTAAACAATAGAGAGGCATGAGATTTCAGAGATTCCAGTACATTTGCTATCATTTATTGAGGAGTTCCCGTCGCCTATCTTCCGAAGTTCTTCATCAGATCTTTACCATGGGATCACTCCAAGAACGTACTCTTCCTAAAACTACCCAAATCGCTTCTGGTGTGCCTATAAAAGGAATTCCCGCTATTTCTCCAGGATCCCATTAAATGGAACTTAACAAATCTAACTGTCGAAATCTGGGTGTATTGTACACTTCTGCGTACTCCCTCAGAGCATACAGGCGTGATGTTACGTCACTATGTTATATAAACAATAAACAACCAAGCGATTGCAGCAATTACTGCAGCTTTGCCGTGTATTTTTTAAGAGTTCCATTTATATCTCCGAAGATTAGCGTCAGATCTTAACCAAATTGAAAAACGGGACCACACGGAAAGCACCAGCTTTTAAATAAAAAAAGAATCATCATAATCGGTTCACCCAGTCGAAAGTTCTGAGGTAACAAAGAGCAGAAAAAAAAATACAGACGAAATGAGACCCTCCTCTTTTCGGAAGTCGGTTGAAAAATTTAAGTTTGTAGTCATTACATTCAGTAAGTTTACATTAAGAAATCTCGCGCACTACGAGGGCATGACCAAGGCTTTTAACAGCAGAAGCTTCGACCAGGAAGAGGGTATGGTGGTAGGTTTTTTCGTATGACAAATCATCAAATGAATCATGAATTGATATGTTCCGGGGCCGCGGTATCTCTTTCGACCAGTCTCGCAGCTCCGCCAGGCTGCGGCCCTTGAGGGCCCCTTCCTTTATGCTGACATCTCTTTGAGGCACGCGTGGAATACAAACGCGCCGTCGGCACGGCCTGTCGTCATAATACGGACGGGCGGTAAGCTAGCCCATAGCTCACCATCCACAGGCCCGCGTCTACGGTGGCTGGTAGCCACCACGTGGCTCCCGACGCCCGGTGAGTCTCCCGCGCCGGCTGGGGCAAGAGGCTGTCTCCTCTCGCGTTCCGCCACCTCCTTCGCTAGCATGACTGCTTCGCAGAAGGAGGTGACGGCTTCCCATTCCGTCTCGGTCCGGGCCATGGATTGAACCAGGGCTGGACGCGAGAGGTCGCCGCCACCGATCGCCGTTACGAGGACACGGCGTTGCTCCGTCCACGTGGAGCAGACCTCCACCGTGTCCTCTGGTCGATCCTTGCAGTGGAAACACCCGGGCGTTTCCTCCCGCCTGATTCGATGCAGGAACCTCCCGAAACATCTGACCTGCGTCAGGCGGAAGGCGAGGACGCCGTGGCGTCTCCCAAAATCTCTTACGCACCCTAAAGTAAAATTAAAATAATACTTTCATAACAGTACGTAAGTAGACCACCTGAATAAGAAGAACATGGAATTCTTTATATCGTCCTAGTACCTAGATTCTCTTTTTACATAATTATGTAGTTTTTTAGAATTATTCCCTCAATGTAGATTCCCGCTATGTTGACGCAAATGATATCTTGTTGTTTCTGCTATTACAGGGAACGTTAATTTCATGAAATGTAGTAATGTAAGAATATTTACGAATTGTTCGCACACTTCGTAAAAGATACATTATTAGACATAGTTTCACCTCGCTCTTCAGTACATCACACGCACAAAATCGCGGGCAAAACTCTTGTAAAATAAATTTCAAGAGCCTTCAATTTACTTCAAGAGCCTTTCTCAGATAACTATAAATCTACACCATTAAAACGATTAATCATAAAAGCACCATTTTCCACTTGAGTCCTAAAATCAATTCTCGATTTCTATAACCCTACCGTACCTATAACTTGGTCTAATACCTTCTATACCTCTGAGGCCGAGAGTACCGAACTTGGTACTCATCAATCATAGCCGTCTAACTCCGGCAAGAGTTGATCCATCAGCTTTTAAGGGATCCTCTTTAGATGGCGTATATTGTCTTACAGGCTTTTGGTTGCATGTGTGATAATGTGAGGATCTATCTATGATAGATTGACTTTTGCCTGTAGTTTTGCTCGCGTTATGGTAATTGACGTGAATATTAAAATAATACATGTCTTAGACATTCGGGGATAATGTTGCTTACCGTTAGTGAATGATTTTTTGGAATCGGATTAGTAGTTCCAAAAATTACCCCCTACATCCAAGCCGAAGAACTTTGTTCCGTTAAAATATTGGTGTAGATAGTAGTAATAAGAAATAGTTAATGCGGCTGCAGTTTTGAGTTACTCCAGACCTGCATGTCAATTACATAGCACACTTTCCTATAGCATTCCAAAGGATTTTGAAGAAAAATTCTTCATATGATGAGAAATTCGTCTAATTGACAGCGTCAAAAATGCAATGAAAGATGTTATAATTTGCTTGCCCCGAATCAAATATACCTATATTTGATTGTGGATGAGTTTTTAAAATATTTGGATTTGCAAACTCATTAACAAGGTACTCCCTTGATTGTCCTAAATTTGTTTGTCCGAAAATCATTATTCATAACACGTTTGCTATAAACTTCAGTAACCATAATGTTCAAAACACCGAATTTATGTTTTACATAATGAACTTTACTTCTAATACTATTTTGTCATAATATCGAATACTATAATAATTGAATCTCCTAATTTTACATGACATAAAGTCGTATGTCCTAAGTATCACATAATGTGTATGATTCTCGGTGATAAACGGATTTAGGGCTTATCATATTTAGTGATTTCAACTTTATGGCATATGATATTATGTGATTTAAAGTTCGGGTAAATTATCATTCGGACGAATGATGATTATGACAAAAAAAGTTATGTCATTTTAGATTATGGATTAAAAAGTTAGGTAATACGATAGAGAACCCATTAACAACGTTCAAACCAAAAAACCATAAATAAATAAAATATAAATATCGCTGAACATTACACACTGCGCCATCTAGTGCCACAATAAGCAAGGCTTGTGTCGTGGTTACCAGACAGTTGATATACTACATATTATTATATACTTTTTGTTTTGTAAATACATACTTAGCATACATACTCCAAGACTCGGAAACAAGTGTCCATGCTCATCACACAAACATTTGCTCCTACCGGGATTCGAATCCGGGACCCTAAGAACGTAAGGCAGCCTGGCTACCGCTGCGCCATTCGGGTCGTCGAACCACAAACCACCATCAAAAGATTGAATTGCTTCTCTAAAAACTTTGTCACGTTAACGCTACATACTTCTCCTCCGCATCAGAATAGTTCATAGTTGAAAAGATTGGGCGCTCAAAATTTGATAGCATAGTCGACTAGCCTAGACTACCAAATTACTGGATACTTGGAATCATAGCTTACTCGTGTAGAACGAAATTCTATAAATGGCATTTACAGTTATTTCCATATTACTGAAGTTGGTGGGAGGGGGGCGTTGACGCCTGTCAACGGGGGAATGATAACTCTTGCGACACGTTACCACACCAAACTTAAACACGTTCTTCAGGCATATCGTCACAGTTACGCAGTAGGCCTGTAAACTTGTAAAACATTTCTAGTTCTGGAACCTTATATTGAACCAAGCTTATGCAATAAATAAAACTATACCTTAACTATACCTTGCAAGGAAATCCAATTTCCCTGACGACATCCATATTAAATAACATCAAACGTTGGCGGAACTTGATTAATAACTTGAAACAAGTTAGCACTTGTTTGTAACGGTATACCCATATCATATAGTGCTGCCGGAAGTTTGATTACCGGTTCTAAAGTTATAGTTATGTGTATACCTTCATTTTCTACCTCTACCTATTGATTAGTCAAATTGGCAGCTTAGTAATGACGGAAAGAAAGAAAGAAAGAAAGAAAAAGCATTAACCTAACATTACATTACGCTTGTAAGCCCACGAGGGTTACGCAGAGGTAAGTTTTACAGTACCTAGGTACTACATATATACCATTCGAAAGAGCGAAAAGTTCTGACCAAAACTGTATACTCAACTCATTTTGGGTGCTTTGTTCCTTACCCCAAATTAATGAAACTACTACGGTCGACGATATCACCCGTTTTGTTTTAGTCCCATGTCATAGGGAGCGAGCCAATTGCCAGCAACCGGACCCAAATCTAAACTCCGTGGATGAACCTGAAAAATTTTCCTTTGCTCAGGAGGGCCAACAATAAAATTTAAATAATTATAATTACAAGTTCCGATTTCATTAAAGTGTAGGTACAAAAATTATAAGTTTACGGTTCACGGTCCTCTAAATGTAACTACAATATAAGTTAAACCCCATTCAAATAACCAGGTTTGTCAAAAAGTTCCACAAAATTGCACGTTTTTGATCCATGAACCCTCGAACCGAAAATTGAATTTCCCGAGCATAACTTTGTAATCTACAGGCCTCTTAACTTTGACCGCTACTTGACGCACCTTTTGATCAAAAGTTAGGAGTACCAATTAAGTTATTTTCTTTTATACATTTTTGGTTCAAAGGGTAAAGAAGAGTTTTGTTGTTACATTCTTAGCTTCAACCACATAGCTTATACTACAAGGTTATGAACTATGAGATTATACGATGTCTGCCCTCATTATAATAAGGACGATCCTTCTTTTTCTTGTGTCTCGTGGTTCAGACACGACTTTTTATTGATATCGACCGAAAACTTCGCTACTTCCACGACTTCGTCAGTTGCAGCGGTCTCTTTTTCCTTGCTACCTGCTTTGGAGCTCAGCGAGCACGTAAGAGGTGTAGCAAAATTTGAGATACATCTAGGCCACTTCATACATAAGTCTTACTTAATTAGATTTAATACATTTTGAAACTATCGTTTCAGTCTTAAGTGAGCCTTAAAAACGGCGTCCTATCTGCGTTTGTACGCGCCCTGTTCTCGGCCTATGTCTTGTCTGTGTGCCCTGCACCTTAAAGAGGTCTCTTAAAGAAGTGAAAAACGAGAGCGGAGTGGAGTTTAAAACGATCGATCGATTTTAAATATGCCTCACTCATATTGAAAATCGAACATTGCTTCAAACGATAAATATTTATAAGAGAAAGAAGAGGAGCTCGTGGCTAAATAATAACAGCCGCTCGGGCCGATCTTTAGGGTAAACCGTGCTGGGTTGGTCTATGGATGGGTGATCACCCTTACATCCCCCTCCCCCCCCCCCTCCCTCCCCTCCCTTTCCGAGTTTCCTCCGTGCCTCGGAAAGCACGTTAACTGTAGGTCCCGGCTGTCATTTATTCATCTTTGGCAGTCGTTATAAGTAGTCAGTTGCCCAAAAAGTCTGACTACCAGTCTTACTAACGTATCGGATTACCCCGTGTTAATTGAGTTGTGAACGTCAGATTGGCAGTCACTCCATGTAAAATACTGGTATTCAGCTGCATCCGGTTAGACTGGAAGCCGACCCCAACATAGGTGAGAAAAGGCTAGACAAATGATGATCTATTAGAGAGAGAAAATATTATTTAAATGTATTGTATTTTAATCATGTTGTAATGCGGTAGGCCCTATCGACCGATTATAATATTCGGTATTAGGGTAGGACTCAGAAACTTCAAGTAAACAGTTGTGTTAGAAATTAGGCCAGTACCCATATCATGGACTTTTGTTGAACTTTGATTAACCCGTGTGAAATTATACTCAAGTTTCCCAATGCTAAACACTTGAAGGCTTTAGGACCTTGAAGTGCTAAGTATTAGGCAACTATAGCATAAATTGGGATTTTGAAACCTCCAGTGTTGATAAGGGTAGCACAAAATCAAGTGAACTAATTGGAAGCGTAAGACAATTAATATTTGGGCATTGAAAAGGGAAATCTGTGATCAAAATTCTGAATGGAAATTATAGTTATATTAATACGGAGATTAATCAGTATATATCTTACTCAAGTAGGGATTGATATTTTATAAGGCATAGTTGAATATATATTTGCGCGACTTAATTATTGATCCCTTTGAGAAAATTGTCGAATTGAGTTCTAACCACATAAATATGACCACACTTTATAAAGGCTGTTTTATGTAACTTAATGTATCCCGATACATTAAGTTACATAAAACAGCCTAAGTAGTTGTAAAAATAAAATAGAAAAATACCTGAGGCTATATGTACGCTTCGCCTAAGTCACATTATGATGCATAATATTCGTAAAAGTAAATTAATACGTATCTTAACGTCTTCATACTTAAAAGCTACTTTCATAGGATAAATAGTGAATATACAAGGTGTTGCATCCTAGACAAAATTCAGGAGCTTGTCACAAAAGACAAAAATAATCAAAACAACGTGTAACAGAAAGGGTTTTGTATAGGGCTGTTGATTATTTTTTCGAGATTGCGATGGTGGTCCCATGGAGAAAATTGTCCAATATGATGGTCTGTAGCACACCCTGTCAAAATTATGACTATAACCTTTCTATTCACCTTGTATAAATAACGATACCCGGTCACTAATTAATAAAGCTGCTATTTCGAATAACACGAAAATAATATGAAGTTTGTTTCCTTCATCTACGTTTCTTTTTTTTTATCTTTCCCCACTTTGTATAATTTGTTGTACGTATGTATTTATTGTTATATTTTATTCATCAAATTTTGTATACTTTTGCACCTACTGTTTTACCTCTGGGTCACCCTAAGGTCCACTGGTAGAAAATGCCGAAGGCATTAAGTCCACCTTTGTACATTATGTGCATTAAGTTTTAATAAATGAATAAATAAATAATACACAACCCATCGCGCGACATGTCGCTCTGTGTGTGTGTGTGTGCGCTGTGCGTGAAGGCGCGGTTATAGGGCAAGTTACAGACAGGCTGCGTTTAAATGCGGGTGTTTTACACTCACCGATTTACGTAATTAAGAAAAAATAACTACCCATTGGAATTTAACCAGGTTGCAAAGCGACACCTTTCATACTGAAAAGTGTAATTTAGGTCTATTTCACAATCATTCAATTTTGACACAATCATTCAACTTATTTTATGTGGCTCTGGACGACCGAGCATGGCTGCAAGCCACACTACCAATTCGTTTTGGTGGTCTCGGCGTTCGCAAAATTTCTAGTTTAAGCTTACCGGCGTTCCTGTCTTCTGTCCACAGCACTGAAAAGCTAACCAGGAAAATGTTAAGTCTTTCCTTGGTTGACTCGGAAGTGCCGTGCTTGACTGACGTAGAGGACGCGTGGAAAGTGACTTGCCCGGACACGGATCGGCCCGAGAACCCGTTTTCCCAGAGACAGTGGGATGAGCCGCTCTGCAGGTTGGTACGGAATAAACTTATTAATACGTCTACCAATACTGCTGAGCGTGCCCGCCTGCTGGCTGTGGGTGAGTGGGAGTCGGGTCTCTGGCTTCAGGCACTACCGTCACCTAATATAGGCACTTTGTTAGGTGACACGACCTTCCGGCTCGCTACTTGTTTGCGTTTGCGCGCTCTTTGTGGGGCTCCACATCGCTGTCAATGTGGTGAAGCAGTCGACTGCCTCGGACACCATGGCCTTTCTTGCATTAAGAGTGCAGGTCGGATAGCGCGACACGCCAGCATTAATGATCTCATCCGTCATGCTCTTGCCACCGCCGAGGTGCCAGCTGTGTTAGAACCTACTGGCTTGGCACGCGTCGATGGCAATAGACCAGATGGTATGACCATAATGCCATGGAAGTTGGGTAGGCCTTTGGTGTGGGACGCAACTTGCGAACTTGCTTTTCCCATTTTTTTCTGTCTCCTACTGCCCAGTAGGAGACAGAAAAAAATGGGGGAGTTCATCCAAATGGACTCATAACAAATCCTACTCCAATTTTAGATTTCAAAAATACTATCTACAGTAAATCAACTAATTATGAAGAAGACGAAAGAAAATGGACCTCTCAACAAGTTTATGAAGAACGAGAAAAGTTAAAAGGATTCTTTCGCTAACGATAATCAGTTCGCGAAAGCGAAGTTCGTTAACCAACACTTTTTATATCAACGATCAAGTTAGTGTTTGGATAACTTTGAATAACCACAAGGGTTTCAAGCTTGGTAAACTTTGATTAACTTAGACGTCATAACATCTCACTTTTACTTTTCCGAGCAGAAATTTTTCCGAGGAACGGCTATACAGGGTGGAATTTTGCAATGCCACCTAGAGGGAAAGTACTCTAAATACTGGAGATAGCAAATTTTACTCGAAGGAACCATTCCTTTATTTTCAAAAAGAAACATATCTCCATTCACAGATTTTCGATAATTCGCTTGCCACACTTGGGAATCGAAACGACAAAAGTTCGAAAAAATAACATAACAACATCGTATGCTCTCTAACAAATATGATAAATTAAATGAAAGGAAAACCATGAAATCTAAAGTTGTAAATCCAATGCAATTAAATCATTACGTTATAGCACCGTTATTCAAAGGATAGATTTTTACAATTGAAAAAAGAAGATTGCAATTTGCACAAACAAACACGTGGAAATTGCAATCCTGCTATTTAAATAGTTATTCGTTATTTTAGCATCACAATATGGTCAAAGATGTTGCTAATTTAAGTGTGTATTTTCAAACAAAAAGTATATATGTAGTATATCAATTAGCTAGTGTCCACGACACAAGCTTTGCACTAAGTGGCACTGTGTGTTAATGTCCAGCAATATTTATTATTATTATTTAATTATAACTTAGGTAATCGGATGGACCTTTTAGTAAATGCGCTTTAACGAATCCTATTGAACGCATAAGTTTTTTTGTTTTTTTTTATAAGTCTTCTTGCGCGACATATCACTGTGTGTGTTATAAGGCTAGTAACAAATGGGTTTACACTTAACGATTCCCATAAATAAAAAAAATAAAAACCTTCCCATTTTATTATTGTTTTCACTAATTGGCCAGTAAGCACGGTTACTACTGAGATGACGGTTTACGCAGACACGTTTTCTCAGCGATAATGATGACAAAAATGACAAATAACAGGGTGATAGAGACATCGATTACCAGAATTACTACGTATAAAGTACATCATTCCGAGCCCTTCCATATAAAAATGACTCATCAGTAATTAA
Organism: Xestia c-nigrum; assembly: GCA_916618015.1. NCBI lineage: Eukaryota > Metazoa > Arthropoda > Insecta > Lepidoptera > Noctuidae > Xestia > Xestia c-nigrum. Next base: position 7,426,010 of record OU745245.1, on the reverse strand, counting down.
AAAGGTCTCATCGGTAATTAAAAAGGTCCCATCGATAATTAAAAGGTTTCATCGGCAATTAAAAAGGTCTCATCGGTAACTAAGGGGTATCATATTACCAAGTCCCTGGGTCTTTGAATTAAGATCCATGATCAGTTCATCATTCTATAGCCTTTATTCCAATTCATTTAGGGTCAGCGCAGCATGTCTTCTTCCACACTTCGCTTGTTTTCGTCATCTCATCAGACACTTATTTTCTTACCATATCATTTTAATCACAGTCCATCCATCGTTTCTTTGGTCTTCTTCTACTCATACATATTCCCATCCACATTCATACCCAAAACTTATTTCATGATATTTTCCTCATTCCACCGCACCACATGCCCATGCAACGACAATCGATTACCACACAACTTTTCAGTCACCGGTGCCACTTTTAGACTTTTTCTTAGATCTATGATCCATGTAAAATACCAGTAAGTAATCGTTTAATACCGCCGGTTAGACTGAAAGCCGACCTCAACATAGTTGCGAAAAAGGGCAGATGACGGTGATGAGCTCAGAATAATGGGCATTCATAAAAGCTTTAAAAGCACATAAGGTGTTGGTAACAGATTAAATTTCATTAATAAAAGCTTTTAAAGCACATAAGGACATTCATAAATACTTTTAAAGCACATAAGGTGTTGGTATAAGATTTAATCTTACATTCTAACATTTTGCTACAAATCTGAGATCAGTATTCTTCGAAGCTCCAAACTAAATGATACACCACATTACGTAAACATAGCGACAACAAAACTTGAACATGGCAACACAGCGACGAAGTCTAAACTTGGTTTAAAGCAATCCGCGAACTAAGAAATATGACGGGCGACGTAATAGCTCAGTACCTGTTCGTAAACTTGTGTCAAGTAATCTGGTTAAATCTTCAGTAGAAAACTTGTTTAAAGTATTGCCTTGTTGATTATAATATAGGTACCTACCACCTTATGACTACACGTGGTACAGTGTCAACATCCAGATTTATATTCATACACGCTTTAAAGATTAAGTTTGGCATATCTTAACTCGACTTTGTACCCTGTTCGACGCATTAAAAGGCGTGTAGTAGCGTGTAGTGTGTAATACAACTTTTTATAAGGTGCAAGATGTAAACAGACTTTTTACACGAAGCCAACAACTAAATATTCTGTACTTATATCAAATTAAGCAACTCTACGCAAAAACTATTGCTGGGAAAATACTTTTTTTGGGGTGAATAATCGCGTTGTTCGGTAGGATTCAAAGTAACAAACTCGAACATTGTGCTGATGGATCCCTTGAATAGTAAAGTTATAAAGTAAGGTTATAGATGGGACATTAAAAACTTCATCATCATCATCATCAGCCTATAATGTTCCCACTGCTGGGACACGGCCTCCTCTCAATGAGAGAGAATGGGCTATAATCTACCACGCGGGCCCAGTGCGGATTGGTAGATGCCACATGTCTTCGAATTTTTGGTTCTAGGACATAATATGCCGGTTTCCTCACGATGTTTTCCTTCACCGTTTTGAGAGCAGCGGTGATGAAATGAATTACACAAAGCCTGTCTGGGTTCGAACCCACGATTAAAAACTTGTAAGTATTTAAAAAAAAACTTGTTGAAAAGTTGATAATGGAACCATGCTGCTAGACAACCGCAAAAAAGACACTGCTTCATAATCATCATCTTCATAATGAGGTACCAATAATATGTATTAGCAGCTTCTTATCGCAATGATGAATACATTTCAATTACATTTTATGATTAGGAAACGTAAAAACCCGAAGAAAACTTCACTGGCTTTCCCAATTTTTTTCAACTTCAATTTGATATCGAAACCTGGATTGGAAATGATCGCTATTGTACTATGGATATTGACAATTTCGTACTCCAATATTCTGATATTACATAATCGAATTAACGTCAAATCCAATACCAAAACGGGTGATAAACGAATCAGAGCAGATTTCAAAGGGTACAGTCAGCTTCCGGTATTACGGTACTAACTGGCCTGTTGGTTTTAACTGGTTCAATAATATTTTAATATTTCGAATGTACCTACTAAGGTTATCAGTAGGTATCTATGAACTCAAATTGGCTTGTTTTACTTACGATGAGACCATGTTATCTTGTAAATTACGCAACGGATTTTGATGCAGTTTAAACCGAGAATTTATTGCGGTTTAATATTGTTGTATTCATTTACTTAAAGATACAAAATGATGGAATCAATCAATCAATGTTTTGAGCACGTGTGATTCAAGGGCTTGTTAGTAGTTTTTTATTAAATTTAATAGAAGTTTTTAGTAGCACAATAGTTAAGCGTTACGATAATGCCAAGTAAGTAATCAAATAAGTTGAGAAATAACGTAAGCGTAGAAGACTAAAAACAATGCTTGGTGCATACCATTTATTGTTTTTAGTCTTCTACGCTTCTGGGCCTTCGTGTTAAAAACCAAATTCAAGCTTCCTATGTATAGTTGGAATACAACAGTTATTCAAAACTAAATTTTGTCAACACATAAAACCTAATTCCTTGGTTTTACAAGGTTTACGAAACATGATGTTTCAGCGGTCGTTAGTGCTAAAAAACTGCCACAGAGGGCGCTGATTTGCATTTGACGCCAGGCGGTAGTTATCGTATCTCGTTTCAAAATCCGTAGCTCTTCACAAAAACTGACCAAATGGATGCAATTTTGTCTTCTTTTCTAAGTTATTGGATGACAGTTTAATATTATACATGCATTGCCAAAGGCAAAGCTGACTTAACAATAACTTAATTTTATTACTAAATGTGTTATGATTTTAATTCAAATCTAATTTAATTTAATTTTCCAATTGTATAACTTAATGTGTGTTGATGTTAATTTTATTTTTTTTAGTGCTACTATAATTTTGTTTTGTTTGCTTGGTTATAAATTTTATTATGCATGCTGTGGTCTCCTGTAAGTGAAGGAGTACACCTACGCGCTACTTTTGTCGGCGATTCTTTTTTTCGTGTTTGTGTATATTCTTTGTTGGAGATTCTAAATAAACAAATAAATAAATAAACAATTAATGTACCAGGAACTAATAATACATAAGTATCCATTGATAGAATATCGTCTTGTTTCGATAGTCCCAGGATTTGGCTAAATATTTTAGTTGTTTTGGACGAATGGAAACTCGATTTAAAAGTATTTTACTAGTACGAGACATGGTTTGAGTGAAATTTGTTAACCAATTAACGCATCCGTCAATGTATAACATAAATCCGTGATCATATTACTTATTGTCGCAGTTCGAATTCAAATATGCCTAACACGAGCTGGTTTTTTGCACAAAACCTGCGGTTTACACCAAATATCCTGCGTCAAATGACATTGATTGTCTACATTAATGTTATTTGCTTTCTTCGTCTAAATTCATTTTTATACATTTTTGTAGCAAAGGTGCTTAAGTTTAGAGTAGTGACTGTACTTTTTTAAATCAATTCTTGATCACGTTACCAGCGCGGTCGCTGTGTGGAGACCAATACCACTAGTTTCATTTGTATTCATGTTGCATTTCGGTTTTAATTAGTGTGGCTAACAGGCACGGGCATTCCTGTAATTTGTTTATTTCAACAGATAACCATTATAACCATTATTTGGTTGTATGAAAAACCTGGTTGAAGCGTGGAGAATGGCACAAGAAAAAGAGGCCTAACACAGTAGTGGGAGAATTCATGATGATGATGATGAGGCTGGGGCGAGGCGTCTTAGTGGGCAAGCTTTTGTTGCATAAAATGATAAACTTCAGGCATATATCATCTTCATTTAAATCTATACTAATATTATAAAGCTGAAGAGTTTGTTTGTTTGAACGCGCTAATCTCAGGAACTACTGGTTGGAATTGAAAAAATCTTTTTGTGTTGGATAGTCCATTTATCGAGGAAGGTTATAGGCTATATACCATTACGCTATGACCAATAGGAGCGGAACATAAATGAAAAATGTTGCAAAAACGGGGAAAATTTATTCCTTTGTGAGCTTTTTCTCTCATATATGTGACGCAGACGAAGTTGCGTGGGTCAGGTATAAATAATATGCCTAAAGACGATAATCAATCAGACAACAACAACAAGACCCAAATTATTTAATAACATTTTAAAGATAAACAAATAAAAAACAAATCAATATAACAAAGCAACTCTAATTGATAAAGTATTAAATGTCACGGACAAGAAAGCAATCTTAATTAAAAACAAGGTATCAAATCACGAGGTTGAGACAAAAGCTCTCTACAACTAACAAAATTAACAACGCTTTTACCTTTCAAAAATCTATTTAAAATTACTTTCAGACAAATTGTTAGCATAAAACGCAAGTTTACAAAAAGTCTTAAATATATTTTTTCATACTTAGAAGCTAATTAAATTAGGAGAAGAGAGAGCAAAAAAATTAAATTAATTTGATGAAAACCACTGAGGAAAATGTGCAAATTCACGCAAACCGCGAAAGCAATTATTAGGGATCGTGTATGCCTGATGAAAAGGTCAATATCAAAATGTAAAAGGGCATGACCTAATAAATGGAACGTGATGAAAAAATGTTTGATTGTGGAATGTTGAGGTTATTGATTTTAGGGATATTAGAATGTTATTGATGTGAATAGAAGCTTGTGTCAGAGTTGTGTTAAGTGATACGAGTGTCAAAATCTGTATAACCGCTGCCAAAGCGGAGTGTCACTGGTCAGATGAAATTACACAGTGATACTTTAATTTTATTAATTGTGTAATATGACTTTTTGATACACATTCACATTGTTTTTTTTTAATATAGGTACTTAACTTCGTTTCGTTGAGGTATTCCACGAAGCACACCCAAACGAAGCGCACCCAGATGAAGCACACCTAAAGTATTCCACTTAGCACACCCGTAGGTGGGCTTCAAATAAAAAATTAAAACAATTAATTTCCTATTCCACGAAGCACACCTACGAATATTACTCGCATAGTGCGGGGACTAAGAAATAAAAATGACGATAGAAGAAAATATTTATTATTTAAAAGACTAACTTAAATTTATAACATCATTCATTTCATTACAATAATGTGACATAACATTTGTCATTTTTGTAATCTTACTATTTAAAATAACTGATTGTTTCATAATTATGTTTCCAAAAAAAATGTTTTTTTTTTTTCAATTTTTCCATTATTTTCTTTTTTTGTGCTCTTGCTAATAAAATCACAGATTGTTTCATAATTATGCAATTAAAACTTGGACAAATATCAAAATAATTGTAAAAACATTGTTTTCTATAGAAATCCGTGTTGATGTTTTCTTATAATAATAAAAAAAATCTTGTAAAAATACTCTTGTTTTATGTAAAATCACAGACTGTTTAAAATCACTAATCACAATCTTTAAGATTCTTAAATAATCAGAAGAGTAGACAAAAACTTGAAAGCTGCGATCATATATGTATACTGCAACGGAACTTTTAAATGCGCGCCTAAACCATTTCTTCAAATTTACAGCATCCACGGTGAGGTTGAAAATATCAACAAACCTTTAGCCTATGCTTTATTACATAACAAAAAAAATCGACCTATTATAAAATATAATTTCAATGATTAAAAACAACAATACCCAAAATGCAAGCCAATGTTTTCACAAGCGATTTTGAGGAAGCTGCCGTCGAGTTTTACGGCAGCATTTCCTAACGCACAGATAATGGGATGCTATTTTCATTTTCAAAAACCAATAAAAAAATCTAGGGACTTAGGTTTAGATAAGAATAGCATACATAGAAAACATGTTTCCTTATGTACGGTTTTGACACATTTACCGCTGAAAGACTTGGATGAGGCCTGGCTCTACATCATGAGCGAATGTCCTCAAGGAGAAAGTATTTCTAGATTTAACGATTACATTATAACTCAGTGGCTCGAACATAAGTTATGGTACGACAAATGGTCGTGTTATAACGTTAAAAAGAAAACTAATAATTATACAGCGTCTTATTACTCTGAAATAAACGAAAAATCGATAAAATCAGAGCCATATATCTGACAAAACTTTTAGATTGCTATAATTATTCCAAAAAAATTGCTGTAATTATGCCGAAATTAGAGTAAAAATAAGTTATTCAAATCATCGTTATTCACATGCTGAAATAAAAAATAATATAATCGAAATACAATAAAAGATTATAAAAATGGCTTAAGTTCAGTTGGACATTGTATAGAGGAATTAAGATTCTGATTAATAATCATTTATTTAATTGATAAGTTAAGATACTAAATTGTCCAAGATTCTTCAAGATTATTTAAGAATCTTAAATATTGTGATTTGTGATTTTAAACAGTCTGTGATTTTACATAAAACTAGAGTATTTTTACAAGATTTATTTTATTATTATAAGATAACATCAATATATGTAGATCGCTATAGAAAACTATTCTTACAATTATTTTGATATTTATCCAAGTGTTAAATGCATAATTATGAAATAATCTGTGATTTTATTAAGAGCACCAAAAAAGAAAATAATAGAAAAATATTTTTTTTTGTTTTGGAAAGGTAATTATTAAAAATCTGTGATTTTAAATAGTATGATAACAAAAATTACAAATATTGTGTCAAACTATTATAATGAACCTGAATGACTTTAGAAATTTAAATTAGTCTCCAAATAATAAATAAATATTTTCTTCTATCGACATTTCTATTTCTTAGTCCCCGCACTATGCGAGTAATATTCGTAGGTGTACTTCGTGGAATAGGAAATTAATTATTTTATTTTTTTATTTGAAGCCCACCTACGGGTGTGCTAAGTGGAATACTTTAGGTGTGCTTCGTCTGGGTGCGCTTCATTTGGGTGTGCTTCATGGAATACCTCGTTTCGTTTGGGAAAGAAGATAAAAAACAGTTTCGAAATATGTTTTATTTTATTTGTTTCTCTGTACACCGTGATCTGTTTCGATTTTGTTTTTTTTTTATTCATGTCGCCACGGATATCGTGACCAGTGGGTAACACGATAACGAGGGAAACGGATAACGGTATCAGTGGATACAACTCGCCGTGATCAGTGGCTAACGTGATCTGATACTGTGATCGGTGGAGACATACCCCTGATTTTACTACGAAAATTCGCCCCACATAAAATGTTATAGATCCCAAATCAGGTCTCCGTGAGTTTTTCGCGAAACATGTATCGGGAGAATGATTGTTACTAAATAAGTTACCTACCACAGGTCTCAAGGTTAGTTTGGTGTACAGATAGGTTAATATTATTCTATCAATTGCTCCAAATGAAACACATTTATCAAAATCTAAATATTTTATCTCGCATAGGCCTAGCCTACAAGAAGTAGCGAGAAAATTCACGGTTGCTCTTTGAATCTCTCTCTATCGAAACTTTTTTATGAAGCAGCAATAACATTATTTTCTTAACAAATAAAGTTACTCTAACAAAGATCAGCTTTTACTATGATGTACAAATTGCCGGGTCGGAAGGAAACTCAAGTTAATTCAAACGGAGGTCTCTACCCTTTTTGTTGTCATTTTTATTTGATCATCGAGTTTAAGAGTTCCGTTTGTATGTCACGAACAGGTCCACAACAAGAAAGAAAAATAAAGACTTATAATTCCTTTTTTGCTTTATTTAATGGTTTAAGTCTGGATCTTCTTCTTCCTTCTGGCTTATTTATCCCAATGTATTTGGGATCAGCCCTCCTAGTACTCCTGCGGCACACCGCACGGTTTGGGTTGTCTCTGTCGTTGTGTTGCTCGCTGTCATGTCTTTCGCCAGTGTTCGTAGCCAGGTAATCGTCTATGGCCTCTATTTCCATCTTGTTTGTTCATGACTCTATTTGTCATGTGGGCATCATCCCGCCTCATCACATGTCCGTACCAGTACCAGCGCAAGCGGTTTTCGCGGAGCTTTTCCTGTATCTTTGTCTGGATATTAAAATTTAAAAACAAAACAACACTACCGTCTTCTTCCAACTCTGTAGTTACGTACTCGAATAGTACGTTTATGAAATCGAATTTAACTGATATATATTCTACTGGTTTCGTTACAAACTGCGAACCCAAGTGGGCAGATAGAATTAAATGGACATACTTTGACGAAGCCGCTTAGGAATGCAGATGTTTAGTTACATCCTTTCCTGCCCTTTGTGCCCCAAAAGCTACATTCAAAGTGACGGCGGCGGTAATGCCCGCAGCATTACCACAGACGACACCGTGGGCATCAAATTAAATTAAACCATTGACACGAAGAAGATGATTAAAAACTCCTCTCTGTAGCTGTAGTTAAGTCCATACTAACACTAGAACCTCACAATTTCGCATCCAACATTCTGTATTAGATTATATAGGACTTAATTGAGTCTAGATAAAGACATCAACCTCCGAAGATCCGACGCTGTGGCCGACATAATCACATTTATGGCCGCAGATACGATAAGGTAAAGGCTATAAAACCAATATTGTTGCTTTATTATCAATCAACAATAGCTTTATGAAAGCAAAGGTTCTCAACGTTTTAGAAACTTGTTAATATCCTGGATCAATCCGTATGAAAAAATGCTCGCTAAGGCTCGAGCCTTCTCTGGTCTCAATTCACAGCAAGAGCAGAAGTGTGCTTCGAGATGGTGCCACATTACGAGAACTTACGCAAAATACTACAAAATGTTAGCATGAGCACGTCAGAACTTGCTTGCGCGGTCTCAGGTATCTTCAAAGAATCGCAAACATAAGCGAGGTAACGCTTGACGTCTGCGTCGATATTCATACAATTTCCTACTTAAACAATAGTAGGTATTACGGTCCTATTTTCAATGCAGCCACTAAATTGTTCGAGGATTTTTCCATTCTGTCCGAAGTGGTAATCATTTTCAACGCGGATCGTATTGCAACGAAGTTTCAACACGATTGACACAAGCTAATTGGTAGCATTTTCTCAGACAGGTATTAGGCATCTCATGGTCATCGCTGAAGCAATACTGCGATGACAATGACTAAAAGTATTTTCACTTTGCAAAATTTTGTTCCATTATTTTTCTGGTAAATAGAATTTATCTGGAGATGCTAAAACAAGCCATATAACGTAGAAAAAGGGTCCAAATGTCATAAAAGTTCACAACATTTCCAAAAGAAACGAGATAAAGTTGTTTGTTTTTCTTCACCTTTAACATAAGTCTACGTTTTATTTTGAAACAGCGCCTGTAGGTACACCCTTCCGCGTAATCGTTTTATTCATCTTTTGATGTTTTTTTTATTTACTTCCGCCAATTCCATTTGATTTACTTTTATCATTTCTTTTTTATATTTAGCTTAATCTTGATAGACATACATACTCAAGGACGTAGGCAGAAAATACCGATCGCCGATCCTTCTAATTTATCTTCTGTTTTGGCTTCTTCTACGTTTATTAAAACTCTTAGGTCACATACCCCACCTGACCTTTCCCAATAGTACAAAAATAAGGCCAGGCAATGCTTGATTGACCTTTTTTATATTTTTATGGCGTCCGCATCCACCGATTCCACTCACATCTATATTGAATGTGAATTCCTAATCTTTATGGATTGTCTTTCATTTATTCTCTCAACGTGAGCAAACGATGTAAGCATAGGTACTCTTTTTTTGACACTACATCTAAACAAAAAATAACTATACAAATTAATAATCGCTGCATGTTATAAAACAAAGTCCTCCGCCGCCTCTGTCTGTCTGTTTGCGAAAAACTCAAAAACTCCACCGATTTTCATGCTGTTTTCACCAATGATTATAGTGGTTCTTGAGGAAGTTTTTAGTATATAATTTGTAAGCGGATGAAGCCGCGGGCATTAGTTAGTTATACTATATAATTCAGTTTAGTCTTATACTTATTCATAAATAATTTTGGATAACAATTATGAAGGTAAGTTTGAGAGCCGCTGAGCTAGGAATACCAGTTTATTGGTCATAAACCTTTTACAGATTTAATTTGGACACTCGTGTGCTACTGGATTACCAACGGTCCTTTTAATTACGACCCTAAGCAAATCTAACATGCGTCATACTACTTCAACAAACTTTTATGATAAAATAATAACTAATAACTATCTGGCAATTTTAAGAATTCAGAAAACATCAAGAATGTTTTAACCCCCGACGCATAAACGACGCGGTGTTATTAGTTTGACGTATGTGTGTGTGTGTCTGTCTGAGGCACCGCAGCTCCCGAACGAATTATAAAGCGATTTGATTTTATTTGTTAAAAATCGGTGCAAGATGGCCGGCGCCACAAAATGGTGGATTACACGTTTATTCAACAACTCCCTCATGGGTATCAAATGAAAAAACTACCTAAAAATTATGTTCCAATGTGTTGGGACTGTTGGGGGATTTTTAAAATTTTTATTTAATATAACTTGTAATTTTTTTTATCAATCAATCCTTATTACTCCTCCTACTCCTTATCACTTTTTGTAAGTTTTACTTACAAAAAGTGCGTTTCATGGTGATTTAAATGACTACAAATTAATTCGAAAGTACCGTCAACTCACATTGTAATCAAGCAACAAACACAATGCTAACGATTTGCTCTGTTTTCACCAGAGTTTGAAATTAGCGTTCTTTTTCTCTACAATGAGGGTAGTCGGATATTTCTTATCATTTCTTTAGTTTTTGTCCATCGTTTGCTCAGACGCGTGTGTTTTTGCTACTTTTTTCGATTAATAATGGATACAAAACCTCAGGAAGCAGCTCAAGCTGTAGCATTACTTCAAGCAGGCATTGCGCAACGTGAAGTCGCTCGAAGGCTTCGAATCAGCAGATCTTCGGTGCAACGAGTTTACAGACGATACCTAGAGACTGGAGCATTCGATCGCCGTCCAGGTACGGGCAGACCTAGGGCTACATCAGCAGCAGATGATCGTTATATCCACTTTACTGTTCTGCGAAATCGCCACCTCAACGCAGTTCAAGTCCAACAAAGTCTGCGTGAAGAACGCCAAGTGGTCATAAGTTCAGATACCGTCAGAAGGAGACTTGCTGAACGGAACCTGATCCCAAAAAGAGCTGCAACAGGCCCAGCATTAACGGTAGCACACCGTCGAGCACGACTTGAATTTGCTCGAGAGCACATCGGATTGGACATTAGAGCAGTGGAGTAATGTACTCTTCACTGATGAGACCAAGGTGAGTCTACATGGAAGTGATCGACGTTCTCAGTGTTGCATCGAGGAAACTGTTGCTTATGGAGGAGGATCTGTAATGGTCTGGGGCAGCATCTCGTTAACAGCACATACAGCGTTAGTTTTCATCGAACCGACGGGCCGTACACGTGGACTGACTTCTCATCGCTACATTACTGAAATCCTCTTACGCAGGATATATCGACAGGATATGCAATTGATGCATGATAATGCACGGCCTCATGTTGCTCATGTGGCCCAGTATCTACGCGACGTCAGCATTCGTACGATGGACTGGCCAGCTCGAAGCCCGGACTTGAATCCGATAGAACACTTATAGGATGAGCTGAAACGTCGAGTTCGAGCCCGGGTATCTACTCCAACAAGGCTTCCAGAGCTGCGAATAGCAATATTGAAGAGGAGTGGAATACAATTCCTCAAGATTTTATCGTCAGGTTCGTAAGGTCGATGAATACAAGGATGCTGGCAGTTATCCGAGCAAGGGGAGGGAATACGGAATATTGATCAAAAACTTTATTTTTATTTTATCTTTGCTTTTGGTTTTAATTTTTTTTTTCACTTTATCATTACCAACGATTGTCATGACTGGAAAACGACTCTTCTTTGTAAAATCCTTAATAAACACTGAAATATTGATTAAACCCAATAAGTTTCCTTTCATTTTAATCATCAAGAAACGCACTTTCTGTAGGTATAACTTTGATAATTGTGGGTTTTTTAGTTTTTGAGAAAATCGAATTAGAGTGCCTAGGTAGCGGGTGGCTCGGTTTATTTGCTGTCCAGTGTAGTTGTAAACCTCTCTTCCAAAAATGTAACATTCTTCCACTACCCTGTATGTATTTAAGAGATATCTGCGTTTTTGTAAAGAATCACATGCATTATTTCAAACAGCGTAGTGAGGTTCTAACAAGACAAAAAAGGGCTAAGTTTCACAACCTGTTGCATCAACTAAGTACCTCATAAAGATATTTACAAGAAAAATGTGTTTAACATGTGGATACCCTGTGTATGGTAATTTATAATAAGATTTCAAATGTTGCAGAATAATTTATTTAAAAAAATTGACCGAGTGGCTACTAAATTGTTGTTTCTATAGTGTTAAGGAATTTATGGAATTTAAAAAATAATTTAGTGACGAATGTAAATGAATAATACTGATTTTATAATAATATTAATTGCATGATAATAATTACTAACATGTAACTAATTAATAATAATAATTTGTAATAGCAGAATGGTTCGCCGAATGGTTGTTTGGTCGAAAGTTTAAAATCCCGAAAGTTCATTAGACCGAAAGTTTGAAATCCCGAAGTTCAAAATCCCGGAGTTTAAAATCCCGTAGTTCAAAATCCCGTAGTTCAAAATCCCGAAAGTACATTGTCCGACAGTTTAAAATACCGGAGTTCAAAATCCCGAAAGTTCAAAATCCCGTAGATCAGAATCCCGAAATAGTCACCGTTTCCGAGAAAAACGATTTACAAGCATGCAGCAAGCATGCAGCAAGCATGCAGCAAGCATGCAGCAAGCATGCAGCAAGCATGCAGCAAGCATGCAGCAAGCATGCAGCAAGCCTGAAGCAAGCATGCAACCAGCAAGCATGCAGCAAGCCTGAAGCAAGCATGCAACCAGTAAGCATGCAGTATGCAAGCATGCACCATGCAGCAGGCATGGTTTCTGTCACGGCTCCGACGCTGCGGGGCTCCGGCGGTCACACGCGAGCTTATCGTCGCAGAGGGTTTTAACACTTGCCGCCGCGGCTGAGGCTGGCCGGCTTCAGCCGGCCAGCAAGCCGAAGCTCGCGGCCCGCCTCGCCCCTCCACGCCTACGCGGGCTTAAATTACACTCTCGGGGTAGGGCAGAAAAGACTACGTGGAGTCAGTTCTGCAGCGATTCATTTCTGTCACAAAATTTGTGCTTATAGGAAACCAAAATCATTTATTTCTTTTTTTTCTGGGATGGCACAATCAGTATGTGTAATGTCTTTGTTTCAACCTTTGTTTTATCACATAAAACGAAAAATAATGAATTGTTTGTCATATAAATAATACGTTATTAAATAAAAGGTTTCGTTCATTCAGAATTTCGTCCATTCGGGATTTTATCCATCGGTATTTCGTTCATTCGGAATTTCATCGATTCGGGATTTCATCCATCGGAATTACAACCATCGGTATTTCGTTCATTCGGGATTTCGTCCATTCGGTATTTCGTCCATTAGGGATTTCGTCCTTTCGGGCATTTGAAGATCGGTATTTTGTGTTTCGATATAACGACTATCGGCATTTAAAACTTTCGGTATTTTGAACTTCGATGTTTTGGACGTCGGTATTTCAATCATAGGTATTATGAACTTTCGGGATTATGATACGTACCCACCATCTCAACATGAATGATGTAACCAAGATTTTGTAACAACATTATGATTTAAAAGAGTGTCCATGGAGTTTCTTGCCCGTTTTTCTAAATAGAGATCTACGCTCGGGAATGGGTAACTACAGTACTTTCACAGTTTTTATGTCTTGTGACTGGGACTGTAGCTACATTTAATTTTCATCGTTGTTTCGACAATTCAAAAGCGCCTGTAACTGGCCTACTTAAAATAAATGCTTTTATTTTGATTTTGATTTTGAGGCAGTCGCTCCATGTAAAATACTGGTGTTCAGCTGCAGCTAGTCCCACTAGAAGCCGACCCCAACATATTTGGGAAAAGACTAGGCAGGTGATGACTTCTAAAAGAGAGGAGGCCTGTGTGAACAAGCTGAATGCTGTGGGAACATTACAGGTAGGCTGATAATGATATGTGTTTGGGAAATGCCGCTTAGCTTCTGAACATGATCCAGCGATGGCAGATTCACTGAGAAGAATACGACAAGCGTGGTTTTTAGTTTTTTAAATAATAATATTTTATTTACTGAGGCTCCACAAGTTGCGTCGCGAGTGCAAATTAAAATTGGAAGGAGCCAACTCGCGAAGTTGGCTCCTTCCAATTTTAATTTATTTGTTTGTCGTCAATTCGCACGCACGTTATAAAGTATAGTCATAAGAAAACGGATTGAAATCTCAGACGAACAGTCAGCTACGTAAACTTCTTATAAAATGTTTAATCTTTTAAACGAGCAAAGCTTGTTTTTTATTTATTTTTTAGATCCTTTTTTTTTTTTTTTTTTTTTTATTTTTTTTTTTTTTTTTTTTTATTTTTTTTTTTTTTTTCCTTAAAAAAAAAAAAAAAAAAAAAAAAAAGGATCTAAAAAATAAAAAAAAAACAAGCTTTGCTCGTTTAAAAGATTAAACATTTTATAAGAAGTTTACGTAGCTGACTGTTCGTCTGACGTATTTTCGTCAGATTTACAAGGTCGTGCAAGTTGAAAACAACAAAAAAAAATCGTAAGGTGCTAAATCGCGACCACTCGTGAGATCCACAGTCGCCAGTTGACGAATAAAGGTCGTGGCTCACTTGACAAGCACCGCACCAGCACGGCACCAGCACAGCTCCTGACCGGCGTCGCCTCGATAGGCTACGGCGCGCGGCCCGCGCGGCGCAAGCCAGGTGTAAGCACGCGGTCCCCTCGCTTGCGCCGCGCGGGCCGCGCGCGGTCTCCTCGCTTGCGGCGGGCGGTCACCTCGCTTGCGGCGCGCGGTCGCCTCGCTTGCGCCGCGCGGGCCGCGCGCGGTCCCCTCGCCGTCCGCAAGGCGCAAGCTCACAGTCCGCACGCTGGTAGTAATAGTCCAGGAGGTAGCATTGTATTTTAGGGAATTATCTCTAGTAATTATATTTTGTTGACGTGGATTAGTGGTTTAATTTTTCTTTCCATTACAGTTCTGAGATTTTTTTTAAATTCAGTGTATGTAAATTATTTTTAAAATAGTTTCAGCCGGTGTACTGTAACGATTGGTTACAGACCGACCGACCGACCGACTGATACTGTTGTAATCGAAGGTTGATCTTATAAGATCATGGTCTCTAAGATCTTATTAGAACATCTTATAAGAGCAACCTTCGATAACAACAATATCAGTCGGTTTGTTAGGGCATTTTTATTTGCACCGCTACCTCCCGGAATAAGAGCTTGCTGTCACCGCGAACACAATTGTAAGGCATTTGTGATTGAACACGCGTAGGACTTGCACGCCTTTGGGAATAATCGGATTGGCTCCAGAGCTCTTAAGCAACTAGTTTGTGCTACTTCGGTGTCAACAAGCTTTCGATTTGTACTGAATTTCACATAACTTGGGAGTCTTATCATAATAGTAATGGTTTTTTTAATAGCGCCGCTAGGTTTATGTATTGCAGCATCGTGACCAATTATATATATAGATATTATCTGGGAGTCTAACCGAACTAGGTTTAGTGTCGTGGGCTCTCTAACTAAATTTGTAACTGGCTATACATTAAACAAAGAGTACCCACGACGTAGAGAAGCACGACGGCGCAATGACGTTGTTTCGCGGGCCACTCGGCGTCCGCGCGCGGTCCCCTCGCTTACGGCGCGGCGTCCACGCGCGGACCCCTAGCTTGCGGCGCGCGGTCCCCTCGCTTGCGGCGCGCGGACCGCGCGCGGACGCCGCGCCGCCCGCGAGGCGAGGCGTATGGTAGCGGCAAGCGCGTTGACCACCGTTGATGACCATCTATTACACGTAATTTTTAAATTGTAAACCAAATAGCATGTTCGACCATACACCAGATCAATACACTTATACAGCATGGTCCCAATGAATAGAAGTTCGAAGCTATACAGCAAAGATAATGAAGCGGTATCTGGCGGAGTGATTGCTTTCATTGTTTTCTCTTCGGAGAAAAATAAACTGCAATGTCTTTGTAGAGTTTTTGCCATTGCAACTTGCACTGTTGTGTGTTTCGATAAAGTTCAATATTGAGGCACACTGAGATTTTAATGACAATCTTAAAAATGATCTGTCATTTTTTTTATTTAGGTACTTTAGAATATAAGAAAATTGTTAAAAATGCATAACTTCTAATTCCTCCGCGACTTCGTCCGCGAAAATTATGATACGAGTTATCAGCTCAGTTATCAGCTAATTTTGTCAAATCAATATAATTTATATTTATGTTAGTCGGTAAAGATGTAGCTTTCTAATGGTGAAATAATTTTTATGTAGGTTTAGTAGTTCTTGAGTTAAATCGTAATAAATAAAAAAAAAACAATCTTTTAATATTAGTATTAGTGTAGATGTAGATAAAATGCCATTTGATGCAAATAAAAGAAAATTACATAAATTTCGTAAACAGCGACAATACTGTTTTGTTTTCAAGGCTTAGTGCCAACAGTTGTTCACTGAAAGCAGACATTAATTTCTTTAACCGTGAATTAAAGAAACAAGAAGTAATTAGTAGTTAGTAATTAGTTTCTTTTTTAATGATTGTTTTTTTTTTGGGACCGGCCCGCCACTCTATTCCCAAACCACTGTAACTCATGAAAGCCAAGCTCAACCACCAGAAAAGCGCCGAGACATTGAAGCTCGACAAAGTCCCAGAGAATTTGACTGTCTTGGATCCCGCAACTTAATTAATCAGAAAGTCTTACGGAGGAGTAGTAAAAATCCGTAATGTCCACTTACCTCCATATCAGCAGGAGACAGGACGAAACAATGCCAATAGGCACAAAGGGACGTGTAAAACTGGGATAGACCCAGTTGCCAAGCACCACGGATATTTTTTTAATGACATGTTATTAATATAGTATTTTATGTGTTACTAATAACGGTATGAATCATTCGTGTTCGATAAATAAATAGAATAATACAGGGTGTAAACCACCCCATCACAAAGCCGTCAACCAAGCATTATGTACGAGTACATCAAAGTAACTTTACGTAGAGTTATTGCTGGGAAACAACTTTTTTTGGGATGAAAAATCATTCGTTCAATCGTTTTGTGGTAGTATTCTATGTTCGCCCTCAAATCCATGTGCAGATGGATGGATTGAGTAGAACGGGAATCGCGGAGTTGTTTAATTTACAAAATCTTATAAAAACTTGTATTTATAAAAAAAAGTGACTTGTCAAAAAGTTGTAACTTTGACCCCCAATATCTCCGTAACTAGAAGTTTCCGAGGTACGGTACAGAACAAAAAAAATATCACAAAGACGGGGACAACCAGTGCCTTTCGGCTTAGTTAAGACGTTTTTACACCCTTTAGAAGACGAAATCAGACAATAAAATCCTTTGTTAAAGCTCATCAAATATTAGACCTGGTTCACTAGTTTTAGCCTCTCACCACGATTGTCCTAACCCAGTGGGGCGTATAATTTGACATCCACCTTAGCATGGTCACGGCAGTTTGGCATTGTGCCAGAGACCCCGTTGGGGTGGCCAGGCTGAGATGATAAATCGTATGTTTGAAGATATCTGGGGTTCTAGGCTGCCAAACTAATATCAAAGCTGGTTGTTTGAGGATGTAGTTTGTTTTCACTTAAAACCTGAAAATGTGTTCTCGTTAATTTATTCTCACGTGTATAATATCATTACGAATGTAATACTCAAAGAATTAGGCAAAGTGTACCTAATAATAATAATACACCCCCATTTCGACAAGTATGTTTATGGTATGCCTATTGCGTTCAACCGGTCATGAATTCAAACTTCATTACTGCTACTGATATTTTCCTGATTGGAAAACACAATAGGTATCAGACAATGTCAGAATACACGATTTTTATTTTTGTCACCGGATCCATTTTTGTTATGTTAGCTATATTCCATTCAATCTTATCTGGTATTCTATTATCCTATACACTTCGGTTCATTTTTAGCAGCAAGTTATCACATGCTTGTTATTTTTATTTTTTATTATGTTTTGTTTCAAAGATCTTTAATTAAATAAACAGGTCCTCTATCTCTACTCGGTCAAGTCTCATGTTTTTGTTTCAGAGTTGAGGTTTTTTTACGGAGTCATAAAGTTCCGTACATAAACCCTAAAATGTAGTTCAAACATTTCATTAAGGTAAGTTTCTATTAAAGTTTAAACTTTTGGTAGTCTCTGGGCACAGCTTGTCTTGTCTTTGGAGTTTAAGTGGTCGTATTAACTTTAACTGCCTCAAGTTAACTTGTAATAACGGGTTTAGTACTGACTTATCACCCAAACCTACCTTACAAGTATTGTATTGTATATTTCGGGCTGGAGTCCGCAAATCTAGGTTTAAAGCGCGTATTTTACATTTGTACTTTCTATGTTTGTCTTGTACATCACTGACAGCGGTGCAGCAAAAGGTTGTGAGGAAACCAGGACTAGTAATGAATGTAAGTTTGAAATCGCCAACCCGTTATGAGCAACCGAGCAGCCCAAATTAGCTATAACGAGCTCATCAACTAAGTGATTAATTATTATTATTAAACGGGGCAGGGGATGTTAATATGCCCTGACTAACACCGCAATCCATTTAGTACGTATCAGAGTGAGTATTAGCCCATTTAACCCAGTTAATCTGCGAGCCATACCAAAACACATATGCACACACATACAAATACATTGTTAACAAGTTCTTCTGGTATTCTCAGTCTTTTTAGCTTCGATCATTGCGTTTCATAATGGACCTGGTCAAAAGCCTTGGAAAGGTCGAGAAAAGCTGAATATATAGGTGTGTTTAACCGTACACATACCATAATTAATTTAGACACGCCAACAACAGCACCACAGCGCAGCATCAGCATTAAGAGCGACATACATACGTTCCATGCGCCCGCAAGACCAGCAAATAGGTATCAATATGTATTAACCCGTAAATCTGTATTTAGTTAAGTTTATTATTGTAATAAATTAGTTATAAAGTTGGAGTCGATATGATTTTTATCACCTAATCCTCCTCTCACTGTGGCCAAGACACCTTTAGCCATTATCGGTCCTATGAGTCTATGGGTTCAGCAGTGAGAAAATCAGTTCCTGTGTAAATTGCACGACGTACACAAACCCCCTCTTTCTACCCAAATTCCGTCCGTTACCATAGGTCTCCATGTAACAGACCTGATCACGGCGATAAGGATGATTTTGGCTTGGACGGTGTAAGCACAGTAAAACGACGTGTGGACACTTTAAAGGTTTATTTTACACTAAAAAAATCACGTTCTAATGGACTGTACACAAGGTGTAGATATAAGTACATATATTTAGGCACATATTATGCATAGCTAATATAGTGGTGCTTTACGCTTAAACATTCCGCCCACCAAAGAGTCTATCTCTTTATTAATATAACAAACGAAACAACAAAACGTATTTCTATGATGTGCGTAAGGCACCTATTTGTAAATGAAAACAAAACTAAATATATTTATCTGTAGGTAGAACATAATACACAATACAGATAAGCAGGTAAACAAAACAAACTGCCGGCGACAGATCAACCTTGACATTGCTAAACAACTAATCTATTCAATAATAAGCCGTACGACAAACACATAAGACGCTTTGTCCAGCTTAATCTGTTACCGTCGTCTGTAAAAAGAAACAGTAAAGTACATAATTATATAAAATTGCATTCACCGCTGCTAACCGCCCACCGTACGATAATACTAATTAGTTAGCCATGTTATATGTATGTATAGGTAGGAAGTTATGGAGCCTGGAATGTTTACATCATTTGCATCAAAAAGGTAAGTATAATGGTAAGTAGTAAAAATACGATAACATGATTTAATTTAGCTAAGTACATTCGAGTATGAGTCACTAGCTATCTTCAATAACATGAATTTACACATTGTTATCGAGACCGGTTTTTTAAATACGTAACATGAGTAATGCGTAGCATTAATGAATAAATATACGGGTTCGATTCCCGGCAAATTTTATCTACATATGAGTTTTTTTTTTTTTTTACAGCTTAAACAATGAAATTTAGTTTGAAGTTTGTTTAGGTAATATACATAATTTACTCACGGGTCGTTTATAGACATCGTTTTTACATTTTATTGTCACAACCCGAGTAATATCATCTGGGCCCGCGTGAGTTTTAATTATTTTGCCCAATATCCATTTACTAGGAGGAATGTTATCTTCTCTTAAAATCACAATGTCATCGATTGTTGGTTCAGATTGTTTTATATTCCATTTATATCTTTGGTTCAAATTTACGAGATATTCTTTGTACCATCTGTTCCAAAAATCGTTGACCATTTTTTGAGTTAGCCTCCATCTATCTAAACTAGAAATATTACAGTTTGTATAATTTTCATCACATAAATTTATCAACGGTTCGCCTATCAGAAAGTGGCCGGGTGTGAGTGGAAGGGGGTCATTGGGGTCATCACTGAGCACCGTTATGGGACGCGAATTTAAACATGCTTCGATCTGAGTTAATACTGTCGTTAGCTCCTCATACGTTAGTGTTGCATCTCCAATGACTTTCCTAAGATGATTCTTGGTGCTGCGTATGCCAGCCTCCCACAGGCCGCCAAAATTGGGTGAGTGAGGGGGTATGTAATGCCATGTAGTACGTTCTAGAACCAGCAACTCTGCTACTTCACCAGGAATGGAAGACTTGGCATTGTTAAACATGTCCCTCAGCTGTTTATCTGCGCCCACGAAATTAGTGCCGTTATCACTGTAGACATCGCGGCAATGACCTCGTCTCGACGTGAAACGTCGGAATGCCGCAATGAATGCCTTAGCAGTCATGTCGGTGACAGCTTCTAGGTGAATGGCACGCGTTACCATACAGATAAACAAGCATATATAGCCCTTAAACGATTTAGCTCCTCTGCCCGGCGAGAAACGTATGTTGATGGGGCCTGCGTAGTCCACACCAGATGATTTAAAAGGCCGGTCGGCCTTAACTCTCGCGTCAGGTAACTGACCCATCAGTTGCGTAGTATTCTTTTTAGAATATCTAATGCAGGTAACACACTCGCGGTATAATTTCTTCGTTAGATCCTTAGCTCGTAAGATCCAGTATTTAGACCTCAAATAATTTAACGTAACTAGAGGACCGCCATGCAGCGTTTTAATATGAGCATCATTGACTAATAACCTGGTAAGATGACTCTTAGCGGGTAAAATTATTTGATGCTGTGTATCATAGGCCATTTCTGATTTTTTAATACGTCCGCCAACTCTTAGAATTCCATTGCTGTCTACAATGGGACAAAGGTTGCGAAGCTTACTCCTTTTCAACACGTAACCACGAGATTTTAACTGTCCTATATCATCATTAAATTCAATATATTGCACCTGTTTAATACATTTGTTTAAAGTTTCTGTTAATTCTTTTGGCGCAATAAACTTAGAAAAGTGTTCACGTTCAGATAAAGGTAATTTAAAATTAAGAAATCTTCTACAATATGAGATTACCCTTAACATATGTGATAGACTTGAATATTTTGTCCAAATTAATTCTTGTTCAGTGTTGTATATAGCGGTTAAAGATCTCGTGCGTTCTTCCTCATGTGTATCTTCATAGCTATGAACATTTATATTCATATTTAGGTTAGACAACCAAACTGGTCCACTCCACCATAGTGAATGACTCAGTAACTCTGAACCTTGTAAGCCCCGTGACGCACAGTCAGCTGGGTTCACATCTGTAGATACGTGCCCCCATTGGTCGTAATCTACAGTGTTCAGTATATCTGACACCCGATTGCTTACAAAGGTATTCCACCTGCTTGGTCCGCCTTTCAACCAAGCAAGTACAATGGTGGAGTCTGTCCACGCAAATAACTTGGTTTTAGGCACACACAGCACTTGAGAGGTTTCTAAAATTAGTTTAGCCGCCAAAGCCGCAGCACAGATTTCCAATCTTGGAATTGAGACTTGTTTCTCGATTGGCGCCACCTTTGTTTTGGACGTTATTAGATTGACGTGTACTCGTTCTTCATCTATGACTCGCATGTATACTACTGCTCCATAGGCGACTTGTGATGCGTCAGCGAAGACGTGCAACTCGATATTTGAGGCGTTACTGCAGTGTAGCCATCGTGGTATGCTTAGGCCTTTGATGTGTGCTAAGTTCTCTCGATATCGGTTCCATTCTGCTAGCAAGACACCATCAATAGGCTCATCCCATTCCAATCCTGTCTTCCACAATTTCTGCATGATGATTTTTGCGACTACTACAACGGGAGCTATCCAACCTAGGGGATCATATAGCTTAGCTATTTCGGAAAGAATAGTTCTTTTAGTTACAGGTTGTTTAGACTCCGGTAAGTTGACTGTGTATTCAAAACAATCCATTTCACGGTTCCAGCTTACCCCTAGTACCTTAACGATACTGTTGACTTTTAAAGGTAACTCATGATAATCACAGTTATTCTTTCCGATGTATTGTAAAACAGTTTTACTGTTACTACTCCATTTTTGTAACTGAAATCCACCAGAGTTCATCAGACTGTTCATCTCGTTGTATATGTTCACTGCTTGTTCTTCTGTCTCACAGCCTGTGAGTAAATCGTCCATGTAGTAGTCAGATTTTGTTATTTGTGCTGCAGTAGGATAAATTGACTGCTCCTCTTTAGCAAGTGTTTGTAGAGATTTTACTGCAAGGTATGGTGCACACGCTGTGCCAAACGTTAATCTTACAAGTTTGAAGTGTTTAATAGGCTCGTCAGGAGAAGACCTCCATAACAATCTCTGATAATCTGTATCAGCATCTGCCACTCGAACCATTCTATACATTTTAACGATATCGGCAGTAATACCTATTCTGTGTGTTCTCCATCGCATTAAAATGTGTCGCAACTCTTGCTGAAGTTGAGGTCCAACGCACAAGTTATCATTCAATGACACGTTATTATTACCCCTGCAAGAAGCGTCGAACACTACGCGAAGCTTTGTGGTTAACTTGTCTTCTCGCAACACTGCGTGATGAGGAAGATAGACAGCAGGTTTATCCATTTCTGAAGAATTAACTTCTACCATGTGATTTAATTCTATATATTCATCCATTACCCTTTGGTATTCGTTTTGTAGTTTAGGATTTTTTGACAACTTTCTCTCTAAAAATTCAAATCTTTTATTGGCTATCTCCCTTAATCCACCATATTTGCATTCTGGATCTTCGGTTTTAAATGGTAATCTTACCACAAATCGTCCGTTTTTATCTCTCACTGTCGTGGCATCAAAAAATACTTCACACATTTCTTCCTCCTTTGAAAATGTTCTCTTTATGTTGTTTGGTTCCATCTCTATCTCCCAAAATTGTTTCAGTAACTCATCGTCATTTATCTGTGCGTGTAGGTTTGTGATGCGTTTCCTTGCTGTTGCATTTTCTTGTGTCGTCCTGCCAGATACCACCCACCCTAGGATTGTATTTTGTGCCACTAAATTGCCCTCAGGGTGTTTGATAATACCATCTAACAGTACGTTGCCATAAACCTCTGCACCAAGTAAAATATCAATTTTACCTGGTGTTGTGAATCCTGGATCCGCTAACTCCAGATCTCGAAGTTCTAACCAATCGGGAAATCTAAGATTACTGGTGGGTAACAGTGTTGTTAATGTTCGTAGTACATACGCATTCACTCTAATTGACTCATTGGGATTGTGGCGTGATTTCACGGCGAGTGAAACCATGTATTTAAGTTTCGTTTGCCCCTCTCCCACACCGGACACCCAACCACTCACTGATATACGTGTTAAATTAAGAAACTGAACAGTCGCCTCAGATATAAATGACGCTTGTGACCCTTGGTCTAACAAGGCCCTAATGACGTGTCTACAACCGTTCTTACTGTTAACTAATACTTTAGCGGTAGCTAATAACACAGTGTTTGTTTGCATATGCTCACTTGAGAAATTAGACACAATATGTGTAGCATTAGATGACGAAGTCGACTTACCTAGCGACGCCTCACAAGCGGTACCTGCAGCAGTGTTTGTGCCCTCGTTGGACTTCTCGGCTTTTTCCTCTCTCTCGAAGTGCAGAAGGGAGTGATGCCGACGTCCACATCGTTTGCAGCATGCTGACTGTCGACACTTATTCACCGAGTGTGATGGCGCGAGGCAGTTAAAACAAAGTTTGTTTTTCTTGACATTCTCTTGTCTTTCTTGAGTAGTCATACTGGCGAACGTTTTGCATTGATAGATATAATGCTGGTCTCCACATAATACACATTTAATGTCGCGCTCTTTTCCTTCCTTGGTCACATTCGCATGAAAGGACTTAGCTTTAGCTGCCGGCTTCGGTTGCGACGTTCTCGCCTTGTTAGCTTCGATCATTTCTAAAGATCTGAATCTAGCCTCCAGAAAACTTCTTAAATCATGCCATGTAGGTATATCACGCTTTGTTGCACTCAGTTGCTGTTCCCATAGCCTTACTGATTCCGGATCCAGCTTGGACTCAATTAAATAGGTAATGATTAAGTCCCATGAATCAGTCTCCACTTTTAAGTTTTTTAACGACTTTATACACGTTGAACTTGTGTCTAGTAGATGTCTAATACAACTCGCCGACTCAGTATGCATAGATTTTTGCGATATAAACGTTCTCAAAATAGCTTTACAATTATATCTTTTGTTGTCATAGCGTAGTATTATCTCGTTCCAAGCGTCGGCGTAATTTGCATTGGTCGTAGTGTAGTTACGAAGTATGACTTCTGCTTCTCCCGTTAAGCTACATTTTAAGTAATGCAGTTTGTGTACTGGAGATAATTTAGTATTTTTATGAATCAGCGAAGTAAATAAGTCATAAAATGTTTGCCACTCTTCATATTTGCCGCTGAATGTGGGTATATTGATTTGTGGCAATTTTATTTCGTTGCTGTCCGAGCACGAGGATGACCCTTGACCTCCAGTTGTACAAGGCGATGAAGACTGTTGTGCTGCATCCTGGAACTGCTGAAGAGCCTCTTTCACACTAGACTTATATTGCACGTACAACTCTTGAAACACTTCATATGTTTTTTCCTTAAAGTACGAATTTTTTCTTTGCTCGTCACTGGTGATGCTCAAAATAATGCTCTTGTGTCCTTCTTTAAAGTTATTCCATAGCTCTTCAAGCATTTCTAACCTTGTTTCCAAGTACGGTTTCTTGATCCTATCTTTCGGCGTCTTTTTGTAATTTTTCTCTGCATTCTTTAGGCTATCCAATAGCTCAATTTGATATACCAAAAGATCTTCCATCACAACTTATTTAACACTCGTTGGTATAGCTTCACTCACAATGAAACTCGTTAGTTAAACGTTTTATCTTTGTTCGAAGTTTAATGTCCACCAGTATGTCTACGCGGTAGCGAGCACGTGGCACTTGTTAACTAGCACTTACAGTAAGTTTTTACTCGTAATCCGATCACACACTGAATATTGTAAGCACAGTTAATTGCACAGTTACTTGTTCTGATAAAAGTTTTAAAATGTCACAGATCCGTCCACTAAATTGTTTGCATTAAAAAACGTGTTCCTTATCGCTTTCTTTTGTTCTTCAACGCGCTCGTCAGCCGCAGGTAGGCGACAAGATCCGGTTCGAAATAGGACCATATGATCACGGCGATAAGGATGATTTTGGCTTGGACGGTGTAAGCACAGTAAAACGACGTGTGGACACTTTAAAGGTTTATTTTACACTAAAAAAATCACGTTCTAATGGACTGTACACAAGGTGTAGATATAAGTACATATATTTAGGCACATATTATGCATAGCTAATATAGTGGTGCTTTACGCTTAAACAGACCTCTCTCGTATAACCAACGTAACTTACGTTTGGTATGGTTTGTATGGTAGGCTAGGGCGTTAGGATAACTTTAATTAAGGTGCTAGGTCGGTAAAAACAATAGGGCTAGGATAACTCGGGTGCTAGGTAGTTACTGGGGCTAGGTTTAGAGTCAGTTGGGTCTTGGATACTGAACCAGATTCAATTATCTCAAACGTAGCCACATCGTACGTACTTGGAATAACGGCCATACTAAGCTATAATTCCCGGTGTGTTCAAGCTGTCGTCCTATTCACGTAATATTTTACAGCTTGATTGGTAGAATGGCACTGTCAGTGGAAAGTTGGCTTCGGAACCCAAATTGGGCATTGTTATGAGATGTTTAGTGGCATGTTTGTAAGATTCACTACCAACTCACCACCTGAGACCATTTATTCAGGTGATGAGTTTAGTTATCTGACAGTCAGTTTTAGTTTATAGAAACAAATCACGAATACCGTACTACAGAAACATCAGAATAAAATTATACAGTAGTTAGAACTTTCAACGACAATAATAACATAAGTTTTAATACATCAGTCCATGCATCAAATAAATGAGATTGTTGACCCAACTTTCGAGTGTACCTAATATAGAATTCATGAAGTTTAGCATACAAATATTCAGTGTCAGATCAAGTTTCGCATAGTTTTTGATACCGGTAAAATAAACTGCCCACTAGGGATGTATGAAAACGTATACGAGAGTATTTCATGCAGGAAGACAAAACGAATACTATTGTGTATTTTTTATTTCATTTTTTTATTTCCTATCCCGCCTGTTGTACAGATAAAACAAGTACCATCCAAATGCTAGAAATATTTCAACTGTATTTCGTAAATATTTATCGTTTACAATATCGAATATTCCAACGAGTTGAATTCAGATAGTCGTTTCGCTAGGGTTTGCAAATCCCGCAACCTGCGTTCTCGCTATTATGAAATGGGAAATCATTTTAAAATATCACAATTTATAATAACACAAGCCTATTACTGTCCCACTGCTGGGCCTCTTCTCATACAGAGAAGGTACGAGCTCAAGACGGGTTGGCGATTTGAGACTTACATTCATTGCAAGTCCAGGTATCGTCACGATGTTTTCCTTGACCGATGCTAAACATAAAAAATCACAATAACTTATGAATTAGAGCAAAAAAAATATATTATGTAGGACTATTTCATTATCGTTACTAAGCATCACTTTGTTGTTTTTCAGCTGACGACAAAGTTGTTTCGTCACCAAGGAACTTTTCTCAGTAAATTATGGAGATTAGAAATACTAAGTATTATTATAAATTAATTGTGTCCAGCGACTTCTGTTGTTGTAGTAATAAATAATTTGAATCTCAAAGGAGAAATAAAAACTTTTCCAAACATAATTAATTAACACTGGACAAAGAAGCGTTAAATAAATAACGTTATTCGGTAAAGGTGCTGATGCTGGCTGGTTTTATTTTATTTCAGACAAAAGATTGCATACTTTCCCTTCAGAATTAACTAAGCCATAATTTTAATAATTTGGGAAGAAAAAAACTAATATGAAATGCTGTTTGTTTGGGACGTCAAAGATTTGGCAATATGAGTTAAACAAAGGGGTCTCATTTATTTGTGTCAATTAACTGTCTACGGGCGCTTTCAATTTAGACATTTCGTGTAGCGCCGCTGCGCGCTGGCGCCGAAGCAGTGCGTTTTGCGAATTCAACATTTTGCAAATTCAACATAGTAGTCCAGAAAGCGTTTGTCGTACTGCGTTCGGACATACGTTTGTTTTCATAACGAAAGGGTTTTCGTTTGCTGACAAATAGGTATATCTGTTTGAAGCGCGCGTAGAACATGGAACGTGCCGTCGACACGGCCTGTTGTCATAAGACGGACGGAGGGCGGCCTAGCCCATTGCTCATCGTCCACAGGCCCGCGCCTACGGTAGCCGGGGCCACTACGTCTCCCGCGGCGACTGGGACAAGAGGTTCTCTCCCTATCGTATCCGCCACCTCCTTTGCTAGCATGGCCGCTCCGCAGAAGGAGGTGGTGGCTTCCCATTCCGTCTCGCCCCGTACCATAGATTGAATCAGGCCCCGACGCGAGATGTCGCCAAAAGCATCGTCGGTAAGCAAAATCATCTAGAGCGTCAAATTTCCGAATTATATGCTATCAAAATTGTACTGATGGCGAAGATTCTAACTTTTATTGATTATATCTTAAAAACGCGACCATTTAATAGATTTAGTCTCATACAAATTTGTTTCTACCAATCCGCACTGGGTCCGTGTGGTGGATTATAACCTATTCCGTCTCATAGAGATGTGGCCTGTGTCCCAACAGTGGGAACATTAACAGGCTGATGATAATTATGATGGTGCCAGCTATTGACCAGTACATGTTTTATGCGTGGCCGCTATTTTGAAAATACGAGTATAATAAAATGGCGGAATAAGGCTGCCCAGGTATACATTCTTCCAACCCTTCTTGTACCTATTGTTACATCGGACCTACTAGAACATTCGAGAAAGCCAGTGATTACAGTGTGTGTACGTTAGAAGTTCGAGAGAATTCTATTATTATTAGTTTTAAAGTTAGGTAGGTACAAACTCGCGACCTATTTATACAAAGACATTAGAATTTCGACCGTACGCCTAGGGCATAAGGTTCATATTTGCTTGTTTTGTACAAGTAGGTTATACCTACTTTGTTTTTAGTAGGTACCTCTATTTTTTGTATCTACCTGCTATTTTTTGTTAGTGTTTTTTTATGACCCTCTCGAATGTTCGTGGTTATTCTGGTGTGTCTGTTGGCGAGTATAAATAGAGCGCTCAGGGCCGCGACCGGCAGTCTTGTTTTAGCGACACAACGAAGCGAATCCAAGTGAACTACAAGTGCGATATCTAAGCGAATAGTGATCAGTAGTGTATTTGTGATTAAGTATAAGTTGTTTTGTGATTAATAAAGTTATTGTGTTGTTTAATCGGTAGTAATTAATTTATCTCATACCCAGCTCGTAACAAATTGGTGTCAGAAGTGAGAGATAAATTATGCCAATCCTACCAAAGGACGACACGGACGGTATCCGTACCAGAAGTCAGCGACAGCAGGATATGGACCAAAGGCGGTTTGGGGATTCTCCGACACAGACACCGGGTGGTGTCCAGCCTACGTCACAGCCAGTCGCTGGGCCATCCGGAGTTTCTCCAGCATCAGGGGCGCCAGACTTGTCAGCTTTAATGGCGCTGCTGCAGGATCAAGCTCGCCGTCAAGAGGAGCAGGCTCGCCGATTGGAAGAGCAACTGCAGCGAGACAAGGAGGAGCAGGCTCGCCGTCAAGAGGAGCAGGCTCGCCGATTGGAAGAGCAACTGCAGCGAGACAAGGAGGAGCAGGCTCGCCGTCAAGAGGAGCAGGCTCGCCGTCAAGAGGAGCAGGCTCGCCAGTTACAGGAGCAATTGCAACGAGACAAAGAGGAGCAGGCTCGCCGTCAAGAGGAGCAGGCTCGCCGGTTGGAAGAGCAGTTGCAGCAAGACAAAGAGGAACAAGCCCGCCGCCAAGACGAGCAGATGATCCTCATAAAGGATCTTCATGCAACTTTCGGCAAGGACCTGAAAGTGATGAAAGATCAGGTCCACCAGCACGAGAATCGCATCTCGGAGGCCGAAGTTAAGATTGCTGGGGTGCAGAAGGCTTTGAGCGAACTGAAGACTGAAGGTGGAACTATAGCTTCGGTGGTTGCTGCACCTTCTTCGCGTGGTTTTAAGGTGCCTCCGTTCGACGGCACATCTTCGTGGTCGGCTTACAAAATACAGTTTGAGGCCGTCATGAAGGCGAATGGATGGACCAAACCACAAGCCATGACCGCGCTCACCTTGGGCCTCCAAAACCAGGCTCTAACTATTCTAGAGGCGCTCGGCAAGGACGTTACCTACGAGCAGCTACTGGAGGCGTTGGAGTCCAGATACGGCGACGCGCATCTGGAGCACGTATTCCGTGCTAAGTTGAAGGACCGTGTTCAACGTAGTGCCGAGAATCTACAGCAGTGGGCCCTGGAAGTTGAAAAACTCGTTCGGAAAGCCTACCAGTCTGCCCCTGCGCTGATTGATGGAAATCTGGTACAGGCCTTCGTTGATGGAATACGTGACTTAGAAGTTAGAGCTGCCGTGAGACTGGGGCATCATGAGACCTTGAAGGACGCCTTGGCCCATGCCTTAGAAGTAGAGGCAGTGAGGCAAGACCACCGAACGCACCGTGTCAGGGAGGTTGTTGCATCACCTGTACGCGACCGCCCACAGGGGTATAGTCCTAGGTGCTACACTTGTGGAGAAAGGGGTCATCTTCGGTCCAGCTGCCCTAAGCGCAGCACCCCGAGAGAAGATCAGCAGGGAAGAGTGGCTGAAGTGACTGCCCAGCCACAGCAGGGAAACGAGTAAATGCCAGGACTGGGGGGCGGGTGCTGGCTGGTATTGAAAGAGCCCCGAGAATCTTGATCTCGCAAGCACATGACGGGAACAGCCTGACCATCAAAGGCGAAGTCAATGGAACACCATGCAAATTGACGTTGGATACTGGAGCTTCTCACACGGTCGTCAATTCCAAACTAGCAAGTCGGTTTCTTGGGGACTACTTCAATAAGCACGACCGTATACATTTACTAACAGCTACCGGTCAGCACATAACCGTCCGAGGCAAGAAGGAGGTAGAGTTAAAACTGGGTAACAGATTTTACAAGCAGAATGTCATCGTGGCTGACATAGTGGACGATTGCATCTTGGGCTTGGACTTCATGCGGAAATATCGTTGTGAGATCGACGTTGATCAAGGAGTACTGAAATGTGGTTCAGAGGAAGTCTTCATGGAAGGTGCACCGTCAGGGAAAGTGTACTGCTTGAAGAAGATTGTTCTTCCTCGCAGATCAGAAACGGTTGTGCCAATTTGTTTGCCACAAAATTCTGGAAACAAAGGTCGAAGTGTTCTAATAGAAAGGGTGAACAATGACTTCCCATGGAAGATGGCACGAACTCTGGTCAAGGCCACCAACATCTCAGCAGTACGCATACTGAATCCAAGTGACCAGGAGCAAGTGATTAAGAAGGGCACCTTGATCGGCACTTGCGAGGAAGTAGCCTGGATGCGTCAATTGCAAGATGTCCCTACCGGAAATGAAATTCGCAGTTCTAAATTTGACGTGTCAACGCTTTTGGAAAACTGCGATTTAACTCAAGGAGAAATGGACAAGGCTAAGAAGATGTTACTTCAGTACGCCAACATTTTCTCTTCGAATGATGCTGACATAGGGAGAACTGGACTTGTTCAGCACCAGATTAATACAGGTAACGAGTTACCTATCCGTCAGCGACCAAGAAGACTGCCAGTTGCACGAGAAAAAGAGGTAGAAACCATGATTGAGGGAATGGTGAAGGACGGTGTTATAGAGCCTTCATCGAGTCCATGGTGTTCTCCTGTGGTCCTGGTAAAGAAAAAGGACGGCAGTATGCGCTTCTGTGTGGACTATCGACGACTGAACGACGTCACGAAAAAAGACAGCTACCCGCTGCCTAGGATCGATGACACACTGGATACGCTGACTGGTATGAAGTGGTTTACCACACTTGATCTGAAGAGTGGCTACTGGCAAGTAGAAATAGACCCCAAGGACAAGGAGAAAACTGCATTCTCAACAGGAAAAGGGCTATGGCAGTTTAAAGTTATGCCATTCGGTTTGTGCAACGCTCCTGCGACGTTTGAAAGGCTGATGGAGCAAGTACTCGCCGGATTGGTTGGAGACGCATGTCTTGTCTATCTAGACGACATAATCATCGTGGGCCGTACATTTGAAGATCACCTTAAAAACCTCAACCGAGTGCTGTCAAAAATACAAACAGCAAATCTGAAGTTAAGTCCGAAAAAGTGTTCGTTTTTCAGACAGCAAGTGAACTTCTTAGGACACATAGTTTCGGGGGAAGGTGTTCAAACAGACCCAGAAAAAGTAGTCGCCGTCAAAGATTGGCCAGTTCCGAGAGACAAGACGCAGGTCAGAGCATTCCTGGGTTTGTGCTCCTACTATCGAAGGTTTGTCAAGAATTTTGCCGACATTGCAAAACCTCTGCACAAACTCACTGAGGAAAAGAGGCAATTCTATTGGGACGAGGACTGCGACGTCGCATTTCAGGAATTAAAGAAACGTCTGTGCAACACACCTATTTTGGGATATCCTGACACTGAAAATGACTTCATAGTTGACACAGATGCCAGTAATACTGGAATTGGGGGCGTGCTGTCTCAACGGAAAGGAGACCGGGAGGTTGTAATAGCCTACTTCAGCAAGTCTTTATCTAAGCCAGAAAGAAATTACTGCGTTACAAGACGGGAGCTACTCGCTGTAGTAAAGACAGTGCAGCACTTCAGTAAATATTTGCTGGGACGTAAATTCCAATTACGAACTGACCATGCTGCACTGAAGTGGCTATTACAGTTCAAGAATCCAGAGGGGCAAGTGGCGAGATGGATAGAACTGCTCCAAGAGTTTGATTTCGTAACTGAACATCGCAGTGGGAGAACTCACGGTAACGCAGACGTCTTATCAAGAAGACCTTGTCCTGAAGACTGTAAGCACTGTGCCAGGCAAGAGACTAAGGAAGTAGTGCCCGTGAGGATGCTTAGAACGGATCTCAGCGATGAATGGAAGGAGACCCTACAGCAGGCTCAGCACAATGACTCGGATATCAAACCGATCTTCGAGTGGATCAAAGCTGGTGTTCCTAAACCCAAGTGGAGTGATGTGGCTGCGATGAGTTCCATCACGAAGAGTTATTGGGCGCAATGGAACAGCTTGGTGATCCAGGATGGAGTCTTGTGCCGTAAATGGGAAAACGCTAGAGGGGACAGTTGTCATCTACAAATGGTTGTTCCGAAAGCTAAGGTACCGGATGTTCTACGGCTCTACCATGATGGATGTTCTGGAGGACATATGGGAGTAAAAAGAACTCTACTAAAAATTCGAGAACGCTTTTACTGGATCCATTGTCGTGATGATGTGGAGGACTGGTGCCGCAAATGTACCAGTTGTGCGGCCGTGAAAGGACCACAGACACGCAGCAGAGGTGCATTAAAAGTGTACAACGTTGGAGCCCCTTGGGAACGGATAGCACTAGACGTTGCGGGACCATTTCCAGTAAGCGAGAGCGGAAACAGGTACTTCCTGGTGGTCATGGATTACTTTACAAAGTGGCCGGAAGTCTTCGCCATTCCTAACCAAGAAGCAACAACTGTCGCAGATAAATTAGTTCAAGAAGTCTTCTGTCGTTTTGGAGTACCCTTAGAAATACACAGCGATCAAGGAAGAAATTTTGAATCGCAAGTATTTCAAGAGACTTGTCGATTGATGGGTACCCATAAAACCAGAACCACCTCTTACCACCCACAATCCGATGGAATGGTAGAACGATTCAACCAAACGTTGGAGAGATATCTGGCGAAAGTTGTGGAAAGCAAGCAAAGGGATTGGGACAAGCACATACAGCCGTTTCTTCTGTCTTACCGAAGTGCAGTCCACGAAAGTACGACTGTGACACCAGCCTTCGCGAACTTTGGAAGGGAACTACGGTTACCTGCTGATTTAATCACTGGAACTCCCCCTGATGCTCCATGTAGTGTAACAGATTACGCGAATGACTTGCGTAATAAGTTGAACGATGTTTATGAGCATATCCGACAATCCAGCCAACAGATGTCTGAGAAGATGAAGACCCGTTATGATCGGAAGGCAAACGGTAGGGGTTTCGACGAGGGTTCACTGGTGTGGTTGCATAACCCAGTGCGGAGCAAGGGAAAGTCTCCGAAGTTACAAGCAAAATGGGATGGGCCATACCGAGTCGTGACTAGGATCAACGATGTCACCTACCGAATACAGAAGGGTCCACGAGGTGCGCCTAAGATTGTGCATGTAGACCGGTTGGCGCGATACTACGGGACTAATGATGATCGGGACGAGCATGTCTAAGGAGGGGGCAGTGTTACATCGGACCTACTAGAACATTCGAGAAAGCCAGTGATTACAGTGTGTGTACGTTAGAAGTTCGAGAGAATTCTATTATTATTAGTTTTAAAGTTAGGTAGGTACAAACTCGCGACCTATTTATACAAAGACATTAGAATTTCGACCGTACGCCTAGGGCATAAGGTTCATATTTGCTTGTTTTGTACAAGTAGGTTATACCTACTTTGTTTTTAGTAGGTACCTCTATTTTTTGTATCTACCTGCTATTTTTTGTTAGTGTTTTTTTATGACCCTCTCGAATGTTCGTGGTTATTCTGGTGTGTCTGTTGGCGAGTATAAATAGAGCGCTCAGGGCCGCGACCGGCAGTCTTGTTTTAGCGACACAACGAAGCGAATCCAAGTGAACTACAAGTGCGATATCTAAGCGAATAGTGATCAGTAGTGTATTTGTGATTAAGTATAAGTTGTTTTGTGATTAATAAAGTTATTGTGTTGTTTAATCGGTAGTAATTAATTTATCTCATACCCAGCTCGTAACACTATCATCGCTGAACTATGTTCAGGTCGGCTCAGTAAAATTCCAGCTAAGCCAAACATACATTTACAAACTTCATACATTTGATTCCGTGCCGAATTATTCCAAACCCAACATGTATGACCTTCCATACCTTTAGAGGCATGGCAGGCAGGAGTTATGCCATAAGAATTTTCTGCCTGTCAGCGTTTGGGTGATACAGAGAAATTATGTACAACATTTTAGACTGTACAGTTAACCCTCTTCGAAACATTCTGAGGCAAGGCGAAGAGTATACAACCAAGTGAAGAACACTGCGGCTAGACAAGAGATTCACAGTCGCACTTATCAGAATCCATCGGTTCACTTTTATAAAAATAGTTTTCCTTACCATGTTACAGTTATGAAAAACAGGAGGAGCTCGTGGCTAAATCATACTTAACAGCCGCTAGGTCAATGTTTAGGTAAAACCGTGCTTGCCTAGGTTGGTCTGTGGATGGGTGACCTGTTGTTTCTATGATCTGTCACATACCAGGTTTCCTCCGTGCCTTGGAAAGCACGTTAAGCTGTTAGTCCCGGCTGTCATCTTTGACAGTCGCTACAGTCAGTGGCCCAAAAAATCTGACAACCAGTCTTACCAATTAAGTGGTATCGTATTACCCAGTATTAACTGGGTTGTGGAGGTCAGATAGGCAGTCGCTCTATGTATAATACTGGTATTCAGCTGCGTCCGGTTAAACTGGATGACGACCGATCACAACATAGTTGGGAAAAGGCTAAGCAGATGATGATGAAAAAGCCAAACAAATAAAAGCAAGTTTGTTAAGTCACATAGACACGTCATTATTTTATTAGTATAAGCCCGATTCAAACATTGTTAGTTTGGTTAGTATATGTGGGCCAAAGTCTTACCTTTTGGTGATACTGGTATGATTTCAACTCGGTCTGTAAATAAAAGGAATAAAATTATAAAGAGTGTCAACATTCTGCTTTCCTTTACTCCTTTTGTTACTTGGACCGTCATTTAATTTATATATTAAATTAAAAAATAAATTGATGAAAATATAAAAGTAATTTAAGTATAGTGTGCTTTGATTTGCTAATACAATCGTCAATAAACTGGGTTTTTTGGTTCAAAATCAAAATTAAAGTATTTATTTCAAGTAGGCCAGTTACAGGCGCTTTTGAATTGTCGAAACAAAGATGAAAATTAAATGTAGCTACAGTACCAGTCACAAGACATAAAAACTGTGAAAGTACTGTAGTTGCCCATTCCTTAGCGTAGATCTCTATGGAAAAGAACGGGCAAGAAACTCCATGGACACTCTTTTAAATCATAATGTTGTTACAAAATCTTGGTTACATCATTCATGTTGAGATGGTGCATTATGTGAGAACAATGTAGCAAGATGTGAACGATAAAAGTGTCCATAGTAAAAACAAACAAAAAACAATATAAATATAAAATATAATTAATTAAAAAACAAAAAGCCGTGGCAACTAAGAGCTGACCAGCCCCAACCGACAGCGCCCGTTCACGAACATGACGCATGTACCAGCACCATTCAACTCAACCATTTTGAAGGAAACTAAATGACCCGACACACGCGCCACCATCAGTGGGACATTTGAGTAAGCATGACATACCTATTCTTAACCGACAGGGCACATTCAAGTCAAAAATAAAATAAAGGTTTCCAGCGAATGATAGCATTCTAGTACATAGCACTCACACAAAATGGGATATGAGGTTATATAATACTAAAGATATTGAATTTATACAATGCAAAGATCGTTGTACAATCTGCAGCAGCTTCAACAATAAAATTAGCGCTAGCCATGTATGCGCCCCTGTCCTTGTGGAGCAGGACCAGCATTGAGCCAAGCATTTTTATCAGCGATATAATCGTCCAATTTGTAATATGCTTGCTTACACAGTGTGCGTTTAATGCATGTTTTAAATTTGGCTTAAGAATGCTTTGTGGAATTTTATTATAGCATTTCAAACAGTACAGTTCGATCCCAAATATAGAATTTAACCCTTTTTTATATTTCATGTACCAGTTTACAAAAGTCCTGTTTTATCTATGTTCCCAGCTTGAGGCACATCATTTCTTACTTAACCTACTTAGTAAAAATACCATTTACACAATTTAAAACCTGTCTTGACTGACCACATTCGATGGTTTGACGAAGCGCCAATTGAAAATAAATTGCAATCATGAAAACGTATCATAGTTTCGACAAAGAAGAACCAACAAATTATATCTAACAGCCTGCGGAGCATCCGAATTTCATACAAACGTAATTCCAAAATAATTTGTAAATCAAACATAAGAAGACAAGAAAGATAGAAGATAAGAAAGTGGGTAAGATAGTGTGTATTTATTCTGATTGGATTACAGAATATATAGGCTACCAAATACATATTTTGAATTTACACCGATTTAAACGGTAAAACTCTAATGAGTTTATGTTGGCACCAACTTAATTGTATAAAATGTATGTTTACTACTGAATAAATAAATATAAAAAATAAAAATATAAAAAGCAAGAGTTATGAGAAAAATACATTTTCCATAGAAATTTTAAAATTCTCATATCTCGCCTTTATATCATTATTATACTTTCAAAATATTTATTAAGGAACATAGATATTTATTTATTTATTATTTATGTAACACTTGATGAGTATGATTTTCATATTATTTTGGTATTACGTTAGGTATGAAAAACGCATGCTCCACTGGCCGCTTAGTACTAAGTTGTACATTATCAAAATATCTCGCAACTACATACTTATAACTCTTCACACTTATACACCCAAACTACACCCTCGCTCACTTAACTGCCCATCATCCACAAAAACGTTTGCCGTAATTTAACACCATAACATGGGAAACTGCTGGTCTTACGGCTCACGAGGGTCCATCTATCTTGTTCCTGACACGTCTATGAGTTATGTGGCTTGTCCTGTGCGCAGTAATAGATTCTTTTTTACTCTCATTATTTTACTTGATGTATTTTTGTGAGGCAGTTCAGGTAAGTAAAGGTTTTTGTTTTTTAATTTACTGCTCTAGGTAAGATTTTTACAATAGGCTAGTTTCCAACATCAAAAAATTGCAAATCTATTTAGTCCGTCAGTTAGAGTATTGGAAAATAATGGACACGTATTTTTTGTTTTTGTAAATCAACGAATATTGACAAAAACGCATCAAAACTCGGGAGTGGGGGCTCGTGACGTCAGAACTCACTAAGAATGATACCAAAAAGTGACGTATTGAGAATTTTAAAAGCGTCGTATATTCGTCAATTTCGGTTTATGTGACAAAAGAAAAAATACGGGTCCATTATTTTTTGATAATATAAGTGACGGACTAGTTAGATATTGCAGCTATCAAGCCTATAAGACAATACTTGATAATTCTTTGTTATAATATGTTTATATAATATGTTAGAAATTCTCTAAATAATGTTAAAAACCATTTCAAAATGCGTTGCGTCGTTTTGCAGAATCTCGCAGTTACACAGGTAAACAAAAAAGGGACTCTAAATAGACAACGAATGAAGCTAATTTTGAATGGTTTCGATATTGCTGGTATGTATTTTGGAAGGGTTTATACGGGTACTGGGTTTAGCTATTTTAGAACTGTTTGCTTAATTTTATTACTCGTTTGCTGAGTGTTATCTAGCAAAGGTATTTAATATTGGTTATTTAAGGTACTATTTGTAAGACGTAGATTTTTTAACTTGACAACGTCTAATAAATCGATGAACGCCAGCTGCACGCACGAAAAAGTGTCCCGTTGCGCTCTGTCCCGTTACGCTCATTATAACGTTACGATCGGATCGTATGTATACAATCACTTCATCAATGTTTTGTTATGACGATGTCACGTTAAACTATCGTCCGTAAACCGACTTTACAGACAACAAATTTTTCTTTTACCCCATTGCATTTTTGTTCTACTCGTTGTCAATCTTTGTCGAAACAAACGTTAATTCCTTATTTCACAATCATAACATCAAACCCAAACTTAATAGGGTAAAACAGTTCAATTTATATTAGTAACTCTATGTGAACCCGCATTCGGCCATGACAGGCACACCAAAATTGAATGATTGATTACCCCAACTAGCCCGTACACTGTAACGTTTTTATTATTTTAAGAGGATTTTAGTTTATCCACGTCGATATAAAAACCCTTTTGATGTAGCCGTTTACTGTACGATTTTCTATGTTGAGGGATATTTTCCGAGTTTGATTTAGTTTAGGTAAATTGTGTTTTGGGTTTGTTTACCTTTTTCCGGCGTGTTTCGTGAAGAGATATAACCATATAAAACAACATAAATATGTACCTACCTACCCCATTGCGTACTGTAGTACCAAGGTACGTAAAAGCCAACGTGACTTTATATGAGTGACAAGTTTTTGCTCGCGGCTTCACTTTCATTATGAACGGTAATTAAAGCACGGGAACGTTTTAAATGTAGCCTATGACACTTAGAGATAATGTAGCTTCACGTAAGTGAAAGAATTTTTGGAATCGGATCATTAATTTGAAGATTTTCCCCTAATTACAAACCAACAATCTTTTTTCTCTTTGTAATATTAGTAGGTATAGATAACGATGAAATGTATTAAACTGTTTCGAATTGACCATAGACTTAACTTAATCTCATATTAATCCTTTAAAATAAAAACGCTTTAATAGTTATTTATGATACTAGTGCGGTAACTTGGTTTTTACAAACGAGTAGACGAATGTAAGCCTAAGACGAAGTCAAACATATTAAAACTACACTATAATATTTTTGTAAATCATTACGTAGCGCTCTCGCGATTTTGGCGGTAAGAACCTGTTTTCTGCAATTTACAGCTCATTCAAAATATCAGTTGGAGTAGATTCCATAATATGAACATCTGATTCCTCGCTTGAACTCATTTATTATTATTTTGTTTATTAGTCGGAAAGTCGGAACAATCTTTGACGTTTCTATGAAAAAGGCGCGAATTTGCAAATGGTGCCACATGCACGTGGTGAAAATTAGAACTATATCAAATTGTACTCATTATGCTCTTTTGTATTAAAGTGAGACAAACGTATTGAGGAAAATCACTTCCAAGGAGGTTCGATCAGTCAGCCTATTTATTCTCGTAATGTGAAACTCCTTGGTGGAATCCTTTACTGTTTTTTGGAAATTAATAAAAAAAACCGTAAAGAATACGCACGCTGCTATACAAGGGGCAGTGCGCTCCGTTGTACGGTGCGTAATTTTTAACTTTCGAACAATGTATACAGGCTTCGTAAATGCACTTTTTGAGCAAGTGTGTTGAAAATAATTTTAAAATTCGAATAGGTTGCGGCGCCAAATGTAGCCAGTACCACTCTAACCAGCCAGTATGATTTAGAAGATAGACAACCTTACAGTACCTTTCTGCCTACATGCACTTACTAACAAAGATAAATAAACCATAGAAATAATCGAACTTGCTAATGTCAACGTCCTGCTCTTTGTTTGCACGCAAACCGTAGGTACATTGCCGTCAGCATCCCAATAAGGCTTACCTAGCATCGATCGTGTTTCCAGGGATTGTTAACTAGTGTGCAGTTCGTCCAAAGCATACAATATTGCCTTTTGAATATTGTTGCAAAGTTGGGGACGGCTTACGATCCTGCTGGATGTAGCACTAGTATTTTACATTGATCGGGTGTATATCTGACCTCCACAATCCAGTTAGATATTAGGTAAGATAGGTATTTAAGTAAGACTGGTTTTCAGGCTGTTGGGCTACGCGTCTGCGCTGTATTTAAGTACAGTTTTTCATGCGAAATTTCTTGGTAATGGGACAACGCCTATTTCTTTGTATCCAAAGGCTACTAAACGACACATAATATTGAAAAAAAATCACAAAACAATAAGATTTTCTTTAATTTCTATGGATATATCAGCGCCCTCTACGTGGAACTATTTGACAGTTGATTTTGTCAAACGTTGTTCTATGAAAGCGTTCGGTGACGATGACGCGAGATCCATGTTTTATATTCACTCAAAAAGTGCTCAACGCGCATAAAGAAGTTTTCACTTTAAACACAATCACGGAAGATATCCCGTAATTAGTGACAGTATTAGTTTAGATGAGTTGCTTAGTTTCTGCCTACGCGATATTATTACAAAATACTCATTGAATTTATGCGCGATTATCCAATAGAGTTGTACTCAATTATCTTGTCATTACTTCCAAAGTAGACTAGGCAGTTGTTATCGGATTCATTTTCAATCAGGGCTATTACAAAGTTATATGAGGGATCTTATCATTGCCGATAGGATGAGCTAGGCTTTCAATTCCTTTGAAACTTTCAAAACAGTTATTTTAATAATTTGCGAAGGTTACTATCGCTTTTACATATTCCTTTGCCAGAATATTTTTCGTTTGATAGTGTGAGCTGAGCTGTAAACTATGCCTGACAAAAATCGTATACCAGTCTGCTCTGATTCTCCCCTTTTAATGAGGGTAAGAAATATAACCTAAATGCTATAAAGTCATATTTTTATACAAGGTGAAAGGTAGACGGTTACTCCTTGCCTCGGAAAGTGGCCCAAAAGTCTGACATCCAGTATTACCAAAGGAACTCGTATTACTCAGTACTAACTGGGTTGTGTGGGTCATTTAGGCAAATGCTCTATGCTTACATGTAGCATTTGGTATTCAGCTACATCCAGTTTGATTGGAAGCCGACCCCAAGGAAGTTGGGCCAATCAGATGATGTTAAGTAGGTATTTGTGGGATCTATAAACACTCATATTTCTATTTTAACTCCTCCATTTAATAATACTGAATGTCCAATTAAGTTCAGAATACGCTGACCCAATGAATTCAGTTTTAGAATTTCACTTAAAAAGAGCTTGCAAATCATACCCTAACATTTTGTCATCGAAATTCCTAGAACGTGTTTCGAATTTTGATGTTATGCAACCAAGATTTATTTTAGCAAAATAGGTATTCACCGGGGCTGTGCCCTTGTGGCTGTCGGAATTTATCCCATGAGATCCCATAACTTGAATAGAATTATCCATGTACTTGTTTTTTTTGGGGGATTAAGGGTCAATTCATGAGACGCGACGCGACCCGACGCTGCGCGCACAGTTTAATAGAGGGACTCAAAATATAACTTTATTTACTACACCAAAAGATACAAATCGCATTGCAAATTTGCGATGCATTTCATGACGGCGGCGCGCGGCGTATCGCGAAGGCACTTTGTCTTCGAGCTCCGTCGCACCACGTCGCGTTTCGTTGCGTCTCGGTGTGAAGTGACGTTTAACTGTAAGGGTGTTGTTCAGGAGTTGGTAACCCTGGCATATTGCAGATAGTGGTACTAAACGGACTTTTTTCTACGTTTAGTCCTACTGGTAGAACTGAACGGTAGAACTATAGGTACGGACATAATCGGCTACAGGCGTGTTATTATATTTTGCCACTTCCTTACGTTATTTTAAACTAGCTTTTGCCAGCGGCTTCGCCCGCGTGAAGTTTGATAATTGTCCCATGGGATTTTACTACCGGGATAAAAAGTATCCTATGTGTTAATCTAGGTTATAAACTGTCTGTGTGCAAAATTTCATCCAAATCCGTTCAGTAGTTTTTGCGTGAAAGAGTAACAAACATACATCCATCCTCACAAACTCTCGCATTTATAATATTAATAAAGTAGGAAGTAGGATTACAACGATTCCTTCATAATGATGTTTGATGATTTACGAAATGCCATTGCATTAGAAGAAAAAGCTTATTTCAGATCAAATAACATACCTTTTTAAGCCTATTGAAACCCGATCATCTCTAAAGAGATTTAAGCTTCGACTTTACTTTGTTAAGTACCGAAAAGGTCAATGTGGTTACAAAGTCAAAGAGTTTCGATTTCCGCAAGGACTGGTAATATTTCCAAGACATTAACGATTTTCTCCATCTATACTACTTCGGTACTTAACAATGGTACTGTAAAATGCTTTCTGAGTGGAAACCTGGTGACCTGTAATACCTAGAGGTGTTTTCACTACCTACCACAGGCACCAGTGAATCACGACTATGTAATGTCTTGTTTTTGCCAATAAAAATAAATGTATTATTACTAGCTGACCCGGCAAACATTGTTTTGGCCGTATAAATTATTTGTAGTTAAAAAAATGTTAGGGGTGGATACCCTTATCACTTATGGGTATGAAACATAGATAAGTAGTAGCCGATTCTCAGACCTACTGAATAATGCATATAAAATTTCATAAATATTGGTCAAGCCGTTTCAGAGGATTATGGTAACTAACACTGTGACAAGAGAATTTTATATGTTAGAAGATTATTATACTTTAGAGAAAGGTAATTCAGTAGACTGCTTCACGGATCGAATGATTGTTGCCGCTACTGGAGGTCATTAAGTCCTTAAGTAAAGGTTTGATTTCCAGGTGTATAATTTAAAGTGTTATTGGGTTATTTGTCTCATTGAGAGTTTCTCAATACGATACACGGAGTCTTAATTTGAGCCCGGTCCATGGCGATTGACTCACTCCCTATTTTATGAGGCGAGATGTGCACTGTGGGTGTATCTTATGGTACACCTTTGCCTAACCTCTAGGAGATTACAGGCATAATGTAATGCCATAAACTATGGGTACAATGTCGCTTTTATAAGTGGATTATTTACTCGCAAACATTTAGATGAACTAAAAAAATCCCGCAACCTTCACCAGGTCATCGGTCTGCCTAGTGGGAGGTCTTCCAAGACAACGTCTTCCGGTTTGCGGTCGCCACTCCAGAAATTTTCGGTCCCATTGGCCATCCGTTCTGCAAGCAATGTGCCCACTGCCACACTTCTTTTGCTGGATGCGAGTCGCACGGGACTGGTCAATGTGGCGACAATTGAGGGAGGCCTATGTCCAGCTGTGGACGAATTCGGCTAAAATGATGTTGATAATGATAAAACGAATCAATCATTCATATTCATAATGATAAAATCTTTATTTTTCTCGACATCATGAATTACAGGCGCTGGTTAACATTATTTACAATCTTAGATAGAGGAAGGTGTCTGATGTAGGAAGATCCTGTGGCACAGATCACCTCTCCGGCTTAGATTTAACATTCTTATAATGCACAAAATTAAGTCAAGAATTGAATTTAGAATTTAAAAACCCTTCTTGTTGCTTCACTATAATAATAAAGTCGGTTAGGAGGCTCTCGCTTGGCAGCTGGATCAAGGGCTGGATTCAGAAAGCAGTACT
This sequence comes from Xestia c-nigrum, assembly GCA_916618015.1. NCBI lineage: Eukaryota > Metazoa > Arthropoda > Insecta > Lepidoptera > Noctuidae > Xestia > Xestia c-nigrum. The sequence goes on along the minus strand of OU745245.1, from coordinate 7,382,412 downwards.
TCTCGACACGGCACGTATTGTTAGGAGGTTCCTCTCTCAAGAGCCCTGACCACCGGCAGCTCGGACCCTGTCCCCAGCGCTAGTGGGCTACTGTTTTTTATATTTTTAAATGTTTTTTTTTTAATTTAGTTTTATAAATAAATATTTAAAAATGTAAGAAATATGTATAATAATGAATAAAGGAAATAATAAAGTCGGTTAAAACGTAACTTAACTTAAAATGTAACTGTCAATACACAAGTCCTACCCATTCATCTGTTATCAATCCTTTCCACAGTTCGCCACACCCGAAGCTTTTATCACAAACGTTTTCACTTTATTTGCTAGAGCTGCACCGATATCGATAGTGCGATAGTGCTCATTGTGAGTGTTAACGACACCTCTAGCCTTTGTAATAAAACGACTGCTAGGTACCGGTTTTATCGCTTCTTAGAACTTCTTTATTAACTGTACTGAGTGAGCTCGATCGAAGTAATCGGGTGTTACTGAGGATTTTCTAAGCTAGTTTTGAATTTCTGAGAACTGAGCTCTCGTGTTTTCGCGAAACTGTTTATTCGCGCAAAGTCAACAGGCGAGAGTGTCTTTCCGTAAAAGTTCCTAATTCGGTGTTTTATTATTTTTAGTTCATCATTTAGTTTATCATTTATTTATTGATCACTCAGATATGAAAAAAAAAATCATTGATGTCATACCTTGACCTTTTAATAGTAACAATGGAATTATATTTTAATACATTTTAAACCTTAAAATATTGTAAAATAAAAAAGGCAAAACAAAGTCTTAACTTTATTTATTTTGAGTTCATGATTGTACTTCGGCTATTTTGAGAATATAAGTAATATTTAGCGATACATTCGCAAAATATTTTGAGAATCTGCTATTTTGATAATCTAATATTATGCGAATCAAGGTTAGTCAGGTAGATTATTAAAAAATATTTGGCCCAAATTTTTCTTTTGTTACGAAAAATCTAAATTGATGACGCTTTTAAAATTCCCAATACGTCACGCCTATGTATATTTTTAGTTAGCTAGTTCTGACGTCATGTGCCCCCACTTCCAAGTTTTGATGCGTTTTATCTTTGTCAATATTCATTGATTTTCAAAAACAAAAAATACGTGTCCATTCTTTTTTAATAATCTAACTGACGGACTAAATAGATTTGTTATTATTTTATACTGTCTTCATGCCTATTAAAACATAATTATATAAATAAAATAAATAAAAATATCGCTGGACATTACCACACAGCGCCACCTAGTGCCACACTAAGCAAAGCTTGTGTCGTGGACACTAGATAGTTGACATACTACATATATACTTTTTGTTTGTAAATACATACTTATTATACATTAAACATCCATGACTCGGAAACAAATGTCCATGCTCATCACACAAACATTTGCTCCTACCGGGATTCGGATTTCGGGATTTATATCTTCAAAGACTTCTAAATGCAGCACATTCTCAGACCTCTTCAATTACTTCGGTTCCCTTCCTCCACTAATAACCCTTCCCACTATCTCCCAGGTTATGATGCAAACTCATAAGTTCGTTATAACCAACCATCTATGGCATTAGTTCGTGCATACGTCCGTATCTGAAGCACCTAATTCGAAATCTGATAGATTTTGCACCAGCTTTAATTAACGCTGAGGCAGATTTTGATTTCCGTAAGCATGTTGGGTTATTGGTTGATTCAGAGGTGTGAGATAACTGGTTTTCATGGCGGGCTAATTAATAAAATGTTAAATCTATACTTGATATTATAAATCTATACTTAATATTATAAAGCAGAAGAGTTTGTTTGTTTGGTTGAACGCGCTAATCTCAGGAACTACTGGGTCGACTTGAAAAATGCGTTGGATAGTCCATTTATCGAGGAAGGCTATAGGCTATATAACATCACGCTTTGACCATTAGGAGCGCAGCAGGAATGAAAAATGTTGCAAAAACGTTTTTTTTTCCTTTCGTTTTTCTCTCTTATGTGACGCAGACGAAGTTGCGTGGGTCAGCTAGTGTTGTATATTATCACTTGCTTCGGTGAAGGAAAACATCGTGAGGAAACCAGCATGCCTGAGAGAATATATTTCTCGACGGTATGTTAAGCCAAGCCAGAGGCAAAAAAACTCTGACACCAGGTTAGGCAACTAACCACACGATAAATAAATAAATAAAATGTTGTGAGGAAAGTTTTCAATATGTTATACGAGTAGAGAAAGACCAACTCGTACGATAAATGGACTGTGTGAAGGATGATTTTGCGGCACGGTAAGTAGGTGACCAGTGAGATGACGAGTAATGGAGGAATATGGAAGAAGACACAAGCGTGCAGCAGCACTGGCTCCAAATTAATTGGTTTATAGGCCGGAATGATGATGTAAATTCTATTATTAACTAGTCAAGTTTATTTTGAAATAATATATTCATCAGAATGTGAAGGTTGGGTTTTAAAATAAGATAGATTACTACGCTCAGACACTTTTTATTATTGGAAACAGTAAAATGAATGGTCATTCTATTGAGTCTAGATAAAAAGCTTTTTGGTAAAAGGTGGCCTGTCCGTCAGATAAGTAAATGTACCTTAAATTAGATGAAACTCCATCCACATGCTAAAAATACATAAAACCAGTATTGCTTTCATAATGAAAACTGAACTTTCAAGCCAGCTTTACATAAACCAACGGTCAAAAACAGACTTTAAAAATGCACCCGCCATTTTCTCTTTTTAATTTTCTTTTAATCCACAATCTTAATCGAGGTAACAGTTCTTTTTTCAAATCGCCAATCATTCATTTCCATTCAACCGTCAAAAAAACGTTTCGACTTACAACGGTATTGTTCTGATACTTTGAACCTTAGGCCGGGTGCAGACAAAGACAAGATTTTTATAATATTTATATTTCAGAGGGCTTTTTAACATTTTTTTTTTGGCGATGGTGCCGATATCGTCTATGTTGCCTGTGTCAAAAGTCACATTCTACCAGTTAAAGTCCAAATATATTAGACTGACATTAAGGTATCGAAAAGCTTGAATATAAAATATGTGGAAAGTGGTTTGAAAAAAGAACAGCTTTGTAGACTTTGGATCAGCGCAGACAAAGAGGAATAATCCCCGCGCGGTCTCGGGCATTTTCTTTACGGATCGCGTATGCTCGACAGTATCTTCGAGGACGCGCGAGCATTATGTGTAAGGTTCAAGCATGTACGCACTTTATTGTAATAATTTTAAAGTTTATTTTCAAGTGCGTTAATAAAATCCTCTCCGCTGTACTCCGTTCTGTCAGCGCTGAGCTTTTAGGTCCAGACATTATTTTAGACACGCGGTTAAAACCACCCAAGTGTGAGTCAAACTCGTTTCTTACACCGTACAATTTTTTGTCCTAATTCGTCCGTCCTTAAATTTATTGCAATATTTATTATTTGTTATTATAGCGGCCGTACTAATGCACAATCTATGAAAATTCTAAAGCGGTCCCAAAGCGGAGCCTTAGTAAAGGGTCCCGAGAGACTTAAATTGACATCTTCACCAGAAAATCTCCTCCATAAAATCCGAAGTATCAAAACGTTCGTACCTAAATTAAATTTAGACCAGTAAAGGAACCATTTTGACTCTAGTATACACGCTGTATAACTAGCCACTACTACCAAGTATAAAGTGTTTTCCTTGACATTTTGTTGGCAACAGTCGCAAATATTTTTTCTGCCGAATTGCCTGTAAAGTTTGACATTACGTAGTGCTTTTTGTGGTGTGTTTTATATGCTCTGGAAAATGTAAATGGTAGTGATATGTTTTGTTAACTTTTGTTTACATGACATTGTTGAGTACATCGCTCGTGTAATCTACGTTTGAAAATCTTTGAAAAAGATAACGAGAAAGAAGTCCAATGGTGTACATAGGGTTCACCGCAGACCGAGATCGAGCGGCCCAGTAAATGGTCCGTGAACCAGTCCTTTTAAAGGAGGTTTTGAAGTCTTGAGTATTCGAAATAACAACGCCCCACTCGTATAACATGCTTGGACTAGTAAAAATCTAACAAAACGTAATTTGATGTAACATGTCATTTCATTTGCTTATGTGTAAAATAAACTGATGATAATATCCAATAATAACATTTACAATGCACTACATAATTGGTGAAAATGCCATCTCGGTAATAATTTATACTTTATCCTAATTCAAAGTGACCATTGTCCTTTTAGTTCGAGACATCACGACCCTTTAGCGTTTTAGCAACAGTGACGATAAAATAAATTACCTAAAGTAAAGCCCTGTCTGGGTTCGAGCCCAGGACTGACAACATCATCATCACCATCATCATGTCAGCCGAAAGACGTCTGCACTGTTGCTGGACATAGGCCTCCCCCAAGTATTGACCAGTCCCTTGCGACTCGCATCCAACGGTCTCCCGCAACCTTCACCAGGTCATCGGTCCACCTAGTGGGAGGTCTACCAACGCATCGTCTTCCGGTTCGCGGTCGTAACTCCAGAACTTTTCGGCCCCATCGGCCATCCGTTGCGAGCAATGTGCACTGCCCACTGCCACTTAAGTTTGGAAATTCTAATGATGGTTTTGTATGACTGACAACATACAAGTCGGCTATTTCTTATTTATGCCTCTTGTGGCCAATACTCATAAATTCATTGACACAAGGAGTTTTAAACTGCTTCATCGCTTCAAGCACTCACTGTTTGAAACCAAACTTTTATCTTTCAAATTATGGACAGTGCGCCAAACAACAGTCCGATAAACTTTTTAAACTATCTATATAAATAAAAATGAATTGTTGTTCGTTAGTCTGATTAAAACTCGAGAACGGCTGGGCCGATTGAGCTGATTTTGGTTTTAAAATGTTTGTCGTAGTCCAGGGAAGGTTTATACGGTGAGAAGTAGACAGGTAGGTAGGTAGGTAGTAGGTAGGTAGGAAAAAATGCATTGCAACGCATGCCGGGTACAGCTAGTTGGAAATAAAACTGAAGCTCCTGTTGACTGATTTATTGTGTAGTCTGTGCTTCGATTGCTTATTGATTGCTGATGGGACTATTGGTTGGGTATCTACTGTAAACACCTTCATGAATGTCAGACAGCGAAAAAAAAATCAGACAAAGATACCGTGATTCTTTTTTTTTTGCCTTAAAATCATCACTATCCTATTGCGAAATCGTATGCTCGTTCAAAATTCTGGCAGTTTTATCATCAATGAAACATTAAAGCCAAACAAGTTAGGCATCAATTAAATATAGCCCATTTTCGCTTACCTAATCGAAAATGAAAATCTGATCAAATGAAGATGGAAAAAACCCGTGAATCTTTTAAACTTCACGTGGAAAATGTGCTTTGTTAAACCGCCTTTACTCCTTAGGAACGCATAGTACACAAGTTATCTTTAAGGCGCTTAGACGAGCTAAGTAAGCAACTCTATTTGTGGTGGTTCAAACTTCGTTTGAAATGCTGTCAGAATAAAGTTCTAATCAGTTTGCACTACAGAGTGGTTGTTACGTCAGCCACTGTGGGCCAAATAGCGTGAAATGAGTGGTTTCGATCGATTTACAAAAAAACTATGGATTGGATTAAAAAAACTGAAACAGTATCATGCTAATATATTGCTTGTTGAATTATTTGCCAAAAAAACAGAATAATCGCATGCATATTAGTATGTTTTTTATTGTTTGAAAGATATTTTTAGTGATAAGTTCGTGATTTGTTTTTATCGAGCCAAATTAATTGTATTATGTTTTCAAAACAGTATCATGCTAGCATATATCCTGAAGAATATCGTATCTTTTTCTGGTCTTGTTTATACTAGTGAATCATATACTTTTAGTAATTATAAAACTCGCGTTTAGCTCATGTAATCGCCTTAACTACGCGCGTAATTTCCGTACGCAAAATACACGCTTGGACGTGGAGTTGCTGGCATCAGCTCGTATACCATACAAAACAATTCACTACTGCACACACGTTCGTGAAAATCTTTAAGAAAAGCAAATAAACTGGCTAGAGAATGGCGTTTGACTATTTACGGCACCAATAAAACCATATGAGGCTTGCAGCCATCAACACCTTGAGTGAACCGTAGAGAGCCAGTAAAAGGTGAATGCGTTCCTATAAACTGTGCAGGACGAATGAAATTGGAATAGTACGGAATGAAATTGTAATATTACCTAGGGTACGTCGGTGTGTTATTCAGCTTTTTTTAAGGAAATAAGTATGCTTTGGATTTTGATCTGGGTACTTTCATCAATACATATTATAAAAACAAAGTCTCCACCGCACCTGTCTGTCCCTTTGTATGCTTAGATCTTTAAAACTACGTAATGGGTTTTTTTAATAGATAGAGATATTCAAGAGGAAGGTTGTTGTATATAGTTTTACGCGGGTGAAGCCGCAGGCATCGGCTAGTAGACAATATTTTGGCGGTAGCCACAATGCGATGACAATTTAAACTCACTTTTAAATTGGCATTTCTAAAACAGTGCTTATATACAGCACTGCTTTCCAAGAGAAGATTAGGCTGAACTGCTGAAGAGTATCTATTGGGAGTACAAAGGTCAATTAAATGTGGGGGCAACCTATTAACATTAACTGAATTCAGCTTCCGGGGTGTTTAAAAAAAACACATTAGAAACTCTTAGTATCTGCGCCAGCCGATTTTTAAGCATTAATCATCGAAAAAAACCGTAGTTTTTCAGAAAGAAAATCGATACTATATCTATACTAATATTATCTATACTATCTATACTAATATTATAAAGCTGAAGAGTTTGTTTGTTTGTTTGTTTGTCTGAACGCGCTAATCTCAGGAACTACTGGTTGGAATTGAAAAAATCTTTTTGTGTTGGATAGTCCATTTATCGAGGAAGGTTATAGTCTATATATCATCACGCTATGACCAATAGGAGCGGAACATAAATGAAAAATGTTGCAAAAACGGGGAAAATTTATTCCTTTTGTGAGCTTTTTCTCTCATATATGTGACGCAGACGAAGTTGCGTGGGTCAGCTAGTATATAATATTGAGTTTGTTTGTTTGTTTGGTTGAACGCGCTATTCTCAGGATCTATTGGTTCGAATTGAAAAAATCTTTTTGTGTTAGATAGTCCGTTTATCGAGGAAGGCTATAGGCTATATAACATCACGCTACGATCATTAGGAGCGGAGCAGGAATGAAAAAAAATGAAAAAACGGGATTTTTTTTTCCTTTCGTTTTTCTCTCTTATGTGACGCAGACGAAGTTGCGTGGGTCAGCTAGTGCTACATAAAAGTAAAGATAAAAAGCCTGCCATTTATTTTTTCACTGCCGTCATAAATTATTGAATCTTACTCAAACGTGAATAACCTGCATATTTTTGTTTTTATTTCTCTTTTGACTTGTTATAAACCTGGATTACGAATCCATTAAACTATGTAATATTAAACACACGTGAAAAGCACTTAACTCGAAAAGGTGGAATGCTGATAACCTTGCAAAAATGGTTGGGATCAAATAAATCTACGCAAATATTATAAAGAGGTAAAGTTACTTAATATTAGTCGGAGAATACAATTTCTAAATCTTTCCATGATGGAAGGCTGTTACCAAGCGCCTTTTTTTCGGAAATCTTCAAATGACTTCTCCCGCTCTGGGCGGAGCGGGAGCGAGTATCAGACTTTTACTGACTAAAACCTATCCGTGTTCCTTCCTCGCCCTTTATGTTCCGGTGCCACGGTATCACTTACGAACAGTCCCGTAGTGTTACCAAGCGCCTTAGGTTGTATGTTTCTATGTGTGGTTTGGTTTTATTTCGATGAAGACGAATCCGCAGGCAGAACCTATATGTATCTAGTATTTGACGACCCGAATCCCGATCCCGAAGCAGCAGCAGTGAGGAAGCCTTCCGTTCTTAGGGTCCCAGGTTCGAATTCCGGTAGGAGCAAATGTTTATGTAATGAGCATGAACATTCATTTGTTTCCGATTCATGGATTTATATGTCTCATAAAAAAGTATAAAGTTTTTGCAAACAAAAAGCATCTCTATATATGAAGTATACCAACAATCTGGTGTCAACAACACAAGCCTCGTTGCTTAGTGGATGGCGCTGTTTGTAATGCACAGCGATATATTTATTTATTTTATTTTAATCAAACTTAACTTAGCTTTGGCGACCGCGAACCGGAAGACGATATGTTGGAAGACCTCTCACTAGGTGGACCGATGACCTGGTGAAGGTTGCCGAAATCCGTTGGATGAGAGTCGCACGGGACCGGTCAATGTGGCGACACTTGGGGGAAGTCTATGTCCAGCAATGGACGTCTTACGGATAAAATGATGATGATGATGAATCAAACTCTTAAACACAAACAGAACACACGAGAACATGGAAATTAAGCATATAGCTGGAGAAATGTGGGTTGACTATTAGGTACACAGCTGCTCACCCCTTCAGGATGATGAGAAAATAACACACAAATAAAGTAACAACTATTTTTTAAATGCTTGTTCCATGGGAGAGCATCATTAAAACGAAAACAATTTTCAAAATTCCAGCTAAAATAAGAAAAGTTTTCAAAATAATTACCACTAAACGAAATTCGAACAATATTAACAAAAAGACGCATTTATTACTAACATTTTAAGAGCAAAAAGATAAAAAGTTCAAAGTCATTCCCGTAATACGGGTACCGGAATTATCCGAAAACGTTTTTGAGAGATTATAGATAACAGATATAGAAAATGAGGGACCTTTTGTGCAGATCATTATTTCCTCCGACCAGTATATTATTCCTTTTTTATTCGTGGTGTATAGACATCTAAAATACTTTTCACTTCTCATGCTCTAAAAGTACGCCATTATAGCCCTACGAAGCGGGATTAAAGTGACCGTTTATTCCCTAGGGAGTAAAAAGTAATTTAAAAATGGAACGATCTTTTACTCTGAAACATGGTCAAAAAAGAGTAACTTGTCCAAGGTTTTATTTAAATTTCGAATTGGCTTGCAAATAGAAAGCGGTATATTGAAAAAAAAAACAAATGAACTCTTCAACGCGGGAAAATTTATGGTTGTCTGTGTGCATCGTTGATTTTGAAAAAGTATGTGGAATGCCTCTGTTGCTAGCCGCTGCAGTAATGTAGGTACTATAATATAATTATCTATGGACTGTGGATCATCTTCATTGCGAGAATGTTGAGAGTTTGTGTTGTGTTTTAAATATTGTTAATCTGTGACTGACCTGATAGAAGAAAATCTGACGGCTCAGTTCAGAAGTTTAGTCGAGTGTCAATTTTTTCGGTTTTAAATGACTATTTTTCTCGCACTCGAAGTGAAAAGTACAGTTTGCACCTCGAGACTAAACGCCAATCTAATATACCCTCGCTTTCGTTGCCTCCCTCGCAAGTTCGGGAGTCAAACCACCTCGGGTTTATAATGGCTTCGTTTAGTCCCTCGTTATAAAATGTACTATGTGAATATTCCTGGATATGAGTTCTTGCTTTTATAGTTTTTCTTTGAAAAACACGTTGATGGCAAAAATATACTCATACAGGGTGTAAACCAGTTCACAAAGCAGTTAACCAAGCATTCTGTACATCAAACTAAGTAACTTTACGTAAAAAATATTGCTGGGAAACAACTTTTTTTTTTTGAGGTTATAAATCATGTTTTGTGGTAGAACTTAATGTAACGCACTTAAAACATTGTGCTTATGGATTAATTTAATAGTACGGGGGTCGTAGAGGTGTTAAAAGTTAAAATTTTACAAAAAAAATAGTATTTAAAAAAAAACTAGTCAAAAAGTTGTAACTTTGACCCCCCATATCTCCGTAACAAGAAGGTTCCCAGGATGGTGTAGAACAAAAAAATGATTGAAATGATGAGGAGAACAAGTGCCTTTCGGCTTCGTGAAGAGGTGTTTTACACCCTTTATATTTTTCGCTGCTTTTTTGACGATATCTGATGCCTCCTGATCTCCAGGATGGTACACCCATGGGATGGAGTGACCAAATTGAGTGTGCTTTGAGCAGTCCGTTAAATGAGTCACGAACATCATTGCCTAACTCTTCGGAGGCTAGAGGCGTGATATTATGTAAGTGTCTGAATAACAAGTTGCATTAAATTAAAAATTAAAAAAAGATCTGACACATCCTACTAATATTATAAATGCGAAAGTTTGTAAGTATGGATGTATGGATGTTTGTTACTCTTTCACGCAAAAACTACTGAACGGATTTGGATGAAATTTTGCACACAGATGGTTTATAACCTGGATTAACACATAGGATACTTTTTATCCCGGTAGTAAGATCCCGTGGGACAATTTCAAACATCACGCGGGCGAAGCCGCTGGCAGAAGCTAGTAGGGTCATATTTTCAAGGTAATCAAGCCCTTTCATTTGACAACCATATTGAGAGAGATGTGAAAAACTGTAATTCACCATTTTGCGGTGGCGGCCATCTTGGATTTGAATATTTTTATAGGGTATAGTATTCCACTAGTCAAGCCCTTTCCAAACAAAATCAAAATCAGTTTATCCGTTCGGGAGCTACAATGCCATAGACAAACACATACACACAGACACGTCAAACTTATAATACCCCGTCGTTTTTACGTCGTCGGGGCTTAAAAAAGAAACGAAACATTTACTTATATTTACGTTTAAAAAAAATACATTGGAAACCGTTTCAGATTGCAAAAAAACCACTCCATTTCCCGTTTGTATTCCTTTACATTTACCTCACTTCGTTCGCAGTGAATTACCGAAGCAGTACTAACGCAAAGTGCATCAATGCTGGGGAAAGTTTCGATACAAAGATGGCGTCTATACAAGTGGGGCTAGCAGGGAAGCTATGCAGGAATGTCTCGGAGACTAGTCTAGGCGTCCAATAGTATTCTGAAGGCGTGTATTAAAGGCCACTTTATTAAATAGAGTCCATTTTAGTTTACTTACGGTCTCAGGTTAATGTTTGTCGGTGATGAATAGGGGCGTTTGAGTCCAAACCAAATTGAACTATCGCCTATGAAATTATTGGTTCGTCCGTTAAGTAATCACTTTTTCACTATATTTCTCTTGGTAGAACGCCGGTCGTGGTCATCACGTAGCCACTTTTATAGGACCTGCAGTACAAGTACGTAGGGTTCGACATTTTACAGTTATTTTCGATAAAATGAGTTTTTATGGAGTCAAAAACACATTTTTATCGAGAATAACTGTCAAATTTATCCAATCGAGTCCTATCGAATCCTACGTATTTGCACCGCAGATATAATTCGCCGTAATATTTTGTTTATGTCATTTTGTCGATTCAATGACAGATGAACAATAATTTTGTCGATTCTCTTTCGTTTCTACGGTTGTCATGCTAAACGGTGTGTTGTTCTTTCCCAGGCTGGGAATCGAATCCAGGACCTCATGTTGAATAGTCGCGCTTGCAACCACTAGACCAACGAGGCAGTCATAAATATATCATCACTAGCTGAGCCGGAAAACAATGTTTTGCCATATAAATTATTTTTAGTTAAAAAGAAATGTTACGGGTGGATAACCCTTATCATATGAAAAGTAGATAGTAGCCGATTCTCAGACCTACTGAATATGCATATAAAATTTCATAAAAATCGGTCTAGCCGTTTCAGAGGAGTGGTAAACTAACACTGTGGCACGAAAATTTAATATATTAGAAGATAATCAACGAGGCAGTCATATTTAATATATTAGAAGATAATCAACGAGGCAGTCATATTTAAATTATCATAATCAACGAGGCAGTCATTTATAATTCATCATAATCAACGAAGCAGTCATACATAAATCATTATAATCAACGAGGCAGACATATTTAAATCATCATAATCAACGAGTCAGTCATATATAAATCATCATAATCAACGAGGCAGTCATTTATAATTCATCATAATCAACGAAGCAGTCATACATAAATCATTATAATCAACGAGGCAGACATATTTAAATCATCATAATCAACGAGTCAGTCATATATAAATCATCGTAATCAACGAGGCAGTCATTTATAATTCATCATAATCAACGAAGCAGTCATACATAAATCATCATAATCAACGAGGCAGTCATTTATAATTCATCATAATCAACGACGCAGTCATACATAAATCATTATAATTAACGAGGCAGTCGTATATAAATCATCATAATCAGATCCAGTGAGTTACGGTTAGCCACACATCTTAAAATGTATTTATCCGATTTCACCAGTGTACGTATGCTACAAAAGGATTAAGAAATTCATCTCGCTACGAACGCCTACGTGGTGCTACGGTGGTGCTACGAAATGAAAATGCTACACACAGTACGGAAACTTTTAACCAAAAAACTTTAACATTTTATAGCAAAGATCGGCGAAAAATAACTTACTTTCGAGAACAACCAACAAACCAACCATCATCATCATCATCATCATAGTATTGCTGTCCTTGTCTCATGCTACTCGGGGTCGGCGCAACACGTTTTTTTCTTCCATTCTTCTCTGTCAACCGTTACACTATCATTTACTCCTTTATCTTTCATATCATTTCTCACACAATTCATCTATCGTTTCCTTGGTCTTCCTCTCCCTCTCCATCCATCAACATATATTCATCACTCTTTTATTCACATGCGATTCAGCCCTCCTCACCACATTACTATACCACGACGGTCGATTCTCTTTCAACTTTCAACCAGCAAACTAACCATCATCATCATCTGCCTAGCCTTTTCCCAACTATGTTGGGGTCGGCTTCCAGTCTAACCGGATGCAGCTGAATACCAGTATTTTACATGGAGTGACTGCCTATCTGGCCTCCACAACCCAGTTAATACTGGGCAATACGATACCACTTGGTAAGACTGGTGTCATACTTTTGGGGACACTGACTACCTGCAACGACTGTCAAAGATGGACAAATGACAGCCGGGACCAACAGCTTAACGTGCTTTCCGAGACTCGGAGGAAACTCGGTATGTAAGGGTGGTCACCCATTCATAGACCAACCTAGGCAAGCACGGCTTAACCTAAAGATCGACCCGAGTGGCTGTTATTATTTAGCCACGAGCTCCTCTAGCAACCAACCACTGACTGTATAATAATAAATAATAATAAATAAAAATAATAAATATCGCTGGACATCAACACACAGCGCCACCTAGTGCCACACTAAGCAAAGCTTGTGTCGTGGACACCGGATAGTTGATATACTACATAGATACTTTTTTGTTTATAAATACATACTTATAATACATATAAACATCCATGACTCGGAAACAAATGTCCGTGCTCACAAACATTTGACCTAAAACCTATCGGGATTCGAACCCAGGACCCTAAGAACGTAAGGCAGCGTCACTACCACTACGCCAATCGAGTCGCCTGTAATACCTCCAATACCATCATCATTCATTGTTTTCTTATCCCAACTCATTTGGCGTCTTCGTAGCATATTGTCTTTTTTTACATACTTCTCTATTACTCGTATTACCTGAATACCACAAACAATATTTCACATACTTCTATCCTAGACCGCCCTTTCTGACCGATTTAAACGTCCACACGTATACAAGACCATTACACCTACGTTGGGGCATTCATGACAGATTTATATCTCCCAAATACCGGGACACATAGATAATAAACACATACTTGCAGCAAGAACGCCCATAACAAAATACTTGGGGAAACTGTCATTCTCGATTCACCCCCGTTCTGTTTACGATAAAACTGTTGGGAGAAACATTTATGATAAAGTGTGTATGCATGGATATAATCGCTCCCTGGATTTCCAACTTTCAGTATTGAGACTAACGTTTAAAATCAAACACAGCGCACTGTTGCATTGATAACGCTCGATGTTCAGTTGTGTAATGAAAATCGTGTCTAGATTTGTGACCATTCGACAAAAGCTGCTTCATGAAGCCTGTACAGGATACACCAAAGCCCGCATGTCAGCAACTTTCGTACGCGTTCATTTGATGTGGCTCCATTAGGTTGCAATAGTTTTGACCTATAAGTGGGCGTACTATACAAGGAGTGGACAGACTCGTCAAGAAGCCGTCAACCAGGCATTCCGTAAATCAAACTTAGTAACTCTACGCCAAAAAAAAAATATTGCTGGGAAATTACTTTTTTATTGGGTGAACAGTCACGTTTTGTGGTAGGACTCACTCAATACATTGTGCTGATGGATACATTTATACGTTCAGAGGTCACGGCGATATTGAAAGTAAAGTTAAAATATTTAAAAAAAAATTAAAACGTTGGAACGGGTCTAGAAAAAATAAACATCGGGTAGAACAAGGCCGTTTTGACTTCGCTCTGGGTGTTTTTACACCCATTAGATATCTAAGCGATAATCCTTCGGATGCTAATTAATACTTATACATAATAATAAATCTATGTTTAATATTATAATTTAAGAGGGTGCATTTTTAGTTTGTACCGAATAAGCTCGGAACTGGACCGATTTTAAAACTTTTTTTACAATAGAAAGAAATAGTACCTAAGCTAAATTACAAGGAAGTAACATATGCTTTATTACTAGAAAAATATGTAAGAGGAAGGGAATAAGGGGAAAATAAATGTCCACCCGTGCAAAGCCGGGACGGGCCGCTAGTGATAATCGTACTTACTTTTAAGAACATTCCTAGACAGTCTAAAATATCTCAAAAACTCCTACATAAATGCTAGGAAATCACTACAGAAACGAAAATAGTTCCACCTAGTTAGGTCTACAGTGACATTTACTTTGACAAATGCCTGCTTCTTACGCGTGTTTTCGACTAGCTCAATTTATCATTGAGGAGTAGGTAATAGTTTACGAAAACACATACTAACTTAAGAAAATAATAATACTAACTTGCTTTAGTACCTATGACAAACATTTGGTGTATAATACGCAAAACATTTTTCTAAATCAGTTGAGTATGAAAACGGGGCTTGTAAAATAATCGTGTAGGTGACACAAGCTATGTGGAATAAAATGGTAGCTACATAACATATAGGGTGTAAAAAACCTCATCACGAAGCCGTCAACTAAGCATTCAGTATATCGTTTATCGTAAAGTAACTTAGTTAAGTTACTTTACGCAAAAAATATTGCTGGGAAACGACTTTTTTTTGGTGTGAAAAATTATGTTTTATGGTAAATCTCAATGTAACGCACTTAACCTTTTAAACGCCATTGTCACATATACGTGACAGGCAAGCGCGTGCCCTGTACGCCAAACGACACAAATATGAGACAAAATAGTAGATTTTCATCAACTATTTTGTCTCATATTTGTGTCGTTGTAGCTAGGCGTGGAAGGCACGCGAGTGCGTTTATGCTCTGGAGGTCAAAAGGTTAAACATTAAGCTGATGGCTGGATTGAATAGTACGGGGGTCGTAGAGGTGTTCAAAGTAAAACTCTAACAATAAAAGGTTGTTTTAAAAAAATTGGAGCTTTGCCCTCTAATATATCCGTAACTAGAAGGTTCCCAGGAATGGTGTAAAACAAAAAAAATATCGTTGTGAAGGGGAGAACAAGCGCCTTTCGGCTTCATGAAGAGGTGTTTTATACTCCTTGTTGCCCCATTTGATTAAAATACAAAATGCGAGCCTATTGCCATCATCTGGGCACAAATAAAGACTCTGTGGCTGCTTCTGAGAAATTCTTGATGGAAAAATCCAATAACACTTTGCCCTACTGGTCGAAACCCGGGAACTTATGCTCAGCAGTCGCTGTTACGACCACTGCACCAAAGAGGCAGCAAAACTACTTCGTCCGCGAAAAATGTGCTAGCTCGGCTAACTTGCACGATATCAATATAATTTAGCCTATTGTTATTGTGTCCGAATGGACTGTATTAAATTAATTTAAAAAAGCGCTTTCAAATAAAATGGTAGTAATTTTATCCTTTCTTATGCTAGAAAAACAAAGATCTGAACGACAATAGACAAAAAAGATAAAGAATAAACAAGAAGGTGCGTTATGCAAACCTTTGTGACTCGGTAAAGATGTAGCTTTCTAATGGTGAAATAATTTAAAAAATAGGTTGAGTAGTTCTTCAGGTAAATCGTAGCAAACAAACGAACAAAAAATCAAAACTTGGCTCTTTAAAACATTAGTTTAGATATTCCAACACCTTCCCTGATTCAATCATATTTTTTCCTGCAATTTTTTTGCCGTTTTTACACCCTGAATAAAATTCTTTCTCGCGTATGAAACAGATTCAACAAATACCTACCAAGTTTCTCAACCACGACTGCAAAAGCATCTAGATTCCCTTTCAAAATAATTTCAACAAGATAGCGTTGGACTCCGTTAAGATTTTTTTCTTTAATTTCTAAAAGAGTGTTCCGTCTTCCGTTCTTAGCTCGTTTCCGCTTTAGATGGCAGTCAATTTGAGTGGTGGCTCCGCGCCTCTACCCTTCAGGGTTTGAGTTTTCTTCTATAACACAAAATGTTTCGTTGAAATTTTCACTTCCATTGACGTTTTTATATCTAGATTTTATTTCTTAAGATTTCGTAGCAGCTATCACGCTGTTTAAATTTTAAAAAGTCACATTTTTACATTTAATTTTTATTTAGGTTACTTTATTCAAATACAAATACAAATCTTTTTTTTTACAAATACAAATTTACATTATTGAGCAGAATAAACAGTTTTCCAAGGTGGTGAACTTCCAATATACGACTTCTGTTATCTGTAAGTTTATATTAATGAAATAACATGCACCAAATATGAATTTGGAGAAAAAGCACTTTACGGGTTTAAAAATACTCTTAACGAAGCCGACAAGAAAGAAAAAGGCCTCTTCTCAACAGAGCAGGCACTACGAGCATTGATCACAACGCATTGCTCAAGACGGGTTGGCAATTTCAGACTTATATTAATTAAAAGTCCAGGTTTCCTCACGATGTTTTCCTTCACCAATGTCTGTGATGTCCAGGACAAACTTTGAAAGAACACATAAATAGAAAAATTAACATTTATACTTGCACGGATTTGAACACACAACCTCATTCATTAAAGGTAAGGCCTTAACCTCTAAGTCATCACGATTTATGTTCTTACATATTAAAAAATACGGACCATATAATATGAATTTGGAGAAAAAAACACATTATTGTCTTATTGACGAACACTACTTTATTATTATTTAACAGTTGACACATTCCCATTTTCATTATTACAATACAATTCGTGGCAAGCTGTTTCAAAGAGCATGTCTGGTAGGTCAAAGAAATACTACAGCACTTGTTAGTTAACAATTGACAGTCATTTCGACGAGGCTGTTTCACGATATCGAGATTAACTTGATTGCCCCAAACGAGTGTCAAGCTCAGCACAAAATCCTTTGCTGATGTACAGTCAACTGGTCTTGCGTAGTACACAGTTTCAGTAGAATATGAAGCCAGCATATATACTGGACTAGCTGACCCACGTAACTTCGTCTGCGTCACATAAGAGAGAAAAACGAAAGGAAAAAAGAATACCCGTTTTTGCAACAGTTTTCATTCCTGCTCCGCTCCTAATGGTCGCAGCGTGATGTTATATAGCCTAAAGCCTTCCTCGATAAATGGACTATCCAACACAAAAATAAGTTTTCAATTTGAACCAGTACTTTCTGAGATTAGCGCGTTCAACCAAACAAACAAACATACAAACAAACAAACAAACTCTTCTGCTTTATAATATCAGTAAAGATTTGTTTGCGACTGACGTGCGGCATATCGCACCACAACAGTCAAGCATCAAATAGTTTGTTGCCCTTTGTGACTCTCTCAGATGTCAATCAATATTGAGATTAAACATTGTAGTGGGATAATTTCAGAGCGTAGTTCTGGAATATCGAGACTCTTCGAAAATTAAAATCGATTAAAATCTCAAGCAGAGGCTGTCCCAATATGTACGCTCGGCATCCCTTGTAAATACTTCCATGAAATAAGATACAGTAGGTTCCTGAATAAAGTATTTGAAGTTGAGAACCCGTCCAACTATAACTTAGCAGTAAACTTTTACAATGATTCCTTCGAATTCAATAAACGCTTAAATAATTGGTCATGTCTCAAACTTCAATTACTCTTGGAACCTGTAATAAATCTCATATACTTAGGTCAAGCCTTATTTCGAAAAATACACAGATACTAGGGAAAAAAGCTGCAGAGAAATAAACAAAACATTATTCACAGTGTTACAAAAACTATCGTTATTATAAAGCTGTAGTAACATAACAAGGACTAATACTGTTATCTGTCTGATAAAAGCAGATATAAAAAAACAAGATCAAAGCAATCGATTCCTGTAAATTGTACCAACCTTTGAATCTTGTACCAATTGACTCACTAAAGCCACTATTCTTGTTAAATTCAATGAACCGTCTACGTCTTTTAGGTTTTTTTCTTAAATCTCCGAGACTCGCTACAGCTGTGCTTGCTTGGCGACACAAATTGCGAGACAAGTGTCGGACACTAATTGCTGAGTTGTTGACAGTTGAGTGAGTTTAAGAATCACTGTGATCAGTGATGTTGCTACAAAAACAAATGGCTCGATTGCTATCTCTGAATCACGTTTTTAATCGGATAGTGGATACAGCCTTTTCTCCACCAACTCCAGCTTTCCTCTACGTAGAGTAGTATTATTACCTATTCATAGTTTATATTAATTAAAATACTACCTTTTGTCCGCAGCTTTTTCCCAATGCAGATCGAATTTTATTCTACAGATACCTGGATTAAAAATATCCTATGTCTTGCAATTTCACCAAATTCTGGAGAAAGACTGTCAAACGACGGGGTGTTGACGTGTCTATGTTGTATGTGTCTGTCTGTGGCATCGTACCTCCCGAACGGATGAACCGATTGTGATTTTGTTTCTTTTTTGTTTGAAAGGTAAAATAGTCGGGAGTGTTCTTAGCTATGTTTGATAAAAATCGGTACAAGATACCGTCCTCCAGAAAATGGCAGGTTACAAATTTTTTACCAATTCCCTCAAAATGGATTTCAAATTTACACTATGATAAATTTCAAATCCGAGATGGCCGCCACCACAAAATGGCGAATTACATTTTTTTTTAATACAGGTATCAAATGAAAAGGCTTGACTAGTACAAGCCAGCCTATAATTATTATATACTACTCGTATATTGAAAGGTAGTGAGGAATACTACCTAACGAAATGAGATGAGGAAAGTCGAGCGATCATGGTATCTAGGACCCAACGATAAACGAATTAGTAATAGTACGAGTACATTGTGTGTCGCGGGCTATTTCAATTTAAAATTTTACTTGTGATATTAAAGTATCTGAGAACGCATAAGATATTGTTGCAAAAACATAAACGTATTCCACTAAATTGAATCTCCCGTTTTTTCAACTGTCATTGCCTTTTTTTTTAAGATGGGAAATCATTAAATGACTTCTCCCACTCTGGGCGAAGCGGGAGGGAGTGTCAGACTCTTACTGACTAAAACCCATCCATGTTCCTTCCTCGCCCTTTATGTTCCGGGGCCGCGGAATCTCTTTCGAACAGGCCCGCAACCCCGGCAGGAACTGTTATTGCCTTCATCTTGATCTACACAGGAACAGCTCACGTCTCCGTGAAAATGTAAGCCTAGATCCACTGAAATGTTTCATGGAAATATAACCTAGGACTTGAAAAACTCAAACTCAAAGCATTTATTTCAATTAGACCATTACGGCACTTTTAAATGTCAAAAAAAAACAACATAAAACGCTAAGCTACAGTCACACTAAGAAACTATTGTAGTTCTACATTCCAAAGCGTAGATCGCTATGGAAAAGAATAGGCAAGAAAAAGGCTTGAATGATGAGAAGAGTAGTTCATTGATCAATAGGAAAGTTGATGTACACTCAAACACTTTAATCAACCTGTGGATCGAACCTGGAACCTCACGCTTTACGGCTTGCAAATACTAGATCAAAGAGGCAGACAATTTTCTCCAACCATTATCCAATACTTAATTATGTAAAGTGTAAAACCCTTATTCTACACGCTCACAAAGACAAGACTACAATTTACAATTTTACGATCAATTGAGATTTCCCCTGAAGTTTAATACTCAAAAGTAATATATTATACTCGCTTTAAATTAATTACTTCGCAGCAATAAACGTCAGGTTCCCTTGGAAAGTGTTTGTTAATTTTGCAACAAATTGTTTCAGACTTTAATTCACATGTACTTAGACAGCAATAAAACTAGAACAGAACACTCCTTGTGTTCTGTGTTACCTAATGAAAGTTTCAACATTTTCATTCATCATGTGAGTTTACTTTATCTTATGTATATTGTTAATGAATTTTTAATTGGAATGTCAAAATATCACGTAACAAGGATATCAAGTAAATGGCTAGTCGGAGACAGTTAAGCCTGATAGCCCAAATTCTCGTGGGTGTTCTATAAATAGTTCATAATGCTAGTCTAATTTTGTCTTCATTTAAGCAAGGACCTGTTTCCATACAGTGAAGGAAAGAAAAATAGGTCACAATCATCCAAAGTTTTGTAAATCTTTGAAGATACATCCGGAAACTTCACTTTGCTATCGTGCTGATACCAACGTCGATTGCCCAGGATGCGCCAGACGTAACAGAAGGTTAGAGGGGACGTCATCGGCCGGTGAGGCTCCTTGAAACTCGATAAAGACTACAATAGAGCAGTGTTTGGGAACTGCTGACAGAAGTGAAATCTAACTAATCCAAAATAAGCTTTGTCTTAATTGCGTAAGGTTGATTTTGACTAACTGTTCTATGAAAGAGTTTGGTGACGATACCCAAAAAGTGCTCAACGTGCCTATAGTATATTTTATAACGAGGGACTAAACGAAGCCATTATATACCCGAGATAGTTTGACTCCCGAGTTTGCGAGGGAGGCAATGAAATCGAGGGTATTTTATATTGGCGTTATAATATACCCTCGCTTTCATTGCCTCCCTTCCAGTTTTAACTTCAATAAGTAAATAGATGTACAAGGATTTTGGAATTAACACCATAATTTTGTTTATAACCTCGCGTGGCCTAAGCGTGGTGTTATGTTTTGACATAACACCACGCTTGTAATTCGAGACGGGAGGTGTACCTCTTATTACACCCTCATTTTGCCAGATAAGTTTAAGTCCCATGTAAAAGGGGGAGAAACCTGTTGCCATCAAACGAGCAAAAATGCAGACTCCGTGGCTGTTACTGAGAAATCATCATCATTATCATCATCATCCA
Source organism: Xestia c-nigrum (assembly GCA_916618015.1). Lineage (NCBI taxonomy): Eukaryota > Metazoa > Arthropoda > Insecta > Lepidoptera > Noctuidae > Xestia > Xestia c-nigrum. The sequence continues at coordinate 7,361,206 of OU745245.1, read as the reverse complement.
CAGCCCGAACTCACCCACTGCTGGGCATAGGCCTCTCTCTTGTGCCAATTTCCACGGTCCTGCGCTAGCCTCATCCAGGTTATTCCCCCAACGGCAACTATGTCGTCTGCCCATGCACGTCCCTTTTTCCGTTTCTTGGACGCCACTGAGAAATACCTGATGGAAAATCCAATAACGTTTTTAACGGCCTGAAAATCGAATGCAGGACCTCACGAAACCAACGAGGCAGTCAATTCTTCAATACATTTCAATAAAATCCTTTGTCAACGTCATACGACCATCAAACGCTGTTTGTTGAGCTCTGTTTACTGAACTCAACCTCCGCTTCAAGGCCCTAAGCATTGCACATTTGCACAGCAAGCACTTACAGGTGCATTTACAAATCCCTTTACGATTTTACGAACTCAATCGACACATGTCACAGTGATGACATAATTTCCGTTCAGTAATTGCGTGCAATCCGATTGAGCAAACATGGCCGCCTCGATTAGTCAAATGCTCGTCTGTTTGTTTGTCTGTTAATAGTTCACCGTGTGTGTTTGGGTTCCAATGCATTTAGTGCTCAATGAAGTACGTTATTGATTTTAGAGAGTGATTTATTGTTGCCATGTGATGGCAATGGAGTATGCTCGGAGTTTGATCGAAACAGATATGTCCGGATGTCTTCATTCAAGAAAACCAAGGTTACCGACGTAGCCCGAAAAGATGCCAAACTTAAGTGGCAGTGGGCAGGGCACATTGCTCGTAGAATGGATAGCCAATGGGGCCGAAAACTTCTGGAGTGGCGACTGCGAACCGGAAGACGTTGCGTTGGGAGACCTGCCACTAGGGGGATGGATGACCTGGTGACGGTTGCAGGAATCCGCTGGATGCGAGTCACACGGGACCGGTCAATGTGGCACTTGGGGGAGACTCTTGACCAGCAGTGGACGTCTTTTGGCTAAAATGATGATGATAATGATGATGATGAATGAGTAAAGACAAAGGCAAAAACAAGTATAGGATACGGCATGTCCTAGAAGGATATACCTTATTGGTGAGGTTCTTCAGAATGGTCAATAGCGTAGTACTTGCAACCGGCGTGCCTAAAATGGCCGCTTTAGCAGAACATAATACGAATCACCTTAAAAAAAAATTGGACTTTATTGTTATGAATGTTAAGTCCACTTTTAGAATTTAATTTTTCAACGTGATTCATTTAATGTTCTGCTAAAGCGGCCATTTTAGACCTCCAGATGTATGAACGTAGACGAGGCAAAAGGACTATGTAAGTTTCGCAGCAGGTGGCATTCTGTGATTTCTGCTTACGCTATATGGAACAGGCGCGAGTATATGTTTGTATGTATGTATGGTATAGACACAGAGTTTTTTGATAAATTAATATGGTTCAGGATAAATAACGGGTGCAAAAAATCTCTTCACGAAGCCGAAAGGCACTTCTTCTCCTCGTCGTTGCGATTATTTTTTGGTTCTGGAGGGATGGGAAATTATCAAATGACTTCTCCCACTCTTGGCGGAGCGGGAGGGAGTGTCAGACTCCTACTGACTAAAACCCATCCATGTTCCTTCCTCGTCCTTTATGTTCCGGGGCCACAGTATCTCTTTCGAATAGGCCCGCAACCCCGGCAGGTCTACACTATACCTGGGATTCTTCTAGTTACGGAGATATTGGGGGTCACAGTTCCAACATTTTGACAAGTTTTTTTTATGAGATTTTTACTTTAAACACCTCCATGACCCCCGTATTATTCAATCCATCCAACAGTACTGTGTTTTGAGTGCATTACGTTGAGTTCTACCACAAAACATGATATTTTACCCAAAAAGAAGTTGCGTAAAGTTACTTAGCTTGATGATAGAATGCTTAGTTGACAATTTCGTGATGAGGTTGTTTACACCCTGTATCTAGACAGGGAAATGTCGTGATAAAAGTTTTTTTAAGTATGACTGGTCTGTGAATGACTATAAGCTGCTCCGCCGGCCCCTTAACTCCCATAAGGTTCTGCCTTGGGAGCTTTCTCTTCTTAGCTTTTTATTAGTGCTTGTGTACCTTTGTTGTCAACGTTGATTAAAAAGAAAAGGTATTGATAAGCCCTGATAGGCAGTAAGGATGGAAGTGTATTGATAGCCTTATCAGGAGGCACTAGCTTTGCTATCTAGTGTGATGCGATAATTTAATGGCTTAAATAAGATATACATAAGCTTCATCGATAAATTGTATCAATTTCAAACATTTTAGATTAAAGTTCCAATCAATTCGTTATTGCATGAGCAGCAGAGGTATAAATATTATATCAGTGACTGTACACTTTTGCTAATCCTTGCGGTCATTGCTGCCGTGATATTTGATGTAGTTACAATTAATAGACTTTTAATAGCACAGTTAAATATAGAGCGATCCACATTCCTTCCCCATTCGAATCAAAGCTATAAATTAAACCAAATCTTTTGTCTCCCAGGCTAAATTCAATTAAGTCTAAACCCTGTCTAAACATAGTTAAATACAACTCTACACAAACAATATAACCTTCTCTAAACTGTAAATGGTTTCTTTGTTCCCGATTAGTTTAAGTTTATTACGCACTTCGCAGTCTCTTGAATAGTCAAGCTTTGTATTTATAACACTTAGGCTGGGATCTATAAAGGTTCCTTATAACGTGCTTTGACTTAAGTACTCAATAACTATTTCATGAAAAAGACATATTTTAAATCAATGGTTGTAGGGGGTTATGTTGATGACCTTAATGATTAATATAACTCTATGTATAATTTGTTTATATTTTTCATTGGCGAGAATCATATTTTAAATAACATATACAACCTGACCCCGAACTGCAAATAGGCTTGTTTACTGAAAAATTCTAATTAGTCCGTCACTTAAATTATCAAAAAATATTTGACCCGTATTTTTTCTTTTGTCACATAAACCAAAATTGACGAAGATACGACGCTTTTAAAATTCTCAATACGTCGCGCCGTGCTATAATAATTTTTAGTGCGTTGTGACGTCACGAGCCCCCACTCCCGAGTTTTGATCCGTTCTAACTTCGTCAGTATTCGTTGATTTACAAAAACAAAAAATACGTGCCCATTATTTTCCAATACTCTTCTTACATTTTGTCGCTAAGTACGCTAATATTATTATAAAAATATAGTATTTGAGAGATGAAATAAAAATTTCTTGACCTTCAAAATTAGAGGTTCCAAAACAGGCCTCTTCGAATTTTCTTTCTACTTACATTAAGAGAATGATTATTACTATATAAATAAATAAGTTATCTAAAATTCACTTTATTTTTACTGTAGCAGAGAAAACGAAAGCAACGAACGATAAATATAAAATTTAAATGAGGTAACATTGCAACTTTGCGTTTTTTTAAACATTATTTCATAAGAACATAGTTTTTAGAAAATAACTAAACCTACCTATAAAGTTAAGGTTGCGCCACAACCTCATTAAGTTTTTTTTTTCTCTTTTAGTGAGTAAATAATGTTATTCCTCAAAACAAAGGACATTTCATAACAAACCCAAAACGATTGGGACTTAATCATCAGTTTTTTGGTCATTACAAAAGTTGATAGACGCTACTGAAGTTGCATAACTCACCGCAATTTTTCGGTCCAATTTAGTTTGATTACCGTCGACACGATAAGATGAATACAGCTGGTCATCGTGAAATCTCCTTAATACTTTTTTTTTGTTTAAGATAATGTTTGAGAATGAAGTTGTTTAGTACATGAGAGTCAAACACAACGGGCACAAGTAAAATTAAATTACAAAAACCCCCGACACAATATACTAAATAGAAAATAATTTGTTTATTCGCCATTTTGTGGTGGCGACCATCTTGAATTTCTATTTATCATAGTGTATAATATTCTACTAGTTAAGCCCTTTCATATTAAGGAGTTGTTGAATAAATATGTGATCAGCCATTTTGTGGCGGCCGGCGGTCATCTTGGACTGATTTTCATCAAACGCAGCTAAGAACATTTCGACTAATTCACCTTTCAAACAAAAAAAAAACAAATACAAAATCGGTTTATCTGATCGGGAGCTACGATGCCACACACACACACACAGATACGTCAAACTACAGGGTGTTTTAGCAACCCGTCGATTTTTCGAGTGTTAAAAATAAAACACGAACCCAGGATATCTGTGTGGCTACAGCCTAAACATTCTTGTGTAAATATGTTAGGATCAAAATTTATCTAGAGGAATGAGATTTAAGCGTTATCATAAAGATTTCCTAGCTCTCCCAAGAGAGTTTAACGAATATTGTTGAGTGACGCATTTTTTTTTTCGGTAAACAGATTAGGCGACATTTTACGTATAGGCTGAATAAAGTGACAATGATAGAAAATGTGAACACACTTAGGAACGATATACTTTATCGTAACCAGCAACCCGGCCCTATTCTTTTTGTTGCGATACGACAAAGTGTCGAGATTTCTTTATTGAATGTAAAATTATACACATAATTATGTGGTGTAAAAGACTCTGCGGGACTGTTTGAAAGAGATACTGCGGCCCCGGAGTATAAAGGGCGAGGAAGGAACATGGATGGGTTTTAGTCAGTAAAATTCTGACACTCTCTCCCGCTCAGCCCAGAGTGGGAGAAGTTATTTGATGAATTTCGATCCGTAAAAAAAGACTTAACGAAACCGAAAGGCACTTGCTCTCCCTGTTATTGCGTTTTTTATTTCCTAGATCATATCTGGAAACCTTCTAGGTTTGGTGGTCAAAGTTCTTACTTTTCACAAGTTTTTTTTTGTTGTAAGTATACATGTTTTTTATGTAAGATTTTCACTTTGAACACCTCCACGACCCTCGTACTATTGAATCCGCACAGTGCGTTACATTGAATTCTACCGAAAAGTAAGATTTTTCACCTCAAAAACAAACTCATTTCCCAGCCAAAAAATGTTGCTTTAGGATACTTAGTTTGATGTACAGAATGCCCAGTATAACTTTCGATAAACGCTTAGATGACGCTTTCCGTGACCAGGCTGGATTTTATCTTAGCAAGAGGCTTAATGTTCCAACGTCACCGCCGGTCTCTTGGGCAAACTTGGGTACATTACCAGTTGACAGCGTTGAGGAGGAGTTTTTGATTATATTTTTTTTACTTAAGTTTAATTTATCATATATCCGAAATAAATTATCTTAATGTTGGATAACCGCATCAGTAAACAAGACCGACGATAAAGAAAATACGAAAGCGAGTTATCTATATTTTAGTTACATTCCATATTTAGTTAATAAATCAGAAATCTGACTTGGTATCTTAAGAAAACGAAGGGCACTTTAAGTTTCAAAACGCAGGCTTACATCGTCACACTTTATAATTAGTTACATAATAATTAGTACTTACGTGTGTCTATTGAACAATTAATTACGCTGACACAAATCAAAGCCGAAACCTGCCAACTGTGGTTTCAAAATCGAAATACGCGTCAATGATTAGGTGTTAACACAAACAATAGGTAAAACTCTGGTATCTTTAAACCAACGTGTACCCAATAATAAATCTATGTATTCATTATATTGATTTAATACCAAGTTTAAGGTGTTTTAGGCTTTCACGGTTTAAAACTAAACTTGTATTGTCACTTACGGGATATCTTCCGTGATTATTTATTAACACGTTGCTGGACGCACTGAATTAGCAGTAGATTTTTTGAAGTTGAAAAATGACAGTACGGGCACTGCCGTATAATTTTAAAGTGAGGTACGGGCATTACAGCGAAATTTCGTATAGAGGATCAAGGAAAACCGTTTTTACTGTCGTATCACATCAATCCCTCATACGTATAGAAGCAGAAGAACGCACAAAGTCACACATTGAAAATATATGTGTTAGTGCGTTTTCTATGAAGTCCTCGCACGCACACTACGGTTATACCCGTAATCGGTCTATATAGATTCTATGCGACGGCTCGAGTAGTGTCACGCCACGCGCCAAACGGCATACGGCTATGACAGTACTATCGTGTATTGATATTCTTTAGTATTGCTCTAGGTAAGTACGGATATAGCAGTGGTCGTAATTTGTATGGGGCAATTTTACTGTCATATCGCATAATTTGAAAAAGAGATTACCGTCCCGCAACGTGTTAAGTTGAGCTCCCGATATTTCGACGCTGTTGCAAGCGCCATGATTGCGGGTTGAGTATGCGGGTGGATGGAAATTAAATTGTTACGAACAGACAAATCTGTCTCTTTCTTTGTCTTTTGCTACGCGCACTATTGGAACTCGACACTAACTAACTAACTTAATAAATAATCACGGAAGATATCCCGTAAGTGACAATACAAGTTAAGTTTAAGGTGTGTTGATTAGGTGTCATTTAAATAGTTAAGTCTGTTAATATTCACTGATTGCCTCTTGACTTGACTGTCAATTATAACTTTGGTACATAGCGGATGGTAGGTGATACTCAATTACTCATGTTTTATTATACTAGGTTTTACCTATTTCCCATTTCAGCAAAGCGTGCATGCTCCCTCATTCTCTAATGGGCTGGCATTCCGACCGGAGATAGATCAGACGCATCACAAACGGATAAACATCTTTCTGAGCCACGCATGAGGTATCCGCCAACTTCCAAACTTCGACCTGTTACCAAGAAATTCCTAATGGAAAACTCCAGCAGCACCTTTTGCCTGACCCGGTAATCGAACCCAGGACCCCTAACTCAGCAGTCGCGCTTGCGACCATCGAGGCAGATTCAATCTTACTTCAGTATGGAAAAAAGTTAAAGCTATACCTACATCGAATACTACTATACCTGAATATTGTGTATTTAAATTGTGTATAAATAATGTATTTAACATTAGGTATAAAACTCATGAAAACGGGTATTTGCCGCGAATTTTGCTTTTTTTGTTTTATAATGTGTTCTGATCGTGAAAGTTTAAAAAAGACAATTAAAATACATAAATAACTTGTAGAACTTCTAAACAAACTGTTCCACTAATTCTATTATATGAAATTCGCAGCCAGTAATAACCTCGTTCACAATGAAATTTATCTCTTTATACCCGTCAATTTACTAAACGAGTTCACATCTCACAAATGGCATTTCCTGCTAGGGACTCCTGTTTCTCTCACTGCTAAATATGTATGGGCTCATTACATTTTCGAGTTTACTACGAGAGGCGAAAAGAGGTCTTAGACGGTGAAGTCTCTGAGAAGAGGACTTAGAAGGGTAAGTAGGTGCTGAATTTTCATGTGCATGCTTTAATTATTTTATTGTTCTTTTCTTGGAAGAAAGCTTGAATTATGAATAAATTGTGCCGTTGCAAAGGAGTTTTTGTGATTAAGGTTAAGGATTATTTCAACTCTATTTCCGTATTTTTACTATCGTTTATGTTAAAAAATTGTATGATTTTTTTCTGAGGATTGAACACAATGATATAAAGTGTTTCTCGCCGACTGGTTGACACTTCGCGTGACCAGAGGGCTGGCTCTTTCTTTGGCCAAAGAATCAAAGAATTACCATTTCCATTCAATGTGGCAATGCTGCCAGTCTTCTGAGGGCCTAAAATGGCCGCTTTAGCAGAACATAATATGAATCACATTAAAAAAAACTACAAATGGCCTTTACAGTCTTAGCCATACAGTCTATTTTAAGAATATTCAAATTTTAACGTCATTCATATTATGTTCTGCTAAAGCGGCCATTTTAGAACCCCTGGGCACGTTTCCGGATGATAGCGATGTGCGGGAGTATTTAGATGCCAAAGTTCCCTGTTGTTTATTTGGTTTTGTTTTACTTATTTTAAATATACGTAGCTTTAACTCATTAATCGTCTAGAATGTGAGTTGTGACGGGTGACGTTTGACAAGAGATAATAAAGATAACAGCGTTGTGCCAACGTCAAGTAACATGATACAAGGATACTATAGGAAGATGAATAATCTTTTATGTTACCAAGAGCTTTCAGATTCTTAGCACACTCGTTACCAAACCCTTTAAAAGCTCCTAACGTATATTTCATTTTAATTGGAACGATTGATGTTTTAAACAGCGCTATCCATAAAAGGGTTTATTTTTTTAAAGATGTCCCTTTTATGTCGTCCCAAACAAATCTAAGATACATTTTCTTAACCTTTAATCTCGTTTATCGTGAACGTAGTTTGGTAAAGTGACAAAAACGACCCAAGAATTCACCCAAACCTGCCTGCCCTTATACCTGCTCTTTTAAACCGACACAAAAAGATTGGATCCATTTGTAATACTGAAGTAAAGGCCCGATAAACTCGCTTCGATAAAAAGTCACTTTTCACAAACAATATTCGAGTATGCAGATCAATTGAACTGTATCGCAACTTCATTTCGGAAAACGTATTCAGTTTACCGATGGGCGAGTCCATTTTCACGGAATACTGAGCGATCATGATTGCTTTGATCGGGGTATCTTTCTGACGCGTATCACGTACTCGCTTCGCAAAACAGATGCATCCGTTTGAACAATACGTCGAATTGATTAAAAATGAACTTTCAGTTGTTTTTTTGGGAATCGTTTCCTGTGCAGAAACGCGTTGAAAATTCTACCCTGATTTTTAATTAAAACTGTTGTCGGAACCAGCAGCAGTTTTGACCGTTTTTGAACCTACGCGTGTTATATTTAGGTCACTATTTTGTGTAAACTTGCCTGTCCTCCTCTTTCAAAGGTACTAGAAGTCATCATTGATTGTGTTACCTGTAACAAAAGGAAATACAACTTAAATATAATTTTCATATATTTGCTTCAACTTCTATTGCAGAAACCCCGTGAAAAGCAGTGCATTTTCAGAAACGTTTATATGGTCACCATTAAATGAAATAAATATAATTAAATTGTCTACAGAAATTCAATTCGCAATAATGGCTTCGATAAAGAGTCATTCTCTAAGCCACATGAAAAGCAAATGAGTAATCTCAGTAATATGATAAGTAATCGTTTCACTGCAAAGCATCTATATACATACATGCCGTTCATTCAAATTCTTCTTCGCGACACTCTTGGAGGAGCGGTCTCCGTTATCAGGTAGTGACTTCTGTAGAAGTGGATGTGATTCATCCCACATTCGATCAGTCGCCATTTCTCCCTGCTTCTCAATATCCTGGTGCACTCTTTCAAGGGACCGCTCACAACTGACCTTATTTGAACAGTCTCTCGCTAACATGACCTTCCTCGTCCTCCGCTCTTTGTCTATTTAACTCCCAACATTTACTCCTTACCGACGTAGCCCGAAGAGTTGCCAAACTTAAGTGGCAATGGACAGGGCACATTGCTCGCAGAACGGATGGCCGTTGGGGCCGAAAAGTTCTGCAGTGGCGACCACGAACCGGAAGACATTGGAAGGTTTCCCACTAGGATAGATGATCTAGTGAGGGCTGCGGGAATCAGCTGGTTGCGAGTCGCACGGGACCGGTCAATGTGGAGACACTTGGGGGAGGCCTATGCCCAGCAGTGGACGTATTTCGGCTTAAATGATGATTTACTCCTTTCATCACCATGCTTGTTATCCCCGGAGGGTAAGACAGAGGACGTGTACCTAAAGTACACCCACATTTCGCCACTTATGTTTAAGTCTCATGTAATAGAATCTCCTTTCAAAAAAGTATAAAACAGAAAACATTGGCCTTATTTTATTTTCTCGTTCCGAGCTTGTGTTGGCGACTGCTATTGTTTCCCCGACCGGATCAAAAGGTCAGCCAATACTGATTGTGTTTGTTTTCAATTAGATTAAATCCTGGCCAGAGTTTCAATTTGATTTATTCAAATATTTTACGTCAGCTATCGGAATTAATTTAATTAATTTGATCTTGGACATCGGATCACTACCAATGTTAGTATAACTACTTTGCGATTGTTTAAAATGCCCGTGGCTAAATAATAACAGCCACAAGGGTCGATCTTTAAGGTGCTTACCAAGGTTGCCCCGTCGATGGGTGACCATCGATCAAATACTGAGCTTCTCCCATGCTTTGTAAAGCACGTTAAGCCGTTGGTCCCGGCTGTCATTTGTAGATCATTGACAGTCGTCACAGGTAGTCAGTGGGCGGGAAGACATAACAAAGGGTGTCTTATTTCCCAGTACTAACTGGGTTTTGGGGGTAAGATAGTCTCTCTATGAAAAATACTGGAAGCCGATTTCAACAAAAGGAAGGAAGGGAAAAGGTGAGGCAGATGATACAAATATACTTTACATTAAAACATCAACCTACACAGCAGAAACATAAATCAAATGTTTTTTTATGAATAAAAGAAAGCATTTTGACGTTTTTCTAAATGCAAACGATATATTTACAGTCCCAGATGAATTAATGAATATTTTAAAATGATATTTTTGTGAAATGCCCTTCACAAAGGCAATTTCTGACACGTTCATTAAACTGCTATGTCCTAATTCATAAGCGGTAGCGATTTCAATCATTTTTGAGTATGTTTTATTGATTAAGAATACATCATCTCTGTATAACGTACTCCCAACTATGTTTACTGGGTGACACGACCCAACCTTTTGTAGGTTGTCAGAAATTCAGACTACTGACGACCCATAACGACTGTCAAAGATCTTTGAAATAATTAAAAACAATGCATAACCGCACATTATAATAGATAAAATGAGAGCAATTATCAATTACCGAATTGTTTAAGTTTATTTATGCTGTCATCCTTTTTCTAAACAAAAATTTTAAAACGAGAGCCATCATTGTTAAAGTATTGTATCCTTAGAGACCAGAAGTGAAATATATAAAAAATTACAAATCACAAAATAACCTTGAACGTTATGTTTCTTACAAAGTATATTTAATCAGTAATAAGCAAATCAGTAAATAACAAGCCCATAACAATTAAATAACGCGACCCGAATCCAAATTATCTTCCCGCCTAGCATCTGTCAGTTGCCTCTCCTGACGTGCCTCCGACCAGAGACTAAAAAGAATAAAACATCATCCAAAGAGGTCGCTTGGACCAAGTAGGTTGGAAAGGGAAATATCTAAGAGTATTGTATTCTGAGATTTATTCTGCTTGTAAAACGTTTGTTCTTATTACTTATACCACACGTTCCCTTCCAAACATAAATGCTGAGGTATACGCTTTGTAAAGGCACCTTTAAGAAAATTGAAAAACCAAGTGTTGTTTTCATAAATCTTTCTTCTTTTGCAAATCGTTCTTTTATGTACCAAAGCGGTTTCATTGCATTGTTTACTTTCTTATTTCACTATTCAGAATTTTGATTCTCAGTAAGTGAAATAACGCTTTTTTAAAGAATTTAAAGTCACCATCATTATCATTACAGTCAAAAGACATCCACAACAGGATATAGTTCTCCCGAAATGGGGGTTTTACCATAACCGCCACGCTTGGCGCTTCGGGTTGGCGATCGCAGTACTTGTATAGTGTTACAAAAGAACAAAGAACACTGCAGCCCATTCTCAACCAAGTCGCCTCTTACGGGGATATATGAGATGATGCTATTCTCTACGTCCAACACCATACAGTACAGAATTTAAAGTAGTGTTCGCAAATGCTACTATTGAGCAAGAATCCCAGGTCCAATTCCTACAGTCCACCAAAGTATCATTAGATATTTCAATTTAGAATATCTCATCTCTTTCTCGTACCTAAATGTGACTCAAAGGATTCTGATGAATTTGGGTACACGTACGAATCACTTCTGTCTACCCCTCGTCGAGATTCAGGTAGGCAGGATGTGATGAAGTTCTTAATAAAAATAACCGTATGCTCGTTTATCAACAGCTTACTTCAATAGTATTCAGAAGACGAAAAGAAAATACTTCAACTCTGAAAAAGGTTATTCCTCCGTTGACGTGCGGCCTAAATACCGTGAAGAATAATGAATTAACCAAGCTTTCAAGGGCAACCTATTAATAACCTATTCATTAGTCCATGACATTTATTGTATCCGTACTGGTTAGGAGGAAGTGATAGAAAGTTGGGAACTAAATAAAATAGCGCCGGTCATAGAAAAACTAAAGTAACTACAGATAATTTGTCGTTGTATTGTCGTGTGTGACGGGGCAAAATGTTAAGGCGACTAGATGAGCTAAATTAGCAACTATCTTTGTGGTGGTTCAAACTTCGTTTGAAATGCTGTTAGGATAAAGTTCTAATCAGCTTGCACTACCAAGTGGTTGTTACGTCAGCCACTGCGGGCCAAATAGCGCGAAATGAGTGGTTTCGATCGATTTACAAAAAATCAATTGATTGGACTAAAAAAATGAAACACTAAAATGCCAATATATTGCTTGTAGGATTATTTGCCAAAAAATCAGAATGATCGCATGTATATTAGTATGTTTTTTTGTTGTTGAAAGTGAGTTTTAGAGACAAGTTCGTGATGTTTTTTTTATCGAATCAAATGAATTGTATTGTGTTTTCAAAACATTATCATACTAGCATATATCCTGAAGAAAATTATACATTTTTCTGGTTTTGTTTATAGCAGTGAATCATATATACTCATATAATCATAATAAATTCCAATACCTACTCGACCAAATGTATGAAACAGCTGTTTTTTTTACGATTACGATGGTGGTCCCATAGAGAAAGTTGTTCAGTTTGATGGTCTATAGCACACCCTTTCATATGACTATACCCTTTTGTTACACGTTGTATAAAACACAATGTATACTTGTAGCCGACTGTCAGCGCAACAAGAATTCAGGCCTTAGAAAAAACAGAAGCGTTACACATTCACAATACCTTTCGACAGTTCATTGAATACAGAACTCGTGTCTAGAGATTTCCTAGATAACCAGATGATGGACTCAATGTTGTTACCCAATCCCAAGAACTGAACAAGATTGGCGTAAAAGAAAAAGGCTGAGGATTGAGTTTATTTAGGCTCAAAGCTTTTTGTTTGACTACTTATGTCCACGTTCACCGAAAAGATGACGCTCTGATTATATAAAAAACAGCTGTTTAAAACACATTTTTGTATGGGACACAGTGACAGCTGTTTTTAGATAATCAGACTGTTTATCTTTTCAGTGAACATGGACCTTAGTTTTTGTAAAGATATTTTTTGTCGATAAAATAATTAAAACATTAAATATAATTAAAACTAAAATTCTATTAAATTTCAAGGTAAAAGAAAAGAAGGTGTAAGAAATGTCTTATAAGTACAGGGTAATTGGATGCAGGCCTTGAAATGGGTGATACTAACGCTCATTTGCAACAAATTTAACCCCAATAACTAGGGGCCTACCTGAGTGGTTTCGGATTCACATCTCGCAAAACAGGTGTCTCCGTATTTTTTCATACCCCGTGTCCCCAATGAACCTTGAACCCAATGTTCTATGTCAGTAAGTACATTATCTGGCTGTTATGATGGAGTCGGTTCAAGAAACGTGACCGCAATGTAAACCAGACATTTTGTTACATTTCAACGATTTTTGTTATGAATTTGTATGTTATTGTTGGAGTACAGTATATGAAAAGAAAAGAATATGAATTGGTACCTTGTTTCTAGGTTTCCATAATTATATTCTCAACTAACCTTCTTTTAATTTCATGTTGCTAAGTGCTATAAAGGGTGTAATAAATACTTTTACCAAAGCCAAAATGCTCTTGTTCTCCCCATCATTAAGACCATTTTTTTATCTAGACCATACTTGGGAACCTGCTAGTTGCGGAGATATTGTCAAAGTTGCAACTTTATCAGAATTTATTTTTAATACATGTTTTAAATGTAATAATTTTAAAACACCTCCATGACCCCCACACTATTCAATCCATCCACCAGCACAATGGTTTGAGTGCACTACATTGAGTTTCACCGTAAAACGTTATTTTGACCCCTAAAAAAAGCATTTCCTAGCAATAATTTTTGCGAAGAGTTATTTAGTTTGATTTACACCCTGAAGGAATTGGGTTAGGTCTTTGCCCAGCTGTGGGAAAGTGTAGGCTAGCAAAAAAAAAAAACTAAAACATCACACCTGTAATTCTAGAAGGATTAAGCAGATTTGTACCTAATAGTAGACCCGCTTTTCGTCAGCTATGCCCTATCCGTGCTGGAGTCCCTCAGGGCTCCGTTATCTCTCCCCTCACGTTCACGCTGTACACCAGCGATATACCGATGAACAAGAAGGTTCAGACAGCCCTATTTGCTGACGACACCGCGATTTATTACACTGGCCGTTCTCAGGCTAACATCCGCCGCATTCTCCAAACACCTGCCGACTCGCTCGGCGCTTGGTTCCGTAAGTGGAGAATTGAAGTTAACCCTGAAAAGAGCCAGGCAGTTTTATATTATAAGGCACGCCTTAAGCGTTCGCCAGGTCCCCTATCACTATGTTTGGCAAGCCTATTCCCTGGGAGAAGCAAGCCAAATATCTTGGAGTTATTCTTGACGACCATCTGTCACTCAAGGCTCACATCAAAGCAGCTCGTGACCGAGCTGCCTTCGCTATGGGGCGACTGCATTTCATGATCACTAGAAAGAGCAAGTTGTCTATCAAGTGCAAGTTGCGTCTTTACACCGCAGTCAACCGTCCTATCGTGACTTACGCTTGTATAGTATTTGCTCATGCCCACCCGCGTCATATCCACACGATGCAGACCTTGCAGAACCGATTCCTCGGTAAGATCACCGGTGCCCCCATTTACGTCCGTAACGATAGTCTACACGTAGACCTTAGAATCCCTACCGTTAAGCAGTTCATGAAACGCCTTTCCAAGTCCAACGTCCGCGTCACACCCTAGTCGCCCCCGACGATCCTATTACTATCTTGCAAGAAAGTAGGAAAGATACCAGTACAGTTCATAGAATGTACAAATACAGACCGAAAACATTCCGACCTCGCCGCAGAGGTCCGGCGCGCAATCCCCGTTCAATCCCTCCCCGACTCTTGCTCGAGCCAGCCCGCGATGCTGAGCCTGTAGTAATAAAACAGTCCCTAAATAAAGACAACCAGATCCAGCCTGTCCCTTTGCTGTCGCCAGCCACGCCCTAAGCCGAGGTCTGTACCGCACAGGGGGTGCCCTTAGAGCGCTGTCGCTTAGTTTATAGTTATTTTTGCCCTGGCTGGAGGCCTTAAATTCAAGGCATCCACGGGACTTGCCCGGTTAAGCAGAAGCCAGTCTTCCTAGACTGACCTGGGAGAAGCCCTACATAAAAAAAAAATTGTCAGTTATGATTATAATAAAATTTAAAAAGCCTTTTATTTCCAGTTTACAAAATGACTAAATCTACCTTATAAAAACAAGAGAAAAGGAAAATTAACAAATTAACTAATATCTATGTTATGCTAATATCCTTGCCAAATTATTATCAAAATTTAAATCTAATTAATACTATTCTAGGATATGTTTCAGTAGATAGGAACTAGTACTCATTATTATTCTTACTGGGACCCCCCTCAGGTAAAGGCCTCCTCCAAAGCTTTCCATTTCTCCCGGTCCTGGGCTCTTTTTGCCATTGTGGACCGGCTAGTTTTTTTTATATCATCCTCCCATCTAGTAATTGGTCTTCCCCTGTAGCGCTTGCCCGATGGGCCTTTCCATAGCGTAACTGTTTTTGTCCATCTTTGATCTTTGAGACGCACTGTGTCCGGCCCATTACCACTTTAATTTTTGGCTGTAGCTGAGTGCTTCTATTGCTTTGGTTTTAGATCTTATTTTTGTGTGCCTTATTCTCTGTACTCTCTTGATATTTAGCATGCTACGTTCCATTCCTTGCTGACATGTCATTATTTTATTCTTTATTTTGTTGTCAGTTATGATTAAGTCCCATGTAATAGAGGTGAGCCTATTGCCATCAAACGGGCGCAAATACAGACTCAGTGGCTGTTACTGAGAAATCTGTGATGGAAAAACCCAATAACACTTTCCCCGAAATGAGAATCAAACTCAGGACCCCATGTCAGCAGTCGTGCTAGCAGACCACTGCCGAGACCAACGAGGCAGTCTTACCATCATCTGCCTAGCCTTTTCCCAACTATGTGGACGGTGTCTAACCGGAAGCAGCTGAATACCAATATTTTACATGGAGCGACAGCCTATCTGACCTCCACAACCCAGCTAATACTGGGATAAAATACCACTTGATAAGACTAGTTGTCAACGGGACAGTGTTATATTTGTAGCAGGTATACTTTGATTTTTTCTCCATCTGAAGTATATGTGACTAGACCAATATCTCTTATTTATGTACTGAATTATTGTATCAGATACTTCTATTCGTAAACAAAGTAATATTTATTTATTTATTAAAACTTTATGCACAATTAAAACTGTACAAAGGCGGACTTAATGCCTAAGGCATTTTCTACCAGTCTACCTTAGGGTGATGCAGAGATAATACACAGTAGGTGCAATTATGGAAAAAAAAGACTAGAAATTATTTACAACTCAAATATATAAGAATAAAATAAATACATACATACATACATATAGCAAAATATATAAAGTTAAGAAAGATACGAAAACGACAAAAACCTAGTTTTGAGACGAATCTGCCAGCTCCTTGCGAATAAGCTCTCGAGCCTTCATTTTGAAAGTGAAACGACTAGTCAACGTCCTGATACTCTGAGGGAGCGCATTCCAAAGGAAGACCGCTTGGACAGAAAAGGAAGATTTTATAAAGCCAGTAATATTTCTGACATTTAGAAGGCCTACGTGGGTACTGGCACGTTTCGGGAATCTTTCATAAATAAATCGAATGACACAAATGTCAAATGTTGTGTGCTTTTGTGTTTATAAATAAACACAAATAGCCTCGCTATTTCTTTGGAAATAGATCAAACCCCACAGGGGGTGCCCTTAGCCTGTAGTAGCTTAGTCTTTTCTTTAGGCAGGTTGAGCACTTTCTGGGTGAACAAAGATAAAGATATTTGAGTGAACAAAGAACTTTATTTTGCAAATATGGGTCATCTCAAACGCTGACAAAAACATATGATAGTACAGCCATATTTTACCACGTATTGATGCGAAAGATTAAAAAATAACAACTTACAACTAAATACAATTTTAAAATTATAACACACTAAATAAAATATCAAAGAACATATTGTTATTAATAATACACAATTATGCAGTAGCTTAAGAACTTTTTCTCAATTAGGAATTCCCATATGTTTTCGCCAATAAAGCTTCGGAATCTTTTTTTAAATACTGAAAGCGGAAGCTCGGGGTGCTACATCTGATAGTCGTCCAAATCAGCAACTTGCTCTAAAATACAATCTTGTGGAATCGGAAGTGCCCTACTACAGGTATGCGCTCGACCCAGTTCTCGATAATGGCAGTATAACACTGTACTGGGATAAATCCATCATCACTGAGAGGACTGTTATAGCCAATAGGCCTGATATAGTGGTGATGGATCGATCAGAGCGGCGCGCAATGATTGTTGACATAACGGTCCCGCATGTTGAGAACCTCGTGAAAGCCGAGATAAACAAATCAAGTATCTTGACTTGGCCCGCCAGGCCAGCGATCATACCTGAGGAGGCTCTCGTTAGGCAGCTGGATCAAGGGCTTGATTCAGAAAGTGGTACTCCTGGACACGGCTCGTATTGTTAGGAGGTTCCTCTCTCTAGAGCCCTGACCGCCGGTAGCTTGGACCCTGTTCCCGATACCGGTGGGCTACAATTTTTTTATATTTTTAAATGTTTTTTAAATATTTTAAAAATGTAGAATGTTTGTTAAAAATTTAATAAAGGAATAATAACAATATCGCTGGACATTAACACACAGCGCCATCTAGTGCCACACTAAGCAAGGCTTGTGTTGTGGACACCAGATAGTTGATATACTACATATATACTTACAATACCATTGCGTTTGCAGGGTAATCCTTTCGGAGTGTTAAATTTAGATAAAGATATTTAAAAAATACATATTGTTCAGAGGTATACTTTGCATGTTAGGTGCTGAACTTTAGTCTCGCTGAAATAACAGCCTGTGACAAGCCAGGTTTGCTCACCGCCCAGCGTCCCTTTGTCATGCAAATGGGATGTTCAGCTTTTTATGCTTGATTCTATTGGGTGCAAGCTTTTCACCTTTTCGAAATACGGGTATATTAATAATGATGTTTATGAAATTGAAGTATGTGGCCCAAAAAGGATGAGTTTTAGGAACCAAATCACGTGGTCAATAGTTATCCAAGTAACGGTCAGTTGTTAACAAAAGATATAGCTACTTATTTGTCCGTAACCCGCTGCGGCCAAAATTTCAAGGCATCCACAGGACTTGCCCGGTTAAGCAGAAGCCAGTCTGTCTAGACGGGATTGCGAGATGCCCTACCCAAAAAAAAAACTGCGGCCGACACTTGAAACTCTCAGCAATGGTACAATACATCATCTTTTGCCCTTGTCTATCTTCATCCATCAACATTTGTTCATCAGCAATGCTGCATTTTGTACCTTTTTTTTCGGATGGAAAATCATCAAATATACTCGTACATCATCTTTTTATTTACTCTCCTTTCGCAGGTATGCGGGAAGAGATTTCATTAGAAATAAGCATCACCTTTGTACCTATTATCTATTCCTTTCTTCTTTTCTGTATGTAGTGTGTACATAAATTGTTAAATAAATAAATAAAATAAAAATAAATAACTTCTCTCACTCTAGACGGCGCGGGATCCCGGGAGTGTCAGACTCCATCCATGTTCCTTACTCGCCCTTTATGTTCCGGGGCCGCGGTATCTCTACCGTAAGGTTGAGGAAATAATCCTCAATCAATGTCCTTGTGGGTTTTAAGGACCAAAGAACTATCCACCATTATATATTTAAAAGCTCCAGATTTTCCAGGAATTCAAATTAATTATTCCAATATAATACTAAAGTACACAATTTGGGAGCGAATCAAACTACGGACCGGGACGGATTTGGTCGTCGGCACCAAAACGTGACCGAAATTAATGATTTGGTATTTGAAGTGAGAGGGGCTCATTACAGCCCTGGAATCTAATTTGTAATTGTTTATTCTGTAGAAAATGTTTCGTTTTATGAATAAATTGGTCTAACAGAAAGGAAAATGCAATGAAATTAGATTAGCGGATTCTGGGAATGGTTTGACTTGTGTGTTTGTAATCTCTGGCGCTAATGCTCGGTGGAATTTGAATCAGATATTCTAATGTAATTTTGGGAATGTGATTTCCTTGGAATTATGTGGTAATCTGGTTGTCGTACATGTTTTTAGAGGTCCGGTTTGGTCGAATTTAATGTCATTTGACGTCTGTTTTGGCAATGCCGACTTGACATTTAATCGTTCAAAGACACACATTTACACTTGTTTTCACATGGGGCAGGCAGAGACTGCAGTAAGCCAGCATTTCATAATTGATTAGAAAAATTTAAAGTCTGTTAAGAATGAAAGCTTTTACTAACAAAAAAGTTCAGTAATTGCGTATTGTGTCATGAAGAACATAGGTATTTCGATTCAAGCATTTACTATTAATTACCCACCCTTTTATTCAAGGTAACGAGCTAATCCCTGTTCACAATGAATGTAAGAAAACAGCATCACCGCAACACTGAGTCTCGAGACTAGATATTTGAGCAGTTGATCTGTAAAGCAGGCTATTGCGGCAATTATCTCGAGCGGGCACAAAGCACGCTGACGCTAGGGAGGGTCAACTTGATCCTATTACTTGTTTCCTTAATATTCAGTTACTGGCACGGCGCCGCCAGCATTTAGATTGAAAATAGTCCCACGGGGATAATACTTTTGGTGTGACAATCTTAGGTCCAAATGTATCCTATATCGTACCCTAGACCATGGTGTAATCTGTTTGTTAAATGTCATGGAAATCGTTCAAAAGGTACCGCTAAAAGTAAAGTTTCAAAAGATCAGGGACACTTTAAAATGTATAAGATCTTAGATAAAAAGAAGAAGATGAAGACCTATTGTTTTTGTTGATAACACGAAGCAAGCAACATAAGCTTTATTCAGGTAACACGAAGTTAATGAATTTGATTTGCACGAATGACATTTATTTACAACATAACTGTTTTAATTACATTGTTTACACACTAAAACTCTTGATTAGTAACAAAAATATTTACAATTATCAGAAGGGTTTCAAGGCGTCAAAAAGTTCGTCGGTAAAGTGCTCAGAAGGCTTGCAGCATTGCCACGTTGGATATCAATGCTGAATGAATGACTGGAATGGTGGTTACCTATCGGTAGAAACAGAATGGCACCACAAGGCAGGCCTATATGGCCCGGTCGAGAAAAATCACAATACTCTAAACTAGAGACAGAAACATTGACTCCAAGAATCAGTTCTAACTACGTATCCCTCAATAAGTAAAGATAACTTTGTATTATTACATTTATCTCTTTACAAACGGTCTAGCTAGAGATACGCTTTTAGTTTTCCAACTTTTGGGCCTTGTGACGTAACTTACCAATTTCCATTAAACTATTAGGTACTGAAACTGTTTGAAAATTGTTTTTAGAGAACAAAACATTAATTTGTTTTACTATACTTTAAGGTGTATTGTTCGGTAAAACCCAAACACGTGATATTTTGGTTTTAAATAATTTCGTTTATTAACGGTGCTGTGTGAAGTATTGTTTTTTTATAAATAACAAATAAGTACCTCTTGCCATCATCTGCCTAGCCTTTTCCCAACTATGTTGTGGTCGGCTTCCAGTCTAACCGGATGCAGCTGAATACCAGTATTTTACATGGAGCGACTGCCTATCTGACCTCCACAACCCAGTTAATACTGGGAAATACGATACCACTTGGTAAGACTGGTGTCAGACTTTTTGGGCCACTGACTAGCTTAACGTGCTTTCCGAGGCACGGAGGAAACTCCGTATGTAGGGGTGGGGCAAGCATGGCTTAACCTAAAGATCAACCCGAGCGGCTGATATTATTTAGCCACGAGCTCCTCCAAATAAGTACTTTTTGTAAGGGTTATTATCTGCTGGGGTTGCGGGCCTGTTCGAAAGAGATACCGCGGCCCCGGAACATAAAGGGCGAGGAAGGAACATGGATGGGTTTTAGTCAGTAAGAGTCTGACACTCCCTCCAGAGTGGGAGAAGTCATTTGATGATTTCCCACCCTAAAAAAAAAAGAGGGTTATTATCAAATCTTGAGGTTTGAGTTAAAACCAATTATGCGTACACGCAGTGCCCTACGTTAGCTGTTTCTTTGGTCGTAGTGACCAAAGTGCCACATCATTATGAGTTAAGACAAAAGTGTTAAGGAATGAAAATGCTTTGTTTTCCTATGGCATGAGACAACTGGTACCGGTAAAATGGGGGGAATACGGATCAAGGGGTGAATGGAAACAAAACTTTGGAATGGATTTTAAAGTTGAATTCACATGATATGGTACCAACAAGTACTCTACTGTGTTAACTAAATTATACTTAATTATAAAGGTACCTTTGTTGGCGCTATACCATGTAAGTTAAGCGATAAAATCCCTTCCAAAGTTTTGTTTCCATTCACTCTTGGATCCCTTTTCCCCCCATTTAACGGTAATCATCATGGACTACAACAAGCAAGGTTGAATGAGGCAGAAGAAATCATGTATGAATCGACACAAATTGATCCCTTATATCAAATGCAAGGCACAGGCCTCAGGTGCCCTAAAAGCGGGTGCCCAATGTGGCATACGTCAAATTACAAACTCACTACAATAGGCAAGCCAATATTATGCAATTACATATTATTATTATGGTGCCACGTTAGTATAATGGCGACAATCTCGACTCGATCTCGGTTTGATTCCCGGGTCAGGCGAGTTGATAGTTTTTGGTTTAATCGATAATTTCTCATTTGCAGCCACGGAGTCTGGATTTGTGCCCGTTTAGTGGCAATAGGCTCATCCCCTATTAAGGCCCATGTAAAAACAATAAACAATTAAGAAGAAAATTCAATTACCTTTTTTAACACTACTGGTGTCACCTACTGACTAAATCAATCTAAAGATTATAAGGTACAAACCTTTTGAAAGGTAAAATGAAAAATAAAAAAAAAAACGATTAAGAATAAAATTTAATTACTCATATGTTTAACATGATAGAAGAAAGATTTAGATACACGTGTGAAATCATTCCTAAATCAGTGTAGTCGATGAAAAAGATTCTGTCGTCGATTCACTCATGAATTAATCGTTCTGTCGGCGAAACGTTCGTAGCGTAGAGGTTCTGTCGTTGAAAAATTTTTAAACGAAACCTTCTCTCAGTGGCTCAGTCTGCGGAGAAACGTCTGTCGGAGTTAAGTTTCAGAATCATGTTCAGTCACCGAAAAGATAACGTCTGTTTATCTAAAAACAGCTCTTTAAGGGATATGTTGCCCTACAAAAATGTGTTTTCAACAGCTGTTTAAGATAATTAGATCGTCACCTTTTTGGTGACCATGGACTTAAATGGGACTTACATGTATGCCTAACCCGTTAACCTAGCGTTAGCCTGAATGTTATGTTATATTCTTCAGAACATTATAAATATAGTTAGTTACTAGCTGACCGGTGCAACTTCGTCTGCGTCTCATAAATTGAGATGTCAGCTATCCTATCTTTCAAGTTGGATCAAACTGCACACGGTGTACAAATTTGATTAAAATCGGTTAAGTGGTTTAGGAGTCCATTGAGGACAAACATTGTGACACGAGATTTATATATATTAAGATAAATATAGTCACTTTTATTTAATGTGTTATAAAACGTTGAAGACCTAAGCCGGTTATAAGAGGATTGTAGTAGGTACGTACCTAAGAGAATATTTAAACGCTTCTTATTTATAACTAGTTCTTAAGTAAGTAGTTGGCCATGTCTTTATATTTATGTCTGTACTTAGATAATATCCCTCAGTATATTTACTATTCGCAGAAGTTATTTAGATTTACAACTATTAAATATATACCTACCCATTAACAATTTAAGCATTTATGTGAGTCTCGGTAATCCAAAACTCGAAAGTGCAAATAATAACTGCAGCCCGATATTTGGACAACTCAAATAAGTCACGATAGCATAAGAAGTCTAAAGTTTTATGGAATAAAGTTAATGCACTTAGACAGGAGGACCATACTTTTAGTCACTGTTCAATGATGTGTCTGTAAGGCCTGAATTCTTGTCGCGCTGACGGTCGCTGATGTCACCATACTGTGACGCTGACATCAGCGGTGACGTCACGACCGACCGTGCGTGACCGAACGATAGCGCGACAAGAATTTAGACCTAATAATCCGTACAGACCATATCATTACACCTCGAATATAAAAAATCTTCCCTCGAAAACTTTGCTTGCATGAACCTCATATAAATATAACCTATATTGCGTCCTACAAAAACCATTCTTCCAGTGGACCGGTGCGTCACTTGACCACAATAAGGGCGGTTTAAGTGGACGCTAACTAACTACGCCCCGCAACACAATGCACTGTCTCTCAGTGAAACTTAATCCAGCCGAGGTTATTATTCTTGGTTGGGTGTGCGAGAGAGATAACTAACTGAATATTGGTAAGTTACAGTAAATATAAGAAATTATAAATAAATAAGAGAGAGGGCATGTTGAAAGACCTCCAACTAGGTGAACCAATGACCTGGTGAAGGTTGCGGGAATCCGCTGGATTCGAATCGCACGGGACCGGTGAATGTGGCGACACTTGGGGGAGGTATGTTCAGCAGTGGACGTGTTTCGGTTGAAAGAAAAGAAAGAATAAGCATTTATAAAAAAATAATAGACCTGTTGAAATAATGATGATGATAGGTCTGCGATGGTCCATAATGAATCTGGGACTTTTTTGTGAAAGACATTTGCGCGAAAGACACTTGAACGAACCCATTTGCGCGAAAAAACAAATGCGCGAATGGACTTTTGCGCGAACAGACATTTGCGTGCCAGGACACATGCACGAATGGACTTTTGCCCGAAAGGACAATTGCGCAAATGGAAACTTCCGCGACTGGACATTTGCGCACTGGTTTTTTTAGTTTTCCGGCATGGGTGTCGTTTTCAATGGTGCGCTATCTTGGATTTTCTTTTTCGCCCCATTTTCGTAATCAGCGACCCCAAAAACCATGAAAATATCATCATCTGCCTATCCTTTTTCCAACTATGTTGGAATGGGTTTCCAGGTTAACGGGATGCAACTGAATACCGAAATTTTACAAACTGACCTCTAAAACCCAGGTATTGGGTAATACAATAGCGTTTGGTTAGACTGGTGGGCGGACTTTTGGGCTTCTATGTCTATCTGTATTGACTTTCGAAGATATACAAATGAATTGATTGCTGAATGGCTTAACGTGTTTTCCAAGGCACACAGTTAATTCAATATGTACCGAATTGTTATTTGCCCATCCATGGCCCAACCCGGGTAAAGAGTGTCATCCTGAATTTCGATAGGTGAAGCTAATTATCATAATTCATTACTAATTGTGGGGCACTTAGTTATAATAAAAGATAGTAATTAACTAAATAGTCGACATACTATAATTATCGCATACAATTTCATGCGCTTCTTAAAACATTTAACTGAAATTATCATTATTGACAGGTAAATTGCTTGAGTTTCGGTTATAATAGAGCAAAACGATTAACTCAATGGATATATGATATTCGGAATTCAGAGTAGCCTGAGTCTATAATAATTAAAAGTTGAGATGTTCGATTAAGGATGAACATAATTATATTAATTTAACCCGAATCCTGACTTTAAGATTGTATGGCATGACACACTCAAAATAATTAATGGTATTCGTTACTCTAAATGTCAAACAGTAACGTAGCGAGCTTTTAATACACAATACTTATGAATCCCTTTGTTATTTATTTTTAGTTTAATTTGGGCTAAGTAAAGATAATTATTTAATTTGAAAAAATAATATATATATATTTTTTTTTTATATGCCACCGTAAAATTGTCAAATACGTGATATTGTAATATCTCTAGCGATATTGTAAACTCTCGAATTATTGTCAAACGAACATACTGCTTACAATAAAACGCAATATTTTTTGTGAAATGCATGCGATGGTAGTCAACCAATGCGCTGTGGAGGGAAAGAGGGGTCCCCTTTGCCCAGTGGTACCACTCTCATGAAAAGATAATGCACCACCTGAGAAATACCGATTAATATATCCCAACCTTAAAACACTTTATATTCCCCTAAAAAGCGTAGTCGACGAAGCCCCGCCTCGCGGGGTTCCGAGTGCAAGGTTTAAAGGAACCGAACTAACCTAACGGGGAGGTGCCCCAAGTCCCGGTTATGGGGGCAGAGATACTTCCGTATGTTTAGTTGACAATATTTCGAGAGTTTACAATATCGTTAGAGATATTACAATATAACGTGTTTGACAATTTTACGTTAACATATACTTATATTAGCCCACAAAGGGTCTATAGCTAGAAAATATTCCATTAACTTCTTTATTAATTTGAGTCCTATTTTCCCAACTATGTTGAAGTCAGCTTCAAGTTTAACCGGATGCAGCTAAATGAGCCACCTTTTGTATTTTTTTTAAACAACATGCAACTAAGGACAGTATGGCGGGATACGATCCACTCATTCCGATCCCAGTAGTTTGTCTCTCGGGGTTGCGGGACTGGTCGAAAGAGATACCGCGGCCCCGGAACGTAAAGGGCGAGGAAGGAACATGGATGGGTTTTATTCAGTAAAAGTCTGACACTCCCTCCCGCTCCGCCTAGAGTGGGAGAAGTCATTTGATGATATCCCATCCGAAAAAGAAGTACTTTTTGTCTCGTTTCAAGCATTAATCGTATTCGATTTTGTGTCGACCCAATAGGTACATCGGATTATCGCTTCCAGTTTTATTGATACTGTAAAATATTGGATCAGATTGTGCATCACTATTTTTGGTGGAAAACCGATTAAACATTGTGCAACTGTTTTTTTTTAATTTTGTATCAACTGTTTTCGAACCTGTCTGATTTAAATTAATATTTCGAGAAGCCGATTTTAATTTACTGCGGTGGAACTAAAAAATAGGTCATGTTTAAAGCAATTCTTTATAGCAAACGGTTCATAAAATAAATACGTCGAATCGATTCCGAAACCTCATCTTGTGGTTGCTGTTTATTTTCGGGTTGTGTGTTTCTGACCTCACTAGTTTATGACCGCGATCCTGCCTGCGCGGAGTTCGGTAATCTTCCCATGAAAACCAACAAACGAAAAAGAAGTTTAGTTACACTTAATTATATTGTGACTTCGGGATATCTTCCGTATTTTTTAAGCTATTGCATAGCTTCTTTCGCGGGCCTTGAGCGTGGAGACCGAATCCAGAAATTCCGTAACGAATATAACCTAACACCCCATGTCACCCCACGTCAGATAATGACAATGACAAGCTTGTTTGCTTTTTAATATATTGCCGTAACTAGGAGTTGTAGGTTGTAAACATTTGATGTTAGACCTTCTTCGTAACCATTTTTTATCAACTTACTTTGCAATTATAATAATATTTATGTATTTTATTTTTTCGCTTGTGTCCGGCTCAAGGACCAAACGCAGACTGAATGTTCAGGCTCGGCTTTCCATCACGATGAAATTATGAATTTTATAATGATGGTTCCACACACACATACACAGACACGTCAAACTTATAACACCCCGTCGTTTTTGCGTCGGCCGCGCCAAACTATTGAACGGATTTGGTTGTAATCGGCAGACCGATACTGAACAACTGAACTTCTAACTACTTCAAAATGGAACTAGTGATTATAAAAATCAACACTAGTTCCATCATGGTACTGTTAATGTTACTAGTGGAACAAGTGATACAAAAAAGACGTGACGCGAAAAAAGACGACGATAAAAAAAAACGCACGGTCGGCGCGCAGACAGCCCGCGGACGGCGCGCAAGCACGCGGCCCGTTCGCTTGCGGCACGCGGACCGCGCTCGGACGCAAGCGAGCGACACCGCAAGCGAGCGGACCGCGTGCTTGCGCGTGCTTGCGCTTTTTTATCACTTGTTCCACTAGTAACATTAACAGTACTATGATCAAAATCACAATCAAAATCAAAGCATTTATTTCAAGTAGGCCAGTTACAGGCACTTTTGAAATGTCGAAACAAAAAAGAACATTTAAATTAGATACAGTCCCAGTCACAAGACATAAAAACTGTGAAAGTACTGTAGTTGGCCATTCCCTAGCGTAGATCTCTATGGAGAAGAACGGGCAAGAAACTCCATGGACACTCTTTTAAATCAAAATATTCAAAATAATCTTGGTTAAATCATTCATGTCGAGATAGTATATTATGTGAGAACAATGTAGCAAGATGTGCACGTTAAAAGTGTCATGAAGGAACTAATGTTGATTTTTATAATCAATAGTTCCATTTTGAAGTAGTTAGAAGTTCAGTTGTTCAGTATCTGTGTGCCGAATACAACCAAATCCGTTCAATAGTTTTCGATCCTCGTCATTCCTCCATAATCCATTCTTACAAACTTTCACATTTATAATAGCATAAGACACACTACGATATTGGTTCCTCCAATAAAATACTAAATGTCAGGGGTCGCCAACCTTTTCCTTGGAAACGGTCCCTTAACTGGGAATACTGTAAGAAACCGTTAGGAGACAGCGATCATATTGCAATCACAAACCCATCTGCCAACAGATTATGACATTATTACACGGATAACTTTCTCTCTTGTGGTAATGGCAAAGAGGTCGGTTATAAGCTGAAATGGATTTACACAAATATCAGAGTTAAAATACCGTTAATATTAGTACATTACAGAAAAAACACAGCTGTTTCGTGTAAAACTGCAGTACCGACTAAATGGACAAAACACCTCCCCCCACCCTCTCCTACGGTCAAAATGTTTGGAACAGTTGATCAAATGTAAACGTCCACCTGTCCGCATATTACGCATCGAATGCATCGCATCCAACGCATCGCAGTATCCTTTATACTTACAGCAAGTCACTGATCGGCACCGTACGGATCGATCGAATGTATTCAATAATACTTTAAAAAAATTACCGATGAAATTTTTCTGTGAGGTTTACAACTATGTAAGTATACGTGTTGCGGGCCTTTTCGAAAGAGATACCGCGGCCCGGGAACCATAAAGTGCGAGGAAGGAACATGGATGGGTTTTAGTCAGTAAGAGTCTGACACTCCCTCCCGCTCCGCCCAGAGTGGGAGAAGTCATTTGATGATTTCCCATCCTAAAAAAAAAAAAAAAAAAAAAGTACTGTATACGTGGTATAGCCTTTCCACCCTGCTGTGTGATTCTGTAATACCTCATTCTAAAATTTGAATCTGAATCCGCTGTGAGTTTCTTGATTGAGTTATAAAATCTCGGTTGATAATTATTAGAATATACACTAGCGCCACCCTAGCGAGCGTGTCAGCGAGTTGAACTAAATTTATAGGTATAATCGACCGGCTGTATATACAGGGTGTAAACTACCTCATCAAAAAGCCGTTAACCAAGCATTCTGTACATCAAACTAAGTAAGTTTACGCAAAAAATATTGCTGGAAACAACTTTTTTTTGAGGTTATAAATCATGTTTTGTGGTAGAACTCAATGTAGCGCACTTAAAACATTGTGCTGATGAATGGATTAAATATTACGGAGGTCGTGGAGGTATTAAAAGTCAAAATCTTCCAAAAAAAACTTGTATTTAAAAAAACTTATCAAAAAGTTGTTACTTTGACCCCCCCAGTTCCCAGGTACGGTGTAGAACAAAAAAATGATCGCAATGATGGGGACAACAAGTGCTTTTCGGCTTCGTGAAGAGATGGTTTACACCCTTTATGTATAACTAGCGCAGCTGTAATATAGGTACCACAATAATTAATTGATCTGCGAAGATGTAGGGAATTCATGGCATTTCACAAATTCAGCCGCCTGTATACCGATCTTCGGAGTTCTTCTATGAAAAGAATCTCCCCCAGAATTTATTTAAAAGATTAATGGATAAATAAAAGCGGTAGTGCCATAAATTTTCTAAGTCAGGTGTAATTTGGAAAGTAATTAATCAACTGAGCGCTAGGCTCTCAAGGTCGAGAGAGCGCGAAGGAAAATATCAACAAGTTTCTCAGGAGGAAAATTCGCACATAAAATTCATGCTTTTTTTCTCCTGGAGGTAGGCAGTTAATACTATGCGCCACCTACACGATCCATAGATACTTACTCGTTCACGTTTATAAATATAAGGTGTAAACAGACTCTCTACAATGCCGTCAACCAAGCATTCTGTACATCAAACTAAATATATCAAACTAGATTATTGGTGGGAAACGCCTTTTTCTTGTGGGTCAAGTTTTTCGGTAAAACATTGTGTTGATGAGTGTATTGAATAGTAAGCGGGTTATTTATGTAGGTATTTGTAAGATTATGTCCTTAAAAAAAAATGTGAAAATGTTGAAACTCTGACCCCCAATATCTCTGTAACTAGGAAGTTTCCCGGCATGGTGCAGAACCAAAAAAAAATGTATTGACGGGTAGCACAAATGCTTTTCTGCTTCGATAAATAGACCCCTATTTACACCATTTACATCTTACACACACCCACTGGTCGCGAGTAGTATATCAACTATCTAGTGTCCACGACACAAGCTTTCCTTAGTGTGGCACTAGGTGGCGCTGTGTGGTAATGTCCAGCGATATTAATTTATTTTATTCACAAACACTCGATTCGATTTCGATTCGGAAAGGCTTATCTCGCTCGCTTTCGTAATGCCAGAAAAAGACAGTGATTACGACTTGTCGAATCGGAATCGAATCGAGTGTTTATGAATGAATTTGTGAATGCTGATCTTTCTGAACATCACAACATTGCGGGAATATCCTGGATGAGGCTGGCACAAGAACGTGGAGCTTGGCACAAGCAAAGAGAGGCCGATATCTTGCAGTGGGTAAAGTCAGGCTGTGGATGATGATGATGATGATGATGATGTCCTTCTAGGGCGTACTATCTCGGGGTTTTTATTCACATCTGACTTGGAACTTTTATGGGAAATTTACACGAGAATATCCCTGCTGAAATTCGAAGGAAAAGAATATTGTCTCGGCTTTATTCTCCTGAAATAAAATTCGTTGGCACTTGACTGTTATAAGGGTTTCTTGTCCTTTGTTAAGGTTTTGAGTTTATGTGAGTCATTGAACTGTAAAAACCATCAGTAGTGGTAATCATACACGATTAGGGTGTTCGAAAGGAGAGTGGGAAGTCGTAAGTTCGGTCCCTGTTATGTGTAACTTATGTGTAGATCTAAACCCATTTGTACCTACCACTAGGATTTTTTACTTAGTTTCGTTATCAGGAATACTTTGGAAAAAGCGAGAGTTACGATGGCCCAGTGGTGGCGGCCGCGACTTGAGAACTGTAAGTCGTAGGTTCAAACCCACGCAGGCACATTACTTTGTGTTATTTATTTCATCACCACTGCACTCAAAAAAACGGTGAAGGAAATCATCGTGAGGAAACCAGCATGTTCTAGAATTCGAAGACATGTGACATTTCCAATCTGCACTGGGCCCACGTAGTAGATTATAGCACATACGCAAAATACGCGCTTTGAGGTAGAGTTGCGGACACCAACCCGATAAACCATACAATACAAATACTAAAAAAGTAGAAGTCACCAGTCTGGATGCATAGACCGACACACCCAAAAATAACTTCGTATTAAGAGTCCTCTTAGTGATTTGTCTTAGTAGGTATTTATCAATTTGCTCTTGACTGTAATTATTTCTTTGTGAACCGAATGAAAATGTCTACAGTATTAAGACCGCTTCTGAACTTAACTTTGCTTGTGATTTGTCCTAGTAGGTATGTATCAATTTGCTCTTGACTGTAATTATTTCTTTGTGAACCGAATGAAAATGTCTACAGTATTAAGCCCGCTTCTGAACTTAACTTTGCTTGAAGTAAGAAACAAATGAGGCTGAATTGCAACCAATTTAATAAATAGCCAACATTCAACGTTTTATTCGTCTCTTTATGAACTTAAACGTCTTCACAAAGGTTGGAATAAAATGAGCGTGACTTACAGAGATTACGTAAATTGAATAGTTTCAGCAAAGTCATCTCTCCCGACGAATTTCTTCGGCACAATGGCCCACTAGTTCAAAAGGTTTGTGATAATAACACATAATTTCTTCCATAAACTACACTGACAAGCAACAAGTTCATATTATAAAGAAAGTAGATATGTCAAGCTTTTTGTGAGCCACTCAGACAATCGAATGTAATCGTTGTGTAATTTTTCGTTGTCTAAGTTTAACTTTTAAAGTTTTGTAAACCGAAATAGATATCATAATTTATGGCCTTAAATGTCTACCAAATGTAGATTTAAGGACTAATACATTATCCATTAAGTATATAGGTTAGGCCATTTTTTTTTATTGGGACACGCCCGCCACACACGCCCAAACCACTGTAACTCCTGAAAATCAGAATCAACAGTGGCGACCACCAGAAAAGCGCCGAGACAATGAAGCTCGACGAAGTCCCAGAGAATGAATTTAACTGTCTTGGATCCCGCAACGAAATTAATCAGGAAAATAAACATCACTGTACTGTTGGATATCTTATTGATTAAGTTTAAAGCAGTTGCTACGCGTACAAAATCAGAATGATTAGAGATACCGTGGCCCCGGAACAAAAAGGGCGAGGAAGGAACATGGATTCATGGATTTCTTATGAAATAAGCAGTACCTTTGTGCTCTTCTATTGTTAATGTAATGTACTATTAAGTATTTTGTGTGTACATAAATAAATAATAAATAAATAAATGGATGGGTTTTAGTCAGTAAAAGTCTGACACTCCCATCCTACTCCG
The DNA here is from genome assembly GCA_916618015.1 of Xestia c-nigrum. Taxonomy (NCBI): domain Eukaryota; kingdom Metazoa; phylum Arthropoda; class Insecta; order Lepidoptera; family Noctuidae; genus Xestia; species Xestia c-nigrum. The sequence goes on along the minus strand of OU745245.1, from coordinate 7,329,437 downwards.
CCCAGAGCGTGAGGAGTCACTTGATGATTTCCCACCCGGAAAAAAAGGCTCTCCCAAACGATTCAATACTTTAAAAAAAAATATCATCTTTATACTAATAAAGCACGTCCATATATCTGACGCAAGACAATGAGTGACGTTAATGACATCATGCCATAATCCATACAGATTAAGCAACAGATTAGTAAACAATGAACATTCACTGATAGCACCATGATACTAGCCTTGATAAGGCAACAAAGAGATAATATCAGGCCTTTATACCTCAAAGAGTTACAAAGAAGTCAGCATATTGTAGGCACACATAACATTACCCCTGTAATCTGACGCAGGGTTTGGCAGATGTGTAGCGAATAGTAAACCCAAGTCCCATGTAATAGGAGCGAAGCTTCATTGTCACTAGTGCCATTAACAGTTCCATCCCCCCTAGTAGCCTATTAGCCTATCGCTATCAACCGGCCACACATCCAGACGCCATGGGTGCTACATACTGTGAAGTTTCTGATGAAAAAACCCAAAAAAACTTTGCCCAAGCCTCGGGCTTGATTCCTAGCCCAGGACTTCATCATCAGTCGTACTTATAACTACCCGACCATGATTTTAAAGCCCATCGTACAGTCACCTGGACAACCAGTGCTTCTCTCACACTTACCCAGTATTAACTGAGTTGTGGAACTCACATATAAAGTTAAACGCATCGGTTCTTCAGTGCAGACTATAATTGACAGATAAATCACACGTTGAAATTTTAACATACCACAGATAACATAGAGACAGCAATAGCTACATTTTGAAACAGATTATCATAACAACATAGGCAGTCGCATGGTCAAAAACATATATTATTGTACCATGGGCAGTCGCTTTTAAGTAAAATACTGGTATTGTATTCAGCTGCATCCGGTTAAACTGGAAGCCGACCCCGACATAGTTAGGAAAAGGCTAGGCAGATGATATGGCCAATCACCTGGAAAGTTAACCGGGATTTTTGAAAAATTGTGGTTTTATAGATTTTGAAGTGCTTTTTTTGAATTTTCACTTTGCCGCTCACACCACCACATTGGAAAAATAGCGACCAAAAATAGGATTTTTCTCATTTAATGTATATATCACTTTTTCCACTTCATGTTAGCAAGAGAACTTTCGACTAGTATAAGGCAACAAAAGATACACAATTATTTATGTTAGTCCATTCTGAAGTTAAGCAAACATCTCAGTATTTCCCCTAAGGACGCACCTTTTCCTTCTCCAAAGTATATAGTGTTGACCCTCTTGAAACTCTGTAAATAACTTCATATTTATTATGTTTATCTTAGATCCCTGGGCTTAGGATAACACCGGCTGGTTTCAGCTAAAAATAATGAGCTAATTATAATTTCATTCAGTTTTAATTTTATAGGATGATTCTGAGACTCTGCTTTAGTTAATAAACAGTTGAAGTATATTTATTTATTTAACACTTCAAGCACAACGTACAGAGGCGGACTTAATGCCAAAGCCATTTTGTACCAGTCAACCTTTGGGTGATGCAGAGACAAGCAGTGATAGGTGTATATCTGAAAATAATTTAATTAAAACTACGAGGATGCATAAGAAAATATATTCATCTACCCAAATATCATAAACCCTCTCTAATGCGTTCAAAAACCATAAGCAATGACCAGCATTACCAACCTGCAGAAATAAACAGAACTGTAATGAACTCATAACCTACTGAAAACAGTAGGTTATGAGTTTAAATTTGGAACAGGTGTCAAATTCAAATCGCACGACATTGTGATCTCGAGTGACACAAGAATAGTGACTTTGTTCGTTTGTCTATGATTTAAAAAAAAATACAGATATCCGAAACGCCGCCATTTCGAGTTGTCATCTGTTCGTTAGCTTTTTATTTCCCGAGTAGACAAATTTTCTGATAAGTTCTTTATTTCTGTCGAAAATGAGTGAGAGTGACTCAAAAATTGACATGAACACTCCGGCAGATATCGTAAATGCAGTGACGAATGCAACTATTTGCTTCTGTATTTATGTTTAATTTTCTTTTTTATTGCATTACACTGGTAACAATGCTGGTCATTTCCCTCTGGTTCCTGAACCCATCATAGAGCCCTTATGATATTTGGGTAGATAAAGTAGTGTATGCAACTATACATAATTAGGCATTATGCACAGTCGCATAAACTACTATTAAAAACTATAAATAAATATTAAACTCTCAACTCTCCTTTTTCGTGGCATATTCAGATTCTTTGAGTTGGAGCTGGTTAGTCAGGTTGACTGATGTAGAAATAATCTGGCCCAATGGGATATCATCAACGCGCCCCAAATACAATGGGAGTGTGGAGCCCTTCTGCAGGAAATGCCCCACCTCCTACCTTGACCGTCCTACACAGCCACATGCACCTTCCAGGATTTAAAGGAAGCAAACGAAATAACTACGCATGTCCGGGGGACCGGGCTCCGGTGCGGGTCCTAATCAGGTATTATTTGAGTCCATCGTCACACAAAGAATAAGAAGAAGATTCAGTTTCTATTTCCTCCCCATCTTCCTAGCTCATCGTGCTGTGCAGGGGCTGCCGCTGCGGCTGCTGAGAACCTCAAGCGGCGTAAATATAGTAACCTTATTGGTAACTATATTTTCGAGCCGTTTGGGGTTGAAACTCTAGGACCGTGGGGTCCGTGTGCACACAGCCTTTTTAAAGAAATTACTAAACGCTTAATTGACACTTCTCGTGACCCTAGAGCTGGCTTTTACCTTGGCCAAAGGCTTAACATTGCCATACAGTGCGGTAACGCCGCCAGTCTCCTGGGGACTTTACTAGTGGACAGCGTTGAGGAGGAGTTTTTTGACGACATTTTTTAAGTTTAAAGTTTAAGTTAGTTTAGTTTATTTTAATGTAGCATTATTCTTTTGTTTCTATTTTACATCAGGACTAAAAGTGTACTAGGCAGACTAGGTTGACATCGACTGCTCATCCAACTAAGGCAGCTAGAATTTATATTGTAGAAACACGTCTAGTGTTCCAGTAATTCAATTTCGATGTCCTCTAGTAAAAGTTTTGGACTTTTATTATTACTTTTCTACCTCACGAACTCTTTATTTATAGTGCTGTCTTTCCTAATAGTTTTTTTATGACTTTACACCTTAGTTCCCAAGGTCAGACTTAACTGAACGCCTGAATTCTGAAGGTTAAAAAAGTACTTTGTCCGTCTCCGGCGTATATTTTAGGCGTTGTTTTGTCATGAAATATGTTTGAGATTAGCCATAAAAATGGCCGACATACTACCACATTTAACATTTATAAAAAAGTAAAAAGAGTAATTGCTTAATCGTCGCTAACTGTTTTAATTAGTGAAACGTGAAAAGCTTTTTTGTTTTGTTTCACTTCTGTCATTTTTGCGTGAATGGGCCTTTTATTTAGCCACATCTGTTTGTCTGCAACAAATAAATGTGAAGATGATTTATTCCAAAAAAAATATCCACCCAACCGATCGAATGGGTTATGTCGACACAACCGAACACTAGATTTATTTAAGGTAGTATAGGTACAATTTCGAACGTGAATATTGCGACGAGCGACAATGTCACCTTTGTCGAAATTGTTTCCATAGAGTTATAATTGTCGCATCCTGGTACATAGAACCCTGGCCAGGACGTTCTAAGTGCCATACTGTTGTGGGCGCAGAGTGGGATACGAGTAAACTAGAAAAATAGCTCCTTAAACTTGTCAGAGTCAATAACTAACACTACTGTACTAACTAGATAGTGGTGTCGATTTTGTTGTGCACAGACTTAACTTAATTTAGGCTATTGCTATCGTTTACTAAAAGGCAGTGCGAGAAAAGGACAGCAATAGCTATCAACTAAGTTAGAGATGTCAAACTAGTTTATGCCTTGCGCTTCACCGTGTTTTTAGTCGAGATGTTTTTACATGCACCCTTCATTTGTATGGAAATATTAGTTCGAATTAAATTTGACAGCACTAAATTACGTCCGTCTCTTTCTCGTTCTATTAGACAGAAAAAAGATAGGAATAGCCTAAATTAAGTTTAGTTTGTGCACAACAGAATCGACACCACCTGAACTTAAAAGGAACACAGAGCAGTTCCTTGACCAGTATATGTCGCGACCACACCCGAACGATCACTGTGGATCCATGGGGCCAAGGTCCGTATCGAACATCATACTCAGCTCAACGCCAAACAAAGGCGCTTGTGTTTAATTTTAATTCTATACTCATCAATTCATCATAGCTATTGACGGTACAGTTGGCGCAGAGGGTGAGCGATTGACTGCTGCAATGCGAACCGCGGGTTCGATCCCCGCACGAAACCAATATTATTTGTAGTACCTACAGGTAGCAGTTCCGGGTCTGGCTGTTTGTGTATGTGAGTTTAAATGTTGCTAATCGCATTAAACCGACACACTAAAAAAATGTAGAATTCGGCAACGTTTTTGAAGTAAAAACTTCTTTAGGCGCGTTGAGCACTTTTTGAGTGAAAAATATCATCGAACTCGCGTGACCGTCACCTAACGCTTTGTAGCACTCTTAGCCGATCCGCAACTACGAGTTTTCACTTATATTTGCAATCCGCAAAGTCTGCCTCGCATGATTTTTTTTAATAGTTAGTACGTTTTCTATCTGCACTTATGTCTTGCGTCTTTAGAATTGTACCTTTAACGTCTTGAAGACAAACGCCTTCACATAAGGAATCTAACAGTGTTATTAAATTAATTAAAAAAAAACAGTTCACTGATCTCTTTTTGCCTGCCTCCATCAAACAATGCAATCACTTATCTAAAAATATATCCAAACCTTAAAGGTTCCCACTTAGCTTTATAAACCAACAAACAATTACTTACGAAGCACTTGTATCAAAACTCTCTAATAACGATAATAATTATCGCTAATGGATTAATACTACGAACATACCTACCTATACATTGTTGCGGTAATTTTAGGAGCAGCACGTGCCAAATTATGATGTTCACTTTGACAATGGCCTGATTGAGCTATAGATACCTAAGGGGTGTAAATGACTCTTCATGAACCTGAAAGACTTGTTCTACCCGTCATTGCGAAGTTTTTTTTGGTTTTTGGTGTATACCCGGGAACCTTCTAGTTACGAAGATATTGCAGGACAAAGATCCAACTTTCATAATAAAGGGTGTAAAACACCTCTTCACGAATCCGAAAGGCACTTGTTCATTTGTAGGGTTCCGTAGACAAATGGCAAAAACGGAACCCTTATAGATTCGTCACGTCTGTCTAACTGTCTGTCTGTCTGTCGATCCGTCCGTATGTCACAGCCACTTTTTTCTGAAACTATATGAATTATGCTGTTGTAACTTGGTAAGTACTTGTATTCTTTTATACTTTTGAGTATAAATACTGTTGGACACGGTAGCGTATACATTCGGAAGAAAGAAGGTGACACTGCCTCCCGCATTAACAATGAAGAAAGTCTAGCACTTCTGCTAAAACAGGCATGACTGGTTCCAGTTATGCCAAGTTATTGTCTAATTCCTAGAAATAAGTCCCTATCATTATCATTACTATTATTACCACTTCATTTTGTAAATTTTGTAAGTCTTGTTGCCTTTTCATGTAAACACTATCAACGCGTTCTTCTTATATCCGTCACACACTATATAATAACTCATATAACTCACCACTATCTTTACTACAAAACTCACCACACAAATCAAATTTTAACACAACCCTCTACTTGTTCAAAACAACCCCATGTTTCTAATCCACCTGAGCATTCGATCGGTAAGGTAAGTTGCCGTAAAAGCTCATCCAATACTCAAATGTCCATATATCTCCCAAACAATCTGACTTATCTTGGGCCTGCAGCTAGTTTGATCAATGAGTTGGTCACCCGTGTTTCTACTTTCAGAATTCAACTCTGATAGTATCATTATTAGTGACGAAATTGAGGCTTGCGGTGAAATCGAGTGTACCGTAGTAGATGACCCCGCTACCTGTAAAATACTATTTAATCCCTCCCTTTCCAAAAAGTCATTGACGATTCTCGCTGTGAACATTCGTAGTGTCAAGAAAAACTTTGATGCCCTTATGCTTTTTCTCTCTAACATTGATATTTTGGTTGACTGCATAGTGTTGACAGAATGTTGGATAGACTCTGACTCGATTATCAATCACATTGACAACTATACCCCGTTTCATACTACTTGCAGCATCAACCAAAATGATGGTGTCATAGTTTACGTCAGGGAATGTTTCAAAAATGTGCGAGCTCAAGAGCCTGCAGTGACTGACGGAAACTGTCTTGTTATTAACATTGACCATTTTACACTCATTGCCTCATACAGACCACCTTGTTACACCAACCCGGCTAACTATATTACCTCGGTCAACGAACTGCTCACTAACATTCACTCTGAAGATATAATTCTCGCTGGTGATATCAATATCAACATCCTTCCGGACAAGATCACAGGCCACGCTGCAGATTACATCACTATGCTAGCTGCCCATGATCTAAAACAAGGTGTGGACAAGCCTACCAGACAAGGCAATTGCCTTGACCATTTTATAGTCAAAACGCGTAAGCATGTGAAAACCTTCATATTTGACCCACTGACAGATCATAGTCCTATATTGTTGCACATAGAAGACATTCACTTATGTAAAAAAACGACTGAGATCTTTAGAACTATTATTAATTATGAACAATTAGAGACTGATCTAGACAACATTGATTGGGACGATTATTATAACTCGCAAAATGTAGATGTAACCACTGATTTCTTAGTCAATACGCTGCGAGAAATAATCACAAAAAATACAGTAAAAATAAAAACATCAAAAAAAAAGAAACCGCTTAAACCGTGGATTACAGTTGGCATAGTGAGATGTATACAGAAAAGAGACAAAATGCATCAAAAAGTAAAGAAATCGCCAAACGATGAGGAACTTCGACAACGGTACATCAGATATAGAAACACCTGCAATAACTTGACAGAAACGCTAAAGCGCACTTACTACGAAAGGGAATTACTAAACAATGAAAACAACATGAAAAAAACCTGGAATACAATTAAAGACATGTGTAACATCAAGAAAGGATCCAGCAAAGCAACTGAGTTGTTGCAGATCAAATCTAACCCCGCTGACTCTCTAAATGAAGTTAACAGATACTTCACATCAATTGGTAAAGACTTAGCAAATTCAACTCTAAGTAAACTCAAGCAGAATGAAGAAACGCTGGCAACACAAGCACATAAGTCGGCAGGTTTCCTCCATTCGATGTCATTATCTCCCACGGATGAATACGAAGTTATTCAGGTGATATCTGGCCTTAAAAGTAGCAGTGCTTGTGGTCTAGACAATATTCCCGCTAACATTCTAAAAAAATATAAATTTAAATTAGCATCTCCTATAACCCACCTTTGCAATGTCAGTTTTTCTTGCGGCGTGTTTCCTCAAACTTTTAAGAAGGCGGCCGTCACTCCTGTTTTTAAGGCCGGTGATAAGGGTTTCATTGGAAACTACCGCCCCATCAGCTAAGTACAGAGGTACTTAGCTCATTGTCAAAAATATTGGAAAAGCTAGCAAATAAGAGACTTATAAGATATTTAGAGACAAATAATATACTTTCTTCTAACCAATTCGGTTTTAGAGCCAATCGATCCACCAATGACGCTATTCTAAAGCTAACCGAAAACATGACCAAGTACATAGACAAGGGAGAAAAATGTGTCGGCCTTTTCCTCGACCTTCAGAAAGCATTCGATACTGTTTCGATCCCTATTCTAATAAGCAGATTAGAAAACATCGGAATTAGAGGTGTGCCACAGGAATGGCTATTAAGTTATTTATCAGGAAGAAGTCAATGCGTTCGCCTTGACAGCAAGACTAGCGAGGAAGCTTCCTGTTCATACGGAGTTCCCCAGGGTAGTACAATTGCTCCAACCCTATTCCTGGTGTATATCAATGAACTGTGCGATATTCCAATCAACAAAGCCGATGTCATAATGTTTGCCGACGACACAGTTCTTCTGTTCCACGAAAAGTCATGGAAAGATCTTGAAACAGTCTGTGAAATGGGTCTTTCCAAAGTAACAGCTTGGCTGGAAGATAGTCTGCTATCATTAAACACCTCTAAGACCAAATATCTATGTTTTAGTAAGACTAGAGCAGGAAGCCCCACAAACTTCAAAATTAGCACACACACGTTTCCTTGCAATAGGAATAGCAATAACTTTTCCTCCTGCACTTGCCCTAAGCTAGACAGAGTGAACTCCATTAAGTACCTGGGAGTATTCGTTGACGATAATCTTAAATGGACACAACATATCTCAGTTACCGCCAAAAGAGTACGCAAGTTGATCCATATCTTTAAAAGTCTGAGACTTGTTGCTAGTCTAAAACTTCTACTGCAAACATATAAAGCTTTATGCCATTGTGTCTTGGGCTATGCTATTTGCGCATGGGGTGGCGCAGGCAAGACCCATATGATCGAGCTGGAGCGGGCTCAGCGTGCCGTCCTAAAGGTGCTCTTGTCACTAAAATACCGAACGCCTACAACCGAGGTATACGCAAAAGCCAAAGTACTTAGCGTCCGAAAGCACTTTTTTTACGAATGCCTGCGAAGATACCACCGATACGCCATCCCGAGTCTTCCTATCTCATCCAAGAGAATAGTCAGGTGCCCAGTTCAAGGTACCAAGAGCGTCTTCGCTAGCAAACACTACCACTATATTGCCCCACGTCTCTACAACAAAATTGGTCAGGAAAAGGGGATACACCAACTCATAAAGCTTAAAAACTTCCAATTTAAAAAAACAACCTACACACACACACACACACACATCCACATCACTCACAAACACCCCGGTCACATTTATCCACACTTTTCTTAGAACGCATTGAGTGTGACTCAATTTAACTTAATTTTTTAATTTATAAAATTGCATATCCTTTTAATGTACATACTTGATACCACGTAGACATTTTTTTATTTTTTTACTACTTTTTAATTTTTATGTTTGTAAATACTTCTAATGCATGCCAAATCTTATAAGGTACCTATTTTTTTAGTCTATCGTCTTTTTACATAATTCTCTGTTAATTGAGAGGTCTGGCTCTTGTGATACAGGAACTCCTAGTACAAGAGCCAGAGCTACACTGATGTTTGAGAAATAATTTGTCAATAAAGATTTATTATTATTATTATTTATTATTCTGTGAACCGCATTAAGATTTTCAAACCAAAATAGAAAAAATCGATAAATTTTGGGGGCTCCCCATGCTTAGAAAGGAAACTAAAAAAAAAAACATCAAACCCATACGTGTTGGGTATATGTATAGGTCTTCAAATATGATATTGAGGTTTCAAAAAACATTTTTTTCTAAACTGAATAGTTTGCACGAGAGACACTTCCAAAGTGGTGGTTTTGGGTGTTAAATGAGTGTCCCCACCCCGTAACTTCTGAAATAAGAGACTGACAAAACTAAAAAAATATATTATGTACATTACCATATAAACTTCTACCTAAAATTGGTTTGAACGAGATTTAGTCAGTAGCTTTTATTTAATACGTCATAAATCGTAAACCGCAATTTACACAATTTTGAGGAACCCATCATGGGCAAGTCCGACTCGCACTTGGCCGCTTTTTTATCAATGCAATTTTTTCATTGCGATCATTTTTTTGTTCTACACCATACCTTCTAGTTACGGAGATATTAGGGGAAAAAGTAACAACTTTTTGACAATTGTTTTTTTTTATGCAAGTTTTTACTGTAATATTTTTACTTTCACCACCTCTATGACCCCCGTACTATTCAATTCATCCATCAGCACCAGGTTGTTAGTGCGTTACATTGAGTTCTACCACAAAATATGTTGATTTACCCAAAAAATAAAATTTCCCAGCAATATTTTTTGTATAAAGACACTTAATTTGATGTACAGAATGCTTAGTTGACGGCATGTAGTCTCCGCGAAAACGTCGGTAGACTACACCCTTCGGCCAAAATTCTTGCTTGAGAAACATGTCGAGATATTGTGTGTGTCACTCGCTTTCTTAAAAATTCTCGATACCTGCTGAAACAAAATCCATTGACATACTGAGTCCTCAGTCGACTTCTCATTTTCCTACGAGGCAGCAAACGTGAAAGGGCCTTTACATGACGGGTCGAGCAATCCAATTACAGGATTAGCGAACACTAAAGTGGGGTGAAGTGAGCCGAGACAACAACGACGCCGATGTCCGGTGATATCCGGACCGGGGACGGACATGGACAAATTAACTTGGACATTAATGTTTATGTATTGTTTTGGCTGAGTGATGGGCTGAGTCCTAGTTTTCATTAGAACTGAATAAGGTGGTCTACAGACGATATACAGCCACCTCATAACAAAGCCGTTAACCAAGCATTCTGTACATCAAACTAAGTAACTTTGGCTAAATAATAACAGCTGCTTGACTTAACTTTCAGGTTAAGCCGCGGTCGTCTAGATTTGTCCGTTGATGAGTGACATTACATTATGAGTTTCCTCCATGCCTCAGAAAGCACGTTAAGCCGGTGGTCTTGGCTGTCAATTGTAGATCATTGACAGTCGTTATAGGTATTAAGTGGCCCGAAAGTTTAAGAGGCCTGCGGAGCATGCGAATTTCATACAAACGTAATACCAAAATCATTTGTAAATCAAACATATTCTTAAAGTAGTGTGTATTTATTTTGATTGGATTACAGAATATATAGGTTCCCAAATACATATTTTGAATGTACATTGATTTAAACAACAGTTCTAAGAAAAAATAAGTTTTCTATGGAAATTTTAAATTCCTCATAATTATCTCGTCTTTATATCATTGTCCTCTAAAAATATTTATTTGGGAACATAGATATTCAATAATACTGTTACGAGCTGGGTATGAGATAAATTAAATACTACCGATTCAAAAACACAATAACTTTATTAATCACAAAACTATCTTAATCCAAATACACTACAGTTCACTATTAGTGAATTTATACTCGCCAACAGACACACAAAAAATAACCACGAATATTCTAGAAGGTACTGCTGGTAACTGCTTCATAAAAAACACTAACCAAAGAGTAGTAGGTACAAGAGTAGTAGGTATAATATCTTCTAATTCTAAAAAGTAGATATAAGCTACTTGTACAAAGCAAAGGTCGAAATTATAATGTCTTTTTATAAATAGGTTGCGAATTTGTACCTACCTAACTTAAAAACTAATAATAATGGAAAGCACTCAAAATTCCAACGTACACATACTGTAATCACGTGCTTTCCCGAATGTTCTAGAAGGTCCGATGTAACAATATAATCGAAACATATACACACTGCCTTTAGAATATATTTGATTTTCATATTATATTGGTATTACGTTTGTATGAAAAACGTATGCTCTGCCGGCCTCTTGAACTTTCGGGATAAACAACTAGTATATTAAGTTGGAAGCCGATGACCCTAGTTGTGAAAAAGTGGGTAAATATGCGATACTCAACAGACCAACACACGAATAAGAATATTACTGAAAATGTACTCTATTTTCCGTATTACCGGTAAACTTGTTAAATTTTGAAATGTAAATTGTGTAATGATCATTTCGTTATACGTAACACAATAATCACATTGCGCTTAACGAACGCTGGTGGAGCAAAACTTCTCAAATGAATGAATTTTACATGTGTAAGCCCTTTTCAATTAACGTTGACTGACATTTTAGGCAACTGTTACTCTAATTTGAACTTACTGTCTGTATATTCATCCCTATAAATTACTATTGTACGATCTGTCTGTCTATCTGTTTGTCTGTTACTTTCTAACACCTTAAGAGTTCACCTTGTACATGAGTATTAACATTTAATATGTACATTATAAAGAATTGCCATAAATTTTCTTGCCGGTTCTTTTTGACTTCTTGACCTTGACTAGCGTAGCTTAACCTTAAAGATCGTCAAGCTCTCGCTATTACTTACCACGAGCTTCACACTTTTTACAACTAGTCTTCCATCCTAAATCCTCGCACGTGTATCAGTGTTCAAAGTAGTTTACACTGTAAAATCCTATCGGGAATTTAATCACATTCAGCTTTTGTGATGGCACCTATAATCGGGTTCCCAGAATGCATTTCAGTTCATTTTTGTTGACACTTTGCTTGAAAAATGGAACGTAAAATTGAGTCACAAAACTCGACAGGTGCTTGCTTAAAAATCCTAGTTATCCGGTTATAATTTTCCGGTATGAGGAAACATACATGTTTTATACTTTGTTTTTCTGTACCGGTTTCTCAAAAAACGGGCGCTTTAAAAAAATGAGACTGTCCACTCACTCATCATGATTGCACATACCGATTTCGTCTTCAGTAAACCTATATTTTTATGCAAGCGGTCATTTTTAATGACTTACTGTTCGGTTTCGGTAGGTTGCTATCTCTGTCTGTTTGACATCTTGTTTATAGACGGTTAAAAAAATGTCATAGAAAATCTTTCTTTGATTTTTCTATGAGTAGGTGACGCGGATAGGATAATTCAAGTTAACTTTGTTTATGATAACACCGATAGCTGTGAGACGTGACATATTAACTGACAGGTATAAGTAAGTAAGTTATGGAAAACGGGCCTTAGTCAGCTACGTTTAAAAACGTATATGACGAAAAAACGACGACTTCAATTTTGTATTCTCGCTGCTCGGGAAAATGCGAATGAATGATAATAATATTAAATTCTGCTGAACACGATTATTTAAAGCGTAAAACTGAGTTTCAAGTTTTGTTAGTCTTTAAATAATTACATTATTATGCGAAGTCAGTAACAACATTACAAGAACCTCGATTATTTATCTGGTAAAGAAACAGTTGGCCAATAGCAGAACGAGACTCGACATAATATTAGATATTGTATTATCGAATCGATCAATCGTTTTGGTCTTGATTATATTTATTTGTCACTTATCAAATGCTGTAAGGTTTCACACTAACTTATAATGCTTTAAAAGAGACTTATATTGTATTTAAACACAGACTAATTATTTGTATTATTACATACTAGCTCAATAACATAAATAAAAAAAGACGTGTGGCACTCGGGGACTGCCGCGGTAAAGCTATTGCATTTGTTTTTTATTTATTTTATTTATTTACTAGCTGACCCACGCAACTTCGTCTGCGAGTGAGGATTCGTTTTTTTTGTAATAAAAGTATCCTATGTTACTTCTAATACCTCCGAGAATATGTGTACAAAGATTCATGATATAGTTTTCGCGTGAAAGCGTAACAAACAAACTTACATTCACATTTATATAATAGTAAGGATTACAACTTTATGCACAAGTAAAAACTGTACAAAGGCGGACTTAATGCCTTGGGCATTTTCTACCAGTCTACCTAAAGGTGATGCAGAGACAATACACAGTAGGTGCAATAACAGAAATAGGTACGAAAATATTTAAAAATAAAATATAAGAATTAATACATACATAAAACATATACAACATTATTTTTTGTTTATACTAAACCCGAAAAGGGGTCATTGTACTCATCATTTTGAACAACTTTTTCTATGGGACGAACCTTGAAATCGCTGTTCCCTACATTATGAGTTATGCGAACATAAATGTAGTGTTCCCTACATTATGAGTTATGCGAACATAAATGTAGGGAACAGCTGATTTTTTTTTCGCGATTGATTGAGTACAATGACCCCTTTTCGGGTTTAGTGTAAACAAAAAATAACCCTGTATATATATAAAAGTAATGAGAGGTCAACAAAAAAAAAAACTACAACAACTTAGTTCTGAGACGAATCTGCCAACGTCTGAGGGAGCGCATTCCAAAGGAAAACCGCCTGGACAAAGAAAGAAGATTTTATAAAACCAGAGCGATGAGAAGGACAACGAAGAAGACGATTATTCTCGGACCGAAGATTCTTGCTGTGTGCAGAGCATAAATATTGGCATAGAGAAGTTAGATATGAAGGAGAAGTAGGTTTGTGAAGAAGAGAAAACAGGGTTGTCAAAGCCCTCAACGCTCTGCGCTGCCAGATAGGCAACCACTTTAAAAGTGTTCGGTGTGCGGATATATGATCATACTTCCGGAGATTGAAAACCAATCGAATGCAGCTATTAAGAAGTCGGTCAAGTTTTACGGGGGGTGTTAGGTTATTTTCGTTACGGAATTTCTGGATTCGGTCTCCACGCTCAAGGCCCGCAATAGAAGCTATGCAATAGCTTAAACATATGTACAAACATCAAAAAGGGTTACTAAGCATCGAAAAATTCATCCCGTCGCTGCCAACAGGAAAAGTGCCCTAAAGGCTGTCAGCATTGCCCGCATTGGATGGCAATGCAATATTTTAAAAGAGATGTCGTCCTCTTGATAAGATTTGTTGTTCTTAGTAGTTGGTCAATTTAGACGTAGTAGATAGTAGTCTCTATGGTCAGTATTTTAAGAATAAATTTTGTCTGTGACGAAACTTTTGGTAGACTAACGCACTTGTAGTAGGTACCTACACTTAAGGTAACCGCAAAAATACGTGCAGTTTCAGAGGCCCTTCTCCCTAACGCTTCGTCCGTATATTCAGATCTATCCGTCTCTATCGCGCACGTCTGCAGATGAGTGCGAGTGAGAGAGACGGATGGATCCGAATAGAAGAACGAAGCGTTAGAGAGTAGGGCCTAGGGACGTGACCAGACCGGGGTCGTTTGGTCACTTTTACTGAACGCTGAGACGAACAACCGTGGATGATTTCGATATTGTCAGGCCATGGTCTGTTTTCGTCCCTGTTTCACTACGGACCTGTTATTTTATGTCATCGGATGACAATCAAGTACATCGTATGGTACTTATAGGATTTTTTCAGTAGAAGCCTGAAGTTTTGAAGTTGGTTAGTGCCTCAAAAAGCACGTAAAACCGTTGATCCACCTTGTGATCTCATCATCATGTCATGTCATACGTTGTGTCAAGATGGTTTCCCGTCTCGTTGGGCACTTTTAATTAAGGCAGAGTAAAGTCTCAACCAGTATGAACCAAACAATTGACCTATGTCATTTTTACCACACAATTTTCGAGAGTTAAGTTTGTTACCTGACTATTTCAGAAAGGGTTAAAGTTCGGTTCAGCAAGATCTCCAATAAAGACAAAAAAATCCAGCCAGCTACAACTCCACTTAAACAAAACTACATAAACATTCTCATAATGAAAAACAGTACCCTCTCGCCTTTCCACTGTTAAGCCGCGTCCACACTAAACGTATAGTCAGAATTCTGCATAATCGGTTAGGTGTGATCGAAAAGATATTGAATTTTTACGGAAAATATTGTATAATCAGCCTATAATATTGATGTCGCTGAAGCACAGGTCCTGTTTGTGGCCCGAATGGACCATAATCCGCTTCATGGGCACAGTAAGAGATGGTCGATGCCCATGTATTCGTATTTTTGGTTCTAGGACATGACGGTTTACCTACGGTATTTATTTGTCGTAGTCGAGAGCAGTGGTAATGCAATAACTCACACTTTAGTAAACAGCTTGTTTGGATTGAAAACCCCCGACAATGCCCGACATACTAGGCCACTAGTGATACAACTACTTAAGCATTTACCATAATAATCTGGTTTTAAGTAAAAGAACTCTTAATGATAAGGCAGATATTTAAACTGTGTTACGGGTGCGATCTTTTCGATATTCAATTTTAGCATTGCTAATCCTTATGGTTTTCATGACGTAGCGCAGCTGTGAGAGACACATCTCTATTTTTCTGTTCAGATTTATGTTTTTATTTAATTTTTGCTCTGTGCACTTGTGGCATGTACCGAATAAATATGTTTTCTTTCTTTCAGTTCTCTAACGGCGAAAAGAAGTAAGCACGCTCATTGTAAGCAGTTCACAACACGTTTGGTATGAACATAGCCTTATAAACCGGAGCACCCTGACAGTTACTAATAAGCCTGCGACCCTCTCCTAACTCATTAATTTCCCCGCGATGACTGACGACGCGGAGCTGTTGCTTCTCTCTCAACAAATATTGCGACCATAACTTGTAGTGGGTGAGCTGTGGTAAGGTGGACAGAAAAATACGGTTTTATGTTCTTCGTGGGTGGTGTGGTACATATTAGGTAAGGTGATGTAGGTTTTAATCGATGATTCTATTTCCCTAAGTTTCTGTAATACATCGGTTCTGCCGGATTCAAGTAAAAAGGTTTGGAAATTGTAAACTAATCCACCGTCACCTGCGTGACTGATTAAAATGTTTCGATAGGAGCATAGTTTTATGCCATACTAATGTTTAAGTGTCCAGTAGTGAAACATCCAAACTTCTGAAGAATTAAAATACGCCTCTGATGCCAAAACACAAGTAGCCGTCACAACAATTTTATGTTAACAATCCATTTCCTATTAAATACTCCTTGAGATAACATTAAATATAGAGCTTAAGGAAGAAGTAGGTGCAAATCACGACCCAACCGGATACCAAACGGCTCGATACCCTCGATTTCCACATAAATATACAAATTATACCTATATCCTTTTCCAATATTTTTCCCTTGGCACATCTTTCTGTACATTCGGTAAATAATTCTGACCTAGTGATAAAATAAGTGGGAAATCAAATGTCGTGACTGCCGCTGAGGGGCTTCAGCTCCGCGGCGCGTCGGTGCCAATTACAGCCTTCGTATAGAGTGGCACTTAAGTCGCAGATTACGCACAATTGCATAATGAACACTTCTAGAAAAGTGTGAACCCAGTTAGATGGGGTTTCTGGGGAAACTCGTTTCAAGGGCTGATTTTAAAAATTGACGATGGTGAACTGGTCCCACATAAGTACTTGGATGTTCGACTTGGCTTAATTAACGATGTGCTGTGTATGTCATTGGTCGATCGGAAAGGAAATCATTTTTAAGCTATTGCTCAGCTTCTATCGCGGGCCTTGAGCGTGGAGACCGAATCCAGAAATTCCGTAACGAAAATAACCTAACATCTCATGTCACCCCATGTGAGATAATGACAATCTAGTTTTCTTTTTAACATATTGCCCTAGTTACGGCAATATATTCAAAAGTGTAGGTTGTATACTTTTGATGTTAGACCTTTTTTGTAACCATTTTTTATCAACTTATGCAATTTTAATTATTTATTTATTTTATTTTTCCGCTTGTTGCCGGCTCGAAGACCAAACGCAGACTGAATGTTCAGGCTCGGCTTCCCATCACGATGAAATTATGAATTTTATAATGATGGTTCCACACACACATACACAGACACGTCAAACTTATCACACCCCGTCGTTTTTGCGGCGTCCGAGCGCGGTCCGCGCGTTGCCGACGCATATTATAATTGCATAAGTTGATAAAAAATGCTATGCAAAGCTTTACTGCGGCAGTCCCCGAGTGCCACACGTCTTTTTTACATAACATACATCCACCATTACAGTTAACCAATGCGGTAAAGCCCCCTTAATTAATACTTAACGAATTGTTACTTATAACTAATACCTATAACTGTTAAAATAGGTGTAAATGATTCCGTGACGGATGAAAAAGGAGAAAGAAAGAAAAAAACTGTTGCGCCGACTGGAAGACACATGAGAACAACCATGCATGCTGTAATTACCAACTCAAAATTCTCATCCACGACATATAATCCCAAAGATGCCCGAAACCGCGATCCACAGCGGCAAAACAGCCCAATACCACCGCAATCCCGAAAAAAACAATCAGCGGCTCCTTGACCATGGGACTGTAACATGGGAATTGAAATGGTGTATTTAACACCTCTGCCAAAGCCTTTGGAGAATGCGAGATATTATGATGAGAGTGATTAACGAAGTTCTCTCAGTGTACCCAGTCTCCTTATTAAGGATCTCTAGTTCTTAAGTACATCCCACACTTAAAAGTAGTACACCCACCTTCATGCCACGCAAGATCACCAATCCTATCTGACAAGTATCTTACAACTTAATCCCGACACTTCTGTAGGCGATAAAACGAACGAAACACACGCCCGAATGGAAGAAAAACAGAATAAAACATATTTTATTAGAAATAAGATAATCCGATACAGATTACTGGAACAACGTCTTTGATGCCCACATCATGAGAAATAATAACTTGAAATGTGTGTAATGTTTTGGCTATAACAATATTTATTTCTGTCACTTCTGTGTGGGATGGAACCTTATGGAACATTTTGTCCAATTTGGCATATTATTTGAAGCTGAAATAGAATATTGCATAAGATCTCTAGATAAAAAGAAAATCGCGTTTGTATAATAATTGTTTAAGTACTATCGAATCAGAAATGAAGACACCCTCAAGAAAACCAAGGTTACTGACGTAGCCCGAAGAATTGCCAAACTTAAGTGGCAATGGGCAGGGCACATTGCTCGCAGAACGGATGGCCGGTGGATCCGAAAAGCTCTGGAGTGGCGACCGCGAACCAGAAGACGTTGCGTTGGAAGACCTTCTTTTAGGTAGACCGATGACCTGGTGAAGGTTGCAGGAACCCGCTGGATGCGAGTCGCACGGGACCTGTCAACACTTGGAGGAGGCCTATGTACGCCAGCAGTAGACGTCTTTCGGCTGAAATGACGATGATGATGATGAAGTATTATACTGAGTGAACCTGCATTGCAGGTTTTTACGATGTGACAAATCATGGAAGTTTAGCGAGACTGCTATATGAGTTCTTGGGTTCGATTCCCAGTTCGGGCTAAGAGCTATTGGGCTTTTCCATCAAGAATTTCTCGGTACACGCCGCGGAGTCAGGATTTGTGCCCGGTTGATAGCAATAGGCTCAACCCCTATTCGATGGGACTTCAACATAAGTGGCGGGATATGGGTATACTATTAGAGCACTGCCTTTCGTCAAACCTTTACGGGATTAGCTCGAAACACACGAAAACTTTTAGAAATTCTCACTAAATAATGGAAAGATCCGAATCAAAGTCTAATGTCTTGTCTTTTACAATCTTCATTGAAAATAAGTAAACGGATTTCACTACGTCGTAATTATTTCTATTGGCTGGTTTTCTCGTTCATAACAGAATCAATTATGCCGTCTGGCTTCTGTACGCCATCAGGCGGGTAGGCAATATGAAAATTAGGCAGAAGTAAATTAGTCTAATTTGAACGTCAAAGAAATGTGAGATGACCTCTGAAAAGCACTTGACCTTGAATTTATCTAGACAAAACTTAAGACAAAGAAGGACTATAGTGAAACATCAAAATGAAGAACCAAAATCGAAAATTTAATCATTCAAGACATGACTTCTAACGAACCGCGGTGACAATCTAACAGCATTAAATTTAATCGAGGTCGCAACAAACTCTCCTTAATTTTCCACTCTAAAAGATTAGGAGTATTAGGACAGCCATTTTCCTGTACCTTTTCTGATAGCTCAGAAAATGTCGAACGACTCTTAAATCCGAGAAGTTTTCATGTTAACCAAATGTTTTGAGTCTCTGAGGCCGCAACAGGACGTCGACGTGGAGGTTTCCAAATTAAATTACATAGAAAACCTTTCAGGGATCGTCAACATTTTGATACAAAGATCGGCTTTTAGACACGCGCAAGGACGATACTAATGTTCGTTTTTGTTGTGTTGGTTCTAAATAAGCCTCGATACCTGATAATATTCAATAGTATTGAATACACAGAATATTACGTTAACTGATAAGCAGTTTGTATCTGGAGTAGCGTAAGGGGAATCGAATTAGGTTACGCCGATGGGTAGGCATTGACAATAAGTAGATTGTATTATGTGTGAAGATACCGTTCTATTGGTTGTATATTGGTTTTGCTTGTGGCTTTACTCGCGGAACACGTATGGAATGGCATTCTATTATACATTCTTATACCAAATATATGCACATACAATGCAGTCCATGGAATTTCAGATTGCATGCGGTGCGTTTTTATTTTTGGGAAAAAACCGCTACACTATTTCTAAACCATTGTAACTCCATAAAGACAGAATTAACAGTGGTGACCGTCAGAAATGCGCGACGAAATGAAGCTCTACGAAATCCCAAAGAATCTAATTAAATAATTGTCAACGAAATGAATCAGAAAAGTATACACACAGCAGTATCAAAACCGTAATTTCCGCTGTATATGGTGATATTAATTCCAATTTTAAAGCTTTAAAGTAGATTTTCGAGGAATTTCGCCTGTTGTCCTTTCTCGAAGCGTTTCGAGAAAGCTGAACCTTTTAACAACAGTGCATTAATCCGGGCTACTTACTAGTGGGAAAATCCCAATGTCAAACCCAGTATTATTTTCCCTGAACTAGGAATACAGACTTTAAGTTTAGTGCTAAGACTTGCGGAAGGTGAACGACGCGTGTACAAATAGTGTTAGTACAATGAGTTTAGAAAACTCATCATCATTATCTGCCCAACCTTTTCCCAACTATGTCGAAGTCGGCTTCCAGTCTAACTGAAAGCAGCTGAATACCAGTATTTTACATGGAGCGACTGCCTTTCTGACCTCCACAACCCTAATAGTACTGGATAATACGATACCCCTTGGTAAGACTAGATGTAACGCCTATCAAAGATCTACAAATGACAGCCGGGACCAACAGCTTAACGTGCTTTTCGAGGCACGGAGGAAACTCGGTATGTAAGGGTGCTCACCAACCTAGGCAAACCACAGCTTAACCTAAAGATCTGATGATGACAATACGGTTACAGACAGTTATATTGACAGACACAGTCACTTTCCTATCTATACAATTATACTTTTATTAAAAACAGGTCTCTTTTTGTTGTAAGTTTATACGTGGGGAGTAATCATCGTAATTTCTGATCCGACTCCGAAAATTATTTCACTAACAGGTAGCTACAATATCCCCAAGTATACTATGGGCACATTAAAACGTTTCTGTGGTTTAATTTCCGTACATAAATGGAGCGAAACCACGCTTAACAGCTTGTTTGTAATATTTTCATGGATTTGATGTAAAGAGACACATTAAATTTAAAGCTAATCATCGACGGCTTGATACATCATTTCTGTGCTATATTGCCCGATTTAGTAAGCCTCCCAGTATGAATAGCACACCTAAAGCTAGGTAGTCTAGGTACATTGTTCTCTGCACCTACCATGCAATCGCTTACATCTTTTCATCACCCTAGTTCCTTTGTGACTAACACAAACACGAGCCAAATCCGAGGGAAGCAATCCTGACATACTTACTCCAGTTTGCTCCACCGCTAGAATAATCTAATAAAATGTTCCTGAATTACATACATTGAAGGAATGCTGGAAATCCACGGATATATTATCATGCGGAATACGGGAATCGTTTGAATTGTGGTGTCAATGTTTGTTCTATGATTCTGTGCATTTCTATTGGTTGCTGAAATTCAGTACATTGGTAAGCTTTGCATGCTTCCTCGAAGATATTGTTTGGAGAATAAATGTAGATTTTAATAATCGATCATCAAACCTAGAAAAGATTTAACATAACATCAGGTCTATAGGATATATCCTAGGCAGAGGTGTGCCTAATAACACACACATTTTGCCAGTTATAGCCTATTGCCATCAACCGGGCACAAAACAATACTGTGTAGTGAGGTATTCCTGATAGAAAAACTCGGAAAAAATCGGACCTCATGCTTTGCAGTCACGCTTGCAACCAATGTACCAGCGGGGCAGCAAAAAGATGTGCTTACCTTCGTTATTGCTAACTGCTCCTATCTCATTCGTGCCTGTAATCTATAAAAGCTGGAAGTTCCTCTCTCAAGGCTGAGCTGGCCATTGAAAACTTAGCGTCAGTTCACACTGAGACGCGACGCGGCGCGGCGCGACGGTACTGAAAGAAACCAGTGATTTGGGGCAGCGCGCCGCCGCGAGGTGCATCGCAATGAAACGTTATCTTTTCGTGTAGTAAATAAAGTTATATTTTGAGTCGCTCAATTACGATTTGCGCGCAGCGTTGTGTCGCATCGCGTCTCGATGTTTATTAAACCATTACGTTATGTAGGCAATCATTTAGGTGACAATTATTGATTTAATCAGACATGTTTTTGGTCTGGCAACAGAAAATATTACCACCCTATGAGCTCCAAAATAAGAAATTTCATAACTATTGATAGTAGGAAACAACCAATTACGAAACAAAAGCAAAACCTAACACAAGGCCCTGAAAATACAAGCTAGGTACTCAACCTCGATCAAAGGAGCCCTGACCTTTCAATCGGTATTAGGCACTAATAGTTACGTCAAATACAGTCGTAAGTCACTTTTATTGCTGCTCGTACTATAACGTTACCGACATGAAATGGCGGTGTTGCCAGATGTAACACTTACCTTGAATCAAGGCAGCATGGGAAGGCTGAAGACAAAACCTTGAATGGAAAATTGAAAATGATAGGTTTGGCATGAAATGCATTGATAATGAACGTAGAAATGATGTAGTTCACTGCTTTTATCTATCTGCAATGGTGATTGAGGGCACTGGTAAAAAAAAGAACAGGAAGACGTTACAAAACAAAAGTATTTTTTGTTGAAACTAGACTAAAGATCAGCATTTTCTGAACGCATGCAGCACCGACCTCAGATAAATTCGGTTTCGGTATTTTTTCTTTTAAGTTTACCGATCTTCTATCATTGAATTGGTGAAGCGAAACATCGTGAGGAAACCAGCATGGTTGAGAGATATTTCTCGACGGCATGTAAAGCCGAATCAGAGGCTCATGGTGGATTAAAATCTCTGACACCAGGTTAGCCACTAACCACACGATAAAGAAGATTGAATTCATTCATAATTCTAAACCCCTTCCCTCTACGGGTTCAGAATGATGGTCTGAATACGTGGTAACTTTACCTTTTTTAGCGAACGTGGTAACTTTACCTTTTTAGCGAACGTAGTAACTTTACCTTTTAGCGAACGTGGTAACTTTACCTTTTTAACGAACTTTTTAACTTTAGCGTTGTAATTGTCCTTAACACAGTCACATGGTTCTCACAGAAACAACATCCTTACGTTAACACAGTAATAACTACTTGATGTATTCTTAATAGTCAATATAACACAGTTGCATCTGCGAAGACTATTACACATTGGTCGTAAAATACCTGTTTTATTGCCTATAATGCAGTATATGTATATTAGAGAACGACTATTGACTATTAACTCTGTTTAGAGTCTACGTAAGAGGCTAGGTAATTAGGTTTTTAGTATTGTCCTAAGTTGTCCTTGTTGTATATCTAGTAGATATTATACTTGTATTTCATAGCTTCTTGGAAAAATGTTTCTGCTGGGTATTTTTCACCATAGTAACGGTGAAGAATTTTTAAGAAAATGAAAAAAAGTCTTTTATGCGTATCAGCTCTTAGAATTTAAGTATTTTTTTTGCATTTTTTAGGTAAGTACACAATTATAAAGACATTTCAGGAAATTCCATTTTTTTCTGGGAAGGAAGGAATCGTAGCAAATGTCAACCCCCGGTGACAACTGAGAAACAGACTTCCCATTTGTCCCCTCTAGTGAGTTTTCAAAGGGAATAGTTGGCACCAATGGTCACCCCGGTGACAACTGGGAAAACAATTCCCAGCTGTCACCCCGGAAGACAGGGCTAGAGGGGACTATTGGGAATAATTCATTTTGACAATTTGGAAATATTCATTGCAGTTTTACGTTGACGATTTTACGTTGACGAGACGTTCATGTATTGTATATGTTTAATCAAAGTTATGATGGAATAGGAATTTCCTTCGAATTTAATCAGATTGTGACTATAGGAACGGGAGTGTTACTCATTATCCTGCCCTTATCTGTCAAATAAATACACATTACCTTAAGAATATGTTTGATTTTCATATTATTTTGGTATTACGTTTGTATGAAAAACGCATGCTCCGCCGGCCCTTTAAGCGTTTTAAACTCTAAAATATTTTTTCTATACTTTTAATGTAATTCAAAATTTCTTAGCGCTCTTCATGGTGTCTTGGGGTTAATATTGTACATAAAGATTTTTCCCATTTACTTATTAGGTAGGTACTAAAACTAACAGGCAGGGGTAAGAGCGAATGTACCTTCCAGGGATCCGACTCACACAAAAGAAAGGAACCTTGAGCTTTGAGTCCGACCTAACCTTCCATTCTCCCTAGGGGGGAAAGGATTTTCTAATAAAAAAGGAATAAATCCTACCTTTATACATACGCACTTGTAACAAACTCACTCATTCAAAATCAGGTTAGGGAAATAAATCTCATTACAGAGAGATGAAACGTAAAACGATTAGGGCGACAACAAAACTGCAGATACCGCCGGAAAGGAATTAGTTGATTAATCCGAGGCCAAAGTACTACGGCTTCCCTGAAATAGGCCAAATGACTACCTATATTATGTTTAGTTTTGGTGTGTACTTGAAGTTTTTTTCATTGAGAAAATATTGTTGTAAAAAACAGAAACAAATTGAGTATTGTAAGCAATGACTCAATTTTTTGTTTAATAAGGCTGTGCAAAATTTTCTAGGGCATAAGTTTTTTCTTCTTGCTTTATACAGGGTGTAAACCACCTCATCACAAGCCGTTAACCAAGCATTCTGTACATCAAACTAAGTTACTTTACGCAAAAAATATTGCTGGGAAACAACTTTTTTTTTGAGGTTATAAATCATGTTTTGTAGTAGAACTCAATGTACCGCACTTAAAACATTGTGCTGATGGATGGATTGAATAGTAGAGAGTCTTGGAGATGTTCAAAGTCAAAATCATACAAAAAAAACTTGTATTTAAAAAAAAAACTTGTCAAAAAGTTGTAACTTTGACCCCCCATATCACCGTAACTAGAAGGTTCCCAGGTATGATGAAGAACAAAAAAATTATCGCAATGATGGAGAGAACAAGTGCCTTCCGGCTTCGTGAAGAGGTGTTTTACACGCTTTATAAAAAAAAAAAAAAAAAACATCGAAGCATTAGCACTAGGTCAATACAAAGACAACAATGAAACGTAGCTACAGTCCCAGTCACAAGGCATACAAACTATGAACGATCTTCTGGGTACGCTCTTTCCATCATGTACCTCATCCAACGCTTCCCATCAAGCGTAATCGAGGTGTCGACCTCGATCAGACCCATTTTGTAATAAAAAATAAAAAAGAACGTACTGTAGTTTCCCATCTCAAACTGTAAATCCCTGTGGAGAAGAACGGGCATGAAACTCCATGGACGGACACTCTTTAGACTCATCTAGAGTATACAGGGTGTAAACCACCTCATCACAAAGCCGTTAACCAAGCATTCTGTACGTCAAACTAAGTATCTTTACGCAAAAATTATTGCTGGGAAACTACTTTTTTTTGAGGTTATAAATCATGTTTTGTGATAGAACTCAATGTAACGCACTAAAAAACATTGTGCTGATGAATGGATTGAATAGTACGTGGGTCATGGAGGTGTTAAAAGTAAAAATCTTCGAAAAAAAACTTGACAAAAAGTTGTAACTTTGGCCCCCCATATCTCCGTAACTAGAAGGTTCCCAGGTATGTTGTAGAACTATAAAGTGATTGCAATGATGGGGAGAATAAGTGCCTTTCGGCTTCGTGAAGAGGTGTTTTACACCCTTTAGGTATAAGTTTGCCAAAAAGCTGCCCCCTATTCATAGGACTTAAACACAACTGGCGAAATATGAGTTAGTTACTACAGGGTACGCCTGTGCGGGCTGCGGAACTACTATTCGAAAGAGATACCGTGGCCCCGGAACACAAAGGGTGAGGAAGGAACCTGGATGGGTTTTAGTCAGTAAAAGTCTGACACTCCCCTCCCGCTCTGCCCAGAGTGGAAGGAGTCATTTGATGATTTCCCAACCGAAAAAAAAAATGGGTAAGTACGCCTGTGCCTTTGAGGATTACATGTGTTATGTTACGTTACGTAAAACTCAGTAGGTTTCCTAAATGTCAACTACGTCCTCTTTCCTTCGTGATCGCTATTTATATACATCTAAACTCTAACCACTAATGGCCTCGATTTGCAAATAGACTCGCCTCTATTACATGTGACTGTATGTGTGTGTGGAACATTCATTTTAAAATTCATAATTTCATCGTGATGGGAAGCCAAGCCTGAACATTCAGTCTGCGTTTGGTCCTCGAGCCGGCAACAAGCGAAAAAATAAAATACATAAATAATTATAATTGCATAAGTTGATAAAAAATGGTTACAAAGAAGGTCTAACATCAAATGTAAACAACCTACTACTCCTAGTTACGGCAATATATTAAAAAGAAAACTAGCTTGTCATTGTCATTATCTGACATGGGGTGATATGGGGTGTTAGGTTATTTTCGTGTTATTTTCGTTACGGAATTTTTGAATTCGGTCTCCACGCTCAAGGCCCGCGATAGAAGCTATGCAATAGCTTAAAAACTAACTTATAAAACAAAATACAACTTCTATTCTTCTAACATCTGCCAACAGAGCTAAGGTGCTACCAAATACCGACACAAAATAAACGAAATTAGACTTTCGGTTTCCAACCACCCAAGGCCACTAACATGATTATACCTCCGAAAACGTTGGAAAGGTAGAGGTACCTTTCAAACGTCATAATATATGCCATTCGTGTTGGAAGACACGATAAAGATATCAGGTACTATAAGACAGGGACGGTGAACCTAAGGACGTTTACCCACGTTGACGTGTTCCGCGTTTTGTTAGACGCTTTGCACCGTTGCAATTGAGCGATAGTCATATTTGTATCGCGTGATAGAATCGATGCTGACGCGCGTCTTTATCGATGCAATGCGCTTGTTTTTATGATGACATCGCAGTACGGAGATAAAAGACAGCGAGGAAAGGCGGGAGAGTGCCCCACATTTTCATCGCGACAGCCAGCGATAGTATCGCATGTAACGCGAACGTTTTGGATTTGCATCGCTGCACAAAGTTTCGGCGGGTGAATGTCCTAAGGCGCACGTACTGTCAAAAAATCCAAACGAGAAGCATCTACCTGTAGAGTCAAAACTTCTGTGGTCTACCTAAAAGTTCCAGAACCGTCTCTGGACCCAAATGAGACGATGTAAAATAGGGCTACCTCATCGTATCGACATCGGGGCGAGGCTATGTCGCAAGGTATTTTCCAACTCGTATACTGTCCTCTGTGAAGAAGTGGCAAACTATTGGGCCTATAAAAGTCAACCAATGACACCAAGAAGTAGACAAAAAAACAAAACTTATTATACTGTCGTATATTACGTATTTTTTCTTACGGAAATCCGGTAGTAAACATACTATAGAACCACAGATTTTTAGGGCCTTTGGTATGCCTTTGTTATTAGGTTTGCCATCCCTGCTATAGGAGAATAACTAGGCATTATGTTCGAGAATGTTTTGTTCCCCGATTTTATGAAAAGCTGCCAGTATAGAACGTAGGCTGTAAACAATATGGTTTCTATCGATCAGGCTATACCTTTTGTATTGATACAGAGGTTTATTGAATACCTGGGTATTATCTATAAATACCAAGGTGGGCTATTATTTCAAAATAATAAGTAATACCTATTGTGACGTTCATTAAAATCCATTCAGTAGTTGTACTGCTCAGAGTGGTCAAGTTGTAGTGAGGTGACCTTTGTTTCATTGATTTAGTTTTTTTGTCACCGACTTCTGAAGCGTTTTTTCTGAAGTTATTTTTCACTTTTTTGTTTTCTTTGAAGTCGGTTTTATTTTTTGTAAAAAAGTTTTTATTTTTCGCTTTTTAGTGGTTGCACATGTGCTTACCCCTTCAATGCGTACCGGCGTGATTTTAAGTTAGGAACTGATGTAAACAATAGACAGATATGAGATTTCGGCAATCCCAGTACATTTGCTATCATTTATTGAGGAGTTCCGTTGCATATCTCCGTAGTTCTTCATCAGATCTTCATCAAATTGAAATGGGATCACTTCGAGAAAGTACACTTCCTAAAACTACTTAAATCCCTTCTAGTGTGCCTATAAAATGTGAAGAGTTCTCTCTATTTCTCCAGAATCCCATCATCAGATACTGATTTGATGATTATGAGACCACACAGAAAGCACCAGCTTTCAAATAAAAAAAGAACCATCAAAATCGGTTCACCCAGTCGAAAGTTCTGAGGTAACAAACATTTTCGAAATCTGGGTGTATTTTACACATGTCAGTACCCCCTCAGAGCATACAGGCGTGATGCTACGTCATGACGTAGTATGAACAATGAACCTACAAGCGATTGCAGCAATTACTGCAGATTTGCCGTCTATTTTTGAAGAGTTCCATTGTGTATCTCGGAAGATCAGCATCAGATCTTCAGCAAATTAAAATGGGACCAAACGACAAGCACCAGCTTTTAAATAAAAAAAGAATCATCAAAATCGGTTCACCCAGTCGAAAGTTCTGAGGTAACAAACACAAAAAAATAAAAAATAAAGAAAATACAGACGAATTGATAACCTCCTCTTTTTGGAAGTCG
The DNA here is from genome assembly GCA_916618015.1 of Xestia c-nigrum. Taxonomy (NCBI): domain Eukaryota; kingdom Metazoa; phylum Arthropoda; class Insecta; order Lepidoptera; family Noctuidae; genus Xestia; species Xestia c-nigrum. The sequence goes on along the minus strand of OU745245.1, from coordinate 7,300,985 downwards.
GTTGAAAAACCACAGACTTCACGATCCTAAGTAGTTTAATGTAAAGTTACAAAATAAAGTTGGATGCTAATCCGTGGTATTATCGCTATGGTAGCTGGTCAACTAACGTTTAGTATAATAAAAGTATATTATATGAATTAACGAAATTAGGTCGCGGCGTCAGCGACTTACTAGCCTGTATGTAAACCGTGCAGTAGTCTTGGTGTGAAAGAGTAACAATCTGAACCCAAACTATGGTAAAAGAAGTAACTAGTAACATAGTAGTAGGTAAGATAAGAATCAGAGTGGAAAGTTCCTCATCCTTTGAACAGGGAGAATCCTCCAAAGAGACGGATGCTGTCTGGAGGGCAAAGATTGCAGGATGTCGTAGTTTAAATCTTACTAACTGATGCCGCGGCTTCGCCCGCTTACAAATGATATACTAAAACCTTTCTCGAGAACCATTGTACCCATTGGTGAAAACAATATGAAAATCGGTGCTGTAGTTTTTGAGTTTATCGCGAACAAAAGGACGCAGCGGAGAAATTTGTTTTCTAATATGTAGTGAATTTCGAGGATAAATCTTTTTGCGTGAACAGAAATACGCAAATACAATTTACGCAACGTCAGGATTCTGAGAAGGCTCTACTGTGTCGCAATGAACGTGGACGAGGCGTCAGGAGTACCTATATAAATATTGTAGCAGGTAGTGTTCTGTAGTTTTTGTCTACCCCCATGGAAAAGGGCATCAGTGTTACCTAAATAGGTATACAGGGTGTAAACAACCTCATCACGAAGCCGTCAACCAAGCATTCTGTACATCAAATTAAGTAACTTTATGGAAAAATTATTGCTCGGAAACGACTTTTTTTGGGGTGAAAAATCATGTTTTGTGATAGAACTCTATGTAACACACTTAAAACATTGTGCTGATGGTTGGATTGAATAGTACGGGGGTCGTGGAGGTGTTTAAAAATCTTACAACAAAAAAACTTGTATTAAAGAAAAGCTTCGTCAAAAAACCACTTTAACACCCAACATATTCGTAACTAAAAGGTTCCCAGGTATGGTGTAAAACCAAACAATAATAAATAATAGAACAAATAAATATCGCTAGACATTACACACAGCGCCATTAAGTAACACACTAAGCAAGGTTTGTGTCGTGGTCACCAGACAGTTGATATACTACATATATACTTTTTGTTTGTAAATACATACTTATTATACATATAAACATCGATATCTCATAAACAAATGTACATGCTCATCACACAAACATTTGCTCCTACCGGGACTCGAACCTGGAACCCTTAGAACGTAAGGCAGCCTCACTAACGCTGCGCTATTCGGGACGTCTGATAACAATAATCGCAATAACGGGGAGAACAAGTGCCTTTCGACTTCGTTAAGAGGTTTTTACACCGTTTGTATTATTTATTTATTTATTTATTTATTAAAACTTTATGCACAAGTAAACACTGTACAAAGCCGGACTTAATGCCTTGGGCATTTTCTACCAGTCTACCTTCGGGTGATGCTGAGACAATACAAAGTAGGTGCAATAACAGAAACAAAATAGTTAAAACATAAAACTAAAATACAATAATAAATACATATATACATACATAAAGCAAAATATATAAAAGGTTATGAGAGATTAACAAAAAAAACTACAAGTTAGTTCTGAGACGACTCTGCCAACTTCTTGTGAATGCTTCGCTGTATACGTATATATTATGCTTCGTTGTATTATGTGTCGTGAATCGGTGCTCCATTCGAGTTTGCAACTAATCGGGATGTCTAGGAACGAACACTTGTGGGAAACCGTTAACAAGAACTTAAATGTTTGTACTAAAATCTGCCAAACAACTTAAGTTGTTATTACTTACCTAGAAACTTGGGAATGTTACACACTTGTGCAGGGGCCTAATTCTACTATTTTAATAAATTCGTCACTCCAACACGATTCCATTCTCATCCCATTGTCATTTTGCTTAAAGTTCGTAATTTGCTACATTCACAATGGTCGGTCAATGGTCTCGTTATAAAATTGTGTTTTTAATGGCATGGTCGTATTGTCATTATTACAAAACCCTCAGTGCAAATGGTTTTAGAAATCTACTACTAAATGCGAACATTTAATCATTTACGAGATTATTATTCTATGACATTTCTTTCAATGGAGTGTCAGTGTTAGACCATTGAAAAGTCATAATGGTGCCATTATGATAGTAGAATTAACAAACTTGTCAAAATTTGACAGAACTTGATCATTATTAAATCAATGATCGGCTACTCTGATACTATTGTAATAGCACAATCGAGGCCCAGATCTAGAAGTTCAATGAGGCAGTATAAATTGAAAAACAAAGCCAACCCCTAAGCAACAGTCATGGGCACCAATACATAAACTCTGGACCACATATAAAAGTGATTTACTCCAACAAATTGAAATTTTGTGTTGTTACGAATATAATTATTATTCTGGAACTCGTATTTTTATGAAAAAATTCTTATCTCCAGGTTACAATCGTTATTTCCCACTGCTGGGCAATAGCCTCCATGGCTTCCAGTTTTTTCAATCCAAGGCTATTCAGGCCCGGCAGTTTCGATAGAGATAACTACAAAATTTATTTATTTATTTATTTAAGGATTTCCAACAAAAGAATACACAAAGCATTTTTAGTTAATAAAATCACAAAGTATTTGGTAGGTGTACTCCTTCACTTATAGGAGACCACAGCATTCACAATTAAGTAACAAATTGAGCCACTAGTTATTATAAAATTAAAAATACTTAATACAATTAAATTTGGCTATTAAAAATGATACAACATTTACAATATAATATAATAAATCTGTAGAGAGGTCAATTCTGTACATGAAATATATTTACAAAATAACTATCGGGGGGTGATTAGTGATCGATACTGATGCCAAAAATGCAATCAGTAAAATTTTTGTCTGTCTGTCTGTCTGTCTGTCTGTATGTTATTTATAGAAAAAAAAACTACTCGACGGATTTTAACGAAACTTGGTACAATTATTCTACATACTCCTGAGCAGGTAATAGTATACTTTTCATCACGCTACCATTAATAGGAGCAGAGCAGTGAAAGGAAATGTTGGGAAAACGGGAGAAGTTACTTGGTTTTTTTAGCTTCCGTCGCGTGTGCAGCCTTAATGGTTAAAGCTACATAGAAATCATGTATAACGGAAATATTCCACATAAAATTATATAAAAAATATCCCAAGACAGCATATGTCTATCTTTTATAGTTGACTCACAATAACACGTGTAACTCCCGATAGCTTAGCAGTTCGGAGATTTGTTATTATTATATTTGTTTACTCTTACGTTTATATCATCACGCTATGACCCACATAAAACATAGGATACATTTTATTCCGGTAGTAAGATCCCATGGGACAATAATCAAACTTCACGCGGGCGAAGCCGCTGGCAGAAGCTAGTTTACAATAATTTGGTAGGATATAAAAACATAGAGGAATAAATAAAATGATTAAAATAATTGACATAGATTCTTATGATAAAATAAATTTGAAAATAAAACTATAATTACTATAAAACTATCCTATTTATAACACACATATAACTAAGAAATATACGATTTAATTCCTAACATTAAAAAAGATAAATACCCGTTTTGCAAGCGATATGGTGACAAGAAAAGGAAGTGAGAAATGGAATAACCAAATAAATTTCCAACAATTTTTGCCTGAGACTCTGTATACTGTCGCAGAAAATGTCGATTTCAGTATTAATGGAGATGACCTTGTTGGTGGTGTCCATCATTCGGTTTAATGGTGCTGATCGACCGAGATTTGTGCGAGATGGTTTTACAGCGAACATTTGGGGCTTTCCCACTGTTCTGACTGGACATTGACGGGGCACGCTCAGGCGTATATTAGCGAGAAGTTCGGGTGAGGATATTAGACCATTCATAATTTTAAAGAGGGTCATGACGTCAGCCAACACGCGTCGCTGCTCAAGGGAATGCCAACCAAAGTGAGATAGTCGCTGTGAGTAGTCAGCTCTGTAAGGACAGTTGCGATCTTTATGCCGAAGGAATCTGGTGACGTTTTTTTGGATTCGTTCGATACGATTAATGTGTACTTTGTATATTGGACTCCAGACTGGAGAAGCGTATTCAAGGGTACTCCGCACTGCCGGGGTTGCGGGCCTGTTCGAAAGAGATACCGCGGCCCCGGAACGTAAAAGGCGAGGAAGGAACATGGATGGTTTTTAGTCAGTAAGAGTCTGACACTCCCTCCCGCTCCGCCCAGAGTGGGGGGGGTCATTTGATGATTTCCCGTCCTTAAAAAAAAAAAAAAAAAAAAAAGGGTACTCCGCACGAAGGAGTTAAAAAGTACTTTCAATGCATGTTTGACGCATGCTTTGAAGTCATGCCCGATCCTTTTTATGAATCCGACCATCTTTCCGGCCTTGGTCAACAGTTTATCTATGTGAGGAGTGAACGACAGGTTACCACTGAGTAAACCACTGGCTTCAGACTCGCTAAAGTAGACTCGTCTTTCATGGGGTACTGTTTGAAATGCTATAATAAAATTCCACAAAGCATTCTTGAACTAAATGAAACCAAATTTAAAACTTGCATTAAACGCACACTGTGTAAGCAAGCATATTACAAATTGGACGATTATATCGCTGATAAAAATGCTTGGCTCAATGCCGGTCCTGCTCCACAAGGACAGGGGCGCATAAATGGATAGCATTAAATGGTATTGTTGGAGCTGCTGAAGATTGTACAACTATCTTTGCATTGTATAAATTCAATATCTTTAGTATTATATAACCTCATATCCCATATTGTGTGAGTGCCATGTACTAGAATGCTATCATTCGCTGGAAACCTACGATTTTATTTTTTATTTTTTGACTTGAATGTGCCCTGGCGGTTAAGAGTATGTCATGCTCACTCAAATGTCCCGCTGATGGTGGCGCGTGTGTCGGGTCATTTAGTTCCCTTCAAAATGGTTGAGTTGAATGGTGCTGATACATGCGTCATGTTCGTGAACGGGCGCTGTCGGTTGGGACTGGTCAGCTCTTGGTTGCCACGGCTTTTGGTTTTATTTTTTAATTAATATTGTTAGTTTTAACTATGGACACTTTTATCGTGCACATCTTGCTACATTGTTCTCACATAATGCACCATCTCAACAGGAATGATGTAACCAAGATTTTGTAACAACATTATGATTTAAAAGAGTGTCCATGGAGTTTCTTGCCCGTTCTTCTCCATAGAGATCTACGCTAGGGAATGGGCAACTACAGTACTTTCACAGTTTTTATGTCTTGTGACTGGGACTGTAGCTACATTTAATTATCATCTTTGTTTCGACAATTCAAAAGCGCCTGTAACTGGCCTACTTGAAATAAATGCTTTGATTTTGATTTTGATTTTGATTAAAACACCCAAATCCCTTATGACGTCGACCTTCTGCAGTACAGATCCATTGATTGAGTAAGAGGATGGCACTATTCGCTTTTTGCGGGTGAATGTAATGTGCTGGCATTTACTGACGTTGAGAACCATCTTGTTTGCAATACACCATTCCTGAAGGGAGTCCAAGTCAGACTGCAGCAGGACGACGTCTGAAGGGGATTGGATTGGTCGATACATTTATACATTTTAAGATCGTCTGCAAAGAGTGAACATTGGCTGTGCTTGATGTGGTTTATTATGTCATTGATAAACACAATGAAGAGTATCGGGCCGGCATGGGAGCCTTGAGGCACACCGGAAGTAGCGCAATAATTTGACGATTGGAAGCCGTTTACCACTACTTTTAGTTTTCGATCGCATAAGTATAATCTAAACCATTCCACAAGGTTCCCTCCCTCCAATTTAGTGAGTAGTATCTGGTGGTCGACTTTATCAAACGCGCTACTGAAGTCGGTGTAGAATGCATCGACTTGTTGGCCCGCGTCAACGTGGACGGAGATGTCATTGAGATATGATGATACGTTGGTGACAGTTGACTTGTTGCAGCAGAAATAGTGTTGCTGTGAAGCTATATGTAGTTTTAGATGTGAAGTTAAGATGGGAACGACCAAGGATTCGAATATCTTTGAAAATAAGGATAACAGCGAAATAGGGCGATAGTTCCTCGCGTCAGTGTTGTCTCCCTTTTTAAAAACAGGCACGACGTTAGCCTTTTTCCACTCTAGGGGAAACTGGGAAGTTTCGATTGACCTCATTATAAAACTAAGGAAGACGGGTATTTATCGCGAATTTACCTTTCAACCCTTCCCTTCCTCCTTTCTTTTTATTTTCCTTTCCTTTTATCGCCTCAATATACGGACACTGTTAGTGTAGTGTGCTGTCCTAGTGTGAACCGGCCCTAATTAACATTTATGAGGATGAGTGAGGGTAGTTGAATAAACGCCTTCACTTTGCTGTCGCGGTACCTCCAGTACTTCAGTCTCCCCGCGACCACGGCTGGTGCAATCCGGTCGAAACGTCGGGATTAAATTAAAGGTAAATTCGCGATAAATACCCGTCTTCCTTAGTTTTATAATGTGTTCTGATCGTGAAAGTTTAAAAAAGACATTCGATTGACCTTTTATAAATTAGTGTTAATGGCAGAGACAAATGGCGAGCGCATTTTTTAATAAATATAGGAGGTATCCCGTCAGGTCCAGCTCCCTTAGAAACATCAATTCGTGACAGTGCGTTTAGGACTTGTCTTTCAGTGAATTTTATCGTCGTTAGAGTATTCTGAGGAAACTTTTGCGTCTGCGACACAGGAAAATCGCTAACTTTCGATCGCGTATTACTGACGAATAAATTCGATTGCAATAATTATGCTTACGAGAAACGCATTTAGGATATAGAGACTTTCATCAGCATCATTATTGCAACCTCGTTAGTAATTAGTAATCGAAAGTTTACGATTTTGTCGTTATCTCTGTCGAGACACTACGTACAGTAAGCGTTCATAAGTTCACAGGCACGCGAAGGATCATATTGCTGTGAACGCACGGGCGAGCGTCCGTGCGGCTGTATGTGTAAGCTGTCTCAATACAGTACCTACGCACACCACAGCTACAGAGTCGCCTACTGTCGCAAGCTGTCGCGTCGCTCTCCACGAAACAAAAAGATATATATTACCGTCTCTTTTGTTATACACGCAGCAAACGCATGATCGTATTTGCATTGGATACCTAAAATTCGACCATATCTACCAGGTGTTGATAGCTGTTTAGGTTAAGCAGTGGGTTCACGATCAACGTGTCTTGAGTTCAAATCCCGTTTACATTATATGGGTTATTTTTTTTGTAACCACTTTTATTAATATTTGTATTTTATGCAAAAACTATTTACTTAGGTATTTATTTTGAAATGGGTTCATGCTCATTATTTATTTTTATAAAGATTTAAATATAAGTTAATAACCCATCATAACTATTTATGTGATTGTGTAATATTTTTTCGGTGTTGGAAGGTGGAAAAAAAAGTCGTGCTGACAGATAACAAAAATTGTTTTATTCGTTTCATTTATTCATATAATTAACAACTTTAATAAGATTTGTAACGTCACATTCCTACCTAGATATAAGAAGTTCTCTTGTAACCGTTCATAAGATTTTTTTGTGTATCTGTATACCCACTTTGAAGTCATTTTTTATTAACATAACAAGGATATTCTAATCACACAAATATAATTGTTGATACCCACTTCTATCTATCGGTATTCAACAGAGCTTGCTTACTGAAAACTAATACATTAATTTATACGTGAATATGTTTTTTATGTGACGTCACAATAAATGTAACTCATATTGAGGTTATAGTTTAAGTGTTCATTTTCCTGAAGAAAAGAAGATTGAAACTAAACCTCAATTTAGGAATTATTAATATCGCTAAACATTTTGTAACACGTCTAATTAAAACTAGAACATTAGGGATTAATATTTTGTATAACCCCCATTATTTTCAATGCAGTCAAGTAGACGTATGCGGCTTAAAGTCACCCAAAGGGCAATGGAGAGGGCTATGCACGGAGTTTACTTGCGTGATCACATCAGAAATGAAGACATCCGCAAGAGAACCAAGGTCACCGACGTAGCCCGAAGAATTGCTAAACTTAAGTGGCAGTGGGCAGGGCACATTGCTCGGATGGCCGATGGGGTCGAAATGTTCTGGAGTGGCGACCGCGAAACGTAATCGTTCTTCTTTATGTCTGTCTGTCAAGAAGGGCATTTTAGCTGATCTTCTGTGATGCAAGCCTTCAGCGTGGACGGCACGGCGAACAGTTTGCGGTGACTCCGAGTGTGTCTGAAACCATTGGTTTCATACTCGCCCACGATATGTTATCGCTGCGCTTCGCTAATAAGCGACGACCTTCCACTTCGCTGTCTACTTGCAAGGCTCCCTTCTTCCTCATACCTTTTGATCCAGAGACTTACTGCATTTCTCTAAACAAAAAAAATGATGTTAGGCAGCTGTAATAAATACTAAAGTGACTTCATTCACTCTGCATTTATAAATCCAATAATAAACACTAATTATTTATCTTGCATGATAGTTTGAAAAAAAAACAACGAATTAAGTAAACCACAGGTCACCAAATAAATGAACAATTTATAATACCCATTCGTTTTTAATTTTTAATGTTTAAGTTACAATTCATAAATAATTATAATACTCACATTCAGTTCTATTAAGGCCACTTTTATGAAGCGCGGATAATTCGCGATAATAGTCGCCCTCGCCTTAATATTAATATTTGCCCGCATTTTAAGAATCAAACCAACAACAATATCGCTATCTATTAAACCACACGTCACTGACCATCAACTACCACATTATATTGTGTATTATGTATGACTACAACCAAACGACAAAGTTCATTCCGATCAAGTTAAAATATTCATAAAATTCATGTCTACCTCATAGAAATCTAACAAAATTCTTGACTTATTTTTCTATCTACCTCCCTAACTTTACGAAATGTGTGAACAAAGCAAACAAGTTAAAGAATATAATATTTCTGTAGAGTAAAAACTTACAAAAAGTCTAAAAGTAACTGTGCGGGATTTGAACTCACGGCTTACTGATTCACTCTTAATTCTGGACGGGCCCAACCGCTAGGCCATCATGTCTTAGATATTGGCATTGAAATTATGAACTACAACTAGTTGCTGACAATATCTATTTTGTTGAAAGTAGAAGGTCGTAAGTCAAACTAAACGTCAAGCTATTGCTTTGTGAGATTGCCTATCGACTTTTGGTCGGCACTGTACAATCACGTAGCTTTGCAGTACAAGTACGTAGATAAATAAATTTGACAGTTATTCTCAAGTTTTTGACTCCATAAAAACTCATTTTATCGAGAATAACTGTCAAATTTATCTTATCCATTTCTACGTACTTGTACTGCTGGACCGCTAGTCGTATGTTTTGCCCCGCTATATTTTATAATTAAAAATGTACAAATACATGCCGATTAAAATTGAACCATAAAACTCAGGCTTAAATAACTGATGAGTTCATAATCAAACAAAACAAACTCACGTAACTACTTCAAGTAATTAATTTTAGTGTTTGTTAAAAGTTTAAGACACTCGGCAAGAAACTTCGTGATGATATTAATATATTATTCGTTTCGCAACTCCACATCTTTCTATGTTTCAACGCAGTTATTTTCTCCGCTGAAGTTGCATTAAAGCTCTCTTGCCTTTCAGCTCTATGTTTTTCATGTGCTTCGCAGTACTGTACAATATATATTTAAAGTGCATTAAACACAAGTTTGGAGTTCAAGACATAATGCTTCAGACAAGTTTAGTGTACGTCCAGATAAGTTCTATAAGAGTGCCCAATCTTGACGACGTTTTATATCTATACAACAATTTTGTCTGTTGAATCCACATCCAAATACTGGTATTCAGGAACATCCGATTAGTTTGGAAACCGACCCCATAGTAATGTAGTTGGAAAATATGGATACATGTGACTCATTTTCATTTTCAAATATCTTTATTTACCATGAAAATAACAATAACAAAAATGCACTTACCCTAAGCTACATTAACACACTAAGATTTAAAACACTTTATTAGGCTAGCATTTCGCCTTTCAAAGCTTATAAAAGATAGGTAGTTTACGCTGGTAATAACATAATATTAACACACAGTATTATGGGTATTTAATAACAAAAGTGTAAATAATTTAGTTAATTATAATTTACTGCTTGCATGTAGGTAAGTCGAGAAGAATATTTGTAATAGTTAACTGATCACGCAGTCTACTTATGTAAACACAAGTAAACGCGCGACCAGCGAACCATCAGCGGACGGAGCCTCCCTGCCGCCCGCGCTCTTGCATATTAGTGACCGATGCCGGGACGGCATTGAGCGACTCAGGGGTCAAGTCGCTGGGCGCCCGCACCTCGGTTGGTGGAAACAAAAGGTAGTGATGAGGTAGGCGGTAAGTGCCGTATCTATCGATATATGGTAATTTGTCTACAGTTGATGAACATAGATTTGTAATCAACGGGTTATTAGTATTAATTTTGTTTTTATTATAAAATTTTAGTGAAATCTTAAATATGTAATTAAATAGCAAGGGAAGTTTAATGGTTTTATGTAACCTTTGAAGATTTGTCTTGAACTTAGTTTTGTAGGATGTTTTAACAGCTTTATTTTGTATAACTTGTAGTAGATGATGGTTTGAAAGACATGTGCCACTCCAAACAGGACAAGCATATGTTATACACGGACGGACAAGCGTAGTATATATCCTCAATTTAGTACCGCTACTTAATCTGCTTTTACGGTTCATTATAGGGTTTAAAGCACCAAGGGCTTGGGCGCCCTTCAAACGTAAGTCGGCAATATGTTTGGACCAGTTTAGACGATTGTCCATTCTTACCCCAAGATAACGCACACTTGTTTTCCAAGGTACTTTATGGCCTGCTATTTTTAAGGTTCTTGAGGGGGGTTACCTAGCACGAGAGAAAAATATTGCTTCAGTCTTATCCTCATTTATTTTTAGTTTCCATTTCTTGAAATAATCCTGAAGCAATTCTATAGAATATTGAAGGCGACCTATAATCAAATCGGTATCGTCAGAAGAGGTATAAGACGCAGTATCGTCAGCAAAACAGGCTAATTTCGTTCGAGGCTGGTTAGGGATATCATTAACAAAAATGAGAAATAAATAGGGTCCTACAATAGAGCCCTGCGGAACGCCAGCTGGGATACTTTGTGGCGAAGAAATGGTGTTTCCGATGTGTACCTGGAATTTCCGATCCGTAAGGTACGATTGTATAAGTTTAATGAGGGGCATAGGCACGTCAAGATTGAGCAACTTATGTAGCAGGCCTTCGTGCCACACAGTGTCGAATGCTTTCTCGATATCCAGCAGAAACATACCTGTGGACTGCTTGAGATTTAGGTGATGGGAAATGTGTTCGCACACCCTAGCCAGTTGTTGGGTAGTTGAGTGAGTAGCACGAAACCCAAACTGCTCTTGGATCAGAAACTGCCCAGTCGCATGTAATAGTCTTGAATAAATTATAGACTCGAACATTTTGCCAATAGCCGGTAGCAGACTTACAGGGCGGTAATTTGTAGGTAAGGTATTGTCTTTTCCAGGTTTTTTAAGTGGTATTATTTTTGCATTTTTCCAGATCTTGGGGAAATAGCCCAGGACAAAGCAGCCATTAAAGATTTTTGTAATGTATACTATCGCTTTCTGTGGCAAGTTTTTTAACAGTGCATTATGGATCGCGTCATGACTTGGAGATTTACGGGATTTAAGCCTAGTCAGAGTTTTACGAATCTCAAAAGGCCTAACCGGCTTTATTAAACCAGAAGCAAAATTATAATTATTAATGACCGACATGGATTTCGATACCTCAAGTTCAGAATCACAAACCCAGTTACTGGTAAGGCTCATATTTTTATAAAAGGCTTCGGCCAACACGTTACATTGTTCAACCTCAGTAGTCGTCAGAGACCCATCGGAAAGCTTAAGAGGAGGTATGTTCGCAGATCTAGGTTTGAGGGATTTGGTTACACGCCAGATATCTTGACTGGGGTTATCAACTTTAGCCACTTTGGCATTCCAGCCGTTATCAAGATGGTTACGGATATTTGAATTTATGAGAGCTTGAAGAGTGTTTATATTACTACGGTTAAGCCTTCTAAGGTAACCACTGGGCAGTTTCTGTTCAATTCGACGCAAATAGTTTTTGTAGCGAATTATATTTTTAATATACCTGGGTAGCTTGGTAGGGGTATCGCTAAACCCAGCAGTCGTGGACGGTATAGAAGAGTCTCTAGCATCAATGATAGTTTGTTGTAAGTGACCTATGGCCTTATCAATCTCTTCATTGGTGTTAAACGTCTTAGAACTAAGTGTTATATTTTTATTGAGGTGAGAACGATATTTAGTCCAATTCGCACAGTGATATTTAAAGAACTGGGTTTTTACCTTGCGACTCGGGAAGCCTCCCATAGTAAAGAATATGGGGTAATGGTTCGATGACAATGCTATAATCGTTTCGACATCACTAATGCAGCCTACATTCAAGGATAAAACCAGGTCCGGGCGGGTTGGTTTGCGATTGGGGCAGTAGTTTACTTGGGTAGGTAGACTAGGACTGTGTATAACGTAGTCGGATTCAAGCATATCTTTGAAAAGAGTTCTGCCTCGCGTGTTAGTGTAGCTACTGAGCCAGTGTGAGTGGTTAGCATTAAAGTCTCCCATGATAACAACATGGGAACCTAAGCCGAACATTAACTCAAGGTCACTACGAAGCAATGGCAGATTGGGTGACTGGTAAATGGACAACACGATATGATCAATGCCTGATATTTTGACAGTGATACCGACAACTTCCATATTTTTAGTCTCTGGAAGAGTAACGACCGAATGATTAACATTATTTCTTACAAGAATAGCAACTCCTTGCCCACGGCCAGTAAGATGTTTATCTTGGCGATAACAGGTAAAGCCAGGTGTAACTAACATTGAATTTGGGGTTAATCTAGTTTCACAAATACCAATTATATCAACAGACAGAACGCTTACCGCCAAATCGAGTAACTCATGGATCTTTAGACGTACTCCATCGGAGTTCCAGGATAGCAATCGGAGTTCTGCAGAATCAAACATATTTACCAAGATGGGAGAGAACCAGCATGACCTTGTCCAACCAAGACGTGCAAGCAGCAAATTTTGACTTTATGTTTTTTAGTGTTAATAAGATTTCAAACATCTCCTTTGTAGTTCCATCATTTGTGTCAGCCGTAGGGTGGTCTATGGTAACCTGATTTTTGATCGATGTCTTGTCGCGAGATCCTAGTGTAGGCCAGGATTCTAATCTCTGATTAGAAGTTAGTGTTGGATGCTGCAGAATTGGCGGAACCAGCGTAGCTTTCGTAGCCATCATTGAAAGTACGGGCTTGCGTTCTAAAGCCTTCTTTTTCTCGATGCTGTCCAGATATGCTAGTCTGACACTGCACTTGCTATAATTCGCCGGGTGATCTTCATTGCAATTACAGCATTGCGCAGGCTCAGTACGGTCGGACTTGGTACAAGAGGCAGTTGCGTGAGGAGCAACACATTTCACGCAGCGGGGAGGCTTGTTGCAGTTGTGAGAAGCGTGACCAAACTCTTGGCAGCGAAAGCATTGGGTGCCATAAACTCGGTTTGGCTTGAATTTGCTGACAGACACCACACAATTACACAGGTACCTTATTTGCCGAAATCTTGTAATGTCAGCTCCTGCTGGTAACTGCACTAAAAAGGGAGGACAGGGATTGTCCAATCCCTTGCGAGACTTAAGGGGTTTTACTGATGCACCGGTGAAACCAATTTTATCCAGCTCATCTGGTAATTCTTGCTCGACATAGGCTGGAAGTCCACGAATCACAGATTTTGGCACTTTTTCATCCTTCCGGGTGAAGGTTACAAAGGAGGCATCTTGACGACGAAGACCATCCTTAACTGCCCGGTGGCCATCAGCAGTGTGACATAAGATGGCAACCTTCCCTCCATTTCTGTACTGTAGGTGATATTGGTTCGAAAACTTAGAAATTTTATCCTTTAGGTCCTCATGGGTCCATTCAGTCTTCATATCCACGATAATAGGAGGAATGTGACCGGTCTTCTTGACTTTGGTGGCTGCTTTGAGGTAAAATTCATTGCCAGCGGTCTTGGCGATTCCATCTACAGGAAGTTCTTGAAATTTGTTGTGTGTTGGAATGATACATGTGACTAACACTGGCTTGAATGGCCACCGCCAGGGATTTTAATTTTCATAAAACAAAATATTAGTCGCTCATTAGTCGGAACTTGTCGCCAAATATAAGAATTTGCCGGTCACTGGTTCAAAAGATAATAAGGGTTCATAGGCGGCCGATCAGGCCCCTTATTCACAACCATTCGACTCGCTTCCGATTCGGAAAGTCGTATGTCTATCTCGGTCGTTTTCGTAATGCCAGAAGAAGACAGATATACGAGTTGTCGAATCGGAAACGAGTCGAACGTTTGTGAATACGGGGTCTGGAGAGAGTCTCGGAGCTTAGTGTCAGTCACACTATGGAGACAAACCTGTAAGTAAAAATGTACAAGGGGCTAGAAGCAAGCGGACCTCACAAAAGCTTTCTTTCTAGATTCTCGGAAACTGTTCAACTGATTGCACAAGAAAATTGTAAAGGAGATAGCGTTTGCAATACCTGTAAATGCAACATTGTAGAAATATGACCTACTTACTTATCTTCTATACTTTCATATAAATGTATGATATAGCTGAAGAGTTTGTTTGTTTGAACGTACTAATCTCTTTATTTTATTTTATTTTCATCAAGGTAAATTAAATTGGCGAATAAAAGAAAAAGTTAGAAACGGAGCATTTCAGTTTTTGGTCGGGCCACGCGCAATTAAACTAGATAAGGTTGTAATACTACTCAATTGGACTATCCTGAGGTAATTTCAAATGAATTTATGAGCCCCAGAAACGGGGCACAGTCAGTACCTATAGAAATATTTACTGGCTAAAATTATAACTATAACAATGCCCCCTTATAGATCTTTAGAAGTAGAAAATAGGGAGAGACAAGTCAAGTACTCGTCACTGATTCTATACCAGAAAAAAGTACCTATAAACTACAAAAGACCTGAGAAAACCTTTAATCGATCTTCTATTAATAAGTTTATGTTCAAAGCGATCTTACGAAGCTTTTCAAAGTACGTAAAGCCTATTCAAATCCTTGTTTCCAATTGATTTTATCTCTTTCCTGTACAAATCAACTTCATGCTAGTGTAAATTAAATTGAGTTTAGAATGACTAGATAACACTTTTGAAAAATTGTATAAAGTTTTAACACAAACTGGACTTATGCGTGTGTAAGTATTTAAGTTTTTGATTAAGTTCTTTGATAAACAATATTGTTTAGACGTTTAAATTTAATATTAGTTTAATAGAAAATCAACAAAATATGAAGAAACTCTCTGAAAGTGCTTACGCCTACACACTTCTATACTCCATCGATTACACAAATTCTCCCCGCACCTATATTTGTCTCATAATTAAATTGGGGGAAGTTGGGAGATAATTAAACTTTCCCTTGCGAAATGAAGGAGAATCTCACGGTGATCCTGACGAACTCCACTCGAAGTGACAGACAACTATTTCTAATAAAAACCTGTGATATTTAAAATCATCATCGATTCAAAGTAACATCTTATATATACTGGTGGACGACCCGAATGGCGGGCGTAGTGGTAGTGACGCTGCCTTTCGTTCTTAGGGTCCTGGGTTCGAATCCCGATACGAGCAAATATTTGTGTGATGAGCATGGACATTTGTTTCCGAGTCATGGATGTTTGTATGTATAATAAGTATGTATTTACAAACAAAAAAGAATATATGTAGTATATCAACTATATAGTGTCCACGACACAAGCTTTGCTTAGTGTGGCACTAGGTGGCGCTGTGTGTTAATGTCCAGCGATATTTATTTATTTATATAAAATTCTCGTGTCACAATTTTCGTTCCCATACTCCTCCGAAACGGCTTGACCGATTCTCATGAAATTTTGTGAGGATAGGTAGGTCTGAGAATCGGCCAACATCTATTTTTCATCCTCATAAATGTTAAGGGTAGTCCACCCCTAAATTTTTTGTTTTTATTTTTTTATGATACAACATACAAAAATACATACAATCCTAAATTTTCACCCTTCTGCGATTAACCCTTATTTTTTAATAGCCATTTTTTTCCGTTCCTTTTTCTCTCTTATGTGACGCAGATGAAGTTGCGTGGGTCAGCTAGTTAATTAAAAAGAATCGTTAGACGTTGGTCTCGGCTGTCATTTGCTGATCTTGGATAGTCGTTACAGTCGTACTTAGGGGTATTAGTAATACTCTGTACTAACTAGGTTGTAGGGGTAAGATAGGCAGTAGCTCCTTGTAAAATACTGGTAATCAGCTGTATCCAGTTAGACTGGAAGCCGACCCTACCATCATCTTCCTGCCCTTGTCCCATTTTATTTGGGGTCGTCGCAACACTTTTCCTTCTTCCATTCTCCCCTGTTAGACGTCACGGCATCATTTACTCCTTTCTCTTTCATATCAGTCTTCACACAATCCATCCATCTTTTCTTTGGCCTTCCTCTCCCTCTCCATCCATCAACATTCATGTCCATCACTCTTTTAGTCACTCATTACATGTCCATACCAAGACAAACGACTTCCTTTCAATTTTTCACCAGGTGCCACCTTCAAACTTCCTCTAATATATTTATTCCGTACTTTATCCATTCTTGTCACTCCACACATCCATCTCAACATTCTCATCTCCGCTACATGCAATCTTTGGGAAAAGGTTAGGCAGATGATGATCTTTTGCCGTTTTCAAACTTTGTTGTAGTCGCGAATCTCAATTGCAAATACGCTACCGATCACAATCCGAAGAATTATGAAGAATGAATTATGATTGCAATTTCAGAGTACAATATCAATATTTGAAAAAAACAGCTTCACAGTACGAAATAAAATAATAACAATTCGCTCAGCATCCCTGCCAAGCGGGATTCGGTTAACGGGAGTAAACCGGAGTAAAACCGGGATTTCACCAACTCAACCATGAAAATGGAACCAATTCAACGATTTTTTGCAGCACTTTTCACTCCAATGAACTTTAATTCCTGTAATTTCATCAGTGTCCTGAGATCATCAAATTACACCGTACAGTGAACCATTCACCTTTAGCCCTTTAATATGAAAGCGCTTTGATATACGTGCGTTTGAATACTATCGACAACTAGGCTGAGCATTCAGGCATGCGAGTTAATTCCAAGGATGCAGGCAGACTTCATTAGCCAATCCGACTCGTGGACTGGACGTGACGGAATATTGGACTGGCTTTATAAGCCGGCCTGAATAGCGGGATGTTTCGGAGTATTTCTTGAGCTTTAAATACAACATAGTGAAATGTCTATACATTGAGGCACATTAGTAGTATTGCTGGTTATGTGAACCGAATACGCGTATTACTTTTAAACTGACTAGCAAAATTATCAGTACGTTAAAAAAGTATGAATTGATTTACTTTTCATCAATACTAAAGTAATACAGGGATAATGTTTGAAGTTTAGATGTAATGAGTAATATCTAAAATTATTCATCCGATTTATTTATGTATGTGAATGTATTTAGACGCGAACGAACCCGCGGGCACTAAACTAGTCAAGGGACTCTTGACCTCATCTCTGTCCCAGTAGAAGATTAAGATCAAGAGTCATTAAATATTTAAAAAAATATATCACAAAATGCGCCAAATATTCTAGTAAAGTTAAGTTTAGCATAAAAGCCACTGAAATTAAATAATATTGGTACATAAAAAAGAAAAAGTTCCAATTACTTATGCCATCAGAAGATAAAATCAAATTAATAGAACCGCTTAACCAAGACTCAGCTGTTAGTTACGAAACAGAAAACCAAAGATATAACAGACTCCAGATAGCCACTAAGTATCCCCCAATGAGCGTCGACAACCTGTTGACGGTAGATAATGATACTTAATATAACAATGTTGGCGAACGTCCAAACACGAGATAAGAATCGAGATGGTTTGTATCCGAATCTTGTCTCAACGTTGCAGCTGGGTTGTACTAAGATCCCCTTACAACCAGTGGCAGTGGAAACTTCGACGCGTATTATAAGGTAGGTAAGTTAGGATGAAGAGGAAAATGTTGAATGTGAATGTAGACGGCATAAAAGTAGGAAGAGCAAAGAAACTATGGATGAACGGTGTGAAGAATGATATGGCTCAATAGGAAATACTGCTGAGATGATGAATAGTAGAAAAGTAAAGAAAGAAGAACATACTGCGACGACCTCAAATTAATTGGGTTAAGGCAAGGAGAAACATGAGGACCTAACTTAGCATGAAATAAATTACCATATCCGGAAGAATTAAATTAAGATAATTCAGGAAATATTAATTAAGTAGTTCAGTGTGTCAATGCCTATACTTAAAAGTAAAGTAAGATAAGTAAGGGATAAGGGGGTTTAATTATACTTCTGTGTGTTGTGCTATGAATTTTGTGTGCACTAAATAAAAGATTTATCTATCTGTCTATCTATAACTAAAACGTTACAGGTGAAATATGGGTGTACCTGGCTAATTCTTTGTAAAAAATTGGTCTGGTGTAATATTTTTGTTAGGTTATTTTAAACTTTGCAGGACTTTGTACGCGATCAGTATATAACATTTTAAATCTGAAACAAAAAACTGCGGTGCAAATCAGGTTAATAATTAATTTAATTTGCAGTTAACCAGGGTGGGGGTGGATTCCACCCCTTATTGGAAATACAGGGGTTGATAATTTGACTATTTTCTTTCATAATTCTATCTGTTGTTTGCTTATTTGTGAATTCAAAGAGTTTTCACTATAATACTTGCTCTTTCAATTCATTCGTTTTCAGTTTTTATTCAAGAAGTTTTTCCATAATTATATACTAGTAATACCTTTTGTCCGATTATTTATAGGTAAGTATGCTTGTATGTGTTCCTATTATCTCCTGAGATTATTGTGTTTTGCTTAGCTAGTTTTTCTGTTCTTTTTTTGTAATGTTCTCAGATTGTTTTTATCGATTTATCAAATTTTAAATTCTTGTACTGGCTGTTATTAAAGTTATTATTGATCGATAGCTGGTCTCAATTTTATTTCTCTTGAACGGCCAATGCCATTCATCATTCTATAACCCGTCCATGGTTACATACAAAAATTCTTTTTTTTTTTAGGAAAGTATATGTTTTACGAAAGCTAAACTAACTCAGGCACGACCTTCTGAATGAAACTGTATTCTGTAGCTATGCTAATATGATTCACATTCCTGCTTAAGCCGCTTGAACTAAGAGCGTTTCACCACAATAGTTCGACGAAGTTTGGATTTCAACCCACAGCTCGGAACTGAGAATTTCAATCTAAAATGTTGCCTTGAATTTATTTAATACAACGTAAAATTTTAAGTTTAAGACGTCTTGAATAAATAAAGACAGCTGCGTCTGTTTATTAGCGTTTTACCCGAGTGTACATATTTGAGAGGTTCATGATGTAGTAGTAATATTCAAATATGATAACCCATATTTACTTTTACGTTTACACCGAAATACTATAATCATCCCATCACTTATTTGTTTAGGCTTATCCCTCAATCACCTATTTTCCGAAATTATTGATAGTCTTAACCCCGGGCTTGCACGCTTGAAAATCCACAAAAGTTGCCATAAAGAATGTGAAAATCACGGAAAAAGACAATTGTAAAATGCGAGTCAGCCATTGCCTCATAATTTTCCTGAATTTCTTTTAATGTAGTTAATATGTCTTAAAATCAAAATATTTCACGAGGGCACTCATAAAACGTCGAAAAAAGGTGCACGGTTAACAGTTGTTTTCTATGGAAATGAACCGACTAGAAACTCCATGTTTACTCATTTCAAATGATTTGGTTTAACAATATTATCCATCGACTTCTTTTATTCCGTTTTAATCGCCATCTCACGAATTACACAAGTCCTTTCTTCGTTTCTTTGATCTTTCCCTACTTAAAAGTATTAATATAAATACTTGATAAAATAAATCATGGCATTACTGACTCGAAAGTAACGTAGTTGCTCTTGCAAACAGATTCCGTCACACTCACGTGATTTTAAGACAAAATACCACTTGATCCCAGCATGACGAACTATGTAAACTTGGATCTTGTAGACTTTACGAAGACCACGCCAAGACCTTGAGCAATAGTTTGTTTAGAACTTAATTTTATGCGAATAGGTATTTCAATTAGAATTGCGTAGGTAGAAGTAGTAGGAGTGTGTGATCTTAGTCTTCTGTTTGATGTTATGTGTTATAGATTTATTTGTGAAGAATGCCTGTAAGCATAGACAGGCAGATTGACTCACTGTAACGATATTATAATCACTGAAATATATCTAATAAGGCATTAGTACCTATATTATCTATGCTGCTTGATCTAGAAACACAGCAAAAGAATTGTTGAAAGAACGATAGTGAGCTGTGAGCTGGAATATCTCCCAGATGTCCTAAACGTGCTATATATACGATGAAGTCTATAAAGTTCGTATTCTTTAAGGGAAATCCTTCAGTCATAACCAGAGCTATAATGAATTCGATAGAAAAGGGAAGGTACAGTTGGTTTTTGTTCGTGATTCACACAATGTGGTAACAAAAGTTGCTAAGCCTTTTGCCACATCCTACGTTCCGGGAATAAACGGTATCCCAGGGAACTGTCAGTTCTAAATATACCTAATTTATACGGATTGTGGCGAGGAGCTCGTGGCTAAATAATATCAGCCGCTCGGGTCGATCATTACGTTAAGCAATGCTTGCCTAGGTTGGTCTGTAGATGTGTGACCACGCTTACATACCTAGTTTCCTCCGTGCCTCGGAAAGCAACCTGTTGGTCACGACTGTCATTTGTCCATCTTTGACAGTCATCACAGACATCGTTACCGGTAGTCAGTGGCCCAATAAATGTGACACCAGTCTTACCAAGCGGTATCGTATTGCTCAGTATTAACTGGGTTGTGGAGGTCAGATAGGCAGTCGCTCTATGTAAAATACTGGTATTCAGCTGCATCTGGTTAGACTGGTAAAAGTAATTATGAATAAGTTTACAAGCAAGAAATTACTAAAGATATTTGCGGTCCAACTGAAAACAAGGTTCGTTTCAGCTGGTTTCAGCTGCCTCTCGTATAATTTGAATACGCTCTATTAACTGATTTTCAGGCTAATACGGTGTTTGCAAACAACAACAGTAATTGCTGGACAGCTGTTTCAATTTCAATGTTTGACATGACCAGTATAGTTTAGATTCGGGTATGCATTAAGTGTTTATTGGGTTTGAATACATTATGTGGAGCGAATTCCTTTATTCGGATATACGGTTAATATTGATTTGTACAAAAGACCAGATTTGTATTTAGGTAGGCACTCCTCTCGGTAATACGTCACAATGTATGCCTTATTCGTCAACTGGCGACTGTGAATCTCGCTAGTGCTCGCGAGTTTTTTTTTGTTGGCGACCTTGTTAATCTGACGTATTTTTTACGTCAGATGTACAGTCAGCTACGTAAACTTCTTATATCAATCCGTTTTTATTTGACTGTACCTACTTTATTACGTGCGTGGGAGTTGACGAGAAAAAATAAATATATTTGAATGTGCCAACTCGCGAGCACTTGCGGGATTCACAGTCGCCAGTCGCTTATTCGTCATAAGCCCATTGTCTACTATCAAATTCACTGACGGTCTGTCAGTTTTCACCCCTAAAAGGATGAAAATTGGTCGACCATCAGTGAACTTTATAGTACCCGTGGGTATAATCGTCCCAAATGGGCCGTGGGCATGTGGGACGAGTTGCTGAAATACTCGTAAACTAGTAAGGCTAGTTTACACCAATAAATTGCCAATCTATTTAGTCCGTCACTTAGATTATTTAAAAAAATATTAGTTCCGTATTTTTATTGTCACGTAAACGAAATTGACGAAAATACGACGCTTTTAAAATTCTCAATACGTCACGCCTAGGTATTTTGTAGCTAGTTCTGACGTCACGAGCCTCCACTCCCGAGTTTGGAAGCGTTTGATCTTTGTCAATATTCATTGATTTACAAAAACAAAAAATACGTGTCTATTATTTTCCAATACTCTAACTGACGGACTAAATAGATTTGCAAAATTTTGATTCTGTCGATGTCGTCATGCCTGCTATTGTTCCACGGGATCACACTATATCGGGATAAAAAGTATCCAGAGAGTTCTTGCGTCAAAGAGTAACAAACATCCATTTAACCCATCCTCCCAAAAGATATGTGGAAGTTTGTTTAGATGTTTGTCAGTCTTTCATGCCAAATAATTTGAATTATAAAGGGTGTAAAACATCTCTTCAAGAAGCCCAAAGGCACTTGTTCTCCCTGTAATTGCGATATTTTTTTTGTTCTATCTAGTTACGGAGATATAGGGGCTCAAAGTTACAACTTTTTGACAAGTTTTTTTTCTAAATACCTACATGTATTTTTTGTAAGATTTTGTCTTTAAAGACCTCCACGACCCCGTACTATTCAATCCATCCATCAGCACAATGTTTTAAGTGCGTTACATTGAGTTCTCATCATGAATCATTGTGTCATGTGTATAACCTCAAAAAAGTTGTTTCCCAGCAATACATTTTGCGTAAAGTTACTTAGATTGATGTACAGAATGCTTGGTTAACGGCTTTGTGATGAGGTGGTTTACACCCGTTTTTGTCGCACAGATAGTTTATAACTTGGATTAACACCTGAGATACTTTTTTTCGAATAAATGACATAGCTTGATAACCGTTGTCATGAAGATGAAGTCGCCAGCAGAAGCTGGTAGCCTAAATGTCGGATTATATTTAGTATTCCTTTGTTCCTATGACACGATTTAGGCAATGCCAAACTAAACAGAACCATTACCCAACGTCTGATATTCTCCTTAGAATTCTAAACACCTGTCTAGCTCTGTATTACAGTAACACAGCCATTACGTGCGTCTGATGTGGATAATCTAGATATTACGTGACGCTCTCCTTTTACTTGCGTTCTGAATAATACGATATTACTTTGAGAAAGTCTTCACACCTAATACATAATTACTTGATCTGTATCTAGTCATGTGAAATAAATAAATAGGAACCAGCCTATTACCTACTGTCCCTATTTTGGTAATAGGGTTCCTCTCAGGCTACAAAAACTTTTATGCAAAAAATAAAACCGACTTAAAATAAAAAACAAAAAAGTGAAAAATAAACTTTAGCTTCTGAAGTCGGTGACAAACAAATTAAATCAATCAAGCAAAGGTCACCGACTTCAGAAGTAAAGTTATTTTTCACTTTATTGTTTTTTTTTTTGAAGCCAGTTTTATTTTTTGCAAAAAAAAATATTTTTTACTTTTTGGTTTACATGTGCTTGGTACACATGGAAAGTGCATACCGTTACAATTACAACAAGCCCAAACTCGACTAGGATACATTGTCTCATTATTGAGTTCCGTGACTCTGGGCTTCATCATCAATGTGATGGTAGAATCGTTCTTATCAAACGCAAATGCTTCATTTGTTGTATATAATACCAAAATCAATGTACGTTATCCTATAAAATTTGAAAAATTCCCTCGATTTTGAGATTCCATCATCAGATCCCGAATTGGTGACTATGGGACCATTTGAAAAAAATACCCTTTCCAAAAAAAAAAGAATTTTTCAAATCGGTTGGCAAGCGACGGAGTTACGCGCGAACAAACATAATAGAAACATCCGAATTGAGAACCTCCTCCTTTTAAGAAGTCGGTTAAATAAAAAGTGTTTGGTTTATAGTTCCGTGGCCCTGTGGCAAAAAATCGCCCTCAAAATTTTTAAGTATCTTGAAAAAAAGTTGTCAAATCACAACATAGCCTCCCAGATCTTTACCATTCCTTTCGTACAGATATACTTACAAGCATTTGACGGAATTTTGTACGTGCGTTAGTCTGTCACGCCTTTATTTTTGAGAACAACACAATTATCGAATTCATTTGTGCAGTCAAGCATATTCATTAAAAAAAAGTTTCTTTAAATAAAGCTATAATTATGACTAAAGCTACTAAGGCATCAGCATCGTAGGTGTAGTACCGATATCATATTGCAACATCATCCCTAGCCCCGTCGTTATTGCAGTCTCTGGAGAAAGACTCGACTAAATCCTAGCTGATGCAAGAAACACTAGATTTCACTCGGAAGCTCCTACTTAAAAGATAACTGTTTTTCAACGAGTTTATTTTCATTGCACACTGAAGAGTAACCGTACCGTAAAGTACGCTAATTAATGCGTGCGTATGACCTTACTGATAGTGTAAAAGATGACGCATAATATTGTAGTTTGGAACTAAGTGAATACTGAGATAATGGCTGCTAGGGACAATAAGTTGGTTAGTACCAACTTATTGTCCCTAGCAGCCATTATCATTACAGCGGCAACTCTAAATAAAATGTTGTAAATGTAGGTAGATAAAGATACCTATTTATTCGTAAGATAGCACGTCGAGTAAACGAGATAATAAAAGTAAAACCTATACTCGACACATGTTTAGCCCCTCCACGAGGCATCCTCTGGAGGTGTCCTATACCTGACACGTGTCGAGTATAGGTGCATGGTATGCTAATTGCTTTTCCTGCATGTGTATATTTTTGCGGGCGTTGAGGGTGGTGCTGAATTCTGCCTGCAGGCCTGAAACTTGTTCGCGTATTTAAATCTACATCATATTTTGCATAACATATTTAATGTCGTGGATTTCCGTAAAATACCTAACGCCTAATTCTGTAATTTAAAACTTATGTCGTGATTAGGCCAAAGTAAGCATTGCAATCCGCCGTGTAACTGACTGTCTAAAACGCTCTTAGGACATGTATGACGGTATGTGAATGTATGAGGACGTGCATGTATCGTCACTTGAGCTGACAAGTCAGCTAGATTTTTAAAATTCAATAGTTAAAAAGTCTACATTATGTCACCGTAAAATTGTAAAATATCAAACACGTTAGATTGTAAAATAACGAGAGAGATTGAAGCTCTTGAAATATTGTCAAACGAATATACTGCTAACAATAAAACGCAATATTTTTCGTGCAATGCATGTGATGGTAGTCAACTCACGCGGTGAGGAGGGAAGGATACCCAATGGGCTAGCCAATGGTACCACTCTCATGAAAAGATAATGTACCATTCCTGAGAAATACCGATTAATATAACCTAACCTTAAAACACTTTATATTCCCCTAAAAAGCGTAGTCGACGGAGCTACGTGGGGTATTTTCGAGTGCAGGGTTTAAAAAAACCTAACTAACCTAACGTCGGGGTGCCCCAAGTCCCGATTATGGGGGCAGAGATACTTCCATATGTTCAGTTGACAATATTTCGAGAGTTTACAACCTCGCTAGAGAGATTACAATCTAACGTGTTTGACAATTTTACGGTGACATACACAAATCTAAAAATATCGTACCAGTACAAACGATCATATGAATTCCACAATTGTGTAAACATTATTCATTTTATGCAAATTCGGTACATTGCCCTGTAAAAATTGAATTAAAATGAGCTCTTTAGGCATGGTGACTTCATTGCGTCCAAGGCCTTACAGGCTGGTCCAGGCTTAATACAAGATATCACATGGCTATGATCATGTGGGATTATGACGAAACAATGTTTACATTTGCGGTAATCTTGCACTGGGGTATAGTTCTCTTACAAAAAGTACCCGCTTCGACAATCTTCGTCTATCTTCGGGAATATGAAGGAAAGGTTAACATCCAGTATTAACGAGTAACAGTTTGCATTATCAGAGGTACAACGTTAGGGATTGAGGCACTTCTGACGATCTGCAACCGGAGTAAGTAATTCATCAGAGGTCCCCTCGTTTAGTTTGCAAACGCATTATAATAGCCGTAAAAGCGTAGTGTAGTGTAGCGTAGCTTTTAGGGCTTACTCATACTCTAAGGTGGTCGCGAACGTCATGCGTAGCAGTTCTCGCGGCCTATCCACAAAGGCGACAGGCACAGGTCTTCTAGTTTGCTTGTATGCTTTAACATGTAAATAAAACTGTATGCTACCTAGTTTAACAGAAATAAATAAATCCTTTTAAGGTTATCAAGTAATATGCTAAATGTATGAGCCTGTTTTGAAAGGAAAACGGTAAATAGGTAAAGGCCAGTACTGATGGAGAGTCTAATTGGTTAGATTATTGCATTACTTTGAGATACTAGTCAATTAAGAGAACTTATGTTTCAATTATTCTATTTAAATAAAGTAGCCATTAGAAGAACGAGGCTGACCAAGTAATTTAAGCTCTGAAGGTTTTAAGCGGCAAACCAACATAGACATTTACAGATCCCCAATAAAAAACATCATCATCATCTTCATCTACAGCCTCGGTTCACCCACTGCAAGATATCGGCCTCTCTTTGCTTATGCCAAGCTCCACGTTCTTGTGCCAGCCTCATTCAGGATATTCCCGCAATGTCAACAATGTCTTCTGCCCGTCTCGCTGCGGACAACCAACACTTCTCTTTCCAGTAATAAACCACTGTTATAAAAAAGTTATCCTTTCCCAGTAAGAAAATCTGATGCGTGAAATTATATTGTCACATAACTAATTCATAACTAATAACTAATTGTAACAAACAACATCACCGCATATTATTAAACAAAGTCTCCCGCCGTGTCTGCCTGTCCATATGTATGCTTAGATCTTTAAAACTACGCAACGGATTTAAATGCGAGTTTTTTTAATCGATAGAGTGATTTAAAAGGAAGGTTTTTGTATATAATTTTACGCTAGCGAAGCCGCGGACATCGGATACTAATAAATAACTAACAATTATTAACTTTTTTTAACAAAATGTCATTTCCCGCTGACCACTGCAAGTGGGACGACGAACGGTGGGATCAGCGGGAATACAACAGCCATCGTATTGTCGATGCCAAAGTCATTGAAAATCTTTATTTTTTTGAATAATTTTAAAAACATGCGTAGACTTCTCAATACCCATATCATTGTTAGATTATAAACACTGCTACAAATACGCAGTTGCTTGTGCAGTGTTTACTTACCATGAAACAATTTTAGATTCGTCATACTCCGATAAATGAAGGTATAGCCAGCAAACGTAATGATGTTGATCTTTAGGTAGTACAACTTACTGTACAAGTAAATATTTTACTAGTTACAGGTTAATTAACTTTGTATAATTTTCTTGGCACTTGAACACGTCATAATATGTTACAATGTCACTCCTTTTACCATTAAGGGCACGAAATATTTTTTTAAGTGAAAACTTCTTTAGGCGCGTTAAGTGGCAATATTAATTATAGTCTGCCTCGGTGGTCTAGTGATCCCAATCAAACTGCTGAGCTGGGAAAACTGTTATTGGCTTTTTCCATCAAGAGTTTTTCAGTAGCAGTCACGTAGTCTATATTCGTGCCCGGTTGCTTTGCAATAGGCTAGTCACTATAGATAAAATAAAGAAGGAGATATGCCCGTTAAACGAAAATGTATCGGAACCCTGAATCTCCACTTTATCCCTACCACACGGCAACTATTACACATGCAGTTCAGGAAAAGCAATAGATACGCAATCGCGCACACACCCGCATTTCTTAAATCAGAACGTAGTACACAATCAATTATATATTTACCAAGCACCGTACAACTTACCCTCACAAAAACATCGGTACACAAAGACATCACTAACTCGTCGTAAAAGGTAGCGGCCACACCGCGCGATGTATGTGCTTATTGAACTATCGTTTGGTGATTTTAACATTGCTTGTCCATTGTCCAGTCACTTAGCAACAAAAACTTAGGTAGTGGTTGAGGAGCAATGTATTTATTGCAAAATACTATAGCCATTTGCTTGACTGGCACAAGAGGTCAGGGTAGAGAGGAGTCTCTTCTCCTGTTTTTTTTATATTTCTATGCTAACCCTTCTGTGATTACAGGCGTGATGTTCATACAGATCTAGATTATATTTGCGGTCAACCAAGGTGTGAATAAGTGTAAATATTCAGCCGCATCACGTTACAATAGAGGCCGACCCCGACATGCTTAGAAATAGGCTGGTATAGCTTTAGCTTTTGCACAGCCGAGTAGTTCCCTGATAAAAGTAGGCCAAGGTCTGATCTCCCGAGGATGCCATATCGTGCAGGATCTTTAACTCAGGTGTGTAAAACTGTGATAGAATTAGGACAAGCGTACAGAAAATTCAAAGGCTAGTACATCGTGGCTCTTGTCGATCCGTGGATGGAATGGGAGACGCTCCGAGATCCCTCCATCTTCCGTACTTCGGAAAGTACGTTAAGGAGAAAGCACTAAGGTAACCTGCGAAACTTCAATTTACTTGTCATTTACCTAATATTAAAATAATAAATCTACCTAGGCACTATGTTTTCTCTTCATCACCAACTCAACTAAGTCTACTTCCGTTATAAATAAACTCGTCATCTTATCGGTAGTAAATAATGCTATTTTTATTCCATATTCAAGCATTAGCTATGCAACAATTATCGTTACTTGATAACGATATCAAAACCGTAGTTACCATTAACCCAAATATTTGAATCGTTAGATTTCCCTAAAAGGGGTCTGCCCACTACACTGTACTATAATACCATGACCGTGGTCCGTGCTATGAACGTATCAGGGGCCCTACTCCCTAACGCTTCGTCCGTATATTCGGATCTATCCGTCTCTCTCGGACACGTCTGCAGATGAGTGCGAGTGAGTGACGCGGACGCGGACTCAGGCACGGAAAGAAATATGACAAGGACTGCTACACTCACTAGAACGTGTGTTATGTAAGAGCCCGTCTATCGTCAGTGCGAGCATGGTCAAAAAGCTTGTTGATTCATCCAGAGCCATCGCGGCGATATTTTTTCAACTGGGGAGTTGTCTTGCCTGCCTTGCTGTCTTACCTAGCCCCGACCTTGCACTACTCGTCTCTCAAGTACCTCATTCTGAGTAACGCGATAATATTGAACGAAAAACAGTGTTCGAAAATTTCTTTAACATGTTCCAGGGAATACGCTTGAATCATTCTTAGAAGTTTGTGAAATAAATATTTGTCATTTAGAATCTCCATTACACTTGCAAGGCTTCTCTAACAATGTTTTATTTGCTTTTACCATTTAAGAGTACGTTATGAAAAGTATGAGGGGTGGGCCACTATTAAGGTGGACTATTGTGCGTGTGCTAGAACGTATTAACAGGACATTTATAGCATGGTCATAGTAGATACGGTGTAATGGGCAGACTTCTTTATCGTACTCACAAATGTATACAAAAAGAAAAGGATGAGCATAAACATCCCACATAGAAAGATTGATTCAGTTTTCGGTATAAGGGAGCCAGACAACACTAATCAAATTTACTACAAATTTACATTGTCAACGAAAAAGAAATACCACCATTCTATTTAAATCTTTGCATTGACGCATAAAAATGGCCGTATAATTGCAGTGACTAATACGTAATTTTATATTGTGTTAGGGCTTTGAACTGTATAAATAATAAATAAATAAGAATATCATATATTTTAGAGACAACAATAGACTTGCATTGTTATTTCCACCTTTTGTTTCAGCCCGTTTGAGGAAGGACATATTGTATTGTCCTTAAAACACCTGTGAAATTCCTGAAAAATACGTATGGTATTTAATAATGTAGGTGAATTTTTTCTGTAACTTATTTTCACGAAATATTTATTTTCGAACTATCTCGTTTTGATCAGTCATGGGATAGGTTTATTTGTCACTGGTTGGGTTGCAGAGATTTCAGATGCCATGCAGATTCAAATTGTTTCTTTTTCATAAGAATTCAAGTTATTTATCTTACGGGAATGTAAACCCGGTATAAAAAGCATTTTTTGATATATCGAAAACTGCTTTTTGTACCGGGTTTCGCGTGGCTAATTTCATGCAAATCTGCAGCCAATAAAGTGTCAATAAAGCAGCCAATAAAACAGCTAATAAAGCGTTCAAAAATGAGAGACAGACAGACAGAATTACTTTCGCATGTTTAATATTAATATTAGTATTGAGCACCCCAACCTCCTTCAAAGAAGTATTTATAATAATTTTACCGGATATTACAAAACTCTTCTTAACTCAAAGTTAAATTAGTTAAGCGCTGCTCTCAAGAAATGCAATTTTAATTATGATAACGTTTTAACAAAGAATACTTCTTTAGCTTAGCCTGTACAGGAATTAGGTCGACTGTACTGTCTGAAAAAACTCGGCTGTTCAGTACATTTATATTCGCCTAACTGGTCAAAATGTATTGAACAGCTAATTTTTTTTGGGATTTCATGTTTAGTCGCGTAGTTAAAGTTGTTTGTTACCATGAGTACAATCACGTGTTTAAGGTCCATGTTCACCAAAAACATGACGGAAGATTATCTAAAAACAGCTGTTTAAAACACATTTTTGTATGGGAACATGTCACAGTGACAGCAGTCTTAAGAATATCAGACCGTTATCTTTTCGGTGAACATGGACCTAAGTATCGTACACTAATTGCCAGTCATCCTATACCTATATACACGAAGCACCTTAAAAAGACTTTATTATTTCTATTATTAACATAGTATTAAAAAATATTATGTGCAAGAATCAAAGGCGCTTTTAATAAGAAAAATGCCCAGAATGGAGGGGGCTAATGCTGAATAGCAATTTTTTCCTACATTGTTGATTAACGTTTGAAGTTTTATTTTGAAAGCCATATCATTACGAAATAGGTCATCTATGTAGAAACTAGCTTTCAAATTATGTTAAGTGTAGACATATTTGTACTCGTGACTGTACAAACTACAAAAGAATAGTTCTCGGCCCGACGGAGAAAACATCCTATAAGCCCTTTTACAAAGATTAGTAATACCTTCTTTCTTCTTTTATATCGTATCTAACTTTTGTGTAGAGAATCCTTATGTTGCTGTTACGATATTGTGTTTGTTATCCTACATTATGATATTATTATTTGGGATAAGCCATTTTTATACAATAAGCCGCATGTCATTGCTAACCAAAACGCTAGCCTAAAAGCTTGTACCGTAGTATAAGTAAAAGTGTAACCATCTCCTTGCGGTTGACTGTGAGAGAGCAGAAACAATAGCATTCCATGGTAATCTGAATGTCTGTCAAACAGTAGTATCTATTTTTCCTGAAATTGATTCATAACGTAATCCTGACAATGCTTTCAAAACCATCACTACATATTATAAACTAAAGTCCTCCGCCGCGTCTGTCTGTCTGTTTGCGATCAAAACACCACTGCATCGATTTTCATGCAGTTTTCACCAATGGATAGGAGTGGTTTTCGAAGAAGGTTTTAGTGTATAATTTGTTTACGGTCGAAGCCGTGGGCATCAACTAGTAACATATAAACATGAACACAAGATAGCTGTCTCGATTTGACTTCAAGGGTCTCGAGTCTGGGGTGCGATGCCAGAAATCCTCCACGTGTGCCCGGCAGCTGCTGGTTCCTCTCGATACGTCTGGAGGCAGCCGCTGGGCCGGTGCACCCCGGGCGTGGCAGTGTCCTTCCTTTAGGAATGAGAAGAAATTCTCATCCCTTGGGATTGGCACTGCCGATGGAACTTTCCGACGTTTGGCCCCCAGGCTGGAACGGACCGGGGCTGCCTTCAGGCGGCTCCTGCCAACCTTGGGGGGCCAAACACCTCCTGCCGCAGGCTCTACGCGGAGGTGGTGCGGTCCATGGCCCTCTATGGGGCCCCAGTGTTGGCGCGTTCCTTGAGGCGGCGAGCCGCCCATTACCTGAACGCGGCCCAAAAAGTGGTGGCCGTAAGGATGGTCCGTGGGTGGGACGGTTGGCTAGCTAGCCGTCCGTCCGTCTCACGACGACAGGCCGTGTCGACGGCGCGTTCGTTTTCCACGCGCGCCTCAAAGAGATGTCAGCACAAGGGGAGGGGCCTGCAGAGGCCGAAGCCTAGAGATACCGCGGCCCCGGAACATAAAGGGCGAGGAAGGAACAGAGATGGGTTTTAGTCAGTAAAAGTCTGACACTCCCTCCCGCTCCGACAAGAGTGGGAGAAGTCATTTGACGATGTCCCATCCTAAAAAAAAAAAAAGGGTCTCGAGTCTCGACTCGTTAAATGGATTAGTTTCAAAATTATTAAAAAAATACAGCATATTACGGCTAAATCTGCTGTATTTTTTTTAAACTAATCGATCTATGGCAGTAAAGTGTAATTGAAATATTAAGACTTCGTGTGACAGCAAATAACGAAACACGGCACTCACACATCATGTTCCTAAGCTGCCCCTATCCCACTTTAATTAGGATGGCGCAACGTGTCTTTATCTCTCCAATCGAAACTTCTCTATTTTTCGTCATCTCAGCAGTCACCTGTTTTCTAGCTACATCATCCTTCACTCAATCTATCCATGGTCTCCCATGCATGAATGCATCACATGCCCACAAACATGATAATTAAACAACGTTATTCGCTGTTCTAAATCCACATGTGAGTTAGCGAGCAGAGCTTTAAGGTAGGTACCCCTGTTTATAACCGGTCTCAGACCAGTTGTGTGGCCCTCTTTAATTTAGACAATCAGAGGGGATACTCTAAGCTAGGGGAGCGCCCGCGCGCCCGTCTGGCTAGGGATTATGACGTAAGCGCGTCTTTGTGTATAGGGGTTGTGTGATCTCGTGTGATTCTAAAGGTCCTTTTAAATGTAGCACAAACATTCAACATTACAACAATGTCATCGGACACTAAATTATTTATGGAATCGTGTAGATTCATCATTACACTGAGGTGTACTAACTAATGTGATCAGTCACGCGAATACGGGATCGTCGCGTTTTTGTCACGCATTTGATTGGCAAACCAGATGGTGCCTACTGTTGGCGCAACCACGGGTTCAGTTTGGTTGCACAAACTTTCGAGTGTGTGCACGACGATCGTTTTAATTAGGACGCGACCATTGGCAGTGGTATTTGACGGCTGGCGCAGATGAGGTGGTCGATAGTTGGATACTAGAACTGTTGCCAGAAATGCAAGCTCTCATGGCTTCAGCGAATAGTCATCGAGAATGAGATCACCGTCACGAGGCTCGCCGTCCAAGCGAAGCGAGAAAAGAAGCGAGTAATAATGTCTTGTTGCTTAATAATATTGTATCGACCCAGCTAAGCTGAATTATCCTATGGTAAGTGTGGACACTCCCTAAACCCTTACCTCTAGAAATATTCTTATATCCCACCTACCCTTGATAATATTTGCGTTGTTAAAATGAAAGGTTTTAGGTGTCTACGCAGTGGAGCGTTGGTCTTAAGCTGGATGTATTTGAAAAGGTTTTTGTTCAAATGTCGGGTCGTTTTACGAAAGTTCTGGTAGACTCTATTGAAATAAATTAGGACGAGAAACGGACCGGAATATGCAAACTTGGCAACAGCTGGGTGACTAAACCTTGGTTAGGCTTAGAGATAATGCGAGAATAATAACTTAGCATTATCGGCTTAGTATGTCTTTCTTATTGTCCCTCGCCTTTGTTTTAGCCGTGTCCCATGCGCCAACAGGGGTCACTTTCCAGTTTTCTGTACGAATAAGTGAGGAGTGACATGATATTTTGATCGCGAATTCGCGCGACCCATCGCATTGGTTAGGACGCGGTGTTAAACAGAAAAAAAAGGCCAAGCGCGAGTCTGAATCGCGCATGGACGTTTCCATACCACTGTAGTAGGGTAGTATCCATTTAAATGTAAAATAAAATAGCGGCAACAGAAATACACACTCTGTGAATATTTCAAGTGTCTACCTATTACAGATCATGAGATATAGCCCGCTGACGGACGGACGGACGGACAGACGCAAAAAAAAAAATAATGGACTTTATGGTTATGATTAAAAGTTCAAAGTGATTCAAATTATGATTCTGCTAAAGCGGCCATTTTAGACCCCCAGTCGAGGCTTAGTACTCGTAACAGGGCCCGTTGGTTACCTTTCGGATACGGAACCTTAAAAACGTATTCGCTTTCTTTTTAATTGTTCTCTCTTCCTAATTTTATACATATTCACATAACTGCATACTGTAATTATATCCAATTACGTTTCAGTTGGATGCTCCAGGGGAAATACAAATTCTATTGAGTTTTTTTGCAATTTGCAGGCCAGTGCAGTAGGTTGTATGTTGGATAAAATATGATTCGCGGCTGTAAGATGTATGTAGTTACAGAATTATAATAATCAATGCAACCCTCCAAGTTCATGAAATTCGATTGAATTCCTTTTCATGAAATACTTGGGACGCCCTGGATCATCCACCTTTATCCATTACCATGATCGAAATTGTCCATTAACACATACAATTAAATAGTAATTTGCCTGCTTCAAGAGCTAAATCGCTAACATTTCCGAGAACTAACATATTACTCTGTGTTCCACATGAATATATAACATGTTGGAAACGTTGATATCCGCGATACGGGCATTTAAATAACACGAACAGTTCCAACGCTTTGTAAATATTAAACATTGCAACGTTACGCTAAAATAGTCAAAGGGATTATTTTGAAATGCGTTTTGATGCTGTATTTTCTACTTCGTATATGAAATTTTGTTTTGTAATTTCTGATGCATTTCGTTTATTGAATATACTAATATTACACACAAGACCTCCCCACCAGGTGGACCGATGACCGTGGTGACGGTTGCGGGAATCCGTTGGATGCGAGTCGCAAGGGACCTGTCCGGGCCTATGTCCAGCAGTGGACGTCTTTCGCCTGAAATGATGATGATGATGACACAAAGTATATCTATCTGCCTCGTTGCTCGAGTAGTCGTTGGCGCATGAGGTTCAGTTTTCAATTCCCTGGTTGGGCAAAGTGGTATTGATTTTTGTCATTTAATTTCTCAGAAACAGTCGGCACAGTTTGGATTTGTGCCCGGTTTACTGCTATAGGCTCATTCCCTATTACATGATACTTCTGGCGAAATGTGGGTATAGCCACTATTAGGTACACTTCTTCTTCTTGTTCCTATTACAGGCGTGATTTGTTATGTTATGCTCAATCTGCCCGGCTCAAGCCAATTTTGCGTCGATAATTGAGTCACATAAAACTGGACTCAAACATCTGTCAAGAGATAAATTTTCGGTCATAAATACAACAAACCAATGATAAACAAAGCAACAATAAGCTGACACAGTCATGTGACGCTGATAGCTTATCTATGACATACATGTCATGACCCGATGCAGAAGCGCTGACCCCTAAACAGACTTTCCTTCATTTCACTACTGATAACGCCACTGATAACCGAACAATGAATAATGTTGTGTTTGGTTCTGTGAATTTGGAGATGGATATTGATTAGGTACTTTATTACTATTTCAATATTCATACTAATATTATAAATGCTAAAGACTCTCTGACTGTCTGAAACCCAGAATAAGAGCTGAAGGTGAAAACCACAGCCGAATCCATTCTGTAGTTTAGATGTTTTAATTTATTGTGTGGTTAGTGCCTTGGCAGCGTTGGCACCAGGTCCCTAGGACCTGGTGCCAACGCTGCCCATGCGATGGGCCTCTAACTTGACTTTTTTTTTTTTTTTTTAAGGATGGGCAATCATCAAATGACCCCCCCCACTCTGGGCGGAACGGGAGGGAGTGTCAGACTCTTACTGACTAAACACCATCCATGTTCCTTCCTCGCCTTTTACGTTCCGGGGCCGCGGTATCTCTTTCGAACAGGCCCGCAACCCCGCATTTCGAACAGGCCCGCAACCCCGGCACTCTAACTTGACTTTACATGCCTTCAAGAAATATATCTCCGGCGGCCATGCTGGTTTCCTCACGATAATTTCCTACACAGAAGTGACAATTATACAATATGCATATGCATCTGAACTATCAGAAGTACGTATCTTGAGTTCGAACTTGAGACCTTTGAATTGGTAGTCCAACTGTCATACCACTAGGCTATCAGGCAGATAAGCTGTCATACACAGACACACACGTAAAACCAGTTTGATTAACAACATTACTTTTTAATTCGTAAAGATACTTCTTATAACTGGCAACCACAACAGGAAAAAACATAACTGCCAACAACATGCTAACCCGAAATCTATTTACATTTACCCTACCAACAAACATAAGCCACGCCGCGGTATTAATAGAACTCATAGCCCATTGCACTTGAACCACAAATACATATCGATGTAGAAGCCGCGAGGTATACCGCAATGCCGACTTCAAGCCATTATGTTTATTTCTAGAATTATCGTCGACGTAGGACAATGTTCTGTGATATAAGACAGAGATGGTCAGAAGGTCAATTGGTAAAATATAAAAACAATGTAAATAGATAACAAGTACAAGAAGAAGAAGACAATACAGAAGCCGAGAACAGCGGTGACCCATTGGTGGCGGCCCCGACTTACGAAAAGTCGTGGGTTGAAACCCAGGCAGGTGACATTACTTTGTTTAGTTTATTTCATCGCCACTGCTCTCAAAAACAGTGAAGGAAAACATCGTGAGGAAACCGGCATATCCTAGAGCCAAAAACTCGAAGATATGTGACATCTACCAACCCACACTGGGCCCGCGTGGTGGACACCAGCACGTTATACAATACAATGCAGAAGCTGTCGATTGCATGAGCAAAAACTACTCAGAGGTATTGTCCGGACGATCGCTGCTTTTGCTGCCAATAGGCCTTCATGAAAGTTTACCTTATCATCATCACTTTCGTAACCTTATCCCAGCGCCACGTTGTTTCTTTCCACTCTTCCCTGACAATCTTCACGCTAATCGTTTACTCCTTTTAGATTCATATGATTCCTTCTCACAATCCATTCAGTTCTTCTTTGGCCTTACTCTTCTTCTTCATTATGTATCACTCTTTTCGTCACTAAAGTTAAGACATTATAATGTAACTTCAATGAACCAGCCTCGAAGAAAAGGCTAGGAAGCTTCTTAGCAAAGTCAAAAGGTATGTTGTCAATTTCGGACCACCACGACTATTACCCTCTCTTAGAGAGGAGGCCATTGTCCCAGCAATATTGTTGTGTGTTATATTAATAGGCTGAAGATGATGATGATGATGGCCATTTCAAACAGATTACATTGCAACCAACTCTAAGTTAAAAAACTCTATGAACAATACCATATTCGATTTACCTACGAAGTGAAACTTCTACTTAATGATTGTGTTGTCAACCATCATTTGCGTAAATTAGCATAATTTGGGCATTATTCAAGTTTTATTTAGAACTCCAGACAGGTTAAAGTGACAGAGATGGGTACTTAAAGGCTGTGCATAGTTTGACAAAGTTCTCGAGCCCTCTCGGGGGTAGGCAGATAAGTGTGGATGTAAGTTTAAGTAATATATACGTAGAGAATGGTGTAGGTGTGTATAATTATGATATAGATATTGCATAATCCCCCAAGGAAATATAACATGGTGTAACATAAAACCGACTTCAGAGAAAACAAAAAAGTGAAAAATAACTTTAGCTTCAGAAGTCGGTGACCTTTGTTTGATTGATTTAGTTTTTTTGTCACCGACTTCTGAAGCTAAAGTTATTTTTCACTTTTTTGTTTTCTCTGAAGTCGGTTTTATTTTTTGTAAAAAAGTTTTTATTTTTCATTTTTTAGTGGTTCACATGTACTTACTCCTTCACAGCGTACCGGCGTGATTGTCTTTTATGAACTGGTGTAAACAATAGACAGATATGAGATTTCAGCGATCCCAATACTTTTGCTATCATTTATTGAGGAGTTCCCGTCGCCTATCTTCCAAAGTTCTTCATCAGATCTTTACCAAATTAAAATGGGATCACTCCAAGAACGTACTCTTCCTAAAACTACCCAAATCGCTTCTGGTGTGCCTATTTCTTCAGAATCCCATTAAATAGAACTTAACATATCTAACTGTCGAAATCTGGGTGTATTGTACACTTCTGCGCACTCCCTCAGAGCAAACAGGCGTAATGTTATGTCACTATGTTACATAAACAATAAACAACCAAGCGATTGCAGCAATTACTGCAGCTTTGCCGTGTATTTTTGAAGAGTTCCATTTATATCTCTGAAGATAAGCGTCAGATCTTAACCAAATTAAAACGGAACCACACGGATAGCACCAGCTTTCAAATAAAAAAAGAATCATCAAAATCGGTTAACCCAGTCGAAAGTTCAGAGGCAACAAACATTGTCGAAATCTGGGAGTTTTGTACACATCTAGGTACCCCCTCAGAGCATACAGGCGTGATGTTACGTCATGATATAGTATGAACAATGAACCTACAAGCGATTGCAGCAATTACTGCAGATTTGCCGTCTATTTTTGAAGAGTTCCATAGTATATCTCGGAAGATCAGCATCAGATCTTCAACAAATTAATATGGGACCAATCGACAAGCACCACCTTTCAAACAAAAAAAGAATCATTAAAATCGGTTCACCCAGTCGGAAGTTCTGAGGTAACAAACACAAAAAAAAAAAATACAGACGAATTGATAACCTCCTCTTTTTGGAAGTCGGTTGAAAAGGGCTAGGGTGGTATATCTTTCACCTTGCTTTACAATAACCTTTACATAGCAAAAACACCACGTTGATGTAATCCCCGAATGGCCTACGATTGTACTTATAAATTACAATCAAATTTCGACATATAATGTTGAAGGTTCATGTAATAGGGGCGATTTATGATAGATGCTCTGAAAACTATCACTATAAAGGTTATAATTTTATTAGTAACACAATTTGTATTGTATCGTTTATGTATATAAGTTAGTCTCTAAGATACACGTTAGGCTGTTGGTCCCGGCTGCCATTTCTAGATCTTTGACAATCGTTACAGGTAATCAGTGGCCAAAAAAGTCTCACAACCAGTCTTACCAAGGAGTATCGTATTACCCAGTACTAACTGGGTTGTGGAGGTCAGATAGGCAGTCGCTTCATGTAGAATACTGGTATTCAGTCGGTCGGTTAGACTGGAAGCCGACCCCAACATAGTTGGGAAAAGGCTAGGCAGATTATGAGTCTCTAAGATACATACTCATATATATGAGCACTTTATTATATTTAAAAGAATAATCTATACTAATATTATAAAGCAGAAGAGTTTGTTTATTTGTTTGGTTGAACGCGCTAATCTCAGGAAGTACTGGTTCAAATTGAAAAATTATTTTTGTGTTGGATAGTCCATTTATCGAGGAATTAAGAGCGGAACAGGAATTAAAAATGTTTCTTTCCTTTCGTTTTTCTCTTTTATGTGACGCAGACGGAGTTGCGTGGGTCAGCTAGTACTAGATACAATTATAAATTAAAATAAACTAAACTAACTTGAACTTAAAAAATGGCGTCAAAAATCTCCTCCTCAACGCTGCCAACTGGGCTTAAGTAACCAGAAAATAAATCTATGTTATGTTATGCTCCATATCACGATCCCTATTAAACTCCAATACAAAATATTGCTGTACAATATCAGGCAGTTTCGTACGTCCCTTCAGGAAATCCCACGTTGCTTCCAAATCCCTTTCGCTTGACTAAAAGACAACATACCTTCCTAATCCGATCCTACACAAACCACTACTATCACGAGGCAGTACCATACTTATTGAGGTAAATGTGGTGAGGAAAGTTTTGAGTTTGAATGTGAATGACGACCCGAATGGCGCAGCGGTAGTGAGGCTGCCTTACGTTCTAAGGGTCCCGGGTTCTTATCCCGGTAGGAGCAAATGTGTGTGTGATGAGCATGGACATTTGTTTCCAAGTCATGGATCATTATATGTTTAATAAGTATGTATTTACAAACAAAAAGTATATATGTAGTATATCAACTGTCTGGTGACCACGTCAGCAGCCTTGCTTAGTGTGGCTCTAAATGGCGCTGTGTAATGTCCAGCAATATTTATTTAATGGCTGTAAGAGTAGAGGAAGATGTAGGAAACAATATGGATGGACTGTGAGAAGATGAAGAAGGTCTCTTGAGATGGCTAATAATAGATATGGAAGAAAACATATTGTGCCAGGCCAAAATTGATAAAGACTGATTGATAAGTGATAAAGATAAAAGAATGATGAGGTAGTCGAAGAAAAATAAGTGTTTTCCGTGACTATTGTAATTGTGGTCAATTACTCATGGTGGACAGATAATCTGGTGAGGACTGCGGGCACCGCACGGGACCGGTCTATATTGTGGCGACATCGACACTTGGGGGACGCTTATGTCCAGCAGTGGACGTCTTTCGGCTGAAATGACGATGATGATAATGACACTTGAATTTGAAATTATTTTCTCAATTTCATTCGATAATTGGACCTCAGTAATAGCATAATTACCGCTTTTGGGGTAGTAAATGATTTGCTTAAAAAAGATCGATCGAAATAGTTAACAGTGTTTTGCATTACTGTGGTTGCTTCGTAAGTGCTATATACCAATGCCAAATATTGCAATACATATAATACCGATTACGTGTGATAAATGTTTATTTTGCCCACTAGAATAACTTCCATGAACTACGCAAAATTGATTACGCAACCGACCGTTCAAATTCTCGGTCAAACTAACATATAGATATGAATCATACTACAGTCCTTTCGAATTTAATTTTCCTCACTTTGCGTCACGAACTGTTTTTTTTTCAAGTAGCCTTGGAATTCCCACTGCTGGGCAAAGCCTGCTACTCCCTCAATATAATTCCAAGTACTCTTGCACCACCTCAAACCAGCCGGTTAAAATCTTACTGGTCTTTATTTTTGTTGCAATAAGGTTTGCTGGCTGACAAGTCTATCACAAACCATAGTAATCTTTATTTTCAGTAAAGTTAAGTTCGTTTCAGTTTACTGCTGTCAAAATTAAAATATGAGTGGACAGAATGTAGTTTGTTCCTGACCTTGTTGAAGCTATGAGCTGCTTAATTTGCGTGTCACGCTAATATTTACCGACTTTGTTAATCTATGTATAAATATGCGGTGGTAGGTTTTTCGTCGGCGGATTTACATATTTAGAGTTCCTATGTTTGAAATTGCTGTGACTTGTAGAGTTAGAAGATCTTTATCTTCTAAGATCTTTATTGTGAGGGAATAATATAAATGGAGAATAATACTTTTTTCTTAAACTTTAGACGACACCGGCGTTCCAAAAACAAAACCACCACGCGCCAAAAGAACGTTGTGCAGCTTTATAAAACTAATGCCAGAGATAATAACAGCCACTCGGGTCGATCGTTAGGTTAAGCCCTGCTTGCCTAGCTTGGTCTGTGGATGGGTAACCACCCTTACATACCGAGTTTCCTCCGTGCCTCAGAAAGCACATTAAGCTGTTGCTGTTGATCCCCGCTGTCATTTGTCCATCTTTGTCATTACAGGTAGTCAGTGCCCCTAAAAGTCTGACAACCAGTCTCACCAAGTGGTATCGTATTACCCAGTATGAACTGGGTTGTGGAGGTCAGATAGGCAGTCACTCTATGTAAAATACTGGTATTCAGCTGCTTCCGGTTAGACTGGAAGCCAACCCCAACATAGTTGGGAAAAGGCTAGGCAGATGATAATGATATTCAATGAGTAGAAAAATTATCTCATCGCAGAAAAAACTCACATACGAGTATATGTAGATCACAGTAGTTAACAAGCTTTGAAAGGAAAATTAATTGATGGATGTTGCTTTTAGATGTGTGATGTTTTGCAAATCAGTATTGATAGGCATAGTACCCATCTATCATACGAACTGGAAACAAAATACAAAGTTATTCTTTTTCCAGAGAGCTTAATAAACTCTCCAAGACTTAAAACTTATTTATGCAAATTTTCTTGTTCCGTTCAGCATCTTTAAATACAAAAAAAGTTAGGTTTTTTGTAAATATTACAAAGAAAAGTTTCGTGAGAACGTTGATAAAATATGAAAAACAAGTATTACACACAAATGAGATTATTTTCATAATATTAAAGGCAGAACATGGACTGTTTACAGACTGGCATTTTCAGCCGATGTTTAGTGATACAGTGAATCGCAGGACATGTTAACAATTTAACATTGACAACACATTGATTGGGTCGCAGTAAGGCCTATTTTCGTGGTTCTACGTGTTGTTGACCGTACCAGCATGGCATGTCAACGACCGCTTTGTTGGTGTGACGCATTTTTAACGTGGTAATGGCAAATTATGTAATGGCACCAGTCTAGCCATAATTAGGTAAAATTACCTTTTTTGAGCTGAATTAGGGACACCAAAATACCTGTCACGTTGATCGCGCCCTTTGGTAATCGCCTTGCATTCATTCTCTCAACATGATCAAACCATACCTCTAAGGATATTGTGATTGAACCTTATCAAGCATCACAGAATCGCCCTTTTCCATGCTACTATCCTTTTCTATCGCTCAGAATAGTAATTTGCTAGAGCGAGAAACAGAAAGGAAATGCCATAGCACGCGGCTATATAGACGATGAGGTTAGCAGCACGCTCTGTTTCTTTCGTACTACTATATGTGGGGCAACCCTTAGTCTTTTCTATTTTTGTTTAAATTTAGCTCGTTTAAAATATACAAGTATATTACAAGGATTCTTATTTATAAAATACGTAACAATAAGAAATATCAAAAGTTATAAATAATGTTGTTATCGATAACAGCTTTTCCAGAAATCGAGCTCGTTTTGTAACTGAGTAAAACGATCACATTTCTCGGAAATTGTATTCCTATATTTTTAAAATAAATAA
This sequence comes from Xestia c-nigrum, assembly GCA_916618015.1. Lineage (NCBI taxonomy): Eukaryota > Metazoa > Arthropoda > Insecta > Lepidoptera > Noctuidae > Xestia > Xestia c-nigrum. Next base: position 7,258,175 of record OU745245.1, on the reverse strand, counting down.
ACAAATAAAAAGGAATTTAAAAATTTCAGAAGAATTGGAAAACTGAAACACAATAAACTCAAAAGCAATCAATGAAGAAACTCAAAGCGCTACAGAGTTCGTGGAGAATTGTAGCAGTAACAGAATCTCTCTAACAAACAAATGATGGTAATAAAAGCTAACTAACGACCCACACTACGACCACTAGCATTTTACACGAAATACTGCAACAAGTCGAAAAGCCACGAAAGTGTTGAGCACGAGAAAAGTATTACCAACTACGTGAGGAAAACGAGAGTAACAGGGTTGTAATAAATTGTTATTAATGTGTTATTTGATAAACTAAACTATATAGGGTGACTGGTAATAATTAGTGTACGAAACTTAAACACGTAGGTACCTATTGTGCTCATTTTTGTTATTAACATTGTTATTAACAAACAACTTTTAATACGGGAACAAAACCTGATTCCCGAAAAAAATATCAGCTGCTCAGTAAAATAATAATAATAAATAAATCACTGTATTATTAGGAGGTTCCTCTCTCAAGAGCCCTGACCACCGGCAGCTCGGACCCTGTCCCCAGCGCTGGTGGGCTACTGTTTTTTTTTTTTTCTAATGTTTTGTTGTTTAAATTTTGTTCTATAAATAAATATTTAAAAATGTAATTAATATGTTCAGTAATGAATAAAGGAAGGAATAAATCATTTCATTAGGACCAAACATTTTGTACATTTTATGCACCCACCAAACTGCGTAACAGTTTGTCGGTGGGATTAGCGCTCGTCTTAATACATTTTGGTTCAAATAGTAATAGGCACAGCACAATAATTAATAATAAGATTAGTAAGCAGCAATACAAGTAAAGTAACACATATTGTGGCAAGTGGTGGTGTCGTATTGTGGTGTGGTGTGAACAGCTGATTTTATTTTCGCAATTTCAGTTTTGGTCACGTGTTTAAGTTTCGTACACTAAACTGCTACTAAAATTTTCCTCACAGAAAATCTTAGCTTAGTAATCACGCTTTTGACAACAAGATCAAGGAGACAATTTAAAAACATAACAATAGTCCTGTAATCTACGATGGGATGGGCATTTCTTTTTTTCTCAAAATGTGTTCTAATACGTGTATTAAGACCGAAAAGTTATCATATCAATTTTGTCTACTACCCAATCTACATTCTAGAAACAAAAAACAATGTTCACACAAATTGTTTGCACTAAACTAAACACTTTAAACGTTTTAAACTGTAACATGCAAACACGCTGAACGATCTTTAAACTGAAATACATACTTTGGAAGTTATTGGATACTAAAATAACCAGTCACCAGTTTTATACGAAGCAATATGGAACGCTGTGCAAAATAGCGCTTTAAAGCGCTTTCTTGAATAGCTTTGACACAGATGAACGATTTCTATTACCTAGCGTACTTTATAAATATGGCTCTGAGTAAGTTTGCTGAGTTTATTTGAGTGCGCATTGATTTAGAGTCCCCGCAGACTACAAACTTTTTATCGGCCGATAGTTTAGTTGGGGGCTTTAGTTTTGAATATGAATGTATATGGGTATAAGAGAAGAGGAAGACCAAAGAAACGATGAATGGACTGTGTAAAGGATGATTATAATGGCAGGAAAGGAGATTTCTGATAAGATGAGTAATAGAGAAAGTATGGAAGACTAAGACATGCTACGGTGACCCCAAATGAATTGGGATAAGGGAAAGAAAATGTTGATGATAAGTTTAGTCGGGTACTAGTGTGCGTATTACGTTTCAGGATCTACCTATAAATCAGTTTGATGGGCGTACGTACGTTTACTTTCAAACTAAATTATCAGCCTACTGCTAGATTAGGATGGCGCGTTTGTCCCGTGTGCGTGCACACTTGCCGATGGTTTGCTTGGTCAACTCGGACGATGGTTCTAATTAGCAAATTTCTCGAACACAGTCGATCGAGCATTCCATCTGCGGGTCTACTCTCTAAGCACGAAACCCATAGCTTCGGCCGAAGTTACGGGCGTTTTCTACTCTGTATCACTAGAACTCGATTGGTCATCTGTCCTTACTTCCGACGTGTTTTCAAGACTCATTAATTCGAAAATACTAGGGAATTGGCCCCGTATCTTTGTTGAAGGACTTAAAAAGTAGCCCACAAACCCAGCCGTAATAAACCTGACCGTTTAGTCAGCCTAATGTGCGCGCTAGTCCAAGCCGACTAAATTATTGGCCGGCAGAAAGTCTGCTGTGTGCAGGGACTCTTAAAGAAGTGACAGCTCGTGACGAGTCTGTACTGAGGCAAAGAGTAAGTGACGTTTTGTGGCAGTTTGCATATTTGCTCGACTGAATAAATCAATTAGCTATCAAACAATGGAATCATTGATTATAATATGCTCATAATATGCGGTCTACTTGGTAGTCATTAGCAATATACACGTGGAATCGTTAGCTAGAGCTATTGAGGATGTAAACGGACTCTTTACAATGTCTTCATCAAACTAAGTAACACGTGCGCAAAAATGATTGCAGGCAATTTTTTTTTTGTTAAACCATGGTTTGCAGTTGCGCTCAATGTAATGCACTCAAAAAACTCTGCTGATGAATGCATTGAATAGAGACCATGCAGGTATTTAAAGTATCTCCATAACATAAACGTAACTAGAAGGTTCTCAGGCATACCATAGATCTGAACAAAAAAAAGCATTGACGAGAAGAACAAGTACTTTCCGGTTTCGTGAAGGATCTTCTACTACCATTACGTCCATGTAACAAATGCGGCTAATACGACGCGGTGTCAAGTCAGAAAAAACACGTGTATCGCCTTATTTCGGACGACTGAACCGAAACAAGGCGAGACACGTGGTTATTATTATTGGGGTGTATTTTTGCATATATAAGCCTTATGTTCTTTTTGACTGACTCCAGCTGAAACCGCGACGAGTTAAAGTCAGGTACCACTTACATGACGCCACTTCCACCCGGCAAAAATAATATAATTAATTATGGGCTTTAAATATTACGCTTTAGATACACTTTACATGGGCAACATAAATTGGCAGACAGCTCGCTGTTAGCGAGCTTACCGCCGGTCAGACTGATCGGTAGTTGATGCTTGTTTACCACGCATTGCAAGCAAACGTTGTGCGCTGTGTGTTGCACGCAGACCTCAGATATGTAAAATTAGCGACCCACGCCGGTTTCGCACGGGTACGGTACTCTAAACTTATAATAAAGAACCTAACTAACCTAATGGGGGGTGCCCCAAGTCCCGATTATGGGGACAGAGATACTTCCATATATTCAGTTGACAATATTTCGAGAGTTTACAATATCGCTAGAGAGATTACAATCTAACGTTAACGTCGACTACGAATTCCGAGTGCAGGCTTTAAAGGAACCTACTCGTAGGTATGTAGTGATGATAGCGATGATGTACTATGTGGCGTGCATTGCTGGGTGCCTGCTAGCTGTCGCCGAATGGACTGCGAGCAGTTGACTTATTTAAAGGCGGTGTTAGGTGGGAGCGGTGTTGGAGCAGAGTCGCTAGGCTCCGGTTCCACAGAGGCAGAGCGGAGTAGAGCGGCAACGCGGAGCCGTGCCGCGATTCACCAATCACATGGCTTGATGCACATGAAGCCCTTAAGTGGGCTGACCTTTTAGTGTGTCCCTCCAAAAATCACCAGTTGGCGTCCCCAAATAAATTACACTCAGAAAACTTAATCAAAATGTTAGTAAAACAAAATAATGGTGGCGAGACCCGCGCCAGCGAACAGATAATTAAATAGAAGTACCTAAACCAACTTTACTTCTCCTACCATTTCGTATCGTAACGACGAACTGAAATTCAACTGAAAACGAAAATCATAATGGCGTGGCCGCAAGTAAGTTATGTTAGGGCTGCTACAGGTTTTTGATGAAATAGATAACTGACTTTAGCCCACGATTTCGCCTGCGTTGTGATCGGAAATAATGTTACGGGAAAGTACATAAATCATAAACATATCAATGAAGAATCTGCCCATTTATACCTACGAGTATTAATGAATTATCGAGACATCAAAATTTAGGGTGTAAAACACCTCTTCACGAAGCCGAAAGGCACTTATTCTCCCCACCATTGCGATCTTTTTTTTTCCACACCATACCTGGGAACCTTCTAGTTACGGAGATATGGGGGGTCAAAGTTACAACTTTTTGACGAGTTTTTTTTTTGTATGATTTCAACTTTTAACACCTCCACGACCCCCGTACTATTCAATCCATCCATCAGCGCAATATTTTAAGTGCGTTAAAACAAAAAAAATGTCGTTTCCCAGCAATGTTTTTTGCGTAAAGTTAACGGCTTTGTGATGAAGTGGTTTACGCCCTATATAAGTGAAAAGTTAAATTTGTTTGTGCGTGTTAACTGTCGAAATGAGGATGTACTATTATATGTGCACCTCTGCCCATAACCTTTCGAGGTTACAGGCGTGGTTCGGGGGTACATAAACATTTCGCCAGTTATGTTTTGAGTCCTATTTAATAGGGGCGAGCCTATTGCCCTCAACCGGGCACAATTCTAGACTCTATAGTTGATCCTGCAAAATTCTTGATGGGAAATCGAAATAAGACTTTGCCTGACCCGGGAATCAAAAAAAGAACTTCAAGTTGAGCAGTCGTACTTGCGAACACTTGGCCAACGAGGCAGTAATTCAAGTTCGGTCTACAGCGTTAAAGTGAGATTCAATATATCCCGGACACAATCCAATATTTCAACAGCCCTAAGTCCAGCCAACTTGTCGGTATTCCTCGAGTTTCGTGTCACTGCATAATTCCACTTCGCTCGGGTTTTTTTTCCTTTTTCAGTATTCCAACATAGGTGAAACTCCGCTTTTTATGTTTAAAAGCGCAAAACGTACCTTACACTGAAGCATTGCGATGAAAAACTAAAAGCCACGCAAAGAGCCCGGCTTAGGGGAAATGCGTCATACATTTAGTTGGAGGAGTTATTCAGAGGTTGGCGGCCATTTTTTTTAAACTACCTGCATTTTATTTTTATCAAGGTAAGTTTACATGGTCCAATCTAAGTTTGCTCGTGGCAAAATAATAACAGCCGCTCGGGCCGATCTTTATGTTAAGCTTTGCTTGTCTTTTAGTCTGCGGATGGGTGAGCACCCTTACATACCGAGTTTCCTCCATGCCTCGAAAAGCACGTTATGCTGTTGGTCCCGGCTGTCATTTATCCATTTTTGGCAGTCATTATAGGTCGTAAAGCCGTAGGCCCTGAAAGTCTGACAACAAGTCTTACGAAATGGTATTGTATTACCCAGTATTAACTGGGTTGTGGAGGTAGGATGGAGGTAGTCGCTCCATGTAAAATACTGGTATTCAGCTGCATCCGGTTAGACTGGAAGCCGACCCCATTATAGATGTTCCATTGATACAATTTTATGTTGCGTTTTAATTGAAAGTTAATCGAAAGCTTGATTATTCAATTAGTTTTTGCAAAGCGCTATTATATCCGCACTAATTTGAATGCAGATGTAACCCCGGCTGTCTGACGAATTTTGCTCAAATTTTGGCTCACAGGTACTTAAGGCATAGTGGTATATATTTGTATCGAGTAGTATACTGCCCGTTTTCATTCCGAAGTGAAGCCGCTGGCCAAAGCTACATAATTATGTTTAAAGTACAAAAAGAATATTGATGAACACACAACTGACGTTATTCATATCGAAGTTTAAATCAGAAGTAAAATACCTTAAAAAGCATTTCAGTACCTACTTACTTACGAGTACAGTAGCTGTGGGTTAATGACCGCATTAAACGTAACACAGTAAATAAACATCTATTTGTTTACATAATAATATGTAATACAATATTGTGCAAAGACCATTCTATTGTGATCAGTGTCACTTATCCTAACTAGCCAGACTGAATTAGGTCTAATTATAATGAGCGTAATCCTAGCGTAGTCATGTCACCTACCTGGAATTGACAGGCGTCTGATCTGAGCGCATAATTAAATAATGATAATAATTATCTTGAGATAAGGGAAGGGGAAAACCCATAAGTAAGAAGCCCTCTCGAAAACTTAATTTTTCACGCCTCTGTTTGCCATAGACAATTTTTTAATTAGTTGTATTATTATTATTATTTAATTTTACGTACTAAAGATTCAAACGTACATAATAAGGCACCTATAAGACAATTCGTATAGTATCCAGCTCGTACTTTAATATCGGAAGCTTACTTGGAAATAAGCTAGACATAACATGATAATATACGCAAATATTTAAAGGATTAAATCGGACACAAGGCATAGACGCAGCACCGAGGATGGAACATGGATGGGTTTTAGTCAGTAAGAGTCTGACACTCCCTCCCGCTCCGCCCAGAGTGGGAGAAGTCATTTGATGATTTCCCATCCTAAAAAAAAAAAAAAAGGCATAGACGCAGCATAAGGCTATAAAAACTAGACCACTAGAAAAACTAATAAAAAATAGAAACGTTATCATATTGTTTACGGCCCGAATAGCGTAATGGTACTGATTATGCCTTTCGTTGTCCTGGGTTCGAAACCGGGAAAACGTTTCAGTGACGTTTATATGTATAATAAGTATGTATTCACAAACAAAAAGTAAATATGTAGTATATCAACCATCTGGTGTCCACGGTAGAAGCCTTGCTTAGTGTGGCACTAGATGGCACTGTGTAATGTCCAGCGATATTTATTTATTTATTATCAAGATGCGGTATCCAACAAAATTAAAATCTTTTTATGGTCTATAGCTATACTATGCACATACATACGAACGTTTGATATTTGATGCTCTTAATGAAATGATGGACAGTTCCCGTAATTAAGTTAAGGTTATGTATGAATTAGATGGACATTAATTACATGTGGCATGAATCGATAATTTTGGTGGAACAATCATTGTCATTTTCGGTGCATTGACGAATATTTTAGGACACACTCTTTGTTCAATGAAAATTCTAGGTTTTCAAATATGAGGTGGAATTAATAAGGGTAAAAAACCGACTTAAAAAAAAACAAAAAAGTGAAAAATAACTTTAGCTTCTGAAGTCGGTGACCTTTGTTTGATTGCTTTAGTTTTTTTGTCACCGACTTCAGAAGCTAAAGTATTTCTTTTTTTTGCAAAAAAGTTTTTATTTTCAACTTTTTAGTGGTTCACATGTGCTTGAAACATGGAAAGTGCATACCGTTACAATTATAACAAGCCCAAACACGACTATGGTACATTGTCTCATTATGGAGTTCCGTGACTCTTGGCTTCATCATCAGATCTGATGGTAGAATGGTTCTTATCAAACGCAAATGCTTCACTTGTTGTAGAAAATACCAAAATCGCAACACGTTTTCATATAAAATTTGAAGAGTTCCCTCAATTTCGCCAAGATTCCATCATCAGATCCTGATTTGGTGGCTATGGGACCATTTGGAAAGAATACCCTTTCCAACAACAAAATAATTTTCCAAATCGGTTGGCAAGACGGAGTTATGCCCGAACAAACATAAAAAAAAAAAAAAAAAAATAGAAACATCCGAATTGAGAACCTCCTCCTTTTTTAGAAGTCGGTTAAGAAACTTATGCTTCTTCAATTGTCGATGAACTCAAATGGTGTTGGACCAGTACGTACTGGTCTGGCGGCCACTTGCACCTATCTAGATATAATCGAAAACATTTAGGTGCTAGTGGCCGCCCAAATCCTGCCATTAAAAAAACTATTTATTGGAACAACTGAGTTTTGGGTGAAAGAGGAGGAACAGAGTTCAAAAACTGAAAAATCTGAAATTGATTTTAATTTTAGATTTAGATGGTGAAATTTTATTTAGATGTGCAAAAAACAAATACATTTAGTCTATAGCTAAAAGCTTTGCCTGTTTACAACAAAATTAAACACACGAAAGGCCACTAGGTAAACAAACTATTACATAGGCAATTCATGCGGCCTACTGAATGTAATATAATAATACCTACCTTACCGAGATGAATTTATCGGTAGCAAGCCACGACCTCTCATATGACATTCTCATAACGTTTATTTGCATTTGTGAAAGCAATAATGTTTGAAATACCTAGTTTATATTATGGCAGACCGGATTGTTTTCAAAATACAAGAGCTTAAAGAGTTATGTCACGGAATATCTGGGAAATACATGTCCCATGTCCATGTTTTTTTTTTGTTAGCCGAGTGCAGTGTCCCACTGCTGTATAAAGACCTCCCTTTACTCCTGATAGTAGATACATAATCATAATGAGATAAAACTGATTGAAGAGATTCCAATGAGGAATAACTGTTATTTATTTATTTACATATGTCACCGTAAAATTGTCAAACACCTAACTAACCTCACGTGCGGGTAGTCCAAGTCTCGATTATGGCGGCAGAGATTCAGACTTCCGTCGCATGCATTTCACAATACTACGGTTTCACTTCGATAGATTACAATCTACCGAAAAATAAAGCGTTATATTGTAAGCAGTATGTTTAGTTGACAATCTTTCGAAAGTTTAAAATCTCTCTAGTTATATTACAATCTAACGTGTTTGACAATTTTACGGTGACACAAAATACTTTAGAGGATAATAAATTAACATGGAAGAGAACACAGGCACTGCTTATTTCATAAACTTTCTGCTTATTTTTTAGTAACATCGAAAATATCTGTCCTGTAATAAGTAAAGCGAACGCGTCGCTATTCATTCCTGAATATTTACGAATTTACGAATCCGCGGCAATTTTTATTTCGTTCGAATTGTCTTTACATTTAGTCTGTACTGTAGAAATTGAGAGTTTTCCCTTATTAACAGATAAATAGTAAATAGCTTGTTGTAGATAAAGGTTACAGATACCTAAGCCGTTGTAGGAGGAGGAACGCCTCCACACATTTATAGGGAGCCTTCGGATAATATTTGAAGAGGCTAGAACAATCAGAACACTCGCCAGGCAGAAAGGAAATTCTTACCTCTAAATTACTTGCGTCTTCTCCAGTCCAATTTGTCCAACGGGCGTATAATTATATATTGTCACAACACACACAAATAATTAGACAGAATCTTAATTTTATAGAATCGTAACGTTCGGTTCAGAAATGACATAGTACTACTTTTTTTTCTTCTTTTGTTTTCAGGCGGCAAGAACATCTATTTGACGTTTGTCTCGAAATTCAAATTATATTTCTGAAAGCGGCCAGATCGTTGAAGTTATTTGAGATGGAAGAAAGGAGGTTGATACGAAATTGACGTATTTTTGGTCTCTGCCGCGGTCGAGTCAAAATAAGATTAACTAAACAGAACATGAGTGACTAGTTCTATTAAAAAACATGAAAAATAAAGGATATCTAGCAGTTATTGGCCTTGAAACTTTTGACTAACAAAAATAGGTCAGATCTTACCGATAACTTCAATAACCATGACCAAATATTGACCTAAATAAATGTCCTATCTCTGGACTCGACGCAACACAAGCACATGTTCAGTGCTAGGCATATGAACAAACAAGGCAGCTTTATTGCCGGCAAACATTCGTGTTGACTCACGACACGTTATTAGTTGGCTTCGGAAAAAACCGAACGCTCCCGAATGTTTTGTTATAATGGTGGAGGTGGCTCAATGCGTTGGTATTTGGTATAGGTAAGGGTTTTTTAATCCTATAGTGGAAGCGCCAGGTGGATTCAAATTCTCTTAGGTTTTTTTGCAATTCACAGGTCAGTGTAAAGGTTGTTATGTTGATGAAAAATTGGTCGCGCAAATTATAAGTATGTGGTTAAATCATTAATCTTCATCATCTCCCTGCCTTTTCCCAACTATGTTGGCGTCGGCTTCCAAACTAACCGGATGCAGCTAAATACCAGTATTTTACACAGACGGAGTGCCTATCTGACCTCCATAACCCAGTTCATACTGGGAAATACGATACCACTTGGTAAGACTGGTTGACAGACTTTTTGGACCACTACCTGTAACGCCTGCCAAAGAAGGATAAATGACAGCCGGCACTAACAGCTTAATGTGCTTACTGAGGCACGAAACTCGGTATGTAAGGGTGGTCCCCCATCCATAGACCAACCTAGGCAAGTACGGCTTAACCTAAATATTGGCCTAAGCGGCTGTTATTATTTAGCCACGAGCTCCTCTCCTCCAATTTTAATCATTATTACAACCCTCTTATTTCATTTAACACTATTGAGTGACTTTTTCTTGGATTAGTTTTCAGGGGGGAACTATTCGGAACCGTGACGAAATGGGATTATTTCTTCTTTATGGTGTGGTTAGTGCCTGGTGTCTGAGTGTTGATACCGCCCATGGCCCTCTGACTTGGCTTTGCATCATAATCATCTTCCTGCCGTTGTCCATCCAAAAGGTTGTCTTTAAAATATCGCTTTTAGCGATAAGACCACCGGTGTCACCCCTTGTAAAATGTATGGTGTACATAGTAAAGAGTATTCTATTCTATGTCCCATTGGCCCATATTTGGGTCCGTGGCTTAGGCCCCAGTGGTCGAGGCACCTGTGGCCGTCTCCCGCGATTCGATTTTTTTTTTTTGTTTTTGTGCTTGTTCACTCAAATGACAAAAGTGTTTCACCATAATTATTATCTCCTTTATTCATTTCAACATCTTATCGTGTACATAAAACGTTTTCTTTTTCCATTCTGCCCTGTCAGACATCACTATATCATTTAATCCTTTCTCTTTCATATCCGTCTGACTTGGCTTACAATGTCGTCGAGAAATAGCTCTCAGGGATGCTGGTTTCCTCACGGTGTTTTCCTTCACCGAAAGCAAGTGATAACTAAAATTACAATACGCAATAGTTATGAAATTTTTTTACGGTCCTTCTCGTAGAAAAGAGGCCTGCAGTGGGAACATTTATATGATGATGATGATGATATGCCGAATGGTTACGAAATAGGGTTAACTCATTGTGACGTTTAATAAACGAGTTATGCGTGCTGTGGTGGGGGCTCCGCGTTGAAAGGAGCGCGGGGTGATGCGCTGCGCTCAGTATAGTACAAGCAGCCTTAGCAACAGCACGCCTTACCCAGTAATATTGGAAACTGTGTTTTATTGTACAACCCTGAACACAGACACCACCCTGATATACGGTGGCTTTACTCCAAACCCTTACTAGCGTCAGAGTGAACACCACACTAATAATTTGGGCAGAACCAAAAAGTTCGTTTTCCAATGCAAACTCAATAACCCCTTTTTGTCAGATTATAGAATAAAAAATTACCCCATCCGTACTTAATAATGTAGTTTTCTCTGCTTTCTTTGTAGTACTTACTACTTTCTACAACGTACGTTACGTTTCTTTCTTTCTACTTTCTTTCTTTCTTTCTTTTATACATAATATAATAGTAGTCTAGCCTGAACCTATGAAATATGAAACTAATAATAACGACTTCACGTTCAAGACTGTTTGTTTGTTTGCCATCCCATTAGCGAAATTGGTTTCTCTCGAATTCTAGTATACTGTGTTTTGTGACGTAGTTAACTCAACCATTTTTAGGGTTGAGTATCCAAAACGGAACCCTTACTTTTGTAACCCGACTAACCTAAGCTCAAATATAATTCTTTTAAAAAAAATCCCCTCAAGTTAACAATAATTGAGAAAGACACTAAGGTCCATATGTTCACCAAAAAGATGACGGTCTGATTATCTACCAACATTTGTTTTTTGTATGGGGACAGCTGTTTTTAGATATCAGACCGTTATCTTTTCGTTGAACATGGACCTTAGTCTTTTTCTAAATTCTTTGAGCATATTCATATCATGTATGTATACTATGGCTGTTGGAAACGGGGTTCAAATTAAATCCACTATATGGTCCTTTTGTAATGGCCTTCTGTCCGTCTGACAAATCTATCAGACTGTCAGGATATCACACAGCAGTTACACTTGGAAACTGTTTTAGCTTTATCGATGAAAATTAGAAAGTGTCATGGATAAATAACGTTGTAGTGAAGTAATAATAATAGCACGCAACCAAAAGATGAAAACACGCTTTTGTGCATTTCTTGTGGTCGATGAAATACACATTGTGCATGCGTCAATATTCCGACTACGGAACCCTTCTCTTTTCGTGGTCCAACACGCGCATGCCCAGTTTTCTGATACCTTTCAGAAAGTTTTGTGATATTCTATAATATCTATAAAATAGCTATTTCTGGAATGGTTTCATTGAAATCAAGTTAAAGGACAAACATCCAGGTAAGCTGACCTAGTTTCTCCCTACATCACTTTTAAGCTGTTCCGTTCGCGGAAGTCGATAACTAAAGGAAATGTCCCATTCTGTTTATATTCCATTTCCTACACTTCCTCTTCAGTAATATTTGTGTTTACTGAATGCACTCATGTTTGGTTTAGATTGAGTTTGTTACTTATGATTTTGTGTTTTTTTACTTTCACTTTATCTAATCTAAAATAATGTAAAAGAAAGGGAAGAAACCTTAAAGGGAAGAAAAGAAAAGGAACCTTTCTTTTATTTTATTTTATTCTTCTTTTATTAATAAGCAGAGGTGTATCTATAGCGATATTTTGCCAGTTACGTTTAAGTCCCGTGGGCCCGTTTTCTGTTACATACTTACGTCCAACTGTCAGTTACTATGCCACGTCTCACAGTTACCGGTATTTCTATTAACTAAGAATATCCTGTCCGTATCACTTACCTGCCACTTTATCATCATCTCAGCCGAAAGACGCCCACTGCTGGACATAGGCCTCCCCCAAGTGTCGCCACATTGAAGGGACCGGCCCTTGCGACTCGCTTCCACCGGATTCCCGCAACCTTCACCAGGTCATCGGACCACCTAGTGGGAGGTCTTCCAACGCATCGTCTTCCGGTTCGCTTTCGCCACTCCAGAACTTTTCGGCCCCATCGGCCATCCGTTCTGCGAGCAATGTGCCCTGCCTACTGCCACTTCAGTTTAGCAATTCTTCGGGCTACGTCGGTGACCTTGGTTCTCTTGCGGATGTTTTCTTTTCTGATTCGATCACGCAAGGAAACTTCGAGCATAGCCCTCTGGGTGACTTTAAGTCTTTTGATAAGGCCCATTGTGAGCGACCACGTTTCGGTCCCGTATGTAATCACTGGCAACACACACTGGTCATAGTTTTTCGTCTTGAGACACTGCGGTAAGTTGGACGAGAAGATACCGCGCAGCTTCCCGAACGCTGCCCAGCCGAGTCGGATTCGACGATTGACCTGTCACTTGATTCATGGAAAAATCAAAAAAAGCTTTTCTGTGATGTTTTGTTTCTAAGTCAACAAAATGTCAAATAGACAGAGATAGCACCCTACCGAAACCGAACAGTAAGTTATTGAAAATTGCCGTAAAACGACAAGCAACAAGGACAAGGGTAGGAGAAAACAACTTTAGCTATCAAATAAGCCCAAATGCAACCTATAAAACCAGCTGAACATTTCTAATGGACTCAATTTTACTCAGCCTCTTTACCACACAAGTCCTCTTGCTTAGCAATACCGCATGCGACCGCTCTAGACCAACGACGTTGACGACGTGTTTGTATTTTAATCAGAAATCAGTTAATCACCCTTCCGACCGCTACAAGGGTACGACCTCTTGGTTAACAGTTTACCCAGACATTTGGGTATTTAATCTTGACCTAACCAAGTTAACTGGCATTGACCTACGGTTAAGCAAACATCTTAGCGATTCAACAAGTCAACACGAGACCTATTTCAGAATCTATTAGGTTGTACTACTAATGTTGGGTGCTCGAAGAATTATAAAAAAACATTTAACCCCTATTTAACCTCCTCCTAATAACAGCCGTATGGGTCGATCTCTCATGTTAAGCAGTGCTTGGCGATGTCTGTGGGTGGGTGACGAGCATTACGTACTGGGTTTCTTCCGTTCCTCGGAAAGCAGGTTATGCCGCTGCACGCTAGTTCGAGCTGACATTTGTAGATCTTTAAAAGTCGAGGATATTGTCTTCCGTCCGTGGCTTCCACTCCAGCATTTTCTTCCCCCATCTTCCATCCAGCTTACATCATACATGGCCCGCCTACTTCCATTTTTTTTTGCTATTGCTTAGTAAAATATATCCAACCTCAAATTTTTCTGACTTTACTTCCGTGTGCATAGTAAGTATTCATCTCTGAAGCGAGAAATAATGCATTTTTGAATAAACTGTCTGGTTCAAAACCCTCGCACGAATCTTTTCTATTCTTTTGAAACACTGATGCCTAGACAACGAGGTTTAAATGTCAGACTCTTGAGAATTTTCCCCGTCGACAGCGAAAATGGGTTACTACTAACTCTTCATGTTTTATTTTCAACTGTAGGGCCGCGTTCTCAATATGTCGTGACAGTTAATTTATCGTTAGTTTTAATCTAAAGTAAAAGTCGTGGACGACAGTAATCGCGTCGTCGACACTACAAAAGCCACGACACTAAAAACTATACGATTAGGTATCTGTCGTCACGACATACCTAATAAGAACGGGGCCTTTTTTTTTTTTTTTTTTAAGGATGGGAAATCATCAAATGACCCCCCCCACTCTGGGCGGAGCGGGAGGGAGTGTCAGACTCTTACTGACTAAAAACCATCCATGTTCCTTCCTCGCCTTTTACGTTCCGGGGCCGCGGTATCTCTTTCGAACAGGCCCGCAACCCCGGCATAAGAACGGGGCCTAAGACTGTTTAAGTTTTGTATATTTAATAGACTAGTCATCATCATAGACTAGTTTCTCGTCCGTGACTTCGTACTTTCCTATTTTAATTTTAACACTACTCCACCCTCTTCTAAAGGTAGTTTTGTAAAACTAATAATTACGGTCTTTATTTACTCCTTCTGTTCCTAAGTATTTATGCCAAGTTTCTAAACTAAATCAAGAAGTTTTCCTACAAACTGTAGACCTCTTCAATTTCACCCAACAAGCTTCGTTTTCATTCAAACTGTATTTTTCTCCTTTCACGATCGATTTTTGTTAAAATCTTGGCTTGTTTACATCACAGACCAATATGATTAGCTATGTTAGTAGATAGGTTATACAAAGGCTCATCAATCATCGCATTTGTAAAAAAAAGTAAGTTTATTTGTTTTAAATAAGTAGGTTTTCTCTTCATGCCATCTCCAGATTTTCACATCGATCACGAAATTAATACACCTTCAAGAAATATAGCCATATTCTGTGGACCTAACATCAACCTTCATTCAAAAATGATATGTGATGTAATATTTCAGCAACATCTATAGGGTTTAAAACCTTGTAAATACGAGTATACTGTACGGTGTTACAATTATATTTTAAAGTCCGGTAAAAGTTTAATGTATTCGTTAATTACTAAAATATTCCAATTTAGCGTGCACAAAACAAAGTCGAGGCAAAAAAAAAACGTGCACATGTTATTAACTTGTTAATAAGGTTCCTTTTTCTTTATTGTCAATTTAACATAGTCTGACAAACGTTGTAACTTGTAACAGTTAAGTTAAAGCGAACAATATTGCTACAGGAATTTTTCTTTATCATTACAAGAACGTCGATGATATCTTTTAAAATATGCAATATAATACACCTCCATTCGTCCAGTTATGTTTAAGTCCCATGGACGAGGCTATTATATCAACCGGTTACAGGGCCCAGAATTCAGTTTCCAGCTACTGAGTATTTTCTGATGGAACAACCCAGCAACTGGTTATTTTCAGAACTGATTTAGAATAAAATCATGACACCAGTAGAACGTTTTTGTTCACCTATAACATAAAAAAATCAGGTCATACATAATCTCGACGAAATTCCTCTAATAAAAGTTCCCTGTACTTATTTATTACTTGCCTTATTTTACTAAACGATTCGCGTAAAAGTATTTTTACAGTAAATCTATACATAGAATACTGTTCGGTCTACATGGCGTAATAATCCCGAGACACGCCAGTCGTGGGAAGTACCGGTAATGTTGACAACGCGGCTAAAGTACAAAGAAAACTATAATACAGGGTTGTAATTGTATCTGCCGGGGTTGCGGGCCTGCTCGAAAGAGATACCGCGGCCCCGGAACATAAAGGGCGAGGAAGGAACATGGATGAGTTTTAGTCAGTAAGAGTCTGACACCCCCTCCCGCTCCGCCCAGAGTGGGAGAAGTCATTTGATGATTTCCCATCCCAAAAAAAAAAAAAGGATTGTAATGGTATTTCAGCAGCTGTCAATTTGTTGTTGTTTACAGTTGTGAAAGATGGAGCTCGTGGCTAAATAATAAAAGCCACTCGGATCGACCATTAGGTTGAGCCGTGCTTGCCTCGGTTGATCTTTGGATGGGTGACCACCCTTACATACCAAGTTTCCTCCGTGCCTCGGAAATCACGTTAAACTGT
Source organism: Xestia c-nigrum (assembly GCA_916618015.1). NCBI lineage: Eukaryota > Metazoa > Arthropoda > Insecta > Lepidoptera > Noctuidae > Xestia > Xestia c-nigrum. Next base: position 7,241,846 of record OU745245.1, on the reverse strand, counting down.
TGGTCCCGGCTGTTATTTGTACATCTTTGACAGTCGTTAAAAGTAGTCAGTGGCCCAAAAATTCTTACAACCAGACTTGCCAACGGGTATCGTATTACCCAGTACTGACTGGGTTATGGAAATCAGATAGACACTCGTTCTATGTAAAATATTAGTATTCAGCTGCATCTGGTTAGACTGGAAGCCGACCCCAGCATAGTTGAGGAAAGCCTAGGCAGATGATGATGACAAATCATCAATGAAATAAAATATCATATGGCCGGACTCTTTGGACCTGATACAGTTTGATATAATATTATGATGTATGTTTAGTTTGTAAGAGCAGGCAGCGAAATTTATATAAAAATACTACGTGACCTAAAACCTAATCAGCAAATTACTTTTTTTGTGATCTGAGTCAAGTCCGTGTTCGGAGTATCGCTAGTTAATTTAACTTGACCCTGTAGCCAGCTCTCTTTCAAGTAGCCTTTATTACAATGATATAAGAAAGGCTATAAACATTTGTTTTTTTCGACTATGAAGAAACAATGGTGTCGATTCTGTTGTGCACAAGCTAAACTTAATTTAGGCTATTGCTATCTCTAACTTAGTTCATAGCTATAGCCGCCCTTTTCTCGCACTGCTACATAGTAAAAGATAGCAATAGCCTAAATGAAGTTTAGTTTGTGCGCAACAGAATTGACACCAATGTTTGTTTGTTTCCCTCAATTCGTACGAAATTACACTTAGGTCCATGTTCACCGAAAAGATAACGGTCTGATTATCTAAAAACAGCTGTCACTGTTACAATATGTTCCCATACAAAAATGTGTTTTAAATCGCTGTTTTTAGATAATCAGAGCGTCATCTTTTTGGCGAACATGGACCTTATTACCTAGAGCTTTTAAGTGACGGACAGAAGACAAATACAGTACCAAAATGAATCCCTCCAAAATCCCTTGGATAATGTATTTTCGTGTCGTTTTCTTGTCTCAGGGGTGTCGTTAGGTGGGACTTTTATAGATTAAAATACCTAAACAAAATGGTCAGTTAAAAATAAGGCGAGTACTTGAAACCGAAAATCGTGAAGGTATTGTTATAAAATTTATAATTTTTGATCATGAAACAGCAAACATGGAACTGCAAATGAGGTCGTGGCTAAATAATAAAAACCGCTCGGGGCGATCGTTAGGTTAAACCGTCCTTGCCTAGGTTGGTATGTGGATGGGTAACCACCCTTATATACCGAGTTTCCTCCGTTATCGGGAACTAAGCAGTTGGTCCCGGCTGTCGGCTTATTCCACTAATCCCCCTTAAGAGAATCCCCCTGAGGGCGAACACTGGACCCTAATGTAAGAATAATCCAGAAAGTCCCCTTTTAATTTTGATCATTTGTCTATCTTTGATAGTCGTTACATGTAGTCAGTGGCCCAAAAAGTCTTACCAAGTGGTATCGTATTTCCCAGTGTTAACTGGGTTGTGGAGGTCAGCTAGGCAGTCGCTCCATGTAAAGACTGGAAGCCGACCCCAACATAGTTGAGGAAAAGGCGAGGCAGATGATGATCTGTTTATGAATGTCAAGGACCTAGGCCTTATCCCAAAGACCTTTTCCCACGCAGCAGTTGTTAACATCAACGGTTGTTAACTGAAAAAATCTAATTGATCCGTCACTTAGATTATGAAAAAATATTTGACCCGTATTTTTCTTTTGTCACAGAAACCAAAATTGACGAAGATACGACGCTTTTAAATTTTTTTGTGAGTTTTGACGTCACGAGCCCCCACTCCCGAGTTTTGATGCGTTTTATCTTTGTCAATATTCGTTGATTTACAAAAACAAAAAATACGTGTCCATTATTTTCCAATACTCTAACTGACGTACTCTAGCCTATTGGCGCTATCATAATCTGATAATATTCCTTGCTAAGCCTACCCTGAGCATCACACACGTCCTATGCTGCTAGCATCTAGTGGATCCGTTTTTACCAGGCCATCGTTCCACCTTGAGGCTTCCAAAGCTGATTTAACGTTGGTTTTTCGTGCTATAATAGAATTTTAGTACATCTTCTTTTCTTGTAAAAGTGAAACAACTCCAAGCTACAAACTCAACCACAAAATAGGGTTGTCACATTTTATTTTTTGTTACACCACATCACTTAAGTAATGCCTGAAAAACTGGAACCGCTTTCCGGATCCCCTTGAAAGTTAACAAAGGAATGTGAGGGTTGGGACCAGCGGGGGAAGGGGGGATTTCAGCAACCCTATGTGTGTTCTTGCAATGTTTTATGTAGAGTGCGACTTGCATAAGAAAATGTGGGGAGAATAGTATGGTATAGTTATGTTTATGAGATCAAAATATCAGAGTCTTTTATGTACTGGTAGATATAACACAGCTCTGCTTAAAAAAACATTATGGGTATGGCACTTATTATCTTTAGCAAATTGCCAAATTGTATTAAGGACCAGCCCTTAATAAAATTCAAGAAAATACTATCGTCTTTGCTGATAGAGAAATGTTATTACTCTGTTAACGATTCTTAAATGATGAATTGTAATTTTTGCTTCACTTTATCTCTTATACATATCATGTAAATCATTTTAGACTTAGCTGATCCATGATCTCATTTTGAATTTAAGTACTTACCTAGTTTCTAAATTATCTGTAAGTTAACCACTCTATTTCTGTAAGTTAATCACTATATTTTTGTATGCCAACAGGCAGAATGTACTGGGAATATATCTGAAACTAACACCATTATTGTAACACCTGCATTCTATACAAACAAAGATATTATTATTATTATCATCAGAACGTCGATGGTAATCTTAATATATATAAATCTCGTGTTACAATGTTTGTCCTCAATGGACTCCTAAACTACTTAGCCGATTTCAATAAAATTTGTACACCGTGTGCAGTTTGATCCAACTTGAAAGATAGGATAGCTTACATTTCAATTTATGAGACGCAGACGAAGTTGCGCCGGTCAGCTAGTAGTTTAATAAAATAGAATTTAACTTCGTTAGCAAAGGTAAAATACTTGATCCAGTTGCGGGTACATACAGACACGAGCACTAGTATGTTTGTTTATACTAGCATTTTGCCAGCGGCTTCATCTGCTTAAATCCTGATAGCTCGGCTAATAATATATGTTACAAATAATATAATATATGACATATAGCACCCACAAATATGTTACTTTCTGGGATACCGGAGATTACCCCTTGATACAAATTTACACACCTACAAAATCTCCTTATAAAATTAGTACAGATGAAGCTACTTTTAAAAGCGATTTTCTCCTGCTGTATTGATTAACGTTTTCAAGAACAAAGTATTTTGAAAACCAAATTATATAACGAAATAAGAGAACCCTTATTTCACTGAAAATCGCCTTTAAATTGTGCTTGGCTTAAACGAGTACACGCTGTATAAGTTAGCAAAACCAACGAAAAGTGGTCCACATAAGCCCTAGATAGAAACAACTGGAAGTCATCGGGAGAGGCCTTTGCCCAGCAGTGGGATGACGCAAGCTAACAGTCATCATCATCATCATCATCAGCCTTTAATGTTCCCACTGCTGGGACAGGCGTCCTCTCTATGCGAGGGCAACACAAGCTAACAGCAGGCTAAGGCTTAGGCCAACAGTATCAGTATACATATTAATGCTCGTGTACAGTACATTTAAATATTTGAATAAACTAACATGCCAAAAATAATTCGTAGCTGTACTAAATGCAAATTCACGTGTAAATAAACGCAGTGTCGTTTAGCAACTTAATCGCATGTAAATGAAGTAAGTTACAGTTTAATGATGCTTGACTTCTTGCATACATGAGCACGTGATGTGAGCAATTTGCCGCTCGGTGCATACAGATTCTACGCTCGAAGGACGCTTGACTGACTGAATCAGTCTGTATGTGTATATGGGTAACAGGTCGTGAGAAATGTTGATGGGAGAATATTATCTCTGTACATCTAGATAATACTGTAGGTAGAGTTTTTTGTCTAGATGGTTTTGCCAACCGATCTCCACAGATGTTAAGGCGCTTAGACGAGCTAAATTAGCAACTCTATTTGTGGTGGTAAAAACTTCGTTTGAAATGCTGTTAGAATAAAGTTCTAATCAGCTTGCACTATATATACAAAGTGGTTGTTACGTCGAGTGGTTTCGATCGTTTACAAAAAAGCTATTGATTGGATAAAAAAACTAAAACAGTATCATGCTAATATAGTGCATGTAGAATTACTTGCCAAAAAATCAGAATGATCGCATGCATATTAGTTTGGTTTTTTTATTGTTTGAACGATATTTTTAGAGATAAGTTCGTGATTTATTTTTATCGAGCCAAATTAATTGTATTATGGTTTCAAAACAGTATCATGCTAGCATATATCCTGAAGAATATCATATATTTTTCTGGTCTTGTTTATAGCAGTGAATCATATACTTTTAGTAATTATAAAACTCGCGTTTAGCTCATGTAATCGCCTTAAGTTGTCCCATCACACTATTCCCAAACCACTGTAACTCCTGAAAGCCAGAATCATCAGTCGCGACCACCAGGAAAGCGCCGAGACAATGAAGCTCGACGAAGTCCCTGAGAATGAATTTAACTGTCTTGAATCCCAGAAAATGAAAGCGGAGGAGTAGGAAAAAATCGTAATACCGTAATTTTAGATATTATGTAAGTTAAAGGCTATATGTAGCACATATTTATGTAATGAGTATGATGTTTGAATTACTTTTCTATCCCACTGCTGGACAAAGGCTTCCTCATACATTTCCATTTTTTTTTGTCTTTAGCCTTCTCCGGTCAATCAGTGCAGTGAGGAATGATCCCAGACAGTCTAGCAAACATATTTGGGCCTGTTTCGGTTACGACACCCATCTTCAAGCGACTTTTCGACTATTTTCACTGACCTATACTGATTATATTAGAAGGGTGACTCACCTTATCTATTTGTCTAGATAAATCTGCTATATGGTCACTAACACTATCATTAACCTAAAAACGGGACGTTTACCATATTTATTTTGAATTCCCGATTATTCGGCGCTGTTCCAAGCACCATGAGGACGGGTAAATATGGCAAATATCCCGTTTTTCATCATCATCATCATTTCAGCCGAAAGACGTCCACTGCTGGACATAGGCCTCCCTCAAGTGTCGCCACATTGACCAGTCCCGTGCGTCTCGCTTCCAGCGGATTCCTTCGCCAGATCATCGATCCACCCAGTGGAAGGTCTTCCAACAAAAAAGTCTTACGGTTTGCGGTCGCCACTTCAGAACTTTTCGGACCCATCAATTCTCGTTTTTTGCGTTGATGAAATCTACGATATACCTACCTATTTAGAATAGAAAAATGTAAAGGAAACGTAATCAAGTTATTAAGACTGTAATATAATAACATTATTTCAAAGAACCTAGGTATTCATACATTTTTATGAGTTTTCAGCCATCAACACCATTTATAACTCGCCCCATCAATTATGACGAGCCGTAAAAAATAAAAGGTTTTTAACAAGTTATTATTAAACCTTTTAAATCGTTGTAGAAGTTCACGAACACTTTCACGTTTCTTGAACGTTTTAATAAAACATAATTAAAAATTAAACAAGTCTTTAATTTCGGGAGAACTTAATTTTGAATGAAATATGTCCATTAATAATTTGTTCATGGACTTTTAATAGACCTATCCCACAATTATCCCGTGTACCTACTTACCAATTGGTCCCTGCACATAGAAATTAAACCTTTTGTGATATTGTGTGATTAACCTTATGTGACATTACCTGATGTGATACAAATTAAAGAAATGCGTAAAGAGTAGCTCGAAATTGCGTTTCTGGTTATAAACCCGGTAAATCCCAGAGGAGCCTATTGCCATCAACCGGGCACAAATAAAGACTCAGTGGCTGCTACTAAGAAATTCCCGATGGAAAAGCTAATAAACACTTTCACAGATCCGAGAATCGAACTCAGGACCTCATACCCAGCAGACGCGCTAGCGACTCCTCGACCAACGCGGCAGACCTGAATTTCTTTTTCTATATTTAACAACTAGCTGGCCCACGCAACTTCGTCTGCATCACATAGAGAGAAGAAGCTCACAAAGGGAATAAAATTTCCCCCGATTTTGTAAAAATTTTCATTGTTGCTCCGCTCCTATTAGTCATTGCGTGATGTTATATAGCCTAAAGCCTTCCTCGATAAATGGACTATCCAACACAAAAATATTTTTTCAATTTGAACCAGTATTTACTTTCTGAGATTAGCGCGTTCAACCAAACAAACAAACAAAAAAACAAACTCTTCGGCTTTATAATAGAAGAAAAAGTATAGATTTCAGTAGCTTCTTTCTTCCTCCCGTTCATTGTTAATTGTTAAACATCATAAATAACAAGTCTTAAATGATAACATTAATTTGCCTACCCATCCTTGTTTCTTTGTTAATTTATTGTTCACAGTTCGCTTACTCCGCCCATTCAATTCTTCAATTAAAACGAGAACTCATTAAAATGCGAACATTATTATTTATTTTACCTACCTACATTAATTTCATTAATCAAGAACCATGAAATTAATTCATTATGTGAAATACTCTTTTAGCATTATTCAAGTAACAAAGGAGATATCTTTTTTTTTGGGCCCACCTGGTCGTTGCATTTATTATTCATAATAACACCAAAAAAAGTAACCATTTAACTGTGGTATTAAACGAAATATTACGTAGAAATGAAAACGGAATCTTAAAATCATAATAAATAAGCTTTGTTATGATAACTTTTTGCGAGTCAAATCATTCCTGTTTGTGGTCAATGTCATTAGACAGCAAATACTTGCGTGAATAGGGCCGTTTTTTTCTGTTTACTAAAAAAAGTACGGTACCTACCGGTTGGTAATCATATGTGCTATAATTATTAAATAATCAGAAAAAATATAAAAATAAATATTATGAAACTGTGAGCATTTTTAATGCTTTTTAAAGGTTAACACTACAATCGCATAGATGGTTTAAACAATCAAAGTGGCGCGGAACGTTATAAACCCACTTTTTAGTGATTGACAGAAGACTTGATTATTTTGACATTTCCTTTTCTGTTTGTTTTGGTTTTCGTAAGTGTTTTTGCAGATTTTCGCATTTATTCCGGTTAGACAATGCTTAGCTAATTTAACCACTAGAATCTAGAGGTTATAAGGAAGAAATCAATGTAAGTTTTATTTTGAAATGCCACAATTTATGTGGGTGGCCTAATCCTCGAACAAAAAAAATTGTCTCCTTTTAAGTTGCGTACACAGCAGTTTTTCTTACATTGAGGTGAATCCCAAGAGAAATTAATAGTTTTTTAGCCAGATCCTGTTACAAAAGGTTGATAAGACAATTCCGAAGGCGGCCCACACACCACAAGACCCCGCGGCAAAGCCCAACGAAATGACAGACCGCAAAGATAGACCGCAACGAAACACAGCAACGACAGACCGCGACTATAGAGCGTCTGTCGTCGCGGTCTGTCGAACCCCACGGCAGATTTCTACGGCGGCAGGCAGTAATGTCGCCTTAATATCCTTATTTTACGGTTGCTTTAGTGCTCCTACAATAGAATCTGCCAAACCTCGCCATTGGCACAAATGTAACATGTAATAAACCTTCTAGTCATTAGCCATATCTTCATCATCCATCACTGAAATCCACAAAGAAAGACCTCAAAGTTCAAGGGCTTCGGTCAAGCTTCACACAATTCCACCAAGCTCATTGTTCCCAAAGTTAGCTTTGACCGCAACCTCTGGCTTAGTTACATTTGTATGAAATGTATGTTCATTTGTATGTTTCCAAATGGTTTATTCCCTGTGTTCACAGGGTGTATTCGTTTGGGTCTTTGCCAGTTACTACAGTGCAAGGTATTGCTATAAAACGTCTTTCATGGTATAATCATAGTAAGTACATTGTTTCACTTATTTTTTTTCTTACTTACTTAATTGCATAAGAAATGTTGTATGACTTTTACAAAGTAGTTGAGTTTTTGATGGTTAATAAATCATTGGTCCGTCGGACATAGAACATTTTTGTATATGGTCGAATGGCCCGCGGTCCTTTCATTTTAGGCCGTTCAGACTAAATAACCGCAATTGATGCAGCCCCCCGCGCGTAATAAGAATCGACCACCTTTACTTCCGGGGTGGTAAACGCCACTAGTTACTGCCAGCCACCACCCCGGTAGTAAGCTTGAAGATGGTAGATCGGAATAAACGATATATTTGAATGTCTTAGGTCATGATCAATCATTAAATAAGTGAGCAGGGGCTACCATCACCTCTTATAGTAGTAATAGTTCAAAGTGGACAAAATATGAAGCTGGGCGTCTTGTATAACTCATTGCAGTACATTTAAGTAAACCTAAACGTGCGGAAAGCAGCATCGTTTATAAAGTTACAAGTATCGGAACACTCTTCTAAAATATAAAAAAATCTATCAATATTTTTTCTCACAAACCTGAGTCGGGAAGCAGCTTCCCTTTCAACTCCACGTCGCTCTCCGCCGACGTCGCTCCATAGTTCTTATACGTTTTTCCCGAAGGCTCCTCAAACTTCGTCACTTTAAATCTTTCCGACATTTTCACTCAATTTTAAACACTTATTCTTACACTTATAACACTGGTTTTACACTAACACTAGATATGGATATACACTGTTTTGTTAACACTGATATGTTTTGTGATACGTTTTGTTTTGGCCACTTATGTATACATTGTTTTTTCACTGTTTTGTCTGGGTGCTGGTTACTGTAAACAACGATTTTGTTAGACTATGTAGAATCAGTGAAATATGGCGGTTGTAAACTCTGCTTTCATTCTTTTAAATGTTCGCAAAATATCTCAAAAATTTTAGCAAAACATGAGACGGTTAAAATTATAACCTTGGGTAATTTTCCAAGTTGAACACTAATTAGCAAAATCAATTATCTATTACGGAACAGTCAATTTATAAAACTAATTAATAACACAACCAAAATCTATAACAAACCACCGAAAAAGCCATTTTCATGTGCACCAGCAAAAAACTTTTACGTGAACAAAATAATAGTGAAAAACTCGCTCGAGTCCTAAGCAAAACATTTTTCTTTGCTTTTATAGAAAGTTCTCGACCTTTACAAAGGGGCCGGAGGTTTACCTGTGAGCTAGGTAATAAATGGGTACTAATGAGGAGTAATTACTTTACTTGGTTGAAAGCTATGTACACGTAAACAATACTAGGAAAATTTCTGGTTACTAAGCACTTGTTAAGGTAGGAAAGCTTAGCATTTGAATTTTCCTGGAAAATTATGTGCTAAGATTAGTTAGTCTTTACGAAGAAATTACAGCCGTTATCCTTTGTAAACAAATATTTAAATCGTTTGTATGTGTTACCATTTTCGTTCATTTCATTTTCGACTCCGTGGATACCACTGAGAAATTCCTGATGATAAAACTTTATAACAATCGTAGCCAGGCCCAACTACACTTACTTGTCACCAAAACCCCTTTTTCTTCACTCCTACTTCCATCTTACTTTAAATAAGAGCCGTATATGCAAGATGTTTCTAAATTGCATATATGCATGCTCAAGCAACAATATCCGCTTGTGCACTGCTAAGATTGGATAACAAGCGTCTTCCTTTGAGAAGAGCTTAATATTATGAAGCCGACTGAAGGATGTGTGTGATTTAGTTTTAGACAGCATAATATTACCGAAAATATTTCATCACACGTCAATTCTCTAAGGATAATAGGCAAATGTGTACCTGATAATTTTTGGAGACGCATACACACACACACATCCAAACACCCATACCCTCACTCCCTACTCACCTTCTACTCACCCCGTCACATAAGCACTCACACACCCAACAACACAAATCGCGAAAAAAAAATTGTTGTCCCATAATATTTATATTTATTTATTTTTTGTTGATATTTATTATTATTATTATTATAAGTAGATAATTATTGAAGTTGTGATCGGTGGAGATACTCGTAAACCCGTTTTACAGCTGTTTTTTAGCGATATCAATTGTGGTTTCATGGAGAAAGTTGTACAGTTCGATGGTCTAAACCAGACCCTGAAAAATGACCAAACCTTTCTGGTATGGCTGTATAACTTTAGGTATTTCTATCCATTTCTTTAAACACGTAAATGTATGTGCTAATGTACGAATGCCGTGGTTCCGACCACATTCGTATAAAAATGCCGTGTAATCTAACTGCAGTGAGTAAATTATGCCAATTTATACAACCCTTGATTATATACGTTGAACCCAGAGTTATTCAATATCATTAGATGCTAACTTCAAGTGTTTTTGTGTCTTGCCCATTCTTCTCCATGGAAATGTACGCTTTGAAATGGGCATCAAAGTCCGTTCACAGTTATTATGATTTGTAACTGGACTTCTAGCTTTATCTTTAGGTTTATAAATATTCAAAAGTGCTTGTAACTTGCTTACTTACTAACTTAAAAACGTTATAAGTAATAACGAACATCAGATAGAATACCAGAAAAAAACTCAGTTCTAAACCAATTTCCTTCTCTATTTGCATGCAGTTCTCTAAGATAATTAAACACCTCGAGAAATAGGACGTTGGCAGTTCGGAAAAGTCCGGAAAATTCCCGAGTAAGCGGAACTGTGAGTAAATCGAATTAAAAAGATTCCTCTTGTATCTGACGTTAGCTCGGCACGCTAAAATGCAAATGCAGAAATATTTTTTGTTCGTCTGATATGCATGTAGATGGAGAGCTAGTAGCTAAATAGTATCTGAAGCACAGGTCGATCTTTAAGTTAAGCCGTGCTTGCCTAGGTTGGTCTGTGGATGGGTGACCACATACCGAGTTTTGCTGTTGGTCCCGGCTATCATTTTTAGACCTTTGACAGTCGTTACAGTCAGTGGCCCAAAAAGTTTGACAACCAGTGATACCAAGGGTTATCGTATTACCCAGTACTAACTGGGTTCTGGTGGTCAGATAGGCAGTCGCTCCATGTAAAATACTTGTAATCAGCTACATCCGGTTAGACTAGAAGCCGACCACAACATAGTTGGGAAAAGGCGAGGCTGATGATGCTGATGCTTCATTATACCACGTCACTGAACCATGTTTAGGAATTACCTTTCACATAACATACCAACATGACCGTAAGCCCCAAAGAGATAGGCAATGGTGTACCCTAAAAATACCTAGCCGGTTATCTTTAGGTTCCTAGGTAGGACTTTAGGGGCCTATTTTCAGCTGCTACTGAGAAACTCCTTATGGGTAAACCCAGTAGCACTTTGCTTGATTTGAGAGTCGAACCCAGGACCTGTTCAGAAGTTGAGGCAGTGAACGCTTTTGGGTAAATATGATAATGATGATTATATATTCCCTCTCATAGAGAGGAGGCCTGTGTCCTAGCCGTGAGAACATTGATAAGCTGAAGATGATGATGCTAGAAGAACCGCGTCAAAGTTGAGAACTAATCATTTGTGGTTCGATAGTCACACAATACAGGTAAACCACCTCATCACAAAGCCGTAAACCAAGCAATCTGTACATCAAACTTAGTAACTTTACGCAAAAAATATTGCTGGCAACCAACCTTTTTTTTGAGGTTATATATCATGTTTTGTGGTAGAACTCAATGTAACGCACTTAAAACATTGTGCTAATGGATGGATTGAATAGTCTAAATATCTTACAAAAAAAACTAGTATTTAAAAAAAAACTTGTCAAAAAGTTGTAACTTTGACCTCCCATATCTCCGTAACTGGAAGGTTCTCCGGTATGGTGTTGAACAAAAAAATGATCGCTATGATAGGGAGAACAAGTGCCTTTCGGCTTCGTGATGAGGTGTTTTACACCCTTTATAGTGACCATAGTGTTGTATTATAAATAATGGACGGCCTTATCTCTACAAGCGATTATGTTTTATGATAGCATCCAATAGAGATTATCAAATAACATATTATACTAACATGAATAGTGCAAAGCCTCGTATTGTTTCAGTGCAAGACTTCTTTTGGTACTATTTTACCTAAATTGCTGGTTCTTCTCAGAGTTCAACAATATGTCTAAAGGCGCTATAATACAGCATGACGTAAAAGCATAAGAAGTTAAATTTTATTCTATGCAGTCACATCTACTTCTATGTAAGTAGACATACACCTCTTGCGTAAGCGCAGATATTAAAACTGCGAAACGAAACCTGTTTTTCCTCATTTTTCTGTTTATTCATGTGTTCTATTTGGTTTAGGCTAAAGAGACGAGTCATACCTATAGATTTTAAAGTATATTTATACAATGGAAGAACGAATCGTGTATGATTTGTGTCAGCGTTGCATCTTATCACTATAGGACTGACAGAAATTGATTAAAAACCGATACCTGAAACTGCTGAATATTAGTGTACCAAAAGACTATAACGTTTAATAGATAGAACAATAACAAAGAATATCATATCTCACAAGAATCTAAACCACAAGAGCAGTCTAATAACTCTTAAATTCAGGACTCCACAGTTAATCTTGATGACGATGATGGCTAAAGTGTTGTTTTTCAAACGTTTCCCCAAATTTCCGAGAAATATTTAATGTGGTGACATTTCTCCTGTATTGTTTACAAGCATTTAAACATTGCATACACAAACTGCCAGATCCGGAACAACTACCTATCGAGGTAGACCATACAAATATTTATACCGTGCGGGAAACGAACGTATAAAAACAAAGCAAGCCGTATATCATCTCACTGAATACTGTGATATTATTGCGAGTAGCAAGCCAAATCAGAGCCCATGGGTGGCACAGAAACTCTGTCATCAGGTAAAGCACTAGCCACTCGATAAAAAGAAGATTACGAGTAGTTAATAAGTACATGCCAAATTAAATCAATGTGGCTACTATAGTTACCATGCAACAACTAAAAGATCCAATCGTGACGTCATATAATCCAGGCGCACACACCGTTATCTTTTATCAAGCAAGCATTAGATCCTTGAACATTTAGGCCAGTATTAGGACTAGTAGTTACATATGAAACTGGTTCTAAAATTATACTTGTGTCACACTTGTTAAGGCAAGATCAGGCTTATAGAATATGCACTTGCAATCTGTATATTAAACTACGATTATTGCACTTTAATTTATACGAAAGTAAAACTGGTTTTTACCATTACATCATTAATACTGTTCATCGAATATATTATATTTTTTTTTGTTAATTGAGTTATTGGAAGCATAAACGGAAGTTTTTCTGAAAACTGATTTTGCAGATAGCCTTTGATTTGTAGAGTCATAACTGTATTTACAATATTTGTATCAATTGCTTTGTTTAATACGTTTTAATTAGTTAATGTTTTTTTAGGATTATCTATGAATACCAATTTAATGTTAAATGGTTTCAGTTCTAAAGGTAAAGCCGTCAATGATGCTTGGAGTGTCACAAGGAACTATCTTGAGCCCGCATGCAGATTAAGACATTTTTATCATCTTCATAATATCAGACCTTGTATGATATTTTAGAGAACTAACAACTTACTACTTTCAAGACTTTGGATACATTATGGAAGTATACCTAATTATAAGAATCATTTTTGTTTAGTAGGTAGTAGTATACAACAAGAATGTAATTTACTTTATTACCATTCAGATCAATTTATTTACTTTGTAGATATGTATGAAACGTGATTTTATTAAACTTGATTACGTATATCATATTGAAAATTACATATTTATAACGATACCGGCTAGTTATATATATTGCCATCATGATAATCCATTATTATAATTTACGTGGGATTAATACTTACTAGGGTAACAAACACATGATACTTTTTAATCTAAATGTGTTGTGTCAAGTAGATATATAAAACATTCAATCGAATAAGTGCAACCAGAGAAACTAATTGCTGAACCCAACGTCGATTAATTGCCATATTTTGTTCAATCATTGCAATGCATCCATAAATAAAATGCCAGTTTTGATTTGTTTATAGGGACAATTTGAATTGATAGTCAACTTGCCCTAAAATTATTTGTAAGTTTCCTATAAATGAAGAAGTACACCTACTCGATTACACACGTAGTAGTATATTATGACAAACAACACGATACAAAATCAATTCCCAATACTGTTGTACAGTTAAAACAGAAGAGCACACAAAATCTATGTACCGTCGACAAACGCACTCGACTGGCTTGCACGAGTGGATCCAATGAATTTATACGAGGCAGCGGAGGTTGCAAATTGAGAGACAAATGGTGCCCTTATTCTCTTCACTTGTAAACTGACTTGGGATTTTCTTGACTGCGATGTTTGATAGAGCTTGGATAATAGGAAATATAGGGTGTTGATACTTTGTTTGGATTTTATAATATGTCGGTTATTTTGGGGATGATTTTGGATATAGGCATTTAAATAGACTCCGAAAGAAAGGCTGAAAATGAAATATCTGGAATAGTAAAAAATAAAATCCAAGAGGGCCTCGGTACAGTTTAAGTGAGGTGGCAACATTAATGCTCCTAACGCTGATATAAGTGTCTTATCTTTGAAAACTTTGCCTTTACCTTTACAATTCAAAGCTTTACATTTAAGATTTGTTAAATTTAAACCTTTATAATTTTAGTTATAGATTAGATCCTTAATTTAGATGTCCTAAGTAAACCCTAGTTTGGTCAATTTAAATTGCGAAATGAATTTGCTTTTGCAAATCTATCAATTCAATTTCAAATTAATTTAGCTAACAATGAATACATAGTATAATCTAGATTATATTTTGACGACATAAATGAATGCAATTCTTGATTAAATTGGTGAATATAAAGTTGTAACTAAACTGAAAAGTACTGGAGCGACAAAAGCAGTATCAAAGAGTCGATCTAGAAAAGACAAATGATAGTAAAAACTTTATCTCGACCAAACAGTATCAAACGATTTAGGTATTGGGTCGACTTTGGTTAAAATAGAGTTGAGAAGATAAACTAAGATAAACCGGTGGTACCTATCAATTATTTATTTATTTATTTATATAAGTACACACAAAATACTAATATTAATATTGGAAATAAATATTATAAATATCATAATTTTGTTATACTTCTACATTTTCGTGTGTTTAGTGACCCCCCTAGTGTCAAAGTTTGGGTACACTGATTCACATTGTCTCTTTTTGCTAAATGACAATCATAAATAAAGTGATGTGTAAAATAATAATCGAAATTCCTAAACAGTTACATAATTTTGCTTATTGCGAAAGTATGACGCATTTTTCTCAATATCTGTTTAACTTTTAATCTATTTGTAAATTGTTTAAGTAAATTCACGACGTCAGTTCTTCAATATTTGCTGAATGAGTAAGTAGTAGGTAATGAAACGGGTACTATTAACTTCTGCACTGGTATCTGTGTCCGAAAATCTGTGGGTGTTTTGGCCACTTTGGAAAACAAACATAACATATATCATCCAGTTCAGAGGTATTTTTACGGAAAGAACCGTACCTGCTTGTAGTAATTTGTATACATTTAAATCCCATGCAATAGGGGGCTAACTTTTTAGCGTCAAGTGACCACACTCATAGAAAAACACAATACTACTTTTCCTGACCTGGGGATCGAATGAATGGCCAAATATTTCAGTCCTTACTTGTTGCTACCACAAACAATAAAACGGAAAATCACAAGTAAACTCTCTCTGCACTCCAATCATTACATGATTCCCCGGGTATCGCCTTACGTATAAATTTTTACCAGGAAATGTTCCAGAAAATCACTGCGTGAATACCGCATGTACTGGAGTGCACCAAGAGAAGTAATTCTATAAATATATCGGGTAGCAATCGGCTGATACTGAACCGATGCAGTGCAACAAACGATCGGTCAAATGACACCAATTGATTATTCGTATTGAGAATTGAACGCCAGGGACGATTCATCGGCATTTCACTTAGGGCGTCTGTGTATGTATTTGATATTAGTTAAAATCAATTTATTTGGTGAGTCAGTTTTTTGACCATGATCATGTATGGAGAGGGAGAGGAATACCAAAGAAAAGATGGATCGATTGTGTGAGGCATGAGAAAGGAGTAAATGATGCCGTTACGTCTGGTAGAGGAGAATGGGAGAAGAAAACGTGTTGCGCTAAACCCAAGCAGCATATGACAAGGTTAGGAAGATTATGATGGATCCATCTTTGACAGTCGTTACAGGTAGTCAGTTGCCCCAAAAGTCTGACACCAGTCTTACTAAGTGGTATCGTATTTCCCAGTATTAACTGGGTTGTGGAGGTTGAGGATAGGCAGTCGCTCCATGTAAAATACTGGTATTCAGCTGCATCCGGTTAGACTGGAAGCCGACCCAAATATAGTTGTAAAAAGGCTAGGCAGATGATGAGGGGAGATAAAACTATTTACAGGCACTTTTGAATATTCAACGAGTCGTTTAGTTAGTCAGAGAGCCAGTTGGCGATTTTAGAGAAACGAACAAGAAACTCCATTGACATTATTCCGTGAACAATAGATGGTGTCTCTCTGATAAGTTTTGACGGTATGGACATGTGAGGTGGAGAAACAAAGGAGTTGTTGCATGTCGTTGGGAAACCTTTTGCTTTTCACTTACGTGGATGACGATAAGAATTTTAAATCCTCTAAGGATGTGGTGGATAATAAGGTCATTAGGAAAGGTATTACTGAGGTAAAAACCCCAAAAATAGAAGAATGGCAAATGGATGATGAGCATTCTTCTGTTCTGTACCTTCTGTACCTATCTCATAATCTGCCAAACCTTTTCCACACTATATTGGGGTTAGCTTACCATTATTTTTAATGGATCGGCTGCTTATCTGACCTCCACAAACCAGTTAATACTAGGTACTACGATATCCCTTGGTAAAATCTTGGTTTGCCAGAGACTTTCCAGCCACGTACGAACTGCAACGACGGTCAAAGATTCTTCATCATCACGTACTTTCCGATGTACGGAGAAAACACGGTAGGTAGTGGCCGTTCTACATCCACGGACCAACCAAGGCAGGCACGGTTTAACTCGACCCGTGTGTCTTTAGGTAATTAGCCACGATCTCCTCCTTTTCTTTACCTATCTGTTCCCACTTTTAAATATTTTCAATAACTTAAAATATATTATTACCAACGCGACATAGTATCACGATCGCCCCTATGAACAGGCACCCTTGACCCCAACTCTCTCCTCGAGTATAAGTGCCTTTTATGACACCCTCTCCAGATCGCTGATGTATCAAGTGCACTAGTATCAAGCACATCGATTTGTTACACTGCTTTTTTGGATATGTTTTATTTTATATCTACCAGTTTTGTCGATGTTGTACTTGCATTTGAATTTATGGTTTTGGACAGTAAAGCGCACTAGTGCTTAATGAAAAATGCAAAGAGATGTATTAACGATAAGACAGCGATAAGACCGCCGTTGTACCCATAGCATTAGGGTGTACCTGAGTAAAAGTCAGTGTTCACTAGTGTTCACTAGTATTCTAGTATATACATTGAAAGATTTGGAGGCCATGGGGGGAGGCCTTTGCCCACCAGTGGGATAACACAGGCTAATGGTAACAGACCCCAGTATATAGAAGATTTGGGTTGTGCGACGCAATTGCATGTTTTGCCTAATTAATTGCATTCTTAGGTACGTTTTATGCCTTCTTTTATTTTTTCCGGGTGGAAAACCATCAAATGAATCCTACCGCTATGGGCAGAGCGGGAGGGAGTGTCAGACTTTTACTGACTAAAACCCATCCACGTTCCTTCCTTGCCCTTTATTTTCCGGGGCCACGATATCTCTTTCGAACATTCCCGCAGCCCCGGAGGTACGTTTTATATCTAAGCTATATATATTTATCAACCAAACTGTAACATATCCATACTTTTAAAACATTATCCCCTTTTTATATTATTTCTAAACATCATTCATGCAGAGGATTTAATAACACTATTCGTACCAACTGCACAATGGTCTTTTGAACGCCATAACGTCATACGCATTGATATACCAATAAGTATCAGAATTAACATGTCCGGTCAATTTTATTGCATGGAACGTTTTGTTCTTGTTTTAGAATGATATGGCCGTAATGGGCGTAGCATGGTCTGTGTAGTGAGAGAGTATTTCACTTCAAGCACAAAATACAGAGATGGATTAAGGCGATTACATGAGCTAAACGCGAGTTTTATAATTACTAAAAGTATATGATTCACTGCTATAAACAAGACCAGAAAATATATGATATTCTTCAGGATATATGCTAGCATGATACTGTTTTGAAAACATTATACAATTAATTTGGCTCGATAAAAAGAAATCACGAACTTATCTCTAAAAATATCTTTCTAACAATAAAAAACATACTAATATGCATGCGATCATTCAGATTTTTTTGCCAAATAATTCTACAAGCAATATATTAGCATGATACTGTTTTAGTTTTTTAATCCATTCAATAGTTTTTTTTTTGTAAATCGATCGAAACCACTCATTTCGCGCTATGTGGCCCGCAGTGGCTGACGTAACAACCACTTTGTAGTGCAAGCTGATTAGAACTTTATTCTAACAGCATTTCAAACGAAGTTTGAACCACCCCAAATAGAGTTGCTAATTTAGCTCGCTTTAAATCCCATAGGCATTTTCTACCAGTCCACCTTTCGGCGATGCAGAGAGAAGCAGTGGGAAGTGTATTTCTGAAAATAATTTTAATTAATACTTAAAGCAAGTAATCAATATGCAGTTAGAGGTTACATGAAGGTCATTGTCTGTAGTACGTTTCTATGTGGATGGCTACAAGAGTTGAGGAAGGCCTAAGAAAAGATGGATGGACTATGTGAAGAACGAAAAAGAAAACATATTACTCCGGCCCCATAAATTAGGATAAGTGCGGGATACGCAACATTTCAATATGAATCTAGAATATGATTCTCTGCCTGTGGGTAAAAAAAAGAAGTCTGTGTAGTTATTTTTTTTAGGTAAAATTAAGAAGAGGTAAAGAGTATCGATACTAGTGGGTAAATACAGAGTAATGTATTGAATTTATAGTTACACTCATAACACTTTGTATCTCGATGACCATTCTGTATATTACTCTTATAGTTATGATAGTAATTAGGTATATTTCGCTCCGTACGGGGCATGAAACCACATGGGAAGTAGTATGTCTGATAAAAAAATATGTCATTTTCCTCAACGTAGTGTACAAGTGTTAATTTTTAACATAGTTCATCATATTTGTTTCTAAAAATTGGTTTTACAAAACACTTTTATAAGTCACATCATGTTATGTTTTAGAACTAGATGGGTGGGTAGGTTGGTTCTGTACCGGACTACTCTGAGAAGACACAGCCAAAACAAACTCAGAGGTCACTGTATCTTTAGCCTAAATTTATTATGTACAAAATATACAAACTAGAACTATATATAATTACAATAATAAAATTAAACGTAAACTAGTACCTACATATATGCAACAATGTCAATAGGACACTTTGGCGTCAAAGTATTGTCTCTAAGAAGTTCATAAATACACTAAACTTTTGTTTGAGTGTCAAGCTCCAGTTGTGATGCTGGTGGTCTCGACTAAATGAAACTATACTATTTTTCGGTATGTATATGACTGGTTGGATTACAAATAAAAATGGCCGATATGTGAAGAGAATTTTAATGAGAAAATAAATACAGAGTAAAGATGTTGTAAGAAAGAGATCAGGACAATCTATAACGGTGGTGATTGCGTAGGTAGGTATATGTTACTATTCAACAGTTAGTAAAACAAACTGAATAACTAGACTGACCATTATGTAAAATGTTGCCTAATTTACAATGTTAGGTATGGTCAGGGTCTTGCAAAAAACTAGCTGTACTGTTAAGTAATTAATTATACTGTGATTTGATCATTAAAAATGTTGCATTATCTTTCTTCATGAAGTATGTAACATGCACAATGTAATCTGTCATGTAACTTGCTTTTGCAATTTGGTTATATTACCAAAAAGGCTAAGAGTGTAGCTAGACTAACATCGACACGCTTGTAGTCACTGGAAGGTTAGGCACAATTGGGTAGATAATTATGTATCGCTAATACCTACACCTACTTCTCATCTATGTCCCCCAATACGCACTATACATCCACACATTCACCTTACTCACTCACAGATACACAACTATACTAATAATACTAACACCATGAATCAATAATTGTCCCTTTTTCTTTATCTTTTCATTTTACTTTTATCTTTTAATTTAAAAAAATCTTATGCTTATTGTAAATTCTTACCGTTTTAATTATTGCATTGTATAAACAAATATTAAAATGTAACATTACCTAAGGAGTGGAGACCTGCTGTCCTGAAATACAGACGTCAAATCAATAAAAAAATATAGGCACCAGACTCCCACAGTATAATTATAGTTGTTACGTAATTTGAATTGATACGTTGTGGTGAGAAATAAATCATTATTATTATTATTATGTTTAAGTCCCGTGTAATAGGGCACGAGCCTATTGTCCATTAACCGGGCACAAATATAGGCTCCGGGGTTCTACTGAGAAATTCCTGATGAAGAACCTAATATCACTGCTTGACCTGGGCATCAAACCCTAAGACGTCAGGCTTATCATTAGCGCTTGCAACCACTAGAGCAACGCACGAGGTAGGTTATGATAAATCAGATAAATCTAAATAGGTTTTTAAACCAATGTAGATAGGGTCACCTGTCTGAGAAGAAACACCCGAAACAAACTCACAGTTCACAGTTTCTTTCAAAAACCTTCTAAATACAAATTACTCTGTTTACTAATTCTCTTTACTGAGTGAATTGAACAGGTTCATAATTACTTTACACGTTCATAAAATACTTTTAAAACAAACCATATCCATTACATCGCTTCAGTAAAACAGAAATCGCAGGATACATGCACAGTCGACGCGCATCGCTCGCGTCAAGTGTAATCTGAACTAGCCTTTACGAGTTTCGGGACGTACTCGTAGACGTCGATATATTAAACGTCTGCTGTTCTGGCATTCTCCAGCAAGATTAACGTAAGCTTGTCTCACACGGAGACGGTTTGAGGAATGTTAATCGAAGGATTAACGCCCCTTGAGGACAATATGTCTACTTATGCCTGGATGTAGGTCCTTACTGGATTAGATTTGTTTAAATTTGGTCTGATAGTAAGCACAGGGTGGCAGTAAGTACCGGAATCCGTCAAGGTGGATTCTATTCGCTATTTTTAACAACTTTCGCTATGAAAGTCTGTCTACTATTGTTGTATTATTTTATCATTTTGACTAATGAAAAGTTTTTTGTCTACAGCGATGAGATAAACTGCAGGAACACTAAGGGAAACAGCATCTAGAAAATATAGCCTTGATGCTGTGTAAGATATGATCTATCTGTCCGCACTCGTATTTAAACGCCAACTGATCAAACTTATTTCAAACCAGTCATAGATCTCGGAGTTTCACAATAAACATTGTTCTCTAATGTATTATCACGTGTTACAAAATATTGCAGTGTAGTATAGGATTAAACAAAATAATATAAGTTTGTAAGAAAATTGATTCAATACAACAAAGAAATGCGAAATTAGTATTCATCTTAGGGTGTATCACATAAAGGAAAGCATTTTGAATAAAACATTTATCACATAAAAGTTTTACAGGCTTAATAAAATATGTGGCGTTATTACTTGACATTAATTAAATGTAATATGTTCAACTGCGTTATTATTAAGGAATTAGTCGACTAGTATGTACGCTTCAAACATAACATTAAAAGTTATTATAAATGATAAATAACACAATGCCATGATCTGAACCATAAATCAAAAGTTATGTGAATTATTGAATCATTAATGACCGTGTTAATAATTATGTTATCAGTCACTGATAAACATTATTTAGTCATATTAATGATTTCCAAGTGCAAAACACCAATAATTAAAACTTGAAAAGAGTTTCTAATCTGACATGTTAGGTACATATTACATAAAAATAATGTGTAGATTGTAGGATCTTATCACTATTTAATTCATTATTATTACAATAATATAATGTTTGCTACTTGCAATCATGTTAATGTTTATAATTATTTCGCCTATATTGTCCCTATCAAGGTTTTTTCGGACATTTTAACCTTGCCAGTGCATTTTCTATCATTTTTAATACATATATAGAAATTGTCCATAATAAAAACACGTGCTTCTAGAATTGAAACCACCCTACGCTTGTCAAAAATATTAAGTTTGTGACCTAATTTCATAACGAATTCACAAATACAATGCATCATCCATATTGACGAGCAGATTTTTTTAAGTACAATGGTTGTGTGAAGTCCCCTTCAAAATGAAGGGAATTGTGAGTGAGTTTGGCGAGGTCACGCGTTACAGGTTCAAAACAAACGCATGAGGGATCCTAGTATTATTTATTATTAGTGATCCTCAATCATTTTACATACTTGGGCGCTGGAAGTAGCATCGGCCGTCGTAGCATTAGTAGCATTCTTTAGTTACTAAAAAGTACAGGTGTACTGGTTTCTGGGACTCTTCAGGGCATGTAAAGGATCCGTCTTGAAGGACGAAAAAAATGTCGGGGAACCCAACACGTATTGATATGATAAATAGCGACATGATTCTAATGGGATGATAAAATATAATCGATCGTATAGGACATACTGTTATAGCTACTATAATAAGTATTTGATTTCTAAGAGATAGACAAGGAATGCTAAGACAGCTAAATAAATGAATAGCTACCGTTGAAACCACATAACTAAGTGAGATAGTGTCCTCAGAATTGGCAAGACTCCATGACTTGATATCTTTATTCCGATATCATTTAATTTAAACTAGATTAAGTTAGCTTAGTTAACTAAAAGAGTAAGTTAAGTAGAGCATCTTACTAGATTTTATGATACGTGAAAACTGGTTATACTGGAGAGTTAATCATTATTTTTATAATAATAATAATAGTTATCAATACGTTTGATACTTATTCATGCATTTTAATAAAGTTGTCATTATTTTATTATGACTATTTCCATTGGCAAAAAAAAACGTAAAAATCGAAACTATTTTGAGGCAGATAGGTACATCAGAATTAATTACCTAGTTAATCACTCGTAGCGTATGTTTTTCATTGTATTATGTTTCGTTAGTTAAGAAACTCTGAATAGTACGGTTTGCTATTGTATTTCATGTCGGGAGCCACTCATCGTTTTGTTTTTTTTTTTGTCTTGTGTTATCACTTATTTTTGTGAATGCTGGTTAACCTATAATTGGCGACTGTGTAAGTCCTAGACCTTTAAACATTTTTATATTTAGAAGCTGTTGGTGAACCTATGTTAATAAATAAAAACTCCAACCGGCCAAACAATTGTATTGTATTGTGTATTTAACAAAGTGATACGTATAAGTATAAACTTATGTATAATATTATTGCACGCAAGTATTTTATAGAACTCTGTTAAGCCAAATAGGTACAACAATAATGACTTATTAATAGCTATCGACGGGTATTTATTTTGACTTTTTCCCTTTCATATCTAAGGTGCGATGCTCTACCTATTTTAATATTTACCAATCTGGATTATTTTGCTCTCTATTTAAAGCAAAAATAATAGGATGACCGATCTTTTTATCACATTAGGAAAATCCCAATACCTATTTTGCTGTAATTAGTAATAATTTTGTATTCATCACTTGGTATGGCACAAACTGTATGTTTCATGTTTAAAAAACCAACATAACTTTACGACTGTTATTCCCAGAGAGTCAGAGAGAGGTGTGCAAGTATTAAACACAATATTCACACCTTACTTAACAGTAACAGTAACGTTGTTACAAGTATTTCATTTGCGTTTGTTTTAACTTCTGTACCTAGTCTCTACCATAAAACTGATAAGAAAAACGCCGCAAGACCAAACTAAGCCAATTTTATAAACCTAAGAGTTTTTTTTTTAAGTTCACTCATTTATTAAGTAGGTACGTAAAAGAAATAAACTGTAATCAGTCAATGTCAAAGTTGAAAAACAACAAAGAAATCGTTATTTATTTAAAACATTTATAAGTATCTGAAGTGCTTTCTAAGAATAATACTTAGAAAACTGTATCTAGCGTACGATAAAGTTACAGGATCCGAAAAGGAAACTTTCTTCTGAATATGAAAAAAGTTTTCAGAGTCAAACTGTGCGAGAAAATCGTCTATCATTGTGTTTTAATTCTTGTCACGTATTTTTGTTTATTCACAGGTATCGAAGTTTAATTTTATGTGACAGAAACGACGCCAAACATTGAACATTTTCGTCTGTTATAACAAATCAGCTGTTCTATACTAACGTACCTACACGGACAAAATATCCGGAGCAGCTGTGTTCTTTTTGATAACCGAGGAATCATTTCAAGGTTTCCCACATTCGGTCTAGAAACATTAAGTCACCAAGTCCATGGTAAAACTTTATATCACGATGTCCATAAACATTATTTACAATCATGAAAACTTAATCTTCGCTTCAGACTAAGTATTTGAATCACCCATTTATTACCAGCTACTTTCTAAAGCCTAACAAAGTTATTCTTTAGCAACTAACACCACGATACCGCATATTGTTTAATAACACCGGAAAACACTGATAACAAAACATGACTATTTAGTTACCAGCCTTGAACGTTCGGCCAGCTATGAATGAAACTGTATTATGAAACAGTATTTACATTATCCTCCAAGTCTGTCCCAGCCTAACCTCCCTCCGTGCACATTACATACTGGCTTAGCGTACCTAATCTAATTAGTGTTGCACTATAGTGACGTCACGAAGCCGGCCCGTGCCGCGAAATGTAAGTTCAACAAACTTAACCTTTATAATATACGTAAATCGCGCGGCATTCGTAAACAACCGCCGTTTACAGTAAACGCACTTGTGTTCCAACACATAAAACTGTAGTTTTTTTTTTCAGTAATTTTTTGAGAGCGGACACTTTGTGTATGTTTTTCCGTAAGTTTTGTATTTTTATTGGTTTACACGCACGACGGGTGGAGGCCGCAGCGGTACGCGGTAGTCGCGCGGCGGCTAGAACTCGTCTGAACACTGTCGGTGGCGGCTCAGTATGTCTGTGGGCTGTGGGCACAACGCGCCGCCTCTCTGCGCAATTTTCACACAGTGGCCGCCTGCAAGTGCAACACAGTCTACCACGTTTTACCGCGCGTTTCAATCACCGAAAGACATTTGAATACAAATTTAAGTGTGGGTTTGAGTGCAGACCCTCATATTAAACTACTTTCTATATGGGACCAGCCCCTTTACTACATAAAAAAAATATAACCACATTTTTATATAGGGTGACTGGCAATTCGTGTACGATACGAGTAGATACCTTAACACGTGATTGTACTCATGATAACAAAACAACTTTTACTATGGGACCAAACCAGAGATCGCGAAAAAAACAGCTGTTCTGTCCATTTTTACCAATTAGGCGAATATAAATGTACACTCATAGTAACGATAGCTGAAAACGCGAACGAGCTCTTAGGTCCATGTTCACCATAAAGATGACGGTCTGATTATCAAAAAACAGCTGATTATAAAACACATTTTTGTAGGGGCACCTGTCCCTTAAATAGCTGTTTTTAGATAATAAGACTGTTATCTTTTCGGTGAACATGGACCTTAATCAAGTATAGTCAGACTTTTCTCACTTATTAGGTAATTCTAATAGCCTCTCTACATTTCGTAGATACGTTTTACATACCTAGTTACGGAGTTTGTTTACAGAATTATGTGAAATGTAATCAAAATAATGTATTACACTTTGCAAAAGTATGATAGTCTGATCAATTCTTCTGCCGAACCCTTCAAAAAAAACAGGTACGATTTTAGGTTTATTTTATCAATTATAAGGGTAAGTAACGTAAATAAAAATTCGGTGCGATTGTAATTAAAACAGGAATAGCACTAATAGGGGAAGCACCTAATTTCCTACCTGTCTGCATATAAGCATATTAATAAATTGGAGTGCCTCTTTGTAGTATGAAATTAACAGCATTTTACTCAATGCATAATTATTTTATGAAAATATACATAAATAAACACTTTTTTTAAATAGAAATTGATAACAAATTCCGATTCAAAAACGGAAATAATGGGAATTTAATAAAAGTTTCACTCGAACGAAGGTCTTCGGCAACAGCTAGAGGTATAAAAATATAATACCTTTTCACCATAAAACATGAATTAAAACTTGTCGAAAATACAGTCTATTCACAGTCATATACCTTCCAAGCTGTGCTTTATTTCAAAATATCGATAATCATTACTGCTGATACAATAAAGTTCCTGTTGGCTTACTACCGCCCGCACGTCTGTCAAAGTAACTTCGAGCTTTAATGACGTTACGATAAGGCTGATGTTTGCTTGAATATGTTAGAGATAAAATAACTGTAGGTACTCTAATACATCATAATGATGATAACGCTCTAGTGCCACTTATGAGAATTTCAAGTACATATCTATAATATTATCACAGGATAATATAACAAAACCTTTTTGCATAGGACGGGTTTATCTAAAACACCAATTGGCATGCCACAAGTACCACAAATTAGGGCCGGTTGCACCACAAACTAAATGCTAAACGTAATTCAAAATCTCTCTTTCTCTCTCTGTCACTTTCAAACCATAATAAAGATCACAACGAAGATTAGATATCGTTTAGCGTTGAATGTTTTTAACAATTTGTGGTGCAAGTTTGCTCTTAAAGTTTCTGACGAGGTGTTATAAGTTTGACGTGCCTGTGTGTGTGTGTGTGTCGTAGCACCCAAACGGATGAACCGATTTTGATTCAATTTTTTTTGTTTGAAAGTTGAATTAGTCGGAAGTGTTCTTAACTATGTTTGATATAGATCAGTCCAAGATGGCCGCCGCCACAAAATGGCGGATTACATCATCATCATCATCATCATCAGCCTTTAATGTTCCCACTGCTGGGACACGGCCTCCTCTCAATGAGAGGGAATGGGCTATAATCTACCGCGCGGGCCCAGTGCGGATTGGTGGATGTCACATGTCTTCGAATTTTTGGTTCTAGGACAAGCCGGTTTCCTCACGATGTTTTCCTTCACCGTTTTGAGAGCAGCGGTGATGAAAATAACTTACACAAAGTAATGCGCCTACCTGGGTTCGAACCCACGACTTACTGTTCGTAAGTCGGGGCCGCCACCACTGGGCCACCGCTGCTCTCAAAAATGCTCGCTCGTATAAAAATAAATAATAATAAATAACACAGTTTATTTTTCTTTCACAAAGTACAGAATTACAATATAAAGGTGTTACAAATATTGGTACAAAGGTTTGTGGGGGTCGGGAGTTCAAACTAAACTAGGATGCCCTGTGTGTGCTATTGACTCCTGCCCCCTCTCTCCGAGATTGGGATTATGACAATTTTAGACCGACATGTCATTCTAGGACTATTGTAAAAAAGTATTACAATGAAATGTACCAATGAAATAAAATCAAAATGTGTGAGTGTGCTTTTATTTTTTGGTTTTATTTCATGTATGATTAAGTTACTACCTTAATAAATCTCCCCTCGATTCCGAGGTACCTACGAACCTCATTTTGGCACAATTCATAACCACCTGTAGACATACATGTGTGTGTCAACGTGTCGAGGGCCAACGAGCGTCCCCGGTAACCCATTTACATGTGCGATGCTATGAATAGCCCACTTCGTTCCTCCTCAGAGCGATGTAAGATGGCGCTTGAGGACTAAGGAGTTCACCAGGTCAAGTTCCGACACCCTATTATATCCTTGTGTGGAACACAAAGTGTAGCTTGTACCAGGTGTGTCGAAAATCAAAAAGTATATAAAAAGTTAAACTTACATGGAATTTGTGTTTGGTACCTACCTAAACACTGGATACACTTAGATTGCAATTAGTAATGATTACGATTACCTTACGCAAAATACGCGCTTTGACGTGGAGTTGTGGACACCAGCCCGTTATACAATACAATTCTTCTGATAAAACTCGGGTATGCATTTTTCAAAAATTTATTAACTCTAAAAACGGGATATTTTCCATGATTACTGTTTGTTTTGAGTTTCCAAAATTTTGGTGATGTTGCAAGCACCACGATCAATCGGGAACTCAAAACAAACAGCAAATATTTCGTTTTCAGTGCTAATAATTTTAATGAACACGTCAGTTTAAAAACTTTCTATAAATTATTATAATAATATTTATTGGCAAAACTTTAGTAAATAACCCTTGAAATTAACTCAATTGAGATATTACTCACTAGTTAATAATTATGTGATTCAATGAACTAATATTTAAATACGAGGATTTTTTTAGGATTACAAGATGGTATGTTTATTTTTATTTTTATTGTACTCTATCACAATGCTGTCTATTTGACCCAATGGTTGACTGGTAGAGAATGCCTTGTGGCATTAAGTCCGCCAATGTACCACTATTGTACATGAAGTTTAAATAAATTAATAAATTTATACGCTGCAACTCTACGCCATATTTACAATTATTCACATAAAATACATTGAAGAGCATACAAATTAGGCCAATAAAGCTGTTTTTTTTTTTTTTGTGCATAAATTTCTACATTTGAGAGCTAGAAAAGAGCATATATAAATAGATTAAATGCATGTTTTCTTTATCAAAGTTTTGGTTTGACCATTAGCTATGCACAAAAACACGTAGTCATCTTTAAACACTGACCCTGCCGGTTTATTACCTACGCCAATTTGTCCGCCAAAGTAAAAGTCGGATGTATTAATTTGTAAGTCAAAGTGACATTGCAGTGACACAGTTGGGCATGAAACTAATTAGTGGAAGTGCAATAATAAGTTGATAGTTCTAATTAGTATTTTATGAATGAATGGTCGCAAGCGTTACTGCTGAGCATGAAGTCCTGGGTTCGAGTCTCGATTTTTCCGGAAGCCAAATCTAAATATGTAATTTCACATAGGCCTACATGAGCATTGATAAAACGTCGACGAAAAGGTGCTCGGTTCGTATTGGTCATTTCCTGAAGAAAAAAACTGGCAAGAAACCCCTGGTTAGTAGCCACTGAGTCAAGATCCATGCCCGGTTACGGTGCTAGAAAAATACCTATGTTCAAGGAATGTAGGCGTTCATTTTAGGCGTACTTCCATACACCCAGCAAAATGTGGCATAGTTCATCGGGCAACTCACTGTCTTCCACCAAGCGAGGATGTCCCTTGAATAGAATAGAATAGAAATTATTTATTTGCATTGAATGTAGGTACATACATGAGTTGTTACAGTAATGGTTATAGTTCCTGGTACATTCTACCACTTGGCATGCAAAAATTTATACTTAGGTATAGGTACAATACAAAAACACAACCTCAATTTAAAACTTTCACAATCACTCAAAAAATTATCGTGTAAAAAAATAAACCAAATCTTAATTAGAATAACAATAATTATACAGCTGTATTTTATCTGTTAGGAAATCTGACACAGAATAATAACATTTTTGTATTAAAAAAGATGAAAGCTGTTTTTTAAAAAATCTCAAAGGTTGTTCTTTAATGCTATTTTAAATCTTATTATAGATTACAGGCGCCATACCTAAAACATTTTTTTTAATAAAGATGTTTTGTGAGCACCGGTACCTACATAACTTATATTTATACTGAGATCTGGTTGTTGCACTTCGGTATGTTGTGTCAAAGTAGGGAATAAATTTGGTCCGCGGGGTTGCCAAGGGGGCGTCCATAAATTACGTGAGGTGTTTCCTTAAATTTTTTGTCCCTCCCTCCCCCCCTGGTGAGATGTCGTGAGATTTTCATTCAACCCCCTCCCCCATCCCCCAATCTCACGTGAGATTTTTCAAAATGTGAGTTCTTCGTCTTAAAGACGTATCTTTTGACGTATGCGTTATAAAAATCTTGGTAGCTCGTTTTAAATTAGTAAATATGAATTAAATTAGGAAATATGGTTTGACTGTTAGTAGATGTATATCGTCGAAGTATGAATGAAATTATTTTCTTTCGAACGAATTAGTGAATGATCTTAATCGTATTAATACGCTTAAGATTAAATCTTTAGCATGTACAACCTAATGGACCAAAATAGTATAATATTTTTTTGTTCAATCAGAAAAAAAATTGCGTGATATTTGCCGAGACCCCCCCTCTCTCCAACGTAAGATTACATGAGATTTGACTCGACCCCCTCCCCCCCTTAAACGCCTCACGTAATTTATGGACGCCCCCCAAGAAGGAACGGAACTAAGGCGTTTGATATAGAGCTGTGTTGCAAGCTATTTTCCACTACCTATCCTGCCCCCCGTACCCTTAAAAATGCAATCACTGACTTAATGTGACTTATGCGTCTGATGTGGTAGTAGCGAAGTTCTGGGCAATCCTATTGTCGACCCAGCGATACTGTGAGGGAGAAGACTTTGAGAATGATGTGCCGATAATTTCTACAACAGAAATGAGGGTCCCGGAAGTCCACAGTGAACTGAGTTCATTTGTCCACAGTGAACAGAAATTAAAAAAATATCTGCGAAATATGGGTACGAACGCTTGTACACCAGCTGTTTGTTACAAAGACATTGCTTGCTTAATTGCTTTCCAGTAAATGAGTTTATAAAAACATACGAGTAGATTATTTCTTTCTTTTTGTTTTCTGTGAAAATTGTTTTTTCTTCTCATTCAGTAAAGAACATGGAATGGAAAGGACATTATAGTACTATTGAGTGAAGCAGCACAAAAAAAAACATGCCCACATAAAATGGTTGCCATGGTTACCAATATTAAAGTCGTACGTGTGCCTCAAGCATTATAGCTGGTTAATCTCATTAATGTGCAATTAAAATCTGAATGAAGCGCAGCCACTATTATTAACAGCTGATGATAAAGTGAATGATTACGCTTGGGTTGATATTTATATACCTATACATACAGTCTCTTTTAGTTTCTCACTAATTTTAATCTCCGACTCAAAAACAACGGGGTGTAAGTTTGACGTGTCTGTGTGCGTGTGTGTGTGGCTGTCTACGGCATCGTAGCTCCCGAACGAATGAACTGATTTTAATATTGTTTTTGCTTTTAAAGGTGAATTAATCGGGAGTACTTAGCTATGTTTGATAAAATCAGTCCCAGATGGCCGGTGCCGCAAATTGACGGATAACATATTTATTCAACAACTCCCTCAATATTATCAAATGCTTTCATTTGATACCCATATTGATGACCCATATAGATTGCCTTGACTAGTAGAATATACGATATAATATATTTCAAATCCAAGATGACCGCCACCAAAAAATTGTGAATTACATTTTTTTTTTCATAACTCCCTCAATATGGGTCTCAAGTGAAAGGGCCAACACCAAAAACCGGGAATACCTTGAAATTATGACCCTAAGTGTCAGGGGTTTTAATTTATTTAAATTTAATGTAACTTGTATACAGGTATAACTAACCTTTGCCTACAGCTGCACTCGCCTTATGGTCAGAAATTGCATAATGGCAGGCATGAGAACCTGGGGTCGATTCCCGGGTCGGACAAAGTAATATTAGGTTTTTCCTTCAGGAATTTGTTAGTAACAGCCAGGTTGTCTAGACTTGTTCCCGGTTGATGGCAATGGGCTTGTGCCCTATTACACTATTAGGTACACTTCTGCTTAACTCTTCAGGGATTACGATTACAGGTGTGATGGATCATAATCCACTTGATTTCTTATGAAATCTAAGTTTATCATCTCAGCCGAAAGACGTCCACTGCTGGACATAGGCCTCCCCCAAGTCCAAAACCTAATCCCCCAAATCCCCAAAACAAATCTAAGTTTATCATATTTTATTCCTATTACTTCCTTTCTAGGTATCGGCTTTCTAAAACTTGTATTTAGGCACAAATAACGTTTTGGCTCCGTCGTTTTTGAAACTTGGTCGCTCACAATGGGCCTTATCAGGCAATGGAGAGGGCTATGCTCGGAGTTACCTAGCGTGATCGAATCAGAAATGAAGAGAATCAAGGTCGCCGAGGTAGTCCGAAGAATTGCCAAACTTAAGTGGCAGTGAGCAGGGCACATTGCTCGCAGAACCGATGGCCGATGGGGCCGAAAAGATCTGTAGTAGCGACCGCGAACCAGAAGATGATGCGTTAGACGACCTCCCACTAGGTGGACCGATGACCTGGTGAAGGTTGCTGGAATCCGTTGGATGCGAGTCGCACAGGACCGGTCTATGTAGCGACACTTGGGGCAGGCCTATGTCCAGCAGTGGACGTCTTTCGGCTGAAATGATGATGATGATGAATGTTTTGGCTCAGATCGTTTGTTGGTTATATTCCACGAAGTGACTGCTAATTTAATTTATTTATGCAAATAAATTCATTGTGTAAGCGCGTTGAATTTGGAATGAGAACTAAAATAAAATCGAACAACTAACTGAAAATGAAAAATTTTATAATATTAAGTAAAACCTAAATAATTAGGTAAGACCTTGCACATATTATTTGATGTATACTCATGTGTTTTAAAATAAATACATTCTATTCTATTCTAAATGAGTGCCCACGTCAACCCTGTATTTGTTCTTTTCATTTTGATTTACAACAGAGATGAGGGGTGCAATTTGATAAAACTGCAGCGTCAAGTATTTTTGGTACTACCGAAATTTTTAGGACGCTGTCGCACCATCTAGCAGTAGGCAGAGATAGTTATTTCAGATGAGTCAGTAATCTATTTAGTAAAAAATATTACAAATGACGTGTAAAAGTATATGTTTTTATTTTTTGAGCCTCACATCATGTGTCCCACTGCTGGGCAGAGGCCTCCCTTTTTTCTTTCCCAACCTCTCTATCTTGTGCGATATCGGGCCATGTTAGGCCCACAAACAAGAAAAGTGAATGTACAAGAAAAAAACACATGTTTACAGTTTTAAGTATATGAAAAAAATACAAAAACGAAAGTATAATTTAAAAACAACCAATATAGAAAGTTAGGTTTAAATAATTCTAAGTAAATAATTAGTACCGACACAGTAGAGCTACGTTTACCCAGTAACCGTATGTTTTGCCGCAATACGACGCGTACTTTCCAGGAATTTTAATTTCCTTTCACGGGATATCTGAACGTAACTTTATTGAGTTTTGATGTGACACACTTTATATACTTTCAAGCAAATTGTTTGAAAATATCAATGAACGGTTAAAGTTTTAGAAGAAAGGAAGTGATAATGTAAATGAAATTTTGAGGAAAGTTATAAATAAGACTAGCTGACCCACGCAACTTCGTCTGCGTCAAAAGTACTACCTACCTACTACTACCTACCTACTACTACCTACCTACTACTACCTACCTACTACTACCTACCTACTACTCCCTACCTACTACTACCTACCTACTACTACCTACCTACTACTACCTACCTACTACTACCTACCTACTACTACCTACCTACTACTACCTACCTACTACTACCTACCTACTACTACCTACCTACTACTACCTACCTACTACTACCTACCTACTACTACCTACCTACTACTACCTACCTACTACTACCTACCTACTACTACCTACCTACTACTACCTACCTACTACTACCTACCTACTACTTTTTACCGTTTAAACCTTCCCAGGACTTACACAAATCATTCAAAACCAAAATGAGCCAAATCGGTCCAGCAATTCTCGAGTTTTAGTGAGACTAACGAACAGCAATTGATTTTTATATATATACTCGTAGATATACTTTGACCGACTTTCTACAAAAAGTTGTGGTTGTGTATTCCACCAACATCTTATTTCCTGTATAATCACTGATTACTCCGTGATTACTGAGCCGATATACGTGATTACTTTTGCATTTGGTAGAAGAAGCTCGTGTTTGGTCTCATATAATAAACTTTATTAAATTTGCTTTAGTAGTTTAAGAATTAACTCCTTATATACGTAATTTCGTATATAATATATAACATTATGTAAATAATGTTATAGTGACGATATAATGGTTCCTCAAAAATTTCTAGTTACAGTGCAAAATTGTTTCATGACAAGAATTTGTAAGGTGACAAGGGTAAAATAAAATAATAGTGATTGCATGCTACCTGTAAACTTGCTTTGTAGATATCCGCATAATTATTTATAAGATAAATATATGGGAAACCGTAAGTGATTTCATTCCCATGCAGACAATTGATCACGTATTTCAATCGCGATTTTTCTGAGACATCTAGCCCATTTTAGCCTCAGAGAATGGATTCGATGGCATGGTATGGTGGTTGTCAAGTACTTTGGTGGCATGTTCTGCTCTTTTATGTGTGTTGCAGATCCCACAACAAAACAGGAGATACAGCTGCTGTCATAATGTTAATAAATGTGCAAAAGTATCATGTTAATTAGGAAGGCAAAATTATACAACACAAGCAAGATGAGCAATAAAAAATAACGTCAAGTTTAGTACTGAGAGACAGTTTAATTTTGGGATGAAACAGCTGGCAACGATAACGGTTGTCGAACTGAAGGACGTATCATACGGTGGTCATTTGGCAGCATAGGCTACTGTTCAACTTAACTTCTTGGCACAACTTAGTTTCATTTATAAAACTGTCGTGATGGGAGGATTTCCTACTGATAGCGTGTAAACAACCTCATCACGAAGCCGTTAACCAAGCATTCTGTAGTTGTACAACTAAGTAACAATGACTTTTTTGAATGACACAACTCAAAACATTGTGCTGGCGGATGGATGGAATAGTGTTTGTGGGGGTCGTAAAGGTGTTAAAAGACAAAATCTTAAATTAAAAAGTTACAATTTTGACCTCCAATATCTCCGTAATTTAACCTTTTGACCGCCACAGCAGATACGCACGCGCGTGCCCTTCACGCCAAGCCACAATTTCATCTACTATTTTGTCACATATTTGTGTCGTTTGGCGTACAGGGCACGCGCTTGCTTGTCACGTTTATGTGACAATGGCGTCAAAAAGGTTAAAGGTTCCCAGGTATGGTGTAGACCAAAAAAATGATCGCAGTGACGTCCCCGTCAATGCGATCATTTACAAGTACCTTTCGACTTCTTTAGAGGTCTTTTATACTATAATTTATATTAGTATCGTAGCAAATGGTGTCCTGTAGTTTCTTTCACACGCATGAGAAAGAAAAGTAAGTTTATAATATGCTGTCATAATTTGAACGTATTGTATTCTTGTCTAGATAACATTATGTGAACATGACGGTTGCTCGAGATACCTATTGGTATATTTATAGTTTAGGTAAGCTTAAATGAGTACCTATTAACAGTTTAATATGTACTGATCTGTGATTTGTTTTATTACATAAATGCGTATTCATGTAGACTATACCTACTAACCTACAACATGGAATACATTGTTTGTATTAAACTTTGCAACTATCATTAACTTTACAAAATGTACAGCTACAAACTCATTACTGGAAATAATGAGTCAAATCATGTGGTAATCAATTTTAAAAAAGGTATTATTAAAACCACAATAAAAACTTTTTATTAAAATGTCTGATAGCACCGCTATCTGGCTGTCTAGAAAAATCAATTAAAAACCAATCAACATAGGCGTCACATTCAAAAATAGAACATCAATAACTGTCAAATTTTTTAATGGTCCCGTGAAGCGGGCGCGTGGCGCCTTTTTCTCCTAAATTATTTTTTTGCGAATTGTTATTTAAAAATACAAAATGTCTTCCTCGAAGGTAACGGAGGTAACCGTCGAAGGTATCGATAACATCGAAATCACGTTAATGACATTGAGAAAACCTACGGATCTGAAGAAAGTGATCGATTCTGTGCCGAAACCAGTGAGGGCTGTGCCAAAAAATGGGTTGCCTCTGTGGTACAAGCTCGGGTTGGAGAGCAAATTGCCTGTGCCAAAAATGCCAGTTGGAAAGGTTATATTTTCGCGCGGGAAGATTGGCGAAGACGTGAGTGTTACTAATATTATACTTGTTTACATACATTTTGATTATTGCTAATGGACTGTGCATAGGCCCATTCACACGATGCAAGTTTATTGCCTGTTGTATAGAATAATATTGAAGCGATAAATTACTGGCAGCGTCTAAAACAACATCTCACATTTGCTTCTGTTAGGTAATTTTTCCATTCAAAATTGTCCTTGGTATCAACAGTACTTAAATACAATCATTTCTTATGCAATTTTATTATGTAATTGGATTCGTTCTTCATTTGCAAATATGAGTGCAGTGAGTGAGGGATGTTGAATGTTGCTAATGTAGGTACAATATTGGCTTTCAAGTTTTTAAGTAGTATCCGGGTGTAAACAGTTGCTTGCAATTCTTGAAGGTTAATTATTACACTTAAATTATTGCATTTGTATATTCAAGAATATGGCATCATGTAAATGGGCGGGCCATGAGATGACGATTAATAAAGAAGACAGTATGGAAGAAACCATGCTGTGTTGACCCCAAATAAATTAGGATAAGGCCAGGAAAATCGTGATGACATTTTAGTGGTTCTTATTAGTGTGTTTTTACCAAGTTTGTATCTAAGACATGGCCTTCTGTGACCGCAATGGTTTTTCTTTACCGAAGTTGTTATTTCTTGTACTAAAAACAATACGAGTACGTGACCCACTACAAGGTTTCAATAGTAAGCCTAATGTTTTAACCGTTCTTTTCAACTTACACACCGAGGCAATCCTACAAACTTGAAAGGTGCACAGGCTCACAATATCATCACTTATTTTAAGCATACAAACTTATGATACCTACTTAATAATTATCATTCTGTACTGCATCAAATACACAATAAACTATCTTGAATGTGTTTCAGCATCAGTTGGTAGCAAGACTGATAGGTGGATAATACCATATAGATAATCCTACTATCCTACTAATATTATAAATGCGAAAGTTTGTGAGTATGGATGTATGGATGTTTGTTACTCTTTCACGCAAAAACTACTTAACGGATTTGGATGAAATTTTGCACACAGATGGTTTATAACCTGGATTAACACATAGGATACTTTTTATCCCGGTAGTAAGATCCCGTGGGACAATTTCAAACATCACGCGGGCGAAGCCGCTGGCAGAAGCTAGTACACTATAAACTTTATAGTGATGAGTGTATAGTAGTGAGGTGGTTTACATGCTGTATAATACAAGATAGATGCGCAACTCCGGTTTTCGTTTTTAAAACTGTGTACCTCAACTGTTAGATGGGACTGTTAGTATCTCTTCAACCAAATAAATACAAAAAGTAGTTCTTGACTACGGATTCGAACCTGGGACCTATTAATCCCAAGGCAGCCGTTGTCACCGCAAGGATATCTACTTCACTGACAAAAATAGCTGTTCTCTATAAGACAGTTTTAAAACAGTCAAACAGTGGAAAAGTTTGTGTTCTTAAACACAGATGGCAGCACTATCTATGAACATTTTGTTTGACGCCAATGTATGGAAGTTTCACCCCCCTGGATAATACAATTAACTTATTAAATCACAGGCTCACCAGCACCACCAAGTAAAACTCCAGGGTAGCGGTACGCTTCACCTTCCAAATTCCCGTCATTCGTGGTGACTGACAGTTGACATTAGTGACAGCTACCTGACTGACCTGACTACTTGTGCGTGTTAAACTACTTAGTGTTCATAGAGTTTATACATACAACACGGTAGCATTATGTCTGAACCTAGCGTCTATGACTTTTACTTTTGGACGACCCGATTGGCGCAGCGGTAGTGAGGCTGCCTCACGTTCTTTATAGTGTCCCGGGTTCGAATCCCGGTAGGAGCAAATGTTTCTGTGATGAGCATGGACATTTGTTACCGAGTCATGGATGTTTATATGTATAACAAGTATGTATTTACAAACAAAAAGTATATATGTAGTATATCAACTGTGTGACCGCGACACAAGTCTTGCTTAGTGTGGCACTAGATGGCGCTGTGTGTAAAGTCCAGTGATATTTATACATATGTATTTAATTATTTAAGTATAACAAAAAAGTCAAAATTGTAAGTGAAAAGTAAAAAAATAAAGCAGTGTATCGGCAAGGAAAGTGCTTGTTTTTGAACATTTCGGAGTTACATTTGGACTTGTTTGAACTGTAACCGGGTAGTAAATTT
The DNA here is from genome assembly GCA_916618015.1 of Xestia c-nigrum. Taxonomy (NCBI): domain Eukaryota; kingdom Metazoa; phylum Arthropoda; class Insecta; order Lepidoptera; family Noctuidae; genus Xestia; species Xestia c-nigrum. The sequence goes on along the minus strand of OU745245.1, from coordinate 7,203,714 downwards.
ATTGAAAGACAAAAAAATAACTTGCAAGGACTGATTTGACTCGCGACAAGTTTCACTACACATTCTAAAGCTAAGATCACACCCAAAGCAACTTACACCAATTCATATTCAAGCGCAACTTTCACAAAGGGATTTGGGTAAAACCTTCCAAATTCACTGGTGAAAACTTTGCCTTTGTACACCTAGCTTAAGTCACCGCTAACATCTTTAATATCTAAGGTTTAAACGCTTCGTTTTAAATGTTTGTCATGCAAATACCTACCATTGGTAGATGCGTGAATAGGAATGAATGGAGGCTTTAGAACTCATAAATCAACCGTTACTTTGCATTGAAATTGTTCCATTTCTTTATGAGCGCCTGGTAAACATTGTTGGCTTTGTTATGAAATATTTAAATGGGTTTTAAATGCTTTGAACTTGAAGATACAGAATTACAGGTGTTTGGGGTTTTTCTTGTGAGACTATAGTCTTAGAAAAGCGTATCGTAATACCCAGTTAATAGAGAATAAGGTCAGATTGGCAACTGATATTTATTTGCGTCCTTTTATGATGGATGAATACTCCAACATAAAAGGGAAGTATACACTGCTGATGGAGTATTTTTAATGTTAGATTATCTTTAAATTATAGTCATAGGCAATTACTATCCCGACCTTCTATACAGTATAGTAAAAGTAGTTATTGCAAAAGATAAAGTTTCTTAACCTAGAATTGACATTTAAAATTTACGCCTCAAGTGATAATTGAATGAAAATGATTTCTGAAAATTTTTTGATTCTTTTGCTGGATAATATTTCGTCAAAATCATATTTCTCTTCAAATTACAGATTCCAAGAATTGATTTAATAAATGTAAATGGAAATTTTCCCAGACGAATTAATTTGATATAACGAAATCGTTTAATGCTGTTTGCTAAACAATCCAAATAAAAGCAATATAAGCTCTTTTAATGAAAAAATGTTATTGCCATCCAAATGTTGTTTGCCAGAAATTATATGATATCTACCATTTTAAATGAGTATCTAGGGGATATGAATGATATTGTGTCGAAGGCATTCATTACAGAATTTATTATTGAAATTCAAATTAATTTCAGCACACGGGCAATAAACTTACTGAATATGGAATTTACAGGCTCAATAAAGTTGATTGGGCACGCAGAACATATTTTTAGTAGTTTTATTAGATTTTATGAGACTGCGGTCCAAAAAGATACGTACGTACTACATGATACATGATACATGCGTACTTAATGGTTTTTTTGTGTGGTATCAAATCGGAGATTTAAGCAAAATAAAATTACTGCCATAAATTACATCTGAGTATGAAAATTGATCTTGCTTTAGAACTTTTAGTTAAAGGGCCGGTAGAGCATGCGTTTTTCATCCTACTTCCTACTAATATTATAAATGCGAAAGTTTGTAAGTATGGATGTATGTATGGATGTTTGTTACTCTTTCACGCAAAAACTACTGAACGGATTTGGATGAAATTTTGCACACAGATGGTTTATAACCTGGATTAACACATAGGATACTTTTAATCCCGGTAGTAAGATCCCGTGGGACAATTTCAAACATCACGCGGGCGAAGCCGCTGGCAGAAGCTAGTACAAACATAATACCAAAATAATTTGTAAATCAAACATATTCTTAAGGTAGTGTGTATTTATTTCGATTAGATTACAGAATATGTAGGTTCCCAAACATATATGTTTAGAATGGACCCTGATTTAAACAAGAGTTATGAGAAAAATAAGTTTTCTATAGAAATTTTAAATTCCTCATATCTCGCCTTTATATCATTGTCCATTTATACAACCTTATTTTTTGTTTATACTAAACCCGAAAAGGGGTCATTGTACTCATCATTTTGAACAACTTTTTCTATGGGACGAACCCTGAAATCGCGAAAAAAAAATCAGCTGTTCCCTACATTTTGACGAGTTATGCGAACATAAATGTAGGGAACAGCTGATTTTTTTTTCGCGATTTCAGGGTTCGTCCCATAGAAAAAGTTGTTCAAAATGATGAGTACAATGACCCCTTTTCGGGTTTAGTATAAACAAAAAATAACCCTGTATATTACGTATGAAAAATGCATGCTCCGCAGGCCTCTTAAGGTCACTTTTTTTGGTTTATTTTATTATCACAGTCATTTTCAGTGCTGTAGATTGTACTGGGATAAAATCTATAAGTTTACATAGAATGCTGACCTCAGCTTCTGATTAAATCATGGCCGTTGATAAAACTTTATTTCTGGTGTCTATAATGGGCACCGTTAAACTCCTGGATACAATGAATTGACAGTCCATTCATTGTATCCAGAAGTTCAACTACATACTTAGTTTCAGAGTTCAATAGGCATGATGACAATATAAAAAAATACAAATCTATTTAGTCCGTCAGTTAGAGAATTGAAAAATAATTGACACGATTTTTTTGTTTTTGTAAATTTGATCAATGAATATTGACAAAGATAAAACGCATCAAAACTCGGGAGTGGGGGCTCGTGACGTCAGAACTAGCTAAAAATGATTCCTAGGACGTAACGTCTTAGGAATTTTAAAAGCGTCGCATGTTCGCCAATTTTGATTTACGTAACAAAAGAAAAAAATAGTTTTTTTTGTCGTCTCGCCTATTTGGCGCATCCCTCAACTGTTGACGTAAAACAACATGGTCTCGAAACAAATGTTTATGATTGTTTTATTCGGTTGCATTTTCACCATTACATTATTTCTCAAAAGCATTCCGATTCAGGATTCGATTTGTGTCCGATTTATGACATTAGTGGGAATAGAAGTTAGTAATTAGGTAGACATAGTATGGGCACACCTCTATTTAACTCTTTGGGGATTCTTACAGACTCAGTTATGACGTTTTATCTTGATGGAATCTTTTATCCCTTGATCTGTCAAGCTTAACCGTAACGGTCAGACGCCATTGTTTAACTATTGTGTATACTTCGCTGTCAGTCAATGATTTACAAGGAGTAGCTCTTATAACTGATTAGCCTTAGATTAGGACCTGACTGCATAGATATTCATATTTATATTACCGGCTAAACCAGATTTCAAGATAAATTAGTTTTGCCTAGGCTAAACTGAAACTTAAGCTCGTTCTTGCATCCTAGTCGAGGAAGACCTGGGCCTTGATTCTGCTATTACAATAGTGTCAGAGTAGTCGATCATTGATTTCATAAATCTGTCAAATTTTGACAAGTTTGTTAATTCTACTATACCTACACTGACACTTCATTGAAAGAAATGTCGTAGAATAATAATCTCGTACATGAAATCTGGCATGAATAAATGTTCGCATTTAGTAGTAGATGTCGAAAACCATTTGTATTAAGGATTTTATAATAATGACAATACGACAATGCCATTAAAACACAATTTTATTACGAGACCATTCACCGACCATTGTGAATTTAGCAGATTACGAACTTTAAGCAAAATGACAATGGGATGAGAATGGAATCGTGTACTGTATACTTCTGAATGGTTTATAAACAAAACTACCACGAAATATACCCCTTCTTACCTAATCTGAATGATTATTCTATTCTATTCTAATCTATCCGTGTCGAGGTGCCCCAAGTCTGTATAGTTTAGCCTAGGCAAAACTAGTTTGTCCTGAAATCGGGTTTGGCCCGTAACATTTACAAAACCATCACAACAATGCAATCACTATTTCAAAAACATCCCAGTCGTGGAATCCGTTTTCAAAATTATAGTCCGAGGTTTCTTTATACCAAAAAGGGTATGAAGGCCGACCACTAATTTTCTGAGCCTTTGTACCCGTGGCTAGATGTACCCTTTTAGTAGGATTAAGTAGAATTACGCCAGTAGTACGAGATCATAATACATTTCGTTTAATTTTAGCGGCGTGAATCGTGGATGAAATTGTTATAAGGTTGTAATAGTAGTTTATGCGACTGTGCATAATGAAGGGGATTACAACACGAGTGTGGGTTTAAGAAACGAGCCGAAGGCGAGTTTCTTAATAGCATCACACGAGTGTTGCAATGCCTAATTATGTATAGTTGCATACACTACTTTATCTACCCAAATATCATAAGGGCTCTATGATGGGTTCAGGAACCATAGGGAAATGACCAGCATTGTTACTTGGCCCTTGATTTTTGTGGTAACAGGTTATTAGTTGCATTCGTCGCTGCATTTACGAAATCTGGCGGAGTGTTCATGGCAATTTCTGAGTCACTATCACTCATTTTCGACAGAAATAAAGAACTTATCTGAAAATTTGTCTACTCGTAACTGGAAATAAAAAGCTAACGAACAAATGCCAGCTCGAAATGGCGGCGTTTCGGATATCTGTAATTTTTTTTAATCATAGGCAGAGCAAAGTTACTATTCTTATGTCACTCGAGATCAAAATGTCGTGCGATTTATAATTAAAATCATACTGAATTGGGGTTTCGTATCCATATCTGATTTAACGTAGATAGGTACTAGAATAGCACACTCACTTGAATTTGACACCTGTTCCAAATTTAAACTCATAACCTACTGTTTGCAGTAGGTTATGACTTCATTACAGTTCCGTTTATTTCTGCTGGTTGGTAATGCTGGTCATTGCCTACGGTTTTTGAACGCATTAGAGAGGGTTTATGATATTTGGGTAGATAAATATTGTTGTTAAGGTTCTAAAACGGATTATTTTGACGTAAATGTGAATAACATTTGAATGGCCGATAAATAAGTATGGTAAAGACCCAGCGCTTACCAAACTACACTAGGTACAAAAAAACTAAGCTAGCTTAGTGAAAAAAAAAAATGCTTCTCACCAAATTCCATGTCAGTCTTGCTAATAAAAGAAATAAAAAGAATTTATTATACACAGCCAGGACAAAACAAAAAAATGTTTGAATTAACAATTTAAACAAAATTATGCTAAAAAGTAAAATTAAGAATAAGATAAATAAATCAAGTTGGTCTCCTGTATGCCCCCCGCCTTCCCAAAATTTCAGCATGGTGCTGTCATGCACACCGCAGTTAAGTACTTTTTACTTACTTTTTTAGCAACGTTTCCAAGTGTTCTTCATTGTTACTGTATGTGTACACCTTTCAACACGTGTTAACAATTGATAACATTGTTTAACAATGTTACCTCAAAATGCGGTGTGGATGCACCAAAAACCGGTACATAGTCCCCGGTGAGATTGGTCGCAATGGCCAATGCCCTAAATTCAGTCAACAGCAATATTCACCGACTCCAGTTGATTTTAGAGCCGATGCTACCATGTTATCATTCCCAGACCAATGAATACCAACTAGAAACAAGATATTATGATTTATTCGAATAACTCGGATTCTCTCGTTACAATACAATATTGTCATATTCATCTAAATGCAGTTATGGTAATGAATCTGTCAGTATGCAAGCACAGCAATCTTGATTTAATCAAGTCGTTTTTAATCTATTATACGAGATGCTTGTGAGTGCACATTGTCCTAATAGATGCTTCATATAGTTTTCAATAAGTTTGTGGGTAGCTATCTATCTATCTATCATGGGGGTTTAGGTTTCCGCACTTAGTCCTTGAAATGGACCATTGTGCGTGAGCCATGGTGACCGATTACTCCAACCAGCCCACCTCCCTCCAGAAGCAGATTAAACCTCCCGTTCTCCTCAGGACATCTGCAAGTGATCTTGATGTTCCCAGGGTCTCTTCGCGAATCTTGGTAACGGCTGTGCACTCCAGGAGCACATGCGTTACCGTCTCCTCCGCCTCCATGCACGCTCTGCACAGGGGACTGTCAGTAATACCTAGGGTGTGGAAGTGTTTGTTCAGCGAGCAGTGTCCAGTGATGGTCCCCGCCACCAGACGCAGGCTATCTCTGTCCAGGCGCAGAAGGCGCCTGGTCAGCTTTGGATCCAAGGATGGCATAGCTTCCTTGGATTGCCTACAACCTGGTGCCGAGGCCCACCATTTCTCTGCTTGTAATCGGGTGTGATCCTTTAACCAGTTCCTCAGCTGCTTGAAGGGAATGGGCACAATGGGTTCGGGTCCGTAGGGTTTTGTGCTGGATCCTCTTCTGGCAAGTTCGTCAGCCGCATCATTGCCGAGTGATCCACTGTGTCCTCTAATCCATTGCAGCGTTACCGTGTTGTGATTCAACACCGTGATTTGTTCTAGGGCCTTGTGGCATTCTAATATTAGTCTCGACGTGATCTGGTTACTCTTTAGGGATTGAAGGACTGAGGCACTGTCGAAGAGTATACGAATGTTGGTATCCGTAACCTCCCTGGCCTCTATAGCGTGTGCTGCTTGAACAATGCCTACACACTCTGCTTGGTAGACAGAGTTGTGGGTAGCTAAATAATATCGGTAATAAAATCGCTCGGGTCGATCTTTAGGTTAGGTTAAGTTAGGTTGGTTGGTGGATAGGTGACCACCCATTACATACCGAGTTTCCTCCGTAGTCGTTACAGGTAGTCTGTGGCCCAAAAAGTCTGACAACCAGTCTTACCAATTGGTATCGTATTACCCAGTATTAACTGGGTTGTGGAGGTCAGATAAGTAGTCGCTCCATGTAAAATACTGGTATTCAGATGCATCCGGTTAGACTGGAAGCCGACCGCTAGGCAGATGTTATGATAATTGAGAATATGAATATCACATGACCCTAGCGTTCATAATATCATAACGCCTGTAATTTTGGTCGAGACCGACAGAGGTTTATCTATAATACGCCTACATTTTACCGGTCATATATTTACGATCCGATCACTATCTTGCAAGAGAGTAGGAAAGATACCAGTACAGTTCGTAGAGTGTACAAATACAAGCCGAAGACATACCGACCTCGCCGCAGTGGTCCGTCGCGTAATCCCCAGTCAATCCCTCCCCGACCCTTGCTCGAGCCAGCCCGCGATGCTGAGCCTGTAGTAATAAAACAGTCCCTAAATAAAGACAACCAGATCCAGCCTGTCCCTTTGCTGCCCCCAGCGACGCCCTAAGCCGAGGTTCGTACCCCACAGGGGGTGCCCTTAGAGCGCTGTCGCTTAGTTTATAGTCATTTTTGCCCTGGCTGGAGGCCTTAAATTCAAGGCACCCACAGGACTTGCCCGGTTATACAGAAGCCAGTCTTCTCAGACTGAACTGCGAGATGCCGTATCCAAAAAAAAAAAAAAAACGGTCATATATTTTGAAGTCTCATTGTAGTCGTAAGTCGAGCATATTTTACTTAAACCAGGCTTGAATCCAAGCTACAACTGCTAACCACTAGAACTGTTTCTTTATCTGTGGCCTTTATTTATAGCCAAGTCGATATATTTATTACTTGGTATTACATTGAAGTCACAACTTTTTACGGTAGAAAAGTTGAGTTGCTAGAGTTATTTTGTTTTTGATGGCATCTCATTGAGTTTTTCCATCAGGAATTTCTCAGTTGGGGACATGATGTTGTTGATGTGGTTGTTAAGGCGATTACATGAGCTAAACGCGAGTTTTATAATTACTAAAAGTATATGGCTCACTGCTATAAACAAGACCAGAAAAATATATGATATTCTTCAGGATATATGCTAGCATGATAAAGTTTTGAAAACATATTACAATTAATTTGAGTCCATAAAAAAAAATCACAAACTTATCTCTAAAAATATATTTTATACAATGAAAAACATACTTATATGCATGCGATCATTCTGATTTTTGGCAAATAATTCTAGAAGCCAATATATTAGCTTGATAGTGTTTTAGTTTTTTAATCCAATCAATAGTTTTTTTGTAAATCGATCGAAACCACTCATTTCACGCTATTTGGCCCGCAGAGACTGACGTAACAACCACTTCGTAGTGCAAGCTGATTAGAACTTTATTTTAACACCATTTCAAACGAAGTTTTAACAACCACAAATAGAGTTGCTAATTTAGCTCGTCAAGTCGCCTTAATGCCTTCAAGCCGATTTCGGGAACAGCGACTGCATTCGATGGCTTCCTTGTGTGATTGTAGAGAGCTTTGGTGTGCTGCTCTTTCATGTGCTCTCAAGTGGCTAGCCTATCCAAGTTTATCCGAAAAACTCCGAGCACAAAGCGGACATGTCAGAACACCATTAACAAAATTGTAGGGTATAGCTGCTGGTGGTCTAGCTTTAAGGGCATCACGCTTTAAGTCCAGTTGCGACCTTCCTCTTTCTTCGAAGGCGTTGACCTGCAGAAGCACACGATGTCTCTACTCGGGCCGATTTTGTGCCTGCTTTTCCCACACTAAGGGGTAAATTTCGCATCTTTAGGAGTGTCTTTTCTGAATACCCTTGAAACGTAAAAACTGACCACCACGTTTTCGTTTTCATTTCTGGTGTTCAGAAGATGCGCTTCGCCAGGCTGTCTTCGTGCATCCTAGAGACATGCCATCTTAGCTGACGTCTCATCAAGCAGGCCTCAATGCCAAGGACTTTGGCTTGCCTTAAAACGCTCGTGTTTCTTACACGGTCCGACATAGTAAGTAGTTGTATGAGAGGTAGTTGTGGTCCTTTCTCAAAGCAAAACTCGTTAGTTTAACTAAAACCAGAATCAAATTTTGTGGACAATTTTATTAAACTAAAGTATTTAACTTAATATTCCCTATCGGCCATGGCGTTTATTAAAATTTCAGAGTTGATCCCTTGATACGGAGTTAATAGTTAGTAAGCCACAAAATTAAATTGTTAAATTAATTAAGATATCAAACTTTCCTCGAATATAGGTAGGTGCAGATTTGTAAATTTTGTTAACTTCTTTGATACTGAAACTGTTAGTTAGCCTGCGTCATGCCACTGCTGGGCAAATGCCTATTCCCATACCTTCCTGTTGTTTCTATGTACTCTTCTTTTTCTTTATTTATAAAACATAGTTTTACGGCTTAGTGTTTCAGGAGTTTGGATACAAATCTGGGTAGTCAAAGTAAGGCAAAGAATATATTATTTATTAGTTCTTAGTAGCCATTTTAAGTCAAGTATGTATGTAGAAGTGAATTTATTCTATAGTGCCTGGATTCATTATAAAACTTAAGAAGACGGGTATTTATCGCGAATTTACCTTTAATTTAATCCCGACGTTTCGGCCTGGATTACCTGGCTAAGTGAATACTTAAGTCCAAGAGATTAAGTAAAGGCTGGCACAATTATATTTTTCTATCCAATAACAGGAGAGCAGAGGTGGCCCAGTGGTGGCGGCCCCGACTTACGAACAGTAAGTCGTGGGATCGAACCCAGACAGGCGCATTACTTTGTGTAATTTCATCACCGCTGCTCTCAAAAACGGTGAAGGAAAACATCGTGAGGAAACCGGCATGTCCTAGAACCAAAAATTCGAAGACATGTGACATCTACTTATCCGCACTGGGCCCGCGTGGTAGATTATAGCCAATTCCCTCTCATTGAGAGGAGGCCTGTCCCAGCAGTGGGAACATTATAGGCTGATGATGATGATGATGATGATCCAATAACAGAAGGAATTCATAGTGTATCCTAAGTTTGTCCAGAATATCGCAAAACTATTCAGGAAAGTCTGTGGTTTCAATAACATTATCTTCTTCAGTTCATAACAACATCACACTTTCACAACACCTTAATAATCGACAAAATGGCAAATTTAAATGTTTCATTTCATCATTTATATTTTTTTGAAAATTATGTAATTTAATAGTGTTTATAGCCTTTTTATCTCGCAGTGACTGCAATGTATTCAGTTAAGTAGATGCTACTTACACATAAACCCTGTAAGGTCACACACAACAAATTAAATACACAATAAGAAAAAAATATTTCTTATTATTAGAGAGCAGCGGTGGCCTAGTGGTGGCGGCCCCAACTTACGAAAAGTAAGTCGTGGGTTCGACACACAGGCGCATTACGTTGTGTAATTTATTTCATCACCACTGCTCTCAAAAATGGTGAAGGAAAACATCGTGAGGAAACCGACATGTCCTAGAACCAAAAAAATCGAAGACATGTGATATCTACCAACCCGCACTGGGCCCGCGTGGTGGATTGTGGCCCATACCCAAAATACGCGCTCTGACGTGGAATTGCGGACACCAGCCCGTTGTACAATACAAATACAATACAAGACTAAAATTAAAACAATATAACATTAACGTAGCTGCGACTTATGTTGAGAGACAGCTTCTATAAATTCCAAAAGTTTTTGAGATTTAAATTGTTGATTACACACATAACAAGACGCTTGTAATCCCCGAAAAGTCAAGTAGAGGAGTACCTCTACCTGACCTCTGCTGTTTCCCCTATTACATAGGGGCGAGCATATTTTCACCGGGTACAAATCAAAACTCCGTGGCCGTGTTGAGAAATTCCGGATAGACAAAAAGCAATAACAATTTGGCAATCGGGGAAGCGAACCCAGGACCTCATGCATATTCAGCAGTCGCGACCACTATACCAAACGAGGCAGTCAATCAAAAGTACAGTCAATCCAAATTCTTAATTATCATAGGTATTTTTTAATATTCTTCATGATAAAAGACAAAATGAAAATATAACTTTTCACGGTCCAGAAAGTTGCAATTGTCAGGATGCTATTTTCTTTGCAAAAATCACTTGTTTGATATTAATGATTTTTTCTCTTGTCGGGCTTCACTGTATAACTGAGTGACCAGTAACTAGAGTGAGACTCAACATACCTAAATTTTGTAGGTGCTAGACACAAGATGCCGTAGCATGCGACAGGTGTTCAGATCCACCAGCCTGGCATACGCGATCAGAATTTTTATTACTCAAGTAATGACCGACCCTCCATAACGGGTTGAAAATTTAAACCTATTAGAAAACTTCATTGTTCCTTTATTAATGAGTTGGAATCTGTTAACTTCTTCGAATTAATTGTAAACGTTTGAAACAGCCTTTTTGGAATTGAAAAAAAAGAACCGTCTTCAAAGTGTTCACTCTTTTTACGGGTCGCCCGTTCGGTTTGATTTATGACCGTATTTATGTCGTCCAATTTAAACTACAACAATTCACTATGAAAATAATAAAAAAAACATTTATTTCCTGCAAACTGTACATTGTCTTCTTAATTATGGTACAGTACTTAGTTTTAATGTTAGTGTCATTTCATATTTTTAACCTTTCAACTGTTAGCGAAGTAGACATACTCGCGCCGCGCCGATTCGGCAAGATTCACCAGACGGAGGTTCATTATGATTTGTTTTAACTTACTGGTAATTCAATATCCATTATTATGTAGAGATATTCAATGTTTTAAGGCTCCTGGATCTTCTTCTCTTCTTCAACCCTTGGTCACCCAATACTGAGTGTGTGGGTCTCTTCCAAATCTCACCGTTTTTGGCGGTTTTGTGTCACGGGACGCATGGGTATCCAGTTTCTTCCAGCCACTTTAATGAGACCGTCTGTCCAGTCGGTAGTCCTCCTACATTCCTCTGTCCTGTGGATCTATCTCTACTGAAAAGTTTAAATGTTAACAGACTAGCTGGTCAATGTCTCAGTACCAAACCCATTTCATATCACCCCATTCGAATAAACCTTCATAACGCACCTTACGCAACGCCTTTAATTATGCGTAAAGAAGTTGAAATAATCACAAAATAATGTTTCTTACTGTACGACAAAAGTACGTATTTGTTATTATCATTTTCTTTACACTCATTTCCCTTATGTGGCACGGAGCACAAGCAAAAAGCGATGTGCGGTGACAGTTCTGTGTTATATTAATATATGAAGAGAAATAAAGCCATAGAAGATGGTTGTTCATACCTACTTAGTCTTGTCGATTTGTATTTAACACACGACTTATTACGTATTTTATTAAGGTTTTAACTCCTACGAATCATCACGTTATGATGTTCTAATTTTACTAGCGTAAGTGGAAAATTCACTCATACTTTACTTGAATGTAACTATGTGAATACATATAACTCTCTCTAAGCGTTCAGTTCTGACAATTGTTTCAAGATGAAAGAAATACATCGTCTATTCGAAATTACGTCTTATAATTAAACTAGAGGAGCTCGTGGCTAAATACTAACAGCTGCTCAGGTCGATCTTTCGATAAAGCTGTGCTTGCTTGAAGTTGGTCAGTGGATGAGTCGTACATACCGAGTTCGTTCCGTGCCTCGGAGAACACATTGAGCCGTTGGTGGCTGTAACTTGTAGATCTTTGACAGCCGTTACAGGTAGCAGTGGCCCGAAAGTCTGGCGAAAGTTAGACTTACCAAGGGGTATCGTATTACCTAGTACTAGATTGTGGAGGTCAGATAGGCAATCGCTCCATGTAAAATGCTGGTATGCAGCTGCATCTGCTAAGACTGAAAACCGACCTAAACATATTTGGGATAAAGCTAGCCAGATAATGGTTTAGTGAAGATTGGTGCAAGTAGCCTTCAAGGCATTCTCAGTATTTCTTTGGTAAAGCTTATTGAAAAAGCCTAAGGCTCACAGCAAAAAGAGTTTCCCTCACGAATGTTTAGATACACACAACACTTGAAATCTGTTTTAAGAGACGCGGCAGTTCTCATTATGCTAATGCTAGCTATTCACTGGGTGAATGGCAGCGTGTGTATAGAGGGTTTTCGCGTGATAAATCTCCTTAGCTCGCCGCCCCTACTGTTTGTATAAATATGTGGTTAGTGACAGATTTAGCTGGGCTTGAGGTAAAGTTGAATATTATACAAGAATGGTTACGATACGGTTCATAGTTATTTGTTTTTGATACGAATTGCTAAGTGAATCACAGATCAAAGATACTACGCAAAGGGTACGGTAAGGGTAAGGTACTACGCATTATGCAACACGTTTGAATGGCAGACATTTATTATCATATGTATAAACATTTAATAATAAATGTGTTGTATGATGCAGCATTAACATTTGTTGCTTTATCTAAGAGGCGACTGAAAGGATTTGCTGCAATATTTCATGGAATATTAATATTACAAATGCGAAAGTAACTCCAGTCTGTGTGTAAACTTTTCGTGCTATAACGACTGAATGAATTCCGAGAAAATTTTGGCACACAGATATACCTGAGTATGTTGCATCGAACATAGTACGTCTTATTTTGTTGGTAGGTTCCCGTGGGAATTCTGTTAGAATGTTCCAGTTCTCCGATAACCACGCAAATACGAGTATATTTATTCATTCATCCCACAATGTGATCTTATGCGGTAGGTTTATAAAGACATGATCACTATAGACCCTGTAGATACAATAAAGGAGACATGAAAACAACTTGCAACCAAAATAAATACAGGTCTCAATACCTTCCGAAAAACGATGCGACACGACCCAAATCCACATCAAAACATCACTATAAGCCCCAAAATACACGTGCTGTTGATAACGGTTCTGCCGTGCGAAGTTTCCCATGTCGGGTTCACGTCGCGATAGCCTGTCATCTCCGGTAGGAGCACGTGCTCAAACTGGACCGTCGCCACGATTTACGGCAGGAAGGTAGCTTCCTAGGTGTGGGTAGGTAGTGTCATTTGTCAAACAGCTGGGGGGAGATTTGAAAGGAGAACGGCATATGATTTACTGTTACAGATCAGTATCAAAATACACGTGTTTGGGGTGGGTGTAGGTACATAATGATGTAATTTGGGTCTTTAAAAGTGTTTTCCATGCCATTTTCTGCTACTGAGCAAGTGGTCCTGGGTTCGATTGCCGGGTCGGGTTAAGTGTTAATTTCCATTAGGAATATCTCAGTAGTCAGTCGACTCAGTGGCTGCACAGAGTCTGGATTTGTGCATGATTACTGAAAAAATTGGAGTGTTCTATAAGGTACAGTCTGTATAACACTTTGGCGATTACACGCATGCTGTTATGTTATGCTTCTTTTCTTTTCCCGGGTTATGATAACTGTTTAGGCGCTTTTTCGATGAGGAGATTCTCAAAGCCAGCTTAGAGTTCAGCCCTTCCTGATCTTGCCATTTGATGGCAAAAGGCTCGCCGCCTACTACTTGGGACTTGAAAATAACGGACAATCCTGAGGTACACTTCTGTCTACCTCATCGGAAATTAGGTGCTAGCAGTTCCGTCGTTCCGATGCTCCGATTCCGATAGTTGTAGATTCAAAAGAGGTACTGACTAGCCACACAATTATTTGCTATGTGTACCATTTCTGCTCGCTCCAACAGAACACCTATTTACTCTTGTAAGGCAACTGTCACGCGCTGTGGTAACTACCCGCAATTTCCCTGTCATCTCTAGGGTATAACGGTACTAGCGAACTATCTTGTAAACTCGATAAGGGGATACCATTTGGTCGATTTAAAATAAAGCTTGAAAGAGTTTTTTCGCTGTGGAGAAATAGACAGTAACTGCGTAAAATGTTTCTGTTTTAAATTGATACACAAAATGTCAGTCACTGTTGTGGTTCGAATTTAAAGACAATTTAAGTTCATTGTATTTTCTTCCTTTGCCTATGTTGTCCTACAGCTGAGCAAAGGCCTCTACCAGGTCATCGCCGAGGAAGGCCTAGAAAACGCTAGCGTGACGAATTAGAGGCGTTTGTAAGAGATTGGTCAGAGAAACCGCACAGAGAGAAGAATGGTACTCAATTGGCTAGACAATATTTTTCACTGGCATTCGATTGTAAACCAGTAACTTTATATCATGCCCAAAGTGACTGATCGTCTCTAGCTACTGCACAAATCATTTGAATTTAAGCAAAAACAAACTAGCCAAAATAAGTAAATTCAAAAATAAAAATCACTTCTTTCCAGACTCGTTTCAGAACATTTTTCAATACAAGTACACACCACTTTAAAAGCTTTGATATACCTACCATGTACTTACTTAGAAAGCTTTATAAATTACCTCAATCGATCGCCTGATTTTGCCTCGAGCTCCTAAGATTTCTTGTCGAAGAGTTTTCAAGGACTTTTAACATTTAAATCTCATTGTAACCTGATTGAATTGTAATCTATACAATCAGAGGGACGCTCAATGCTTCAGGCGTTTTGCCCTTTTCTGTTTCGTTTGTAGAAGATACTCTGTATTATAAATACTTAATCAGGAAAAGAACGAAAGGTGGTTTTATGTCCCCTGACAAAACTTCAGCTTTTCTTTATACATACGAATTTGGTTTTTGAGTCTTCCGTGGTATGAATATGTCACCGTAAAATTGTCAAACACGTTATATTACAATATAACGTGTTTTTTCTCGCGATATTGTAATGTCTCGAATTATTGTCAACTGAACATACGAAAGTATCTCTGCCCCCATAATCGGGACTTGGGGCACCCCCCCGTTAGGTTAGTGAGGTTCCTTTAAACCCTGCACTCGGAAATAGCTACGCTTTTTAGGGGGAATATATAAAGTGTTTTAAGGTTATGTTATATTAATCGGTATTTTTCAGGAATGGTGCATTATCTTTTCATGAGAGTTGTGCCACTGGGCAAGGGGGACCCCTCCTTCCCTCCACACCGCGTAAGTTGACTACCATCGCATGCATTTCACGAAAAATAATGCGTTTTGTTGTAAGCAGTATGTTCATTTGACAATAATTCGAGACTTTACAATATCGCTAGAGATATTACAATATAACGTATTTGACAATTTTACGGTGACATATATATACTAGTGGACATCACACGTATGCCTATGTTACTCACTGATAATGTAGCTATAGTTACATAAAAATACAAATCTTTCCTCTTTATAACGTTAGTACATATGGCACCGTAAAATTGTCAAACACGTTAGATTTTAATCTCTCTAGCGATATTGTAAACTTTCGAAATATTGTCAAACGAACATACTGCTTACAATGAGATGCATGCGATGGTAGTCAAATCATGCGGTGTGGAGGGAAGGACCATTGGGCAAGAGGGACCCCCTCTTGCCCAATGGTACCACTCTCATGAAAAGATAATTTACCATTCCTGAGAAATATCGATTAATAAAACCTAACCTTAAAACACTTTATATTTCCCTAAAAAGCGTAGACGACGGAGGCCCGCTATGCGGGGCCCTATTTCCGAGTGCAGGGTTTAAACAAGGAACCTAACTAACCTAACGGGGGGTGCCCCAAGTCCCGATTATGGGGGCAGAGATACTTCCGTATGTTCAGTTGACAATATTCCGAGAGTTTACAATATCGCTAGAGAGATTACAATCATACGTGTTTGACAATTTTACGTTGACATATATGTATAGTATATAATGTTCAGTCCTAAATGAAAACTAACCGTACATTTAAATTATTATTCTGCTGAATGGAGGTCTCATCAAAAGTTTCACATTAAGGGTTGCTCCACATCTGCACGGAATTGTGTATTTCCATGCTCCTATTCTTTTCTGTCGCTTAAAATGACGGTTCTTAGCGTCTGACGAGAATAAAAGCATAGCCGTGCCTGCAAGATGAAGTTAAACTCATAATTTCGAGTCGTACCTGTCCTGTAGTACGGTACAAGAGCTGATGGACGTTATTGCAGGTGCAAAACTAGTCACCAAATTCTGGGCCGATTCAATTTAGATGCTCGTAATCACGCTTAGGTACAGTGACAGCTGTTTTTAGATAATCAGGCTGATATCTTTTCCTTTTTAAACCGTCATCTTTTTGGTGAACATGGACCATTGATGACAGTCTGATTATCTAAAACAGCTGTTTAATACACATTTTTGTACGGTAATATGTCACAGTGACAGCTGTTTTTTGATAATCAGACCGTCATTTTTTGGTGAACATAGACCTTAGAAGAATAATTTAACAAACTGATTACCTCTTTTTCCTTTAATTCATCCTATCTTGCTGTCTCTTACTAACTGTATAAAGAGTCAATCCGATTTTTAATTGAAATCAAATATTTTTATCACATAAACACATAATATAACATTAGGCGTTGGACGCGAGATGGACTTTTTGCGAATTGGACATTGATTTTCGAACGCTGGATATTTTGCGAATTGCGACAATCTGCGCCTAAACGACTAATAGTACACCCACAGCAGTTGTCTAAGGTCCATGTTCACCAAAAAGATGACAGTCTGATTACCTAAAACAGCTGTTTAAAACACATTTTTGTATGGTAATATGTCACAGTGACAGCTGTTTTTAGATAATCAGACTGTTATGTTCTCGGTGAACAGGGACTTAAGTCCCATGACAATGTAATAAACCTATTGCCATACATTTTTCTGCTAAGAAATTTGTCATGAAAAACTCCAATAACTCTATGACCTGAACTTGGGAATCGAACCCTGGATCTCATTAATATTTATAATATAGCTTGAAAAACTTTTCACAGAATACGACACCACTCAGCGTCGCTTTTATACAGCGGCAGTCACCTTTTGCCGTCACTTAGTCAGCTTCCGGCATATATTGACGATGACCTTTTGTTTCGCACTGCACTTAATTACTTTGTGACGGGGATCACTTTGTTTATACTATCTAGCTATTCGTATAACGAAAAGTTTAATTTGGGCCATTGAATGTCAACCGTTTTATATTACAGCTTGAAATTGATCAAAGCAGGATGGAAGTGAAAATTGAAAAAGGTATTGGCACTCCCGGTTTTTCAGTTTCAATTTATGTTCAACTTTTTT
The DNA here is from genome assembly GCA_916618015.1 of Xestia c-nigrum. NCBI lineage: Eukaryota > Metazoa > Arthropoda > Insecta > Lepidoptera > Noctuidae > Xestia > Xestia c-nigrum. The sequence continues at coordinate 7,186,176 of OU745245.1, read as the reverse complement.
TTTTTATTGATTCTACCTGTCTGAGATCTTTGTCGCTCGTGCCATCTCTGTTGAGATGAGACCTTTGCCCAGCTATGGGACAGAATTAGGCTATTAATTCTGCCTGTTAATTACATATTTCTCTAACTGCAAATCCTGGACATATTAGGTCTCCCCCATACCTTTCCACTGTTTCCTATAGGGTATTTTCTCCGGAAAATCTCAGATAAAAGTTTCTACGTTGTCCCGCCTTCCTTGACTTGGGGCGATGGGTAATCTGGTCAATGTCAATGCAGCCAAAACCAAGGCATGTATTTTCGAAGATTTAATTAAAGAGCTTTTGACCTGGCCACTTTTCTGTTGCCTGATCATTTTAAAGCTCAGGTGCAAAATATAAGGGACCTGTTTGTCGCAGACTTTTTGTCCGTCGCGCACAATAAGTCTGTCGTCTGCGCAGGCCCTAATCTGGATCTGGACGTACTAAAGTTGATACCATAGTTAAGTTACCTTTCGGCTTTAAATGGCTATTGACAATACCCAATAGTTTCACCTTTAACCAAGAATTGCTACATATTGACATAAAAGGGAAAGCCCGAACGCAAGTCTTGTCCCAGCAGTGGGAATTTGCAGAACAGATTAGATTAGACACACAGGGGATTTCCAATCAAATACCTACGTCGCGTTTCTCCACGGACAGAAATCTATCTTTGCTATACAGTTTGATAGTATTGTGTATGTCGATGGATGATGATGCATTTCCGGAAATGTAAGATGATTGTATGATTTTCTTAGAACAAGACACACACACACACAGTTGAAAATTGGAGAGCAGCGGACTCTCCACTTTTCAACAGTGTGGTCTCAACAGTCTCGGAGTAAAATAGCTGTGGCATACGGGCGGATAGATAGACAGACGGACGGGCAGAACGAATCTATTAGGGCTTCCTTTTTTGCGATTGGCAACGGAACCCTAAAAAGAGAACGAACTCTCATATTTTAACCCGCGACGCGAAAGCAACGGGGTGTTATAAGTTTGACGTGTCTGTGTGTGTCTGTGGCATCGTAGCTACAGAATGAATGAACCGTGTTGATTTAGTTTTTTTTTTTAAAGGTGCTTTATACCGTTGAACGAACAAAGAAAGACCTTTAGACTATTACTCGACACATCCACCACCCAAGACCAAGGGCCAGTCAACAATTTCGATAAAGTAACATACGTTACGTGATATACTTTTTCCTTTTCATTTTACAATTTATCTTACTCGTAACAGTTCAATTTGTGTCCAAGATGAACTTTTTCGAGAATATTACCCTACGAAGAACACGAACTCGGTCATCGGAGACTACGTTCGAAGAATCAAATAACTTGACGCTCTCTGAAAATATTTCGTGTTTGAATAGACCATAAATAATTTTGTTCACAGAACCCTAGAAATCGTTAATTTTCGTGATATTTGGAAAGGACACAAATTAACTCGGATTTCAATTAATTTGCGGTGTACCGAGGTCTGTTGTTTTATATTTAAATAACTACAGGCCGGCCGCCGTGTATTTACATAACTAATTGTGCCCACATGACCGCAGCTCAAAACAATGAATTACTGTAAACAACAATGATAATTTTTACTTCCGGATAGGGGCGTGTTTTGCAACGAGCTTTGATGTAGGAGCGTTTGGGATGCAACCATTTATTCTTTAGTTTCTAGTGCTATCTTGTTATAGCGTTTTCAATCGGAATTAGGAGAGAGTTAGCGGTGGCCCAGTGATGGCGGCCCCGACTAACGAACAGTAAGTCATGGGTTCAAACCCAGACAGGCGCATTAATTTATTTCATCACCACCGCTTTTAAACGGTGAAGGAAAACGTCAGGAAACCGGCATGTCTTAGAACCAAAAAATTCGAAGACATGTGACATCTACTAATCCGCACTGGGCCCGTTTTGTAGATTATAGCCCATTCTCTCTCATAAAGAGGGGGCCACGATCCGATCACTATATTGCAAGACAGTAGGAAAGATACCAGTACAGTTCGTAGAATGTACAAATACAGACCGAAAGCATTCCGACCTCGCCGCAGAGGTCCGGCGCGTAATCCCCGTTCAATCCCTCCCCGACCCTTGCTCGAGCCAGCCCGCGATGCTGAGCCTGTAGTAATAAAACAGTCCCTAAATAAAGACAACCAGATCCAGCTTGTCCCTTTGCTGCCCCCAACGACGCCCTAAGCCGAGGTCCGTACCCCACAGGGGGTGCCCTTAGAGAGCTGTCGCTTAGTTTATAGTCATTTTCGCCCTGGCTGGAGGCCTTAAACTCAAGGCATCCACAGGACTTGCCCGGTTAAGCAGAAGCTAGTCTTCCTAGACTGAACTGCGAGATGCCCTACATTAAAAAAAAATAAAGAGGAGGCCTGTGTCCTAGCAGTGGGAACATTAATAGGCTGATGATGATGGAATTAGGATTTTCCTTTTAGATAATATTCTTGTTTCATGAAAAATGATTTTTAAAATAACTCATTTCAATTTATCGAGTGTCGCAAACGTGACTGCTGAGTGTGAGGTCCTGGGTTCGATTTCCGGGTGGAGCAAAGTTATTCGGGTATTCCATCGGGAATTTCTCAGTAGCAACCACAAAGTCTGGATTTGAGCCCTTTTTTTTTTTTTTTAGGCATGGGAAATCATCAAATGACTCCTCCCACTCTGGGCGGAGCGGGAGGGAGTGTCAGACTCTTACTGACTAAAAACCATCCATGTTCCTTCCTCGCCTTTTATGTTCCGGGGCCGCGGTATCTCTTTCGAACAGGCCCGCAACCCCGGCAACAGGCCCGCAACCCCGGCTGGATTTGAGCCCTGCTGATGGCAATAAGCTCACCCCTATTACATGGAACTTAGAACATAACTGGCAAAATGTGGGTGTATTGTATTTGTTTATAGCAATTAAAAATGATTTATGAAGACTATTTGAATGACAATTCGTCTGAATGTATTACTTTTTAAAATTACTTGTTATTTTAATATGGTTCTACTAATATTTAAATACCAACAAATTAATTAAGCAGCCTTTCCAATAACCAGCTATCCGCTTATATTATATTAATAACCGTTCGATCAATACTTTGTATTGGTGCACGCTACTAGTAAATTGGCTAGCCCAGCGTGTGTTATCGGTAAATATAATTACTGACGTGGATAGCCGACACTATCCAGTATCCAGTTGAGGAGATACGTTGTTTATGGGTACGGTAGACAAAGATTTAGTGAAGCGGTTAATTTTAAGGATATAGGAATATAGGATAGGTAAGCGAGGATTTGATATGGTGCAGTAGACTATTTAAGACCTCCCATTTTGCATGGTTTATGAATTATAATAATATTATAATTTTTTATGCATTTAGAATCTCTGATTGTAGGAACATCGAGATAGTCTTTGGGCACTTGTTCCATCGCCGACGAAAAGCAAGATGAACTAGAAACGAGTTTGCGAGAAACGAGTAGTATAGCTTTTGTGCAGAGAGCAGCGGTGGCCCAGTGGTGGCGGCCCCGACTTACGAACAGTAGGTCGTGGGTGGGTAGAACCCAGGCAGGCGCATTATTTTGTGTAATTTATTCCATCTCCACTGCTCCCAAAAACGGTGAAGGAAAACATCGTGAGGAAACCGGCATGTCCTAGAACCAAAACTTCGAAGATATGTAACATCTACCAAACCGCACTGGGCCCGCGTGGTGGATTATATAGCCCATACGCAAAATACGCGCTTTGACGTGGAGTTGCGGACACCGCCCGTTGTACAATACAATAGCTTTTGTGTAGTTTGAAGAGCTTTCCCACTGGGCTATGAGTCTATGAGCGAATGCGAGAGTACGACAGGAGATAACTGGCTAAATGACTGCCTTTCAATTGATAGTAGTGTATTTACAGACGCCAGTAGGTATATCAAAATACTAGAATCTTTTTTTAATAGATTTACAACTTTATTGCTAAAGCATTAGGTTCAAGTTTGCTTCATCTAGGTCTTTTTCTTTCTTCACAGATAAAATATTACCTACATTGTATAACAGAAATAAAGATCCATTCTATTTTTTTGCAGGTACGAAGAGTTGGCCTCGGTGCCACAGGCCCAGCACCCACTTTCGACCTGACAGATCCTTACTGCAACAATGTGTCCTACGATTACGTGCCCATGCATGACCCGCACCTGGCCCACCATTTTGCACAGAAACCAGCAAGGAACAGGATGAAACAGCTGGGGTATTGCACGAAGGATGGGAGGGCTGTGTGCTCTTTGAAAGAGTTCAATCAATACAGAAAATATTTGTACAATCAATTCATGGACAGAATTCATGTGGAGATGAAGAAGATGGTATGTTTTACAATTTTGATTGTTAATACGTAGAATAGGTAAGATTCTACCATCAATAAATTGCAAATCTATTTAGTCCGTCAGTTAGAGCATTGGAAATTTATCAAAATCAAATCAAATCAAAAAATCAAAAATGTTTATTTCGTTATTACACGTTATACAAAGTTATACAGTTGGTGGCGTCCCCTTTTAAGCATGTAGATGCCTGTACCAGGAGGCGCCGCTCTTTTATATCATACAAGTGTAATAAGTTATAAAAGTGAAAATGAGTAATTAATAGTCTAATTCTAGTTTTATCATAAGTCTGTTAGTGTGTGTGTGTGAGTGTGTGTGTGTGAGTGTGTGTATGTGTGTGTGTGTGTGTGTGTGTGTGTGTGTGTGTGAGTGTGTGTGAGAGAGTTCGTGCGTGTGGGCTTGGGTGCGGGTCTGTGTGTGTGTTTGCGAGTGAAAGGGTGTGTGTGGTTGCAAGGTTGTTTTACATGGAAAGAGATTTGTGTAAATGGGAACAGTTTAATTTAGATTTAATTTTTATTTAGATTTAACAGCAGTTTCTCTGTTTCATCATAACATAACTTGTTTATCCAGTTAACCAGTAACGATTTGCATTTTTTAAACGGTTTAGTATAGATGTCTATTTCTTTATTTATTTTGTTGTATAAGTAAGACGAACGTCTGTCGTACTGAAATTTAGCAAATTCTGTTTTTACCCGAGTGGTGCAAGCAACATTGTGTTTTCTTCTTCTAGCTAGGATTTTGGAATCAAATGGTATGGTTTTATGTTTTTTTAGTACTACTTGTATAATATATAATTTTCGGACTGATAATAAATTACTAATTTGGTATAGCTCAAAAGTGGGAAAGTTCCTTTTTTTGAAGTACATTACCTTTATTATTGTCCGTTGGGCTCTTTCAACTTCAAGAAAACGTGTTTTACGTGCGCCTCCCCAAATAGAAATACAATATATTATTACTGATTGGACTAGCGAGATATACACTTCATTTAGAAGGTTTTTTGATTCGCCACTCCTAGGGACTACGTGTCGCAGTGTTTTAAAAATCCAAATAAACTTACGTATTCTCGCAGTAATTTTTTCGATTTGAGGATACCAGGACAAGCTTTGGTCCAACATTATACCTAAGTACTTGACGTGATTGACTTTACTTAAAATTGGACAATTACAATTGCAATTTGCCACACTCCTACATTCATGTATTTTAATGTTGAAATCATGTTCTGGTTGGACATTTTTATATATTGAGAAGCAGATATAATTAGTTTTGCTTGTGTTTAACGTTAGAAGATTAGTTTTTAGCCACGAAGCTACTTGTAACATACCATTTTCCGCGCTGGTTTTGGCTTCAGCCCAGGTTGAGCCGGTGAAGACAATTGCGGTGTCGTCGGCATACGAAAAAATGTTTGCTTTATTGATTGACATATTACATAGGTCGTTTATGTAAATGAGGAATAAGGTTGGTCCCAAAACGCTTCCCTGGGGTACACCGCAAACAACATCAACCTCCCCGCTGACGTAATTCTCTAGCTTAACCTTCTGTTTTCTGTTTGTCAGATAATCGGTAAATATAGCTAGTTGTGTTCCTCTAATACCAATTTTCTCTAATTTTTGGACAAGGATGGGAATAGAGACCGTGTCGAAGGCCTTTTTTAGGTCTATAAAAACGGATAAGCACCTAGTTCCTTTATCGAGTTCTTTTGTAAGTAAAGAAGTTAAAGATGTGATAGCATCTTCCGTAGAAATACCTCGTCTAAAGCCAAATTGGGATGGAGATATAATGTTGTTGGTTTGAAGGTAACTTAATAATCTGCAATTTAAAAGTTTTTCTAATATTTTTGCTATAACAGGAATAACAGAAATTGGTCTATAATTGTTAATATCACCCTCCTTTCCACCCTTGTATATAGGGGTTATTATTGATTTTTTTAAGGAGCTAGGGAAGATGCCTTGTTTAAAACAAAGGTTTGCCAGATGTGTTAAAATTGGAATTATTTCATATTTTACATGTTTTAAATACCTAGTCGAGATATTATCCCATCCGGGGGCACTATCAGATTTTAGAGAGTTAATTATAGAGTTTACTTCATTGTTATCTGTATCCAGAAGAACAAAAGATTTAGAGAGACTAGGTAAAGAACGTAGATATAAATTTAGGTCATTCTGGGTTACATTTTGTTGGATGTCATTTGCAAGTTGATTACCAATATTTGCAAAATATTGATTTATAAAGTTTGCTGATTCCGTTGGTGACGCTTTTAAATTAGTTAATTCAGTATTAGTTCTAGTACATTTATTTGTATAGGTGATGGTTTTCAGGTTTTTCCAAAGTAATTTATTATTGTTTAATGATTTAGTTAGAAGATTTCTTTCATATTTTCTTTTTATTTTTTTTATTAGGTTGTTGCAATGGTTTCTGTAACGAGCATATGTAATTTTTTTAATTTCATTGTGGGGGTCGTCTCGAGATTGTTTTTGGAGCTTATTACGATTTTTTATACATCTTAATATGCCTTCTGTGATCCAGGGTTTAATGATTCGCTTACTTTTGGGGATTTTGTGAATAGTAGTATTTGTTTTTAGTGAGTCAATAAGTTCCTGGATTAAACATTCTGTTACGTAGTTAGGGTTTTCACAGAAAAGCAGAGTTGATAGATTTTTTTCTTTTAAATGTTGTAAGGCACTTTCAAAGTCAATTTTAGAAGTAGTTGTTGGTGTAGTTTGGCGATTTTTTATTTTAGATAGCGATAGAAAGGTTGTACGGTGGTCTGTAATAGTAGTGCGTAGGATAGCTATAAAGGCAGAATGCCGTTTACTGTTTATTTTTAACATAAAGTGGTCAAGACAATTGGCCTCCCTTGTAGGTAAGGTGTGACCAGATAGAATACCATGACTCGATAACATATCCAGGTATGAAGTTCTATTTTTAAATTCATATGATTGTTCAGTGTGTTTAGGTATAATATTAATATTAATGTCACCAGCAATTATAACATTGCTGTTTTGAAAGTTTAGGTTGTCAAGATGGAGTGCCAAAGAGTTTATAAAAGGTTCCGCGTTAGTGTTTGATGGTGAACGATATATACCTAGAATGACATTATTCAGAATATTTAGTTGTAGACATGATGCGTGGCTTATCATTAATTCTGTGACACTGGCTTTTAAGGTGTCCTTGATATATACTACTACGCCATCATTTTGGTTTTGTTGACGAGTAGAAGCAAAGGAGCGATATTTGGTCAAATTCGGTATAGGTTTATTTCGATCAAGTCTGCATTCAGTTAGAATTATTGCGTCTACGTCAAAATTAAGGCAAGACAGATTTGCTATGAAGTCATCAAAGTTGCAATATATGCTTCTAATATTTTGGCAAATTATGGTAAGGTCACTTTTATTTATATTACAGTTGTTAGGAAGCTCACTACAATCACATTCTATCGTTTTGGCAATACTTAAATTATCGAGGTCATTTATAGTTTTTAGTGGGTCACTCATTATTATGTTTTAGTAAATACACGGTACATTTTAGGATCAGGGAATTATTTATATAATGTGTTTGAAGCCGTAAGAAAATATGCAATAAATCTATGGTTTGTAGGGATGGATGAGAATGAACTTGCGGTAATTTCCTTTTTTTGTAAATATTAGTCCATGTTTGTTTAGTTATTTTTAGATTTTTGTGTCCATATATTGTACTTTTTAAATGACTGTAATGAATTAAAATTAATTCACATGTAAATAAACTTTTAACGGTATAATATATAAGATAGTGACAATGTGTGTGTGTGTTTTTAGGTGTATTTAGAGTAGGAATGAATGATGTAATTAGTGTGGATGTCAAGTAAGTGTAACAGACTTTACATACCCAGTTTGATGAGCTTAAAAAATAAACAAAAAAGTAGTAATAAAAGTAGTGGACATCTTTATGATCATTTAGTCATTGATTGATAATTAGCTGTTGAATTTGTGCTTCGCTTCTAATTATTAGGGTTGGAGAGTCGTCTTCTCTTTTGAGGTATACTCGGCCATAAGCAGTCCAGCAATATTTGTAAGTTTTTGACTTCACGAGGTCTCGCGCAAGGAAGTGCAGGCGTGCAGCCTTTGCAGTGAGTTGTTCAGTGATGAATATAGGGGTATCCTCGTTAGTGCGCATGTCCAGGTGTTTGGCACATAGCTTCGCCTTTTGTTTTATGTTAAATGCCTTACAAGATTTCAGTAAATTATTTTTTATTAGTGTTGAGTTTGTTTCCACTACAATAGGCGTGTTACCTGATTCTTTCTTTGTACGAACTCGGTATATATCACGGATATTCGTCTTGTCTAGTGGACAACCTACTGAGTTCGATAGGCTTGTAACCATATGAATTAGGTCATCTTTGGTTTCGTTGGTCTTCTTAGGAACATTTTTTATTTCAAAATTAGCCTTTCTGCTATCCTGTTGCATACTTTCTATTCTATCCTCCAATATAGTAATATATTTTTTATCCTCTTTTGTTTTTTCCTCTAGGGATTCGATTTTTTTCTTAAATTCATCATTTTGCGCCATTAAAAAGGCGATGGAACTTTCGATATTGCAACTTGATTGTTGTATTCCTTGGAGTATACTGGCATTTTTTTTGAATTCATTCTCTTGGGCCGTCATCATCTTGGAGAACATAGACTGCATCTCTTCCTTAAATATAGTAAAATCATCAACAAAAACTTCATCACGTCTTCTTTTTTGTTGCCGTGATGTTACAAAGTTGGGGGGCGTTTTATGCTCAGATTGTTGCAGTCCTACCCGGTCTAAATCCGTTTCCGACAAGGATTTATCTAAGTTGAATCGGTCCATTCTGCTGTCGTATAATGATTAAAACGATCGATATTACTATCCTTCCGTAAACAGACACGAATTATAATATTATCACTCGGTTCGTGTCGTAGCACAGGTAGCCGCTCTGCCGTAGCCGCCGCAGCCGTCGTAGCCCGTAGCTGGTGACGTCTGGTTTCGTAGCGAGTCGCGTGATGCTTGCTCCGCCCACGTAGATGACAGAGAGGGCAATTATGGTGATGGTCTTTTTCACTCGAGGGTCGCGGGGGGCAGGGCCCGCTAGTTATCAGTACCGGCGGCGATGACTGCTCGTTGACTTTCACTTTTAGATGTGTTTTTGAAATTGCGAGTTTATTGCACTAATAATAAGAACTAAACTGGTTAATATTTAGACTTAAGATTTAAAATATTTTTAATTATTAGGCTGCGCGCGTCTGCTCACGGCTGAGATCCGAACGAAAGAGGAATTTATCCCAACTAGCACACAAACTCTACAACAAGCCGTAGCCTAATAACGGCATAGGCTCTACAGATAAGTTTTGCAGTAGATGTAGCGCTTTAAAGGAAGCTTGTAACTCCATTTAAACACTTTTAACTATTATAGCCCTGTTGTACGGCTATTGTACCACCTGCCTGTTAAAGAGCGATTGAATACGCTACTGTACCACTTAAGTATTATAGTAACCCCCTTGAACGGCTATTGTAGAACATTCAGGTTGTACAGAAGTGATTGAAGCAGCTTGTGTGCTTGATGGGAATGGACACATTTTTTTTGTTTTTGTAAATCAAGGAATATTGACAAAGATAAAACGCCATAAAACTCGGCAGTGGGGGCTCGTGACGTCAGAACGCACTAAAAATTATACCAACAACAGCGTGACGTATTGAGAATTTTAAAAACGTCTTAGCTTCGTCAATTTTGGTTTACGTTACAAAAGAATACGGGTCAAATAATATGTAGTTTTTGATAATCTAACTCGTCATTATCAAAAACTACATATTTGACCTGTACTAAACCCGTACTGAAAAAACCTAATTAGTCCGTCGACTAATTCGATTTTTTCAGTACACAATTAAGCCTATTAAAATTGTTCGAAAGTGCTGTTTCGTTTTAAGGGGCCGGCGGAGCATGCGTCGATCATACAAACGTAATACCAAAATAATTTGTAAATCAAATATATTCTTATGGTTGTGTGTATTTATTTCGATTGAATTACAGAATATCTAGGTTCCCAAATATATATTTTAAAAGGACAGTGATATAAAGACGAGATATGTGGAATTTAAAATTTCTATAGGAAACTTATTTTTCTCATAACTCTTGTCTAAATCAGTGTCCGTTTAAAATATGTATTTGGGAACCTAGATAATTTTGTAATCCAATCGAAATAGATACACACTACCTTAGGAATATGTATGATTTACAAATTATTATGGTATTGGCACGGACATTTGTTTCCGAGTCATGGATGTTTATATGTATAACTAGCTTCTGCCAGCGGCTTCGCCCGCGTGAAGTTTCAATATTGTCCCATGGGATCTTACTACCGGGATAAAAAGTATCCTATGTGTTAATCCAGGTTGTAAACCATCTGTGTGCAAAATTTCATCCAAATCCGTTCAGTAGTTTTTGCGTGAAAGAGTAACAAACATACATCCATCCTCACAAACTTTCGCAATTATAATATTAGTAGGAAGTAGGATAAGTATGTATTTACAAACAAAAAAGTAAATATGTAGGTAGATAGTATATCAACTACCTAGTGTCCACGACACATGCTTTGCTTAGTGTGGTACTAGGTGGCGCTGTGTGTTAATATCCAGGGATATTTATTACGTTTGCATGAACGGCCCATGCTCCGCAGGCCTCTTAATGCGATGTGGAGTAAAATAGTATTGGCATCAATTCATCATCATCATCTACAGCCTAACTTCACCCACTACTGGGTGTAGACCTCTCTTTGCTTGTGCCAAACTCCACGTTGAGCCAGTCTCATCCAGGATATTACCTCCACATACCAAGATTGTTTTATAAACAGTTCGGAATTTGGATTTGTGTCCATTAAAATCGCCTCCTGTTACTTAAATATAACTTACACAATGTGGGTTTAGTCTGCCTAGGTACAATTCAACGAACCCTTCACCAGAAAACATCCCGATGTTATGATACTCACTTTAAAATCGATTACAAACAGGATGAACGGGCCAAAGACGACTTAACCCTAAAGCGAGTGGAGACAGACGTGGCCAGAAGATTGCAGGTGTTCACAAGAGCAGAAAAGGCGAGAGAACATCTCGAGAAGGTGGCCCAAGAAAACAAAGACGAATGGGCTGCAAAGAAACGAGCGTATGTTTTGATGATCTACTATTTTAATATAATCAGCAACCCTAGACCTCTACTAGCTATGTTGTTGGGTCATCTTCTAGTTCAACGGGCTGCAGCAGATCACCAGTATTTTACAAGTATCTGACCTTTTCTATTTGACCTCCACAACCCAGTTAATACTGTACAGTGATTGAATTAAAAACATGTATTTAAAAAAAAAAAACTTTGAAGGAGTTAGAACTTTAGGCGTAGAACAATAAAATTATTGCAATGACGAGGAGTACAAGTGCCTTTCGTCTTCCTTAAGGATATTTTTTACCGACTTAAAAAAAGGAGGAAGTTCTCAATTCGTCGAAATCTTTGTTTTTTTTACACTCTTTATAGTAACACAATACCAATCCATGCCAACCCTTTCGAAAATTCAGCGTAAACACTGAAATGTTTTTCCGAACACTTTGGACAATGCTGACAAAAGCTATTCCGTGAATAAGCCGGTTGTGGCTGAAGTGCCCTTTTCAATATCGTGAACGAAGAATATGTTGTTTGTCAATCACTTTTTCGATGTTATCCAGCCTTGTTTGTTATGGGGATTTGGAAATGGATTTGAATACTGTCCTGATTGTTGTAGTACGCCTACTATGCATTGTGAGCGATATTATTGACCTTTTACATAACCGTCTCGAAATTATGATATGCTCTATTATTCTATTGAACAACTTCTACTTCTCGTTGTTGTTTGAATTATATCGAAACACTTGTACCACCCGCCCTTGCTTTGGGTGCGGTCATCCAGTAGATTAATTGCAACCACACGAGTTATTTCTATTGAAATAAGTACATAGTTTTATTTGTTTTTCCATCAGAAATTTCTCAGTGGTATTGTATTGTATTGTATTGTACAACGGGCTGGTGTCCGCAACTCCACGTCAATGCGCGTATTGTGCATAAGGGCTATAATCCACCACGCGCGGCACAGTGCGGGTTGGCAGATGTCACATGTCTTCGATTTTTTTTATTCTAGGACATGCCGGTTTCCTCACGATGTTTTCCTTCACCGTTGTTGAGAGCAGTAGTGATAAAATAACTTACACAAAGTAATGCGCCTGCCTGGGCCGCCACCACTGGGCCACCGCTGCTCTCAGTAGTAATACTACTAACTGGACACTGGACTGGACTGGTATTAACTAGATTGTGGAAGTCAGATATGCAGTCGCTTCATATAAAATACTTATATTCAGCTGCATCCGGTTAGACTGGCAGACTCCAACATAGTTGGAAAAGGAAGGGAAGGAGGGGAGGGGAGGAAGGGTAGACAGATGAGATGAAATTTCTCAATAGTTTAGTAGCCTCGGAGCCTAGATTCGCGGCTGATTGATGGCAATAAGCTCGGGCGAGCCTATCAATTCCATGGGACTTAAACACGACTGGATAAATGTTGGCAGACTATCAAATTTATACACCACTGCTTAACCATTCGGGGATTACATGCAAGCGTGATGGTATGTTATTATGTTAAATACTTATACTACGCTAGCCACCCTCATATTCAAAGAGTTACATAAGACGTTGGACCTTACTGTAACTGATATTGAAAACTCGATAGGTTTCCTTCTATAACGTATTCCAGGTAGATACCCAACTCCAGTCTAGACAAAGGGGTAGTGTTTTCGGAAAGTTCGAAAGTTATTCAACTATTGTAGCAAGCTCGTACATATTTGCCTGAGTTGTTGGGTGCTGAAAGTTGGGAACGGAGTCTACACGTGGCTCGGATATTTTAAAGGGGTACCCTTGTTGGAGAATGGTATGTTACCCTTGTTAGTATATGTTTAGCTATCACATAAGTATGGGTTGTTGAATGTTATGTACACATTATTTTTAGAAGGTAATATTCTCAAAGTGAATATTTTAAATCAAAAATGGCTTGTGCCATAATACTTCAAATCTGGGTTTAATAACTTTAAACCAAAAGAAAAAAACCGGCTAGAGTCGGACTAAGGGTTCCGAAGGGTTCTGTACCATTATAAAAAAAACAAGTTTGTTGTTTGGGAGCCCGGTTTAAATATAAATCTTATTCTGTTTTTTGTTGTAGCGGCAACAGACACGCATCATCTGTGAAAATTTCAACTGTCTAACTACCACGGTTCATGAGATAGAGACTGCTGACAGACATATAGATAGACGGGCATTGGAGTCTTAGTAATAGGGTCCTGTTTTTACCCTTTAGGTACGGAACTCTTAAAACAACTTAAATAGTACGAATTCACAACTCTCATTCCCTGGGATTAACACGGCAAATTGTCGTTAATTTACAATTTATTTCACTGACAGTGTACGTACAGTACGACCGTAGATGCTAAACTTCTTCTAGAAGCAAAGTAGGTACACTCCAATCTCATTACACACTTACTCAAATGATTGTCACAAATTGCATGACTGTACAGATTCTAATTAATCTCATATTGGAGCCAAGACTCTCATGTATGTATAATCGCCCGCAAATATTATTATGTAAATCTCGTTCTTACCTCGCCTTGGTTAAATTATTTTGCTTGTTACAAACAACGGGCTTTTTAAAATTGCATGTGTCTCACTTTCTAATGGATGATTCCCTCTTGGGTACGCTTGCACTGAAAATCACTAAATACGTTTAACGCTAAACATATTTAAAACTAGCTTCTGCCAGCGGCTTCGCCCGCGTGAAGTTTCAAAATTGGGGTTGAGTGAGAATATTATAAACGTAAGAGTAAACAAATATAATAATAACAAATCTCCGAACTGCTAAGCTATCGGGAGTTACACGTGTTATTGTGAGTCAACTATAAAAGATAGACATATGCTGTCTTGGGATATTTTTTATATAATTTTATGTGAAATATTTCCGTTATACATGATTTCTATGTAGCTTTAACCATTAAGGCTGCACACGCGACGGAAGCTAAAAAAACCAAGTAACTTCTCCCGTTTTCCCAACATTTCCTTTCACTGCTCTGCTCCTATTAATGGTAGCGTGATGAAAAGTATACTATTACCTGCTCAGGAGTATGTAGAATAATTGTACCAAGTTTCGTTAAAATCCGTCGAGTAGTTTTTTTTTTTCTATAAATAACATACAGACAGACAGACAGACAGACAGACAGACAGACAAAAATTTTACTGATTGCATTTTTGGCATCAGTATCGATCACTAATCACCCCCCGATAGTTATTTTGTAAATATATTTCATGTACAGAATTGACCTCTCTACAGATTTATTATAAGTATAGATAGATAGATAGATATCGCCAGGGTTCTGTTTCTCTCAAACTCTTGAAGATTACAAGAACCAGGACGTTTTTAAAAAAGGATTCTAATTAACAAGTTTTTGTAAAAAGTAAAAGGAAAGTTTATTGAATGTTGAACTTGTACATAGTTTCGTGTCCGTGCTCCGATGAGGAGTTATCTCGTGAGGAGACAATATTTGTCATAAAAAAGTAATGTTACCAAAGTTAAAGGAGTGTGCAAAATTTCATATTTGTCATAAAAAAGTATTGTTACCAAAGTTAAAGGAGTGTGCAAAATTTCAGCCCAATCAGTTAGGGGAAATGGTTTAAAATACAGTTGCAAGATTCAACCAATACATACTAACATACTAACAAGGCAAGTTAAGATAGGTACCAAGTAGAATGGGGCAACGTTACGCCACCTTGATGATGAAAAGTCTTTTGGTATAGCATAATAATATGATGACCCCATAAATACTTACTTCCTTCAGTAATGTATATGCCACCGACAGCTGTTGGGCTATGCCATTTCCAAAATACTTTTCAATGCAACCTCAAGATGCATATGCTACCGACTGTTGTTGGGCTACGCCATTAACAAAATACTTTTCAATTTAACCTCAAGGTCCATAAGCCACCGACAGCAGTTGGACTACGCCATTACCAAAACACTTTTAAATTCAACCTCACGATGCCTAGGCCACCGCCAGCTGTTGGACTATGCCATTACCAAAACACTTTTAAATTCAATCTCAAGATGCATATATGCCACCGACAGCTGTTGGGCTATGCCATTACCAAAACACTTTTAAATTCAATCTCAAGATGCTTATATGCCACCGACAGCTGTTGGGCTATGCCATTACCAAAACACTTTTAAATTCAACCTCAAGATGCATATGCCACCGACAGCTGTTGGACTATGCCATTACCAAAACACTTTTAATTCAACCTCAAGATGCCTAGGCCACCGCCAGCTGTTGGACTATGCCATTACCAAAACACTTTTAAATTTAATCTCAAGATACATATATGCCACCGACAGCTGTTGGGCTATGCCATTACCAAAACACTTTTAAATTCAACCTCAAGATGCATATGCCACCGACAGCTGTTGGACTATGCCATTACCAAAACACTTTTAATTCAACCTCAAGATGCCTAGGCCACCGCCAGCTGTTGGACTATGCCATTACCAAAACACTTTTAAATTTAATCTCAAGATGCATATATGGCACCGACAGCTGTTGGGCTATGCCATTACCAAAACACTTTTAAATTTAATCTCAAGATGCATACATGGCACCGACAGCTGTTGGGCTATGCCATTACCAAAACACTTTTAAATTCAATCTCAAGATGCATATATGCCACCGAAAGCTGTTGGGCTATGCTTTTACCAAAACACTTTTTAAATTCAATCTCAAGATGCGTAAATGCCACCGACAGCTGTTGGACTATGCCATTACCAAAAGACTTTTCAACATCAAGGTGGCGTAACACAGGTCTTCTGCGGTTAGTGCTCTAAAAAAAGTGTTTGTTTTTCATCAGTTAAAAAAAGGAGTCGATAGCAATCCTTCTTTCGTGCTCTCAAATACCTACATTTCTCCTTCAGTCTAATGAGAGAAGGTCGATTACTTAGCTCTGCAGACTCAAAGGTCGTCGTTACGTGAGCCGAGGCCCCCCTGATTAATGTCGGTACTTATTTTCATTTAGTCCCTGTTTATACATCTACCTTTGTCCGGGAAACGTATTTCTTTATTTGCTGCGTTATTTATGACATTATGGTTGGCTGTTGAGTTTTGTTATCTTGGTTGTTTTTTCTTTGTTTTTGAATGTTTGTTGTATTCCACGTTATTGTTGCGAACAATTTATTTCGAGGCAGCAGCCCTACCCCGAAATAAATAGGGAATAAGGGTAGGCGAATGATCATGGCATTCTTTCAAGTTTTCCTATCTGTCTACCTCAAGCTTTACTAACACTAAAAACATGCCCAAAAGGATAAAAATGTAGGTAGGTAATGTTGTTGAATAAAATTTTGTTTAAATAGTCATGATCAAGAGTATAAAGTCATCCAGAATAATCAAACTAAAATCTAGCTCCAAACATCAACAAATCCATTAAAAAATCTCATCAATCTAATGATTATCACGGCGCTGAACATTGGATTAAACAGCAAGAAACGCGCGCCATATTGGCAGCTGCATTTCATTTGCAACAGCACTCTGCTAAAATGTAATTACACTGAGAACACAATATGCTGATATTGCATCGACGTAGCGAGGATACAGTGCGAACGGACACAAGGATTAATTAGCAAATGGAGGCTTCTGTGAAATTCAATTCGAACAATGCGGTATAAAAACCACGTTGATTGTGTGGAAATACTCCTATATCCAATAGTTTGAAAATGGCTTGCCAAAAGGTTATAAACAATATTGCATGAAACTCAAACTCAAAGCATTTGTTTTAATAAGACCATTACGGCACTTTTGAATAACAAAAAAAAAGCCACAATGACAAGACATAATACCTTGAGAAAAAGTACGAAGGAACACTTACCTATACCTTTTTTTTAGGATGGGAAATCATCAAATTACTTTTCCCACTCTGGGCGGAGCGGGAGGGAGTGTCAGACTCTTACTGACTAAAACCCATCCATGTTCCTTCCTCACCCTTTATGTTCCGGGGCCGCGGTATCTCTTTCGAACAGGCCCGCAATCCCGGCAAGCTTCGGCCCTTGCGGGCCCCTCCCCTTATGCTGACATCTCTTTGAGGCGCGCGTGGAACACGAACGCGCCGTCGACACGGCCTGTCGTCGTCGTTAGAGACGGACGGCTAGCTAGCCCATAGCCAACCGTCCATAGGCCCGCGTCTACGGTGGCCGGTAGCCACCACGTGGCCCCCGACGCCCGGTGCGTCTCCCGCGGCGGCCGGGAAGAGAGGATCTCTCCCTCTCTCGTTCCGCCACCTCCTTCGCTAGCATGACTGCTTCGCAGAAGGAGGTGACGGCTTCCCATTCCGTCTCGCTCCGGACCATGGATTGAACCAGGGCCGGACGCGAGAGGTCGCCGCCGCCGCTCGCCGCTACGAGGACACGGCGGTGCTCCGCCGTGTCCTCCGGTCGATCCTCGCAGTGGAGACACCCGGGCGTTTCCTCCCGCCCGATTCGGAGCAGGTACCTCCCGAAACATCCGTGTCCGGTGAGGACCTGCGTCAGGCGGAAAGTGAGGACTACCATTTTGATCATAGATAGAATACTCTTTATTATTTACATCACACAAATAACAATTTATTTAGAAAGAAGAAAATATTTTTCATAAGGTGATGGGCGGTCTATTCGCTACTAGCATTGAGATCTATTAATCTCATCTCTGTCACACACTCAACACAACACACACTCCAAACAACAACAAATCCAATTGCTACTTACTCCGTAAACCGGACCTCCACTATTGGGTAGTGTTCAATCAAAGCCCGATAAACTTCGATATTGTGAGACTTCCCACAGCTCGAAAGTTTCTATCCGTTTAAGTACTTGAAACTAATGCTTATTACTTTGAAGGACTGCACCGTTTCCTGTTATTTCGCCTCGTTATTGAGTCTTGCCTGGCATTAATCCTAGCTTCAACATGAATCTCAAGATTTAAGAACCCCATGTAAACCAAGTCTAGAGACAAAGCTTTGGGTGGTACAAAAACAATTGCTTATTGGATTAGGATATCTTCCAGCGCACTTTTTGATTGGAGCAGTCCCATACTACGCATGTTGAAATGACACTGAAATGACAAAAGAGCACCGCATGTTAAAATGACACTGGAATTACATAAAAGGGCACCGCATGTTAAAATGACACTGAAATGACATAAAAGGGGACCGCATGTTAAAATGACACAAATGATTTAAAAGGGGACCGCATGTTAAAATGACACTGATATGACAAAAGGGCACCGCATGTTAAAATGACACTAAAAATTACATAAAAGGGCACCGCATGTTAAAATGACACTGAAATGATTTAAAGGGGACCGCATGTTAAAATGACAGTGATATGACAAAAGGGCACCGCATGTTAAAATGACACTGAAATTACATAAAAGGGCACCGCATGTTAAAATGACACTGATATGACAAAAGAGCACCGCATGTTAAAATGACACTGGAATTACATAAAAGGGCACCGCATGTTAAAATGACACTGAAATGACATAAAAGGGGACCGCATGTTAAAATGACACTGAAATGATTTAAAAGGGGACCGCATGTTAAAATGACACTGATATGACAAAAGGGCACCGCATGTTAAAATGACACTGAAATTACATAAAAGGGCACCGCATGTTAAAATGACACTGAAATGATTTAAAAGGGCACCGCATGTTAAAATGACACTGAAATTACATAAAAGGGCACCGCATGTTAAAATGACACTGAAATTACATAAAAGGGCACCGCATGTTAAAATGACACTGAAATTACATAAAAGGGCACCGCATGTTAAAATGACACTGAAATGACATAAAAGGGGACCGCATGTTAAAATGACAGTGATATGACTAAAAGAGGACCGCATGTTAAAATTACACTGATATGAAAAAAGGGCACCGCATGTTAAAATGACACTGATATGACATAAAAGGGGACCGCATGTTAAAATGACACTGATACGACAAAAGGGCACCGCATGTTAAAATGACACTGATATGACATAAAAGGGAACCGCATGTTAAAATGACACTGATATGACATAAAAGGGGACCGCATGTTAAAATGACACTGATATGACAAAAGGGCACCGCATGTTAAAATGACACTGATATGACTTTAAAGGGCACCGCATGTTTAAATGACACTGATATGACAAAAGGGCACCGCATGTTAAAATGACACTGAAATCACATAAAAGGGCACCGCATGTTAAAATGACACTGAAATGACATAAAATCAAGGGGACCGCATGTTAAAATGACACTGAAATGACATAAAAGGGGACCGCATGTTAAAATGACACTGATATGACAAAAGGGCACCGCATGTTAAAATGACACTGATATGACATAAAAGGGGACCGCATGTTAAAATGACACTGAAATGACATAAAAGGGGACAGAGAAAATTTACTAGACGTATATTCATAATACCACCATTCCCTCTCATTGTGAGGAGGCCGTGTCCCAGCAGTGGGAACATTATAGGCTGATGATGATGATGATATCCATAATCCTAACTTCCTCACTAAATATTACAATTGCGAAAGTAAGTTTGTTTATTACCGTTTCACGCCTAAGCTACTTAACCGATCATCCTAAATTTTGCTTACGTTATAGGTTATGAGGTGTACAGAAACTGAAATAGTACCTTTCATCCCGAAAAGGTTCTGATTTCCGAGGAAAACGACAATAACGTTCTTATGGTAATAAAGGGTGTAAGACACCTCTTCACGAAGCCGAAAGGCACTTGTTATCCCCGTCATTGCGATATTTTTTTTGTTCTACACCGTACCTGGGAACGGAGATATTGGGGGTCAAAGTTACAACTTTTGGAAAAGTTTATTTTAAACACAAGTTTTATTGTAAGATTGTAACTTTAAATAAGTACCTATACAAACCCCGAACTATTCAATCAGCACAATGTTTTGAGTGTGTTACATTGAGTTATACCAAAAATGTGATTGTTGGCCCCAAAAAAAAAGTAATTTCCCAGCAATAATTTTTGCGTAAAGTTACTTAGTTTGATGTACAGAATGGTTGGTTAACGGCTTTGTGATGAGCTGGTTTACACCCTGTATGACACCGTAAAATTGTCAAACACGTTATATTACAATATAACCCCCCCCCCCCCGCTTCGCGGGGCCCCCTATTTCCGAGGGACCTAACTAACCTAACGGGGGGGTGCCCCAAGTCCCGATTATGGTGGCAGAGATACTTCCGTATGTTCATTTGACAATATTTCGAGATTTTACAATATCGCTAGAGATATTAAAATATAACGTATTTGACAATTTTACGGTGACATATATAATGCTTGGTTGACGGCTTCGTGATGAGGGAGTTTACACCCTGTATCTAGATGGCGCTACGTGTTGTTCGAACAATGATTTCTATTGCTAATGCGCACGCAGCCGCAAAAGCTATCTTTCTATAACTTCAAGTACCTACCTAATAATTGCCTGAAAAAAAAAATAGCACGTGCCCTTATTATGTGTGTTATATTAACTTACCCGTAACAATACACTTAACCGCGTATTCCGCGAATTGGTTTCATTCCCAAAGTACATTGTAACTCGTAAGTGTATTGCCAATAGTTATAGCTTTTCTTGTTTCATGAAACACGTTGCGGAGGGATTTGTTGAAGTGCGAAGTTTTCTTATTTTCTTCTCCGTTTGAGATTAATGTAGAAACATTGTCGTTGTCTCGCTTTTAATGTCATTGGGTTTATTCGCTAGATAGGGTTTGTGACTTAGGTCACCTTATATCCATCAGTGGTTCTAAGGGTGTATCGAGAAAGATAGGCGATAAGGGTGGGTATTAGCGGATAATTCTTGTTGTGGTTTTGCTCTGCTTCCACTTTATCACGAAACAATAAAAAGCACTATCAACTGATACTAACAAATCTATTATCTAGATTTGATTTTTTTATTTGTTGGTGAGTTAGGAATTCAAAAATTCTTTCACCATTAGAAATTGGGTGCCCCAAGTCCCGATTATGTCGGCAGAGATACTTCCGTCGCATACATTTCACAATGTTACGGCTTCACTTCGATAGATTACAATCTACCGAAAAATAATGCGTTATATTGTAGGCAGTATGTTCGTTTGGAAATCTTTCGAGAGGTTACAATCTCTCTAGTTATGTTACAATCTAACGTGTTTGACAAGTAGGTATGATGCTTGATTGACGTTCCGTGAAGGGTCCGTCCACCTTGTATAAACCAGCTTTGTCGTTGCGGTCATCATTAAATTCCGGTGGTCTTTACCGGTCTGCGGTCGCCTATGGAATAATACACCATATAACAATAAGTCCAATACACCAATCTCCAAAACACCTTATTTTGTGTAAAGTACTGGTATTTAGCTGCATCCACATAGTTGGGAAAAAGCCACACAGGTAATGAGTATTTGTCATCGTTCCATCAATAGTGTAGTTCACCCTAAAATAATCTTCTTGAGGAAGCGGGAGCAAAATTGAATTTTAGTTGTCATCTTGTGTTAAAAAGTATGTCAATTGATTGGTGTGTCGTATATCCTATTGTACTTTCATTCTGCTCCCCTTTATCTTGACAAAATACCTAACCTTTTCCTTTTCAAGCTATCTCGAGAACCATTGTAACTACATAAAACATTTTCGGGTCAATGAATCCAGACTCGTAAAATTAGTCAGCACTTCAATCTGTCTCCTTCGTCTCTTCGTTTTATGGTGCACTTACAAAGTTCTCATCCGAGGTAACTATCGCTAGACTAATTAGACGCACCTGCTAGATGTAGATAGGACAAGGTAAGGTAAGCTTAATTACCTTAGATCAAAGATTTAATTTCTTAGACGCCCTAACCGTACCTAGGTTGCGCGAAAATTATGTTTACACTGAGAAGAGGGACTTCACACAACCCGCTTGGAACTAGACATATAAAGGGTGTAAAACACCTCTTAACGAATCTGAAAACCACTTGTTCTCCTCGTCATTGCGATAATTTTTTTGTTCTACACCATACCTGGGAACCGTCTAGTTACGGAGATATGGGGGGTCAAAATTACAACTTTTTGACAAGTTTTTTTTTTAAATTACAAGTTTTTTATGAAAGATTTTGACTTTTAACACCTCCACGACCCCCGTACTATTCAATCCATTCATCAGCACAATGTTTTAAGTGCGTTACATTGAGTTCTACCACAAAACGTGATTTATAACCTCAAAAAAAAAGTTGTTTCCCAGCAAAAAATTTTGCGTAAACTTACTTAGATTGATGTACAGAATGCTTGGTTAACGGCTTTGTGATGAGGTGGTTTACACCCTGTATATTATCAGTATGAGTGCAGTGCGAGCAGTACTATTTTAATGTCATTGTCAACGAAACTTTTGTACTTTTTTTGTTGCGGTACGGCGAATCTAACGATAATGTTTGCTATAGATTTGTAAGAGTAAAGGGTTGAAAACTAATCTAAAATACTACACGACCAATCATAGCATGTTTTATGAAAAAGCGTTCGGCGTTTTGAATTAATTTGAATATCTTAAAGCACCTTCTGATGATTTAGGATACGTAGAAGCCACCTATTCAAAAGCCTTTGAAGATTGCTTGGCTTCAAAGGCAAGCAATCTTGGCATTTGCCATTTTATCTCTCGATTACCAAACTCGGCAAGACCCCTGTCCCTCCAAAGAAAAAAAGGCAGTTTACACGTAAACGATCGAGTACAAATCGATAAATCCATTTTGCTCAATAAAACGTGCAAACGTTTAGCACAGAAACAATCAGGGTCACTTACAACATCTTTATCAGTATCATATTATTATGTATAAGCTTCCGCGCGTGTCCTGTATTGAATTGACAATCCTTCTTCACTAGTATTTTCCTTCGACATCGCTTTCGTATTAGGCAGTTACATTATTGAAATCGGCATTTTCATTTCTTTTTGATGAAAACTAACTTAACTTACTACTTCATAAGTAGTTATTTTCTTTTAGTATTGTTTTGATGAAATTGTTAAATATAGATATTTCAAAGTTGCATTAGTTTTTACTATCATCGATAGGAGATTTTAGATATTCGAGAAATTCCATATTTCTTCACCTCTACCTCAACGCCATGATATCCTGCAATTACAATTTAGTTGCCATAAGAAATAGGTACATATAATATTTTTTTGGAAATATAATTATATACATACATACCCATATAAACTCGCGGCTTTTTCCCATGGGTGAAGCCATATAACTTTGCAACTACAAATAAAAGTTTAGATTGCATTACGACTTCCACGACTTTTTAGTAGTCTAACGCGGGTTGGTCCCCTAGAAGTTTTTGATCACTCTGGCATCGATTGGTTAAAATTGTCAAAGTAAATGTGTGTGAAAAGGTTTTTTGTAATTTTTGACTTTTTGAGTACTCCAACCTGGGTCGGTCGGCAAGAACTTTTTGATCAGTAGGTATAAGAAACAGGATCCGGTTAGCATCACAATTTTTTGTGTAAAATGGCCTTTTTTTGCTAAATGAACCTTTTGTTTTAATCTGTGAATGGGGGATCAAAATTTCACGAAAAAATATGGATAGTTTCCAAAGACCATTTAGTAGTTGTTCTTACAGCCCCATTTACCGTTTCCACCTTGTATTTGGAAAATGTTGGTAATAATTACTAATGATGTAAAAATAAATAATATAATAGGTAAGTAATGAAAATGTACTTAAGCATAATTCATTCTGAAACTAAAGTAAAGCGATAAATGAACAAACAAACCCATCAAAGTGCAATAAACACAAACTGCGTCTCACTTCAACATTACCGAAGTTAATATTATGTAGGTATTCAATATTTGTATGCAGTGTTTGTCCTTGTTACACAACTCACTGCATCTTGCACTTGAGTTGCTCCAAATTCTGCTAAGTTGCATTTACATAACCTACTTAATGGTGGCATTCGTCAACTTCTGTGAACTGCTCGTTTGGGAGACTGAAGTTTGTGCTAAGTACAGCTGAAATCGTATTTGGGAATT
The DNA here is from genome assembly GCA_916618015.1 of Xestia c-nigrum. NCBI lineage: Eukaryota > Metazoa > Arthropoda > Insecta > Lepidoptera > Noctuidae > Xestia > Xestia c-nigrum. The sequence goes on along the minus strand of OU745245.1, from coordinate 7,161,729 downwards.
TGAATTATTATGATCATATTGTGGTTCCCTGCTAAAAATATGGAATGTTGTGGAATGGCTCGTGGCACTAAGCAAGGCCAAAGGTGTGTTGATACGAGGGTGGATTGAAAAGTTCGCGGCCTAACACATAAAAACTTAAACTATTTTAATGTAACTGACCTCATTCGATTAGTTTACTCTCTGGTTGTCAAATTGTAAAATTTTATCGCAATAGCATCAACTGTATTTAAATTAGACTGAATTTTGTGAGCCTTGGTGCAGCGATTTTAAATAATGGAGAAAATTGAGCAACGTGCGGTCATCAAATACCTATTTAAAAAAAAACTTACTCCAAAAGAGATTCACGAAGATATGTCAACAACATTGGGAGAATCTGTTCCGTCGTATACGACTGTAAAAAAGTGGGTTGCTGAATTTAAACGCGGACGAGAGAGTATTGAAGATGACCCTCGCTCTGGCCGGCCTATGACGTCTACGACTGAAGAAAACATCGGGAAAATCTGTGATCTGATATTGACAGATCGGAGATTGACCATCAGGGAGATTGCAGACACTATTGGCATCTCGTATGAACGAACACAAAACATCATTGTCAATGAACTTGGATTTTCTAAGGTTTCTGCGCGGTGGGTACCCAGATTGCTTTCAGTGGAACAAAAACGAATACGACTCATGATTTCTCGCGACTGTTTGGAAATGTTTGAGGCTGATCCACAAGATTTTTTGGCCAGATTTGTAACAATGGATGAAACTTGGGTACACCACTACACCCCAGAGTAAAAACAGCGATCCAAGCAGTGGAAAAAACCTGATGAACCGACTCCAAAAAAAGCCAAAACAATTTTGTCAGCTGGCAAGGTGATGGCGTCAGTTTTTTGGGATGCCAAGGGTGTCATCATGGTGGACTACCTTGCAAAAGGTGAAACTATAAACTCGGCTTATTACTGCACCCTCTTACGTCGCTTGCGTGAAACAATCAAAGAGAAAAGGCCAGGATTACTCAGCAAGAAAGTGTTGTTCCATCAGGATAATGCACGCGTTCACACGTCTGTTGAGTCTATGGCTCAAATTCGTAATTGTGGCTTTGAATTACTGCCCCATCCCGCATATTCCCCTGATTTGGCACCTTCAGACTTTCATTTATTCCCTAACCTTAACAAACACCTTGGAGGTCAAAAATTTTCATCAAATGAGGAGGTCGAAGCTGCGGTGGGTGACTTTTTTGAAGGCCTTGAAGAAACTTTTTTTATGACCGGCATACAGGCGTTGGAAACCAGATGGAAGAAGTGCATAGAGTTAATTGGAGATTACGTGGAAAAATAAAATTATTTTTGCTTATATTTTATATTGTTTTTTTGCTGAGGGCCGTGAACTTTTCAATCCACCCTCGTACATTAATATTATTTTCTATGAAGATAAGCAATATTTCTTCGGTTATATCAGCCGTATTGATTTTTTATCTTGATAGTCGACTAGGACTTAATTTTATATATGTGTATTGCAAACCAATTGCTTTGTATCAGCTTAATGCTGGCTGGTAAGCATCCTTCCGGCACGATTCCGTAATTGCTTAGTATAGTAACCACAGGAGACGCGACCATGCGTCTTGCGGCCTCAGCGGTCTGAAGCCATTATGCCTTAGCCTGTGGGAACGGCAAGTAAATTAACTCGACATTTTATATTATTATGAGCTATACTACATAGACAGAGTAGTAATTGCAGAGACATAATTAAACTAAGACAGGCATGACAAATTAAGCGTCTCTGTTAGAATCCCTGTGGCCGCCCTTGTTCCAGGCAATGGACTGTTCCCTTTAGCAAAAACTGCAAATTTCCTTTTCTTTTTTGGCCCCTCTAACAGTTGGTACCTACTAACTGTTGGTGTACTTTTTTTTTTATTGAAAAATAACTTCTTTCCTTAAGTCAGCTGTATGCTATTATTTCCCAGAAGTTGTCCCTTATAGAGACACTATCGAATGGATAAATCAGTGCGTATGTTATTTTCCCCAAAATGTAGGGGTTTCATTCCTGACTAGGAATATAGTTTTTTTCAAAAATTCAATGATACAGTTTTAGTTTTCATCAAAATCGGGCCCAGAACTCGTTTGAGTATGTTACGCTGTTCCTCATGGTTTCGGAACTGGCCATCCACGCCCATTTGAAAAACGTTGAGCTGCTTTTTCAAGCGCTTCCTTATCCTACGGCTTATAAGACTCTGCGTAGAGTGTCAGTGATTAAATTAAATTGGGATTTTCATAATGCAGAATCCTATAGGCTCATTAATGGGACATAGAGGATCATTGCAGGGGCCATAAAAATACCTTGGTTAGCAGAATCATAAAATTTCCTTCCACACAACGGAGTTGCTACAATTATAATCGGAGAGCTAACGTTACTCATTATACAAAATTTAAATAAACCACCGAAGAGTTTTCATTTCGTGTGTTTAACTCAAACGTCTCCAGACTTGTGTACGTGGATGAAAAGTGTAGGTTTTAATTAAAAGGAACATGGCTTGCTCCACACCGCAAACCCTTGACATCGCGATTTTAAAGATGGAGGAATTTTCACAACATTCTTCAAGCAAAGTCCTTGAGTTTCTGATGAAGTTTCGTTTTAATGAAACGTTTTCGAATAAAACTTGTGTTCATCACGAATTTAGAGGGAAAATGATGAAAAAGTAAATAATAAATGAGAAATCAAAGAGGTAGGCTAAGTTTTACCAGCTAACGGCTGTATTTAAGATTAAGGTACCTACTCGATATTATTTGCTTATTGATCAACCTTTGTTAATTTTATTTCATACTAGCTGTTGCCCGCGACTTCGTTCGCGTAAAAATATTGATAGGTCATGTGTGAGACTGCATCGTTGGTCAAGTTGTCGCAAGCGCTACTGATCATGAGATCCTAGGTTCGATTTCCGGGACGGGCAAAGTGTTATATTATTATTTGTGCCCAGTTGATAGAAATAAGCTAAATGTGCGAAATGTGGGTGTAGGATTAGATACACCTCTACCTAACAGTGGCGAAGGGTGAAAATACTGTCAGAGGACGCCTAAGAAAAAAAAAGAGAATTGTTTATTTTTTGCTTGTTAACTTTTTTTCCCATGTTAATTTTGACCCCATTTTCATTATCAGCAACAACTACGAAAACGACACCCATGATGAAAAATCAAAAATTTTCGTCGGCGCCATTTTGGGTTTTCATTTTGACCTCATCTTCATTACTAGAAACCCCAAAAAGTAATAAAATGCAGAAGAATTAAAATTCCGTCGACTACGCTTTTAAGGGGAATATAAAGTGTTTTAATCGGTATTTCTCAGAAATGGTACATTATTATTTTCATTAAAGTGGTACCATTGGGCAAAGGGGACCCCTCCTTCCCTCCACACCGCGTAACTTGACTACCATCGCATGCATTTCACGAAAAATAATGCGTTTTTTTGTAAGCAGTATGTTCGTTTGACAATATTTCGAGAGTTTACAATATTGCTAGAGAGATTACAATCTAACGTGTTTGACAATTTTACGGTGACATTAACATGTAACTTGATTTTATTTTTATGAAATCTCATAGATGGCGTTGCTTTAAAATTGTCTTTACACTACTAACATTCTTAATTCTATGTTTCTCTGCCCAAGTTACTTAGTTGGCGTAGTTTTTATTGTGTAAAGCTAGATAATAGCATGGCTTTCTCAAAGACACTATTTCAATATCATCATCATCATCATCATCAGCCTATAATGTTCCCACTGCTGGGACACGGCCTCCTCTCAATGAGAGGGAATGGGCTATAATCTACCACGCGGGCCCAGTGCGGGTGTTTTATTTCAATATGCGTCGTTAGATTACACGCTGTCACAGAATGCGTAATAAAAATAAAGATTCACAGCTTCTCCCCCGTAGGTGATAGCGTGATAATATGTAGCCTATATGTTGAGCCGACCTCTTAGTAATATATTCATTCTAAATTTGAAGTAAATCAATGCAGTACTTTTTAAGTTTATCCCGGACATACATACAGACAAACAGACAAAAATTCGAAAAACTATATTTTTGGCTTCGATATCGATTGTAGATCACGCCCCAAGTATTATTTTAAAAAAATATTCAATGTACAGTTTTGACTTTCCTACGATTTTATTATATGTATATGTCAGCGTAAAATTGTCAAACACGTTATATTACAATATAACGTGTTTCTCTCTAGCGATATTGTAAACTCTGTTTTAGAATTTCACGGTTTTTCACTACACTTAAAAGTACTTACGGGATTAAGAAAAAGAAACCAAAGAAAATCACGGATATAAATCCCGTAAGTACTTTAAGTGTAGTGAAATTATAAAACAGTCCTACTCCGTAATGTATTACTATGCATAGTCAATACACGATAATACATACGTAGATAACGAGATAATAAATTGTGTAACTACCTAACCTAAATTTACATAAATAAAAAACTTTTTTGCAAAAAATAAAACCGACTTCAAAAAAAACAAAAAAGTGAAAAATAACTTTAGCTTCTGAAGTCGGTGACCTTTGTTTGATTGCTTTAGTTTTTTTGTCACCGACTTCAGAAGCTAAAGTTATTTTTCACTTTTTTGTTTTTTTTGAAGTCGGTTTTATTTTTTGCAAAAAAGTTTTTATTTTCAACTTTTTAGTGGTTTACATGTGCTTGATACATGGAAAGTGCATACCGTTACAATTACAACAAGCCCAAACACGACTATGGTACATTGTCTCATTATGGAGTTCCGTGACTCTTGGCTTCATCATTAGTTCTGATGGTAGAATGGTTCTTATCAAACGCAAATGCTTCACTTGTTGTAGAAAATACCAAAATCGCAACACGTTTTCATATAAAATTTGAAGAGTTCCCTCGATTTCGCCAAGATTCCATCATCAGATCCTGATTTGGTGGCTATGGGACCATTTGGAAAGAATACCCTTTCCAACAAAAATATAATTTTCCAAATCGGTTGGCAAGCGACGGAGTTATGCCCGAACAAACATAAAAAAAAAAAAAAAAAAAAATAAATAGAAACATCCGAATTGAGAACCTCCTCCTTTTTTAGAAGTCGGTTAAAAAGAGAATTCCGTCTTCTGTTTCATATAGGATACAATAATCAAATCTGGAAAAAGTAAAAGCTTTTGAAACCTACTTACATCGACATTCATTGAGGCCATGAAATTGGCACACGAATCTGATTTGGATATCCCACATTCACAAATTGATTTTGCAGCAACAGCATTTATGATCCTAGCCAGTTTCATTTTGCATATAAACACATGTGCTTTGCTTTCAATGCACTTAGTGTCAAGCTGACTATCATAATAATATGAGAATGCAACTTCTTAAAATTCTGGTAAAAAAATATGCGACTTCAATGCCACGCAGGATGTAAGACATAATTTGCCTATGCCGAATGCATCAACTGATGGCATATATGTCGCGTGCTTGCGGGGCATCCCGACCTTTAAACCGTTTAGAGATTGCCAACAAGACGCCTTCTCTTCGTAAAGTTCCACGAAGCGAAGAACTCGTACTATTAACTATATACTATCGCCGGTCCATAGGACATTTTTGTCCGGTAGGTCGCGTCTCGCGCTGTATTGGCCTCTCTGTGGCTAGAGCTTTTTTATTCTTAAAGTCAGAGAGCGTGCCTCTTTATATACTTCGTTTTGGCAATTTCGCTTTTGTGAACCAAATAGGTGAAACGATGGCGGTGTGGCCTCTACAAACTACAGAGTCACCATCTTCTTCTTGTCTTCCTCTAAGTTTAAACAAAAGTAATTAATTCTACAATCTCTTCTCACAGTGCCAAAGAACAAGAATTGAAAATTCAAGCCAGGATGAAATATTTATTCGAATTTAACGAGAAACAGCGAAAAGAGCGCGCAACAAAAGCCCGTGACAAACAGAACAGGATCAAACAGAGGGTTCTGGCTGCGAATGAAATGGAACTCCGCCGCAAGATCACTATGATACGGCAATGGCGAGCAAATGAGAGAAAGCGAGTGGCCCGGCTGCGACGGGACAGAGAGTTAAAGTTGATACGGCTAGAAAATCAGGTAAGGTTTTTGTTTTCTAAGCCTGTTCTCTCCCTCTCCTACGCAGAGAAGACCTCTCTCCATGTCTTCTATTTCTCACAAACCTGCTCATCAACCTTGTGTAGGTTTACTTTCAACATTTTGTCGGATTTCTATACCAGTTTCAAAATACTGTAGAGATTTTTTCCATTAATCTCGCAAGCGCACAGCAATATTTAAAATGCGTGCTCGGCTACCGAGAAATTCGATTTCTGGTTGAATTTTGTCCGTATAGCGATGACAATGAAATGCAAAATATTTTTCAACGTGATATTCCCGTAGGATATTGCATTTAGGTACTGTAAAGTATCAGTCGACTATTGCGTACGTAACTTAATAACTTTTGCTTCTGTGCCTGAAATGTGAATTTCTTTATACATAAAATGTTAGAAAAAAATAACAAAATATGTCAATTATTAGGAAAAAAAAACAGAATTACGAGTATGAAAAAATCAGCTGTTTCATAAAATATGTTCAAAACTGAACCGATATTCCAGTCTTCCCGCGACCCCGGTTGTTACAATCCGGTCAAAACGTCGAGCTTATATTAAAGGTAAAATTCCCGATTAATACCCGTTTCCAAATGTTTTATAATATTTTCGCTTAACTCGTCAAAATGTATGGAACAGCTGTTTTTTTTTCTGCGAATCAGGGTTTGGTCCCACAGTAAAAGTTGTTCATAACGATGAAAACAATGACCCCATAAGAAGTTTCGTGTATGAATAAATAGAGCTTATATTTTAAGTTCAGCAAGACAATTACGCAAAATAACTTAAAAGCGTCTTAAAAGGCATAATCATACTTAAATAATCATCGTTTATTGCATTCATGTAGTTTAGAAGTTGTTACAAAGTATATAGGCATACATGAAGTCGGTGACATTTGTTCAATTGATTTACCTACTTAGTTTTTTGTAACCAACTTCTGAAGCTTTTTTTGGAGTCTGTTTTAATTTTTGCAAAAAAGTTTTTATTTTTCACTTTTTAATGGTTCACTTGTGCTTACCCCTTCACAGCATACTGGCGTGATGTTATTTTATGAACTGGTGTAAACAATAGATAGACATGAGATTTCCCAGTTCATGTGCTATAATTTATTGAGGAGTTCCGTTGCCTATCTCCGAAGTTCTTCATCAGGTCTTCTCCAAATTGAAATGTGACCACTTCAAGAAAGTACTCTTCCAAAAACTACCCAAATCAAATCAAGTGTACCTATTAAATTTGAAGAGTTCTCTCAATTTCTCCAGGATCCCATCATCAGATCCCGACTTGATGATTATGGGATCACCTGGGAAGTATACCCTTTCAAACAAAAAAGAATAATTCAAGTTCTTTAGACTCGTTAAAGTAGACTCATCTTTCATGGGGTACTGTTTGAGATGCTGTAATAAAATTCCACAAAGTATTCTTGAACTGAATGAGACGAAATTTAAAACATGCATTAAACGCACACTATGCAACGCAGCATATTACAAGTTGAGCGATTATATCGCTCATAAAAATGCTTGGCTCAATGCTGGTCCTGCTCCACAAGGACAGGGGCGCAAAAATTGATAGCATTAACTGGTATTGTTCGGGCTGCTGAAGTTTGTACAACTATCTTTGCATTGTATAGATTCAATGTTAGTATTATATAATCGCATAGCCCATATTGTGTGAGTACTATGTACTAGAAAGCTATCATTCACTGGAAACCTACTTTAGTTTTTGACTTGAATGTGCCCTGGCGGTTGAGAGTATGTCATGCTCACTCAAATGTTTCGCTGATGATGGCGCGTGTGTCGGACCGTTTAGCTCTCTTCAAAGTAGTTGAGCTGAATGGTGCAGATCCATGCGTCATGTTCGTGAACGGGCGCTGTCAGTTGTGACTGGTCATCTCTTAGTTGCCATGGCTTATTTGAAAGAATTATTTTGTTTTTTTTGGACACTTTTAACGTGTAATCTTGCTACATTGTTCTCACATAATTTACCAATCTCAACATGAATGATGTTACCAAGATTTGGTAACCATAATTTGATTTAAAAGAGTGTCCATGGAGTTTCTTGCCCGTTCTTCTCCATAGAGATCTACGTTAGGGAATGGGCAACTACAGTACTTTCACAGTTTTTATGTCTTGTGACTGAGACTGTAGCTACATTTAATTTTCATCTTTGTTTCGACAGTTCAAAAGTGCCTGTTATTGGCCTACTTGAAATAAATGCTTTGATTTTGATTTTTTGATTTAGTAATCGGGGAACATATTATGTATTAAAAAAAAAAGTTCCGACGAATTGAGAACCTCCTTTGTGAAGTCGGTTAATAAGTAGCTGTCATAATATTGTAAGTAGGGGAAGAACAATGTCATCATTTACATTCACAAACTGACAAAAAAAAATAAAAAAATAACATAAGTAAGTCAAATTTGTAGGTGTTGTGAGTATTGTGTACAGGTACGAATTTAAATGTCAAAAGGAGAGACTTGGATAGAGCATAACTGAATCAACCTTTTTATTATGACACCTGAGTCGTTAGTCAATTCACCGAGATGTTATTCAACCACAAAATATCAGAGATCACCCAGATAAGGGTATGTGTTTTTGGCAGATCAACAAAAATAAACGCAATCATTAAATAAAGCTTATTTTTATTATTATCCATTTATTTCAGACATAATCGTGTTAGTAACAGTTTTCTTAAGATCTATGTTAGTAAGGACATAATCTATTATATCGTGGTATCGGCAGCCCCAACAACATTCTGAAAGCATTATTGTACTGAATGAATACGCAGGACGTTGTAGGCTCGTTGCGTATACCGAACCCACAGGCTGCTCGAGTAAAAGGATTTTCAATATGCCCCAAAAAGTGTTATCTAAACTTCCTTAGTACATCGAGCGAACCTACGGGCAGCATATTGCTCCTTACCGAAAACGCCTTGCGTTCCCTTTCTATATCTGGATCATCCTTTAAGTCCTCAGTGACCAGATGACTCAGATATATTATAAATGTATGCAGAATTTTCAATGCCGCTGCCCGACTATGATCGGAGGCACTGCACTGGGTCTCTGTTTTCCTGCTCTAATAACCGAGTTCACACAAAAAAGTGAAAAATAACTTTAGCTCCAGAAGTCCTGTCGGTGACCTTTGTTTGATTGATTTAGTTTTTTTGTCACCGACTTCTGAAGCTAAAGTTATTTTTCACTTTTTTGTGTGAAGTCGGTTATATTTTTTGCAAAAAAGTTTTTATTTTTCACTTTTTAGTGGTTCATATGTGCTTATCCTTCACAGCGTAACGGCGTGATTTTTTGTTATGAACTGGTGTTAACAATAAAGAGACATGAGATTTCAGCGATCCCAGTACATTTGCTACCATTTATTGAGGAGTTCCCGTCGCCTATCTTCCGAAGTTCTACATCAAATCTTTACCAAATTGACAAAGAGGTCACTCCAAGAACGTACTCCTCCTAAAACTACCCAAATCGCTTCTGGTGTGTCTATAAAATTTAAGGAATTCCCTCTATTTCTCAAGGATCCCATTATATGGAACTTAACACATCTAACTGTCGAAATCTAGGTGTATTGTACACTTCTGCGTTCTCCCTCAGAGCATACAGCCGTGATGTTACGTCACTATGTTACATAAACAATAAACAACCAAGCGATTGCAGCAATTACTGCAGCTTTGCCGTGTATTTTTGAAGAGTTCCATTTATATCTCCGAAGATCAGCGTCAGATCTTAACCAAACTAAAATGGGACTACACGGAAAGCACCAGCTTCCAAATAAAAAAAGAATCATCAAAATCGGTTTACCCAATCGAAAGTTCAGAGGCAACAAACTTTATCGAAATCTGGGCGTATTGTACACATCTGCGTACCCCTCAGAGCATACAGCCGTGATGTTACGTCATGATGTAGTATGAACAATGAACCTACAAGCGATTGCAGCAATTACTGCAGATTTGCCGTCTATTTTTGAAGAGTTCCATTGTGTATCTCGGAAGATCAGCATCAGATCTTCAGCAAATTAAAATGGGAACAAACGACAAGTACCAGCTTTCAAATAAAAAAAGAATCATCAAAATCGGTTCACCCAGTCGAAAGTTCTGAGGTAACAAACACAAAAAAAAAAATACAGACGAATTGATAACCTCCTCTTTTTTGAAGTCGGTTGAAAATCATCTCTATCTTTGCTGCAGTGGCGAAGGCAATCCAGTAGGAATCTGGTTTTATGGATAAAACCCGATACCTACTGGATGGCCTTTGGAAAATGGCAGTTAGTTTTCTAGAAGTACAGACAAATAAGATAATCACAATCAAGATAATTATGTACTCTGGCTTACCTCTTACAAAAATGAACCCTTCGCTACTGTAATGCTGTTAAACTTTCAGGCGAACAACAAATGGAATGCACGCATTGAAGCTCAGAACATGAAGATACGGGAAGAAAAATTGCTCTTGCAGATATACACTGAAGACATGGCTGCCAGCGCCAGGAGAAGAGAAAAGTAAGTCAACATTTTAGACATGTTGCCTCTTTTCGATCGTGTCGAATCATGTCATGTTTTTTTCACCACACCCTAGATGACAACATAGAACAATAATAATTCCTAGACACCAATCTTTAAAACAAAACGTTATTTTGGTCGTGCTATTGCCATACAAAATCAAAGAATTATGCTTTTAAAAATTATGTTAATTGATTGGTGCGTTATCCTATCTCAACTTCGAGAGAGGCCATCTACTTTCGTATCCAATTATAAGGATTGTACTAAAATAACCTGTTATATTACACTGTTAATATAATTATTGCGTTTTTGTAAGCTTTATATTGTGCCTCTAAAACAAATTTAAAACAATTTCGATGAAATCCAATTAATATTTTGAGTTCCACAATATTCTGACTTTCCCTAAGCAATCATTGGAATTCGTTGAAATAGCGTTGCCTGTGCACGAATTTTGAATTACGGGACAGTGATATCTACTATTATTGATATTTTTGACGTTGAAATGAGGTACGAAAAAATAACTCTACAATTCATATTTCTATTTAGTTCCTAAAGACCATAAAGTTTCTTCTAACAAAATGTTTGAGCAAAGCTTCTTTTATAATGGTGAAGAACGAAACACAGTCGCTTACCTATAAGGAACCAATAAGTCTTAATACAAAGCCAGTCAATTCCCAGATCGTTAAGACAATAAGCAAATACCTAATCTTAATTTATGTTGATTCATTTCGTTCTTTATAGCGACAGATTACAGAGCAATAAAGTCCTGATTGTGTTCCGAATGACATCTAAATTGCTTTTGTAGGAAACACGTCAGAGCTAATAAAGTTAAGAAAAGCTTCAAGCGGATGAAACAAATTGAATGAATTTTAATGTATAAATGTATATTCTTCTTTTTCGTGTGCTTATATGGCGCCCATGGGCCTCCAAGTTAGCTTAACATACCAACGAGAAATATCTCTCGGGCCTAAGTCCTTGCTAAGTTGCAGTTTTTGTACAGTAACTACATCAACAAAACTTAAAACCACATGTTCAAATTCAGCTTGTCTACTGAGCAGCTGACCATTAGAGATACTTATACGTTAGCATGTGTTATTCCACTGCTGGGCAAAGGCCTTCCTCTATGACTTCCAGTATATTCGATCCAGGGTTAACGTGGACCACGGTCGTTCGTTTTGTCCAATTCGCCCCGCCATCTTCTACAAGGTCTGCTGCGACGCCTTCTGCCTGTGCAAAGGGCTAGGTTAAAGTCGCCTTTTTAGATAAATTATTAAAATAACTAGCTTTTAAAATTAGTAATTTCTGGCATAAAATGTCAAACCTAAATCTTTCTTTCGTATCTAAATAGTAATCTACTGTAACTACTATATTTGACAACCAAAAATAACGAGAAATATTCCATTGTTTACCAGGAAAGCAGAGATATACGCGTACAACACAGATCTGCAGTTGCAGCGCATCAGGCTAGCCAACTGGAAGTTGATACATGGAGGACAAGCCAAGCAAGCTGGTCTCGTCAGGAAAATGGGCATGGAGTTTGAGAGGGTAACATAAACGTAAATTTGGTTTCGATACCCAACAGTCAGATTTTCGTTTATTTTTTTAGTAACAAATCTTATTTTAAAAGAATTGATACTGCGTCTCAATATTAAGTCAAGCTTTGATAGGACGGTTTACTTCAATTCCATTGTATGAGGACAGTTGAGACAAAATGAGAAATCCAAACTGCCTTGTTTTTTTTTTTCGAAATTGCATCGCGCAGTTCAACCTAGAGAGCTTGTCGTCTGCTTCAATCTGCCTCGTTGGCGTATTGGTTGCAAACTTTACTTACTGAGCAAGAGGTTTTATATTTGTCATGGTAAACTGTCAGTGGGATTTGCCAGCAGAAATTGCTCAGCAGCAAGTCGGAGTCAGAATTTGTGCGCGTTTGGAAGTCAATATAGGCTCGCTCGCTCCCACTACATTACAACTTAAACATAACTGTGGTTGCACCCCTGCCTAACCCGTCGGGGAAAACACGCACGGTGTTATGTTACATAATTTTAAATAAATAAATAACAAAAAAAAAGAAAACAATTATCGTTAAACATTCTATAAATCAATAATCTGCTTATTTTCAGTCGAAGCGCGGTGCCAAAGGTATGAGTCCCGAGGTGGCCTTAAAGATAGCCACCGAAGCCATGGGATATGCACAAGCGACGGATGGCGATACCCTGATGACCTTAGGACAAGCGCGAGCCAGAATGGACGTGGAGATAGCCCTACCCATGGCACCAGTTCATATTCTAGAAGAGGTAGGCCGATGTAGATAATGCTGACAAAACCGGGTCTACCCTTTATATGTCATAATATTATTTTGCATAACAGCTGATAGCATAAACTTCATTTCGCAGAAAATAGTTTGGCAGACACTCATTTATCATGCGTTCGAACTCATAATTTTGTAAGTCAGAATCACCTTTAGTCATAAATTTCATATGCATAAGATTTAATAGTAGAACCATCTTATCGCAGAAAGTTCACAGTCAGAATCATCTTTTGGCATAATTTTCATACCGATAGTCTGTAAAGGCAGAACTATCATATCTCAGAAAGTTTACAGTTAGAATCATCTTTTGGCACACATTTCATATGCATAATAATGGAAAGACTCATCTATCAAATCACAGAAAATTCATAAAATCTGTTGATTGGAAACACTTGGTTTTTATTTCCCTGTAAGAAGCTGGCAAACATACAAGCAGCATGCAAGCAAGCATGCAGCATGCAAGTAGGAAGAAGCAAGAAGGAATACAATCATCTGATCAAGCATATACCATGCATACAGCAAACATGCAGCAGCATGCAAACAAGCATACAGCATGCAAAAAAAAAACATGCAGCAATCATACAGCAAGCATGTTAACTGCAAACAAGCATGCAAAAATCATGTAGCATGCAAGCAAGCATGCAGTTTACAACATGCAGCAGGCATGGTTTCTGTCACAGCTCCGGCGTTGCGACGATAAGCTCGTGGGACCGCCGTAGGTCCCACGCGAGCTTATCGTCGCAGATGGGTTTAACGCTCACCACCGCCCGCCCCCGACTGCGGCCCGCCTCGCCCCTCCGCGCCGACGCGATTTTAAATTACACTCTAGGGGTAGGGCAGACAAGACTACGTGGAGTCAGTTTTGGAGCGATTCGTTTCTGTCACTAACTTTTCTAGGACAACATATTGACTTTTTAAGATTATATTTTAATTTAAGTTGAGGTTAAAAATGCTATTTTATGGCATTGAAAAATGGCAATAATGCCAAATAAAATTATTCCAAATGAAATTCTGCAATCTTCATGGCGAAAGAAGGCAAGTGAAATTATATAAAATAATCGCCGTCCTAAATAAACATTATTCTAAACGAAATTAAGCGAAATTAGAACATTGCCAAATGCCAAATAAAATTCTGCCATCTTAAAAGTATGCCATTGCAAATTCGGACATACAAACATTCAGTCAAACAATGATTATATTTTATTTTAATATGCCTTTAAGACAGGGTGTAAACCACCTCACCACAAAGCGGTTGACCAAGCCTTCTGTACATCAAACTAAGTAACTTAACGCAAAAAACATTGCTGGGCTTTTTTTTTTTGAGGTTATAAATCATGTTTCGTGGTAGAACTCAACGTAACGCACTTAAAACATTGTGCTGATGGATGGACTGAATAATACGGGGGTCGTAGAGGTGTTACCACTTAAAATCTTTCCAAATAAACTTGTATTTAAAATAAAACTTGTCAAAACTTATTTCAGGCCTCCGTGCCTCGGAAATCACGTTAAGCCGTTTGTCCCGGCTGTCAATTGTCCATCTTTGACAGTCGTTACAGATAGTCAGTGGCCCCAAAAGTCCGACACCAGTCTTACCAAGTGGTATCTTATTTCCCAGTATTAACTGGGTTGTGGAGCTCAGATAAGCAGTTGCTTCATTTAAAATACTGGTATTCAGCTGCATTCGGTTAGACTGGAAGCCGACCCTAACATAGTTGGGAAAAGGCTAGGCAGATGATGAACTATGCTTTAAGTACCTAAATGGCTCCTTTACTCAATGCACCCATCAGCATAATGTTTTGAGTGCGTACATTGAGTCCTACCAGATACCGCAAAAAAATATTGAGTCCCTGGTGGAAAGCTTCGTAAAAGATTCGTTTATACAAGTACCTTGCATAATAGCGGTTTTTATTGAAGAATTAAAATCCTTTTTTATTTCTTAAAACTGAGCTAGCAAAAAATGGTACATCTGTCGCGATTTCTTGTGATCAAAATTAACTAGACCCATGTTCTTCCAATAAATAAACAATCTGGCAAACTGAACCTACAACAAAATCCTTCCTGAAACCCTTGAATAGAATCCAAAAATAACTGAATATTCTTACACAAAGGCGTCTTAAAATATTGAAATTTATGTAGGTTCACTTACTGCGGACATATGGCCGCTATTATTTCGACCTCTGTCAGCAATAAACCGCGGATTGGAAGGATCCTTTAAGAATAGTGTGTACTTTGATTATTTATCTAATACAAGACAATGTTAATTGAAAAAGTCTCTTAAAAAAGTGTGAAATAACAAAATAATAAAAAATCCCGGCTGCCTGAAATAGTTATTTATGATACTAGTGCGGTAAGTTGGATTTACAAACGAGTAGACGAATTAACGAAAAAAACAAACGGGGTGAGCTAAATAAAACCGTTTATAAACTTACCATACTCGTAGTCACGAGTCTGTAATTATACGAATTTCTGCACGTGTGTCACACAACGTTTTTCAACACGTTTGCGAGAAAATTATTAATTATATTAACCACGCTATATTTTTTTTGTAAATCATTCAATAGCGCTCTCGCGATTTTGGCAAGAAACTGTTTTCTGCAATTTGCACCTTTTTCAAAATTTCAGGTAATATCTGATTCCTTGCTTGAAATCATAATTATAATTATCGAACTCGTTACATATGCCGCATGAGCGTGAAGTTTTGTTGTGTAAATTTTACTTATCTGTGGTTGCGCTAAAGCGCGATGAAGAGCTGGGTTTTTGGCGCCATTTTTACGTTTTGTCTGAATTTTGTGTTTTATTCTGTTACTAGCTTCTGCCCGCGACTTCGTTCGCATGAATTTGCCGCTTGCAACTTGCAAGCGGGAAATAAAAAATCACATTTTTTATTTCTGCTCCGCTGCTATTGGTGAGGTGTGAGGTTACCTATATAGCCTTTCTCGATAAATGGACTATCTAACGAAAGAATTTTCAATTCGAGCCGGTAGTTCCTGAGATTAGCGCGTTCAACCAGACAAACAAACAAACTCTTCTGCTTTATAATATTAGTATAGAAGTATAGATTGCTTAAAAAATGTCTGATACCAGTGAATGTGAATACTCAAACTTTATTTGCATTCCACAATGTGTACTTAGGTGGTAAATTCAAAATGAGATCATTATGGACCCTGTCGGGCACAGCAAAAGACAAAGATATAGTAGGAGAGAGGAAGCTTTAAGAAACAAAAAAATATATCAAAAATAAATCCAATATTACCATAATAAGAATTATTTATACATATATAGAAATTTCAAACATTATTAATTACATTTTATCGTTTAAATATTCATTTATACTATAATAGCATTTTTCTGTTAAAAATAGTTTTCGTGTTTTTATAAATGTGCTTAATTTTTCTTTTTTTTTATTACCTATTTCAGGTAGTTTATTATATATTTTTATAGACATTACATTATTTAATGGGTCACGACTGTAGCTGTTGTTGTTGTTGTTTTTTCTGACGACAGAAATCCCTCAGTATCAGCCCGATTTCAAAATTGGCGTGGAGTTGTAATGTCTTTCTCTTTTAGCTGCTGGAGTCTTCGATAATGGAATTTGCCCGTCGTCGCGTGCACCTACTCTTAGGTGACGTAGAACGGGCGGTGCAGTCTCGGGCAGCCATCATATTCTTCCAAAACTTCAGGCCTCCGATCAAAAAGAAGAAGTAAGTTCGTTGTTAGTAATATAAAGGATAATCCACTCATGTCTCCCGCCAAAAAGGTTTGGTAGCAGGATCTCTTACATGCTGTCTTTTGCTGTACTGTAATCACCGAAGCACCTGGCCAGCGATCCTTTAGAATCTAAATCAAAATATTTTTATTTCACTAAGGCCTACATCGATACACACTAAATTTAGGTCGAAAATAAGTGCACGGCTCGGGTTGGTATGGAGAAGAACCGTCAAGAAACTCCATGGTTACTCTTGTCAAAACATTTGACATTACAATATTATCTTTTCATCTCTGAGCGCTTAGACAAACTAGTCTACATATACATATATCTAAGCGCTCTAGATGTGTGTGTGGCATTTGTGCAAGGAAATTGATTAAACTTAATAATCTTGTGTGCGTTTTTAATTCTGAAAGTGACGCCGGTGACTAAAACATTAGGTAGTAATCGGTTCTCGGTACGAAGGAACTAGGGGACGACCAAAGAAACGACGGATGGTAAGTGTGTAAGATGAAATGGGTTGAATTGGGGTGACTCATGAGATAACAGAGGGACTAATAGAGGAAGTAGGTAAGGAGAAGTCATGCTGTGCCGATACCAAAAGAATTGGAATTAGGGCAGGTGGTTCGTAGCCCGAAGAATTGCCAAACTTAAGTGGCAATGGGTGGGGACATTGCTCGTAGAACGGATGGCCGATTGGGCCGAAAAGTTCTAGAGTTTCGACCGCGAACCGGATGGCGTTGTGTTAGAGGACCTCCCACTTGGTAGACCGATGACCTGGTAAAGGCTGCGGGAATCCGCTGGATGCGAATCGCACGGGACTGGTCAATGTGGCGACCCTTGCGGGAGGCCTATGTCCAGCAGTGGACATCTTTCTGGTGAAATGATGTTGGGCAGGACAATAATGATGAGTCTTGTGTTTATTTCCATGACAGACCAAAGCAGCCTCGTTGGTCTGCCCAAGTGGCTACGGAGCTGACGAAAATGTATGCTAAGACAGGTGAAGGACGCGGGGACAGTATCGGCTTCGGCGATACTACCAGAATAGAAGACGAAGAGGAAATAGACTATGAACCTAAAAGCATTAAGAACAGACCACCTACGCCTGTGGTATGTAGTCCCATTCTGGAATTCTGTCGGCCGAATACTCAAACGTCACAAAATTTAAGTAGCACTTATATTTAACAGATACTCAAAAATTACGTTTGGCATTACATAATTTAAAATTTAGCTGCTCAAATGTTAAGCAGCCTTTAAATTTTGAGTGATGTTTCAGTATTCGGGGGTATGAAACTTATTGCATCTGTCTCACAACTATACTGTTTTCGCTGTACGTGCGAGGTTAAGTGCGAGTGACACAAGACGAACCGTTTCATTTCAATCTTGAACGTCACAACGATTTACAATCATGACTGACACCTTCGTCCTCTCTTCTATTAAAAATTAACTTTGCTGTGCCCGACAGGGTCCATAATTGATTCGATGTTTATGTTGCGTCATTTTGACACCGAAAATCCAACTAGCTGATGACTTCAGCAATTCTTATTAAGTATACAAAATACTTAACAGGACAATTTATTAGTTTATTAGTACTGCTTATTCATAAGAAATTTCTTCCATCGAGAGGAACATTTTATAATATTGTTTGTTAAATCTTTACCGATTTTTCTCGTTGCTCTAGTAGTCGCAAGTGTTGCTCATGTGGTCCGGCTTTTTTTAGTTTTTACTCGACTACGCTGAAGTTTATAAGGAGGGTTATGATTTTAGTAGTCTATGTATGTTTGTATGTACGTGTGTTCCTCCGTAGAGCCTGACCCATTCATCCAATCTGGAGGACCAACGTGTCAATCGATTTGTTATAATCGCCCGGGTAACATTTTATTCAGTAATCGGGTTTTTTTAGGAGTAGCTTAGTATATCAAAAAAGTCATGTTTATATATAATAGTCAGGATGTGTACCTACTTGGTTACTGGCAACTAGCACGCCCCCCTATACGGGGCTTAGACATATCTGAAAAAATGTAGGTGTCCACGTGAAAATGCAAATTATTACCATTCACATCTGGTTGCAGCCGTCGAAGACGAAGTTGGCCGAGGTGACTTTCAGGGACACAGCGGAAGACTTGCCCGATCCTGTGGCTTTGCCTACCTTCCTTCCTGAAAGAAGGAAAATACTTGAGGTAAGGTGCCTTAACACACCTAGATTGTGTTCTGTCGAGCAATGTCCCATTGCATTTATTATCTGGTAGCATCTGATTCATGAGAGTTGCTGAAACTTGAGTGCAGGCGAGGTTAATCCGTGCATAATAGACGTCAATTTGTTGAGATAAAGTCGGTAGTGGATAAAGAACAAAAAATATTGAACTCCAATTTAATGACAGTATCTCGAGGTGTACCTCAGGGATCTGTACTAGGTCCAATTTTCTTCATCCTATTCCTTAATGATTTAGTTGAGTACATAAAAAAACGTTTTACAGACACCAGTCTAGTTATTTTTGCGGATGACACTAATGCGATAGTGTCTGCAAACAACATACATAATTTGGAATTGAAGATCAATAACTTAATAAAAGCTTTTGAACACTGGTTTGGTACAAACAATCTCAAGCTCAATGTAAACAAAACCAAATGTGTACTATTCAGGTCGAACGTTCGGAACAACGCTAGTCTTGAGGTCTTGTCATGTGGAAACAAAGTTGAAGTGGTTGACTATGTAAAATTTCTAGGTGTTCACATTGATGCATTGTTAAGCTGGAAGGTTGAGACATCGTCAGTAACGAAGTCTGTTAGCTCAGCATGCTACGCAATTAGAAGCCTGAGGGAAGAACTGACCTTGGCCCAGCTTAGGATGGTTTACTTTGCCTTGGTTGAGTCCAAGCTGAGATACAGTATTGAGTTTTGGGGAAATAGCTATAAGTACAATATCCGCTCGGCATTTGTAATTCAAAAAAGAGCCATAAGGACAATGCTCCGCTTAAGACAGACGGATTCGTGCAGAGAATTCTTCATATCACTAAATATTTTGACTGTGCCATGCCTGTATATACTGGTGCTGCTAACCAGTCTTGTTAAGAACTTGCCCAAATTCGAAACTGAAGACCAACGAATAGTTAGAGTTAATACACGTAGAAAAGACTTGTCTAACACAATCCTACCGAAATTAAACGTTGTTCATCACAGTCCTAGGTACCAATCAGTATTTTTATATAACAAGCTTCCCTTAGAATTCAAAAGCATTAATAGCGTAAACTTATTTAAGAACAAATTGAAGACATATTTATTGAGGAAGGGTTACTACAGCGTTGATGAGTACCTAGATGATAAGCGACAACCTTAATATTATTGTTCGAAATTGTAAATGATCATAAATGTTGAACGTTATTACTTTGATATTTCTTCTAAACAGAGTATTGTTTTTTTTTTTTTCTTCCTTTTTTGTCCTTTTGTAGTGCCATTTTGTAGTATTACTTATTTATTTATTAAAACTTTATGCATAAGTAAAAACTCTAGAAATGCGGACTTTATTGTGTTACTCATAGATATTATATGACATCATTAGATATATATTATCAATAGTATCTGTATAATTTTATATCTGACATTTTATTTCTACAATTAGATAACATAATATTACCCTTTTTATAAGTATTTGTTTTTATTCATATTTGACATTCTATTATTATTATTGATTATTCACAGAAAATTAGACGACATATTGTTATTAATCTTTTTAACACAATTTATTTTTGATTTCATTGCATTATTCTTAGGAAAAAACACTTATTTGTTTTCAGATTTTCATTTTTATTTGACCATTTGTTATACTGTAAATTATTTTTATTTGAATGGGTATGGACTATTATCGTCTTGAATTTGTTATTTTTATTATCTTTACATGTTTTTTTTTTCCGACTGTTATGTTTTAATGTTTCGTTTTATAAAATTTCTACACAATGTATTTTGTTCTGAAATAAATGACTTATGACTTATGACTTATGAGCACTGCATGTAGGCATTTCTCGCTTACCCCAGCCCCCTAAAGGGGATACGATACGCTCAGCCTATAACAAAGCTTAGGGGGAATAGCACGGTCGAAAAATGTTAAGGAATAAGAAGCCCTAAAGTCCATCTATGCCGAAATATTCTAAATATCATACCTACAGGGTGTAAGCAACCTCATCACGAAGCCTTCAACCAAGCATTCTGTACATCAAACTAAGTAACTTTACGAAAAATTATTGCTAGGAAACTAGTTTGATAAATCACGTTTTGTGGTAGAATTCAATGTAACGCACTCAAAGTTTTGTACTGATGGATGGATTGAATATCGTACGGGGGTCGTGGAGGTGTTTAAAGTAAAAATCTTACCATAAAATTGTATTTAAAAATAAAATTGTCTAAAAGTTGTAATTTTAACCCCCAATATCTCCGTAACTATAAGGTTCTCAGGCATGGTGTAGAACAAAAAAAATATCTCAAAGACGAGGAGAAAACGTGCCTTTCGGCTTCGTCAGGAGGTTTTTTACACCCTTTATTCTCGTAGTTCATTTTGTGTCGCAACCTTGTATAAAATGGGCGAAGGGTGATTATTTCTCATGTCACTGCAGATGGTGAATGCCTCAGCGAAGCTATTGTCAAAGTCGGTCAGCCAGACGGTGGAGAAACGCATGGACATCACCGTAGGCAATGTAACGTTGCCGAACATGAGGCACCCCAGTAAGTTTTCTAGTATTGTTCAGTTTTGCAGAACCTTGCATGCTTCAGTTTTCTTTAAAGCAGCAATAATTTGAGTCTGATTAACATTTCCGTCATTATTATTGACTATTCGACGCACTTTGTGTTTTTGGCTGAAATGCTTTAAAATAATGATTCGTTTCAGTCGAAAAAACTTGCGATCGTGAGTAAATCCTGGATGAGATTTGCATTATGAGATTTACCTACCTACCGTACCAGTAGTGTGTAGAGTCGGGCTGTGGACGATAACATGTTGATGAACTCGACAAATGAATGTCGTGCACGGGCGATTTCATGGTTGATCTTATGAAAAGTAATAAAATTTTCTTTTTTTGTTTAGCCTGAGCTGTCCTACATTCCTTCCACTGTTCTCGGTGTTGCGCCTCTTCTCGCCAATTAACGATAAAGCTATCCAAGGCGTCCCGCCATCTTTTCTTTGGTCTGCCGCGACGCCGTGTAACTATCCAGGGCTCTCGCAGTTTTGTGATATGCGAGCCCACAGCTTTTCGGCATCCGGCGGACATGCCCTGACCAATCTCTTTTTTAGCGTCTTTTTGAGCTACGTTAGCAATTTGAGTTCTGGAGCGAGTCAATTTGACACTTAGGCTGCGGTTCCACTGAGGCGGAGCCTTATAATATTACACGAACGTTCGTTCGCAGTGGAATGGGGCGAGGCGGTGGAGGCACTCGCGAACGCCGTAATAGACAGCCGCATCACCGCGGACAGCGCAGACCTGCGCCGCACCAGCGAGTTCCTCGCGCACCGCATCCTGTGCTCGCTGCAGGCGCAGATGAAGAAGGAGAAGAAGGTACCTTACATCACGCTTTTCTTCCTCAAAGGGTTAAGCGAAAGTAATATTGCATAACCAGCAATAGACATTGAAAGTAGTCTACATTGTGACCAACTGTGAACTGACAGACAATCCCCACTGGGCCCGCTTGATAGAACCGCGCGCTAAGTCCCAGTAAGTGGGAACGTTTTACGGTCAGATCAGACTGAACGGAAAAAGGAAGCTTAGGTCCCAACTGTGGGAACAAAAATCGTCACCCAATTAATACGGACCCATTTTCAATAAAGTCAGTAATTTGCTCGCGCATTTTTCCATTCTGTCTGAATTGACCCTTTTGCTGGCACGCGTGGGTTCGAATCATGGCATTGGACTGTCATTGCAACGACAGTTAAAAACGTGTGTGAGCGACAGACCGTTTTATTTAGGAAATGAAACTAATTACCCTCTATAATACAATTTTAAAGAAACATCCCGATGCGATATGATATCACAATTAGATATTAATTAGCAATATGCAGCAGTGTAAGTAAGGACGCTACAATAATCAAAGTGACTGTGAAGAAAGCAGTAGAATTCGTTTTCATCATTTTAATGCATTTTTTTTTCAGTTTTAAGTGTTTGGGTTTTTTTTGTAAGATTTTTTTTTCTACCTTTGTACAGGAAGCGAAACTACTAAAAGTTAAAGTAGAACCATCATCACCTGAACATGAACCTGAGCAGGTTGTACACACTTCAAGTGTCAAACTCCCTCAAGTTTAGCAAAGAAACTGGATATTTCTTCGCTGAAGGTTATATTGGTGTGTTTATTTTGTTTTTTTTTTCCTTTTTTAACAACCCTCAGTGTGTGAATTCAGTGCTGCACCGCTACGCCACGCTGATTCATACAATGGAATATGTATCTTTTAGTGTACCAAATAAAGTTAGATTTTGAATCGTTCTATTAAAACGTGCGGTACTAAAAGAGGCCAGTGATTTCGCGCTGCGTCCCATAACTGGCCTCTTTCAGTACCGCCACGCCGCGTCGCGTCGCGTCTCGTTGTGAACGGACACTTAGGTCTATGTTCACCGAAAAGATAACCGTCTGATTATCTAAAAACAGCTGTCACTGTGACATGTTCCCATACAAAAATGCGTTTTAAACAGCTGTTTTAGATAATCAGTCTGTCATCTTCTTGGTGAACATGGACCTTAATGATATTTTTAAACCCTGACCCATAAACGACGGGGTGTTAAAAGTTTGACTTCTCTGTGTGTGTGTGTGTGTGTGTGTGTATGTGTCTGTGGCTTCGTAGCTCCCGAGCGAGCGGAAGAACTGATTTTTATTTTGTTTTTTTTTTTTTGTTTGAAAGGTAAATTAGACGGGAGTGTTCTTAGCTATGTTTTATGAAAATCGGTCCAAGATGGGCGCTGCTACAAAATGGCAGATTACATTTTTATTCATAACTCTCTCAATATAGGTATATCAAATGAAAGGGCTTCACTAGTAGAATACTACAGGTACACTATGATGAATATCAAATCCAAGGTGTCCGCCATCACAAAATGGCGAATTGTTCTTTTTTCACAACTCCCTCAATATGGAAATCAAATAAAAGAGCTTGACAAGTAGAATAATGTACACTATATTGAAAGGAAATGAGGAATAATAACTAAAGATGCCCTAGGATGAGGAGGAAAGCGGAGCGATGTCTCAGATGACTGGTACCTAGGTCCTAACGATTTTTTATTTTTATTTATATAGATAACGTAAAATACTTGATTAAACACCAAACTACCAGAATCTTTAAAAAAATGAGGAGTCCCTACAAAAAGCAAGAAGTATAAAACACCCGATACAAAAAAGAAAGTATAAAACTATAGAAAGAAAAAACTATCCTTGAAATTATGACCCTACGTGTCGAGGGCGTTTTAAATTTTTAATTTAATATAACTTTTACATAATTATTGTATTACCTACCGCGACGCGAAGTACTTAGTTTTTGCCCCTCGTGATCAGAAAGTATAAGTAGTAAAATTTTCAACAGAGCGAAACGTCTTTTAAGCAGTAAGTCTAATTAGCGAAATGTCAACATTTTAAAAATGACTTTTGGCTATATAGACGTTCTGATATACAGACCGTCTGATCGTTGGACATTTTGCTACATGGACATTTTGCTAATTAGACTTATTGCTTATTAGACGTTCCGCGATGTTGGACATTTTACAACTTAGCCTTTTTGATCAGGAGGGGTTTTTGCGACTTTTTGTGCGCCCGTTTAGAGCTTCGAATTACACAATAGTTTTTCATGTAGTTTTCACAATCATCAGCAGGGATTCACGCACATTTTATACAAGTACCTGGTCCTTATAACGACTAAATATTTTTTTCGAAAATTACAAGTGTTTCTTTTTTCAAATTCTTCTATGATTGTGATTATGTGAATGAATGATGAATGTGAATGATTTAAACAGCACTATTTACTATACACTATAAACTATATTCACAAAATCGTCGATGTCTTCGTATCGGATATCTTGGCTACCAAGAGATTTTTCGTGCTGCTTAAGCGTGCTAAAAAAACCCTCTGATCTCTACGCAATAAGCCCTTTATGCCAAACATTGCATTTTTGTCTCCCATTTTGTACGACCAACGATAACAATGGTGTTTTTCAATGCTCCTGCAGATTCAGTACCCCCAATTAAGTCTCATCATTTGTAATTCCAGAAGCAACAGGAAGCAACTGATGAAACAAAGCAAGACTTCTATGTTCCTGATGAAATTACAGAAGATGTGTCTTTGTAACCCGTATGGAAATATTATTTTCTGTCTTTGTGTGATGTAGCTGATAGAGAATTATATAAGAAAAAAAAAACGAAAAAGACTTCAATTTTATTATGTGCTTTTTTAGTTTCTATCAAATTAGCCTTAATTTATACCATGACAATTTTATACCAAAAACATGTTCGTTTTGTCTTTTGGATGATATTTGTATAAATGTATCTAAGTTTTTGTTCGTCTAATTAAATATATTTAAAACGGCGCTTTTGTGTTTAATTTTTGAAATTATTGGTATTGACGGTACACGGTATAACGGTAGTACAGGAGTCGTTCAAGCACTATAAAAACTAAACTTGTCAAAGTACAGGGAGGTACTTGTATTTACATATCATCTGGGAAACTGGAAGTCTTATCGGAGTAGGTTGTGTCATCGGCTCTCTACCTATTTGTATAAGTGAGTTCAAATGTTTGTAAATGCATCCACGATATAGCAGATAGTGTGTAAGTACCTGAAACTTATACCTACGCAGGATCTAGATAGGTATATCACCAAACGCAGTAACGGACTGCTGCAAATGCAATCCAATCTCTCGATACATCACCAATTCACCACGTTAACCGATACCCCTCATACAATTCACAATAGACTTATATCGCCAATTTCCTAGCAAAAGGGACTGGCTTAATTCCGGGTACTCTCGAAGCCAACTTATTCTTGGGGGTGTAATTTTGGTCAAGCGTTGCTACGTGATCGGAAAGCGATACAGTACACTTATCTTACTCAAGTTCTCGTTTAAGACCTCACAGGCCTCTTTGAAATGTAGATTGAATGAAAGAACAATTTGGCGGAGTGAATGTTAAGGATACACACCGGCTCTTGGTCTATGTTTTCATGAAATTATGTGAAACATAAGATAGCACTTCTCAGGTGACATCCTTACAAAAATGCTATGTTTTAGTGTTCGTGGTCCCCCCTTCAAGGGTCTAGGTTAAGAAGCCGATTTTTAAACACCAACATAACTGAGATTTCTTTTAAGCAAGGAGATGCCTGTGGACTCCGCTCTTTAAACCACGAACGGAATTGAAAAAAAATAATCAAACAGAAAATACAGAAAATACTTGTTCGATGTATGCAAGTGGATTAGATAGCTGCCCCTAAAGACTCGGGATTATTTCAAAGTCATAACTTTTCCTGCTGGATCCACAGAATTAGTAAGTATGTAATAAATCTCAGCGTACACTAAAATTACCATCAAAATGTACAAAAGGGTGTAAACTAGCTTCTGAGCCGGTACTTGTATCACCGCCATAGATAATACACTATATAATACAAGACAGATGCGCAACTCTGGTTTTCGTTATTAAAACTGTGGACCTAAGCTGTTAGATGGCGCTGTTAGTTAGTTTTTGTCGTCCGTTCCACCTAGTTACATTGATGTCGTCGCACCGCACCGCCAACGCATCGTGTGGCCTCGCTCTTGTCAAAAAGCGATATACCAGCTATTTTTAAATCTTTTTTTAAACTTCACATGTTTGTTTAAGTATGTATGTGGCGTACAAATATTGCAAGCCTAATTTGACACACACTAACGGTTTCCTGATTGTCTTTTTTTTTGCGTTTAAATAAAATCTTGTCGTGAGAATGTTTTTTCTATTAATTTTGTTTTATTTTAAGGATGAGACAATGCTAAAATTAAAACTGTCAGCCCGATGATGTACAAAATACTATTGATATAATTATCAATGAGGCTTGTTTAGAAGCCGTGGATGGCAGAGAACCGGCACCAAAAGTTTTTAATAAAGCATTGCAACATATTAATGAGAAGGGTTATAATATGGCTGCTAAAAAGCCAGTGCCATCTTTTAAAAATAAAAATTTGCTATTTACAAAAGAAGGAATGAAAAAGCCGGTGTGAAAATAAACTTCCACTAGAAATATAGAGGAAGTGGAAGTGCCACATCAATTCAATTCATTTTTACTGGCGAACTACAAAAATGGTAACATGCGTATCATAATATTCTGTTCGCAATATGTAAGACAGTATAATATTAAGACCGTTATATTTTATGGACGGTACGTTTAAAACTTGCCCAACGCCGTTCCGTCAACTATTTACCATTCATGGCGGTGTTGGAAGTGACATTAATAATACAAATATTATACCAATGATTTATGCCTTTATGACACATCAAAACAAGGAAGCGTATATTATATTATCTCATTTAATTAAAGCACAATTAAATGATTGGAAGCCACAGAAAATAATGATAGATTTTGAAGAGGGAATAATTGCAGCGCTAATAGTCTTGTAATCTAACGCATATTTAAATGTTGTCTTTGAGTAAGCCATGCTGTTATCTAGCGTTACACAATAAAAACTATGCCATTAAAGTAGCTTGGGCAGAGAAACATAGTTGAATGAATTTTAGTGACACATTACAATCGAACGTATTTGACAATTTCACGGTGACATTAGATGGTAATGTGCATTTTATTAATAAAAAAGAGGTATCGTTTAGTTCTTCCCGGTCTTCTTCCCGGTCTTCCCGGTCTTCTTCCAGGTCTTCCCGGTCTTCTTCTAGGTCTTCCCGGTCTTCTTCCAGGTCTTCCCAGTCTTCTTCCAGGTCTTCCCGGTCTTCTTCCAGGTCTTCTTCCAGGTCTTCTTCCTGGTCTTCTTCCTGGTCTTCCCGGTCTTCTTCCAGGTCTTCTTCCAGGTCTTCTTCCCGGTCTTCCCGGTCTTCTTCGCGGTCTTCTTCCAGGTCTTCTTTCCGGTCTTCTCCAGGTCTTCTTCCCGGTCTTCCAGGTCTTCTTCCCGGTCTTCCCGGTCCGCTTCCCGGTCTTCCCGGTCAACTTCCCGGTCTTCCCGGTCTTCTTCCAGGTCTTCCCGGTCTTCTTCCTGGTCTTCCCGGTCTTCTTCCAGGTCTTCTTCCCGGTCTTCCTGGTCTTCCCGGTCTGCTTCCCGGTCTTCTTCCTGGTCTTCCAGGTCTTCCTCCAGGTCCTCCCGGTCTTCTTTCAGGTCTTCGTCCCGGTCTTCTTCCAGGACTTCTTCCACGACTTCCCGGTCTTCTTCCTGGTCTTCCCGGTCCGTTACCGGTCTTCTTCCAGGCCTTTCCGGTCTTCTTCCAGGTCTTCCCGGTCTTCTTCCAGGTCTTCTTCCCGGTCTTCGTCTTGGTCTTTCCGGTCTATTTCCTCGTCTTCCCGGTCTTTTTGCATGTTCCCGGTCTTTTTGCATGTTCCCGGTCTTCCCGGTCTTCTTCCTGGTCTTCCAGGTCTTCTTCCAGGTCTTCTTCCAGGTCTTCCCGGTCTTCTTCCAGGTCTTCTTCCCGGTCTTCCCGGTCTTCGTCTTGGTCTTTCCGGTCTATTTCCTCGTCTTCCCGGTCTTTTTGCATGTTCCCGGTCTTCCCGGTCTTCTTCCTGGTCTTCCCGGTCTTCTTTCCGGTCTTTTTCCCGGTCTTCTCGGTCTTCCCGGTCTTCTTCCTGGTGGTCCCGGTCTTCTTCCTGGTCTTCCCGGTCTTCTTCCTGGTCTTTCCGGTCTTCTTCCTGGTCTTTCCGGACTTCTTCCAGGTCTTTCCGGACTTCTTCCAGGTCTTTCCGGACTTCTTCCCGGTCTTCCCGGTCCGCTTCCCGGTCTTCCCGGTCCGCTTCCAGGTCTTCGTCTTGGTCTTACCGGTCTTCGTCTTTGTCTTACCGGTCTTCTTCCAGGTCTTCCCGGTCTTCTTCCAGGTCTTCCCGGTCTTCTTCAAGGTCTTCCTGGTCTTCTTCCAGGTCTTCCCGGTCTTCTTCCAGGTCTTCCCGGTCTTCTTCCAGGTCTTCTTCCAGGTCTTCTTCCCGGTCTTCTTCCCGGTCTTCCCGGTCTTCCCGATCTTCGTCTAGGACTTTCTGGTCTATTTCCCGTCTTCCCGGTCTTTTTGCATGTTCCTGGTCTTCCCGGTCTTCTTTCCGGTCTTTTTCCCGGTCTTCTCGGTCTTCTTCCTGGTCTTCCCGGTCTTCTTCCTGGTATTCCCGGTCTTCTTCCTGGTCTTCCCGGTCTTCTTCCAGGTCTTTTCGGTCTTTTTCCCGGTCTTCTTCCTGGTCTTCCCGGTCTTCTTCCAAGTCTTCTTCCCGGTCTTCCCGGTCTTCTTCCAGGTCTTCCTGGTCTTCTTCCAAATCTTCCCGGTCTTCTTCCAGGTCTTTCCGGTCTACTTCCAGAACATACTGATTTCTTCACAATGTTTTCCTTAACCGCTTTGAGAGCAGTGGTGATGAAATAAATCACACAAAGTAATTGCGCCTGTCTGGGTTCGAACCCACGACTTACTTTTCGTAAGTCGGGGCTGCACTATACAGGGTGAAATTGAATAGATGCGACAAATTTAAATATACAATAATACGTGTTGTCAAGAAAATGTATAAAATATAAAATTAAAAAATATTTGATCAGTGTTACGAAAACCGTTAAAATAATAAAAGTATCAAAAATCTTGCCGACTCATCGCAGTGCTCAAAATAGCGGTCATTTACCTAATTTTGCCTTAATTTTTCTTATTTATTTTGCATATTACTGGAATACCGATAATTCGTACTTAAATAAAGATAATAACATCAATGGACCTTTTGAAAACGATAATCGCGTAATTTTTTTAACGATTTAGATTGTAGAAAAAACAGTTTATAATTACTATGTTACTGTAACTGAAGCTCCAATTTCATTTTGTCGCATTAATTAAAATTCACCCTGTATTCACATGCTTTAGTATTAATTTAAAAAAAATTCCATCCTTCCACGACGTTGTTTGTTCGATGTAGCTCACCATAGTTACACCACATTTTCATCATTTTTTCTTTTAGCCAAAATTTTTCAAAATAATGTTGAAACTGTTCTAGTTCTATTCGATCATCTTCTAGTACAATTTCACTCTATATGTAATTCCAATCTGATAATATTTCCTCTTCTGGTAAATATGCTAGACTACTGCAGAGTAAAACTATAGTTTTGTTACTTTTATCCTTAAATATACCCATTTGCTTTGCTTTGCGTTTCAAACTATTGTAATAATGGAAGTGACAACCTTTTATTTCGTGAACAGTGTTAATCTCTCTTAGCGCTGCAATTATTCCCTCTTCAAAATCTATCATTATTTTCTGTGGCTTCCAATCATTTAATTGTGCTTTAATTAAATGAGATAATATAATATATGCTTCCTTGTTTTGATGTGTCATAAAGGCAGAAATCATTGGTGTTACTGATCGTAGCTACTGTGACTAAAACGCGCTGGTATAGGTAACCACAGTTTATTTTACAAAAACATACAATAATAACGAACAAACCAAAAGTCACCAAATCTAGTTTTCTGTCACAGTCATATTTGGATTTGGATTTAGAAAACAATTAAAAGTTCCGAAAAGGTGATGCCAATAAGTTCGGTTCGTAACATACTCCACATTTTTATTAAAGTCTAGCCTAGAGCTCCTGGGGCACTAACTTCTTAAGCGGTCTCCTGAGAGGGCCAGCACCTGTTAGTATGTCCGCCACTCTTACTACTCCGTCTGGGCCTGTGTATATCTTAGTCACTCTACCTCTCGGCCAAGATCCCCTGGGTAACTGTCCATCTGCCACGATAACCAAGTCGCCCACCTTTATACTTGGGGATGATCCACCGCCGCGTGGAGGCACCAAAGTTGGAAGATATTCGCGAATCCATCGAGACCAAAAATGATCCGTGAGTCTTACGGCTCTGCGCCAACCGTCTCGTCCGATGATATCCCGATCCGTCAACGTAGCGGGGATAGGTCTCCCTGAAGACGATCCTAATATAAAATGCATTGGTGTCAAGGCTTCCTCACAGTCTGGATCAACTGGAACGTGTGTCAGTGGACGCGTATTCACTAGATTCTCTGACTCCAGTAGAAAGGTCTGCAGGACTTCATCAGAGGGGGAGCGTTCTCTTAGGGTGGTCTTGAGTGCTGTTTTGATTGATCTTACCATACGCTCCCACGCTCCACCCATTAATGGGGCTGAAGGGGGAATGAATCGCCATGAGATCTTCTCATCTGCTACAAATCGGTTAATTTCTGCCCCGTACAGCCCTTTTAGTGTCCTGTTGGCTCCCACAAAAGCTGTTCCGTTATCGGACCATATTTCACTCGGTGTTCCACGGCGTGCAACGAAACGGCGCAAACTCATAATCGCCGCGTCGGTTGACAAACTATGTACGACCTCCAGGTGAACTGCTCGTATGACGAGGCAGGTATACAGTGCTACATAGCGTTTCTCTTTCCTTCTGCCAACTGTGACTTGAACTGGGCCGAAGTAGTCCAAGCCAACGAAGGTGAACGGTCTACGATGATGGGCTAGGCGGGCTGGTGGCAGGTCTCCTGTAGATGGTGCGAAGGGTTGAGCGCGCTTTAGCCGACACAGTTGACAATCATGGGCGATTTTTCGAATAGCACTTCGCAAATTGATTATCCAATAGGTTTGCCGCATTTCGTTAACGACTGTCTCGGGATTAGCGTGGGCAGACTTCACGTGATGATGGGCAATCAAAAGCTGGACAGCAGGGTGTTTGGGATCCAAAATTATAGGATTTTTCACACCATCGCCAATATCTTGCATTCGGTTGATTCTTCCGCCCAATCTCAGTAAATTATCTTTATCTATGTAGGGGGATAGATTGAATAATCGGCTTTTTCGATGTAGTGACCTTTTCTCAGAGAGGTAGACTATTTCATCTGGGAAGGAGTCGGGCTGGCTTTTCTTCAGAATGTGTGATTCAGCCACGCGCAGATCCTCAGCGGTTATTTCTTTAGGACTGTCTTTGTATTTTAATAAGTGCAAAAATTTATGGGCTCTCGCCGTAGCTCTCACTAGCCTCATCCATGAGCTCAGTCTTTCTGGGTCGACAGTCAATGGTGTCGGGAAATTATGGGTGGAAATGAGATGACAATGATTATGAACGGATGGTTTTATTTCTAAAGTACTGGCCGTATCTATGTATGGTGATGTTGGCCATTGTTGTTCTGATTCTAGTAAAAATGTTGGACCTGTAATCCAGCGAGATTCTTGATTGAATACTGCACGCTTATGGCGTGTCGCATCGTCTGCCACATTTTCCGCGGTAGGAATCCATCTCCATTCCGTTACAGCTGTAGTTTCGAGAATCTCGCCGATTCGATGTGCTACAAATGGTTTGAAAGACCGCGCATCACTACGCAACCAACTTAAAACATTAAGTGAATCACACCAAAATATACGCTTACTTGGTTTATGCTGATGCGATTCGTGAATGAATGATGCAAACCGAGCAGCTACTAAAGCTGCCTGCAATTCGAGGCGTGGGATGGAGGCGGGTTTCAATGGTGTGACTCTACTTTTGCTACCAATAAGAGCGAGCTTCACTGTTCCATCTGCATAGATATGTCGCCAGTACGCCACTGCCGCGTAAGCCAACTCACTGGCATCGCAAAACAGATGTAGTTCGCGGTAAATGATATTAGATGATCTAAATCCATAATATCGCGGCAGATGCAACTGAGAAGCAAGTTTTACATCTCGGAGCCATTCAAACCAAAGCTTTTGGTCTCCTTGATCGAGTTCATCGTCCCAAGATAAACCTTTTCGCCAAATTGACTGAAACATGACGCGTCCTCTAGAAACAAGTGGGCCTAGGATACCCAAAGGATCATAAATTTGCATTAGGTGTGACAACGCGTCACGTTTAGTTAGCCTAGCTGGCGCTTTGGAATCCAAGTTGAGACTGAAACCTATGACGTCGTTCCTAGGTTGCCAGTTCAGACCGAGCACCCTAGAAACGTTGTTATCGTTACCTAGCATTACATCGTTAAATTTTTGAGATATCGATTCAGGTTCTAATAAAGAAAGAGCTTTTAGGTCGTTCGAGACCCAGTCGCGCATCTCAAAACCCGCCCGACGGTTGAGATGTACAATGTCACGGGCCAGACGCGCAGCTTGGTCTACACTCTGTAGTGAGCCAATATAGTCATCCATGTACACATCGTGTATGGTTGCATGCGCAGCACCAGGGTACTCAAGTTTGCATTCCTTCGCATTAAGGTTCTTTACATATAGGGCGGTACACGGGCTGGAGCACGTGCCAAACATCATTGATGACATACGATACAGCTTTAATTTTTTGTCTGGGTCATCGCGCCACAAAAAGCGCTGCGCATCGCGATCTGCTGAACGGATTCGAACCTGTGGGAACATTTCACGTATGTCCGCCGTGAGTGCTATAGCGTTTTCCCTAAACCTCATCAAGATTGCAAGTAATGGTTGTAATAAGTCAGGACCTGGCAAAAGGAGAGAATTAAGACTGATTCCTTTAAACTTCGCGGCTGCGTCGTGTACGACTCTCAACTTACCAGGTTTATGGGCATGAGTAACGCCAAAATGTGGGAGATACCAAGTGATACCAATTGGGGGGGCCGTGCACTCTTCAGCGTATTTCTTATCTAACATTGCTTTAATGTTATCTCGATACATGTTGGCATATTGCACATCTGACTGCATTTTCTTTTCGAGAGATAAAAATCTAGAAAGCGCTAATTTAAAATTGTTCGGTACATCCTTAATATCGGGTCGCCAGAGTAGACCGGCTTCAAAGTGACCATCGGATAGTCTATATACAGTCTCGTGGAGAGTTTTTAATGCGTGTTTATTGGAATTGCCGCGGTGGTCTCTTTTTATTATGCCAATAGAGTCTAATTTGTAGTAGTCTTTGATTGCGGTTTCAATAGAAAAATTATTGTCTGACGTTTCGGATATGTTGGTATGGTGAAGAAAGTCAACTTTGGATGTTCTACTTGACACGAAGCCATATAAAACCCAACCAAGAGCAGTGTGAATTGCAACTGGTTGGTTATCCTTGCCTGAACGAATAGTATCCGCCACGGTTAACTTCCAATTATCTACACCAATGATTAACATAGGTTGTACTTCTTCACAGCATAAAATATCTCCTAAATCGGATAAATACGAATATTTACAAATATCTTCCCTATTTACGGAAGCTCTATAATTTATACCTAAATTTTTGACCGAGCGAGCATTATGTATTTGGTAAGAATTGGTACAGTTACGCCCTTTAATTATAAAATCAACGTACTGAATATCGCAATCACGTGACAAGCCTCCTACACAATCTATTCGTACTCGTTTACTCGGACCTTCGATACCTACATGCTTTGCAATATCGGAGTCTATGAAAGTAGTTGTACAGCCATCATCTAAAAGAGCGTGAGTCTCCACGGTCCCCCGGGGACCACTTACTTGAACTGCGACGACTTTAAGAAGTGGCCGAGATTTAGGTCTACTTACGCTCGACGAAGGGCGAATAGCCGTAGCATGAGCCGATACTTCGACATCACAGCTGTCTGGTTCAGATTTCTCCTCTTCGATATGAGTAGATGGCTTCGGCGCTGTCTCAAGTTCAGAATCGGAGGTGTCCTCTAGATCGGCGTGAGCTAGCACGTTCTGATCATTATCTAAGTTGTGTAATAGGTTATGATGTTTGTAGGTACAGCCCCCAACGCTGCACGGAGATTTTACTTTACAAAGGTTAAACCTATGCGACCTATTTTCCAAACATCTATGACACACTTTATTCTTTTTTATAAATTGCCATCTGTCATTCACTGACAATGCCAAAAATTTGTCACATTTGTTGACATTATGTAATTTCGAACAAAAAATACATTTATTTCCAGTTTTATTTACAAAAGAATTGGAAGGTTTTTCGTCTGGTAGGCCTTGATCTGAATGCGTGCCCCTCTCGATGGGTAATTGAACAGAAGCCGTCGAAGAGTAGAAATCTTGAATTCCATACTTTGTATGCAGTTCACACTCACGAGATAGGAAGTTAGAAAGCATCTCCAACTTGCTGATGTGTTTGCCAGTATGACTAGCCGCAAACTCATACCACTTTGCGCGAATGATTGGGGATAGTTTGGTCATTAAAGAATTAAAAATTTCGGGAGAATGCAGATAGTCAAACTGATCCAAAAGTTGTATTATGCCAATGCAGTTTTTGACCCGGCACGTAAAATTAACAAAATCTTTACCTTCTGCGCCAACTTTAGGTAAAGCGCGCACAGCGTTGATTTCCTGCATCACAATTTTTTCGGGACGACCAAAACGCATCTCGAGGGCGTCAATGACCTCCATAGGGTCGTTCGCTGATACAAGTAGAATATAAACGGCTTCACGAGCGGCGCCACGTAACGATGAACTGATGCGAGCTAAGTTTTCCACTACAGAAAATGATGCCTGTGTATCAATAAAAATACGCTTGAAACCAAGCCAGTCCGTGGCAGATTTTCCGTCAAATACTGGCAGTTTGATGTCCGGCTTCTTGAGACTACAGATATTATCGTTATGTCCGCAGCTGATGGCAGCTCCATCGTGTGGCTGGAAATTATTGTTAATTTTATTTGTGTAAAAGTTAGTTGGGTTTTGGTTAGGCACGTAGGTCTCACGGTGTACATTTTTATTTATTATTCCGGAGTGTACATTTCGACCTGGGCCTGAACCAGAAGGAACATTGAGCATGGTGTCGTTGCATACGGTCGTGTGCGCCGTTGCAGCGGGAGGCACGAGCATTTTACCTCCTGGGATGATGTTTGTTTGCACGTCATTAAGCCAACGGTTAATGATGTCCGCTTGTGCACCAGCGCGATCGCCGCTATGATCGCTGCCTCTTACGCTTTCTGCTTCGATAGCGGCCAGTTCGGCCTGAAGGTGTAGGTCAGCCGCTTTGCGTTCGAGTTCGGCTTGTCGGGCTGTGATGTCACAGAGCTGACGTGCGTGTAGTGCTTCAGCAGCGAGTTTTTTTGCCTTTACGGTATTCGAGGATCGTGAAGACCCTAGCGATTTTGTGGTGACCGACTTAGGTGTGTTGTGTGTGTGTTGTGGAGGGGGGTCACGGCTACCTGAGGGCACACCGCTGTCGTCATGGACATGCGGTGCTTGATGGGCCTTTAATAGGTAAGGAAAGCATACAGACTTTGAGTTGGGTTCATCAGCTGTCGGGGGCGCGCTGCTGTTAATATTGACGGGCGGCGCTTGGTGGGCCTCCGACGGGTGGGCTGTGCATCCATTCTCATTTCTGCTAGGGCCGGCGACTCCGTTTGAAGCTCCTTGTGGTGATTCACTATTTTGTTGTTTAGATCGGGTATTATAAACCATGGCTCCTTTTCACGTGGGAGAAGGACCAAAATGTTACTGATCGTAGCTACTGTGACTAAAACGCGCTGGTATAAGTAACCACAGTTTATTTTACAAAAACATACAATAATAACGAACAAACCAAAAGTCACCAAATCCATGGTACAATAATATACTTCGCCAGGTATAGCATTCCGAGAGACAGAAGTCACGTGGGTGTCTCGTATCTACGTCATAAGCGCTATCAATGGTTCTCAAACTTTATAATCTGGGGAAATTCAATCTAGTAAAACAATGATATAATTATTATATTCCTACTAACTTTTGCCTTTAGCTCTACCCGCATTGTAGGTTTTCGGGGACTAAAAGAATCCTATATCCATGCTAGGGTTTCAGGCTTCAAATTACAAGCCAAGGTTTGGTAGTCTTTTTATGTGAACAAAGGTACTATAGAGACATTAGAGACAAATCTACTTTAGCATTCACTATATCATTGTACCGTATTGTATTGTACAACGGGCTGGTTTCCGCAACTCCACGTCAAAGCGTATATTTTTGCGTATGGGCTATAATCCACCACACGGGCCCAGTGCGTGTTGGTAGATGTCACATGTCTTCAAATTTTTGACTCTAGGGCATGCCACAAAATAATATTGGGAATCACTGTTTTAGTGGCACTGAGCGAGACCGGCACATATGTTGGAAAAGAATAGCGATACACGACGAATTGTCAGAATGTCAATGAGACAACCCGTTTCAGTGTTACCAGTGGTGTGAAAGAATAACTCCCTAACCACCTATAATTCCTGTGCGAATCCGATCAAACATTGAAGTTTTAATTAACAATAACATTGGTTTATGACTAAATTGAATTATTTTGTTTGGTCAAGCAAACGAAAACAACAATTTAAATGCAGTTTATATTTTTTTAACAGAATGGTGACTGAAAATGTTTCCATGATTTTGTGCTTTGTTGCAATAAAGTGGCAACTGAATAATGACGTAGATACGAGACGCTCCCGGAATGCCAGACCTTGTTTTATTTGACCATGACCAAATCTAGTTTTCTGTCACAGTCATATTTGGATTTGGATTTAGAAAACAATTAAAAGTTCCGAAAAGGTGATGCCAATAAGTTCGGTTCGTAACAATTGGTATAATATTTGTATTATTAATGTCACTTGCAACACCGCCAGGAATGGTAAATAGTTGACGGAACGGCGTTGGGCAAGTTTTAAACGTACCGTCCATAAAATATAACGGTCTTAATATACTGTCTTACATGTTGCGAACAGAATATTATGATACGCATGTTCCCATTTTTGTAGTCCGCCAGTAAAAATGAATTGAATTGATGTGGCACGTCCACTTTCTCTATATTTCTAGTGGAAGTTTTTTTCACACCGGCTTTTTCATTCCTTCTTTTGTAATTAGCAGCAGGTTTTTTATTTTTAAAAGATGGCACTGGCTTTTTAGCAGCCAAATTATAACCCTTCTCATTAATATGTTGCAATGCTTTATTAAAAACTTTTGGTGCTGGTTCTCTACCATCCACGGCTTCTAAACAAGCCTCATTGATAGTTATATCAGTAGTATTTTGTACATCATCGGGCTGACAGTTATTGATATGAGGTTTTAATTTTAGCATTGTCTCATCCTTAAAATAAAACAAAATTAATAGGACTCACGACAAGATTTTATTTAAACGCACAAAAAAAAAAGAAAATCACGAAACCTTTAGTTTGTGTCAAATTAGGCTTGCAATATTTGTACGCCACATACATACTTAAACAAACATGTGAAGTTTAATAAAAGATTTTAAAAATAGCTGGTATATCGCTTTTTGACAAATAAGAGCGAGGCCACACGATGCGTTGGCGGTGCGGTGCGACGACGGAGCGGCGCCGCAAACGTCATCCTACATACAAATCACTACCCCACTAGTGCGCTGCGCCATACTATCACTGTTGTGCAATGCCATTTTGACAGTGTTGTACGACGCTGCGACGACGCAACGCAGCGCAACGCATCGTGTGGCCTCGCTCTTATCGATAGCTATATGACTGCGTTGCGTTCGAATGAAATCGTCATAAGATGTAACTTAGACATAAATTCCAAACTCGATAGTCATATTTTATCGGAAAAAAGCGATTAGGTGTGTAGGACAAATATTACTTACAGTAGACAATGTAATTGAGCCAACACACTTTTCATTGACGTCAATGACTTCGTTATTATTTATAAGTGGCAACACAGTACAGTACAGTACAGTGCAGTACATTTCCTCACCAAAGAGGTTTCATTAAGTAAGTTCATTAAGACGTTGGTTGCCATGAGCATGAAAGTACTAGGAGTACATGACTCACGAGAGCTAACTAATATATCTTTTGAACCTACGATGGTACCTATCTACGATGTAACTAGGTGGAATAAAAAAGTCTCATTAGTTACATTAAAGTTACATTTTTAAATAATGTAACTACTAGGAATAAAAATGTCCAGCTAGTTACATCGATGTAACTACAATGTAACTAGGTGGAACGGACGGTTTTTGTTCAACCAAATAAATATAAAAATAATTCTTGACTACGAATTTGAACTTGTGAACTATAATTATTTACAAGGCAACCTCCTTCACTAACTAATAGTCTAAAATAGCTGTTCTCGTTATGACAGTTGAAAGCTGTCAAACAGTTTAAAAGTTGGTGTCCTTAAACACACAGATGGCAGCACTATCTATGAAAATTTTGTTTGAAGCCAATGGTGGAAGTTTTACCCCCCTGATCACCGCTAACAAACTTACACATTTCATCGTGATCGTGTGACCACAGATATTTTGATCTCAAACTATCTGAATTTAGGTACTCGAGGCAAGGAATAAAAACTTTTGAGCTATGAGGAGTGCTTTGGAGGGTACGATTGGAGAATATCGGTTCATGACACCCGAACTTAGACCACGCTTACCTCGTTTGCCCATGCATAACAAAAATAGGATGCTGGTGGCTGTTCTGGATTCGCAGTTGTCAAATTACTTTGATAACTGCGAACACCTCACCGATGTTCATTCGATCCTGTATTGTGCGGCCGTAGCGGCATGTCGTGTAGCTCATGTCAAATTTTCTGATGACAGAGCTACACGACCAAAACCAGCCATACCAGCATGGCAATACAGGATTGATAAACGTTTTGGTGGGGCCAGAGCACTCATCGGCAAATTGATCTGCTTCAGGGAGGGCAATACTCGCCCTAGAGTGATGCGTTTTGTGAGGCGGGCGTTATGGGGGACTGATATCAGTCCTCGAGACTACATATCCCGTGTCACAGAGCGCATCGACTTCCTGAAGCAGAAAGTGTATGCATGGGCAGGCCGTATTCGTAGATATAAGCGGCGGGTGGACCGATACACTCAGAATCGCACATTCCAAAGATCATAAGGTGGGCTTGGGAGCGACCGCACCAAGGTGTGGCTGACACGCGCCTGCCGGAAGATGATGCAATGTGTTCGTTCTGGCGCAGCATCTGGTCGGTGCCTGTCAGCCATGCTGAGGGCGAATGGACTCGGGTGATTGAGCGAGTGTGCGATCCAGTACTAGAAATGGGGGCAATTACTATCAGCCCCCAAGACGTAGCTTGTGCAGTCCGTCCGTTGCCTAATTGGAAATCTCCAGGGCCGGATGGGCTGCACAACTTCTGGATTCAATGGTTTACAAGGTCGTATGCTCGCTTGGCGACCCTATTCCAGTCAGCCTTAGAGTCGGGGTCGCTGCCAGAATTCCTGACAACAGGTGTAACCCATCTGCTTCATAAATCGGGTAGTACTACGGAACCCAAAAATTATAGACGGATCACGTGTCTCCCTACAGTCTTTAAAGTTCTTACATCAATTTTGAGAACTAAAATTAACAAACACATAGATGACAATTCTACAGGGTGTAAACCACCTCATCACAAAGCCGTTAACCAAGCAATCTCTACATCAAACTAAGTAACTTTACGCAAAATTATTGCTGGGAAACAACTGGTTTTTTTGAGGTTATAAATCATGTTTTGTGGTAGAACGTAGAACTCAATGTAACGATCTTAAAACATTGTGCTGATGGGTGGATTGCATAGTACGCGGGTCGTGGAGGTATTACAAGTCAAAACGTACAAAAAAAACATACATTAAAAAAAAAAACTGGTCAAAAAGTTGTAACTTTGACCCCCCATATCTCCGTAACTAGAAGGGTCCCAGGTATGGTGTTGAACAAAAAATGATCGCAATGATGGGGAGAACCAGTGCCTTTTGGCTTCGTGAAGAGGTGTTTTACACCCTTTATAATGTCTGCTTCCCAAAATGGATGTAGGAATGGGTCCCGTGGTACTAAGGAGCTACTCCTCATTGATATGGCCATTAGCCAACAGGTTCGCCGTTCCCGAAAGGATCTGTCGACATGTTGGATAGACTATAAGAAGGCCTATGACTTGGTGCCACATACATGGCTCATGAGGGTGCTAGAGTTGTATAAAGTTGATGCAACTCTGCGCACTTTCCTGATGTCATGTATGGGGCAATGGAGGACAGTCCATCGTTATCCAGGATGTCGGCAAATTCAGAGGAATAGCGAGCCAATAAGGATAGAGCGGGGTATATTTCAGGGCGATAGTTTGAGTCCACTTTGGTTCTGCTTAGCCTTTTTTTTTTTTTTTTTTTTTTTTTTTTAGGATGGGAGTGGGAGGGAGTGTCAGACTCTTACTGACTAAAACCCATCCATGTTCCTTCCTCACCCTTTACGTTCCGGGGCCGCGGTATCTCTTTCGAACAGGCCCGCAACCCCGGCAGGCTTCGGCCCTTGCGGGCCCCTCTCTTTTTGCTGACACTCTTTGAGGCGCGCGTGGAACACGAACGCGCCGTCGACACGGCCTGTCGTCGTCGTTAGACGGCCGGACGGCCAGCTATTGCCCATAGCCAGCCGTTCACAGGCCCGCATCTACGGTGGCCGGTAGCCACCACGTGGCCCCCGACGCCCGTTGCGTCTCCCGCGGCGGCCGGGAAGAGAGGATCTCTCCCTCTCTCGTTCCGCCACCTCCTTCGCTAGCATGACTGCTTCGCAGAAGGAGGCGACGGCTTCCCATTCCGTCTCGCTCCGGACCATGGATTGAACCAGGGCCGGACGCGAGAGGTCGCCGCCGCCGATCGCCGCCACGAGGACACGGCGGAGCTCCGCCCACGCAGGGCAGACTTCCACCGTGTGCTCCACCGTGTCCTCCGGTCGATCCTCGCAGTGGAGACACCCGGGCGATTCCTCCCGCCCGATTCGGTGCAGGTACCTCCCGAAACATCCGTGTCCGGTGAGGACCTGCGTCAGGCGGAAGGTGAGGACGCCGTGGCGCCTCTCCAGCCACTCCTCAAAGAGGGGACTTACCGCCACTATCGTGGCGTGCCCTGCACGGGGTTGCGACAGTCGCTCTCTCCATGTCGCCATGAGATCGCGCCGGAGGTCAGTCCGCTGAGCGGCAATTTGCCGCGGCAGCGGAGTTTCCCCCCGGCGTAGTACCTCCGCGCGCCACTCATGCAGGCGCGCGAGGACTATCGCCTCCAGATCCCACGGCGGCAATCCGGCAAGCAGGCCCGCCGCCTCGCGAGAGATCGTGCGGTACCCACGGACCATCTTCACGGCCACCACTTTTTGGGGCGCGTTCAAATGGTGAGCGGCTCGCCGCTTCAACGAACGCGCCCACACTGGGGCCCCGTAGAGGGCCATGGACCGCACGACTCCCGCGTAGAGCCTGCGGCAGGAGGCGTTCGGCCCCCCAAGGTTGGGCAGGAGCCGCCTGAAGGCAGCCCCTGTCCGTTCCAGCCTGGGGGCCAAACGTCGGAAATGCTCCACGAAGTTCCACCGGCTGTCGAGGACGAGTCCTAGGTACTTCAACGTCGACTCGAC
Source organism: Xestia c-nigrum (assembly GCA_916618015.1). NCBI lineage: Eukaryota > Metazoa > Arthropoda > Insecta > Lepidoptera > Noctuidae > Xestia > Xestia c-nigrum. The sequence continues at coordinate 7,119,771 of OU745245.1, read as the reverse complement.
GCCGATGGATACCCCTCCTACCGTCAGTGTGGATCCCGACGGTGGCGCATTCCGAGGCCCATGAAAGCACATGGCCTCGGACTTGTGCAATGCCACCTCGAGACCCAGTTGCCGGATCCTCTCAACGACTATCGCAACCCCGCGTGTCATATTGTCGGCCGCCGCCTCGTGCGACCTCCCCTGTGCCAGCACCAGGGTGTCGTCTGCGTAGCAGACGACGCTGACACCACTTGGGAGGTCCGCGCGCAGCACCCAGTCGTAACCGATGTTCCACAGGGGCGGTCCCAGAACCGATCCCTGTGGGACACCGCACGACATCTCTCGCCGGTTCCAATCTCCGCAGCGACTGGGGTAGATGACGGCCCTGTCCGTCAAATAGTCCCCGACCACACGACGGAGGTAGGTCGGCACCCGGTGATACCGGAGTGCCTCCATGATGCAGCTCCAGGGCAGGGAGTTGAAGGCGTTGGCGATGTCGAGAGACACCGCCAAAACAACCCCGCCCCGGGATATCGCATCCCCCGTCGTGAGGGCTCTCACGCGCATGATGGCGTCCACTGTAGAGCGCCCCTTGCGGAAACCAAACTGGTTCTCCGCAAGATTCGGCCCCATCCCCTCAAGGTGCTCGGCGAGGCGGTTTGCAATGACTCTCTCAAAGAGCTTGCCCACCTCGTCGAGCAACACAATGGGCCGAAATGCGGACGGAGAGTCCGCAGGGCGCCCCGGCTTCTGGATGAGGACCAGTTTCCCCGTCTTCCAACGAAGCGGGAACTGGCCTCTCTCCAAACATGCGCTTAAGAACCCCTTCAGTCGGGGCCCGAGAGCCTCCGCATCCGAGGCCAGGACCCAGGCTTTGCCAGGCAAGCCATCGGGTCCCGGGGCGGTATTTTTGGCCTTGAGCCTACCTACCGCCACTCTCAGGTCTACCCCAGTCACTTCCGGAGTGTCGTCGTCGTCGCTTGGGTCCGACACCGCAGGTGGCGGAGCCATAGGCGGGGGCGGATGTTCCCCCCGCGAGGGGAACAGAGCGCTCACCACGTCCTCCACGAGGTCGGGCCGGAGACTCTGCGTCAGCGGGGGGGCCCAGGTGCGGAGTTTATTCCGCACCATCTTGTAAGGGCGCCCCCACGGATCTCTGTCGAGAGTTTCCAGCATCTCCGAGCGGGCCAGTTCCCTGGCCCGCAGGACAGCCTCCTGGAGAGCGGTCTTCGCCGCTCTGTATCCCTCGTACAGCTCCGCCTCAATGGCTTCCGCATCCGGCGGGCGGATGCGGAGCCTGCGATGCCTGGCGTACAGGCGCCGCGCTTCGACGCACGCCTCCCTCAGAGACGTTATTTCGCGCGACCACCAGTACACCTGGCGTCGGGCGCTTCCTGGCCGGACTCGGGGCATTGCCACGTCACATATGTCGGACATGGCCCCCTGGAACCACTCTGCCTCAGTGTTAACGTCGGCAGGCCTGTCCGGTGATGTCACCCAGGCCTGCACGATCGAGGCTTCCAGGAGGAGCTCCCGGTCCAGCTGCTTCAGCGCCCAACGCGGACCACTCGGGGCCTGTTGGACCGGCGCGCTCGAGGACTGGGCGGAGACGTCAAACCGGATGTACCGGTGGTCGGAATGTGTCTCCACCCCCTCCATGACACGCCAGTCGACGACACGCGGCGACAGAGCGGGGCTAGCGAACGAAATGTCCACCACCGACTCGCCCCGCATCCGCACACACGTGGGAACAGAACCCCGATTAAGGACGTCCAGGCCCCTCTCCAGGGCCCAGTCCTCCACCATCCTTCCCCGCACATCTGTGCAACGAGAACCCCAAGCCAAGTTCTTGGCATTGAAGTCCCCGAGGACAAGCACGGGGAGGGAATGGCTTCCGACGACGACACTCAACTCTGCGAGAGAGTTGTGGAACTCGGCGAGAGTTCGGCTCGGGGAGAAGTAGACTCCCACCACGACGATCTCCCCGAACCGTGCTGCTACGCACCCCCGACCCCTCCTGACATTTTCAAGGGTCGGGGTACCGGCGGCGGCCGATGACACTATGGTCACTGAGCCGTCAAGGTCCGCCACCCAGTCTTCCCTGGGCAGGACAAAGTACGGCTCAGAGACCACAGCGATGTTGATCAACCACTGCGCCATGCTCTGAAGCAACAGGTTCTGAGCACAGGCGCAGTGGTTGATGTTCGCCTGGAGGAAGCGTAATGGCGCCGTTATTGACAGTCCATTATCGCCTCCTCCCCCCGGGACCCCTGTGAGGGCCCCTCCGCAGGCGAGCTCAAAGCGGGAGCGGCGGCGGCGACAGCGACAGCGGCTGTGGCGGCCGCGGCAGCGGCAGTGGCGACGGTGGCGTTGGCGGAGGTGGCGGAGGGCCTTCCCCTGCCCTTGGCTCCGCTCTTGGCGGGAGCGGCGCAGGCCTTGCTCCCAGCCCGATGATCGGCCGGCTTGCGGGCCGCCGCACATGCAGGGCAGTGCGGCGCAGCGCTGCAACCAGCCGACACGTGGCCGGGCTGACCGCAGCGGAAACAGAGACCGCTGCGGTCAACCTCCGAGGCACACTTCACTGACACGTGGTGTCCCACGTGGCAGCGGAAGCACCTCAGAGGTCTGGGCTCGAGCAGTTTTACCTGCGCCGATATCCAGCCCACCAAAAGCCTTCGGCCCTCCACAATGGCTTTCGCCGCCGCCACGGGGCAGCTCACCGTAACGGCTTGCATTCCCGTGGGGTCCGGACGAAAGGTGCCTGCCTTGACCTGCTCGGCAGAGCACCCCCCGGACCTAGCGACGGCGGCCACCACCTCCGCCTCGGTGACACAGTCCTCCAGACCCATGACGCGCAGATCAGCGCATCTGACGGGTCTGGAGACTCGGGCCTCGTCCGCGTTTAGGGACGCTCTCAGCTTTTCAGCGAGAGCATCCGCGGACGAGCCGCTGGTTTCACCGGGGATCTCCAGCATCCGAGCCCCCGTTGCGGTGACTCTGAGCCGGAGGCCCCCGGTGATCCCGAGCTCCCCGAGATCCACCGTCTCCTTGGCCTTCGCCAGCAGGTCGCGGTAGGTCACGCCCTTCTTTTCCGCCTCCGGCTGTAGTGTAATCACTACAGCGGCGGTTTTCGGGGCGCGAAGCCTAGCCGCGACCTTTCGCGCCTTATTTTGGCGCTGCCGCTCCCGTTTGCGGGCCTTTTTGGCCGCCCTTCGCCCCTTCTGCTTCTCCCCGGCCACTTGCCATCCGGCTTCAGCCGTGGGAGGTGCAGGGGGTGTGGGCCCACCCGCCACTGGCGCTGGCGCCGGCACCGCTGCCGTCTGTGCCGCCGCCTTGCCCTTCTTTTTCTTTTGGGCCGCTTTCTTCTGCCCAGCCGGTGCCGCTACCTGTTTGGCCGGAGTCGGCTTTACAGGGGGCGGGGGGGGCAACGCAGCCACGCCGGGGGGCCGATTGGATGGCCCCGGAGTGGATGCAGCAGCCGCGTACGAGCCTCTGCTCGTGCCCGCGACCGTCTTGTTCGCGCCCAGGGGAGGGCGCAGAACAATTCCCTCCAGGACGGAGAACCGCGCCTGGAAGGAAGCTAGCTCCTTTCGAACCAGGTCCAGGACCTGGTTTTCCACCGGCACAGGCTGGCTCCCCCTCTGAGCTTGGGCCCCTCCACTTTCAGGGGCCACGCGGGGGCCAGGCTTACTCAGACTGGCCAGGTCTGCCTTGAGCTTGGAGTTCTCCTTCTGGAGAAGCTCCATATCCGCCGCCAGGCGGGCCATTTTCGCCCGCAACTTGACCACCTCATCCCCTTGTGAGGAGGGAGGTGGAGGCCCCAAGATATACGCCTCCGCCGCCGCCAAGATGGAGGCGGAAGCCGCGGGTATGGCCTTAAGTTTCGAAGAAACCTTAACCTTTGCGGCCACACTTTTTAACGCGGCTGCCACCTCCTCTGCAAATCTGGACTTACGCTCCGCCTCGGAGCCGCCAGGTGCACTCGCCTCGCTGCCAGACCCCGGGGCAGTCATGCCCGGGTGGCGCCCCTCTTCGGCCAGTCGTGCCGACCTTTCTGAGGCAGAAAGCCCCCCTCGCTTGCCTCGGATCCCCCCGCGCTTGCTGGTGGGGATCTTGCGAGCAGAGGCCATCTGCTCCTCCTCTGAGGACGACGAACAGTCGCCGTCCTTCCGGGACCGCTTGCGGAAGAACTTACTGTTCTCCGCAGCAGCCCCAGCACCCTCGCGGCGGGAGCTCCCTGAGCCTCCCGCAGCACTCACCCCACTCAACGCGGCGTCGGACTCCGACACCGCGTTCCTCCTCTCCTCTTCTTTGCCATTGCCGGCGGTTGTTGGTTTTTTGTTGTTATTGCCATTTTCCATTTTTGTACCCACGAGTATGGGGGAAATAAACTCCTAGCTAGGCAGAGACCCCTGTACCTAGTAGGGCAGATTTGGAGTTTTTATTACTCGCCAGAGGGTCTGCAGGTACCCCAGCGAGGATTAGCAGTAGCGACTGATTCGTCCAATAGGCACACCCGTCAGCCATACATCCCCTCGCGCTGCGTCGCCGCTTGGGATTCGGGGTAACTTTTTATAGAGGTTTTCTACCTCGCAGTCCGGGCGGTTAAGCCAAGACCCTCGGTCCCTGTCCAAAAGGACTCGGAGTCGCGAGACGTGATCCACGGCACTCCGATACGGGATTACGAGATCAACGGTGACAGAGAAGGACGCATCCTTCTCTGTCTGCTCGGCGGCAGGGTAAGTGCACACCGAGCCCGCCGTAACACACTCCTCCGCTGTGCCCTCTGCTTAACAGAGGGTACGCCGAGGAACCCACCGTTGGTCCGTGTAGGACCCCACACATTGCCAGACTCATTAGCCGCGGCAGTGCCAATCCCAAGGGATGAGAATTTCTTCTCATTCCAAGAGGAAGGACACTGCCGCGCCCAGGGTGCACCGGCCCAGCGGCTGCTGTTTCCTCCAGACGTATCGAGAGGAACCAGCAGCTGCCGAGCACACGTGGAGGACTTCTGGCATCGCACCCCGTTCTGCTTAGCCTTGAATCCTCTTAGCACGCTGCTGGAGGATTCAGGGCTAGGCTATCGGTTGCGGAAAGATGGTCGGGTTATATTTCACCTCCTTTACATGGATGACTTGAAACCCTTTGCCCCCAACGATTTGCAACTGATGGAGCTACTGAAGGTAACTGAAACCTTCAGTAGCGCCATCAGGATGGAATTTAGTGTGGACAAATGTGCGGTCATGCATGTAAAGCGAGGGGAGATTGTGGAATCTGTGGGAACCCAGCTCTTAGATTCCATAAATCTTAGATCTCTCTCAGCAACCGAAACTTGTAAGTTTTTGGGTATGTCGGAAGCGTTGGGCATCAATGTTGCTGACATGAAGCAATCGTTGAAGGAGCGCTTCTTTGGCCGCCTGAAAAAAGTATTTTAAGTCTTTTATCAGACGGAAATAAGGAGCGTGCCTTCAACGGTTGGGTCACGCCGGTTTTGATGTACTCTTTCGGCATACTCAAATGGACTCAAACAGAACTAGATGCCCTAGATACGAAGGTCCGTAAATTGTTAACGGCATATCGAATGCATCACCCGCGTTCTTCGGCAATGAGACTGTATGTCCCGCGGAAGTGTGGGGGTCGAGGCTTTTAAACGCTAAGACCCTCCACAATCGTGAGATATGCAGTCTCAGGGAATATTTCCTAGAAGCTGACGTGGGGATGCATCGAGATATGGTCGCGCCTTTTTTTAGGTCCATGTGGTCGCGATGGACAAGGGCCTCACCTCGCTCTCCTTGGCTAAAGAGAACTGGCGCAAACCTGTAGTACTTACTACTGATGACCGCAGGAACGAATGGCAGAGCAAGGAGCGGGTCTTCATGGGCCCGATGTTGATTTTTTAGCGTCCGTGTCCTGGCTACGATCCGGGGACCTCTTCGGAGAAACCGAAGATTTGTCTGTGCAATTATGGATGAAGTTATAATGACGAATAACTACCGGAGATTTATTGTGAAGGAAGGTACGGTTGACATAATATGTCGGGCATGCCACCGTCCAGGCAAATCAATCCGTCACATTTATCTCCGGGTGTTCTCGTCTAGCTAACGGAGAGTACTTGTATAGACACAACCTTGTAGCCACGATTATCCATCAGCAACTTGCTCTAAAATACAATCTTGTGGAATCGGAAGTGCCCTACTATAGGTATGTGCCCGACCCAGTTCTCGATAATGGCAGTATCACACTGTACTGGGATCAATCCATCATCACTGACAGGACTGTTATAGCTAATAGACCTGATATAGTGGTGATGGGTCGATCAGAGCGGCGCGCAATGATTGTTAACTTAGCGGTCCCGCATGATGAGAACCTCGTAAAAGCCGAAAAAGATAAACAAATCAAGTATCTTGACTTGACTCGCGAGGTTGTCGACATGTGGGAAGTGGACTCAGCTATCATTGTGCCGATAGTCGTGTCAGCCCATAGCTTAAGTGCCAAGAGCCTCAACCAATACCTGAGGCTCCCGTTAGGCAGCTGCATCAAGGGCTTGATTCAGAAAGCGGTACTCCTTGACACGGCTCGTATTGTTAGGAGGTTCCTCTTTCTAGAGCCCTGACCGCCGGTAGCTTGGACCCTGTTCCCGATACCGGAGGGCTACAATTTTTTTTTATAAGTTAATATTTAAAAATGTAAAAAGTTTGTAAAAATTTGAATGAAGGAATAATAGTAATAATTTTATTTTTATAACTTCAAGACACATTACATCGGTGTGGTCTCAATCCCTGAACTAAGACAACCTGGATGACAGGGGTTGAGGTTTTGCCGGTTACATGGATCTGAGTGGAGATGAGATGGTGATGTCACGGACATAAAACAGTTTTGTGATGTGGGGTAATTTATGGTATGATGGACTGATTACGTGTAACCTATTGTGCGGCGATGTCGCTTCCACCTTGTAATGAATGGGCCAATAAGAACGCAAACATTAATGTTACAAATTATAACTAGGGATTGAAAAAAGTTCCAGAATACCGGTATTTGGGGGTTCCGGTACCTATACCGGAACATGAACCAGAACCTAAATTGTAACCTTTATTTTAGCGGTTCTTAGGCAAAGCGAGTACAAATTTGTTTTTGAATTAAAAAAAAGAAAAGGTAGGTATGGTACGCTAAGCATGCTCTGAACACCATCCCCTCTTCCGTAAGGAACCTTTAACAAGCAGCCGGTATATAATGGTTCTAGGAACCGGTATTTAGAACCGGTGAGTACATCGGAACCCAAACCGGAACCGATAACGGAACCAAAACCTTACCGAAAAGAGAAATCTTTATGAACCTAAATGAAGAACCAGAACCGAAATTGGTACAGGTTTTCAATCCCTGTTCATGACGAACCTTTTTACCAAATTAGACTTTTGGATACCACGAAGGCTTCATTTACAAAAAAGAAAACCAACCAGCCACCATGGTACAATAATATACATGCCAGCCAGGAAAAAAAAAAAATCCTAAAAAAACACAAACTTTACATTTCAAAATCAAAACGTCACACAACGTCAGAATTTCAATAAAAATGTAAGCTCAAAAATCTAATCAACACGGCGAAAAAAAAAAAATAGCTGTAATGCAGTTGTTACACGAAAACACGGCTATGATGTCAGTGAAGGATAGGAGTATGAGTGTGAGAGATCTGTCGGATAACATGGAGGTGAAAGAGAAACGGTCTTCGGATGCGTCATTGCTGATGATGAACCCGGTGGCCAGTGGTGATAATGTCGCCACGAGGCTCAACTCTACTCATAAACTGAAGGAAGAGCTACCGCCGCTTGTACCTTGCTGCGAGGGGAAAGAACTACGGGTAACATTATATTTGTTAAACATTGTAGATAGTCTGATAGAAGTAGACATAGTATAATTATACGTAGTACTCATATTTTTTTCCAGAGACGCTTTTTATGTAGGTACGGTGTCTGTGTGACATTTCGTTTTTCTTAGTTACGTAACTGCTTTTGATCCGCTTTTCGTCATGATTTCGATTTGATACTTTGACAGGTTTATGATAATACATTGTTACTTCCTACTAAACTACCAAGTGAAGTGGTCTGGAAAAGCCAATGCAACCGGGGCCGGTACTGTAGTTTTTTTTTTTGGGACAAGCCCGTCACATTATTCCCAAACCACTGTAACTCCTGAAAACCAGAATCAACAGTGACGACCACCATAAAAGCGCACTCCTATAAAATGTGATGTGCAGATTATTCATATTCGCAGTCAGTCGTAAAACATTGACAAAAACGAGTCAACAAGCTTGAAGGAAAATTATTTACTTAAGTTACCATGACCTGTGAGTAATTGGGCAACACAGTGATCAACCTGCAGCCATGTCCTGGCCAGCCGCTCACGAACGGATGGAAAGAACTGGTGGAGGTGTCAGCCCTTGATGGAATTATCCTACCTACATTGCCATTCAGACAAGTTTCTCCCAGACGTCGCGGCGTCGGCCTGTGGTTTGAATAATCTAGAAAAACTGCCACGGTCACGTATGGTTAAAAAGTCTGAAGTTTTTTAATATTGCCATCTGTAGATACCAACGTCAGTTCCAATTGAGCCTTGAGATCCAAAAAAACGATGTAAATCCTCTCATTCATTAGCCACAGGACCTATTTGACGAATTTCACTTCAGTCATTATCATCATTGTCATTCTCTTGACATTATCTCAATTCATTTGAGGTCAGCGCAGCATGTCTTATTCTTCCATATTCTCTATTACCTACTTGTCATCTCTTCAGGCACGAAACCTCCTTTGACCTTTCTTGCCATATCATCTTTACCTAGTCCATCCATCGTTTCTTTGGTCTTCCTCTACTCTAATACAACCATAAAGCTTTCTTCACGATATTTTCCTGATTCTCCGCATCACATGCCCACCACAACAGTAGATTACCACACATTTTTTAAGTCAACGGCGCTACTTTCATTCTTTCTCTTACGAATTTCACTTCAGTAAACCGAATAAATTTTTACTGCAAAATCTGAACAGAAACTGTCTGGGTTTAAATTGAAAACCGAAGTACTTTTGTATCGCAAAACGTTTACAAACCATTCAAGTCCAAAACATTTAATAGTTCTAAGGGTGCCTAAGGGAGGCAATCTTTCAAATAGCTCTTGAGGACTATGAAAGCAATTTTGTTCCAACCCTCTTGGGAAAACCTTCCCTAATAGCTTTGATAACACTCTTCACGGATTTCTTGTGTTTATATTAAATGTTATTAGTGATAGTAAAAGTGTTAGGAGCTCTTAGAAACGAGTTTGTATCTTTTTCCTCTCTCGTTTCCCTTTTCTTTCCAAACTTTTGTTACATCGAAGAGAACAGATTTGATTTGCGAAAGTTAGTTATCCGATTAGTAGGTACCTACCTACCCTTTTTTTTAAGTAAAGAAAATCTTGATAATTCCCATGCAAATGCAATTAATGCCCGTACTAAGTATATAAGTAAATTTTAGATTGATCGAATCTAAAATAAATACTCATAATAATCTTCTCAATTTAATAAAATGGCAAGTTGAATCATAAGAAATAACATCATGTTCAAACAAAAGGAAAATGTATTACCTCTAAGCCCGCAAAACAATCGCAAAGATACTTTTATTTAAGTAAACACAATTTAAAATTCCATCACAAAATACATTACACACGATTCAATCCCTCGTTGAGGAGAACATTGGTTTTTGTTTGATATTTTACAAAAGTGTCGATACCGCTCCGTCCTTATTTAATTAATTTTCGATAATCCAATACCTGTCGGTAACGACTTTGATTAAGTGGTGATCAAATCAGAATCTGTAATTAACGGGGCCCGCGTTGCCTAATGAGCTTTCAGCTTAGCGCACGGTTTCCACTGCAGAAGGGAAATGGGAAAGAATTAGCCAAGCGGAACGCAGTATTAGCTAAAAATAGGTTTTACCATCAATTGAGAACCAGCATAGACCATCTTTTTCTATGATTTTCTTTCACAGCGAACTCGTTCTTGGCTATTTTTCTCATTGGGTCAGTTTCGCTAACTTCTTTCCCGGTGGAAGTAAATTTTTGTTGCTAGTCGAGCGAATTTCGTTTGAAGTTCGTTCCGCTTGCAGTGGAAGCAGAGTGTAAGAGTAAAGACTTCTGAAAATGGGTCAGGAAGAACTGTTCTCCCTTTATTTCTATTACTTAGGTATTACTTAATCCTTTTTTTGTTCTTTAACCTGTTGGTAGGTACTTGACCTACTGCAAAAATAAACTTCGATTATTTTGCCATTAGCCGCTTTATTCCAGCCTCATTTTATTTTCAGTTCTTCTGGTCTTTCGTAGGTATGCCATAAGTCGCAGTTGGTAGGTACCTAATGTAATAAGTATGTAACTTATTTACATGATTACCTACATTATAAAGAGCTTTCATCTGCGACCCTGTCAAAATCTGGTTACGATTTCCGTCTACCTACATCCTACATATTTACATATGCTTTAGTTTATTTTGATATTTTCCAAAACCTTCAATAAAAACAAAGTCTGACACTATTGTTCACTTCTGCGGCAAAAACCTAGAGACTATCAATAACTCACAATATTAAAGTCTGGTCCTTGTATCCAATGAGCACGGTCCTGTCTCTCACTGATTGATGTGGTCCAATATGGCCGCGTCGCGGCTGTCCATTCATAATCTAGTTTATTCAACGTGAACATTGATTAAATATCAAATAGCGTTACAAAGTTCGGTGTTTGCTGGTTTGTATAAATTTTGGTAGCTAGTTCCGTTGTATATGTCACCGTAAAATTGTCAAACACGTTATAATACAATATAACGTGTTTCTCTCTAGCGATATTGTAATATCTCGAATTATTGTCAACTGAACATACGGAAGTATCTCTGCCACCATAATCGGGACTTGAGGTTAGCTTCCTTTAAACCCTGCTCTCCGTCGACTACGCTTTTTAAGGGAATAAAAAGTGTTTTAGGGTGAGGTTATAATAATCGGTATTTCTCAGGAATGGGACAATATCTTTTCATGAGAGTTATACCACTGGGCAAGGGGGACCCCTCCTTCCCTCCACACCCCGTGTGTTGACTACCATCGCATGCATTTCACGAAAAATAATGCGTTTTGTTGTAAGCAATACCTATGTTCATTTGACAATATTTCGAGATTTTACAATTTCGCTAGAGAAAATAACGTATAGAGGAAATATAACGTATTTGACAATTTTATTGTGACATATACATGTCATGGTAACTGCTGTTTCTTACGTTAACCTCGAGAATGGTTTAGGGCCCGACGGAGCGTGCGTCGTTCATACAAACTTAATACCAAAATAATTCGTAAACCAAACTTATTTTTAAGGAAGTGTGTACCTATTAAAATTAAATTTCTGAAATTTTAAATTCCTCATATCTCGTCTAAATATCAATGTCCTATCAAAATAAATATTTGGGAACCTAGATATTATGTAATTCAATCGAAATAAATACACACTATGTTTAGTTTACGAATATATTTTGCCTACTACGTTTGTATGATCGACGCACGCTCCGCCGGCCCCTTAAGGAACTTAGACGGTATACAGATGTTGGTACAATTTGTAATTCAATTACCTGGCAATACTCTACAGACTTTATGGATTTCGATAAAAACAAAACATAGTTTTTATGCGTACAACGACCGCAGTCGATCGTCACGTTTCGGTTTCTGCAGTACCTAGATCATTTATTCTTTCCTAGTTTCCTACTCGTAACTTTATAACATGTAACAGATCAACGAGGACCTGGTTCGCAGTGGACTCTCGGCAATTTCAGTGAAGCACGATGGCGTCATACAATGTCTGAGCATGTCACAAGCGTGCGAGAAGATGCAAATACCGCCCGGCCTTGTTAAGGTGACAAATTTACCCACATGAAGTGAATTTCCATACTAAATGGTGAGGGTCCAACATTGAGTATGGAAATTCACTTCTTCATCACTTCTGTGGATAGGTCCACACGCTAGTTAAGTACTTATATTTACAACACATCCCACAGGTCTCCCTTTTTAGTGTAGGTACATCGTGTGATTTTGAACCAAACCTACGGGATCTTTTGATACGTAACGTTCATACAACTCCATTTATAAGCACTCAATGAACTGCTCTGTAGTTACTTTTAGCGTGGCCATCTACTGACTTAACTGATTTTTGAAGTACCCTCGACACGAAAAAAAGAAGGTTCTGTAGGAGATGTATGTATCCGCTGTCAAAAACGTTATATTGTAATCTCTCTAGCGATATTGTAAACTCTCGAAATATTGTTTAATATAACCTAACCTTAAAACACTTTCAAATAAAATAAAAGAAAATATAGAAATAAAAATAAAAGTAGAACCTTGAAAATAATTATTTTTTAATAAAGTTTTAAATTCATTATGAGGTTTTAATAAAAATTCCCCTATAAGCGTAGTCGACGGAGCCCCGCTTCGCATTTCTGAGGGCAGTGATAGTTCCGTATGTTCAGTTGACAATATTTCGTGTTTACAATATCGCTAGAGAGAAACACGTTATATTGTAATATAACGTGTTTGTCAATTTTACGATGACGTGTACATCACATGGCACTCCGTCTTCACTGGAAATTGTCGAACCCATTCAGTTATATTATGTAGTGTTAGGATAGGTAGCATCAATGGATAAAGATTCCCAATGCGACCCACTGACAAATAGGTAATTCGTGTGTTTGTTTGGTCAGCATCGCAACTCCTTCCGAAGTCTTCACCGTCCCGACCTAAAGCGTGTTCCGTACCTACGACGCATGTCACCTGATGAATTAGAAACACTGTTCCGAGGGTATGCTGACTTGCCCCCAAAGACAAAACTCAAAACTGGTAAGATTTTTTATGTGTTATGAACAAAAGGGACACGTATTTTCCCGAACTTTGAAACACATAGTAACATACATTATGTCCTTGAGTCCAAAAATTAGAAGACATCCTTTTAACCCGGTCTTGGCCGAAGAATTGTTAAATTGTAAGTTATTTTACTCACTGATATTTTGTAATTCAATTGCAGACTTTCGTGATGAAAAAGTTAAAGCGCCTTTGCCTCCCGATGAAAATGGTCAAGAAAAAAATAAACTCAAAGAAATCTGTCGACCAGGCGAGGATGGTGCGTATCTTCTGCTTGTCTTGATCCATTTTGATCACTGCCATTTTCTTTTTACAACAACGTAATGTTCATTTCCGTAAGTATTATTTTTATTAGATTAAAATCTATTCGGCTTTGTTTCAAATGTTCGTGAAGTCCGATTTTTTCTAGCAAAAGAAAAATTGGGAAAATCGGTTTGGATTGGGCAGCGTCTGGTAGGGTCAGCTCGCTCCATAATATGGAGCTAGCTGACCCTACCAGACGCAGAAAAATATATTATATTTTTCAAAATTTTATATTTGTTGCAAGAGTTTTTAAGAGTAGACAAGTTATAAAATCGTGACATGAAAATGTTATGAAAAATATTAGTTTTAATACTGCAACAAAGATCCAAGCCTGGAAGCAGCACCGCCCTCCGGGCCGCAACAATACTTTTGAGTAGGTACCTATCTAGGTGTTCAAAGGTTTGGGTGGATAGCATGCTTATTATTATATTTTTTTCCTGCGTGTGCATATTCTGGATTAACATTTAATAAGTACTAAGCAGTTACTTCCCCACCCAATAGAATTAAAAACAGAATTGGAAAATAGGTATCTACCTAATACATAATAATAGTCCTCCTGATGACCGTTTTCGATCACGGCGGCCAATCTTAGCGAACACCTACTTACCTACCTACCTAATAGGCATGACAGTTTTAAAAATTACAAATCTGTTTAGACCGTCAGTTAGAGTATTGGAAAATATTAAATACATGAATACTGACGAAGATAAAACGCATCAAAACTCAGGAGTGGGGGGGGGGCTCATGATGTCAGTCAGTACGCTCTAAAAATTATACCTAGGCGTGACGTATTGAGAATTTAAAATCAAAATCAAAATCAATCAAAATCAAAATCAATATTATACAATTTTTGATAATCTAACTGACGGACTAATTACATTTTTTTGTCGTCTACCCTATTTTTTTCGGGTGAGAAATCATCAAATTACTTCTCCCACTCTGGGCGGAGCGGGAGGGAGTCTCAGACTTACTGACTAAAACTCATCCATGTTCCTTCCTCGCCCTTTACGTTCCGGGGCCACGATATCTCTTTCGAACAGTCCCGCAGCCCCGGCATTGTCGTCTACCCTAGGTATAACAGTAGTCTTCAATCGCAGGTAACGGAGCAATCTCACTGCACCCTATTGTAGAGACACGCTTGGGTCCCGCGGACGTGCCCGCTGGTATGAGGCTGCATGGCGCCCGTGCACGGCTCTACACCTCGGTGTTAGCCGGCGCTAAGGCCGGGGATCAGCCAGAGTGAGTAAATAAATATCTCTTGACATTACTCACAGTGCCATCTAGTGCCACACTAAGCAACGAGACTCGTGTCGTGGACACCTGATAGTTGATTTACTACAAATATACTTTTTGTTATGTAAATACATACTAATTATACATATCAACTTCCATGATCGCGGGTTGACTGGAGAATGCGGGTGGATGGAAAATAAAATTGTTACGAGCAGACAAATCTGTCTACCTCTTTCTTTGTCTTACGCTACGCGCACTATTGTAACTCGACACTAACACGAAATACTGCCGTAACCAGCTGCATCCGGTAAGACTGGTGGCAGATCCCAATACCCAATATATGAAGTTGCCAGTCAGATGATGCAGATGATTACGTAGTTAGACTGATGCTTCAGAGTAGACGGGCTACCCTGACACTTTCACCTTAAGTTACTAGTACTTAGGATCGAGTCACACCCGAATGGCAGCGGCACTTTCAGTGTGAAATAATTTTAACCTTTATGTACATACATAAAAAGACCAGTATCGCTTGTAAAGCTTCAAAATGTCGCGAGGCCGCCCGTAGTGAGGCGAGCGGCCGCGCGCTAAACCGCGGCTTGTCAGGCTGAGGCTACACTAGGCAGCGATTTGCGATGCGACTGGAAGAGCGAAACGAGAAAAACAGGGTATGGCTACATTACAAGCGAGATTCCGGCGTATTTTCTAATACATTCGTTTCAATTTCGCTATGTTGATGCAGCCGATGCTGTGATTACAGTAATTTTGCTCCTATCGCATAAAGAAATCAAAGATCGCTAGTAATTTGATGTACAGTGTAGCCATTTAGGTGAGCATTCATTTACTTGTTTTAATCGCTCATGTGTCGCAAGTCGCGGCCTAATGTAGCCTCAGCCGTGATTCTGCCAGCGGCGACGGCGGTGGCGGAAACTAAACTCAGAGGAGACTAGAGCTGCCGGGGGCCGCCGCCAGCCGCTGCCATTCCGGTGTGACTCAGCCCTTAATTTTCAGCCGTCATCCATCCGGTATTTCACAATATCTTTGTTGTTATTCTAGTGGCATATCGACTCAAGAAGAATACGACACTCGTTTCCCCGATGACCCGGTGACCGATGACGAAGTGCAACTTAACGAAGAACTACAAATTATTCTCCCCCCACGTTATGATGACGTCACTGTCGATTCCCGTATCACCACTGCCAACACAGAACAAAGCAACAGTTAATCCATTTCAAACCGTATCACTATGACTTAAGGAACAAATTAGAAGGGACTTTTCGTGAATGAAGTACACAAAAAATAGTTTTGTCACAAAGGCACGCCGCCAAATGACGAGGTTGATGCGTGGCTCAAGGAAAAAGATTGGCAGAATTATCATGTACATGGACTGGATGCTTCGAGATACGATTGATAAAATTTGAGTTATAAATTACCAAAAATTGTTTCCAAGTATTCAGTTTCTCCAGGATTTTATAATTTATCTAATTAGTTAATAAAAATATTGAACATTTTAAGTCTGACTGTTGTATTTTGTAGTAATAAAACTAGATGTTTTAAGGGTGAATTTATATTGAATTTATCTTTCTACAATATTATACAATAGATTTTAAATTGTTATTAACGCTTCCCGCGTAGAACCCAGCGGCACATAACCATACAAATAAGTATTTTTACATCTCCGTGCAAAATAGTTGCTAGAAATTTTAATTGCACTTTAAGTTAAACGAAAATTGATTATGAAAGGTATATCAGTTCTTAATTTGATAGAACATGACTTTTTGTATACTATCACGTCTCCGAGTATTACCATCAATCAATCAAACATTCTACAAATAATCATACATTATAAGGTTCTATGAAATATATTTATATCACAAAGTATAGGTGAGTTTCAACAGAGTAAGATAACATAGCTTTCGTCGTAGTTTACTCACAATTCAATAGGACGTCTAAAAGTAGGCAAGAAATCATGTACGTTTGCCTGGCACGGCCCCACAGAATCTGCCTTTTAGGTGTTCACCAATGCAATGTACTCGCCTCTAGGAGTATATGTACCGGTTTCTTTTTCAATGTACCTCTGTACTTTTGAAGAAATTTGCAAAATAAGGGGGCCGTGCTGAAAACGTTTGGCTGGCACGGCCCTCTTTTTTTGCGTGTAACTTGAAAAACGTAAAGCGCATTAAAAAGTAGCTTAATCTCAAGGAATGTGCTCTGTTGACGCGTTATATGTACCGCAATGGATATTCTGAATTCGTAATAACAAAAAATATATAGATGTAGATAGGGGGCCGTGCTGAAAAATAAATAATTGAGGAAATCTCCAAAGAAGACAAATAACCTGAGCCAAAAACTATTAAAACATACTTAATGGGTGGCAAGTAACATATGTACCGCATTGGTTTCTCATAAAACTTGATAAATTTGATAAATAATTACCAATGTTAGTTAATTCAACACGGCCCTCTTCATACGCCTATATCTTTTAAAATATGACATGTTTGCTTACAAAATTCGACTTCCTGAATCTTCTAAAGATGTTCATTCATTCCAAATAAATTGCGATACTGCTGTATTAGTACTATAGAAGATAAATTGGATCGAAAATATCATACATTACAACGAATGGGGTGACCATGAATCAACGTAAAAAGAAAAGGATTAAAGAACTGCTGATATATTGAGTAAATCTATACTTAATATTTCAAAGAGAAAGATTATATAGCTTAAAAGGTTTAATAAAACAGAAACGTTTCCAACAAATCAAAATTGACTGAACCTTACATTACAATAATATTAATATTACAATACATTGTATGACATTCACGGCATATTCAAGTGAAAAAAAAGATAACTAAATGAAAGTGGTGGCTTTACAGTACATAGAACTCACACAAATGTGCTATGCAATTACATAATAATATTTTACAATCTTCCGCAGCTTCCACAATAACTTCAACAATCAATGCGTTAAATGGAATCAATTATGCGTTTCATACAAGATTTAAATTTCGTCTCATTCAGTTGTGAATGTGAGGAGGTATTTTATTGTAACATTTTAAACAGTACCCCATGAAAGATGAATCTACTTTAGCAAGTCTGAAACCTGGCTGAACGAGTTGGTCCCTATTTCTAGTATTATAGTGGTGTCTGTCACCTCTTTTAATGAATAAATGCAGATTTTTCCTAACGTACATGTTGTTTTCATAGATGTATTGGCAAGGTATTGTCAAGATATTAATTTCCTTAAACAGTTCTCTCAGAGAATCACGTCTACGTAATTCGTATATGGCTCTGATGGCTCTTTTCTGCAGAATGAATATAGACTCGATGTCTGCCGCACGTCCCCATAGTAAAATACCGTATGACATAATACTATGAAAATTACTAAAATAGACTAGCCTCGCAGTTGTTGACGGATCTTTATAACAGCATATGCTGCTGAGCTCAGACGTCCTGCAAGAGATGTTAAATGAGGACCCCATTCTAGCTTTGAATCGAGCGCAATTCCCAAGAAAACTGTTTTATCGACAAATACTAGTTTCTCTTGATTCAACATTATGTCACAATCACTACTTTTGACATTTGGTAGGGCAAATCGAATGCACTTAGCTTTTTTCCCATTTAGTAGTAGAGGAATGAACCCAGAATCGAACCTTGTGGGACACCCATTTTTACTTTTAAACCCATTGAATTGACACCATTTATTTGTACTATCTGCTGTCTATCATTCAAATACGACTTTACCAAACTAAGCGCAAGTTTACCTAAACCGTAATGCTCAAGTTTCAAGATCAGGGTTTCGTGACTTACGCAATCAAATGCCTTCGAAAGGTCACAAAAGATTCCTATGGCATCTTGTGCCTCTTCCCACGCAGTAAATATGTGTGTATTTTATTAAAAAAGAATCCCTGTCCAATTAATATTTTCTATCTTAATGTTAAGGAACGTAATAAGAAAAGTGCATAATTTAACAAATAAATAGTATTTCTTCAGACGTACGTAAATATTCGTAAATATTAAGTATAGATTTACTCAATATTTCAGCAGTTCTTTAATCCTTTTTTTTTCACGTAGATTCATGGTCACCCCATTCGTTGTAATGTATGATATTTTCGATCCAATTTATCTTCTATAGTACCAATACAGCAGTATCGCAATTTATTTGGAACGAATGAACTTCTTTAGATGATTCAAGAAGTCGAATTTTGTAAGCAAACATGTCATATTTTAAAAGATATAGGCGTATGAAGAGGGCCGTGCTGAATTAACTAACATTGGTTTATTTATCAAATTTAGCAAGTTTTATGAGAAACCAATGCGGTACATATGTTACTTGCCACCCATTAAGTATGTTTTAATAGTTTTTGGCTCAGGTTATTTGTCTTCTTTGGAGATTTCCTCAATTATTTATTTTTCAGCACGGCCCCCTATCTACATCTATATATTTTTTGTTATTACGAATTCAGAATATCCGTTGCGGTACATATAACGCGTCAACAGAGCACATTCCTTGAGATTAAGAAACTTTTTAATGCGCTTTATGTTTTTCAAGTTACACGCAAGAAAAGAGGGCCGTGCCAGCCAAACGTTTTCAGCACGGCCCCCTTATTTTGCAAATTTCTCCAAAAGTACAGAGGTACATTGAAAAAGAAACCGGTACATATACTCCTAGAGGCGAGTACATTGCATTGGTGAACACCTAAAAGGCAGATTCTGTGGGGCCGTGCCAGGCAAACGTACATAAGAAATCAGTACAGATTGTGAAGATTGCCGAAAATGTAGGCTATGGACCTGGAAATAAGAGCTCGTTTCGATTAACAAGTGTTCGTTTAAGTTTACTTATTAAAAGGTACTATCAGAGTTCACTGACGGTCGATCACTTTACAGTCTTATGACTTCAGTAATAAGGTTCAAAAGTGGTCGACCGTCACAGTACGTACTATAAAGTGACATAATGAGGCGCAAGACGATTTTGTTTTGTTAATATTATTGTCTCACGAACATTTTAATTCCCTAGCAACTCCATGCGTTCAACCGCACTGAAGCTGAAGAATCCCTACGCTTTTTTGAGGGAAAAATAAACCTTTTTTTTTTCGTTCATTGGTTATTGTATGCAGTAAAAACGAAGACCTATCTAAATTTGATATTTTCGAAAACGTACCTTTAGGCTCCGTCCTGACTTACACTCGCTACCGCTTAGGACAAACACAAAGGCTTGTTTTAACATCATCAGTTTACTTAAGAGGCCTGCGGAGCATGCGAATTTCATACAAACGTAATACCAAAACAAACATATTCTTGAGGTAGTATGTATTTATTTTGATTGGATTACAGAATATATAGGTTTCCAAACACATATTTTGAATGTACACTGATTTAAACAAGAGTTATCAGAGATATATATTTCCTATAGAAATTTTAAATTACTCAAATCTCGTCTTTATATCATTGTCCTTTCAAAATACATATTTGGGAACATAGATATTCCGACACGATAACTGTCGTGCATGGCTTTTGCCAACGATAAATTAATCGTCTAGTGGCCTTAATGTTCGGATGACGCGGGTAGACACAACGTCGGACTATTCGCTTTTATTGCATGTACATAAAACTTATTTTAATTAGATCAAGACGGATTCTCTTTTCCGACAAGTGCAGTAACTCCCCTTTAACAGCTAACTGATAATGATGAAACTTGCCCTAAATCTAGCCAATAACTATTACGTATTTTTCTAATATTAACAGCAAAGTTGATGTTCCAACTTGCTGTACCTACTTTCGTTGAACTATTTTGCGTTAAATGTTGTATCCCTATATCGTACCATTGAAATACCTTGCTTTATTTACTATGTATTTGCCTTATTCATCAATATAAAAGCATTGTCCTACTAATCATTTATACAGTAATAATCATGGAGTAGTTGAGAATGGAGTGACAATGTAGTTTGGAGCAGATATGTATGCTTATTCTTTACAGTTATTTTACATCTAACTGCTGCAATCTAACGGCAACCTTATTACAACAAGCATTAACATCACAGTTAGTTTGATAGTGATGCAAGCTTAACGTTTGACAAACAATTTGAATCAATGGAGTATTTCCAGGCCACTCTTGAAGTGTTTCCATGCGTACCACTACATTTCGTAATTCCTAACTTACATGAACACTCCATTAGCAATCTACTCTTAAATAATTAAGCCTGGGTACTTATTAACAGAGTTTGCATCTATAATCAGCCTTGTATAAGCGAATCACCCTATCGGCAAAAGCCCCACGAAACGAAGCTATAAAATTAAATAATTCGCTAGAAAATATCTCATTTCTAGGTCCATTCAAGAGCCGTATTTACAAAATCAGATGGTCCCCGAACTGACTAACTACTGGCTGTCGATATAAGACGCTTTACTGTATGCTTTAATGGCCTGGAAATAAGACTGATTATTGAATGATTACCTATATTTTTAGCGTCGACATTGATGCATTTATGTGTCTGTTATGTAAAGTCGAATGAATGCTGCCTAGTGGTTGAGACTTCAGATGTTCAAGGTGAATTTCACCAATAAATCTGAACGTGATCAGCAGAGCATTCATTGTCAAAATTCCGTAGCAATTAGGACATAGCACAGCTCTTCAACGCGGTTGTCGATTTGATTGTTATTTATTGACAGCAAAATTGAGTTATGTCGTCATCAATTCAAGGTGCAGATTTGAATGCCTCGGGTATTACATATTAAGTAGATAGTACACAGTAATTCCAAGCATCTCAGTAAAGCGCCCATACACCACCGCCCAAAGAATCACATAGAAAGCGGAAAGCGATACATCGTACACACATAGTGGATTTCGTCTTAAAAAATGTTCGCATACAAAAATCAACATTCAAACAGCGATAGTAATAAAAATACTCTTCAATATGTACATACATTGCTTTAATATGTACATTTTTGTATGAGGGTAGCTTGACTATTGTCTGAAAATATGAGGGTAGGTACATGATACATGTCAAACTTGAAAGTGAAAATTATAAAAGAAATTAGGGATAGAAGACATTTGCACATATTTAGTCATAGGATAGGTTGTGTTCACATTTTAATTAGTGTTAAACTAATCAAAATGATTACAATAACATATTTAAACATAATTAACCATATTACATAGTGATGTCAATTTAATCAATGTCCTTACATACAAAATAACAAAGGGTAATCGGCACTTGTTTTAGTAGTTTGTGATTTTTAGATTATTTTCTGTTACCCCTTGGTCGGAAAAATCTAGTAGATAAAAATACTAAACATAGTCAAGCCACTCCATACGAATGACCTACGCAGCGTGCATAGCTAACTCGTAAATATCCATAATAAACAATACAGCGACCATCCATACAAAGTCCTCGATTACCCACAATAATGCATTAGAAATTTTCTTCTACCTTACTATACAAAGGAGGTAAACATTAAACTAAATAAAAAAAATCATTTTACTTTATGTAATAATTCTTTAAATAACATAAAAAAATAATCGAATATCGTTACAACAAAACTTTTTTAAATTTGTTTTTTATTTTTTTAAATATGGAATAATTGATTTTGTGACAAGCGTTCGCTTGCTTGCTAACTAACGTTGTGTTCACACGGACAGTCTCTCGCACCTCACTGGAGCGTTTTTGTCTGTATAACCATTATATAGAATCAACACTGGTATTCACAATGACGTTGCTTGTTCCGGCACACGGGCGCTTACTTAAATTAAATGGCATCGACATCCTCACCTGGAAAAAAAGAGAAAAATACATTGAATAACACAGGTTTAATACCTCTATTACTATTTTATTATATGTACTATCAACATCAGATGTGATTTGTTGATTAGATAGTGCACCTAGGCTACACTCGCTATTGAAGACTAGTCCGTCATTTTGATGGCATTTACGGGTATCAAAATGACGCGACTAGGTTTAAGATGACCTGAAGCACTTCCTGCAGCCAAATGACTACATTCGAGCTTCAAGTGAACATGGATTTTGGCACAGGAATCGAAACGTTGCTTTCATTTGCGAAGGTTCTAAGGCTTGAATTCCTCCTGCGCTGACGTCGGTCGCGCGTACGAGTATACCTTCTGTTCTATATGGCACCATACTGCAACGCCGACTTACGACACAGACCGACAGTTCTCGCTGACGTGATGACCGACCGTGCACGACGTCAGCGTGGCAGGAATTCAGGCCTTAGTCTAGCTGTGTGTGTGCGATACTAGCGATGTTCGTACTCATCCGGAAGGACGAAAACTTCCGAAGCGCATCGCGCTCTTTCTGGTTGAAGTGTAGTGACGTACCGTGGCGGGCGCGGCGGCGCTCTGCGGCCGCCTACTCTGCAGCTCATAACTTGTGGTTGCTGGTGAGCCACGTCAGCCCCTCGTACAGTCCGTCGCCTGACGTCGCGCACGACGGCTGCACGTACCAGTTGCGGTCGCGGATGCGCGTCAGCCCCAGCTTTTCTTGTATCTCGTGCGGTTTCATTGCTGGAATTTTACAGAATATTGTTTAGGAAAGTGTGAGGACAGTGTACAAGATGCATTTAACTTTGCCGGTGAACCTTTGCAGACATGATTGTCTCGATGTGAAAATAACATCACGCCTCTATTTTTAAATGTATTGCATGCACTCCCTACTTTTATTTAATGGGTAGAAACTGACGGACTACTAGTTAGATTATCAACAAATATTTGACCCGTATTTTTTCTTTTGTTACATAAACCGAAATTGACGAAGATACGACGCTTTTAAAATTCTCAATTAGCGAGTTCTGACGTCACGAACGCCTGAGTTTTGATGCGTTTTATCTTTGTCAATATTGATTGATTTAAAAAAATACGTGTCCATTATTTTCCAATAGATGGACTAAATAGATTTGCATTTTTTTGATACTGTAGTCGTACCTATTGTTCGAAGTATGGGACCAGAAAAACACACTGAGACAGTTTTCCATTCATTATACCAGACCACTCATGTGTTTCAAATTACATCAGTAAGTTATCGCATCTTATAAATCAACATACTTACGTAAACAATAAAATAATGCACCTGCTTTTTAAATAGCGCAAAATTGAAGAGTGAGAATGAGGCTCAAATACCGTTAGCCCTGCAACCTGTTACTATTAACGCGTAAATGTGACCTTTGGCCGTACAATTAATGAACGCCTCGCACCATTTCTCACAGCCGAAGAATGCGTGCCTTAGATTTAAAAGCGATCTTATGTTTCTTTCAGGCTTTATATTTTATAGCGTGTTTAACATTCACTAGGCTAAAATAGCCTGAAATTCCTTTCGCTTGTGACATCACCACTACGTCATAATGTCACAGTGACATTTCCAGCGAGGCGTGGCTCGGAGCATTTGAGTTGTCGCCTATTTATCAAACAAGAAGTTTTTTATCTAAGCCAAGTCGACTAGACTTCTTAACCACAACTCCTTCAAGTTAAAAGGCCCGCCCACACTATGTAACAGCTACGGCACAAACCACATGTATGTGTATATTGCACGAGAGATAAGTAAGAATCTACTAGGTTTTACTGTGCGGTTTTGTTTTATCTGAAGAAAGCGAAGTTCCAGTCAAAAGGCAATCATTTCTGACGAATAAGTTTAGCCGAGATTTTTGATTACAACACGTGGTTTGACTTAGCCATTTTTCTGTCTCAACAGCTTGGATCAGAAAGCTGTGGTCAGCGGTTTTGTTTTCTCCGAGGAAAGCGAAGTTCCAGTGAAAAGTCGATATTTTCTGACGAAGAAGTTTAGCCAAGATATTTGTTACAAAACCATGTTTCTGTCTCAACAGCTTGGATCAGAAAGCTGTGGTCAGCGGTTTTGTTTTCTCCGAGGAAAGCGAAGTTCCATTGAAAAGTCAATCTTTTCTGACGAATAAGTTTAGCCGAGATTTTTGATTACACAACACGGGGTTTGACTTAGCCATGTTTCTGTCTGAACAGCTTGGATCAGAAAGCTGTGGTCAGCGGTTTTGTTTTCGCCGAGGAAAGCGAAGTTCCAGTGAAAAGTCAATCTTTTCTGACGAAGAAGTTTAGCCAAGATTTTTGTTACACAACACGTGCTTTGACTTAACCATATTTCTGTCTCAACAGTTTGGATCAGAAAGCTGTGTTCGTGTTGAACGATGTTGTACCTATCTGAAGAACTGTCTCTATGGGTCAATTTTGCATGGGTTACGATGTTGGTTGGTCCAATTGAGAAAGTTGTTCAGTTGGATGGTCTATACCAGATAAACATGACCACACCTGAGTTTCAACAATTGCACATATTGCAAGTACATTTTATTGCATATTGCACTACAAGTGCATTATCAGATTATGATGCACGTCTTGTAGTTTTGCAGTTAGATCTCGGCCTTTAAAATAAGGCTTAATTAGTCTTTTATAACTTTAATATCATACCGTCAGGCAAGTCCTGTTTGTTAGCGAAGATGAGTATGATCGCGTCCCGCATCTCCCTGTCGTTGATGATCCGGTGCAGTTCCTGGCGAGCCTCGTCGATGCGGTCTCTATCCGCGCAGTCCACCACGAATATTAGACCCTGAGTGCCTGGAACATTTAAAACAGTTTTGATTATTTGTGGCTAGAAAAGAGGTTAATGTTGAGATGAAGAATAATAGAGAAGTATGGAGGAGAAGATGCTGTGTTCACTACAAATTAATTGGGATAAAGGCAGTTCAAGAATGATGATCAAACACTGTTTTGAGGTTTCACGGTTTATAACGTTACTTCAAATGTCATTTATTGTTAATTTTGAGCTTCCGATATTCACAATAATCACGTAAGTGAGAGAAGTATTGAGAATATTCATTATTTGTGGTTAAACAAAAAGTTCCGAAGTACCTACCAGCCCCCGTATTCACAAACGTTCGACTCGTTTCCGATTCGACAACTCGTTTATCTGTCTTCTTCTGGCATTACGAAAACGACCAAGATAGACATACGACTTCTCGAATCGGAAGCGAATCGTGTTGTGAATACGGGGGCAGGAGTGTCACATTTCAAATAACGTAATGAATTTAGGAATGTTTTAGGTTGTATCTGGTTTCTAATCAGGGAATGAGGAGTAGAAAAAGGGGTCTTATGTCGACGAAATAAATGGTAAAATGTTCGGCAGTATTTATCCTCTTGGGCAAATTGCATAGATAAAACTGAAACATATACCACAACAATGGTGACTTTGACAACCCCTGAACGCGGTTTAGACGTGTTAATCGTATTCAAGTTGTGACTCTAAGTTATCCCGTCCATTTAGGTCACTGGTTCCCAACCTGTGGTCCGCGGACCACTGGTGGTCCGCAGGAGCCTCGACTACGGTCCGCGAAAGATTTAAATACTTTTCAACTTGCACAGAAGAAGCAAGCTCTACCCAACCTAATTGAACCTATCAGAGGCAAAATTCTATTTTTTTTTAGAATCTCATACTAAATTATTGCTTAATTTTTCGAGCCCAATTCAATCGGTTTTGTATCCATCACTATCTTAATTCTAAAGGTTCTCATCACATTATCCAATTTTCGAATAGTGTGAGTTAAAGATTCACTTCCCTAGTTGTAATCCTGTCGGTGTCCATGTTTATCTAGGACCATATGGTCCCTGTTAACAATGAACATACCAAAGTGGTCCCTGGTCTAAGAAAGGTTGGGAACCACTGATTTAGGTCCATGTTCACCGAATAGATAACGGTCTGTTTATCTGAAAACAGCAGTCACTGTGACATGTTCCCATACAAAAATGTGTTTTAAACAGCTGTTTTTAGATCATCAGACCTTAAAGACCCACAATCTGCAGACAACGTTGGAAGTTATAATGGATACGCTGGTTATGAGATACAACAAGATTTATTAGAGATGAATTGTAGCTTAAGGTGGATGGATGATCGAGTTCTTTGCCATTTTGTCGCTAGATGGCGACACATCCACAGTTTCGAACATTTTCAATTTTTACACCTAACATAGATATTTTTAATAGACAACTTTATTAAATGCGAAACCTAGGGCATTAACTTGATTTTTTTAGATAATCACTGTGCTTGTTAACTAGTATCATGCAAAGATTTCATCAAAATAAAGATTAGCCGCTTGAATATGCTCTTTACACACACATGCAAAGTAAATAGTAGTAACTTTCAACACCACTAGATGTCGTTTTATTCAAACATGGTTGGAAAGGACCAAATTATATAAAACATGAATGTCTTTACATTATAGCAAACAAATTTTAATTTATTTACTAAGCATAGGGTAAGTCAGGGAGAGACGCCTATACGGTATAGATGCCTACTGAATTTAAAAAATAAAATTTAAAAATTACGTGAATCGGAACGCATCCTTATTATGTCAACTTGACAGCTAATGTCAGTGTGAAAGTTTTGATACGGACAATAATTATTTTAAAATAGTATTTTGTTGTGAATTCCAAAAATAAGGTAAGTGTAGTTGATTAAATCGGTATAATATATTCTTTGAGTTAGTTTGCAGTATTTTTTTCCCCTAATTTTTCTCGTAAATAGTATTTTTTTGTTTTATAACCTAACATTGTGATCTTGTTTTGTTGGTAATCCACCTTTTTGTATTGAAAGTGCTTTCGGGTACGTTCAGAGTCGATAGGCATCTCTCCCTAATGATTGGGAGAGATGCCCAATGAAGTTTCAGGGTTAGATGCCTAGTAAATATTAATGATATTTTATCTTTTCAGATGCCAAATGAATACAAAAGAAAACCTTCTGGCTCTAATAGAGCTACGTGAAGTGAAGAAGACTTAGAAAAGGCCATTTCTCTACTAAAAGATAAATTATTAATTTTTTTTCAAGCAAGTAAAGAATACAATATTCCTTACAGAACTCTTCGTCGTCGATTTCTCATAGGCAATACTAAAAAAGGACGACTTGGACCTGACTCTGTTTGAAACAAAGAAAAAAAGATTGTTAATCATATTAAGAAGTTGCAAAGCCGTGGATTTGCAACTTCTTAATATGATTTGGATTTCACCAGAAAGAGACATAGAATACGAAATTCTTGGAGATATTTGTGTAGTGTGTGGGGAATATTATCACGCCACTAAAAAGAAATGCGACTGGTTACGGTGTGTTCAATGCGAAATGTGGTTTCATGAAGATTGCAGTGAAGATTCAGCGGAATGCCTAACGTGTAATGTCTGATTATGTATTAATTATTTGTGGGCATCTATCCCTGGTATCTATAGGCAACTCACCCACATGCCTGGGAGAGATGCCTATTTTACATTATTTTTAAAAAATATTCTTGAATCAAAATATGTTACACAATAGTTCCAAATTTAATCTGAATGGCATAAATAAACAGTGATTCAAATTAACTATGTGTATTTTATTTAGTACCTTACATATATAATTAATAATGATTTTTTTTTTAAACTATAGGCAACTCTCCCTGACTTACCATACTATATACTACTAGAGGTTAAATTGTTATGTTCCAATCCATTCTATGCATACTTTTGTTTCCAGGCTCGATATCCGATACCTTTCACCATAACAGTATTATAATATCTGTGCCATAACAAATTATTCAGATAAATTATTGTGGGTAATAAAGGTACGTTGTACCTATATAGGTTGTTATGTGACTGAACCTAAATAGTACATAACGTGTAAATAAATTGTGATGTGTACTAAATAAATAAAAGATATTTTATTCAATTGTAAAGCTTTTTATTGTAAGTACCTTTACTATAAATTAATAATATTTTTCTATGGTTCATATTTTCATACAAATAATCGTTTTATTCACTCTCAGTTTCTGGTTGGATTCGAACCATCGACTCGTACCACCATACAAAGATAACAGTTTTTTTAAATATTTTGATATTTACAATTATGATTCTGAATTTAGTATTAGAAAGAATTATGTACGTAGATTACAATTTATATAACATCACACGTAAGTGTATATAACGGCACATGTAAGTATCTTACACAACAACACACAAGTGGTTGCTAGCTAACCATATCATTTATGTTTCAAGAATACCTACTTATTATACAATTTTGAACTTCAATAAATATTCTTTTACAATTGAATTGTTAGACTGGTACCTAAATACATGAGTTGTTTCGGCTACCTGACTCTAAGTCAAGGTACCTGGGACAATCTCCCAATAGTAGACGGGCGCTCCTTGCGGAGTAGGCTGGTGACGCTCGCCTCCACGCACCCCTGAATGCGTAGGGGGGGGGGGGGGTACCGGCGACCTCGTAGACTACCACGGAGACCTCGGGGGAAGAGGGGGCAGGCAGGAGCAGGGAATAAAACCCGGATTTTCTTCTAGCTGGTTATCCCTAGGTTTCGGCTTCTTGCTTGTTCTTGTTTCTTCCTCGATGGCTGGGCTGCGACTGACGATCGTTCGCCGTTGTTCTCGTCTTATATACGGCCCTGTCCGCCCATAACGAGAGCCGCGATTTTAAAGCCCAATTTCGCGTTTGTTTTTGCGAAAGCCGAAACCTTTGGAGCCCCATATTTTATTTATTTATTTAAAATAACCCTTACAATATATACATTGTTACATAGCTTATTATCTATATTACCTTATGAAACAACAATATTGCACCTTACATTAATTACAAAAAATATTCTAGAACAAAAACTATAAAAATTACGATGGACACAATTTTTGCTATCTAATTTTCCTTATATTTTCTGAACCACTGGGCCGATTTGCATAAATATCGGTTTTAGACCAAGTTCAACCTTTCTACACTAATTAAAAAGTTCTAACTTAATAAACAAAAAATCACATTTTCAACTTACGTAATTATGAGACAAAAATTCTAATTTGCAATTTTCTATGTCTTATTGGAATTTAAAACTGGTATCATGGCATTTTTTCATAATTCTATGATGATTCTAACTAGATTCCGTTAAAATATTTACATATTTTCACCATCAATTTTCATAACAAGTTTTCAAAACAAACAAAACTAATTTCCTACTACGAGTAAAACGACTCACGATGCATTATTTGCACGTCCACTACTTGCACCCTGGTGTGGAGATATGGTCTCGTCGCCGACATGAGTGAAACATATCTACATAGAAAATTCTTATAAACTAACAAATAACACAAACTATACATCGCTACGTTCAAAAATAGCATAATAATAGTTTATAATGTTCTCACTGCTGAGACTCGGGCCTCCTCTCAACAGTGGTGATGAAATAATTTACACAAAGCAAAGTCGCTTGGGTTCGAACCATCGACTGGTACCACCAGACAAAGATAAGTAGGTAGGTACATAAAAAATATAATAAGTAACTAAATATCTTCTCTTCTACGCGCTACTTTTTGGTCTCGCTGCCGTCGCCGTGCAGTCTTAATCTTCTACTTGTCACTTTTTACTTCCATTTATATAATTTCCGTGCGATCTGAATCAATTGCTGGAAGAAGCAGTTTGCCCTGCAACAAATGACTTTACAGTTTTGTTAGACTATACTTACTGAACCCACACCTCAGAGACCTGAGGAATAAGTTAGGAAATGAGTAAGACATAATATATTTTTCATACCTTTTAATTCCTTGATGTCTAGACATTTGGCATTTTTTTCAACTCGTCTCAAAATAATTTCCGGCAGTACACATGTTTTAAAGAAAGTTACCAACTTCGGCATCATAGCATTGATAAATTCCTCATCCCGGTTAACTTCTATTACAGTCAATGGTTGGGTGACAGATATAAAGCAAATGAAATAACATTTATTCATTTTGGTAATTCGCAATTGACCCTGGACCTAGAATCAAAATAATAATAGCTGTTAAAAAGAAACAATCCAAGAAATCATCATCATCATCATCATCGGCCTATTAATGTTCCGACTGCTGGGACGGGCCTCCTCTCTATGAGAGGGAATGGGCTATACATATAACCACCACGCGGGCCCAGTGTGGATTGGTAGATGTCACATGTCTTCGAATTTATGGTTCTAGGACATGCCGGTTTCCTCACGATGTTTTCCTTCACTGTTTTGAGAGCAGCGGTGATGAAATAAATTACACAAAGTAATGCGCCTGCCTCGGTTCGAACCCACGACTTACTGAACGTAAGTCGGGGCCGCCACCACTGGGCCACCGCTGCTCTCTACTCAATGTTCTATTTCATATAAATTATATTCTAAACACAAACATAAAATAAAAAAAATAAAAATCTGGTTGTACCTGCCGTGTTAATATCTACTCGCTAATTACATTTCCTATGTGTTTCTCTTTCAGAATTTGTACGCAGAACATGATGTTTAATACGTAGTATTGAACATCCACAATTTACACATAATTATTGTCGTTGGTGACCACTACTTGTGTTTTGTTCATTTTCTCGAATCCCTGAATTGTTGAGAGCCAACATCCAGCAAGAATGAGAGACCAAGCACTGAGCTGTAAACTGTAAATAAGACATATGCATATTTATTTTTGTTCAGTTTGTACGGATAATAGAAAAGATTATTTAAAAACTGCTAAACAGAACATTAGCTTACCACTAGCAGTCCATAGTCGAATTTCTGATAGTATTTCAACGGGTTTCAGAGGCCGTCTCCTGCGATGCATAATATCAAAGCCGCAATTGCCGCATCACATTGGTTCCTCAATCCTCATTCCTAGTAGGGCAACAAGATCGTGCGCAGGAGTGTTCATGCCTAGGTTGTCATATAAAGCCGGTTCAACGTTTAACAAAATAGCGCCAGGGTCATCGTCATGAGCAGATTGAGTGTCCAAGGGTAAAGCCGGGTCTTCAATAAAAGCGGTATAGGAGTCCATTATAACAAAATGAAAAAAACTTATCGAAAAGTAATCGAAACCACATTGAATGTTTTTATTTTCATTTCATTGTATGCATTTGTCATTATTGACAGTTGGTGTAGCCAGATAAAATGATTTGAAGGCCAAAATCAATGAGTATTTTATTTGTTTTTAATATAATTAAAAGAAAATAAATATAACACCGTTTGAAAATCACTTGATTACAGATTTTTAAGAAAATGTAATCGTATTTTTATAAGTTTTCGAAATCGATTAGTATCTTTCCTGTAAGAATAATCACAGATATAATTAATGTGGCAACACCGAATCAGTGTCCAACCATAAAATGAACGATTCCCTTTAGAGTAGGTACATACCGGTATGTGATGTGATGACAATCAACGAGTGTTGCTAACGTTTGATTTTGTATTTCCTCTTCTAAATCTTATACTTTTTTAAAGTTTTAAGGGTAATTACTAAATATAATTCTACATCACCTTGAAAAGCATCCATTGTACATAAAAATAACACTTACCGTCAATAAAAAAACACTTCACTTTTCCATAAAAACTCTTTCACGGACGTTTGAATGGTTCTCAGTAGTAGAGTCGCCAAATATGCTAAACCTGAATGGTGCTTACTACTCAGTTAGCCGTTCAGACGAGCGAAATTTGAACTACAGCTACCATTTTGAGAACAACATTTTGCTGACAGTTAAAAACCCCGAAACATAAATAAACGATGTACAGCAGTCTCTGATTTACAAGTTGTAGGATGTTCTGATATTTAAAAAAACTGACCAAAAATACTGCCCTACGTTTCCCCTTTTTCTTGGTAAACTTCTTAAATGGCAAGACCAATTTATCTTGACGCACTTTGTGTGCTAATAATATTAAAATTTGCAATAGTTATGAAAAACCAAAGTGGTTTGTCTGTGTACCTATTCACTTATCTTGCTGGTTTCACATGAATTAAATATGATTCAATCAATAGATGTAAGATGAAGATGAAAATGATGATGTAGATGTAATCTTTTTACTTACATACAGTAGAAAGATTTTTAAATCCTTAGGTACCTACTTTAAATTAAAAGTACCTAGATAATACAATAATTACATTAGTATTGTATCTGTGTGAACCAAAGGCACGTCGCAGATATTTTTTTTCACTTTCTGGCATTCTCTCTCATCTCCAAATAAAAATCATTTTATCAATCATAAAATGTAAAATTAGCGGGCAAACCCGCGCGCTAGCGCAAACTTGCTATAAACACAATTTTGATTCGCAAGATGTCAAGACAATTATAACGCATGGGCTGAGAATGGAAGAATGGCAACAATGCGGGTGACTCGGGGTGCGTCTGGTCTGAGTAACGGCAACGTCGCGTTCGTCGTCAATCGGTACCTAATAAATAACCTTGGCGCTTGTTCGAATTTTCGGACAGCGCCATCTATAAATAATAAATGTTTACCGAACGTAAACTCGTATTACAACAGTTACGAACTTTTTCTCGTGGTTCTAAATATTTCTGTCAGATGGCGCGATTCAGTACACTCACACATGTAAAGATTTTTCGTTTTTTATTGGGTCAAATTCTCCTAGAAATACTGTTTTTTTAATAAAATTTGGGCGATTTGCGACCATAATACATTATAAAGTACCATTATACTTGCTTTTATTCTGCAGAAACCGTTTATTTACGGAGATTACAGAGCTTGGAAAATGTATGGCGAGGTCTGTCTAGGCAATCACCTTAATAACAAAAAAATACACACCTGTATAGTAATGCCTCCATAGTGGTCGTATTTTATCCTGCCCTCCAACGTCCCATACGTTGAATTTGACGTTTTTATACGTAACAGTTTCTACGTTAAAACCGACCGTAGGTATCGTTGTGACTGACTGACCTAATTTTAATTTATATAAAATAGCTGATGTTTATTTTAAGGAATTACTGTTCTTACATCATGTTGGGTGTCACAGCAAAGATATGAGCAAAAGGTTCACTCAATTTTGCTTGAGGCAGAAGACAGAACAGATACACGAGGTTAGAAGGGCTTTGTAGGCGGGGCAAGTGCGCCGCTCATAATTATAAGCGAACGCTCATACATATGTCAATCGACCAACAGTCACGCTCTTATTGTGACAACGTACGTAGCTTACGAGTATGTGAGTGCACGTTTAGCACAGTATTTGCGTTATTGTGACAATAACACAAAAACGATCCAAATGTGAGTAGTTTATTCGTATGCGTAATGCACGAGGTCTCTTACTTGTAGTGGAGTTAAAGAGTGGGAGACAAGCCGCGACACGCGTCCTAATACAAATCAAGAACTATTTTTTTCTAACCAGTTTTATCTGTTCTGTGAGGCAAAATATACCTACTTATTAAGAAAAGAATCAAACAAGACAGTAATAAAAGCTGATTTATTTGATTGATAAGATAACATCACGCATGCAATCCCTGAAAGGTTAGGCAGAGATGAACCTATAGTACATACACATTTCGACAGTTATGTTAAAGACCCATGTGATATGGGATGGGGGGTGACTCTAGCCACCAACCAGAAAAGTCTTGACTCCGGGTTGAACCGAGAATGTTTGATGCGAAAAACACAATAACAATTTCCCTGACATGGGAATTGAACCCAGAACCACATGTGCAGCAGTAGCACTTGCAACGACTAGACTAACGAGGTAGTCAATACAAAAAACTTCTTAATCCGGTCCAGCATTAAAAAAAACTGGCCTTTCTGAATATTTAGCATCTGTTTACTACAGCCAAAACTATCTGGAGATTTGTAACCTCAATTCCGTAACGTTGAGGCGTGTTTACGGTTTTATTAATGGGGAGTATCGATGGCGCGATAAAATAGAAACGTAGCCATTAAAGCGTTAAGTTTGCATCCAAATGTTTACTGAACAAGACAGTACTTTCGTTTCCCAGCTGTACTTATTTATGGGAATAAATAAATAGAGAAGCCATTTACTTAGTTTAAAAAAAAGCTTTTAGTGATATTATGGTTCTCCTGGGATTAAGGCTTCTTTGGCTGACTCTGGCTCACACAGGGAAAATTTGAGTTCCAATAGATTGAACATCAGAGGCTTGTTTTGTATCAACCCGAAAATAGCCTCATATTTTGAATGATAAAGAAATTGTGCCCGCGTGGTGGATTATGGCCTTATAGCCCACGCTGTCTCACAGAAGAGACCTGTCCCAGCAGTGGGAACAAAGTAAAAGATGGAAGGGACAGTGTCGTTTCGTCGTTAATTAAAAAAAAAATGCTGTTAGATCATTATAAGCATGATTCCTGTTGAGCAATCCAATCATTTTAATTTGACAAAGGATACTAGTCTTTCCGGCAGCATCGAGGCCCAGCATCAATATCCTCATCTCCTTGTTACCGAAGATTTTTGACAGCAGCTTCCCCATTGTGCTGAACTCTCCTCAACCGCACAACTGGAATAAGGAAAAGAGAACGATTAAAATAGAGTGATATGTTATACCTACTGATAAATCATATAGTGTGGTCAAAATCTCATAGTTGATCTAGCAATAGAAATACAGGTCATTTTGAACCAGCCACCTTTGATAAAAAAAAAATAAAGAAAAAAAAAAGTAGAAGAAAAATAAAGGCATGAATAAGTAATAATTTCATTGATCACATCTAAATTATATCCTCTTCTCCGCTATCTTACAATAGAAGTTAGATCAGACTTAAAACAGAAATCTCAACTTTCTTTTCAGATTGATATTTCGAAGACCGAAAACATTTTCCGAAGAACAGTTATAAAACAATTTTACCAAAACAGAGCAATAAAACGGGAATCATTCAATTTATTGTTTGTTCGAGAAATCAATTACGAAAGACTTAAGTTCACAAGTGAACCATCGGTCCGGAAGTTGGATGAAACTGGTAAAGCACTCCACAAGTTAGGAACTGTAGAGTTGAAGGGTGCTTCCCGGTTAACAAAGTCAGCTAAGTCAGTTGTTCTGTAATTGAGACGAACCCGATTTTATATTTAGGTATCGATTACAAGATCTTTCCAAAAAGGAAAATAAGCCATTCAACTAGGTGAACTTCGGAGGACAATAATTCCACATCTGGACAGGTTTACTCAAATCTGTATGGTTCTTTCTTCAAAAGACCATCTCAGACACTAATATCTACATGATCCTCATGTGAATTGAGCAAGATTATGTCTGGGCTTCAAAAGAGACTATGACCTCTGAGTTTGTTTCGGCTGTTTCTTCTCAGAGTAGTCAGGTACGAAATACCGGCCCCATCTAGTTTAAAAAAAAATGACGTGTAAAAGTGTTTGTGAAAACCTACTTACAAAATTAAGATCATTTATCAACTGCGAGAATATGGATGAGAGCAATTTATGATCCGTATGTAATGCAAATCGATACATGATAACTTAATAACAAGCCAACCATCTAATATATTTTTGCTTCGATGAACCGAAATTCGGTTTCGGTAACATCGGTTTCATAAGAGTCGTCAGATTGTACTTAAAAATAAAATAACTCATCTTTTAACTTCTTATCTTACAATATTCTACTTTATGACAAGAAATATAGCCACAAAAACATTGTAGCAAAAACATGAAAGTAACGAAAGTATCTCAAAAGTTATTTTTACGAGTCACGAGTAATCGGAAGCGAATCAAAAAGATTGGAAGCCAACTAAAAAAATGATTGCAGAGTCTATGTAGATGTACGTAGGATAAATTTGACTATGTTGTCCATCAAAATCCAAGTTAAATTAAATAAGTTAGAGGCACTTAAGAGCCCTCTTACAGTCCACTAGCGCCGCCAATCGAAAAAATGTCATAACTCGTAAATAGAATCAAAAATACAAAATGTGTAAAAATACAACATTGTCACCACTTGAAATATAGCTGTTTAGCTAAATCGTGCATTTGTAACAAAAACGGCCGTTTATGTTTTGAATGCACGATTTAGCTAAACAGCTATATTTCAAGTGTTGATAAGGTGTTATACAATTACGTTATTGCCTTTTTTTGGACTGTAAGAGGGCTCTTAAGTGCCTACTGGTCTTGAGGACATATTGGCTTCCTCTCATCATTAAAACGAACTGATTCGCCGTCGTAGTGGGCGTTTCGTCCTCAATTTGAGCAGGGATTATGTAAATAGGTTTGACGGAAGCACCGCCTCCATCTATTACTTCTTAGAATTCTAGGCTTGGATACAGAGCTTTATCCAGCTTTAAAAGATCGGTGTTCCACTTTCAGCTAGTGATGATAAATTGCTGGTCCTTTGTGCAGACGCTCGAGGCTGTAATATCTATCGCTGTGCAAAAATACGTTTCAATATTTTTAAAGTGATAACATGACCTATAACAACATCCGATGCATTCTCTTGTGTATGTTTTAACCGCGGCTTGGCCCGAGTGGTCAGATATTCCCCCTACTATTGGGATAAAAATTATCCTATGTCCTTACTCAGGTCTTTACGCATGTTGATCATAAAAATACATCTGATGCATTCTCTTGTGTACTATGTTTTAACCGCGGCTTGGCCCGAGTGGTCAGACATTCCCCCTACTATTGGGATAAAAATTATCCTATGTCCTTACTCAGGTCTTTACGCATGTTGATCATAAAAATACATCTGATGCATTCTCTTGTGTACTATGTTTTAACCGCGGTTTGGCCCGAGTGGTCAGATATTCCCCCTCTATTGGGATAAAAATTATCCTATTTCCTTACTCAGGTCTTTACGCATGTTGATCATAAAAATACGGTATGAATAGTCAGATAGTTACTTTCGCTTTCTTCGTCACCATTCTCAGGTTTCAATTACGTGAGATAACAGTAGAATTTATTTACGCTTCTGTAACAGATCTTTGAAATCGATCCGGTTCTCGAAATATCCCAATTCGGATCTCTTGGAAATGTAGGGTTGTAAATCATATTACAATTTTAGCCTCCGTTGGATAAGGCTTTTAGAAGATGAATTGGAAACAGAAATTATTTTGTTTTTGCAAGTAATTTTAATTAAAGTAAATGGATCCGAGGAGAGATATTACTACAAAAGAAACGACTACAATAAAATGAAATAACTTCGCTCTCAATTATAACAAATATCTTTTAAGAGCTCACAAAAAAATATTTTCTGGAACATTTTCTATTCGGACCATTTCTTTAATTGTTGTAATTAATTTACCTTTAACCTTAAGCCCACACGCCTGCGTATTTTCGTAAAGCATTTATTTTCCCGTCCGCTGTCAGTGCTGAACGGAACGTAGGGAATCCAACAGTGCGTTTTTTCAGCGCGCTGGAGTTCGCAATTTTGGATTCTCAACTCTAGCCTTATCAACGAGGGTTGAATATCCAACGCTAGGTAAAAAAATGTCGCATCAAAAAAACGTCCGTGCGGACGTAAGCTTCTATTGCGCAACAAGCTATGGTGTTCTACAACCGACTATTATGGATCTACAATCATATCTTTACATCGAACATAAGGTTTTACATCGCCGTATCAAAGGTCTGCGTTATGCACACAACGATATCATCAATCAATCAACATAGAATCGGGGCGACTCGCGACGGTTTGCTATCGGAACCCGTCTATCATAGTGTACTCCCTCGTTTATTTAAATGTACGTTTATAGTTTAATGGGCTGAACTTAAAATGCTGTGTTTTTTTCAACTAGCTGACCCACGCAACTTCGTCTGCGTCACTTAAGAGAAGAAGTTCACAAAGGGAATAAATTTTCCCCCGTTTTGCTACATTTTTCATTTATGCTCCGCTCCTATTGGTCGTAGCGGTGATGTTATATAGCCTAAAGCCTTCCTCGATAAATGAACTATCCAACACAAGATTTTTTCAATTCGAACCAGCTTTTCCTGAGATTAGCGCGTTCAGACAAACAAAGAAACAAACTCTTCAGCTTTATAATATTATGATATGATATAGTATCGCTAATGTAAGATTTTTAAATATTAATACGTTTTAATGGAATTATATAGAAAAACCAAATAGGTAAGGATTTTGGCGACGCGACATAAGATCTGATCAAAATGCATGAGAGACCTATTCGCCACTATCAAAAGCAAAAAACGTCGCGCATAATATCTTATTACTTCAAAAAATCAAATAATTATTACAATGTAACACATAAATATGTTAATGTGCAAAAGTTTCTCGATAGCACATTATTTATTTCTAGAATACTTTCTGCCGTAGCTGTGAGGCATTTATATTTATTTACACTCAACGACTTTACAAATGAACTCGCATAATTCTAACAAGAAATTACCTTATTTCCTTTGAAAGCAACAAAGCGATCTTGATGTAAAATCATGAAACTCTTTCTTTTGAACAAACAGGTCAACTTTAGCATAGAAATGATCAAGAAGCAAGTCGACAATTTAGCATTCAAATCACGAAACAGCATTAACTTGGAACGAAGCATTAAATAAATACGGGCGTTAATAACAATGTTTTAATAAGGAAACCAGCGATTACATCAACATCCCACATTCAACACCTACCTGCTAGATAGTCGATGCCCTAGATAGCTAAGCTGTGCTGCGCTAAATATAGATAATACTACAAGAGCCCTTGGACGAAATCTATACAAAT
The DNA here is from genome assembly GCA_916618015.1 of Xestia c-nigrum. NCBI lineage: Eukaryota > Metazoa > Arthropoda > Insecta > Lepidoptera > Noctuidae > Xestia > Xestia c-nigrum. The sequence continues at coordinate 7,080,937 of OU745245.1, read as the reverse complement.
ACATATAATCGGAGCTTAGTGTCTGTTTGTTATTTCAAAATAACAGCTTTTTACTGAATGCATATGAAAGTATATGACGGTACTTGTAAAAAATAAAAAGTAATAAAAAATATTTTTCCCTAACTGTCTGTTTGTTCCGTTGAATCTCCGAAACGGTTGGGTTGGATCGATTTCGACGAGACTTTTACAAGCAGATAGCTGATGTTATAATACGGCATAATTTGAAAAACCTAAAATGACTTAAAATTGTTAACAAAATCCTCTTCAAATAGGGAAGTAATATTTTTAAGCGAATTTATATAAATATTTTTGTAATAATTTCAAGCGAGCGAAAGTCGCGGACAACAGCTAGTCTTAGGTATGACTGTTCGATTGACATTTAGGTAACACTTCTTGGTAAGTTTGTTCATGGTTGAGGGACATTGATTTATAAGGAAACGATGAGTTGAACTTTAGAGAGAATTGTGTCGCTATCTATTGTTGGTTTTAATTTAAATACCACACCATCTCAAGGCCCGAGGACTAAACTAGTTCAAGCGACAAATCGCTATAGCGAAGGACTTATCCCTCAAATTCCAACACGAGCCAAACAATGCTACAAAAACTTCTCAAGCTCTAGTGAAGCCAAATTTTATTGAGTGCAACTTTAGATTGATCTTTAGCACTAGTGAGCAATGCATCGATAAAAAAACCGCGGCCTGAGTGATAATTGTTGATTTGGAACAAATAGTAAAAGACACAAGTATAAACCTAGTTGCAGACAGTTGCATGACAATCGTGAAAGGGCACCTAGATTATTTGTTAGACGCTGTACGTCTAACAAATAATACAGTTTTCAAAGGTCGAAATGATACGAAAAGGCCAATATAATAAAGGACATGTGTCAAAAAATGGTCCTTTATAGAACAAAGCTCTATAAGAATTATTGTACCTTTTGCTCATAACAACTCACTTAAAATAACATAATGTCTATAGACCTCAAAATCAGTGGAAAAGCTGCACAGAATTAATATCCTGGGCCAAAAAAATAGCAATTGCCGGAGGGAGAATAGGGATAAAAGGCGTGGAATGAATTGCCAAGCCGTTATTTGTCACTGTAGTTATTTTTATCTTTTGATATAAATTCACAGCCCATTTTTGCGCCATTACGTGTGAATTAGAAGAAATTGAAGCTGCTAAACGATTGGGATTGTGAATTAAGTTTATTCTGTCTATTTAAACGACTCCATAAAACTCTTAAGACCTGCATTTTTGATTATTTCGTTCAGCGTAGATGGAAGTAGCGCTTTTAAAGAGTGCACCCAGTATTCGGTAACATCTGCTGCAAATATCAATAGCCACATTGAAAATATTCTTGGTTAAATTACTGCAACTCTGAGAAAACTTAGATTACTTTTTTTTTACATTGGCAGAAGTTAGTTGTACGAGTCGTATGTTAATGAAAGGGTTAGCGGTACCTTTGATATAGCATTTTAGTGACACAATGATTACCTTGAAGTGTGTTTTACTCGGTATTCAAATGCATGTTAGAATTTGAATTACGACCACACGACACATGTTAGAATTCAATATCCAAAGTGGTGTGACAGTGAACATTCCATTTATCTAAACAAAAACTATGCGTGTGAGCTACCACAATGTAGAGAGAATTGGATAAATAACACGAGATCATCATATAGGATTTCAGAAAATATAATATCAATGTTTAAAATTCCCTGACAATCAACATACAGCTTAAATTGATAGATGGGGCTTCGAAATTCGTACAAGAGTTCCTTATAACAAACGACTAAGGAATGATTTTCGAACATCAAACTCGCAGAGGGATAATGTGTAACTTCTATACAATTTTTTACTGATTGAATATCTATTTGGGCGTGCGCCTTGATATAGGTAAATTACTTATCGTATAGAAGAAAACAACTATCTCTTAGAACGATTTAATTAAGTCAAAACACTCTTAGCTCCTAAAATTCATTTCAAATTACACAATAAAGGGACTCTTTAGAATCCATACAGAATTTACCATTTTACCGTCAGCGTAATCGAATTCAGAATTTAGAGTAGGCAGATACACAGAAGGAACATAAAAGCACAGTACATAAGGTTTTCATTAGATACGTATAGGTACGTAGCAACACATACTGTTTACTTGCTTTCGCACAATGCTATAAATTTTCTGAGGTATCGTAGTTCTCGTAAATAAGAAATTGACACAGAAATGTGTGAGTTTTACTTCCGATTTCCGAATAGACGAGACAAGATAATACTTATTTTTATATGGGAAGCCGGAAGGAAAGGAGATATTCTTATGTGGTGACATGATAACGTAATCGTGACATTCATGACATTATATCGTCCTATTTTGGGGAGAGAATCTTTAATCGAACCAGATTCAGTTCCGACTCGGCCAATTTATGCTGGTTGAGGAAAAGAGGTATTTCAGCGTCTAAATTATCTAAATATTATACCAAACCAAAGCCAATGCCAATAAATAAATCTTTTCAATGAAATCTATAAAAATCCGTGCAAAAACATAATTGATCCATCGATACTGAATGCATGAATCCCACGGTCCGACGAAGTAATTAATTTACGTTTGAACGCTATCACCATTGACGCCAGTTTTTTTACAAACCATTCAAAATATTCATCAGAAGAATTCATGGAAACACGATTGCTATTCATTTCGTACCTTTTTACATAATACAAAGCATTTCTGTCTCGTCGAATAGGTATAAGAAATTCATGAGACGTGAATGATAAATAAATAAACATCAACAAAATTAATGTGCGCACGAAAGGAACGACGGAAATGGAGTAAGAAATATGTATGTTTTGTCGTATCGCCGATACCGTATGATAGGCTCCCTTATCTTTGAAGGCCGCACGTGGAATGCCAATCTTAATCAGGTGAAAAGACTCCAGTTTTGCTTGAATGGGAGCGTGGGTACTCACGATAGAATCGATACAGCCGCTTTGGCCGCCGAAATTGCCTATATTCCTAAATAAAAGGTTTTTATCCGGTTAGGTGAACCTGAAAGGTAAAGCGGACCAAATATTTACCGACCTTTTATCAAACTAAACCTTTGGAAGTACCCAAACTGTATCCTGAACTATTTAAAATCCTTTTATCGGGTGACTACCCACAATATATTAGCACACAGAAACTAATTTGTTCGAGCGAAAGCAAGATTCCGAGCAAAACCAATGCTAATGAAATTACCCCGGAATTAACACAAGTTGAGAATACATCGCATCGCATACCAACAATACAAATATACAAGACGAATTTCTATCAGCAATTTGACAACGCAGGATACCTGATACAACAAGGTTCATTTTAAAAGACAAAGGAAGTTCTATCAAGACTCATCTACATAGGAATAGGAAACGTGAGCATTCACATTAATTGATGAGGCCGAGCCGGAATGAAATCTGGATGTAACTAGCACAACTAGAATCTGCCGTGTGTAATAAATGTCCCTGTTGTAACCAGCGACCCAATTCTATTGATAGAAAAATATTTGAACCGCGCCCCAGAAGGAAACGGGTAATAAAAATGATCTTGACATATGGGTCATTGTTGGTGACTTGTCAATGGTAATTAATGCAGGGTCTAGAACAGCCAGAATATATTTACCAAGAAAGTTTAGGAATTAAGGATAAATGTAGTACTTAGACACAACTCGTAGGTCTAGGTTTAAACTGATAAAGTCATCAACTGACGGATGCTACTTTAGAGCATGTTTGAGCTAAGAGCGTCGTCGCTATCTTTAAACTCGTAAAAGGAGCTTGATGCGGTATCGACAAACTTAATACTGAAACGCTTATTTCGCGTTAAAGGATACAAGCAAAAGATAAGGAAGTTCGATCTCGACATCCCACTTCTAAAAATCCTTAAACGAAGAGGAAGTTACAAAGCTATAAAAAAACAGAACTGATGAATAGAAAAACGGTAACAGCGACAATGGATAATTTGCCAATCTTCGGGTAACTGTTCGGATGCAAACCGGATTTAATCATAACGAATAAAGGGAAAAGGGCGAACGATTGACGCGATACCCACTATAGGTATTTGGTCGATAAACAGAATAAAGGTTTAACGGCGTGCCTTGGTATCATAAAAGTGGAAACGAGGGGTTTGCCCGCGTTCTGCACACGGAACCCTGAATTGGGTCGCTCCGTGTATCTATAATGTCGCTACGTTGGGAAGTCTTGCTTAAATAATGATGCTTCAAGGTCTGTAAGAGGCAGGGACGGTTACTTATATTTTTTTAGAGGAAAGGCTACATGTTTATGACCAGCTATTCTTTCTCGTCTGAAGAAATACAAAAGTGTCCTTCATTACAATAAATAATACTAAATAATACATCGTTTTTCAAATCTTAGGCCCGTATTACAGAACATCGCTCAAAACTCAAGCGTTGCTTAAAACTAGTTTCAACCAATCAAATGGCTTGAATCTAGTTTTAAGTAATGCTTGAGTATTGAGCGATGTTCTGTAATACGGGCCTTAGTATGGTACTTTATATTCGTTTCATAACTTCTAGTACTTCCCTCGTAGACAAAATCTTTAGCTAACTTAACAATAGAACTGTCAAAAGTACAAACGACATATTATCACACAATTATTATTTGGCACTGAACGAACGCGTGGTTTAAGCGCAAAACTTAAAGGAGTCGTAAGTCGTAACTTATAGAAAGTTTGAAAACACGTCAGGTGTTCTACTACTATGCTGAAGCCTGGAGCACACCCGAAACCTTCATTTTTGTTCTAAAAATGTTATTATTCTGAAGTATACACGTTTTTGTATAATATTTCCAAGAGCACTTCAAAGATTTTTAAGATCAACTTGGCTCTCTACTGAGCAAAAGGTTTTCGACAACCCATCGAGGTTGATTGTTGGCCTGAGAGCCGACAGGAGGTACTATATTTAGAACAGTCTTATTTCAAACGGAAAAACCGTCATGATCAAATTGAAAGACGACCGGTTCGTTTGTGTTACTGCCAATAAATTCAGTGATTTCGGAAAAGCTGAAAACAACTTGGATCTTCAAAGAATACATGAAACATTCAAAGCTTCTGAGACTTCAAACTGATTCTTGTCTTCGCTGAAAACAAAACTACGCAATTGGGGATCAAATATTTTCCATCCGTTCCGCCGCGATGAAATATTACTTCAATTACGTACAAAAAAGGTACACCTTTGAATTGTTGATGCATTGTTGAATAAACTATCCACTGGAACTCCGAAACAGTGTTGTGACGTAACGTTACATTCGTAACACATAACCCAGCGAAGTATATAACATGGCAACGAATGATAACGAACATTAGTTGACGTAATCGTAAGTGAGGAATGAGGAAGATATGGACAATTAGAAGTACTGGCAAGTTTGTCTACTAGCCTACGTTTGTCGTGATCTCGTTTGCGAGTTTGGAGGCTGATAAATAAGTTGTGCGCGGAGATTTTCTTATCGTTACTGCTTGGATCATTAATTACAGCTCGTTATTTCGAGGTCCTACAATCTCTAATGGTTCTTTGATGTTGCTTTCAGACATAATGACGATTACACTTAAACTGTTATGAAATTGCAGATCCTCTTAATATCTTAAGCATTTGGAAGACTGGGAAAACTCATTTAAAAGACCTCAAAAATCACGTCTTGAAATTCAATTTCTAGAATTGTCAACCCAACGCAAGATATTCATCAGTTTACCGAAGCAGCGTCCTATCTAACCCCAAAATAAGGGCGGTGCCACACTGCCACGAGGTCTAGAACCACATCGTCAGCTCGAAGTCGCCCTTCTATTTCCGTCGGGTCAACGCCTAGGGCGTTAACCATTTCCACCTCATTTCCCTCGGAAAGCCAATTGGATGGTACAACAAACAGTGTGTACGGTTGACTCTTGTTTTGCAAACGTGATTAGAGGATTTACGATGACGCGTTTATGGGTAAAGGGGATGAGCAGGGTTCTGTGTTCCACGTGGAATGTAAATCGGTTAACACGTTTGCCACGTGGCATACACTAAGAACAATCCCGTTTTAGAGGTGAATATTTGTAGCCGTTCGAGGCGTTTGTCTAAAATTCGAAATGAGAAAGTTGAGCATCTTTTAAAATCTACGTGGAAGAATTATTAGTTTCGGTAAGCTAAGAAACCGCAAGAAACGTGCATGGTAATAAAAATAATGAAGCTGAGTAGGTTTTTCTTTGTTAATAACTTCCCTAAAACGTGACTCAACTGTGTTATCAAACGTTTCTAATCTAATGTAGGTATCCAGGCGGTTCAAGTGGAATATCCTGTACAGAGTTCATAATAATATTAATGTATTAAATATAAGTTTTACGTCAACAGCTCATAAAACTAAAACATTGTGAATTTGTGACAGATTTTTATACAAGGTCTTACAAACCTAGGTACTAAAAGTTGTGTAGTGTCTAAGACCATGGTACATTGGTACTACAACTCTTGTTGTATAACTTTTTGAAATTCATAACTTTTTTCTAGTTTTACCATTACATGTTGATCACCTGATTGCGTCTATTCCTATTGAAAGCAAAGAAATTTCCATTTTGGCGAATATCTAGAATTTGTAGAACAACATAAGTTGTTCAGTTTCACGGTCCGAGACATCGCACGGGACATTGTGCGTTTAATTACACCTTGTTTTTACGAAAACATTTTCTCTAATTGGCAACGATGCTCGACCACGACTCAAGCCTAACTTCAGGAAGAAAAACTAAAAAAAGAACTCTTATAAACACAACGATACAAGCTTATGAAGAAGAAAAAGGTATCGTTAGAAAAGTACCGCCCACAAGCCACCAACGTACTTAATACCTCAAAGCAAAATATTTATTTATAAAAATATCCTCCAGCTTGTAAGGAACTAATTGCTCGCGCCATTCTGTGGGTCGATGTTCATCCCTATTACGCCCACAAGTTGGATCTATGCCAATTACTGAAGATCTTCTGAAACCCACTCACTCATCTCATCAAATGTTCCATTGCATGCTTAGAACACCTCGTATATTAGTTCTAGTTGGAATTATCATAAATTGGAATTAGGGTGTATCCCGAATAACATTTTCTTGAAACAGAAGGAATTTGTTTCTTCATAGAAGCATCAGGCGTCAGCGCGTTTGAAAACGGAATTACCGATCATGGAAGTATGAATTACGGAGAATGGTTCATTCAATAAGCGATCGATTTTGGAACGACTATTCGATCAATATTGTGAGCGATTATAATAGCAGTGTAGGTGCACACGAATGACTTAGATGAATTGCTAGAAGCATTATTCCACCATTTGCACCGTACGAGCTACCAACTTGGGTAAACTTTAAACTTGATGTGGTTGTAAAGCGGGTGTTGTGGCACAACTTGGCAGCAGTAATAATTAAACACTAGGTCACGAACCTGCCACTTAGGTATTGTATTTTTAACGAACTAAAACTGGAATTCCATAAAACATCGTTATTAAAAAGACTCATACTCACTAGACTCACCCGTCACGTGAAGTACCAATTTGCTACTTCGCTTTTATGAATACTTTGAAAGGCTTTTTTTATATTTACGAATATGTCAGACTTAAATTTCAGTACACAGCATTACGCCTGTTATCCCACAAGGGGCATTCAAAAGGTTATATATATTAAGACTTATTGCCTTCAAATAGAAACTCCTGATTTTATGTCGCAATTCAGAATTTCCTGACAGAATAACTAAATGACATCAAGCCTAGGACTCGCTGCACACCATTGTACGATTTCATTCTAAGAAATACTTATTCGCATCACAAATCTGTTGAAGGAAGTGAACAACTAAAGTGTTAAGATGATGTCAACGCCCATGATACATTCGCATTCGATGAATCAGAAACAATTACAACGCATAACAAACGAACGTGTAAAACTCAATTATTACTGTTTAAGGTCAGCAGGTAATTGCTGAGTCAAGTGAGTCACACTTTTGCTTTATTTTACGGCAATTCCATTTCATGTGGATTAGTGCAACAGAAAATGCTGTTACTATGTGTTTTTTTAGAGAGGATATAGTTACTTAAGTTAAGTGGCTGAGTAGACAAGAGATTTTTGCCATCTACAATTGTCAAAAAAAATCTCATCAAATGTCTAGATACACAAGTGAACGTCTGGCGCAAGGGCAATCAGCCCTGATATAACCTAAGCATATAGTCTTTAATGGCCCCACTGCTGGGACAGAGCCCTCCTCTCTGTGAGAACTAATGTAGGCTGTTTTCCACCTCGTGGGCCCAGTGCCGATCGGTAGCCGACACATGTCTTCCAATTTTTGGTTCCAGGACTTGTCGGTTTCTTATATCACCATGCTGAATAGCAAATACTTTAACCACGGTATTAAATACGCTAATTAGGAACTGCTAATACAAGAGAAGGTTTACAATAGTGAACTGGTGGAATAGAATTTAAAAATCATTCCTCAGTCCAGACTGAACTACCATTGTTTGTGGGACCAATTTACATGAGCTAAATAGTTTCTAAAGCTCTTGATAGAGCAACATGGCGGCTAAGTGTGTTATCTACAGTACTAAACACAGGCTGTATCGACAAATGCACTTCTAATAAGGTAATTTGTTGAAGTAAACCTTGACATGCAATGGCAACGCGAAGATAATCTAAGAATGACTTCATATTCCGTAAATGACAATTTTACAAAGAACAAGTTAGCAATCAAAAACTTACAAGTCATCTTAATTAAGAAGTGTAATGTGATGTACAGCTTCGTTTGTAAGATAACTTACGCAACATTGCCTCAATAATTATCTTGTTTGAAACATGTCGGCACTGCAGGCATTGTGTGCTTGCAACATGTTTCCAAGAACACCAACAGCAACATGCGCATCTTTAAGCATTAAAACGAGGTCTTCAACCAAAATGGCTTCTAAATTAAAAAGTTCAGGCAACGATACAGCGCTGCCCTCATCGTTTGTTTTTCCTTGCAAAATGATGGTGCACCAAATTACGTGAATTTCAGAAAACTTTTTAGTTCTACGGGTTAAGTACATTTTGGCGATTGTAGTTTGGCTTGCGGCCAGACAATGTACGTGCAGTTGGTATACAGACAAGTCTAATGAATTTATTGAATCATTTGTTTAACTAGGTACCTACACTGTGGTCGTGAATAATGTATTGTATTTCAAGCCATACATCAGGATTAGGTCTGGTTAACAGTTGACATTGCATCAAATATTCATGTTTTATTATTCACCATTTATAGTATTTGCTATTTGCACATTTCATGTGGTCTCGGGTAAACACAATAACTGATTCCTAGGCTAATTGACTTTTCATATTAAAACCCCAAATGCATGTTCATACTTCATGCATTTGGGGTTTTAATATGAAGAGTCAACATCAAACAGTCGCAACAAGATTGCTGTAACAGACACGACTAATCCTATAAAGATGCCGTTTTTTAAAAGAACGTATCGAACTCGAAATATATATTAAACATACAAATTGTAATAAAAGGTGGACTAATAAAGACAGACTTTTCGGTTGGACGTAAACGAAAATTCGCCAAGCGTTAACTGCACCATGCGGCGCCAAAACGGCTGCAAAGTGTGGACACTACGCATAACTCTTATAGTATGCACACTAGGGTACTATTTCAGCTAGCACGCCAACAACGAGCAAGCTGTGCCAACATCATTTTACGCAGGACTTTTTGATTATTATTTGTGTCCACTGCAAGCTCTTTTAGGGATTAAGTGACATGACATAAGTCTATCAGAATATGAAGGAACAGAAATCTGGGTACAAGGACCAGATCTAGAATTTTATCCACATATTAAACAACATTGGATAATAATAATAAACTTGAAAGTCCGAGAGTTTGTTGTTGAGCTGTACAATATAGGGTAAAAAGAAAGCAAAAACGTTCTTCAAGCGGACGTCTTGTGAAATATCATACTACGCACACAAAAGAATATTAAGATACACCCGAACAGTCATTAAACTTTCGGAAAGAAACATGACACTAAAGAAGGACCAAACGCCATAAACCAATAGAAAAGTAACTACACAAAGCAAACATCTTCACGAACTAGAAGAACCAGTCTGCTAACATGATTCCTTAGTAGGTTACGGAGAAAAAAAAAATGCATTCAGAGGCCATGACCGCCGCTGCGGCCGGTTCGTTAACGGTACACCACCCGACTTGCTGCTTAGACTCGATAATCGCATCTCTTGATTATTTTTGAATGGAGGACTCTTACAATGAATATTCAAACACAAGTTGAGTAAAATTGTGACAATAGCATAGTAGGAAGTAATGATACATGATAAGAGCCAATTTTAAAGTGCTCAGGGAAAAACTCAGAAATAAGTTGGCAGTTCCTAACAGACACAAAACATAAACAATTCAAAACCCTTTCAATACTGGTAAAGCCAACCCACATCCAAAATAGGATAGTACAAAGCCGCCAAAAATAAACCATAGCTGGAATCACAGACAGATGTTTCGTTTCGCTTTTAAAATTCACGAGTCAGAACAGACATTGGACAAACAGTCCCTCCATTTATCGGATCGTGAAACTAGAACAATAGATAACCGATTTTTATATTACGTGACCCTAAAGGAGGACACATCAAACATACGATAAAATCGGTCCAGAAGGCGTAGTCATGCGGTTACAGTCAATAGGTAAACGAATTCTATCGGAGGAAAAGATCTCTGAGGAAGAAGGAATAAATATAAAAGTATTTTTTAATAAATTTCTACTAAATAAAGTGAAGAAGTGTCGTTAGGGAATCTAATGAAATCGTAACCTGAACCGCCGTTTCAATTACGGAGTCACATCCAAGGGCTTTCTTGGGATTATTTCCAATTAAAATTGTAAGCCGTCGGGTCCCTTACAAAGTAGCTCGAGCTATATTTCAAAGAGTATTATATTCACATGTCATAGCTCTGTGGTATTCTCATAAGCAATAACAACGGGCTACGACAACTCATGTCTAAACCGCAGACTTGCAATATCTATCCAACGACGGAAACGGAACATGTGGCAACTATTTCATATCTAGAGTTACGGCTTTATTTGAAACATTGGTTATTCGTGCTTCTTAGATGTTTTTCTTCACACATATTTCGACAGATGGTTGTGATTTCAGTGTATTACCGATTTTAGCAGAATATTTTCAGACAATGGTCTTAAGCTTGTAAAATGGTTTCAGACACCATCAATGTCTCACAAGAGTCAGAAAACGTCGTCGTAAAATATTTTATAGCTCTTTTATTTTACAGCTTCTCAGCGGAAAGCGGTTGCAATAAGTTGTTACGTCCAGTTTGCTTCATGACATAAATCGCGTACGTTAGCACTTTCGCCAAACTTTAACCAGTTCTTGGGTCTTGTGGATCCAGCACACTTAAGATACTCCACTTTTAACAATGCTGGAACAGTGGCGGGGTCTAATTAGGGCAGTAATACTCGTTAAGCTGAAATGGGGAATAAGTTTTCGTGAAGGGAAAGCGGAATGTTTGCTTCGTGACTTTGGAAATCTTCGGAGGATCTATAAAATTATCTGGCGAGTATTCCGATTGTATTTGGTCGTTCTGACACATAATTAATTTGCTCGTCTTCTACTTCATTCAAGTAACTAGCGACCGTTATTTTCCTATCTTACCCAGTTTACAGAAACAACATAAGCAACAAAGCTTTGTCAGCCAGTGTAAGCCCGTAGGTTATCCTATTTTACGTAGGCACGATACGCGTCGGCGTACCATGGACCTGGGGTTTACAACCGCGTTCGATGCAAATTGGCTTCGTCAGCGGTTTCCATCAGACTTTCCGAACAATAACCCCGACTCATCCTTTTTTATACTATAAAATATCCATTGCTAACGAATAGTGCAATTCTGCAATTCGTGATCCGATATTTCGATATTTTTATGGGAGCTCATTCAATGAACCTGCGGTTTGTTATTGCGGTAGTAAATATTATAAAAGGCGGTTTTGGTTAAAAAATAAAATGTCTGTACATTTTTTTGATAAGATCATTGAAAGTGCACCATTTTACGAACTGGCGTCCATTTTGGTGAAAGCGATATTTTTATTTCACCGAAAATGATTCCATACATCGCTAATTTAGGTAAAATGTACATAAAGTCAACTAGGGCGACGAAAGCCAAGGGAGAGGGAACGTCTGAGCTGAGGCAATGCTTTATGACGCGAGCAACATCGTAACGACCGAGATTGCGGCTGGGGAAGCCACGGGGACTGTTTAAGACGATATTTGGATGCGTACCATGTTACTTAAAATCGTTATTAGACGAGACAAACCCCCTGCAAAAGAAATGTAACTGAAAATCGATACCCTTCGTGATTTGCATAAAAAAAAAACCATTTCTTCAAAGTATTCGATCAGGGGTTCGTTGTACCGCAACGCAAACTAATAAATCAGAAAAATAAAAAATGCAGTTCCATTTAAAATTATGTTTCATAAAAAAAGACTTGGGTAGGTATTAAAAAGCAACTCCAACAAAGAACCTTTAGAAGCAAAAGTGACCCTTGAATCAAGTCCCGTATTTGAAAATGCTAAGCACGTTTAATCCATGTCCCGAGGCACGGTGATACATCGTGTGTTTCAAGCAGGTTCAGGTCTTATCGCACGACCCAGACGACATCTAATATGAAAAATAATGATATACATTAACCAACTAGACTAGAACGAAGACGAAATTGATATTAAATGAAGCAGGACTTGAAGAGGTTATAACAATTTTACGACTATAGAAGACAGGATTGCATCAGTGGTGTTAAGATAGCAAAGATAATATTGCAGCAGAGATTTTTGTAATAAAGCGGGACTAGAGACTGGAGATGGACATTACTGCATCTCGTAAAACTTTATATTATGCTGCAGTCTTCACCCATGGATCTAAATGGATGGAAATCTTTGCATTTAAAAAGATTTCCATCCATTTAAAAAAAAAAGACAAGCAACTGCCTATAGGCAAGAATGGTTGTGTATAATTTTGCCGAACAGCAAGTTTAGAAATTTTAAAACAAAAAACTGGTCCTCTTATACCTGAGAATTAAACCAATATCAACAAACGTCCCTAATAGCTCCCATTCCATACAATGCAACACACCCTCCAATAAATCTGTTATGGCTCACGCTACATAACCAGTAATGCTATCATCAGACCACTGTCTTTTATAGCCATGGACGTTTTGTGCCCCTTGAAACAACACCCTGACGGCTACACACGATTTATGTGACGCAAGGGAGAACATATTGGGGTTGTTCTCACAGCAAACCGATCGGTAAATCAGGAAACCATACTTGCGGATTTCGTCGTTTTTGGGAAGATTTCGGTTTTAGATAACAACGTCTTGGACCTTACTCAAGGTTGAATTATAACTGCATCTTCATTTGAAGATGCAATTATTTCTGTAAGCAAAATGCATCTGAAATAGAATTTTGTAGATAGCAACCATAAGCAATATACTGATAAAAGATGTGTCTGAAGTTTTACTCAAATTACTTGAGCAAAGTCTTGCAATTTAGTCAAGTGAGGTCAAATTTAAAGTTATACATTGCCTTAACACAGTCATAACTGAACTTCTGAAGTTTAAAGGCACCGTATTAAAGCGCAGAAAGCGGTTTTAATAAATTTACAAATAGCTTTCGCTGCGCATATACAGCATTTGAAGAGATTTTCACTCGTAGCAGAAAGTGCAAATCTCTTGACATGCAAATTAGTGTAGCAACGGCTTGAACATTTCATATTAGGCGAAGTTGAATTTAATTCTGGCGCGTTTTCATTCACCAAACTGGACGAATAGTTTGATAAATGTTGCGAACAAGTTATCCAATAACTGAAAACTAAACTGAGGTATATGCAGATGGGGATCAAAGCTTGCCTACATCACAAATCAACGAATGTTTCATAAAAGTTTGTTCGTTTTTTTCCCGGTTTTCGCTACGGGTGAGACTCGGATAATCCAGAAGCTTATGTGACTTAACTATAACGGAACAAACTAGACCGGAACGGATAGAAATCGGGTTGGAACTGTCAGTATTGGGGTAGATTGCAAAAGAGAGAGACAAAATGGACGAAGCAAATTGATTGACATGGCAAATAAAGGATGACACTGGCCGAAGACGATAAATAAAGTAACGAAATAGACGATGCTTTTACAAGCTATCACATTCTGCTACACCCAAAAAGGAACACTAACAAAACACCCATATATACGTACTATGTGCTAGATAAGTACTCTGCACTACATCAAGTGTTTCTAGGCGGAAGATTTAAAGCCATTTCCTTGCTACTGCACTCCATGATAACGTTCACGAAGCCTCCATTTATGTAAGACCCTACTTACAGCTTGTACATGTTATACAAAGAATGTATAAAACAAGCCTACTTATATGACGCTTGTGAGATCCTTTTACTGATACCGCTAATAAAGTCTGCGGGTGGAATGTCACACTACGAGTTACGGTTCCCTTGACAGATTTCGCCACAGTTTTGATTTAGTTTGGCGGTAAATTCTTATACAACACTATTCAAGTTATAGGTATTGGAAATGTCAAAACTACAGAATTTTTGGACAAAATCCATGGCAATCATGTTATTAATTTTATATAAAACTATTTTTCGAGGAACTGGTTCAGATAGCAGAAACAAATTTAAATAAACACGAAGAAAATACTTTTAAGGCGACAGCCAATAACAATAAGGTAAACAAGAATATAAATGTCCCCTTATGTCCGTCGGTGACATCGCAAGGGACAAAACATCGGAACTCCACGGCTTCGCCAGTACGAGCAACAATTTACTGACAGTTCTTCATCTCGATCACCGAGTACAAAAGATGAGAATTTTATCAAATTAAGGTTGAAGGATGCTTCTAAAGATGAATTTATTTGCGACCTTGTTAATAGAAGTGTAACTAACGGTTCCTTAGGAACATTGTATTTAAATATTGACTTCATTTCAACAAGCATGTTATATATTATTACTTTCAAAAGTTACGGCAAACTTACGGTTAAAAAGCCACAGTAACCAAAAACAACGTACTTCCACAAAGCCAGAACATTTTTTTCCTTTTTAGAACTACTCTGGGAGCGCTTTTGGAACGAACTAAGCCGGCTTTATCCTGGAACACTGTACAAAGGTACTAAAAACTGCCACATTTTCCAGACTATGCCAAAACGGTTGTGGTGCATTGAAAACTCCCACTAACGTCTATGAATGTAACACGGGAAGCCCAGATGCGGCAGATGACAAGCGCTTACGTAATCAGATTAAAGAGGAATTTGTGTCATGACGGTTCATAGACATCGTCATAATAAACTACATCATTGCCCGTTGGATCTTAATGTATTTTCGAGAAACAGGGCTGATGGAATTAATTAGTAAAGACATGCTAGGATTACTATGAATGTACGTTATCTCACATATTTGGGATAAGTCTGAAACAACATTTGTAACCACTCCTAAATCCGATTACGCTGTGGCGGCCACCAAAAACGGGCTGAAGCAATGAAGCTGTAACGAATTAAACACTGCTTCGATATTTCAGGGATCCGTTATTTATTAAACCGACATTGAAGAGGACTATTTGAATATTCTAGGTACATATGGCCAGTGTATAGATTTTGAGACGATAAAGATCGCTATGATATCGATAATCTCGGTATGATATCAGCACTCACAATACAAAATTTGTCACAAACCTGCGTGCATCATAAAATTACCACCCGCATTGATTGAAATGAGGGAAAGGTCACAATCGTAATCGATCGCCCTTGTGACATGATAGTAATAAAACGTTTAAAGATTATGACAAAGATAGCAACCAATTACCTACATGGCACATTTGTATTACCGTTACAGTTCACCTGTTTTATTAACGGCTAGTTAAGCTTTATGTCAAAGATGACTGATAATAACTGATTTTTTTTTTTTTTTTTTTTTTTTTTTTAGCCTGTACTGTCCCACTGCTGGGCAAAGGCCTCCCCCAATTCCTTCCATGTGCTTTTTTCCTGTGCCGCCTCGGACCAACCCTCGTGATGCGCGTCTAAATCGTCTCGCCACCTTTTCCTGGGTCGGCCTCGGCGACGCTGTCCGTCTTCCGAATAACTGATATTTGTTCATTATTGATAAACACAATTATATAAAAAGGGTAAAGGAAGGAGTAGAGGAAGACCAAAAAAAACGATGGATGGACTGTGTGTGAAAGATTCTATGGCAAGAAAGGATGTGACTGAAGAGAAGAACAGAGAAAAGAGTAGAGAAGTATAGAAGAAGACATGCTGCGCAATGATGATGATGAATTAAACATAATACCTTTACATACATGTGAGAGGCGATGTTTTTAAAGCGACAATTATACCTAAGTCATCAGGAATGTGGTATAGCCAAACATAATGCTAGACCTTTATCTGCTTAAAACGCCCACAAGACCAGATACAATTGTGCCCTAATTTAACCAATCTGAGACCACACAAGTAATTTGAATATTTGCGATTATTCTACCGCACATTAAAACAACTGTTGGTTAGCTGAGTTTTATCACAATTTTCACATACATAAGTACATCCGTACCGATAACCCGGCCTCCGGACTACCTAACCGCCGAATATGGCTTTTTAACGAGTTTTAGAAATTAATTCTGATTATTTTTAATTCTATCCAAGTCCCTGCCATAAATTTTTCATGCGTTAAAAGGGTTTAGCACTGGAATATTCCTTTTTTACTTCGTTTTCATGAATATACAATTGTGGTTGTGGAGTACTTACCTCTCTAAAAATCAGACAGCGTTCAAGGTGTAGGTACCTAGTATTGGGCTGCGGGACTGTTCGAAAGAGATACCGCAGCCCCGGAACGTAAAGGGCGAGGAAGGAACATCGATGGGTTTTAGTCAGTCAAAGTCTGACACTCCCTCCCGCTCCGCCCAGAGTGGGAGAAGTTATTTGATGATTTCCCATCCTAAAAAAAAAAGGTGTAGTTACCTAGTATTTTGAAAAATGTACCTTGTGTGAATTTACTTGCTATTATCCGAGACTTCGTTCCTGTGGAAATTTTGTTGTGTACGTGTGAAAAAAGTAAAAAAAAAAATTCTGTTTGCTATTTTAGATTACATCTCTCTGTGCCAAATTTCATCCAGGTCCGTACAGCCAACAACATGCTTCCATCCAAACTTTCGTATTTATAATAGCAATAAAATTAAAATATTCCATCATAACTGTCGATTAAACCGATAACAATGGAGGTTCCATGTTTTCAATAGATCTCGGAAACGAGAACAAGTGTTTTAACAATCCAGCCGTTGATTAAACTTATCATCTTTCCAAAATAACCTACATAACCTTTACCTATCACTCTTTGCAGTCACGTTCAGAAAATAAATTGTTTCTCACTGAACCTTACGAAACCCAAATTGTCCAATTTCCGGCGTTAACTTTAAAATTTTCAGCTCACTGAATTTCGGCGCCTAACGATTGCCCCCATTATTCATCCTTTGTGAAAAGTAAGTAATGTTTTGATACACGTTTCAGTTTTACATTATATTTATGTAGGTTTTAACACCTCGTAATTTAATAAAATCCCCGCTATCGAAGTTTTGCACGTCAATACAATAGCGTTCGATCCTTTTGTATCGGTAATATATTGAAGCTTCGCGTCTCGTTGGTCAAAGGATTTAAGCGCCTTTGTAGGAAGGACTCTTTTACATATTTAAATACCTAACAGCAGGTAGAAATTCCAATCCTAGTACTTTAGATCAATGATTTTCAGATTTAGGTCGTCTAGTAAAAAGTAAAACAGATGACTTTAGATTAATCAATACCTTCGTATGAGGGATTAAACAAAACTCAAAACCACTGACCATCTGAAACTCCAAAAGTATACATACATATACTTTTGGAGTTTGACTGATGTGAACCCAAAACCCATTAAGTAAAGGGGTAATAACATCTTGGTTTTAATAAACATTCAACCCGAACTTGTTAGCTCGCCTAGGCGCTTGCAACTAGCTGATGTCGCAAGCGAAAGAATAAGATACTGTTTACCTCACACAATGTATTATGGTTTAAATTAAAAACTGGTAATAAACTAACGTTTACAACTGCCACATTATCACGTACTTTTATTATCCATGTAATTTATGCCACTTGCGTGGGAAAGCTAACATAATGCACTTTCCATTTCTCCCATTTAAAAACCAACATTTACGGGTTTTGGTGGACAAGCGTTTTATTATGAAACCGCCTATCAATCACAAGGGAATTATTATAGTACTTAAATGTTTATTTGAAATTCTATAGCAAATGGTATCTTTTGGTTCTAAGTTCTGGATGGAATTTGTGTCATGGCCGCTAACGACGTTTGCGGACCGCAAAAATGTTATGACAACACGAAAACGTAGAATGTAGACTTGACTAAAGTTAATGGGAATCTAGTCTTAAACCCCACGAAAATTGGGTATGTTTTTCATTAGAAAGTATAGACTCAATAAAGTTACGGTGCGGATTTAGCAAACATTGGTCAGTACGACGAGTTTATTTTGACACGTATTTAAGAAGCCTAATGATAGTCTGATGATGATTTGACCGCATATCAAACACCTGTCACTTTTGGAAATGCTGCTCATAAAGTTCTAGATCAAAGACATTCAAATATTTACGAGCGGTAGACGGAACTAGATGAGAGAAATAAATCGTAATTCTACTATTACTACTTTGTATCAAGTCGGTATGTCTAGTGTAATAATACCTACCCGTTTGTTAAGTAGCATTCATGAGTCAAAATCAAAAATATTGCAAGATCAACATTTTTTATGAAAATATCTCCAATATCCTTTCTATAACTCTTTGATTCCCTTTGTTCTAGATACAAAATTTCAGTATTCTATTTTCTATTACAACAATGTATCATTTTACTTGTTTCTGTTGGAACTGCAATGCTGATATCGATATGCACTCCTTACAATATTCTCGAAGGAGAAACAATGAAAGTTATCCCATTGGATATCAATTTTAAAATGTTCAGCTTCAGAATAAAGTAGTATCGAAGACGGAAAGTACGGAAATTGAGTCTTATTTACTATAAGCAACACAAAAAGAATTGCTTACAAAAGCGCATTGGATTTTAAATTTTCAACGCTGACCAGAGAATCTAAAATGTAATACCTAGTGCAATAATATTTAGGAACCCTTTCATTATGTTTTTCTCTTAGCAGTCGTGTTGGGATTCATAACGAAGACAATAGATCAGATACATCGGCCATACGCCTGAGGCATACAAGGGCTGATTATGTGTAATAATGTCTGTATAATAAGAATAAGGATAATATCATAATCTAATTAATAATTGAATGTATCCGGCTACCGTTTCCGGGGTAATGGACCGGATTATTACAGATTGTGTGATGTTTTTGGGTCAGATCAGATAATGATCATGAGAATTCATATTTGGCATTATTCTTGTACCTACGTCAACAGAAAGTGATCGAATCATGCGCGAAAGTGTTACCATGCTACCACGCTACTTGATGAACAGGCAGATACTTTAAAAACCAGTTGAAAGATCTCTAAAGTTTACTAACAGTCTCTGGCCTGAGAATCTGACATTTTCGTCATGAAAATGTAATCTGTTGTTCAACAAAAACATTTTTTTTCTGGCAACCACCAAGAAGATTAACGGATACTGTGATCGTATGCATGTAGATAAAACAAACACATCGAATTAGACGATTAATTCACAAATGACCTTGTTCTTATTACGATCTCGCAACAGACGATTGTTCTATTTCATCTATTTAAATACTCACGAGGAAATCGTGTGTACGAGATAACATTGTAATGGGGTTCGGTAACCGTTGTAATAAACATTTAACGGGTGCGCGTTTATCGTGCAAATTATTTTCGGGCTTCTTGAGTTTTTGATTGTGATTTGTACGTACGGTTGTGGGAGATGAAATAAACAACGTAATTGACTACGCGTTTTTCATTGATGTTTAGCGTGACTGGCGGGGATTAATGTTTTTTTTTGGGATGTGCCAGTTGTGTTTAGCCTTTATTCTTAGAGTGTCCATGCAGTTTTTTGCCCATTCTACTCCCTAGATATCTACGCTTTGAAGAGAATGACCAACTACAGTAAGTACCTCCTTAAGTTTTTATGCCTCGTGACTGGGACTGTAGCTTCGTTTCATTGTGGTATTTGTTTCGACAATTCAAAAAGCCTGTAACTGACCTACTTAAATAAATAATAACTATACATCTTCAAGGTATTAGTATGAATTAGCTTTTGCCAAAAATACCTACCATTGTTTTATAATTAGCGAATACACAGAGAGAAAAGGTGGCTCAACTTGTTTGTCAAGGCATTTCCATATTTATTGGCCATAATCACGAACTCGCGGAGTTATTTAGTGACGCGGCATCAATTAATCATCTTTTATTTTCATAATAGCCGCTGTTAATCAACGTACATTTACCAAACTGACTGCTAGCGAGGTCAAATAACTTCAACAATGTTTTTGGCCAAGTACTTTACCTAAGTTAGGTACATTAATGTTTTTTAAAGGCAACACAGTAAGCTGAGCAACGGGTAAACGCTTGTATATACTTCAAGAAAATAAATGGCTTGAACTTTTTACCTTGAGAAGTTGAGGGTTTAGATTATAAAATTGTGTTATTGCATGTCCCCATACCAATGTTATTGCGTTCCGTCTGATTTACCAATATCGAAACAAGGGAATCTTTCTGTCTCTCTTCATCGTCAGCTTTTTTTAATATTTCAATGGCTTTTAGTCATCATCTGCCTAGCCTTTTCCCAGCTATGTTGAGGTCCGCTTCCAGTCTTCCAGTCTAGCCGGACCAGTATTTTACATGGAGCGACTGCCTATCTGACCGCCACAACTCTGTTAGTATCGTCAGCTTTTAGTATTTGCTGTAAATACGGCCAAAAATATATCAAATTAACCACTTCCGTTTGAAAGTCGGTTAAAAACTTTAAAAAAATACCACACGTCCGCGTCGTCGGTTTAACAATTAGGTACGTAGATTGCATGTCGCTTTAGCACATGTGTGGGGTGAACAAACTTTACTGTAAGCGCCCCCTGAAGCTCGTTCAGTTGATGTAAACATCACTTGTTTGAGCACAACTAGTCAGGGTTGGCTCTTCCTTTGTCAAAGCAACTATTTTTTGAATTTCACACTTTGTATCAGAAATCTGTGGTCATATTTATGTGTGGGACCATCAAACTACAACTTTCTCTATGGGACCCACGTCGTAATCGCGAAAAAGACCTTTAAGTTTTTTATTTTATTCTTAACTAGCTTCTGCCCGCGACTTCGTTCGCGTGAAGTTTTGATATCGCAACGCATCGCCTGCTAAACGGAAGCTTTTTGCCTGCTTGCAACATTTCTTA
The DNA here is from genome assembly GCA_916618015.1 of Xestia c-nigrum. Lineage (NCBI taxonomy): Eukaryota > Metazoa > Arthropoda > Insecta > Lepidoptera > Noctuidae > Xestia > Xestia c-nigrum. The sequence goes on along the minus strand of OU745245.1, from coordinate 7,059,502 downwards.
TTGCTGCTCCGCTCCTATTGGTCACAGCGTGATGTTATATGTATAGCCTTCCTCGATAAATGGACTATAAAATACAAAAAGATTTTTTTAAATTCGAGCCGGTAGTTTCTGAGATTAGCGCGTTCAACCAAACAAACAAACTCTTCTGCTTGATAATATTAGTATAGATTTATTTGGTGTGTGCACTTGTGGCATATGCCAAATAATATTTTATTTCTTTCTTTCTGTCCCATACAAAACTTGTTTTAATTTTTTTTACTTTGATCGTATCATCATTATCATTCAACTCGTCCACTGCTGGACATAGTCCTCCCCCAGTGTTGACCCGCCCGTGCGACTCGTTTCCAGCGGATCCACGAAACCTTCACCAGGTCATCGGTCCACCTAGTCCATCGGCCCATCGGCCTTCCAACAATCGCACAACCCTTAAAATAAAATAAGAATACAAATTTCTGTACATGGTGTGTAATTAAACACATATCATCACGACTGAGCACAGACGAACAGTAAGTCGTGGGTTCAAACCCAGACAGGCGCATTACTTTGTGTAATTTATTTCATCACCAATGCTCTCAAAACGGTGAAGGAAAGCATCGTGAGGAAACCGGCATGTCCTAGAATCAAAAATTCGAAGACATGTGACATCTACCAATCCGTACTGGGCCCGCGTTGTAGATTATAGCCCATTCCCTCTCATTGAGAGGAGGCCGTGTCCCAGCAGTGGGAACATTATAAGCTAATGATGATGATGATAAAGTTCTATTTTTATTCGTGTAATATGTAGGGTGTACATAATAAAGGATATTTTATATATATAGGTAAGTATCTATATCTCTCCATTATCCGCTTTGATATACGACCTAGCATTTACTAACCCTACATGACTAATACGGCAAATCCTTTTGGTTTGATTTATGCGATCAATTTGGCGCTGCGTCCACTTTACTATCGATATCGAATCCGAGACTTAAATCAGTCATAATCGATTTATTATCGGTGTAAAAATAAGTCTATGACATAATAATCTTTTAAAGATTTATAAATAAACCTCAAAGCTTATCGGTTTCTTCTAAGTTATCTCGGTGAAAGTCGCGTTGTTTCCTAAATTCGCACGACTTTCTCAAATAGCGTAAACGTAAAACAATGAGGAAGGAATTTTTATAAGAATTGTTTATTGGGCACTCGTGCGGCAAAGGAAAAATATTCCACACCTGGCGAAAACAATAGCCAGCTTTTATAAAGCCAGACCTTTTTGTGAAGCCTTTAAATGAACATCTGTAAGAAACTTTGAGGCGAAAATCCCTACTTTTCTCTTCTTGACAAGTTTAAAAAATGTTTGATAAAATTATATTGAAAATTTTAAGATATTATTGGTATCTAAAACTGAGTGTACATAGACTATGACGCTGAAGACTCGTGAAACTCTTTATATTTTTTGCGCATCTCCAAACATTGATATCATTGATCATTTTATCAATGTTCACAAATCAGAAACCAACCAATAGTCTACGCAATAGTACCAAAATCTAATCACACGAAGTAATAAATCTACATCCAAACCTATTTGCCCGTCAAGTCGTCAACCATATTGGCGTGTATCACGGCTGAAAGGGACGGGAGCTGTAAGGTCGCTGACAGGCGTCCGACACACGATACCCCTCACTTCATTAACGGTTGTTGCAGATGACCTGTCGACGACCGACGTGTTTAGAATACAGCCTGATTTACATATCATCACGTCTACTATCCTCGAAAGCTTAGGCAGAGGTGTATCAAAATAACACCTAAGTATATATTTTTGAGTGTGGGGAACCCCCAAATCTTTTGTTTTTTTCTTTCTATTACTGTGTGAAAATCTCAATGCTGTTTACAGAATACATCTACTTACTAAGTTTTAACAGCATAGTTTGTATAGTTTATAAAGTGGCTGTGACATACGGACGGACAGACAGACATGACGAATCCATAAGGGTTCCGTTTTTTGTCATTTGGCTACGGAACCCTAAAAACGAGCGTGTCAATTGCCTGCACGAACCTGGGGTAAATAAAAGCAAGGACCTCACGCTCAGTGGTCCCACGTAATATGGAGCCTGTATCAACCGAGTGTAAATTCAGACTCCTTCTACTGAGAACTTTTTGATGAAAAACCAAATAACCGACTTGGGAATCAAACCAAGGATCCCGCTCAGAAGTCCAACTAGCAACCGCTACACCAACGAAGCAGTTACCGCCTGGTTGTGATAGACCAACCCATTGTCTTGCAAACGAGATTATAATCAATCCGATTGCTCGGCTCTGTGATCACAAAGACAGGGACGTGTCATTTCAATTTCATAGACAATAGAGAATGTGATAGGGATGGGAAAAGGTAGTTTGTAAAACTTCCTTCTTATTATGGCTAGGTTATTATGGCTAGGTAATTTACAGTCATTTTAAATAGATAAACGGTCTGTGAGTACGGGTATTCAGAAGCCGCCGGTAAGTCTGGAAGTCGACCCCATAATCGTTACAGGCTAGTCAAGAAATACCTGTAATTTATTGTAAAAAGGTTTTACCTCCCTACTTATTTTATATTGAAATTACGTTCTTATATCGTGGAAATAACCATGTGGTTATTTTTAAGTCATGAATTCATGACTTATTTAAAATCACCGACATAACTTATGTAAAATTAGTTTCCATTTTTAACGTCATGACGGGTAATATTTTTGTCATTATCCTCATTAATGTTGCCTTATGGGCCAAGGTAATAAAATAATTGAAAATTATTGCCAAACCAACTTGCTTTAAGTTTTTGGCTTATTTGCCGACTCCGTGACAATTGAAAAGAGCCTGTAAACAATTTAATTTAAATATATATTATAAGGGAAGACAAACCTAAGGATTTGAAAACATTATAAAAGGCGTAGCGCACTGCTACCCAGCTCATTTGTCGGGTGTCACTCGGAGCGGCAACATCGTTCAAGGGCTGTGAGATTTATTTTCTTTTATTCTTTTATTATTTATCGTTAAATTTGAATTAGATGTGTCCTATTTATTTTCGTTAATGTTGTTTTGTTTCTCGAAGTAGTTAAAATTAAGTTATTGTGATTATCAACTAAATATAAACGTGATTTGTGAACAGTGTTGTTTTTTTTTAATAATAACCACTTCTGATTCCTAACATCAGAAGTGGGATAAAGGACCTAAAAGCTCACTCTTTTTGGTAAATAATCGAGAAACAAAATAACCTAACCTATAAGTATCCTCGTGCTTAGTGTTGACGTGTTTTTATTGTGTTTTCGTTGTGTTTTACTGTGCGTGTGTCGGCACTGAATATGCCTAGACAATCTCATGACCGTAGATCGCGAAGTAGGTCACGTAATCGTTCGCGAAGCCCACGAGGTACTCGTAGGTCTACAAGTAATGAGTCGGTGCGTAAGTCGCGCCAAGCTCGTGGACCGCATCGAAGTTCTCGCCGCGAACGTAATGATTCAAAGGATAGCTCGTTCTATCGTCATCATAACACTCGTAGCCGTCGCCGTTCAGCGTCTCGGTCAGGATCGACACATTCACATGGAACTCCCCCGCGCCCTAGGCGCCTATCTGAATTTCCTAACAATAACAACACGTTGCAAAACACTTTGAGTGACATCATGACGAGACTTAGCGCTATCGAACGCTCAAATACTCCTAATAATTCGTTACAAATTGGTAATCGAACCACGGTAAATACCGAAAACTCCATTCATGAGGTCACCCCCAATAGCCTAGTAGACTTGAACGATGTTTCGCGACGAGCTCACGCGGAAAATTCCGAGGGCTTTCCAACGACCACTCACACTCCTGATCCAATCGCTCGCGGTTCAGAGGTCCCGTCCACTATAACCATGCTCGCGGATGCCATCAAATCTTTGCAACCTGTTAAGTCACGTAACTACTACGTTTCAAATTTCGATCCAAGCATACACGACATTGACGTGTGGTGTGAGGAAGTGGATCGGGCAGTGTCCGCGAACGGTTGGAACGATTACGAGTGCCTTTCGAGGGTAGCTTCTTGCCTTAAAGGCGACGCTAAAGTATGGTTGAACGAGTGGGTCACTAACGACCGCACTTGGTCTAGCTTTAAGACAGAGTTTAAGCCTCTCTGCCCTCGGAAGTTGGACTATGCTAATATCCTTTTCGAAACGATGAATACGACATCCGACAAATACACAACGTACGCCGAATATGCCCGGCGTACCCTGTTACGTTTACGCATAGTTAAAGGTTTAACCGATGAATTGCGCACTCTCATAGTTATACGTGGCATCGATAACCCACAAGTTAGGGCCGCGGCAGCAAATGCAAGTCTGACAGTGGAAGACCTAGTTTCGTTTCTTTCGATATACGTCAAACCCAAACGCGCCAAACCTGAGTTTAGCGACAGTTCATTCAAGAAACGCACACCTCCGGGTTCTTCTTCCGACCAGGGGCCTAAGTGTTTCGTCTGTGGAAAGCGTGGCCACATGAGTCGTGGATGTAACAAAAGACCTCGCTCGGACACTACCACTGAGACCCCTGCTAAAACCGAAACACGGACTTCCACTGCCAAATTTGATACACAGACCACTAGCAGTAAGGGACCCGGGACCCAGTGCACATTTTGCAAAAAGAAAGGTCACACGGAAGAGACTTGCTTTGCCAAAAACCGTTCGGACCCTAGAAATCAACGGAACGTTAACTTGTGCACAAATAACCAAACTGAAAGTAGAGATGTAGTTACAGCTGTGGTCCAAGGCATCCCTATGGATGCACTCATAGATAGTGGGGCCCAAAACGTATCGTTGATATCTTCCGATGTACTAAAGCATCTCTCTTGCAAGGTAAAACCCACTCACTGCGTCCTGAGAGGTATAAGTGAACGGGAAATTATAGCTACCACGTTCATAACAGTAACCATTGAGCTAAGCGATATATCTTTAGAAGCCGATTTAGTCGTGGTACCCAAGTCGTGCATGAACACCTCAATTATAATTGGAACTGACATCCTCAACCGCGAAGGCGTCATGTATGTGCGTACAAAAGACAAGCAATATATAACTCGAACTGGTGGCGCTCGCGCTTGTGGCAACGTAGTTCAGACTCTTGATCAGACACTAGTTAACACCCAGTTACAGGGAGCCTTACGTGATTCTCTGATGTCCGTTGTTCAATCTTTTTCGGGTTTTCTTATTTCCGGTACCGCTACAAGTACGGTCACCACTGGCGAGATGGTTATCAAACTTACCAGTACCACTCCCGTGGTATATCGCCCATACAAGCTTTCTTTCGACGAGAAGCTTAAGGTTCGCGAGATAGTCAAGGACCTATTGGACAAAGGCATCATCAGAGAGTCGCGCTCGGAGTACGCCAGCCCCATAATACTCGTCAAAAAGAAAGATGGGTCTGACCGAATGTGTGTCGACTACCGGGCGTTAAACCGTATCACCGAAAAAGAGAGATATCCTCTCCCCTTAATTGACGACCACATTGACCGACTAGGACATTTCACCTACTTCACCAGTTTAGATATGGCTACCGGCTTCCACCAGATTAGAATTAGTGAGGGCTCAGTACACGTGACGGGATTCGTGACACCGGAAGGCCACTATGAGTATCTCAAGATGCCATATGGTTTGACGAATTCCCCGATCGTGTACCAGCGCATAATTAACCAAACTCTTCGTAAGCTCATTAACGCAGGAAACGTCCTTGTATACATAGATGACGTCCTTCTATTAAGTAATACCATTGAAGACGGTCTCTCTTTGCTCAGGAGTGTATTGCAAACACTCACAGAGGCAGGTTTCTCAATAAATTTAAAGAAATGTTCATTCTTAACCACCGAAGTTGAATATTTGGGTAGGGTGGTGAGTTTTGGTCAGGTAAGACCGAGCTCACGTAAGGTTGAAGCACTTAAAAATTCTCCGGTACCAGGAAACGTCAGACAGGTCCGACAATTATTAGGACTTGCCGGATATTTCCGGAGGTATATTAAAGACTACGCGACAAGAACCGCGTGCATTGCCCATTTGACCAGAAAAGGTGTTGAATTTCGGTGGGGTCCAGAGCGGGAACAAGTTCGTCTAGACTTGATACAATGCTTAACTAGTGAACCCGTTCTCGCAATATTTAAGCCAGAACTTCCCACCGAGATTCATACCGATGCAAGCTGTGCTGGGTATGGCGCAGTGCTCTTGCAAACTCATACTGATGGTGCGAAGCATGTGGTGGCATACTTTAGCAAGGTTACGCAGGGAGCAGAAAGTAAATACCACAGCTATGAGCTGGAGACATTGGCGGTAGTAAAAGCCTTGCAGCACTTCCGCCACTTCCTAATAGGCCGGCAATTTAAGGTCATTACTGACTGCAATGCTCTTAAATCTACCGAGCGTAAAAAAGATCTGCTTCCTCGCGTTGCCCGTTGGTGGATCTACTTACAGGATTTCCACTTTTCCATTGAGTACAGAAAAGGCGTTATGCTGCCGCATGCCGACTACCTCAGTCGTAACCCAGTTGTCTCGGTTAATCAAATTTCAAGGCCCCGAAACTGGGCACAAATAGCACAAGCTGCAGATAATGAAACGAGAGATCTGGTTCAGAAACTCTCCGAGGGGCAACTCGATTCTAACCGTTACATTGTAAAAAAGGATCTATTGTTTTATAAATACACGCCTGTTGGTGAAGAAGCACGACTACTTTGCTTTATACCTAAGGGTCATCGTCTTAGTTTACTCAGAATTTTCCACGATGAACACGAGCATATTGGCTCCGATAAAACTATAGATCTCATTCTAAAGCATTTTTGGTTTCCGGGCTTACGCCAGTTTGTCTCCAAATACATTTCCCATTGCCTAGTGTGTATTTCCAAAAAACGTGTTCCTCGAGCCCCATTGCAGAACATCTCATCTTGGCCCAAACCCAATACACCATTTGACACAGTGCACGTAGATGCCTTGGGACCATTGCCCGAGTCCGAGGGTTATAAATTCGTTCTTATATTGGTTGACGCCTTTACCAAGTTTTGCCTCCTATATCCAATTTACCGCCAGGACACTAGTGAATTAAAGCGAGTAATGACCACCGCAATCTCCTTATTTGGTGTCCCTAAGATGCTAGTTACCGACAGAGGTAGAATGTTTGAGTCCACTGACTTTGTTCAGTGGATAACCGAACTCGGTTCTGAGTTACATTACATCACCCCTGAAATGCACGGCTCAAATGGTCAAGTGGAACGCTACATAAGGACTGTACTCAATATGCTCCGCATCGAAGTAGGGCATAAAAACGCTTCATGGTCAAACGCACTCTGGAAACTACAGTTGGTGCTTAACATTACCAAACAGAAGACCACACAAACTTCAGCCATCAACTTGATGATTGGTACTGACGCCACCACTCCAATCATCCGCTCATTGGTTCGAGATCTGGCCGTGAGCGCACCAGAGAGCAACAGAGAAGCCCTACGAGAGATCAGTAGAAGCCGCGCTAGTGAGCTATTAAAAAAGAACCAGACTCAACAGGACGAGTCAGTCAACCGGTCCAGACGTACACCGCGTTCGTATAATGCCGATGACCTAGCCTTCGTCATAAAATACTCGCAATCAACGGGTAAATTAGACCCAGGAATGCGAGGACCTTACAGGGTTACCAAGGTTCTGCCTAATGGCAGATACGAACTGAAGTTGCTCAGCGGAAGTTGTGGGAAGACTACCCAAGCAGCCTCCCAACACATGGTGCCATGGAAGGGAGAATGGTGCCCTGAAACTTGTGCTGTTTTCTTCGAGAGTGAGTAACACTGCAGTCCTAATAAAACATTCTGTTTCAGATATGCGCTAATGCATGCGTGTATCGTTAGTCATAGAGGTGTGTCCTCTGGCATGTCCAGCCCTGTGATGAGGTGTGTCCTCCACCTGTGGCGTTAGTCGCCCAACAATGAGGTGTGTCCTCCACCTATGGCGTTAGTCGCCCAACAATGAGGTGTGTCCTCCATCTATGGCGTTAGTCGCCCAACAATGAGGTGTGTCCTCCATCTATGGCGTTAGTCGCCCAACAATGAGGTGTGTCCTCCATCAATGGCGTTAGTCGCCCAACAATGAGGTGTGTCCTCCATCTATGGCGTTAGTCGCCCAACAATGAAGAGTGTCCTCCGCCAAGGACGTCAGTCGCCCAAAACTGGCGTAAACCGCCTCCAACAGTATCCTCTGTGGTTAAGTATGCAGCAAAAGTATAGGATTGTTGGGACGCCAGCGATGTTATATTTTTGTTTTAAGTTATCTATCACATTGAATTAGCCCATGACCCTTTACACGTGCTAGTTGTGAAATAATCATAATTTTTCAGATGATGAAACCGATTACATCGACGGCAATTCAGGTCAACCCGGCAGTAACGAACATGCGTCAGTTGGACTGTCCATGCCTGATCTTGACGAAGCTGAGATCGTGGGAGACCAGGACCATCCAAGCGAAGGTGAACCACAAAATATACCGGTCGAGGACGACTCGGCATCAGGAGAGGCCGTATAAGGGAAGACAAACCTAAGGATTTGAAAACATTATAAAAGGCGTAGCGCACTGCTACCCAGCTCATTTGTCGGGTGTCACTCGGAGCGGCAACATCGTTCAAGGGCTGTGAGATTTATTTTCTTTTATTCTTTTATTATTTATCGTTAAATTTGAATTAGATGTGTCCTATTTATTTTCGTTAATGTTGTTTTGTTTCTCGAAGTAGTTAAAATTAAGTTATTGTGATTATCAACTAAATATAAACGTGATTTGTGAACAGTGTTGTTTTTTTTTAATAATAACCACTTCTGATTCCTAACAATATGTTTTATAGTACAGTTTGAATGATTGAAACCTTATGTCAACATATGAAAATAAAATTAGCTTATTATAACGCGATCTGCAAGAACCATTTGACACTCGGGGAAAAAATACACACCTACGTAATTTGGAACGTCACAATTGAATAAATGCTGGGTTTTATCTGTTACCCAGCTAAACATTTTAAAACGGTTTTAAATCGAACAGGATAGAATCGTAGTGAAATTGAAGTAAAATAAGGAAAAAGTCAGAAATACCTGATTTTCTAAAATAAAATCTCCTCTGAAAGGAAACTTGATGCGTTGAACAAAACATCCACAATACTTAAATTAGATCAAGTGCAATACTACAATGATATTTTGGCGCTTCAATGACTGCTGGTAAACATTTGTCAAATTGCATTGAAAAATCAAGATGCATTCGTTCTGATCTCTAGCTGATAATGAAGTATCGTTTGACATCTGATTTAATTACAAACCTAGGTCAATCTCCTGGAAAGACCAGGACCCGCAACAAATAGGTCAATGTCCTGGAAAGCCCAGGACAAAAACTTGCAACGATTCCGACTAGTAAAACCCACTAACTCCAAGATACTGTTAGAAACGTACGGGGAATACATAATATTGATTTCTCCACAACGACAATTATGTATCGGCGACATCCGGGATAAAGGGGGCTTGCTGTTCACATTCAAATGAGCTTACTTGATGTTCATGTAACATAGAGGGATAATTAGGAAGACCTCGTGGCAGGAATGGGGGAAGCTGATGTTTTTGCTACGTCAATAGGCGTTTGGGAAAGGAAGATACATTTTGGACATGGCTAATCTAAAATCTATCTTATCCCAGGATGATTAGATTCATAGATCATCTACAGTTATCTTTTGATTTCTGCAGTTCTTCAACTTTATCTAGGAGTACATAGAGTGCCTTGTTACCGAAAGGAAGCCGGTAGGAATAGGCTTCTTAGGTCACTTCGAGCCTGCTAACCGAATGTTAGATGTTACGAAGAATACTATTCCTTTCCTATAATATCATGTGCCCAATACTACCTAATCGAACAAAGTTATTCATTTCACTCCCCAGTTTAGAAGCAATAAGCAAATACTATCCCAGTTTAGAAGCAATACGCAAATAAGGGGGGGAGAAGCTCGATTGAATCAGTTTCCAAGGGCCAGTGTTAACATTTTCAATACATTTATTCCGAACATAGACTGCTGGTTGGATACAAGTTAAGCGGTCAAAGAACAACTGTCGACATGGCCGCCACGAATACTAATTGGTTTAGCGTGAATAGTTAAACGCAAACACCGTTTATTAAGCTTGAACCAATATGTTTAAGCGCTTAAGCTGCTTTTCGGGATGATGTTCCCTTTATTTAAAGCGTATTATAATGACGAAATATTGATTGTTTGTCAGCTCATTATGAATAACATTACTTATTTATACCAACCATTCGCGAAATATGACATACAAATAGCCGAAACTGCCTCGCTGGTCTAGTGGTGGCAAACGTTACAGCTCAGCATGTGGTCCAGGGTTTAATTCTAAGGTCGGGCAATGTAATTGGGTTATTGCATCAGGGATTTTTCAGACAGCAGGCCCGTGACTGGATATTTAGCCAGGTCGATGGCAATATGCTCCTAATAGTGGTTACAAGGGATTTAAACATAAGTGGGGAATATACAAGGTATCTTTCATCATTCAGGGTCTACAAGCGTCATATTATATTATGTCAATAGTCGGAAATGTCAATACAAATATGCACAAAAGCATGTGACAATTACCCTGCCAATAGCGTGTCGAGCAAGCTTATTATCCTCCAATATAGCCGGGTATGTGGGTAGGGTAAGTCAACGAAAGGGAATACTTTATTCGGGCAACTGCCCGTAGGTGCTGTTCAAACAACGTCTCATTATTTATGCAACAGCGTCGAATACTAATTTTACTGCTGTATTGGATGTATGGAACCTTAATTACTGCTATAACCATAAGGTTCGATGGAATTTGGCACACAGACCGAGCGGCCGAGGACAAAGATTACCTACCTTAAAGAGCCCATAAGCAAATAATGAGCTACACGTCGATAAGTCACTGTAGCAAGTTTTCTTAAGCAGAACAGAAATGGCAACTTCTTTTACAATGTTCGTCTTGTTATTCAGTTGGGGTGACAGTAACCCCATTACGTCTCCCTTTCGTCAGTAAACGACCCCAATTTCTAAATCAACCATTACTGCGTGGACTATTTAAATTCATTTGTAATTAAAACTGGGGAAATCCTGTGAGCTGTCACGATAGCATAGCAAAAACTTTTGCAAATTTTTCGGGCGCGGAATTTAGGTAGGGCAGCGATGATTCACAAGTAGGTAGCTATTTCAAATTCAAATGATGCAAATATAACATCCATTGGTCATATAAATTAATGAATGAATGAAAAGACTAGGTATGTAATAACATCCATTTTTTGACATTTTCATTCATCGATCGTCATTCATTCACCATAAGACGCGTAAAAGAGTTGCAAGTAAAAAAGCTTTTGGCACCGAAGTACCTAGTGATTTTTACACGACTGCCAAGGAAGTGTAACGTTTATACTGTGGTGATAGTGGAATTTAAAAACCTGCTAGACTTATCCGAAAAACCCTCTTACAAGAAGTTCAGTAAAAAGGAATACCTTCCCTATACCTACATCGTTCTACCCTTCAACACTCAATAACCTTGCGATCCTAAACATACATTTGCAAAATCTTGTCAACGTCCCGTGGTACGTGCTACGTTGTACAAACACTCTGTTAGTACTTAACACGTCTACATCCATCTAAAGGCTGTCGTATACGAAGGACTTTTATCGGAGGACAATCCTCAAAAAAAAACTGGCTAAGTGTGGGTGTTTTATTAGGTGTTTTCATCATTATCACCATCATCATCACCCTCCGATGTTCCCACTGCTGTGACACGGTCTCCTCTCATGGGTTATAATCCACCACGCGGTCCCAGTGCGGATTGGTAGATGTCACATGTCTTTGAATTTTTGGTTCTAGAACGGTTTCCGGACGATGTTTTCCTTCACCGTTTAGAGAGCAGTGTTGATGAAATAAATTACACAAAGTAATGCGCCTGCCTGGATTCGAACCCACGATTTACTGTTCGTAAGTCGCGGTCGCCACCACGGGGCCACCGGCTGCTCTCAGGCATATAGGTATCGGTATAACTATGCCTCACCCTTCGGGATATATACAGGAGTCAAGTCGCGGTTTTTTTTTTAAAAGCAGTTGCTGTCCTGCAAATTACCAGCACGACCCAAAGTCCGTCCAAGTACTCTTTATACCAGCTATGACCAGCCCTCATGGTAAGCATCTCTGACATCGAGCTGTCTCTTTCTGGCCCAGTCTTGGCGGTATTGTTACTTGACTAATGAATTGTCTGAATCAGCACACACGTATCCGACATTTTAACCTCTAAGACCATTCAGTTCACAATGACCCAGGATCGAAAGATTCGGAAGTCACCGGGAGAGGGCTCTACTAGGCACTCTCTCATCTGAGCAGACATTATACCTAGTTAAAACAAATACAACAGACGTGACCGTGTTAATGGTACTACATATACACAGACATATCGATTAAACGTTCACCTCAATGATATGACGTTGAGTATTACTTTAAGCCTCGGATTGTGTGAACGACGCACGTGAAAGGGTTTCAATGTTTGTGTATCGGGTTTTTTTGCAGCATAAATATGGGGACGGTTGAGGGGCATATCGGCTAAGGACGATAAATGTCCCTCGCTAAAGTTCTTAAATTCATGGAAAATACTAGAGGAACTGTGAATATTTAACGCATTAGGCAATCGTAGGCGGAGTCTCCAAAACAACATCTTGAATAATTTACAGTCAAGCAAGAAAGTATCCCGTTACAAAAAGTTAATACTGAACATGTAAGTCCTCAAGTCGCTTACACAAAAAGACTACTAAAGTGCCAAACTGTCTCTGGAGAATCTTCAGAAAAGGCATCTTTGATCGGAGTTCCATAAAAACTTTTCGTCAAATATTCCCAATAGCCCATTTACCGTTATGAGAACTTTGCTTACGGAAAAACCATACACGTGTAGCAATTGCAATAACCATTAAACTTTGATCTTAAGAACACACTGGTGAAGTTAGGTCGAAAGCGAATTTAAATATTCATGGTCGGGAGTAGTTCGATTCATGTGCAAAGACATGCAAGAGCTCCTGAGCTAGGTAGCACATCACTAAAAGCCACTGAGATAATCTAGCACTGAATTGTGGATCGAAGAGAAATTGTTTCAGTATTGTAGTGAATTGAATAGAATCGATTTTACTCCGTAAATATACGGTTACTTTGGCACGTGATGAGACCAATCAACAGATTGTACCTACTGATAGTTTTCTTGGTTAGCCAACCTGATAGTTCGTTTTACGTTCAATTGAAAGTAATTAGATTGTCTCAGAGACCTAACGATGTACCACATTCTCGTGCTGGAACCAGTTCGAATCACAACACATAAAATCGAATTACGAAATCGTTAAAACAGATTCCGAAATTGAAACTCTCTTCAACTGTTTTGTAAACTCTAAAAAGAGGTATGGAACTAAAGAGGTGAGCCTTGATTGCGAGACAACGGATTACTAGAATGTAGCATCAATTTGAGTCAGGAGAAAACCGATTTCGAGTCGGTTCTCGGGTTTGGGTTGCTCTCTTAGATTCGGGTCTGCATTTTTAACGCTCAGTTAGACGGGTAGCGACTTAAAGATGGCTATGGAAATTCACGAAACGGAACGGTCCGGGAAAACCGGCATCCTTGTTATTGAGATAAATATGCTGTTTCTTTTATAGACCTTGAATTATTCATTCTCTCCAGTATTTTATTTTGAAATTGCTTTCAAATCTATCAATATTAACGTCGATTTACCTCATAAAATTGATTACGGTCTCGTGTCACGCCAAAATTTGTCAGCTTCGAAGTTGTAAAATAAAATGAGTCATCAGTTTCTGATAAAAATCAAAACCTGTTTGTTTCTTATTGATCTTGGCTTGGCAATGAACTTCGTTGCTAAGCCGTAAACACTTTTAAAATTAAACCATCGTATAAGGTGATCCGATACCTTCTTCGAACTGTGTTTAAACTCGATACAAAATCAATATTCCCGAGTATTTCTTAATGGATTACTTGTCCCGATAGCAATTTTATCTTTGATATCGTAGGTACTTCAATCTGGATGTCCACTACTTAAGGAAGTAGATTATACTCTTTACACAAATAGGTTTACAACTTACATCAACAAGACACCGCCAACACACAGGAACCATTCCACACTGTTGATCACTTCAACAAGCCACCACACTGTTGCTTATCTAACGGCACGCACACATAACCTGAAACAATGGACAAACTGTGTTAAACAATTGAACAACACGTGGTAAACACGTACCAGGGACAGCAGTAGACGGTGAAGAATATGAGATACAGTTCGGTATGATTTCGCCAGAATTTACTGGACAGTGTTGTTGCTACTAATGTTAGAGCCTTATCACACTAGCGAGTTGCGATCGAGTGGAAAGCGGGGCGAGTGAGCAGCGATCTCGCCGCGAGTTCGCAACGTGTGCGCGGCGATTACGTCGCGAAGAAAAACAAAATGAAGCAAAGCAAGTCATACGAATGAGTGTACATTATCAAATGCTGTGACCAAGGAGGCCATCAGGAGAAAATGGTCTTTGAAAATAATCATAGACAAGCTAATAAATATTTTCAATTTAAATAACATTAACGAGATCATTATACATAATGTTATCATAAGTCTTAGCAAGTAATAAAAATAATCTAAATCAAGCATCATACACAAAATACCACGATCATAATATTTAATTATGTCGATAAGCGACATAATTAAATACTTTATTTAAAGAATAATTGGACTTTCCAATAAAAAAGAATCTTACTAACAATATCCTCAATAAATAGCAATCAATAAAGTTGGGAAGCAATCAAGCGTCTATCCAATTTATTAAACTTCAAGGAATCTTGCTTCTAAGATTGAGGAAACAAGAATGAGAAAAAGACGATATTTTTCTGAGAATTTATTAAAAAGGTAGCCTTACTTCTTGGTTCAAAATGATTAACGTGGGACATGACTCAGCTTTAGGTACCTGATTGAGTGGACTCTTTGAAAGAGCTTCTCAGGTGAGCGAAGGCATTTTAGTCAAAAGCAATTTAAACTGAAAGATCTATACGTTCTATAAAATGGCACTGTAGAAAATGTGCCAGATCTATTAGAAGATTAAAACCTTTCAAGACTAAAACGGAAAAATCTTTTTTAAACACAATAACACAGTAAACTGATATACTTTAAAATAAAGTTAGCGCGGTATTGTATAATATATTAGGAAGCAATCAAAAATTTAAAGAGAACCTGCTTGGCACCTGACCAAATTGGATGAGATTGGAATTAAAATATACGCTGGAGCTTCGGAGATATTTTTTCACCATTCAGTTGGTATCCAAGCCTTATATTATCATCTGGCAATATTCAGGCTTTTTAGCACCACCTGGTTTTTCAAAAGTGTTACCGAATATACGGCAGGATTAAATTCACAAATTCGCGTGTGTTTGGATTATTTCATGCTCAAATGAATACAAATTGGTTGAGTTTACGAGTGTGCGTTGATTAAACCAAACTGTGTGCATATTTAAATGTCCCGCGAGTGTTATAGAGGCGATTCTTTCAAATATTGGTCACCAGTTACCTGCGCAGTTTGTCAGCAGTTATGTGAATCAATAAGTTGCCAACTCACAATGTCATGGTCGAAGGAACTATCCATGCGCTTACTTACTAAATTGTGATATTTTTCCTTGATTCATTGTTGAGAAATTAATTTCATTAATTTAAGTGTCTAAAACTTCTGCAAAGTATAGACCGTCTCATATTCAAGCTAAAATTAATTACGTATCTCAAGAATATGATTACGAAGGGAAAGAGCACAGCCAAAGATGTGCTCACACACAACTTGTACTTTCTTCAGCTGTGATAAAGTTTAGTTTACATAGAGATAACCGGTGTGCTGTTCAGCGTTTACTTTCACTTCACCGTTGCCTGGAGCCATATATTTATCATTTAGATGTTTCCACGCCTTGAATGTCTCTCAACAAACCTGCAGAATACGTTCAACATCAATTTCTCCCTTGAAGCCCCATTCAATTTTGTCAGCTGCTGATTCTAGTAGGTATGTAGTTAGGAAATTGACACGTCAGTGCACAGATATTACCCAATTTAATTTGCTACAGTAATATGGACGACTTTCCTATGTCGTGATTTTGTCGTTTTGCCACAAATTGTTAATCTTACCTTGGCTTCTAATCATTGAAAGCGAGAGGTCGTATCGGCAATAACAATTTCAAATCGTCACGTTTCTGTTTTAGTGCAGTACTATTTAGCCTTTATTTATCACGATTTTCTTGACCATTGCATAATATTCAAGACTTAACAAGATCCGTGCCTTACTTATCTACGACAGCGGATAGGTAAATAATTAAAAAAAAAACTATCTTCGGACAGTCAAGCAGATAATAAATAATCGTACTTTGTCAAGGTCGCATTAATACTAATTAGTTATTATCTTCAAAAAAATTAGTGCTACACCACCTGTCACTAAATTCAATCACAGAAACCATACATAAGTAAGACATATATGATACCTACTTAAGCTGGCATATATGATTATTCAAATATGACTTGACAACAATGAAGTAAATTACAAATGAAACCTTGGACTGTCTTTCCGCATAGCATATAAGGCTTACACAGATGACAATAGCCACAACGCGTTTATGAACTTCATGACGCGTTACAAGAAGTGTTGCTATGCGAATTCTTCGTGGACGTTCTAATGAAATTTCAAATTTTAGCAAAAGGAAGTTTAAAGACGGAAAATTGCAGTATCTGAAACCTAAAAAAGAGACAATAACTCATTAGATAACTCCGCCCTGCACGCGTAGCATGACCACCGTAGAAACAGGGTTTTTCGACGGAAGAATCGACAAATCCCGTTTCTACGGAGGACACTTGATATAGTATCCTGCCTGTCCTGTTGTTTTACACATTGCAGGAACTGATGAACGCTAAAAATTTGATGATGAGTTTGGCAATTTCTGTAAAATTGCCAAACTCATCATCAAATTTTTGAAAGAAAAAGAAGTCAATTACTGAATATGGGAAAATCGTATTATAACAAATGCAGTCCCTTTGAAACAACCGTTGACATTGCAAACTACGTAAAGGGAAGTTTCAAAAGTGACTTAACAGGAAAAAGTAACGCCTGAACTACATTTTATAGGTAGGTACTTTGCTTCAATATTATGACATCATGAAACTCGTGGCATTTCGTTAATCCTAAATATAAATGCGAAAGTTTGTGAGTAACTGAGTATGGATGTTTGTTACTCTATCACGCAAAAACTACTGAACGGATTTGGATGAAATTGTACAAACAGATAGTTTATAACCTGGATTAACACATAGGATACTTTTTATCCCGGTAGTAAGATATCATGGGACAAATATCAAACATCGCCTAGGCGAAGCTGCTGGCAGAAGTTAGCTAGTCTAATATACGTACTTGCTTTCTACCAAATGGGATTTGTGTCCAGTACTACTAGACAAAATGTCAGTTGTAAGTCAGTTAACGCTAAAAAACAACACATTTTTTGTAATAGATCATACTAAATTTAGCGCTAAAAATACTGAAACAACGTCTAAAACTGTACCACAGCAGGTGGGCCACAAATCAATATTTTCGTACTAAATTACCTTCGCGTGTATTTACCCATTTAGGGGCAAAGGCGACACGTAGCCTAAATATAAACTTTCCCACGTTTCATGTCATGTCAACGGCCTTAAAAAACATTATGATACTATCTTTTCCTATTCTGTCATGCTCTGAAAGGAATACTTATCGAGTTCGGCGATAAACTTGGTATAAAGCTAGTTTATTAGATCTACGACCTACGTTTTGCCATGTCAAATATTGATCGCCAATTCGCCAGAACATCTTGGCAACCAATAAATTATTTTTGGAAATATCCAAATCATTATTTTCTGGTAATTATTTTAAAAGTACTAAGTTTTACCGGAGCCACACGTAATACAACACATAATAATTCTTTGGTGTATTCGGCTGTACGACAAAAAAAGCATCGATAGGTATTTTGCTTTTACACGTTTAGTAGTTGTTTTTGTTGTAGTTGGGTTTCAATTTTTTTTTTGAATCAGGTAAAACTTAACGTGACCATTGTCAGTATCAGAAACATCGATAAATGTTGCAAGACCAATATCTAACACCTGTTTCAGCACTCAAGATAATAAGAAACTACATATCTGTCCTTGCTTCACTAATCGTCACGATACGTACCCAAAATTATATCTGTACACTCATAGGACAGATTTGATTCATAGTTATTTCATTATTCGTTTCAAATAGGTGTAAATCAAATTAACTGTAGTTCTTTTATCATATCATGTCATCTTCCAACCTCTCTATCGGTAGTTAACACAAACCTGATTTCCTAAACTTATACTTGACACTACCTGTCGTCATTGACGACAAAAAAAAGTTGGTCAGTGGGTAGCCTTAGGGGCGGATTTTTAGGAGTTGGAGTATATCCTTAGGGGCGCTATGAGAAGCAAAGAAACCGAAAAAAAAATTTTTTTAGTTCAAAAAATTTTTGGGAATTTTTTTTTTTTTCGATTTGGTACCATACGCTTATAGGCACCATGAGCCGTGCAGAAATCAAAAAAAAAAAAATTTGGGTTAAAAAAATTTTTGGGACAGAAAATTTCTCCTTACTTTTCACCTTGAGTAGGGTTAGGGGCAAACACTTAGAAAATTTTTCGAAAAAAATTTTTTTGGAAGTTGATGCCATACGCTTATAGGCACCATGAGCCGTGCAGAAAACAAAAAAAAAGTCCCAAAAATTTTTTTAACCAAAAAAATTTTTTTTCGTTTTCTGCACGGCTCATGGTGCCTATAAGCGTATGGCATCAACTTCCAAAAAAAATTTTTTCGAAAATTTTTCCAAGTGTTTGCCCCTAACCCTACTCAAGGTGAAAAGTGAGGAGAAATTTTCTAAGTTCCAAAAATTTTTTTAACCCAAAATTTTTTTTTTTGTTTTCTGCACGGCTCATGGTGCCTATAAGCGTATGGTACCAAATCGAAAAAAAAAAAAAAAATCGAAAAATTTTAGCGCCCCTAAGGCTACACTCCAACCAAAAAGTTTTTTTTTTTTGTTATCGATACCTACTCATCACGTCTGCCGAGTTTCACTACCTTATTTACCACCTCATCTTAAATCTAGCGCTTATTTGGTCTTTGTCTGTTCTTATAGCCATATAGGTATTTCGGTGGAATACACGTAAGAAATGTTATCATAAATCACAGGGTTTAATACTATTACATTCAAGTCAGTGAACTGTAAAATTGAAGCCTTTTCAAGTGTCTTGGTCACGTAACATAGCTTTGTAACTTGGTTTCTTTGATTCAGCTAACGTTGTTCTTGCAGCCATTTGGTCAAGCTGTGGGATATTGGAGAGCTCTGTTCTTATATTTTGTTTAAATTAACTTGTATTTTCAACACACAAACTGTTTATTGTTCACGAATAGACTTTTACTAAAACAAATTCCAAATTGGATGAAGCTTTCTCTTTTATATAAATTGCTACTCAAATAGAAAGCACTCGGGTATAAGTAATAGCATGTTCAAGTACAAAATCAAATCAAAACACTAACTTAGGGAATAAATGACATCAGAACGGCTACATAGTTAGAGTAATACTTAATGAGGTGTGTCTACTATGTTCTCGGAATAATAAACAGTTTCCTGTACCTTCTCATTGTCAAAGACTAAAGAAAGAATCCTCGGTAGAACTTGATACAATAAATCTATCAAACGTTGAAGACACAAGTACCTATAAAACTTGCAAAGAATATGTAAAAGAATTACACACCTCAAATAAAAAATCCACTACAGTCCACAAAAACTTCACTTTTAGCACAGGCCACAAAATTTCTAAATTACAAATCAAAACACAGAACCACTAATCACCACACAAAACTCCTACATTCCGAGTATACAGTACCCCCTCTCCGAACCGCACTGGTCTGTGAACGCGGCGATCTGCGCAAGAGCACGCAAGCTTCCGTCCGTAACGCACACCCACCACAAGCGAACTGAGCAATGTATGAGCGAGCGAGGGAGCGAGCGGCGATTGAAATATTCCAGTAAATACTACCTGCCGGAATGTAGTCAATGTAGATGTTGATTTCGCGTGGAATCGGAAATAATGCTATGAAGTTATCGGTAGATTGACATAGGCCCAGATTTCTGTACAGTTAGGGTTTACTGATTTTAGAAATTATTTTAGGACATGGTTAGACGACAATTCATTCATAACTGCTAACAAATTACGAAAAATTGTAGCGATTTACTAGTTGCTTCAAAAATTGGAACTTCTTTGGTGTTTTCAATGTCTGTACCACTTTTAACTTCCAGGTTTTGTTCTATTTTGGTAAATTGACGTTGGGTTTTTCCGTTAAGCAGAACTAATCAACAATGCCTCGGAAATGGAGCGATAAAGGGTGACGAATTCGCCCCCTTTTATTGCAACTGACGGGATAACAACAACACTCTGTTGCGTAAGGATTATGATATTTCCTGCATGTTTATTCAATTCGTCATGAAGAGCCATGGTCTTAAGTTCTAAACGCTTGTTACTTGCAACGGATTCCACGTATCGGTTGCCATCCGCCGCAGTCATGCCGTCGCGCATGAGTAACGAGGTCCCGCCACTAAGTGTAAATGGGGCTAGAAGGTCCAGGCCTAATAGCCACTGTGAAGGCCATTGGATAAGGTGCAGGTCAGGTATTGATGAAGAAATCGAGCGTAAAGCATTGAGAGCCTAGACAAAACCCAAAAATGACGTCCTTGTTCGTGAAATTCAATATAATTTCAAATCACCGTTAACAAGAAGAACAGATACAAGAATCACTAAGTTAAACGAATGATATGAACCAAGTAGGATTGCAATCCTATTCAGCGTCTATTGAAGTAGTTTCTATGCGTTGTATCAAGTGGACCTCCTGTACATATACTGCTTATTAAACTTGCGCACACGCACGACACAGAACAGACTAACAATGATATGCTCATCCCGTCCAGATTTAGAAGATGGCTTCACGGATGAGCCCACGCTGGTCAGCGTAAGCCTATTTAGATAATCTAAGTTTATAAGGAAAATAGAATGAGGTTGTCTTCAATAAATTTATCCTAGACATAGTTACGTCTATGTGAGTAATCGTTTATTTGATCACCTGCAAAACGGTGAAGGAAAATGGTTGCACAAAAACCGGCATGTCCTAGAATCAAAAATACAACGACATGCGTTCCATCAACCCGCACTGGTTCTGGATTGTAAATTGCTTTTGATTGAGCAGATTGTTTGAGTTTTGTAGGCCACTAATACATTGTTACAATGCGAAGGCAGTCTAGGCGTTTTAATCTCGGGATTTCTCAACTCCCCTTCATCAGACAAACAAAACTTCGATATAACTTTGAAAACAAACTCAAGTCAAGACCCTAAAATTAGAGCAACGGCTATTCGACCGCAATCATTCCGTCAAGCGTGAACAATATAATAAGAGCTACACGATATCTGGAAGCGAACATTCACGGTTAATATGAGCACGTGGTAAACATGACTAATCTGCGTGCAAGCATCCAATTTTAACGCGGATCCCAACAATTAGGATTAACTAGCTACTGTCATGATTTTAAATTCGGATTTTTAGCTTCCCTATTTTACTTTTTTAGTAAAGCTCCCGTGTATAATCCTCTTTAATTGCAACAATCAGCCAAGATGTTGTCTATGATTCTTAGATTCTTCGTCAGGATCGCCCATTTTGTCGCAATAGCCACCTCAATGAAATTAGTGGTCGAAGTTTCTCTAGCTAGCCGACACGTAGTAAAAATTAAACAACAAGAAATTTCACAATCTTGAGAACCACAAATCCTTCAAAAATACTTTAGTGTCACCTAAAAAACTACTTTTCCATTGGAGATCAAAGTACATTCTACTTGACTGCTTGCTCAGTTGGATGAGGTCTTTTTATTTTATAACCGCAAAAGGTAGTACGACCTTTATTATCATAGACAATCCTACTATCTGTTCAGTGCCTCGAGCTTCCAAATGACATAAAAATCGATTCTATTTGATTTCTCACACAAAATGTCACGCGAAACCGATTCCAAATCCGCCTAGAGGTTATCGATCAGGCTTTCTAACTTGATGAAATAATGCCTGATGTTATTGCGACCCGAGAATAGGAACTAAGATAACAATATGGAGGTAACATGAACTTCAGAGTTTCGAGAAACGAGATATCGAAAATAGATTTGAAAGTGAACTAGTTCTATCTGTTCCGATTTTAACTGAGAATTGAAGAACGTTTTCTTCAATTCTCAGTTCAAATCGGAACAGATTCAATAAAATTCCCTCAAGATCTTCGTTCCATCCAACTTTATTTTGCCAAATACCATGTGATGAGTGTGATGTCAAAGAATATACATTTCATTCATTATGACAGTTTTTCCCCATCTGTTTGTATTGTATTGTATTGTACAACGGACTGGTGTCCGCAACTCCACGTCAAAGCGCGTATTTTGCGTATGCGCTATAATCCACCACGCGGGAACAGTGCGGTTTGGTAGATGTCACGTCTTCGAATTTTTGGTTCTAGGGCATGCTGTTTTCCTCACGATGTTTTCCTTCACCGTTTTTGAGAGCACTGAGCAGTGGTGATGAAATAAATTACACAAAGTAATGCGCCTGCCTGCGTTCGAACCCTCGACTTACTGTTCGTAAGTCGGGGCCGCCACCACTGGGCCACCGCTGCTTTTTATCTTCTGTTTATTCTTCATTAAAAAGCACCTTAACACAGGTGAAGGTCAAACTCGACCGCATGATTTTGTCGTAGAGCCAAAGGTCATGATAATGAATAGTAAAATAAAACGATATTGACCCTAAAAGGTCACAGTCATGGCCGCTTTTTCAAAGTCCGAAGCGACACTGATAGCTTCAAGCTAATTACGGAAATAGAATTCATGTGAATAATGTTAGAAGACATTGATATATAAAAAATTAGAAGACAAAACACATGCTTAGAATTTTAACGGGTTGAGCATATCCCCGCAGCCCCGGTAGGCTTCGGCCCTTGCGGGCCCCTTCACTGTGCTGACATCTCTTTGAGGCGCGAACACGAATGCGGTCAATACGGCCTGTCGTCATAAGACGGACGGGCGGCGAGCAAACCCATAGCTCACCGTCCACAGCTCGCGCCTACGGTCGCCGGGGGGTTATTTTTCTTTAAGACTTTTCCTTACCAAAAAAAAATTGGTCCAACGATCCAAGTTCACCTGCCAAAAATAGTATACAGTTATATGATAAACTACATGATTTCCAGCTAGAATTCTTCATATGAGACCAATTAGGTGGAATGCACCTTTTTGTCTCCACATTCTTACACGAGAAGTTCCAAAGACTAAGACAAACAAATACCTGTGTTATTTATAAGTCTTACGAGTACAACACGAGGCAGTAGCTTAGGAAGCCACATACAGCAATAATGTTACGAGTTTAGCTCGCAATAGTGCGTAACAAATAGTACAGTGTAGATGATAAGATTATTAATGTACAGCAACTAACCTACTTTCTTCGATTTGCTGTTAAAATTCTGATTTATTGTAATGACTTGAATAGCAATTATTTTCTTGGATCTATATTAAGTAGATGGGAGTTTCCAAGTGCGGATAAAGTAATTGAAGAGAGGAAAGTAATTGAATACGCGTTACATTCCTGACTGCTCTTCCTGGGTAGGAAGAGCATCAATTTAGAAATCAAAGCTCAATCACAAAATTAAAGAAATGTAAGCAATAGAAGAACAGATAAGTTCGTCAGTTTACCTGTTTCTTGAAGAAAAGCATCTGGTAGTAAGTAAACCTTCGCAAAACCAACATTCTGGGAAGTTAATACGTAAACAAGATTATTAAAATACCGAGATTTAAAAATATTATGACGAGTTAATGTTCCGTATACATTATTAATGTGTACAAGGTTCAAAAAGTAATGTTATCTGAATGCTAACAAGGAACAGATAAAACGGAGTGCCTACACACTGTTCGAGGGTCATACGGTAAGTGATGATGTAAATTTTATATTACGTTATCTATAACGGCCACCATAATGAATTCTAATTACTTTTCGTGTTTAAGACATGACAATACTGTCAGACACAAAAGATTTAAACTTTGGAGACTGGTTTCGAGTTTTTAATTAACCGTCTTTTTTAATTACAATTTCATTAAGTGGTTCGGAGAAAATTGGGACATTTCAAAGGCAGTGTTAAAGTTTTTCAGCCGTTTGATGTTCAGTCTTCAAGAAGACATTTTGGCCATCCAAAAAGTTCCAGGAGTCTTCTAGTAAAAGACAAACTCAAACCATTTATTACAACTAGACCATTACGGCACTTTTGAATGTCAAAATAATGAATGCCAGTTAGACAAACCAAAGTAAATCTTCATTAGTCATCGTCGATAGCGCAGATCTTTCCTAACATGGTCCAAACGCCCTTCATCTAGCAAACCAAGCTTAAGAGTTTAAGGAGAAATTATCTAGCGACCCATGCAAACAAACGAGAAAGGCAAAAACCAAAATTACCCGTCTAATTGGAATTTTCTGTGTTCTCGTAAATCAAAGATCCAAGTCAACAGTACTCAAACGAAAAAGGTAGCCAGGCTTCCACCAAAATTAAAAAGTTAAGGAAACTGAGGCAAGAAGCACTCAAACAGTTTCTGGCCCAAATTACCAGAGCTTTCATGAATTATTTTAACGACTTCCGATTCAAATTATATCGGAGCGTAGAACATGATGTTTCGATCTATTTTTACCGACGATTAGGGAAGTAACGGAAGAATGTAATGATTTGATGACATCATCAGAGTTTTGACACACCCAAGTTATTGAACCCTACGAAAGGAAGTTTTGGCGAAAAATATTAGTTTTTCGACGAATTTATTTAATTCAGACACGATACGTGCCTATCAAACAGAATAACGTTTGCTTCAAAAGCAACCCTGTCATATTTAAGCAAAAGCAAATTTAAATTGTCAAACAGTACCTACAACACGTGGTCTGTCATTAGGCAAGCAAGACTGTTTGTACGCCCCTTCACCCCCAGTAATTTATTAATTTGCGGTTACATTTCACGCTGAACTTGATACTTTTCATCAGTTTGTCTTTTTTGGTCAGAAAACGGCCTGCCTTGGCCACTAGCATTTTTTCCATTTTTGGGTTATTGGGGCCTTCATTAAGGTAAAACCACTGGCAGCGAAAGCACGACAGATGAAGCGGGAGGAATAAGTTTAGCGATATGCAACAAATCCTCTCACCAAAAACAGAAAATATACCGTTCATCTACCCATCCACTCACTTTCGCACTTCGAGACCAAGCGAACAAATAATAATGACATCCGACCATCAATTTTGGCGCTCCAACCGAACACAAAAGCTGAAACGTGTTATACCCTTTCTTAGCAACGCTTTATTACGCAATGTCGTCGGGCACATGTTTCTCAAGCAAATTGAACAGTTCGGCGTTCACATGTGGACGTGAGGCTGGCTAATTGGCGTCAATTCTCACTTCATTGACCCAGGGTGAGGGACGTATAGTATCGAATGTCGAACGCTGCCGATTCGGTAGACTGGCGTTGTATGCCGCGGCATTGATGTTAGACGGCATTTTATCTAAGCGTAGAAATTTCTCGTTCATCTCCGGCGTTTGGGGTTTCGGTACCAAACTGGAATGTCTCTTACATTCAGCTCAATTATGCTGGCTTGAAACGGAACAGGCAACACGGCCTTACTTTATTAGCCACAAGAGTCCATTCATTCTTTGATATTGGAATCGGAATATTTCGGCTAGTTTCCGTCGTTCGCTATGAAATAGGTCGTTTGAAACTACGATATTAATTTTCTGCATCATATCGATCTTTGGCGACGGTATTAAGTACTGTCGGGGCCTGTATTTTTGTGGGGTCTTTTAAATGCTCTCCCTTCTTTTGATATACCTACGTGTAGCTTTAAGTATGTACCTATTTAATGGAAGATCTATGGGTCGTTTTTTTTTTCGAAAAGGTGTCAGGCGGGTAGGTAACGATTTTTTGCGAGCATTCAAAAGGAATCCCACACAACATTCCAAAATTATTATTGAACTGATGATTAGAAAATTTTTATTTTGAGTGGTATAGGGACTGTTTTGTACTGTGTTTAAGAACTCATGTAGGATTTTTGTTTATTTAAGTTATAAGTTGTTTTTCATTACAAAGAAATATATGGGAAGGTATTGAGAAAATAGTGGACATTTCTCATAATAGCTCATGTTTTCATGAAAAAGCAGAACTTTAAATAATATTCTTAGTTTTCCTCAATAACATAAAATATGCACATTTGTTTTGAGAGGCTAATTTATTTGACTAACAATAGGACATTTATAATAAGAATATGCTGTGAATCTAGTAAGAGTGATACTTGATAGGTATCAGAACATTCTGGAAACAAAGTTGACAATAACTACCAGGATATATTGAAATAACTGGTTATTAATATTTTAGTTTAAAAGTTTTCTGACCTTTCCATGCAGGTCAACGGACATTGACCTACCAATTGTGTGTAATTGTAATATAGATCAATAAAATTTGGAGGACTTCAAATATATTATTAACGTTTTCACTACAAGTAGGTGACACCTAATTAAAAGCCTTTAGAACTAAAAACACAATTTTGGACTAGGACACAATCCAGCGTCAAATTAGGGCACAATCAAGCGTCAGATTAGGACACAATCCATGTTCAGTGAAGAACCTGAGTAGAAAATTCGAACATTCATTTTGTAGTTTGGCATTTATGCATTTCTATTAGGGTGGTGGCACCAATTATCGGCCATGTCAACTTTTTTTGAACTTTGACTGCTTGTAATTTTTACGTTAATTGTTTTTGCTTTCTTGCAATGCCTTTTTTGGGTAAAGGGATACTGAAACTCCATTATTACATTCGCGAAATTATGAATATTTTGTTGTTCTTTAAAATATAGATGTTTCTTTCCGAATATGGTGATTTCCCTTAATATCGGCCTCTAACACCTTTATATCCGCCGCCTGTAACCCTAATATCGGCCATACGTTTTCTAAGGCGAAGTAAGGTCAATAAACTGCTAAAATAAAAAATGATAACTTTTTATATTTCAACTCAGGTACAAATCACTTTTTTTAACTACTAAAAACTCTTTTCTATAATTACATTCATTTTCTTAAGTTTTTTTTTTTTCTTTAATGCACTATTTATCCCTTAAAGTTAAGATTTATTATTTGATTCACTTTACTTGGAAATAATTTTTATTTATAATTATTTGTTTTTGGAGTTTCTTTCTCTACTTTTTTTAGGAATGTTGCGATCTTTAGTTTATACGAGTAATAACAGAAATTATTTTAATTTTTAAGACACGGATGTAAGTACAAAAAATATCTTCTTTAGCCACATCAATATAATTCGCCCACGGTGGACTGTGTAAGTGGCATAATTATGTCGCATCCAATATTTTTGTCTTCATCTTCTTCAACATCACTAATTAGTTCTTCTTTACAGCCAGCACAAAGAACTTTCTCCTTTTCCAAACTTGTCTTGAGAAGCTAATCCAGTGAGGTCAGTTTCGCGATTTCTGTCCTTTAAATAAACTCTACTACTTTTGTTTTCTTTGGCTGGTTTATTTTTTTATACTCATTTCCAGTTTTTGTTTCTCTCTCCGCTATATTCTCTTCAATTCTTTTTCTTCTTCCCTAACGTTGTTTGTTACCAATATTAAGGTGGCCGTTATTACGCATCGATTCCCTTTATATCGGCCGTAGTTGATAAAAATCGTTTTCAGGCGGCCGACGTTAGGATCTAGTTATCAAACTGAGCTGTTGTTTCATTTTTAACCTTATTGACGTTATTGCTAGCATATAAAATAGCTAAACATGTTGTTTAACATTTTCATGCATTTCCCCAATATCGGCCACCCGGTCGATATTGAGATTTGTCAATAATATCGATCCCTAATCTCGGCCCCGCGATTATTTAATTAAATAGACAAAAAAATGTAAAAACATGCTATCTAAAAGGTACTTTGACTGTTATTCTTCATGAAAAAATAAAATTTAATACCATAGGTATGTTTAGTTCTCTTCAAATACTTATCCTCGCAATGCGTCCACTCAGGGATTTGACTCGGCAATGATACCAAACGACGCATGTCCGCACCTGCGCGTGCTCTTTTGCCTACTGAACGATCAAATATTGATGCACCCGCATCAAAATATGGGAGGTTATGCGGAGGGATATAGAGTCACTTTTTGCATTAAAACTATTATGATTTAAGGGATATTTTTATAGTTATGTTCCATTTTCTAGAAACGGCCGATATTAGGAGGCGGCCGATATTAGGAGACTCCACCCTACTATGCAAACAAATTATGCTGTTTCTTACTTTCTGCTCGTTTTGGGACGTAGTTGACAAATGAAAGTCACAATGAGTTAAGATGGAGCTCCTAAAGTGAAACTGACTGAAATAAACTTCAGTATGTCATTCCAATTTTGACTCAATTAAGCATGAGGTTTAGCTAAGCGAACAGCAAATAACATTGGTGTGCATAGTTTTTGAAGACAAAAATTATATTTTTGAGTACTTATTGTTGAGTAAAAGTATTAGAACAAGTTTTCGAAAATGGTTTTTCTCAATGACAGTGATTCAAAAACCAGTAGGACAAGTCTCTGTAGCAATAATTTGGTATGCATGTCTGTAACTTAATAACTGTACTGGAAAGTTTTACGGGTAATTTACATATTTAAACAAACAAAAAAAAAGTTAGTTTTCCAAAACTTAAAGGTTACTTATTCCAAAGTTTCTAGAAAACTAAGTATATGATATTTTTAAATGAATTTACGAGTAATCATTTCCCATGTACAGTATCAACAGACATTGTAGTGATTCATCGGCGGGAAGTCGGCATTATTAACTTTGTCGCTGGCAAACTGGTTACTAACATCGAGAATTACAGATTTTAACAAGGTTAGGTCACTGAAGTAAATTTAATTATCAAGAATAAAGCCCATAATGTCCGCGAGGACATGTATTTCCTCACATTAATAAAAGAATTGTCATAAATGTCACGTTTTGCTGCAAAGGCGGAGCCGAGCCGACAAGCTTGGGCGATGGCGGTCAAGTAACGGCGGCTTCAACGTTCAAACCATCGAACTTTAAAACACATCTCACGCGCTCCAACACCAAGTGAGGAAATAATTAAGTGATTTTTTAGATAATAGTGAAAACTTACCACATGACAACGATAGATTACATCAATTTTCGACATTCACTCACAACACAACACTTGGCATCCACGAATCACGATTCAGTTTGACAATGACTGACAGACAGACGGTCACTCGCTCCGATACTAGCGCCACGTATTGGACCTGGATGAAGTTAGTAACACATGGCAAACTGCCAACATACAGCAACAAATATTTTCGGATATGAAATAGAGATGTTTCTTAGGAATCGAATAACTCAGGATCACTGTTATTCTCATCTCTAGCTTTAATATGTCGGATTCACAAAATGTTCAAATGTTTGATTGAATAAGATCACGACCGCGTTTTGTCTTCTTCCAAGTTCAAAACAAAATTGCCTGCGCATGCTCATGCAGAAACAAAGTTAGTTCTTTAGAATCTGACTTGATTGAGAAATTAATCATGAATATCTTAGCTTCCACTTGTTATTGATGTGCCGTGCTTCTCCGAGGCAATCGTTGCTTGGAAACTCGCTTGCCGAAATCCCAAAAAAATCCGGTCATTTATTTCCTCAGAGATGGTGGGACGAGCCTTTTTATAGTGCTTTTATAGAGCTCGCAACGAAATGAAAACAGTAGGCACGGGCGAGAACAGCATGACGTTCCCACCGCGAGTGCTGGTAGTCGTGGTTGACGGCTATCAGTGTGCGTTCCTATAGAGATTTTTTTCTAAACAAAGAAATACTAAACAAACATTTCACGTTTATTTGTCTAAGAAATAAGTTGGTATTGGTAAACAAAAATAACCTAAGATATTAATTTGGACATAACTTATCGATAGATCGTTGCTGATCGTCCCAATCTGTCATGCACTCGTCTTGCGTACGATGCGTACTGAGCAATTTGATGATTTGTGCATTATGCGCGCTCTATACTACTGTATTATAATTATACTAAACACGACTACTGATGAGCGGATGCACCTGCTGGCTATGGATAATTGGGGAGTCGAGATTCAAGTACTACCGTCGCGTCGTTGAGCATAGATACTTCGTTTGTTCAAAGACACCATTTTAAACTGCTGCTTTTCTACAACTAAACCCCTCGTTGTTTTCCTCATCACTGTGACCACCTATATTGTTTTCAATAGCGTTGGACTCTACGGCTTATCATGTAGCCGAAGTGCGGGCCGTTTTGCCCGTGAAAATAAAACAATTAGATAGAACCACAACAACATGGTTTGGTCGCACGCTACGATGGTAGTTGGCAGAAGTTACTTCCATGGAAGGGACGTAGGCCTTTAGTAATCACCCAAAATTTGTGTCAAGACTCTTGCACCATCCCATCTTCATCACTGTGGCTGTGGCGAACCACAAGTGGCGGACATTTTCAGAACCGTTTCAGGTTGAAAGTCTGGGGCCGTGGGGTTCGTGTTCTCACAGACCTTTTAAGGAAATACATAGTTGACACCCGTGACCCAAGCGTTAGCATTTTCCTTGGCCAGAGGCTAAACGTTGCTTTATAAAAAAATGGGCGCCGCCACTCTCTTGTTGAAATTATCAATTCCCTTTTTTTCATTTATAATTAAGTTAGTTTCTTTTTACTTAGTAAGCCTACATGTCCATGTAACACTGCTGGGCAAAAGTAGACTCTACAGAATAGAAAATAGTAATACTAGTAAAAGTCTCCCTATTCTTCTCTACTTGTGATTTTCTCACGCCAATCTCTCACAAACGCGTCTAAGTGGTGACGGCCTCTGATGGCGGGTGATGACGCACTTTCACTGATTTCTTTAAAATAACAAAATATGCCCTAAATAAATAAATATGGTTTTGGTTGTCAATAATCTGACTACATCGATTATTAGCTAAAAAGCTAATAATCGATGTAGTCAGATTATTCGTGTGGCAATTCTTTTGTATTAATGTCAATGTCAATTTTGTCAAAAAGACTCAATTTGAACTTTGAAGAGTTTAGTAATCGGAAAATTAAATTATTATTTGAAAATGTTATCCCGGCAATATATTAAAATTGCTTGTGCTTCAAGATCGTTATTATTCAATAGTATAAAACTTAATAGAAAATATGTATTAGCTCCATGTTTACATAATTATTGTAAACTTTATGCGGCTAGGTTAGAATAATATTTTGAGTATTTGTCCATGTTCTGAATTACTTTTTGCTAACTTCTGTTTAATTTTACAGATCGTTAGGATCGTCTGCTTATCGTCAAATCACAGAAAAACATATTGAAAAACGAAATTCGCCTAAAATATCTAAGAAACCGACATCTTCGCCTACAATATCTAAGGAACTGTCAAGTGTTGATAGAGTCAAGACCCAACAGACGGTTTTATCGTCTCAGGATGTACTTGAAAAATACATCACGGCGCTCAGTACAGATATATACCAGAAGAACAGGGTGTATAAAAATGATTTGTTACGGGTATTAGCTAAAGTTAAAGAATTCAATTTTTCAAAAAAGAAACAGGCCTTGCTTCTTATTCGATGCTGTGGCGACCTATTACCTGATGAAACGCCATTGAGTAGAATGCAGTTGGTAGAAGAGGTGTGGAATACACTAAAGTAAGCATTCATATTTTGGTTATTATTTTACGCAGCTTCTGACTCATCTGCTTGGTTGTTCATGTTGGTTCATATTATTAGCAAAATATATGGGGTGGAAGGGACACTGGCGTAAAAACGGCTACCACTTATTCTCTTATTTGAGCTCCAGATGTACAAATATTTTACTGGTTATCAAATAAAAATTGCTGTTTCTTACAAAAGTGCAGAGCCTACATGGTCAACATGTATGCAAAATACGCGCTTTGAGGTGGAGTTGCGGACACCAGCCAGAAATACAATACAATAATTGTATTCAACATTATGGAACAACAACTCCTAAATGCCAATGACTCAGTATTGTATGGCTGAAATTTGATCTCTCCGTGTTTATCCGACCATTGAAAACCCATAGAGAGTGCTTTTTTTTTCATTCATTAAAAGGAATAATGCTAGAAGACAGTAATTAATGGAGGAATATTATTTTTTTATTCTTATGGACAATAATTTAGCATTTTCATGACTTTATCACTGGTGCTTAAGTTCACAACTAATTTCTTAATATCAAATCTTTAATTTACAGACCACACACACATTTTGATGTAGAACATTTCAACGAGTTGCTCAAAGTATACATTGCAAACAACAGGACTATCACCGTCAGCAACTTTGTCAGTCAGATGGCACCCGCTAAACCCATGATGAACACTTATGAGCTAATTCTTAGAGCTTTAGGGGAGGTTGGTTTCTTTTTTACATAATAAAATCTTAAGGAATGGGTTTCTTTTATTACTGTAGAAAGGAGATCACCTAGCCTTCATACATTTTTGAGCTATTTTTAATCATTGTATTGATATTAGTTAGCCGGCTAAAAAAATTACCCCAATGTGGGTAATCTGAGATATTTTGTGATTGAATAACTGCTCGGTGAATTGACTTATGACTTTGGTGTAATAATTTAAAAAGTTTGTTATGTTATGCTCTATCCAATAAGTTTATTTGGTTAGTTTACTTTTGAAAACAGCCCAATCTGGGCAATCTCTTTTCTTTTGGATTGTGCAGTACTGACAAACTTTTATTAATTTTATCATAATTCAAAATTAGGAAATTTTGACAGTATCCAAAACCAAAACAATGCGACTCAATTTGAAGCTAGTGTTATTTTAATATGTATTTTGTTTTAAAGGCAGGTGATATAAATCAAGCAACAGAAGTAATATCTAACATGAAATCAGTAGGACTACCTGCCAATGAAAGTATATTCAACTCCCTCATTATTTGTCAAGGAAAGGCTGGGTAAGTTGATACTTGATGCAATATGATTTTTAGCTTTAGTCAAAAATCACACTGTTTCCTATATTATCTAAACAAATAAATAAAATACCAGTGTCTGTTTGTAATGTCAAAATGCTTTTTATTGATACCACCTATCAATTAATGTAGGTCTTATAATACGTGGCCGCTACCTTGAAAAAAATCAAAATGGTGAATGAAAATCTGGCCAAAAAGTTCAAACCCCTATTGATGGGACTTTTACTCGCAGATAGAGATAGCTTATAACTATTATTACGTTTGACTGAAAAGAAATAGTCAACTTTCATCCTGGATAGTTGTAATAACAAAAATGTTAAAACTCACACAGAATAAAGTCTTATCTTGTAGCTGAATGACCACAACCTGCAGCACACTTCACTAAAATACCTTCTAAAATTCCAGAAATGTTCAAAACATACAAGAAGTGCTCACAATGATGCGGTCACTGAACGTTGACCCCTCAATAGACACATGTACTGCTACAGCAAGAGCGCTGGCTTGGAACAAGCAAACTGAACCGATGCTAGAAGAGATGGGGAAAGCCCAGAAGAGAGGCTTCTTTTTCACTGAGTCACATATCATGGAGATTGTAAAGACTTTGGCTCTTATGGGATTGTATCCGACTATTGCTAAGGTCTGTATCTAAGGTTTGTTAAGTAAAAGGTTTTACAAAGCGTTGTTAAAGTTGGGGCAAAAAATGATGCTGGCATATGTTGGTAGAGGACAGTTAAATAAACAAAACAAGAAATGTGGTGAAGGCAAAGTTCTCAAATAACGATCTTTCCGTTCAAATATTACTAACTTGTAAATTTGATTTTTTGTGGCAGCATTAAATATATATTTTTTTGTGGTTAAACACACAATGAATATTCACTCCACACATCTATGTTAATATTTTCATTTTATCACAGATTTTTATAAATATGCAAATTGATTTATTTCAGGTCCTACGTTTCCTCCCAGAAGTAGTCCTAAGAACGCCATCAATTTCACCTCTAATGCAGAGTGTTTCAACACAGTTGGTGTTCCAAAATCATCCATTGGCCGCTCTAGAAATCTATAAATGTTTGCCTTTACCTTCGTTTGGACCGAAGGATGACCAGGGGCTACATGGGAGGAGTCTAGTGAGAGATTGTGTTAAGGCTGCCATGGTAAGTAAAAAGTGAAATGTGCATGGTTATATGGTTGTGGCTTAAAATATAGTTTTAATTAAGGTAGGCTACCCTGGAGCAATCCAGGGGAATTCAAAGTTTCTTATGTTTCTTAGGTCCGGTTGCTCGAAGCTTGGTTACATCAATTTTAGGGTTAAGTTTTGGTTAAAGTAAAATTAACCGGGGACAAGTTTAAAAAGCGTTGTTGAAGGAGCGGTTACTTTAACGAGCGGTCAAATTATCGATTTAACGGGCGGTCAAAATTACCGACCGGGTGGGGGTGGTTTAAATTTTTACGTTAGTAGAATTTAAATTAACGGTAACAGTTTTTAGGTTATTTACAATTTTTTTCTTTGCGAATACCGTTTAAAATGGGATCGGAGCGTTATCTTTTGGATTGAATTAATTAAGACAGTTCTTCTGATGAAGAATTCATATTTGGACAAATAGTCCGACAAAGACAGATAAATTTTCGGCCACGAACTGATTTTTTTCATGGGAGGAAATAGAATTTAGAGCATGCTACAGAGTGTCGAGGAATTTGGCTAAAGTGCTTGTAAATTTATTAGATTCGCGTCTCAAACGTTTGACCAGGAGGTGAGTCAATTTTTATCCATACAAATTAATAGGTACGGTTTTTAGAAACAATTTCTTAGTTTCATAGTAAAACCAAACAATACCTAACATCTAATGATTTATGTTCATTCACTTTTTTCAGAAACAATGCAATTACATCTGCAGATCAAGTCTTGTTAACTCTACAGTTTTACGCATCTGGATCATTTCTCAGATGTGTTGGGGATTCAAAAGGAGTGCACAAATCGACAGTATCACACACAGTGAGCAAAGAGTTAGCTAATCTTGGATCTCATTTTATTCATATGCCAAGAAATGAAGACGAGAGGAAAGCCACTAAACAACTTTTACAATATTAGCCGCTTTACATAGGTGCTATAGATTGCACAATATGTCTATATACAATCACCTGGTGGCAATAATGCAGAGTATTACCGCAATAGAAAGGACTCATTTTCATTGAATGTCCAAGTTGTTGCTGATGCTAATTGCTATATCAAAAATATTGTTGCAAGATGGCCCGTAGGAAGTCACGATAGTCACATATTTGATTCAAGCAACATCAAAGGTAGAATGGAAGATGGGGAATTTGGTGATACATGGCTATTCGGTGATAGAGGATATGCCTTGAGTTCATTTCTTTTGATGCCACTAGCAAACCCTACAACAGCAGGAGAGCATCTTTATAATGAAAACCAAATAAGGACTAGAAATGTGGTTGAGAGGACATTTGGTTGTTGGAAACGAACATTTCCTGCAATCGGATCCAAGTTGAGAGTCAATTTGAAATATATGCAAGCAATAATAGTTGCAACAGCAGTTTTACACAACATCTGTCGTAAGATGAATGAGGAACAACCTCCAGATTTAGTAGATGTTTACGAGGAGATGGACATAGTTCATGAAACTGCTCCTAACTATCAAGATAGTACTAGAGGAGAATTAATATCAACATATTTTGACAGATTAACTGCTACTTATACATGACAAATGTTTTTTTAATAAGTGCAAAAAATTTGAAATAAAAAAATATTTATTTATCAGACTATTTTATTTTGTCCTATAATTATAGAGCAACTCATAAACACAATGAGGAACGCCACCAAAAAGAAAGAGTAATTGAAGAATCCAATAGACGTGCAGAAGTAGAGCACAGAGCAAAATTAAAGCAGTCACAAGGACTGCATGAACAACTCATAAACACAATGAGGAACGCCACCAAAAAGAAAGAGTAATTGAAGAATCCAATAGACGTGCAGAAGTAGAGCACAGAGCAAAATTAAAGCAGTCACAAGGACTGTATGAACAACCCATAACACACAATGAGGACCGCCACCAAAAATTCAAGAGGCAAAAAGATTGGTTTAAAGCAATCTTTTTAACTGTGCCTCCTGAATTTTTATTTTTAAATCTAGCAGTTCAATTTCTTTTTGGTGGCGTTCCTCATTGTGTTTTATGAGTTGTTCATGCAGTTCTTGTGACTGTCTTAATTTTTCTCTGTGCTCGACTTCTGCACGTCTATTGAATTCTTCAATTACTCTTTCTTGTTTTTTTGTGCAGTGAAGTTTCTCTTCACTCAGCATCTTTATAGATCTCCTCACTGACACAGGAGTAGCTCCGAATTTTCTTTTCCGACCTAAAAAAAAACAATTCTAAATTAATCATCCCACCACAACTGACATTTGACAACACTCTCTATTATGTCTACTTACATTTTAAAGGTGATGACACTGGCTGTCTTAATAAACACCCAGGTACACCGGTATCTTTTATTAAAGATTTCTGAAACAGAATAAATAAATTTGTGAAATAATATTAAATGCAGAAATATTCCATTAAGAACACAATAAATTAATCACCTTGATACTCACTACATTCTCCAATTCACCTGATGGGATTAATGTTACCACATCAGTATTGGGCATTTTAAATTTCCTTGATGGACTTGGTGTACGTGATGGTTGTGTGACAATCGTATCATGTGACAGTAGCAGCACATCCTAAAACAGATAAATAAAAACTTAAATATCTCTTTATTACACAAAAAAGGAAAGCATATACCTACATATTTGAATAATAAATTAATGTTCTATTTTTTTGTACATTATTGTATCTTCATTAACAAAAAGTGGATTGTTATACAAACAATTAATATTATTTTGTATAATACTTCTACATTGCATACACAAATAAATTGTTATGTGAATGTATGAAACTTGAATAATTAAAGGGATTTTTCTGAGAGTTTTCTATGCACTCCAATTTCTTTTTTGCTGGCGGTGTCATCACATAATGTGATTCAATTATTTCTTCAACATTCTACAAAATAAAACAAAATGAACATTGCACAATTCACAAAGATTTGAGCAAAGATATTTATACCACCAAAGGCAACCAAATTACAAAAAAAAATAAAGCAAATTAAAAGTCAACTTTACCTATGAGCTAGGGGTGTATAAAAGTATAAACATAATTATGTTAATTGATTATAGTTATGATGAGAGTTTCCAAAATCTACATCTAACACTAGGAGGGTTCTGATCCGCCAATATTGCAGCCGTCCAACATACATAGGAAAATAATTGTAATTTTGTTGCTTTCTTTTGATATTAATACAGATTGAGAAACTCAAAATATTCACACATTTAGTACAGATAGAGGTGCATACCACAGGTAGAGCTGAGAGAGTTTGTTTTCATCTATAGATCCTCTTTCCCTGGAACAAAACATGTGTTATAACAATTAATTTAGACACCAAAAGCCATGTTATAAAAACACCACGGTTGCTATAATATAACATGCACTTACTTTGATTTATTGAATTCTGGCGAATACACTTGTAGTTAGTAGGTGTAAAATGGTATTTTGCTTCCGTATCAACAAAAATCTATGTCGATTGATAAGAAAACGCAAGAGAATTAAAAAAATACTGAAACATAAATAAGCAACAAATAATATTTCTTTCCAAACAACAAACAATGACAAATTGACAGCTAACACAATGTTGGCAGTCGAAAAAATGTTACCCATCGAAAATTAAAGGTGGACGCACACTTATCCGCGCCGATAGAATCGACCGCGCCGAACGCATCGAATTTTAGAATTACTTGTATGAAATCCTATGAAACCTCGCACACCTATCCGCGTTGAATCGTCCGAATCGAGCAGAACCCCAGAAATCCGAGACAAATTCGGATGACGTCATCAGATTCGGCGCGGCTGATGCGCGCGATTCGACCAGTGTTGCCAGATGGAATTTGAAGAAATCAGTAGAAAAATTAAAGTTTTAGCAATAGATCCGAGAAAAATCAGTAGATTAAAAAAGTTATACCCGCATGAGGTAAAATGGACTTGAGCTTGAATAATTATAAGTGTGTCAATCATTTTTTTGTTCTACACCATACCTGGGAACCTTCTAGTTACCGAGATATTGGGAGGTGAAGTTCCAACTTTTTGACAAGTTTTTTTTTAAATACAAGTTTTTATTGTAAGATGTTTACTTTAAATACCTCCACAAACCTCATACTATTCAATCCATCCAACAGCACAATGCTTTGAGTGCGTTGCATTGAGTTATACCACAAAAAGTGATTTTTCACCAAAAAAAAGTTGTTTCCCAGCAATAATTTTTGTGTAAAGTTACTTAGTTTGATGTACAGAATGCTTGGTTGACGGCTTCGTGATGAGTTGGTTTACACCCTGTATAAAAAAATAAAAAAAGAATGGCAGTTACACGTAACGTTGAAGTTAAGAAACTGAATATCCTCAATTAAATTATTTTTTCTACCACTTTCAGCCATCAACTATAGTAAGCTTAATAACTCAAGAACTGATGTCATCAGGGCGGAATCCAATAGCTTTGCAGAACGCGTGTGAAGCCGCCTTACAGCTAGGCAAAGTGCCTCTAGCACTGGACCTAATGACTAGGATGAAACAAATGGGACTATCGTTGCGACCTCACTATTTCTGGCCAATATTGCTGCACAATTCGAAGTCTTATGGCGAGAAGGGTAAGTCGTTTTTCGTTTATCTGTGGCTAAACTGAGGTAATGCCTCAGGTTGCGTCAACATTATATCTACAAGAATTTGTGCTGTCACTTTTATATTTGTATTGCTGCCCATCTTTTCCTCATTGGAAGAATTATCCTACTAATATAATATTATAAATGCGAAAGTATGTGAGTATGTATGTATGGATGTTTGTTACTCTTTCACGCAAAAACTACAGAACGGATTTGAATGAAATTTTGCACACAGATGGTTTACATCCTGGATTAACACATATGATACTTTTATATCGGTAGTAAGATACCATGCGTCAATTTTTAAACTTCATGCGGGCGAAGCCGCTGGCAGAAGCTTGTTTGTTACATAATAACGGAGAAATTCCTGATGGAAAAACCCAATAACACTTTGCTCGATCCGGGAATCTAACCCAGGACCTCTTGCTCAGCAGTAATGATTGCAATTCAACCATTAGACCAAAAAGGCTGTCTAGTATGGTTAATCTTTGCACTATTATTTATTTAATTACAACGATTGTATATAACCAATTACAGTAACTAAAACAGAAAGTTAACACAAAAATACTATATAACAAAGTAAAGCAAAAATTTGCTAATGTTAACACTTTCATAAAATCTTCGTCCATCCATCCGCAAACAGGGGGTGAAAATGTAAAATTCTTAAAATGGACTTTATAGTTATAAACATAAAGTCCGTTTTAAGAATTTAACCTTTTAACGCGATTCATGTTATGATTCTGCCAAAGCGGCCATTTAAGGCCCGCAGATCGTAAGTTGTATTAGAAACTGATGAACTCACAAACAAGTCTCATTTTTTTTTATTCCAGGAATAATGAACACGCTGACTGTAATGGTACAAATGGATGTCAAACCAGACTACGAGACTATATTGGACTATACTCTACCATACGTCAGCTTTACATCACCACAGAATTTGATGAAGAAGTTTTCGGAGACTGGCCTGTCGGTCTCGACTGTGCTGACGCCGATGATGCAGACTTTGTTGAATACCGGACAAGTTAGGGCGGCTAGTGAGTTGTGTGAGTGTTAGATATATTTATTTTTTATAATGAAAAAAGTCTCTTCACGAATCCGAAGTGAGAGCAGCCAGCGGTGGGCCAGTGGTGGTGCCCCGACTTACGAACAATAAAGGTCTTAGCCCAGTTACACGACTCCGCTCCCTCCCGGCAAAAAGGATATACTTAGTTCAAAAATGGGCTTTAAGTATGTACCTTTAAGTAATAATTTACATTGGCAACATAAATTATCAGATAGCTCGCTATCAGCGGGCTTACCGCTGTCAAAGTCGATGTAAAGTATATCTAAAGACGAATACATAAAGCCCATATTTGAATTGTTAAGAGCTTAAGTCCTGGGTTAAAACCTAGATAGGCGCATTACTTTGTGTTTTTTATTTCATCACCACTGCTCTCACAACGGTGAAGGATAACATCGTGAGGAAACCGGCATGTCCTAGAAACAAAAAAAATCGAAAACATGTGATATATACTAATCCGCGTTGTGGATTATAGCCCATTCCCTTTCATTGAGAGGAGGCCGTGTCCCAGCAGTGGAAATATTAATAGGCATCAGCCTATTAATATTTCCACTGCTGGCTTTGGCATTCGGCTTCGTCATCATCAGATGACGAAGCCGAATGGCACTTGTTCTACCCGCCAACAGGATTATTTTTTGTTCTGGATCATAACCATAGACCAACCAATTCTCAAAAGTTTTTTTAGTACATGTTTTTAATGTGTGAACTTTACTTTAAACACCTCCACCTCCCCGTACTATTCAATGAATCCAACATCACAATGTTCTGAATGCGTTACATTGAGTTTGAGTCCTACCGTAATACAATATTTTTTGAGCCTAAAAAGAATGTCGTTTCCCAGCAATAGTTTTTGCGTTAAGTTACTAGAAGGTTCACAGGTATCGGCCTCTAGAACAGCCTTTCCCAAAGTGGGCGATAATGCCCCCTTGTGGGCGCTGCAGGCTTAAAGGCCCAGAAAAAAAATGGAAGCGTTATGTAGAGGCTTAGGGGCGATTTGTAATTTCATCTGGGCGGAGTCTTAGACACCGACTGAACTCTCGACTCTCGACTACAACTTGTGATAATCAACTAATATTAATTAAGAGATTGCTCAAACTAACTCGGTTCGATATTTCTCTCCGTGTAGTTTGTCCTGTTTTATTTAATTAATAAAAGTAAATTACTTAATGAGGAATAAAATTACTAATATTATTTAAAAAAAAAACAATAATATCTATCTAAGTTAACATAAAAGTTGTTAGTTATTATTATTTAATTTAAATGATTAATTATTTATTTAATTTTTTGGTAATGTCTTAGCTGCCACGGTTCATTTTAATTATTTTATTTTTAAATTGATTTATTTTTGCTCTGGACGCTTTTAACGTGCACATCTTTCTACATCTTTCTCACATGTATGTATGATCTCAACATGAATGATGTAACTAAGATTTTGTAACAATATTTTTGAGTGAAAAGTGTCTATGGAGTATCTTGCCCATTCTCCTCCATAGAGATCTTCGCTTTAGAACGTGCAACTACAGTACTTTCTCAAGTTATTATGCCTTGCGTCTGTGACTGTAGCTCCGCTTTTTTTTTTGTTTTTTGACATTCAAAAGTGCCGTAATGGTCTAATTGAAATAAATGATTGTTTTTGAAATGGCTACTTCTAAAATTCGCAGAATGACTCAAAAGCTTCATTTTTATTACATCTTTTGCAGGCGAACTTTTCTTAGGCAAAATCGACTCAGAAAGGTTACTAAAACCTCTTATAAAAGGATATCTAATGAGTGCTGATATCAAGGGAACGATACACATACTTGAGGACATAACAAATAAATCTATGGAAAAGGACAAGGACTGGATTGGCAGATTTCTGTGCAAATTCATGGTGCATCCTAGGATTAAGAATGATGTGTCTGATATTCTTAGTTTGTTGAAGGTTAGATATTTTATTAATTTATTATATAGCATGTGATTTAATCGCCCGCTTGCCTGAAAGCCAGAGCCTAGATCTAATACCCAATACTCACTCGAATTGTCTGGACTCACAGTATAGTCTGGGAGAGGTACCGTTGCAAATAAAAAAGTTATAGCAAGCCTGCTGATATTGTCATTGAAAGTTGATTTTATATCACCAATAAGTGAACCAACCCTCAGCTGCTCAAATAGCAGTGAGTGTAGGATTGGAAGATAATGTATCACCAAGTTAAAGAGTGTGTGATAGATTGCTGTTAGTTTTTCATCAGGCGTGTTTCTACAAGTTCATGCGAGCATGCGGCTGACGCATAATCCCCCCGCTACCATGCACCTGACGAGTTTAAAGCTCAGTATGATGTAAACTATATGCGAAACAAGTTACAGCCGGCGTACTATGACTTAATTTTTTATTTTTTTCACCACTTGCGTAACTTCCCAATCCCCAAATCCACCGCGGTTGCGTCAGCTGAAGCTGGGTCCACTTATCAGTCATTCGAGGTCTATTGAACAAGATGGCAACCGATCGGTGTAAAAACAGTACCTAAAAGCAACAGTACCTCCCGGATTATTATTGATAATTGGTATTTATTGTAAAAAAAACTTATAACTATGTACTTACTAACAAGCCGTCCTGTCCTGTCTACTGTCATACGGTCACTTATCAGGTAGGATTTTGTGTCAAATTCGAAAATGTTCCCGATGAAAATTATTGTATGACAATGTTCCCAATGTCCGCTCTATAACTATTTTTAAGGTGAAAGCGTCAGGGTTGCCCGCGAAATTCAAAGTTTCTTATGTTTTTTTGTAATTTGCAGGGCAGTGTTAAGTTTTATGTTGATAAACATATCGGTCGCGACTGTAAGACGTATTAAGTTACAGAATTATAATCATCAAAATCATCAATACAACCCTCCAAGTTCATAAGACTCGAAGAAGGACTTTGACCTAGAAAAAATCGTTCATCAACTCTTATGATAATCAACATAAAACTTAGCACTGCCCTGCAAATTACAAAAAACATAAGAAAATGTATATTTCGCGGGCTACTTTGAAGCATCCCCCTTAATATCTTTGGTTTGCGTGAACAACAGGAACTATTCCCTAAGGCCCCGTTCCCACTGTGTCGTGACGACAGATAATCGTGTAGTTTTAAGTGTCGTGGCTTGTGTATTTAAATGGAGGTGTTCACATATAAGAAGATAACTGTCGTCCATGACTTTTGCCAACTAAAAACCAACGACAAATTAATCGTCACGACATAGTGGGAACGGGGCCTAACCTTGAAAAATATTAATCGTTTTTAACCCTTGAAAAATTTTTTTTTTACTAAATCTTTTTATTTTTCCCATCCCTAGGCTCTAAACAATTACAGTCCGGGCACACTCAAGATATCCACATTGGCCGCAGACTACTGCCTATCCCGTTTCCCCGACAATCACAACCAGGCGCTGATAGCACAGTTTCACGATCAAATCATATCTTTGACTGATGAGCGGCTCATTGATGAAGGCGATGTCTTTGATCAACAGCTACCGAATCCAGTAAGTAAATAAAATACTAAATATCGCTGGACAATACACACAGCGCCGTCTAGTGCCACACTAAGCAACGAATCTTGTGTCGTAAGTGAAGTCAAATGATTTAAAAAGAAAAAATATTGCCATTAATTTTCTAAAAACGAACCCGCTTTTACTATCATTTTTTTTTCTTTCTTCTCTGTTTGTCACACAGCGTAATAAAAAGAAAAAAGAGTATCATTATGGTCAAGCTGTCATGAGAACTATCTGAGCCAAAACTGTAACATTTTGACAGTAACGTGCCTCGATATTTAGGCAATTATCTATTTAGTAATATTCATTTTAAAAAGCCATCACTTACGGACACGATTCGTAAACATTTCGTTTTTTTTTCACTGCAATTGCTTTGTATTTATTTCTTTCGCATATTCCAAAATCACATACCTGGTCTTATGTCAGAATATTCTAGAGAATAATCTAACATGAACACATGGAACTTTCCAGAAACATATGAACGAAGAAAACCTGCGTGCACATCTGTCAGAGCTTGAAGCTAAAGGCTTGAACACACGAGGCACACTCAGGAGATTGCTACAACAGTACTGTAGGGAGGGCAATTTGAGTTGCGCGCGGGAAATTGCTGCCAAGTGCCAGAAAGAAGGGGTAAGTTGTTAGGGTGGATGCTGGGCTTTTTTTAAGTTAAAAGACGTTTCATTTATCATCATCATCAGTAGAACATACGTCGTAGAAATATGATCGACGTTTGCGATCCAATCGATTTGTTTTACATTTTAAACCTAAAAATACATTGTAAAATGTAAACCAATTAAATTGGTCGACCGAACATACAGGGTGTAAACGGATCCACGAAGCGGCCATCTTGGATTTATAATTTTATCATAGTGTATAGTATTCTACTTGTTAAGCCCTTTCATTTGATACCAAATATTGATTGAGGGAGTTGTTGAATAAATAATTATGTAATCCGCCATTTTGTGGCGGAGGCCATATTGGACTGATTTTCCTCAAACATAGTTAAGAACACTCCTGACTAATTCACCTTTCAAACAAAAATAAAACAAAATCAAAATCGGTTCATCCCTTCACACACACACAGACACACACAAACACACACACACACACACACACACGCACACGCACATGCACACGCACACGCACGCACACAGACGCACAGACG
The DNA here is from genome assembly GCA_916618015.1 of Xestia c-nigrum. Lineage (NCBI taxonomy): Eukaryota > Metazoa > Arthropoda > Insecta > Lepidoptera > Noctuidae > Xestia > Xestia c-nigrum. The sequence continues at coordinate 7,014,868 of OU745245.1, read as the reverse complement.
TAAAACTTATAACACCCCGTCGTAACCTGCAGAAGGCAAAACAGTCCAATTTTTTTTAAGAAATTGAGTTCTTTTCATATTATAAAACTAATTTTAATTTTTCCAGGTATTTCTATCAGCTGGTATGAAAGCAGCGATATTCGATCTCCACGTCAAACTAGGCGAGCTGGACTTAGCAGAGATCGCATTAGCTGACCTCAACAAGACATCGCCCAACTTCACTTTAGACGAATTTAAAGTCATCGACTTTGCTACCCTTATGGTGTATAAGAAGAAGGTCAAACAAGCCTTTGATTTGATCGTAAACCAGTCTAAAAAGAGGTAGTGTTATTTTTTCTAACTATTTGTTGTTCTGTTGATATATTATTCAGCTCTATTGCAAAGTAGCAGTGTCATTCGTTGACGACACGGTTGGCGCAGTTCGATTCCACAAACACATGTACACATGTAACAAATATTTGTATGACCTACAGTTAGTTGTTCCGGGTTTGGTTGTATGAGAGTTTAATTTGTTTGTAAAGGCCCCCACGATATACATAGAAAATTGCAAGAGAGCGCCTAGTTTTTTTCTAAAATGAAGATTATTGTTGTTTAGTGAAGAAAGTCACTTGCCATTGCATGTAAAAATGATTTGCTGATTAGGAGGCATTCCTAAATTCCTATGTTTATGTTGCAGCTTTCAATCAAACGTGAAAAATGCACCATTGACACTGACAAAATGTGCCCAAAAACCACTAATTTTCTACCGTTTCGAAGAAGACAAGCGTATTATATTATTTATCTAACCCAAAAATATAATTCTTGCAGAAACGTAATAGGCGGCCGTAGTATAGCGTTGAATTGTTGGCGCTTGCTCGACGCGACAGCGGCGCTCGGCTCACACGTTGACGTGCGCAAGATGTTCGATCTACTCATCTTGTACAAGTACTGCAAGCCCACTAATGTCATGCTGGGACCACGGATTAGAGTGCATTTAAAGAAGTAAGTGATTTTTAAGGTATCCTTCCTGCCTTTTCGCCGAAAGTCTTGGCCGAATTGTTTGGCACATTATCACTTGCCAACCAACTTCGATCAATAATAGTACTAGATTCGCGATCAGCGCTTCAAAAACGGCCCGAAAAATAAGACCACAAATACTTTTGTGGTCTTATTTCAAATTAGTATGGTCCAAGCATAGCCAACATTAAGACGTCAAAATGCCGCAGTGCGAGTTCAAAAACTGTGTAAAATACCACCTTAACACCTAGGTTTTGGAAAATAATTTTTTTTTGGTAAGTTTATATCATTAAGTGATCATAAAATAAATTAAATCCCTACTATTATATAAATGTGAATGTAAGTTTGTTTGTTACGCTGTCACGCGAAAAGTACTCAACCGATTATCATGAAACTTTGTATACATATTCTTGGAGGTATTAGAAGTAAAATAGGATACTTTTTATTAAAAAAAAAACGAACCCCACCCGCAGACGAAGTTGCTCGGGTCAGCTAGTAGTTAATAAATTGAAACAGCTAATATTATAATTTGTAGCAAACATTGGCCAAACGGCCAATGTTTGCTACAACGCACCAACTATTGTATCAAACATCGACACTTCTTGAACAGGGAACGCATGGAGTAGTGTTGTTATTTTTATTTATCGTTTTTCTAGTGACCCATTTCGCTGTGCAGAATGGATATCTAATGTCTCGAAAGAAAGAGGAAAAAAAATATGCAACCCTTATAATGTTATTAATTAACTTACCTAGATTACTATTTCAGATACTTTAGTATAAAGAATACGCCGAAAACACGTTTCTTGATTCCCTTTATTTTTTTAACTTTATTAAGCTTTTTTATTACCTATTCGTTGTAATAGCGGCAATGTAAAACAGTATTTTTTACCGTTTTGAATCGATCAAAAATATTTGCTACCGTACATATGAAACTAAAAAAAATATATTCTGCAACTCTACGTCTTTCAATACTTACTGTGTTCTAAATATTGAAATGTCATACCAAAAATTACGTTTAGTTCCACAATAGAAGAAGGACAAAATTGTAAACAAAATGTTTTTAACCTAAGGACTCAGACTTAAGATTCATTTTAGAATAAATATTTTTGTAGTGATGACTTTTTATTTTCAAGCAACATTTTAAATTTGTTCTTTTAATCCTTTCTTCGATGAAAGGACTTAAATCGATATATTTTGCAATGGTAATTAAACTTTACGTTAAAGCATTAATGTTTATATTAAACTGTAGGTTGTTCAGATTATTAAACTTTTTGCTATGAAATGTAGATGTTTGCGTGTGTGCAAACGTGGCCACTTGAACGACGTATTTTTGTTCCTGATCCTTAATCTAGTACTATTATTGATCGAAGCCAACCAACGTTTCGCCGATGTTTCACTTTGACAACTAACGATTAGCAAATTTTTGTATGACAACGTTTCATTTGGTAGAATTATTGCTAAGCTGATTATTATAATGACTCTAAACGTTTGGGACATTTATCATTTGTCAAACATTTCACTAGGCCACACAACTATTAGACGAATGACGTTTTGTCAGTGTAACAGTTCCCTTTTTATATAATGATAAGAAATAAACAGGGGAAAATATAATGACCGCCAGAAATAACTTTGTGACCACTAACATCTATCACCTAAAATATCAATTGATCACCAAAATTTTGTAAATTGAACACCAAAGTGGTTTGATGACAAAACTAGTTTTGCTAGTCCGACTTGGGGCACCCCGACGATGAATGAGTGAGCGAAGCGAGCGAATTGACCCCGCCATACCCTTCGTGGTTATTTATTATAAACCATTCAGAAGTAGGAGCCCGTCCCCCGAAGCGGGTCTCCGTCGACCGGGTCTCCCTCGACTCGGATGCAAGGGTTCAATTTCTGGTGGTCATTACTTAACTAAAAAAATAAAATGGTGGATAACTTTTATTTTGGTGATCATTTCAAACATTCTACTACTTGAAAGTTGGCATTTTAAAAAGTGTCATTATGAATAGCAGACCAAACGAACAGTTAGTAACTATGAGGTTGGGAAATAAAATAAAATTAAATGATAAGTTGGCAAATGAAAATTCGTCGTTAAAATTCTGTGAAACGTAAGTTGGCAAGTGAAAATCTAGCAAACAATTTTCGGCGAAAATGCAGAGAATCGTTTTTTTTTTGACTGTATGACATGAGTAGCATAAAGGTCTTAGCCCAGTTATACAACCCGGTAAAAATAATGTAATTCAAATATAGGCTTTATGTATTGCTCTTAGAAATTAGCAGACAGCTTGCTGTCAGCGGTCTTACTGCCGTCAATGTCAATGTAAAGTATACATTATCTAAAGATAAATATTTAGGCTGTATTAAAATTATATTCTTCTCCCCGGGTGAGGGCGGAGTCGCGTGATGGGCTAAGACTTTAAGGTCCATTTTCACCGAAAAGATAATGGTTTGATTATCAAAAAACAGCTGTCATTGTGACATGTTCCCATACAAAAATGTGTTTAAACAGCTGTTTTAAGATAATCAGACCGTCATCTTTTTGGTGAACATGGACCTTGATCTTCTATTCAATACATTTCCTCGAAAACTGGTTCTTTTTGCACTACGATTAGGTTGTATTTCAAACGCGTGCATTTTTCATGTATTTTCTATACATGTGCAGAAAAAACATGAAAAATGCACTATACTTAGTACATAGTCTCGTGACACAAATATTTTACATTATTTTATTTCTTAAAAATTGTATTGAAAAACGTCGTTTGATACACGTGGACATTTCTTATTGCAGTTCTCGGCTCAAAAACACCCTCGCCTTACGGCTCGTGTGTTAATACCGCCTTGAACTACAATAACAAACTTTCTCCACTTGTATCAAAATGTACTATTATAGTGTGGTTAGTGGCTAACTTGGTGTCAGCCTTTTTATGCCGCCCATGGACCTGGCTTTATACTTGGCTTACGACTTGGCTTTATACTCCGTCGAGAAATATATCTATCAAGCCTCCTGATTTCCTCACTATGTTTTCTTTTTCTCAAATTGTTTTGCTCTTTCGCATCATTCTTTATCTTATTACTTACTTGTTTGACGACCCGAATGGCGTAGTGGTAGTGAGACTGCCTTACGTTCTTAGGGTCCTGGGTTCGAATCCCGGTAGGAGCATATGTTTGTGTGATGAGCATGGGCATTTATTTCCGAGTCATGGATGTTTATATGTAAAATAAGTATGTATTTACAAACAAAAAAGTTATATATGTAGTTAATCAACTATCTGGTGTCCACGACACAAGCCTTGCTTAGTGTGGCACTAGATGGCGCTGTGTGTTAATGTCCAGCGATATTTATTTATTTTATTTATTTACTTATTATTATTACTTTCAGCGACAACTTACAAGAAGCAGTAAACGAATTCGTAGCTCTAGCCAACAAATACAACAAAACTCCTCTAAAACACGAGTTGATGTGTAAAATCTTCACCTCAATGAGTGACGGGCAGGCTGAGGAGAACTTCTTGACCAACGAGAAACTCGGAGGCAACGGAAGGTTGAACAAACTGGTGCAGATTGTACTTAATGTTGATAAGAAGGTGCATGGACCGGGTGATGTCCAGGTAAATGCAAAATGTGTACTTTATTTAAACCCCACTATGTTGTTGTATGTGTGTGTGTGTGTGTATGTTTTTGAGGCCAACAATACAAACAAACATGTGGTGCATTTACTCCAAAAATAAATTCAATAACTAAAAGAAGAACAGGCAAAAAAAACCCAGACCCGACAGAAAAGTAACATACCTCAGTTTTTTTTGTTATTATTTATATAATCATATTATATAGTTTTTATATTCGAAATCAATGGCTAACACCAAAATATTGCCTTATGTTTTTGTTCAGGCTTTACACTAAAAAAGTACAAAATGCCTACGTATCTACACAATTCGTAAATATATGTAACTAAATGACGTAGAAAAGTAAGTAGTTATGGGATGTATTAAAAAAAAAAAAAAATGTTCGTATAGGAAGTTATTTGTGTGTATGTATAAAAACGGTCACGTACTGTGTGCATACATACCTACTACGGCTCAGGTGGTTTTTTTTATTTTTTAGTCAGTAAGAGTCTGACACGCCCTCTCGCTCCACCCAAGGGCGAGAGATGTCATTAGATGATTTTAAACCACCTTAAAAAATAAAAATCCTAAGTTGAATGTTGTACTAGGAGTTCAAAAATTATATAATACAGCTGTATCTCCAGGTCTCCTGGATACATCCCATAACTATTAATCGTCATTTAGTTACATACATTACGAATTGTGTAGATAAGTAGGCATTTTGTATTTTTTTAGTGTAAACCCTGAACAAAAACATAAGGCAATATTTTGGTGTTAGCCATTGATTTCGAATATAAAAACTATATAATATGATTATATAAATAGTAACAAAAAAACTGAGATATGTCACTTTTCTGTCGGATCTGGGTTTTTTTTATATGGGACGTGACCGTTCTTCTTTGTTTTTTTTTCATTGAATTTATAGCATTAGATTTAATCGTTTCCCTTTCATTTAATTTATCGTTTTTGTTAGAGAGATTTGATCCATATATCGATTGATGTCAAAAAAGTACAGGATGTTATTTATTCGAATTTTAGCCAGTTCGATTTCCGAGCGTGGCAAACAAATTTTCGAAAATCTGTGAATGCAGATTTGTTTATTTAAAAAAATAAAGGAAAGCTTTGAGTAAAATTAGCTATCGCCAGTATTTACAGTACTTTCCATCCTGGCAGTGAAAAATAAAAAAAAGCCTGAATATTGATTAGGTTTCGACATCCAATAAGTCTACGGAATTGCTTTAGGTCATTTTCAATCAAATTAACCTTGAATCTTGCCAAAACCTCTTAAAGAAAAACCCGAAAGTAGCTAGAAATGCTAATTAAATTGTATCTCTATTGTATTCTTGCAGTTAACAGTAATAGCAGCCTTAGCCGAAGTGGGTTACAAGAAAACGCTTCGCAAAATGTTCCTAGATCCCACTGTAAAGTTCCATCCGGACGCCATCTTGCGTCGCTGCGAACGATTTGCCGACGAGAAAAAATACTCGGCGCTTGAAGCTATCGCTGAATGCGCGAAGGGTGTGAGACATATCGATACTCAGGAGATCTATGATATGATCTTGGATGTTTTTCGTAAGTTGAAATTGTTTATTAAAATTATAAAGCGACGCAACACCGAGAAAAGTGGAAGGGATGGGGGGAGGCCTTTGCCTAGGAGTGGGACAGCTCAGGCTAATAAAAAAAAAAAATAGGCGCATATTATTAGAAGCAACTCACCGTCTGCCTAGCCTGTTGAGGTCGGCTTCTTGTCTAACCGGATGCAGCTGATTGCCAGTATTTTAAATTGAGGGACTGCCTACTTGACCTCCACAAACCAGTTAGTACGGGGTAATACTATAGCCCTTGGTAAGACTGGTTGACAGACTTTCAGGCCACTGAAACTGGGTCTGTCTCTGCGAGTTTCTAGGATCTACCGGTAAAATGGGGGGAATAGGGATCCAGGGGTGAATAGAAACAAAACTTTGGAAGGGATTTTATAGCTGAACTTATATTGTATATGGCCAACAAAGTACCTTTATAATTAAGTATAATTTAGTTAACACAATAGCGTACTTGTTGGTACCATATCATGTGAATTCAACTTTAAAATCCATTTCAAAGTTTTGTTTCTATTCACTCCTGGATCCCTATTCCCCCCATTTTACGGTACAATTAACAGCTGGGAAAAATGGTTTAACGGGTTTAAAAAAATAAAAATGAAGACAAATTTTATTTGTGTTGAAATTTGCCAGTCGTTGCGAGTAGTCAGAGGCATGAAAACCTGAGAGCCAGTCTTGCTCAGGGTCTCATCGTAACAACCCGGTAAAGAAGCTGTGAAGGTCAGATAGGCAGTTGCATACTGTTAGACTGGAAGCTGATCAACAATACAGTTGGTAAAAGGCTAGGCATATGATGATGACTCTTTTGTTGAATCTTGTGAAATATCTTTCTTATAGAAACTAGAAGTGACAATGTTCATTGAGACATACAACCAAATAGGAGTCTCAATGTACTCATAAAACGCTCGTCTAGCCCCGCCCCTTCGCATGATTTAGCGTAAAAAAAACAACTATCAGGCGGAAAAGACCACGACTGTACCTCGAGACTCCCTAGTTTGGTGTACGTACAGTCACGTCTAATAATATGTATACGCTTTCCTTAATATTATAGCTATTTTCGCGAGAAATAACTATTGTAACTAGGAGATTGGATCTTTTACATAAAAATTCACCAACCAGAAACTATACAGAATACACCAGTATCCAGAATACTATACAGGGTGTAAACCACCTCATCACAAAACCGTTAACCAAGCATTCTGTACATCAAACTAAGTAACTTTACGCAAAAATGATTGCTGGGAAACAACTTTTTTTTTGAGGTTATAAATCATGTTTTGTGGTAGAACTCAATGTAACGCACTTAAAACATTGTGCTGATTGATGGATTGAATAGTACGGAGGCCGTGGAGGTGTTACAAAAAAACTTGAATTAAAAAAAAAACTTGTAACTTAGACCCCCCGTATCTCCGTAACTAGAAGGTTCCCAGGTATGGTGTAGAACAAAAAAAATATCGCAATGATAAGGAGAACAAGTGGCTAAAAAATTCTTAAGTGTTTACATATTGTTAGACGTGACTGTACCTGTTACTGACAATAGGCTCATAATGCAACACCGCAACGTGTAACGTGCAACACCTATGCCTAGAGGAATACAGATGTGATATCATCAAATTTATCCTGTAATCCTGGTTTTCAGAACGCGACGACAACGTCAATGAAGCTTTAGCACTATGGGCAAGAATGCAAGATGCTGATGTGTCGCCTTCACAGAAATTCGTCAACAACTTAATATCTATGATCAAAGCGAATAACAAGGAAGTGCCAGCAGGACTTGCCATGTTACTCGATAGGAAAGCTGCGAAGAAAGAGAAGCAATAAATAAGAAAAAATATTAATGTAGTGATATCGATGCGCCATATTTGCGGCAACGTAGGTACGTCATGATTTTTTTCTTCTTCATGACAACACGCGTCTATGGATCTGTTCAAGAATAAATATGGTGGATTAAGTTTTCGATTATCGCAACGCGCAAAAAAAACCAACAGCACTCTAGTGTGTGGTAAGTAGTCTGTGGTAACAATAACAAAACCAGTGCAAGCTGGCTTCTTATTGTATCCAAACTCCTTACTGCGCTAGGCCAACTCAAAGTCACGTTGCCGTAAATATATGGCTCATCGTGTTTAAGAAAAAAGAGGCTACGAGTAGTGTTGTCTCTGTTCAACTTACTTGTGTGACCGTCTTTCTAAGGCCTGAATTCTTGTCGCACTGACGGTCGGTCTTACACGAGTATACATTGTGTTCTATACAACGTGTAACAGAAAGGGTATAGTCATGAAAGGGTGTGCTTCAGACCATCAAACTGTACAACTTTCTCCATGGAACCACCATAATAAAATTCCAATACCTACTCGACCAGATGTATGAAACAGCTGATCATTTTTTTTACGATTATGATGGTGGTCCCATAGAGAAAGTTGTTCAGTTTGATGGTCTATAGCACACCCTTTCATATGACTATGCTTTTTTTGTTACTCGTTGTATAGCACCATACTGCGACGCTGACGCTTGTGGCGGCCGACAGCCGTATTTTAATCTCCCTGACGTCACGACCGACCGTCAGCATGACAAGAATTCAGGCCTAACTCTCGTATCAGTCATATTGGTAGGGTTGGTCAGGATGATTAATTGCAATACCTTGGATTGTAGTCGGTTTTAAGTGCGAGTTCAGTCCTGCCGTTCTAGTTATTATGTCAACTTGAACTGTATCGCGTCTTCGTAAAGTGGAATTTTGTCTGAGTTGAACTGTTTATAGTTTGTAAATATTGTCCTACTTTTAGTTGTTACTTAATAGTAAGTAAGTAAATTGTCTAGTTTTATGCTACAATATTTGATTGAATTCAACTGTGATATTAAATTACTGAGGTAATACAATTTTAGAATTTTATTTTTCATGTTTCATGTTATCATATTTTTTTATTGGCTTGGTTGTTTGAGCTGGCATTGTAGTAATGGTTAATTTATCTGCACCTTGGCAAATAATAACAGCTTCATTGGTGTAGTGGTGTCGACCCTAGTGTAGAGTGGGTCTATACAAAAGTGCTCCGTCGTGGGGCCCGTCATATTACGACGGTATCCGTCGCGGAGGATTGTTCAGTCAAAAACACTATGTGATACCGAACGGTCTCCGCAATGGAGACCGTCGCGTGTCCGTGGAGCATGCGGACTCGCGCCCGATCGCAGTTGTAGACATGTGGTCCTGGGTTGGATACCCAGGTGGGGCAATGTGATGCGTCTAGTTGCCCAGCTTGATATCAATATAATTTATAGCCTGTTATTCGGTAAAGATAGCTTTCTAATGGTGAAAGAATTTGTAAAATCGGTTGAGGAGTTTTTAAGTTAAATCGCAAACACACAAAAAATCAAAACTTTCCTTTTTAATAGGTATAGATTTATTTCTCTTTCAAAACCTAAGACATATCAGTAAGATTTAACACTATTTAAATCCTCAATAATCTTCTTATTCAACGTGGCTAACTCTTCAATTGCCTGCTTCTTCAATGGTTCGTAGTCTGCCTTCAACGTTATCGAGGCTATATCCTCTTCTAGAACCGTCTTTCTGTTCTCCAGTTGAGCTAACTGGTCTTCCAAACTGTTTAACTTCGCGTACATTTCGTTACCGTCGAGACTGGTCTGAAAAACGAAAAAGGACCGGTTTCATATAGTCTAGAAAAGTTCAAACATCATTTTTATTACCAGTTTCATAGGCTAGAGGAGTTCAGATTCAGATACATTACAGGCGAATCCTCCCGGTGAGGAGAGCCGCCTTTAATGTACCTAACTCACCTAGCAGATAGATAATTGTGCGTATGAATATCAGTGTTTTAAAGTGAACAAATTGTGAAAACATTTAAAATTGGTAAGTACTAATACTCCTCAGCATGCAAATATTTCATGACTTATCCATTTTGTTACTTGTGTCTTTAACATGTATGATATCAATGTGTAGCCTACGTACCTGTAATTTCTTCAAATTATTTGTGGCTTCAAGCACAGCGTTTTCTGTGGGCGCCAATTTATCTCGGAGTTGCTGCAGTTCCGTTTGCAAAGCCTTCTTCTGTATTTCACCTGAAATGAGCCGTGATTCATATCGTTTTTTGTATACCGTTTCCACCAAATTGAATGGTCTCAAGGATGACGATGAAGGGAATACCGTCATCTCGAACTTTCTCCAGATCCGACAATGTCACAAGTTCTTCTTGCATCACCTTAGTTTTCTCAGGCAATGTTTGTAGCTCCGTAGCAAGGCGTTCTCTTGTTCCTTCTGCCTGTCAACAATGAAATGATAATCAGCATCCGTATAACAAGATTTACAGGTTACATTTCTTCAAAAGATTCTTCGCTTCGATCAATCTTGCTTGATTGCTTTACACTGCTACTTCATAAAAACGCTTTGCCTTGATATTTTTTTACCTTTTTCAAATTCCCCTGGAACCTTTCATAATCCTTCATCAAGATATCAATAGACTTCTTGCTATCATCATACTGAGAAGTATATCCTTCTTTCTGCTTCAACGAGTCTATCTCACTCAAATCTAGATCTATGTTAGAACTGCTATGTTCTAAGGAGAAGACGATATCTCTTTCTAGCTGGTCTATCTTATCTTGTTCCTTTTTGAGGTTTTCTTCATAAGTAGTCATGAAAGTGTCCATTGTTTCTTCTCTTTTCTTCAGTTCACGATATTTTTGATGGCGATCGGAATTGCCTTCTTCTAGATCCTGAAAGTAATAAATAAAGCTTTTAACATTTTCCAAGGAGTGCAGGAGGAGCAGTATCAAAGTCTGCTCCATATTAGAAATTAAAATAGACCGTAACTGAGAACTGATAGGGTTTACAATTTATTACTCAGAGTTAATTATAGTAGCTCTGCTCACTTGTTCAGCTTGCTCGATAAGCTCTTGCACTTTCTTGATTTGTTCTCTCAAATTCGCAGCGTTGCTATCCAATGATGCGATTGCAGCATTATCTTCACGAACCTGAATAATATCAGACCTTAATGTAGTTTCCAAAATGTATTATTCTTTGTTTGTAAACACACCTACAACTACTATAGCTTTAAGTTTTACCAGGCTCTAAAATTTCTCACGTTATACCTGAAGTAGCAGTTTCTCTCTTTCTTCTTGCGGGTCTAAACGGTTGTTCATCTCATTCTTCATGTTGTCACGCTTTTCTTCAACGGCTACTAATCGACGATGCAGTTCCAGCAGATGGACTTTTATCTGTGTTGTAAATAATTTCTGCGTCTTCATCATAATTATCAACCACAAGATATCGACTGATTCATATACAATTATTGTATCGTAAACTTTGGGATTTTCGCATTACGCAGCCGTTACCACAATATGCTAAGCCAAAACTCCGACCAAGATGCAAACGGTCATAGTGCTTTGTCAAATCAAAACAAATCATAAATGTTTATTTGCAAGAACATACATACAACTGGTCGGGCTGCCACTGCGATTTACTGACCAACTGTACGGATTTTATTATGAACATCCACATCTTGACCGAATTCTACCTAGTTGTAGCCGCGACCGCATAATACGCGAGGTTTTACCTGAGATCCAGATATCTCTTTATTGAATTCTTCTTTCTCTCGATTGAGATGATCGAGCTGTGTCCTCGCTTGATCGACCTCTTCTCTAAGCACAGCGGCATTCGATTCTAGTTCATTATATTCGTCTTTCTGCTCTTGTGTCATTTCTGCTAGTAGCTTTGTAATTGTTGATTGTTCCTGAAATATTCGAGAAAAGATGTTTTTAACGTCAAAATCGTTCGTTTCGCTGATAGATAAAGATAAGCTATATGATTGCCTATGTTTATGAAGTTATGCCATGGCAGCGCAAGGGTCACTCACTATGGTGGCGTGGCTAACGGTATTTGCAGTTAGATCATTGTCTGTGTGTAATGTAACGTCGGGAAACTGAATAATGACCTTATCCATCTGTTCTCGTAACTGTCTCAGCTGGTTTTCCTTCCTCTGCTTCTCCATGAACACCTGTTCCACTTCCTCTTGCATCTTATTATTGCTGGCTTCCAAGTCCCTTGTTTGTTCTTCCACTGACTGCTTGTTTGCTTCCCCATTAGCTATCCGTATGGCCGTGTTGTAATCTGCTAGACGTCCTTGTAAGTCTGGAAATAGGCATGACAACACTATCAAAAAAAAAATATATTTATAAGTCCATCAGTTAGGGTATTGGAAAATAATTATAGAACGACATAGCGATATAACGGCCAAAACTCGGTTCGTGACGTCAGAACTCGCTAAAAATTATACCAACGCGTGACGTATTGACAGTTTATAAGCGTCGTATCTTCGACGATTTTGGTTTATTAAACGGTTTTATTTATGTAAAAAGAAAATACGGGTAAAATATTTGTTGATAATCGAACGTCCAGTCGTCTACCCTATTACCTCTTTATTTATTGTTGACTGCATGTATCCGATGTGTAGTATCGTATTTCAATATTCATCATCATTATCATTCCACATGGCCTCTCCAATCGTATCGTATCTTCTCGACAAGTCGCATCCAGATGCTATCAGCCACCCTGTGAAGATTGTCGCTCCACCTAGCCTGAGAGCACTTTCGTTTGTCGATTCATGATCTCTCTACTCGAAAACTCGCCTGCCTGCCTAACGGTCATCAGGTTTGTCTTTCGCATTATCAACTGCTTAGCTAGTTTCTTTGACATTGATACCTGTCTCCTGAGGAAAACCAAAATTATCTTTCGAACTTACCTGTCAGTTCCAACGCCAACTCCCTGACTCTCTTTTCGTAATGCTTCTTAGCAGATCTCTCCCTCTCCCCCGCATCTGCTTGCTCGCTCAACCTGGCTATCTCCGCCTTCATCTCTCTAACCTTCACTTGCATCAGTTCTTCCCAATACCTTTTGTCTTGGAGCTGACGGGTGCGGAACCCACGGGCAGTGCCTGTGCGCAGCCCTGATATGCCTTGCTGTGTTATTGGTCGGTCAATCTGGGGAATGAATGTAAATTAAATGATTTATTATTTTGGCCTTAGCACCGTCGGCCACTGGCTGTATCCAGTAAATATTCTATTGTAGGTGTTGGTTGACATTGAATATTGGAACTTATATTTCATCTTTCATCTACCTGGTTACTTAATGAATAGAAAAGAATAACGCTAAGCAGCCACCGGAACGGGTGGGAGAATCGCGGCGATAGTCACGCCGCACAGATTATCGCCGTGTGGAGGTGGCTTCATGGAGTTTCTGTTGGAGTCTCTCGCCCGCAAAAATGACGCCTAATGCTCTATGACTCAGCAAGTCACACCAGGAAACTACCAGTCACCGAATTATATTGTGTCTTACGTTTTTAACCCTGTATTTCGTGCCCGCAGATAGTTTGTCGTCATACCTTCGAAAACCCAGTCATAGCAGTGGATTGCCGGCTGGCCGTCGGCGGCGCTGGTCCGAACCCAGCGGTGGTTAGCCTCGAAGCTGTGCTTCCACGGTAAGCTGATGTCGGTCTCATTGTGCTACTTCTGAAATGTCCACGTGGTAAGTAGGCTTCTTACAGTGAGGCTGATGCTCCAAGGTAAGCTAAGTTATATGTTGATGAAAATATCGGTCGCGGCTGCAAGGCGTATGTAGTTACAGAAGTATAATCATCAAAATCATCAATACCACCCTCAAAGTTCATAAGAGTCGATTAACTACCTCCATACGTCTTACAGCCGCGACCAATATTTTCATTAACATACAACTTTAGCACTGGCCTGTAAATTGCAAAAAACGTAAGAAAATTTCAATTTCGCGGTCCACCCTCACGCTTTCACCTTAAGGCAAAGGCTTAGCATATTAAGTAGAATTTTTTGATGAGGTAGGTTAATGGTGAACAGTAAAGGAAATACTATAACTGGCACTTCACGTAAAAAACTAAAATACACTTCACAGCACGTAAAGCAGAATCGCAACCAAAAAATTAAGTAATGGAAATCCATGTAAAAATTCAAACACTGAAGCTCTAAGACTTACCTAGATACAGCGGAGCCAGTATCTCGATAGCCACGTCTGGATAAAGGCCGAGGGGCGTCTGACCTCTTACACCCCGCGCTGCCGTCAGAAAAATCCATAACAATACCAAGTAATTAATTACTTTTTTCACATAAAAACCGGGTCAAGTGTCTCGAATTGTCGACCGGCGCATTCGATTTGTTGTTTATGCGTTACCATGGCAACGTAATGACGACGCACAGAGTATATAATCACTACGTTTACGTGTGACGACGCGTGGTTGTGTCAACGATTTTAGATTGTGTACCAGCCCGTGTTAGGAACTCCTTAGAGATAATTTAAAAAAATATTCAGCACGAGAATTAACTCTAAGCAGTTCCTACTCCTTAAAGTTAATTCTCGTGATGAATATTTAAAAGCATTCGGAAAACTCGAGCAAGATTCTTAAAAATAATATGGTTGTGCTGGTAAGCACTACTTGTGTCCGTTTCGGTAACTAAAAGCAGTCATAAACTCTCCAGTCCCATAATGTTTGTAGGTTACATTAACTACTAATCATGTAGGTATGCTCGGTTTGGTAGCTTTGAGTAACATCATCGCTATGAATAGTTTGCAGTGTAACTAATCTAAGAATATTTCTGCGAATACCTACACATATTTTGTAAAAAGTCTAAAAATGTTTTTCTTACAACACACACTTCGAATTTTAACTACATTTTCGAAGACACCACATCGTGTAGAAGGCATTCTTTGACAATGCTTGAATTTAGTACCCGCATAGGTCTGGCCTAACTACGTGATATACAAAATATGTATGACGCTCGTTCCAAATAGCAGGCATTGCCGACGATTGCACAACGAGCTTGCAAAATCATTATACGTTGTGGCTGCAGTCAACTGCGAACTCACTGCAATGTATTTAGCCGAACTAAATATCATACTGTCTTCGTGCTTCTATTTCTCAAACGCTCTCGGAATATCAGGCCTTGGAAATGGATACAGATTCTTTTTGAAAGAACTTTCGTCTACAATGGGATTGCTAGATGTAGCCCCAATTTCTACTAAGTGGATCAAGCAACCGTTAGATCATTTCAATGAAACCGAAACTAGAACTTGGAAAATGAGGTACTTTGAACGACTTGACTACTGGAGAGCAAAAGGTCCAATTTACTTATTCATCAACGGAGAAGGAGCAGCAAGTAAAGTATTTCTACAAACTGGAATACTGTATGACTTGGCGAAAGAAACCAATGGCGCCATGTATTTAGCCGAACATAGGTACTACGGAAAAAGCAAGCCATTCGATGAATTGAGCACGGAAAACTTGGCCTATCTCAGTTCCAGACAAGCTCTTGCAGATATTGCTAACTTGTTGGAAAAGATTAAAATTTGGCCGCAATATAAGGAATCAAAAGTTGTAGTAGTAGGAGGTTCTTACGCCGGGAACTTAGCAGCTTGGATTAGACTTCTGTATCCCGACCTAGTGGATGCTGCTCTTGCCAGCAGTGCACCTGTATTAGCGGTGAAAGATTTCTACGAGTATCTAGAAAATGTCAGTGATGACTTCGAACAACACGGAACGCCAGGATGTCATGATAAAATTACGGAAGTATTTAACAGGTATGACGAGCTATTTAAAACAACTGATGGTATTGCCCAACTTAAAGAAGAGGAAGAGATTTGTAATAATACAGACATGAACAAATCTGAAAACAAGCAGTTATTCTTCTTGGATAAAACTTCTGAATTCATGTACGAAGCTCAATACGGTGATCCTCAAAGTATTAAGAACTTTTGCGACGACGTTATTGAAACGTTACGCGTAAAATCTTCAAAAGATGATGATGTTGATTTATGGAGTAACAAAAACAGTTGCTTTAACTATGATTTCGATGAGATGGTTGAAGCGATGAAGGAAGTTGACTGGGCTGTCTCTTGGACTTACCAAACTTGTACAGAATTTAGTTATTGGCCGAGTAGTTCTTCAGACAAGCAACCGTTCACAGATAATATTCATATGGATTTATTCTACAGCTTGTGTGCTAAATCTTATGGTGAAGAATTTGATGAGAGAAGAATTGATGAAGGGATTGAGCGTTCTAATGAAATGTATGGTGGTTTGAAACCTAATGTTACCCATGTCGTTTTTGTAAATGGCGATTTGGATCCTTATCACAGACTAGGAGTATTAGAAGATGTTTCATATGATGCACCAGCTAAGATAATACCTTTATCATCGCATTGCAGAGATTTGTTTTCAGATCGATCTAAGGATCCCGAAGAATTGAAAGAAGCTAGAAGGTATATTAAGTATTTAATTAAGAAATGGATTGGTGCCGGTGAATATAAGAAACCTTAGTTCATTCTGTAGATATGTATGATATAATACCATTCTCATGTATCGTGGTGGCGAGTTCTTTCTTCTTATATCCATTAGCGTAGTTTGTATCATCAAAGCTGTAGTAGAATTTGGCGCACACATTTTTTTTAAGTTGTCTTGAAAGTGAGTCAATATTAAATTTGTCTAATTTTCCAATGAAACGAAAGTATTATTAAAATAATTGTATATTTACTCATAAACGGTCTTCCTTATGATAGGTTACTCGATAACCAACACCCAATGCTACACAATACAAGTGGATGTTGATGTTACATTACTTAAATTCGTAATTACAGCAGTATTTTACATTGTGCCAGAGTTAATCGCTCCTCTTCTTCCAAAACACCTTCGGGTGTATCAATTAAAAATGCTGTACTTATTTCATTGAAGCTGTCACTAAGTTCTTCTTGGTCATCTGTTTAATAATGTACATGTTCACAATAGGTCATAACTATTTTTAATACATTTATTTCATCAATCGCTATCTTTTTTCCTCAATCTTTGATTTAAAAAAATACTTATACTTTTGACGTGTAATAGTCTCATATAAAAAGTATCATTATAATTATCTACAATAATGCATAAGATACAATATTTTATGGTAACCTGTGTAGCACCTCCGAATGTTTGTAGCTACATATCAGTTTTGGAAGCGGTTAAAATAAGATCCACTGAAAAGAGCTATGTTTGTACACAACATAGCTCTTTTTGGGATATTATTTTAAAGTTACTTTATATCGGATAATATTATAATAACACTATATGTGCTACGAATACAAAAAGTATCTAAATATACAAAAAATATTAATATCTTAAAAGTAGTTGTGACAATAAATTACATTTAAATTGTCAACTTAGTTGTACGTAACTAGATCATAATTATTATGATAATTGAGTATTGGAGAAATATATCAGGAAATACATGGATATAGAACTTAAAACAATTTTAAAGAAGAGATTTATTTACAAAAGTATTTATTAAAACTAAAATTGAATTCCTATTTTAAACCTAATAATGAATTAGAATTCAATAATATGCAACTTACATACAAATAACAAATATTAACAAAACGTGATGTTTCGACAGGTAAATATCGTGATGTACTTAAGTATTTGTTTTTTTTACTAAAAATAAATATTGCGTTTTATTATCAGGAAAATTTATTAGCGAGTGTTGAACTCACTAATAAGCGAAGCTGCTAAAAAAAGACATTGATTTTATTTTGATAAAACTTTCCATTATTCTTGAAACACGCTATAAATAAAATAAAAATATGTCAATCTCCCTAATCGTTTTAAATTTTCCCAACCCTGTTTTGACTAGGATTGCCACTTAAATATTATAAAAAAAGAAATATTTTAACGACAAGACAACATTTTGTGATGACATTGAACACGCAAATCGTTAAAAATTGGCAGTGATAGTTAACTTAAAGGTTTAATTAATTTAAACTATTTTTTTACAATATTCAGTTAAATACGTTATTACTAACATGATGGTAAAGTTGATTACTAAAATATATATGCTAAATCTATCTCTTAAATATATGTTGAATACAGAGTTACATTAAAATGTATACTAGAAATCTCGATAATTCGCAATACCCTTCAAAGCAATATAATGCTTTTTCCATACAAAAGTAAATAATTGTTTCTTCGCAGTAAACACAAATTTATATCCCTTTTATTTTACAAATCTTTGAATATTTACAAAAAATCAAATAAAGATTACGTTTTTACAAGATCCTGTCACATCGATTCTTGATTTCATGTTTGTCTTCATGCACCGTTAAAAGTACACTTCAATCTTTGGCCACATGATTCTTTTTTTCATTTGAAAAAAATATGTCATTCATATAAACAAATCATACGCATGACGACTAATCGAACTGTACAAAACCAGTTTATGCGGATCTCTCATTGTAGGGAGAATGTATACAAAGCGAGACTATATACTGGAAAAGTATAGCTTGATGTGTCGCCGAGTGAACCAAAATGTATTGTGACGTCTCTATTTCGATTTGACAGTATCCGTTACTAAAGTCTAAGGTTAGGTTGCCAGGTGTCAGGTGATTCGCACTCTAGTCCCACTCTCCAATGAACATGTGACGCGCGTGCGGGGCGGGGGGTGGGGGGAAGCCACGTCCAGGCATGGGCAGGCGCCCGTACAGCGCGTATGGGTCATAGTGCTGCTCTCCGTCTGCAATTAACATCATCACCAACGTTTTAGATGGCTGAATTGTTCTAGGTGTCTTCAAATTAATTTTGTTTAAGATATTTCTTTCCAGGTAGGCCTCCTTTATTACTCAGCACTATCCGGGAAACTAATTTGTTGACTAACTTATAATCTTCGTAATTAGCGGAGTTAGTGGAGATGTTACAAACATTTAGGGATAAGCGATTACAGGTTGGGTTAATTAAGAAACAACGTACATTAATTTTAGTTACAGTCACACATAGGTACTTAAGGGATCAACGCGGTAAGGGAATTCGTTACTAACTGTTCCTAAATTGGATGCCTAATCTGGGAACCTTGTGCATTTGCAATCTACATCTAAGGATGATAGCAAAGCTTTCGAAAAGGAAAGATCGCAATTTTTAAGAATCAAGATATGACAAGATTGTCAAGAAAATAGTATAGACATGAGCATTCAATACTTGGTGAATATGAGAGATGAACTCAGAAGTGTGAAAAGTGTAGAAACGAAGCTTTCAGGCGAGTTGTGCTACTAAGCGAAGCGAACTAATATAACAGAAAGTTTAAATACCAAGATTGGAGCGAAGAGTCCGCGTTGAGGCGGTGGAATTAAAGTGCGGGGTTAGTCTGTATATACACTAGCGCGGCTGCTGGATCACGAGGGGTCGCAGCCGTGTGTCCCTGTTCGGATAGAATTGGACCATGAGCTTCTCTTTCCTGGGAAGACGATCGTACGCACCGATTCCGCTCTCGTAAGAACGAGCGTGCCACAGAGCCTGTGGTGGCATAGGCGCGTGCGCAAACGGAGCCATATGCGGCGGGAATGGACCCGGGTGGGCGTGAGCCACGCTGTAGCGCTTGCTGGGGACTGGGGCCTCCTTCAGAGTCAGACGCTCAGTCATAGCAGGTAAGACTTTCGCGCCATTAGTCTTCACGAAGTTCGGCACGCGCGCTCGCAGACCACAGTAGTAAGGATCATCTGAAAACAAAACAAAAATATTGAAATCGCATTACATGTAAACAGGCACCATTAGACGTGTTAGTACTTGGAAACGAGTCTTTACATAACATGCCTAACGTTCACATATTCCTGTGTTAGAAACTGCGAACACACTCGCCTATAAAACAGAACGCATGCACGTTCCGTCCCATGTTCCGCATCCTACGCCTGGCTCGTTCCAAATACCGACGATTTAAATATCAAGGATACGCCGAAATGCCAGCCGGCGGTTACGACACCGGGGTATTGTCTGGTTATAACCTCTGTACTGAGCTCTTCTCATGAATGGAAAGCAAGTGCTCTCGAATTAAAACGTGCGAATGCGATCCAAAAACGTCACATCCGATCAGCCGTATCGGATGTGGAATGCGTCAAACGTGACTCGACATTGACAGGAATCCGTGGACGGAGACCGGAGCTACTTATATCAGATATTGTGCGAAATTAATTTGCATAAAGCTTCCGAATTCGTACGCATGTGTCTACGTCCTTTTATGTTAAAGAATAACTGTCTAAAGTGTATTCAAACGTAAACTGTGGTCATATTTCAAAAGAGACTTCGCTCTTTGTCGGGTCGGTATAACTCTTAATATTTTAAATAGTATCTACTCCTTTTAAGACGGTGCTTGTGGTGTTTGAGTAAGTGTCCCCTTGTAATCTGTGATGTATGGCCATGCTCTTGATACATTACCTAGGTACTAGCCATGTTTTTTTGTAAACAAAAAGTTTCTTAGAAACACAAAATTCCACTTTCGAGGCGCATATTCTATGGTAACTAAAGATAAAGCATGATAAGATTTAGAATTAATTTTCATTTTATCAGGATAAAAATATTTCGGAATTGATTCGTTTTAAACAGGTCAATAAGAAAAGTACATGTTACGATAAAAAGAAGTGTCTACTATAAAATATTGACGGCAGTGAATGTATTGACAAGCAAAACAGCAATCTCTTCAAGAACAACCCCTGTATATCAGTTTTTATCACTACCACATCAAAAGGCTTCGTTCATTTCAGTTCATTGTGCCCATAACCCTACATCCATATTCCATATTTTATAAATATTGCTTTAAATCACTTTGTGCGTGGACATGGGTTTATAAATGATGATCCGGCTAGAGATGGTGATATAAAGGTTCACACTTGCAAGAACTTGCAACGTTGCTGTATAAATTGCGAGTCGCATTCATAAATCCATTGCATTGTCAACTATGCCGTGTTCGAATGGACAGCTTTGGTCGCAAACGACGGTGATTGCTTGACTAATATCACTAGTGGTAACGTAAATAATATCTTTGTGATTGGACGTTGTGAAATGCAATAGAAAGTTTTGTAATTTACTCGCCGTGTGGTAATGAATTGACAAATGTGATGTCTAGTCAAATTAAATTCTATAGAACTCTTAGGTAGTTGGTAACTGAAGAATTAGAAAAACATGACGACGTCTAGGAATTCAGTGCAAATATTATTTGAATATGAGTTCACAGTTCAATTGTAATAATAAATATTCAAGAAAACAAAATGAAAACAACAGCAACACCAATCGAAAATCCACACGCAGAAAAAAGAACCTACGAGCATTCGTCGGCTTAAAATCACTAAGAAGCCACAGCTTGCTATCAGTTGAACCTATTTGTCCATTACTGAGGAATTATGACCAAAGTCATGACCAAACTCGGCAGGCAAGCCACAGGCCGCTCTCAATGTAGGCGCCTTCACCTCTACCTTTTAAATACTGTTATTACCCATTCAGCAAGACAGGACACCGTGATACTACGAAGAGAATTTATATTGTCCTAGTAATTAATGCTGAAATTTTTCTATTTGTTTTTTCTTGATACCCTTTGTTTCAAAAATGGGAAAGTTAATTGAAGTCCGGTAAATTATGAACGGCCCTGAACGTAATTAGACTCTTGTAGTGTATTGAAGAGATTTAGTGAACTTTAAATAGTTTGGTGCTTAATTAAATGTAGAATCGTAGTTTGTTACAGGGTTGATCAAGTGACGTTTGGTTTTTCTATTTTCATTTCTTTGAAGAAAACCCTTATAATATTTGCATTGTACACCCTACTCCATATAATTATATGAATTTAAGTACATAGATTAATAACAGCATTGTAACACTCACCGTATTTCTTGTTGTCTTTTCCCTTATCTGATTTGCCTCTCGGGAACTGTGTTGGGACGCGTCCATCGTGTCCTTCTATGTCGTCGTAATCAGGCTGTGAAAAAAAATAACGACACTATTGATTAAATATATCTAATATTTCTTATACCGTACATTTTCTTACTTGAGAAAACGTTTCTAACTTTTGCATTTGTATACCGACTATAAAGTGAGCTTCGTAAAGTTTTGAATCAGATATTCTAAAACGTTCCTGGCGACATGAAGGGCAGATAGCGCCTAGAGGAACACCCAGAACGCAATTACATTGTAATATGTCCACTAAACAACACAACTTGCGCCTAAGAACATGTAAAAGCAAGTAATTCACGTATAAAACACGAAGCAAAAATCAGATGCAATAATATTAACGTGTGGGCGCTGTACAATCTTTTACCTTGTAACGAACCCAGGATGGCATCAAAAAACGACGAATCGTGATATATAAAACTCATAGGTGCAGGATCTTATCAAATAAAGGTTATGGAAATCACCCTAGCAAAGTGGCAAGACACACAGATAGACATATCGGTTCACGCAGTATATTTTCTTAATAAACACCTAGCAGGCATAAAACTGAAGCTTAACAGACACACAAAGGACATTGTTCATTTGTATGGTGTCAGAAGCAAAGACTAGGTAAACCAATAAAAGAGTAAAAGCCGACGCGACTGTACTATGTAGTCGCTATCATTTATCTTGGGAGGCGATGAGATGTGAGATACGTCAGGGTTATCTTTCCCGCTGCGCCGACCATTGTCCACTCCACACAGTTGCGATAGCGTATGTCCACAATTATCTGACAACAAGTCGGAACCGACAGGCGTTAATCGGATTGAACTTTCACCTCCTTCGATGTTTATATCTTTACAATTGTTATGATTTGAGCAATGATGGATGAATACGTTTTGTTGAGGAAGAAAGAATTATTGACGTGAATAGATAAGTACATGACAGCCACCTTACAACCCTGGATTATTATTTTGATGTATGAGTTACATGATAATAATATTAAGTACTTATTATTTATTATAAAAACAAATGGTGCTTCAAATGATTCTAAGAATTTGTTGGCAGCAGCAAAAATGGTGGATTTCGATGAAGTAAATTAATCAAAAACCACCATTTTTGCTGCTGCTGCCATTTGATTCGCATTATATAGAATTTGTATCCATTAAGCAATCTATTATAAACTCAATCAAATTATAAATGTGTTCTTTTGTATAATAGAACTAGTCAATTTGACGATGACGGAAAATAAATGACTTGCAGAATAAAGAAGTAAATGATAAAATTGACAATGAGACTAATGTAAAAGAACCGAATACGGAAAGTTGTTTAATCGATATGTTTCTAAATCCAGCAGATATTTTAATGGTACTTAATGAAAGTAAGGATTAAGATAATTGGAATTTGAAGTAGTCTGAGGATTTTAGCATTCGATTTATTCATTCTTTTCCTTTTACGTGCTCTTGATTGAAATTATTTAGGAATATTTTTGAGACTGTAAGAAGTTAAGCTGACTTTAAATCATGATTTGCTCTTGATTGATAAAGTCGTATTAAGGAATGGAGCACATTTCTCATGTGACTTATTTGCCGATTACAGTCGTCATCCATAAGTCATTCGGAGACACTTTTGCATTGCAATTTGCATAAATCGTTCCTTTATCACTAAGTTGACTTTGTGCGCCTTTATATTCTTTAGTTTTTTCAAATATGCATTAAGGGTTAACAAAGATTGATTTGGTTTCAGTTTCTTTGCATTTTCCTCAAAGTGGTGTTTGGGAGTTCTGCTTTGGTTAACTTCATGCTGCAAACTAGTATTGAATATAGAAATACCGAAATACCTAATCAAGTCTGACCGTTAGCTTGATTTGTTGGGAATACATCGAAGGGACATCCGACTTTCAAACGAATACCGCGTATTCAGTACATCATTGCAAAACCCGCCACAAATATTTCTTTGTTTTTTTTTTTAAATCAGTTGTTCCATATATTTTGACCGCTATGACTTAACGTTTCCATCGACTTCTACCTCAAGGAAAAATTATTACAGACAGCCGCCTAAGCAAAGACGTGAGCACAACTCGTTCTGAATAATATAGGAAATTACCATCGAAAAGTAATAACATAAACCTTTTACCAAATGATTCCTGCGCTCACAAGTTAAAAAATGTTGTCTTTTTACGTACAATTATTGTAAAACATTTTGTCACGGACTCACGGCCAGCACTCGGAGACGACGGAAATGCACAAATTGCTCTT
The DNA here is from genome assembly GCA_916618015.1 of Xestia c-nigrum. Taxonomy (NCBI): domain Eukaryota; kingdom Metazoa; phylum Arthropoda; class Insecta; order Lepidoptera; family Noctuidae; genus Xestia; species Xestia c-nigrum. The sequence goes on along the minus strand of OU745245.1, from coordinate 6,990,680 downwards.
TAAAAAGAAATAAAAGTCAAAATAACATCTAAAAGAACCTGAATAATCAGCGACATAAAATATACAAAGATCACCAGCGCAGACGCAGGCGGTAGGATGTTTATTATAAGATGAGATGTAATAAAAATTACATGTAAATTATCGTAATAAAAATAGCCATGCCATCTCAAAAGTACCCTTGATGCACAATTTTAACAACGAAAAAATAATTCGTAATGCAATTTTCACTTCGGAAATTACTTTGTCGATCCGCAACCACATCATACCTTTTATATCGAAATGGAACTTGAGGGTTCAAGATTATTATTATTCAATCATGAAACTGTAGGGCTCGTAAATCATATCCTATTAAATTAATTCACGAAGGGCGAAACTTTTAAAGTAAGCCATTGCAAATTGATTTATCTACATGTGTCCTTGCTACCGGCTTTTGAAGTGTCTTCGTGTTTATTTTCTTTAATTTTACTACAGCTCACTGAGTATTGATAATTTGTTTATTGACTTCAATTATACCATTGAGTTGATTAAATGGGCTGTGCTCATCATAGCTGCCCATAAAAGCTTATAAGAAAACTGCAATGATTGGTCATAAAGCGATATTGCTTAACCACGCTTGGCAGGCCTTATTTACCGCAGTATGTTATTATTAACAGAAAGAAGACTTTGTGATTCAACCTTCTGGCTCCAAAGTTGCCCTTTTCGATGCCTACGGGTGCAAACCTAGCTTATTCTTCACCAGCTACTTCAGTAACTATATTATCATTATTTGGTACTGCTTTTTTGTCATGCATTGTAGTTTTATCCCTTCTCGGTCCTGTAACTTCAAAAAGTGACAATTTAAGCATGCAAGGTGCAACAGCATGCAAAAGGTCACCAAAATCGATAACTCACTTTGTATCCACGTACCTTGGGAATATCAGCAGGCCCATAGCCGTTCTCCCTGGGCGGTAGCTTCGGAGGCTTGTCTCCTCTCCTCTGTCCCATCTGCATCATTAGTTGTTCCCTGGTGGCTGCTACGACTCCGTGTCCATTGTTGTTATTATGTCCGTTGTGTCCATTGAGTCCATTGTGTCCATTTATTCCGTAGCCTCCAGAACTGCCGCTGGATCCTGAACCGTTGGCGTTGGAGCTGGCGATGCTGTACGGGTCTTCATCTGGGATTGGAATGCGAGGTCGGTTCTTGATGTCCATCAGTCTTTGAACTGTTGACCAAAAATGGTTTTATTAGAATGTGCAAGAAAGAATTAAGAAGATAATCCAGCGGGGATTGTTAATTACTTATAAGGTCTCTTTATTAGTTCGCAGGTGTAAGAATTATTTAATTTTTCTATTGGTTAATGAATCTGCAAATGGGTCCTTGTAAATGTACAATTCTACTTCAACAAATGGTATATCACCGACCTGGGTTTTAGTTCGTCAAAGGTCAACCAATCCTCGTCTCAGATATTAATGAAGCAGTATAAATTCTATACTGGGATCTACCAATCCGCACTGGGCCCGCGCGGTAGATTATAGCCCATTCCCTCTCATTGAGAGGAGGCCGTGTCCCAGCGGTGGGAACATGATAGGCTGATGATGATGATAAATTCTATTGAAACGTTTGAAATATTGTTAAATAACAAGTTTCCAAAAGATTATCCAACAGTTCGAACACACAACAATTGGAAACATTTAGCGACGCTTGCACAACACGAATGTTACTTCGTGATGTTCAGATCGGATGGCAATCACTCCTCTTCACGACTTCGAGCAACCTACGGTTATTAATGTGACGCTTAAAGGTCTGGTGTCTTCATTCCAGTTTACCCATTATTCGTACCTTCGTCTCTAATCATAAAAATAAACGAATCGTCTACGATTAACCAACTTGACTATTACACCGCAAGGTTGAATGCATAATCTTCTGACAATAAATGTAAATTCATGCGAATATTGGCTCTTTAAGTTGCGAAATATTAAAGTGTCTATAAAATTTATTGCATGAGCGACGGTGCGGCACAAAAGAGGAATAGTGACAACTGCATCCATCATGCCGTGGTGTCGGATTGTCTATATCCTAAATGTTTGTTTACACTTCAGGCACGTCATATCATAATGAATGATCGAGCGGAAATGATTTGAATTGAGTTACGTTCACTTAGACACCAGATTAGTCAATTATATTAAAATGTTTTTCCTAATTGTGCCTTTTCATAACAGCGATTACACAGTTTTAGACCACTTATGAAAACTGCTATTACGTTATCCTAACTGGGCATTAAACATTATTGTTAAATTGAATTCTAAAAGCTTTTTTAGATAGCAATTACAGCAATTTTGATAAGGAAGTTGTGGTTCTTTTGTTTGAAAAGCATTTCATAGATTTCTAGCGCCGACATGATGAAGATGTTGTGGAAATGATAAACCTTTGTTTCTCACATAATCTGAGTTTAAAAGATATAGCAGTGTCTGGAAATACCGTAGACGCCATGTCGCAACGGGATTAGAATCCAGATTAGTTCAGCCAATGAGCTGAATGCTAATAGCCGAGGTACATACACCGACTGTTTTTAAATGCTGAGAAAATGACGTGTAGTCGGTCTATGTACGAATTTTTGTATTGCAAAAAAACCTAGTGTTAATCTAATGTAAAAAACCACATTACCCTTCGTCTGCGAAGCCCGACCTGTTTATCTATTGTGTCTCCTTCGCTAACAGATGAAGGCTTAATCGGCCTAGTAATCACGGAGGATTCCGTAAAAACAAATGAAAAAAAAAATCTGGTAAAGGATTTTACATTCAGTTTGCTATTTGTAGTACGTGAGTCAGAACAACAATTTGAACTCGAATGTGTTGCTCAGATTGCGATAGAATAAGACATTTTCCTGCTTGAAAGCGCTCTTTTCAAAATAGTAATACCTAACAGTCGCTCTTGTCTTCTCTGACTTGTTTCAATGTTTTCAATTTCAACTCGTAATGAAGTTTATCAACCTAGAAGTTATCTTTAATCGGGACATTGTGTAAGAAACCGAACCAAATTCGCAAGTACCCAGAATCATATCGCAATAACGTCTGTACTCCGAATTAGGGCTACAAAAATCTGTGTAATGCAGAGATCACTTTCGATCAGCATGCTTCCTATTGTCGTCGATTCGAGTTTTGCATAACATCAGTCACGATTCACGTCTGTTCAAGCCTTTAATGATTCAATTGGCGCTCGTTACAAATTCAAAGTGAATTTAATGGGTTTATGGCCCATGATTGCGTTCGTATGATCCAGTTACGAACTATGACGACCTTCGTTATGAAATCGAAATTCGAATATGTGATGTGAACAATGAAGTACGTTTGAATTGATTGGATAAGAAACATGGAAGCAATGCAGATCTTATCGTAGGCAAAGAACTAGTTACCCTACCAGGTACAGATTTAACGATTAACAACTTATACGTACTGGTTAATTATGAAAATAAAGCAAGACACGAACAAAATAACAATGTGCATGTACTACCATGACACGAAGGTTAAACTTTTGATGCTATATCGGCAAAAGCGACCAGTCCCCACGGTTAAGTGTCACGACTTCTATACAGAAAACATTAGCTACGTTACTCAATAGATTTATTTGAGTTCCTTAACAGATAAACAGTGGCTAGACCGCGAAACCACTGTAGAAAATCTATGAACGCATCTTATCCGTGGTGGAAAATCACGGGAATCTCGCGGTGCGGTTTCTTTCCCATAGCCTCACTATGATTTGTGCAAAACCAATATTAGATGTTGAATTGCTGTTAACTTGCTGGGGTTAGTTAGAAATTTGCAGTATGGTTTGAGTGAAATGAGGTGCAATACATCTTGAGATCGATGTAAGATTGCATTGTTGCACAACAATAAGCTGGCTACTGAGAAGTGAGGCTCTGCATGGTTGATGCGGTTGCGTGCTATGGGAACTAAATCAGATTTGAAAATTATCTATATAATAATACCTCGATTCACACTTGCTGCTTATTTCAAAGACGTGTAAATTACCTGCTGTAATTCAAATTTTCTACTCGTATGAATAAAACAGAAGCGGAGCTATATGTACCAAGACGTTTAAGATGACGCACGCCTAGTACCTGAATACCCGACATGGTAATAAATTCTCCGGAAGTCTCTTTGGGCAGTCAGTACATTATTACTGGCTGATCACCTTGCTACAATGAAAACCGGATCACTTGAGTAAGTCCACAATAATTACAACAACAATATAACTTCTGATGATCCTGGTTTTAAGGCCATCTCCAATATCAGAACTCTGAAGTATATAATCAGTTTATTTTCGAACTGAACTTTCCGCACCATTTAATTTTTTTCTCTTCTACTTAAAACTTCAATAACTTCAAGGTTAGGACAGCTTGGTTAAACGTTCGTTGCGCGTGAGAATATTACTGTGCATTATAAGAATTTAATTTTGTATATTCGTAAGTTAATGATAAGTGTAGAGGTCGTCCCATTGTTCCATAATACCTGTGCCTCTGTCCTGGAGGTCTAAGACAAGGTAACTGTAACATTGTGAGATCTTTGGGTGCCTCTAGTCACCGTGTACGTATGCAAACATACGCCCATTCAATGGTAATTACTGTTAACGTTGATGACGCGTGACTGATGTTCGACAGAGGCCTTGTAACTGATGATATGGAAAGACCTAAAACAAACACTATACTCGTAGCTAATGCCATTATTGTTTTAAATATTAATGATGACGGTATCGATGAAGGAACGAGAATCACAAATATTTAAATTCATAAAGAGACGTCATACACTCCCACGCAGGTTGCGGTTTGAAAAATACGGTTCACAATCTGCAATAATATAATGAAATATTTTTGAGTTTTAAGATAAAGAGGTGGAGCAAACTCTTCAGTGGCCCCATGAGTCTCTGTCCATGATATCGGTGTTAGGCAATTTATTTGCTATGACACGTATTGTGTGTTTATGTCCCTTAATGTTGCTTTTGCCATTTTTCTGTTGATTTTGCTTGTTTTCTCTGCTATTGTTGCGACCAGCGTGAAATCGTTTGCTGCCTCTGTCATCCTTAACGATGCGACGTGGCCGGCAGATTTAGATTATTTAGGACCGTGGCCAGTACGCTCATTTATAACTTAACTTTTATCCAAAACGAGAACATGAACAGAAATGATCATAAACCTTTTATAGGCATTCGAATTACGGTGGTGTAGGTTTAAATTATTTGTTTAAATTTCATATTTATTAGTGGGCGTGCATTTCTTTCTAAGGTTATATTCAAATTGATTTTTTTTTGCCTATTAGACCAGTTACGTTAAGAGTGTAATTATCTAAATATGCGGAACGTTGATCACGTATGTTTGTTAGACATTTAATTGGTTTTGTGACCAATTTGTAAGTCTTATAGGTGCTCTGAAGTAATATGTAGACGACGAATCATTTCCTGTTTAGTTTTTGCTGGATTTAATGAAGAACTATTGATCGTGGATAGATTTTATTGACTCGCATGTGTGTGTGTGTGTGGTTTGGTCGTGCGTAGTTGATTTAATTACGGCTTCGTTAGTAATGCGGTGTCGTTACAGTTAGTACAAAAAAGCAAATTTGTATTAGATGGTTTTTAGACTCTAAATTAATCTATTTAAAAAAATAAATTGATTAATGGTAGTAACCATGCAAAATTGCCATAAAATGTAATGTAAAGACAACTACAGGCATGTTAATGAATTTTGTAGTGACACAACTTTTTGTTTTTAAAACATCGTTCTTGTACAAATTGACAATTTGTCTCTAGCCCAAACTCAATTTATCACTGGAAGCCCAAAATGAATCGTATATAATTTTTCACGGCCATTACTGACCTCACCACAAATATTTCCCAAATTCGCAACCCGCCCACCTTGACCATGCTTTACTTAATGAAGCCTATATTAAAAAAAAAAAAACATAAGACAAAAACGATGCGTTGTTCACTCGTCAGTTTTTTAAGTACCGTGGCTAGCCACACTAAATAACTAAAGTGATGATATCGCTGTGTTTTTAGTACGGAAGTGTTTTTATTATGAAGTCACTATGAAATATTGTGTTTTATTTAAATATTTCGAGCGTATTGTCTCTGTTCATCATGTTAAAGTTGGTAGCGTTTAAAACTTTGAGCATCTTTTGTTTTAGTTTTGTCAGAGCGTTGTTTTATTTTCTGCGTTACCGAGTAATTTAGGGAGTTTAAGTGTTTAACAACGCAGTTGATGTGCTTATTTAAGATGCTAGAACACCCAAAGCATACAATGTTATTTTGTTTTTTTTAATGAGACTCTCACCGGCTTCGTATATCTCAAGTTCATCGTCTGCTAAACGGTCACTATAAAAAGCTGGTTCCCTGCCCTCACCGTAAGTGAAAATAGCGTGACGATACGCACAGACTATTCCAAATCTCTCCACATTAAGCTTAGATACAACATCTTATAGTCATAAGTGCATAATTATATAAAAGTAATTGGCCTACTATGTATGAACCGTAATGGTTCGTGGGAAACATATCCATCATTTTTATCAAACTTCATCTTTTGTAGGCAATTAGTTACCCAACATACCACTTGTGTATGTATCTTCTAACAAAAAAAATGTTTTTTTGGGAGAAAAATTAATAAGTTCTTAGTCACATCACTTGATACCAAGTTTTATATAAAAAACAAAATGTTTTCACAGTAGTCTAACTTCCAAAGATAAAAACTAATCTTAATGTACTCCAAGTTAACATTTATCTAGTGCAGTTTTCTCTATGCAATAAACTTCCACTACAGCGTTAACTTTATCTATATCAAAAAAGGTCCAGTACTTAGTTCAGTACTTTCTTAATGTTTACCATCTTCATATGTTACTAACCCACAACAAAAAATATAAAAAAATATTCATATTATTTTCCTTTCTCAACTTCTCAATTGACCACAAAACTCCTAGTTAAAATATAGTAATCTAAAGCTGTTTACATGTTGCATCAACAGCATTATCTAAGAAACTTCCTACTTTAACATAATTACTAATTTAATTTAGCAAAACGGTCCCATAAATTCTTATCACCTTAACATTTACAAAATGCTTAACACAAAGATTATATAAGATATGATCTGCAAAGTGCAGGCTTAGAAAGTGACAGTAAGCATTGTTCGGCCAAGGTCGGCTGACTGACGTGACAACCGGATTCAAGCCCTTTTTAATGTAGATAGTGAACAAGTTGGTAATGACAATGTTAATTAAATTATAAACGTAGTAGTTAAAGATGATAACGAAGAGATTTGTAGAGTATTTGAAGTAAAAAAAGCAGTGGAAGGAGTTAAACGACAAGACGATTGTAGACTTTGTAATATTGTTGCAGCGTTGTGTGATGTTCATCAATTTTCCGCTATTGATAAAGACATCGATAGTAACCATGAAGAGTTTATAATTAAATACGAAGTAAAAACGTCATAATGTTGTGTTAATTTGTCTCACTGTAATAAAATTAATATTAAGACTTTTTCTAAACAAATAATTTACTTTTTGCCCTCAATGTGATTCACCAAAGTGCATGTTATCGCTAATCCTAAAACCTGCATTGTTTTTTTTATACCTTTTTGTGCCTTCAGTATAAAATCTTTTGAGAGGTGTAAAAAACCGACCCATTGCATTTGCATTTTATATTCCTGCTATAGGTATGTCCAGAAACATATATTTTACATTGGGTTTGGTAAATATAATGCCATTGACACCGACTATATTTATTATGTATCTTCATTAGGATTTTAATTTCAACTATTGAAACTATATTTGTATCTGAAATAAGAATTAATTCTAGTTCATGATTAAAACAAGTGACTCAAGCCAGCTCGTCATAATAACCAAATTGCACTTTGTTTTGAAAATAGATAAAAATATTAATTACACATAACGTCATTACACAAGGACAAGTTAATTTGTGTGCACTTAACTGTACAGCTTATTGGTTTTTGTTTGTATCTATTAATAGTCTTACTCTTAAGATTTCATAGAATTAATATGTTGTTTAAAATGCTGTTTAATTCTAATATGGCAAATTAAACTCAAGATATTTTTATTCGTTATAAAACCTTTGTTTGCAGGCAAAACTCTTTTAAAATGTCGCCGTGGTAAAGCCAGTCAGCGAGATGGTAGGAGGTTTAATTCAGGACTCATACCTGTGTTGAAGTTTGGCACACATAGGAGGCGCACGCATGCGCAACAGATTATCTAAACATCTTTAAGAAATGAAACTCACCCGGTGGCAACTTGGACTTGAGCATATCCATAGCAACGACGTTGATGATGAGTACCCAGATGGGGCAGTCTAGGAGATCGGAGTCCGACTTGACGAAGGCGATAGCGCTGAGACACTGCGTCTCCAGCCTCCTGCGGTCAGGGTATGAGCGGCGCAGCTCGCGGTTCACGTTGGATTGGAACTTCTTCATGTCGAATAGCTGGAAGAGAATAAAACATCTAATAAATAAAATCTTTAACTGAGATCCACTGACAGACAACGCACAGCCTAATCCGTTGGGTCTATAAATTTTAAGTTTTGCACAAGAGTTCCTGTGAGTGATTGGTAAGGAAGGTTTTTTGAAAATTAATGTCCTAAGAAGGGTTAAAAAGGTGACGAAAGTTTTTTAGACATTCGTCATTTTTGTGGAAATCTTATCAGACTAACAGCTTCCTTAAACATAAAATTTTATGGAAATCAAAAGAGCGCATTGCTAAAGTAGATGAAGATTATGATGAATCGCGTAAGTGGCAATGGCGTTTAGGTATCGATGATAACGTCACGTTAAATTGTAACTTTTTGTTAAATAACGGAAGAGAATAATTTATCAGGATATAAAATCTAACAAAACAGATATTGAGGGTTTTTTACAAAATGAGTTAATTGAGGGTGTTAATGCTATCTTCGTTAAAACTAGAGCGGCTAAGCTACCTGTTGAGTTGTCTGATAATGTTAAGTATGCTCTTGAAAGCATAGATACTAAAGTAAGAGCATTTCATAGTGTTAGATAATTTAGTCCAAATATGGACTTGGTAGCCAGTAGAGACGACTTGGATGTATTAGGGAGTAATACGATGATTTATTAAGATAAACAATTGATAGAAAAACAATCCGTTCAGGTAGTGTGACTCACAATAACGATAATTCAAAAGATGAGATAACACCAATCAATGTTTTAACAAACAAACTTAGAGTAACAGACAGTAACAAATAACGTGTACATTTTTTATCTTAATTAACACGAGCGATGATCTAAAACAAATTGCTGGACGATCGATTGAATGCGTCTAAATTAGAAGATCTTATCGAATTAATATTACATAACAAGCCTTCGGTCGGTAATGAAAAGACAATCGCTCGATCAAACAAAAATTGAGCCGACGTCATGTAGGGTGCCCATCTCTATAATGAAAATGTCAAGAGTGAGCGCTGTTAATTAAGAAATCATATAATTTAAGAATCTTGAAACAGTAAGTACAGCTTCGTTTACAATTTAATTCTCTTTGGTCTGTATTTTAAGATGTTAATTTCACCGGATTATTCAAACATTGCACAATTTTGTCCAATCATTTTTGACATTCTTCTCCCATTTCATAATTTCTTTCAAAAATCAAAGTCACGAAACTTAAAATCCCAGCACGACGTGATCTAAATCTATTAAGATAATCTCGAATACTCCAAAAGGTTTCCGATTCGACTGAGGAACTCCGAGAGACAAATGAAAACGCCGAGTCAGATGCATCGACGAAATTGAATGAGGCTTATAAAGTTGTTACATAACCAGTGCAAGCAGTTGTCGAGTCCGTCCGTCAGTCCGGACCAGTAGACTATATAGATGGTATCTTTAAAAACATCGCCGACGTAATTCGTAAATCATCGGTCGGCGACTCAAAAAACGTCATACAAGTACCACAAGTCAAATTGATCCATTTTAAGAATTCTAATTAAAATTGAAACATTCCATTGTTGCAACACAATCTCATCTAGTTAATTGAGAACATTTTGGGAAGAGATGAATTGTTTGACGCAAGCACGAAATTGAAATTGAAGACTTGACGTAAATGTTTTGTTAAGACAAATGGTTTGGTTCCGTTCTCACACAAAAGCTTGATGAACATGAAGAAGCTATTTGTTAACACGTAGTATAACATTGCGAAGTTAATAGCATCAATCGATTCTCAGAAAACTAATTTATTCATTAATGAAACTGCAATAGTAGTCATAACCGAAGTGGTTGAGAATAAATGTCACAACATTTGCAAGATTATTGTACATTGGAAGTAGTTTAGATCTATTTAAAAACTGTAGTTGACACTACAGATAGTATTGTTTTAAATTAATTTAGTCACAAGGGAATTCGGTGTGGGAAACGAGCCGGATCGCACAGAAAAAAATCCCAGAGATCATACAGTTACAACACTCGCCGGTATTGTTTCGAGGAAATTGGAGGCTTTTAATGAAGACGTACATTGCAGTGCAACACTGCAACAAGTCAAAGACTGACCTAACACGACATTTTTTTTAATAATTGACGTGGTAATATCGAATATACTATTGGTTAATTTTTTTAAACGGTTTTATTTAGCTCACCCCGTTTGTTTTTAGGAACTAAATATTAATTCCGACCAAAATTAATCAATAAATTAATTCAGTTAATTTTAAAGAAGAAAGAAACTGACCCATATTTTACAACGGTTATAGAATATGTAACAGAGCGTGCAATAAATTGTTGCTAATAATAATAGTTAAAGGTGTAATATTTCTCACAATAGCCATTAATTGAGGCATCACATTGTTTCGGCGGTGCTGAGCACGGACAATGGACTACTTTCTGCGAATTCGCTTTCGTTACTCCCAAGGAAATAGAATAACACCCAAACAAATATGTGAGGCAATGACCATTCCCTCCCTTGCTTAATGGTGCTATCTTCTCTCATTGTTTTGCTGCAGACTTACGTAAAACCTTGTCGGTAATGGTGTATGAATTGGTAATGAATCTTTTGGATGCTAGGAAGTGAATTTTCCATTGTATTGTACCACTTCTTGTACCTATGGTGTCAGTTACGACGAAAGTACTTGTATAACAGTTGAGTCGGCTAATTTGTGATCGGAGTTAGTTATTATATTCACATTTGTGTTCGCTTTGTCATTAGTACCGTATTTACAAATGTCATGGCCCATACGAGTTGAATGGTATTCTTGTTGCGAACAATCTATAATTCCACTAGCATATCGTCTTACAAATACATAATGAAATAATCGGATAAGTGTGCTTCATAAAAACGTTACAAATTAGGTGACCGCATGGCTTACGAAATCAGTGGATTCACAATGGTTTGGTATTTTAACAATAACTCGTCTTCAAAGTACAAAATATTTCCTAACATGAAAATGTTGATAAAATAAAATTACGTGGCAATGTCATGGTCAGAGAGAATCGTGCTCGGACACAATCTGTGCAGTCGTGATGCACCACAAATGACTGATGCACTAACGCAACGCGCATTAGAGTAATGCCTTGCCCCTCTTAATTTTTTTTCCACGATGATTATTGTCTTTAATAACGATGAACACAGGTAAATTATGGAGCCAGAAGCAGCGAAAGATGAAGAAATAGACGAACAATAGCTGCCTTTTGTGTGTGACCATGATTGAAAAGACGTGAGTGAAAATTTTTAATCGGTGGATAGAACTTAAGAAAAAATAAGAGACGAGAAAAAACCAATGTTTGAGTTACCAAACAAGTAATTTCTAGTGAAGACCGGACCGATGACCGTCTTCCAAGCAATTTAGATCATTATGTGGGCAACCATGAAATTAATAGGCAAATGTTACGACATCTTATTTAATAAACGCATCCATCTTGACGGAAATAACTACTGACGCGCGTTTGGTATGTTCACAACAAACCAGTTTACCTTGCTTGCCCATAAATTAGACTTTAAAATTCATATTTCGATAGCAGTAAAGACTAGAATTCTGATTTAATTTCGTTGGACGATAATTTTGTAAATAACATAGCTGGTTGGTTGGTGCAAGAGGAAGGATAAGCTAGTAACGTGTAATTAGATGCACCTATGTACTCTAGTGGACTTGGAGCAAATTGCGGTTGTAAGTTTATCAAAGCAAGACCCACTAATGATGTTATTTTATTCTGCATCATAAAGAGTACTTACAGTACAAGGTTTTTATTTTGTCCAAAGGTAGGTGATATGGTAATCAAAAATTGTATTTGTTTATTAAATAGAAGTTAGTTGGGAATTTGTGTACCTTTTATAATAAGTCATAATATATTCTATATTTGAGAATGAGTTCATTGAATTTAACATTGCTTAAAGGAAGCATTGTAAACTATTATCATATTTTAAACAACATTGCTTCAATTTTTTAACCTGACATTGAAGTAAACTTTTTTGTAATAAACTGTTAACCCGCGTTATTTGTAACACTTAAAATAATTACGCCTATAAAGTTTTTAACATTCTTTGATAAATCGCTTTGTTTAAATACGATAAGCGTTGCGATTTATATATTTGTTTTTGTTTGTTCTTAATGTGATAATAGCATATTTTAGTACATTAATAGTCATTAAATGTTATTTTGTAGATTTACTTTTCATTTCAATTCTCACGATTTATTACGGTAAAAAAGAGTAGGTATGTGAATTAAGGTTACGTTGTGCCTTGGTCGTCATCTTCATATATATCTACATTTTCTGATCTGTATTTTTGACAACTAATCTTCTCTTTTTACAATTTGCAGAGTCATCATTCGTCAATCGGTCATCATTATCGAGTGCTATCAACTTTTCTGCGTGAGCTTTTTCCTTAACATTAAGTTTAGCTTATGCTGCACCAGCTTTCTCTTTTCGTTGTGGGTCTTGAAATCCTTATGGATATCCTCGCGATGATTTATGACTTCAACATTATCAATAGCAATATTTTCTCTTACCTTAAATATCTTCTCCTGTTCCAGTGCGTATCCAGGTAGCTTGACTATGTCCTGCCCTATAGCCGTCTCTTCGTTGCTAGTGGCCGCCGTACTCTTCACAAATACATTACTCTTGGAGTAGCGTCTGATGAGTATGTTACCGGCGTCATCCATTTTGATTTTGACACCCTGTTGACAAAGAAAAATATATTACAAAAAGTTTTGGTACCGAGTAAATTAGACTCTAGAAAAATTATTTCAAAGCTCGATGTGGTTTTAGAGGAAACTGACGCATTTGGAAAAGATAAGATAGTTCTATTATAGTTATAGTTCATACGGATTTCCAAGCTTTGCTTCAGGTATATTCATATTATATACTTCTGCAGTTCTAACTGGTTGAAATTGTGAAACCATATTATTTTCCATCAAAAGTGTAAAGGTAAATTGGGTGGAGCAATACACAATATTATGAGTTTTTAATAGAATGATATCAAGGTTTAGTTTGGTGGTTAGATATAATCACTTGATTTACTTTGTGGTTTGTTCACAATTCTTTATATATTCATCAAATGTTGTGAATATAGTTTTAGAAATCATGAAACTTGTGATATTTTTCCGATAGACTTTGTTTTTAATTTCATACAGATTCGTTATTAATACCAGCCACTGAGATTCTCTCATTCCCTCTCATTGAGAGGAGGCCGTGTCCGAGCAATGGGAACATTATAGGCTGATGATGATGATGATGACTGAGATTCCCAAAGCATCGTCGTCTGCTTATGTAGAGTCATCTACAATGTAGCCACAAGCCTCTATTAGCTTCATGTTGTTGTTAATTTACGCTTTAATTCAATATCTTAGACCGTAAATGAACTTTGACCATGCAGGTGCAGGTGTTATGTCATTCGTTTATTAAATTCTGTTACATCCACAGTGTGGCAAAATGCCAGATATGACTTTTGCAGCAGTCGCGACCTTAGTACAAGGATACGTATGTGACTAACATATAAAGATCAAATCGGCCGGATGCTTTAAAATAGAGCACTGACAAATGCAGAGCATGAATGAAAAGTGAATGTGAAATAGACCAAGGCTCTATTGGGTCTAGCTTGAGATATCTTATTTCTGTAAGTTTCCGTGGAATGTGAGATTTTTACTAAGTAAAAGTCGTTGGTTTTATGAAAGCTTGTAAAAGTCTTTTAAAACTCGATTAAACAACTATTTTACTAGTCGTTACACTTGGTAAGTGAATTAACTATCGTAAAATTGCTGTTGATAAATTAATTACTACCTAAAGCAATCATGTCTTACGAAAACTGTTGTGTTTGGTAAGTGATGGGAAATTCTCTAAGCAATCCTAGACTGCTCTATCTGGTTTGATCAACAACTAATTCAATGCATTTAAAGATAGGTGATTTACTGCAATAACATACTTCGACAACTTTAATTAACGTCTTCATCTACGTACAAATCAACAAACCAATGAAAAGGACAATCACCTTTAAAACAAATGTTGTCTTCGTCCGTTACATTATGACATCACAGTTTCTGCCCTTATCTGTCATCAGCAAGGTCATTGCTTTTGCCATAGTTTTTACTTCCACCATTCATCTCATTATGATTTATGACATGACAAAGGTGTTCAACAATAGAATAGGTACCAATATGACCTATGAGATCTTGACCTTTGCTGAACCGAAGTACAGAAACTCCATACAAGGAGGCAAAATAGGTGCACACACATAGACACATACGTACGACGCGGGTGATCTCAAGCAAATACCAGTCGCGAGTACACTTGCACTCGCTGTACGTGAAGCGTGTGTATGTGTGCGTGAATTTTCGTTCGTTGTATAGAACGGACCTTCTATACTTGTCTGGGACTCTGGTATACAAGTGCATGTCAATCTATTGTTATAAATGTTTGGTATTAATCAAAATGCGGAAGATGGGTCAAGTTTGGAAGTAAAAAATATATCAAAATCAATTAGAGTTTAAACGTGTGAGAATGGTTTTTGTTTGCAATTGATTTATTACAATGGTCGCTTTTTGTGGACCTGGATAATGATGAGTGGACGATTAATAGGATATTATGTTCTTTGCTGTATGCATGTCTAATGTTGTTTATTGGTGTTGAAGACAATTTGAATACATTCATGGTGGTAGCGTCCAAGATTCCATAGTTGGCTGTCAGTGACCGTTAAATGATTTGGTTGTCTTTTCCAAGTGAATTGTTTAATCTTAAGCATGACCTAGATATATAAGTGATATAAAAATATTTGAAATGTGAACTTTACTTCACTTCTTCAATAACCCATAATGTTTGAATGATGTAAATTTGTGTTCTTTGTTTTACGTTTATTTGTGTTTATTCCTTACCACTGTCTTTTACTTTGATTATTTTTGTTTTGTTTAACTATTATAAAGCTATTTGTGAAAGCTTATAATTGGCCATGTTTTTGTTAATAACGAAACTTTTGTATCTGCCTAGCTGCAAGTTTTCCGAAAAAAAATAAAAAAATAAAATTTAAATTGCTCGAATATTAATTATGAGAATCAGTATTTCTGAAATGCCACCGGAAATAGCTAACATTCCAGCAACATTAAAATTACAAGATGGCCAAGCATCACAAATTTTATTGACAGAGATTCTGAAAAACATTTTAATGTCTTCATAAAAAAAATTAGACCCATGACAGGTAACCTTTAGACAACCTTGTCATTTGGAGAGATACAGAAAGCGAATATTTAATACACGAACCAGCGTTACGGTTGTACTGATAGGAATCTAGTGGAATACGTAATGAGTACTGAAGCTTCCTTGTCTACTACTACGTTTTGTTTAATATTACTAATGTTTTTACTCTGTTTGTTATTTTTTAAGGAATTTTGTGCATATGTTTTGTTAAGTACTACTTCCTTGTTTATATCTAGGTTCTTTTTATTTTTAAAGGATGCCAGCATCACGATTCTTATGAAGATGTCATTCTAAATTGATTAGATTTTGTCGTTTTATGTTTTACGACAGAAATAAAGATGTCAGAAATGATTTGTTGCAAGATGGTAGCGCACTTTTTTAGTTGCCTTGAATGATTGACTAATTTTAAGCTTAATTATGTGGACGTCTATAAAGTTTTTGTTAATTGACAATCTTAGGAATTTCTTTAGTAACAGCTGTCATCGTTTTTGTGGAGCTCGTGGCTAAATAATATTAGCCGCTCGGGTCGATCTTTAGGTAAGCCATACTTGCCTAGGTTGGTCTATGGATGGGTGACCACCCTTACATACCGAGTTTCCTCCGTGCCTCGGATAGCACGTTAAGCCGTTGGTCCTGGCTGTCATTTGTCCATCTTTGACAGTCGTTACAGGTAGTCAGTGGCCCAAAAAGTCTGACACCAGTCTTACCAAGTGGTATCGTATTTCCCAGTATTAACTGGGTTGTGGAGGTCAGAGAGGCAGTCGCTCCATGTAAAATACTGGTATTCAGCTACATCCGGTTAGACTGGATGCCGACCCCAACATAGTTGGAAAAAGGCTAAGCAGATGATGATGTCACCGTTTTTGTAAATTTTAAAGCCAAAATCTATCTAGGAGTAGAAGAAGACTACATGGATGGTGTCTGATGGAGGACGAGTAATAAAGAAGAAGTTTTGGAAGAAAAAGATATGCTGCGCCAACATCAAATGAATTGAGATATGGGCAAGTGAATGATGATCTATCTTTGGTAGATAACTCTTAACATCTTCCATCTTGAGACTTTTTCATCCCTACTATGTACAGAATCGCTCCCATTTCCTTATAGTCCAACACATTTCCTCCATCAACGTATACAATGCAGGAATACATTAACATTTCATTACGGATACAACCGGTAGAAGGAAGTTGCATGTGGTTTGACGAAACGCATATAATTGTCGCGAGGTAGAACCAAATTCCTTAGAACCAGTGAGCCGTGGATAATTCGTGCTCAAGTCCAGTGGTTTTTGTATATCGTTACTGATTTTTGTGAAGGGGTGAGCATTAGTTGAAGTAGTAGATTAGTTGAGTTTTATTTTATCTTAATGTTCGAGTCATCTTTCTCCAATATTTGACTTGGATGATAATATGGCCATGTCTCATCTGCTGTTTCGTACAAAAGTCAAATTCAAATTTCTGGAACCGCAGTTTAAAAAAAACTCCCATGAATAAATCTTTGTGGGTGTTCGGAATGATGTACTAAGGTCTATGTTCATCAAACAGATGACGGTTTGATTACCTAAAATTTGTATGGGAACTTGTCACAGTGACAGCTGTTTTTAGATAATCAGACCGTTATTTCTTCGGTGAACATGGACCTAAATACGTGGTAACCGTTCCAATTCCATCCTGTATATTTAGACTAATTCCCGTTTTCTGTTCGATTTCCCTGAGTGACACCGACCTATATAAAAAACAAAAGCACTCTGCTCGATACCAACCCTTAACTGGGTACCGAGAATTGAGAAATTGCAGCAGTGCAATATTATAAATTATTCACTAAGATGTATAATAATTAGAGTTAGTGAAAATGGTCTTAGGTTCCCTACAATCTTTTCTTAAGAAAGAGCTGAGTTCAGCTTGATACTTTTCTACTTTAATTACCATTCTACTCTTGTGTGGTTTTAACATGTGCTTGCTCCAACAATGACTGAGGTTAAAGATCAAATGTTTGCATAAGCAGTGACAGATTACACCGCCCACAACACATAACAATTCGTCTCAGAACAATTTGTCTGTTTCAAAATCAAGAAACACCGTATCGAATCAATCTCCTCTATTCCAAATATTAGGCCGGATACAGACAGTTCAGTCTGACCTCACAGAAAATGATTTGTTTCAAGAACATAAGTTAGATACGGCTAATAAAAGCTACCGAGCATTTTTCTCATTAAGCTCCCGGCCTTACTCATGTGTATGTACGATCAGAATTGTATGTTCTATGTAATCAATCGAGGCAACAATAATCATGGTGATTATATCGGGTTTAAATTTGCTTTCAAGGTGATCGATAAAATTGGATTTATTTGAGCAAATACAATTTAAATTACTTTAAAGCTGCTTTACTAGTAATGGATTGTAGAATTAGGTTGTTGAAGTAACAAATTACCAGTTACCACGTTAATCGAGAAATCTATTAATCAAGATCGTTTTATCTTTACTTTGATTAAGAAAGAGTCCAAAGCATACAATAGCACATACGTAGTTACGATTTTTGTATATCGGCATTTGACCTTGTCTTTGACAGCTCGATGCCCCATCTCATTTGTCTATCAGGATTTTGGATCCTATTGTTCGGGTCATGATATTTATTTTCCATAGCTATATGCACATACTTGTTGGCATCGATATTAAAATGTTCTTCTACATCACTTCCTTGCGAACAACTATTGTTTCTGTTTCCAGTACTTTGTTGATCGTCTGTCAAGTTTTTTGTTTTACTGTTAACATGATTGCTTTATGATTGACAGTAGTTTCTTCTATAATTTTGACTATGTCGTGGTTTTTGTTTTGATGTTTCATTTTGGATCCTGATTAGTAATGAAAATCATCTTCGTGGTGGGTGGCAAGAGTTGTGACTGACTGACATGAATTGATGTGTTTATTGTTTTTAAGTATAACATTGCAGGTGGCGCTTTCAATCATAGCGCTTGAAAAGTCGTTCTTTTCATTTCTAAATATGTGTTTGATTTAAACATTTAACCTTGATTCTTTGTCTCATGTTACGAGTTTCATGATCCAATTATTATCATTATCAATTTGAACGCTTGCTAAAAACATCCGATTCGTTCAGCTCACGTCGTATCAAAGTCGTTTCTGCATTTACCTATTTGGTCGTGAACTCATCACTGTTTTTAGTGTAGGTGTCAACGCTCATCAGTTGACGGTATATCAGTGTCATGCGTGGCTACATCATTAGTATTTTAGTTTTACATTGACCTATCTCAGATCTAAGATAGTTATCTGGCTTGAATTAATGCTCACATTATTAGCCATTTGCTTTATATGTACATTATTTGCTTTGTCTGGGATGGCAACAAGAGTATGTATAATTAAATACAACTTAAACTTACTTGTCCTATGTGTCTTCTTACTTCTTCTGATTTTTGATCTCTGTGTGGGTTGTCAAATCCGCAAAGACCGATTCTGCAAAGAAAGAGACGAAACTGTTAGGGACATGAGTAAAATTGTAGATTTTGAGTGAAATGACGACAGTGATTTCCATAGACGTGTACAAAATTTCAAAATAGCATTTAGGTACAAAGTAAAGATGGATACATAATTTAAAAGATGCAACAAAAGTTGCTAGTACAAAATATAGTGATTTGTATGCAGCGCTCATGGTCTATATTTTTTGATGCGATGATTTTTGCATAGCTGGAACTTTGCCAAGCGAATTTAGAATAACGTTGAATGTGAAAAAAGCAATTTTAATAAATAACATTGCATTGTTTATAGGCATTGGCAACCGCAAACATAATTTACATGTTTCTATATCATCAATCATCATATTGGTTTTTACAGTGGGTGGGTTTCTGAGAATTGCATTTTTATCAGTACTACTGTACTTAAGAGTTGTTTTATTATCTGACATACTTTTTGAGTTGATGTTTTATTCTTTGGATATTGAGGACAATGTAAAAAAACGTGATAGCATTTAGTTTTATCTGATAATTTCGTCCATTTTTACAGCATTAGTTCCTGCTTTCCAGTATTATTTTAATGGACGGTTCCTTATTCTTGTGTTACGATTACAAAATCTAGTCCGATGTTCGTTTCTCATGTGTCGAATTGAATAATGACAACATAGGAATTTGTCCTTCATTTGTATTTCGTCAACGTACTATCGGAATATCGTTTTCTCAAAACCGTTCCTTGGCATTGCCCTGAGAATATCTACATTGGTATTCAAGTTCTTTACCAAGGTCTGGCATTGTTTACTGATCGGGGATTTCTATTTGATTCTTTGGGTAATGTGTATATGTTGATTCCTATTCAATGGGTGGAACGATTAACTTTGATGTGGTTTGAACGATGGTGAAGAAAACGTGTACGTTAGTTTCACATTTAGAATTTATATTCAATTATTTGAGGTGGAAAGTGAAAGATCGACGCCTTATGGTTTTTAAGTTTATAGAAATGGTACGGTATGGGTTGGTATGTGTTTAGGAATTTCTTTATTTAGACCGTTAATAAGCGTGTGAAGTATTTTGACTTCACACGTTTTCGATTAAGCTCATAAATACAATTACATGAATTTTTAGATTATCGTCGTCGTTTTACATTAAACATTGAGACCTACAATGTCGTTTTCTTCAAGTGCGTTTGTTTCTCTGTTTTTGCCTACAGTGTTTGCAGGTAATGCTATTTATTTGCAACAATAGTCTTTTTTACCTCCCAGAAAATGTATTACCATTATTATAACCAGCATTTTTTTCCATATTACTATTCTTTATTCCGATATTGACATACATAGACGACGCTGTGATTGAAGGTGATAATTCACTTGTACACAATGACACGGCACGCCTGTACGTGATACAACACCATATAATTTTTCAATAAACGTATATTTTCATTTGACCTTTGTTGTGTGGCGTGTTTGAGAAAATAGATGTGGGTCAAGTGGCTTTGTCATTGATATTATGAACTTACTAACGAACGTACTAGGTTCATTTTTAATTATTATGTTTGAGAGTTATGACGTTTTAACATTGAAAAAGGTCTTTGAGGAAAGAAAGAGATTGAATAAAGTGATACTCAATAAGCTGAAGTTAGTTTACGTTATCATGAAATTGAGTGTTTCGGCATACATTGAATATAAAAATAACCTTTTCGGTGGAATTCTTTTGAAAACCTTTTATAGGCATTCAGGACAATTCTGAACTTTATGTGCCTGTTTATGTATTCAGCAAATGTGTCTGCTACATTTTATATTCAAATTATTTTTATAGCGAAAATTTTATTTCGAGGAGTGCCTTGTCGAATCGAAATTTTCTGAGGTAAAAGTACAATGTCTTTCTGTTTGAAATATTCTGCCTAAGTGTATGGGAGTATTTAACGATGAGCTTTGATATTGGGAAAGCCCAATGTATTTTCACATAATCTTGATTTGCATACCAATTTTTTTTTTGGTTAATAATAAGAAAATTGACTCTTGATTTAAATACTTAGGATATCCGTCATGTCACTCGCATAAGTTTTCATCAGATAATTGTTTTGGGGTGTAACAAATAATTATATTCTTGAAAGCTTTAGCAACAATAATTACATGTCCTAGTCTTTTTCGTCCGTTTAAAACTATGATTTACAGCCTCCTAATAAAACGTTAAATTAATTGAATCATAATATTGAACAGATCGGTCGTCGAACCACTCAGCCAGTCTGCGCAGGAGTTGAGCGGTGAGCGGCGACCTTGGCGTGCGCGAGCGCGTGCCCCGTCACCGGCTACTGTGTCATTTCTCGCGCATGCGTGCCGCTGCTGATGCCGCCCTTACTTCTGATTTCACGTTTTGTATTTAGTGTTTGATGCACATGTTAGCATAGTAGTTCATATGGAGCGACAGTCATTTATCATGTCGCTGAGTTACTTTCATTCATAAGTTCACGAAAATAAAACATGTATTCAAGTGATTGTCAAATTGTAATAAAAACTAGCAAACAATACCTAGTCAGAAATATATAAATTCGTCAGGTATAATTTATTAATAAACTGTCGTCATTCACAACTATTAAATGCGTTCTGAGTCGATATGCGACCATCTTTTCCTTCCATTTAACATTTATCGGCAATTTGTGATCAGCAACTAGCTCCCTAATGCTTGTTTGCGCACCTGTTGTCTAAAAACTGTACTTTTGTCCTATAAACATCGCACATTACACAGATAACACAAATTCATTCTTATTAAATCTCTCGGCCGTACTTAAAACACCCACACACAAGTTTTCTACATTAAGGACATGCGTGACTTCGACCAAGGCCATGTCAATTGTTTTAATGAAATGCTATCTTGCACCAACTGATACTGTTCCGTAATCTAATTCAATTATGTATTATTTCGTCATTATGGTCAGTCACGAGTTTCTTGACGTTAGGTTTGGAATGCCATGTTAATTATAGAGTACTTTGATTAGAGAACA
The DNA here is from genome assembly GCA_916618015.1 of Xestia c-nigrum. Classification (NCBI taxonomy): domain Eukaryota; kingdom Metazoa; phylum Arthropoda; class Insecta; order Lepidoptera; family Noctuidae; genus Xestia; species Xestia c-nigrum. The sequence goes on along the minus strand of OU745245.1, from coordinate 6,968,581 downwards.
CAAGTTGATATGGTCAATAATGAGGCACGCATAGCTCTGTCGTTGATTTCATAATTCGTGTTATTTTTTGTTGATATAGGTATGCTAGGGTATTGTAGTGGCAGTGGATTAAAACATCAGTACTGAATTGCTGATAATATCAATGTTGATTTTAAACATTGGATTAAAAGTTTAAGTCTGTCGTTGTTATCAACTAGAATACAGTAAAACTATAGAAACTGTAAGAAATATAAATATTATAGAGGACAAGAATGCAAAAAAAAAGTTTCAGATACAAGCAAATGAAACAAAAGTTGACAAAAACGGAGATCAGAGAACACAAAATTATAATATAATATTGATTCAAACAATAATTCGTGAACAAATAAACGCTTATAATGATGATGAAGGACCAGCAAAGGTATAATTTCGTGAAGGCGTGACAAATTCGGAGGGTGTGAAAAATTGGCATCGCTTAATGTAGTTTTTGTGTTAAGTGATTCAGACAGAGTACTTTGTATCTGGGATCAATGGATGTACTTGTCATTATGGCAAGTTAAAAACAAGAGATTTTAAAACAGATCAGTTTGTAAATGGATATTGATATGAGCAGAAAAGAAAATACAAAACGAATTTCACTATTTTACACATAAACAAAACGAATCAATTTTACGATTGTATCAGGAAAAGCCTTCAAAGCAACAAATATATTTTCGCTAAGAACAATAGCTACGGGAAAGTGGTCAAGTGGCCAAGTGACCATGTCCAGCAAGTTCATGGCCTAAGGAACTGAGGTTCACCGTGCACAGGCATCTGGTGGAAACCCATTGTTAACTCCAAGTAAGTGAAAAATGAATAAGATGTTCCGATCGAGTAGCTTTCTAGTAGAATTGACATTGGAGAGTTTAGTGACTGTCAAGACATCTACTAAGCAGATTTTTACTGTGTAACATTGGGCTGTGATATTGATGATGAACTGGGTTAGGTTACTTTAGGGACACATGATCAAAAAAGAGTTCTAACCTCAAAGCAGGAAAATCTATATCATTATAGCTCCGATTTTCTGTTCGGACGTCTAAGATAAAATAAAAACAAGATGTTTTATTGGTTCCTAAGTCTGACCTTTTAGTATTTTTTAGAGCAACTACGATTAAAACAATCAGGTTTCATTTCAAATTATAGTCGCATGATTGGAGTGTAAATGTGGTGCTGTTTCACAAACGAAGGGGCACGTAATATAGTCTACTGCGTGTCCTGTTGTTTGTTCACTACAGTGTGACTACAGGAACTGATGGTTCTGTTCAGTTCGCTAAGAAGAAGATGGTCGCATGAATCAAAGTAGCCAATTTTGGTGACGTTTGGCACAGAACATGGAAAAGACATGTGACAAGCTTGAAATATCCACGTGCGTAACAACGTGTCCGAGGTTAAAGATCATGCCAGTGCATGCACCTTGATCAAAAACTTAATTGATTTCCTCGTTAAACCGGTTTTCACGCCGATAAAATAGGAAAAAAGTGAAATTATTCTGTAGAGGCAGATACTTATTTCATATATGTAATACGTTGTACGCACGTCAAGTGTTTGAAGAAGAAAGTTTTGCTGTCATTGATCAGCATACCCGATGATAAACTGAGCGTAGTGGTGCGAATATGCAGTTTGCGATTATTTTCGATGTTTTACGAACACGTGTAGAACATTAAATTGAATTTTGTCGGTTTATTTTCAATTATTTTTATTGCGATTAGTAAGCAATTACTTTTATTGCGGAATTATTAATATGTTAAGTTATCAATTTGAAGGATTCTATTAATTTATAGTTCAATGATTCTTAATGTATTTTTGAGAAAAATATTTTGCGAACCTGAGTTTTTATTCATTTATGCTTCAACAATTTAGGTCATAGTCTACGCAAAATACATAGTAACTACGCTTTTTTCATCATGGCTAAACTAAACAGGGAACTGAATTGGATTTATTGCAAAAAAATATCGTGATCAATTATTTATAGAAAAAGGTTTTTGACGCTATAGTTGGAGTCAGTTTTTGTGGGTAAAAACCATAGTTATCTTATCGCATTGACTATAAAATATTAGTTTTAGCCTATAACGTATTATTATATGTAACTCAAATATGGTTTTGATTACAATCTAAGTTTATGAACATCTTTGATTTACTGACTCGACGCGCAAAAAACAGGCCAGTCCATATTAGATCGTACTTTGGAAGTTAATTTGAAAGGGAAATAAAATAACCACACAAAAACCATCACGTTTTGCTCCACATTCGTTGCCAAATTGAGTTAGTCATGGAGTTTTTCATGAAAAACAAGAACTAAAACATGTTGTCGATATCGATAAAAAAATCCGCAGCTGTTACCGTAGCACTTTCGTTCGCGGAAGCAACGCAGGCGCAGTCTTATTGAAAGTAAAAGCTGATTGGTGGGTACCGGATTTACCTACTTATACATAGTTTACATTCAATCAGTCGCTGATATATCGCTGGTTTTAATCCTTAAGTTATTTTGCTTAAGGGTAGATGTCACTTTCTATTTTGAATTTTGGCTTATACTTAGAATAGAATAGAATACTCTTTATTATGTACACCATAAAAATTATAGATACAAAATTTTAAACATTTTACAAGGGGATAGGGGGGTTTATAGTAACCCACTTTAATGATTTTAGCGTTGTTTAATTTCAAAAGCCTATTATCCTGCGTTTACTGGGATTTTGAAGAGCAAACTACAATATGGCTTATAAATAACTAGCTGACCCACGCAACTTCGTCTGCGTCACATATATGAGAGAAAAAGCTCACAAAGGATATAAGGAGGAATTTTTCCAGTTTTTGCAACATTTTTCAATTATGTTCCGCTCCTATTGGTCATAGCGTGATGATATATAGCCTATAACCTTTCTCGATAAATGGACTATCCAACACAAAAAGATTTTTTCAATTCCAACCAGTAGTTCCTGAGATTAGTGCGTTCAAACAAACAAACAAACAAACTCTTCAGCTTTATAATATTAGTATAGATTAAATAAACAACTTAACATAAATATTCACCACTGGTGACAAAAATATTACAAAAAAAATACATAAGAAACAAGAAGTAAATGATCATATATCCGAAACGATGTCTCCCAATCCTTGGCATTTAATTTGAGTTTAACTACTAATTAACATTTTACAATACAACACAAACAATGCTAAAGCTGTAACTGTTAATAACTTTGTTTACACAGACGAAAGGTCACCTCCACTCACTGAGTTACTCGGCTCATGGGATTATCTTTGTTTAACTAAAATTATCAACAATGACGATTGATCAATCACCAACGTAATTATTGATAAAACAGTGACTGATAAAGTAATTTCTGTTAATTGAATAATAATATCGCCTTGAAATAAGCGTCAGAATTTAAAAAGTTTTTATTTTGAAGTGAACGTAAGTGATGCAATAAATTCTTGGTGTTCATTTGGGGATGGATTAGTTGTGTCAAAAAAAAATAAAAATGAAGACATATGGGAAGCATTAGCAATTTTTTAGATATTATCATTGGAAAGGAACATTTTAAGGCCTAGTTGCACCGCAAGACACTTTAGCACCAAACGAAATTAGAACATTTTTAGTGTTTCTATCAATCAAATTCAATCAATCATTTGAAGTTGGTAAGAGTAAAATTAAGTTTTAAATATGTGTAGCTCTAAACTGAATTAGTGATAATCAATACAAGCGGGGTTTAGAACGTTTACTGCATATAAAATCTTTCAAAACCTTTCGAAGTTAAGAATTCACTTATTTCTAAAATTTGACGCAAAAATGAACTTAGCCCTATATCTCATGTTAGTACATATGTATGGAAAGTATTCGATTTACCATGAATGGTAATATCAATAGCTATTCTCGATTCTTGTGTAAACTCCTTGTTTGTGGCTTGTCTTATTCACGTTCCATAGAAACGGCTGAATACAACGGAGCCCCTTTCATAGTGTCCGTTGCAAAAATATACGTTGATTTAGATGCAATATCTTTGCACAAGGATGATGTTCAATTTTATGGTACGGAGAATTTCTTGGGGAAGTTGAATACAATGGCTGGTAGCAGTGGTCTACGTAATTATATTAAATGAAGGAGTTTCTGTCTGGAATCTTTTGTATTGAAATAAGAATATAATCATTATATCAGCAGATGTATCTGCATCAGCTGCGAAATTTAGTATACCGCATAAAGTTTGACCGTTTAAAGCAGAACTAGCCACGCAACTTCGTCTGCGTCACATAAGAGAAAAAAACGAAAGGAAAAAACATCCTCGTTTTTGCAACATTTTTCATTCCTGCTCCGCTCCTAATAATCATAGCGTGATGTTATATAGCCTATAGCATTCCTCGATAAATGGACTATCCAACACAAAAATATTTTTTCTATTCGAGCCGGTAGTTCCTGAGATTAGAACGTGCAACTAAACAAACAAACAAAATCTTCTGCTTTATAATATTAGTAATAAATATAATAAATAATAAATATCTGCTGCAGCTGGACATTAACACACAGCGCCACCTAGTGCCACGCTAAGCAAAGCTTGTGTCGTGGACACTAGATAGTTGATATACTACACACATACTTTTTGTATGTAAATACATACTTATTATACATACTCGTATAAACATCCATGACTCGGAAACAAATGTCCATGCTCATCACACAAACATTTGCTCCTACCGGGATTCGAACCCAGGACCCTAAGAACGTAAGCGTCAGCGTCACTACCACTACGCCATTCGGGTCGCCATCTAGTATAGATAGATATTAGTATTGTTACGAGAAGGGTAAGTTCTCCTCGGTTAACACAAGGGATGGAAATTTATATGAAATTCCAAGCGTTCGTAGGAGCACCAGACACTGAGAAGAAAGACAATAAAAGCAGCCTTACCTTGACTTCCCCCAGCTGGATCCACTAGTTCCACGCACTATAGCAGCCCTTTTAAAGGGGACACAACACTTTAAGTAGACAATGTACATTTATTTTCAATTAGTTAGAGAGAAACGGCAGCGTAGCCATCTTCAAAATTCGAACGAGTAGTAGCAGAGAGGCGCTTGCGTTGCGACCATAGATAACACAAGTACTCGAGTGTTAGGCGCGAAATCGATTTTGAATATCGACTAACTTTTGATTTGTTGTCTTGAGGTTTCTTGGGGTCCTAATACCACCCCAGGAAGACTGCTTGCGCTTACCATCGCGCTTGCCTTTATCTTTATCAGTGAATATGTACAACACAAACGCTTAGAAATGAAATACGGAACATTAGGTACAATTTGAATTCCGAATAACGGTGACGATACAAGTATAGATAGATATAAGTTCCTCATCTTCGAGAGCGATGAACCACCTTGATCTGCAGATGATTTACGTAGGTAGCTACAGTGGGTGCTGTTACCCATCCCATTACGAACTATTAGTGACTAATCCAACCATTGTACCGTAGGAGTCGCCTTCGAACCTAGTAGGTGTTATCGGAAGTAATTTCGAATCATCTTCATCTTCCTATATTATTTGGGGTCGGTGAAACACGTTTTTTTCTTTCATTCTCCTCTGTAAACTGTCACGCTATCATTAACTCCTTTTCCATTCATATCCTTTATATTATACTTCCTTTATTTATTTTCCTTCCTTTTTCAAATTATCCTTCCTTACACGATCCACCCATCGTTTCTTTGGTCTTCCTTTTCCTTTCCATCCATCAGGTCGGGAGTAGTTGAATGAATTTTATCGGAAGTAATTTCAAATAACATTCATTTAACTCGCAATTAATGTGAAGAATAAAATTGAAGATACTGTTTTATGACGACAATAAAAAGGTGACGATGGAAAGTCTATTAGAAATTGTATAGCAACAAGATTGACTACTTATAAAAGAGTGGTTGTAAACAATAGCTTTCTTCGACATAACAGGTCTAAGCGAGTTATAAAACAAATCGCCGCAGGGCCACTGAGTAATGAATGTATTCATTATCTTTGAGCAGATTTTATGCCATGTCTACAAGCTATTTAAGATATATTTAGTAGGAGAAAGTATGATCTAATGACAGTTGCTGGTAAATTATTTAAGTAAGTGCAAATTAACAGAATTATCTTTACGCCTGTTTTAATATTGCGAACAACTTAATCAGAATTTTATTGATTTTAAGTGTGTTGGTTCTGGTAAAGTACGGGGTCCACAACAAGAAAAGGTAGCAGTACAGAAGCTAAGAGCAAAATATGAATTTTAATTTGAATGTTCTCAATTAATGATACCAACACAAATTATGCGTCTGCACTTGGTCTTCGTTCATTACCTACTTATCCTGCCTACACGTCAGCTTCTTAGACTTTAAATTCAAGTTTAGTATTGTGGGAAAGGCTTACAAGTCAATGATACAAACCCATGTTATATTTTTTATTGGCTCCCATTATTCTGCATGTTTACTCACTTGCGTACCACCAACGATCCATGTATTCCCATCTCACACAATGCAAATTCGATATTAGCATTCCGAGCCATTCTATCGAATGCCCTCCACAAATCCACTCTTACGCATCATAAAGATGTTCGTTGTAGGTCAACATTGTCTATGGAACAACAATAGGGCCTGTGTTGTGATCCATGGAAGTATTCGTTCTGTGCCAAGGACTGAGGTGATCGGATGCGCAGGCGCTCTGTCGCCTTGCCTTCGAAATCGGGTCAATTGTAGCGATCGAGATGTGCCCGAATATAATTCGTTGTGTGAACATTCACATTTGGTTTAAAGTTGAAAGGAAATGTTTGTTTTGTAATACATGTGAGTACCGTAATTTATAAAATTACGTTGATGTAATAATGAAACACAGTTTCTTGCAATGTAGGTGAAGTTAAAATGGTTACAGACTTGTTGAACTTTTCTCTTTCTGGTCTCATAAGGATGACCACATTCATGATTTTTTGTACAAGCAGATTATTATAATCTTGAGAAAATAACACATCGAAAGACCGATGAAAAGACTCCGTTGAAACAGTATTAGAAACGAAAACAAATGTATCATGTTATATAGTTAAAAAAGAAAGCATACTAATTTATGAAATGAAACGAACCATCGTAGCAATTTGCTTCTACTTATCTACTTCCAGTGAAAATGTATAAAGAGGTTCATTAAAACTAGACTCTATCACTAACTTGAAAAGATTGAAAATTGAATGTGATTGGTTAATCATAGGATTGTTAACAATAAACGCTTCCGTTGCAAAGCTTTCCGTATCCCGAGTATCGACAATCGATTCCATATCATGCGTAAAATCAATTGTACAGCACTATCACTTTCTTTCTATCGTTTTCATTATCTGTAGCATTAACAACGGTCTATTTATTTTATGTTATAGTCTTATTTAGAGCAATGTCAGTAATATTACTTTCTTTTTCTTTCATTTCATTTGTTAAAGCATGGTTTACTTTGGCCCTTTGCATATTTTCATTCGGTTTGATTTTGTTCTACCACTGTTCAACAAGAAGTGTGCTCGATTAGATATTTCATCGCAATCCCTTTAAAAGGTTGTTCTTTGTTTTTTTTTCCCAATGTAGGTATTCATTTTCTTTGTACAAGGCACTCTTCTGCAAAATCGCATGCCTCTCTATCTCTACCCACCATTTTAAACTATTCGTTGTGTTTCCGTGAATTTAAGAGCGGTCTGTTATTTTTTCTATATTATTTCGCGATTATTTCATTATCTTTTTCGATGTTTTATAAGTGGCCATCTAGACCTATGTAAAATAAAATATATTGATTTTGATCATTCGATTTTGATGATTTGATATTGATTAATATCTAGAAAGCTAACAAACATTGCTTCGGTATTTCATACTTTATGATTTCCGATACGAAATTATGTCAGATCTTCACGCTATAATCTAAGATTAACACCATTAGGCATTCCTTTATATTACTTAACGTGATCATTATTGCTGCTCGGTTTCCCGCCGTTTTGTAAGACATAGCTGATCTAGTACAACGCTAAGTGTTTCAACCGTGCCTTAGTATCGGCTATTACTAAATTACCTTGGGCTGAAGTACCTAAGCCTTCCTGTTTTGGGCTCGCTAGAGAAATACTTTTACTTTTAAGAGAATCAAGGTTTGTTTTAATGGAACGAATAGGGGTGTTGTTTCTAATATAGATATTAAATTACACGATTTAATCATAATAATAAAACAGATAATGTTTTACAGAAATTATAAAAATAAAGGATAGGAATTATTGTCATCTGACCCTGATAACGTAATTGTTAGAAAGTTTATTTTTCTACCGATAGTGTTAATTTCTCGCTATGTTATCGTCAAGCAACTCTGCCAAGTAAAGAAGTTTTCCATAATTTATGCAAAAATGTGACACAGTGCCTATATTTAAACTTTTGATACCGGTTTTACCAAAGCGAAAAGAAAGGGTATTTTTGGTTGACGTAGAAACTAGCATGACACTTTTTGGATTTTCCTGGGTTTATCTTTTTTGTTAAACCATGGGCCCGTACCAATTCGCGATATAAGTTTTTAAACTGCCATGGTCACTTAAAAGTACATAACCTCCTACTTTTGTTGTCGGTTTTTAAATAGTTAACATGGTAAGTATCCCGTTTTTAGCGCTAATGATATTTTTGTTTGTTAAATGTTATCTCGGAGGTTCCGGCAAATGGAAATCAAATATAAAGATTTACTTTCGGACTTATTCATCAATACTGTCAAGTCTGACATTAAACCAAGATTGTTCTGTGAGTAATGCCTCAATAATTCATTGTTCTTACCAAACGGGCACCGATTTCATAAAATTTAGTACTAAAGTTCAGGACAGACATAAATTATTTACGGACACTGCACCCAGTTATTTATGATTTAGTTGAACTGGCATCAATTTTATGTGATCGATAGATGACGGTTGGGAAATAAAAGTGAATCAATATTGGTTTAAAGTTGATGCTACTACCTAATTGGTGAGATTTGTTTTTCCTGGATTATAACTTGAATGTTTTATGATTAGATCTTAAAGTTCTAGTTTCTAACTACTAGTTACTTTATCTGTTTTATGAATCATTTTCTATGGCTGCTGCTTTTCTGGTGGTCATATCAATAAAATTATGTTTAGAAGACTATTTAAAATAATGTAACCTTAGAGCGTTTGCTCCTGCCCGTCGTCCACAACTAATTTCATTTTTCGGACTTGATTAAGGCAAACGACAGAGCTGTCCAGGTTGATACATTCTGCTCGGACAAAATCTGAGACATCAATTCCTGAATAAGAAGTAGAAAACCTTTATATTCTAGAAGATTACAAGTGGAAGGTAAAGCAACGAAGAACTCGAGGTATTTTGATTCCTCTTAATGAGACAACAATTTGACTATCTGGGAACCAAAAAACAAACTCAGCAGATAGATAGGTACATACTTGTTTGTATTAGCATACTTGTTACACATTGCCAAGTTCTAAGCCAGATACAATGGATTCACGCCAATTATTCATGGGTGACGGAGAACTAGCGCCATTTATCAACAACTGACCGTGCTCCGGCCATTACACCCATCTTAAATATTTTTTATTAGAGGATTATATCTTGAGACATCTTCATTTTGTCTGATGTCATTTATATGAGTATAGAAAAAATTGATTGAGAGATACAAAGTGATGTTTTGACATGTTCTTCCGTGATTGTTGTTGACAGATGACACATTGTGCCGAAATTAGATGCAAATAAGATTTAGCAATTCATACGAATCTTACTAGAGATCTTTTTTGTTGGTGGTACTGTCAATTTGTGAGTATTGTTGTATACTAAAACTATCAGAAGTATCATCTTTTAAATTAGTTACTTGGAAATTGATGATTGTAATCTTAACTTCTACAAGGACACAATGTGGTTTCTTTTGTCGTTACATTACAATGTTTAACAATAATCACCTTATATGGGTATTTTTACTTTTGTTTCAGCCCTTCTGAATTAAATATCAGGTGGTCAAGTGGGAAAACAATACTTAAAAAAATAGATCTTAAAACAATGATCATAGTTTTTTCTATGCTATTTGATTGACTAGCATTATCTCATGACACTTTATCAAAACAACTTAATAAGAATCTTAACTTCAATGACAGCCAACGCAGAGCTTAAAAAGCGAAACATTGAACTGAAAAATCAAAGGGGTTAAAAAGAGACAGAAAGAATTTCCATTTTTTTTTTATTATGGTTTTTTTTTTATTTTCCACCGCCTATCAAACATAACTTTCATTGTTCCAACGGCAGTACTATTTCACTATACAAACAACATTGTGCTCGAAACCAGGCGTTGATTTTACCGGTCGACCTTCATCACACCTACTGAAACATTGGCACCAGGATGTCGACTGCACGACATTTTCGACTCAGATTTGCATTCATTTACTGTGTACCGAGACGCCACTTTTTGTCACATTATTTTTATTAATGCATATGGTTCAATAAGTTTAAGGTGTTATATTGTCTTGATAGCCACTATCTTCAAGATCCATGTCAAAGTGGAGTTTTTTTTATATAATGTTATCTCGCGGGTTAACCTATGCCATTTAGCCAGCTATCCTGTGGGTGAGTCTAGTTAACCAGAATCCAGCCTCATAGAAGATTTTAATGAAATTGTCGGCCATATATTTTTCAGAACTTGTTTTGAAGAGGTGAAAAAGCCAGGTCAGAACTCAAATACATACGTTACTGCTGAGATCCACTTCAGAACTAAAACATGGCTTGATGTGCTTACCTGAAAAACAAGAAAAATATCATAAGCATGGAACATAAAAAAGACGCAAATAACTCAAATCAAAACTATAATAATTCAACAATCAATTATGAATTTCCAAAGATGCTATAAGTCATATTGATAAATGCAATGTTGAACAAACTCCTTAACATAAATGCCTCAGACAGATTTGTATGCACAAATATCTGCGTAACCTCGAATACTACTTAGGCTGCCTAACACAAGTTACCTAAGTCAACAGCATTTACCATTTTACCAGCAATTAGCTCTTCATTTCGACTCTAACATCCTGCAATAGATGAATTAGAAGCATTAAAGGCAACGAACTCGAAATGTTTATGGCAAAAGGTCAAGTAAGCAATTTAGAGGATCCGACGCGATATCGTTTCGACATCGACGGAGCATCGCATGATGATTTAGATGAAATTGAATGTTGTGAAGTGAATGTAATTTAAGTGGTCAAAAATAAATAAGACCGGAGGCGTAATGTTAAAAGATGTTGGTAATATGAAGTTGAGTTAGAAGCCTCTTTTATGTGTTTATGTTTAGCTAAGTGTAGTAAAGTTGGGAGCAAAGTTTTGAGTATGAATATGGCGTATAAGAGTAGAGGAATACCAAAGAAACGATGGATGGACTGTGTAAAGAATGATATGAAAGGAAAGGAGGGGTCTGATGAAATGACGAGTAATTTAGAACTATGGAAGAAGAAGAATTGCTGCGTTCACACAATTGGGGTAAAGACAAGATAATAATATTTAGTCATAGTATCTTTGTAAATACATATTTAAAACCTTAGCAAGCAAGCTTCGAATTGATTCAATAGAAACTCTAATACATAGGAAGAATGTATTGAGGAAATGTAACAACAAATACATCAAAGCAGGACGAGATACTTTTGAAATTATACGTGAACATTCAGAAGATATAAAATTGAACACACTGAAACTACAAGACAATACAAATGTAAAAGTGGCAGGGCTTCAGACACTAAGATTGACCTATCACGATGATCTAAATAGAACGAGTTTGTCGTAGAATAAATAGACGGTGATGAAGAGAATATTAAAACATAACACAAGATTACACCTGTAATCCCCAAATGGTTAGGCAGAGGTGTCCCTTGTAGTACACCCTTATTTCACCAGTTATTTTTAGGTCTTGTGTAAGGGGCGGCGAGCCTTTTGATATCAACTGGGCAAAAATCCAGACTCCGTGGCTGCTGTAAATTCTTGACGGAAAAGCTTTATTAATTATGAGAATGTCAAAATCAATTTAAATCCTGTATTTATTGTAGCAATTTGAAGTGTGTAAGATGACCTCTTCCCTCTATCAACAGATAAGTATTTCTGGTGAGGTGTAAGTAACTATACTTAGGTTGATAATAATCAATTTCAATAATCTCAAATCATAATAATTTTTGATAAAATGAATAGATATCGATATAACTACTCGTATAACACAAGAAATAAAATTGAATTTTAGTTCTTCAATTAAATAAACTAATTTATAAATGCAATAAAAGTTTACAATAATTGGTAAGTTAGCTACGAAGTCGTTATTATTTAATTTTAATTAAGTCTTGATAATTTGGGTCACGAGTACAAGTATGAAGATGTGCTTCCGTTGTTTAACGGAAATTAACTAATTTTGTGATTTTTTCTAAATGTCTCGTACTTAGTATAATTACAGTCTTGATTGTAGCTACGAGTACTAGGTTGGTGTCATAGTTGTATCATTATAATATTATCAATTGTACATACAGGGTGTAAACCACCTCATCACAAAGCCGTTCCGTACATCAAACTAAGTAACTTTACGCAAAAAATATTGCTGGGAAACAACTTTTATTTTTGAGGTTATAAATCATGTATTGTGGTAGAACTCAATGTGACGCACTTGAAACATTGTGCTGATGGATGGATTGAATAGTACGAGGGTTGAGGAGGTGTTAAAAGTCACAATCTTGCAAAATAACATGTATTTTAAAAAAAACTTGTCAAGAAGTTCTTACTTTGACCCCCCATATCTCCGTAACTAGAAGGTTCCCAGGTATGGTGTAGAACAAAAAAATGATCGCAATTCTTTTTGTGTTGGATAGTCCATTTATTGAGGAAGGCTTTAGGCTATATAACATCATGCTACAATTATTAGGAGCGGAGCATGAATGAAAAATGTTGCTAAAACGGGGGTTTTTTTTCCTTTTGTTTTTCTCTCTTATGTGAGCCGACAAAGTTGCGTGGGTCGGCTAGTGTTTTATAATGTACATAAAATATCCCATTTTGATTTTCGAGCGTGACTTATAAATTCGGCCAGTTTTCAGTATATGTATAACAATCTGCTTCTAAACTTTCACGATTAGAACACATTATAAAACGTATGAAAACGGGCGGGCTTAAATTAAAGGTACCGCGATGAATACCCGTTTTCATATGTTTTATAAATCTGCTTCTAGTTGCCGATCTGCTAGTAGTTGTTAAAAGAATGCAATGAATAGTAAAATATTTGTGAAATACAATTCTTTTTACTATTCATTGCATTCTTTTAAAATCGCTACTCACTGCGCCACTCTAATGCATACGCTATCAAGGTCGCTCAAGGCCTTCATTTATTAAGAAAAGTTTACATCTCGCCTGAGGCTGCATGTGGCGTGATAATCTTGCATTTAGATATTTACAGCCGTTTTATGATCAAAATAAATTACCTACCCATTATGGTAACACATTACTAATTGTTGTAGGGTTTCGACATAAGTTTTTGGAGTTTAGTCAGTCTGTCAATCAAACTTGTACTGGCAAAGATTTTGAGATTTAGTTCTTTATTTCAGGTTTTGTTATGGTTCTTTATTAATGCTTTTTAGGCTACAGCAATCTTTAGCAAACTTTAGATGTTTTGCAACTCAGGTGGCAGTGAGTGGTTTTTTGTTTGAATCCCAGTTCAATGTCATCTATACTTATCCATGAATCAGGAGTTTCTTCTTTACCTAAATCTTCAGTGGTTTTACCATCATTTCAATACTTCTTTCTTTTTTCATCATACTGTGTTATCTTTCACAAAATCTATTCATCTGGTCTGCCTTTTAAGTAAATTGACTTAGACTAGGTACACGTCTGTACATGATTTATTCAGTATTCAATACTTGCATTCAAAGGCATTCAATCACCTATTTATACTTCAACATTAATTTTAGTCAAATTGCAAGACTAGCCACTTACGACACAGCATAAATGTCATTTGTATAATTTTCTGTCATAAAATGCAAATAAATGTTGAAATAGCATTTAATTAAGTAAAGGTATGTGAGGTATTTTACGATTTTCATAAATTACGTTGCGTCTATGACGTCACTTTGCAAATTTTTTGATACTTGATGACAGATAGGTGTCATTTTTATTTTTATTTTAACAAAGGTTTTATCAATCTGTTGTATGTGCATCTCAAATCTCAAGAAACGTTTGCATAAAACTTAATATTTAGAAAGTCTGAGAGGTCGGAGACCTCGGTCGGTCGAAGTCAGACAGTAATGTTTTCAATGCAATTGTTAATGGTGTTTATTGTAATAATGATTTTAATGAGTTTGTACTAGAAAGACAGGTTAAAAGCTGTTAATAGATAACCTACTGCATTGGAAGACGTCTGCGTGCCGCGAAAGTCACGGAATTGAAAAAAATCACAACTGTTACAAAAATAAATAGTCCAACGATTATCATAACAACCAATTTTAAAACAACACAAATCAATATTTACAAAGATTTAGACACTATTACACAAGAGGCCGCTAGTTTCGCGTCGCGTGCGCATTTATCGCCAACACCGAGATGCGCGTGAGATCTTCCGATTACATTGTCACTGCGTAGGGCCCACTTTCACTTCGTCATTTTCACACCGTCTCCGAACGTGTACAGACGCGTTTGATATCATCTTTATTGCCTGTGTAACACGGAATTACCTAGTTCTATGAGCTTTTTTATTTGCAGAATTAGAGCAAAGGTTAGTTTTGTAATGGTTGTAGTAAAAGTTGAGGAGATGAAAGGAAACCCGCTGTGTCAAGTTTTGGAGATATTTTTTAACTTGGAGGACTAGCCAGTGGACGCCTGTGTTACTGTTGACCTTAGGGTTCTAGATTTTTCCATCATCATTCCAGTCTGGCTATAGGCTCGCTATATACTATTGGGTACTCCTTTGTCTATCCTTTGGGGATTACAAACGTGAAGTAATGTTATTTTTAAGGTTGATTTTTTCTTATGATGACTCTATTGATAGCTATAATGATTTTGAGCTCCAAGCAACGTTATCACTTAAGTTGAAATATCAGCATGCCTTTAAACATCTTATCATCGTTGACTTACAAATATCAACTCTATCAACAAATATAGATAACAGGATATGCAAATCAATTTACTATAACTACCAAAACACCTAAAACTGAATCTGAAACAGCACAAAACAGAAACAATATAAATGTCACAGCTGTAGCTCATGTCAAATTCATGATGGCCGCCGCAAGCGCGAAATTCACATCAAATAGCAACGTGGAACAAAACATGTGACATTCATCTCTAAACAAGCGAGTAGCAACAAGAAATACGAGTTCATGTTGAGGCAAATACACAATGTATTGCTGTACCTATGTTGGATATCGCGATAATGGTTTTCCATAATACATATTTCGTTTTGAGTAATACAGGAGGAGGTGTGTTAGGTTCCTGAATATGAACCACAAGAAATTGACTAGCCATACTGTTTTTGTACTCCAATGTTGATGGGTTGGTCTGCTCTGGTGGTACAGAGTTTTGATTCAGATCATAGAAAGATTTGGGAGTTTATATCTTTGAAAAATATCACTAGTTTTCACAGCATTCTTGTTCCAAAAAGCAAATTCAAAGAGAACTTAGAAGTTGTTCAGTACTTTGTAATTCCTCGTCTACAACTTGTGAATCACCCTTTATACAGGAACAGAAACACGGAACGCGCCTCCGTGGGCCGAATCAACACCACTAATCTTTTTATTAAACGACAGAAGCGACTTAAACTAACCCACGTGCGCCCGAACATCAGATATGCGCCATATTTGCATATATTGACAGTTTAGATCAGCGTAGAAAAGTCTATGTACGTGTCCACAAATCAAACTGATTTGTTGTTCGAATTTATACGTTAAGTACACGCAATAAGTGCTTTTTAATTTTATTTTATTCTTCACACATTGAATTCTAAAGCTTCAGACATTGTTTTATCACTTTCATGACTATCTTTGATGTGATCGGAATTCTGGTGGAATATCTTCACTGAATCCACTGCTTGTGGTTTAAGCAACTGACCAATTGTATTAACCTTATCTACATTTATATCATCTGTATCTTTAATTGTAGCTCGTCTAAGTTTAGAAGGGAACGTGATGTTACGTCTGGTAGCCGTAAGAAGCAATTAAGTCAGTGTCAATCAAAATATTGTGAATGTTGTCTGGCATCCTCTGCGGTGTGCGCAGATAGACATTGATGAATAGGCGCAGCAGCAGTAGCATGTGTAAGTCCGACTAGATAATTGGTGGTTCCGTTTACTATAAGCGATTTCCTTTCGGGGAAAACTTGGAAAATGAAATCGACAAAATAATCCTCTATTACTAGAATTGAGAACTTCGCTATAGAAAGATTGCGTGAAGTGAGATTTGTCCATCACATCCCCGATACGCCTCAGTATCGTCAACTATAAGTCTATTAACATTAAAATGCCGTTTGTCCACTTTATTTATTTTTAGTTAATCGGCATTAGGCGTCAAGAAGCCAGCTCTAGCAAGTTTAAAATCTTAATTGAGTTCTTACGAGTTGTTAGAATTGGAATTGCTTGGCGGCCATTTTTGTAAATTAGATCTAGCACGCGACTGCGATTTAAGTAAGTAAAGTGGATAATTTAAATTGTTAAAGGTCGATTAATGAAAGTGAGCCTTTTCGTGTAAAAGGAACCAGTTTAGTTTGTAAAGCTGCTGGAGTTAGGAATAGGAATGTTTGCTAATTCTTGTGGGCAAGTACAAACATGGTAGGTACCATTAGGCAGATAGTAGATGCTAAAGGAATTGGAAGGTTTCAGACGTTGCAGCATGGGTTCTGGTTAGATATCCAAATATAGTAATTAATTGATTTATTTATGTACACAATAAGCACTCTAAAAAGAAAAATGTATAAGGAAAGGAGACCACATACATACTGTTTATTTAATTTGAATCAGACCTGCGACATACGAGATATGGAAAAACTAAAAAAATACTAGTTGTCAAGCTATGGCAACCCTATCACATGTATCCACAACATCTAATCGATTCCAACGTAACACGAAAAGTAAATAAAGAACCATATAATGTTAACCTAATTGTTGAACTAAATAAAACAAGGATTATTCTATCAGATACTAATCTTACAGCAATGAATCTAAAACTTCCTGAATCCATTATCAATTTGCAAACACGCAATAAAATTATAAAACCTTTTCAAGAACAATGGGTTCTTTTAATAGTTTTAGAACGATCATTATCTGTTATCGATACTCTAGTTTAGCAAGATAATGTTCTTAATTGATATATTTATGGAATCGATTAGGTATGTTGTTATTCATTAGTAATGCTCTTTTGTGGCTCGTGGTGAAGTTCCGAGCAGTGTTTCCCATGGTTGGTATTTGTTATGAACAAATATGTTTTGTAGTATTCATTGATTGATTGAGGCTGCAGCAACAAGAGAGACTAGACATATACGTCATATTTGTGATCATGATCATCATTTCAGCCGAAAGACGTCCACTGCTGGTCATAGGCCTCCCCCAAGTGTCGCCACATTGACCGGTCCCTTGCAACTCGCTTCACCAGGTCATCGGTCCCGCAACCTTCACCAGTTCATAATTGTGATAACGATGATGAATAGGTGAAAAAAGTATTGTCTTGTTTGCTACCAAAATCTTATATCAATCTTGTTAAAATAAGGTAGTAGTATAAAAACTTTGAAAGCGATTTGCCACTTTTCTAGGCCCTCGAGATTTGGATATACGAAGTAATTTTCGAAACTTCATATGCGATTTCAAAAAAATCTTTCACTGATGTAAAGCTATTACCGAGTGCGTCAAGAAGAAGTCGCGGGTAGAAGCTAGTTGAGTGATAAAGTTGTCGATTCAACCGATCATTGTAAAAAAATAGGAACGTCGTATAATTTCTTTAAAAATAATGTGCATACCTAAATAGGAATTCTATATCAGTCTTAATCAAAGTTACAGACAGAACATTATTTTTTCGTTCTACTGCAACGATTTATAATTAAACAAGTTTTTCTTCTTCCTCCAGAACCGGTCTGTCCATTAATCAAGTAATTCATAAATCGAGGAAGCAATGACAATTCTGATCAGGATGATTAAATCTAGATGATATTAATTGATTTCTCCGATTCCAAACTAGGCATGGTTGGTGGAAATAGGTTGAGCTAACACAACCATGTTACGCAAAAGCTGTAAAACCACTTCTAGGGTTTAGGTCTAGCTAGAGCTTTAAGACAAAGTCTTGATGACGTAACTATGGTAGGTCTAAGAAAATACATAATCAACCACCTAAAGCTTACCACATAATTATAAATCAATAAGTACAGCCTTGTAGCTTAAGCTTGATTATAACAGATATTATTAGGACCAAAAGATAGGAATCAAAACGACTACAAATTCTAGTTTTATACAAATCTTCTTTTTCATAGTATATATTCAACCGACGATGAAATCTTCATAAAGACAGCATGTTATAAAAGAAACTCTGAAATCAGCATTAAACCATTAAATTTTTACAATATCTTTTGATGTGCATCTTAATTTCGTAATCTTTTCACTTTTGCAACGCCCGCCGTTTACAATTAAAAAGTGATATTCAATTTGTAAGAACATAACTGCAAAACGTTTGAGTAATGTCTGAAACAAATTCATTGACACTGACCAACGCGATCTCTTACAACAACAGCCTACCTCAATGTCGCCCTACTTTCCAAACGTATCTAAAGCTACAATTATGTGGACAATATAACAAACAAACAATTATATCACACAGTATACCACGTTAAATTTGCTATACACTAACTCCAAAGCCATCTTTAAATCCACACGGTAAAGCTCAAAACAGAAAACCACGACATTCCAAAGCAGCAAATGTTGTACCTATCGACGAAGACAATAGAATCGAGGACATTAAGTTCATGCAAAATGTTTCTGGAATGGCACATGTTCCGGTCGCTGAATATTCTATAGCAGGCCTTGGTCGATTCAAAATAGAGTTCAATTTAATTTGCAGTATTGAATATTCAGGATATAGGACCAGTCGGCGCCACAATGTACTTTTGGTAGTGGTATTATGAGGAGAATTACGAAACTGAAGTTGGTGGGCGTTGGATCTGATCTAGATCTATGGTTACGGCAATTGAGCTAAATGCTAGTGGACTATCAGTGGTAGATTTGTCTGTCATTATAAAATTACTGGTTCAGGAGTTACGACATTCTACTTGATTATGGTTTGCAGGTAACAAAGGGCTTCACAGAGTTCTGCGAACTGAAATTGCCATGTTCTTTTTTCTCATTACTATAGTTAAAAAGAATATTAAGTAATGTAAAAGTTTATTAAAGTCACTGACAAGATTTACTAATTGAGGCTTGCATTTGCAGTACCTACTTTACTCTGATTCATATGTAGTTACCTACCTACTGTCATATTATTATATCCATGCAATCAGCAATAAAGTACTGGGTCGAAAGATTGTAAAACAATTTGACGACAAATTGCTATTCAGCCTGGAGTAATCTGGTGTCTCATTAGGTTTTGTTGGAAACTATGGATCTGTATGGGTATTAAAATAATTTCTATCAAAGTCATCTGATAAGTAAAGCAAAGAATTCTTCTTCATCAGCCTGCGCTAAACATGTAACGTGCACAACATTTAACGGTGACATAGACATTACATTCTTAAATTTTAACCAAGTAGGTTTTCAATTTTTTTACCAAAATTAAGCTACGCCACCTTTACGAGGTTATAACTACAAAAACGTGAAAAAAGACATGAAAACGGTAAATCACACTATTTCTGTATACATATTGTTCAAAACCGGTTAATTTTATGAATATTGCCAGTTGTTTGGTGAAAAATTAACAATTTCATGTGTTAACCGTTGCTCTTAAAAAGTTTCTTGCGAATTGGTCTACACTTTGATCTATAAAATGTGCATTATGTCTGTCGTGGGGGCATTAACTATTTCTCATTTTAAATATGTTCTGGTTAAGACGGTTGTTTAAATCTGCTGCATTGTTACACAGGTTGGTACTTGAGTTGCTATCGTACTTATTGTATAACGGGCTGGTGTCCAAAACTCCACGTCCAAAGCGCGTATTTTGCGTATAGAATTGGGTTAGCTATGCAAAAGTATTGATTTCTGAATCATCATCATCATCATCTGCATATAGCCTTTTCCCAATTATGTTGGAGTTGGCTTCCAGTCTAACCAGATGCAGCTGCAGTAGTTTACATACAGCGATTGCCAGCAGACCTCCACAATCCAGTTAGTACTGGGTCATACAATATTAATTTCTGAATATGACCAATTGTTTTTTCCACAGCAGTGTCAAGTCGAACAATTTTCAAGTCACCCAATTCAATTGGCACCTTATACTTTAATCGGCTTGAAAAAGATTACGTCTTTTTAGTACACATTGTGCTTTTTTAGCTCCACGTGCACTATAAAACCAGAGCTAAAACTAAATCTAAATAAAAAAACTAGATGCAAATAAATCATTTCAGATCCTTAACTAACAAACATGACCTACCCAAAACTACCTAGGTTCAACAAAAACCAAGGTTCCCTACCCATTGTGCACTGACACACTGGTTCCGTACAAAGACCATATCGATAAGAACACAATAAACAATAACGTTCGTGTATTGCGATTACGACACTGTTATGCGACTGTATAGGATTGTTTGGACTTGCGATTAGGCGATTTTTTTCGATGTTATGTCAGAATTTCTTGGGAGTGGAAGAATGAATAGTTGATGTTTGAGTTACGCGAGAAAAACTTTATTGAAATATAAAAGATCAAAGACATTGATTTCTTGAAATAGAGACAATTAAAAAAAAATCGGCTGACAAGGGAGAATAGAAGAAAAAAACATGTTGCGCTGACCCCAAGTAATATGAGACAAAAGGATGATACAAAAAAGACATTGATTTTTAGTAAATGGTAAATACAATCAACTACTTATCGGAGAAAACAATGCAAATTCAGATACAAATAACAAACATAAAAGAGCATCTAATTAATTCAGACGACATTAACATAAAACCTTAACAGTTCATCAAAATAAACAAATCAGTCTAACTCGACAAATCGCTGCACATGAAGAACGACTTGTCACAAATTATGATAGTAACGATCATGTGGGCAAATTGACGATCTAGTTTAGCGACGGGGCGTTGTACCGACCGTCGACGGGGCGTCGGTAACTAGGTCGAAGTCTCGAAGTGCCAGGTGGGTTCACTGGTCGCGGTATTTAGCAATACTGTTACAGTCAATGATAGTTTAGTATTTATATGGTTGAAGTTCTAAGTTGTGATTACTTTGTGTGAAGTTAGTCTTGTTTGGCTTTAACCTTTTAATAGTTGACTTATGTTATACGATTGTATCATTCATATCGTCTTTGTTTTTCTTATTATCTACGAAGTTATTGTTACATACAGCTAAGAGAAGTATTTTGTTATTTTATTTTTGTGTTTCTTCTTCTTCTTCATTGAAACTGTTATCAATGTCAACTTTGACTTGACTTGTTTTCCATTCAACCAAAATCAATCTAGATTCATATTTATCAAAACAAATTCTACTCGTAAACAAATCAAAGAAATCATCTATTTCATGCAAAATCATGATAAAAGCACAATTTCAGTTGAAACCAAGCCACTTTGTTATTGTAGTCTATTTTTGCATAAATACCGCGACGAGGGTGGCCAATCTCTTTCATTGTAAGTAGACCGATTGTTAGCCTTAAATGTACCTTTGACTTTATTTATCGCCTGTTCCTGTAAAGTTGTTGACAGCCGAGGAATTTCTTGCTCTATGTTTGATTGTTTATTACTTTTGATAACAAAATTTGGAACAAGAATCGTTGTTCAGCTGTCTACTGATTATTAAATGCTAACATTTGTTTCTATTAATTGTTGAACAGCAATCATTCTTACGGAAACACTAAACAATAGTTTATGAAAACAACTTGTTTATTTACTACACCATTAATCATCAAAGTAATTTTATAGACGTTTAGAAAAAATATATTAATGGACGTCTTTATGAACTCAAACAAAAACATCATAGTCCAAATGAATTTTCAAAATTCGATGCACAAAAAAAACATCTTCAATCAACAACTATTAATCTCCTATTCCTCCAAACATAACAATTATATCTACCGTCTTTACTTTTATTCACCCGGTAGCCCATGCACAAGTGCACAAACTCCACTTCCTACAAGATAGCTCCAATTAATTCACATAAAATTAGAAGGCGCTCCCTATCAGCAGCAGTCCTAATTATTAGAGGAGAATGTTCGATCTTTATTGTTCGCTGTTAGCTCGGACTTACATTAGATCTGGACTAATTAAATGCTAGTGTAAGAGACTCTGGTTTCATTAAAATGGCGATTTTCGTGTGTGCGGATCTGATAGCGAGTGCGCCGGCGGCGACACTTCCTGCTTGTAGCTGGTGTAAAAACTGGAGGCGCAAATTTTGCTTTAAATAAATCCTGGATTAAACGGAGGGCTGGGTTTTGAGCTAAATGCTTTAAAGGGAATTATTGATGGTGATTTACGTTTCAGGAAATGTGTGTTCTTATGAAATGTGATTTTGGGAGGACTGTGGTGTTCAGTAATAGAGTAGATTTTTTGGTGCTAGTATTAAAGATTTCGGAATCTGCTGATAATGTCCTGGTAAATGTTTTGATTGTTTGTCTAATTGCCTGAATGAAAAGAAGATTTTAGACAGTTACAGCGTATTACGAGTATAAACACAAATGAATAGGACCAAATACCTGGCAACAATTATAAAAAAAAAGTATCGGCATTCCAACTATACTAACATACTTTTCAACACAAAACATATAGTAGTATAAAGTCCCAGCGAGCACGGACACTGCACGATGATCTACGACGCGACAGACTTCCGTATCATTACGGGTTGGTGAGGCTCAGGCGCGCGCGCAGATCACATCGGCACGCGCCACTATTCTTATCATCTTAATTTTATGTATTTATTCAATATTCAGTGAAAAGACGAAGAATGAAGGGCTCATTATGGATTTTGTTTAAGACTTACTTTATTTTTAATGAATTCGATATAAGGTTCAATATTTGCATCGTCATCGTTTTAATAAAGTGGAAAGTATACTTATACTTTAACTGCAAGTAATTTCAAAATAAATTCTTCATACTCAATCACCATATAGCTAAGTATAGCAGGTATATATAGGCATGGGGACGTTATTAGAGCATGACGATCGACTTACATTCCTAACACGCTGAGAATGAATAGGGAAATGCAATTCGGTAGTAACTCTTAGCATTTGTATGGAACTTGATTGTAAAATAATAAAAAAAAGATTTAATGGAAAGTACATGGCTTTTAACAATGACAATATTGAAGGTAACAATACCCTGAAAGTAACTACAGCAACAAATTTCCCTAACGAGCGCAATTAGCATGGGAATCGTACAGTATTTGGCAACATCGCACAAATATTACGACACGCAAATATATTTATTACTAACCATTAAAACGGCTATAACCGACACTAAACGAACCGCAATCATTTGGTTTTCAACAGCTCAATCTGTCATAACCTCAAGGAAACTTACAATATCTTGCATTTCTAGTATATCGTTAGTAGTTGGGTCACGAACTATTAGTAGTGAGTTGATATACTAGTTAGTAGATCACGCTTATGTCTATAACTAGTTGGTTAATGTCCGGTGACAGCTTACCAAGGAATGAGCGAGGGCGTTGCTGTTATTAGTAAGTATTAAATGGTACACGATCACCTATCTAGACACCAAGTATGGCTATTTTAGTACCGTTTATTATATGTGTCGCATTAAGTGTACTGGCATTGTGCAAGGTCTTGATTTAATTAATTTTAATAAAGAAAATAAAATGGGTAGTTATTTGAATTACCAGATTGCACCAAGATTCAATATTGACACTACAGATGTGTTCCTCGAAACGACTTTGTGCTGAAGATTTCTTTATAAGATAATCTCAGTTATAAAAACAAACAGCTGTTGTCTAAACCTGCCTGTTAACATATCAATCCTCGTAACCTCAATATGTGTTGGCCACACTGTTGGGCAATTGATTGCCATAATCAAAACGTTATCGACGTTTTCGCACGCGAGGTTGCCTAACGCTTTACCGCCATAAGGGCACAAGACTATGATAATATACGTAAGGATGTTGAAGTGTTTACAATTACTGATTTGGTTGAACAAGGGGCTTGTTACGGCGGAGTACATATACTAGGGATAATTGGACAATCAGTGCGCTTGAAAGGAGTATGGGTTTGTTTTCGATGATTGGAAGGTTGATAGAGGACTAGTTACTGCTTGGGCTTTATTGTGAATTTTGTGACGTCATTAAATGTGAAGTTGGTGTCTCAGCAATTAGTAGAAAATCTATGATTGCCAGGGAAGAGAACAAGACACTGGAGACAATAAATACCAACATAGACCGCACAAAACAAAAAATATTTTTAAATCAATTTGAATAAATTCAGCATCTTATTATTAAAACTGCGTTTGTCAACCTACTAATTCCAAAACCATTTATCACAAGTTTGTGCAATACATACGCGAAAACTTTCACTATCACGAATTATGATCTTGATAACAATTTATTCTTGACTAAAACAGGTGAAACTACAGTTAGTATCGTTGTCGTAACCTTGCCTGGACCACGCTTCGTTGACTTCGTGTCTTTTGTTAGCGGTTACTTCGGTATCTATATATAATTCACACCATTCATTGGCAGTTAGCGTTATTGGCCTTTTAATTATGTTAGAAATACGCATGTTTGTGTGATTTATTGGAATTCTGTTTATATGCGTTAAATTGAAGTACGTCGTATCATAACTTGATTGGTTAAAACGATAAGTGAAACTATAACAATGATGCAAGGGAAGTGGTTAATTATCGCAGTACAAGATTTGATTGTTTACGTTTAATACGAGAAACCTCCATGGAAACGGAATACAATTTTGAAACAACCTTCAAGAACAAAACGTAAAATGTTTAACCATAAAATATGATTAAATACAGAGTCATTGAACATTTAATAAATTAACAAGATATTTGACCTACGACCAAGTTATAATATTTTTACCGCCAACCATTTCCTAATTAAAGTTACTCTATCAAAATAAGGTCACTAAAAGACAACTGACGAAAACGAATGACAAAGCCGCATTCACGCTGGGCGAAATAATGAGCTGAGTGTCTTATTTTAATCGATAAGCGCCATGTATCACGACAACGTGACAACAACAGGTCCTACTAGACCAGAAATAGTTGCACAATAGTAATTATATTGAGTAACGATATACCATAACGATAATGGTGAACAATTGAAAATACAAGTAGCTAATCCAATTGACATAGAAACGAATTCAGGTGATTAACTTAACGAGGTTGGGGTGGTTGAAGAAATGTAGTAGTTGAGTGAAGGTTATGGACAAATAAACGTTAGTAATTATGTGTGTCATAATAAAAGTTGGTAAATAGAGACAACATGAAATTAATTAAACTGTGTACCGTGCCCTATAATGATAACCAAGCAGTACTTGAAGGCAAAATAGTTAAAATAGGACAAAGCAATACTTGAACCATAACTAGCCAAGACAATGGACTGACAAATAAATTGAAAACAACAGCTGCTGATTAAGAAGTACAACAATGTAAACCCGAAACTATAGAAGAAATTGTAATCAGAAACGTTAACCTGACAGTTATTGATTAGGTACAAGAAATTGATATGTTCACAGTTAATAAAAGGGATTGTATAGAATTTAGAGCACCCACGTGCCACAATGGAGTCGCCACAGCTAAGGCTAAGTAGTGAGCAATGCAGACATTTCGCAATTATGCTTAGATTAGTTTCAAGTTGATTCATAATTAAAACTAGGTGCGTTTGTAAACTAGATTGAGAAATAACTAGGCGGCTGCGTTAGGTATTCGTTGGTTTTGGAATTGTAAAGGAAATTCTATCGATACCAGTTCAAGATTACAATTCGGATTACATTTGTTGTTCAACAAATTGTAGTTATTTAATTGGGTATGTGCACCATGTCTTTTTCCATACTTCTCTTTTAGTCGGTATCTAAGTAGTAACCCCCTTTCCAGCCACATCTATCATATATATTTCCCATGTATTTTAGATATTTAAACTATGAATGTCGTTCCATTTTCGTAGTTCTAATTTCAAGTTTTATTAAAAAAAATATTGTACTTAAATACTGCAAACATAATTAACATTCCTGAATATCTCAGTAGTAGAAAAAAACTTTGTAGTAAATAAAACATTTTCTTACCTCATGCCGTCAAATCCGTCGTCCGAGCCGTTGATAGTGAGTACAGGCGCACGCGCATACGCTTTGGCAACGCGTCTGTTCCTCTCGAACACTATCACCTTCGCCCATATCTCGTCATCTATTTGTGTCCATTTGTCCAATACTTCCTGTATGTGTTCCTGTTGACAAGAAATGGGGATTTAATAAAGAATAATTTCATCATGATCACCCTATCGACTATCAGAATCTATGCTGACATCATTTCAGTCTGCTTCTTTGTTATAATCTCCAATGAAAATATCCTCAGGATAATAAAGTTATGCTTAAAAGGTTTTTTGCTTAACATAAAACACTTTCTTGACGACTCGAATGGCGTAGTGGTAGTGACGCTGCCTTACGTTCTTAGGGTCCCGGGTTCGAATCCCGGTAGGAGCAAACGTTTGTGTGATGAGCATGGATATTTGTTTCCGAGTCATGGATGTTTATGTGTATAATAAGTATGTATTTACAAACAAAAAAGTATATATGTAGTATATCAACTATATAATGTCCACGACACAAGCTTTGCTTAGTGTGGCACTAGGTTGCGCTGTGTGTTAATGTCCAGCGATATTTATTTATTTATTTATTCTTCGCTGCAATTTTGGTATCGTTAACAGAAACGTTTCTGTAGCTCACATGAATCAATAGCATGTTACGAATTTATTAACAATTTTATTCCCAAAATTCTATGCTCTAAGTTCTCTGTGTTTTACTAGTTTAAATTTCCACAATCTTCATTATTCACTACAGTAAAAACATGCCTTTTTTCGGCCAGTGTTTCATTACACACACTTTTAACAGTAGTTTCATTACCCGTATTTACCAGAACGTTTTCATTCATATTGTCTTGCAAAATGCCTGTTTAAGAATGACCTTGCTTTGCGTTACTTTTGTAAGGTATGATTACTGAAGTTTAGATATTAATCCTAATGTGGCAACGTTGTTGTAATCAGATGACATCGTCGCCGGCGCAACTCGAGTTCCGCTCTACTAACCGACTCTGTTTTGCTTGTGTGGTTTACATTTACATGTTGGGAGGTGTTTTGTGTCAAATGTAGTTGTAACTAGAGGGTCTATACAAGTGACAGTCAAAGTGTTTAGTATTTCTTTGAAATTGAATTGAAATAGGATTTTCGGTAGCTTTTATGTGTCTTTCCAGCGCCTTTTTGACTTCGTTATAGGGATTTGAACTCCCCTTTGGTGGAAAAAATGCCTTGCCACCAAAAAATGCTATGCTATTTTATAAAATGAAATGATGATACAATGGAAAAAGGAGGGTTTTAAAATGAACGAATCTTCTCTCAGGGGATTGAAGATTTATCAGTTAGAGAATAAGGAAGATATTCTGGTAGCTTCCAAAACAGTCAAAATTGAAGGATGAAGTTTAAGTATAACTGTTTTGATAGTAGCTGTAAGAGAAACCATCTCAAGCAAACATATAGGTATAATTTAACATCTGTTTAATATCACTTCACGGTATAGCATTCCACATAGCCGTGGGTGGTACATTCCTGACGATAATTGCTTTTGATTCCTTCACAATAATTTACGAGGATATGAATGACTCAAATACAAAGTAACATGACGGATGAGCATTTTTAAATACTTGTAATTACTGACTTCGCAAAAAACGGACACAAAGACTCTCATGACGTCATAATACAATCAATCAATATTTCGATGATTTATAACAAAAACATCGAAGATAATTATTAGAGTTAAGAGGAGAATGGGAAGCTATTGGAAATCAAAGGATTTCCTGTCTTATTGTTGAAAGGTTTAAGTTAACTTTCCCATGAAGTATTTAGTTGGATTCTTTAACAATTTGAAAGAAGCATTGGCCTGCGTAAACGAGCCACTGTTTTTGTGTATATGTAACAATAATTGGCAATTTTGCTACTAAAAAGCCGCCTCTAAGTAGACCGTTACTTCTATAAAAAGTTTTGAAATTATTCTGGCAATCGAGTTCACTAGTTAGGGTTGTAGGATTAGATTAATTTGTTTTTTTGCTAATTGCTAAACTATTAGATTGATAACTTTGCACCTTTTTTTGCTTTGAAAGATCGTGATCACATTTTGTTGAATGACTCGTGAGTGCTCAAAAATGATATTTCGCTTCAAAAACTAACTTACCTATATATTTCCTCATCTTATCTACGTTTAATGACATAATCAATCAAAACATTATTAAAACCTAATCGTCCACCATTATTAATCGAGAAAATAAAAAAAGTTTGAATTAGTATAGTTTACTTCGTAGTAAAGTAACACATACGAAAACAACAAAAGGCAGACGCACCATTCTAAGTATACCAATCAGCTGATGAGAATGGTGAAACGCGATAAAATAACCTACAAATTTCCCGAAAACTGACAACCCTATTTTCGAATTCACACCAGTAATATCCGTATTCACGATTGTTTTCTTGTATAATAATCACAATGATGGTTTATGCTTTTTTAATTTCCGCAAACCATTAGAACAGACTCGGATTACTTTCGATTTCATACGAATGCGATGATTATAGCAATTTTAACTGTTTTATTATAATAGCGGCACTCGTGTTCACTTTCAATTTTATTTGAAAAGTTCTTTGCTGCTTCTAATTCATGTGGAAAAATGTGAAATGATTTACATTAGTTTTTTCTCCACTGGTAGGAGAGGAGGTCAAGTCACTCAATTTAAACTGCCGTATTCAGCTGTATCCAGTAAGAGTGGAAGGCGACTCCAACATAGTAAGGAAACAGGCTAGGCAAATGATGATGATGTCCAACAATTTATTAGTCAAAACAACTCTACATCTTCGCCTACAACACGCCGGAAAGGGTTTTGTGGGAGGTACTCTTGAATTCCATCTAATAATGAAAAGCCCTAATGATCCACTATCGGCATCTAAAGAACCTAACAAACAAGACAAAATAAAAAAGAAAGCTAAATTAACTCCGTGTACCTTTGTCCATCCAGCTTAACTATTCACCAACTCAGAACCATCTACAGTCATAAACCAAATGATCCAATTACTGGACGTCTTCATATAATACTCCATGAGTCTAACGACTCATTCAGTGTACTAAATCAAATTCGCAACCACTGCTAACTTTCTCTTCATTACTGTATCTTCACATCAAATCCTAATCAGAATCAATCATGGTCTATCTGTAATGCATTGCCATGTAGGGATATAGTGACTCGTTAGATGTATCGATATTAAACTCATTAGTTTTATCGATATACTTTCTAGCATTAGCAATAAAATTAGGTCTAGCAATAACAGTATTTACAAGATTATTAAAAAGCTCTTGCGATTGCAGTGAAAAAAGCGATGTCACAAAAAGACACTGCAAAGCAGAAAATATTTTCAGTGAATATGGCATTTGTTGCCAAAGTCGTTGTCTTTAATTTTGTATTGTTTTTTTTTGTCATTATCTCCCAATACCATTCTATGTCTATCTCTTATTTTCTTCAAACTATCGTATTATCGATAACCTGCTCCAATCCCTGACCCTTCCTTACCATAAATGCTTTTACAATTGTGTACTGTAATGCACAATTCGTGGCGTCATCTTTCTTATAATCTAGCCTCATATTGTCATATTCAGTTCGTTATTTGCCCTGAATAGCCTTCGTTAGTGCTATTTTGTATTTATTTGCGAATGGACAGTCAGTCATGCTTAATCATTCGTCTGATTTATCGCCCAGGATAGCATATTGTTGGTAGATAACATCTGTGATGTTTTAGTAACGCTCAGTAGATGGCGTGACGTTGACATTTGTGGAGGCACAATCAATGGTCAGCAAATTATATATTGAAAGTAATGGTGAGCTTCAGAAGTTATGACAAGACAATACCAATATTAGTTGCTATTTTGTTTAATGTACTGGTTTGTTGTCTGATTGAAATTATTGTTTAGATAAGGGCTGCTGAAGAAATACAAATTGATGATCTGTCATACAGGGATGAAATTGATTACAGCGTAAATCTTCTTTGAATGAGAAGCGGCTTTTACTTTGCAGTGCAACAAGACGATCGAATCGTAAGATGTCTTGTCACCTTCGTCAATGTTATTTAGGTAGACCTTCACTGCCGATTAGTTTTACATCAATTGTTTAACTGTTGCTTCGTGAACATTCAAAGTGTGTCCATTGTTGTACCTACATTTTACATTCCACGTCATTCATTGCATTCTGAGAAAATTCTAAACTATGTGAGCCAATAAACTCAGCGTTTATATTAGCCTCTGCACTTGATATAACATTTTAAATATGGTAAGGTGCGAACAACGGTGTCGACTATGCAAGGTTGACCACACCTCGATCGCCTTATGCTATTTATGTTACTACTGCATCGACTACTTGTGTCTCGTCATATTTATGTCCTGTTATATCCTTCTGAACTTGTTTGAGAATTAGAGCATCTAATATTTTTGATGTAAATGACGATTATGTAAATGGATTGATTGTGGTGATAGATCCATAAATAGAACATTAAACAATGATCTACATCGTAGTAGGTTATTATTTTAGTCACAACATTTATAGTGTTGTCCAAATATACAGCTGCTTGATTTTCTTAATTAATTACACGATGCGGACATGGTTTACACTAAATGTATATAACTCATAGGTACCTACATAATAATAATGAACATAAAATACCGCCTTTTTTCCATTTCGATATGCAGAAACTACAGAGCGACACCTTATACGATCCTTGCATCTAGTCTAACTCCAAATTCAATTGATTCTCTATCAGAAGTGAAAAGATTGTCATTTCTAGCGGTACCATTGTTTTTTACTTCAGACAGCAGTAATAGAATTTATTTTTATTGTTGATTTAATATCACGAAAAGAGAGATCTATAATAACTTATGTACTACACAAATACACAATACTTCTTGTGATCACGATGTTACATTTCATTACAGTTACGAGATTGCATGCTAACGTTTAGCGTGCTTCACCTGCTCAGTTGAGCAAAACTCTATTTATGTAATTAATAGGGTTTGTTTGACTTCTGTTAACATTATCATTTACACCTGCAGTGGCATTAATGCGAATACTGAGATGATTGTTATTACCTACTGATTTATTTTAATCAAATTATCAAGCACGGATAAAGTTCTCAGCTTCTATTTCTTCATTTTCATCAAGAAGTCCTGGTAAATAAACACATAAAGATTCTGTACATCGGTAGTATTGTTGTTGTTTTTTTAAGGTCTTACTAAATGCCAAATACTTTTCTGGTCATTGCCCATTGATAAATTTTATTGATGGTTCTCTTTCACGAAATCAATCAGGCTTTGAGTCGGCTATCTTTTGATTGATTTACTTTCATTCATTCAATTTCGTACAGTTTAGATGAGGTATTCATTCTTACATTTTAAAGGGAAAGGTGAATGACCGTCGCGTCGGTTCAATATCAATAAACGACAGTTTTATCAAAAGGACGGTGATATCATTCGGTAACATTTCTAAATAAATTCCAAGATTATTTAATTTAAGCACTAAAACGTGAAGTTTCTACCTGAGACTCGCTTTTTCCTTAAATTTCGGGACGATGACCTCAAAAACTTTTTATTTCGGTAATAATAAATTGCTAAAAGGTACAAAAGATTATGTGCGATAAATCTCACTTAATTAGAGTATGCCTAAACGCCTTTTAACAACATCATTTCAAAAGTAAGACACAATGGATGCCTTTGTTTAGTAAAATGATAATACTTTATCGAACACAAAATTGTCATCGGAACATTAATAATTGTTAAACCAAAGTAGGTAATAACGCACAAAACGAGACCCACTTTTTATCTAACTGCACAGAAAAAGATAAATAAGAAGTCAACAAAAAAGTAGTAGAAAAGAAGAATCTAAAAGTGCAACGATTTTGAGGCGAGATAACGAACGGTAACATAATAAAAGAAAAACTTAGGCAATGTCCCAAAAATTCTAAATTTAAAGAAGGTTAGGTCATTGTCGAGATTAGAAGCAGCATCCCGCTGTGAACAGAATTTAATATTCACCCTGAGATGCCAAAACGCGGCTTAAAAACAGGTTAAGAACTTCAAAAAATTAAGGTTTGGTTAAACTTTTTTATACAGAATTTTGGAAGCTTCCTAAGGAATATTGTCTTTGTTAAAATAATTTTACCAAAACCCTTGAAACTTTATTACAAGTATAATATAAAGATTTGAAACAATGAATGGTACATAAATGTAATTTTTTTAAAGTACAGTAAAGTTCCACTCATTTTAATACTCAATGCTACTTATCGCGTCCATTTTGACACTTGATTGTAATGATGTTGAAAATTAATTCTCGAATAGTCGTATCTATACATCACGAATAATTGAGTAATATATATCACATAACTGTGATACTGAGTTGCATATAATGCGTGCGTTGGACCATATATGAACAATCATACATTGCGATACATTACCACCTAGTGGAGGTCGAAAGCCAAGTATTGTAAAAGTATACATTTCCACACTTGGGTTTAGAAATGGCATTTTTTGCCCTTGCTTTGGTTAAATAAATAATGAAGAATGTGGCAAAGATGGTAATGTTGGTAGAAATATTAATGGAGATGTCAATATAAAGGCTGCTAAAGATTTAAGAAAAGACAGGCCATAGCCAGTAGTGGGTGAAGTCGGGCTGGAAATGATGACGATGATGAAAGATTTTTGATACTTTGAGGTTACTTATTTAGAAGTTGATGACGTCTTATATGTATGTACCTACATTTCAGTTTATAATAACAGTTATTGTGTTGAGCTACAAACACGAATAGAAAACAATGCAAACTCAAAGCTATTTAATAAATATAACGTCTTTCCATGTTGCACTTTCAAATACATAGCTCCCCATTCAAATCTAACCCTTGAATTCTTACAATTAAAATTCACAATTGCATTGCACCGGTCATTAGTCTACATACGCAAGTAACAGTACAGCGGCCTTGCAGGGTCATGTTTCCTGCATTCTTGGTTATACTGGTACTATTAGAGATAAGTGAACTTTCAATATCGAAATAGTTGTTGATAATAATAAGAAAAGGTTTGTTGGGCATTGGTATGACGTAAGACATGATGATAAAATTGCAACAAGAAATAAAAAAGACGAAAGAGATTTGTGATACAAAAGAGGGGAAAAACAAATAACGATCCCAGTGAGACTATTCTGCAAAATGATATAACTGCTATATGACGTTTTACACCTGAACAGCAAACTGTTGGCTCAGGTAGGTCTATGTAGGAATACAAGGTAATTACTCAAATACACAATTCATGCAAATATACAAAAACACATAAAGTCAATTTGCGAATTACCTAAGTGATGTTGGCGATTTATTCTTCAACTCTTACATCCGTATGTATTCAGTTGTCATAATAATTTTTTAAGTCACTTTTGCTGTCATGTTTTCTAACTGTTCGGTCTCATTTTTCATATTTAAAGCATATTTCTCACTTGTTATAAAGTTCTTTTTGTCAGTAACGTTAAAAGATTCCATTTCATTAATAATGTCGATGATAAATCTATCTTTTGAGCATCTTTGAAATGTGTATCTTTTTTACTTGTATTTTGAAGTTAAATTCAATTTCTGTAAGTTTCGTCTTGATCGTGTAGACCATTATCCCTTTTGGGAGTGGGTTTTCGGATTGTTAATTAACGTTAAAGTTTTTTAGATAAAAGGGTTCTTCCCAAAGCTGTATTCTTGTTCCTCTCATTTCGGTTACTTTTGGTGATTTCCCCTCCCGGAGCAGATTTCTTCTTTTTTGTCACTTTAGGTTCTTTAGATTCCTAAGCACTTTTAAATTTGATACGCTTTAACATCTCAAAAAATTGATTATTGGGTTCATCTAATGTTACCTTTTGTCTAATTTGGGTGTATCAAAATGCTCGTCATTGATTTTTATAGACATTTTTAGTGCATTATGACTTGTCTCAATGTAAAGTCGTGAACAAAGAAGCTATAAGTTACCTGATTGATATATTCACTATTGCAGCATATACCTGCAACGCTGTACCAACTATAACCAGTACAGCTTAAGACTTAATCCTAGACGAAATGAATAAAACATCAACTAACATGTCGTCTGCTTAATTGCTTAGAGCTGATTTATTCTACCTGCAGCTATGTGGAGCAGCCTTGGTCATCTCTAGTCGACCTTTGATAGAATGCAAACCGTTTATGATAGTGAACGGCAGTGCTAACTTGTCGAGCTTTTCTAGGAAAACGTAGGCTTTGGGAGTTAATTTTATGCTTGATTCTATGAAGGGAATATCGCTGCTATCTTGGATTATTGTCTCATAAATTTTGTTCAAGGTGTGCTTAGCATTTGCGGTTTTAGGATCTTTAAATGTGGAATAGGACGTGTGAATAGGATACAGTGTGAGTTTGAGTTAGTGGTTGGCTTCATTTTTCTTTTGTGTTGCGTCTATTGTGTTTGGATAGTGATAAGTTAAAATAAAGCCAAATCAAGCATCGATTTTGACTTTATCTTGACCTTTATATTTGCGTGTTATTTTCGCATCAATCTAGCTCGATACAACGATTATATCATTGGTGACCTTATCGTCAAAATTATGTAGACCAAATGATCTAGTTACCATATCGGGATACAAGGGTGACTCAAACTAACAACACATTTCAAAGTTTATGAACAAAATCAAAACAAACGATAGATATAAATCTATATAATCTCATTTTAATCTGAATTTGATTTAATAGACCGTAGGTAAAGCAATAATGTAATGGCATGTTCTGACCTCTGATGGCGGCGAGTCACGATTCGGCAAATGTAATAAATTCTTCGATTGAGTCGTTATTTCATTGAAAGTGAACGTTATACGAGTTTTGTCTTAGTTATAAATGCAGGATACAGCAATTTGGGTATTGGCTAATTTGTTTATGAGATATGCCTAAATCCAAGTCACGGTTCTCTGTTTTAGTCGTGTTTGGAGTAGTATAATAGACAGACTGCTAACATTTAGTCAAATTCTTTAGCAGATATTCAAGTCTTTTAAAAGAAATAAATGAAGTTACAAAATACTGAAAGAATGTAACAAAAAAATTAACTGAAACAGAACAGTGAAATATGGACATAATAGTTTCAAATGCCGCCGTCTAAATCTAAACTGATAAACAATAACTTCCCTTACAATTGGTACTAAATGTCTAGATACAATCTAGCTGAGAAAAACTTGGATAGAAACAAAGAAAACTTTTCTTTTTAATAAAACTTCATTACATTTCCGTGACTCTTAGAAGGTGAATTTACTAAAAGGAAATAAAAATGAGAACATAAAAATTGGAGATAAGGAATCCAACATCCAGAGTAGAGCAGTGATGCTCTCAGCGGTTCCGACTCCCAATTCCGAGGTTGTAGGTTCGAACCCAGGCAGGTGCGTTACTTTATGTAACATAACATCACGCCTGTGATAATAGAAGGGTAAGGCAAAGGCATACCTAATAGTACAGTAACATTTCGCTAGTTATGTTTAAATCCCATGTAATAGGGGGCCAGCCTATTGCCATCAACTTGACACAAATGCAGACAATATTGCTGTTTTTGAGAAATTCCAGGAAACATCCAATAGCACTTAGCCGGACCCGAAAATCAAACCCAGGACTTGCAGTTGCGCTTAAAGAGGAGGCCAGTGTCCGAGCAGTGGGAAGCATTAAAGGCTGATGTTATTGTTATGTGGTAATCAAACATCCATTACATCGTGAAAAGTGTTAACAAAACGAAATAAAAAATTGTGCTCACTGAGACGTTTCATTTAATGGATAGCACGCACTTGGCAACTGACGTCATAATTCATTCAATTGTTTGAAACTAAATTGCCATACATATTAGATTGGTCAATATTAAAGTGATCCAATTTCATACATATTATTTATTATGTAAGTAATTGAATCTTCAAGATGAGTGGTCGTTTAATTTCAGTGAGATGTTCATGCAATGTTTTGATGTAATGCAGTTGACTACTCTTTTAGCTACTTGGTGTTGCCTATTGCCAAAATCATCTCCTCTCTTGCATATTTAGGCATTACATTTTGGTCTTAGTTATTCCACTGTCCAAACTTACTTGATACATCTGGACACGGACTAAACCTGTACTACTTTGCACACCATAACTGTGGTACTCAATGAATCGGGACATAATTTCGTCATCATTTACTTTAAAGACATAAGGCCATTCAAGACTCTCAAGTTAACAGTTACAGGTGTTCGTGTCACTAACACAACTATACCTTTTCTAATAATTTCCAATTTGCCGTTGAATTTCAGACTTTATCTCACTGGAAGAAGAGTTATTGAAAATGATGGCTAAGGTTCTTTAATCCATACGTGAACTTTAATAAATGAGTCAATAGTGTCATGAGGTTGTATATGATTAAAAGTCCAATGATAAGGATGAGCCAAATGATGTAAGCTTTAATAAATAACTGTTAAGTAATATGTTTTTACGTAATTTAATTATTGTGAGCATGAGACGTGACACGACGTTTATTTTTTACATATTTTTTAAAGAGGTAATTGATATCGTGTATCTCTAACTAGGTAATACTGCTTAGGTATCTTAAAAGTTTTATTAATCATTTTTTCTTTAATCGATGCATGAAGTCTTAGTCTTGGGTTCAATACAGCTATAGGTCAGGCAAAGTGTTATTGGGTGTTTCCCCATCAAGAAATTCAGTCGGTATTCAGTTCGAAAGCTAGGCTTGGTAGCTTTGTGTTTGTCCCCTGTTACATGGAGCATAAAAATAACTGGCAAAAACAGGTTTTACTTAAGATACAGCTCTACCTAACCTTCAGGGATTAAAGGTGTGATAAAACAATTCAGCTTCAACTACCGCTTCAGATTTTTCAATCCCCAAAACGACTTACATTACATTCTTGCATAATTTCGTCTCCATAATCTATGAAAGGTTGACAATTCTTACCAAATAGGCTAAAGAACAAGTGTTGCTGTCTTGTAAAAACGCCACAATAGTTGATTAATTGCCAGATGACAAACCAGCTGTAACCTGACAAACCACGTGTCATATGAGTGACAGAACTTGTTTGGGAGGGCCTTATACTATTTCCGGAACTTTGCAAGTGCGTGAGTGATATAAAAAATGTGACAGAGTTTCCTTGTATGGTTGTATGATCAAATGGAGCTGATCAGGATCTTTAGTGGTTTTGTTGTCATGGACAGTTATGATGAGGAAAGGTTTATAATATGAGAGCAAGAAATGGTCTAAATTAAATTGGAAATGCAAGATATTATATGCACAGAACCAAAACTTACAGACACAATTAAAATAAAAGATTCTTATTCATTATTGCACACAAAAATAATAAAGAAAAATATACACCAAATTAAAATGTATAGTTTATGTACAACGGCGAGCTTAACCCAGAATTGGATAGAAAAAATAATTATATCTCAGGCAAAATTTGCTACTATGTCAGCTTATCTGCAGTTCATAATGCATTAGCCGATCATACAGTATCTAGCAACTTATCTTCTAAAGCTTATGAAGAAACACTAACCTTACCCAATGATATAACAAGTTACAAAGATAACGCCACTACTGTAAATTATCTTAAACATCTTTCAACGATAAACATCGTCGTGTGAGAATCTCTACACACATTACAAACACGCATAGTCGTGAGCGAAAGTCTCAACATTACGTAAAAATTTAGGCGTTGCTAACCATATAATTTAAATATATTATACTTTAGCCAAATTAGAGACAACATTTGGCAAGGTACAATAAGGTAAATAGGTGTGAAGGTCAGAATTAAATAGTTCTCGTAGGATGGCACTTATTGTATGAAAATGTCGTCATACTCGTCATCTGCTTTGATCGTATTCAGTGAGTATGTCTTTAAGCACGACAAAACGAAATTGCGTTAACACCATTTGAAGCTCCATACGAAGGTTAAGTGCTAAATTTAAATTGCCCCAGCAAAAAAGATAAACAAAAATAAATGGGCATTCATTTTGACGAAAGCGAACTAATTATTACAGCCAAAAATATAAGGTATCCTACAGAAAACATTCATAGTTCCCAATCCCAACTAGTCAAAATCATAAGGAACACCCATGAAAACGAAAAAGAACAAGTCTCACGGGAGATCACTGACCATCATTCAACCGATACTTCCAATCGATCAAAAATCAACTTTATCTTGTTATGGACTAAGTTGACTATCAATTGAGATAAAAACTGCATATAAAAGCTGCAGAACAAGACAGGTGCGTGAAAACGAAAGTTGTTCTCTTCCTGCTCACCCGTTTGCCTCGACTTGAAACCAGGTATGGATATAACTATTTAGACTTTGATATGCAAGGACGATACAAATATGTAGTCAAAGATCAATGATAAAGATGTATAGATAAGTAGTAATGTTGATATTATAATGATGAAGTTATGATGGATAATATTTGCAATGGTGGTGTGCTTAAAGAAATAGTGCGTGAGAATGTAATCGATAAATTAAGTGTGGTATGACAAGATGAGCAATCATTTAAACGATACAGAAACGAATATTTATATAACCTCTAATGGTTCCGGAAGCTATAGAAGCATGAATTGTATCAATATTTAAGTAAAACAGACAATCAGGCACGTGATAATGTAAATCGGAAACAAGTAAATACAGATTATAAAAAATAAGACCCACTTAATGTCGCAATCAATTTTACGAAAACAATTAAACCATTAAACGAGCATAATGAGAACGACACGATACAGGAAACATATACAGATGAATTTTATAACTTTATGACACAGCACGAGCCAGCAACTCTTCCTTTCGTATGGGTTGGGAGTTCGTATCAACTACTTTCACTGAACAGACGCTAAAAAGTGAAACTGGAATCGGCGTAGGCAACGGAATGCTGGCTAACCGTGATAATGATGACGTAAAAAATTACAAAGAATTGTTTATATATGTTGAGGAAAGTTTTGTTGTGGAACGTGTACTAGATAATTCAGTTTGAGCTAGTGGTAAAGCAATTAGGAGAGAAGATATTAATTGCGAGACATAAAAGACAGCTGTTGTAAGTAATAATAATAACAAAGATCTGGATGAAGATCATGAAAAACAACAATTTTTAATAATAGTTACCTTGCTAGCTGTTTACAACATAACCCTTTATAGCACTTAAAAAACTCGATTGTAGAGCACATATGCTTGAAGCAAAAAGTTGTCAATACATATATTAAAGTTGCAAAAATGAACTAAAATGAAACAGCTGCTGACGAGAAGTTTGGAGGTCACCCAGTTAACGTAATGAGGGAAAGGGAAGGACGTAAGGATATAATTACAGCACATCATGCAATTCGAGAACCTCGATTTGAAAATCAACAAACTGTTAAACGAAACGCAACCGAGCTAAAATTCGATTTAGCAGTTGAAGATCGGATCGTTCACATTATATTCCACGAATTCGGTATAAAATGGAACGTAATTACAAATATCTCGACACTAAAATCGAATTGAAGGTTGAACTTTGCAAAGAGGTCGGAGTTAACGAAATGTCAATTGGCTGGTATGGTGCGTTGTTTGCATTTGCACTACATACAGATTTTCGTGAGATTGATGTTAATCAAATATTTGGTAATTACACAGAGTATGAGTAACGTTGTAATTAAGTTGTTTGTTTTAAGCTCTGAGATTTAGTACGATTTGCAGTGTCGGGTCCGAAATCGAGTCACGATGCTAAAACAAATGAACGTGGGCGTGAAAAGTTACAACAGGAGTAAGATTTTATTGCTAAAGGTGTGTACTTATAAGCACGATTAGGCCCTTATACGGAACTTACTAAGGATTGGTACAAGTTACGCAAAATTACCAACAAGGCACACGAATTTTTATGATCCCATCATAGTCTTTCATGTTCTGATTCCTGTATCAGTCTTACTCAGCTTTTTTCATACAAAGCGTTTTGAAATAAATCATGACATTATTGCAAATAAGCAGACAGTTCGAGGAATGAAAGAACTTTGATGTCTTAAGGATTTGATCTTAAAAAATGCTTATCATTCTTTGGGTCGATTTTGCGAAGGGTTTAAAAATAAAAATCGATTTGTGCAATACAAGTATAATAAGTTTCAATTCAAGTTTGCTTGACAGTGGAATAATTACAGGCCCCGATATTATTATATGCTTACCAAAAGAATTTACTATAAGTTCTTTGTGTGAGAAAAATACAATAGTTTTTAACTAATTCCATTTATCTTCGTGCTTTAGGTACACCTTGCCTACTTTTTTAGGCTACCTGTCCCTTAATTTATAAATTATATCGGCCAGCCGGATGTGGGGTGCATTCGAGTCTTTATTTTCAAGGACAAGCCGAATACCAACTGTTCCCACGTGAAAAGGGCAACGGGGACTACCGCTTTAAATAGTCTTTTGTTTTTGGGGTTTTCTTTATTTAGTCATGCAATTACATTGTCTTCTTCATTTGAATACGATGTATTGCTGTCGAAATTGCAATCTTGATTTACATATTTAGACATGAAGACAGTACTCAAAACTTACCCTGTTTTTTCCACTACATCAGCAAAAGAAAAATAATTAATCTTGTGACAATCCCGTTCATTTAAAAATGAGAATTCTAAATGCTAACTTTAGTGATGCACTGATGCAAATCTATCAACCTATGCAAGATCCACATGGGGCAAGATACCTACATCATTATCTTCAAACGCACGACAATCTAATCTTCAATTACTACCACTGACCTTTTCTAACGCGCAATTACATTGCACGCAACTAAATATCAAGCATACAAGTGACAACTGTAAACTTTCGTAAGACTAGCTGGCAGGCCGGAGACCTTACGTCATTTCTCTTTAAAACGCTGATTTAAATGTCAAATATTGACCCATGACACGCATTCCGCCACCCGTCTTATTATCCGTCAAAATATCGGAGACTTGCCAAAGTCTTTTTGAATGAAGGAAATGAACGTCATTCCAATTTGACAGCATTTTTTTTATTTTGCAATATTTGTCACTGGGTAATGGAACCGATAGTCCTACTGTCCCGTTCTCATTTTAACTTTGATTTTGAACATTATTCTCGCTGTTATACGGTTTATATACGAGGTAAAATAACTATGAAATAATTGCAATATTGATTGTGTTTCTTATATGGAAGCTATTGCGATAGTAATTTAAAATTAACGAAGCTTCATTGATGTGTATGATGTTAAACAAATGTTACGTATCGCGGTTATTGTTACTATGGATGCATCGTTCGATAACGTTGTGGTTATGAAATTGGCATGTAAGACTTTGTTACACGCGAAATTAACAATACAAGATCAAGAAGTGAATGCAAAGATAACTTAGTTATTAAACATGCTATTGCGGTACTAAGTAGCAATGCTAAAAGTGCAATTGCTCCTGCTGAATTCGATGCCATTAAAAAAACCTTGGCTAATTAAGATTATAATAATAAAATATTATAAAGCAGAAGAGTTTGTTTGTTTGTTTGGTTGAACGCGCTAATCTCAGGTTCAAATTGATTTTTTTTTGTGCAAAAATATTGCAAAAACGGGTATATTTTTTCCTTTCGTTTTTCTCTCTTATGTGACGCAGACGAAGTTGCGTGGGTCAGCTAGTTAAGATTAAACACCGATAAGCTGAATCAAGATGACCAAAATGTAGTTATATTATACCAAACAAGATAAATAAAGATTTCAATGGAAATATTACGAGTACCTAAAATTCGTAATTGCTTCAAAGGACAATGAATAAAGTTAACCTACTTATGTTTATTCATAAAACAACTAACTCTCATACAAATACAAAGATAAATAATAAAAGATGTATCTCATATCCAAACATAAAATCTATAAAAAAGAAGAAACCGCCCATGTCTTTGTTGATAGTTCTTCAAACTACACGTTTTCACTTTCGTTACCTACGTACGACGTAGTGTGTCGTGTCCGTAAGATTGTTGAACGTCACGCGGATCGTGATCTCAGCACAATTAAAGTGTCCAAAACAATTACTATCACAGAATGATGATGGGGGAAATGATGGTTATGTAAAATGTAATGCGGAGAATTTATCTGAAGATACCCTAGAAAATTGTTTTGAGATGAATTTGTTTGTAGTGCTGTAATGCAAGAATCTGAATATTTCTATAGATTCAAACCAAACACCGTACTATGAG
This sequence comes from Xestia c-nigrum, assembly GCA_916618015.1. NCBI lineage: Eukaryota > Metazoa > Arthropoda > Insecta > Lepidoptera > Noctuidae > Xestia > Xestia c-nigrum. The sequence goes on along the minus strand of OU745245.1, from coordinate 6,925,980 downwards.
TTAACAAACATCAAAAATGGTAAGACGCAATAGTAACGAATAAAAAACCCAACATCAAAAATATTTCTACAAATCTTGTGCAACACATCAAACGAGCGACGTATCTATAGAATATTAATATGCAGTTGATAATTTTTGTCGTAAAATCACGAGTAGACAGACCGACAGCTAAGTTGGTCAATAACAGGTGTCAAGACTTGCGACACTGCGCGAGCGCAGGCCGCTGTAAGCTGTAATAAGGACACTGTCGTATAATGGCACGCACAATCGGCGACTGATTAGAGCCTATTAGATACGAACGTTTGGAAACGCGACATTAATGTAAATTACCCAGATTTTAACTTACAAAACCAATTTCGATGCAAGTTAAAACAAAAAAGAACTGAGTAATGGGTAAGCAAGATCATAATAATATGTATTTCACAGAAGAATATTCTTAAGCTAACACTGGTAGCAGACAAGCGATAATGAATTAAAATACTCATCAAAAGACCACAAAATAGTACAAAAAAAAAATAAACCTGTAGAAACGAAGCAATAAAACTGACAAGGCAAGACCAAACTAGACTTACAAGATGAATGGAATAATTTCCAACTTTGAAATCATAACGTCTATTTTTAAATTTCTGTGAAAGAATCGCTCGAAGTAGAATTCGCGGTGACCTTGAACTACTTTAGAGTTGCATTCGTTTCTTAATTTCGGTACGGTTTATGGAGCCTTGATATTAGAAGCAAAAGAGTCAAGTAAGATTCGTGACTTCAATATTATGCACTCGCAAAATGTTAGCAATGCAAATCATACGTCAGTCTGTCCAATGATGGCGGATGATAAAATTGTGAAGATTAAAAGGGTAAAGTTAGACCTGCTACTAAAAGGGTAATTTATAAAGATCCTACTGATTTCAAAGCTTGAAAGGACGTTATTGCAAGAAATGATATAATATACTATAATGTGCAAAGACATACGTACAGTTTTAAACAATTTTATGGAGCTGCATGAAACTTACAAGAAATTCCAACAATGCGTTTCTTTGAATAAAAAATAAATACATGGCAATTTGCATCATCATTACAAGATTACTTTTTATGCAACAAAGCAAAATTTGAATGAACCTTACGGTTTCAATCAAGGTATATTGCTGAACTGGACCTGTTGAGGTCAATTTGGCCCTCCCACTGTCACGTCAGATCAATGCCCTCAGATATATCCGGCAGTTCTGATGCTGATATAATTATTCGCACTTGAAATCTTAAGGCGTGGAGGCATTCGTTATGGGGTGTTAAGGAAGGAATTAATTATCTTTTGACTCCAAAAGAACAGGTACTTGAAGTTGACACCTTGTAAGAAAATTCTGATGTTGGGTAATTAAAAATGAAATTATGCAATTTTTTATCTTATTTGATCGAAATTAATGGATGTGATCTAAACCACAATAATTTAAACACTAAACATGTGTAATTACTTTGTCTTGCTTAATCTTACTTTGATATAACAAAGTCAAGCACCGGTACGGTAATGCCAGCAAACTTCAATAAATCACTTGCAATTTGACATTGCATAGCTATAAGGTCAAAAGTGTACGCGACCAGATGTTTTCCGGCCAATTTACGATGCTGTAACTTGTGCATTGTTAGTCATCGGTCACGATCTTGATCAATGGGTCAGAGTTGACCGTACTTCGACTGACAGACAAGCTAACATTGCAAAAGGACTCTTGTTGAGCAATGTTTGTTTTGCAAATACTTTGGCATTAACTAAATGGCAAGCGAAGTGAAGTTTCTTGAGAAATATTAACCATAACTTGAAAACCTGCAATTCTAGTCGATTCATTTAGGTATTTACTTCGCTTTACGAAATGCAGAAAGGAATCTGGCGTCTTCATTAAAGTTTCAAAAAGATTTAATCAAGAAATTAAGAGTAAACCTAAACCTTACGATAGTCTGCGGTTTGTTTCCATTTAGGATTACATAATTAGTTATCCATGGCGTAACAACAGAAACAACGAAATTCTGCGATAAAATCACAGAGTCTGTAGATATAAACTATTGTTGATGTGTTCCACAGATTTTGGATACAGATAGTAATCAAACCGATGGTATTGATGTAAGGGATGAGAAAGAAACAAAATCTGTTGAGAAAAAAAAGGGGCAAATACACTTTCAGCCACAACCACAGGAATCAATAGAAAAATCTATCAATAATAATGTTTTGATTGAATGTGGCGTTCGTGCTTCTAGGCTTTCACTGTCAACCGCAGATATTATATCCGCGAAAGCTTTAACAAAAACTATAAATGGAGGCGTCGAACAAACAGCATTGTGAGAGTCAATCGAGACACTATTGTGTGACTGTTACGTCAATAGACAATCAAAGACATTTCAATACAATGCTACTGAATTTAGTGCACGCATGAATGTTATTTATCCCCAGTTGTCGATGGATATCGAAATAGCGATGGTATCGCTAGTAATGTTGATGCTAAGTAAAACGTGGTAAGTGTCAGAGTCAGTATATAGTACGGCGTGTTCTCACGTCCTTAATAACTGTAAACAGTCGGAAACGGTTACAAAAACGTAACCAAAGACAAAGGAAAGGAAAACGTAATATGCACGCGGAACAACTATGGGAGACAGTAGTGTTTAAGTTGCAAATTGAGATAATTAATTTCAATTTGTAGTTGTGTAAGACAAAATGATGATGCGGAATTTGGATACTTTCATGGAGAATGCGAGTATTTGGATACAACAGACTTGTGAAATTTGCAATATTCCCAGACCACTAGAAATATTCTTAGTTAAAAGTCGAAACATAACACTTAAAATAACATCAAATAATATCACTAAGTGGACACACGTATAGGTCCTAATTTGTGGAAAGCAAAAGATTTCACTTTGACAAATTGTCATAATGGTTTCTCCTATGATCTGTCATTGGCTGCTATTATAGCAGTAACTGTGTGAACTGAGGCATGAACATTACTTACATCGGCTCGATGACCTCGTGATGGATGCATAGAAAGTTTAAATACCAATTTGGGTATCGTTCGCCTATTATGATTTGATTGCCTACTCATTAGTCTTTGATACAATGGCAGGAAACGGTTCGGTGCCTGTGAAGTGGAGGTTGTGCTTAGGAGACCTGAGAAAAATACTGTTTCCTACAGAATTTTTAACGTGGTATTCATTGATTAACAATTTTTTGCAGTCTTTAAAACGAACGTAACCTCCAGAAAAGACAGACAGTAACGGTGTATACTACAGTTATAGAATTTTACTTTGATTACTAACAAAATCTTTGTGTGCCTTTCACAATCTAAGAGTCCTATTAAATTACATTAGTTAGCCTTCATTAATTGATGTTGATTTTAGTCTTGCAATCTATCAGTTTATTATTCAAATTCACATCGCAACGGTGAGGAAACAGACAGGCATAACGTTTCAACAGCCGGTGCAACCTCACGTTTGTAACATCTTCGATATGGTGCTATTTGCACGGTAACTAGCAAAATTACTTGAAAATGTCTTGGATCAATAGTGAAACAACCAAAGAAAGTTGTATCGGTAAAAGATAAAAATCACGATTTTCTTAAAATTTGCCATTGCCATGACTCGCCAGGTCAGAAAGTCGGAATAATGTATGGAGTTCCCCAAGGTTCAATATTAGGCCCCTAAATTCTTATGTAGCTTAGTCTTCTTTTGCTTAATGCATTTTCTTTTTTATTATAGGAAACACCTACTCTTGATCTTGAGCCTAATGGAAAGCTATGGTTTACTACTACAATGTCAACGAGCATATCTAGACGCCGCCTGCTTTGAAGACTTACGAGTTACGACCTATAGGATGACTATTTATCATTGACTTACCTTATAAAGTTTATCCTTCTGATACCACACATCTTCCTCTTCTTCCACAGGCGCTGCGAACGCCTGTGTTAGATCATCGCGGGAACGCGAAAGTATTCGACGTCGTGACACCATCTCGCCACCCGCAGCCGTCTCAAACGGAACTAGGCTGGAACAAGGAGAAGGAATTATTAGATCTTTTGTTCATGAAATTAGATATTTTATAAAAACACAGAATCTCGATAATGATTTCAGTTGTTTAAATGGAAAGGTTGAATAATATGTTGTGTTAGGGCATGTGTTGTGTTTGGGTTTAAGGTTTAGAAAGCAATTACGGTTTTACAACTATAGTAAATGTTGACTTTCTTTGTCATGGTGGTAAAAGATGAGTCCAAAACACATTATTCAATCAAAATAAAATATTAGTTTAATAGTTGTGCTAAGTACCCACTGTTTATTTTGCAAGTATTGAAGTTGGTGGTTTAGTCTAGGCAAATTATACGTGAAATAAAATATTAATGAGTCATTCATGCTAATATCATAAAAGTTATGTAGTTATTTAAACCAAACTCATTGGAATTTGGTTCAACCGGAAAAGATTCCGATTAGAATACAATAAAAGACCATTTATCAGAATACGTAACTCAATATTATGATTATATCAAAGCGAATGATACAATTGTTGAACTTTCTATAGAAGATTAAAGTTATGTATAGGAGTGTTATGAAACAATAGATGTGGCGAAAGCCAAATATATTGCCATCCTTGTTTGTTTGCCTTTTATCTCTTCATTGATGTTCATTCATATTAAACAACATACCATTAGAGGTATAGAAGCCTTGTTTTAATGTCTATTTAAGTTTATCTTTGGCATTTATATTCATACGATGGCTTTGTAATGTGCAAAGTTTATTTAGCTTTTAAGGTTCAGCAAGTGAGTCTGTTTTTCTTGCACTTTAATTAAGAAAATGCCTTTTTTCGCATTTGGGTAAAGTTTTATAAAACTTTTCTTAACTTAACTTATGTACTATTATTTATTTATCATCCATATTGAACTACTTGTACATTTTAAACACTTCAAGCAAACACAAGAACTTATTCTTATCATGGCTCTGAACAGTACACAAAGTGTCAGCTGCCTGACTTCTCCAGCAATTTCTACGTTTCTTACCCCTGAAGCTACATCAACACTTCGAAATCTATCAACATTACAGTATCCAATAATCTCTAACCACATATTTTCCTTAAACAATGTTTTCTAATCACAACCACTATTAATTTTGTGGGCTCCAGTATAGAGTTTAAAAAATCACCTCGGTTCGTTTGCTACATGTCTTCTATCTTCATTTTTATGTTCTTTACCTCCTTTAACATTGTCAAAAACCTCTCAATCACACGATGCTAAACTAACATCATTCCATCTACAATATTCAGAAACACGCCTAATTTCTCCAAGCACACAGCCTACCCACCTTATCTTGGCTCTCAACAGTACACAAAGCGTCGGTTCGCTTGCTTCCTTCCGACAGCTAACAATGTGTGGCATTGGATTCGACATTGAGGCTCGTACGCCGTGTCTAACGATCGCCTCCGTCTGTTCCTCCCATTCATTTGATACCCACTGTGTTTGTTTTACCTGGGTTTTGAGATTTTGGTGCGTCTTTTAAATGTGATTTGATACGATATTTAGGTTTTGCTTTAAGATAATCGTTTATTTTAGTTTTGTAAAAAAACCTCTTGTCACCGATTGACTCAGATGTCAAGGATTACAAAATTGCTTGTAGTTAATCGTTAACGAACAATTTCTCATCGAATTATCTTGTAACTGCTTAGAAATCTTCACACATCGAATTGTTACGTACCAATAAATTTCAAATTGCTCTTACACGACCAATATTGATCGTATTAGGCCTATTCGAGTTAAACCGTGTGTTAGAGTATCTACTTTCTTTATTTTACGGTATAATATCAGTAAATCTATTGGTCCGACCGCAGCTATTTCAGAGACCATTAATAGCAATTGCTGGAAAGTCGAAAGTACTTACTTTTCTTCACGCGATTTTATCCAAAGCCCAAGTCATTAAATCTTGGTTGGAGACGAATTATCTATTGATGCTGGATTTATTCACTCGTTTGTGTTAACTTCAAGGTTTCTTTCTTTGGATTGATTTCTTCCACTTGCTTTATTGTGAAATCTATATTGTTACAACTTGGTATTTAATTCCGTTTCATTTTATTCTGTTGCATAATAAATTGTGGTTTTTTCTCTGTGCTTCCATGAACTCTGCTTTTAAATACATTGGTAAAAGCATTCCCTAGTTAAATCAAAACTCTTTAGTGTTTACTTTTACCCACTTACAGGAACTTACGTAACTTTAAGCAGTTAACTATCCTTTTAACGCATTTAAGACATTTGCGACAAAACCACAAAGGAGCCGCGTAATCAGTAAAAGTAAAAAAAAGACTTAAGTTCGCACAGTCAGTGGGTCAGCACTTTCACACTTGATTTACTTTGCTCTAAATCAGTATCGCAATGCCTGTTACGACATCCGATCGAGATATGTTTGTTGTATCTCGCGCGATTCTGAGATACGGCAACGCAACAGCTTGGTATAACAGAGAGAACTCGTGTTTTTCACGTTATCGAATCCTATCGGCAGGAATCTAGAACATTTCGACATGATAAATATGTAAGTGCTGTGTAATAATTTATAACAAACGTTTACCTTATTTTATGTTGCGTTTACACTGTTAATAATTTTGTTTTCTGATTTTGTAACCGGTAAATAAAACGCACTTTCGAAAAAATACGTTGACAGATTAAAATTCGCACGCAAATTAAACGTCATTATTCATTCTGACAGTGACAGTCTCAGTATCAAACAATAATGTCAGGTTCCAAAGTTTTGTTTTTATTGTTCTACTAAATAAGCACTGGCAGACATTGATTTATTCTGGTCTGCTATTTATTATATTTTTTAAACAATTACTGTTAACTTGTACTGAATGCTGTGCACGCGCTTTGGCATACCTGGGCAGTCGTTGATCGTATTGCGTGCTCGATTCGCAGTGGTTGACTGTCCTGCCTAGCTATGTATTAAACTAAACATTTTTATAAATTCATGTTTCTCCCTCTTTAAAATTGTTTGTTGTTTACCTTCTTACTTCATTTCAATGCCAATCACTTGTCAACGTACTTAGGTGAGAAAGGACCATTTTAAGAACAGCATACTTTAAAAAACTGCTTAAAAACAATGGAAGTCATACATTTTCAATCAGTCCAAATAAACATAATTTTCACGCCCATCCTCCAAAACCCCCTTTTCTCTTTCCTACAATTATAATTTTCCCCCGAGTATAAAAAGACCTGACGTAACAATCCGTCCAGCGCAAACGTCTGACATAATGCATCGTAAAGGATGATCATAAAACGCAGCACCTGCCGACGTCACAGGACCCGTTTACAGCACGCTGACCCATATCTAGGGGTGAACGCTTGAGGGACAAGTGCTGTAGTCGGGGATCTATCGAGTTCGATTCGATTCGATAGACAGCGTTTGTTTTTTATCGAATGATTTTATTTTGGAGTCATTCAAATTTGGAAACTGAATAAATGTTTAGTGTTTCTTTCATTTGTTTTTTTTTTTATTCAAACTATGAAGCGCCAGCGGTTGAAGTTATTGAGTTACTAGGTATTTGCTAAGATAGGTATTTTAAATCTTGCGTAATGACGAAAGATTTCTTAGCCACTAGCTAAGGTATCTAGTATTTTAACATATTCATTGCGGTCATAACTGACGTGTGTTTTTGTTCTTACTGTTAAGTTTTGACATTTCACGTAAGCACTATAATTAGTGAGACCATCTCTTACAACATACAACAGGAGTACTATACCAGACGTAATTTGGCCAAACTTTTTTTGACAGCAAGTTTGACGTATGTTTGGATAAACAGCAACATGTTTTGTTTAAACACGATCACCTTCTTAGTTTCCGCGTTCCAAAAAAAAATTAGAGCACTTATTTTAATCAGTAGTTAATTGTATCAACAAAAAATATGTTAAAAGGTCAAAAATTTACTTGAAGTAGGTACAAAATTTTCCTATCGATAAATCTTTTCGATTTTTCTATCGATATTCGCTATCGATATCGAGAGGGTCCCGATAACCCGCTAGAGCTAGTCATTACGGGAGTCTCTTAGTGGAACGGGTTTACACTTTTATTTTCTTTTTACATACGTGAAGGCATCCCCGCGCAAGCGCAATTACTACGGTACATTTAGGGTTGACCAGTGTTCTGGAGAGCGTAAAATGTTTTATGCTATACTTGTGACTCACTCCTGTGTTGCTTAGTTATATTGACTTGAGAAAACTCTGGGGTTTCTTTATTGTGTGATTTGTTGATTTAACAAAAAATCTTAAATTAATATATTAAACCAACCAAACTAATAAATTCCCTACATGATGATAAAAATCACATCGAAATCCGTCGCGCGTAATGTTTATAGAAATATACATAATATATACTTATGTGGAGGTAGTCCATATGTCTTCTAACCATAATATGTCAGGAACCATTTTGGACCGTTGATGTCTTTTAGCTCCGGATAATTTTCAAGAAAGAACTAATCGGTCCTAATTCACGGATGCCTGAATAGGGACCAACCATTTTTAGGATTACCAAACAGATATCTTATGAACATAAAAAAATATACTCGACACGAGGCGAGGTGGTTTGTAGGCAATCGCTTGTGGCATTGGGTTCATAAAGATCTGGGCTCATTTAGATTTTTTCTGAATACATATCTAAGTGAGGATATTCAGGGTCAACCCTGGACGCATTACATCAGGACAGCACGCGCCATGATGTAATCGTTTGATAGTTTGTTGACTCGCCACCGTTCAGCGTAATTGTTGTTTATGAGACAAATGAGAGCTTTTATTTTAACTGGGTTTATTGATCTGCGTGTGTGGGGGATAAAAGAGAGAATTTGAAATTGTATCGAGATGAAGGCAAGTTTATAGACTGGGGAAAATGATGCATAGGTGTTTATTGGTGTATGAATGATAAAATAAAATAGTAATAAATACATTTTAAAATAATAAAATAAAAAAAAAATATAAATAAAAAAATAAAAAATAAATTTAATGATTCTGGTCTTTTAAACTCATCATCATTTGCCTTGCCTTCTCCCAAATATGTTGCAGTCAAAACCGAAAACAACGTCGTTTTATTTTTTTCAATAAAATTCACAAATGTTTACTAACAGCGCTTCCTATCCATATAATTTAAGCGTTAAGTTATCCGTGTGTACCTAGCAAAAATTAAAAAGACCAAGAGAGACAGTTTAGCAGAAAATGAATGAGAGATACAGTACAAGTCCATAAATTATTACACAACTCTTGAACTACATAATTTTCAGAATTGCAAGTAAATTACTCTGCTTACTTGTCATTATGGTGATATAACCAAAATTAAGTTTACAACACGTACCTACAAATTTAATTGTAAATTAAACCTGCTCTCAATTTGCTGTCACCATTTTTGGAGCAAAAACAAGGTAAGTAATTGCGGGACATAGGACCAAATATGTAGATGCCATAACTAACAAAATGTTGAAAAAGCGACTTGAAATAGGTAAATATTTATGAATCATATTCTATTCTGATTTCGTTTTTTTATTTTATTTTTTTTATTTTCGTATTATGTATACTTTAAACTAGTGTTATAGTCACAATTTTACCATTTTTTTTTATGTGTTGTCCTGTCGGCCTTATAAATGCTTTTTCTTTCTTTCTTTCGTTCTTTCTTTCTATACTGTGTAGGCATAACTTAGGTACTTAGTAAAGAAGCCAGATTTGTCTTGTGTCAACATTCTTTGATAGATATAGCTAAAAAGCAGCTAGGGTTACCATCCTGCTATTGGCTGATCGTCCAGATTTTGTCCCGCTTTGTTATCAGGGAATTAAAATAAAATTAAATGATAAAATCTCACAAAATTAAGATTGTAAACAATATTTTTGAATTTATCTGCAACTGCGTGGATTTTATTTAAAATTTGTATAATTTTAGAACGTTAACTCTAGTTACAGCACTATTTATTACAGTTACTAACGCATTACGAAATGTACTCGTACTGTTAAAAATTCAGTAGAAATTGTATGGCTCGCATTCTTCTCAACTGCTTTCCAAGTCAAATGACAACGTGTTCGCGATTCTAATTACATGTTCCTATTATGTGTCTAGTAGACAAAAACGAACATCTCACTTTACAAACATACATCTTCGGTTATACTAAGTCTTATAACCAGGATGTTAGTGTTGACAATCCATTGGTTTCTGGTCTTTCGAACTTGGTCCTTTCGTCACCGAAAATTTTAAAAGGTTCGCTATTGATGATTTGATGCGTTCCATTTTTAAAACACGTTCTTGTTTGAGAAAAATATGTGACTTTTCGCAATCTGTTTTAGAATGTGTTCTTGGCTGGTCGCGCGGTTATTAAATGTTGAGAAACCACTAATTTTAGTGCTAATCACTAAAAGGTTTAAGTAAGAAAATTACTCTACCTTGAACGTTTCTTTCTTGAACTTTTTAGGGCGAATTTCACTAGGGATATGTTTAGATATACCGCTCGCGTTCAGTTTCCGATTTCAGGGGGAAAACCTATACAAAATTCACGGTGTAATACAAAGGACCAACTACACCTGGGGGGTTACCATGACTTCTTAAAACAGTATTGTTTTAATGTCACACGACTGCGCCATTTCTTCCACACTCTGGATTAAGGTTAAAATAAAACTGCTTTAAGACCTTATGGCTTGAAGATAACAGAAGTTTACATAGCAATTAGCTTTACATAACATCTATATACTGATCTTCCTCAGTCAGCAAAGTCTAGACCTATTTCTAACAACAATCACTAAACTGTATAAATCAAATGAATTATAACTTGTTAGAAACTTGTATTTCTTACGACAGATGACAATCGATCATTTAGACGAGGTCTAATTAAGAGAATGAGAGTAGGTACTCGAATAAATTAACTCGCAATTATAGTTAGAACTTTCTCTCACGCGAAGTTTTAGAAGTACGTTCATTAATAATTATAATTATCTTATTTCTCCTAAGAATAATTTAGTACTGTTTTAAAACTCATTTTTAAGAAAGCTTCAATTATGATAGTCATAGATATTAAACAATAGGCATGACACCAGTATCAAATAATTGCAAATCTCAGTTAGACTATAGGAAAATAATGGACACGTGTTTTTTGTTTTTGAAAATCAAAAGATAAAACGCATTTAAAGTACGTGGGGTTCGTGACGTCAGAGCTAGCTAAATATTATACCTAGGCGTGACGTATTGGGAATTTCAAAAGCATTGTATCTTCGTCAATTTTAGTTTAAGAGCCCTCTTACAGTCCACTAGCGCCGCCAATCGAAAAAATGTCATAACTCGTAAATAGAATCAAAAATACAAAATGTGGTCTATTATTACTGTAGAAAAGGCAATAACGTAATTTTATAACACATTGTCACCACTTGAAATATAGCTGTTTAGCTAAATCGTGCATTTGTAACAAAAACGGCCGTTCATGTTTTGAATGCACGATTTAGCTAAACAGCTATATTTCAAGTGTTGATAAGGTGTTATAAAATTACGTTATTGCCTTTTCTACAGTAATAATAGACCACATTTTGTATTTTTGATTCTATTTACGAGTTATGACATTTTTTCGATTGGCGGCGCTAGTGGACTGTAAGAGGGCTCTTAAGTAACAAAAGAAAAAATACGGGTCAAATATTTTTTTATAATCTACCTGACGGGCTAATTAGATTTTTTGTCGTCTACCCTATTTACTGATATTTTAGAATTGACTCTAAAGCCCTGGAAAACAAGTTATATGACAATAATAAACCATAGAGCAAAATAAAACACCCATTAAACATCGATAATGCATCACATGCACAGTACCAATTAGAATTCTACTCATCAAGAGAAAACCGCTAACCGATCGTATACGCCATTCGATTTCAATGTCAAAGCATATCGATTCAATACTCGATTATGTATCGAGTCGCGTGGGCGCCTACCTGTTAGAAACGGCAGTCTATCTGGCTGAATACAAAGAGTTCCACGCCCACATAGATAAACAAATCGTTGGAAATTTTGTTAGGTTGGTAAGATCAGGCTAATGTAATGCAAAACCTGCTGATAGACCTACTTTCTCAAAATGGGTTTGGTTAAACGTAAACGCTTGTAACTGAGGTTTACAGTTTTTTGTTTATAGGGGGATTGGAAATTAGTGCACGATACTTAAACACGTGATTGTGCTCATGATAACCAGCAATTTTGAACAGCTGATTGAACAGTGGGCTTGAGCGAATTATTTTTGAGTTTTCCATCTCTGTCAACCGCGTTCACTGTAGTTTCAGTACAAATTGAAGTTAACGTTAGCGTGATCGATAAGGCGTTATGGTGTATGTATAAAATTCGAACTAGACTCTCTGACATGATTTTCAATTTTACCCAGGAGGGTAGGTTCTTGATGCCTTCCACTTCCAGTAAAATCTAATTTTTCAAGAGGATATAGCCTTCCAACTTAAAAGTGACCTTTTACTTTCTTAATTTTACTAATATGGCAACTGACATATTACGCACAATCTGACATAATCAGCGATAAATCTAACAGTAATTTTGTTGCAAGCTCGGTCATCGCCATAGGCAAGTTACAGTCCAAACCGAATTAATAAATCATATTACAATTAATTGCGTAACCGACCCACTAAATCATTTAAATCGATTATCTATATACAACAATACATTATATACGTACTTATATGCAGTTCCAATAAATATTGAGCAATATAACCCTCGGTAACGTAACGTAACGGACAGTTATCCAATCTGTGTCACAATGTATAAGAGACTAGCTGTGCCTCGCGGTTGCACCCGGCGTTTCTCTTTTTCGATGGTTGCTAAGGCTTGTAGCGTGATGTTAAATTCTTGTTGCATTCCCAGAAAATAGAGCTATGAAATGCAAAGAATTTCTCAAATCCGATCAGTAATTTCTGAGATAACTCCATTCAAGCAAGCAAACAAACAAACTAACTCTTCAGTAGAGATATCGTGTACTTTGGGAGGTAAAGACAACCATCGGTAACTTGTAAAACATACGTAAGGACAAGTTGTGTGGTTTGCAACATGTTTATACACGGTGTTTGGCTGTTGTATGCAAATATGTGATATGGAAAGATGCTTGTTATGAAGCTGTGATATTTAACGGTTCAGTAAAGTCTGGGTTGACGGCGGTGTGAAGGAAAGTGGCATAATCTTGCTTTGAACTTTGAAATGTTAGTAATTAACGTGACAAAACATCATGGCATTATTTCCGAATTTTTAAGACCTATTTATATAATCTACACCCACATTTCGACAATTATGTTGAAGTCCCATATGTAACATCGGGGGCAAGCCTTTTATCACTAACCGCCGCAAGTCCATAATCCAGGCTGATAAGATTGAGAGTAGCGGTGGCCCAGTGGTGGCGGCCCCGACTTACGAACAGTAAGTCGTGGGCTCGAACCCAGACAGGCACATTACTTTGTGTAATTTATTTCATCACCGCTGCTCTCAAAAACGGTGAAGGAAAACATCGTGAGGAAACCGGCATATCCTAGAACCAAAAATTCGAAGACATGTGACATCTACCAATCCGCACTGGGTCCGCGTGGTAGATTATAGCCCATTCCCTCTCGTTGAGAGGATGCCGTGTCCCAGCAGTGGGAACATTATAGGCTGATGATGATGATGATGATGAAACAACAGAAAAACACCTGGGAATCGAACCAAAGAGTTGATGCTCAGTAGCAATTGCGACAAATAGACTAACGAGACTGAATACTTCCATTGAAAGGCTACCCTTTTTTCTTTATTTTTTTAGGATGGGAAATCATAAAATAACTTCTCCCACTCTGATCGGAGTGGGAGGGAGTGTCAGACTTTTACTGACTGAAACCCATCCATGTTCCTTCCTCCCCCCTTTATGTTCCGGGGCCGCGGTATCTCTTTCGAATAGGCCCGCAACCCCGGCAGGAACACGAACGCGCCGTCGACACGGCCTGTCGTCGTAAGGCGGACGGACGGCTAGCTAGCCCATAGCTAACCGTCCACAGGCCCGCGTCTACGGTGGCCGGTAGCCACCACGTGGCCCCCAACGCCCGGGGGTTCTCCCGCGGTGGCTGGGAAGAGAGGCTCTCTCCCTCTCGAAAGGCTACCGGGCTGTGGGACTGTTCGAAAGAGATACTGTGGCCGCGGAACGTGAAGGGCGAGGAAGAAACATGAATGGGTTTTAGTCAATAAAAGTCTGACACTCCCGCTCGCCCAAAGTGGGAGAAGTTATTTGATAAGTTCCCATCCGAAAAAAAGGTACCCTTTCAATGCTGATTTTGTGACAAACTTTGCAACAACATTAAGACAACCTACCTACTTGTAACATTACTGTATGTATGAAGGTAACTAACCTTTTGACGTATTTAAAATAAGCACCTTTGCCGGGAGCCGTGTGGGCACATGCTTACGTAACACATAACCAAAGGTCATTATGTCCAAGAGTGGGAGTCCCACCATAATGGTGAGTACCATAATGTGGTGTTAGTAATAGTTTTAATACCTGTTCATTATTGTATTGCAACGTTCGTAGATAATCGTATGATAGGGTATCTTTACCCTCTGTTTCTGTTGAGGTATGTTCGGTATGAGGTGTTATTTCTACGGTTTCAATGTGTAGGTAATTTTGATAGATTTAAACGATTATTAATAGGTTTTTCATCGGGTAATGTGTATTTTATGGTAAACAATCTATATATATAAAAATGAAACCCGTTTTCCGTTGTCACGACATAGCATGAAAACGGCTTGACCGATTTGGCTGATTCTTTTTTTGTTGTGTTTGTTATGGTCAGGAGAAGGTTCTTATGAAAAATGTAGTAGTAGGTAGGTAGGTAGTAGTAGGTAGCTTTTTCCCTCTTATGTGACGCAGACGAAGTTGCGTGGGTCAGCTAGTACACCATAGAAGTTCTACGATTAAAGGGACCGGAGTTAGGGGCGATGGTACTGTGGTATTTTTGGGGGATTGCCTCTTTAATACTCAAAATGTTCTGACTTTTAACATAATTTGAATAAATGACTTCTGATTTAAGAACTCCTGACCAGCACAATACTTATTCTGATTGTCAGCTTTATTCCAAAGAATATTGATTTCGATTAAAATACAAAGTTGTGTACAGTTTTTAACCGACTTCTAAAAAAGGACCAAAAAGTGAAAAATAACTTTAGCTTCTGAAGTCGGTGACTAAAAAATTAAATCAATCAAACAAAGGTCACCGACATTAGAAGCTAAAGTAATTTTTCGGATGTTTCTATTTTTTTTTTTTTTTTTTTTTTATGTTTGTTCGCGCATAACTCCGTCGCTTGCAAACCGATTTGGAAAATTCTTTTTTTGTTCGAAAGGGTATCCTTTCCAAATGGTCCCATAGTCACCAAGTCGGGATCTGATGATGGAATCATGGCGAAATCGAGGGAACTCTTCAAATTTTATAGGATAACGTACAGCGATTTTGGTATTTCCTACAACAAGTGAAGCATTTGCGTTTGAAAAGAACCATTCTACCATCACATCTGATGATGAAGCCAAGAGTCACGGAACTCAATATTGAGACAATGTATCCTAGTCGTGTTTGGGCTTGTTGTAATTGTAATGGTATGCAATTGCACATGTAAACCACTAAAAAGTAAAAAATAAAAATTTTTTTGCAAAAAATAAAACCGACTTCAAGAAAAAAACAAAAAAGTGAAAAATAACTTTAGCTTCTGAAGTCGGTGACTAAAAAATTAAATCAATCAAACAAAGGTCACCGACTTCAGAAGCTAAAGTAATTTTTCACTTTTTTTTTGTTTTTTTTTTAAGTCGGTTTTATTTTTTGCAAAAAAAGTTTTTTTGAGCACTGCCAACGTGCCTTCACGCCATTTCCAAACAATTAATGTATTATATCATAAATAATTTCATAAGTGATCTTCTCATTTTTCTAATTAGAAATTCTATCCATGTGAAGCCAACAACAGTGTGACTAGACGATAAGACTCTTGATAAAAATGTTGCAATACTGATTAGCAATTTGTAGTCAGTTCTTGTAATGAACTGTACGGTGTACTGACTAATTAAGTTGTCTGCATAATTTTATTGTAATACCTTTCTATCACTGTTAGTTTATGCTGAAAAAACAAAGACAATTTGTCTCGAAAGGGAATCTATGCAAAGGTCTTGGTAACCGAGCTTGTGGCAGCAACCTAGGACTAAATAGTCTAATAGTCTCTTTTTGGTTACTGAAAACCCATGGTATGTTAATGTCACACTTCTTCGGGTAAATAAAATAAATAAATATCGCCGTACATTAACACACAGCGCAACCTAGTGCCACACTAAGCAAAGCTTGTGTCGTGGACACTAGATAGTTGATATACTACATATATATATACTTTTTTTTGTTTGTAAATACATACTTATTATGCTTATAAACATCCATGACTCGGAAACAAATGTCCATGCTCATACATTTGGTCCTACCGGGATTCGAACCCAGGACCCTAAGAACGTAAGGCAGCGTCACTACCACTACGCCATTCGGGTCGTCAAACGTCGTCTTCGGGTCTTCTTCTTGTTCCTGCTCTTATATCATAATAATTAGGGCTCGGCGCAATACGTCTTTTTTTCTTCCTTTCTTTCCTGACATTCGTTACGCAATCATTTACTACTTTTTACTTTGTATCATTCTTTACACAATCCATCCGTGTTTTGTGGACTTCCTCTCCCTTTCGATCTATCTTCTTCGGGTCATGATCAAAATATGAATGAAAACTTTTTTGACTTCATGAATGGCGGCAACCCATCTATAAACACCTACTCTCACACCGATAAGGGAATCTTTCATACAAAAAACAATACCGAAACTTGAATTATGGTCATATCTGAACAAAACCTTGCCTGTATTAAATCGCCCACTTTTTTAGGCCATGCCACTTTTAACTCTACATAAAAGTATTAAAACACACAATGGCATGTCCTATTTTGACAGATGTTATCTATAAAAGCTTAGCCGAAATGCTGTCTAGACACGTTTATCTAGCTACTTAAACCTAGGTTGAAACAATTGTCTGCCTTTTTATGATCTGGTTTATATGCTAAGTTTGAAGCGAGAAAAGTGAACTAGAAAAGAAGATAAAAAAGTAAAGATAGAGTTGCGGTTTTTTGCTTCCTTATTGCTTTGAGATCTATTACTACCGCAAAAAATAAACTTTAATATAATAATAGTTTAAAAATATGAAAACCTTATGAACATTTAGAAGCAGAACAACATATAAGAGTTAATAAATTAGTATTAGACAACGATGAGTATTTTCAAAATGTATGAAATAGCTGACATTTTCACAAACGCAAAGTTGATTCTCTATCTTTGATGTCAGTAGGAAAATAAGCAGTCTAAAAGCAAATATCTCTTCCTGTCATTACAGTTCCCGACCACTAACTCGCTAACAAGTAAAATGACGTCTTCAGAAACCAACCTGACCAAACAGAAAGTTAGCAAAAAATATTTCGCTTATCGCTCACCGCGCATCGCTTATTAAATCGCAATATCACGGTCATAAAATAAAACAAGCGACATACGCTTATAACGGTACAGCGTACAAGTCATATCGCTTTACTTCGCATGACTAATGTCCTGGATGTAACACAGAGTAATAAAACAATACAGCAGAAGGCTTGTTTAATACAACGAGCGAAAACGCACGCACACATAGATAAACTTCACGTACAGTGAGTGCAAGCGCACTTGCAAGAGAGGCATTTGTTTGGAACTCCACTCACACAAAGACACGCTTCACACAGCGAGTGCAAACGCACTGGCGACTGTCATTTGTTTGAGTTCGCCGTACGTACGTGTCTTAGTGTGCGTGCGCCAGTTTTCGCTCGCAGTGTGAACCTTCTACATGATTATTTACATAATATGTCCTGGATCTTGCACAGAATACTAAGGATTCAGTTCATCTTTCAAAGGTCATGATAATGATGATAATGATGACCTAAGAATAGATACTTTAGTATTTTGAAGACGTGTTGTGAGTTCAAATGATGATGGTTTTCCTAAGGAGAAAAGTAGGAGCATTGACCTAGAGGTCAAACAAAATGGTGTAGCTGCACCAATGTCTTTGTAATTGTTATTTAATTGTGTGAATGATACAAATGGAGAGCACGTTGCATACATTCTCACGATGGTCGTAAAAGTGAAAGAAGGGCTGGCGATGTATACCATATGCTATGCAGCAAGGCTAAATACTAACACAGTAACATAAAGTATAAATAAATAACAAGGTTTAGAGAAGCAAAAAGGAAATGGCATAATAGAAACTATAAATTGACAAATCAGGGACAGAGAAAGAGGAAATAAGAGAGAAATAGTAAAACAAACTGCAGTTCCGAGATAGTGATTATGAAAAAGAGAAATGCGTACAAAACCGAACCCAATTTGTAAGTGCCAGACTGTCAGTGTCTCTGTACATCTTACTAAAATCAGTGATATAAACGACAGTAACATGAAACCGCTATACGATACTAAAATAAACCTAGTTACGTACAAAGCAGCGTTTATCTGCCGTTAACATCACATCATTCACATCACATGCTGTGGCTTGCAAATTTTTTATGCGTGATTCGTTTTGTCCCAAATGTAGTGTGCCCAATTATCTGAAGTACTTTTGTTATAGTTCGTGATAAGAGGGGAAATGTCAAGGGCGTGTGGTTTTGTAACGATGGAATATTTCGTGGAAATGAATAATTGAAGGAACTGTTTAGTGATGAAGACAAAACAGATACAACCATGTGTGCAGGGGGGGGGGGGGGCTTAATTCTGCTATTTTAATAAATTCGTCACTCCAACACGATTCCATTCCCATTCTATGGTCATTTTGCTTACAATTCGTAATCTGCTAAATTCACAATGATCGATCATTGGTCGGTCAATGGTCTCGTAATACAATTGCGTTTTAATGGCATTGTCGTATTGCCATTATTATAAGACTCTTAGTACATATGGTTTTCGAAATCGACTACTAAATGCGAACATTTATTCATGGCAGATTTCATGTACGAGATTACCATTCTATGACATTTCTTTCAATGAAGTGTCAGTGGTTGACCATTGAGAGTTCATAATGGCGGCATTATATTAGTAGATTAACAAACTTGTCAAAATTTTACAGAACTTGACCATTATGAAATCAATGATCGACTATTCTGACACCATTGTAATAGCAGAATTGAGGCCCAGAAGAATTGTATTATGAAAAGATAATATAACATTACGACTGTAATACCCGAAGTGTGAAGCAGAGGTGTACCCATATTTAGTACTAGCTGACCCACGCAACTTCGCCTGCGTCACATAAGAGAGAAAAAGCTCACAAATGGAATAAAATTTCCCACAACAACATTTTGTTGCAACATTTTTCATTCCTGCTCCGCTCCTATTGGTCATAGCGTGATGTTATATAGCCTACATCCTTCCTCGATAAATGAACTATCCAACGCAAAAAGAATTTTTCAGTTCGAGCCGGTAGTTCCTGAGATTAGCGCGTTCAACCAAACAAACAAACAAACAAACTTTTCTGCTTTATAATATTAGCATAGATAGGGGGCTAGCTATTACCGCCGAGCAAAAATCCAGACTCAATGGCTGCTACAAGTATTATGAAAATAATTGCAAAAACAGTAAAGCCATTAGTAATAATGATGAAGAGATTAAAAAAGTTCGCAGTTAATGATGACAATTATTGATTCTTTGCACAGAATTAAAAACCATAAATGTATAGGAAAGTACGTCAAAGAAATCAAGTTCCCGCGAACCAAATTCACTGGACTAAAATTCTACACTAATGCATTTTAATCAAGTCATCGTTAATTTAGACGTGAGTTAATTTCACCGAAGTATAGTCTTATAACCTCATAAGAGAAGTTTCTAATGGCAACACTATCACCTCGACGCATCGTTCTTACCCATTAAACTACTACGATAGCCAGACTACACTTGACACAGTTTATGTTTTCATTCACTATCCAGATCCGTGACACTTCCACACTAAACTTATCTTTATTACTTTACGCGTATAGTCTTTATCAGAATAAGTAGGATACAAAGCTTTAAGGCGACGACATCAGCTAAATAAGCAACTCTATTGGTGGTGGTTCAAACTTCGTTTGAAATACTGTAAGAATTAAGTTCTAATTAGCTTGCACTACAAAGTGGTTGTTACTTCAGTCACTGCGGGCCGAATAGTGCGAAATGAGTATTTTCGATCGATTTAAAATGAGAACTTAACTATTTAATAATAAATAATCCATCAGTAGATGTAGTTTAGCATTTGAAATTTTATGTTATATTTTTAAATATAATTATCATTGTCAATAAATGGCTAAACTGCTTTGAAAGCAAATTAAGAGGTATGTTTGAAGATTTTTTTGGTGCATTAAAGTTTGTCAAATTATGTTTTGAGTTCCATCAGTGTATGCAAAAAGGACTTCAAAATATAAAGTTTTTTTATTTGTCGAAATTATTTACAGTTTTAGAGATACACTGCTTTTAAAAACCGCCTTTTGGACCGTTTTCAAGAAACCTCCGCCTTAAGCAAGAAGTAAGACATGTATCAGTAAAAACACCGGCGTGTCAAGCGGTACATGGTTGTTCATTGATGATCTTTGTGAAGTTTTAGTGGCGACGTAAGTGTATACAGGATGTAAATAAACCCTGAACGAAGCCGTCAACCAAGCATTCTGTACATTAGACTGATGCTCCAAGGTAGCCCGTGAAATTCAAATTTTCTTACGTTTTTTGCAATTTGCAGGGCAGTGCTAAGTTGTATGTTGATGAAAATGTCGGTCGCGGCTATAAGACGTATGTGGTTACAGAATTATGATCATCAAAATCATCAATACAACTCTCCAAGCTCACATAAGTATAAGAACGATTTTGACCGTGAACAATAATTCGTTCCTCGACTCTTATGAACTTGGAGGGTTGTAGTGATGATTTTGATGATAAGATGATAGCCGCGACCGATATTTTCATGAACATACAACAAAGCACTAGCACTGGCCTGCAAATTGCCAGAAACCTAAGACATAACCCTTTTTTTTTGGGTGTAAAATCACGTTTTTCTGTGGACTCAATAATGTATATAACGCATTTAAAACATTGGCCTCATGGATGGATTGAATAGTACAGAAGTCAGAAGTCATAACATTAAAAACATGTTTAAAAAAAAGTTGGAACTTTACCTCCAATATCTCCGTAACTAAAAGGTTCCTAGATAAGGTCTAAAACAAAAAAAAAACTTGTTACACCCTTTATTGCGTCGCCTGTAAGCTCTTTTTATTTTTTTTCTCTTTTGTCAGCACAAAACTTAAGAAAGTTGAGTAAATCTCTGACTCCATAGCTACTATACTATGGGACATAACATTTATCTTTGACAGTTTACCAATGAACACAATTTGCTGTCTTTAAACAGGCCATTGACCGACAGGCTGAATCAATATTTAGGTAATTAGTCACATCCTATGTGCACGATACTCGTGTGAACTTTAAAAAAAGAATCCTTTTTAGATATACTAGAAAAAAGGCACCGGATACAAAGTCATTTCATTCAATAAACCCATTAAATGTAAAAATATCCTAAAAATTCATACAGTTTCCGCTGTTTATTACATTATTTCTACATAAGGTGCAAGACTGTGCGACCAGACTCTAAAGCCGTTCACTTAATCTACAATTACAACCTAGACCGAAAGAGACTTCTGCCTAAAATGGACATTACATTACAAACAAGGATTGTAATTTTTTATCTTACACGGTCGTGAGAACTGTCTTATAATAGATTAAGCTATTTATTTTTAAGCTTAAACCAATGTTGGTTGTTCATTAGTGATTTTTAAGTGCTGCCCATTTTTGTCGAGATTTTAAGCGCCGGAAGGGAACATAATTATGTGAGGATATTTCCATTTTGCGCCAAAACTGACGAGGTAGAATAATATATTAGATTATAAAAATAAAGCGACAAAATAAAGGAGCAGCTTTGGAGTCTCTGTAGCAGCCGCAGTTTAGAAGTGGGGCTGTTTGATGGAAAAGAAATGTTTGTGAATCGATCGATCCTGTAATTATTAACTTGACCATAAATGTAAAAGAATAATAGATGCGACACTTACCTATACTTATGACAAAAATAATTAAATTAACTGATAATAATAAATTATTTTAAAATAATTTGTTATAAATGATTGATTAAGGTTTTGTATAATTAATGCAATATTTGAAATGTAAACAACTTTAATGAAATATAATGTTAAAATTAAGAATCAATATCATATCATGTTACTCAACAATTTCTTATGTAAAATTTTGCAGTGCCCTTACAGCGTGCATGTCTTAATACGGTGTCATGAAATTTTATTGCATGCCTAATAACCAGTGTTTTACATGTAAGCAAATAAATAAATAATTAATAAGATAAGGGTGGTTGCTATATTACATGAGATTTATAAGTTGGTGTTTTATAGATACACCTGCACCTGAAATGGAGGATCACAGGTATTTTGTTGAGTGTTACAAAGGGTAGTCGCGATGGTCTTTGGTATGTAGTTTTGATGTACATAATATCCAAATCTAACTATTCTCCTCCACTATGTTTATCTGGCTCTCTTTTGACTATAATCAGGGGATCAAAACCAAACTAAACCGCCAACCGCCAATACCCGCCAATTTAATTTTGAAATGTTTTATAGTCAATGTTAATGACATAATTAATTTAAAAATAAACGGAAAATACGCAACTTTCAGTTAATTAAACTCTAGTCGACGGAAATTATTAATATAGAATGGCGTAAAACTAATCGTAATCAGGTTAAATAAATCTTTGATTTTTATCAGTATTAGAAACTTCAGTCGTAGCTGTGTCATCGTCCTAATAAAATAAAGGAAATTCCTAATTATGCGAGTGAAGAGGAGTGCCGTATTTCACTGAATTACAGCTTTGCAGCTGGATTTTATACATTTTTAATGTAGGCTTGCTAATATTGTTCAAATATGTTTTCTGTAACCGCTTTTTATATCTTTCTACGGATAAATTAACATAAATACAAGATAAATCTTCTCACTTTCCAAGCAATGCTTAACAAAAATGATGCTGCATTTGACATTTGGATCTAATGAGATTGTGTAATATTTATGTTTATTTCTCAGATTTGGTTTCAAGAGACCATGAGATGCAATTTATATCGATGAACAGATACTGAATATATTTACGCAATTGAAAATTATAGGGAATCATAGGCTGTACATTCGAGTACTAACGCAGTATTACTGAGTATTTTTATACTAAGCCATTCATTTCCGTGGAGAATGTAGGAAATCAGGGACAAGTATGATAAACTAGCTGACCCACGCAACTTTGTCTGCGTCACATTAGAGAGAAAAACGAAAGGAAAAAAATCCGTTTTTGCAACATTTTTCATTCCTGCTCCGCTCCTTATGGTCGTAGCGTGATGTTATTTATAGCCTATAGCCTTCCTCGATAAATGGATTATCTAACACAAAAGATGTTTTTCAATTCGAACCAATAGTTCCTGAGATTAGCGCATTCAACCAAACAAACAAACTCTTCTGCTTTATAATATTAGTATAGATTGAAAGAAACTTCGTAACTAACTTTCAAAATTAATTAAAAATCAAGGCTTTTCAACAAATATATAAAACTCACAAGAAACAACCCCGAAAGGTCGACCCTAACGCTGTATAAATAAAACAAACGCAACCCACTCATTAATCACAGGTGGAAGCTGTTAAGTAAGTAATTGCCACACGTCAATTACACAATTATCTAACTTGTAACCATTAAGGTATCTTAGCATGCTAATAGGATAAGCGGGAAAGTTTGTTTGTTTGTTGTCATGGCCATGGACTGATAGTTTGCTGTGAACTTAAAAAAGTATCTTTAATTATTAATTAGGAGCAAATGTTTCAATTTTTGATAAACTATTTTCTACTTTTATTTTTTGGGGTTTTTTTCCATATGTCTGTACCAAAAAAATACTTACATTAATTATTTTCCAATTTTTACCAATTTTTTTTAGTCAGCTTTCATTCTTAATCATTTCGTGAACTTCAACTGCTTCCTTTCACCGCGATAAAACTTTATAGATTCACTTCCTTTGATTAAAATCGCAGAGTTTTTATTCAACTTCAACATAAAAAATGGGGAAACTTTGAATATTTCCCTAGAAACACTTAAGTTTATTACAAGCAAACATACGGAAAAAATCTAGCTAATCCAATGTACAACGTGGCTTAGTAAAAATGAGGCGGCGATTGTTACAACATGCTTGTGAGAACATTTTTTATTGAGGAAACATCTTGTATTAGCTTAGCTTTGACGTGTCAATCTTTTGCAATATATTTTTTTTATTAACAAAAGAGCAAAGGTAATTTGTCAAAAGCACTTTTTGCGTTCGAAATTGTAAAAAAATAACATACTTTTTACACAAGTGTTATAATATTCGTACACGTAATTTGTCCTGAATCACGCATATCTGTTTAGTAAATAAAGAAAACGTTTTACTACAAAGTTTATAGCCGGAAAATTGGTAAAATTTACGCTAGTTAGGCGACTTAATTGGTTTATACGTTATCTAGGCCTATACATCAAACTTGTTCTGGATGTCACATTTGCTTTAAAAGTAAAAAGCGGAGGTGCCATACAGTTACCACTAAAATTGAATACTATGTTTGGGAAACTTAATGACTAGTGACCTTTTCAGATTCTAATTAAGGAAACAATTTCCTGACACCATATATCACAAATCTCATCAAAAGGAACTAAATTGGTTAAGTCAAAAGATTATTCCCAAATAGATTGGAATATTTTTTTACTATGGAAATAGAGTCATAATGAATGTTTTGAATTTATGCAAATCACATTAAGCCTTAACATTTAAAATATTATCATTTTTCATTTTAGTTTTAAAATGTCCTTCAACTTATTTGATTCGTTGATATAAACTACATTAGTAAAGACGTTATGTGTTACTTGGTATAAGAAGGTTTCGTAAGATATTTCTCTGAATAAACACAAATTGTTTAAGTCTTTTTTAAGCCTGTTTTTATTCGTTTTACAGTTAACCTGCAAGTTTAACGATGTTATACGTAATTACAGATCTTAAGATATGTGTAAAAATAAAATACTAGAAACTAAGGACCGATATTGATTGATAGATTATGCAATCAAAAATAAAAACAAATTTAATTTGTTTAGTATTGATCAATATAAAGCATGGTGTCAATTATATTATTGACAGCTCAACAGACAACTACTTACTGTTACGCTACCGTGAAAGTCAAAAGTATAACAAGTTGATCTTTGCGAAGAAAAACAAAAGAACGAGTGTACAATTAATTCATGTAAAGTATTTCGTACACGATCATCCTCATTGAATATAAAGGTTTATGAAACGTAGAGAAAATTATTTGTCAAAGTTATCATGCACTTGGATGAAACTTATGTTAGCATGGCATTTGATCATAGAGACTGCTGAAATTAGATTCTGATTTAGAGAAATATATAAAACATATATAATAAAAAAATCATTCCGGTAACTTTTTCTTAGCATTATATCGAAATACACTTAATAAAACTAGTTTTCACACTTATTTGTCGCTTTTTTTTTCTAATCACGCAAAGTTATCGTGAACTAAGAAGTCAAACGGGTTCATGATCGACAAGTTTTTAAGTCACCAAATGTCATAATTTATTTAAGTAAACGAGTTCTGATTATAAAAAAAAAATTGCTTAAATCGAAATATTATAGAGACACTGGGTATTAAAGTGTTCTTGAAATAAAAGTGGATTATTTACTTTAAAAACGTCTCAAATTCGACTAGCATTCTGAAAATTCCCACAAATGATTTTTTTTCAGGGAAACTTAGCGCCAAGAAAAGATTTTTTTTAAATTTCATAACCTATGTGACTTCAATACGTGAAACATTGTATATAAACCTCAGCGGGCACACAACTTATATAAGAACACAACTAAAAAGATCTAATCTCAATAATAAACCAAACGATAGTTCTGCAAATAAATTTTAGGCAGAGGCTAATTAAAAGGTTTTTTAAGTGTATCTTACGTAAACTCATCAAGTCGTCAAATGGATAGAAGTAATTACGCTGCCTTCAAAATGAAAGTTATTTTTAAGTAGGTAAATAAACGCCCCTCGCTCACGAGGAATGCCTACTTAGATCACTGTTTACTTTGCCATAACTAGAATGTAGAGAAAGTCAGATGATCGCAGTATATACTAACTATAATTTCTTGTTGCCATCTATCAACTGATTAAAATACACCTTGCATCACAGATACACCTTTTCCACTAATCAAAATGCATGTTAATCAGCATTGTCATTGTTATATATTATTTACATGTAGACAAAATTTCCTTACTTAATGTATAATGTCACTTACGGGATACCTTCCGTGATTTTCCATTGTTTCCCGTTGTGTCATCCCGCGATCGTGATGCTTGCAACAGCGTCAAATATCGGGAACTCAGTGTAATAGATAACCACGGAAGATATCCCGTAAGTGACAGTATAACACTGTTTAAGCTATCACGGTTCACAAGTAAACTTAAAATGTCACTAACTGGATATTTTCTGTGATTGCAACAGCGTCGAAATATCGGGAATGCGGGACCTCAATAAAATAAAATCACGGAAGAAATCCCGCAAGTGACATTTAAGTTTAGTGACAGCATAAGTTTAGTCAAGTGAAAATTAAATCTTTTTATGTAGACATAGATTGTGTAGAGGTGTTATAAACCGTGAACGTTTAAAGAGTATTTCCATACCAAATAATAATGAAAATCTTCTAATATATAGGCGTGATATTAGAGAGTTTACATGAAAAACACAAACAAACCTTGGAGTAGAAACAGACGCAGAACGCGACAGCGGCTTTGGCTTCTTCGGTCTAAACAGCTTATGATTCCTCAAATCCATTTTTAATTCCAAAATTTCACCAAAAAATACAAAAAAAATTCACACAAAAGACACGACCACTCACAAACATCTGACACTGGCAACTAGTATATTAATTAGAACATACTATTGCAATCTAATTATCATAAAATTTCAGGTTTTAACCTTAACGAAGTCGTTAGAAACGAATTGCATTGTAACTTTGTTGGCAAATCTTACGACGGCGTGCCGGCTATTCATATGGGGGAGGGAGAAGACGATATTATCATCGGAAGGAGGGAAAAAGACAGCGATGTGTCGTAATTTTGATGTCGTAAGCGTATGCTTTTGTTAATTAAAATATGAGTTTTAGTTGTAAATAATGTTTGGTTTTACGGATTTATAATTAATGTGATTATAATTAATTTGGTGGAGATGTTACATCTGATATGATGTCGTGAAAGAAATTGATGAAATAGGTAGAGAAGGGCAAAATGATAAAAGTCAGCGTTTTCGAAAACAAAAAGTAAAAAAATAAAGGTACTAACTTCAAAAACGTACAGATTACTTGTTTCTTATTCCCTCGCTTTAATTTAAGTAACATTATATATGTCTCTACTTCAACAAATATTTGCCAACATTAATACAACTTATTAATAGCTCACAATTAGCAATTCAAATATAATTCGCAAAGGTCGCCAAAAAAAATCAATGGAACCTCTTTTAAACTATAAAAACAAAAGCGAAACGCCAAAGAATTAGACAATGACAAAACATCATCTGCCTAGCCTTTTCCCAAGTTTGTTGCAGTCGGCTTCCAGTCTAACCGGATGCAGATGAAAACCAATATTTAAGACTAGCTTCTGTCGGTGCCTTTGCTCTCGTTAAGTTTGATAATTTGTCCCATGGGATCTTACTAACGGGATAAAAAGTATCCTACGATTTAATCCACGTTATAAACTATCTGTGTGCAAAATGTAATCTAAATCTGTTAAGTAGTTTTTGCGTGAAAGAGTGACAAATATCCATACATCCATAATCACAAACATTCGCAAGTCTATTAGTAGGATGGAGCGACAACCTATCAGACCTACATTAAACAATGAAAAATACTAACCTACCATCCTACCACCTCTTAAGTTATTTTGTTTCCAAACGTGGATTATTTAGTAGTAAAATGACACCTAAGTTGCCATATCAATTTTCAAAGGGGCCGATGCAATCTCGCGCTCTGTTTTAGTTTGTAATGTAGGTATCAAGTTAAGCAGAGATACGACCTTATTGAAAAGTAGGAAATGTTTTCGTGTTGATCAGAGAGATCTAGGAGGATCTAGGTTGTGACCATGGAAGTAGATGAATATATTTAATGATATTCTTTTAACTTATTGTCTTTTGTAAATCGAATGGCATCGTTCTTTTGAACTTATATTGTCACTTACGGGATATCTTCCGTGATTATTTATATTTTTCGTGATTATTATTATTTTTTTTTTTTTTTCCATCCGCAGTCTCAAGTCAACCCGCGATCATGGCGTTTGCAACAGCGTCGAAATATCGGGAGCTCAAAATAACAAATAATCACGGAAGATATCCCGTAAGAGACAATATAAGTTTAGTTTTAAACCGTAAAAGCCTAAAACAGTGACCGTTCTTTTGTTTCTAATGTCCTGATGATGATAATGATAAATTATGCAAGCAAAATATTTAGTAATTAATCTCCGATGCAAAAACGACGTGGTTTTTATTGTAAGTTTATGTTATATATTATAAATTTGACGTATCTGTGTGTCTGTCTGTGGCATCGTACCTCCCGAACAAATGAACCAATTTTGATTTTGTTTAAAAGTTGTGTGCTAATCAGTTATCGTGGTATGGGCGTATGAAACGGAGGAGTGAAGAAACTGTCGTGAGGAAAGTTTTGAGTATAAATGTGGATGGCTATAAGAGTGTAGGAAGACCAAGTAACCGGTGGATGGACTGTGCAAAAGATGATATGGCTTGAAAGCAGGGGGGACTGCTGACATGACGGAAGTATGAAAAACGAAGACATGCTACGGGGACCCCAAATCGATTGGAATAAGGGCAGCGAAATGGTGATGATCATGATATTAATGTCTAAAGCTCTTAAGCCCTCATAAACGACTCCGCTCCCACCTAAAAAAAAGAATACAATTCAAATATGGGCTTTATGTATTCCTCCTTAGAAATACTTTACATTGGCATGGACGGCGGTAAGCCCGCTGACAGCGAGCTGTCTGCTCATTTATTGCCAATGTAAATTATAACTTAAAGTTGAAAACTTAAAGCCCTAATTCTTTTTGCCGCAGTCGTGTAACTGGGCTAAGACATAACGTCACTATAAGAAAAGAAAAACGACTGCAAAATACCACTAACAACTTTTGAATGAACTCTAATCAAACCAGCATCAACTGCCTAGTATTTTCCAAACCAACTCCAAGATCGACTTCCAGTCAAACCGTATGCCACTTCCACAACCTACTGGGTGTGTGTGGTGTACTGATGTCACAATGTTTGTGTGATGAACATGGATATTTGTTTCCGAGTCATGGATGTTTATATGTATAATAAGTATGTATTTACAAACAAAAAAGTATATAATATGTAGTATATCAACTATCTAGTGTCCACGACATAAGCTTTGCTTAGTGTGGCACTAGGTGGCGCTGTGTGTTAATGTCCAGCGATATTTATTTATTTATTTACTGGGTAACGCAACACCCCTAGACCAGGCTGGTAGTCAGGCATTCGGGCCAATACCAAATCGCTTCCAACCTCTTCCGCTTCCCACTCTAACCTGACCCCAAGCCTAGCAAATAGGAGTTAACTGGCGATCCACGTCACTGATACGCGTCGGCGAGTGCTTTACCATCCTGCGTGTGACGCGCAGTTCTATGTAACCATGCGTTTAGAATATCCTACTACTAGGTACAGTTACCGTCGCAGATTTTAACGTTATCGCAAAAATAACTGTTGCTATGTAACATAATCCTGTGAGATTTTCGCACTGTTTTTCCTTAAGTGTTTTTGGAATTTTAAGTGTGGTGTCATCGTTGAGTGTTCGTAGTTGGTCGTAGGGAGAATAGTTATTTTTTACCTGGTTTATCATAAAATGCGTATTAGACTCATGGACTTTAATCTCTATCTCTGACTAAGAAGTATCAAGCATGCTCCATGAACACTTATTTTTTCTTACAAAATGAAAAAAAAAAACATAAAAATTAATAAGGAATTCCAATTATCATCATATCTTAAACGTGCCCAAGTGTACTTATTCTGTTTATTTTTCAGCTACAACAGCATACATAGTTTCAGGAAAGGTAGTTTTTTTTTCAAAAAAAAAAAAAATGACTTTAAAAATTGCCATTTCAGCTTTGTAACTTACGTTTAAAGCATTTCAATTAACTATTGCACAACTTTAATAGATCGGCTTCAGTTCACTTCGTTTGTAAATAAAACAAATCTAGTCTACACTTCAACCAACTTATCTATGCAGACGGGAAAATAAAGAACTAAAACAAATGTACCAAGTTTGAAATATCGATGCTGTTTTTCTTGAAAAGGAGCGCCACCGTTAACTGCAAATTTAAAATGGTAATTCAGTACTTATTACAGTTCAGTACGCAAGTGGATTGAAGTCGGTTTTTTCCTTTTTCAAGTATGAATTAGTTGAGTAATAGAGAATAACTTTATGTAACAAAATGTTTGATGGATTTTTTAAGTTAAACATTTTTGTGCCTGACTGTATTTGGTCATTTTTGTGTGATTGAAAGTTGTTTCGCTAGATGAAGTTTGAGAACCTTGATGTTGTTTATAAATTTATTTATATTGTACAAAAAATACATTTAAATCAAATAGTGTTGTTTCTGAACATAACAAAAAATACTGATTCGATAACAAGCGAGACAAACTGCCGCAATTATAGACAAGATTAGAAAATTGAGGACTCTATCACACACAATCTAATAGAGATCTAATTAAGATAGATAGATTTAAATATGAAAATATCACTTACAACGTCTCATCATACTTTAATGATCAATCAACTGGAGTTAAACTCTAAACAAAAATCCATCGTTCATATCCCTAGCCTTCTCCCTATGTTGGGGTCGGCTGCCTATCTGACCTACACGACCCAGTTTGTACAGGGTAATGATAAGGCTGGTCGTTGGTAAGACTAGTTGTCAGATTTTCGGGCCACTGACTACTTGTAATGACTCTCAAAGACCTACAAATGACAGGCGGGATCAACGGCTTAGGGTCTCCCCACATTTATCGACGCGGAATCGGCTTAAGCAAAGTGCGTATCACGACACTCGGCTCACACTACACTATCGCCGTACGGATGCGGTCAGCTAATCGACAAACGGCTCGTTCCGCCGTCGGCCGGCGCGCGGCGTCGCGACGCGTCGTCCGAGCAGAGCCAATGCGAATGGTATTAGTAACCTTATTACGTAGACATAAACGCTTTTTTTACCGGTGTTAGCGGATTCCGCGTCGATAAATCTGGGGAGACCCTTAACGTGGTTTTCGAGGCACGGAGGAACTCGATATAGAGAGATTTATCTAGGTACCTAATGTTTGGTCACGCCTCCAGAGACCAATCTAGGCGGTTGAACCTAAAGATCGACCCCAGAGCCTGTTATCAAAAACGAAGTTGAAAAAAATACAACATCTTTAGTATTTTTTTCAACTTCGTTTTTGATAACAGGCCCGTCATTTAAAATTCAATAAACCCTTAATTAAATGTAGTTTTTGTCTGTCTAGTCTTGGCAAGTCTAGTGCATACAACATGCTTGAATGCAGTTTCAAATATCAACCAGTTTCTAAATTCGTACCTCCTTGACAACGGTTGCCAAGGGCATCCTAGCTTTTAATTTATATGAAGATGTTAGATGTTTACTTAAATGATGTTCTTTTTTATTGGTTGGCGCCAAGAACAAACAAAATGCATCCGTTAGGTAGATATACCTTCTTGATTATTAATTGAAACATAGCAGACTCAGACTAGCCGTAGTGATTATATACTTTGTGACTCAGACCTCAATCCACCTTCATCATTGTTTCAGTTCTTCTTTAATAGAATAACATTTTAATCAAGCCTCCATGTGGCATTTCGTATTATAGATTATAGCCTAAAAAATATTACAGTAGGTATCGTTTTAGGTATATTGACTGAACTCACGTGTGGATTATAATAAAATGAATAAAACCACAGAAACCAATATTTATTGATACCTACTGAA
Organism: Xestia c-nigrum; assembly: GCA_916618015.1. Classification (NCBI taxonomy): domain Eukaryota; kingdom Metazoa; phylum Arthropoda; class Insecta; order Lepidoptera; family Noctuidae; genus Xestia; species Xestia c-nigrum. The sequence continues at coordinate 6,893,764 of OU745245.1, read as the reverse complement.
CATAATATGCATCCTCCTATATTATGTGATATTATCTTGTTTGACTTCAAAATCCTTGTCTCCACGCATTTAAATTGCTCTAGTAATACAGTGAGTACATCTTTCGCTTATATCAAGAAGTGGTCAGAACAGAGAATATCACCCAGAAATAAGCCAGTTCCAATTTAGAGAAAAATGTGGAACAAAAATCCCACATATAATAATGTGGGCTTTTCATATTTTTCTACTTTGGTTCCGTCATTTTTCTTTACTTTAGTGAACCCGTTCTCCTTTAACCCTTCAAACAAAATCTATCGATACTATTTAAAACAGTAACATACAAACAAAACTCGGACAGTAAGGAGCGTGACGATTTGGTACCCGCACCGGTACCACGCGCGTGTGGAGCATGCTTAATGTAACCATTAATGGGTTACTATTCGAACGTAACTGTACTTCGAATACTCGGATTTTTACTGAATTAGAATTTGATATTGTTTGTTTGAAGATAAGAGAGAAATAAGGAGGTAAGGGCTATTGATAAGTACAGAAAAACTTCGTCGGGAACATAAATCACGCTCCTAAATCCTAATAGCTCACATTACGGCGGTAATGTTTAGTCCCATGTCATAAGGATATAGCCTATTGCCAACAATCGGCCACAGATACAGACTGCTCCTCCATCTCATGGTCAGAAGTCGAAGTAAGCTCTACATCAACGAGGCAGTCGAGAAATCTACACTAAATGATATAAAATCGTCAACATGTAGTCATGGAATTAAACGCAATACAAAAAGCATGAACATTCTTGTTGGGAACAGTGTCGTCAAAAAAGAACAGTGGAAAAGCCTAGTACTTATACCTACTTGGAAATAAAAAGAGCCTTCAAGTTATGATGTAGGACTTCCCAAAAAGTACGCATGCATTTTACTTTATTAACTGAGTCATTGATTAAAAAGAAATGGCCTTAAATCCTTCCCCAATACACGAGAAAGTGCACCACCAGTGTTACTAAGGAGTATTGTATTACCCAGTAACCGAGTGGAGGAGGTCAAAGAGGCAGTCAGTCCATGCTACATTTACTTTTAGTAAGTTGGTCTCGTTGGTTGGCTCACAATCGCGACTGCTGACCATAAAGGTCCTTTTTTACGGATGGGAAATCATCAAATAACTTCTCTCCCATTCTGGGCGGAGCGAGAGGGAGTGTCAGACTTTTACTGACTAAAACCCATTCGTGTTCCTTCCTCGCCTTTTATGTTCCGGGGCCGCGGTATCTCTTTCGAACAGTCCCACAGCCCCGGTAGGAGCCTGAAGGTCCTGTGTTGGATTCCTAGGTCAGACAGTCTCGTTGAGCTTTTCCATCAGCAATTGATTACATGTGCTCGGTTGATAGCCATACACTCACCAGCCCCCTTTTACACGGCCCTTTAAAAAAAATAACTGGTGAAATGTAGGTGTACGTATAGATTAACTGCACTGCCTAACCTTTCATCAATTGCAGTCAGTAGTGTTATGTTCACATAATATCAGCAATAACAGCAATGTCCTGTCGTGTGTATGTCTGAACACAGTGATCACAGGGATCACACTTTCCTCATACAGTATGAATGAGTTTGATCACGTGTAGCTAATTACTTATTAGTACCAAGTATTACCTCAGCTTATGACATTACTGTCAACTATTTACAATGGGAACCATGATCAAGAATGTCATCGTATCGTATGAGCTCATAACTCACATAGCGGTAGAGTGATGTGTTGAGAAAATAGGCGTCATTATGTGGAACATTTTTATTAATAAAAACATGATTTGTCATGTACAGAATTATGTAGAAGTTATGACTGATTGGTCTACGTCAAACTGTAGGTTTTCCTTCGAGGATTTTAGTATTGAAGTTTAGTGTTTAAGGCAGTCTGTTTTTGAGAACATCTACAAGAATTATTTAAAGAAAGAAAGTGAAAGTACTGAAATAGAAGATAAAGCTATACTGGTGAGTAAAAAGACGATCATATCAACTTCAAGGCTAGAAGCTAATGGCCAAAAATATCCTGCTAATAAAGAAAAAGAAAACCAGAAAAACAGCTAAATAAAAAAGCTATAATTGTCTCAGTTCACCCGCGACTTCTTCCGCAAAAAATGTAATAGCTTGGCTGATAGGCATGCTATAAATATAATTTATAGCTTATAGTACTCACGGATAATATAGCTATCTCGCAGTGAAAGAATTTTCAGAATTGGATCATTCGTTCTGGAGATAACCCCCTTCATACAAACTTATAAACAAAACCTCTTTATAATATACTAGCCGATGCCCGCGGCTTCGCCCGCGTAAAATTATATACTAAAACCTTCCTCTTGAACCACTCTATCTATTCAAAAAACCCACATCAAAATCCGTTCCGTAGTTTTAAAGATCTAAGCATACATAGGGACAGACAGACGCGGCGGGAGACTTTGTTTTATAATATGTAGTGATAGTGAAGTTACGATTAAATATATCTTCAATGTAAATGTTCTTTTATAAAACAGTTCAGTTTTACATCTCTAGTACCTACATAATGTATGTAGGTACCTAATAAAGTTGTACCACTGACCTTTATGTATTACACGTCCATTTTCATCAGCAATGAATTAACTCCTACTTTGTCGCCTACAGATTTTTAACTTACCATTTAGGATCGCGTGGAGAGATCACTCTTAATAAAAAAACATTGATTGTACTTTTAGTAGGACAACATGTTTTGTGTCTTCGATCTAGATAAATGATTGTATCTTTTGTGATACACGCAAGTAATTAATCTTGAGGAGAGCTTTTTTTCCTGCGACTAATAAATCTGGTAGTCCTTGTCAAGGATGTGTGTTTTTAAAAAAATGTGTGGGTGTTAACACGTTTCTTGGGAGACAAAATAGATGTCTGATGTTTTTCTGTGTCTGATATTTACTAGATTACTAAGTAAGTTGGCTGCTTTACCGTCTCGTAGCAGTGTCAGTCTTTCGCAACATGTACCTTGTTTAATGAATAATACTGAAATATACGGGGTAGAAGTAACACGGACGCTAAAAAGGATACCACGTATTCAGAATTGTTTATCGGTCATTTAAAAAAACCCGGCCAAGAGCGTGCCGGGCCACGCTCAGTATAGGGTTCCGTAGTTTCCCGTCCGTCCGTCACAATTAGTTTTCAATCCAATCCGATTTTAATAATTATTTTTTTGTTTGAAAAAAGATACGTTCAGGATAATAAATATGTAAACGAAGTTAAAAAAAAATGCTTGCATATACGATTATACTACTAACTTAGTCCAGAAATTATTTTGTACAACTTTTTGTCTTTTTTGTTCAAAAACTGTTGTTTCCATCCAAGTTCAAAATGATTTTCGTAGAAAGTCCTCATAAAGTTCTACTTTTCAGATTTTCTAAACTTATGGTTCAAAAGTTAGGGGGGGGGGGGGACACATTGTGTTTTACTTTTGTAGCGATTATTTCCGAAATTACTGACATTATCAAAAAATGATTTTAGTAAACCCCACTTTACATATAGGGGGGCTACCCTAATGAAATATTTTTTTTTCCTATTTTTATTTTACCACTTTGTTGGCGTGATTGATACACATATTGGTACCAAATTTCAGCTTTCTAGTGCTAACGGTCACAGAGATTAAGCGAGGACGGACAGACGGACGGACAGACAGACATGGCGAGACTATAAGGGTTCCTAGTTGACTACGGAACCCTAAAAAGAACCAGCTGTTTCCTACAACACATAAGCTTAGCTTTTGTCTCATTTATGTGATTTGAGAAGTACAAATGGTTGGATACTATAATCTACTGTACATTCCTTGAAAAACCTTCTAGGCGACAATATCCTGTTACCGATCACCTCATTTTTTATATATAACACAAATTTCACCTGATTGGTATGCAGGAGGCATTTTGTCACGTGTGTTTGTATGTGTGTGACTATGCTTGTCACGGCTTGACACGTCGCGATACGCACACATAGAATTAGATAAGATTCCATTTTGTAACGAACGTAACTTGACCATTAATGTTTTGTTTTCCTGTTCATTTGTGTTTACTAAATATTTCTACATCGCTTGCTTTTTAACCGACGAAAACAAAGGAGGAGGTTCTCAATTCGAGATATTTTTTTTTTCTGAATAATGACGATTCTACAATCTAGTACAATATTCTGAGCTCGAAATTTTCTGTTTCACGCTTTGACTGTGTAGGTATTGCACTTTTGTCGGTAACACCTGATTTAAAAATAAAAACAGGGTTTTTTAACATATTGTATACGCTGACCTGTTCCAATACCTGGTAATAAAATAATAACTCAAACAAAATTGTCACCAAAGTTGTGTTGTTAACCAAAATGCATCTATTGGTTTTGCTCCTTTAAAGTCCTAGCTTTTAAATACATAAACAAAATCATTATTCATTCACTCTTCACATGCATCCATTAGGCGTCAGTCATATTGCTACTGGTACGAATATTTTGCGGAATGCTGCGGGGTCCGGACAGATACTATTTCGGTAAGCTTTGCTATGAAGCTGTCCATGTCCGCGCTTAATTTGTCCGTAACGGCGTGACCGAACCTTTACGCGATTCAATTATTTTATTACCAATTGAATTTTCGATTCCCCTCGTAAAACTATCATTGCAGTCGTCTACGCGACTGTACTCCAAAGTACAGTCAAACACACAAGCCGTTCCCCGAACTATCGGAATATACGAATTTATATTCCGAATGCATCGGTGCATCGATATCGAAGGGTACGTCCCTTTGGCGGCCATTTTTGTGGCACCATCAGGTACTTCCTTAGTAGCTAGTGTTACCAGTATTCTGGGAAATGGGTGATAGGTACCTGAAACAAATGAAAATGATTCATTAGTATTTTATGGAACAAGTGACGGTAATTGTAGAGAATGTTGCGTCTATAAATTAGTGACAATTATTTCTTAGCAATATAAAATAAAAAAAATCATAAAATCTTCATCATCAAAAACTAGGAATATTCATTTTAACTCAAATAATGGGGTATACGACATCTTCTTAGGTCCATGTTCACCAAGAAGATGACAGACTGATTATCTAAAACAGCTGTTTAAAACGCATTTTTATATGGGAACATGTCACAGTGACAGCTGTTTTTAGATAATCAGACGGTTATCTTTTCGGTGAACACGGACCATAGTCAGTCAGTTTAATTATCAAAAAATATTTGAGCCGTATTTTTTCTTTTGTTACGTAAACAACAATTTACAAAAATACAAAGCTTTTAAAATTCCATTGTTTGAATTTTATAGCCGTTGTTTGAAAAAGGTAATTAGAATTTATCTAATTAATGAGAAGAGGGCAAAACGGGTCAGAAAATTCCGGACAATGTATGTAGTTAGGCTTGTACGTAATAAAAGTGTACGGATCAATTTAAAACAAATAAAACCAGGAACTAAAACAGACACCACATAAATAACCATAAAGCTAAAACGTCGTAAGTTAACATAAATCATCAAAAGGTCGTATCTTCAAAAGACAAAATACATCGATCGATATAGAATGCTAATAAAACAACGCACTTGATAGCCGTAAATCCTTCATACATTATTATGCAATGGAGCATCATAACGAAATTATGTTCGTGAATCGATCACAAGATACTTTCACCGAAACACAGGCTTGTATTTGGTTACGGGGTGTTTGACAACCGATTATAAAAAACAGTTATGTAATAACAATTCCATTAATGACATCTGAGATAAATATCGATACGTGCCATATGTGAAATACCTCAGGTGCCGTTAATGCGGGTGCCCAATGTGGCATACGTCGTGTTTTTACTGACATAGTCGGAAACACTATAGTTTTCACACAAAACTTTTGGAATCAGGATTCTATTGAGATGACCTAACTCAATCCAGTGGGGATTAAGTTAGGTCATCTCGATAGAACGTCACTATTTACTTCACTGGTATTGAGAAACCATTGAGATAACCATATGTTAAAACTTTAACAGTGGGGATAGGTTTCAACTGTCCAGAGCCTGGAATCTAGTTGTTTAACTGTGTAAAAACCGAAACCTGAGTGAATGTTGCGTGTCGAGAACAGCATCGAATTATGAGTGACATTGGTAGCGGTATCAAGCGCGTAAAACATAAGAATAAGGGTAGATAGAGAGCCGCAAGTAGATACTCGTATGATAGGTTATTCTGTATTTTTAAAATAAAAGTGAATATTGAACTATTTTTGTTGGGTTTTGCTAAGATTTTCCTATTAGGCAAAGTTTTTTCACTATGTTCAAGTGATGAATGCTAAATATTTTTTGAATAATTGTCAACAAAATGTCCTATCCAAATTCCTCCCTGTACCAAAAACAAAATTGACGCTTCATCTATAAACCGGCCAATTTGAGATAAATAGCTGATCGTACACCCGAAAACAGTAATCAGGTATCATCTCAAACCATCCACTTGTTATTTTTTTCTTCATAATGGTGTCCATCACACGTCATGGCTCACTATCGAATGATTTATTAAGGGCTCTTATCAATCAATTATACACTTTGTACTTGTTAGAATAGAGTTTGAATTCAATTGTTACATTACCGATTAGATGTTTTCGTATAATAGTTCGATAAGTTTGATGTGTGAGATCAATCGGGCCGTGAAAGTTGGTTCGATTTCTTTTGAGTTATTTAAAATTACTGTAGCTATGATTATGTTGATGATTTTCTCACATCCTAATTTTGAAGCGGCCACTACGTTTTTGTGTTGCATAGGACATATATTCCACTAGCACTTCACTTGCGGCTTCGTCCGCAAAAATTGTGATAGCTCGATTAATATGCATTACATAAGCATAAATTATAGCTTATAGCAACCCCAAATAATGTAGCTTTCTGCCCGTGTATGATTTTTTTCAATTGGATCATTTGTTCCGGAGATTATCCGTTAATGTTACGTCTTTATAATATTAATACTAATACCAATTGCAATAGGCTCGTCCTATTACATGGAGCAACATATTAACTGAGGAAATGTGGATGTACTACTAGATGCAACTCTGCTTAACCCTTTTTTTTTTCGGATGGAAAATCATCAAATGGCTTCTTCCGCTCTGGGCGGAGCGGGAGGGAGTGTCAGACTTTTACTGACTAAAAACCATCCATGTTCCTCCCTCCCCCACCCACGTTCCTCACGTTCCCATGTTCCTCCTTCCTCACGTTCCGGGGCCATGGTATCTCTTTCGAACAGTTCCGCAGCCCACCTCTGCTGTACCCTTCGGTGATTATTGGTTTGATGTTATGTTATGAACCTATATAACTATATGATCACTGTTTATTTTGCAGACTGGACGATTAAGTACAATATTTGTTAGCAAAGTGGTAGACACAACAGTTAAACAATCCCGGCAGACCGATTCGGTTGGCGTCCACAGATGTGACAAATTTACGAAATCTACATATCAATACAATTTTTTATAAAAAATCCAACTACACCATAATTCAAACTTCACCAAGGAAACCTTTCATCACGATCCCAACTTACTTTCTTTCATCACAACCCGTGTCCCCAATACCAACAATAGGACCATCGTACCGAATCATTCCCACCACAGTCACGTCGATCATGACCTAAGTTTAGTTCCGGCGTGCACTTCCTCTGTACTTATTGACATTACTTAATATACCATTGATTATTGAGTCATCGATTATTAGGTGAAATGTCATGTAGAAAGGTATCATTACGTGACTTTATTTCATGGTTTTGTGTCTATACTATGTATTTTCTCTTTTTTGTTGTAACTTTTTTAATATTATTGTGTGTGTGCTTTATGTACTGACGTCAAATAAACCTTTTTTCTTTCTTTCTTTCTTTCTTTCTTTCTAGTAATCACTTTTGTAATCACTCTGCTAGATGAATTGATGACCTCAAAAAGGTGTCTGGGTTGGACTGGATGCAGAAAGCAATGGACAAAGTGTTGTAGCGCTTGGGAGAGGTAGGAGAGAGGGAGAGGGAAGATTTTATTGTTTGAATTGCATATTAAAAGAGTCTACGACGGGTGACTCTGAGTTTGGAAGTTTAGTTTTTTTTTTCTAGAAGGGACTTCAAAAGTCAAACGTTTCAGTTCGGTATAGAGGGTGTAAAAAACTCATATCGAAGCCGAATGTCATTGCGATCATTATTTTTGATCTACACTATAAACCTGTATACCTGAGAATCTTCTTCGTAAGAAGATATTGGGGGTCAACGTTGCAATTTTTGCACAAGTGTATGACCAAGACAAGACCCAAGACCTCCACCTATTTTGTGCTCATTTTGACAGGACTAGTATTTTGGTGTTTTACCATTTCAATCTTCACCTGTTATCAATTTAATCATAAAGATGCTACCACCTTTTTGATTTAATTGATAACACGTGAAGACATGAAGGTTAGACGTGAACTATAAATACACAGTTGAATACAGTTGAATAATTTCTTGCCAATACTTGCATTTGATCAAACGCCAAAGCGTGATCTAAGTAAATCAGAACACGTTCACTTCTCAGATCCTTGTTGTCTCAAGGATTCCAAATAATGCATTTGTTTACTGATTTTGTCAGACATGATTTTCCCACAAATATAAAATACATGGATCATAAATTCGTGCTGATTTCCCACTGGAGTAGGCATTTCGAAACCACAGAACGCCGTCTACTATACGATCCTTACCTACTCCTCCTCCTCTTCCTCCTTCCTTCCTTCTTCCTTTGGGGTCGCCTACGTTCATATGTCTGGTCTTACTGTTAGTATCATTATCAATATCGACAGCCTGAATGCAATACTGCTGGGTATAGACCTATACTGTTAAGCTTGGTATAGTCATTATACTCGTATCAGCCCAGAAACACCCACTGCCAGATATGTGCCTCACCTTTTTCTGCCACACTTCCCCATTCTCTCTTATCCAGGTATTTCCCGCTACTTTGACAATATCGTCAACTCAACGACCTTAAAGATGGCCCTCTCTTTGGTCACCACGCAGTCAAGGCCTTGTTTTAACGGCCGTCTTTGCCTTTGGCCAGGGTCCTAATTCTGCTATTTTAATAAATTCGTCACTCCAACACGATTCCATTCTCATCCCATTGCCATTTTGCTTAAAGTTCGTAATCTGCTAAATTCACAATGGTCGGTCATTGGTCGGTCAATGGTCTTGTAATAAAATTGTGTTTTAGTGGCATTGTCGTATTGTTATTATTATAGAACCCTTAGTACAAATGGTTTTCGAAATCTACTACTAAATGCGAACATTTATTCATGCCAGATTTCATGTACGAGATTATCATTCTGACATTTCTTTCAATGGAGTGTCAGTGGTTGATCATTGAGAAGTCACAATGTCGCCATTATGTTAATAGAATTAACAAACTTGTCAAAATTTGACAGAACTTGACCATTATGAAATCAATGATCGACTACTCTGACACTATTGTAATAGCAGAATCGAGGCCCTGATTTCCTGCCCAGGTCCGCTTAAGGCGCACTTGTCAACTATGAACACTCTGAAATCTTTAAAAAACTGCCGCATTTCACGCTGAGTTCTTACTGGATTGTCTGTGTTTAATAATATTAATAAAACATCAGCGCATGTCACTGACGCAACTCTCCGGACGGACTGCCAGACAAACTAATCCCTCACTGACAAATCGGCCGCCGTCTCAAAGCCGATTAATAAATCATTTTGAACGGTTTTTGATTTGAAAATAGAAAAATGGAATAACTATTTTGTTTATACCAATATACTTTTTGATTATACATTTCTATTGGATGGTGAAAGAAAAGGTGTTTGGTTTGTTTTGTGTTTGACAATGCATTTTAGTTTTAGAAGGACTTGTATTTTAAAAGCTTATGTCACTATAGAACCTTTTTATTAATGATGTTGAAAATTCTTTTTTTTTCACCAAACGACTTAACATCTAACGTTAAACTTCACACTATCTTTACAGGATTACCCCCATACAATATTGGTATGCAAACACACCAGATTAATAGAAAATCAACAGACTTTCGTCTTATAGCAAGCATTGGCTTTCGTTCTCATATCATTTGTGTTCCCCATAAATCTACTGTGGCAATCGTGATTTTTCAGAGCTCATCAAACAGATAAGCCAAAAGTATGTTTAACTCAGTGCTATAAGGTCACAAGTCAATATTATGTCACAAATGATTCACAGACACAATTAGGTACAGTCGCGGATTGCGTAAGGATGCACCTTTCACCTGAACATACAGTTCTTCGTGACTGTACTGAATGTTATTACAGTTAGGTACTCTCATGTCTGATATCTCATAGCTTTAGATGGAATTTGTGAAACGAGACTCATTGAAATAATGAACATGTGTGCTCTGATTGGTCTTGCTGATACATCTTGCATAAATCTATGTAAAGAGGTATAAGGCGGTTCTCATGAAGAGTTGGCCATGTTATATTTTACCAATATAACATGGCCAACTCTACACAAAGTATTATTTTGAAAGAGTTCCATATCTCAAAACACCTAAAACACCCGCTGTAAAAAACTTACCAATCAGTGACTCTATCTGTGATCTCTAAATAAAAAAAAAAACAACTAAAATTAGTATGACAAAAACCTAACAATACATTTCTGTGCATCCCAAAAAGTTCACAGTAAGTGAATGACAATGGCTCTCTTCAAAAGGATGAAAGTGTCGACACAGTTCAACACGAGTCGTGGCGGCAACGTGCACAGTGGGAACTTCAAAACGTTTGATAAAAGAATCTGTCGTGACCGAGTGTCACATTTTGTATCATTTTTTGTCGGTCATCAGGTCGAGATTAGTTACAGTGTATAGTGGTATAATTTCTATCCGAAAAAAAGAAAAAATGCAATTGCAAATGCTCAATAAGAGAAAATTATTGCATTTTTCCGTGTCTAAACCATTTAAGCATCTTTAAAAAAACGCATTGCACTATTATACGCATGTTAAACAACCCAATAAAATAAATAAGTACGGACTAAGTGTACGGACATTAAATTTGCAATAAAATAATAATTACCGCTTACATATTTTTAGACTTTCTTGTTTACGTTCATGTTACTTCATATCCAATTTGTACTCTACAACTACGTGATTAAGGTATGTTATTATTTGTACATGAGCGTTACGGTCTTTGCGTCCATACAACACGACATTTGTATTTAGACGTGAATTTCTCGACTTTTCTCTTACTTTCCAAGTTGAATAACCGAGGTTAGCGCATCTCATAAAATTACGTCTATATGAATATTTATGACTATTTTTGTATGAATATTATGTCACGATTTTTTTGCGATTTCACCGGCCTTATGAACTCATTTATCTGCGTTAATTTGCGGTTTTTAATGTGTAAATTAATTCTGGTATAGATTTATGGACTAATTAGTCACTTTTGTCAGTAATGGCGTGTTTGAATAGCTGGAGGTGACAGCATTCTTTTGTTTATTGATTTTATATTATCACAAGTAGGTATAAATTGAAGTGGTAAACTAGAGGATTTTGTAAGAGCATTAACACTACTATTTTGATGTAAAGCCGTGCTTGCCTAGGCTGGTCTGTGGATGGGTGACCACCCTTATATACCTAGTTTCCTCCGTGCCTCGGAAAGCACATTTAACTGTTGGTCCCGGCTGTCATTTCTCCATCTTTGGCAGTCGTTACAGGTAGTCGGTGGCCCAAAAAGTCTGACAGCCAGTCTTACCAAGTGGGATCGTATTAACCAGTATTAACTGGGTTGTGGAGGTCAGATAGGCAGCCTCTCCATGTAAAATACTGGTATTCAGTTGCATCCGATTAGACTGGAAACCGATCCCAACATAGTTGGGAAAAGGCTAGGCAGATAATGATTAATACTACTATTTTGAATTTATTTTGGAGGTGTCTGATGAGATGACAGAGAATTTGGAAGAAGAAGGGATGCTACGCTGGTCTGGTGGAGTTTCAAAAATTGAATACATTCGTGGTACGTTTAAAGTCGCAAAGATACAGGATAAGCTCTGCGAAAACCGCTTGCGCTGGTACGGACATGTGATGAGGCGGGATGATGCCCACATGACAAAAAGAGTCATGAACATACCAGACGGAAAAAGAGACCGTGGACGACCACCAATAACCTGGATACGAACACTAGCGAAGGACATGACAGCGAGCCACACAACGACAGAGACAACCCACAACCGTGCGGTGTGGCGCAAAAATACTAGGAGGGCTGACCCCAAATAAATTGGGATAATAGTCAGGAGGAAGAAGATGAGAAGAAAGCATGCTACGCCGACCTCAATTGAATTAGGATACGGGCAAAAAACTGATGATGATTAATTTTCTAATTAGGTCGTACTTTTTGCGACACATCTACTCGTAAAAGACAATCTTTTTTCCCTCTAGGAACGTTTAGTCTTAGGTACAGTCAGCAAATTAGTTAGGTTTACAGGCCAGCAATCTTCTTACTACTATTATAAGTGGAAAAGGGTTATAACCAATATATTTCAAATTTCATCCAAATTCTTTCAGTAGATTCTGCGTAAAAGAATAACAAAAATCGTTTTTTACAGACTTTTACATTTATAATCGTTGTAAGAAAATGCTAGCCTGCATACCTAACCCTTTTATTGACTGTACATTCTGTCAGCTTTAAATATACTATTGGCAAAGGCAGATCCTTCTTACAGCCATATTGAGAACAGACGAATCGCTTTGGCGAGTCTACATTGCAAGTTTTTCTTAGATTTAGACGGCGTTGCATTGACCTTTTTCACACTGCGTATTTTCCCCATTATTTTCCATGAGAATCACAGTAATTACAATACAAATTGGACCATAGCATCAACTAGTAATCTGAACTCATCAGATGCAGTATGTCAAGGCGGCTATCATGCATCGCGGTAACCACAAACTAACCTTTATATCCCACTGTATATAGTAACATACAATCACTTTTATATGCAAAGAGATCTGAAGTGCGGTCTGGAATTATTTAAGCTTTTAGTCATTTGAAACAAATAAATAGGGAGTAAATAATTCATTCTTTAGATTTTTTTTTTCGCGTTAAGCTCTTTTTTAGTGAAAAAAAATCATGGAACTCGCGTGATTGTCACTAAACGCTTCGTAGTCCCCTTGTTTTTTTTTTAACCTTAACGGCAATGGAGGGCGGAGCAAGTTGAACTCCATAAGTTGAAGTCTGATTGAATTTGTGTTATTTACATTAGCAATGTTTTAGTATGGCGAATCAAAATGTTGTTCAAAGTTTTAGTCTTGTAAGTGTAATTGATTTTTATTTTTAAAATTTCTAAAGATATCTTAAGTGTGCTACCTTTTTTTTTTATTAATCTAGTTCTCGTTTTTATTTCAAGAACAACCATTAAGTTTTTGAAATTTTGAAACATTCAACATTTTATATGTTTCTACATTTTGAACGGAAGTATTTAATTTTATAAAAGTTACCGGAAATAGATGGTTACGAAAGAAACATATTGACATTTTAAAAGTTATAATAATTTATAAACTCCAGTTTATTATATGACATTAGGCAATTCTGTAGACACGAATATGCCATAATAAAATTTAAATATAAATAATTATGAAGTCAATATTTTTTTAACATTTAGACTCGTGTATTATTATTTCCGAAAAATATAATTGAATAATTTATTATGCTCACATTGCTCACGCATTCAACCCATACTAATAAACGTGATAAAACACGGAACAAACTTTTACAAACCATTGACAAGATTGGCCCCAAATATTGGTTCAGAAAAAGCTTACCAAAACCATATCACACCCAGTTAATAAATAGGTCCAATATTGGCTCCAATTCAAGCATACTAATTAAAAATATCCGATAGTAGCATTCCATTTTGTGGCGACCGGAGGCCGCGATAAAGGTCGTCAGGTGTTGCCAAAATAAAAATAACGAGTTTTTATAATGTCACACAAACATAAAATCGTTCGATTAATTTGAATTGCGAACCGTACGAGTGTGTGACACCTAGCAACAATTTTATTTTGAATTCAGAACTTTTTACTTATAAACTAGTTTGTTTGGATAGTTTTGTTTGCTTTTTTCTGCTGTTTATATGACTGCTTTGCTAGCAATTTATTTTTAAAGTTAATTGTAATCGTATGCTGTTGTTATGCTAACGAATAAGCATGCTCTTCCTGGTCTGTGCAATCCTATCTAACATATTATATATCTTTACCTTTTAATAAGGAAGTACCTAATTATACCTACCAAAACGTTTACATTGGAATCATTTGCCCTTTTCCAAGCCATCAAATTGTTTTAATACATATCTAATTATATATATTAATAGTTTGTTAAGAAGAACTATTTTAAAAATTATATCTACCATCTTTTTATTCAAACCATTATTTTTTAATAAAAATTGTTGTTCTATTTTGGCTTTTCTGTTAAATAGATTGTTAATGGCGTTAATTTAATGTTATTCTTTATGTTAATAATATATTAACGTCGAAAGCTTTATTTGAATCATTTGTAACATAGTATTATGTTAATGTAGTCATTCAAAAATGTGTCAGTAAATATTAGTTTTGTTAAATAGCTATGTAACAAAACTGATATGTTCAAAACGACGTATGATGTCCGAAATAAAAATAAAAAATTTCATAGCTCACAGTCTTGCTGAACACTTTTAGATTTAACTGTAGGTTTCCTCATTAATTTCCATTGCTTCCACGGGCAGTAATTTATAGGTTTTTATTTATATTTTGTATCAGGATAATACAACGTCTATTATAACAGCATAGCAATTAAGATAACAAATCTAAAACTTATGTAACTTTCCATTCTTTAAAATAACTTCAAAAATTACTAATCACAGTACATTTTTTTCTGTCAATTAATACATTTCCAATTATTAATCATAATATCTAATTTCTTGTCGACAAAACGAAAACGATTCTTTTCGTTGGAGCCCGAAGGCGTGTTGTTTTGAATTTAGAATTGATTGTATTGAAAAAAAAAAGGAATTGACAAGCACTTTCGTCATATTAAGGTTAGAACCGGTTTTAAATGTAATTAGAGCTTTAAATTATACTTTGATTAATTACATTTGATGGACATTAAGTATCAATATTTCGGGATCAACTTTTAATTGAATTTTGATATCGATACTTGCATTTGTGTCGTTAGTAATGAAAGTGAAGATCGAATTAGTTATAGATGGATGAGTTCGGTGTATAAGGCCCACTTCTTGGTGTGAAAAATGAGACGAATTACATACATTTTGAAATCAATCTGTCTTATTAGGAAACATATTAAATAATAATCTCTGATAGGCGTAAATCCAGTAGCGATTTAAATACAGTCTAAAACATAGAAACCAGAAATAAGGGATACCTTATATCAGCCTCATAGAACAAAATCATTTATTATTTATTGCAGATGAATAAAAAAAAACATTGAAATATTGAACGAATTCCTTAGAGCACTCAATGAACGCGTGATTTTACATATGAGTAAATATGGTAATTATGCCAAAGTTCGAATAAATTCGACCTGTTTATGTGCCAATGAGATCATTATGTAAAATTGAATAGTTGGAGCTAACGTTTATAGTTGTATAATTATTGTTAATCCAAAAATAATGTTCTGGACAAAGGTATAAAGTTGAAGCGTGTTAATATTATTTATGATCACTATAATTAATTAAAAAAATATTTGCATTTATTGAGGAAGTTTTGTGAGTTTATGTTATGACTCGTCAATCATCTCCTCTACTGAATCAATATTTAATAACGAGCCCAACAGTTTTAAATGTTACAATGATACAACTAGTATTTTCCTGATTGTACAATAAATTTTCACTTTCCTGAAAAAGTCTAATTAATATAGGTTCGGAGATTTGCCTCTTTACAATTTTTCTACGCAATAAGTTTTGATCTCTGTTTCCTGTTCTATGTTAAATGTTACAATGATACAACTGATTCTTTCATCACTATTATTTTGCTGATTGTAAGAATTCTAAGTTTCTTATAAATATCTTATTGAAATCCTGAAAAAATATAAGTAAAGAGAGATTTTTCTCTCTGTAATTATTCGATGTAATATCTTTTGCTTTTTGTGAACTATGCCAAAGAGGCGCTAGGCAGGAAACTATTAAAGAACATGAACCACGGTTTTGAATGCAGAGCAAGACCATTTATTCAGAATTTTCCTTAATTAACTAGAAATTAATATTGATTTTTATCTACCTTACATAAGAAATACCATAATGGCTAAAGCATGTCCTTAGTTAAAAGAATCTGGTAGGCTTTTTATGCATAATGTTATAACTATTAATATGCCAAAAATGTCGCCATCTTATCGAAGGCTGTTTGATGGCCCAAACAAGGACTGGTTTCGAGATCCGGGTTGTGAAGATTAAAAATAAAAGTGTCTTCTTTATATATCTGATTTATCGCATTATATAATTATGTTATAATATATTCCTAAATTTTAATGTGTTCTAGATACTTAACTTTAGTTTTTTTCGCGGTTATTTCTTTGATAGTTACTTACGTCATTTTAAAATGTTATAGTTTACGCATTTTAAGAAAATGTATTTTAATTTATGTATAAGTCGAAATTAAACTATTTTTTAAAATATTGAATTGTGCCTGGTGAAAAATAAACGACATTGACCGGGAAAACGTATGCGTATGTAACGCGTTGTTTATTTATTCAAAAGGGAACACACAGATCCTTATCATCATAATATATCTGTATCATATTTTGTAATATTAGAAAATACGAGTCACCGAACCACCTCAGAAAAAAAGGTCAATCTATTTCACACATTTCAGTGTCGTATACACAGTACAAACATACAAACATTACACAATGACACTGAATTTCCTTATATACAACGGCTTACCATGTTCAAGATCACTTCACATTCTGATTTATTAGACTTTAGCTCCTAGATCGAATAATGTAAGTGTCATTTTGGAATAATGTTTTTATTCGGAAGTGTAACAGTTCAATTTTAGTGAGTCATATTATATTATTGTCTACTTTAGATTTGAGAGTCATTTTTTTGATATTATATTGGTGTGTGAAATTGATTTGCATTTTGCAGAGACTGCTTAAAATGCATATTGCTAATTTTGTTTTAACTTACGTAGATCTACGCGAGTCTCAATGGCTTTTTAATTGTGTCAGTAATGTCGGCCATACGTGGGGTTAATTTATTAATCAATAATTGAACAGTTACTTAATTAAAGATTTTGTTTTCGTTTTTAATTGTTTATTTGATCTATAAAAAAGATTATAATTATGGTTATAGTAAAAGATGAGATAAAAATACACTGTGATATTGTAATAATAATGTATTTGATGTTGTATTAAAACATTTAAGATAATAATATAAGCTTCGAAAAACCGAAAGTTTAATTTGAAAATCATTCAAATTATATTGTGTATAGAGACGTACAATAACTACAAAACTATTTTAATTAAAAAACGATTGCTTCCCGCTATTTCAACACGAGTAGCTACCTAACTATTGATAATTAACGATTGTATAATACTTTACGACTGTCCAATGTAACTATTTTGTGGTTATAAAGTTATTAAAGGGAACCACTTAAAGTTTTATGATTTTGGTAACTAGCGATTAATTGTAGTTGTTTGAATGTGATGATAAACTAACACAACACAGTCATATTGATTCAAAGTTGATATTGCTTACTTATATCATCTGCTTAGTCTTTTTTCATGGATGTTCAAAGACCACAGATAAAATATATTTGATTTTCCATTAAAATGTAGGTACATAAACGTAACATCAAGTCTGTTACAGGATTTGTTTTTTATCTGTGTTCAAATTGAAAATACTTTGTCTAAAACGAAACGTAGGTTTCTTTTTACAGACATTCTTTTGAAAAGACAACTCTGAGAGGAAAGAAAACTTACTTCAGACACCATAAAAACACTTTGAGTAACATAAAATACAAGGGTTCCTCAACACAAATATTTTAATTTGACACTTTAATATTGCGCTTTCAACGCTCGGGCGTCGTCGGCAAATGTCGTCAGTGTTCGGTTTCGTAAGCGGCGCGCGCGTCGCTAATAGTGTGATGGCGAAAGCAAACAGGTGCCTGTGTGTTTTATTCATTTGTGTTCAGATGTTAGGCTTCATTGGGCACTAAGAATTGTAAGGGTTTAAGGTTTTTAATTGTTTACTTAAGGTCGTGTGTATAAATGCGTTGAAATATAAATTTTTATTACTTTGTTTAAAGTTTTATGTACAGGTGGTGTTAAATGATGCCTGCATTTGTCATTTTCTTTTTATTGTAGTAACTCTAGTAGACTTATTTTTTTAATTTTCTAACATGCGGAATTGACTGGCTCCTAATTACGCGACACATAGGTTTTCCCCCTATAGAGGACTTAAATATAACGGACGAAATGCGGGTGTACTATTAGGTACTCACACCCCCATATAGGACTTAAATATAACGGACGAAATGTAGGTGTACTATTAGATACTTACACCCCCTATATAGGACTTAAATATAATGGACAACATGTGGGTGTACTTTAGGTACTTACACCTCTTTTCTATTCCTTCAGGTATTACAGCCGTGACGTTATTGATGATGTTTTCTAAAATGTGTCATGCATACGGTATTTGTGTCATCTCGTGACTGCAACAGGGAAATCTGTGAGACGACGCGACGGCACAAAAACTGTCATGTCCATCAAGCGATAGTTAATCTTATATAAATTACTGGTTTCATTGTAACCTACTTACATGTTTTATGTAAAAACTTACAGGCGGTTTCTGTATGTTCAGTCATCAAAAGAGTTAGGTATGCAGGCTAGCAATCTTCTTACGACTATTGTAAATGTAAAAGTTTGTAAAGATCGATTTTTGTTATTCTTTCACGCACAAAAAAACTGAAAAGTTTGGATGAAATTGCAAACAGATTGATTATAACCCTTTTCCATTTATAATAGTAGTAAGACTATTGCTAGCCTGTAAACCTGTTTTGCTGACTGCACATACCGCATTTTACTACCAGATTTTGTATGATACGCACAAAAATCTGATGGCAAATATAATGATGACCTTAATACGGTATTTTTATATACCATCACACCTGTAATCCCTGAAGAGGTAGGCAGGGAGGTTTCTTATAGTACTCCCACGTTTTGCTAGTTTTGTTTAAGTCCCATGTAATATGGGGCAAACCTAATGATTAACGGGACGCTAATCCAGACTGAGAAATTCTTGATGCAAAAATATTTTGACCGACCCGGGAATCAAACACAGGACCTCATGGTCAGCAGTAACGCTTCCCACCACTAGATCAACAGGGTAATATTTTTATATTCCATCTACACATAACTAGACATGTAAGATGACGAAATAAAACAGAAATTCAAGCGTTAATTAATAAATTTAACCAAAACTATTTTCGTAACCGATTTCATTGTAAGAGCAACAGTAAAAATCTAGCAATTTTACACATTTAACAGATTTTCAATTAACTTTAGTTGAGCTATTCGTTCGAATATTGCACATTTATTTAACTTTCAAAATGTTAACTGGCATAAAAATTTTATTCGTTGGTGCAGCGGTTTTATACTGCTACCTACTACAGTTTGTAAACAAAGGTCAAAACAATAAGGTAATAAATACTTAATTAAAATATTAAAAACAATAAATAACACGCAACTCTATCAATCAGCAAGTTTCTTAAAAGGCAATAATCATTTTATAATAATCGATTTTCAGCATCACTGAAAAAGCAACCTATTCAAAAACACACACTTCATTTAATTCTCAGTTTTATATAGTATTTTGATAGAATGTGATAAGGTTGAATTTTGTCTGGCACGAAATCTTGTTCATATCCTACCGGAATGAGCGTTTCTAGCGAATCGGAAAAGATAATGGCTGAAAAGATACACAGAAATAATGTTCTTCCGTCGGCCTTAATACTCGTATTCGGAAATGTTCGGGTAAAACAATGCGTGTTCGGTTACTTGGTACAGTCGTCAAAAAAGGATGTTGGAAATCGTTTTCATCATTAAAAAAAACGCGGTCACTACTGTGTAGGACATTTCTACAAACATGACAGTATTTGTGTGAAATCACCATGTTTCTAATAATAAAAGTTATGATTTCAAGAAAAATAAAAACATTGCGAGTACTAGATTATTATGTGTTCAAGTTATGGTTTAGCAATGTAGTTTCTTAAAGATTTAAATTTTATCTTATCATTACAATGCAAAGGCCTGTAACTCAGACAGTAACTAATCTTGAAGTAATTGTGAAACAAAATTGTATAACGACTTATATTGCAGACTGTACACCGTGAGTATGTTGTTACAACGAATGCCGAAAATATTTGTTTAAATCGCTAAATAACGTAACAGTAGAGTTAATTAATTGTTTGTGTTACAGAATGTGTGTAAATATTTTATAACTTAATAAAATTAACAATTATAATTCAAATACAACATGCCTAAGGCTTTATTTCAATTTATTAAGATTATGTTGTATTTCATCGAACCTATGCGTTCACGGAATATTCAAAATATTTAAAATAATTAACATAAAGGCCGCAGGTCTCAAAGGTATGATGACATTTAAACGAATGTCATAATTAATCAAGTAAACAAAGTCTTTTAAAACTTGATTAATTTTGAATTGAATAAAAATTTCCTCTACCAATGCTCTAGTATCATGAAAACATTGATCAATTCACAAACAATCAGCCCATTGACATAAACTCACTGTCACTGATCTATGACGAGTGCTTCACATAGCTACTGTGTGTGTGCAAGCGCAAACAAACACAAACACATACACACACATACACACACACATACATGTGATCATGTTACTCAACCTGACGACTTGTCATTGTTGGCGTCAACAATATGGCACAAGGATAGGGTTGTCTATGTTTATTTGTTTTTTGTGTTTGAACTTTGTTTGTGAAAAATGTTAACTTTGATAGGAAAAACTAATTCCGGATTAAATTTACTCGATATTAACTGCGTTTTTTTTTGTTTTTCTTTTATTTGTGGTAACAAATAAATTAAAACTTCCTTGGAAATAAGTAAAACTTACTTACTGGTAGTGCGAACTAGTGGCCGTTCTCTATGTTTTTTTGTAACTTAATTATGAAGTAATCTTTAAGGTCATTGAAATAAATCAGAGCACTGTTTCATCAACAAGATCTCACAATCACGGCTCCAAAAAAATAATAAAAACGCACTTTACAAATATTTGCCACAAAATGTCAACAAAAAGTTACAAAATTTCTCCGTCCACCAACCCTAAATAGTAACGTTATTTGTAATCCATGACAAAGCGGTTAACCGGACCATTAGTTCTTTTGAAACCTATAAAATTGTAGCTTGAACTTCAAAATAACTATTGTATTAATTTTTTTTGTATAAAAAGTGATATGTTGAAATGTTTTTGACTGGGTGCAGCGTGGGACCACTGTGTATGTTCATGAATGGTCACATTCTGTCCCCTGTTTTATTTGATGACACAGATTTTGCATTTAGCGTGACGTGTGCCGTGTATATTTTTTGTCCAGAAAAAGTGTGAAGTTGCAACACCGTGTTTGTTTTAAGTTTCCTTTCATGTATTTTGAAGTTGATAATTTATTAAACACGATATTAGTACTCTGTTATTACTATTTTCTAAATAAGTATCAAGTCTTATTAACATAAATTGTTGTGTTTAATGTGTTGGTGTTTAATGACAATATTGCATCAGAAATGATTGCAGTACCTATACTGTAGGATTTAATTAACTACCTTCTAAAAAAAGACACTTTGACTACATCATTTCACTGATTAAAAACTGACAATATACCTATTAGTAAACATGAGACAGTGACAGTAAGATGAATATATAAGTTAGTTTACAATGTAGGTAATTAAAGTAAGATAATTATGATAATCGTCATAAACACTGGCTTTTTACTGAAAATCTCTGATATTTTACCAAGAGTTCCAGTACTCTATACAGCGAGTGTGCCATTATGCCATCAACCACCCTTGTCCCATATTAGGTAGATAGAATACTCTTTATTATGTACGCCATAAAAAAAATATATATATATATATATATAATAATAAAAATGCGAAGACCCTTCACAACCGCGAGGTGTGCAGCCTCAGAGAATATTTTCTAAAAGCCGACGTGGGTATGCACCGAGATGTGGTCGCAGTGGACAAGGGACTCACCCCGTTGTCCATGGCTAAAGAGAACTGGCGCAAACCTGTGGTACTTACTAGTGATGACCGTAAGAAAGAATGGCAGGGCAAGGAGCTTCACGGGCGCTTCTACCGGGCTCTTAATGGGCCTGATGTAGATTTTCTAGCGTCCGTGTCCTGGCTACGTTTTGGTGACCTCTTCGGGGAAACTGAAGGTTTTGTCTGTGCGATTATGGACGAAGTTATGTTAACGAACAACTACCGGAAATATATTATGAAGGACGGGACGGTTGACGTGTGTCGGGCATGCCACTGTCCGGGTGAGTCCATCAGACATATTATTTCTGGTTGTTCTCGTCTGGCTAACGGCGAGTACTTGCACAGGCACAACCAAGTAGCCAGAATTATTCACCAGCAACTTGCCTTGAAATTTAAGCTTGTGGAATCTGAGGTACCGTACTACAAGTATGTGCCCGACCCAGTTCTTGTGAAAGACCATGTCACGCTGTACTGGGATCAGTCTATCATTACTGACAGGACTATTGTTGCCAATAAGCCTGACATAGTGGTGATGGACCGATCAGCGCGCCGCGTAATGATAATCGATGTTACTATCCCTCATGACGAGAACCTCGTGAAAGCTGAGAAAGAGAAACAAATGAAGTATCTCGACTTGGCACACGAGGTTCGCGACATGTGGAATATGAACTCGGTTATCATTGTGCCGATTGTCGTGACGGCCAATGGCCTGATAGCCAAGAGCCTCGACGAACATCTGTCGAAGCTCTCTTTAGGCGGTTGGATCAAGGGCCTGATTCAGAAGGCAGCATTGTGAGGAGGTTCCTGTCTCTGCAACCCTAACCACCGGTGACTTGGACCCTGCTCCCGACACCGGCGGATCCCTATTTTTTATATTTTTAAATGTTTTTATATGTTTTTTTTAAGAATATTTAAAAATGTACAAAGTAAGATATATAACGAATAAAGGAGATAATAATAATAATATATATATTATATTATTTACTTGGGCTCGGCGCAACAATATATTTTCGTCCATTCTCCCTAGTAAGTCGTTAAATATTCAACTAACATTATTTCTTAATTAAAACTTCATGTACCAGAGTCGAACATTTACAATGTAGTTTGTGGATTAAACTGTAAACCAAATAGCTTGTTCGACTGTACATAGGCGAACTTAATGCCACAACGCATTTTCTATCAGTCAACCTTATGGTGTGATAGAGTAGTAATAATAATAAATAGTTTATTGGTAGAACAAGTAAACGTATTTACAGAAATTTTGTGATTGGATCCTCCTTTTACGCAGATAGTGCGATCCTCCTTTTACGCAGATAGTGCCTGTGTTAGGAGAGTCCGCACTTCCATACCAAGTCGTGTTATACAAAGATCGAGACGTATCATTTTTATACTAAAACTATTTAAATTACAAATTAAATTGAGTAGGTACAATAAAAATAAAAATCCATTGCGCTATCATCCTCTTTTCTTTCACTTAATTCCCCCAAAAAAAAAACAAAACAAAAAAAATCCTCACACAGTTCATATCTGCCATTCATTTGCATTATCTTACAAAAGAAAAACCATTAATTGTTAATATTTTACGATTCATAACGCGTTTTTTTTTTTAATAAAATTAATTGAATAAAAACTTTGTAAATATCAATCAAAGTTGTTTTTATCCATATGTAATTTAATTCAATCACAATATTACAAATCTATAAAGCGAAAATGACATAATCAATGAACTAAGTTTCCTAAGACTTGTCGTTAGTCTGTTTTGGGAGCCTTGGCGAGTACGTACGCACTGTATACATTATACAACACATTTGCATACTCCTGAACTCAAGCAAAGTTGAATATTCAACTTATATTTGAGTAAGTAAAGAGTAGGTTTTTAATTATTTCCTAGGTTTGTACAAGTTCCTTTATTTTTTTAGTGCATATTCAAATTATTTTAAACTGTTTGTTCATGGAAATTGGATCTGCAAATTCCATTTTATTAAACCACTTATTTGTTGAATGATCTTGTTCTTCTTATTTTAGTTCAGAGCTGAGGTTTAAACTGTTATTTCTTAACCGAATTGTTTCGTTACTGTAACTGGATACGTGCAATCAGTAATGTTTAACTTGATTGAGAATACAGTAATTAAAGATCGAATTGGTGTTACTACCAGCAAAAGTATGTTATGTAGCATGCAGCTTTAAATGTCGCATACAAAACCTTTTGCAAAAATAATCACTGTTTTTGTTTAAATTGCGAATTTTGCGGATTTCATCAAAAGATACAGCAATTAATTCTTAACATTTTATCCTCTCACTGAGTCACACACATGCAGATTTTACGACTAGCGGTTACCTGACAAAGTTCTAAATTGTTTGCAATAAAACTTGTATTCTGCTAATGTCTGACCTCTACGAATCCTGTTAGCCTGCAAATACGGAAAACTATCTAACAGGATTTTCCAATTTTTGCCAACTGTAAAATTCTTTGTAGATTTTTTAAGCTCCTATAAATCATTAAATAAAAATGTCGGAAAGATCTTAAGACTATCACACGCAAGAGTGAATAACACAAGTGTACTTATGATAGGATTGCGTGCGGGATCGAGAAAACGCAACGAACGCGCGTCTCAGTCGTAATACCCATGCGCAAGCGCTACACTTTCGTAGCTCCGCGCTACGCATACAAAAGACATCAACGGGCGAACACAAAATGTGCTTGTAATTATTTTATTAGAAACTTTTACTATAGAAAATCTGTCTACGAGATTCTTCCGCGTAGACAATTATTTTTAACACTGTAAAAGCAGTTCCTACAAAAGAAACAAATGACGAAATTGGTCCCCTGCGAAACGAGACGACATTGTGTAACACACCAAACTGCGAACAATTACGCGACGTCTGATTAAAATAAGCGAAAAAACACTTACCGCTTGCAAAAACTGTTTGGTTGTAAGTGAAAGTCGCTCCTGGGGACGCGACTAGAGGGTTCGGTTTAACACTTTATTGGCACACAACACTGATTGGATCACTTTTGGGGGCATAGAAGCACACTTTATGGGGGGTTAGGGGGTAAAGTTCGTTGGTCCTTGGGTTTGAATTTGGCGCGTTTGTGCGCTCTGCGGCGCGGGCGCTCGAGACGGCTAGCGGCAAGAGACTGCGCGCGCAACTCCCACCATGGCCGCCCGAAATACTAATCACCTTGCTATCGAGACTGTGATTGAGGTGTATGTGATAAGAGATAGCGGGTGAAAACTCTAGTTTTCTTAGACTATGCTCACCTGTTAAGAGAGTTTCTGGGTTAACCCTACAGAATTTTGTTAAAGCCATGCTTTTGCGGGACTGTTCGAAAGAGATACCGTGGCCCCGGAACTTAAAGGGCGAAGAAGGAACATGGATGGGTTTCAGTCAGTAAAAGTCTGACACTCCCTCCCGCTCCGCCCAGAATGGGAGCAGTTATCTGATGAGTTCCCATCTTAAAAAAAAAGCTTTTGCAGTTCATGTTCTTTACTGGCTAAATCACGAACTGCTTTTTTTTTGTGTTCCATACTATTTGCCTTATTGTTATTGTTAACTGTTAACATTGAATACTTTTAATTAAATGAAGTTTAATCAACACACGTTAGCTGACCCAAAATAGTCGTGACCTTAAAGTATTTTTATTTTATTTTAATAAATGAAGTTAATAACTCGCATTATGTTATAGATAAATCTTAAAATTCCAGATAAAACGCTCTAACTATAAAAAAACAAAAGAGCATCTAAAAATCTCCTTCACCTATCCCTTGCACCACACAACACACAAGGTGAGACGGATCTAGATACAGCGTGTCATTTCTTCCACAAACACAACACATCACAATCTGACCACCTGAGGTCGATAGGATAGGAAGCCGTGACGTCACACCTAGCACCCAATGCCATTGCCGTATTCGTCATTTACCGATAATAGCTGAAATTTTTGTAGCTGACCTTGACAATAAATCTTTTGATGACGAGTGTTTTTTCCATTTTAATTTACTTGCAGTTCATCAGGTGCCATATTTTTGGTCACATTCTTATGACCACAATTCTAAATGCAACATGACGTAAATATTTGTTTTAGTTACGAAAATGAATTTTCAAAATATTCCCGAAAATTTGAGGTTAGTAGACTTCACTATTTTCTGTCACTTAATCGTAACTGCATATTAATAAAACATCGGTAAACAGCCTAAGTTTAGTTCAATCTTTACTTCTATACTATATAATATTATAAAGCAGAAGAGTTTGTTTGTTTGTTTGTTTGTTTGGTTGAACGCGCTAATCTCAGGAATTACGGGCTCGAATTGAAAAAATATATTTGCGTTGGATAGTCCATTTATCGAGGAAGGCTATAGGCTATATAACATCACGCTATGACCAACAGGAGCGGAGCAGCAATGAATACCGTTAAAAAATCAGGGGAAATTTTATTTCCTTTGTGAGCTTTTTCTCCCTTATGTGACGCAGACGAAGTTGCGTGGGCCAGCTAGTTTTATTATAAAAATTGATGTGTCCTTTGGAATTGTACCAAAAAAAAAAATTCTTTCCCGGTTAGCAATTGGCTCCTTTCATCCAAACGTCTGTTGTAGAAAACTCGTGCGCAGCTTTTATAATGGGACTCCATACCATACAACATGTCTCTGACGTGATCTCAATTAAAGATCATTCAAGAATAGTAACAAGATCATGTGTTGCAACATTTTTCTACATCACATTACTACTAGTCATCAACAGTGACAAGTTTACTACCTAAGGTCGAGAATACAGAAAACATTTTGTGACGTCACTAACATCATTACACTCGTTTCCAATGTCATCTTCGTCATCGATTACTGATTTCTCTCTGAAATATTTTGGACTTTGGGGATATTTTTGTGACCTTGCTTTTACGTAACGTCGAGAGTCACTTTTTGGAATTTTTACATATTACTGGTTATTAATATTATATTCAATTCTGAATCCATCAGAAATGTCTCAATAAGTCTGGATTTATGCAAGGCAATAGGCACGCCATTATTATAAAGGGTGTAAGTTGTTTTCCTTGTCATTCTGATCATTTTTTTGTTCTACACTATACCTGGGAACCAAACTAGTTACGGAGATATTGGGGGTCAAAGTTGCAAGATTTTGACAAGTTTTTTTTATAAATACCACTTTTTATCGCATGATTTTTACTTTAAATACCTCTACGACCCCCGTACTATTCAATCCATCCATCCGCACAATGTTCCGAGTGCGTTACATTGTGTTATACCACAAAACATGATTTATAACCTCAAAAAAAAGTTGTTTCCAGTATTTTTTGCGTAAAGTTACTTAGTTTGATGTACAGAATCCTTGGTTACCGGCTTCGTGATGAGGTTGTTTACACCCTGTATATCTACACTTCTGCTTAACTCTTCGAGGAAGTGAGGCGTGATGTTATGTTGTATATCACAAATATCTAATGTGTATAAGTATGTTTGATTTGCGAACGATTGATGGCAATAGGTCCACCCCCTATAACATGAAACTTAAACATATCTGGTAAAATGTGGGTGTACTCTTAGATAAGTGAACAAGCTATTTGGTTTACAGTTTAACCCGCAAATTTCATTGTAAAATGGATACCAAATAGCTTGTTCGACCTTACACCTCTGCCTAACCATTCGGGTATAATAGGCGTGATGTTATATTATATGATGTTTAAGTATAGCTGAGGTAAACTACAGTATTTTAAAAATACCAGCGCCTAGTAGAAAGTTTCATTCTTGACGCTCCACTAATGATTAAACAGGTCCAATATTGATGAACCATTTAACAACCATTAAAAGTCTCGTGAATTGTATTTACAACACTAACATTATTAAACTAAAATCGACTTTATCTAGAACTAGGTTTCCCCCTGGTTTTACCTGCTTGAAGGTCTAAATTCATCCCACTAGAAAGGGCAGCCGCACTATAATATAATTTGAGTTATTTCGCATTTTTATTATAACTAGTGGACTTCCGTTTCCGTAGGAGTACGGGTATATAATATACCTTTTGTTACTCAGTGAACACGTGGCTATCTAATAGTGAAAGAATTTTCAAAATCGGTCAAGTAGTTTTAAAGTTAAATCGTAACAAACACACAAACGAAAAATCTATCTATGATATTAGTTTAGATATAATGTATCATATAATGTTATAACAGTTAACGCATGGTCGATTCAAATATAATGAGGGATCAATTTTAGCAACATGTAGGTGTTCATGCATGCACAACGTACTCGTATAAACAGACATCGCATAGATGACAAATGATAGACAAATTATTAAAAGCTACATTTATTTTGTCAGTCTTTTGTTTCGACGTTCAAATAAACTGTTTCGTGAATGTCAAGGAAAAGCTGTCATTTGAAATAAAGATGGCGACAGTTTAATTTAACAAGTCGTGCATTTTGTTCAATGACTTTGACTTATCGTCTTAATGTCTTTAATTTGTGTTTACATTTCCTAATTGTTAATATGAGAATTGATACAGGTTCCAATCAAATTAAATCATTTTTTTTTTCAGAAAACTCTGTTGCAATGGTGTTAAACCAATATGTATTGCTACTATTATAAACGCGTTCAAAAGTCTCAACATAAAGAATACTGAAGACTTATGGGGCATATCCGTCAAGGTTCTTGGAGATATTATTGAATCAATCGCTCCTATCCTAACAGGCATATTCAATCAATGTTTGGATAGCGGTAAATTTCCTGATCTAATGAAACATAGTAAAGTAGTACCAATTTTCAAATCTGGTTGTAAGAGTGATCCCTCTAATTATAGACCTATATCTGTGCTTCCAGCGTTGAGTAAAATATATGAAAAAATCATGCTGGACCAGATGTTATCTCACTTTAACTCAAATGGGATTTTGCACAGTCAGCAGTTTGGATTCACGAAGGGCAGGTCGACAACGGACGCGGGAGTTAAACTTATCACTCACATTTTGGAATCCTGGGAGAAGTCCCAAGATGCCATTGGCATTTTCTGTGATCTCTCTAAAGCGTTTGACTGCGTGGACCACAACACACTGATGTGTAAATTACACCACTACGGAATTCGTGGTCAAGCTGCTGATCTAGTTCTTTCTTATCTATCAAACAGGCAGCAAAAAGTAAATGTAAATGGGGCGACGTCCTCCGGGTCTCTAGTCAAGATAGGCGTGCCCCAAGGTTCAATTCTCGGTCCTTTCCTATTTCTTGTGTACATTAATGATCTCCCTTATATGATGGCCAAATTATCAGATATAATTTTATTTGCTGATGACACCTCGCTAATTTTTAAAATAAATAGAAAGGATACGCTTGTCCAACATGTTAACGAAAGTCTAACCGTTCTCTCGAAATGGTTCGCTGCTAATAATCTTTTATTGAATGCAAGCAAAACTAAGTGTTTAAAATTCTCCTTACCAAATGTACCACAACGTGATCTTAATTTAAATCTTGACGGCAATAAACTTGATGTTATAGCGGAAACTGTATTCTTAGGGATTACTATAGATTCAAAATTACAGTGGGGCGCGCACATTAGAACTCTTTCAGGTAGGTTAAGCTCAGCTGCATATGCAGTTAGGAAAATAAGACAGTTAACGGATGTAGCCACAGCTAGGTTAGTTTACTATGCTTATTTCCACAGTATTATGTCTTACGGCATCCTGCTGTGGGGATCAGCAGCTGACGTTGACTCCATTTTTATACTACAAAAAAGGGCAGTCCGCGTGATTTATAAAATGGGTCCTCGCGAGTCACTCAGGCAAAAATTCAAAGAGATCGATATATTAACTCTGCCTTCACTTTATATCTTTGAATGTATTTTATATGTCCGCAAAAATCGAGGGCTTTTCAAAATTAGAAGCGACTTCCACAATAAAAATACACGCAGTAAACATGAAATTGTAATACCTAAATTCAGATTAACAAAAACTAGCAAGTCTTTTATTATAAACAGTATACGCTTTTATAACAAGTTGCCAAAGTCAGTTATAGAACTGACCGATGGAAAGTTCAAGAACCATATTAAACGTGTCCTTATGAAAAAAGCATATTACAAAATCAAGGACTACGTTGATGACAAAGAAGTTTGGCTATGATTCCTTCTGCGCATGCGGCTTCCCTGGTAGCTCATAAACGGCACAGATTTGTGGATGTCTCTAACTATTCTCAATCTCATTATTCTTTTTCTTTTGATTCAGATTATTACAATAGTTTTCAAATCATTTTTTCTCATATTTTGCTCAGAATAGTTACAGCACTGATGACAATATTTGTGTCACTTGTTTAATTTAGTTCTTTAATAATTTTTTTTTTAAATATTATATTTTTTATTTTATTTTTTATTTACTTACCTTTGTATAGATGCTTTTTTACCTATTATTTGTGAATGAGTGAACATTGAAGGCCTTTTAGATTCCCGGATGCTGTTTAACTTTTGTTAAATATTTCTTTTGTTAAATATTTCTTTTGTTTTACATTTTTTGTATAGCAAGCAACGACCTATTGTCGGGCCTACGCTGTCCCCCCATACTTTAGTACGAATGCTGTAATGAAACAATAATATTGTAATACCAAATGATTTGAAAAGAGTAACCATGGAGTTTCTTGCCGGTTCTTCTCCATGGAATCGACCAACGCGAACCGTGCACCTTCGACGTTTTATAAGTGCCCGTCCAGGCCTATGTGAAATAAAATATTTTGATTTTGATTTTGATTTTGATTTTGTTAAAAAGATTTACATGTTTCAAGTGATTCTACCGTAAGGCATGCAAAATGTATCTATACTAATATTATAAAGCAGAAAAGTTTGTTTGTTTGTTTGGTTGAACGCGCTAATCTCAGGAACTACCGACTCGAATTGAAAAATTATTTTTGTTTTGGATATTCCATTTATCCAGAAAGCCTTTAGGCTCTATAACATCACGCTACAATTATTAGGAGCCGAGCACGAACGAAAAATGTTGCAAAAAAGGGGATTTTCGTTTTCTCTCTTATGTGACGCAGGCGAAGTTGCGTGGGTCAGCTAGTACAATCATAAAATAAAATCAATAAATTAAAGGACTTGTAAATTAATTTAAAAGTAAATAAAAATTAATAAAAAGTAACAAAATATTGAGACATTTGTGATATGTTTACTCCATTATGTTTGTGCCTATAGTGCTTAATTGATATTTAAAAAATACTTGGACTAACCTCGAGGAGCTCGTGGCTAAATATTATCAGCCGCTCGGGTCGATTTTTAGGTTAAGCCATGCTTGTCTAGGTTGGTCTATGGATGAGTGACCGCCCTTTACATACCGAGTTTCCTCCGTGCTTCGGAAAGCACGTTAAGCTGTTGGTCCCGGCAGTTATTTCCATCTTGTTTTGTGTTGATCGCGACATGACAGCCGGGCATTACAGGTAGTCAGTGACCCAAAAAGTCTGACACCAGTCTTACCAATTGGTATCGTATTTCCCAGTATTACCTGGGTTGTGCAGGTTAGATAAGTAGTCGCTCCATGTAAAATAATGGTATTCAGCTGCATCCGGCTAGACTGGAAGCCGACCCCATCGTAGTTGGGAAAGCGCTAGGCAGATGTTTGGACTAACCTCGTTGCCTCGTTGGATTAGTGGCCGTAAGCGCGACTACTGAGCTTGAGATCCTAGGTTCGATTCCCTGGTCGTGCAAAAATGTTATTGGGTTTTTCCATCAGG
Source organism: Xestia c-nigrum (assembly GCA_916618015.1). Classification (NCBI taxonomy): domain Eukaryota; kingdom Metazoa; phylum Arthropoda; class Insecta; order Lepidoptera; family Noctuidae; genus Xestia; species Xestia c-nigrum. The sequence continues at coordinate 6,861,806 of OU745245.1, read as the reverse complement.
AATTTTTCAGTAGCAGCTACGCAGTCAAGATTTGCGTCCGTTTGATGACAATAAGCTCGTCCCCTATTACATGAGACTTAAACATAGCTGGAGAAATGAAGGTGCACTTTTAAATAAAGCTCTGACTGACCTTCCAGGCTTACAAGCGTGATGTTATGCTATGTATTGAGACCTACGATCATCTATACAATCTTAGTTGCCATTATACTCATCATTTAAAATCACTTTTTAATGGGGGACCAATTTTTAAGCCCGGTGCATTACATTTGTGATCACAAAAATCGACAAAATCTAGGGAACGGCTATGGAAAGGTGAGAAATAAAACTGTATATTGAGAAATCATGTTGTATGCGAAATTATTCTAGTTTATCAATGACGGTCATATAGACGAAAGACAATACAAGACCAAAGAATCGAATGTCACGGACAAAGTCCTAGAAATAAAGACACGCATCGATTGAAACAAGAAATCGTAATTTAAATCCGTGAGTACAAATATTTGCAAAATTATATCGTTATAAAGGGTAACTCCCAGAGTTATTTCGCAGTAGTAAAATTACTATTTTGTAATATTTTAGGAAATCTGAATTAAAGATACTCAAATTCGGAAACTGGCCATATACAATTTTTTTTTGTAGTAATCTTGTATACTTTTTCAGTGCAAGTATGGACATGTGGAATTGATGAAATATCTACGGAAATAGTGAAACTATTGGAAAGTCATCTTTAAAAACGTGTAATTATTTTAAATAGGCAGCAATAATACTTATGACCTTATGAATAATTTGCCAAACGAATCCCAATGTTGATCCTTGAATTACGTCCACTTCAGAGAAAGATAAAACCTTCCATCTCTAACTAGTTTAGAGATGGAAGGTTTTATCTTTTCTTTTTCCTTTTAAAACATCCACTGAATCAATGAAACGGAAAAGAAACCACAAGTCATCTGAAAGCTATAATTTCCGCACAATTGATTCATAGAATCTGATTCAGCAGACGGCGAAATTGTACCGACGATTCATTTCTGATCTCAAAACACAGCATTGACCTCCTTACTGGGAACCTTGACCTAGTAGCCTAGACATCTCACTTCCTTAACTTTTTCATTCTTACCGAAGCCAAGATCTCATAGAAATTCTTGCAACGTACGTTGAATCATCGTCTGCTACTGCAATTATTGCAAGACTGGTGTAATTTTATTGTAATTCTATAAAGGCTCGTTTGAGGCTTTCATAATCTTGAGAACGCTTTCTTTTTGGTATTGATGATGTAAATCATAAAAAAACCCTTATTAATAAATGGCCTACATTACTCACTTCATATCATCAGCTGATCAACATGCACTGCAAAATTTAGGTCACCTTATCGATACCATTATTTGAGGGTTTGTCCCCACCGATCACAGTATCTGATCACGTTAGCCACGGATCACGGCGAGTTGTATCCACTGATACCGTTATCCGTTTCCCTCGTTCTCATGTTACCCACTGATAACGATATCAATGGCGACATGAATAAAAAAACAAAAGCGATACAGATCACGGTGTACAGAGACAAGAAATAAAATTAAATATTTATCAAAGCAGTGTGAGTGGGAGTGGGCTGGCCACGTAGTTAGAATGCACCCGGAGAGATGGGCATAGATCGTCACTCACTGGACGCGTGACGGAGGGAATCGCCATCGAGGTAGACCGCGGCGAAGGTGGTGTGACGATCTGATCCTATTTGCGGGGCGAACATGGCCAGATACCGAACAAGATAGATAGATTTAGAAGGAAAAAAAAAATTCGATAAGGTTCCAAGTTATAGTGTAGAATAAAAAAAATATTGCAATGACGGGGAGTGCAAGTACCTTCTTCGTGGTTTTCAAACCCTATAGAAATGTATATTTATGTTATATCTCATAGAGCGTAGCGACATAATACGATACGTTTGTCTGTCTGAGATTGCCTCAAAGATCGTCAGTCTCAGTACCATCCTACAGATTGACACTACACATCGTGTGAGCAAACGAAGCTGCCTCTAATTGCCATGACAGTCGCGTCAGCGTGGGATGACAATAGGAGGAGTCTGATGTCAGGGTTTTGATGTTCGGTTCATCAAACATGGTTGTGTGTATTGTATGAATGAATTCTTTGCTAGTTTTATTTGTCATGAACGTTTACAAATATTTTTGGCGTAATATTCGCAAACGGCGTGTGTGTATGATCAGATGCATGGACCTATGGAAAAAAGACTCGATTATATACAACACTATTTTTTTGCCGTTTTTCTAGTACTCACGAAAATAAATAAATAAATATCGCTCGACATTACGCACGGCGTCATCTAGTGCCACACTTAGCAACGAGGCTGGTGTCGTGGATACCAGATAGTTGATATACTACATAGATACTTTTTTGTTTGTAAATACATACTTATTATACAACCATGACTCGGAAACAAATGTCCATGCTCATCACACAAACATTTGCTCCTACCGGGATTCGAACCTGGGACCCAAAATGAACAAATTACTATGGGACCGACAATGAAGTCTCGAAAAAAAAACATCAGCTGCTCCTCACAATTTTTCGAGTTTCGCGACCAACAAAATGTATAAAGGAGTTGTTTTTTTTATAAGATTCTGCATAATATCCCGCTTCAGTCACATTATCATCAAATATGTAGATAAATGATTGCACCTATTCATTCTGATTCTTCTTACAACAACCGTTCATGCAACCGTCAATGAACATAGGCTCTCGCAGTCCACTTACGTACGGTCGATCAAGCTATTTGGTTTACACTTTACAATGTAATTTGTGGGTTAAACTGTAAACCAATTGGCATCTTCGACCGTACCTAGACCTAGCCTAATCTGCGTCTCTACTCCCTGACTTACGCCTTCCGCCATCCAGTCTAACCCACCTTTTCAAGTGCGCTAGTGCTAGTAACATTTGTACTGTAGTAAATACTTATTTATCATAACATCACGGCTGTAATAATCAAAGGGATAGGCAAATGTGTATCTAATAATACATACATAATTATGCGAGGAAGCGAGCCTTTTGACATCAATCGAGCACAAACACAGACTCCGAGGACGGTACTTAAATATATTTAGTGTAAAATACGCGTTTAGTTTTTGAATTAAAAAAGGCCTTAAAGCGCGTTAGCACTTTTTGAGTGAACAAAAATCATGAAAGTCGCGTGATCGTCACGTTGGGCTTTTATCGGCAGTCCCCAAAACTGTCAAGCATGTTTTTTTTTATAATGGTGGATTCTATTATAATGACCAAAAGATTTGCGTAGGTTTAATATTCTCATGTCTACCCAAATGAATCATATTACCAGAAAACCCTATGTTTACATTATCACCACAGCCTTACAAAATTGACGCAATATTACACTGGGTGCTGTGCACGCGTCAAACGGCACGTAGACTGTGTTACATATCTTACGTTCTTAGGGCCCTGGGTTCAAATCCCGGTAGGAGCAAATGTTTGTGTGATGAGCATGGACATTTGTTTCCGAGTCATGGATGTTTATATGTATAATAAGTATGTATTTACAAACAAAAAAGTATTTATATATGTAGTATATCAACTATCTAGTGTCCACGACACAAGCTTTGCTTAGTGTGGCACTAGGTGGCGCTGTGTGTTAATGTCCAGCGATATGTATTATTATTATTTATATCAAGATCACTAATAGGTATTACGAAAACGAAATTCTTTATAAAAGGTTAATTGCACTGTTTTACCCGTTTCCTCGAACCTTGCTACTTGGAGAACAATTTTTCCAACACTACCTTTTAAACTTATGAAAACGAATTTTCTGTGTTATAAAATCTAATCACAAGTAATACGCACATGGCTTCAGTACATGACGGATAAAGAATCCAGTGATCTTTTGACAGATGTACGAAAGTACCTATTTATCTTGAAATAAGATCAGATCATCGCATTTTTTCTTATACAACCGAAATATATGCTGACCTCGACTACCAAAAACCATATGAAATGCTAATCGAGTAATCAGTTTAGGCTAAGTTCTGTAAACTATCTTTAAATGGCTTCTAATTTAACGTGGCATCAGGGTTGCCCGCGAAATAAATAATAATAATAAATATCGCTTGACATTAACACACAGCGCCATCTAGTGCCACACTAAGCAAAGCTTGTGTCGTGGACCAGATAGTTGATATACTACTTATATACTCTTTTGTTTGTCAATTATAAAAATCTTATAAATCACTTAAACTTATCCATGACTCGGAAACAAATGTCCATGCGCACACAAACATTTGCACCTACTGTGAATCGAATCAAGGACCCTAAGAACGTAAAGTAGCCTCACTACTGCTACGCTATTCGGGTCGTTAAATTAACTTACGTTTTTTGCAATTTGTTTGTTGATGAAAATATAGAGCATCCACCTTAATATATTGAATCCCATAATAAGAACTATGAAAGCAACCAACTTTAAATATTATAATAAGAGTCGATCGTCGAATCAAGCATCTGTAAGTACCTACCTTAAGTTTATCAACGTGTTCACTCGACATTGACCCACATCTTCGTATCGATATTCGGTTACAACACTAGCACTCGGTGACGAATAACGAATACACCTCTATAATTAACGTGTCATTTGAATTTATTTTAATTTTTACTCTATGCCCTCGACATTATTGAAGCAGGTTTGGATCTTCTTAATGAGATTTTGAATTAAAGGTAGGCCTATTGTTTGGGAATAATGAATGTAATTAGGACTATTAGTAAGCTAACAGCTGACATTTTAATTTGAATACTAGCTCAGCAAATTGCAACTTGAATATCAATGTGTAGGGTTGGAAGTGGGTTGTAAGTGTTGCAGCTTTGTGCTTTAATAAAGGGGTATACTAATCGATCGTCCATTTCAGTTGAAGAAGGCATTCATTTATTTATTTATTTATCAGGAACAATTAAATTGTGTTTGATACATTACATACATCATAATTAATAATAAAAATATAAATTCCAACGTGACATGCAATGACATAAAACACGCAGCAAGAATAAAAAATAAACAAAATACTGATTAAAAAAAATACACGATAAGCAAAAAAAAAACAATAAATAACCTTTTTTTTTAATAACATTGTAAATAACTTTAAAACCATGTTTATAACAGAATCATAGCATTTCATACTAGTGTAGGTTTCCAATACAGTTTATCAGTAAACCGTAGTTTTGCATCGTATTTATGAAACAACTAGCTGACCCACGCCACTTCGTCTGCGTCACATATAAACAAAATGCAATATTACTCACCCCTGTAACTTATTAGCGCGATAATATATAGCTTATATTCTTCCCCAGGTTGGAATAATATCTTCTTGTCAAATTTCATTGCGATCCAATCAGCCGTTTACTCGTGAAAAGATAGCAAACAGACAAACAGAGATACTTTCGCACTTATAATATTGGTATGGATAACACTTTACTAATATTATAAAGCAGAAGAGTTTGTTTGTTTGTTTGGTTGAACGCGCTAATCTCAGGAACTACCGGCTCGAATTGAAAAAATATTTTGGTGTTTGATAGTCCATTTATCGAGGAAGGCTTTAGAATATATAACATCACGCTACGATTATTAGGAGCGGAGCAGGAATGAAAAATGTTGCAAAAATGTGGATTTTTTTTCCTTTACTTTTTCTCTCTTATGTGACGTAGACGAAGTTGCGTGGGTTAGCTAGTCACGGATATAATCCCGTAAGTATTTACGAGTAGTGAAAAACCGTGAAAGTCTAAAACAGTGTAGTATGGATTAGTATGAAAGTATGGATGAAAATTCTTTAAGTTTTAAACCCTCGATCATAATAATAATAATAATAATATTTATTTATTACCACAAAGTTCACGTACATTGCACTGTTTACAGATTAAAGTTATTAAATTAGCATTTCAAAATAATTACAATGAGTTCAACCCTGTCCCCTAAACTAGGCTAGGCCTGTATCTTAGGGGGCAGTGTCCGGCTATGGGATATGATTATATAATTCTATTGTGGCAGACGTGCCAGTGGACTGTGTGAAGTGGGCGCTTAGGTAAATGATCTTGTGGTAAAATTTAACATGTGAGTGAGAAGATGAAGAATGAATGATGTAAATGCAAGTGTTGATGAAAGTGAATGTGAATGGGAGTGTTTGGGGAGTTTTGTGCTTGTCGTGAGTGGAGTGCATAAAGTGAGTGTATGTTTTTAGTGTGTTTTGAATATGGTAGAAAATGGCGTTAGTGCGAGAAATATATGAGTGACATAATAAGTGATTGTTTATTAAGTTATGTAAGTAAGAAGTGATTCCGTATTTTGATAGTCTTGATTTAATAGCCATTCCATGACTGCTCGTTTTAGTTTAAACCTAGGGAGACCGAGAATGTTCAGTTTTTTATGAACTTGATTATAAATGTGCGTACTTATGACGTAAAATTGGTGCCTCGAAAACTTAGTTTTATGTTGGATGCTGGGAATAACTTGTTTACGTTTTTTGGGGTCGGGAGGAGCTTAACCGACGTGTGTCCTAAGAATTGATTGAAGCACAAATAGCTGTCGTACAGTTAAAACTTTACAGTCTGAATAAAGTTGCGCTGTTGGATATCTGCGTGGTTTCTTTGTCATAACTTTAAGGACTGCTCTTTGTGCTCTCTCAGCCCTCAGGAGACCTGTCTTCTTAGCCCCACCCCACACATTGATGCAGTACCCTAGCACTGATTGGCACAGGGCAAGATATACCATTTTAAGAATGTCAGGATCAGCTGACCCCCTGAGTGATTTGAAGACAGAGATAAGTCGCAATATTCGGGTGGTGAGTGTGTCTAGGTGTTTGTCCCATCTTAGACCTTTGTCTATATGGATGCCGAGGTATTTTACACTGTCATCTCTTCTTAATTTTGGACAGGAGCAATGTGTTACTGTTACGGGGCCTGTACATGAGTGTGCCGTTATGGAGAAGGTACTTGATGGTTTCATGTTGCAGCGGATAGCGAAAGGAACGTATAAAGTTTTAGACAAATTTAACGTCAGTAGATTTGAGTTGAACCAGCGCATGATTCTACTCAGGGCAGATTCAGCATTGGTTTTAACAGCTTCCCACGAGGGACCGTGGACGGTAATTGCGGTGTCATCTGCATAGGTGTATATGTTGCAGTTAGGGAGCGTCATGTTGCAGAGATCGTTTATGTAAATAAGAAACAATATCGGCCCTAGTATGCTACCTTGTGGTACACCGCAAGTCACTAACATCTCTTCACTTAAATTGGAACCAATTTGGACTTGGTGGCTGCGGTTTTTAAGGTAGTCTGAGAAAAGTTCAAGCGCTTTACCACGAACACCCAATGATTCCAACTTAGAGATAAGTTTGGGCACAGAAACCGTGTCAAACGCCTTCGAAAGATCTATGAAAATTCCTAGGCACTTCATTTTTTCGTCGAGTTTTTTAGCAACCAATTGCGTAAGATCTAGTACCGCGTCTTCAGTTGATACTCCTGGGCGGAAACCGTATTGGTTGTTGGCTATGAGATGAAATTTGTCTAGGAAGTTTCTCAGTTGGTTGTTGAGAATTTTCTCAAAAACTTTTGAAATCGATGTTAGGACAGATATGGGTCTATAATTGTCAACACAGTTTCTGTCCCCTCCCTTGAAAATTGGGTGCACAACAGCTTTTTTAAGAGCATTTGGGAAAACTCCTGACTGAATGCAGAGGTTAAGGATGTATGTTATATGTGGAACTAGGATACGCCGATGCGTTTTAAGTAATGTTGACGTGATACCGTCCCAGCCTACGGCACAGTCACTGCGTAGCTGAAGTATAGTTGCTTCAACGTCACTTTCTTCTATTTCAGAAATGACAAGCGAATTACAAGGATTGCTTGTTGTTAAGGTTTCGGGGGAAGGACTATTGGTGGATGTAGTTTGGTTTTGTAGTATCTTGGATGCCAAGTTTTTACCAACATTGGTGAAAAAAGTGCACACATTATTAATGGAAGACGTAGGAGTGTCACATAATTTCAACAAAATGTCTGAACTATTTCGTGTTGGGCGAGTGTTCGTGATTTCTTTAATTGTTTTCCATAAGGCTTTTGGGTTGTTTTTGCTTTTTTGCAGTTCATTGTGTTCGTGTGCCTGTTTGAGTTTTCTAAGAAGTTCATTGCAATAGTTTCTATAGCGCGTATACGTGATTTTTTGAATTAAATTATCTGGATTTTTTTTTAATTTTAAATGCATCTTGTCTCGATTCTTCATGCATTTTAGAAGACCTGCGGTGATCCATGGCTTTATGGTTCGTTGTTTCCTCGGGATGGTGACTTGTATTGTATGTTTAGTTGTAATTGTAGAGATAATTTTTATTAGTATGTTCATGGCTTCGTTACCGTCACGAGTCATGTAGATATCTGCAAAACTTGTATTCCACAGTTCGTCTTTCAGAGCGTCATAGTTTATGCGAGAGGCAGTGGTTTTTTTGTTACTTGTAGGGATTTTGTATTTGAGAAATAGTACTATCGGTTTGTGGTCAGTAATGTGTGATTCCAGAATTAAGGTGGTAGTTTCCAAATTTGTTTTTGCTAGAAGGTGGTCTAAACAGTTTTCTAATCTGGTTGGAAGTAGGTGGGTAGGTGATAGTCCGTGAGAGGCGTTTAGGATGAGATAGTCCAAGCTACGGTCGTTTCTGTTTTCTTGCCTGATGTCAATATTCAGGTCACCAACAAGGAACACGTTCTGATAAGTTGATAGATCATTATAGGCATCATTTAGGCTATTAAAAAACTTTTCAAATTGATCTCTGGTGTTGTACGACGGAGACCTATAAACTGCCACAATAGCAAGTCCCGGTTCTATTTTGCATATGAGACAGTTTGCATGTACCATGTTGGGTTCGTATACAGTGGCGCCAGAATCAGTTTTCACGTAGATTACGACGCCTTCATTTTGATTTGAGTTACTTGAGGAATAGTGTGACTGATATCCATTCATTATAGGTACGTTATCGACTTTTCTCAACCAACACTCTGTCAGCACAATAACATCAAATTCAACTTTAGTGGTATGGATAAGTGTTTGAAGACTATCGAAGTTTTTACTTATGCTGCGTATGTTAATGTGCAGTATCTTCATTTTATTATAAATTGAATATTTAACGCAGTCTTCTGGGTTAATTAAGAATGAATTTTCTAGGTGAAGCCTGTCTAGGTCATCATTAATGTTATTTATAGTAGCCATTGAGATTGAGAATTAAGTTATTTCTATGGTTATTGTTGCTCGTTTCGCTACAGGTTCCTAACAATACCACTAAAATATCAGAGATGTCACACTGTAGTGTATGTAATGGAGAAAGGATGTTCTTTTGTTTGTGTTTGATGCATATTATTTGTGAATTTGTGCTGGTGAAGTATTGGTGGATAAAGTGTTCAGGTTTGTGTGTCATTAAGTTTAAGTAAGTTTTTTGTAGAAATACTTGGATACGACGCCTGGTAAAGCTATACAGGGTGTAAACGACTTCATCACAAAGCCGTTAACCAAGCATTCTGTCCATCAAACTAAGTAACTTTACGCAAAAGTTATTGCTGGGAAACAACTTTTTTTTTGAGGTTATAAATCATGTTTTGTGGTAAAAAACAATGTAACGCACTTAAAATATTGTGCTGATGGATGATACATTGAATACTACGGGGGTCGGCGAAGGCGTTAAAAGTCAAAATCTTACAAAAAAAACTTGTATTTAAAAAAAACTTGTCGAAAAGTTGTATGTAACTTTGACCGCCCATATCTCCGTAACTAGAAGATTCCCAGGTATGGTGTAGAATAAAAAAATGATCGCAATGATAGGGAGAACAAGTGCCTTTCGGCTTCGTGAAGAGGTGTTTTACACCCTTTATTTCAACTGATTAATTGACAGACGGACTAATTAATTTTCAGATAACTGTGTAAAAGTTGCAACCAGGAAAGGTACACATGGCGACACATGAAGTTACACATTTCCAGTATAACATGGATTCGATTCGTATAGTTGTCCCGTACATTCGGAGACCCGCATAAATGGTTTAGATTTGTCGTCAATTGTACCTTCTGTTATAACGCAATATTTAGTCACTTTCCTACTTGAAGACCAGTTAAGATTCTTACTACATATTATTTTAGTCTATATGCACGACTTTTTACACTCATATAAAGGGTGTAAAACACCTCTTCACGAAGCCGAGAGGCACTTATTCTCCCCATCATTGCGATATTTTTTTTGTTCTACACTATACCTGGGAACCTTCTAGTTACGGAGATATGGGGGGTCAAAGTTACAACTTTTTGACCAGTTTTTTTTTAAATACAGACTTTTTTGTCAGATCCTAACTTTTAACACCTCCACGACCCCCATACTATTCAATCCATCCATTAGCACAATGTTTAAGTGCGTTACATTGAGTTCTACCACAAAATATGATTTAAAACCTCAAAAAAAAAAGTTGTTTCCCAGCAATATTTTTTACGTAAAGTTACTTAGTTTGATGTACAGAATGCTTGGTTAACGGCTTTGTGATGAGGTTGTTTACACCCTGTATGCTTGGTTAGCCGAAAATTAAAACATTCATAAAACTATCATCTATCATAAGCATATTATTTAATTCTCAAGCCTTATAATGTTTAAATAATGATGTCATGACTATGATCTCAGATCAAATTCGGTTAATGTCATGTTTTTTATAGGGTGAGCCCAATACCTCATGGAACGAAGTCCAACGTCATTGGTATGTCATACCGCAGACGACATAACATGCAAAAAAGTTATTAAGAAGGTTCAGTTTGTACGTACAGTCAGCAAAACAGTTAGGTTTACAGGCTAGCAATCTTCTTTCAAGTCTTGTAAATGGAAAAGGGTTATGATCAATCTGTTTGCAATTTCATCCAAATCCTTTCAGTACTTTCTGTGTGAAAAAATAACAAAAATCGATCTTTACAGACTTTTACATTTATAATAGTCGTAAGAAGATTGCTGGCCTGCATACCTAACTGTTTTGCCGACTGTACCACCGAGACTCTTGGTAGTACCACGTCCGTTTCTGGACCTTCAATGATCGGAGATTTTAGGTCAAAATCAAAATCAAAGCATTTATTTCAACTAGGCCGATTACAGGCACTTTTGAATTGTCGATACAAGACATAAAAACTGTGAAAGTACTGTAGTTGCCCACTTCCTAGCGTGGATCTCTATGGAGAAGAACGTTGAATGTTGTTGTGTTTTTTGTTTTTATGGTCATTGGACAATGTGATACGAAGGTATGAAATACATATGACTGAAAGAGACCACTCTTTCAGTCATATGTTTTTCATATGACATTTGGATTAACACATAGGATAATTTTTATCCCGGTAGTAAGATCCCATGGGACAAATTTTGCGGGCGAAGCCGCTGGCAGAAGCTAGTCTATATTATAAAAATGAAACCCGTTTTCCGTTGTCACGACATAGCATGAAAACGGCTTGACCGATTTGGCTGATTCTTTTTTTGTTGTGTTTGTTATTGTCAGGAGAAGGTTCTTATGAAAAAAAAATGTAGTAGTAGGTAGGTAGGTAGTAGTAGTAGGTAGTAGTAGTAGGTAGGTAGTAGTAGTAGGTAGGTAGTAGTAGGTAGGTAGTAGTGGGTAGCTTTTTCCCTCTTATGTGACGCAGACGAAGTTGCGTGGGTCAGCTAGTATGAAATAAAAAGGAATGAAAAATAAAGCTTACAAAAGTAAAAAATTGTTATTATTATTCATAAACTAGCGATTATCTAGGTAGTCAGCAATATTTTCTTTAGCATATACTTACCATCATTCAAGGAGCGTCAGTCCTTTCATGGGTCTTCTGTTAATTTTCTACTCTGTGTCATCAATCTTTAACGCTGGGTAAAACCCATTCAGAAAGAACTGTGACGTGTCCATCTGGAGATTGGACATCACGGCCTATATCACAGTTTAAACCTTAACCTTTAACCATAAGGACCATAATTGCACGTTTTGACGAAGAGGAACAATTCGACCTTGGGTAATCCTTTGTGAATCGATACTTTTAGTACAGTCATAGTTTATTTATGACGATAATTGAGAAGGCATCTCGTAATTGCTCAGTAAATATACAGTTTGTATAGTTATTTATAGATTTCTACCGTTTGATCACGTTCTTTAATTTCAAATGTACCTATTTGAAAAGTAAGAGTAGAACCAATTTGCAACAGTAGACTGTTTTTTCTAATACATACAGAAACTGACCATTTGACGACCCGAATAGCGCAGCGGTAGTGAAGCTGCTTTACGTTCTTAGGGTCCCGGGTTCGGATCCCGGTAGGAGCAAATGTTTGTGTGATGAGCTGGACAAATGTTTCCGAGTCATGGATGTTAATATGTATAATAAGTATGTATTTACAAACAAAAAGTATATATGTAGTATATCAACTGTCTGGTGACCACGACACACGCCTTGCTTAGTGTGGCACTAGATGGTGCTGTGTGTAATGTCCAGCGATATTTATTATATGTAAACCTGTAAGAACCTGTAAGTCTCTCTTTATATCGGAATCTATCTATCTAACGTGGGCTCAAAAAGGGGCATCATCTGCCTAGCCTTTTCCCAACTATGTTTTTGGTCGGCTTCCAGTCTAACTGGATGCAGCTGAATACTAGTATTTTACATGGAGCGACTGCCTACCTGACCTCCACAAACCAGTTAATACTGGGTAATACGTTACCCTTGGCTGACTACAGACTGGTTGTCAGACTTTTGGACCACTGACTACCTCTAACGACTGTCAAAGATCTAATGACACATGTAAAAAAAAATGTTAAAGCGAGTTTATCAAGAGGCTAGAATTAAGTATCCGTTTTATGAATTCCTATTTCCAAGAAAGAGGGTTTTTGACCGTTTCTTGTACGAAAAGAAAAACCCCTACTTAGCTTGAGGTCCTCGAACAAAGTTGTTACACAATTTTGTACATTAAAACAATGACATCACGATACATTTTTTATTGGCTCCTTGATCGGGATTCTTTGAACATCCTGTTTTGGGGAACTACCGCGGACATCCGAATATGGCCGATAAAAAGTAAAATAATAAGGTCAATAACGTATTATTTATTGGTTTTACTGGTTCGTCATAAGGTTTTTTGACATCACTCAATTCAAGTTCAATCAAACACTTCTACGCTTGTTTATGTATTTAAGTGTGTAAATACACATATAAAGGTGATGTTTTTTTTCATTAAAGTACTGTTTTTCGTTTTATTTTTACTCGTACGACCAAAGTCCCTGAATCGTCTCCGAACTCAATTGGTAAAATGAATTTTAACCTAATAAAGTGAGGTGTATTATTATGATATTTTTTTCGGATGAGAAATCATCAAATGACTTCTCCCACTCTGGGCGGAGCGCGAGGGAGTGTCAGACTTTTACTGACTAAAACCCATCCATGTTCCTTCCTCGCTCGTTATGTTCCGGGGCTACGGTATCTCTTTCGAACATTCCCCCAGCCCCGGCACAGTGAGGCTACCTCAATGAAATATAGGAGAGTGTGGTTTTCACATTCACAATAGACATGACACCAATATCAAAAAATTACAAATCTATTTAGTCCGTCAGTTACATTATTGGAAAATAATGGACACGTACCTATGTTTTGTTTTTGTAAATCATTGAATATTGACAAAGATAAAACGCATCAAAACTCGGGAGTGGGGGCTCGTGACGTCAGAACTAGGTAAAATTTATACCTAGGCGTGACGTATTGGGAATTTTAAAAGCATCCTATCTTCGTCTATTTTGATTTATGTAACAAAATAGAAAATACCGGTCAAATATTATTTAATAATCTACCTGGCGGACCAATTTTTTTTTTTGCCTTTTGTATGTTTTCCAAAACATGTAGTCATATTGACCCTTGCGCATTTCTGGCCAAAAAGAAGGATTGTGACAGCGACACGAAGAAAAAGAACTCACAAAAATATACTTCTAAAATTATACTTGAAAAACATAACATAACATCACGCCTGTAATCCCAAATAGTTAGGCAGAGGTGTACCTAATAGTACAACCACATTTCGCCAGTGGCTTATTCGTCAACTGGCGACTGTGAACCTCGCGGGCGCTCGCGAGTTGGCACCTTCCAATTTTTTTTTTCTTGTCAGCCTTTTACCATCAACCGGGCACTTTTGAGTATATTTTTTAACCAGAAAGTGACGTCACAAGCGGGACGCATGATTTTTAACGCGTTCTTTCTTCGTCGATTTTTAATAATTTGATCAAACAAAAACGACGTATTCAATCTTTTTCGATAATCTAACTAACGGACATAATCATATTCTATTCAGTGAGGCATCATCCCTATTACCATTCATTGATAGAACTCTATTCATCGATATATAGCGTTCTAAAAGTGAATCACAGATCTCAGAGCCATCACTAACACACAGATTTAACATTTCACTAACAAGCGTCAGTCAGCCCAATATACATCTTATAACATTGACATAAGACACAAAATGCACACTAATAAATTGGTTTTTCAATATTATGTCCCAGCCATTTAATTCCCATTCAGATAGGGTTGTACCAACCAGTAATTGAAATCGAATTAATGAAATTGAGACTGCCGTTACAACTCAATACCTAATTAGTGACGTAATAAATCGATAAGCGAGATGTAATGCGGTTTCGAAATGTCGAATATCGGCTGATGAGGAATTGAAAAGATGACAACTTGATTTGGTGTTCGAATTGACATGTTGTTCGATATTTGAATGTCAATGATGTTGTTTGTAATTCACATGTAATTATAAACTGGGTTTCGATTTGAATATCGAAGCACTGCGATCAGAAAATGTCTGCGCGTCGGCAATCTTCGTGTTCCCATAATAGTATGAGTTATGGCTTATCATGTGCCACTGTAAAGTATTTGGTATTGCAAATAGTTGTTAATCATACTGATACAACAAAATTAAGTACTTACATAGTTGTAAAAGTTATATAGTGCATTTATGAATAAGAGAAAATAACTGCCGAAGACTTTTGCTGTGAGTTTTGTACCTATAATATGAGGATATCTCCTCTTACAGTCTCGACCTATACATAAAATACAGTATTCGACGATTGTGCAAACTTCTTTGCCAAAAACCTCTGCAAATATCCCGCCTTTGCAATAGCCTGTCTCAGTACAAAGATGATAGAAAGCTGAACATTTTTTTTTTTTTTTCCTGCAACTTTTTACACTACTACGTAAAATATTAGTTCCTAGCTGACAGCAACTTCGTTTGCGTCACATAAAAGACATTACCAGTTTTTACAACAATTTTCGTTTATGCTCCGCTCCTACTGGTTGTAGCGTGATGTTATACAGCCTACAACCTTACTCGATAAATGGACTATCCAACACAAATAGATTTGTTTCAATTTCAATCAGTAGTTTTTGAGATTAGCGCGTAAAAACAAACAAACTCTTCAGCTTTATAATATTAGTATAGATAGAGTATCCATAGAGATCTACACTAGGGAATGGGCAACTACAGTACGTTCGTAAGTTATTATGCCTTGTGTCTGTGACTGTGTCTTTTCTTTGTATTTTTGACATTCAAAAGTGCAGTAATGGTCTAATTGAAATAAATGCGAATTTGAGATTGAGTTTGAGTAGATAGAAGTACACACATATTTCTGTTCAGGTTTATGTTCCTTCTCTTCTCTTTTCTTTCATGTTCTTCTTTCATATTCTTCTTACTTCTCTATTACTCATCATCTCAGCAGTGACCTCCTATCTAGTCTTACAGTCCATTCATCGTTTCTTTGATCTTCCTTTACTCTTGTAGCCATATTCATACTCAAAACTTTTCTAGAGTAAAGGTAAAAAGCTGTAATGACGACCCGAATGGTGCAGTGGCAGTGAGGCTGCCTTAAGTTCTTAGGGTCCCGGGTTCGAATTCCGGTAGGAGCAATTGTTTGTGTGATGAGCATGGACATTTGTTTCCGAGTAGTGTTTGTGATGGATGTTTATATGTATAACAAGTATGTATTTACAAACAAAATGTATTTAAGCAGTATATGTTGATATACTGCTTAAATATCGGGTGACCACGACACAAGCCTTGCTTAGTGTGGCACTAGATAGCGCTGTGTGTAATGTCCAGCGATATTTATTTATTTTTATTTTTTACATAAACAAAAATCACTATTTCGTTATGTGAGGAAGCAGTTAAATTACATTCTTATTGGAAAAAGTGAACGTTAATTTTGCTAATGAATGTTTAAACTACGTTATTTGTGTTTATCGATATAAGTTTGATCGTAAACCTCTTTACAAGTTCCGCTAAATTTATACATGATATTTAATTCTTTTACGCAATTTAGCAGTTAAATCTTACCTAATGCTTCCAGATCTCTGTGATCTCTGTCGTTAGACTGTAAGTAAAGCAATAAAATTATTTGGAAATATCAATACTTACAAGATCTTATTTTCAACTAGCCGACCCGACAGACGTTGTCCTGTCAACTGTAAATATTGAATTCGAATTGACCCACTACCTATCCACTAGCTACCCACTAGCTACCCACTACCTACCTACTACCTACCCACTAAATACTCACTATCTACCCACTAACTACCCACTACCTAACCACTACCTACCCACTACCTACCCTCAACATATCTTCTTAAAAAAAAATGTCCTGTCTAAATGATTGCCAAAATTAACTACCTTTTTAGCGTGAAGGGCGCACAGAATGACAGCTAAAATTCAAATTTTGCCCCCGCTTCCTCAGGCTAGATAGTTCTATCTCGCTCACACTACCAAGAAGATTTTTTTAGGGTGAACTACACTATTGATGGAACGATGGCAAATATTCATCACCTGCCTGGTCTTTTCCAAATATATGGAGGCAACTGAATAAAAGTATTTTCAACCGACTTCCAAAAAGAGGAGGTTATCAATTCGTCTGTATTTATTTATTTATTGTTTTTTTTTTGTATTTGTTACCTCAGAACTTTCGACTGGGTGAACCGATTTTGATGATTCTTTTTTTATTTGAAAGCTGGTGCTTCTCGTTTGGTCCCATTTTAATTTGGTAAGATCTGACGCTGATCTTCGGAGATATAAATGGAACTCTTCAAAAATACACGGCAAAGCTGCAGTAATTGCTGCAATCGCTTGGTTGTTTATGGTTTATGTAACATAGTGACGTAACATCACGCCTGTATGCTCTGAGGGAGTATGCTGAAGTGACACAACACTCTGATTTTGACAGTTAGATGTGTTAAGTTCCATTTAATGGGATCCTGGAGAAATAGAGGGAATTCCTTAAATTTTATAGGCACACCAGAAGCGATTTGGGTAGTTTTAGGAAGAGTACGTTCTTGGAGTGATCCCATTTCAATTTGGTAAAGATCTGTCGAAGAACTTCGGAAGATAGGCGACGGGAACTCCTCAATAAATGATAGCAAATGTACTGGGATCGCTGAAATCTCATGTCTCTCTATTGTTTACACCAGTTCATAACAAAAAAATGACGCCGTTACGCTGTGAAAGGGTAAGCACATATGAACCACTGAAAAGTCAAAAATAAAAACTTTTCGTGTCAAAAAAACTAAATCAATCAAACAAAGGTCACCGACTTCTGAAGCTAAAGTTATTTTTCACTTTTTTTGTGCGAAGTCGGTTATATTTTTTGCAAAAAAGTTTTTATATGGAGCAATTGCCTATCTGGCATCCACAATCCAGTTAATACTGGGTAATACGATACCTCTTAATGAGACTGGCTGACCGACTTTCGAGCCACTGACTACCTGTAACGACTGTCAAAGATCTACATATGACAGACAGCAGATTTCCGAGGCACGTAGGAAACTCGGTATGTAATAGGTGGTTACCCACTTAAGGACAAACCTAAGCAAGCACGGCTTAACCTTAAGATTGACCCAAGCCGCTGTTATTATTTAGCCAAAAGCTCCTTACCTCCCCTCGCTTAATCATAATGAAACCCAAATTCAATTCGGTTTTTAAACATTTAGACAGACGTACTGCAATATTACTGACAAGTCAACACGAGGAAACTAATATTTTGGTAACTTTATAAAAACGACACAACTCCTTTGCGATTCCGAGCACTTTAAACTAATATAGAAAAGCGTGGTATACGGTGAATTAACATGCGAGGCGTTTTTCACTCTCCATTTCTTGATACTAGCCCAAAAAGAGATTTCTATCGACAATTTTTCAACAGCAAGATTTTGTTTTTGTTTAACATAAAAACATAATTATGCGACACTCGAATGAATTTTTAATTTTTTAGCCGGATTATCTTTTATTATTTTGTGTTTTATTAATTTAAATTACGGCCACGCGTAATACATATATTCATCGATAGTTGGTGTCAATACAAACAAGTTTTTTCTGAGACAAAATCTTCTACAGCGTCACTTTTTCGAGATTTAAGCTATCAAAGCTTGTGTTTTGGAAAACGTGTCACTTTAGAACATTTTGCCTCATACAAAACTTGTTTGTATTTATACCAGATTTGGATAAAATTAAAAACCCATATTAAAGGTTTTATATTATGCGTGGCCGCTACTTTAAAAAAGATGGTTGTCTGTAAAGTCGGTTTAACGGACGATAATTTTACGTGATATCGTCATATTTCATGATATTCGTGAATTTAACTTTAAGAACAAACACCCCCTTAAGGATTGAAATTCTAACAACACCGTTGCGTTAGTTCCAATCATACGCCCTTTTTTTCGGGTGGGAAATTATCAAATGACTCCTCCTGCTCTGGGCAGAGCGGAAAGGAGTCCCAGACTTTGACTAAAACCCATCCATGTTCCTTCTTTTCCTTTCTCACCCCTTTGTGTTCCAGGGCCATGTTATCTCTTTCGAACAGTCCCACGGCCCCGGCAGGAATCGGCCCTTGCGGACCCCTTCCTTATGCTGACATCGGAACGCGCGACACCTCATGTTGCCATATGACAGACGGACGGTAAGCTAACCCATAGCTCACCGTCCACAGGCCCGCGCCTACGGTGGCCGGGGGCCATCACGTGGCTCACAACGCCCGGTGTGTTTCTTGCAGCGGCTGAGACGTGAGGTTTTCTCCCACTCACGTTCCACCACCTCCTTCGCTAGCATGACTGCTTCGCAGAAGGAGGTGACGGCTTCCCATTCCGGCTCGCTCCAGACCATGGATTGGACCAGGACCGGACGCGAGTGGTCGCCGCCACCGATTGCCGCTACGAGGACACGGCGGTGATCCGCCCAAGCGGGGCAAACATCCACTGTGAGCTCTACTGTGTCCGCCGGTCGATCCTCGCAGTGGTGACACCGGAGCGTTGCCTCCCGCCTGATTCGGTGCAGAAACTTCCCGAAACCACCGTGCCCATTGAAGACCTGCGTCAGGCGGAAGGCACTATTTAACGTGACACTTTAGAAGATTTTACCTAATACAAAGTTGTTTAGTTGTTTTATACCAGCTATTGATTCATAAAAATCCTAAGCGTGGCTGTTACTATTAAAAAATCCGGCCAAAAAAATCTAAATTAATCTGTGTATACAGTTTGGTATTTCAGTTTCATATCTATCATCTTCATCTTAAATTCATTTACACCATTGCATACATAAGGGTTCAAAAATTCATTACACCAAGTGAGGACTGTGGTGCACCACGCGGGATGGAGGGGTGTGAGTGTGACTACAATTTGGACGAAAAATGTAATTCCTTCGATTTATAAACTTGACTAAAACAATTCGGGTTAGTGATAAAGATCATAATGGTAAATTTTTCAAAACTTTAAGTTCTCAGGCAAAAGTGCGAAAGGGCTTGGAACATTTTTCCGCCAATTTGTTTTTTTTTTTCAAAGTAGCGGGCACCCATACGACCTATATTAATCGATAGCTGGTATCAATACAAACAAGTTTTGCGTGAGACAGGATGTCCTAAAGTGTCATGTTTCCGAGATATGAGCTATCAGAGTTAAAGTCAATTCACTGATGGAATCTACAGCACAACTTTGGTTTGATTAGGCACGCATAAAACACGTAATAAATCGATAGCTGGCTTCAATACAAACAAGTATTGTCGAGACAAAATGTTCTAAAACGTCAAGTTTCCGAAATATATGGCATTGTGATCGCTACCAGCACCCCTTTGATAGCTTAAATCTCGGAAACGTGACGATTTAGAAGTTTTTGTCTCGTACATAACTTATTTATTTGTATTGATAACAGCTATCCATTTATATCGGTTTTGTGCGTAGCCGCTACTTTAAAAAAAAAAAAACAAAATGGCTAAAGAAAATCCTGCCCAATAGTTCAAACCCCTTTGCACGGATAAGTCACGTGCTACATTATTATAATTTTTAATAAAATGTTTTTCTTGTGAAAAATAAATTTGTTGATACAAATATCTCTCTCGATAACAGGCACGTTTACCTACTGACATTTTTGACGTTGACATTAGATTTCAATTTCAAACCATTTCAAAAATTATTTTATCAATGAAAACTACAATATTTTGGAAAAATAAATACACGGGTGCTTTATTTTTTAATCTAAATTTCATGTTTCATAAATAAGTAATTTCTTTAGAACATAAATCAGTGTCCATCGGGTTTTCTGCGCGAAAACAAAGAAATACAGCCCCCACGTCTGAAGGCCGAAGCCGCACTGACAATTGGTGCATCGGGGTCGGGGGCCGGGGGGCAGGGCGGTCCTATCTGTAACTGGTTAATAAGCTTGAAATTTTAGAAAAGAGGCTATTACGATGAAAATAAAGCGTTTAAAAAAAAAGAAAACGTATGAACACTGCGTTATATAGTTTTCGACTATCACGTAAAGTTTCACGACCTAATTTAACGTTTTTAATTGAATACTTGGTTTTGAAATTTATTTTAGAGGTAACTTTGAGGTAGTTTTCTATCGAGAAAATTTTATGGAATCGTGTTTCCGAAACGTATGAACCTTAGAAGCAGTCCTCAACTTTGCCATATATTAATCCCAAGGTGAATGCTTTAGTTATATTAACACGAGACGGGTTTAAAAATCACGATTTTGGGTTATACGGGCCCTTAAGTTAGAATCAAGGAAATTGTTTCTTAGGTAATGACCACCAGAAATTGAACTGTTATACTCTTGCATCCTAGTCGAGGGAGGCCTGGTCGACGCAGCCGACGCAGGGCTCCTACTTCTGAATGGTTTTATACAAAACTCTTAGAAACTAAGCTCGCTTCGCTCGCTCATTCTAACCCATACCCTTCCAAATTGGGTTATCCGGCTATCCGTGTCGGGGTGCTCGAAGTCGGTCTAGGCAAAAATAGTTAGTCACTAAACACCTCATTAAAATTTGGTGTTCAATTTAATAAATGCGGTGATGAATTGATATTTTATTTAGGTGATAGATATTAGTGGTCACAAAAAAATTTTTGGTTGTCATTATATTTTCCCCTGCTTATTTTAATCATTATAATATCAATGGATGAAAAGGGAACTGTTATACTGACAAAATGTCATTCGTCTAATAGTTGTGTGGCCTAGTGAAATGTTTGGCAAATTATTAATATACTTACCAAACGTTTTGTGTCATTATAACAATAAGCTTAACAATAATTCTATCAAATGAAACGTTGTCATACAAAAATTTGGTAATCGTTAGTTGTCAAAGTGAAACATCGGCGAAACTTTGGTTGGCAAGTGAATATGTGGCAAACAATTTTCGACGAAAAGGCAAGAGACCCTCTACTATTCATTCTATCCGTCAGCACAATGTTTTAAGTGCGTAACATTGAGTTCTATCACAAAACATGATTTTTCACCCAAAAAAAAAGGTTTTTTCCCAGCAATAATTTTTGCGTCAAATTACTTAGTTTGATGTATGTATGTACAGAATGCTTGGTTGAAGGCTTCGTGATGTAGTGGTTTACATCCTGCAAAGTATCCAAGCCCTCAAATCAAATCAAATCAAATAATTTATTCGCATAAAATGGGTAAATAGATAGTAGATACATTTCAAATATAACAATAAGGATCCACATATAAACTATTTCTGGTGTACGAAATATAAAATAAAAGCTTAAAATAACAAAAAAAAAGGGGTAATATCACTAAACATACTAACTTAAATATTACCCTGCTTCCCCAAAACAGAGTTAACGTAATTCAGAAGGTACCAAAACAACTTAGGTCCCTTTTATGGTTCTACGTGGGTACATGAGTATGTCAGTACATTGAACCTTAACTCATATTACCTTTCTTAGTTTGTCTGACGTCACGGTATGTCCTTTAACCGCGAACTTTAATACGATTCTGCATAGTTGTTTTGTGGAACCGTTTTAGAGACGTGACGATTATCGAGATAATTGGAGTAGTTATGGTCTAGAAAATTATGAGGTTAACTAAATAATTTTATTAGGAGTTAAAGAATTGATTGACACTGAAGATATTACTTGTTGAACTAACGTTGAACACCAGCACCTCCATTTTGTAATCACAACCGATAGAATTTTGACGGAAATTCCTTTCAGAAGACTATCTCAAGAGCGGGCTAATTGTATGCTTACTTAAAATAAAAAAAACTTCTTTTGTACAAAAATTTCTTAAAATGTAAAATAGCTTCTATGACAAGAATTGTACTCGTTGGTCGAGTGGTCGCAAGTGCGACTGCAGAGCATGACGTCCTAGGTTCGATTCCCGGATCGGGCAAAGTGTTATTGGGTTTTTCCATCAAGACTTTCTCAGTAGCAGCCACGGAGTTTGGATTTTTGCCTATTTCATGACAATATGCTTGCCCCATATTACATGGAACTAAAAAACTACTGTCGAAATGTAAATGTACTTTTAGGAACATTTCTGCACAACTCTTCGGCGTTTACAGGCGTGATGTTATGTAACAAGACTTATACACTACCGAGTATTTAATAGGACATCCATTTTGTATATTCATAGATACCTAGATTTGTTTTAAGAGTCAACCTTGCTTAAGAATTTGAATCTGACGAATAATATCGAAAAGCAGTATGAATATTAATATCGTGAATATTTGCACAGCTCCATTTAATGCATACCTACCATATTTAGTAGTCTGACAAATAGTGAACTGGCCGCAAATAAACGGGTTGCCATAGAAGCAAGAAGTTTTTCCTTTTAAAATCAGTGGCAAACAAGTAAAGACTTGGAATAACCCCGTTGTTTTGTGGTACACATTTGCCATATCATAGCCTGTATTGCAATATTATGATGTCTTTGTTTAACTATTAATTACGAGTACGTACGAAAGAGGTCAATCGTCGAATCCGAATCGGCTGGCCAGCGTTCGGGAAGCTGCGTGGTATCTTCTCGACCAACTTACCGCACAAGACGAAAGTCTATGACCAGAGTGTGTTGCCAGTGATTACATATGGAACCGAAACGTGGTCGCTAACAATGGGCCTTATCAGAAAGGATAAAGTCACCCAAAGGGGAATGAAGAGGGCTTTGCTCGGAGTTTCCTTGCGTGATCGAATCAGAAATGAAGACATCCGCAAGAGTACCAAGGTCTCCGACGTAGCCCGAAGAATTCCCAAACTTAAGTGGCAATGGGCAGGGCACATTGCTCGCAGAACGGATGGCCGATGGGGCCGAAAAGTTCAGGAGTGGTAACCGCGAAGCGGAAGACGATGCGTTGGAAAATCTCCCTCTAGGTGGACCGATGACCTGATGAAGGTAGGTTGTAGGACCGGTCAGTGTAACGACACTTGGGGGAGGCCTATGTCCAGCAGTGGACGTCTTCGAACTGATCGAAATAATAATCATGATTAATTCCGTTGTGCGGCTATATCATACTAGTTCTATTGACGCGGTTATCATCAACGGCCTAGACTTTTTCAAACTAGGTATGTTGGGGCTGGCTTCCAGACTAACCGGAAGCAGCTGAATATCAGTATTTCACAAGAAGGGACTACTGGAAGACCTCCCACTAGGTGGACCGATGGCTTGGTGAAGGTTGCGGAAATCCGTTGGATGCGAGTCGCACGCGACCGGTCTGTGGCGACACTTGGGGGAGGCCTATGTCTAGCAGTGGACGTCTTTCGGCTGAAATGATGATAATGCGTGATGGATTGCTATCCACAATCCATTTAGTACTGGGTGATCACATACGCCTTGGTACTGAACATTTATTTTTATTTATTTATTAACACTTCAAGCACAAAAGTACAGAGAACATTATACTTGGTACTCGCTGGTAACTGGCCTGATTGTCCAGGGTGAGTTTCAAGTTTCTCACTTCGTGGAGGCAATCCAGGCTATGCCAGCATGTGGAACTGGTTGCGTACTTGGCGACATATCTAAAGTCCCGTTCAACCCTTCGTATGGCTGGAACGTAGATCTACATAAGACACAATGACTTTTTAATTGTGTCTATAATTACGGCATACAAGATGTTAAACACCCTGGAAATCTTCCATAAAAGAAGAAAATAATTTGTTTTTTGTTTCAATCCATCTCAAAAACCGATGGTCGCTTACAGATTGCTATTAAATAAATATTATAGGTACAAAATCTCATAATGTCTGAGACTTTCCACGAAGAGTATTTAAGGGGAGTACTACCAAATAAACTTTACAAGATACTAATAAGCGATAAGGCTCTTAAAATTAGCCCTTACTTGAAACACCGTGATCGAATCACCAAGGAGGCGTTGCTTTGATTCGAGGCGCGTACGGCCGTGCGCACATAAATCACAATATCAATTAGAACTTTCTTTAGAAAGAATAATTCAGAGGCTGGTATACATTTTAATGTTTTTGGCTATGCTTTGTCGTTTAACATGGATTTTGTGTTTCCGCTTGTATGAAAAACAGACAATACTACTTCCATTTCATGAGCTGCTAACATATTCAATGCTCTATTGATATTGATTAAAATTTAAGTTAGTAAAGATATTACAGCTTTTTCACAGTTATTTTAACAGCAGTTTCCCAAAGGCAACTGTATAGCAAAATAAAGTTAACTGTGATTGGACAGACTTGTCAGTGCTAGCTATTCTTATTGTTCCGACAATAATATCACACTCGTAGTAAAATAGCTCTTGGAAAGGGATGATTTTTAGCCAATTAAATGCAGATTATAACGTACTTAAACGCTTTTCCTGACGATACAACAAAATACCGCAAGAGTTCTGAACGCACTCACTTTATTATGAGAACCGTTCGAAATTGGAATACATTCGCGGTGCATCGACATTCAGGTGATGTATGACCCCGGCGGGAGCGCATTTAAAAACCTATTACTCTTAACACGATTCCCAAATGAATCCTCAATTTGTTTAAAAAAAGAACGCGGAATCGATTATACAATTTGAATTTGGAATTAGCATCATTAGCTTACGCTGTGAGATGTGTTATCTGGATTTGGCGTAAGCTACAATAACAGCCTAACATAATGAAAACTACACATGTAAAATGGTGACAGTCTTGACTGGCTAATCTGTCATTAGGAATTGTCTAGTCACCTAGTGGCGTTAAAGGGCCCATCGACAATCTGCTAATTGATGTTACGGTTATTATTGCTATTGAATTTATGTCATCATGAAACAACACGGTATTTATTAAATACGACACTTTAACTGTTATTTACATGAAGACCAATTGCGGTCTCTAACAACCTCCGGTTGACCAAAGTTTTCAACAACATTTCTGTTGTGCTGAGCCAGGATTCAAGAGCTGGATCTCTTCGTAGCTTAGTCCGTAATGTAACGTAGTATTAATATGCTAAAATATTACTTGATCGCAAATAAAAATCGCACCAATTCCACCGATGGCAATGAAGCGATATTTCGTTATTAATGAAGTTCGTTTTATTTTGTGTTCACATAACAAATTGGTAGCGTTTAATTTTGTTACGTTTCTGTTCTTTAGCAATATTTTTATTGGTGTTTTCCTGTTCAGTAATAACTTCATCAGTATCGGCTAAAACATCTCCAGTAAGTCCTAAAATATGCTCGGACTATGAACTATCGAATAATGTTACTCAGCCAAAAGAATAATTTAAAAAAACAATACAAGACCCCCACAATCCCTGCACTCCGTAAATTAATGGTTCAGGCAGCGGCATTATTTCCAGAGCCTACATTAACATTTGAAAAAAATGATAAGATAGCAAATCATTGAAGCCTACGTCAATAATCCTGGAGAAAAATAAATTACCCAATTAGTAGAAACAAAATATTTTCTCCGTAAAATTAAACTAAAATAAAAAAGTGTGGATGTTCGGATCATGGCAACACTTACAAGAAAACGTTGCTCCGGGCGATAAACTGACATCTCGCAGGATTTAAATCAGTACGAGAGTAAATACCTCGCGAGGCGATGCCGACTGCCGATGCTTCCGCAAATCATCTGTCTTGCTCCAGAGCTGATTGGGTAGGGTTGATCCGGATTTAAGTTGGGTTATTTATGAGTGTAGAGTTGACTTTATAGATTAAAAGGAATAGGGTGTAAGACACCTCTTCAGGAAGCCGAGAGGCACTTTGTTTCTCCCCGTCATTGAATTTTTTTTTCGTTGTGTACCATACCTTCTAGTTACGGAGATATTGGGGGTCAAAGTTCCAACTTTTTGACAAGTTGTTTTTTTTTGTAATATTTTTTCTTTTATTCAATTCATCCATCAGCACAATGTTTTAAGTTCGTTACATTGAGTTCTACTATAAAACATGACTTTTCACCCCAAAAAAAGGCGTTTCTCAGCAACATTCTTTGTGTAAAGTTCCTTAGTTTGATGTACAGAATGCTTGGTTGACGGCTTTGTGATGAGGTTGTTTACACCCTGTATAGGTGTATGTGTTACCTGTAAGCAACATTAATGGATTCGTGTGCCCTTCCTATTACACGACCCTTAAAACATAATTGGCGAATTGTGGGTGTACCAATTGTAAAAGAGGCACGATGATAAGGTGTGATACTAGTGATATGGGAAAAATAAATGAAATCAGTATTTTCAGAAAGTGTCCGAGTTAGTTTCCACTGAGAACATAAGAAAATGCCGGAGTCTATACTATCTATACTTAATATTATAAAGCAGAAGAGTTTGTTTGTTTGTTTGTTTGGTTGAACGCGCTAATCTCAGGAACTACTGGTTCAAATTGAAAAAATATTTTTGTGTTGGATAGTTCATTCATCGAGGAAGGCTTTAGGCTATATAACATCACGCTACGACAATTAGGAGCAGAGCAGGAACGAAAAATGTTGCAAAAACGGGGATTTTTTTTCCTTTCGCATTTCTCTCTTATGTGACGCAGACGAAGTTGCGTGGATAGTATAAAGATAAAGGAACCGCGTTATTCGAATACCGTTTTCATTATCATCTGCCTAGATGATTCCAGTCTAACTGAATGCAAATGCATACCCGTATTTTACGTAAAGCGACCATCTACCACACCTCCACCTATAGAAATCGAATAATCCTTACAATTAAAAGTTTTCACTTTCTCAGTGACTAAATAAATAACTAACCAAAAGTAAAGTTTATTACTGTTTTTACCACCCCTATGGGTACACGTAAAAATCAATTCCATTACCATTTTCTCACAATCGAACCAGCATTTCGTTACACTGCAAAACAAATTGCGTACAAGTTCTTAGAACCCCAAATATCAGCCGAAAGAAAGTACAGTCTTAGTAATTAATTATTATCATAATATTGATCGTAAATAAATATTTATTGATGACATGTGTGAATTTATTGAGTCTTAATACTGTAGTTTTGGTGCATAATGAAGATATTTAAAATGCGTTGTAAATCATATATTTCGAACCCGAAGTCATTTGAGTATTCATTTGGGAAACAACTGCAAGTGTTGCCAGAGATTGATTAGGGGGTATTTTTAACTGGGAATTTTGAACTGTTGCTTACAGTTTCAGGCGGTGATTATTTGCAATACTTTACGGGTCGTAGGTACTGTCAGCGTATGAGAGCGTAGCATGTCTTTTTTTTTTTCACTTAACTTGCCTTCTTTTTGGAATGATATATTTATTCATTTATTTAATTTTAAAGAAAGCTTACAGACTTAAAACAATCACAAATAATCATGCATAAGTAGTGATATTTGCTAATTACAAGCTTCCACATGTTTATATCTATTTAGTTATGAGTTACTTGCGTTGACCAATTACAGCGATTTGAATAGGGAAACAGATTACAATGCACACATATTGGTAAATACATCGAGATAATTTATTTATTTATGTTTATTGGTTCACCAACAATTGTTTACACTGGTTGTATGCTTAAGGTAACATTCAAAAATATAAATGCAACAGTGCAACAATCACTTATAGGTAAACTCCGCATGCATAAAGAAGTTTACAATTTATAACATTAATCTAATTTTATCATTTTAATCTAGTTTAAAAAATAACAATAATAATAATAATAAAAAATAGATGTCATAGACAAACATGGACAGCATCACGACCTTCCAACACCTTCTCCTGATGTTCGTTCATGTTGCTGAGACACGTCTCTATATATGCATTAATCTTGCACAGTGTCTTTCGAACTTTACTTTTGACAGTGGTTTTGTCATTACGTCAGCCAACTGTATCTCTGTTGGACAGTAGCTGATATTGATCAGTCCGTTCACGAAGTGTTCATGTATGAAATGGTATCGCACATCTATGTGCTTCGACCTTTTGTTGAAGGATCCCGATTTTACGAGTTGAATCGAACTTTGGTTATCAACGTGCAAATTTATTTTTATATCCACATCGGTTATTTCCTTCAACAGAGATTTCAGATGCAATGCCTCTTTGCAACAGTCTGCTGCGGCTATGTACTCGGCTTCAGTCGATGATAATGCCACTATAGGCTGTCTCTTAGACGCCCATGTTATTGGTCCATCAGCTATCATAAGCACGGAGCCAGAAGTGCTTCTTCGCGTCAATGGATCTCCAGCATAGTCCGAGTCGCTATAAGCATCGATATTCTCTATCGGTTTGTTTCGTTTGAACATAATGCCTTTATCTTTGGTTCCCACCAAATATTTGAATATTTTCTTAAGTTTTGTGACATCTTCTCTAGTGAAATTTTCGACCTTCCTGCTAACTTGGTTGACCGCTTGTGCGATGTCTGGTCTAGTTCTGGTAGACAGATACAGTAAACTTCCCACTGCCTCCCTATAGGGATATTCCTTCTCCTGAGCAGTTTCCTGTATCGACTTGGAATCGCTACTTGCGGGCGTGTCACAAGGTTTGGCATTTTTCATATTATATTTTTCCAGTATGTCATTTATATAAGATCTCTGAGTAAGAATTATTCCTTCTTTGGAATTTCTTATTTCCATACCCAGATAGGTACTTGGATTTTGATTCTTTTTCATTTCAAATTTGGTTTCAAGTTTCTTCAAAATAACTTCAATCTTTTTCTTGTCTTTTCCTATGACAAGACCATCATCGACAAATAATCCGATTATTATTGACTTATCTTCGTTTATGAAAACGCATCGATCGGTTTTTATCGTCTTGAAACCCAAATCAAACATCGCTTGGGTAAAAGTTTTATTCCATGTGAATGGAGCTTGCTTTAAGCCATACAACGACTTTTTCAGCCGGCAAACTACATCAGTAGTATTGCAGTCAGTTTTATAGCCAACAGGTAGTTTCATATAAACTTCATCTGTCAACTCTCCGTACAAGAATGCTGTCTTGACGTCAAATGTCATGAAGTAGTAAGATTTGGATGCGGCAATGGCTAGTAAAGTTTTTAAGGCAGATTGACTTACAACTGGGCTATATACGTCTTCAAAATCCAGGTTTCCTTTCTGCTCGCAGCCACGTACGACTAATCTGGCCTTTTTTGTACCGTCATCTTTAATCCGAAATACCCATTTGTTCGACAAAATTTTGTGTCCTTTGGCTTCTGACCTGTCAACTAATACCCAGGTGTTATTTTTCTGTAGTGAATCCATTTCTGACTGTATCGCCTTCTCCCAATTTTGTCTGTCGGTGCCCGTCACTGCATCTTGATATGTAAGAAATGAACAGTCATAGTCATCATTACTATCTGATGTAAACATAGTCACGCAACGACTTAGCTCGTAATCTTTGGTCCATGCTGGTGGCCTCACTGCTCTTTGTGGTCTTTCACTTGAGGGTGGTGGGTCAACTGGATAAACTGGCAACATCGTGAGCTTATCACTCAAAAATATCATCATCATTTTATTTTCATATAATTTATTGGTTTTTATACAAAGCGCTTTTACAATAGTTCTAATAAAGTTTTGAAACCACTAAAATATTAATTAATTGAAAAAAAAACTGGAAAGCAAACCAAAACATTGAAAAGATGAAAATCTGTTTCACTACGACCCATGACGTCTGTCAAAGACGTCAATACTCAAACATTTGGAAAAACGAAGATTGATGAGATGATATTTAAACAAAATGATTACGAGAGCTGCCTCCCGACGCGCACTTATTCCATCCCCGGACTCGTCGCTCAGCTCCGCCTCGCCGCCACCGGACCCCGGATCACCAGTGTCACCGGTTGCGGCAGTTGCGTCGAGCTCGAGTGACGAATATTTCTCTCCGCCGACGTCGCCAACACCTGTACGTCGTGCGGGGAGAGGCCGGCCACCGAAGGGCTTGGGACTTAGGGGCCAACAGGCCCCGAGCCGGGTCCCCGCTACCGGTGGTTGTGTGCAGCGCATGAAATGGACTCAACTAATGAACGAGAACGTCATGCGCGCATACTACGGGTCTACAGAGGGGGGGACTAACCTCACTGCGTACCGTGTTAGGATGCTGTCTCTGTTTCAGGATCTTGAACCAACTGTCAATGCCTCAGCTCAACGACTATCGGATCAAGTGCGGGTCATCCAACGCAATCACCTGTTGGACGGCGCCGCGCTTGATAGGCTGCGCTCAGAGGTACTGAGCAACCGTATCATCTTAACTCCGGCACAAACCGCGGTACAAGCCTCATCATCTATTGATGCTAACCCACCGCGATCCAACCCTGCTGTTGTAGAGGAAGATGATAGGGTTGCCACGGTAAGTAGCCAGTGCAACGATCGATTGAGGAGCGCACTGGAGGATGCACTTCATGAGTATCGATCAACTTCTGCTGAACTTAGGCCCCGATTACCACGGTTACCCATGCATAAGAAAAATAGGGCGTTGGTGTGTGCCCTGGACTCGCAACTCAAGAATGTATTCGAGAGTAGCGAGGACCTCGTTGATACACACTCGATCCTGTTTTGCGGGGCTGTTGCGGCATGTCGTTTAGCTAATGTCAAGTTCCCAAATTGTGACTTAGCTACTCGACCAAAACCAGCCGTACCAGCCTGGCAACGCAGGATTGAGCGCCGTATCGACGGGGCCAGGGTACTCATCGGCAAACTACACTGCTTCAGGGAGGGCAATACACGACCACGTGTGATGCGTTTTGTGAGGCGGGCATTCTCGGGGACTGAAATCAGTCCTCAAGAATACATGTCCCGTGTCACAGAGCGCATCGACTTCCTGAAGCAGAAAGTTTATGCATGGGCGAGCCGTATACGGCGGTATAAGCGGCGGGTTGATCGGTACTCGCAGAATCGCATGTTCCAGAGCGATGAAAGGTGGGTATACAGAGCTTGGGAGCGACCTCAGCAAAATATGACGGACGTGTGCCGCCCGGATGATGCCGCCACGAGTTCCTTCTGGCGCAGCATCTGGTCGGTGCCCGTTTGTCATTCTGAGGCTGACTGGATGCGTGATGTTGAGCGAGTGTGTGAACCTATTCCAACAATGGAACCAATTTTAATAACGCCACTGGACATAGCCAGAGCAGTTCGTCCGTTACCGAATTGGAAATCACCGGGACCGGACGGACTGCATAACTTCTGGCTAAAGTGGTTTAGTAGTTCACACACTTGCCTGGCATCCCAATTCCAGTCATCCTTAGAGTCTGGGTCCTTACCACAGTTTTTAACAACAGGTATAACCCACCTGCTCCATAAGTCAGGTAGTCCCGCGGAACCCAAGAACTACAGACCGATCACGTGTTTGTCGACGGTCTATAAACTTCTTACATCCATTTTGAGAACGAAAATTAATACTCACGTTGACAGTAACTCAATTATGTCTACCTCTCAAAATGGATGTAGGAATGGGTCCCGTGGTACTAAGGAGCTACTCCTCATCGACATGGCCATTAGCCAACAGGTCCGTCGAGCCCGCAAGGATCTGTCAATATGCTGGATAGATTATAAGAAGGCCTACGACTCGGTGCCACATTCATGGCTCAAGAGGGTGCTGGAGTTGTACAAGATAGATGCAACTCTACGCACCTTCCTTGAGTCATGTATGGGGCAATGGAGGACGGTCCTTCGATATCCAGGATGTCGACAGATCCAGGGAAACGATGAACCTGTTTGGATTAAACGGGGAATATTCCAGGGCGACAGTCTGAGTCCCCTTTGGTTCTGTTTAGCCCTGAATCCTGTAAGCACATTGCTGGAGAATTCAGGGCTAGGCTACCGGTTGAGGAAAGATGGTCAGGTTATATCTCACCTGCTTTACATGGATGATCTGAAACTCTTTGCCCCCAACAAATTGCAACTGATGGAGCTACTGAAAGTAACCGAAACTTTTAGTAGCGCCATCGGGATGGAATTTGGTGTGGACAAATGTGCAGTCATGTATGTAAAGCGAGGGAAGATTATGGGATCCGAGGGACTTCAACTCTCGGATTCCATACACCTAAGATCCCTTTCCTCATCCGAGAGCTATAAATATTTGGGTATGTCGGAAGCGTTAGGCATTAACGTAACTGACATGAAACAATCGTTGAATGAGCGCTTCTTCGGTCGCCTAAAGAAGGTATTAAATAGCCTTCTTTCAGGTGGGAACAAGGTGCGCGCCTTCAACGGTTGGGTCATGCCGGTTTTAATGTACTCTTTCGGCATACTCAAATGGACACAGACCGAACTCGACGCCTTGGATAGAAGAGTTCGTACACTGCTGACCGAAAACCGGATGCATCACCCACGATCGTCAGTGATGAGACTGTACATCCCGCGGAAGTGCGGGGGTCGAGGCTTTTTAAATGCGAAGACCCTCCATAACCGCGAGGTGTGCAGCCTCAGAGAATATTTTCTAAAAGTCGACGTGGGTATGCACCGAGATGTGGTCGCAGTGGACAAGGGACTCACCCCGTTGTCCATGGCTAAAGAGAACTGGCGCAAACCTGTGGTACTTACTACCGATGACCGCAAGAAAGAATGGCAGGGCAAGGAGCTTCACGGGCGCTTCTACCGGGCTCTTCATGGGCCCGATGTAGATTTTCTAGCGTCCGTGTCCTGGCTACGTTTTGGTGACCTCTTCGGGGAAACTGAAGGTTTTGTCTGTGCGATTATGGACGAAGTTATGTTAACGAACAACTACCGGAAATATATTATGAAGGACGGGACGGTTGACGTGTGTCGGGCATGCCACTGTCCGGGTGAGTCCATCAGACATATTATTTCTGGTTGTTCTCGTCTGGCTAACGGCGAGTACTTGCACAGGCACAACCAAGTAGCCAGAATTATTCACCAGCAACTTGCCTTGAAATTTAAGCTTGTGGAATCTGAGGTACCGTACTACAAGTATGTGCCCGACCCAGTTCTTGTGAAAGACCATGTCACGCTGTACTGGGATCAGTCTATCATTACTGACAGGACTATTGTTGCCAATAAGCCTGACATAGTGGTGATAGACCGATCAGCGCGCCGCGTAATGATAATCGATGTTACTATCCCTCATGACGAGAACCTCGTGAAAGCTGAGAAAGAGAAACAAATCAAGTATCTCGACTTGGCACACGAGGTTCGCGACATGTGGAATATGAACTCGGTTATCATTGTGCCGATTGTCGTGACGGCCAATGGCCTGATAGCCAAGAGCCTCGACGAACATCTGTCGAAGCTCTCTTTAGGCGGTTGGATCAAGGGCCTGATTCAGAAGGCAGTACTCCTCGATACGGCTCGCATTGTGAGGAGGTTCCTGTCTCTGCAACCCTAACCACCGGTGACTTGGACCCTGCTCCCGACACCGGCGGATACCTATTTTTTATATTTTTAAATGTTTTTATATGTTTTTTTAAGAATATTTAAAAATGTATCAAGTAAGATATACAACGAATAAAGGAGATAATAATAAAATTTTAAGAAACTTATATTTTACTTAAATATACTCTCACGACGACGGGACGAAAAGTTAAACTATTTAGCAAGATGCTTATAAAAATTGGCTTTCAATTTGCCCAAACTATCAAAGTGCAAATCAATTTGATTACTGCAGCTATTTACAACCTTGCATGCAATAACATGAGATATGTCAATCAAAACTAAAACCTCTTATGGTTGTCGCACCTAAAACACGCGCTGAAAACATTGTGCTGATGGATGGATTGAATCGACGGGGGTCGTGGAGGTGTTAAAATTTAAAATATTACAAAAAAAAATTGTTTTTAAAAAAATCTTGTCAAAAAGTTGTAACTTTGACCCCAAATCTCCGTAACTAGAAGGTTTCCAGGTATGGTGTAGAATAAAAAAATGATGGCAATGATGGGGAAAACAAGTGCCTTTCGGCTTCGTGCAAAGAGGTGTTTTACACCCTTTATAAAGATTCATAATTCCCTAATCACTAAAAACGCAAAGAATATCATGAAAAGATATAACACACGTCTTTCCCTAAATTGCAAATGACAATATTATAATATCGCTACATCTGACACATTAACATCAAATTCTGTGAAAATGCCGACTTCGGGCAAAAGTAAGCAAAAAAGGACGTTTATTTTCTTCACACACATATTAGGCAAGCAAATACAGGGAATTTTATTGTATGCTTAACGGTTCATTGTTCAAAATCTTAATGTACAAGACAAATAAGAATTTTTGGCTCCGTAACGTTGGAGGTAGGATTTTTGGGATGAATCTTGACAATCTTAACCATGCTGTTGATGTAACCTTTATTCATCTCAAGATAAAGTTGAAGATTGATGATGCTGGAGATAATATTGATGAGGCAGGGAAGTTTATTTGTTTATTTATAAGGAAATGTAGTATTCGGTTACAGGCGCGGTATTTTGAGAGTCTCCGTGATAGGCCGGTTACCGTTACCGTTACTGAAGGTTGGCAAGTTACGGGAATTACTGGCTATTTATAGAAGGTTAAATACAAATCGTCGGTTAATGATGCTACGGAAATTCGATCATTTAAAATAATGAAACAAAGTTGTACCTATGTAGGCATTATGTAGTCACTTATCTTTGGGTAAATTATTTCATCACCACGGCTCTTAAAGCTGTGAATGAAAACATAGTTTTCTCATACTTTAAATATTTATAAATATTGTTGCACGGTATGTTCTGGTCGTGGTGGTCTATTTGTTACTCTTTCGCTGATGGGACATAACACATGCCCCTACACTTTGAGAGAGACTGGTACTGGTAGAAGTCATATGTTTCTCTTCGTTCTAGGACATGCCGGATACCTCACGATGTTTTCTTTCACCGTTTTGAGAACATCCTTTTGATCATTGCCATATTAGTTTCAACGACAGTATTATCAAGATGCTTAAGCTTCTCCATTCATGAAGATTATCATAGACATTAATTTTAACTCACTGGCGCCCATGTTTACTTGCGCCAGCAAGGTGTGATTTGTATGTTAAATACAATTACTTGCAGCTTAGTAGGAAAGTAGTAGATTCAACTTAGTTGTAGGTTTCAAACAGAAGGCGGCAACTCGATATGCAATGCATGCTTGGCTTCTAACCAAATGCGCGGTTCATGTCTTAAACATGTCATGTTTACGTATTCGTATTATTTACATCAAATCCAAATTCTTGCAAAACTTTGGAGAAAAGACTGTAAGTATGGCTGTTTTCTCTCTCATCAAAGAGGCTTGAATGACTCTCAAAAGCAAATTATCTTCATACAATATTTAGATCCGAATGGCGCAAAGGTAGTGAGGCTGCAGCTACCTTTGATGCAACCCCTAAATTGGGGAGAGGGTTCAAATTTCCAAAAATCATGCGAAAAAAAATCTCCGAAACAGTAAACATTTTGAGCGTCGCAAATATCTATTTTTTAAAGCAAATTGTTTACTCCACAATTGTTACCTTTGAAGTTTAGCAATAAAACATATAGTTTTCGAAATAAAAAGTTATAACTAAAAATTTGAGGGTTTTTCCATGCTAAACTCTGATGAGAGGATTTAAAAAGGGTAAACTTTCCATTACAGGACAACGATTTTGAAATCATATTTTTCTTTGTAGATTGTACCCATAAGTAAAACTCTTACTTTTCAATAGTCGGACGCTCCAGCACCTTCTCCGAAATCTACCTTCTCCTGCGGCTTGCCGGAGGGAGTTTTTTAAATGCGCTTTCGACAAGGGAAAAAGGCGGAGCTTTGTTGGTTAGAAGCTTGTGCTGAATTTATCCCAACAGTGGTATTGACAATGGTGCACTAAAAAATGTGATGATAATTGAATTAAATATAAAAATAAATCAATATCGCTGGACATTACACAGAGCTCCATCTAGTGCCACACTAAGCAACGAGGCTTGTTTCGTGGACAACAGATAGTTTATATACTACATAGATAAGTTTTGTTTGTAAATACACACTTGTTATGCATATAATGTAATTCCATCCATGATTCGGAAACAAATGTCCATGCTCATCACACAAACATTTGCTCCTACCGGGATTCGAACTCGGGACACAATGAACGTAAGGCAGCGTCACTACCACTACGCCATTCGGGTCGTCAAATGACAGTCGGAATCAACGGCTTAAAGTACTTCCCGAGGCACGGAGGAAACTCGGTATGCAATGGGTAGTCACCAATCCTCGAACCAACCTAGGCAAATGCGGCTTAATCTGAAGATGGACACAAGAGGCTATTATTATTAAGCCACATGCACTCAATACATCATTCATGAATTCCTCGTTTTAGGTCCATGTTCACCAAAAACATGACGGTCTGATAATCCAAAAACACATTATAAAACTTAAGAAGACTGGTATTTATCGCGAATTTACCTTTAATTTAATCCCGACGTTTCGACCGGATTGCACCAGCCGTGGTCGCGGGGAGACTGAACTATTGGAGGTACCGCGACAGCAAAGTGACGGCGTTTATTAAACTACCCTCACTCATCTTCATAAATGTTAATTATGACCACGACTGGTGCAATCCGGTCGAAACGTCGGGATTAAATTAAAGGTAAATTCGCGATAAATACCCGTCTTCTAAAGTTTTATAATGTGTTCTGATCGTGAAAGTTTAAAAAAGACAATCCAAAAACAGCTGTTTAAAACACATTTTTATTTTGGGACAAACCCGCCAAACACCCCCAAACCACTGTTACTCCTGAAAGCCAGAATCAACAGTGGCGACCACCAGAAAAGCGCCGAGACAAATGAAGCTCGACGAAGTCCCAGAGAATGAATTTAACTGTCTTGGAGCCCGCAGCGAAATTAATCAGAAAGTATAGCGGAGGAGTAGGAAAGAACTGTGATTTCCACTTCCCTCCATATCAGCAGGAGACAGAACGAAACAAGGCCAATAGGCACAAAGGAACGTTTACAACTGGGATAGGCCCAGTTGCCTAGCACCACGGATAATATTAACGTTAATGTGTCCTAAGTTGAGAGTTTTTGTATGGGTACATGTCACAGTGACAGCAGCAGTTTTTAGATAATCAGACCGTTATCTTTTTGGTAAACATGGACCGTAGCCATCTTGAGGAACCCTCGACTCACATCTGCGCTTGATATTATCTGCTCATTAAACCGTATCATCTCAAAACAGGTCAGCATAAAAAGGATTTATATATTTATTCTTTAAGTACCGTTAGTCCGTGAGTCGGTCAAAGAGTAACTGTGCCATACCACCCGGGGATAGCGATGTACGATCCCTCGAGACTCGTCGTAAATCCCGGCGTTCCCGGTAACGTAACAGTATCTGAATGAGTCCGAAATATGAACGCGGGGCAGGTTTGTGTGTGTCTCTGTCTGTGTGAATTTGATGGTTTTGTAGTGTGTCATTGCAAAATTGACAGTCCGTTTACTGTGTACTGGGAAGTGTGCACCTGCTCTGGAATAGGAAATAGATTGTGTTACCGACTTAAGTTTTGTTTGCTAACAAGATACTAAGGTCCATGTTCACCAAAAAGATGACAGTCTGATTATCTAAAAGAGCTGTTTAAAACGCATTTTTGTATGGGAATATGTCACAGTGACAGCTGTTCTTAGGTAATCAGACGATTATCGTATCGGTGAACATAGACCTAACACCTTTTTATTTTATTTTTAATTACTTTACTTTTTTGTTTTTTTTCGTTTTTTGTGTACTACTAACAAACTTACCAACGCTTTATTTGTAAAAATGTATGGACTTAATTGTGTCTGAAATAAAGATAATAATTATTATTATTATTGTCGAATGTCAATTTAGGTTAAAGTTTGGAGGCATGGGAGTTAAACGTAACTGGCGAAATGTGGATGTGCTATTAAGGTCCATGTTCACCGAAAAGATAACAGTCTGATTAACTAAAAACAGCTGTCACTGTGACATGTTCCCATACAAAAATGTGTTAAAACAGCTGTTTTTTGATAATCAGACCGTCATCTTTTTGGTGAACATTGACCTTATAGTACACCTTCGTCTGACCCTTTCGCTTTGTATTATAGGCGTGAAGTTGTGTTTAGAGACAATCTATATGGATTTTTCTCACTTTTCACTAATTATTCTGTTTTGTGGATCTCGTCAAGATTGATTGACTATTACACTAATATTGATTGTAAAACCAGTATAAAAAAAAAAAAAGAAAAAAAAAGTTTTGAAAGTCGGTAGAGTTCTTGCGAGAATTTCTACTACCATTATTTGATAATTAGTTTGTTGTTAAGTTAGTTTTACTTTAAGTTATTGTAATTTGTAAATGGTTATCATTTTGGCGGGCTTGTCAATTTAGAATAAGCATACAACTCTGGA
This sequence comes from Xestia c-nigrum, assembly GCA_916618015.1. Lineage (NCBI taxonomy): Eukaryota > Metazoa > Arthropoda > Insecta > Lepidoptera > Noctuidae > Xestia > Xestia c-nigrum. Next base: position 6,822,790 of record OU745245.1, on the reverse strand, counting down.
AATTAAAGCTCAACTTGACCTCAATGAAACACCGCTTCACCAAAAATAAACCTGCAAAATGTACTGTATCCGTATTCAGACACCATCCCGTGACCAGTAATCGTACTCCAATGATACAGTAACAAGATTACGGTACCTCAAGTATTTATCACCGGTTTAATTTCGTTTAATAATAAATAAACCCACCCTTAAGTTCGTGACTCTGAGGTCCCGGCTCACTGTCAAAAGTATTGATTAATTTGACAGAAATGCATTTTTAAATAAAACATACTTAGGTCATGTTACGGGAAGTTAACAATGGTAAGGCTAAAGACATTTTTTGTTAATATTCTGAGTCCTTGAAAAAAAATGGACTGTTACCAGATAAATATCAAAATACCTTGGCCTTAAAATATATACTGGGTGTACATCAAATTAAGTACCTTTACGCAAAATTATTCCTGGGAAGCAATTTTTATTTTGGGGTGAAAAAACACGTTTTGTGGTATAACTCAATGTAACACACTTGTGCTTTGTGCTGATGGATGGATTGAATAGTATGGGGGTCGTGGAGGTATTTAAAGTAGAAATGTTGCGATAAAAACTTGTATTAAAAAAAAACTTGTCGAAAAGTTGGAAATTTTACCCCCATATCTCCGTAACTAGTAGGTTCCCAAGTATGGAGTAGAACAAAAAAAATATCAGAATGACGAGGAGAACAAGTGCCTTTCGGCTTCGTTAAGAGGGGTTTTACACCCTTTATATGTCACCGTAAAATTGTCAAACACGTTATATTTTAATATATACGTGTTTGACAATTTTACGGTGACATAATATATAAATGTTTTATTTTAATATTAATTACGAACATACGAACATAATTAATTGATAACAGGTTTTTTTGCAGCAAATTATTTATTAAACATGTTTACTAGTGCTTGCGCAACGTAACGTAAGTACATTTTTTTGCAACAACGAAAATATTCCTTGTAATGTGTTCGGTAAAAATGGAAGTGACAAATGACTTCGATGAATTGGTACTACAAAATGCAAGTAATTACGATGCTGATTTTATTTCAAATCCGCCGAAAACGGTCAGGTATGTCCAAATTTTTGCATGAGTGAATACTTTTTGCTGAAACTTGATAAAAACTGAAACTGATGTAATGAACTTTCAGGTTGACTGACGACTTAGAATTTCCAGTTAAAGATAGACTAGAAGACTATCGGTCACAACTGACTGACCTGACGTTAATAAGAGAAAAGAAAGCAGACAAGATACGATGTAAACAGAATTAGACGGAGTTTCAACTTAAGAAAAATAAAAAAAAACTACTTTGAAAACTAACTGGCCCAAAGAAATAATTTGAAAGGGAATCTCTCATCTAATCTGGACTTATATTGAAATTTAAAAATTGCAGGCAAAACATATCTTGAACATCGAAATAAAAGAATTTTGAGAGCCTTGCTCTCGAGAGCGAGTCTCTAAGAGTCATTTAGGACGCTGTTTGTTTTTTTTTACTTTCGTTACCGCCAAAACTCGTAAGTATGGACTAAATTCCATAAAATATATTAAATGATACCCACAAGATCTACAATAAGTCCAATGTACTGTCGAAGATTTTTATTAATTCCTTCTTACTTTTTTTCTATTTTTTTTTATTATCTTTTTTAAAAACACACTTGCCGTTCCAATTCACTCTAGACATTGGCAGAATAGTCGACATCGGCTTTTCTTGCCATCAACCAAAAATAGAATAGAATAGAATCATAAATGATAATAATTAATTGATGATGTTTAGTTAGAAGTTTTTATGAAAAACTGTCTGTCTCTAAGTCTCTAATACGAAATCAATAAAAAGGCACCACAAAAACAAGCAAACAAAAACAAATTCGAACATATCGAGTGCAAGTTTATAGACAACCGGCAGAGCACTATCAACTGCATGTCGTACGTAAGTAAGTAGGTGTCGAGTCCACATATCGTGTTATTTATTACATTATAAACGATATCGGCGATCGCGCGCGTTTTGGACGCGCCCTGGGATGTGATGACGTATCTCATATTTATGGGGCATACGCGTACTGTCCTGGCGTGTAGGTCGTGATGCATGGCCGCCTGTGTCGATGGATGTTACTTACCATGTGGCACCCTAGAGTGGGTGTAGACGTGGACTTATAGTAAGGGTTGGGAATGCGCCCTTTAGGATTTGGTATGCGGAAATGTTTGTATTTATGTGAGAGAAAGTTCTGGAAGTTTCAGGGTTACCTATTGCGGGTTGTTTATTTACAAACCATTTTTATCTGCTCATGTTCATCGTGCTAAAAAGACGCTGGTTGAGGCATTTCTTTTTTGTGGACAAACATTATTTAAAATTCACCGACTTCAATAAGGTTCTTATGCATCAAATGGAGAGTTTCAAATAAAGAAAACAAAGAATATTTTCCAGCGGTTTTATTATTTTTTTAGTTCCCGTAATTTACAAATCTATTCGCCACTTTAACAATTTCCATCGACTAGGCGAAACAGATAAAAAACTCTTCTTAACATATTATCTTCCCATAAAACCGACAAAGTCAAAGTCAAAGTCAAAATAATTTATTTGCAGTAAATGTGGTACAAAAGGTGGTAAAAAAAGCTTTTAGTGCGATGACACATTTCGCCATAAAAATAGCATGCAAATATTAATAAACACAAAACTATTAGGTATACCTGTTTCTAATTTTAATTATCTAGACACAAAACAAAACAACAAAAATAACAATTATAATTATACCTACATATTACAAAAGAACTTTTAACATATTAAAGTTAAGATATTTTAGACACAAAACAACAAAATAACAACTATAATTATACCTACAAACTACAAAAGAACTTTTAACATATTAAAGTATTTAAGTTATTCAACAAATTGTTAGCGCAGTAAAATTTATTCTATAAATATAAAAACATACAAATAGGTAATTCTCTACAATTCAATTCGATAGTGATATGACTGACAATTAGTTTTTTTTAGAAATTCTGATATGGAATAAAAGCTATGTGATATGAGCCATTTTTTTAAAACTTTGCAGAATTTCCTGTACGGTAGTTCTGTAATAAAATTTGGTAGTGAGTTAAAAATTAGTGGAGCCATATACACACAATTACGTCTGAATAATTCAATTCTAGGTACAGGCATTGTTAATAGATACTGTGTAACTGTACGTTTATTAATATTGTTTTTAAATTCAAAAAGCGAAGAGTTAGTTTTGACAAATTTGGCAATTTCATATATATATATACAAGGAACTGTAAGAAGGTTTTGTGATTTATACACTGGTCTGCAGGAATCAGTCCAGTCCAAATTGAAAATTGTGCGGATGCATTTTTTTTGTGCTAACAGAACCCTAGTTATTTCAGTGGAGTTACCCCAGACAATGATACCATACCTGATGATGGAGCATACATAGGCGTGATACACCATTATCGCAGTTTGTCTGGAAGTTTCATCTTTAACCTTTTTTAAGGCAAAAACAAATCTGTTTATTTTAATACAAATATCATTAATATGGTCCTTCCAATTCAAGTGTTCGTCAATTGTAATGCCAAGAAATTTTGTATTATGAATTTGTTCTATTGCTTGATCTTTATGTGTTATTTTAAGGTGTAGATAGTTACTCTTATATGTTTTGAAGTTTAATATTTTCGTTTTTTCTAAGTTGATTTTTAAAGCGTTTAAATCTAACCATGCAATTATTTTATTTAAAATGTTGTTTATATTAGACTCCTGTGATTCACCATTTTTACTATCTATAATAACTGTTGTGTCATCAGCAAACAGGACACAATCTTGGTCTATAGCTTGAGGAAGGTCATTTATATACACAAGAAATAACGGAGGCCCTAAAATGCTTCCTTGTGGAACACCAAAGTAATTGTTTCGTGGTTGGGAATCAAAGTTTGTGATACTATTCACTGTGTCGTCGAATTTAGTGATTCTTGTTTTTTGAGTTCTGTTAGACAGGTATGATTTGAACCATTCTAAAGCCGGGCCTCGAATACCCATCCTACTTAATTTGTCAATTAGAATAGAATGTTTGACGAAATCGAAAGCTTTACTTAGGTCTAAGAACAAAGCAGAAGTTGTAATTTTCGAGTTCATGTTATTTAATACGGATTTGACTAAGTTAAAAGCAGCAAGTGATGTGGATTTGTTTTTCCTAAATCCGTATTGTTCTTTTGCAAGCATATTAAATTTATCCAAAAAACATCTATATCAATCGAAACTGAAAGCACACAAATAGGCTAACGCTTTGCATAACCGCGCGGTGTTAACACGAGACTTCAAAGTGCGCAGGCGCGGCAGTTCAATAAGAACGCATAATGTTGCGGGAAAATTAACAAAATCAGCGGTTTGAGAAAATCCTAGGATCGGATTTTTGGACACTAAGAAAGATTTTCCAGTACTAACTTTATTATGCACGCTTCGCCCGTGTGGAGTTCGGTAGTCCCACGGGATCCTACTCCCTGGATAAAAAGTCTCTTATGTGTTAATTCCGGTTATAAACTATCTGTGTGCCCAATTTTATCTAAATCCAGCCAGTACAAGTAACAAAGACCTCTATCCTCACAAACTTTCGCATTTATAATTTTAGTAGGATTAGTAGAATTCTGGATTGTGTGAAAAAATGATAGCGTGCAGGACGGCTGTTTGAGAAGAAAACAATATGTTGCACCGACCTCAAGTAGAATAGGACCAATACAGGAAGATGATAATATTTATTCTTGTCTATAATCATCGAGCTATTTTCATAACTGTCGCAAAGAACTAACTTTTAAGCTCTTATAGGGGTGTCGCGGTTATTATAGCCACTGGTGAATGCGCTGATTGGTTAACAGGCACATTCGAGTCATATTTCCAACCTGAATAAAGATGTTTCAGGTGTCTCTAAGATTAGCCAATCAGAGTTGAAGTTTCCAATCTTAAAAAAGAAAAAATACTGAATTAAAATGAATTGTCCTGTAGAAACTAGTATTTTTGAAAATATCAAACTTTCCAGTTACCCTACGACACATACAACACAGTAGCAGGCGCATGCCGCATCCAGTTGTCACTTGCACTCATTGAATGCATGTCGCTGACGGACAATGGGTTTCCGTTGGGAGTTATTGGGTGTTCGCTTGAAAGATATGGGTCAGTTCGGTGGCTAGAATGGAATGGTGGCTGTAATTTATAGTTTGCTGTCTTAATATAAATTTAATGTTTCCTTGAAAATAACGATTATGCCCAATGATGTAAAAAAAAAGATTATTGATACCGGTTTCAGCTGTCAAAAAATAAATTAAACTAAACTTCGATTTTTTTTTTCAGTATAATCTGTGCCGTGAAGAAAAAAAATGCATATTTTAAGTATATTTGTTAATACATAAACTTGCGACTTTTTCTCATGGAGAAAGGCAGACACATAAACATAATAATCGTAATAAAACTTACAAAAAACAAGATATAAACAACCACCATCTAATATGGAAAATATCATTACCATTGAATTTCACAAGCATTTCGATCAACAAAATTGTTAAGCCGCAAAAGGCGAGCGAATAAGTACAAAAATCAAAAATTTATTCCACATTACCTACTTTAAATACTTTTTATCTGAAGTTCGGAAATAAATTGAAGCGCTCGTGCCACCCAAGAAACAGAAAACAAAACTCAATGTACTGTCGTCAGGCCAGAATGATATTCTATACACTAGAAATATTAACCGCGTTGCTACGAAAATACTCCTCTTGAAAAGATATAAATAGATGAATAAAGTTGAAACATATTTAGCTTATGTTACGAGTAAACAAAACGTCACAACTTTCACAAAAGTGACACCATTTCCGGATATTTATAAATAAAATTCAAAAATTTGACATTACCGCCCCGTGACATAAGCTAAGTCTGTTTTATGTCAAATTTTAACGTCACAAATTATTCCGTGGACTTTTCATACGTTTTACGTCACATCCTTCTCAGAGCATAGCCTAACAATGTTTTAGTTAAGTCAGCTTCTTTCAGTCCGCATTCATAGTCTGTTCTATTATATTGTCAATTGGGGACCTCCATGCAACGTATACAATTACAAGATGTGTTCATTCTGCCGCAATCTGTCAGTCGCAACGGTCGTCTCACTATAAATAAAGTGAATTTATTTGCGTGCACTTAATTTATTGCTATTTTGGACACAATGTAGCGATGTGATATCCTACTGTTGGAGCAAGTGCGGGTATTCAAGTCCAAGTACGTATTGTTGATGAAATATATTGGAAGTTCGTTTTGTTAAGTTTTGAAAGGATTAAGGTAGCTTATAAAATCAAGTAGGCAATAACAATTTCAAAGGCTTTATTTTCATTTGCAGGTTGTGCGGTAAGATGTAGCTTATCTTCGAATTTAAGAGGCGACGCAAGATTGTAGATAAAAATGCAAGCATACGTAGTTGAAGTATGAGGAATGTGCTATGCATTTCATTATTATCAGTTTCCTATTAATGCTCTTAGATCCTTTTGATAAATGCAGCCACTAAAGATATGAAAATGAGAAGTTTGTTTGTCGGCTTGGGAAAATCCATTTTCCACACAAAAATCCATTTTGTGTGCATTCAATAGCCCCACAATAGTAATGAACGCACTCTGCACCCCCCTAATGTTAACCCCTCTATACCATTTTGTAGATGGCCTTATATTTTAAAACTTTGATGCCTTTCAAACTGGACGCAGCTGAAAACCAGTATTTTACATGGAGCGACGGTCTTTCTGACTTCCACAAACCAGTCAGTACTGCGATAATAAGACGTGTAAGACTGATTATCAAACTTTTGGTCTTCTGACTCCTTGTAACGACAGTCAAATATCTGCTGTTAATGACAACCGGGTCCATGCCGAGACAAGGAGGAAACTTTTAACCGATACTCAAGAATAAAGAAAGAAGAAAAGAAGACAGGAAGATAGCCATATTCACCTCCTTATCGTACTACAAAGTAGACTTTTCCGCAGTACGAAACTGATTAAATTATCAATCAATTGATCCATTCATCACAGTCTTGACACCTTTCTTTATTTTCACACCACACACTAATGAATTCAATCAGGAACCAAACAAAAATTATCATAATTGACTTCCTAATTGCTAGTAATGATAAATGTAACCTCTAGGTGTTACACGAACGCGCGAAGTAAACGTACCGTAAATTCGGCTACCTTTTTAATGGAAATCCCTTTTTAACCGACTTCTAAAAAAGGAGGAGGTTCTCAATTCGGATGTTTCTATTTTTTTTTATGTATTTGTTCGGGCATAACTCCGTCGCTTGCCAACCGATTTGAAAAGATATTTTTTTGTTGGAAAGGGTATTTATTCTTTCCAAATGGTCCCATAGCTACCAAGTCGGGATCTGATGATGGAATCTTAGCGAAATGGTAAAAAACTCTTCAAATTTTATATGATAACGTGTTGCGATTTTAGTATTTTCTACAACAAGTGAAGCATTTGCGTTCAATAAGAACTATTCTACCATCAGATCTGATGATGAAGCCAAGAGTCACGGAACTCCATATTGAGACAATGTATCCTAGTCGCGTTTGGGCTTGTTGTAATTGTAACGGTATGCACTTTCCATGTATATCAAGCACATTTGAACCACTAAAAAGTAAAAATTAACTTTTTTGCAAAAAATAAAACCGACTTCAAAAAAAAAAAACAAAAAATTGAAAAATAAAGGAGATTGCCCATTCGTCTATGGACCGCCGTTGCGCATGAAAATAAATTGTATGATAGTATAAATTGGACATAGAAGAGGGGTTGTCATATTTTCCAAGGAAATAAAAATGAACTATTTATTTTGTGGGGTTTTTATTGTTCTTTGATTTTCTGTTCAAGTTTTGAGGTTAGTTAGTTACTATATTTTTGTTGCTATAATATTTTCTTCTATAGCGATACTGGTTTTGGGCAATGGCCTTTAGCTTCTGAAGTCGGTGACAAAAAAAAATAAAGTAATCAAACAAAGGTCACCGACTTCAGAAGCTAAAGTTATTTTTCCCTATTTTTTTAAGTCTGTTTTATTTTTTGCAAAAAAGTTTTTACATAAAATATTGACTTTCTTTTAAATTTAATTATAATCCAGTAAACGGGCCCAGTGCAGGTTGGTAGATGTTACATGTCTTTGATTTTCTAGTTTTTTCATGATGTTTTTACCGCTTTGAGAGCAGAAGTGATGAAATAAATTAAACAAAGTAATGTGCCTAGGTTCGTATCCTCGACTTACTGCTTAAAAGTCGGGGCCGCCATCACTGGGCCCCTGCTGCTCTCCATAGCTCGGTGGTTGCTGTTGAGAAATTTGATTCCTGATGGGAAACCCCACTTTGTCAACCTATGAAGTGGTATAGGAAAGGTAACTGTATTTTCGATTAAACAAATATCGAATTTACGTCATGTTTACGTCGCGTTCGTGCTGTACCTTCTGATTATAACTAACTGTTACATATAGTTTACACTCCAATGGACACGTTAGTAACACTATCTGGCCAGTGATTTAGTGCACTCGCCTGTCCACTGGCGCGGTTTACTGGCGTGCCAGTATGTAATGACTTCAGATGTAAATACATTAAATTGATTTGTGCGTTTCGGCTTTGTAAGAAGAAACAATGGGTGTCCGTTTTCTATAACGTTTGTTATTTAGAGTCAGCGGAGATTAATAGGGGCCTAGATGAGATGTACTGCTTAGGGTATCATTTTGTCTGTCTTATAATGAATAGCGAGCCTTATTTTCAACTTGGGTATGATGGATGGTTTATAGTTGTCCCTTACAAAGTACAGTACACCAAGAGAGATGAGCTAAATACGGAGTTTCTTTGAAAGAAAGATAGAAAGAAACAAGAAAAAGCATTTATAAGCCCGACAGGACAACACATAAAAATAAAGGTAAAATTGTGATTATAACACTAATTTAAAGTAAACATAAAGAGAGAATAAAAAAAAAATAATAACGAAGAATAACATCTAGATTGAAATGGAAATAGAATGGAAAGGAATAACAAACTAGTCACATTTAATTTAAAAATTAAAACCCCTGACACTTAGGGTCATAATTTCAAGGTATTCCCGGTTTTTGGTGTTGGCCCTTTCATTCGAAACCCATATTGAGGGAGTTGTGAACCGGGGTTGCGGGCCTGTTTCCGGGGTTGCGGGCCTGTTCCGGGGTTGCGGGCCTGTTCCGGGGTTGCGGGCCTGTTCCGGGGTTGCGGGCCTGTTCCGGGGTTGCGGGCCTGTTCCGGGGTTGCGGGCCTGTTCCGGGGTTGCGGGCCTGTTCGAAAGACATACGCGGCCCCGGAACATAAAGGGCGAGGAAGGAACATAAAGGGCGAGGAAGGAACATGGATGGGTTTTAGTCAGTAAAAGTCTGACACTCCCTCCCGCTCCGCCCAGAGTGGGAGAAGTCATTTGATGATTTCCCATCCTAAAAAAAAAAAATGGAGTTGTGGAATAAAAAAATCTCCATTCTTTGGTGGCGGCCATCTTGGATTTGAAATTTATTATAGCGTATCGTATTTTACTATTCAAGTCCTTTCATTTGATACCCATATTGAGGGAGTTGTTGAATAAAAATGTATTCCTCCATTTTGTGACGGCGGCCATCTTGGACTGAATTTATACATATTAAACATAGCTAAGAACACTCCCGACAAATTTACCTGTCTAACAAAAAAAACAAAATCAAATCATCTGTTCGGGGCGCTACGATACTTAGAACACCCCGTCGTTTTTGCGTCGGGGATTAAAAAAACAAAGGATTATCAAGTTTCTGACTTATAGAAACACTTACTCGATAAGAATGCTTTCTTAAAGACAACACTTTGAAGACTTTTAGACTTTTATTCCTCGTGAAGATTATTATACTATAACATATCATAATATTACGCCTGTAATCTAAGAAAGTTTAGGCAGAGGTATACCAGTGACAGTACACCCACATTTCGGCAGTTATATTTAAGTCCCATGTAATAGGGGGCGTGCCTATTGCCATCAACAGGGCACAAATTCAGACTCCGTAGCTACTACTGAGAAATTCCTGATGGAAAACCCAAATGATACTACCCGACCTGGGAATTGAACCCTGGACCTTATGCTCAGCACTCGCGTTTGCGATCACAAGTCCAACGAAATATTAATGAATTTATAAAAAATAATTTATAATAAAATTAAAACTTGGAATAGAAAAAATAAGCACTCTTTAAATACAATTATCCTTCTAAAGGTCACAATCACAACGTACATTTATCAAATTCATAATCTTTGCTCACAAACAAAAACCATTATGTCAATTATAATTAAAAAGCCATTGTTATCATTATCACTGACAAAAAAACATAAGAATTTGACCTCATAACTCAAAGAGTTGCAAAACATTCAGCACATACTTATCTAAGGGGTGTTATCCATGTCGCAAGATGCTTTAAGTCGGCGCACGCGCCGATCCATAATGAAATCATAAGTCACGATCTTTCTCAAACGATGCTTACCTGAAACAAATAAAAATAGACTTTAGAGCTTTGCTTTAAAGTTGAAAGTTGAAGTGTCCTGTTTAAGTATGCGTTAGTTACCCTATATTGAGGAAATAAACAGAAAAAGACTTTAGTCTCTCAAACATAAGGTTGGAAGTTGAAGTTTTTTGTTGAGTAGTAAGTCTTATTTGCCCTATATAGAGTTGGTTGAATAGATCATTGCGAATTACAAAACATTGTATAGCTGCTGTTTAAGTCCATTATTTCTTTTCATGATAGATTTTAATTTTAGTGCTTATCAAGCTTAATAGCTCTTTATGTTTCTTTATTAGCTTCTAAATAATTGTTATAGTGCGTACAATTATAGGTTATGCAACCGGTTTTAGTGTGCAATCTTGTAGAACTTAATTATTAAATTATTTATATGGATGTAGGCGAGAAACTCATGGCTAAACAATAACAGCCGCTCGGGTCGATCTTAAGGTTAAGCCGTGCTCGACTAAGTTGGTCTGTGGATTGGCGATTACCGCCGAGTTTCCTCCGAACCTCGGAAAGCACGATAAACTATTCAGCTGCATCTGGTTAGACTGGAAGCCGACCCCAACATAGTTGGGAAAAGGCTAGGCAGATGATGATAATTTATAAAGGGTGTTAAACACCTCTTAACGAAGCCGAAAGGCACTTGTGCTCCCCGTCATTGCGATATTTTTTTTGTTCCACGCCATACTTGGGAACCGTCTAGTTACGGAGATATGGAGGGTCAAAGTTCCAACTTTATAACAAGTTTAAAAAAAAACATGTTTTTACTTTTTTTTTTTTTTTGGATTGGGCATCTCGCAGTTCAGTCTGAGAAGACTGGCTTCTGCTTAACCGGGCAAGTCCTGTGGATGCCTTGAATTTAAGGCCTCCAGCCAGGGCGAAAATGACTAAAAACTAAGCGACAGCGCTCTAAGGGCACCCCGTGATCTTACGGAGAAATCGGTTCTGCAAGGTCTGCATCCTGTGGATATGACGCGGGTGGGCATGAGCGAATACTATGCAAGCATAGGTCATGATGGGACGGATGACTGCGGTGAAAAGACGCAATTTGCACTTAGTGACAATTTGCTCTTCCTAGTGATCATGAAGTGGAGCCGGCCTATAGCAAAGGCAGCCCGGTCACGAGCTGCTTTGATGTGGGCCTTGAACGACAGATGGTCGTCCAGAATAACTCCAAGATGAGAGGCTAGGACAAGAGGCTTACCGAACATAGTGATGGGGGGACCTGGCGAACGCTGAAGGCGTGCCTTATGGTACAAAACTGCCTGGCTCTTTTCAGGATTAACTTCTATTCTCCACTTACGGAACCAAGCGCCGAGCGAGTCGGCAGCTTTCTGGAGAATGCGGCGGATGTTATCCGGAGAACGACCAGTGTAGTAAATCGCGGTCAGCAAATAGGGCTGTTTGAACCTTCTTGTTCATCGGAATGTCGCTGGTGTACAGCGTGAACGCGAGGGGAAAGATAACGGAGCCCTGGGGGACTCCGGCGCGGATCGGATGGGGACATGTTTTTACTGTAAGACCTTTACTTTAAATACCTCTACGACCCCCGTAATATCCAATCCATCCATCATTCAGCACAAGTGCTTTACATTAAATTCTACCTTAAAACATGAATTTTCAAGTAAAAAAAAAGTAGTTTCCCAGCAATGTTTTTTGCGTAAAGTTACTTAGTTTGATGTACAGAATGCTTGGTTGACGGCTTCGTGATGAGGTTGTTTACAACCTGTATGAATGTAGATGCCTTAGACCACAGTTTTGCTCGTTTCCTATTTTGTTGACACTGAACTATACTAGACCAGGTCAAGGTTAAAATGAAATGATATATCATGGACTACCTCTTAGGCCTAGTAGTCGCAAGCCCGACTGCTGCGAATGAGGTCTTGTGTTCGATTCGAACAGCCACGGAGTCCGGATTTATGCCCGGCTGATGGCAATTGGCTCGCTCCCTATTACATGGGACTTAAACATAACTGGCGAAATGTGGGTGTACTATTAGGTACAGTGCCGACCAAAAGTCGATAGGCAATCTCACAAAGCAATAGCTTGACGTTTAGTTTGACTTACGACCTTCTACTTTCAACAAAATAGATATTGTCAGCAACTAGTTGTAGTTCATAATTTCAATGGTAATATCTAAGACATGATGGCCTAGCGGTTCTGCCCGTCCAGAATTAAGAGTGAATCAGTTAGCCGTGAGTTCAAATCCCGCACAGTTACTTTTAGACTTTTTGTAAGTTTTTACTCTACAGATATATTATACTAGCTTCTGCCAGCGGCTTCGCCCGCGTGATGTTTGAAATTGTCCCACGGGATCTTACTACCGGGATAAAAAGTATCCTATGTGTTAATCCAGGTTATAAACCATCTGTGTGCAAAATTTCATCCAAATCCGTTCAGTAGTTTTTGCGTGAAAGAGTAACAAACATCCATACATACATCCATACTTACAAACTTTCGCATTTATAATATTAGTAGGATTCTTTAACTTGTTTGCTTTGTTCACACATTTCGTAAAGTTAAGGAGAAAAATAAGTCAAGAATTTAGTTCGATTTCTGTGAGGTAGACATGAGTTTTATGAATATTTTAACTTGATCGGAATTAACTTTGTCGTTTGGTTGTAGTCATACATAATACACTATATAATGTGGTAGTTGATGGTCAGTGACGTGTGGTTTAATAGATAGCGGTATTGTTGTTGGTGTGATTCTTAAAATGCGGGCAAATATTAATATTAAGGCGAGGGCGACTATTATCGCGCTGCATAAAAGTGGCCTTAATAGAACTGAATGTGAGTATTATAATTATTTATGAATTGTAACTTAAACATTAAAAATTAAAAGCGAATGGGTATTATAAATTGTCCATTTATTTGGTGACCTGTGGTTTACATAATTCGTTGTTTTTTTTTCAATCTATCATGCAAGATAAATAATTAGTGTTTATTATTGAATTTACAAATGCAGAGTGAATTGTGAAGTGTTGATTTATAGCATCTGTATTACAGCTGCCTAACATATATATTTTTTTTGTTTTAGAGAAATGCAGTAAGTCTCTGGATCAAAAGGTATGAGGAAGAGGGGAGCTTTGCAAGTAGACAGCGAAGTGGAAGGTCGTCGCTTATTAGCGAAGCGCAGCGACAACATATCGTGGGCGAGTATGAAACCAATGGTTTCACACCTACGACACACTCGGAGTCACCGCAAACTGTTCGCCATGCCCTCCACGCTGAAGGCTTGCATCACAGAAGATCAGCTAAAATGCCCTTGTTGACAGAAAGACATAAAGAAGAACGATTACGTTTCGCACGGGAATATTTAGACTTTGACTGGATCACTACCATTTTTTCTGATGAAAAGACTTTTACATCAAGTCAAAAGGGTAGACTTCATTTATGGTGCAAGGATAACACTCGCTGGTCCGATAGAAATGTAATCCCTAATACAGACTCAGGTCGAATTATGGATGAATGAGTGCCCCCATAGAAAATCTATGGGGTTTGATAGTGCAAAGGTGGGATACACGAGATGAGAGGTGTATAACACAATTAACAACCCATTACATAAAGGTGTGGGAAAATTTAAGAAGAACCGAAATATGTTGAAACATTGTGGGGTCCATGCGCATACGTCTACTTGACTGCATTGAAAATAATGGGGGTTATACAAAATATTAATCCTAATGTTCTAGTTTTAATTAGACGTTTTACAAAATGTTTAGTGAATATCACTAAACATTTTGTAACACGTCTATAATAATATATAATATAATATAGAATAATTCCTAAATTGAGGTTTAGTTTCAATCTTCTTTTCTTCGGGAAAATGAACACTTAAACTATAACCTCAATATGAGTTACATTTATTGTGACGTCACATAAAAAACATGTTCACGAAGTCTAAATTATGTATTAGTTTTTAGTAAGCTCTGTTGAATACCGATAGATAGAAGTGGGTATCAACAATTATATTAGTGTGATTAGAATATCCTTGTTATGTTAATAAAAATGACTTCAAAGTGGGTATACAGATACACAAAAAAATCTTATGAACGGTTACAAGAGAACTTCTTATATCTAGGTAGGAATGTGACGTTACAAATCTCATTAAAGTTGTTAATTATATGAATAAATGAAACGAATAAAACAATTGTTGTTATCTGTCAGCACGACTTTTTTTTCCACCTTCCAACACCGAAAAAATATTACACAATCACATAAATAGTTATGATGGGTTATTAACTTATATTTAAATCCTTATAAAAATAAATAATGAGCATGAACCCATTTCAAAATAAATACCTAAGTAAATAGTTTTTGCATAAAATACAAATATTAATTAAAGTGGTTACAACAAAAAATAAAAAACCCTTATTATGTAAACGGGATTTGAACTCAAGACACGTTGATCGTGAACCCACTGCTTAACCTAAACAGCTATCAACGCCTGGTAAATATGGTCGAAATTTAGCTATCCAATGCAAATACGATCATGCGTTTGCTGCGTGCATAACAAAAGAGATGGTAATATATTTCTTTAGCGACGCGACAACTTGCGACAGTAGGCGACTCTGTGGCTGTGGTGTGCGTAGGTAGGTACTGTATTGAGACAGCTTACACATACAGCCGCACGGACGCTCGCCCGTGCGTTCACAGCAATATGATCCTTAGCGTGCCTGTGCGCTTATGAACGCTTACTGTACATCTCTACCTAATCCTACGGGAATTACAGTCGTGATGTTTTGTCATGATATTATGGGGTCGACTGTACTGAAATAGGTAGATCAGAGGGTGTTTTGCACTATTGAAATACTCTTTTCAATACACTTCCTCGAAAACTGGTTCTTTTCGCAGTTCTGCAGAAAGTTATTGCAGTTATCGGCTCAAAAACACCCTCGCCTACGACTCGTGTGTTAATACCGCCTTGAACTACAATAACACACTTTCTCCACTTGTATCAAATGTATACTATTTCAGTCGTAAACATTCCTTCCTTTTTTTCTGGTGGTTGCCACTGATTCTGGCTTTCGGAGTTACAGTGGTTTCAGAATAGTGTGGCGGACCGGTCCCAATAAAACAATAGTATTTTCAGTGGTTCAGTTGACGTCTTTGCCCCTGAAAACTCAGTCAAATCTATAATCTAATCGACTTTCCTAATTTTCTGTCCTAAAAAGTACCTAACCAGGTTATCAGTACCGTTATGGTTGCCTAATCATGAAAAACATCAAAAAGCTCTTGCTACTTATGACTACATACTTCTAACCTTTATTTTTGAGTAACTTCAAAGACACTGGGTACAGGCTTAAAGCTATAAATTCACAATCCAATGTCAAATTAAAATAGTAAACTGGCATATTCTTCGACTATAAATGGACCACTCACAATTTGCTCTTAGCATTAAATCCCCAAAAAGGCTAAGCATACTTAATCAGTAATAGATCTAGTTCCCAAATGGGCTATTTAGTCAGCAATACATCGCATGATCAGTATCACATCTCAACAATAGGGGCAGAGTTCAAATTCCACAGAGGTGACATTCACACAGTCTGCAACTGTGAAGACCATTCATTGTACATTCAGTCTTAGAACGATATGTTAAAATAAAGGTATATTGGAGATAAAATTACTTATAAGAAGGTAAGTATGTGTATTACAAAACTCAAAATGAAAAATAATAGATCAATTTAAATGTAAAATGTGGCTTTTTTCTTTACAATTTTTTACGTGTCTGACCAATCCAAATATTGTTTCATTAATTCTAGAAATTCTGTCTAGAGATGTTACCAGAAATATGAGATAGAATGTTACCAATTTATTCATATTTTCCAAAATCCTCAAAGTATTTCCAAGAATTTTAAACCGATACCGAACCGCCGACTCATTGGACTTAAAATCTATTTTGACCCTACAACATATTTTAGGAATATGGCGCACATAAGAATGACGGCCATGTAGATTGTGTTTTGAGTCCTACCGTAAATCGTGATTTTTCAGCCCTATTTCCGAGTGCAGGGTTTAAAGAAACCTTACTAACCTAACGTGGAGGTGCCCCAAGTCCCGATTACAGAAATAGCAGAGATAATTCCGTATGTTCAGTTGACAATATTTCGATAGTTTACAACCTCGCTAGTGAGATTACAATCTAACGTGTTTGACAATTTTACGGTGACATGTATAAACTTAAAAATGTTGTACTAGACTTGGCCACCAACGTTTTCTCATAAAACATAACCAATTTGACTTTAAATCAGAAAGCTTATACCCCTTCAGCCTTCTATGTGTCAACGAGGTACTGAGTTAACACATTAAATTAATCTAAAAACTAGCCTTTTTTCACGCATATTTTAACCCTACATATATCCAATGTTATGGCCTTATGGTGTGCAAAACATAAGAAATGACTCCTTATCAACTTTGCAACACTTTAACCTACTTTACATAAATATCAATGCTATTGTCTTTCAATATAAAAACCATATCTGTCAGCGGGAAAGGTTCCAATAGAATTATAGGGTTAACACTCAGCAAAAGATTTCGGACCTTAAATTGAGCAGCTTAGAGTTGAATTTGCACTGTAGTGTTTGGAAGTATTAACCCTTTAAATAAAAAGTACGCTTCAAAAAGTATATTTTGCGCTTTACTTTTGAAGTTTATCACTTTTATTGCCCATAAAGTGTGTTAATGGCAAGTTACCCATAGTAAATCCCATTACGTTTTTTAAGGAGAAGTCATCTGAAATTACTTTTGCATGTGATAACACGTAATGTTTACAGTGAGGACACCGCTTCATATTTATTGGGATCATTTTGTTTTACATTTATTTATTTTCGTACTTTTATTTTATTGTACACTTTTTGTTATTTTTTCAAGGGTTAAGTGTCACCAGGTTTATTTGATGATCTAGCAGAAAAACTGGTTCAATATTCACACGTAGGTTGCTGTAAGTTCTGCCGCATGACTATTCAAAACTATTCGGGACTATTCGAAAGAGATACCGCGGCCCCAGAACGTAAAGGGCGAGGAAGGAACATGGATGGTTTTTAGTCAGTAAAAGTATGACAGTCCCTCCCGCTCCACCCAGAGTGGGAGAAGTCATTTCATGATTTCCCATCCAAAAAACAAACGGTTTTTGTAACTTCTTTCTTGTAACTGAAAATACAGTAACTAACAATGTAAGTTGAAGTTACTGTTTTTTAATACGACCAGCTTTATGAAGAAATGCAAATCTAACTAAAAATTTATTTCATTTGCATGTTTGTAAGCATTGTGGCATTTATAAACAAAGTTTAGAAAACAAATAAGTATTTTCAGGATCCAAATTGCCTCTAATAAATAAAAAAAAAAGACCAAAATGTACGTTAAAAAAGGATTCTAAAAATGAGCTCCGACTATGAAACTGCAAAACCTAACATTACTCCAGTACTCTGGATGAAACATACATAAACACCATTTATAATAACGGTCTACACTGTCCAAAACCACAGGGTTAGCCACAAACAAAAAAACTTTGAAGCAACAGCAAGTAGCCACTCCATCTTCTGAGATAAATGAATGAGATTGTCCTAACAGCTGACAAACTTTTGGTACACCACACGAAAAGTTACAACCCTATTTTGTATGTGACAAATCTTAAACCACACTATTTTGAACTATATGAGGCTGAAGATAGGGCGCAAGTTTACTAAGCAGAGTGTGAAAAGCATTGTTTGCATACATGGACAACGCCCCGAGACAAGATCAGTAAAAATTAAAATGTTGTCACAAAAAATGTTTAAACAATGAGATGTAACTCTGTGTGTTCTTGTTCGCCGTTATTTTTGGCGCAGAGTCCTTGAAACATGAAGATATGATGAAGATCTGAACACATCGATGAACCAGAAGCAGTTAAAAATAAATATCAGTTTGAACACCAGACTTTGGACCTGCTTTTCCACCAAAGGCCGATTCACCAAAAGCAAAGAATCTATTGATAGTTTTTAGGGTCCCTTAGCCAAATGGCTAAAACGGAACCCTTATAGATTCGTCATGTTTGTCTGTCGGTCTGTCTATCTGTCTGTCTGTCTGTCCGTCCGTATGTCACAGCCACTTTTTTCCGAAACTATAAGAACTATGGGAAGATAGATGGAGAACTATACTAAACTATACATTTTGGGGATTCCCCATACTTAGAACTGAAAGTCAACACTTTTTTTTCGTCAAACCCATACGCGTGGGTTATCTATGCATAGGTTTTTAAGAATGATTTTGAGGTTTCTAACATCATTTTTTTCTAAACTGAATAGTTTGCGCAAGAGACACTTCCAAAGTGTTAAAATGTGCCCCCCCCCCCCTTGTAACTACTAAAATAAGAGAATGATAAAACTAAAAAATATATACATGATGAACCTTACCATGTAACCTTCCGCCGACAATTGGTTTGAACGAGATCTAGTTTCATATATTGTAGCTTGGCTTGGCTGTGGTACAAAAGAGTTCAACGAATATGATATTTTGCATAATGTGCTAAGCGCGTCCTCATATCACCTTTTCAAAATAGACACATAGTGCAGTGGCTTAGCTTTTCCGTATAGCTATGCCTTGTGCTAAAGGCTATGACTTGTGGCTGTTTGTAGAGAAGCTCGTAGCTAAATAATAACAGACGCTCGGGTCGATTTTTAGGCTACGCCGCACTTGTCTAGATTGGCCTGTGGATGGGTGGCTAAGCTGGTGGTTCCGGGTGTAATTGGTAAATGATAAATGATAAATGATAAATGATAAATGATAAATGATAAATGATAAATGATATTTATTCAGCAAGTAGGTTTTCTCAAACACTTTTACACGTCATTTTTTTTTTAAGCTAGATGGGGCCGGTGTTTCGTATCTGACTACTCTGAGAAGAAACAGCCGAAACAAACTCAGAGGTCATAGTCTCTTTTGAAGTCCAGACAATCTTGCTTAATTCACATGAGGACCATGCAGATTAGTGTCTGAGATGGTCTTTTGAAGAAAGAACCACACAGATTTGAGTGGACCTGTCCAGTCAGTGCAAGCATTTGTCAGTTATCGTGTAGCTCGACTTATAAACTCAAGGAGCTCAACGAACGACGAACAATACCAAAGAAAGGACATTTGGGTAGGTCGCTTATAGAACTCAAACTGCCAGACAGTCGTGGGAAAAAAAAAAAACAAAATGTGACCCACATGGTCCTCACATTCACAATTATTAAATAAAATAAATAATAATTTACAAAACGAATGTCAATAAAAATACGATATGTCAAATACACACATAAGACAAACAAAAAAAAGAGTAAAAAATAATAAAATACTGAAGTAAGTATTCATGTCAATTCATTAAATGTCAGTCACAAATAAATATTCATGTCAAATACACACACATACAATAAAATAAAAAATAAAAAGAAGGTAAAAAAATAATAAAATACTGAACTAAGTATTCATGTCAAATCATTCAATGTCACAGTGTATAAAATAAAGGAATCAACAATAAACCAGCGAAGTCCGAAATTTCAACATTCACGGAGCAAATTTCATTGGAGCAGTTTAATCCCAAGCCTTTTTATCTTCGAGATAGTGATTGACATGATAGAAAGCTTTCAGGCATAGCTTCTGTTTTATAAACGATTTGAATTTATTCAGGGTTAGTGCTTGAATATGGCTCGGAAGTTTATTGTAAAAACGTATACATTGGCATCTGAACGTACCCCCTATTTTTTTGAGCCTCGTTGCAGGAACAACAAATTTGTGTTTGTTCCGCGTATTTATGTTGTGGATATCACTGTATTTTTTAAACAAATTAATATTTTTGTGTGCGTACAAAAGGTTTTCATAAATAAATTGAGAGGGCACAGTAAGAATATTAATCTCCTTAAATTTTTCTCTGAGGGAGTATCTGGGACTTAGTTTATAAATTGAACGAATTGCCCTTTTTTGTAAAACAAATATTGTTTGAATATCGGCGGCATTGCCCCACAAGAGAATACCGTACGACATCACGCTATGGAAATAACTAAAGTAAACTAAACGAGCTGTCTCTAAATCAGTTAAGTCACGAATTCTTCTAACGGCGTATGCTGCAGAGCTAAGTTTTTTCGACAATTTGTTTATATGCGGGCCCCACTGAAGCTTGGCATCCAAAGTTATGCCTAAGAACACTGTGCTATCTTCCGGTTTCAGCTCTTCATCCTTAATTAGTACAGTAGTTTCCACTTGTCTTACATGGGGTATCGTAAACTTAATACATTTAGTTTTTTTTTCATTTAAGAGTAGATTATTAACATTAAACCAATTAACAACTTTTGCCAGGGCGCTATTAACATTATCCATAACTGGCTGCTGACGTTTGAGTTTAAATAAAAGAGAAGTGTCGTCTGCAAACAATACCACGTCATGATTATCCTTTATGAGGTAAGGCAAGTCATTTATGTAAATAAGAAACAAAAATGGACCAAGAATTGAGCCCTGGGGTACCCCCATTTTTACTACGGATCCGGGAGATCTTTTCCCGTTAACATCAACCCTCTGAATCCTATCACTCAAATAAGAAGTAAGAAGATCCAGAGAGGCCTTACGGATTCCGTAGTGGTGTAGTTTCCTGATTAATGTTTCATGAAGAACGCAATCGAAAGCTTTAGATAAATCGCAAAAAATTCCCAAAGCGTCGCATTTGTCCTCCCAGGCATTATAAATGTGTCCTAAAAGTTCAACACCGGCATCAGTAGTTGAACGACCCCTTGTAAAACCGAACTGTTTTTTGTGCAATAACTTATGTTTATTGAAAAAACTTTGCAATTGTGCCAAAATTAATTTTTCAAAAATTTTACTAAAGGTGGGTAGTACTGAAATGGGTCTATAATTAGTGGGGTCTGATGTACTACCCGATTTAAACAATGGTATTATTTTACTATATTTCATTAGATCAGGAAACTCACCACGGTCAATACAATCGTTAAATATAACAGCTAAAGAAGGAGCTACAACGTTTATAATGGATTTAGCTACGTCCACAGAATGACCCCATAGATCAGCGGTCTTTTTAACATTTAAGGTGTGAAAAGTTTTAATAATATCTGTACAGGTGACATATTGGAAGTTAAATTCGGAATCACAGTTTGAAACGTTTTCCCTTAGTAAAGACTCGGCAGCAGCAGGCGACGAGTTAAGCGATTTAGTTGTCGATACGGGAATATCTGCAAAGAAATTTTCAAAGGCTGTGGCAACTTGAGTGTCTGAATTTAGAATATTATCGCCAATAGCAAGGCTGTAGTCACTATTTCGCTTGCAAGACCTTCCCGTTTCGCTATTAATAATGTTCCATGTCATTTTAATTACATTACTACTATTTTTAATTTTCGAACTCAAGTAACGTGACTTTGCTAATAAACAAACTTTTTTAAATAATTTAGAGTAATTCTTAACGTAACGTAGATCTTTGACAGTCGTTACATGTAGTCAGTTTACAAGACCATCCATTTACTTTTGAAGTCAAAAAGCCTGTTATTTACCGCGATCACACCAAAAGCAACAGATGAGGTATATGAGGGAATGAGCTTGCGTTTTAAAGTGATTTGGATAGTAAAAACAGTCAATTTAATATGTTGTTTTCGTATCTATTCCTAATTCACCAAAAGAGTTTAATGATCGATCATCTCCATCTAGAATAGAAGGCTATTAAATTGATGATTCAATACAATAGCTACCCGATAAGGTAACTATACACCGTCATTAAAGCCACAGAATCTTGAGCTAACGGTATTCAAGTTCTTATTTAGATAACACAAAGCGAATATTATGTCGTGTTTACAGTCGTCGTCATTTGTTTGGTGACAACCATTTTTTGATAAACTTTATCCTCATGTTGCGGTTTTTAGGAATTTCCGGCTAACGGGTGCAAGGTTCTCTGAGGGTCTTGTTTGACATGTTTGGACACTTGTTGCATAAATTACAGCACATAAATTGCCCTTTATCTACGGGGTGTAAACAAACTCATCACGAAACCGTCGACCAAGCGTTCTGTACCTACACCAAACTAAGTAACTTTACGCAAACATTTTTGGGATGAAAAATCATGTTTTGTGGTAGAACTCAATGTTACGCACCTAACACATTGTGCTGATGGATGGATAGAATAGTACGGGGGTTGTGAATGTGTTTAAAGTCAAATTCTTACATTAAAAACCTTCTAAAAAAACTTCTCAAAAAGTTTGAAATTTAACCACCTCTTTAACAATATCTCCGCAACTGAAAGGTTTCCCGTCATTACGATAATTTTTTCGACTTCGTTAACAGGTATTTTACACGCTTTATACCATGGTTTCTTTCATATGTATGTATTGTGTGAGGAATGATATAAAAGAGAAAAGACGAGAGACTGG
This sequence comes from Xestia c-nigrum, assembly GCA_916618015.1. Lineage (NCBI taxonomy): Eukaryota > Metazoa > Arthropoda > Insecta > Lepidoptera > Noctuidae > Xestia > Xestia c-nigrum. The sequence continues at coordinate 6,799,871 of OU745245.1, read as the reverse complement.
AACAAGAAAACGTATTGAGAAGACACCAAGAAGAATCAAACAAGGGCAGGAAGATGATGATGATGATGATGATGATGGTTTCTTATACTGCCAATAGCATAAGTTAATCATGTAATCGCTATTTGTTACTTATTCTAAATGGCGGTGGGCAGGCGCAGAAAAATCTACATTATCAAACCTAAAACGGAACTGGGTAATAGACCCATTCTCTCATTTTATAATCCTGAATTAGAAACATAGTTGCATACTGACGCGTCTACTATTTTAAAGGATTTTCTGAGAAGTCAAAACTTATTTATTTTACCATTGAGAAAGTGGTACTGGTAAAATGTATGCAGATACTAACTCAACCACAATTAATACTTACTGTGAATTGTACTAACAATCGCATTGGATGTAGCTTCGTAGATGTAGGTATCTCAGTTCAAATAAGTCCAATATTGGCAGTAGATTTCGGGTAGGTAGCACCTACGAACAGAACCTCGTTTCTTCGAATCACTTTAGGTGCCAACAAAGAACTCTATGTAGGTACCTACCCATCTAAAATATTTTTATCACAAAACAGGCTTATTTTAGTAAAATGGGTTTTACCAAACCTTTCAAATTCTCTTAAGATGACTCAACAAGGATAATGTCATCACACATTTTATTCTCAGATGTTTTTATATTTCCCTAATGACTAGGAGGTGTGGTCTGATATTTTCTTGATAACTTTAATTGAAAGTGTATTGCCAACATAGTAACAAATTACTGACGTGGCACTACTATAATTATTGACAAAGTAATGGAAAGCGCAATAGCATTTTTGCCCGACCAGGGAATTAAACTCAGGACCACGCTCAACAGTCGTACTCGTGCTAGTGACCACAAGATGAATAGGGCAGATTGCCAAAAACTATTTTTCGTTCTATAATTGCATAAATGAAAGCCTTAGGTGGGATCTTATACTATAAATACTTAATCTGTTTGTGGCAGCCCGAGTGGCTGAGATTTGACATTTTGCAGTCCAAAACGAATCCCTAAGGCTGACCCCACATTTGGCGTGCGCGATCCTCGGGCGTGCGAGTAGCGCGCGCGCCGCGCGCGCGCTGCGTGAGCGTCGGGTGTTGCCGCCGTGTGACGTGCATGCAGCGTGCGCGCAACGGCGAGACAGACGGCGGCGGGGATAGCGGGCGAAGGGGTAAGAACGCGACTCGAGCGTCGCGAGCGCGCCGCGCGCGCGTTGCGCGCACGCTGCATGCACGTCACACGGCGGCAACACCCGACGCTCACGCAGCGCGCGCGCGGCGCTCGCGCTACTCGCACGCCCGAGGATCGCGCACGCCAAATGTGGGGTCAGCCTAAACAATAACACCACTCAAATCCAGCCTGTCCCCTTTCTGTCATCTCCCAGCGATGCCCTAACCCGAGTCCCGTACCCAACAGGGTGCCCATGGCGTGTAGTCGCTTAGTTTGTATATAGGGTGTACCCTGAAATCGTGAAAGAAAATCAGCTGTTCAGTACATTTATGTTCGCCTAATGTACTGAGCAGCTGATATTTTTTCGCGATTTCAGCTTTGTCCCATAGTAAAAGTTGTTTATTGTCATGATGCACACTCACGTGTTTAAGTTTCGTACACTAATTACCAGTCTATATCATTTTTCGCCCTGGCTGGATGGAGGCCTTACAATCAAGGCACTCACAAGATAGTCTAGTTAAGCAGACGACAACCTCTCTAGATTGAACTGCGAGATGCCATTTCGTAAAAAAAGTACTGGCTGAATAACAAAACAACAAATAAAATTGAGGATCTTCTTTGTTTTTTAAATCGTCTTAAAAATCTCTCAGTTGTTACATATTGTTCAAATAATACTCTCTCCATTTTAATAGATTCGTTATTTCTACTCCCCAAGTCCCCAGTCAAAATTCACATTGAGCGGCGCCCTTGAGTTCTTTAACCCAACCGTTAAAAGCTCTAACTTTAAGGTTCTCTGATATGATATCCTCGGGTCATTCGGCAAATTAAATTTAGTCCTCGTTTGTTATTTGGCGAAGAAATTTTAAATTATTCACACCTTTATTTATATCCTTAATTAATTTAACTTTTATTTTCTAGTTGTTTTTGTTTTATTATTTATTTAGTTGTTTTCTTTGGCATACGTATGTATGTTGCCTCAGAATCTGTATTTATTGAAGAACTTCGTAATACGTTAAAACAATTCACGATTTTTTTAATGAAAACAATCACATTTTTAAACGATCTTAAATTTTCTTTAAGGGAAAAATTACAACAGATTTTGAATTGTTTAACTGGACATACTTTTTGATGTTTTATTTCAAGCACAACATTCTTTATTGGCAATCAGATTTAACATCACTCAAAAACCGAACACACTCGTATTAATCCATAGACCACACACTATGTCATAAGAACTCTTCAGACATAATTTAAACAAACAAAACATTTTAACAGCCATTCATATTTAATACCGAAAAAAAGCAAAGATTACACAATTTTCGCACATAAATCTTTGCTTGCATACCGTTCACGAGTTCGTAAACAAACAGAGAGGCACTCTGGAATTCCGTCACGGATTCTTATGTCATGTGAAGAATGAGAACACAAAGTACGAGTATCAGTAATTATTAATATTTTTTTTGCGAATTACGGGTTTTACATGTCAGCGAAAGATCATCATCATCATCATCTGCGTAGCCTTTTCCCAACTATGTTGGGGTCCAGTCCAACTGGATGCAGCTCAATACCAGTATTTTGCATGGAGCGACTGCCTATCTGACCTCTACAACTGTTCATTCTGGGTAACACGATACCACTTGGTAAGACTGTTTGTCAGACTTTTGGGCCATGTCAGCGTAAGATAAGACACCCTATTGTCATCAACTGAGCACAAATGCAGGCTACTGAGCTGGAAATCCTGGGTTCGATTCAAGTCGGGGAAAGTGGTACTAGATTTTTCCGTAAGGAATTTCTCAGTAGCAGTCACGGAGTTTGGATGTGCGGTACCGGCTGATGGCAATAGGCGCGCCCCCTATTGCATGGGACTTAAACATAACTGGCGAAATATGGGTGTACTATTAGATACATCTTTGCCTAACTATTTGAGGACAACAAGTTTGATGTTACGCCAGGTTAGGGTCGCCCTACATTTATCGACGCGGAATCGGCTAACATCGGCCGTAAAAGCCTTTATGTCTACGTAATAAGGGTATAACTAATACCATTTGCATCGGCTCGGCTCGGACGACCCGTTGCGACGCCGGCCGACGGCGAAACGAACCGTTTGCCTATTAAGCCGCGTACGCACGTACGGACAAATTTGTTGCGTTCCATGATACGCAACAACTTGGTTCGCACGGGCGTACCACTAACGAACATCGAATACTCTGTTCGTAAAACATGTTTGCGGCGATCCTTTTAGTATGTTTGTATGGACGTTGTTCGAAGAGCTTTAATAAATGTTACGAAACCAAACTGTTCGTATAGATCTTGGCAGGGTGTGGGCGGGGCGGCAGAGGTAGCTAATCCTACCCGTACCTCAGTTCGATAGAGTTCGCGACTGTTGTGCGCGAACTCGACTCGAACTATGTTCGCATTCGTGTTCGAATATGCCGTCCATACGTACGAACCAAATGTTCTGATTTGATGTTTGTGTTCGCTATGTTCGTGTTCGTACGTGTGTACATGGCTTTATAAGTCGAGTAGTGTGGTGATACGCACTTGGTTTAAGCCGATTCCGCGTCGATAAATGTGGGGAGACCCTAAAGCGTTTATTTTTCATGAATTCCTACAAATTAATCATTGTATTGATAAACATTACGCATATGAAACCACAAGGAAAGATACGATCATTATTAATTGTAATAATTGCAGTCAAGATGATGACCTTGTACAGAACCATCAAAGGAACCAGCACGATGAAGAGGAAGAAACGGGAGAGGTATGTCTTCTTTCTCTTTCTTTTGTTGATGCTGCTTTGGTTGTATAGTGATCGTAACCATGGCAACAGAAAGTGTGGTTTCTTAGGTTGTCAGCGCGGACATGGCTTTGGCTGTTCACTGTGTTGATCAGCAGAATATGCAATCGTCACTAGTAATAAAGGGAAATGGGCTGGTTTGCTATTATGAGGCTAAATTCTATACAAACTAAGATAATAAAAAGCGGAATAATCATTGTGCTAAATACAGGCTTTCTTTAGAACCCCTAAAGAAAGCTTGTTAGTTTGACTTTAAAACACTGTCAAAATGACCACATCGTTGCTTAGCCCTACTGTATTTGTTATGACTGTTAAAATGAGAGGCGGGACCAACGGCCTTATGCTAATGCTAATACAGAAGCACGAAGGGGTCACCCATCTAAAGCTCGACCTGAACAAGCACTGCTTGACCTGGAAGCTCGACCTGAGTGGCTTTTATTATTTTGCCACGGGCCATTTCGAGCTAAAGTAAGTATCAAATTAGATAGATAAACGAATTCAAAAAAAGTCACCAATCACAAAACGGAAAAGCCTGTAACAAATTTTCATTGAAAATAACAGTTTTTAGTCAATAGTATGCTTCTATCAACACCTGCGCATACGCAGCACCGCGGCGCCGCTACTCAACTAACGGGACCGCTGTGAATCAACTGCACCGTTTCACTTTTACTTTAGACTTGATGCTTGACAGATAGTTTGGCCGTCTAACGGTAGATGGCGTTGGTTTAAGCTAGCTAAACTTACAGCAATAGTGCAATGAAAAATTGTGTTTTGAATTTTTTCGGTTTAAAGTTTTGTGAATGTAGAATGAAAGTAAGGAAGATACTAAAGACTGGATTGGATTTGTTTTTATTAATCTGACTGACTATAAGTGGCATTTGGGGAACTAAACCGTGGATTGAAAGAAACGAAGATTACTTTTACGCAAACAAGCAGTCAGTGTACCTACCTTTTTTGTCGGTTAAAAAGGATTAGTCCCGTACAAAAAAGAAACCCATGAAATCTTTCGCATTTATAAAATTACTTAATATGAAGATCAGAATCACTCCCAAAGATTAATATCACACACCAAAGAAATTCCAATAAAGTGTCAAGTCACTATGATGGATTTTCCAGCATTTTTTTCCGTTCTAAAGATTAGTTACTTGTGTTTAAAGGGTCAATAGCACTACACTGACCATTATCTCTACCCGAACATTTGGACAGTAACAGACAGATAGAATTAGCGTCTTAATTACAAAACATACGGAAGATATAACTCAATTATGTTTTTGCATGAAAGTAATTAGTTTTGTTGAGCACAGTATGATTGGAGATTAGGAGGAACGTTGCTCATGATGCTGATGGATTGGGAAGCGGTTAATCGTCCATTTTGGTTAGGTAGGTACGTAATATTTTTTTCACTTCTCCTCATGCTCTAAAAGAGCCAATATATATACGTCAATACCTACGAAGCAGGACTAAAGTGACCACTTTAGTCTCTAGGGAGTAAAAAAGTAATTCGTTTAGACCTTCGATATAAAATATACTATTGTAGCGTTAGCAACAGTTGATCCCGAGTTAGTTAGTAGTACACGCTATTCTGGACTGCTTGGTCAATTATAATATAGATAGACACTGATAAATTGCTTCAAGTCATCCATCACCTCAGCCTGTTACAGTCCACTGCAGCTGGGCATAATTGGCATATGTCTTTCCTAAGCTGCGCCACAAAACCTGGGGTACCGCCTTCCTCATCCTATCTGTCCCAGCACCTTTTTAAGTCGTCAATCCTGCTATTTGGGTGCTGTCCCACACTACGATACACGCTTCAGTGCATTTCAATGACTAAGTAGGGTAGAACCCATTCATGACGATTCTTTCTTTTATTTCTGCTGACATCTCTTGGAGGTGCGTGTGGAACACGAACGCGTCGTCGACACAGCGTGCCGTCTTAAGACGGACGGACTGCGAGCTGGCCCATTGCTGGCCCGCGCGTCGGTGCGTCTCGCGCTCGGGACCTGAGGTTCTCCCTCTCTCACGTTCCGTCACCTCCTACAGTAGCATGACTGTTTCGCAGAAGAAGGCACTTCCCCCCTTTTTTTTTTTGGGATGGGAAATCATCAAATGACTTCTCCCACTCTGGGCGGAGCGGGAGGGAGTGTCAGACTCTTAATGACTAAAACCCATCCATGTTCCATCCTCGCCCTTTATGTTCCGGGGCCGCGGTATATCTTTCGAACAGGCCCGCAACCCCGGCAGGCTTCGGCCCTTGCGGGCCCCTCCCCTTATGCTGACATCTCTTTGAGGCGCGCGTGGGACACGAACGCGCCGTTGACACGGCCTGTCGTCGTCGTTAGACGGACGGACGGCTAGCTAGCCCATAGCCAACCGTCCACAGGCCAGGCACTTCCCCATTAATTGGACATTTTAATGCTAACCAACCAAATCAAATGTTGATACTTATTTGCTATCGAAAAGTATTAGAGACTAACTATTGTTAGTAGTTTCCTGTCTTATGCCATTTTTTGGAGGTTAAATTCTGGAGCTTACCTGCCCAAAAATGTTCCAGATTTCGTGAGTATGATCCTATGAAATCTCGCTAACCTTTCATGATTTCGTCAATCACCTTGGATTTTTATTTGGGTGTCTTAGTCATTAATATAAGAATAACTACACTCGAGAGCAATGAATCCGGGTCACTTAAAGAATGTTAAAAATCTCGGAAACTAAAAATGATAGGTTAATGCAATAAATTGTATTTAATAGACTATGTAATACTCCTTAAATGAAAGTAAAAAAAATATGAGTCACCATACATTTTATTAACACAAAATTACATAAAGAAAAAAACTGCTGATCTCTCCTTAAAACAAAAATAGGAAACATGAAATTTTTGAACTTTATTAGGATTTTCTTGAATTTTAATACTTCGTATTGCCTCCTCGTGCTTCCATTACTGCGTTTACGCGGTTTGGCATGCTGTACACCAAGTTCCTTATACGATTTTGGGGAATATTCTCCCATTCCTCTGTGAGAGCAATTTTGAGCTCACGAAGCGTGATTGGGGGAGGGTTTCGTTGTTTTACGCATCTGCCTAGCTCGTCCCAAGCATGCTCGATCGGGTTGATATCCGGGCTGCGCGCTGGCCACTCCATACGAGTAATGTTCATCTCTTGAAGGTAGTCATTCACAATCCTACCTGTATGAGGTCGGGCATTGTCATGCATAAATATAGCATCCTCACCTAAATTGACCATAAATGGACCAACGTGATCATTGAGGATTTCTTCCACATATCTTACGCTAGTTAAAGAGCCGTTTTCTATGATCACCAGCTCTGTGCGACTTTCAGAAGAAATTCCGGCCCACACAAGTACAGACCCACCACCGTAGGCTACTTTTTCTTCGATGCATGCTTGCTTGAATCTTTCCCCTGGTCTTCGATACACTCTGTGTCTTCCATCGTGCTTGTAGAGCATAAATTTTGATTCGTCGGAGAACATAACTTTTGACCAATCTTCAATACTCCAATTTACGTGGCTCTGGGCATATCTTAGTCTTGAAATACGATGCCCACGCTCCAGTTTAGGGCCGTTTGCAGGTCTAAGGGGTTTTAAGTTAGATTCAGCAAGCCGACGTCTTACTGTCCATGCACTTGGGTTACTTCCTCCGAGGCGTCGAAACTGATTTGTGAGTTCAGTTCCTGTGAGAAAGCGATTTCGAAGCATGGTGTTCACCAAGTATCGGTCTTCTCGTGCTGTGGTACACCTGGTTCTGCCCGTTCCTGGTCTGCGTAGGTTAGAACCAGTTTCTTCGTAACGTCGGAGAACTCTTTGTACTGTTGACAGCGACACACCGACAGTCCTGGCTGTATCGCGCTGACTCCGGCCGGTTTCCAGCATTGTAAGTATTCTGGTGCATTCTTCAGGCGTAAGCGACATAATTTCAGCTTGAATAATGAATATAGAGCACTATCAACATGGTTTATGTACCCACATATATGACAGATTACAAACAAAAGCAAAACCAAATGCTGTAATTTCGTAGTTCCATCTTCGAAAGTGGCCCTTTTTCAAATTTGATTTTTTATGATATAACTTTACAATAACTAAGAAGTTTTAATACCTTCATTTAAGGAGTATTACATTGTCTATTAAATACAATTTATTGCATTAACCTAGCATTTTTAGTTTCCGAGATTTTTATGATTCTTTAAGTGACCCGGATTCATTGCTCTCGAGTGTATTATGTTCTGTGTTTACTCAACTAACTGCTATTAATATTTCTTATTTCATACTATGTATTATTGTAAGTATGTTCCGTCACTGTCAATCGAGCAATACGGAACAAATCTAACTAAATGGACCAAATTATCTACAAACTTAGACATATTACATTTAGGACTGACAGGGTTCAAGGTAAATCCGCACTAATTAACAGTGTATAATTAATCAATTGTTGTTCACGTTGAGTGGCCATTAGATTTGTGTTGATAGGTATCGATTACAATATTGTATTATGTGTTGGACGTGATATATGATATAGTACAAAAATAATATTATAATCAGGATGTGAAAAACCAATACCTTTTGTATTCGAGTCACGGTTTTTGATTTTTGAACTGTCTTAATTGATATGGTTTCGTTCTGTATTTTCCGTCGTAGCTGTGCAAAGCACTGCACAGTGCCCAACTGCATTCAATGGTGTCGATTCTGTTGTGCACAAACTAAACTTAATTTAGGCTATTGCTATCTTTTACTTAAAGGCAGTGCGAGAAAAGGACGGCTATAGCTATGAACTAAGTTAGAGATGTCAAACTAGTTTATGCCTTGCGCATCACCGTGTTTTTACGTGCACCCTTCATTTGTATGGAAATATTAGTTACAATTAAATTTGACAGCTCTAAATTACGTCCGTCTCTGTCTCGTTTTATTAGAGAGAAAAAGATAGCAATAGCCTAAATTTAGTTTAGTTTGTGCACAACAGAATCGACATCAATGTCTACTATTATTAAAATCTTATGTACTTTTCAGCTTCAATAAGTATATGGAACGACGTTTTCATATTATAAAGGTTGTTGCACTATGTCAATAATATTATCTATACTATACTATTATACATATACTATTATACCAACATATTATAAAGCAGAAGAGTTTGTTTGTTAGGTTGGACGCGGTAATCTCGGGAATTACCGGCGCAAAAATATTTACGTTGGATAGTCCATTTATCGAGGAAGGCTATAGGTTATATAACATCACGCTATGACTAAAAGGAGCGGAGCAGCAATAAGAAATGTTGCAAGTGGGAGAAAAGCTTCCGTTGAGCAGGCGATGCGTTGCGATACCAAAACTTCACGCGAACGAAGTCGCGGGCAGAAGCTAGTTATGCATATTTTAGGAAAGAGATGAGTCTCTTTTCATTTGTCTTAATTCCGAATAATATAAACAAAACGCTTAGTAACTTATGTAATGTTAAAATAAAAACGTCATCACTGCGTGTGCGTGTCACTCGGCCAGTGGGTTTTACACATTCTCCAAATAGTTTGTCAAACGGCGACCAATAATTCTCATTTAATAGAAACAAACATCGCTCTGAGTCACCAACTGTACCTACCGGTACTGCCAAAAAATCCCAATTTTATATCATCTCGATTAGCATTCAACGAGCGAACGAATCGAGTCATAAAATCACGATGATCGAGTCAAATTAGGTTGTAGTTGGTGTGCGAGGCGCATCACTAGAATGCAAGCAATATTTTATGCTGTACCTTGCAGTGTCAGGACAATATAAATGTCAAGTTGACTTGACTGTTTGATGGCATTTTGAGGGGCACGTTTTATTGTAAGTAGGTGCCTTTTATTAGTTGCTATCACGTTTTAGTTTATAGCACGTGTAGGAACTCACATAATAATATAGGACATGTATAATATCTTATAGAAGTACTAGCTGACCCACGCAACTACGTCTGCGTCACATAAGAGAGAACAACGAAAGGAAAAAAAATCCCTGTTTTTGCAACATTTTTCATTCCTGCTCCTCTCCTAATGGTCGTAGCGTGATGTTATATAGCCTAAAACCTTCCTCGATAAATGGACTATCTAACACAAACATTTTCTCAATTTGAACTAGTAGTTTCTGAGATTAGCTCGTTCAACCAAACAAACAAACTCTTCTGCTTTATAATATTGGTATAGATAGATTTATATTGGGAATACTTTGACCGACTTGGGAGTCGAATGTAAGACTTTATGCTGAGTATTAGCACTTGCAACTACTAGCCCAACGAAGCAGGCCTTTGGCATTCTTACTTATCAGCCTTAAAGGCTGATGCTTCAAGGAGGTCCGCGAATTTTTTTTTTAAAGTTTTTTTGCAATTTGCAGGTCAGTGCTGGGTTCTATGTTGGTGAAAATATCGTTCACGACTTTTTCAAGGTCAAAGACATTCCTCGGCCTTTATGAACTTGGATAGTTGTATTGATGAATATAATTCTGTCACTACATAGGTCTTACAGTCGCACGATGTGCGACTGTAAGACCTACATATGTAGGTACATAAACCATGTTGATAGTGCTCTATATTCATTATTCAAGCTGAAATTATGTCGCTTACGCCTGAAGAATGCACCAGAATACTTACAATGCTGGAAACCGGCCGGAGTCAGCGCGATACAGCCAGGACTGTCGGTGTGTCGCTGTCAACAGTACAAAGAGTTCTCCGACGTTACGAAGAAACTGGTTCTAACCTACGCAGACCAGGAACGGGCAGAACCAGGTGTACCACAGCACGAGAAGACCGATACTTGGTGAACACCATGCTTCGAAATCGCTTTCTCACAGGAACTGAACTCACAAATCAGTTTCGACGCCTCGGAGGAAGTAACCCAAGTGCATGGACAGTAAGACGTCGGCTTGCTGAATCTAACTTAAAACCCCTTAGACCTGCAAACGGCCCTAAACTGGAGCGTGGGCATCGTATTTCAAGACTAAGATATGCCCAGAGCCACGTAAATTGGAGTATTGAAGATTGGTCAAAAGTTATGTTCTCCGACGAATCAAAATTTATGCTCTACAAGCACGATGGAAGACACAGAGTGTATCGAAGACCAGGGGAAAGATTCAAGCAAGCATGCATCGAAGAAAAAGTAGCCTACGGTGGTGGGTCTGTACTTGTGTGGGCCGGAATTTCTTCTGAAAGTCGCACAGAGCTGGTGATCATAGAAAACGGCTCTTTAACTAGCGTAAGATATGTGGAAGAAATCCTCAATGATCACGTTGGTCCATTTATGGTCAATTTAGGTGAGGATGCTATATTTATGCATGACAATGCCCGACCTCATACAGGTAGGATTGTGAATGACTACCTTCAAGAGATGAACATTACTCGTATGGAGTGGCCAGCGCGCAGCCCGGATATCAACCCGATCGAGCATGCTTGGGACGAGCTAGGCAGATGCGTAAAACAACGAAACCCTCCCCCAATCACGCTTCGTGAGCTCAAAATTGCTCTCACAGAGGAATGGGAGAATATTCCCCAAAATCGTATAAGGAACTTGGTGTACAGCATGCCAAACCGCGTAAACGCAGTAATGGAAGCACGAGGAGGCAATACGAAGTATTAAAATTCAAGAAAATCCTAATAAAGTTCAAAAATTTCATGTTTCCTATTTTTGTTTTAAGGAGAGATCAGCAGTTTTTTTCTTTATGTAATTTTGTGTTAATAAAATGTATGGTGACTCATATTTTTTTTACTTTCATTTAAGGAGTATTACATAGTCTATTAAATACAATTTATTGCATTAACCTATCATTTTTAGTTTCCGAGATTTTTAACATTCTTTAAGTGACCCGGATTCATTGCTCTCGAGTGTAGTTATTCTTATATTAATGACTAAGACACCCAAATAAAAATCCAAGGTGATTGACGAAATCATGAAAGGTTAGCGAGATTTCATAGGATCATACTCACGAAATCTGGAACATTTTTGGGCAGGTAAGCTCCAGAATTTAACCTCCAAAAAATGGCATAAGACAGGAAACTACTAACAATAGTTAGTCTCTAATACTTTTCGATAGCAAATAAGTATCAACATTTGATTTGGTTGGTTAGCATTAAAATGTCCAATTAATGGGGAAGTGCCTGGCCTGTGGACGGTTGGCTATGGGCTAGCTAGCCGTCCGTCCGTCTAACGACGACGACAGGCCGTGTCAACGGCGCGTTCGTGTCCCACGCGCGCCTCAAAGAGATGTCAGCATAAGGGGAGGGGCCCGCAAGGGCCGAAGCCTGCCGGGGTTGCGGGCCTGTTCGAAAGATATACCGCGGCCCCGGAACATAAAGGGCGAGGATGGAACATGGATGGGTTTTAGTCATTAAGAGTCTGACACTCCCTCCCGCTCCGCCCAGAGTGGGAGAAGTCATTTGATGATTTCCCATCCCAAAAAAAAAAAGGGGGGAAGTGCCTTCTTCTGCGAAACAGTCATGCTACTGTAGGAGGTGACGGAACGTGAGAGAGGGAGAACCTCAGGTCCCGAGCGCGAGACGCACCGACGCGCGGGCCAGCAATGGGCCAGCTCGCAGTCCGTCCGTCTTAAGACGGCACGCTGTGTCGACGACGCGTTCGTGTTCCACACGCACCTCCAAGAGATGTCAGCAGAAATAAAAGAAAGAATCGTCATGAATGGGTTCTACCCTACTTAGTCATTGAAATGCACTGAAGCGTGTATCGTAGTGTGGGACAGCACCCAAATAGCAGGATTGACGACTTAAAAAGGTGCTGGGACAGATAGGATGAGGAAGGCGGTACCCCAGGTTTTGTGGCGCAGCTTAGGAAAGACATATGCCAATTATGCCCAGCTGCAGTGGACTGTAACAGGCTGAGGTGATGGATGACTTGAAGCAATTTATCAGTGTCTATCTATATTATAATTGACCAAGCAGTCCAGAATAGCGTGTACTACTAACTAACTCGGGATCAACTGTTGCTAACGCTACAATAGTATATTTTATATCGAAGGTCTAAACGAATTACTTTTTTACTCCCTAGAGACTAAAGTGGTCACTTTAGTCCTGCTTCGTAGGTATTGACGTATATATATTGGCTCTTTTAGAGCATGAGGAGAAGTGAAAAAAATATTACGTACCTACCTAACCAAAATGGACGATTAACCGCTTCCCAATCCATCAGCATCATGAGCAACGTTCCTCCTAATCTCCAATCATACTGTGCTCAACAAAACTAATTACTTTCATGCAAAAACATAATTGAGTTATATCTTCCGTATGTTTTGTAATTAAGACGCTAATTCTATCTGTCTGTTACTGTCCAAATGTTCGGGTAGAGATAATGGTCAGTGTAGTGCTATTGACCCTTTAAACACAAGTAACTAATCTTTAGAACGGAAAAAAATGCTGGAAAATCCATCATAGTGACTTGACACTTTATTGGAATTTCTTTGGTGTGTGATATTAATCTTTGGGAGTGATTCTGATCTTCATATTAAGTAATTTTATAAATGCGAAAGATTTCATGGGTTTCTTTTTTGTACGGGACTAATCCTTTTTAACCGACAAAAAAGGTAGGTACACTGACTGCTTGTTTGCGTAAAAGTAATCTTCGTTTCTTTCAATCCACGGTTTAGTTCCCCAAATGCCACTTATAGTCAGTCAGATTAATAAAAACAAATCCAATCCAGTCTTTAGTATCTTCCTTACTTTCATTCTACATTCACAAAACTTTAAACCGAAAAAATTCAAAACACAATTTTTCATTGCACTATTGCTGTAAGTTTAGCTAGCTTAAACCAACGCCATCTACCGTTAGACGGCCAAACTATCTGTCAAGCATCAAGTCTAAAGTAAAAGTGAAACGGTGCAGTTGATTCACAGCGGTCCCGTTAGTTGAGTAGCGGCGCCGCGGTGCTGCGTATGCGCAGGTGTTGATAGAAGCATACTATTGACTAAAAACTGTTATTTTCAATGAAAATTTGTTACAGGCTTTTCCGTTTTGTGATTGGTGACTTTTTTTGAATTCGTTTATCTATCTAATTTGATACTTACTTTAGCTCGAAATGGCCCGTGGCAAAATAATAAAAGCCACTCAGGTCGAGCTTCCAGGTCAAGCAGTGCTTGTTCAGGTCGAGCTTTAGATGGGTGACCCCTTCGTGCTTCTGTATTAGCATTAGCATAAGGCCGTTGGTCCCGCCTCTCATTTTAACAGTCATAACAAATACAGTAGGGCTAAGCAACGATGTGGTCATTTTGACAGTGTTTTAAAGTCAAACTAACAAGCTTTCTTTAGGGGTTCTAAAGAAAGCCTGTATTTAGCACAATGATTATTCCGCTTTTTATTATCTTAGTTTGTATAGAATTTAGCCTCATAATAGCAAACCAGCCCATTTCCCTTTATTACTAGTGACGATTGCATATTCTGCTGATCAACACAGTGAACAGCCAAAGCCATGTCCGCGCTGACAACCTAAGAAACCACACTTTCTGTTGCCATGGTTACGATCACTATACAACCAAAGCAGCATCAACAAAAGAAAGAGAAAGAAGACATACCTCTCCCGTTTCTTCCTCTTCATCGTGCTGGTTCCTTTGATGGTTCTGTACAAGGTCATCATCTTGACTGCAATTATTACAGGCTACACTAACACAACACAAAACACTATTATATTACATCCACACTATTATTATTATTATGCACTATTAACACTTATTTTTATTAACATTACTTAACACTTAACGTATCTTGTTGTCACTTTCACAGGAGTTTATCTGTAACAAAAAGGAATAGTTGTTAAAAATAACATTATAATAATTAGGTATAACTAATCTTCCCTGGATGATCAAATAAAATGATGGTGACAACTGACATGACGAGAAAAAAAAATATGGAAGAAGGAAGCATGTAGGGCCAACCCCAAATAAATTGGTATAAGGGACTTAAAATTTATAATAACACGCCTTAAATCAGCGGAGGGTTAGCAGAGACAACACGGTTGGCACAGTAGCTGAGTACCTAATCGACTGTTGCACTGTGTGTTGTGGGTTCGATTACCGCATGTAACAATTATTTGTCTGGCCTACAAGTGGTTGTTCCCGTTCGAGCTGTTTGAGTAGTCGTGAGTTTAATCCATTGCATGGGATTTAAGCTCCATAGCTGGCGAAGTTTTGGTGCACCTACTATAATTAGGTACAACAAACATTTAAACTCACATTACATAAATAGCGAGACCCAGAACAACTATTTATAGGCCCTACAAATATTTGTTCTGTGAGATAATCAAACCGCGACGAAATAAATTGATAACAAAATTTTCCTCTCGTTCGCCATTTCAACTCCTCAACCTCTGAGCTATCTAGCTAGCCTCTCAAAATAACTTGAATATTTCCACATCCATCACACGCTACAAGCAATTATTTTACAAAATTCTCTAACAAAGGCAAAGTTACCTCAGTATTTTTACGATCGATTATAACAAGCATTAAAACAGCTTATCAACGGCTTACTAGCTGTATAATTACTACAGCATATTACAAAACCGATACTAGCTGTGTGCTTAGAAGTACTTAATGTTGTATTTGAAATCTTAATGGCCAGTGAAAATCATCTCATTGACATACTTTTCGAAGTGGTGGAATTTTTGAATTGTTCTAAAATTAAATGCTTGGCTGAAGACCTGAATTGACTTGTACTCTGAAATGTTTCGCTGTAGAAAACAAGATCTGCGGTTGGTCGTCCTTTCCCGTACCTTTTTTTGGTCAAAGGATTAGCATTGCCATCCAGCTTGGCAATGCTGCCAGCCCTCTAGGTACTTTTGACTTTCGTTTTTTTTATGGACAGCGATGTGGACAAATTTTTTGACACTCTGTAATTCTTTTCCCGTTTTGATACTTGTACATATTTTAAATATTATTTTAAATCTATTTGTAGTTTGTAAATAATGTACATAATAAATTAAAATTAAATATTTGCTAAAATTAAATTTCTTTTACAGGTTTGCAGCAAAAACAACCAGATAATTATAATGATGGCATTTACAAAAGTTTGACGACCTGAATTTGACGACCCGAATGGTGGAGTGGTAATAGTGAGGTTACCTTACGTGCTTAGGGTCCCGGGTTCGAATCCCGGTAGGAGCAATTTTTGGTGTGATGAGCATAGACATTGGTTTCCGAGTCATGGATGTTTATATGTATAATAAGTATTTATTTACAAACAAGATGTATCTATTTAGTAAGTATCAACTATCTGATGTTCAGTACACAAGCCTCGTTGCTTAGTGTGGCACTAGATGGTGGTGTGATATTTGCGTAGATGGGTACTTGTCTGTTTACACATTATAGTATGTAGCAGTTATTTATTTTAAGCAAATTAAAACGTTTCGCAAATCCGCTCTACGAAAATTGTTCTCATGAGACCAAGCTTGATGAATATATTTGGAAAATACGTTTTGTTATCGATTTTTAAATCGAAAACCAGAATTTGGAGTTTGTTGACTTCAATTAAAATTCAAAGTCAGGATCAATAGATTCGCGAAAGCCACTGGACAGCTTCTACAGATTACGAGAGAAAGAAAGTTAGTAAATTATTGTTATTATGGAATTTTACGTCTATAAAGCTGATATTTGCATCCATTAATCATGGAAGATATTATATTTATATTTAAATCACCGAACCTTATCTTGCCTCTTAAAACGACGCCAAAGGTGGGTATTTCAAAGTGAAGGAGGAAAAGTTTTAGATGAATTCATGGAAAAAATTAAACTGGGGAACTGCTTACCAATCATCTGCCTAACCTTCTCTCAATTGTGTTAGGGTCGGCTTCGAGTCTAACCGGATGCAGCCGAACACCAGTATTTTAGGAGTGACTGCTTATTTATCCTCCACAGCTCGATTACTGAATAATATAATACTTCTTGGTAAGACTGGTTGTCAGACTTCCGGACCACTGACTACCTGTAACGACTGTCAAAGACAAATGACAGCTGGGATCAGCGGCTTAACGTAGTAAGTGAGTTACCTTCATAATATCGACAGTAACTACATCGACGGTCGCTGTATCGACAACGTTCCATCGACGGGTTAATGAGTCGACAGTTCACTAAATCGACAGTTCACTAAATCGATGGTAAGCTGCTTCGACTTCCCGCACCGAAACAGATCTAATTTAAAATATAAGCCTTTTATTATTATCAATGTAATAGTTATTTTGAAAGTTATTGTAATATTAACTAAGGGTACTGTATACGAATTTAATGATTGTTCAATCGTTTTACGTGGGTCAAAAACAAATAATATGCACAAATTAAATAAATTATGATAATAACAATAGAAAAGCTTATGTTTTTTAGTTAAAATTGGCTTGGGTCGGGCAGTCGATGCATGGTATCATCGTTAAGGTATACTGTCGATACAGCGCACTATCGATTTGGTGTACTGTCGATGTAGCGTACCGTCGATTTAGTGTACTGTCGACTCATTAATCCGTTGATGGAACGTTGTCGATACAGCAAACTTCGTTGTACCTAGTTACTGTCGATATAATGAAGGTAACCCCATTCAGGGATCGACCGAGGCAGAGGTTTGAAAACTCCACTTCACACCTTTGCTAATAGCCGACACCACATTATCAATTCCAATTTCCATAATTAACCAAGGTCTACAAACGCAAAAGATAACGCTTATCAACGTAAAACTATCGTAAAAAACAACTACTCGTTTATTATAGGACCGCGTTAGTAGGGCGATCAGACCGACTCGACCGGTTGACTGACCCACTAACCGAATGCCATCCGATTTACATATCCAGTGCTCATATTAATTTGTGAGTGTTGAAAGCCTTTTGCTTTCGTTCAAGGTGTTAAAGTTAATTAGAATGTTTATGTTAATTTCGGAGACATGTAAACATTAAACAAGTTGTCCTTTCCTGTCTTTCTTGTGGTGTAAGTTGAAATGACTGCCTCCTTGGTTTATTGGGTTTTAAATCAGGAATTTTTCAGTATCAGCAATGAAGTTTGGATTTGTGCCCGTTTGATGGATTGCCATCATTGACCCCGATTCGTGGGAAGGGGGGGTTCCCTATTACATGGGACTTGAACATAACTGGCGACATGCAATCATATATAAAACTAAAGATACGTTGCCCGCGCTCTGTAGTGGCAACATGAACGCAAGGCAATTGCCGGACTTTCATTTAGTCGCGTACCAACCAGTGCCGCGGCAGTATGTGACATTAAAATAACTTTAGTGTATAAATTCAACTAACAACGAAAAAAAAATGCCGTCCTGTGTTTTTAGGACATGTAAAAACTATACCTGTGAAAGATAGAAAAGTATCATTTCATGCGTAAGTATCAAGAAAAAAAAATATATTTAATTTTTTTCGATGCCTTCTAATGGCGGCTGGCGCCTGAGATAAGTCACGTGCCGTTAAGGGAAGATGACAACGGAATTAAAGAAATATATTTATCTCACTCTAACAACAAAAAATCCGTAGATGACGTTTAATTTTCTTTCCTTTTCTTCGTGCGTCTAAGTAGCTATCTAGCTACCGACAGTATTTACGCTGTTTTCGACAGCCATGATGTTCATGCATGACGCATCTATTTATAATACGTCATTGGCGACATGTGGGTGAGCTGTGGGGTACACTTCTGCCTAACCCTATGCGGATTACGCTTGACGATGTCTTATGCTTAAAGAATCAGAATCAGAATCAGATCTTTATTTGCTTTGAATGTCGGTACAGGTATAAGATGGTGTACATAATTGATGAGATCGGCTACAGTCTACCTTACGGCATGCAAATTATTACATAAATTAAAATTTTAATAAAATCAAAACAATGTCAACATAAAACAACACAGAAATTAAATTGAAGTCAATTAAAAATTAGATAAACAAAAAGAAAATTAAAAGAAGTCAGTTAAAAACTAGATAAACAAAACAAAAATTAAAAAGAAGTCAATTTTCAATCAGTCAGGTTGAAAAGTCTTACGTGGTTAAATTTGCAATCATAAACAAGGTCCACACAAAGACACAAAAAAGACACAAAGTCTCGTTTGTCTAGTGGTCACAAATCGCTCCTGCTGAGCTTGGCGTCTAAGATTTGCTTCCCAGGCCGGGCAGATAGGCTGCTAGGGTGGGTACCTGGATGATGATGACAACATGCTCATGCTCATCCCTATTACAATGGACTTAAAATTAATAATATTGAATACTACTGACGAAATAATAATAAACTTTACCCTTCGAGGATTGCAGGCCTGTTGCTTAGTGTCTGTGTGTTAATTTCAATGTTTTTAGGACGCCTATCACAATGATGCCTAAACCAATGACAAATTTTACCAATAGGCAGTCCTCAAATAACCGCTTTTCTCTTCTTACTCTGAAAAATCCAATTTTACCAATCGGTTGGCTGCATTAAGTTAAACCGATAAGTCTGAAAACCATTCTATATATATCAAAACATTCATGATTTGTGTATCACACAAAATAATTACGTTTCAGATTCCATGCATTTAGAATTATTACAATCATATTAAAGGAAACTAAACCCAATCATCCTGTTCATAACTCTTGTAACCGCCTACATAAAACATAAACTCAATATCCTTCCATCAACACGTCACCATTACCTGCACCTGATTTCATAATTTCCCGTCACACCTCTTACTCCCACACATGACTCATACATAAGCACCTCTCACTCGCACACACGCACGTCCCATTACCGTATGTTTATAATTTAATATTGCATATCCGTTGCAACGCATTTCACTTATAAAATATTCATTTTAAGCCACTTGAGAGGAACAGTCTTTGTGTAGCATAGTTAAGTTACGTTATATCACGTTCATGCATTACACCCAATAGGACGTTTGGATTTATTATGAACTAGCTTTTGCCCGCGACTTCGTTCGCGTGGAATAGTGACTTCCGGCAGATTTTAGGTTTTACCCACATTGTCGACTCTTGACCAATAGATGGCGCTGTATGTCCGGAATAAATTTTATTTTTTATTTTATTTTTGTAATAAAAACTATCCTATGTCCTTTCTCAAGTTTCAAACTATGTCTGTACCAAATTTCACACAAATCGATTCAGTAGTTTAGGCGTGAAGCAAAGACAGACAGACAGACAGACAGAGTTACTTTCGCATTTATAATATTAGTTTGGACTAGCGAATTGGTAGGCAGATATTGTCCTGCTTCCGGGGCAATTCGGGGCCAACGATTGCTATGAACCATCCAGGTGGCCGTAAAACAATAAAACATCAAAATCGGCGAACCCCTGAAGAATTACATCTAAGTATGCTTTGTACTTTGGCCTCTGGACTCATTTTGCAATGTCTTTGCTCACTAAACAAACCAGCACCACAGATGAGGGCCGTGCAATGCGACGATAGACTTCCCGATCTTCCACGCGCTGGCACTTTCGAGTTCGCCATGGTAACTCCTTTACTGCCCTGTCCTCCAGCGACGAATCGCGTCAGCCAGAGAGTCTTGCTCTCTGACGCACTTCGCTGCCTCTTTGCTACTTGCTGCTGCCTCCCTGCCTTCGTCCTGCCGACCAGGGCCTTGGCCACGGCTTGCAAGGCGAGGTCTGCCCGACTGCTGATGCGCCAGCACGGTACTGCACCACCCAAGCAAGCAGAACAATGCTCGAACACAATTTCAGCTTAAACCAACGATTGTAGAGAAGCAGAACTACTATTGTTTTATATAACACACCTAAGCATATCAAACTACTAACCGTATCCGTCGTATTCATATTAGAATGCATACCAACGCGTACGCTCAATGAAATAAGAAATACCGCGTTCTCGGGTGCAGAATAATGTTACACTCTGGCGATTTTATCGTATCTCTATTAACAGGTAAAAGTAAAAAGTTAGATTAGTATGGTAATTAGTTTTCACTATGGTGAGCTGCGAGATTTATCTTGGAGCATCGCTCACTGAGATAATTATTCTATCATGAATCATTCAAGAAGAAGACTCGGCTGTTTTTTATACATAGCTGTAGTTCAAATTGTTGACGTCTATGTAACTAATATTTCATCCAAAGAGCATGAGGTCGTGTGTTCGATTCCCGGATCAGGTATAATGTTATTGGGTTTTTCCATCAGGAATTTCTCAGTAGTAGCTACGGAGTCTGGATTTGTGCCCTGTTGATGGCAATAGGCACGCCCCTTATTACATGGGACTTAAACATAGCTGCCAAAATGTGGGTGCACTATATTAGTTACACCTCCGAATACACTTCAGAAAATACAGGCGTGATTTTATCTATGTTTTCAACTAAATTATTACCACAACCCAAAAAAAATCAACACTACCTTCAAAATATGTCTAGGTTACCGCAAAACACCGAAGACAACCGAATCGAAATCCTCCGACAATTAAAAACGCAGTTACAAAACTCGCGAACATTCCAGTCGTTCCTATAATTACTATAAAGCTGGCTATTCAATGTCGTAACGGACTGTCAGTCACTTAGTCAATGGTCAAACCGGTACCCGATGACGTATACCTTTGTCTAAATATTACTGGTAAAGTATTGATTTCCGTGAAGTTTGGGCTTTAGCTAGGGATGGGCTCACTTCATGCACTATTCGACTCTGGTTGAATATTCGGATATTACATTGGTATATGACCAGTGTGTGTTGCCGGTGATTACATACGGGACCGAAACGTGGTCGCTCACAAAGGGCCTTACCAAAAGGCTTAAAGCCACCCAAAGGGCAATGGAGAGGGCTATGCCCGAGCATTGCCCTTTGGGTGACTTTCGGAGTTTCCTTGCGTGATCGAGTCAAAAATTAAGAGATCCGCAAGACAACCAAGGTCTCCCATAAAGCCCGAAGAATTGCCAAACTTAAGTAGCAGTGGGCAGGGCACAATACTCGCAGAACGTATGGCCGATGGTGCCGAAAAGTTCTAGAGTGGCGACCGTGAACCGGAAGACGATGCGTTGGAAGACCGATGTGGACTGATGGCCTGGTGAAGATTGCGGGAATCCGTAGGAAGCAAGTCGCACGGGACCGGTCAATGTGGCGACACTTGGGGAGGCCTATGTCCAGCAGTGGACGTCTTTCGGCTGAAATTATGATAATGATGATGACATTGGTATATTCGATCTTGGATTTTGATAGACGATGTCCTGTGATATTCTTTGTATTATTATAACGACATTTGTGCCTCAAAATATGCAGCGTAACATCGTAGCGAAACCGGCAGCATGTTCTAAAATCAAAAATTTGAAGATATCGGAGTTTGCATTACAAATCCACCACCCAGACTCACCACACCCAGTCCTCCTCTATAAGAACGAAATCCTATCTCAGCAATGCAATCAGATACAATCAGATGCCGTAACATTATCCTTTTTTTGAGTGACAAAAAAAAGATGAAGATCAAGCACAATAAGTGTGCAATTAGCGAATCTTATACCCAGCAATGGTCTGTTCTGTAGCAGTCCTCTGCTGGGTATAAGGGTCGATCCAATGATGATATTTATGATGATGAGTGCAAGAGAAAAAAATATAATAAATTAATTAAATGAATACATCATACCTTATACGGATAGCTGTAATAAACACACTTAAAACTTCCGCCTCATGGCTTAAAGATAGTTAAAATATGTATTTAGTAAACTAGAATAAGACGACATTTCAATATTTAGTACAAGAGATGCAATTTTAGTGAGTGGTTTCATAAAAAGCCAAACAGAAATTATTAGACTAATATTATTTGCTGCTCGCTGTTTTTATCTGTTTTTGTATTGTTCTTAAAACCGATTAGTGAGCATGTTGAGCCCGATCCCCAGCCTTAAAAAAGATTATTTGCGTTTTTAGTATTACGTCCAGCCCAATTTGAATTGGGCTTCAGTAGATGCCAAGATGATGGTCGCCTCTAGTTACAAATGACAGTGGAAACAGCCGGTAGAATGCGGGTGTTTTTGCCCTTGGTTTATTTACCCTGTTGCGTGATTCGTCTTTCTCCTGTCTTCATCCCAATTTAATTCAAGGGGTCTTTGCAGTATGTCTTTTAACGTAGTATTCTTTCAATAAACCGTGAGTATTCGGCCTATAAAATTTAACAGGAATATTCGTCCCATCCCTAGTTGTAAAGTTTCACACAGATTTTAGGTCGTCACAGCACGGTATGTGAATATTACAATGTTCGTTTTGGCTCGCCTTGTTCGTTTTAGTCTAAAGTATTTTGGCTAGATATAGATAATATCCGTTTAGCTTTGAATATTTAATACTGTTAGAACTTTTGCTCCGCTTGCAAGTCATCAACGGATTGATGACCTATCAAGGTCTTTGTTATTTATTGTTTTTATAACTAAACTGTATATTTATGATTTTTAATAAAGTTGTACATATTTTAACTTTAACTAAAATTTTTATTATAATGCATTTCCTAATATTACAGGGTCACTTCGATAGATTACAATCTACCGAAAAAAAGCGTTATATTGTAAGCAGTATGTTCAGTAGACAATATTTCGAGAGTTTACAATTTCGCTAAAGAGATTACAATCTAACGTGTTTGACAATTTTACGGTGACATTTTTGCATAATATATATGTACTAGATAATAGTAGTTTATGCGACTGTGCATAATGAAGGGCATTACAACACGAGTGTGGGTTTAATAGCATCACACGAGTGTTGTAATTGTAGTTAGTAGTAGTTTAGTTTATGTTTCAACTCACATGATTTATTTATTATTTTACATGATTTATCTTTTAATGACATGATTTATCTTTTTAACTCACATGTTTTTTTTTTTTTTTTTTTTTATTATTTTACACGATTTATTTTGAATTGACATGATTTATTATTTCGTTAACTTGATTTATTCTATTGAAATAATCCTTTTTAAATTTACTTTTAAATTGTAAACATTATCCAACTTTCAAGTGTTTAATTTTATTTTTGAATTGTAACGTTAAAATCCGTGTTGTGTTAGTTTTATAAATGAGTTTTCGAAATGACTTCTATATGATAAGTCCTCTCCACATATCTTACTTTTGCTGTGCCCGACAGGGTCCACAATTGTCTCTAAATATATGTTTACCACCTAAGCCTACATTGTGGAATGCAATAAAGTATTGAGTATTGAGTATTGCCTAATTATGTATAGTTGCATACACTACTTTATCTACCCAAATATCATAAGGGCTCTATGATGGGTTCAGGAACCATAGGGAAATGACCTGCATTGTTACTTGGCCCTTGATTTTTGTGATAACAGGTTATTAGTTGTATTCGTCGCTGCATTTACGATATCTGGTGGAGTGTTCATGGCAATTTCTGAGTCACTATCACTCATTTTCGACAGAAATAAAGAACTTATCAGAAAATTTGTGTACTCGTAACTGGAAATAAAAAGCTAACGAACAAATGCCAGCTCGAAATGGCGGCGTTTCGGATACCTGTCATTTTTTTAAATCATTACGCTAGTATTATATTATCTGTGTCATAGGCAAACGAACAAAGTCACTATTCTTGTGTCACTCGAGATCAAAATGTCGTGCGATTTATAATTAAAATCATACTGAATTGGGGTTTCGTATCGATACCTGATTTAATGTAGATAGGTACTAGAATAGCACACTCACTTAAATTTGACACCTATTCCAAATTTAAACTCATAACCTACTGTTTTCAGTAGGTTATGAGTTCATTACAGTTCCGTTTATTTCTGCTGGTTGGTAATGCTGGTCATTGCCTATGGTTTTTGAACGCATTAGAGAGGGTTTATGATATTTGGGTAGATAAAAGTACTTTATACGTAGTGATAAACAACTTCTTCAAAACCCTTATAACTTTTATCCAAAACTGCTGAGCAATACTCACCAATTTTTTTTTTACAGAAATTTTTACTAAGTTTCCTAAATGACATAGATTTTATATCTGTTCATTCTAGGGTACAGGCTCATAAAATTTTTGGGCAAGTCCATAACCAGAATATTTGCAGTATCGATTCAAAATAGTTCGAATTTACTTCGCGTGATAGTATTACGGAGCGTTTTCTCAAAAAATCTTCAAACCTCTTTGGATGTCAAAAATATGAGATTTAATTCCATTTCTCGCAAACCTTTTCTAATTCAACAGTTTTTCGATCGCTACATACTTACAACAAGGCAATTATACCATGTACTTAGGTCCGTGTTCACCGAAAAGATAACAGTCTGATTATCTATAAACAGCTGCAACTGTGACATATTCCTATACTAAAATGTGTTTTAAACACCTGTTTTAGATAATCAGACTGTCATATTTTTGATGAACATGGTCCTTAGAATTCTAATCAAGTTAGTTGACGTCACGAAAGGTTCTCAAAAGTTCATATTAAATTCTGATCATAATGTCATACACGAAAGACCACTACCGGTCACGTGTGGCATATTTATGTATCAGCAGGACCCTCTTTCTGTATTATGTGTAAGATCTCGAATTTCCATAATTTAACACATTAATTTAACTATATAATATTGTTGTATTTTGTCCATCTTATTTAGAGAATAGACCAAGAGCGGGCTTTGCGTAGATTGCTTTCACATTACACATAGCGCCATCTAGTGCCACACTAAGCAGGGCTTGCGTCGTGGTCACCAGACAGTTGATAAACTACATATATAAATATACTTTTTGTTTGTAAATACATACTTATTATACATATAAACATCCATGACTCGGAAACAAATGGTGAGCATGAGGTTCTGGGTTTAATATCCTGGTCGGGCAAAATGTTTTCAGGTTTTTCCATCAGGAGTTTATCAGTAGTAGCTAAGAAGTCTAGATTTGTGCCCGGTTGATGGTAATACATATGCCCCCTATTACTTGGTACTCAAACATAACTGGTATACATTGCTAGTTATACATACACGACGCATATTTTTGATCCACTGAAAAGGAGATCATTCATTTTCGGCCCAAAAAACAAAGAGCCGAACAACGGGCCTACGCTGTCCCCCCAAACTTTAGTACTAATGCTGTAATGAAACATAATTATATTGTAATACCAAATGATTTGAAAAGAGTAACCATGGAGTTTCTTGCCGGTTCTTCTCCATGGAATCGACCAACGCGAACCGTGCACCTTTTTCGACGTTTTATAAGTGCCCATCCAGAACTATGTGAAATAAAATATTTTGATGTTGATTTTTGATTTTGAACGAAAAAAACGTGTCACTACTGTTGGGGAAGTCAGTCCGATTATTTTTTCCTACGGCACCAAATCCCTCCAACCATTCCATCAGTAGATTTTGGTTGCTTTTTGGGCCGGACTTTGTATGAACCGTTAATGGTATCCTTTTCAACACTGTTGTGGTGCATGAATCCAGAATCATGTACTGAATTCATGGTAACTTGCAAGTTCATATCCCTTACAACTGTGTATTACCTACTATCAACGTTTTCCCTACTGAAACAAAAACTACTTTCAATGAACTAACACAATCAAATCAAACCATTTTCCAATCATTAATTTACGCTAAATTCTGCGAAACTTGCTGCAAGGTAGTGTTAATCACATTAATCACTTTGCGGACCGTAACACATCGATCAGTGTTGATACACGTTGCTTTTATACACCTGTTTTTAGCCAATTATTTGGACTATCATGCAGAAAAAATGCAACAAACAATGTTGCTTCATTTTGTTTGCAATAGTCTTACCCTTCGAGTTTAGTAGTTATACACTGTCCAAAGTTAATTTCTTTGTCTTAAACCGTTTGGGAGCCTTGAGATCTTGAGAATGACGGGGAAGATAAAATGCAAGGATATAATGCAAGTGCGAGCGAAGCGAGCTCGAATTTTGTTGGATTTCGCCTCGGATAGGTTAGGTTTTCATGACAAAAATAGCAGATGGGATAAGTTGGGTTTCTATTGACAGCCTGTAGCTTTGATAGTAACAGGAACTTGCATCGGGGCCCCATGCACTGCGGGGCCGAGGCAGAGTGCCCAGTGCCAAAGATGGCCCTGCCTGCGAAGATATGTCTGAAAATATATTATAATATTCTAATTTATACTTTTATACTAATATTATAAAGCAGAAGAGTTTATTTGGTTGAACGCGCTAATCTCAGGAACTACTGGTTCGAATTGAAAAATTATTATATTGTGTTGGATATATATATATATATATTGTGTTGGATAGTCCATTTATCGAGGAAGGTTATAAGCTATAAAACATCACGCTGCGACCAATAGGAGCCGAGCATAAATGCAAAATGTTGCAAAAACGGGGGAAATCGTATTCCCTTTGTGAGTTTTTTCTCTCTTATGTGACGCAGACGAAGTTGCGTGAGTCAGCTAGTTATTTTATAAATTTCTTGTATTTTGGTTGTCTTGCATGTTACAATAATTGAGACACAGAAAGATCTCGGGAATTTTTTGAACAACAACGTTTCTAAATAAAACAAGCAAAAGAAGTTCTGAAAGTAGATCTTTCAAAGATGTACTTAGATGAAGAATAAATGAATAAACGTTGCAAAATCGTTAAAAAAACCTGTACTCTGAATATCAATGCTTCAAAGATTAGAAAATGTAACAGATATGGAAGCCAGCCAATTATACTGCCTATGTAACAACTTAAGTATCTTAAAACACACAAATATCGTTACTAACCCTAAAATGCCACAGTTTACACCACAATTACCAAAATTGCATCCAACTATTTTAGCCCTTTCGCAACTGCAGTGAGTAACTAAAGTTTTGCAAGAAAGTTTTCGCTGATGACTCACGAACAAGCCCGATTCTTACCGGACCTTACCGAAATCGAAACCCATTATAACATTATTATTGATACGAAAATAACTCTTTATGTCTGTTAGCTTTTCTACCGAAACGGCCGAATGGAATTTGGGGCAGACTATATGACTTGGTTTAGGACAAAGTGTACTTTTATCCGAGTAGTAAATTTCCATATAATAGCATATCTATCAACATCTACAAGGGTGGAATCTGAACAAAAGTCCTACTAATATTATAAATGCAATAGTTTGTGAGAATGTATGAATGTCTGGATGTATGGATGTTAGTTCCTCTTTCACGAAAAAACGACAGAACGGATTTAACTGAAATTTAGCACACATCAGTTTTACTGCGTTATTAATACTCCGTTCCACTGGGATTAGCTAGTCCAAGTCTTGTGTAACGTAAGATGATCTTTGGAATGGATGATTTTTATTAATAAGACTGAGATAGTTTATAACCAGGATTAACAATTATAAGGCCCAGTTTAACCAGTTGCGGATAAAGTGTCGGTTAGTTATCTGATAGTTAATACTATCTACTACTTAAAGGCTGGTTATAACTAATACTATTTCTACCAGATATCGCTATCCGACACCTGTGAAACCAAAAGTGTTAGTTTATCTGGCAGATAAGTTCCTAATAGGCTAACCGACACTTTATCCGCAACCGGTGAAACTGGCCCTAATACTTTTAAGTCCGATAGCGCTGGGCTATTTAGATGCCATAAGTTTCAAAAAATCTCAAGTTGCTTATTTCTTGCCTGTGGATACAGTCAATTATACCATCCACCTACCTACCTATGAAGCGTATTATTGCGTTTTGTGACAGATCTGACTATTGCATTTTCAGTAATTCGATGATTTGTGGTCGAATGAACAGATATCAGTGCCCTAAAACGCGTAACACATATTCCAATTGTAAATAATTGTAATATTCTTTTAGAGCTAGTTGGGCGACGTTTTAGTTACTGGTTATATACAAGGATTCCCGTGGACAGAGATGACACAAAATGCC
Organism: Xestia c-nigrum; assembly: GCA_916618015.1. Taxonomy (NCBI): domain Eukaryota; kingdom Metazoa; phylum Arthropoda; class Insecta; order Lepidoptera; family Noctuidae; genus Xestia; species Xestia c-nigrum. The sequence goes on along the minus strand of OU745245.1, from coordinate 6,771,123 downwards.
TTTGTATATCATTTACTACGTCGTTATTATAATAAAAGTATTTTCTTTTCGTCTAATAGTGACCGAAAACACAAATAGTCAAATTTCTCCCCACGCAAGTATCTAAAATGACACAAATTAATATAATAGGTTGGACAAATGGTCCGGAAACTATGCAAAAAACAAACAACTTTGATATTTTTGAAACCTCAAACCTAGCGCTATCGGACTATTTATCTCGGTAGAAAGATCACGTGGGTCAATCATCAAACATTACGCGAGCGAAGTCGCTGGCAGAAGTTACTGATAAAATATTGTCAATATTATTACTCAGATATATGCGCAAAATTCTACTGGATTTGCCGGTTTTCACGTTATTTATTAGGCAGTAATTTTACAGATGTCGCTCCTAAATGGGAGGCCAATGTTCCATAATGTGATGTATGCGGAAGATAAGTTTATTATAATGGAAAAGTAATATATTATTGCTGCTTGTTCGTTTTTTGTTGTTACACAAAGTAATTGGTGATCGTGTCATTTGCATACTAGTGTTATAGATAGCTCACATCTACATATTGAGAAAAAGCTACTCGGTTCAATTATTATTTTGACGACTCGAATGGCGTAGTGGTAGTGACGCTGCCTTACGTTTTTAGGGTCCTGGGTTCGAAATCCGGTAAGAGCAAATGTTTGTGTGTTGTGCATGGACATTTGTTTCCGAGTCTTGGATGTTTGGATCTAGTGTCCACGACACAAGCTTTGCTTAGTGTGGTACTAGGTGGCGCTGTGTGTTAATGTCCAGCGATATTTATATGTATTATTTTGGAGTAAGGAGTAAGTTTTGGCAACTTATTAGCATCATGGTGTTTTATTTTGTTAAGTCCAAGGAATTGATTTTTGTAATTCGATCGAAACCACTCATTTTGCACTATTCGACTCGCAGTGACTGACGTAACAACCACTTTGTAGTGCAAGCTGATTAGAACTTTATTCTAACAGTATTTGAACCACCACACATAGAGTTGCTAATTAAGTTCTTTACTTTTTTGAAAAAATACAGTATAAAAAAATGATTCAAAAAGCATTTTTTGTAAACTGTATTTCTTTACATGCTGTGGTTTCCAAAAGTCTTACAACACGAGCTCAAGAAGTTTGTAGCACGAAATTGTTCTACCGCAAAATGGCACATCTGTCGTCTCATCAAAATATATATTTTTTCTCTCCACAAATCAAAATGATTTTAACAATAAGATTTAATAATAAATGATTATTAACACATTGATCACAATCGCCTAAAGCAAGACCCAATACATTTGTTACCATCAATTTATCATAAACACAAGTGGGCGAAACATCACATACACCATGTTATTGACCGAAAAATTAATGTCACTGACCGTAAAACTAGAAAAAAAAACAATACTACAACGTACACTAACATTCGAAAACATGTGCCCACCATCTTCAAGTTATGCATAACCAAATTAATCTGATATCTCATTGTACGGGAAGCTCAAACAAGGTAAGGTCAGGGATATGTTTTAGCTTGACGTTTCGCCGTGTGCACATTGCCTGCGTGGTAGAAATTGGTTCAATTCTTCTCATAAACAGATCTGTGCCTAGTTGACTGCATCGGTGGTCTAGAAGCCGGAGCCCGACTATTGAGAATGAGGACCTGAGTTCGATATCCAAGTCGGGAAAGCTTTATTGAGTTTTCTGTTAAGGGGACCAAATTAGCAACTCTATGTGTGGTGGTTCCAATACTGTTGGAATAACGTTTTAATCAGCTTGCACTACAAAGTGGTTGTTACGTCAGTCACTGCGGGCCGAATAGTGCAAAATGAGTGGTTTCGATCGAATTACAAATATCAATTGCTTAATTAGACTTAAAAAATAAAACACTATGATGCTAATAAGTTGGTTCTAGAATTATTTGCCAAAAAATCAGAATAATCGCACGTATTTTACTACGGTTTTTACTCGCTAAAAGATTTTTTTTTTTTGGAGACAAGTTCGTGATTTTTTTATCGAGTAAAATTAATTGTTAAATGTTTTCGAAACACTAGCATATATCCTCACTAGCATATATCCTGAAGACTACTATATATTTTTCTGGTTTAGTTTATTGCAGTGACTCATATACGAGTACTTTCAGGCATTCTATAACTCTCGTTCAGCTCCTGTCAGTAAAAGCAAGGATACTGGGTTTATGCATGGTTGATGCCAACAGGCAAGAAAAACACGTATTGTTGGTGAAAGCTTGGTTGGTTGTCCTTCGATAAAAAAATAAATGCATTACAATGGCACTTAAACATAATGGTGATCTGAAACATAATAATTTCAGATCTTGTGTTGCTTTTCAAGATCGCCAGTGAAACAACAGGTGTTACCGAGTTGCTGCACAAAATGGGGCGCCGAGTGCCGTCTGTGTTCTTGCGTAGGCCTCATTTATTATCCACCCCAGTGGTAACCACAACGTACAGACGGAACTCATACATGGTGAGAGCGAGTCGTATGTACAACACAACCTGCCAGGAAGCTGAGATTGACATTTTTAACCTTTTGGACGCCATTGTCACATATAAGTGACAAACAAGCGCGTGCCCTGTACGCCAAACGACACAAACATGTGACAAAATAGTAGATGAAATTGTGGCTAGGCGTGGAGGGCACGCACGAGCGTTTATACTGTGGAGGTCAAAAGGTTAATACTAGCTTAATTGAAGAAAACTTTAACCAATACCTTCTTTGAGCGTACTCATATTTAGTAACTCTTCTGTTTGGTGTTTTATAAGTGTTATTTATTTTGAATGTCAAAATATTTATATACTACATGTGGAAGCTTGTTATTGGCCATATTTTATTTAAACTATTACTCACTGTCTGTTTAGCTGTAAGTTTTCCTAAAATTGAAATAAATAAATAAATAATATTGGCCTTACCCTTTTTGGTATTATAGGCGTGATGTTATGTTATACGGTAACCATTAGTACTAGGAACCCTCAAATTATTGCACGTATGAAGCCCTAGAGGCCAATTTAGTATGTCGCTTTTAAAATTCACCACACATCCTATACCATGATTGGCATACAACTAAGGACCAATATCCTTTGACCTGCCTTGGGAAGTAAACTGGTCGTTATATCAGGCCTTGGTATGTTGGTAGGTCGTTGCGTCATGATTGAAGGAAACAAAGGTTCATTTTTATTGGTAAAGGATGTTACCGGGTGCTTTACGTAATAACTAGTAATCAATAATGGTCGTTTATTATTAATAAATACTTAGTAAGTTCCTAAGCGTTGGCTATTGCGTAATATGAGTTAATTATACCAATTTAGGCAAACCTGGTAACGATTTTAGGCTAATAACCTATCGGCAAATACATGCCTGTTTATTCATATTTATCAGTCTATTCAAATTCATATCTGTCTGGATTTGGGCCTGATAGATAGGCCCGGCCCCTATGATGTGGTACTTGACTGTCTCAATTTGGGTGTAGCTGCTCTAATAACACCTTTGCCAAACCGTTCTTGGTTTACAGGTGTGATGCTTTCATATCCTATCTTACACTATTAAATGAGCAATATTTGTAATCACATTCTCGAAAACAGCTCTTATAATACGCAAAACCTGAAAATAGTTTGGTCAGAATCACGAGCAGAATCAATAGAACCACTTTTAAATATCGGGCATATTTTTCAAAAAATCTTCATTAAAGTGTTGCCCTGTCTATTTATTTATAGGTCAAGCCATCACATGTGCAAACCCGCCAAAATAGGTTAACAAACAAACACAAATGGTTGTCGGTGAATGTTCTTGCCAGTAAATCTAATTTCCAGTAAAACTAAAACAGCAAATAAAACCATTAATTTTATAAACTTATATTGTCACTTACGGTATCCCCGTCCCGATATTTCGACGCTGTTGCAAGCGCCATGATCGCGGGTTGACTGGAGTATGCGGGTGGATGGAAATTAAATTCGAAATATCGGGAGCTCAACATAATAAATAATCATGGAAGATATCCCGAAAGTGACAATATAAGTTTAGTTTTAAACCGTGAAAGCCTAAAACAGTCATTAATTTTATTTTATGTTTTCTTATCACTCAGAATTAGGTCAATGGAATTAAAAATCATTTGGGGTATCTCAGGTTTTGCGCATAGAAAGTTACACGTTGTATGTCTGGGAAAATTCGTATCCTCTATTTTCACCGGAGCAGATCTAGGTCACCCAAATACCTACAGTAATTTTATCAACCTGAATTTTAATTCCTCACAGTACTTAATATAAACAAACTACTTAAATCTAAATTATACCATACTTAACTACCTACTTACCATCAAAAAGATTACCCCAATCATCATATAAACTCAGAAACAAACTAAACATGATAGACGCAGATTTTCGCTTTCGACATCTCCGTCGATTTAGCCGCAAGTCGTAGGTAATGTGTGCATATGGTAAATAAATCGCCGACATCTGAACGATTTCGTACAGTTACGTACGGATTGCAACGTCAGTCGAGTCGCGTGAGTGTACCAGTTGCAGTAGGCCGAAAATGTTATAGAAATTGTCTGTACACACGCTATCTGTCTGGTGTGTGGTGTTATGTTTTGGGAGTTTGGTAATGGATAAACTTGTTTTTGTATAATTATATTTTATTTATAGAATGAAAGCCAAAAACTTACTGACCAGTCTAGGTTTGTTACTGCTTTAAAACCAATACTAAATCAGTGATCATAATGACAAAAAGAACAAGTGAATCTTGGCGCCTTTTTCACTTGCCATACAATGGGTACCAATCAGTAACTTTTCGGCTACCATCCATCATCACTATCATCATCTTCCTAGCCTTTTCCCAACTACCATGGGGTCAGCTTCCAGTCTCACCGGATGCAGATGAATACCAGTATTTTACATGGAGCGACTGCCTATCTGACCTCCACAACCCAGTTATCACTGGGTAATCGATACCCCTTGGTAAAACTGGTTGTCAGGCTATTTGGGCCACTACCTGTAACGAATGCCTAAGATAGACAAATGACAGCCGGGACCAACAGCTTAACGTGCTTTCCGAGAAACGGAGGAAATTCGGCAACATGTAAGGGTGGTCACCCACAGACCAACCTAGGCAAGCACGGCTTTACCTAAAGATCGGCCCAAACGGCTATTTTTATTTAGCCACGAGCTCCTCTTGATCACCATTGTCACATATGCGTGACAAGCAAGCACGTGCTCTGTTGACCAAACGACACAAATATGTGACAAAATGGTACTTAGGTAAAATGAAATTGTGGTTTGACGTGGATGCCACGTGCGGGCGTTTATGCTTTAGCGGTCAAGAGGTTACTGATGACAAAATGAAAGGTATTTTATTTAAAACTGAAGATGCTAAACACGAACTGTTGATTATCCTTTTAATTTACATCTTTTAATTAGGCATCATTTACCCTTACCTACATGATTCTGCTTTGTTAACTAAATTGATTTTAACCGCTAAGAGCACTTATTGGGCGATTTGATTATTATTAATAGTTGAAAACTTTAATCATCGCGTGATATTAGTATTTAGATTTTACCGCTTAGTTACGGCAGTAACTTTAAAACTGGTTTTAGTATTACTAACTTGTAAAATATGTTTCTTTTTATGTTGTGGTACCCAGCCAAAAGACGACATGGTAGACCTTGCAAGAGATGGCGGTACGAGCTGGTCAGAATCAAGTACTAATGGTCCTCATTGGCCCCGAATCGAAAGATTTGGAAGTCATTAGGGGAGGTTATTGCCCAGCACAGGTGACACAGGCTAATAGTAAATAAAGGCGGTTTATATCAACAAAATCGAAAGTTTTTGAAAACGATCATTTTGTAATCAACACGATTCTAATATCTTTAGCCATTTCGAAAATAATTACGTGCATGAAATATAGTCCATTACTATGAATTTCTAATAGAAAACGGAAATCAAAATTCTAGGCTACCATGTCGTGTCTTAGATTCTAGACCGCATACAATTAATGACGCAACTGCTCACTCGAAATAAAACCAATGAAAGTAAATGCTACTACTGTTGAAATAACCATCAAAATTAATTGGCTAAAACATAAATTCAAATTCTGCTCAGATTTGCAAACAATGTTATATGAGGATGACAACGATTCTCAATCATAAACTACTAAAGCCGAAATGTGTAAACTTTTAAAGAAAGAAAACCTGTTTAATCTGCAGAATTAAAAAGTTATTCTAAACTGGGACATACTTAAGGCTTAGCCGGCTTAGCGTTATCCCTGTCATTGTCATACAAATGTCAAACTACAAAAAAAAGTGTTATCGAAAACGTTTCGAATGATCGACCGTGAAACGAAATAAAACCTAAAGAAAACAAATACAGAAAGAAAGAGAAAGAGGAATGCTTTCCTTAGCTTCTTGCTGTGGATTAACTCGACAGCACCGAAGAATATAGACGGAAGTCGACCGCTCCCGCTGTCTACAACGAAAACTAGATTACTACAAGATTAAACAGATACCCAAATTAAGCGAAATTAGGAGAAAGAAAACAGAAAGTGTGTAGGAAGAAGAGCCTGCTTTTATGAAATAGCTTTCGACATTTCCGACAAATATTTGCACAAAACGCGAAATTTATCAACCACTTAATCATCAAACAAATTCTCTCTATTTTTAGAATTAAATAAACAAAACATACCGTGGACGATTCCTACGAATTTCTCAATCAATTTCGCGATAGTTTTGGCTTTCAAAACAACAGTAAATGACATAAATCAAGTTACAATAGCCATTATTGAGACGTTCACACTGTTCGGGTGCATTGGTATAGGTATTTATGTTGCGATCAATAAACTTAGCGTGGGAGGCAGGATTCCTGATCCAAAAGACACAGATACAACATACATTATGAAAGAAAAAAAATTGAAGCAAATAGGCAATCAGGAGAAAAGATTAGACCATGATTAAGGGCTTGATGATAGAACAGTTAAAGTTTAATATAAGAAGCTAGGGGTCCACTCAACTCCATCATCAGATATTATTTGTTGTTATTTTTTTTCAAACTCAACAAAGTCAATTACTACTACTCATTTTATTACTACTAAATAACCAAAACGTTTCATAATAAAATTGTCAGCAGAACCAAAGGTGTGAGCAAAATTTCAGCTCAATCGGTTGTGGGGAACTGTTTTGAAATTCAGTTGAGTATTTGACCAATACATGCTAGCCAACGAACTACTCGTAACAATACAAGTTAAACAACGACTTACAATAAACATTAAGAACTAACACTATAGCTGACTGCATGATGTAAATGTACTATACTATACTCTGCCCTCACCTTTTGTTTACAGAAGTTATAGAGGTATCATTTCAACGCTTACAAAATTGCTGACAGCCATTTAATCAAATGAAAGCAGCACCTCTTGTTCATCAAGCATGAAATACCGGAGCGACATGGATACATCAAACGTTCATCGCAATAACTGTCTCATAATTAAGTATTTCGTTCCGCGAGGAACTAATTAAAAGAGGTTTGTTACGTGTAACAAAGTAATTAACCTTTAATGAACTTGCAATACAAAGTATTGCAGAACTATCACTTGCTTCGGTGAAGGAAAACATCTCGTGTGGATACCAGAATTCCAAAGAGATGTTTTTGGACGGCAGGCCCATGAGTGACATTTTTTTTTTACAGCAGGTTAGACACTAACCATACGATTAAGAGGACTGATATTGACGCCACATGTATTTGCGGGAAGTATAGGTACCTTTGAAATTGACGCACTCAACGAACCACCAGAGATGTTAACAAGAAAAGACACGGGTAGTCATTGAAATACAATAGAAGAGAAACAGACAAAAGTAGAGATAGAAAGATAGATGTAACGAAGAAGGTGGAAACACTCACATTATTGTCGTCTAATGAAGCCTGTACCACCAGCCTGTACTGTTATTAATTTGCTAGCTGGCGATAAAGCGCAACATAATAGGAATGAAGTGTACAGTTCACTTAAAAAAAAACCGACTTAAAAAAAAAACAAAAACGTGAAAAATAACTTTAGCTTCTGAAGTCGATGACCTTTGTTTGATTGCTTTAGTTTTTTTGTCACCGACTTCAGAAGCTAAAGTTATTTTTCACTTTTTTGCTTTTTTTTGAAGTCGGTTTTATTTTTTGCAAAAAAGTTTTTATTTTTCACTTTTTAGTGGTTCACATGTGCTTGATACATGGAAAGTGCATACCGTTACAATTGCAACAAGCCCAAACACGACTATGGTACATTGTCTCATTATGGAGTTCCGTGACTCTTGGCTTCATCATCAGATCTGATGGTAGAATGGTTCTTATCAAACGCAAATGCTTCACTTGTTGTAGAAAATACCAAAATCGCAACACGTTTTCATATAAAATCTGAAGAGTTCCCTCGATTTCGCCAAGATGCCATCATCAGATCACGACTTGGTGGCTATGGGACCATTTGGAAAGAATACCCTTTCCAACAAAAAAAAGAATTTTCCAAATCGGTTGGCAAGCGACGGAGTTATGCCCGAACAAACATAAAAAAAAAAAAAAAAAAAACGAAACATCCGAATTGAGAACCTCCTCCTTTTTTATAAGTCGGTTAAAAACACCGCCCTGCATTCCACAACTTAATTGGAGGAAAAACAGCCAAACTTAAGTGGGAGTGGGCTGGCTACCACTGCTGAGAGATGGGCAATCGTACTTCGCCTGATGGTAGGTTTCGCGCTGTCGCAGTCGAAGTAGACCACGTCACACCTGGTGAGACTTTCTGATCTTCTTTGGGGGGTGAACATGGTTAGATATCACACAAGATTGAGATGTTTGGAAGGGGTAGACCTTCGCCCAGCAGTGACAAATGGTAGGCTAAGAAAAAACATTATCGCATGTAATCTGTAGATAGCGTCGCTTCTAATGCGTATAACTTCGAGGGGTATCCCCATAAAAAAACCACACAAAAAATAAAAACATTTCGTAACTGTCTTGTTCCTAGCTTATCCATTAATAGATGTCTAAACTAATCTTAAATTCCAAGAATCAATCTGCAGTGCATCCTTGAATCAACGACTACATTTTGACTGCACACAACAAAAAAAGGCAATTACCCACAATATTCTGCGAACATGAATCACTGGCTGAAAAACATCTCAACAGGTATACAAAAATATAATAAATCTTTACATACATAGTCATCTATCTATTGCAAAGCGTTTGTTTTTATTCTTCTTTAAACGCGCTAATCTCTGGAAATGCCAGTTGAATTTGAAAAATTCTTTTTGCATTTTACAGCCCAACTCTGGAGAAATATTATACGCCATTTAACATTGTTCTAAGACTCTAAAGAGTCGAGGAAGAGGAGAAATAGTTGTTGTATGGATTTTATACCGCTGCTGACGGTACAATCGTCACGGTACGTCTTCGGCGGTCACTTTCGATGTTCATCTTGCGCAAACGCATCTGTTCGAGCATTCCGTACATTTTCGTTCCATACCATTTTCTAATTCGTCATGTGCAACTGTTCTTTATTTAAATGTCAGATTTTAATTGTTTAGTGTCAAGTTTATGTTGTTTTTTGGTTTGAAAAAACCGACTTCAGAGAAAACAAAAAAGTGAAAAATAACTTCAGAAAAAACGCTTCAGAAGTCGGTGACCTTTGTTTGATTGATTTAGTTTTTTTGTCACCGACTTCTGAAGCGTTTTTTCTGAAGTTATTTTTCACTTTTTTGTTTTCTCTGAAGTCGGTTTTATTTTTTGTAAAAAAGTTTTTATTTTTCACTTTTTAGTGGTTCACATGTGCTTACCCCTTCACAGCGTACCGGCGTGATTTTAGGTTATGAACTAGTGTAAACAATAGACAAATATGAGATTTCGGCAATCCCAGTACATTTGCTATCATTTATTGAGGAGTTCCGTTGCGATATGTCCGAAGTTCTTCATCAGATCTTCATCAAATTGAATTGGGATCACTTCGAGAAAGTACAATTCCTAAAACTACCCAAACCGCTTCTAGTGTGCCTATAAAATGTGAAGAATTCTCTCTATTTCTCCAGAATCCCATCATCAGCTACTGATTTGATGATTATGAGACCACACCGGAAGCACCAGCTTTCAAATAAAATAAGAACGATCAAAATCGGTTCACCCAGTAGAAAGTACTGAGGTAACAAATATTTTCGAAATCGGGTGTATTTTACACATGTGCGTACCCCCCCTCAGAGCATACAGGCGTGATGTTATGTCATGATATAGTATAAACAATGAACCTACAAGCAATGGCAGCAATCACTGCAGATTTGCTGTGTATTTTTGAAGAGTTCCGTTGTATATCTCCGAAGATCAGCATCAGATCTTCAGCAAACTAAAATGGGACCAAACGGGAAGCACCAGCTTTCAAACAAAAAAAGAACCATCAAAATCGGTTCACTCAGTCGAGAGTACTGAGGTAACAAACACAAAAAAAAAAAAAAAAAAAAAAAAAAAATACAGACGAATTGATAACCTCCTCTTTTTGGAAGTCGGTTGAAAAGAATTGTTTTCGGAAGTTATGTTCTAGAATGGTTTTAAACATTGATTTTAAAATGGGGATTTATATAGTATGACTGATTTTTATTTTATTGTTTCTTGTATTTGTAGTTCTAGCATTTTGTTACGGTCTGACGAAATATTTTTAATTTGCTTCGTTACATTTGTTTAAATAAAACAACAACGTGTAACAACAGACGATAAATTATATTTTATTAAGTTATTGCAAAATTAGCGATTGAACACATGGAGTTACAGACACTAGCCTCATATACAAAAGGTACATAAAAATCGTTGAAAACCAAACAAAATACGTTCGAAATCATTGAAAACTTCATAATACCTAAGCCCCTACCATAAATCCTTCTTGTAACAAGACACGTCTCATTTAACGTTTCAAAACTCTCGTTGACCTGGCCTTGGTTTCCATATTATTTGCTAAAGGCGAGCCATACATGTACAGAGGCAGTCTCAACAACTTAGGTAAACAGTTACACGCAGAGATTCGTTAGCTATTCAATGATACCTGTGAAAATGTGGTGGTACTATTGTAGGAAAAGTCACTTTAAGTTGACTTTCCATACAGGTGACACAGGCTTCTGCTGGGTTACTTGTTATGCCCGCTTGCACCTCGTATCACTAATTGAGTTTATTGTTAAACTTATGTTTTACATTGTCCTGGTTCTGTCAGCCGTTTTAATATGACAGAGAATTATCAAAATCATTTTTTTTTTAAATCAAAGCATTTATTTCAAGTAGGCCAGTTAGAGGCACTTGTAAATGTAGCTACAGTCCCAGTTACAAGACATAACAACTGTGAAAGTACTGTAGTTGCCCATGCCCTAGCGTAGATCTCTATGGAGAAGAACGATTATGCTTATCGTGGTGTAGGCGGGTTAGTGAGGATTTGTACTAATAAAGAAGTTCTTGCTTGAAACCTGAATATTAAAATATTGGTTTGTTCTTGCTTGCATTACTCACGAGCATATATTATAGCAATAAAATATTGTGATTTGATCGTGACTAGCTTTTCAGTAAAAACACTAGAACGACTAAATCTATTCACAGAATTAGATTTTGTGTTTATTTCTAAGTTTTTTGTCATTGTAACTTTGTAACGAGTCTTACAGTATACAATAGAGCTACAAGAAGCTTTTGAAATAGATTTACAAGTTTATTGGTAAATATTTGAGAAATTGTTTTGTGAAACTGTTTAAAAAAAAACAAAATGGCGGCAGTAGCTTTTCTTCGTAACGCGCCAAAAGTTCCTTGATGATCTTTATGTGAGTCTTTATGCCATCCAAAGATCAAAATATGATCATAAATAATATGTTATTTATATAATTACAGTTTCTTTCATACACCAGAATATCCAAGCGACATGTAAGTGAGATACAACTCACGCACCAATCAATTATGTTCCTTAGTATCTTGTCACAGTGTTTACTCAGTTTCGCGGTCATTTCGTAATGGCCGCTCTTACACCAATGCTGTTACATTCATCTTCTAACTGTAAACTATTATGAGCTTCTTGACACATTACTAAGCATCGTTAGTGCTTTTTGGTGAATTTTGAATGATGTATTGTTTATTTTTATTGCCGAAGTATTTTGCTGTTTAGGCAGGTACTTACATGTTTCAAATGATTGAGTAGGTGATTACGTAGTTTAAATAGTCGTTAACCCTATGGTTGTTAATAGACATTAAGTATATTCAAGTTAATCAAATAGTGATGAAGCATAGCTAAGCATAAACAGCATAGAATGTTTCCAATGTTGGGATTTAAGCCTCCTCTCAGAGAGGGAATGGGCTATAATCCACCACGCGGGCCCAGTCCGGGTTGGATGTTTTCGGTTTTTTGGTTCTAGAACGTGGCGGTTTCCTCTTGAGTTTTCATTTACCATTTTGAGAGTGGTGATAAAATAATTTCCACAACAAAGTAATGTGTTTGCCTGGGTTTGAACGACTTACTATGAAATCCTGAAATCGTTAAAAATAAACTGATTACCACGTCGCATAAATTGTCAAACAAAAACTAAGTGATGTGGGCATCCTCAATGGTTGTCCTCCGTCTTGGAGCCTGGCGCAGGGATCTGTTAGACTACTGTGCTGTCTGTTTAGCTGTAAGTTATCCTAAAATCGAAAAAAAAAACTATATGGTGAATATGGTGCATATGGTGTATAAAGACCCTTATCGTAGCCGAAAGGTACTTGTTCTCCCCGTCTCTGCGATATTTCTATTCTTAGTTTTCCGTACATAATGCTGACAACTTCGTAAAGGGTGGTATTAAATTGGTTTTTAAGGAAAACTTTCATATGTTATATGTTAATTTTTTTACTGTTTACCAAAACTTGGAACAAACTTTGTGTTGGGCACTGTATTAGCTTTTGCATTCGTTCAAGTTTAGGGTTTAACAGTGTTGCTAAGGCATGGGAGAGCACTGGCAATCATTTGTGTCATTATCTGTGGAAATAGCATTTAAAAAACAAGATGACAGCTGCAGTTCCTGTTGGTTAAAGTCAAGTGTCAAAATCCTATGCTCAAATAATTATGTGTTTAAATATCTCACTAGATACTATCAAGTGTATTGACGGTCTGTGACTTTTACCCTTATGTCTTACTAGCTGCTGCCCGCGACGTCGTCTGCGTGAAGGCTCTACAGCACCAAAAATACCTAAGATGCCAGTGCTCCTCCCCCGTAGGTGATAGCGTGATAATACACTCATCAAAAGTGTCTAGGGATCAACATATATTTTTGCAATAACTTTTCTCCTGATTGATATTAATTAAAATTTTCTTTAAGGATTCATCAAATAAAGTGTTTTCGTTTGTCACAGTAACGATAAACCAAGTCACCTTTGCATTAATAAAGAAATTTGCCATTTTCCTAATAAAGGGATTTTGGACATTTGAACCACTAACACAAAAGTTCGAAAAAAAGACTGAAATAACAGTTTTCTTTAAAACTTAAACAATTTATAATCCGTGTTTCTACCGCGAACACTAACAACACAAGAACATCGGTTTGGCATACTCAAAATGAGTTCATCCAAATCACGCTGTGGAATGGCCGCCCATGTTCGTTGCAACAACAAAAAAAGGTCTTCTTGCGACTGGATACCCTCCATATTCGGCAGAGCTCTTCTCTGTAGCATATCCCATGCATGCTCAATCGGATTCAAGTCTGGCGACTGAGCAGGCCAGGGCAGGACATTGATGTTAGCTGCGGCGAGAGTCTGTCTTAGAACTCTTGCGGTGTGCGGTCGTGCATTATCATGCATTAACTGAAATAAGGGACCGATTTGCACTTGTAGAGGAACGATGACGTCTGATACAATCGTCTCAGCATAAAGAACCCGGGCGAGACAATTGTTGATGAAATTATTGAGCGTCTACGTATGTCACCGTGATAGATGCCTACGAAATAATTTACTAAGATTTATCAAATCAAACTTAAGGTCTAACGAAGTCTCTAAAAAAATTCCTCACTAATATGAGCTCAATTGACTAGAATAATGATGAATGAGAAAAATAATCATGACTTACTTTTTTTCTTCCTGGATTGACTTCATGGCTTTTGGCTAAGATATACTTTTAAGGTGAACGCACACTTATCCGCGTCGAAACAATCGACCGCGCCGAAAGAATCGAATTTTAGAATAACTTGTATGAAATATTATAAAACCTAGCACACTTATCCGCGTCGAATCGTACGAATAGATGACGTCATACGTATGACGTCATCTATTAAATATTGTAGAAGATAAGAAGAGATTAGGAGGGGGAAGACCTATATAAGGCGGCGCACAACTAGCACCGCCCTCTTTCTTACTTGGATCGTCGTGGGAACAACATCGTGAGAACGTCACTCTGTCGGTATTTATTTTCATTAGTGTCTTATTGTTTATTTTGTTATTTCTCTTATTGTGTTATTTTTGTTAGAATTGTATTTTCGTTTGGTTAGTTTGATTGTTTGGTTTTTAATATTAAATTGTTGTCAGTTGGTTTTGTCTTTTTAAAATATTTCCTATAGGTACTAGTATAATTATTTTTAAAAAAAGTCACTTCTGGTCTAATTTCCAAGATCAGAAGTGGGATTCTTCCCATTTTTACTGCCCACTATTTCACAAAACCACCCTCAATTATTTTATTTTTTTGGTTTCGATATTTTTTCTCTATTGTGGTTCAAATAGTTGCATTTTTTTTTGTGTATGTACTTGTGTGTGGGTACAAGTTGTGCTCGTTTGTTGCTCGGTTAGTTTGTTGTTTCCTTTTCCAGTTGTTTTGTGTTAGTGCGTTAGGATGGCAGACCGCAAACGTAATCGTAGTCGCAGTCGCTGCGACAGTCGCAATAATAGTTCGCGTCGCGACTATAGTTCTCATCGTGACCTTTGCGATTCTCGTCGCAATAGTCAAGAGCGGCAAAATAGTAGATACCGTGAGCGGTTCTCTAATGAAAACGACGCTTTAAGGCTCGAGATACAGACGATGATGTCTCGCCTTAAAGCGCTGGAAGATAAAACGAGGGCTTCACCACTGCCAGTGCGTTCATGTGATCGTGATGAAACTTTAGTGTCTGATAGTGTACGTGGTCGACGGGCATTGCGGCGCCAGCGAACACCGTCGCTGGAACGTAACAGTTTACGATCGCCGGGTCGAATAGAATCGCGTAGTGTGCGTCATTCGTCACCACCGGAGCGTCGCCGTCGTTTAGTTTCACCTTTGCCTAGAGAAATTGTGTCCCAACATATGTCACCAGCTCGCGGATATAACTACTGTCGTTATTCGCGTTCTCGCTCTAGAACACCACCGTTACGGGTATCGGGACGTGTATCTAAGCAGGCATCTGTGCATGTGTCGAACCATTTAGTTAGGAACGAGAATGAAAATTCGAATTCGGCACAAGCTACGGTAACCGATCGTATCGTGAATGCTATTCGATCAATTAATACTGCGGGTAGATCTCAACATTTTTATATTTCTAACTTTGATCCTACCTTACATAATATTAATGATTGGTGTGCGGAGGTCGATCGCGCTAAAGTTTTAAATAATTGGAACGATTTCGAATGCTTGTCGCGTATTGGTAACTGTCTGAAAGGTGACGCTCGATCATGGCTTAACGAATGGGTAAGTAATGACCGTACGTGGAGCAATTTTAAAAGAGAATTCAAGCCTTTGTGCCCTAGAGTACCCGACGTCGCGAATATTTTGTATGACGTGATGACCAAGAATTCCGATAACTATTCCACGTATGCGGAATACGGGCGTCGTTCATTACTTCGTTTAAGAATAGTGCGCGGACTTAGTGACGAGCTAATTTCGGCGATAATAATCCGCGGTATCACCGATCCCAACATAAGAGCGTCGGCAACTAACGCCAAGCTGTTACCCAATGATTTAGTGGAATACTTTTCAACTTACGTTAAA
Organism: Xestia c-nigrum; assembly: GCA_916618015.1. Lineage (NCBI taxonomy): Eukaryota > Metazoa > Arthropoda > Insecta > Lepidoptera > Noctuidae > Xestia > Xestia c-nigrum. Next base: position 6,755,168 of record OU745245.1, on the reverse strand, counting down.
CCAAATAACACTAGTATGTCAAAAGGTGCCGTGCCCCGTTCTGCAAGAGATAAACAAACTACAGATCTTTCTCGTAAGCGTAATCTAAGCGACATTAAGTGTTTCTCTTGCGGTGAATTAGGACACAGGCAGGCGACGTGTGCTAAAAAACCAAGAACTGACCAACAACCAAGCGCTTCGTCAAATAATTCCTCGAATAACCCTACATCTGTTTCTCGGTCCGAAATTTGTAGTTTTTGCAAGAAATCGGGTCATAAAGTCGAAAACTGTTTCGCTAAGCAGAGATCGGAAGCTGCAAACAAAAATAGTGTTAATTTTTGCAATGGGTTTGTAAACACCAACAATAGTGATGTAGTTGTGGCAATTATACAGGGTGTAGCGGTCGATATTTTGATTGATAGTGGGTCCACTATATCTTTAATTTCGTCTTCGTTGCTTAAACATTTTAAGTGTTCACGTAAGCCAGCGTTTCGTACTTTGAAGGGGTTAGGTACTCAAGAAGTAGAGAGTACAAGTTATGTGACGTTACCTATTGAATTTGAAGGCTTAACCCTCGAAGTAGATTTGTTTGTAGTATCTGCCGAATATATGAACACGCCGGTTATTGTAGGAACCGATGTTCTTAATAGGGACGGTGTTAGATACGTTCGCACTAGAGACAGTCAGTCACTTACAAGAAGCGTTAATAACTTAGATAGGATAATGAACGTACAATCTGAGGTTTCAGTTCCAAATTCCAATTAATACACCCCTAGTTGATGGATATTTGGATAAGTTGTTGGATATAATTAATAATTTCTCTCAGTATTTTATTTCTGGTACTGCAACGTCAACGGTAAATACAGGGTGTATGTCCATTAAACTCAATTCCAACACTCCTGTTTACTATCGGCCGTACCAACTTTCTCACGCTGAGACTCTTCGTGTCCGTGATATAATTAAAGACTTGTTGGACAAGGGAATTATACAGGAATCGCAGTCTGATTACGCGAGCCCGATTCTTTTAGTTAAAAAGAAAGACGGTACAGATAGGATGTGCGTGGACTTTCGTAAATTAAACGAGATCACAATTAAAGATCGTTTTCCGTTGCCACGTATAGATGACTATATAGATCGTTTGGGGCATAACAAATATTTCAGTTCCCTTGACATGGCAACCGGATTTCATCAGATTCCATTAGATCAGGACTCCATTCCGCTTACGGGTTTCGTCACACCAGAAGGGCATTATCAATATTTGAAGATGCCTTACGGTTTGGCGAATGCTCCAGTGGTTTACCAACGTATAATCACAAAAACGCTTCGCGAACTGATTGAATCTGGTGATATCCTCGTCTACATAGACGACATTTTAATAATGAGCCAAAACATTGACCAGGGCCTTGTTCTCCTACAAAAGGTTCTTGACACGTTGACTAAAGCGGGGTTTTCTATAAATTTGAAAAAGTGTTCGTTCTTGGCCACAGAGATTGAATATTTGGGTAGATCAATTTGTGAAGGTCAGGTTAGGCCGAGTCATGAAAAAGTGAGGGCTTTGATTGACTCAGCTGAACCGCAAAATGTAAAGCAGGTCCGTCAGTTCATGGGTTTGGCCAGCTATTTTAGGCGGTATATAGCTGGATTTGCCCAGAAGACTGCGTGTATTTCGGCACTTACTAAAAAGGGAGTACGTTTTAATTGGGGAGTCGAACAACAGGCTGCTCGTAAGTACATTGTGGAATGTCTAACGAGTGAGCCAGTGCTTGCAATTTACGACCCTTCATTACCAATAGAAGTCCACACAGATGCGAGTTCTATTGGGTACGGAGCAGTCTTAATGCAAGTGCATGAAGGCAATCGTAAACGAGTGGTGTCTTACTTCAGTAGGCTTACTCAGGGAGCTGAGAGTAGATACCACTCATATGAGCTTGAGACCCTTGCAGTGGTAAAGGCTCTTCAGTATTTCAGGCACTATCTTGTGGGTATACGATTCACTGTGGTCACCGACTGTAACGCATTGAAGCTTACACAGCGTAAAAAAGATTTGTTGCCAAGGGTGGCTCGGTGGTGGATATACCTTCAAGATTATGACTTTAGCCTGGACTATAGGAAAGGTAGCCTTCTATCCCATGCCGATTATCTTAGTCGGAATCCGGTCAATGTATGCACGGTTCAAAAACCCCTGAATTGGGCGCAGATCGCTCAGGCTTCCGATGAGGAGACTCGGTCTCTTGTTCAAAAATTAGCGGATGGCCAATTAGACTCCAGTCGCTATGTTTATAAGAACGACATACTTTACGTAAAATTTGCACCTACTGGTGAAGATCCCAAATTTCTCTGCTATATCCCGAAAGGACATAGACTTAGCCTTTTACGAATTTTTCATGACGAACACGATCATCCCGGTATTGATAAGACTGTTGATCTCGTCACAAAACACTTCTGGTTTCCAGGACTAAGGGCATTTGTCCAAAAGTATGTGACACACTGTTTAGTGTGCCTCTCCCATAAAAAAGTCCCCCGAGCCCCTCTACAGCCTATTCACTCTTGGGAAAAACCAGATACACCTTTTGAAACTATCCATTTAGATTCCCTAGGTCCACTTCCCGAAGCCGACGGTTATCGCCATGTACTTATAATTGTAGACGCGTTTTCCAAATTCTGTTTGTTGTATCCAATGTACCGACAAGACGCTAGCGAACTAAAACAACATTTCACCAACATGGTCTCCCTTTTTGGGACCCCCAAACTAATAGTAGCCGATAGAGGCCGCATGATTCAGAGTACTGAGTTTTTGAATTGGGTCAAAGACATGGGTTGCGACACTCACCTCATAACCCCTGAAATGCACCAGTCCAACGGGCAGGTGGAAAGATATTGTCGCACAGTGCTTAACATGGTGCGTATTGAGTGCAATCATCGACAGCAAAAGTGGCCGCGTGTTATGTGGAAACTGCAGTTGATTCTCAATATCACAAAACAAAGGACAACTCAGCAGTCAGCATTGAACCTATTGATAGGTATTGATGCTGCGACGCCACTTATTCGTAGTCTGGTTCGCGATGTGGCCTTTGAAGGTTCCAGCCCCAATCGTGAAGCTCTTCGCGAAATGAGTCGTCAAAGAGCATCTGAACGTCTCCGTGCAAATCGAGAACGTCAAGATGACTATGTTAATCAAGGGCGGAAGCCACCCCGTGTCTTTAATTTGAATTCCTTAGTTTTTGTGAGAAAACAGGCACAATCTACTGGAAAGCTGGATTCGTGCATGCGAGGGCCGTATCGTGTGGCGAAGGTACTCCCACATGGTCGCTATGAGTTGCATCTTGTGACTGGCTCGTACGGCAAGACGACACAAGCAGCCGCGGAATACATGATCCCGTGGCATGGGGAATGGACTCCCGATGTGTGTTCTGCCTTCTTTAATGGTGAGTGATATGTTTTTGCATAATGAGTTTATGTAATGAGTTTTGCCTATTTTCATGAAAGCAATATGCTTCACTGAATCCGATATTGTTTGTTTGTAAAAGAGGTTCATATTAACCTCATGAGTGCTTTCTTGTTGGGATTCATTGTGGGGATTGATAATGTTGCACGATGTTAAAGGGAAGTCGAGTCTTGCAATTTGAAATAGGCCTCTGTCTTGGAGCGCATCGGACATGCTATATCAAATTGACGGATACACTTCAAGTGAGGTACGGTTTCATGTTGTTGGGTGAGCCTCTGTCTTGGAGCGCATCGGACATGCTACCTAGTATATGGAACATACCTTGGGAACAGCTCACGAAGGGATACTGTCTTGGAGTAGCCTTATCGGACCTATGGTCTTGGAGTGGTGTTCTCAGACATGTTATCTCGGAGCAGTGGTACATATGGAGTCAAGCCACAGGTTGGTCTATGACTATTGTGTTTAATGGGTAAAAGTGCTTATTGATAAGCATCTCGATGATATAATTATATGGGATTGGTTTGAGACATGCTTGTATGTTAACCGATTTACAAACGCAAAGTTATGCCTCACCTAGGCCTCTAACGAGTCGTGAGGTGGCGATCTTCTGACAAGTCCCGCCCGGGTGTTCGGTTTAGGTATTTGTATGTTTCACACTTATTGTGTGTAGGCTATACAAGGCTAGCCCAAAGTTAGTTGCTTTTGAGATGAGTATTGCTGAAAGGAGTCATTTCATCAACAGCTATTTTGTTAACAGTAGCTGTTTTGTTATCTTATAAAATTGATCCTGTGCGGGCTGTTTGTTTCCTTTGCAGAATCAGACAACGATAACGAGGAGTCCGAACAGGCTACCGACCAGGAACCAGAACCTTGCACCTCTGGCATGCAGCAGATGGGGATACCTATCAGCACTTCATCTGCAAGCAATGAAGACGCAGCCAGACTTTCCATGCCAACATTGGACACAGATCTTCAAAACTAGAAGATGGAGCCCGAGGACGGTCTCCTGTCAGGAAAGGCCGTGTAGAAGATAAGAAGAGATTAGGAGGGGGAAGACCTATATAAGGCGGCGCACAACTAGCACCGCCCTCTTTCTTACTTGGATCGTCGTGGGAACAACATCGTGAGAACATAATAATAATAATAATAATAATAATAAAGTTTATTGTGTCTAAAAGTTATACACAAACAATTTGGGTTTGGAGTCTTCATTTAAGCAGATAATGCCTGTATTAGAGGACTCCGCTCCTTCACAACAGTAGGTACTTACTTAAAACACAATAAAGACAATGCAGTAAATTAAAATAACAAAATATAAATTATATGGACATGAGTGAGTGTGTGCATGAGTGTGTGGGTGTTGTTGAGTGTTATGAGTGTTGAAGGATGTGTGATTGTATGAGTCTGTGTGTGTGACTGTACGTGTAGGTATGAGAGAGTAACTGTGTGTGTGAGCGTGAGCGGGACGTGTACATGTATTAAGTTACGTTTTGTAGGAGAGCTTCAGTATTTTCATATGTCAGTGGTTTTATCCAGTCAATTAACATTTCTTTACAAACATGATAAGATTTTGAATGTACAAATATTTCTTTATTTATTTTGTTATACAGTTGAGCTGAACGTTTACTGAATTGCATAGATCCGAATTTGGTCTTGGTCATAGGTGTTTGAACAATATTATGTTTCCTTCTCCTAGAATGTATTTCCGAATTATAAGGTGAGGTTTTGTGCTTTTTTAAAATTGTTTGAGTAATATATAGTTTTCTAACTGACAATACATCACTAAGTTTGTAAAGGTTCTCTGTAGAAAATCTCCTTTTTTTAAAGTGCATTATTTTGAGCAGGGCTCGTTGTGCTCGCTCTAATTGGATGAATTTAGACTTTGCTGCCCCACCCCAAACAGGAATACAGTATATCAATATTGATTGCGCAAGAGAAATATAAATTTGAGTGAGCACATTACCACCCGGCTTACCGCTACTCTGTATAGACCTAGGTAGCACGTGACGCAGAGACTTAAAAATCCAATTTAGCTTGCGGACTCTATTAGCCACTTGCTCAAGATGGGGATACCAGGACAGTCTCTGATCCAGCATTACTCCCAAATATTTTGTGCTAGAGACTTTGCCAATACTAGAACAGTTACAATTAACAACATTAGTACCACCACAAGTGTGTACAGTGATTCGAAAATCGCCGGTTGGTTGAGAACGGTTGCAGATGCTGAAACTAATAAAGTTTGTTTTGGCAGTATTTAATGTGAGAATATTAGCATTGAGCCAATTCGCAATAAGGGACATTCCTGTTTCAGCACTTAGCTGCACATCATGCCATGTCTTACCACAGAAGATGACAGCTGTATCATCGGCGTACGACAGGACTTTGGCATTAGGAATTTTCATATTACACAGGTCGTTTATGTATAACAAGAAGAGCGTTGGACCTAATACACTTCCTTGGGGGACGCCGTATGATACATCTGTGACATCACTTATGTGTTGCCCCACTTTGACTCTCTGTTTTCTGTTTGCGAGATAGCTCTTAAACAGATCAAGCGCGATATCTCTAATACCCACACTTTCCAGCTTGCTAACAAGGATAGGAGTAGAGACGGTATCAAATGCCTTTCTGAGGTCTAAAAAGACAGTTAGGCACTTATCTCCATTGTCAAGATGATTAGCTACTAATGAAGTTAGTGATATGACGGCGTCCTCAGTAGAAATACCTTGACGAAAACCAAACTGTGAGTCAGAGATGATATTGAATTTGTTTATGTAATTAAGTAGCCTAACATTAATTAATTTTTCAATAATTTTGGATATACTAGTAAGAACAGAAATTGGTCTATAATTATTAATATCGTCACTACCCCCACCCTTGTGCACAGGAGTAATAATGGCTATTTTTAATGGGGCAGGGAAGATGCCAGTTTTAAAGCAGAGGTTCGCAAGATGGGCTATGATCGGGACGGCTTCCATGCCTACAAACTTTAAAAATTTCGTAGAGATATTGTCCCAGCCAGGGGCACTGTCAGTTTTTAGGTTAAGTAATATTCTGTATACTTCTTCGGGGTCAGTTTCAAGAAGCACAAAAGAATTTACAAAATTTGCTGCGTTACTGCTCTGACCGAAGGCATTATTACCGGGTGTAGGTAGGATTTGTTGAGCTAGGTTATGACCAATTTCAGAAAAATAATTGTTTATAAAATTTACTGAATCAGACGGGGTTGGCTGAAGTTTTAGCAATTCTGCATCATAGTTATTTGTTTTCTGTGAGTAGGTAATAGCTTTTATATTTTTCCACAGTAGTTTGTTGTTATGAACTGATTTAGATAGCAGATTCCTTTCATATTGTCTTTTTAGCTTTTTAATCAAATTGTTACAGTGGTTTCTGTAACGTCTGTATGTTATTTTTAGAATTTCATTGGTTTGATCCTGTCGTAGTTTATTTTGGAGTTTATTCCGATTTTGTATACAGCGCAAAATACCATTGGTAATCCATGGTTTTAGGATGCGTTCTTTGCTAGGGATCTTTAATGTTACTGTATTTAATTTGATGGAGTTAGCTAGAGTTTGCATCAACAGAGTACATAGGGCATCAGGATCATCACAGAAAAGCAACTCACTCAGGTTCTTTTCTTTTAGATATTGTAGGGCCTGATCAAAGTCAACAAATGTCTTGGTTTTACGAATATTTTGTAAACATTTTTGCTTAGACAAAACTAGAAGGGTTGTGTAATGGTCAGTTACTGTGGTATTAAGGATAGCAATAGTGGGAGAAAACTTTTTCTTATTTACCTTAAGCATGAAGTGGTCCAGGCATGATTTGTTTCTCGTTGGCAACAGGTGCCCTGGAAGGATACCGTGCAAAGACAGCATGTTGAGGTAGTTCGTTCTATTTGTCAGTTCATGGGACTGCTCAATTAGTTTAGGTATAATATTAATGTTTATGTCGCCTGCCACAATAATGTTTTTATTTGGTGTTATGGTCTCCAAATGATTGTTGAGCGAGCTGACAAAACTGTCGGTGTTTGAGTTTGATGGTGATCGGTAAATACAGATAATGACGTTATTCAATATTTCCAGGCTTAGACAAGAGGCCTGAGATAGTGATACTTCTGTAACTCGATGTTCGAGTGCACTCTTCACGTAAACGACTACCCCATCATTTTGGTTTAACTGACTTGAAGTCATATAAGAACTATAGTTGTTAAGCACAGGAATGGGTTTGTTAGAATTTAACCTACATTCTGTAAATATTATGATATCTGTTTCGAAGTTAAATGTAGACAATGTCAATAAAAAATCATCAAAGTTACAATAAATGCTTCTAATGTTCTGTGAGAAAATAGTTAGGTCACTTTTCTTTACAAAAATGTGTTTAGACAGCTCATTACTGTCGCATTCAATGGTGCGCGCAATCTCAAAATTATCTATATCAGTAACTGTTTGAAGCGTATCACTCATTTAGTTGGAAATTTAAAAGAATGAATGTCATAACACGGAACAAAAACCCTAAAGTAAAGGTAATTATTGTACTCTCATAATTAATGGTTTTATGAAAAGATAATTTAGAATGTATATAGTAAATAACGATTGCTCTTTTTGTATTACTAATGCGCTGTAGTACACAACGCATTGTGAGGAATATGAAAATAGTGACTGAATGTATTGTAAGTGTAAGGAAGAATGTGTTTATGTATAAATGTGTTTTGTTTGGGGATGCGTAGTATAAGTCTATGAGAAATAATATTGTATTGGTTAAATGATTGTTAGGTAAGTGTATAGTGCATGCATATGAGTTTTGTGAAAGCTTAAATGATACAAGATTACGACATGTTAAATGGCCACTATTTATAACTACGGAGATTAGCACCGCGCAGAAAGTATGAACAATATACAGTAAAAAGCGGGTGGCTGCATAAAAAACACGAATCGTAGCCGTAATACAGTAAACTATATGTAAAGTATAAAACATAAAGTGGCACAAATACCGGAAGCAACATGCATGTAGTCATTTCTGCAGAGTTAGACTGTGAATCTGGTCTTCACTTTTAATAACAATAGTCTGCGATTGTTCATCCTTTTTTACATACACCTTACCATAGGCTGTCCAGCAGTATTTAAAAGCGCCTGATTTTACTAAGTCTCGGGCGAGGAAATGTAGGCGAGATCCTTTTGTTGTTAAATGCTCCGTAATAAATATGGGGGTATCTTCCTGCGTTTTAAAACCAAGATGTTTACAACATAGTTTAGTTTTGTGTTTAATATTAAACGCTTTTACCATCTTCAATATTTCATTTTTCAAAAGAGTGGAACTGGTTTCAACAATAATAGGTGAATGATTGTTGTCTCTGTTGGTACCTCGCAGTCTGTAAATATCCTTAATGTCATACTTATTAATTTTACAATCAATACTTTGCGCCAGGAATGTAGTCATATCTATAAGATCGTCCTTCGTTTCGTAATTTTTTTTCGGAACGTTTTTTATTACAAAGTTTGATTTTCTACTGCCAATTTGCATGTCCTCAAATTTGTTCTCCAATGTAACTATGTACTCTTTATCTTTCTTCGCTTCGATTTCTAATTGGTGAATTTTTTTCTTGAATTCATCGTTTTGTGCGGTAAGAAAAGCTATCGAGTTCTCAATATTGGCATTTGATAGCTGAATTTCCTTCAGAGTAGCAGAGATTTTTGACATCTCATTACCTTGGCTAACTGAAAAAAAGAGACATCATCTTCCTCATCTCTTCTTTAAAATCATGCAGTTGTCTGGAGAGACAGTCATCCATATCCTCTCTGGGCCTCTTGACTCGTTGAAAAACAAAGTTAGGTGGGGTTTTATTTGCATTTCCCAAAAGGTTTACCTCCGTATCTGACAGTGATTTATTCAACAGAGGGTCCATAGTAGTCAAGGTACTTGTAGTAGAAGTACGACTGCGTTAGACCGCCGAAATATTCGTTGGCGAATGTTCGTTTCGTGGAATGTTTGTTTACGTTTTACGCTGTCACCGGCGCCGACGCCGCCGTGTAGCAAGCAGCTAGTTACTCAAACGTGGAGCGCGCAAGACGAAGACGACAATATTATGACACAGTATGTTCTACTCGCACAGGCACACCGCGTTTGTCAAGGTCGGGCTTGCCCTTCACTTTATCACACAGATGGCACTTGATTTAGAGATTTATGGCCATAGCATAAGTAATATTTCCGAGTGCCAAAACATTAAAATGCAAAAATTCTTAAGTAAAAAATAGTTAACACGTCCGATTAGGAAGACGGCAGAATGAAAGAGGGAACGTCACTCTGTCGGTATTTATTTTCATTAGTGTCTTATTGTTTATTTTGTTATTTCTCTTATTGTGTTATTTTTGTTAGAATTGTATTTTCGTTTGGTTAGTTTGATTGTTTGGTTTTTAATATTAAATTGTTGTCAGTTGGTTTTGTCTTTTTAAAATATTTCCTATAGGTACTAGTATAATTATTTTTAAAAAAAGTCACTTCTGGTCTAATTTCCAAGAATATATATTTCTTGCTCTTTTTATTTTATTATTGATAAGTGTGTGTCCACCTTTAATGTCATCTTCAACAAAAAAAAACATGACATTTTATTTGTCAACCTGCTTAATGACATGCGCTGTACCGTCATACGGTGAAAGGCCGTAACTAACATTTTTGCCAAATCTCAGTTAAAAATTGATTCGAATTCAGCAAGAAATTCTGTATAAGTCGCCCGTAGCCACCAGATACACTTAGATAGAAGGGCGTTTGGCCTCAAAAACGATGTTTTCTATGAATAGTTTGCATACTTGTTGAAATCCGCATCTTCATTTGAGGCCTTTTCGGCCGTGAAAAGCCTTAAATAGAGTTATGGCCTTCCATCACATACATCATTGTATTGTGTCACGAATTGTCTTTTCATAATAGGTACATAGAAGAATAATAAAGTGTGTATTGTATAAATTATTGTATGTAGTATAATGGCTGAGCTGCCTTTTTAGAGGAAAAAACCACGCTTGTTTTTGCGCCTGAAGGGGCCGAAGATGTCACACGGCGCGTATCATGCGAAAGTTCCTGAATGAAGTGAATATACATACGGGCGATGGACTGGTCGAGTCCAGATATGGACTGATATCGAACGCTTATGGGACGAGCTCAAGAGAAGGGTCCTAGGCAGAAATTCAGTCCCTTCAACCATAAAACGATTCAGCTGCAAAACAACTTAAGCAGCAGAAAGGGGGAAAGTAGAACCGTCGCTGTGATACCCTTCCGAGGAATCCGGTACAGCGCTGTCCAGCCAAGTAGAAATGTGATGAGGACGGCTTCACCTTAGTTCAGAAGAAGAAGAAAAAGCCTACTTGTCGCAATCAATGCGGTACTGGACTGTCAGTACCAAATATGCTGCTACGTCCAGCAATACCAACTACGACTTTGCTTTATGTGTCCCGACTGCATCACTCCACGAAGGTTGAGTAGGTCATAGAACTCGTAGAGTACATGAAGATGAAGACCAGCTGGACCTTGAGGGTCGAGAAGTTGGAGTCGCGTCACAACACCAACTTCAAGTCGTTTGTGGTGCGAGTTCCGACTCAATTTCTCGACAAGTTTCTCAAGGAAGAGTTTTGGCCGAAGGGTGTTGTCTACCGACGTTTTCGCGGCAGGCTACATGACACCGCGCAGCGTAACACGACGCCGTCACTTCATGTGTTCATAGTTTATAAGTTATATTTTGTATGTCATAAGTATATTCTAAGTTGTAATGGAATGTCGTGTATCTTATCTATGGGCCTTAAGATGCCTGAAAATGAAATGATTGATTGATAAAAGCATTGAAGGCCACGTTAACAGACGGGTGGGACAGTATTCCTCAAGGCACCGTCAAAAACCTGATCAGATTAATGAAGAATCGAATACAGGCTGTGATTTAGAGCCCGGGTAGGCAATAATAAGAATTGACAGAATAAATTACTTTATGGTTTTAACAGAATTGTTTTATTTTTTGAATGACTAAGCACAACACATATCCCATTTTCTCTCTACTTTCACAGAATTGATTTTAAAAGTAAGTTTAGTATTCACCATGAAAACAAAAAATAATAATACCAGCCTATTACTGTCCCACTGCAGGGCAAAGGCCTTTTCTCAACAGAGAAGGCACGAACATTGATCTCCACGCTTGCTTAAGACGGGTTGGCGACTTATTTATCAAAATATATCTCTAACTAACTGCCCTATAGATAGTTGACTAAGGTAATTAAATAAATATTCTTCTGATCATTTATATAAGTAGCTGGTAAGTACCTAATTACGTCTCGTGTGACCATGTGAACCATGTGGCAGACCTACGAAGGACTTAATATTCTGAATACGGAGTTCTTAAACTATTCTCCCACTATCCTTATATTCTTCTAATTTTCGCGTGGCGCAGCTAGTTGTAAATAAATGCATTTATATAAATGTATTTAAAGTGAGTAAAGGTATTTTTAGATTTATTTTTCGAATAGTCTGTTGTTAACAAGATATAACCTCTAAAACTTCAAACTAGAATATCTTTAAATCCTGACTTCCTAGAAAAATATGACTGAAGACAAAACTCTTCAGGAATTCAAACTCTATACTTTTATATAATTTTCATGGGCAGACGCTAAAATAAAATATCAACAAAAATTTGTTCGCAAGTTGACCGGTGTTCTTTGAGCGTTGAGGTTGCCTCTGATCCAAATCAACTCAGTTCTTCCGCCGATCCAAATACCCGCCCATACCATGATGGTTCCACCACTATAAGGATGGACTTCCTGGCAGGATTTTAATCGCTGTTGGCGTCCAGGGGTTCTCCAGTGTCGTATACGTCTTGTATCCGGTCTCATACCAAAACGAGACTCATCAGAAAAGCACACGAAACGCCATTGTTCTTCTGCCCAATTTCTGTGTTCAAGAGCCCATTGATATCGAATCCTACGATTGTGCATTACTATAGGTGGTACCCGTAGCGGTCTTCGGGAATGAAGGTTCACTTCATGCAAGCGGTTTCTGACTGTTTGGTCGCTAATTAAGTTCCCTGAAGAGTGATGAAGCCTCACGGCTAACATCATGGCGGTTATTGTTGGAGCTCTTCGAGTTAAGATTTGAATGTATCGGTCTTGTCTCCGTGTGGTGCAGCGATACCGTCCTCCATGGCGCTCAGCCACGGTACCAGTGCTTCGGTAACGTGTCCAAAGTCGACTGATAACACTCTGACTTGTATTCAGAGCTAAAGCCACAGTACGTTGCCGGGAACCAGCTTCTATCATTCCCACGGCTCTGAGCATTTATTCCCTGCTTAAATGACGTCGCCGCTCCATAATAACGTTGGTTTTAATCAGTAGTAGGGAAACAGTAGCACTAATAATGTCTTCAATGCGTTGTATATTTTTATAGGGAAAATATTGACAGCTGATTTTCATATTTTACTCGAATTTGATTCACAGTTCCTGATTCAAATTATGAAATGCACCAAAAAGGATCCATATAAATTTATAAAATCATAAATTTATTACAAAGCCACATCTCAATCTCAAGAAATCCGCATAAAAATGCTTGATCCCTAGACACTTTTGATGTATGTATATAGCCTATATGCCGACCCGACCTCTTAGTAATATTCATGCAAAATTTGAAGTAAATCCATGAAGTACTTTTTGAGTTTAGCCCGGATATACATACGGTAAACAGACAAAAATTCTAATCACTATATTTTTGGCTTCGATATCGATTGAGGATCACGCCCCAAGTATTCTTTAAAAATAATATTAATTTACAAAGTAGTCGAACCTCAGTGAACTCGATAGTACCTGTACAAAGAAACAGCAGATTATATATTATTTAAATGGGACTTTCTTTAAATGAGAGAGAAAGGCCTAATGTCTATTAATTTCTACCAACATTGTAACATTACTTCCTATACTTACGGAACCTAAGTGATATTGTTTAACGATGGAGTCATACGGTTATTGGCGAGTTATTACCAACCAGCAACCACTGATGGTTGGTGGTAACGCCGCTATCAGACGCTTCACTTAAATGAGCGTTTCACTCGGGCTACTGTCAATTTGTTTTTCACTTCCATATTCACACTAGACTGCTAAAACTGTTCGGGAACTATCTGACAGAAATTAACGCTCATTTTGTTTAATAATTCCGTAGGCGAACAAAATGTACCTAAATTCAGCGCCAGCATTGGATCAGTTCAATAATGAATTCATTTTTGGATGAATGTTGTGTTCAGAGGTTTCGCATTAATTGGAAGGAACTGTATCAAGATCTGCTTAGCCTTTTTCTAACTATGTTAGGATCGGCTTCCTATCTAACCGGATGTAGCTGAAAACTGAAATTTCACTATAAAACAGATGGTCATGACTATACTTGTATTACATATCCAAGAACCGACCGTTGCTTGCTCATGCAGATCGACGCGTACGGCTGTTATTGTTTTTTACAAGTCGAATAAAATATGAAAGTAAACAGACGATGAAGCGTCTAATATCAGCTTAACTATTACCAGTAAAGAATACACTTCATAACACTCTATCTACTCCAGTTTAATTGAAAACGAGAACTTTTATAATCGTATGTAAGTTTATAGAATTTAAATGTGAGTTTATAGAATTTAGATAATTAATAAGGTCGTAAAACAATAATAATGTGTGTTATATTTGTATAGTGTTGCTTTCGAAATATTAATTTATTAATATTTCTGAATATTCGGAGCTTTTCGCTTTCATTCTGTGAAAGATTGTATCTTCGGCTTTACCCTTTACTTAAATATAATTAATGGTGATTCCATATCTTAACTTATCTTATATTGTTAAGAAAGCTCGTCTTTACGCTACTGTTTATGTACCAATGTATTCGAGATTGGTACAAAATGCCACTTTCTTTTATATGTCCTTTCGGCAGCTGCAATCTCACCCTGGTATCTGTGGTCAAGTTTAAGCACTTAATTACTATGTTTAAGCAAACAATTATAAGCATCATCATCATCATCAGCCTATAATGTTCCCACTGCTGGGACACGGCCTCCTCCCAATGAGAGGGAATGGGCTATTATCTACCACGCGGGCCCAGTGCGGATTGGTAGATGTCACTTGTCTTCGAATTTTTGATTCTAGGACATGCCGGTTTCCTCACGATGTTTTCTTTCACCGATTTGAGAGCAGTGGTGATGAAATAAATTACACAAAGTAATGCGCCTGTCTGGGTTTGAACCCACGACATACTGCAACAATTATAAGGAATACACAAGAATTGAGCAAAGTAAGAACCGACAAAGAAAGCAAAGCTAAGGAAAATACAAACTTTTGACAGTTCTAACTCAAAACAAAATTTACTAAAATGCAGAAAAAAAATCGTGTTTTAAATTTCTTAATGACTTTCGATACGGATGTCAGAGTTCACTTATGTTTTCTAGCCACATTATTTTCCTCACCTACAAATCTTCGGAAAACGCGATTGTTGCAACTAGGTATGACTTTCGACAAAATCTTCAATTTCCTACCATATTTGATATCACTCAATACAAACACAGAAACTAGAACTATTTCACACTCGTCCGTTATTAAGCCACTGACAAACATTGCATCGTCGGTCGGTTAGATAACCAGCTATCAAGTGATCATCACTTACCTAATGACTTGATTGATTTCTTGCTAATTAGCTCCGCACAGTTTGGTAATGTGTTTGGTACTATGTAATGGGTGGCGTTTATGTACTTTGGTATTGGTTAAATTGGTCTATGAAAGGTGATGTCATTATCTAGGGTAAAAGGAAGTTGTTTGTGATTATTTATGTCTACTTATAGGGTGTTGTAATGGCCAATTTTCCGCATTTACTCAATATGTTGCTTTTGTGAGCAAGTAGACTGCTTCATTGCCCTAGTGGTCGCAAACGCGACAGTTGAGCATGCGATCCCGGATTCCCGAGTCGGGAAAATTGTACCAAGGTTTTTGCATCAGGAATTTGTCAGTAGCAGCCACGGTGTCTGGATTTGTGCCCATCATCATCATCATCATCATCATCATCATCATTTCAGCCGAAACACGTCCACTGCAGGACATAGGCCTCCTAAGTGTCGCCACATTGACCGGTCCCGTGCGATTCGCATCCAACCGATTCCAGCAACCTTCACCAGGTCATCGGTCCACCTAGTGGGAAGTATTCCAACGCATCGGTTCGCGGTTGCCACTACTAAACTTGTCGGCTCCATTGGCCATCCGTTCTGCGAGCAATGTGCCCTGCCCACTACCACTTAAGTTTGGCAATTCTTCGGACTACGTCGGTGACCTTGTTTTTGGGTTTGTGCCCACTTGAAGGCAATAGGCCCAGGCCCATATTGTCGATTACAGAGGCATGGTGATATGTTATGAATGTACGTTATGTTTGGGTTGTCTGTTTTCAATACAGCCAAACATTCGATTTTGCCGTCCGGCCTGTGCTAAATCAGGCCAAGTATGTCATTCAAGTAGTCCCCTTCGGCACTGGGAGTTCTTGATGGATGTAGTACCTACCTAAAGGAATTGCTGAGAAAGGATACCGATGTGTCACCGATGACTCGGGACTCTATACGTGCATTTTTAAACTAAGTGTCGATGGTTAGGAGATTCTCAATAAGTACCTATTTAGTAATAAGTAAACAAAGGCTATTCGTTTCTATACAGAAACTGCAATTATACTCGGTGATATTACGATAATTTCCGTAATTTCGAATAAATGGTGTAAGTCGACACACTCTACTTATACCATATATCTACAGTCCATTAATTTAACATAGCTCATGGGAATAGTAACATAAAGTGATACCACTTTACATACCTAATAGATATTCTTACAAACACATTATATACTTGTGTCTATGTAGACATATGTTTACATAACGATCGAGTCAATGGGAGTGTAATATCTTCCGATATGACAACGTAACGAGAAGGAAAGTTTGTGATGATGTTGATGAGTCTGTGGTATAATGTTTTCTATTGAAAACGTACTAAGACAAGTAATAAGTTTTGTGGAGATTATAATAGTGTGTAATGACCGAATAAAAATACAAAAAAAAAAACGAATAAAAGGCGTGAATGAAATATTTTGCAAAAAAGTTTATATATTTTAATATACAATGAGCTTTTAACGGTCTTCCCCATTGATAGACACACATTTAACACAGGTTTTTGAAATTGAAAAGTCCAAAGTTCCAAATTTATGGTATGTTTTGCCATGGACAACTTGATTTCATCGGTCGAAAAGATTTAATGAATCGAAAAACGTCCTCGTTTCAATATTGATGATCCTCAGCGATACTTGACCTTTTTTAAAATGACAAATATTTAACGAATAAACAGTACCTATGGACATATTACGAACAAGTCACGAAATGATTTCAAACAGAAAACAATTTGTTTTATAACTAAACACTTTTATTAGAATTCATAATTATCTAAAATGAATTATCAGTTTTCTTTCATTCATATTATTCTATCGTTAACTTGATTTATTTTATTGAAATTATTCTTTTCATATTTTAATTGTATTATTTTATTTTTAAATTTAAATTTTATCTAAACTTTAATTGTACTATATATTTTAAATAGTTAATGTTATCCAAATTTTAATTGTATTATGTATTTTTGAATTGTAAGCGTTAAAATCCATGTTGTGTTAGTTTTAAATGAGTTTTTGACACAATGTAAAAATTGTTTAAGAAATAAATGAAATGATATTTTCATCAGTGCTCAGTAATAAATACGTTCACAAAAATATCATGTTGTTTTTTTAATACTTTACGGAGAACTAGGGAGTGCCTTTATCGTCGATAAATCTTGCAATATTTCGATAACCTATTGTTTAGGCGTCTAGACCTTGTCATAGAATAATCTCCATAACATTTATTTGACAAATTAGGTACAATATTGACTCATCAATGAATACAAATCACATTTATAACAATAGAAAAACAATCAATACTAAAATCTTTAACAAAAGAGTCATAAGGAAACTTCAATTTTTGCATAAAACCTTTAAGGATTAACATAATCAATCCGCATTAGAACACGTGGATTTTAATTCAAGGACATCTTTATTTGATGTATCGTCTTGGGGTTTGTAACTAGGTGTATTTAAGGAGTGAGTCACTCAGAAAATTATTTGAATAGTGGAAAAGTAAACACATACCTAATTATATGAGAAGAATTTGATGAACAAACTGTAGTAACGTCCGTAAAACAGATCGAGCTAAATATTGGTTTAAAAGATTTTACATGCCCTTTGATTTTTACCATAGAGATCAACGCTTTGGTATGGGCAACTACATTATTTTTACAGTCATTTAAATGCCTATAGCTGGACTGTAACGACTGTTTAAAAGTGCCTGTAAGTGATATATCCTACTGAAATTATAAATGCGAAACTTTGTGCGAATTTATGGATGTCTGACACGTCCGGGACCCGTTAGATCACAATACAAGAATCTAATGTTTACAGGGAGGTACAAAACAGCCTTAGTAAGAAAAAGTATACTATCAATGGGGCCAGTTATCTATAACAAAATACCTCATGCCTACAAAGAAGAATCTTTATGTATATTTAAAAAGAGGCTAACATCCTTACTAATAGATAAATGTTATTATTCCATACAAGATTTTTTAAATGATAAAAGTTTATAATGTTTTAAAATTTTATTTCAAATTTCATCTTATGTCTTACCTCGTTAATGTAGGCAAAATATTCAATGTAATCAATCATTTGTAGAATACGGAATATAATTGTGTTTTTTGATGTTTAGTTTATGTAATTAAGATTGTAGATTCACATAACTGCAATTATTTTTATTTTTTTTTAATTTTTATGTTATTGTTTGTTTATCCGTATAATTAAGTAGATTTAAATATGTTTTACTTTTGCATGCCGTAAGGTAGAGTGTGTTGGATCTGCTTTTACAATGTTTACATCCTATTTTGTACCCACATTCATAGCAAATAAATGATTTCTGATTTCTGAATATTTGTTCCTATTATACCACGCAAAAACTACTGACCGGAATGAGATGAAATTTGGCACACAGATAGTTCATAACTGGATTAACATTAGTATACCATTGCTATTTATACCGGTAATACGATCCCGTAGGACAATTACCGAACTACACGCTACACAAGCCAGTTTGAAATAAATACCAGCCAATTTACACAAGCCAGTTTGAAATAAATGCCAGGCATTTTACACAAGCCAGTTTGAAATAAATACCAGCCATTTTACAAAAGCCAGTTTAAAATAAATGCCAGCCATTTTACACAAGCCAGTTTGAAATAAATACCAGCCAGTTTACACAAGCCAGTTTGAAATAAATACCAGCCAGTTTACACAAGCCAGTTTAAAATAAATGCCAGCCAGTTTACACAAGCCAGTTTGAAATAAATACCAGCCAGTTTACAAAAGCCAGTTTAAAATAAATGTTAGCCATTTTACACAAGCCAGTTTGAAATAAATACCAGCCAGTTTACACAAGCCAGTTTGAAATAAATACCAGCCAGTTTACACAAGCCAGTTTAAAATAAATGCCAGCCAGTTTACACAAGCCAGTTTGAAATAAAAGCCAGCCAGTTTACACAACCCAGTTTAAAATAAATGCCAGTCAATTTAACAACCCAGTTTAAAATAAATGCCAGCTAATTTTTTATACATCAATGCAGCTAGTATAACAAAGGCCAGTTTGAAACAAATGCCAGCCAGTTTACACAAAGCCAGTTTGAAATAAATGCTCTTAGAGTCTGTTCCAAAAGCTGAAATGAAGTTTTAAAGGAAAGGAGTTCTGAAACTTAAATGGGCGTTTTCTTAGCAATAACTTAATGCGGTTTCTAATAGTTAAAGGTAGTTGTTATGCTGAACTAACCACAATAGACCTAGATTAAACTGGAATGCAGCAGTTGCATTACGCTATAGGAAAGATCTAGTCCATCTGTCTTGTCCCTAATTGAATATTATAGGAATGTTTAGAACCTGTTGGTTTTGAATATAAATCTAAATTACTTCTGGTAAGTGTCCCAATACTTGGTACTGTTGGTTGATATCGCTTAAATAGTTTAGAGACCCACATTGTAGTTTACATTACAAAACCCTATAGCGATATGTGAATGTACTATTTGGCAACTCTGCCTAACACTTCAGGGATTGCAGGTGTGATGTTATGAGAAGATTCTCGGTAGCTAGCTGTCTTCGTAAAATTGTCAAATACGTTATATTGTAATATCTCTAGCGATATTGTAATGTCTCGAATTATTGTCAAATGAACATACTGCTTACAACAAAACGCATTATTTTTCGTGAAATGCATGCGATGGTAGTCAACTTACGCGGTGTGGAGGGAAGGAGGGCCCCCCCTTGCCCAGTTGCACAACTCTCATGAAAAGATAATGCACCATTCCTGAGAAATATCGATTCATATAACATAACCTTAAAACACTTTATATTCCCCCTAAAAAGCGTAGTCGACGGAGCCCCGCTTCGCGGGGCCCTTATTTCCGAGTGCAGGGTTTAAAGGAACCTAACTAACCTAACGGAGGGGTGCCCCAAGTCCCGATTATGGGGGCAGAGATACTTCCGTATGTTCAGTTGACAATAATTCGAGACATTACAATATCGCGAGAAAAAACACGTTATATTGTAATATAACGTATTTGACAATTTTACGGTGACATAGCCGTTACATATTTTTGACTTTCCCATCATGATTATCGCTGATCTCCGTTTTATGATGCGCAAGAGACAATCCACTTTAGTGTGATAATTGATAAAACAATTAAAATATTTTTCTATCTATAAATAAAATTGGCGTGTGTTAGTAATCTCAAAATAACAGTTTCTTACTGAATACATAATCATCATCATCATTTCAGGCGAAAGACGTCCACTCCTGGACATAGGCCTCCCCCAAGTGTCGCCACACTGACCTGTCCCGTGCGACTCGCATCCAGCAGATTCCCGCAACTTTCACCAGGTCATCGGTCCACCTAGTGGGAGGTCCTCCAACACAACGTCGTCCAGTTTGCGGTCGCCTCTCCACAAATTGTCGGTCCAATCGACCATCCGTTCTACGAGCAATGTGCCCTGCCCACTGCCACTTAAGTTTGGCAATTCTTCGGGCTACGTCGGTAACCTTGTTTCTCTGAACAAAAATTAAAGTAAATTTGGTTCTAATAAAAAAATATGTTTTTATTTTTGACTGTCTCTTTGTCGCGGACAACGGCTAGCGCCTAATAAACATAGTATCGAGAAAGCCGATGATTATCTGTCGACAATATCGGAGTTGTATATCGCATGCGGATTATGTTACTAAACACGAAGTTAGTGAAAAAATTAACTTTTTCTTCAAGTCCATTAGCATTAGTTCATATTACATCTTGTGACTCATTATGTTTTTCACTCAATAAAGTCTATTCTATTTTTTGTTGATGGCAAGCAAAGCCGATGTCGACTATTCTGCCAATGTCTAGAGTGAATTGGAACGGCAAGTGTGTATTAAAAAGGAAAAAGTAAGAAGAAATTAGTAAAAATCATCGTCAATACATTGGACTTATTGTAGATCTTGTGGGGTTAGTACTGGACTGAAACAAACAAAAAAAATAAAATTACATACATAATATACATGTTAGAACATTAAAATATACGTATACCACAACCACACACAGAATTTATGGGAAAACGATAATTACAATTTTATATTATTGTGACGGATGAAAATCATCAGCGCCACAAGTAGTTCAGGAGAGGAATATGTTAAAAGGGAGGGGAAATTGATGGGAAGAGGGATTTTAAATTTAGAGAGACGGCTATACAGGTCTAGAGGTGGTATGTTGTTGGAGCATTCGAAAAATATGTGATCCAGGGTGCCTTCCTCCAACCCGCACTCGCAGAGAGAGGAGTCACGGACATGGATTTTGTGTAAGAAGACGGGAGTGCAACAAAAACCTAAGCGGATTCTACAAAGAACTGAGATCATAGTTTTCGATACTTTTTTGTAGCAAAAAAACCATGGCTTAGGTTTTATGGTCGGTTGCACAGCGTAGAAGAAGCTACCTTTCTTTTTGCTGGACATATTCCACTGCTCCTGCCAGGACCGCTGTAGATTCAGTCTTGGAAGGGACAATAGATCGTAACCCTGATGAGTATTGTGCGTGAGATCTGACGAAAAAGATGAACAAGCATCTTTAGCCAACGCATCAACACATTCGTTACCATTAATGCCACTATGGCTAGGTATCCAAACAAGCTGAACATCCTTTTGGTTATTAGCGCAGGATAGTAAAGTGTTTTTAATTTTGAAGATTATGGAACTGTGCAATTTACTTTTAAAAGGATTTTGAACTAAGGCTTGCAAACAGCTAAGGGAATCTGTAAAAATAACGGCTTTCTGAATATTGTGGTGTGACTCTATAAAAAGACAAGCTTCCAGTATAGCCACACACTCACCAGTAAATACAGAAGACTCCTTAGGGCATTTAAACTGTAGTATAATTTTGGAGTTCTGGTAGTAGACCGCAGCGCCAGTATGACTAAGATCGGTTAGTTTCGAAGCATCAGTGAAAAATACTTGGAAATCATTCCATCTCTCGCCCACCACCGCATTGAAAGTCGAATTCGCTGACGGAGATTTTTTGAAAATACCGATATCAAAGAAAATTTTTGGGATATAACTTAAAACTTCATAAGAAAAGTTAAAAAGGGGTAATCTAGGAAATTGGGCGATCGGGTTTACTAAATTTAGAATTAGTCTGAAGGATTTTAGGATTAAAGGGATTTCTTTATTTTTCCAGTAATTTGAGCTTCTGCATAAGGTATCTAGCTCGTTCATTCTATCTATAAGAGGGTGAGATGATCTACATATTAGTCTGGACACAAAACGGGAGGCCAGATATTGACGTCTGAGGGTTAGAGGAGGATCAGCACATTCGACCTGCAATGCGTTAACGGGAGAGGACTTCATACAACCTGAGATGATTCGAAGGCACTTGGACTGAATTCTATCCAGCCCAGCCAAAGCACCTTTGTTGCAAGGTATTAATAGATAAGTTCCATAGTCTAAAACACTACGAACTAAGGCATTATATACTAATTTCATGGTGTAGGGGTGAGCACCCCACCAAACACCCGCGAGAACTTTTAAAATTGAAATAATTCGTTCACATTTTTGGATTAAGAAATTTAAGTGATGTTTGCCAGTTAATTTTGAATCTAAAATAACGCCTAAAAACTTGACTTTACTAACTATGGGAATATTGTGGCCTAAAATGTTTACCGAGATAAGAGGGATGTGTCTTTTACGAGAAAAAATTACTGCCGAACTTTTTGGTGCAGATAATGACAGCCCATGGCTTAAAAGCCAATGGTTCAAAGAATCCAGTGAGAGGCATAGAGATGACGCCGCGTCAGTTATACAAGAATCTGACACATACAATACAATGTCATCGGCGTATTGTAACATCTGACAATTATTATTTAAGCAGGATCCAATATCAGCCGTATATAAATTGTAGAGTATGGGACTGAGGACATAGCCTTGCGGCAGTCCCTTCCATGTCTGTCTTTTATCGAATTCCTCACCCTGGACTCTCAGAACCAATGAACGGGACAATAGCAGTTCACATATGCATCGTATCATCTTAGCCGGAAGACTCAGCTGTTGCAATTTTTGCCTGAGTACGGGAAGGAGAACATTGTCATATGCAGAGGAGATATCGAGGAACGAAGCAACGATGGATTTATTTCTAGAAAAGGCCAAGTGTATATCCGTAACTAAAATACCAACACTGTCCATTGTGCTAAGCCCTTTCCTAAAACCAAATTGGTGGTTCGGCAGCAAGTCTCTCGATTCGACTATCCACTCCAGACGATTCTCAATAAGGTGTTCCAGTAATTTGGCTAGAACTGAAGAAAGAGCAATTGGTCTAAGGCCATTCGGATCATCTGCATGTTTGCCTGGTTTCAATAGAGGAATGATGACCTGCAACTTCCACTGATCAGGGACCCACCCATTAGTATAACAGAAGTTAAGAATATTTAAGAAGTAGATTTTAGTCTTTTTGCCTGAATGGGTTATAAATGAATATGGCACACCATCAATACCAGGAGCTGAGTCACGAACATGCTTGAGTACCACATTCAGTTCCTCCAAAGTAAATGGCGCATCAAGAGGATCCTCTGTAACATTGAGCAGGGGCGCGGTTTGGCATTCTGTTGAAAGTGGAACATAAGGTGGAGCTATTTTGTCAAAAAAATGTTCAGCTGTTTCCCTAGTGATTGGTGAAGAGATTGTTGGGGAACATCCGCGTCTAAATCTATTTATACTTTTCCAGACAACTGAAACTGGGGTGGAGGGGGATAAAGAAGAGCAAAATTTGACCCAGCCAGAACGTTTCTTTTTACGGAGAAGGCGTTTAGTTCTGGCATTTTGCTGGCAGTATGTCAACAGATTTTGTGTACTCATATCTGTATTGTAGCACACCTCAGCCTCGTTCCTAACCCTAACTGCCGCAGTACATTCTGGATCCCACCAAGGGGGTGAAGGTATTTTATTGCGGGCACTGTTCTTCAATGGAAAACAGGAATCTGCACTGGAGGTAATAGCTGTTATGAAACCCTCATAACAGTTCTTGGCATGGCAGTGACCAGAAGGGTCTGATAAATTTGAATTTGAATTTAAAGTTGGAAGAACATCAATTTTATCCTCCAATAATGACACAAATTTTGACTAGTCTGGTTTGGACAAGTTATATTTCAAAAGTGGAGGGGAAGTTTTTTCTAAATAAAATTTGTTAAGCAAAGATATGACTATAGGGTAGTGGTCACTACCATGCGACAAGGTTGTGCATTCCCAGTGAGTTGATGCTGCTAACTCAACCGAACAAAATGTTAGGTCTACGCAGCTCTTTTGTTGACCTGGAAGGGATCGTCGTGTCGAGCAGCCGTCGTTTAGGATGCAGAGATCTAAGTCATCCAAGATATCTACTAGAGCTAAACCAAAGGCATCACAGCGTTCAGACCCCCATCTATAATGGTGGCAGTTAAAGTCGCCCATGACCAGTAGCGGGCCATGAACATTGGACAAAATTTCTTGTAAAATTCTTAAAAAATCTGGGCGAGGGTGTGCAATATAAATGGAAAACACTGTGATGCCCTCTACCCTTCCTGCGGCAATGCTCATTTCACCTGTAAGTGGAGGTAAGGTATAGGGTAAAAGGGGGACTCGGTTGTTGACTAGGAGAGCTGACCCTCCATAGCCATCAGATCTGTCACATCTGACAATGTTAAACTGTGGCATACGGAAGCTAAGACTTGGAGTGAGCCAAGTCTCAGCTATGGAACAAGCTAAAGGCTTGTATTTATTTAGAAGGAATATGAGGTCGTGCTTTTTATGCCACACGCTCCTCACATTCCATTGAAGAAATACTTGGCGAGACGCCATTTCTAATGTCTAAAAGAAGAGTTATAAGTTGGTTGGCAACGTTGGACGGTGACTGCGTATTAGCAGTAGAGGAAGAAGTTATGATAGGAATAAGTTTTATAAGTATATCAATAATGGAAGAAGTAGTATTGTTGGAAGAGATATTGTTGTTTAGAGCGCAGCCATTGGGCTGTGAAGGTGGAGGGGTATTAATTATATGTTGGTGAGCAGCTTTGTCATAAGACGGGGAGAGAGGGGCATGGGATTTAGGTTTAAGGGTTACTGTCTTGCGATATGACTGAGAGATCGGAGTTTTAGCAATATTGGCGTAATTGCGGGAAGCTGTTGGAATGATTTTACTAGCCTCAACATATGATATGGATTTCTCAGCCATAACGGTTTTAATGGCTTTCTGTCTACCATGCTCGGGGCATGACTTGCTATTAGCAAAGTGATTTCCCGAACACAGAATACAGAAGGCCTCGCCCTCAGAAATGTTGCAACCATCACCTGGGTGATCATGGCCACATTTGCTGCAGCGTGGTTTGGACCTACATACGCTAGCCACATGTCCGAATCGACAGCATTTGCGACATTGGATGGTGGGAAATATGTACTGCTCTACAGAAAGGGCTGTGTAACAACAGTAGACTCTTTGGGGTAAGACTTGTCCATCAAAAGTGATGACACAGGTTTCAGTGGGTTTCCATTCAGTTTCCCCGTCTCTCTGGACTTTTCTATTAATACGACGAACTTTAAGGATGCGTCCACAACCTGCGGGCACATCTAAATATGAGATGGCTTCCTCTTCAGATAAATCTGAGGGTAAGCCTGTGACTACTCCCATCCTTGTTATGTTGAATGTGGGGATAGAGGCAGTATAACTGTACTTGGTTAATAAACTATTAACCAAGAATGAGTTGGCATCCTGGGGAGAAACGAATTCTACTGACACGCGATTTCTACCGATCTTTTTAACTCCATCACGGACAATGTTCGTGATGTTGTTGTGCATCAAAAATTTACCGAAATTCACGGGGTGCAAAGTTGTGCCTGAGTTGGGTTGGGTCTCTACACGGGAGACGTGGACGACAAAAGGAGCCTTATCTATTGCCGAATATTTGGCGCGTCCAATTTGGCTTTTCTGTTGTTTGTTTGGGGGGGTGGGCATTATAAGGGTATCTTCGTTGTTACCGGGACGTTTGCGGGAAGATTGTACCTGGGATTGGGATATATCCATCTCTGTAACACTGCAGACAACATCTGCGAATTATGACAGGGTATTCGGGAAATGAGGTGGTGAACGGGCTGGAATATCGGGGGGATCAGGGTCGGGCGGTTTGTTTATATCCATCTTGTGACTGAGAAAGGGATTAAAATAGGATAAATAGGTAGTACAAACCTGTTTACGTACACAAGGACAAAACACTTATAAACTAACAAGACACGAAAATAACAACAATGAACAAACAAGAATAATAAAAAAAAACACCGTAAAGTTCTAGACACACGTGCTATCCAAGAACCACTCAATAAAGTCGTAAATCCATACTAATATTATAAATTACAATTCGAAAGTAACAGTGTCTGTTTGTCGATCTGTCTGTCTGCCTCAAGTCGTGTCTGTCTGAAGTACAAGGTAGACCATGACCTGGGTTAGGATAAAGGATAATTCTCGCCCCGGTAATACCGAGATAATTTACGACCTCCGCGCTAGAAAACCACGCAACATTTATAAATATCACCTTTTCTACATACAACTTAATACTTGTTTAATTTAAAATATGAATAATTCCGATTCACCAAATTAATTTGAAGAATTTAATTAGAAATGTCGAATAACAAAACCTTTGAAACTTTCTCTTCTTGCATACCTTCACAAAGTACCTAATTAGTGCAGGCATTTAGATTATTCGTAGAATTTAATTATACAAATTGTTATTCCACTTTTATATTTTTAAGTTTAGTGTTGGAATGTATAATATTTGAAGGCATTGTCAGACACTTATAATAAAAATTCTTTTTGCCGAAAATGCGAAGTTTTTTCTTCAATCAAAGTTTTCTGTGTGAAACGTGAAGAGTTTTTTTATGTATAATTAGTTGTTAATTTGTAAATAGCGTTGGTATTATACTTGACTATTCACGACTTATTAATTCGTGATTGTATTAAAAACATGTTCCGGTAAAAAATCTCATTGAGTTAACACCTTAGGAATCATAAATATTTAACAAACCAGCCATAAAATTATTATAATGACTATGGTATTTTATACGTTTAAGCATCAACTCAATTAAGGATAAATAAATACAATAAAGTACTTTAAAAGTCTTCTTAAAACTCCTTATTTATAAATTGAATTCACGCAAGTTAAATTTGTGACTCAAACGGGAAACCAACGTTAAAATTTATCAAAATCTCAAAAAAAAAAATGTATGTAAGGAGTAAAATGAACTTACAACAAAATCCAGTATCCAAAAGAACTTCAACACGTCCAACCAATTACGAAACCCCAAAATCACAAGTTCACTGCACTATTCGTTCACGCACACAAGAAAATTCGGAAAACTTTTCGGAAAAATTCACTCAATCACACGATAAAAAACTCGCAAAAAAAATCGCAGCATCAAATCCGGAGTAAAATGAGCCTTAATAGATCGATTTATGGTTGATAATCACTCGTTGTAGCAGTGATAGTGATGTCCGCGAATGATGCGTGTTTACGGCGTCGTGTGTGCCGCTATTTTGCGCGCGCGCACCTGTGCTCGCCCACCGCCCCGTAAGTGGGTGACATAGAATTCAGGTAAAGCCAGCAGGTTTAGAAATTCGATTATGATATTTTGGACATTTTTTGAAAAATGTGTTTTATTGATTCTGTTTGGCAACTGCATTATTTTCTGCCATATCTAGACGTTATCGAATTCCGTACGGCAACAGCAGACACGGACTTATTGTATCCTTTACTTTCTGATTGTGTGGTTCGCCAGCGCAAAATTGACGCTTCGATAAAATGTGACAGTGACAGTTTTCCTATTTCACACAATACATAGAAAAAGAATATCCATTTACATCAAATTAACCAATTATCATCAACTATGAAATAATTAAAAAAACACTTTCTCAACAGCCCGCAAAACAACCACACACAGTAAAATATAACTTTCTGTCAATTGTTTACATAAACAACATAATTGGTTCGTTTAGGAAAAGTTGTTAAATACATAAAGTTCCAAAACGCTCAGAATAAACATCGTTGTGCCGGTCTATGAGCGCAGACCTTAATGACGAGCATTTAACTTTCACTGACTTTTGACAAATTATGCTCATCTTCACTAGATATTTTGGACAGGTTTAGGTAAACAACGCTGAAGGGCTTATAATCATTTGTGTTCAGTAAAGGTAGGTGAAGGTCGGTAGTGAAGTATTATTAAGGTCTATCTACATTATCCACGCTTTTCCAAAATGGAAGAAATCATTTGGGCAAGGGTATTAAGAAGAAGATATAAAAAGTCGGTAAAAGTTATACAGACATTGAGAGACGGAGACAGAGACTACAACACTGACTAAACATGCGTTCGTTACAAATCCAGTTTATAACTGTCAGATTGAAACTACTGCAGATCTCATGACAACTCAGAACTATTTCAAGCCATGCCAATCACAGCATCTAACACGAGATTAAATTATTGTACTGTTCTTATTTTACCTCTTACCGAGTTACCGGGTTAACAACGCGACGTAGCCCAAAGAATTGCAGTGGGCAGGGCACATTGCTCGCTAAACGGATGGCCGGTGGGGCCGAAAAGTTCTGAAGTGGCGACGGCGAACCGGAAGACGATACGTTGGAACACCTCCCACTAGGTGGACCGATGACCTGATAAAGGTTGCGGGAATCCGTTGGATGAGAGTCGCACGGGACCGGTCAATGTGGCGACACTTAGAGGGCCTATGTCTAGCAGTGAACGTCTTTCGGGTGAAATGATGATGATGATGATGACTGTTTTAATTTTATATCTCAGCCGAACCTGGACTTGCGTTTAGCCGTAAATCGTCGGATGTGAATAGGCCTGTGTCCTGAAAAAAACTTATTAATCCGTCAGTTACATTAACCAAAGAATATTTGACGCGTATTTTTTCTTTTGTTACGTCAAATAAAATTGACGAAGATACGACGCTTTTAAAATTCGCAATACGTTACGCCGTACTATCGCCGTATTTTTGGTGTCGCCGTGTTTTTCGTCACGAGTGATGTCAGTATTAATTGATTTACAAAAAAAAAATACGTATCCATTATTTTCCAATACTCTAAAACTGACATACTAATTGCTGGAAACTAGCCAATTAGTGTCTAGTGTGAAAGAAGATATGGCTAGAACGAGGTGTGAACTACTAGAGAAGTATGGGTAAGAAAGACATGCTGCGCTGAACCCAAATAAATTGGGAAAAGGCAGGAGAATGATGATGTAATAGGTGACAGTAGAGTTCAAAATCCCATGTTCCGTCTACCTACAAATGTACCCTGATTCTAACTCAGGCTCTAACACAGCATGTGGGATTTAGCAACAGTTGCAATCACAAGTAGTCGCAACTTGTTCAACATTATTTAATTCTGCGACCTCCGGCCGGCCTCACACCTACGTCTAGTTGTAATGCGCTTTTACAAAGTCAATGCTACGAGCTTTGCTAAGAGGATTCGATGTACTTACCTATACAGTTGGTAAATTACGAAATAACATAGTCGTTGGCAATCAAATGAATTTGAAATACAAACAGGCCTATGATTTTGAATTGTTTTACCTTTTTTTTATATTTACATATTAATTTTTTCGGGTTGGGAAATCATCTTGGGAATTTATAATAAAATAAATAAAATTATTCCATTGTATAGATTTAACTTATATGAAATTAAAAATAAATTACGAAAATGGCTCTTATCCTTATCTTATGATGAGACAGAAAATATATTGGCTATAGAATCATAACATAACAAACTACACTAAAAGACAGTTTTTAAATACTTTGATTTCACATACACACCTCACCACACACACACCACACTCATTTACACACCCCTAGATACACAATCACAATATTTTGTTTAATCTGCTGTGTTAAAAAAAAAAAAAAAAAAAAAAAATACTGTAAACAAACAGAAAAGTCACGGTTGTATTATATAAATTGAAGCCGCAAAATCTCCGACTCCTAAGATACAGGTCTGCGTACCTAGTTTAGGAGCCCGGAAAGCTGACCATTATTTTAAAATTGATAGTACAACCCACTGTTTCCATCGCTATGTATTGTTTTTGTCCCTTGTTATGTACTAATAAACGATTATTATTATTATTATTATTATTATTATCAAATAACTTCTCCCACTCTGGGCGGAGCGGAAGGGAGTGTCAGACTTTTACTGACTAAAACCCATCCATGTTCCTTCCTCGCCCTTTATGTTCTGGGGCCACGGTATCTCTTTGGATCAGACCCGCAGCCCCGGCAGGTGAATTTATTTACCCAACATTAACACAACAAGCACAAATACAGTGTCTGGATATTTATTAAAGAGCAGTGGTGGCCCATAGGTGGCGCCCCGACTGACGAAAACAGTAAGTCGTGGGTTCGAACCTTACTTAGTGTCATTTAAGTCATCACCAGTGCTCTCAAAACGGTGAAGGAAAACATCGTGGGGAAACCGCCATGTCCTAGAACCAAAACAATCTAAGAGATGTTACATCTACCCACCTGCACTGGGCCTGCGTGGTGGATTATAGCCCTTTCCCTCTCATGGAGAGGAGGCCTGTGTCCACACAGTGGAAACATTAATAGGCATCAGCCTTTTTATACTTACTGCTGGGAATGAAGAACTGATGTTTTAGTCATTAAAATGTGTAGAACCACTGCTATAGTATGAACTAAACTAGCGACCCATCCCTTACATATATATTTATACATAAACGTTCCTCTTGAATGACTCTATTTATTGCTGAAAACTGCATCAAGAGCGTACTTTAAAATATATACGCGTACAAACTGCGGGAGTGACTTTGTTTTATATTATGTTACAAAGATAGTATAACCGAAGGAACTTCAACTGTGTACTAACTCGGTAAAGATCTTTGTTCCCTAATGGAAAAACGTCTAACTTAAATAAACCAACTTCTGGTTTTCACAAAAGAGAAGACCACTTTTGTTCCAGCCCCAGTTCTATTCGACTAACCAGGAGTTCTTGACAAATCACCCATAAAAAAGAAATCACCCGGACTCGAACCCAGCACTTTCGTCGTATACGGACCGTGGCCACCTCACTTTGAACGCCAGCATACTTTCGATATAATTGCTCGACAGTGCACAATTAGACACATGTACACTGAATAGATTATCGCGTTACGTATTTAGAGGTCCTTATGAGGGTGGTTGAAGCTAACGTGGTTCTGGTCACAAAGATACTTTTTTTTCCAAAAATGTACTCCAGAAAATTAGTCATTTACAAAAAAAAAGTCCTTATGTACCCAAGACCAGAAATCTCGGGTTCGTAAACAATAATGATCACCTCTTGGGATATTGGCTTTCACTGCATTGAAACGTTTTTCCTACATAGTTGTCATTCGCCTGTCTTGTAAGCAAGACCAAGCAAGCCTAACATGCAAGCAAGCAAGCAAGCAAGCAAGCAAGCAAGCAAGCGAGCGAGCGAGCAAGCTCTACTGCTGATCATGTAGTAGTGTGATTGATGCTGGGTTTTTCCACCAGACATTTCTACGCAGCAGCCCCGACTGGTCCAGTGCCTGGTTGACGGCGACAGGATCGCACCCTATTACTTCGGACTTCAAACAAGTGACTAAATATAGGAGAGCACCTCTGCATAACACTTCAGGATAAGAAAACAGTCGAAACTTTGTTTTATGTTAATTTTGAAATGTGGATAGGTAGGTTTTAGGAATTTTTCAATTCAAGCCGGTTTTTTCTGAGATTAGCGAGTTCAACCAAACAAACAAATAAACAAACTCTTCTGCATTATAATATTAGTATAGATAGGCCTAGATGGGCACTTCTAAAACGTCGAAAAAGGTGCACAGTTCGCGTTGGTCAATTCCATGGAGAAGATCCAGTAAAAAAACCATGAAAGAAACCTCCATGCAGGTTACTCTTTTACTCAAAGGACAGACCTCAGATTCTGCCTTCCTCGTTGAAAAATAGTTGCGTGATGTTTTGATAAATGTTATGTAACATGTAAAGCATTCAGATTACTTAATCATCCATCAACTGTTTGATATTCGTCGGTGATTGCTGTTGGTACATTCATCACTTGACATTATTTTGAAGGCTATTGGTAGTTAAATAAGAACACCTGACCTTTTAAGTTACTTGAGTGTAAAATTTTTGTTTAAATAACTAGCCGTGTACTTGATGGGATTTATAAAAGACGAATTTCTATACAAACCTTTAACCCCCATTAAACGCTTCTACAGGATACCTTTTTTTTTTTTTTTTTTTTTTTAAGGATGGGAAATCATCAAATGACCCCCCCCACTCTGGGCGGAGCGGGAGGGAGTGTCAGACTCTTACTGACTAAAAACCATCCATGTTCCTTCCTCGCCTTTTACGTTCCGGGGCCGCGGTATCTCTTTCGAACAGGCCCGCAACCCCGGCAGGCTTCGGCCCTTGTGCGCCCCTCTCTTTTTGCTGACACTCTTTGAGGCGCGCGTGGAACACGAACGCGCCGTCGACACGGCCTGTCGTCGTCGTTAGACGGCCGGACGGCTAGCTAGCCCATAGCCAGCCGTCCACAGGCCCGCATCTACGGTGGCCGGTAGCCACCTCGTGGCCCCCGACGCCCGTTGCGTCTCCCGCGGCGGCCGGGAAGAGAGGATCTCTCCCTCTCTCGTTCCGCCACCTCCTTCGCTAGCATAACTGCTACGCAGAAGGATACAGGATACCTAAGTTTTCAAAAATGCTTTTTTAGAATAGGAACTCTTTTCCTAATTATCCTAGGCTGAGAGGATTTTTGGGGTGAGTGAGTGAACATGAGATTGTTTATTTACTTAGATAATAACTCATCATCTGCCTAGCCTTTTCCCAACAGTGTTGGGGTCGGCTTCCAGTCTACCATCTACCATCTACCATCCTTACATACTGGGTTTACTCCGTGCCTCTGAAAGCACGTTAAGCTGTTGGTCCCAGCTGTTGTTTGTAGATCTTTCGATAGTCGTTACAGGTAGTCAGTGGCCCCAAAAGTCTGACAACCAGTCTTACCAAGGGGTATTGTATTACCAAGTTTTAACTGGGTTGTGGAGTTCAGATAGGCAGTCGCTCCGTGTAAAATAACGGTATTCAGGTGCCTCCGGTTGGCCTGTGAACGGTTAGCTATGGGCCAGCAAGCCGTCCGTCCGTCTAATGACGACAGGCCGTGTCGACGGCGCGTTCGTGTTCCACACGCGCCTCAAAGAGATGTCAGCATAAAGGAAGGGGCCAGCAAGAGCCGAGGCCTGCCGGGGTTGCGGGCCTGTTCGAAAGAGATACCGTGGCCCCGAAACATAAAGGGCGAAGAAGGAACATGGATGGGTTTGAGTTAGTAAAAGTCTGACACTCCCTCCCGCTCCGCCCAGAGTGGGACAAGTTATTTGATGATTTCGCATCCTAAAAAATCACCAAAAAGAAGGTGCTTTCGGTTAGACTGAAAGCTGACCCTAACATACTAGGGAAAAGGTTAGGCAGATGGTGATTTCATCCACCAAAAACTAACAATTCCAGAAAAGCACTTTAACTAAGAATATATACATGAACATCTTCATTAACAGAAATATTTGGCGTGACATTGACCGCCAGAATTAATTAATGAATATAAATTCTAGAAAGTTATGCCGCCCGACTGTTACTTTCGGTCGTAAAATAGTAAAGTTGTAAATATAAATTGTTTAGTGGTCTGGAATCGGAAACATCGTTAATTGAATTGAAAGAATTCATCATGACAGAAAGCCATTTTTATCCAACTACGGCGAAGCCAAAAATAAGGGTTACATTTTTATCCAACTACGGCGAAGCCAAAAATAAGGGTTACATTTTTATCCAACTACGGCGAAGCCAAAAATAAGGGTTACATTTTTATCCAACTACGGCGAAGCCAAAAATAAGGGTTACATTTTTAGCAGTCTATGTATGTTTATTTGTATTTAGGTATGTTCCTCCGTAACGCGTAAACCATTCATCCGGTTTTAATGAATAAGGTGCATGTCAATCGATTCATGATTATGCCTGGGTTAATAAGCTACATTTTAACCGACTTCGATAATAGAAGGATAAGATTTTCCTTGTAAACCCAGAATTTAATCATAGTGTGAATTGCAGTAGTCGAATTTTTACTGGTAGGTTCGAGGCTCTGAGACTCCGAGGACCCTTAAAATAATTAAGACGGCTCATGCAGTAAGATCGTAGTTGATCTGTAAGGCTTCTTGTTTTTAATAGCACATAGTATACTAGTCCAAAGCTGGGTAAAGCCCTTGTCCAAGCCCTTCAGGAAATTCTTTTCCCTCGCCACTACGATCCAGCCTTCACATTAAGCATCCAGGTTATCACGCCACTGCCGGGGCTGCGGGACTGTTCGAAAGAGATACCGCGGCCCCGGAACGTAAAGGGCGAGGAAGGAACATGGATGGGTTTTAGTCAGTAAAAGTCTGATACTCCCTCGCGCTCCGCCCAGAGTGGGAGAAGTCATTTGATGATTTCCCATCAGAAAAAAAAAGGTTATCACGCCACTTCTTTCGGCGCATCTGCAGGCACTGCGGTTTCTTATTGTTACAGAAAAACAAACCAGTTCAAGACAAAATCTCTAATTACGATAGTCGCAGGTTCAAGTTGGTGTATTTACCATAATCTAAGTAACCTACTGATTTGTTAATCTTGTACTTGTTGTTCTGCTAAAACGATGTAAGCTAATTCGAAATGTTTTTAACTAAGATGCGTATTTGTATTTGTTTTTTGTTTTTTAACTACGCTTACTGGCAGATAAAACTGTATATCTATTTATGTTTTTCTCTGTAAGTGAATTTGTAATTCTTTTGAGAAAACAAATATCTTTAACCGTATAATTTACCTAAAACCATACAAAAGGTTGATGAAAGGGTTGTAGAGTTTGTTTTCCTCAGAATTCGGCACTGCTTTATGATACTGGTATAAGGGTGAATATTTATTTAAAAAAAACACACTTAACATGAGAGATTATGAATAAGTAGAGATTAAATTTTGCAAGCAGAATAATATTTCAGTTTTACTTGACACATTTTATTAATAATTACATTGATTTATTAACTAATTAATTGTATTGTGTAATCATGTTTTTTTAATTTTTATTTTATACTAGCTGACCCACGCAACTTCGTCGGCGTCACATAAGAGAGAAAAACGAAAGGAAAAACACGTCCCCGTTTTTGCAACACTTTTTATTCCTGCTCCGCTCCGCTAATGATTGTAGCGTGATGTTATATAGCCTAAAGCCTTCCTCGATAAATGGACTATCCAAAACAAAAAATAATAAAAATTAGCGCGTTCAACCAAACAAACAAACTCTTCTGCTTTATAATATTAGTATAGATATCTGAGTCATAATCTCTCTATTGTCTCTTTTACTTTATCTTCATTTTGCTAAAAATACGTATAATGTAGTGGGCTGCAATTTGTTTACTACATATGTATATTAATGTTATTTGTAAAAATATTGGATATATTGTAGCTATTAATTATCCCATTCCAAATAAAACGCAGTAAAACAATAATAATGTGAGTCAGTTGTCTGTTGACTAACAAAATAGTCTAAGATCCCGCTATACAACGACCTTCACCGAGATGCTCATTTAATGAGACGTATTTTTTATGTTATTAAATATGCCAATAAATATATCCTATATGGGTTGCCTAACAAATTTCAGTCCAGAGTATTTTTAATTAATAATTTAAAAACATTTTTTTTTTAAACATTGCACCGGTGTGATTATTAAATAAATTTGATACCAATCGAAAGTTTGAAGCCCATAGAATATGCAAACGTTAGGTTGCCTATTTTTTTCCGGTCACAACCACGGGTTGCCAGGTGTAAACAGGTAAATCTATAGGTACTAGCATTTTGCAACGGTCTGATTATTGAATCAAACTTAGATAAAATGAAAGATTATTTCATAAGGAACACGGTGGTATAGGGTTGCCTGCGAAAAATCAGTCCCGAATTAGGGTTGTCGAATTTTAAATAATAAAATATCGCTGCGAGTGAATGTGTGTGAGAGAGAGGTCCCAGACCAACCATCCCACGCGGTAGAAAAGGACGCAGCGTAGCTGCTGTTTAAAGTCCGCCCATTTAAAGAAGGAGAGTGCGCATGCTATTTGTGCTTGGAAATGAAAAGGATAGCGATAGACTCGAATATGCTGTGCATTATTTTGGAGTAGTTAATTATTAATATACAGAAATAGTTATTTAATTTTTTATTTTTTAATCAATTAAAGTCTATCGCTATCCTTTTCATTTCCAAGCACAAATAGCATGCGCACTCTCCTTCTTTAAATGGGCGGACTTTAAACAGCTGCTACGCTGCGTCCTTTTCTACCGCGTGGGATGGTTGGTCTGGGACCTCTCTCTCACACACATTCACTCGCAGCGATATTTTATTATTTAAAATTCGACAACCCTAATTCGGGACTGATTTTTCGCAGGCAACCCTATACCACCGTGTTCCTTATGAAATAATCTTTCATTTTATCTAAGTTTGATTCAATAATCAGACCGTTGCAAAATGCTAGTACCTATAGATTTACCTGTTTACACCTGGCAACCCGTGGTTGTGACCGGAAAAAAATAGGCAACCTAACGTTTGCATATTCTATGGGCTTCAAACTTTCGATTGGTATCAAATTTATTTAATAATCACACCGGTGCAATGTTTAAAAAAAAAATGTTTTTAAATTATTAATTAAAAATACTCTGGACTGAAATTTGTTAGGCAACCCATATAGGATATATTTATTGGCATATTTAATAACATAAAAAATACGTCTCATTAAATAAGCATCTC
Organism: Xestia c-nigrum; assembly: GCA_916618015.1. NCBI lineage: Eukaryota > Metazoa > Arthropoda > Insecta > Lepidoptera > Noctuidae > Xestia > Xestia c-nigrum. Next base: position 6,718,236 of record OU745245.1, on the reverse strand, counting down.
GGTGAAGGTTGTTGTATAGCGGGATCCTATACTAAAAGAGAAATGAAAACCTCCACGCATGCTATTCTCGATGCAAAAAAATCCACTAGATTATCTATACTACCAATTAACCACAAACTTCAAATACAAAGTCCAGTAATCGCTCCGAATCTTATTCTGTACGCATACCAGGTCGATAGTACATAGCCCAGGTAGCACATAACTATTGCACACACTGTTCCGAATCGTTAATTAAAATTGCGTCCAGTTTTTTAACACAACTCAAGCAAAAACTCGCATGTTACAGTCTCTTTTGATACTTGACTGTTGGCCGTTTTCATTAACATTAAGCAAAGCTTAAATTAATGCCCAAATATTTCTGCAATATTAAATTGGTGTTTTTTGTAAACTTAGCATTTCATCTATGGGAGGAGCTCGTAGCTAAATAATAACAGCCGTTCGGGCCGATCTTTAGGTTAAGCCGTGCTTGCCTAGGTTGGTCTGTGGATGGGTGGCGATCCCTTACATACCGAGTTTCCTCTGTGCCTCGGAAAGCATGTTAAGCTGTTGGTCCTGGCTGTCATTTTAGATATTTGGCAGTCGTTACAGGTAGTCAGTGGCCCAAAAAGTTTGACAGCCAGTCTTACCATGTGGTATCGTATTACCCAGTATTGACTGGGTAGTGAAGGTCAGATAGGCAGACGCTCCATGTAAAATACTGGTGTCAGCTGCATCCGGTAGGACTGGAAGCCAACCCCAACATAGTTGGAAAAAGGCTAGGCAGATGATAAGCATTTTGAATATGGATGAAGGCACAAAGTACATAAAGCCATGCGCCACCTGCTTCAATCCTTACATAACATAACAAAACATAACATAACGTAACGTAACGTAACATAACAACATAACATAAAGTTACGTAACATAACAACATAACATAACATAAAATAACACAACATAACATAACATAACGCCTGTAATCTTTGAATGGTTACGTGGAAGTGTACTCACTTAAAGTACACTCACATCTCGCCAGTTATGAGACAAGTCCCATTTAATTACGGCGAGCCTATTGTCAGCAACTGGTCACAAATGGAGACTCCGTGGCTGCTACTGGGAAATTCCTGATGAAAAAACCCAATAATTAGCGTATAGCGTTAAGCGTAGTATTGAATAAAATTATTCTCTGATTTTCAGTAATGACACCTACCACTGCTTGTCTCTGCATTACCTATAGTTTGATAATGCATCAAGCCTTATGGCATTAAGTCCACATTTTGCCTTGTTGGTCAACAAGGCAGTCTCCTTCACTATACTCCTTAAACACCTCTTAAAAATTGGCGTTACTTTATGTATGTATGTTTTTATTTACGAGTTTTTTATGTGACGCCTAGTGTAGGTACTGTAGGTAGACTAGACGCCGAAATGACACCAATTAGCTTTTAAGTTTGTAACATGAACTAGTCTCACGGAAAATCGATTTCGTTTTGAAAAGTAGTAGAAGCAAGAGTTGGTGAGTTAAAGTTTAAACTTTTTTTTAAATCAAAAACCAAAGTATAAAAATGAAGGAAAATGCGCATCTGTAAAGTGGTTTCAGTGAAGTTGTTTAATGGAAAACAATCATAAAAACACCGATGACAGCTTGTTGGTTTCAGTTCTCTGTTTTTGTCAAGATTTCTCTGACCCTCTCACCTGACCTCAAAATAAAATATCAAAAACAAAGCTATTCATCAAAAAAACCAAACTAAACCGCCTTCAGAACACAATATACCACACCAGACGGCTGTTTACTCAAAATCCCACTCTATCCCTACCATTCAGTGCCCACATTCCCTTACACCCTAGTCTCAGTTCTAATCGATTCAAATAGGTATCATATCAGTCCTTAGGCGGACGTCCATCACATTGGTAACGGGTACAGATCCTTATAGGGCCGGTGAACGGTCGGCAGCTCATTCACTCAATATTTATTACTGACGGATACTGTTTCACAAAGTTTTTATGAACTCATAAATCTGGGCATTCTAGGTTTAAGGACAGCGGGGTAATGGGGCATTGCCTAATGGGGAATGGACAGAACCAAATCTGAGGCGTGTTTTGGCCTCATTGACTGTAATAGTGCGTGTCTGTTGTTTGAAAACATTCTTCGGACATTAATCAGTCGGATTAGCTGTATTGACTACCTAAGACAATTATTATTTATAGACAGCCATTGATATTATACTAGCATAGAAATAACGATAGAACCACAAAAAACACTCATCGGCTTCACTTTTCCCCAAGTATTTTAGGAACGGCTTTAAGACTAACCTGAAGCAGCCGAATACTGTGGCTGACTATCTAATTTCGACAATCCAGTAAGTCTGACAACCAGTAACCGTGGGACCTTGGTAAGACTGGTTGTCAGATTTTCAGGCTTCTGACTACTCATAAACTCTGCCGGAGATAACGTACCGGCCTAACTACCGACAACCTTAAAACGTAGCTGGACAATCTGGACGCGAAAGTCAGACGAGAGAGTGCTGTGACAGAGTACTGCACAGGAACGTGGGGCAGCCTATATTCACCAGTGTATTACAATAATTGTCTTATCATAACTTAGTCTACACAAAACAGTCGGTGATAAGTTGTATCAAAAAAAGATTGAAAAGATTAAATATGTCACCGTAAAATTATCAAATAAGTTATATTGTAATATCTCTAGCGATATTGTAAAATATCGAAATATTGTCAAATGAACTTAATGCTTACAACAAAACGCATTATTTTTCGTGTAAATGCATGCGATGGTAGTCAACCTACGCGGTGTGAAGGGAAGAAGGGGTCCCCCTTGCCCAGTGGTACAACTCTCATGAAAAGATATTCTACCATTCCTGAGAAATACAGATTATTATAACCTAACCTTAAAACACTTTATATTCCCCTAAAAAGCGTAGTCGACGGAGACCAGCTTCGCGGGTATTTCCGAGTGCAAGGTTTAAAGGAACCTAACTAACCTAACGGGAGGGGGGCCAAGTCCGATTATGGGGGCAGAGATACTTCCGTATGTTCAGTTGACAATAATTCGAGATTTTACAATATCGCTAGAGAGAAACACGTTATATTGTAATATAACGTGTTTGACAATTTTACGGTGACATATACATTCGTTTGCAGGCAGTTTAACCCTCAATATCATCTGATCAACGAAATTAATCGACATCTAAAAGCTTATTACTCACATCATTGACGAAAATGAGCCACAAATGCTCTTAAACCCGCTATGATATCAACGAGATGGAATCTGTTTGAGATACAAACACTACTAGATACAGTTGGTCACTTTCACTGAGCACAGTGACCACCCATTATCTTGGCATGTAGTCACGCAATCTTCTGGTTTCATCTTACAGAGGATAATGATCTCTATGTGCATTTAGGATAGTGTAGTTTTCATTGAGCAAAATTGTATACGAGTATTCTGATAAAAAATTAAAAATATAATACCTAACTATTAGGAAAGTAATTAAATAGCTGTATGTTAAAAATAGCCAAATTTAACAAGTGTTTTTTGTATTTTAAACAAGTCTTGTTTTATTTTGTAACTTTTGTTTCGTCATTCATATACTTACGTAGTTTCTATTTTTATTAAATATGCGATTTTTACAGTGGGTTTTATACTTTTCTTAACTATAAGATCTCATACAATGATTTTATTATTTTTTTAGTTACTTGTAACTTAATTAAGTTGGATGCTGCCGCGAAATTACAAATATTGTTACGCATTTTTTTGCAATTTGCAGGCCAGTACTAGCTTGTATGTTGATTTAAAAATTATCCGGGCTGTAAGACGTATGAACGTTACAGAATTATAATCATCAATACAACCCTCCAAGTTCATGAAAGACGATTGAATGACTATTTCGTGAGAAAGTCATTCACCACCATTAACCACCAAAAGTCATTTGCCACCTTAAAACTAATATGCAACAACGCTGTTCGGCATTACACGAAGAATAATGAAAGGAACTTCCCAAAGCCAGCTTCTTCAAATAGACCTCTACCCCCTAAAAATAGAAATAATAGACAAATTAATATCACGCTTGTAATCTGCGACGGGTAGGCAGAGGCGTACCTTATTAGTACACCCACATTGCGCCCGTTATGTTTAAGTCCCATGTAATAGGGAGCGAGCCTATTGCCATCAACCAGGCGCAGTTGACTCTGTGGCTGCTACTGAGAAATTCCTAAAGGAAAAACTCGATAACACTTTACCCGCCATGAGAATCGAACCCAGGACCGTATGCTCAGCGGTCACGCTTACGATGACTAGACCAACGAGCCAGTCAAATAACGTAAATACAGGATGTTATTAAAATAATTAATTAACTAAATCAAGTAATTAATTATTTAACTTATTAATTATTTAATGAATAAATTAATTTTCTTAATTAAGACTAAACCAATCACGCAAGGCCTACATTAAATTAACTGATCATCATTTACGACAATTACAAAATAAAATCAAATCCGTTCACAATTAATCTATTATTTATAGACACTTCATTAGCCAACAATTAAAAACTGATTTAATAACAACAAACTTAATCAAAAATCTGCACTAAAATGATTAAATCATTCGTAATACTTCAATCAATTTAATACGTTGACCTCAGTCAATCAGAATTTACATTTGTTTTTAAACCGAGATCCTAAAAGCGTTAATTGATGACACTGGCCACCGCGATTACTAAAACAGGCTCATCAATGTACCTAGTTTATACTTATGGATGCAAGGACACCCAATTACATATTTTGAGCGACCAACTGTTTTAGGTATGGGTTTATGGAAAGCTAAGCGAAGACTGAGCGAATATAAAGAGTGTAAAAAGAATAAAGAAGCATAAAACACTTGTTCTCCGTGTCTTTGCGATTTTTTTTTGTTCTACACCTTACCTGGGAACCTTCTAGTTACGGATGTATTGGGGGTTAAAGTTACAACTTTTCCACAAGTTTTTTTAATACATCATGTTTTAACGTAACATTTTTCTTTAAGTACCCCCACGACCTCCGCACTATTCAATCCATCCACCAGAAGAATGAGTGCGGTACATTGAGTTACACCGCAAATCGTTATTTTTCACCCAGAAAGAAAAGTTGTTTCCCAGCGACACTTTTTGCGTAAAGTTACTTAATATGATTTTCAGAAACCTTGGTTGACGACTTCATGATGAGGTGCTTCACACCCTGTATGTTATAGCTAAGTTATTTTTTTTAGAAATGCTTAATGCAAGATGCTGTCTGTCAAAGCTGTTCCTCGAGTCAAGTCAAAGAAGAATACTGACTCAATCAAAAGCTGTCAATTCAAGTAACATGGAGCAGGTGTATCTATTGATGGTCAAACCTGTTAGTAAAATCTGGTAAATACCACGTGTTAATATTCTATTGGTGCTTTAACTTTGACGATGGTCTTTTTACTGGTTCAATGGTATTTTTAATGGCCTACATTGTGTTCCACTGCTGGGAAAAGGACTCTCCTTTCTTCATACAAACCTCACTGTTGTCCCACTTTTGGCCACGTATGCCTCGCGAACATGATCAGATCGTCACACCACCTACGCCGTGGTCGACTTCGTCGGCGATGAACACCCTCAGGCGTCCAGTGAGTGACGATCTTTGCTCACCTCTCCGGATCCATACGTGCGACATCACCAGCCCACGCCCACTTTAGCTTGGCTGTTTTAACTCCAACATCAGCTACATGAGTTATTGCTAATATTACTGTCGACCAATAATAATAATATCAAGTTGGCAACATTTAACAGCAGAATGCTAAATCCAACCATATGGCTATCGCTAACTGGACCAACGCCTTTACAGTTAGAATTCATCAACAAATTATGGAAACTTGGATGACCATTTGAGGATTTTGTTAAAAGACTAAAGAGCACACGGGATTCCGACCTTTGGATGTTAAGTTGTATTTACGAAAATATTCTCCTTCAATTATTGTTTATCTACATACATAGATCCACTAACTTTTTCCCACGGTATCGTCACCTAAACGTGGTTATGGTATATTTGTGTGCCAAAGGAGATCACCCAGCCTACATACATTTTTGGGCTATTTTCAAAAGCCAATCAAACTATCTATAAGCTCTATTTAATTATTGCGTTTATAGCAGGCGGGCGACAAAAAAAAAATTACCCAATCTGGGTGATCTCAGATATTTTGTGGTTGAATAACTTCTCGGTAAATTGACTTACGATTTTGGTGTAATAATAAAAATGGTTTATTATGTTATGCTCTATACAAATAATGGTTTATTTTGGTTGATCAGCACTTTTGAAAATAGCCCAGTTTGGGTGATTGAGTAGATAGAAATCAGGTCTCTATGAAAATGTAACAGACAGAATTACTTTTTTGGGTACTCGAATTGTACCCTACAGGACCCTATTACTAAGCCTGCACTGTCCGTCCGTCCGTTTGTCTGTCTGTATATCATAACCCGTTATAGGTAGACATTTGAAATTCACAGAATGTTTATTTTTGTTGCCCCTATAACAACAAATAATAAAAATAAATTAAATATTAAAGGGGGCTGGCTGTCCTATTACGATATGGTACGAAATGCTTCTTGCACAAATCCGACTCACTAGCCGGTTTTTAGGGTTCCATAGTCAACTAGGAACCCGCCATGCCTGTCTGTCCGTCCGTCCTCGCTTAATCTCTGTGACCGTTAGCACTAGAAAGCTGAAATTTGGTACCAATATGGGTATCAATCACGCCGACAAAGTGGTAAAATAAAAATTGGAAAAAATGTTTTATTACGGTAGCCCCCTATATGTAAAGTGGGAAGTGATTTTTTTTTAATTTCAACCCCAACGTGTGATATATTGCTGGAAAGGTATTTAAAAATGAATAGGAGTTTACTATTATCATTTTTTCATATTGTACATCATTTCGGAAATAATCGCTCCAAAAGTAAAAAACAATGTGTGTGTGTGTCCCCCCCCCCCTCTAACTTTTGAACCATAAGTTTAGAAAATATGACAAAAATCTGAAAAATAGAACTTTATAAGGACTTTCTAGGAAAATCATTTTGAACTTGGATGGAAACAAGTTTTTGTACAAAAAAGACAAAAAGTTGTACAAAATCATTTCTGGACTAAGTTTGTAGTATAATCGTATATGCAAGCATTTTTTTTTAACTTCGTTTACATATTTAATTATCCTGAACGTATCTTTTTTCAAACAAAAAAATAATTTTTAAAATCGGATTGGATTGATCACTTATTGTGACGGACGGGAAACTACAGACCCTACACTGAGCGTGGCCCGACACGCTCTTGGCCGGTTTTTTTTTTAAATATTAGTGTGGAAGTAACTTTTGCAATAGCAATACTTAACAAAATATTTTAAAGACCGGATACGAGGGACATGCGTAAAATTCTCAGGCTCTTAAGTAGCAAAGGAAACTAAACTAAATTAATCTTATTTAGCTGCTTACATTAGGGATGTGTGCATCAAAATTTACATAAAACATTAGTTAAGAGCTAGAGCTAAGGCTACCACTACCTACTTGTTTTCGTCTTGTTTACATCGTGACTCAACTGGGATCCCACGTTTGTATTTCCTATTCAATATTATACCGGCTTTTTTTTTTTTTAAGGATGGGAAATCATCAAATGACCCCCCCCACTCTGGGCGGAGCGGGAGGGAGTGTCAGACTCTTACTGACTAAAAACCATCCATGTTCCTTCCTCGCCTTTTACGTTCCGGGGCCGCGGTGTCTCTTTCGAACAGGCCCGCAATATTATACCGGCTTGCTATTGATTTTTCAAACCGAGAATGATTTCCATTTTCAGTTTTTATGCAACGATTCCGCTGCAAAACGGTCTTCGACAATCAACAATAATCAAATAGGTACTACAATCACATATTTCTTTCTACTCCAACACAATTTGACACCAGTTTAAAGGGAGGGGTGGGGTATAGTTGAGATTTATCCCCCCACCGAAATCTGACTGTAAATAAACGGGATCATAAACAAGATGATGCAGTACTGCATCATCTGCCTAGCCTTTTCCCAACTATGTTGGGGTCGGCCTCCAGTCTAACCGGATGCAGCTGAATACCAGTTTTATACATGGAGCGACAGCCTATCTGACCTCCACAATCCAGTTAATACTGTGTAATACGATACGACTTGGTAAGACTGGTTCTCAGACTTTTTGGAGCACTAACTACCTGTAACGACTGCCAAAGATGGACAAATGACAGCCGGGACCAACTGCTTAACGTGCTTTCGGAGGCTCGGAGGAACCTCGGTATGTAAGGGCTGTTACCCATCCATAGACCAACCTAGGCAAGCACGGCTTAACCTAAAGATCGGCCCGAGCGGCTGTTATTATTTAGCCACGAGTTCCTCTCATATCCGGGATGGTAACCACTGCAAAGTACGTAAATTATAGTACAGTAGACTACAGCGATTTTTATACAGTTCTCAAGGTTGTGTCAATGTTTGTCCCCAGTCCGAACCAAAACTTTGGATACGTGCTTGTTTGACACTAATATATTCCTTAACCTTAACTTAATTGCCATTTAATCAATCCGAATCAGAATCTCACGAGTAAAAAAAACATTTCCAAATTCCATTTAGAAGGTGCAAATTATAAATAACGTACCTTGTTATTTTGGTGAACCTTTTATCAAGTTCCCATACCTGTTATTTGGAACTACAAAAAATAGGTTCAAAGGAATGAAGACCCAATTTGGATCTAGACTTACTCGACCTTTGCAATGTCATGACCTAGAAGACACAAGTCGGGCAAAAAGAGTGTTATGTTTTTTGTTTTAAAATGTGCTGCGACCGGTGCATCTATAAAAGGTTTAAGCGATTTTTAATGTCAAAGGTAACAAATAAAACTGTTGGGTATAACAAAACATGATTGAAGCTCGCTTGCTTTTTTGTTAAAAAAACAGGCAAGAAACTGTGTTGCTAATCATGTGTGAAAAGCTAGAATCACGACAATGGTTAGTAACTGGTAATGTTGTATGTATTAGGTATTCTCAACATAAATCGATATGTCACCGTAAAATTGTCAAACACGTTATATTACAATATAACGTGTTTCTCTCTAGCGATATTGTAAACTCTCGAATTATTGTCAACTGAACAAACGGAAGTATCTCTGCATAATCGGGACTTGGGGCACCCCCCCGTTAGGTTAGTTAGGTTCCTTTAAACCCTGCACTCGGAAAAAGGGGCCCCGCGTAGCGGGGCTTCGTCGACGCTTTTTAGGGGATATAAAGTGTTTTAAGTTTAGGTTATATTAATCGATATTTCTCAGGAATAGTACAATATATTTTCATGAGAGTTGTACCACTGGGTAAGGGGGAACCCTCTTTCCCTCCACACCGTGAGTTGACTACCATCGCATGCATTTCACGAAAAATAATGCGTTTTGTTGTAAGCAGTATGTTCATTTGACAATAATTCGAGACTTTACAATATCGCTAGAGATATTACAATATAACGTATTTGACAATTTTACGGTGACATATATAAGTATATTCTTAGGTTTATCGTTTGTTATATTAAATTTGGCTTTAAGTTTGTATGTATTCTATTTTATCATATTTTACATTCTATGTCTACATCTCTTATTACCTACTCTCCTTTCGCAGGTATGCTGGAAGAGATTTCTTTAGAAATAAGCATCACCTTTGTACCTATTTTCTATTCCTTTCTTCTTTCCTGTATGTAGTGTGTACATAAATTGTTAAATAAATAAAATGTTAAATAAAATAAATATATCAACTATCTGGTGTCTACGACACAAGCCTTGCACTAGATGGCGCTGTGAGTTAATGTCCAGTGATATTTATTTCTTATTTATGTACAGTCTCCAGCGCATCAAATTACTAAAGCCTGAATTCCTGTTACACTAATGTCGGTCGGGCGGTCGGTCGTGACGTCAGCGGGAACAAAATACGGCTGTCGGACTGCGCCGTAAGTCTTGTCGGCGAAGTAGTATGGTGCTGTATGGAATACAATGTATTCTCGCAAGCGCCACAGACGTAAGCGACCGACGTCAGCGTAGCAGGAATTCAAGCCTAAAAGCTGTTAAATTTTCTCATTCGGTTTGGAACTTAGCCATCAACATTTTACAAATATCATTGTTTTTACGCATTTTCACTCGCATTTTCGAGCAAGGCACTAGTTTCCTACCTAAAAATAATGATTCTCAAAAAAGTTTAAGTTATTAATATTTGGCCTTCACAACACTTCATTAACTTTGAATCCTAACTACAGTTTGCTTTGAATGTAGAAGATTCTGTTTATTATGAATACCCTTTCAAAGCTTATTTATGAATTTATGTGGTTTACAAAAGTATTTTTCATGGTCGAAAGTTATGTTTAAGTTGTCAGGAAATATCATTACTTAATCCTACTTAATTAAGTAGAATACAACTCAATATCGACATAATCTTCTCGTGAGGAATTCTTTTCAAATTGAAAAATCGTAATTATAATCTTTCTAATTCAAAATCATAACTTTAACATTAATCCGATCAGTAGAAGGTCGAACAAAACGAACATCCGAATCATTATATGCCTCGGATTTAGCGGTTTCTAGTTTGATCGGATGCAGCTGAATCATAGTACGAATGCCTATCTGACGTTTAAAACCCAGTTACTGATACAACTCCTTGCTCGCTGTGACGTTTTTTTTTTTAAATGTTACAACACCATGCTGAGATAGGAGCCTTTTGGTCTTGTACAGGACAAATTCTGTTTTGTATTTTGTTTGTTTTTTCTTATGATTTCGTTATTATTATTTTTTTTTATTCTCTCATTATGTTTACTTAAAACTAGTGTTATAATCACAATTTTACAATTTTATTACTATTTTTTATTTATTTTTTATTTATGTGTTGTCCTGTCGGGCTAATAAATGCTTTTTCTTTCTTTCTTTCTTTCTTTCTTTCTCCTTCAGTCGATGATTCTCATTTATTATTTGAGACCTTCTTCGACTTCGACCAGAGGCTTCGACCAGAATTCTGATGTAACATCGAAGGCGTTGGATAGTAGCCAGCGCGGTGGTGGTGGTGAGGCAGTGGAGTTGCATAAAAGCAGGATATGAAGTGGACCTTCGTATTTCATGAGGCTCCGCAGTTGCGTTTTGTTTCACCGGAATGGCACATGGCTTCATATCTACTTGTTAAAACTGCTCGTTGCATTTCGGGCTCTTATCCTTTAAGAAAGAAAGACGAACAAACTACGAATAACGAACTACGACGACGAACGACGAACTATGTATAAGTATGTATTTACAAACAAAAAGTATATATGTATTATATCAACTATCTAGAGTCCACGACACAAGCTTTCCTTAGTGTGGCACTAGGTGGCACTGTGTGTTAATGTCCAGCGATATTTATTATTATTATTATTTTATATCTTCTTGAAATCTCTACGAACTCGTCATTATTAATTAGAAGATATTAAAAATTATCTTCATTTATAACGATGTTGGTTCATCATCCGCCCACACCACCACAGACAATGGATTTGAAAATAGATGTAGATACCTACTTACCCACTTATAGTGTCAAGGTGATATGACTAGTCTTTTCTATTTACTTTGGCAAGTTAACTAATTGATAAACTTGACTAAAATGTTTTTAAATTCTTCTTTGAGTCATAAATCATTTTACAGAAATCAAGACGGATAAAATAATTCCACTTCTGCTGGTCTAAATGAAAAACTAAGTAAAGTATGAAAAGGTATGAAAAATACAATTACTTTTTCTTTGATATAGAGTTTTTGTTCTTATTCAGAAAAGACAAGTACTTAAATAAACTAGATTTGAATCAAAATAAGCATAGTGACATAAAATAATACTTTAAAAGTCCAATATCGTATTTTATAGTTACATGATGATCTTATAGATACCCTGGTTATGTCAAGGAAAAGTTAAGTACTAAATTCTTTACATAATAAACATACTTAAACTCACGTACATGCATATTATTTAAGTTACGTATATAAAATAGTACATTATGGTACAAGTGTGTAATGTTGGTGATTACCGCAGAGGCGCTATTGAGACCCGAGCCGTTAGGCGAGGGTCTTAAGAGAGCCGAGGACGGTAATCATCAACACACACGTGTATCATACGACGTTTTTCAACACACTTGAGAATAAAATAATACTAAAATAGATATTTGTCCTTGGAGTTTTCAGGTAGTAAACATTCCATAACGTTAAGGGCTGCACATCTTATGTCGGGCGGTGTACAAAATAAATCATTTTCTTCATAACTAGTATTTGTAGATATTTGAATTAATAAATAACTATAATTTCAACAGTGAAAACGAGTTGTAATTTTGTTTTCGCAATGGCGGGAATAATTAATCAGTTTTCCTATGCGCGCGCATCTAACAATGGCGATCGGCCATAGACTAAAAGAATGAGGTTACTTTTTTTTGGCTTTTCGCGGGATAGCGTTTTATCCACGTACGAAATGGGGAATTCAAAGTTTTATTTAATACAGAGAAAACAAAAGTTACATTTGAGTGAAAGTTTTATTTATTAGAAACTTATAAGTTGAAATTATCTATGTAGATACGAAGTTGCATGAAATGAGCAAGCAATAGGTACATTAATCCATTTGTACTTTTGAACGCGATCTTTTTTGTATCGAAACTTTTTTAAGAACAAAGCAATTCAACCAATAAAATAAAAAAAAAAACCCTATAACTCACTTGTGAATAATAGTAATGAAAAAGTCACAGTTTGATTACAGGTGTTATTATGTGCCTAATTGCGGTGAAATTAGAGCCACTTTATGAGCAAGTGTGTTGAAAAGTATATTACACTAATTAACTTACTAAAACAATAATAATTGTTGTTATTAACTACAACATTATGTTATGTGTGGTATTGTAACACCTCATTATAGAGAACAAAAGATGGCAGCAAAGTTAGAGGAACAAATAGAAAGAAAATTAAACTGTGGAAGTTACATCACTTGCCTATTTGGTCTCGTGGTGATGGGTGACTACTAAGCATGAGGCCGTGGGTTCAATTCCGGGTTGGGCAAAGTGTTATTGGGTTTTTCCATTAGGAACTTCTTAGTAACAGCCACGGTGCCTGGATTTGTGCCCGGTTGATGGCAATTGGGCTTGCCCCCTGATTGGGACTGTTTTAATTCTAATCTAAGTTGATATGCAAATTATAACAACGTTAATAGTCATGAAACAATCAAACAATCTTGGTTCGATGAAAAACCGTGCTAACTAAAGAATAATTTTATTTTGTTTTATATTTTTATTCAAATGGATCAACGAACAGCTGAAAAAGTTTTTTTTTTTTTTGGTACAGTGGAGCACGAGCAAGGAATAACTTTGTGAGAGACTAGTGCTTGAAGTAGGTCTCTATAGAAACCTGTGTTACAAGTCACCAGGGCCCTCCCGCTGCAATTCTCCTGCTATGACCTACTTTTAAAGCAATAGGTTTAAAATAATACACATACACACAGCACCATCTAGTGCCACACTAAGCAAGGCTTGTGTCGTGGTCACCAGACAGTTGAAATACTATTCTTAGATATTTCCCTTTCCAACCTCCTCGGTCCAAGCGCCCTCTTTGGATGATGTTTATTCTTTTTAGTCTCTGGTCGGAGGCACGTCAAATAAGCAACTGACAGATGCGAGGCGGGAAGATTATTTGGATTCGGGTCGCGTTATTTAATTGATAAGGGCTTGTTATTTACTTATTTGCTTGTTGCTGATTAAAAACACTTAGTAAGAAACATAACGTTCAAGGTTATTTAGTGATTTGTCATTTTTAATATATTTCGCTTCCGGTCACAAAGACTACATATTATATACCTACTTTTTGTGTGTACATACATAATAAATAATATACAGGTTATTAAAATCATTATTGAGTTTAATAATGTATGAATGATAATTACTATGATATGCCTACTAAACGCATTAAAATAAGTACCTATAAAAGCCGGCGATCATGATTGATATTTATCGATTTTTAATGAATCCATCATCAGGAAACGTAAAATGCTCATTTATTACAAAATTGACGTGAAAATTATTGCTCAAGCCGTTTGTTCGCACTTCACGATCAAAACAGAGTTTTTAATCACAAAATTACAGATATGACATGATTGAATGAATTAATAATACGTTTTAATTATAATTTTGCATGATTTATCGTTTCGTGATATAGAAAAAAAAAAAATTATGTAAGCAATCATCGAGTAGGACGACTAAGCAATCATCGTATAGACTTAGATTATAATATACCACTTGGCCCATTTAGGCGCATCTTATTAAAATTGAGAGTAACAATACAGGGTGTAAACCACCTCATCACGAAGCCGTCAACCAAGCATTCTGTAGGTACATCAAACTAAGTAACTTGCAAAAAATATTGCTGGAAAACCACTTTTTTTTTTGAGGTTCAGGAATCGTGTTTTGTGGTATAACTCAATGAAACGCACTCAAAATATTGAGCTGATGGTTGAATTGAATAGGACGGGGTTCGTAGAGGTGTTTAAAGAAGACTTAACCTTAAAAACTGGTATTTTTTTTAAACTTGGCAAAACATTGTAACTTTGACCCCCAATATCTCCGTAACTAGAAGGTTCCCAAGTATGGTGTAGAACAAAAAAAATATCGCAATGACGGGGAGAACAAGTGCCTTTCAGCTCCGTGAAGAGGTCTTTTACACCTAGCAATAGCATTGTTATCATTTTTTTGTTTCAAAATCGACCGGAGCGGCTGATACTATTTAGGCACGAGCTCCTCAGAGATGCCATCACCGTTTTTAAGACATTTCTTAAGATCCTTGGCCTAGTCGCAGTCACGACTTTTGAGCATGAGCTCCTGTTCGATTCCCGAGTGTAGCAAATTGTCATTGGGTTTTTCCATCAGGAATTTCTCAGCAACCACGGAGTCTGGAGTTGTGCACGGTTGATGCCGATAGGCGCGCGCCTATTACAAGGGACTTAAACATGACAGGTGAAATATGGGTATAATGTTAGGTAGACCTCTGCTTTCCCTTCAGGGATTATAGACGCAATGTTACGTTATTTCTTCAGATAGTATTTCTACAGTATCTTAAATCTCTCTACACAAAAATTAACCCAAACAAATTCGCGCCGCATCCAACATTAGAATATCTAAATAATTCATTTCATTAGTACTTTCGATTTCTGCGTGTTTCAGTCTGGAGAACAACGACTCAATGCGACTCGTACATGAGAGCTAACTAGCCTCCCTAACATCGGGCTAACTATCGCTGTGTAGCATGCTAATGTCTCCGCCCACGGCGAATAAATAACTAAACAAATGCTAAACTAATTGTGGAGAAAGGGAAATGCGAGATTAAACTGTGGGGTGCTAGAATAGGAGGCTCTGTTTAGTAGGGTTTTGTCTGAAAATAGTATCAATCTATACTTAATATTATAAAGCAGAAGAGTTTGTTTGTTTTTGTTTGTTTGTTTGTTTGGTTGAACGCACTAATCTCAGGAACTACAGGCTCGAATTGAAAAATTATTTTTGTGTTGGATAGTCCATTTATCGAGGAAGGCTTTAGGTTATATAACATCACGCTACAATCATTAGGAGCGGAGCAGGAATGAAAAATGTTGCAAAAACGGGGACGTTTTTTTCTTTTCGTTTTTCTCTCTTATGTGACGCAGACGAAGTTGCATGGGTCAGCTAGTAGACGATAAAATCGTTGACAAGAATTGAGATTAGAAAACTAGGCTAAATAAATTATTGAATGAAAATATTCTTAACGGCCCTATCGCAGATTCTTTATACGTTTGAGGTGATCTAAAGTCACAAATAAAAGCATTAATTCAATAACTAACAAGGCGCACTCCAACTTGGTCTCCTCGAGTAGCGTTTTTTGATTTATTTGTTCATATTTTTCTTGAAATACTTTTGGTCTCTACCTACTCGTTAAAGAGACTAAAATTGAAAATACACTAAGGTTTTTTTTAAATCAAAATCAAATATTTTATTTCACATAGGCCTGGATGGGCACTTATAAAACGTCGAAAAAGGTGCACGGTTCGCGTTGGTCGATTCCATGGAGAAGAACCGGCAAGAAACTCCATGGTTACTCTTTTCAAATCATTTGGTATTACAATATTATTGTTTCATTACAGCATTTGTACTAAAGTATGGGGGGACAGCGTAGGCCCGACAATAGGTCGTTGCTTGCTATACAAAAAAATGTAAAACAAAAGAAATATTTAACAAAAGTTAAACAGCATCCGGGAATCTAAAAGGCCTTCAATGTTCACTCATTCACAAATAATAGGTAAAAAAGCATCTATACAAAGGTAAGAATTTTAATAAGTTACACCACAAAAAAAGGTCTCCATGATAAGAAATTCACACCGCAAACACACACACATGATAAGAGTTTAATAAAACCAGTTTCTACCAAAATTATCGAAAGAAAAGACATTTGGAATTCCCATCACAAATCTGTCGCCACTCATTAGCAACAAAAATCGTGTAAAATGACCACACCTACACAAATTAATTTATTAGTAAACTATGTAATGTGAGAACTATTTTTATATTGTTGTAAATCAGAGGACATCCTGATCAGGGATTGATTGGGATTTGATCATCAATAGTTTTTGTGATATAATTAATATAGTTGTCGAAACCATCGATTTATGGCTACTAAATTATATGACGTCACTATAAAAACTTTTGATTAAAATAACATACCGCTCACATAAAACTGTCAGTTTCTTTAAAATAATGTCATCATCATCATTATATGCCTATCTTTTTCCCAACTATGTTGGGGTCGGCTTCTAGTCTAACCGGATGCAGCTGAATACCAGTATTTTACATGGAGTGACTGCCTATCTGACCTCCACAACCCAGTTAGTACTGAGTAATACGAGCGGCTATTAGAAAGAAAGAACGAAAGAAAACATATTTATTCGGCACATGCCATAAGTGCACACAACAAATAAAAAAAATTAAGTAAGTGAAAACAACATAAAAAACTTAAATGTATACTGTAAAACTATAAACTTAAAAAACGAAAATAAAGTTGAGCGTCTCACGGCTGCGCCAAATAGGCAATATTATTTTCACTTCTCATGCTCTAAAAGTACGCCGTTATAGCCCTACGAAGCGGGATTAAAGTGACCGTTTATTCCCTAGGGAGTAAAAAGTAATTTAAAAATGGAACGATCTTTTACTCTGAAACATGGTCACAAAAGAGTAACTTGTCAAAGGTTTTATTTAAATTTAGAATTGGCATGCAAATAGAAAGCGGTTTATTGAAAAAAAAACAAATGAACTCTTCAACGCGAGAAAAAATTATGGTTGTTTGTGTGCATCTTTGATTTTGAAATGCAACGCCGCTGTTGCTAGCCGCTGCAGTAATGTAGGTACTAATTATCTGCGGAGTGTGAATTATCTTCATTGCGAAAATGTTGAGAGTTTGTGTTGTGTTTTCAATGGTTAATCTGTGACTGAACTGATAGAAGAAAAAACTGACCGCTCAGTTTTAAATGACTATTTTTCTCGCACTCGAAGTGAAAAGTACAGTTTGCACCTCGAGACTAAACGCCAATATAATATACCCTCGCTTTCATTGCCTCCCTCGCAAGCTCGGGAGTCAAACCACCTCGGGTATATAATGGCTTCGTTTAGTCCCTCGTTATAAAATATACTATATTTAGCCACAAACTCACTGAATCTACAAGGAAAATTAATCATGCCTTACCTTCACAAAAGGTCTAGGTTACCCGAACAAAATAATTCCTCGTGGAATCACAAAGTAAAAATTAACTGATGACATCAAAATATTAATAACATAAACTTTGCGATACGTTATATTGATGTGTCTTGATAACTGCGAGACGCTGATTAGTCATCTGTCTGTCGAGGTCATAGGTCATCTTGAAGATGGGCTTCTAGCTTTTTTGTTCTTCAGGTAAAACAACAAGTTTTTTGACACATTCCTCGCATATTTAGTACTATAAATGTTATTACGCGATTCATTTCCACGATTAAAGCTATTGTCCGCGAAAGACGTTAGCTATTTCAGATTATTTGCTATTCCAGCTTTGAACCGTTCTCTGTGTCAAACATTAAGATCATTTCAGCTGTTCTGGCGTGATTGATTAAGAGCGGGCCTAACGCCAGGAAAAATTCTGATTTCCCCCGCGCGTCTCGCCACACCCGCATTAGTGCGTTTATCAAACACGGGCGGCGGCGGCGCCACGATGCGCGACGCGCGGGACCTATCTCGCGTACTTGAAGTCATTGAGCTGAGTATATGCAACATAGATAGATGAAACCACTTTCTTTTCTTATTTTTTTTTAGTAAACTTTTAAACACCTTCAATGCATTCCTATGTTGTTTGTATGTCGTGAAATAAAAGTTTTGAGTAGGTAAGTAATCTATTTCATCTTAGTTTTCTTAATATAAGATACTAGCTTCTGCCAGCGGCTTCGCCCGCGTGAAGTTTGAAATTGACCCATGGGATCTTACTACCGGGATAAAAAGTATCCTATGTGTTAATCCAGGTTATAAACTATCTGTGTGCTAAATTTGATCCGAATCCGTTCAGTAGTTTTTGCGTGAAAGAGTAACAAACATACATCCATCCTCACAAACTTTCGCATTTATAATATTAGTAGGATTCATTGTTGATATCGGAATGCATAATTAATATGATACAATGGTTGGAAGCCACTTCTTAAATAGGTGGTATTTTTTTTTCGGCAAACCGGGATATCTTGACGTTTCTTTACGCCATTTTGGTAATCTACTTTTCAACATTAGTTAGCATTCGATTCTGTAGTCAGAAAGTTAAAAAAATGATAAATTCCGGAATACGGAATAAACGTTTCTTACGTTGCAGGTACAGTCAGCAAAACAGTTAAATTTACAGGCTAGCAATCTTCTTACTACTATTTTAAGTGGAAAAGGGTTACAATCAATCTGTTTGCAATTTCATGCAAAAACCTTTCAGTAGTTTCTGCTTGAAAGAATAAGAAAAATCGATCTTTACAGACTTTTACATTTATAATAGTCGTAAGAAGATTGCTAGCCTGCATGCCTAACTGTTTTGCTGACTGTACATTCGATTCTATAATCAGAACCCTAAATTGGTTTTTAATTTTGCTACAAATAAGAAACGATCGTAAGAAGTATCGTATAATCATCATATTATTATTTGTTTATTAGTTTTATTCAAAAACACTGAAGCTTCATTTACATGAGGCTATTTTCTTGGACATACAGGTGCAATAATTGAATGTAATAATTTAAGTGCAATAATTGACCTTCAAGAATGTCAAGCACCTGTTTACATAGAAAATTGAAAGCAAATATTATATATTTTACAATTTAATAAAAAACGACCAAGTGCGAGTCGAACTCGCCCATGAAGCAGCAACTCAAAAATGAATTGATTGAATGTAAGGTAAATTGCGGTAAACGGTTCATGATGTATAAATACTTACTAGATGTCGTTCAAACCACTTTTCGGTGGAAGTTTACATGGTAATGTACATCATATTTTTTTTAGTTTTATCATTCTCTTATTTTAAAAGTTACAGGGCCCCCCCTGTAACTTTTAAAATAAGAGAGAGAGCACACATTTTAGCACTTTGGAAGTGTCTCTAGAAAAAAACATATAAAAAAAACCTCAATTCCATATCCATAGATACCCCAAGTATGGGTTTAAAGAAAAAAAATTGAGTTTCAGTTCGTATGGGGGAATCCTTCAAGTTTTTTTTTCTATTATTGTGTGAAAATAATAATATAATATAATACGAACAAGTAAAATTAAATTAAAAATTTAAAAAAAAACCCTCCGATACATAATGTAATTAAAGTTAAATAGAAAATAATTGATTAAAGTTAAGTTCTAGGAACCAGTCATCACTCCACTTTCCGTGTCTCATTTTGTTAGCTAATATTCCTTATTCCCTTTGAAAATAGTAATTATTGTAGGTACTAGTCAAAATCTTTCATTTGATAAATTGATACCCATATTGAAACAAAAGTAATTCGTTATTTTGTGGTGGCGGCTATCTTGGATTGTAAATTCATCATAGTAAGTATTCTACTAGTCACGCCCTTTCATTAATTTGATACCCATAACGAGGGAATTGAAAAAAAATGTAAGTAATCCGCCATTTTGTGTCTGCGGCCATATTGGACCAATTTTCATCAAACATAGCTAAGAGCACTCCCGACTAATTCACCTTTCTAATAAAAAATAAAATTAAAATCGATTCATCCGTTCGGATGCTACGATGCCATAGACAGACCCACACACACACAAAGACACGTCAAACTTATAGCACCCCGTCGTCTTTGCGTCGGGGGTTAATAAAGGAACTTTGGTAAGCACGATAGGTGGTCAAGCTATACAAAACCAGTTTATGCAGATCTCTCATTGTACATAAAGTATATACATGGTGAGGCCACGTTATACTGGAAATTTAAAAAAATACTTAGCCAGAGTATTGTAAATAGGTAATAATAATTCTTTATGAAATCCTAGGTGCACACATAAGGTATGTGAGATTCCGGTATTAGGAAAAGATAAACGTATTTCTCTAGTAAAAGTTTTGGTCATTTTTCAAATTGTTTTCGACCTCGATGGTACTCCCGACAGAACCATCAACAAACTCGATCACTCGATTTGCATTATTTTCTGGGAACTAATACCTGAAACAAGCGAGTGTTCGGAATCACATTAATTTTATTATATTTTTTTAACGTGATTCATATTATGATTCTGCTAAAGCGGCCATTTTAGGGCCCTCGTCTATTTTAAATCTTTACAAGCCGACCCGACCTACCTACTACCTATCTACTACCTACCTTCTACCTATCTACTATCTACCTACCTACTACCCACCCACTACTTTCACGTAATAATAACACATAAGTATCTACAAGTAATAAAACAAATCTCTTTTAATAATAACTACCATAATTTTATTAATTTATAATAATATACCTACATAATAGTTAATTCGTACGGGTTGTATCATCCGAAAGACGTCCACTGCTGGACATAGGCCTCCCCCAAGTGCTAATTATATATTAATTATCATAATTTCACACAAAAATAATGCACGATCAAATCAATCATCCGTTTATTTTGAGTTTACTATGCGCTTAGGCACGTAAAAAATACATAAGAACATTCGACTACGGCAATCAGCCATAAATTGAGTGTTCAACTGCTTTACTTCTCGCTTCTTCCGTTTTGTTACTGTATTTTTCTTGTTAGCCATGTTACTCAACAAAAAGTTAGTAATATTATGAAAATAATAAGGGCGGCTAGGCGCGGAGCAAAGTGACATAGGCTGCCCGTCTCAACAGAGCGAGGGCTACTGATCGGTGAAACAAACTGATGTCTCAAGCTCGCGTCCCGCGAGACGGAAGACGGCGCATTTCCCGGATTAAAAATGTAGTAAGCGCCAAATTCTTTCGAGTCTATTATCTCTTAAAATAGAAAATATTTTGAAAAATTTCTCAGAGTCAGCCCTAGGTTACACATGAGTGATAATATTTATGTAGTTTATGGTTCAGTAATATGCACCAAAATAGAATACAAACCAAAATTGTTGAAAATTAGAGGTAACTTTGTGACGATTTTCTATCGAGAATTTTTTTTCCTATTATGTTTTTGCTCAGACCCAACCCTCAAAATTATAATGAAGTTTCCTGACATATTTTTTTTTTCTAATTTGAACATGATTTACTACTCTAAAAATCTAATCTAAGATTGAAGATTTTGCTTTAGGCCCGCTCTTAACAAACATCGGCGCGTCCTGCGTCCATCCAAACTTTCGCATTTATAGTGTTAAGATTTAGTATAGATGAGTATTGTTAGATTTTTACATTCTAATTTTTAACCGTGTACCTACAGTGGCTATAATTTATAGATTTCGACCATACCATTTATCGAGAAGCCTGGAATCAATAGTCACAAATAAAAAGTAAATTAAAGAAGAAATGAAATCGGAATCTCTTGCGCCTTCACAGACCTTAAATTTTGTCTTAGAGATTTGATCACAAAGAGTTTCAATTCTTTTGTTTCCATATCAATACGGCCCGCATCACAATATGATCCGCGAGCTAAGATGGAACCTCATACAACAGTGTGAAAGTTATACGAGAATATTATAATATATTCATAGATTAATGATATATAATCAGTGAAATCGTATTGTGGTCAACATACGGATGACGTGGTCTAATGAAGGTCAGAGGGTTACTAGCAAATGTCAAGTTTATCATAAATTTGTCGCTGGCGGCCATTTTTAAGTCTCTTCTATGTATAGACAAGTATATTGATGATGCGTCATCTTCATGAATAAAAAATTCGCGTATTTTTTTTTATAAGTAGATTTTGATCAGGAACTTAGGCGTGTGAGTTTGTGAAAAGGTCAGTTTAGTTTTGGGATATGATCAGATTTTGTGTGACTCATTGCAAATTCAAATTGTAATTTCGTTAGTTTTTATGGGGACTATGTGTATTTAAAGTACTCAAAAAGTGATAACACAATGAGGACATTTCAAGGGATAGGAGATAGATATTTCAAACAGCGAGCTCTCGCTGGTATAACCTTAAAATACCAGACAAACTAACCATAAAAATAAAAGAAAGCAAACATTCCATAGATTCTTTAATATAGTAATAACAAACATTTACAAGTTATGACAACATCAAATTAATTAAGTACATCAAACAGAATTTGTACATTTTTCTTTATTAGTGATCGTTCT
The DNA here is from genome assembly GCA_916618015.1 of Xestia c-nigrum. Taxonomy (NCBI): domain Eukaryota; kingdom Metazoa; phylum Arthropoda; class Insecta; order Lepidoptera; family Noctuidae; genus Xestia; species Xestia c-nigrum. The sequence continues at coordinate 6,695,436 of OU745245.1, read as the reverse complement.
GGAAATTCATCGACTTTAAATCAAGCCAATTAATCTATACTAATATTATAAAGCAGAAGAGTTTATTTGTTTGTTTGGTTGAACGCGCTAATCTCAGGAACTACTGGTTTGAATTGAAAAAATATTTTTGTGGATAGTCCATTTATCGAGGAATGCTATAAGCTATATAACATCATAAAATAATACTGTTGTCAAAGATAAATTTACATTCTAATGCTTCTTAGATGTTTTGTTATATTTAGAACTACATTAAGAGTAAAATGTGTTATATACTTTAATTTTTAAGTTTGCATGCTGATGAAGTCAGCGAAATATGTGAAACATTTTTAATTTATAAGACCATCATGTAACGCACCATATTTCATGCAAATAAAGAATCTTGAATCTTGAATCTTGACGCTAGGACTATTTGGAGCGGAGCAGGAATGAAAAATGTTGCAAAAACGGGGATTTTTTTTTCTTTCATTTTTCTCTCTAATGTGACGCAGACGAAGTTGCGTGGGTCAGCTAGTACTATCATAAAACTCAAGTGACCGCTATTGCATGTTTAAAGGCAACGGGCTAAGTACACTGTAAATAAGACTATAGAAAAAGATACCTTTTCTTCGCAAGTATCCTACATCAGCCAGCACAAACATTTTTAGATTATTTTCAGTTGCTTCGCTGTTGCTGTTATTGTTATAACACAAATACTTAACTGTTGATCCGCAATCTATTACAAGATCGACCAAAGACAAATAAAAAAATGGCGCCACACTTTGCATGGCTTTCTCACGAATTAGCGAGAACATGTACAACATCGAAACATATGAAAGAAATGGGGGAATACTTTTGCCTAGGACTGGGACAGACTACAAGAAAAGGCTTTATATCTGCAACAGTAAAGCAACTCCTGCTAGTGTCCATTTGGATGGCTTGTCCTTGGTCTTCAAGTTGAAGGTCCACACGTAAGTCGGACCTCGGGTACGAGTCTTGTAGACAGGACACTCGTACATGTTTCTCAGGTCCTGCTTGTCTTGGGTTATGGCCTGAAACAAAACAATTAATGAAATATGAAATTTATTTTTCTGAGTTAGTAGAATGAACAACTTTAGTATCTGGTAGAAGGGTGCGTGCCATTTGATATAATAACAGAAAGTCTAAAATTCACGTGACCTAATTTCATTTAATATAAGTACATTTTGTTTAGTATAACTATGAATTAATTATATAATGAATTATTGATATAATTTCAGTTCATGTAATTTTGTATGGCTTAATTAACATTTCCTATAATGCACTTTTAAACTAATATTAATTTAGTAAAATATTTAGATAGTATAACATTCAAAATCTATGGTAACGTTAATTATAATTTTGAAACGTCTACTTTTTTGAATATTTTTGTAAAAACTGATTGGACTATAAACGCCTGCTACTTTCGTGTGTGTGTGTGTGTGTCCCGACTCTCTCGAGTGCCATATACAGGGTGAATTTTAATTAATGCGACAAAATGAAATTGGAGCTTCAGTTACAGTAACATAGTAATTATAAACTGTTTTTTCTACAATCTAAATCGTTAAAAAAAATACGCGATTATCGTTTTCAAAAGGTCCATTCATGTTATTATCTTTATTTAAGTACGAATTATCGGTATTCCAGTAATATGCAAAATAAATAAGAAAAATTAAGGCAAAATTAGGTAAATGACCGCTATATTGAGCACTGCGATGAGTCGGCAAGATTTTTGGTACTTTTATTATTTTAACGGTTTTCGTAACACTGATCAATTATTTTATATTTTATACATTTTCTTGACAACACGTATTATTGTATATTTAAATTTGTCGCATCTATTCAATTTCACCCTGTATATATCCCCTTTATTGTTGGAGAATCATCTGGTTTAGGTTAGGTTAGGTTAGAACAGTGACCATTAGCGCGCATTACTTATTCATTATAGAATTTTGGCTGAAAATGAGTAAATATCAAAATTAGGTCGAATGAAAGTTAGGTCAACTAAACGTTATATTAAAACAGCATTATACAAATTGAAAATTATTTGAAATGACCGTTATACTAAATGATATTAGAGTAAAAGAAGTTTATATAACATATAACATTAGACCACATGAAATTAGGTTATTTTTATAGCATATGAAAATTATATGATGTGAACGTTATTTCAAGTGAAAATAATATACTATCTGTTATTATAGCATATATTACACACCACTGGTAGAAGCAGAATAGAAGTAGCAGCTTGAAATTGAAGAGTAGTAGTAAAATGGATCCTAAATTGTAAATGGCAGATTTAATTTCAGTTTGGTTTCCAAAAATGTTTAACTTCAATGGCGACCGCGAACCGGAGGACTATGCATTGGAAGACCTCCCACTAGGTGGACCGATGAGTTGGTGAAGGTTGCGAGAATCCGTTGGATGCGAGTCGCAAGTGACCGGTCAATGTGGCGACACTTGGGGGAGGCCTATGTCCAGCAGTGGACGTCTTTCGGCTGAAAGGATAATGATGATGACAACTTCAATTAGTGCAGTAGAACAAAATTCATTATCAGCTTTCTGATTTCGTCATTGCCAAAGAAGTATTCTCTTTTGACCTGAAATTAGTTTCGGGATTCAAGTTACAACCAAAGAGGCTTCAACTCACCCTAACATTTATCACAGGCATAGGCGGGAACAGGTCCTTAAGCTTCGAGTCCATAATGATGCCGGCCTGTTGGTCCCACCTGGCTCCCTCCATCAGCAGACCATGGACGAAGGCTCCGTCCCGTGGAGCGGACCTGGTGTCCGCAATCCTAAAGGAAGTGAGGAGTTAGAGAGGGGAAGGTAGGTCTTGGTGGTGGATCGTATGCTCTTGTCTTTAGCTTATGGTAGTCAGCCCTGGTATACAATCTGACTGGCAAATATTTTTAAAGTGGCTTGGTGTATCTAAAGGGTCTCAAAGGTCCTAACAAAACGAGAGAAATAAAATACTGTAGGGAAGCAGAGATTTAAAACTCGTTTTTCTTTAAAGTGATGTTTATCATGGATAGAATGACCAATAAACTACCTTGGAAAATATTATAAAACTCAGTTTGATTAGTGCTTTAGGTACTTTTTTTTTAGGATGGGAAATCATCAAATAACTTCTCCCACTCAGGGCGGAGCGGGAGGGAGTGTCAGACTTTTATTGACTAAAACCCATCCATGTTCCTTCCCCGCCCTTTATGTTCCGGGGCCACGGTATCTCTTTCAAAAAGTCCCACAACCCGGCAGGCGTTGGTGCTTGCGAGCCCCTTCACGTTACTGAAGGTTTACATACTCTTTGTTACTGACATCCCTTTGAGGCGCGCGTGGAACACGAACGTGCCGTCGACACGGCCTGTCGTCATTAGAGGGACGGACGGCTAGCTAGCCCATAGCTAACCGTCCACTGGCCCGCGTCTACGGTGGCCGGTAGCCACCACGTGGCCCCCGACGCCCGGTGCGTCTCCCGCGGCGGCTGGGAAATGGGGCTCTCTCCCTCTCGCGTTCTACCACCTCCTTCGCTAGCATGACTGCTTCGCAGAAGGAGGTGACAACTTCCCATTCCGTCTCGCTCCGGACCATGGATTGAACCAGGGCCGGACGCAAGAGGTCGCCGCTACGAGGACAAGGCGGTGCTCCGCCCACGCAGGGCAGACCTCCACGTGTGCTCCACCGTGTCCTCCGGTCGATCCTCGCAGTGGAAAGACCCGGGCGTTTCCTCCCGCCCGATTCGGTGCAGGTACCTCCCGAAACCACCGTGTCCGGTGAGGACCATTAGTGCTTTACTTGCCGTCGAAAATCTCTCTTAGATTGAACTCGAGACCTAAGACATGGCACTCTGTCGGTGACACAACTTAGCTATCTCTGATACCACTAAGACTAAAACTAGTTTATTTTAATACATTCAATTCGATGATTTACTGAATTACCTACTATAAAGTTCAATTTTTTATTGTCCGTATAATTAATTAAGTAGTGTTACAAAAACTATGATTTCCTCATAACGGTGACTTCATCATAATATTTTGATTTGTCAAGCCTTACCTACTATTTTCTTTGTTAATTAGTTATTAATGAGCTAAAGACAAGAGCACACGATAGTGTTTATTTACAGATTACTTAATTACATTTTCGTACCTATTTACAGATAGACTCGTATTATAAAAGCGTATGATACAATGCTGAAAGACCCATTGTGTTCGAAGGAGGTTACCTACAATACCAAGATTGATGGGAAAGAGAGAAAGAAATTAAGCTTGGAAGAAGGGCAGAAGAGTGATGATGAAGTTACTTAATACAGCGTTCGTTTTATCGAGCTAACATTCCAACTGTTTAATAGGGACCCGACAAAAAAAATGTAAATAGTCCGTCAGGTAGATTATTAAAAGATATTTGATCCGTATTTTCTTTTGTTACGTAAATCAAAATTGACGAAGATACGACGCTTTTAAAATTCCCAATACGTCACGCCTAGGTATAATTTTTAGCTAGTTTTGACGTCACGAGCCCGCAGTCCCGAATTTTGATGCGTTTTATCTTTGTCAATATTCATTGAACTGCAAAAACAAAAAATACGTGTTCATTATTTTTCAAAACTCTAACTGACGGACTAAATAGATTTGTATTTTTTTTATATGTCGTCATGTCTATTAAACGAGGTGTAAAATAACCCTTATCGAAGCCACCAACCAAGCATATGTACGTCTAACTAAATAACCCTACGCAAAACATGTTGATGGGAATTATTTTTTTTGGATGAACACACGTTTTACGGTAACGCACTCAAAACATTATGCCGATGGATACATTGAATAGTAAAAGGGTCATGTTAAAAACTAGTATTTAAAAAAACTTGTAAAAATCTAAAGCTTTGACCTCCAATAACTCCGTACCTAACTAAAAGGTTTCAAGGTGTAGTCTAGAACTAATAAAATTATCGTAACGAAAGGGAGAACAAGTGCCTTATGGCTTCGTTAAGGGTTTATTTACACCCTTTATTTACATTACGCAACCTTCCTACCATTCATAACTACCGTACTATAAAATCTAGTAAATCTCACCTTTAATTTACCCATGTCACGACAACCGATTAACACACATTTTTTTCAGTCACAGCCGCCACTTTCAGACTTAGGGCCAGTTTCACCGGTTGCGGATAAAGTGTCGGTTAGCCTATTAGGAACTTATCTGCCAGATAAACTAACACTTTTGGTTTCACAGGTGTCGGATAGCGATATCTGGTAGATAAAGTATTAGTTATAACCAGCCTTTAAGTGGTAGATAGTATTAACTATCAGATTTCGACGACTCGAACGGCGTAGTGGTAGTGACGCTGCCTTACGTTCTTAGGGTCCTGGGTTCGAATCCCGGTAGGAGCAAATGTTTGTGTGATGAGCATGGACATTTTGTTTCCGAGTCATGGATGTTTATATGTATAATAAGTATGTATTTACAAATAAAAAAGTATATATATGTAGTATATCAACTATCTAGTGTCCACGATACAAGCTTTGCTTAGTGTGGTACTAGGTGGCGATGTGTGTTAAGTCCAGCGATATTTATATTTATTTATTTATAGATAACTAACCGACACTTTATCCGGAACCGGTGAAACTGGCCCTTACTCTTATGTAATTTCATATTTTATCCATTCACGTAACACCACACATCCTCCTTAGCATTCGTATTTCAGCCACATGGAAATGCCTTTCATTCATCCCTTTTGTGGCCTAACATTCTGATCCAACCAGACAGCATTGTTTTATAAATCTTCCCCTTTAGTTTAAGGGGAATGCGGGAGTCGCAGATTGTTCCCGTGACCCACCACCATTTCATTCATGCAGTGTTACTTTGTCCTTATCAATACGATCTAGTTCGCCATCACTAAGAAAACGATATCCGGGTTAAAAACGTTTTATAGAATAGAAAACGCATCTCTTTTATGTACAAAAAGCAGTAACTAACATTCAATACGACATTAATTGACGTAAGCAAAGCAGATCCTGAAAAAACAACAAGAAAGACATTACTAAATCGAAGATACATTACAATACTGTCAAATTCTACTAAAAGCTGCCCCAACGAAGAGAATAATGTACAAGACTTAAATTCAAGTCTTTAACTACCTCGTGTGTTTTTCATGTCATGCGTGTGATTTTTTACGTTATTTCAGCCAATTTTGTTGTTTTAATTCTACACAGGCAATTTCAACCGTTTTACCTAATTTCGAAAGTATACTTAGAATCCCATTAAATTATGTAGCGTCCTTACTCACCAGTACCTACGAAAAGTACAAAACAATGAAGAAATGTTGAGATTAAATTACATATTATACCACAAATATAGTCAGTTTTATTAAATAATGCCCAATTATAGTTCCCTACCTAGGTAATTTCGAACCCAAATCGGGGTTTTATAATTCGTGCAAGTCATATTGTAATAAGTGCATAAAATTAAGACACAGTTCGGTTCAGTAACAATTATTTAGGTTTTGTTGGTAAATGATCGCTTGGGTTTGTGGTTTGAAAAAAGTATGTAGTTACCACATGAATACCTTCTAGAGTTACAACTTCTTTTGATGCTGCAGTTGGATTGAAATATGCAAATGCTGATCTTTGTATTCCTTCTTTAATACTCACGTGAATTCCTCCTTCATCTTCTTAGTGACGTCACACTGCAGGCACATCTTGTCTAGGGGCAACTCATATCTTCTGGCCGTGCTCTGCATGATGGCCGTCAGTAAACTTTGAGGGTTGAAGAAACCGCCGAGCCATACTGATGCTGGCAGCTAAACAAAACAGGGAAGGATATCTATCCATCTATCTATTCAAATGGTAATAAACATAGAAGAATTGAATGATACTAAAAGTTAAATCAGTAGATACTCATGACTCAAATACCTATGTTGACGAAGTCAAATATTTGGTATCTAGAAACTATAAGTGCAAGAAACTTACAACAAAGTCTGTAGCCCAAGTTTCAAGTTCTCGTAACCGAAGCGTAAGGTCCACGAACCAGGCAGAAAGACCCAGCAACGAGGGATAGGCACGGCTAGACCAAATTGCTGGCACCTAAAACACACAATACGCAATAACGCTTGTGGTAAGGTACGAATTTATGGAAACACCAGAAAAGTGTTGTTGTGAAAGACCATGCATAACCGGAGCATTCTCAAACTTTCTTGCTTACCTGATCCAAGAACAATGCATTTTCCAAATCCTCCATATCTGATGTTATTGTTAATTCACCCTGAAATCCAGAATTTATCATTAACGTTACTGAGAAGCATTTATTTATTCAGATACATTTATAGTTATTTACATTAGTATTACCTTTAGACCCAAATCCAGTTCCCTAAGAGACCTCTTCATCTCCCCAGTCAGATAATTCATCCTCTCGCATTCTTGAAACGCTACAATTACATATGGCGTCCTCTCCTCTACTTTTCCCATTATCTCTGTCATGTTAAACTCTTCAGGTAACTTCTCTATTATTTCGTCTAGCATTTGTTTCACCTATTGAAAGAAAGTGATCGTTAAAGTTATTAAATTAAAACTATAACTTTTATCATTAACAGTTATATTCCTCCCACTGATGAGCATGTACTTAGGCCCTTCTTTCCGAGCCTGCTAATTTTCCCAGATTGACAAAATTGACAATCTTGAAACACAGAGAAAGAGCTATATCACTCTTGTGCCCAGAAAGCGTATATAACCTGAGGCAAGAAAGTAGACGAAGAAATCCAAAAAAATCTCACAAACCTTGTCTTCCCTGGTCACCGTAGCAGCCCCAGAAGCCTGCGCGTCCCTCGGTTGCATCTCAAAGATAGTTCTGAACAAATTCTCTGAAGTGGTGGTGAGGAAGCCAATCTCAGCGTTAGGATGTAAGCCGTAGAGGTACGGGGATTCGGCTGGCATGGCGTCTTCTATGTATTGGTGGTAGCCCACGTAGTCTGTGTTTGGAGGAGCGGGGAAACCTGGGGCTAGTTGGAGTTCGCCGTCAACCTGGAACAAGATGTAGTATGTGAAATTTTGCTTGAAGCACTAATTGTTCAAGTGCAGTAAAACCCCTGAATTAACCGACACTTTTTACCAAAAAAGAGAGACTGACCGTCGCCGCATCGTTGTAATTATCATCATAAGATATTACACATGGAAGACAAATACACAAATCATAAATCTTATTTAAAAGTAAACTGAAGAGGTATAATTCAAATAAAATGGTTTCAACATGAATTATGAAAACAATGTAGAACAACTCCTGTGCTGCAAAGAGTATGGGCTGCAGTATACTGAAGGAAAAGAAATTCAAGTCGAATACTTATTACTAAAAATAATGATAAACTTACTAAGTCGGGCTGCATTAATTCTTCTAAGTACGCGTTACAGAGCCTCCTATCCCAATCATCAGTGATATGACCTCCATACATGATTTCTCCGAAGAGGTATCTAAGATCCTCCCAAGGTACTCTCGCGTTCGCTTCTAAATAATTGTACAGGACGAATACGCTTATTGTTAGATCACCTGAAATTGAGTAAACAATAACACAAGTAATAACAATAACCAAATTAATTATTATTAATGAGACCAAGTGTCACAGACCCAGATGGAACATTTTTAGTAGCTAAGAATGCACACCTTCGATTAGATACAATTTATGGTGACCACGACCGTTGTGTCAAAAACGAAGAGAATAGTCCGATAGCGCTAGGCAATTTTGATGCCATAAGTTTCAAAAATTCTGAAGTTTATTATTTTTTGGCTGTAGATACAGTCGTACCTACGGAGCTTACTTTTGCATTTTGTGTCATATCTGACCATAGCATTTTCAGTAATTCGATGTTTTGTGGTTAAATATTTTTAATCAAATTAAAATTGCCAAAATTATCTAGGATAGTCTGCGGAGTGTGCAAACCCAGTTTGTGTCATTTTCGTCCAGTGCAAACTGGCAATAGGGTCAGTACGTAAAAACAGTACTAAAAAAAAATACAGTTTATGAAATAACAATTTTCTTTCTCAGATGGCCAACATAAGCTAATTATATAAATTTGTGCCAAATTAGACCACGGAATTTAAAGTTATTTAACTATTTTGTTTTTCCAAGCTACAAAAGCTTCAAAAAAATATTACAATTATTAGAGTTCACATATTCAAGATCAATAATGCATGTAAAATCAACACTGTAAATATGTGTCATTTTCATCCACGATATTTAAAATTATTAAGACTCAAAAACTATGGTTTTTTGAGCACAGAAGTTAGGGTTTTCTGGCTGACCAATAGCAATAACATATGTACCATTGGAGTGAGCTTTTCAATTACGACTTTTGCTACTTCTAATGCCTATGTATATCAGTTACTACTTTGTTATTATAATGGAAGTAAAATTTTCAACTATAATTTTCTTTTAGTGTGATAGGGATTAAAAAGACAAATAGCTAAATTTCTCCCAACGCTAGTTCCTAAAATGACACAAATTTATATAGTAGGTCGAGTAAATGGTCCGGAAACTATATGCAAAAAACAAACAACTTTAATATTTTTGAAACCTCAAAACCTAGCGCTACCGGACCAGAAGAAGAATAAATAAAAGAAGAACAAAAAGAACATACAAATACTAAAGATAAAAATAAATCTCAAAATAACTGAAGCGAAAATTACAAGAAAAAATATTCGTAGAGGAGGAGGAAGACAATCATTATATTTGAGTATAAAAATATTACACTTTTAAAAGAAAAGATTCAGCTTATTCCAGAAACAGAATATACTTACCAACATTAAAAGGATAAATCTTATTCCACCCTTGAGGTCCAAACTTCCGCCTCTCAGCAACCACAGCATGAAAGTAACACAGTGCGAATAAAATCGCTTTGAATTCAGCTTCCTTGCCACACATCTCAAGCGTTTCTTGGTTGAAGTTGTCAAGTGCTTTGTGAATGTTCGCCTGTTGTACAAGAAAAAAAAAAATTCTTAAAATGGAATCAAGTCAATCAAGGAGAATTTTCCGTCTCTTTTCTTCGTAGTTTAAACACTGGGAAGTGTCGAAGGGCGGGTGTTTTGAGAGACAGGCTCTTGTAAACTATGACGTTCAAAAAGTGCCGATTTTATCAGTCTAATTTGAATTGTCATAATTTAAGAAAACTCAATATTTGTATCGGAAAAGATGTTCTACTCCCAAATTTTGAGGTTCTTAAGAACGTGGTAACTTTGTTAAAGCCTCGGTCAAAATCTTAGAGATTTTGATAGCTCCAACAATTAACATGTCTATCACTCTTTTATTATCTATCCTGATATTTCGAAAGTCATGTAAACTTACCTGCATTCCCGTAGGCGGTTCATTCGTTATCTTGATGCTGGACTCTAGGATCCCCTGCGGTATGATGTGCGCTGCAGCCGTCGCCGCCGGTTCAGCCGACATGAACAGTCGGAAGTTATCGTGGCATCCATTGGCAAAGCTCTCCATCTTCTTCTCCAGGCTTGGTAGCCATTTCTTTACTAAGTGAATATTCTGGAAAACGGTTGATGAGTCTATGGTGATTTTTATAAATAATTTAATTAAGGTTTTAAAATTATTTGTTAAAGAGAAAAAGTCCATAACATAACATCACGACTGTAATCCACGAAAGGTTAGGCAGAGGTATACACTGTACGTAATACTACACCCACATTGTATGCACCCCATATGTATTAGGGGCGCGCCTATTGCCATCAAACGAGCTCAAATCACCGACACCGTGGCTGTTACAGAGAAATTCCATATGGAAAAACCTGCACATCATTCATCATATTATTACAGCGGTATTTCTTTTTTTCTTGGTTCATCATTAAGTAATGGCTTGCCTGTTCATGCAGGTGCTTTGTTTTGGATAATATACCTTAAGCTGACTTCACAATACTTGAAAACATACTACCCATTACCTCTCTCTATTTACTTATTTTTCAAAAAATTGCTGTGCCCGACAGGGTCCATACTTGTTACTATTATCTTATTTACCACTCTTTACCACATTATGGTTAAAGTAATAAATTATGTTGATTTGATTTGATTTGACTGTCTTACTATATTGATGTTCTTCAGAATTTTCCGTACCTGCAACACCACCCAATGACCCTTCTCCAAGCCCTCATCCATGGCTTGCTCCGCCACAATCTCTTGCCCTTGACCCAGCGATACATTATGGAAGTTACCATTATCAGCAGTAAAGCCCATTATCTTGCCCAAAGCCTCCACATCCTTCAACGGGTTGACTCCAGGAGATAGGATGAAGAATATTGGTGTAGTTGGACTGGTCTCTTCGAAAGATTTGCTGAATTCCACCGTTCTGTTTTCCACGTATTTGCCGCCCATTTTTTCTTCTATGTATGCTCTGAATGTAATAAATACTCGAATATTACCATTAACTGCAATTTATAATGAAGGCCAAAGTAGCTGGAAAACACGAAGTTTACCGAAAGTAAAAGTCTTTGTTGACATGCGAATGGACCCACGGAATGGCATGGAGCTATGAGTCCCACCTCATGAAGGACGAGAAAGTCGAAGGCCAACTTTTAGTAATTGTAGTCCCTACCAAAAAAAAGATCTATATCTCTATCTCTATCTTCTGTTTATAAGATAGAGATAGAGTAGTAATACTGGTGTACTCACGCTACTGCATACGTCATTCTGTCCGGTCTAAATGCTCTCAACATACACATTCTTTGAAGAGCTGTTTTGTTTTTCCATTCCTGCAATTTCAGGATTTGTCAAAAATGTTTGATATCTGACTGTTTGCTAGCTCAAATATGAATCAAGTTTTTATCTTGGATAATTAAAATAATTGATTAGATGGCCATGTCTGCCGCAGCACAATATATTGTTTTTATTATCTCTGGGCCCGAATATCGCAAGGCTGGAGCCCCGAGACAGCTAGACGGGGTTATTGCAGACCGAGAAGAAGATGATGGGACGTCTTGGCCGATTTGTCAAGAAGAAATACACACACAAAAAAAGGCTAATAAAAATAGGATTGCCTACCTGAGGAAATTTCTCCCTTTCAGGACACTCTACTTCAACGATTTTCTTCCATCTTTTAGGCGATGTTTCTATATCTCTGTCCAGATTCCTGAACTCTTCCTTACCAGCCAAAGAACAAATGCCGCCCCAACTCGTGTTAGATAGGAAGTCCACTGGACTGGTTACATGAGGTTTTATGGGAAACCGAAGGAAGAAATCCAATTCTACTGACGATACCTCTTCACTCATGAGGAGCACCTGAAAGGTGATTGTTAATTGATCACGCCATTTTTTTTCACACGACTCTGATAACAGGCTAGTTATACATATTATAGTGGCAATTATGATATATTTAAATTGCTCTGAGAATATTAAGAAACACTGATAAGATTTAACAGGACCAATGACGTCATAATCAGGCCGTTTTTGAAACGGTCGGTCCGTTACAGAAAATATATGATGGCAAATGGCTTTAACACTTCCTCAGTCAGATCAAAATACCTATTTACTTCATAAATATTATACCTACTATTTGTTTTTCTTACCTGGAAGGTCATTTGCGAAGCAAATATGAGTTTGTCACACTCAAACAGTCCTCTGGAGGTGTACTGGTACACAGAGAAGCTGATGCAGTCGATGAGGTTCTTGATGCGAGGCCCGAGACCCTCTGCAGGCTCGGCGCGAGATATCGCCTTTTGGAAAACTACGCTGAATGCCTAGAAGTGGTCTCAAGATAAGAGCATGATCATTAATTTGAAGGAGTCCTGGAACTTCAGCTTTACTTTTAGTACAATGGTGATTTTATTCGACGAAAGGATTCTTGAAAAGATATTCGTACACTAGCTGGCTATAGTCAGTTACTTTTATTATATACTAGCTGTACCCGGCATGCGTTGCAATGCATTTTTTCCTACCTACCTACTACCTACCTACCTACCTGTCTACTTCTCACCGTTTAAACCTTCCCTGGACTACGACAAACATTTTAAAACCAAAATCAGCTCAATCGGCCCAGCCGTTCTCGAGTTTTAATCAGACTAACGAACAACAATTCATTTTTATTTATATATATATAGATTATACTTGACCGACTACCAAGTTGACAGCTAATGGAAATAAAAATCCTAAAAAGACATGTAGTAGTAAAAGCAGGAATACTGACACATTGAAAATGAAACGGTAACAGTACAGACTTCAAAAACAGAAGTTTAAACTAGACACCAACAAGGAATTAACTAAAACAAAAATAAAGAGAGAAGATAACGATCTATAAAATACTAAAATAGTTGAATAATTCTAAAATCACCTTCAAAGAAAACTGGTAGATAGGATTGATGGTGTTAAGATCGTTCAGAATGAAGTACAATAAGGACGCTCTAGCCGAAGCCGGCCGGTAGAATTCACGAGCTACATCAATCTCTCGTGAAGTAATTTTTGCTTCAGCCACCTAAAATAAAAGCATAATCATTATAGACGCCAATGACTAAGAAAAGAAAAAAAAATAAGAGAAGTTGTACCTAAACGAGATTGCAAAAAAGCATTTACTGTTTTAAAGGAGTGAATATGGATAATCATGATTTAGAACTGACTGACTGTCACTCAAACTTTTTATCTTCTCATCTGATCGACTTCAATTTTCGCTAAATCTCGACGAGTACTCTTAATTTTTTTTCGTCTACGTTAATCTATAGCTTATTATTGTTATCTTACGGCCAATTATTACAAAAGAAACATGATTTGATTGAGTTTTATTTTACCTTTTTCTCAATATCTGCAGCAGTCCTTTTCGTAGTCTCCAAATTCTCTACTAAAGCAGTATCCCCAAGAATATCATCACCAGCCGAAGACAAACGCGAGAGCAAATCATCTTCAAGCGATTTCAGTTGAATTTTGAATTGATTCTGCTGTTTCGTTAATTCTGCTTTCAAATCCTCTAGATCTGGTCTTTCTGCTTTCACTACTTCAGCTAAAAGCTGGTCTTCAAGACCGTCGCGAGTAACTGTGAAGTTGACTAAAGTTGTCTGAGCTTGCATTTCTGGTTTGTAATGTGGGTTAGCTAGTTTTGTATGTAGGATTAGTCTGAAGTTTGGACTGTATTCTACTTCTTTGTCACCCATTTTGATTGCTCTGTAAACAAAATAATCAGTTTAGAATGCCATCGGCGAATAGAATAACATTTTCTTCAGACTATTAATTGAGGGGTTGTACCACGGCCTCTTAAAGCAGTATTACAATAATCTTGCTTAATTGTTTAGTGGGACATCAAAGAAGCTATACGTCTAACGTTTAGCTCCGTGTCTTCAAGCAAGATTAAAGTACTAGTTGCCAGCTATGTTTCGGCTGCTGATAGAACTGCTCCAAGAAAAGCCAAAGGTTTTATTTGATAAAATCTTGAGGTTGCTAATCTTACCTTCCTTTCTTGATTAGCGTCCTTCCTAACAAAGGATCTAGCACAGGATCCACAGTCTCGCCAATGTTTTCAAAAAGTACAGTGTCACCCTTTATTATCGCTTTCTCTATTGCCTCTAAATAGCCTCTTGATCCTAACCTAATCACTCGCAGTTTATCACCGTACTTTTGTCTTATCCATTTCACACCTTGTAACTGAAAAGTACGAGTTCATGGGACTATCACACAGAGAAGGCTATCAAGAAACATATAAAAACTTTACGCAGAAAGTCATAATCAGTGCATATTGAATTTTGTTAAAGTAATGTGTACTACTTAGGTACTACACGCTATTGACCATAACTGTTTTGTACCGCCAAGCATTATTGTTCTGTTCGGCTTTGAATGGTATATTGGCTGCCTTAAAACGTCTACATGTGAATGTCATGTTTTGGATGCTAACGCATCTCATCAAGTATTTCAGAAGTCAAAAAGTGGTGAAGCGGTGGTTACCAATTTTGGTAAAATTGGTAACCACCATCCACCACCATCAAGTAAGCCACACAAAGTTGAAATAAGAACAAACCTGTGGATCAATCATAAGCGGCCACCGATCAGAATTGGACAGTATGGTTGCATTCTCAGTACTCATACGGTCTGAAGGTAGACCTTCGTTTTGCCACATCGCTATAGTTGTGTCATCTGTCAGCATTGTTAGCGGGTCCAGTCCTTCTGTTATTGGTATCGGTGGCTAAGAAATATAATTAAAAGTCATAATTATACTTAACACTTGAAGATAAAGAGAAGCGACTGAGCAACGTTACAAATTAGAAATCTTAGATATGTATCGGTCTTTAGACTAACATAATTTTAAAATAATTAAAACTTAAGGCTGTACGAAAAATAATGATGTAGTCCCAAACGAAAATGATTTAAAGAAATATCGGAAAACAATTATTTACATTAACGTTGCTTTTTGCCTACTCGTCGGTTTATTCCCAAAGTAACTGACCGTTTCTTTCAGTGGTGGAAAAAAAACATTAACAGATAAACAATGTTTTCATTCAGATCATTTCAATACACACCTCTAAGGTCTTTAAGAAGACAAGCCAGTTCTTGTGCATGAGATCCAATCTGAATTGTTTAGTGAAACATCCCACGTAAGAAATGAAAGCACACACAAGAAGTACGTCTCCTGGCATTGTTGTTCCCTGCTGCATTAGACTGAAATTAAGAGAGACATTGAAAGCCTCTTTTTTGGAAAACACTGCGAACCGGACATAGCATAACATAACATAACTTCGGACAGGCTTATATCCAGCAAAAGACATCGAATTGATTGAACAACCGTAACCAATTAAGTATACAAAGTTCATCGTTGGATAAATAAAATGAGATACTCAATACGCTGCCTAGCTTTTTCCCAACTATGTTGGGGTCGGCTTCCAGTCTAACCGGATGCAGCTGAATACCAGTTTTACATGGAGCAACTGCCTATCTGACCTCCACGACCCAGTTAGTACTAAGTATTATGATACTCATTAGTAAGTCAAGCCAAGTCTTACTAATATTCCCTTTAATATTTTTTTTTGTAAAAAAAAAAAATATCAGCCCTTTGATGTTATTTATTTCAATTTCATGTAAAAGAGTGGTACTTAGGCGGAATTAATGCCACAAGGCATTCTCTACCAGTCAACCTTTGGGTCAAATAGGACAGCATTGTGATAGAGTACAAAAAAGTCAATGAGAAAAATACAATTTTGATAACTTAAATAGACATTCATATGAACTCGTACACATACTAAAACACGTATATTACAGATAATATGATAAACGTATTAAAATACATATAAATAGTACAAATACGAGAAACCTTATAATAATTACTACAACTAGCTTGTGAGTAATTTAGTCTGACTTTAAATAGTACTTCCGAACTGTTCTTTAGAAAGCAATTTTGCTTTCACCTTTTTAATGCGAAGGGGTAGCGCGTTCCAGAGCTTTATAGTTGAGACTTATTCTTTTTTCTTCTTTTCAAGTGTTATCATAATATTGAAGAGTAAATTACCTAGAAACAGCTTCAGCCCATCTGACATTTTCACTAGCGAGTCCATTGACAAGTCTGTTGGCAAGTTGTATAGTTGCGTTGGTAGCGTCTGCTTGCTTCTGGCACTTCATCTTTTCTGACGTTGCCTTTTCGAAGTCGGCTGTCAGCGTCGCTAACATTTCTTCTAGGGACTATAACAAAAAATTCATTTACATATTTGGGGTCTAATTCATTTACTTTTGTTAAAGTATTCAAGCTCGTTAAATTCTGGATGTATGTAGCTAAACAACCGATTCTATCCGATTCATCTTTGGCATATCGAAAATGAATAGAATGAAAAAAAAACAATATGTATCAAGTAAGTGCATAGCTTAATTGCATCAACGAATGTAAAACGCATAAGCTCAAGAGTTTATACATGTTCTACATTACTTACCATAACTTTACATTTGATAGCCTTCAATTTATCAGTAGCAGCAGCTAACTCGGCATTCGCGGCGGCCAAAGCTTTTCTTTTGGGCTCAACATCGCAGAACACTTCATAAAACTTTATAATGTTGATCACCCAAGCGCACAGACCAGCAGCTGCACCTGACTTTGATCTTATGAACTCTAAAAATAAAGTTGAATTTTTAGTATAACCCTGAGCTGGAAACAGTTGCAGTGGCGTGGCTTGATGTAAACTTACCTGGCTCAAATTCAGCATCCTTCAAGTAAGGTTGAATGGCTTTGATGACATCGGGGTGAATATTTTCTTTATCATATTGTACAAGTTGCTCAAGAAAAACGTCTACTTTTGCCATCACCACCTACGAAAGAATAATTAACAAAACATTTTTATGACAGGCAAATTATTAACTGTTTCTTTTGTGACAAGTACAGTTACATATGGACATATACATAAACTTACGACTTTTTCTCACGTTGGTAGGCAGAAACCACAAAACGCCATCACCTGCAACGACCCTTTTTTTTTAGGATGGGAATTCATCAAACAACTTCTCCCACTCTGGGCGGAGCGGGAGGGAGTGTCAGACTTTTACTGACTAAAACCCATCCATGTTCCTTCCTCGCCCTTTACTCGTATGTTCCGGGGCCGCGGTATCTCTTTCTAACAGGCCCGCAACCCAGGCAGGCTTCGGCCCTTACGGGCCCCTCCCCTTATGCTGACATCTCTTTGAGGCGCGCGTGGAACACGAACGCGCCGTCGACACGGCCTGTCGTCGTCGCTAGACGGACGGACGGCTAGCTAGCCCATAGCCAACCGTCCGCAGGCCCGCATCTACGGTGGCCGGTAGCCACCATGTGGCCCCCGACGCCCGGTGCGTCTCCCGCGGCGGCCGGGAAGAGAGGATCTCTCCCTCTCTCGTTCCGCCACCTCCTTCGCTAGCATGACTGCTTCGCAGAAGGAGGTGACGGCTTCCCATTCCGTCTCGCTCCGGACCATGGATTGAACCAGGGCCGGACGCGAGATGTCGCCGCCGCCGATCGCCGCTAAACCTGCAACGACCCTTACATACTCCTTTTGCGTCGATCACGTTCATACATCTCCTGATCTGACCTTTTTTGAAGAACCTCACCAATAAATTAGACAAGCTCTTTAATATAATATCGACTTTCAGAAAATAAAGCCCAATTTTTTATACTGTCAATAGGCTAGTTTCCACCAAAATAAATTGCAAATCTATTTAGTCCGTCAGTTAGAGTATTGGATAATAATGAACACGTATTTTTTGGTTTTTGTAAATCAACGAATATTGACAAAGATAAAACGCATCAAAACTCGGGAGTGGGGGCTCGTGACGTCAGAACTCACTAAGAATGATACCAAACAGTGACGTATTGTGAATTTTAAAAACGTCATACTTATCTTCGTCAATTTTGGTTTATGTGACAAAAGAAAAAATACGAGTCAAATATTTTTTGATAATCTAAGTGACAGACTAATTCGATTTTTTCAGTTAACAAGCTTTCATTTCTACATTTTAATGTGTCTTATTAACGTCTAGAGACCATTCTTACACCCCATACTGAAAAACGAATATGTCATTCAACAATGTTCTTAATTTACATGCTAGTGAGAGCCAACCTTAGCAGCTTTCCAAGTCCTATCCTTAGGAATCTTCCCATTAGGTGCTAGCAGCACCATGACAGCTGCAGTGACATTGGTCACAGCTCCCGGCGGAGAGCCGAAAGACTTCAACTCAGTGAGGTTAGCTTTATTAAGCGTGTTCAGCGCTTCTTGGGCAGCTATTAAAGCTGGTTCAGCTTTTATCAAATCTTCTTCACAATCCTTCTGTTTCTTTGATACTTCTTCGGCTATTACGGCTACTTTCTCTTCCTCCTCGTCAGCTAGAATTGAATGGTTGTTGTCAAGTTTTTAACCGACTTAAAAAAGGAGGTTCTTTGTTTTGATGTACACATGAATGTATTATCTTGTCTTGATTTTTGCTTGCTTGCTTTAGCCATTTGATAAATTCATCATTATATTATAAGTAGCGTCCTAGCAAGGAACGATCGATCCCTAAAACGTAGCATTACAGGACTAATTTAAGTAATGATAGCAAATTCGTACCAAGTGCCTTCTCGCTCTGTACTTTAGCCGTCTCAACGCCGACCATCTCAATGAGTTTATCAGCTGCCTCATTCTTTTGATGCAACTCTATTTCTTGAACCGCTAGCTTTTCCTTCAACGCATCCACTTGGCATGACGTGGAAGCAAGCTTTTCTAGACCATTTTCGAGCCTACAAAATTCACATTTAACCAGATTTCAATTTTTTTTATCTGGCCCAACATCTAACTATTAAGTTACAAGAACTTGATTCTGATTCTTGATGAAATATGTGTTAATTCTACATACCTCACAATCTTAGCACGAAGTTCATCAGTCTTATTATTAACCAGCTTGGCGTACAAGCTGATCTGCTCGAGGTAACTCTTGGGTGTGGTATAGTTATATCGCCTTTCATTAGCTAAGTATGCTTTAGACATAGTGTTCACTGAGGTGTGGACATATGCCATGAATCTGGATATCGAGTCTCTGAGGGCTACCTAGATAATTTAATAATCACCATTAATGAAGCTCTAAGCTAGAATGTTTTCGACGGTAAAAAAGTGAAAGCAATTTTGATTTCAGAATTTGCTTTTGAAATGGAGTGAAATTTGACACTAGTACAAAATTCACTCTTACAAGTTACTTTGAAAAATATTTGGAAGAAAAGACTGTTGTAAAGTATATACCGGTAGGTTATGCAGCTCCTCCAAGAACCTCATAGCCACAGACACCAAAGCTTCCTGAGGCCACTCATGGAACCAGTTGATGGACGTACAGTTGATCAGCGCGGGGAACTTTCTAGATCTCACTCTGAGAGTAGAACCGACAGGAGAGAAGCAGAGGACCACTTTCAGTTGCTTCCGAACTCTGTCTATAAAGAACTTCCAGCAAGTTTCTCTGGTGTCTGGTAGACCTGCGCCTTTTACCTAAATTGATGCTTCAATTATTAATTTTTAATTGATCATGCCTAAAAAGTTACGTAAACGGTCACGTGGCATCCCACGTGACCGTCGTCGTCGTCGTGATAAAAATCAAATACGATAAGCTTACAAAATCCCGATTTTTGATTTTTTGTCAATTCAATTCGTTTTTTTTTGTCGTACAAAGGCCTTGTCTAAGACCTTACAGGAAGTATTTTCCACAGTACCACGAACCAGCCCACAAGGTACTCGTCTAGCTACCTCTTTTTGGGCTGTCATCGGCGGCGCTTTAAATCTGCAGGCTCATATTTCGTGGAGACTTTTGTATTTTGCGCAATGATACCTAAAACAAAAAACATTTACCTCATTCCTCACTCCAGCAATGATATTCTCCATTTCATCATCAGGGAACAAATCCGCCACTTCACCAGATGCCAGCAGATCATTGATGAGTACCAGAAACTGTTCATTCGCCACTTGAGCGTCCGTCATCAAGAACATTATGCCGACGTTCTTCAAGCCAGTTTTTATGTATAACTGAGACAGTTCGTTCTAGAAATGAATTAAGTTAATAATTATAATTATAATGGCTCACTATGTTAAAAATTGTGGCGCCCAGCGTGGGACCATTAATTTCATATTAACTAAGTGGAAAATGTTGTGAGTTTAAATAAGAATAAAAGGATGGATGAACTGTGAGAAAGATTATTGTAATAATGAGTTAGGGAGTGACGAGTTACAGTGCTAGTAATAGTATACAAGAAGAAGACATGCAGCGTAGAATTTAAACAAATTGAAAAAAGAACGGAAGAATAATGGTGATCAGCATTCTGGACTCCAATGTTAAATTTGCAAAATGATACCTAACGAACAAAATGATACCTAACAACCAAAATTATACCTACTCTCTACTACCCTAAGTCAGTATTACATCTTTACCTTTAAATCACCGACTCCGTATCCCTTTTTGAGTTGAATTTGGAGGACTTCCAAACTCGATATAAAAGCAGCCAGTCTGGACAGCGACTGCTTGCCGGAACCTCCTACACCAACCAGTAAAGCACTGCCTCTCGGACTTTCCAGGATACGAGAGATTCTATAAAAAAGAATAGTATTGAATAACTAAAGTTATGATGTCATGACATTTATCATTGGCCCTGGATCGAAGAATTTGGAAGTCATCGGGAGAGGCGTTTGCCCAGCAGTGGGATGACACAGGCTAATAGTAACAGTAACATGACAGTTTGTAGTGTTTTTGTGATATCTGTGATGGACAGTAAAGATATACGCGAAACAATTTCTATATGTGAGTCACCTGCAAATATGCATCATAGCGTCCTCAAAGAGCACCAAGTTCATGGCAGCGATGAGATCGTTGTAACTGGCCATGGCTTCAGTGAGTAGTTTGTTGAGCTGTTCCCAATTCAAAATGGGCATGTACTTCGGCTCACCAATACCGCCCGCGAAGTGGCAGTAGATGTTGGGGCGCTCGAAGACTACGCCCTCGTCTATGTCCTACAAAAGATAGCCACTTTCGTTGAATATTCTAATGAATGGATACGGCTTTAAGAGCCCTCTTACAGTCCACTAGCGCCGCCAATCGAAAAAATGTCATAACTCGTAAATAGAATCAAAAATACAAAATGTGGTCTATTATTACTGTAGAAAAGGCAATAACGTAATTTTATAACACCTTATCAACACTTGAAATATAGCTGTTTAGCTAAATCGTGCATTCAAAACATAAACGGCCGTTTTTGTTACAAATGCACGATTTAGCTAAACAGCTACATTTCAAGTGGTGACATTAATGTGTTATAAAATTACGTTATTGCCTTTTCTACAGTAATAATAGACCACATTTTCAACCGACTTCCAAAAAGAGGAGGTTATCAATTCGTCTGTATTTTTTTTTTGTGTTTGTTACCTCAGAACTTTCGACTGGGTGAACCGATTCTGATGATTCTTTTTTTATTTGAAAGCTGGTGCTTGTCGTTTGGTCCCATTTTAATTTGCTGAAGATCTAATGCTGATCTTCCGAGATATACAATGGAACTCTAAAAAAATAGACGGCAAATCTGCAGTAATTGCTGCAATCGCTTGTAGGTTCATTGTTCATACTACATCATGACGTAACATCACGCCTGTATGCTCTGAGGGGGTACACAGATGTGTACAATACTCACAGATTTCGACAATGTTTGTTGCTTCTGATCTTTCGACTGGGTAAACCGATTTTGATGATTCTTTTTTTTATTTGAAAGCCGTTGCTTTTCGTGTGGTCTCATTTTAATTTGGTTAAGATCTGACGCTGATCTTCGGAGATATAAATGGAACTCTTCAAAAATATACGGCAAAGCTGCAGTAATTGCTGCAATCGCTTGGTTGTTTACTGTTTATGTAACATAGTGACGTAACATCACGCCTGTATGCTCTGAGGGAGTACGCAGAAGTGTACAATACACCCAGATTTCGACAGTTAGATGTGTTAAGTTCCATTTAATGGGATCGTGGAGACATAGAGGGAATTCCTTAAATTGTTTAGGCACACCAGAAGTGATTTGGGTAGTTTTAGGAAGAGTACGTTCTTGGAGTGATCCCATTTCAATTTGGTAAAGATCTGATGAAGAACTTCGGAAGATAGGCGACGGGAACTCCTCAATAAATGATAGCAAATGTACTGGGATCGCTGAAATCTCATGTCTCTCTATTGTTTACACCGGTTCATAACAAAAAATCACGCCGTTACGCTGTGAAAGGGTAAACACATATGAACCACAAAAAAGTGAAAAATAAAAACTTTTTATTTACGAGTTATGACATTTTTTCGATTGGCGGCGCTAGTGGACTGTAAGAGGGCTCTTAATGTGTTATAAAGCTTTTATTTGTGAGTTTTCTGTGACGGCCATTAAAACCTTTTCAGAAATAAACTCAACTTCGATAGGCATCAATTTTAATTTTTTGATTCGTTAGACATACTAGTGTAATGAATGTTTTCACAGTAAAGTTGTAGATTTACCTCGAAATTCTTCTTGCAAAGATCAACTTGTACTTTAAGGAAGGCATCGATATCTTTTTCTTCTGTAAGCTTATCTCCATAGACACGACTTGTTTCATGAAGCCACAAACGAAGCATATCCGATGTGTTATCTATGCATTCATTTGTACTGAATAAAAAGCCCTGAAAAAGAATAAACCCGCTTGTACCAACATACTCGGCTTTATGTACATTCATGAATTTATTTGAAAGTGGGGGTTACCTGAAATACGTTTGACAAATCTCTCAAGTTAAAAATGTAATGGAATTTGATTGCAGTAGGTAAGAAGACTTGAGATACTTTGTTGTGTAGAGTTATAGTCGCCGTCACAACGTTAGCTGAAATAAACATATCATACATATACACATTACTAATATTAATGACAGGGTATTACAAAATTTGAATAAAATATACTTTTGAGTTTCATTTAGAATTAACTAGAATTGTTTCACCACTGCTCTCAAAACGGTGAAGGAAAACATCGTGAAGAAACCGACATGTTCTAGAACCAAAATTCGAAGACATGTGACATCTACCAATTTTCACTGGGCCTGCGTAGTGGATTATATATAGGCCATACCCACTCATTGAGAGGAGGCCGTATTCCCAGCAGTGCGAACATTATAAGCTGATGATGATAAGAATAGTTTCTATTAGATGACTTACATGATAACTTTGCCATTGCGGGATTAATCCTCAACTCTGGATTGGCCAAATGCTGGCTCAGGATCGAATGATAGATATTGTTCAGAGCCTCGGTATTAGGAAAGCTGATCGCAAACACACAGAAATGCCTCTGCAACCTTGGATTTATTGTGAAACTGCCCGAAGTCGGGTTCATACAAGAAACATATTGAGTGTTGTGGATGTCCTTCAAAGACAACTTTGTTCTGTCATACCAATGACCATAATCCATGTGCTGCCGAATTATCGTATGAGGTTGGACAGTTCCGTAAGCATCTACTTCTGGCATATTCATGTCATCAATGAAGTATATTAAAGTTTTGTTTCCAGGAGGCCCATAGTTTCGACCAGCTTTCTTTTCTAGAGGCTTTTCTAGGATTTTCTGAAGCATCTCTGATGATGTGTAGAAGTTGAATGGAACGGATTGTATGGCGTAGGCTTCGGATAATCTGTAAACAAAATAGGGGTTTAATTGTTGAATGTGATAATTTAGTAAAGTTGTGACCAATTTTTTTTTTACCCTTGTAACTTTTCATTAACCAGCACAGTTTTTCCGGAACCAGCGCTTCCCACCAACATCACAGGATGCTTGTTTTTCATCAGCAAGTCAAGGAAGAATCTTACTCTTATTGTTTCTGCTGTAGGTACCAGCACAGCCTTAAAATAACACGTTGCATTTGTGAAAATATACCTAAATAGTATTCCCAAAAACCAACATAATCTTTATTATCCCACGAATCATTCAATGTGTTACCTGCAAAGGTATATCAGAATCCAATTCAAACTTTGGTATTTTCTCAGTCCAAGGAGTAAACTGCTTCGTATCGTGATCTATGTAGTAATCGAACACGGTCCCACCAGCGGGGAATTTGATGTTTTTAAACTCATTATTCCACCATTTTGAAAATTCTGTAAACCGAATAGGTATTATAGTACTTTGAAGATCAGAAGTGTAAGTGATACATTGTAGTTATAGTCATAGGGGATCAATGCTATTATTTATGAAGGTTACACGAGAGATCAATTTAGAGTAACTGTCAAAAAGGTCTTTGCAAAAATGACTATCAATCAAAAGCACAGTACATTCGGATCTTAGTCAAACTTACCAATCCGATAGTCAACGCTACCCTCATGGAACATCGCTGATCCAAAAGCCCAAACGCAAGCAAATACAAAGAATATATCGTGCCACTCCTTTGGACATTCTGCCGGCGTATTCTCAGGTACAAAGAGACAGTTCAACAGATGACATAGCATATGTACATGAGCCATGTCTACAATAGGAGTGATCTTTTTGAAACGAGTCCTCACTGTTTCTAAGCAGGATGGAATGTATTTGTCGAATAGTACTACTAAGTTAGACTTTTCAGCTGGTATCTTTCTTGTTTCTACCCAGCTAGTTACGTATCTGCAAATATTAATATTATTGTAAAGTCTAAAGATAAACCTTATTTTTTAGTGAACCGTTACTAAAAATGTTACGAGAATCTTAGAACCTTATATGCTAACAGTTAATTACTTAAAGAGGTAAGTAATAAAGAAATAAACACACATCTAAATAAAGATAATTCTACTTACGGATTCCATCCTAAATCCTGTGCATTAATATACAATATACCAGCCCTAGATACTGTAGCTGGAGTAGCAGTACGCAAGTTGGAAATCTCAAACATCAACCTCATGACCGGAGTCAAAGCTATACGTTCATTGCTAGCCAACGTCAATATCTTGTTATCATCCATCACAGTGTTCAGAGATTCAATCCACATCGGATCTATGTCACCATCAAGTACTATCCACTTAGGATTATCTCCAGCCAAGTTAGCCTGATCCCTCATAATGACTGAAAGTAAACCATCTTTCCATTCTCTTGTAGCTGGGTTTATAATACCGAACAATTCGTCGTTCGTCACTGCTTTTGGATTTAAATCGTTGAAAATAGGTTTTTTTCTAACATTCTGGTAGGTTTTAAACAGTGTTTTCCACACTTGAGTCTTGCCTGTACCAGCATTGCCAACTATGAAAACTGAATGTCGGACTTCTAGCAATTCTTCTAATTGTACCACTTTAAGAATGAAATTATCTTCTGGTTGTAGAGAAAGATCCATTGCAGCTTGTTTGACAGTTCTTTCAAATTCTAGATCTCGTTTCCTTGGTACTTCTAGAGCGGGAAATAGATCACCGATAAGTCCCATGAATACTGGCATGTCGTCTGTTACTATTTTTGGTATGTTGAAATCACGGAGAGTTCTCATGAGTACTTCTTCTTCTGGTCTTCCTGGGTCACCTCTCTATAGAGATAGAATAAACAATTCTGATCACAACAATTTGTGTTAATAAACAAAATTCGTGTTGGTATAATATTATTAATTTTATTTAAACTAAACCGCCTTTGGGCACTTACACTGGTAAAGATGGTGATGTCAAATTTTGAACATAGAAACTAACAATAAGTTATCAATGAAACTGTAAATCACATTCGTTGCTTACCTTTAAAGACCCAGCAACAACAAGCACAGACTTAATAGCTCTCAACCCCCAATCATAATGATCCTGTTTCGAAAGCAACTCCTTACACAGAGTATACAGCGTAATAAACTTCCTAGCCAAGATCTTAGCTTCCTGAAACCCTTCAGCTACCAACATGATCTCACAAATCAGTTCGAAATCAGGAACGACCATAGCACATGGTCTGAATAGAGCCTTTAGGTTCTCAGGCAGTTCTGTACGACCAGCATAACCTGGATTCATGGTGATGAATATACCGACGGATGGTGTCAAGGATATTATCTCTCCCATGAAGTTGAATTTTTCTTTCTTGTCCCTGAAGATGGAAATACATATTTTAATATTTCTTCTGCAAAAAGATGCAAATTTGATATTATGGCTAGTGGATACAAATATGGCAGCTGATAGAAAAAGCACCACCCTAGACCAAAATTAGGATAGGGTCAAGAGGGTGGTGATGATGATGAATACAACCCTTTTAATCGGAATGATTATTTATTTTATAATTTACCTGATAGCATCCTGAACAGACTTCACTTGGACAGCGACGACAGACAACACCTCAACTGAGATCCGGTTGAACTCGTCAAAGCAACCCCAAGCACCCGTTTGTGCCAGCCCTTTGTAAATGTTGCCGCAAGACTGAATGAAGAAAAGAACTCGATTAAGTATAAATCCACGTACACAAGAGTGATATTTACACGAAGTTTTTTACCACGCGTTGGATTTTAAACGGTCGACTTAGTCCTGGAAGATGGAATTCACAAAAAAGCTTTTTAACGCACTGAAGTGGTTCTGATTATAACGCTCTGTTATATTTTCTTCACTTGACTCGGCAGCGAGAGTTGGAAATCCAGTGCTTGGTTGGACACGTCACGACGCAGCGTTTGTTTGAATAGCTTTGTAAATGGCAAACAATAAGAACAAGTTATGCTTATTTGGTAAATTACGTGATCGAGATTTGTTAGGCTATTTAACTACAAAAGCGGTTAATCAAAGCAGTTCAAAGGAGTTATTGACTTATTGTGACTTTCATTCATTTTGGTCGAGTACCTTAGTAAGGAATGTGATTTTGAGTCATACAATGAGCTGCGTAGAAAATAAGATTGATTCATTAGCAATAACAGGTTACTTTCGTTTTTCACGAACCCTTGGCAACCCTAGCTAAGACAGATGCTGAATTTTCAATACAAATTGCCCATACGATAAAAAAAATTAAATTCCAACAGCCCGCTCTAATATTGTGTGTAGTTGTCACCGTAAAATTGTCAAATACGTTATATTGTAATATCTCTAGCAATATTGTAAAGTCTCGAATTATTGTCAAACGAACATACTGCTTACAACAAAACGCATTAATTTTCGTGAAATGCATGCGATAGTAGTCAACTTACGCGGTGTGGAGGGAAGGAGGGGTCCGCCTTGCCCAGTGGCACAACTCTCATGAAAAGATAATGCACCATTCCTGAGAAATACCGATTAGTATAACATAACCTTAAAACACTTTATATTCCCCCTAAAAAGCGTAGTCGACGGAGCCCCGCTTCGCGGGGCCCCTATTTCCGAGTGCAGGGTTTAAAGGAACCTAATTAACCTAACGGGGGGGTGCCCCAAGTCCCGATTATGGGGGCAGAGATACTTCCGTATGTTCAGTTGACAATTATTCGAGACATTACAATATCGCGAGAAAAAACACGTTATATTGTAATATAACGTGTTTGACAATTTTACGGTGACATAGTGATAAAATGGACACAGAAATCTCAATGTATGTGTCAATGTGTGTATGTATCTGTTCGTCATATTTGGGAGCAGCTTACAGCTTACTAATTCATACCATTCGCGATTTGTTTCGGATACATTTTTCAATATCACCAGATAAGTTTATTTTTACCTGATAATCCATCTGCTCAGAGCAGTTGAAGACATACACCATGATACCCAGAGCTCTTCCCAAATCTTTAGTTGTCTCTGTTTTGCCGGTACCAGCCGGTCCTGCCGGACCTCCGCCCATGATAAGATGCAAAGACTGAAATTAAAATGGTTGAAAAGGAGTTGGTGGGGGACTTGTGAATCTTGAAGAAGGGGTCAAAAGAAAACATTTGAACTCCGAACACTCAGAATTTACGATATATGAACTCAAAATGTTTCAGCCCACTGTTGGACATATGCCTCTCACAAGTGTGAAGTGTGACTCAGTGACCTTTCTTACTTTCTTAGGTCGTTTACCTTTCCTGGGTTGGCTAGGAGACTTCTCACACTACTAAAATATCTATGAGCAAACTATCTCACCTGTGTTAATGTAATGTAGCACCGATCAGTCAATGGTGTGATAACCAACCTCGGAGTGTTTCCCAAGTATTCATAGCTGTATATGAACTGCGCATCGCAGATATTCGCAAAGCAATGGTATTCCTTCTCGCCCCATCTGGAAACAATAGCCAACTTAAATTAACACAATATTTCTGACTAGTATTTTCCCAATTATGTTGGGGTTAACTTTTAGTCTCACCAGATACAGCTATTCAGTATCTGATCTAGACCACCTAGTTAATGGGTAAAAACCACAACCCTTGCTATGACTGGCTGTCAGACTTTCGGACTTCTGATAAACCGTATCGGCTGTCAAAGATGTACTATTACCAGCCGGTACCAAAGCCGTAAACCGAAAAAACACATAGACTGACTGCGGCAAGTAAGCTTAACCTTCGATTGAACCGTGCAGCATTTTTTTGTCGAAAACCCCTTTTTTTTTAGGATGGAACTTCTCACACTCTGGGCGGAGCGGGAGGGAGTGTCAGACTTTTACTGACTAAAACCCATCCATGTTCCTTCCTCGCCCTTTACGTTCCGGGGCCGCGGTATCTCTTTTGAACAGTCCCGCAACCCCGGCAGGCTTCGGCCCTTGCGGGCCCCTCTCTTAATGCTGACATCTCTTTGAAGCGCGCGTGGAACACAAACGCGCCGTCGACACGGCCTGTCGTCATTAGACGGACGGACGGCTAGCTAGCCTATAGCCAACCGTCCACAGGCCCGCGTCTACGGTGGCCGGTAGCGACCACTGTCGAAAACCCCTTTATTTCCAATCTAAGCTCGTGGCGTTCCAACAATAGGAAGAGCCTTTTCGTTTTTATTGCTACTCTAACTTGGAAGATCATAACACCTAGGCATAAAACCTTGTTCCTAATTGGCAAAAAACTAAAATTTATGTTAGATTTGATGTATGATAGTGATTAATGCTGCATAGTTTTCACTTGCAGCGCGGCGCATAGTTGTAAAACTAGCCGCGTATATAAGTTGGATGTAAGTATCGAATACCAAACATATCATGATTGGGGCTCGTTAATTGGGAAACGTTACGTGAATGAGATTCTATTAAAAGAAAAGAAATGTTTCAGGACAAATAGCATAGTAAGATAACATTTGTAAATCAATGTTATGTGTACCTTTGGAATTTAATAAATACGGTCTATGGAAATGAGACTATGGCTCAAAATGAGAAGTAAAAGTTTTAAATGAGATAAAACAGAAAGTTATGAAAGTGATTCTATCTATACTCGTAGCATACAAGAAAGTGCACACAATCATCAGCACCTGTGTCTAAGCTGCGACTGCCACATGAACGCAGACCCAGCCTCCACCTTCGCTTGAATCATCTTGCTCACGACATCTCTAGAATGCACATCTATAGTACAAATCGTCATGATCTTCTGCCTGTCTTGCTTCGTCAGCTCTCCGATCAGTAACGAGATCAACGTACTGAGTTGAGACAACTGTTTCTTGTAATAATCCTTTAAAGCATTGTCGTAACCCTCTTCTAGTCTCGCGAAAGCCATGTTGACTTCAGTAGTCCACCAGATTTGGGAGCCACATAGTGCTACTTGAGCCATGAAGTCGAAGAGCCATTGCTCTCGCGGTTTCTCTTCGTAAGATATCATCGATTCTCCGAAGTAGTGTCGGATGGCAGATCTCATCATGTCTTGGAGTCTGTTTAGCCAGATTTCTACCTGAAATGTTATTCTTTGTTTATATTACAATAATCTAGTCTTATTTTTCTGGGTGATATCTTCTGAAATTGCCCTCCAGCAACCCAAAACCTAAATCTATGCTCGTTTGATAATTATAGAACCCTTTATTTAACGCGGCGATATGGACATGTTCTATCGGTTCTCATCTGCCTAACAATTTAAGGAAATCAATTTTCTCTGTAAACTCACAGGTCCCGTACAGTCGCAGGTTCCATGAAACGGAACGAGTTCTCCATCTTTGGCTATCATTCCGGACGCTACCTTCTCTCCTGGTTTTTGATCGTCTATGAATTTCAACTTTGCAATTGAATCAAAAAGTTTTGTTAAATGCCTGCAAAACAACAACGTGATTGTTTACAAGTCACCTAAAACGAGCATTATCTAGTTTTTAATTAAAATTAATTAAACACTGAAAAAAAAATACATACAAAAAAAAATTAAAAAAACAATAAAAAAAAACTTATAAATTTTAATTAAAAACTGAACAAATTCACTTTATGTCTCTTCAGATAGCTTACCTGATAACTAAATCAGCTTGATTCCCGTTAGATAGAATATCCAACAGATCTGCAGAGGAGACAAAATAGAACCTTGGGAACGCCAATCTTTTCGTTTCCAAGTACTCTGCTAAAGCCTTCTCACATATGATCAGATCTTTCTGTATACTATCGAGATGCTCAACTAATCCTTCTTTATTAGTTCCTTTGACTACATTCGGAGTTTTGGCCATTTCTGTTGATAATATCTAAAAAATAACAAATAAGGGCTTATGTTTGTGACATTTTATCTACGCGCTCTATTATAAAAGTGCAGAAGTTTTACTTATTTCTTTAATTTCCCATTGGTTTTCTATAGTTTCTTACCTTAAATTCTGCATCAATCCTATCGAATCTAGCAGAATCTTCAGGCAACTGTTTCCTAATATCCTCTGAGCTCATAAAGATGCTCTCTAAATGTGTCCAAGTCCTTTGCACTTCAAACCATACTGTAATTACTTGGTCTGCTATGGACAGCTTTTGTTGCCAACCTGACACTTCCTCCAAGAAATATGCTATGAATTTTGAAGTTATTAAGTTTTGCAGTTGAACCTGGAACACAATTTTAATGATTTATATTTCTAACGAACAAGCCTAAGTGTGAAAAATTAAGGAATAGAACTGTATAACCATTCACCTGATTTTCCTCTAGCGTTTCAATAAGCTCTTCGCTAGCCCTCAACAGTGTACATTGAGTCCTTGTATGTACCTCTTGTTCAAACTCCAAATGGCTCCATGTAGTGTGTAGATCTTTCAGTACTTTCTCCATAGACATTTCTTTTACAGCTTTGTCTACTATGTTCTTCACTTCTTCCTCGCATTCGTGTAAGTTTAGCGCAAGTAAATCTGCTAACGTTGTATTTAAATCCATTACGATTCTTACCTGTATTGTTATAAAAATGTTATAGAAAATATCTTAAGCGAAGAACTTAAGAGGAACGAATATTTACATAGTTAGATGAAGTATTGATATTTTGAATATTAAATTTAATTTTAGTCAATTGTTAAATTTGTTTTAAATACTTACGTAAGTGTGAATTTCTTGAAGACAAAAATTAAATATTATATGTATGTGAAATACAAACTAACATAGATATGGCACAAATCCATACGCGCTAACACGAAGCAGTGAAAAAGGATATTAAAAAATAAGTGAATATCGAAGTTAACAAAGTAAATGTTGAAAATAATAATATAAACGATACTTAAATTATTATCGCACACGAAACATAATATGTACACTATACACACCGCGGCATTGTTATACTTACAGTGAGTTCACGTGGTAATGCTGCTAAGCTCTGTGAATACAAACATATTTACATTCGCATAACAATTCATTCAATGCATACCTCAAACATTGACATTGTATAATACAAAACTCAGGCAATAATAAACTGTACAATTATGTGAACATTTCATCCAAAGCAAATGCATGCCGCATTCAAACGGAGAGTTACCATCACCATTTCTTAGTCACTATAATTTACCATGTTATAGCTCTTTTGTTTATCATCAAGTCAAGAATAATTAAATTCTCCAATAGAAAAATGGAATGGTAACTCTCAACGACCATGCAAAATGCACAAGTTAAAATTCCAAACCCGTCAGCTGAATCGCAATCCTGATCTCGAAGGTGCTAACACAACATTCATTATTATATTTACATTTTAATTATTTATTTATATACAATTCAGTTTAATTATTTATTTTGCCCGAATGTTACTAAGTTCACCTTTGTTGTACTCATAAGTTGATCCCAATGCCTTTCCCTGATTGCTGGGTTTTGGAGTTCACCCACTGCTCTTAAAGATGTAAGCATATTCTTTACTGTTGCTTCCAAAGTTATGTATGTATCCCAACTAGAAACGTATGATTTTCAAGCATTATTTTCTAAACCACTAATTTTGTTCATATTTTCTGTTGTGCTTTCAACCTACCTTCTCATTTCCTTGTCAAGTAACCTGATCTCTTTGGCAAACTTCTTACATTCAATATCCATGTTTTCAACATCAATTTTACGCCATGGCGTGGTTTTCCAATCTTCTATACTTGTTCTTACTATGTATACATAATCCCAAAGTTGCTAAAATTGTATTATGAAGCCATTATTTTTGAAGTATCTTTATTCTTATCTTTTGTTTTGAAATTATGATCAGTATTTTATTCGGTCACATAATTAGCTTGTGAAAATTTCACTTTACCTTTAACATTCTCAATTCCTTTCTGCATTGTTTCAAAAGCTTGAACTCCGGTACATTCACTTCAAACAACGACCCCGATTCCTGTATGCCTCTCATCTCTTCTTCCAAGAACAAGAGTTCATAGTCTACTCTTGACATTACTTCATAAGGATCTTCGCAATCGTATTTGAAGAACTGTAAAATATGATCTTTTGTATTTTCGTTATCTTAATCTGGTTTATGTGAGTGGATTTTAGTTCAAACGTATTAAAATCATATCTTCAAGTTTTGGTTGGACAAACTTACCTCGTATCTCTTGAAAACTTCTCTGTAGTAAGTGACGTGGCTATCAAAAGTGGAAATTTTCTTCCTGATGCCGGACACTTCAGCCGCTTGCAACGGTGCTACTTGCTGTTTCACTGTTAACGCCAGTTTCTTCGTCGCTTGCCATTGTTCTGGTAGTTCCTAAGAAAAAATGTGTATTAGTCGAAAAAATATGTATGTGTATGTATGTGTGTGCTTTAAGATGAACTGTGACAGACCCTTCGATTTTTTTTATCTCCATTAAAATCTACATACGCGAATAAGATCTTAGGACTCCATAGTCTTAAGATCGCAGTGTCTGTCACGACGGTTAAACGGTTTTATGGAAAACCGTTACATTATGGTTACAATGAACGTTTAAACGTAAAACCTCCTTATTGAGCTATGAAATGGTGTGCTTCTGATTTCACCACTAATTTATCCTTGCAGCCCAAGAATTGTTAAATAAAAATTATTTTCATTTACCTGAAGTAAAACGTTAACTTCTTCAGGTATATCCATATCATAGAATTTCAGCAGTTCGATGGTTTCAGTTAGTGGCTGGAACATATCGTCAGTTGTAACTGTTCGGTCTTTGACATGCATGAGGTAACCCATTATTCTGACCAGCGCTTCGTAGTCACCTTCTGGTACCGGTTGGAGTAGACCTGAGGAACATTAACAACTAATAAATTTAATATATCTATGTATGAAAATCCTAAAAGGTAGCTGGAGCCGACAGGCTGCGGTATGCTGATTTGATGAAAATCATAAACTCAACAACATTTGGTAGAAAGAAGTTCCAAAAAAACAATCATGCCTTAGATTTTGGCGAAAATTGGCAAATTGCGAAGAAAGCTGTAAAAAGTAAATTGTACTTAAACGCTGATCTACAGAAAAACATGTAGGAGCTATGGATTAAATCAAATAGACAGTGGTTACCTTCATCAGCAT
Organism: Xestia c-nigrum; assembly: GCA_916618015.1. NCBI lineage: Eukaryota > Metazoa > Arthropoda > Insecta > Lepidoptera > Noctuidae > Xestia > Xestia c-nigrum. Next base: position 6,661,297 of record OU745245.1, on the reverse strand, counting down.
CACGAATGAAGTTGCCCAAGTCACTGAGGCTACACGTAACTTTGTCGACCAGATGCTCTTTATACATGTTGCCCCATTTCCTCACTGTGTTGAGTAGAGCTTGCCTGAATGGTCGAATGTCCACCTGTTACATGATAGTGTTATCAATAACATTATAGAAGTATCAATATCATGAAATCAGTTCTTCTAAATTATTGCTGATTCTGTATAATTTGTTTCTTTTCTATGCGTTTTACCTGAAACCAGTTACTAAAGATCTTGTAAGGCTGCATATCTTCAATTTCCATAAACAAATTCTCATAATGATCAATTTGCTCTCTAAAGCCCTCCATTTTGGGTTCGCACGGAACAGGTTGTTCTCCTTCTACTCTATCCTTTTCTTCTAAAGCAAGTTTGTCTACTTCATCAGGGGTCAGTATTCTACCGTAAGTGAGGAATATTTCCATTACAGCATCTCTCTCTTCAAGCCATAAGTAGGAGTAGTTTTCGAATGTTTTGCAAAATTCGTTTGCGTCTTCAATTACCTGAAAATTAAAGAACCAATCACAATCCACGATAATCCGTAATTTGATATTATAACTACAGTATTAGCAACCTATAATATTTTCCTTCGTCTCCCTTCCTCTTTAAATTACCTATAAATAAGCCTGCCCCTATTACTATTGTCGATGTTGTTTGAACGCTTCAAAATTTATTTTTCTGACTTTCTGTAATTAACTCTTAAGTGCCGTAACTTACTTTTTCAATACCATTTAAAATTTCTTCTTTCATCTCAATAACATCATCACTGCAAAGGATTTCCTTTTCATAAGTTTGATCCCTCTGCTTATCAATCCTTTCAATCAATTTTGCCATATTCATCACATCGTCAATTAAACCTTTTATCAATGCAGTGAATCCTTTTTCTTCGCTTGGATCTAAACTGGGTGCGAATACTATATCTGGATCAAGGAGTTCCATTTGAGCTTCGAATAAAGGAGCCAGTTTGTTTTTGGGGTTCATGTGTTCTGTTATGTAGCCTAAACTAAAAAGTAGAAAGTAGAATGAGTGAGTTATGATTATTATTTCACAGGTTTACAATGTGGTTTGTTGGTTTCGCCAATGGAGATAAGTTGTCCTACGCTATGCTGTTGAGTTGTGCTTCGCAGTCTCATCCAAATGATTTCAATACTTTTACCTGCAAGCAATAGTCTTGAACAACGCTTCTTCCAACAGAGCATCAATGAAAGCGACGTAGTTCATCCAGATCTGACTATTTTGGTTATCCTGCATGTTGAACAGTTGCATGTTTTCATTCAACAACTCATTGATACGATTAGCCGTAGTGACTATATCGCTGTAACGTTTGACTTTCTTGTCGGGACGGTCTTCCAAATTCATTAATGTATCCTTTGAAAAAAGTCATACAAATTAGTTTACATTAAGCCTTTGAATGAGTTCTTCAAGAAATTGTACATCTTTCTTAGCGTTGCTTACCTTTTTTCCTTCTTTTCTTTCAAACAAAGGCTGCACCGACCAGTCTTTCATGGTTTCTTTTATTTCTACTAAGTTGTCCTGAATTTTAGACATCCTCTCAAACAGATTACCTACTAATCGATGAAGTTCTTGCAAGTAATTCCATAGATCTGAGGAAAAGCAATTAAATTTCTAAACAAATCTATTGGAAGTCCTCTTTTAGTTACAAAAATATTACGTTTGTAAAGTACTTGTGCTTTAAGTTATTTCAATGCAAAATAATTTGAATTTTCGCTAATATCAATGGAGTAATTACCATCAGAATTCCAATTAAGTTTATGCTGTGCCATTTCAATCCTCTGGTCTATCGCCTTTATCTCATCTTCCACTAAATCAAACTCCACTTTCTGACTGTTCTTCCTGATCTGGTTATACCAATCAATAGTTATACCCAAATTGATCCTGTACTGTCTGTAAGTTTCTTGCTTCTCGAAAATAGCTAAACCGTCTTGTGGCATCAAATCTTTATACTCTTCGTTTGAGCGTAAATGATGAACTTCCTTCAAAATATCTAGGAGCTGAAAAATAAATGTTAAAAAAGTGTTAGCTGCCATTCATATCTGTCTATTTATCTAGTCTATCCAAGCTAATTAATTAACATTTGGACCCACCATTGGATGGAAATTCAACACCAGATCACATCCCTGTCTTGCTAGAATCATGTTGTTAGTCGTGTCTTCAATAATCTTTGAAACTGTTAACGTCCAGTCGTGGAAATATTTTTTCTTGAATGCATTGATTTTCTCAATTAATTCCTCGTGTCTTATGAAGATTTTCTTCGCTTCATCCGTACCCTTTATCCTGGTGTTTGAGAACATACAATTAAATGTGCACGAATATAATTTTTTGGATACTAGAAAAGCAATATTTGTGTAATTGTGTAAAAAACTTTCGAAAGTGCTCAAAGTAACTACGAGAAAACCGTGAAGATCTTTCGGTGCTAATATACAATTCAGAATCATGAAACCTTAGAACATGGAATATTGTAAAGAGTATGGATGAATGTAAGCCAGATAATCAGCTTTCGCAATTTGCCCCACCCAGGCTGACTTACGGGTGCGGCAAATTGCGAAAGCTAGCTATAGGCTTGGTTATCCTCGCAGCTAGCGTGGTCATGAACAGCAAGCCGCCGGCGACGGGAGGCAGGTAGGCATCCACTTCCATCATGCCGTACCTCTCCAGGCGGTTGCTTTGTTCAACGAACAGTTCCTGAAAGATTATCTTGGTTTTACCCAACTTCAACTGCAGATTGGACTATTTTATGGAAATCCGAAATGGAAGTAGAAACAATATTGCGCTAAGCAAACGATTAATTGTTTCTTCGATGAACAAACGTAGATAACTTTCAACAACCAATGAACGAAATCCAAAGACGGAAAAAAACAAGCAGCAACCAATGAACAGGATTCATTTCAGCGGGCATTTCTCAAGTAACGCTACAAGCTGACCAGTCAGTTATATTCTTAATCTAGAGTAGACAAAGAAGTGGAACTATACAGGACGTACACTTCTTTAACAATTTTTGGTTCACCACTTGGGCACATTTGTACTAACTGGATGAAAAGATGGACTTACTTCGCAAGTGTTTATTTCTTCTTCGAGCATTACAATAATCTCAACGTATTTTGCTGTAAACTCATTTCTAATCAGAGGTCGATCCAGGACCGAACCTACAACATCAATCAGCTGAAATTGAAAAAGATTAACTCAGTACATATTGATATTCGTGCGATCACTCGATTAATTTTGTAATTGAGAGTTTTCATCATATAATCTACTACAGTCATGCAATCGTATTACCTTGAAAATAGATTCTAATGTCGTGCAATTATCGAACGATTCAACCAAAACGGTTGAAAGTTTCAGATCCAAATCGATGATATTCTCTTGAAAGTCTTTAAAGTCAACATTGAAGGTGTTATCATCAGGGTCTAGTACGTCGTATGATTTAGATGCAAAGCCGGTGAAGTACGCCTCAAATTCTCCTGATATTTCTCGTATTTGTCCACCGAGAACTCGGCCTTTCATTCCACCAATCTCTATTTTCTCCAATTTTTGGAATTCCAAAACTGTTTTAAAGAACCATTGTATAGTATTCAATCTATCTAAAAATCTATTGAGTCTCTCAAACACAACGTTGGGGTGGAATGTCCATGGGATCACACGTCGGTCCACGAAGTATTTGGCAAGATTCTCTTTGAAATATTCGAAGGTGTTTTTGAACTTCTTCATGATGTCTATGGTGCATTGAATACGTAGTGTTGCTTCATCTATGTCGCTGTGGAACAACGTCGACGGATCGAGACATTTTTTTGCCTGCAATGAAAATTGTTGAACTGAATGACACTGATTTTTTACAGGATCTATTTTTATGAGGATAGCTGAGTCGTTGGTATCCAACTCTCAACTTATGTGTCAAACCCCAAATTTTAAAATAGTCAATATAGTCAATAGCCAAATCTTACGAAATATTATGGAGCTCTGTTGTTAGTAGCTCCAGCGTGTTTTGTGCCTTCGTAACAAGTCGCAAGTTCGTAAATCGTGAATTTATTAACTTCATGTCTATTTTCGTTGTTCGTGAACATCGAAACTTAATAATTCATACGTTTTCCTATGAAATATATCTAGGTACATTACTTTGACAATATCGCGAGCTGGTACCGGTTTTTTTTGCAGAATATAAACGCATCGACCAAAGACATCGTTCCATAACTCTTACCAAGAATAGTCTATTAGACCACAGCATGACCGCTCAAATTTTACATAGAGAAAATAAAAAACAGTTACATATAAATGTATAATACCTACACTGTCAAAATGCATAGAAGAATTGCGTGTATAGTACTGGCATATAATAAAATATCAATAGATAAGGCACTAACGTAATCTTAGTAACCGCATGTAGTCCATACATGTTAGCATTTAAATGTTGAGCAAGTTGTAGTAAGCGTTAGTAATATATTAACGTATGAGCTTATTTATTCAAGAATGTTAAATATATCTCACGACTTAATTGGAAACTAGTAATAAAGTCGAGATTATGTACTTATTTAGCAAATCCCGTCTAATTAACTCTACCTAAAATAGCATACAAACAAATTATCATATTGCAAGTTACGAAACCTTGCTATTGAAGCTCCAGAAAGCTTGAAATGTGTTCACAAGCGAATAAAACCGCTTGCAATCTCGTTCAGTCACCGTCGTGATTAGCATAAAATCTATTCACATCACACTGCTGTTCACGACTAATGAGATACTTAAATGCCGTTGCAATAAACGTAGAGTAGAAAACTAGTTTCTATTTCTAGGATTTGAGAATATTGGAATCTACACTAATATTATAAAATAGAAGAGTTTGTTTGTTTGTTTGGTTGAACGCGCTAATCTCAGGAACTACTGGTTCAAATTGAAAAAATATTTTTGTGTTGGATAGTCCATTTATCGGTCCATTAGGGGCGGAGCAGGAATGAAAAATGTTGCAAAAACGGCGATTTTTTTTTCCTTTTTCTCTCTTATGTGACGCAGACGAAGTTGTGTGGGTCAGCTAGTCCATAATAAAGTCATCATGGTCGGACACACAGCGGCCTCCTACAATGGTCAATACTTTTGGTCTACCTTTCGTAGCTGCCAAAAGGTCCAGGTGAATTGTTCTTATTGTTTAGACAGTAAGAAGACACTGAGCACTGCGAGCATGATAACACTGGGCGTGGGCATTTAAAGTCTTCTATTCTCTTTCTTCCATAACAGAAACATTGGATTTCTCAATAACTAAATATGATGTAGGTACCTAGGCCAAAATATAGCACATTCATAGTGATCAGAAGTGATCCTGCGCCTTTTACAACATGCAGTTTGTCTATAGTAAAATATGGTTGTAGTTTACTTATTGCTTCCTTCTGATCACTTTTACTAAATAGAGAGCGTTCAATGAAACAAAAGCATCTCAAAGAGTTACCTGATAAATTAGCAGATTTGATATCTGCTTCAACAACACGATGAGCTTCGAAGAGTTGCAGTAATACTTGGAATCTCTCCAGATCATACAGATGACATGGAACAGGGGTCGAAACAAAGGCTGACATTCCATGAAGTCTATCTCTTCTAGACCTTGGAAGTGCTTCTCCAATGTTCGTAGGTATAGGTCTATTTCACGGGCTTCCGCTAGTGCTGTAATTTATTTTGATTGTTTATTTTGTATCTTTCGTAATGTTCGTTTTACGATAACTATTGGTGTTAGCAGAGGATAAACATTATTGTATGAAATAGGACACCCTGCCGTGGAAGCATACGGGCTATTTATAAATGGCAATTATTTTGTGACTGGGAACAATATCAACAGTGAGCTGCTAAGTATGGAGATACAAGTTACGCAGACTAAATAGATACCGAGGTGTTTAAACTGCAGGGAGGAAGGTTTCCTTTTAACCCATGAAGATATTGCCTGAGTTATTATTTTAATTAAACACGACAAATAAAAACTAAAAAAAGCTGATTAGGTACTTCTAATGCACTGGCGATGTAAGTGAAAGTGAATCTTAGTCTTCGGAACAAGGTTGATTCAACAGATAAATTTTCATACAAACCTGAGACGATATTCTTGAAGAGTCTGCTGAAACAAGGGTAGTAGGCTGAAGTCGTTTTCTCCAGTATCACTGCCATACATCTCACTCTTTCAGTGCGTAGCTGATCGTAGATATAGTTCAGATTACGCAGTCTTGATTTCCAAAACGCCAGTTCTAAAAAAGAACATGTTCTAGTTTAAGATTACCAAAATGAATTATTTTGTTCATACAGTCAACGTACAACAGACAATAATTTTGTAAGATTTAGAAGAGAAGGGATTCAAATCGAAAGAATTCCTTAGGCAATAATGTCCCTGGTAGTTCTACGTAAGCTTCTATGCATCCTCTGCCTAGCCTTTTCCCAACTATGTTGGGGTCGGCTTCCAGTCTAACCAGATGCAGCTGAATACCAGTATTTTACATGGAACGACTGCCTATCTGACCTCCACAGTTAGTACTGGGTAATAAGAGACCTCTTGGTAAGACTGGTTGTCAGACTTTTTCTACGTAAGCTTCTATACTATCTACAAAATTTAAATATCTCTAACCAACACTCGGAGATGGATTCTGCCCATTTTCGAACGCCTGTCCCGAGTCCTCCATCATGACATCATTGATCTGCTGAGCCCATTTGATGACGACTCCTTCTATAGCACTCTTCAAGTACAAGTCTACTTCTTTCCCTCGATGCAGTTCTTTTTCAGCTTCGTGTACCAGTTCTACGCCCACTGGCATTGGTAGGACTGTTTGGCCGTTTACTTTACCTTTTACCTAAGCAAAAGTAGTTGGGATGTGAAACGTAAAGTTTGTAAATTATATTTTAGCACGAAAATTTAAATTTATTATTATTTCAAAGTCTTTAAATAATTTGGAATTCGGTCCTTCGGTAAAAGCCGAATAACTTGCTATGTATCACTAAAGCCAAGATAAATAAACGACTATGTATAATCTTAATATCTCACCTCATACACAGTGCTCTTGAGATTATGAATTTGTTTGAGAATATCTTGGGAGACGACAAGAGGCCATCCTTCATGGTTCAACGGATTCGATAGCAGAGGCACGAACACTTCGTCTACTAACGCTGCTAGTTCATCTATTAGTCTTGGTGCCAAGTCACCTACAGGAAAAGATTAAGTACGTTTAGCGAGGTCCACCATAACACAAACCACGACTTCTACCTATGCCATAGATACTGCTGTAGAAATTTAAGTCTCCAGTGTGATGTTTGCCACAAGATAGAAACTAAAATTTTTTTAACACTCTCGTCTTTTAAACAATACATCATCATCTTTCCAACTATGCAGAGATCGGCTTCCAGTCCAACTGGATGCAGTTGAATACCAGTATTTTACATAGAGCGACTGCCTATCTGACCTCCACAACCCAGTTAGTACTGGGTAATACGATTCCCCGTGGTAAGGTTGGTTGTCAGACTTTTTGGGCCACCCACCTGAACGACTGTCACAAATCTACAAATGACAGCCGCGACCAACGGCTTAACGTGCCTTCCGAGGCATATCAACCTAGGCAAGCATGGCTTAACCTAAAGATCGACCCCGAGCGGCTATAATCATGACCCACGAGCTCCTTTTAAACTAAACAAGTTAATTAATAGTTACAGGTAACTTACCAAAAATCACGAATTGCGCACAGTCCTCTTTCGGAATAGCATCAGGCCTCTTCTTGACAAAGTAAACGGCTTTGTTCTTCAAATAACATGGAAACGATATCACCGGTACCAACTGCAGTGCATTCGTCAAGACCACCACCAGGAGCATCGGAAACGGTTTGTCCACGAAGTCTTTCAATGTAGACCTGTGTTCTTCCAAACCAAGGACCCTCATCCATTTTTCCGGTTTTAATTTTAAAGATTTTACTGCGTAAGACCCGATGAAATCGAACCGAGGATCCTGGTTGGACGATGACGATGGAGCTGCTTGCTCCATGATCGGAGGAAGTTAATCTTGCTAAGTCATTTTGAGAGGCTCCTTCTGCTACGCCGGTTGGAACGTCTTTGACAAAGTAAGGACTGCGAAAGGTAGAGGCAAATGGCAAGTCACGCAAGTCCCAACGGCATACCATTATGGAACGATGTCTCCTTTGTAACGAGCATCGGCATCGCTATACTAAAATAGATTAAGTGTATGGTGTACAGAAAAGATGGCTGAAGTTTAATAATAAAGATTTATTGAATCTTTGGTTCGTCATTATGGTTTATGGCAGGGATTCTTATCCCTGATACCATCATTATGCTGCCTATATGGTTCATAATTACCATGAAATAGTGCTTAATATTGGCAAAATATTTACACTTGGACTTCACCCATAATTTTCCCCTTAATTACAGCCGTATTTTGAAAATTCAACTGACTTATCACTGTAATTATAGCTCAGATCAGTCCTTATATATACTTCTATACTATATTATATATATTATATTATAAAGCAGAAGAGTTTGTTTGTTTGTTAGGATGAACGCGCTAATCTCAGGAACTACCGGCTCAAATTGAAAAAATATTTTTGTGTTAGATAGTCCATTTATCGAGAAAGGCATCACATCACGCTACAATCATTAGAAGCGGAGCAGGAATGAAAAATGTTGCAAAAACGGGGACGTTTTTTTCCTTTCGTTTTTCTCTCTTATGTTACGTAGACGAAGTTGCGTGGGTCAGCTAGGTTATTTATAATTGCTAGATTTTACGTTATTCTACCTATCGCAAAAGCAAACATAAGATATTACTTACTACGTAAATGGGTACACGAACCGATTATGTGCCGTGATCACAGAATATCAAGATTTGATTTCAGAAATTTGTAGGACCTTCAGTCCCTTGACCAACTTACTCGTCAACCTAATATCTTAATAGTATAATTCCAATAACAGCAACTGCCTTTGCCCCCAGTACAGCTACCTAAGTGGGCAGAAGCGCGTACCAGGCCGTCTGCGCGCCGCCCTGCGCCGCCTGCCAGCAAGATGACACTCGCGCGACGTCGCCCAAGAATAAGGTCAACTGTCGCTATTACAACCTTCGTGTGGTGCCAGTGATGAGCGGGAGCGATTTGAAGGCAACCTAAGGGGCCGCCTCCACGAGCGAGAGAATCGCGGCGATATTATCGTCCTTGCCACATTTTTCTATACACCCTCTTTTGTCCCCTTATTGTAACTGTGTAATGTGTATGGGGATAATTCTAACCGATATAAGTAATAGTAGTTTATGCGACTGTGCATAATGAAGGGCATTACAACACGAGTGTGGGTTTAAGAAACGAGCCGAAGGCGATTTTCTTAATAGCATCACACGAGTGTTGTAATGCCTAATTATTTATAGTTGCATACACTACTTTATCTACCCAAATATCATAAGGGCTCTATGATGGGTTCAGGAACCATAGGGAAATGACCTGCATTGTTACTTGGCCCTTGATTTTTGTGCCAACAGGTTATTAGTTGCATTCGTCGCTGCATTTACGATATCTGGCGGAGTATTCATGTCAATTTCTGAGTCACTATCACTCATTTTCGACAGAAATAAAGAATGGGTTACTGGAAATAAAAAGCTAACGAACAAATGACAGCTCGAAATGGCGGCGTTTCGGATATCTGTCATTTTTTTTTAAATCATAGGCAAACGAACAAAGTCACTATTCTTGTGTCACTCGAGATCGAAAATGTCGTGCGATTTATAATTAGAATCATACTGAATTGGGTTTTTTTTTTTTTATCGATATCTGATTTAATGTAGGTGGTACTAGAATAGCACACTCACTTGAATTTGACACCTGTTCCAAATTTAAAACTCATAACGCAACTGTTTACAGTTGCGTTATGAGTTCATTACAGTACCGTTCATTTCTGCAGGTTGGTAATGCTGGTCATTGCCTATGGGTTTTGAACGCATTAGAGAGGGTTTATGATATTTGGGTAGATAAAAATTCTTTCGGCGTGGATTAGTGTGCGTCCACCTTAAAATGTCAAAATCATGTCATTAGGTTGATTATAAAGTAGAGTGAGTATGTGAACCGTTATACCACTCTTCTACACGGATCTGCATTACATTACAATACATTTGCTGTGATTAAGGGTAGTTTTCACTGAAAGCTCTGGAAAAAATCCGGATTTTTTTCTTCTCATACAAAACTGCCGTCATAGGTAGAATTAAAACACGATGTTGAGTTCATACACATACTACTTACATTGTAACTAACAAGAACATTCAGGATTTTCGATCAAAAATCATGTTTCGCAACTTTTGTTAACACCAATTCAATGTTACTCTAATTAAATTCTAATATTAAAAATATATACAGTCGAATTGAGGAATCCCACAAAAATATTTAATAAATTGAAACCTAACCAGATTCAATTTATGTCATTTTATATATTATAGTTATCAAATATCATTTTATTATATTATAGTTATCAAATACCTTACTGATCAACATACCCTAAGAAACCCGACTTCCAGTGGAAGTAAACTCTTACATAAGCCCTTTGCCAGCTGCTTGACAATATAAAGTCAGTACTATTCATTAACTCTCTTTAGATACTCAATGTCGGTACAAGTTCAAAGATATTTACTTTCCTAGTGGAAAACGACATACAAAATAAAAACCGCTAGAAGTTTATATCTTTTTCACTGTCTGAGAAGCTATACTGGGTTAATCGTTACATAAAATCATAGCTTTACCTTCCTGAGTTATAAACTGACATGAATGCGCTTAAATTTATTTACCTTTCATTAAATTCCTCGCATCAGTATTACTTTTACTTGCAATAACTTACCTAATCATTGAAATTCGATGTATTCCTTTCACGCTATTATAGTATTTCTTGATCATCTGCATGGTCATTATATATTTTGCCTTTTTAGTTCCTAAAGTAACTTAATTCTCAGGAAACTGGTGCCCACTGTGTCAGTTTCCGGGTGGGTTGCGGCAGGCCACGAAGGAGATACCCCGGGACGAGGCCCGTAGGTCAAGCGGGCCAGCACTAGTCCGGGGCAGCGGAAGTCGCATCAGATCCCGCTGCTCCCTGGCGCAAGTCTGCGAGGGAACACCGGTGTGGTTTTAGTCAGTACGAGTCTGACAGACCCCTCCGCTCTCCCTAGGGCGGAGGACATCCTTTGAGGATTTCCACATCGTAAAAAAAAAAAATAAGTCCACGAAGGAGATCTCGGGACGAACTGGACGAGTTCCACCCGTACTGGAAAAAAAACGTAATTCTTTACGATATTTTGGTACCTAGTACACTCTTAGTATAGTCCTTTCACTGTAGGAAGGTGCAGGTGATATTAGATGTACCGAAGTCTATCGATAGAACTTAACGGCATGCAAACAAACAAGAACAATCATCCAGTTTCTTCCGATCAGCTCAACAATAGAGATGACGACTGGCTGAAAAAATATGATTCTGTTTAATCCATCAGTTAGGTTATCGAAAAATATTGGATACGTGTTTTTTTTTGTTTTATCAAATTAATAAAAAAAATACGAAAATAAAACGCATCAAAGATCATGAGTCTTGTGACGACACTTTCCGGCTAAAATGTACCGAAACGTGACGTCACATCAGTTTTCGTCGCTATCGTCTTCAATTTTTGTTTCACCTACGTGAAAAAAGAAAAAAATATTTTCAACTGACTTCCAAAAAGAGACTTCGTCTGTACCTATTTTTTTTTGGAACTCTTGCTGACGACCTTATTAGATTTTCTTTATTGTCTACAGTATGTGTGAGTTCGATACTCGTGACTACTACTAACTTGGGTAATTTTATTTTGTGGGTATATGATGGGTCACATTTTTATTTTTTGTTTTTCCCACAACTGTCTGTCATAGTACTATAAGCGATAGGTCACTTATAGTACTATGCCAGACAGTCGTGTCGAAACGACGAACAATACCAAAGGAATGTAGGGTATAGGCCCTACATTCCTTTGGTATTGTTCGTCGTTTCATCGTCGTCGTCTCAACACGAGTTGGAACTTTGGTAGACAAATGGGAGGCATAGATAAACAGCGCTAGACTAAAAATATATCCTCCTAGTCCTTTATCTATCCTAATGCTGCCTCATTGGTCGAGGGGTTGCTTGCGACTGCTGAACATAAGATCCTGGGTTCGATTCTCGGGTCCGGCAGTGTTATTGGGTTTTACTCTCAAGTATGAGTAAAACGGAGCCTCCATGGAATTTGGATTTCTGCTCGTTTGATGGCAATAGGCTCGCTCCTATTACATGGGACTTAAACATAACTGGGGAAATGTGGATATCTCTACCTAACCTAAAATGTATAGGCGTGATGTTATGTTATGTTTTAGACGATTCAAACAAATCTAGACGCCCTGGCTGCTGCTGGGAAATTCCTGGTGGAAAAATCCCATATCACTTTGCTTGACCCGGGCATCGAACCCAGGATGTAGTGCTCAGTAGTCGTGCTTGCAACAACCACTCGGCCAACGAGGAAGTCTTAATCTTCTAATTATTTGAAGCTTTATCTTTTAGAATATAAAGATAGAGGTGATGTTAATCGTCAATCAATAATATATTATTATTGCTTAGCCTATTATTTTGCATCTGGGGGCATGCATACGACGCAGAGTCTATTCTGAATTTTCTCATTCTCTCTTTCAACCGTTGGTTTTTTATTTGAAAAGGTAATATCTAGATTTTATGAACTTATTGTAGTACGCTAATATGATTACAGCTACGATCATCTAAATACATACCGAGTTCTATCTATTTAGGGGTATCTACAAACTAAAGGAATAAAATACAAAAATAATATTTTATAATACATTTATTGATAATGACAGCGATGGTTGACTCGAACTTGCTACTTGGCAAAAATATTTCCACTAGAAGTGAACTATTTTTGTAATTAAATATTAAAATCTCTTTATTATGCATTATGTGTTTAATAATGAAGATGCAACCATCTATGCTACAAAGTAGCTGCCTATTTATCACAAAAAGAATTAGAAATACATACATTACTTTGTCATTTATTTATATTACACTTTCCAATTCTGGCAAATTAATTTACTTAACGTTATCTACGCTAAAATAAAATCCATGCAAGTCACAATTTCATAAAATAATAATAATAATTACATTCACATTCGTAAAAGCGTGTGATATCTTGAATTGACTGCGAATAATACACACAATTTTTCTAAAATGAAATAATAATTAACAACAAATTATTTCAATTACCTAAAAACTATTTGTTTAAAACAAAAGCACAGCACATGGTCAGCTTAATTTCTAAAAATTAAATTAGGACCTACGAGACGCTGCTTTTAAGGTCACTATTTGCCTAAACCTAGGAGCCCTAGTGCACACTCCGAGACACCTGACGTCACCTGACGTCGCCTGGGCGTCGTACCTGCTTCGCTTGACAGCTAGTCCTTTGCCCGTGTTCTACCAAACTACTGGACATAAGCACATCAAGAGTTTCAAAGACACATCCTACTATATTTTGAAAATACGTATATTTCATTTTTAGATTTTTTTTAACGTTGACTACACATTGAGCTGTCCTAGTTAGGGCCAGATTTATTTATTATAATGGTAAATATACTTTTACATTCAAAGTTAAAAATCGTAAAATGCAAAATAAACGCCATATAAGTCGCATTCTGTAGTTAAAAATCTAACTAATCACTGATAAATACTACTGAACGTTTGCTAGAACGATAAATGTATAGAAAAAATGGAATGTTTAAGTACGACAGTCTAATAAGCTTTCGATAAAATGTAAATCGTGATAACTCTATGTATGTGTGACAAATATGATGTCAGTCAATGCTTACAAATTATTTGAGCCGCTGTCCCATGGCGAGGTGTCGCGTGACGTCATGACATCCAAGTTAGCAATACAAACGAGATTTAAGTGATCGTATCAAACAGTATCACGCGCCACCGTCCGCTCGCTATGGAATCGCGGCCCATTAAAAGTTGGCATTAAATTCTCGAGTGCATACTTTTGAAACAGCTGTTTTAATATTTTTGAATAACATTTTATATTAATAACTTACATTTAAATGTAAATATACATATGTTTACAGAGGTATTCGCTGACGTCACACGTTGGAATGCAACTCGGCGACGTTTGCAACACACAGCACGTTCGATACGTTTGGCGCGTGACGAGAACTACAGAGTGTGTTCGATGTGACGTCACAGAAGTGCCCTCGAGGAATGGAGGTAAGTGGCGGACTATGAATGAACGCTGAAAGTGGGACTTACAAACACTAGTAGATAACCAGGCGTGTTACTCTATTTTGTGTACTCATTTAGTGTACTTACGAACGATTACTTTACTAAAAGGATGGAATATACATTAGGTGATCTAAGACTATTGCCCCATCTTACCACGGAGCAAACAATGTGGACATACCTAATACGATTACACGCGCACTATGCCGCTACAATATATCTTGATAATTTATCCAAATTAGGCTTTATTCAAAAAATTAAACTATAACTCTTCATATTACTATAATGGAGAGAACATCGCTTAAGATTTTCGTTTCACTAATTACAGATAGATACCTCATCGATTTATTGTTCGAATGTGGATGGAGATAATAAATTGAGGACATTTTTTTTTGTAGTGACACTTTAATTTACAGAATGCCGGATTCACGACTACATTTACATCAATTTTCGAATATACACAACCTAATCGATATAATGTGTGTGGCGCAAGAGATGAGTGAATCCATGACGTCACATCTGTCAGAGTTGACAGCATCTACTTGGCAAGAGGTCCTCGTCGCCACAAAAATGACGATGTGGGCTTATTCGATATTTAAAATTTAACATTAGAATAGAAACGATTACTAGTACTTTTTATCGAATAAGAAGCATTTAAATGGCAGTATTGATTGCGTGTTGGTTCGCTCACCGCTTGCGCCGTACATCGGAGCGTCAATGTTTGGACTGGAGTGATCCGTCAGTGGTTGTTTAGTGTACTAAGTACAAAGTCTTTTACAAGGACGAAGATGTAATATTGGACGATTTCATAAACTACTTGAGATACACCTTTAAATAAAAGGGGCAAAAGCAGGCGTCAAAATAAAAAAATATGTTTTTTTTTAATAGTTAGGTGGCAAGATACTATCACAATCGAAACTGGCAATCGTGTGTCGAACACAAAATGCACGTGAGCAGTATGAAGTAAAGGTTAGAATATTATTATAATTGTTAGGGTGAAGCATACGATTAATATCGCTATGTACCGGCACGTGAAACACTCACAGGTATCGAACGGAGTATATCGATATAACTTTGACTTTATTAATACCCGTTCAATTCTAATTTACATAAAGTTTGACGACCACTAACAAACGTGGACAACAATGGAACACTTCACCCTAACCTGAAAAATTTCATATAAAATGTAACAGCGAAGAGAAACAGTAAAATGTCAAAATCACAGAAGTTATATTCCCTGTGCAGAATATAAAACTGTGCGAGTCACACGAGGGTAAGCAGATACAGTTGTCGATGAGCTACACATACATAAATAAGTATACATTACCGTAACATCTATCACCACAAACTATACATTAGAAAGAATTTATACAAATAACTTAATAAACGATATTCAATCACCGATGATCATTACAAATAATAATACACACGCAAATCCACATATTTACAGGAATTTCTCAAAAATTATAAAATTAAATCACATTATAATTCCATATTTATATTTACAAATATTTGAAAATAATTTCATATAATTCATAATACAATAAAACAAAACAACTAGTACAGTCGATTACAAAAGCGATATTGTTGCAATTACACCAAATATTAGAAGTATTTGGATTTTATTAAATATTAATATTTGACTACATTTCCCTATTAATATTAAATTTTATTAAATATCACGACAAAAAGTGAAGAACCTCTTAATTTAGAGAGGCAAAGATATTAAATACATTTCCATTTCATACAAAGTTCCCAATTACTTGCAACATTTGGTGTGAACTGACATATCACTTGTGTAATCAGCTGTACTCGCATCTATAGGGCGGTCAAAACTCCCGATGACTTGATCGAAAGTTGCACATTCCGGAAACATAGCGACATCTACATATTTTATTGAAATGCTCAATAAAACCGAGATAATAGTTTCCCCGTTTTCAATCCCCGACATAATAAAAACGAAGGCGAACAATATTGCTTTTGGGGTAGTAAATAAACATCTACAATACATATAAGCACCATACAAGTTACATAACTGCAACGAAAAAATGCGGATTCTATGATACAAGTAGTTGTGGGACGTTAGTATAAATTCGGTCCGATACGTTGCCGGCTTTGTCCGCGTTCTGTGAGAGTGGTGTGGGTTGGTGGCGCGATGTACGTCGCGCGCCGGTGTGAGCTTGTCTATTTGCTACTCCTAGTTTTGGTGCCGACGGCGTTTATGCTGTCGCCGCGACTCCGCGATCTGTGCAAGTTGTGTAGGCCTTCTTCTGAAACAAAGCGGTTTCCCTCTAAAACCTGAACTGCGGGCCTGAAATGGCCGCTTTAGCAGAACATAATATGAATCACGTTAAAAAAATAATAATATAGAAATGGACTTTATGGACATAAACATAAAGTCTATTATAAGAATTTTAAAGTTTTAACGTGATTCGTATTATGTTCTGCTAAAGCGGCCATTTTAGACCCTGTACAATTTTATATGGTTTCTTATTATTTAACAATTAGATTTACCTCTTACCAGTAGTTATGCCTTAACATATTGAAATCATCAAATCAGTTTGTCCAGTATTATACAATTTTTTATTCAGAAAAAAATGTTTAGATAATAATTGTTACAATCGTGAAGTGCGATTCACTTCAGTCAATCAGTTAACTCAATAGAAAGTAAATGTGGCAAGATTGTGAAAGTTATGACTAGCGTTATCACTTAGTACAACATTTGTGTGGCCCTGCTACAAGATTGCGAATGATCTCTGCGTTTGAAATGTAGTAAAACAACAATGTGTTTTTGGGAAAACAACTCTAACTTCTTAACTATAAAACTTTAGTATGGGAAAGTAAGGTTCAGTAGTTAGTCAAGGAGCTAGAATATGCGAATTACATAGTAAATTCGAATTCCGAGCACCTCTATTTGCGAATTTCATAGCAAATTCGCATATATATTAGGGGCCAGATCCAGTCACCCTGTAAAGGCCTGGTAAGGACGTCGATTTATTTCGTCTTTTAGCCCCTAATTCAGGATGGTACGCACCCTTGCTCTGCGCGCGCTTGAGCTCGTTGTCGCGGAAGGCGCGCGCACTGCGGCCGCGCCGGTCCTGCACGATCTTGTCGGGCCGCACGAAGATGCCGTGCCGCGCTCGACACTCGAAGTACCGCTGTCCACCCACTGACCCGTCGTTTTTGCCTGTTCATCAAACATTATGTTATGTTACTTGAATGATGAAAGTAAACTATGTGGCGACATCTATATTTAAGGAGGAAGAGCTAGCAGCCAACCCCCGGAAGTCATAGTATAACATACCAGTAGGCGCGTCGAGCTCGATGCCGATCCAGATGCCGTGCGCGAAGTGCGTGGGTCCGGCGTACGCGATGACGCCCGTACTGCTGCTCAGTCGCAGCTGCACGCTCTCGCCCACCGTCATCCACGGTTGTAGCATCGGGGACTCTGATGAATCCTCTATTTTGGGGATGTTTGTGTTAGCTCACGTAAAAAATGAAGAAATACCTATTCTATGGAATGAAAAATAGTAGTGCTAAAAAGGAAAAAATAGTTAAATATTCACTTTTTTAATTCAAATAACTAATACTTTCCATACCTACTCTATTTCTAAATTCCTTGTATACATTAAGATAATCAACTACTATACGCCCTGTACGGTTTACGTACAGGCTAGTAAGTCGCTGACGCCGCGACCTACTTCCGTTAATTCATTTAATATACTTTTATTATACTAAACGTTAGTTGACCATTAGCTACCATAGCGATAATACCACGGATTAGCATCCAACTTTATTTTGTAACTTTACATTAAACTACTTGGGATCGTGAAGTCTGTGGTTTTCGTCAACTCACCTCACTGCAACTTGACCACTCTGAGCCGTACATAAAAGTGGTCCTTCGAGCCGGATATAAAGTGTGCAGAGTGTCTCTATTACTATAACGTTAGCGAATCGGTCTAGTTGGTCTCCCACAAGCGGGTCGCCCCAGCTGGATTGAGAAGGCGCACATAGCGTTAGTAGAGTGCAAACACACTTATCCACAACTATCTGCGAACTAGTACCATTGGTGACACAACTCTGTTCTACCAACGGTCGAAGCAATAACTAGCAACAATGGTTCAGAGTGTTGCAGAACTGCTAAGCCATCAAGAAACTATCTTTCGAGACTTGAAGCTTATTTGCACCAACTACAAGAAGGACAGCCCCATCAGAAAGAACTTGGCGTACCTGGAGGAGCGTCTTTCGCGGTTGAACAATAACTGGGAGAAGTTTGTTCACAACCATCAACTTCTGGAAGAGTCTGGAACTAAAGACCTTCAATACTTCAACGACGACATTTTCAACAGTACGAAGAAGATGTATGAAGAAGTGCTGCAAGACATGCTGAAGCGTAAATCGGAACTGCCGTCTGCATCTACTAGCAAGACGGAACAACCACCTTCGACGCCTAAGCAAGGTAGGGAACAATCGAAATTTACTTTCGACGATATCAAATTCCACATACCTCCTCGAGGAACAAGCGAGTCGACGGAAAAGCAACAAGATCTTTTGCGTCAACAATACTGCAACTTTAGAGCGTTCGAACGCACTGTGGAGAAGATAAACATAGCATTGTCGGTACCCATGGAAAAATGGGAATTAGAAGACAACTTAAGCACCCTGAAAACTAAATGGGAGCAGATAGAAAGGGCAAATTGGGAACTAGACTACATACTACAAGATGAGGACTCAATTTATCAACAAAAATACAACACAGAAGAAAGCCTTTACGATGACCTGAAAAGGAAGCTACAACATAACATCTGGAACAATGCACATTATGAGAAATCTACGCCAAGAATTCAAATACCGGATTTTCATGGCAACTATAACCAGTGGCTGACTTTTAGAGACCTCTACCTCGAAAGTGTACACAACAATCCAACACTTTCGAAGGCTCAAAAAATGTAACACTTAAAAACTAAACTGCAGGGTGAGGCGGAGAAACTAGTTCAGCATCTTGGCATTAGTGCTGAGAACTACGCATCTTGCTGGGAAATGCTGACCCACCGCTACGATAACAAACGGCTGCTATTCACATCATACATGAACACGCTCCTGAACCAACCTAGTGTTCAGCAACCAACCGCTGCAAGCATACGAAAGCTTCACGATGTTATGATGGAGTGCTTGAACGGGCTCAAAAACATCGGGCTAGACACCACCAATTGGGATCCGATCGTGGTTCACCTATTGGTTCAAAAACTAGATAGCGTTACGTATAACGAATATGTGAAGGAGATCAAACATCCTAGAGAATTTCCCGACCTGGAAGAGTTTGCCGAGTTCCTAGAATCAAAATTCATGTCACTGGAAGCTCTACAGGGAAGCAACCACAAATTATCGTCCTCAAACAAAACATGGAAATCGGAAAAGCAGCCTCATAAGGGATCAGAAAACCGAAATAACAACTACAAGAATAAAACGCAAGGGTCATCGTACTTTAACAAGTCACAAAACTCGCCAAAGGCCTTCTTCACGACAACAAAAACATGCCCAATATGCAAAACTAATCACGTTCTGATGAATTGCGAACAATTCCTGGCTATGAACGCAAACAAGCGCGATGACGCAATTCGCAACTTGCATATTTGCAAAAACTGCCTATTCAGCCACGGAGAAAAACAATGCAAATCACGAAAGACGTGTAAATTGTGTCATAAGGCACACCACACACTTATGCATGAAGCGGAAACTGAACTATCTAGCGACAAACTAGCAACAAGGGAGGAAAACCCATCGTCGACCCCTTCGACTTCTTATGGGGTTAACAACATAACAAACGAAGAAAAGGAAGTGTTGTTGACAACTGCACTTCTGAAAGTCAGAACAATTGATGGAAACTTCATCAACTTGAGAGGTCTACTTGACCAAGGCTCCCAAGTGAGCCTAATAACGGAAAACGCTGCACAGCGTCTCCGATTACAGCGACGTAAAGTGAGCGCCGTTGTATCGGGTATTGGTACCCTTAGCGGCAATTGCAAAGGGGCAATGAACTTAGAATGTCAGTCAATACATTCAGACTACCGATTTAACTTTGAAGCATTAATTATGAAAAAACTCATAAGCAACTTACCTACCGCATCGTTTTCAATCAGCAACTGGGACTATTTGGAAAACTTAAAACTAGCGGATCCACAGTTCAACCTGTCAGGCCCGATCGATCTGCTCTTGGGCGCCGACATCTACTCTGAACTTATCCTAAACGGCGTCATCCGTAGCGATAATAGATACCCAGTAGCCCAACAAACCAAAGTGGGCTGGATTCTATGCGGGAATGTAAAGACATTCAACTGCTTGGTGACACTCAACGACTTCGAAAACATGGCAAGATTTTGGGAAACCGAGGAAATTCCAGACAAATCAGCATCAAGTAGTGAGGAACAACACTGTGAGGAATACTACAACGCAACTACCACAAGATTGACGAACGGACAATATGTGGTACAAATGCCTATGAAGCCTAACTTCGAAACAAACTTAAAAAATGCAAGGTCACAAGCATTAGCACAGTTCCTTCAACTGGAAAGGAAAATGCTAAAAAACAAAGAACTCAGTTACGAGTACAGGCGTTTTATGAACGAATACATCGCCATGGGACACATGAAACCTGTCACAGAAGGAAGTAGGAGCCAAGTCTACCTACCTCACCATGGCGTGCTGAGAGCTGAGTCCACTACCACAAAACTAAGAGTAGTGTTCAACGCGTCATACAAGACAAAGGGAGACAGCAGTCTCAACGATCAAATGTACTGCGGTCCGAACTTACAAAAGGATATACTATCGCTGCTAATTAATTGGAGAACATACAGATACGTCTTTACGGCAGATGTAGAAAAACTTTATCGCTTCATCTGGCTGAGCGAAAAACAACAACATCTACAAACTGTAATCTGGAGATCATCCCCTAACGAACCTCTACAAGATTGGCAGTTGGGCACAGTAACTTATGGAATGAAAAGTGCACCTTATCTGGCAATGCGTACTCTACATAAACTCGCAGAAGATGAGAAACATACCTACCCGGAAGCTGGGGACGTCCTGAAAAACTATTTCTACATGGATGATTTGGTTTACGGGCAGGATACTATCGAGGCATCGAAAACACTGGTTACACAGCTAATAGAGTTGATGAA
Source organism: Xestia c-nigrum (assembly GCA_916618015.1). Lineage (NCBI taxonomy): Eukaryota > Metazoa > Arthropoda > Insecta > Lepidoptera > Noctuidae > Xestia > Xestia c-nigrum. The sequence continues at coordinate 6,639,827 of OU745245.1, read as the reverse complement.
AAAAGGAGGATTTAACTTGAGAAAATGGAAAACTAACGAACCGATTATCTTGGAAGACTTGCGAGATGATCAAAAGAGCCGCAACACTAACATCGACTTTAGCCCAGAAAAAACAACAAACTCAAAAATGTTGGGCATGAGGTGGAATCAAGACAACGATAGCTTCACATACCAATGGGATCTACCAATCAAGAAAAATCTGTCAAAACGCGCACTGCTGAGCGAAATAAGTAAGCTATACGACCCACTTGGATTATTATCGCCACTTACAATTAAAACCAAACTTCTGTTCCAAAAAATCTGGATAAGCAAAATCAACTGGGATGAACGTTTACCCGACAATCTCGCTACGGAATGGGAAACTATTAGAAAAGATATCCCGTTACTAAACAAGCTGTCAATACCAAGATGGTTACAATGTCAAGGAAACAAACTAGAGATACACGGGTTTTGCGACGCAAGCGAAAAAGCATACGCGTGCGTCATTTACAGTCGAGTGAAAAATCAAGCCGGCGAATACCACACTACACTAATCACGGCAAAAACAAAGGTTGCACCAATCAGCGTCAAGATAACTGTTCCTAGAATGGAACTTTGCGGGGCCGTTTTACTAGCCAAACTGCTAGAAAAGGTTCAGAACACTCTCCGCAATAAAAACCTACATATAAGGTGCTGGACCGACTCCAAAGTCGTTTTAGCCTGGTTGCAAGGCGACATAAACCGATGGGAGAAATATGTAGCTAACAGAGTGAAGCAAATAAACAGCATTATTTCGGCAAACTGCTGGAACTATGTGAAGTCTGAAGAAAATCCAGCTGACTGTGCAACTCGAGGGCTAACACCTTTTCAACTGCTAGATTTTAAACTTTGGTGGAATGGACCAGATTGGCTAAAAATAAACATGCCAAAAATCCATCAAGACAATCGCCAGAACTACACAACAAACACAGAGTTGCAAGAAATAAACTGCTGCGCTGTCACATACAACAAATGTGAAATAATTAACACATTACTAAATAAAAACAGTAATTACAAACGCGTAATACGAGTGCTTGGATGGATTTTGCGATTGAGCAACATTCGTAAGCAAAAACGCAGACTCAACTCAACCGATTACTTAACCGACTGCGGTAACAAAAAGGTGGTCATGTGTTTATCACCACAAGACATTATGGGAGCGACAGAGCTGATCATCAAGAACATTCAAAAGGAAAACTATGCCGACGAAATCGAATGTTTAATGAAAAATCGACCAATACCAACAAAAAGCAACTTGCTGAAATTGACCCCATTTCTTGACGACAGTGGAATACTGCGCGTGAAGGGGCGACTAGAATACACAACATTATCTCCCGAAGCTAAACATCCGATTATTCTTCCGGCAACAGGAAGATTAACGGAGCTTATTATTCAAGAGGCTCATCGCGACACTCTCCACGGAGGCGCCCGGCTCACATTGGCTCATTTACGTCAAAAATTTTGGGTCATTGGAGGAAGCAGAACCGTCAAGAAGGAGCTACGACAATGCGTCCGATGTCATCGTTTCAAACCAAACCGAAACGTTCAACTGATGGCAGACTTGCCAAAGGAGCGTGTAACTCCATCGAGACCGTTCACAAACACGGGTGTCGACTACACCGGACATGTTGATGTGAAAATCAACAAAGGAAGAGGAGTTAAAACTTGTAAGGCATACATAGCCATTTTCATATGCATGGTGACCAAAGCGGTGCATTTGGAATTGGTGTCAGACCTGACTACGCAAACTTTCCTCGCCGCATTTAAAAGGATGTGTGCCCGCAGGGGTACACCCAGGAACGTATTCTCCGACAACGGAACGAATTTTGTGGGCGCAGCAAAACAACTTCAACAGGAATTTGAACAACACAATACGTTCAAGACTTCGGAATTCTTCGATGAGATGAGTCACTTACAAATAAAGTGGCATTTCAATGCACCACTTTGGCCAACAGCTGGAGGCCTGTGGGAAGCTGCCGTCAAAGCCATGAAATATCACCTACATCGAGTATTGGGGGAACAGAAGCTAACTTTTGAACAATTCACCACTTTACTACATCAAATTGAAGCCTGTCTAAACTCTCGTCCGCTGTGCCCATTAACAGAGGATGTCGAAGACCTGGAATATCTAACTCCCGGTCACTTCCTTATTGGCGGCCCCCTACTGTCACTACCACAAGAAGAGCAAGACTTCGCCGAGCACGATTTAAGAAACAGATGGAGGCTTGTTGAACAAATGAACGTGCACATCTGGAAGCGCTGGTCGAACGAATATCTACATCAACTGCAAATCCGAAGCAAATGGCAGCAACCAAAAGAAAACCTGAAACAAGGAAGCCTAGTATTGGTAAAAGATGAACACTTACCTCCTGGCCGCTGGGCCATAGGAAGAGTCCAGGAACTTCATCCAGGCGCCGATGGTCGAGTACGAGTTGTTACCTTAAAAACTAGAAAAGGGTCACTTGAACGACCAATAACGAAGCTCTCACCATTACCGATGAAACCCGAAGAACCTAGAGTAAACGAAGAGGCAGAAAAAATAACCCCATCTTCGGAAACTAAAAAACGGGGAGGCACAACAAAAACCAAGAACAATTGGCTATCACTTGTTCTGCTATCCATACTAGCAATGACAGGATTTGCACAATCAGCGCTAACGAATAACTTGAAGGTTACACCTATTCCGAGCGATCATCCGATTTACTTCGATGAGGCGGGGAAAATTCAGTTAATACATGACGAATGGACTCTATTGGTTTACTACAACTTAACGTCATACTGGCAAGCAACTGATCGGATCAACGATTATGTGAACCAAATAGATAAACTATGCCAAAGAATTTCACATGAGTACACACCTTGCGAAACAATTGTCGGCCACCTACGTCATGAACTAAGTCACCTAGCCGACTATAACGCCATGCTACTCACTCAACACTCAAGACCAAAACGAGGTTACTTTGACGGAGTTGGGAAATTGGCAAGAACTCTTTTTGGAGTGCTCGACGCAGACTTCGCTGAAAAGTATGAAAGAGACATACAGAATCTACAATCAAATGATGACTACCTGCTACAACTTATGAAAAACCAAACATTGATAGTAGAAGCTGAAAACAACATTATAAAAAGAAACACTGCCTTTATGGATAAACAATTCGAAACATTGCGCAACTACATGAACCAAACTTGCAGCGAAATCACAAAAATAGTGAACAAGGCGCAAATGCTATTCACGATGAACGACATAAATTCCGCAGCCGTGACGTCAACTCTGATTTTTAATGATTTAAATCGAATATTGGAAATGCTGATAAATGCTCTCGCCAACATTTACAGAGGACATCTAGATACCCATCTATTTCCGCCTTATCAACTGATTGAGCAGCTTAACATAATATCCGGAAGGTTGCCACAGGGATTGTCGTTACCGGTAAAAGACATTCAAAGGGATTTGAAAAATATCTATGACCTCATCCATGTGAAGGCTAGAATTACAAACAACTATATGCTATTTGAAATACATATCCCGTTGCTGAGTGATGAAGACTTCAAGATATATCGCGTCATACCGATACCGTTCCTTAGACAAGGACGTTTAAAACTCGTACAACCAAGTTCAAGCTTCATCGCAATCAACTTAGTAAAAAACTCTTACATAACAATGGAAGATCAAGACATGCGCCAATGTACTTCATACGGAGAAGACGAATTCATATGTGTCGCACTAAGTCCTGTCTACAACATGCACGACAAGGACGCCCCATGTGAGGCCCAAGTCTTCAACCAACATGAATCTTTATCATGCGTCCTCAAAGACGTAACATGCAAAGAATCCTGGACAAAACTTCACAAATCGAACATGTGGCTATTTACATTATGCGGGAAACAGCTGATGCGCGTCATATGTAACGATCAAGTTACGCCTGCGGTCATTGACGGGACTGGAGTGATTTCCTTGAAATCAAAGTGCTTACTGCAGAAAAAAGACGCCACAATATTTACACAAAATCAGCTGGGAAGTAGTTTCAACATGGAACCAGAGATAGAAATACCAACCATAAACTCAACAATTAACAATATCTTTGACCTCGGCTGGAAGAATGCGAAATTAAATATAACTGAACAAGAAACGCCAACTGCAGTAGAAATAAGAAAAATAGACCAGCAGTTGGAATTCCAGAAAAACAGAGAAATATTACCGAAGGCGTCTGACATGCCATTGTCAAGTCATGACATTTATCTCTACTCGGTTACATCTTTGTTGTTGGGAGGAATCGCTGTGATTGCCCTCTATGTTATCACTAAACAATGGTACAAAACAAGGAAAGGTGCCAAAACAGGAGTGACACCTAGAGGAAGGGATAACTTTGGAGGGGACATCGAGCTACAAGAAATACATTCGTCAGCAGCGGAGCCTGTTTACAGCGAAGCAAGACAGCCGAAGAAAGCATTTCACTTTGACGACTTAAATTGAATGTTATACTTTACACATTTACTATTGTTTACTATTTAACGTTTAACTATTTACTTTACATGAATTGTTTTCTTTTACATTTATTTTTAACTACTGTTTGTAATGGATGCTCATCCCACTTTTCCCTCGGGAGCATGTACGGTTTACGTACAGGCTAGTAAGTCGCTGACGCCGCGACCTACTTCCGTTAATTCATTTAATATACTTTTATTATACTAAACGTTAGTTGACCATTAGCTACCATAGCGATAATACCACGGATTAGCATCCAACTTTATTTTGTAACTTTACATTAAACTACTTGGGATCGTGAAGTCTGTGGTTTTCGTCAACTCACCTCACTGCAACTTGACCACTCTGAGCCGTACACGCCCTATCCTACTTATAACAAACATACTTAAACATACTCAGTTCTATCCTCCTCTCACTACATAATTTTAATTAAGGTTCTAAGGAATCTAAGGCATTCTGACTCATTCAAGCCAGCATTGTGTCAGTATGAGAGAGATGGCGCTAAACGAATAATTACTCTATCCCTTTTTGACAATGAAACAATGATGAGTTGAGAAGGTCGTGGTAGGGTTCGTGGTGTATGTGGGTGCCTCACCATCTCCGATACGTTCAGTAGAGGAGGCGGGTGTGTCGTGCAGGGCGGGCTCGTGCGCAGAGCGCGGCCGTGCGCTGGGGAACGAGGCGCGCGACGCACTGCGGGCGCTACTGCCGCCGCCCGCGCGACGACGTACCACCTAAACGTGAAAGATATCCATTTTTTACACCGCAGTTTGAACTCTACGTTATAAGCCGAGTATTGATATTTCAACAGAGCAAATTCCAGCACATCAAAAATAACTGTTGGATTTTCAACTCGAAACGCTAAGCAGTGGGTTTAAAATCCAATGCAAAATAAAAAAAGTAGCTTTAACAAATGGTCTGTGCTGCTCACTAACCCAAGGAGACATCAATATTTTATTCAAACAACTGTAGAATAGCCATATATTCATTTTCTCTCTCGTTTTTACATTTTCCTGATTTAAAGTATTCCGGGGTTACGGGCCTGTTCGAAAGAGATACCGCGGCCCCGGAACATAAAGGGCGAGGAAGGAATATGGATGGGTTTTAGTCAGTAAAAGTATGACAATCCCTCCCGCTCCGCCCAGAATGGGAGAAGTCATTTGAAATTTCCCGTCCGAAAAAAAAAGTATTATAAAATTAGACTTTTTAGTTAAAAGTTTATAACTACTATACTGCTCTTTCACCTTTAAACAAAGGCGGAATTTAATGAGCAATCACCCTCCACAGACGAAACTTCCCGGCTTCGAGTGTAGGTCAGACTTACCTTGCCAGCAGGTAACTGCGTCTTCACAATAGGCTGGTCAGGTCCGGTTGAGGCAGAGTCACTCTCGCCCACTGACGAGGCTTCCCGACTTCGTTCAGCGTCGTGACTCGACTGTTCAGAACTCACAGACTCCACTTCGACTTCACCTGATACAACAATTAGGTTGCACAATTGAAATGGAATCATGATTTGGAGTTTAAATTGGATAAACTGATTTAATGGACGCTAGAAATATTTAGTGAGAAAGAATTAAAAATAAACAATTCAAGTATTTGTAAATAGCTACTGCAAAACTAGAATTACTTATTAAACGCGCTCAATTATCAAGTGTGCCCTAAAATAATATTTTCGTCTAGCTTTCTTTTCTTTACAACTGTTCGAAGAAGGTAAAAAGTTAAGTCTTAAAAAGAGAGCCGTGTCACTTTTTGAAAATATCAATTTAATTCAAAATCTTAAATGGTCGAAAAAAGTTTCAAGTACAAATAAACCTAAATCTGTATAAATTACTAGTACTTACCAAACGATGCATCATGGGACGCGTCATGTGATCCATCATGTGACCCATCGTGCGGCACATCATTATTCCGCTCCGAATGCGTCGTATCCCCATTCATCTGCGTATTGTCAACGCTCTTACTGCTGGTCAGCACAGCACTCTCAACAGGAATCGCTCCCAACGGATCTACCATCTGACCTTTACCATTCAACTCATCTTTAGGAACATCCTCACAATCCCTTAAAAACGGGTTGATACGATTTCTTGAACCAGGAGTAAGTACGGGCGTTTTCGCTTTCTCGAACAACGAATCATCTAGTTCATGTTTGGACTCGACGATGTCGTGTTTCAAGTCGTTGATGTCGTTTCTTAGTTCTGTGATTTCGTTCCGAAGGCCGGCCATCGAGTTCTTGGTTCTACTGAGGTGGGTGTAGTCCATTGTTTTGTCGAAGTCTGGTGTCTCGTCGACCGACATGCTTCGGATTGAGAGAGTGTCGTCGTTCGTCAGGTTTGTTGATGAGACTGCTTGTGAACCTGTGGGTGAAAAGTTTCTTTATACATAGTAGAGATACTTTTACATTATGGTTAGCTAGGTATGATCTACAATGGAAACCAACCGAAAGACAATTGACATTTTCAACAATGCAATCCGTGCCACAATGGTACATTTTGTTTATTTATTTAATACTTCTTTACTTACCATATCCGCTGGATGATATTGAGGGTGAGTTCTTGTTGGGTACCCGTTCGCAAGCCAGTTCGTGCAGTGAGTCTAACGTCTTCGATGTCGGCAGGAAACCACGGGATGTGGCGCGGCTGCGTGTGCGCTATTGATTGAAAACACATATTATTTGTAGACGAATTCTATTCAATTCCATCAAAAGAGGTACTCAAAATTCTTGTTGTATTGACAATGGCAAATACATTCAGGCAGTGATAAAACGTTGAGAAAAGGTGCACTCTTATTCAATCAAGCGGCATCTGAAAAACTGTTTTTTCTTTGTTCTACGAAAAAAATGAATGGTAACAAAATCAGGGGATACAATTTAGTGTTGCAAATTTCTAAACCTTATTGGGGTTAAAAAAAAAGCTGCAATCTCCCACTACGTGGACCGATGACCTGGTGAAGGTTGTGGGAATCTGTTGGATGCGAGTCGCACGGCACCGGTCAATGTGGTGACACTTGGGGGAGGCCTATGTCCAGCACTCGGACGTCTTTCCGCTGAAATGATGATGATGTTGACTTGACCTGTTTACTTACATGAGACCTTGGAGTAGTAAGTTCATCAACAGGAGCGGATTCGGGCTCAGAATGTGAGTCGTCATCGTTGCGCCTTCCCGGCTCTTCGTGAAGCGTAGTCATACGTAACCCGAGTTTGCCACTCGCTGGAGACGCTGCAACATTATAAACCTTATTATTTACTAATAAAGAAAATGTCAGATTGTGTACTCGTAGAGAGTAAAGGTCAAACTGACAAAAATATAGTCGAACTTTTGAGTTTATCTCGTTTTTAGTTCAAATTACTTGAAATAACAAAAGTGATGGTGAAATCCAAATTCATGAATCTTTCTATAGCAAATTCTTAAATAATGATACGTGTAAAGAGATGTGGAAAAAAGTTTAAATAGTAATACTTCAAGTAGCTTCCAGAGATAGGTAGTATAAAGACAAAATCTTGGCCCCGTCTGGGCGCCAATAAGAAACAAAAGTGCAGTAAGATTGTATACAGATTACTTTTTAATATTTTCAAATCGAGTCAAATAATTAACAACTGTGCAATTTCCTTAGCATTTTACCAAACAGCGAAGTGTCTAGCTTATTCTATAGAAAGTAATAGCTTAACTAATTAAATGACTTACAAACCATGAGTGAACTTAAGTTTAACATAAATAACATCGTTTAAATGAACGCTTCCATGCTTGAGATTGTACAATGATTGAGTCATGCCAATGTTTTCACTATACGAACTAACTAGCTCACTATGAGATGTAGCAAATAAATAAAAATTAAAACTATCTTTAACACTTTACGAGGCCTAGATTCTTTTCAGTGTAGATTGGTGCAACATTATCTGTTTTAAAACTATATTTTGATCAACTTTCAGCCTAATTGAGGGACAGCCATCCTTGTATTACGCAAAACAGTCGCTATTTGGCTTCCGCAACTAAGTAATATATGCATGAAGTTGTTTGTTCATAGGCTGGAGTAACTGCCCTCAACAAAAGACAGCATTAGTAGTAATTACGTTATTCAGTGCTAGTATTATTTATCTTGGAAACCGGAACCGGATCTACGTGCTTCAAGAGGCACAGAGGGCTCTCAATGTATAAAATAAAATAAATAAATATCGCTGGACATTAACACACAGCGCCATCTAGTGCCACACTAAGCAAGGCTTGTGTCGTGGACACCAGATAGTTGATATACTACTTACATACTTTTTTTTGTATAACAATGGTCTACTCCTAGGGTTTGACAGCGGAGTTGCCATTTTATGTTTGCCTCAGTTTAGCAATAAAGAAATTAAATAATGCACATAAATACATGGACGAAACTATGCTAGCTTATTTGGCAGATCGATCCCATGCATGTCTTATGATTAGTGATCGAAATCTGATGTTAGCGATAACATTTCGTTCATAATATTCGAATACATGCCATGTAAATCATGTTTCAAAACAGTACACTGAAAAGATTATACAATGAGCTTAACAAATAATACAAACATGTAAAGAAAACCGTCAAAAAACAAGCGGAACTAGTGATTCTATGATTTAATTACTGGACGTACACTTGTTTGGAGTCTGCAGTCGCAGAGAGTTCAGGTTCAAATTCAAGTTTAGGAACGTGGGCCGGGCTGCAATGAAAATATCAATGTCTTCGTCAATACAAACCTTTAACAAAACACACACAGTTTGGGAACCCTTACACAATAACAGTTCTTTTAAAATCTTTGTTATGTTTACATTACTAAAACAAATTGTAAATATCTACTAAACAATTTCCCGTCTTAAAGTTAAAGGAAATAAAGGGACTGTTACATATTAATTAAAACATTTGGCACAAAATTAGGGACTATATTAACACAATTTGAGGTTACTCTTTTCTAATATTGTAAATCTATTATTAAACTACATTACAATATTATTCCTGTTAATTATTCTGATAATATATCACAAAAATATAGCTAAATTCTGTACAGTTTGAAATAGAAAAATATTCACTTACACAATATAATCTAAATCATTTCTAAATTAAAAGTTACAAAATATCAAACCTACGTTACAATGTTTGTTGTCTAGCACATGCGTATTACAATATCTATCCACGAGGAATACTTATTCAAATATTTGTCTACAATACATGCACAGTTTCACCTAACACACACACAACCTACGTCCAATTTCTTTGGTCTATCACTACTATACATTACTACTGATACAAAGATAAGACTGCTTTTTAAGTTTTTACGCATCGCACAATTTATAAAATGTACAATTCATCAATATTTGGCAGATGTTATAGTACCCTAACACTTATAAGCAGTGTTCGTTGTCTAAACTGAAAGCGTCGTTCGTTTTTCGAATCCACAGCAAATAGATCAACGTAGAGGAAGTGGGAAGGAGAGGAAAAATCACAGGTCATGCTGGTCCATGCAAATGAAAGAGACACGCAAACAAACAGACAGTCAACACAACGACAGAAGCCTGATGCTCCAAGCTTGCTTTCCTCTAATAGCCAATACAGGGTCTAATTTTATCAAAATGAACTCAGCATCATATTTGTTCTCACTCAATTTCGATATGCCAATAGTTTCTGATGATTTTTACAGCCAATCAATGGGTAACATACAAAACAAAAATTTCTTATGAACAATGATCACAACACATCTATTTAGTTTTTAATCGTTCGGTTGCATTCGTCTAATAATTTCGCAATACATTTGCCATTCCGATTTAATACCATATTGTTATCTCTGTTTACCTGATAGGAACGAGCCTGAAGGTAGCGGGGGGGTCAAGATACAGAAAATATAACGTTAGTTTCAAAATGTGGGAATCATTTTTGTGGTTTATTCAACCTTGTTCTTTAAGATCTATTGTAATGGAGCCCAATAAAACGTGCAAATTTAGATCGAGATTGAAAGATAATAATATAAAAAAATATGTCAGAAAAGCATTCAATATTTTATAAAACATCGAAATCTGTTAACAAACAATTGGGGTATTCGACTCCATTCGCATTCAAAAATATCTCAAAGAAAAAGATGGATTATAGAAGAAATATAAGTAAAGTTATACAAGTCATATAAAGAACATGACAGTGGAAGAAGTAAGTAGGGGTAGAGTAGAGACAGAAGGGGAAGTTATTTGAGCCATAGCGTCGCCACAAAGCAATTGGAAAATAAAATAATGTAATAGTGAGATCATGGAGAGTGGATGTTTCTGTACTGTCAATGTCGTGACGATTTTGTGAACATGAATCGCCTGATATCTCTTTTGATAATCCTATTTAATGTAACTATCAACTCCAAATAGAATACTATTCTAGTTGTCTATCGTGCATCGATATCTGTACATACTAAATCAAATGTAATGTTACCTATTCTACTGGAATGCACTAAAAATTATATTGTTTGACTAAAATACGTTTTACTAGTCGATGTAAGCCTATGACGTAGTTATATGCGCTATTTTTATGCACAATGGTGCAGATACTGCAAATAACTTTTTTTATTAGAAATTATATTTAAAAAACTGTTAGCATGACAATGTTATGAGTGGTTTAGAATGAATGTATCGGAAATAGGAGTGTGTTTTACTGTAAAAAATATTTTTATTTTAGTTCACAAAGGTAAATTTTCCAGGGTTTTTGTTATAGTTTGTAACTTACCGAGTCCGAATGGTTTTGTGGGTGTTGGTATTTCTGGATCGTTGTGTGAGGGTGCCGCGTAGGAGTGGCGATGTACGGAGCGGCGTGGAGTCTCGTCGGCGAGGTCCGCCATACTGCCGGCGCGGCCCGACGCGAGCCCAGCTAGAGACTCGAACGAAGAGTCCAGGCGCATCAGCTGGAGAATGTTTAGAGATGTTATCACTTCATACGGACAAATGGATGGGTTAGGGACTTTTGTAAGCAACATTCAATAAAAAGATAACAAATAATAGCCTGTTACATGGCTTCACAGTAAGCTTATTAAACACTGAAAGCTTAGTTTAATTTAAAATTTTATATAAGAGACGAATGTTGTCAGCTGCAAGACTAAGAATCGCTGACATCTTACTTGAATATGGTTTTCAGATGGCACAATGAATGATATTTTACAAACTAGTTTTACAGATGCTATGAAATACTAAACGTACGTGAACTAACTACGTGGGTGGGTTTAAAGGGTGAACAGCTAAAACTTAATCGATGGCGAAAAAATAACAAAGAATTACAAAAAATATATAAGATGGTGAATCTCAGTAGAAAATTAATTACATTGCAGTTGTCAGTTTAAGAAATTATTATATTCACATTTGAAATTATATTTGAGTTTTGATATCGATTTTCATTGATGAACCTTACACCGTGCAGAATAAAGTCTCAATTTGGGTGTGAATTAAAGAGAGCTTTAAAAAAAAACACCACACTATTGCATAAAGCAGTTTAAAGTCTCACTTTGTTTTTGAAAACAGAACATGAAAAAAAATATACAACGAAATTATGTGCCAGCAAAAAGAGGACCTTGTGAAACAAAAAATGAACAACTAAGTAAGAACCTTACACCGTGCAGAAACAGACCTATAATGGCTATAGAAAATAAGATCTTACTGAAAAAAATGGGAAAACGAACTTTTAACCTTACTTAATGTAGAATAAGAACGAAAATGGCATGTGAAACAGAAAGTAACTAAGTAACAAATTGCGTGTATTTCGGCCATGCTGTTGACTCACGTTGTTTCCGTTCTTGGCGACGTTCTCGAGCGCCTGCGACAGCTGCGGCCGGTGCGTAGCGACAACACACAGGTTAGCAAGCGAACACACTGCTAAGAGACTCGGTTGGTGTTCAGGGTTTGATTAAGCACGCCATTTTGAACAATTATGGGCCATTTTTTTAAATGCTAGGTTAAAACTAAACCAATCTGCACGGACACCGGGTTTTTTCTTTGGGTGTCAGAGAGGGCTTTATCCCAGCACTGGTATGTTATAGAGCAGACGTGGTCAAAAATCGTGCTAGTAAAACAGTGAATACTGAGTACAGGATATTTGAAGACTGCATACTTAGTATAATGACATCTCGCTCATACCTTCTATGACCAAACCTGCGTTTAGCACATCGATGTGTCATTTATGGCAGACTTTTTGAACGAATCTTGTGAATCTCCTTTCAGTTACTTTACTAAAAGTTCGTTACCGTGGCTCTCTTTTATAAAAATCTGCGTATCGTATTTCCCCTGAATACCAACCGACTCTATACTATATTGGCTATACCTAATGTGTTATATTTATTTACATCGTGAATTACGTAACTGTACTTTAGTGTGTTAATGGCAACATCGACTTTTTTGCTAGATATTACTTGTGTCAGTTAACTTGGTGTTTATTCGGCGTAAAAGCTTTACAACATCTATGGTATAAATAAACTTACAGATAGAAGATATCGCGCCTGGAAATTCGTAATTTTATCATAATGTTTCTGTTCAGTTGAGAGCGTCTCACATACCATCGAAAAAGGAATTCACAACATGGCATACTCATTAATAATCCATTCCAAACAAATATTATAAATCTGTCGGTAAATCTATCTGTTTGAAATACGAATAAAAAAAACCCCAAAAAAAATCAAGAAAAATTCAGTCATTAAAAATATCTATCCTATGTAATCTAATCTGGGGGGCCACCATGGAGTTTTGAAGCAGGATTGTTTTAATCTTATTCCAGAGTGAGAAAGAGATGGCGCTAGCCGTCCTCTATAGCTCCGTCACTTTCCCACAGTTAAACATTCCTTATTTAAGACGTCATGGTAGCCCCCCAGATTAGATTACATATGAAAGGTACTTTTTATGACGGTAATTTTTCTTGTGAGATAATAATCGAATACACGCGAGAAAAACTAAAAGGTTTGTTATACTTTTGAATCAGCCTTTTTTTAAAGACGCTGGAATGTAAGGCGCTTGAAATTCACAGCATCGAGGTTTCGGCCTAATTGAACTCACTTTTTTACATTACTTTTCGGCTCTTAGTTTTTACTTCATGTGCAAAATTTCAAGTCTAGCTGGCGTGTACCTACGTGCTTGAACTAGCTTCGACTGTACGTGTGACTATTTAAAACTGTGTTGTATTTTATTTAACGATATTATTTTGTACTACGTACTATCCGTCAAAGACACAATGTTTGTCAATTAAATATAGACAACTGCAACTCTTGTGACATATCAATTCGCATAATTGAATTTAGGATAAATTTTAGAATACGGAATATTCAAAGCTGAATTATTAAGGCCTACATAGACCGGGACGGCAAGACAAGGGGTTTAATATTATGCCAATAGTCATACAAACGTTTTGATATAGAAATACGACCGTGGCGCGTCTTTCAATGCAAATTGCGTTCGATGCCACGACATCATTTTTAAAGCATAGCAATTTATGTCATATTTCTATATCAATAAGTTTGAATGTTCATTGGTAAAAATAAATCCCTTGCCATGCCGTCCGGGTCTGCATAGGCCTTCAAAGTTGCCATTTGCAAAACTAATTGGCTTTTTGTTAAATCTGAACTGTCACGCTATGATCATATGAACGACAAATTGACGTAGGGTGACAATTTGTTTTCAATTAATTTCCTGCCAACATTTGCAATAATTAATATCTCAAATTAACAATCCATTATTATTGTGAACTGTTTAGTACGTAGTACAAAAGTATCGTTATATGAAGTCCAAGATAATGTAGTAGTGCGTGTACCTGAGAGAAGTTGGGCACGGAGGCAGTCTTGCGCATGGTGATGGGTTGTCCGCGCGCCTGTTCCAGCTCCTTCACGGCGACGCTCTGTCGCAGTCTGTCCAGTGTCAGTATGCTCTCCACCGCGCTCACGCCGCGAGTGTATTTTTCTGGAACATTCATATTTTTGTTACGTACCTATCTATTTGACAGACGTAATTCGAGTTTCTAAGGTTTTTAACCGACTACTAAAAAAAGAGGAGATTTTCAATTCACATGTTTCTATTTTTTTTTTGTTTCTTCGCGCATAACTCCGTCGCTTGCCAACCGATTTGTACAATTATTTTTTTGTTGGAAAGGGTATACTACCCAAATGGTCCCACAGTCACCAACTCGGGATCTGATGATGGAATCTTGGCAAAATCGAGGGAACTCTTCAAATTTTATAGGCACACATGAAGCGATTTGGGATGTTTTTGGAAGAGTACTTTCTCGGAGTGGTCCCACTTCAATTTGATGAAGATTTGATGAAGAACTTCGGAGATAGGCAACGGAACGGCTCAATAAATGATAGCAAATGGACTGGGATTGCTGAAAAGTAATTTCTGTCTATTGTTTACATCAGTTCATAACATAACATCACGGCAGTACGCTATGGAGGGGTAAGCGCATGTGAACCACTAAAAAATGAAAAATAAAACAGACTTCTAAAAACACAAAAAAGTGAAAAATAACTTTAGCTTCAGAAGTCGGTGACAAAAAAAAAACTTAACTAATCAAACAAAAGTCACCGACGTTTTATTTTTTTGTCAAAACTTTTGCGCAAACCCTTACTGACATTGTTTTGTGTATAATTTACAGAGTGTACTCATTCAGTAACGAATTGAGAATCAATATTGCCCACGCCCAAATGCTTCAAGCTTCAGTGAAGCCCGCGAAATTATAATTTTCTTTTGTTTTTTTTTTATGAGCAGGTCTGTGTCAGGTTGTATGTTTATTATTATATGATTTGCAACTGTTCTAATCATGGTTTTACTTAGTTATAATCATTAAATCACCATCAACACAACCAGGTAAACCAATAAGTTCATTTAACTCCATTGAATTACTATTAGGAGCAAATGTTTGTGTGATGAGCATGAACATTTATTTCCGAGCCATGGATGTTTATATGTATAATAAGTATGTATTTACAAACAAAAAAGCATATAATTATGTTGTATATCAACTATCTCGTGTCCACAACACAAGCTTTGCTTAGTGTGGCACTAGATGGCGCTGTGTGTTAATGTCCAGCGATATTTTTATTTATTTATTTCATGAAGTAAAAAAATATTTTCGCGGGTAACCCTGACGCTTGCACGGTTGACACGGTGATTAAGGACCACCGTGTCTGGGGCATAGGCGGATCCCTATTAAGATGCTATTTGTCTTGCGTAACATTGTCTCCAAGACTATTTGTGGTAGGAGAATTTCCGCAAGCTGAACAGGCATGACGACTGACTAAATAACAATGTGATTATGTTTAGTCCGTCAGTGTTTTTTGACAAATTAAAAAAAAAATACGAAGATTTTTATCTTCGTATTTTTTTTTTAATTTCGCTTCAAAGATCATGGGCGGGATCTTGTGACGTCACTCTCCGGTAAAAAATGTACCGAAATGTAACGTCACAAGAGTCTGACGCACTGTGCGTCTTCGTGAAAAAAGAAAAAATATGCGTTCAATATTTTTGGAAATGTACCTGACGGACTAATTTGATTTGTTTGTTATTATTATGCACTACAGTAGGGCCAATTTAATACATCACATTTGACACTTTATCAAAATACAACCAAGTAATCTTGTAATGGCTGGCATAAAGTATTATTGATTTTTTTGCAGTTAAAACCTCATGAGTAAGTAAATGAACAGAGTATAAGCTTCTTAAGAACGTGAAGTATTGTTACCTATTTTGGTAGGGTTGTCACAATAGCTGAAGACAAATTTAACAAATATTGACTTATCTACTTGAGATAGTTAAAGTATGATATATTTTTATTTTTTTTTCTAGTATTATTCATACACAGTACAATAAACAACCATTATTAATAAACACCAAGTTTTTACATTAAAATATCCTAACTTGTCACAAAACCAGCAACGTGAGTTGCCCTGACAACCCTGAGATATTCAACTGGCTGTGACAGCGTAAACCGGTTTTTTTTTTCACTTTTACCGCGTACGCGACAAGCGGCCAGTGGTCACGCACGTGGTGCAACCGATTCGCGGGGTTGTATGAAGCTTATACTCTGTACTGTACTCTGTGGTTAGAACTGCACAATATTGAACTGCATATTTATTGTAATAATGGCAAAAAAGGTAACCTTTACTATTAACTGACAAATGTCAAACGTTATCTATTAAATTGGCCCTATATTGTTAGATTTATGAAGGATTCTCACCAATATAAGTCTCTCCATCAGCAGCGGCCCCCTCCTCCCCGGTGGCCGCTATCTGCGCCAGACTCTCTCGCTCCTCCAGCTCTTCAGAAGCCTTTGGTATGTTGGACACCACCTCGTACGTGACGCCCGTGTGCGTCAGCAGGTCCGTCCTGTCCACGTAGTAACTAACATATTTGTATATTACGTATGTCAACTTGCTTAGCTGATTGATATTGTATCGTTAGGGGAAGAGAGTGGAGAATTTAATAAGAGAACTATACATTTTGTTGCATGCCATTAAGAAAAGTACTGAAATAAAACCCAAAATCTATTTGAATTTGTAAACTTGTTACTACTGTTGGACGGAAGAAAACCGAAAACCTACTCAATCGATACAGAACAACACTACGTGAGGACGCTATCTGTAACATTACTAATCTTTCTCACTTGACATTTCGATAATTTCGCGCCTATAGTGTCTCGAGTTTATTTTATCGTCTAAAACTAGATTATATGATTGAATTTGTCAATAAAAACTCTTTAATAACTAATACTACCGAGTTCACTGACGAACGACCACTTATTTATTTATTGACACACCAACGACTTATTCACTAACTCATTAAATTTCACTTTTCAAACTGAAGTAAATTCGGTAATACATTGCTTTTTTGGTACTTAGCACGCGTTCTCACTTTGTCGTGTCGACCGATAATCGTGTAGTAAGTGTCGTGGCGAGTGTATTTAAATGGAGGTTTTCATATAAGGTGACTCGTAATTAGTGTACGAAACTTAAATACGTGATTGTGCTCAAACAATTTTTACTACGGTACCAAAGCTGAAATTGTGAAAAAAATCACATCATACACTAATTACCAGTCACCCTATAAAGGCCGATGCGATTACTGTCGTCCACGAGACTTTAACAAACGATAAATTAATCGCCACGGCATAGTAAGAACCAGTATTAACACCAGTTTTAATATTAGCTGGATTCAATATGCCCCGCCCTGAGTTTCTTTTTAATAGCTAGCCAACGACTCATTTGATTTTTTATAATCACTGCTGCCAATACAAATCTGCATTACCGAAAGCAACGCAGACGTTTCCATACCAAATATAAAGCCCACATTGAATTTGCTCTCAATATTCTAATTTAACCCAACCATAACCTTTTACCGCCCAAACTTTCACCATAAATATGCGTAGACGCACCAACGATAGGCATTACGACAATATGAAATAATTGCAAATCTATTAAGTCCGTCAGTTAGAGTATTGGAAAATAATTGACACGTATTTTTGGTTTTTGTAAATCAATGAATATTGACAAAGACAAAACGCATCAAAACTCGGGAGTGGGGGCTCTTGACGTCAGAACGCACTAAAAAATATACCAAGGCGTGACGTATGGAGAATTTAAAAAGCGTCGATTTTCGTCAATCATTTTTTTTTTGTAAAAAAATACGGGTCAAATATTTTTTGATAATCTAATTGACGCGGACGGACTAATTAGATTTTTATTTGTCGCTAACCCCATTTAATATACCCATTTTGAACTCTACAACCAACTACCATAGACAGAAAGGAAGCGAAGGAACCAGAAGGTTACCGACTAACCTGACGATCTTCTTCCGTATCCTGTCGGTGAAGCTCTGCCGCTTGTATATGTTTAATCCTAATCGTTTCCTAAGTATGAGATCCATGGGGGCGGGGTGCGACAGACGCACTGTTGTCTTCAGTATCAGGTATACGCGTTCGTTTGCTGGAAAATAAAACGTCATTTTAATATGCCTTGAAAATAACATTTAATCACGCTTAAAATCCGTATTAGACCTTAAATAATGTCCATGTGATTTTCATTTCTTTGTAATCGAATGGTTATCCATATCATAGGTTCATGTTTTTTTTTTTCAAACTGAATTTCGGAAGCGGATAGTTCCACACAAACTTCGGATTGAATGGCTAAGAAATTGAATGGACGACGTTGATAATAATCAGATCAGTAGTTCACCAATATTGGTAGTAATATATAATGCTGCAAGTATAACTTAACACTAGGTATACCTTATCATTCATTTTGAAAACCTTGTGTTTTTACTCATGTCACTAAGGTCCATGTTCACCGAAAAGATAACGGTCTGATTACCTAAAAACAGCTGTCACTTTGACATGTTCCCATACAAAAATGTTAACAGTTGTTGTTGTTGTTTGTTGTTGTTGTAAACAGTTGTTTTAGATAATTAAAACGTCATCTTTTTGGTGAACATGGACCTAAGTGTCACCTATGAAACAAAACTAAGTACAACAAAACCGATGGTCGACCACTTTTTACCACTCTTAGGCCCATGTTCACCAACAAGATGACAATCTGATGATCTAAAAACAGCTGTTTAATGCACATTTTTGTATGGGAATAAGGTCCATGTTCACCAAGAAGATGACAGACTGGTTATCTAAAACAGCTGTTTAAAACGCCTTTTTGTATGGGAACATGTCACAGTGACAGCTGTTTTTAGAAAATCCGACGGTTATCTTTTCGGTGAACATGGACCTAAGTCACAGTGACAGCTGTTTTTAGATAATCAGACCGTTATCTTTTCGGTGAACACGGACCTTATACCCTGAGTGATAAGGTTGAAAAGTGGTTGACCGTTAGTACATGCTTTTACGTCTCATAATTTACCTTCAGTGATCCGGTTGAGGTACTGCGAGTCATGTATGGACGAGTCCCAGGACGCCACGGCAGACACATCCTTATCGTGATGATGTAGTATCTGTAGCTCGTAGAACTTGTTGCCGTGTTCCTTTGGTAAGATCGAGTGCAGACCCGCTACTGTTACCTCTTCACCGCTCGGGTGCGTCGTTAGGTCATCCGCTGTGAGTAAGAGACAAGGTTTTAGGTAAAATAATGATGAAGTTATTTGAAAAGTATAATTGTGGATATCTTCAAAAACGAAAATTTCTAAAAGAAGTTAATTATGGCTAGGATATAACACAGAGATGTATGAAAAAAAAGAACTGGTCCTACTACAAAGTGATACATTTTACGGTACCTACCAGCTTTACTAAATGTGTTCAAGGTACTTTTTTTTTTCACTTTCCACCCAGGGTTTATGTGGACCACTGGTTGGGTTTGGCAAAATGAATCCGAAAGAAAATATGAAAATAATATATAAATAAGTTTGTGGTAGTTACCATTGAGATCTAGGAACAGCACAGGTATGTGTTGCTCCATCCCCAGCGGCGGCACCCACGCGGCCGGCGCGCCCGGGATAGGGCTGCCCGGGCTCGGCACCAGCACCTAGGGACCGGGACCATCATGTAATCATACTGTCCAAAACTTGGCTTTGTTCCATACATCGAACTGAGGCTTGACGTCTAAAGCCGAGTCCAGACGTGTGTAACACTACGAGTATCGAGGTTCTGAGGTACGCTCGTAACGCCCGCCCCGTCCGCACACAGGATTAGTTTTATCTACCCAAATATCATAAACCCTCTCTAATGCGTTCAAAAACCATAGGCAATGACCAGCATTACCAACCTGCAGAAATAAACGGAACTGTAATGAACTCATAACGCAACTGAAAACAGTTGCGTTATGAGTTTTAAATTTGGAACAGGTGTCAAATTCAAGTGAGTGTGCTATTCTAGTACCACCTACATTAAATCAGATATCGATAAAAAAAAAAAAAAACCCAATTCAGTATGATTTTAATTATAAATCGCACGACATTTTGATCTCGAGTGACACAAGAATCGTGACTTTGTTCGTTTGCCTATGATTTAAAAAAAAATGACAGATATCCGAAACGCCGCCATTTCAAGCTGTCATTTGTTCGTTAGCTTTTTATTTCCAGTAATCCAGTTACGAGTAAACAAATTTTCTGAAAAGTTATTTATTTCTGTCGATAATGAGTGATAGTGACTCAGAAATTGACATGAATACTCCGCCAGATATCGTAAATGCAGCGACGAATGCAACTAATAACCTGTTGTCACAAAAATCAAGGGCCAAGTAACAATGCAGGTCATTTCCCTATGGTTCCTGAACCCATCATAGAGCCCTTATGATATTTGGGTAGATAAAGTAGTGTATGCAACTATACATAATTAGGCATTATGCACAGTTGCATAAACTACTATTACATTACAAGATAAGTTACATTACATGTTACACACGTCTGAACCCGGTTTAAAAGGCTAACTAGTCTTGAATGCTACGGAAAGCTGAACGCAGGCGTACGTATTTCCATACAAAACTGTTGTTTTCTGAGCAAAAAAAAATCGAATGTAGTAAGCCCCTAAAGGGCAGTTTTTACTCTTGACTCAAGCTGTTCTCACGTCGATACTAAAGCATACCAATACTTTTTTTTTTTTTTTAGGATGGGAAATCATCAAATTACTTCTCCCACTCTGGGCAGAGCGGGAGGGAGTGTCAGACTCTTACTGACTAAAACCCATCCATGTTCCTTCCTCGCCTTTTACGTTTCGGGGCCGCGGTATCTCTTTCGAACAGGCCCGC
The DNA here is from genome assembly GCA_916618015.1 of Xestia c-nigrum. NCBI lineage: Eukaryota > Metazoa > Arthropoda > Insecta > Lepidoptera > Noctuidae > Xestia > Xestia c-nigrum. The sequence continues at coordinate 6,618,630 of OU745245.1, read as the reverse complement.
AACCCCGGCAGGCTTCGGCCCTTGCGGGCCCCTCTCCTTTTGCTGACATCTCTTTGAGGCGCGCGTGGAACACGAACGCGCCGTCGACACGGCCTGTCGTCGTCGTTAGACGGCCGGACGGCTAGCTAGCCCATAGCCAACCGTCCACAGGCCCGCATCTACGGTGGCCGGTAGCCACCACGTGGCCCCCGACGCTCGGTGCGTCTCCCGCGGAAGTATACCAATACTTTACGAACATATCTCTGAACCAAATACTATTGAATAGAATGAAGATATAGAAGATTTACTCACAGCGTTCCTCTCCTCGGTAAGCGAGACCCACTGTTCGACCAGAGACTGTTCTCGTTCGTTGTCGCGATCATTCTTCATTGCAGCCGACATATTCACCAGTTTCTGTTCAATAAAATGGATAAGCAAACGAATTTTGACAGAAAAATATAGAAGATGAACACTTGAACAGCAATCATTGTTATTAGAAAAAAAAAACACCAATACAATTCATAATTAGTCTTCCAAAATCACTATATTACTGAGAAATAAAACAGAACTTGCCTGTAACTGTGCGTGCAAATGCTGTCGTCTACGAAACAGCGCGTCGCTCCACCTCTCCCGCAACACCGCCAAGTCTTCGTCTTGATAAGAGTCTAGTGGCATTTGTAGGCGTGATCTGAACGATAAATAAATTACAAAGGTCGTAGAAATCTTGTATGGATCCAGGCTTTCATGTAATCACTATGTGAAAAGTTAAGTGAGCATAGCGGAAATATTTTGTGTTATAAAATCGACATAATGGTTTCAATTTATATGACTTAATTAATAAGCCACGCCTCAAAACTGCTCTTGCGCAACTACTGTAGTTATCCTTAATACGTTATACAAGAACGTAGCTGTGTTAATCAAGAGCCAAACGTGTGGTATTGAACTTCACGTTTTGATTTCCCTTACGGGTCATTATCATCTGCTTAGCCTTTTCCCAAGTGTGTTGGGTTCGGCTTCCAGTCTAACCGGGTGCAGCTGAATACCAGTATTTTACATGGAGCGACTGCCTATCTGATGTCCACAACCCAGTAAGTACTGGGTAATACGATACCACTTGGGAAGACTGGTTGTCTGACGTTTTGGGCCAATGATGGATTTGATTGATTTCCCTTACGGGTGCTACAAACACAATATTCTAGTCGGCCTTTTTTTTTTTTTTTTTGGAATGGGATATCATCAAATGACTTCTCCCACTCTGGGCGGAGCGGGAGGGAGTGTCAGACTCTTACTGACTAAAACCCATCCATGTTCCTTCCTCGCCCTTTATGTTCCGGGGCCGCGGTATCTCTTTCGAACAGGCCCGCAACCCCGGCAGAACAGGCCCGCAACCCCGGCAGATTCTAGTCGGCCTCAAAAGGCATATTTTCGATAGACAAGATCATATTTACATTTAGCTACTACTGTTACTGTTGTTGTTGTTTTTTAATGTTTTTCACATTGTACTATTATGTGTAGATGTAGTAAATACCTGACGCTAACAGAGCCGACCTCGACGCTAAGTATCTGCTGGCACACGAGGGGCAGTGTGCCGGAGTTGAGCGCGGGCCGCACTCGGACGGCGATGCGTCGTTGTTGTCCCTGCCGCACTTGGTACACGCCGCCCGTCCATACGTCATTGCGTTGTACCACCTGACAAAACGAGAATAATGTCACTCGCAGATAGCTCCGAGGCAATGGCTTTACGACATTTAAAAGTGGTCAGTAACAAGTTTCATAGAGAGAATCGCAGCAAGATTACAAGATTGTAGTTTAGTTTTATTGAAAAAACACACTAAATAATACGATACCCCTTCGTTAAACTGGTTATCTGACTTTCGTCACAATCACATTAAACTAGTTAAATTCTGTTTTCGTTCTACTATTTAGTTGTTTTATTTCTGGTGTCACTAAACAATAAATAAAACGGTACATACCTCAACAGGCGCATATTCTCCATTATCATTGAGCTCGTGTATCTCGACCCACAGTTCGATCTTGCGCGTGAGTTCCGTCCAGCGGTCTGCCAGTGAGCGCGCCTTAGCTAGTTGTTGTTGTTCTACTTCCCAGTTCCCGCGCGCGCGACTGAACCCGGCCGAGCGATGACCCCACACTTCGATTGATAGGGCACCCTCTGACGAAACGAAAAATACTTTTAGAATAAAGCCTTCCTGGTGTTTTATTGTTCCTTTTGTTAAAAGTTTCACAATTTTTAACCGACTTAAAAAAAAAGGCGGAGGTTTCTCAATTCGACTGCAAGTATATATGTTTAATATTACAGTTTAATTAGAGAAACATTGAATTGGTTTTAACAAAAGTTGCGAAACATGATTTTGGATCTAAAATCCTGAATGTTCCTATTAGTTACAATGTAAGTACTATGTGTGTAATAACTCAACATCGTGTCTTAATTCTACCTATGACGGCAGTATTCCGGATTTTTCCAGAGCTTTCAGTTAAAACTATCTTAAATAATAGCAAATGTATTGTTATGTAATGCAGATTCGTGTGGAAGAGTGGTATAACGGTTCACATACTCACTATACTTTATAATCAACCTAAGTTGAAGTTGTGTAATATTATTGCATTGACATGATTTTGTCATTTTAAGGTAGACGCACACTAATCCACACCGAAAGAACTTTTACTCATCCGCATGACGTCATCTATTCGTCCGATTCGACGCGGATAAGTGTGCGAGGTTTTATACAAGTAATTCTAAAATTTAATTCTTTCGGCGCGGATAAATGTGCGCCCACCTTTAGGGTCAATTCACACCGAGACGTGACGTGATTTAAAATATAACTTTATTTACTACACGAAAAGATACACAGTCCGTTGCGATGCGTCTCACGGCAGCGCGCAGCCCAGTGCGAAATCACTGGCCTCTTCCAGTACCGTCGTCATGTCTCGGTGTGAACTGAAGGATGACTCACCAGCACAATGCTCAATAAACTCCTCAGTGAGCGGTATAGTGAAGTCCTTCTTGTGATCGAAGCGGAAGGTGACGAGCGACTGGTGGCGCGGGGACACGGGGGGCACGGGCGGCACGGCGGGCGCGGGCGGGGGGGTGTCGGCGCTCACCAGGGGCGGCACCACGACGGGCTCGCCCGGACCTGACCCGCCGAACACTGAGTACTGACAGAACACGAAGTGCGACAGGGACGGCGGGAGACCCGTGGCTTGCTTTATTGCTACACGGATTGTTACCTGCGGAGAAACGTTTTACTATTATTTTAGTATTCATTTAATTTAGTGTTGCATGGCTTAACAATATTATGTTTGAGAGAACAAATTCATTAAAAAACAATTAAAGGTTGACTCACGACATTCGGCCGACGACATTCGGCTCGGACCCGACACGGTCTAGCCGTGTCGGGTCCGAGCCGAATGTCGTCGGCCGTATTGTATTGTATTGTCTGTTACTCGGCCGTCACTCACTTGCCACTCGGTAAAGCGTGAGTGTGGCCATACAAAATATGTATTTGTAATATTTAGTTGACCGTGCTATGGCCGACAGTGCTCAGACCCAACACGGTCTAGGGTCCTTAATAAACTGTAACGGGTCGTAACGTTACAGCCGACCAGATTAAACTAACGATCACAGATCGTCATTAAACATGAATCGAAAGTACTGGAAGTCGTGAATCCTTTATCTAGCAGTGGAATGATGCAAGCTAGCAGAAACATGAACTTACATCCATAACAATATTTAAATGTCACATAATCAACTGGTTAAAAAATATTCAAAAATGCTTCACATAAAGACGTTATTTAAACATATCCACTTACTTGTTGTGTAGCTGAATCCACAGGATCGTCATCGTCTCTCATATCACCAGAACTGTCTGAAGCTGCTTCACAAATTCTGTCTTGAGGAAACTGCCCCGCTACGCGACTTATCTCAACCTGAAAAATTAATATATCTTAGTTATGTGCTTAACACAGCCTCACTCAGAATATAGGACAAGATAAGGTCCCCAAGACTAATCCTAGGAGCACTCTTTCCTTTTTCGAGCAGTTTCATAAGAAAAATAAAGTATTTGTGTGGTATACTACAACTAAAATACCCGGCTACATTCCAATTAAATTCGGGGATAACAAGGTAAAATTGACTCATATTGTTGAAATCTGTTAAAATGTAGTGTAATGTCTTTGCTACACGGGTCATAATAAAGAATCGATTGACAATTTATCAATAAAAATCGAATGAATATTGCCCTATAGTTTAGGCGCTACCGAGGAACATACGTAAATACAAACATCCTACTTCCTACTTATATAGTATTCTAATTAGATATTTCCCTTTCCAACCTACTCGGTCCAAGCGACCTCTTTGGATGATGTTTTATTCTTTTTAGTCTCTGGTCGGAGGCACGTCAGAAGAGGCAACTGACAGATGCTAGGCGGGAAGATAATTTGGATTCGGGTCGCGTTATTTAATTTTCTTATGGGCTTTTTATTTACTTATTTGCTTATTAGTGATTAAAAACACTTTGTAAGAAACATAACGTTCAATGTTATTTAATGATTTGTCATTTTTAATATATTTCGCGTCTGGTCTCTAAGAATATTATAAATGCGAAAGTTTATCAGTACGGATGTATTTGTTTGTTACTCTTTCACGCAAAATTTGAATGAAATTTTGCCGAAAGATAGTTTATAACCTGAATTAAAACATAGGATACTTTTTATCCCGGTAGCAAGGGATCTTCCCTTGGGACAATTATCAAACGCGGGCGAAGCTGCTGGCAGAAGCTAGTGTGTGCCTAAATAATCTGGTAAAATCATAACACTTCCTTTTGGGCGCCGCAGTAGGGTAAAAAAGTGAAAGTAGTTGTTCCCACATACCTGTAACCTGCCGGCGACCTCGCCCTGCTGACTGATGATGGGCGTGTGGTAGTCCAGCGTGACGTCGTGGAACAACGCCTCTAGGAACACGTTGGCGACTCCGATCAGATTGTGATTCTCTTGTGACTCGTAGAACGGGTCCAGTGCCATCTCTGCTGGTTCCATCTGCAAACGTGATATTAAATTATCAGAAACTATACATTCTGAAAACTATTATCGACTTACTATATTAGTTAGTTGAATGGGGTCGGTTTCCAGTCTTACCGGATGCAGCTGAATACCTATATTTCAATCCACCGACTGCCTATCTAACCTCCACAATTAGAACTGGGTAATACGGTATCCCTTGGTAAGGGGGCGTCCAATAATGGCGATTTTCGACCCCTTAGTCTTGTCCCCTCAGTGAGATATCGTAGATTGAGAGATCGTAGAAGATTGATCAGTAGTTCCTTAACAGTAAATGCGTTAAGAGATTGGGGGAGATTTGGCTCAACCCCGCCCCTCCACCTAAACGCTTCAAGTAATAAATGGACACCCCCTAACACTGGTAAAACTCTACAACGTCGTAGAATTCTACGTTTACTTCCCTATTCACAAAGGTTCTTTTATATTTGAGAATGTTAATAATACTAATTGAAGACGTACCTCTTCAGTATCATCGGCTCCGGCCTTGGCCTGCCTCCGTCGCCAGTCGTCGTACATGTCGCGCATGTCGACGAGCTTGTTGTCCAACTTCTCCATGGACCAGATCTGTCCGTTCCTGCCCGGACGACGCACCATTATAGCTGGCTCTGACACGAAGGCGCCGCGCTGCAAACGGAACAACTATTATTATTTTGTTTTTGAACTTACATTTGACTAAACACGCGTTATGGCGAAACTTCCACATAAATCATGTTGAAATCTGTATTCCTCTTGCTTCTCATAGTTGAAGTATTTTATATTGTCAGACATGTTCATCAACAAAGAATTTCGATATAATAATATTCAGATTCAGATAACTTTATTTGCGCAAACATTAGTCACGTCTAATAATATGTATACACTTTCCTTAATATTATAGCAATTTTCGCGAAAAATAACGATTGTAACTAGGAAATTGGATCTTTTTCATGAAAATATGAGTTCCAGAATAATATGTACGTAATAACATTACATTTTAATCAGTACATTAGGAGAAACACAATTTAAAACATTCATAAGTGTTTACATATTATTAGACGTGACTGTACATACAATTATAAGCTAACAGGTTTACCATATTGTCATGGTGTGCAAATATGAATACAAGCTTAGACTTAAAAAAATAGCATTAAATTAACATTGAAAATGCTAACATAAGTAAAATTAAATGATTCATTGACTATGTAATGGATTCAATTGTCAAATAAAAAGAAATTCAAAAACTAAAAACAAATATAAGAATATCAACAATATACATTATTTCTTCCTGTTCTGCTGTACGTTATTAAGACCTCCTGAGAGCTTGTCATTTGATCTGTATTAACAACGTCTAGAGTAGAGTTGAAAAATACCACCCACCCTAATTCTCATAACTAAAAATGTTGTCAGATATTTACCATTACCTTTCTGTTAGGACTAAGGTTCTGCGGCGGTATCTGCAGCGTGACGCTGAAGCGAGTGTTCCGCCGCATCTCCTCAGCTAAGAAGTTGGCTTCTTGCACCAGCGCGTTGGCTCTCAGTATGTCGGCTTTGAGTCTTCCCAGCGAACGCTTGAACGTATCATCACGTTCTGCTGCCCATCGTTCGACGCGAGCTGCTGTTGTTGGCGTGCATGCTGTCATTTTACCTAAAACATTCAATTTTTTTTATTTAGTATATGCCTAGCAGTGGCGAAGTGCTATACAACCGAATTCCCTTATATGCCTAACAGTGGCGAAGGTTCCATACAACTCGATTCCTACCGGATTCCCTCGAAAAATAGCACGGTCAGTATTCTACAGACTAATAGTATACATTTTAGGTATATACTGCGGCTTACTTCAACAACACATACATATTGACCCTTCCCTACTACACCTTGGCTTTACTAGTTAATATAACTGCACTGACCAGAGGGTAAGACTGCCCTAATTCAGTCTATAGCACCCTGTAGAAACAATGCTAACGCGCAATCTCTCGAAAACAACCCTCCTAATTTGATATTAAATTACCTATAAAATGACGACAGAAATCATCAGTGTTAGAAACCATTACGCAACCTACAATTTCAATAATAGCCGCATCAGTTTCTCATACAATTGAGTAAAAAGAAGAAGGTTGGATGTCACCCGTTGTTCTTTAATTATCATTATTGGAAGTAACATTGAATAAAATATAGTAACTTACCTAGTTTGAGGGGATCGTACGCGTATGGCGGGTAAGGTGTTGACGGCGACAATATGTTTCTTAGTTGCTGGAACTGTCGCTCGTATTCTTGTCGTTGCTTTTCTAGCGCCACTGAAAATCAGAACGGATATATCATTACGTCTTCTAAATTATACAGATTCTTTTTCTTAAAAAATCTGCCAATTGCCCTTTACAACTTGTTAACCTTTTGAACGCCAGAACATAAACAATCGTACCCTATACGCCAACCAACAATTTCACGTACCATTTTGTCACACATTTTTTGTCAAGTGGCGTACAGGGCCCGCGCTTGCTTGTCACGTATATGTGACAATTACAGTCAAAAGGGTGATAAAACTTTTGGGATTCAGTAAAATTATTATAAAAAACCACTGGTACCTTGTTTATCCTCCTCATGTTGTTTCTCAAGCCTGGATATAGCAGTCTGTATGGGATCGTTGCTAAGTTCATTCAACATGATCTCGTCCCGCGCGAAGTTGTAGTCGATCGGCTGCGCAGGAGTTTGTGGTTCCGACGCCGCAGCTGTGGAGTAACCAGAATCTTGTTCTACAACGGGACGTTAGTAGAACAAAATGAGGCGTAAAATAAAAGCGATACTTGGCAAAACAAAAAAAAATTGAGCAAATATATGGATAGGCGAAAGCGCAAATGCTAAACAATAATTCATTTCCAGCTAATATAGTCTAGAATAGTTTTATGCGCATTTTTTTTTTTTGAAACACTTAAAGCCATCAAAAATAAGTAGTATTTTGTTAACATGAATGCAAGGGATAGAATCTGAACAAAACAGCAGTTTTAAAACTCTTTACTGGCGGTTACTGAAATAAGTATTTCAGGTTTAGAGCTTATTAAACTCGACATAAGTTTTAAATAATTGCTGGATTACATTATATTGAAGGAAACCTTAAGTTTTGTTAGAGTTTGATTAATTCTCAATAAAATCCTTAAATCAGAAACTTGGTGTTGTTCTCTTACCTGTAGCCTTCGGACAGTTAACCCTGAAGAAATGATGATTTCCCCACAGTATTCTGTCTGCATGTCCGAGCCTGACCCTGGACACTACGGGCGTGCCATTGACGAAACAGCGCGCGGCACCAAGCGGCTCCATGTGTAGGCCTCCGCCCTCGACGAGGAGCTGACAGTGTTGGGGCTGTATGCCCAGACCGGACAGCTGGATGTCTGCTGCACTTGAGCCACCTACAAGCGTGCGATCCTAGGAAAGAATGGTACTTATTAGTCAAATCAAATCAAATCAAATCAAATCATTTATTTCTTTGCAAATATGGGTAATTGGTACATAGATGTTTTCTTATATAATATAGTCCTCCATATTCTACCGTCTTATAGGCATGCAAATAATATTCAATTCTAAAATCAATTAATTGTATTGATACCGAACAAATTTAGATGTAAAAACATTAGAATTAATAAAAAATTAAAATTAAAATGTCAGCAGTAAAAATTAATCAGTAATGTCAAACAGAATGATGCATATGTCAATAAGAAGGATAAATAAAATGTCAGAATAGTTAAATGTATGTCAATCATAATAATAATAGTTTGTCAATCAGTACAGCGATTTATCATTAAGGAAATCGTCAATGGTGTAATAACATTTCTCAATTAAAATTTGGTTCAGAGCCTTTTTAAACTTTATTACAGTCATATTTTTTATAATATCAGGTACTTTATTATAAATGCGTGGGGCGATACCAAAAAAACTTTTCTGCATTAGTGCGGTTTTACATTTGACTTGACATATTTGGTTTACATATTGACTTCGTATCGGATTTTTTCTAACTGCCGACAGTTTTTCAAATAATTGTGGATTATTTTTTACAAATAGGGCTGTTTCCAAAATGTACAAAGAAGGAAAAGTTAAAATTTTTAAAGATTTGAAATAGGGAAGACAGCTATCAGTTGTTTTAAGACCGCACATTGACCTTATACATCGCTTCTGCATTCTAAATACTAGTTCCTTATCAGTAGACTGTCCCCAGAAAATAACACCGTACCGCAAAACAGAGGCAACAAGTCCATGGTAGGCTGCTAAAAGAGCCTGACTGTTGACTTTTTTTGAAAGTTGACGGAGAGCATACGCAGATTTGCTGACTTTTTGGCATACAACTTCAATATGAGGTTTCCAAGTCAGTTTGCTGTCGATCACTATTCCTAAAAACTTCGCCTGATTTTCTTCTGCAATATTGCAGCCTTGGTAAGCAATATTAAGTTTTGGGTTTTCACTGCGTTGATGAAATTGCATTATTTTTGTCTTACTTAAGTTTATTACTAAATTATTATTGTTTAACCAATGTATTATGTCACTTAAACAGCTATTTATGTCCTGTTCGTAATTATTATGATTTGTACATTTAACCACAGCTGTACTGTCATCCGCAAAGAGAACCATTTTGTTTGTTGTTACTTTCGGGAGATCGTTAATATATATTAAAAAAAGCGGTGGTCCCAGTACGCTACCCTGTGGAACACCATATTTTACGAGCCTTGGTTTAGATGTATATACTGTTTCTATTTTACTCTTCGGACAAATTCTAGAAATTTCTGTAAATTGAAGTCTATTACTTAGGTACGATTCTATCAACTGAAGGATGTTCCCTCTAACTCCGTAACTATGTAGCTTGTGTAACAGAATTTTATGATCCACATAGTCAAAGGCTTTGGTCATATCAGTGTAGATAGCACATATTGGATTTCTCTTATCCACAGATGACATGATGTTTGTTAGTAGGTCGAAGAGTGCCATATTAACTGTAGTGTTCTTACGGAACCCCTTTTGTTCTTTACAAAATAATTAATATTTTTCAAAATAAGCGTAAATAGAGTTATAGATTACCTTCTCAAAAATTTTAGAAAAAATTGGAATTTTTGCTACAGGTCTATAGTTTTTCAAATCTGCTTTGTTATCTTTTTTGAACAATGGTTTTATAACAACTGTTTTTAGTTTGTCTGGGAATATGCCATCAGCAATACATAAGTTAATTATGTGCGCTAATGGAGGTGCTATTACTTCTTTAGTGAATTTTATGACTTTTGTAGAAACGCCATCGTATCCAACAGTGTTTGTGTTTTTTAGGCTATCAATAATTTTTATAATATCATCAGTTGTAACAGGTTGCATGAATAGGGAATTTAATGTCTGATCGTTTGAATTAGTATTTTTTATCGTGATGTCAGTTTTGGCATTATTTTCAATTTCATCAATAAAATAATTATTAAATTCATTTGCAATGTCAGTGGGAAGTCTAAACGACAGATTACCTCGGTTTACGCACAGAATTGGCTCTTTATTTATCATTTGCCAGGTAGCCTTCGATTTGTTTTTAGCGGTGTTTATAAAGTGATTATTCTGTGCTCTTTGAGTTAGTTTCATAATTTTTCTATAAAGTTTGGAATAGTTTTGAAAACTTTTTTTACGCAATGAGTCAGAATGTAATCTATATGACCAGAGCAACTGTCTTTGTTTTTTGCTACACATTTTTATTCCACGAGATATCCATTTTGTTTCCTTGTTGGTTTTGATGGTTATAATTTTTTCCGGAAAACATAATGCATAACAAAAAATAAAACCGACTTCAAAAAAAACAAAAAAGTGAAAAATAACTTTAGCTTCTGAAGTCGGTGACCTTTGTTTGATTGCTTTAGTTTTTTTGTCACCGACTTCAGAAGCTAAAGTTATTTTTCACTTTTTTGGTTTTTTTGAAGTCGGTTTTATTTTTTGCAAAAATGTTTTTATTTTCAACTTTTTAGTGGTTCACATGTGCTTGATACATGGAAAGTGCATACCGTTACAATTACAACAAGCCCAAACACGACTATGGTACATTGTCTCATTATGGAGTTCCGTGACTCTTGGCTTCATCATTAGTTCTGATGGTAGAATGGTTCTTATCAAACGCAAATGCTTCACTTGTTGTAGAAAATACCAAAATCGCAACACGTTTTCATATAAAATTTGAAGAGTTCCCTCGATTTCGCCAAGATTCCATCATCAGATCCTGATTTGGTGGCTATGGGACCATTTGGAAAGAATACCCTTTCCAACAAAAAAATAATTTTCCAAATCGGTTGGCAAGCGACGGAGTTATGCCCGAACAAACATAAAAAAAAAAAAAAAAAAAAAAAAATAGAAACATCCGAATTGAGAACCTCCTCCTTTTTTAGAAGTCGGTTAAAAAAGAGAGAAATCGTCCATGAAACTATTAAAAGCTTGGTTTGCGTCTTGTGCATCAAAAACTTGTACAAACGATAGACAGCTAAGATGTGTTTTGAAAGTTACTAAATTACTCATGCTTATGTCCTGCTTTTTAGTTTTCCAAAACTGAAGTTTACAGGTTTTGTTAACTGGTATTTTAAGGATTTGAGATGTATGATCCGAAAGGACCAAATCTACAACTTCAGCTTTGCAGTAGTTCCTGTAGTTGTGTGCAAAATTATCAATACAGGTATGACTACTTAGCCTTGTGGGAGTATAAAAAGCTAGTTTTAGATTATACTTCATAAGAAATAATTCTAATTCTAATGTAGACTTGTTTCGTTTTAAAACATCAATATTAAAATCACCACACAAGACAATTTTCTTATTTAGAGAAGCACACACCTTAGTCAATATATAATCCAATTTTTCATAAAATATTTCGTACTTAGGTTTAGGAATTCTATATATACAAATAATAATAATTTTATGAGCTATTATGTCTACAGCGCTGCATTCAAAAATCCCCGAAACTGATTGTTTTGAAATTTCCGGCATTTCTTTAAACTGCAGTCCTACTCTGACGAAAATACACGCTCCTCTTCTCTTTGTATTTCTAGAAAAGAATGCCGCTGGACAGAAATTTGGAATGTGTAATACATCCTCATAACCCGTTTGTATGAAGTGCTCTGTGACGCAAAGAACATCTATAACGGTTCCTCTGTCGGATAATTCTTCTAGCTTTACAGTCAGACTATCTGCTTTATTTATTAATCCAGCTATGTTCTGATGTAGAATAGTGTTACATCGGACCTACTAGAACATTCGAGAAAGCCAGTGATTACAGTGTGTGTACGTTAGAAGTTCGAGAGTATTCTATTATTATTAGTTTTAAAGTTAGGTAGGTACAAACTCGCGACCTATTTATACAAAGACATTAGAATTTCGACCGTACGCCTAGGGCATAAGGTTCATATTTGTTTGTTTTGTACAAGTAGGTAATGCCAACCTTGTAAGTAGGTACCTCTATTTTTTGTATCTACCTGCTATTTTTTGTTAGTGTTTTTTTATGACCCTCTCGAATGTTCGTCGTTATTCTGGTGTGTCTGGTGTGTTGTATAAATAGAGCGCTCAGGGCCGCGACCGGCAGTCTTGTTTTAGCGACACAACGAAGCGAATCCAAGTGAACTACAAGTGCGATATCTAAGTGAATAGTAAACAGTAGTGTATTTGTGATTAAGTTTTGATTGTTTTGTGATCAATAAAGTTATTGTGTTGTTTAATCGGTAGTAATTAATTTATCTCATACCCAGCTCGTAACAAATTGGTGTCAGAAGTGAGAGATAAATTATGCCAATCCTACCAAAGGACGACACGGACGGTATCCGTACCAGAAGTCAGCGACAGCAGGATATGGACCAAAGGCGGTTTGGGGATTCTCCGACACAGACACCGGGTGGTGTCCAGCCTACATCACAGCCAGTCGCTGGCCCATCCGGAGTTTCTCCAGCATCAGTGGCGCCAGACTTGTCTACTTTAATGGCGCTGCTGCAGGAACAGGGACGCCAGTTACGGGAGCAACTGCAGCGAGACAAGGAGGAGCAGACTCGCCGTCAAGAGGAGCAGGCTCGCCGTCAAGAGGAGCAGGCTCGCCGCTTGGAAGAGCAGTTGCAGCAAGACAAAGAAGAACAAGCCCGCCGCCAGGAGGAGCAAGTCCGCCGTCAAGACGAGCAGATGATCCTCATAAAGGATCTTCATGCAACTTTCGGCAAGGACCTGAAAGTGATGAAAGATCAGGTCCACCAGCACGAGAATCGCATCTCGGAGGCCGAAGTTAAGATTGCTGGGGTGCAGAAGGCTTTGAGCGAACTGAAGACTGAAGGTGGAACTGTAGCTTCGGTGGTTGCTGCACCTTCTTCGCGTGGTTTTAAAGTGCCTCCGTTCGACGGCACATCTTCGTGGTCGGCTTACAAAATCCAGTTTGAGGCCGTCATGAAGGCGAATGGATGGACCAAACCACAAGCCATGACCGCGCTCACTTTAGGCCTCCGAGACCAGGCTTTAACTATTCTCGAGGCACTCGGCAAGGATGTAACCTACGAGCAGCTGCTGGAGGCGTTGGAGTCCAGATACGGCGACGCGCACCTGGAGCACGTATTCCGTGCCAAGTTGAAGGACCGTGTTCAACGTAGTGCCGAGAACCTACAGCAGTGGGCCCTGGAAATTGAAAAACTCGTTCGGAAAGCCTACCAGTCTGCCCCTGCACTGATTGATGGAAATCTGGTACAGGCCTTCGTTGATGGAATACGTGACTTAGAAGTTAGAGCTGCCGTGAGACTGGGGCATCATGAGACCTTGAAGGACGCCTTGGCCCATGCCTTAGAAGTAGAGGCAGTGAGGCAAGACCACCGAACGCACCGTGTCAGGGAGGTTGTTGCATCACCTGTACGCGACCGCCCACAGGGGTATAGTCCTAGGTGCTACACTTGTGGGGAAAGGGGTCATCTTCGGTCCAGCTGTCCTAAGCGCAGCACCCCGAGAGAAGATCAGCAGGGAAGAGTGGCTGAAGTGACTGCCCAGCCACAGCAGGGAAACGAGTAAATGCCAGGACTGGGGGGCGGGTGCTGGCTGGTATTGAAAGAGCCCCGAGAATCTTGATCTCGCAAGCACATGACGGGAACAGTCTGACCATCAAAGGCGAAGTCAATGGAACACCATGCAAACTGACGTTGGATACTGGAGCTTCTCACACGGTCGTCAATTCTAAACTAGCAAGTCGGTTTCTTGGGGACTACTTCAATAAGCACGACCGTATACATTTACTAACAGCTACCGGTCAGCACATTACCGTCCGAGGCAAGAAGGAGGTGGAGTTAAAATTGGGTGACAGATTTTACAAGCAGAATGTCATCGTGGCTGACATAGTGGACGATTGCATCTTGGGCTTGGACTTCATGCGGAAATATCGTTGTGAGATCGACGTTGATCAAGGAGTACTGAAATGTGGTTCAGAGGAAGTATTCATGGAAGGTGCACCGTCAGGGAAAGTGTACTGCTTGAAGAAGATTGTTCTTCCTCGCAGATCAGAAACGATTGTGCCAATTTGTTTGCCACAGAACTCTGGACAAAGAGATCGAAGTGTACTGATAGAAAGGGTGAACAATGACTTCCCATGGAAGATGGCACGAACTCTGGTCAAGGCCACCAACGTCTCAGCAGTACGTATACTGAATCCAAGTGACCAGGAGCAAGTGATTAAGAAGGGCACCTTGATCGGCACTTGCGAGGAAGTAGCTTGGATGCGTCAATTGCAAGATGTCCCTACCGGAAATGAAATTCGCAGTTCAAAATTTGACGTGTCAACGCTTTTGGAAAACTGCGATTTAACTAAAGGAGAAATGGACAAGGCTAAGAAGATGTTACTTCAGTACGCCAACATTTTCTCTTCGAATGATGCTGACATAGGGAGAACTGGACTTGTTCAGCACCAGATTAATACAGGTAACGAGTTACCTATCCGTCAGCGACCAAGAAGACTGCCAGTTGCACGAGAAAAAGAGGTAGAAACCATGATTGAGGGAATGGTGAAGGACGGTGTTATAGAGCCTTCATCGAGTCCATGGTGTTCTCCTGTGGTCCTGGTAAAGAAAAAGGACGGCAGTATGCGCTTCTGTGTGGACTATCGACGACTGAACGACGTCACGAAAAAGGACAGCTACCCGCTGCCTAGGATCGATGACACACTGGACACGCTGACTGGTATGAAGTGGTTTACCACACTTGATCTGAAGAGTGGCTACTGGCAAGTAGAAATAGACCCCAAGGACAAGGAGAAAACTGCATTCTCAACAGGAAAAGGGCTATGGCAGTTTAAAGTTATGCCATTCGGTTTGTGCAACGCTCCTGCGACGTTTGAAAGGCTGATGGAGCAAGTACTCGCCGGATTGATTGGAGACGCATGTCTTGTCTATCTAGACGACATAATCATCGTGGGCCGTACATTTGAAGATCACCTTAAAAACCTCAACCGAGTGCTGTCTAAAATCCAAACAGCAAATCTCAAGTTAAGTCCGAAAAAGTGTTCGTTTTTCAGACAGCAAGTGAACTTCTTAGGACACATAGTTTCGGGGGAAGGTGTTCAAACAGACCCAGAAAAAGTAGTCGCCGTCAAGGATTGGCCAGTTCCGAAAGACAAGACACAGGTCAGAGCATTCCTGGGTTTGTGCTCCTACTATCGAAGGTTTGTCAAGAATTTTGCCGACATTGCAAAACCTCTGCACAAACTCACTGAGGAAAAGAGGCAATTCTGTTGGGACGATGACTGCGACGTCGCATTTCAGGAATTAAAGAAACGTCTGTGCAACACACCTGTTTTGGGATATCCTGACACTGAAAATGACTTCATAGTTGACACAGATGCCAGTAATACTGGAATTGGGGGCGTGCTGTCTCAACGGAAAGGAGACCGGGAGGTTGTAATAGCTTACTTCAGCAAGTCTTTATCTAAGCCAGAAAGAAATTACTGCGTTACAAGACGGGAGCTACTCGCTGTAGTAAAGACAGTGCAGCACTTCAGTAAATATTTGCTGGGACGTAAATTCCAATTACGAACTGACCATGCTGCACTGAAGTGGCTATTACAGTTCAAGAATCCAGAGGGGCAAGTGGCGAGATGGATAGAACTGCTCCAAGAGTTTGATTTCGTAACTGAACATCGCAGTGGGAGAACTCACGGTAACGCAGACGCCTTATCAAGAAGACCTTGTCCTGAAGACTGTAAGCACTGTGCCAGGCAAGAGACTAAGGAAGTAGTGCCCGTGAGGATGCTTAGAATGGATCTCAGTGATGAATGGAAAGAGACCCTACAGCAGGCTCAGCACAATGACTCGGATATCAAACCGATCTTCGAGTGGATCAAAGCTGGTGTTCCTAAACCCAAGTGGAGTGATGTGGCTGCGATGAGTTCCATCACGAAGAGTTATTGGGCGCAATGGAACAGCTTGGTGATCCAGGATGGAGTCTTGTGCCGTAAATGGGAAAACGCTAGAGGGGACAGTTGTCATCTACAAATGGTTGTCCCTAAAGCTAAGGTACCGGATGTTCTACGGCTCTACCACGATGGATGTTCTGGAGGACATATGGGGGTTAAAAGGACTCTCCTAAAAATTCGGGAACGCTTCTACTGGATCCACTGTCGAGATGATGTGGAGGATTGGTGCCGCAAATGTACCAGTTGTGCAGCCGTGAAGGGACCCCGTACACGCAGCAGAGGTGCATTAAAAGTGTACAACGTTGGAGCCCCTTGGGAGCGGATAGCACTAGACGTTGCGGGACCATTTCCAGTAAGTGAGAGCGGAAACAAGTACTTCCTGGTGGTCATGGATTATTTCACGAAGTGGCCGGAAGTCTTCGCCATTCCTAACCAAGAAGCAACAACTGTCGCAGATAAATTAGTCCAAGAAGTCTTCTGTCGTTTTGGAGTACCCTTAGAAATACACAGCGATCAAGGAAGAAATTTTGAATCGCAAGTATTTCAAGAGACTTGTCGATTGATGGGTACCTATAAAACCAGAACCACCTCTTACCACCCACAATCCGATGGAATGGTGGAACGATTCAACCAAACGTTGGAAAGATATCTGGCGAAAGTTGTGGAAAGCCGGCAAAGGGATTGGGACAAGCACATACAGCCGTTTCTTCTGTCTTACCGAAGTGCAGTCCACGAAAGTACGACTGTGACACCAGCCTTCGCGAACTTTGGAAGGGAATTACGGTTACCTGCTGATTTAATCACTGGAACTCCCCCTGATGCTCCATGCAGCGTAACAGATTACGCGAATGACTTGCGTAATAAGTTGAACGATGTTTATGAGCATATCCGACAGTCTGGCCAACAGATGTCTGAGAAGATGAAGACCCGTTATGACCGGAAAGCAAACGGTAGGGGTTTCGACGAGGGTTCACTGGTGTGGTTGCATAACCCAGTGCGGAGCAAGGGGAAGTCTCCGAAGTTACAAGCAAAATGGGATGGACCATACCGAGTCGTGACTAGGATCAACGATGTCACCTACCGAATACAGAAGGGTCCACGAGGTGCGCCTAAAATTGTGCATGTAGACCGGTTGGCGCGATACTACGGGACTAATGATGCTCGGGACGAGCATATCTAAGGAGGGGGCAGTGTTACATCGGACCTACTAGAACATTCGAGAAAGCCAGTGATTACAGTGTGTGTACGTTAGAAGTTCGAGAGTATTCTATTATTATTAGTTTTAAAGTTAGGTAGGTACAAACTCGCGACCTATTTATACAAAGACATTAGAATTTCGACCGTACGCCTAGGGCATAAGGTTCATATTTGTTTGTTTTGTACAAGTAGGTAATGCCAACCTTGTAAGTAGGTACCTCTATTTTTTGTATCTACCTGCTATTTTTTGTTAGTGTTTTTTTATGACCCTCTCGAATGTTCGTCGTTATTCTGGTGTGTCTGGTGTGTTGTATAAATAGAGCGCTCAGGGCCGCGACCGGCAGTCTTGTTTTAGCGACACAACGAAGCGAATTCAAGTGAACTACAAGTGCGATATCTAAGTGAATAGTAAACAGTAGTGTATTTGTGATTAAGTTTTGATTGTTTTGTGATCAATAAAGTTATTGTGTTGTTTAATCGGTAGTAATTAATTTATCTCATACCCAGCTCGTAACAATAGTAAGATATTTAAAGAAAAAACTGAGTATTTACTTCTGAATCTGGAGAACAACTATTTTGATTCTGAGGGAGGCAGTTAACTTCTGAGTGTGTAGTAGTTAGGCTGCTTAGGTCAAATATAAGGTCTCGCAAATCTGATACAACAATCTCTAAACCACAATTATTTAAAGTTCCATATTTTTTACTATAAGTTTCGTATTCATACGGTAGATTAAGATTTGAGTCTAGTAAATACGCATAATTACATGTATTTATATCTAAATAAAGAAGGTTATTAAAAGTTTCTACACGGCTATTAAACATTATGTTGGAATCTGTCATATATTTAAAGGTCGGTAAACAAATTATAAAGTTTGTGTGATTTAAAGGTAACAATTTTTCCCTAATAAACATGACAAGTTCTAAATAATTATTCGTTTTGCGAAAATCTTCCTCGCCAATGTAAATAACACAATAGTCCCAGTGCGTAAAGTTTTGTACCTTTCTTTCAATTTTATCAAGAATTTGTGACAATCCACATGTAGGTTTACGATAGTGACAGATTTCAAAGTTACACAAATTAGTTCTCTCGGCAATTGTATATAGTCTATTCGACGTTTCGCTGCTAATCAGACATATTTTGTTTTTCGCGGAAAGATGTGCTTCTTGCGACGATTTTGGTTTCTCCAGTGGGTTTTCACTGAACACAGGCGGCTGTATCGAAGGTGTATTGGATGGAATCTGAGTCCTCGAAACACCTTTCTTCTTGACCGATTTAGGTTTAGGCGTCCGAATAGTGTTCTCGCCTGTACAGACTTTTTTATAATTATCTATAACATTTTTACATTTTTCTAATTCTCGCTTTAAGGTAGTGTTTTCTAGGTTTAAGTTGGTTACTTCTTGATTCGCGATTAGTAACTCTTCTTGTAAAAGATTTATTTTATCATAAAGCTCTTTATTGTTTTGTGATTCGTTGATAGACGTATTTTGTAAACTCAACATAGTTGCGTCAAAGAGGGACTGGTTTGATGATAAATCACACAGCGAACTTGATCGTTGTGGTTTTCTAAATGTAATATTATTTTCAATTGGTTCGTTCTCCATTGTAATGTCGTTAGTCACTGTTGTTTGTATCAATCTGAGTCAAGTCTCGGTCAAGTCGGTGAGAGACAGCTGATATACTTACTTAATCTGTTTTTAAGATCACAAAAACTATCACAGTTTGCCAGACGCGAACTCGCAACCTCTTGCGTACCAGGGCCTGCAGTCTCGACATTAGTAACGATGCTGTGGTACGCTAACGAGCGATACATAATAACGAAAAAAATCGGTTGCAATAACAACGCTTGCGAGAAACGCAAGTCTCTACATTCAAGATAACGCGCAAAGTCGTACATTATCTTGACAAATCGATGTCGGTAGGCTAGCAAAAGACGTATTCATAGTTCGGCTTTTTCAAAGATAATTTTATGCCTTTACAAAATCTCCTTGAGTATGGGGAAAAGTAGAAAACATGGTTCAATAAAAAGAATTGTTTTCTTGGAACTTAAACTGAGACTATAAAAGCCATATTTTGAAGGCACAATTTTTCATGAAAACTTGTAAGTAGAGCCAAAAACGTTTAAAAAAAATTAAATAAATGATAAAATATTTGTGGAAATTAGAATTTGCCTCCTTGCAACATTGGCTTAATGTCAATATCAAACTTGTCAATTGGTTTTGTATTGTTGTCATTGTCATTGGAATCCAATATTTATTTATGTTTTCAATGGTATTTTCTGAAGCATTTTTCATTGATAGCCAAGAGTACAGTACCTCCGCTAACTTTTTCTTTTTTTAACTTTTGCCTAAAGCTGCGACCCCACCAACATACTTCTACATTCACGTATATAATGTAGAGAAGTGATACTGGAATTCAACCTAAAGTTCGTAAAGTCGTTGTGTTTGAAGAGATGGCTGAAATTCATAAAGCAGCTCCGTGAACAATTCTGAGGTTATTCCGTCCGGATACAGAAATAAGCAAATTCTGGGAATTTTACATTTTAACCCTGATATATATCGTGTGATGTGTCGAACCATGCCGAAGCTATCAGAAGCAGCATGTAGCGAGCTGTTGTGTCACACTACAGAAGGCCTCCGAGCCGGCTGGTGACTACGGTAAACGAATGACGAAGAACAAGCAGAAAATCAAACAGTGAATTTGTGAAGTGTGTGTAATATTGATCAGATTTTTCCAAAACTATATTTGTGTAATTGAAAGAAAGAAAGAAAGAAAAGAAAGATGTGTATGTTGATTGTGGAATTACACCTATTTAAAATATGTAACACGTTATGAAGACCTTCATCACATGTTTTATACATTTGGTTTTAAACAATAAGTACATAATAAGATTTAAAATGTGTGAGCGACCTTATTTATTAGTAGAATATTTGAATAACTTTGATAGTAATAAAGTTGATAATAGGAATCGATTGCAGTTGTGTGTTATTTCCATTTAAATGAATCCTCTTCCTACCAATTAAATCAATATTAGCGACGCCTATTCACATTAAGGCACTCCACCCGCTGAAGATGCGTCCCGCCCGCGGTGCGCGGAGTGACAGATTTTTCCATTGTATGCAAGTATGCAAACAATGGAAAAATCGGTCGCTCCGTGGTTGGAGCGCCTAATTCATGTCCGGAACCTTTATAGGTTAGGTTTGGCTTACGGCCCTAGAAGGCCGTAAGCACAGAACATTTTGGTACAGACAATAGCCCTTCGAGTAATAAGCCCGCCTGGCACAGTTTTTATCAATAATTCCGCGAAAACCACTAGTAAATTAACTTACATTGGTAACGATTCACTTTGCGGGCTGTCAAAAATGCTCGCAAAATATATTCGTAAACTTTACGAAATTCGTTCAGTTAGCTACAAAGATTGTTAGTAAACCAAGGACACTCGTTACCTTTGAGTGTAGAGACTACCAAATATCGCTAAATCTGGATCGGTGAGACTTTGCGACCGATTTTGTTACTTTTGCGATCGTTATCTCTGTCGAGACTGCCAGCCCAGGCAAACCTTATCGCACCTCGACCACATGTACTGTTAATAGAGGTGTCGAAATTTGACGTTGGCTTCTGACACGTATAATTATTTAAACCAACGAAGTCGGTAGATCATGATGAATGATGATTCATGAGAAATAATTATTGGTCTTCCCTTTATTTTTGCACCACCTTTTATAGTCAGTTTATATTATTTAACTATCACTATCACTATCACTATAATTTGGTTTCACAGAAGTTCTCCAACACAATATTGTTAAGTTATTGTTGTTTTTCATTGACACATAACTGTCCGACTAAGATTTTTGTTTTTTCACAAATTCCTTGGTATTTTTTAAAGATAACACTCACACTTCATTATTAGACTACTTTGAGATTGTTTACATTTAATTTCGGCTAAATACTGGCCATTTACAGAAAAAAAACATTAAATAATAGCGGAGCTGTTTACTTTAGTTTTGACGGTGTACCCTCGAAAAAACGAAGTCAACTAGTAGTATTAGATTTTTTTATATCGCTGTTACAGCGCCATCGTGTGCCCGTTAGACTTTAGGTATATATGCTAATTTACAGCGCAAGGAGCTTCTCTGAGTTCATTTAGATGAATTGTCTGAATACCGGTCTTATTTCACTTTGTCCAGGAGAAAAACTGTTTTGACTGAAGAACTGAACTGAAGAATTGTTTTTTTTACAATTAGTGACCCGTTGGAGGAAATCGTATCTGCTGTTTTTATGGAGTCAAAGACTCATTTGACCGAGAATAATTGTCAAATTTATCTAATCGAGTCCAATCAAGGCCTACGTACTTGCACTGCTTCTTAGCACCGGTCTCGAAAGCCCATCGATATTTAGTCATCAAAAGTACCAGGTTAATTACCTTACCTTGAGATAATAAACAAGCAGTTCGTTGAGCGATGGATCCGCGTTGAGGTTCACGAGGTAGTATTTGTTCTTCTCCACTTTGATGCCACTCGCTTGCACGCTGATACCCATCTTTTCTAATGCCTGCTGACGCTCGCTTTGTATTCGACCTTCAAATCAAAGTGGTAGCGTTAATGTATTTATATACATTCTCTAAAACAGAAACCCGAATGGACACAATATTGACTAAGAAAAAAAAATGGGTTATTTTTTACAGACAAAAAAATCAACTCTCCATACATGTCCGAACAGCTGATCGAGTTTTATATGAAAAGACGTTTTTTTCTGTTTTAGAAAAAGTCGGAGAACAAATGTTGTTGTTTATGATGTTAACAATCTACTCCTGCGAAGATGTTGGTGATTTCCAAATAACCCTGTATCGATCTGCGCGTTTTGCCATATAATACAATAGATGCGCAACTCTCGTTTTCGTTTTTAAAACTGTGTACCTCAACTATTAGATGGCGCTGTTAGTTTCTGTTCAACCAAATAAATACGAAAAGTAATTCTTGACTAAGGATTCGAACTTCTGCCGGGGTTGCGGGCCTGTTCGAAAGAGATACCGCGGCCCCGGAACATAAAGGGCGAGGAAAGAACATGGATGGGTTTTAGTCAGTAAGAGTCTGACACTCCCTCCCGCTCCGCCCAGAGTGGGAGAAGTCATTTGATGATGTCCCATCCTAAAAAAAAAAAACAAAAAAAAAATATTCGAACTTGGGAACTATTATTCCCAAGGCAACCGCTGTCACCGCTAGGCTATCTACTTCACTGACAAGTTGTCTAAAATAGCTGTTCTCTTCATGACAGTTGTAAGCTGTCAAACAGTTGAAAGGTTTGTGTCCTTAAACACACAGATGGCAGCACAATCTATAAAAATTAGTTTGAAGCCAATGTATGTGTGTATATGTATGTTTGTACAGTACTAATTCGTAGTATTACAATGCACACATACATTTCACCACCCTTTTCTACATTTCCATAAGTTATGAATTAAATATTCATTAAGGGTTGCTACTGAAGGTTAGGTTGCAAAACGAAGCATTATTCAAGGAATGAAATCTCATCTCCAATATCCGGTTATTGATGAGTTGGAGCTACCGCAAAGTGTTACATGAACGGTTTCTGATGAGAACTAATGATTCAACGGCGTGTGAATTATATCGGCGATGTTTACCGTAGAAAATTTTGCTCCAAATAATATGTAACTATAAAACTCCCATACTTGCTTTCACAATATAAGTACATAAATAGATAGAATCAGGCACATATTTAGGGTGATTGTAGCTGCCCTATCACGTTTTAAAATTACACAGCTAAGGAGTGTTTAGGCCTTTATTCAAAGTTGAAAGATACAAACAAAAGAGAATGCGATATTTTTTCTGCCCGCTCTCACCAGAGTGACAATGAGTCAACGTAAAACTGATGCTGCTTTTTTTCTATAAAGGAGTTCATATGTTATTGAACTTTCACAATGCTGTCCAATATTGGACACAAAAGTTGACTGTTACAGAATGGCTTGTGGCATTTGGTCTACGTAACCACAATTGTACCTACATGACTTTGAAATAATTAAGTAAACATCATTACTACGGGTCGGAAATAAACTAGGACTAGAGTATAACCTACCGGTTTCCACAAGTTTTTCCTCCCACGTTCGTGACATTTCCTTCAGCAAGTGGTCGCTTTGAGCTAGCTTTTCATGAACTTCTTCACCCACTGGGGAACCCTGAAAAGACAATACAACACGTAAACATTTAAATAACAGGAACTAAGTAACACTAAGGTCCATGTTCACCAAAGAGATGACGCTCTGATTATCTAAAATCAGCTTTTTAAAACACATTTTTGTATGGGAACACGTCACAGTGACAGCTGTTTTTAGATAATCAGACTGTTATATTTTCGGTGAACATGAACCTAAGCAAAAGTCCTCCAGAATCTCCGTAACCGTAAGTTCCCGAGAATTTTCAAGTACAATTTCCTAAATGTGAAAGCAATTTTCGCGAGGAGAAATAACTATTGTAACTTAGGGACAGGATCTTTTTCATAAAAAATATAAGTTCCAGAATAAGCCGAGCCCAACATAATTGGGAAAAGACTAGGCAGATGATGATCATGATGATGAGTTTTAGAATACTATGTTCGTATCGCAACCACCTGACATTTTAAACAGAATTACAGAATAGTAGGAAAACACACTGTTAAAAGTTGTAAAGTGTTTACATATTGGTGCTAGTGACTACAAATTTTGTCAAAGACGAAGAGTACTGTTACCTTCTTGTAACACATCTTTAACTAAACATTTCCTACAAAACAACAAAGAAAGCTCTACGATATGATCTTATGAAAGTGTAATTAAAGTCATATTCTATTTCAACCATACGTGCTTAAATAATCCTGTTACCAACTGACTGTTGATCGGCCGCCATTACACAGTAAACCTAAGGTTAACTTTAATTAATTTCAGCAAAGGCCCGAGGATACGTAACAAGAATACTAATCCTTCAGGAAAACAGATCGTAAATTAAAGGTCTCTCCGCCCCTTTGCGATTGGAAAATGAACAAGTTCGGATAGTGAATTGGGGCCTATGTTTCGAGTAGTATCTATAGGGTTGATTAGGCTATTTACGAGAAAGATTGCCTGTGCGGAGCCGTTATTTTTATTTATGACTTCAGATTATTTCTAGACGGAAAGTCAAAGTTGGTCACCAACCCGCACTGGGCACGTGTGGGATATTGAGTCCCAGACTCTTTCACATTAGAGATTTGTACTACGCGTTACAGGCTTAGGCGCGGGTCATATACACGTGGCGTATGTCGGTGGCGCGATGGCGCGGCGCTGGCATGGATGCGGCGAGGAAATGGCGCCACTTCCTTGCCCCCCATGCACCCGCGTCACCGCCATTCGCCATACGCCACTCGTGTTTGTCCCGCGCCTTATATGGTAAATCATGAGGATCTCGATTACATAATCAACAAGACAATATCCAAAAAGGTTACACGTTTTAAAAGAGGATTTCAGAGAGATATCCTAAGGACAAAATCCTAAGGAAATAAAGTAGCCTCAGGGGCTTCGAAGAAAAAGGAAGTAACCTAAAATGAATATGGAATTTATCAAGCCATTGTGATACAACGTCATGACATGATTTAGTCCCTTGAGCCAATCGATCCCTCGAGTGTACAGTATGCGGCAGTTCGCATGTGATGTGCACATTTGTTCAACACATGGTGATTCTTAAGGTCGTTGAGCCGCCTTGGGCCTTGGGTCGTGAGCCGCAAGACCTTGTTTGCTTTATATAATGGATGCAATTGATAAGGACTAGCTTTGATCTGATTTTAATTCTTGGAAAAGGGGAGAAAGTAACCTTAGTACATTATGTGTTGAGTAACTTAATTGACTGTTTTGAACAGTATCCAATTCAAACCAAAGTATACATGCATATTATTTTCCTTTAATATAGTCAGTAGTAACACACCTTGATCTGACATAGAGTACTAAGCAAGGAGTTAAATAGAATATGAAGATTAGATATACTGGTGGTGTTACTTGTTACCATGACTGCCATGCGACAAAGTTTACTGCAAAATCCGCCCTTACTGTGACTAAACATTGCACGCTGTCAAACAGGCAATAATTTATTTTTGCTCACTTCAACGAGGATTTCACGTTCAGGTCCATGCACTTCCTACTCTAAAGTTCTTTTCCAACACTTAATACAACCATGCAACCTTTAAAAAACCCACACAGAATGCGAGTACAACTTACCGTGCCACTTACCGTGGCATACTTCAACATCTCCTTGAGGGTTTCCACCTCCTGCCTCAGCTCGCGAATGATGCGCGCATTCGGATCTTCGTTAACCACGGCGTGGTTGACGATACGTTTCGCTCGGTCTGCGTACCGCAGAGTTGATAACGTTTCTTCGTAGTTGTCAGCCGCTGGTGAAATTGTGGCCACCTGTGGATGGGTTAAACAAATGAGAATCTATAGATGAGCCTGAAGAGGTATGTATGACAGGGTGTAAAAACAGCCAAATGCGATTCGAATTTGCGCATGATCCGTACCATCGTAGTACCTAGGGAGACTTTTACTTTTACTAGTGGACTACAGAAATACACATTCTGTGAAAATTTTAACTGTCTACTTGTTACGGATCATGAAATACAGCCGCTGACAGTCAGAAAAAAGGAAGGAAGCACGGACGGAAAGCAGAGGCTCAGGAATAGGGTCCCCTTGGTTACTCTTCGATTACGGAACCCTAAAAAGGATTTTCGGACATGACGAGTGGTTACGTCTGTGGTAGGCTACTGCCCAACGAGTGTTTAAGGCTAGGTTATGTTAATCGGTATTTCTCAGGAATGGTACATTATCTTTTCATGAGAGTGGTACCATTGGGCAAGGGGGACCACTCCTTCCCTCCACACCGCGTGAGTTGACTGCCATCGTATGCATTTCATTTGACAATATTTGGGGAGTTTACAATCTCTCTAGATATTTTACAATCTAACGTGTTTGACAATTTTACGGTGACGTCAATCGTGAAAGTTAATACGCCGAATACGAACTAAGCATACCTGACGTCAGGCAAAATCTTGGAACACACAAGAGCTGGGAAAGCTCTTATTGTTGTTATTTGGAGATAGAGAAATACCCAGAAACCAATCATCATAAAAAAAACGAATACATCAATCAATTTCTATCTCGAATTGTTTAGAAATTAGAACCCATAAATCAACTTAATATTTGTAAAGGTATCAAAGCCGATCGAAAGCGCTTTGTGTATTACTAGTTTCTTGGAAATTGGCCTTGGAATGAAAAATTGGTTTAGTTAAATAGAAACGCTTTTCTCGGAAGTTGAGTCGTATTGATCTACATAACAATATGATATTCTGTTTAAAAAGAGATATCTTTTCAAACTCACATATCTATACTAATATTATCTATACTAATATTATAAAGCAGAAGAGTTTGTTTGTTTGTTTGGTTGAACGCGCTAATCTCAGGACCTACCAGCTCGAATTGAAAAAATATTTTTGCGTTGGATAGTCCATTTATCGAGGAAGGCTATAGGCTATAGGCTCCTGTTGGTCATAGCATCTTGCTATGACCAACAGGAGCGGAGCAGGAATGAAAAATGTTTCGTTTTTCTCTCTTATGTGACGCAGACGAAGTTGCGTGGGTAGTTTATTATATTTATGTGTACATGTTTTAAAAGCTCTCACTCATTACCGCATTAAATAAAATAAACGCGAAGATTAAAAAGCAGCTTTACTCCGTAGAATATTAGACTAATATCAGACTAAAATCATCCTTGTTTACAATAGAAAACTTCGTATTACCAATGGTACTGTACTACTGTTGTTAGCTTTCGTACGCATGGTCGATTATTCATCGCGCGTTGGATTTTCAGCATACGCACTAAGCACCGAGAAATAAAAATTCAACAGTGCGCTTTCTTGACGGGCTTTGTTTGATTTTAGTCGCTCGGTTCAAAACAGAGAGTTACAAATTCAATGCGCTACAAAATATCACGGAATAGACGAGGATCCGCAGAACATTTCTATGCGCGACGGCGAAGCATGAGTGTTTTGAGTTGGGTGCGGTGACTCAAAGGATGCGGCGGTCCGTGGACAGAATTTGAATTTTATTCAAGTCTGTGGAGACCCTATTTGCATTATCTTTCCGCTGTAAGAGTTTTCTAAGTGTAAATTGATTGAGTTAGTATTACAGTTTCATTGAAACCAAATTTACCATTTAAATATAAAAGCAACATTTGATTTTGACTGTTAATAGTGCCACAGCAACCCGAGATTAAAATATTTATTTTTACTGAAACACGAGTTCATGACAAAGAACTATAAAGAAAGAACCTCCTCGAAAACAGCCTACGTATGTGTTTTACGACGTAACAATAGTTTGAAACTATATTGCTCTTCAGTTCCAAGATCTAAGTATCATATAGGTTATAGCAGACATATCAATGTCAATATACGCTGTAATATGTATCGATCGATTATCAAGTACCTAGTCTATACTTGAATCATCCGTTCTTCTATATTCATATTATAAATTACTAACTTGATACTCGCGGCTTCGACCGTGTACTAGTTATTTACTAAATCCATTGGTGAAAACAGCATACAAATCGGTGCAGTAGTGTTTGAGTTTATCGATATCAGACAGACAGACGCAGGACTTTGTTTTATAATCTGTAGCGATACGGTTATTCTGTATGTTACCTTTATACATGGTAGCTGCTATATAGATTGCCACAAAAGTAAACCTGTAGAATATAACCATTTAATCATCTCTTATTTCGGTAATACGTTACCGTGGGATACCTAATTTCCAACATTTACTTTGGCAAAACGGTTCGGTTACCAAACAAGCTCTAAAGTTTGCGACCAACATTATGAACGAACACTGACCGTTCTCCTGTACTTATATTAATATAGATAAACAACTGGTTTACACTGATGAACACCTGCCTCCACTTCAGAATGACCGTCCAGCCGTCCACTTACGATCTGTATTAGGTAGCCACCTTCAAGTTTTACTTTAAGCAGGTGTGCCCTGTTACAAGCACTCACGACGAGATACCTCTTATGTAAGTCTTGAAAATGCTGTAGCATTATTCTGGACATAATTATGCAAATTTCCGTCATGGGACTACTCAGAAATTGTTTTGCCTTGCTAATGGGGAAGAAAACTGTCAAATCAGTTCCACGAAGATGGCGCTAGGTGTTTATTACTTTTGTTCAGCTATCATAAAGTCACTTACTGAAATCTTTGCTGCGAGACGGCTTGACGCCAATTGATCGCTTTTAATTCAAGATGACTTTGAAAAGGGGAAACACTTAGCGCTCTCTAGCGGTGAATCTTAGTTCTTCGGGCTAAACCAACTAAGCAGCTACTACCTACTCGTTCCTGTAGCAAAGCTCTTATTATTAAACTACTCACCATCACAGTCTTGCTGTTCCCTCCAAGGTTGTCTTTGAGTAACCAAGTGAGCACAGAGTCTCTGTACGGAACGAATTTGTCTTTGTTTTTGCTGCCAGAAGACTGGTCTGCGAGCTTGGATATAACTAGCCCGAGTGTTGTTAGGGATCTGGAACAACAAAAAACAATTTAGAATCTTTACGCAGTAGCATAAAAACAATATTGGATCACACGCATCAAATGAGGTGGTGGACTGGTGGTGAATCGAGACTCTCCAATGTGTAAAAAAAAAGTTACTTGAGAACCATTTAGGTAGGGGGTGTCGAAATCCGTTCCTCTTCGTCATCTTCAATCCGTGTGTAATGACACATTCAACTCGGCTCAGCCAAATACGAGCTAAGCCGGGGCAGCGGGGGGCTTTTTTTTAAGGTTGGCCTTTTCATGCCGGACCCATACAGCGCTGCACGTGCATCTGTAACTGCCTGTTTATCGTGTGGTTTGGTGCTTAGCATGCTGTCGCAGTTTTTATGCCGCCCATGGGCTTTTGACTTGGCTTAATGCCGTCATAAAATATTTCTCAGGCATGTTTTCCTTCACCGCTATTTCAAATCTCACTTTTTCCAAGTACCTATGTTGAATAAATGTTGTTTCGGGTATTCGGAAACTGTGCACAGAATGTAACAAATGGGGGAGCTTCCCGCATTCCATAATCGGACAAGGTACAATGCTAGACACAGCTAACACAATTCCATGGAGAGCCGTGGAACATCCGAGTTGGAAACTGGAACAAACTCACTATCACTTTCATAATGTACACGTTTGCTTTCCGTTTCTGAAATAGGTAAGTAGAGCAAATGTTGTAAAGATATAAATATAAAGACGATGCACGTGACTTTTGAAGCCACACGACGACGACGCCGAGGTTGTGGGATATGAAGCGTTATTAATATTTTAGGCCTTCTTTCTATTGAATCTTACAACATTGGTTAGGTTTTGTTACAAAGAATAGTGATTCCTAGAAACCTTCGTTTGGCTTGGTTCGTGGAAACAATTTCTTCAAGACAAATTGTTTCTTTGTCTTCTTCACTATGAAACGTGCTTTCATTAGGGGGAGACTATAAAGATTTACACAAGTAATACTCTTGTTTACAGCATAATTTTAATGTTAATATTAGAGCTTTCTTTACAGCCCTTTCAGTTCCTGCTAGTCGACTAGCGACTATCGCGCGGGTTTATCGCCAAAGACTTAATTTAAAAAAAACTTATATTAACACTGTCTCACTTTGAGACTCTGCCATAATGGCAAGCGAAAACCGAGTGGTTCTTTACTTTAATATTAATTGGGCTTGCATTTGGCCGCAACTCGCCTGATGCGGCCTATGGTGGAGCACGCTTGCGGATACTGCTAATATTCACTCCCTGTTTTATGGCTACTTACTTGTTAATATTAGAGCCTTCTTTCAGCCTGTCGCCGACAGCGCCCGTCTTCACTGCTCTTTCAGACCCTGCGAGATCGACGAGCGACAAACGCGCGACTTTCTCGCCGGATACGCCTGTCGCGGCGTCAGTCAGGGTTTGTGTGAGCACTACGCTGAAGACTGCGTGAGATCGTGATGATTCGCTGTTCATGTTTGTTGCAGCAACTGTTCTTGATTTGTTGCCTTCGGTCATTAGGTTATCGATGTCCTGTTGACAAGAAACATATTATTCATAGTTTTCGTTTATCATGGATTATGACTGACCTAAATGTAACCTCTATTTGAGGGTGCAATTCTGTATTGTTTATTGTGTGACAATTTCTGATGCAAAATTTCGATTAGTAGGAATTCCTTTGAAAACAAGACTACAAAGATCATAATTATAGACATGGACTTCCCGTTGGAGGAATATCATTCTTTGATATTCTGTCATATAGTTTAATCTAGACTTGATAGAAAGATCAATCCCACCAAATACCAAGTGATTTAAATCCAAAAGCTTCAAGGATAACGTCTAATGGTACGGTGCCCGCAATATAAAACTAGTTAAAACTTTTACATCTACGTAGTAAAAAGTTTGTATCACGATGTCAAAGTGTCTACGGGTCTACTGTTTCGAGAATAATGCAGTTACATGGAGAGAATGGACACTTTGGAAATTTAAAAATAAATTCGGACACCTTTGAACTTTGACTATACACTATATGCAGTGGTCATATGCGTTTTCAACCTCTTAAACTAAGTAACATATGATAATATCTTGCAGAAAATCTCCCACCTGGACACGAATTGCCATGGCTGACCTGGAAGTCAGGACCCAGGTTAGCCGAAGCATGAAAATCTGTTAAGGTAGAGATTCATAGATGACTCTGCCCCGGAGTGTGAATGTGGTGTTGCCCCACAAACGATGGGACACTTGATAACGAGTCCTACTTGTCCTGTTGCTTGCACATCATAAGAGCTGATAGACGCTACCGAAAATGCGAAGCTCGGACCTAATTTAGAGTGCCATCGAAATTTAAAAATAACGACGACTCGAATGGCGTAGTGGTAGTGACGCTGCCTTACGTTCTTAGGGTCCTGGGTTCGAATCCCGGTAGGAACAAATGTTTGTGTGATGAGCATGGACATTTGTTTCCGAGTCATGGATGTTTATATATATAATAAGTATGTATTTACAAACAAAAATGTATATGTGTAGTATATCAACTATCTAGTGTCCACGATACAAGCTTTGCTTAGTGTGGCACTAGGTGGCGCTGTGTGTTAATGTCCAGCGATATTTATTTATTATTATTTATTTATTTATCGAAATGCTAAGAAGACAATCTTTTTGTTACAATGAATGGTGACAAGTTCACAACGTATGAATATTTTCAACACCTTGTGCTAAGGAACAACAAAGAACTTTCCTTCAATAACGGTTTAGATTAAATATACACTAAACCTTACAATAGTGGTATTGTATCCGGGGCAAATTGGCCAGATGCGGCTAGCCACAGTCGTGTCTATAGCTGCTAGAAGCCCGTCCGGCCTGTATTGCACATAACCCCGCTCTGTATATTTAAGCTGGGCTTATTACATATTGCTATGTTACTCTAACGTTAAAGCACAAGTCTTTGCTTGCGGTTTAGTATAGCTAATCCTCTATTACGTATACAGGTTCGTTATGCAAAGAGCCCTAAAATCCGTCTAGCTAGAATAAACTAATTAACAAAGTTCACAGTATGTTTTAGTTTATATAGAAGAGGAATATTAAATTCTATTAAATGAAGCCGGCCGATGGGGCCGAAAAGTTCTGGAGTGGCGACCGCGAACCGGAAGACGATGCGTTGGAAGATCTCCCACTAGGTGGACCGATGACCTGGTGAAGGTTCCGGGAATCCGTTGGATGCGAGCCGCAAGGGACCGGTC
Organism: Xestia c-nigrum; assembly: GCA_916618015.1. Lineage (NCBI taxonomy): Eukaryota > Metazoa > Arthropoda > Insecta > Lepidoptera > Noctuidae > Xestia > Xestia c-nigrum. Next base: position 6,586,197 of record OU745245.1, on the reverse strand, counting down.
AATGTGGCGACACTTGGGGGAGGCTCATGTCCAGCAGTGGACGTCTTTCGGCTGAAATGATGAAATGAAGCCAAGACCATGCATAACATACAGCACACCTGTAATCTCCGATGGGTTCCGCAGAAGTGTAACTATAGTATTTGAAAATTTAGCCAGTTTGTTTAGTTTTAGCACCATGTAACAAATGGAGAGGTTTTCCTTTGGCATCAAAAAAGTCTAAATAGAGCATACTTATGTACTGGAAATTTTAAATTACTGCTGAGTATCGTTTTCAACTTTTTCCATCAATAACTTACTACTGATAGAAAAATGTTTTGTTCTCATTCAAACATTTAAGAGAAAACGTTTATCAGATTGATGTGAAACGCTCGCTATCGGATTATGGCGTTCTCTTTGCTATCGTGATTGAAATCACAAACGGTCTTTTGTCTCCAAGGGATTCTTTATTTTTTCCTGTTTCTCACAATATTTAGAAGAACAAAATTATAAACATTCTCATAGCTGTGAGCTAAATAAAATTACAACTGATCGAGAGAGAGAACAATAGCCGACAGACACCATTGCAGCATAAGGAAAATATGGCGGGAGGAGCTAGACTACCTATAAAAAGGACTAGAAAAATACCGGGCGAGTGCGAGTCGGATTCTCGCACGAAGGGTGTTTCGTACTATCGTAGCGCCCTTTAATTTTAATTTTATTTGTATTACTGTTACTGTGCCTGCCTGTGCCATCCCACAGCTGGGCAAAGACCTCTCCCGATCGGATCGAAGAATCTGGAAGTCATGTTCCAAATTCTTCGATCCAGGGCCAATGTGGACCACTGGTCGTTGTTACTGTCCAGCTCATCCCGCCATCTCCTGCAAGGCCTACCGCGTCGCCTTCTGGCTGTGTCAGGGGTCCACATTGTGGTTATTTAGCCTACAGCTCGTTTGTATTATTTATTTATTCATTTGTTGTCCTAGCGACAACAATTTTTTTTTTAAGGTATGTATTGTGTATTTACGAGTATTTCGATTAGATTACAGAATATATACAAATCCCCAAACACATATTTAGAATGGACACTGATTAATAATTACCTACCTACTATTCTTACATTATCTGCGAAAATGTCAAATGTCTAGCTATCGCGATTCATGAAATACAGCCTGGTGACAGGTTGACAGACGGATAGTGGAGTCTTAGTAATAGGGTCCTGTTTTTACCCTTTGGGTACGGAGCCCTAAAATGAGGCATAGGCTACATATAATAGAACGCAAATTGGGAAAATAAACTCACAAGTCATTAATTGCTTCATTTAAACCAATCCAGAGACAGAAATTATTTCAAACACGTTTGCGCTAATATCATCCTGAACTTGTTTAGTTAAGGTCTCGTCTGATGCTTGGAAATTCAAGTTCAGTTTGAATTAAATTTCATTCATTGAACGAAGTTACCCCAGAGAGTAGGGTTGGCGGAAATAAGTTTTGGAACAAAATTAGATTACAGGTTTTAGCCGGAATATCCGGTTATTTCTAATTTAAAACTTTAGCGGGATTCTGAACGTGTGGTATGATAAACTTTGGTAGGAGGCGAACTTTTCTGCCTATGTGTCAATTTTAGGGAAGCCAAATTATAAATAAAATATAGTACAATAAAATACTTAGGTTATTTTATTTTATTTTATGTTGGAAATACTTCATATTGGACCAACTGCGAATAGGACCAATCGCGCCTAAAGGAAATTGCAGCAATATAGGACCTTTCAGCGGATTAAAGGTTATGAATGAACGATATGCCATCATTCAATTAAGCTACTGCACTTCTTCTACAATCTAAGTAAAATACTACCTGTCATCCCTACGGCCTCGGTAATTTGTCCACGATTGTACGCAACAAGGATAATCCAGGGGGCGACGAATGATTAAACACTTGCTCGACGTTTGTACGACACACGTATTAACTGTAAGCTGATTAAATTTTTAAACGGAGAAAGGTAAACCTGCAAAGGTCAAGTGAAGCTCATTGGAAAGTGCTGATGTGTTTCAAAGCAATTTAAATTATATTAAGAAATATTTAGGGACGTATGACCGCTATTTCATCTTGATAATTTGGTGGAATCAGTTATGATATTCTGGTTTCATAGCTTGGCGTTTTCCAATCATGACTGGGTTATAAATCTACACCGAGGTACCAACAAAATTCATTTCGTTGATTAACCCTCCTCGCAGAACCCACAAAATTACCATATTCACATATTCCCGCAACAAAACCCGAATCAATATAAAGAAGAAATGTTGTAAAAATGAATGTTAATTTTAGGTAAACAAATTCACATGAGGAGCAGGCACCCAATCACCTTCCAGCGAGGGTTGTTTGCGCTGCGCCCGAAATAAAACCCTAACACAAACACGCTAAGACATTCGTACTCAAATTGTGTTAGCAGGGCTGCCAGATGACCATCTGCGGTCGGTGAGTGTTTAAATATGGACCGGATGGGGTAATACAAATAATGAGAGCTGCTAAAGGAAGATTGGAGAACAAATCTTTCTAGACTCAGTAGTCGCTATTGCCGGCTGTCTTTTGTAGATCTTTGACAGTCGTTACAGGTATTTAGTAGCACACAAGTTTGACAACTAATATTAACAAGGAGTATCTAAAAGGCTAGTACTAAGTGGGTTGTGGAGATCAGATAGGCAGTCGCTCCATGTAAAATACTAGTCTTCAGCTGCGTCCGATAAGACTAGAAGCCGACTCCAAATAGTTGGGAAAAGGTTTTGCAGGTGGGTCTTAATTAGGGACAGTATCCTTGCTTCTTTTGACTGATTGATGTTTTGAAAAAAGAAACCATCTAGGAACAGAAAGAACGCCCCACAAAGCCCAATTTATTCAAAACATCGACATGCCACATTGCGGGTATTGTGAATATAGGCATGGGAAAATAGGTATAGTAGTCCAAATTTATCCCATAACTTGATACCTTATAGGAGATCTGCCAACCCTAAGGGTTGCACGGTATCGAAATTCAATTTGGCGGGAAATGTTTGTTACATCTCTTTTCATTTGCCTGCGCTGAAAAAAGTGGAATACGGAATTAGACCTTTTTATTTACCACAAACCGTATCAAGTGCTTTCATTCAATCATATTCTAGTATGCTTTTTAGATATTCATCTCACAATATTTCTGGTCGCACTTGTGTATTGGTTTAATTTGGTAATACCGTGAACAGACTTGCAAACTTTGTTGTTTTGGTAATCAATAAAAATATGCGGCTTAATTGGCGATTACGAAATAATCAAAGAGCATTATCATCATGAGCGTTAAAATCTGGTTAACAAAATTGTGTCTCGAGGCGCTCCCTTGCCGAGAGCATTTCGCTGTAATGTATCAATTCAAGTTTTGATATTGTTCAGAAACCAATGATCAATGGTCCATTGATCTACCTTTAATCCTTCGGGCTGATGGCGCTCACTCATCGAGAGCATTCGCTGATAATGAAACGGTTAACATTCACTTGTTTCTGAACAATATCAAAACTTGAATTGATACATTACAGCGAAATACTATTTTGCAGTACCTAAAGTTAAACTGCAACGGCTTCCTAATGTCAAATAAGAATAGCTGAAAAACAGTATTTTCAGCAAAGAACATAACTACTGTGCTATCTCAAACAAGCGGCATTCCAGTCACAACTTAAATCGATCATGTACTACAAATCTACTACACCATGCACGCGCTTAATAGCTAGTAGTTCGACCAACAACCGAAATGACAACGCATTGCTACTCCCCCCACGTACGTACACTGGCGCACTATTAACATATTGGCTGGCAGATCACAGCAGCATGTGATAAATTGCCAGTGCATACGACCAGTGCAAGTAAATCTTAACACGGCTTAATATTTCAATATTCAAGTGGAACACTCCAAACCACGGCTTGGCAGAGACGTATAGGGAGTGATTCAATACAAAGCTGGTTTCAATTTTATAAAAACGGGAGTTTGTTTTACGCTTCAAGTGATGTTTGTAGATTTGGGGAATCGTACTGAATGCGCTCATAGCGAAATGGTGAGACGAAGGCTAACGAAGCTTACCTTTGTGTCTTTGGATCTTACTGTTAGATGCTCTGACTAGAAAGCAGGGAATACCGATTCTGAAGGATTTCGGAAACGCTAATCCATTCTTGAAGCGGGAACCGTCCAGTAGACCAAAAAGTGCAGTCCGTTGTTGTGGTAAGCAGACAAATCAATAAAATATACAAGAAGAAGCTTATTCAATTGAGTCAATATAACATTTCGGACCGACTGTAACATCCGGCCACGGATACATTCACTCCGGTCGTAAACTGCCACCATTGTAGTGATTTCCGAACATTATATCCACATGTGGCTTCCTTTCCTTTTCTGAGGACCAATCCTTATTCATATGTTGTACATACTTTGGGAAGCCAAATATCCCGGACGTATCGAAGGCAGTCGAAAGGGCACTAATGATAATTTTGAAACTTGTCATCGATTGTAAGTGCCATGGGCAGCGCGTAGGTGCGAAGTTAAGCCTTGAGGCCTTTATGCACGTAATAATACTGCGTCAAAAGTTAGCACAAATGAAATTTGAAACGAATCCGTCAAAAGTTAGCACAAATGAAATTTGAAACGAATCACATATACAATGGATTGAGTAAAGTGTAATAACTTCCAAAGACACTTAATCGCGTGCCATAAAATAACTATCACTTACTTTAAAACTTAGACAGTTTTCAACTTTCATTGAAGAACTTGAATATAGTCATCAATTGAATAGGTACCAACTCCAAAAGTTTTAATGACCGTTTACCCAAAATAAGGCAATCGCATTAAACAATTGAGCCTCCATCAGGGTTGAATTGACAGCGTGACTGACGGGTTCAAAGTCACCACTGACGTTGACGAGACCACTGGAACCAGAAGGACAAAAGCACCACTTCACGCAACACGCGATATTGACCTCACTTAACACTTGACGACATTGGGAGAAACAAAAGAATCGCGTGCAATTGGATCTGCAGTGGTTCGGTTCTGTCAGAGCCTAAAGCCGCACTGCAGGTGGATTGCTTAGTGTTCATAGCTTCGTGCCAGGAAACGGGCAAGGGCGCTAAGCACGCAGGGCATGTACCGACTGCGGCGATGACATCTTGTATTACGTTAACTTTAAAATAAGTACCTACTCGTCTAGCATAGCTTAAAACATTTAAACATTTGTAAAGCATGGCAAAAAAGTCAGAAAATGTTTTTAAACTTGACATTCATCATCAAACAATCGTTGATATTTCAGTTTTATCTGGCGCTGGGGTTAAGGGAGCCACAACGCCTGGATTATCCGCGCATATTATAGCCCTTTCTGAGAGTAAGCCTACTGTACTTATCTTCTTTATGCCGAAACCCTCCAACGCGAACGGTCGCCAAGTCGCCCCGAGCGGGATTACGGTACCGTCGAGGGCAGAATTCTGCCAAGAGCATTAACCTATGATAGTTTTACTGAGAGATTTATTTAGTGGAAAAAAGGACAATAATCTTGTGTCATGCTAAGCCTTCAAGGAATCGGGGTTGACGTAAGAATGGTTTAAACAAAATATACATAATCCATCATAATTTATTTCGTAGATTTTATTGGCATACTTAACAGAGATTCAGAAGTACTGTGAGAAGACGGTACGGTTTACACTTTCATAAATTCACCGTACCCGTAGTACGGTGAATTTATGAAAGTGTAAACCTTTACTTTGTTCCTTTGTCTATTTTAATTTCATGTTATAAATCTTTTAGTTTTAGTTAGAAATACAACCGTTGTGATTAATTAAATCTTATGACGTAGAAAGAAATTAAAATTCCTACGAAAATAGGACCCAAAACAAATGGAAGTTAATGTAATAACAACAGAAGAAAGTATGGAAGATGGCAATCCGTCTTGTGCTTGTACTAGAAACTAAATTACGCTGTAATAACGAAGAAATTATCTTTGCGTTGGAAGATTTGATGGGATCCTCACTGTGCTACTTAGTTTTCAAAGAAGAAGGACGAGATCAAATAAACACTGTAATTTTACTAAGAATCTGTTACAGCGAATCTATACAAAATATTACAAAAGCGAAAGTTTGGATATTTGTTATTCAATCACGGCAGAACGGATTAGGATGAATATTGTCTGGAATAGCACATAGGCTACTTACTTTTTTTTGACACATAGCAAAATGTCCACGCGAACGAAGTAGCGGGCAATAGCTAGTCTCTGATAAGTAGAAGGAAGGTGCCTTTGCTTTGAAGGTTTTGGTTACCCAAGGTCCGTTTAGGAACTTGAAACCAGCACACTGCACTAAATCAAGTTATGGCCCAGCCGCTATGCGTTGATACTCAACAAATAAACCTATATATTTGTGTGGTTGTACTTGATTTATCAAACAAATAACAATATACATTGAAATTTTACGTAACATGTTCATAATTCCTCATTAAGCCGAATGGATAATTGGACTCATCAAATTAAGCTGCGACGCAATCATCCCATCGATCATACCCAACTGATTCTATAACCGCTCAAAACGATGCAGGATTATGAAAATAAATTTGATAACCGCGCCTACTGAATTTGATGGCCAGCAAAATTTATTTTGATGGCTTCATGTTGAAATGATTATAGGATTACCAGTGGATTCAGAGAGGTTTTAAATGTTGCTAATAATTAAATATTTATTTAGAGACAGGCCCCTCTGAATACTGGTGGAATGGCCAAAGAAGGTACATCAAAGATACACAGGAAGCATGTAGTACTTTTTGGCAATGAAGAAAGAACAAATAATCATCTCAAAATGTTAAAACTTTATCATGAAGGTCGAAAGCGCTCTCATGTTGACTATAGCTACGGGTAGTAAGACTTAAGACAGTTATTTCTACTTAGAAAACTTATCTCAGAAACTTAATTTGAAAGCCATGCAGCCGCTTTAATCCTATTAACCGCTATCTCCTGATCGCAGCGGTGTTTTAAGTGTTTCATATCATAGCATTTTATAATCGCAACGTCCATAATTCTGTGTCAGTTTGGTCTGAGATAAAGATATAAAATAACAAATCACTTTAAATTAAAAGATTTGCAGATTTTGAACAATTATTTGCTAGTGGTTAATGTGTCCTTTGAATCCCATGTTTTTGCCAAATAATTCAGTTACGTTAAAACACAGAAACCGTTTATATTAAAGCTTTCATGAATCTTGAAGCATATAAACGCATCATCAGCCGTGACCCGAGTCATTGCGAGTAATCCATCACGCGTTTGACCTGTAGCCATTCACAATATGATGAATAACTTCGTCTACGTCTCTGTCGGCCTAGTAAATAGGAGGGAAAAAATGATTGAATACTTACAGCTGGAAGATATTGCATATTCCGAATTTTGATATAGTTATAACCGTATTCAGCGAGCAGCGGTGGTCCAGTGGCCCCGACTTACGAACAATAAGTCGTGGGTTCGAACCCAGGCAGGCGCATTACTTTGTGTAATTTATTTCATCACCACTGCTCTCAAAAACGGTGAAGGAAAACATCGTGAGGAAACCGGCATGTCCTAGATCCAAAAAATCGAAGACATGTGACATCTACCAACCCGCACTGGGCCCGCGTGGTGGATTATAGCCCATACGCAAAATACGCGCTTCGATGTGGAGTTGCGGACACCAGCCCGTTGTGCAATACGAATACAACACAATACCGTATTTAGCCATTTGGCAAAAATCGCCGGAACTGCGGACACCAGTCCGATTTACAATACTTAGATATGACGAATAATTAGATATGACGCAACCTTTCATTAGAAAACGAAAAAAAAAAAATTTTCCTCCGTTAATTATTTCTAAAAAGGAATACGCTAACGAATCTGCCATTGTTTTCAAGTCTCAAATGAAAACAGATTTCTCTGATAATGAACAAACAAAAGCTTTATGTTAAATTAAATTCAAATACAAGACTAAAAAGCTGGGAACAAATATTTTCAAATAAAAGTTTTAGACAAGACAAGAGGGACTCTCCAGAAGCATTTGAAGGTAATCTTGGAGGCGCTGTTATTCACAGAAAGCGTAGGCGTTGAACTGAGGCGTGTTAATTGAAAACGAAACAAGACCAACAATAACACAGCCTGTTACAGGAATATTTGAAGCGTTATCGACGGTAACTGAATTCATTTTGAGGGGAAGCTTGCAAATTGTCTTAGGAGGCTTGAGGTTTGACTGCAAAATTATTTGGATCCCCTTCAAATTGTTCACTGTCATTTGTTTTCACCATGGATCCTCTTGGAAATTTTCTGTACCGTAGGTAGCAATTTTTAATTCATTCTACATTCAACCAGTTCATAAAACAATTCACATTTTCAGTGTTTCATTCGTAGATTTTACTTCTACGTGGAAATAATAAAATAAAATGCAGTGGAAAACAGCTGCTCTCATAGATTTAATTCTCTGGGAATTTCCAGAAAACTATCCCGGTAACATAGAAACATGCTTCTAATATATTAATAAAAAACATTTTTCTCTTGTGTATTCTGGAAATTGGATGGCAAATAACATTCTTTCTTGTATTTTATGAAGTATTAATATTATGTTCTGTATTTAGATAGTAATGTTGACCTTTTCCATTTATATTTACTCATATTATATTTTCATTTACTCAGATTTTGTCCGTAGAATATTATTCAAAATTCGTGAAAACGTTTTCATCTTTCATGAAAATAAAGTAATACAATAAAGGCTTCTTAACAACGAAAATGATTCTCATCTAAATATGAATAGTAATTTATTCAACGAATATGAACAAAGCGCGTGTAACGCAAACGATTCATTTAAATTAAAATGACAATAACCATGCTTTGAATAACAATTGCCTACAATGATAGTATTTTTTATGAACTGTAAAATTTAAAGGTAAACTCAACATTTAAGTTTAACATCTATGTTTCATAGATCATTAAAAAAGCAAGAACAAGATGTAAAATGTTCTATTCAAGTTCAATTTAGAACATTGATCGCTTCTATACTGAATACGCTGCCCAAACTAAAACGTGCCTAAATAAATAAAGACTTTGAAGGTTATTGAAAATCAGAGAAGCGAAATTGGTAATTGATGTTTAATTAAAGTTTGGCAAAAGAGGCTTATTAGGCAAAGAAAATATTTCACAACGTTTACGCAATTTCTTTGGCCTTTGTAACGACCCGCGAGCTCAACAGTGGACGTATTCAAGAGTCGCTGTTGATGATTACTTCCTGTGTATATGTCACAGGATCAAGGTAACTTAATGTTACTAAGCACTAGTCTTAGCCCCCGGATTCACCCGAGTGAGGTTTGGGATTTATCCTGCGGGAACGTACAACAGGTACATAAACGACCGGTACGAAAACTCCTAGATATTAAAGTGGCCAGAAGAAACTGGATACCATGATACAAAACGCCCAAAAATTAAGAGAGATTTGGAAGAAACCTACACTCAGTGTTGGGTGGCCAAGCGTTGAAGAAGAAAAATAGATAATTTAACGAGCATACAAAAGACACCAAATAAAACAATTTCAACCTAAATAAACAAAAGAATCTAAAAGAGGTCATCATCAGCCTAGCCTTTTCCCAAATATGTTGGAGTCGGCTTCCTGTCAAACCGGATGCAGCTGAATACCAGTGTATTACATGGAGCGACTGCCTATCTGACCTCCACAACCCAGTTAATACTGGGAAATACGATACCACTTGGTAAGACTGTAACGACTATCAAAGATGGACAAATGACAGCCGGGACCAACAGCTTAACGTGCTTTCCGAGGCACGGAGGAACATCATTACTGATTGAAACAAAGTTTGATCGACCAATACTTTTAAGAGAATGGTATACTTAGATTGTTGCCTATATTTACTCTAAGTCATGATAGGTCAACGTGACCATAGAATCTTTACTCAGTATCTTATAGGTTTGGTCTCATCTGTGACCAAATAATCTTTGCTCAGTGAACTATCTATTTTGGTCCTTCATATTTCACTAAATGCCAATATATTTAGACGACCATAGTTAGATGGGTGTACACGTGTGTTGTTGTTGTTGTTGAACGTATTACTATTATTAGTCCATGTGTGGAAATCGAAATCCGGGCCTGAAAAGGTTACCAAAAGGCAGACTTGGACTTGGAAGTAGGGATATTTTGAGACCAACCATATTAATTTAAACAAGCGAGCTCAAAAGCTGTTACCCACCCACCGATGTTAGACACTAACAGCGCTCGGAATAAACTTTTCGCATTAAACAACAGTTTCTGGGATTACCTAAATAATTTTAGAAGAGATAAAGAAGTGAACAGATTCAATACATTTACATAATATTCATGAAAGCGTGGGATGACGTCTAAAGGACTAAATGAGTTGAGGACAAAAAAAACAATAAATTGAAAAATAACTTTAGCTTAAGTCGGTGACCTTTGTTTCATTGATTTATTTTTTTTGTCACCGACTACAGAAGCTAAAGTTATTTTTCCATTTTTTGTTTTTTTTTTGAAGTCGGTTTAGTTTTTTGCAAAAAAGTTTTTATTTTTCACTTTTTAGTGGTTCACATGTGTTTGGTACACATGGAAAGTGCGTTACAATTACAACAAGCTCAAACACGACTAGGATGCATTGTCTCACTATGGAGTTCCGTGACTCTTGGCTTCATCATCAGATCTGATAGTAGAATGGTTCCTATCAAAAATTTCTGACAAGCTAGAAGTAGCCGAGACACTAGAAAGTTTCTTCACTAATATTCCGCTAGAAGTTACAAAATCTCTCCCTTCTTCATCTACATTAGCTGAAGATTTGCTTAAAGAAATTTTTACTGCGGATATACCAAACTTTAAATTTAAACCAATATGTATTGCTACTATTATAAACGCATTCAAAAGTCTCAACGTAAAGAATACTGAAGACTTATGGGGCATATCCGTCAAGGTTCTTGGAGATATTATCGAATCAATTGCCCCTATCCTAACAGGCATATTCAATCAATGTTTGGATAGCGGTAAATTCCCTGATCTAATGAAACTTAGTAAAGTAGTACCAATTTTCAAATCTGGTTGTAAGAGTGATCCCTCTAATTATAGACCTATATCTGTACTTCCAGCGTTGAGTAAAATATATGAAAAAATCATGCTGGACCAGATGTTATCTCACTTTAACTCAAATGGGATTTTGCACAGTCAGCAGTTTGGATTCACGAAGGGCAGATCGACAACGGACGCGGGAGTTAAACTTATCACTCACATTTTGGAATCCTGGGAGAAGTCCCAAGATGCCATTGACATTTTTTGTGATCTCTCTAAAGCGTTTGACTGCGTGGACCACAACACACTGATGTGTAAATTACACCACTACGGAATTCGTGGTCAAGCTGCTGATCTGGTTCTTTCTTATCTATCAAACAGGCAGCAAAAAGTAAATGTAAATGGGGCGACGTCCTCCGGGTCTCTAGTCAAGATAGGCGTGCCCCAAGGTTCAATTCTCGGTCCTTTCCTATTTCTTGTGTACATTAATGATCTCCCTTATATGATGGCCAAATTATCAGATATAATTTTATTTGCTGATGACACCTCGCTAATTTTTAAAATAAATAGAAAGGATACGCTTGTCCAACATGTTAACGAAAGTCTAACCGTTCTCTCAAAATGGTTCGCTGCTAATAATCTTTTATTGAATGCAAGCAAAACTAAGTGTTTAAGATTCTCCACCACAACGATGAACCACAACGTGATCTTAATTTAAATCTTGACGGCAATAAACTTGATGTTATAGCGGAAACTGTATTCTTAGGGAATACTATAGATTCAAAATTACAGTGGGGCGCGCACATTAGAACTCTTTCAGGTAGGTTAAGCTCAGCTGCATATGCAGTTAGGAAAATAAGGCAGTTAACGGATGTAGCCACAGCTAGGTTAGTTTACTATGCTTATTTCCACAGTATTATGTCTTACGGCATCCTGCTGTGGGGATCAGCAGCAGACGTTGACTCCATTTTTATACTACAAAAAAGGGCAGTCCGCGCGATTTATAAAATGGGTCCTCGCGAGTCACTCAGAGAAAAATTCAAAGAGATCGATATACTAACTCTGCCTTCACTTTATATCTTTGAATGTATTTTATATGCCCGTAAAAATCGAGGGCTTTTCAAAATTAGAAGCGACTTCCACAATAAAAATACACGCAGTAAACATGAAATTGTAATACCTAAATTCAGATTAACAAAAACTAGCAAGTCTTTTATTATAAACAGTATACGCTTTTATAACAAGTTGCCAAAGTCAGTTCTAGAACTGACCGATGGAAAGTTCAAGAACTATATTAAACGTGTCCTTCTGAAAAAAGCATATTACAAAATCAAGGACTACGTTGATGACAAAGAAGTTTGGCTATGATTCCTTCTGCGCATGCGGCTTCCCTGGTAGCTCATAAACGGCACAGATTTGTGGATGTCTCTAACTATTCTCAATCTCATTATTCTTTTTCTTTTGATTCAGATTATTACAGTAGTTTTCAAATCATTTTTTATCATATTTTGCTCAGAATAGTTACAGCACTGATGACAATATTTGTGTCACTTGTTTAATTTAGTTCTTTAATTAAATATTCTTTTTATTTTTTTATTTACTTACCTTTGTATAGATGCTTTTTTACCTATTATTTGTGAATGAGTGAACATTGAAGGCCTTTTAGATTCCCGGATGCTGTTTAACTTTTGCTAAATATTCCTTTTGTTTTACATTTTTTGTATAGCAAGCAACGACCTATTGTCGGGCCTACGCTGTCCCCCCATACTTTAGTACTAATGCTGTAATGAAACAATAATATTGTAATACCAAATGATTTGAAAAGAGTAACCATGGAGTTTCTTGCCGGTTCTTCTCCATGGAATCGACCAACGCGAACCGTGCACCTTTTTCGACGTTTTATAAGTGCCCATCCAGGCCTATGTGAAATAAAATATTTTGATTTTGATTTTGATTTTGAAACGCAAATGCTTCATTTGTTGTAGAAAATACCAAAATCGCTGTACGTTGTCCTATAAAATTTGAAGAGTTCCCTCGATTTCGATAAGATTCCATCATCAGATCCCGACTTGGTGGCTATGGGACCATTTGGAAAGTATACCCTTTCCAACAAAAAATGTTTTTTTCAAATCGGATGGCAAACGACGGAGGTATGCGCGAACAAACATTAAAAAAAATAGAAACATACGAATTGAGAACCTCCTCCTTTTTTAGAAGTCGGTTAAAAATAAACCACCAAAGATTGTTGGTTTCAACAAAAATGTTATAAATCGACACATTGCTTAAAATGTATTTCTAATAACTGTAATCCCGAAAGAAAAGGCAGCTGTTGAAGCTAATGATCAGTATTCAAAGTATTCGAATAAACTCATCAAATAACCTGATACAGCAGAACCATGCTGAAATAATTGATACGTCCAATAACTCCGACAATGAAGCAAAGCCCGATGATTGACAAATGATCAATAAACTTTACTGGACTATAAAATTGGAGTCGACTTGGATAAAAGCCGTTTAGATTTACGATCTTTCAAATTACACTGACTTGCAGAGTTGTTGGGGCAACCATGCAAAGTTGCGCGCCATCCACTTTGATAGAAATTGAAAGCGGCAATCGGAAGAGATGAATAGAGGACGTCACTGAGAGCAACAATGATGAAACATTAAATAACGTAAATGATCTGTAGCAGTTGAAATATGGTGTGTTTTCTCATGGACGCATACGGAAACTACCGAGTCACCTGCGGTGCTTACATACATTTTACTTCTCCTCATCACCACATAACAATCACTCCTGTTTTTCCCGAACGAAGGAAGGGATATAGAAATAAAAAATACGGAAATAACAAAATCAGGACCAAAACGGTATCGTAAACAAAATTATCGCTAAACGAGCACTTGAACAGGAAGGGTGGGTAAAAAGCAATTTGATTACAGCCATTTTCATGTTTACAATATAATCAACTTAGCCGATCGTTTCTATACGAAATTGTCGGCGAGAGGCGGAACTTCGTCGATGGGAACAAAAGGAGCACAGCCTCTCGCTTCTAAGCCATCTTAATGAACCTGTCAAAAAGGCTAGCTCACTCGGAAAATGCTATCTTTGCTGCCAATGACCATTTCCAATCTCGTATTAAATCACGATACCGACAAAAGACAGCAGCTTTTATAAATTGATCTTTTTATCGAATGAAATCAGCTGGAAAACTGCTCATAAAAGTATTATTTTCATTTCATTAACATTCAATATAAAGAATATTCAACTGTAAAAGACGTAGATTCAATTCAGTACGACGATCTTTTGAAATACACATTGGCCTGCAGCGATCGTGAAAGATTCGGGAACTTTTCAAAGTATTTTATGGGGCAATGAAAATTTAATCTGGGAGAGGAAGAGAGGGCATAATGAACGACAGTGGATCGCAATTAAGAGTAGAAACGAGCCCGACCTTTTGACCCGTAGGTACACAATTTAGCAATAAAAATACCACTAGCACTCAAAGGGTTGGTTTCGACTCCAGTAATGACCCAGTCTATCATTAGCGGTTCATAGATAGACAATGGATCGAAATACACTTTCCAGTAGCTATCCATTCGTGGTGTAACCAATTAAAAGCTTCAAATGGTTTTGTTGCGTGATGTTAAACTGTTACCGTTTTAAATTATGAATAACCTAATTATAGATCAGTTTATTATAAATAGAAGTCTAAAACGTTACAACTGCTGGCATAGACGATGTATAGAAGGGAAAGGGTTGCAACGAACCACGCACGTCTTTGAATTATATCAGACTCTAAATCAATTCAGTGAAAGTCCATAAACGTTCTTAGATTGCTATTTGCCATTTCGTTCAGAAATAAATGGCATTATAGTCCTCGCCGTGATGTCAGCGCGACCGGAGCGTCTATGTATAAGTCGTTATCGCGAACTATTACTTGATAAAAATGTATTGACCAAGAACGAGAACGAGAACTACCCTTTCGGAGAACTTAAGTAGCTTTCAACTATATAAATAGGTTTACGAAAGATATTAGTGGTACTTTCTAGCAGTCATAAAATTCTCACGATACTTACAAACGTTGTTTAAAAACTTGTTCTTTTAAGGATTCTTTAGTCTTTACGTTATCTGAAGAAACAAACGTAAATATGCGTTAAAAGAAAATTGTTTAAAACAATTCCCAAACTCAATGAAAACGCTTTTAAATACTTTGAAAATGGAAACGTAGTCATATAGTTCTCCGAATTTAAATAGATTCCAAATTCTCTGTAAAAGGACAAGGTCAACGAATTTGCCAGAAGAAACTTTTCAAGAATAATATTCCATCGTTTATGAGATAAGAGCGCTGATGGGCCGTAAATATGGAGCTTAGGCAGGTGAACTGCCAGTGAGCGCTTTTAGCTCAACCATTGAGGATGAAAAGTGGCTCTGAAAGATGATACGGCGAGACCGTAACGACAGCAAGATACTTCGGATTTATATTTACGGTCGTTCAGTAAAGGGTTCATCAGAACATTGTTAAGCCGAAGAGTGTGATTCATACAGTACTCAGGTTATATTCTAAAGCTTTTAACAAGCAGCGCTTTCGTGAAAGTGTTCGTAAAATTTAATGGGTGAACTGTTTGGGATGAACTAGATTAGAATTACACTGTTAATTTGGCCGTTTTATTATTAATCTAGGATTCGAAATAAATGTTTTATCGTTATTAGCTGTGTCAAAGTACGGGTAGAAAGGCTTTCCTAACTACGAAACAAGATGTCCCAAAGCGAACGAGAAAACCACAATATATTATCGCTCAAGAAACGTATAATAGTTTTAGGTCCTGTTGAGTCAGTAAAAGAAGTTGCTCTAGAAAAGTTTTTGGTAAGTACCTAGCTCCACTCAATCTTCGCTTAAAGCATGACGCACGCTATATAGACCGTGCCGGGTCCGAGCTGAGTGTGGGCCGTAGCACAATCCATTGTCCGTTGCTCGGTAGCGGCTCGGAAGCGTGAGTGTGTCCATACTAAATTGCACAGTCGACACTCGGCTCGGACCCGACACCGTCTAGCGTGAGTCAAGCTTAACCTTTTGACCGCCACAGCATAAAAGCTCGCGCGTACCCTCCACGCCAAGCCACAATTTCATCTACTATTTTGCACATATTTGTGTCGTTTGGCGTACAGGGCACGCGCTTGCTTGTCACGTATATGTGACAATGGCGTCCAAAAGGTTAACTATGGAGCCAGTGGCGGGATAGACCCCTCAAAAAATCTTTTGCTGTTCGTTCCACCTACAGTGTTCACACTTCCTCGACCATGTACTCTTCTAATCTTAGAACTCCTCAACATACCTGAAAGGAACTAACAGCAAGCTGCGAGAGCCCGTCCACGTAAGGGCCGAGCACGGCATGCTCGCGCACGCGCAATGATCGCCTTGTCGTCTCGGGATCTAGCAGGTCGTGTACTCGTTCGTTGTATATCTCCATGTATGACACCTCCACCTGGTAGAAGGAAAAGTATTTTAGAACATAGAATTAAATAAAGAATTGTTTTTAAAGCTAGATAGTGTTTCCTGTTGGTATGAAAGAGGCCAATGTCTAACAATAGACTGCAATTAGCTGAATTGATTGATAGCTATCTAACTCTTACGCTAGCCAACATTGGAAAGTTAGAAATAGAATGTCCTGATAAAGAGACAGATAAAATTAGTATGAAATGGGAAAATTAGCCTCTTGGGTTTCGAGTCTGAGCAGATCTATTTGCAAAAGCCGGTCGCCAAACATCAATCTCATCAGGATTAACCAATAAACTTCTGACATCCTACTAACACCAAAAAGGACACTGCTCTGGCTTTGATATAGAAATTACGTTTGATAGTCACTATTAATACTGCGTAGAGACAGATTGCTAGGCCATCAAATGAGAATTACATAATAACGCGTTTCTGTTAGTTGATCCCAACAATTAAGGATATTAACGGCTTATATCGCGAATAGACCGTGTAGTGTAACCTATTAAGATGTTACTTTGTCAGCTACAGATGTAACAAACTGAGGGAAAACGAACAAAAGTAATTAGAATAAGTACTGTCAAATACGGAACTATGTATATCTGTTCCTCATTCTTCATTGAAAATGGAGAATCCTCCGATCAGTCGAGTGTTGTGCCTCAGATGGCCTACAGCTCGATGTTTTCTATTGGATTGTCTAATATATTCCTAAACTTGCAAGTAATTGCATAATAATTTTGCATGACGTCGGGTAGACATCGCCACAGAAGCTTCACTAATCACCGAATTGAAGAGCTTTTCTCTATATGTCCTGAACCATGCTATTATAACCGTATCCTACGAATAAATGACTATGTCTAGTCTACTTATGGTTCAAGAAAAAAAATATTGTTTATGACATTTACGAACTGTCAGTTCTTCATCCTTCTTCTGTTCTTTTACCTCTTTTAGGCCCAACATGTGGCATCATTAATCCTTGGAAGAAAATAATATTACCTTATAAGTGAGTGCCGGTGGTGACTGTTGTACTTTGATCCTCTCGAACAAAGAGTCGCACAGCCGTGGGATAATGCCACCTTCATCAGCCCCCGGCGAACCCATCATCGTATATGATTTCCCTGAACCTAGAACAAAGGGAAACGAATATGTTAGAAATATAATTAGCTAATAAAGTAATTAAGATAATTCTGAAATGTCTCATGAAAATAGCTGTCTGTAGTGATATTTATGCTAGTCTGGATGCTACGCATTAAAATAAATAAAATAAATAAAATAAATAAAATAAATAAATAAAATAAATAAAATAAATAAAATAAATAAAATAAATAAAATAAATAAAATAAATAAAATAAATAAAATAAATAAAATAAATAAAATAAATAAAATAAATAAAATAAATAAAATAAATAAAATAAATAAATAAATATCACTGGACACACAGCGCCACCTAGTGCCACACTAAGCAAAGCTTGTGTCGTGGACACTAAATAGTTGATATACTACATATATACTAAGTCCGTTTTGTATGGTTATTTTCGCTCACATCTTTGTTCCGTAGTTGACTAAGGCTTTGCCCATGAGATTGATAGGAGTCACGGGAACCACTAACCAGAGAGGAAATGATCACTTTTTTTTTTGTAGTATGGGAAATCATCAAATAACTTCTCCCTCTCTGGGCGGAGCGGGAGGGAGTGTCAGACTTTAACTGACTAAAACCCATCCATGTTCCTTCCTCGCCCTTTTTTGCTGGGTTCGAATCCCGGTAGGAGCAAATGTTTGTGTGATGACCATGGACATTTGTTTCCGAGTCATGGATGTTTATATGTATAATAAGTATGTATTTACAAACAAAATGTATATATATGTAGTTTATCAACTGTCCGGTGACCACGACATAAGCCCTGCTTAGTGTGGCACTAGATGGCGCTGTGTGTTATGTCCAGCGATATTTATTATTTATTTATTTATGTTCCGGGGCCGCGGTATCTCTTTCGACCAGGCCCGCAACCCCGGCAGGAAATGATAACTTCACTTTCATCTTGAATATTAGTATTCTAAAATACTACGCGTGAAACGGATTTCAGTTTCCTATTTACAGAATGAATTGTTATCTCATTTCAGCTCTTCGATGTATGTATCTTTTAAGTAGGAGTCTGAAGAGCCTGCTGGGAGCTTAAAGCTATTACTTCAAAGTAGTGTGAACACGAACAGTACCATTACAGTGGTAGCACGAGGCGTTCCGTAGTTTTGCATAACCCATGGGGAAACGTGCGAATTTATGTATCCGGGGCAGTTCTCGTACTCGTTGGTACTGCGATTACGTCTCTTCCGGGATGACAATAATACAGGCATTTGAATAGTTATTTTTGAAGGAATACTGTGGATTATTTTGCTTTTTTGAAGATTCCAGTTTATGGGCTCAAGGGAACTATTTAAGTGTTCTTTTGACACATTTGCGGATACTCAAGAAGACACAATATAAGTTTTATTGTTACGACGGCTATAATCTACCAGTGCACAGAAAGGTGTTAATTAAAGCTCTGGACATATCAGTTTTCCTTTCATGACTAACTGGGTAATATGTGGAGGTCAGTCGCTCCATGTAAAATACTGGTATTCAGCTGCATGCGGTTAGACTGGAAGCCGACCCAACATAGTTGGGTAAAGGCCAGGCAGATGATGATGATGATAAAATCAAACGAAGCAAGCTGTATCACAAAGGTCCTAAATCTCCATAAAAGTCACAAACCGTTAAAACATCCTCAAAATTGTATTACGCCAATTTTCCACTATAAAGCCGGTAGGTAAACACTAATTGAAACTGAACGCACTCTGCTCTTTCAATCAAACTGAAACGTTTCGCTCACTAAACGTGAAAGCGCTTCATTTGTAAACAAATCTGCACGTTATATTGAATCTATGCCCCACTTCAAACTGCTAAATGGAATCGTAAGTCAACGGAGTAAGACCAATATTGCTATGCTCCTTAGAACATCTGGAGATGTGTTAAAATAAACAAGAGTTCGTTTATGTGTGTACACATGATATCAAAGTATTGCACTGCTGAAGATTTACTTAGTCGTTAAAATAAGTGCTGTTTTATGTTTAACTAGTTGGCCCACGCATCTTCGTCTGCGTCACATAAGAGAAAAAAATGAATGGAAAAAAAAAACGCCGTTTTTGCAACATTTTCCATTTCTGCTCCGCTCCTAATAATCGTAGTGTGGTGTTATATAGCCTAAAGCCTTCCTCGATAAATGGACTATCCAACACAAAAAGAATTTTTCAATTCGAGCCGGTAGTTCCTGAGATTAGCGCGTTCAACCAAACAAACAAACTCTTCTGCTTTATAATAGTAGTATAGTATAGGTTACAGTAAGTGTGCCTGAATAGCTTTGACCAATTCTCTCGATTCAAGTCTAATCAAGTTGGATCGATGATCACAGACAATCTCACAAGCACTCAATTTCTCCTCCTTTCAATAACTTTAGCAAATCTATCGTCTAGACTTTAACTTTAGTTTGTGAAGGAACTACAAAACCAAATCTGGAACATCAAATCATAAGCCAAACTTTAATAAATAAATTGTTTATCTGCTTTAACAAGATCTGATTGTTGGGAATCACGTCTTATGCCAGATTTCACTAAAATTAGTCGAGTCTTAAAAATAAAATTTCTAAATAAAAACGAACTGTTGTATTTTCAGCAGAGATAGCCTAGTGCTGTGATCGTCGTACTGTCCAGTCGGACCCAAAGCGAGTACCTCTGATTTTTGTATTCGTGTGCATAACTTGCTGCGGTGAAGGAAAACATCGTGAGGCTTTCAGCTTGCCTGAGAGATATTTCTCGACAGCATGTCAAGCCAAGTCAGAGCCTGATGAGCGGCATAAAAACTCTGGACACCAAGTTAAGCACTAACCACATGTTAAGAACGGTCGGCTCAGCGCCGTCAGTCGAAATTCCTACGGAGTTTTTTACTTAAACATTAATTGAAATGTTAATGTGAAAACAGTCTGTCCAGAACAATTTTGGGGGTCCCAAGTTATCTACAGATAGCAGTTCAGAATAAGAACAATACAAAGTTTAGCATTTCTAGTTTCACAACTTAATGTTCATGGATTATACTAAACAGCAAAATTACTAAGTTTGAAGAAAGTTACATGTTAGGGGCCAACGGTAATATAATTTAATCAAGTCGAAATTAAACAATGGATGAATTGCTCCAAGTTTAGCGGTATCGGAGTTAATTGTTCTCCTGTGGCCTAACGCCTAATAAGATACACAATATGAAACTTTGTAAACCGGTTTACCCTTGCGGCCAGCTGAGCGTTTTACAACTAACTCCGACTAACATAAAGCTGTATCAAGTCATCGATCAGTAATTCCATTCTCGAATGTCACGAAAGTCTTTGATTAAGTACCTATAGCCTGTTCCATGCTACCATGCCACCTACACGGTCAAAATGAAACCGCAGATTTTTTGAAGCTAAAACTTATGAGTGTAACCTGCTTTAGGCGTGTTGAGCACTTTTTGGGTGAACAAAAATCATGAAACTCGCCTGACCGTCACCTAACGCTTCGTAGCACCACTTAGGAATTCGCGGGGCATCACCCGTAGCAGTTATAGATTACTTAGTTTTCACTTCTATCGGCAGTCCCCAAAGACGTTTTTTTTTTAAGTTTTTTTATAACCGATGAAAATTTTAATGCTTTTGAGTATGTGACTCAGGCTGGCTGGACAAATCTTCAAAATAGCTCGCATTTATATAGGTCAATAGTACACTTTATGTGACGGCTAAACACCCTTATTTCAGAGTTTGTGACGCTACAGAATCTTAGATAATCGATCGAAAATGTGCCCAGCCAGCTTGAAAAACCACTTTTCGCTAGTCTCTCAATCTTTGCATATCAACGGGCATCACATTAATTTGTGACAGGCATCGTTTAGTCGAATAATGCAAAAATCTGTGTCCAGCCAGCTTGAATTTACGAACTTCTGGCTGACACTTACGAATCTCAATAACGGTAGCGTTTTCGAATATGGTTCCTTCACTAACATTTAGTGACGCAATGTGTGACAGTAATAACGTTTGATTTATGGCGTCACATGTAAGGGTTTACGAGAAATCAATAAAAACTTAATGTCCAGCCAACCTGAGTTCAAGCTGGCTGGACACATGTATCTCCGCTGACTGATGATCTACGACCTTCAAAATGTGTTCAAAATTTTGTGACGGGGACGATAATGATGACCTGAATTTGTGACGGAGAAACTTTGTGTAGTTTCAAAGATATTAATCATTTAAATTTTCCCATACCACCGCCATACCGACCACCAGAAAAAAATCGCCGAGACAATAATGCTCGAAGAAGGCCCAGAGAAATAATTAAATATCAGAACGTATTTTTTTTTTCTTTCAAATACAACAGTGCGTTTTTATTCAGGCACTCATTTAGGTCTTACTGAATATGGGCAATAGTCTTTCTTCTTCTCCAGTCCTATGTATACATAAAACATAATGTTTATAAGACAAGATCAAAACTTCCCTTATCAATATCAACTACGATCGACTTTCTCACAAGTATAAATAAGTAACGTCATATCAAGTAAATAAGTTTCGCTCGTGATACAGTCAGTAATAAACTTCTAAGCAACATATCACATTTATCTTACTGACAATAAATAAAGACATATCATAAGGAAAGTTTGGAGACATTCTTCTATCAACTTCTAGTAATGGATTTCGGTGATCTTAGATTAAAGAGAAAATGGTTTAGGTTAATCTTTTCAATAAATCAAAGGCAAATTTTCATGACAAAGAATTTGGTGTAAAATACAGCTATGCGTACTCCACTCGCTGATGCAACTATAAGATTGCCAAGTGCGTAGTTCTCAGGGCATGCACTGCAAGATAGGCCACTGGAAGGTGGGCCATTGTACTATATCATGGCTAAGGTGAACGTGTTACTATCCTCATCCACGATCCACTGTGCATCATCGCATCACTAGTCGAAATTTGAATTTGAACAGTGTGTGAGTTTTGAAAATCTAACAGTGTGCTTTTATTAAGGAGTCATGTAATATTGTAAAGTATATCAGTCTTTAATGTTCCCACTGCTGCCGGGCTAGCATGGGCAGGGGCACTAGACTCCTCTCTCTAATAGACAAACCGGGCACTCTGCTTATTGAACAAGAAAAGATGGGCGTTTCCGAGCTCATGTCATTTAATTGGATCCTACACGATCCCTTTGCCTTTTTTCATCCCACACAAATTTTCCCTCTCATTGGTCGCCTCTCGGTCAAGGTTAGGTTCCACGTGAAGCGAACTCTACCTAGTCACGATCACCAATTTGTATACACTCACCTAAATTCAAAAGCAATATTCCCATGGAATAACGATTTTGCGACTTATCTCAAAGTCGCAAAATCGTTATTCCAAAGAAAAGAAAGAAAGAAAGAAAGGTTCCAAAATATTTTGTTCACGACATAAATTATGTATGTAATTGCAATCGATTTTGTAAAGCTGCTAAATGTAAATAGTGCTAGTGCCGTGACTGTTCACGACAGACTTACTGGTATTTGCAGTTCATCGTTCCTACCTTACCTACGTGGATGAGCGACGTGGATTGAGATGTCTTCATAAGTGAAAATGAAACTAATTGACACATGTTTTAGTACTCAAGCGCAATTCTTTAAATTAATAACAGTCTAGCGAAACAGACAGAAAACTGAAGTAAGCCTCACATAGACATATCAATGTCACATTTCGTGAAACACGACGTGTCTGTATTTACACGCTACGCCAAGTTGACGTGCTACACACTATATTTCATCGTCTTTGTCAGAGTAATACGAAACTAGACGTACAGTAAACCCCAAGTTCGTAAATTCTAATTTCTGATATTGAGCTAACCTAGCGTAGTCACTGCTAGACACAGGCCTCTGCAATCGCGCCGCCACGGGAGACGCACCGGGCGTCGGGGGCCCCCGGCCATCATAGGCGCGGGCCTGTGGACGGTCAGCTATGGGCTAGCTCGCCGTCCGTTCGTAGGTTATTTGATGATTTCCCATCCGAAAAAAAAAGGCCTCTGCAATCGCACGGCGTGCAACTCGATTTTCAGCAACTCAACTCATCCATCTGCTAGCAGCTACTTACATATGCTAAAGATAGTTGCTCTACCGAACTTGAGGGCGTCCAACATACCTTACGTTTGCTGAGGCCCTACTCCCTAACGTTTCGTCCATACGGACGGATCTATCCGTCTCTATCGCGCACGTCTGGAGACGAGTGCGTGTGAGAGACGCGGATAGATCCGTCCGTATTTACGAAACGTTAGGGAGTAGGGCCTCTGATTCGAGGCCTCAACTCGAGAAGACATCTACACAACGGCCATCAGTTCTACGGCTAGCATGGCCGCCCCATGGCCAATTTAGTATAATTATACTGTGATCCATCCATACATCCAGCTTTGGTTCTCTACCGGATCATCTAGCAGTTCCAATACAATACCAGGTCAGTTTAGTCTGATTTTGTTACCATTGCCGTGCGGCCTACAGTACGATCTCTGTCATTTTCTGCACCGATAGAAATACGTCGAGCCTTTCACTATCACTAGGAAAAAGTTATCAAAATTCCTTTACTTACACTACTCAGTTAATATAGTAAAGGTAAACTGTACCGCCAGCACGTGTGATGTGCTTCTCCGGGGGAAGGTAAACAAGCAGGTAGCTAAATATGGCGGGCTTTGTACGGAAATTACATAATAAGATAAAATACGCGTTTAATTTCCTCGTCGGATATCTGATATTGACATAAATGTATGCGAGAAAGTGGTTACCTTTCAGATTCAGTTAATTCTCGTTTTTACTATTCATAATCAAAATTAATGAACGTTTTAATCCAACTGAAGAAAAATCCGATTGAATGAAACATTTTAAACGATGGGGCTGTAGTACTGTCAACTATGACAGAAATCCAACCACAAAATGTTTCGAACAATCCAAGTGTTTCAATATTACAGACCTCGATGGTCGTGCTGCGTTACAAAGGGAATCCGAAATAACTGAATCACTAGCGTCAAAGGATGATGGAAACAGCTGAATATAGCGCGCTGTGTGACACACGTCATCAACATCTGTTGCGTAATTACGAAGCGCAGTTGTATTGCAATAAGAGCAAACTTGTACATTTCTATAGAAACATACGCTGTGATGACGTTAGTGGAGCCCTAGGTCCAACATTGGACGTCATTAGGCTAAAATAATGATGAATACTTTGAAGACAAATTATATTTTCTAAATTAGTTCATCTTAGGGGAGGACTTTACCCTTTGAACTAATCGCGAAACTAACTAATCAGCAAGCACATCTTAACTACGTTCAAGTGCTGTTGAATTGTTGGGGAATGACATTGACTGATCTTGAACGCGGTTTAGACGTGATGTTGATAGCTTTCAGTTCTAATGGGGATATTTAACTTAACTTTGTTAATGGCAAAAGCGACTTGGATGTATGTTTAGCCAACACATTAGCAAATAACAACATAATCGAAGCGCTACCTTTATTATTTAATTTAGTAACTCCGGCAACAAACAAAAACAAACCAACAGACATAAGTAAAAGGAGTGACATTTTATTAAACAGAAATGTCTTGATCCAGGTCGGACCATAAATATTTGAGGAAAAACATGGAAAAAGGGCTGACACCTTATTCGTGTCGACAGAAAATTGCCTATATACAAATCAGGGAACGTCATGCATAGTACCCACGTACAGATTGAATATTCAGATCACGTGTATTACAAGTAAAGAAGAGGATGTATGAGGGATTTGCGATATATTTTTAGCATGACCTAAAAGCTCCATAAGGTATTAGTTAGTTTATAGGTGAAAGTATCCTTGAATATTGTAAGACCCGTTTACAGTTCGACATAAGCCGTTTCCAACCGGCTCAAGCTGATTTCACTTCTACAACTTCTAAGGTCCATGCTCACCAAAAAGGTGGCGGTCTGATTATCTAAAAACAGCTGTTTAAAACACATTTTTGTACAATGTACATGTCCCATAAACAGCTGTTTTTAGATAATCAGACCGTTATTTTTTCGGTGAACATGGACTTTGTGATTAATTGTGTCATCATCTTCATGCCCTTTTCCTATTTTATGTGGGGTCGCCGCAACCCGTTTTCTTCTTCCATTCTCCCCTGTAAGACGTCACGGCATCATTTACTGCTTTCTCTTTCATATCAGTCTTCACACAATCCTTTCATCTTTTCTTTGGCCTTCCTCTCCCTCTCCATCCATCAACACTTAGGTCCATCACTCTTTTAGTCATATGCGTTTTCTTCTTAGATAATCTTTGTGAGAGAAATTTAATCAAATTATATTTAGAACAGTCACTAACTTTCGATGTAAAATAAATAAGACATTATCCAAGAGGACTCTAACATCTATCTCTCGGCAGCTAAAGAAAAATTTACCAAAAGCCACAAACAAAAAAAAACATGGGTGTCACAATCGGTCCCGTTCCCAGCTCCAAAAACACGGGGAGCTCAAAAAATAAATCACAGAAGCAACAAAAGGACGAAACACCATGGATTACTGGGTCGCATGAAACATTGTGCCGACATAACTCTTTCCGACCGCTGTCGTTCGCTATGGGAATGTCACCTTTTATTTGAGCACATACTTGTACGGTTCGGAAACGATTTTGTATGGAAAAATGTATATTGGTGGCCGGTGGATTTTATTGGTAATGCTGGTGTTTTTTTTTTTTTTTTTTTTTCGTTT
Organism: Xestia c-nigrum; assembly: GCA_916618015.1. Classification (NCBI taxonomy): domain Eukaryota; kingdom Metazoa; phylum Arthropoda; class Insecta; order Lepidoptera; family Noctuidae; genus Xestia; species Xestia c-nigrum. The sequence continues at coordinate 6,559,867 of OU745245.1, read as the reverse complement.
TATGTAAGTAGGTCAAGTAGCTATCATAAAATAATGCGAGAATAGATTTATTTTTTGTTATAACATGAGTATACACTTATACAGTGCCGATAGAATTTTGAAAGATAAGAACTTCTCTTTTACAAATGACTAGCGGATGTACGGGGATAAAATATAGATATTGTTACTCGCTGATAATGTAGCTATTCATTACTGAAAGAATTTTTCAAATCGGAGCAGTAGTTTTTAAGTTGATTCGTTACATACAAAAAATACCTACAAATCTTTTCACTTTATAATATTAGTATAGATAAGTTAATCCCATAGATAAATGTACTATATTTCTCGGAATTCCTTGCAAGCAAGGTGTGCCAAGGGGCCTGCCCCCTTAGTATCGCAATTATCTTATTGATAACTGATGAATGATCAAGTATTCATGAGGTAAGGAATATTCACATAACACACACGCATAAGGATAGTTCGGATAAGGATAAATTCACTTATAGGACTTAATAGGCCCAGTCATAACAGTATGGTGGTCAGTATTATTTCGAGAAAACTATAACTATAGAAATTAATGCACAACCTTACTACCTAAAGCACAGTAATATCTTCATATTATTGAACATATAAAGATGAAAATAATAATTTCCTTCGCCTAATGTTCTTCCTTTCTTTTTTCTTACGTTTTCCTTCACAGTCACTTATATTAATATACCCTACATTTGATCTTACTGAGGTCTTCGCTATGATTGTTATACACTTGCTTGTGACAAGTTTTTCTTGTAATAATTTTGGAAAAATATGCTTATTCAAGGAAGAAATCAATTGAAATTAATATGGCTTTGAAATGAAGCCAGCGGTGGTGTTATTCAAATCAGTTTCAAATCAATATTTGGTATTATTCGACAGGAGCCAATTTGGTGTTCGAAATTGAATTATTACTTAGATGGTGACTGAGAATACATAGACATATTAATTAAGTTGGCACGTGTTCTATTTGACCTAGAAATCAAAATATGTGCCTATTGTTGTTAGCAGTTTCTCCTGAAATAATTATCACATCAATTAATTTGTAATTTGATGTTTCAGTGTACCGAACAAGTTGTAGCGCTAATTGATTTGCTAGTCAAAGCTTGAGCAGTTTAGATTATAAATTGATTGAAGTACTAATTGAATGTTTATTGAACCTGTCACCGCCTTCACTTTGATAATTTGATGTCAAAATCAAAGTCTCAACTAAAATTTATTGTACTTTTCCTAGCTCTCACATCATGAACTTACGGAATATCTTCAGTGATTAAGTTTACTTTTGAACTGTAAAAGCATAAAACAGTGTCTAACATAATGGTTGCACTAAAAACCGTGGATCAAAGTAATATTGCAAAGAAATGAGTAATTTTCTGAAACAATACTACAGTCGTGACTATAAAACAGGGTAAGGGATGATCAAAACCGCTGGCGGTCGCCCAACACCAGAATATGACGCGTCAGCTTCATTCCTGCGCTGTCATTTATAATCACAACCACTCCCGAAATTAAAAGTTGTGGGTAGGAACCTTATCTAGGTAAGTAATGGGTATTCGTCTTGAGCGAAGACATAGAAACTATCTCGTAACTCGTTCTTCTTAATTATAGATATCTTGTAGACAGCTCAGGGACTGGATTTGTGTCTTGATTTGTCAGAGTCTCGGCTTATGGAAATAGGCTCGCCCCTTTTAAATGAAACTTAAATACTACTACTAAATAAGGTACACGTTTGCTTAATTTTTTGAGGATGAATACATTTAAAAATATGAAAAGATACTAGAATTCGGAATTGGGGGCATTCGCAAAATGCATCCGGGCTAAAATCCGGCAGCCCAGCTAAATGGACGTAACAAACTTTCAATCGTTAGTGTAGGCACACAAGGGATGATCAGCATTCTGGCGATCTTCCAAATCTTCGCAGCCATGCGTCAGCGTCATCGGGGAGCCATTCATCAAGTGACCTAGCCGTATATCTCTTAAAAGATACATAATTTTGCTATAAAATATTTTAGTAATCTAACTTTAACAAAGTTAACTTTTACGACTTCTAGAAGAATATTATGAATAAACTTCATAATTTCAGAAGTCCAGTAAATTCGTCTCAAGTGTAGGGACTATAAAATCAGAGCACACCCATAGATATATATGTAACTAGATTAGCAATTACCACGCCAAGGCGTTGCCACGGGACATATGTACAGATACATATGCGTCGCTAACGTCAGTTCAGTGTTCTGTTAGATGCCTACGGAAGTGACACAGGACAAAAAATGGGTAAATGCGTATTGAAAGAGTGAGATTTAAAATCACAAACACATAATTAATTAACCGGAATTACTTTCTATACTTAATTTTATTGTTTCTGAGTTTTAATAATGGTTTACATCAACGTAAAAACGCAATTTATTAATTTGCATTTTGAATTTTGACAATAAGGTTCAGTGTTACCAGTAAAACTTAGTTTTAGTTTCCAACATTTGTGGGAGAATTTTTAATTGATGAAATAAGTGCTTTGTATTTTTTTTATAACAACGCTGTAGGGTGCCTAAAGATGTAACACGCCGTGTTTAGTGGGTGGAAATAATCCAATAGCTGAAAAGAGACTGACTGACTTTTCATTTACCTTTTATGTAATCGCATAGCCCATATTGTGTGAGTACTATGTACTAGAAAGCTATCATTCACTGGGAACCTACGTCATTTCTTGGATTGAATGTGCCCTTGCGGTTCAGAGTATGTCATGTTCGCTGAAATGTCTCGCTGATAGTGGCGCGTGTGTCGGACCATTTAGTTCCCTTCAAAATGGTTGAGCTGAATGGTGCTGATCCATGCGTCATGTTCGTGAACGGGCGCTGTCAGTTGTGACTGGACATCTCTTAGTTGCCATGGCTAATTTGAACGAATTATTATGTTTTTACTATGGACACTTTAAAAGTGCACACTTTGCTACATTGTTCTCGCATAATATACCATCTCAACATGAATGATGTAACCAAGATTTTGTAACATTAATTTTGATTTCAAAGATTGTCCATGGAGTTTCTTGTCCGTTCTTCTCCATAGATATCTACGCTAGGGAATGGGCAACTACAGTACTTTCACAGTTTTTATTTCTTGTGACTGGGACTGTAGCTATATTTAATTTTCATCTTTGTTTCGAAAATTCAAAAGTGCCTGTAATTGGCCTACTTGCAATAAATGCTTTGATTTTGATTTTTCTCATTTTCGGAGCACTTCCGTGATCAAGACAAAATAGATCCAAAAAGCGAATGTGTTTATAAATTAATAAACGAAATAATAATGTTATAAAGAGAAAAGGTTTTTATTGTTTGTTTGTGTGTTTGTTACGATTTAACTCGAGAATTTCTCACCCGATTTTAAAAAATATTTCACACACAGCTACATCTTTAGCCAGTAACAAAGGCTTTAATTATTTTCGCGGATAAAGTGCTAGTTAGTTAAAAACTTTTAATATATCCAAAAAGAAATATGCAATTCGAATATTTTCAAGTTAATTTAATTTATAAATGTATTAAATATTTTTAAGGCTTCAAAAAGTTGGGTAAAATTTCGCATGAGTAGGCCACCCCATCCCACCATTGGAAGTTTATATTGCCGTCTTTGTCTAATTAAGGCGACGGTATTGTTCTTGTGACTTGTGTAAGCGAGACAAATATACGTTCACTTTGAAATGTTAATGGTTTCAAAGCTACGTCGTCGCGTTTAAATAGTGGTTACGCTTTTTGTGACAATTTTGTTGAGGTTTGCATCTCTAGTATATATAGCTCAATGAGCACACCCGTAAAAAACCGTCAGTATGCATTTGGTTCCAAGACATAAATGTGCGGTACAATTGGAAATGTCGTAGCGTCACCGAATTTCGTTCCAAAGGATTTCCAATCTCACTGGTTTATTTCCTTTTTAACCGACTTCAAAAAGGAGGAGGTTCTCAATTGAGAACCTCCTCCTTCGTCGGAACCAATTTTTTTAATCTATGTTTTCTGGATGATTGGACCGATTTATATTTTTTTTTCTATTATTTGAAAGGTTATACATCCCAGGTGGTCCCATAATCATCAAGTCGGGATCTGATGATGGGATCCCGGAAAAATAGAGAGAACTCTTAAAATTTTATAAGCACACTTGATGCGATTTGGGTAGTTTTTGGAAAAGGACTTTTTTAAAGTGGTCCCATTTCAGTTTGGTGATGATCTGATGAAGAACTTTGGAGATAGGCAACGGAACTCCTCATTAGGTGATAGAAAACGGACTGGGATTGCTGAAATCTCATGTCTGTCTATTTTTTACACCAGTTCATTTACGAGTATTAAATGATACAAAAAGTTATGTACTTACATTATAATATTAGTACGAAATTAAAGTTTGTATGATTTCGACATACAAGTGTTATTTCTTCCCACGTGTGTGCCATATGCTGTTCTATTAAATTCTATCCTTTCCCACATCAATCGCGGCCACTGATGCAAGCACAATTGACGGGTAATGCGCGGTGCTATCAAAGCAATCAGCTTATTTAACATCTACTACTTGAAGATCGTTCTTGACTAACAGAGAAATTTGAATATCTAACAACAAAACAAATGTAAAATTCTAGGCCCTATTTTCATGAGAGAAATAGGAGTCTCAGCTTTAGAAGACAATACTAAAACTGCCAGAATGCAATTTTAACCATCCGAAATTCTCGCAGAATACTTAGCGCGATATCTGAACGTGTAAATTACCAGGTTCGCGGGTTTAAATTACCTAGGTTCTTGTGAATTTACATAGCCTCTCTAGCTACAGCGAAATTACATTTGAGCTTAAAGTGCTTGAGACGTCTTCCTTGGTGTTGAACTCTCGACGGTGCTCGAGAATGTGGAATTATCTCATGTGAGTGTGTACTTATCTGATATCGATCGACAGTTAAGCCTGCGCCTCGAAAATTAACGAGCGCAAACATCGAATAGTTAAAACTTGGCCCCTATGTGACGGCCAAGGTACAAGCTTTAGCGTGTTCTTTAATTTACATTACTATTATTGATATTAGTTTAAGAATAGAATATTTGTTATTATGTACACCATACAAGCCACATTCATCACATTAAAGAAAACGAGTCAGTCAGTAAGTCAGTTTCTTGTTTGAATACTATTTTTAATTAAATTTTATATGACTGTACCTACTATGTTTTATAAAGCTTTGTTGAACGTATATGAATGTCGTGTTAACCTGTAATTGGTATTTATAAAACGTCGCATTTATACGTTTTTTATTGAAAGAAAAAACTAAACTGGAGTAATGTGAGGGTACTGTAAAATGTTACCGAATAGATTGCAGAATCTCCTAATTTATTATCAGCTGAAAACAGCTGATTGCTCGAAGGACATGGCAACCACAATGCCTTTCCAGAAACTACGATGACAAGTCGAGATTTCCTTAAGGTACCAGCTCACAATATGAAGGTCAATGAACGAAGAACAATGTAATATCGATAAGCGGCAGCTGGAACGTCACCAAGGGCAATTTCACAAATGCCTAAAAGACGTCTTTAAGGAATGCTCCTTCATCTGTGAAGTAGAATCTTTCCGACTGGTCGCATGTCAAAGCGAGGGAAATTGGGACGGCCGATGGATCCAATCTTGAACAATATAAATAAGGACTTAGGGAATGTCTTCAACTACACCTAGGTATAATGCATAACATATTCATAATCTATGAATTTTACTCCTTAATACGGTTGAATACGATTTTATTTGTGTATATTGGTTCGAAAGGAGCGAGCTGTTAGGTTAGGTTAGAATGTAATGGAGTCTGGTATGTTTCCATGTGTTAAATCCCATGCGAGTAATTTCACTGCAACGAGATCAAAATTAACTATGAAAGAACTTTATGTCAAACTAGCCGACACACGCAACTTCGCTTACGTCACATAAGAGAGAAAAACTAAAGGAAAAAAAATCCCCGTTTTTGCAACATTTTTCATTCCTACTCCTCTCCTAATAATCGTAGCGTGATGTTATATAGCCTAAAGCCTTCCTCGATAAATGGACTATCCAACACATATATTTTTTCAGATTGAGCCGGTATTCCTGAGATTAGCGCGTTCAACCAAACAAACAAACAAACAAACTTTTCTGCTTTATAATATTAGTATAGATATATGAATTGCAAACGGGTTTGAACCTTTTGGCCCGATTTCATTCCGCCTTTTTTTTTAAGTAGCGGCCACGCATAGGACCTATATTAATCGATAGCTGGTATCAATACAAACAAGTTTTGTTTTGGACAAAATGTTCTAAAGTGTCACGTTTCCGAGATATGAGCTATCAAAGTTAAAGTCACTGATGGAATCATCACCACAACTATGATTTGATTGGTCACGCAAAAACCGTGTATTAATCGATAGCTGGCACCAATAAAAACAAGTTCTGTACAAACAAAACGTTCTAAAGTCTCACGTTTCCGAGATATGAGCTATCAAAGTTAAAGTCACTGATGGAATCATCACCACAACTATGATTTGATTGGTCACGCAAAAACCGTGTATTAGATAGATAGATAGATAGATAAATCATTTATTTAGTGCACACAAAAGACAAAGCACAGCACCCAGAAATAGACTATCCAACACATATATTTTTTCAGATTGAGCCGGTATTCCTGAGATTAGCGCGTTCAACCAAATATTAATCGATAGCTGGCACCAAAAAAAAACAAGTTCTGTACAAACAAAACGTTCTAAAGTGTCAGGATTCCGCTACTTTGAAAAAAAAAAAGGTGGCGGAACAAAATTCAGCCACGCTATCATACAGAAATGTTCCAAGCCCTTTCATCTCAAAGATCCAAGTTCCTTTCTTTTTTATTAACTCATTCTGCGAGTCACATATTGAAATCAAAGTTATTTCTACCCACAGTTTGAATACAAATTACTAAAACAAACTGTGCATGTATTTGCGGACACCAGCCCGATATACAGGGTGTAAACCACCTCATCACAAAGCCGTTAACCAAGCATTCTGTACATCAAACTAAGTAACTTTACGCAAAAAATATTGCTGGGAAACCAACTTTTTTTTTTGAGGTTATAAATCATGTTTTGTGGTAGAACTCAATGTTACGCACTTAAAACATTGTGCTGATGGATGGATTGAATAGTACGGGGGTTGTGGAGGTGGTAAAAGTTAAAATCTTACAAAAAAACTTGTAATTAAAAAAAAACTTGTCAAAATGTTGTTAACTTTGACCCCCCATATCTCCATAAATAGAAGGTTCCCAGGTATGGTGTAGAACAAAAAAATATCGCAATGATAGGGAGAACGAGTGCCTTTCGGCTTCGTGAAGAGGTGTTTTACACCCTTTATAATACACTACAAGAACAAACATTATACGACATATTCTAGACTCATATATTTTCCGACAACATCATCGGATGGTCGCTTTCAAACTACTACCCGACATTTCCATTTCGTATCTTGTCTTTTACACTTTTTTCCGCACCGCCGCCGCCGTCAGTTTATAGTTTGGACCCGACAGCGCGACACTACTCTGGCAACTTGCAGCTGGCACCTGCAGTTTTAGGTCACCCGGACGCGGCACCTGTCCCAGCCTCTTTGTTCTTATTCCTGTACTATTTGTTACGTAGGTGCAGCCAGGTAAGTGCTCTGTCCCGCGTACTGTCATTACTGAGTGCTCTGGTTTGATGTTAGAAGAATAAATGGAGGGTTTTGAGTGTTTTTCGTTGCGACATTGCCTGTCTTTTAGATTAGATGAAAGCTCCGTCTGAGATGTTGAAGTGTTGTTTATTAAATCCTACTCCAATATTCTCACAACAAACTCTAACTTACATAATATAAGTTCATGATTGGTTCAAGAAACAAGATGAAATAAGTAGGTATAATGTTGGTGGACATCAAAGGAAAAGTTTTACAACTTCATAAATAAGTCTTGGTCAAGACTAAGCTAATATTTTATGCTGAAACTCATAAAACTGAACAATTTTCGTTTACCAAGCGACGGGCAACCACAGCAATCCCTCATTTTTTAGCCTCAGCTGTTTGCCCCGCTACGTTTACTACGGCGTAGCAACTTCGTAGCAGGTCGGCTACGAAACAAATTATTACCGTTCATGTTGGTATACATCGTACCTAAAATCAAAATTAGGGTAATATTTCGAGGAACAATATAAATTCCAGATGAAAATTTATGTGCAGAGTTGAGCAATAAGCCCCGCTTGAAAGGAGCTTGCCCGACTAAGTTTCAGTGCCACGCCAATACAGGGACCCTTGCAAATTCACGGTGCTAACTTCTCGCTTGTACGAATATTTGCATTGCTAAATACTTCTAGAAATGTAAATACGTGTATAAAGTGAAGCAATAATAAAATAGGCGTCAATACCGAACCTGTTGCGACCCTTGCTGGTGAATACGTATTTTAATTTATAATCTGACTATTTTACAACAAAATAACTTTAAACTACGGATTTAACTTTTCAGTTTACAATAAAGGCGAATTTATGATTAGTAAACGTGAACTGTTAACAATTTTCCCTACAGCATGTGTTCCCAGTTCCCTACTATTAGTTTTAGGCTTTATTGAAAATTCTGCTGATAATTAAATTCAGTTCCAACTTAGGGACTAAGCTAGGCCCCAGATGCTGTTGCCGTTGGGATTTATTTGTGGCCAGGGCAAGCTTTTATGAAAAGCCCACGATTTAACGTTATGTTTATGAACGTTTATTAAATTTTAATGTTAAGTGTATACAAAATAAGGTGTACCATAGCATATTCAACGCTCCCATTGCTAGTACAGGGCCATAATCTTAATTGTTTATTTTCCAGAAAACGAAGCATTTTAGGGACAAACATATCTGTATATGTATACTTCTACTGCTGCTTCTACTTTACTGCTTAGTAAGCGATTTCCCACATTAAAAGAGAAATCACGTAACTTCATACGTCATACGGAAACGTTACAAAAGATGGAATCCTGTGTTGACAAAAGACGACCCTGATGACGGGTACCCGTAAACACACAAGTTATCGTAAAATGGAGTTTATGACTTCTCACGTGACGAGCTTGAACGAATGAGAACAAAAACGGGCAATAAGAAAATGTAAGCAGGCACGTATGAAACATCTGTCTTTTGAGACTGACTGGGTTTTTAATGACTCGGGCGAATAAAGCTAAATGTAAGCCATATCTATTTCAAGAATACTGATGCTTAAAGTCTCTCTGTGGGTGTGCGTGAGGTCTGGTGTACTAAAACTCGAAAACATTATTTCAGTTAAACCACTGCACTATCCATAGGCAATTTTGAATTGTCAAGGAGCCGGACAGTTCTAAACAAAAATATACAGTCCCTTTAAAAGCTTGCAAGCCAACTCCAAACCCATGTAACGCGAATAAAAAAAAGCCGCAGAGATAATAACTGTGAAATAACTAAAACATTGCACGAATACGTACTTAGGACGTAGACCATACGAATACCTAAACATAGTTTTTGCATGAGAATGGGAATAGTTAGACGTAAAGGATCAATGGAGTCAATAAATAGACGTTGCAATACTAAAATCCGAATAAGAGATATCTGTACCAAAGAATATATAATATACTGAATTATCTGCTATCTGAATTCTTCACAAATATGTTTACTCCTAAGAGTTGCTTGTAACAAACAAACACATCAACCAAACAAATGAATCAAGGTCGATTCAAATTACACATTTTAATCTGTTTTCAATTCAAATCAAACTAATGAATACTAATATTGAGAGAAGTTAGGCTTATTTATCAAAATTAAAGCTATGAAAACACGTAATCCTCATTTATTTAGGCTGCTAATTAACCTGTCAACTGCGTGACCAATAACGTGATTTATTACTTAAATATACACTTTCGGTTAATGGATGAACTCGCGCAAACCAGAGATATTGATGATGATGAATGGGAACTACACACCTATTCTATCCCACAAACACAAGAATTATAATTGGTGGAGGGAAGGAGTCATTGTGATGAGACCATTTATTAATTTATAACCCCACGTATTGTAGTATATTCGTACAAATAAAAGAATTTGAACTTGAGCCCAATACTTGGGATCAAACACAGCATATGCCGCGAAAAAACATTTCAGCATTATCAGGGCACTAAGAATTCTGCGCCTCAGAAATACTCATTTCATAAAGTAAAGACGGCAATCTACACAACAAAAGCCGCAGTAAACACGAAATATAGTACAAAAAGCAGATATCAGCATTATTAAGCGAGGGTATGTGTCGAGGGAGCTGTAAGTTACGTATACCTCAATATCATGTAAGTACCGAACCGTAAGTCACCCCTCGAGGCTCGTTCAGACACCGCAACTCAACAGCCGAGGAGATAGCATGAGTCACGAGCTATGACCTAGATTTTTCCTTTTTTTACTTTAAAATGCAATCAGCCGTTGCATTAGAGGCGGAGATTATGTGGTCCGCATCGTGCTTGAGTTTGCAGCAAGGATAAAATGGAATTTTCATGTTTTCTTTTCGACGAGGAGCTGTAAATTTTAACTACAAGACTTCAGATTTGGAAATGCTATTAGATGTAATGTATTATCAGTTCTATCAAAAGTAATTCTGGAGGCACTACTGCACATCAAATAAAACAGTACGTCTGAAAACAGTTGACGCAAGAAGATCAGAAGCTCAGCTGCTAACAGTGCAGTGGTGGCATTTGTTCGGTCCAAACCCAGGGCAAGGTATGACCGAACCTTCCGCGATTCGCGGAGACAAATCAAATTGCCCTTATGAAGTGGTAACTTACCTGGTGCCGGTGGGCTGAAGGGGATGACTAGTCCTTGATCAAGCCGGCTCTGGTACTGTATGTCTGTGTGGGTATGTGTAAAGTGATGTGTGGTCAAGTGGTTCACCAGATCCGACTATGTTTCAACAGACGCTGCCCCAGCAGCGTATAACACGTCTGGACGAAGCACAATAATAGTTCAACTGCACAATGCACATCAACTTTCACAATTTTAATGTTTTATTCAATTTCACACGCGGGCTAAGCTAACCTCAAATCGGCGCGGACAATTAACAAATAAGCCCGGTTTAATACACAATTAGGGGCGTTTCGTCTAATCAACGATTAATCACAACCAAAATCTTGCAAACAAAGGAGATTTTCTTAGATTCGGTAATTATCTCAATCAATCAACAAAATCAATGTGAACTCGTAATGGATCACGACAAGAGAACAAACGTCAAAAAAAAGCTGTCAGATGCTCGAAATGTCAAGACGTGTGCGTTCGGATACACGCATGGTACGAAACATCTACCCCCCCCCGGACGGGCCTACCCGTCCGCTAATCAATTGGAAGTCTTGACAAAGTTGCGACCGCTCTCCTCATGACTGATCCGTCTACCAAAACCTCAGCAAAACGAGGGACCCCGTCGGTGCCAGCCACCAAATTAAGAATGCGCCCCCGGCGCCAATACAAAGGCTTGAGGTTGGCGTCCTTAACCAGGACGAGGTCTCCGATCTTGGGCGGATGAGTTTTGTCCGTCCACTTGACGCGCTGCTGGAGGATGTGCAGATACTCTAAGCTCCAACGCTTCCAAAAGCTCTGAGCGAGCTGTTGCACCAACTGAAACCGCGATAGCCGATTTTGGCTCACATCAACAAGAGGGTACTCCGGCAGGGCGACAAGTGGCTGTCCAATCAAGAAATGGCCCGGTGTTAGAGCCTCCAAATCGTTCGGGTCCGAAGAAAGCGGGCACAACGGGCGCGAATTTAGCACAGCTTCAATGCGGCAAAATACCGTAGTTAATTCCTCAAAAGTGAGAACGGTGTCTCCCAACAATCTTCGCCAGTGCCCCTTTGCCGCTTTCACCGCGGCCTCAAAAATACCCCCCCAATGGGGGCAGGCTGGCGGGTCAAACAACCAAGTGACCCCTCGGCGGGCCAATCTACTACCAATGTCAACCTGGCTCTCATTAAGGAAGGTGTATACTTCCTTCAAATAGTTACTTGTACCCTTATAGTTAGTACCGCAATCAGATCTAATCAAAGAAGGCAACCCACGGCGAGACACAAATCTATCCAAAGTTGCTACAAAGGCCTCTGTCGAGAGGGAGGTTACCAGCTCCAGGTGCACTGCCTTGGTTGATAGGCAGACAAAAACGCACAAATAAGCCTTGACAATCTTACTATTACGAAGGGTGGACGTCTTCACCGAAAAGGGACCAGCAAAGTCCGTTCCGACGCCAGCAAATGGCCTCGCCTCATTGACACGATCAGCCGGCAAGTCTCCCATTAGGGGCTGCATAGTGGAGGCCTTAGTCCGATAACACGGCATACAACGGAAGACGATGCTACGAATGGTACGACGAGCCGACAAAATCCAAAACTCTCGTTGCAAAATAGCTAACAGAGCATTACAACCGGCATGCGAGTTCTTGATGTGACGATCGGTCACCAACAATTTAACCAAATGGCCCTCCTTGGGCAACAAAAGCGGGTGACGGGCCCCATAAGGAAGACTAGAGTGCCTCAGCCGTCCTCCAACACGCAAAAGACCCGTGTTATCCACGAAGGGATTCAACTTGCTGACGGCTCCTGACAACTTGACCCTACCCGCCTTCAATGTCTCTATCTCCCCTTCGAAGTGTGCGGCCTGCACAGAGCGGACCCAAAGGAGGAGTGACTCCTGTCGCTCTTGAGGAGAGAGAACCGGTGACAGGCGCTTGTCCCCTGGATTCCTAGAGTTATGACCAAAGCGCCTGATCCACGAGGTTACGTTCAACAATTTGTCGAGGGAGCTGTACCGATTTAACAAAATTTCCGGGTCAAACGGAGGGTCCCTTGTCCCAACAGCGAACACCTTAAGTCCGGGCAAAGGATCCGACATCAAGACTGGCGTTCGAGGCCAATCATCCTCGCGGCGAGTCAACCAGGCCGGTCCCCACCAAAGGGGGTGAGCAATCAAACGGGGGGCCATGCACCCGCGTGAGGCTACGTCGCCGGGGTTCAAGTCTCCGGGCACGTGCCTCCAAATCAACGACGTTTCAGAACTCTGAATCTGAGACACTCGGTTTGCAACAAAAACCTCCAAAGAGTGGACGGACGTCTTCAACCAACACAAAACAATTTGACTGTCCGTCCATGCGTAAGAAGCCCGAATGTCCACAGTTCCACCCAACGTATGCGCCACGTGGTTCAGTAGTCGCACAAGAAGCGCCGCCCCTGACAACTCCAACTTAGGGATGGTCAATGCCGTGCGGAGGGGGGCCACCTTGCTCTTGGCCATGACCAGTGACAGCTTCACCTGGCCTGTCGCGCTGACGGTACGCAGATAAACAACGGCGGCATAACCGTTGGAAGACGCATCACAAAACCCATGAAGGGTAGCAGTATAACCCCCAGAGGGGAGGATGGCGCGTGGTAGCGCGACCTCGTTGACCGCAGGAAGTGCGGATACAAATTGGAGCCAGTCTTCCAACAGGGTTTCCCGAAGTGGCTCGTCCCAACCGAGTTCAGCGGTCCAAAGGCGCTGAAGGAAGCATTTCGCCCAAAACAATACCGGGCAGATCCAACCGTTAGGGTCGAAGGTCCTTGCAACAGTAGACAACACCAGTCGTTTAGTCCAAGTGGTTGGTGACTCCAAGTCGACATCATAGGTAAAGGTGTCTTGGACTGGTCGGTACTGAACGCCGAGGACGGCCAACATGGCGGGGTTGTCAACGTTCTCAAACAAGTGAGGATCCTGCTTATGATCCTCTAACACTCCGTCCAATAGCGCTGGCGAGTTGGACACCCATTTACGCAACTCATAGCCAGCGGAAGCCAAAATCTGGACTAACTCGTCACGTAACAGGATAGCTTCCTCAACTGTGGGAGCTCCAGTGCAGACGTCATCGACGTATAGGTCCGTTTTCAAGATGGCGGACGCTCGAGGGAACCTCAAACGCTCCCGGTCCGCGAGCTCCCAAAGCGAACGAATAGCAACAAAGGGGCTTGATCGAAGGCCGTACGTGTTCGTGTTGAGCTCGTATACAATCATGGGGTCCTGGGGGTTCTCCCGCCACAGGATCAACTGATAACGTCTGTCATCCCGGTGAATAACCGTTTGCCGGAACATCATTTTGATGTCGGCCACAAAGACTACTTGATGACGACGGAAAGACGTGATGACGTCACAAAGATCCCTCAACAATTTGGGGCCGGAATGCAAGCAATCATTCAACGAGACACCGGAAGAAGTCCGCGCGGACCCATCAAACACTGTGCGCAGTTTACCGGTGGATGGCTTGAGGACCGCGTGGTGCGGAAGGAAGAAATGTTCAACCGAGCGCCAATCTAAATTTGACACCGACATGTGTCCCAAGTCCGCGTATTCACGCATAAAATCTACGTATTTTTGCCGCAGCACCGGGTCCTTGCTCATGCGACGCTCCATCGCCAACAATCTTTTTTCGGCCGTGGATCTGGATTGGCCGAGAGGTGGTCGCACCGCAACAAAGGGCAGCCGGGTTACAAGCCGACCGGAACGGAGTCGACCGGTGTTGTTCTGAAAGAACAACTCGCACTCCTCGTGTTCCGGATTCAAGCGGGCCACCTGAGGGGGCTCCTCAATTTCCCAAAACCTCTGAACGGCGTCAGAGAGAGCGGAACCGGATGTCAACACAAAATCAGGCTCAGGTGGAGGGGGAACTTTCAACACTAGGCCCATCACTGCAAAGCCAAAGATGGTTGAGACAGCCACCAAGCCCCTCCCGTGGCGCCGTGGGGTCTCCGGCTGCAAGACCTTCATATTTCCCAACATTATTCTCCCCAGCACATCGGAGCCCAACAGCAAGTGAACCGTACAAGGGGAATCGAACCGGGGGTCAGCCAAATCCAGGCCTGACGTCAACCGTAGAACATCCAAAGGTAACTGACATTGGGGATGGTTGCCCAATATATTCGGCAGAACAAGGGCAGGAGCATCAATTTTAGGGTACGGACAACTCACAGGGGTGATTTCAAACCAGGTCCTTCCCTCAACAGTGGTGACAGCCGTTTCGCCAATTCCCTGAATCTTGCCTGAAAAGTCGTTCACATTCAGGCCGACCTGTCCCGCTAACCAAGAAGACAAAAGGCAACCCTGGGCTCCCGTGTCCAAAATGGCACGGACCACAATCGAGTCACCCAAGGGTCCCCAGACCTTGACCGAGGCCGTTGGCAACAAAACCGTCTCGATCTGGGGGGGTCCTGTAGCGGGGCAGGCGCCAACTTCCTAGCGATGCCTGGGCGGCGACCGATCGCCGCGTCCAGGCTGTCGTCGTTCACGACGAGGGTAGCATTCCAATGCTTCGTCCGCGCGGTGCCCGAGCCGCTCGCCATCGCCGGAAGGGCATATCCCACCGGATGCCTGAAGGGCGGGGGGCGCGACTCCAACCGGGGGCGTTCCGCCAGCGGAGGGGAAAGGTAGCGGTGCTGGTCTGGCCATTGTTGCCGAGCAGCCGCCGTGCAATTGTCCCTATGAGGGGAGGTCAAATGGCGCGCGCGCGGCTCCCGATCACCATTGCGAGGGGAGACCAAATGGCGCGCGCGCGGCTCCTGTTCAGCTTGCGCGAGGGGTGGAGTCTGGTCATCAAAATTGCGGGCCTCTACCCGGTTCCCAACCGGCGTGCCAGAGGCCCGGTGCTTGTCGCCGTCATACCCTCCCCTGCGCGAACCCCCATCAGAAGCTGGTCTGCCAGAGCGGTTCGCGTTGGCGCACAAAATCTCTAGGTGAGCGCCTTTACAAATTCTACACGGGCGGGGCTCGGGGCAGTCCCGATGAAAATGAGCCCCCAAACAAGAAAAGCACAAGCGGCGTGCGTTGGCAATTCGGCGACGGGAGGCCACGTGCAAGTCCAAGAACTCCGGGCATCTTGCCATATCATGTCCCGTGGCCTTACAATAGTCGCAATCAGGACGACTCCGGGTGCCAGCAAAACGGGGGGCGGGGCGACTATCAACAGGCCCCTTGGCCCTAGTCCGTCCCTGGTCTCTTGGCCTAGAAGGTGATGGGCGCGACCCCGTTGCACCACAAGTGTTGTCCATGAAGCGACACTCGTCTTCCAAGAATTTGAGGAGGTCGTCAAAGGGTGGAAGATGGGTGGAACTATCCCCACCATACCTCTGCTCAAAGCGGGACCTCAAGTCAGCGGGGAGCAACCGCAGAACGATGTGCACCAACAGATAGGACCACTGGTCCACCGGCAACTGCAAGCGTCGGAAGGCGTTGGTCGCCGAGACCAATGGGTTCAATAGGTCGGCGCGCAACGCCGACATGCTGGCAATGGCCGGTAGGCCCAAAATCTGGCCGATGTGCACATCAGCCAGGCAGCGCTTGTTCTGATACCGCCGGGAGAGGAGCTCCAAAGCGGTAGGGTAGGCTGCATCCGTCACCGACAAGTGCTGCACCAAGGCTCGGGCCTCACCTTCCAGGACTGACAACAAATAGGCCAACTTTTGGGCAGGTCTGAGATCCGAGCGCGCATCAACCAAACTGTCGAACAAGTTCTGGAAGCCCAGCCAGTGGTCCAAGCGACCATCAAAATGTGGCAGCTCCAGAGTGGGCAGTCTACTCAATAGGCCGGGGGCCGTAGCAACCGAGGCCTCCTGCTTGGCCTGGACAGGCATCCGGCTCTTCAAAATTTCCCGGGCTCGCAGAGTCAAGGTATCCCCCAGTGACAAGATCTGGTCATAATCCGCAGCAACCTTGTCACGGGCTGCCTGGCCCAACAGCTCCAAACTCACATCCCCGATGAGCTCGTTGAAGCGCGTGAACGTAGCATCCACATCGCTGAGTCTCTCCTTCAACTGCTCAAATCGAGCAAGCGTGACCTCTTCCAGGTCCACACGCTCAACCGTGGCCGCAGCTGAGGTGAACCATCTTAGCTGCGAGACCAAACCAGCGGCCGCCTCCTATACAGCCTTCAGTGAGGCCATTGCAACCAAACCTTATTATGATTTCAACCAAGTCAAATACAATACAACAATAAATCAACAATATTAAACTATCACAGCACACATATATCTACCAATACACTGAACACAATATTCTTATATTACCAGCACAACAGAAAGGGGGTACTTATGTGTGCCAATGCAATTAATTTTAATTAAATGTGAGAGCCCGGCTGACAACGGCAACAAATCAGTTCAATGTTCTAGACTTCCAATCGATCAGGCACAGGTAGGTTGTCTTGTTCACTAACCACGCTCTGCTACCAAAATGTTCGGTCCAAACCCAGGGCAAGGTATGACCGAACCTTCCGCGATTCGCGGAGACAAATCAAATTGCCCTTATGAAGTGGTAACTTACCTGGTGCCGGTGGGCTGAAGGGGATGACTAGTCCTTGATCAAGCCGGCTCTGGTACTGTATGTCTGTGTGGGTATGTGTAAAGTGATGTGTGGTCAAGTGGTTCACCAGATCCGACTATGTTTCAACAGACGCTGCCCCAGCAGCGTATAACACGTCTGGACGAAGCACAATAATAGTTCAACTGCACAATGCACATCAACTTTCACAATTTTAATGTTTTATTCAATTTCACACGCGGGCTAAGCTAACCTCAAATCGGCGCGGACAATTAACAAATAAGCCCGGTTTAATACACAATTAGGGGCGTTTCGTCTAATCAACGATTAATCACGACCAAAATCTTGCAAACAAAGGAGATTTTCTTAGATTCGGTAATTATCTCAATCAATCAACAAAATCAATGTGAACTCGTAATGGATCACGACAAGAGAACAAACGTCAAAAAAAAGCTGTCAGATGCTCGAAATGTCAAGACGTGTGCGTTCGGATACACGCATGGTACGAAACAGCATTTGTTACATCAAATACCATAACGGCATAACCCATATTTCCATTATGTGCTCAAGTTCAATAAAATTACGTCAATACATACAAGTATTGTAAATATACGAACATAAATGGTCGATAGACCGTTAAATCCATAATTCCATTCGAGACTCGCTCTTGCATGCACGTGGTTGTAAAACTTGGAGAATATCCAATGTGAGTCAATTTGAAGCGTCTTACGTGTCCAAAAAATCGTCGGGAACCGTATAACTGAGGTCTCAGGAAGTAATATTCGGGAGTTGCGACCATTATGCGTGGCGTCATGCCAACTTGTGTGCGTAGGCATTAACTTACGAACCTAACAACAGTTGTAATACAAGTTCGTGCAAATAGTATTTTGTTTGCTCACAGACGCAGTATTTTATACTGCAGCGCCTATAATGAACAAAGTTTTGCACTGCTCATATTTCGCTGAACCGCAGTAGGAGGCATTATTGTTAAATATAAATTGTATTTTCTGTACTTTATTACCGCCGATCATAAGCTGTAAAGCTCCTCATGAATAATGAAAATAAACCAGAACCATCGTCCACAATTTGGTGAAATACCAGGTCCATCGAAATCCATTCAGACAATAAAGAACAATACGCTCCAAATTGAATGCGCAGCAAATTATCGAATCGAACATCGACTACATCCGCTTGGATACTCCAAATTGTTCAAATTCAATAGAATCATTGCAGACATATCGCAAACAATAAGAGACACAGAATGGCTCAATAAATAGTACAGATGCAGCGGAACCACTCAAAAGCGTAGTGTACACAGATCGTTATTGGAAAATGTCGGAAAACCGCGTCACAGCGGGGAACATATTATTGTACATACAGTTACAATATGAGGTTTCCAATACGTTTCACACACCTTTTACGATGGCGGTACGTTGTTGAAGTATGCTAATAACTTCAATAAAAGTGCTATGACGACAATAATGTAGCTGGCATTGTTATGGTAATGTTTACTTTAATGCGTTTGTTTTGAATGTCTACTGTGTAGTTAAATATATTTTGATGTGGTAAACTCCTTGATATTTTCAATATGACTGAACAAAACTTGACTTCAATAACTTTAAAATATGAAAGAAGTTATAAAAAGAGAAAACCTGGTCCTTCGAGCCGGATTGTATCGTAAACATTATATTTAATGACACATAAGAACACAGACACTACTTTCAAATACCTTTAACTTATGTGCATTATTATTTACCCACCTGCAACGACACACATTCAGTTTACCCGTTGAAAAAGAATGCAAAAGTGGGCAGCCTCGACTGGCATTGATTGCAGCGCGTGAATTGATGGCGCGGAACACAAAGGGTTAGTGACGTATCTAGGTGAGCAGCCTGCGGCATAGCTTTTGTTCAAGCCTCAGGTAACGCAAAGCGTTAGAGGGTAAACGAAGTATGTGGGTGCTGGCGTAGTATATGAGTTTGTATAGGGAAATTGGGAACGGCGCTGGCTCACAAATTTGTATTCTTTTTATGATAAGTGTTCCTGTCATCTTGCTAATAACGGTTTGCCTGTCACATACAGTTTGAGTGAACGCATTCGAAGAGTTAACATGGTTTTTCAATGATCAGTTCAGCAACTGCTGGATTAATAACGGAGTCAAGTTTCAGTGAGTCAGTTTTACAATTTATTAGATAATGTCACAAATACAGGAGTTTGTACCTGAAATACATCATAATCGCATAATCGAAACAGTACTTTCTGGTTTGTTATATTATTAGTTATGATCCACTTTTAAGTTTCTAACAAAAATACACCTATTCAAGTATAAAAATCGAGTCGGGTTTTCCGCTTTGTCAGTAGTTCGTAAAGCGGGCGTTCCGCAGAACGGATAGGGACAGTTAGAACGTTAATTGCCGCGTTATAGCCGGAACGAAAGGTTATGGCTCCCGAGAGAATAAAATCTAAGTTAGGGTAGGTTACTTAACACCGTTGTTCGACTAGACAATGGGGGCTTGATTAAAACGCCATTAAGGACTTGATAAAGTTAGCGATATGTAAATAGAAATTAACATGAGATTTATGAATTGTAATGAAATGAGGTATGATACATAAAGGTGTGTCTGGCTGTGGATTTGTGAATGCTTCATCGAGACTACATTTTGTTAAAATTCTTATTTGCATAAATCTCGTGAAGAACTTCTGTGATAAACGGACAAAAAAGTGAGATTATAAGTTTATTTTTTCCTTAAAACAACTTAGATCTATTTCGCTTAGTTCAACTTTTACAATTTTAGCATTGCTAACCATCCTATCGCAGTCTAAAAAGATTTCATCAACACCAAATATCCAATTCATAGAAGCTACCAACAGTTTGCGGGCAAAAACCGCTTTACAAATACCTACTGTTTTTACATGAAACCTCGGAATATTCTAGCAACGTAAATAGGGTTGTCACTTTTAATTCCGTACCTTTGCTAATACCCTTCAATAAAACTTCGACAGTGAGACGGTATAAAAGCAAGAGAGCAAGTTTTCCTTTGGGGACGGCCAATGCTTCTTAATATTGGGAGGAGTGTAGCTTTAAGTTGAGGAGCTGCGGTCTTGTCCGGTAAATTACGGCTTAACTCTGTGAAAGGCGTTCGGACCGTCGAGACCGGAGATTTGCCCGGCCCAAGTCAAATGGGAGTGACAGCCCTAGGAGCAGGGCTCAGTTATTGGGTATGAATATTCAAAGTTATTTGCCAAACGTTCGGTGCGTACTCCCATAGGAGTATGCAAACGCATGGCATTTGGGTAATGAAATTTTGAGATGGCATAAATATTTGGCTTTGGTCGAATTCTATTGGGAAAACATTTTGGGATCGTAAACCTGACGAGGCCAGTTTTGAAATCCTATATTAATGAGTTTATTTACATTCACATTTTCTAAGTATAAGTAAGCAGCTATAAACAAATGAGTATTCATAACCCGCTTGCGTTCCGGCTTCCTTATTCATCCCGTAACGAAGTTTTATCCATTAAACCTCCAGTCAAAAGTCATTAACAATAAGCTTAAGACTGCTTAAGACCAATATAATCCACAGCATTTTCATTAAAACAATTTCCCTTACACGGGTTCGCTCTACACTCAACGTAACACGCTAAGAACAATTTGTTTTCAATCCATGACGTCACGAAGGCGAGTACATGGTAATGCACTTGCGCAACAGTATCGCACTGTAAACGTCATTCCATTGCTGTGATAGCCGCTAATAAAGTTGATTTACGTACTACTTCCAATGTTATGTAAAAGAGAAATTGATTATCGGAGTTGATTTATTTAAGTGTTTTCGTTGTTGTTGACATTAGTTCAATAATTGGTACCGGTAAAATAGGACTCGAAGGAATACGTAACTCATCATCATCTGCCTAGCCTTTTCCCAACTATGTTGGGGTCGGCTTCCAGCTGCAGCTGCTGCAGCTGAATACCAGTATTTTACATGGAGCGACTGGGATATATACAATATACGATATATATACGATACCACCTGGTAAGACTGGTGTCCAGACTTTTTGGGCCACTGACTACCTGTAACGACTGTCAAAGATGGACAAATGACAGCCGGGACCAACAGCTTAACGTGCTTTCCACGAGACATAGAGGAAACCGGTATGTAAGGGTGGTCACCCATCCACAAACCAACCTAGACGAGCACTGCTAAACCTAAAGATCGACCCAAAGGAATACGTAAGTATCGCGCTTTGTAAATCTGCGATATTTACGTAATCTTCAATGAGGAAAATTTTATACGCTACAAATTAATAATTGAAAGGGCTTGACTAACCGATGAAATCTGGCGTAAAAATCGTTAAAACGTCGGGCGTATCCTATAAAATATTACGTACAACATAATACTAATGCGATATTCCCGGCTCGTCAAAATGACGTAGCAACACGCCAACAAAAAGTAGATATTAATTAATGACAACATCCAACAACGTTGTTTAGCAAGGCGTCCCGCGGTATTTGACATGTACGACGTACGTAATTGGCCCGCCCGCCCGCTTCTCGAAAACATTCAATGGAGGCATTACAACAGAATATAGACGCCTTTCAGCAACACAACTTAGCCCCTACACAAGGATATATTGAGGTAGGGATAAATGTCGGTCGTTTTTGCAATTTGAAACAAAAAGACCAGCAATATTTCACTTTATTAAGCCTATGAACTCATTGGACAATGAATGTTTCGAGGAACCTCGTTTCCCATGAACCATTACTTGGCGATGGACACCAGGGTTACAGGTTCGTTACAAAGTTAAGGCTGGTAAAGCTGTAAAATATTTGTTACCTTTTCTAAGGTAGGGATTTTATATGACTAACAGTTTGTAGGGACACATGTACAATTGAACATACAGCAACATCAGAGTTCAAGACTAGAAAATGGAATGCAAGCCAGTTGCTGCGTACTGGTCAAGCGAACGGTTATCTTGTAACTTATTTTCAATACTAGCTGACCCACGCAACTTCGTCTGCGTCACATTAGAGAGAAAAACGAAAGAAAAAAAACGTCCCCGTTTTTGCAACATTTTACATTCCTGCTCCGCTCCTAATGATTGTAACGTGACGTTACATAGCCTAAAGCCTTCCTCGATAAATGGACTATCCAACACAAAAATAATTTTTCAATTCGAGCCGGTAGTACCTGAGATTAGCGCGTTCAACCAAACAAACAAACAAACAAACTCTTCTGCTTTATAATATTATAATAGTATAGATAGTGTTTATACGAACATCGTCATTTCACTTAGAAACCCTACGACAGAACCTTACTAAATAGAGCGGTACTTACTTATAAGTAGGGCCATATCTAAAGCCTTACATATCACCATTTGCCATTCATTTGCCCAGAGTTTGTGATTCGTCAATACAGTAAAATATAAACAAATCAGAATCATGGTTTACAAGCAAGACAATAAATAAGAGTTTTTAAAAGCAAACAAAGCAGCCATCTCAAGTAAATAATAAATTGAAACCAAAACATTGAATAGCACAATTTAGTAAGCTTATTAGCTCCGTTTTCTAAATACTCACATAAAATAAAATAAAAGAAAAGACCCCAGCAAAACGGAATGAAAATTTATTACAAAACAGAACGAAGCGAAAATAAACTGTAATTCAAAGATAAACCATCGAATTATGAGGAGAGGCAAACAAATTAGATACTTAATGAGGTAATACATTCAGACAGAGCTTTACGTAACGTCTGACTCGGATACGAAATGCAATTTAAAGGAAAACGATGTCATTAACTCTGAAACACCCGAAAAGAAGGGTCACAGAAACTCACAGGTGAATAGCCTGAGTGCGCCAAACTGATCCCCGATTAAATCAATCAATTTTTTTGAGCTGCAATCTGTTTGGATAACAATGGATATCGTATTACGCTAACTGGGTTGAGAAGGTCAGATAGGCAGTCGTTCAATGTAAAATACTGGTATTCAGTATTCGGTTGGACTGTATGCCGGGCCCTAACATGATATAATGGCTAAGCAGATAGCATGCATCTATTAAGGATCTTCCAATGATGAAAAGGGCCCACACTCGGTATCCTCTTGTAAAATTCACTTTCTATTTCCACCACTATGAACATCTCATCAATCACGAAGGTCAGTTGCATTCATGCAGATGGGTGACGGCCTCCAAAATGACGAATTAATTGGATCATTGCCGGCTGGTCGCGTCCGCTCATCGCTTGCACTGTCTGCCAGCTGAACGAGTGAACGCTCAGCACTGCAGCATTAACGTTTTAAAATCAATTTACCGACGGCTTCCAATTCAAGCCTCCCGTCAGGAAATTACTAGGGGACGTCGTCCCAGGACTTTATTCAATCTATGCAGGGCTTTAGACCATTTTAAATTTAATATGATCGGTTTATAGACTGCATCCTCCCCTTAAAGGGTAGATAGATGTGTAGGTACCACTGTACTCCAAATGCTCGTTGATCTGAGAGTCCAAATGTCAAGCACCGTTTATAAAAAATCGACTGCCAAAAATCTCCATAATTCCAATCAGCCTTTTCCACTATATTTGAACCTATAAACATGATGCAAAAAGCTTTTTATTGAAAACACCGCAGTTTGCCACATGGTTTTATTAAAACCTGTTACACAGCCCTCGCGTCGGTTGTGATACCATAATTCAGCGTTTTCCGAGTATTCACAGGATGGATGGTGCATACTTTTAATTGGCTTAATGTGTTAAAGGCATTTTACCATGTTTTTTCACGTTGATGAAAGCTACAGGTAAATGTATGACGAACGTATGTATCGACCCTACGGCTCCCATGAGCGTAGTGGGATAGAAATAGGGTTTTTATGAGAGGGATCCAAGAGGGAATTGAGTGTTAATGAATTCATAATGCGATCATAAGTTAGGTTCCTGAGTGGGCTGTTTATTGGAACAGAACTGGCTTTACTGTTATGGCAGTCTCCGCGGAATTGTGTCCGGCAATAGATATTGAATTGGTCGTTTATTTGTCTTGACCGCTAGCAATATGTTGATTTATTTGGGCATCAATACACAAATGCTTCCCATTTAGCTTGCATCTAGTCTTGTCAGGTCGATATCCTCGTCAATTTGTAAAGCATTAGCTAAGTCAACTTAGCTAATACGTGCAGTAAGGCTACCATTTCTCAAGATCTACGAAATAGTTTTAAGCAAAATAATTAGAGACTTCAAGACACACGAGGGAGTTTAAACCAGTTTTCCCATACAATCAATTACCTGAAGTTGTATCACATTGTACACACAATTATTCGGTTTAATTACACAATAAATTAAGCAGTTCATTAGACAAGCACACGAATTTGCAATTAAACGAACAGGGTGAAGACGACGCTTGTTCACAATGATCACCTGTACTATAAGAACGTGGAGATGTAAGATAAAAACTTACTCTTGACTTCTCGTATTCAGGAAGTATATTATTTTATTTGTCAACGAAGTATTTTGTTCTATATTGAAACAGTAAGATGTTCAGAACCTTTACATTGAATAGAGGATTATTACAACTGTTTTGCAGATTCAGATCTGATAACTTTATTGATTTACTTTACCAACCAGAAAGTGTTGACTTTAATCAATATTCACAATACGATAATCATAAAGCAGAGGTGAAAACGAGGGGTTAAACAAATCTCAATAGTAGTAATTTCGATTGCGATACCCCAATCCAAAATTCAGAGCATAGCTCCACCAATTTGCTTCTATCAATACATTTGACCCAAAACAGTCAGCGGAAAATTTCACGGTCGGCAGCCTAGGGCTATCCCAATTAATCTTATTCACGCTATTCAGCCACATTTGGCATCGCGCAATGTTCGCCACTTCGGGGGCCTCACGTCATCTCGGTTACGACCACAAAATAGACAGATATAGAAGATTCATCATGATTATCACCATTTTTTCTGCCCTTGAGTCGGTGCACTTCATCTAAGTATTCACCCCTCCCATAGTTGCTTTAGTTTTCTCTTTTGGGGCTTTTCACATTGTCAAGCGTCTATTTTTACCTATTTCTTGGTAGTTAACCTTCTGCAATTTTTTTCTTATTGTTACGATTGCGTTAAAACTCACCCAGGATGTGCCGGGATCGCCAGAGGTGATCAATTTACAGCCAAAAGAGGGAAAGGAAAGGTTTTTGGTCCTTCCTTGGATACCGTATATCTTAAAGAAATAAAAGGTTGATCTACATACGTACGTAGTTTTACGTAAAGCGTAGGGTGGTTTTATGAAGATAATCGTTTGGTTTACCGATTGTTTTATGTTAAATTCATCACTACAATTTGATTTTCTTCTGAGATTTTCCATCGCAAATATTGGAACACAAACATTAACTTAATTAAGTTTTTTTTAGATAAATAAAAGCTTTTTCATTTATTTCTTTACCAACGTATCAATCCACGATTTTTCCCTTAGCGGAAATCCCAAGGGAATGGTCCGTTTCTGTTTTTCTAGATAAGGCATAAATTCACAGAGAATTCCAAGAGAGCTGTGGGGTATAGCAATAAAAGAATATCTTGGAATAATGTTGTATTGTATTTGTAGGACTTTCATGTAATTTCAGTTTCACTATATTCCATTTCTCTATTGATTCAATTCTGTAAATATCATTGAATTGTGTCAACGTCCACACAGTTGGTTATAAGGCTATTAAATTAACAACGAGTCATAAAACATGAAATATTCAAGGATTAATTTCAGTAATGTAACTATCTATGTTTATCGTAGATCTTAAAACCTTTATTGGTACCAAAACTGGTTTGAACAAGGTTAATATGGCTGTCTTAGTACATAATGTCTTCAAATCGATTGAAAATGACGGTCATATAGAGATTTTATTAACTGATAGTAGTGCTTATTTTCTTCTAGTCTTATAACGTTGATATTTCGTGCAAGCTAAAATAACGTGGAGCTATTGTAAATTATATCACTGTTACGGCTAATACCCGAAGTGCGGCTGCACCTAGTTTTAGCCGGTTAGAACTAGGTGTAGCCACTTACTCTTGTTAAACCTAGTACGACCCGATTGTTTTCGGGTAAAACTAGATCTATCCTTCATCATGCCGGCTACAACTATGTTCGGCCATTCCCTGTTGGATAAAACTAGGTCTATCCGATATCATTCCGGCTAGAACTAGGTCCAGACAATCCCTGTTGGATAAAACTTAGATGCGTATCCCGCGAGGCCTTCTGCCCCGCGTCACACTCATGACTCACCGCATCTGCAGCAGCGGCGCGGGGTGGAGGCCATAGCGAGGCACGCGCCTCTGTAGGATGTGAGTGCCAGGTGCTGCTGATCTACTGCAGGTCTACTAGTGAGTGTGACTCACAGCGTCTGCAGCAGCAGCGCGTGTCTTAGTTTTATCTAACAGGGATTGGCGGTACATAGTTGTAGCCGGCATGCTATCGGCAGAGCTTTTTTAGATATTAAAAAAAACATCCAATAAAAAGAAACGTAGAAAGTTGTTTTATTCTTATAAATCACATTGTAATAATTAACACAAATTATTAGGAGTACAATTTTTAATATAATAGGAACAATCAGGAATTTTTTTTTAACAACACACAATAGTTGCCTATTATAATTTAAAGAATGTTATTATAATTATAAATCGTACTTTTATAAAGTAACATAAACTATCCAGGCGCCTGTTACTTGTTTCAACTTGTTTGCATCTAGTTTTATCCAACAGGGAATGGCTGGACCTAGTTGTAGCCGGCATGATGAAGGCTAGACCTAGTTCAACCCGAAAACAATCGGCTCGTACTAGGTTTAACCAAGAGTAAGTGGCTACACCTAGTTCTAACCGGCTAAAACTAGGTGTAGCCGCACTTCGGGTATTAGCCGTAACATCACTACCTATTATAAAACAAAGTCTCCCCGCTGCGTCTGTCTGTCCCTATGTATAAAGGGTGTAAAACATCTCTTCACGAAGCCGTAAAGGCACTTGTTCTCCCCATCATTGCGATCATTTTTTTGTTCTACACCATACCTGGGAACCTTCTAGTTACGGAGATATGGGGGGTCAAGTTACAACATTATGACATTTTTTTTTAAATACATGTTTTTTTTGTATGATTTTAAGTTATAACACGACCCCCGTACTATTCAATCCATCATCAGCACAATGTTATAAGTGCGTTACATTCAGTTCTACCACAAAACATGATTTATAACCTCAAAAAAAAAAGTTGTTTCCCAGCAATAATTATTGCGTAAAGTTACTTAGTTTGATGTACAGAATGCTTGGTTAACGGCTTTGTGATGAGATGGTTTACACCCTGTATGTATGCTTAGATCTTTAAAACTACGCAACGGATTTTTATGCGGTTTTTTTAATAGATAGAGTGATTCATGAGGAAGGTTATTGCATATAATTTTACGCGGGCGAAGCCGCGGGCATCGGCTAGTAAGTTTTTAAACTGAGATGATCAGTAACATTAACACTGAAAACGGGATATTTACCATTATTGAAAATTAATTGAGCACGATATGAACAGCTTTGAATATCTGAGGGTCATCGTCATCATCCACAGCCCCACTGCTGGGTATGGACCTCTCTTTGCTTGTGCCAAGCTCCGCTTACTCAGGCCCAATGTGCCTAAAATAAAAATAAAAATCCCGAACCTAAAAATACCAATATGCAAATTACAGCGTCTAAAATAAACAAAAAATTATGTATCCACCTAAAAATGGAATAACGGATGAAAGATAATGGAAAAAGCGAGCGCTAAAATTAGATTATCTGCTGGAAAGTGAAAACGAAAACATATTTATCAGTACAGACGTTTCAGTAGTCGAACTTGAGACAACTATGTGACGTAGAGACAGTAAATTTACTCTGGAGGTAACAAACGACGCATTTAAGTGACGTCACGAATGCGTGAGTTAGATACAGGCGGTTTAGTCTCTAAATGTCTTCATTTTGGACGTTTATTACCGTACTTTGGTCTCATTGTGGCAGGTTATTTTGGGTAAATTTTGCTCGTTTAATTTATGCATCTGATGATGAGTTTATTACAGTTTTGGTTAAAGAAAAATGGGCTTTAAAAACTGGGTACTATTTAGACGGATGTTTGTCATGGGAGCTGAGCTGACCAAAGTAAACTTTAATAAAATTCTGGAAGAAAAAACAAAACGCACAGGTCGAACAAGCTATTTGGTTTACAGTTTAACCCACAAATTACAATGTAAAATGTAAACCAAATAGCTTGTTCGACCGTACCAAAGGACCAATATGGAGCCGTGTCGACGGCGCGTTCGTGTTCCACGCGCGCCTCAGGCCCCGGAACATAAAGGGCGAGGAAAGAACATGGATGGGTTTTAGTCAGTAAGAGTCTGACACTCCCTCCCGCTCCGCCCAGAGTGTGAGAAGTCATTTGATGATTTCCCATCATAAAAAAAAAACAATATGGAATACCGAAACATAACTTTCTGGGTGCTTAAATATCTACCTAAATAATTATGTAAAAGACGAAGAACTTCCTCTTAACTTTTATTTCGCATTCAATTCCGTGTCAAGTACTCAAGTCACGAACCGTGTAATTACGGAATAATAATTAGACGTTTTTATTAATAAGCTTAACCGCAATAACACCTGTACTGTTACTTTGAGTAATACGGTACCTCCGTCTTCGAAGAAGGTCAGGGTAACAAAGTAAGAAACAAATTCTTAGTCATCATAACTGAACATGGACTTGTCTGAAGTATTTATAGGTGATGCGTGTGGCATGAGTTATGTTTAGTTGTAAGCTAAGCTAATAATAGGTAGCCGTTTTCCTGTGGAAGTTATTTCTTTGTTATTTATTGATTTTTAGGTTCTTTAGTGCTTTCTAACCCTCGACTGATAATCATGAATAGTGCTATAACAGCATTGCATCTGCAATTCTGCATCTTGTTCCTTCAGAAATGTTCTCCTTCTATGTTACACAAATTGATACATGTTTACTCGACTAATAGATGGCAGTTAATGTGGCTGATTGTTATATACACACTAAGGTCCACGTTTACCAAAAAGATGACAGTCTGATTATCTAAAACCAGCTGTTTAAAACACATTTTTGTCGGGGAACATGTCACTTGAACAGGTGTTTTCGGTGAACATGGACCTAAGAAGGGGAAGAATGTGACTGAGGACCACTTATAGTCGGATTTCTAAGCACATAACACGAATGAGGTAACAAAAGTATTGATGAGAAAACATTTAATCTCCTTTGGAGATCACCACTAGACAAGTCGTCAGTATAACCATTCTTACAAAAAAATCAAAGAAGCGGCTCATTATCTGAACGCGCCCCAAAAAGTGGTGGCCGTAAAGATGGTCCGTGGGTAACGCACGATCTCTCGCGAGGCGGCGAGCCTGCGTGCCGGATTGCCGCCATGGGATCTGGAAGCGATAGTCCTCGCGCGCCTACACGAATGCAGGCGGAGGTACTACGCCAGAGGGAAACTCCGCTGCCGCGGCTAATTGCCGCTCAGCGGACTGCCCTCCGGCGCGATCTCATGGCGACATGGAGAGAGCGACTGTCGCAACCCCGTGCAGGGCACGCCACGATAGTGGCGGTAAGTCCCCTCTTTAAGGAGGATCGACCGGAGGACACGGTGGAGCACACGGTGGAAGTCAGCCCTGCGTGGGCGGAGCACCGCCGTGTCCTCGTAGCAGCGGCGACCTCTCGCGTCCGGCCCTGGTTCAATCCATGGTCCGGAGCGAGACGGAATAGGAAGCCGTCACCTCCTTCTGCGAAGCAGTCATGCTAGCGAAGGAGGTGGCGGAACGAGAGAGGGAGAGAGTCTCTTCCCGGCCGCCGCGGGAGACGCACCGGGCGGCGGCGGCCACGTGGTGGCTACCGGCCACCGTAGATGCGGGCCTGTGGACTGTTGGCTATGGGCTAGCTAGCCGTCCGTCCGTCTAAGGACGACATGACCGTGTCGACGGCGCGTTTGTGTTCCACGCGCGCTTCAAAGAGATGTCAGCATAAGGGGAGGGCAAGGGCCGAAGCCTGCCGGGGTTTCGGGCCTGTTCGAAAGAGATACCGCGGCCCCGGAACATAAAGGGCGAGGAAGGAACACGGATGGGTTTTAGTCAGTAAGAGTCTGACACTCCCTCTCGCTCCGCCCAGAGTGGGAGAAGTCATTTGATGATTTCCCATCCTAAAAGAAAAGGGTATCAGGTAACCAATATTTATATACGTTTTAAAACGAAAATCTTTAAAGAAAGCGCTTCGGTGTAAAATTGAAAATTATACGAGAACATAAATGAACGCCAAGAATTTCTTTCAACACCAGATGAGTACGAAATAAAAGCTGTTTAATGCTCAGAGATTTAAATTATTTATGTTTACGACCCCTATGTAAGCACATCTGACCGCGAGTTGTGTTTAATGTTTGAAAAAGTCGAGGAAATAAAACATGTGACCCGTATAGGGTAGCCAAGAGAGTTGGAAGTTTTGTAAATTTTTAGGCTCTCACACATTTGGATTAAATATTTCTTTTGTTTAAATTGTTATTGTTAGCATGTTAATTGGAATCCCTTATTCATCCCTATTTAAAAAGGATCTAACTAATCCAACCATTGTTATAAAAATATACCTATTAGGTATTTTGATTAAACCAAACGAACAAAACAGTCCAACGCTTTGTTTAAATAAGAAATAAATCTGAAAAATATTACTATTCCTTTTATTTCGAAGCCATTCATACTCATTTCCAGACGGAAGCAAAGGATTTTTTTCCTCAAGCCTCCACAAAGAAAAGTTTTCATCCTTTTATTCTACAGGCTCCGTTATCTCGTCTCCAAGGAAATAGGATAGAAATTGGCTAGAAGGAGGTACATGAAGTATTACGTCTTTTAAATTTAAATTATGGTCCATTATTGGAGGTTTCAGATTCAATATCGCTGAATTGACTATCATAATTTATATCCTAAAAGCTCTCAGCTGGTCTGTATTATGGATGCTGACCAGTTTATTAAATTGATATTGGAAATGCAGGTGAATTTTGTAGACGAAGTGACACTTTGTTTCTAATAAACAAAGCATTTTTTTCTTTGTCGTGTGGTAGACCAGGTTCAGTACTAAGTAGTACTGAACTGTGTCAGTTTTTATGCTGCCCATGGGCCTCTGTCTTGGCCTGAATAAGCAAAGTAATACCTTGTCTGTAGTAGACATAGTAGCTAAGTCTAAACGAAGTAATACCTTGTCTAATAGACATAGGCTTAGGCTAGGCAGATGACTAGGCATAGGCTAGGCAGATGACTTTGGTAGAAGAACTGCTAGTTCTTCTACCAAAGTCATCTGCCTAGCCTTTAACCCAACTATGTCGGGGTCAGCTTCCAGTCTAACCGTATGCAGCTGAATACCAGTATTTTACATGGAGTGATTGCCAATTCGACCTCCACAACCCTGCAGTTCTTCAATAAAATGTATCATTAATTTATTAAGTTAATTGGAAAATCCACGTTGATTTATGCCGTTTACTTCTCAACTTTACAACAAATATTTGTTAAGACATCGTCTATTGTAAGTTAAAATGATGATTCGAAACTATTTAAGTATCTTTCGTTGGCGGTATTTGAGATTCAAAACTAAATAATTGTTGCGGACTATTGATAGCGTCCTCGATACACGTGTAGCCTAAATTCAGACCATAACTGTCCTAGATACACAGTTCCTCATGGGACTAATTTGGGCTTGTTAGACTGATCTGACGATGCAGAAGCAGAACCGAATTAATTACGTTATGCAGTTTTGTTGTTGGTTCGTGTTAATTGATGACGTCATGCTTATTATCACAGAGTTAGGCAGACCTAGGCAGTATCACACCTACATTTAGCTGGGAAAAAGCTGTACTATTAGGGATACTTTTGCCTACACCGTCAGGGATAAAAGTTGTGATGTTATGTTATTACAATTACATGCTTCTGGAGGTGACAATTTACAAAGTAGCGAACGTACCGTAAAACACCGATATAAATATTGTAACTCCATGAAAACGTCTATACTTTGAGCCAATAAACGTTACAAGTTTCTGCTCATATACCTATAATAACCGCGACACGGCCTTAAAAAAATATTTAATATTACGCTTGGCTTACATTTTTACGCCATTTCACTTGATACATTAGACGTAAATTGCACATTTTGTTACCCCAAAATTACTTCGCGGACGTTCTCGCGTTAATATATTTTTTACTTTAATATTCCAATGTAGGTGGGACTAAGGGCTTTATCACACTGGCGATTATTTTGAGAAGACGCCGCGCTGCAGCCGTGTAAGCCGCGTTTTTATCGTGGCTGTGCACGATCGTCGACACTCTGAGCCGGGACAGGTCGAGTGCGAGTAACAGCGCTCGTTTAGAATTGGTGTTCTTTGCTTGTCCTCCGTCCCGTGTGGGTTTTTGACAGGTGTCTCTAGAGAGACATAGACATAGCTCTCAGTCGAGAGAGCACAGCTATCTTTACAATACAGGGCGATTTAGTTACCTACATCCGTTCAAGGATGTTTCTAGCCATCATACAGCTGTGACACTGTACGCGTGTTTAACTCTGTCTTGGAAATTGAAGTCAATCACGTTACGTAATCACGGTGAAAAGTCAGCACATTGTTCAATCGCCTCTTTACAAACACGCTCGTAAATACCCAGTGTGTACAAGGCCTTACTTGAGGAACATAATGCAGAATGTTCTGAGTCTATATGAAAAGTTAATAGCAGTCGGGATTCAGTCGTTATTCCGCCTGAGCGAGTCCGCGAAGGAATGAATGAACGCTGTATTACTATTTTTAGAACAGCCTCTATTTGGAATGTTTCTGCGTAATGAATGGGCTTTTTTTATGGACTGGTTGTATCTTTTCATACATGGCTTATACTCATCTTCATAATAAACAACGGTCAACATAAAAGCATCGGTGTCTTCAATTTAAAGTTTCTGCGTAATGAATGGGCTTTTTTTATGGACTGGTTGTATCTTTTCATACATGGCTTATACTCATCTTCATAATAAACAACGGTCAACATAAAAGCATCGGTGTCTTCAATTTAAAGCAATGTTTTTAAGTGTGAAGAATCTATTTCAAAGCATATTCAAATGTCCTCACATTACCATAATAATTATATGTTTAATGACCTTACAATGGTGTCGATTCTGTTGTGCATAAACTAAACTTAATTTAGGCTATTGCTATCTTTTTCTCTCTAATAAGGCGAGAAAGGGACGGACGTAATTTAGAGCAAATTTAATTGGAACTAATATTTCCATACAAATGAAGGGTGCACGTAAAAACATGTCGACTAAAACCACGGTGAAGCACAAGGCATAAACTAGTTCGACATCTCTAACTTAGTTAACAGCTATAGCCGTCCTTTTCGCGCACTGCCTTTTAGTAAAAGATAGCAATAGCCTAAATTACGTTTAGTTTGTGTACAACAGAATCGACACCACGGTTATTTGAATTTAATTTACAAATAAACAAACGTTTCCCTCATGCATGACGTCCGAATCTCCGGATTCGGACCGATCCGGTCAACAAATATTGATCGCCGATAAGTTTGTTGGCTGTTCATTTTAGACCCAGATGTGACAGAATATTCGTATATTGTATATTCTGTGGATATCAGATGCATCTTGCAAAATCTTTTTTTGTCAACAGAAACGATATAATCATCGTTTTACGCATCAATCACATGTGTAATTAACAGCTTTATCTTATACCAAGACAAGAACACGAATCGAGTAATAGAGGAGTATGGAAGACTTGCTGAGCTGACCACAAACAAATTGGGAAAAAGGCAGAAGTATGTCGATGATGATCTTAGATCAAGAACGCATTTAGGGTGAATTTCAGCAATAAAACTGACCACGATCAGTACATATAAGCCATGTTGAAGAGCTGTCAATATTCCATATCCATAGTAGTGTCAAATGACATCAAAATCCGATTTTAACATTTTAATTTTCCCATATTGAAATCTTAGTAAAAGTCAAGCAGAGAAAATTTCACTTTAGCCACAGTCTATTTCCAATAATCTCTCAAATGTGACAGAAATGATTGATGACAGAGGTTCGAAGACATTGAACTACGGGTTGACTTTATTCTGTCTGTACTATCAACATATTTTCTAACTCCAATCTTTTAGATTTCACGCAGGGTTTATTTCTAGAGTCGATTTACTGCTGGGCAGTTTTCGTTTGGAGCTAAATGCAGTGTCCTTTAAAAGTTTTTCAACTATCGAAAAACTATAGAATGAAAGTCATTTTTACAATAAACAGTGCATGTAAGAAAAGGTATTTTCAGTTGAAGGTTAATATTCATCTTTATAATCATTTATTCGGTCATTTCTCGAAGAAAAACACCATCCCAATATGGCTCCATAACACGGTTTACGAAATCTCTCTGTTTACATCCAAGGCGCTAAGAATCCACCGGTCCTTCAAAAATAGATCTTGTATTTTGTAAACATTAACGTATAAGTAATTTATTCTCCGACGAGGTCGTTCGGAAGACAAACACGTCTAAATATAGAACCACTCGATATCTCCGTAGAATTAATCTAGTCTGAACGAAGGCCTAATAAGATAACAATCTATTTTAAACTACTTTTGTCACCACACTAGATACTTACTGCCGTAATCCCTTAAACCTATTAACCACGTCACTAAGTACCTAACACAGTTACATGACTTTCAAAGGCAGCAGCTGATATTGATTTCTCTATACGTACGGTCTCATCACCATATCGGTTATAGCATAGGTATGTTCCATAATGCGTTTGAAGCTTCCCTTGAGGGATTCGCTGTAATATTACAGAGAGAGCTTAATCAACTACTAATGAATTACTATTGATTCATTACTGACTCTGCACTGGCGTTTAAATGTGGTGCTGTTCCACAAGCGATGGGGTAGTTACGTGTTCTGCGTGTCCTATTTGTACACTACAGGAACTGATGGGACGCTACTGAAAGTGCCCAACTAGTTTTGGGCCGACACAATTTAGATTAGCACTGACATGCCAAGAAGAAGAGTCAACTATTTAACATGTCTCTATGTATATCTAAGCTAAGACGTAAAGTAACTTCAAAAAACCTATTACTAACGACCACAAAGTACGACGGACTTCCCAGGTCCTATTTGCACATGCAAATAAACATGTGTAACACATCAAAGCTTTGAACTTCAAGTTTTAATAAGGAGCATAATTTAAAACTGCGAGCTAATTCCTTGCAAACGAGTCGCGTTGAACGTATTCGTTTTACCTTTGCCGGTATTTCAGTAATGGTTGTTTGAATAACTGAAGTGCTGTATGCATATGAAACGTTTGAGGGTTAAGGATTGCTTGATAAATAACAAACAACTCTTTTGATTTAAGATTTCACGGTTTAAAACTAAACTTATATTGTCACTTACGGGATATCTTCCGTGATTATTCGTAATTTTGATCTCTCGATATTTCGACGCTCATGCTAGCGCCATGATCGCGGGTCGACTCACCCCGCGATCATGGCGCTTAAGTGACAATATAATATAAGTTCACCTCTATTGACATAACACCTCAGTCTTGAGCTGATCAGAATTTACAAATATCTGTTGAACTGTCTGTTCTGTCTGTGTGTTCTTCTAGTTATTTCATATTGATAGTACGTCTTGTCTACTGATGGTAAGTAGTAACTTAGGTCTAGTAGGCTTATCACTACACTGTAGGCGAAAAGAACTACTTACATTTCAGGCTAAGCATTACGAATCATAAAGCTAAAATTATCAAAATCATAGAAATTTATTGAATCTACATCCCAAAACATTCCAGAAAGTACGGTCCACATTCCGCATGGGAAATACAATTGTACTGAAATAAAACTGCCCATTGAACAATGTTTATCCTCAATAAAAAGCGCTGAGCCATTTTCAGGGCCCATTGGAAATATCCTAACCTTTTCTAGTTCCATACTGTAAACATAAGAAGCTAATATGAAACTAAAATTGCTTTCCACACGGAAACTTGAACAATTTCTTAAGCACACATTCGTGGAGCGAGGCGAATAATTGAGTGCGAGTCTGTAATTAAAGCCTGTACAAGTGTCGCTAAGAATGTAGGTTATACAAAGTTAGCGTTTAATTTGCTTTGCTTAAGCAACTGATAAGTTGCAACGACTTCAGGACCCTGCTGTACCTACATCATCATTCATCATGACCCTATTCTTGCCCTTATTCCAATTTACTTGGAGACAGCGTAGCATGTCTTTCTATACTTCTCTATTAGTCGTCATCTCAACCTGCGTAGCATGACCACCGCACCGTAGAAACGTCAAACGTCAACGTATCTGTCATTGAATCGAGAAAATGACAGATAAACAAAAGAAATTGTCAATACTTTCTTTGAAGAAACCCGTTTCTATGGTGATCATGTTGCGCGAGCAGAGGTATCACCCTTTCTAGCCATCTCATCTATAACATAATACATTTATCGTTTCATAGGTCACCTTGTTTTCACCCTCCAGTACATTCACTCCTTAATTTTTGTACGAAGTTTAAAAGTACAATCGGCAACAATGTTCTAGAAACAAGTGAGTGTTTTTTTTTTAGCAAAATTGAAATAAAAACGAATGGCTCAAAACAAAGGCAGTAATTATTCGAAAGAGTTTTTCACAAACACCCACCAAGGAGCAGCGACATTGTTCGGCATAATGAGCTCAAAAATAACGTTTATATGAGAAACTGTGACTCGCGAGTCTTTCATACGACGCGGGGAGGTATATAGGCATAAATGTTTGGATATCATTAAACTTTCTATGTCAACGATGGAACGTGCTGAATAAGGTCTTTCAGCAACTGAAGGTGGATTTAATATACTTAAGTTACAAAAGCTCTATGAAATATGGCTTCAATCTTGGCGTGCTCTCAAATTATTAGGCATACCATCTCATATTTTTAGCAATCCGTCATATACTTAATAGCCTTTAAGCCAACAATGTTGGGGTGTATTTCCAGTCTGCAGTCTGTATTCTATATGGAGCAGCTTATCTGACCTCCACAATCCAGCGTTATGGAGGCATAGGTAGGTTACACGATTTTCTTTGAAAAACTGGTTGTCTGCCTTCCAGGCTTCAGACTATTTGCAGCGAATCAATATAAGATTAAACTTCGATGAGCCTTATTTCAAATACTCTCAAAACATGCTAATTATATTACACAAAATAAACAAAAAAGGGACCACCATGTAATATTCAACAGTAGCCACATATCGGACGAGTGTAACTGTCTCGTACGTGACGTCACGGCCTCACCGTGCGGTGCGTGTACAAATCCCTTCACGGTCGGCCAGGCGCCGGCGCACGTCCCGCCCTTCGCGAGCCATTTGTGCCCACGTGTCGGAATTTTTTAATAGAACCGGAACACCGTCCGTCCGGTTAGTGAATCATCCTGGAGCCCGCACGGAATTACACGTTTTTCGCTCATTGCGTTTTCGTGTCGGGTCTACTATTTTTATTGGTGCTTAGTTTTCCTGGGAGCCTTTTGAGGTGTTAGGCTAGGCTTTAATTTAAATTCATGGGAAAAATATTTTGTTTTCATGCTAAGCTAAGCTTATAATTTTGCTGTGTTTAATATTATGGTTCTTTCAAAGGAATCCAATAAATATTAAACACCCTAGTGACCTTTTCCTAGAGGGAAACTTTTCCTACACCGCTCCGAACTTAGTAAATGATACTCCGAATAATTGTCCATAACGTCGACTGAATTCAGATATTCTTTCACACTACATAAACTTGATCTCTAGGGAATAAAACCTCTGTAGAAGCGACAAAACCCAAAAAAGATTTAGGACGGCAGCAGAAAAACTAAATTTTCACATAAATAATTCAGCGGGCAACATTTTCAGCAGAAAAACAAACGAAATCCAAGTACAGCAAAAGAATTATGGGCGTTATTTCTCAAATTTTGAAATAATCTTACTACATAAGGAATAAATATTTTTCGTCGGCCAAGAGCGATAAACAAGATTAAAATTACACGAAGCGAAGTGGGCGAGGCTGGGTTATAAGTCTCGAAGGAAAGCTGGAGTTAAATGGCTAGTTTATAGTACAAACAAAATGGTCAACAACGAAATACAAACAGTTGGAACAATGAAACAGCCACCAGGTTGCGCTATGAATATCTAATGAAAGGGAAAATGATACTGCAGAATGGGTATCATAAAGCTTAAAGGACAATGGAGGTTCAAGGCCGTAGACGGATGCTATATTTTACAGGTACGGGACATGTGCTATATACTGAAGATTCTCTTACATACGATCGTAAAAGTTAATACCCGTAGACAGTCGTAAACACGAGCATGAGGCCAACGAATGAACAGTAAATATTATCTTATCATTTTGTTATGAAAGTGAGAATTTTCCTCGCATAAAGTGTAATTACGAAATCAAATTAATGTAGCAACTTAACTGGTCCTTCGAGCCGGATCTAGGACAAAACATCTTATGAAGCAGTGGACTGTAGTGGTTTATTGGAGTGACAGAGGCACGTTTGAGTATATTCGTTTAATTATAATAGTATTCTACAATTTTATATGACAGCTTGACCTGACATTTACAATTAACAAAAGTTAACCAAGTCACATGGTTACACCAATGGAACAATATAATTCTAAATATATGAAAATAATAAACTTGTAGAAAATGTTTGATCTAAAGCCAGTCGCAAACATTAGCTGAGAAATTGCTCGACTAACAAGAATATTTGATTTGGCTGCAGCACCAAGTTTCATATTTGCATTCTCAAATAATAATTTCATCTATCATGCATTTTGAACTCAAATATTCACTTAGCACGTTTATTACTAAAATGTTTTAGTTGCAAAAACATGTACCTCTACATTTGTTTTCGAAGTTGTTGGTACAGCCTGTCTAACAGAATATACTTCGGGGATTTCAAACTGTCATTTCTAAATCCTTTTGGTAAAATTACATTATAATAAAGACGTGGTTGAGAAAAAAGGTACCCAGAATACACCTGGATATGTAAAGCTTACAGTAGAACGTATGAATTAGGTTAACGGACTCACGTAATGTTAATATAATGACTATATACGCCAGTAGGTACGCGAAAACCTTTTTAAAGTTAACGAAAGGAAACGGAACTTGATAACGAGGGTGGCGAAAGTCTACCATTTAATTTAAAAAGATATTTGCATTTATACACCGTGTTCCTGAGGATATACATTAATTTTGAATAATACTTCTATAGCTCTTGTTAAACATATCGTACAAAGGAAGTAGTAGTTTAAATGGCATAGTTTTTAAGTTATTGGTAATTTAGTCATTTAAGTTTAACCAATTTAATTATGTTGTGCTGTGAGAAAGAGTCTTTATTTGTAAGATGTTGCCACTTTGTGCAACCAAAACTATCAAACTGAATTTCATATCGCAATGTTCAAAGTACACTTGTGAACAAAATAACCTAAGTTTTAGACATTTTGTGTTGTGTTGTGATAAAATGAGTTTGTAATCTAAGATGAACATGATATTTTTTTAACTTATTGTCACTAAAAGTGAAAAAAATGGTAAAAAGAAAAGTAAGTAAAAAAGATGGTGAAAAAAAAGAAAATAGTAAAAAATGGTCAATTTAATGGTCTGAATAACATGCCGAAGTTAATGTATAACCTCAGGAACACGGTGTATAGAGTATGAATGTGGGTTAGAGTAGAGGAAGACCAACGAAACGATGGATGGACTGTTTAAAGAATGAGATTGCGGAGAAAAAAGGTATCTGATGAGATGCCAAGTAACAGAGAAATATTGAAGAAGACATGCGCCGTTCATAAATAAATTAGGCTAAGGGCAGGTGAGAAGAATGATTTAGGTTTTGTATATTCCTGAATCGCGTTGTACAGAGTCTGAACTGTATTCGGTCAAAGCCCTTTCTGATATATATAGGAAACCCCTCTTTGGCCCGAGTGTCAGCATGGCACTTTAAGCCCCACAGGGCATCATTTTATCTGGCGAAACACTAGCCATTCCCAGACCATTGCTCTTGAGACATAAATTAACATTAACTAGACAAGTCTGGGACTGAATGCGGTTTTATTTAACAGAATATTTCATGCCACATTGTATTGTTAATTTATCTGTCTCAAGAGAGAGAGTATTTTACAATAACAGCTGAGTTGGACAGGAATTTGTTATTGTTTTACTTACTACTTTTTACTAGTAAAAAATAAATAAAAAATCATTGAAAAAAAATTGTCAGCACGACAGGTATTTATTATATTAATCATCACATCTTCATAACACTCGGTTTTATCATCCATTTGAGCGTACCCAAACGCATAAAATAAATATTGACAAAATAATCCAATAACTTCAGAAAGAAGTATGCAATGTTTTTCCATGAAACGAACTAAGCATAATGGAAAGTCTGTCGAATACAGTTGGCAATATTTTAAGTTTCTAGACAATTTCCGGGAACATTGGGCATGATTCCCGGAATCTCATAAGCTTCTTAACCTAGGGCGGTGAAATAGTGCCTGGGGGTAGAAATATATTCACGACACGGAATATCAGACAGTACAGAAATGCGTAAATAGTGCCTGTATGTGAGCTTTTGTATGAAAACATATTATTGAGCGTTGGCCTGATAGATTTCCAGAATACTGAGAAGTTGAAGAATTATACCTACAGTGTGTCCGGACACGGACTAGCGATAATCTAAACTTAATATATTTCTTTTAAGTTATGGTATTGTGAACACATTGATTTGTAATGCAGAGGGTAGACAATATTATTGCCTTTCGAATAAGCTTATTTTTATCTCAGTATGACTAAAACTTTGAGAGATATGTTTTTTTTTGTACTCGCATAGAGCATATTTCAACAAAAAAACAAAATGGCTGCCACATCGCGGGTAAGTGTATTGGACCCAAGCCTAGGGTGTAATTGTACTTTAAAATAGTTTATATTTAAGTATTTAGAATATCGCTAGTTGTGTCCGGATCCACTATATAAGGGTTCCGTACCCAAAGGGTGAAAACAGAACCCTACTTAAGACTCCACTGTCTGACACCAGGCAGTATCTCATGAACCGTGATAGCAAGACAGTTGAAATTGTCACAGAACGTGTAAAATAAAATTAAAATTAAAGGGGGCTCCCTTACTACGATGGTACAGACGATGGTTCATGCGCGAGCTCGACTCGCATTTGGACGGTTTTATTAACAATATTTGTAGATAGTTCTTCTTCAGTTCTTCATTACTATATTTGGAGCTTTTAATGCCGCACTGACACAAATATAACCTAGACCAAGCTTTTCAGACATTCCAGGCAATTAGTTGTATAGTAATTCTCAACATCAAATTGTTAGATCACTTACCTGTTTGTCCATACGCAAAGATACAAGCATTGTACCCGTCGAATGCATTGTCGAGTATATCCCTGCCAAGACATTCGAATACTGTCTTCTGAGAGGCAAAGTGTGGCAGGGATGGGTCCAGGGAGTAGAAACAGTGGTCGAACGCAAATGTCTTTGGTTGTTTTCTGAAACAATTGGAAAAAAAATACAGATAAGTCATAAATTCGTTATGTGGCAGATGAATGCTGGTCCAAGGAGTGCTTGAGGAATTCCTACACATATACGATTTAATAATAAAATAAAGTTCTGATACTACATCTCACATTAACTATATGTGATTGAACATCGCTTTCCCGGTGACTCAATAATTTTATGACATTAATATAATTGAAAATTTTCCGTGGCAAAGAACAATGGGAATATCCATGTAAGTACGCAAAAACCTACCCTGGTATACTGGTATTATACACACCTCCAATAAAAACTTGTGAACATGTACACATTCAGTTACGAGGTCGTCTAGAGTTTGAAACAGCTTTAATATCCTCTTTTAGACAAAGGTAACCTACACATAAACAGAACGGTTGCGTAAACGCCCCATGGACGGCAATCGAGCACTACCCACACGTGGGTCTTCCAATCAAACTATGCTATGTTTCTAACTTTTAATTAATTGCAGACCTTTACAGAATCCAACGTTTTGTTAAAACAATATAATTTTATTGAAACTACGCCATTTATGCGAACTACGCCTTTCTATGTAGTTGTCAGAAAGTTAGATTGGACACGATTTTGATAAGGGGCTCAATAATTTTGGGTTCATGTTATTTAGTTTGGCTACGTGTTTGGCATTTCTGGAAACTGTTTGCTACCCGTACTTTACAAAAATACAGTAACTTAAAGTGGTCGTGGTAACAACTATGTTTTGGAAGTGCCTCATTTCTGGCGCCTGTTCATTCGTCTAAGAAGCATATGACCT
Source organism: Xestia c-nigrum (assembly GCA_916618015.1). NCBI lineage: Eukaryota > Metazoa > Arthropoda > Insecta > Lepidoptera > Noctuidae > Xestia > Xestia c-nigrum. The sequence goes on along the minus strand of OU745245.1, from coordinate 6,517,172 downwards.
GAAACATGTCAAAATGGCGGAGTGCAACAGAACTCTTTTCTCTCTGAAGCGCGCTCTAGCTCTACATTGAAAACCGCAGTTTATTTCACTATTTTTACATCCTACTCGCACAACAGAAAAATATTTTTTTTTTCTAGAAATCTGTCCTAGAAGATATTATAACCATTTACTTCTACATAATTATATAACTTTATGGTTATTATTTAAATAAGAATGTTGTTCTTACGTAACAAAAGGGTGTTTGTTTTAGAGGCGAATTTTGAATTGAAATAAAGCACTGAAAAAAAGAAAACCTTTAGGAAACCGCTAAAGTCTAGTCTAGGTTAGGACATAACTTAAAGTAAATGCTGAATTCCTCCGAACGAGAACAGTAGCAATAAAATCTGATCACAGAATGACACGAGCCAATACCCTTTTCATAATATATTTTCCTTAAAGTTGAATCACTTTATATCCCCCCCCCCCCCACAGCTAAATTCGAGCTGTAGAAATTTTCAGCCAACTTAAAGCTCCACGCTGAACTTATTTTTCCGATCCAATATATTCTGTCCCGTTCACCCAATCGCATATAGAGAGGGACAGAAAAGGAATAAATTCCCTCAATACTTTTCGTTTGGATTGGATACGGGTCGCGTGCCAAGAGATAATGTTATTACTTCGATTTATTGACCTAATTGTTGTTTCTTAACGATAGTAGGGTGACTGTTAATCCTACTAGATTTGTATCTGGACGCCTCATTAGTTTCTGCGGCTTAATATTAAGCTTGGAGTGTTTTGCTTGCTTGTTTCGTTAAAAGTTCAGTGACCTTAGCTTTGGCGCATTCGCTAATGTTAGTAACTTTGCTAATATGCTAATGTGTTCTCGTTGCTCAAGTTATTAGTTAAAATTAGGGGCCTGGAACTTCTGAGCTAGCTAGTAATTTCGCTTATTAAAAGTGTGCCTGGAAGGTATAAATTTTACTTAGAGTTGTTTTAGAACAACATTACAATCGTAACTTGCAATTTTCCTGTACGTCTCAAACAACAATGACTTCTAGAGTCATAATTTCAGATACCTACATTTTTCTTAGATGTCGTAGGTCGAAAATACATATGTAACAAAGGGTATATAAAATACCCTGGACTCTTAGATTTATTTGTAGACATCTACAACTTTATTGAGTTGGGTACTTACAACAATAGAGTGTATTGACCTTTCCATACAGTTGCTCGTCCTTGTGGAAATTTATTTCGACCCTTTCCACGCTTCTAAGAGCTGAATTCTCAAGTTTCCTTTCCGATGAGAGACGATACTTTCCAAATTTCCGATTAAATTTGAAACTTGATACCGAATTAAAAGATAAGGGCAAAGTGAAGTTTTGTTAAATATTGAGCAGAAGTAATTATTGCCACTTTGCTGAATTTTTTAAAATAACTGTAGCCCCTAACTAAATATCGAGAATTAAACAAGTACGTGGGTGGGACCTACCACAATGATAACTACGTTTCGGTTATGCCTCATATTTTTCAGTGTTAGCATTGATAAATGTAGAATGGCAGAACCAATCTTACGTAAAGCACGATCATTTTTTTTTTATAGATCCAGCAAGTCAACATTTTAATTCTCAGCATCTATAACTTCGTTCCAAACTCCCAGCACAACAAAATTCATCAAAGCCAACGTCACTCGGGTTACACACACTACATGCAGGTGGTTATGACAGAATTCAATTTGCCAAAGCGACTACTACGTCACACCTACGAGCCTGCACGGGTTAGTAATCAACGCCCAGACATGCTTTGCCAATTTCAGCTCAGTATTAAAATTATGCAAGGCGAGGAAACCTACGCGAAAGGGAAAATTGCGAAAGACGCCAATAAACAGATCTCAACTGATAACTATGTGCAAATGCTTGTCACTGTCTATGTTTGAGACTAGTATTTGTTTAACATGAATGTTAATTCAAATACTTACGAGTATTTATGTGACAGTAGTTGTTGATAAGATATGCTGTGTGGTCTCCAGGTGAAGACAAACAATGGACTTGATATCTGTGTAATAGAAGATAAGATACCTTTACCTTAACCACTTTGCGAATCGCAATTAAGGAGACTCGGCCACATGGTACATGCACGTTCCATATCGCAGCGATTCCCCGAATATCCGCTCGATCAAGAATGGTATAAGAGACACTAGAACCGATACATTTGAGGCCAAACAAACAAAAGTCCTAATTAGACCAAGAGCTTTCACTCCCAAAACAAACGATGCGATGTAGCAAAACTCATCCCTAACAGATTCGGCCAGAGCATAATTTCAGTTAATTTGTGCAGATCGCAGTGAGATTAAAGTTGCTAACGAGCATCGCTATCCATACTTAGATAGAAATCGACAAGCCGCTTACAAGTACGGCAATAAAGGCTGAGTTCTAATGACGAAAGCTTGACTGGCGTTTGATGAACGCGAGTTTACAACGGCTAATGAGGTACGCCTTTCTAGGTGAACGCCTAGAGTACAATCCGTGAGCGTAGTTATAAACGGGAGTCAGGCGTTTGCCGTCTGAACTTAGCTCCAGGGAGGGTAAAGTTGTAGTTTCCGTGTGCAGCCGGGACGTAGTGTTCTGATTTCACATGCAGGTGATGGTTTGACATTTTGGATCGTAGTTGGGAGTTAGGGAGTCAATAGTTAGGTTACAGTTTGGTGCCTGAATACAAGATGTTATTTCCAAAATGTGGTGTATTGAAAGACAGAATATTGTGCAGAAAAATTGCTGTATCTTAAAATAGATATGCCTAACACAGAAACAAGTCTTGTTACAATTACATTAGACAACAACGTCTATTACACTTCTCATATTCTCACGAGAAACAGTGAACGAGAAAACTTTCAAGAGACTCCGCTTCGAGACAAGAAACTTTCATAAAACCCAGTCAGTCGTAACAAAAAGCATGGATTCAATTATGTATCATGTTTGAGTCACGAACAAAATGATTATCGTATACTCGTATTGTTTCAAAGATCCTACGTGCGATTTCTAAGCTGAAAAGTCAAAGTTGCAGTTTTGGCAACAATACCTTCTTCAAACGTCTGTGATGTAAGTTGAACAGGGCACATGTAGTTTTGTCAATTTGTGACTACTTCGTCTTTTTTCGTATTGAAGGTACGACTTATTAAATTTCTTGAGCCCTGTATGTGGCACTTAAGTCCTCTAATGTACAGGTGTAGGGACACAATAGACATTCCAGCAAGATGGCCACGGTCTGTCACTACGGGAACAACAACTACTAGGGGACCAACGTGTGCCATTAAAAAGATGAGAATTTCACAGTTGTAAAATAAGTTTTTAATCGTCTTATACTTCGGCAGGTAAAGTTGCTGTTTACTGTTTGCCTTTAAAGAGAAAGGTAAGAAATATTAGATCGTAAAATTTTAACGGAGTTTTCTTCACGATCACAAGAAAATGTATAAAGTTTTGATTGATTTATTAGCTTTCTCTGAACAACTTTACATTCAAGAGCTAATATTGTTAATGTTAAAGTAAGTATGAAACTGAACTTGCTAAACAATTGTTTTCAGGTACATATATCAACGATCATTACCGTTTGCAACGATACATCCAAAATTCCTATGAAGACTATTAATTCTGTTGTAAGGTCGAAGCCCTACCTTACGTCTATGCCAATCCCCTAAAGTGCTATCCACAACCGCAGAGTACGAAATGGTAGTTCAATTTCATTAAATATAACAGCAATTTTGCTTATAACCTGTATATCAACTTAAACCACGGACAAGTCCTGTCTAACTTTGCATGCAACTAAGACTGGCCTGCCTGTTCTAGTATCATTCTGTAGCCCAGTAGCCGCAAGGCATCCAAGTAATTACTTCAAGCAGAAGAAGTAAAGTAAGACACACGACAAAACTTTTAACACACAAAAGTTTAAGCAAAAAGAAAATTTGCAGGCGTGTGCCCGACAATTTTCAAGTTGGTAAAAAGAGTATACCTCGCGCGTTTTCGCGCAATTTCCTGGTATGTCTTCAAACAGTTCGGTACGTTTGAGAATTGGCTCGCAGTCAAATAAACTACGGGCATATCAACCAGCGCAATAATGGCGAGTGTATGTCGAAGCGGGAAGTCCGCGGCGGCAGGACGCCGGAAGGCTCTGCAATGTTTGCTATAAAATAACATTCCCTGGCAACAATCCAAATGCTTACTCACAATATGGATGCGGCGGGACCGCAAGACACCGCCCGTCAAAAAATTCAGATACATTCTGCAATACAAGCAGTTTCTGAAGGGTTTTATGACAACGACTTGGTTGAACGGAGTCAGCTAAGCTATGCGAGGATTCAGGGACCATTTAAGTGCAGACGTAAAATGGAGTTCTGAAGTAATGAAACGTTTCATGTCAGCGGTAAAGCTTACACGTGAGACACCTTTATTTAGGTTAGTTCCATTTTGTTTGAAGTTCACTTGACAAGAAAGTACAAACTTCGTTTTGCTCCATCGTTCATCTTTATATAGAATTTTGTTTCTTTTTTCAACTCAACAATAAATTACCTTGGCAAAGGCGTAGTTTCTGAACAAAGTGTAAAGTACACTGCTAACTGTAGAAGTATTTTCTCACTCGTTCCAACATCGGTAACAATTAAAATTACAAATACTACGCTCGAATTCAACACGAACGAATTGAAGGTAATTTCTGCTTCTATACTATGGAAGTTAGCTAAATCGAACTCATAAGTACTTGTACAAGCTGTGGGCTCATTAAGATATTTATGATAGTGCTAAAATCACTGTTCTACGGATAAACGGCCACTATAACTTTGCTTAATCGACAGTGAAACCAATAAAACTGGTTTTTGAATGAGTAACTTTGTTATCGCTATAGATTTATATTTCCCTTTTGACCTCGGTCTTTATCCCAACTTTATTTAAGACGTTTATAACTTAATACTGTAAATTCTGCTTTAATAAATACTCAAACAACAAATCATAATATCATCGTATTGTCTCTTATACATATGAAGAAAAGCCATGTGTTTAGTCAGGAAAGGTTTGTCAGTTAACAAGATTGAGTTGCCCAATAACAGTATCAACACTGAGTCACTGATGGAAGTGTTATGCTTAATTCATAATATAGTGTCATTATTAAAAAAAACACAAAAAAGTGAAAAATAACTTTAGCTTCTGAAGTCGGTGACGTTTGTTTGATTGATTATATTTTTTTGTCACCGACTTCAGAAGCTAAAGTTATTTTTCACTTTTTTGTGTTTTTTTTAATAATGACACTATATTATGAATTAAGCATAGTGTGTGAAGTGCAAGTGTTTTTTTTGAAGTCGGTTTTATTTTTTGTAAAAAAGTTTTTATTTTACACTTTTTAGTGGTTCACATGTGCTTGATACACATGGAAAGTGCATACCGTTACAATTACAACGAGCCCAAACACGACTAGGATACATTGTGTCATTATGGAGTTCCATGACTCATCATCAGATCTGATGGTAGAATGGTTCTTATTGAACGCAAATGCTTCACTTGTTGTACAAAATACCAAAATCGCTGTACGTTTTCCTATAAAATTTGAAGAGTTCCCTCGATTTCGCCAGGATTCCATCATTAGATCCCGATTTGGTGGCTATGGGACCATTTGGAAAGTATACCCTTTCCAACAAAAAAAAGAATTTTTCAAATCGGTTGGCAAGCGACGGAGTTATGCGCGAACAAACATAAAAAAAAAAATAGAAACATCCGAATTGAGAACCTCCTCCTTTTTTAGAAGTCGGTTAATAAAAGTACTACCGCGTTCACTGATGGTCGACCACTTAATCGATTAATTATTTTGAAAAAACTAGACAAAAAGAAACAAACAAATAAAATAACAAGCAAAGTTCATCTCTATATATAAGTACTAAAGACTTATTAACACAGCTCAAACGAAACAATGAATGCACTCAGCTTGAAGAGCGCAACTGTGAAGTCGTAAGCACAGGAAGTTTCTAGTTCACTGACTACGAGCAAGACTCATTGAGTCTTGAAAAGAAGAACGGATACCAGACTCAATATTATTTTCTATCGCTCTTTTAAACTGACATTACTTTTCATTATTATGCTCTGTCTCCACCTTACATTTGAGGTTGGTTTTCTTCGGAGACTTGTCTGGTTCAATAACTTCTTTTGTCGGGGCTAGTCTGTTAACGACAGAGGCAATATTGTACGCCCAGAAACTAACTCAAAGTTATTGTTGCTATACGTCTCAGGTGAGGCCATTTCAGCTGCCTATTTGTCGGGGCTGGGGAAATAATTCCTCATTTTGTTGGCAGAAATATTGAAGGAGGGATTGGTAAGAACTCCTGCTTATTCCGAATAGAACTATTTTAAAACAATATAATAGCTCTTGGAAACCTAGTCAAATATTTTACATTGCTTTGTATTAAGATTCTTGGAACTTTGTAGATAGCGTTGCGCAGCTCTGATTTTTCAGCTTTTGTTACGGAATTCTGTTGATAATAATTTCTTCTACAATGTAAAGAATAATTGTTTGTAGAAGCTTTTGCTCTTTATTCCCGGAATGGCTGTTGGAGAATTAATCATTAGGAAAAATCTTTTTCTCGGCGATTGGCGGGGTGTACATCCAGAGATAATTGATATTCCATTAGCCATTCTGAGAACTTCTGAGATTTACCGGATTGATTTGCTTAAACACGTGTCCAAATTTTGTACAAAATATGTTAACACAAAGGGTATTTGGAGTTAAATACAGACGAACCAATGTTACATATTATTTTCACGTCAAAACTCAGACAGCTCTTGAAGCGTATTTTTATTTTCATCCTGAAAATCTGGGTTTTTTTAATTTGAACAGGGTTAATAAATGTACGGTACTCGTTTTGGATTATACCTTCATTTCTCTATATCAACAAAACACTGAGCCGTCGAAAAATGTTTACTCAAATCTATTTCGGTTCATAACTCGAAAATCCAATCCCGTAATTATTCACGTAACATAAAACATAATCCTCTTATTTCATGGAAATTAAACCCGTTTTATGTCTCAAACTCGATGTTTGCAGAGCAGGATTAGTTGAATGGCGAAATAAAATGTACCTACGTAGTAACATAAAATTTTATTTCTATGACCCTCTGAAGGTATACCTTTCAGATTCAACTTCAGTTTGGGCAGCACTAAACACGGAATTACATCTATGATCAAACGTTATAGATTCGAATAGCCTCTAAATCTTTGTCGCTACTTCGATGGTTTTGGAAGCCTACATATCACTTTTATTACACATTCAGTCATGAGATTCGTGTTGAATATAAAGATAGATTCTTCAAATGGAATACGCTGAAATGATTGCCTAGCTAGCGCTCAAATCACATCTAAGCATGTCAAAGTTTATATTAGCTGCTTGAATGGTAACACAATCCTATAAACTTTACAGAACAGTGAATGTTAAACAATTGGACCACGCTTTATTAAAATCGATATATCAGTGATACACGTATACGGACACAGTGCTTGATAGTGAATAGTGGCAACATTTTAATCCGACAGATAATATCGATGACACGCTGAGTTTCATCTAAATTGAAACCGATGCACATACACAATGTTCGTCAAGCTAAAGGTCATATAAATAAGCAATGATTATGTCAGACTAATCAGGTTCTCTACAAAATAATCACAAAAGCCAGTGAAAATATCAAGATTGAAAACAAAATTAGGCACAAATAGCTTTGCAATTAGATTTATTATTGTGAGGAGATGGAAACTGAGACAAAGGGAAAATAAACACAGGACAAACATGTAAAAGGGACAAATTGAATTTAGTGTGGATCTACATTCATGGTCTTTTGGGAACGGGTCCAACCACATGGACGAAATGCAATTGTCCCGTTTCTACTACAGGACCACACAAGTAATGTGATATAATCCTTCACAATTAGTATTACGTAAACCCATCTAAAACGTTTTCCACCACACACAGAAGAAAAGCCATAAGAGATTTTCATTGTATTTTTAATTAAATCAATCTTTGGAAGAGGGAGAAAATACTGCAGCCATTTTAAAAGCTGATGTATGAAAAAGAGGGTGTTTCCGATTCGCGGGTAGACGAAAATATCGGAGAAGAGTATTAAATATGGTCTCCCCTTCGAGTGTTAAGCTGTCGTTTCTGTAAAGGTACACAGTGATAATACGGGCGATATTGCTCCCCTGAAGATTATCATGTCTGGCACGTTGGGGGTAATAACAAGAGGGTAAATAGGCACGTGAATGATGTAGTGAAAGCTTTTAAAGATAACATTAAAGACTCGATCTTCTGTGTACTGAAGATTTTCGATGGTCTAAATTCTGTGCAAAGGAACATTATGAGATAACCTATTTAGATAATGTTAAGAAAAGAATTCATTGTTGTGTTCAGAAGATATGAACGCTGTTTTTTTCCAGGTTCTGATATGAACCTCCATTGACCGTGACCAAAAGCACCAGTTTTCTAAACTTATAAGAATGAACAGAATACTTCATACATAAGTAAAAGTTGTTTCACTTCCTCCAAGTTCTCTATGACGCTTTTAAAAACTTTTATCCATTTGGGACACCGCATACCTGCAATGTTTGACTGCCATCCATTTTTGTCTTAAGAAATCTTTGTTGTGTAAGTTCGGTTTCAGTTTTGTTATGTTGCAGGAAAGCAGAGAGTTTTAAAAAGTTTTAAGGTGCTCTTCGAGCTTATATAGGTACGAATGATGAAGAGGATCAAAACACGACAACATCCATTCTTCTTGGACTCAGTAAAGCTTCTAGTATTAACATCTCTGGGGAAAAGATTTTAGTTCAATATTCTTCGATGTAAGTTAAAGTTCTTTGATGGGATGAATATTCCGATGGGTATTAAATACCATGTTGTATGATAGCAAGAAAAATGCAAATAGTTTCTCAATACTATAACGTTATTAAAACTGAACTTTGTACGATCATGTAACTCTATAACCACAATGGCTACGTCCATCAGCTAACCGCAAACTATTAGCCATCCTTTTGAAGAAATAGAAATCACAACAAAAAAGGTTTTTAGTTGCGTTAAGTAAGAGACAATAGAGCACAAAAAGTATGAAAAGGCCACTTTCTAATGATCGTGACCCGCGGCTTGCGCAAGCGTCAACCATGACGTTTAGATAAAAGTGTCGTTACTCGTTTTCGTTTCATCTGATAACAATTCTTGTTTCCTTTCTGATACCGTTGAAAGTACAGTGCTACAAGGATATTTTGGCGCCCGAATTACGTCAACAGGCAGTTACTGCCAAGCTGATAGTAGATTTGTAAATTGTTTAGGACGCTTGTAAAGAGTCTTGTACAGCTACATTGACTATGACAGGTATCCCTTCTTTCAGTTACCATATTGAGCCTACACCATCTAATCATACGCACGAAGTGGTAGGCAGAAGTTAATATTTCGTACAATATCGAAGTTTTTGTGAACTTCAATATTAAGCAAGAACAAATACCAAAAACCATTTTCTTGTCTACTTAACACGTCAGACGCAAAGTTCGTATCTTTCTAAACTGATTAGAATACGAAATTATATTTTATAAAGTTTGTTTATAAATAGTCTTGGTTTTTGTTTAAATGTACTTCTTCGACAACTGTTTAAAAATATATTAAAACAAGATCAAAGGACTTATCGTTTTAAATCTAAATTATAAAGTTAGTTAATTTAAGTTATCTACCCGCTGTCAATGATTCAGCTGCCAAAGTTAAAACAGATTAAAAGGGCCATTAATATTTTAAAGACTTTCTTCAAATTATCTTCTAAGGAAAATACGTTAGTGCAAAGGCATAGTGACAATGATTATGATAATGAGTTGGACAGAACTTACGAAACTTGTAATGGGATAAGTTTCCAGTAAAAGATCCGCATACAAATGTTTGTATGACAAAAAGAAAAAGATATTCCTCGGAGACGAGCCTTTAACTGGGAAACTTCGTGATCTTTTATTACGGAGACGTTGTACTAGTTACTTATTAATAGTTGCCTACAAAATTCAAACAATTTCAGAGTACATAAGGAATTCTAATCGTTGGTTGGAAAATTCTATACAGTGTAAAGAAATTCCGGAAAGTAGAAATTTGCTTTCGCTTGTAAAAGTTCTAAGTGCACAATTTTGCTTAGCTTTTTGTGTTTTCCAAGAATATGCAGACCGCGGGTTTCTAAAACTAAGTAGGTAAGTACTTATGCATAAAAGAAAAAAAATAGAGTTTTAAATCTACTTAAAACTACAGTGTGTTTTGCGTAACGACTCGACTGGCGTAGTGGTAGTTAGGCTGCCTTGCGTTCTTAGGGTCCTGGGTTCGAATCCCGGTAGGAGCAAATGTTTGTGTGATGAGCATGGACATTTGTTTCCGAGTCATGGATGTTTATATGTATAATAAGTATGTATTTACAAACAAGAAAGTATATATGTAGTTTATCAACTATCTGGTGTCCACGACACAAGCCTTGCTTAGTGTGGCACTAGGTGGCGCTGTGTGTTAATGTCCAGCGATATTTATTAATTTTTGTCATTTTTTTGCTTGATTAAATACACTCAAAATATATTATTTAAGAATTGATCTCAATTTGTTACCACGTCAATTCGGCAAAATTAATGACCGTCCGTCCAAGTTGATGACCAGTCCTTAAAGAACATTAGAAGCAGTGTAGGCGAGTCATCGCAAAGGCTAGCAGGCTCGTAGTTAGCCTTCCTCAGCTTCGTCTATCCAAATCAGGATTTAATATTCGTCAATCCACACAGTGACGTCATAGCCTGGCCGTTCATGGCGCTTGAAAGAAAAAGTTTTGGAACCTACGGAGTGCAATGTAGGAGCATAATGGGCAAGGTAAACATAACACGGGGGTCGTGTTTACTTTATATTAAGGGTCGGTGGGCTACGGGCGAGGCGATGACGTCACGGGGCGGCGCCCCGGTGGCTCGGCGCGTTCCAACTGAACTCGCGTTGAAACGCCGCCGATGAGACGGTGACATGTGAATGTGGCGCGAATTTACATGTGCCAAAAGCAATAACGTTGAATACATTGAAAATGAACATGCATTCATGAATTTCATGATAATCTAGAAGCTCATGCAAAATATATGACCAAAAATATTTACAGAAACATAACAGGAACTTGTATGCACACAAACAAATAAAAACTACTACACCTACGAACTTCCCCTACATTGGAAAAAACGTCCGATGACTCATCACGAACATGATAAAATTATACACAAAAGCTGACATCATTGATAACCAGCTCAATTTATCGCGACACGAAAACATTGTGAGTATAAAACAATTTGCTTCAACTCTCGACTGATTGGATAATAACTTTGTCGCTAAACAGTTTTGTTTGCGTCTGTCATCTCATGTGTAACAACATCACGTTTCACACACATGAGATTAAGGATGCTAGAAGAATTTTCTAGTACCTATGTTTTGGCAATTTCTTTCCGCTGTATTTTTTTAGAATCGGCTTTAACTAGAGCTCTTCAAAGATCCTTTGGCGCGTCGCCAAAACGGAACTAACGTAGATATACTTTTATTTTTTTAAATCATTGAAACAAAATTGTTTAGCAACGGCCATCTCATAAACGTCATTCACCGTAGTAAAAGATCCTTTATAATAGTACTGTTCGTATATCGACTTGCGTTGTTTTTTTATTCAATAACAAAGATAATGTTTGAATCTTAATGTATCAATTCGGTCACGGCCAAGGTTAAAAATATTATTACACATCTTTCGAAGATGCAAAGGATTTATTTATTCATGAATGTGCGAGTGTTTTCCGCACCCCATTTCAGGGCAGCAGTAATAACCTCAAGGTTTCAATGGATGAATGACGGACATAACCCTGCTCATTCCTTTGGCCCTTGGTGGAGAGTCCCCGTGGGAATTTCCCCTAGTATAAAGGTTATTCAACTATGCGTAGTGCAACGCTAGAGCGTCTGCGCACTGACTGACGTATCACCTGAAAAGGTGGCAATCAAGAGTGGTTCGTAACCAATGAACATTTTTTTTTGACGCGTTTTCTGAACTACCTCATCACGAAGCCGTCAAGTTGACGGCTTCGTGATGAATGACAGAATGCTTGGTTGACGGCGTCAACCAAGCATTCTGTAGGTACATCAAACTAAGTAACTTTACGCAAAAATTTTTGCTGAGGAATGACTTTTTTTTTGGGGTGAAAAATCATGTTTTGTGGTAAACCTCAATGTAACCGCACTGAAAACATTGTGCTGATTTACGACGAAGAGGTGCTTAATGTTAAAATCTGACAATAAAACTTGTATTAAAAAAAAAACTTTGACCCCCAAATCCCCCAATATCTTCGTAACTAGAAGGTTCCCAGGTATAGTGTAGAAAAAAAAATAAGAGGCTTTTACACCCTTTATAAAGTTACATTATGCAAGATCACCGCATTGTTTATGAGCTAAAAATGTTTCAGATTGTTTGTAAATCATGCGTCAGATCCTACACTGAAAAAATTTTACTTTAGCAAAGTACCTTTTTGGCTCGGTTACAATCATATTGGTAAATTTTAACTAAGACTTGCCTAAAAATCTACAAGTAAACTTGACAAAGAGTAGACTTGTGAATATTGTTAAATATTCTTGGCTAATAACCAATAAGCATGTTGTTGTTACTAAACGAGTATTTCACTCGGTTGTTTTTTACAAACCTCTATAGTTAATAATAGATAAGTACAACTCTTTTGATTGTAATCGAGTAATTATTCGGTTGTTTTTTACAAACATCTATAGTTAATAATAGATAAGTAGAACTCTATTGATTGTAATCGAGTAATTATTCGGTTGATTTTTACAAACCAACATATTTATCAATACATAAGATTAACCGATTCATTGCCACCTTCATTTTCGTGAACATTTCAGCTAGGCCCCATTCATTGGTCGGTGGATCACCATTTGAGTCATCGGCCTCCCTGAAGGATGACTCAACTGATGAGTCATTGGCTCCTTGTAATGATTTAATGCTTTTCGTCATCATTCGAGCCAGTCTGACAACCAGAAACGTGTTACTGTGTTCTCCTATTCGAATTTGTGGATATTAAAAGTGAATATGGCGTTTCAAGGTAGTATTTTTTTATTTTAATGAAATATTGCAGAGGTAGTAAACATTTTAGTAACCTTAATACCTACATGTATTCAATCATTATTTATTATTGTAATATTATTTGTAGATAATCAGGACTACGACGATTTTACTGAATGTAGCCAGGCAATGTTTACTGATTTCCATGATCAACAAAATGAAGATAAGGAAAATCAAGGTTTTCCAAGCTGTAGTCAATCGATTTTACAAAAAAGTATACCAAAGAAGCGTCCATTCACTGAATCTCGTAATAGTTGCAATGTAGTTTCTAACAACAGTTCAGATACTAGCATTGAAGAAATTTTGGACTCTGATGAAGACGAAGATATTAAAAGAAAAAAAAATAGTTTTCATATGAATGAAAATAAAATGAATAATGAGGTCTCTATAGAAAAAAAAACAGAACATGTTTGCTGTGCAGCAAAAAAATATTTTAATGCATTATTCTCTAAGGATTTGGCAGCAGAATTGAATACACAAGATGAGTTGCCTCCAATTTATGCTCAGTTTGAGCATGATTTAGGCATAATGCTTGCTTTTAGGTTGAGAAATGTACCAGCAGACAAACGTTTAGAGTGTTATGAAAAACTAATTAATACTGTTAGACAATATGAAGGGAAAAAATAAAGAAAGATATTAAACAAGACAATATAAAGAAAGATATTAAAAATGAAAAAAAAAAAGATTACGACGAATTGAGAACCTCTTCCTTTTTTCGAAGTCGGTTAAAAATAATAACTCGAAACTAATACGTATTTTTAACAATACACTTAAAAACTACCTACTGCACACGAAATGAATGCGCTTCAATCACGTAGGTACCTAGACTTATCAAGTGCAATTGATCGTCTAGGGGACCCTTTAGTTAAGCCCACTAAAAAGTTCATGACTGAATTCTATATTATTCACGGCCTTCTCGAACAAAAATTCTTGCACACACAAACTAATTCAGAACCTAACGTTGAGTTAAATAAAATATTTTTCATTTAAAGACGTAGGAAATTAATCTCAGCTAAATCAAATGTAGGTATGGGCGGCTGCCATTTTTCTTTACTCGGTTGCTTCTTGCAAACTACCTCTGTTAACGGCAATCGGTTCGTGTCATTTAATTTTAACCGAGTAGCTAACTCTGTTAAAAATAATCGAATCGTTTGGCTAGCATCAACCAATCCCATCATTTGTTTAGTCTCGGTCGCTAGTTCGCTCGTTCATTTGCCCGTCGATTCTCTTGAAGTAAGCACGCGTGCATGCGCTCCTCGTTCGTGGCTCCGCTGTGAATATTGGGTGTGTGTGACAAGTTTGGACAAGTGACACGTTGTTTGGACAATATTATGGACGAAGAAGTTCAAAATTTATTAACTGCTTGGAAGCTCGAATCCTACATTGAAGTGTTTAAAGGTCAGTTTCATTTTATTGTTTTTTTTCTTGTGATAGGTAGGTGAATAGTAGGGCTTGCATGTCGTGCAATGTGGTGAGGCTCGCGGGAAGCCGCTGGATGCGGGCTGCACAGGATTAGTCAGGTTGAAGATCCTTAGGGGAGGCCTATGTACAAGGCAAGGTAACCACTTGGTAACAAACAGGTGGTCTCAGGTGGTGTGGTTGCACAGAGTACCTACTATAATATGTGGTTGCGTCTAAAATGGCCGGTTAAATTGAAATTATTTTTAGAGACTAAAATTATGATTTTGTTTACAGTTGGAAAACGATTTTGAAAAGCTGTATGCTGGCCAATATACAGAAATTTTTGAAAGTTTTCCTACTTTAAAAGAAAGTATTTTTAAACTGGCCAATAAGCGAAAAACTACTCACAACAAGGACACAGCTCTAAATGAACTTCTTAGTTTCCAAGATTGTAAGTACCTACACTTTAAATATATATAATTACAATTTTAATTCTATTCTACTCTAATTCTATTTGCTAATACAATGTAAGTGATACTGCTAAGTAAAGTAAATACCTATACCTACATTTTTTATTATGTCTCTGGGTAACTCATGTAAGGGTGGGAATAAAAAACAATTTCGGTATATTTACATTTATAAAAAAAATATTTCAGACCTTGATCCATATGATGTTAGTAATACACACAACACTAATAAGTAGGTACTACCAAATTTCAACATAGTTATTCCCGTGACAATTTTATAGCCCATGACCTTCTCTATCCAATCGCTCCAATCTATATTTAATATGTTTTACTATTCGTACACTACAAAAGCTTTTTCTTTTTCCAGCATCGGAAGAGAGCTCCAACATTGCCTGCATGTTGTTGATCCCTACACTTTTGGCTGTAACAAGTGTGCGTTTAAAAAACAGTCAAAAAAAAGTTTGGAGGCCATCGAAATCCGAAGTCAGAGAAGGATTCATCACTCATGTCAAAAACGATTCTGATGTAAGGTCAGTTGTAGATACAAGAAGAGAAAAGTTTAGGCAATTTGGTCTTACAGTACAACCATTCATGGTAATTGTGGGTCCATCACTTGACACAATTAAATCTTATTTTGTAGTAATCGATGAAGTGTGGTACGATCTTCCTAATATTTTGTCAGTTGTCAGCTCGTGTTTTAAATTAATCTGGGTAGTCAATGCCCAATACGCGGAGCCACGCACGAGGAGCGCAGAGCAAGGCCGTATTAAGGGGCCGGCGGAGCATGCGTATTTCATACAAACGTAATACCAAAATGATTTGTAAATCAAACATATTCTTAAGGTAGTATGTATTTATTCGATTGGATTACAGAATATCTATGTTCCCAAATATATTTTTTGAGAGGACAATGATACAAAGACGAGATATGAGGAATTTAAAATTTCCATAGAAAACTTATTTTTCTTATAACTCTTGTTAAAATCAGTATCCAATCAAAATATATATTTGGGAACCTAGATATTCTGTAATTCAATCGAAATAAACACACACTACCTTAGGAATATGTTTAATTTACAAATTATTTTGGTATTACGTTTGTATGAAATACGCATGCTCCGCAGGCGTCTTTAGTGCTCTCCTGACGGTCAGGACTGACGTCGGTCTGCCGTAGCTATCCGCCATAGAAACCATGCGTGCATTCAGATTCATGAAAATTGAATTTTTTGTTGTATTCTTAGATCACTCCATTCACACGCCTGCAAAAATTGTCATGGCAAAAATCTCAGAATGTACGGCCTTGGAGGTTTAAATTTGCATTTCAAAATATTGAAAAAAAATATTAAGAAATACTACATAATTCTCAATTCATTTTATGGCCATCAAATGTAGTATTCTTAATAAATTCTTTTCAATTTAGTAGCTATCCGCCATAGAAACCATGCGTGCATTCAGATTCATGAAAATTGAATTTTTTGTTGTATTTTTAATTTAATGGAAAAAAAATAAACACATTTCATTACACATACGTTTGTACTTTAATTTCCTAAGAACCCCTAAAACCCCTTTTTCTTTTACAGTAATGTTACTCGGTAACTACTGCCGGTTTACAACAATTTTCTGGGCAACTAATAAAATTGTTCAAGGTGTGGTTACGGTTAATTAATATTTATTATTAATAAGATTTGTTTTTTTGCAGTGTTACTCTGTATTCGAAATCAATTTAATTCGGTGCATAAAGACAATTAAATTTGTATTATCAATAAAAATACTTAGGTCAGTACTTCCAAAGTTTTTATATTTTAAAGTGTATCTACTTTCGAATATAAAAACTTTGGAAGTATTGACCTAAGTATTTTTATTGATAATACAAATTTAACTGTCTTTATGCACCGATTTAAATTGATTACGAATACAGAGTAACACTGCTCTAACTACCGAGTAGGCTGGCTGTGGCTACAGCTTAAATTGATTACGAATACAGAGTAACACTGCTCTAACTACCGAGTAGGCTGGCTGTGGCTACAGCTTAAATTGGTTAAGAAAACCGAGTAACACTGCTCTAACTACCGAGTAGGCTGGCTGTGGATACAGCATAAATTGGTTAAGAATACCGAGTAACACTGCTCTAACTACCTAGTAGGCTGGCTGCAGATACTGGATATAGTGGTTAAGAATACCGAGTAACACTGATGTTATGTACCGAGTGAGCCGGCTGCTGTTACTAGATAAATTGGTTAAGTATACTGAGTAACACTGCTCTAACTACCGAGTAGGCTGGCTGTAGATACTGGATAAATTGGTTAAGAATACCGAGTAACACTGCTCTAACTACCGAGTAGGCTGGTTGCTGTTACTAGATAAATTGGTTAAGTATACTGAGTAACACTGCTCTAACTACCGAGTAGGCTGGCTGCTGTTACTAGATAAATTGGTTAAGTATACTGAGTAACACTGCTCTAACTACCGAGTAGGCTGGCTGTAGATACTGGATAAATTGGTTAAGAATACCGAGTAACACTGATGTTATGTACCGAGTGAGCCGGCTGTAGTTAAGTTAGTAAAACTGGCTAAATGCAGCCAACTTAACTCGGTCGTTACTAACGTAAGATACTGTGTTATTTCTTACCAAGTATTTTTAACCAATTTTAACGGTTAATATTTAACAAGTAATGTCAGCAAAGTTGACGTATTTGTTTTTAGCAACAAACTTTGCAGGTGCTATGTTGACAAACATGCTGGGTTATTTTTAACAGTATTTTATTTATTTTTAACCCTTACGTTTTTTGAGTGTATTCTAACATTAGATAACCCACATTACCCAAACTAAAAACATTTTGGTTTACAAACATAAGGCACAAAGTGAATAGCCGCTAGTTGTGACCACACGACGCGCGACGTCTCTTTGTCCTTATTTAGTAAAGCCTCACGAAGTGTGACCTCTTTTCTTCTTTTTAGTTGGCTTGGACTTCAAATTGACAGCCTAAATGCAGTCCTCGCCTTAATATATAAGTATTTGTACGTATGTTGGTTTGGACTACAAATTGACAGCCTAAATGCAGTCATCGCCTTAATAGAACTATTTTTAAGTATATTTCCACTATTTTTAAGACTTCAAACTACATATGCTAAATAAGAAAAGAATCTCATTAAGTTAGAATATTTATCAGTCCTTTACTGAATGATAAAGAGGTAAAAAGTTCCCTAATGAGGATTCATTTCAATTGCAGAGCTTTACTAATGAGTCCACGACTGAATTCTTTTCACTGAAGCGCGGTTTTAAACCAGGAAACCCCTTTAGGGCTAAGTAGGGCATTTTAACCGTCTGCACGGCAATACGCAAATGAAACGACGCGACGGTTAATAACTAAGTGAACCAGACGTAACGTTACGGTAAATGATATTAAAATTAACAGACAAGCAATAAAACCCAGTGGTAACGTTGTTATCGCTAAAACATCTTTGGTACGGGACACTTTATAATTAATGGTGAAGGAAGCGATGTAAGCGGCAGTTTCTCAATCAAACTCGCTTTATTGCGGACACATTGACAGCTTGACAAATTTACATCATGTTGCTATTAAACGTTGTCAAGTGTGAAGGAAAGAAAATTAAATACAGAAACTAAGCTAGACGTGTGAAGTGTGAAGCGAAGTTATCGAAATTCGTAAATGGGTAAATAAAAGAGAGAAAAATGACGGAGAGAAATTTAATAAGAACAGATGACGGCCACAGGTGGCAAAGGACCAACTCATTCATAGTAATTAAGGCATAAGAATGAGTCCGCAATTCCGGCGCCGACAAAAGAATAAGAAGGTAATCGTTGAACATCTAGAAACGGAAACTAATCCTGTTTCTGAGAGCTTGATTAAGTCTGATCAGTAAATCGGACTCGGTCAAATCTATACTAATATTATAAAACAGAAGAGTTTGTTTGTTTGTTTGGTTGAACGCACTAATCTCAGGAACTACCGGCTCGAAATGAAAAATTCTTTTTGCATTGGATAGTTCATTTATCGAAGAAGGCTATAGGCTATATAACATCACGCTATGACCAATAGGAGCAAAGCAGCAATAAGAAATGTTGCAAGCGGGAAATTCACGCGAACGAAGTCGCGGGCAGAAGCTAGTCTCTTAATATCTGAAGACATTAATAGATGAAAAAAATCTTAAGTCGAGATTGACAGTGTATTTGAGAATAGATTTCAGAAACGAACGGGTTAGCTCAATTTCATCGAATGAAAATTCACGAAGATCAACACAAGAAACATGATTTTCGACAAAACCTTACCCTTTTAACTGAGAAAGGGGAACAATAGAATGATAAACGACATCCTTACGTCATAACGCTGCAAACAAGAAAGACAACACTAATTACTATCAGATAATGCCGCAATTTATCACAAGGGAGGGTTGAGAGAAGCTCGCCACTCCAATTAATGGGATAAATAGCTCGTGATGGGAAATTTGCATTAATTTTCCAGTTCGTCGCGAGCGCACGGCACGCCGGTAATGATATGAAAATTCTGAGATTCTTGAAAAACATAGTGGAGCCACTGTGCACTGGTGCAATATGAGCGTTGAGCGTATGAGGGATACGCGACGCATTTTGTTGAAAATAGGTCACATTAAAAAGATTTAAGACCTCTAGACTTCCGTACTTAATGCGTTTTCTTGATGGCAATTTTAAGACGAATGATGTTAAATTCAGGTAACACATGAAGTAACTATTGTAAATTTAAGTGAAGATAAAATCAGTGTTAAACCCACGGTCATTTGAAACATCTACATCGAAGAAAAGTTCTGATTCGCGTGGGTAATATGGGATCTGCTTTTCGTATCGAGGAAAATAATGGAAAGTAAATCGAAATAAACTTTGTTTAAGTAAAAGAAAATAAGTAGAACTTAGGTCATTATTGGCAGACTTTATTTGTAACCTACGCTTTCAATGTCCTTTACCTGAGTTTATTCCCTTATCCCCGAGGGTATCTCAACAATAAATACGAAGAAGAAAATGTAATATTGCTCCTTTTCTTGTATATTCAAAGGATTCAAAGTTAAGATATTACTTTCCTCGAGTTATTTTAAAAATCCCAACAGTAATATAAGTTAGACTAGCTGTTGCCCGCGACTTCGTTCGCGTGAAAATATTGATGGGTCATGTGTGAGACTGTATCGTTGGTCAAGTTGTCGCAAGCGCTACTGAGCGTTCTACTATACTTACATACTTTCTTTTTCTGCCGCTGACGTAACTCCATAATCTTCGGCTTACCTAGGCCCCTACAAAACGGTAAGTACTGCCAGCCGTGAAATCACGTGTGCACGTCCATGCGATTGGTACCTACCTGTACTATTTAACTAACTTGTGTACGGCCTATACTATTAACTTGCACTGCTGCAAAAGGTATCTCCTGCTGCTGTTATTGGTGAACGAATGATTAACTACAATGCAAAACTTTTACCCCTTTGTGGGTTGAAATAAAAAAAAAAACTAACGACTTACTAACTTTGATACTATTTAGTAACTCGAAAAATAAAACTTTGATTAAAAACAAAATGTTGTTATTTTTTCACCTCAAGGGTTGAAATTCTAGGACACGCGACGATAGTGGCGGTAACTCCCCTCTTTGAGGAGTGGCTTGAGAGGCGCCAGCGCGTCCTCACCTTCCGCATGACGCAGGTTCTCACCGGACACGGATGTTTCGGGAGGTACCTGCACCGAATCGGGCGGGGGGAAACGCCCGGATCGCGAGGATCGACCGGAGGACACGGTGGAGCACACGGTGGAAGTCTGCCCTGCGTGGGCGGAGCACCGCCGTGTCATCGGCGGCGGCGACCTCTCGCGTCCGGCCCTGGTTCAATCCATGAGCCGGAGCGAGACGGAATGGGAAGCCGTCACCTCCTTCTGCGAAGCAGTCATGCTAGCGAAGGAGGTGGCGGAACGCGAGAGGGAGAGAGCCTCTCTTCCCAAGCACCGCACGTGGTGGCTACTGGCCACCGTAGACGCGGGCCTGTGGACGGTTCGTGTTCCACGCGCGCCTCAATGAGATGTCAGAATAAAGGGAGGGGCCCGCAAGGGCCGAAGCCTGCCGGGGTTGCGGGTCTGTTCGAAAGAGATACCGCGGCCCCGGAACATAAAGAGCGAAGAAAGAACATGGATGGGTTTTAGTCAGTAAAAGTCTAACACTCTCCCTCCCGCTCCGTCCAGAGTGGGAGAAGTTATTTGCTGATTTCCCATCATAAAAAGAAAAAAATAGGTTTGAAATTCTAATAAAGCTGTTGCGATAGCTTCCAATCATAAGCCCAGATAACAAATTTTGTACTTTTTACGTCGAAAATTAAGGATTTTTCACACAAAATTTCATCCCCTTTTTAAGCCTTCGGGGTGGAATTATCAATAACGCTGAAACTCGTCTAAATTAATTTTTAATCGCCAGCCTAAACACTAAATTAGAAGATCCTAACTTTAAAACTGACGGACTTTCATATAAACTTCCATCCCCTATTTTATCCCCGTGGGGGTAGAATTGATCAAAATCCTTTCTTAACGGATGCCTACGTCATAACATCTACCTGCATGCCAAATTTCAGCCCGATCCGTCCTGTGGTTTGGGCTGCGCGTTGATAGATCACTATGTCAGTCAGTCAGTCAGTCAGTCACCTTTGAGTTATATATATTGTTACGAGCTGGGTATGAGATAAATTAATTACTACCGATTAAACAACACAATAACTTTATTGATCACAAAACAACTTAAACTTAATCACAAATACACCACTGTTTACTATTCACTTAGATATCGCACTTGTAGTTCACTTGGATTCGCTTCGTTGTGTCGCTAAAACAAGACTGCCGGTCGCGGCCCTGAGCGCTCTATTTATACTCGCCAACAGATACACCAGAGTAACCACGAACATTCGAGAGGGTCATAAAAAAACACTAACAAAAAATAGCAGGTACCTACTTACAAGGTTGGCATTACCTACTTGTACAAAACAAACAAATATGAACCTTATGCCCTAGACGTACGGTCGAAATTCTAATGTCTTTGTATAAATAGGTCGCGAGTTTGTACGTACCTAACTTTAAAACTAATAATAATAGAATACTCTCGAACTTCTAACGTACACACACTGTCATCACTGGCTTTCTCGAATGTTCTAGTAGGTCCGATGTAACACTGCCCCCTCCTTAGACATGCTCGTCCCGAGCATCATTAGTCCCGTAGTATCGTGCCAACCGGTCTACATGCACAATCTTAGGCGCACCTCGTGGACCCTTCTGTATTCGGTAGGTGACATCGTTGATCCTAGTCACGACTCGGTATGGTCCATCCCATTTTGCTTGTAACTTCGGAGATTTTCCCTTGCTCCGCACCGGGTTATGCAACCACACCAGTGAACCCTCGTCGAAACCCCTACCGTTTGCTTTCCGGTCATAACGGGTTTTCATCTTCTCAGACATCTGTTGGCCGGACTGTCGGATATGCTCATAGACATCGTTCAACTTATTACGCAAGTCATTCGCGTAATCTGTTACGCTACATGGAGCATCAGGGGGAGTTCCAGTGATTAAATCAGCAGGTAACCGTAATTCCCTTCCAAAGTTCGCGAAGGCTGGTGTCACAGTCGTACTTTCGTGGACAGCACTTCGGTAAGACAGAAGAAACGGCTGTATGTGCTTGTCCCAATCCCTTTGCCGGCTTTCCACAACTTTCGCCAGATATCTTTCCAACGTTTGGTTGAATCGTTCCACCATTCCATCGGATTGTGGGTGGTAAGAGGTGGTTCTGGTTTTATAGGTACCCATCAATCGACAAGTCTCTTGAAATACTTGCGATTCAAAATTTCTTCCTTGATCGCTGTGTATTTCTAAGGGTACTCCAAAACGACAGAAGACTTCTTGGACTAATTTATCTGCGACAGTTGTTGCTTCTTGGTTAGGAATGGCGAAGACTTCCGGCCACTTCGTGAAATAATCCATGACCACCAGGAAGTACTTGTTTCCGCTCTCACTTACTGGAAATGGTCCCGCAACGTCTAGTGCTATCCGCTCCCAAGGGGCTCCAACGTTGTACACTTTTAATGCACCTCTGCTGCGTGTACGGGGTCCTTTCACGGCTGCACAACTGGTACATTTGCGGCACCAATCCTCCACATCATCTCGACAGTGGATCCAGTAGAAGCGTTCCCGAATTTTTAGGAGAGTCCTTTTAACCCCCATATGTCCTCCAGAACATCCATCGTGGTAGAGCCGTAGAACATCCGGTACCTTAGCTTTAGGGACAACCATTTGTAGATGACAACTGTCCCCTCTAGCGTTTTCCCATTTACGGCACAAGACTCCATCCTGGATCACCAAGCTGTTCCATTGCGCCCAATAACTCTTCGTGATGGAACTCATCGCAGCCACATCACTCCACTTGGGTTTAGGAACACCAGCTTTGATCCACTCGAAGATCGGTTTGATATCCGAGTCATTGTGCTGAGCCTGTTGTAGGGTCTCTTTCCATTCATTGCTGAGATCCGTTCTGAGCATCCTCACGGGCACTACTTCCTTAGTCTCTTGCCTGGCACAGTGCTTACAGTCTTCAGGACAAGGTCTTCTTGACAAGGCGTCTGCGTTACCGTGAGTTCTCCCACTGCGATGTTCAGTTACGAAATCAAACTCTTGGAGCAGTTCTATCCATCTCGCCACTTGCCCCTCTGGATTCTTGAACTGTAATAGCCACTTCAGTGCAGCATGGTCAGTTCGTAATTGGAATTTACGTCCCAGCAAATATTTACTGAAGTGCTGCACTGTCTTTACTACAGCGAGTAGCTCCCGTCTTGTAACGCAGTAATTTCTTTCTGGCTTCGATAAAGACTTGCTGAAGTAAGCTATTACAACCTCCCGGTCTCCTTTCCGTTGAGACAGCACGCCCCCAATTCCAGTATTACTGGCATCTGTGTCAACTATGAAGTCATTTTCAGTGTCAGGATATCCCAAAATAGGTGTGTTGCACAGACGTTTCTTTAATTCCTGAAATGCGACGTCGCAGTCATCGTCCCAACAGAATTGCCTCTTTTCCTCAGTGAGTTTGTGCAGAGGTTTTGCAATGTCGGCAAAATTCTTGACAAACCTTCGATAGTAGGAGCACAAACCCAGGAATGCTCTGACCTGTGTCTTGTCTTTCGGAACTGGCCAATCCTTGACGGCGACTACTTTTTCTGGGTCTGTTTGAACACCTTCCCCCGAAACTATGTGTCCTAAGAAGTTCACTTGCTGTCTGAAAAACGAACACTTTTTCGGACTTAACTTGAGATTTGCTGTTTGGATTTTCGACAGCACTCGGTTGAGGTTTTTAAGGTGATCTTCAAATGTACGGCCCACGATGATTATGTCGTCTAGATAGACAAGACATGCGTCTCCAATCAATCCGGCGAGTACTTGCTCCATCAGCCTTTCAAACGTCGCAGGAGCGTTGCACAAACCGAATGGCATAACTTTAAACTGCCATAGCCCTTTTCCTGTTGAGAATGCAGTTTTCTCCTTGTCCTTGGGGTCTATTTCTACTTGCCAGTAGCCACTCTTCAGATCAAGTGTGGAAAACCACTTCATACCAGTCAGCGTATCCAGTGTGTCATCGATCCTAGGCAGCGGGTAGCTGTCCTTTTTCGTGACGTCGTTGAGTCGTCGATAGTCCACACAGAAGCGCATACTGCCGTCCTTTTTCTTTACCAAGACCACAGGAGAACACCATGGACTCGATGAAGGCTCTATAACACCATCCTTCACCATTCCCTCAATCATGGTTTCTACCTCTTTTTCTCGTGCAACTGGCAGTCTTCTTGGTCGCTGACGGATAGGTAACTCGTTACCTGTATTAATCTGGTGCTGAACAAGTCCAGTTCTCCCTATGTCAGCATCATTCGAAGAGAAAATGTTGGCGTACTGAAGTAACATCTTCTTAGCCTTGTCTATTTCTCCTTTAGTTAAATCGCAGTTTTCCAAAAGCGTTGACACGTCAAATTTTGAACTGCGAATTTCATTTCCGGTAGGGACATCTTGCAATTGACGCATCCAAGCTACTTCCTCGCAAGTGCCGATCAAGGTGCCCTTCTTAATCACTTGCTCCTGGTCACTTGGATTCAGTATACGTACTGCTGAGACGTTGGTGGCCTTAACCAGAGTTCGTGCCATCTTCCATGGGAAGTCATTGTTCACCCTTTCTATCAGAACACTTCGATCTCTTTGTCCAGAGTTCCGTGGCAAACAAATTGGCACAATCGTTTCTGATCTGCGAGGAAGAACAATCTTCTTCAAGCAGTACACTTTCCCTGACGGTGCACCTTCCATGAATACTTCCTCTGAACCACATTTCAGTACTCCTTGATCAACGTCGATCTCACAACGATATTTCCGCATGAAGTCCAAGCCCAAGATGCAATCGTCCACTATGTCAGCCACGATGACATTCTGCTTGTAAAATCTGTCACCCAATTTTAACTCCACCTCCTTCTTGCCTCGGACGGTAATGTGCTGACCGGTAGCTGTTAGTAACTGTATACGGTCGTGTTTGTTGAAGTAGTCCCCAAGAAACCGACTTGCTAGTTTGGAATTGACGACCGTGTGAGAAGCTCCAGTATCCAACGTCAGTTTGCATGGTGTTCCATTGACTTCGCCTTTGATGGTCAGGCTGTTTCCGTCATGTGCTTGCGAGATCAAGATTCTCGGGGCTCTTTCAATACCAGCCAGCACCCGCCCCCCAGTCCTGGCATTTACTCGTTTCCCTGCTGTGGCTGGGCAGTCACTTCAGCCACTCTTCCCTGCTGATCTTCTCTCGGGGTGCTGCGCTTAGGACAGCTGGACCGAAGATGACCCCTTTCTCCACATGTGTAGCACCTAGGACTATACCCCTGTGGGCGGTCGCGTACAGGTGATGCAACAACCTCCCTGACACGGTGCGTTCGGTGGTCTTGCCTCACTGCCTCTACTTCTAAGGCATGGGCCAAGGCGTCCTTCAAGGTCTCATGATGCCCAAGTCTCACGGCAGCTCTAACTTCCAAGTCACGTATTCCATCAACGAACGCCTGTACCAGATTTCCATCAATCAGTGCAGGGGCAGACTGGTAGGCTTTCCGAACGAGTTTTTCAACTTCCAGAGCCCACTGCTGTAGGTTCTCGGCACTTCGTTGAAAACGGTCCTTCAACTTGGCACGGAATACGTGCTCCAGGTGCGCGTCGCCGTATCTGGACTCCAACGCCTCCAGTAGCTGCTCGTAGGTAACGTCCTTGCCGAGCGCCTCCAGAATAGTTAGGGCCTGGTCTCGGAGGCCCAAGGTGAGCGCGGTCATGGCTTGTGGTTTTGTCCATCCATTCGCCTTCATGACGGCCTCAAACTGTATTTTGTAAGCCGACCACGAAGATGTGCCGTCGAACGGAGGCACCTTAAAACCACGCGAAGAAGGTGCAGCAACCACCGAAGCTACAGTTCCACCTTCAGTCTTCAGTTCGCTCAAAGCCTTCTGCACCCCAGCAATCTTAACTTCGGCCTCCGAGATGCGATTCTCGTGCTGGTGGACCTGATCTTTCATCACTTTCAGGTCCTTGCCGAAAGTTGCATGAAGATCCTTTATGAGGATCATCTGCTCGTCTTGGCGGCGGGCTTGTTCCTCTTTGTCTTGCTGCAACTGCTCTTCCAACCGGCGAGCCTGCTCCTCTTGACGGCGAGCCTGCTCCTCTTGACGGCGAGCCTGCTCCTCCTTGTCTCGCTGCAGTTGCTCCCGTAACTGGCGTCCCTGTTCCTGCAGCAGCGCCATTAAAGTAGACAAGTCTGGCGCCACTGATGCTGAAGAAACTCCAGATGGGCCAGCGACTGGCTCTGACGTAGGCTGGACACCACCCGGTGTCTGTGTCGGAGAATCTCCAAACCGCCTTTGGTCCATATCCTGCTGTCGCTGGCTTCTGGTACGGATACCCTCCGTGTCGTCCTTTGGTAGAATTGGCATAATTTATCTCTCACTTCTGACACCAATTTGTTACGAGCTGGGTATGAGATAAATTAATTACTACCGATTAAACAACACAATAACTTTATTGATCACAAAACAACTTAAACTTAATCACAAATACACCACTGTTTACTATTCACTTAGATATCGCACTTGTAGTTCACTTGGATTCGCTTCGTTGTGTCGCTAAAACAAGACTGCCGGTCGCGGCCCTGAGCGCTCTATTTATACTCGCCAACAGATACACCAGAGTAACCACGAACATTCGAGAGGGTCATAAAAAAACACTAACAAAAAATAGCAGGTACCTACTTACAAGGTTGGCATTACCTACTTGTACAAAACAAACAAATATGAACCTTATGCCCTAGACGTACGGTCGAAATTCTAATGTCTTTGTATAAATAGGTCGCGAGTTTGTACGTACCTAACTTTAAAACTAATAATAATAGAATACTCTCGAACTTCTAACGTACACACACTGTCATCACTGGCTTTCTCGAATGTTCTAGTAGGTCCGATGTAACAATATTTAGATAATGCTGTGTACACACTTTACCGTTTTCTGACAAAGTTAGGAAAATAAAATTTTAAAAGCCCGCTCGAGGCCAATTTGATTCGAGGCTATAACTTATTCAGAGTTTAATCGAATACTAGGCAAAGTTGATTTTAATCGGACTAATTAAACAATAACTTTGTTCAGATGAATGAATTAGTAACCGCAATCTTAATAATCTTTCCGAAATTAGGGTGTTTAGTTATCTAATTGAATTTTAAGTGAAGGATCAAGGTGATGAGCAAAATTGATTTTATGAAAGAATAATTGAAAGTTAAAACCCAAATTCAAGACAGATACAGAGGACAGGTATAATAAAGCAATCTCTCAAAGCGTTTCGTAGTTCTCCAACGATTTTCAACCTTAAGCTTTTCGTTATCTTATGTCAATCTAATAGAAAGAAAAAGAAAGACGCCATTTTGTCTAGGCTCTTTGAAATAGTTTTAGTCACTCGACTGAAATACTAATCGTCATTTAAATAGTTTTCACGGTTTAATACAGTGCTTAGACACAGTCGAAACTGCGAATGTTCTGCTAGTTCTCCATAAAATGTGCCATATTCTCTAAACGCCTCTGTACTGTTAATGTCACATTATGGCGGGAAAGCGTACGAAATGTAAAATGGCGGCAAGGTATAGTTATGACTGTGAACAATCTCGATGTGATGTGATGTTTTTTTTTAAATTTCAAACCTTTTTTAGATATAAATCGAGAAATAAGGTGCACTGTCTTGACAGGAAATGCTATTGTAAATATATTCTATGATAACCATCAATATTTCAATCAACAAGTTCGATTAATGAATCAAAGTCTTCTTGGAATTGAAACAGTCATCATATTATACATTTTCCCTAATCTTCTTAACATCAATCTGATTAACTTGTTTATTGTTTTGTAAGTATTAAATTACAAAGTGTTACCCTTTACCTGTTTAAATTCCCGAAACATGTTTTTCACAGAAACTAAAACCAAATAATCCTGAGAGCACACCGCCCAGTTATTCGGCGAATTTTCCACGAAAGTGTCGGTAGGTATTGCATAAACGCTACAGAAAGCCTTCATGGAAATGGAATAACATTCAGTGTTCCAAATAGTTTCAATTATTCTACCTCTGAATACTCCGGTATTGCTAACTAGTTTTCAGAAACACAGAATTCTGTGGAAAAATTAAAATCTCTGTTTGAAAATTACGTTTCGTTTCAATTTAAAGGAAACCTGAACTTTTATTTCATAGAAACGAGAAATGGTTCGTTTTTTTTTTATACTGACTTTCATTTGATTATTTATGGCAGCAGAAACGAGAACTAGTTCGTTTTTTTTCTGCTGACTTGTTTTTGATTAGGTACGGTAGAAAATTGTATGCTAATAAAACCGTCGGTACAGAAGACTGCTCAGTACCTACGCACAAGAAATTCACTTATACTTCAAGCCTGAAGTGGCTAAAATCGACTTATTGCTTTCAATTCCCTCTCACGTCCTTCGGAAACCTTAAAACTCCAACCTTGAACCACGTCCTTGGGCTTAACCTACTTTTTCCATCTTTTTCGTTCAACCGAGTACTCAAAAAGCATCATTATAACAACTGGAACATGATTAATATTGGCTTATCAAATGTTGGCACACACAATGCGATAACGGTCACGTGCTGAATGATATTAAAAATGGCGGTACGTTTATTAATAATTGTAATTATGTTGTAGCAGTTTATTTATAATTTTCGCAATACATTGGAGCGCTTACTTGCTTCAACTCATTAGGAAAACCATTCGTTTTATTGCAATTCTACAGAATTTATTGCAATTCTACAGAATTTATCAGGGTTATCATCTGCTTATAGCTTTTTCCTCAACTATGTTGGGGGCGGCTTCCAGTCTAACCGGATGCAGCTGAATACCAGGATTTTACATGGAGCGGCTGCCTATCTGACCTCCACAACCCAGTTAGTACGAAATTTCTCGGTAAGACTGCTTGTCAGACTTTTTGTCCACTGACTATTTGGAACGACTGTCAAAGATCATCATCATCATCATCTGCCTAGCATTTTCCCAACTATGTTGGGGTCGGCTTCCAGTCTAACCGGATGCAGCTGAATACCAGTATTTTACATGGAGCGACTGCCTATCTGACCTCCACAACCCAGTTAATACTGGGAAATACGATACCACTTGGTAACGACTGTCAAAGATAATAGATAGAAAGAGCCGGGAACAACTGCTTCATGCTCTATAAGGCACGGAGGAAACCCGGTATGTAATGGGGAGGTCAACCATTAACAAACCAACCTAGGTAAGCACGGCTAACCTAAAGATCGACCCGAGCGGCTGTTATTTAACCACGAGCTCCTTCTAGCCTAGCTTTATCGGGGTATGCGAACATAAATGTATCAATAGTGCAGTTGATGTGGTTCCATACCTAAGTTTAATTAGCTCACTTTCATAGAGTACTCTCCCCCTTACACTCTGGTTTAAACACGAGTTATGAAAAAAATAAACTTTCTATAGAAATTTTAAATTCATCATATCTCGCCTTTATATCATTGTCCTTTGAAAATATTTATTTGGGAACATAGATATTCTGTAACCCAATCGAAATGTATACACGCTACCTTAAGAATATGTTTGATTTTCATTTTATTTTGGTATTACGTTTGTATGAAAAGCGCATGCTCCGCCGGCCTCTTAAAGCATGTTCCTCGTTGAACCCAACAACCTGTACACCAGCTTCTTATCCCATATAGGAAAGCATCTTTATTAAAATGATGTAAATGATAAATTACCTTGATAAAAAGTCCGCGGAAAATTCCTCAGTGAGTAATTTCCCGCTGAAACTGAAGTGAAAATTAAACACGTTCTTGCTATTTACGATACAACGTAGTAACGCCCGTGAATACTTGTAAATTCAACACGTGTATTTACTTCTCATTTTGATGTGAGCTTCTCCAAACCATAAATAAGCAGTGGGTGATACTTAATCTTCCCGACATACCTGCCTGACACTGAATGAAGAAATGCGTCTAGTGGATGGAGTAAGCAGAGTTACAGATTACACTTGCACATGGCCATTTCATAGATTACTCTCAGATAATGCCAATTTTTCGCTCTGAGGGATGAGTTTATTTCCTGCCGAAAGAACTGGTCAGCACTCTAGGAAAGGACAGTAATGTGTTGTAAGTGGAGACTTTGGCCCTGTGGAAAAATACAGGCTAGTTATTTACATCTAATATTATAAATGAAACGTAGATAATAAATAATTTTATTATTTTTCAGTCTGTCAAAAGAGCTCCAACCTAGCGGTGGAGGGAATAGCAGAATTTTATTAAGTATCTACTCCACGAAAATAAGACAAAATATTCTACTTCATTGTAAAACACAATTCAGTCAATAATAAACCCTGTTATAGTGGAAGTAATAAGCGAAGTCGCACGTAACAACCCGCAATACGGCTTTATTACTTCAATTTGACATATACAAGCGTAATTACTATTTACATAATTAACGCTCTGTCTATTAACGTTATTAGAATATTGTGCTGTTAATAGGTGTGTTCAGTTACACAATATACTTAATAGTAATGTCATCATTTTGCTACGCTCTTTGGTTTCATAAACGTGCTAAATTGGAGAAGAACCTTGATGAAAACTTAATTATAATCAAGTTCCATCTGTGTATTTGTTACCAAGGTAACAAATTATTTCCAAATATACTGCCTAGAAACAAATTTGCGACGAATTATTTTTCCTCGAAGATCTCAAAACAAAACTTCGTTATTATTCAAATTGTATCAACGTAATGGACCTAATGACAAAATCAGGTTCCAGAATTATCCCGTTCTCAAAAGAATCTCCTTTACTCTGGTTTTCGAGAACTCGTAAAATTAAATAATGTCGGTAAAGGTCGACATCGGAGACCAATAATTAAGAACAAACTGTATAGTAAAGGAAGCTGTAAGTTTAGTCAGCTTCAAAGAAAAGATTCTCCTGTGGCAAACGGCATCTAGCCGCAACAAGCAGCGTCCCACAAAACACAATGTACCGTGAAACTCGGCGTCTTAAGAACAGGGCCTCTGTTTCCTTAAAAAACTTCATTACGTAATGTGCATCGCCCTGAAGGGTTTGGTCCTTCCTTAGTTACAAGATGTTTGTGGTCCAATGTTCTTCAAGAAAATGTTTGGTTCACAAGAAGGGTTTGGTCCTTCCTTAGTTACAAGATGTTTGTGGTCCAATGTTCTTCAAGAAAATGTTTAGTTCACAAGAAGGGTTTGGTCCTTCCTTAGTTACAAGATGTTTGTGGTCCAATGTTCTTCAAGAAAATGTTTGGTTCACAAGAAGGGTTTGGTCCTTCCTTAGTTACAAGATGTTTGTGGTCCAATGTTCTTCAAGAAAATGTTTAGTTTACAAGAAGGGTTTGGTCCTTCCTTAGTTACAAGATGTTTGTGGTCCAATGTTCTTCAAGAAAATGTTTGGTTCACAAGAAGGGTTTGGTCCTTCCTTAGTTACAAGATGTTTGTGGTCCAATGTTCTTCAAGAAAATGTTTGGTTCACAAGAAGGGTTTGGTCCTTCCTTAGTTACAAGATGTTTGTGGTCCAATGTTCTTCAAGAAAATGTTTGGTTCACAAGAAGGGTTTGGTCCTTCCTTAGTTACAAGATGTTTGTGGTCCAATGTTCTTCAAGAAAATGTTTGGTTCACAAGAAGGGTTTGGTCCTTCCTTAGTTACAAGATGTTTGTGGTGCAATGTTCTTCAAGAAAATGTTTGGTTCACAAGAAGGGTTTGGTCCTTCCTTAGTTACAAGATGTTTGTGGTCCAATGTTCTTCAAGAAAATGTTTAGTTCACAGGGTTTGGTCCTTCCTTAGTTACAAGATGTTTGTGGTCCAATGTTCTTCAAGAAAATGTTTAGTTCACAAGAAGGGTTTGGTCCTTCCTTAGTTACAAGATGTTTGTGGTGCAATGTTCTTCAAGAAAATTTTTGTTTCATAAGAAACATTTAACCATTAATATGTGCAAATTTAATTCAAGACAAGCAACAGAACGATGACATTATAATGCCTCACTCTACCAACCTCGAGGGAGTTTTTTCGTTCAAACTTGACACCTCTCCCCTCGGTGGATACGCAAAGTGAATACTAATTCTACACATTCCCCTATAAGGGCGTCGTATAAAATATCCTTAAAGATATGTACGGTTCGTGGAAGCAGCATATTCCTGTGTTTATGAAATGACACCGTCAAACAAAATTGGGCCGAGTATGCGTGTTTTTGGGGGTGTCGACAGAATATTGCGAAATAATGCGTCTTTGGCAGTCACCCTAACATTTTTCCGAGACGGTAAGCTGCTAGGGGTGTCAGGGCGCAACTTTACGCAGATCCAGCAGATTTCCGGTAAGAAAGGCGTAGGTCATTAATAAACAGTGGTATCAGTTTTATCTCTAAAGCTCTGCTGGTATTGATCCACACAAACTACGTATTGTTACTTGTGTACGTTGCTCGTGAAGCTTACAATTTTATCCTTTCTATATTCATTTTACACGGACAACATTGCGCATTCCAGCATATTGTTGTATGTAAAATTTAATGGAGCAAAACTTGAATTAACTAAATATTCGACGATTTTAATTTGGTCTATAAATATTTACTTTGAATCATAGAGTGTCTGACAAATATCCATTTGAAACAGTGGTTGAAATAAATACTGTCCCAATTTGTACTACGATGAAGTTTCGTTTGATATTTTACTAATTGCCCTAATTGATGTATACGGTTACCCATAAATTGCATCGAAATCCGATCTCCATTCCAAAAAGCGAAATTATGTACCTGAAACAAATAATTGGTTTATTAGACGGTTGGTTCGTTGTAACGTTTCAGCAAAAACATTGATGTAAAAACTTTTGAATAGACCTCTAAAAAAATTCACCAACTTCTACCATAAACACTCTAGCGGGACATCTAAAACTTTAAGTTTTACGTTCAATGAATCTTTATGGGAATGTCTAGACCCAAGACTTTAGTGATACGTCATAAAAACTTTAAATCCACTTGAATTGGAATTCTGCTCAGCGACGTTCAATTCATTGAATTCAATAAAAGAACAAAAGCGGCTTACACGATCATTGAACGTCTCAGTGCACAATGTGAGTCGCGAGGAACACGGAGGAAGTGCTGCGCCCACAAAGAAAGACAAAGCCCGGATAATTTTCAAAGTAAACCTACACAACGTAGTAGTTCCTCCTTTATGTTACGAAGGAGCAACAAAATGTTGTCAGGCATGAGATAATCAGATTCGAACAGCAAAGTTTTTACGCTAAACGATTTACTTTGTTCTTCTTCGGGCCCAATACTAATTTTGTATCGGATTTATCGTGACAGAATAAATAACAACCATCTATGATAGAAAGAGCAATGTGTTAAATTGACTGCAATAAAAGTAAATTGTCATTCAAGACAATAACAGCACGTCTGATTTTCTGATTGTTAAACATAGATTCCTAAATTGAAATTACATTGGCAGTGAATTGATCGTTCGCAATTTCATAATAAAACATACCATTGAAGATCAAAGGGTTGTAGAAGCAATAACGCTTATTCGCATTCTATCGATAAACATTTCTCCGCCGCAAATGTAAACTCGAATCATTAACGAATCGAATCGGTCGCCTTAGAAACGGAACGTAAACATTAGTGACGTGCCACGTCCGCACGTATCGATTCGACCGAGCACCGACCTCGGAGACGTCACCGTGTTGATACTGATACAGTTACTTGGCCATTAAAGAATTTATTACGTTATCTTATCGATACAGCAGCATTGTTATCGTCGGACACAGATAACTCGAATCGATCTAAACCGAGTGTTGGGTTCGCGTTTACGTTAATGCACGTATTTTCCTTCAGTATTGTTTGGGCTTTGTCGAAATTTTGCTATTCCAACAGCAGTACCTCGATTTATCAGTAAATTCTGTACAGATTTCGTTTAGTATCCAATAAAGAAATAAAAGGCTAGATTTACAACATCAATAGGAAAGAGGCATTTCTAAATCTTGGGATCAGAAGGTTTTACTTGTATTCGGGGGCAATATGGTACGGGATTTTGATAAGATTTTTTGCCGCCCATAATCTTTATAGCTGACGCGATGCTAAAATCTTACAACAAAATAAAATCCTCAAAATACAGTAAAGACCAGAAATCCCTAGTGCAATCCTACTTTGCAATTTAATTGTAAGATTAAAAAGAAATGATCAAAAATAAACAAAAACATTTAAATGAAGTAGATAATATGCTGAATTGCCCAAATTAAAGCGAAGGTCATTCGTCTATACAACATGAATGAATTTATTGAGAGGCCGTGTCGAGGTCATTTGCGAACACGTCGTCCACGTAGCCATTCAATTTAAGGACTAGCTACTGTAATAGATAGATTCAATTTAGATCTATTTCGCTCTTAAACGGTGCAAATCTTGTGCGATAGGAGTAAATGAACAGATTTAAAAGAGAGAAACAGGTACTGACTGCAACCAAACGTTAAACATTTTACGCAAAGAGAGAAACCATAATATTACGAATTGTCTAAGCAGGAAAACTTCACTCAACCACTGATCTTTTGGACAAATAAAAACAAACTCACCGTGAAAAGGTCAAACATTGGAAGCAGAAATATAACATGGATCCTCTCTTCAACTCCCAGAGGAGCGTACGTGCCATATACCAGAAGAGCAGACCCTAAACTAATCCCCCAATTTAATCCTATACCGATCAGAAATGGCGTATGGGCGAAAATTTACAATCATTGTTCGGTTAATTTTCGATATTTGTTTAGAAAACTACCAATTGTTTGCTTCAATTTTAGATTAACCAAAATTCTGTTTATTGATGATCAAATTATTTTGTGAATGAAACACTTATGTGGTTTGTTATTGTATTGATTTTTGTGGCAAGGGGTGTGGTCGAATTACCTACTAGTACAAAATTTGATATTTAAGAAAGTGGAAAGGCTACATTAACCCCAAAGTTAGGTAATATATCTGGTCTAGTGCCCAACTAAGAGCGCATTTGGTAATGTTTACCGCAATCCCGCACTGAAATAGTGGATAGTAAAACAGCACATTCACGCAAAACCATTATGATAATGTAATTAACTCAGCAATTTGTTAATTACCTTCAGTTTCTACCTGCTTTTACTCTCAATTGTTCCTGACAATTCATGAAGATATATCGGTAGTTTCAGAGCGAAATCTTTTTCCTCGGTCTGAAAATAAGTTATCGCAATTTTACCTGCCATTGAAACGTTTACCAAATTATTTAACTAACTAACAGCAAAACGAATTAATCAGTCTTATCAAAAAGCAAGCTGTTATTAATGGCTCGTGGTGAATTTAATAATAACAGGGCGGTCGGGGAAATTCCCTAAAAGTTTTCTTCCCCAAGTAAATGACTAGTGGGAATAAAAGTATAATTTCATAAGCTTCCCCTAAATAGCGGTCGTAGGGCGCGCCGCCCTCTACGAAACGCTGACTGGGAGTCACGACATAGTCACTACGTGGCATTGCAAAGCAAATTGTAAGTTATGGAGTCCATTTTTCCTTGGAATTTATTTTGTACTTGCTTTAAGTAAATGCGATCGTTTCTGTCTTTACTACTTCGTATTTCTCAAAGAAAGAACTTGACTTTGGTAGATTTGCAGCTTGCATGACGCAATATATATGTTTGGTACAAAATACTTTAATTCCTGTTAGTTATTATTTTAAACAAGCATTTATCTTCCAATATGTTTCGCAATAATCAAGCTCGAAGCACAATAATAATTAAAAAATTAAACTGAAAAGCATGCATTCAGTGAAATGAAATGAAAATTGGCGAGATTCCAGTAAGCAATTTTTTCACGGAAATCTATTTGAGTGATAAGTATAAAATAATAAAAGCATGAATAAAAAAATACTCAGACGAGTCCGCTGCGCTACTACTTGTATATTAATGGCATCGATTTGGTATTCCCTTTGACGAAGCAACTAATAAATTGGGAGACAAAAAATCGAGTTTTGTTTACACAATCATACTTTATGAATTTCTTGTGTACGAAAAGTGAAATATTTTTCATCAGAATCAAAGGCCTGGACAGCTTCAGTATGTTCCATGTTCACCTATATGATATCCTCATCGAGTCAGCATTTTGAGGAAAAACACGTTAAGCCGTTGGTTCCGGTTGTCATTTATAGATCTTTGACAGTCGTTACAGGTAGTCAGTGGCCCAAAAAGTCTCACAACCCAGTCTTATCA
The DNA here is from genome assembly GCA_916618015.1 of Xestia c-nigrum. Taxonomy (NCBI): domain Eukaryota; kingdom Metazoa; phylum Arthropoda; class Insecta; order Lepidoptera; family Noctuidae; genus Xestia; species Xestia c-nigrum. The sequence continues at coordinate 6,480,345 of OU745245.1, read as the reverse complement.
AGAGGTATCGTATTACTCAGCACTAACTAGGTTGTAGAGGTCTGATAGGCAGTCGCTCCGTGTAAAATAATGGCTTTCAGCTGCATCCGGTTAAAATGGAAGATGACCCCAACAAAGTCGAGAAAAGGCTAGGCAGATGATGAGTTGGCATTTCAGGGATCCTTTTTAATTACCCAGAATTGACTGACACGCTAAGTTAGTCACAGTTTTACCATCTTTGGGACTACAACAAAGATGCTATAAACAAAAATAGTACCAAAGAACAGCAAGATACGAACAATCCTTTGCCTGAAACACAGGATTACCTAGTTCAGGCTCAAAACATAGTGTGAACTTGACATATAAATAAATGAATAAATATCGCTGGACATTAACACACAGCGCCACCTAGTACCACACTAAGCAAAGCTTGTATCGTGGACACTAGATATTTGATATACTACATATATATACTTTTTTTGTTTGTAAATACATACTTATTTTACATATAAACATCCATGATTCGGAAACAAATGTCCATGCTCGTCACACAAACATTTGCTCCTACCGGGATTTGAACCCAGGACCCTAAGAAAGTAAGGCAGCATCACTACCACTACGCCATTCGAGTCGTCGTATATGTTTAAGAAAAACTGTAAACGTTTTACCTTATATTTTTGAATATTTTTTTTTATTATTATTATAATCATAACCAAGGCACAATAACCAGCCCAATTGCTCGATATAGATAGAAAATACACGGACCGATATGACAGAAGCATATTTGGTGGGTGCGGGCGACAGCCTAATGAAAGCCAAACACGCAAGCCTCCAGTCCGCACGCACCCGAATATTGTTAATTACAATAACATAGCTTTACTACTGCGACAGTCGTACTATGAAGTTATTGTATGTGACGGGAATGTTTATTTTCTTCTTGGACATTATTCTTCTATTAAGTGGGGATCGGAAATGTCTTGCTTTGACCGTTCGTTATTGTGGGTTTTGATTTTAGCTTTTCATTGTCTTTGGTAGTTATTCTTGGAACTGTCCTATGTCTACTCATTTCAAAATGTACATAGTAGAAATGATAACTCTTGATTGATTTTTTTTAAGACTGTTGTGTAGCAATGCTTTCTCTGGTTCTCTACACCAGTCTAAATTTATAAATATTTTAGTAGATACAAATTAAATTTACTCCACACAAAACGTGAAGTCTTTGAATTGTTCAGTGAACTCGTTTATTTAATCCTGTTCTCACCTAGCCAAAACACATTAGCGTCCCAACGCTACACCTAACCTGACCAACAAACGGTGTTACTTCATGAATATAAATCCCAAATCCAGCTCTGAACAACTGAGTCGTAAGGTCGTAACTCTTGGATCTCTCAAAGCAAAAAAATATGAGTATAATTTCCATGGTCGTTACCATCAAATCCCGTAAGATACTTCTTTCATTTTATTTCGACGTATTTACATAAAACAACAACAACGTGCTTCATGTTCGACACTGCCATGTACGTGAACGTCGAATATAAAATTTTTGGACGAACTTCCATTCCAGGCCAATTCACATGTGTGTCGAAACCTCGGAACGAATGAATCGAGAGCGTTTTACCGCAACGGGAAAAAATATACCGAAAAATGTCATCGAGTCCCACCCTAGTTACGCCTGTTATGGTATTTTTTATATGTCTCATTGCAAAAGGGAGAGACAAGCAGACGCGTTTTGTAGGCGGGCGTTAAATAAATAAGCAGCATTCTGTACGGGAACGACCTTGGCCATCTGTGGCCGCTCTAAAAATACCACCCCGCCACCGACCGGCGTATTTTACCTCAAACGTCCCTAGAATTTCTGAATAATTAATGGATCCTGTTATGATTCATACCATTCCCTTTTACAGCACGAAATAAAATGAGCTTGGACAATTAAGATAAGCCAGTTAAAAACTATTCTGGTTTTGCAAAAACGCAAATAGTACGGTATTGCAAAAACTGGATACATAACCCAATTTGAGTTTCGAGTTTAAAAGAGAACTGGATGGACAGGTGGGGTCAGCTAAATACATTACGTCCGGCAGGTAATTCTAAATTCACGCGTGGTAGCTTTAAATAGATTTTCGCTGATAAACCTATTTGAAATGTTAAAGTTCAATTTATGTGTACTTTTTTTAGACAAATTCGCTCACGGAAAAATTGGGCGAAACCGCTTTTGATTCTCATTCATACAGTTCCTCTGGTTGGGAATCATTTGCGGGAATGAAACTTGGTGAATGTGCAAGCAAACAGCAGCCATTCAGACAAGCTAGCTGAAGTCCCAGAGGATTTCGCGCCAGGGAACGTTACTCTTTTAGCACTTGGAAATTTCATTTGGAAGCTGTACGTGATACCGCGTCGAAATGCGCCCCTTTCCAGAGGGTTCACGATTTAGACAGAAACTCTTTGAAACTTATTCAGACGAACGTTCGTAACAATACCCTAGCTCGTTGCTACGGAATTGAAATTAGGACCGTTACCATCACGCTACACTGGGTAAATAGAAAAGTTCCAATATGGGATTCAATCTCACAAACCGTATCAATTTGACACGACACACGGTCGTGGGTCCGTGACCTCGGCCTTGAGCGAATTACGTATCCGAATATGTATCTCAATTGCGGAGCCCTTACAAAGCTTACACTGTTCTCGTTTGACACGACCTTGTCGTGCGTAGAACAATGGGTCAGTTGTTGCTGGGCATGTAAGAAACATATCGAGATGATACAATGGGAAAGCCTTGAGAAAAGGAAATCTCAGTTGCAGATGTCAGCACTGGAGTGGTCCCGCGAGAACAATAAGGTTGGAAGTCTTTGTTGCGGCACGTAGCGTGTAAATTGGCGAGCACGTGCGTCACTCTATAGTACATCACATAGAGATACCGTGTTTACTCACAATGAGGTCGACGACTACAAAAAGAGATTACATTATGCTAACGCTTTAAGCTCCCCACGACAATTTCTTGAAAGTGGGCTTTATTCAGTTACTTTACTTCCATAAGCGCAATAGAATGATCGTATTATGAGCACAATACATGCTCAATATACATTTTAAATGAGGGAAGGGAATACTTAACAAAGCAAATATTATGCGGGACGCAAGCCTCGTGTCGATGAGAAAGAAAGTTTGATTGATACCATTCATATCATTATCGTACCAACTGTTAACAGAAACAAAATAAGCAGGTATACAAATAAAATTATATTCATTAGAAATTATGTAAAAATGTAGCTATAAATAGAAACTCAGGGTGTCACACAAGTAACGTGGGTGGATAATATCTAAGTAGGGGATCGTTGACTCAGCCACGTTCGCGTAGGTAGACCTGTTATGCGCACCATTCTATAAATGCAATAACGTAGAAATACTGCAGAAAACGTTCTTATACGGTATGGTAATGAAATGGTTGCAATGTTTAACCGCTAAGCAAACTGCAGGGAAAGCAAACAGCAATTTAAAGGCGATGAACGACTGTTCGGTTGAAACACTAGCCACAAATAAGGATTTAAACCGAGGAAGGAGATAAGGACGTTATAAAATGTTGGGAGAAATTCAGCGAAAGCAATGTATTGTTGAACTTTAAATCCCAACATATCATAGTATATCTTGAAAATCTCGGTTGGAATTTCATCGAGAGCAAAATTGGACACGAGCATGGATCACGACATTGTAGCGTTTATGTTCACATTTAATGCGAACTTGAACTCTATTCTTAACACGTGCGGTCGTGCAAATCCAATATAAATGGAATTAGCGCCCGTGCTCGGTCAACATCGTTAACTTGTCAACTATGATATGGACCGAGATTTGCGGAGGCGAAATCAGGTCTATTCGTTCGCGTATACTCTTCGTGTGGGCGAAGTGAGAACGAAGCAAATCGCCTTAGAGTAAAGCTTCTGAGATAGGCGCGTCGAATCTCGGTTTGAAACGATGTCACCTCTTTAGTTGCATTATGTAGTAGATTACTTTGCTTGCACTTCGATTACAGTTTATCTGACGAAAATTCTGTCGCTATTACAGAAGATTTGGCAAATAGCTGGAGTGTTTTCCACATAACAGTTTCGGAACTCCCACTCATCTACTGTTTTACATCCTGTTTACAAACATTTGTAAGTTCTGACATTCATAGACGGTAATTCACGTGTCGGAGGCAGTTTCGCCTTTGTGGCTGGTGTAGACTTGCGCAAGTATCACGAGGCCTCCCACGTGGCGGGAGACAGGCTGGCTGAGACTCGTGAATCACGAGTTACACCCGCTTTTATATTTTAACACAAATTATGTTTGCATTCAGACTCAGATTAGCATGATCGCAATTATAGTGGACCTTGCATATATACATTACAACGGTTTTGAAGTTAACAAGGCTTGTTTGCATGCACATATTTTTAGAACGTTTCAAAAACATGTCGTACTTCATTGAGCTAAAATATGTAAAACGTATTGTTTTCCTTTTACAATTCTCTCAGTTAAGTTAAATTCTAACAACGAGTGTTTCGCTTTGGAATTTCGCCTGGCGGAGAAATCCTACACAAAGCTACTAAATAATACTGCCTTGGGATTCATGACCGCAAACAGTGCAGTCCCAAATCACGGAGTGAAAAGCAAAACCAACAAACTTAATTATGATTTTACTTTCGAAATGTTAAAGTTTGGAGCAAACACAAATGGGAGTTTAGAAGGCGAAATGAAAACAGAAGTTAATCCGTTGGTAGCTGTGGAAACCACGTACTGAGCTCTTAAGGCTCTTACTAGAACAAATATCATTTCGTCTTCAAAACTGGGAATGCATGAGGATAGTGCAAGATTCGTAGGTCCAGCAAACTGAACAAATAAGCAACAAGTCTGCAGAACTAGTGAAGAATAAAACTCACAAAAAGCAGCTCTCATTGAAACAAAGTATGCAGCTGTTTAAATGACTGTTAAATATTTATTAGCCATTGATACGGCGAGCGATCCGGCGTGGCGGCACCTGATGATTGGACGCAGTAGCTCGGAAATAATCGACGTCATTTTTGTGAGCATGGTGGATTCATACGACAAGTTATGTTTTTTAAATCCGTTGCAGAAAACGTCTGATGGTGCTAAGCTGCTGAATCTTATTTGAGATTTTATTTGTTGCGGTCGAAGATTGGGGAAATCTAGCAAAAAACATGTAGGTATAATTTGTTTTAAAAGGTAGAATGCATGACATCATCTACCCGTATAAGATTTTATTCATCTTTTATTGCTTTAATCAAATGATAATGAACGAAAAATGTTTCTAGACTAACAAAATCTTTCTCTACCATTTGCTAAACCACACGATAAAGAAGATTTGCTTAAAAATATAGAAGCAACTTAACAGCTCATACTTTATTTTGTTGTTTAGCTTAAGAACTCGACAAAACAGTAAACTTTGGTAGTTTACGCCTGTTTTATTAGCCAACTACCCGCCGTTAAGACGCTACTAAGTCTTTAGCATGTTCTGAATCGAGTTAGACTATGTTGGGGATTTGGCAATAGCTACCTATTTCGATATTTAAAATGGAAGCAATAGCCCCTAAAGTTTCTCAACGTAATTTTGAACTGAATACAGCCAACATTTGCGAAGAAAACGATCAACGCACGAATACTTACCGTAACATAGAAGATACACAACGCGCGTATAGAACTTCACCCAAGCTTAATAACACGGAAACGGAAAGGAAACTGGAGCAAACCTTTACAAAACTCCAAGCCTTACACAAAAGAAGTAAAAATCTTTTCTGATACACACGAGGGCATTTTGATGTCAGGGATCAAGTGCCAGGGACGAAATGAAAATCCACGGAACAGTATTGAAAATGCCAATCACAACTGTCTACGGCCGCGCTCGAATTGTACGGGACCCGATGTTCATATTCTTTTCTCTGCCATTCACTCTACGATATTGGGTAATGAAAATTCGTATGTCGCCAAACGCTTGACTTTTATCTGGTTTAAACGAAAATCGCTGTTTGAATGGAATAGTCTAGAGAATATCTGATAACCCGGAACCAATACAACTTTGTATGCTACTGCTCATTGTTCGGTAAAGCGTTTGTTCAAAAACTGGAAACGAGCGCGCTCGTGGCAGATATTGGGATGTAGCATGAAATCTATTGAATTATTAATATTGTTTGCAGTAGTTTAGTTAGTATCTAAGCTTTTAACTGATCGAGTTGTTTAGTGATCTACATCCGCTTCTCTTCGCAATACACGCTGTGTGCATTTGCATTTTATTCTGTTATTGGTTACAAATTATTTTTGCAGACTTTCGGAACTGATAAAACCCTAGCATTCAGATAACTGAAACTGGGTTTTCACGGTCTTTTCAAATCTCCTGAAAAATGTTACTTATACATACATTTGTAAAGGCTTTAGTTACCATAATATCAGATGAAAATGCCAGTGTAACTTACTTGATTTGCCATCATTTAGGAGCATATCCATATAAAGGCTTTACAAGATGTCAGCACATCTCTTTGAACACAAAGATTGATGGAATAATACAGTAATGGCTTAAGATCATGTTTGTATATATTATTTATTTACACAGTGAAACAGTCAGCCGACGTGGCGTATAAACAAATGGTTATACCAATTTTTAAGGTCGCGTACAACAAGTCGGTTTTCGACGTGTTGAGGTTATAGTTAAATGCTATAGGCCATTACGGCATTTAAAAGATGATTATAGTTGTACAAGGATATTTTAGCGCGTGGTCTAATTGGAACTTACACCGCAATTATTAACGAAACGATTTCTCAAATATTTACTAAGAATGCCTTTCAATTAAAGCGTTAAAAGGACCTCGTAGCACAGTACATCTATATCGAAAAACTTTTTCAAGTTTTGCATTGGTGCATTTAAGTTAGAGGTCGCATAACATACTTACTAATGAAATGAAACGAAATAAGAGGTCATTTGTTTGAACTGAAATGATGTTAGACTTAGTAAAAACGAAGAATCCATACTAATAGTAATATGTATTATGAATGCGAAAGCAACTCTGTTTGTCTGTCTGTAATGAATTTTGGCAAGGAGACATTTCAACCTGGGGAAGAACATAGGCTATATATTATTACGCTAATAAGTAAGATAAGTTGCGAGGGTGAGCAATATTGCATTATGTCTGTTTGTGACACACACGAAGTTGCGCGGGTCAGCTAGTATCAGCATAAATTATGATAATATTGGATTTATTTTAGATATTTTTTTTTTGCTTTTTAAAGCTTCCTCCCTCCTACTATATCTTTGTCTTTTGCTGTGCCCGACAGGGTCCATAATGATCTCATTTTGAAAATTTACCACCTAAGTACACATTGTAGAATGCAAATAAAGTTTGAGTATTGAGTATTGAGTAAAACAAAAAAATTGTAACTAAATGTTTCACAGTTATGGTAAGGAAATGATAATGTTCACCTTATCGTTGTAATTGTATGAGCTCATGGACGTTTCCTCTATTGTATATCGACATGCATACATTTGCATATTATTTAAACAAGAGTATAGTTATTCATCAAGCCTGTAAGAATAAATCTTGCTTAAAAACGTAATGCCTAGTTAAGTCCAAGATAAAAACCTGCGAAAATATCAATAGGCAACTGGAAACACGCCGTGCACAAAAGAGCCACAAATCCCCGTAAGCTAGGATCGTCAGTAGGATCGAACAATAACTGAGAACAATGAAGCGTTCCCGGAGAACGATAATTCTGTATTGTTCAAACACGACTTGCTTAGTTCGTCCTTACTTCCCGCTGTTACACAAAGAACAAATTTCGAAGGACACCCAAAACGGCAAGGAGGTCCGTTGTCTGTAATAAGGAAACGGGTTTGCGAAATTACAAGTTGCCAAACAACCTAAATTGGAGAAACAGGCAGGTCTTGAGCCCTTGAGGATACCATAGTAACCTGTCCTGATAAGTTTGTTTCACACCTTGTGTTCTGTGCGTGGAATTGAGTTGAAACGCAAATATTTATCTTCTGGGCCTTGGGCATTATCAGAGCGGAACTTACCGCAGCCTTGGTTCATGCAAATGGCATGTTTAGTTTACTTTATTGTGCCAGATCTCTCTTCACACGTAAAACTTTATGTGTTTAATAGGGAAGTGTACATTAGAAAAGCGTTATACAAACGACACCTATCATCAACTGACGGCTTTCGGTCTAACTGGATGCAGCTGAAAATCAGTATTTTAGATGACTTCCCAAACCCAATTACTGGGTACACGAAACCCCTTGAACAAGACCAGTTGGTAGGTGGTTGGTAGATTCCGTGATTCTGAATAACCATAATGACTATCAAATGTCTACGAAACGATTGATAGCCTGGACCAAGCGATTTTTTTGAAGCGTGGAGAGGTCCATCAACGGACCGACGTTTGCAATCGTTTCTTTACCTCGAACCCGTGAGGCTGTTATTATTCAGCCACGATCTCCTCTATTAATTGATCTTGTTATAGTAACAGACACCGAGGGAGGGACCTCAAAGTCAATTTCCACATTTTCACGCAAATCTCAGTCTGCTAGGTCTGAGCCATAATACAGATGTCAAACGCAACGTCATATTACGTACAAGTACACAACCTTACAAACATGTTAATGTATGAGTCATGCTTTCCAGCCCGTTGTAAAACATTGTTAATTTTTACCTCGACATTGGTGGTATGCATATTGTTTCTCGGTTTAATGGTTTTTGTGTGCTCATATGCTTCCTATATGCAATGACCTTTTGTTAAGCCACTTTTATTTTCATTTTCACAAACGATGTGTTTTGCAGTTGTATTTCTTATGGACATTTAATGTTATGCATTAATATGGCTTTGAAATATACGTTAATACCGGATGAAAATTTTAGCATTCATGGAAACAGTCACATTTATTTAAGTTGAAAGGTAATTTATGGAACGATGAACCTGAAAAATCATTAATATTTGACCTTAGCTATCAGGTAAACGAAACGAAAGTAATTTCTGTCCCGGATCATCTAGAATTCTAGATCTTAATCAACGTTCTTTGATCTAATTGTTGGAGTGCCTGGCATAAGAGCAAAGGTCGTGGATTCAATTAAGGACCGAGTAATGATGCTTCGTTTTAAAACTGTGCTGCTCGGAGAATAAATTGCTTTAAAGAATCGTGAACTGGAATTATTGAAAACATGTTCAATTGTAAAGTAACTTAGATGTTGAATATAAAGGCAATTTGTACTAGTTTTCTTCTTATATGGAAGAAACTATGCCCGTCTCAACAAAGCGGAGAACAGAGTTTTAAAATGCAACTTTTATAAGACCACGTCATGCAGTCGACTGCGATAGATAGAGCAGAAAACTTTAGTCCCCAAGTGACTATAATCCTAAGCTCTTTAACGAAAGCCTTTTCTTGGCATACTGCCTAAGCTGCTAAGCCTTTAAAATTCTAATCGTGTGCTAGATAAAATCCTCCTACTAAACCCTTCAAAATCTATTGCCAGCCCTCTTTTGATGAATAAATAACCAGTACTTTTACCCTAATGATAACATATCATTCAAGCTTCCGTGTACCACCACTTTCATCCCAAAACACATTCATTTCGTTCACATCACTACTAAATCACAGGACATTCAGTTCAATCCTATAGGGACGGCAGCGACCATGGTAATTTATTCACTTGCTCCTGACTTATTGATACTGGTAGTCTCAACGGATAATTTTATGCGACAGGAACAGACTGTAAGGCCGTGAGTATGCGTAATTTGTTTGAAATTACAATAGTAAAGGAACAGTTTTAGCAACTGTTCGATCGTAGAGTATTGTGTGGAAAAGTTCCACGTTTAATACTAGTGGGAATCTCCGAATGATACCTCGTAGATCTACACTGACACTCTGAAATCAAGCAGTTACGCGTAAATCATAACCTACTTTTGCGAGAAGATAATTAGAAAAATCATTGCGAATTATTACTCAAAATCGTTCCAGTTCATCATTGCATAAACCTGAAAATGAGGCCTAATAAGACCACATTTCAGCCCCTCTGCGGACACTTCTCTGCTTGAAAAAAAAGACCTGAACTAAGACCCTAAAAGACTTAAGAGCTCCCACCACAAAAACAATTGAGATACCTACAAAATACTGAGACAAATACCGACTGGTACAAATAAGGAACTTGTCAAGTTCAGCCTCTCTTTAACCTTTGCAACAATGACAAATGATTCCCAATATAAAGCAATGGGCGATATAAATAAAGTCGTTCTCGCCAACTGTATTTATGGGAATTGCATTATTCATTAGAAGTCTATGTAGTAACATTGTGTCCTAGAACTTGACCACAAGAAGGAATTACGTTATTGAGTTACATCATACGTCTTTATCGGGCCTTTGTAACCCATTGTGTGTGAATCATTAAAAGTTGAAGACTAGAAGGATCGTAACTATAATTCTGATGAAATCTTTTTGACGAAATTAGAAAAAGAAAACTAATCAAATGCAAATACATAGGGGATAATTGAGGGTCAACCCAAATCACAGATGATTACCTGTACCGGACGAAATTAGCCATCAGCTTGGACCTTTTAAGGCGACTACAGGAGTTAAACGCGAGTCTTATAACTCCTGAAAGTATATGATTCACTGCAATAAACAAAACCAGAAAAATATATGATATTCTTTAGGATATATACTTGTATGATACTGTTTTGAAAACATGATACAACTAATTTTACTCGATACAAAAAAATCACGAAGTTACCTCTAAAAAAAACCTTATAACGATTAGAAACCATACTAAAATACATGCGATCATTCTGATTTTTTGGCAAATAATTCTACAAGCAACATATTAGCATAATACAGTTTTAGTTTTTTAGTCCAATCAATAGATTTTCTGTAAATCGCACGTTCTTATTCCCGAACATAATACGTACGCATGTGTGCGTGAACGCCTGTGCACCGACAGTGCCGGCCGAGGCCTGTTGCTGTACGGACGTATCGCTCTTTTCGCCGATTTATTTTCACCAGATTTGTTTAGTTTTTGTAAAGTTTTACTTGGAAATTCACTGTTCTAAATCTTCTTTCAATAAATATTCTATTTCTTTTAAATATAAAATACTTTTTCACAATTAAAACTACGAATTTTAGAAACGTAAACATAAATACAAGTCAATTCGTAGTAAGAAAGTGCTGTCAATTTTCGCAAGTCATTGTATCTGTTTATGTAGCACGTTTTTTAAAGGTATGGATTGATGTGCACTAAGTCCATGGTTCGTATCCCAAGGCGAGTATTTCTTTTTGTGACTTTGTACTGAATTGTTATTATTTTATTGTGTTTTTAGATATAATTTATGGGATATTTTTTAATATGAAAATATTTAAAAAAAGTTTTTAAATATTTTTTTACAGGAAAAAGAAAGTCGAAAATACCAACACGGAAGTTATTTTCAATGCGTAAGTACCTCGTACACATCTAGGCGATAATAAATAACATTATTTTTTGTTTGTATAAAAACACGACGAAATAATATTATGTATAGATTCATCAGAAAATCATAGTACTTATCAGAGTACTTAGGTTGAGTTACATCGATTTTGTTTATAATAAATCAGAATTGTAATTAGGTATCTAAAATGTTAGGTACTATTTAACATTTTACTTGTAGCGCATCAATTTTTACAAATACAAGTAAAACATCGCAATGCAATTATTTTACCTATCTTGTGAACCATAGAACTAGAAAATTTAGAACTGAAATTTCCACGTAATTTAAAATGTTATAGATTGGAAACAGTGGTATCACAGAATGATCACGATTGTGAAGTTATTGATAAAACTACATATGCATCTAAACAAGTACTACACTGGACAGCAAATAAACCGAGCCACCCGCTATCTAGGCACTCTAATTCGATTTTCTCAAAAACTAAAAAAACCTACAATCACAGATGACAGATAACTCACTCCATACAAAATTTTCAATACCTACCGCTATAATAGCCTACACTTTTAAGTCAATAGACGCTGCGAACGAAAATGTACCTCACCTTACAAACGTAAAGTGGGGTTTGCTTTGTAGATCGCGCAGTCGCGTGGATATTGTGTTGTATCTGTAATCTGTGCTACAATCATCAAAGTACCTACAGAAAGTGCGTTTCATGGTGATTAAAATGAAAGGAAACTCATTGGGTTTAATCAATATTTCAGTGTTTATTAAGGATTTTACAAAGAAGAGTCGTTTTCCAGTCGTGACAATCGTTAGTAATGATAAAGTGAAAAAAAAAATTAAAGCCAAAAACAAAGATAAAATCAAAAAAAGTTTTTGATCAATATTCCGTATTCCCTCCCCTTGCTCGGATAACTGCCAGCAACCTTGTATTCATCGACCTTACGAGCCTGACGATAAAATCCTGGGGAATTGTATTCCACTCCTCTTCAATTGCGATTCGCAGCTCTGGAAGCCTTGTTGGAGCAGGTACCCGGGCTCGAACCTGACGTTTCAGCTCATCGTATAAGTGTTCTATCGGATTCAAGTCCGGGCTTCGAGCTGGCCAGTCCATCGTACGAATGCTGACGTCGCGTAGATACTGGGTCACCACATGAGCAACATGAGGCCGTGCATTATCATGCATCAATTGCATATAATGTCCGATATATCCTGCGTAAGGTACCACATGGTCTGCGAGGATTTCAGTAATGTAGCGATGAGAAGTCAGTCCACGTGTACGGCCCGTCGGTTCGATGAAAACTAACGCTGTATGTGCTGTTAACGAGATGCCGCCCAGACCATTACATATCCTCCTCCATAAGCAACAGTTTCCTCGATGCAACACTGAGAATAACGTTCTCCAGGGCGACGATATACTCTCTGACGTCGATCACTTCAATGTAGACTCACCCTGGTCTCATCAGTGAAAAGCACATTACTCCACTGCTCTAATGTCCAATCCCTATGCTCTCGAGCAAATTCAAGTCGTGCTCGACGGTGTGCTACCGTTAATGATGGGCCTGTTGCAGCTCTTTTTGGGGTCAGGTTCCGTTCAGCAAGTCTCCTTCTGACGGTAACTGAACTTATTACCACTTGGCGTTCGTCACGCAGACTTTGTTGGACTTGAACTGCGTTGAGGTGGCTATTTCGCAGAACAGTAAGGTGGATATAACGATCATCTGCTGCTGATGTAGCCCCAGGTCTGCCCGTACCTGGACGGCGATCGAATGCTCCAGTCTCTAGGTATCGTCCGTAAACTCGTTGCACCGAAGATCTGCTGATTCGAAGGTGTTGTATCCATTATTAATCGAAAAAAGTAGCAAAAACACACGCGTCTGACAACCCTCATTGTAAAGAAAAAGAACATTAATTTCAAACTCTGGTGAAAACAGAGCAAATCGTTAGCATTGTTTGTTGCTTGATTACAATGTGAGTTGACGGTACTTTCGAATTAATTTGTAGTCATTTTAATCACCATGAAACGCACTTTTTGTAGGTATAACTTTGATAGTTGTAAGTTTTATACTTTTTGAGAAAATCGAATCAGAGTTCCTAGGTAGCGGGTGGCTCGGTTTATTTGCTGACCAGTGTACAAGAAGCCTTTATTATTAACTAGCTGACCCGCGCAACTTCGTCTGCGTCACATAAGAGAAAGCACCTATAATACAATTTTCAAAGAGCACATCACACACATCCTTGCGCATAATGAAAATGCGCGCCCGGTACATGATCATTATTTTGCTGCGGAGTTGTTTAAAACGGTGTATCTCCTAAGATATGCATTGAAGTCAATTTACGTACCCAAGGGCAATTTTGTTCAAAATCAAATACTTGTGATTAACAACGTATTTATTTGAATAAGAATAAATTACCATGTTTACAAAAACAGCTTTAAAGGTTTCTATTGACAGCTTTACATCCTCATACTTAGACACTCGATGACAGTTATACTCCAGCTAGGTGCAGTTCTCATCAATGTGCATTAAATGCGCCGCGACACGTGTTGCGCGGTCAAATAAACAAACAAACAAACAAACAAACACGAATTTAAAAAATGGTTTTAATATGTTCAGTTACTTATTTTAAGTCACCCTTATCGGTTTTTTTTTTAAATCTTCAATGTACAGATTTTTTGGTCTCAACGATTTTATTATATGTATAGATATAGATTGCGAGGAGGTTCGTATAGAAAATTATGAAATTTATAAAAAAAAAACAAAGTGGCCGTAGGTAGGTAGTAGGTAGTTAGTAGGTACTAGGTTAGTTAGTAGGTAGTAAGTAGGTACTAGGTACCTAGTTAGAAGGTAGTTAGTAGGTACTAGGTACCTAGTTAGTAGGTAGGTAATAGGTAGTTCGTAGGTAGCTAGTAGGTAGTTCGTAGGTAGCTAGTTAGTAGTTAGGTAGTATATTTAAGAGCATTGCAACGCGCAGTAAGTTTTTTCATAAATATGTAATAATGAAATAATGGAATTTTAGGTGGCTAGTGCTGCTGTAGCAAGTGCAAAGCAAAGTCAAGATACGGATGGGTTTAATTATATTATAGAAGTAAGTGTTTCTGCTAATACATGCTAACTTATAATTATTTTAGGTTTCCATTTAATTTTACTATTATATTTATTTATATTTACAGATTGAAAACTATATTCCTGAAAAGAACATCCAAATTAGACGGAGAATCATTAACCTTTACTATTTTTTGGAAAGTTTTAAGAGATCTCAAATCATGGACCATTAGATTGCGGACTATCTTGTATCGAGTTAGTTGGATGGAAACTAAATTTAATTTATAAAAATTGATTTGGTTTCATATCAACATAAACCTGAAAAAAGCTTAAATTATAAGAGGTATAATTCAAACCTGAAAAAATGACTTAAAACTTAATGTGGTATAACGTAAATCTGAAAAAACTGGTGCCACTTCATTTTTTTTTTTGTATTAGGGAGTTTATGGATAAATGTTTTAAATTTAATTGAATAACTTTTATTTATCACACATATCCTTAAATTTTCAAGTTCATACTCAAAACAAATACAAATAAATTAATAAGTCCCATCTAGTTGTTTGTAAGATCTATAATCTTATTTACACGTCGCTGTTGTTAAAATACGCCATCTATTAAAATTTCGGGCGTAATCTCGCTAAAACGATAGTGTTATGAGTGTGATCGTTAGATGGCGTTCACGTCGATTGTGTTAATGTGTGCGTGCGTCGTTCAAGGTCAGTTAGGTCTACTAGTCGCCTTAATGTGGAACATCAATAATATAACTATGAATCAAATTCGCAGAACCCACCCACTTCAATTCTGATGAATCGTTACGCAAGTAATAACAACTGTACGAGAGCTTCTGAATTTCCATCGAAGCCAGCAACCCTTGCATTTTAATTGCAATAATCAATTAAAAGTACAAAAGGTTTAAAATTACTTAAAGGAAAATGAAAATATTTTCACTTCAACGAGTTCAACAAAAACGTTGGCTTATTTGTGTTTAGTCAAGCGAAAAACAGATCTTCAAAAGGAAAATCAGAAATACTAACAAGCTTCAGTAATTTTAATTAGTCTTGTACTTGTTTGAACAAGTTGTTATTGTAGCTTGTAAGGAAAATGTAGTAGTCGTCGCTCACAATATCTATGTTTGCTCTGTCTGCTACGAGTATCTACTCGGATTCAAGGTTGTAGGCAAGTTTTGTTAGGGGTAACGAAACTTTTGTCGCTCTCCCAAAGGCAAATAAATAAACCAAATTGATAAATCGGATCTTCGGATCACTGGCGCGTCCTATTGGTCTCAAAATGTACGAGTGATTTTATGTCGAAATAAATTCAGATGTAGAGAACTACAGCACTGGTAAAAGTACACGAAAAAAATTGCCCGAAGTGCATGCCAGGTTTACAGCTGCAGAATAATAAATTATATAAACTTCGGTTAGTATCTCGAGATCAAATGCCATAACACATAATTTTCTCCCAGCATTGTTCGCCTTCCTTTTCACACTGTAGTTCTGTGTTTTCCTGTTCGCACAGCTGGTCAAAGGCTTCCCCTTTTTCTTTCCAGACCTCTCTATCTTGTGTGATATCTGGCCATGTTCGTACCTTATCCCAATTAATCGGCGTAGCATCCTCTCTTTCTCCTCCTTCCCTCCCATGGACTGTTATTAAAATTCCTCTGAAACTGCCTTTGGTGTTCTTTAAAGACCTTGAATTCACGAACAGGTATTGTAGGAAACCTCATCATGCTCTTGCCCTTTTCCCAATGTACATGATCAACTCAGCAGTCACCTCCTTTGACATATCATCATTTACACCTTCGGCATCTTCCTCTGTATTTACAGCCATACAACTTACATACTCAAAACTTTTTTTACCGACGTCTATTTGTCGTCATAGTCACCCTCTTTCTAGCACAGCATCATGCTGAGTTGAATGGTAACCTGTTTATCGTACCCACGACGTGCAACTTTTCTTTCTTTTTTTTTTTGTTCCTTTCTGTCTTACAAATTATTACAACGTGGTTCTGTTGTATTCTGAATGTTTGTGTTTGTCTAAATGCGTTGTATGTTTATTGTTTATTTTGCCTACTATTGTATGGACGCCTTCTTCCATATCACACAGTCCATCAATCGGTTATTAGAAATCAGTTTCCCCCAATAATGCTAAACTCAGTTAATTCAGAAGCACAGTACATAATGATTAAAGCTGCATCTGTCTTACTCAATCATTTCGGCTTAACGATGGCCTGACTGACTGAGTAAACGTCGATACGTCGTGCACCGTTGTATAAACAAGCCTGGGTTTATGTACTACGTCTATCAAGTATGTGGCATTCACATCTATCTAGCGTACTGTTATCTTTAATTTAGGGTTGACAGAGAAGACCGACATATCGTTATTGCTTTACAATAATAAAAAATATTTTCAAGTAACACGGACGCTACTGCAAACAGATTGAGTCAATCAATTTGAAAAAAGAATTTGTATTGACTGTCAAAATAAAACAAATCAAATATAAATTCACTTTAAAGTGGTTGTTGAAAGAAAATCCAATAAACGATAAGTACTCAAGTTCAGTGCAAACCGTTCAGGTGCGCCTTAAAAATCCAGTCAATGTAGAAGATAACCACATAGTTTTATCTACGTTTCTTGTTATCAGACACTATTTATCAATAGTGCTACAACCTGCTTATTATAACCTCAAAGGTATTGTTACATCGGACCTACTAGAACATTCGAGAAAGCCAGTGATGATAGTGTGTGTACGTTAGAAGTTCGAGGGCATTCTATTATTATTAGTTTTAAAGTTAGGTAGGTACAAACTCGCGACCTATTTATACAAAGACATTAGAATTTCGACCGTACGCCTAGGGCATAAGGTTCATATTTGTTTGTTTTGTACAAGTAGGTAATGGCAACCTTGTAAGTAGGTACCTGCTATTTTTTGTTAGTGTTTTTTATGACCCTCTCGAATGTTCGTGGTTATTCTGGTGTATCTGTTGGCGAGTATAAATAGAGCGCTCAGGGCCGCGACCGGCAGTCTTGTTTTAGCGACACAACGAAGCGAATCCAAGTGAACTACAAGTGCGATATCTAAGTGAATAGTAAACAGTAGTGTATTTGTGATTAAGTTTTGATTGTTTTGTGATTAATAAAGTTATTGTGTTGTTTAATCGGTAGTAATTAATTTATCTCATACCCAGCTCGTAACAAATTGGTGTCAGAAGTGAGAGATAAATTATGCCAATTCTACCAAAGGACGACACGGAGGGTATCCGTACCAGAAGCCAGCGACAGCAGGATATGGACCAAAGGCGGTTTGGAGATTCTCCGACACAGACACCGGGTGGTGTCCAGCCTACATCACAGCCAGTCGCTGGCCCACCTGGAGTTTCTCAAGCATCAGTGGCGCCAGACTTGTCAGCTTTAATGGCGCTGCTGCAGGAGCAAGCTCGCCGTCAAGAGGAGCAAGCTCGCCGTCAAGAGGAGCAAGCTCGCCGCCAAGAGGAGCAGGCTCGCCGATTGGAAGAGCAGTTACAGCGAGATAAAGAGGAGCAAGCTCGCCGTCAAGAGGAGCAAGCTCGCTGTCAAGAGGAGCAAGCTCGCCGGTTGGAAGAGCAGTTGCAGCGAGACAAAGAGGAGCAGGTCCGCCGCCAAGACGAGCAGATGCTCCTCATAAAGGATCTTCATGCAACTTTCGGCAAGGACCTGAAAGTGATGAAAGATCAGGTCCACCAGCACGAGAATCGCATCTCGGAGGCAGAAGTTAAGATTGCTGGGGTGCAGAAGGCTTTGAGCGAACTGAAGACTGAAGGTGGAACTGTAGCTTCGGTGGTTGCTGCACCTTCTTCGCGTGGTTTTAAGGTGCCTCCGTTCGACGGCACATCTTCGTGGTCGGCTTACAAAATACAGTTTGAGGCCGTCATGAAGGCGAATGGATGGACAAAACCACAAGCCATGACCGCGCTCACCTTGGGCCTCCGAGACCAGGCTTTAACTATTCTCGAGGCACTCGGCAAGGATGTAACCTACGAGCAGCTGCTGGAGGCGTTGGAGTCCAGATACGGTGACGCACACCTGGAGCACGTATTTCGTGCTAAGTTGAAGGACCGTGTACAACGTAGTACCGAGAACCTACAGCAGTGGGCTCTGGAAGTTGAGAAGCTGGTTCGAAAGGCATACCGGTCTGCCCCTGCACTGATCGATGGAAATCTAGTACAAGCCTTCGTTGATGGAATAGGTGACTTAGAAGTTAGAGCTGCCGTGAGACTTGGGCATCATGAGACCTTGAAGGACGCCTTAGCCCATGCCTTGGAAGTAGAGGCAGTGAGGCAAGACCACCGAACACACTACGTCAGGGAGGTAGTGGCATCACCTGTACACGACCGTGCGCAAGGTTACAGACCTAGCTGCTACACAGCTAGAGAAAGGGATCATCTTCGGCCAAGTTGTCCAAAGCAAGTTGTGGCATCACCTGAACGTCAGCGTCCGCGACGATACAGCCCTAGGTGTTACACTTGTGGAGAAAGGGGTCACCTTCGGTCGAATTGTAAAAAGCGAAGCGCACTTAGAGAAGATCAATCTCAGCAGGGAAAAGCGGCTAAGAAGACTGGTCAGCAACAGTGGAGAAACCACAAGAACACAGACGAACTGTCAAGAAGACCATTGCCTGAAGATTGTCAGCGTAGTTCCAGACAGGAGCCTAAGGAAGTGGTGCCTGTGAGGATGCTAAGAACGGATCTTAGCGATGAATGGAAGGTAACTATACAGAAGGCCCAGCACAATGACTCGGAAATCAAACCGATCTTCGAGTGGATCAAAGCTGGTGTTTCTAAACCCAAGTGGAGTGATGTGGCTGCGATGAGTTCCATCACGAAGAGTTATTGGGCCCAATGGAACAGCTTGGTGATCCAGGATGGAGTCTTGTGCCGTAAATGGGAAAACGCTAAAGGGGACAGTTGTCATCTACAAATGGTTGTCCCTAAAGCTAAGGTACCGGATGTTCTACGGCTCTACCACGATGGATGTTCTGGAGGACATATGGGGGTTAAAAGGACTCTCCTAAAAATTCGAGAACGCTTCTACTGGATCCACTGTCGAGATGATGTGGAGGACTGGTGCCGCAAATGTACCAGTTGTGCGGCCGTGAAAGGACCCCAGACACGCAGCAGAGGTGCATTAAAAGTGTACAACGTTGGAGCCCCTTGGGAACGGATAGCACTAGACGTTGCGGGACCATTTCCAGTAAGTGAGAGCGGAAACAGGTACTTCCTGGTGGTCATGGATTACTTTACAAAGTGGCCGGAAGTCTTCGCCATTCCTAACCAAGAAGCAACAACTGTCGCAGATAAATTGGTTCAGGAAGTCTTCTGTCGTTTTGGGGTACCCTTAGAAATACACAGCGATCAAGGAAGGAATTTTGAATCGCAAGTATTTCAAGAGACTTGTCGGTTAATGGGTACCTATAAAACCAGAACCACCTCTTACCACCCACAATCCGATGGAATGGTGGAACGATTCAACCAAACGTTGGAGAGATATCTGGCGAAAGTTGTGGAAAGCCGGCAAAGGGATTGGGACAAGCACATACAGCCGTTTCTTCTGTCTTACCGAAGTGCTGTCCACGAAAGTACGACTGTGACACCAGCATTCGCGAACTTTGGAAGGGAATTACGGTTACCTGCTGATTTAATCACTGGAACTCCCCCTGATGCTCCATGTAGTGTAACAGATTACGCGAATGACTTGCGTAATAAGTTGAACGATGTTTATGAGCATATCCGACAATCCAGCCAACAGATGTCTGAGAAGATGAAGACCCGTTATGATCGGAAGGCAAACGGTAGGGGTTTCGACGAGGGTTCACTGGTGTGGTTGCATAACCCAGTGCGGAGCAAGGGAAAGTCTCCGAAGTTACAAGCAAAATGGGATGGACCATACCGAGTCGTGACTAGGATCAACGATGTCACCTACCGAATACAGAAGGGTCCACGAGGTGCGCCTAAGATTGTGCATGTAGACCGGTTGGCGCGATACTACGGGACTAATGATGCTCGGGACGAGCATGTCTAAGGAGGGGGCAGTGTTACATCGGACCTACTAGAACATTCGAGAAAGCCAGTGATGATAGTGTGTGTACGTTAGAAGTTCGAGGGCATTCTATTATTATTAGTTTTAAAGTTAGGTAGGTACAAACTCGCGACCTATTTATACAAAGACATTAGAATTTCGACCGTACGCCTAGGGCATAAGGTTCATATTTGTTTGTTTTGTACAAGTAGGTAATGGCAACCTTGTAAGTAGGTACCTGCTATTTTTTGTTAGTGTTTTTTATGACCCTCTCGAATGTTCGTGGTTATTCTGGTGTATCTGTTGGCGAGTATAAATAGAGCGCTCAGGGCCGCGACCGGCAGTCTTGTTTTAGCGACACAACGAAGCGAATCCAAGTGAACTACAAGTGCGATATCTAAGTGAATAGTAAACAGTAGTGTATTTGTGATTAAGTTTTGATTGTTTTGTGATTAATAAAGTTATTGTGTTGTTTAATCGGTAGTAATTAATTTATCTCATACCCAGCTCGTAACAGTATCTTGAGCGTCTGACTCATCTTCTAATACATTATTCGAGACTTTGACTTTTTAGCTTATATTCTTCCTACTGAATACTGGACTCGTCCAATCTTCTAACATTTTCTTTTTTACTTTGGGGCGGAGCCGGCAGGTGATTTTGGGCCATTGTCAGCCCTAACAAATGACACACATGTCTGTTTACACACTACACTTTGAGTACAGTTTAATACTCCTACACTATCTTCAATACGTCGTTTTAATCCCAACGTGGACTGGGACACCTAATGATTGAAAACTCTTTACTTTTTTACTCATACACTTGATTAGACTTTTTCCTTTGCCTAGGGCTCTAGACTCATCCTTTGTAAATAAGCTAATTGCTTTATGAAAGTACTTGTTGTTGCTAAAGAAAACGAGGAGAGAATACAAATTCTTATTGATTTCGTGAAAACATTTCAGCAGTAAACACAGTTCAATGCATTTCAGTTCACTGTTGAAGATCTTGACTTCTCACAAGAACTTTTCTGTATTCTGAAATATTTCTATTTCTATTCACACTTTCCAACATTAAAACTGAAATGCAATTATCTGTATCTTCATTGACTGTTCTTCTATTAATAGCAGTGCAATCGAAACCGGTCTCACGGCAGAATCAACGTGAATGAACATCCATTGTATGGAAGCATCGCAGTTAACCGTACGGCACTAACTAGTCAGCCTTGGGCACAGTGCTAGCTAACAAGATATATGATGAAGTCTGAGAGATGGTCTGAAAACTAAGGATAACTGGAACTAGTAACTTGTAACTAAGGATAATTGGAACAAGGTCTGTTACCTTTTGTAAGTTGTAAGTTAAAGTCTAACAGATCCAGGTCTTGCTTTTATTGGATCAACCTTGTGACAGAAGCGATAAAAATTCATCATAAAACTTGAAGTTTTAAATTTTCGCCTGTACTCCCGAACGTTGAACCAATTATTTACTGGCTCCAGGAATTCAATGTACATATTTCCGAAATGCACTCCCAACAACGTTCCACCGCATCATTTCGGTAAATCAAACGTCAAAATATCAGTATGTCGCGGATACCAACCGCTCATTAATCAGGGATTCAGCGTAAATAGGTCACCGTGTTGTACATGTAACAGTCCTCCAATCTGTCACTGTTCGAGCACAATAGTGGGTAATAATAAGTCCTTGCACCGATTGACCTCGTGGCGTATCAGCACATCTTTATGTCACGGCAATATTACGTATAAGGAAAAAACGTGACTAAACTCTTGCTGATGATAGTAGAAAATACGAACAATACACGTGTTACTTTAAGGAAATGTATTTAAAGTCAAATACGTGCACTTCTCTTAGAACAACACTGTGATGCAATGAAATTGGTCAAATATGATTCGAAATTGGATTCAGATCCCTCAGATTGACACATCAGAATTGGGATACCCAGATCTATCCCACTTCTAACAAACACTTAAATTTTTACGTTTATTGCCTCCGATGTACTAAAAACCGACAGTAAGCTATCTAGACGCTACAGTCTGCTATTAACAGCCAGCAGTGTGTAATCACGTCGTTAAGTCTACGGTCTACGGTTCGTCTGGGTGCAACTAACGGGCAGTCACGCAAGAAACGTGCCGATACCCTGTCATTGTTTCAGCTAGGCCTAGCTGTTTTTGCGTGAAACCTTCATGTTGAGGATCCTTTGTCTGATGGATGAAACACAGATGCTAAGGTACGTAATTTTTTGCCCTCGTTGTTTATTTTACAACTATTTTGACCCTTATTCTCGTTTTTATAAGGGTTTCCGACAGAGGTAAACTGTAGATACGACTAAATCCTCTCAGACGAACTAAATTAGTTTGTTTGCGAATATGTAATTTGGAAGCAAGGTCGACTCTGCAAAGTCGTATGAATCAAACAGAATATAAATCTTCTCTAAAATCTTTTTGATGACATGATGATCGTCCCATTTTGCTCAATGAGTTATGATAAAACATAGTCTTTTTTTTCAACTAATATAAAATAGACTATAAATCACCGTAAAAGGTTCAGCCGATGATTGAAGTAAACCCATGTTCATCAGTATTCGATTCCAGGTTGTTTTGATGGATAAAGATAGTTAGGACATGCCGTTTAATTTATAATTCTAGACAGGAATAGTAAATTGGCGTGTCGAGACGAGACCAGCATAATAGGTTCGAAGGCACGCGCCCTGTCTGTCTGGGCGGCAGCTATGCGGTTTTTTAAGTTAGACGCAACTCGGCTATTGAAAGAAATTATATTAGCAATAGCAAAAGATATTTTTTTTAACCAGCTGCTAATATGAATTCCTTACTCTTTCCAACGTTCACAATTCACAAATGTTAGCTTTCTTCAATAATAAACACAATCAAAAACCTAAGTCTGCCCTACAATTTCGTACTCCAATTCATACATATCCCATACCAAGTCTTTTCCATCATACATTGAGCTCTCAAATCCGCAGCCGCAAAATATACAACCTCATAAAATTACGCGAAATCTGTTGGCCGCAAACATTTTGTGGGTAGTCGATATAAAAAGACATTAGGATGTTTCACTTGGTCGGGTAGGCGTAAATTTTCACAGATGTCATAAAGAGTAATGGCGGAGTCACATAACCACGCATTGGGACGGACCTAAAGCTCAGCACTCACGTTGATGAGGAGAAATAACCTGACTAGGGTTACCAGAATTGTTAATCTCTACGGGATGTATTCGATTCAATGTCTATTTGGGGCTAAATGAGTGGCATCACCTGGTATACCATACCATTTTTTTGACAAAATATGAGTTGTATCTTCGATATCGGCAAAAGCCAACGAAACTGTATAATATACTAATGGTATAAAGATTAAGTACCTACAAGTAGATCAATGGCATGTTCATTGTAATTCGAGACGCAAAAACGTAACGCAAAAAACGAGTTCACGTGAGAGATATAAAACATAGTTATGTCATGCACAGAACCAGTTCCAACATATAATTAGAACCATAAATAGCCATCTACAATCATTTTTGATGTATGTTCTTCACAAAGTATTGTATGGTGTACTTACATAGTTCCCATGTGATCTATAATCACTTAGTAAAATGAAATAAACGCTGTAGCGGGAGAGAATAATGGGCACCCTATCCGGTCTCCTTATAAATAATTCCGGTGGACCGCGAGCCTGGACCGAAGAGATGGGGCGACCTTAATGAATAGTTTAAGCTCAGCTTTATCTGAATTAGTTACATTTACCTACAAATGATACATCTTCCGATTTGGGTTTAATTTATTTGTTTTGCATGATAATTCGGCAGAGGAACAATTACGTATTCCACAAATGGTTTCGATAACCTGGCGAAAATCTTCGTAACATGTCTGTGGAGCTTTTGTATTTGACAAGGTAGGCATAAGAGCGAAAAAAATCATTATCACCTAAAATATAAATTGATCATCGAATTTAGTAAACTGAGCACCAAATTTTAATGAGGTATTTGATGACAAACTAGACTAAACTTTTGCCTAGGCCGACTTAGGGCACCCCGACACGGATAGATTAGGTAATAATATCTTACTAGGTATTTAGACTACAAATAGAGCTCCAATCGATACGGATTCAATGATACAAAGAGCCACCCAATACCCAAAACTGATTAGGTTTGACGTTTACAACGTGCATAAATAATGTCAGGTTGGCTGACCACCTACGAATACCTCAAAGTAACCCGGTTGCCTCGTTAAATATTGTAACAAGCGTGGGTTGGTACAGCTGATACCACAACATAAATCAAAGTTACCTATGTCCGATATTCGGTTGAAGCTTCAACTGGGATTAAGTACGATTGTGTTCAGATTCAACATCACGTAGATTTTGGCGGAAGGAAGGCCAGTCGGTTTTATTTTTATATTTGTTCCAGAAAACCAAAAGAAAACTTCAATTTATGGCACTACAGTTCAATAAGGAACGAAATTAGGGCAGATATAATCAGAGCAAACCTCGCGAAAGCTTTCAAATAGTTCGTCTCAGATTTACGACAGCTGTAATATCGGTGGCTATACTGCTCACGTCTTTCCCATAAAATGGCAAGTCACTCACACACGAGGCCTCCGTAAGTCACTCCCCAATCCATCAAGAAATACCGCCGATATATTTTATTTCCCTTCGCGAATACTTCCAACCAACACGACATCACTACAGTTCGGTATATCCCTAAATCCTCGACACGACCCACTCAGCCCCAAGGCTCAAGTAATGCAATTAGGTCTATTTTCCGACAGAAAGGGACTCGGAATACGAACCTAACGGCAATTTTAACAACAATAGCTTGTAGCAGCCTTGTTGCAAAATACGCTGAGCGACGTATTAAGCGAAAACGATATTGGATTTTGTAATCCGAAGAAAAAATGTCAAAAGAATGGAGTTGGGGTTAATTTTTGTAAAGCACCTATTGACGACTGGGTTTAGCATCGTTTTAAGTATTTTTATCTGGCTAAAGATGACATTTTAAGAAATCTTAATAAAAAGGTCAAGTTTGTTAAGACGTACTTTGGTACTCAATAGGGCACTCAATAAACCCAGTTTCTTTTCATATAATAGAACCAAAACCAATCTTTTTAAGAAAGAAAGTCAAGAATACTTAAAAAGAAAAAGTCACCTTCAAATAACTAGCATATTAATTCAACAAATGTAAATGGAGCTCATTAACGTCCCAATATGTAGATTGTAGACCCCAAATGACATCAGAGGAAATCAAATGATATTTGTCCCAACCAAACTCCGCAGGATTATCGCCTTAACTCCGGTATCTTCAAGAGATCTAACGCGTTACCACGGAAATGAACAAGGGTCTAATATTAATGAGATTACATAGTCGATTTATTGTTCAGTAATCGAGATTTGCAGCCAAAGTATCAGCTGAAGTCATTTCGGCGTTTCGCAAGTCTCTAATCGTTTGAAATGGGTTTCCTATTTAATGGGCTCGCTGTAGAAGGCGATTTATTGCCAGGTATCGAAGCAAAACTGCGTAGTTTTGCTATCGATAGGATTATTTATAATTTAGAGCCTAAAGCGAGAACAACAGAACTAATCCGTGTCCATATTTCACAAGGCATTATTTTAAGGCGATTGTCATCGTTATAAGGCATTTAATTTCAGCTTTGCATTTATAGAAAGACCTCCGTAATAGAGCACGTGCTTTCATTAGTTAAGAATAACGCATTGTTTAAACCGACAGACAGTGAATAGATCACTGAATTGATTAATCACTGCACTGGGCCGTTTGAAACGCAAAAAAAAGTTTAACGAACAGTAGTATAAACAAACATTGGATGTCGAACTGATGGATTATTTTTGTGTAAACATTGACATATTTTTACAGTTCGTGCCACTGAAATTTTTCAATTTGAATTGTGGGTGGATAAAACAGACTTATTCCACAACAGGTATACCAAAATAAAATAAACCGATCTTCGTGTCTGTTATGCTGTCCTATCGGTTCCAGTTATCAGTTCCTTAAACGGTCCATCTGACGTTATCAACTAACCGGAGCTGAAGGCGCTGCCAAATTGCGCTCACGTACTCTTTACTATCTTCAAAGTAATTAATTTGAAGAGCAGCAGTAAAGACGCCTGTACCATGGAGAGAATTTATTTGGGTAGTTTCACCCCATTTGAATTCCATGAGTGTTGCTTGTGTGAATATGTAGTGGAACGAGGCTGTTGTGTACATTAGGGTTCAATTTGATTTGGCGAGGAGTTAGCTCAATGAAACAAGCGTCTGTCTTTGATGGGGTTTATTGGCAACTAACTTAGAAACATTGAAAACATCATATTTAATACGGTCGGTGGACAGCCATTCACTACTCTAAAGAAACGTGGACTGTATGTTTGTTCGTACTTCTTAACCTATTGAAATGAGCTTCAACATAAGCCGCCCACCAAAGGACTATATGAGTCCTTTCAAATGATCTATAAATATACAATTAACATTAAACATGCAAAATTATCAAACACTGAATGATTGGACTATTCAGGGTTACTATCTATTGGCAGTCGACAGAGTTTAGTCACAGTTCTCTTTACAATACTGTCACCGCTCTTGACACTATAAACTCTTGTGCACCCATCTGGTCCTGGATGTTTGCTCACTATACGTCCCAGTAACCACTTCCCTGGTGGAAGGTTCTCCTGCTTGATCAGAACAATATTACCGACTTCAAACTCCTTTTCTCGTTTGAGCCATTTTGGACGTTGTTGTAGTCTAGATAAATATTCCTGTTGCCATCTAGACCAAAAATCATGCGACAGCTTTTGGACATGTTGCCATCGTGACAGCGTGTGCACCTTCAAGTTTTGCAAAGTTGGACTGGGTACGACAATGGGTGCCTCTCCAATTAAAAAATGCCCAGGTGTCAATGGTTCGATATTCACATTATCCAAGTCATCTTGGGGGCACAACGGCCTCGAGTTCAAACAAGCCTCTATTTCACACAGCACTGTCGACATCTCCTCGAAAGTTAAATTGCTGGTTAATATCCGTTTTAAGTGATACTTCGTGGATTTAACTCCTGCCTCCCAGAGGCCGCCGAAGTTTGGGCTGTATGCAGGAATAAAATGCCATTGTGTGCCATCACATGCAAGTGTGTCTGCGATTGCTCCAGAGAACTCCAAGCTTGCTTCCTTCCACATGGCTACCAGTTCTTTATTTGCCCCGATGAAATTCCTCCCCTGGTCACTCCATAAATGTGCACACTTGCCTCTTCTCGCACAGAATCTTTTATATGCGCCGATGAACGCCTCTGACGTCATATCTCCAACTAACTCCAAATGAATGGCTTTGGTAGCCATACATATGAAGATTGATATGTACGCCTTGTGTGCCTTGACTCCTCTTCCCTTGCTCCATAGAACTTGTAATGGTCCAGCAAAGTCTACACCAGAATGCAGAAAAGGTCGAGCTGGTGTCACCCGAACCTTTGGCAAATCACCCATTACTTGCGTTCTTGCAGTCGCGTTCTGTTTGGCACATACTAAGCATCGGTGAACATATTGTTTGACTTGTCCTTTAGCTCGCGTTATCCAATACTTAGATCTCAAAAAGCTCAACATTAGTTGGATTCCTCCGTGTAGTGTTCTTGAGTGTGCATCGGCAATGATCAAAGTAGTAAGTTTGTTTCTATGACCCAATATGATTGGGTGCTTGCTTTGATCCGCTATGTTAGCGTGTCTAAGGCGTCCGCCAACCCGAAGCATCTGTTTCTCATCTAAGTACGGATCTAAAGTTTTTAATGTGCTAGTTCTTTTAACCTGTTTACCCTGTCTTAGAGACTCAATTTCTTCTGCATATTCTTCACCTTGAACCTTTTTTATGCATATGTTTAATGCACCTTCTAATTCTTCAGTTGTCAAAGCAGTATCTATTCCTTCTTTTAACATTTTTTGTTTTAAAAATCTCTTACAGAATGCAATACTTCTAATTAATTCCGTCAACGAGTCGTATTTTTGAAATTGCTTTGTTAATCCTTTCTCATTTTCTTCGTTTTTGGTCATTGTAAAGGTTTGTATAGTTGTCTTCTTTTCTAACTCTGTAGATATGGTTTCTGGTTTGGTAAAATCATGATTTCCTTTCGAAAGCCATTCAGGCCCTTTCCACCATAAGTCGCATGTTTTCAACTCTAATACTAGTGCACCTCTAGACGCTATATCTGCGGGGTTCTCTTGCGATTGTACGTGGTACCATTGTTCTTTCGGGACGTTGCCAGTTATTTCAACGGTTCTATTGGCTACAAAAGTCTTCCATCTGCTAGGCTCTTTTTGTAGCCAAGCAATAACTATTGAGGAATCCGTCCAAGCAAAAACATTAGCTAAAGGAATCTTCATTGCTGTTGAAATATGTTTTAACAGTCTTGACACGAGAACAGCTCCACACAATTCAAGTCGTGGTAGCGACACGGTTTTCAACGGAGCAACCCGAGTTCTTGCTGCAATCAATGATGTTCTAACTGTACCATCCAAGTTATGTACGCGACAGTACACGACAGCTGCGTACGCTCTCATCGATGCATCACTAAAACCATGGAGTTGTATGCTGTTCTTCTTTAAACTGTACGTGCCCATCCATCGATCTATTCGAATCGCATTGACGTTTGCAATATCGTCTCGTATGGTTTTCCACTCTTCTCTCATAGCTGGAGTAATTTCTTGATCCCAATCAACCTTAGTTTGCCAGAGCTTTTGAATCAAAATTTTTGCTTGCACGATGCATGGCGCTATCCAACCAAGCGGGTCAAAAAGCTTCTGGACATCTGACAGTATACTTCGCTTCGTAACGATAGCAGGAAGAGGAACTAAGTTCAGTTGGTACTCAAATTGATCGCTGCCTAAGTTCCATTGTACACCTAAAGCTTTCATGGTACCATCAATATTTAGATCTATATGTGCTTTGATAGATCTATCCTCTGGATCTATAGATTTTAAAAAATCTACGTTATTTGACGACCACTTTTTTAGTTGAAAGCCTCCTCGTTTTAATAAATTCTTCAAGTCTTTGCTTATTCGAATAGCTTGCTCTAAGTCGTCACATCCTGACATAACGTCATCAACATACAAATCTTCTTGCAGCACCCTAGCAGCTTCAGGATAGTTGGCACCTTCGTCTTTAGCAAGTTGCATAAGTGTTTTTACCGCTAAATATGGTGCTGACGCTGTCCCGAAGGTAACAGTCAGGAGTCTTAAATCTTTAATGATTTCAGACGAGTCGTTTCGCCACAGTATTCTCTGGTAATCGGTGTCTTCCTGGGCTACCAATATCATCCGGTACATTTTCTGTATGTCAGAAACAAAACACACTGCGTGCGTTCGCCATCTTACAATTAGGCTTCTCAAGTCGTCTTGTAGAACAGGACCTGCCAGTAATTCGTCGTTTAGGGAAACTCCATTGTAACCCTTGCAGGAAGCGTCAAAAACGACGCGAGTCTTCGTGCTTTCTTTATCGTTCCTGACTACTGCGTGGTGGGGTAAGTAGACAGACCTTTTTGTATTTACTTCTTGTTTTGGTACCTCTTCTATGTGTTTTAAGTTTATGTATTCTTGAATAACCTTGTTGTATTTTTCTTTCAGATCGGGATTCTTGTCTAGTCTTCTTTCTAGTTGCAGAAATCTGTTTAATGCTATCTCTCTTGTATTTCCGTCGGGTGATTTTAAGTTGTCGTGTTTAAAGGGTAATTTAACTATATAGCGCCCTTCATTGTTTCTTGTATGTGTTTTTTCAAAAATATCTTCGCATAACATTTCCTCTTTCGTAAAATTTCTTTTTGTATCGGTTTCTAACTCCCACATAGTTTTCAATAGTTCTTTCACATCGACTTGTTCATTTATTGCCATTAAACATTTTTCTTTTGTGTTTGTTTTTATGTTTATTTCACCGAATATTATCCATCCGAGGTTGGTTTTCTGAGCTATAGGTGACCCCGGTGGACCTTTGATTAGACCATCTTGTAGTATCTTTGCATATTCCTTGACGCCTAGAAGCAGATCAATATTTCCTGATACTCCATACTTTGGGTCTGCTAAGTTTAGATCGGCCAAGTGTGGCCATTTGCTTGTTGACCATGTTTTTGCAGGTAACTGTACTGTCAAGTGCTTGTTCATCACGTAGGCTTGAATAGGTAGTGCAGAATTTGATTCCCATCGTGATAAAACTTCTATGTTCACTTCATGCTTGACAGCGACCTTCATGGATTCCATTCCAGTAATTGTGCAATTAGTTACCTGCCTCTTGAGTTTTAATAGTTGTGCTGCCTTCTCACTTATAAAGCAGGCTTGTGACCCTGGATCTATGAGTGCCTTGAGCACAATGGTGTGTCCTTGGTCACTCTTTACTATCACCATTGCGGTTGCTAACATTCCTATATCTTTTCTGGCATTGTAGTAAGACGCAATCATTGTATTAACTTGCACCTTTTCTTCAACATCTGCTTGAGTTGATACTGTTGGCGTCGCTTGTGCAGCTTCAGATGAGGCCGATGTATCCGTCTTCTTTGTTAGATGTATGAGAGTATGATGGCGTCTTTTACACGTGCGACAGGACATTGGAACACGGCATTTGAAGACCGAATGTCCTGATGCCAGGCAGTTAAAACAGAGCTTGTTATTCTTTACACATTCAAATCGTTCTGAAGGTTGCATCTTCGCAAACAGTTTGCAGTGAGACAGGGTATGGTTTTCTTTACACATAATACAAGTGTGTTCCTTCTCATTAGTTGAAACATGGAATGTACTGCGTTCTTTAGAAGGTTTTTCACGCGTAGCTGACGTTGAAGAGGGTGTAATTAATTCTAATGCACGAAACTTGCCATTTAGGAATGTCTTCAACTCATTCCACGTAGGTAAATCATCTGAATTTCCTTTGTAGGCGTACTCTTCCCAGTCCTTGTGAGATTCCGAGTCCAGCTTCTGTACGACCAGAAATATGATTATTGGATCCCAGGAATCGGTGTTCACGTTAGAGTTTTTGAGGTTGTCTAAAATTTCAGAAGTTGTATCTAAAATTGACTTCAGTTGACTGGCCGATTGAGTGTTCGCCTTTTTTTGGTAAACTAATCTCTTCAACATTAAGTTAACTATCAATCTTCTATTACCGTAACGATTCTTCAATGTTTCCCATGCTTGTAAATAGTTATTTTCAGTTACTTGTATATGTTTAAGTAGGGTTGCTGCTTCACCGCTGATGCTAGTCTTCAAATAATGCAATTTTTGAACGTTGCTTAGTGCTTTGTTATCATGCACTAACGAAACATATAAATCTTTAAACGCAGGCCAGTCTTCGTAGGTTCCAGAAAACGTAGGTATCGTTATACTTGGCAGTCTCACCTGTGTTTGTTGGTTATCTTCGTCCGCGTTATCGATGTTCATTGTTTGCGATGATTTCGTTGTGACCTTTTCTAACATATCGCGTAATTCACCCAACAAACACAAATAAAGATCTTCATAAATAAAATATTCTTCATTAAGGAAATACTGCAATAAATTCCGTTTATCTCTCGGTGTCATCTTCGCTAAGTCTTGATGCGCACCGTTGAATGTTTTCCAGTATTCTTCGAGGCACTGAATTCTAGATTGAATGTATCCTTTGGTCAAACGTTGTTTAGCACATTTTCGTAAGTTTATTTGTGTTTTCTTCAGTAACTCTGCCGTATCTTCTAATATACCAAGTGCTTCTTCGGCCGTCTTAGACATATTTCACTGTTTATTATGTAAATCTTCAATATTATATACAAATACGATTCAAAACTTGACGAAACAACGTGTTCTTTTGTTAAAATCACTGCTAATTACTTTGTTTTCGCTAAACGATTCACTCGCCGGTTTCTTATCTCTGATGGAATGTCGTTTTTTCTATATTGACTTCACTAATGATCCGGCTCGATTATGACCATTATGTTGTGTACATTAGGGTTCAATTTGATTTGGCGAGGAGTTAGCTCAATGAAACAAGCGTCTGTCTTTGATGGGGTTTATTGGCAACTAACTTAGAAACATTGAAAACATCATATTTAATACGGTCGGTGGACAGCCATTCACTACTCTAAAGAAACGTGGACTGTATGTTTGTTCGTACTTCTTAACCTATTGAAATGAGCTTCAACAGAGGCAATATGAAACTGTTATTGCATAAGCGGTACAAAACGTCCCTTGCGAAAAATGAATTTAATATTTTAGCCCTTATTAAGTTTTCTGTAGGATATAAGGATATCTTCCCGACATTCAAAATGTTCGCACATTGTTACAGTGTCGAGCTATTAAAACATGCAAACTGAAGTTTTAAAGCCCCAAAAAAGTTAAATAGAAAATTTCGTCTAAATGAAATACTAATCTCGTTTGTTCTCCGAACAACTTTTGTAAGTAGCGCAAAGGCAGTAAATTGTCACAGTTTGCTACTTCACGTAATGTAATTAGTCTCGTCTCTCTGGAGGAACTTCAAATTGAAAGAATTACTTTAGTTTTTTTTTTGTGAAGAATTTTGGCGATCTCGGCTAGGTCACTAACTCTGTCTACATACGTACATACAAGACTTGTCTTTTTAAAGATCGCGATCGGGTCGCGTTTTGGTCACTTGGGAGTTTAATACAAGAAGTAGCTAATAATATTATATCTAAATTCGTATATCTCTATTTTTGTTTAAGTTGTGAGTGGTTGAGCTTTTCCAGCAAAAATAATACCGGAGACAAACAAATCCTACATTCGTTTCAGTCCTGAATAGTCGCATAATGATGCCAAGAAATGCGAAGTCAAAAATTTAAACACAACTAAAAATACTCAAAGGCATACATAGGCATCATCTGCACGTGTAGATGTTTATCCGAGAGCGACTTGGTGGCTCTATTAAAAGCGAGCATTCAACACAAAATGAGGTCGTGCACAAAGAGATTGTTAGGGGTCCTCGGGAAATCACGAACAGCATGGCTTCTAAGCCGAGCTCTTGGAAAAAAAACGCGAGATTGCTGCGGTAGGGAAAGAAAAGCCAAACATCTATTTGTAAATCATGACGTTTAAACTTTCAAAGTAGACTTGGAAAACTATCTCTTTTCTAAATATTTTAAAAGTTACAGCGAAATATTTTGCGCTTTTGTACTGGAATAAAAAATACGTGGCCTTCATTCCGCCTGCGCAAAAGACTTCGAAAAAGGGACGTGCAAAAAAGCGTCTCTATACTTTTGTTAATCTGGTTTATGTTCGTACATAAACTAGATAACCTAACAAAGGAAAGGTTTATTTATTATAAAACATGAATTATTTTTATTAACCTTGTGCAAACTCTCCAAACAGGCCGACGAAAACTGAACTCAATTTCTGCCTAAATCGGTCCTCCAAAAGCTGTTAAATATTCTTTCTTGAACATTTGAAAGAAATTCACTGAGGATTTTCCTGGTTGGAGTTTTTAATATAAAACAAAAATATTGTAAAATACTTTTACATTTAACATTTGCGGAAAACTGTTGCGTTCAAAAATAATGGGGTCACGTCACGAATAGGTAATTGTCAAATGCTTCAGGCGAGCCATGTCAGGGCGAAACTTAATGTAGCAGTTCAGGACCTTGGAAAGTTAATGGATTAGCTAAAAGGTCATTGTTTCCCTTTGATTAATACGCTTTATGTAAGAACCAGGGATGGGGATGTTTCATATCCAACCGTTGAGCCCGTAAGAGGCTTACAGCAGATTTTTTGGCTTAAATAAAATATACGTGGTGTTTCATTTAACAAGTAAAATTAAATTAAAAAGTTAATATACCCCCGACACATTGCACATGAAGTTAAATAGAAAATAATTCGTTAATTCGCCAATTTTTGGTGGGGCCATCTTGAATTAGTGTATAGTATTCTTCTAGTTAAACCCTTTTATTTGATACCCATATTGAGGGAGTTGTTGAATAAATACGTAATCCACCATTTTGTGGCGGCGGCCATCTTGGACTGATTTATATCAAACATAGCTAAGAACACTCCCGACTAATTCACCTTTCAACCAAAAAAAAACAAAACTTAATCGGTTCATCCGTTCGGGCGCTACGATGACACAGACACACACACACACACAGACACGTCAAACTTAAAAGTTTTTTAAATGTTGTTTATATCGTTGCTGCATCTTGGATATTTTATAGCGACGATTGACAAGTTTTATGGCAATTAATTCTGTGCAAATGATGACGATTTTAATTTGAGCAAAGTTCAAATTCAAATTTTCCAACACAGTAAAAGCAAACCACTCATTGATCATTTACTGAAATAGTGATCATAATAAATAATGTATTACCAAATAATACATAATTGTTTTTGCAAACATTAATTATGCATGCGAGGGTAAGATTAATTCGATGAAGCCCTTCGGCGACGAATATTTGATCGGTATAATTTGGTAATTGGCAATTACCATTTCATTATAACACTCTCAGTCTGCCATTATTTACTATTATAATGGAACCAATTCTAATTTGAGCTCAGCAGCTTAGACACTGTGAGCGTTTCCGAAGATGCGAGTTCAAAAGCGTGCAATTAAAGAGGCTTACGTGACTGAGTGAGTGTTCTGGAATGCTAAAACCTGATGCCAGGAATTCACTAGACTTCACTAGAGCACAAATGTCTTCGAAGACTTCGACTGCGACGTCAGGTGAAGTGGTGCGACGTTGCCGGACATCGCTCGAAATGTCTGTTCGCTACGGACATATCGAGCGATATAGCGCTATGTCGCCAGATATATCAAGCGAAATGGCCAGGCTGGACTTGTCGTTTCGTGACACATTTGTCCCCTAGCGTATCCCTGGCTTTATTATCAACAAACTGAAAATATAAGTGAATACAACACAGCTTAATAACAATAATCCATTCCAATAATACCACTACTTAATCTCAATAAAAGTATATGCAGCAAAAGCATCCGTGAGACTCCGCAATGTCAAACCACAATTTATTTATTGCAGTTGCAAATCCTCGGAAACTTAGATGCTAAATAAGCTTATTATAGAAGCTATTGAGCGTCTACCTATCTATCGGAAAGATAGGAACACTAGGCAAGACATCAAGCTATACATTTCCAGTATATCATGGCCTCGCTTAAAATAGATTTCTTGTACAATAGGAGATTTGGATACACTGGTTTAGTACAGCTTGATTGGTCGTCGTGCGTACGACAATAAGCACATTTGGGTCAATCGATACGACAAACGCCTAGTCGCGTGTCGGATCGTACGGCACGCACCTCCGCTTTAACTATTCATAATTAAATCAATGACTGTCTATTATACAAGGCTGAGGAGCTAGGTACTTCGGAAGGAAGAAAACTACCGGCCACTCCACCACTTTCAGTCAGGAAAATCGAAGTACAAAACAACTGCAAACTATCAGACAATGCTACCAATAATCATGTAGCATTCTAACTGCATGTATCAAGGGCAAGATTTGCTATCAAAAATCAGAAGGTCAAACAAGATAGAAATATAACTTGTTTTGATCATGAAACTTTATAAAATACTAACAATTATATTACTGCTGTCTTGAATTTAGAGGACGTCGCTCTCACGACCATGAATACCTCCTGTTTACAGCTTACGTTCAAAATAAACACTTCCATAATATATTCCGCAACAGAAACTATTGGTGGCCACATAAACGTTTTATGTAGTAACAAAATGAGAGATGTAATAAAAAATTGTTGGCTCCGCAGCTTTGCAAATAGATCAATGACCTGAGATTCCTCGGCTCGCACGATGTTTTTACACTTAAGAAAGGAGCAGATAAGTAATCTTTGTTGTGAATGAGATAAATGCAGACAATTCATTTTAGAATTATCAAACAAACAAAAAATCCGCGGTCACGAACCTACGATTCATGTTGCGAAATGAGAACTAAGATTATTACCTAAGTAACGGTACTAATGTCTAGATTCTATACAAAACTCAACGAAGCAAAGAGAAGACCGAGACCCAATTACGACACGAATTAGATTTAGTATTCGCTTTATATAACTACTTACATTTTACGTCATTTTTAAACCACAAAACGAAGTTAGTGGTATAGTTTTAAAGTAACTGACGTAAGAAACTAATTTTGCCGCAAACTCGCGAACAGCGATTTGCATAATGCAGGTGGACTGCGTTTTATAGCTCCCATTCCATGTTTTATTTAGTGGATAAAATGCATGGACAATATAATTCATGAGCTACAATGTGAGTTGGATAAAGTTTCACTAAGTACCACCTGTGATTTTGCAGCGCCAGGCAAAAATTATGGAAGGTCGTGAAGGTTAAATTTTTTATATTTTTAGCAAAAAAACATGGTACGAGAATTTTATTAAATATTGTTAACGTTCTAATCAAGGGAGTTGGCTAATTAGATAACGCTCCACCAGACATCTTATATTATTTAACTATTGAAGAGAATGTGGATGTCCTTTTTTGCCAAAAAAATCCTTCGTTACAGACACATAGTGATAGAGAAACACAATCGATTTTCATATTAAATGGTGCAGTAAATAGTCAAACATAATATGTAAATAAAAGCGATTTAATTTAAATTCAAATGTCATGTAAAACAGGGCTCGCGAACGTAGGATGAAATTGAAAGCGCTGAGGCCAAAAATAGTCGTGCAAAATACGAGGGAGAAGTAAAACGGCTTTCAAAAGAATTGAGCACAAAACTATCTCAGACTTGCGGAGTTTCAAATGGGACAAGCTCTATTGTGGGAACTCACGGGGGTTCCCAGTTTTCCGGACTAACACCCAGCAACCCAGCTATTATAATAACGAACGCCATCTGGGAAATGGGTGATACACGTCATACGGACACAGCCACTGAAAATTTTAGCTGCAATGTATCTAGTTTCAAGGTATCAAGAATTTATCCTCTCTTCCCGGCCGCCGCGGGAGACGCAACGGGCGTCGGGGGCCACGTGGTGGCTACCGGCCACCGTAGATGCGGGCCTGTGGACGGCTGGCTATGGGCAATAGCTGGCCGTCCGGCCGTCTAACGACGACGACAGGCCGTGTCGACGGCGCGTTCGTGTTCCACGCGCGCCTCAAAGAGTGTCAGCAAAAAGAGAGGGGCCCGCAAGGGCCGAAGCCTGCCGGGGTTGCGGGCCTGTTCGAAAGAGATACCGCGGCCCCGGAACGTAAAAGGCGAGGAAGGAACATGGATGGTTTTTAGTCAGTAAGAGTCTGACACTCCCTCCCGCTCCGCCCAGAGTGGGGGGGGTCATTTGATGATTTCCCATCCTTAAAAAAAAAAAAAAAGGTATCAAGAATTTCATTTTTATTTTCCATTGAAATTAGAGCTCATTTTCTATGACCTCGCTTTACATAAAATGCAATTTTTCTCACGCTTGTCGATATACTGTTGTGGAAAGTACCACTTATCTACAAACAAGTCTTATTTAAACCATTGTTTCTTCGTCCTCAATTTTGGCACAGACTTTCAACGGTTTTTGCAAATCTTTTATTATAGTCCTAAGCTCTTGGTCTACAAAGGCTATGGTCCCAGGTACAATTAAATAGTATTTTCAAAAGCAAAGAGAGGTTCACACAATAATCGCGTGAAATGAAATGCAAAGCTGACCTTTCAAAACCTTTCCCGGGTAACCGTGGCCGCGTGGGCGGATTTAAAACAAGGCGTTAGTGAAAATTTAAATTTCGAACTGCCTGCATTGATTTATGTAACTGGCCATTTTATGAAAGTTTAGCTTAGTTTCTTTGTTTATACTTTTGGTGCCGAAACCCGGTAAAAAGGTTATAAAAGTATGAAAACTTGTGTAAAATCTAAAATAAACATGGTTCTTTTCTGCAATATTTATTTAAGTCTCAAATATCTACTTTCCACGACATTGTGACAGAGATAGAGTTTGCTAGCTCAGGAAATTTCAACACATCAATGGCTAGCTTCTCCCCGTGCTTCGCCCGCGTGTATTTTTGCAATTGTCCCACGGATTCGAACTACCAGGATAAAAGTATCCTATGTGTTAATCCAGGTTATAATCTATCTGTGAGCTGAATTTTATCCAATTTCGGTCAGTAGTTTTTGCGTGAAAGAGAAACAAACATCCATACATCCTCACAAACTTTGGCATTTATAATATTAGTAGGATATTAGTAGGAAGTAGGATTCGAGAGTCCCTTAGTTATTTGTACATTACCAATCAAAATTCATGAATCATACCTGCGATTTCATTACAAACGCATATATTTCCGGTTTCCGGATATATAAGCGGCAAGACACGAATTTATTGTATTGCGTATATCGGCATCAAAACCTTAAATCATTAATTATTATAATTAGATTACTTCATTTCCTTTGCCTATGTTTTGATTAAAATCTTTACGCTTTCAGAGGTGAGTTCAGTAGAGGATATAATTCTTTGCTTAGTATTTCATGAATCACGAATTCATGACCTAGAAACATTAAAAAAGGTGTCTGATTTAATAACAGCAAGTAATAATTTTTTTTGCGATGGAATAAAATAGTGCCCTAGTTATACTACCTAATAAAAAATGTTATTCAAAACACGTGTTGGTAAAATTTACACACATGCAAAAAAAAAATATGGAGAAAGAAAGTGTGACGTTTAAATCGTTTAAAAATAAACGCAGGATACGTATCAGACATGCAAGAAATATTATTCAAGGAGGAAATGTTGAAATTTTAAATGCCATTATAAAAGAAATAAAATACTTAATACAATGCCTCTAATCTGCGAAGGACATTTCGCCCGTTTATATGTTAGTATGTATAAGTAACTAGCTTCTGCCCGTGACTTCGTTCGCGTGAAGTTTTGATATCCTGCCTGCTCAACGGAAGCTTTTTCCCGCTTGCAACATTTCTTATTGCTGCTCCGCCCCTATTGGTCATAGCGTGATGTTATATAGCCTATAGCCTTCCTCGATAAATGGACTATCCAACGCAAAAAGATTTTTTCAATTAGAGCCGGTAGTCCCTGAGATTAGCGCGTTCAACCAAACAAAAGAAACTCTTCTGCTTTATAATATTAGTATAGATCCTACTTCCTACTAATATTATAAATCGACGCCTCCAAGCAATAACCCGGTAATCGAAAAATCAAAATTTTACAGGAGAAAAGATTTACTGATTTTGTTAAATATCTTTTCAACGAGTGGGACTATTGAAGTCATTGATGTATTAAATGAAAGCTATTTTTTTGCGAAGTCTACCTGTGCCATTGATATAAAAATCCTTTTATTCAAAACCTAGTTATTTATGAAAATAAATAATACCTGAAATTTTATACATACAATATTACAGTAATACTACTTACGGGGTTATTGCAGTAAATTTATGAAATAAAATATTTCATAACATTACATTATGGGCTTCTACGGCGTTATTTTTTATTTTATGGCTGATAGATAACTTGTTTGTACGGAGTTATTGTGGTAATGTCAAGTAATTTAAAAAAAGGTATTAATAAATAACATTGTTATTAAGAGGAAAATTATAAAAACAGTGTTATTGTTACCACTCGATACCATTTTTAAATTTAAATGTAATATTTGAAGATAATAAACGAAAAAATACAATAATTTCGATTATAAGTAATTTTATTATTTATTATAATCACAGAAAGTAATTTAACACTTTAGTTCGACGTGAACATTCATTAATAAAAATAATCCAATAAAAATCAAATCTTGTAATCAACTTTGAGCTACATAAACTCTTCAATTTAATTCTTCTTCAGAAATGTTTTCTAACTATGTACAGCCAATCCCTGTTAGATAAAACTGAAAACTAAGACACGCGCTGCTGCTGCAGACGCTGTGAGTCACACTCGCTAGTAGACCTGCAGTAGATCAGCAGCACCTGGCGCTCACATACTACAGAGAAACTTAGATGCGTGCCTCGCTATGCCCTCCACCCCGCGCCGCTGCTGCAGATGCGGTGAGTCATGAGTG
This sequence comes from Xestia c-nigrum, assembly GCA_916618015.1. NCBI lineage: Eukaryota > Metazoa > Arthropoda > Insecta > Lepidoptera > Noctuidae > Xestia > Xestia c-nigrum. The sequence continues at coordinate 6,439,855 of OU745245.1, read as the reverse complement.
TGACGCGGGGCGGAAGGCTTGGCGGGACACGCATCTAAGTTTTATCCAACAGGGATTGTCTGGACCTAGTTCTAGCCGGAATGATATCGGATAGACCTAGTTTTATCCAACAGGGAATGGCCGAACCTAGTTGTAGCCGGCATGATGAAGGATAGACCTAGTTTTACCCGAAAACAATCGGCTCGTACTAGGTTTAACCAAGAGTAAGTGGCTACACCTAGTTCTAACCGGCTAAAACTAGGTGCAGCCGCACTTCGGGTATTAGCCGTAACATATACAATAAAATTACAATAATTCCTGCCAGTGCAGTACAATTGCCCCTGTATTTGGTAATAATAAGGTGAGCTAGTTTTCAAACTCAGCTCCCCATTGACTGTATTAAGATATGGTACGGTTGTGGTATCAATTTTTTTTAATCTGCTTGCATATGGGCATTTTACCTCAATGATGGTTTCAGGACCTAATAAGGCATCTGGAGAAGCTGCAAGAAAAGGTCGTTCCTTGCTAACAAATAGTCCACATGGTTCAATGATAAGATCGTTTGTCTCACTATATTGTTTTAGAGCAATTTTTTCATTTATTGTACCATGACTGGTAGCTCTGGATAGGAAAGGTTGCTTTTGTTGCAACTGGTATTCAAAACTCTCCATTGTAGATTCTTTTAAGTGACAAATGGTGTGAAAATTGCTAGCAGGCGTTTTTTCTTTCATTATGCCATATAATCCTGGATGATTGCTCTCTTGTTGCTTCCTCTATTTGCAGAATTTGCTCTTCGGTAATATTGCACAGCTGTAAATTCCTAAGGACTTGAGTTGTGTTGCAGCGTCGGCGGCCGCAGCGCCAAGCGATTGCGCGAAATGCACGGTCGCGGGCGCGGGCTGATTAGGTGGTTGTTGCAATGACGGCGCGTTATTATTATTATTACTATCTAAATGCAACAAAGTATGATGGGCCTTTTTACAGGATTTGCATGTGTAAGTGGAGTTACAATGCGAAGCGGTAGCGATAAACTTAGGCAGTTTATACATCCTCGTTTGGATTTAACGAAATCGAAACGACTTTTGGCGGGAAGCGATTTAAATGTGGGACATTTGTATAACTGCTGATGATCAGACTTGTTACACATTAAACAAGACTCAACCCCCTTGCTGTCACTCGTAATAAACGTCTGTGACTGGTAGGTATTGCGCAGGCGGTTATGTTTCGGATTGTTATTATTAATGTGTTGTTCCACTGCCGAGGCAGGACCGCGGTTTGATTGTGACGACGCTAGTGCTAAATGTCATAACGGTATTTCGCTCAATGATATTCTTCATACAGGGCCGAATCTCCAGGCTGACATTTTTGTTTTGCTACTTAATTTCCGCTTGTTTGCGATAGCGTTAGCTGCAGACATAAAACAAATGTATCTCAGAATTCTTCTTCAATCTGATCACCGCAAATATCAAAAGATTTTATTCCGCTTTGCGCGCAGTTTAATCGAGTCGCGTTCGGTTTAAAATGCAGCCCTTTCTTAGCTATGCGCACTGTGCGACAGCTAGCGATCGACGAACGCGATCGTTTTCCGCGAGCCGCTGATGTGGCGTCTCATGAGCTGTACATGGACGATTTAACCACTTCTGTCCCTACAGTGGACGAAGGAAAATCTGAAATGCAGAGATCTGAATGCAACTGTTTACGTAAACAAACTTTACGCACCGGGCCGTAGCCAAGTACACTTGTTGGGGGCGTGGCATATATCTATCACTGTCTATCAGCAACTAAAAGAAAGAGACAACCACTCTTTACAAACTATTGCACGGCTAGACAAATACAGTAATATCCAGAACAGAGCTAGGTGTATTAAAATTTGGAATAAATTTACCGTATTGAAATATTACGTACATTAATGAGCCAATACCAAACTTAAATAACATTGTTAGTGAATATTACGGAACACGTATTTTAAAATTATTTCAACAAAAACCCCATAAACACGTTTACCAAAAATTTCATGAAAATGATTTACGCCAATAACCCGGTAATCGCAACTTACCAAAATAAAAAATAAATAGTTTTTTCGTACAGACCTATAACAGGTTTTTTGCCGAAATATTATTGTGTCTAAATTCCCAACAATAAACACGTGTGTCATGATTTCTTTGTAAATATCAATAGGAAAAATCTGAAAAAAATTGAGAAGGTGTATTCCAGTCCATAGATGCCGAATTTGACATAACAGCATAAACCTCGTAATAGTACATTACCGAGTTCTTGTTTGGGGGCATCGAAATGCGAAAGTTTGTAAGTATGGATGTATGTATGGATGTTTGTTACTCTTTCACGCAAAAACTACTGAACGGATTTGGATCAAATTTAGCACACAGATAGTTTATTACCTGGATTAACACATAGGATACTTTTTATCCCGGTAATAAGATCCCGTGGGATAATTTCAAACTTCACGCGGGCGAAGCCGCTGGGAGAAGCTAGTATTGTATGAAATAGAGTACCGGTTGATTTCAAATAGACGAGCCTATTGACATCAACGGGAACTAATCTAGACTAATCTGATGGAAAACCTCAATTACACAGGACCTCATACTAAGTAGTCGCACTTGTAAAACTTTAACCATGGATATCTCCATAACCATGGGGCTCGGCGGGGTGGGGGGTACAGGGGGTAGCCCCCTAACTTCACCCCCTCCCCGTCCTTTAAATCGATGTCTTGTAATGGAAATTTTCGACCACTAGACCGATGAGGCAGTATAAAAAGAGACAGACATTAAGAAGAAAGGAAATAAAAGAAATCCCTCCGGCAAGCCGCAGGAGGAGGTAGATTTCGGAGAAGGTGCTGGAGCGTTCGACTATTGAAAATTTGTATAAAGAGTTGTACTTATGTGTGCGATCTACAAAAATAAAATATGATTTCAAAATCTTTGTCCTGTAATGGAAAGTTTACCCTTTTTAAATCCTCTCATAAGAGTTTAGTATGGAAACGCCCTGAATTTTTTAGTGTTAATTTTTTATTGCGAAAACTATAAGTTTCATCGCTAAACTTTTAAGGTACCTAACAACTGTAGAGTAAACAATTTCCTTTCAAAAAAACTCTAAATGTATAGGTACTCTTTCGGAGATGTTTATTTTTCGTAAAAATTTAGGAAATTTCAACCCCCTCCCCAATTTAGGGGTTGCATCAAAAAAGTTTTAATTTAATGTTGTCTCCATGTTCCATGGGAAAAAAGTTATGGCCAAAAAAACTAATTTTAGAAAAACCGCCCCCCGCCGTTCCCCATGGCCGAATTCCGCCCATTCACGAACTTAGCCTAAGTTTTGAACTTTTCGATTTTTTGGCCAAGTTTGAAAGCAATCGGTTCATAATTTCGACCTGTAGAGTGTGGCTAAATCTTGCTTGTCACCCATATACATACGTATTATACATATACTAGCTTCTGCCAGCGGCTTCGCCCGCGTGAAGCTTGATTGCTGTCCCATGGGATCTTACTACCGGGATAAAAAGTATCCTATGTGTTAATCCAGGTTATAAACTATCTGTGTGCAAAATTTCATCCAAATCCGTTCAGTAGTTTTTGCGTGAAAGAGTAACAAACATCCATACATCCATACAAACAAACTTTCGCATTTATAATATTAGTAGGATATATATGCCCGTAGGTGAGAGACCAATAGGCAGATTTTTTTTTTTTCAAAAAAGGAAATCTACCTAATATGAACGTACATTTTAATTCCAACACACCTAAGTAATTCAAGTTTAAGTATATCTAGATAGCCTAACCCTGAAGGTTGGACAGGCCTTGGTAATTAAGAGTGGGCCAACAAACCCGCGATAAGCTTCACCCGCAAGCGCTTTTGTTTACTTCAAATTTTATTTTCCCTCAAACATTTTTCGTAATTAATTACAATGCTAAACCGAGCAACCCTTAGGCTGTAACAGCGAAATTTCGTGCGAATTATTTTATACTATTATCATTTTAATTTGCAGGCAGTTTTTTTAACGTCGTCATTAAAATCAGGCTTCCGTTTCAAATTAATTATTCTGAAACATGTCCAGAATATTTTATTTTCACCACTCCCCCACGAAAGTGTCTTTCCTCTACTAAAACAGTGAGGAAAGTAATGATCCCGTTCAGAAACTAACCTTGCCTGATTTTTTATGTTAAGTTTTAAAGACATTAAAAAAAAATTGTATGCTTACAATAGAAATATTTATATTATGATTAATGTTTTTTATAAAATTTATCAAATTATTGTAAGTGTATAAGTTCAGAAACATTAATTTATTTACCTATGATGACTGAATACTTTCTTGCTGGGAGTGGTGAAAAGTTGTATGCAACATGTGAGCAAGTTAATTTGCTATTCGTTTTGTTGAGTCTTTCGCTTACTCAGGATTGAAATTTATAATTATTCGTTGCGCTCGTGATTCTATTTTTCAATCCTTCGTTCGCTTAAGACTCAAAATCAAAACTCATAGGAAAAACGAACTTTCCTCACATGTTGGATAAATAACTATTCTCCCATCGAATTTCTTTGGTCACTACCGCTACTCAATCTCTTAACACACATCATTATTACTTTTACAAATCACGTTTCTGTTAATGTTCACATTTGCTTGTTTTTACGCCATGCGCAAGCGCCACTTGCGCAACGCAACCTGCGAGCTGCGGCAGTAACGCGCCAATCAGAGCATCTCGATTCACCGGGTATGTGCTTAATGTTACCGCAAATTTGGCTACGCAATTCTGTTACGATTACACCGTATTTTAGAGAAAATATCACATAATTTTGCACTTCTTCAGAAATGATGGATAGAATAAGAAACTATAAGGCTTGCTGTGTACATCCATACACGTACGTCTTTATCCCAAGAGGGAGAAACTATAGAACCCAACCTGCTAAATAAACATGTTTCCGTTTTTAGCTACAATCATACTCATTTAGCCTTGTCAAGGTTTTATCAAACACAGCTAAGAACAAGAACACACACGCGCCGGTTGCGAGTCTACGCATCTACTTTTATAAAATACGAATGAAATATAATCCACAGCTCATTCATCATCTCATCTGCCTAGGCTTTCCTCAACTATGTTAGGGTCAGCTTCCATTCTAACCGGATGCAGCTGAATACCAGTATTTTACATGGCGCGGCTGCCTATCTAACCTCCACAACCCAATTAGTGCTAGGACTTACGGGCCAATGACTAACGATTGTCATAAATCTACAAATGACAGCTGAGACCAACAGCTTCACGTGCTCTGAGAAGCCCGGAGGAAACCCGGTGTGTAATGGTAGATCACCCATCCATAGATAAACCTAGGAAAACCTAGTTTGTTTTTTATTAGGCCCCAGCTAACTATCAGCCCTTTTAGATCCATGTTCACCAAAAACATGACGGACGATTATCTGAAAACAGCTGTTTAAAACACATTTTTGTATGGTAACATGTCACATTGATAGCTGTTTATAGATAATCAGACTGTTATCTTCTCGGTGTACATGGACCTATGGCGATTACATGAGCTAAACGCTAGTTTTGTAATGACAAAAAGTATATGATTCACTGATATAAACAAAACCCGAAACATATTGTATGATATTCTTCAGGATATATGCTAGCATGATAGTGTTTCGAAATCATAATACAATTAATATGACTCGATAAAAAAAAACACGAACTTATCTCTAAAAATTTCTTTGAACAAAATAAAACAAAGTAATATACATGCAATCATTTTGATTTTTTGGCAAATAATTCTACAAGCAATATATTAGCATTATAGTGTTTTAGTTTTATAGTTCAATCAATAGATTTTTTGTAAATCGATCGAAACCACTCATTTCGCACTATTTGGCCCTCAGCGACCGACGTAACAACCACTTTGTAGTGCAAGCTGATTAGAACTTTATTCTAACAGCATTTCAAACGAAGTTTGAACCACCACAAATAGAGTTGCTAATTTAGCTCATTTAGTCGCCGTAATGGTCATCTAATAATGTAGATAGTATTGATAACAAAAAGAATACCGTAACTTCAAGAAACTTAACTGAAGAGCGCATTCGACCTTCCTTCAGTCTTCCGATATCGCTAAGCTAGTGTTCGCCATCCATGTAGGGCAAGGATGATTTGTGAGGTCGATACGGAAATACATTCTTACAACACGAAGCTAGTAAACTACATATTATGTAGTATATACTTTATTTAAACAATGATTTTGTATTGCTAAGACTATCAAACCCGATAAATATTCTCTCCATGCTTTAGAGCAGTGGTTCCTAACCTTTCTTAGGCCAGGGACCACTTTGGTATGTTCATTGTTAACAGGGACCATATTATGGTCCTAGATAAACATGGACACCGACAGGATTATAACTAGGGGAGTGAATTTTTAACTCACACTATACAAAAATTGGACAAAAGATATCGAATTGAGCTCGAAAAATTTAGCAATCATTTAGTAATTTTGCCTCTGATAGGTTCAATTAGGTTGGGTTGAGCCTGCTGTGGTAAAAAGTACGAATAACATTTTAATCTTTCGCGGACCGTAGTCGAGGCTCCTGCGGACCACAGGTTGGGAACCAGTGCTTTAGAGTGACGTCTTTTTATTTTTCGTTATCTTCTTAGCAAACCGTTTCATGGAAATGTAACAAAAGAATAGCTAGACCGTCATTTTTGGAAGTCGGCCATATTGGATTTTGAATGACGTTACTTAGCTATCCATGTATTGTTATTTAAACGTTGCGCCGAACCCAAGTAACATGGGATATAGGCAGGGCAATTTATGATCTATGCAAAATGTCAGCTTAATCGGAAACCGGGAAGTGGGTGAAATTTAATTTCTAAGTGTTTTTACATAGTACAGGTTAAGCTAGTATAAGCAACTTAAAAAAATAACGAACGTTGTTTCTTCGCCTAAATTAATTTGTTTAGTTGTTTCAAAGCCTTTTTAAAGGTAACCTACACGTTTCATAGAACAATTTAAAGCTTATCGTTTTCTTTCACCTTTTGTTACATAAAAAAACATTTTCAGCCTGATACTTTCTGTTCAGATTTAACGCTCTAATAAAAAAAAATAAACATAAAAGGAGTTGTGTTTTATGCAAATTAATATCCGTTATGGTAACGAGCAGAAAACAGTTAAACTTTTCACAAATTATTTGCTAACCGTACCTTTCTTTTTCGTGGTTCGATTGAGGAACCTGCAGAACCGTCTGCATACTCTCCATTTCCACCACACATTGTGTACCCAGTTCGAGTTCTGGAAAAAAAGAAACAAGTTTTAACAAAACAAAATAGATGTTAAAATATTGATTACTTACTCTAGGTAACCCAATATTGATCAGTACTAAAATAATGCTGATGAAGAAAAGGTTGACGAACGCACAATGGCGTACGGCGTACTACCAAGTTCACTAACGACTTTTCAACTTTATGTCCAGAGTGTTACGGTTGAAAACTGGCCGACCGTCAGTGAGCGCGGTAGTACATTAGTCCTATAACCTTTTGACCCAGTGGGCAAAGGTCTACGTAGCTTATTGATTTTAGGCGATCAATAATTGCTTCGGAATGTCTGCCTCGTTGGTTGAGTGGTTGCAAGCCCGACTGCTGACCATGAATTCCTGGGTTAGTTTCCTGGGTCAGGCTAAGGGCTATTAGAATTTTTTCCATCAGGAATTTCTTAGTCTCCAGGGACTCTAGAGTCGTGCCCGGTTGATGGCAATAGGTTCATCCCTATTAGGACTTAAACATAACTGGCGAAATATGGGTTTACTATTTATGTAAACCCCTGCTTTACTCTACGCCCGGGAATGATTAAAGGCGTATATGGGTATTGTTTTTCTATGAATAACATTTCAAGTTTCAGCACAAAACCCGAAGGCAGCGTTCCCACTACGCCGGACCGGCAGATCTGCCGGAAACCGGACACCGGACAGAGTGTTCACATTACATCGGATCCCGGAAGAAATTCAGACAGTCAAGTACTTGAATTTGGACCTGCACGCACAATGGACGACGAAATTGTTGTGTTGTGCTGGTATCTTAATAGAAGGCAAAATAAAAGAAAACATTGGGTACACCCTATTTTACGGGAAAGATTTTCACTTGGAACATTTGAAACATTAATGGGTGCACTTAGAAGAGACGAATCAAAGAATTTCTGCTTGAATATCCATGCTAAACGTCTACTTTTACTAGAAAATGCGAGCCGAATGACGTGAGTGGAACACGGGCGGGGCGAGGGGAGCACGAGCGGGGGACAGATACCGGATTATTGTACCATGACCGGCACAAACTCGTTCACATTACTCCGGGCCCGGTCGTTCTACCGGCAATTCGTAGTGACAAAACGCTCGGTAAAAATGCCGGGCTCGGCAAAAATGCCGGACCCGGGATAATGTGAATAGCTTCATACAAATTGTACAGCCACTAGCCCTTCCGGCAGATTTACCGGCGCGGCAGATCTGCCGGTCCGGCGTAGTGGGAACCCTGCCTATGACTGACACACAATGACATCTGTGACTCATTCAAAAGCTAAAAATAAAAGACTAAATTAAGAGCTGGTTTATTGTAAGAAGAAACTATGACACCGTGTACGGACTTGAAGCTGCAAAACATGTGATCGGACTCTACAGTAAAGTAAGACGGATGAGCAAATAAAACGAGAACCATTGGGGTCCAAACGGGGCCGTTTCGGGGTAATCGAACTTTTATTTTTTTTTGGAAATTTTCCACATCTCCACCATAAATTGTCGATTGTGAGAAGTCTATGATATTAAACTTATACTTTTTTGATATCGTATGAACGAATGTATCCTGCGAAAAACTATTTGTCAAAAAAGTACATCTATCTTTCGGAAATTAGGTGCCATTTAGGTCATGTTCTGAAATTTTCTTGAAGCCTTGTTTTTCGAGGCAATTTTCTCAAAATAAATGCATGCAAAGTATTCAACCCCTAACCTCTAGCACACCACACCTTCAGCAAAGTCACGAAGAGATAACAGAATGTAATCGAAGCGGCGAATTTAATGCCGCTACAGAACAACGTGCAACGCCTCCTAGAATGCTAATCACCTTTAATTATTTCGTGTTAGGGTAACTGTAGACCTAAGAGACTAATAATGGACTATTTAGTATTCAGCCCAGTCGCTAATCAATGGTTATTGGTGTATGTGTTAGATTAGTAACACAGTTTTATAGTAAGTGGTTTGTGAGATAAGATTAAATCTTGACATAGTGTACACTTGTTGTTTAGAAATAGAATTGGTGTTAATAAAGTTACAGGAAAATACGATGATATTATTGCTCGAGCAGTAATTAACAGTTATTACTGCCTACTAGTATAATTTCTGGACTGTTCCTATTATAAATCAATACGTTACGTACAGTATTTCTGTTGTCCTCATCTGCTTAGACAATTCCCAACTAGGGTCATCTTCCAGTCCAACCAGATACAGGTGAATAGTTTATCAGGTGGAGTGATTGCCCATCTGATCTTTTCACCCCAAACACTGGCTAACATCATACCTTTTAGTAAGATTCGTTCTCGGAATTTTAGGCTTTTGACAACCCGCAACAACTATCAAAGATCTACAAATGACTAACATGATCAGCGCCTCACGTGAGTCTCATGACACGGAGAGGTCTCGATTTGTAAGGGATGCTCACCCATCCAAAGAATGACCCTGGCAAGCGGAGCAAACCACGAGCTCCTGGTTAAATAATTACAGCTCAAACTTTTAACTGTTCTGTACCTATAGTTTTGTATCATATTGGGTCAAATTCCGCATGTAATTAACCTTCATAGTATTTTTCATTGACCCTAAGCAGTGTCTAGTCTGCGCGACCTTCAATTTATTACCAAATGTCTATTCTATCGGAATTTTAAATTAAATATCAAATGGCATTCTATATTTTATGGGTTTCTTTTGAAATTGCTTTGCCTGCAAGCTTCTGTGAATATTACATTACACCCAGTCGACTTTTTGACTAAAAAGCTATAGACGTCGACGGTTCAGACTCTTGTCATAAGAGTTGGTTGAACTTCTTTTGGAGACGTTTCTGACACAAATGCAAGAACAGTTCCGATATTCCGTTCGTTGTGTGTAGAACAAGTCTCCGGTTTAGCTAGGACGTCGTCCGATTAGGCTATATTCTTACGTATGGAGAAAACCTCTAACATAATACATTATACAGGTACATAGCATACTAATTTAAATAGTAAGTACGGCAGCGGTGAGTCAAGCCGAGGTTGGGCCGTACGTCCGTGGCGATGCTCTTTCAAATCCGGTTTTACTAGACCATTTCATGTACGCTAGGCTTATGTAAAGCAAACGGTATTAACTTGGCTAGACGTCGGAACAGACTGGTGTATGAAGAGTTTTTACTTCACACGTAGGCGGTTTCGATACTTAAAAAAAAATCCTTTTTTAATAAATCTTCCCATTACCTTGAAGTAAGTTCCGATACCAAAGTTAGACAAAATCGTGAATACAACGGCATATCATGAGATCATGCAAGAGCCAAATTTATAGCTCTAATGTTGCTTAGCATTATTTATTAATATCATCGGAAGAGAAACAAGAATTTTCACAATAATACTTCTCGGATTGCAATTTCTGGTAATGCAAACACGATTAAGCGATATTTCTTTCGATATCGTGAGACACTAAAAGATACCGGATTCCTGTGGTAAAAAAAGGAAATAGTAGTGCTCATCGAGGCGCTGCATGTCGCAACGAACAGTCCAGTCTACAATCGATTTGACAAATTACGTAAAGACGTTTCGTTGAAAGTAGAGCAGCGGCAATCACACTCAGGATTTCCACCGAGTTTATTTACCATGACGAATGCAAGTGAGCGTGCATTCTTGTACCTACTAAAACGATCTCCGAGTTTACACAACTATTTACTAACAAAGTCATTCAGACGTCTTTGTCAAGGTTAAATTACTTGAATTGATATTCAATTCTCCACTGATCGTTAGTGTTGTGAACGGATATCGATTAATAATTCGCTGTTTTTTTCAACTATCACATTACGTATCAATTTCGGTTTAAAATATTAGTTAGTAGACCTACCAGTAAGTAGACATTATTATGTACAATTTAGTAAGTCTAGTGAGTGAATTAGCAAGTAGATATTATTAAGTACAATTTAGTAAGTCTGGTGAGTGAATTAGCAAGTCAAATAACAAAAGAAGCCCTAAAAGCTTCAGAGATTATTTTCCTAAACTCGTTAGAATAATCATATCGCGTATTTTCAAAGGTTTTAATGAAAAGATTTGTTCCTTTGTGCTTAGAAAATTCTCGTTTTTTCCGTAGCATTATTCTATTCTCCATACACGGTGCGGTCTGCGGACCAAGTCCAGTATTATAAATACCGATGGAATTCACAACAGAGCTCATGATAGATATGTAGGTCACCCAGCTGTTGTTTCACAGCGTCATTATGCTTATCCAGACCATCCATTTTCATTGTACAGCCGAAACAAGAGTACAGTCAGAATAAATTCTCTTTCAGACTTCCTGAATCCGTTATTCAATAACGGACCTTGTGACAAGTATTAGTACGTCGAGAATTGTATTAGTTTATTAATCTGGGTTACAAGGGATAGAGCTACTTAGTAATTGCGATTGCAATTTACATTTATCGGTATCGGATGAAGTTCGTCAAACTAACGACTTTGATAAGCAAATGAATCTATGAGTTGTCGCATAATTTAGATGACTCTTTTTGAAATAATACAGAATAATATCTTGCATCAAAATATCTTGCATTAGAATAGTAGGCTCTCTACTTGATAATTTAATTTGACAATGTGTAAGAGGATCTACACCAGGGGTTCCCAAACTTATTATGTCTACTGCCCACTTTCAAAATAAATTATTTTATGCGCCCACAGTTTTTTACCCACTATTCAAATAAAAAAATCCTTGAAAATACTAAAATAGAAAAATGAAGATAAAATAAAATAAAATTATTTTATGCGCCCACAGTTTTTTACCCACTATTCAAATAAAAAAAATCCTTGGAAATACTTAAATAAAAAATGAAGATAAAATAAAATAAAATTATTAATAATTTAAGTTAAAAATAATAATAACTAACGGCTAAGAAACTGCTAAAAACTAACAACTGTTATGTGAGCTTAGCTACCTATTAGACCATTTTTTTTCCTTATTTATTTCATTTACTTTTAATAATCCAATAATCAGGACAGAGAAAAAACAACACAGAGAAATATCAAACCGAGTTAGTTTGAGCAATCTCTTAATTAATATTAGTTGATGTTCACAGGTTGTAGTCGAGAGTCGAGAGCTCAGCCGGTATCCAAGAGTCCTCCTAGATGAAATTCCACAAGGGCGCGTTATCACCCACTTTGGGAAAGGCTGATCTACACGGAGATCGGGCCGCAAATCTAACGAATATTTTGCAGCCTTGCTGTGCCAAATTAAGCAGACTCAAACATGTGTACACACACCCCTTACAGTAACAACTTAATTTTGAAACCAAACCATTTACAATTAAAATAATTACGCCTCTAATTTGGCACAAGGTTATAAATTATATTCAATGAGAAGAACAAACATGTTAGGTCAATTAAATATCCTGTTTCTATCTTATTGTTAGGTATAATAAAGAGGAAAATACTTTACTGAATGTTGTTCTAACAAACGAAAATATCACAATTCAAAGAAATGCTTGTAAACAAGTTATTTTTATTTTATTGTGTGAACAAAACAGAATAAAAAGAAATAAACAGGTACAACTTGCAAATTAACATTGTTTAAGTAATGAATAAGTAATGATAGACATAAACAGTAAAACTTGCAAATTAATATCTTCTAAGTAATGAATACTCATGGTAAATTTTGTTTTTTTTTTAGTTCTCTAGAAATCATCCTGGCCCGTTTGATGGAATGTGGCCCACTCTCATATAGATGAGGACTGTTTCTCAGCAGAGGCAGAATATTATTGGCTGAGCAATACTATGTAAAGGAAAACATGAAAAACACAGGGGGGGGAGGGTCACTTTGCTGCCGTCCCCTGCAATGCCCTTAGCCGAGGCTTGTATTACACAGGAGGTGGCCTTAGCAGACTGTCGCATATTTTATCAATTTTATACTCTTGGCTGGACTCCTTACTCTCAAGGCATCCACATGGTAGTCTGTGTCAGAAATGTCCCATTGATAATTCAAAAGAGACAGTTCCATATATTTTGACCGTGTATTGCAGTTTTGTATGAAACAGCTGTTTATTTTTTTAATAAACAATTAAATATGTAGGTAGGTAGTATGTTAATGCGTCTGTGTCTTCCACCCTTTGCGGAAAGAGAGGAGATGCCTATGAAGGAGGTTGGAGGTTCCTGTGCGCAAAAAAACATGCTTTGACGTGGAGTTGCAGACACCAGCCCATTACACAATACAAGCAGGCAGGAAACCTATGCTGAATACTGAATGACCGCTGGCCACTAATAATGATGAAACTTGAGATGTTACCTCAACAAAGAATTCCTTTTTACTTAATTAACACGCTAATACTAAAATGAGGCAACAGCAAAAATGTAAGAGTGATTCATTTACACCGACAAGGCTATACTTATTTTGAAACATGAGTAACATGTACATTGAAAATAATAATTCAGAGAATATGACTAGTCTATTAGATTAGGTAAGTATTTCTTGATAGTATGTAATTATGTAATGTTTAAAGAATACTATCAGAAGCCCTATCAAGATATGAGTTCAAATTTATCTTCATTTGTAGTATTAATTTCCGTTTTAAAGTATTTGTCCAGTTCAATGGTTTGGGGAAAACGCTGATGGAAAACGCTCCATTTAGCCATCCAGATATCTTCTGTAAGAACTCAACACTTCAGAAATAACTATACTATGAATTTTAATTCGATTCCAGATTTGACATTAGCTACTGTCATTTTGTGAAATAATGATACCACATAATATAATAGTGTAGTGATGAACACAAAAATCGATAAACAATCGATTCGAAAAATTGTGAAGATTACCATGATGAGATGAATGCAGTTTGTTTTGAGGAGTGGTTCGCTGGAGTCTTACCAAAATTAAGACCAAACTCAATTGTGGTGATGGATAATGCACCTTACCACTCCCGAAAATTGGAAACGGCACCAAAAATGAGCTGGAAAAAAGCTGCCATTCAAGATTGGCTTTTAATTTATTCTATTCTAATCTATCGGTTCAGAAATATTTAATTTCCTGATATACTTAGTTTACGAGAGTAAAATTATAAACGAGAAGAATCGATTTGGTAATATTCCATTTCCATATCGAATAATTTCGCAACGTCACTATTTAGTACTTGTCATAACGTTGCAACACTGAAATTGTCAAATCCAGCGTTGCCAATTTAGCCCTTTCGGGGCTAGATCTAGCCCTTTTTTAGCTTTGTTAGCCCTTAAAATAATTATTTAGCACCTAGCCCTATTTCTAGCCCCCAAATGAAAACCCTAAATTCAAACAAAACTTAGCATAAACTAAACGCACTCACAGTCTCACACACACACTATCACTCTAATTCATCAAATGTCAATGTCATAAATCTAAACGTCACTCACGTCACGTCACGACTTGGACATTTAAGTAGTTTTTTTTTAAATTAAGTTGGATTGTTTTTAAATTTTTGATAGTGTGTTCCAAAAAATATATGTAATAAGTAAACAATAGTTAACAAAACTCAATTATTTTATTTATTTTTATTAAAAAAGCAATTTAGCCCCCATCTAGCCCTTTTTTGACTCTGTTTAGCCCCGAATCTTAAAACCCAGTTGGCAACACTGGTCAAATCTGGAATCGAATTAAAATTCCGAGTATAGAACTAAGATGTGAGGAATAGATGTTATTAAATGTAACAATGAAAATGACCACAAAAACTTGGTGCTCGTGGGAGGGGTATATAGTGGCCTATATAGTTTATAATATTTATAGAAAAAATTAAGCATGGTGAAAATAAAATCATCGAGAACACAAAATTGTTTCAGTCATACAATATGAATTATTATAAGTAATAAACTATCTCCTGTTGGCTCTTATATACCTCTTGCTTCTACAATGATTAACTTGAATATTTATAAGAGTAGGAATACCAGGATGTGTACAAAAATAACCAAAGTACATCATAGATCTTATGAGATTAAAATAATAACTCTCTTTAAATTTAAAATCAAGCCACTCAATGAGAAATAGAAAATTTTGGAACAAAGGCCCAAAAGGCAGTTGTAAATAAACAATAGTAGAGATTGCAAAACGAAATTTACGTGTTTGCATCTTCACAGATAAAATTTTATCTTGGAATCAGAAAGAAAACATGATTGCCCTGCATATTTTCAATAATAGAATATAATTCAAAACTATTGTTTTCACAAAAGAAATCAGTTCTCTTCAATTATATAGTGCAGAAATATGTATAATAACACTTATTTTATCTTGTGTATTTTATGCACAAAGTATACAGATAAACTGAAACAACGTAGTCACCTGAGCGATAGCGATTTCTTTATTTATTAGCAAAATGAAACCAGCTTACCTCGCCTGTTAAAAGGACGAACCCGAACGGCTACTTTTATCTTATCCGTGGCCATTTTTACACTCAAATTACACAAATACAATTAAAACACAACACTTTGCACACAATTGTTTAGAAAATTATTGCACATATTCACCCATATTCTAAAAAAACAAAATTCATTATTTCACGTTACGATCACGACGTCCCCGGATTGACACTGTCCGCCATGTTGTTTTTAGTACGTTCGATAGTGCTTGACGTGTCTTCATGTGCAGTCATTCCAAAAATTACTGCTTCAATCGATTCCTTTTCATTGAACGAGTTTATCGAATAACTAAGTGATCGAATCTACAACTTATTATCAAATTTTAAACCAAAGTTTTTAGTTTTATTTAAGAAAAAACAGCGTTTTGCATTACCAAAACGTTTAAAATTTCAGAAACGGCTGTTTTTTTTAAGATTCTGTACCCAAAGGTTAAAAATGGGACCCTGAGACTCCACTGTTGGTCTGTCCTTCCGTCCGTCTCTCACCAGGCTGTATCTCATGAACCGTGATAGCTAGACAGTTGAAATGTTCACAGCTGTTGCCGCTATGACAACAAATGCTAAAGGCAGAATAAAATAAATATTTAAGTGGGGCTACCATACAACGTACGTGATTTTTTGATATTGTAAATCAGCGATTTGTATACACGTTTTCCCAAATTTAGAACTTGTGTAATCTATTCAGCAGTACAATGTATATTTTGCAAAACAGGGAAAGGTCTGACCAAGTTATTCCAGAAGCTCTGGTCCAAGTTATTGATTATTATTTATAATCCTGTACACAACTCACCTTCGCTAAACTTTGTTTTACCCAGAGATCAATTTAGTAGCTGCCAATGTAAATACAGGGTAGATATTCGCAGTTTTCACTCGAGTAAATTTTATGGTAGAACAACACTAGAGGCCCGTTTACCAATGTTACTAGATTCAAAATACCTTTTGTTTGTATTTAAAATGGAAACCTGATTATCAAAAATAATTACATAACAACTAGATATGCCAATATGATACCAATGAATTACTACAATTATTCGTTTATGGCATTTAAAGTTTAATTAAAATAGTCGAATTGATTAGCTTACCGAATGCGTAATGAAACGTAGCATGTTGTGACATCCAGCAGCCGGCCTCAAATGTCAAACTTTGACAGCTGAAGCAAAACATGACGAGCCTTTTTCAATATTTCTCAGGTGTGTAAAAAAACAAGTAATTTTGCAAGCAAAATCCAGAAGAAAGATCACCTAGAAAAACGTAAAATACTTGTCTCCGAACAAACTACAACACAAGCACATCAATATGGCTTCCGATGCACTATTTGGCTGGGACTTAACTTTTAAAACTGTGGAGAGAGATGTCAAACGAAAATCTGATGTTATTATTGCATTTATTCATTGGAACCTAACGAAGAGGGGATTTAGGAGCATTGGAATAGGAGATGAGGTGAGACATTTACTTAGTATCTCACTATTACTTGCACTATTTTCACTACACTAATGTACTTGCAATTAGACCAAAACTAAAAAATTGGAACCAACCTTGTGCATTTAATAATTCTTAAAAGGTTTGTAATCCGTAATCTAAGTTAGAATCACTCAAACCTAAACAATGCTATGACTTTATTTCGAAAAATCGATATAAAACCTCAGTAGTTGGCCTAGTGGCCCAATTTTTTGTATTGAATTGGGGTTGTGATAATCAGTTAGGGGCGGACAAACTGTTGCCGTGACATACGCAAAGATGTTGCATATGGACTGCATTAGGAGTACAGATTATCAAAATCTGCCAAGCCTCTACCCAAGGCTGGCTGCAAGTCTAACTTCATGCAGCTGAATACCACTATTTATATGGACTTCCTATTCCATTCCTAATCAAATATTTTACTATTTCAGAGGACCCTGTCCGGTGATGAAGAAAAAACTGAGCTATTGCCAACGGGCTGGAATGACAAAGATAACTATGCTCTTCGATATGTTCTTGATAACAAACTCTTCATTCTACATGGATTGAATACTGATGGCAATCTCATTGTTAATCTCATGGTAAATATCATAAATAAATGTTCAAACAAATGGACGTAACTTAATCTAATATAAAAAAGACATTAATTATAATTAATGTCTTTTTTATATTAGATTAAGTTACGTTCAACATACATTATAAACAATTACAAAATTACAATTATAATTATAATTACAATTATAAACAATTACAATATAAACAATTTCAAAAGTAACAACAACAAACTGCACAGAAACCAGTTGGGTCACTGCAATCTGTCATTGTGATCCAGCAGCTTTTATTGCTTGCAGTTCCCGTTGAAACCATAACTTTAACTTTAACAACTGTAATTGAGCATCAAACCAAAAATGTATAAATAATAATCTCTTTTGATGATGCTTTATTTACTATATACTTTTGTTATCTGTGAACTTATTGATTCTGTCATTGTGACAATCCTAAAACCTAAACAGACATTGTTAGAAAAATGTTGCATAAAGAGAAAAAATATCTTTGTTTTAACATTATTTTATACAAAATAAAAACCATGACTTGACGGTAAGAACCTCGTCTTGCTACTCACAGCCGCCACCTCACAATTTCAGAGATCAGAAGACTTGGCAGTGTCCAACATAGCAGTAAAGATAGAGGAGACAGTGAAGGTCCTAACTGGACCTATTGATAAGCTGATACCTAATCACAAGGAGTTGATCTACAATGTGAAAAGGGACCTTATTGACACAGTCACCGAGAGAGCTATGGTTACAGCCGAGACACAAACTATGAGAAGTAAGTAGATACATTTTTATTCATTACAACATCACTTATTTAGGGCTTAGATCAACATTTCCCAAAGTGGGCGATAACGCCCCCTTGTGGGCGCTGCAGGCCTAAAGGGGGCAGAATTTTAATTTTAATAGAAAATGGGGGCACTAAAAATAATTTAGTCTCAAAGTGGACAGTAGACAAAATAAGTTTGGGAACCCCTGGCTTAAAGGAACCAAAAAAAAAACAAAAATAGTACCAAAAAATTTGGTCAGCAATCCTCATTGAGACTGGTGGTAAGCGAGAAGATAAAATGATAAAACTTCAGCAAAAAAAAATACTTTGATGTTTCTCAAAGCATGATGTGTGTTTATGTATTAAATATATCCATAAATAGACATTCCATTTACAAATTGATCAGCACTTAAAATTACCATCTTGGTGCTAATACTTTTGTTTATGCCAGAAGCTTGTTTCATTGTTTGGTTCAAATAACACTTAGCTGTAGAATCTGTAGATACATTGTTCTACAAATATGTCTTGAAGACATTCATTGCAATAAATGATCATATATTTTTGTTCTAAATATTTATTATACAGAGTGTAAACAAACTCTTCATGAAGCCCTCAACCAAGCATTTTGTACTTCAAACTGAGTACCTAACTCTGCACAAAAGTTGCAGGGAACCAACTTATCACAGTGATATGGAGAAGTGCCCTTCGGCTTTTTTAAGATTATATATAGGTACACCCTCTATATAAAAAATACAAATACAGCATACACATGCATGCATATACTATATATATATGTAATAATGTAGCTTGAAAGTATAAATAATAACAAGCAAGTAATGTTTTGATAACTTTCACCTTTTCTAATTAATTATATTTACTTATCTGGAGGTCAGTTTCTGAATGGAAAATAACAGAAACATATCAGTTATTCAAACACCGTGGTATCAGGTTCTTCTCGTTTGTTATTCTAGTTTTATGAGTCAACTAAGGAAAACAGGTTATTGGATCGCTCATAAATTATACGGCATTGCAATCTGTCAAGATTTTTGCTCGGTTGTGAATTTTAGCGAGGAAGGATGTTGTCCCTGAGTGATGTGTTAGTTTTGGTTACACTTGGGGTTCTGTTCACCCTGAGTGTCACTGGAGGTAAGATGTCATTTGAAAGATACCATCTTGACTTTGTTGTTTTCATACGATGCTTCTTGTATTTGTTTTTTAAACAAATTTTACATTTCCTTCAGTTATCATGTTGTATTGTATTGTATTGTATAGCGGGCTGATGTCCGCAATTCCACGGCAAGGCGCGTATTTTGCGTACGGGTGGGAACTTCACTCGATCCATCCCAGCTCCCCAAAGAAGGCCAGCAGCGCCCCGATGTTGCCGACAATCTCGCGGAGAGTACCTGGACGACCGAAGTACTTTGCCCTGTATGTTGCAACCGCTGGGCAGTGTAGAAGCACGTGGGCTGCAGTCTCGTCTTCCTCCATGCATGCGCGGCACAGGGGGCTGTCTGTGACTCCTATGACAAAGAGGTGTTTGTTAAAAGAGCCGTGACCGGTGATGGCGGCTGTAATTATACGCACCTGTGGCTTGGTTAACCTAAGCGCGCGTTTGGTGAAGCGGCCGTCGATGGCAGGAAGTGCCTCCTTGGCTTGCCTACACTCGCCGTGGTCAAGCCACAGCTTGTGGTGTATTTCACTAGTTCGTTTCCTTACCAGTGTGCGTAGGTAACCGAAAGGGAGTGGTGCGATAGGTTCTGGTCCCACCGCTGCCATGCTCGATCCCCTTCTAGCGAGTTCATCCGCCGCGTCGTTGCCGCGGGAATCGCTGTGTCCTTTGATCCATTGGATGGTTATGTTATTGAGATTACCAACCTGGTTCAGGCGTTGGTGACACTCGTGTATTAACCCGGAGTTCACTGTGTGGTTGTTTAGGGCCAGCAGCACCGCCATGCTGTCCGACAGTATACGGATTGAGTGGCCCACAACTTTCCTGGCTATGATGGCCGATGCCGCCAGGGAGATGCCCATGCATTCTGCCTGAAATACCGTGTTGTGCGCCCCCAAAGGTGTAGCTATGTGGATGTTGAGGTCTTCCGAGAAGACTCCCGCCCCAGTGCCAGTACCTGTTTTAGATCCATCTGTGAAGATCCGTAGTTCCGCGGGGTTTAATCCCTCGCAGCGGTGGTCCTCGTGAAGCTGGATTTTGTATTTCTTGTCGAATACAAATTGCTTCGGTATTCGATCGTTGTATGCTTTCGCCAAGGGGAACTCACAATAGAATTCCTCCAGTATCGCATTGTGCTGTGTTGTCTTCTTACCCCAGAGTTGAAGTGTTTTAAGGCGTACTGCCGTCATCGTCGCCTCCTGCTGTATGAACAGATGGAGCGGTGGAAGCCCCAACATGGCTTCGAGAGCAGCAGTCGGGGTAGTCCTCATGCAACCAGTGATTGCCATGCAGGCAAGCCTTTGCAGGCGCTGCAGCTTGATGGCTGCTGTACTTAGTTTAGTGCGTGGCCACCAGACCACAGCCCCATAGGCAATCATGGGTCGGATCACCGCGCAGTATATCCAGAGTATAATTTTCGGGGATAGGCCCCATTTCTTACCTATCATCCTCTTGCATTGCCAGAAGGTTATGCAGGCCCTGTTTGTCTTGTTGTCTAGGTTATCATGTTGTTTTGAGTATGACTGGATGGTATATGACTAGGAGAAGACCAAGAAAAGAAGTGTCTGTTGAAATGACGAGTAATAGAGGAGTATGGAAAAAGACATACTGTGCTGACCACGAATTAATTGGCAGTAAGACAAGAGAATGATGATGATGATGACCATGTTGTTCTAGTTTAGTTTCGTTTGTAGATTTTATAACACTAAGGTCGATGTTCACCAAAAAGATAGTACCCATCGTTCACCAAAAAGATAATGGTCTGATTATCTAAAAATAGCTGTTTAAAACACATTTTTGTATGGGAACATGTCCCTTAAACAGCTGTTTTTAGATAATCAGACCGTTATCTTTTTTGTGAACATGGACCTTAGACGTTGATTAGATCTATGCGTGACAAGAATACCTGTCCCGATTTGTCGGTATCGGAAAACCTGTGTCTTTTGAACTGTTTTGGAAATATATTCCGTTATTTTTTTCCGTACCGATGCCACTCTCCAGGTTTTTTTATCATGCACCCAGTGACAGTCTTAAAATCATAGTTCCTGCAGCTCGACATAAATAGAAGAAGTTTTATCAAAACTGTCTAACTATGTAAAAGAAAGTTCGAAATAAGCCATAATATTAAAGTAGATACACTAAGATTAAACCATGACCCAGCTCAATCTACGATAAGTACATTGCTAGACAGCCCTCATAAAATGTGGCCCTATAAATTGTTTCAGGCGATTCGACTACAAGAAGGCCAGCAGACGATCCCCTGAGGGTAGCGCCCCGACCAATGCCGGGAGTGAACCCCGACACCCCAGACCTATGGTATCTTTAAGTAAAGCCCGTTGACATTGGCTACATTTTTATCAAAACTTTAATTCTATGAATATAAGGTCTAAATTATGACATCAAATAGGGACGACAAAAAAATATAGCCCGTCAGTTAGATTTTCAAAAAATATTTGACCCGTATTTTTTCTTTTGTTACATAAACCAAAGTTGACGGAGGTTTTTAAAATTCTCAATACGTCACGCCTTGGTATAATTTATAGCGAGATCTGATTCAGACGTCACGAGCCCCCACTCCCGAGTTTTGTTGCGTCTTATCTTTGTCAATATTCATTGATTTACAAAAACAAAAATACGCGTCCATTATTTTCCAATACTCTAATTGTTCTCTCTCTAATTAATTGGACTAAATAGATTAGCATTTTTTTGATACTATCGTCGTGCCTATTGTGAGGCTAATAAATGTTGATGCCATGAAAAATACTTAAAAATATTAACGATTTTAGTTTAACATTTTAACTGCCACGCAACGCAACAAAATGGTAGGTTAATTGTGGCTTGGCGTTGATACGCGCGCGCGGTCTTTGTGTCCTGGCGTTCAAGCTAACTTATTTTTTTTAAAGTAGTCAAGAGCGAACTGCTCTTTCACTAAAGCTTTACTAGCCAGGATCTCATATTTCAGAATTATTTTGTTTCCATGTTTCTAGCAGCAAATACATTGAAAATGCTTGTTTTTCAGGGGAATGCCACCACCCCGTCTGCCGAACATCGGTAGTTCAGACCTGGACCCCTTCGCACCCGGCGGCGGCGGCATGCTGTTCAACCCGTTCGAACCTCGCCGAGACATTGAGAACCCTGGCCTTGGCATACCTGGAGGATTACCGAGGTCTTGTCAACTATCTGCTATCTTGCTTGCAATATAATAGATGCATACTTTCACTTAGAACCGCTGCAGTTGCACCCTAAGTCAAGTCAGGCATATTCAAGTTAGCCTTTATGACTCGTTCGTACGTATACGGCTCATTTATATTAGGTATTTTTGACCGATTCGGTTGCAGCCCGTATTCGGTTACCAACTAGTGTAAACGGATTTTCGATTAGCCGTATTCGGTCACCGACTAGAGTAAATTAGTAAATAGGTACTTAAGCCGTATTCGGCTGCAGACCAGTTTTGGTAACTGAACACGGCTAATTTGGTATATCGCACACAGATAACAATAATTGAAAACTATTTATTTCAGATGCAATCCTTAATTAAAATACATCTGCAATAACGCTCAATCTTTAAAATTCCTTGTCGTAACACAGTATGTCTGTCGGCTCGGCTGAATGCGATCGCCGAATCCGGTTAACAGACAACTTAAACGAATTCGGTAGCCGTATTCCGTGACCGACTTTGTAAATAGCCCAATTCGATCAATCAATTTAGTTAATCCGAATGCGGTAGCCGCATTCCAAGTAACTGAATGAGACCAACTTAAGGTCGTAGCACACTTATCAACTCGGAAAGGGACCGTCACCGCCTCGTCTTTCCCCTTTGCGTCAAACAGGGGTCCACGTAACGTAAGCGTGGAATTACGAGGATCAGAAGTTCTGGCACATCGACTCGGCTACAGCTAGGCGACGCCACGCTTACGGCTCGCCTTCGGCTGGTTGACGGCTGGGCGGCACTAGTTCAATCATATTGAATCCGAACTTTAACGTAAGCTAGGGTATGGAGAGCCGTAAGCTAGGGTACGGAGAACCGTAAACTCAGGGACTGCAAGTCAACCACGCACCGCACCGCGGTTCGTGAGCTTGTCCCGATTACGTTACGATTCCGATGAATGTGCGTTGCAGCAGGGAGTTTCATACAAATAATACTGAACGGCTCGAGTTGACACGGTGACGATCTCTTTCCGATTTGATACTTGCGCTAGGACCCTTAATGTAAATGTGCCATAACTTGTAGGCTTTTGTACGTGTCGGCGGACATAACACTCATGCACACACTCATTGTATTGTTGTTTGAACCTTGAACTGAATTTAGAATGAAACAATCTCTCTATTTTTTTATTTTTATAAGTCTAATTACTTAAGTACTAACAGATGTAGGTGGGGGGGTGTTGCTGGAGAGTAGTTGTGTAAAACACTAGATGACTAGAGCATGCTGAAGAATGGGCGTTTTGGGCGACTGTCTTGTATAATTTTGACGTTCAAAAAGTATTGATTCTACTCAAATTTGAAAAAGGAACGATAATAGCATAAATTCTAAACATTAGAATTTATGCTATTATCGTTCCTTTAACAGTTGTGGGCTAAGGTATACCTTTTTATATGGTAAATCAACAAATAACTTCTCCCACTCTGGGCGGAGCGGGAGGGAGTGTCAGACTATTACTGACTAAAACCCATCCGTATTCCTTCCTCGCCCTTTATGTTCTGGGGCCGCGGTATCTCTTTCGAACAGTCCCGCAACCCCGGAGGTTTTCTTGTCTTGACGAATAAGAGCTTGTCTTTCTTGTCAATATTCGAACTCAGGCCATAGGTGGTGTTAGTGTAGTTTCGACGGCCACTTACCATTAGGTGAAACTGGTTTGCTTGCAACTAATCTTAATATATATAAATCTCGTGTCACAATGTTTGTCCTCAATGGACTCCTAAACCACTTAACCGATTATAATAAAATTCGCACACCATGTGCAGTTCGATCCAACTTGAGAGATAGGATAGCTAACATTTCAATTTATGAGACGCAGACGAAGTTGCGCCGGTCAGCTAGTTATACAATAAAATCTTAGAATCATGCGGTTTCAACGCAGAGAATACAGAGCCAACTGCTTTGTTTAGAAGCATGAAATCAAGAGTTCTTTATTTAAAACTAGCGCGTGTCACGTAGTTCCCGTTCCGGTGGGAGTGCGGGAATAAAATATAGCCTATGTTACTCAGGGTGAATGTAGCATTCCAATGGTGAAAAAATGTTTGAAATCGGCACAGTAGTTTTGAGTTTATTCACTACAAACATATACACATTTTTCCTCTTTATAATATTAGTGTAGATAGATGATTTTGATTTCAAATCGGTCCAGTAGTTTTTAAGTTTATTTAAACTACTTGACCGATTTTAATGAAATTTTATATGCATATTCAGTAGGTTTGAGAATCGGCTACTATCTATTTTTCATACCCATAAGTGATAAGGGTGGTAGTAGTAGGTAGGTAGCTTTTTCCCTCTTATGTGACGCAGACGAATTTGCGTGGGTCAGCTAGTAATATTAAAGTATAGAAGCATATATAAACAATCTTCTTGGTTTCGCAGAGGAGGAGTGCCGCCCGGAGCCCGTTTCGACCCGTTCGGTCCCCCCGGAGGACCTTTACCCGGACGTCGGCCAGCGCCGCCGGATGCAGACCACCTGCCGCCCCCCGGCTTCAACGACAACATGTTCATGTAGCCACTGAAATAGACATTGTCCTTATTTTTGTCCACATCATTATGAATAAAGCTAATTTGGAAAAAAATACAGGATTTTTGTTTTCACATCTTAGCATCATCATCATTTCAGGCGAAAGACGTCCACTGCTGGACATAGATAGCATTGCTGGGCGTCCGGATGAAGCCGGACATAGTTAGGCTTTTTGATTGCGTGTCCGGCCAAAATAAACGCTGTCCAGCTTTTTACATTTTCAAAAGAGCGAGCGCCGAGCGTGGCCGAGCGCAGGAGAGTCGACTGATGAATTTATTTGACTGATTAATAATAAAGTACCTACTTACTTCACTAAGGTGTACAAAAATGTGTTACAGCTGATTTAGATAATCAGCTTGCCATCTTTATAGACTGATTTGGCATTAGATTTTATTTAAATGTGTTATTAGAATTTAACAAGATTTATGGTGGGCCATACCATTTTTTGTCGTTTCTATGAATACAGACACAAAACCTCAATAATGTAGGGTGTCCGGAATTTTCGCCCAAATGTTCGGCCATGCTGGTTGGTCTGTCCGGCTATCAGGTTTGGCGACCTGGCAACCCTAGGCATAGGCCTCCCCACAGAGCATCTATATGTGGCCTCCCCCAAGTGTCGCCACATTGACCGGACTCGTGCGACTCGCATCCAGCGGATTCCCGCAACCTTCACCAGGTCAACGGTCCACATTGATTTATTATCCATATAGATTCGTTATGCTAAGATTACCACTAATCTTAGCATAACGAATCTATATTGTTCATCAGAGCAGTGGTATGTAATCCACCACTGTACGATTTGGTAAATCATAATTTATCACGTGTCTTCGTTTTTTTTTTGTTCCAGAACATTTCTTTTACCTTATGGCTTATTCCATTACCATTTTAAGGTCAGTGGTGTGGTGGTTAAATAAATTAGACTAAGGTACGTACCTAGCCAGTCTGGATTCCAATCCACGACCTACATAAATGTACTTGTAAATCGGGGACGCAATATTAATTCGTGTAAAAATGTTTGTTAGTATACCCAGCTAGTATTATAAAATAATATGCAGCTGCAGCATAATTTGCACCTTGCTACCTATTTCGTATGGACATGGACATTTTGAAACCGTCAACTTCCATGATCTTGATTCGTTTTTGCTGTCTGAAAAGGACAGAGTCCAGCATTAATAGTTATCAATAGTATCTTTTTTTATAATTAAACTGCAAGTGGTACCTATATTTCGTCAAGAAATCTACATTTATATGAACATAAAGTATCCTAGAAGGGACCTAGGATATTATATGTTTAAGTAGTGTAGTAAGTATGTGTTGTTTGTTTGTCTAAGTAGGTCTAGGTATACATAAAAAAGTTAATTTTTCGATAGTTACCTACGCAATTAGATATACTAGGAAGATTTCAGTAGATGTTGAACATTCCCGCCATCTCACGGTAGACGTACACTTCACAGCCCACAGGGTAAAAATAACTACCATTTTATAAAAATATGGTAGTAAATAATAACAGTCCTCCGATCATGGATTCGTGGTAAGCATTTGAGACGAGAAAAACAAACGTTTAAAAACCATATTTTTCACGCAGGAGGTAGAAATTTATGCTTCAGCGCATGAAGTTCCTACAAACTGTCAATCAAAGGCCAAATCGCGAAAAAAAATCTGCTGTGCCCTACATTTTGACGAGTTATGCGAACATAAATGTAGGGAACAGCTGATTTTTTTTTCGCGATTTCAAGGTTCTGTATGTTGATCCATAGATAATTTATTATTTTAAAAAACCAGTGTTGCCATGCAAAGTTGGGTATTACACATCTTCCTCTTTTACAAAAAGTAGATTTCACATCACTAAAATAACTAATGTAACGCAATCACTATCTGACGTTTAACTGACTTTGACACATTCATGTTATAATAATTATGGCGAGTAAACAAACAAGTTGTTTTTTTTTGAGCCGGAGCGTCTGTGGCGAGTACATGTGGTTTTGTTTCTTGCACTGATTTTTGGCTCATTCCTCCTCTTTTTTGTTGGTTTTGGGGTGTACTTATATTTCTAGTATTTGTATATTGTATTTTTATTCTATTTATTTAATTTTTTAACTACTTATAAGTACTAATTTTTTATGCTAAGAGAAAATGGCGGATGACGAATGGCCTCCTGGCCGGCCGCCAGACCCTGTTCAGCTAAAATCTCTCGACCTTTTTCCTTGTGCTCCTGTAATGACGGCTCCACTGTCTCAGTTTGAGACAATGGAAGTAGAAGTAGCTACTCAAAAAAGGAAACTAACCCAAAACAACGACGAGCCTACGAATGTCACCGTAGAAAATCCATCACCAAATAAACGCGACCGCGTCACGGCCCCGTCGTTGATCTCGCGCACCAAATATTCGCATTTAGACAAACATCCATTTTTGGTTTACGCGTCGCTTGGTGAAACCGATCCAGCCTCTGGCACCACCCTCCATCCTATAAAATTCGGACAATTAGTACAAAAATTGAATATACTTAACATTGTTGAAGGAGGTATAAAGAGAATTGGCAGAAACAAGGTATCTGTCGAATTCAAGGGCCCACAAGATGCCAATGCATTTATAGATAATGAGTCAATTAAGAATAAGGGTTATACACTCATGATTCCCACTTTCAACATCACCAGGATGGGTGTTGTGAGGGGCGTCCCTACCGATTGGACTGATATTGAAATCTTGGATGCCCTGAAGTCCCCACTTGGCAAGGTGTTGAAGGTGCGAAGATTAAACCGCCGAGTTTCCATTGATGGAAAATCCGAATGGACTCCTACATCAAGCGTAGTGATCACATTTGATGGTCAGAGCCTCCCGGATCGAGTTTACTGCTGCTTTAATTCCCTTCCAGTTGAAATATATAATTTTCCCACTGTCCAGTGTTTCGGGTGTTGCAAGTTCGGTCACACCAGGACTCAATGCCGGTCAAAGCCACGGTGTTACCGATGTGGTGGCGACCACTTTGGGGACGGGTGTGTCATTGATGAACCTAAGTGCTTTTATTGTACGGGTGCCCACCCGGCAAACAGTCGTCAATGCCCCGAATACCTGCGTCAGCGGAACATCAAGGCCACCATGGCTAAGGACAATGTATCCTATTCTGAAGCAGCCAAACTTCACGCCCCTGCGTACCGTTCTTTTGCTGACGTTACGGCTTCAGCCCCTCCTCCACTGAATATCCACCAGACCCTTAACCATCATCCCCGCCCTCCCCGGCTCCCAATACCTAATTATACCTCCTATTCCCAACCCCCTACCTCTTCCTCTAGCAGAAAAACTTTTACTTCCCGTCCAAAGCCCCACTCACCCACCCATCCCGGTTACGACCGTAGGGCCCACCAGGATATTATTAACAGTTATTCTTTCCCCCCTTCTCCTAATGGTTGTGCTCTGATTGACCACCCTCCCACTCATAATGAGAATGAAGAGACGATTCACACTATTATTACTTTGCTCTCTACCTTACTTGTAAATTACCCATTACCAGACCACGTTGCCGACAACTTACTCAACAAACTCCAAATTCGTAACATTCCATCTCATGCAGTGGAACACCAGAAGCGCCCTCCCCAAAAAACATGAAATTTGCCACCTTATTAACTTGTACAAACCTGCAATTTTTGCAATCTCAGAGTCGTGGCTAACTCCACGGCTAAATTTTAATATTCCTGGTTATAGCACTCTCCGCGATGATCGTTCTGACGGTTATGGCGGGGCTGCTATGCTAGTGAACAATCTTCTTTCTTCCTCCCCTCTTTCCCTTCCTCCCCACGGAGATGAGATTAATGCTGTGGGTGTTAATATCCTAGGGATTAATTTTATTTCTGTATATATTCCCTCCCCCAATCCCACCTGCTTTCAATACATTCATAATATATGTTCTTCATTTAACCCTGTTATAATTTTGGGTGATTTTAATTGCCATCATTCCCTGTGGGGCTCTGACCATTCTGATACCCCTGGTTTTGAGTTGGTTGATCTGATGGATGACTTGGGTTTGTGCGTTGTCAACGATGGATCCGTCACTCGCCTACCTAGACCGGGCCAGAGTAGAAGCTGTGTTGACCTTACCCTTTGTTCAGCTAGTTTGACCGCCCAGTTGGAGTGGAAACGATTAAACCTCACGTACGGTAGTGACCACTACCCAATATGCACTACTCTGATCAATAGGTCCTTACCTCATAGGGATAACCCGCCTCTTTTAAAATATAGGATTACAGGCGCGGACTGGGAATTATATTCCCAAACCCTTGACGATATAGTTTCCACTTTGCCCCAGGTCTCCTCAGACAACGTAGATGACTGTATATCGAATTTTTCTGGTGCAATTTCTTCAGCCGCTGATGACAGCATACCACTTAAAAATTCAGCCTCAGGAAAAATATCATCTCCCCCATGGTGGGATCGGGAATGTTCCAAGATTGTGAAATCTCGGAATGAAGCGGAATTAATCTATGCCCAAAATATGTCCACTGAAAACCTGATCGAGTACAACCGGATTGTGGCAAAATCCAGGCGCCTACTCAGGAAAAAAAAATATGAAGGATGGAAGAAATTTTGCTCTTCACTTTCCCCTTCAACCCCGTCCTCACTTGTTTGGCAAAATTTCAAACGATTTAAACGTGGATGCTCCAGCCGAAACTCATCATCGATGCCTAGCGACATTGCAGAACCTTTCCTAAACAAACTCGCTCCCCCTTTCGCTCCGCTTTTGGAAGAATGCCCCTCTCCAGCGGAGAGAGGGGACATTCCTAATGATCCCTTAGACGCTCCCTTCTTATTAAGCGAACTGGATGCAGTCCTCAAACACGTACATGACTCTGCCCCAGGTATAGATGGACATCCATATTCGTTTTTTAAAAGATTGGGGTCCCGCAGTCGCCAATACCTTTTATCGGTAATCAACGCTTGTTTTAGTCTCTCTCATATCCCTGACTCCTGGAAAACACAGCTAATTATTCCCATCCTAAAACCAGGGAAAACTCCCGATTGCCCCGATAATTTTCGTCCCATTTCTCTTTCCCCTGTTATAGGAAAAATCCTGGAACACCTTATTAAAAATAGGTTGGAGTGGTTGGTTGAAAGCCGAGGTCTTCTAGCTTCATCTCAATTTGGTTTCCGAAAAGGAGCAAGTACTATAGATAGTATTGGCATTTTTATGACCGATGCACGGATTGCCTTCAGCAAAAATGAGTCTGTGCTAGCGGTATTCCTAGACATTTCAGCAGCTTACGACAGTGTTCTTCTTTCCGTTCTCAGAAGTAAATTACGCCAGCTGAGCATCCCGGTAAAGATCCTCAACTGTATCTGTAACTTGTTGGCTGGACGCAATATCAAACTCCACATTCCAGGAGAATCATATGACCCCAGAACTGTTTGGCGTGGGCTACCTCAGGGTTCAGTACTAAGTCCCCTTTTATACAGTATTTACACCTCTGATCTTCACAAGTCCCTTAATAGCGACTGCCAGATTTTACAATATGCTGATGACCTTTGTTTATATATTCCTACCTCGTCCTTGGAACTTGCTACGGAATCCATGCAAATATCTCTTAACTCCCTAAACCAGTGGCTAATGTCTCATGGTCTTAGCTTATCAGCTTCTAAAAGCACTACTGTAGTTTTCTCACGTAAACGTTCAATTCCATACGTCCACCTTGGAATTGAGGGTTCTCCGATCAAGGCCGAGGATAATGTGAAATTCCTCGGGGTAATTTTGGACTGTAAACTGTCTGGTGTCTTACATCTCAATTACATAACCAATAAATGTGAGAAGAACCTTAATATGCTACGTGCTTTAGCGGGTGTCTGGTGGGGTGCTCATCCATTTACTCTTAAACTCATCTACAATGCTACAATAAGAAGTTTACTGGACTATGGGTCTTTCCTTTTGGAACCCTGTAGTAAGGTTGCATTGGCCAAGCTGGAGACCATTCAGTCGAAATCCCTCCGCATTGTACTAGGTTGTATGAGATCCACTCCTTCCAATGCTTTGCAAGTTGAGAGTGGCGACCCTCCCCTTCTTCTTCGTAGACAATACCTAGCTGATAAATATATGTACAAGACATTTTTTCTTTGTAATCACATAATTCTTTCTAAGCTTTCCATTCTAGATAACTTATGCCGACAAAGCGATTATTGGAATCATAAAGCCCTCCCTTTGATCCTTAACTCATATAGAAATATTCGGAATGTGGAAGACAGTACTCCCATTCCTCAGTGTAATAAATTCCCACTCTATTCATGTACGTATGAAATTCTAAATTTTGTCCCAAAGATCTCGTATATTGGAATAAATAAGGACACCACCAATGCTAATGATCATTTTCTTTCCACTGTTAATAGCAATTGGCCTGATCACTACAAATTTTACACAGACGCCTCTAAATTGACCACCGATGGTAAAACAGGCATTGCTGTATACAATTCCAACTCCCAGATATTTCTTCAGTTTCAGTGCCCTCCTGAGTCTTCGGTTTTTACTGGGGAATGCATTGGAATTCTGGAGGCGTGTTTATTTATTTCCTCTCATTCTTCAATTACAAAAGCAGTCATCTTTTCTGATTCCATGAGTTCTCTGCAGGCAATAGTTAAAAATTCATTTAAAGATAACCTACGTAGCCCAATCATTATTGAAATCAAAACTGTCCTACATTCCTGTTTTACAAAAAATATTGAGGTAATACTAGCATGGATCCCTAGCCATATGAATATTAAGGGCAATGAGATCGTGGATATTGCGGCTAAGAATGCAGTCAGCAGCAATCTGGTAGATAAAAAACATTATGCCGTTCAGGTCTATGATTTGATTCACAAGGCAAAAGTCGATCTTTTTAAATCCTGGCAAGTCCACTGGTCTCAATCTTGCAAGTCAAAGGGTGGTTTGTTTGCATCTATTCAACCAACCATTCCTTCCAAGCCTTGGTTTTATAAATACAAAGAAGCATCTAAAACCGTCACATCCGTTTTATGCAGAATCCGAATTGGCCACTGCTGTACCCCAGTTTTTCTCCATAAAATTAGGGTCCGGGACAGTTCTTTATGTGAGTGCGGGCTGGATGATGGCACGTTAGATCACATATTTTTAAATTGCCCTTTGAATAATGTTTCCCCTTTTGATAAAGTTATTACCAAATTGAACATTCAGAAACCTATTAATGTCCGTCATCTCCTCTCATTTTTCCCTAATCCCCAAATAATTCGTGCTTTTATTAAATTTATTTCTAAAAATAATATTAAACTTTAATATTAATAGTCATTTAAGTTAGTCACCTTTATCATCTAATATTTTTCTTTATTTTTTTTTCTATTTTATTATTATTTATTAATATTCTATTTTATTTTTAGTTCGAACTCCCTTGAATCGCCACAAAAAGTTCATATTCTCTTTGTAAATATTTATTTTTTCTAATACCCATGTATAGTTACTACGTGACACTGGCAGAAATTGCCGTAGTCTTCGGCAAATTGCCATAAAAAAAAAAAAAAAAAAAAAAAAAAAACAAACAAGTTTCACGTAACTTAAAAATTAAAGTAATTTTCTGATATTACACACAGTAGTTTTATAAGATGCAGCACATAAAAAGAAATGTTGAACAGCTATACAAGAATCTGAATTACTTTGCGAAGAACAAGTTTAATGTTTGAACAAAATAAAAACAAGACAAGTTTTCACGAGAGCTATCAATAAGGAATTCTAAGTTTCTACAAGATAACGTTTTTCAGAATGTTAATTAAAGTTTCAGTATGATAGCTTTATGTTTGCGAATGAGTGATTACTATATAAAAGATTCTTATGTGCTGGTAACAATAAAGATTGTTAAACAAAATGAATGTGTACCTTATTATCCTAGTTTATCCTTAAAACACTTTAATCATAACACTATCACTATAATGTCTTTTTTTATTTTTTGTTTTTATACACAATCTAACAGTCTTTGCACATACACTTTTTCTTAGGTTTCACCTGCCTTCCAGAACGGGTGGTGATGACTTTGTTGTCCTTTTCTGGCGAAGTTTCAAGACTTGTAGATGTAGATGAGTCAGGAGTAGCATAAGAGGTAGACAGGGGCGATCTCTCATCAGTCTCAATGCTGGACTCATGTGTAGGAGTGCTCATGATGATCTCTATAGGCGTACTCGGTCTCATATCTTGTGACAATGATAAATCAGGGTTTTGATCTTCATTGGGTAGTTCAGTGGATTCTTGATCTGAATCTGGCTGGGATGGTGTCATTTTGTGTAGCTGGTTTTGCTTTTCTGAAACAATATGGATATGAGGGTCTGGGTTTAGTGAGGGTAAAAGGTATGGAGCAGAAGATGATGTAGAAGTTGGGATAGGTGAGTTCTGATCAGGTAACTTGATGACTGCTCTTCTGTTTTTCCTAAGCTCACTTCCTTTTTCTGTCAGTATGTTGTAGCTCCGTGGCTCTTTCCTCTTTTCTGTGATTTGTCCATATATTTGTTCATCTGGTAGGAATACTCTGCGTCCAGTATCTAGTTCAGGTAGTTCTTTGACTCTGTGTCTCTTGTCATATGTTTCTTTGGCTTTTTGTCTTCTTTTAATTATCTTGTCTCTATATTCTTCTAAATTCTGTAATTCAGGCTTTAGATTTGTAGAGTTAGTAGGTATTGTTGTATTTAGAAGTCTAGACATGGCTATTTGAGATGGAGCCGGTCCTAGCTGTGTGGGTGTAGTTCTGTAGTGGAGTAATCCTAGTAGGGGATCTTCAGGATTTCTTTCAAATATTTTTTTGATAATCTTTACTCCAATTTCAGCGGCACCGTTGCTCTGTGGGAAATGGGGACTCGATGTGATGTGAGTGAATTCCCACTTTTTTGCAAATTCTTTGAATTGGCTTGAAGAGAACTGTGGTCCGTTGTCGGTTCTCAGGATTCTTGGAATACCATGTCTTGCCATTATACATTTCAGGTGTCTAATGATCGCTGTAGATGTGGTGGATGTTAGTGAGATTACTTCTGGGTAGTTTGATAGTGTGTCTCTCACTACAAGGTACTCTTTTCCTATATAAGTGCATAGATCCGCAGCTATGATTTCAAAGGGATTCTGGGGCACTTCTCCAATTATGAGCGGTTCAGGTCTCTGTTGGGTAAGTTTAGTGCAGAATTCACATTTGTTTGACCATTGGTTAATGTCCTCTTCCCATGTAGGCCACCAAACTGTGAGTTTAGCTCGTAGTTGGCTTTTGATGGTTGTGACATGTCCAGTATGGAGTTTTTCTATTATCTCTTGTCTCAGTGTAGACGGTATGAATAATCTGTGTCCACATATTATCATTCCACCTGACAAAGTTAGATCTTCTTTGTGTTTCCAAAATGGTTTCATTTCTTCTTCAATGTCTTTATAGCAGGGCCATCCGTCCATTATATACTTGTGTAGCTTTCTACTTATGTTGTCAATTTCTTGCGTTTCTTTTATCTTTCTCAGACGCTCATCAGAGATGGGTATTTCTTTTGTTATGCTGAGAAATGTAGACTTGTCAAGCTTGTCACTTTTATCAAGAATATCTTTGTCTTCTTCTTGGGTTGGAAGTGGTTCCCTTGATAACATATCCGCTGTGTACATGTATTTTCCAGGTACGTGTTCTATTGTGTAGTTGAATGGAGTCATTCTCATTCTAAATCTCTGGAGTCTTATAGATAGGTCTGCAATAGGCTTTGATCCTAGTATGGAAAGTAATGGGCGATGATCTGTACGGATGATAAAAATTGGTAGACCTTGGAGGTATAGTTTAAATCGCTCACATGCCATAGTTATTGCACATGCTTCCTTTTCGATCATTGCATATCTCTGTTGAGTGGGGGTAAATGCTGATGACCAAAAGTGAACAGCTTTCCATTCATTTCCCTGTTTTTGTTCTAGTATAGCTCCCATTCCATACTGAGATGCATCCGCAGATACTCTTGTTTGCAGTTTTGGGTCATAGTGTGCTAACTGAGGGGCTGTGGTTAGTAGTTTTTTTATTTGTTGGAATGCTTTTGTGTGCTCTTCATTCCATACTCTCGGGGAATCTTTTCTGAGAAGGTCGCGAAGAGGTTTTGTCACATCTGCTGTGTTTTTAAGAAATCTCAGGTGTTGATTTACTGCTCCCATAAAGCTTCTTAATGCTGTCAGGTCCTTTGGTACAGGTAGGTCTGTTATTGCCTTGACTTTGTTGTGTAGGGGTTGTATTCCATTGCCTGTAATTTTGTATCCCAGGAATGTACATTCGGTTGTTCTAAAGATACATTTATTTGGATTCAATGTTACTCCTCCTTTGTGTAAGGCTTTCAGTACCTGTCTTAGGTTAGCATCGTGTTCTTCTATTGTCTTTCCATGGACCAGGGTATCGTCAACATGATTGATACAGCCTTTGATTCCAGACAGTATTGTTGCCATTTTGCGTTGGAAAACTTCACTTGATGAGTTCATACCCATTGGCATTCTGTTGAATCTGAATCTTCCAAAAGGGGTGATGAAAGTTGTTAAGTCTTTAGAGTTTTCTGAAAGCAGGACTTGAAAATAGCTTTTAACGGCATCAATTTTTGTGAAAAACTTTGATCCTGAGAGCTGTGCTAGACACTCTTCTACAGTGGGTAGGGGATGACATTCTCTCATTACACTTTTGTTGAGTTCAGTGTAATCTACTGTAATGCGCACGCTTTCCATGTTGTTTTTATCTGGTACTGGTACCATTGGTGCACACCATTCTGTTGGGTGTATGACTGGCTCTATTACTCCCATATCTCGAAGGTTTTTCAATGCCTTCTCTACCTTAGGTCTTATTGGAATCGAGATGTGCCTTGGGGTTGTTACTGCATATGGTTTAGCATTTTCTTTTAATTTGATATTGTATTCTCCTTTCATGACTCCTAGTCCTTTGAATAATTCTGGATATTCATCTTCAGGGTGAGTCTCATGGGATATTTGTAGTATTTGTGTTTCTTTATGCCACTTCACAATCTCAAATGCTTCACACTCTGTCAATCCTAATAATGGAGTTTTTTGATTCTCTAACACATAAATGTCTGTTGTCAGAGTTTTATTCTGCCAGGTCATTTTTATGTTTTTACATTTTCCTTTTCCAGGCAATATCATTCCACAAGGTCCCAGTAACTCTTCATTACATTCTATGGGATTGGGAAGTTTAAGTTTGGTTCTTAGTTCAGGGCTTATTACAGTTTCTGATGATCCTGTGTCAATTTTAAATTTAACTTTTTGTCCGTTTACTGCTACTGTGGCATACTTGGGTTTGGAGCGAGCTACTCTTGGTGCTGCGTTTACTGATTCTATTACCTTTGGTGAGCTCTCAATGCTTCCAAGGAAATATTCTTCCTCTGCCACTTCGTTTACAGTTTTCGGCTCTTTCTTTTCTTCTTTTTTTATTTTTTTGCAAACGGCTACCCAGTGTCCTTTTACTCCGCATCCTTTGCACGTTGACTTGACCGCTTCACAGTCAGCGAACTTGTGCCTTGGGGTGCGCCCACATTTTCTGCAACTTTCTGAAGAACTTGAAGATTTACTTTGTTTTATCGGTTTTTTTGTCGTTTTTCTGTTGACAAAGTTGACTTCTGGAGCATGATTTGGCTTCAGAGACGCTATATTTTCTTCGACTATCTCTGCATGTCGTACTCTATTAATGACTGTTTCAAGCTTCGGTTCTTCTTCCAAGTTCTGGATTGCTTTGGAAAGTTCGGTGTTTCTCATTCCAGCGACGATTCTGTCTCGAATGAGCTCGTCTTCCAGTGGTCCAAACTCACATTTTTTTGCTAGATTATGGAGGTCTGTTATGAAGTCGTCAATGCTTTCATCTTCGTTTTGAACTCTTTGGTTAAATCTTGCTCTCACGTACATCTTGGTCTTGCGCGCTGTGTAGTAATCATCAAATTTTTGTTTAACTACGTCGTAAGACTTGATGTCGGCGTCGTTAATTTTCATCGAAGATAGAATGTTGTTGGCTTGGCCACCCATTATATATAGTAGTGAGTTTACTTGCGTTTCGCTGGGCAATAGTTTGAGGCGTGTCGTTTCACGATATTGCTCGAAACGTGTGATCCAACCGTTCCAATCACTCGCTTTGAAGGTAAAAGGTTGAGGCGGCGGCGTGGTCATGCCGGGCAGGAATGCTAAAGATGCGGCGCCTTGTGTGGCTTGACTTTGGCTGAGTTGGGATTGCAGTTGTTGTATTAACAACATTTGTGCTTCCAATTGGTTCTTTATTTCCTCCATTGTGCTGTATCTTAGGTTTTCAACTTGGAGAAAAATTTTCGCACCATGTCACCATGTATGTTGATCCATAGATAATTTATTATTTTAAAAAACCAGTGTTGCCATGCAAAGTTGGGTATTACACAGGTTCGTCCCATAGAAAAAGTTGTTCAAAATTATGAGTACAATGACCCCTTTTCGGGTTTAGTATAAACAAAAAATAATGTTGTATATTTAATATACTAAGTACATCGTTTTGCAGTAAATAATTACTTATATTTTTTGTATACACGTTATGCCCGTAAAAACGACATATACAGGGTGTAAACCACCTCATCACAAAGCCGTTAACCAAGCATTCTATACATCAAACTAAGTACCTACGCAAAAATTATTGCTGGGAAACAATTTTTATTTTGAGGTTACAAAACATGTTATGTGGTAGCCCGTAGAACTCAATGTAACGCACTTAAAAGATTGTACTGATGGATGGATTGAATAGTACGGGGGTCGTGGAGACGTTAAAAGTCAAAATCTTACCACATAAACTTGTACCTATTAAAAAAAGACTTGTCAAAAAGTTGTATCTTTGACACCCCATATCTCCGTAACTAGACCCAGGTATGGTGTAGAACAAAAAAATGATCGCAATTATGGGGAGAATAAGTGCATTTCTGCTTCGTGAAGAGGTGTTTTACACCCTTTATGAAGTTTCTGGCGATTCTGGGTGTTTTTTGGCGAAGTCCTTTTCTCATTCCACTTTGAAATAAATCTTAACCCCTTACTGCATAGCATGACATATCGGGCATTAAGGGTTTTTGTCATATCATTTAAATTTGGTACATGTTTTTTTCTTCTTGCAACTCTTATATCAAAAACCGGTAATATGATTTGACGTTTGTGAAAAAAAATTGTGACTTACACTAGCGGATTTTATGAAATGTCAGTTTGTTTCTTAACGGTCTACAAAAAGCCGACGAGTGGTAAGTGGGCTCCGTTTTTGGGGTGTTTTTGCATGGATTTTCACGATATTATAGCCACGAAAAATATTTTGCATACAGTAGACATATCTTGAAAGGCAATAGGCAAATAAAAACTATAACTCGGAATTTTAATTCGATTCCAGATTTGACAATTTCAGTGTTGCAACGTAATGACAAGTACTAAATAGTGACGTTGCGAAATTATTCGATATGGAAATGGAATATTTCCAGATCGATTCTTCTCGTTTATAATTTTACTCTCGTAAACTAAGTATATCAGGAAATTAAATATTTCCCAACCGATAGAATAGAATAGAATAAACTTTATTGTACACTAAAAAGTAACACTGTAACACACTCATACATTCATTTTCTTTCACAACTTCAAAGGCCTCCAATTGCGCAGAAATTTCATTTTTCACGTATTTGTAGGCGTTGCAGATCATTACTTTTTCAGTAACAGTGAAAGCTTTTCGTGGACGATTTTTCTTGGGGACAAGAAAACATTCACGTCTTTTTGTGATGTACTTCGCTGAGGATCCATTTTGATGGAAAACCAAATCAAATAGAATCACTCAAAGTTCACAAAAAACTATAAACGTAACAACAAACACAACGTAACAACACTTTAACAAAAACCCAACAAAATATCGATTCGAATATCGATTTTTGTGTTCATCACTAAACTATTATATGTGGTATCATTATTTCACAAAATGACAGTAGCTAATGTCAAATCTGGAATCGAATTAAAATTCATAGTATAAATTCGCATGAATGATTATAAATATTTTGGCTGTCGAAGTTAGTACCCACATATGGCATAGCATGCAGAACTGCGGTAAAAACTATTTGCCAGATATGGGATTGTATGCAGAATGACAACAGAAATGAGAAAACCATATATGGGATAGTATGCAATTCGGTCAATTTTAAAATATATTTGTATTACATTTTGAAGAAGTGGCTTGAGCATTATTTTGTGTTTCCTTGATTTGTTAAGGCTTGCTCGCTTGTTTGTCTTGCACCTTACGCTTGCTTTTTCTCCAACAGTTTATGAACAACAATGCCGAGACGCAAACAAGTGCATGTAGTCAACATTCCAGATGAGAGTGAAGACGAAGAGCTTTCCGATGAAGATACGGAATGGAGAGAAAATCGAGGGCCGGACCCGTTATATTTGTCTGAGTCTGAAGATAGTGACGTAGATTCAGAATTGGAAGACCAAAGCGACCAGCCTTCATCAAGTCAACAGCTGAGGGGGGGGGGGGGGTTGGTAACAAAACAAAGGAAAACCTAAAAAGACATAATTATATCAATGGGAATCTGGTGAGCGGCAATATAGTGAAGACAATAATTATTATGCCTTTCTATGCGATATTAGCCTATTATTGATGATGATTGACTGATTAAAAATAATAAAACTTAAGTAAATATACGCGTTTTTCTCATTTAATTCCATATTTCCCTTCAGATTTTGTAATCTTTCACCAGCCTATGCCAGCCTGCTTCTCATATTTTTATATTAGAAATTTATTTTGCCAGCCATTTCTGCATACAATGACATATTTGGCAAACTTGAAAATAAACCTGTAACTGCATATGATGCCACATTTGGCATTGGAAGTTTTTCGCGTTTTTTTTTCAAAAATACTTGGTCTAGGTTTTTTTAAATATTTTTCGTGGGATGTCTTGGGGCCCTTCTACATTATATATTTTTTTCGTCCCATTCAAAAAATCCATGCAGTAAGGGGTTAATTTTTTTTATCTAAATATATATAATTCAAAGGTGACTGACTGACTGACTGACTGACATAGTGATCTATCAACGCACAGCCCGAACCACTGGACGGATCGGGCTGAAATTTGTCATGCAGATAGATGTTATGACGTAGGCATACGCTAAGAAAGGATTTTGATCAATTCTACCCCCAAAGGGATAAAATAGGGGATGAAAGTTTGTATGAAACTTTGTCAATTTTAAACCGATCGGGCTGAGACTTTGCATGCATAAAGCTACTATGACTGAGGCATCCCTTAAGAAAGGTTTCTGATAAATTCTACCCCTAATGGGATAAAATAGGAGATGAAAGTTTGTATAAATCTTCTTAGTATTACGACTGATAGAACTGAAATTAAAGATTGGACTTACTATGATGAAGACGACCGTTTAAATAGGATTCTGATAAATTCAACCACCATGGGGATAAAATAAGGGATGATGGGGTATGTAAATGTATTAGTTTGAACCAATATTATTATATGGTAAACTGACTGACTGACTGACAGGGCCCAAACCGCTGGGCCTAGAGACTTGAAACTTGGAGGGTGTGTTCTTTGTATAGAGTAAGTACTCACTAAGAAATGATTTTTGGGAACCCCACCCCTAAAGGGGTTAAATAGGGGATGGAGTTTAAAGTCAGGATCTTCAAATTTTGTGTTTAGGCTGACGATTGAAAATTAATTTATACGACAATTACACCCCGAAGGCTTAAAAAGGGGGATGGAATTGTGTAAAAAGTACAGAGTTTGTTATCTAGGCTTATGGTCGGAAGCTAACGCAACGGGTTATTAGAATTTCAACCCTTATGGGATGAAAAAATGAGCAACATTTTGTTTTTAATTGAAGGTTTTATTTTTTGAGTTACTAAATAGTACCAAAGTTAGTGAGTCATTGGTTTTTTTTATTTCAACCCACAAAGAGGTAAACAGGATGACGTTTTGCATTGTAGTTGTTCATTCATTGACCAATAACAGCAGCAGGAGAGACCTTTTGCCACAGTGCAAGTTAATAGTGTAGGACGTACACAAGTTAATAGTACAGCACATTCTCCCCGGTCTTCTCTTGGTCTTCCCGATCTTCGCGGTCTTCTTCCAGGTCTTACACGTAGCGTCAAAAACATTACAAAAATGCAAAACAAAAGCATGTCAACAAAGAAAGCAACTCGGATGTCAGAATTCAGAACTAAAATCGTTAGGACGCGCACACGTGACTTTGCGGCTGGCAGTACCGTTCTGTATAGGGACCTAGGTAAGCCGAAGATTATCGAGTTACGGCAGAGGCAGAAAAAGAAAGTAGGTATGTATAGTAGAACGAGATAGAATGAGTAATTGTCAATATTTGCCAACTAGATTTTTTATTTTGTTGTTAGGTCACTGTTAGGTAGAGGTGTATCTGTCACCGTAAAATTGTCAAACACGTTTTATTGTAATCTCTCTAGCGATATTGCAGTAAACTCTCGAATTATTGTCAAATGAACATACTGCTGACAATAAAACGCATTATTTTTTGTGAAATGCATGCGATGGTAGTCAACTCACGCGGTGTTGAGGGAAGGGGGTCCCCCTTACCCAGTGGTACCACTCATGAAAAGATATACTGTACCATTCCTGAGAAATATCGATTAATATAACCTAACCTTAAAACACTTTATATTCCCCTATAAAGCATAGTCGACGGAGCCCCGATTCGCGGGCCCCTTTTTCCGAGTGCTGGGTTTAAAGGAACCTAACTAACCTAACTCGGGGTGCCCCAAGTCCCGATTATGGGGGCAGAGATACTTTCATATGTTCAGTTGACAATAATTCGAGAGTTTAAAATATCGCTAGAGAGAAACACGTTATATTGTAATATAACGTGTTTGACAATTTTACGGTGACATATCTAATCCTACTCCCACTTTTCGCATATTTAGCTTATTTCCATCAACCGGGCACAAATAATACAATAAGACTTGAAGACTTAAGAAGGCCCGTCCCGGAAACCGAACCCAGGACCCCATGCTCAGTAGCGCTTGCGACAACTTGACTAACGATGCAGTCTCACACATGACCCATCAATATTTTCACGCGAACGAAGTCGCGGGCAACAGCTAGTATGAAATAATTTGGAGAATATTGTCAGTTTA
The DNA here is from genome assembly GCA_916618015.1 of Xestia c-nigrum. Lineage (NCBI taxonomy): Eukaryota > Metazoa > Arthropoda > Insecta > Lepidoptera > Noctuidae > Xestia > Xestia c-nigrum. The sequence goes on along the minus strand of OU745245.1, from coordinate 6,397,476 downwards.
TGTAACTTGATAGATCTGCAGCACATCAAGCCACCCGAAATATGACATTGTCCCAATCAACCTTGAACCTAATTCTATTATATCTGTAAAGTAGAAAATCTGTTAAATAATGAAAATTGACAGATTGTAGTAGCTTGATGAGCTGGCGTCTGTACATAATTACATATGTAATTGATACCCAGAGATATTCAATAGACTCCGGCAAACGAAAGTCGATAGTGAAAAAGCGAGGGAAATTTAAAAATCTCAGCCTAGTAACTTCAAAATTTGTATGAAGTACCCGGAATAGCCTGACTTCAGACTTGATACTTTACAGTTATTGTTATTTGTGAAAGTACAACAATATTTGTACACTACTGCTACTACCTACTATGTGAACAGGGCCAAAAACGTGAACCATTTATTTTCGGATGGGAAATTATCAAATGACTCCTCCCACCCTGGGCGGAGCGGGAGGGAGTGTCAGACTTTTACTGACTAAAATCCATCCATGTTCCTTCTTCGCACTTTATGTTCCGGGGCCACGGTATCTCTATCGAACCGTCCCACAGCCCCGGCAGGCTTCGGCCCCCTTCTTTGACAGTACTTGTTGTAGGTACGTAAAGTCGTATTTTTAAGCAAATGAAGCAAACTGAAGTTTCGAGATGTAAATTCATGTCTACCCATTACGAAACAACATCTCCCGCACACGCAGTCCACTTTTAATCGTTTATTCAGTTTTAAGTTGGAAAAATGCTCTCTAGATGTCCCAAAAAATCAATAACAACAACAACACGCCAATCACCATCTTATTTTGACAAATTGGCGTTGACATAGAATAAACATTGCCATATGAAAAGTTTGCAAATAATTGTAGTGTCTACTTTCATTCGCCAAAGTCTACTTTGTATTGTAGTCGCCAGGCAGGTCCGGGAATAAAAATTGCTGTCTTTCGATGTTTACCTCAGTAGAAATTCGATTTATATAATTGCAACACAAAAATGGAAAATTATTTCCTGAAAAAGGCAACACCACACTTTTAGTTTAGCAAGTTTTTCGTGCGGTGCACACGTTTCCCGCGTGTGTAGTGAATTTCCTTGGCTGCTCACGGCTGCAACCGTTCAATTTCTATTCAATGTGTATGGCTGTGAAGGTAAGTTACATTGTTTAATTCTATTAAGTTTGCCTGTAGTCATCAGTTTGTAACAAAATCACTTTAAAGGTCGTGCCCTCGATGAGCGACAAACGTCAGCAGGCGTCACGAAACTATTTAAATTTTAACACAATTTACATTATCCTGTTGTTACTAACTTCTGTGCCATTATCCACATATCCCGCGTTAGTTAGTTATGATAGGTTAATCGGAATTTGTATTATGGTCCCGCCCCATGGTGGAGTTTTAGTACCCGCCACCGTTCTTGTCTTACGCATGGTCTTTCATTGTTCGAATCCTAATAACCAAATCGCCGGTCGATACACTGATGTCGTATTGTCGAATGAGTCACGCATTAATTGTAGAGTTAAAAACGTATGATGTTACAGAACAGCACATTTGCAACTTAATCTGGCTAGATAATATGTACTTGTAGGTACTTCGGGTTCTAGCTATGTATAAAATTGGAAAGTGAAATTGTTGTAATGTTGTTGAAACTTTCAACTCACAACAATACATTGTTTTTGTGAATCATTTGTAGCTTGCTGCACAGTCTATATTTAGCTGTTTAAATCTGGCTGTAACTTGTTGAAATATTAGGTCAATTGGGTGTAAGCTGAAGAAGTTTTTATGATTTAAAAGTAACAAATGTAATTCCCTATATATCTGAATTAGACACTTACAAACAACTTTCATAATATTGCTTGTTTAATTACCACCATGACCTGTAATTATTATGCAATGAGGGTTGAACATGTCATATCTGATAATGTTTTATAACACAATCTAACATTCATGTAGCATCACTTTTAAACTTGTTAGTATAATATCAATTATTTAATTAAAACTTTATTGTTTATAAAGACTTTGATTGTTAAAGCATGCATTTATAAACCAAGCTGCGACTGTATGATTGTTTCCATTTAAAATGTCCATTGTCTTTGTCCATGATGTTGTCCGTCCAAGTTGTCAGGAGTGTTCAGTGTACCCATGAATGATTTGTACCTATGTACTTTTGGTATGATTGATTTAAAATGTCTGCCGACTAATGCGTAGGAAGTTTGTTATTATCTGGAGGATAATCTTTTTATGTCTTGCTTTGAACATCATTAGGAAGTTTACTCAGTTGGACTCATTATACATTCCTCCTTCAACTCATTGGTACAAAATAATTGCTTCCTTGGTAATTATGTACTAATTTTGTAAGTAAATATTTATTATTTATCTAAGCTCTCACTGGTACACCATGTTATTATAGCAATCACTCAAAGTGAGCAAAGCAGTACTTAAATACAAAAACAATAAAATACTTTCTTATTTAAAATAATATTTACTAAAATACCTTTTCGTGAAAGTTTAGAACTTAGTAGGTACTTACATTCTATGGTGGCTGACAAAAAACTTGTTTACAAACAAAAGTTCCCTTCCTGTGGCAAGGAATTTTACCTGACGCACATTGGAATGTTTTGCTCCAGTTTTTTTCTTTTAAATCTATTCTTAGAAATGTTACCTGACCTTCTTTTTTCATTGTTAAAATGAATAATAATGAATGAATGGAATATTTTTTTATGTGAGTTTTTCATATTCATATTCATATTCGTTTATTTGCATTCCACAAGGTAAAAACATGGTGTTAACAAAAGGCTTAGAGCTAAGAACCGTTGTAGACCCTGTCAGGGCACAGCAAAATCTAATTCTTACATGCTAAAAATTAAAATGTACATGAAAACGAAATAATTAGATTAACAAAAGAAAAATTAGATAAAAATATTGAAATAAAATGTCAAAATACTTAAAGTGTGAAGATAAAATGTCAGTCGTAATAGTAACACAGCCAAAATTAAAATTAAATTACACATTAAAAAAAAATATTATTTAAAACTCACAAAACAATAACATACAATTAACAAACATATTTATTTCATAATTGGATAAACAAAACAAGAAAAAATAAGATGAAAATTATGAAATATAAATGTCAAAATACTTAAAGTTAGAGTTAAAATGTCAGTCGTAACAGTAACACAGCCAAAATTAAAATTAAATTACACATAAAAAAATAATTATTTAAAACTCACAAGACAATAACATACAATTAACAAACATATAATTAATAAAATCTATCATTCAAGTATTCATTCACATTATAGTAGCTTTTGTTTAAGAGAAATAATTTTAATTTATTAATAAAAATGTTGTATTTATTTATATTTCTTATTTCCTCTGGTAACTTATTATATATTTTTATTGACATGACATATGTACTTGAGGAATGCATTTTTAATCGGGATGTAGGGATGTTTAATCTATTTTTATGTCTTAGAGTAATTTTACTTTGAATTGCTTCTCTTGTTGTGTAGAAATTCGGGTATTTTCGAACAAATTTACAGATCTCAAATATGTAATAGGCACGGTAGGGTTAAAATTTGTTGTTCCTGGAAGTGAGGCTTACAGCTATCCGTTTGTTCAATATTTACCAGTATCCTAACCTAATCCTATCTTTCATACACTACAATGATTTTATTAGATTTTTACCTGCCACCTGGGTAATTACAGGGTTCTACCTATGCTTATATTTATTACTCTATTCTGAATGACTAGGTACCAACCAATATTAAATAGCATTCATCATGAAATATCATTTTTGTGGCCTAGTAGGTACTTATCTAATAAAGATCTTTCTAGATAGAAAACACGGCGCACTTTTATTTCAACTAACAAGCAGCGTTGACGTCACTAACAAACCGACCTACGTAAATCTAACACTTGTCAACAAGTTTCCTTGACTGGGCAAAACGAAACTGCAACGCTAGAAGGTAATTTATTACGTCAGGATTGCATAATGCGGTACCTATATCGATAAGTTGTGAAACATGAGCTGCCTTAAACTCATTGTTTAACACAGCATTTTATGCACGTGTAAAGTCTACAAATCTGCACGCTACATAAGTCTAAACCCCACTGGAGTTACCGAGCGCTGATATTTGCGCACAGCTGCCCAAACGTTTACTTATGGCGAGATAAGCGTCAATGTGTGTGTCCGTATGCGGTTAAGACCTTGCATGCAACGTGATCCCTTTGAAGACCGCACACGGTGTAGCTATGAAACTGCTCTATTTTAATATCAGTACTGGGAACTAGACTACACTGATGGGAGTTTAATGCACGGGCATAAATTGTCAGGACTATCTGGATAGTGCGTCGACCCGACCTTGGCTAGTAGCGTGTGTTGACCCTGCGCAAGCGCTGGTCCGTTACCCCGACCACGCACAGTCTCGCCTGACTACTCGCAGTGCGAATGAGGCCCCAACGTTTTCTCTCATTTCTTCCATCGCTGTTTTAGGGTGATAATGATAGTTTTATTGACGTCACTATTCGGAATGGTTTGTTAGTCTGGCTATGAAACGCGATTATATTAGATGATATATAAGTTAGTTTTGTATCAGTGCTATTCTTCAACGAGTAGGTGGTGTAGGTACGTGTTGTTTTCTCAGTTCATGGTTCATACAAACGTTTCATCCATAAATTAGCTTTGTGTATAAACTCACGTTCTATTTCTCGGAAGCTAATATTATCAGTGCTATTTCTCTATTCGCTATTTTCCCCAGAGATTATCCTTGTAGGTACCTACATACCTACCAGAGTACCTATGTGTACTTGCAAATGGCGTGATTAGTTAGCGACTGTAATACCTAACTGTTCAGTTTATTAATATCTGTCAAGAGACGTTAACGACTAAACAAACAAATTAACAGACATACGCTTGTACGCCCATCATCCTACGTCAGTAAATAGTAATTTAATTGATTGGAACAACGAAGAATGTTGCTGTTATTGTTTAAACTATTCGATGTATTTATTTATATCATGGAGGTACCGCAAACATTTAAGGAATTTCCGGAAAGCGCCACTCAGACTCGACTTAAAGCTGTTAAATGGCGTGGCCATTAAGCGCCGCCCGCCTCGGGGGAGAAGAGGGCCGCTTGACAAGCGATAGCTACGTACCACGTATATAGAAAAACTCGGGCTGCTATTCAGCAAGGGCTAAGGTCGTTGCTCCGAACTCCTTGCATAGACGGGCTTTCGAACCGCAGGGCGACGCACCCAACCTCGTCCATTTGACACAACACGCACATTATTAGCATGATTAATCGGTTTTAAACCGAAACCTGTATTAATTTGATTGATTTTGGAAGTTAAAACATTATTTCTAGGTCATGAACAGAAATACATTTATCGATAACGAGACAGCGTGAACGAAGCGGCAAGCGCGTGTTGATAATTTTTGCGGCTTTTCTAATTAGTACACTGAAATATGTATAAAATATTTGCTGATACTTCTGAAGCTGGGTTACCAAACCATGCAACATTCTAAGAGTCGTGTTTCGCAGTCTAATGCACTGTTTCTGCGTCTTCTTTTTTACTGATAAACTGACTGAAATAGAAAAATATAGAGTTGACAAAACTGCTTTCATAGTTATTTTTACAAAACTCTTTATTTTCCAAAACACCCTTTGTTCCTCCATAAATGTTTTGCCAAATCGTGTATTAGAGCTGACCTTGGTCTTGTATTTAATGTCAGAGTTTGTAATTAAAGCTGTACTGCGCGCTCTATGTATAGGCATGGTCTATTCATGATCGTGTAAGTGCAGGTAAAGGGGGTCAGAGACGCGACGCAGTCCGCGCGGGCGGATCCGGGTCAGTCAGCCAGGTCGCGTCGATGTGCTACCATCACGGTCAGGACGATGCTCCTTCTGATGCCTGGCTATTTTTAACCTGGCATCAATAGCGCAAAAGAGATCAAGTATTTTCTGCTGTATAATCACAGAGTCGATAGCATGTGTTGTCTTTGTCATCATAAATATACTAATTCTAATCGAGAATCCATAACCTCCCTACTAAATTATTCAGGCAACCGTTTTACGAGTTCATAACCGGTTAACGGATTTGTTTTTGTGCTCTTCTTTTTATCTACTTACGTGACAAAAACAGATTTTGAAGGTGACCTAAAATCACGCAACTATTTACCGTTACTGAATGAGTAAAATGATCCTTGTGGTGTTCCAGGGAGGTTATTAATAGTTGTTAGACTGGGTTCTGGGAAAACTAGTGCCCTAAATATAGCCCATCGGCCACTGCGCGTGACGTCATGCGCAGTACGTCACAGATAATACGTCACGCCCTGTCTCTCGCCATCCAGTAAATACTGCTCCTGTTTGTACTAAGTTTTATCATATTACACTGTAATGAAGATTGTGAGAAAATCATTTGTCTTTCGTAATTAGGTAAAACCAAAATTCCAAAATCACAAAATACCGAAATTATCGCATACTAAACGTATTTAGAGAGATAAATTATATCATCATAATCTTAAAACCTTGAAATACATTATTTTTGTATGTGGCTATACCAACAGATATTCTATCGTTTTGGTTTCCAATCCCTAATTTCATTTGGCATGAATGTAAAATTAAATGGATTTTATTGAATTACCCTTCGACAGTTGAAACCGTTAGCTGTGCCGAAGTCATTCAAAGTGATTGTCAATTTTCAGCTTTACACCTAAAGAAGTATGTATAATTATTTTAAGGATTGCTTATCTTGTATTATATTAATCGGGCACAAGTCGTCGGTCTCGGTGAAAGATTGACGCTATTTAACCAAAAATGAGTGATAAGAACGTGTTCCCCGTAAAACCGGAACAGAGGAAGAATTCTCATCAAACTAACATCACACGATGCCTTAAGAAAAAGAAATCACTAGATGGCCTTTAAACTACACGCCAGCATAAAATGCAACCTGGCTGGCCAGATTAAGAATGTAACTAGTAGACATAATATGGAATTTGGTGGCGATATGCACCCGCCGTGCAGTAATCTGCCGAAGAGAGAGACACACTGAATCGAATGTTTAATAACATCACCTGATGATTTGTGCCAGATTTTATTAACAGAGCAAAGTGGTGATCTTGTACCTATTAAAATTTACGACGTTTGATGCAAAGTTCATCGAATACGGTTCACCCGTTATCATGCAACCACACAACGATAACATGCTGTTCATCAACCGAACATCTGCGCGTTGATAACTCAATAAAACGTCACAGATTTATGACCCTTCCCTTCAGCGAGCATTTCGAAATGTTTACGCTTTACCAGCATTCTTGCTTTAAAAATAACTCTCAAAAGCATCCAAATAATAATTCACATTGAAATATGGAACCAGTGTACAATATATCCATCAAGAAAAAAGAAAATTGTGAGCATTTACTTCACAAACTTTTTTAAGTGCAATTCTCAATGGTCAAGCTGCGGAAGTTACCAGGCAGAACTTAAGTTAAAATCCATGTCTGTCTGTAACAGACATGAGGGGGCTAAAGGCGCGGGTGGAGTCGATGACCGAGTATTGATCCCGACGAAGTGGGTCGCGACCCGTTTTCCGTTGCAATACAACCAAGGGGAGCGATGCAACGGTCATCTTGATACAAGTGGGTACAACACAGCATTAGGTTCAAGCAAATAGGGACACTTGGCCTGCACGTGGAAGTGTCCTAGATATTTGCAATCTGGATTGTGCCGGTGTCTTCTCTTTTTCCTTTAATAACTTTGAATTCAATTTCAGTCTAGTATGTTGACAAATATAGCCTTATTTGCACAATCGCGCACTTCAAACATTGTTTAAATTATCTTCATTATTCTGGCCATGAGGAAATCTGTAAAATCAGTTCAGCACTCCCAATATTCGACTTATTGTTTCCGTGACTTGGTGCCGTATAACTTAACTTTCTATTTATAGACTGATAGTTATTCAGATACTCGGTTACGTCGAGTCGAGGTACAATACCCTATAACTACAAATGTACTTCAGATATGAAAGACATAAATATGCACGTTCAGTACACGTTTATTTCATGAGCGTTGCACAGGACGGTCGATGTGGTGCGTGGCCTTCGGACGTTTAGTACCCGACTTGCTAAATGTCAGTCACGTCAATTCCGTGTTTCGCGGTAACCGGTACCGAGTTATTGCCCAGCTATCCTGCGAAATTTTCGTTAATTCTTCAGTAAACACCGAGCTGTAAGCCTCTCCTGGTGACTCCGAAATGAAATTCCGTATCCTTTTTTTTACCTTATAACCTGTCCGTAAGTTGGCTTTAAATGGAAATTCTGCTGTAAAGAGAAAGTCTGAATTATTCATGTCAGATAATGAGGTCGGGTATCGATGGAACGCTTTCCTCGGCCGGGTTCGTTTGTGTGAATAAACTGCTGAAGGCACCTACGTTGAGGCGATAAATCGTTGCGATTGGCCCATTGCTTGGGTAAGTAAGTATCAGTGTTGTGAAAGTTGATTTGCACCGCGTATTCCCCTCCATGCTGCTTATAGGTGCATGGAGCGTTCACTTTTCACTACTGGAATGATAGATAGTCTGTGTTGGAAGACCTATTCGTATTTCAAGGAACTGCGCAAGGTTATACGAGACGTCCCGAATCGTAAAGTAGAATCCCAAAATAGAACGGAGTTTTCCTTATACGTTGGCCCAATTCACAATCTTGTTCGTTTTCGTCTTATCTGAATAAGAACATTTCTGGACGGTATACATCATTATGAATTTCTGACGTTATTTTATCTATGTAATCGCGTACTCATTCTTGTATTATCTAAAAGCCGCTGTCGGTGATTCTAGAAATCAATTTTTATGACAGAATAGTCAGTCGCTGCAAGTACCTATCCCGAAATAATCTAGAACGCCCGTTGCCATGTCGACGCGAATGGATTTGACCTTCAGACTGCTTGAATATTACATCACCAAGATTTTGGCGCCTTAGAGTGCAGACGTTTTTCTTTATGGTAGATAAATGAAATCGAATTCTGGAGACATCTTCCCCATTTTTACTGGGTGATGTGTTTTTTTCGCATTACAGTTGCAATAATATAGAGTAAGGCACATGGTATACCAGCACTCGTACCTAACTTACTTGTTGTGTTGGTAATGATATCACTGCGGCAAAAACCACCGCGTTTCATTAAGATAACTGCGCTTTAAAAACTCTTTATCTGATAAGCTCTTATCAAATCTATAATTACTGCGATACGAAAAGAGTTAGTGTGAACTGATTTTAATCTGCAAGGATTATACTCCGCAGACCGTGCATAACGATAGACGGCAATTCCAGTTGAAAAATGGGTAAAAAATTATTAGATATCTCTATTGATATATTTACTAGGCACGATTTCATTAAGAGTTTGTTTAAATCCAACCAATTAAAAGGTTAACAAATGGTTTCATTTTGTTTTCCTAGAAACGCACGTTGGGGCTATTGCCACGTGCTGGATTCACGTGGGTTGTACACGTTGGAGCAAGCCCTATTTCAACAGTAAAATGAGTTTCTATTTATTAAAGTCCCGTTTACTGGAAGTCGAGACGTAGAATTGAAAGCTTCGTGGAACCGTTACGCAAACCTACGCTCGCGACTTTATTCCCTCTAAGCCATTAAATTAATCACTTTTCGAAAACAAAACCATAGAAGAACCTTCAAGTGAACTTACTACACTGCACCTATTACCTTTTTGCGGTTCTGATAAATTAAAGAATTACATCGTCATCATTGCATCGTCTCATGCCCTTATTCCAAATTTCCAATTCATCGTTTTTATCTTTGATTTTCCTCTTCTCTTATACCCATCCACATTCATACTCAAATCTTTAAACATACATAACACGACTACTGGTAATCCCACACAAATTTTCACTCACCGGTGCCACTTTCGGTCTTCTCATTTCATATTTTATCCATAATAGTAACACCACATATATAACAAATGTTTTCTTTCATAGGGATGAATAAAAATCATTTGTAGGTGGCTGGGATGAAGAGTGGTGTTGGGAAGGGTCCCAAAGCCCAAAACGTCCTATTAAGAAAGTACATAATCCTCATTCTTCTACCTTTATTCCAAAAATTCTAGTTATACCAGGGATCAGCGCAGCACAGGCATTCAGTGTACAATTTAAAAACATATTGCTTAGGATTAGTCGTTATCCCAGTGCGTGGTCATCCCCTTTCCAAGCGTAGCTTTCACATTTTCACTTGCCAATGTTGTGGTCATGTTCATCATTTTGTTATATTCCGTCATGGATTAGATAGGTGCCCGCAGATCTTCGCCATACAATTGAATAAAATAGTAGTAAAACTTCGGTAAATTCTTCTATCGAGCAATCTGAACGCCACCTCATCATGTTCCTTCTCTCAAAAATATTCAACAGTTCAGAACCGTTTTATTTGAATTTTCTAATCAAAAGGATGTGAAATAATCGGTAAACTTTGCATTGATAGACGATAATCAATACTTAATAGTGAACATAACGGCATATTAAGTACCCAATGATTGAACTTACAAAATCTATGTTACTGCCGACAGGCTATCAATTAAATAAATATTTCGATGATACAGTATCCTTGTTTTTGGTTTTACGCCGACATATAGCTTCAACGTAAACCTACCTACATTATGTTAAACACTCATTTTGCTCAGTCTCTAGACTAGGTAAAGGTACACCATTATTCTCAATGGACTAGAAAATTTCCTCTCGCCGTGTGGGTGGAGCTAAATTTATACGAGGCGGGTTATAGTGGGCAGGCTTCGACAATAGCGGCAGCTGTATCGCAAAGCCTGTTTTTCCATTTAGACATAGGACGCCAACATCTGTGCACGTAGTGATAATATACTAAATTCGCTAAAATGTCAGTTGTTAGACATGAGACTTTAAGATCTACGTGCCGAGCTGCTTGCCGATGAGAGCGAATGAGGTCGCTTTAGCGATAACCTTAATTCAACATTTTCAGGATTGCGACGTTGCACGTTGTAGCCACTTGCTAAATCTTTCTCGAGGTGATGGAGAGTACGTCAACATTTTTTGTTTTACGGATGAATCGCGAAGCTGTTTCAAGATAATTATTTTATAAATTCAAGCGAATCCTTGAATTGACTTTTCTATAACACGAGGACTCCCTTAAATCATTTTGTATTGCGTGTGTATACAGATAGCCCCGCGTGGGTTTCTTAATACGCATTCTTTCTCGTTTTTCTCGCTATTATTAGAATGTGACCGACGGACGGCGTTGCGGTTGCTAATCGAATCTTCTCGGTCACAGATGCGTCGCTTGAAATGCAATTGGTTCAGTTTTATTGCCGTAGATTTATTTTTTAATTTACCAAAGGAACTATTTCATGATCAGAGAAAGCCCTGAGATCGTTGGTAACAATTATAAAACTTGATCATTCATCGGATCTACTGTTAGTGTCACCTCCGCACCTCTACTGATACTGTTTAGTCTCGCCTCTTTTAATGAGTATGTGCAACCTGATTCATAACTTCTGACTGTTCGAAAATAAGATCTATCAAACAGTCATTGTTTCATTCATATTATGGATCATAACTTGTAAAAAGTTTGAAAACTTGCGCGAAACGTGTAGTCCGACGCGACGTTGGTGTGTTTGTACGATGTGGGCGGCGACGGCGTGCGGCGCGGAAGACGTCTGCCGAGTGACGCCAACGCCCCCGCCATCGCGCCAGGTCCGCCGGCGCGGCGCGCCGCACGCCGTGACGTGCTCGCGGCCGGCGCTGGGTGGCGTGGCGCGCCAGTCTCTGCACAACCGCGGCACCGACAGTGTCGAACCGTTGCGATGTAAACGCCTAACCTTCTAATCTGTCTACAACGACAGCCTCAGTTGCGTGTGCACAATAGTTTCAGTTAATTTCCTCATCGGTTTATTAACTTTATTTTTGTGTTAAAATAACTGTATTCTCATCCGCCGCGCCGGATTCATGTAAGTGTAGTTTTTGTGTCATCATTAACGTCGGTGTCCCGCATTACTGTCGCGTTTTGAACGAATCCTCAAGAGTCGTGCGAGCGTGACCAAAGTAAGACAGTCTGGGAAACACGTACGCCATTCGATCCTGGGCGGTTGGATATGGTCAATATAAGTGGCCAGGTAATTTTTTTGTCATTGTACAATGATGTTTTCTTTTGTAGTGATGCATAATAGAGACTTGCAATCTTTCGTAGAGTTTGAACTTTTTTCACCAACTTTTTGAATCAACAGGTGTTCAACTTAAAGCGTGGTCACGGCTCGCAGTTTAGAAGTAGCATAAAAAAGAGTAGCTTCGTACTCATGTTATTGTGTTTAAGAATGATGATGTGGTGCTGTGATCATAATCACGCAGAAAGTAGGTCTTTATAAAGCAGTATAAACTGTCGTCGTGAGCTAAGGCCTACTTTATTTACTGGAGTCATTAAACTTGCTTGAATTTCAAACGAATGCTAACTTATAAATTCTAGGCGTCCAGGACTGTTGTCTTCATCAAAATCAGTTCCTTTAATTGTTTAGGAAATCTTTAAAATAAATAAAAAGTCCATATTGAATGTGGTTCACTTAAGACTAATTAATCAAATTAATTTTGAAAGCCAAAATTTACCCAACCGTGATACAATCTGCCCTTTGCTTAAATTGCTAAATCGTAGCAGGGTGTGTTGTGGGAATGGAAATACACATTTGCTTAATCATCTATGTTTTGTGTTAATTTAATACCACTTTAGTCGTTCTTCGCGGGTGCGGCTACTACCTAAATGACTTTAATAGGAATTATAATTTCTAACAGGTAGGTACTTCAACCATAATCAAGGTTAATTGCTTTATTAATATCTTTTACGGGGAAGACATTTCTAGTTTCTATTATTTTTATGTTTCCTCATTGTATCGGATTTCTCCGATATTGCGTGGGTAATCAATGTCACGGTCAATTATGATACTCGTATAATAATATGTAACATCTCCTTTGTTTGTTGCTAGTGGATGTTGTTTATCGTTCTCTTCACTAATGTTCTTGCTTGGGCACTTTTAACTAATCTGTTTACCTTGAACGCGTTCTGTTCTTCTGTAATTGTTCTCTAAGGAAAATTTCGATAAATTAAATTGTCAACTTGGCAAAACAAACTGAGTCATCTAAATGACTGTGATCAACATTTTTGCATCGATGTTTTACATTCAATTATCTAGCAGTAATCGATCAGGAATTTGTTATGGTTATTTATCGATAATGTATTCATGGTTCTGCTCCATGGATATTGACGTTGAGTAGCATATTCATTAGTTCTATATGTATATCATAACTACATACATCCTTTTAAGATGTGTTGTTAACAATAAATTATGAATACTAATTGAAATACTCAAGTCAGGTTCCTGGGAAACTGTTTATATTCCTCTTTTCACTTTGTATTTCAAACCCTTCTCAGTCTTCGAGGTCACAGGTAAACGTGCCACCGTCCATCGTAAAGGTCGCGAAACTCCCTGTAATAAGAAAAAAAGGTAACAGCAAAATATATTGAGGTATGAAAGTTATACGGGAAAAGGGAAGTTTATTTTGTTTTGGCCTTCTTTTTACGTTCATGTTTGGGATATAAATGTAGGGAAGAGAACATAATAAAAAATACTGGATGGTTCTTATTTTAGGTTTTATCAAATACAAATACGAGTATAAGCGGGAATGAACTGTGGATAGCTAATTATTATTTTATCTCGAAGATGTTGCTTGAGTTGTTCCTATTTCAAGATAGTGGCAGCGGATATGACTTCATTCGGATGATTACACATAAATTACTAAACTTATAGTTTCTGTATCTCGAGATAAATACTGATAACATTCTTGATGATATATTTTCGTAAATATTTGCATGTTTTCAGTTTCAATTGGTGATTCACTCGTAACCTAGCTCAAATAGTAAACATTTCACGAGCTGATGGAAGTGTTGACGCTGTTTGGTTTTTATTGGGAAATTTATTTTACGCTTTATTTTTCTTGTGAAATGAGTCGCAATTCCCTGGCCTGCTGTTAATGAAAATCAGAATGAGTCAACTACGTAATGTTTTGCGCCCATGAATTAAAAGAAATAGCTTTACTGCTGCTTGTACTGACAAGGACAAATAAACTTATCCTCTTAACGTCCTAGACTTGTCCTCTCTGGGTGTTCTCACTCCTTGTCTAGTTAGGTCATCCTCAAACTAAGTTTCATGTAGCTAGTTTTATAATTTTACTAGTAAATCTAGTTACTCCATTTGGGATCACAATTTACAAGCATGATGTCATTTATGTATGAGCCGCACTCTAATAGGTAGCAAACGAGGTGCGTTAGAGCAATTCAAAGTCAAATCGTTTTGATTGTCCATGTTGCTATTACGGTGTATCGTCATTTTTATGGATTGGTAGCAGATAAGTATTGCTTTGTCCATGTTAGTAGAGGATGATGCATTATGCAATGATCAGACATGATAACCTCAACCAACATAGCTAAAAAATCTCGTCATCATGTGTGCTTTGCGAAGTACCAAACTACGATTGATCATATATGAATGTCGCATCGAAAGCATATATATTTATCTGCTAGTGGCCTTCAGTTACGGAGTTGCTTCGTGACTAAATCATAAGCCATCGCTATTGTTCCATCAGTTCATAATAATCCCGCGAGATAGGCGGATATCGGTATCAGTTTGATCTGTTTTCCATTACCATGATATGAATGAGCACTCCAATGTGATGGGTGATATAAATCTTTAGTGCCATCTGCTATGTTAGTTTTCCATAAGAAGTCGTAAATAAAATAAAAAATGCTCAGCCTGTGAAAATTGAACCGTCGCCAGTAAAATGCTAGTGCCTTACCTACATGTGCTACTCTGGAAAAGTGTATAATTCTTAGAACAACTTGTTGAATTTCAAGTATCTGTACTTCCTTGTGGTACTGACACAACCAGATTTTCTTGAAAGAGTCGGTTGTGCACTGTTTAGCAAGCATACTTCGGCGTCGCCCAGTCGGTTTCATATCGAGAAGCTGGTTTAAAGAGGAGCTAATTTTAAGCAGCTACATGAAAGATGTTGTATGATATAAACCCTCAATTGTCTGTTACGACATCGGGAAGAAGTGGGTTGTTCTATTCTTGGCTGGGGACCGCACAATAGATTTTATTTAACTACAGTAGTCAGTTATTCCCCTGTTGTATCCAAGTTTCCCGAAACATCTGCGTTGTGAAAGTAAATTGGATTTTTACACAAAGGGAAAATGGAAAAACTCTTTATCCGCCAAAAGTTGTTGAGGAAGAAATTACGTTTTAATTTAACTTGGGGTAAACAACATCAAGGTTTGTAACGACCATTTCCTGGAATTATAACCAGCAATGAAGCTAAACGTGCAACTAGTTGCATAGATATTGTCGGGCGACGACCTCGCCCTGTTTCCGCCATTACTGCGATACTTGATGCACTGGAAAATCTACCCTTTGGGGTTTGCACCTTTTTGTCTGCTATGTAGTTAGTTGCAACTAGTTGCCTAGTGCACCGTGGCTTAATGAGTGCTTGAGTTTAATTATAAATGATAAACATACAACAGTTGCAAATTAAGGAGACACCTCGTTCTCAGAACCAAGTCCTCTAACAATTTACATGTTTGATTTAACGGGCTGACAGTACTCGTTAAATATCATTAAACCACTTTGAACGCAAAACTTAACAGTAGTTAATACTTGTGCGTGACTTTGACCAACACAATGAAGTACATTGTTTCCAATAATTGTTTGCGGTTGCTCAAGTACCTACTATGTTACAAGTTCAACATGGCGATGTTTGCCACGTGTCGACGCTATAAATTCATGTCGATGTTTTGCTAGTCTTCGTCCATTGAATTCCGTAGCTAGATTGCCAGTGCTATTGATAGATCAATAACATCCGCATCCTCGTGCCCTTGCACCCATGAATCGTGCATTGTGTCAAAAATACTGTTCACATCGAATTAATTAGCAACGGAACAATGCAATACATTGGTGTATTGTTACGATTAGGTACACTAATGACCAGAATAGCGATTGAATTGTACGCATAGTATTAGATTAATTGCTTGGGAGATAAGTAACAGGTTCGGAATCAGAGTCAGTGCATAGTCTTTTCCAATGTGATAATAAAGTAATAAAATAAAGTATACGAAGATTCATGATAATGTTGTTCAGCTCCAGTAATTCTTCACGCGTGCTTAGGTGTTCAAATATCTATGAGCAAAGTTCTGCTGTCTTTTTTGAACAAATTGTTGCTGCCTTCCAAGTGGGTTTGCGTATAGATTTTCAAGTACCAACTGTATCAGTTCGTGGTCCAAGTTATCTCGGCTAGACGTTCTCCCGGGTTCAGACATCACAGATGTTAGTCTGAACCGTCTGCATTGTTGCACATTTGTACAGTCTGGCTTGGGTTTATCGACCGTAGCGTCTAGTTCAGAAAATCTTCCCTTCGGCAGCGACCGAAGACTTTTCCCTTTGTCTCAAGTGTTTTATTGCTCACTTTTTGTTTGTTTCCATACGATTTATGAGTCTTTACATATGTTTATGGATGTTCACAAGTACTGAAACGACTTTAACGGGGAAACTTGTACACCACGTGGAACATAAAACAATTTCAACAATGTAACCTCCTTAATAATTATGAACTCTTAACTTTTATGTTATTAACTTTACATGCTCTTACATTCAATGATGCATAATATTATAGAAATGTCTGCGGAGAACTTCGCAATTTCATAAATCTGTAGCTCGTAGCAGATAACGTGCTATTTCGGTGACAACGTCATTCTTATTTTTATCTACAGTTGACCGTTCCATCTAGAATAGACTGATTGAATGGGCAATTATCTCGTGCAGCGTAATGAATTTGTTGCTGCTAATAAAACCAAGCAAATTGAATCGTATCTCTATTATGAAGATTAGAAACTCATAGTGTATGATCGGTCATCTATTTGCGCTCAAGGAAAATTAAATTCCCAAAGTGAGAAATGGTTGCTCGCGTCGGCATGAGCCACTATTCCTTTTGGCTTGGACCCAAGTCTGCGCCGTCTCCTTGATAAAATCTGAAGGAAATAAATAAAGCAAAACACTTCAAAATAATCGTGAAGATTTTCAGCATCTAGGTATTGAGTGAGGGAGGAGAGTAAACTCGATTGCGGCCAATGTTTTGCATCAACATTATACATACACGATTGTAAATTTAAATGTAAACATGTGACGTGTATATGTAAATCCCACGCCGGGACCGTAGCTGCCAACATCTCGTACGCCGCTGTTTCAGAGTCGCGCCCGTACCGCTTCTGTAATTCGTCGTCTTTATTGTTCTGTGCTAGTTGAAAAGAAAATTGTATTTTCACACTGAAGTGCTTAGTGAGACCCGCCGAGTCACGCGTAAGATGCCAGATATTTTGAGGGCAAACGATATCATTTATATCGTGCTAACAGCAGTGTTCTCTTTTTTGCCGCATTTGTTAAATAAATTTCGTGATCTCCAGTTGTTTAGGAATGTGTTGATAAGTGTTTGAACTATAGAAGTTAAATATAGTATGTGTTTCATAGGTATACGTGAATAATCTTTATTTCATTGAAGTGTGAATACCATTTACGTTTACTCGTATCACGAAGGATCTATAGGTATCGTTGATATCCAAGACTAATATTGAATAAATTGTTTTATTTATCTTGCATGCTTCTTTGCCATCGATTAAATAGTTAACTGGACCATTTATAAAAGTTTCACATTGTTCATTGTAGCTATTAATATGTGAGTTCCAAGAACCACAATCATTGTGTAAACAAGAGCACTGAGTCACCAGTAAGACACTGCGGCATTTTGTTAATTGGTGTTATTTTTTTGTCGCAGCTGGAGATCCCTTCTGTGGCGACATTGATGGAGTTCCGCTTGGACAGCGCGGAGTACTGCCAGGCCCAACACAAATAAACTGCAGGGCGTTTCGTGCGACGAGGGAGCGGAGCGTGCCACCGCTGGACCCATGCTGCCGGGAGCGCGCGATATTACGCACCCCAAGCGCTGTACCACGTACACCCACCCACAGGTAACTACAAGCTAGCTAACTGCGATCAACCGCCATATTGAAATCAGAGTGGGGTGAACCGAAGCCGGCGTCCCACGGCCGAACTATCAGTTGTTATCTGCTCCTGACCAAGACAAGAACGCGATACTGGTGATAATACTGTAACCGAATCCGTTTACTTAACGCGTTACATCACTATAATAAATATAAGTGCACTTGTTGAGCAGGTATTTATCGAAATAAAATAACAGCAAAGTTGTTTCGATGGCGCAGTGTTTACATATTTTGTTATCATAGTGTTGTGTTGCGTGCTGTATGAGAGTGCTGAGCTGTGTGAGGCACGTCCACAATTGACGCGATGTTGGCTCTGGATCAGCTCGGAAATACCGATGTCGATGGACAGACATAGGCGTTCAGAACATCGCACATCCACATGACCGAAACTTCGCTGTATCCCGAACACTATTTTTAGAAGCCATTTTTTATTCCACTTCAGTCGTGGCTCGGCTTTGACGCAAATACGCTTTAAAAATGATATTCGTCGTAAATCTTAACGCGGTGCCGGCTGGATCGCTGACATTAACAAAACTCTTATTTTTGTTTCAGTTACCTTAAATTCGGAAGCCACAGTTAATTGGAGCATATCATTCAGTTGCCGAAGTTCGTGTGATAACAAAACTTATGTTTTTCGCATAATTTCTTTTAGTTCCATTCCACATTCTGAACTTTTGTTTGTTCGTCTCCGAATGCGATCAAGTGGTTGAAAGCGACATCCATGCGGGTGGTTCTCATTATATAATTGGACCCTTTCTAAAGAAAAGTAACGAATCTGTCGTGTGTTGTGTGGAAATAGAGTGACAGTTTGTCTGTTAGACTGTGACGGACCGTGACATCTTTCTCTGACGCGTGTGACGTGGGTCCCAGTTGGGTGCGTATCTTGTGAGATCCGAGAACAGCGAGTCCATCACCATGAAGCAGAAGGACATCAGGCCGGCGCCCTCGCTAATCGAGTACAAGAACATGCGGTTCCTCATCACCGACCGCCCGTCCGACGTCACCATTCAGTCCTATCTTCAGGTAAATATATATTTTATTTGTACAATTTATCATTAGCTTAACGTAAATGGTAGTTCAACGTTGAGCTCCTTGAGTTATAAGTCGAGCTACACGATAACTGACAAATGCTTGCACTGACTGGACAGGTCCACTCAAATCTGTGTGGAACTTTCTTCAAAAGACCATCTCAGACACTAATCTGCATAGTCCTCATGTGAATTAAGCAAGATTGTCTGGCCAACAAATGAGACTAGACCTCTGAGTTTGTTTCGGCTGTTTCTTCTCAGAGTAGTCAGGTACGAAACACCGGCCCCATCTAGTTTAAAGAAAATGACGTGTAAAAGTGTTTGAGAAAACCTAATTGATTTTGAGATACGTGAGTTACTTATAAGGCAATACAATTTGGGAACCAATGATTGAGTTGACAAAATTTTAGTGCCGTGATTTCTCTGTTTGAAATAATCCTCAAAAGGTTATTAAATCCAGTTTAACTGGCTAAAACTTCGAGAAATTATGATCCATAAAATGAAAGGTTATCTTTCAAAATCTTTCGAAGTTCTTGCGACTTTTCAAGATTTAAAATGTCATAGTTTAGAATAATTATATCTTTCCTTTTTATCTCTGTTCTTTAAGTATGTATTATTTCAAGTTCAAACCCGCAGCCCTTGCCCTTTGAGAAGTTTCTCACGCACCAGTGCCCAAAAATAGTGAAGGAATGAACTCCTCGCTAACTTAAAGCTAATTTCAGCGATGTCATTGCTGTCATAAATAAAAATTGTGGTAACGTTCTAGATTTAAATAATTATAGCGCCCGTGGGAATGTTTTGAACCATTAGAAATGCTATTGAGAAAACTAGCAAATTATTTTTAACCGCAAAAATGCAAATTGAAAGAGCTTGACTGGTTGCACGATTACTATTCGCACGTACTATAAAGGAAAAACATCTCTTAAAGGAGATAACACTTAGAATTTATGTTGAAAAGTCAATAAACGATAATGTCTAACCCAGCAATACCGGTTTTTAGGCATTATACCGGTTTTACCCGTTGCGGAGCTCTGTAATTCCGTATTAATGCCCAACCTCTTATTACACTGGATCCTGATTCCTGGCGAGAGGCGAACAAAATAATATTATCACGATGAAATTAGTACTGGCGATAGCCATACATTGAGTAGAAATTCCGTACTTTCCTGCATTGAATACAAACCCTCTCTTCAACTATAATGTAGGTGCAAATAATTAATGCAAAACTTTAAAACTTGGTTTTGAGAACTTAGTTCAACATAGTCTCATAGTCTGCCTGTTTCTGATCATTTGGTTTCGGATATTTTTTACTTATTACGATCTCGACTGCCATGTTGTAGACGTTTCTTTTCTTGGATTTTCTGTCACTGCTTGAAATGTTGTTTTTTCCATCAATCTTTTTCCAAAGATCGACAAGTATCCGCTCAGATGTTTAGATGATATTATAATAAACTTTTCATTGGTACAGGAACTGAGGAAGCACAACGTGTGCACGGTGGTACGCGTGTGCGAGCCCAGCTACGACACGGGCCCACTGAAGGCCGAAAGCATCGAGGTGCGTGACCTGGCTTACGACGACGGTACCTTCCCGCCTGCCAACGTCGTCGACGACTGGTTTGAGATTCTGCGCGAAAAGTGAGTATCTCTGCACGTAAAATCCTTTTTATAAGATCTGGGGGGGGGCGTTTCTATTGCGTAGGCTGGAAGCCGACCCCATGGTTAACAGATGATCAGGTTCTGGCGGTTTGGAGTGGACCTTTTTCTTGTAGTGTGTCCCAGATTAGTATAAATTAGAAATGGCTTGCCGTTTTGAAGGCGGCCTAAAAATTATTATAATTTTCATATAGATACTCCATAGTTGACGTATTTTGCAGACGTCAATATTTCTTTATTTGTTCACATAGGATATTCTCATGCAAATATCAAAATTCTGTCGTAATAATGTGTGAGCGTCACGAAATAAATTGTTCAGTTAATATTAATATAGTAAATGCTATTTATTATTGAGTGACGCATATATTCAAAGTTATCGTTACGTAACTGCGGTCTGACGTACTGATTATCACCGACACATGTATGGTATAAGTTTCGAATTCGCTGGTTCATTTAAACCCCATTATATTGGTATGTTACGTCGTGTTATTTAGCTTATGTAAATTGTGTTTTGTTTGGTGTTGCTACCACATTATCAAGCGTTCCTCTTGTTTGTTTGTCTATTAGTTAAACACGGACAACGCCATAATATTGACTCATTGTTAGAACATTCGCTTTCCTCACAGACCATAATTAATTATTATGGTTTCAACTTTAAAATTAAGTTGTTCACAATTTTTCAGGAACTATAGATAGAAAACACTTTTACTCAGCACAGAATAATAATTCGTTTTCAGACAACTTTTTAAGACACTATTTCCGTAAAGGATCATCAATATTGAGACTTTGTTTTTGTATGCATTCTCTTTTAGGAAGAGGTTTATGTCTAAATCCTACCGACTAAAACCCCTAAATTAATCGGGGCCACTTAAATTAGCAGGCACCTTCGAACTTCAAAGATGTAGCTGCCATCATCAAGCTACATCTTTGATCATTTGAGGCTTGAATATGTTGCAAAAAATACTAAATTTGTCTCCATTCATTCTCCAGAGCGCAGAACAAGCCTGAGGCGGCGGTGGCAGTGCACTGTGTGGCCGGACTGGGCCGCGCGCCCGTCATGGTGGCCATCGCACTCATCGAGCTCGGCATGAAGTACGAGGAAGCCGTCGAGACTATTCGAGAGTGAGTATTAGCTCTCTTATGTTTTAGAGACATGACCCCCTGGGCCGTGTAGGGATGTATCGATGTCATTTCAGGGAGTTTGTTTGTAATTCCTTTTGCCCAGCTAAACACGAGGAAGTGGTATATCACTTCCTCCCTATAGGGCGGAAGGTCCAAAGTAACTTTGACGTTCAAAAAGGTATTGAACTTAGATGGGGAAATGATTTGATTTTGTTCCAATGCAATCAGGGACGGAGCTATGCAAAACATATACCTATATAACATGAGAACAAAGATGCCTACAAAACTCAGAACGCCCGCCGATACATCTAATCATTAGTACTCAGTGTGGATGTGAAGGCCACAAAATCTGCGCAAACGGTTGCCGAAGTGAAACTATTTGCCGCATCATATCGATTAAACTGATAACATTGTTGTGCGTGTTTCCACTTATACTAGTGATGTGCACGAAACCGATCAGCGATGCAAGTTTGCCTGTTATGCTTTCTCGAGAAGTGTGAGAACTGATTTGACGATCATTGTATAAAACTGCAGGCACTTCGGACCTTCTGTTTTTTCTTTAAGATATATATCGATCTTCGATAAAATTCGTATTTTTATTCGACGCAATATTTGTTTGATATTACTTTTCGACTTGCTAATCAAAGCTTCACGATTATTCGCCGAAGTCCAACAATACCTCTGTGCATAAAGTGCTTGCACGTTATAACAAGGCGTTATACGCAGTACGCAGGATGCAAAGAATCGTGACGCACATGTCAATTAATTGATAATTGAACGAGTAACGCGTTAAGTGTTTATTTATGCACATGTTTATACATGGATATAGGGAGTTGCCTTACCTTACATGGTTATTCTATGCAGGTATAGTGCAGCAAATTTCTTTTAGTGCGTAGCTATAGTCGGAAGTAACGTCGCCGCCATCTTGAATTTCAAAACAATTTCTACATACGATTTTTACCAACAGCACTTTCCTTACAATGTCATTGAAGCTCCCAAAGAACTATACAGCACTGTAAACTGCATTGATAGTTCCTCTTGCGATGTTCTAAGTGTTCCCTCTGCATTCCAGTCAACGCCGCGGTGCCATCAACGCGAAGCAACTGTCGTACTTGGAGAAGTACCGCCCGAAGTCGCGGCTGAAGAAGAACGGGCACAAGGGGGCCAACTGCTGCGTGCAGTAGCGTCCGTGGGAAACCGTCCTGCGCCCGTAACAGCGAATGTAGCTCTGCTTTCACACACACACTGACACAGGGGAGCATAGACAACAATCAATTAGTTTTTTATCCTAGTGTCGCCTTTTTTTGACGACTATTTTCTTTATTTCTCGTTTCGTTGGGGGGTTGTAACCGAATTCTGCCTTAACCTGCAAGAGCTTGGAATTAGCACATTCCTTTTGAGTTAACCTGACACGACTGAGAATTTGGTTATGATCTCTGTACCTTTTACCCGTTACGACATGTTTATCTCGGGTTTTCTATGAAATTTAAGCTAATGTTTGTATGTTGAAAGTAAAGGTGTAATAACCCTTGTGCTGTAATGTGTATTAGTGGAATATGTTAATAGAAGCGAGCCACGATTTGTGTTCATAGTTGAAACAGTTAACTCAGGTATTCATATGCCTATATTGAATCATAATAAATTTCAATACCCATAATAATACGAATCAGTCAACGTCACTTAGATTTGTTTCCGTTTATATTAATATGTCGTTGTGTGGTGAAATCATGTTTTCCTATTATTTTCCTTTGTAGAGACTTATATTTACCTATATAATAATAATAATTTGAGACATAATAGAAATCGTAATGGTTTTGTGTTTCTTAAGACAATTTGACATTAAATTCAATAATTTTTGCTTTTATAAGATATTGTGAGAAATACAATGTTAATTTGAATGCTTTCCACTTTAGCTTGGGTTACTCACAAGCATTCAGCCTTTGACTAGTTGCCCAAACGTGATGAAATTCTAATCAAATGCAATATAACCTGACTCACCGAAAAGTTCCAATGAAGAAAATAGCTCTTTGATATTATTTTTCTATTTCTAATTTTATGAAGATTATTATCGAAATATATGAGAAAAGTGTAACTACAAGAACTCACATTCTTAAATAAAAATATTTATAAGCAAAATTGATGTTTTATTTTAGTATATTGTATACAAAAGTGATCATTATGAGGTAAAACTTAGCCTAAATGAGGTAGTCTGTGGAGTTGTGTTTCATACAAAATAATATTAAATCAACATTTACACATAACATAACAAAATCAGTTACGAGATTAAAACGATAATTCGATATAACAATATAGATATGCTAGAATTTCGAGATACATAATATGAATAAAATTATTCCTGTTAACAATGACAATATAAAAAGACAAGAATATAGTAAAAGTATATTATACACAACAATAAATAAACAATTATGTAGGCATTGTATACCGTTTTCCCTGTTCATTTGTACTTTTGTTTACATTCATTTGCACTTTGCAGTATAATTAAGTACTTACATTATTAAGTACCGAGATTTACTTTTATAAAATTGCCTGCTTCGACAAAAGACGTACCCGTTATACCGCGATTACACCAACTTATAATACATGTTGTGTATACTGTTTTAGACTAAAAATCGGAACAAAGGTATCAATAGCATGTAAAAGGCGAGGAAGGGTAAAAGGCGAGGAAGGAACATGGATGGTTTTTAGTCAGTAAGAGTCTGACACTCCCTCCCGCTCCGCCCAGAGTGGGGGGGGTCATTTGATGATTTCCCATCCTTAATTAATCGTGTATTTTCGTCATTTTTTTTACAAATATTGTAAAAAACTTGTAGAAAACAAGTATCGCAACCTGTATAGGAGTAAACGCTGGATTCTAAAACTAAAATATGGTGCAATGAGTTAGTAAAATTGATTCCCGATGTCCAGCACTATTTGGTACCACCGTTGGCCATCAAATTGGTCTTTACTAATAATTATAATTAAGTTTTGTTACTGTCCGCCATTTTTGAACAAACACAATACTCATGTTTAAAATCGTGTCACTGTCCAACAACGGTGGACAAGCCGGTAATAATCGGCAAAACCTACCAACAGTAATAATTAACAGATTCAAATGTAAATTATGTTAATACTAAAAACTTACTTCTAAAATTCAGATCCTTTGTGTAACAGATCCTTCTCCATATAAGTTTAAACAGATTCTTATTTCTTCGGTACATATTTGTGTACTTTCCCGCCGTATCTCGCTATGAAGGCTTTGATATCGAACTTTCGCTTGCATCCGTCGTAGTTCATGAACCGAATCTTGCCGAATACTGCTCGCTCGGCCCAGCCTTGGTCGTGTATACCGCATACTGACCACATACAACCTGTAACACAGGATGATAATCACACTTTTTTTTTCTTGTTTGCTCGTTATCTGTACTAATATGTACTACTAGCACTTTGCCCGAGACTTCGTAAATTGTGGTAGCTCGGCTAATTTGCATAATAACAATATAATTTACTAGCTACATAAGAGAGAAAAAGCTCACAAAGGGAATAAAATTTCCCCCGATTTTGTAACATTTTTCATTGCTGGAGCAGCAATGAAAAATGTTACATGCTAGTATTGGTCATAGCGTGATGTTATACAACATTATTTTTTGTTTACACTAAACCCGAAAAGGGGTCATTGTACTCATCATTTTGAACAACTTTTTCTATGGGACGAACCTTGAAATCGCGAAAAAAAAATCTGCTGTTCCCTACATTTTGTCGAGTTATGCGAACATAACAGCCTTCCTCGATACATGGACTATCCAACGCAAAAATAATTTTTCAATTCGAGCCGGTAGTTCCTGACATTAGCACGTTCAACCAAACAAACAGACTCTTCTACTTTATAATATTAGTATAGATAGCCTATGCTACTTAAAAAAGATGTAGCTTTCTAAAGGTGAAATATTTTTCAAAATCGGTTGAGTAGTTCTTGAGTAACAAACAAACAACAAAAAAAAAAACAAATCTTTCTTCTTTATATTAGTGTAGATAAAAAGTTTGTATGTAGAGGAACTTCTGATCCAATTACAAAAATTCTTTCACTAATAATATAACGGTACATAAACCCTGAGTGTAAAGAGTCCCCATGGGATATTTTTTTTTTTCATCTTGTCAATTTTGGGACATACAAATATAATAATTATACATACAACTACAGTACTTTCTCAAGTTATTATGCCTTGTGTCTGTGACTAGCTTTTTTTTTCGTTTTATCGACATTCAAAAGTGCCGTAATGGTCTAGTTGAAATAAATGATTTGAGTTTTGACCTGACAAAATCACCATCAAAAATTGAACCTTGATAGTAGAACAATATGGCAATAACTTACCAACATATCCACTAGGGTCCCGCCCATCAATACTGTAGTGATCATTCAAGTATATCGCGTACTTGAGCGCGTCCTCAGGCGACGGCGTCCATTCCAGAATCTTCTTGGCCCAGTACATGCGCAGAAAGCCGTGCATCTTGCCTTCCTTAACCAGCTGGATCTGCGCCGAGTTCCACAGGTCGTCGTGCGTCTCAGACTTGGCTAGCTGCTCCAGTGTGTAGATGTGGGATCTTTTGTCCTTCCTGTAGTTTAGAAAAGTAGACCTTTTTCTCAAAGATATTGTACGTAGCATAATGAACTTTTAAATGACAAACTATAAACACGATCCAAAAAAAAGATCACGTTTCTTCCGGGGAATCCTTGCAAGTAGCTAAAACTTTCGGTGCTGTCTGAATTCCGCGGGAGGTGGCGCGACCAAGGATTTGGTACACAGAGTGCCAATAAATAGACAACGAAGGCGATTCGCAACTGGTTGCGAAAACGGCCGGGGGAGCTGTGCGATCCTCTTGCTCTACGCTGAGCCTTTAGGCCGGAGTCCACCGAAGCAGAGAGGAAACGTGTTGTAAACCACCAGTAGAATTTCGTTACTTCCCTTCGTCCTCACACCTCGGCAAGGTGGCGTGACGATCTGATCATGTTGGCGGGGCTAACATGGCCAGAGATCGCACAAGATAGGATGGAAATAGAAAGGGAAGGGGAAGCTTCTGCCCAGCTGTGGATACCTTGCAGGCTTAAGTGAAACGGGTGAAGAAAGAGAAGAGATGTTCCCTAATTGTTTAGGTAAACGGAGACGAGAAGCGACGTGCCCAGAGATGTGAGGAGTGTGCCGCTTTGCACATCTCCTTTCCTCTCCGCTTTGTACGAGTGTATCTCCGCACAGCGTCGGTAGATACCATAGAAACGTGGCAAGGGGAAGTGTCGGTGTCCGCGCGACTGGCACAGGAGGCCCAGTCATAAGCAAATGGCTTTACTATTTTTGCAATAAATACATTGCTTCTCAACCACTACATAAGCTTTGTCGTTAAGTGATTGCACATGCACTGTAAAATTCACCAAACGATAGTTCAATAAGCGGATGCATCACGTAGTGCGGCCGCTGCTTCTTGCGACGAGTTAGTGATGTGCTTGTGTATCGATGTTTTTGTGAGGGTAAGTTGTACGGTGCATGGTAAATACACGATGTGTTTGATGGCCTATGGTTTATAATTGATTGTGTACTATGTTCTGTTTTAAGAAATGAGAGTCTGTGCGCGACTGCGTACCTATCTATTGCTATTACTGAAATGCATGTGTAGTAGTTACCGTGTGGTAGGGATAAAGTGGAGACATAGGGTTCCGATACATTTTCGTGTAACGGGCATTTATCTCCTTTTTCTTTAGTGGCAAAAAAAATCTGACAACCAGTCTTACCATAGGGCAGGCACGTAATAATAATATAAGGTAAATTAGTCTTTTTCGCTCGTGTTCCATTTGATTGAGCCGGACTCAATCAAATGGAACACGAGCGAAAACGCCTAACGCTCTTTATACATATCGCGCACGACGCGGTCGCAACTCCGTCTTCCGCTGCCGGCTGCCAAGATCTGTTTGGCCATGCGACCAACGGTGGTCGTTAAACCGCGTATTGTGAATCCCGTAGAGCTGTTATTATAAATACCTATGATCATCAAGAGTCTTCTGCGCCCAGTTACTGGCGCCTTTGATGCTGTCATAATGTTCGCAATAGAAGCAGAAGTTATCAGCCAGCTCGCGACGTACAATGGCCTCCTCGAGGTATGCATTCACTGACTCTGTGTACTTTGTTTTGTGCTCCTGAACACACAGGGCTACTCTCTGGACTGATATTTGACCTGAAAATGTGGTTTAAAAATGAGCAGTATATGTAATGAAATGGGGTATTTATTTAATATCTTTACTGTTGAAGCAGGTGGATACGGTGTAATGTTGCCAGCACAAACATAGTGATCTTGATATTATAATGTATCAGACTGGTACACTACAGATAATATATTTCTAGGTTTGTTGCCAAATATCAGTTATTTAATAGCTTTAGTCAATAGAATACTATATTATAGCATTAATTAAGAACAGGATCTTCAATTTTAATTTATTAGTTTTTGATCATATTTGTATTTCTTAGTAACAATCAAGCAAACTTAAAAGATTACTAACCAAAATGAAACCAAGGTGATAAGTTACTCAGTGCATCTTTAGTAGGATCATTCCGATTTGTTGCAAACACCTTAAGCCTTTGATCAAGAAAGCTCTTCAACATTTTTAGGGCATTATCATAGCCTGGCCGGGCCCATTCTACAGGGCCAACATTCTTGTCTGCCTCTCTTGATACTATTGCCTCATCCCAGTCTATTGGCTGGAATTTTTTTACAAAACAACGAGTTAATTATTAATTGATTTAATCATAAGCTAGTGATCAGTGCATAATAGTGTTGCTAGTGCAACATGCCATTATTTTATGGTTAGTAAGTTTTTTTTTTGTAGTGCTGCTGTAGGCATAAATAAATAAATAAAATTATATGACTGCATACTTTTTAGGAAGAAGTAGAAGTTTTTCTTCTTCTCACCAGTATTTTTTTTGATAAGTACTTGTGATCAAACAATAACTTGCATGAGTATCTGTGGTGTAAACTGTGTTAATTCTTATTTGTGCTGAAAATTAAGATTTTCTAGCTCTTTTTAGTTACTTACTTTAACTAAAGAGCTAGAAAATCAAGAGGGGGGGGGGGGATCTTAATTTTTTCGATTGTTTCTAAAGGTCAGTGGAAAACAAACAGAATTAAGCATTTTCCCATTTACCTCTGGATCGAACTTGGCACCGTAAGGATGTTTGATAACTGGAGGGAACTCTGTCAGATATTCACCAAGTTTAGAGTTTATTTTGTTCCTAATTGTTCTTGCTGAGTATTCCTGTTTTTCTGAGGCCACCCAGCAGGGTACTATGTTGTGGGCATCCACCTGGAAAATATAAAGTGTTGTTGATTTTAGAAATGAAGCAGAACTTTTTAACTTTGGCTCTGTATTGCTGAGGAATTAGTTGAGGTAAGTACTATAATTCTTAACTAAAAAAGTCATTAGAATTTTATGTAACATAGTTTAAATTTATTTTAAGATATTTTTCAAGTGTCTTTAGAACTGCAATAAAAATATTTGACCATGAATTTGATGAAATTAACAATCTCATTATTTTTTTTTAATTATAGGATCATTATGTACTTCACACCTGTATAAGTGGCACATCTTTCTTCAGTTTCTTCTTACAGCCGTCCAGCCACCCCAAAGGCACTCGCAAAGGATTAAAGTCACAGACTACAGCCCCTATGTTATGTTTGACAACCCACTGTGGCAAGACCTCTGACCCACTTCCTTCCAGCAGGTGAAATGATATGTTGAGCTTCTTGCAGTCGGCTGCTACTCTCTCTAAACCTGAAATTATGTTAAAAAGTCTTAATTTCTTTTTTTTAACACAGCTGTAAATGGAGATCTATTTCATTTTGTAAACATATTTTTTTGTTGGGATTCTATATCAGTTAAGTTTATTTACCTTTAACAAGAAAATCAAATTGTCTGACAGAGGCATCTAGATACTTGGAAATCAAACAAAAGCACACATGGAGTGGCACTTCGTTTTTGAGCGCGAGTTTCTGTGCGAACAGAAAAGCCCAGTTATCCTGAACCCGGCTGTCCCTGGACATCCAGTACACCACCCCTTCGCATTTATCAGGCACCATCTGCTCCTGAGAGACGACCCTAACACGTTTTTTATTGAACTTATATTCTAAAATAGACTTAGCCGTATCTTCACGTTTTGTTTGCAAGTTTTTCATAAATTCTTCAACATTAGAACTGGAAGTAATTCCATTGCTCTTGTTTTCTGATGAGGCTGCTGTTGAAAGCTTGGGCTTTTTCGCTGCAGATGCCATTTGTATTGCAATAGTTCGTGATCTTGCGAAGGGAAATCTCATATAGTTTTATCAGAATATTTATTTTACAGAAACCCACAAATTCGCCATAACAAAGCAAAACTGAATGAATGGTACAGCTACAGATTAAAAAGTATAAATGTCAGCATGAGCCTAAAATGTCAGAATGAGATGACAGGATAAAAAATGGTTATTTTGACATTTCATTTCGCGCAAGTATCGTGCGTGCTCATTTTTTATTGTGACATTTTTGAGTTTGTGGAAAATGAGACAACCCAAATAGGTACTCACTTGCTCAAACTCAAACTCACCATTACAAGGTTACTATTACGCATGCCCAGAAAAATATACCAAAACACGTTTAGACACCAGCAAGAGCGTCGTGTCAGACATTCAAATATCTGTTTGGTTAACACGTAGCATTTCTTCAGAATTATTTTCCTCTTCTATAGTTGGGAAGTATTTTTCCTGCAGATAGTCACTGCATGGATGACAGTTTATTTTATCAATGTTCTTTTTCATGCATTCAAATGAGCAAAAACTGATCAATTTGCATGAGTCACACAGGATCTTTTCAACTTCCACGAGTGGTATGATACATTCGAAACAAACGTTGAACTTTTCGACCTGAAATTTTAAGATTAAAGCATTCAATCCTAAACAGCAGATCAAACTTTCAATTGCGGATTAAACAAAAGAAAATAGGGTTCTTATCTACCTACCAAATTATTCTTTTTTTCTATTTCACATTTTCACACTACCTATGTGTAATGACTAACGAGTATTTGACTGCCTATTACTTAACGATTACTTAACGATACAAAAAATAAAACCGACTTCAAAAAAAAAAAACAAAAAAGTGAAAAATAACTTAAGCTTCTGAAGTCGGTGACCTTTGTTTGATTGCTTTAGTTTTTTTGTCACCGACTTCAGAAGCTTAAGTTATTTTTCACTTTTTTGTTTTTTTTTTGAAGTCGGTTTTATTTTTTGCAAAAAAGTTTTTATTTTTCACTTTTTAGTGGTTCACATGTGCTTGATAAACATGGAAAGTGCATACCGTTACAATTACAACAAGCCTAAACACGACTAGGACTCATTGTCTCATTGTGGAGTTCCGTGACTCTTGGCTTCATCATCAGATCTGATGGTAGAATGGTTCTTATCGAACGCAAATGCTTCACTTGTTGTAGAAAATACCAAAATCGCAACACGTTTTCATATAAAATTTGAAGAGTTCCCTCGATTTCGGCAAGATTCCATCATCAGATCCCAACTTGGTGGCTATGGGACCATTTGGAAAGAATACCCTTTCCAACAAAAAAAGAATTTTCCAAATCGGTTGGCAAGCGACGGAGTTATGCCCGAACAAACATAAAAAAAAAAAAAAAAATAGAAACATCCGAATTGAGATTCGAACCTCCTCCTTTTTTAGAAGTCGGTTAAAAACCATCCGACTTAAAAACCGATGATAGTCGTTTGTTGACATTCACTACTGACGGTGTTTGAATTTTGCGATTATCTTTATCAGCGTGAGTAGGTAGGTTAGGTACATCTGCACCTACTCGCGGCCTCGCGCACCAATAAGTACAAAAACTTTAAGTAAGTACCTCAGTGACCACCAATTCCGGTGTAACGTACTGTCGTATAGCTGGCACCAATTCAGGGGCTGACAATGTAGCCAGTTTATGTTCACGCATAACGCTCGCTACTTCACTTTCAATATAGTCTTTCTCTTGAGACGTAATCCGGGGATTATGCCAAGTTTTTGTGATAGAGGGATATCGTAGGACTTTTGTCCTCATGAAATAAAAGTGAATTATACATAGCACTTTTTTTAAAATTTCATCGTTGTATTGTTTTTTCTTAGTCGTTTTTAGGGCATCCCAAATTTCCAGACTGCGATGCACATTCAACCAGAGGCTCATAGGCTTCTTATTATTATGTTCTTTAAGTATCATGGTCCAATGCCGCTGTTTGTATCTAAACAAACAAATGTAGTTTAGGTACAGTCCGCGAAAATTGTGATTACTCGGCTAATTATCTAGCATGATTTCAATATAGTTTATAGCCGATGTTACTCGGTAAAGATGTAGCTTTCTCTTTTATGTTTTTAAAATTAGAGAATTTTTAAAATCGGTTGAGTAACTCTTGAGTTAAATCGTAAAACACACAAACAAAAAATAAAACTTTCCTTTTTAAAATATTTAGCATAGATAATCAAAGGAACTGTTTTAGTGAAGGCACCAAAATGATCTGATAGCAAACCAGATTGCACTGTTGGAACATTCTATCATCATCATTTCACACTTGAATCAGCCACTGCTACGTAGAGGCTTCTCCTTTCTTCGACAGTCTCTTAGTGTACTTACTTGTTTACAATTTTAATGAGGTCCTTCATCAATTGAGCCTGCAACCATCTAATGTATAGAAGTCTAGCACACTCCACCACCAAGTCGAGAGTCTGTCGGTAATCGCCAGTACTATCGTCGCCTGTTTTAACCCTTGACGTTGTATCCTTGATGAGCGCTGATTTTTGTTTTGTTTTTGGATCGTCTTTTTTCTCAGGTTTTTTTGGAGCTTCTATAATTAGAAAAGGGTAGAAATCCGTACAAAGCTCGCTTTTGACTAGGCGATATATGGAATTTATTTAAAATGCATTTCGAGATATACTTATT
Source organism: Xestia c-nigrum (assembly GCA_916618015.1). NCBI lineage: Eukaryota > Metazoa > Arthropoda > Insecta > Lepidoptera > Noctuidae > Xestia > Xestia c-nigrum. The sequence continues at coordinate 6,364,590 of OU745245.1, read as the reverse complement.
ACTTAGTTAATATCGCTCATCATTCATTTAAATGGAATCGGTTGCATTACATCTCAAAACTATAAAATAATATTCTTTTGAATAATGTTCTAAGATATTCTCAACACTATATTTAAACGCATGACACATTTTTTAACGGAATATAATTTATATCTCGGGAACCCAGAGATTTAAATTATTTCCCACTTTGGCATTATCGAGGACGAGGCGTTGAAATACCGACGGCACCTCAATAGACGGATATCTAAATCCCTGAAGAGCATATAAAATACACTATTGAGCGGAATAAAGGCTCTAACTTAGAGCCTTTATTATATTTTCTAAGGTATTTACAAGGGATCTGGCTATTGGGCAGAGCCAGCTCCACCAAACCGGAGCTTCTGAGGGAGATCGAGAGCTTCTATGGACAGTTGGACACGTCAACCAGTAATCCCGTTGTCGACCTAGCAGGCGGGTGGAAAACCGGTACTTAAGGCCCTTCAGAAGCTGTTTAAATACGGCATACTCGTTGAAAAAACGCCACAGGCATGGGGCAGGGGTGTGGTGGTACTCTTCTTCAAGAAAGGCAACATTGCCCGGTTAAAGAAATACAGGCCCATCACACTTCTAAGCCATGTCTACAAGTTGTTTTCAAGAGTCATTACGAATCGTCTCGCGCGCAGGTTTGTCGATTTCCAGCCACCCGAACAATCCGGTTTCCGAAAAGGGGTTCAGCACCGTGGAGGTGTGGACCACATACTATATACGCTGCGGCAGGTTATACAGAAGACCGAAGAGTATAGCCTGCCTCTCTGTTTAGCATTTGTGGACTACGAAAAAGGCTTCGATTTTACCGAGACCTCGGCTCTGTCTCAGTCAGTCAGTCTCTTCAACGGTGCCAAATCGACTATCGGTACATCGAGGTGTTTAAGTGTTTGTACAAAAACGCCACCATGTCAGTCCGACTTCAGGACCAAGCCTCGGAACCTATCCTTCTGCATCGAGGTGTGAAACATGGCGACGTCCTATCTCCGAAACTTTTCACCGCTGAACTGGAGGATGTCTTCAAGGTTCTGGACTGGACAGGGCTAGGCATCAATATCAATGGCGAGTGCATCACTCACGTTTGCCGACGATATAGTGGCCATGGATGAGACCATGGAGGACCTCAGTACAATGCTCGATGACCTTAGTCGAACTTCCAAAAGAGTGGGTCTTAAAATGACATGGACAAGATGACAGTCATGTTGAATGTCCATGTCACACCCACTCCTATCAAGATCGGAGACTCTACACTCGAAGCGCATGTGTACCTGGGACAAACGGTCCAGTTAGGTAGGTCTAACTTCGAGAAAGAGGTCAATCGTCGAATCCGACTCGGCTTTGCAGCGTTCGGGAAGTTGCGTGGTATCATCTCGTCCAACTTATCGCAGTGTCTCAAGACGCAAGTCTATGACCAGTGTGTTTTGCCAGTAATTACATACGGAACAAACGTGGTTGCTCACAATGGGCCTCATCAGAACGCTTAAAGTCACACAAATTACAATGGAGATGGGAGTTTCCTTGCGTGATCGAATCAACAAGCCAGAGAACCAAGGTTACCGACGTAGCTCGAGTAATTGCCAAAATTAAGTGGCAGTGGGCAGGGCACATTGCTCGCAGAACTGATGACCGATGGGGCTGAAAAGTTCTGGAGTAGCGACCGCGAACCGGAAGACGTTGTGTTGAAAGGCCTCCCACTAGGTGAACGGATGATCTGGTGAGGGCTGCGGGAATCCGCTGGATGCGAATCGATAGATTCACGGTCAAACAATTTCAATGTAGAGGGCTCAGAATGATGTACTGGATAAGTCGTAACCGTATTCGCGTCGGTGACAGTTCCACCCCGTATATTTTCATGTGTATATGTGTTTTAAGTCTTATTTAATAACACAATTGTTGTATTTACTAAATGTTAGTTAATAAGGTATACATCTATGGACCATTATAGCCTGAAATAAATTATGTTTACCTATGTTATGTTATAATAATCTAACAGACACTTCAATATTATTTTGTTTTATAGATAACTGCTTCAGCTTCTGCCAGCGGCTTCGCCCGCATGGAGTTTGATTATTGTCCCATGGGATCTTACTACCGGGATAAAAAGTATCCTATGTTTTAATCCAGGTTATAAACTATATGTGTGCAAAATTTTATCTCAATCCGTTCAGTAGTTTTCGCGTGAAAGCGTAACAAACAAACTTACTTTCACATTTATAATATTAGTAGGGATTACATTAGGTACTTACTTGCCCCTGGTGCTGCTGGAGACACTGCTTTTGTAGCTGGGGGTGTTTGCATTTTAGTTATAATGCTTTTTGCAAAAACGAACAGGTTTCCATATTCGTCATCTCCATTTCGACATTTTATCAAAGGATCTGCACCAAACAGCAGTAGATTCGTCAGCTGAAAATATTAAATTTAATGAAAGAGGTCAAACTAACATAGATATTAATTATAGTTCCAGTTACTACTGGTGACGGGCCATTCTTCGTCAATTATGAAACTCGAGAGAGCGCGCGAGTTGGCACCTTCCAATTTTTTTATGTCGTCATCTGGCGTCATCGTGTTAAATGAAAACAGATGGAAACCAATATCTATAAATAACTAACTATTGCCTGGGTCTAGTTCGGTTATAAGGTTATTTATTCACCGCGGCCCCGGAACATAAAGGGCGAGGAAGGAACATGGATGGGTTTTAGTCAGTAAGAGTCTGACACTCCCTCCCGCTCCGCCCAGAGTGGGAGAAGTCATTTGATGATTTCCCATCCAAAAAAAAAAAGGTTATTTATTCATTTAATGTGGCGTAGGGAGAGAAGGGCTGGCGGTGGTGGACGGGAGGGTGGGTTTTTTTTTCAACTGGCTTCCAAAAAGAGGAAGTTCTCAATTAGACTGTATTTTTTGTTTTTCGGATTGTAAATCCGCTCCGGAGCATGGATTGAACCAGGGCCCTGGTGACTTATTTCGCATAAAAGTGCAACACGAAAGCACAGCCAAGAGCCAGTGCTTTCTGCCGCGACAATAATTATGGGACAAAGAAGCAGGCTAGCGCATCTTGGAAATAAAGAAATACATTACCAATGTTCTAATTTAGGACATGGTCTATTCGACATTCGTGTGTCAACATCCAAATCCTTTCCGTCCTTATGGTGCGGAAAAGGTAACAAATAACAATAATAACATCTTTGCAATAGACAAGGTGACAGGATCAAAAAAATGCAAACCTATTTAGTCCGTCAGCTAGAGTATTGGAAAAAATGGACAGAGTATTGGAAAGAAACTCAGGAGTCCTCGTGACGTCAGATCGCAAAAGAAAAAACCGATCATATATTTTTTAACAATCTTATTGACTAATTAGATTTTTTTTATCGTCTACAAAATTATAATGTAAGCATGGATAAGGTTATAGGTTTCCAAAACGTACCATTTGTAATTTATCCGAGAGACAGAGAGTTGAGCAAAAGGGAAAATGGAACATTTTCACCAATATAGTCTGATTCGAGTCATTGATAACAGCATTGAGATCTGTCCGAGGGCAGCTTAGAAATATTTCAAACAATCCCAAACTTTTATTCATGGCTATATCCACCGCTGATTGGCCTTTGTATTGGGTTATTGGGTTGCAGCCATATTGAAGTAGCAACAGCAGAAGTTTATCACGTATCTATAAGAAGTTTTTAATAAATTTAAAAAAATAATGTGAAACAAACTGGGTCCTTTTCGTGTCAAGGTATCTACGTACCTTCTCTTTTTAAACACCAACAAGGTTTTTTTTTAACTTAACTCGTGCAAACAGCTACCTTACTCAACACGAATTTAATAATTGTAAGAGCCGATCTTTAAAAAAACGATCACTCTATCACTGTCCTTCATTCTATCATTTAACAGATCAACGTCAATATTTATAAATTTCAAGAAACCCGCAGTGACCCGCTCTAGCAATGACCCAAGAAGGGCGAAATAAAATAACAATACTTATTTACTGACATAAACGGTGCGGGAATTTTCTCCCTCAGTTTCCATCTTTTTTGCCAACACTGCATGCAACAATGTTGGGCCCGGGACCTCAATTTCCATCATACTAGGAGTAAGATATGGTTGAGCATTACTTGGTGGTTGTTCTGGGATCTTCAGCCGGTAGTTTGGATTCGCTCCACTTTGGAGTAAGGCATGGATGACTTCCAAATTGTCATTTGTCAGCGGTCCGCTCACTGCCACGTCTAAAGTAGAATATCCATACACCTGTGAAAAATATCAGTATTATGATTTTTTCAATACACTTCCTCGAAAAATTGTTCTTATCGCACTACGATTAGGTTCACACACGTGCGTTTTTAATCAGTTTTCCAACAAGTATGCGGGAATGAAAATGCCACAGATATACCTATACTTGGTAGATGCAATCCTCAATATAAGGTGAATGTTTATTTTTTTATAACACATTTGCTCGTAATCGGTTCTCTATTTCACCAATTTCAATATCGGAATGTATCTCATTACGTACTTGTGCGGTAATGCAAAGTAAATTGCACGGTTTATCAGGATGCTCCGTCTAAAACGAACGGTACCTTTTTAAATCTTAGCAAAGAGTTTTTGTATCAGTAAAGTGGTCAACATCTATACATATAATAAAATCGTTGAGACCAAGAAATCTGTACATTGAATATTAAAAAAAAAAACCCGATCAGGGTGACTTAAAATAAGTAACTGAACATATTAAAACCATTTTTAAAATTCGTGTTTGTTTGTTTGTTTGTTTGACCGCGCATCACGTAAAAACTGCTGGACGGATTTTGATGAAAACTTCACTAATCTATTTAAATAAACTCAGAATAACACTTAGGCTATAGAAATTATGGAAAATTTTGGAAAAAGGGGGTGAAAAGGGGGGGTAAAGTTTGTATGAAAAAAACATTTTAGATTGTTCTAGATTCATGAAACTCAGAGTAAATACTTATTATTAAAAATAAAGAAATACCTGTTTCAGCATTTAAAAAAAAAAACATCCAGAGACGTAAAAAAGAGGGTTTTGTGTTTAAAATTAATTAACTTCATACACGTATACAATAAAATCCATTGAAGTGGAAACCTTTAAAAGTTGCTATAAATACTTCAAATCTAATACAGGTAAATGTGATTTCTCAATTTTTTTGAAATTTGATTTTTGAAGTGAATACGCCCAAAATAGCGGAATTCAAGAAAATCGGCTTTCCTCGGTATAAGTAGTTGGTAATACAGGGTGGAAACGGTAAACGGGGCAGTAAGGGGAGCTGCAGCTACACAAAAATGGTCTTAGGTAACAATCCGTAATTTTTTCACAAAATGTTTACCCATTCACAGATTTAATTAAAAAATAAAGTACAGTTAGCAAGAAAATTGCCATTTTACATAAAACAAGTTTTTTGATGCCAATCCATCATCTTTCCGACACTAATCAAGAAGTGAAGAAAAAGAAGAAGAAGAAGTACTTAGAAGTTCTTCCAAACCAACCCAGGTTAGAGTACTCAAAAAGTCAGAAATCGCAAAAAAAATAACTTTCAGCGGGGCAGTGTAGGGAAAATAGTTAGCCAGAAAATTGCTATTTTACACAAAACATTTTTTTGATGCCAATCATTATTTTTTATTTTACATAAGACATACAGCCGGAAAAGTTACAATAACATTACAAACGAGTACAAATCCTACTATCTACAAATAAAAAATGCTTTGTCCTGAAGGACTATCTGATGGATCAACGCACAGCCTAAACCGCAGATTGTAGAAACCTGAAACTAGGAGGGTGTATTTTCTGTATAACGTAGGCCATACGATAAGAAATAATTTTGAAATTATACCCCTAAGGGGTCGAAAGGGGGGGGGGGGGGGGCAAAGATTGTATGGGAAAATGTGATTCCTTGGTCCAATCTACTTCAAACTTTGCAATCAACAACATTATTAGAATTGATGGACGCGTTTCATATTGCATTGAAATTCATTCCCTAACGGGGTTAAAAAGGGGTAGAAAGTTATTTGGCGGTGATTTGTTTCGAATTTGATATAAACTTTATACTCCTTCGAGATTTTGATATAAACTACAAGTTATTTTGATACAAATGTTTCAAAACCCAATCCGATTTTATTCCAAAAAGGTTGAACTCACATAAAAATTTGGTGCAAAATTGCTAATACTCTTTAAAATTGGAATATCTCGAAAGTCACCGTAAAATATTAATACCGCATTTGAAGGTTTCTAAGCTTTGAAGAGGTTGTGCACTTTAAGACACGGCGTCATAGCGTAGGGACGTAGAGTTTGAAATTTTAAATGGTAAGCAGTTGTGAGAGGTCCGCAACGGTTTACGGCAGCTACATCGTGTTGCGGCTCATTTAATGCACCTTGATGAGAACTGCAGACCTAGCTGGAGTATGACTGTCATCGAGTGTCTAAGTATGAAGATGTAAAGCTGTCAATAGAAGTCTTTAAAGCTGTTTTTGTAAACATGGTAATTTATTCTTATTCAAATAAATAGGTACGTTGTTAATCACAAGTATTTGATTTTGAACAAAATTGCCCTTGGGTACGTAAATTGACTTCAATGTATATCTTAGGAGATGCACCGTTTTAAGTCATTCCGCAGCAAAATAATGATCATGTACCGGGCGCGCATTTTCATTATGCGGAAGGATGTGTGTGATGTCCTCTTTGATAACTGTATTATAGGTGCTTACGACCCACTCTGTAACCCTCTCTTTCTCTTATGTGACGCAGACGAAGTTGCGCGGGTCAGCTAGTTTTCTGAATAAAATTGACTTTGGTAGATAAAATATACAAAATAAACTTTGAATTCTTTAATTTAATTCATTTTGACAGTTAAATACAAACATTAATCTGTATCTAAACATAAAAATATTTAATTAGTAATACTGGCTGTATTTGTGCATTTGTCTAAAAAAAAAAGCGCTGACACGCGCGCATCGCTAATTTGGTGAACAAGTAAAAATTATTCTGCGCGTTCTTTCTTTTCGCTGTATTGTTTTATTTATTTCCTCGCAAATATGTAAATTGTTTAAAACGTCGTATGACATACGTGCGCTTTGATAATTGCAGCCTCTGCTTTCTTTTAGCCCTCGCCTACGGCTCGGGCAAGCAATATCGCTTCGGCTGTAACTTTCAACTTACCGCAGTTATATCATAATGTACTATTATTTACGCAAAGCACTAGGCGTCTTTACTGGGTAAACGTTTTTTTTTTAATATTAAAGGATATATTTTTATTGGGCCCATCTGGTCGTTGCATTTATTATTCATAATAATAATTAAAATCATAATAAATAAGCCATGTTACGATATTTTTTTTCGAGTCAAATCATTCCTGTTGTGGTCAATGCCATTTGACAGCAAATACTTACGTGAATAGTGGCGTTTTTTTCTGTTAACTAAAAAAAAAGTACGGTACCTACCCGTTGGTAATCATATTTTCTAAAATTATTATAGGATCAGAAAGAACAAAAAAATAAATATTGTTAAACTGTGAGCATTTTTAATGCAATTTTTAAAGGTTTACACTAAAATCGTATATAGATGGTTTAAACAATCAACTTGGCACGAAACGTTATAAACCAACTTCTTTAGTGATTAACAGATAACTTCATTGTTTTGACAATCTTTTTCTGTTTATCTTGGTTTTCGTAAGTGTTTTTGAAGATTTTTCGCATTTATTCCGGTTAGACAATGCGTAGCTAATTTAACCACTACAATCTAGAGGTTATAAGGATGAAATCAATCTAAGTTTCATGATTAAATGCTACAATTTATATGGGTGGGTGGCCTAATCCCCGAATAAAAAAAAAGTCTCCTTTGTTTTTATAAATAGGATATCATAGATAAACATAATTATGTATAACTAATATTTCCTTTTGTAAACAAATTAACATTTACTTGTGTTATAAGTCAAAAATATTACAAAACCCATTTTTATATTAGGTTGTTTAGCGGCTTCATACTTTTGCTTCTCTTTCAACCTGGCGAAAGCTAAGCGCGGCAAAAAAAGAAAATTAAAATCATAGTTTCGTAATACTTAAAGTGTATTGAAAAACGTCGTTTGTTATTGCAGGCTCAAAAACACCCTCGCCTATGGCTCGGGAGTTAATTTCGCCTCGAATACAATAACAAACTTTCTCCACTTGTATCAAAATGTACTATTACAATCGAACTTCAGATTCCCTTTATTATTAGCCAATAACCTCTTCATCCACCTAGCCTTTTCCCAACTATGTATGGGCAGCTTCCAGTCTTACCGGATGCAGATGAATTAATATATTTTACATGGAACGGCTGCCTATGTCTCTCATTGCAAATCTTCACAACACAGTTTATGCTGGGTAATACGATACATCTTGGTAAGACTGGTCAGACTTTCGGGCCACTGCCTACTTGTAATCACTGTGAAAGGCCTACAAATTAAAGCCGGGACCAACGGCTTAACGTGCTTTCCGAGGCACGGAGGAAACTCGATACGTAATCGGTGGTTGCTCATCCACGGTTCAACCTAGGACCCGAGCGGCCAGTATAATTCAGCCGCGAGCTCCTTGAATCAGCCCAATATACTAATAATGTAAACCGACAAAATATCTACGTAGTTTAGATAACTATGTATGTAAAAGTGAGAATGATGAGAGTCTATTGGTGGTATTTGGTAGCAAAACATTTACCGAATGAATAAAAAAAAAACACAATATACCTGTTTTCCTGCACAACATTATATTTGTTACTGAAGAATAGTACGTCAATCCAGGTCCGATTATTTACCGCAGTTGGTATCTGGTAATCAGTGAATAAATCTACCCAGAAAACTTATAAGTAGGTAGGATGTAGGAGAAGATACGGATGTAAACACCGTTAGGTACTTCTTTAAAAGGAAGTGACTTCCCAAGTCTTGACCCATTAGGATCCTATACTTCCTAAAAGACATCGAAAAGAAAACCAAATGAAGAAATAATTAATTACGTCTGGGTAAACTTCATTTACATCAGCACCATGTCTGACCAAGTTGAGTACGAGTTCTGCACAACCGGACACAGCAGCAATGAACAGGGGTGGTCGAGGACAGCGCACTTTAAGTGGGTCCGCGCCATGCGACAATAGTTGTAGTATTGTCAACATTATCCGAGCCAACCTGAAATACACATTTATAGGAACTATAGTAACTAGGTCCTAGAGATAGAGAGTCCATCGCGAAATTCAAATTTTCTTACGTATTTTACAATTTGCAGGTCAGTGCTAGGCTGTATATTGATTAGAATATGGTTCGTAACTGTAAGACGTATGTAGTTATAGAATTATAATCATCAAAATCATCAATACAACCCTCCAAGTTCATGAAATGTCTATTGAAAGACTTTTCATGAAATAGTATTTTAATTGACGTGAACGCACAATATAGCACTGGCCCGGCAGTCTCGACAGAGATAACGACTTTCGGTTGCTAATTACTAAGGAGTTAATTCTATTGCAATAATCATGCCTGCCAATAATGAAAGGCTCTACATCTTATGACGCTTTTCTCGTAAGCATAAATATTGCAACCGAATTTATTCGTTAGTAATCAGCGATCGAAAGTTAACGATTTTGTTGTTATCTCTGCCGAGACTCCCTGGCCTGCAAATAGCAAAAAACGTAAGAATATTTGTATTTCGCGGGCTACCCTGGAGCTTCCCACCTTAAAGATGGCATAATTGGCAAGTTTGATACGTTACGCTACGTTTGTATCGAAAGCAAACAGTTGGCTCTTGAAAATAGATAACAAGCTGCATATTGTTCGCGTATTCTCACTTATTGTCGTCGGTCACCGTGTGTATGTGCTTTGCCCTAGTTACACTGTGCGTGGCTTCGATCTATAGCGTGGCTGTAGACTACGCCGAGCCACTATCCAGTCTGTTACATTATATCTTCAGCATAAGACGTATAATAAAAGAGCTTCCCCTAACTTGGCAATGGTAGCCTAAGCGCAAACGACCCATTTCAAATTCATAATTATTTACGGGGGTTGGGGTTTAGTTATCTTCATCATCATCATCACTATATAGTACTTAATTACGCGTCACCCACTAGCCCGGCCACTATTACAGTAAAACAATACAGTACACAGTTAGTATCCAATTGGCACACTGATGCACACTATTCGATAAACTAAATACAATTACTTACTTTTCTTGTTTCTTTGGATCTATGGCTGATACTGAGCTTTCCTCCTTTTCCAGAAACATCTCGTCTCTGCTTAGCTTATTCATCAACGGTTGTTTCACGGTGGATCCTTTCTTAGCTACTTTTTCTGGCATTTTTTTTGTGTCTTCTTCAAAATGTGCTTCTACGGCTTTACACATGTCGTTTACTTCAAAAATGTACGGTATAGGGTTAACGTCACTGGGCTCTGAAAACGCGTCAGCCACTCTTATCAAATATTGTGTATTAATAGTTTCATACAGTTGCTTATCTCCAGCGACCGGATCAGTAATCGCCATCGTTTCCTTATCAGCGGTTTTTATCAAATCTGTTTTGGAAACTCCTGTACCTTTCCTAGACGGCTTTTTTGCAACCACATCTTTATCAGGACTCTTTTTAGCCATATTATTATTCAATTTCGATTTGGTTCCGTTCGTATCAGACTCTCGGCCGTCACGATTAATTTCCCATTCATGTATATTTTCATCGGGTAGTGCTGGAATTTGGTCACTACTGTTGTAAACTAGAGAATTTGCTATGTGACTAAATCTTATCGGTATATTTTGCCGTCGAAACTGAGTATTTGAAAGTCAGCTCAAAAGGAAGATTTAGTACGGTTTAAAGTAGAGAGTTCTCCAATTGAGCTCAAAGGGATTTACTAGGTTCCCATGAGACAATGACAATAAAAAAGAATGCATGATTCTTTCAAAGAGTATTTTATTGTTTCTTTAACTTACGTGGCTGCTGTACTTCAGTGAGGGGTGGTAGCAAAGCCTGGAGCATTGCATTGTGTGCCACACCTCGTTTCTCCAGCGCATATCTCAGCAAGGAAATGCCCAGGGGAGTACAGCAAGCGTCATTGTAGGTGTCTACTTCGGCACCGGCTTCCACCAGGAAATTAATAGTATCAATTTGATCACCGCACTGGCAATCGTAATAGATAAGTCTTTATTATAAATGCCTCCATTTTATTCAAGTTTTGAATTTGATAGAAGCATGTATGTTGCAAATTACTACGATACAAGTCTGAACGGATCTCGGATTTCTAAACCCGCAGCAGCGGTGGCCCAGTGGTGGCGGCCCCGACTTACGAACAGTAAGTCGTGGGTTCGAACCCAGACAGGCGCATTACTTTGTGTAATTTATTTCATCACCGCTGCTCTCAAAACGGTGAAGGAAAACATCGTGAGGAAACCGGCATGTCCTAGAACCAAAAATTCAAAGACATGTGACATCTACCAATCCGCACTGGGCCCGCGTGGTAGATTATAGCCCATTCCCTCTCATTGAGAGGAGGCCGTGTCCCAGTAGTGGGAACATTATAGGCTGATGATGATGATGATGATGAAACCCGCTGTGGACGTTAAAAGCATATTAAATGTGCATGTTTGTACGTTTGTCCTATATGGGTTCATTAATCACTGATTCAATTGTGAGGATACCTTGGATGTCTGCCAAGGTTCCTGGCATAAAAAGAACCTATATAAGGGTAAAAAGCCTTGTTCTCCCTGTCATTGCGATCATTTTTTGGTCTACTCGCGATACCTTCTAGTTAAGGTGGTCAATTTTTTTTTTTTCGACGTTAAAATATATGTAAGAACTTTACTTTAATCACCTCCATATAACACCTAGACTATTCAACCTATCCACCAGAACAATGTTTTGCTCTTTCTGTTTCTTTTGAGTGTGTTAGTTTGAGTTCTACCACAAAACATGATTTTTCATTCCAAAAGTCCGCAATATTTTTTACGTAAAGTTAGTTTGATGTACAGAATGCTTGGCTGACGGCTTCGTGATGAGTCTGTTATTACACCCTGTATTGACGGCATTGCAATGTAAATAAATTAATAAAATGAAACTGGGATAGCCCATTTCGAAATCGATTTAGAAGGAGTAGGGGCGTCTGCGAAGTGTAGATCTTTTGTTAACTAATAAGTGAAGTACATACGTACCTATTTACTGAATCATACTTACTGCTGCGTACATTATAGTTGAGTTTCCTTGTACATCCGTGACGTCAGGAATCACGTCGTTTTCATTTATAAGTGTGGCAACACTCGAGATTAATCCCAAATAGCTTGCCATTATTAAACTTCTGAAAACACAAAGGGCGCTTACAATTTCGTGTCGCGCCGCTGCGGTGCCGAAGCAGTGCGTTTGTCGTACTGCGTACGGACGTTCGTTTGTTTTCATACAAAGTGCGCGGTACAGCAGCAGTGCGGGCGTCGATATGCACTATGGTACCGGCGAACGTCCGTACGCAGTACGACCAACGCACTGCTTCGGCGCCGGCGCCGCAGCAGCGCGACACGAAACGTCTAAATTGAAAGCGCCCTAACGAGGTTCAATGAGAATCACAAGAGACATCGAACGTTTTAAATGGAGCCTTTGTCTAACCCTGTCGAAAAAAATCGGTTCATAAACGACCACGTTATCCGCGAACACTCATTAAAAATACGGTCGAATTGAGAAACCTCCTCCTTTTTTTGAAGTCTGTTAACAAACTCAAGAGGTTAGTTATTTAAATAAATTAGTCGGTACAAATTATTTCTTGGCGCAGAAATGGCGCTTACAGTCCAAAAATGGTGTACAACTTACGATAGAAGATGAACAGTTAGCTTTATTGCTACAAACCTACAATCCTTTTCATGTTTTCCAGGGTTTTTGAAAGATTTCCTCATTCCAGAAAGGATGTTCTTGATGTCAAGCAGTTGTTTCCGTCTCTGCTCCTCGTGAGTAAAGCAGTGTTTCATCATGTGTATGATTGTCTTGTTATTGTTCCACGCGTAGTATATTGGTTTGTCGGTGTCATCTTGAATATCGCTTTGGCTGCTATCCTGGGTAATAAGTAACAGAGTAACTACGCTCATCGAGGTGAATACAGTTTGAATTGTTCAGAAAGAGCTTTGCGTCGAATGCGGGGAAAAACTGCGTAGCGATTTAATAAACATAGAACAATATACGTGTTGTACTACAACCTTAGCGTAATCTATGACTATAATAATAGAAATAAATGGTACTAGTCATTCTAAAACCTATTGAGTATTCTACAGAGAAAAGTAGTACTTGTTAATAATAGATGTAAAAGTACCCATAACAAAGACGAAAGGCAGGTTTTTTGTTCTAGATCATGCCTGGGAACCTTCTATTGCGGAGGCATTGGGGTTCACAAGTTTTTAATGTTGTAACTATACTTCCAATACCTTCACGACCCCCGTACTATCCAATGCATCAATCAGCTCAATGTTTTGAGAGCATTATATTGAATTCTACCGAGCGTAAAACGTGAGCTTTCACTAAAAAAAAAGTCGTTTTCCAACAATTTTTTTTGCGTGAGTGACTTTTGATACTTGACATAAAGGTTGTAAAACACCTTTTAACGAAGCCGAAAGGCACTTGTTTTTATCATATTTTTGTTCTACAGTTGGGAACCTTCTAGTTACCGAGATATTGGGGGTCAAAGTTCCAACCTTTTAACTAGTTTTTTTTTTTAAAGATTTTTACTTTAAACACCTCTACGACCCCCGTACAATCCAATGCATGAATCAGTACAATGTTTTAGTGCATTACATTGAGTTCTACCACAAAACATGATTTATCAATAAAAAAAAAATTGTCATGAGTAATTTTTGCGTACAGTTTGATGTACAGAATGCTTAGTTGACGTGAAGGGTCAGTCACTCATAGAAGTTAAGTAACATTATAGGTTTTAGGGTGGTTCTAGTACTGATTAAAAATAATACCTTGCCTAATTCAGTGGCCTGTGTAGCCTCAATGAGCGTAATGATTCCGTTCCTGTAGTAAGCCCGGTCGAACGCCTGGACGTGGCACATCTGGCTGGACAGGTCAGTGCAGTTCTTCGCATACAGCTTCGGCCACTTTTCTGCAGCTACTAGTGGTGGGCAACCACATTTTTTTAGCAGTTCTAACGCTGAGTTTACTTCGCCGATCTGTGCAGGGACGGAGATCATTATCATATGATATTTGTGCTACTGTTAAATTAATTTGAGCATCGCTCAAATATTCCTTTAAAAGTACTTCAATAGGCTTCTTCACCCACTACCCAAATTGCTTAAAACAACTGAATTACAATCCTATCCTATACTACTTAAAAAAAAATCGTCTGTTGAAAAATAGTCAAATTGAGTGGCATATTTTGCCGTACACAAAATCATTGTAAATTACCTACGCAACGAGGTTACAAACAGGCTTTAAAGAATTAAAATTCAAAACAAATAAGAAATATTACTAACAGTGTTAACATTCGTCCTCAACAGTATGCGATGTGCCGTAATCGTTCTAACCCCGATTGGGTTCAACACGAAGTCAATGGCCACGCTAGGCACAGCTGGCCGCCATGCTAGTCGGATGAGCTGGTTCCCATGCCAAAGCCCCACGTTTTCTTGAAGACAGGTGTGGCTCTCCACTCCAGGACCCCAGCGGAAGTTCTTATAAAATAGACCCTGATTCGAATACGTGAAGAGGGTGTTAATATAAAGGAGATGGTGCACTACGTGGCCACGAGCAATTGACTTGACGTATTACTAGCCACTATAATGAAACTAATGTGACGCCCGTTCGTGCGATCAACATTTCTTCCTGGTTTTTAACAAAAGTCGCTTCTGCGGCCTAAAGTCGTGGTAGTTTACTATGTGAGTACCTACTTATTCTTCATAAATAGATAAGTAGGGTAGACTTAAGACAATACTTTGAAGTTAAGGTCTGCTGCGCCATCGCCAGTCCAATATATGACCTTGTCGATATCGGTTGCGTTATTTCTGAAATCATGGCGTATTCGGTCACCGACTAATATAAACAGGTATTCGTTTGGCCGTATTCGGTTTGGCCGTATTCGGTCGAGCCCGTTGTCGGTGTCGAGTGCGCTGTGCCCCGCCCGTCGCCGATCAAGTCGCCGAATTCGGTTAACCGACCAATGTAAACAACTCTATTTAGGTGAGCGTTTCAGTTAAACCGAATGCGGCCGCCGCCTTCGGTGACCGACCTCAAACCGACCTAATGTAAATGAGCCATCACTCCCCCTCGTTTATAACATAGTTGCAGCGTAGAGCGCAAGGTCCCATAAAGGACTAGGGACTATCTATACTGGACCAGTTTACTTACATCAAAAATCACAGTTACCGTTTTGAAATATCGTCCTGTTTTTATCGACTATTTGAAAAACACAGACACTGATAATAATACGAATTTAGAACGTTGTTCTGTGGGGCTAAAATGACCGTTTTACCAGAATCATACTTAAATTGAAATCATTTTGTACTTGAAATTAACTGCGTCTGTGACCATTTTGTAAATTCATAAGCGATTCGTATTATTTTCCTACTATAATTCTGCTAAAGCGACCATTTTAGGCCCCCGGAACGAACTAAATTACTATTTCTAACTAAATTCTTAGTGATTTGTGGTGCAAGTGGCCTTTAGAATTTTGAGTGAGCCTATTTTTTTTAACCGCTTATCAAGTAATCTTGCCTTCGCTATAACTAACCCGTGGCCGACGCGCCTTGTTGCTGGATCTCTCTGGTTGATGCTCCACTTAGAATAACGACTCCGCGCCGACGGCGCTACTCAATAGCGTGAAAACTCTTAGATTTGTATTTTTATGTAAAATGAAATTTTAGTGTGTAATACACACTAAAATTAGTTACACACGTTAGTAATGTTCATGTTCATAACCTCAACAACTCGTAGAAACAAACGCATAGATGAAATAAAAAAAAACACTAGGTTTGCCAAAAACGCTTTTCTTATGATTTTTTTTTGAAGTCACATTGCAGTTGCAAATTCTAGTTGAGGCAAGATAAATATTTGATCATTCCGTTCGTTAGCCAAATAGAGCAAAAATCGTGGTAATTCGTATAGTATAAATCATGGATGTCTACTAACATTGAAGACGCGTCCATCAGGATAGGACATGACGCCGTAGCCATGCATGGTGTTGTTGTAGAACCGACCCTCATAGGTGGTATCGAGGTGGTCAGGACCGAGGTACCGCCAACGGTACTCTCCCTCACCATGCATCGTGTCGAAAAGCATTTGCCCGTGGTACCACTCTAGGGACTGTAACACTAGTTATTGGTTAATATGAAGGCCTCTTACTTTCCACTACTTTAACTACTTCTTAGGTAATTTTCTCGGTAAAATAAAACAAGCAATTTTTTTATAACACCAGTAACTTTTGACGGCAAAATCGCTCATGTTGCTGTCGTAAATTATCCTACGTGAAAAGTGTCATACGGATAAAAATATCATCATCTGTCATCAGCCTTTTCTTAACCAAGTATATGGGTGTCGGCTTCCAGTCTAACCGGATGCAGCTGAATACCAGCATTTCACATGGACCGACTGCCTATCTGACCTCCATGACCCAGTTAGTACTGTGGACTACAATACCACCTGATAAAACTGGTTGTCAGACTTTTTGGGCCACATGGTAAGGACTGTCAAAGATCGACAAATGACAGACGGGACCAACTGATTAACGTGCTGTCCGAGGCACTGAGGAAACTCGGTATATAATGGGTGGTCACCCAGCTACAGACCAACCTAGACAAGCTTGCTTAACCTAAAGATCGACCATATCGTTATGAGCTCCTCTCTCTGTCCTGGTTCTGGTTTTAGCAGCAATTTAATTTTCATTATTATCTAAAGCAATGATTTCACTGCTTAAAATATATATATAGCTGCTCTTAATTATTAATAATTTCGTTCAGAATCATCATCACTATCATATTTCAGTCGAAAGACGACCACTGCTGGATATAGGTATCTGTTCTGCGAAAAATGTGCCTTGCCCACTGCTTCTTAAGTTTGCTAATTCTTTGGGCTACGTCGGCAACCTTAGTTCTTGTTTCAGATACATTGATGTTTTTAGCAAAACAATGAAATAAACACGTTAAGGTATGTGCAACGTTGTGCTACCTTACAGAAAGCACCTTCAGTGAGGAGCTTCCACTCGAAACTCGTCAGTATTGCTGATACAAATCCTTTTAGCACTCCTCTTTTATCATAACACTAGCTGACCTACGCAACTTCGTCTGCGCCACATGAAAGAGAGAAAAACTAAAGGAAAAAAAAACCCGTTTATGCAACATATTTCATTTACGCTCCGCTCCTAATGATCGTAGCGTGATGTTATATAGCCTAAAACCTTCCTCGATAAATGGACTATCCAGTACAAAAAGATTTTTTTAATTCGAGTCGGTAGTTCCTTAGATTAGTGCGTTCAAACAAACAAACTCTTCACCTTTATAAAATTAGTACAGATTTATAAGATTAGAGGTCCTACCTCAGGTCCACTCCAGTGATGTCTCCCCATACCAGACTTCCTATTCTCCTCATCTCTCTCCCCGATATAGTACTCCACGTAAGGCCACCTTTTGTCGGCATTGACTGGCGGCGGATTACAAGGCAACATGCCTTTGTCGCATGAGATAACTTTGTTTCATAAAAATAACACCAGTTTAGTGTAAACTGTTAGAAATGTTGAAATTGTTTACAAATAATGATCAAAGTGTAAAATAATGATACCAAAAGGAAGTGACGAAAGAGTAAAATTTATTTACCAAACAAGATTTGACAGTTGGTCGTGACTTGCACAGAGTATATAATCACTATGACTTGTGTCATGCATGTAGACCAAAATGAGTTCTTGGGGAAAGGAGGGTTTTTTTTCAGATTTGAAAAGAGGACTCATCTTTAATCATTCTTGAAAATTTTATTGTAATTTGGCATATACAGTGTGTATTTCACCTCATCACAAAGCCGTTAACCAAGCATTCTGTATATCAAACTAAGTAACTTTACGCAAAAAATATTGCTGGGAAATAACTTTTTTTTTGAGGTTATAAATCATGTTTTGTTGTACCTATAACTCAATGTAACACACTCAAAACAGTGTGCGAATGGATGGATTGAATAGTACGGGGGTCGTAGACATATTTAAAGTAAAAATCATGCGATAAAAAACTGGTATTTAAAAAAAAAACATGCAACTTTGACCGCCAATATCTTCGTAACTAGAAGGTTCCCAGGTATAGTGTAGAACAAAAAAATTATCAAAATGACGAGGAGAACAAGTGCCTTTCGTATTCGTTTAGAGGTGTTTTACACCCTTTATAATAAGACTCCAATCAAGTAAAATAAGAACATTTATTTAAAACTTTTATATTCAATATAAAGAATATTCTTATGCTTAGCACTTATTTAAGGTATAAAATGTAGTTAGTATTCTTAATATGTATTAATTATTACTCCGGGGAGAATAAGGTACCTAAGTATTAGGCTTGCTCCCATCACAATGGGCTAATTTAAACATCTGGCTGTCCACCCCATCGGAGACAAATGCATCAAATTATTTCTAACGTCATCTCTTCTTAACAACATGATCCGCAACAACTCGATTTTGCAGTCTCGAAGTAAGTGTATTCCTGAAACAATGGGATAGTACAAATACATACAGGGTGTAAACAACCTCGTCACGAAGCCGTCAATCAAACATTCTGTACATCAAACTAACTAACTTGACGCAAAAATTTATTGGTAAGAAACGACTTTTTTTTGGGGTGATAAATCCTACTTTGTCGTACAACTTAATGTAACGCACTTAAAACATTGTGCTGACTGCTGATGGTCCATAGATTGAATAGTACGAGGGTCGTAGAGGTGAAAAAAATAAAATATCTTACAACAAAAGCTTCTGTTTAAAAAAAACTATTCAAAAAGTTGGAACTTTGACCCCCAATATCACCGTAACTTGAAGGTTCCCAGGTATGGTGTAGAACAAAAAAAGCGGCCAAGTGCGAGTCGGACTTGCCCATGAAGGGTTACGTAGCAGATTGAATGAAAGGTAAATTGCTGTTTACGATTTATGACGTATTATAAAAAAACTACTAACTAGATCTCGTTCAAACCAATTTTCGGTGGAAGTTTACATGGTAATGTACATCATATATATTTTTTTAGTTTTATCATTCTCTTATTTTAGAAGTTACAGGGCTCGGCATACATTTTTCCACTTTGGAAGTGTCTCTCGCGCAAACTATTTAAATTAGAAAAAATATGATTTTTGAAACCTCTGTATCATTCTTGAAGACCTATCCATAGATACACGTATGCGTTTTATGAAAAAAATAACTTTGAGTTTCAGTTCTAATATGGGGGAACCCCCAAAAATGTATTGTTTTTTTTTCTATTTTTGTGTTAAAATCTTAATGCGGTTCACAGAATACATTATTTACCAAGTTCAAACACAGTTCTTATAGTTTCGGAAAAAAGTGGCTGTGACATACGGACGGACAGACAGACAGACAGATGGACAGACAGATATGACGAATCTATAAGGGTTCCGTTTTTGCCGTTTGGCTACGGAACCTTAAAATGATCGCAATGAGCGGATAGAACAAGTGCCTATCTGCTTCGTTTAGGAGGTTTTTACACCCTTTATGTAAAAGCTTTAATTACTTTGAAAACTCGTTCCATCAGAGACCTCATCCATAGTTTCCAAATAGGCGTGAGCGAGGTCAAGAGCACGCCTATTTGGAAAGATAAACACGTATTTTTCTATTTCGCATATCCTGGACTCGATAGTAAAAGAATATGGTAGCCGCCATGATGCTACATCATCATCACCAGTTAACTGTCCCTGCCCCGCGCGACTCAGGGGGCCTTAGGTTTATTCCTTTACTGGTCGGGCAAAGTGCAATTGAGTTGGCAAAGTGCAAGACATATGCAGTCACAGAATTATGATCATCAAAATTATCAACACAACCCTCAAAGTTTGTAAAAGTCGAGGAACGACTTTGACCGTGAAAAAATTGTTCCTTGACTTTCATGAACTTGGAGGTCTGCACCGATGATTCTGATGACTACCAGAACCCAGCACTGGCCCGAAAATTGCAAAAAACCCAAGAAAATATGAATTTCGCGGCCACCCTGACGCTTTTAACTTAAACAAAAGAGGTCGGACGGCCGGTTGTGCTATCAAACTTCTTACTGGCCAAACTTCTGCGTGGCCGCGTAGTTCGTAAGGTCCCTTGCCCGCTCTTGGGCTCTAACGGTCATTTTCAATAACTTACTGTTCGGTTGCGGTAGGTTGCTATCTCTGTCTGTTTGACATTTTGTTTACTGACGGTTAGAAATAAAACGTCACAGAAAATCTTTCTCAGATTTTTCTATGAATGAAGTGACAGGAAGGTGGTGAGGTGATAGGATATTTCAAGTCAACTTTGTTTATAGAAACATAGATAACTGCGAGACGTGGCATACTAACTAACTCTCTCGTCTCGTCTCTAGCCTAGGGCTGTCCCTAGGGTTCTAGTCTCGAGTTAGTATATCGAATTCTCACCAGTAGGAAGGCAGCAGCCAAGATCAGAGCTTTATGTTTCGGTTGCACAGCGGGCGCAGGTACTTGTATCGTGGTTGTGAAGCTGTTCAGCTCCCTGTCCCACCCGTGGGCTATCTTACCCACCACGCGGAGGGAGTCGCCTGTCATTATCTGTCGAAGAAGGATAAAAATAATACAATATTAGTCTTAAAAGCATCGTTGATTCAAGTTTCAAAAAGAATGAGGTCATCATAGAATAGAATAGAATAATCCTTTATTCGTTATCATGAGGAAGTATTATATTGTGATATTAAAAACCGGTAACATTTTCATTACCTATAGCAGTGGTTCCCAACCTTTCTTAGGCCAGGGGGGACCACTTTGGTATCTTCATTTTTAACAGGGACCATAATTATGGTCCTAGATAAACATGGACACTGACAGGATTATAACTAGGGGAGTGAATCTTTAACTCACACTATACAAAAATTGGACAAAAGCAATCGAATTGAGCTCGATAAATTTAGCAATCATTTAGTAATTTTGCCTCTGATAGGTTCATTTAGGTTGGGTTGAGCTTGCATCTTCTGTGTTAAAAAGTACGAATAACATTTTAATCTTTCATGGACCGTAGTCGAGGCTCCTGCGGACCACCTGTGGTCCGCGGACCACAGGTTGGGAACCAGTGACCTATAGGATACTTTTATGATCCCCTGGGACAGTTACCGAACAATACACGGACGAAGCCGCGGGCTAGTTCTCTTCTAATTTAACTTCTGTCTGCAGGTCTTCTGTCTAAAGGAAGAAACTGCTAGTAGTTGGTTTTATCGTCAGTGCAATATCATTTAACACAGACTCAACATTAAAAATCTCACCTTAAACTCGGAGAGTAGCAGAGCACTTCTCCGCATAACGGCAGGACCTTCCACCACGAACAGCACCTGGTCATTGGCGTCTCTCACCAGGAAGAAGGGCACCATCCACGTGCACTGCTGCTGGACGCGACCCACGTAGTCTCCAGGTGGAGTTACTACTTGAATCTCCTGGAAACAGAAAAAGAGACAATTTTAGAATTGTTAGTGTCCTCCTCATCTCGTCCATCTTTTAAAGGCCGGTGAAACTTTCAACACGACCATCTCCAAAAGGTGAATCCTCGTCCATATTATCCTCAAATGTGCAAGCAAAGTCAATTTTAGCTGGCTTAGGTACTTGAAATCTTGCTGTCGATCAATGGCTTAAACTAATTTATCTACCCAAATATCATAAACCCTCTCTAATGCGTTCAAAAACCATAGGCGACCAGCATTACCAACCTGCAGAAATGAACGGTGCTGTAATGAACTCATAACGCAACTGTAAACAGTTGCGTTATGAGTTTTAAATTTGGAACAGGTGTCAAATTCAAGTGAGTGTGCTATGCTAGTACCACCTACATTAAATCAGATATCGATAAAAAAAAAAAACCCCAATTCAGTATGATTCTAATTATAAATCGCACGACATTTTCGATCTCGAGTGACACAAGAATAGTGACTTTGTTCGTTTGCCTATGATTTAAAAAAAAATGACAGATATCCGAAACGCCGCCATTTCGAGCTGTCATTTGTTCGTTAGCTTTTTATTTCCAGTAACCCATTCTTTATTTCTGTCGAAAATGAGTGATAGTGGTGCCGATTCTTTTGTACACCGAACTAACTTAAACTAAAACTAAAATTTCTTAATTTTAGTTAGTTGGTTTCGGTAAGTTATTCTGAAAACAAAATTCTCTAATTTTAGTTTTAGATTTGACACAATTAAAATCGAGTTTGACAATTGCTAAATTGAATAGACCATAGACTAAGATTTGTCGGAGATTAAAATAAAAACTGAATGAAAGTGAACGAAATGATCCGAATTGCAAAAAAAAACCCTAGTGAAATCAAACAATTATTTAAAATTGTTTATCAATAATCATTAATGAAATACAGAGAGTATTATAAGTGCGTAAAACATTATTGTTGTTAAATATTTATTTTTCAGTTTTTATTATCTGTGACCATAGTAATCCTGCTAGGGTTGGAAATCGGAAATGTTTTAAAATTTTGGCGAAACTTTTCGGTTTTCAATATGATTAAAACCTATGATTTTATCATAATCGACAAAACTGCCGTGTTTAAAAATCTATGAGGTAGCATGATTTGTCCTGTTATTTATTTCAGTCTAATTTTAGCTTATTAATAAATAAAAATTTGATCTTAAAAAAATATGTTCGGTTTTGTAGTTGAAAATAACCGTTATTTTCGTCGGCGTTTGGAAGGAAAGCCCTATCTTTGTTTTGATTGTCATGTCAGATGTCACACGTCAATAATATTATTATTTTGTTGGTCGGTTAACATAATTAATTAACAAATAAATACTCTTTGATGTTCGATTCGTTTACGAGTAGTAGTAAAGTAACGTATAGGTACTTGTGTACACTATACTAGTATATACTCTAAAAGGTAAAACAAGAAGAAAATCAAGCTGATCCCAAAGTATTGTGGAATGCAATAAACGTATTGAGTATTGAGAGCAGTGGCAACAATGTAAGTTGTTTCAGTAAGATGAAATGTTATACTGGATTGGATAAGAACATGCATAATTTTCATGTATTCTAAACTTATTTAATTTCAACAGATTTGGAGTGTGTGGGTGACAAAATTGAAAACAAAGGCAAGAAAGGCGAGGGATTCCATCAGGGCTACTAGTGGAGGACCAGCAGGGGCAGATCCCAATGACATTCAACGCATGTTATCCAGAAACATGTATTAAATATGCGGTTTCAATTTTGTGATTCATAATCGCTACTCTTTTTTGTTAATTGTTGGAGCTGCTGAAGATTGTACAACTATCTTTGCATTGTATAAATTCAATATCTTTAGTATTATTATTAGGAGTTGTGTAAGCTCTACATGAACGCAGCTTAAAGGCAGCCATATTTATTTAAATGTCATTTGAAGTTGTCATCTGTCTTTTTAGCTGATTTTGACAACAACCTTATCTGCTCACGGCTCTCTGCAGTCTCTGCCCTTTTTATGTTTTGTGTCGTCTCAATTATTGTCCAATTTAATCTTAATTCATCATATTGAATATACAATGGACGTGTAATATCAGCTCGTATTTTGATAAATAAAAGTCTGGATATACTGTCGAAGTGTTTATTTGGTTGATCACGCCTGACACGCCATTCCATTGCCATATCACAACGTCTGCGTCAACAGGTTATGGGCCCAGTGAAAAAGAAAGGCGTGCAACGAGGGATCTACGCATAATCATCGTTGTATGTATCACCAAAACTCACTGTCGACCAGATTTATTGTCAAAGAAGAAATATGGCAACGCAACCAGCGATACACATCAATAATCAAGTGGAGAAGCTGAGTGGTATCTCGTCTTATTCGAACTGGAAGTTTTCATTGAAGATGTTACTCACTTTAGAAGGTTTGTGGGATTGCGTGATCGGCACTGATACTGACGCCGTGCGTGATAGCCGCGCCTTGGCGCGTATTTGCCTGGCACTACAACCCAACTTGTACCAAATAGTTCGATCAGCGTCAAAAGCTAAAGAAGCATGGGAGAAGCTAGCTCATACATTCGAGGACAAAGGTCTATATCGCCGTGTTCTGCTACTTAGACAGTTACATCGAGTTGACTACAGTAAGTTTAGCAGCATGACTGAATATATTGAAAATGTCACCGGATTAGTCCAGCAACTCTCTGACATTGGAAAAATTATAGATGACGGTGAGGTGGCTGAAATTCTACTTAGCGGCTTACCGCAGGAATTTGACACACTAGTCTCCGGTCTTGAAACTGCCAATTTAACTAGCTCGCTGACTTCTGAACTAGTGAGAACGAGATTGCTTCAAGAGGAACACAGAAGAAATGGAAAATGTGATAATGATGCTTCAGCTTTTCATGTAAAGAAGAACAAACTTTTCAAGTGTGATTACTGCCGAAAACCAGGACATACAGCGAAGCGATGCTTTAAGAAAAAGAGGGATGAGAAGAAGAAAGAAGAACAGCATACCTTTTATGCATCGGCTTACATCGCTCACCATAATGATGTCATCATAGACAGCGGGGCCTCGGCTCACATGATCAATGATGCTAGGTTAGTAAGAAATTTTAAAAGTTGTAATAATAACTCAATTTCTATAGCAAATGGTGGTCAATTAGAAATGTCTGGCATTGGCAATTTAGTTTTGTCTACTGACAAAAATAATATCACTTTAGAAAATGTTTTAGTTGTTCCCAATCTGTCAACGAATTTATTGTCTGTAAGTAAAATGTGTGACAATGGTTTTACAGTAGTTTTTGATAAAAATGGGTGTCATGTTTATAATGAGATAAGTTCTTT
Source organism: Xestia c-nigrum (assembly GCA_916618015.1). Classification (NCBI taxonomy): domain Eukaryota; kingdom Metazoa; phylum Arthropoda; class Insecta; order Lepidoptera; family Noctuidae; genus Xestia; species Xestia c-nigrum. The sequence goes on along the minus strand of OU745245.1, from coordinate 6,339,654 downwards.
AACTGGCAACCAAATTTTAGCTGCTACAAATGTGAATGGTTTGTATAAGATACAGCAGTGCAAGCCGCATGTGTTGGGACATTCCATGCTGGTGCATCCTAGGCAGCAGCCAGAGAGTGTCAATACTGCATTGGTGTCTGCGACAGTCTGGCATAAGCGTTTAGGCCATATTGGCCAGAAAGGTATGAATAGCCTACGGGGTGGTGGTAAATGTTGTGGTGTCGTTTTTCAGGATGACGACTCGCCAAACAAGTGTGTTCCCTGCTTAACTGGAAAGATGCATACAAAGCCTTATCCGAAGCTTGTGGGAAGCCAATCTACCGTGCCACTCCAGCTTGTGCATTCCGACGTCTGTGGGCCCATTCAAGTCAGCAGTTGGGGCGGTGCCCGTTATCTTTTGACTCTGACGGATGATTGCACTAGAAAAACCTTCGGTTATTTAATGAAAACAAAATCCGAGGTGAGTTCACATATTGTTAACTTTAAAAATATGGTTGAAAAACAAACAGGTTTGCAACTTAAAATTTTAAGAACCGATAACGGTACTGAATACTGTAATAGAACGTTGACTGATTTTCTTAAAAGGGAAGGGATAATACATCAAACATCGGTGCCTTACTGTCCACAACAGAATGGAGTTGCGGAGCGCGTCAATAGGACGATTTTTGAGAAAGCTAGGGCCATGTTACATGACGCGGGTCTGTCTGAACGTTTCTGGGGAGAAGCAGTAATGACTGCTATATACCTGAAGAACAAGTCTCCTACCAGCGCGTTGTCAGATGATATCCCTGAGAGTAAGTGGACTGGACAGCCAGTCGATCTCAGTCATTTGCGCGTATTTGGCTGTGTAGCATTTTCTCATATTCCTGATGTAAAACGTCGTAAACTTGACGCTAAAGCTAAACCATATATCTTTGTTGGCTATGGTGAGACTTTTAAGGGCTACCGTCTCCTTGATCCATATAATCCTAAAAAGGTTGTGTATTCACGAAATGTAACATTTTTAGAAGATGAATTTATTGGAGGACTTCACTTTAAAACACAAAGCAAGAATAATGATTTTATCTCTCATGAATGCATTGTAAATAATAATAATTATACAAATATTGATAATGAAATTTTAAATATTGACTGTGATAATAATAATGCAAATGAAATGAATGATAAAATTATTAATAATGTCTGTGATAATATTTGTCATAAGTCTACTACGGAATCACCTATTTCAGGATCTGAGAGTGACCTAACACCTTCAGTGTGGTCTCCCTTGTCGGACCTGGTCTACGGTACTGGTGACGAAGGTGATGAGGATGATGTCTGTAAGGACACTATGTCTTCTATGCCTGCTGCCACACTTGAAGGAAATGGTAATAATGGTGATGAGGATAACGTCTGCAGGGATGCTGTGTCTTCTCTGCCTGATGCCACACTTCGAGGAGGAGAGGTTGACCATGTGCAAAGTGTTGCTTCTGGCTCGCGTCCCGTACGTACTAATAGAGGTAAAATTCCGCTTAAATATAATGATTATGACTTATCGGCGATGCTAATTGAGCAGAGTTTGGCAAATGAGCCTAATACATACGAGCAAGCTACAAAGTCTACTGACTGTGAGCAGTGGCTTCACGCCATGAAATGTGAGTATGATTCATTAATTAAGAACAATGTTTGGACATTAGTCGATCGACCAGAAAGTGAAAACATTGTAAAGTGCAAGTGGGTCTACAAAAGGAAACACGATGCCACAGGTAAACTAGATAAGTATAAAGCTAGATTGGTTGCCCGTGGATTTAGTCAACAAGAAGGTATAGACTACAATGACACTTTTTCACCTGTTGTCAGACATTCCACATTGAGAATTTTATTTTCCATTGCAACAGAAATGAATTTGCAGATGGACCATGTTGATGTTACCACGGCTTTCCTAAATAGTGATCTGGATGAGATTATATATATGGAGCAGCCAGAAGGTTTTTGTTCAGATAAAAGTAAAGTTTGTAAGCTGAATAAAAGTATATATGGTCTCAAACAGGCTAGCCGTATGTGGAATTTAAAAATAAATAATGTTTTAATTAATAATGGATATACTCAAAGTAAGTGCGAACCGTGCGTATATATAAAGGAAAATGATAAAGATTATATAATAATTGCTCTGTATGTCGATGACTGTTATATATTTCATAATGGATGTATTAGGAATGTTTTATCATTATTGAAAGAAAACTTTGAAATACGTCATCTAGGCCAATTAAAAAATTGTTTAGGCATGAATGTCACTAGATATAATAATACAATAGTGCTAGATCAGTCTAATTATATAAAATGTTTGCTAGCTAAATTTAATATGAGTGACTGCAAGCCAGTACTTACACCGTTACCTGTAAATTGTAAGTTAGAAAAGTCTAATGGGAAGGGTCTTGATGATGAGTTATACAAATACAGACAACTGTTGGGATGTTTAATGTATTTGAGTGTGTGCTCACGCCCGGACATTTCTTATGCTTGTAGTCAACTTAGTCAATACAGTGTATGTTTCGACACGAGTCATTGGCGCGCAGCAAAGCGAGTACTTCGTTATTTAGCAGGGACGATCAACTATGGTCTTCATTTTACAAAAGGTACTAATTTTAATATCAGTGCTTATGCAGATGCCGACTGGGCTAATGACTCATCAGACAGAAAGTCCTACACTGGATTTGTTATAAAATTAGGTAACTGTTTAATCAATTGGGAAGCTAGAAAACAGCGTAGTATAGCTTTATCAAGTACAGAGGCAGAGTACTTAGCAATTAGTGACGTTTGCAAGGACATTTGTTTTGTGAAGAATTTCTTGTCTGAAATTATTACCAAAACTTTTGATGTAATTGTATACAACGACAATCAAAGTGCTCAAAGATTATTACTTGTAAAAGAATATTCGCATAAGAAAACGAAGCACATTGATTTGCGTTACCATTTCGTAAAGGATTTAGTACAAAAAGGAAACATAACTGTAAGATACTTACCTACTAATGACATGCTAGCAGATGTATTGACAAAGCCACTATGTGCGCAGAAACATTGTAATTTTGTAAAATGTTTAAATGTGAGAGTTTGTGGAGCAAATGGTTAAAGTTTTGTTGTACTTATTTTATTAATGATAAATATTGTTATATTGTGATGAATCATGTAATTATTATTGAATTGAATCATATGTATAATTATGTAGAGTCGCTCTAAAGTAGGTAGAGTATGTAACTCTTGAATGTAGAGTCTTTTAAATATTGTGTAGAGTTACAGTAGTTTTTTCTTTTCTCTCATGTAGCGCTTAAGGAGGAGTATTAGGAGTTGTGTAAGCTCTACATGAACGCAGCTTAAAGGCAGCCATATTTATTTAAATGTCATTTGAAGTTGTCATCTGTCTTTTTAGCTGATTTTGACAACAACCTTATCTGCTCACGGCTCTCTGCAGTCTCTGCCCTTTTTATGTTTTGTGTCGTCTCAATTATTGTCCAATTTAATCTTAATTCATCATATTGAATATACAATGGACGTGTAATATCAGCTCGTATTTTGATAAATAAAAGTCTGGATATACTGTCGAAGTGTTTATTTGGTTGATCACGCCTGACACGCCATTCCATTGCCATATCACAACGTCTGCGTCAACAATTATATAACCTCATATATTGTGTGAGTGCCATGTACTAGAATGCTATCATTCGCTGGAAACCTTCGTTTTTATTTTTTGACTTGAATGTGCCCTGGCGGTTAAGAGTATGTCATGCTCACTCAAATGTCCCGCTGATGGTGGCGAGTGTGTCGGGTCATTTAGTTCCCTTCAAAATGGTTGAGTTGAATGGTGCTGATACATGCGTCATGTTCGTGAACGGGCGCTGTCGGTTGGGACTGGTCTGGTCTTGGTTGCCACGGCTTTTGTTTTTATTTTTTAATTAATAATTTTATTTTTGAATTGTTTTTGTTAGTTTTACCTATGGACACTTTTATCGTGCACATCTTGCTACATTGTTCTCACATAATGCACCATCTCAACAGGAATGATGTAACCAAGATTTTGTAACAACATTATGATTTAAAAGAGTGTCCATGGAGTTTCTTGCCCGTTCTTCTCCATAGAGATCTACGCTAGGGAATGGGCAACTACAGTACTTTCACAGTTTTTATGTCTTGTGACTGGGACTGTAGCTATATTTAATTATTATCTTTGTTTCGACAATTCAAAAGCGCCTGTAACTGGCCTACTTGAAATAAATGCTTTGATTGATTGATTGATTGATTAAGGTTTAAGGAGAAAATAAATATTTTAACATTAAAGAAATAAAATGTTTCATTTAATTAAAAGAAGTGACAAGTGATTGCTGAATTTTCCACGCATCAGCAAGGAAATCTGTGCAGGTATCCTCCGCAATAGCACTGTGCTCGCTATGCTCGGTGACATTAAAGTCTTCTTCATCTGCAAAGATACACTTAATTAGATTTCTTATTTTGAAAACAAATAAAACAGAATTACATATAAATCAAATCAAACACTTACAATCAAATTTTTCCAATTGTACAGGGTGCAATATGCCAGAATAATTTTTGTAGCATTTTCTGGTTCTGTTCACTAGGCGCCTATTACACATTTCTACCACATTTCTTGCCCTTGAGTGGCACTCAATATAATGAAGCATCCCCTTCCGTACGTGGCACCACCATGGGAATCATGAGCCATGACTGTATAGTGGGTATCCGTTCCTAAAATAAATAAAACTTTATATGTACTTAGTTAATAGATATACCCAATAGGTATAAAGTTTACAAGTGACCTACCAAGAAGCCACTGAGATCTTTCCTCATGTATTTACTATTTACTAACTTATTTCTTTAATAAGTAATGCCTTGGTGTAATGTATCACGTAATAAAAGTCACTATGACAAAAACAAAATCCAGGAAATGTAATTCTTACTGAATTACAGTTCCTTGTATGTATGCAGTAATTAACTTGTTTTAGCAAGTGAATTACTGCATACATATAATATATAGGACACAAAACCGTTCTAACCTTTAGGTGTTTGGGGATAAATCCTTCATCCAAACGAGGATTCAGCTTATCCACCAAATAAAGTGCCCCCGATCTAGGTGTCTTTTTATTGAATTTCTTCTCTGCCATTTGGAATGCGTTGGATTGCTCTTATCTTTCCAATTGAATCCTCTCTTGATAGTTTCTAAAACATAGTTATTTCTTATTAGTTATTACACAAAACCTGGAAGGGGCTTTGATTATGAGAAGTGTATGTAATGTAGCATGTGCATTAGATGTTTAGTACGCAAATCCTGGTCAGTGGGTCGTCTTATCGGCGGATTTCCCTTGTAAGTTTTCATGAATGCATTTCGTATTGTATCATAATAAAATAACACTAAATTTACCTTTCTGCCGAATCGACAACTGCTGCAATCACATAAGCTTCCATTCTGAACTCAAACACATCCAAACTTTCAAGAAAAACGAGAGAAATCTGCTTTGTAAATTTTAGTTCATGACAACTAATTTTATTCCACATCTTTTTAGTCTCGATTAAAAATAGTCTGATTTAGTTTGACAATCAAAGTTTTAGGTGAAAAACGTCAATTTCAGAATGGCGAAATTGCCATTTTCACTAAATTGAATAACTTAGTGCTGTCAAACTATAATTGATTTAAGTTATGTCATTTTAATCAATTTCAGAATAGGAAACGTCGTTTGACAGGAATAAACTAAATTTTAGTGATTTTTAGTCTAGTTTAGAGAAATTTGTGACAAGAGAATCGGCACCAGTGACTCAGAAATTGACATGAATACTCCGCCAGATATCGTAAATGCAGCGACGAATGCAACTAATAACCTGTTGGCACAAAAATCAAGGGCCAAGTAACAATGCAGGTCATTTCCCTATGGTTCCTGAACCCATAATAGAGCCCTTATGATATTTGGGTAGATAAAGTAGTGCATGCAACTATACATAATTAGGCATTACAACACTCGTGTGATGCTATTAAGAAACTCGCCTTCGGCTCGTTTCTTAAACCCACACTCGTGTTGTAATGCCCTTCATTATGCACAGTTGCATAAACTACTATTTTCAGCCTAGGAAGTACGTTTCAACCTCCGCACTGATTCTTTGTTGGTCTCACGAAAATGGATCATAATGAGAGAACAGGACCGACCAATATCTCTTATCTGATTTTGCATTTATTTCAATTACGCCTTGTAACTTGAATGTTCGATTGATGGGAACAAACTTTGGGGAAAAACTGACCTGCAATCTACAGGGGAAGCAGCATGAGGCAGCTGCGAGTCTCCTTGTGAACACCATGGCCTCTTGCCTGGTGTTATCATGGAGATGCATGCTGAATGCTCGACCAGGCCCACACAGGCATCGCTGGGTGGAGCTGGATGTTTCACTCGCGATATATAGAGCCTCGCCGTTCGGTACCCTCACTATGTATCGGTTTTCTGAGTCGATTTTTGATGTCACTGAAATGTTGTAGAATGTTTTTTTTAATGCAATATTGTTTTAGGATTGCAGCAAGTAACAAGTGCAACAACAAGTGAAATGTTGGAATTCATTAAATTTTGAGGTCTTTTGTATTATTTCAGCCTCATGTATATGTGCAATATTTGCAATATGTTGATTAATGTTATCAGCATTTGAAGCTTATCTAATCTGATCCTTTTGTTTACAAGTGTTTGAACAGTGTGTGACAACAGTCAATCACCGGCGCGGGATGTCACAAGTTATCCCACGGACACGAAAAATAAGTCCTTATCCTGTATAATATGTACATTCTAATCCAGGCTGTGGTCTATCTGTTTGCTATATTTCATCGAAATAAAGGTTATAAAGGACTAACAGGCTATCTTCTCATTCATAATAGCAGCTCCTATGTATCTCTACCGGAAATAAAATAGACGCCATCTGCAATCGTTTGTTGACGTTTCATGCTCATGAGTCATTTGTTTGACGTATTTCCAACATTTTTGGCAAGATAAACGAAATTCCTTTGAAGCCAAAGTCGAATAAATATTACCTACGTAAGCAAATACCAGCGGTTGATCTGGATTTAATCAATACTGTAATTATTTTGTACTATTGTAATTTTATAATATTCGCTTGGAATAAAATGTTTACGTTTACCGGTAGGTGAAATCTGGAAACAATTGTCTCATATACCGAAAAATATGTTGAACAACAATTGCGCAACATAGTTTTTGTTTCCTGTAACATTTAAAGTAGCAAGATATTCTAAAGTTTATCATACGGAAACTAATAGCTGCCACCTTAATTTTGTTTATTTGAAACTAAACGTTATTCTGTTAACGTGTTTTGGGCGTCAAAACACCCCTGCATCACTGTCAGCATTTTCGCAATTACTGGTAAAGATAGTCCAATAAAAGGGATCGTTTTGAGACCGCCTAACAGTGCGTGTGCACAACAAATAAACATGTTGCTGAACAATGTTGTGCAACTTTTCTTTGTTTCTAGTGTTACGGAGCTTAATAGTTCTTATGTTCAGTCTCATTTCAACCCAGGTTTCATTCTATCTGCTGCGTGCAACCCGTGACGTTTTTATGTTATGAAAAACATCGATAATGTTTTGTTTTAGAAGTAGTTCAGGAGAACAACACGGAGAGACACGTTATAAGCGGCATTGTTTTATAATTGAAGTTTTATTACTAGTAGCCCTTTAATTAAGTGGATATACTTACGATCATCCAGCTCTACAGTTTGCTGGATCAGAAGGTTGGAGACTCCAATGAGGAAGTCCAGTCCATGCACCGGAATGAACTGGCCTCTAGTATTTGTGCTCCAATCCAATGTGGACACTGGCAGTTGGGCTCGGTTATTTTCTAAAAGTTTGGAATGATTCTGTTATCCTTAAAGATTTGCACGAGGAACTGACTCGAGACAAGAGATATCTAAGAAAATTACGGGTTTCACCTACTATGTTTTAAAAAATTAGGCTCCCATCATTTCATAGAGACATTTTTGAAAAGGATTGCGGTAACCTGTGGTATCTATGTCAATATTTTACTTTCCCATTAATTTGATTACAAATTTCTAGAAAACGCTTTTCTTACTTACCATTTGAAGGTTGCACACTTATAACTAAATCTGGTCTCACAGGTGTTCCATCGTCTGCGGAAAGAATATCATCATCGTATCAATTGGAGACACAAAGTTCAAGTATGAAAATAATACCTTTTTCATGTTAAAGACGTGTATAATCTGAGTAGAAAAGTATAGGATATGGCAAGCAGTATGGAAGTAGACATGCTGCATCGATCTCGAATAAACAGCCGTTTATCCACATTCAGCTCTGTATTTGTTTATTAAACTTATTTTTTGTGTACCAACAACAGTGATAGAAAAGTCAACGGTAACTGTTATAGCCAGATCAGTTTCAGCAAATCATCCTACAGGAAGAACTACAGCACATACACCATTCAGGTCAACTTTATACCGTTTGCTTGGAAAACCCTCTTCATACTTTACGTCTAATTAACGACAAATACCTCAAAGTTGATTAATGTCTTTGATCGAGAAGTAGCAAATTATCTTAATTACTCTTTGTTCCAGCAAGCGTTTCGTGTTCGAACTTATAATCACTAGACTCCTTATCTATTTCATAAATTACATCATAATTAACTTTTTTACCTTCAGTTGCGCCTCGATTATCAATCCCTCTAACATCTGTTCTTAACTCTGTACCTCCAGTGTCACTCATTTTTGAAATAGCTTCGTTTTCGCACGATTTTTCACAAGTCGCTTCACTTTGTACAGGTATATGTTATTTGTTGTCAATGCGTGGTCAGACTGTGTTATCGGCAAGTTTTGACTCGTCGTTATCGAGTTATCAATAAAAGATATCTCAGCATTATTATCGAGTACCTCGACATCGATATGTTGTACAGCGATTGGTACGTTAATTACATCAGCAGTAATCATGTGTAACATGTGTTTGTGTGTGTCTTCCATAGAAACAGCGTCATTGTCTATGTTTACTACGTCATGGAATTATTTTTCTTGTACTTTTCTAATTAACTCTTTTGAAATTTTTAATTATCGTGTGTTGATTTGTCCTAATGAAAATAACGATCTGCCTGGAAAGGAATTTACAATTTCTTCTTTTCTTTCTATAATCCATTCCAGTAGTTAGTAGGTACGATTTACAAGTAAAGGAAATACAGGGGGTAGAAAAATTGAAATATGATTGAAACAATTTTTATTGAAAACCATTTATATTCGGGTGTTAGTAATAATTACTTGAACAAAGTGATAACATTCAAGTCGTTAAAATGACCGGTACATACCGTACAGTATTTTTAATAAATTACATTCATATATTCTATCTAATTCTCATCACTCCGACTAACATTTATTGTAAATGTCAAGATAAAACATTGTAAATTTCGCATAGGGAGTTGTAAACGACGCGGTCAGATTCGGTACAAAGGACACATTTGAAGCCAAATTTTGATCGGAAGACTTAGAGGGCGAGTGCAATATCCACTCTCTTAAAGACACTTGGTGACGTCAGACCGGAGGCGACGCCACGCGTGCTAACGAAACGATTATTGTCCTAGTATAGTCTAAAGTGCCGCGCTAGGCTAATGCAGTATGCGCTCTCAATCTCAGGCCTGATGGTTGACTGTGGGGGCGATCTGACAAAGCAATACCGTTTATTACTCACTTTTCCAATTCTTCTTTATTCCTAAATATCTTTTTAATTAAACGAATAGAAAATATAGATATAAATAAAGGTACACATCTATGTAAAATGTACCTATATGATATTTCTCAATACATTGGAATATATTTCCATTTATAATAGTCTCATATTTTGGAATTACATTTATTTTACATTTAGTATTTTGATTAGTTTCAATACTTGGACACACTTAAATACAAATATACGTAAGTAAGTACTTAACAACAATAAAGTTACCATCTCAATACATTCATAAACACATCGATTTTCCGAGAACCTCGCATCTAATCCTGCCCCGAAGTTCAACGTTATATTAGACGAGTCTACACTTGAAATACAATCGCAAAAACATATCTAGCAAAAGTCCATACAACGTTCAATATAATATAATAATAATAATTTCAAATTACATTTAACAATGAAAGCGTAGAATTATCGCATAAGTAACAGCTAGCTGACGTAACTATTGAGATCAACTTTGTGTGAACCTTAACGCTATATCCCTACGGGTCTATGGCTGGTTAGACTCGTACGAATACATTAACAAAGTTTTAACTAGATAATACTAATGGTGAAACGATATACCTTTATGTGACGATTTAAAAGAAAGTAGATTAATACCATCGGGTCACGAGTACAGCTCGCCGAGAGACATGTAGAGAAAGCCTTAGTCCATTAAATGTGACGTGGCTGAAGTGATTCTCGTTTGAGTAATGTCGCATGCGTGTGTTGCTAGTCTATCGCTGGAAGGCTCGCTGCCAGCCAAGGTTGAGCTTGAGCGTGGCAGGTAGACAAGGGCTGGCCTCGCATTCTCCGTCGAGCTCGTCAGCCAGGTTGTCGTGCAGCTCTCGAAGCGCCATCAGCGCAGAGCGAGCAGCTCGTTGACAACTCATATCTCCTTCGCAAGTCGTGTCAGCTTCAGATAGGAATACCAGGTCGCAGGTCGTTGGTGGGGCTTCTCCCTGTAAGGAAAGACAAATATTAGGTCTCAAGAAAACATATTCTTAACAATAGCATACGATGAATGAAAAGAACTTCTTACGCAAAGATAGCAGATCTGATGCAAGCTACAAAGCGGTAGGAACAGCTGTCCGCGGTCGCCAGCCAGCAAGTCTACTCCTCGGCAGCGCTGCACAATCTTCGCAAGTACCGGGCACGCGCCAGACGCACCTACTACAAAATGCAATTAGGTAAATATTATCTTTGTTATTGATGATAGACGATGTGATCTACATGGATTTCACTTCATTAGTTACCTGTATTCATTGCGGGAGTGCGATGCCGGCCGCTGCCGCCCATGTAACCTTCGGAGAATTGCTCCTCAGTTTTTCCATTCAAATAGTGGCCAGCTCCTTGTTCATCTTCGAAGTCATCGTTCCTTTCATCGCCCTTGTCAAATCCTGGAATATCGTTACTAAGAATTTCCACTTTCTCTTTCTTCACGGCAACACGTTTGGCTTTGGCCTCATCAGTGGGAATAGGACCCGGTTGAGTATTCGGTTTCGTCTTCTGAATTTGAAGACTTTGTTTAAACTCTTTCAATGCCTTTCTCATTTTTTCCAAGCTGTAAGCGGCTGCTAAGCGTGACAACAATTTTTCTTTCATTTCCTGTTCCTCCTTGGAATCAAGCTGTTCTCCTACGTTTGAGTAATGCAGTGCTTCATCTACAATCAGTCCCTCCATGCTTCTTAGTTTCTTGTCAATATTGTCAAGTTTAGAATCGTTGTCAGTAGCTGAACTCCTCTTGTCTTCATTTTTAACTGCAAGATGAGCCCTGTCTATTTGAATTTCAGTTTCTTCGTTGGGCTGCTTCGTTTCAACGTAGTTTCTTTTGACATTGCTGTGTTTACGAAATGAATTTAAAGGATAAATCACTTCCTTGTTGAAGGTGTCGAAGTATTGTTTCCTTAGTCTGTCTTGAGTTAAACCATTTACAAATGAAACCTGTTTATTTGTGCGTTTATCAATTCCAAAGTAATCAGACCAATCAATGGACTTCTTCCTAACAATAATAGGCTTGTCTTTATCGCTGTGATCGTGATCTTGCGCGTGATCTTGGTCATGAACGTGTGTATGGTCATGATCATGTGAGTGACTGTCATGGGTATGCCCATGGTCGTCTTCGACTTCCTTTCCAGAAAGGCCTGGATGATGAATGTTATGACCGTGGTGTTCGTGACTATCATCGTCATGCACAGCTGAAGTGTTGTGTTCATGGGTGAGATTGTGAACTGGTGTTAGCATTGGCGGTTTTATTTCATGCTCGTGCTCCTCATGATCAGTGTTTCGTTTCACAGGATTTTTAATAATTTCAATCTCGGAATCTCCAAATATTTTTGAAAGATCTTTGATTAGCTTCGGATCAGTACCGGCGCTACTTCGGAACGATTTCGCTGTATCGCGTTTGTTTTGATTTGGGGCAAACCTTTTCTTTTGGGTATTAAGGCTGTAAGAACCACTACTACGTTTGGTGACAGGAAATCGTTTTTCAACTGCATCGTAGGTGTATTGATCTTCATCTGCTAAATCAGACATGCTATCATCATCGAGAGGTTGGAATGCGATAGCGTACTCTTCACGAAGATCATCTTTATCATCATCGGAAACATCATAAGTATTGTAATTATTGGGGTCCACTGGGCCTGGGATCTGGCTCTTCCTGTTTTCATAATCGAACAAGATTGGTCGATCAGAATCGGAGTCGGAACTACGCTTCCTTTTGAAAGCAATAGGACCCCAATTATCTGGGTATCGTTTCTTAACGATTTTCTCTTTGTAAAGTTTTACAACGCCTTGTGGAGCGGAGTCGATATTGTTGACGTGTTCCTTGTTGTACTTGTATTTTGACCAAAGTTGTCCAAGAAGCAGTGCGTACTCAGCATCATTGTCGGGTCCTTCTTCGATGTCCTTCTTCTCTTCAGCTTCGTTTTTATCCATAAACAATTCTCGTAGCCTATCATTGTCAGAGTGGTGACTCCTTTCACGAAATGCCGATTCTTTCTTAGCAGCTGCATTAGCAGTATTCTTCTTTTTGATTAGTTTGTATTCATAGGCTTCAGGTGGTCTTTCATCGTTGTCTAGTAACTTCACGATATATTTTTGGTTTGGTTCATCTTCAATGTCTTCAACATCAATGGAGTAATCGGGTTCTGAAATAAGAAATTTGAACAATTTTAAAATCATTTTGTAGCCAGCTTTTATATTTCATCGGCAAAATGATAACGACGAACGAATGCTGTGATAGAAACAGTTCAAATATGTTCCTACACCGAAACTAGCTTTAAGCAACGATCGGAGTCTCCTAGATGAGTGGCGAAAACTATCAGTTACGTGACCAAAATAAATAAATGAAATATTTATTCACAAAATGACGATAAAAGATAATTTTCTTTTGAAACACACCAGGGTATCCTTGCGGTGGTACGAACTCGTACAACGATTCGTAGTCGGGTTGCGGAAGGAGAGGTCCATGCATGCGCCCGCGTTGCCGACGCTGCAGCGCTTCTAGCGCTCCTCGCAGCGATGATCCGCCGCGGTCGGCGCACGCGCAGGAGAGCGCGCACGCTGCCAGAATTAGCCATGTTAGGCTCATTGTTGGAGATGAGGCTTCTGGAAAATTGGTAATGGAAAATAGATTTGATTAAAATTCATGTCTTTTTCATGAACAGTTTTATGCGAAAACGAATTTGGTAGTGTGTTTTTGTAAACCCTTCATAAGTTGTCAATTTTCTTGTTGCTCATGACGTGCTTAGAAAGAAAACAGAAGTTGCATTCTGAATTTTGCTTATATGAGTTAAATTACGTAAATAATGTAACAAAACGGAAATTAATCAAAATAAAAAGTAGACAGAATAGGGAGAATAGGTTTCCACTCAGCATGATGCTATACAATGGTGGGCCCACAGCCAGGGTTGGAACATTTTATAAAAATATTTTACACAAGTGTTTTTTTTCTAAGTTAGTTATCACTCATTTTTGGCAAAGACGGATCATAACTTCATAAGTCTCTCTTTGAAGATTACGTAGTGAATTACGTTAGACCTCTAGAATGGTGGTTGTAATTAAAAACTCAAATTAATGGCTAAACTGTGACACAGCTTCACACTGCAGTTGCTTCAAGTGCCGGAATTGAAAGATTGTTTTTATTTATTTATGATAGTATACATTTATTTTTGCTATTAAAATTTGTTTTAAACCCTTTTTTTATGACGTTTTAAAGATTGTTTAAAACATGTTTTAAACAATGTTTTCAAACACCTAATAAAAAAACGATGTTTTATTTTAAACCGTTTTAAACACTGTTTTAAACACATGTTTTAAACAACTTGTTTTAAACATGCCAACCCTGCCCACAGCACAGTGTAATGCAACCTAATAGGTATTTAGGATGGGAAATCATCAAATAACTTCTCCCTCTTCTCTGGGCGAACTGGGAGGGAGTGTCAGACATTTACTGACTAAAACCCATTAATATTCCTTCCTCGCCATTTCTGTTCCGGGGTTACGGTATATCTTTCGAACAGTCCCGCAACCCCGGCAGGCTTCGGCCCTTGCGGGCCCATTTAATAATCCCTCAAATAATAAAAATAAAACAAAATGATTGGATAACGGATAAAAATTAAAAAAAAACCCCTTACAAAATTAAAGATCAGTTATGGATTTTATTTGTAAGTTAAGTGCAAAGCGAACTCTTTGGTACTTTTTCAGCTATTAAATTATAGGTTGTTCTCAGTATTTGATTTCGTTTGGTTTTATCATCTTCACCTTTACCTAAATGCGTTGTTTCATTTGAAAAACGTTTCAATATTTACTGGGTTAAAAGCATCAAAACGGGTCCTTTCATTTTTTATAGAGTTTACTTCTATTTTTTAGAGTGAATTGGGATGACAACGTAGATTTTGAGACCAGCTTTAATTACGTATCTTTTCAAATGAATAAGTAATTTTGCTATACATATGTATCTCTGAACAACATTGTGAATGGTAATCTCGTAAGCTACCGGCGTTAAGACCCTTTTTAACAAACAAAGTAAGTATTAGATAACCTAAGATCCGAATCCAATCTAAATTCCTCTCATTATTGGGAATGCGACGCGGTCCAATAAACACGCAATGTTCGCAATATTCTGCCCTAGACACGTAGCTCTGTGGGTGGTATTATGCAGATGCCTATTATTTAAATATGGCTCCAATCATAGATATTAGATATAGATATGTCTTTATGGCCAATATTGGACTTTGATTGAGGTCTAAGTAAACGTTTAGTTAAGCGGGTAGGGACAAATTGCGATCTCAGACAGGTAATGAACTGAAATATCCATCAAAGGCTGCATGTGCAATGAAGCAGAGCGAGGCTAAGAAGCAGAGGAACGATTGCATAAAATCTCCGCTCCGCTACAATCTTCAACACAAACTTTCTTCAAAGGACAGGCAGCCTTGCGGTCTGGCCACAGCCAAGAGCGGCGCTCTCCGCTTGCTGCACCTCACGCCGCGTCGCTCTTTACCGTGGCCAGGCCTTTAGTCTGGTATCCGCAGCAAGTCCGCATCCAGTTAGATCAATCAAAGCTTTAGGCAAGGGTACAAAAGTTTGTTCAAACAGATAAGTATACGATTAGGTACTTAAGTTTCGATAAAACCGGCACGGACAAATTGAACGCTGTTTAAACACGGACACAGGACACCTTCATTCAAATATTACTGAAGTAGATCAGTGTCCGGCTTTTGCAGCAGGTACGAAATATGTCCGTACCAATTTGAATGATCTCTTCATCCAATTTCTCCGTACAGCCTATGTGGTTAAGTGAAGTAATATCGATTTATTGATCTGATATCTAACTTGTAATGCATCATCACGGCTGCCATTTTTAGATCTTTGACAGTCGTTGCAGGTAGTAAGAGACCCAAAAAAACTGACAACCAGTGACCAAGTGGTGTCAGCTCTTTATTTTGATTTTCATCAACTCGTCCCAAATGGGTCGTGGGCATGTGGGACGAGTTGCTGAATTACTCAGTACTAACTGGGTTGTGGAGGTCAGATAGGCAGTCGCTCGATGTAAAATACTGGTATTCAGCTGCATCCGGTTAGACTGGAAGCCGACCCCATCATAGTTGGAAAAGGGTTAGGCAGATGTTGATTATCTGATATAAAAAAAAAAAAAAAAAAAAATTCGCTGGACATTAAACACACAGCGCCATCTAGTGCCACACTAAGCAAGGCTTGTGTCGTGGACACCAGATAGTTGATATACTACATATATACTTTTTTGTTTGTAAATACATACTTATTATACATACAAACATCCATGACTCGGAAACAAATGTCCATGCTCATCACACAAACATTGCTCCTACCGGGATTCGAACCCAGGACCCTATGAACGCCAGGCAGCTTCACTACCACTACGCCATTCGAGTCGTCATATCTAACTAATTCTATTTATACTTAGGACCATTTTACTATACACAATAGAATCGGTTATACCATCGACATAACGTCGTCAAACTATATAATAATATAAATGACAGTTTTCCTACTCATTGATTATAAAAATTTGAAGAAAATATTGGATAAAAGGCCGAAAATTGCACGATATAAATGCTAAGAGAACGTAATATATTAGATAAAGACATAATTTTTCATGATCACTTCCGCCTAGAGTTTCTCTTCGAGAGTTCTCGAACCGAGAATTCCCGGAAATTTAACTTTACTCGAGACGAGAAAAAAGAGGTCGAGAAACCGGGAAATTCAGTCAAAAATTTTAAAAACTTAATAACGCCCGCGCGAAAGATCGCTGTCACTGTCTTGTCCAGAAATGTTTTCTTCTAAAGCTTGATTTGTTGGTTCAGTAACATCAACTTCGCTTGTATGATTTTTGTTGCAAAATGTAGCCAACACAGATGTTAAGTCAGTCAAATAAGTTAATCATAGAATGTCATAAAATTAAACAACAATCAAAGTCAAAATTCAATAAAAATATACAAGTCAGTGAAAATAGATAAGTCCGTAAAATAAATATTAATCATATGTCACAAAAATTAAGAACAAAAAAAAAGATAAATCATTAATAAAAAAAGTCATGTAGCGTCACTTAAAAACGCATTTATACTGTAATAACACTTGTCTGTTAATAAATCTCGAATCCTTTTTTATACAAATTTACCGGCAAGGCTCTATAAGACTTTGGTATTTTAATATATATTTTAGGAGCCATACAGATTAAGGAAATATGGATAGTGTGATATAAGCATAGGACCATTTCAGCTGGGCTTTCGTGTCCAAACTTTACCATGTCGTTTGGTCCATCACTAGTCACAGCTACGACTTCTTGTTCAAAGCATAATAAATAAATATATATCGCTGGCCATTACACACTGCGCCATCTAGTGCCACACTAAGCAAGGCTTGTGTCGTGGTCACCAGACAGTTGATATACTACATAGATACTTTTTTTTGTAAATACATACTTATTATACATATGTTTAAACATCCATGACTCGGAAACAAATGTCCATGCTCATCCATCGCACAAACATTTGCTCCTACCGGGATTCGAACCCGGGACCCTAAGAACGTAAGGCAGCTTCACTACCGCTGCACCATTCGGGTCGTCCAAAACAATTGAAAAGTTTGTAGTACAGACAGAGACTAAAGTAAATTATTTAAGTGACATGATGACATTGTTTTTAGAAGATATTTGTATTTAGTTTTTCAAAGAAAAAGACTATTTAGTCTTAAAATTGTTTGTAGAAATAATGATAAAAGATCTCGCTAAAGTGTTTTTCGCTTAATTAAAGTTTTCTACAGTTAAGTTAAAGTCACATGAATGAAACTAAAAATAACCGTTGCTGAACGATAAATGTTGTTGAATATTGCACAAAAAGCGTAGTTTTATTGTTAAATCAAACATATTTAAAAAAAAAAACATATTTCTCGTCAACCCGGGAATTCCCGGGAAATAGTGGTCGGGAATTCTCGTGCTTCGGGAAATAAAAAAGGTCGAGAAATGAGAAACCCTAGTTCCGCCGGTCGTCTCGTAACGCCTTTGATAGAAATAATAGCTATTCTACCAGTATATTTTCTAAGTAACAGAACATCCTATTAGACAGATATGGAAGTTTCTTTAATTCAGAAAATCTTTGATTCTTCAACATAATTTTTCCGTGAATTTTTCATTTCTAGAGACGATTGTTCGTTTCTTTTGTGCCTTATGATATTCATACATAATATGTATGTCACCGTAAAATTGTTAAACACGTTAAATTGTAAATTAACTAGAGAGATTGTAAACTCTCGAAATATTGTCAAACGAACATAGTGCATACAATAAAACGCATAATTTTTCGTGAAATGAATGCGATGGTAGTCAACTCACGCGTTGTGGAGGGATGGAGGTGTCCCCCTTGCCCAGTGCAATGGTACCACTCTCATGAAAATAAAATGTACCATTCCTGAGAAATACCGATTAATATAACCTAACCTGAAAACACTTTATATTCTCCTAAAAAGCGTAGTTGACGGAGCCCCGCTTCGCGGAACTATTTCCGAGTGCAGGGTTTAAATGAACCTAACTAACCTAACAGGGGGGTGTCCCTAGTACCGATTATGGGCGCAGAGATACTTCCATATGTTCAGTTGACAATATTTCGAGAGTTTACAGTATCGCTAGAGAGATTACAATATAACGTTTTTGACAATTTTACGGTGACACTTATAAATATTAAAACCATTCATATTACGCTACTAAACTTATGCAACTACGCTATTAATTTTATTTATTTTAATTAAAGATTTCCTACTGAAAGTAAAACGTATTCGAAGGATCAATAAACCTGGCCCTAGTAGTCAAACGGTAAAATAAATAAATAATAATTAAATTATCTCAGCACTTTATGCTACGGTGAAGTTTGGGCTGGAAAGTTATTGTAAGAAGAAAGGCAATGAAAAACCTTACCTACTTACTGATTGTAGTATTTTCAACCGACTTCCAAAAAGAGGAGGTTCTCAATTCGTCTGTTTTTTTTTTGTGTTTGTTACCTCAGAACTTTCGACTGGGTGGACCGATTTTGATGATTCTTTTTTATTTGAAAGCTGGTGCTTTCCGTGTGATCCCATTTTAATTTGGTTAAGATCTGACGCTGATCTTCGGAGATATTAATGGAACTCTTCAAAAATACACGGCAAAGCTGCAGTAGTTGCTGCAATCGCTTGGTTGTTTATTGTTTATGTAAGATAGTGACGTAACATCACGCCTGTATGCTCTGAGGGAGTACGCAGAAGTGTACAATACACCCAAATTTCGACAGTTAGATTTGTTAAGTTCCATTTAATGGGATCCTGGAGAAATAGAGGGAATTCCTTAAATTTTATTGGCACACCAGAAGCGATTTGGGTAGTTTTAGGAAGAGTACGTTCTTGGAATGATCCCATTTCAATTTAAAGATCTGATGAAGAACTTCGGAAGATAGGCGACGGGAACTCCTCAATAAATGATAGCAAATGTACTGGGATCGCTGAAATCTCATGTCTTTCTATTGTTTACACCAGTTCATAACAAAAAATCACGTCGTTACGCTTTGAAAGGTGTTTCACGCTGTAAAAGCACATATGAACCACTAAAAAGTGAAAAATAAAAACTTTTTTGCAAAAAATATAACCGACTTCACACAAAAAAGTGAAAAATAATTTTAGCTTCTGAAGTCGGTGACAAAAAAACTAAATCAATCAAACAAAGGTCACCGGCTCACTTTTTTGTGTGAAGTCGGTTATATTTTTTGCAAAAAAGTTTTTAATAACTATTTTGCTCCTATTTCAAACGGGCTAAACCAACCTACCTACCTAGCTGCAATGATGCTCCTGCACGTTTGTACTCAAAGAAATTTAAAGAAGTTTTGCTAACTTTTTGTTTAACTCCAATCGACCAAACAAAATAAAAATAACAATAAATTATTCCCGCGGTTTGCAAATCCAATTCAAAGTCCAATTGACTAAAAAGCCCTAAGCAAAAGCTAAATGACAATGACATTGACTCTAAACTTGGTAAGTATATATTTTGAAACACAAAAACAAGATGGCGACCATAACTTTAATTTTGACAAGCGGCTAAATTGATCCTTTTATGTACAGTTAAGTACCTACTGATAAATAAATACCTATCTAATTAGGTATTCAAAGACACATCAATAATGAAAATGATATTTAGCTGACGTGATATCCTACCAGCTATTCGATTCGTAGGAACGTGAAGAATGTCCTTTATATTACGGCGAGCGTACCTAAGTCCTCGACGCGGAGGTATGAAGCCTCATGAATATTACATGGGCGACGTGATGAATTGCGTTCTACTGCCGTACTCCTACGGTTCAATTCATGATGTCATCGGTTTTAGGCAATGTTGTGGTCTTATAGCTGTTTTGATATTGGATAATGTTTGGGTATTTACCTAATCCGTGATAATGATAACCAACAGTTATCTAGTCGTGTTAATAACCTAGAATATGTACCTAGTGAGGATAGTAATTATTTTTTAATAATTTATTATTTGTCACTAAAATAGTTGTAGGGTGGGTTATGGGAAATACCTTTGTCCAGCTGTGGGATAACAATTAACATCTTACGTAAAACAATGTAAAGGTTGTAAAACACCTCTTCACGAAGCCGAAAGGGACTTGTTCTCCCCATCATTGCGGTCATTTGTTTGTTCTACCCCATACTTGGAAATCTTCTAGTTACGGAGATATGGGGGGTCAAAGTTACAACTTTTTCACAAGTTTTTGTCAGATTTTGATTTTTAACACCTCCACGACCCCCGTACTATTCAATCAATCCATCAGCACAATGTTTTAAGTGCATTACATTGAGTTCTACCACAAAACATGAATAATAACCTCAAAAAAAAAGTTGTTTCCCAGCAATAATTTTTGCGTAAAGTTACTTAGTTTGACGTACAGAATGTTAGGTTAACGGCTTTGTGATGAGGTGGTTTACACCCTGTATACTTAACTGAAAATAATTAACTTGATTGTATTATATTATTGTATTGTATAACGGGCTGATGCCTGCAACTACACGTCAAAGCGCGTAATTCGCGTAGGTACCTACGGTATTTACTTGAATATGAAACGCATTACGATATTTTGCTTGCTTTTTCATAATTTTTACTTAATATATGGTAACATTCGCCCTTGGTAGGTACTAACATTTACACTGTATTATTGTACTGTATTATGTCTCGATACTGTAAGTTATCGTGGCCCTAGTGCCTTTTATAATAGGTACCACCCGTAGAGCAATAATCGTTAATCAGACCATCAAGTACCTACTAGCCTATAATTTTATAACAGGCATAACAGGTATCATAACATTCCTAATACATACTCAAACTGTGATATCAAAATAATCCACATGTTACCGTGTTATTAAGTTGTCATTGTTTTTCTTTAATTTCTCCATCCACGAGTAACATTTAAACATCGCCACGTGTTACGTCGTTCAAAAGTATGTGTTTTTTAAAACAGAGTGTTGGTATTTGTCGAAAATTATAACACAAAAGATTTCGTGGAACTCACTAAATATATTAATATTGTAGCTTTTTGCATGTTAATGAGAGAGATAGAGAAAATGTATTCTATTATTCAGATTTATAGCTCCATTTTAATAATGATTCGAAAGTAGGTATTTATACTTATTTACATTAATTTACTCTTAAATCTTTTTTGCCAACAAAACAAAACACAACTCAGAATTTAGATTAATGGTTTCAGAATTTAAAACTAAATCACGAAGAATCAAGTTTATTTTGAACTTCTTGTTATATTGAAAGTTGTCTCCTATTTTATTCAGCAGGTCATTAGGTGACTATTTCTAACCTTTCCAAACCCATACACCCAAAGTAACCTGAATTTAAAGCCCAGACATTTGTCAAAGTGATGTGCTAGAAAACTCGTGCTCTCATTATAAATAATGTGAGAGATAATAAGTCTCACAGTATTATCAATCATGCTGATATGTACAATGATTAACTACATAGTACCTACATACCAAGTTAATACATCATGTTTCAACAAAGAGAATACTACGACTTTTCAGGCCTTTTTCACCCGCTCCGTACGCAATTTATCTTTTAATCAATTTCATTATATTGTGAATGTGATATTCTCTGAAATTTTTGTAAAAGGTTTTTCAAGCAGAATATCTTATTATTATTATTGTAAGTAACTCGCCTCGAGCTTTATTACCAGACTGCGTCGATGCCCAAAAGTAAGATTATGTTGTTTTTTTTCTTTCAAACCTATCGACGTGTACCAAAAAGCTTCAAATGGGATTACAACTAATGTATGAGAAAAAATTATGTTTGAAAGTACTTTGAAAAGACAAAACTTGGAAAAATTAAATCACCGGCGTAATTTTTCACGTTACGAAACTAAAAAAGACAGAAAATATATTTTTTTATTTTTCTAAAAATAAAACTCGTTCACACAAAAAAGTGAAAAATAACTTTAGCTTCAGAAGTCAGTGACCTTTAAATTGTTTGATTGATTTAGTTTTTTTGTCACCAACTTCTGAAGTTAAAGTTATTTTTCACATTTTTATGTGAAGACGGTTTTATTTTTTGAAAAAAGTTATTCTTTTCACTTTTAGTAAAAGTATTAGTTATTAAAGTACTTTCACAGCGTACCGAAGTAATTTTTTGTTATGAACTAGTGTAAATAATACAGACATGAGATTTCAACAATCCCAGTACATTTGCTATCATTTATAAAGAGTTCCGGTGCCTATCTCCGAAGTTTTTCATCAGATCTTTATCAAATTGAAATGGTGATCCCATTTCAATTCCGAAAAAGTACACTATCTAAAACTACCCAAATCGCTTCGTGTGCCTATCAAATTTGACGAGTTCTCTCTATTTCTCCAGGGTCCCATCATCAGCATCCTGACTTGATGATTATGAAACCATCTGGGAAGTATCAATCAATTAAAAAAACAAAATCGGTCCAGTCATCTTCAAGTAATCGGGTAACATTGAATTGAGAACTTCCTTTATTTTTAAAGTCGGTTAATAACGGCATTATGGTAGGTGACTCAAATATCCGAATAGCCTATAAAAGATTTGGTCGAGTATCGTTAACCTTTTGGACGCCATTGTCACATATACGTGACAAGGAAGCGCGTGCCCTGTACGCCAAACGACACAAATATGTGACAAAATAGTAGATGAAATTGTGGCTTAGCGTGGAGGACACGTGCGTGCGTTTATGCTGTGGCGGTCAAAAGGTCAATTTGCTTCTAAGAATTGAAGAGTTCCGTTCCTCTGTCATGGATCCCATAATCAAATGTAATCAGAACTTAACCAAATTCTCATCGAACTACCCTTGAAGTATATCTTTGCCAATAAAATAAAAAAAAACAATATATATATTATTTTATTATTTAAGTATTTATTTACTTCTTATTCAATAACTGATACATTTTGTTTTAATAGGTAAAACCCAAGCCAACAAAGTAGTCATTATAGCAAATGGTCCAGTCCAAACTAACGGGTCTGGGTAGAAGCACAATTTATACTGAAGATAACATGCTAAGTGACACCTTCTTATAATATGTCACGCTAATTGGCTTATCCCCAATAATGAACTTAATACACCTAACTGTCGAAATCTGGGAGTATTGTACTCATCTGCGTACCTCCTCAGAGCATACAGGCGTGATATTCTGTCATGATGTTGTATAAACAATAAACATTCAAGCGATTGCAGCAATCACTGCCGCGTATTTTTAAGAGTTCCATTGTATATCTCCATAGATCCGGATCATATCTTCAGCAAATTAAAATGGGACCACGCGGAAAGCATCAGCTTTCTAATCACAAGAATCATCAAAATCGGTTCACCCAGTCGATAGTTTTGAGGTAACAAACACAAAAATAAAAAACAATCGAATTGAGAACCTCCTGTTTTTGGAAGTCGGTTGAAAAACTAAAAGGAACAACTGGAAAAAGTGAGAAGCGAAAAACAAGCACATTTTAAACGTGGGGTGGATATTAATTGAAGGGGTTTGTTGAGAAGAATACGAGAAATGACGTCACTCCAAACTGTGTTTTAAAACAACAACATTCATCTATCCGAGTCTATTTATTACTCAAACACATTTCTGCTGGATATAAACTAGAAAATGTTTTTGAATAATAAAAGGGAAGCAAGAGTTTCTTGACGGCTTTTATATGAACCTGTCATATTCAGTTTTCACGGCACCATGTTTCATGTATATTAGGAATTGTGTGAGCTGTTTTCCGGCGCGCACGGTAAGGCAGAATAATCTTATTGTTGTCAAAGAAAAATATTTCGGAAAAAATCAACATGAACATGAATAGATCAGTAAGACATATTTTTCTATGAATTATGTTTCGTAAGTTAAGTAAACTCTTAAATGTAAGGTTTACTATTGTATTTCATGTGTAGAGCCCAGTAGAGCCAATCATTTAAATGTTTAATGATTATTTTTTTCTCTTATGTTATCAGCATCACTTAATATTTTTCTGTAATTCGCGACTGTGTAAGTCCAAGACTGTAAACCTGTGTATATTTCACCGTAAAATTGTCAAACACGTTAGATAGTAAAATAACTAGAGAGATTGTAAACTCTCGAAATATTGTCAAACGAACATACTGCTTACAATAAAACGCATTATTTTTCGTGAAATGCATGCGATGGTAGTCAACTCACGCAGTGTGGAGGGAAGGAGGGTCCCTCTTGATATGACCTGTTAAGGTAAGCACTGAAAAACGACATGAAAATGCTGAAATCAAAGTTTCTTGTGTGTGTGTTTTTTTTTGTAATCAAAAAAGTAGAAGAACTAATGAGATATACTTAACCAGTTCACTCAGTACAAATCATTAGACATTTTAGGCAGCTGCTCTGTCTAATATATTTTCTTGCAAAGCTGCCTTGCTTAAAAATTATTAAAACATTTTTAATATCATATTACATAATCAGAGGGTCTGTTAGTAATTATTCAGAAACTACGACTAGTTTTTGAATACAAAATGCTAATAGGATTACATTCCTTGATGTAAAGAGAATCAAAAGTAAGCCGACTGGTATAAAATAAATTCTGCAACGAGATTTAGTTGAGTAATTCAAAAGTTGAAAGCCTATAATTAAATATGAAAAACCTTTACAAATCGTATAACAGATTCTTCGTATCCTTATTAAGAAAAGCTACTTTTGTACTGAAAAACTCTGAAAGTAACGAACTAAAACATGAAAAGGAAATATTTATTACTTTCTTCTATCTTTCCTTCCTTATTTTGTTAGGTTCCGTGTCTGTATTTAAATATCAAACAGTTTTCGCTAACGCAGACTGTTTTTCTTTTGTTTTATTTTGAGTCACGTATTTTTTCTCGCTATCTTTTATTTTTACGAAAAAACGTTGTTTTCTGGAAAAGGCGGCTTTTCACGCGGATGAAGGTATTTTGGATTTTTAATGGCAGAGGGTATCGTTTAAATTTATTCTAACTCACGTAAACTGTTAAAGAATTATGCAATTCTGTATTCATGACCATTTTACAGACAGTTTAAAGGCGTAAGGCGCGGGTCTAATAAAAGTGGCGTATGGCGTATGGCGGTGGCGCTGTGCGCGGAGTGGCGCCACTTCCTCGCTCTTCCGCGCACCCGCGCCACCAGGACACTTCACGAAAGATATTTGGGTGGTTGCGATGCAGCGATGGTGTGACAAATCACGTGTTACAGTAGGGCTAAATGTTACTGAGTACTGATGGATGCATTTAATGGTACACGTGACGCCTGTGAAGGTATTTAAAGTCAAGTTAATAACATTAAAACCATGTAATAAAAAACACATGGGAAAACGTTGGAACGTCGACCTTCATTATCTCCGTAACTAGAAGGTCCCAAGGTACCTTTTGGGTCTTTTTGAAGGTAAGTAATTTTTATTTATTTTTTTATTTATTATTTTCACGAGTTTTCTTTGCCATTACAGATGATAAATCTAACGCGACAAAGTAGTTTTCGCACAGGAAAAAACCAGGGAACGTCGCCTGGGACGATCCTTACGTATCTGTATATTTTTTTTTATTTAACACTTCATGCACAAAAGTACAGAGGCGGACTTAATGCCATAGGCATTTTCTACCAGTCAACCTTTAGGTGATGCAGAGACAAGCACTGGTAGGTGTCATTTCTGAAAATCTGAGAATAATTTTATTTAATACTAGCGCACGTCACGCGGTTTCACCCGCGTAGTACCCGTTCACGTGGGACTACGGGGATAGAATATGCCTATGTTACTCAGGGTGAATGTAGCTTTCCAATGGTGAAAGAATTTTTGAAATCGGCACAGTGGTTTTTGAGTTTATTCATTATAACCAAACAAACAAAGTTTTCCTCTTTATAATATTACTGTAGACTACGATACACTACAAAGATATATGTATAAAATACTATACGTAACACACATACTCCTTTTGTTCGTCTACGTTCATACATTAATACATTCATACACGCACACAGGTTGCGATAAATGCTGATAAATCCAAATTCTAAACATTTTCACGTAATGTACTAAAAAGGTTTCTCCAGATCGTTCGTTTACGGCTGTAACATAAAACCGCCTCTACCATGTTTTATTCCCAAAGGGCCAAATTTATGAACCCAGTACAAAATTCTGACATGAAAGACCACTTTTTAGGGTTCCGTAGCCAGATGGCAAGAACGGAACCCTTACAGATTCGTCATGTCTGTCTGTCCGTCCGTATGTCGACGCCACTTTTTTCCGAAACTATAAGAACTATGCTGTTGAAACTTGGTAAGTAGATGTATTCTGTGAACCGCATTAATATTTTCTCACAAAAATAGAAAAAAAAACAATACATTTTGAGGGTTTTCATACTTAGAACTGAAACACAAAATATATATTTTTAACAAACCCATACGTGTGGGGTACCTATGAAGGTCCCTCACACGTATGGAGGTCTTCAAAAATGATATTGAAGTTTCTAACATCATTTTTTTCTAAACTGAATAGTTTGAGCGAGAGACCCTTCCAAAGTGGAAAAATGGGTGCCCCCCCCCTGTAACTTCTATAATACGAGAATGATAAATCAACTCTCACCGAAAATTGGTTTGAACGAGATCTAGTAATTGGATTTTTTTATTACGTCATAAATCGAAAACAACAATTTACCTTTCATTCAATCTGCTACGGAACCCTTCATGGGCGAGTCCGACTCGCAGTTGGCCGTTTTTTGTTACTAAAATACAAGAGTAAGTTAAGTAAATTAAAATACTAGTTTCGTTACATTTATCCTTTTCTTATGTTTACTTTTTTATTAACTTAATTTTATTTTATGGTTTTTTAACACATTTTTCACAGTATTACGGTTTCACTTCGATAGATTACAATCTACCGAAAAATAATGCGTTATATTGTAAGCAGTATGTTCAGTTGACAATATTTCGAGAGTTCACAACCCGCTAGAGAGATGACAATCTATACGTGTTTGACAATTTTACGGTGACATATACAAATTATACACTTTTAGTTATTTTCAGCAGTGCGCTTTTAGGATTATTTGCTTGCAGTCGCTTTCAATTGGTCTAATTGTTTCGTCCTCATGACGTGTTTTTTTATTGTTGTACGTCAATACTTATTAATAACTCAGTATTGTAGAGCTTGAAACAACTGGCTAAAGGTCTACGTACTCTGTCTAGCTCTTCTAGGATTACATGCGTGATGTCATGTATCTGTATGAGGTGTCTATATTATAAACCAGTGGTGTCGATTCTGTTGGCACAACTAAACTTAATTTAGGCTATTGCTATTTTGTTTATCTCTAATAACACGAGAAAGAGACGGATGTAATTTACAGCTGTAAAATTTAATTCGAACTAATATTTCCATACAAATTAAGTGTGCACGTAAAAACGTGTCGACTGAAAACACACGGTGCTTCACCGTGTTTTTGCGGCATGCAAGGCACAAACTAGTTTGACATCTCTAAGTTAGTTCATAGCTATAGCCGCCCTTTTCTCGCACTGCCTTTTAGTAAAAGATAGCAATAGCCTAAATTAAGTTTAGTTTGTACATAAAGAAAGAAAAGAAAGAAAAGAAAGAAAAGAAAGAAAAGAAAGAAAAGAAAGAAAAGAAAGAAAAGAAAGAAAAGAAAAAAAGAAAGAAAAGAAAGAAAAGAAAGAAAAGAAAGAAAGAAAGAAAAGAAAAGAAAAGAAAAGAAAGAAAGAAAAAACAATTATTCGTCGCAAAGTCATGACGTACATACAATATTGATAAACAGAACCACCAATACCTACTTACCAACAGAAGCCTGGCCTATATTTGTTATCAAGGAGTCGTCATCCGTCAAGCACTTCCCAACTATCTTGCAGTCGCTGCCAGTTAACCGGTATTTGCTACCAAGGACTACCTACTACCAGCTGGAAAATATGTCTAAAATATAAACTGTAATCCGAAGCGAAGATACCCTTAAACCCTTTTCCAATCCGACAGGTATCCACAATCACATTAGGTATTTAGGTCTCCCGAAACCTGAACCCAAACTTGTGGTGGAAATGAGTATTATTTGACGATTCTATTTAAACTTTCTGATACGAATTTTCCAGCCAATTGGCCCGAATAATTCGGGATTAAGAATCCTTTAACCTTTTTTAATAGCTTGCTTTGCTCATAAAAAGGTCACCTTTGTTTTTTTTTCGAAGTTACCTTCTTACAATGTTTTATAACACAGACTGAAAGAGATATTTATACATTTTTGTAGCTTTTCTGACTAAATAATAGTTATTTGTTATACAAGAATGCAAAGTTGTTTTTTAACCACGTGCTCAATTTTGATGACCGAGCAAGCGAAAGATTCTAAAACTTTGAATCTTGAGCGTTAGCGAGGGAATCAAAAGAGCACGAGGTGAAAAATCTTTGCACTCGAGTGCAACACGAAACTTTTCATCCCACCTCAGCGAGGAAATGAATAAACGCAAAAAAAATTACGCATGATTAACAAATTCTGTTGGCGTCAAATAAACTTCCTCGTCGCTAGATAAATGAGTGGTCATTTTAGGATTTTCACTTGTTTTAATGTTGGATTCCTTGTTTTGAATCTAAGGTGTTAACAATATGACGTGAAAAAAAAATGGCGCTCGCAAAACATATTAAAAAAAATACAACAAGAAGGTTCCGAGTCTGTGTTCTTAACAAATTAAAAAAAATATGATAAATTCGGCACCATAGAGGTAGAAGTAAATAGGTTTAATGATGTTTTGAATTCATATGCTTAGTGCACACGATGTTCTAAATTCAAATTTACTTTACCCTCAAGACGATAAAAACGGCTTTTGCACTAAGATATCGAAGAGCAAAAATACTCTTTCCGAGATGGGGGGATGAAAATGTTTTTTTTTACTTCTACATGTTTTTATTAACGACAAGCCACCCGGCCGGTCCCGTCTGCTCCGTATTTTTACTACTTGACAAAACATCGAGATTTCTTCGTTATGTAAGTTTATTATCTTAGTTTATATAATGGTGAAAACCGCATCAGATTCTGTTGAGGAATTTAGATGAATAAGGTAAATAATTTATTTAGGTATGTGTCGTACACGACACATAAAACAAGACTAATTGTGTCAGCAAACGATATTGTTTACTTAGGAGGTTTATAACTACTAAGAACTGTTAGATCCTACCTACTGTTCCTAGTAAGATTAATTCGTTGAAATGCAATGACGTTGAATTGTTACGCTGACTTCCTAGATAAATGTAACTTTAAAGGCAGGTGTGAGTGGAAACGGTAAGAGCAGGGCCGGATTTAAAGGAGTAGAGGGGAGGGAAGAGGGCTCCCCCTTGCTCCATGCTACCACTCTCATGAACTATTCCTGAGAAATATCGATTAATTTAACCTGACCTAAAACACTTTATATTCCCTTAAAAAGCGTAGTCGATAGGGCTCCCATTTCTGTCTGCAGGGTTTAAAGGAACCTAACTAACCTAACGTCGAGGTGCCCCAAGTCCCGATTATGGGTGGCAGAGATACTTCCGTCGCATACATTTCACAATATTACGGTTTCACTTCGATGGATTGTAATCTTCCGAAAAATAATGATTTGAATTGTAAGGAACATGTTCGTTTGACAATCATGCGAGAGTTTACAGTCTCGCTAGATAAATTACAATTTAACGGGTTCTACAATTTTACGGTGGCATTGTTTAACTATTGTGTCTACTTCGCTGATAGTTAATGAAATATTACGGCTTTACTTCGACAGATTATAATCTACCGAAAAATAATGGGTTATATTGTAAGCAGCATGTTCGTTTGACAATCTTTGGAGAGTTTACAATCTCGCTAGTTATATTATAATCTAACGGTTTTACTATTTATATTATTTGAACAATGTGCCGCTGACATATACAAGGTGTAACATAGACTTAACAGTACAACCTCGTGTTGTCTCGGACCATGAACGTGGTCATGGACACAAAGATTATATTTATTCATATTTTATTAAAATCAAGTTTTGGAGGTTCTTTCCTTGTGGAGGCCCGGTGCCCCTGTAGCTAGTTTTGTAAGAACATTTTTGATTGAAAAGAGTGTCCATGGAGTTTCTTGCCCGTTCTTCTCCATAGAGATTTACGCTAGGGAATGGGCAACTACAGTACATTCTCAAGTTATTATGCCTTGTGTCTGTGACTGTAGCCTTTTTTTTTCGTTTTATCGATATTCAAAAGTGCCGTAATGGTCTAGTTGAAATAAATGATTTGAGTTTGAGTTTGAGTTTGAGTTGAGCCCTGCCCAAAATCTGGCGCTCGATAAGAGACGCCCTAGCAGGTCACACCCTGACCATATCGGTCATGTTCCTCAGAGAGGTCAGGAGCGTACAATATGTATGAACGTGGTAGAAGCAAAAGGCATGCCACAATCGTGGCAGGTGACCTTATGCTCGTACCTGCCTTTTTTACGGTTTGGAATTCATCAAATAACTTCTCTCACACTAAGCGGAGCGGGAGAGAGTGTCACATTTTTACTGACCCATCCATGTTCCTTTCTCGCCCTTTATTTTGTATCTCTTTCGAACAGCACTACTTTACAGTACTTTCACAGTTTTTATGTATTGTGACTGGGACTGTAGCTACATTTAATTTTCATCTTTGTTTCGACAATTCAAAAGAGCCTGTTATTGGCCTACTTGAAATAAATGCTTTCATTTTGATTGAAAACAGTCTCTGCCTGCCTCTAAGTGAAAAGGCGTGAGTGTTACTTTTATGTCCCGTGATGTTGATAATTATCGTTATAATTAGTAGGTACTCGTTTAGTGATAAGCTTTTATCTTTTAATATGGGTACAGTGTTGTCGAGAACGTAGCCTTCTTTGTGGAATGTTCCAACTCTAAGTGCCTATAACTGTCACTATATTCACCTGAACCTTAGGGCATCTAATGAGCGCCACTGACATTGCTTACCAACCTTATCTAAAAAGTTCTGTCAGTTTAATTAAAAACTTATATTTTTTTCCAGGTATTTATTTATTTAAAATAGGTGCACCAACAGTACATACATAACACATTTATAATTAAAGGTCCATTTGGTATGGTTCTAATGTACGTACCAATTATAGGTGTACACAACATTCATAATAAAATAAAGCAACTATGACTTAAAACTAAAAAAGAGATCAAATAACAGACTTATAATAACACACTTAAAATAATAAAGTACAAAAAACCAAAATAAAATAACAAAATTTAAATATAAAGGCTGAAAACAAAAATAATAAATTACTTAAGGCTATTTAAATGTCGGTTCAAATGGGAGCGCAACAGGGTTTTGAACCTGGGTAGAGAACCAAAGAACACATCCAAGTCAGGCAATTTTGAGTTGAGTTCATTGTATTGATTGCACATTCTTGATGTTGGTGAGTGTCTCCCGATGTTGCTTCTACTGGTTGGTGGTTGAAATAGTCTAGAAATTGGTATGCCAGGTACGCCAGGTATCAACCTAAAACGCTAATTGTGCAATAAGTATTAAGTACCACGTTTCTACTAATCAACCCTAAATAGCTTATGGAGCTGAGTACATATGAAATTATATAGGTACGGTAAGTACTCGTATCTACTGATAACCAAAACACATTTTCAAAAAGTGTTAGTCTATGTTTCTGTTTGTTTCGGTTAATATCCGAAACGGCTGGATTGATTTGAACGGGACTTTTACAGGCAGATAACTGAGGCTCAAAGGAAGGGCTATTTTATAAAAAGGATTAGACTACCGTGCAAAAAAAACTATGAAATTGTTACCAAAATCCGATTCAAATACGGAATTAATATTTTATGATAATTTCACGTGGACGAACAAAACCGCGTGGGCAACACCTCATCATCATCATCATCATCATCATCCTATAATGTTCCCACTGCTGGGACACGGCCCCCTCTCAATTTGATAGAATGGACTATAATCCACCACGCATCCCGTGCGAATTGGTAGATGTCACATGTCTTCATATTTTTTGGTTCTAGGACATGCCGGTTTCGTTTTGAGAGCAGTGGTGATGAAATAAATTACACAAAATAGTGCGCCTGACTGGGTTCAAACCAACGACTTACTCTTTGTAAGTCGGGGTCACCACCACGGGGCCACCGCTGCTCTAGGCAACGCCTAGTAAAACATAAAAGATCAAAAGTTTCGTACAATCACTAACCTTTTTGTACATTATGAATTACAAACCTAATTTATATAATTATGTCTTACACAGTGTAGCCAGCCATCTATGTACCCTTCAGCCAGAAATGAGCAGACGAAGTAGGTAAAATGTTTGAGTCCATTACTTTAAGTAAAAGGAAGGACGTACTCCCTCTTTGTAATTTGTGTTTGGTACTTTTATTTAATTAGTTCTAGGACTTGTCTGGGGCTTTTAGACTTGACTAAAGAGGCTAAGTTTTTTTTGTAGATAAAGAACTGCTTTTACTTTAGTTAATTAAAATAAAATATATTACACCCAAGGGTTCCGTTTTTATCGTTTCATCTGCCTTGTCTCAACTGTTGGGGTCGGCTTCCAGTCTGATCGGATACAGCTGAATACCAATATTTTGTATGAATCTACTGGTTATCTGACCTCCACAATCCTTTGGAAAAGACTGTCACAGTTTCGGGTCACTGGCTACTTTATGTCTGTCAAAGATTTACAATTGGCTGCCGGGGATAACGTCTTAAGGCGATAACATGATCTAAACGCGAGCTTTATAATTACTAAAAGTATATGATTCACTGCTATAAACAAGACCAGAAAAATATATGATATTCTTCAGGATATATGCACGCATGATACTGTTTTGAAAACATGATACAATTAATTTGGCTCGATAAAAAGAAATCACGAACTTATCTCTAAAAATATCTTTCAAACAATAAAAAACATTAAAACATACTAATATGCATGCGATCATTCTGATTTTTTCGAATCGAAACCACTCATTTCGCGCTATTTGGCCCGCAGTGACTGACGTAACAACCACTTTGTAGTGCAAGCTGATTAGAACTTTATTCTAACACCATTTCAAACGAAGTTTGAACCACCACAAATAGAGATGCTAATTTAGCTCGTCCAAGCGCCTTAAAATGCTTTTCGATTCACGGAGGAAGCTCGGTATGTTAGGTACACCATCCACAGACCAACTAAGGCAAGTGCAGTTTAATCGGAAGATCGATTCGAGTTCGAGTGGCTATTATTATTTAGCCACGAGGTCTCTTGCTGGCTACACAACCGTAACAAGTGAAAACTGCCCTCTGACATTACCTACAGGTGGTTTCGTGTGAAAAAAGGGTTGATCATGATTAAAAAAAAAAAAAAGGTACTCCGTCACGGAAAATTACTGATTTTAAATTGCAGCCTTGTTGCTACAGTACAGTTATTGGAGCGCTACTGCGGGGTATGACGACCTGGGTTCAATTCCCAGTTAGGGTAAAGTGTTGGGTGGTTTTGACATCAAGAATTTCTCAGTAACAGCTCCGAGTCAGGATTTGTGTCCAGTTTAAAGCAATCGGCTCGCCTTCGTGGAACTTAAAGGTTTCGTTCTATAGTTACACCTCTGCTTATCATCAACATCATCAACCTATAACGTTCCCACAGCTGGGACATGGCCTCCTCTCAATGACTATGTTATAACGTTCCCACAGCTGGGACATGGCCTCCTCTCAATGACTATGTTATAACGTTCCCACAGCTGGGACATGGCCTCCTCTCAATGACTATGTTATAACGTTCCCACAGCTAGGACATGGCCTCCTCTCAATGACTATGTTATAACGTTCCCACAGCTGGGACATGGCCTCCTCTCAATGACTATGTTATAACGTTCCCACAGCTAGGACATGGCCTCCTCTCAATGACTATGTTATAAATCCACCATAACGCGGCTCAGTGCGGATTGGTAGATGTCAAAGGTCTTCGATTTTTTTTGATTCTAGGACATGCTGGTTTTCTCACGGAGTTTTCCTTCACCATTTTGATAGCAGTGGCTATGAAATAAATTACACAAAGCTAAGCGCCTGTCTGGGTTCGAACTTCGAACCCATGATAAGTCGAGGCCGCCACCACTGGGCTACCTCTGCCTAACCTTCCGGGGTTTACAAGTTAGATGTTACATTCCGTTAGGTTTATACTGTAGCTGTACCAAGCATGCACTAGTGACCCTCAACTCTAACCAAATATAAGGCAGTGTAACCTTGAAATAAGCTAGTTCTTAGAGTGACAATTTGTGACTACTGCTCTAGTCCCAGCCTCAGATTAAGACAAGACCCGCCACGTACGGTCCTAATCCTTTAAACCTATCGAAGTTGATTACTTGGATGGCTTAACAGTGGGTAACCCCGCTGTTGGTTGGATTAAGTAAGATTGAAATGCCTTATAACTATTTCAAGGTCAAAAAGTCTACAAACTTTTTTTATTTCTCCAAATTCCATTTGGATCCGCGAACGGAGATACCGTCATCTACATGCTCCTTTTTTCAACTATGTTCAAGTCTGCAGCGTGGAGCAACTGCCTCTCTGAATACCAACCCAGTTGCCTATTAGGTAATACGTTCCCCATTGGTAAGACTGGTAGTCATACTTTCTAGCGCTTACTAGGTGGACTTGTGCTCGGTTAATATCAATTTGCTCACCTTCTTTTGCAATGAGACCTAAACATCACTGACAAAATGTGGTTGTACTGTTAGATACATCTCTGCCTAACTCTTCTAGAATTACAGGCGTGATGTTATGTTACTAGGTGGTTTCACTGCTAAGCATATACAAATGACAGCAGGGACCGTCGGCTCAACATGCTCTCCGAGTTTCGTAGAGGTCGGTACTAAAAGACCAAAAAAAAGTTCTAAAAGAAGTTTGATCATTGCGTGTCGTTACAAAATGAAATAAAAACATTTTTATGCCCATATATGCCCTATAAAACAGTAGAGAAACCTCGATGCAAATTCAATAAATATACAAGGAACGTAAATATGTCAAATAAGTAGTCGAACAACTTGCAACTCGTTTAAAATGCAAATATGAACTATAAGTAAACAAAATGGTTCTGTTTTTCATTTTACTTTTAAAAGCTTGGCTGGTTCCCAGAGCAAATTATTACCCTAACTTAACTTTATAGGGTACCTATAAGGTCCTACTTGGTTCGGTATTAAATATTTTATGCAACGAAATATAAAACGTTTCCAATGTGTCTAATATACATATTTATATTGCGTCGCAGCAGCTGCATATAGTTGAACTACAAATGTATCCCAAAGTTGTAAAGGCTTGGGCCTATAGATGATATAACTGCGTTTTAAGTTGAGACTGTTGCACGTGGTTAAAAAGGCTTTATATCTCTAATTACAATGGGAGAGGAGGAGCTCGTAGCTAAATAATAACAGCCGCTCGGGTCGATCTTTAGGTTAAGCCTCCTCGGCGGCGGCGACCTCTCGCGTTCGGCCCTGGTTCAATGCATGGTCCGGAGCGAGACGGAATGGGAAGCCGTCACCTTCTTCTGCGAAACAGTCATGCTAGCGAAGGAGGTGGCGGAACGCGAGAGGGAGAGAGCCTCGCGCCCGCGCCCGGTGCGTCTCCCGCGGCGCCTGCGCCGCGGGAGACGCACCGGGCGTCGGGGGCCACGTGGTGGTTACCGGCCACCGTAGCGCGGGCCTGTGGACAGTGAGTTATGGGCTAGCTAGCCGTCCGTCCGTCTTATGACGACAGGCCGAGTCTTCGGCACGTTCGTGTTCCACGCGCGCCTCAAAGAGATATCAGCATAAAGGAAGGGGCCCCTTCCTTTCAAAAAGGAAAAGTGTCACGCAAGGGCCGCAACCTGCCGAGGCTGCGGGACTGTTCGAAAGAGATACCACGGCCCCGGAACGTAAAGGGCGAGGAAGGTACATGGATGGTTTTTAGTCAGTAAAAGTCTGACACTCCATTCCGTTCCGCCTAGAATGGGTCATTTGATGATTTCCATCCCAAAAAAAGCCTCCTAACCACTCTTCCATACCGAGATTCCTCCGTGCCTGGGTCCCGGCTGTCATTTGTAGATCTCTGACAGTCGCAACAGGTAGTCAGTGGCCTAATAAGTCTGACAACCAGTCTTACCGAGGGGTATCGTATTACTCAGTACTAACTGGGTTTTGGAGGTCCGATAGGCAGTCGCTCCGTGTAAAATATTGGTATTCAGCTGCATCTGGTCAAACTTAAAGCCGACCCCCAACATAGTTGAGAGAAGGCTAGGCAGATGATGATGACAACGGCAGTAAACTTTTTCCGCAATCACGAAAAATCTATGACCTTTTTCGTTAAACCTACAAGTTATTCCGTTTACCAATACAACAACAAATTATGCTAATAACGTTTAGATTCCAGAAACCCACTATCATTATTTTACATGAAATAATAAACGTAGCCGAAATATCTGATACCTAATTGGCATATTTCTAAATATTTGGATCAGCGACGGGCGCTGAAAACAGTACAGGTACACGCTTGGGAAAGTGTAAATGATGCGACACACCAGGAAAGCCGCTGAAAAAGCTATTAATTAATGTAAACGACAAACAGAAACAATTATTTTGCAGCTTAACATAATTCTGAAAGTCAATCCTGATTTGCAGGAATTAACATTATTAATTATTAGGATGTCAATTATAACTGTCCATTTCCATGATACACAGCAATTTTTGTATCTTAATAAAAATAACAGCTGATTTAACAAACAATTACCCGGGCACCGCATTCTGACCTGACCTGATTAATTACATTTTCATAGCCCAATAAAACGAGCTAACAAATTGATCCGGCGGGACAAAACAGTCATAATGGCGGCGTATACAAAGAGAAATGGCTGAAAAACAAACAGATTATTCGTAAGACTCTTACCTTAGAACATTTATCGCGATTGTCCACAACAAAACACTGCTGAAAGTCGTGCAAAGCGTTCGAACACTCCGGGACTTAGAAAACAACTGAGACTCTGTGTTGGGCAACTTGCGCGGCACAGGATGCGCAGTGACAGGGTCGGGACTTCGGGAAGGAGCGTACGCGGACCGCCGGCTGCGGAACCTGACTTATGAATGATATAGCCTGCGAAAGGTATCTTGTGTTAGTCGGGGTGCGGCAGGCGCGCGCGGGGAAGGGTTATATAACGCGCCCGATCGATACCGGGGGCGGGAACGAACGTAGGGCGCGAGCACAACCGTTTTTCCTTTTTATCGGCGAACTATACATCGGCGGGTAATACTCTTTGTTTTATTGCGCCGTTTGTTACAGCCATCAGTTTTAAATGACACTATTTGTTAGTTGTTGCACTTGCTACGTTGTAGGTGGATTTAATGTTTAATGGCTATACAATATGGTCGGAAAAGCTGAATTTGAAAGCTTTCCTTTGATTTGTTTGAAGTCATTATTTATAAAAAACATTGTACTGAATCATGTAGAATTTAATCAAAGTTTGCAACTTTGTGTCCATATTCGGAACTCCAAAATTGACACCAAAAAATGTATACCCTTGCGTCATGGCTCTGATAAAGCATCTTTCATTCCATTACTCTTCGATATACCTACATAGTGTACTCACCGTACTCTGCCAAAGCCAAAACGGACCTTTCTTTATGGACGGGGTCTAACAAAAAGAGATGAGGCTTCCGTTCCTATTGGCGAACCATAAAAATGAGCTGCACGGTAAATGAGGCATTTAAAATTAAAATTAATTTAACAATCTGAGGACAAGTTATTTAAGTGAAACTCTTGTAGGCATGGAAGTAAGATCGAAGTCGAGGAATATGGATGTTGTCATCCTCGTTTCACAAGTAATGACAACATCCTCCGTCTGTTGCTCTCCTTTGTTTATAATATTATGTTGAATCTTAATGATGAAGAAGCTTTAAACGTTATCTAATTCTATGGGTGAAATACGTTGCGTTGCGTTTTAAGTACGAATGAACTGGTCTTGTGTATTAGCTAACTTTCTAGCGTGTCGAACGCGACAAATACACCCCTTTGTCCTTGGCCTTCATCCAAAAAGGCAGCTGTTTATGATTATCGTCTATCTCTAAAATACCATATAGATATTTTCTTTTTATAAATTCTTTAAACTTCATGTACAATAGTGGTACATATATAAGAGGACATAATGCCACAAGGCATTTTCACAATCTGTCTCGAAGGACCAATATTTACCTTCACAAAAAAATATTATTTTCAATAATTCTGGTATATCGAAAGGTTTTTAATAACGTTCATGCCGCAAAAGCAATATTCTTTTCAATTTCATGAAACCAAGAATGTCTGACATGATGACAGAGCGTTTAATATTTTTCATGGATTGTGTTATTGCGCCTAATGGTGGCGCGTTAATGAAACAATTAAATATAGTTGATTTATTGCGTGTTTGTCGGACTAATGTTGACTTGGAATAACAGAAAATTATGTTTGTTTGCAAAAATATAAATCTTTTATGTAAGTATAGGTGGTTCTCTCGTACTTATGCTTTAATACTATAATATGACAACATTGTCATGTCCTTAAAATAGTAACCAGGAAGAACCTTTTCCATGTAGGTAAATTTTATTTCACATGTACCTAATGTGAAATAAAATTTTGGCTCTCTGAAAAAAATGTTCATAGTCATTCTAAAAACGTTGCCACCACATTCATACTTACCGTATTCTGGATGGATTATAAAAATATCTGATCTGGGTAAACCGCTCCATATATGTACATACATGAATAAACAGAATATAGTGAAAGTAATCTATTGCTTGAATAAAGTTTCTCGCAAACATATCAACGGGAAAATTGCCATTTTTAAGAGTCCGTGCACGAAAATAACTCATTTTGAACATTTTTGATCACTACTTGTGGGAAAGGTAAGAAGAATATGAACCTTCTTTGTTGCTATTATAAGAGTCAGGTTCTTATTCTTGTCGACCGCTTGATTCTTTTTTTAAAATAATGTATATATTAATGGCAATCACCCATATACAAAACCCCTTTTTCGCAAAAGTAACGAGCGAGTGATGTTTGGGGTTCGCTGAACAAAGAACTACAAAATATTTTGAACATTAAAAAATATAAATGGCATCATTAAATAGTCTACTCGTAAAGTAGTTGAAAACATTATTGATTTCAATACGAAATATAGCAGAAAAAAAAAGTTGAAAAAACGTAATTTATGGAAAACTTCGGGACAAATAAGTATTTTTTTCTATACCTTAGAAACACTTTAAAGAAAATTTAAAAATTACTCATTAATCTCAAGGTAGCCCTTTAATAGAATCTGAATTTTAATTTATAAATAAACAATAACATCATTTCGTAAATGAAGGGCAAAGTGAACTATATTATCGACCGCGCAATCCCGATCCCGTCAGTAACGACCGGGCTCTCCCAGCGTGAACACGTATCACTTTGCTTCGCAAGCGCTCGCGAGTTATACGTAAATATATTTCCCAGATAAACGCAGACTACCACATTTTGATCCAGTAAGTATTTAGTTATGTATTATTAGTAGTATTTTTTAATATTATTATTTTTTTACTTTGGTTGTTTCTTAAGATTTTTAACATTTATTTCGTCTTCAAAATTAATATTATATAGAGGTAAGATTCTTTGTTTGTACATCATATGTTGTAACTTTGTAAGTATAGATGTAATTTGCGGAACTACTGATCTGATTCCGAAAATTAAGGTTTTTCGTCATGGGTGTCGTTTTCATGGTTTTGGGGTCGCTGATTACGAAAAAGAGGTCAAAATGAAAATCCAAGATGGCGCCCAGAGTTTTTGTTGGTTTTACGGTCATGGGTGTCGTTTTCATGCGTTTTGGGGTAGCTGATTACGAAAATGAGATCAAAATGAAATTCAAGATGGCGCCCAGGAAATTTTTAGGTTTTTCCTTCATGGGTGTCGTTTTTGTGGTTTTTGGGGTCGCTAATTACGAAAATGAGGTTAAAATCAAAATCCAAAATGGCGCCCAGGATTTTTTTTGTTTTTACAGTCATGGGTGTCGTTTTCATGGTTTTTGGAGTCGCTTATTACGAAAATCAGGTCAAAATTAAAATTGAAGATGGCCCCGAGTAAAATTTTCGGGTTTTTACTTCACGGGTGTCATTTTCGTGATTTTTGGGGTCGCTGATAATAAAAATGAGGTCAATATGAAAATCCAAGAAGGCGCTGATAATTATAATATAATAATACGTACGTAACGTAACGAACTACGTTCCTTACGGGAGTCTACAGACCGCACATTTTTTTTGGAATGTGAAATGGAAAAGTTGATCATGTCTCATACTCGAACGACTGCATTGAATCAGATAAAAATACAAGATCT
The DNA here is from genome assembly GCA_916618015.1 of Xestia c-nigrum. Taxonomy (NCBI): domain Eukaryota; kingdom Metazoa; phylum Arthropoda; class Insecta; order Lepidoptera; family Noctuidae; genus Xestia; species Xestia c-nigrum. Next base: position 6,299,064 of record OU745245.1, on the reverse strand, counting down.
TGTTTTCTAAATCTATTGGCGTCTCTTATTTGTTGTAGGTAATGGGTCGAAAGACAGGGACGCATTACGCATGCATTAATAAAAAGAAAAGGAAAGAACATGGGAGACTGATACGTGCTAGAGCAGCACTCAAAGAACGACAATCTGGTCAACTCGCTACGGTTTCGTTTCCAGAACACGTAAGTTTTTACTTTCCATCAGCGTCAGAATGTAGAAGTATTTACTAGTACAAACTAATATCAAATGTTGTTAATTTCAGGAAATCGATCAGCTGTACAGTTTGGACCATTTTTTAAATATATTTAAACTTCATGTACAAGAGTGGTACATAGGCGGACTTACTGCCAGGCATTCTCAACCAGTAGGTTAGAAACCTATGGGTTTCGGCTGTGGAGAACCTCAAGAGGCGTCATTAATAACCCTATTGGTGACTATATTTTCGAGCCGTTTAAGTTCGAAACTCTAGGACCGTGGGGTCCGAGTGCTCACAGCCTTTCAAGGAAATTTTGAAAACCGCTTAGTTGACACTTCCCGTGACCCTAGGGCTGGCCTTTACTTTGACCAAAGGTTTAAGTGTTGCCATACATCGTGGTAACGCCGCCGCCAGTCTCATGGGGATATTACCTACCAGTTGGCAGCGTTGAGGAGTTTTTTGACCACATTTTTAAAGTTTATAGTTTTAAATTATATACAATAACCTCCCTTTTGAATCACTCCATCTATTAAAAAACCAGAATCAAAATCCGTTGCGTAGTTTTATAGATCTAAGCATACATACTATACATAGGGACAGACAGACGCGGCAGGAGGCTTTGTTTCATAATATGTAGTTATAGTGAAGTAAGTAACCAAAGACATGCATCGGACTGTTTTAGCAAACTCTGTGTTTTTCGAAATCGTATTCTATTTGACGGCTAAGCATAAAGTTTTCTGGCGATCGGTGATAAACATTTAAGATTTTTCCACCGGAGTGGAAGGTGATCGGTACATTCAATTTTCTAAGCTTGTTAATACGGATATATTTTACCTCCACTATATTTTAAACGTGCTCCAACTGCTATCAACATGCCTCATAACACGTTTGGCAGCAGTTGAAGTCTTAAAAAATCTTCGACTATGACGCTTTGCTCCATACTTGTTGAGAACACTAGTACCATATATAATGCACTAACTAGCGCTTACCTAAGTATACAAATTTCTTTTTCTTTGTTCCTTAGACAGAACCTATTTGATTTGTTTTGTGACTACCTTCTAATAACTAAAGTGAATGCCAAATGTTTTTATCACGTCAAGTTTTTGTATCTAATATTGTTACTATGCCCGAAAATGCAATTATTAGTTTTGTACGGTCTTTTCGGTAAACCAACAGCAGTCAGTTATGACAGTGTGGATGGGAATACCGCTTTCCAATTTTGCATACTGTATTCCGCGGTTTATTTTACTATATCGCCGTGACATTTCGTGTAAATGTTTTGTTAAATTATTGGTAAATCTATGGAAGCCAACAATTCGTTTAAAATACGGACAATATAATACTAGAAGGAAGCACATTTTTATTGTATCTAGAACACTGCTCAAAAAAATTGGTGGCTGGTTTAGATGTCTATGTACACGCTTTTATAATAAACTTCCAACCCGCATTTAAAATGTCAGCTCTAATAAACACAAATCGTTTATAGAACTTAAACTGTGCCAAAAACTTTTCACTTATAGGTACTGTTAAAGACCTATATTGAAAACTAACACTTCTCCCGCGACGTATGTTTGTAACATACAAATTTTATAATTTAGTGTAGCCAAAACGGCTTGGAATGGAATTACTCCAACTCATTTTTTGTTTGTTTTCCTTTTTCTAGTAACTATTCTGATATGTTCGCATCCAGTTGACAATACACTTGACATTGATGAATATATGTTTTTTTTTTATATTTACCGTTTTGTAAAATGTTTGTACTTGTATCTAAATTATTCTAATACTGTCGGCGACGAGACCCTATCTCCTCACCAGAGTGCAAATAGTGGCCATACTTAGTGTATTACGTGAGTTGTTCAGTTGATTTAGTGATATTATTTGAAAACTTGTGATATTAACTTATAGATACATTTAATTAAGTAAACAATTAATATAATATCACTAGAATCGTGTTAGTTTATGATAACTTATCATCATCTTAATATTAAAGTCCAATCAGACTGGTTAGAAAGGAAAAAACGTAAATTAATTTTTTTTGTGTCATAATTACGTAACTCGAAATGATATTTTTTTGTTTGTTAAGGTATAACGTTTAAATTAATGTCAAATCGCTGGACTTGACTTAAAACCATTATTCACGCAAGAATCATGTAAATCGGTCCAGTCGTTTAGAAAATATAAAGCAAAATTGAAAGTAAACATTATGTACATCGTAAATTTCACACTTATTGTTCTATGATATTTAATGTAAGGTGCAATATGATTGTTTTAAGTGGAAATAGGTGCAATTACCTTTGTAAAAATGTATATATTGTGAAGTTTATTTAAATGAATAAAGAAGGTATTGGGTTCCAAAGGTTTCGGCTTTCGCGAAAATAAACGCAAAATTGGTTTCTAACAATTAAACCATTTTTATTTTGATTGTGATAAATATACTGTACACACACATTCCTGACTTTTATTTCTAAGCCTTTATAATTATGTACTTTAAAATAATATCGTCTACAGGATCAAAATTGTTTAAGCGATCACTACGCCCGATCTTCACCTGTGTGTGCGTGTATCTGCATGAACAATGCACACAAACATAGAATTGCAACGAATTTGCCTAAACTCTAGCGAGTGAATTTTGTGCACGGACTCTTAACCGACTTCAAAAAGGAGGAGGTTCTCAATTCGTCGGAACCTTTTTTTTAATTTTTTTATGTATGTTCCCCGATTACTCGAAGATGGTTAAAGCGATTGGAATTATCTTTTTTTTGTTTGAAAGGGTATATCTCCCTGGTGGTCTCATAATCATCAAATTGGGATCTGATGATGGGATCCTGGAGATATTGAGAGAACTCTTCAAATTTTATAGGCACACTTGATGTGATTTGGGTAGTTTTAGAAAGAGTACTTTCTTAAAGTGGTCCCATTTAAATTTGGTGAAGATCTGATGAAGAACTTCGGAGATAGGCAACGGAACTCCTCAATTAATGATAGCAAATGGACTAGAATTGCTGAAATCTCATGTCTATCTATTGTTTACAAAAAAAAATCGCGAACTTGTCTCTAAAAAAATCTTTTTCAATACACTTCCTCGAAAACTGGTTCTTTTCGCACTGCTATTAGTTTCAAAATGCAGTGTATTTCACACGCGTGCATTTTCCATGTTTTTTCCAAACACGTGCAGAAAGTAAAATTGCCACAGATAATTGATACATATACTTAGTCCGAATTGGTTCATTGCATAATTAAAAAAAACATTCACCTCTGACTCTATAGTCAGAGGTGAATGTTTTTTTTATATTTCGGAAAAGCGATCTACGTCTTTCTTTATAACATTTTTTGAATATTCAAATTGTGTTTATAAATTCAATATCGGTGATAAACATGATTATTTATAACTAATATTTACTTTTATAAACAAATTAACATTTATTTGTGTTCTAAATTCAAACACAAATTAAAATTTATATTTTATATTAGGCTGTATAACGGCTTCATACCTTTGCCTCTCCTTGAACATGGCGAAAGCAAAGCGCGGAAAAAAAAAAATTAAATCATAGTCTCGTGACATTCATGACACAAATATTTTACATTAATTTATTTTATTTCTTCAAAAGTGTATTGAAAAACGTTTGATACACGTGGACATTTGTTATTGCAGTTCTCGGCTCAAAAACACCCTCGCCTTACGGCTCGTGTGTTAATACCGCCTTGAACTACAAAAACAAATTTTCTCCACTTGTATCAAAATGTACTATTAACGAGTAAAACCCATACTAAAATGCATTTAAATATTGAAAAATAATTCTGAAAGCAACATATTAGCATCATAGTGTTTTTTATTCTGTCCAATAAATAGAATTTTGTAAATCGATCGGAACCACTCATTTCGCACTATCCGGCTCGCAGTGACTGACGTAACAACCACTTTGTAGTGTAAACTAATTAGAACTGTATTCTCACAGTATTTTAAACGAAGTTTGAACCACCACAAATATAGTTGCTAATTTCCTATAGTAGTCCCCTTAAACAGGAGGATGGCACTGTGGTCAGTGGTGGGACGTAGTTGTCTGAGTCTAAAATAATCTTTTATTTACAAATAAACAAATACATACAGGGTGAAATTGAATAGATGCGACAAATTTAAATATTCAATAATACGTGTTGTCAAGAAAATGTATAAAATATAAAATTAAAAAATAATTGATCAGTGTTACGAAAACCGTTAAAATAATAAAAGTATCAAAAATCTTGCCGACTCATCGCAGTGCTCAATATAGCGGTCATTTACCTAATTTTGCCTTATTTTTTCTTATTTATTTTGCATATTACTGGAATACCGATAATTCGTACTTAAATAAAGATAATAACATCAATGGACCTTTTGAAAACGATAATCGCGTAATTTTTTTTAACGATTTAGATTTTAGAAAAAACAGTTTATAATTACTATGTTACTGTAACTGAAGCTCCAATTTCATTTTGTCGCATTAATTAAAATTCACCCTGTATAAGTCCACGAACCGTTAAACACAATCACACCCACTCATGTACAAACAATTACCCAAGAATTTTGACACATTACAGCAATATATAAGACAGAATAATAAATTGAGCTTCACCAAATAAATTAGTTAATTTTGCACAAGTTAATTTGGCAACACCATTTATAAACTCGTCGGTATTCGGCAAGCTTAATTAGTATTTTAGGTAATTCTGGTTTAAGGAATATTACCGCAATCATGTCTGAAATTAGGGTAGATTTTTTAATTATTTGAGGACCGAAGTTTGTTTCGTATTGAGCTCGGTTTCGGGTAGACCGTATTGGGCAATTTGGGCAATGTGGCGTTAGGGAAGGCCATTTAGACTTTTAAGGTACTAAATGAGAATTATGTCCTACCTTCTGCCTAATGTCCGAAGTTGAGTCAAAAGAATAGTTATAGAATGTGAAGCTACGACTAACGGGTTTAATTTAGGTACGTTTCCCTGAGTATGTGGAGGATTAGTTTTGGTAGATGCTATTTTATGAGATGCTGAGCTAGTCTATTTCAATAAATTATGTTTATTGGAAAATACACGAGATTCAAGGTGTGTTTTTCATTGTTTTCATGGGCCGTGAGATCCAGATATATTTTTCCAATCTTGAAGAAGACTTGATATTTTCGTGAAGACTGCCAAATAGGAAAATCTCTTGTCAGTTTTAAAACAATATTAATCATTTTAAATAACACCTTTAGCACGAGTAAAAATATCAGGTTCAATAGGAATAACTTCCTACTCCATGTTTGAGGTTTAGAGCTACCTTTAATGGCTCATCCACACATGCCGCCGGCTTATGCCACCGGGTTTGCCGTTGGCCTCCAGGCTGCCTTGCCTGTCAGGTAAAAGATGCGCGTGCCGACCGCCGCCGGGTTGGCCGCCGGCCGTGCCGCTCGGCATGTGTGGATGTGCCATAACAATGACATGGTTTATAAGTTGTAACTGATAAACTTTGAATTAAGAGCTTTTGCTCTTATTTCGAGTTTCTGTTTTTGCTCTCCTTGATTCCTTTTGTTTAAAATATTTAGCTGCTTACTCAAGTATTTGGAATTTGTTTGTGACATTACGTCGAAACGCATACTGCAGTCATTTTCTAGAGCATAATATTTCAGACTTTAATGGAGTACCAGGGGGCTGTATCCAATAACCATTACTTAGAAGTGCTGTAAAATGTCTAATATTGTTTCTTACAGTCTCTCATACAGTAAGTAATGGTTTAATTAAATGTTTATTAGGACTTAAAGACGGATTGCTTTTAGCGATAAGACCGCCCGTGGTATGTGAAATGTTATATTTTATAAAAATTGAAAGGAGAATGAATCAAAGTGGTTCAAGTATCCACCACCAACGAGACCACTTTTGACGTAGTCCACTAAATAGAGAGTAACTTTTAGTACCTATGGGACAAAAAAAAATTAGCTGTCAGAAAAGAGTTATGACTTTCATGACTTTTAATTAAAATAATCAATACGCTTCAAAAATAATTCACTTATTAAATAAATAACAAATAATATTTGATCAAAAGTCGGTGGAACCACAATGTTTGCGGTCAATGAATCTACATAGCTCTAGCTGTATTTCGATCACTGTTTATTACATAGGTCACGTTAGTCGTGGATATAAATTCCTAACACTTTTGTTTACTCTCCTTTGTATGATGTACATAATAAAGAATATTCTACCTACCATCTATCTATCTAAGCACCGACTGTGTGAAGAAAATGTCGTCAATTTTCTCAGGCCATCTCTATTTTTCAGGTTGTGTTGAACGAACACTATATTAGAAAAATGTGTCACAATTTCACAATACTTTATCAATATTGGGGCTTGTCACCGAGTTATATTTGAATACGTGTACCTATCCTTTACTTTCTTTCGGAAGTAGTTTACTTTTATGTGTAAAACTGTAAGGTAAGGTAGTCTAATAAGTACCAACTGTAGTTCCATCCGAACAGAGGGCTATGTTTACATAACATCACGCTGGTACGCTGTGAAGGGGTAAGCGCATGTGATCCACTAAAAAGTGAAAACTAAAAACTTTTTTGCAAAAAATTAATCCGACTTCAAAAAACTCTTTTGTGTTTTTTATACAAGAGAACAGTAAGTATTAAACTAGGTAGCACAACATCAAGTTAACGCAGATAATCTTTAAACATATTTTAGATAAATTAGTCATAGAATACTTGACTAGCAAGACTTGAAACTGAGCAAGTATATAAATTAAAAGTGTAACATCTAAATATCTATTTATTATTTATTTTATTTATTTATTAAAACTTTATGCACAATTAAAACTGTACAAAGGCGGACTTAATGCCTAAGGCATTTTCTACCAGTCTACCTTAGGGTGATGCAGAGATAATACACAGTAGGTGCAATAATGGAAAAAAAGACTAGAAATTATTTATAACTCAAACATATAAGAATAAAATAAATACATACATACATACATATAGCAAAATATATAAAGTTAAGAGAGATAAGAAAAACCTAGTTTGGAGACGAATCTGCCAACTCCTTGCGAATAAGCTCTCGAGCCTTCATTTTGAAAGTGAAACGACTAGTCAACTAGACTATTAAAGTTATGACAATCAAATGTAACTAAACAATGCAAAAGCAAATCTCCTTTCGGACCCCGTAACCTTAACCTTGTCATTGTTTCGTCTAGTCGGAAACATGTCAGGGCTTACCCCGACGGGGTACAGATATGTCAACAGTACCCTACCTCACAAGACCCCTACACACCCCACGGGTAGACGCGGTGACACGTTAATACGTTACCTACATGATTCACACCGGAAAAACCCTTTAAGCTAAATTTACGTAACGGAAATAATTCTCCCCTTATCACAAAGGACCCAAATCCTGTCGTTGGTATAATAATATTTGTGTTGTAAGTATGAATGCTGTTTCCAATCCGACATATTACGTAACACCTTATTATGTAATTGGTAACCATCCAGTTTTCTGGGCTTATTTTCACCGCCTTAGGTCCAGTAAAACAGAGGGTACCTAAACTGGTTTTGAATAATAAGGTTTTTTCAGTAAGTATTCAATTTTTTGCCACCTAAATAAAATAATATTTTCAATCAGAAAAATGTAATCAATAAAAGGCACCTGGACATCATTTTCAATAATTTGTCCTGACGATAGTTAGGTCTGTACATTAAATGTAGACAGATGAATGATCGGTCGATATTTACCGATTTATTTGTCGAGTACCTGAAAAATATTACATTTTGATAAAAGTGGAGAAAGATTGTTATTGTAGTTCGAGTCGGTATTAACACACGAGGCGAAGGCGAGGATGTTTTTGAGCCGAGAACTGCAATAACAAAATGTCCTCGTCTATCAAATGACGTTTTTCCACACAGTTTTGAAGAAATAAAATAAAAGAATGTAAAATATTTGTGAATTATAACGAGACTATGATTTTTTTCCGCCCTTATAACTTTTGCCAGGTTGAAGGAGAAGCAAAGAAATGAAGCCGTTATACAGCCTAATATAAAAAAACCGACTTCAGAGAAAACAAAAAAGTGAAAAATAACTTCAGAAAAAACGCTTCAGAAGTCGGTGACAAAAAAACTAAATCAATCAAAAAAAGGTCACCGACTTCTGAAGCGTTTTTTCTGAAGTTATTTTTCACTTTTTTGTTTTCTCTGAAGTCGGTTTTATTTTTTGTAAAAAAGTTTTTATTTTTCACTTTTTAGTGGTTCACATGTGCTTACCCCTTCACAGCGTACCGGCGTGATTTTAGGTTATGAACTGGTGTAAACAATAGACAGATATGAGATTTCGGCAATCCCAGTACATTTGCTATCATTTATTGAGGAGTTCCGTTGCATATCTCCGAAGTTCTTCATCAGATCTTCATCAAATTGAATTGGGATCACTTCGAGAAAGTACAATTCCTAAAACTACCCAAACCGCTTCTAGTGTGCCTATAAAATGTGAAGAATTCTCTCTATTTCTCCAGAATCCCATCATCAGCTACTGATTTGATGATTATAAGACCACACAGGAAGCACCAGCTTTCAAATAAAATAAAAACGATCAGAATTGGTTCACCCAGTAGAAAGTACTGAGGTAACAAATATTTTCGAAATCGGGTGTATTTTACACATGTGCGTACCCCCTTAGAGCATACAGGCGTGATGTTACGTCATAATATAGTATAAACAATGAACCTACAAGCGATGGCAGCAATCACTGCAGATTTGCTGTGTATTTTTGAAGAGTTCCGTTGTATATCTCCGAAGATCAGCATCAGGTCTTCAGCAAACTAAAATGGGACCAAACGGAAAGCACCAGCTTTCAAACAAAAAAAGAACCATCGAAATCGGTTCACCCAGTCGAGAGTACTGAGGTAACAAACACAAAAAAAAAAAAAAAAAAAAAAAATTCAGACGAATTGATAACCTCCTCTTTTTGGAAGTCGGTTGAAAAATGGCTTTTGTTTGTTTTTGAATTCAAAACACAGATAAATGTTATTTTGTTTAAATATTAGTTTAAAATAGTCATATTTATCTATGATATTGAATTTATAAACACAATTTGAATATTCATAAAAAATGTTTACGCCGCCTTGAAGATGTAAAATGCTTTGCCAAAATTAAAAAAAAAAAAACATGTATAGGCATTAAACCAATTTGGACTAAATATCCTAAGTTTTACTTTCCGCACACGTGTGGAATATATATCAAAACAAACGTGTGTGGAATAAACTGCACTTTGAACCTAATCGTAGTGCGAAAAGAACCAGTTTTCGAGGAAGTGTATTGAAAAGTATATTTAAAAAGACACAAGCCGTTCGATCGATAACATTTTCCATCGGCTAAAACGAACAAACGTTCAATAAAACTTTCATCCTCTTTTTATAAAAGGTTTAGGGGACAGTAAATATTATATATACCCTTCCGTGGATTACCTACTTCCACGGGAGGAAATCAAAGCTCACTTTAGTCATATGATCTCTTGTTTCTAGAATGGTTTAGGCCGTACGTCTCTCAGACATTATTAGCAAATCAAAATTATTAGCAAAATACTGTTCCAGTTTTTAACTAAGAACATATTATTATAATCACCCTAAAACATATCTAAAGCGGACATAACTCTCATTAGTCAGCATTTGCGTCATCTGCCGGCAGAGACAGTAACATACGAACTGTTTCATAATTATTCTCCCTAAGCCCGTGGGTGGTTCAGACTGGCACGTTTACTGCCAGGCTGCCAGGCTGCCACTGTGATATATCAAAGCCCTCCAGCCACTTGCGTCACGAGAAACAGTATAGTGATATAGTGGTAAGTGGTGTAAGTGGTAAGTTCTGTTTAGAATATTATATTATTACTAGCTGACCCACGTAACTTCGTCTGCGTCACATATTATAAGAGAAAAACGAAAGGAAAAAATAAACCTTTTTTCCAACATTTTTCATTCCTGCTCCGCTCCTAATAATCGTAACGTGACGACTCGAATGGCGTAGTGGTAGTGACGCTGCCTTACGTTCTTGGGGTCCTGGGTTCGAATCCCGGTAGGAGCAAATGTTTTGTGTGATGAGCATGGATATTTGTTTCCGAGTCATGGATGTTTATATGTATAATAAGTATGTATTTACAAACAAAAAAGTATATATGTAGTATATCAACTATCTAGTATCCACGATACAAGCTTTACTTAGAGTGGTACTAGGTGGCGCTGTGTGTTAATGTCCAGCGAGCGAGATTTATTTATTTATTATTATTTATTATAGAAGCCTAAAGCCTTCCCCGATAAATGGACTATCCAACACAAAAATATTTTTTCAATTCAAACAAACAAACTCTGCTGCTTTATAATATTAGTACAGATAATTAAATTTATGTTTGGTGTCTCATAAGTTGTGTTAGAATAGTGTTAAGAGTTCAAAGACTACTTTACTATCTAAGTCGGTAGGTAACGTCGATCAAGCTATTTGGTTTACATTTTACAATGTAATCAATGCTTTTTAAAATGTAAACCAAACGTTTCAAATCAGTCAATTGTCACTGGAAGATTGTAATTTAGCATTCTCCTGCTCGCATCTCAATTAATTTGGTATCGGCGCAACCTGTCTCTTCTACCATACTTGTCTATGTATAAGTCGTAAAGTCATGAGCAGAGAATGCAAATCCGTTCTGTTTTAAAATCAGGATTTTTAGTAACGGATTTTTGGTCCACTCCGGATTTTACAAAAAAATCATGAAAATAAACAAATCTGCTCATATTCGTTTATTAATAAGATGTTCCTTATATTTGTGTGAATGGGTTTGAATATAAACACATTTAAAAAAAATATTTGAAATTATTCAAATTCAATACCGTGGTTGGTTTGGTTTTATAGCATTTGTACATATATATTTTACATATTTTAAATATTTCTTTAAAAAAAAACACAAAATTGTGGTCCGCCGGTGTCGGGAGCAAGGTCCAAACTTAAAGATCAAGAGACAGGAACCTCCTCACAATGCAGGCCATGTCGAAGAGTACTGCCTCCTGAATCAGGCCCTTGATCCAACCGCCTAAAGAGAACCTCGACAGATATTCGTCGAGGCTCTTGGCCATCACGCCATTGGCCGTTACAACATCGGCACAATTGTAGCAGAGTTCACATTCCACATGTCGCGAACCTTGTGTGCCTAGTCAAGATTGTTTATTTGTTTCTCATTCTCAGCTTACACGAGGTTCTCATCATGCGGGATGGTAACATCGATTATCATTAAGCGACGCGCTGATCGGTCTCTCACCGCTATGCCAGGCTTATTGGCGGCAAGAGTCCTGATGTCAATAATTAATAATACTGATCCTAGTTCAACGTGACATGGTTATTCTCGAGAAGTGGGTCGGGCATATACTTTTAGTACGTTACCTCAGATTCCACATGTTTATATTTCAAGGCAAGTTGCCGGTGAATTATCCTAACAACTTGGTTGTACCTATGCAAGTACCCGCCGTTAGCCAGACGAGAAGAACCAGAAATAATATATCTGATGGACTCACTCGGCCGGTGGCATGCCCGACACACGAAAACCGCCCCGTCCTTCATAATATGTTTCCTGTAGTTGACCGTTCTACATAACTTCGTCTATAATAAAATTTAATTAACTCTAATTTTTTTTTTTTTTTTTTAATAAATAAATAAAATTATTCCAATTTTTTATTTTTTCTAATTTAATTTAATCCATGTTATTTATTTTAACTTAAATATTTAAGTGTAACCTGCATATTTTACCAAACTATGTATTTATTGTTTCAATTAATTGTATATTTATCTCCGCATAATGTAGTGCATGCTGTGCTTTTCTGTAAGTAATGAGGCGCTTAGACTTAAGTTTGTGATGTACAAATGATATTATAACAGTGTACTCATTGTTGAGAAGCCATATAATAAATAAATAAAAAATACATAATCGCACAGACAAAACCTTCAGTTTCCCCAAAGAGCTCGCCGGAATATAACCAGGACACAGACGCTAGAAAATTTACATCGGACCAAACTCTAGCAGTCTCATGCGAACTTACCATCGCAGGTGTGTTAATTGTGTTTATTGGATTGAAAATATATTTACAAAATTATTTTATATGATATGAGACGCACCTGTATTGGTACCTATTAAAATATCAGTGACAGCATTGACAGCGGACCACAGCGGACTGAAATTGACACTCGCCGATTAATTCTGATCCACTCATTATTGTTAGTGTTTTCCGTTTATACGTTTTGAGTGTTTCCCGATTATCTGATAATTTTTCTGCCTACCTTGTGTCGTACAAGGTAGGCAAAGTTGTTTACTTGTACTGTAGGCGTACTTGCTTCCGTATTTCCGACTGATAAATCTGAATGTATTATTTCATACCATTCTCATCTCCTTACATCCGGGCCCAAAAATGATTGTAATCGTTTCCTTTTACTTATCAACATTAATTTTTCTTTTTACTCCTGTAAATTCCAAAAGAACCATACTGCGCTTTATTTAAGCACTAGCGGACGTCACGCGGTTTCACCCTCGTAGTTCCCGATCCCGTGGGAGTACGTGCATAAAATGTAGCCTGTGTTACTCAGGGTGAATGTTGCTTTCCAATGGTGAAAGAATTTTTGAAATCGGCACACAAAAATACAAAATTTTCCTCTTTATAATATTAGTGTGGATGTAGATAACATTTCACTTTTATTTACCTTAAAGCACTGAAGGTGCTAACGCCCTAGCAAAGTCACAAGGTGTGGCGTCGGTGTACCTCACAAATGAAGTAGTAATCTGACTCTATCCGTAACCGCACGTAGTCAGTCAGTGTCATGGGACGCAAATTGATGACCGCAGAACTTTATCGCAGCGTTGCATGCGCCACGCTACTCAGTGTGGGGTTGACATTTTGGAAGGTGAAATGTAATCCATTATAAAAAGTACATTTTCATGAAATGATTTTATTTACCTACGGATAATCAATAAGTGACAATTGCTTTAAAATCGACGACGATCCATAACGACGTCAAACAGGATTGACATAAACTTTTCGGTGGCTTATGTCAGTTTTATACAATGTTGAAATTAACTTAACTTATCCGAAAACGAGTAGGTATGTCCTTTGCGTTCATAAACTTGTCTTTATAAATAGGCAGAATTAAGCGTATTTCTAAAATGAATCACAAAAAAGAATCCTATCAAATTCGAGGTGAATGCTAAAATATTTTCAAGGTCAAAAAAGTAGGATTCGAAAAGAGAGTGCAGCCTCTTTTTTTGAATCCTACTTTTCGATTGATGGGCTTTTCTGGATAATTGATCGGCCAAGTTACTCCTTTAATCCTATCAAATTCGAGGTGAATGCTAAATTTTCAAGGTCAAAAAAGTAGGATTCGAAAAGAGAGTACCTACAGCCTCTCTTTTTGAATCCTACTTTTTCGTAGGATGGGCTTTTCTGGATAATAGATCGGCCAAGTAACTCCTTTAATCTATACTTATATATACAGGGTGTCCAGTAAATAGCACGACATACTGCAGGGGGTGATAGCTAGGGTCACTACCTATCAATACAACACAATATATGTTCAGCAAAATCTTACGGATTTGCAGTTTTACAAAAATTTCCGAAATACCGAAAAATCTCTACCTTGAAACAGATTTTTAAGCATCTCGTAATGAAAAAATCATTTTCTAGTACTTTTTTTTACATCAAATTATTCATGAATAGTTACTTTACTCATTAACAAGTCTTTTTTGTATCAAAGACAAGAATGTTTTCAAGAAATACTATTTTTTGTTGAAATTTGCACAGAACTATTTTCTTATCACTTAAGTTTAACCTACAGTGGTGAAAAAAAAATGTATGTGGCAGTTTTGTATAACAAACTTAAAAAATAGCTTGTTTAATGGTGATTTTGGAAAGATACAATACTAGTACATTTTCATTTTAAAAAATACGAAAAATGAGCTATTGTAGTTGATAAGAGCATTTTCGTTGAGTCTCGTTGTAAGGTCGTACTACGGTTCGAATTACATAATAATTAATCTACAACCGACCGGCCGGCCGGTCTGTAAATGACATCTTGAAGGATAAGGTGATAGTAAAAAAAACAGAGGAGTTAACTTTAATAAACATTTATTTAAATAAATTACAATAAATGCTCAAATTGCTTCCCTTGTGCCCTAATACACGCTCGGCATCTTCTTAAAAATGAGCTTTTGAGTCTTCTCAGGCTTATTTCCGATATTTTTCTTGCTGCAATGTTAACCCTTGCTCTCAATTCATTGTCGTTTTGGATCGGTTTTTCATAGACTTTGTCCTTCATGGCAACCCAATAAAAAAATCCAGGGGGTTTAGGTCCGGAGACCTAGGTGGCCATAATATCGGTCCTAGTCGCCCAATCCACCTGCCTGGATAAGCTTCATCTAAGTAGGCTCTTACTTCCCGGCCATAATGAGCATTCATCATTTTGAAGCCACATCACCTCTCTTAGCTCACTCGGAACATTTTCAAGGAGCGTGGGTAGGGTTTCTCGTAAAAACTCCAAGTAATTATTGGCATTTAATGTAAATGAGCAGCTATTACTCATTCTCATAGTGGTTTTTGTCAAAATTACGTTAATTACATTTTCAACAAAATCAGCTTCTCTGGAACTAAAATAGCATTTTTTTGTATTTTTTTTAATGAAAATGCACTAGTATTGTATCTTTCCTAAATCACCATTAAACAGGCTATCTTTTAAGTTTGTTGTACAAAACTGCCACATACATTTTTTTTTCACCACTGTAGGTTAAACTTAAGTGATAAGAAAATAGTTCTGTGCAAATTTCAACAAAAAATAGTATTTCTTGAAAACATTCTTGTCTTTGATATAAAAAAGACTTATCAATAAGTAGTGTAATTATTCACAAATAATTTGATGTAAAAAAAGTACTAGAAAAGGATTTTTTCATTACGAGATGCTTAAAAATCTGTTTCAAGGTAGAGATTTTTCGGTATTTCGGAAAATTTTGTAAAACTGCAAATCCGTGAGATTTTGCTGAACATATATTGTGTTGTATTTGTAAGGTATTAGTATAAAATATGATTTAGAAATTAGTTATAAGTAGGAGGTAGTTGTCCACACTTTTTGTCTTGATCACTTCGCTAATAAACGTCTTTGGATATGCTGTTGTTTCCTTGCAATAATAAGTAATCTGCTTAATATCTCTCAGTGGCGACGAGAATACGGGATTTCACATTAATCCAGTGTTATATAAACGTATTAAGAACGTAAAAATGTCAATCGGAAAAATTTCCGAGTTTAATGTGGAAGTAGACAATTGGCGGTTGTACGTGGAACGATTGGAACAATATTTTATCGTGAATAAAATAACTGAAGAGTTAAAGGTGCCTACATTAGTGACTGTGATGGGAGCGAGAGGTTACGAACTTTTGGTGAATCTTTGTACTCCGGATAAACCAACCAATAAAACATTTAAAAATTTAACGGACATTTTGGAGAAACATCTTCAACCACGCCCCAGTGTTTTAGCGGAACGTTTCAAGTTTCATCATAGAAAACAAAATACGGGGGAGAAAATAACCGATTACATAGCGGAACTAAAAGAAAATGTCAAGAACGTGTGATTTTGGTCAGTGGCTGAACGAAGGTTTGCGTGATCAACTGGTATGCGGGTTAGCAAGTGAAACGATAAGACAGCGATTGTTTGCGGAGGAGAAGTTAGATTTCCAGAAGGCATGCACTCTAGCTATGAGTATGGAGTCAGCTGAAAAGGACGCAGCCTTGATGGAATCCAAAGGCGCGGGCGAGGTTGCATCTGCAGATTGTCAGGCGATTGCGGGAGTGCAGAGGAGAAGGGAGGCGGTGATGCCACGGGGCCGAGGCAGCGGACGAGTGCCGGCGAGCGGCAGCACGCGCTCCAACGTGATGGTTGGCGAGATGCGCAATACGGCTACCCGTCGCGGCGCGGGCGCATCTGTCACCGTCGTCGCCAGTGGACCAGGCGGGGCCAGGCCGCGCCAGCATTGCCGAGTATGTGGCGCTAATCACGACACGAAGTCGTGCAGGTTTGCACGCTATGTGTGTCGGGTGTGCAACCAGGCGGGCCATCTACGACGAGTGTGTCCGGTAGTCAATAATGCGGGACATAACTTTATCGATGACACTACCGAGTTCAGTAGCGGTGGCAGTGACGAGGTAACAAATATTAATCAGTTATCCTTAGGAAATTATCCCCCAATTTTTATATCTCTAGTGATTGCTAACAAATGTATAAAGATGGAATGTGACACCGGTAGTGCCGTATCTTGTATTAATTATGATGTTTACAAAAAGCATTTTGCTAATATGAAGCTAGAGAAATGTAACTTGTTATTGAGATATTATACGGGTGAAACTATTCGTCCATTGGGTGTCATAAAACCGGTTGTTAGATACAAAGATAAAAGTAAAAACTTGAACTTGTTTGTAATTTATAACGGGAAGACTATTTTGTTAGGTAGACAGTGGATAATGGAATTAGGTATAAATATACCCACTGCCAGTAGTAGTGATTGTTATGTAAACAGTGTGTCCTGTGAAGATTTTAATTTTAAGGAATTTAGTTCCAGATATTGTGAGGTGTTTGAGGACGGCTTGGGTCGCTTCACGGGTGGCAAGGTCACCATTCATTTGCGCGAGGGAGCGCGGCCGGTGTACATGCGCGCGCGACCGCTCGCCTACGCGCTCCGCGAGCCTGTGGAGCGGGCGCTCGACCAGCTGGTGCGTGATGGCGTGCTCACTCCTGTCGACCGCTCCGACTGGGCTACGCCCATCGTGCCCGTTGTCAAGAAGGACGGTAACATTAGGATTTGTGCTGACTATAAATTAACTTTGAATAAAGTGTTGGAAGTCGACCGTTACCCATTGCCAAGGGTAGAAGACTTACTAGCTCGCTTACATGGTGGACAGCGGTTCTCAAAAATTGATTTGTGTCAGGCCTACGCACAATTTGAACTAGATAAAAGTAGGGAATGCACGGTAATTAATACCCATAAGGGCTTATTCCGGTATAATCGACTCGTATATGGTCTTGCGTCAAGTCCAGGGGGGCGATCGCGCTATTTTGTAAAATGAACAAATGTCTAAAGATCGGTTTTGGTTCAACTCTGACTGTAATTCAGTTATAACGAAATTTGGTATCGCGCTAAAGTTTATGTGATGACCAAAGTCGAACTGAAACTGAACCATTCTCATAATCAAAACATTAGAGGTGTATCAATGTAACCTAGTATTGTTAGCATAATCGACCGTCGACTCAGCGTTTAAATTGTTGTACCTCTAGTTTTGACAGCACTTGTCTATGAGTTATGTTGCTTTGGTTGGAGTTTAGGTGGGAATTTCGAAGAATTTGAAGTGGTGACTGAAAAAATGTCGAGATATGATTTCAAGTGGTTACCTATTTAGCTTAGAAAGTTACTTGTATCCTTTCAACATCTCGGGAGTGAATACGTGTTTTAAATATATCAAAAAATCTGTGAAATATTTTGTATTGGTAAGTATTTTAATTCTCTTGAAATAATGGCATTTATTTTATTAATTATAAATACACAAAGATACTTTTAGTAATTCTGTACAATAATTGATTTATGAATAAGATGACCCACTGAACAATTTTAGATAAATAATTAGTTAATTAATGCACAATTACTATTTATTTACTGATTTCGAATACGGAGTCGATGTCGGCTATGCGCCACTAGCGGCCTCCTCAGTTTAAGTCTGTTACTGATAATGTATTTATATTACCTATTTCTGAGTTTATTCATCGAATTTTATAGAAAATGGAGCAACAGCGTCGCAGGTCCACGACTGTTCGCCAACTGGAGATGATGTTGGAGTTTTTAGAAGGCCACAAAGACCTTGCTTTAGGTAGAATAAAATCTAAAGAATTTCGTGCGACAGCAGACCGACTGTGGAGGGAGTGCGCCGAGATTCTAAATCCTTTTGGAGCAGTTAGGACGGCAAAGGAATGGGCCAAGGTTTGTAGTTCTCTTTATCTTTAAACTTTCTTACTTATAGAAATAATACTTTCATTTGGTGCTGCATAAAGTTTAAGTAAGTAAGTGTAACAATACCAACTAACTTGTTTTAGGTGTGGAATGATCAAAAGTGCAAAGTAAGGGCTAAATTGGTTGCCATCAATTCTGGCCAACGGGCTACTGGTGGTGGGCCTAGTAAAGAACCCATTTTGAGCCCGCTGGAGAATAAAGTGGCCTGTATTATAGGCATGGATGTTGGCCCTCTACCTGATGTAATGCAAGACCAATTATTACCTTCAAGAGCTGTAAGTATTATTTATTGAAATAAGTTACCTAACATACAGTGCAAACATTCTCACCTTGTCATTGTCTGTTTCCTAAGGTTGTACTTATGCACATTTTCCAATAATATTATTCTCTCATGCACTGCACTTAATCCTATCCTATTTATAGCTTTTCATGCTTTAATTATTATTTCTATTCATTATAGGATGATGGTTTAGACTTAGAAATTATTGAGGAACACATCACAGAAGAAAATGAGGTTGAGGCAGGAAATATTTCACCACAAAACATAGTGTAAGTGGTATTAAATAATAGGGTCATTGGCTGTTCAAGCACTAAATATTTTATTTTAATGCCTGTATTTATCAGGTTCAGACTAATAACGATTTATTATTTATTTTCAGCTTTGAAATTCCATTTGGTGAGACAGTAAATGCTGCTGCTTCAAACTCTCAAGTAGCAATAGAAACATCAGCCCACCAAGCTGCTGTTGATATGACAGACTCTATAGATACGCCAAGGGCATCTACAACAGGTTAGTACATAGTTTAATACTGTTTGTGATTGTTTTTAACATCATGCGAAAACCATAGAAATAGTGCATAGTACATATATATATATATATATGTACTACGCACTATTTATATGTATTAACTTTTAATGAAAGTAATTAATTGTATTTTATTAACAGACAGAGTTGTCTTTCGGGCGCGTGGCCGTCGTAGGGCTGAGAGCCGAAGGACACACACTTCAACTTCAGCACAGGAACAAGCTCCACACCAAGCACAATGTAATAATGCTTTGTAGTTAATGTGCCTAATATCAAATATACTTTTTTTATTTTCACTATAAAACAACAACATTTTTATTTATTTCAGCCAGCAGAAGCATGTTGGATCAGTCAAGGGAAATGGTGCTGAAAATTGAGCAGCTGAGAGCAGAGGCTGCTCTGAATAACTCCCAAGCTGCTCTACAAAATGCTAATGCTTTAAGAACTGTAGCCGAAGCATTTAAATTAATGTCTGAAAGTATGGATAGATTGACGCAGCAGGTAATATCTATTTTTATATCAATTTAGGTAAGAAAAAAGAAGTATAGTCAACTAAGAAATGTGCCCTAAATTAATACTAAAAAAATGTATACCTAGATAATATATTTTTTTTTTACTATTTCTATATATTCCTCATGAGTACCTACAGTGTTTTCCTATAATTGTTATTTGAAAATGATTAAGTACTTGTAATTGATTTATTTATGCTATCATGTAATAAACTTCTAGACTAGATTAGGTAAATATGTATACTTTTCTCTATTTTTTATTATCTATTTCTTTTTCAGTATTGTTCCCAGCAAAGAAGAGAAGATCAATAATAAATTGATAACATACTTACATACTTTATATTAATACATATTAATTAAACTCATTTACTTAGTTCAATTTGATTTATTTTATGTCCTATTATTCCACAACTGACTAATAATTGCGTTCCTCCGCGCGCGGCCCAGCTCCAACTCGGAGAGGTGGCGGCGTGCTGCAGAGCGCTGCGCAAGGCCTCCGCTTGCGCCCTCCGTCAGGCTGCGCTCACGAGCCGCCTCCTCGTCCGTCAGCGGAGTGTATGCCACATGAGCTCTGTGAGCTATGTTATGTAGCACACAACAAGCATTTGTTATTCGCGCAGCCATGTGCGGTGCGTAATGCATCTTCCTGTCTACCAACAGGCACCTGTGAAAAGGAGAAAAAGATAGCTACTGTTAGGTTCATCTATTTGTGTTGTTTTATAAATTCAAAAATTGACTTTGGAACACCTTTATTTACCTGAAGCGAGCTTTTAAAACTCCTATGCAACGCTCAACTACACTTCTGGCAGACAGGTGGAGGTTCTGGTAATACTCCTCTGGAGTACCTGGACTGGGGTTTGTGATGGGAATCATCATAGTTACCCTCAAAGGGTATCCAGAGTCTCCTGCAAAATAATTTTACATTGTAAAAAATAATAAGTTTCACTGTTATAAAATATTCAGACTTACAAAAAAGAAATTATTGAAATTAATAAGTATCATACATACCCAAAAGATAAACATCCTCTCCCTCAACCCTATGAAGCCTATCTAGATAGGCATTTAAATAATTGTTGGCCCATACAACACTATCATGTGTAGAACCAGGATAACTGGCGTCCACACATAATATATATTTAGATTTGAGTCGCACATCTGAAATATAACAATAAAATGTCAATTAATCAATCAAAACATTTAAAACTTTTACAACACCAAAATAGACAAAAACTTTAACTTACAATCATAACATTCATAGAATGATACCCTTTTCTGTTTTTATATCTCTCCTCGTGTTCATTAGGGGTAACAATTGCCACATGAGTGCCATCTACACAAGCCAGAACCCCAGGCAATCTATACTTTCTGAAGAATCTGAAAATAAATAGTACAACTTGTCAGCTACACAGTCAAAACCATTTTATTACCAAACCATACCAATAGGTAATCTAAAATGTGAAATAGTGGTAGGTAAAAATTAGAATTTTATAATGTAGGTAATTATAGTTACTTACTCTCTTTTAATTTGCTCCCTATCATGAAGTTGAAAGGGAAATGATACATATTTGTTGAGGATTTCTGGCTTGTTGAGTGCCAAGGTCACTTGTTTCACAATTTTGGAGACACTTGACTGGGAAACACAGTGTTTCCGACTGTCTCCCACAATCGTCTGGTATGAGCCAGTAGCATAAAATGCTAAAGCAACTAGCACCTAAAACCAAGTTGTTGGTCAGTATTTGAATACTCACTTAGTTCTAATTTAGGCAAGGAAGGAAATGGCATACCTATAGCAATGATTCATATTACAGGCATGTGATGATGTACCTAATACATTTCTAGTTCTAGCATGGTTCTAGGACTTCGCATTGTGTTACTAACCTTCGTGGTCACATCTAAAGCATCCGAACGTAATGTTGGTGGCAAATGAGGAGTTAATTCGATAATTAGCCCTCGAGCTAACTCCTTCGACAGTCGATATCTCTTGATGAACTGTCTGTCGCTTAATTTGAAAGCTGCACTTTGTAACCTTGCACTCAGATTCACTTTTTTTGATTGGGCCCGTGCAATGGCCACATCACACTCGTGCGCCGTTTCCATGAAGTCTAGGTACATCATTTTAACGATTTTTACTACTTTTTATCACAAAAACACTAAACCAATTCAGAAAAAGTTGCTCCGTAGTAACTTTAACACAATGGTTTGGTTTTGTCTCTGTTCTAGTCCAACTTCGGTTCAAACATCTGTCAACACTTTAGCGCGATGCGAAAAGTACTTAAAATCGTGTTTCGGTTATGGTTTAGTTTTGATTTGGATGGGATTTTTTAGCGCGATCGCCTCCCAGGAATATTTCAGAAGAAACTAGAGCAACTATTCGCTCACTTGCCTTATGTTGGTGTATTTTTAGATGACATTGTCATTAGTGGGCGAGACACCCCGTCACATTTAGAGAACCTACGTAAAGTTTTCGATATATTAAAATCAAATGGTTTAAAGGTTAAAAAAGAAAAATGCAGTTTCTTTGCCGAATCTATTACGTATTTAGGATATGTCATATCGAAGGAAGGCGTACACACTTGTCCTGATAAGGTCAAAGCCATAATGAAAACCCCCACTCCTACAAACGTAAGCGAATTAAGGTCATTTTTAGGAATGGTAATGTATTATGCTAAGTTTATTAAAAACATAAGTTTTATTCTAGCACCACTTTATAAGTTATTACGAGTAGGAATCAGTTTCGTATGGGACGAACAGTGCAAAACCGCATTTAGCACCGTAAAGGGGTTGTTGTCCTCTAGTGAAGTATTGGCGCACTACTCCCCCGACCTGCCACTGATTCTGACAACGGATGCAAGCGGCGTGGGAGTGGGCGCGGTGATCTCGCACGTCACGCCGGACGGCGAGCGGCCTATAGCTTATGCTTCGAGATCACTTACTAAGGCAGAACGTGCCTATGCTCAAATAGAGCGGGAAGCTCTCGCTATAGTGTATGGTGTTAGGAAGTTCCACCAATATCTTTATGGTAGGCGTTTTAAGTTGAGAACAGATCATAAACCGCTGACATGCATATTTGGTAGCAAGGCTGGTATTCCCGTGATGGCCGCCAGTCGTATGCAGAGATGGGGAGTACTGCTGTCAGGATACAATTATGATATTGAATATGTCTCATCCTCTAAAAATTGTGCAGATGCCTTGTCGCGGTTACCACAGCACCATAGTCAGGCCTATCCCGTAACAGAGGTAACATATCTTAACTTTGTCGAGGATTTTTTACCAGTTACACACAATGAAGTAAAGAAGGCGACTGCTACTGATACAGTATTGAGTAGGGTCCTTTTATATACTCAAACCGGATGGCCACTGCAATGTACCGACGAACAATTAAAGCCGTATTTTACAAGGCGTAATGAAATTTATTCAGAAGGAAATTGTCTTATGTGGGGTTATAGATTAATTATCCCCATGACATTGCGTTCTCAAATACGCAAACAGTTACATAGTAGCCACATGGGTATAGTAAAAACCAAATCGTACGCTCGTAGCTATGTGTGGTGGCCCAAAATGGATGCTGATATTGAAAACACATGCCGAAGTTGCGACACCTGCGCGGCCGAGTTGCCGGCGCCGCCACACGCGCCGCCGCAGCCATGGCCGTACATTACACAGCCATGGTCACGGTTACATATTGACTTTGTTCGGGTCAATCACCGAACAAATGAACATGTCAGCGTAATCGCGACACCGCGCTATATGCCTTAAATATTTTATGTATTACCTAAGTAAAATAGTCAGTACGCTTTCGGACAGCATATCGGGCGCGACTCAATCTCATCCTATTCACCTCATTAGTTTGATTAGTTAACCTTTATTACTGAAATATATCATCTTTTTAATCTTTAATCTTAGTTTATCTCAATCTCACCCCAACCCCGAACAGACTTCTTAGGTCCTTTAAAGGGAATGAAATTTATACACTGAAAAAAATGTTAGGTTGGATTTAACAGATTTTGCGTAAATTGAACCAAAGTTTGCGGTTGATTTCGGTCCTATCACGAATTTTGGTTGTTTTTACCAAACACATTAAGTTGATGTTGTACCAAATTTATTTGGTAGATTACACCTATATTTCGTACATTTTTTACCAAAGTGATTTAGTAACATTTTTCACCAAAGAACTTTAGTAACATTTTTTACCAAAGTAATTTAGTAACATTTCTCACCAAAGTACTTTAGTATAATTTTTACCAAAATACTTTAGTAACATTTTTCACCAAAGTACTTTAGTAACATTTTTTACCATAGTACTTTAGTAACGTTTCTCACTAAAGAACTTTAGTAGATTTTTAACCAAAGTACTTTCCTAACCTTTTTATCAAAGTACTTTAGTAAAAAGTACAATGTAGTTCGCTGCAATCTACCAAAGAGATATTGTATATTTTACCCAACATACTTGTTTTTTTTTACCAAATACATTTTGTATGTTCTACTGTTACGTTTTTGATACAAATTACCGAAGCTAGTTTAATAGAAAATGCAAAGGTATTTAGTAAAATCTTCAACGAAAATTTTGTAGATAGCACTTATTACATGGTAGAAAGTATTAAATCAGTTTGTTTGTGGTACTGCGTACGGACGTCGTATTACCACGACAGTCCGCCTCGCACTCTGCGGCTCTGGGCACCGCGCCACATTTCATCAACGTGACTTGTGAGGACTCACATAGTGTGAAAGTCTCGAGAAGAACTTACTATTGAAATGATACTATGAAGTAAGGTCTAAGGCAAAATCAAGGAGGGTCAATCACGCGTGGAGAATCTTAACACCGCGATTCAGAAAGACGCGTCATCGGCACAACGCCATCTATCGGCTTGTTCATGTTTTTTCACTATGATTGTTACTTTGAATACCATAGACTTCTTATATGTTTTCCTGTCATCTATGTAGGTAAAGAACTATTTTCTGCATTGTTTTCAAAATTGTAGGCCCAGTAGTTTCGAAGATAAGGGGACGAATGGTCAATTTTCGGTTATTTGCTAATTTCTAATTTATTCCTTTTGTCAACCAGACTTAATTGTTGAGATTCGTTTGGTAAAATGTACAATTATTATTTGTTAATTTACACCATGAACTCTGGTAGGCACTATATTTTGATCGCAACCTATGTAGTTTTGTTAGTTCAACCACGAGGTCTTGTTATATTTATCATATTTTTATGATAAAATCAACCAAAATAAATTGTTGAGATTCGTTTGGTAAAATGTACAATATTATTTGTTAATTCACACCATGAACTATGGTAAGCACTATATTTTGATCGCAACCTATGTACTTTTGTAAGTTCAACCGCGAGGTCTTGTTATATTTCTCAAATTTTATGATAAAATCAACCAGACTTAATTGTTGAGATTCGTTTGGTAAAATGTACAATTATTCACACATTATACATGAGTCTTTGGATATGCTGTTGTTTCCTTGCAATAATAAGTAATCTGCTTAATATCTCTCAGTATTGATAGGTAGTGACCTTAGCTATCACCCCCTGCAGTATGTCGTGCTATTTACTGGACACCCTGTATATATAATATTATAAAGCAGAAGAGTTTGTTTGTTTGTTTGTTTGGTTGAACGCGCTAATCTCAGGAACTACGGGCTCGAATTGAAAAAATATTTTTGCGTTGGATAGTCCATTTATCGAGGAAGGCTATAGGTTATATAACATTACGCTATGACCAACAGGAGCGGAGCAGCAATGAAAAATATTACAAAATCGGGGGAAATTTTATTTCCTTTGTGAGCTTTATCTCTCTTATGTGACGCAGACGAAGTTGCGTGGGCCAGCTATCTAACATATGCGAGTCGGAGTGCAAACGATTATTAAGTTTAGATCCTCAAACAGACTTATAGTTTTATTTTTAGACTGTTTAAGAAGCTTCCGACGCGACGTCCTAAGCCCACGCCGCTCTTACAAGTTTTTCATTATCAAAGAAAGGGAACCCTTAGGTACAGATTGCTGATGTAATCACATCACACAACCGGGCCTAGGGTTACCATACGACCAGATTTTATCTACGCACGTCCGACTGTTAATGGCCTTTCTAGACTTTGTACTATCACATTTTTAGACACATATCATAACATCATGCCTATAATCCCCGATCGGTTAGTTAAGTCCATTTAATAGAGGGTGACCCTATTTCCATTAACCAGGCACAAATAAATCCGGACTCAGTGGCTGTGGTTGAGAAATTCCTGATGGAAAATTCCAATAACTCCCTACCTGGAAAGCGAACCCAGGACCTCATGTTCGTAAGCTATGGGCACAGATTACTATGGGCTAGCTCGCCGTCCGTCCGTCTTAGGACGACAGGCCGTGTCGGTTGCGCGTTCGCGTTCCACGCGCGCCTGCCGGAACATAACATGTATGGGTGTTAGTCAGTAAAAGTCTGAAAACCCCTCCCACTCCGCCCAGAGTGGGACAAGTCATTTGATGATTGCCAATCCGATATGAATCCCTTATGTTCAGTCCAATAGACTAGATAAAAGGATATAACTAATAGTGAAATTTCTACTGCTTAAAAATGTAAACTTATTTGCGAAGTCCAACTTTTTATCAGGACTTTCTACATTTCGAAATGGTAACCCTAGTCGGGGCTGATTACCATCGGCATTCGTGTGGGCTGCTCTCGACACAAGTGGACTGAAAACTAAAGATATTCAGTAGATAGATGCATGACGTGGAACTATATCTTTTGCAAGGGAACTAGATCCAGCGGGCTGTGGGTGTAGTCAAAGCTTGGAAAATATAGAGAAGTTCTATATTGTAAAACTATACTACTCGTATGAAGGAAGAACGTTGTGTTTCATAACGCCCCTTTCAAGACTTGCTTAGATGTGACTTACGTCAAGCCCCGCACGCGCGTTTCATATACTTTTTTTACCCCTTTGCAGGATGCGTCACGATGACTCGTGGGATTGTATTGTATTGTACAACGGGCTGGTGTCCGCAACTCCACGTCTAAGTGCGTATTTTGCGTACGGGCAGTAATCCACCACGCGGGCCCAGTGCGGGTTGGTAGATGACACATGTCTTTGAATTTTTGGTTCTAGGACATGCCTGTTTTCTCACGATGATTTCCTTCACCGTTTTTGAGATTAGTGGTGATGAAATAAATTACACAAAGTAATGCGCCTGCCTGGGTTCGAACCCAGGACTTATTGTTCGTAAGTCGGGGCCGCCACCACTGGGCCACCGCTGCTCTCAAAACTCGTGGGATATTAGAACTCCTTTTTTTTAAGTCGCTGCTGCAACACGCGTGTCGCGCGAGCCTGTAGTTTGTGGCCACGCAGTTGGTCACAGGACGCTGACGAAATCACTTCACCGAGATACCTCTGATTACCATTGGCAATCGTGTGGGGGCTCTGGTCCCCTAGCAGATGGAAAACGAAAGTTATTCAGGAAATACATGAAGTAGAAGTATGTTTTGTGAAAGAGCTAGCTTCTGTCGGCGTAGGACAAGGGTGTACATAATGGAATATAAAAAAGTCTGTGTTGTTATTGTAACGTACTTACACAACTTTACATGTGTGTACCTATTTCGTTAGTATTACCGGGATAGAAGAGAAAAACTTTCGTCCTTACCTAGGTTATTATCTACCGGTGTCTGCTTAATTTCACAAGGGTAACAGAGTTACTTTTAGCATATTTTCTATTATCATTGCCCCTGATTTGCCTGGTGACACTTATCGGATCCAAAACTATCATATCTTTCATGCTGGGACCAACCACACATTCACCAACTTTTATTGAAATCGATTTGGAGTATTGGGAGATTCGCGAGATTTTCATATATTAAGTTATTAAGAAGATTATTATTTAAAACGGAACTAGGTCCTGAGGGTGTACTGTAGATCAAAGAGGAATCTATACAGGGTGTAAACCACCTCATCACAAAGCCGTTAACTAAGTATTCTGTACATAAAACTAAGTAACTTTACGCAAAAAATATTGCTGGGAAACAACTTTTATTTTGAGGTTATAAATCATGTTTTGTGATAGAACTCAATGTAACGCACTTGAAACATTGTGCTGGTGGATGGATTAAATAGTACGGGGGTCGTGGAGATATCAAAAGTCAAAATATTACAATAAAAACTTGTTATTAAAAAAAAACTTGTCAAAAAGTTTTAACTTTGACCCCCCATATCTCCGTAACTAGAAGGTTCCCAGGTATGGTGTAGAACAAAAAAATGATCGCAATGATGGGGAGAATTAGTGCCTTTCGGCTTCGTGAAGAGGTGTTTTACACTCTTTATTGTAAAGCTATGTAGGACAAATTGAAAATAGCTCTGTAAAGACTGTCGGGATAAAGTTTTCGGGACGTTAAAGAGCTGGCTTTACGAAATAAAAAGGTTGTTTGTTACAATAATTTCTACCGAATGACGCCAGAGTTGCGTTGCGATTACCAAGTGCGCTCAATTGTGTGCCTCTACTGAAAGGACTGGCCACTAATAAAATACTGAACTTTGTGGAGAACGAGAAAGAGTCCTGTTCCCAGCAGTGGAACAATACAGGCCAGTACGTTAGTTTAGCGTGTACGACTAAGCAAAGGGCAACAGTCTTCTCTAGTGGGGACTAGGATCTAGCTTTGATGATCAGGTTGATAAGGTACATCATTGACAGATTCAAAAGCATTAAACTCATACTTTAATTTTAAAATACTCGTACATCCAAAAAAATTATCGCTTTTTTGTTTTTTTTTTTGCAAAACAGTTTCTTTCTATTTGACTGTTATTTGGTGGTCAAAAAACTACAACACCAATTTCCGATCCACATTTA
Source organism: Xestia c-nigrum (assembly GCA_916618015.1). NCBI lineage: Eukaryota > Metazoa > Arthropoda > Insecta > Lepidoptera > Noctuidae > Xestia > Xestia c-nigrum. Next base: position 6,270,666 of record OU745245.1, on the reverse strand, counting down.
AAACTTTCAAATGAAATTCGCGTTCAAAAAGGCTATCCGAATAAAGTGTTTTCATAACTGACAGGCAGTTGTCTACCTCCCTAGTCCGTTATTGGTCACCATATTGAACCAGGCATCCGCATCGAGCGAATAAATCTAGCTTTAGTATCAACTAAGAGCGAACCATCTCACTCACTGTTGTTGCGGGTTTTCAGCTCGCTTTTAAGACTGGCGCAGATTTAGGTTGGTCGCAAAATCTCATTTTTTATGAAAATTTCAATAGACTTATAAAAAAAGTGAAAAATAACTTCAGAAAAAACGCTTCAGAAGTCGGTGACTTTTGTTTGATTGATTTAGTTTTTTTGTCACCGACTTCTGAAGCGTTTTTTCTGAATCCCATCATCAGATCCTGATTTGATGATTATGAGACCACACGAAAAGCACCAGTTTTCAAATAAAAAAAGAACCATCATAATCGGTTCACTCAGTCGAAAGTTCTGAGGAAACAAACACTTTCGAAATCTGGGTGTATTTTACACATCTGGGTACCCCTTCAGAGCATACAGGCGTGATGTTACGTCATGATATAGTATAAACAATGAACCTACAAGCAATTGCAGCAATCACTGCAGATTTGCTGTGTATTTTTGAAGAGTTCCGTTGTATATCTCCGAAGATCAGCATCAGGTCTTTAGCAAATTAAAATGGGACCAAACGAGAAGCACCAGCTTTCAAACAAAAAAAAAAACCATAAAAAAAACCGACGAATTGAGAACCTCCTCTTTTTGGAAGTCGGTTGAAAAACCATTCCCGTGGCCAAGTTTAGCCTAGTGGTGTGAATCTGGCCGCCGGACCGCCAAGTCTCGAGTTCGAACCCAAGACACGCACCACTGATTTCAGTACCTATCACCAGTGATTAACAACCACAACACAACAACAATGCAACAATTTGCTGAAAATAAAAACGGATATTTTCAGTCGAGTACAAAACGACGGTAGACGACAAAAAAAAACGATTTAGTCCGACAGACAGATTTAAATAAAACATTGGACTCTTTGTTCCTTTTTCAAATAAACAAAAATTGAGAACGATACAGTGCGTCGAAAACTTGCGTGCCGCCACATTTCGGTATATTTTTTTACCGAAAAGTGATGTCACACCACACGCCCCTGATCTTTGGTGCGTTTTATCTTCGCCGGTTTATTTGATAAAACAAAAACCACGTATCCAGTATTTTTCGATATTATAACTGCCCGACTAAACAGAAACATTTTTTTAGTAAGTCTTTATCCCTATTTGTATCAGCTACAGCACACTTAACACACCGCAGGGTGGACAAGTTTTTGCACTTTTTGTAATGTGATGCGGGGGGTGGTTTTACAACGGTCTTATAAACAAAAGCTATTTTAGACAACTTGTCTGTGCGCCGAGTGGTGACAGCGGTTGCCTTCTGAATAATAGTTCCCAAGTTCGAATCCGTAGTCAAGAATTACTTTTTGTATTTATTTGGCTGAACAGAAACTAACAGTGCCATCTAACAGTTGAGGTACAAGACTTTTAAAAACGAAAACCAGAGTTGCACATCTATCTTGTATTATCTATTCAATGTGATGTGTTGCGGCTGCGGCCCGATGCGGTTGTTATGTGCGTTTAGCTTTACAGGACAGAAAAGAGTTGGCTATTGTTAAAGAAGTCTGGTTTGATGCTTTTACGCTTACATTATATTTTTCTTGTATTGTCGTGTGTTATTCTATTTCTTATTCCAGAGAAGGTTTTGTATGTTAGTGTGTAGTTCCTTTGATACTTAGATAAGTATTAGAAAGAGTTTCCACTTTTCTATGTATTCAGTGTTTAGATCTATTTCCTGCTTTGAAAAAGTATTGTGAGATTTATTTTGATAGGTAAGTATGTATGGGTACTGTATTTATATATTTTTTTAGGTTTTCAGTAATCTCTTTTCCATTTTGTAGTTTTATTTGTTTCAGTATGGCGTGCTGGCTTTTATTATTCGAGAGTAATTAAGTAGACATAATATTTAGATTTTGTTAAGTACCGTGCGTGAAAGGCCAAGCATTCTAATTTTAGTATTTTACCTATGTTATACCTACCTGAATAGACACCGTTCTGTGGAATACCAGTAAATCCTAGATTTGTCGGTAAACCCTAGGATCTAGAATACACAGTGATTACAAACACTGCGTCTAATATTTACCTCTGTATCAGCTACAGACAGTGAAATACACAGAGTATAGGTAAGTGTAGCTAGTTTAAATTACGTACATACATATATGTATGTCACCTAGGGCAATTAATAAATAGGTCCTTCTGAAATATTCCATCCGACCTTTGCGATTCCTCCTACAAAGTTTGTGCTATTTAATCAATGACAAACACAGGTCTCAGGAATCAATATTAAAGTCCTTTTCTCTTGTTAAATATTCTACAATACTGTAGAACGACAACAGAACTCAATAACAAAGAATTAACAACTAAGAAACATCAAAAACAAGAATATCTACTGTTACCAAGTTTCGGTAAAGCGAGAAATTATTGTTCCATTTTCGTAATTTAAAGTTATTTGAAGGCTGTCTGAATTTTAGACAAAAACAACAGGTAAGTATTTATTTGTGGAAGGAAATAACGGTGTACAAGTTTGTGAATATTTTGTGAACTGAAAATACAAATGGCCGACAGTGCCTGAAGCGACGTTTGTAAATGTGCGAAAAGTTATAATGAAGTGACCCCATTATTTAAATGGATATCTAAAGGAAAAATATGAATGTACTCGTAATATTAAGAAACGCATTGTAGTAAAAGGAGAAACTATTACGTCGTTTCAGTTTTCTTATACGTCTATGGAACAGCGTTTAAAAAAGAACGGGTCGGACTAGGCAAAACTAATGCTCAGTGCGGACCCAAATTAGCCCAAGATCGAAATAACTGGAAGTCAGTGGGTAAAAGCCTTTCCTCAACATTGGTATGAAGCAGGCAAATAGTTATACTCATCATCATCATCTGCCTAGCCTTTTCAAATCCATGTTGCTGTCGGCTTCCAGTCTAACCGGATGCAGCTGAATACCAGTATTTTACATGGAGCGACTGCCTATCTGACCTCCTCAACCCACAAGGTAATACCTCCTGGTACCTCTTTGTGTGACTAGTTGTCAGACTTTCGGGAAACCAGTTACAACGACTGTCAAAGATTTATAAATGACAGCCGTGAATTACATGAGCTTAACGCGAGTTTTATAATTACTAAAAGTATATGATTCACTGCTATAAACAAGACCAGAAAAATATATGATATTCTTCAGGATATATGCTAGCATGATACTGTTTTGAAAACATAATACAATTAATTTGGCTCGATAAAAAGAAATCACGAACTTATCTCTAAAAATATCTTTCAAACAAAAAAAACATACTAATATGCATGCGATCATTCTGATTTTTAGGCAAATAATTCTACAAGCAATGTATTAGCATGATACTGTTTCAGTTTTTTAATCCAATCAAAAGTTTTTTTGTAAATCGATCGAAACCACTCATTTCGCGCTATTTGGCCCGCAGTGGCTGACGTAACAACCACTCTGTAGAGCAAGCTGATTAGAACTTTATTCTAACAGCATTTCAAACGAAGTTTGAACAACCACAAATAGAGTTGCTAATTTAGCTCGTCTAAGCGCGTTTCGGAGGCACGGAGAAAACTAATAATAACACTATTTGACCTAATAAATAAAGCGTGTAAGTCTAGATTCATGTACTGAGTTCTTAGTAACAGTTAGCGCGTACTATGATGTACTATGATACCTATAATAATGGATGTATAACACGATTTTCATGTTATGCTTTCATCATGAACGTAATTGAGTAGGTAATAAAAGTATTATGGTCCCTGGTTTTATAAGCTTTCCAAGTATTCTTAATTAAGTTATTTGTTTATAATGTTCTATTTGGGTACGACACTCAAAAAACGTAAGGGTTAAAAATAAATAAAATACTGTTAAAAATAACCCAGCATGTTTGTCAACATAGCACCTGCAAAGTTTGTTGCTAAAAACAAATACGTCAACTTTGCTGACATTACTTGTTAAATATTAACCGTTAAAATTGGTTAAAAATACTTGGTAAGAAATAACACAGTATCTTACGTTAGTAACGACCGAGTTAAGTTGGCTGCATTTAGCCAGTTTTACTAACTTAACTACAGCCGGCTCACTCGGTACATAACATCAGTGTTACTCGGTATTCTTAACCAATTTATCCAGTATCTACAGCCAGCCTACTCGGTAGTTAGAGCAGTGTTACTCAGTATACTTAACCAATTTATCTAGTAACAGCAGCCAGCCTACTCGGTAGTTAGAGCAGTGTTACTCAGTATACTTAACCAATTTATCTAGTAACAGCAACCAGCCTACTCGGTAGTTAGAGCAGTGTTACTCGGTATTCTTAACCAATTTATCCAGTATCTACAGCCAGCCTACTCGGTAGTTAGAGCAGTGTTACTCAGTATACTTAACCAATTTATCTAGTAACAGCAGCCAGCCTACTCGGTAGTTAGAGCAGTGTTACTCAGTATACTTAACCACTATATCCAGTATCTGCAGCCAGCCTACTAGGTAGTTAGAGCAGTGTTACTCGGTATTCTTAACCAATTTATGCTGTATCCACAGCCAGCCTACTCGGTAGTTAGAGCAGTGTTACTCGGTTTTCTTAACCAATTTAAGCTGTAGCCACAGCCAGCCTACTCGGTAGTTAGAGCAGTGTTACTCTGTATTCGTAATCAATTTAAGCTGTAGCCACAGCCAGCCTACTCGGTAGTTAGAGCAGTGTTACTCTGTATTCGTAATCAATTTAAATCGGTGCATAAAGACAGTTAAATTTGTATTATCAATAAAAATACTTAGGTCAATACTTCCAAAGTTTTTATATTCGAAAGTAGATACACTTTAAAATATAAAAACTTTGGAAGTACTGACCTAAGTATTTTTATTGATAATACAAATTTAATCGTCTTTATGCACCGAATTAAATTGATTTCGAATACAGAGTAACACTGCAAAAAAACAAATCTTATTAATAATAAATATTAATTAACCGTAACCACACCTTGAACAATTTTATTAGTTGCCCAGAAAATTGTTGTAAACCGGCAGTAGTTACCGAGTAACATTACTGTAAAAGAAAAAGGGGTTTTAGGGGTTCTTAGGAAATTAAAGTACAAACGTATGTGTAATGAAATGTGTTTATTTTTTTTCCATTAAATTAAAAATACAACAAAAAATTCAATTTTCATGAATCTGAATGCACGCATGGTTTCTATGGCGGATAGCTACTAAATTGAAAAGAATTTATTAAGAATACTACATTTGATGGCCATAAAATGAATTGAGAATTATGTAGTATTTCTTAATATTTTTTTTCAATATTTTGAAATGCAAATTTAAACCTCCAAGGCCGTACATTCTGAGATTTTTGCCATGACAATTTTTGCAGGCGTGTGAATGGAGTGATCTAAGAATACAACAAAAAATTCAATTTTCATGAATCTGAATGCACGCATGGTTTCTATGGCGGATAGCTACGGCAGACCGACGTCAGTCCTGACCGTCAGGAGAGCACTTAAGACGCCTGCGGAGCATGCGTATTTCATACAAACGTAATACCAAAATAATTTGTAAATTAAACATTCCTAAGGTAGTGTGTGTTTATTTCGATTGAATTACAGAATATCTAGGTTCCCAAATATATATTTTGATTGGATACTGATTTTAACAAGAGTTATAAGAAAAATAAGTTTTCTATGGAAATTTTAAATTCCTCATATCTCGTCTTTGTATCATTGTCCTCTCAAAAAATATATTTGGGAACATAGATATTCTGTAATCCAATCGAATAAATACACACTACCTTAAGAATATGTTTGATTTACAAATCATTTTGGTATTACGTTTGTATGAAATACGCATGCTCCGCCGGCCCCTTAATACGGCCTTGCTCTGCGCTCCTCGTGCGTGGCTCCGCGTATTGGGCATTGACTACCCAGATTAATTTAAAACACGAGCTGACAACTGACAAAATATTAGGAAGATCGTACCACACTTCATCGATTACTACAAAATAAGATTTAATTGTGTCAAGTGATGGACCCACAATTACCATGAATGGTTGTACTGTAAGACCAAATTGCCTAAACTTTTCTCTTCTTGTATCTACAACTGACCTTACATCAGAATCGTTTTTGACATGAGTGATGAATCCTTCTCTGACTTCGGATTTCGATGGCCGCCAAACTTTTTTTTGACTGTTTTTTAAACGCACACTTGTTACAGCCAAAAGTGTAGGGATCAACAACATGCAGGCAATGTTGGAGCTCTCTTCCGATGCTGGAAAAAGAAAAAGCTTTTGTAGTGTACGAATAGTAAAACATATTAAATATAGATTGGAGCGATTGGATAGAGAAGGTCATGGGCTATAAAATTGTCACGGGAATAACTATGTTGAAATTTGGTAGTACCTACTTATTAGTGTTGTGTGTATTACTAACATCATATGGATCAAGGTCTGAAATATTTTTTTTATAAATGTAAATATACCGAAATTGTTTTTTATTCCCACCCTTACATGAGTTACCCAGAGACATAATAAAAAATGTAGGTATAGGTATTTACTTTACTTAGCAGTATCACTTACATTGTATTAGCAAATAGAATTAGAGTAGAATAGAATTAAAATTGTAATTATATATATTTAAAGTGTAGGTACTTACAATCTTGGAAACTAAGAAGTTCATTTAGAGCTGTGTCCTTGTTGTGAGTAGTTTTTCGCTTATTGGCCAGTTTAAAAATACTTTCTTTTAAAGTAGGAAAACTTTCAAAAATTTCTGTATATTGGCCAGCATACAGCTTTTCAAAATCGTTTTCCAACTGTAAACAAAATCATAATTTTAGTCTCTAAAAATAATTTCAATTTAACCGGCCATTTTAGACGCAACCACATATTATAGTAGGTACTCTGTGCAACCACACCACCTGAGACCACCTGTTTGTTACCAAGTGGTTACCTTGCCTTGTACATAGGCCTCCCCTAAGGATCTTCAACCTGACTAATCCTGTGCAGCCCGCATCCAGCGGCTTCCCGCGAGCCTCACCACATTGCACGACATGCAAGCCCTACTATTCACCTACCTATCACAAGAAAAAAAACAATAAAATGAAACTGACCTTTAAACACTTCAATGTAGGATTCGAGCTTCCAAGCAGTTAATAAATTTTGAACTTCTTCGTCCATAATATTGTCCAAACAACGTGTCACTTGTCCAAACTTGTCACACACACCCAATATTCACAGCGGAGCCACGAACGAGGAGCGCATGCACGCGTGCTTACTTCAAGAGAATCGACGGGCAAATGAACGAGCGAACTAGCGACCGAGACTAAACGAATGATGGGATTGGTTGATGCTAGCCAAACGATTCGATTATTTTTAACAGAGTTAGCTACTCGGTTAAAATTAAATGACACGAACCGATTGCCGTTAACAGAGGTAGTTTGCAAGAAGCAACCGAGTAAAGAAAAATGGCAGCCGCCCATACCTACATTTGATTTAGCTGAGATTGATTTCCTACGTCTTTAAATGAAAAATATTTTATTTAACTCAACGTTAGGTTCTGAATTAGTTTGTGTGTGCAAGAATTTTTGTTCGAGAAGGCCGTGAATAATATAGAATTCAGTCATGAACTTTTTAGTGGGCTTAACTAAAGGGTCCCCTAGACGATCAATTGCACTTGATAAGTCTAGGTACCTACGTGATTGAAGCGCATTCATTTCGTGTGCAGTAGGTAGTTTTTAAGTGTATTGTTAAAAATACGTATTAGTTTCGAGTTATTATTTTTAACCGACTTCGAAAAAAGGAAGAGGTTCTCAATTCGTCGTAATCTTTTTTTTTTTCATTTTTAATATCTTTCTTTATTTTTTCCCTTCATATTGTCTAACAGTATTAATTAGTTTTTCATAACACTCTAAACGTTTGTCTGCTGGTACATTTCTCAACCTAAAAGCAAGCATTATGCCTAAATCATGCTCAAACTGAGCATAAATTGGAGGCAACTCATCTTGTGTATTCAATTCTGCTGCCAAATCCTTAGAGAATAATGCATTAAAATATTTTTTTGCTGCACAGCAAACATGTTCTGTTTTTTTTTCTATAGAGACCTCATTATTCATTTTATTTTCATTCATATGAAAACTATTTTTTTTTCTTTTAATATCTTCGTCTTCATCAGAGTCCAAAATTTCTTCAATGCTAGTATCTGAACTGTTGTTAGAAACTACATTGCAACTATTACGAGATTCAGTGAATGGACGCTTCTTTGGTATACTTTTTTGTAAAATCGATTGACTACAGCTTGGAAAACCTTGATTTTCCTTATCTTCATTTTGTTGATCATGGAAATCAGTAAACATTGCCTGGCTACATTCAGTAAAATCGTCGTAGTCCTGATTATCTACAAATAATATTACAATAATAAATAATGATTGAATACATGTAGGTATTAAGGTTACTAAAATGTTTACTACCTCTGCAATATTTCATTAAAATCAAAAAATACTACCTTGAAACGCCATATTCACTTTTAATATCCACAAATTCGAATAGGAGAACACAGTAACACGTTTCTGGTTGTCAGACTGGCTCGAATGATGACGAAAAGCATTAAATCATTACAAGGAGCCAATCACTCATCAGTTGAGTCATCCTTCAGGGAGGCCGATGACTCAAATGGTGATCCACCGACCAATGAATGGGGCCTAGCTGAAATGTTCACGAAAATGAAGGTGGCAATGAATCGGTTAATCTTATGTATTGATAAATATGTTGGTTTGTAAAAATCAACCGAATAATTACTCGATTACAATCAATAGAGTTCTACTTATCTATTATTAACTATAGATGTTTGTAAAAAACAACCGAATAATTACTCGATTACAATCAAAAGAGTTGTACTTATCTATTATTAACTATAGATGTTTGTAAAAAACAACCGAGTGAAATACTCGTTTAGTAACAACAACATGCTTATTGGTTATTAGCCAAGAATATTTAACAATATTCACAAGTCTACTCTTTGTCAAGTTTACTTGTAGATTTTTAGGCAAGTCTTAGTTAAAATTTACCAATATGATTGTAACCGAGCCAAAAAGGTACTTTGCTAAAGTAAAATTTTTTCAGTGGATGCTCTGCTATCATTGGCCTGGTGAAGGTCACAGGTTTCTACTGCATAAAGAAAGTGTAGGACCAGTCTTTGTTTTGGGTGTGACTTCTGATCACAGATAATTATAGATAGACCTAGATAACGCAAGTATCACGATCTGTATGAAAACCAAGCGTGCCATTTTTTGACTACCTATTGTGACATCAGCACTGTTGATGAAACATTTTTGAATTGGTTTTTTTTCATCACCATTTCAGTGATGGAAAAATCAAATCGATTCAAAGACGCCGCCGTCAACGTGCTAGTTTTTGGATAGCTTTGCCATAATTTCAAAACTTTTATCGTATTTTTCATCGTAAACTAGGCACGCGAAGTTGTTGCTCTTGCGTTATCTTTAGCTGTGCTTCTGTAGGTGTCTTTTCGCAGAAATGATGGCGATTTCTAACATAACATTACGTCTGCAATCTGCTGTAAGGCAGTAGAGGTATAATATAATATATATTAGTACTCTCACATTACGCCAATAATGTTTAAGTCCCATGTGCGAAACATATTAGTTAAAATTAAAATGGTGTCCCTACATTATCCTAAAGTTACATAAGAGACACTAACGCTTTGGAATGGGCAACTACAGTTCTTTCAAAATACGTTTTGCCTCCAATTTTGCATGCCCAATGGGCAATGAAAACAACTGTATTTAGCTTCAGGTTACTGAGGTAGCAATATTGTTGTTAGATATTCCGTAAAACATTTCTGCCCATTTCTATAACAGCAGACAGCAAAGGACATTTAATTAAAAAGCTCGCTATTCCTAACATCGTTGTATGCGGCTGTACATAAGATTCCTTTCCCAGGAATGGTGGCGTCTCAATCTAATGAAATTGTCGACGAGCGTCGACTTGACCCTGAATACCCTGATACCCTTCAGCGGTTGACATTAGAGTAACCACACCGATTGAATAACGATTCAAGATTCAAGACTCCATTGATCAGTTTTAAGTGGTGAACTGAATATTTAAAAGGAACCTCATGTGAGAGAATTAAACAAGGAACACTGAGAAATAAATTTGACTATATATGAGATAATTTGCAACAACATTCCTGACCTTTTTCCAACTTGGTTGCGGTTGGCTTCCAGTCTATCCGTGCAGCTGAATAACATGCTATTCTACATGGAGCGATTACCGATCTCTTCAATCTAGTTTTACCCTTCAGCGGCCGAGATTAGGTACAGGAAATATTTTGATCAAGTAACGATGAAAGACTAATTAAGCGAATGATTGAATCTTGTAAGCTCTAGTCGATACATTAAAGAATGTGTACTCACCGTTTCGATGCAAGACCGAATTCAATTAAAGGAATGCGCACTGAAATGAATTAGGGATAAGAGATAAATAGTTTGCGATGGTTAGTTTGGTTGGCATGTTACAAAAAAATAATTAACAAAATATGCAGGGCAGTCTTTGGAGACTGCTGATGAAGTGCAAACTAAGGAATCTATGTATATTAGCTACGGGTTGTGCCCCGCGCACGCCTAAGTGGTGCTACGCCGTAGCGGATCGGCTATGAGTGCTACGAAGCGTTAGGTGATTCCATGATTTTTGTTCACCCAAAAAAAGTGCTCAAGTAATAACTACTAAAATCTAAGATAGTAAGATAATTCTTATCATTATAAAGTAATTGTGAAAGTTTGTGATGATGGATGGAGCAGATACTGACCGGGTTTGGATGTTATAACCTGGATTAACACATGGGATATTTTTAATCCCGTCAATACGATCCCGTGGGTCAATAACCGAACTCCACGAGGGCGAAGACGGGCGTATAAGCTAGTTCCTCGATAATCTTCTATATTTAAACAAACTGTCAGCTGCTACAGTTCCCGAGAGGGCAATACAGAAGTCAATCGGGGTAATTGAATGAGTGGCTGATCGAACAATATTATGTATGAACTAATCGTTTTAATATTGATCGGCAGTATTAATTGGATGTGTTGTGACTGGATTATAGACTAGACTGGAGGGTAGGGCTTAGTCTTGAGTGGGGGTGACAGGACTGTCTTGACATGACGATGAAATATTGATGTCTTCTAACGCAGAGCCAGCTGGGTCTATAAGTATAAATACTCACAACAATAACCGACTTCTAAAAAAGGAGGCGGTTCTCAATTCGGATGTTTCGTTTGTTCGCGCATAACTCGTCGCTTGCCAACCGATTTGAAAAAATCTTTTTTTGTTGGAAAGGGGGTATCCTTTCAAAATGGTCCCATAGCCACCAAGTTGGGATCTGATGATGGAATCTTGGCGAAATCGTGGGAACTCTTCAAACTTTATAGGATAACGTACAGTGATTTTGGTATTTTCTACAACAAGAGAAGCCTTTTTTAGAAGTCGGTTAAAAAAGAGCTAATAAAGGATTTTTGAAAATAAAAGGAATATAAATAGAGGGTTAAAGTTTTTTTATGTAGGTAAGTTAGTATTTTTTGTGATATGCGGATGGTGGATAAAACGTTATTTTTCCGTGTTTCAATAAGTTGCCAGACACCACACACGCGCCGGACACACAGACGGTTGTGTGTGACAGTGTGACTTTACTTGTTTTTTTTGTGCCTTGCGCATTTATGATATTTTCTGCTCAACTCAACCTAAAAATGAATATAAAAATGTAAAGGGTATACAAAGACTCGTAACAAAGCCGAAAGGCACTTGTTTTCCGCGTCATTGCCATAATTGATTTGTTCTAAACCATATCTGGGAACCTTCTTTACGGACATATTGGGGGGTCAAAGTTTCAACTTTTTCACAAGTTTTTTTTTTAAATACCTAGTTGTTTTAATGTAAAATTTTACTTTTAACCCCGCCACAACCCCCGTACTATTCAATCAATCCATCAGCACAATGTTTTGAGTGCGTTGCACTGAATTCTACCGTAAAATGTGATTTTAACCCCAATGAAAAAAGTCGTTTCCCAAACGATAAGTTTTGCGTAAAGTTACTTAGTTTGATGTAGGTAGAGAATGCTTGGTTGACGGTTTTTTTGAAGAATCCGTTTACACCCTATACCTATAAAAGGAAGTCTGTACAGTCACTTGCACCAATATGTATACGCTTTCCTAAATCTAAAAGCAATTTCCGCGAGAAATAACGATTGTAACTTGGAGATAGGATCTTTTTGATAAAAATATGTGTTCCAAAGCACAATGGTCGTGACAACGTGCTATTTAAATCAGAACTGGAGGAGAAAAAACACGTTTAAAAGTTGTTAAGTGTTTACATGTTTGTGCTCGTGTCTGTACGAGCCATCTGGCTTATTTCTCTAACCTGGGGCTGGGATATGTGAAACACAAGCATCTACCCGACCTAGTTATACCTAAAGGTCGTTAAGAGCTAAGAGCACATCTCAGACAATGTTTCCTTCCTATAATAAAACAGAAGAACAGTTATTAAGTTACGTTAGTAATAAAATCGGCTAAGTGTGAGTCAGACTTGCGTGTGAGGGTTCCGTACCATCGTAGTTTGAGAGACCCCTTTACTTTTTTTTGTTTCTAGGTTGAAGCCATGACAGATGGGCGAAGATGGTCACACATTGGATGCCTAAAGACGGCCGTCGCATCCGAGGCAGGCCCAAAAAACGCTGCCGTGACAATCTGGACTCGTTCTATACGGATTGGTCGGACAGGGCAAATTGTAAGCAACATTGGAAAGACATGAGGGACGCCTGTGCCCAGCAGTGGGACAGAACAAGCCGACATCAAAAATATAATAACGACAACAGAAATACACATTCTGTGAAAATTTCAATTGTCTATTTGTTATGGGTCATGAGATACACCCCAGTGATAGACAGACGGACAGCGGAGGCCTAGTAATAGGGCCCAGTTCGTTAACCCTTCGGGTACGGAACCCTAAAAAAGTTAGCCTGAGGTACAGTGTTATTGATGTAATGACGTTATTCTGGGAGTTTATTTTTCGAACCGTACCAGTGTGTAACATAGCTCCCGCCGAAAGGTGGTTCTGCGAATCTCTAGAGAAAAATTTCCACGAAACCCACAGGTAACATCGGATTGGTTTTTTTCGTGCCGAACCATATCCAGCAACCTTCCAGTTACGGAGATAGTGATAACAAGTTAAATTAAATTTAAAATTTAAAATACACAACATACTAAAAGTTAAATTTCTGTTTCCCTCTTGTTGACTAAACTCGAGAAGAAGGAATCAGAGGTACTCAGCTAGAACCCTTTAAAAGTTACTTGTCTGGGCGACATCAGTGTGTCCGTGTCAGTGAATACAAAAGTACCTACCTTCCAGTTACTCATGGCGTACCTCAGGGCAGCATTTTAGGACCCACCTTATTTCATGTCTATATTAATGAACTCACGAGTCTTAAACTCACCCAAGGCGAAATCATCTCCTTCGCAGACGACACTGCTTTAGTTTTTGCCGCCAATACTTGGGATGAGGTATTTGATGCTGCTCAACAGGGCTATAATATCACTAATGATAGCTAAGCACACTCCCGACTAATTCACCTTTCAAACAATAAAAACAAAATCCAAATCGGTACATTCGTTCGGACGCTACGATGCCACAGGCAGATACACACACTCATACGCACACACAGACACGTCAAATTTATTACACCCCGTCGTCTTTAAACACAACTTGCACTTTAAAGTAGGGCCTATCACATATCCATGTGATGGGACTTTAACACTCTTTTATTTGTATCCCAGACAGTGAGTTTAGTGTGCTTGCCATGCATATAACTTGAACCTAAGAGACGTTAACCTTCTCTGATAAAAGAATCACGTACGATCTTCGGAGCCATATTTCCACACCATGTTATTTTCCATGAAATGTCCTCTACAATATATTGGATGATAACTTGTGTTGCCTTCGACATTATTTTTTCCAATAAATTCCTTTTGTCAACAAAAACTCTTTTATACTGGGGATGTTAACAAAATATCTTGTTTCATAAACGTTATAAATTGGGTGAGGTACCGTGTGCGCCGAATTTGATCCTGTTATACATACCTCGCTATGGATGGTAGATATAATAATCTTCTCTCCGTATGGCCGGTCAAACGGAATTTGTGTGATCCAGTGTTGCCGTTCTAGAGACTTTGTCGCTAGATCTAGCGGAATTCACGAGTGGTTAGCGGCAAAAAAAAATTAGTTAGCGACAAAAAAATATTTAGAGACTTCTAGCGGATTTTGAGCCGTCGAATATGCGACTTTTTTAAAAAAAAAATTGGAAAATAATGTGTTTTTTAAGACCACCACTACACCTAAACAATCTTAAACATCCGTTCTGGCATAAAATATCCTCAAATAGCCTCAACCCCAAAATTTGTCTCGTTCACAAACTTTTTCCAATTCGTATTTTTTAGCTGATTTTCAAATGTTCTGCTGGAAACGCCCACGTAGAATGATACTAAACGGGAATTCCCCGCTATAAACAAGCTGTGTAGTTAGCCAAATTCAGTTGATTCTTCCGTCATTCTTGCTCGTTCGCAACACTTCAATCAAGTGAAACAAATATTTTTCTTTTCGATTACAAGTTTGAAAGATATTGGTTAGTTGTGATTACTGTCTCTAAAATAAACGCGAAGCATGGAAGTCCCAAAGAAAAAAAAGTCTTACACACAGCATTATAGAAGCGAATGGGAAACATATGAAGAATTCAAGCATTGGTTAAAACCCGTGCCAGGTGACGCAAGTAAAGCACTTTGTTCTTATTGACATTCAGAAATGTACGCGAAACTTAATGATCTTAAAAAGCATTTGGAAACGAAAAAACACAAAAAACAATGCGAATTAATTTCTCAAAATAAACAACTGTCTTTTGCTCCGGTAGCAATAAATAAGTGTAAGCATTGTGCAAGGGCTGAATGTACGTTAGCTTTATACATTGCTGAACATAGTTCAATAAGACATATTGACCATTTAACTGAGGTGTGTAAAAAATGTTTCAAAGATTCGAAATCAACAAGTGACATGAAATTGCATAGAACTAAATGCACACAAATAATATATGATATTTTGGCACCTCATTTCAAAAAGGAACTCAAGATCGATATTAGTGGTCAAAAATATAGTTTGCTATTAGATGAGTCAACCGATGTGAGCGTCACAAAATACCTTGGAGTTGTCATACGGTATTTTAGTACAGATAAAAACAAGGTCGTATCTGCGTTTTTAGCCCTGCAACGATTGGAGAGTTCTGATGCTGTTGGAATAGTTGCTGCTCTGGTAAAATGTCTAGACGACCATGACCTTGACTTACAAAATTTGATTGGCATTGGTACTGACAACGCCGCTGTCATGACTGGTTCGAGAAACAGCGTTTATACTATTCTCAAATCGCAGTATAATCTTCCACATCTCATATTGATACCATGCGTCTGCCATTCATTACAATTGGCTGTAACTCACGCATCAGAAAATACTTTGCCACGGAACATAGAGTTTTTGATTCGAGAAACATACAACTGGTTTTCACACTCAACAAAACGCCAACTTGAGTATAAGAAGGTTTTTGAATTAATCAATTGTGGTGAAACACCTCTGAAAGTTTTGAGGGCCTGTGACACGCGGTGGCTTTCGATTGAACCGGCAATTGTAAGAATTTTATCGCAATGGGACGAGCTAAAATTACATTTTTTTACAACCAAGGACCGTTGTTATACAGCAGAAATGCTACATTCTATGTATTCTGACGAACAAAATCGTCTCTACATGGTCTTTTTGAAAAGTATTTTGGGTGAAGTACAACAAACCATAAAAATATTTGAAAGCGAAAAAGCCAACTCCGTAAAGCTGTTAAGTTCTTTAATGGCATTGCTGCGTTCCGTATGCCAAAGAATCATATTGCCAACTGCGGCAACAACAGACAAAGATTTTATCAACCTTAAAATAAAAGATCACCTCAATCCTGTGCCTTACCTCGGATATCTTTTTGAGTCGAAAGTTCAAAAACTTCCAGAATCCCATACTGTGAACATTGCTGTGATAAGATCGCGCTGTATTGCTTTTAATATGAAACTAGGAGAAGAACTACAAAAACGACTTCCAACCAACTATGAAGCCCTACAAAAAATGACACTCTTGAGCGAAGAAGAAACTTTAAAACAAACAAAAGACACTTCCATAACAGTCCTTGCGAAGGAAGTAGGCATGTCTGAAGAAAAAATTGATAAAATCTTACAACAATGGCAGACCATTCACTTTGTGGATTGGGCTCCTCTAAATGGTGATCCTGTTAGTTTTTGGGCAAAAGTATCTGCATACAAAAATGCTATAGGAATAAATTCATTTAAGGATTTATGTGATTTAGCTATCACAATACTGTCACTTCCGCACTCAAATGCAGAAATAGAAAGAGTTTTTAGCACCATGAATGTTGTGAAGAGCAAACTCAGAAATAGAATTTCGGAACAAACTTTAAACTCCATTCTACTCATTAGAAACCAACTAAAAAATAAAAATAAAGATTGCTCGAGTTACGATCTGCCAGACGAAGTAATTAATCAAGTCGGAAAACCAATGGCCAAAGAAGCTGGTGTAGGCATTGGAGAAGCCTCCACTTCCACTGATACTGAATATCCGGTTGACATATGTTTTGATTTTGAGATATAGGTAATAAATTATGTAATTGATAGTATACGTAACAGTTTCAGATTTTATTATCCAGAACATTTGTTGTGATTTTTTAAATAAATATTTTGAATTTGTTTTTTTTGTTTTTTTTTTTTGCGAAAAATGAAAATATTTGCCAAAATTGGACGATCGCCCCCCTCTAAAACCCCAAGTTATGAGGCGCGGACTTCAAGAATAGACTTGAGCGTGTGCGATACGATTTAACGACTTCTAGCGGATTTTTAAAGAATATATTTACCAATATCTAGCGGATTTTTTCATATTACTAGGGACTTTTAATTTGGTAGAACGGCAACACTGGTGTGATAGTCGACAGTTGGCTCATAGCCAGGGCTGGATTTAAAGGTGTGGAGGCCCTGAGGCAATCGAGAAGTAGACGCGGATTATTTTTTGAAACAGACGATAAAACAAATATGTAGGTACTTATGCAATTTTTTACTTTTTAATGTTGTTTTACCATCACACGTTATTCACTAATGTCTGAAATAAAGAGATTTTTTATTTTTTTATGTCACCGTAAAATTGTCAAACACGTTAGATTGTAATCTCTCTAGCGATATTGTAAACTCGCGAAATATTGTCAAAATGAAATACATGCGATGGTAGTCAACTCACGCGGTGTGGAGAGAAGGAGGGGTTCCCCTTGCCCAATGGTACCACTCTCATGAAAAGATAATGTACCATTTCTGAAAAATACCGATTCTTATATATATAAAAAAGCAAGTTTTGGAGGCCCCTTTCTTATGCAAGCCCAGGGCAAGCGCCTGTTACCCTGCCTTAAATCCGGCGCTGATCGTAGCACTTAAAAACCGTTCCCACATTGTTCACAAATGAACATTGAACGTACATTGTGAGTTGACATGTCTGTGTGGACCGGTAGGTATGTCTGGATGGACCCTGTTCCTGATAACGGTTGATAACATTTCGTGTGCATATAGAAATATTATATAAAAAATGTAAAAAGTAAAGAAGAAAATTAATAAGTGAAAATATTAATAGCTTCAATATTTTATCCAAATGTTACAGACCGAGTAGATAATTATTGCACTTTTGCATGGGAATCCTGTTTAAATTGATTAACAATTTAAATACTGGCGCATCAAAAGAAAAGCACACTTTAATATTTTTCATACAATTTATTTTTTCACTTACAAAACTTGAATATCAAAAATGCATCATTGCATTTTAACTTCTATAAGTATTAAATAAAAATACCTATAATATGTACCTATAATGTGTACGTACAATAAATTATTTTAAGTTTTAACGTTAGTAGGTACTTATAATATCAATGGTATAACAGATCTTTCGATTGAATCCTCGATATATTACTAAAATACACGTAAGTAAACATATATTTGAAAACAATAAAAAACACGAAAATATTAACTTTAAAACTTTTACAATACTTTTAAAAATGTACCAAAAAGTTTGCATTGCCGTTCTTTTGCCAAAATTATATGGCAACACAATACAAAAAGTAGCTAGGACAAAAAAATACCACAAATGTACCTAAATTCGGCGAGGTCATTTCCATTAAAGTATCTGTTTCAGCAATGATGCTAAAAACGAGATACTAAGAAGACTAATTAATTTACATGTTCCTATGATTACCGCATCGTAAACCCATAACAATGGCACTTCTTGACTATTATAACAATATTATCACTTTCCAATATATTTGTAAAGTTCTATTACAAACATATTCAGACAAAAATCTATACTAACTTCAAGTTAGGAGAAAATGTTCCAAGTTTTATAGTAACTTAACAGAAATAGATCTTTTAACGAACAAATCCCTAATAAATTGAGGAAAGATTTGGCAAAAACATTTCTATTTTGTATTTTTTTCCGACTTCCTGTATTATTTTCGCTATTAATCAAGCACTGTACTAAGAAATGTTTTATAACACCATTTTTCCATTAACTTTGAAGAACTTAAAGACAAAGTTACTAAAGATTAACGGAACATAGAGGTAGAGAGTCTACATCTCCTGGACTGGATCTTCCGCATCAGCCAGCTTGACAAGACCGATGAAACTCTTCTCAGGCTGCATCAGGGAATGCCTGTCACCTCCTGTATTCCTGACTGCAAGTCTGTCACCAGCCTTGAGGAACAGCGCGGCGGCTGAGAAGCAGGAGTTGGGCTTGTCGATCTGTTCTGTGGAGTGGCTAGACTGGGCACACTGGAGGAGCGTCTCCCGACCCTCAATTTCGGCGTTCGTGCGGTGAAGCACCCAGGAGATGATGTCGTGACTGTCGAGATAGTAGATCTGAGGAAAGACAAAGGAGTTTTAGTATTTTTCTTATTCAACAAGGCATATAAAACTTGAAACCTTTTTTATCCGACTTCCAAAAGGAGGTTATCAATTAGTCTGATTTCTTTTAATCATGTTGTGTCTACTTGTTCCGTTTATCGTTACTCCTTAAACAAGTTGTGAATACTGAACTTGTTAAAAATATGCAATTGCCCATGCCTTTCAAACTTAGATAAAGCTGAACAAATGTTAATACATCTGAACAATTTTTAGCAACATTAGGTCTTCTAAAAACCTTTTTGTGCCAAATAAAATAAAGACCAACTTTTAAATGGTTTTATCGCAACAGGCCTCCCTTTATTTAAGAGCAACTCGCCCCGAGGCAGACAGTCTAAATTAAAGTAAGTCAAAAGCCGAACTTAATGATTATAAATCTACCGGGCCTGGATTTGTTAGTAAGTTTATTCAAGATAAGAAGTTCAAAGGGATTTATAAGCCCAATTTATTGTTTATCTAATTTCGAAAAGTCTAGACTCTAAATAAAGCAACCCAAAATTGTCTGTTTATAAAGTTCAGACTTCTCCGTAGGTATTTATATGCATAATAAATGCTAATGTGCATAAATGTATATGTGCACCAATTAGAACTCGTTGTGTCAATGGGGAAATACTTGTTCTGGCTGGAGTAAGATTAACTAAATAGATTGACTTTCTTCGCAGCACAGCTGGTAAACATAGGATAAAATCGGTGTACGATCAAACTCAGGAGCTTCCAATTTTGAAAACTTTTACAGGTGTTCCTTCGAGCCGGATGAAAGACTGTGGCACAGTGCCCCTGAGGTACCTATTCTCAATGTGTGTCCAATATGAATAAGGACAAAGGAAAAGAAGTGTCTACAGTACGTAGGTGATATTCTAAAAGGCGTGTAAATTATTTATACCTGTACATAGACGAGATACACGCCAGTATGGTGTACGTGCACGTGACCAGAGCGAGTGAGCGTGGGGCGAGGGTGCGGCGACAACTGCGTCCACGGTGCTGGGTACCACACGTCATGGGCCGCTCCGTGAGACACACGGACTAGGCCATTACCTATGGAAGAGAGAAATAGAATATTTATTAATAGCGGGACCAGGTAGACAGATGAGAGGTGTATTGTAGAACCATATATCGCAGACTGCTTCAATAGTCTAGTGATGGCCAGCTCTCCTACTGAGCATGAAGTCCCCAGCCCAAGTCCTCGGGGATTACAACGATGATTTTATGTAACAAATCGCATTTTATGTGTTGAGAATTCCGCTTTTAACCGTACAAATCTAGACTCCGGGCAGCTACCGACTGAAAAGCTATTGCATCAGTCATTTCGGATATACACGTCTTCTGTCAGAAAGTTTGCAGATTTATGAAAAGAGAATCAATTTACTTGACATAAGATATTAAATCACATTGAATTGACATGGCAACAACAGCAGTAAACTCTTCTGAAGATTCAATTTGAACTCAATTTGGTGGGAGCACAAAGTTAGCGTTGACAATCAATATGTTGAACGTTGAATTACCGTCTTCAAAATATTGTCGAATTGAGTTGACTTTACTGTGCCTGGAATCGTACATAGATCCAATTGAATTCAAGCTCTCTTCAATTCAACTTAAGGCAAACTTGTGCTGGCCCGCAAGGGCCGAAGCCTGCCGGGGTTGCGGGCCTGTTCGAAAGAGATACCGCGGCCCCGGAACGTAAAAGGCGAGGAAGGAACATGGATGGTTTTTAGTCAGTAAGAGTCTGACACTCCCTCCCGCTCCGCCCAGAGTGGGGGGGGTCATTTGATGACTTCCCATCCTTAAAAAAAAAAAAAAAAAAAAAGGCAAACTTGTGCTTGCCGGGGTTGCGGGCCTATTCGAAAGAGATACCGCGGCCCCGGAACATAAAGGGCGAGGAAGGAACATTGATGGGTTTTAGTCAGTAAAAGTCTGACACTCCCTCCCGCTCCGCCTATAGAGTGGAAGAAGTCATTAATTGATGACTTCCCATCCTAAAAAATAAAAAAGGCAAACTTGTGCTGTAGCTGCGTAGTTGATAAAGAACACGATAGACTTGCTTTTGCCGCGGCTATATCCGTGTGGATGTTGGGAATTGTTCTGCGGGAACGTACTAACGCGATAAGTACCGTGGTCATTTCTATCTCTTCGTTCATCCATGTGGTAGTTTTAATGAAAAGGTATCATACAGACAGGCCGACTGATTTTCTTTTCATCATCATCATCATCAGCCTATAAATGTACCCACAGCTGGGACAAACGCCTCCACTCTATGAGAGGGAATGGGCTATAATCGACCACGCGGGTCCAGTGCGGATTGGTGGATGTCTCATGTCTTCGAAATGTTTGGTTCTTGGACATGCCGGTTTCCTCACGGTGTTTTCCTTCACCACAGAGCAGTGGTGATTAAATAAATTACACAAGTAATGCGCCTGTCAGGGTTCGAACTCACTACTTACTGTTCGTAAGTGCCATGGATATGCATTATACATGTTTCATATTACACTGAAAGGTGGGTCATACATATATTACATATCATATATCAAGTGAGATTTAAGGGGCCACTTCACGCCAACAACCTTGAGCGAGTCGTTTTGTATTGTATTTTATTCGTAGATATGTCGGAGCCAATTTCTATAACACGCCGTATTACATAATGGCACGCCTGATTGATAAACATCGTCGTTATGTAATGCGGCGTCCTCAAGTTTAGCCGAATTGTGGCGATAAGTTCGATAAAGCAGCGGTTTAGCCTTATTGTCGGCAAGAAGAAACGACCGAATAAAAAACTGAAAATTCCGAAAACCAGACGAAGTCGACGTTTTAAAGCGGCGCATCGACGATGCGCCCGTTTGTATTTGGTTGGCACGTTTATGCCGCTTTGACGAACGCGAAGTGCTCATTCAATGCGGTGTAATTTATTTCAGACGAATTGTAATCCGGGTGAACGTGAGGACGCCGCACTACATAATGGCAACGTTTTTCAATCCGGCGCGCCAATATATAATACGGCATGATATAAAAATTGGTTGCAGCAGATATAACACCACGCGGCGACCACTTTCACGCACGTGTAGATGCTATTGCTAAGGTCCTCCTACTCGCTCAAGATCGTTGTCGTGAGGTAGACCCTTAAGTGCTATTTTAATGTTACAATGTATTTGGAGTGTAACTAACAATGTGTACTAACTGGGTTGTGGAGGGCAATTTATGTACACACTAAATAGAAAAGAAGAAAGGAACAGAAAATAGTATAAAGGTGGACGCACACCTATCCGCGCCGAAAGAACCGAAGTCAAGGAGGCCTCGCACATATATCCGCGCCGAACGCGCCGATTGAATCGGCCGTTCCGGAAGATTGGAATCACTCATTTTTTAAAACAATTTTAAAAAATCAAGAGCTGTTAACCCTGGCTACACACTGCTTAAACGGTGTTGATACTATTTATTATTCAGGAAGTAAACATTGTTTATAATAATATGTTTACGAGCTGTCATTTTCGAGTGTATTATTGTCGGCGACGAGACCCAATCTCCACACCAGGGTGCAAGTAATGACCATACAAAGAGTATAACTTGATTAGTATTTTGAAAACATGTTTATTTCTAAAGAAATCACTTCAAGCATACCTGCGAAAGGAGATTCTAAAAAAGAGATGTAGACATAGTGTGTAAAAGAAGGAGAGAAAATGGATTACATAAAACAGATTAAATATCTTAAATACATACAATATAAAAATACATACATACTCATAAATACAAAGAAGAAAAAACATGACAATATACTATTAAAACAATAAAATAACTAAAAATAAATACATAGGAAACGGGTCAAATTTAATTCCTCATTCTAATAGAAAAGAAAGCAAAGACGTGGGCCCACCAAAAAACTAGATGAAAATCAAAAGTTATTCCATACTTGGCAAAAATATTACCATACCAGTTTTTGTAGCAAATTGATTTCTTTTATTCTTCTAACAAAGGAGCGTACAGAAGCCATTCAAGTTACTTAAACCGACTCTTTCAATTCCGCTTTCAAGACTTTATGTGGTTTCAATTAAAGTTCATTTTTCATTGATGTTATGAACTTGTCTCTGTACATCGTGATCAGTTTCGATTTTGTTTTTTTTTTTCATATCGCCACTGATATCGTGATCATTGGGTAACACGATAACGAGGGAAACGGATAACGATATCAGTGGATACAACTCCGTGGCTACGTGGAGACATACCCATGAATAGACCTTAATTGAAATGTAGAATTAAAAGGAATAGAAAATATTACAAAAAAAATAAATTAATAGTCCTCCTAGATTTTAGAGAGCGGGGAAGCCAAGTTTTCAGAGGATATCGAAGATTTGGGTAAATAACGAGTGAAAACTTAATAAAATAAATATTTACCTTACGGGAAAGGAATTGTCTGTACACTGTCTAAGGGACTGGTAGAAAATGCCCAAGGCATTAAGTCCGCCTTTGTACAGTTTTTTTATTAAGTCCATAAGTTTTAGTAAACAAAAGTTACGGGTTTTCATATTACTATATGACATGAGTATTAATGTATAGGTTTTTAATGTTGTATGCGTTTTTACGGCAATGAAGTACCAAACCTTAAATCGATAACTTTAAGCTGAGGTCATGTGAGACTGTTATTTACCTATTTAGTGTTGTTGTTGTTTACCTATTTAGACTAAGTTGTAGATAATCCTAGCCAGACCTGTTGTCGAGAAAACAATACAGAACTAGTCCTTTTGTTTTTCCTAGCCTTCATTAAGTTCTTATTGATATTCTAGCTAGAGCTAGACAGACACCATTTACTAATGTGAGATGCTTAAATTCTATATATTTAGCAAAATTACTAGTTTTTTAAATGATGTCATGAAAACATAATACAGAATACTGGTTTTTGTTTTTTGTAGTCTTCATTAACGTCTTCTAATTCATATTCTAATTAGAGTTAGGCGCCATATTATTATTATGAGATGCTAATGTTCTTTTGATAAATATTTATCAAAATAATTAGATTTTGAAATGATATCATCACTGACTAATATGCGACATTTTGCGTACCTTATGAATAATAGTCAATCATAAAAAGCGAAATAGAAATAATATATGCGACTATCTGCTCTTTAATAAAACGCGTTCTTGATATTTGGCTTCATACATAATGTAAAGAATATGTATGCATTTATTTTTGGACCATGAATGAAATTAATCAATGAATGGATGATTATGTTTAGCGTTTCACGAGGTCATTATTCAATCATTCATTTGCGAGGAGGTTGACAACTGGAATTTAGTATCATTTTGAAACACGTGATAGAATATGAACAAGTTTTTGGTCATCAAAAAAGCTCCACATACCTAATGTATTTTTCTAAGGTAGTAGTTATGTCATGTTGAAAGTAATGATTGCTCGATTTTACACTGTTTAGTAGGTATTGAGAGCAGCGGTGGCCCAGTGGTGGCGGCCCTGACTTACGAACAGTAAGTCGTGGGTTCGAACCCAGACAGGCGCATTACTTTGTGTAATTTATTTCATCACCGCTGCTCTCAAAACGGTGAAGGAAAACATCGTGAGGAAACCGGCATGTCCTAGAACCAAAAATTCGAAGACATGTGACATCTACCAATCCGCACTGGGCCCGCGTGGTAGATTAAAGCCCATTTCCTCTCATTGAGAGGAGGCCGTGTCCCAGCAGTGGGAACATTATAGGCTGATGATGATGATGATGATGAGTAGGTATAGGTAATTGATTCTCCGTTTTCACAAACCCTTGCACCTCGTTGAGCATTGTAACTCAAATAGATGCGATTTTATTAGGTGAAGCGCGGTTACCTTTTAGCCACAATACAAGCTACATACACGCGTGTTGCTGTAGACACTGCCTAGAAAACAAGAGACGCGCAAATCGTGTCAGCAACCGTGGTTTTGGACGGGGCTTACATTCATTTTGTATACTGTCTTATTTATTTATTTATTAAAACTTTATGCACAATTAAAACTGTACAAAGGCGGACTTAATGCCTAAGGCATTTTCTACCAGTCTATCTTAGGGTGATGCAGAGATAATACACAGTAGGTGCAATAATGTAAAAAAAGACTAAAAATTATTTATAACTCAAATATATAAGAATAAAATAAATACATACATACATACATATAGCAAAATATATAAAGTTAAGAGAGATAAGAAAAACGACAATAACCTAGTTTTGAGACGAATCTGCCAACTCCTTGCGAATAAGCTCTCGAGCCTTCATTTTGAAAGTGAAACGACTAGTCAACGTCCTGATACTCTGAGGGAGCGCATTCCAAAGGAAGACCGCTTGGACAGAAAAGGAAGAGTTTATAAAGCCAGATCGGTGAGAAGGACAGCGTAGAAGACAATTATTGGAGGTCTTCTGCTTACATCAGATCTAATGTATGCTGTCAGTATTCTAATCTCACCTTTGTAATGCTCATGTATCTCTGGGCTCAGATGTGACGTGTTGCCGTGGAAGTGGGCCGCGACGAAAGGTCTCCTCACGCCCTCCTGAAACGGAAGTCAGTTAAGGATTACCTTATGGAGCTTAGGTGGCATATCTTTACTGTTGTGCCTACCCTGTTGGCGATAGGATTGAAATATAATAGGAAACGTGAGGTTGATCAACATGATTTCGGACTTCAAGAGATAATGTGGTAAAAATAAATTATTTGTGCGATGAAAAGCAGGAGTGTTAGTGGAGTGGCTTCAATGGCCATAGCAACTGTGTATATTATAAAACTATTTGTTATTAAAGATCTATATTTTGTACAAGTATTAAGCTGAGTTTTTCTCGAAATGGCACTTTAGCAAATGTTTCTCATAAACATGCAAAGTACTACTAAAACTTATGTAGAAAATAGGTCCAAGTCTACATCTGATAAAAAATACAAAGGCCATAGGTACTCTGCCTCGCTTTTTCTAAACCCAATTTTCAGCTGCATCGGGGGGTATACATACGTAATATTTGTTTTTTATTTAAGCAAGCGTGGTGAGATAAGAGGCCTTTGCCCAGCAGTGGGATAGTAATAAACTGGTATTATTATTGGTATTTTGTTATTCCTTAAGTTTCTTCTCATTTAAGAGAGCCAGAAATATTACACGCCGGTCGGAACCAAGAATTTAAAGAGACATTTAAGAGGGCTGTGACAATTTTTCTTGTATTTTAGTGTTTTAAGAGCCTAACACTCAAATACAATAAAAATAGAGATATTTATTTTGAGCACTCCCTAGAGAAACAATCAATCTTTCTCAGGCATGTTTTTTTTTAATTTTGTGTACAAATCTGAACCATATATAATCACATCTAAATTTTCAGTTTCGATGAGTGATTATGGTTTAGGTACGGTAACAAAATATAAAAAAATATGTGCCTGAGAAAGATTGATTGTTTCTCTAGGGAGTGCTCAAAATAAATATCTCTATTTTTATTGTATTTGAGTGTTAGGCTCTTAAAACACTCAAATACAAGAAAAATTGTCACAGCCCTCTTAAATAGAGAAAGTTGTTGTTATTATTATTCATAAATTTGTACCTCAAAATCACTGTTCCTGACAGTTCTGGTCACGGTGTGCATTGTCATCTTGGCAGAAGGAGCGTTGTCCAAGTTCGGCGAGAACTTCTTCGTCTTGCGTCTGAAACAATATTACTTGTTGAAAAACTTTCTTAGAAGTTATTGCAATATCTCGAATGAAGCCAGACGAGGTAGGAGAAATAACTTTCAAAGTATAGGTACTCGTATATAGGTATAAACTTTGCCATTTTTGCTGGAACAAGTTAGTTATTAGTTGAAGTAGATTGATCTTAGAGTCGCAGTCGTTTTATTTTGCTGAGGAAGGTAATTTTATTTCCCGTATCGGAAGCTGTATAACCGTTGGAAAAGAGTAGCCAATTATTATTTCCTGAGGAAAGATGGCATCCAACCTAACTAAAAATTATCATAAAAATGTATCTCCTAATCCTTTCTTAGTTATTTATATCTTGTCATGATACAACTTGCCGTTAATTAGGTAGTTCACGATAAGTTTATAGTTCTAGCTAGGTACATAATTATGTACATCAACATTTGCTTAGCCTTTTCCAATTATGTCGGGGATGGCCTCCAGTCTAACCGGATGCAAGTGAATACAAATAGTTTACATGAAGCGACTGCCACTATGTAAGTTTACATATTATAATTATCATCATTTGCTAAACAAAATGCTGGTCCTGCTCCACAAAGACAGGGGCGTATAAATTGATATCATTAAATAGTACCTTGTTGCAACTATCTTTGCATTGTATAAATTCAATCTCTTTAGTATTATATAATCGCATAGCCCATTTGTGTGAGTACTATCATGCTCACTCAAATATCTCACTGATGGTGGTGCGTGTGTCTGCCGGGGTTGCGGGCCTGTTCGAAAGAGATACCGCGGCCCCGGAACGTAAAGGGCGAGGAAGGAACATGGGTGGGTTTTAGTCAGTAAGAGTCTGACACTCCCTCCCGCTCCGCCCAGAGTGGGAGAAGTCATTTGATGATTTCCCATCCTAAAAAAAAAAAAAAAAAAAATGGTGGTGCGTGTGTCGGATCATTTAGTTCTCTCCATATGTTTGAGTTGAATGGTGCTGATCCATGCGTCATGTTCGTGAACGGGCGCTGTCAGTTGTGACTGGTTATCTCTTAGTTGACATGGCTTATAGTCGACATCTTCAATTGCCATTCATAAAAATAGAATAGAATAGACATGGCTTATTTTTTAATTTTCTCTTTTCTTTTTGGTATGGACACTTTTAAACATCTTGATACATTGTTCTCACATAATATATCATCTCAACATGAATGATGTAACCAAGATTTTGTAAAAATATATGTTGATTTAAAAGAGTTTCCATGTAGTTTCCTGCCCGTTCTTCTCCATAGATCTACGCTAGAGAATGGGCAACGTTAGTACTTTCACAGTTTTTATGTCTTGTGACTGGGACTGTAGCTACATTTAATTTTCATCTTTTTTTCGACAATTCAAAAGTGCCTGTAATTTGAAATAATATGATGTGTATATGATTATAAATGCTTCGATTTAGATTTTTTAATTTGCTAATTTGACCTCTACAACCCAGATACATTGTAACATTAACTCTTCATTATTTTGCTATTGTTGTTTCAGCTACAGTGCACAAAAAATCCAAATGTAAGTCCATCATCTAAGTTTAACACCACGAACCAAGATCATGAATGATTAATCCTAGACCAACGATGTTTCATCTCATCTCTTCAGCCATATTTTCAAACTATGGTCTAACTACCGTCTACAACTTTACCTCACTCCACCTGTTAGCGTCAACTTAGCGCCCTCATTAGCCAGCCAAGCGTGAGTTGCGCCAACTTTACCTCATCAACGGCTTTTAATTAAAATCGCAAAACTAAAAATCTAGTTTTAATTACTCTTGCTTTGTATAAAAGTCTTTAGCTGGATTTGCTAAGCTTGTGCAGTACCTAGGTACAGCCAGGAGCGCTAATTAGTTGGCTCATAGCAAAATACAAAATTACCCTATTTTGTTGTGGAATAAACGTTTGTAATTTTATGATGAAATGTATGTTTCGTTCTAGCTTTCATCGTGTCCCACTGCTGGACAAAAACGTCCTCCCTCTCCTGCCATACCTCTCTATCCTGTGCGATCTCTATGTTAAAATATGACTTCCAAAATAAAATAAAAACATGTTTAAAATTGGCTTAGGTATATAATTTGTGGTGTCTGTACATGCAGACTTTCATATAATTATGTTCCTACGAACATCTAATTATGCTAAACTTACATACCTTTGTGGTTTTTTATTATGTTTTGAATTCAACAAGCTTCTCTCATAATGTAATTTAGAGTAATCAACGCAGTACACACGACAATATGAAAATTTTAATATCACGTACAATCATCAAACGACAATGGGATCGTGTTGGAATGACGAATTTATAAAATAGCAGACAAGGGTCTCGGTTTTTCAACGAAAGTTTACTCTACAGTCCTTTTACCCCATACTACTACAATGGGGATGCACACTGTGGAACTAATGGCGCTAGCATAGCTGGTTTTGCAAGCATCGTCATTGGTTGAAAATCAAGGAATGTCATTTCATATTTTAAAATACCTTGACCTCATTGGACAGATTGAGACCAGCTATGGTGGCGCCATCTACAATTAGCTTTTAACGGTCTTCCCCATTTGTTTCAAATATGATTTAGATTATTTGGAACCCATCGTCTATGATTTGTCATCGAAAAATATTGGTTACTTACGTGTTTTTTGTTTTATCAAATAAATGAAAATTGACGAAGATAAAACGCGTCATGAGTGGGGGGCTTGTGACGTCACTTTCCGGTAAAAATGTACTCAAATGTGACGTCACACGAGTTTCAACACACTGTTTCGTCTTAATTTTTTGTTAACGTGAAAAAATAAATTAAATGTGTCCAATATTTTTTGTAAATCTAGATCTGACGGACTAATTAGTATTAATGTTATAGTTATTTTTGTCATCTACTCTACTGCCTGTGTCTAGCAAAAAAAGGATTCTTTATGTATTAAAAATATCTCAAATTATCATCGTTTGTTCTAGAGTAAGACTGGTTTTATTCAAGATATATTAACATTTAGTCAATTTGCCCACCGTGTTCCATTTAGAAATTATACTAAAAATATTACTTATTCAACTCCAGAACAATACATAAGAGGATGTCGCCGTGGCGCTTTGACAAACTCAGTCTTACTAGAGATGTTACTTGTCACTCGCACGCGGACTCGAACGGAGCGGAGGAAATTGGGAAAATTACATTTGTAAACGGGGTTCGTTTCTGTTGGCTTTAATACCATGAAATAGTCCCAACACTACGATCCCTTTTCATCAATGTTTTGTTGAGTAAAAAGAATAGTTTGTTTAAGTCAGTTCTCCTACAAAAATATGTATAAAGAAATTCTCTTGGGTGTTGTAACTTTCGTCTGAGACAGATTTGGTTTTCTATAATTATATTTTGTTTAATCTTTTTACTAGAACACTTAAAAAGTAGACCTTCACTAATAATGTAAACAATATTAACAAATTACATCAATACTCTGTTTTTAACCTAAATTAATGAGTTCAAACAATGTATAATTATTCTAATTTATTAAATGTGGTCATTCCTGAACATGGTCACAATCGTTTAGCCAACCCATTTAATTTTCGTGCCTTCATTGTTCGAATTTGGAAATCTTTTGAAATCTTTGCAGACTTTAGTTATAAATTCCGTAAAGATTAAATAACCTGGAAATTATTGCAGATTGATTGTATTGACCGTATTTAAAAACATAACATCACGCATATAATCTTCTTGGAGGGTTAGTCAGGCGAAGGTGTTCCTAATGGTCCAGCTACATTTCGCTAGTTACGGAACCCCAACACAGGACGAGCGAAATGCCATCAACCGGGTCCAAATTCAGACTCCGTGGCTGCTCTAGAGAAATTCCTGAATCCTTTGCCTCAATCTAGTAAACATGTTCGTATTTAGAACCTCCTACAAAAGTTAGCGCGTTAGGCTTCATGCATAATGCCTTCTGTAGCAGAACCCGGGAGTGAGTGCTGTGAACTTGGCAAGGCGGCACGTGCAGCTTATACACGTTCTAGCGTTCTAACAAGTTTGCCTACAATGTTTGCAGTTAGATCGCTTTGAGTCTAGAAACTTTGTGTGTTTGCATAGTTAGGTTTGGGTTGGAAGTGGACTAGGCCTTTGGTTCTTCAACTATATGTTTTATATACGGCGTGTTGTATCATACGTAATGCATAATCATGCTATAGTTCCCACAGCTGGGACACATTGACGATTTGGACGTATTGGGACGGGACCGAGGTTCGATGATCTGATTAATAAAACGGGCAATATCAAGAAATGACTAAATAATTGTGCACAGCGTGAGGAGCTCGTGGCTAAATATTAACAGCCGCCCGGACCGATCTTTAGGTTAAGCCATGCTTGCCTAGGTTGGTCTGTGGATGGGTGACCAACCTTACATAACGCGTTTCCTCCTTCCCTCGGAAAGCACGTTAAGCTGTTGGTTCCGGCTGTCATTTGTCCATCTTTGGCAGCCGTTACAGGTAGTCAGTGGCCCAAAAAAGTCTGTCAACCAGTCTTACCAAGTGGTATAGTATTACCCAGTATTAACTGGGTTGTGGAGGTCAGATAGGCGGTCGCTCCATGTAAAATATTGGTTTTCAGCTGCATCCGATTGGACTGGAAGCCGACCCCAACGTAGTTAGGAAAAGGCTAGGCAGAATTGCTTATCATGCTCAGCATACACGTGTGTGTACACAATTGTGAGGGTACGAAACCTCGCACGAACCAGCAAAATTTGAAAAACATACAGAAGAAGGTTACTAATAACATCCAATTTACTTTCTAATGTAGCAAATATTTGTGATGTATCGGTAGCTGAGTGCTCTGCACAGTAATTGTGTTAGGAGTTCATTCTTAAACTTATATTGTCACTTACGGGATATCTTCCGTGATTATTTGTTATGTTGAGCTCCCGATATTTCGACGCTGAACAGTGAGTTCATTCTTATTTTAAAGAGCCATTATAATGAATTTAAAATATTGGTCAGCTCACAACAGCATTAAGTGCTTATACGAGAAGGTTACTAACATCCAATAGTTACGTTCTAGAATAGCAAATATTTGTGATGTGTCGAGAGCTGAGTGCTTTACACAGTAATTGTGTTAGGAGTTCATTTGACACCCTCGCTTGAGAGGGAGTCTCCCTACCGTAATGCAATTACATTTTGGTGTCGAATTACGTTGAGGAACAGTAATTGTAAAGTATGTAGGAAAAACAAGATGGCGTCTTTAGTTCCGATGTTGGTCACACGCCAAAAAAATCTTGCACAGCTTTAAAATACCTCGTGATTTTTGCAAAAAACGTTGTTTTAGAGGACTTTTAATATATCATTGACGCCATGTTCAGTCAGATTTGGAAGTATTGATTGCCATGCTTTATATGGATAGTCTGAAAAGCAACCGAAAAATATTGACACACATTTGAATTGTTTGCCTTTTCCGTGGTTTTGAACATAATTTGTTATGTTATTTTGACAAATTATGAAAATATTTATGACTAGCGCCCGCCACGCGGTTTCACCCGCGTAATTCCCGTTCCCGTGGGAGTACGGGGATAAAATATATCCTATGTTACTCGTGGATAATGTAGCTTTCGAATGGTGAAAGAATTTTTAAAAACGGTCCAGTAGTTTTTAAGCCTATTCATTACAAACAAACAAACAAAGTTTTCCTCTTTATAATATTATTATTATAGTATAGACATGTAAGTTTTAATCATTCATCTGTGGACCCCGACCGGATCGGTCTCAAGCGATTATTTAACTATTGTGTCTACTTCGCTAACAGTTAAGGCTGATGCTCCATGTTTCCTGTGTTTTTGCAATTTGCAGGCCTGTGGCAGGTTGTACCGTGACGCTTTCACCTTAATGAAGTATTACAAACCTAGTCGTTTCTCGTTTTGGCAAATAGTAAAACCTGGCAAGTTTCGGCCCGAAACCAAACCGTACTCAATAAAAAGTAAGAAGGTATCATCGCTGTAGGTTTACCAACAAACACCAATAAAGCCCTACATTTGCGAGATCCACCTAAGATTAACCAGGGCACTGCGAATACGGCGCAATAAAAATAGCAATAAACATAATCCATGAATATTTCTCATGATGAAACCCAAGAACGTTGCGGTCGCATTCCTGATTGCTTCGCGCCGAGCCGACGAGCCGCCGACCGTCACAGACTCCTATATACATAGCTATACATATGTATACATGCTTACTTCAGCTATCTATATAGGAATTTGCGGTCAGCATAGCGTTTAGTTTAGGACTAGATCTTCTTGTTGTTTGACGATTATTAATGGTCGTTTAATATGTGAAAAGAGACGTTTTGATATTGAGTATCTTCATTATACATACATTTATACATATTAAGATGATAGATTCTGGATCTCAGAGGAGTAGATATTTGTTCCTCTTATGAGTATGTTGCCGATCAGTATAATCTGTGTGTTTAAGTACGAATATAACAGTGTAGGCAATAGCATTACTGGATCATCAATTCTTTTTATATATAATTGGTACCATGCTATTAGTCATGATAACAGTATGGCTAGTAAACCAAGCCAGTGATTGAAAGTGAAACTTATTGAAAAGCTTTCCATAAATATATTTACATATTTATAAGAATATTTTTTTAAATTAATAAAAAATATATAAAGGTTTACATTCAATGTGCGTTTTGAAACGTGTAGATTTGAGCAAGAATGTGCTAATAGTCGAGTGCAATTAGACAATAAGATGGAACGAAGTTTATAGTGGACGGATTTTCATGAAATAATTGCAGGAAATAGGAAATTTTCAAAAAAATACATTACATCGACAACAATGAACAAAGGAACAGACCAAATTAGCGTTTAATGAATGCACACAGGAACACTACGAGTATTACGGTACTATTTGAATTCGTCGAATTCGAAATTGTTCCTTAGCGAAAAAAAAAGGTTCAAAAGGAAAGTAAAAAAAAAAGTCTTGCACGGCCAATATTATTTTTTACTTTCTTCTCCACTCCTCTAGAAACTCAATAAAAAAAGTCCCATGAAAATCCGACCACTATAAACTGTGTTCCACCTTTTGAGTATTTTATTAATTGCACTGGGCTATAAGTAAAATTTCACTTGCCAATCTCAAAACCAAAATCAATCTTCATCATATTTACCTCTCATCAGTCTTAGCCATCATCCTGGGGGCTGCGTACTCGTCGACGGAGTCAGCTGAGGAGTCAGGGAAGACGCTGCGCTTGGTCCTCGACCCTTCTTCATCGGTTGGCTTCGTTGGCCGGATTGCTGCTTGCACTGGTTGCAGTTCTGGAAAAGGGTACAGATATGAAACAAAGTCAAGGAATGATAAAACTGAGATACTACTATTCA
Source organism: Xestia c-nigrum (assembly GCA_916618015.1). Classification (NCBI taxonomy): domain Eukaryota; kingdom Metazoa; phylum Arthropoda; class Insecta; order Lepidoptera; family Noctuidae; genus Xestia; species Xestia c-nigrum. The sequence continues at coordinate 6,236,503 of OU745245.1, read as the reverse complement.
CGGAATTTTGGTCTTTCCACCGCACCGGTGGAAAGACCAAAATTCCGTGAATAACATTACGCCTTGTAATTCTATAGAAAATCTTATATGAAAGGATACTTCGAAAAAATCCATTTAATCATCCATTCTAACTAGTCTGACCTGAATTTCAATACACATGTCGTTCGGTTCTGAGAGGACCGAACTCACAAAACATTTATTGCACCAGTATTACTACGGGAACCACTTCGTTCTCGCCAAAGCGAGTGGTCCACTGCTAGTCTAATGAGATTATATTAGACCTACTTTTTGTTTCAGGTTCTTTCCAGTCAAAACTTATTCGAAGGGATCTCACTGCCAGCATGAAAAGTAACCCATGTTCTGGTCAGGTCTGTTCAGCCGTAAGGCTAGTTACTTTTGCATATTTAATATTATATCAAACAGGAATTGGGGGGTTTATTACATAAACATAGAATTTATTGCGAAACAATTTGGCACAGTTGCAAAAGGAAGTCATAAAGGTTTGTCTATCTAAATATTACAGATGCGGTTGCAAAACGGTGAACATTTATTTATTACTCGCTTCCTTATAACCCTGAGCACTTCCAGAAACCACGTTAGTATCAACAGCGATTAGGTATCTATGATAAATGAGAGTGAGGAGAGATAGTGTGTACTTGTACCTGCGTACACACTTCTGCATTAAAATAGCTATCTTCTGCGTTGATGGCTAGTCTCCGCTGCTGAGAATAACTGAGATCGGCAACCATGGCAAAGTTCGGTCAGATGAACTCATAACTATCATATTTCCTTACACATAGTATTTGACTAGTTACGTTCATGAAGTCCCAAGTTCGATTTCTAGATCGAGGTAACTGTTATGGCTAGGGGTGAGCCCCAATTAGATGGGACTTAGTATACTGTACAGGTACACCATTGCCTAACCAGGCATTCAGGCGTGATGTTATGTCGTTGTGTTCCTTCAAAAAAAGACCAAAGTCTATAAAGGTCACAATTTCGTCGAGAACCTTGAAGTCTGTCAAAGTGCTAAAGTTTTATGGAAATGGCGGTAAAGTTTGAAATCTATTGTTTAACTTTTAATCTAAAATCATCAAAGTGTTAGCTTAGACAGGAATGTTTTTCAGATACCTACCGAAAATAGGTCAAATAGGAATTCTAGGTAGGACCATTTTAGGAGTACGAATGAAATATTATTGGAATTTTGATATTAAGCGCCAATAGTCCCAATAAAAACGAACGCGATCAACAGCTTTAAAACGCGTTCAAGAACTATTAGTGGAATAGGTAAATAGAATATTATTTTACAGATGGGTAACAAATACACTCGATATTATGTAAAAGTATATAGTAGGTATATATAGGCTACAATAATAGAAAGAAATAAAATAAACAAAAGCGTAATGAAAACAGTGGTTACAAACACTATAAACTACCTAGTAACTAAAATCTAAACAAGCACTACTTTACGTTTCAAAAGAAGAAATTACCAAATTACCATATAATATCAAAATCCAATCTTTAGTACATTACGTTTCTAAGCTTCAATCTCAAAGCATTTATTTCAATGAGAACGTTACAGGCATTTTTGAAAGTCAGATCGCTGGCCATTAACACACAGCGCCACCTAGTGCCACACTAAGCAAAGCTTGTGTCGTGGACACTAGATAGTTGAGATATAATACATACATACTTTTTTTGTTGTTTGTAAATACATACTTATTATACATATAAACATCCATGACTCGGAAACAAATGTCCAGTCTCATCATACAAACATTTGCTCCTACCGGGATTCGAATCAAGGACCCTAAGATCGTAAAGGAGCGTCACTACCACTACGCCATTCGGGTCGTCTATTTATAAAATTACTTGTCGAAAAACAAACCCGTGCTAAAAGATTTTTACCTTACTTGTTAAAGCGGTACTACTAGGTAACTCGATATGGCTGTAAGAAGCTTAACTACTATGGCAACTTTGCAAGAGAAGTTCTATCCAACTCTGGTTCGCAAGAAAATACCTACTATTAAACATTTTCTTGATACTTCGACGGCTTATAACTGCTTTGCCTTATTCCTCTCGTTATTTCTTATCTCAACTATCGTGGAGTTTTCCGTCTCGCGTTTTATTTCTATAATTTTTTATGAAGCTAACTTATTATGCCGAACATTATTTTTATTTGAAGGTATATTAATAATGCTATGTTGATGCGAATGTTGAGATCGATGTTGTGTGGAGTGATGAGAATGAAAGAGAGTGCCTGAAAGTATAAATGACAACAAAGTTGAAAGAGATTTGTTTGCGATGAGGAGTCTAAAACGCACGTGAGAAAAGAGTGATGGATATAAATACTGAGAGACACAGGAAGGCTTGAGAAAAGATGAATGGATTATCTGCGAAATTAAATAAAAGGAAACATTAGACAGGGTATGAAATGAAATGGCAACGGGCAATGAAGGAGGCTATGCTCGGAGTTCCGACGTAGCTCGAAGAATTGCCAAACCTAAGCAGCAGCGGGCAGAGCACATTGCTCGCAGAATGGCAACCGTGAACTGGAAGACCTTGCGTTGGAAGCCACTAGGTGGACCGATGAACCGGTGATGGTTACGGGCATCTACTGGATGCGATACGCACGGGGCCGGTCAATGTGACGACATTAGGTGGAGGCCTATGTACAGAAGTTGCAGCAGCTATTATGATGAAGAAATGAAATGGAAAAAGAAAACAGGTTGCACTGGTCCCAAGTAACACGGAACAAGGGTTAGACGCTTATGACGATCTGTCAAACTGTCTGAATCGGACTCCGGAATAGCTGCGTACTTTTATTTCAGTACTTTATTAAAAACATTGCAATGTGGTGTCCGTAGCACAAGATGAGCTAGATTAACTAAGTTCGAATTGGGGCAATGATGTGTGTATCATCTTCTGCGTAGCCTTTCCCCAACTATTTTGGGGTCGGTATCCAGTCTAACCGGATGCAGATGAACACCAGTATATATTTTGCATGGAGCGACTGGCTATCTATGACTGTGAGTATACATATTTCAAATCCTTACCAGGCAGGTCAGGGTCTTCGGGGTTCTCATTAAGCCTCCGCTTAATCTCTCTGATGTTGGACATTACTGACTTGTCTCCGAAAGACATGTCGCTGTCCATGAAGTCCTCAGGTCGAAGATGCACCATGTTCGTTGTTCCGATCTGAAAAATAGAAGATCGATATCGATTAATGACACTGTGATTTAATGGTAACAAAGTACTTACAAGATGGTATTTAAAAGTGCCTTAACAGGTCTCGCCAATGGACATCGTCAAATAGGAATTTAAGTCTCTCCATGCCCATACACTGGCCTTCAGCCGAAACTGGATAGACTAAAATCCATCCGTAACCTAGTTGAGGAAAGCATAGGGGGCGTTTGATGACAATCAAGTTGGAACAGCAGTAAAATGAAGTGATGAAGTGCACATATCACGCCATAAAAGCTCAATCAAAATCAAAATCAAAGCATTTATTTCAAGTAGGCCAGTTACAGGCGCTTTTGAATTGTCGAAACAAAAAGAAACATTTAAAGTAGCTACAGTCCCAATCACAAGACATAAAAACTGTGAAAGTACTGTAGTTGCCCATTCCCTAATGTAGATCTCTATGGAGAAGAACGGGCAAGAAACTCCATGGACACTCTTTTAAATCAAAATATTGTTACAAAATCTTGGTTACATCATTCATGTTGAGATGGTATATTATGTGAGAACAATGTAGCAAGATGTGCACGTTAAAAGTGTCCATAGCAAAACAAATAAAATACGACTCAAAAACTAAATAATTAAGTAGCTCAAGTATCTACGTGGTAACAACCGGAGCAAACAAGTCGAATAGATGTCATAAATATTAATATCAATTCAATATCAAGAATGTGGCTCGTATAAGTGTATGCAAGCTAATTTCGACATTGAATTCAATCGTCTGATTTACAAATTTATTGCGGAATTTATGTTAATAACCAAGGAAACATAATCTCATTGATGAGTTATTCCTGAATGAGATTTTTTGAAAGCCTTAATTCAATTAGAATATGTATTTTAAAAATCAATAATGTTAATACCAAAAATGAGTTGAGATTTTTTAATAAAGTCTTAATCAAATAAGAATATTAAAATAAAAAAAACAATATTATGTTAGTACCAAATGAAGAAAAGTCTACGAATTGAATAATCAAATAACTTGCGTACCTAAGCTACGTAACCAAGGGAAGTAAAGCTTAAGAAATAAGTACCAAAATATTAAAGAAAGCAATTTTCGCAAAGCTCCAAACATAAACATTGAATTGTTCTACAGAAATTAGCAAATCGTTCATAATAAATAAGAAAAATGAAACAATAATGAAGTCTTAGAAGATATATTGTACAGAAGGACCACATTTGAATTTTTACACATTTCTGTTCCCGGCCTCAGGTTATTCTTATAGGGCCTAAGCCTAAGCCTGCCGGGGTTGCGGGACTGTTCGAAAGAGATACCGCGGCCCCGGAACATAAAGGGCGAGGAAGGAACATGGATGGTTTTTAGTCAGTAAAAGTCTGTCACTCCCTCCCGCACCGCCCAGAGTGGTAGGGGTCATTTGATGGTGTCCCATCCGAAAAAAAAATAAAAATAAACTTTAGTAGAGTTATCTGAAATATACAAGAGAATGAAGTTTATGAAATGAGGCATTTGTCTCAAGTGCTGTGTCAACTGTCAAGTAGTGTTTTTATTTTAGGATATTTAAATATGAAGTTTTATTCAATAAACTTAATGCAAACAGCTTTGAATTAAACGATGATATGGTTCGAAACAGGGTGCACTAGGATGACCCCAAATAAGCGAAGTAAAGGAGAATGTTGATGGTGAATTTATTTCAGAATCTCGCCTGGTGAACAAATGAAAAACCTTTTTGTAGCCGTTTGAAGATGTATCACTTTTGTTGTTCTTTGTTTTTTAAATGAGTCAGTGAATGGAAAGCCGGCTGATAAGTGCTCGTGATGATAGCAGTAAAAGCACAAACAGACGATATCGGAGAATTGAACGATAAATATGGACTTGTTGCTGAAATGTTTAAAGAGTTTTGTGTAAGTATCTTTTCTTTGTTGTTAAGTTGAAAAACTTTATTTTATTGTTGATTTCTTCGTTAGTCTTAAAACCACAACCGTTACTGCTAGACTTGAGGTCCAGGGTTGGATACGCAAATGCCCGATTAATGGCAATATTAGTTTAACTCATGAGTTCTACGTGTAACTAAGATAAACACTGCGGAACAATTGTTGAACCCAAAGGAGTTAAATAGGGGATGAGTATTTATAGTAAAGTTCTAAGTTTTGCTGAATGCGACATCCCATCAAACAAAAGACTGCCACAATAAACTGCCACTTAAAATAATCTTGAGCAATCATAGCCTAAATCCTCTTGGCAAAATAAACAAGATAAATACAAAACGTTTTTCAAGAAGCTCTCAAAATAAGCGCTGTTGAGAGAGACACGTCGAGGCGTCTCGGAGACGAGTGCGATGGACACAGGAGTACAACTCGAGACACTTGCGCCACTTTTAAGTACCAGACATAGGTATTGAGATGAATTACTGACAATGAGACACTACTTGGAATTGCTGAGCAAAGTTCAGGATTGAATTTTGGGTAAGTTCTTTCAACTTGATAAGTGATTTCAGAAAAACCGAGATTCAAAGGATCATTTAGAATTAATCAGTATTGAGTGATACTCTACATCATGTCCACAATCCAGATACTACAATAGCCCCTGATAACACAATCTCAGGTTGTCAGACTTTCCGGTATCTCACTGCCCGTAACATCAAAAGGAAAGTAAGGAAACCGGGATGTAGGACAACCAACACCATGTAGGGGAACCAAAAAAATCTAAGACATATGACATCTGACAAAGAGCCGGCGGGGTGGATATTAGCCCATTCCCTTTCATAGAGAGAAGGCACGTGTCCCAGCAGTGCGAACATTAATAGGCTTATGAACCGCGGCAGAGACGAGTTAAGCAATGAACGGTCACCCATGCACAGGCCCGGCCTCATCAAGCGTCGCTTAACCTTGACGATCGACTCGTGCGGCTGTTATTACTTAGCTACGAGCTAAAAAATCAGCTTGCAATCAAATAATAATACGAATTTCAAACTTATAAGTTGACTATAAAATAGTCCGACCCATTCGTCGATACATTTTGTGTATGTTTTATTCATCAGCACCCGAGCATAAAATCGAGAGATAGCCAGTTTATAATATTTACCTATCTTCAATATTTACTCAGCTTTTTATACAAAACAGAGAATTATGACTGTATTTACATTGGGACATTTGGATCTAATCTGACTACCCGAATGCCTCTTTGCTCTAGTGGGCGCAAACGTGACTGCTGATATATGATAATATAGTGAGTCCATCTACATCTTGCGTTGAAGCGTACAAATATAAATCCATGCATAATAATCAATTATCAGTTTATATGCAATTTCAATTTACTATCAGAAGAGATGTCAGTGTCGAAGAAATCCATATAACTATAAAATTGATAAAAAAAGAAAAATGATTATATGTCATATAAGATGCGGGTATTACAATTTAATCTTAATAATATAATTTAATTTAAAATTGAATAAAATAAAAGTATAATGATAACATGTGTACATGTCATATAATATAATTTTAATAATATAATTTAATTCAAAATCAATTTGTTGTTAGTAATATAATAAATCGGATTTAGCAGGTCTAGTATCTTTCATTTAAATAATCATTAATTGTATAGTAACATTTTGCTACTAGGAAAACTTGTAGACATTTTTTGAAAAGATCTGTGTTGGTAATATCCATGACTTCCTTAGGTAATTTATTATAGATTTTGGGTGCCATACCAAAAGATTAAGAAAAAGCCTTTTCGGTAAAAACGGCTTTTTTGTGCTGTGTTGTGCATATTGTATTTTTGTAGCGTATGCTCTTTGGGTGGTTATATAGATGTAGGTTTTCTTTGACATATTTGGCTACTTCATATACAACATGTCCCAAAATTCAACGATAAACCAACACCGGAGGATAAACCTCCAGGAAAAATATAAAAAAAAAAAATATTCAATTTGTTTGTAAGTTATATAAAAAAATGAAATTATTAAAAAATGTTAAACCTTTTATGATATTTTTCACTGCAATGACCACAACTTTTAAATATTTGTTCTTATTTTTTTTGTAGCTAACCTGAATAGCACTACTCTCTACCACAATTCTTAAAAAAACCATAACACTTCTAGTAAAATAGATCTAATTTAATTAAAACACATAGGAGCTACCCGAAAAATAACTGAATACACTATACAGAAAATGTCTAAAACAAACCACCTTAAGACTAATTAAGACTAACAAATAACCCACAGAAGTATGAATGTGGTTATGAGTAGAAGAAGACCAAATAAACGATGGGTGAACCGTGTAAAGAAAGAACGGCAAGAAAAGAAGCGTCTGATGAAATTACGAGTAATAGAGAAGTAGGTATGGAAGAAGAAGACATCCTGTACCGACTGCAAATGAATTGGTATTGGGCAAAAGAATGATGACGTTGAACTATCTGAATAAAGTATATTTTAAACTGGCAAAATAAAACCAGTCACGTTGGCTGTAGAATGGATGTAGATATCCAATTATCTACAGCAAACGTGGCTTGGGCTTTATTTGTACTACGACAAAGACGAAGGTTTAGGTAACAAACTTAATTTTAACTTAAACAAGTAAGATAGGACTCCCAGCAAAACACGGACAACCCACCAATACAATATTAATGAAATATTCATGAAACCACAGCTTATACGAACACGTGTACTGATACAGCGTAAACCAAATGTTATGATACAACACAGGTAGTCCCTAAACACAAATAGCAGGGGTAGGTACCTATATTGTGAATCCCTAAGGAGCTTGTGGGTTATTTACGGCCGACTTTGCTCCATTTGCTTCTAGCTGTGTAGGAGTTTTAATGCGTATCGATTTGTATAATTAATTCCTTGACAACGAAGCTCCTACGTCTCGAATTTTCTCTGGAATTATTAATAAACACCTAATTAAAAGATGTATGCTTTCATGGAAACGGAAATGTTAATCGTTAGACATTTTCTGAACACGTTTCGTAACATTCGACACTTCAATCAACTTATCTGTGAAGGGGGGAGATTTTACACTGTATTTTTACCATTATTTGATTGCTTATACGCTTCGACATATCGGATAACGAACTGGAAAAGTACCAAGATCGACGTATCGATGCAAAGAAGATGTTTGATTTAGGGGCCACCACTATGTACACAAATAAATAGGAAAAAGAAATAGGGGAATTTCAAAAAAATACAAAAACACTATCAAATTAGGTAATTTGAAAAAGGGTACATACGTACAAAAGTGATCATTTCAAACGTTTTGTTAATAAGATAACCCTATTTTTAAGGCAGCCATGACAGTTGTGTGACATGAAGTTTAACGAATGTGACAGTTTTAAAAAGTGACGTCTTTGAGTCTGTCTTTGCTTTGAGTTGTTGCAGTCGAGAATATCCGGTAGAAATTTCTGTGTGTATCCTGTTGTGAATTTTATCGAAACCGAAACCCGAACACCCAGTGTACCTATATATAGCTGGCCCAGGCTCCATACATTTTCTTTGCACGAGGACGTCATTTTGCAGAAGGAGGTGGCGGAGCGCGTCAGGCAGGAGGCTTCCCTCGCTGGGGAGGACAGGGCGGCGGAGGAGGCGCCAAATTGACCTGAGGAGTCTATCGTGGTCGCATTGCACGGCTCTCATGAGTTGTGGCGATGCCGATGTCTCAGGTCAGTTCGGACATCGCCAAAAGAGTTTGGTGCCCGGAAGCGGACTGCGCTGGATGGGTCGCGAACGTCATGCGTACAGTTCTTGCGGCCCATCCACAAAGGCGACAGTGGGCACACGGCAGTGTTTTTTAGTGGGTGCAAGCTCCACATAACCAAACCGTCTCCCCCGAACGGTGTGGTACGCGTTAGGCATTTTTCACGGTTTCATAAAAATATAATGTCCCATACATTTTACTAACTTCTCCTTTCTCACAAACAACGCCACCTTGCACACTTTACACAAATGCAGGACAATTTATTTGTTCTGACTATTTGTAAAAAAAAACATGTACATATTTCAAATACTACCCAAAATTGTTTGGAAAATTACTGAAACGCTTAAACTTTCACTCGATAGTTTATCCATACTCTATCCTTCTTAGTTTCTAGCAGTTTACGAGGATCATTCCGAACAGGAATGTTCCAGACTTTAAAAAAACCTTACATGTTCATTATCGAGAGTGTTTCCCGAGTGACGTGCCCGTAGGGTGACACGGTTGAGCGCCCTGCCAATAAAATGTGTCTACCGATGTCAGTCTGATGCGTACCCATTTACGTGGAACAAGAAAACAGTATATTTTGTACATGCATGATTGTATTTTCAGGTAAAATATATTCAGGTATATTTCAATTTTACACATTTTTAATTTACCAGCGAACCTGCCACATTCTGTCAAGAATGCCTACAAGACATTAAAGACTAAAGTCCGCTTGTGTACAATTTGTGTAGACAAAGTGTACACAACTCTGCCGGGGTTGCGGGTCTGTTCGAAAGAGATACCGCGGCCCCGGAACGTAAAAGGCGAGGAAGGACATTGATGGTTTTTAGTCAGTAAGAGTCTGACACTCCCTCCCGCTCCGCCCAGAGTGGGTAAGTGGTTTTTAAGGATGGGAGTCATTTGATGATTTCCCATCCTTAAAAAAAAAAAAAAAAAAAAACTAAAGTCATTCTTATTCTTCGTTGCACACAAGATAAAAGATATAAACACAAAATAAAGCTTTATAATCCGACCCAGCCTGTCCCTTGCTGCCCTCCCGATACTGACGCACTAAGTCGAGGCCCGTACCCCACAGGGGGTGCCCTTAGTGATCGTCATTTAAATGTAAATATTTTTAGTTTGTAAGCCCTGGCTGGGGCCCTTAAAGTAATTTTTGGCCACCCACAGGATAGTTCGGTTAAGTAGTTAAGCAACCTTATCGAGTTGCAACTACGAAGGGTCATTCCTAAAAACAAAAAAAAAGCTTATGTACAACGGTGAGCTTAACCCAGAATTGGGTGTCATTTTTTTATTGTTAAGCAAATTTTAAGTTTAAAAATAACAACTTATCTATTCAACTCACAACTGTCATTCTTTGACAGTTCAGCTGAAAAGTGATAATTATTTTATTTATTTATTTATTCATTTGCTTACATGTAAAACACTGGTTATTAGGCATGCATTAAAATTTCATGACACAGTATTAAGACATGCACCCTGTATGGGCACTGCAAAAGTGTTATATAAGAAACACAGCAAACACACGGCCAATTGACGAAGGGGGTCGATTATTGGCGGTGTATAAACAGCATACTGGTGGGATACAGGCCTTTGATTTAGATTGGATTTAGGCCAGTTGATGAATGTCTAGTGTTATCATTTTTATTCAAGGATATTCTGTGTTACTCTAAATGTTTTCCTTCACAGCTTTAAGAGCCATGAAAACAAAAAGTCAAAATCAAGAAATTTTATTTCACATAGGCCTAGATGGGCACTTATAAAACGTCGAAAAGGTGCACGGTTCGCGTTGGTCGATTCCATGGAGAAGAACCTGCGAGAAACTTCATAGTTTCTCTTTTTAAATCATTTGGTGTTGATGAATCAATTATAATGAAATAATCAAGTAGATACATAATGCTTGTTTAGCAACATATGCTCTCGCTATATGTTGCTAAAAGGTTCATCGGAGTAAGTATAAATGTCTCAAAATATGCACTTCATATAACAACATTTGCATAGCGAGCTAAATGACGTAAAGCATTTACTTAAAAGTCTGTAGTAGAAAAATTGCGGCAACCTTTAAGTGTATCTGTTAAAATATTACGAGGCTTAATTCATGTAAGGGGTCGTCCTTTAATTACGTGAGGTTCGAACAAGTGGGGGGGGGGCAGAATAAAATCACGCTGGGATCTATACCCTGTAGATCTCGGGTTTTATGAACATCGAAATCATAAATATGTACTTAATGTATGTTAATTTTAAGCACAGGTTTTGATCTACATTAGCATTAGTATACATTGTAAATCATTTACGTTTATTACATAGGAAACATCACCTAAACATTCCATCAGACAAAACAATTTCATTCGAGTTTAAAAGCTTTCGGATCTTTTACAAAAGGGATCACAATTTCCACAAATTCTGAACATTTTAGAACATCCTTCGTTTCGGGGAAAACATCCAAATATCCTTTTGTTTTTCCTTTTATCTTGTTTTGTTTCATTGTTGTCAATTAGGTTAAAAGAAATATCCGTTGGTACCATTCTGTTGTATTTGCGCTAAATGAGTAATGCTTCAAATTACTTAGACGGTGGTGTTTTTACATATTAAATTAAACAGATTGCACCGATTGCCCATTGGGGTCGGTCAGTGTCATCATTTTCCTAAACCATATTGCGTGTAACTTGTTACTTATAATATTAAACCTATTCTTCTGTAAATGGCACCTATGAAGTGTTGCAACACGATTTATTACTTAGGCCGTGATAACTTTTTATTCGGATGGGAAATCATCAAATGACTCTTCCTGCTCAAGGCAAAGCGGAATGGAGTGTCAGACTTTTACTAACTAAAACCCATCCATGTCCCTTCTTAGCCGTTTGTGTTCCAGGGTCGCGGTATCTCTTTCGAACAGTCCCGCAGCCCCGGCAGGCATCGGCCCTTGCGGACCCCCCTTTGCTGACATCTCTGGGATGATATTCCTGGGGAGCCATGGCCACCGACGGGCATTAATAACCCTGGAGTTTAAGTAAGTACATATCCAATTCGCGTATATGTAGATACACTTAGGTCCATGTTCACCGAAAAGATAACAGTCTGATTATCTAAAACAGCTGTTTAAAACACATTTTTGTATGGTAATATGTCACATTGACAGCTGTTTTTAGGTAACCAGACGGTTATCTTTTCACTGAACATGGACCTTAGTCATCATCATCGAGGCCTTATCCCAATATAATTGGGGTCAGAGCCGCAATGTCTTCTATTTCCATATATCTATAAGCAGTCGGGTTCCATCTATCTGGCAGAATCTTGTTGCTCCGAAATTCATTTAGCATAACACACTTGGCATAATTTTCTTTAAACGAATATATTAAAGGCATATTTTTTTTTAAATATACTTATTGTTTGGGTGAATGTGTGTATGACCGAATTTCGAATGGCGAACTGCCATCTAAAAGATGGCAGTTTTTTATTTGGCATAATTACCTTTGGCATTGTTCAAATTTCGCATAATTTCGTTTAGAATAATGTTTATTTAGAACGACGATTATTTGATATAATTTCACTTGGCATACTATGAAGATTGCAGAATTTCATTTGGAATAATTTTATTTGGCAGTATTGCCATTTTTTAATGCCACAAAATAGCATTTTAACCTTAATTTAAAATTAAAATATTATCTTAAAAAGTCAATATGTTGTGCTAGAAAAGTTAGTGACAGAAACGAATCGCTCCAAAACCGACTCCACGTAGTCTTGTCTGCCCTACCCCTAGAGTGTAATTTAAAATCGCGTAGGCGCGGAGGGGCGAGGCGGGCTGCGAGCTGAGGAGCAGGTGGTTTTAACACTCGCCGCCGCGGCTGAGGCTGGCCGGCTTAGCCGGCCAGCAAGCCGAAGCTGCGGTGGTGAGCGTTGAAACACATCTGCGACGAGAAGCTCGCGTGGGACCGCCGGGGCCCCGCAGCGCCGGAGCCGTGACAGAAACCATGCCTGCTGCATGTTGCATTCTCGTTTGCTGCATGCTTGCTGCATGCTTGCTGCATGCTTACTGCATGCTTACTGCATGCTTGCTGCATGCTTACTGCATGCTTACTGCATGCTCATTGCATGCATGGTATATGCGGGTTTGCATGTTTGCTGCATGCTTGCTGCACGTTTGATGCATGCTTGATGCATGCTTGCTGCAGGCTTGCTGCATGCTTGCTGTATGCTTACTGCATGCATGGTGTATGCAGGTTTGCATGTTTGCTGCATGCTTGCTGCATGCATGGTGTATGTTTGTTTGCATGTCTGCCTGCTTTTTACAGGAAAATAAAAACCACATGATCTCAATCTACTGTTTTAATAAAAGAAAGAAATAAAATTATGTTTATTTAGCCGTTAAACCCAAAATATTATGATTTTCACCTGCAGGCCACGACGAGTGCCATACGCTCGAAAAACATAAAGAAACACATAATATCGTCGAAAGATTTTGCACTAGTACCAACTAAGTAAAATTATTGTATATTTTATTAAATTAATAACACTGGTATAATTGAATAACGTATAAAATTTATAAAATATATTCATAAAATACATGCAAAAATTACAAAATAGGGAAATGGATAAAATTCATAACAGTAATAAAATTAGTGACGTAAATATACTAAGAAAAAACAATAAAATTGTACAAAATTAATAACATTGGTAAAATTGGTAAAAGTGATTAACTAATAAGTTAATCACTTAAAAACAATAATTAATACATGCAAAACGATAATTAATTGAGTTAAATAAAATATATAGACAATTTTCGTTAAACTAATCTTAAATTAGCTCCTATTGCCTTTAAAAATCCAGTTTCAGTGTAATCTGACTGATGATAGTTCTGCCATTCAATGACTATTGATATGAAATTTATGCCAATAGATGATTCTAACCCTTAACTTTCTGCGATAGGATGGTTCAACGTTTAATGTTTATGCATATGAAATTTATGCAAAACGATGATACTGACCTCCAACTATCTGCGACAAGATGGTTCGACTTTTAATTTTTATGCATATGAAATTTATGCCTTTAGATGATTCTGACTTACAAAATTATGAGTTTGAATGTATGATAAATGCGTGTCTGCCAAACGATTTTCTGCGAAATGAAGTTTATGCTATCCGCTGTTATGCAAAGTAATAATATGGCATAAAAAGTTCTGCTATAAAGGGTGGACCCATAAGCAGTCACCTCCTCTCTAGCCAAACTATTCACTCAGTCCGTTTATTGTTTCTTGCTCTAGGTACTTTTATTCCATATACATATTCAAAACGCATATTTCATGTCCTTTACTTAGAAATGAAGGCGTTATTTAAACATGCTTACTCGCACACAAAAACTCGTTCAATCAAGAAATGTCAATAGAAGCGAAAAAACTTGACGCATGTAACTGATTAACCTCGACCCTTGACCGCTGCATCACCGCTCAATAGAACATTAATAATTTACTAGGTTTTATGCTATTTTTGTAACACCTCGATCGATCAATGAAACGTACCTTCATCAAACAATGTTTCATAGTGGTTATAACGACTTAATATTGCTACAAAAACAATGCTTCTAAATATGAATTGAATGTTTAATAAAAAAACATCAAAAAATAGTTATTTGTTATACAAGAGTGCAAAGTCGTTTTTTAACCGCGTGCTCAATTTTGATGACCGAGCAAGTGAAAGATTCTAAAATTGAGCCACGAGCGCAGCGAGTGATTCCAAACTTAGAATCTTGAGCGTTAGCGAGGGAATCAAAAGAGCACGAGTTGAAAAATCTTTGCACTCGAGTGCAACACGTAACTTTTCATTCCACCTCAGCGAGGAAATGAGAAAACGCAAAAAAAAAAATGGCATTATTAACAAATTCAGTTAATTCTGTTGGCGTCAAATAAACTTCCTCGTCGCTAAATAATCAGTAGTCATTTTAGGTTTTTCACTTGTATTCATGTTGGATTCCTTGTTTTAAACCTAAGGTTTTAACAACATGACGTGAAAAGAAAATGGCGCGCGCAAAGCAAATTAAAAAAGTACACCAAGAAGGTTTCGAGTCAGAGTTATTTACAAATTAAAAAAAGTTGTATGATAAATTGGGTACCATGGAGGTAAAAGTAAATAGGTTTAATGATGTTTTGAATTCACAAACTTAGTGCACACGATGTTCTAAATTCAAATTCACTTTATCCTCTAGTCGATAACAACGGCTTTTGCACTCAGATATCGAAGAGTAAAACACGCAACGCTTTCCGAGATGGAGGGATTAAAAAGTCTATTACGTAGCAATTTGGGTTTGCATGTCAAGGAGTCTCCAATTATACATAGAAAATGTCTGTACTTACGGCTACTAAAAATCTAACTTACTCAAAAAATACTGTACTTCGGTAGAATATTTGGTAGCTTAATTAGTTGCGTATTAACACTACTACACGTCCTGCAAGGAATACGTCACAAGTTCCCAGTCATAGCCCTGTTCATATCTAACTATTTAACAAATGAAACTCCACCATTTTCTTTCCTTTTCGTTACTTTCCTTTTAGCTTTACAGTTCCTGTAGATCATATGTATATCATTAAAAGAAGCAGTTACACCTATTGTCGGGCCTACGCTGTTCCCCCATACCACAGATATTATCCCATACTAAAGTACTAATGCTGTAACATAATAATACTGTAATACCAAATGATTTGAGAACAGTAACCATGGCATTTCTTGCCGGTTCATCTCCATGGAAACGCCTAACGCGTATCGTGCACCTTTTTCGACGTTTTATAATAGGCTAGTTTGCACCATCAATGAATTGACAAAAATCAAATATTGACAAAGATAAAAACGCATCAAAACTCGGAAGTGAGGGCTCGTGACGTCAGAACTCACTAAGAATGATACCGAACGGTGACGTATTGGGAATTTTAAAACCGTCGTATCTTCATCTATTTTAGTTTATGTGACAAAAGAAAAAATACGGGTCAAATATTTTTTGATAATGTAAGTGACGGACTAATTAGTTTTTTTCAGTTAACAAGCCTATTGTCCATCAAGGCCTATGTGTTTTTTTGTTTGATTTTGAATACTGAAACATAAAATACGTACATGCTGAGCTCTCTTATCATAGTCAGGGTACCAGTCCCCGCTCTCGGCATCCTCTCCAGTGTCCAGCATATCCTCATCATCCCCCAGGTTGTCATCTTCCAGCACGGTGAGTCCATGCAGCTTCTCCAGAGAGTCGTATACGCGGTCCTTTACGTCTTCCTTACCATCCCCTATGCTGGTGATGTCGTCATCTGCGTAGATCTGGGGACAAAGATAAAGTATGTTTAAAAGGTGGACATTTCTATATTGCAAGTCCTTAAACATGGACACCGACAGGATTATAACTAGGGGAGTGAAACTTTAACTCACACTATACAAAATTGGACAAAATCAATCGAATTGAGCTCGAAAAATTTAGCAATCATTTAGTATGAGATTCTCAAAAAAAAATAGAATTTTGCCTCTGATAATATGTTCAATTAAGTTAGGTTGAGCTTGCATCTTCTGTGCAAAAATTTTCTGTGTTATAAAGTACGAATAACATTTTAATCTTTCGCGGACCGTAGTCGAGGCTCCTGCGGACCACCAGTGGTCCGCGGACCACAGGTTGGGAACCAGTGATGTAGATGGTGGTTTTATTCGTTTAAATTGAAATACCCATTATGACGTGGAGTTACGTAATTTAGTTAGTTAGAATAAGCAAGATGATGACCAGTCGATATAGATGACCTATAGACCGCAGGTGATGATTGCAGATCGAGGCTGTATTGGCTATTGATACATATTGTATGTATTAAAACGTATCGTTTAAATATACTAATAAATTAAGTTGAATTGTCTAATTTAAAAAAACTTTTTTGCAAAAAATAAAACCGACTTCAAAAAAAAAACAAAAAAGTGAAAAATAACTTTAGCTTCTGAAGTCGGTGACCTTTGTTTCATTGCTTTAGTTTTTTTGTCACCGACTTCAGAAGCTAAAGTTATTTTTCACTTTTTTGTTTTTTTTTTGAAGTCGGTTTTATTTTTTGCAAAAAAGTTTTTATTTTTCACTTTTTAGTGGTTCACATGTGCTTGACATACATGAAAAGTGCATACCGTTACAATTACAACAAGCCCAAACACGACTAGGGTACATTGTTTCATTATGGAGTTCCGTGACTCTTGGCTTCATCATCAGATCTGATGGTAGAATGGTTCTTATCAAACGCAAATGCTTCACTTGTTGTAGAAAATACCAAAATCGCAACACGTTTTCATATAAAATTTGAAGAGTTCCCTCGATTTCGCCAAGATTCCATCATCAGATCCCGACTTGGTGGCTATGGGACCATTTGGGAAGAATATCCATTCCAACAAAAAAAAAAAATCCAAATCGGTTGGCAAGCGACGGAGTTATGCCCGTTAACAAGCCCAAACACGACTAGGGTACATTGTTTCATTATGGAGTTCCGTGACTCTTGGCTTCATCATCAGATCTGATGGTAGAATGGTTCTTATCGAACGCAAATGCTTCACTTGTTGTAGAAAATACCAAAATCGCAACACGTTTTCATATAAAATTTGAAGAGTTAACATACCTAACTGTCGAAATATGGGTATACTGTACACATCTGCGTACCCCCTCAGAGCATACAGGCGTGATGTTATGTTATGATGTTGTGTAAACAATAAACATCCAAGCGATTGCAGCAATCACGACAGATTTGCTGTCTATTATTGAAGAGTTCCGTTCCATATCTCCGAAGTTCGTGATCAGATCATGACAATATTTCTATGGGACCAACTTGGAAGTATACCCTTTCAAACAAAAAAAGATTTTTTCAAATCGGTTCAGGCGTCTTCGAGTAATCGGTGAACATACATAAAAAAAAAATACATACAGTCGAATAGAGAACCTCCTCCTTTTTGGAAGTCGGTTAAAAACATTTCTTTTTATTTGTCTGTCTGTTTATCTGTCCCGGCTTATCTACGAAACGCCTCAACCAATTTTGATGGAACTTTTTCTCGCAGATAGCTGAAATTATGCAGTAACTAATAGAAGTTATACAGGATTTGAGTTTCGTTCGAGTAAAAAAAATAAAATATGAAATTGTTAACACAATCCGATACGTAGACGATGATCTCAGGCAACAGAAAGTTTGAACAACACAAATATTCAGCAGAAACAGAATCCCATCCCTAAAGCAAAACAAACTAAACCTCTATCTCGCTGGTAATCAAAATTTACAGGCAACAAATGTAGACCAGCCTTACTCGTGTGTTGAAACAGTAAAACAACTGGAACAACCCATTCCTCTCCATTAGCGGTCAAGAGTACCTCCCTACTACCTACCAGGCACAAGGACTTTGTATTGCACGTATCGTATCCGGTCTTCCTTTACTTTCCTCACAAAACAAAAGAAAACGACGAACAAATAATCCGAGATTTAAAAGTAAGGGTAGAATTGATTTTGTATTTGAAGAATGCTGCGCGACTCAATTGTTTTAAAAATCTTTCAGGTGGGTGAAAGTTCTTTCATATAGGATCAATTCAGTTGGTACACATGTTTTTGTCTCACTCACACATGACATAGAATAGAAAAAGTTAAGTTGCGTTGAATGTACGTACCTATATCCTAAAAGTGTCTCAAATACATTCTTGAGAGGCTTATATTTCCTGAAATTAATTCAAAGCCTGACCAATATTACTTCTACACTAATATTATAAAGAGGAATTTGTATTTTTGTGTATGTGTATGTTTGTAGTGAATATACTCAAAAACTGTTGTGCCGATTATAAATTATTTTATCGTTGGGAAACTACACTCCCCGGGTGACATGGGCTACTTTTTTATCTCTCTATTCCCACGTGAAACCGCGTGGCGTCCGCTAGTTTAAAAAATAAACCAACAAAAAGAAGAGATGGCTCATGTAACTATTCCACGCCACATCCACCTTACGCTGTATTATTTTTATAGCAACCGGGAGCCATTATCAGAACAGTCACGTTCCGAATGGCAAAGTGGTTAAGTTTCGGTCCAGTCGAGAACTTTTAGGTAAGGAGTCGTGATCGAAGGAGCTCAGCCCACTTATCTGTTGCATTGCTTGATATTGTTGCTTTAACTCAGCTGTAATTTCAACTGGAATGAGTTTTTCAAGTATTATATCTATAGATTGAAGTATCGTTGCCCCAAAAGACTCCAATAAATTATCAACTGCCTTTTTCTAACTAAGTTCCGGTCAGCTTCCGTAAACTTGCAAAACCCGTAAGATTGTTATCTATCTAGCGAGATTGTTAAGTCTCGAAAGATTGTCACCCGATAACCTTATTATTAAAGCACTGAGCCTGGTCGCAATAGCCGAGGCCTACGGCTAAGCGGTAGACATTTATTGAAACAGACAGTAAAACCATGCCTAATTCTAAGTGGCCGGGGAGCATGACTGCGCAAGTACTCCAGAACCATGCATTCCACAATTTTACGGTTACACTTCGATATATTATAATCTACCGAAAAATAAAAGTTCGGTCTCTCCCCAGAACTACTTTTCAAAGATTTTCAAAATTCTCCAACGTCATGTAATGTACGAGTAGTACAAAGAGTATTTCATCATGTTGCAGAACCGTATAGGTGATTAGAGCAATTTGTCATCTGAAGTGAGCCGCATCAGATACAAAATGTTCCTCCAATGCTATTCGTATATGTAATTGGTGTGAAATATATGTGACGTTGTATCTCCATAACGTAGAAATTGGCAGAAGGACCACCTTCGGAGTACGCGTTACACACTACAGTTTAACCCACAAATTACATTGTAAAAATATGTAAACCAAATAGCTTGTTCGACCGTACATACAATATAATTGCGGTGTCTTTAATGTTCAATAATTAACAACATTTATATTCAATAACTAGCTAACCCACGCAACTTCGTCTGCGTCACATAAGAGAGAAAAACGAAAGGAAAAAAACGTCCCCGATTTTGCAACATTTTTCATTCCTGCTCCGCTCCTATTAATAGTAGCGTGATGTAATATAGCCTAAAGCCTTCCTCGATAAATAGACTATCCAACACAAAAAGATTTTTTCAATTCGAGCCGGTAGTTCCTGAGATTAGCGCGTTCAACCAAACAAACAAACTCTTCTGCTTTATAATATTAGTTATAGATTTACAATAATTTACAACATTCATATATTTAAATTGTCAAGCAGCTATTACTTTACTTTACATATAAATCCATTGTGGATTAATAATAATCGTCGAAATCTTTCGGATTGTGATTAGAAAAGTGTTACTTAGGTACGTACCCAATTGAGATGCTAATTTGCAAGATAAAATTGTAAGCTCGATCAGACCCTTTCTAAACTCGAAGACTTACAGTTTCGAGGATCTCAGACTGATTATGTTTTCTGATGAATAGTAGTGTAACGGAATGGCAATCCCAGGACGATCTACATTCTTGTTGGCGGTACTTTTATACAAGCCTACAAACTTGGCTTGTTTTCATAACCTACTTGCTCTACATAAAGAAAGAAAGGAAGAAAAAGCATTTATTAGCCCACACAGGACAAACACATCAAAATGAACAGTATCAAAATTACACAGAAAAAAAAATCAAATATATATTTAAAAATTAAAAGAAATGAAACTCGTCCTGTACGAGGCCAAAAGGCTCCTATCTCAGCATGGTGCTGTAACATTAAAAAAAAACGTCACAGCGCTGGTATTCTGATAGGGCCCAAAATGAAGGTGATGCCACGGTCAGGCCAGATACGGATAAAAATAAAAATAAAGTGTAGACTAATAAACAATACAAATAAATTAATGTGTGAAGTATAAATAAATATAAAGAAAAAAAATGTTCGGATTCCTAAACAGCCTGTTTTTCTTGTGAGCTTCCCGTATTGTTGCCCCCTAAGCACACCACTGCTTTGTACTCTAATAGATTTTCTGCATCGATGGCTGTTTTACACTGAGAATTATCGCAAGGACCAAAAACGAAAATGTCTTGTTGCATTAAACAAAAGCATCATAGTCGCGTTTTTCAGCGTATTTTACTAGCAACGAACCTTCTGTATACTTCTGTTTTCTGTTGCCACGTGCCATCAATCATTATAAATGATTGTACGCTCGTAATATGACGGCCCTTAAAATATTCCTTCAGGGTAACTCTTACAGAATTGTTAAAATATTTTCCTGGAAGTTTTATTTAACATTGAACTTATTCATACAAATTGGTTGGGTTAGATATTCTTTTCTTGTAAAAACTCTCTTATTACTAAACGGAATATCTTATTACAAAAGAGCTCATTTACTTGAGTAAGTATAATTAAATGGTTTTCTTAAGATCACTGTGTTTTTCTTGGTTTTTTTATGCGAAAAGAAAACCACTTTGAATTTGATAGAAAATGGAGCGGTGTTCCTACCTTAACCAATTACCTACTATAGCAATATCTTCAAGTCACGTGTAAGCAAATGTATGTGAAACCCTGAAACCAATATATACGTGTTAATCAATCAAAACATTTGCCACATGTAGCATTGATTGAGAATCCCACACGAACGACTTAATTAACTAATCCTTTGAATCGCGAAACGTGAGCTGTACAGTATCGCATGTCTTCATCAGCAGCCTTTGAACAATACACCCATCTCCCTCACACATCACCCAGGACTAGACGAGTAAAAGAGATGAAATATGTTTAGTTGAAAGCTCAGTGTCGCATTAAACGCTTGGCTACTAAAATAAATCGGTAATCACGATGTTCGATCGCAAGCCTTGACTGGAGATTTTATGTGTGTTATTTTATCAAATGCAAATGATGTAGGCCTGTGTAGAAATAATACCAAGAG
The DNA here is from genome assembly GCA_916618015.1 of Xestia c-nigrum. Lineage (NCBI taxonomy): Eukaryota > Metazoa > Arthropoda > Insecta > Lepidoptera > Noctuidae > Xestia > Xestia c-nigrum. The sequence continues at coordinate 6,214,748 of OU745245.1, read as the reverse complement.
CCACCCATCCAAATAAAACAATAAATATACCACTTGAACCAGCTGATACCCATCAGTATATAATTATCTCTGAGACCACACAAATAATGGTCCTTTGCGAGAACCTGCGGAGCTAAGGACCAAAAGTAGAACGACATTTAAATATAGTTACGAGAGACAAGAAAAAGCGAACTAATAGTTATCTAGTTTTTACCTACTGAAAAGTCATTTAAATGTAACGTGATAACGTGTCTATTATATCAATTTGTATGTCATTTTGCTAGATAGCCTCACTGAGACATCAAATCACAGTATCTCATTTTTGCTGATAACCTCTCTAAACTGTCTCAAATCTCTTTGACCTCAACTATCATTCTTTCATCACGTAATATGCGATAGGTACTTACTTTCCAAAGAAAATACTAAATTATATTTACCCATCAAATAGTAACGGAGCAAAATGTTTCTAGCCTTGACAGGGTTCAGTCGCAAATCGTTTCATGGTGTATTTAACATGTCCCATTTAGTCCGTGTACGTAAACGACATACGCCAAACCAATGTACATAAGCACACTGTATACAACGTAGTATATAAACGGTTGTATACAGTTCCACTCTCCCACGAACAACAAGGGCAAAGTACAAATATTTGTAGTCGCTGTAATTATGTGTTGCGATAATGATGTGGGAACATTTTTGTGTCTTTTATGTACTTTAACATTGCGCATTCCATCTTTGTCTTTCATGTAATATAACTAATTAAGTTTAATAATCAAGGACTGCTGTGCATGGGTTGCGGGCCTGTTCGAAAGAGATACCGCGGCCCCGGAACATAAAGGGCGAGGAAGGAACAAGGATGGGTTTTAGTCAGTAAGAGTCTGACACTCCCTCCCGGTCCGCCCAGAGTGGGAGAAGTCATTTGTAGATTTCCTATCCTAAAAAAAAAAGGACTGCTGTGCATGCTCGTCATTATTACCATCACCATACGATTACCCTTTTGCCAGCAATACAAATGTTGAGAACGGCTTCCTGTATGCACCAATATGTTCTCCTATGGTAAGCAAGTTTATAATATAATAATAAGACTATTAATATCCTTAACAGAAAATCATATACGATACAGACTCCATAATTAGTATGTAGGTTACTTATAGACATAACACGCTAATCGATACAGCGTAATTATAGCGAGACAGCGCTAATTAACAAGACTTCACTAATGACACCGAACAAACGAGATACTAATCTATGTACTTGTAACTGAAATTGCAAATGAAAACATGAATACGGGAGACATCGAAGACATAAACACAATTCACAAGACACCCCATAAATTTTAAAACGTTGACAAACGTCTCTAAATACATAATGTATAAGAAACATGGCTCCCAAGTCGTACCTGACATATCAATTTGTTATCGTCACGCGACAACGAGTAGTTAAGACATACATCGGAGGACCAACCATCCGTAACTAAAGGTTACCACATGTGATGGATCTGAGATATACTCTCGATATAGAATGTATAATGCATCAGGACGCATTTGGACCATGTCGCACCTTTGTAGGAATCTGCTGAAGAATAATGGAAGTACACAAGAAGTATCAATAATTCAATACATATTTAGTAATAAATGGTTCAGAAATGACGAATAAAGGAAGTATCCAAGACTTAGGACAAAGAAGAATAGGACTTCTAAGAACACCAATTGAAATAACTGGTGATGGTAATACAAAAACAAAACAACAAAAATATAATTATAATAAAGTTAAGACAGATTCTTGAAAATATGAATATGTGTACCATAAATAAAATATTGACTCGTTCTAAACTTCTGACTAAAGGACCAAATACGTGTGCGTACGCGCAGCGGAATGTTGTTGAATTTAAAGATTTTAATTATGCAGATATTTAGTGTATGACGTCGTATAATTGTGTATGGTAAAAAAAAAATTGTGCACGCAACCATTGTGGAGAAATTCACCAAAAACTGATTCCGCTGGGCGAACGTTGTCCTGGCGGAACTTTTTTTAATCCATAGACTTTAGAAGAAAAGAGATGTGTCCAAAAATTAGTGTGTATTTGTGTGTAATTGTGTATGTATGAATAAAACTAGTGCATGCATAAACTTCGGAGAAATTCAAGTTTCCGCTACGCGAACGTTTGGCCATTAGCTAGTTTTCATATAAAGCGCTTACATAGAGAGCTGTAGATTTTTACATACGTTGCTTTGAATTTGTTTATATTTAAAAAAAAAACAGATTTCGAAAAAATCGTAGGGCTTAAAAGATAAAAATATAAACGTAAAATACGCTTATTAGGTCTTAGTTCTTAAAGTATGCACTTTGGGGTCTAGATTTTCACGTTTATACAAACCTTGTAAGTGTCTGCAACATGTTGCCAAGTATCAATGATGTTCCGTTAGTAACTAAAGAGTTATAGGACAAATTTACCGTGAATAGATCACTGTTTACAAAGCAGTCAAATATCACGACGTTCTAAATGAATTGCATGGTAAAATGTATGCCAATAATTAGTGTATTCATTCAACTATTCACATGCAAAATTTCATGTCATTAAATTCAGTAATTAAAGAAAAACAATTATAATACTGACGAAGCATCGAAAACCTACATAACCCGACCAAGTTCGGATGGCTACAAAAAAACGCACACACCAAATACAGTTCCACGAAGTCAATTACAATATTACAATTTGCGATTAAGATATTTCCTTGAGACTCGAAGGACCAAAGTTTTCCAATTAAGACACAGTTTGTCAAGCATTGGGCGAAGTTTGTGAAGCTACTGTACACGAACTAGCTCTAATAGATATTTAATATAGTTCGCCAATCGATGATGTTAATGCACGCGGAAACGTGTGTATGAGTTGAGGTGAATGACCGGCAATTGTGGCGCCTCTTCGGCACCGTATGTAGGAAGGTATATGTCCCACAACAGTCGATCTAATATAGACTTCGGAGAATTAATCTCTAATATCTGCGCGTGACATTTTCTAAGCAATTGTTGTGAACAAAATACGCGTCGCTTTCCGCAAATTAAACCCCTTTCATGTTTGTTTTATTGTTAACGTAATTGAATTGACGAGACTGGAAGATAAGGTCGGGCCTTTCGGATAGGTCAGTGTCGTAGGTACTTATTACCAGCGCACATGTTTAACCAGATGTTGCGGGAATTTGTAAGGTTGAGGTCGCATTCGTGTAGTGTGACAGTTGCTACTCGAATATGTGTTGGAGTAGAAGCCATGTGAGTAAGTGATAGGGTGTGGTACAAATGCGTTCCTCTCAACTCAATTCATCATGACATTCATTTAATCAAACAAACGTCAGATAAATGGTTTCTTTCTTTCTTTCAACACTCTTAAATTATACGACATTAACACATTTGTCCTGTCATTATTTTTAAAAGACAGGCTTATTCTCAACTCGTAAACTGAGACATTTTTAGATTTTCATTTTAAATTATTAGTCGTGTGTCGCTGTGCTCTGAATCAAGGTGTTTATAAATTAGACAGTAATAAATCCGAACGCCACACATGATGAAGAGGTGACGAATTAATTTTATTTAGCGGAATGTTTAAATATATTCAGATGAAGATAATTATGGCCGGTAAAGTGAAATAATGATGGAGTCGGCTTTAGTTACACAAGTATGTATAGATTTTATATCTATACTATAAAAGAACATAATAAGAAGTGGTTTAAGTGTTGCAGCATTAAAAAGTAGTCGTACGTTTAGACACAAAAAGTAAGATCTTTACATAAAGACGAGATATGAGGAATTTAACATTTCTATTGAAAAGTTATTTTTCTCATAACACTTGTTTAATAAAAATCAGTGTTCATTCAAAATATTTATTTGGGAATCTAGATATTCTGTAATCCTTCGATCGGATAAATATACACTACTTACCTTAAGAATGTGTTTGATTACAAATTATGTATTTTGGTATTACGTTTGTATGAACTACGCATGCTCCTTAAGTGTGGCCATAATATTTTTGCTTCCAAACATATTCTAAAGAAAAATACCTGTTTTTGGCATTCCTTTAAAATTAAATGGCCGTGTATAATCAAAGAATCCTTTCACATGGTAAATTGCCGTGTAAGTATCGTTTTATCTTCTCGTAAATTATAATCCCCAGGCTCAAAGTAAACGAGTAATTTGGCGGTCCCAGGCGCGCCAAAATAAAAGGTCTTTGATTTTAAAGCTTTAAAAATACAGATTAAATCCTTACATAAGAGCGTTTTCACCGCCAAACAGGCCCGACGCGTAATTACGCGCGTATTTTTATCACAAAGACGCAAAGTGAATAAAAGGCGCATGAATTTATGTGTGCAATCAATTCGCATCTAATTTGGTCCTGACAGCCGCCCGGCCGCCATTAAACACCACGTGGTTTACTGTTTAATTGTGTTGTCATAATATTTATTATGCAAGTATTTGTTACTTCCTCGATTATGCTTGGTTTTAGTTGTTTGTGTCATATTCGGTTTCTGACAGAAAAGAGTAATTTAAACTTTTAGGGATCTTGAAAATAACTTTCACTGAAGACCAACCCTGGAAAAATCAACTGCCCCATATTTTATGTTCTCATAAATAAAACAATATACAGAGTGAATTTTTGAAATGGGCGTTAATGGCCAAATCCGAATCTATGAGGAATAGCGAAAAATATACCGTGTGTTTCTTTTCCAAAATCAACGGATTTGATTCCTGAATAGGTATATTGGTTTTTCGAAATTCCAATAATGCAGTTTTAGTTTTCATTAAAATCGGGCTCGAGTCTCTTTCGAATATTTTCACCATTCCTCATAGTTTCTGGTTTGGCCATCCACGCTCATGTGAAAAATTTACCTGACCTGTATAGGGATTAGCCCGTATTTTTAATTTTTAAAAGTTGACCATTTAAATTAGAACTTATTGACTCTCTTCAAGTCTCTGTTATTATGCTAATATCGTTCGATGCTATTCAGGTGTAGCAAATGAACTAATAATACTTTCAAACTGCCTCAACTGATTATGTGAAGATTTTCGTCATACAATTTGTGCTGAAAAGCAATATGTGTTAGAGTCGAAACAAGAGAGTTCTAAAAAGAGAAAAGGTAAATTGCCTTTAGCTACCCTTAAGCTTTTGCCCCGTCAGCGCACATATTGCATGACGATGAATATCTAAACTCTACCAATATCTAAAATCGGTAAACAATGTATTTCGTACCCAACTTAGGCTTCCATTATCCTGGAAGTCTGCTTTTTCTATTATCTAGTTCTTTTAAGAAGTGTCTTCTGCATCTTGGGAATAACCCAGCGTTTACATCAATGTATACCGCGACCGGCTTAGGATTTTGGGTCAGATTCTAAAAAAACAAAAGAAGGTTTTTACCCTTTAACTAAACTAATATTATGATCTAGGTACGACATGTTATTGCCATTTAAAAAGTGTCAAAATTGTTAAAAGAACAAAGTAAGTTGCTTATCGAATAATGGTTTTAGACATTTTTATTAGTCAAATATTATTTTCTAAACTTGAAAAGCACACGTTTATAAATCTTTTCAAATGCTACGATTTACCCAAGGTAACATCTGCTAGCTTGAATTCTCATGGCTTAGCCACACGTGTTTTCACAAAATGATCCCATTCACTCGACATGTTCGCTCAATTGATCTATAAAACATTTCCAAGTAGAATCTAAACGCTTAGGTAAAATGAATGTTTCATTCGTAATTTCATATAACGGATTATTCAGTGTAGGTACTCAAAAGGAATGCTTTTGATGAATTCAAAATTAATTTTGATTAAAAGCTTTTGAAGCATGTTTTGTAATTTTCATTAATTAAAATTGTTGATTCTTGTTTTTCATCGCGTTCCTTGAGTTCTTTCACTAGTAAACTGTAGTCCGTAAGTAATATATGTCAGTGAAACTGTCAGACCATCAGTGTCACTAATCGTTATTTCATATTATCCATTTTGAGGGTGTTTAGTCTGAATGGACCAAAACGAATGGACCGCGGTCCGTTCAGACGTAGACAAAAAATATTTACGTCCGAACGGACCGGTGTCAAAGAAAAAACAAATGAATAAACTTCTTGATAAAGTTTATTCATTTGTACATTCGGGTGCCAAAGTTAAACAATGAAATAAAATGTTAATTATTTGTTTTCTTATATTTGTACCTATTATCTTCTTCAGAGAAACAATCAATTCTGGTTAGTAGTAGCCTCACGAAATGTACTAGGCTAACATGAATCCAAGATATTTTTAAATATTATTATCTATTGAATTCATTACTAGTAGACAAGTTCGAAAATACATTCCACCTTGATCTCAGGCCAGCCTAATACTTTTAGGGGTACATAGACCGATTCTTAAAATACATACTACCATGAACTCATGTCAGCCTAGTACTTTGTGTGGTGTTTTAAACTTATGTTTCGGGCTCGGGAGCCTTAACTGGTCTGCAACTCAGCGCATCAATATGCGTGACCAATGACAATAACAACAATGTTTGCGAATGTCCCTTTTAATTTATTATTGTTTATTCATTTGTTTTTTTTCTACACCGGTCCGTTTGGACGTAGACATTTGTTGTCTACATCTGAACAGATCGCGGTCCATTCATTGTGGTCCATTCAGACTAAAAACCATTTTGAGCAGTCAAGTCGAGGACCTAGAAAAGAAAAATCATATTCCTTTAACCAGGGTTGAAATTAACTTTTTGGTAACATAAGTTAACACAATGATTTTGACATTCAATCCTGAACATTTGAATTTGACACACAAATAATCGTCGACTTGACATGACGATTTGTTCCTATGTAGTACAAGTACTGGATTACAAATTACGATATCTTCATCTGAATCAATGTGGCGACACTTGGGGGAGGCCTACGTCCAGCAGTGGACGTCTTTCGGCTGAAATGATGATGATGATAATTATGTTCATCTTGTCCCGTCTATCATAATAGCGCTAATATTTGAATGTCTCCCCTACATTTTTCACTTTTTCATCATCATTATCCTTGTTAAACAGACCTTTGTAGTTCTTGTTACCATTTATAAAATCTCGTCCGACAAAGCTGCTTCACAAATTAAATTTTATGAAACATTGCGCAGAAAAAACTCCTCTACCGTTAAAATTGATTTCAGTACGGTTGAAAGGGTACACAATTTAATAACATTCTGCTTCAATGAAAACTGAAACACTTTAAAATGACAGACTGAAATTCCAAATATAGGTCAGCTGGTCCATTGTTAATTATGACCTGTATTAACTATTCATTCTCTAACAAAACAATGGCTCTTTCTTAATCATGAATATTTATTGTTCCAAGTTTCGTTCGTAATTGCATTTATTGATCAATCAAAATAATGTGGCTATTATGCAATTGTAATTAATTAGTGTTGATTGTAAATAATTGCACTCAATGGTAATTTATTTGTGTCACGCACTAATGCCCCGGTCATGACCTCAGGGGAAGCCACTTACGACGCGACTTGTAACTCCAGTCGTCGCTGGTCGCGGCGACATGCGGCATGCTTTGTCATTTGTTAGTCCCGCGCAGTCAAAACACGTGTATGGCTTGAGCGTTTAGATCTTAGGCAAGCGATTAGAGCTAGCTAATACGTTTATATAACCCTTAACGTAGCCAAATAACATAATATTGTTACCCTAGGGGTGAAAGTAACTTATTTAGTCCCGAGACGGGGTTTGGTTCCCAACCGTAGCGTATTGATTGATTGATTGATTACGAATACAAGGAAAACAAAAACTCGAAAAAAAATGAAGATCGGATTGCCGCTTTCCCACCTATTTTATTTCGTTTTCTGTGGCCGGTTATTCAGACTTTATTTTTCACTTTCGTCACTGAAAAAATAAAATATTTTGCCCAAATATATGTTATTTTAAAGAACTATTTGTACCCAAAGAAATATATTCTTTAATTAATACTGAATTTTATGTTATTTCACTTTTACATCGGCTGTAATTTAGAGGCTGTATAGAAGTCGGAACACGGTTCAATATAAATGTGAAAATAGTTTTTTAGTTTATAATAGTTTTTAAAATAGTTTTTTTTAATAATTTGACAGCTGGAAAGCGATTCTCCCTAGGGCTGAAAAGTGTTACTTTCAACCCGCTCCTCAGGCAACTTCAGACCTACTTTCCGAGTATGACTAATGAAAAAGCATTTGTTCTCCGCAACATTGCTTTTTTTCTGGGCTATACTTGGAGCCTCATAATTATTTGAGGTCAAAGTTCCAACCTTTTCAAAAGTTTTTTTTTTTTAATACAAGTTTTTAAAGTATCCAATGCATCCACCAGCAAAACGTTTTTCTACCGAAAATCGTATTTTTTACCCAAAAAAAAGCCGTCTCCTAAGAATCAGTAGCACTTTTTTTGTAGAATTACCTAGTTTGATGTATACAGATTGCTTTGTTGGCTTTGTGACAGGTCTGTTTTCACCTTTTATAGCATTAGTAACCGTGTTTTATTACCTACATTCCATCAGTGTTTCAGACAGAATGTCTCAAATTAAATACAGGCATTTACTGCCACGGCTAAACTCATAACTCTTCATTTAAAATTGCCACAGACGAGTAAAATGAGAAAATATTTGACAGCGGTTTCCTCGCAAACGAAGAAATGACAACACATTGCATTTCGTGGAGATTACTTTTTAACTTGTTTTGTTGGTGCCAAAGCGTTGGGTAGGTTCCTTTTGAAACGGTTTTAGGTAAAAAAAACATGCATTTGGAAGATACCTAATGCATTGTTCACCAAAGGTCCATGTTCACCTAAAAGATGACGGTCTGATTATCTAAAACAGCTGTTTAAAACATATTTTTGTAGGGGAACATGTCCCTTAAACAGCTGTTTTTAGATATATCTTTTCGGTGAACATGGACCTAAGACTAAATATTAAGTGTCAATCCGTTATTGCAATTCATGATCAATATTTTAGTACAATACAGGGTTCAGCATTCCATTCGGTAATATAGATTGGAGAATGAAAAAAAGCAACATTTTTGACAGCTTTTCTTTTTTTGCAACGTTGTCAACTATTTTAAAAATAGAACACAGCTTTAAAGGCTCGCTGTAATCTCACTGTAAATGAGAATGGCATTCAAAGAAAGAATGTCTTATTTTTTGTATCGATGTTTTGCCATTGCATTACCAGGTTCCGCATTGATAAGCAACCAGTTCAAGATCTGAAATGGAATGTATCTGGTTTTAAAAGATCTCGAACTCGCAGGAAACAAAGTAAAAAGAATGTTCAACATATTTGGCGTTCAACCCTTCAAATAATCATGTTAAATGCAATGAACACAGATGCAAGCATTTAATGACTCAAACCCACACGCCATTAAGCCCAAAGATAAGATAAAAACGGAATTTATACGTGTTCGGATTATTCTTCAATGGATTGCATTCTTATATGGCAACAGAATTTTAAGCACGTTGTATATAAGTCGATAATCCCCAAATCTCATATAGGATCGATGTTTATCTCGTGTGAGCCTGGCAAGATCAGCGAACGGATAAAATACGCGAAAAATGTCCGCAATATTGTTTTTCGGGCAACACGGTCCGGGGTCTTTGACCTACGAAACGCATATTTTAACGGGAATAATTCCGTAATCCCTTAAATAAAGTGTGACCTGTTTTCTCTCAAAGATAATCTAAACATTGTTTCATGGTTTCACCTATTTGCTGCGTTTAAATTGCGACTAAATTAAGTAGGGTAAGTGGATTGGTTCCGTTTTCCATTTCCCCCGCTTTCCCCGGTGACCCGTAAATGCAAAATGGCTGCCGGGAATGTAAGAATATGGCCGCTTAACTATTTTAATACTGGAGAAGTGGGGAAGTTTCGCAAACTATTTGGTTTGTTTGGTATGTTACCTGCTTATTTCAACGTTTAATTATGAATGGCGTGGGTACTTGAATTTCAGATAGAGAAAACTACTGAGAATTTTTAAAGGTTTTTTTCAGATACCTAACCTACAAACTTTTTCAATTTCACTATGTAAATAAGTTACAGTTTCATTCTGTCTGACACATTGACACAATTTTTCAGCACCAAAAGAAAGAAAACTTCTACAGCATATCCCCGACATTTATTTCAGCGATAAACTATAAAGTTTCACTCCGGCCATCTCTGGGTGGTCCACAAACGTTTTACGAGTATTTCCGTGTTTCAGACGATTGATACGCATCCTGCTCGATCCAATTTACGGGATGACTGACATGTTTTGGCTGACCCGCCGAAAATATCCTTCGCGGAATATTTGAATTGAAAGAATTTTCGATGTTCTTTTGAAATAAACAATGTTACAGTTGGACAGTTGAGAAACAGTTGGTCGCATATGGTGAAAACTTTGGTGTTGGTTTTTTTAGGTGAAACGATCAAAAATGAACTCTGACTGCCTAAAACTCGAGTCTAGATTCTAAGCGGACGTTTTTGACAAAAGTGTTTCCATCAATAAGAGATTTGATAACTTGTTTGTAAGTTCGTCGTTTTTGCCGATGGAAAATCCTGAGGATGGAGGAGGAATGAGGATTTTTATTCTATATTTGAAATAGGTTCAAAGAAAGCCTCCTCTGTGATAGTACCTTAGTAGCTTTTCAAATTTAACTATGAAATAAAAATGTAAGTTAGACTATGGAATATTTACTATACAAATACTTTGGTAAAAAAACTTTTTTGCAAAAAATATAACCGACTTCACACAAAAAAGGTGAAAAATAACTTTAGCTTCAGAAGTCGGTGACCTTTGTTTGATTGATTTAGTTTTTTTGTCACCGACTTCTGAAGCTAAATTTATTTTTGTTTTTGTGTGTAGTCGGTTATATTTTTTGCAAAAAAGTTTTTATTTTTCACTTTTTAGTGGTTCATATGTGTTTACCCTTTCACAGCGTAACGGCGTAATTTTCTGTTATGAACTGGTGTAAACAATAAGAGAGACATGAGATTTCAGCGATCCCAGTACATTTGCTGTCATTTATTCAGGAGTTCCCGTCGCCTATCTTCCGAAATTCTTCATCAGATCTTTACCAAATTGAAATGGGATCACTCCAAGGACGTACTCTTTCTAAAACTACCCAAATCGCTTCTGGTGTGCCTACAAAATTTAAGGAATTCCCTCTATTTCTCCAGGATCCCATTAAATGGAACTTAACACATCTAACTGTCGAAATCTGGGTGTATTGTACACTTCTGCGTACTCCCTCAAAGCATACAGGCGTGATGTTACGTCACTATGTTACATAAACAATAAACAACCAAGCGATTGCAGCAATTACTGCAATTTTGCCGTCTATTTTTGAAGAGTTCCATTGTATATCTCGAAAGATCGGCATCAGATCTTCAGCAAATTAAAATGGGACCAAACGAGAAGCACCAGCTTTCAAATAAAAAAAGAATCATCAAAATCGGTTCCAGTCACAAGTTACCGGTCAAAAGTTCTGAGGTAACAAACACAAAAAAAAAACAGACGAATTGAGAACCTCCTCTTTTTGAAGTCGGTTGAAAATAAATAATTTGTCAGTTTAGTATGCAAGATAACATTGTTGAATGTTTATTCAATACGGTGAAATGTAACACGTGTTAAATGAAGATAATTATCGAAATACAAAACAAGCGTTGTTATGACATTCACGTAAAAAAATACACATGGCATTGGTTCAATGAACTCGTATCATTTGGCGATGCAACTCATCTAAAACAAAACAAAACACTAACACAAATAGTCCGCGTATTCTTAGATTGGAGTTTTACTATTATTATTTTAATAAACGAATTCTTTATAATTTTAACGTAGACATCATATTCTGAACAAAATATTTGAGTCTAAGAGGCGTTTAATAGAGGAACCACTCGACACTGGTTGGTTACTCGTTTTACTAACTTTAAAAAATAGGTATCTATTAAACCAGAAAAATTAATAAAAGCCAGACCTATTTTCAAAGTAATACAAACAGGACATCCTGTAACTTCAGAGGATATCCTGTTTGATTCCACTTTCTCGGTCTCTTGATTAAAGGGAACATGTTGTTTATAGAAAAATACCACGTTTTCTGTGGCAAGGGAAACAATTTCATTACTTACAACTGCACGCTGACCTTTGCACTGTAAGCCTTCACCCACGCACTTTTCCCGACAAAGTTAAACTTCTTGGAATTTGGACTTATCCCTATCTCTACTATTATATAAATGTGAATGTAAGTTTGTTTGTTACATGGATGGGTTTTAGTCAGTAAAAGTCTAACACTCCCTCCCGCTCCGCCCAGAGTGGCCTACGTTGTATGGTAAAGCTTTTTCTTTGACTAAATTAAGTGTCTACCAACCACTTGGCGGACACCTGATGCTAATTTTTACAATAAATATTACCTCACTCATAGCATTCTTAACCGTCCCATATTCTCGGAACAATGGCTCTATCAACACCTTTTCGCTGCGATCTATTTTTTGGTCCTAATGTCCGAAGTCTATTCCCGCGTTTGTTATTCCAAGCGAATGACGCATGCGCTAGAATGCTAAGCACGCGTGTATTAGCTATTTATGCTATGCCTTACAATTGTAAACTTACTAACACAAAAAAGTTATATTGTTGAGTAAGTATTTGATCTACTTTAAAATTACGAACTCGAAAATAGATCGTGTGTCAGGAACGCCAGGCTAGTAGTTGAATACCGGTTTTCTGTAAATTTAAAACCCATAAAAAGATACGGTTTTCAATTAACACAATTTATATTAAAAATAAACTATTTGACCATAGACTCAAAGGACAAGTTATTCGTTCTCAAGAAAATGTTATTAACTTCAAGTTTCCGAAGTTTGTTACCCACAGAAATTCTCTAGTCGTAGGTATAGTTTTTACAAACTATTCACAAAGAAAACCACAACACCTAATGTTTGAATTTGTTTGATTTGACGACCCGAATAGCGCAGCGGTAGTGTGGCTGCCTTTACGTTCTTAGGGTCCCGGGTTCGAATCCCGGTAGGAGCAAATGTTTGTGTGATGAGCATGGACATTTGTTTTCGAGTCATGGATGTTAATATGTATAATAAGTAGGTATGTATTTACGAACAAAAAGTATACATGTAGTATATCAACTGTCTGGTGACCACGACACAAGCCTTGCTTAGTGTGGCACTAGATGGTGCTGTGTGTAATGTCCAGCAATATTTATTTATTTATTTATTTGAATGTTTTCAACATTCCAACAGAATGCTTTTATTAACTTTTTGACTTTTATAAGTGTCACATAGCCTAAGACAAAATGGGCAAACGTATATAACTTAGAAAACAATATAAATTTTGCCTAATCCTAATTTAATATAACTTGTCAAATAAAACCTCTGTCTGATTTACGCGACATATTTGACATGATTAATTTAAATTCACCGCGGAGTATGCAAATCTTAACTCTCGTGTACAATAAACGTCACCGGATCATTTGAGCGGTGTACAGTCACTAGCATAAATATCTTAGAAAATATTACACAATATTGCAAACAGTTTTTTATCATGAGGTTGTCACTAGGCCTAATTTTTTTTTTTTAATAGTTTGTTTTCTATTTTAACTAGTAAAAGGTTTTGTTTATTACAACGTACACAGTTTTACATTACTTAGGAAGAAATCCAACCCAAACTAAGTACGGAGGAAGGATTTCTCTGTATATTCAGTATTCTCCGGGAGGACTCCTTGTGCCAATACATTGAGAGACCTAGACAAACACTGCCATATCGACGCAGTTGGTTGTGTGTTTGTTAGTTTTGGAAAAGGTTAATATAACTGACACGACGAAGGAAAAGGAGGAGTGTTTTTTCCGTGATTGTAATACATTTATGCTTGTGACTGTACTGTGTGGTGTTTTCTAATAATATTTCTCGGAGGAAATGGAGCGTTGCCAGCGATTGTTTCGCTACTTCCCATCGTTTTGATTTTGTTTTGATCGCATAGCTTTCGGCGACCAGCGTCATGCGGCGTGTTTTCGTCGGAAACTGGCACAGCTTGGCTAATAGCGGTTGCAGCATGCATAACTGTGGTGCACCTGTGGTCTTCGCTTTAGAACAACATGTAGATAGTAGGTATAGTTTAGTGCGTGTTTACAAGATGCTGCATTCTAAGTGTAAATAGTTACACACGTTAGGCGCTAGATGGCGCGACTGAGCGCCTATAAACAGCAGCAGGCATCGTGCGGTGTCGTCATGCGGCGGCGCTGGCATCGGTGGACGGTTGTTGTACTAACGTCGTGCGATCGACCAATAGGAAGACTGAAGCAACACGCCACCTCTGCGAACCAATCGGTGAAGCTGGATGTGGCCTGATGTTGGATTACGAGGTGTGGACGTTTTTGCCACAAGTTTCTTAGTCAGTGTTCTTTGGAAATCTCAACGAATTATAAGGAAATAACAGCAGTTGATAATAATTATTCAGTGTGTAGTAGTACAGTGCAGGACATTTCTGATTTTAAAAGCTAAGTATTTTACCTTTGGAATTGTTACAATTGTTGAACATTGATGTTGTTGCTTTAATCATTTTAAATGTGCCTTTATCAGCTATAAGCAATTATTTGTGTTTTCCTCTGTGGCAGCTTTATTTTAACTTGAGCTTTGAATTATGTACTGGTTATTGTGTTTATTGGTAAAATTATGTCGTTCAACATAATTTCAAATACCATCATACTATACTGCTTGTACCATTGTATATCCATGCTTGAAGATAGTAAATACATGCCTTTATAAACTGTGTTACCGTTGTTTAATTAATATGATTGTTCTAATGGGTGTAACATTTTCAGAAGTGGGATGAGTTCTGATGGTCACAGCCGGTCTCGCAGCCGGTCGCGCAGCCCTATCAGATGGAGTCGCCGGCGGATGGAGCGCCCACAGCAGGAGCGTCGCAGCTGTTCCCGCGACACTTGGCGACCAGGGCGTTCGCCTGTCCGGGACCGTAGAGGCCGTTCCCCGCCCGGCTTCTCAAATGAACCTGGTAGGTCTTTTCCATATTATTCGGGCGTGATGGTTAAGCCGGATATAATACCGGAATTTGATCCTGAACGGCCAGAGCTACCTGCATCTCTGTGGCTTAACAAAGTAGAGCAACTAGGTGCTATACATGGGTGGAACGACAACGTTAAAAGTTATTATATGCAGGCACGTCTTGTGGGATTGGCAAAACTGTGGCATGGTGCGCTACAAACCTACGAATTTACGTGGGCGGAATGGAAACAGAAAATTCTGGAAGCATTTCCTCAAAGCGTAGATTACGCGGATGCATTGAGGGAAATGTTAAATAGGAAAAAGGTAGTTAGTGAAACGATGACTCATTATTTTTATTCAAAATGCACCATGCTAACTAAATGTGACATCATTGGGGAAAAAGCAGTGTCTTGTATTATAGAAGGTCTGCCGTTCCACATGAGGACTTCTGCAAGAGCTGGTAACTATAAAACCCCAGGCGAACTTTATTCACACTTTCTATGTATGAATGACGACAGAAGAATGAATCAATCTCAGAGTCAGAGGAACACTCCTCGAGGTCGAGATTCCACATCAGGGTCTTTAAAAGAAGCAACCCGGGATCAAAAGGAACGAAAGCCAGGAGTAATTTGTTTTCTTTGCAACGAACCGGGGCATGTTGTCCGAGCATGTCCTAATAATCCTAACGCAGTAAAATGCGAAATCTGCGGGAAAACTAACCACAGGAAGGAGCAGTGTTATCGAAAGGCTGTCAGCGTTGTACAAATACAGGTAAATGAATGTTACTTTAAACAAGTCTTGATTAATGGTTTAAAATGTACTGCTTATTTAGATACGGGGGCTCAAGTCAACCTTATTACTCGTGACTGCGTTCTGAAACTTGATGTAGCAATGCAGCCTTGTGTTGTTTTCGTTAACGGGTTTGGTGGACCTCCAATTAAAGCTCACGGACAGGTATCGTTGGAATTCATAATAGATGAGATCAAGGTTTGTTCAGATGCAGTTGTTGTTGACACTTCCGCGAATCACGCAGATGTATTCATTGGTCAACCTATTTTGAACAATGAAAAATTCAAGCTAACAGTTTGTGGTCCTACCGTCTGTTTAGAATATGCAGAGGGAGCAGAAAATAAAACGGAATCAATTGAAATACATTCTTTGCAAATAGGTACATGTATAGATAAGGTCAATATTTTGTGTTGTATAGATACTGTCGTTCCAGCCTATTCATCCATGTTTGTTGGCACTTACAATGACGTGGAAATTGATGAGTCAACTGAACTGTTCGTAGATAATCGTACAATTGTTTATAATGGTTATAACTATAGCGTTCCCGCTTCTATACATTGTTTTCCAGTTCAGGCCGTTTTCATAATTAATCACGGAGAAAAGCCGGTTTGTTTCCAGAAAGACCAGATTGTAGCTCGTGGATTAGTCACGCAGGAAGTAGATTGTTCTCAAAACTCTGCAGGTAGTCTTGCTTCGATCATGAGTATAGACACAACAAAAATTAAATGTGGTTCCGGAGATCCTCAGGTTGTTAAGGAACTGACAGCAATTTTAAAGGAATATTCCGATTGTTTTTCGGTAGATACAGGAGAATTGGGTAGGACTAACAAAACAGAGGTAAATATTGAACTTAACTCTGATAAGCCGGTTTGTTATCGTCCTTACAGGCTTTCTTTTTCAGAAAAAGCAATAGTACGAGAAAAAGTTCAAGATATGATGTCCAATGGTATTATTAGGGAATCGTCGTCTAATTATGCCAGTCCGATTGTATTAGTACGGAAAAAGAACGGAGATTACCGGTTTTGTGTGGATTTTAGAAAATTAAATAGCATCACAGTAAAGGATAAATATCCTCTGCCAATCATAGAAGCTCAAATCGAGAAACTAGGTGGTAAGAAACTTTTTACGAGTCTTGATTTGTCGCAAAGTTTCTTTCAGATTCCTGTAGCGGAAGCTTCAATACATCGAACTGGTTTTGTCACACCTGAAGGCCACTATGAATTTTTACGCATGCCCTTTGGTTTGGCTAATTCCCCAGCAATTTTCCAGCGACTTATGGATAAAATATTTTCTTCTTTGCGTCATGATAAGGTGCTTCCTTTTATAGATGATTTGTTGCTGCCCACCAAAACTGAGCAGGAAGGTCTCGATCTACTTCGGATAGTTTTGAAAATAATCAGGGACGCAAAATTGACGTTAAATTTGGATAAGTGTTTTTTCTTGCAAGACAAAATAGATTACCTCGGTTACGAGATCAGCGGAAACGGTATTAGACCTGGTAGCAAGAAAATTGATGCTGTGGTCAACTATATAGAACCTAAGAACGTACACGAGCTCAGAATGTTTCTGGGTTTGACTAGTTATTTCAGGAAATTTGTTAAGGATTATGCGTCTGTCACGCATGATCTGTACGGGTTGTTAAAAAAGAATGCAGCGTGGATTTGGGGTCCAGCACAGCAGAAAGCTTTTGATCAGCTTAAGAAAATTCTGACGACTCGTCCAACTCTCTCATTATTTTGCAGGAAAGGTGATATAGAAGTTCACACTGACGCAAGCAGTAAAGGTGTAGCTGGAATTCTCTTTCAGGATCAAGATGGAGGTATGAAACCCATTGCGTATTTTAGTCGAAAAACCAGCAAAGAAGAGTCTATGTATCATTCCTACGAATTGGAAACATTAGCTGTAGTAGAATCGTTAAGGAGATTTAGAATTTATTTAGCAGGAAATCATTTCAAAGTGGTGACCGACTGTGCAGCCGTTCGGGACACCTTCTTAAAAAAGGATCTACTCCCTCGAATAGCCAGATGGTGGTTATCTATTCAGGAGTACGACATGGAAGTCGTTCATAAGCCAGGTAAGTCTCATGGGCACGTTGATGCATTGAGCCGATTTCCAGTAGATCCTCCCTTAGTAGCAGACATCAACGTGATTGACGTATTTGATTGGTTAGTATGTCTTCAAAATCAAGATGAGAAGATTCGTATCATTCGGACAAAATTAGAATCTGGGAATGACGACCCAGACATACGAAACAATTACAAGTTGAAGGATGGTCGAGTATATAAGCTTGTTAAGGATGGAGATCTAAGGTTAGTAGTCCCTAAATTTGGAAGGTGGAATATCATGAGGAAGTATCATGATTGCATGGGACACCCGGGCCTAAAACGTTGTGAGGACATCATCAAAGGTAACTTCTGGTTTGCAGGAATGACACGTTTCATACGTAAATATGTCAACTCATGTTTAGACTGTCTATACAAGAGGGGGCAGTACGGAAGGCCTGAAGGTGAGTTACATCCTATTGAAAAAGTTCCAGAGCCAATGCACACTCTGCACATTGACCATCTCGGCCCTTTTTGCAAAAGTCGAGCAGGTAATAGTTTTGTGCTGATGGTGGTCGATTCCTTCACGAAGTTCACATGGGCAGTACCAGTTAAAACTACAAAAACTCTGGAGGTAATAAAATCTTTAAGTGACATTTTTTGTTTATTTGGTTATCCAAAAAGAATAATATCCGACAGTGGGACGAGTTTCAAGAGTAAACGTTTCAAGCAATTTTGTTTGGATAATCAAATAAAACATATAATCAATGCTGTAGCCTGTCCACGTGCGAATGGTCAAGTGGAGAGGTATAATCGTACATTACTAGATTCACTCAATACAAGCGTGGAAGACGAAAAGGATTGGGATACTCGGATCGCAAATATCACGTGGGGAATTAATAATTTACAAAATGGTTCGACCGGATTTACACCATATAGGCTCATGTTTTCTGCGAGTCGAAGCAGATATCAAGGTATGGGAGATAACATTGTAGATAATGAGGAGACAGCTGCACGAGTAAGGGCCGAAGCTACAGCAAACCTTAATCGGACGGCGGAGAAAATGCGTAAATATTTTAACTTAAAGCGAAAACCTCCAACAAAATATAAGGTAAGTGATTTAGTATTGTGGAAAGGTGCTGCTGACCGTAATGTGAACGTTCGAAGAAAACTGAAGGAAAAGTACAGCGGCCCATATAAGGTAACGAAGGTAGTGGGAAATGATAGGTACATGATTTCTTCGTTGAAAGGTATAAAAGGGTATAAACGATTCAGCGCTCTCGTGTCGTCGGACTCTTTGAAACCTTTCCAGGGCGAGGACTCGAGCGCCAGCTCAAATGAAAGTGAAGTGGACAGCACGGAGGAATTGATCGATTTACTTGAAGGCTAACTTTGAACTTGAAGGTTAACCTTGAATAAGAAATTATCAGGTTGACATCATTTCAATGTGGGAAATTATGTCTTTGATAGTTATGGAATTTCACAATTTGGATTGTGATTGGTACTTTATTATTAAAGTGGTTGGCATAATTTCAATATGGAAAAATTATGTCTTTGATGGTTATGGGATTTCACAATTTGGATTGTGATTGGTACTTTATTATTAAAGTGGTTGGCATAATTTAAATATGGAAAAATTATGTCTTTGATGGTTATGGGATTTCACAATTTGGATTGTGATTGGTACTTTTGTTATTAAAGTGGTTGACATAATTTCAATGTGGAAAAATTGTGTCCTTGATGGTTATGGGATTTCACAATTTGGATTGTGATTGGTACTTTTGTTGTAAAGTGGTCTTAAGTGAGAATTACATGCTGATTTTTTGGTTTTCATTGGCTTAGAAAATTAAGGCATCTTTGGAAATTTATAAACCAAATTAATTGAAAATAAGCATTTCAAATATTTTTGCTGTGTTTATTTATGGTCAAATATTGTTTTATTGTTAATGAATATATGTTTATTTTCCCTGCTCTAGGACTGAGTATGCTATTTTTGAACAATTACATAGCACTTTTTTTTTCTCCTTTGCAGAGTCGCAAAGGCGTCAGGATGGACGAGTGTAAATAGTTACACACGTTAGGCGCTAGATGGCGCGACTGAGCGCCTATAAACAGCAGCAGGCATCGTGCGGTGTCGTCATGCGGCGGCGCTGGCATCGGTGGACGGTTGTTGTACTAACGTCGTGCGATCGACCAATAGGAAGACTGAAGCAACACGCCACCTCTGCGAACCAATCGGTGAAGCTGGATGTGGCCTGATGTTGGATTACGAGGTGTGGACGTTTTTGCCACAAGTTTCTTAGTCAGTGTTCTTTGGAAATCTCAACGAATTATAAGGAAATAACAGCAGTTGATAATAATTATTCAGTGTGTAGTAGTATAGTGCAGGACATTTCTGATTTTAAAAGCTAAGTATTTTACCTTTGGAATTGTTACAATTGTTGAACATTGATGTTGTTGCTTTAATCATTTTAAATGTGCCTTTATCAGCTATAAGCAATTATTTGTGTTTTCCTCTGTGGCAGCTTTATTTTAACTTGAGCTTTGAATTATGTACTGGTTATTGTGTTTATTGGTAAAATTATGTCGTTCAACATAATTTCAAATACCATCATACTATACTGCTTGTACCATTGTATATCCATGCTTGAAGATAGTAAATACATGCCTTTATAAACTGTGTTACCGTTGTTTAATTAATATGATTGTTCTAATGGGTGTAACATAAGTTAGGTCAATATAGTCTGTTCTACTGATTTGAGAGTTCAATTTAGATTAACTAGCAAAACTACGCATGTTCTTTTTGGAGTCAATGACCAAACTTAACCGTGTCAATTATACATATAAACTCCAAATAAGTTAGTCACAGAAATAGAAGATTAAACTAAAATTCTCGATGGTTTGTAAAGCTACCTAAAGAAATTCCAATACAATAACGTCTGTATTTCTTCACATAAAAATAGCAACAATAAAGCAGCATAATTTACACCTACATACAATGTATTGACGCTTGAATCTGCCGTGCGCATCAGGAAAAGATACCATCGTAAATTATTCCAATATTGCCAATTCAGACGTTGAATTACTGTCAGTTTATCTGTAAACAGATAATGGAGGATTTAAACGTCAATGAAGCTCAAGGGGCAAACATCCAAGGCCAGTTTTGCACGTCGTTTTCTATAAGTATTAAACAGTTTATATCGTCAGATCGTAGAGGTTTTCTGACTGGTAGGATCTGTGCAGATTTTTAATGAGTTTAGCATGTGTATAAGTGCATATCTATAAATATAGTGGCATATCCAGGATTTTGTTATGTTTTCGCGGTTATAAGTCACCGTTAGAATACCTATCTGGGTTTTATATGACTTGTTATTCGGTCTAGTAGCGTGCCTAATAGCCAACAATACGACAAGCCCAGAAGACAAGCAGACTATTCAGAAACCCTAACATCATTACCTAAGAGTAGTAGGTTCTATGGACAAGTATGAAGTACCGCCACCAATGAGAATTCATTGACCGCCACTGAGGCCCTGTTCCCAGTACGTCGTGACGACAGATAATCATGTTGTTTATTTAAATGGAGGTGTTCACCATAAATAATAACACTATGTATATAATACAAGATAGACGCGCAACTCTTGTTTTCGTTTTTAAAACTGTGTACCTCAACTGTTTGATGGCGTTGTTAGTTTCTGTTCAACAAAATAAATACAAAAAGTAATTCGAACTTGGGAACTATTATTCACAAGGCAACCGCTGTCACCGCTAGGCTATTTCACTGACAAGTTGTCTAAAATAGCTGTTCTCTTTATGACAGTTGTAAGCTGTCCAACAGTTGAAACGTTTGAGTCCTTAAACACACAGATGGCAGTACTATCTTTGAAAATTTTGTTTGGGCCAACATATTTTGGTTTCAGTTTTTTAGTCCAATCAATAGTTTTTTTGTAAATCGATCGAAACCACTCATTTCGCACTATTCGGCCTGCAGTGACTGACGTAACAACCACTTTGTAGTGCAAGCTGATTAGAACTTTATTCTTACAGTATTTAAACGAAGTTTGAACCATTACAAATAGAGTTGTATGGAAGTTTCACTCTCCTGGTATTCACATATAAGACAAGACGATAACAACTAAAAACCAACGATACATTAATCGTCGCGAGTCCGAGTAGGAACGGAGCCTAAGTCAGTCTTATCTATGCGAAGAAATTGTCAGTGTCACCCTATTTTTTTCCAATTTAAGGTTAGTCAGTAATTTAGGTTGATCATAGAATTCACTTTTAGGCCCAAAAGCAACTTTGACTGGATATACAGATGCCATAGTGGACGTGGGTTTTCCAGTAAATTATTACACAAAACAATCCTTTAAAACATCTGTGTCAGAAACTGGTCCTTAGATACTAAAACAAAAACTAGTTTTCACCGCTGACAGCAACATTTATCTTGAAATGAAATATAACAACACGAGAGAATGAGAATTTTCCGACATTGTACACAATTGACCCGTCTAGCGCAGCTGACATCCTTCTATCCTCGCTTGTACATAACGCCCTCATATCGAACCGTATATAATATATTACCATTACGTCGGAACGTGCCCTGAGAATTAGGTGCGTTTTAGTATTGGATCATCATCATGCATCTTCGTTATAGATGTACTACATGACTGTGTTGTTGAGCATAGTCTACTATGCTCAAAGCATAAAATCAAGTGCGCATATAACTTTACATGCCTAACCTAAATTCTTTATTTATTACATGAATAAATAATAATTTACAATATATATGTCACCGTAAAATTGTCAAATACGTTATATTGTAATATCTCTAGCTATATTGTAAAGTCCTATGACTTAGTAGTCGACGGAGCCCCGCTTCGCGGGGCCCCTATTTCCGAGTGCAGGGTTTAAAGGAACCTAACGAACCTAACGGGGGGGTGCCCCAAGTCCCGATTATGGGCGCAGAGATACTTCCGTATGTTCAGTTGACAATAATTATAAGCCTTACAATATCGCGAAAAAAAACACGTTATATTGTAATATAACGTGTTTGACAATTTTCCGGTGACATATACACACTGACACTATAATAGAAATAAAATATATACAAGTAACAAACAGGGTTACAGGGCATTGAAAAATTCGCCCACATCGCTGCCAATAGGAACCTAAATGAAAAATATACTTAAGTTATTACCTAGATCCGATCTAAATAACACAGATTTATCTGCTGTTTTGAAACTATCTTTATAAATAAATCAAGAAGTAAGCTAAAAATAACATCGTTCGAATAAAAATAACAAAATCTTCTCAAACTTTGAATAAAATGTGTTTATTCTATGTAACTACGCCTACAAATTCTTCAAATTCACGTAAATTTTATATTTATCTTATAATCAGTTTATATTTATGAAATCTGTAAACAGACCTACACTCATATAAAAAGATACAAAGAGTAAACATTCATATTTTATAACAAATAAGTTAGTGTTGTAACTATTTTGGGAGTAGATAAAACTTTACAGTATAATTTAATTAAATACCAAGACACGAAACTCTGATTTATCAGATTCATGCGCGTTGATTATCACTTGCTTCGTTAAAGGAAAACATCGTGAGGAAACCAGCATGCCTGAGTTCTCGGCGGCATGTAAAACCAAGTCAATTTACAATACAATAAATGTATTTTCATTCGTAAGGCACTCAACAAAAGCATACAGACTAATTTATCGTTTACTAAAGTGAAACAAGTAACCCAACGTAGCAGTCGCCGAACTAGTTTCTTGATTTTACCAAGAATGAGAACTAATTTTGGCAACAAAAAAAAATAACATTTGAAGGAGCACACACAACAAAATACCCTCATGACAAAAAAGTGCACTCATTCAATGCATTCAAAACTCTATTAACGAAATATTTGATCACAAATAACACCCTTCCTAACATCTGAATGTAAATTTTATAATTCCTACTGTGACGTCTGTGATGAACTTTAATTATAATTTATTTTAAGCATTGTTCTCATGTAAGTGACTTTGTGTCTTTTTTGAGAATAAATATCTTTAAACCTAAGTCAGGGCGGCATAAAAACTGACACCAAGTTAGGCACTATCACACGAAAAAGGAAGGAAAAATCTAGTTAGATTGTAAGGGTAGGTCACAACCTGCCGGGGTTGCGGGCCTGTTCGAAAGAGATACCGCGGCCCCGGAACATAAAGGGCGAGGAAGGAACATGGATGGGTTTTAGTCAGTAAGAGTCTGACACTCCCTCCTCTCCGCCCAGAGTGGGAGAAGTCATTTGATGATTTCCCGTCCTAAAAAAAAAAAAAAGGGTAGGTCACAAGCTCTTTGTCCAAACACTACAATGCCATAGGGAAATAGTAACACATAACATTACAACACAAACACTCATGGTCCTCAGTTCCGCAGTTTCAAAGCCACCAATCAAACTACATAGCAACAAATAAAATTGCAGCATATCCCAAAGGGTTTCAGCGATACTGGGGCAAAGCACAACTTGCTATTTTTCGAAGTTACGCTTTCACACATTTTGTTTTAATTTTCTTAGAATTTCAATTGTTTTGTTTCTGTATAACTTGACATCATTGGTTTCAATTCAATTTAATTTATTACGTTCTTGCATTAATTAATCTTGTTTTAATTCGTAAGTATATCTTAACTACCTACAAACTTTGTTACTAACTTAGTATTAAGATATTTAATTTGTATGCTACTAACAAAGTATGGAAATCACTGAAATAAAATATATTTACAATAAATTTTTTTTTTTTTTTAATATGCATACAGCTCTTTAGATTGGCCGCCTACAAGATCAACGTTGGCTAGGAGAACACGCGTTATTAAATCGATCTAAACATGTTTCTAAGCGTCTGATCCCCATATAATAAAGCCAAAGAAGTTATTTATACCCTTATCCTTAGGTTGACTTTCAAGCTATTGTCTGCCAGTATCGACCATCATAGATTCTATTCTCGTATGACAAGTAAAGCCGATGTGTTTATGTCTAATGTTCATTATACTTTGTAATAAGACGCTACTCCTCAATAATGTCGTCTGGATTTATATCCTAGTGTTAGCATTGTCCACTTCTAGTGGGTTTTGCTTCTTTGTATCAACTGTCAAACAAAAAGCTATTGGTACTGGTTGTGACAAAATCGTTTGACTTTGCTTCTGCTTTTGCTATGTAACATTTAAATTATTCAATACACTGTATTTCAGTTTGTTAATAATACTTTCTGTTGTAGTTTTGATTAAATTTTCGGGTAGGTAAATATCCCGGTTGGGATTACTGATATTGGTACTGTGAGCCTGCATCATGCCACTGCTGGGCAAAGGCTTGTCCCTATGACTTCCAGTTGTTTTGACCCAAGGCCAATCTGGACCACTGGTTGCTGGTCTTGTTCAGGTCGTACCGTCATTTTCTATGAGACCGTACAAGAAGCTTCCCGGTCAGTATCACTATCACTACATATTATAAAACAAAGTCTCCCGCCGCGTCTGCCTGTCCCTATGTATGTTTTGATCTTTAAAACTACGCAACGGATTTTGATACGGGTTATTTTAATAGATAGAGTGATTCAAGAAGAAGATTTTCGTATATAATTTTAAAAGCAAAGCCGCGTGCATCAGCTAGTTTACTTATAAAAATGACGTTTTCATCGACTGTTGTCGCCGACTGTACCTATCTAATGTTGAAGGTGGGATTAGATTGTCCTCTGGCAGTGTTTACTGCTTGCAGCCACTACTTTGTATGAATCTTATTGGTACAAAAGTACTAGTCTTAAAGAACATTGTTTGCATATCCTCCACGAACACTTAAATGCAATAAGCTCTATGCGCAATTGCACACTGAGCAGTGAACAGTCAACCTTGCAAAGAATTGTCTATGAAATGACTCTTTTCTCTTCTTTCTTTTCTTTTCGCCATAAACTATTGTCATTTAGAGATCATATTTGCAGCCTGGTTATTTATGACGCTTGCACGACATTGTTATAAAGTTGTCAGAAAATAATAAAGTTTCTGTGAAAATTGTATTATTGAAAAACCAAGATGGCGGCTAGTGAAAATACTTTAACAGCGTTTCGTATTTACAGGATGACCACTTTCAGTGTAAACTCAAAGTGGTCATCCTGTTAATACAAAACGCTAAACTGTAAAGTTCAAGGTGGCGCTTTGTCAAGGAAACAATTATTGCTATGTCAAAGTTGGTACATTTATTTTAGTTCTGTAATTTTCCCGCGTGCAATTTTATAATATTTTTTAATTTATAATTTTAATTTTATATAAAATTTTAATTTTTATTACAATTTTAAATTTATACATGTAATCTTTGTCTAATGTAATTTAAATTTATTGTTAATATTTTATGGTTTTAGCATTTCAATGTAACATAGTTTTTTCTTTATTTTTTTCTTTTTAAACTTGTTTTACCATCACTCGATATGGACTTATGTCTGAAATAAAAAGTTTTTTTGTTTTTTTTTTTTTTTTATAAATAAGTTGATGAAGTGTAAACAACGACTTTGAAAGCGTTGCACTAGCTCATGTCAACCGTTTCGACTTTTCCATCATCGTAATTATAGTTGTTAAAATGTCGCGTTGTCTTGAGTTGCGTTAACTCCAGTTATAACTTAAGTCCTAGAACCAAAAATTTGGAACACGTGACATCTACCAATCCGCACTGGGCCCGTGTGATGGATTATAGTCCATTCCCTCTCATAAAGAAGAGACCTGTGTCCCAGCAGTGGGAACATTAATAGGCTGATGATGATGATGATGAAGTACCTTTACGTCTTGAACCTACAAAACAATTTATTTTACAAAGATACAGACAGCCAGTTGTTTAAAAAATCGTGTCTCTATCTCTCATATCAGAATCTTTTGTCATCAGTGTCACCTGAACACACAATGGCCCTCTTCAAGACATGCCGTCTACGAAACTTAAATACGAAATAACTTGAATATCAGATAAGTTTTTTATTTGTTCAGGATTGGTATCGTTCAGATAAGTGAGTATCAGAAAGAGCTTTTCGTTTCAAGGGGTCTCTAGCTTCTGCAGGGTAATAGCGTGATAAACTTGCTACTGAAATACTTTTCAATTTAATGAAAATGCATTTTAATTGAATAAAAATGTTTTTCACTTTAATAAAAACACTTTTCAATTGATTTGCGTTATTTAAATAGTTAGAAAGTTCATAAATACTCGTCGGATTGTGTTAAAACGAATTTTACATAATTGGGGTGAAGAGTAACCTCTTTTCATCCGAATCAAAACATTTTAACATAAAATGTAATCCCCAAATGGTTAGGAAGAGAATTGTGTTAAGTTCACCCACTATTAGCCAGTAGTAATCGCAGGATATTGCCACTAACCGGGCACAACTCTAGATTCTGTTGCTCGTACTGAGAAATTCCTGATGGAATAATCCAATGACACTTTTCCCGAGCTGGGAATCAGTGGAGTATAGTTACTCCACTGATTCCCAGCTCGTATGGTATAGTTACCATCGGAGGCCCTTGGCAAAGCCATTGCATGGGGCCCCAAGAAAACTCGTTACATTTTAATTTAGTTTTAATAAATCACTGAGGAAGTTACCCAATAGTAAATCAAATCAAATCATTTATTACTTTGCAAACATGGGTACTAAGTACATAGATTTTGTAGTATAAAAAGGATCTCCACATTTTGCCGTCACATGGGCATGCAAATAGTTTGTTTACAATTAATACATTTATAAAATTAGAATAAGTGGCATGTCATTGAAATTACATACTCGTACAACAATATAAAAATTAAAAATGTCAAAATGGTCAAAGTAATTAAAAAAACACTCGTAACACTGTGTCCATTTTATATTTTCAATTTTTTTTTTTGTAAATTCCATTTAAGTTTTACACCAGACTTGGAAATAATGTAGAAATGTTTTTCAATGAAAGATCTATAATCACTGTCTTTTAAGCGAGCGTCACGAGCTCGCCCGCGGAACCTAAGTACCCCGAGTCCCGAAGAAAAAAAGTAGGTACCCAATGGATGCGTTCTAAAATCGGTCCTTTTCTTATGAATGCGTTTAAATGTTAATTATTTATTTGAATTTGTATATGGTCTTTGAATGTAACCTTAAGCGATTTTAAATTTAGTCCAACTTTAATTGATTTTAAGTAGATACTTGCTTATTTTTTTTACTAAATTTTGTTAAAAATGTTAGGTGACTTTTGAGTTCGCAGGCTGTCCGACCGGGGGCCCCGTCAGGCCGGGGGCCCGTGGCATTTTGCCAGTCCTGTCACCCTATAGTTACGCCACGCTGGGAATCGAACCCAGGACCTCAGACAGAATATCCAACACATTTTGTTTAACTTTTCCATCCTATTTATCGTAGATAGAACAAGGACAGTTAAATTCATTCTCTGGAACTTCAACGAACTTCATTGTGTCAGCGCTTTTCTGGTGGTCGCCACTGTTGATTATGGCTTTCACAAGTTAGTGGTTTGGGTATAGTGTGGCGGGCTTGTTCCAAAAAAAACATAACACCTTATCTACACCAGGCAAAGATGGTGTAGATATGTCAGAGGTTTAATAAAAAACCCACCATTACTTTTACCCACTCCTTGCCTATAGCCAATATTTTCCCCCAATTAATTCAGCTATTTTTGAGATAAGTATATCCATGTGTACACCTACACAATAAAAGAACAGTCACGTGCAGAAATATGTAACTTGTGTATTATCTTGGCCACTTTTTAAAGTGATTTTTGCCTATTGTTTAGCTTGTAATTTTATGTTGTTACGAACGTTTCTGAGAAAAAACTTTTTTGAAATTAGCCTTGAACCAAAATACGAAGAAATCGCTTTTAATTTTTGCTTACTGCGCACATGTTAGTGCTTGTGACCGTGACTGTACCTTCCTACGTAAAAGAAAGTGAATACCTAATTGAAATCGTTGGCGCAAAAGCGTTGGTGATAAGAGGATTATATGTCCTTCTCGAGGTTCAAGAAAAGCTGCTTATATATGTATAATAACGTTGAACGTTTCCACTTAAATGTAACCTTTCAGGGAAGATTCTAAGTTTATCTTATTTTATACATCTGCAAAAATTCCAACATTTTACATCTTGCTTAAGGTAGGTAATTTGACTTCCAGTCTAACCTTGATGCAGCTGAATACTAGTGTTTTACATGAAGCGCCTACCTATCTGACCTCCACAACCCATTTGGTACCGGGTGATACGACTTGGTAAGACTGGTTGGCAGAATTTTTGGGCCACTGACTATCTGTTACGACTGTCAAAGATGGACAAATGACAGCCGGGATCAACAGTTTAACGTGCTTTCCGAGGCACGGAGGAAACTCGATATGTAAGCGTGGTCACCCATCCACGGACCAACCTAGGCAAGCACGGCTAAAGATCGGCCCGAGCAGCTGATATTATTTACCAAACCAAAATAAAGATAAAAATACTGAAAAAAATCATACGCATTTACACGTGGCATTTTTCTATCGTGGAAACTATGGCTCCACGTGGGCATTTCTTGCCCGTTTTCACCAACAATTAGAGATAACTAAATAAATCCCCCCGCTTACATATAATAGCAAACGGTGGTCAGTATCCAGTAGGTATAAATAAATTCAATATTTTCAAAAGGTCAGATTTTTCAGTTTTCACAATAGCTTTACGATAAAACTTTTCATTGCAATCAAAATTCTAGATAAAAAACTGTGTGAGAATTCCTTTGAGAGAAATATCGTTGAGCAAGAATTTTAAATATTAAAACTAATTTGCTTTTAGGTCCTGACTCTAGGGAGTCTGAGAAGTGTACGAAATAATTACGTACATCATATTTTATGTGAAAGTCCTATGTTATTGGGGGTGACCCTTTTGTCATCAAACGGGCAAAAAAAGCTTACAAAAGGCGTGAGAAATTCCAATAACACTGCCCGACCCGGGAATCGAACCCAGGATTGAATGCTCAGCAGTGGCGCTTGCGACCACTAGACAAACGAGACTAGACATAATAATATTCATTCATTTCTCAACAGGCTGGCTAATACTAGAAGCTACCAAAGTAATGAATTTTCTCAAAAAGCACTCTTCCCAATATAGCCCAACCCAAGGGTTGGTAGCACCTGAAATACTTTGTAAGTAAAGTCAAACACTTGAGCCGGTATCCCTGTAAACATAGAATTATAACAGAGGTAGGTAACATTTTTCAGGTGACTGTATTTTGCTTTGAGCTTATCCGGGGTAACTTGAGCACCTGGCGGCTGATAAACAACTTGTAAGTGTGTTTTTGTATAATATTCCGCGTCGAGCATATTTGTTAACACTTTCAAGTGAGCTATACCGATATTGAGAACATATTGAAAGTTAAGTATGACGGGAATATCTCCTAGATAGATCAATAGGTGGACCGATGATCTGGTGACAACATATAAGTGTGTTTTCGTATATTATTTTACAGGGTGTAAACCACCTCATCACGAAGCCTTCAACCAAGCATTCAAAATTATTGCTGGGAAACAACTTTTTCTTTGAGGTTATAAATAATGTTTTGTGGTAGAACTCAATGTAACGCACTTAAAACATTGTGCTGATGGATGGATTGAATAATACGGGGGTCGTGGAGGTGTTAAAAGTCAAAATCTTACAAAAAAAACTTGTCAAAAAGTTGTAACTTTGGCCCCCAATATCTCCGTAACTAGAAAGTTCCCAGGTATGGTGTAGAACAAAAAAATGATCGCAATGATGGGGAGAACAAGTGCTTTTCGGCTTCGTGAAGAGGTGTTTTACACCCTTTACGTCGAGCATGTTTTTAAACACTTTCAAGTGAGCTGTACCGATATTGAGATTACATATCGAAAGTGGTCAAGTATGACGGGAATATCTTTTAGACAGATCACTAGGTGGACCTATGATCTGGTGAAGGTAGTGGCGACCCACTGAGAGACGGGACCAGCAGTGGACGCCTTAAGACTGAAATGATGATGATGATCCCCTAGGTAGAATCACCCCTTCGACAAATGGCCAATGACTAGATCACCACTTTGTAAGGATATCTTATTGTGGTTCTCTCTAGAAACACTAGTTAGGGTTCGTAATAAAACCACTTAAGAGGACTACAGGAGATAAATTAGCAACTCTATTCGTGGTGGTTCAAACTTCGTTAGAAATACTTTATGATTAAACGAACTTACCTGTACGTGAAGTTCGATCATAATTATACGATGGCTTCGTCCGAAGAGATTAGCATAAACACAATGTAGTAACACGTACGGTGTTGCCTTTGCGCACTGAAAGTCAAAAGCCCTATACCTAAAACTAAAAAAAAAATAGGTTTATTTTTACATTTTTAGGTGAGGGTAGACATATTTCCTTTGCTCGATTGCATATTCTATTGCTCATTTAGTTCAGAGTCTAGATTCCCCGTTTTTGATATTTCAGGAAATACCAGGGTCTATTTCTTTTTGGGGGAAAAAAAATAGATTAATATGGGAGGGTGGGTTGCTAATCTCTTCGGACGAAGCCATCGTATAATTATGATCGAACTTCACGTACAGGTAAGTTCGTTTAATCATAAATTATACTCAGCTTCGTCCTCGAGATTAGCATAAACACAATGTAGAATTTGAGAGCTACTGAAATATCAATGAAATACTTTTGTTAACAAGGAAGTCAATTTTAATCAGTACGTTTAAATTTTAAACTAATTAAATATTTTTATAATCTCTTGCGTGATTGAAATTAACTTAATTAACCTTAGTTCAGGTGTGGACTTAATAATTTTACTAACATAAACTTAATAAATAATGACTTAATTGTTATTACAATTGTTTCATATTGATCTTGCAATTAAATCATCTTCTGTAATAAGTACATTTCTATTATAGAATTTCATAAAAACCTGAGACGAACCGCTCCATCCCGCGGTTTTTCTAACTGTTTCTAAGTTAATGCCTAATTTGTGGGCTTTAGAAGTGGCAGCATGTCGGGTACTGTGAGCTGTAAACATAGATATGTCAATGCCACATTCTCCTAGCGCCGTCTTCACCCACAGACTCAATGTTTGTGCCGAAACTGATTTAAATAGGCTATTTATTACATTACCACGAAGTAAACCGGTCAAATCGAGATACGCTTAAAGTGTCAGGACTGGGCAGACTTCCGGTTTTTTACGGAAAAAGGGTAAAACAAGATTTGGTTGCACGGTTCCAATCTTTGATGTCTTTATATCATATATTTTGATAGTGATCTTATCTGTATGAATTTGAATATTGTTTATATTAATGCTAACGTTTGCATTCGGTATGCAGTAACTAAAGATAATAAAGTTTATCTAATCCCAAGCTATTATTAGGATACCAAGAAGACAAAAGATTTGGAACTTTAGACGTATCCCAAGTTGTGATGTACTTGGGTAAGGGCTGACAAAGTCTGAAGACACCTTTAAGGAACCGTTTCACTGTCACTGATTTTTTCAATCAAAATTAAGGCTTAAAGCCGATCAACAACTGTTTATAATCCCCCAATGGGCACCTACATTAAACAATGTTGTAAGAAATAAAATGGCATCATTGATTGATGTAAAAAAATAATATAACGAAAACATCAATAGTTTAGATAAAAAAAAAAAATATACCATTTTTTAAGACAGGTGTCGTATTGTTTTATCGTTGTATCGGAGAGGGAAGCCAACATTATGCCAATGGCAGAAGATGGAACATTTCTTCTCAACAACGAGTCCCGGACAAGAGACCGGCAGCCAGGGGAAACCGAGGGTGTGCATTGTTGTTGCTGGAAGGTGATATATTATTTGTTTATTTGGGTCAATACTAATTAATATTTATAATAAAGAGGCGATACAAGAAGTTTTTTGAATACAGGGTACCATGGTTGGGTGGGCCATAAGGGAACCACTACAATACCAGTAGCTTTGTCTTTAAAAATTTTTCGAAGCGTTTTTAGGACCATTGAAAAAGGGGGGAATACGTAAAAGTAATTTTGTGACCATGATAAGGTAAATGCATTAATGGCCATGGCGTCAGGATCTCTGAACCAGGATATATGGTTATAACATTTTTTGTTAACGCGACTTGCAAAAATGTCTACAGTCAGGAGAACCAAATGTATTTATTATCTTGTAAAAGACTGAGTCGCTCAGTTCCCACTCAACCTTTGGATGAATTCTACGTGATTCCGCGTCGGCTATTGTATTATCTGCCGAACGAATGTATGATATGATGCATAAACAATAATATTTCTAAATTGACACCATTGTATGCCTCCCATCCGATTTATGTAGTATATGGCAGTAGTATTGTCAACGCGAAGTAGTATAAAACATGACAACATTTCTTGAAAAAACTTTTAAACTAGAAAAGGCGGCAACGATCTCTTAATAATTAATATTATGATGTGATCGTTCGTTAACGGTCCATGCTCCACTGGCTGTCTCTTTTCCACACGCCGCGCCCCACCCCGTAGTTGAAGCATCACTCAACATTTCTAGGCAGTATTCATCATATTTAATTTTACTAATTGGGTTATCTAATTCTTTAAACCACCAAGCAAAGTCTAACGATAAGTATGACGGTATGGTATGTTCATCAATTGTCGTAATTTAATGGGTCATTCTTTAGATTAAAAAATTTCATCTTGCAAATTCTATTCTATGGCCATCCGTATTCGACTGCAGGGCAAGCAGAACACAATACACCCACTAAGCTTGCAAAATCTCGTATTTTACAGGGTGACATATTTTGAAGTTTTTTAATTTATTATTAATTTTAATGGATTTTTCTGTAGGTAAACTGATTTGAATATTTTTAGTATCGGTTATATAACCAAGTTATTTACATGACGGCGTAGGCAATAAGTTGCATTTATCTTTATTTATAATAAATCGTAAGGCTGTCAATACTCATCATAGGAATTGCCAATAAGCAACAAATCATCTAAATAATATACTAAATAAAACACATAACCGCAGGATCTGAACAGCCTGACAACCGGTTTAATTATCTTAGTTAATACATAATTGCTGTGTTTAGGCCGAACGGTAACACATTAAATTCATACAAACATTGTCGTATATTCATTCTTAATCATTAATTGTCGCATTATTATTTATTTGTTGTTGTTTATTCATTGTCGGATATTTTTTATAATCCTTATGATTTTGATTAAAAAATATGCGTCTTTTAAATCTACTCATCATCTGCCTAGCCTTTTCCCAACTATGTTGGGGTCGGCTTCTAGTCTAACCGGATGCAGCTGAATACCAGCTTTTTACATGTGACTGGCCATCGAACCTCCACAACACAGTTAATACTGGCTAACACGATACGACTTCGTAAGACTGGTGTCAGACTTTTGGGGCCACTGACTACCTGTAACGACTGTCAAAGATGGACAAATGACAGCCGGGACCAACGGCTTAACGTGCTTGCCGAGGCCCGGAGGAAACTCTGTATTTAAGGGTGGTCACCCATCCACAGACCAACCTAGGCAAACATGGCTTAACTAAAGATCGACCCGAGCGGCTGATTTTATTTAGCCACAAGCTCCTGTCTTTTAAATCAACTGTTCCCATAAAATTTTTTTCCGACACAAGTTGCTGTGCGTAAATTCTTCGAGCTTAAAATGTTGTGTTTCTATAAATTGATTAATATTTTCTTAAGTTAAGTATGAATCTATGTTCACCGTTGTGCTTAGGTGTCAAGAATACGTTTGATAGAAACTGCCCTTCACAAGGGTTGCAATTAGTGATAGCAACAGTGCATATCACTTCGTTAATACATTTTTTTTTTAAATGTTGTTTTCTGACGGTGATTGGATTCTTTTACTAAGGATAATATACTGTATTATACTAGCTGAAAAAAGGAAATTTATACCCAGAATTCCATTAAAGAACAGTCGGATCTGAAGTTAGTTCAGACCAGGTGTCATAAAAAAGTGCCAGTCTACCAGGATAATTGCTTACCGGGGTAACATCTAGCGACGATTGCGGTTGTCTGTTGCCGACCGCGGTATGACCCTCGCGAGATGCTCGCGGGTGGATTTCTCTGTGCAGCCTGCATCGTCCTCCAAGTCCCCGTTTGCCTGCGACTCGGGGGAGGAGCCCGTCAGTTTAAATGGTTCCGTTGTTGGAACGTTGATTGAGGTGGAGTCGGCGCTGTCTTCGTTCTGTTGGTGGGTGGCCTGGAGATGGTTGATTTTAATTCTGCTCCTTTCTTTGTTATTGTTTTTGCCATTTTTAATGTGATACATTAAAAAGTCTAGGCTAAGTCTGATCCAAAAAGGTGTTTGTCCACAGACGGATTCTCTCCAAATATTGCTAAAATTCTCGGGTCCAGCTCGATGCTCGGATGTGTGTCAGTTGTACTAAGGACTTCAGTCACCGAGGAAGGGACCTGGGCCTGTAAATTATTTGTGGACGGAATTGGGTCTGCAGCGCTAGTTGACGGAACTGGTTTTAATGCATTGATCGAAGAGGTGGGATCCCCCGCGCTCATGGATGGCTCATCATGATATTCTGGATCCAATTCCACTACTTCATTAAAAGGGTCATCGCCGTAGTATCGACGTCGGGGAGAGGGTGTGTCCTCAGCAATGAGTAATTAATTTACAACCATAAGATAAGCACGCGCAGGTGGGATGGTGTATCTATGGATATAGACACTTACTGCGTACGGCTTAGTATCAATGGTGAAGTGACAATCCCCAAGACTGCCCGCATCATCGTATAGTTTCACGTATACTAATAAAGTAACAGTTCATTTAACTGATCGCAATATTAGCCTTGGACGTGATATAAATTAAATGACGTTCTTAGATATAACGTGTATAATTTCGAAGTGTTAATCCCAAAAATTAACCGCAACGACATTTGATAACGTTAAAACGTTGATGTGAGAGAGTAAAATAATAAACAAAATAATAAAAAATACACTTGACTAACCTCTAGAATCCGACGCCAACCTTGTCTAACGCTGAAGTTTCTTCTCCCATCTCTTGAACTTTTTTGTGATATATTCGTAATCGTGCTATCTTTTCCTTTTTCCCATGACACTCTTTTAAACTTTAATAAAACTTACTTAATACATCTTGGGCACTGATTATTTAAGAAATTGTGTGCGCTCCGGCAGAGCACTGAACTGTGAATGAGCAATAGAATATGCAATCGAGCAAAGGAAATATGTCTACCCTCACCTAAAAATGTAAAAATAAACCTATTTTTTTTTTAGTTTTAGGTATAGGGCTTTTGACTTTCAGTGCGCAAAGGCAACACCGTACGTGTTACTACATTGTGTTTATGCTAATCTCGAGGACGAAGCTGAGTATAATGTTAGAATAAAGTTCTAATCAGCTACACGTGGTTGATACGTGAGTCACTTGGGCCGAATAGTGCGAAATGAATGGTTTCGATCGATTTACAAGAAATCTCTTGATTGGACAAAAAAATAAAACACTACGATGCTAATATGTTGCTTGTAGAATTATTTGTCAAAAAATCAGAATGATCGCATATATGTAAGTTTGGTTTTACTCGTTAAAATATATTTTTAGAGACAAGTTCGTGATTTTTTTTCTATGGTTTAAAATTAATTGTATTATGTTTTCAAAACAATATAATACTAGCATATATCCCGAAGAATTTCATGTATTTTTCTGGTTTTGTTTATAGCAGTGAATCATATAGGCAACTTTCAGGCATTATAAAACTCGCGTTTAGCACCTGTAGTCGCCTTAATTGTAAATAAGTAGATGAACATTAAGGTACGTGCATTCCCTGTCACTTATTCCGGAGAATAAGTGTCAGAATCTTAAAGCACACGGTACGTTTATTATAAGTATATCACATCTTATGATCTCAGTAAGTTAGGATCGGATAAACCCGCGTAAAAACCAAAATAACAAACTAACAGCAGCTCGCCCGTATTCCCAAAAAGTTTTAAATAAGTACCAAGACTACTCCCATTGTCATCATAATTCTTCTCTTGCCCTTATACCATTGTCATTAAACGCTAACAAAACCACGAACAAAACAAAAAGAATTAGGTACGTTGGCGAGGTCGTATTTTAATTCTCTTTGGGACCCTTTTTGTAACAGTTGATCCCTATTCAACGGTGGACGTTTGTAACTAATTTGATTGTTTTGATCCCACAAGCTCAGAGATTAGATAAAAACTTTTCTAATTTAGTCCTATATAAATTACCTTCATATACATGAAATGTCGGCTTCTAAAGGATTTGCTGCATGATTAAAACCGAATTAACATGAAGGACTATTCCTATTAATAGGAATACCTACCTATATCGGTCATCTGAACATGTTACATAATCTAAGGATAGTTTCTCATAGCCATTGAACATTTCCAAAGGTCTTACACGGACTCTACAAGGGGTCTACGCCGAGTCTACGAGGTGCCTACGACGAGTCTACGAGGTGCCTACGACGAGTCTACGAGGTGCCTACGGCGATTCTACCAGGTGCCTACGAGATGGCTAGGCAAATCTACGAAGCACCCAATCTGAGTGCCTACCACCGTGACATACACTGGTCCAACACCCACTGAAATATCATATTAGGTGTGAAAGTACACTTTTCGAAGCCGAAAAGCTTGGCACTTGTTCTCCCGGTCATTGCAATATTTTTTTTGTTCTAGTCTATACCTAGAAACCTTCTATTTACGGCGATATAATGGAGTCAAAGTTCTATCTTTTTCAGAAGTATTTTTTCAAGTTTTCCAGCAACCATTATTTCGTCATGTTACTAATTTTAATGTACAGAATGCTTGGTTGACGGCCCGTCATCCGTCTTCTTTGAGGGTCCGTATACACCCTGTATACTGATCTACCTATCGACAGTAAACACTCCTTGCCTCACATGTCATTACATTCTCGAATCTCCTAACGAGCAGACTTGAACGTTTCACAGTCGAACGATTACATCCAGACGCGAAGCTTTGATGTCGAGCAACTCGGATGTAACCGCATCGAGAGCGGTTTGGAACGTGGACGCTATATAGTGAATATTCTAGTGCACGTTAAACAATGGTAGTTGGAGTCAGTTGGAAGATGGCAGCTTTGAACACGTTTACAGTCGTTGCACTTCTATTTTACCTCTAAGTTTACACTTCCCTTTTGATTTTTCTGTTGTTGTGGCTTATTGAAATACATATAGGATGACCAGTTTCCAGTGTGCAGTTCAAGATGGCGTTGCTTGGATTAGTGATCGATGGTTGCTTGTCAAGAAAATATACATCGGTAAATGTCAAACTTGCCACATTTAAGTTCTGTGTTTTCCTCATAGAAATAATTAGTATTTCCCCGCCAGTTTTTTGTGCATATAACTGACATGGACATTTCCACAATATTACAACGTCAACTTACGAACAAAAGCGACCTTTAACACCAGTATTGTTTAAATAGGTATCATTCCAGTGTGGGAAGGAGACAGGACAGAACCATACAGGATGTCTAGTGCCATTTCTTTTCCTTACTGGGTACTGCTTGGTAAGCCACCTGAACTGAGTTACTGGGTTTTCTGACATCAAACCTCGGCTTTTCTGATAGCAACATTTGCAAATGAAGTCGGTAAATAATGCCCTCTTTGGGAATTAGTTGTTTCTCACCATATAGTGCCCATTACCTATAGAGTATGATGACGATGATGTTAGTCGTCTGACCACACACTACATGACTGTTATATGACACATATTTTACAGCATATTAGGTTATTTGTTTGGTTATCCGTAAAAGGAAGATCTAGGTGGACAGACAATCTTATTAAAGTGGCCGGAAGAAGCTGCAGTACAAGTACGTAGGAATCAATAGGACTCGATAAGAAAAAATTGACAGTAATTCTCGATAAAATGAGTTTTTGACTCCATGAAAACTCATTTTATCGAGAATAACTGTCAAATTTATCGTATCGATTCCTACGTACTTGCACTGCTGGATAGACATTAAATAGAATTAAGATAAATTTTTGTCATGCAGTTTTTAAAATAGTATAAAGACGAATTATATCGGGCTTAGTAAAAAAAAATAAAAACAAAAGAAACACCTGCTAAAACATTTTGAACTGTTTGTTTTATAAAATTTTAAAAAAATCTGTTTTTTTTTCAACCCTGCTTGGGAGAGACCTAATCTCTGCATTGGGTGGCCAAAGTTTGAGATAGAGAGAGAGAGAAAAGATCACACAAATACCTAGGTACTATTTTGGCTCGATAATGAGGTGACTTATCCTCAACATACATAAAACCAAATTTAACAAATCACAATCAAACTTACCGACCTTACGCAACACCACACTGGTCTCCAAATGACAAATTACTGATGTAGCTCAAAAAGCCGGAAAGCAGAATTTGCCGTATGCCCGACGAGCTGTGGGCCAAAATAACCACGATGTGCAGCCCTGACACAGCCAGAAGCCAACCTCGCAGGAGATGGAAGGACAAGCTGGACAGAACCAACGACCAATTGTACACATTAGCTAGATCGAAAGGTTTGCAGGTCTTGGAGAGGCCTGTGCCCAGCAGTGGGATCATACAGGCTTACAATAACAGCAAATCAATTTCAAATTACAGTAGACATAGTGAAATTAGTGAGGAATCAAAAATGTTAATCCTGTTACCCTTGACATTTCTCCGAATGTTCTATTTTAACCCTTTATAAAAAGTTTTTATAAATAGAAATCCATTAGTACCTATTGAATCAGGGCGGTCGAAAAGAAACTTGAGAAGCTTCAAATTAACTAATACGTACAAAATGTTCGTATTTCAACTCTCAATAATCCTCCACTTTTAAAATGATTTATGCATACCTGTGAAATAATTAATTTAATATGTAGAGCAATTTGCGTAATTCACTCTAAGTATGATTGATGTTACGCATGTCTTTAAGTTTAGGTATGTAAAACATTCGCAATTATAGATTATTTAATAGCGGCATGTAAAATGTGGTGTAAAAAGGGCCCTTCATTCACGAAGGCCTCATGGATGCACAGAGTAATAAGGCAGTCATCGAGTTATGCAAAGTAAAGTTAAAACAAGAATCAGTTGTATTTAACGGGCCAATAAGTTGGAACTTGGACCGGGCCAATATCTCCGTAATTTGTAGGTTTCCAGGTCATCATCATCTGCCTAGCCTTTTCCCAACTATGATGGGGTCGGCTTTCAGTCTAACCGAATGCAGCTGGATACCAGTATTTTACATGGAGCGACTACCTATCTGACCTCCACAAACCAGTTAATACTGGGTAGTACCACTTGGTGAGACTGGTTGTCAGACTTTTTGGACCACTGTAACCTGTAACGACTAAGGTTCCCAGGTATGTTTATTATTTAAGTAAAGAATAGAATAGAAACTTTTTATTTCAGACCGGAGTCCATAGCGTTAGTAACAATTTTTCTTAAGTTCTAGTGTTAGTAGGTTACAGACAAAGATAAACATATACAGTCAAATTTCAGCATGGAGTCGTATCCATCTCCGCATCATCGGGGAATCCCACCGATCTGCGAACACACTGAGAATACTGTTGGTGCTACCGCGAACCCGAGTCATCAGGGATGCACATCTATTTGTAATAATAGCGGCAAAACCATCATTATCGTTATCTGCAAACATCCCTGACGCACTATTACGCCACGGCAGCCGCAGCAGCACTCTCAGTGCATTATTGTATTGAACGCGTAGGTCGCTGTATGTCCGCTGAGTAAAGTTGACCCACAGGATGCACGTGTAGTAGGACTGACAGTAAGCTTTGATTAGCGTACAGCGTAAAGTAATCTCAGACGTTTTTTATTAGCAGTGAACCCCAAACTAATTATATCTAAAAGGCTACCTAACCTAAACCCAATACTCACTCAACACTCATTTCCCTATTCTTAGCCAATTTATTGACGTTTGGTATTTTCCGAATCCCTTGAAAACAAAATGTACCTAGGTACTTATATACTTACCTACATGTATATGGATCGAACCTAAACCTGTTTCAGGCTACATCTTCCTTATTTGCGACGAAGTAACAAATTAATATATTTTACTAATGAATAAGCGGAAATTAGTCATAATAGAGGACACAATAGAAATAGCAGTAATAACTGGAAGTCAATAAGTTTTAGCTAAACTAATTTGAAATAAATGTTTGACCACAATGTGAGCAATATTGCGATAAACAGTGTGAATCATGGGGTCCAAGGACCTGTTATTATGTATTAATTACCTTCTTGGTACAAATGGACACAATTTATTTTCAGTAGCAAAGGCATGAATGAAAAGCATGTTATAACTACTGAAATGTTGGCGTTCACGTCGCTTGAGAAGCCTCCACTTGAGAGCAACAGAGCCTACTGAAACGAAATGTAACAATTTCAAGAAGAGAGAAAAGGAAAATCCCTGAGTTCTTTTAACGGTGGACACTATGTACACTTTTCCGAAGGAATCGACCGCGCCGAAATATTTTTTCTCATACGCATGACGTCATTAATTCATCTGATTTGACGCGGATAAATGTGCGATGTTTTATAGAATTTCATAAAACGAATTCTAAAATTCTATTCTTTCGGCGCGTTCGATTCCTTCGGCGTGGATAAATGTGTCCACCTTAGGCGACAAAAACTGGAAGACGCGCGTGACACAAAACGTCTCTATTTGACTTATCGAAAACTCAAATAGAGACCAAATAATAATAATAAAGGGGTGTAAAACACCTCTTCACGAATCCGAAAGGCACTTGTTCTCCCCATCATTGCGATCATTTTTTTGTTCTACACCATACCTGGGAACCTTCTAGTTACGGAGATATGGGGATCAAAGTTACAACTTTTTGATAAGTTTTTTTTAAAATAGAAGTTTTACTTGTAAGATTTTAACTTTTAACACCTCCACGACCTCCGTACTATCCAATCCATCCATCAGCACAATGTTTTGAGTGCGCTACATTGAGTTCTACCACAAAACATGATTTATAACCTAAATAAAAAAAAAGTTGTTTCCCAGCAATAATTTTTGCGTAAAGTTACTTAGTTTGATGTATAGAATGCTTGGTTAACGGTTTTGTGATGAGGTGTTTTACACCCTGTAGAAGTGTAGAGGATGCCTTTGACTTAATTATAAACGGTGAATAGAGGTTTGTGAAGGTATCTCTGGCAATACTGATCCGATCACTGATAGAAGGTACCACTATTGCCGTGTACTATAAGATTATGATGTTTATACCTTTGGCAGTCATGGTAACCTACTTATTTATATGAAGAATACACGAACGAAATATAAATCTCATTTTATTTCCGGAAAATGTTAACGAGATTTTTTGAAATTTCTCACGTCTTCTTAATTTCACAGTTATGAGCTCGCAGATGAAAATTGCTCGCCCTAATTGGATTGCTCAACACTGCTCAACACTCATTAAGTACTTGGCTTTTCATTTTGTATGAGTGTTCAGTGTCACGTTAAGAAATATATTGCCAAAAGTATACTTTTTCTAAGATGTGCAAAAAAAATAATACGACTGCCAACGATTACAGTATGAAAAGTTTTTCGTCTTGTGCTTATTTATCTTGCGACTACTAGAAAAGTTCAAACCACCAATTAATGTTTTATTGTAATTGTTTAATCACCAAATAACAGGGTTTATAAATCCTACTCCATCTTAGCTAACCCCTGTTATTCCTACTGTACATAAATAGTGTCCATAAAATTGGTCTAAAGGCTGACTTAACATTATACGCAGATGACACATGTTTGTTCTACTTTGGCCACTCACTCGATACGATTGTCAAGCATGCACAGAACGACTTGGACTTATTCAATCTGTGGTTTTAACAAAATCCTCTCACAATTAATACAGCTAAAACAAATTACTTACATGATATTCACAGCAAAGAATAAAAAAATCGGCAATTATACACCATTAATAATAAAAACCAAACAAAAAAAATATTTAGGACAAATTTTGGATGGCAAATTGACCTGGCTTCCACATATTCAAAAAATGAATAATCATTTTTACATACATAATCAAAATTACAATCACTCACGGGTAGCCTACGAGGTATCGTTCGTTGCTTACCACGCTAAGTTCGCTATTTAATCTACTTCTCCCCTGTTAAACCGGATATTGACTACGTATTGTAAATATGGGGTACGGCTGCTAAATCACATACAAACCTGCTACAAACTGCTCGAAACAAACTATTAAAAACGATATTTAACTATGATTATCTAACTCCAAAAGAAACACTTTACGTATTCAAGTAATGAATATATATGTCACCGTAAAATTGTCAAAAACGTTATATTACAATATAACGTGTTTTTTCTCGTGATATTGTAATGTCTCGAATTATTGTCAACTGAACATACGGAAGTATCTCTGCCCCCATAATCGGGACTTGGGGCACCCCCCCGTTAGGTTAGTTAGGTTCCTTCAAACCCTGCGCTCGGTAATAGGGGCCCCGCGAAGGCGGGGCTCCGTCGACTACGCTTTTTAGGGGGAATATAAAGTGTTTTAAGGTTTTGTTATATTAATCGGTATTTCTCAGGAATGGTGCATTATCTTTTCATGAGAGTTGTGCCACTGGGCAAGGGGGAC
Organism: Xestia c-nigrum; assembly: GCA_916618015.1. Classification (NCBI taxonomy): domain Eukaryota; kingdom Metazoa; phylum Arthropoda; class Insecta; order Lepidoptera; family Noctuidae; genus Xestia; species Xestia c-nigrum. The sequence continues at coordinate 6,171,316 of OU745245.1, read as the reverse complement.
CCCTCCTTACCTCCACACCGCGTAAGTTGACTACCATCGCATGCATTTTACGAAAAATAATGCGTTTTGTTGTAAGCAGTATACTTAGAGCAAATCTCTAAGTATAGTATGTTCATTTGACAATAATTCGAGACTTTACAATATCGCTAGAGATATTACAATAAAACGTATTTGACAATTTTACTGTGACATATATAACACAAACATACATGTATATTTAACACATGCATACTTATTCGAAAAATACTAAATAAAAATATACACACAAACATAACCTTTACAAAAAATATATAAAACACAAAATGAAACTGAGACGTGAACAAGACTTTTTAAAACTACACCCCACCCGCACAAACTACGGAAGGAAAACTATCGTATACGAAGGATCTAAAATATTTAATAAATTACCGAGAGACCTCAAAACCACTTTTAAAAAGTTATTTAAACATTTTATGGTAAAAGAATTACATTCCTTAACATAGTGCCGAGCCACATCCAGTCACCGTTTATCTGTGTTACACATACTTGTTTACATGTATCGAACGAACATTTTGCCCCCAATGATTTGTAATGTACCTTCAAAACATTTATAAAATCGACGTGTAATTTTTTGTAATACCCCAATTTTTGTTATTTTTAAGTGTCATCAATATTTAGTCATTCAAATGTTTTGATCATTAAAATTATTATGTACATTACTGCCTATTTACTTAATTAACTATTAAATAACTATAATCGATGCAAATACCCATTATTAGTTACTTAATTTAATATAGACGAGTTCCTGAATTATATTAAATTTCCAAAAAAAAACAAAGTCCATTTACGAGAATATTTGCCGTGAAACCTCAAATTAGTAATCGTTTTTGGGTCATTATTTCAGTACTTACTTACCGGTAATGCTGCCATAACGACCTAAGTTATAAACAACAAAACTACAATAGCTATTATCGTTGTTATTCAGCACTATTATATAGGTAGTTTGTAGTTAGTTAGGTTAACATTATACCACAAACCCCTGAATAATTTTAAATCCAAATAATCGCAAACACACTATTGAACCATCTGTTTTTTTTAAAGAGCAAATAATGTTATCTAATTTGAGTACCTAACTAAAATATATAAGCATCAGCAGCAGGGAAAAGCGAGATACGTAACTGCTACAAATCACGCACGCTATATTAAATTACCCGAACCTTGTTATGAAAAAAATAAAAAAGTGTCGCACGATTTTTTTGTTGTTATGTAGGTCATCAACACACAACTACTCGTATGTTTGCTATTACGAATTTACAACATTCCTTTGTTTTTTTCTCTGATAATATTCATACGTTCTGTCCCAAACATTGGCTAATCTTATACATATAAGTATATGGATATATAAAACAGCGTCATTCAAACCTTATAAACACGTCTATATAAAGATTTTGACGCGTAATGCCGAAATCCAAGTAGGGATGTGGTATTAAAGCAAAAGAACTTAGATATCGATACAATACTCATTAGAAGTATACCTACAAGCGATATAATCTTAATTTGGTATACTAGCTTCGTCTGGAAGCGCTAGGGTAACCCGTGTAATTCATATTTTCTCACTTTTTTGCAATTTACAGGTCTGTATCGAACAAATCCAATCTATCCTGATTTGTAAATCATTATTGTCTTGCAGGATAATGTTAAAACAAGGAACAAAGGCTCTCAGAAAAAAAGGTACATCAGGTTTAATTGTTAGTACACGGAGAGTATTTTCAATGGACCCACCTTTCGAGTAGTACCTATTTCGTACAAAAGTCAAACTTGAACATGTACTGGCCGTATTCTCAACATCATACTTTAAGCTCATAATAATGTTCATCACGAGAGCATTAGAAAAACTTTTCGAAGCATTGCTTCGGAGATTTTCCTTTTATCGATAAAATGCGCAGATCTATATCGATACTTTACGTTTGATCTCTAAATGCAGGTGCTCTCCGTATGTATGTGTGACGCAATTTGCTCATATGAAACATGCAGAATTACGTTAACCTAGATTTGAGACTGAAATAGCCCCGTGCATTCGCGCGGGAACTAATTCCTATTTGGTATTCGACGCACAGACGCGCGCGTGTTGATTTGATATAGGGAATTTGTTATGAAAGTTTAATTGGACTAACTTTTCCACGGCTATTACGGATTGGCATACGATTTGCATTTATATAAAGCTTTTCGCCATTCGTAATGGGATTGTACGGTGAGTTTATTTATAGTAGTTAATTCCCACGAAACGACACGGAAGTGACAAACATCGAAGGAGTCGAGTGCGCATCTTCGACAGAGCTTTCATTTTACTTTGGCATAGAATAAAATATAAGTTAAAGTGATGTTTTGGTTTGCTTATAGTCGAGAGGTTTTTACTAATTATAAAAACTTACAAAATTTGTGAATATATTGCAATTGCGCTTTTGAAATTCAAAGCTTTCGTTTGATTTATTGACAATTCACCAAGATGAAATGATATCGCAATGTAATGTTGAACTTATACATTACTTACTTGTACTGTAGTGTAAAAAGAACAGTTAACGCGTAATAATTTGATTTTAGAAACAGAAATTAGCATCGATATGTCTGATTTTAAGTAATTAAGAACAAAGAAAAAAACGAATGACAGAAAAAAAAACCGCAAAGGACAAAACAAATTAAAAACATAGTTAATTGGGAACAGACAAGATACGTAACAAGACAAGGATAAAATAATAACATTACGAACTCAAAATATTTTCTCTGCAACCGTAGATACTCAGCTTTATACCTACTTCAATATTTTACTCATATTTAAAAATGTATTTCGTTCCTACAGGTATTTTTAGAGGAACGGTGCTATTTACTCATGAAAAGTGTCAAGAGGATATGGAAAATAGAAGTGGATAAAATTCCGTTTCCGTAGAAAATACTGAAAAATAGTAGTGGATTTTACTCGGAAAACACGCTGTATTTACATGATGGAAAATTCTATATAAGTGACAGTGAACGACGCACATTCATGAAGTTTATTTTTATGATTACGATCAGAGAACTGGCATGTTGGAAAAAAAAATTAGAAATAAATTCTTATGCAGTCCAACGCTGAATAAAAACCTAGCAGACTACCAACGAATGACTTAGTTTCGATATTTTAAACAAAATGTCCCATTTATGAAAGACAATATCTTGAAAGCTGGCAACACCACACGTTAGCCCCAATAAACAATGCCTAACAATAACTGCAAAAGCCCGATGTAACACTAATATAGGATAAGAAAAACATGAAAGACACCCACAGCTTTCCTTTGTATAATATAATCCCATTAAAACAAAGATACTAAGGGTAATCGGGAGCGCTATTTGAAACTGTAACGTGATACTGGCAACATTAGCGAACAATACTTGTTTGTGTCGAAGTTCTATTGTCTGTTCTGGCAACACTTTTACAAGCTTTATGACAACCCTCGTCCACTTTGACCTCGTTGAGTCATCCTCCTTTATCTTTAATTTAATAATAACTGATGATGTGATTAATAACAGTCATACTTTTATTTTCCTTTTGTAGCTACATTGGCGAATCTTCAATTCGAATTTAAAATACCTGTCAGACTAAAGAAAATAACTGTATAGTAAGTTTTTTGAAAAGTAAAACCAAGGTAACAGTTAAAAAAAAAACTAGGAATCATGGCGTTATCCATGGAAATATTAAGTACTAAGATGTAACCTACAGCCATTTAGCAGATCACATACACATAATATTTATATTTTTATATAGATCCAAAAGGTATACTCAGCTATATTTTCAATTTATTTACAGTATTTGATAATTCAAAGTCTCCATAACACACCGCGGCGTGGGAGCTTTCTGTATTGGAAACGACATTCAAAATATACTGGATGTCGACGTCTATCATTCTTTTTCAATTTCTATGCATAACGGTATTAAGTTTATTGCGAAAGATTTTACGTTTCCATCTCTATGTTATTCAAGAAGATGTATATAAAAGAGAATACTCGTTGTAGAAATCAACATTCGATATTTTCTTTTTAAATCTGATGTAGCTTTGATACATTGAAATCTTCAATAACAATTTTGAAAACAGAAAATGGAGTTACATATATGAATTCAAATTCCGAAATCCTATCCCGGTCGCGGGTTAGGTTAAGAACATAAAACCTGTCTTCATAATTTTCTATAAAGAAAATATCTCTTCGATTCTCCTGTATTTTTATTTCTTCGCGAACGAGTTAATATTTCTCGGATAAATAATGCGGATATCGGTATCGATACTTTCATCGGATTACATCGGATCGAGACGTATTGACACCTCTTTCGAGCAGTTATCTATCGGTGTAGCGGTACCGGTAATGCCTTCATCAATAACTGATCCGAAGCGAATTTATTGAACCTCACAATAATCTGTGGATTACCGGGGAACGAATATTGAGGTGGGAATTGTACATATTATTGCTTCAAACAGTGTGGAAGACGGAACTTAGAGAAAAACACGGCTGTTTCGTATAAAAGTACAATAGCTCCACGGTCAAATCAAAATGTATGGATGGAACACCAGAAGTTTTCTGAAATTACTGATGAAAAAATGTATATGTGCGTCGGTGTATTCCACCCTGTGGGATGGGATATCATATACCTACTTAGACAAAAAAAACGAACTTCAAACTAAACAATAATTCCTGCGCTGTATTAAAATGTTTATTTTCATCAATGATATATAAAACTATAGATACGTTGCCCGCGCTCTGTAGTGGCAACATGAATGCAAGGTAATTGCCGGACTTTCATTCAGTCGTGTACCAACCAGTGCCGCGGCAGTACGTGACATTAAAATAACTTTTGTGTATAACTTCCTCAAACAACGAAAAAAAAATGCCGTCCTGTGTATTTAGGACATGTAAAAACTATACTTTAACTGTGAAAGATAGAAAAGTATCATTTCATGCTAACGCATGAAATGATACTTTTATCTAGAAAAATGTAAGTATTTTATTTTATTGTTTTCGATTCCTTCTAATGGCGGCTGGCGCCTTTTGTTCGCGATCGGCCAATGAGCATGCACCACAGAATGACAACGGAATTAAAGAAATATATTTATCTCTCTCTTACAACAAACATTCCGTAGATGACGTTTAATTTTCTTTCCCTTTCTTCGTGCGTCTAAGTATTTATCTAGCTACCGACAGTATTTACGCTGTTTTCGACAGCAGTGATGTTCATGCATGACAGCATGACGCGTCTATTTATAATACGTCATTGATTTTCATTACATAAGAAACTCTTGTAACAGACTTCAAGAAGCTCACAGCAAGCCTAGCACACTGCCTAGGTAACGTTGTCCATCGGTGAATTCAATAAATGTTATATGAAGAAAGTTGAGCGAAGCCAATCTGAAGATGACAAGTCATGTTGTCAGAACCGGCGGCGGTAGTTACATGTCTATTATCAGTAATTATATCACAAGGACACGAAAACAAAGAACTGTATTGTTGAGGCTCGACTATTATCCTCAACAAGTCGTTATCCAATTAGTGCTACAAGAAGTACAGATTCTCAGAGTCTGACACTGCAGGAAATGTTTTTGTTTCACCGTAATTTACTTCGCTCTTACCCGCAAATAAAAAAAACTTAATAACATAACATCTATTAATGCTAGTAATCTCCAAAGGGCTAGGCAACGATGTACGGTCGAACAAGCTATGGTTTGCACTTTACTATGCAATGTGTGGGTTAAACTGTAAACCAAACCCACTTCGCCAGTTGTATTTAAGTACCGTGTAAAATGGGCAAACCAATTGCCATCATCATCATCATCATCATAATCATCATCATCACCAGATGCCAGACGTCCGGATAGAACCGGACATAGTAAGGCTTTTTGATCGCGTGTCCTGCCAAAATAAACGGTGTCCGGCTTTTTACATTTATCAAAAGAGCGACAGCCGAGCGTGACCGAGCGCAGGAGAGTCAACTGATGAATTTATTTGACTGATTCATAATAACGTACTTAGACTGATTTGGCGTTTGATTTTTCTTTAATTTTATAAGAATTAAACAAGATTTATGGTAATAATCAAAACAGCTTGATTTTACATACATTTCTTGTCGTTCCTATTAATACAGACACAAAACCTCAATCATTTAAGGTGTCCGGCCTTTTCACCCAAATGTCCGGCCAAGCTGGCTGGTCTATACGACTATTTGGTTTGGCGACCTGGCAACCCTATCATCATCCACAGCCCCGACTTCTCCCACTGCTGGTCACATGGCTCTATTCGCTTGTGCCACGCTCCACGTTCTTGTGCCAGCCTCATCCAGGATATTTTTCCAATATTGCCATCAATTGAGCATAAATCTAAAATCTGCTCTGCTACTAAGAGATACCTGGAAACCATACACTTTCAAAAATACAGCGAAAACTGTTTTATGCCTTTAAGCTCTCTGCTCTCTTATAAGACTAGGACAAAGAAACAGATGAAAAAAAATACAAAAAACCATACAGTTTTTCCCTATTTTTTCTAAGAAACAAACCAGTACATCATGTCAATTAATAGCACACTTTACCGTCTCCGCTAATAGGACCAAATGTACCGTCATCACTTCCTAAGAACTGCTCCAACTGGTTTAATTTCCACTGATTAGTGAAGTGCATTCAACAAGCAAGACAAACGCGCTATGATCTCAATTCTCTATTTTTAGTGCGAAGTGCAATAGATACTAATTGGACCACAGTATCTATTGCTTTTATGGTTGCTATTAAAATAATTTATATGTCAAAGTTGAGCTTTTGATTTAGAAGAATGATGTTTATGATAAGGAGTGCAAGAATGTATTACACAATTAATGAGGGTACTATTTCAGTGGGGTAAATGCATAACATACTTATAATGCCAATGTCTTTTATTTTAAAGTTTGTACGTGGTCGAAAGTGCATTTCTTGTCAATTTCGGTGGCAAAATTTGTTTTCGCGAAAAATAAGGATCTGGTATAACAATAGAAAGTCCTAGCTTAAAGAATCTTCAAGATGCCCAAGAATATCTCGATAACTTTTTGAGGTATATTAGTTTAAATAGCAAAATTGAAAAACCCACCACAGTCGAAAGTGCCCACTAAAATTGAAAAACAGTGGCACCAAAATTTAACTCTCTGTTACAAACCTCAATTTCAATAATAAACTCAGCTAGTTTCAAATAAAATATGGCTTGAACTTTGGTCGTTTCCTATGGAGAAGAATCGGCAAGAAACTACATATTTTATACTCCTTGCTAAAAATGGTTTCAGCAATGTTCTAATGTTGCAGGCGTAATTTCTTTCAAAACTCTTCGACTGCGATTAAAAGTGCGCAACGCAATTGGGTTGCCGGTTTATCGGCAGAATTTATAGATGTGACAATTGGGAATTGTGGTGAAACCGAGCTAAATGGAGTGTCATTCATACTGACGGGTGTCACTGAACAATTAGTAAGAACAAACAGAACAATTACTGTAACGTAAGCCACTAAGCCAGATTAATTTCATTTATCTCCAACCCACACGAATTGTCTGCCATCATTCCATATCACGCTGTAATGCAAGTTGTAGCAACCATGAAAAAAAACCTTGCAAAAGAAAACTTAGATGATTTCAATATATATTTATATTAGTATTATATGAGCGCAGATCTCCATCTTCATAATCATCAATAATAACTTTAGTATCTATATTTTCGTATCGCTATTTGTATTGATAGCAACTTGAGAACTTCTTTCAATATCAAAAAACATACTCCTTGCTATAAACTTCGTAATCAGTACAAATATATGTATCTTAAACTTGACACGTGTTCCTACACAAGCAGACATTACAATGCCTACACAGACAATATTCTTCTGATAATAATATTTTACGGCTTACTCATCGATAGCAGTCTCTATCAATTAACAAAGGTCAAATTCATTCACGTCACTCACACTCATTCAATATATTTATTGTTTTTATCAGTGATATTGATATCCTACTAGACTGCTGTTTTATCACCGATTGCGTGTACTTTTCAATAGAAGACACTATTAGAAAAGCTCATCTATTATCTAGAATATTAGAGCATATAGTGTTCCTTTTGATATGGAAGGAAATACATCACGTTCATCTTGTGCCCTTATGACCTATTTCTTCTTCTACTCAACCACGCCACGCCATCATTTACTAACTTTCTGAGTTCACAAAATTCCCCACGCAATCCTTCCATCTTTTCATTGACGTGCGTCGCACGTAATCATTATGCTTTGCTCTTTTAATTTTTAAATCCCCGAAAATGAGTACACATACTCAGTGTATACTGATTACTGAGACTAAATGAGTATTTAGGGGATTTAAAATGAATCTCATTTCTAGGATACCATTCTTACGAGATGAGATGCCCGAGTGTGGCAAGCGAATTTTAGAAAATCAGTAAATGCAGATTTGATTCTTTTTTTGAAATAAAGGAATGTTTCCTTTGAGTAAAATTAGTATTTCGAATACTTTCCTTCCAGATGGTATTGAAATAATCCACCCTGTATAATCTATATTGAATTTGAAAGAGGAAGACCAGAGACACGATGCTGTTGAATGAATTGTGTATGACTTGAAGACATTCTGCACTTTAGGACGACTTATAGAAGTTCCACAACTAATTATATGTGAGCAATTCTTACCCTGACCTTCTGACAAGTTACGGTAACTTCGTCATGTGGTCCATTACCTATGTTTATGTATATATCTTTTGTTGGAAGTACGAAATAAATAAGCGTTTTGAAAGGCTAGTCTAAACAATGGACGATCAAGGCTGTAGTAGTTATCGCTATGTAAGCATTATTTGACGTTCAAAGATCATAGGGATCCGATTTCAATTAGGTCTAGAATTCCAAGGAAAATTATGAGGCAATCATCGTCTGTCTTCGGAAATACAATCACTAAATAGATGCTAGATGATAAATTCTAATTATAGAAGTAGTATTCTAAACGGTATCGATACTTTTCAATTCTATAGGTTATTTTCTGAATTTGTGGGTAATGTTGCTTAGTGACCTGAATAAAATCGACTTGAGAACAAAATATCTAGTTGATTTTATTCAGTTCACGGCAGTAACATATTCAGCATACAATTCTTCAATAAAACAAACTGGCTTTAGTACTCAATAGAATCATTTTCATTCCGTGCCAATACTATGTATTTTTCATGTTGAAAACATGAATTGTTTTTATTGTTTATGCAGATCACATTTCTTTCCAGACGAAGATGATTAATGAGCTTTTATTGCATTCAAAAGGGCCCGAAGTTCGCATCTCATCTAAATATATATAATTCAAAGGTGACTGACTGACTGACTGACTGACATAGTGATCTATCAACGCACAGCCCGAACCACTGGACGGATCGGGATGAAATTTGGCATGCAGGTAGATGTTATGACGTAGGCATCCGCTAAGAAAGGATTTTGATCAATTCTACCCCCAAGGGGATAAAATAGGGGATGGAAGCTTATATGAAAGTCCGTCAGTTTTAAAGTTAGGACCTTCTAATTTTGTGTTTAGGCTGACGATTGAAAATTAATTTATGCGTGTTTCAGCGTTTTTGATAACTCCACCCCGAAGGCTTATAAAGGGGATGAAATTGTATGTGAAAAATCCTTAATTTTCGACGTAAAAAGTACAAAATTTGTTATCTGGGCTTATGATTGGAAGCTGACGCAACGGCTTTATTAGAATTTCAACCCTTGAGGGGTGAAGAAAGAGCAACATTTTGTTTTTAATTAAAGTTTTTATTTTTTGAGTCACTAAAAAGTATCAAAGTTAGTAAGTCGTTAGTTTTTTTTATTTCAACCCACAAAGGGGTAAAAGGGGGGACGAAGTTTTGCATTGTAGTTGTTCATTCGTTCACGAATAACAGCAGCAGGAGAGACCTTTTGCAGCAGTGCAAGTTAATAGTATAGGCCGTACACAAGTTAATAGCACACGTGACTTCGCGGCTGGCAGTACTTACCGTTTTGTAGGGACCCAGGTAAGCCGAAGATTATGGACTTACGGCAGGAGCAGAAAAAGAAAGTATGGCAGCCGCCGCTCCTGTGGGTGCCGCCCGCTCGCACCAACTTGCTGCAGCACGCGCCGCTGACGCGCGCGCTGCGTGCACTCAATATGGTGTCACAACAGATTGATTGCTTCAATTGTACACTGAGCGAAATCACACGGGCCGCATTTTGCGCAATTACTTTAGTTTGTCAAATTAATTAATTTATTCAAAACATAAATAGTTTAACTTTAAATATAACTGCACTATTGTATTAGGTACCTAAACCTGTAATAATAGTTGTATGTGTTGTTTAAATAAAATAAATAAATAAATAAATTATGTATAGTAGAACGAGATAGAATGAGTAATTGTCGATATCGTATTTGATACCAACTAGATTTTTTATTTTGTAGATTTCTGTTTTTTTTTTCTCTACTGCATTTTTGATCTTACTTTTGATGAATGAAGATGAAGTCAAAATAAAAATCAAAAATGGCGCCGACGAAAGTTTTTGGATTTTTAATCATGGGTGTCGTTTCCGTGGTTTTTGGTTCGCTGATAGTGAAAATGAGGTCAAAATTAACACGGGGAAAAAAGTTAACAGAAGCAAAAAAAGCAGTTTTCCTTTTTTTTCTACGGCTTCCCCTGACACTATTTTCACCTTGCGCCACTGTTAGGTAGAGGTGTATCTAATCCTACACCCACATTTCGCACATTTAGCTTAATCCCATCAACCGGGCACAAATAATACAATAACACTTTGCCCGTCCCGCAAATCGAACCCAGGACCTCATGCTCAGTAGCGCTTGCGACAACTCGAACAACGATGCAGTCTGACACATGACCCATCAATATTTTCACGCGAACGAAGTCGCGGGCAACAGCTAGTACATATATATAGGGTGTAAACAACCTCATCACAAAGCCGTCAACAAAGCAACTAAGTAACTTTACGTAAACATTATTGCTAGGAAACAACTTTTTTTTCACTTCTCATGCTCTAAAAGTACGCCATTATAGCCCTACGAAGCGGGATTAAAGTGACCGTTTATTCCCTAGGGAGTAAAAAGTAATTTAAAAATGGAACGTTCTTTTACTCTGAAACATGGTCACAAAAGAGTAACATATCAAAGGTTTTATTTAAATTTCGAATTGGCTTGCCAATAGAAAGCGGTTTATTGGAAAAAAAAACAAATGAACACTTCAACGCGAGAAAAATGTATGGTTTTTGGTGTGCCTCGTTGATTTTGAAAAGTATGTGCAACGCCTCTGGGTTGCTAGCCGCTGCCGTAATGTTGGTACTAATTATCTGTGTGTGGATCATCTTCATTGCGAAAATGTTGAGAGTTTATGTTGTGTTTTAAATTGTTAATCTGTGACTGACCTGGTAGAAGAAAAAACTGACCGCTCAGTTCAGAATTTTTGTCGAGTGTAAGTTTGTTCAGTTTTATATGACTATTTTTCTCGCACTCGAAGTGAAAAGTACAGTTTGCACCTCGAGACTAAACGCCAATTTAATATACCCTCGCTTTCATTGCCTCCCTCGCAAGCTCGGGAGTCAAACCACCTCGGGTATATAATCCATCCATCAGCACAATGTTTTGAGTGCGCAACTGCGCATTGAGTTCTACCACAAAACATGATTATTCAGCCCAAAATAGTATATTTTATAACGAGGGACTAAACGAAGCCATTATATACCCGAAGTGGTTTGACTCCCGAGCTTGCGAGGGAGGCAATGAAAGCGAGGGTATATTAAATTGGCGTTTAGTCTCGAGGAGCAAACTGTACTTTTCACTTCGAGTGCGAAAAAGATAGTCATTTAATACGGAACAAATTTACACTCGACTAAAATTCTGAACTGAGCTGTCAGATTTTCTTCTATCAGGTCAGTCACAGATTAGTAATTTAAAACACAACACAAACTCTCAACATTCTCGCAATGAAGATGATCCACACTCCACAGATAATTATAATACCTACATTACTGCAGCGGCTAGCAACAGAGGCATTCCACATACTTTTTCAAAATCAACGATGCACACAAACAACCATAAATTTTCCCGCTTTGAACAGTTCATTTGTTTTTTTTTTCAATATACCGCTTTCTATTTGCAAGCCAATTCGAAATTTAAATAAAACCTTTGACAAGTTACTCTTTTGTGACCATGTTTCTGAGTAAAAGATCGTTCCATTTTTAAATTACTTTTTACTCCCTAGGGAATAATCGGTCACTTTAATCCCGCTTCGTAGGGCTACAATGGCGTACTTTTGGAGCATGAGAAGTGAAAAGAAGTTTTATACACCCTTTAGTTCGCAGTCAGTTCTATCTTAATTGCCCAAGGCAACTTCATTATCAAGAAAAAAATACGGTACCATATTTATTATCTATGTATTACGTTGGATAGACTGTCATTATTTACTTTGGCCTGGATCTATACAAAATAATTCAGCCGAATAAATAACCTTTTCTCTTATAAACCTCATCTATTTTTCCAGGAACGAAAAGATTGACATAACAAGAAAAATGTAACATTTCCAGATAAATTGTTTCTTGTATTCTTTTGTATTTTCCCGCATGTACATCTAACTTGGAGTCTCGTTAGGTGAAACTTGTGACAAAGCACGTGGGCGTAGGTCAGCGACCACTTTAATTGTTAATCCCTATTAGCATCGGCCATGATTCAACTGTACGTAATGCCTGGAATAGCAATCAAGCTTCGTCAGTCAGCTTCGAGTTTCGTCATTATTTCATTAACTGCTAAACTGTTATGTAGATAACCAGTAGGAGATAGGGAACCCTTGGTTTTTCCTGTGACAAGATAAGATAGACTAGTAAACTAGATATTTCTTTTTTTTTCCAGACCAAAGCAGTTATGTCTCTGGACACAACACACCAGAGACCAGAAATTGTTTGATAGAAAAAAACAGCTGATAAAAGGCAATCGATTCAATAGCTTGCTGTGAAAACCTGCGAGATATAGGTAACTACATCCAAATAAAGTCTCCATTTTGTATCTAAAGTAATGTAGGAGAAATACAAGCAAATTCATGCCAACTCCTATTCCATTCAGCTCCGACCACATCATTAATATTGCAACTAGGTAAACGGCTAATAGCTCATATCCTTCCGACAACAACTGGGTTTCTCCGAATTTGGTCGTCCCAGACCGGTCAAACCGGTTTACAAATCAAGTTTCTGAACAATGCCATAATTTTGGCGATTATTTTTATGCAGCTTCTGGCTGGAAACTTGAGCGCGGTAAAATGTAGGTACTTATTCTAGATTGTTGGCGCCATTTTAAAGCAGTTTGAATTTAGAATAGATAAAATAAAACGGCATTTGGTCTCGATCGATGATTTGAAATAATGGAACGTCTATTCAGGAATTAATTTCACATCGATCAATCTTCTAGCGATTGTCATCCAATAAACCAAACCATACCTATGAAACTTTCCAAAGTGGGTTATTGTGTTAAAAACTTATTAGACAAAATTCACGAAACCGTCTCAATCATAGCTATGACGTATAACTTTAGAATTTATTACAAAACTACAATAAAATATACAAACCCTTGGACTATATCGATATTAGACACATTTGATTTCACAAGCGAAATAGAACAGTTTTCTATGCCAAAATCGTAAACGCCAGTTGAAATAAGACAACCTCACATATTTTTTAATCGTGTTTGTCTTCAAATTACAAACATTACTCTTATTTTGGTTTACAGAATAGGTATCAGCTTCATCGCTTTAAATGCAATGTGACAAAGAAACCCTAAACATACATTTGGTCTCCATATTCCTCCAAAGAACGTAGTACATCTAATATTTGAGTAGGTACCTACCTAAACTCAAGGCTATGCCATACACACTACGCTTTATTTACTAAGCCGCGCCAATAAACGTGAACACCAAATGTTATTGCTGAAGTGTCCTATAATTAAATAATTTATAGTCTATTTCGGAATATCTTACAACGATACTTATTCACACGGTCATACTCCAACGCTTTGTTTGCCATAACTGCTGTCAAAAACATACGGTCAAAAGACTTGAAACTTAGAATGACATCTTCAAAATTATTGTGGATTTCGTTTTGGCAGCGTAGGAGCATTCACATAAAATCTTCTGTATTCTGAATCTGGCCAGTTTTACGATTGTTCATACGAAACGGTCAGCAAAAAGACATTCTGATTATTTACATGTCGTTTTTTAAGATGAGAAACAGAATTTGTTTAGCCAACATTCCTACCCACTGAAATAAGCTTTTAAGTAAGATATCTCCTGCAAAAATAACACCAATGCATTAGCTGCTGCTTCAATTAATTTAAGATACTTTTTTGAACATGAATCATCCTTACACTCTGTTCATTATAAATACGTAAATAAATAAGGATCCTTTTTCTCAATTCTAATCAAAATTTCCGACTCCCTTGAGCAGGTTGGGTAAGCAATAATTTTCGCAGTAAAACCTAGCTAGGGGATGGAAAACTCTATCCAAATGTTGTTGGATTATGGGAAAAGTTACGAGAGACCATCTGTTTCAGTTAAAGATAGGAATCGGTATTCAAATACCACGCGAAGCGCAAAAACAAAAACCTAAATCCTAATCCTAAAGCCTAAATCACAAAGTTATTTTTACAAACGTCCGCTGCTGAAGACAGACTTTCTTAGTAAAAAGTTTAAAATGAATCAAAATACAACCATCGAAAATGCCCCTAAAAAATTTCGGCAATTTATAAAAACAACCCCAACTTTTAGATGCTATAAAGTCTTTGCAACCTTAGTCGGGTCAGGCCATATCGTACTTGTCGAAGAAAGTTTAATTTTTTACAAGCTTTTGTTGATACTGCTACGACGGCATGACATTTTATCTTTACAACCCACTTTCAAAGGATGAAAACAAGACGTAAAAGAAATACAAGATAGGACAACGTCAAGCGTCTGTTTCAAACGGAAAATACACGAGACTTTCATGGATTTATTAATAAGTTATTTTCGAAGAATCCTTATAATCTTTTTCAATTAAAGTAACTATCACAGATCTATTTTTTTACCTCGTTCTCGTTTTTATATGATTGATGTTAGGCCCTTTTAATTTTATCGTGACTCTTATCGCAGTTATTGCCAGAGCTCAACTTGGGTACTAGGTATCTACCTATTCAAAATCAAACGCACTAGTTCACACCGGCCAGTATTTACTAAAGAAACAAACTGTTTTCTTCGTTTTCTGCTACAAAACAAAGTTGTTGTAAATATTATTAGCAACTATTCCGTTCAAAATACGGACCAATAAAATCTAATTCGAGGAACTAGCGATAAATCTCTCGTAGCATGCCATTTACTTTGTAGCCAATGCTAGTGGCCCAACATTATGCTTCAGAATATCGTCAACGATCGACCTGGACCGGGCCCACGAAACGGTCTGTCAAAAATTGGCGCCAATCCAACCTGTGTGTTTGTAAACTTTCATGTTTTACGCTTCTATATTTATTCGGTGAATTTTATGTGCGGCTTCCAATGGCCTCGGCAGACGTTTTTAGTTACAAAATATGCCAAGAGTTTGGTAGGAATCTGAGTGATGGTCTAGTAGTAGCTAGCTTACTCCCTATTGCATGGGACTCTATCATAACTGGCGAAATGTGAATGTCAAGCTACTAAAGCACACCTCTGCCTAACAATATTCCCTTCAGGTATTACCTACAGGCGTGATATTATTGTGTACTTCTGTAGTTTGTCACATGAAATAATTTGTATGTGTAGTGTTGTCACTAAAGTGTGATCCCTCTATATCCGCTGTTATATACCGGCCTTCATCGTAAACGTTTTATGACTTTTCACACAACTGATGATCGTATAACTTTCAGCAAATTCTCTCTAAAATTGTCTTCCACTGCTATATTATGTTCAACAAACGTCACCTGATAAGTTATTTTTAATTATAATATTCAAAAACCAATTGTATGATTCTCCTTCAAATAAACTGATGTTTGATCTAAAATTCCATCTCCCAACCTCTTTTTGAAAATAAACTACATAATTATGTTCTCATTCTGAAAATAATCGGTTTTTTTAACTTTCAGCCTTTTTTTGTTTTTCTAAATACGAAATCAGGTGATCTTAACCGACCTTTTTACGTACCTATCTACGTATTTACGTAAGTAGGTTGTATTATAAATGTATTATACGAGTAAGACTATTTTAATGATTGTTTGTCTATAGTCCCTAATAACCATTTATTTATGTTCTAAGCTTCAAAAGGAGCCCGATAAACTATCGTTGTTATTTTAATGAGCCACCTTTACTTTATCGTAAACAGCAAATTTATCATTTACATAATTCCCTTTAGCTTTGTGTACAAATACAGATGTTAATTTATTCATTGAATATTATGCCAGATTAGTTTAATGGTCACCTGTGACGGTCTTATTCAAATACACACAAAAAGTAGCGACCACATTGTGAGTTTTCAATGTCGTGGTCTTTTATCCATGTGGTATTTTCCCCACAGTCCAAAATACGAGTAGTTTACATAGAGCGACTGCCTATAGGACCACCACAAGTCCACATTACTCATATCATTTTGTAATAGTTGTCGTCAGACCTTCGGGCATCCTATTTCGTGTTAGCGTCTCAAACGTGAACGAAAAGTACCATTATCACCAATAAAGAATTTGGTCAGAATGGACGAATGATTTATGAGTCGAATGCTTTAGTATGGTACGGTGTAAGCATAATACCCCGAGGGACCCCTTGTGTAATCAGCTTTAGAAATTGTAACTGGCCAACCACTCAATGACTCGTTAAGCTTCTTATAGGACCTCCTTTTTATGAAAAATAAAAGTCTGTCTTTCTAGGACGGTCGATTTCTAAAACAGTTTGTCAACTGTTTCAGTTTCTTTATGCTTACGCTTCCTAATTTGCTTATCGAAATTGGTAGTTTGTTCATTTGAAAATGTACAACTTGTACCTTCATGAGGCTTCATGCTTGATTACGCGGAATCCTTCCTGAATCTAAAATGTGTTTTGTCTGACAAAGCTAAAAATAAGTAATTCTGTTTCTCTTGCAATCCATGCTTTATTTGCTCTTCAGCTCGACAACGTACAAATTCGCAATGATTTAGATGGATCATCTATAACGAACAATGGTGTGATAATTCTTAGTCCGTAGTCGATATTCTCTTCATTACAGCAATTAATGTTCAGTGCTCAATCATCAGCCTCTTCAGCTTCTAATATTAACAAATTAAACTTCTATCATAAATATTTTAAAGTCTTCGTAAGGTAGCTCTTAGAATCTTAATATAATATTTTTATATCTCGTTAATCGTTCAAGTGGTGTGGGGGAAACCATTAAAAGTTAAACACCCATACATTTTTATGTTCTGTTTAACTTCTCACGGTGTCGAGTGCTTTGTTGCTATTTATATTGACTACCTCATTAGCGTTAATTTTATTTACATGTAATCTTGAGTAGTTAATGGGAGTTTTCGGTAGTTTTGGGAAGATTTGGGAAGAAAACAGTAAAACTAGGTAATCAATAAAATATAAACCCACCCCCGCCCCACCAGTGTGAACACGGGCGATCGATGGAGCCAACGGGAATGGCCTTGTAAATTAATATTAAGAAACTTTTCTACTTGACTATACAAATCATAAAATTGGTCTTCGGGATCAGTTGAAAAATTCAAAAGTTCATTAGGTTTTCCTGATCCCGCGGGTCCCGCCTGTGTATTAAAGAGCCGAAGGCCATAAATAGGAACAGTACCTAGTTTTATTTCAATTGTATTTCTTTGAATCAATTCTGAAACCGGATACGATGTACCTACTTACACACAGTAAGTATATGTAAATCCTAAAATGTCTAGTATATAAACACTGACAATACGGTTTACATACTTCACCATGATTATGTTGCCAGAGTCGTTTGTTTTGTCTACAAGAAAGGCTTATGTTTAGCACTACATTACTTCTAGTTGACGGTACTGGTCTGCGTGATGGTGAGAATGAACAATAGGAAGTAGGTGTCGCTGTCTTTAATATTTATTGTCCGTTTCCAACTTTCATTTTCTCAGAGAAACTACAGACGGTAAATAGTTTTATTCTAACAACAGAAATTTAACTGATTAGTGGAACTTTGAATGGAAGCCAAGTAAACTTCGAAGCATCATTGAACAACTAAAACATTAAGACGATCGTAGGCACCGAATGATTTACTTGCTTTTCACGGTAATCGTTTAAACTTGAGTTTATCTCTTTAGTCAGTAACTCAGTAATCCTTGGAGATAGTTGTTCATAAAGGTAAATATGTAATTGTAAGAAAGATTGTTTCCATTTGCTCATAACACTAAAGATTAATTAATGTAATCAGAACTGCAAACATCTTAATAAACTCCCATATACAGAAAGATGGATCTTACACCAAGAATGAAGACCTTAATGAAAAGATTTAATTGTCGTCAATTAATGCGACTATGCCACAAATGATATGTGTTGCGCAAGATCGGCGCCTGCGCCGCCCGGCACGTTTTTGTTTACATTCGTAACTGGTTGTAGTGTTAACAAAACCTGTTTCGTGCTCTCTAGACCCACGCCGAAGTCCTCCCAATATCCTCCAACTTTTGCGACAAAATTTTATAAAAGAAGCTTCAAAATCTACTGAATAACTCCCACTTCTCAACGGTTCGCGAAATAGTTCTGCTTATTGAGGATACAAACCGTTTGAACATCGTCTATTAAATTGCTGCCATGCCAAATGATCGTATCATTGCTCACTCAATTGACTATAATAGTGTGGAGTGTTTATATTGTAGACCTTGGCCACCAACTAGCAAGCTTCTGAGGTACCGAGCGACGAGTGAAGTGGCGACTTACAACATCATAATACTACACTACTTAATTACGTAAGGCATTCTCCACACGTCCTCGGCCGGGGGCCTTCGCCTAGCTTTACCTGGAATCTGATTATCTATTCTTCAAAATGTTGTTGTTTACCAGTTTCCAATGTAAATAAAGCCTACCCTAGTCCTGTTTTGGGTTTGCCCAAAGGCCAAATGGAATTGATTTTATCCTTTGTATTATTTTTACCTGACAACGCCATGTTGTTGTTGGGGATTAAATAAACATCCGTTCAAAACGAACCGCGTATCTATTAGTAAGCGAAAACGAAATAAAAATGTGCATTCATCTACTATTTTAATATCAAGTACCTACGTTTATTTTTTTAGTTTTGTCTTCATCGCGTTTTTAGTTCAAAGTCGCTGTAATGTTGACACCGGGTTTTATATTCAGATGTAATCTCCGAGTAAACAAACGTGCTGCTTAATGATATGGACTCACCGTGTCCTGCAAGTCCTTGAACTCGTTGAACAGTTTGTTCTTCTCGATCTTGCTGCTGAGGGACTTGACGTTGGCAGACATGGCGATCATGTTCGCGGTCAGCTCGTCGACCTCAGTGCGCAGCTGCCGGAACTGCACCTCGCGCACTATCGTGAACACCAGCAGCCACGACATCAGCGCGCCCACCACCACGGCCAGCGTGATCAGGACCGTCTGCCATCGCCTATCTGTCTTCTCAACCATCGCACCCCTAAATTGTCTCTCAAAATCACCGCTCATCAAATTCTTGGATATGTCTTGTGACTCCTTCATGTTCGTCTGAGTGTACATCGAGTTGGCTTCAGGTATAAGTGCGTGATTCTCAGCCATCACAGCCCTGACACTGCACTCGCGAACCGTCACCCGTCACTCGATCCCTAAGTGGCAAACTACGCGAGTAATTAGCCTTTATCGGCCCATTATCGTGTTTCGCGGAAGGCCGGGGCGAGGGGCCCGTGAAAGAGATAGAATAACAGTGCACGTGCCGAGTGGTTCGGGGCAAGGAAACGCGCGTGCACAACGAGACGGATCAGGAGCGAGTGCGGAGCGACAGCTATGTAGATGGGTGCGCGCGCGGCGGACGACTGGGCGCGGAATCAAGAAACGAGACGCACGCGCATCGCTCGGACCGACCCACCTCGAAGTTTGTGGAACCAGAAGTTCCACTACGCAAAATTCTCGGTCGCAAATTCACACGCGTAAACACCGCAAACTTAAAAAAATAATGAGATCTCACATAATCTGCTAATTCAGTCATTGTAATTGTCTGTTACTTTCTATCTAAGTATATTTAATTATCTCAAAATTGGATGTTGAGAGCACAAAACCTT
The DNA here is from genome assembly GCA_916618015.1 of Xestia c-nigrum. Lineage (NCBI taxonomy): Eukaryota > Metazoa > Arthropoda > Insecta > Lepidoptera > Noctuidae > Xestia > Xestia c-nigrum. The sequence continues at coordinate 6,151,057 of OU745245.1, read as the reverse complement.
CGGTCTATATGTATTCCATGTTGGGGGAACCGGGATGATCCCGCAGATCGGTGAATGCGGCGCATGCATTATAAATAATGACCTTCATTGACCGCTCGAGAAAGATTTTAACACCATTATGGAATTGAGGTAACCCTTTTTTGAGATTGAAAAACAAAACAAGAAGACTCGCGATTAGAACATACCAATGCATAAAAATACTTTTTTGGAATTCGGTTATCAGAGTCGTTTTAATTATGAATGTAGCCACATTCATACTAAAAACTATTATAGGAGTAGAGGAAGACCAACAAAACAATAGATGAACTTTGTGAAAGATGGTAAAGCTAACAAGGGGGTAACCACTGAGATGGAGACTAATAGGATAGGTAAGGAAATAGGGAAGAAGAAAACATATAGGTATATAGGTAAAAGCGCAGGTTAATGATGCATTAGGTTCTCAACTTCTCACAAACTATACGTATTCTTAATAACTTTATAAAATTCAAACTAATTACGTTTGTAAATCATACAGTCATTAGCGAAAGATAAAATATTACAACGACACTAAACCAGAATTATTTCAATAAAACACAATCTTTGTTTACTATCCACGTTTATTACCTAAATAACTAAGAAATAACCATAATTTCATTAGACCTATTATGCGAAACAGACAAAGAATCATTTACAATTCTAGACAAATCTATGAACAGACTAGACTTGCCGACGCACACAGAATTCTAGTTAATTAATTACTGATAGGATAGCATATAAATACTTACCTATTTCATGTTTATTCAACAAATGGTACGTCATAGTGAGTGCGGTTACTCCACTGATAAGAGCATTAGTAAACAACATTAATGAACCAAACCATACTGAATGAATATGCATGAACTTATTCATTCGGTCACATCTATGCATGACGATGAACTAAGGAAAGTAACTGTGAAAAAAAAATCAACATTAGTATTACTAAGCATTGCGGTTTTTTACGCTTTAAGTACCTACTTTACACGCAGTTGGTTAATTTTTCTGAATTGTATGTGCATGTGTGTGGTTGTTTTCAGTGTATCTTAAAATATATTTCCTAGGTTAGGTTATATTATCATGTTAATGTTTTTTGGTATTCAGATACATCCGGTTACACTGGAAATCCCCCGACAGTTTGAACTAGAACAATTATTATCAGTTGGGATTTCAAGGCATTCGATACTGTTTCTAATATTTCGAAGGGAACTTGATAATTTGGCATTCTTTAATAATAATAGTTTATTTATTTCGGAAAATCTCCATATAAGTAACATTATTAATAAATTTCATAACTAAAATGTTGTTAGTAACACAAAAATGTACCTAGAAAAACACCGAATTAGACCGATTGATCATATACTTCTCTGGGCAGTACGTCTCAAGCTAGTAGCAATGCGCGAAAGTTATTATAAATCTTTGTCAATACTACAAGATGAACATCTCTTTGGTATACCTCAAGGCAGTATTTTGGGACCCTAGCTTTTCTTAAAATTAAATACCACAGACACAGAACCCCATTATCATTACTCCCAATAGCCGACGGGCGTACATGATCTACGCTTATTGCCATTATGATTAATAGAACTTGGATTCAAAATACCAGTTCTACGTGATTGCTTCCCTGGCCAATCCAAAATCCACCCTATCCCGAAACAATACATATTCTGCATGACGGCAACCCATATGGCTGTTGATCTGCTAAATGCTTCTTATGAATTACTCTAAATGCTACATCTAGGGTGTAATCTAGGATCAATTCAAACGGCATCCCCTTCTATCAGCAAACTATTATATTCTGTTTGACAGCGTTAAGTTTTTTTTTTTTCAATGTTTGCAAATATTAAATGATTTGATTTGATTTGATTTGAACTCCTGTGGCATCCATCATCCTGGAAAGTCCCACCACCACTTGATACATATACGTGTTATAGACATATTATGTGACCTGAAAATATCGATCAGCAAAAAGGAATACACCTAAAAGTCATACAAACTATTCCTAAATAACCGCAAAACACCGTATAAAAAAGTAGGTCAATTACTCAGAACTGTAATCTTCAGCGGACAATACTGTGCATGTTTCATGAGATGAACGGGTAAAGTCCACGAAGAACATCCTTATAATATAAATTGACGTCAGCGCTTCGCTACGTATCCTAATACCTATGTCAGTACATAGTCGCCCGTTGGTCTCGTCGTTGCAAGCGCGACTGCCACAGCGGATCATGGGTTTGATACCTGTGTGTTTTCGAATTAGAAATTTCTCAATATCATCTGTCATTGGGTTTACATTGTAAAATCTACTGTTCTTGTAATTGGGAACAAATAGGAATATAAACTTAGCTGAAGTGTTTTTTCCTCGAATTGACTCTTCTAAACGTTAATTAAGGTCAACCTGAATATAAAGCTAATCTCGGTTAATAAGTGATAACAACAAGAGAAAGTGGTTGGTACAAAATACTACTATTTAAATCGCGAGCCAGCGGAGCCTGATGGCATTCATTGTGTTCATCATCATCATCGTTTCAGCCGAAAGACGTCCGACTCCTGGGCATTGTCCTCCCCCAAGTGTCGCCACATTGAACGGTACCTTGCGACTCGCATCCAACGGATTCCCGCAACAATTGTGTTCATTTTCTAACAATATTACTTAGCAAAAGGTGAATCTAACCAGGGCCCCTACTCTAGCCCACGAAATTCTAATGTCCCCGGGTTTTTTTAGCAATTTTCCGATCAGTCAGGAGTATGTTGAATAGAACATGATTCGCGAAGGTAAACGAATGTGGCTTTATGAGTTCCACCTAATCATTAAAATCATCATCTTCCTGCCCTTGCCCCATGTTTGATGGGAAATCATCAATTCTACCCTCTTAGTTGATTAACTCTCGTTCAATGACTTTGTCATGAAATAGTAATTCATTGGGATTATATTCTTAGTACCGATATAAGTCGTTCGTTAATAGGTTAACGAACGTGGGGTCAAAAAATACGATTAACCACGATGGGTGGGATATTGTAACAATCAGGCGCCACCAAATAAAGATAATTTAAGACGACTACTGACTGCCTGAAAGTTTATAATTCACTGCAATTAACAAAAGCAGAAAAATATATGATGTTCTTCAGGATAATTATATGCTAGTACGATGGTGTTTAAAAAACATATAATAGAATTAATTTTACTCGATAAAAAAGTCACGAACACTTCTCTAAAAAATTCTTTTAACGAGTAAAAACTCATCTTCTCTAAATAAAAATACTCGTGAAACTGGGACTGCGGAGGGATGGCCTAAAAGATTACGACGTGTTATCAAGAGACGGAGGAGCATATAAATGGCCTTCACGTAACTTCACGTAATTAAAGGATGGCCCAAGGACTGTCAAAAAATTGTTCACCTCAGCACCTCAAACAAGCAGGTTTTGCTGTTTACAGACTGAGCAAAACTCAATTTTGCTGTGAGCGTGAGACAAGAGTTATTTGTTATACAAGAGTGCAAACTTGCTTTTCAACCGCGTGCTCAATTGTGGTGACCGAGCAAGCGAAAGATTCTAAAATTGAGTCACGAGTGTAGTGATTCAAAACTTAAAATCTTGAGCGTTATCGAGGGAATCAAAAGAGCACGAGGTGAAAAATCTTGGCACTCGAGTGCAACACGTAACTTTTCATCCCACCTCAGCGAGGAAATGAATAAACGCAAAAAAATGCGCATTATTATCAAATTCTAATAAAAATAGTTAATTCTGTTGGCGTCAAATAAACTTCCTCGTTGCTAGATAATCTGTGGTCATTTTAGGTTTTTCACTTGTTTTCAAGTTCCTTGTTTTTAACCTAAGGTGTTAACAATATGACGTTAAAAGAAAATGGCGTTCGCAAAACAAATTTAAAAAAAGTACACCAAGAAGGTTCCGAGTCAGAGATATTAACAAATTTAAAAAAATATATGATTAATTCGGCACCATGGAAGTAGAAGTAAATAGGTTTAATTATGTTTTGAATTCACATACTTAGTGCACACGATGTTCTAAATTCAAATTTACTTTATCCTCTAGACTATAAAAACGGCTTTTACACTCAGATATCGAAGAGCAAAAATACGCTTTCCGAGATGGGGGGATGAAAAGTAACTTTTTAATTATTTTTTTAAATACCCAAAACTGACGGGCTTAATAGATTTGCAACTTTTTTTAACTGTCGTCATGCCTATTACCTACCTATAATCAAAAGCAAGAACATTAAAACTGATGATGCAAACACTCTAAACAGAGATCGGTCCATTTGATTTCTAGCACGGATGCGCGTACGCAGAGCACACTGCTTCTTATATCAATTGTGTAATACAGACGCGCCCGCATACTATCCCCATATTATAACTGATTATATTATTATCTATCAATGACTATGGGAATAACTTGGCAATACCAGTCTGCTGAGGTGCCAGGGGTCGTCTACATGAAATAAATGGTTCGAAAGTACCTATAGAAAGTTCTATAAAACATTATTTAATCTTTCTTTAGGTAGGTAAGTTCTTCAATAGATAATGATATAGGCGGTTCTTACGCGATAATAGAAGCGAAGCAAATGTACTGGCGGTATGCCGCGCCGAAAGGCGGTGAGCCCCGCTAGTCTGCGCGGTAGGGCGATGTTGTGTGTTAAGTAGGCAGCCATGTTTTTCATACAACCCAATGTGACGCGACACGCGACGTGAAATCCGCTTCACCGCATTACCGCGCGGATGAGCGGCGCGCGGCGTCGTGTGAGAATGGCCTTTGTTAAATCAATAATTTTCTTTTGACAAAAACTATATAAATGTATAAGTACTGATGAAAACGTGTGCACCTTATCCTATGAATAAAATAATATTGTTCCCAAAGCCAGTTTAAAACTCAAATAGTTGCAAGAAAATTGAATTTTCCACATCACCCAATACTCATTTTATCAAGTAAACAGTTTCGCCCGCCAAACTGTATTATGTTAACAAGAGCACGTTTAGAACGTTAAACAATAATATTATGCATGAACTAGCAAAGTAAAATAACCTAGATCTGAGGAAAATATTTCTATTGTACTTTGTAGTTACTAAAACTCCCACGAAAATGGGACACTGACAAAAGGTTGGCAATTTCTGTTTACAAGATTCCGTACCCAAAGGCTGTCAACAGGGGGTCTAAAATGGCCACTTTTGCAGAACATAATATGAATCACGTTAAAAATTTGAAATTCTTTAAATGGACTTTATGATACCATAACATTTTTAAGCGCCACTACAAGGCATTTTTAATAAATGAAAAGAGTTTAGTTCTAAAACTAATTTAAGTTTCTAAAACATCACTTATTTTAAAATTTATTGTTTTACTAGCTTCTGACAGCGGCTTCGCCCGCGTGAAGTTTGATTATTGTCCCATGGGATCTTACTACCGGGATAAAAAAGTCCTATGTTTTAATCCAGGTTATAAACTGTCTGTGTGCAAAATTTCATCTAAATCCATTCAGTAAGTTTCGCGTGAAAGCGTAACAAACAAACTTACATTCATATTTATAATATTATAGTACGGGTAGTAGGGATGTAGCATAGTTTTGGTGGAACGGAACGCACTCTTCAAACACGTCGTCCTAGACATAGATAATACACTATATAATACAAGAGTCCTCGATAACGACGGTAGTGACATCAAAATCTATAAGTATGTCAAAAATAAACTTTTATTTGAAATGTAGGTAAAGTTTCACTACGGTTTTATTAAAACATCGTTATCGCAATTTTTGCTTGAATAAATCTTTATTTATTTACTGTATTATGGGCAAAACAAAATAGATGTAAACAAGGCAGATTGTGATAAATGACGTCACATTATGAACGTGACAACCACAGACGTTTGAACTGTCATAATAGAAAATTGTAGGATATTATTTTTTAGCGACAAGCAGATAGTTGAAATTAACTTTTAACCCTTGTTGATAATAGTGTTTTTAATTGATTTAAGTAAAGAAAAAATTACATGAATATTCCCTACCGGCCAATCTGTTAGTAGGTGTGTGAATATTCTTTTCACGTGTGCTCATAAAACATGGGTCTGACAGAATCGAGTAACAGCTATATTTTTAGCATTCTATTTTCAAATGCGCCAAAAACGTAATATGATGCATGACAGAAGGCATCACGGTGCCAACTTTCTTTGCCGTAGTTGTTTATTTTTAATTCATTCAAACCAATTTTTGTGCAAATATCTTCATTTTCTCTTCAGTAGTTTCAGAATAGTTTTATTTTTTCTGTGTATCTATAATGGCCTGCATCATAGTTATAACCTCTGCAAATACAAGAGTTTCTGTTAAAACTATTTTCCTTCAAATCTTGAACAAGCAAAGTACACTTAGGTTCTATTTTTACTCAGTTTAATATTGATTTTATTGACAAGTATTAATAACTTGTACGGAGCCCTAGTGAAGATAGTCTCCAAATAAAATGGATACTTATGTCATAAAATCTACCAAATATAACAATATTAACCTGACTTTAGATTTCAAAAATTAAAACGACATTAACAATTTATCTACGGTGGCACTACGTCCCCAGGCGGAATATGAAACAAGTCTAGTAATTTTACGCACGTAAAATCCACTGAAAAATATAAATTACCTTCGGCCCAACGTGAAAGTACCACAAAAAGATTAATTTACTACATAAACAAAGCCTTTGGGGACAAAAGGTAGCGATTTCACTTGAGAACACATTTTAATAAGGTACCTACCCGAGTTATACAGGGTGTCCGCTAACTTGAAATGGCTTTTATAGTCCGATAGCGCTAAGCTATTTTAAAAAGTTGCTTATTTCTTACCTGTGTGGATACAGTCGTACTTAAGGAGCTTATTATTGCGTTTTGTGTCACATCTGACTACTGTATTTTCAGTACTTAATTCGATGATTTGTGGTTGATTATTTTTATTCAAATCAAAACTGGCAAAATTGATTTAAAGTTTAAAATAATTATCTAGGATAGCCTGCGGAGTGTCCAAACCCAGTTTGTGTTATTTTCGTCCAGTGCAAACAGACAATTCTGAGTCAGTAAGAAAGTACCTACCTACTTACTTATATTTTTTTTCAACACACTTGCTCATAGAGTGGCTCTAATTTCACCGCAATTAGGCACATAATGACACCTGTAATCAAACTGTGACTTTTTCATTGCTATTATTCACAATGAGTTATAGGGTTTTTTATTTTTTATTTTATTGGTTGAATTGCTTTGTTCTTAAAAAAGTTTCGATACAAAAAAGATCGTGTTCAATAGTAGATACAAATAAATTGATGTAGGTACCTATTGCATGCTCATTTCATGCAAATCACGTAATTTCAACTTATAAGTTTCTAATAAATAAAACTTTCACTCAAATGTAACTTTTGTTTAAATAAAACTTTGAATTCCCTATTTCGTACGTGGCTAAAACGCTATCCGCGAAAAGCCAAAAAAAAGAAACCTCATTCTTTTAGTCTATGGCCGAACGCAATTGTTAGATGCGCGCGCATAGGAAAACTGATTAATTATTCCCGCCATTGCGAAAAAAAAATCACAACTCGTTTTCACTGTTGAAATTATAGTTATTTATTAATTCAAATGTCTACAAGTACTAGTTATGAAGAAAATGATTTATTTTGTACACCGCCCGATATAAGATGTGCAATTGTGCAGCCCTTAACGTTATGGAAAGTTTACTACCTGAAAACTCCAAGGACAAATATCTATTTTAGTATTATTTTATTCTCAAGTGTCTAGAAAAACGTCGTATGATACACGTGTGTGTTGATGATTACCGTCCTCGGCTTTCTTAAGACCCTCGCCTGACGGCGCGGGTCTCAATGGCGCCTCAGCGGTAATCACCAACATTACACACTTGTACCATAATGTACTATTTTCAAATAATAAGATTGCGTGGATAAAAAAAACACAAATTATGAATGGTGTTTTGTGCCACCATAATAATTAAGTAAATAACCAAACTCTAAAAACTTGTTTTTTTTTAGGATTTCACAGGGATTAGGTCTACCTAACAAATGTATATAAGGTCCCATTCAAAGATGGACAAATTTTAACACAGCGAGCGTTCAGTACGTCAAACCAAAGACATCTATCAAACACACACGTCATCAAAAAACACTGAAATAACAAAGACATGGATGTGTTTAACCTATTGTTTAACCAACATTTTTAGTGTATTTTCCATAGAAATAATAAAAACAGGTATTTTCGATAGCAATTTTATTTTTCTTGGAAGTATCTAATACGTTTTTCTTTTTTTTTACAATAGTCCTGGTTATTTGTGTTTACTGTTTGTTTATTTTTAATTTTTATTATAATTAATTATTTGTACATGTAATATTGGTGCATAAATTAGTATTTAGTATAATTATCTTGAATTTAAGTAGTTGTAGTAGTAATTTAAGTAAGTAGGTAACTAGTAATTTAAGTTTTAAAATCATAATGATTACCAAGAGCATTATGCATGTGGTGTTTGCCTGTAATTGGTTGTGCAGTTAGATTTAAGACACAATTGCTTGTATGTTTCTAGCTGTAAGATATCTGTAACTATTGTTGGCGAAACTTAATTAAATAGATAATTAAATAAATAATAATCTTTGTCTTATGTAATTTAAATTTATTCTCAATATTTTATGGATTATTAGCATTTCAATGTAACATATTTTTTCTTTTTAAAGTTGTTTTACCATCACACGTTATTTATTATTATTATTTATTTTAATTCGGACACAAAAAGATCCATAGAGTGTTAGTAACATAATATAAAATAACTTGGATGGACTAATGTCTGAAATTTTCATGCTAGTCTCAGTGACAGGAGTATAATATTAAAACAAGTAGAACATTCACAAGCTAACACTAAAGATATTTAAACAGGCGGCTGCATTCAGTCTAGATTCCTCACTGCTAATAGATTCATGTAATACAAACAAAAAGAAACACAACGAATCTCTATTTGTAGACTAGGTATTCTAGACCAGCTATTTTGCATTCTGATCCGGATAGGATACCTAGGATTAGAGAGCTTGGTCTCTACTAGTACTAAATGCATATGCATGGTAATTGCAATTGCAATCTTGTCATCTTGTTGATCAAGGAAGTAAGGTAGGTTCATGAGTACTTGTAAGTGTACAGGTGTTAAATAATAATAATATAATTTATTTATTTCAGACATAGTCCATACAGATTTTAACAATCCAAAAACACATGTCATGTACATTAAAATAATCAATAAAAGTAAAATTTCAATTACACATACACATACACATTCAAATTACATGATCAAATTAAATATACATTAAAAATTAATACACATTAACAAAATTAATAAATAAATAAATAAAATAAAATATCATGATTTTTATTCAGACTTTTGAGTCCAATTGGTTAGTACAACACACAACTTAGAAACTAGTGTTAGTAGGTACTTATATCTACCCGAAGAACAAGAAAGAAACAGAAACGAAACAAAACAATAATCAGTAATTATGCACCACCGTGGCATGTAGGCCCATCCAATGCCCCAGTATGGGACTGTCCCACCTATCAGCTATAGTTGGCAGGATGCTGTTGGAGCTGACGCGTACCCTGCGCATGATGGAGGCGCATCGCTTGCGCATGATGGCGTGAAAGCCATCGATGCCCGCTTCTGCGAACATGCCGGAAGCACTGCAGTAGCGCGGCAACCCCATCAACACCCTGAATGCATTGTTGTATTGTACGCGCAGAGCACTGTATGCCCTCTGCGTGTAGTTGACCCATAGACTGCATGTATAGAACGACTGACAGTACGCTGTGAACAGCGTAGCTTTTACTTCAGTCGAGCATTTTGCAAATCTGCGAGCCAACATATTGCAGCGGACAGCCAACGCTCTGCGCTCACGCTCAATGTCCAAGCTGTCTCTTAGGTCCTCGGAAACCCAGTGGCCCAGATACTTGAAAGATGTGACTTGCTCTAAGGGACTTCCGCAAAGTTTCAGCTGCGGTGTAATCGGGTAGGTTTTAGTGCCTGCCTTGAATACCAGTACTTCACTTTTCTTAATATTGTATCTGAGCCCATGGGCCTCCGCGTACCTTTCACATATCATGAGCAGACTCATCATTGAGTTAATCGATTCGATCGTTAAAGAATATGCGTTTTTATTTCAAAATCTGTAGCATCATGCAGTGCTGTAGAACCCGACCTACGTGTTGTTTTTACGTAACTCGTCATGTGGACTAGGACGAATCCGAGAAACGGGACAATTGTAGACAGTATGAGAGTCTAGCAGGGCCTTTAACAGTTAAAACTCAAAGTAGGCCCGTCGCCCGGAGACCCTCGGGGCGATGTTTAAAGAGTCCGGTTAAAACCCGGTCACTTTTTATGTCAGGGGATTCTGTGAAAACCGTGCCAAGACGTGTGGCGCATTTGAGCATGGAGGGCGCAAAAGACTTTAGATGCTACTTTTTTTTATATGGTTTCATAACACCTTCTAATCTCTAAAGCCAATTTTTGCCGACAGGAATCCCAGCTTTTTTTTAGCCTCGCTTGCTGCATCCTACATTATTCTGCACCTTCCGGACTAAGTCGTTTTTTAAAGAATGAATGTTAAAGTAAAGCCTTACTTAACCGAGATCTAGTGCAAACGACGAATGCTATCAATTAATTAAAATACATGTATCTGTCACCGTTTGGACCCCTAGCTTCCTTTTGCTGACAACTCTTTGAGGCGCGCGTGGAATACGATCGCGCCGCTGACACGGCCTGTCGTCATAAACGGACGGCGAATAAACCCATTGCTCACCATCTACAGACCCGCGTCTACGATGGCCCGACGCCCGGTGTGTCTCCCGCGAAGGCGGCTGGAACGAGAGGCCACCACCTTCGCTCGCATGACTGCTTCGCAGAAGGAGGCGACGGCTTCCCATTTCCTCTTGGTCTGGACCTTAGATTGAACCAGGTCGGTGGTCGACGGATCGGCGACGAGAGATCGCTGCCGATCGCCGCTACGAGAACATGGCGGCACCGCTCCGCCCAAGTCGGCTGCCGTCGCCAACGTCGGCTCCGGTCGATCATCGCAGTGGTGACAATTAACCGGACTTTTCCCTCAAGTGTTAGGCAGTATAATCTCCATATAATAGTAGGCAAGCATACCGCCATCACCTGGACACACTTCCAGGCTCCAGTCTGCTACTATAAAACTCCTAATGGAAAATTCCAATATCACATAGCGTGACTTGGGAATCAAACCCATGGACCTCATACTCGCGGTAGACCTTGTGACCACTACACGAAAGACGACTATGATTGGTAACTGCTAAATATAGCAATGACATTAACAATGGGCACTTGTCGACTGAAGATAGCCCACTAAAGCAGGTAATATCCCTTCATGTTTATCTTTTGATTTACGTTCACTTTGCAATGATTTTACACAGAACACGAAATCGCCAGTACCGGCAGCACTTACTTAAAATGGCTTCCAAAGTGTATTAAACGCATTATCTCTCCCGGACTTAAAAAGACGTCCAAAACCTTCAAGTTTCTGTTGCGGGCCTGTTCGAAAGAGATACCGCGGCCCCGGAACGTAAAAGGCGAGGAAGGAACATGGATGGTTTTTAGTCAGTAAGAGTCTGACACTCCCTCCCGCTCCGCCCAGAGTGGGGGGGGTCATTTGATGATTTCCCATCCTTAAAAAAAAAAAAAAAAAAAAAACCTTCAAGTTTCTATAATTATGTTATAAGTGGGTAAACGGAGAGGAGCTGTTCGAAAGAGATACCGCGGCCCCATAACGTAACGGGCGAGGAAGGAACATGGATGGATTTTAGTCAGTAAAACTCTGACACTCACTCCCGCTTCGCCCGGAGTGGGAGAAGTCATTTGTTGATTACCCGTCCGAAAAAAAAAAGGTAAAGCCTAAATTCCCTAGATTGGTCTGTGGATTGTTACCACCCTTACATACCGAGTTTCCTCCGTGTCTCGGAAAGCACGTTAAGCTGTTGGTCGCGGCTGTAATTTGTAGATCTTTGGCAGTCGTTACAGGTATACAGTGGCCCAAAAACAACCAGTCTTACCAAGTGGTATCGTATTACCCAGTACTGACTGGGTTGTGGAAGTCAGATAGGCAGTCGCTCCATGTAAAATACTGAAATTCAGCTGCATATGGTTAGACTGGAAGCTGACCCCAACATTGTTGGGAAAAGGCTACGCAGATAATGATGAAGTGGGTAAACGTTGACACTCTTGGTCTGTGTGGAAGGTACTGGCAATGCCGCATCTAGCAGCGGCTGACGAAGCATTTCTATACTCTGTGGTAAGTAAGTGCAGTCTTTCCTCTCTAACTCTATATTTCTTAAGTGTTATGTAAAGATGTACTCAAGTACTAGCTCTATTCAAAGGACTTTCGAGTAAATGTGCAATGAGTGATTTTCTTTTTCAACTCTTCCCTAGTCGCTGGATAGATGGCGCTGATCTGAGAATGTTACTGCAAGGAACAGAACATCAGATAATTTCACTTGGACATAACGGTTATATTCGGAAGCGTATGCAAACGAAGGTGTCAGTCAGTCAACGAGCGTATGTAACGTGTGTTTTATTTAAGTGCTTTGGCTTTGGCACCTAGTAACGTAGTCAGTTCAACGAGATCTACCGAGTTCTTGGAAACTTTTTTATTTTAATTGTCAAAAAAAACCTCTCATTGAAAATTTGAAACCAAAGAAAGGTGCCTGATAGAATAGTTACCGCAAAACGGCAGCCTTCAAAATGATGCTATAATGAAAAATTGAACTCTCTCTTTTACAGATGTACAATAAAATGATCTACCTACTAAAACTTTCTTGTGCTCATAAAACTGCTGTAGTTTTAAGATCTCAGAATGTTAAAGAGAAACCCGACAAAATCAATTTTACTGTCTTGTTCTTCTTCGCACCAGATTAGGTACGCTACTAACCACACGATAATCAAGAGAATTTCACAGTAAAATCAGAGAACTTTACTGTGAAATTCTCTTTGTACCTAAACAGTAAAGACTTACTACAGCCAAACTACAACCAAACATTTGGATACAACCAAACTACAGTAAAGTCTTTAATGGTGCCGATTCTCTTGTACACCGAACTAACTTAAACTAAATCTAAAATTTCTTAATTTTAGTTAGTTGGTTTCGGTAAGTTATTCTGAAAACAAAATTCTCTAATTTTAATTTTAGATTTGACACAATTAAAATCGAGTTTGACAATCGCTAAATTCAATAGACCATAGATTAAGATTTGTCGGAGATTAAAATAAAAACTGAATGAAAGTGAACGAAATGATCTGAATTGCAAAAAAAAACCCTAGTGAAATCAAACAATTATTTAAAATTGTTTATCAAAGATCATTAATGAAAGACAGGGACTATTGTAACGGCGTAAAACATTATTGTTGTTAAATATTTATTTTTCAGTTTTTATTATCTGTGACCATAATAATCCTGCTAGGGTTGGAAATCGGAAATGACAACATTTTGGCGACACTTTTCGGTTTTCAATATGATTAAAACCTATAATTTTATTATAATCGACAAAACTGCCGTATTTAAAAATCTATGAGGTAGCATGATTTGTCCTGTTATTTATTTCTGTCTAGTTTCAGTTTATTAAAGCTTGTTAATAAATAAAAATTTGATCTTAAAAAATTATGTTCGGTTTTGTAGTTGAAAATAACCGGTATTTTCGTCGGTGTTTGGAAGGAAAGCCCTATCTTTGTTTTGTTTGTCATGTCAGATGTCACATGTCAATAATATTATTAATTTGGTGGTCGGTTAACATAGGTAATTAATTAACAAATAAATACTCTTTGATGTTCGATTCGTTTAACTAATCTCTGTATTCACGAGTAGTAGTAAAGTAACGTATACTTGTGTACACTATACTAGTATATACTCTAAAAGGAAAAACAAGAAAATCAAGCTGATCCCAAAGTATTGGATTTAAGGCCAATGTCAGTAGCGAGCTGAACAAATTGGAGCAGTGGCAACCATGTAAGTTGTTTCAGTGAGATGAAATGTTATACTGGATTGGATAAGTACTTGCATAATTTTCATGTATTCTAAACTTATTTAATTTCAACAGATTTGGAGTGTGTGGGTGACAAAAGTGAAAACAAAGGCAAGAAAGGCGAGGGATTCCATCAGGGCTACTAGTGGAAGACCAGCAGGGGCAGATCTCAATGACATTCAACGCATGTTATCCAGAAACATGTATTAAATATGCGGTTTCAATTTTGTGAAATCGCTACTCTTTTTTGTTAAGGTTTAAGGAGAAAATAAATATTTTAACATTAAAGAAATAAAATGTTTAATTTAATTAAAAGAATTGACAAGTGATTGCTGATTTTTCCTCGCTTCAGCAAAGAAATCTGTGCAGGTATCCTCCGCAATAGCATTCTCCTCACTATGCTCGGTGACATTGATATCTTCTTTATCTGCAAAGATACACTTAATTAGATTTCTTATTTTGCAAACAAATAAAACAGAATTACATATAATATAAATCAAATCAAACACTTACAATCAAATGTTTCCAATTGTACAGGGTGCAACATGCCAGAATAATTTTTGTAGCATTATCTGGTTCTGTTCATTAACTGGGTTGTGGAGGTCAGATAGGCAGTCGCTTCATGTAAAATACTGATATTCAGCTGCATCCGGTAAGACTGGAAGCCGACCCCAACGTAGTTGGGAAAAGGCTAGGCAGATGATGATGATGATATCTGGTTCTGTTCATTAGGCGCCCATTACACATTTCCACCACATTTCTTGCCCTTGAGTGGCACTCAATATATGACACCACGATGGGAATCATGAGCCATGACTGTAGTGGGTATCTGTTCCTAAAATAAATAAAACTTTATATGTACTTAGTTAATAGATATTACCCAATAGGTATAAAGTTTACTAGTGACCTACGGCGAAGCCACTGAGATCTTTCCCCACATACTATTCACTAACTCATTTCTTTAATAAGTAATGACTAGGTGTAAAGTATCACATAATAAAAGTCACTATGACAAAAAACAAAATCCAGGAACTGTAATTCAGTAAGAATTACAGTTCCTTGTATGTATGCAGTAATTAACTTGTTTTAGCAAGTGAATTATTGCATACATATAATATACATATAGGACACAAAACCGTTCTAACCTTTAGGTGATTGGGGATAAATCCTTCATCCAAACGAGGATTCAGCTTATCCACCAAATAAAGTGTCCCCGATCTAGGTGTCTTTTTATTGAATTTCTTCTCTACCATTTTGAATGGGTTGGATTAGTCTTATTATCTTTCCAATTGAATCCTCGCTTGATAGTTTCTAAAACATAGTTATTTCTTATTAGACACATATTTTATTACACAAAACCTGGAAGTGGCTTTGATTATGAGAAGTGTATGTAATGTAGCATGTGCATTAGATGTTTAATACGCAAATCCCGGTCAGTGGGTCGTCTTAGGGGCGGATTTCCCTTGTAAGTTTTCATGAATGCAATTTCGTATTGTATCATAATAAAATAACACTAAATTTACCTTTCTGCCAAATCGACAACGGCTGCAATCACATAAGCTTCCATTCTGAACTCAAACACATCCAAACTTTCAAGAAAAACGAGGAGAAATCTGCTTTGTAAATTTTAGTTCATGACAACTAATTTTAATCTACACCTTTTTAGTCTCGATTAAAAATAGTCTGATTTAGTTTGACAATCAAAGTTTTAGGTGAAAAACGTCAATTTCAGAATAGCGAAATTGCCATTTTCACTAAATTGAATAATTTAGTGCTGTCAAACTATAATTGATTTAAGTTATGTCATTTTAATCAATTTCAGAATAGGAAACGTCGTTTGACAGGAATAAACTAAATTTTAGTGATTTTTAGTCTAGTTTAGAGAAATTTGTGACAAGAGAATCGGCACCACTACCTAGCTACCTAGTTTGGTTCCAATAATTACTCCAAAAAGATACGAAATTTGTAATGTACCTACTTAAACATTGTATTATATGTATTTAAAACTATATCCGAAAGTAATCTATAAAAAGAAGTACATAGACTTCATTGCAGGAACGCCTACACCTTAAAACTGAGCTATAATTTGCTTATTAAAAGTAGACCTACTATAAAACTCTGATTAATTCCAATTAAACTTGAATGCTGTAGTGGCGTCCGTGAACCGGAACACGTTGTAAGGTCTGCCACTAGGTGAACCGATGACCTGGTGAAGGTTGTGGGAATCCGGTGGATGCGAGTCGCGTCCGGTCAATGTGTCGACACTTCGGGGAGGCCAATGTCCAGCGGTGGACGGCCTGCGCCTGAAATTATGATGAAATTCAAATTGATTAGTTACACTAATTTGTATTTTACATATCTAAGGACCCAGAGTTAGCGGTTTCATAAATAATGTCGCCCCTTTTGAAAAAAATATAGCAATCTATTTAAATTATCTTTGCTCAGTTGCTTGTATGGGAAGAATTCAAATTAGCAGTATTTGGCCAAGAACAGCCAGATGTGACAGGTATAGTAACAGCAACAATTTAAGTTCCTGCTTGTAACATCATTGGTTAATGAATAGACAAATAAAAACCCTAAACAGAACGATAATATCAAACCTTTTCAAGGACTTAACTTAAAAAGTGCTTGTCTATATACGAAAAGTCATACGATTTACTAAATACCCAGGTATATTAGGTACGCCAAAAAAGATCATAGATGTATAAGGAACACGCATTCAATGCATGCTCCTAATCTACTCCATAAGCACATTGCCTACGGATATACTTACCAAAGTACTCAAGAATTCTGCATCATTATACAAAATAATCACATTTTAGCTGTTATGCTGTCATCTTTTATTATGTATAGAAACAATAACATATTGTTGTTATATTGGAAGGAATGTGGTGAATTAGCAATCAATAGAAACTTGAGATTGTATATCGATTATCGACGCATTTCAATATGTTTCTAATAGGTTTTATTTATTGTTTTATTACTTTCCACATACTAATTAAACTTAAAAGCTACGATGAATACATAAAAGCTACGTTTATACCACTATAGTACCATTATAATGGCTAATACGAATTTTATTTTAACCTGTAAATGTTTCTCGCTGTTGGGTAAAGGTCTCCTCTATTAGCTTTTATCTTTCCACGATGTCATACGTGCTACATGGTCCAGACTTGGCTTCACTCGGTCACTCGATGTCGCCCGTCGCACGCCCGTCTTGGCACCCATGATAACTTGACCCATCTGCCCAGATGCATCCCTCATTATTTACTTGGCCCGACCAATCCCATTTCAGCTTGCTATCCGCTATAACATTTAAGTTTCTGTCTCGACTTTCTTATATAGATATTAACGGTATTGACGAATGACAAAGCTCTTAATAACCTGGGTCAGAGGTCCCTATCTTTTTTGTCTTAAGGACCTCTTGCTATATTTTTATGTGTTTTGCAAATTCATCAACCCCAAATGTGTTTTACCAGCTGCTTTGGTGTTAACTGGCATTGAAAGTTTCAAAATAGCATGTACATTTGTACAAACATATTTTTGAAAGTAACAACATATTAATACATGCAGAGAAAATAAAAACGTTCGAGGGGTTATCTGAGGGTAGGTGAAAAAATAACTTACATTTAAATAAAATTCTTCTTCGTCAATTAACCATTTATATTTTTAAAGTTACTTCATATGTACTTTAATTCTCAATGTTTAAAGGGTGATAAATAAAGAAGTCGCGTGCCATAACTTAGGGGTAGGATCAGTATCGATAAATTCTTTTATCGATACTGAACCTACCCAGAAAAAAAAAAGAATGATAACAAAATATTGAGATCAACCTTATTTAGTACCTGCTAACTTAAAAATAGTAATTGTTTAGAATTTAAATCACTCCAGTAAGTTAGGTCTACTATCGAACGCGTTGTCATTTTGTCCTTCACTTCGCGTCCGAATAGGTACGTTAGAGTAAGACTTAGGTACGTTAGAGTAAGACATAGTTACCTACATAATTATAATCATGAAAATCGCAGTTCGCATATTATAATCATGAAAATCGCAAAAAGCAGTTCCTCGACCTTTATGAACTTGGAGGGTTGTATTGATGATTTTGATGCTTACAATTCTGTGAATACATAGGTATACGTCTCACAGTCGCGAACGATTTCATCAACATACGACCTAGCCTGCAAATCGCAAAAAACGTGAAGCAATTTGATTTTCGTGGGCTACAAATTGCCTCCACTATCGTTAACCTATTTACATCTCATGGACACTCTTTTTTTTTTCGCTGTCTTGGACCACTTGCTGATCGTAAGGTTACCTGGTGGTCCATATAGACCACTTTGGGTATCAATGATCTAGCCAATCAGGAAACGAGGAAGATCGCGTAAAACTAAAGTCTAAGATAGATTTAAACAAAAACTGAGAATAATGACATCCACTAAATCTTCACATAAATTAGGAACAGAATTAATGTTCAGTCATTAATATCGTCAATTGTTTTACACAAATCACGAGCGTTAATGAGCAAACGTTACAAAACTAATATCTTAAAATTAAACCGTAAATAAAATCGTTAGTGCCAAAGTCATTTACGAATTTCGAAGCTTAGTCGCACTGGCCGCCTTTGTTGGTAACTTTTCTTGATTGCAGAATCCATTAACCGCAGTGCTCGACGAATACTCCCTGAAACTCCGTTATTTAATGTTCAACGCAAAAAGATTAGGAACTAACAAAGTTTCAGTGGCTTTGTGGATGGATACACTTTCACAAAAACTGGCCCTTTTTGCACTAATGTTAGGTTATGCAGTGTATTTCACATTCACACTTATAGTTTTTTTCACTTATTTCTAATAATCTAATTTCCACAGAAACTTGTGTCTGAATTTTAAATTTTCATTATTGCAAAAACAAGGCGCGGAACAAAAAGGCAAATTAAATCATAGTTTCCTAATGATATTGTCAACAATACTTTTCTTTGTAATATTTTATTTCTTCGAAATTGTATCGATGAACGTCTTTCGATACACATGGGTATTTGTCACTGTAGACTTGACTAGTTTTCGGCTCAATAAAACCCTCGCTTTCGGCTCTGGTGTCAATTCCTGCTCAACTGCAGTGACAAAATTTCCCACTTGTATTTAAGTGTCCCTTTGATTAGACCTTTTTAAAACGATCAAGTTGACATTGTTTTTCATGATTATAGAAATGAAGAAATACCTGAAGTAGAGAAAATAGTTAGTGAAATAATGACATGAAAAGACCAAAGGCAATTACAAACTTGTACAACAACAACAAAAGTTCGTAACTCAGCGCCAGCGACAAATATAGAGTACCTAGCTAGTGCATAAATGGAGATATGATTTTGCTTCTAGCCTTGATCTGAATTGCAACAGCCTTGAACTATATAATCCTAATAAAGCGGTCATGGGTGTCTAAACATGATATCATCGTACCATGGCTCGGATAACACGTGGCGCGATGTCATATACGCTCTTGTTGTTTTCACTACGACAATGTCCGCTAACACTGTGCTTTAAATTCCTTGAAACACGTAGATACTGGATAAAAATGACTTCCTCGATTGGCTTGACGTAGGTAAACATTAGGACATAAAAACTATGTTAGTTAAAAAACATTCAGTTTTCTTGTATTTTTCAATAAGTATAGCTTTATAAATATTGTTTCCAAAAAGCATTTTCTTTTCATGCTATCTCTCTAAAACCAAAACAGCGATTTTTTTTTCAATTTACTAAACGTACCTACTACTAAATTAATAATTGAATTACTTATTTTATGGATTCAATCCGAATTTCTATAACACGGAATAGGCTAGAAACATTACAATATCGAGACCTCTGACTCGGAGAGCGTTGTCTCAACCGCCATTTGTAGATCTTTGGCAGACGTTACTGATGTCAAAAGCCCAAAAATCTGTCTACCAATCTCACCAAGGGCATCGTATTATGGGTTATGATGGAGATTACTAGGTAAGGTTAAATTAGCAGTCCCTCGATATAAAATGCCGATTGTCTGCTGCATCTAGTTACACTGGTAGCCGACCCCAAGATATTGGATATACGCAGATGATGACGTGAACATGAAATAAGTAATTAAATAAACATAATTATTTGTGAATCACGAAATGATTTCCTGAAAACCTAAATAAAAGTTCGACAAATGGTAACGTCTAGAGAAAAATGGCGTAATGAGAACTGTAACAGAAACTTTTCTTGGAGCCTGCTTCCAGACAGCACGGCACCACACACACAGTTTACCATTCATCAGAAACCAATATTGATTCTAAGATCGTTCAGATTACGTTGTTTTGAAAATAATCAATTTTTCAGAAATATTCGTAACAAGGTAACAAAGTTATGTTTCAGTCCATCGACTTCGTTACATCCCTATTCTGAAACCATAGAGTTAAAAATGGCGCGCGATTTTCAGTTTCTTTTTTAAATCGACTGAACGCGGAAATGTGAATCAAGTTCCGATTCCGTGCGTGCGTGACTCATAGTGGAGTATCGTGTGACGGATTCCAATAGCTAGGTATTGATAATGGTAATGACCAGCACGTGGTCGAAAACACCACATTACTGCTCCTGAAAAAGTCAATAAGTGCGTAATACTGCATTGTACACAATCGGTTCGTATGACAGTCATTAACCGAACAAAGTTAAAGCTTTCATGGAAACAGGTGCTTGATTTCTGGGTGATTATGACTTGCTATGATTTAAGTACTTAAGTGTTTGATTTTTAGGAAAAAATGGGAATCGTGACTTGTTTCACGTAGCTGGGCGCGTAGCTTTGGCTAGATGGTGATCTCATGTGAAAAATCAAGGTACCACAACCAAATATATGGAGTAGTTACTCTATTACTGGGCTAGACAAGTGAAGATCGGGTCATACTTTAGTATAACTTTGATGGTTTTTACATTTTACAACTGGATTGACATAAGCTACCGAAAAGCCCTTGTCAATCTCGTTGAAAATTATGACTCGCGCAACTTCGTCTGCGTCTCATAATAATTTGAGATTTAAACTATCCTATCTCTCAAGTTGGATCGAACTGCACATGGTGTGCGAATTTTATTATAATCGGTTAAGTGGTTTAGGAGTCCATTGAGGACAAACATTGTGACACGAGATTTATATATATTAAGAGATTTGACTTTTCCGTCATCGTTTTCACAGGTGGACACTTTCTCTTAGCCTTTTGAATGTGGAAAGAATACAGCGGCGACAAACGCTTCACAATTTTCGATTCAGAAGCACAGTGTCCAGCATCAGCGTCAGTCACGAAGAAAGAATCTGACCACCCCATCTCGTCCCGAGGGTGTCCGTCGTAAGAGGCGACTACATATCATAAAGCACTCTGAATCACCCGCACTTTGAAGGGTAACCCACCAGCAAACGCATCCCCTAGGAGGTTTAGTGTCAGGCGGCCGACTCTAAAACCCAAATCAACATGTTTTCTGCAAAATGAATTGAATGAAATGATGAGCGATAGGACTTAGGGCATACCTCGCAGACGACACAGCACCCCGATCCCGCGGGAAATCGACAAAGGTCGTTTTCCACCACCCCGAGCGGGTGCGACGTAAGAAGAAAGCTTGGGAAGTGAGATTGAGGTATGCTAGTTCATATGTGGAATTTTGGAGCGATGACTAGTCGAGTTGATAGTTGGAGATGATTTCAATGGACATGGCACGACACAGGAAGAATGAGAGGGATTTATGAAAAAGCGTGTATTGGGGAGGTGGAATCGGGCATCAAAACACTAAGGGGGAGACTCTGCTGCAATCCGCTATTTGATCTGACAGTAGCCAGCCAGTCAGCCAGCCAGCCAGCCAGCCAGTCTGAATAATACGTTCCAGAAGAACCACGAACATCTTATAACGTACAAAAAGGGGTATCACAATACACATAAGTATATTACTTCCTAGTCCGACGAAACATATTAAAGTACATCAAGGACCATAAAGTCTTACCGAGAGAAGACTTGATAGCACAAGGCAGCACAGACTGTCAGTTTTGAAAATGATCGTAGAATTAAAATTCAAAAAAATCAAAGACCGACCTTTCCCCTCATATAAAATGATAATGCTAGAAGAATGATGACTTTACGAAATAATTAAAAGAACGAGTGGTAGATAAAATGAGAGATGAAAGATATGAGGAGTGAAATTTAAATTAATGTTGAGGTGAGAAAGCTGGGTGTTCTAGGAGTGTAGCAAAGCATATTTTAGGAAAATCTAAAGGAAGAGATACGATAGATAGGGATACAAACATGGTGGTGGTCAGCAGTCATCCAGAATGTGTCGAAGGAAAAAAAGAGGAAAGGAAGGCAGTGTCTTGAAGTTGCAATTGTTAGTTTGAAAGCTAAAATTAAGAGTGAGTATGATGCTCTCACAAAAAAGGCCAAGGAAGCTGTGCCATACAGATATAGCAAAGCCTTAGTATAGCAAAGACTAGCTTTATGACACCTGCTAGAGCTAGAGAGAGGGGTGTAAAGTCAGATGAAATGCGTAAAAGTTGAAGCTGGAATGGTTCTTTCAGATGATGATAAAATTAAGGATAGGTGGAAGGGGTACCTCGAAAGACTGGTGTATGAGGAGAATGACTAAAACGGTATGTTGGGCAATAAACCAGTGAATAAGGGTTTAGTGAGAAAGTTTAGTATGGATGAAGAGCGAATAGCTGTAAATGAGAAAGAAACAAAGAAATAATAATGTTTATTTGACGTCAGTTATTTACGCACACGGAAAAAAAGATCATTATCATCTGCCTACAGCCTTTTCACAAGTATGTTGGGGTCGGCTTCCAGTCTAACCGGATGCAGCTGAATTCCACAATTGGTAAGACTGGAAAATAAATGACGAATAAAAAAAAGTATAAATACATCGTATCTGCTGTGTGCCTCACGGCTGCGCCAAAAATGCTCATTTCAGCAAAAGGTATGAAGAATGTTATAGGTACTTATAGCGTTAGGACCCAACGACATTCGAGTACCAGTTGAAGATTGGAAGTTATTATCGGTAGATGGATGGACATAGTTAGCTTTACAAAAATACAAATACAAAATGGTTTATTGTGCTAATGAGATATAACATTACATGAAAATGTGTTTGGAGCCTCCATTTAGGCAAACAATGCCTGTATTAGAAGGCTCTTTCATGCTGATCGACAGGCGTGCTCTTTCAACATCGTTTAAGTACACTGAAACTAACTATGTACTAAATATACTAAACTAACACGAGTTGATGTAAGAGTGTACCTTAAGGGTAAATATGCAATGTAGTACATTTTTCCGTATTTATATTTTGCCAATAAAAACTAATCTTAAGAAAGGAAAATAAAAATATATATATAAAAATTAAAATAAAAAAAAAAATTAAAAATATTTAAGTAAAGTTTGCAATTTAAATTATTAACAGTAAAAGTAAAAGTGAAACAGTAAAATAAAACTTGTGAAACTTATTCCCAGTCAGTAAATGTGAAGTAAAGTGTGCTTTAGTAAGTAGTGCGGTGTGATTTGTATTCTGTGGCGTAGTGTGTGGAATATTGTGAAGTGTGTGATGTGTAGTATGGTTTGTGGTGTGTTGTGTTGTGGTGTGGTGTGGTGTAGCGTGTGTGAATGGTGTGGTGTGGCATGTGTGAATGGTGTGTGTGATAGGGTGTGTGGTGTGGTGTGTAGTTTTAAGATATGGTAGATATATGTGGTATATTTCGGTTACTCAACATGTTCCAACTTCCAGGAGTGCCTCAGTTTCCTCAAAGGTAAGTGGTTTTATCCAGTTCATTATACTTTTTTTACAGTCGTGGTAACTTTTATTATATACATAAACATGTTTGTTAATTTTGTTATAAAGCTGAGTAGAGCGTTTATTGAATTGTTTGCATGCGAATCTTGTTTTAGTTTGGGGAGCTTGAAGAACTAAATTTTTTCTTCTTTTAGTTATAGTCCTTTTTATTACATGGCAGGGATTTATGTTTTTTTAGTATTGTCTGTCTAATCTTTTATTTTTAAAATACATTATTTTTATTAATGCACGCTGCGCTCGTTCTACGTTAATAAATTTTGTTTTTGCTGTACCGCCCCAAATTGGGATACAGTACAGACTGAGCCAGTGCCACATATATTTCATTTAAGAGATTTCTGGGACGGTTTTTAGAGCTATCTATTTTGGTTGGCACAATATGTCTAAGGGTTTTAAAGATCCAACTGAGTTTCCTTATCCTCGCAGAAATCTGCTCAAGTTGAGCTTCAAGCTTTATTCCTTAATAAATTATTGCTGCGATGTACAGTTGATGTAGTAACCAAGTTCGGTTTGAAGCGGGCCGCACTCCCGGCAGCTACAATCTGTTCTTCAAAGTTCTTTGCTTTTGTCTGAGTTTTGTTATTGTTGCTGCAATCCAATAGGGTAGTTTAATATTCCAGCTAATGAACAAAGAACAGTCGAGTACAAACAGGGATATAATACCTACGTACCTATTTCAATTTTTTTCAGTAAAGGTAAAACAAAAAAAAAACGATTCATTGACTAAGTACCTATTTGTGCTACTCTTGCATTCACAACAGTAATATAAAATAGATAAACAATGATAATAACATTATTGACTCTATAATATAAATACCGTAAATTCGCAAGCGTAGTTACGAAGAACCTACATAGGTATCTACGTATGGGGCATCAATTAGCTTACCAGTGCAACACCTTATGCCCTCGATATCTTAAAAAATCATATTAGAAACTCAAATTACACTACTATGATTAAGTATAAATACAATGACCATCATAGTAAACAATGTCTTGTTATCATCGGATCATATTCCACAGATCAATCAATATTTTCCAATAATATCGATCTACACGCCAAAATGGCCGACTCAGCTGTTACATAATATTTAGCTGTGTACAATTTTCGCGCGGAAATGTTCTATTTTTCTCAATATGTAATTTCTACGTAATAATACAATATTATTATGAAATGTTTTGTTTGATTACAACAGTCAGCATCCGCAGCTACACTACATAGAATAAAATAAATCAGCATTTTAATTAGTAAATATTTACTACACCATGATAGAAAACAATAGATACTGCGTCTTTACTGAAGAAGGTCGTGTGACAAAATATAAAAGAAATGTGTCGCTTTTGTTGCATTGAGGTAGATCAAGACAAACAAAAGCTATGTCGTACCCTACTTGTATGACGAAAAAAATATATGTACCTATATCAGTTATGATTTTCCCAGGAGTATCGTGTTTCTATGTTCAAATAATTTTTGCTTGTAAATTAAAAATTGATTAATGTGCAAACATTTTCTAGAAAGCAGCTGATTATGGGCCGTCGTCGCGTCGACCGGACCGGGTCAAGCCCACATACGACCAACGTGCAACGGTACTTACCTAAATCTATTGATAATCCACACTCAGAATATGTGAATCCACATAAAAAATTTACATTAGTAAGAAGACACAACATCATTGATGTAAACATGCATGATCTTCTCATCCACAAACTTACAAGCTGGAATTACTTCTTCAAACTAAAACATATTATAATAGTTGAAGATTTATCAAGTCTCATTAAGATTTCTACATACATACTCACGACGAATTACAAAATTATCAGATAGGTAGGTCCTTTTGAGATAAATCGACCGTCGTCGTCGTAACAAAAAGGTCTTCCGTTACTACATTGGCGCCAAAACAAAACTTCATTTTTCAATTTACAAGTCTGTTGACCCCGATTCGCGACATTATTTTTGAACTAGAGTTGCGGTGACCGCCATCTTTTGAACTTTTTGTTCTCGAACAAGCTTTCACCGAGGCAAAGGAGATGTGTATTGTGAGCCTAACGGTCCGACCTACTTGCACAAGGATCACAGTTAAAAGAATCCGTGCGGTGTAAATGAGATACGAAAATTAATTTACCGTTGCAGCGTTGGTCTTAGCAAGATTGTATTCCATCATAATTCTATAGGACCATAATGTGTAAGAAGAACTGATAATGATGGACCTTCGTAACTTCTACGTACTGCGGAAAACCTAAAATAATAATATTTTCCTGTTTTCACATTGTAGCCAATAATAATTAATAATTGCATAATGTATTGCCTACATAAATAGTAGGTATATCATCAACTTATACACGTCAGGTTTTACCACAACGAAGCGATTCCATCAGTTACCATAAACATATTTTGGAAGCTTTTAGTTTTAAATTCGAAAAATGTGGCGCGTTTTCTGTACGAGCACTGGAATAAATTCGTACAGCATGTCATGTGCACTCGTGTTTCCGCTGCGTTGCGGTAGCTTCACCCAAAGTGAGGTCTACACTTGTTTTAATTTATTGGTTCACAAACAATGTCCACACTGGTTTTATGCTAAAAGTGTCACGATAAAAAAACTAGTAAGTAAACCTACATCATCGCATCTAAGGTAAACACCGCATACATATTATGGAAGTGGTACCTACTTGTTCCTACATGAGCTACCTGCCCTTGTCCGATACTATTTGGGGTCGCCGCAACACGTTTTCTTCTTCCATTCTCCCCTGTCAGAGGTCACGGCATCATTTAACTCCTTTCTCTTTCATATCATTCCTCACACTATAGAGAAATTAAAAAAAACTAAGTGAGTAATTCGTGAAGTTTCAGGAATGACACCTACCACTGCTTGTCTCTGCATCACCTAAAGGTTGACTGGTAGAGAATTCCTTTGGCATTATGTCCGCCTCTGTACTTTGTGCTTGAAGTGTGAAATAATTAAATAAATATAAAAAAAATATATATATATTTCTTTATTTATTTATGTACCACCAATTATAGCATCTTTACAGACTATTCCAATACGATGCTATAAGACATACATTATTGCTTTTATTTTTTTCAAAATACTTCTTCGAAAACTGTCTCTTATCAATTAGAATCAACATGCAAGGTATTTCGCACACGTGTATTGTTTTTAATTTCAATCACACACGTGTGCGGAAATAAAATTTTCCACAGATAGCTATAGGTGCAAAGAGATAATGCGTCTATGTATATGGCGAAAATATTTTTAATAGATAAATGGAATATCATAAATGGAATGAATCATTTAAATGTGATTATTCAAAAGAATATTTACTTAAAAAATAACAAATTAGTTTAGGTTGATAAGCGGCTGCATACCGTTGCTTTTCTTCAACCTGGTGAAAAAGCGAAGCAAAAACGCAAAACACAAATAGATAGTGGATAATTCATAACAGAAATACTTTTTGTTCTAATAACTTATTACTTACCTCGAAAGTGTTTTGAAAAAAAAACGTCGTTAACATCGTCGTCGTTTCGTCGTGACAGTACCTACTCGGTTCCTTCACATCTCACCTAACAAAGTTAATCTCCTCTCTCAATAACAAAGTTTCAGCACTAATAACAAAATACACTTACTATATTTTCATGAATACTCCCTGCTATTTAATATGATGTTGGTCGTGCTTTTATAATTTTCAACTGCCTAAAATAGTGCATTAAGTAGTCATCATCATCATCATCATGGGGGTTTAGATTTCCGCACTTAGTCCTTGAAGTGGACCATTGTGCGTGAGCCATGGTGGCCGATTACTCCAACCAGCCCACCTCCCTCCAGAAGCAGATTAAACTTCCCGGTCTCCTCAGGATATCTGCAAGTGATCCTCGCGTTCCCAGGGTCTCCTCGCGAATCTTGGTAACGCCTGTGCACTCCAGGAGCACATGCGCTACCGTCTCCTCCGCCTCCATGCACGCTCTGCACAGGGGACTGTCAGTGATACCTACGGTGTGGAAGTGTTTGTTCAGCGAGCAGTGACCACTGATGGTCCCCGCCATCAGACGCAGGCTATCTCTGTCCAGGTGCAGAAGGCCAGCTTTGGATCCAAGGATGGCATAGCTTCCCCCACTTGGCCACTTGGCCTACAACCTGGTGTCAAGGCCCACCATTTCTCTGCTTGTAATCGGGTGTGATCCTTTAACCAGTTCCTCAGCTGCTTGAAGGGAATGGGCACATTGGGTTCGGGTCCGTAGGGTTTTGTGCTGGATCCTCTTCTGGCAAGTTCGTCAGCCGCATCATTGCCGAGTGATCCACTGTGTCCTCTAATCCATTGCAGCGTTACCGTGTTGTGATTCAGCACCGTGATTCGTTCTAGGGCCTTGTGGCATTCTAGTATTAGTTTCGACGTGATCTGGTTACTCTTTAGGGATTGAAGGACTAAGGCACTGTCGGAGAGTATACGAATGTTGGTGTCCGTAACCTCCCTGGCCTCTATGGCGTGTGCTGCTTGGATGATGCCTACACACTCTGCTTGGTAGACAGAGTTGAACCTTCCGAGAGATTTTGATATTTTAATGTTGAGGTCGTCGGAGGGGTGTTCTCCGACCGCGACGCCTGTCCCATCGTTGGTTTTTGATCCATTAAGTAGTAGTAATAGCATTGTATCCAGGACATCTTCAGTCCTGACTGACTATCTGATTTAATAAAATTGTCCACAGATATGACTGGGAGGACAGGTAATGCGAACACATGTGCTTTGGCGACGACTTCCGACATTTGTCGAATATTTGTCATAATGGTTACTAGTACTTAGTTGGCTTGAAAATTTTAAAATAATTATAGTTTAAAACTTGCACATGGTGTTCATTGATCTGGAGAAAGCGTATGATAGGGTACCTCGGGATGTATTGTGGTGGGCCTTGAAAGAGAAAGGTATACCTGAGAAGTATGTAGAGTTAATTCGTGCTATGTACCGTGCTGTAGGTTTACATCAAGGGTCGGCTTTAAGTCCTTACCTCTTCTTATTGATCATGGACGCTTTGACGTCGGACATCCAAGAAGAGGCACCCTGGTGCATGCTGTTTGCCGATGACATTGTTCTTGTCGGTAAAAATGGACCTGAGATAAAAACTGAATACATGTTCTGCGATATTGGCGGTCTCTCCAGCTCTGCAGCCATAGCGCTAGATGGCGCGTCTCTTCATGGCGGCAGGTCACGGAAACGATCTGCGACTCCCGCATTCCCCTAAAACGTAAGGGGAAGATTTATAAAACAATGGTTGGACCTGCTGTGTTGTATGGATCAGAATGTTGGGCCACAAAAGGGATGAATGAAAGGCATCTTGCATGTCGCGGAGATGAGAATGCTAAGGGGGATGTGTGGTGTTACGCGAATGGATAAAGTAAGGAATGAGTATATTAGAGGAAGCCTGAAAGTGGCGCCGGTGACTGAAAAGTTGTGTGGTAATCTGTTGTCGTGGTAATATGGGCATGTGATGCGGAGGAATGAGGCAAAATGTCGTGAAAAAAGTTTTGAGTATGAATGTGGGTATTTGAGTAGAGCAAGACCAAAGAAACGATGGATGGACTGTGTTAAGACGGATATGGTAAGAAAAGAAGTGTCTGATGAGATGACGAAAAATATAGGAGTATGGAAGAAGAAGACATGCTGCGCCGACGCCAAATAAATTGGGGTAAGGGCAAGAGAATGATGATGAGTTTAAACCTATATAGTCACCCACACACCAAAAAGCGAATTCGCTTGATAAATTGTAGTAGGCATTGGTAACTTTCAGTGGGGTCAATTTCCGATGCTACATTTCCTTGCATACAACGGTACATATGCATCGTCTTGGGGGCTTGAAAAGTGGAAGCTTTCAAACCGTTTCGTTTTTCTACAGAACTTTTCATTCCCATGTATTTTTGAGTTCCGCATCATCGTTACAGTTGGTACCTACATCATCATTATCTTTCCCCTGCCCCTATGCCAGTTCATTTGAGATCGGCGTAGCACGATTTCTTCTTTCATACCTCTATTACTACTTGGCATCTCATCTCATAATACACCTTATTTCTTGCCACCACCTTCACACAGTCCATTCATCATTAGCGCTGGTACAGGAGGAGCTCGTAGCTTAATAATAACAGCCGCTCGAATCGATCTTTAGGTTAAGCCCTACTTGCTTGAGTTGGTCTGTGGATGGGTAACCACCCTTTTTTTTAGGATGGGCAGGCTACGGCCCTTGCGGGCCCCTCTCGTTATGCTGACATGTCTTTGAGGCGCACGTGGAACACGAACGACGTCGTGACAACGCCGTCGACACGGCCTGTCGTCATTAGACGGATGGACGGCTAGCTAGCCCATAGCTAACCGTCCACAGGCCCGCGTCTATGGTGGCCGGTAGCCACCACGTGGCCCCCGACGCCCGGTGCGTCTCCCGGTGTGGTTGGGGCGAGAGGCTCTCTCCCTCTCGCGTTCCGCCTGCTCCTTAGCTAGCATGACTACTTCGCAGAAGGAGGTGACGGCTTCCCATTCCGTCTCGCTCCGGACCATGGATTGAACCAGGGCCGGACGCGAGAGGTCTCCGCCCACGCAGGGCAGACCTCCACCGTGTGCTCCACCGTGTCATCCGGTCGATCCTCGCAGTGGAAACACCCGGGCGTTTCCTCCCGGCCGATTCAGTGCAGGTACCTCCCGAAACATCCGTGTCCAGTGAGGACCTGCGTCAGGTGGAAGGTGAGGACGCCGTGGCGCCTCTCCAGCCACCCGTGCCCTGCTCGGGGTTGCGACAGTCGCTCTCTCCGTGTCACAAGTGTGTCGTCGTGTCTGTCTCCGCGTGCAAGCGCGCAAGGACTATCGCGTCCAGATCCCATGGCGGAAATCCGGCAAGCAGGCCCGCCGCATGGGTGGGTGACCAGACCACCCTTAGGTACATACCAATTTTGCTCCGTCCCTCGGAAAGCACGTTAAGCTGTTGGTCCCGGCTGCCGGTTGTAGATCTTTGACAGACGTTACAGGTAGTCAGTGACCCAAAAAGTCTGACAACCAGTGTTACCAAGAGGTATCGTATCACCCAGTACTAACTGGCTTGTTGAGGTGAGATAGGCAGTCGCTCCATGTAAAATACTGGCATTCAGCTGCATCCGATTAGACTGGAAGCCGAACCCCACATAGCTGAGAAAAGGCTTGGCAGATATGATAATAAAATAAGAAATAAGTAGATTCAGTGCATTAGCCGTTGCATCACAGGTATATATAAGTATGTTATGGCGCTTATGTGGGTCAAGTGTGTAGTCACCTAGGCACATATTTATTCTGTAATTTGAGTAACAAGAATGATTTGCTAATTAAGATAAAAAATACGACTCTAGATATGCCTTTATCTGAGGAAATTACGATGCTCTGAGCAATCCTGGTTGACTTAGCCGAGATGATAAAAACTAAGTAAGAGGTCCTTAAAGAATCTATACTTACTTAATATTATAAAGCAGAAGAGTTTGTTTGTTTGGTTGAACGCGCTAATCTCAGGAACTACTGGTTCAAATTGAAAAAATATTTTGTGTTGGATAGTCCATTTATCGAGGAAGGCTATAGGCTATAAAACATCACGCTACGACCATTAGGAGCGGAGCAGGAATGAAAAATGTTGCAAAAACGGGGATATTTTTTCCTTTCGTTTTTCGCTCTTATGTGACGCAGACGAAGTTGCGTGGGTCAGCTAGTGTTATATAAGTTTTAATTTACTTGTAAGAATCGGTACTGTCATTCTATAACCATGGAAAACATTCAAATAAGGAAGCAATGGATGTAGCTACGAGTATCATGAAAGAAGGAAATTAAAATTAGGGAGGAATCCTTACTCGTACGTACGGCCAGAAACTTCCCACAGCTACTTTTTACTGAAATAGTAGGGATAGATTTTCCCGAGCTACGCGGAGGGAGTGGTGGTAGCTTAGTCCTGCCATTCCTGTATATTCTAATCCTTTCAAACAGAAGCAAGAGTCAGGAGTACAGAGGTGTTCTAAGGTTAAATATTAAGTTCTAATTTGAATAAGAAATACCCATGTTTGGCGGTTATAAGACCCCCGTTGATGTGCAACCAGCAAGGACAGGAGAGGCTCGGGTCCACCCTTTATAGCAGAACTTTTTATGTCATAATATTATTTTGCATACCAGCTGATGGCATAAACTTCATTTCGCAGAAAATAGTTTGGCAGATACTCATTTATCATAGGTTCATACTCATAATTTTGTAAGCCAGAATCATCTTCAGGCATACATTTCATATGCATAAGATTCAAAAGTAGAACCATCTTATCGCAGAAAGTTCACAGTCAGAATCATCTATTGGCATAATTTTCATATCGATAGTCTTTAAAGGCAGAACTATCATATCTCAGAAAGTTTACAGTTAGAATTATTGTTTGGCATACATTTCATATGCATAATAATGGAAAGACTCATCTATATCATATCACAGAAAATTCATAAAATCAGTTGATTGTGAACACTTGGTTTTTATTTCCCTGTAAAAAGCAGGCAAACAAGCATATTATATCGTGCATGTATACAAGCTAGCATGAAGCAAGCATGCAGCACGCAGCATGCAAGCAAGCATGCAGCAGGCAAGCAAGCATGCAGCAGGCATGTAAACATCTGAACATGCATATACCATGCATACAGCATGCATGCAAACAAGCATGCAGCATACAAACAAGCATGCAGCAATCATGTAGCATGCAAGCAAGCATGCAACATGCAGCAGGCATGGTTTCTGTCACGGCTCCGGCGCTGCGGGGCTACGGCGGTCCCACGCGAGCTGTTCGTCGCAGATGGGTTTAACGCTCACCACCGCAGCTTCGGCTTGCTGGCCGGCTTCGCCGGCCAACCTCAGCCGCGGCGGCGAGTGTCACAACCACCTGCTCCTCAACTCGCGGCCCGCCTCGCCCCTCCGCGCCTACGCGATTTTAAATTACACTCTTGGGGTAGGGCAAACAAGACTACGTGGAGTCGGTTTTGGAGCGATTCTTTTCTGTCACTAACTTTTCTAGCACAACATATTGACTTTTTAAGATAATATTTTAATTTTAAATTAAGGTTAAAAATGCTATTTTGTGGCATTGAAAAATGGCAATACTGCCAAATAAAATTATTCCAAATGAAATTCTGCAATCTTCATAGTATGCCAAGTGAAATTATATCAAATAATCGTCGTTCTAAGTAAACATTATTCTAAACGAAATTATGCGAAATATGAACAATGCCAAAGGTAATTATGCCAAATAAAATTCTGCTATCTAAAAGTATGCCATTCCAAATTCGGACATACACACATTCAGCCAAACAATAAGTATATTTAAAAAAAAATATGCCTTTAATATATTCGTTGAAAGAAAATTATGCCAAGTGTGTTATGCTAAATGAATTTCGGAGCAACAAGATTCTGCCAGATAGATGGAACCCGAGAGGCTCACAACTTCACTTCATGTTTACCTCAATCAATTAAAATAGTAAGCCAACATTGGCCACACAGTAGCCAACCTATTGGCATTCTATCGCCTCATCTATCACGTAGGGCAAAGGCCTACATGACTAAGATACCGTTTACTTTTCAGAAAACTCCTCGATCAACAGTTTTGTTCATTCAACTCTTTTTTTTTCTCGTTATCTGACTCACGGGCCACTGTGCAAACTTGTGGATGCCGCTATTTCGTAATGAGTAACATTGTGTGTTACTATATCGTATGAATCTAGCTGAAGGAATTTGCTGAAATGCGTTTTTTGAGCGTTACGCAGCGGATGTCACATAGGCGCCGTGTGACCAAAAGACAGTTTATTGATGTGTAAAGCTTTTAATACTTACTATTTAGGGATCTGAAAAAAAAAACCCTGTCCTTTGTTCCTAGCTTTAGGTGGGTAGATTGTCAACGAATAATCGCCTTAATTGACCATGGAGCTATTTTAATATTTTGTTTGAAAGTAAAATATCACCCAAAAAGTCTAAACTTATAACTCACAGGAAAACACGATAGATGTACGACCTACGTGGGACATCATTGAGTGTTCCATTTTTGAAATTAAGTCACACGAGCGCACAATAATAAGGTAAATTTAAAAAAAAATGCAAATCCAGGACACAAACTGCAATAAACGTCTAAGCAATCAATCCAAACTCTATCTAATCGACAACACTGATAGATCGATAAATTTATAAATCAGTACTAAAAAATGCAATCACATCAAAGTAAAAGTGGTTTATAAAATTTAACAGAACTCTCTAAAGTCATGACTGATAACGTTAAGTATTTGAGGATCAAACGGAACTCTCTATCAGTAATCATGGTTGATTAATCTAAGTAGGTGAGCGCGTATCTCCATGGGAATGCCGTGTCAACATTGCCGTAACAGGAATGTAGGGCAATGGCAGACGGACATCGGAACTTAAACAACTGCTAGCCAGGAAACTGGCCAGGACGCAGATGCTGCTGGACTTTTAAAAATAAAACATTTTTTTTTTTTATGTTGCAACATTGGTAAAGAAAGTTACACCTGCCTGCTTACGGACCGTTATTTCTAACTGTGATTCTGTGAATGTTCGAAAATCGAAAGTGTTGACTCAGTACTTCTGTGCAGAACCTAGATATCATGGCAATATTAAAAAAAAAAATATTTTAATATCAGCTGATGTTTGAAATATCGCCGCAAGCATTTTCTAAATTGCTTAGCTTGACTTTTTTTTATTTGTTTACTTATTACTTATTTAATAATGTACTTATTAAAAGCAGATAATTTTACACAGGTGCACGACAACGAGGCTCGGCCTCCGAGTAGAATGTTCACAACTCCTTTATATGTTCTGTGGTTCACAACATCAAGAAGGCAATGTCTTCTTTAGCGCCCTGCTCATAGGCACGGTAACATTATTCATTCATAGGTCCTGGCTGCGACTGGACTCTCAAAATACAATGTTCGACAACGAATATTTAAAGTAGCATATAAGTTGTACTACTAAACCAGTAATTCACGGAAACGGAAACATTTCCGAGATTTGTTTGTTGTCATTAACGAAAACAAAAGAGGTCAGTGTAACAAAGCATGCAGGCAGCAGTTCTTTATTGAAGTAATGACTGTAAGCAGTGCAGTAGATGCGTGAGACGTGAGTCAAGGCAGACGGTCCCTAGTGACTCACGCAAGAGCTCCAATTTCTTCACCAAACATACACTCATTAATAATATTCTAGGTAATTATAACAAATGTGATTAAGGCAATCATTTGTTAATTAGCTGACGCTTCATCTTCATAACGGCGACTTAATTTACTAACGACTAGGTACCTACTTTCTTTCTTGAAGAATTGTGCCCTCTTTGTCAGAACTCAAAATTAAATCCTTGAATTTTTGGGTGACCCTATTAACCTAAATAGTAATCAGCTTGATGGAATTGCCAAATTGGATAGAACTTATTATGGGTCCAAAACCTGAGGAGCTCGTGGCAAAATAATAACAGCCGCTCGGGCCGACCTTTAGGTTAAGCCGTGCTTGTCTAGGTTGGTCTGTGGATGGGTGACCAATCCATACATACCGAGTTTCCAGTGGTATCGTATTACCCAGTATTAACTGGGTTGTGGAGGTCAGATAGGCAGTCGCTCCACGTAAAATACTGGTATTCAGCTGCATCCGGTTAGACTGGAAGCCAACCCCAACATAGTTGGGAAAAGGCTAGGCAGATGTTGATGGCTCCAAAACCGAAAATTTGGTGCAGGGTGCGAATCATCATGTAAGGTACCTGGCCTTCTAACGACGACAGGCTGTGTCGACGGCGCGTTCGTGTTCCACGCGCGCCTCAAAGAGATGTCAGCATAAGGGGAGGGGCCTGCAAGGGCCGAAGCCTGCCGGGGTTTCGGGCTTGTTCGAAAGAGATACCGCGGCCCCGGAACATAAAGAACATAAAGGGCGAGGATAAGGAACATGGATGGGTTTTAGTCAGTAAGAGTCTGACACTCCCTCCCGCTCCGCCCAGAGTGGGAGAAGTCATTTGATGATTTCCCATCGGAAAAAAAAAAGGTACCTGGCCTTTTATAGAAAAAATAGCTATTTCACAGTAACAAGGTAACCTTTTAAATATTATTTGGGCATTTCCAGCAATCCTCGGGAACCAGCTTTGGAGGTTTTTCAATGGATTGAATTAATAAATATTTCTTTAGAGGTAGGTGCATATTAGAAGTAGACACTAAATACCTATATAATAATTATCTTGAACAAGGACTTTCCGGTTATATAAGAATATCTGACATACGTAAACGTTAGATAACTAAGAACCTATCTAAGTTTACACCATTAGTTATTCAGATCAGTAATTATTTGTTCAACAAAGATTTCGAACGGGTGGAGGTGGACCACCATCCCTCCATGTGGTTCACATATGTGCAATTTTATCATAATTCGTGTAGTCGTTAGGACGTAAAAAGGTTATAAACGGACAGACAGAATTGCTTACACATTTATAATATTAGTAGGAATAATTATGTTTATGTAAATATGTTTTCACCGTTTTCTGCCATGTGCTAAGAATTTTTGACAAAAGACCAATTTGATGGTTTAAAAAATCATAAAGGTAGCCAAAAAGGTCTAAGTAATTTAATTATTACACTATCTAGAGCGGCACGGGAACCTGAAAATAAGGTATCCATTTTAGAACCCATAGGTACCTACATACTAAATTATGGACTTGTAAATCATATTGCTACTGTATATTAACCTCTTACTTAATATACAATAACTAAACGCATAGTATACGAATATTCGTTTAATATTGACCTCCAGGTGAACCCTCTAACCAGTAAATCCAGTGAAATTTGAGTCTATTCTCGCCATAGCTGTAAAAACATGGCTGGTATGTACATAACTTTGCGAAATCTTATGGTGTAGAGTTTGGCTCGTGCAGAAATAGAACGGGCCTTCAGGGCTGGAACTAACACGGTGTGGGTACTGTTTCAGATTAATTATGAGACAGTTTGGAGACAGTAATTATACCTACTTTTCTGTGCCTAAGCAAGCAAAACATGGTAAAGAAACATTACGTTTATTTTTTTTTCATCGTGATAATTATCGGACTTGTTCTACATATAATTTATGGTTATCTAAGGTATGGAATCCAAATTCAAAAATCGACTGACGCTTTCTCATACTCAATCTCGAACCGATACTACAAGCACTTTGTGGTCAGATTTCTGCTGCTTAGTTGTAATGTGGTTACAGTATCACATAACTAAAGGTTATGGCATGACATGTAACTGGCTGTTCTTGATAGCTTTCGTAGTTTGTCGCAGCTGTGATCCGTGAAAGTTGAAACTTCGCCAATAAACATTATTGTCTCGGATTTGCTATTGGTTTTCTTTAGTTAGTTAGGTACTACCCTTTTGAATATTTGTAGTCCTATAAGGGGGGAGGATTTTTACGCCAGTTCTTTTTCTTCTCAGATAAAACTTTAGGAAGTGATGAAGAGCGACGGACGTTATAGCAGAGGACTGTCTGTAATGTTTGACAATTAAAAAGCGCTAATTCTCAGACTAATTTGATTTAGTGTCTTGGTTTTGCTTTTACGCAGCTTTTATAATCCCACGTGCCAGTTTCTGTTGGCTCATAAACAAAAGCCTCTGGACCATGTTTATTTTTTCCAATAAACTCCACCCACCACATCCTCCACGTGGCCATCCATGCACTTGTGTTTACGATGTCTTTTTTACCATCCTGCGTTAAGTATTTAATTACGGAAAATCACAATGTATTCATACCTGTCTGTAAATTGCTTTATAACATATCTAACTCCACCAATGCCCTGAGTGGATTGAATAACTGATCAGATCACTTTGGCACACTGAATTGGACGCATAATTATGTTTATTCAGTGCCAGCATTACCCTTCCTCCATTCTTCTTTTTAAAAATGGTCACTGATTATAATTAAAATGGAAAGCCATGTAAAAAGCTCAAAAAGAGCAGTCGACAGTTCTGGCCAAAACTGCCATGCATACCATACACCCAGGCAAAAGATAAGATCTAAAACGGATGCAACATCCCTAAAACAGACTATATCCGTCCCAGCCGAGATAACTAAGTCTGAGACGCGAGCAGCTGGTCCCGCATACCAGCGCGAAATCGCGACAATGTTTCTCAATAGACGACTATACGACAGCTTCCAAACCCCACGTTTGTTTAGAGAGCCAAGCACGTTTAAGTTACATTTAACTGCCATTCGAGTAATTACCTGGCGAGATAAGGGTTTTGAGAAACAAGGTTACGTAAAACAAAGGTACAATTCAGGTAAAGGACGCTCCATTTTATTATGCTTGTCCTTTAAGTGCCTGTTGCATGGGCGCTGATTTTTGCTGTTTAATCTGAAACTGATATTACAAAAATGGTACAAATTTTATGCAACTGAAAATACCTACGTAGCTTACTTATTTATTGATTAAAATTATGAACAACCCTGACCCGTTTTTCGACCTAATCAATAGGTATATTACCTACATGTAAAAGGAAATCCCCGACTTTAAAAATAGGTGCTGGAATCGTGCCGTCTTTTTTTGGATATTACGTTTGTTTTGATAAAAGGAAAGAACTTCATTGGTGAATTTGGCGACCAATGTTAGGCCAACTTATGAAGTTGGTACAATCTTCGTAGTATTTTATTCGTCAGCGTTGCTATTTGCTGAATTGGTTCAAATTCAGTATGTTCTACGAATAAAACCGATAAAAACACGCACGCCTGAACCATTTGTAAAAGTTAGGTACTCGCCATCCACACTGCTGTCCACCGGTGAATATATCCCAGCGTGCTAATCGCGGTCATTCCGCATTCACTCGCTAGCATCGCATCGCTGTACGCAAGTTCGCACGCTCAGTTCGAATTTGGCGCGCAACCGGTACCGGCCAGGCAGCCAGCGACGATCGCGCCTTTGCCCAACGAAGTTGTATCGAAACCAAGTGAAGGAGCGAAAACTTTTTGTTTGTTGTGTTGTGTTTACTTTTTGTTGGAAGTCATCGAACTGGTTTTACTTTATAATGAAATATTTCAGTGTTAGTGTAAGCCTTACTGTGGATTTTTTATAAATTAACAATAGTAAATACGCTGCCAACGGATATATACATGGTATGTAAAGTGTGTTGTGTTTTTTTATCAACTCGCGGTTATCATTATATGCGGTCAGTGCGAACTTATTTGATTGAGCTTTACATCCTTTGTTTAGGTATCACCGGCGACGCGTACTCTTACGCCCGAATAGTAGTAGTACCTCGTACTATAAAAAAGTTACCGTAGTATTTATAATGGACGGCGAAAGGAAAATCCACATGAGCGAAGGTGTCCCATTGAACTCGACAGGTGCGGCTAACATTTTTCTGAATACTGGTAAAAATACCAAAGTTAATTCACCCGAAGGGACTGTCATACATCTCAATACAGGTGACTTCTTAACTTTATAAAATGAACTATTACTAATTAATAATATAATCCTTAAACACGAACATGTAAATAACGTGGTATTTTATTGATTGCAGAGAAACCGTCAGACCTCGGCGTGCATATAAATACGACGTTCTCAATAGCGTCTTCCAAGAAAATAAAACTTTTGTTCGTGTTAAATTTTTTGTTGAGCGTGATTTGTATGGTGTTGAGTTGTTCCATCGCGTTTTACTACTGGAACGAGATGATTTCGATGAGGAGGCAGCTGGACTTGATAAACGATCATTTTATTATACACAACGGGAACCAAGATAGAGGGGTGCAGAGTGCGCTGGTGGCGCGGCCGAGGTCGCCAACCGCGAATGATCCCCGCGAGCCTCGAACCAAGACCTTCGACGACGAAGACGAAGAGCTCCAACAAAACGCCAGAAAATACTATGTCGAGGACCTGGGAGAAGAAGACTTGTTACTAGTAGACTCTAAGAAAAAAAATGCCAGCAAGGACAATGCTCCTGTTTATGACCTATCGGTGCTACAAAAAGGTTAATATGAACCTTCAACATTTATTCTAAGTTATAAATAAACATGTGTGTCTTAGTCATCACAATAATGTTTGTTTATTATTAATTACAGAGTTGGTGGTGGCTCAATTCAATGGTGCACATAAAGAATTGAATATGGGGATGCAATGTGAGTATTAAAATATTTAATGTAAATTCTTTCTTTAATCCAGTAAAGTCGTATAACACCAGCCGCCTACAGTCCCACTACATGGCGCATCCATCTTCTCAAATAAAATAATATATCAACCCAACATAAAAAGCTAAGTTAAAAATTTAATAAAAAGGCTTTACTTAGCTAAACAAGAAAATATAAAAACTATGAAGCAGAAATAAACAGCTGCTGATACCAGTGACTAAGAAATAATAATTATGTAGTAGTAGTACATACTTTGTTACATAATAATAATTATTCTAAAGCAGATAAATTCTTGATACTTAAGACCATCTCAACTAAAAATAGTTCTTAATGTGAGGTTCTAAGCTTGGTATTGGTTTGAAAATCAATGACACATGTTCACTAGGCAACGGAGAGATAAAGGAAACTCTGTATAAATGCCATAGACCGCATTAATCACAGATAGATACTATTTACTGAATCAAACTCTTTATTTGTGTACTTTATTCAAACCAATCAATAGATTATAACCTGAAGGTATCAGAATACTTTTTTTTGGTCATGTTCTAATTTAAAAAGAGTTAAAAGAATTTTTTAAAGTTTAGGACTTCTAATTTCAAATAACTTGCTACATAATTTATGTAAGCATTGATTTTTATAGGCACATAGGAAGCTTTTATTCAAAGTACACAAAAGAACAATACAATTTTTTAAGTAGTTGTAGATCTAATACTACTGCAAATATGTGATTTAAATGATAATTTATGTGTATGTGACACAGACAGGATACGCCTAGATATTTGCATTGTGTACATTACAATAACACACTATTTCCATCCTTAAACGGAAGTAATAGGGTTGATAATCCTAAGTACAGTAAGTTACTTGACATACTTACTTTGTGTTAAAGAAACTTAGCTCACAACAACTTGTATAGATGTGTTGTCGTAATTAATCTGCTCATAATAATTAAGCTTCCAGACAAAGTTACATAATTCCTTTTGTATGATCTGCATTCATTAATTGTGGCTACCAATTTATGGCTAGCTGTTAATTAATAGTTATTTAACCCGGCGAGGATGTGGTGAAAATAGTAACATGGAGGTTGTGGAGGGTCATATTGACCCTGTATATCATTAGGTTTAAAATACCTAAATTTATATTAGTGTACCAAATATTACTCAATATTATTTAAATTACATGTTATTTTTACGGTTTTGTCGAAATAAAACGCAGTTAAGAGTACAAAATATTATAATTAAATCACTTTTAGCAAAGTACTACAAAATAATCAACTTTTGCATAAGTTTTCTAAACTAACACTAAAAACAACAAAAAATAACTAACTTCTTGGACAATTAACTTTTAATTTGATATATACGAAGAGATCAATTAGTTGCAATTACAGCCTTATCATTAATTATGAACTACAAATAATTATTTTCTGTGATTGCAGCACAATCCTGGCAGAACGAAATTGTGCGTTCTGGACAAATATACTTATGGCAATCTTCACAAACATTGGCTGTCTTGCGATGGCGGGCGCATAAGGACAAACTTGACACCTTTTTCGTATAC
Source organism: Xestia c-nigrum (assembly GCA_916618015.1). Taxonomy (NCBI): domain Eukaryota; kingdom Metazoa; phylum Arthropoda; class Insecta; order Lepidoptera; family Noctuidae; genus Xestia; species Xestia c-nigrum. The sequence goes on along the minus strand of OU745245.1, from coordinate 6,109,480 downwards.
CTTGAACCCTAACAGGTGCTTCTTGTTCAGGTTCTCCGACGAATTCTCCAATTCTCTTGCGTAGCTGTCTCGGCAATTGAGGTGTTTCTTTGCGGCCCTTCAAGTGTTGAGTAACAAGCAATCGGCCTAATGTTTTTATAAAATGGCGACGCTTCTGGATAGTCTGCGTGTTAGACCTGTGTATAATGTACGCATTGATGCCAGCCATATTGAGCATTGCATAGAAGACAGTGAGAGACCATTTTTTCGAGTTGCGACTAACATCGTATGTCGCCGACAACTCATCTGCTACGTCTACTTCACCTTTAGTGGTGTTATAAAACGTATTTATCTCCTGGCTATTCATTGTGTACGAAAAAACCTAAAATTATAATAATATTAAGTAAAAAATATAATTGAAACCTTACATAAAATGTTACATCGCGGTTGTTGCGGGGTCATATTGACCCTTTCTGGCTGCACGCACGTGTTGCTCCCGTCACAGGGGGCGGCCGACTGTGCAGGGGCGCGGGGCGCGCGCGCCAGTCCCTTAGCAACAGCTACTGTGACGTTCAAAACTCTTCGATTGCAGAATAAAAAACTACACACGATTAAAAATTGACAGGGTCAGAATGACCCCTCCACATCCTCGCAGGGTTAAGGACTTAGATTTGAACCACGTTCTCTAACGGTTTTAGAAGCGCACGTTTTTATGTTTCTTCTTGATGTAGGTAAATGCGCCGAAATGCACATACATCAAGAGGTGCACTGATAATTGATCTGGCCTAGCATAGTATGCACTTTCAATAAAGTGTATGGCTATATTAAACTGGTCTTGTTACAACTGTCATGTGGCTTTCTGCACCTAATATTTGCTTTGTAAATAGAACAATTTGAGTCTATTGATTCAAGTACATCAACATGTGTTATAGATTCAACCTCTTCTTTTTAACTAATTGACCCCATTCAGTCAAACTTGGCTAGTTATCAGAAGTAGGTACATATTCTAATAAAGCTAGTCAAAACTTTTATAATATGCTTAATTTATACTGAAGGATTTGGTTTTAATATTCACTCTTATTGAAAAAATTAATATTTAATTCAAATCTAACTATAAATATTTCTCATTACTTCTATTAAAAAAGGGGATTCCCCTGTTTTGTAGGAAGTTATAATTAGACTGCATTCAATTTTTATTGGTCACGTTATCAGTTTATGTAAGAATCGTGAATTAATGGTAATCCCACAAAAATATAAATTATGTCAAAGTTGCCAGTCACATTTTTTTTGCATTACCAACATTCCAATTTTGAAAATTGCACAACAATTTAACTAAAACGCAATAGTTCTCAGTCTTCTTAGTGAAGTAATACCAATGAAGTGCACTTAATATGAACATATGACTTTCTAGATAACAGTAATAAGTGGAAATTGTTATCAAACTCGGTTTTGTCAAGAGGTTGAACAACTTAACTTACTGACATATATGCTAGTTCCTCAGTGAGACCTCCCTAAGTTAGTTGATTTTTTACCCTTCAAGCAAATAAATTATTTTTATTCTTATTCTACATGTTTTGTCGCATTACCATCTAAAATTACAGTTCTGGTTGAAACTGTACTTATGTTATGACTTGTTATTAGACCACTGGTTCATAGTAGCCAAATACATGAACTTGAGACACCAAAAACGTTGAAATTTTTAATTTCTATGGATATAAAAAATACCCAGGTATAGGACATAGGATGTTTATGTCGCAGTAAAATTGTCAAACACGTTATATTACAATATAACGTGTTTCTCTCTACGTGTTTCAGTTGACAATACTATTGTCAACTGAACATACGGAAGTATCTCTGCCCCCATATTCGGAACTTGGGGCACTCTCCCGTTAGGTTAGTTAGGTTCCTTTAAACCCTGCACTCGGAAATAGCTCCGTCGACTGCGCTTTTTAGGGGAATATAAAGTGTTTTAAGGTTAGGTTATATTAATCGGTATTTCTCAGGAATGGTACATTATCTTTTCATGAGAGTGGTACCACTGGGCAAGGGGGACCCCTCCTTCCCTCCACACCGCGTGAGTTGACTACCATCGCATGCATTTCACAAAAAATATTGCGTTTTATTGTAAGCAGTATGTTCGTTTGACAATATCTCTAGAGAGATTGCAATATAACGTGTTTGACAATTTTACGGTGACATTTATCCCGATAGGACGCCCCTGTAGGATAATATCCGACCGCCGCGTGAGCAAACCCCCGGACAAAAGCTACAATTATAAATCCAAAAGTGTGTCTGTTTGTTTGTCTTCTCGATTTCAACGAGCATTGGCTCTAAGTTCAAAAACACGCAAGCATATTTTGCAGTACCTAGTCCTGAATCTACGACTGAAGCCACAAGCAACAGCTAGGTGGCTTTATAAATTAAACTTGGCACAGAGCTCTTCGCGGGGATTATACACAGTTTCCAACTTCTAAACTAGATATAACTGCATTTGTATTGTTTGAAACCACAGCAAAGTTCGTGAGATTTAGACGTAATCTTGGCGTGCCGACGTGGCTAGCCTTTTCTTCACTTTAAGTTATCAGGAAGTTGAAAGTTCAGATAGTAGTGAAAAAAACAAAAATGAAATGAACGAATTGCCTCATTGATCTCCTGGCCACAAGCGTAAGCGCTAAGCAGGAAGTCCTGAGTTCGATTCCTCAGTCGTGAGAAGTGTAATTGGATTTTTCCGTATCACGAATTTCTCAGTAGCAGTCTGATTTGTGCCCGGTTGACGACAAAAGGCACGCCCCCTATTACATGGGACTTAATCATTACTGGCGAAATGAGGGTGCACTGTTGTAGGTGCACTTCTATGTTTATTATATTACTTGCTGCTACGGAACCCTTCATGGGCGAGTCCGACTCGCACTTAGCCACTTTTTTTAACTTCGCTGTGCCAGGTCAGTCTGTTATTGTTGCCTTTGATTTTCATGTAGGTATGTAATAGAACCAATGACTGATTTGTTTTCATCAATAATTTTACTGCGAGCATTAGAGATTCATACAATACAAGAATCACTAATGTTCACATTGGTATTTTATTTAGCTATCATAATTACATTGTTAGGTCAAGTCACTACGTACCTAGTTAAATAATTAAATTACCTATATAAATTGTTATTAATGGTTATTATTCTGATTTATGGAAAATACGAAAAATGTATTAGATCATCAATTTAATACTTTGGGAACTTTGATTTAGTTGTCGGTATAAGGTAGGTGAACTTAGGTCTTAAACAAACTTGGTTTCCTAACTGTTAGGTTTCTGTAAATATTACAAAAGTACCTAATTTCAATTTGAGTTAATATATTCCTTAAACTCCAAATATGTGAATTTAATTTTAAAGTCACAAGCGCCTATTTATTAGTTAAGTTGCCCCAGGCGGAGGGTATCCATGAGGATTATTTTATTTAACCACTCACAAAAAAGAAAAGTTAAATAATAATGTTTCCTTTTAAAAATATCGTCTAAAACCTACAATGTCATGGCGCTACCTTTTGCTACACAAGTTCACAACTCCACATAATTATACTCATTAACTCTTCCATTTTCAAATGATTGGTCGAAACAGACTGTTTTAAAACCAAATGCATTAGTGTTCTGTGTAAAAACGGGCGTAGAAATTGTCTTGTTGTTCAAAACAAATAAAACGCTGAACTTTATCAATAATCCCAAATTACTCCTGCAATTTAAACTACTTACATGTAGTCGTTAAGTAGTTTGCTAAAAGACGGATAAATTAAGCCAACGTGCTCTCAGTGTGGGTGTTTATGTAGGAAAGGAGGTTTCATTATTTAAATTGGTAATTTAGGCACACAAGCAGAATTTAATCGAGTTTGTAGAGTGCTTACTGAAATAAATACAAACAGAACACAGCCTTATTAACATTTTATTATCATTCAAAGTTTTAAAAGTGAGTGGGGTCGCGTACATGTGTTATAAACGTAATTGAATTACCCTCAACTTTTATGGTATCCTCGTTTTAACGTAAACTAAGCGACATCTAAATGAATGCCTAAATCAAAACGAAAGTTGTCAATACAACGTGTGCTTCTGTTTCGGCATTCGATTGGGCATAGCTTAGTGTTGGTGAACAATAACATTATTTTCAAAAAAATTCATCATTTTTTTTAACTTATGTGTTGCTATAATTATTATAAGTATGAAAAATCGGATACAAAAACAAAATCAGAATGCTTACACAATGTGTAATTTTTTTGTTAAATACCTAATATAAAAAAAAATATACTTACTTACTTTTATAAAAACATTTCATCTCAGAAATAAATGCAAGATTATTTCTCAAATATGCAAAACTGTTTTAAAAAGCACATCAAAACTCGATGTGTGTAATAAACGACACTCATTTTTGGATGTCCACGCAAGAACATTTTACGAGTCGCACTTATGTTTTATTAAGTATCAATTGAACGATTGTACCGTATGGTTATACAACTTAAAATTCCCTTAGAATACGTAGCAGAGCAGTACTTAATAGTATTTAAAATATTCAAATGTTTAAAAACCCTCGTTCTTGAGCTCTTGAACTTTTCGACTGTCGTATTAAGATAAACAAACGAGGCTAAATTCATTAGATATTCCTAAATGTTTGACTAAAGTAAGTATATTTTTATTTATCTCAATCGTTTTTTAGAAAAAAAAGAAACCCAGATTGTCTTCGTTTGACCGCTTATTCTGATCACTATAATATGCGGTCTAAAACTAGTCTGTACAGGGTCCAAGTCTGGGGATTATTATTTCACTAAAGTAATATAATATGAGTAGACAGGACAGCAGTCCACAATGAGTTGCAACGGATTTTTATAAAAAAAAACCTGCACAACCACTTTTTAAATTTTGTTCAGCACGTAGACTAGGCTAAAATCTAGAATCAACCTGAATACCTGCATTCCGTTATAATTATGCGTATATTTTTAAAACAACAAACAGATAGGTATACCAAAATATTAGCTGCTTATCGTTCGGCGCCTGCGCACATTACAAAGATCAAGAACTATGTCACTAGGCTATGGCTGTGTCACTGTTTATTATCGTTACTATCGTAACCGCGATATTTTTAATAATATTGTATGTTATGCGATATGATAAACACTTCTGGTTTGTTGATAAGCAAAAGAAAGTATAACAAAAGTGCGACATCCGTCATCCAAATACAGGTTAAGCAAAGGATTTAATCAGTCCCCACATCTTTCCATCCTTCGTCAGACATATGCATATCTCTCCCAGGCTGCTCCAGAACAGCCTAACTCCACGACTTCGGTCTCCAGCCACATTTCTAGGGATGTCTAAAACTGTGCTTTCCGATACGTTATCCTCGCCATAGATTCCTATGATCTCATTAGGGGCCAACATTTCAAGGTCACGTCGTTGGAATGCACTCGTCATTAGGGCCAGATATTTTTTGATTGCGTACCATTTCGATAAGTGCGGGGCTCCCCCAAAAAATATTTTGAGCGATCTTTAAGGCGCTTAGACGAGCTAAATTAGCAACTCTATTTGTGGTGGTTCAAACTTCGTTTGAAATGCTGTTAGAATAATTTGATTGGATTAAAAAACTGAAACAGTATCATGCTAATATATTGCTTGTAGAATTATTCGCCAAAAAATCTGAATGATCGCATGCATATTAGTATGTTTTTTATTGTTTGAAAGATATTTTTAGAGATAAGTTCGTGATTTCTTTTTATCGAGCCAAATTAATTGTACTTATTTTGTTTTCAAAACAGTATCATACTAGCATATATCCTGAAGAATATCATATATTTTTCTGGTCTTGTTTATAGCAGTGAATCATATACTTTTAGTAATTATAAAACTCGCGTTTAGCTCATGTAATCGCCTTAAAAATTAACTTTTCTAAATTGGATTCTATTCTGCCGGTACACTAATCTTCTGAGCAATGTATCAAATTCCTCGTGCCACATTACTGTTTTAGAATGACTGAAAAGTTAAACTGACCAAGTTTTCTAAGTCTTAATTACCAATTTTTACTTATCTCCTATTTCTTGTCCTCAGCCATCATGGGTCCTTGGGTTCGCGACGAGGAGGTTTCTTCGAAGAACAGCGAAGACAAGATCGAGCTGAACAGCAACTACGTCACCATTAAAGATGGTGGTCTCTACCTAATATATTCTCAGGTATGCAGCTACTTATCATAATGACTGGTAATTAGTGTACGATACTTAAACACGTGATTGTGCTCATGATAACAAACAACTTTTACTATGGGACCAAAGACGAAATCGCGGAAAAAAATCAGCTATTCAGTACATTTATGTTCGCCTAATGTACTGAATAGCTGATTTTTTTTCGCGATTTCGTCTTTGGTCCCATAGTAAAAGTGGTTTGTTATCATGAGCACAACCACATGTCTAAGTATCGCACACTAATTACCAGTCACCCTATATAAACTAGCTGACCCACGCAACTTCGTCTGCGTCACATAAGAGAGAAAACGAAAGAATTAAAAAATCCCCGTTTTTGCAACATTTTTCGTTCCTGCTCAGCACTTAATAATCATAGCGTAATAAATGGACTATCCAACACAAAAATAATTTTTCAATTCGAGCCGGTAGTTCCTGAGATTAGCGCGTTCAACCAAACAAACAAACTTTTCTGCTTTATAATATTAGTATAGATTTTGTTATCAAAGAGCGCGCGTCTTAGGATTAGGATAGGCAGATGATTGCATATGATGATGGCTCTAGTCTACTTAAAAAATCGGTAGGTAGAGCTGTAGCACCATGCATGGGTCCCAGTTCATTAAAAATAAAAAATAAATATTGTTATACGATAGGATCATAGCCATGGCATCGTGTAACAGGGCCGACCTTATCTTTATCCGGCTTCCGGGTACAATTTAAACCCCCGGACAACGAACAGTTTTTGTTATTGTCAAGTTTTGATGGTGTGAGAATCTAACATTGATTATAAGTATGTGTAAGTATGAATGTGGAGCTTGGCACAAGCAAAGAGAGACCTATACCAAGCAGTGGGTGAAGTGAGGCTGTAGATGATGTGTATGATAGTCTAGAAAGCCTAGGACAAAAAATATAACCCTGTGTATAACACAGTTAGGTAACAAAGCTATTGCTAAATGCTGTCAGAAATTTTTGAGTTTTGCTTTGAGAACTTGGCTGACACACTACCGCTTGTATGTAACAAGTATCCAAGGAAGAGGTACTTAGGTAACCTAATTCTGCTGCGGGACTCGTCGAAAGAGATACATAAATGCCGGAACATACAGGGGGAGGAAAGAACATGGATGGGTTTTAGTCAATAAAAGTCTGACACTCCCTCCCGCTCCGCCCAGAGTGGGAGAAGTTATTTGATGATTTCTAAACCGAAAAAAAAGAGTAACCTAATTCTAGCTTTCGTTTTTGCCACAATGGGACAGACAATTGTAGCAGCGTCTAGTACACACATTATAGTACGCCGATGAGTGTTTACGTTCCACATGATAAAGTTTATCGTTCTTTATCGGACACTATAGGCACAGTACGACTGATAACAAGTAGTAATAATAATAATACTGGTTTATTAAAAAAATGGGATTTTTTAGCCATAGAGTTTGAAATTCTATGTGATAATAATGTTGGCTGACCTTAGATTGTTCTACAAGTTGGTGTCACGAATTAAATGAATATCCTAGACACAACCAATAGGTAATTTGGTCATCCCTCTGGTTCCTTTGAGTGTGGGGAACAGTCGCTTAGGGAATTAGGGTGAAAACACATTTCCACGCACGGATCAATGTTTTCAAGTATGTATCTCATTTTACCACGTAAAAGCCTCTTCTGTTGGCACAAGATATAAAGTCGCTAGGATCCGCATTCATTCGCATCAGAAACAGTTTAACGTGTCTTGGCTAGGACCTCTCAAATTTGCGGAAGACACCTGGATAAGGGACGCAGAGAACCGGGAATGGTGGCTGCAAAAAAGAGAAGGCCTAATACCCAGCAGTGGGTGATTCTGGGTTGATATGATGATGATGGCTTGGACCTCTCACTTTAGTGAGTTCTATGAGACAGAAAGGGAAAGGGTGCAAGAAGCCGTTTTTCATAATGATATAAAGGGAAATTACGGTTTTTTCCTTCGATTAATTTCGTTGCGGGATCCAAATGTGAAATTCATTCTCTGGGACTTCTTTAAGCTTCATTGTTTCGGCGATTTTCTGGTGGTCGCCACTGTTGATTCTGGCTTTCAGGACTTACAGAGGTTTCATACTTTCTCGTTATCCATACATAATAATAAATACAAGTATCATCTGTGCATATAAATGTGACTTCACCCTAAGTCAAGGGAATAAAAGAGTATTACTTACTTGTTCAGCGAAAACAGTGGTAACTACTTTGATAGTGATTTGACTGCCCATTCCTGGCAGCTACTCAAAAGTTTAATACAAACAAAATATACTAGGTAAATAACAAACGTAACTCCGTCATACCATATACAGAACATAATTTATGAAAGGGCTAGCTGACCCACGCAACTTCGTTTGCGACACATAAGAGAGAGCAACGAAAGGAAAAAAAATCCCCGTTTTTGCAACATTTTTCATTCCTGCTCCGCTCCTAATGGTCACAGCGTGATGTTATATAGCCTAAAGCCTTCCTCGATAAATGGACTATCCAAAACAAAAAGAAATTTTCAATTCGAACCAACAGTTCCTGAGATTAGCGCGTTCAACCAAACAAACAAACTCTTCTGCTTTATAATATTAGTATAGATATGCAAAACCACTAGGTATCAAGCAGTTCATTCCAGACTTGGTATTTATTTACTTTAATTATGACTCACTTTTATTGCAAACGTAGCTAAAGCGATTTACGTTACAGACAAACAATATGTTATATTCCTTATTTGTCCAACGTATCGTAAGAACATTGACAGTGAAAAGTAGGCCCTGTCGACCGCAAAATATAGGGATTTCAATGAATATAACTAGACCGACGTAATACCCTGTGGTTGTGTACGTCATTCATGAAAAATACGTAGTTTTAAGGCTTATTTAATTAATGAGGGCACTGCTCTTTACCTGTCCTACATCTGATCTAACTTCTAAAAGAAAGAGAACTGTATATTACAAAGAAAAATAATGCTTACAAAGAAACCAAAATACGAATTCGAGAAATAAAAAACATCTACCACTTCCTTGTACTCCTCTGCTACCAAAAATAGCGATAGCATGACTGTTAATGATTCAAAGAATTTATAAAAAAATACTAAATTACACTTATCATTCTCCCCAGGTGGTGTACCTAACACGATCACCGAACTGCTACTTCGTATGGGCGCGACAAACCGGCAAGGAGCCTCGTTTACTCTCCACTTGCGCGACCGGCGACGACTCGAGCCAGCGGCCTCTGAACAAATCCCAGATGTCATGCTCCGTTCAGACTGTCGCGAGATTATACAAAGGAGACGTCGTGAACATCGCTCAAAGAGAACCCAACAGAACGGTATGGCTAAGACCAGGCTACAGCTACTTTGGTTTCGTAAAACTTAGTTCCTAAACGGCTGTGAATTAGTTAAGAATGTAGGTAAAATGGAAGTTTTGAATGAACTCTGAGCATTCAACTGTGAGTCAGAGTGAATGTTATGCAAACAATGAAAAACCTTAGCAGTGTGGTGAGGGATTTTTTATTTTCTTAACCAGGTTGTTAGATGTCAATTTTGTTATTCAGGTCGGGAATAAACCAGTTTGTTTAGACAGAAGAAATAAAATCCCCGTTATTCATACGAATAAAGTGACAGATTTCAGCCACAAGTGATCACTAACGTACTGTCTGTTATTCACTGTTTGCATAATTTTCACGTAGTAGCGAGGTGTGATAATATATCACTTCCAGTGAGAGGATTGGTGCTAGATACGTATAAGAAATACCATTGTTACAATAGGTAACAAAGAAAGGTTCGCTCAAGAAAGGCGAGGTAAAAATGTACGTATGTTTTTAGGTGATAGCGCGTGCCATAATGTACATAATGAATTACGAAAGCATCACACTTCGCGTGTATTGTACTTTGAATTCATAATATTGATGTATGTATAAGCAATTAATGATTCGGATTTCGATATCTTCCATTCAATACGGGTCCGCGTATTGACAATTACCAGTTTTTGATCTCCTACATAATTGGTAAGAATAATCCCACTTTTCGTACCAAATTCTCATGTTAAAAATGAAAAAAAGTTTATCTCTCGGTTATAATGATTATTGACAGTTGTACATATTATAATTAAGTTGGAATAATATCGTAGTGTTGACTACGTTTGTTGCTCAAGAGCATTATTTGCATTGACTCTTAATTTTATGTGTTAGTACAGTTACGAGCGAAAATAATTATACACTTAGGCTGCCATCAGACAGGCTGCATCGCAGCAACCGCGCTCAGTCTATATTAAAACTGCATGGAGTTTTACGTTCGACTACGTTCAGTCATGATATCAGCTTCACGCGGTCGGCTGCAGTCCTGTGAAGTCAATATTAACTGCATATAGTCGTAACTTCGACTTGACGCGGTCAGCCTCAGTCGTGTAGTGTCGACGCACGCTGTCCATCGCTAACCACATACAGTTGCAACTGCACACTAACTGTATGCGGTTGCTGCACACAACTGCAGTCGACCACATTAAGTTGATATCATGACTGCACGTCGAACGTAAAACTGCATGCAGTTGAATATAACAACTGCATGTGGTTTCTGCGATGTAGTTCGTCTGATGGCAGCGTTACCTAAGTTCTAAAGAGATTATCTTGTGGAATAACAACATGTGTGAAATGCAACTTTGAGATAAGACCTATTTTATAACAAATTGGTTTCCAAAGTTGCTAAACATATATTGGTGCTCATGACTGTACATGTAATTAATTCTACATTTTGTTAGTTTTTTTTGTATGCAATATTAATGCTATACCACTGCTGAGTACTAGATAAGTATAGATGTAAGTTACCAATAGGTGTTTGGTATTTACCTTGTAGTATTTGTTAAGACTGTTTTGGACTGACATAGAATGCCGGCAAGAAAAAATATACCATACGGATTTTCTGGATAATGCCCTTGGCTTGAGGAAAGTTTTGTATGTTGCTTAAAAAAACAGATTAAACTCAAATAATGTGATAATTTAAACGGCATACAAAACTTACAATTCAGCTATGATAAATATTAATACACATATAGTCGCCTTTAAAAGACATGTGTTGAGCCAGATGGGGTATTAATGGTGTATTTATATTTACCACACGAATTTGCCATGTATGGCATTTATAACACGTCCATAACTTTACAGTAGGTGCTAATTTCAATTAAATCCTTATCCTTCATTTTCATGATAAAACGTGGTTTCACTTTAATCTATATTTAAGCCTAGATCTTGGTTTGTGACACAAACTATGGCTTTTGATGTCTTGATAAACACTTAATTAAGTTTATCTTTAGAAAATTTATACAGTCAGTTAAATTAACGTAGCTCCTATTTATTGTGCCTTAAAAACCATTTTTGTAGTTCTTATATTAAAACATTTGTTGGTAGAAAAACAGAAACAAATGACAACATCGTTGATAAACACATAATTATCATAGTCATACTTTATAGAATACATGTTTCATTGTTTGTGCCAAATCTACACGAGTGGAATAAAATATTGGTAACAGAAACCAATAATTTCGTAACTATTTCGAAAATAGAAACGGTGCCTAAGTTCAAATATCCATGAAAAACGAGCTCAGAGTTCGTTTCCGCTCGTGTAGACTCGGCTTAATGTAGAAACCCAGTCAGTATGCAAATTACATTTCCAGCGTAGTTTTCAAAAATGGATACTTCACGCATTTATGTTAAGCCTTAACTAAGTAAGTATTCAAGCACACGATCGATTTAAAAATAAGATCAATCGTTTGATACGATATAGAGCTTCCATAGAAGTACATAGTACTAAGAGACCTGAGTCTCTTCAAAAATCTTCAACTCGTAGCTACAAAACGTACGAGATGAACATGTCTATCTCGTACTTTTTCTACCTACATTGACGATTAACGAAGTCAGTGGTCGCATTGGTCGATCGTCAGCACGAACCCTTATTTATAGGAATATTAATCATTGATGAGTCGAAAAAGGAAACGTAAATATAAAACTTAGTTTTATTTTGCGTTCAATCCGTGTTTAATTGATAAAACAATACACGTTCCATGTTACATTGAGTAGTTATATAATTATAAGTCATTTATATTGAAAAATGTGATATCCTTAGTAATAAAATTTAATTTGTATGATTTTGTGAAATTCTTAATGTACAGTTATGTTCATTGTCTACTTAAAATTATTTGGAATACGTGTTGAGTATTTCTTTGTATAATATTTTTGGAGATGACTCCCGTCCACAAATAAATGTGCCTTACAAGTGAAATTTGTTCTCCTTTATTTTTGCATGCCAGTTCCCATAAGCAAGATTCTTTCTTCTAAAAGAATGAGCCTGTGACTACAATGATTCCACAATTTCAAGTCATAATTTAGTGTGAATATGATATTATTTAGGAGTAGGACCTTTCCATCTAAACTAATAAAGAGGAAAGATTGTTATTTCGCCTGTCTGTTATGATTTAACTGGAGAACTACTCGGCCAATTTAAAAAAAAAAATCTTTCAAAATTAGAAAGCGAGATCTACCAAGAAACAGGCTATAAATTATATTGATATCATGCAATTTTACCGAGCTACCACAATTTTCGCGGGCGGCGAAGTGTTAGTCCGATAGAACAAAGGTAAACGAATTTTTAATTCAGCGATTATCTTCTACAGTCCACAGCTGGACGTAGGCCCCTTTTATGACAGGTGCACGCTTTTTTATGCGGCGATCTAAACTGACACTGGGGATAGTTACCCCCCAATATCGTGCTGGCAGATAGTGTTAGTGAACCGAAATGGCTCTTATTCATAAAGCCAACTGGCTACCGCTATTAAGCGATGAACCCCGTGATGAATGGTTCAACTAGGAATTCCTATAAAAAGCTACAAGCTGCAGTTGCTTTCTAGCACGGGGTAGAGCTTGTTTTATCCCGAATTTAATTTCTTCGACATAGTGCAGTTCACAACTGAACATTAGGTAGTAACTCACTTAAGGTGTAGGTACAATGCCACTCTTATTGTATCATTCTGACCACCCATAGTACGGCGGACCCATACGGTTGATGGGGTTTTCCCAAAGAAGGTTCAGAGAGTCAGATTATCGCTTCTGGATCACCATGGAAGACTAATATTTCTTAAGAAACATGAGCTTATTTGTGGTTGAGAATAATTCTACAAAATATATAGCTCGTCATTTATTAAATTACCGTTTGCAGTTTCGATAGACGTTTCGTTTTAATTGTATGTTTCTAAACAACCATGCTAAAATCAAACGTTTTCAAATGTCACTTAACGTGAAACGGAACGGTTATATTTTATAACCTCAAAAAATCCAGAAATAGTTGTGTTGATAATTTTATTTATTTGTAAACTTGAATTAAATAAAAATGCTGACCAGGTACCGTTTTATTAATTAAACTACTGATCTCATATTTGGTATGTTACTTAACACTCATACATTCCGTTTATTCCGATCTATTTTTTTCAGGCTCCGATTTAGACGAGACTTTCGACTTATAGTCAGATGTTTATCCGACAAGCCCTCAGACGGCGATGAAAAACTACCTGAATCCAAGCCCAAAGCCGCAGGACAACAGAAGTCCTCAGATAATGCTACAGAAAAGATTCAGGAACTTCTTAAGTTGATGATGGCTGAGCCCAAAATAAAAGAGAGTGAATACAAGGATAAGTTCGCCACTGCACCAGTGATACAAAGAAAAAAGAAAGTAGATGAATTTGAAGTCAAAACAGAGAAAATAGGTACTTACGCAATAAAATTAAAATTCAGTTTTTGTCATGCAAAAACATTGGTACGAGTATCAATCAGTATGCAAATCATATTAGGCCATTTGTTTTTATTTAATAAGTATGTATTTAGTTTGAAATCTGAACAATTTATAAGCATTTAGATCCAGCAGATGTATGTAAATGTTTTGGAACCCGATTACTGATTTGCAGTGGTCTGATAGGCTCCAAGTAATGACCTTCTATTTCGCTATTACCAGTAAAATCGTATACTGGTAACTAAAATTAAACTACTAACCAGATCTTAACATAGCTGAGAAAGGGGAGGCAGAGGTTGAAATAAAGTTGGAGAGACTTCAGATGATCTAGCTAAGCAGGGTAAGTTTTAACACCATAAATTAATATTTTTTCAGAGGAAAGCATCACAAAAGCGGCAGGTGATGTGGCACAAGCACTTGGTGGAGATGTGAAGCAGACTGAATCTGAACTGCTGTCCAGAGTGCTGGGCAAGATCAACCAATCATCTACTACCCTCAGGTAAAATATTAGTTCAGCAATACCATATTTTATTTATTTATCATAATGTGCCCAACTGCCCACAATATAGCCGCATGCTTCTTCTCTATGGGAGTACAGAAAATATCCTGTAAGAGACCTGCATTAAATGTTTAAAATTACAACTATTACCTGTAGGCACCATGTTTACATTTTAACAAAGAATAACTAGCAGTTCTTAATAAGTGTAGTGTAGTCTAGTGCTGTAACCATCGAATTGCCAAGTCATAGCTCGTTATAGCCAATGCAAGCAACTCGGAGTTTTCAGATTTATAATTTATTACTAGCTTGTGCGCAAGCACGTATCCAGACTTTTGGTTCGGGGGGGGATAAACATCGAAACAATCATGAAAACTGTGCATGGGCGCAGGCACATTTTTTTCCACAAAAAACAGTTCTATGTTTTTTGCACTTCGACTCGGATAATTATGTTAGACTCAAGGAGTAACTTGGCCGATCTATCCGAAAAAGCCTATCAATTAAACAAAAGTAGGATTCGAAAAGCGAGTGTAGTAGCTTGAAAATTTTTGCATCCATCTCGAATTTGATAAGTTTTCTTTTGTCCTTTATTAAAGAAATACGCTAAATTCTGCCTATTAAAGAAAAGTTTATGGACGCAAAGGGCATAAGCAGGTAATATGTCTGAGCACGCTCATATATTTTCTGATAAATTAAGTTAATTTTCCCCTTAATTCCACTCAGAAAGGAAAATAGGAACGAAAATTTTTGCTTTCTGGCTCGGATGCTAAGTATTTTCTTGTGAAACTGTGTAAAAAATCCCTGTAATCACTACTATAATTTACGTACTTCGTTTTTAGGCAGATTTCGGGGGGGGATAAATCCCAACTATCCCACCCCCTGGATACGTGCCTGCTTGTGCATATTGTATTATTATCACTAGATTGGTCATGGAGAATATCATGAGAAAACCAAAAACATGCCTGCTTAATATTTCTTGATGGCATGTAAAGTCAAGTCAGAGGCCCGTGGGTGGCATAAAAACTCTGACTTCAGATCAGGTACTAACTAAATGAAAAAGAAAGAATAACCAAATGATTACTGACTTTCAGTGACCTCCTAGTCGGCATGAAGATAGACCGCACAAAAGAAGCAGAAGACGTGAAAAAGACAGAGACTAGAGGACAGCAAGTAAAGCGCTTTGTCAACAAGACTAAGGCAGAAACACAGCAGACCAGATACTCTCAGAGGAAAGCCAGACCAGCAGACGGGGAGCAGCGTGGGGAAGGAAGAGAGGAAAGGAGGAGACAGTAAGTTAATGGTCTAAATATTATAGCCCTTCAAATGAATTTCTATTATGATGTTAAAGTTATCTAGTGGTACTTGGGTATTTTAGTAACCTGCACAAGTGCACATACTAGACGTAATAAACTCAAAATATATTGTGGATTTTATCTTATAGCTAGTGTAACGGGTCTTTTAAGCCTGTTACATGAAAGCGGATTTATTTCTTTAAAATTATTTTTTTTGTGTAGTGGTCACACTGATTTTTCTTAGCTGTGGAGTTTGTCTTTGACAACTGTCACTTTCCGACTGAACATTTTGGAAGAATGGTGGTAATCTAGATCGCTCGATAATAAATCCGTATAATCGGGTTACAGGACACCGGAAATTAGATCGAAATGCGTTAGCTGCCGGTAGTCTTCCATGATTCCCCCTAGGATTCCGTTTTATTTCAATGGTAAGCGAGTTGTTCGTGTTTGCAGCCCAATGAGGTGTTTCCTTTACCTTCTACAAATAAACTTTGGACGCGC
Source organism: Xestia c-nigrum (assembly GCA_916618015.1). Classification (NCBI taxonomy): domain Eukaryota; kingdom Metazoa; phylum Arthropoda; class Insecta; order Lepidoptera; family Noctuidae; genus Xestia; species Xestia c-nigrum. The sequence continues at coordinate 6,093,243 of OU745245.1, read as the reverse complement.
GGCTCCTACCAACTCACCTGGGACGCACGCCTGAGTGGAGGACCCAGGAGATGAGCATCGTGTGTGGTGGGCTGGTTATACTGGCCTTGGTATAATTTTAACTGTAATATTCAAAAAAAGGTGCAATAATGATCTGACCCTCTGTCTTAGTTTTAAATACTCTTTTCTTTAGGGAGGAATCTTCAATTGTTTTAGTTTTAAGCCCAGCAGCCTACGGGCAAATAAAGTTAGATTTTTCTTATAACTTTGTTCGACTTTTATTGATGCCCCCCGCTAGCAGATTAAAGGTTCTAATGCCTGCTGCCTGAACAATCCGTAAGCATGGTGTGTGCTCTGGCGCCCGAGGTTCATTTTTAAACTTATATTTTGAGCACACATACATTATTCATATTTTATTTTCACCCAGTAGCTTCACAACAGGGAAAGCATTAATAGCATCAATAAATATATTTTTTTTATTTTTTATTATTACAATTGTCGCTCAGCGAACAGGGACTTGAAGTAGGTTGTCTGGTGCTTGTTTATGAGTATTTACGGTCATTATTGCACAATAATTAATTAACCTATGAGTCTTTTGTTTGTTCATCATTGTTATTTTAATAACTTTGTGTTTATTTTAGTTTGTGACTCATAAGTAGTACTTAACTTATTTTGGTGAATCTTTGTAAACAATGTTTGGCGTTTACAATTGATAATTTTGTTTATTGACTTGTTTGTTTTAATAACATGTTTTTTCTTAGCAAAACCAACATATTTATAGTATAGACCGCGTTTAGTTGTTGCACTCAACAGGAAAGTTATTTTAAAAAACTAAGTTTAACTTTGTATGTAATTAATTTAATCTAATTGTTAAGTACAATATTGTACATTTAATTTAACTAGACTTAAGCTGTTTGTAAGTGATTATTGCACTTTTTTAAAACAATATTTAACTTAGTAATTTTTCATGGGCAAACCACATTGACTTTCATACTTAACCTCAAACTTGAGAATTTATTTTCAAATCTTAAAACTTTTTGACGTTTAGTTCTTGCTTATCGCTTCTTATTCGACTTGCTGTTTTGTTAATCATGGACAAGGGAGTTCAGTTTCCGCCGCTTCAGGAATCGGGTGATCTTGATACTGGTACTGCTGCTGATGTGAATGCTGCTGAGAAAGTTCATGAGATGGTTAATGTCACAGATGTTAACAATCCCTTTGACTCGAGAATCGCTCACTCTTCTTCGGCTTTTACGGCTCAAGCGTTGCCTTCATTTAATTCCTTGAATGCGCTTGTGAATGAAAATATTCGAAAAAACTTTCCTCCTCTCTCTAAATTGCCTGACTTGAAGAAAAGTAAAATAGTTTATACCGGTAAATCTTGTGTTCGGGAATTTATTACCCAGATAGAAGAATATTTTCTTTATAAAAATTTCAATGAAAACTTGCTTGTTGGTTCTTTTTCAGATTTGCTTGATGGCATAGCACTTAAATGGTTTAGATCTGTACGAATTCGTATTCCTTCTTGGCATGCACTTAAGCTAGCTCTTTTAAAACGTTTTGATAAACCTGACTTTGATTACTTCTTAGAGAATGAGCTCCGCACCAGAAAACAGAAACCGTCTGAGTCGCTTCCTGATTTTATCACTGAAATTTCTGATATGGCTAGTCGCCTTTCAGAACCTTTGTTTGACCAAACTTTAGTTAACGCCATAAAACACAATATGCTACCAATTTATACACCTTTTTTGTTTCTTAGGCAGATTGATTCAGTTGAACAATTTCTAGAACTTGCAAAAGAACTGGAAGTTGTAGTAGACAGAAAACCCATCAAAGAGGCTAAACCTGCAGTTAAAGTAAATGCCGTTTCTAAAGATTTAACTTGTTTAAAATGTAAAAAACCTGGACATTCTTATAAAAATTGCAAATCCATACCGGGTATTGTTTGTTTTAAGTGTCAGAAGGCAGGGGTCACTTCTAAGACTTGTGACGTTTGTAATTCGGCTGCTGAAAGCTCGCAAGAGTCAAAAAACTAATTCGGTTGCATCGAGCCCATGTTTTTGATAAAACTTCGCGTGCCTCGATGTGTGAAAAAATAATTAGAAGTCACAAGCCGGATGATGTTACTCGTGATAAAGATTTCTCAAGCTGGTTGGATTATTTAAAAACCTTTTTTAACATTTACCGTTCAGCTCCTATTCTTTTTACAAAACAAAGTGATGCTAGACCCTTTTTGGAATTTAATGTTGGAAACCAAATTTTTTCAGGCTTGTTGGACAGCGGTTCCACTAAATGTGTTTTAGGCTCAGATATTCATGAACAATTTTTGCAGTCAGGTTATAAAATTAGACCTACTTGTGGTTCTGCTTCTATAGCAGATGGCACCTCTCGGAGAATTATTGGCGCCATGGATTTGCCAGTAACTTGTGATAATATCACTAAGATAATAGAATTTTTGATTATTCCTTCTTTTGACCCACCAATTATTTTAGGCTTTGACTTTTGGATTAAATTTAAAATAGCTAGAGATTTGTGGAGAAACATTACACTTGTTAAAGATAATCAAGATAATAAAATACAAGTTTGTTCTGTTACTCCTATTTCTGAACTTTCTCCTTCAGAGAATCAGAAATTAAATAGCACTATTGCTTTGTTCGAAGACATTTCATATGAGAAAAGAGGTTTGGGACTCACTCATTTAGTAGAACATAAAATTAACGTTACTAGTGAACCTTTTAAACAAAGATATTGGCCTTTGAGTCCGGCTAAACAAAAGGAACTTTTTGATGAAGTAGAAGTTTTACTAAAAGAAGGCATTATTCAACCCTCTAAGTCTCCTTGGTGTTCACCTGTTTTGGCGGTGGAAAAGAAAGATGGAGGTACTAGATTGTGTTTAGATTCAAGACGATTAAATTCAGTTACAATTAAAGATTCTTATCCCCTTCCGTATACTTCTAGAATATTAGATAACCTTAGAGGTGCTAAGTATATTAGTACAATAGATCTTTCTAAAGCTTTTTTGCAAATTGCACTTGAAAAATCCTCCCGTGAGAAGACTGCTTTTGTGGTTCCTGGAAAAGGCCTGTATGAATTTGTTCGCATGCCATTCGGTCTCACCAATGCACCGGCTGAGTTGCAGAGACTGGTAGATAAACTTTTTGGTCCAGAGTATGATAATTCTGTATTTTGTTATTTAGATGATTTAATTTGTATAAATTCTGACTTTAATAGCCATATTGAACAATTAAATAAAATTTATAATATATTAAGAGAGGCGGGATTAACCGTAAATTTAAAGAAATGCAACTTTTGCAAAGATAGACTTCGCTATCTTGGTTTTATTGTTGACAGTAATGGTTTGCATACTGATCCTTCTAAATTAGAGACAATAGAAAATTTTCCTCGTCCAGAAACGGTAAAACAACTTCGAAGTTTCCTTGGTTTATGTTCCTATTATCGTAGATTCATTTGTAAATTTGCTGATATTGCTTCTCCTTTAACTAAATTGACAGCAGGTAGCAAAAATTCTAAAAAGTCACTTACTTGGAATGACGAAGCTGAAAATGCATTCCAAGAATTAAAACATTCATTAGTAACTTCCCCCGTCTTGCAGTGCCCCAATTTTGAAAAACCTTTCTTTTTACATTGCGACGCTAGTTCTGTGGGCATTGGTAGTGTTTTGAGTCAAGAAGATGAGAAGGGAGATCAACATCCCATTGCTTTTTATTCTAAGTCACTTAATAAATGTGAAAGAAATTACAGTACCACTGAACGCGAATTATTAGCTATTTTAGATTCCATAGAACATTTTAGACCTTATATTGAGGGAATGAAGTTTACAGTAATCACTGACCACGCTTGTTTGAAATGGCTTTTAGGTCTCAGTAATCCTAGTGGACGTTTAGCTCGTTGGGCTGCTAGAATTTCTCAATTTACTTTCGATATTATTCATAAAAAAGGTTCATTACATTTAGTTCCAGATGCTTTATCTCGCATAGAAGTCGCTGCTATAAACGCTCAGGATAATTTAGTCTTACCTGACGATGAAATTACTGACCCTTGGTATAGGAAAATATTTACCCAATGTCAAAAATCTCCCAGGAAATATAAAAACTTTAGAGTTGAAAATAATACTTTGTATAAATTTTGTAAAAATAAATATAATCCCCACAGTCTTTTGGACTGGAAGATTGTTATACCTAAAGAACATATTTTAGATACTATTAGATCAAATCATGATGATGTAAATTCTGGACACTTGGGAATACATAAAACTTTGAAGAAATTAAAACAACATTATTTTTGGAAGGGAATGTTTAATGATGTTCATAAATACATTTTGACTTGCGATACTTGTAAAGCTTATAAACATACTACATCTCCGCCTTTTGGTATTATGATTAATCCTAAAAAGGTTGATCGTCCCATGCTCATGCTATCCGTTGATATCATAGGAATTCTACCTAAAACTTATTCTGGTCATAGATACATACTTTCGGTTGTAGATGTTTTTACTAAATATTGCTGGTTCTTTCCAATGATCAATGCTACCACTAGAGTAATTTGTAAACATTTTGAAAAAGAAATATTTCTTAAGTTTGGTTGTCCAAAAATAGTAGTCTGTGACAATGGAACCCAATTTACTTCAAAACATTTTGTAGATTTTATGAAAGGTTTTAATATAACCAAAATATTTTATAATACTTTGTATACACCTCAAAATAATCCTGTTGAGAGGTATAATAAAACGGTCGAAACCTGCATATCGTGTTTTGTTAAAGATGATCATAGAACTTGGTCAAGTTTTTTGCCCAATGTTCAATTAGCTTTAAATAATAGTGTAAACCTTGCTACTGAGTTTACTCCTAACTTTCTGATGTTTGGTAGGGAGCTTATTCTTGATGCGTCATTACATCATTTTAGTAGTTCTGTTGAAGATTTAACTCAACTAGAAATTTCAAATAGGAATGCTTATGCAGTTTCTCTTAGTTCACTTAGTGATATTTTTGTTAAAGTTCAAGCTTACTTGTTAAAGGGGTATAAGCGAAATGCCGCTTATTATAATAAAGGTCGGAAAGTCATTTCTTTTGATGTGGGTGATATGGTGTGGAGAAGAAGTTTTGTTCAATCTCATGCACCTGCATATTTTTCGGCTAAGCTTGCACCTAAGTTTGTAAAGTGTAAAATAACTGAAAAGGTTTCAGATAACGTCTATGTTTTGAAAGATTTAAATAAAGGTTCAGTGGGGCGTTATCATGTTAAAGATATTATTAAATTTTAATTTTGGGAACTTTTAGACTTTGTTTTGTTATTGAGTATTTTTGTGTGAAGATCAACATTTGTTAGAATGATGTATGAAAGGCTATTGTTGTTTGAAACTTATTATTATGTTAGGTAACTTCACTATAATTTATTAGATTACAATTCGATTCTTTCTAAAATAAAGCTTAGGTCATTCTGGTTAATTTAATACTATTTTTTTTCACACTAACTATTTTTCACATCGAAGGATCTTATTTATGTTTTGTTTGTTTTTGTTAGATTATATATGATTCTATTTTCTTTTTAAGGGTAACCTTTTTACCTGTTTACATTTTATTAGAATCTTATATAATCCTACACTTCAGGTAATTTTACCTTGGGATTAAAAGACTTAAATTCAATTTCAAGTTTTTGTAATCTTCACTTTTTTCATAGTTTAAAATCATTCTATTTCCTCTTCGTTATAAATAGTAATCGATTTTTAAATCTATTTTGTTTTGTTCATTGTCAGAATTGTTTCTCATTTTTACTAGAGTTTCATTCTTTTTAATGATCGGATTTGACTTTGTTAGAAACGCGTTCATCCTGGACTTTGCTTTTTAGGGTCATTCTGTAACTTTTGTTGCAAAATGCCTTATCATTTTTTTTGGATCTTGGTGTAATTTTTGACCTTGATTTCGACTCTTTTACCATTGTGCTCGGAAGGTCGGTGGTGTTGTGCCGGTCACAATGTGGGATTTTGGCCCCGGCCATATTTTTCCCTTTTCCATTGTGTTGGACATTGTTGTTCCAATCACAATGCGGGATTTTTTTTTGACTTTCGTCATTCTTTTTCTTTGCGCTCGGAAGTTCGGTGGTGGTGTGCCGATCGCATTGTGAAACTTTGGGTTTCGCCCTTTTGTTATTGAGATTTCTCATTGGAGATCTCAATGTTTTTTTGTGAATTTGTTTGTGTCTGGGAGATTGGTAGTGTTGAGCCAGTCACAGCATTCACATTCTTTTGCAGCTGTTGTGCTCGGGAATTCGGTGGTGATGAGCCGATCACAATACGCTTTTTTTTTTCTTTGTTTTGTTGCAGGTTGTTCCTGTAACAATATTTTAAATAAAGTCCTTCAGCTTTATTTGAAAACTTTTGTTTGGATTTTCAAATTTTTTTGGATTGTAGAACACGGAGTTAGTCAGTGACGATGGAGCCTAACTGCACTCTAGAGATGGTAGAGTTGGAAGCAGCTGACCTAGTAGTCAGTGGCGATGGTGCCTAACTGCACTCGAGGTTGTGCTGTTCCAAATGGATTGAAATTTTTAGTCAGTGGCGAAGGTGCCTAATTGTACTAAAAATTGTAGTTTGTTTTGTGTTGGTATATTGTTAGTTCGAAATTTTTGATCAGTGGCGAAGGTGCCTAATTGTACTAAAAATTGTAGTTTGTTTTGTGTTGGTATATTGTTAGTTCGAAATTTTTGATCAGTGGCGAAGGTGCCTAATTGTACCAAAAGTTGTAGTTTGTTTTGGTATATTGTTCGAGTTTGTTCGAAATTTTTAGTCAGTGGCGAAGGTGCCTAACTGCACTAAAGGTTGTAGTTTGGAAGCGGTAAGAGATTTCTCTCTTCGTTTCATTTATCTAAGTTTTATAACTTATTTTTTTTATTCTGCTTTTCACAGATTTCTTTTTTGTTATTTGTATTTTTTTTGCTTTTATAGAGTTCTTGATACTTAGTCGCTTGACGTTTTCAGAATTCATTTACACTTTGAATCTTTTTTTTTAATTTGGAATTAGAAAGTAATTAGGTTTGGTTTATATGGTTGAAGATTGCTTTCTAATAAAAGAAAGTTCCTTTCTTTTATTTTTCGGGGAGGGATGTAATGTAACGGGTCTTTTAAGCCTGTTACATGAAAGCGGATTTATTTCTTTAAAATTATTTTTTTTGTGTAGTGGTCACACTGATTTTTCTTAGCTGTGGAGTTTGTCTTTGACAACTGTCACTTTCCGACTGAACATTTTGGAAGAATGGTGGTAATCTAGATCGCTCGATAATAAATCCGTATAATCGGGTTACAGGACACCGGAAATTAGATCGAAATGCGTTAGCTGCCGGTAGTCTTCCATGATTCCCCCTAGGATTCCGTTTTATTTCAATGGTAAGCGAGTTGTTCGTGTTTGCAGCCCAATGAGGTGTTTCCTTTACCTTCTACAAATAAACTTTGGACGCGCGGCTCCTACCAACTCACCTGGGACGCACGCCTGAGTGGAGGACCCAGGAGATGAGCATCGTGTGTGGTGGGCTGGTTATACTGGCCTTGGTATAATTTTAACTGTAATATTCAAAAAAAGGTGCAATAATGATCTGACCCTCTGTCTTAGTTTTAAATACTCTTTTCTTTAGGGAGGAATCTTCAATTGTTTTAGTTTTAAGCCCAGCAGCCTACGGGCAAATAAAGTTAGATTTTTCTTATAACTTTGTTCGACTTTTATTGATGCCCCCCGCTAGCAGATTAAAGGTTCTAATGCCTGCTGCCTGAACAATCCGTAAGCATGGTGTGTGCTCTGGCGCCCGAGGTTCATTTTTAAACTTATATTTTGAGCACACATACATTATTCATATTTTATTTTCACCCAGTAGCTTCACAACAGGGAAAGCATTAATAGCATCAATAAATATATTTTTTTTATTTTTTATTATTACACTAGCCATATATGACTGGTTGTACTAGTTGTCAATTTATACAGGTATACTTCACATCTGTGTTGCAAGATTGGTGCTATAACAGGTCCTCCTGTACACTAGCCCCATCTGTAGCCATGTATAAGCTATACCCAACAAACATTTTTGTCATATAATCAAACTTTTATATGACGTCGTAAATGTTTGTTGGGTAGTGACTGGCTTACTGTAACATATTGAAATTACTAGCTAATCATAAATCTTTATTTTCCCAAAATAATAACAACCTTACAATAAAAATGAACACTAGTACTTATTTTATCTAAAGCTAAAAGCTTAGATACCCAGTAATTTAGTTCGTACTGGTTGTTACGAAACCGATTCACACTGACCCCCGTACTAATTATAAATAAGGTGGGACAGGTTTCCTCATTCTCAGTTAACAATATATTATCAAGCCGATTTGGGAGAAAATAATTAGATAATCTACTCTTTAAACATCAAAACAAAATCTAAATCGAAACTGTGGGTAAAATGTATCGAACATTCAAATTGTTGTTCACTAAACTTTTTCAATTTGTAGGTAGTAGCGTAAACTCACATAGTATATGCAATATTTTTAGATGTTAAGTTTGTTGACAATAAATTGAGTTGTCTTCTTGCTACTTTACATAAAACAAAAAGAAATACTGATTCAAAGAAATATAAAATGAAACAATTATAACGCTAAGATAAACAAAAGAAATTGATAAAAATTTAAATCATAACCATACCACCTATACCTGACTGATTAATCCTACAAAAATCCGACCAATTTTTTTGTTCTTCTTCTTAACCATACTTTTCTGATTAATTTGGTTACGGGATCCAAGACAGTTCACTTCATTCTCTGAGACATCATCTCGGCACTTCTTTCTGGTGGTCGCCTCTGTTGATTCTGGCTTTCAGGAGACAAAGAGGTTTCGGTATAGTGTGGCGGGATAAAGGTCTTAGCCCACATAAACGGCTCCGCTCCCACCCGGCAAAAAGAATATAATTCAAATATGGGCTTTAAGAATTTCTCTTTAGATATACTTACATTGGAATTGACGGCGGGAAGCCCGCTGATAGCGGGTTGTCTGCTAATTTATGTTGCCAATGTAAATTAGTTCATATCTAAAGAGAAATGCTTATTTACCATTTTTTTACTATATTATATTTGCTAGGTGGGAACGGAGTCGTGTAACTGAGTCGTAAAACCTTAACTCGCATTTTTCATGTGACCCGAGATTCTGATACAAAATAATTTCTCTTACAGACCCTCTCAACTACAACCAACTTCAGTAACAACAGTGAACATATTCAGCGGCGAACCGCTAGGTATCTTCAAAGCCAAAGAGTCCAACTACGGCACGAAACTAGATGTGTGGGAGAGCCTGCAGCAGCGCGAACTGACGCTGGCTACGTCGCAGCCGCCTGGTAACTACTTCCAGAAGATGGTGCTGTGGACGGAGCAGGGGAAGGTCTGGAAGTTCCCTATTAATAATGAGCAAGGTGAGTTTTGTTAGAATATTAATCTATCAGGGCTGTCGAAAAGCTCGTTAAGTTGACTATATCGTCAAAATCGCGGGAAACAGACGGATAAGGAACGCACTGAACAAAGAAGAAAAGGGAGGCCCAAAAATACCCCAACAGTCACAAACGCAAACCGTCACACTGACTTCAGCACATGTTTCTAAATCTTAGGCATGGTCAAAAAATATCGAAATACCGATATTTTTCCATACAATTATCGATATATATCGTCGATATTTTTTAATCGCGATATATCGATATTTGATATTTATTTAAGAGTATCGAATTCGTGTCAAATTCTTTTTTTTTTAAACGCATTTGGTTTTGTGTCCATATCTGATGACTACTGGTTTGATTAAATTGTATGTAATTATTTAGGCTCAAGCATCAATAAAAATACTGTTTTCTTTTATTCTTTTTTACGAAGTTTGAATGCTTTGGGAATATACATCGATATTTTTCAGTAGATAATTATCGATACTATTTAAAAATATCGATACGATAAATATCGTTTTTTTTTCACTTGGCCATCCCTACCAAATCTTACCACTCACCAGTGTATTAATTTTCTATAGATTAAAAAAATCTCATGTTGTTTTTCTTACATTAAAATAGTATAGTACATGAGGTTCCATCTACGAGCCGAATGGCGCAGCGGTAGTGAGGCTGCCTTACGTACTTAGGGTCCCGGGTTCGAATCCCGGTAGGAGCAATTGTTTGTGTGATGAGCATGGACATTTTGTTTCCGAGTCATGGATGTTTATATGTATAATAAGTATGTATTTACAAACAAAAAGTATATTTATGTAGTATATCAACTGGCTGGTGACCACGACACAAGCCTTGCTTAGTGTGGCACTAGATGGCGCTGTGTGTAATGTCCAGCGATATTTAAAGAAAAGAAAAACTATTACGAAAATGAATCACTATAATTATTGTCCCTGGTTATTCTATGAAGAATAAAAGTGCCTATTGCAAGTAACATAATTTGTTTCATTAGGTTATGGGCCCACCCTGTTTTCTAGGACCTAACCTTTCGTGGTTGTATGTATTCAGGGTCCAATTAATTAGTCACTTAAAAAATCTTGAGCTAAAAATAGAAAACACAGGTAAGGTCGATAATTATGGTGATGCTTGGGGGAGGGAAGCCTATGTGTCTAGCAATGGACATAATTTAGATAAAAAACTGGCTCTGGTTACTAAAAATTAGGATAAATTTTCATCACACTTATGTCCAAATACTTAAGTTAGTTATTCTTTTTTCAGGTTTAGAAGAAGAGCAGAATGTCCACTTCTCAGAGCACATATTCCTCGACTCCCACCTCGAAGGCTGGTGCCCCAAAAAGGGCCCCATCAGACATTTCATGGAGCTTGTATGCGTAGGATTATCCAAAAACGCATTCTACACGGCAAAGGAAAAGAAAGATCATATCTTGTGGTATCGGGAGTATTTTGAGTCAAAGAAGGATTTACTCACGGAAGTTGGTGCTTGGGGACACCAAGCGACTAGTGCTAAAGCCACGCAGAGTTAATTATTGTAGTTTATTATTTGTATGCAATATAATTTAGTGTTACAGTTACCATTAGTTTTTTTAATTGATCTAACTTTCAACACATAATTTTAGAGGCCCCGGCGTAACCACCGGTTCTTTAAAATAAATCAGCTGCTTCATATTAAAGTGCCACTGTTAAATGCACAAAATGTATAGAACAGCACATGTATACAAAAGGATATCTAGTGTTGAGATGTTTGCGTTGTGAAAATCTCCTGACACGAGACGAGACGAGATATGTATTGTAAACCACCAATAGAAAATCGTTTTTTATACTGCTTAGCTTAAGTGATAAGCAACCGTTTAGCAAATATACGACATCTCTCTAATCATTAGAGAGATGTCTTATATTTGCTTAGGTCAGCTTTCTAGAGACGGGTTGTCGACGCATTTGGCGAAACTAGACCGTCCATTTTTTTGTTCATCAACTGATCCATCAACTACTCGTACTTAAATTCTTTACATCGTCGACTTGGGTTATGCGACGTAGGCGGTCATCCCGGTCATCGAACATATTATTATAACCTATAGAGTGGTACTCGCATCCACCGGATTCCCGCAACCTTCACCAGGTCATCGGTCCACCTAGTGGGAGGTCTTCCAACGCATCGTCTTCCGGTTCGCGGTCGCCACTCCAGAACTTTTCGGCCCCATCGGCCATCCGTTCTGCGAGCAATGTGCCCTGCCCACTGCCACTTAAGTTTAGCAATTCTTCGGGCTACGTCGGTGACCTTGGTTCTTTGCGGATGTCTTCATTTCTGATTCGATCACGCAAGGATCATCCGGTGGATGCGAGTAGCAAGGGACCGGTCAATGTGGCGACACACGGTGGGCTGAAAATCGACTTTCATAGACTTAGGGATTTCAATTTGCAAGTGCTTGTTTTTATGTCCGATATCGCTTCTATTAGTCATTACTATGTACAAAAATGACACCCGAGTTAATTCTGCCCAATAACGAAGGAAATATAATTTTTTTACGAAAAATTGGTATGAAGCTAGTATGAAAAATCGAATTATCTCCTAAACGGCTTGTTTAACCGTACTATCCTTGGGTCATAGTGCTAATTATTTATGATTTTTTGGTTGGCGATCGGACGAAAAATGTAATGCCGTTTTTTTTTTAAAAAAAATCGTCAAAATATTTTTATTTGTTTTTACGTATGAAACGATTCCTTTTGGTGTTTATGTTGAAGAACACGGACTTTTAACTACACATAACATAAAATAGCATCACTCCTATATTTTCGAAGGAGTTGGCAGAGGTGTATAGTACACCCACACGTAGACAACTATGTTTGAGCTAGATAATTATCAACACAAAATGAGTTTTAAAACTTTTCATACAACCAAATGACCAATTGTTTACTCTTCTAATGAGTCCAAAAAGAAGTAATTAAGTAACTACACTGATTAGGTCTTCTAATGAGTCTTAATAGGTGATTTAATGATTTTCAATATCTCACGACAACGCCAACTATGGATTACATTCAACATTTCCTGATAAGTAAGCTAATTTGTTAATTATTAGCAGTGCTATGAGTTCTAAGAATAGTTAGTGACAAGAGGAGATAACTAATGAGGGTAGTTAAATAATTATTGGCGTTTTGCAATAAAAGGGCTAAAGTTTTGTTTTATTATTTAATTTGTTCACAACTGTGTAACTGCCAACACTAAATCAGCGACTATAAAATCTTAGAATGGAAAGTTTAATCACCAATTTAGACTTGTTTGTTCTTCTACGAAGTGAGAGTACTTCATTTGATCATGAAGTATTGTTGAAGAACCAAGTGTGCCACTTTGGGAGTTTTAGCGAAAGAAGCAATCCAAGTGCCTTTTCTGGCGTAAATATGACTGTTTTCGCTGGTTTCTTAAGCGTTTCATTTAATTTAGCGGCTACTTCAGGATTTTTCATCATTAACCTTATCAACACTTGGTTCTTGAGTAACTTAAGTTTGCACAAAACTCGGCCAATCAATATTTGCTCCCAACCAATTCTCGTACTTTCTCCTGAAATTATCAAGGAATCGGTTGGATTTCTGCCACCTTTATAATAATAATAATAATAATAATAATTTCAGTTTATTTCAGGTATTAACCCATAGCAATTACATTAATACACAATAAAATCAACACAAAAATCTTCATAAAAACAAACACACAAAAACACAAAAACAAAGACAAAATTAAACAAAATTAAATCAAAATTGAATCAGAGATTAAAAATTAGAATTTAAATTAAAATCAAAATCAAAATTAAAATTATAAAATAAACCATATCAAATATAAATAAATAAATCAATAAATAAATCAACCAACAATTAAATCGAGATCAACACATTAAAACCAAACCTCACAACATAAGGTACACTAATTCCGGTCTTAATAGGTACACACAGTTAAATACTTCAGATACTAAAAGATTATTACATGCACACAGTCGAGTTTGGAAAGACGCCCTGAGTCTCCTCATCAGCCCGTAAAAATCAGTAACTCTGTTCTCAACAAACATGCCAGTCGCACTACACCGCCAGGGTAACTTTAGAATAGCTCTAAAGGCGTTATTATATTGTACACGAAGAGTGTTGTAAGCAAACTTCGTGTACCTGTACCAGAGTTGACTTGTGTAGAACGACTGACAGTAAGCCGTAAACAGAGTCACTTTGACTTGGTTAGAACAGTAAGAAAAGCGTCTAGCCAACATGTTGCTTCGACATGCGATACTGCGCCTCTGTCGTTCCAGATCAGCCTCGTCTGATAAGTCATCCCTAATTATATGACCAAGATATTTAAATTTATGTACAATACTCAAGGCAGTTCCACACAAGTTAATCGGTAAGACATTATCAGGACCCTTACCACATCTGAATATCATAACCTCTGATTTTTTAACGTTGTAGGTGAGATAATGTTCCGCAGCATATTTCTCACAAATTGCAACAAGTCTTCTTAACCCATTGGCTGAGGGACTGAGCAGAACCATGTCATCGGCATAACTGAGATTATTCACAGATACATCACCAATACGACAACCGGCTCGGGTACTGCTCAGTTCCTCAATCAACTGGTTAGTGTACATATTAAATAAAATCGGTGAGGTGAGACCACCCTGCCTCACGCCACACGTCAATCTGTACGTATCCGAGAGGGCACTATTCCACCTTACTTGATTACATTGATTTGCATACCAATATTCCAGAAGGTCTACAATTCTTGACGGCACTTTAGAATCCGGATTTCTTAATTTATCCCATAATAACTTATAATTGATACTATCAAACGCGCGGCTAAGATCTAGGAAGCACGCATATACACTCGTGTTTCTTTGTAGGTATTTATACACTGTATTCTTTAAGCTAAATATAGCCAAATCAGTCGACATGCCCTCTCGGAAGCCAAACTGTGCATTATTTATAGGGAAATTACTTTCACTTAAATGAGAAATAATTAGGCGTTCAAAAATCTTAGAAAATATGGTCGCTAAAGATATAGGGCGGTAATTAGTCAAACTGGACACATCACCCGTTCTATTCTTTACAATTGGTACGACTATGGTCCTTAAGAAACTATCTGGTAAAAAGCCATGGTCAACACACGCATTAAACAGTTCAGAAACTCGAATAAAAAGTGATTCAGGGGCATACATAAAGTGCTCCACACTGAGCCCGTCGTGGCCCGGCGACTTTCCGCGTTTCATACCTTTTACACAAAGATACAGCTCCTCAGCAGTGACGTGCAACTTGCTGGTATCATGGTCACTTTTCTCACACAACCGTGGCGGGGGCGTCGCCGACCCACCACGGGCCACGCCGTCCACACTCACGTTATTTGCCACCGTAGACGAGGTAACAGGGTTAAATTGTTTTGCAAACATATTTGCAATAACACCTGGGTCATTGCAACCATTAATATTAACCGGCACACTAGCTTTATAATTTAATTTATTTGTCTCACTCCAGAATTTTCCGAACTGCTTATTGCGTCTGTGAGTGGCTATAATATCCATTTTTATTTTATTTTCATTTGACTGACACCATTTGATTTTATTTTTAAAAACCTTTTTACTACGAATCATATCATCATACATTTTTCCCTGTGAGGGGCGACCATTCAAATTCCACAATGTGTAGCTCTGCCGAGCCTCCCCATGACACTCCCGCACATGATAGTTCCACCCAACTATCGTTCTCTTTTTAATGTACGATTTTCCCTGATAGGATAACTTGGCAGCCCTAGACATTATGTTTACAATTTGTTTATAATATTTATCAATTACACCACAGTGATGAGAATCTTTACAAGAGGTTCCATTACACGAAAAATCAGACCAGCTATAAGACTGTGTAAATTCATTACAAAGCTTTGCATATTTACAGTTTTGTTCATACGTTCTTTGTCCCCAAATTACCTTATTTACTAACTGATTATGCTTTGTATCTGTTTTTGGCAACACTACATCTACATTACATTCGACCAATAACGGAAAATGATCCGAATAGTAAACATCGTTCAACACACAAATACTATCAATCATACTAAAACCCGCGGAGGTGGTAACGCAGTGGTCGAGCCAACTTGTGGTGCCATGTGAGTCACTTAAGTATGTGTAGGTATTTGACAACATACCGAGTAAATTGATGTCCGCACACAACCAGTCTTGATCATCACAGTATTCCAGTAGTTCACTTCCAAAGAGACTATTTGGGCGCGAAGCATCAGCGTTAAAGTCACCCAGGACTAACACACTCTCCACATCACTACTTTCGATAACCGCACTGATAACACCGAGACATTCCGTAAACAAGGGCAGATTATTCACATCTTGAGTCGGCATGTAAACCGACATCACGATGAAACTTCGCCCGGCGCTGACCTGCACACACACGGCTGCCACGCGCGTCGATCCGGTGTCAATGGGAATTACCCGATTGAATAAAGATGTCCGCCACAAAATTGCTGTACCTCCATAAGGTCTTCCTTTAAGCACGCCCGCAGACATGTCCACAGCCGATACTCCATGATAGGAAAAATCGGGATGTATTTTATCCAGGTATCCCAGGTCATCAGGAATCAACCAGTGTTCCTGAAGTGCAATTATATCATATTTTTCGCAGAGATCAGTAACACTATTACACGAACGCTTTATTGATCGACAATTAAATGATATTATACTGATTTTCATTATTTATTTATCTTCCGGATGGCTGATGGTCTCGGTGGAAACTCTTTTTTCGGTGTACCTCCTATAAACTATACCCCTTGGCCAGAAATTAGCATCAAGGAAGGCTTTTCCTTGATTCTGCTCGACTGTGATTTTAAACGACGAAAATCCAGTTTCTTTGAACTGTGTCAGTTTTTCAACCTTTACGACCGTGTGTCCGCAGTCGTTAATAAATTCTTTAATATCGTCCTCGGTCGTTCCCGTGACGAATCGGGAGGCGTAAATATATAAATGTCTAGGCACTATCTTGATTTTATTCGACGTCAAGACGGCCTGTCCTTGTTGATTTTTGTTCGTTTTTCTAATGTTTCTATATTTGTTTATTTTTTTTTTATTTACTATGGTCGTAAAACTATCCTCGTTCGAGGTATCCTTTAGAGTGTTTACTTCCAATGTACACACAGGAGTGCTTGTTCGGTGTATATAATTCAAAGGCTGTTGGTTTGAATGTATATCAGCTATATTCTTGCTCAGAGACTCAGCTGACGGCAGGAGCGTTACGGCAGGCGAACCACTAGTTGGCGCGCTCGCACGGAGCGGCAAAAGCGCGCGAGGCGACGACGGCACCGCCGCCGAAGCCGCCGCCAACGCGTCTACCTCACAAGATTCATTTAAAATTGTACCGTTACTTTTTTCTCTGTTTTTTCTCGCAATGTTGGAATATGTAGTTTGATTTGACTTGCTCTTAATGCTTTCTAATTGTTCTTGCAATATAATAAGTTCCGATGATTTGACATAATCACTCTGAATACGATGGATGTCTTGCTTTACGGTTAAAATAGTCTTCAGCAGAGATGTGACGTCGATATAATCGAAGGTTACGGGAGGCAGGCGATGTAGGTCTTTAGCCACAAAAGTAGGTATCAGATTGGGCTCAGTTTCCTTCAGCAACTTTATTAAATCTTGCAGGATTCTCTTGCTTTTACCTTCTCCTTTCCGCTTAGAACGACTATTCACAGCCTCAGAGAGAATGGAATTTGCCTCAATTATCTCACTATCTTTGAAATTAGATTCACAGATTTGCACTAAACTTATTTCGTCGATAACGTCTATTTTGCACTGTAGAAAGCACAGAAGTTCATTTATTACCAGCGTAGAGGACATATTTGAAATTAGAAACGAATAATATACGTGATGTCAAGATACGTTACGCTTACGCATGCATACGGAGCAAGGAGCACGGAAGTGCGCGAGCGTGCGCGACGAAAGCGCCGCGCTGACTGCTTATAAAGCGGCTCGCGTAAATCGCCGACAAAATTCTTTGAGAACAACACGATCTTCGTCAGACAGGCAATCGCCTATGCGGGATACAACTGCACTGAACAATACTTCATGATCAAATGAAGTACTCTCACTTCGTAGAAGAACAAACAAGTCTAAATTGGTGATTAAACTTTCCATTCTAAGATTTTATAGTCGCTGATTTAGTGTTGGCAGTTACACAGTTGTGAACAAATTAAATAATAAAACAAAACTTTAGCCCTTTTATTGCAAAACGCCAATAATTATTTAACTACCCTCATTAGTTATCTCCTCTTGTCACTAACTATTCTTAGAACTCATAGCACTGCTAATAATTAACAAATTAGCTTACTTATCAGGAAATGTTGAATGTAATCCATAGTTGGCGTTGTCGTGAGATATTGAAAATCATTAAATCACCTATTAAGACTCATTAGAAGACCTAATCAGTGTAGTTACTTAATTACTTCTTTTTGGACTCATTAGAAGAGTAAACAATTGGTCATTTGGTTGTATGAAAAGTTTTAAAACTCATTTTGTGTTGATAATTATCTAGCTCAAACATAGTTGTCTACGTGTGGGTGTACTATACACCTCTGCCAACTCCTTCGAAAATATAGGAGTGATGCTATTTTATGTTATGTGTAGTTAAAAGTCCGTGTTCTTCAACATAAACACCAAAAGGAATCGTTTCATACGTAAAAACAAATAAAAATATTTTGACGATTTTTTAAATAAAACGGCATTAATTTTTACGTCCGATCGCCAACCAAAAAATCATAAATAATTAGCACTATGACCACCTCCAAGGATAGTACGGTTAAACAAGCCGTTTAGGAGATAATTCGATTTTTCATACTAGCTTCATACAAATTTTTCGTAAAAAAATTATATTTCCTTCGTTTTTGGGCAGAATTAACTCGGGTGTCATTTTTGTACATAGTAATGACTAATAGAAGCGATATCGGACATAAAAACAAGCACTTGCAAATTGAAATCCCTAAGTCTATGAAAGCCGATTTTCAGCCCACCGTGCGACACTTGGGGGAGGCCTATGTCCAGCAGTGGACGTCTTTCGGCTGAGATAATGATGATGATGATAGAGTGGTAATGTCAGGCCAGCCGCCTCCGCAACTAATAAGTGATATGTCACTTATAAATATTGACTCTTGCTGCCACTAAAACAGTACAAAACCAGTATTGGATCCGTGTGTACGTCTCTTCATATTCAGAAATAAGATTTCGATTAAATAGTACCACAATGGCGTGCTGTTCTATTCGGTGGTAGAAAAAACAGCAAAACATCAAATTATAACAGACGGAATAACCTTTAATCGGTAAAATACAGGTAAAAAGGTAATTTATATTAAATTTTCTCACGGCTCAAGTCAAACTGGACACGTCAAAATGAAACAGTTGATGTATGTCTATGCGTCTTGCTTCCACATAACGCAATCCGTATTATACTATCTCTTTCTAGTCTCTTATCACTAGTGTTGCATACCAAGAATCAAGGTTTGTATCGATATTGGTTTCAAGTAAATTAAATCAAATTATATTAAAAAATATTTGTGAAACCTATTATGACAGAAGGAGAGAAAGATGAGGCTAGCTTTCCTCAGCAAAAGGAAGACATAATGAGATCCAAGCGGTCAGAAGAATTTATACGAAACAAATTAATTTAAAAAATCAGTGAATTAATGTGTTATTACATTGATACACTGATTGGATCATTATACGATTTTTTATCTAAATACCAGAAAACGTTTTCTCATTTTCTGTATCCCGTATATTTTTGTATGCTATATTTATATGCGTCTTATATAGAGAGAAGGCCTGTGTCTCCGCAGTGGAAACATTAATAGGCTGATGATGATTATATATCAGTATTGATACTTATTTCCAAAAGAAAACACGCAAGTAGGTATTATTCACTATTACTACTATACTGATGCATTGGTTATCGATATCGATAAAACTTGCTTGCGCACTACTCCATCTCTAGAGTGTTATTTTTGACATTCGGTCAGCCAATCAGAGCGTAGTGAACGCAGAGTGAGTAGCTGTCAGTTGGCGGAATTGTTTTCAAACAAAATAAGTAACATTTCTATAGGTTATATGCTCGATGTAAGCAGTAGACTAGAGACGCCAATTAATCTCTGAAACAATTTTTTACTCTAAATCTAGCAAGAGAGAGTTGATATAAAGGGTGTAAAACACCTCTTAACGAATACGAAAGGCACTTGTTCTCCTCGTCATTTTGATCATTTTTTGTTCTACACTATACCTGGGAACCTTCTAGTTACGGAGATATTGGGGGTCAAAGTTGCAAGATTTTGACAAGTTTTTTTTTAAATACCACTTTTTATCGCATGATTTTTACTTTAAATATCTCTACGACCCCCGTACTATTCAATCCATCAATCCGCACAATGTTTTGAGTGTGCTACATTGAGTTATACCACAAAACATGATTTATAACCTCAAAAAAAAAAGTTGTTTCCCAGCAATATTTTTTGCGTAAAGTTACTTAGTTTGCTATACAGAATGCTTGGTTAACGGCTTTGTGATGAGGTGAAATACACCCTGTATGTAGGGGACGGGTGCGCCAAAGTTCACCTAAATTTTCAACTCCGATAATTGGAAATCCGAAAATGTTCTTCCTAACATTTTTCATCGTAACAATCACAATTCCTAACTACTCTGTCTCTAATGTCATAATTCCGAATCATTCAACTTCATAATGTCAGTAGCAATAAACATCTATTATTATCACTATTATTTGTTTTCCTATATTTTCTCAACATAACCATCTTTTAAACTATTATTCAAAGTCATATCTTTTTTGTTTAGATTTGTTTTTATTCTTAATAATCAGTATTATATACTCGTACATAATTTGTGTTATTAGCCTACGTTCTTGAGTCGGTCGTCGCCAAGGGTCGTCGCATTCACTTTAGCCGTCTACGGATTCAACTAGTCCATGGATTGTTGGTGAACCGTACATTCGTTGACCGTACGTCGACGGTCGAATTAACAAGTTCGCTAATTCAACGCTCATCACTAAACCCTTCGTATTCAGCTCCAGCCCACTGCGGAGACGAGAAGAAATGTGAGCGGTATAGAGCGCTCGCTTAACTGGGCGTGAGCAGCCTGTACATACTACATACAGGCACAGCTTCGGTGGCTACAAGTCTACAACCTAGTTAGAAAGCATCTCCTCTCCTTTATGCTTCACATATTTCCGCTTTGGTGGAGTCCAGGCCTTATCCCAAACAACTGTCCCAAATAATTTCCAATGTTATCGAAAATAGTAGGCTAGGCCCGTGGAAAGAGCAATATTATTGTGCATATATAAGTACGCATTTCGACTATAGAAACTCTACTTCACTTTGCGTGTTTCACGGGTGCGTGCCATTTGATATAATAACAGAAAGTCTAACGTTCACGTGACCTAATTTCATTTAATATAGGTACTTTTTGTTTAGTATAACGATGAAATTATGTAATGAATTATTGATATAATTTCAGTTCATCTAATTTTATATGGCTTAACATTTCCTATAATGCACTTTTAAACTAATATTAATTTAGTATAATTATTAAGTTAGTATAATATTTAATTAGTATAATATTCAAAATATATAGTAATAGTAGTATATATATTAATTATAATTTTGAAACGTCTACTTCTTTGAATACTTTTGCTAAAACTGATTGGACTATAAACTCCTGCTACACGTGTTCCCCTCCGACTCTCTCGAGTGCCAGATCCCCTCTATTGTTGCACAATCATCTGGGTTAGGTTAGGTTAGAACAGTGACCATTAGCGCGCTATGGCGAGCGAGCCGCGGCAGCGGCCGCCGAGTGCTATTTCCCCTCTATTGTTGGAGAATCATCTGGGTTAGGTTAGGTTAGAACAGTGACCATTAGCGCGCATTACTTATTAATTACAGAATTTTGGCTGAAAATAAGTAAATAATGAAAATTAGGTCAATTAATGAAAGTTAGGTCAACTAAAAGTTATATTAAAACAGCATTATACAAATTGAAAATTATTTAAAATAAACGTTATACTAAATGATATTTGAGTAAAAGAAGTTTATATTACATGTAACATTATATCACTTGAAGTAAGGTTATTTGTTTTTATAGCATATGAAAATTATATGATGTGAACGTTATTTCAAGTGAAAATTTACTATCTCTTATTATAGCATATATTACACACCCGGTCCACACGTAGTACACCTACGGTCGGGTACGTTTTCTTTTTTTTCAGAAACTTCTGCTTCCAGCGGGTATGCACGCGCAAATAGATGTTGAAAATTCTACCGTAAGGAACACGATAATAAATGTCACTGTCAATACTGAGTCTTATGCGAGGACTTTTACGAATCCTATTGCAGCATTCTGAAAATGTAGTGCTAGGTTTCACGAAATAAAACACACATTTCATTTTACTTCACTTTATTGCACCTAAGGAAGTACACTTCGTTGTATATTTCGTTGATTTCGGCCACTATTGGTAGCAGCCCATCAAGTTAGTTTACAAATTACAAATATTATTATTACGAAAGTCCTACGACTCACTTGGCATAATATTGGACATCAAAAAGTCAAAATTGACTTAAAACTATGAATCAAATACTTTAAAGAACGGATGTTTTAATCTTAACTCTACCTCTACGTTGAGAGAGCATCAAGACACTACAAAATGTATAATATACATAATAACAGTTAGTAATTACCTTTACAACATCATGTCGATAATGACATAATACAAAGTTATTTTAGTACAAAAAACCTACCCAATCGTTTGTATTTAAAAACAAGGAACTCGTTATATCTAAGTACATATTCTTACGTTAAACTTCGTATACTTTAAAAGCCTCCAAAAACGTTCCATTATTTAGACAAGAAAAAACAAAATGTACAAATTAAATGTACTTAAAAAATCACATAAGTAATTTTGTACAATATGTGCGCGTACGAGAATTTCCAGTTCAATATAATTATAACACAATAAAATCAGAAACTACGAATTCAAAAGATATGGAAATGTTTTTGAAGTCTCAGGAAGAGAAAAACCTAACAGATTTTTGTAAATTCTAATGTATTATGTTAATAATACCAGAGAACACTACTTGCCTCGATGCGATATGAACAAATGTGTTAGTATTACACTAAATAGTTAACCTGTTTACTTAACCGTACAACAATAAGTTACTAAAGTGGCCTGAGTATTACTAAAGAGGAATGTTGAGCAGTATCGCATACATCTGAAAGACCAATCAAAATTCAAAAACTACAGTTATACTCATTAATCGTAATGTTAAAACTGCAACAGAATATCTTTTTTTTTATTTAGTCGAGATGTATACGGTCCGCAATGTTAACAGTTTAAATTACATCGTATACTAAATTAGTTAATTACGTCCAAATTGATTAGAAACCGAAAATGAAACGCCTGCAGTTTTTTTAGCACCTCCTAAACAAGTAAACATATTTATCATTTTTAGACCTGCCTTAAAAAAATGGCCTAACAAGAGTACATTTGTGCACAATTTAGGAGGGTGTTACAGCAAAACTGAGGTACCTTACAGCTAAATACTTAGAAAAACAAACAGAAAAAATGACAACAAGTGTAGAAAACAGCGGAAGACAGAAGGAAGCTAGGTTAGTCCATATGGACCACATGCAACCAATTATTCGCATATATTTCTAAATTTTATAAAATAATTATTTTAGAACCAAAAATATTTTGCAAAGAGTCCAAGACAGACCAAAATAATTCATATTATAGTAAAGGCTTATGTTCAGCTGAGCTTAAGTGATTTCGTTTGGTTGCATAAAAAAAGTTGTTGCTGACAATTTTTTTTAAAGAACTATGTTGATAACAAAACTAGTCCACACAGTCATGTCGAATGCAGTAGTAGAAGGATTATTAGGCGTTGTTTGGACAAATGTATTGAAAAAAACCGTCAAAAGGTTATATTATCCCATTGGTCTGCAATGGACAAAGCGCTAGAAATAATAAACCTCATTTCGAAGAAAGCATAATAACATTTACTAAAGATTAACCCGAAATATCAACGAAAGATAAGAACAAGTTTAGACACCATTTGGCAAGATTTAAAGTAAAACAATTATTAAAAGCTGCAATTAAATACACAATAGAAACTTAACCCAAACTCATTAAACAATAGTTATTAGAATAATGTCTTTTTTAATTTCGTTTCGATTATCACCGTATTTCGTAAAATTTGAGCTCTAAAATACCTGAATTAACATCTGTGATTCAATTAAGAAATCGAATATCAACGCAGGCACGTATCCAGGGGGAGGGGATGGTTCGGATTCCCCCCCCCCCTCATAACCATCATAACCACTGCGAAGTACGTAAATTATAGTACAGTGATTAGAGCGATTTTTACACAATTCACGTGGTTGTTTCAATGTTTGTCCCCCCCCTCCCCTCTTCCGAACCAAAAGTTTGGATACGTGCTTGATGCAACATGACTGTCGTAATGTGTTATCGTCCAGTATGTGTTGTGGAGGTAGGATAGGCAGTCGCTCCATGTTAATACTGGTGTTCAGCTGCTTCCGGTTAGGCTGGAAGCCGATTCCGGTTAGATTGGATAAAGACTGACAGATGATTCATAACATAAGTCAGAAAACGTGTCATCATGAAATATGATCAACCACAGATGCTGTAAATACACGAGTGTATGAATTTTGAAAAGAAACCTTTTTTTACAGTCAAAAGACTTTTCGAAGTTACTTTTAGACCTAAATTAACCCCGAGTTGTGCATAACGTAAAACTATAGGAGCATTATTGTGAAACTACAAAATAATTGTACATTCGGAATGATTTAGTTAACATAAAATAGGGGCTTAGCATCACAATTTGATTTTGATAATCTCAGACTAAAATGTGTTTATATAATACGAAATATAACCCAAATTGTACAATATTGTACTGAAAATAATAGTTATTATTATAAGTATGTCATAAGGTTTCTAAAACCTACGATACGTTATAAAATTGACATTCGAACAACTAACAATGTTGATTGATGATTATGAATACTACAGTATTTCCAAAAGTACAAAATTACTGGGATACTAATTATTACTGTTTTATTATATTTAAACGGTCCTGTACACAATGGGTGACTGGTGAAACTTACTTATATTTTCAATATTCGATATGGTATTATCGAATAGTGAAAATGTGAGTAAGTTTGAGCAGGCTGTTTGATTAGCATCTGTCAGCACAGAGACAAAAGTTGGATATCGTCAAATTTCCACCGTCGAAATGTGTTCAAATTCGATTAAAAGACCAACTTCCCAAACATTTTGAAAACAGAGAGCCCTATGTCTAGCAGGGGACTTTTTTGGCTGAGATGCTTATGCCTCGTCTGAGAATACCAGCTAATAACAGCTAAAATCCTGCATAGATGTTAGGCCAGCATCGGCGATTGTGTACAGGAGTAGATATGAATAGTTACATCGTAGAGCCCCCGGCTACGTACTGTGTCTGCTATGTGGAATGACGCGAACAGCTCAATTGACTTCGCTCCTGTGGACGGCTGCGTTGTGTGTGGTCGCCCGATCTCCTTACATCACCTGGAACGGAATTAAGATCTTTCGATTTGATGGAATTTCTCTAAAACATATGGAAACGAGTATTTATCGCGAAACTTAAATTAAAGGTAAATTCGCGATAAACACCCGTTTACATACAGCGCCATCTAGTGCCACACTAAGCAAGGCTTGTGTTGTGGTCACCAGACAGTTGATATACTACATATATACTTTTTGTTTGTAAATACCATCTAGTATATAACCTATAGAGTGGTAATGTCAGGCCAGCCGCCTCCGCAGCTATTATATGATTTGTCATTTATAAATATTGACGCTCGCTGTCAGTTTAAACAGTACAAAACCAGTATTGGACCTGTGTGTACGTGTCTTCAAATTCCGAAATTAAATTTCGATCAAATAGTTTCACAATGGCGTGCTGTTCTATTCGGTGTTGTGGAAAAAACAGCAAAAGATCAAGTTATAAAACAGACGGAATAACCTTTAATCAGTAAAATACAGGTAAAAAAGTAAAACATTAAAAAATATTAAATTTTCTCACGGCTCAAGTCAAACTGGACAAGACAAAGTGAAACAATTGATGTATGTCTGTGCGTCTTGCTTCCACATAACGCAATCCGTATTAAACTATCTCTTTCTAGTCTATGCTCTTATTACTAGTGTTGCATACCAAGAAGCAAGGTTTGTATCGATATTGGTTTCGAGTAAACTAAATCAAATTATATCAAAAAATATTTGTGAAACCTATTATGACAGAAGGAGAGACAGATGAGCCTAGCTTTCCTCAGCAAACGGAAGACATAATGACATACAAGCGGTCAGAAGAATTTATACGAAATAAATTAATTTAAAAAATCAGTGAATCAATGTGTTATTATTTACCTAATAACACATTGATACACTGATTTCCATAATAAAACACGCAAGTATTGTTATTCACTATTACTACTATACTGATGCATTGGTTATCGATATCGATAAAACTTGCATGCGCACTACCCCATCTCTAGAGTATTATATTTGACATTCGATCAGCTAATCAGAGCTACAATCCGGCTGAACCTGAGGACGCCGCATTACATAACGGCGACGTTTTACAATCAAGCGCGCCATTATGTAATACGGCGTGTTTTTACGAAAAGGCTACGATATCCACATGTCCACATACCTGCAGTATCTGGCTGGCCTCGAAGGCAGTGCCGGGCAGCAGTACGATCGGCGTGGCGACACGTCCCGCCTCGACGCACACCATGTTCGGGAACTCGTCGTCGCCGAAGTCCGGGATCTCTTTGGCGTACTCCGCCCAGGGGTTCCAGATCACTGTGAAGATTGGTTGTTGAGAGTTAATATGATTTAGTCACATTCCCTAGCAAGGAGCTTTTATGCTATGCCACGTAGCTACAAATATTTGGCAGGCTTCATGAAGTTGTTTTAAGAGAAGGGAGTAATGTAATCGTGTAGTTTTGCATAGCTTCTGTGGGTCGTGATATCATGCGTCTTCTGCTGTCGTTAAAAACATGGACACAAAGAGTGGCTGGAGAGTATTTATTATACACGTAGCTAAAGGGGCCATGCAGAGCAAAGGGCTGCTACACTTGGTATTCGATAGCGCAGTATTTGTTAAACTACAAAAGCGACTCGAGTTTCTGCTTCCTCGTGTTTATCAAATTCTAGTCTGCATCTCTATCTACGAATAATCATGTTTCGAAACAACTCGAGCTAAGCTTTCTTACGAACATATACTTTATATCTCGGTTTTCGATGTTGTATATGTTGCTACGCTGATCTATTGCTAGTAAGTAACTTGATTTTCTTGCAAATTATTCATCAAGACCTTTTAATCGTAGTTACGTAATTATCACTCAATTGTAACAAAGCGCTCCGTACCTCGGAAAGCAATAAAGGTCCTGGCTGAAGTTGTAGTTTTTTGCCAGTTGTTACCGTAGTCAGTGGGCAGAAAGTCTTGACAACCAGTCTTACCAAAAGAAAGGCAGCTATTCAATTTTAAAAACTGGTATTCAGTTGCATCCAGTTAGGCTTGAAACCCTTTTTTTTTTTTTTGCCGGGGTGGAAAATTCACACGGATGTCCTCCGCCCTGGAGGGGTCTGTCGGACTCTAACCGACCAAAAACCACCCCGGTGTTTCCTTCCCACACTTGCACCGGGGATCATGGGAACTACACACACACGAACACGATACCCGGCTAATCCCTCTTCAGGTCTGCGGGGGGAGTGAGGTGTACTCCTCCGCGGAACACTACGCGCCACCGCCGCGGGTCCAATTATTCCACCTGGTTCGTCTGCTGCGGTTCGGGAGAGTGGTCTCGACCTCCCTCAACCTCTCCGCAGCGTGCTTCTGTGAGATGACCGTTTCACAGAAGGAGATCACCGCATCCCACGACTCTGCGCTCCCGACCATCGCGCTCCCGACGGCCGGCAATGGCAGATCGGTTCCCACTTCTGTCACGAGGGCACGGCGCGGCACACTCTGCCAGTTTGTGCCGCGCCATGTCCTCCAGACAGTGGACGCATTCATGACACTGAGCGTCCGGCTCCCTGTTTACGCGGCACAGGTACTTCCCGAAGCAACCCTGGCAAGGAGCCCTGCCTCCTCTCGAGGCATTCCTCGAGCACAGGTCGGATCGCCTCAATGGTACCCGTTTCATTTTATTAAACACTGGTATTCAGTTACATCCGGTTAGACACCCCAACATAGGTTAGTAAAAGGCTAAGCAGACCGTCATACTCGAGGGGAAAACGCCACAGGCATGGTGCAGGGGAGTGGTGGTGCTCTTCTTCAAGAAGGGTGACAATGCCCGGTTGAAGAATTACAGGCCCATCTCACTTCTAAGCCATGTTTACAAGTTGTTTTCACGAGTCATCACGAATCGTCTCGCGCGCAGGTTTGACGATTTCCAGCCACCCGAACAAGCCGGTTTCCGAAAAGGTTTTAGCACCGTGGACCACATACA
Organism: Xestia c-nigrum; assembly: GCA_916618015.1. NCBI lineage: Eukaryota > Metazoa > Arthropoda > Insecta > Lepidoptera > Noctuidae > Xestia > Xestia c-nigrum. The sequence goes on along the minus strand of OU745245.1, from coordinate 6,065,191 downwards.
TACGCTTCGGCAGGTTATACAGAAGACCGAAGAGTATAACTTGCCTCTCTGCTTAGCGTTTGTGGACTACGAAAAAGCCTTTGATTCGATCGAAACCTGGGCTGTACTGCAGTCTCTCCAACGGTGCCAAATTGACTATCGGTACATCGAGGTGTTGAAGTGTTTGTACAAAAACGCCACCATGTCAGTCCGACTTCAGGACCAAGCCTCGGAACCTATCCTTCTGCAGCGAGGTGTAAGACAGGGAGACGTCATATCTCCGAAACTGTTCACCGCTGCACTGGAGGATGTCTTCAAGGTTCTGGACTGGAGAGGGCTAGGCATCAACGTCAATGGCGAGTACATCACTCACCTTCGGTTTGCCGACGATATTGTGGTCATGGCTGAGACCATGGAGGACCTCAGTACAATGCTCGATGACCTCAGTAGAGCCTCCAAAAGAGTGGGTCTAAAAATGAACATGGACAAGACGAAGGTCATGTTGAATGCCCATGTCACACCCATTCCTATCAAGATCGGAGACTCTTCACTCGAAATTGTAGACGATTATGTATACCTAGGACAAACGGTCCAGTTAGGTAGGTCTAACTTCGAGAAAGAGGTCAATCGTCGAATCCGACTCGGCTGGGCAGCGTTCGGGAAGCTGCGCGGTATCTTCTCGTCCAACTTACCGCAGTGTCTCAAGACGAAAGTCTATGACCAGTGTGTGTTGCCAGTGATTACATACGGGACCGAAACGTGGTCGCTCACAATGGGCCTTATCAAAAGGCTTAAAGTCACCCAAAGGGCAATGGAGAGGGCTATGCTCGGAGTTTCCTTGCGTGATCGAATCAGAAATGAAGACATCCGTAAGAGAACCAAGGTCACCGACGTAGCCCGAAGAATTGCTAAACTTAAGTGGCAGTGGGCAGGGCACATTGCTCGCAGAACGGATGGCCGATGGGGCCGAAAAGTTCTGGAGTAGCGACCGCGAACCGGAAGACGATGCGTTGGAAGACCTCCCACTAGGTGGACCGATGACCTGGTGAAGGTTGCGGGAATCCGGTGGATGCGAGTAGCAAGGGACCGGTCAATGTGGCGACACTTGGGGGAGGCCTATGTCCAGCAGTGGACGTCTTTCGGCTGAGATGATGATGATGATGATGAAGCAGATGATAATGAACAAAGAGTTAATCATACCGGTATCAGGGAAGTTGTACTTCTGTATCCTCATCTTGCGGCCGCTGACGACGTTGGTGATGATGTGCTCCTGCATGGTGTTCTGGTAGATCCTGTCTGTCCACTCGTTGATCGTCACTACCTCTCTGGTCTCCTGGTACACGGCGCCCTCTCGTGTCTACAATTGAAATATATTTTATTTAAAAAGAGGCCTCAACAAGGATGTTACTTTATCGTGTGGTTACTCAGCCCTAAACTGACTTAAGGGGCCTGCGGAGCATGCGTTTTTCATACAAACGTATACGAAAATAATTTGTAAATCAAACATATTCTTTAAGTAGTCTGTATTTATTTCCAATGTATTACAGAATAAACGGAACCTATAGTTCCCAAACGCATATATTGAACGGATATTGATTTAAACAAGAGTTATGAGAAAAATAATTCTTCTATAGATATTTTAAATTCCTAATAACTCGCCTTTATATCATTATTCTTTCAAAATATTTGTTTGGGAACATAGATATTCTGTAATCCAATCGAAATAAATACTGCCTTAAGAATATGTTTGATTTTCATATTATTTTGGTATTACTTTTATATGAAAAACGCATGCTCCACCGGCCCCTTAAGTCAGTTTAGGGCTGGGTATTGAAAGGATACAACGCGTCCCATCAGCTAAGAAGAGAAATGAGAATTCGTTTACAATCAGTGCCCAGCATGACTCAACCGCTCTTACAAAGAGAGGGGAAGAAGGGCAAGGTAATGCGCGGTGCCATAGGGAACGACTTTACTTTCTTTTATCCGCATTTTTTTGTGTTAAATGAATTAGATTCGCTGATTTATGAATTATCATAATTTGGCTGGAATTTTTGGCAGTAATCCCGCCGCCATTCAGCCAGTCGGCCAGTACTGGCTGAATGGCGGTGGGATTACTGGAAAGATGAGATATCGATCTCCAATGAAGGCAGGATCATATTAGCAAGAAGTCTTTTTTATACACTATATAAGCTTGCTTCGGCCGCAACTCGCCTAGTGTGAAGCAATGATGTAGCCAAGGGTGGTACCCGCTTGTCTAGAAGATTTCCGATTCACTTGAACTTTGAAGAGATGCAGATTATAAAGATCGGGAAACACAGAGGCCGACAGTGAATTTGACTAATTACGGAGTTATTAACCAGAACCTCAGGCTCAGTAAAATACGCTTGAGGCGGAACAAAGCAGTAATCTTAATTAAATACCTATTTGAAAATAACGCCCCCAATGGCATTGACCTCACGAAGGTAATCACAGATGTCAGTTTGAAAACTGACATTTATGATTGGTTAAACAATACCCAACTGCCAAACATCAAAAGTGTGGTATTTTTGGTGTTTAAATTAATCCTGTCATTTACGCAAGATTTTGTCTCTGACGTCATGAGACTGACGCACGTTACAGCCGTATCGCAATATATTTCAGTACAAAGTGCGGTTCGACGTTCGGCTTGTAGTATACCGTTACTTCATCCAACTAATATTATATTCGAAAATACACACATCAAAAGTGTCTAGGGATCAACATATATTTTTGCAATAACTTTTCTCCTGATTGATATTAATTAAAATTTTCTTTAAGGATTCATCAAATAAAGTGTTTTCGTTTGTCACAGTAACGATAAACCAAGTCACCTTTGCATTAATAAAGAAATTTGCCATTTTCCTAATCAAGGGATTTTTGACATTTGAACCACTAACACAAAAGTTCGAAAAAAAGAAGTTGAAATAACAGTTTTCTTTAAAATTTTATTGGGTAACTTAAACAATTAATAATCCGTGTTTCTACCGCGAACACTAACAACACAAGAACATCGGTTTGGCATACTCAAAATGAGTTCATCCAAATCACGCTGTGGAATGGCCGCCCATGTACGTTGCAACAACAAAAAAAGGTCTTCTTGCGACTGGATACCCTCCATATTCGGCAGAGCTCTTCTCTGTAGCATATCCCATGCATGCTCAATCGGATTCAAGTCTGGCGACTGAGCAGGCCAGGGCAGGACATTGATGTTAGCTGCGGCGAGAGTCTGTCTTACAACTCTTGCGGTGTGCGGTCGTGCATTATCATGCATTAACTGAAATAAGGGACCGATTTGCACTTGTAGAGGAACGATGACGTCTGATACAATCGTCTCACCATAAATTTGAGCGTTGAGGTTGCCTCTGATCCAAATCAACTCAGTTCTTCCGCCGATCCAAATACCCGCCCATACCATGATGGTTCCACCACTATAAGGATGGACTTCCTGGCAGGATTTTAATCGCTGTTGGCGTCCAGGGGTTCTCCAGTGTCGTATACGTCTTGTATCCGGTCTCATACCAAAACGAGACTCATCAGAAAAGCACACGAAACGCCATTGTTCTTCTGCCCAATTTCTGTGTTCAAGAGCCCATTGATATCGAATCCTACGATTGTGCATTACTATAGGTGGTACCCGTAGCGGTCTTCGGGAATGAAGGTTCACTTCATGCAAGCGGTTTCTGACTGTTTGGTCGCTAATTAAGTTCCCTGAAGAGTGATGAAGCCTCACGGCTAACATCATGGCGGTTATTGTTGGAGCTCTTCGAGTTAAGATTTGAATGTATCGGTCTTGTCTCCGTGTGGTGCAGCGATACCGTCCTCCATGGCGCTCAGCCACGGTACCAGTGCTTCGGTAACGTGTCCAAAGTCGACTGATAACACTCTGACTTGTATTCAGAGCTAAAGCCACAGTACGTTGCCGGGAACCAGCTTCTATCATTCCCACGGCTCTGAGCATTTCTTCCCTGCTTAAATGACGTCGCCGCTCCATAATAACGTTGGTTTTAATCAGTAGTAGGGAAACAGTAGCACTAATAATGTCTTCAATGCGTTGTATGTTTTTATAGGGAAAATATTGACAGCTGATTTTCATCTTTTACTCGAATTTGATTCACAGTTCCTGATTCAAATTATGAAATGCACCAAAAAGGATCCATATAAATTTATAAAATCATAAATTTATTACAAAGCCACATCTCAATCTCAAGAAATCCGCATAAAAATGCTTGATCCCTAGACACTTTTGATGTGTGTATATGCGAAAGTTTGTGAGTATCTAGGTATGTATGGACGGATGGATGTTTGTTACTCTTTCACGCAAAAATCTACTGAACAGATTTAGAACAAGTTTAGCACACAGATAGTTTATAACCTGGATTAACGCATAGAATACTTTTTATCCGGGTAATAAGATCCCATGGGTCAATTTCAAACTTCACGCGGGCGAAGCCGCTGGCAGAAGCTAATACAACATAATTTACCGAAAGCAATGTAGAATTTTTGCGTTGCTGTGCAGGCTGTGTCTATTTTAATACTTCTAAGTCTCTGATAAAACTCAGAGGTCATAGTCTCTTTTGAAGTCTAGACAATCTTGCTTAATTCACATGAATTATGAAGTCATGAATTTGTAATTCTTAAAACACTAATACAAGAAAAACTTGATATTTATTGTGAGTACTTCATAAAGAAATAATAAGACTTTCTCGGGCATATTTTTTTTTAATATTGTGGCCATATCTAAACCATAATCACACATCTAAATTCTCAGCTTTGAATTAGAACAATTTTGAAAATTGTATTTTTCAGACCTCAGTTACTAAAGATTGTGTTGCTTTAGAATGGCTATAGCAGCAAAGTCCGATTTTGGCTTAAAGGATGATCCTTCACCAGTTCGTCGATCAACGTCAGAGATTCCTTTATAACCAGATGAGGAAGAGCGAATTTCACAAGCAATACTCAATAGCGATCAAAAGCTGCCAGTATCAATATTCCAAACTCTGAGAGCTCTTGAATGCAGTTTATATATGCAGCTCACCTTGTCAATGAACATGCATCCATGCATGCCGGTGATCTGGCAGCGGCGCACGTCGGGCACCTTGAAGTACGTGTGAAGCAGCATCTGGCAACTGAACGTCAGCTCCTTGCTCGGGTTGTACACGCCGATGTTGAAGTGGAGCTCCTTTTCGCGGAGGATCAGCCTGTATGTCAGTCTGAACCTGGAGACAAGAGGTTAATACGAGGTTTTATTTTGGGGTGCGATAGGCAAGGACTGAAGTCTGAAAGCATGCTGACTTCTTATTATGATTTCAGACCTATGAGAAAATCAGAGTAGATTTTTAAAAGGTAAACCATGCGATTTGTTTCGACTTTCTTGTCCCGTAATTTGATAACCAATTGAACTAGTATAACATGTACAGTAGGTTACTTTTTTTTTCGGATGGGAAATCATCAAATGACTTCTCCCACTCTGGGCGGAGGGAGTCAGACTTTTACGGACTAAAACCAATCCATGTTCCTTCCTCGCCCTTTACGTTCCGGGGCCACGGTCTCTCTTTGTGTTATGAATGTTCGTATCATCTCTTATAGTCGCTATCATAATACTAATTCTTAACTTAACGTAAAATACGAAACCATACTAACTGGAAATGCCACATGGAGCGAGTGAAGTCGTCATCCATGAGGCTGAAGACGGCCTCCACATCGCCGCTGGGCAGGCGCTCCGGCATCTTCTCCACGTGCCAGCGCGCTATCCGCGCGAACCCGTGCTGCGGACCGAAGGCCCATTGTCCGAATTGAGCTGTAATGAAAGTCCACTTCAGTATTGTGAAATAAAGAGGGGGAAAAGGAATGCTGAGGTGATAGAGCTAACTTTCCGTTTCCGCCATTGCGAATATGTTTTTGTACTGGTCTATACCCAGGACAGGCAGTGATCACGAAATTCTTAGTGGACTGGACTTGTGCCTTGATGTTAATAGGGTGCATTCTGTTACATAGGGTTGAAATCATAACTGGCAAAGTGTGGGTGCCCAATGCCTGAGATGGACAGCGAAGGACCGCCTTTCAAGTGCTTTGGCTTCTAGCTTTGATAAGGAAGCAGTAATTATGGGTTTGAAATTTAGAACCTGTGGTCCGGATCCGGATCGAAGGACCAGTTTTAGATAGGTACTCAATGTGTTGAAAGAAGAAGGCATATTTCTCACAAAAGCTACAAACACGTATAAAGTTATCGTATCTAATAGGCTTCCAACTACAGCTAGTTATTATTTATAATTAAAAACATCCATAAAATAACAACTTTAATGACAAACTTACGGAAAACAAACGGTATCCCTCCTCGTATCGCTCTCTTGCCATCAAATACTGCTTGTTTACTGCGAAAAAAGAAAAAAACATGTTAGGAATGGCAAACAAATTGCAACGACAAAATTTGTCATCAAATCGATTCATATCGGGAATACTAATTCGATTCTTAAGTCATTTTCATAGGAATCGATAAAAAATGTCTTATAATTACTAAATTGTAATGTCACCTATAATTAAGAGACCTATAATTATTGTTTTATGTGTTTAATTCAATTAACGCAACACAAGACAAATTACGAACGTTTAATTTCTTTGACAGTTGTTAAAGTTCAATGCAAAGCGTTTCTGCAACGCAGATGTTATAAGCTTACAATTTACTTACTTCGTTATAATGTGAAACTAGAAATTCTTTAGCCGATTTTATCACGGGGTCACGGGGGTACAATTCTTGGAGTTTCATGTTATTCATGCCCGAAATCATATTAAAACATAAATGAATTATGTTATTATTATTTGAATTATCAGTCGAATAAAACCAGTTCCGTGAATTTTAAAACCATTTTTCTGTGCATTATTTCAATTTAAAATTCTCTGCCTTTTAAAACACCCTTTATAAACAAATGTCTAAGTTGAAGTTTGTACGAAGGTTATCATAATAGAACAAGGGCTAGTCAACGCCAACTTCTAAGTTTTCTTTAAGAGTCTAAAATTATATGGACTTATTATTTATTTTCCGAAAACAATCTACGTAACTAACTTACAAAATCTGAACAAAAATAACGGAAAAATTGCTCGAAAGTCCCGACGGAAAACTCCCAAGTTTCTAATTGATAATGAAAATATTTATTCTAAGATATTGTTACGAAACATTCAAAGGGTTCGCTGTTCATTGTTTTTCATCCATTTGCGAGCCCATCGCTGTAAAAACAATCTGCGAAACAGACCCTGATTTGAGCATAGGTAAATACTAATTATTATTAGACAAGCAATATTGGCCAGTCATGAGTGTACTATTGTATTTAATGTAGTCATGCTTTATATATCCAAATAGGCATGTAGTAATGGCAGGCATAGCTAATGCTGCATGCACGTTTCACGAGTCGGATCGAGTGTTACAATACATACATATTACGCGCATGCATTAGGCTGGACCGCAACAGTTTAGCCTGACCGCATTGAACAGGCAGCACCAGCATTACTCCTCCAGCTCACGTTTGAAACATGATCAATTTTAGCGGTTGCATTCCAACGCCGCCGGGGGACGATGCAAAAAGCACCCTTATATTATAAATGCATCAGTGGACAGGTCGGCCGCGACAAAAACGGAGCTCGAGCAAGCCACGTATAAATTATTTATGCCATTTTTAGCATTTCGGAGTTTGTGAAACGAGTGGTCGCGAATGATGACCACGATGCGACGGACTCGTCATCGAAACGCGTCGCGCCGGGAATTTGCACTTTGAGTCACCAAGCTATCGCCAAAATGTTGAACGTGCCATTCCGGAATATGTCCACCACCGAACTTGGAGGTGACTTTTTATGTGCATATACCAGTAGAAATCGTTCAAAGTTAAAGGAAATTGTCGCTTATTTGCATAAAAAAAACAACCTTTCATATAATCAGACTGCTAACTTAGAAATACAAAGAAACGATCGAGGATTGGCAAATATTGGAATAATTCATTAAGAAATCAGAACGAAAGATTCTAAAACACTTGATTGCGTCATTCAAACAAATTAGCTAAATTAAAACGATTTATCTATCGGTTCTAGAAATTAAATCCATAAATCATAACTCCCACGTTACCAGCAACCTGGGTGCATGTATTTCACACGGATTAACTACAGTTGAACAAACAGTACGGCAGGTTCCAGCGAATTCTATGAATATGCTTACCAAACATCGATACGGGGAATAGTACATCGATGATACCCAAACATATTTGTCGAAAGCCCTTTTAAGGTACTCTAGTTATCCGCAAATTAACTGCTGTGAAAAATGTTAATCGACACACAAATATTAATAAACGTCTTCACCGTAATGTCAGCCACCTTTTTGCTATCCTCCATAAATAGAGTTTTAACCCTTAACAGATGATACAGACCGGTGCAGTTAACACTCATCCGGCTAACTAAGATGCGAACCGTTTATTACCTTACAATGTCTTAACGATAATTGCATTTTGACATTGTTAATACCCAGCGGTAAACGATTCTTGATTAAACTGGAACCAATCTAATAGAATAAAATGTAACGGAGCCAGACTAGACAGGCGAACGGAATACCAATGACGCCTTTAATTTAAAATATTTTAATAACTAGTAAGCTCAGTTCGAAATGGCAATACAATAGTATGTTTTCCACGAATCCGGAGAGGGACTAGATAAAGTTTTAATTAGAGATTCCGGATGAAATTCCTCCATGAGTCGCCGGGAGCCGATACATTCTCGCTTCGGCACCAGCCGAGTTTTTACCACCACGCAAACTCGTTCCATCCCGCCATTCTCCAGCCAGATAAATAGCGACAATAAATATACCATTGGAGCCAATTGCTTTCTCTACATAACCGTTACAATAAAATTTCCCAAATCGCGTGATTTTTGAACCAATTAAAGGCTCGGTATTTGTAACGACCCCTATAAATCCACCCACCCCGCAATGAAGTAAATATTGTTGGTCCTTTTGCACACAATATAGCGAATGAGCCAAATCTCTTTTGTCATAGTGATGATTTTTTTTAAAAGGATTTTGGCTTTCAGCGAGAAAATGGGAAAAACTGCGTATATCTCTTGCTAACAGGTGAGATTAATGTCAGCTTCATAGACCTGAAACTTCCATTGTCCCTCATCCATACCAAGAAAATTATGCCGCCACGGCCTGTTCCAGATAAAAAGCTTCAATACTTAAATTAACGTGACATTTATAATTGATTAAGTTTTTGCTGCCAAGAAAAATGTTAATCAGCATTTTATTGGGGCGCTCTAGCGGCCGCGGAGATCACAATATTGTGCAAAAACGCTATGACCCGCGATAGTTTCTCGCGACTAGCTCTCATAGTCATTGTTCTCGACTTTCAAGTAACTATTGATCACATAAGCTCGTCACGTTTCTCAACATTGTTGTGAGTTCTCGTGAGATGGGCGAGCTCACCCTGCCGCCGCCAGCGCCGCACCACCGCGCCGGGGGCGACACACGCACCCCGCACGATAACATTATAATTAACTAGACGAGCATTTTTATTTGCCGCATCAACCAGTTATGTATGTCCATGAATGGAATTTCATTAATATTGGCTCAACGCGCTCGTCTATTCATATCACATTTGCAGCCGCAACAGAGGGTGAGGACGAGAAATTATTAAGGTAATTTGAAAAACAAAGTAAGCTTCTATAAAGATGCAAAATTAACTGGTTTTCATTACCAGCCCCTTGCGATATTAGCGATGGACTAGTAGAAAAAATATTGATAAGAAAAGCAACAAAGCAGTTGCAAAGTTACAGACATGTTCCAATGGGCACCCTTCCTCATAGATAATGAATCCTCTAATTATTTTAACTAGCGAGCTGCTAAAAAAAGCGGCATAGCTATCAGAAAAAGCGTAGAAAAACCTATTTGAAGCGCTACCAAGTTAATGACTCGGAGCGTGTTACTTTGACATATTAAGAGAAGACAGTAAACTGGTTTAGAGAAAAAACTGTGGATAAAGGCAAGGGCTCCTGTGCATCAACAAATTAAAGGTCGCATAAACGATGCGACACTATAGGACGCAATTAGATCTTTTTAGGAGCAGCGATCCGCTAGCCGACTGGGTATATCATTATCTACAGCAAATAACCGGTAGCTGCAATAAAAAACTCTTAAAAGCAATATGACATTAAGGCGCACTTCATTTTGCGAGTGGATCAGCTACTCAGCTCGCTACTGCATAATGACTAGTATTTAATCCGGCACAGCGAGTACAGCGACTCGACTAGAATTAAACACGATTTAAGATAATGATTGTCATAATGCTCATTATTGTGAGATATTTTTATGTGCTCAACTTGAAAAGCCATAACAATAAATTGGTTGTTTATTTAACATGGAGCTAAGTAACTGTTATAGATATTGGCTTAATGAACACGTTCAACATAAAAATTGCGAACCATAAAGTTTACAAATTAATTGGATGGGACGATGGGACTGAAAATACTTCGGCACGAATCTCACAATTATTGTCTGGTAGTAACATCGCCGTCAGAAAATGTCAAAAGCTGTGGAACAAGCGTGGTATGAGAAAACCAGAAAGCCTTCACTTCAAATATAAGAGAATCTGTTACAAGAAAACAGTAAACAAATCAGGTTTATATTTGAGTACTTGGGCTCGATGTTTCAATTGATTGTGTTTTATGTGTCCACGTCACTATCCCGAAGGTGTAGTATCGTCACATTGCGTTACATCGCCAACGCGTCGACCTAAAACAGACACCAAGAAGAAGGCGACAAAAGGACCAAATTCAATAATGGGACAAAAACATAAAATTCCATCCTAAAATAGCGTTGTCTAAATTTTGTTCTAACTAAACCAACTGTTAATTATGAGAATAATATATATACAGAAGGGAAAAGACGAGGGGTGCAAGGGCTGTAGTTTAAAAGGATTATAAGTACAGGACCAGTAGTTGCGACAATGCTTTGGGGAGGCCAATGTTCAGCAACATACGACAAAGACTAAGCCTTTAGGGTGAATTATGAAGACGATGTCAAACAGGTGATGAATTTCTTTATGAATAAACTTGAAAACAACCCAGCAATACCCGAAAAAGAAGTGGACCTTCTATTTTAGCGTCTCATGATAAAACGCAAAGCGCCGTTTATTCTCGCTTGAAACTTAGACATCTGGATTAATGTTAACTGGGGTCAGATTACGTCATCGAAGCTAAGGGATTTCAAACCATTTAGTTTTCAATAAATATCAGAATTTCCATGTATAGGTAGTAGGTAAGTTTCACTTCCAGACTGATTGAAAAAAAAAATGAAAATAATAATACGCTTATGTGAAGAGGGTCACTTAGCTATTTTAAATAAAATATGATATGGATCAATACTGCTCATAAATTGTAGAAATTACTTTAATTATAAGCTACAGCTCTTTGCGGTGATTGATGGGATCCAGTAAATAAGGTATTAACATTCAATGATAACCTCCATATCGGAGAGTTATCTACACTGCAGTAAATCGCATTGTTTAGATTTCTCTATTGATAATGAACGTTGTCACTCGACACTCAGTCTGGTCTAGGCATAAAGCATGATTTGGCACATAACTTCAAATGATAATGAGTCCTATAACTTGTTTAAAGAAAATGAATTAAGACTCTCAGCAAATTAGAGTTCACAGAATTTTTAACAACTGATATATCTTACCACGAATTACTGATTTCTTGATTGGAAGTGGACTGCCTCGTTGGACGCGCAAGCGCGACTGCTGTGTATGAGGTCCTGGGTTCCGTATAATTGTTTTTGGGGTTTTTCCATCAGGAATTCCCCAGTAGTCACGCAGTTTGTGCCCGGTTGATGGCAATGGGCTCGCCCCGTATTTCATGGGACTTAAACATAACTTAACCAGTTATGTTTAAGTCAAATGCCCATCACCCTTCGGGGATTACAGCCGTGATCTTGTGTTAGTGAAATGTTTTTGTAACAGAGGAGGTTAAACACCACAACAGAAGCGCAACGACATGCAGTAGTCTAGGCACACAGTTTGCAAATGCCAATAAGTCTGAAAACATCAATGAACTTTATGTTCGACTAGTGTTCGATAAGGATAACATGAAGTAGACACACGACCAAAAACCTAAATCCCTTCATTACATCAACGTACACTGTGTGCCACGGTAACATAGAGGTGTTATAACCTTGTGCAGTGGCAGACCAGGGCCGTACAATGAAAGTGCACGTTGCCGGAACACGCGTGGGTGCCGGAGGCTGCCACGGAGGTACTGAGCAGTGAGCACGTGCCACAACTCAAGTACTGGCTATTGATAACCACCTTTTGTGTTTTTTTTTTTTATGATTACTAGCATGTTAAAGAACGATCAAAAAGAATTCTAGACCCAAGAATTTCGGTTTGGCAGTTGGGGAAAAGATGAATTCCGACATAATTATTATCTATTTTTTTTCAGAGAACTCTCTCACTATTAACATTTTTTTTAAATGTGGTGAAATATTATTAACTTTGGGAACAGGGTTTTACAGGTTAAATTATTTAAAACAAGTTACAGGTTCTCACTGCAAGTAACCCAAACTTTTCACCACAATGTTTTTTACCTAATTAGGTACCTCGCAGTACTATATCATAAGAATTGTCTAAAACTGCCATCACAATACAGCTGTTGATCAAATCGCAAATATTACTTACTCGATGCAAAATTTTTGGTCCTTCGGGGGTTTTTTCTTTGGTCCTTCGAGTCAAAATTCCAAACTATGAAAATACTGTAGTTTTTGTAATTTCACAAAGTCCGCCTTTGCAATGTAAAAAACAAAAAGCTTCACCAATCCTTTTAGATAAAGCAACTAATTATAGATTAATTACGTTCACAAGCTCATTATATTTAGTAAATATTTCATTGGCGAACGCTGATTGATAGCGTGAGTAACTTCCTTGTACCCTATTAGTACAGTTACATGAATAAAATCTAGTAATTACATACACTTTTTGCATTAAAGCGAAGCGGCAACGTGTAATTTGTTAATACAAGATTTAACTTGTGATTACAATCAATTATGTATGTATACTAGTTATATGACCTTAAGTTGAAAATTAACTATTCTATGTTCTGCGTCTTTATTTGGGAAACGGAACTTAGAAAAAATGGTAGTGTTGACTGCTTCTTGTAGGACAAACCCGTAATTAAAATTTCTAGATTGCGTTAAAATTTTGAGGTGCCTTCATCATTGCATCCGCCATTATCCTCTACTCAGATGTTACCAAATAAAAGATTGGAATTTCCCCCTCTGACACAGTTAGACAGCTATGCTTACTAGTTTATTTTTCAAACCGTGGTCTAGTGCAAGCAGTCGTTTTGTAACTAACCCAGTGAAGCGGAATCCCAACTAGTTTAGGAGGCTACTGCCTTTGTGATCACTCCTTTTTTATCAAACTACACAGCTTCCAATATTTTCTACGTTACTTGATCTTTCTGGCCATACAATTTATTCGTAAGACCTGGTGAAAATGTATCTCTTTAAACTCCGAGGATTTGAGAGCTAGTTCTCTTATATATGATACAGAACATCAATTTATGTAAACTCTGCAATAAATAGACATAAGTGACTCAGTTTAATCAATTTACACTTTATGGCTATCCATCATTACACCTACCGGAACAGAATCAATAAAATTAAACATGAAATGTACCATTAAACTAGCATTAGTACCTGTTACATTACGTAATCATTGAAGGTACGATTTTCATGGTACATTTGTTCTCACATTAAATTAATAGTCTCTCGGCTTTAGAAGTTAACATAAGGATCAAATCAAAAACACCAGAAGGACCAGTTTTATTACCACCACGTTTTAAGGACTCGGCCGTGAATTTAATAGGGTATTGGAAATGAAAGAAACGAATTAGTCGCAAATTATTTGCACACCTTTTAATTGAGATTACGGGCTATGCGTAATCCCGTGAAGCTATTTATATAAAAAAAAAAACAAGATCTTATTTAAAATGTACTGAGTACTGTGAATGTAAGTTCTTTAAAGAAACTGTTTGTTCGGCCTGTATCTAGTTAAACACACAAAATAACTTGATCCTTCTGTCCATATTCGTATATATTTCCTCTTAAGATTTACGGGCATCACTTAATTAATGTAACGTGTTGTTTGAAAACGGGACAGAGACAAACGTTACATACAAGAACTAAGTGGTCTTGCAACAAAACTCCTTTTGCCGACAGGGGTCAGCGCTGTAAATAGCGCTAGCAGATGGTCCGGACAGCCGATTAATAAGACAGGGACTCCGCCCCGGGGCTGCGGTGGCGACTTAACAGCGCCAATTTAACAAACACCACCCTACCAGATAAGCCGATTACCCGAATCTGGGAGACAAACAGACAAGCTTACGGTGGAGATAATGTGGCTATGCTAATTGTGGACAGTGGCAATGATAAACGCTTGCATGTTTATGTTCTGCTGGTATCTGTTCGCGCTGAGGTCGAGATTAGTGCACTGAATAATCTTGTATGTGTCGCTGGCTTAGTACATCTCTACAACTTCATGTATTCTAAAGAGGTTTCAAGATATTAAGTGAGAGACCCAATCGATAGATGAGCTAATGTTTTACAGATAGCAAACTTTTCCGGTTTTAATTAAGTTGCAGAATTAGATTAATTCCAACTGGTGCTTCATTATTTTGATTAAAATAACCTAGTACTAATTTTAGGCCACTAATAATATTGTATTTTTTCCGCAACACAACCAATGGCCCCTATGGTCAAACGCCCCAATTCCCAAATGTCGATAATAGACACGCGCACTTACTGCATTTTATAATATAAAGATCAACTTTTGTTAAACTTGACTTTTAAAGGTTGTTTTATTTTAGACAAATGAATATAATAGCAAATAAGGCGCCAGAAAAAAAACGGAAGGACCAGAACACATTGACATAAATTATGTTCTCGCATAGCACTATCTTGAAGACTCAAATAATAAATGCAATACAATGCATAGTAATAAGAAAACACAAATTAGCAGGCTTATCGTCGCCTAATCTAAATTCATGTAAAAACATACAAGGTGCAGTGCTGACACACTATGGAGCAAAAAACTATATTTGACAGCACGCGTCGAATCAATGTGACCATATTTAGCCGGATCCCGAACTAAATATCGCGTCACGATCATTATCAGCTGTTTCAAGTGTGTAGTCAATAGATCATACGCGATGCGACCATGTAAGGCGGCACGAGACATATTCTGATGATGTCATCCTTCGTAGAGACAACAACTAACGCCCGGTCGGTACCCATGACGAGCACTACTCGGTTAAAAAATTGAATCGTGTCTGTTTCCAAGCAATGTTTGGTGAAGACCACTTTTAATTCGCTGTCTTTAATAAAAACGCAGACAAACAAAATTTCAAGTGTCAATCAGAAGATGTATCCTTCCCTTCCTAAGCATTGATAAAGTCCCGCAAGCAGCATTGACAAATTGCGAACAAATGACACGAATTTGCATCTCAAAGCGTCATGGTGGCAATGGCAAGTACATTCAAACGATATTAAACGGTTTCCCACAGAGAGTAGTAACAAAGTGGTTGCTTCATAAAACTCACTCCAGTTTCTTTTGAGACAAGTTTAAAATGACTTCAAAAGTTGGGAACTTTCAATTCGCATAGCGACTTGTCGACAATTGAGAGCAAGTTGAGAAACTGCAAGTACTTTATTCAAATGAGTTATTTTAACATCTGGAACGGGTGGAGGGTTAAATATTCTCTTCATGTAGCATTTGAAGTTATGCTTTTGAAAGTAGTAACGAATTTTCACAAAACTGTTTCTCTTTCCTTTAAAACAGATGATCTGAGCGTTGTCCAAGTAGCGTGCATACTCTTACTCAGCTTACATAATTACGCCTAAACTAAATCAGGCAGAGCCATCATGAACCGACGAAAATTGTGATCACCACGCAATGTACGCGTAGGACGATAATAATATAACTAATGATATACACACAGACAACCACACAAAGTAATTTCTTTAATACCATGATCTTAACGCGATTTGGATTTACCGTTCTATCCAAGATCGCTTCGACTCTCTTGACGTTGATATTCCTTTTTAATAATAAATCTTTGGAAATTCCAACTCCTAGGTACGTAGTTTGAACAATTCAAAGGTCAAGTTTATTACTTTAAGAATTCACGTCAAAATGTAAAGATGTCTTAATTGTGATAAATCATCTTCGTAACCGTTAATTACAACTCCGGCTAGATACAGTCACAGTGGGAGATAAATCATGTCCGAGTTAGCAAACCTGCAGGATAATTGTACTAAATCACCGACTAAGCAATCAGACAATGAATATTGTAGGTGGGTGTTGCTTGGATTACTAAATTACATATCGGTCGGCTAAATCTGCCGCGGTGGAAATGACTACAGCGGTTCAATCCTCTAATATTTCACCGCAGCTGTGTAACGAGTCGAACAATCTTTGTCTTGGGTGTCATTGGAGACGACAAAAAAAAACGCAACATGTGTACGCTGTCGGCGGTAATGGAGCAAGCACGTGCAATGGACAGACTTCGTGACGCTTCTACTTTATTAATGACAATATGGCGAAACGACTAGAACTTTATTTCGGAGGATCCAAATAAGAAAAAAGTTGATTCCGAAACGTTCCAGCTTCTGTTGGACTCTATCTCGTCGAGGTTGGGTATAATTAGCATTAGTCGACACCCCGAGCTTTCAAATCAAGATTTATCAAGTGAGCCGAAGGCAGGAGATAATGTGACGGTAGCGGAGCGGGCCTGACTATTCAGCGGAGTCAATGGCGTGTGACCGACGACGGCGGTAGAGAGGTTGCCGGGCGCTGGCCGTTGGGTGACGCTGACATTCTTTACCCACGTCTTATTTCATTTTGTTTTTTTGAAATATTAGACCATTCAGTTGTTAAGCACGTAGCGTCGCCAGTCGCTACCGGTGCTAACGATTAGAAAATGTAGTCAGATATCTAAGTCGATCGCTGTAGTAAAATATAACAGCGCCATTGTATTTTGCGTAGGAAACGTGCAACCGGAGAAAATAATTGCGAGCATCATCAATTTCCACCTAATGGAGCGATAAACCCGTCTCAGCCATCGCTGATCCGTGAAGCTGAGCATAAAATAAAGCTTGCACTCATTGACGCGCGTCGACGACGATCGATGGGGTAATCTCGCGGTCATCCCATCCCAGCTTTGTCTGTGCATCGGGAGCGGCATAAAATTATCTGGGCATTAGCGGGCCGGGGAGCGAGCGGGGTGTCCGGGGACCATTTGTCATCGGCGGTGTGCAGGGGAGTGGGGCACGCGGGAGGGGGCGGGAAGAAAGTGGCGGCGACTCGGGGCGGCTGCAGACGCGACCACAAAAACAAGACGCGGAGAGCAGGGGCGGGCCTCGCAGCCACCGCGCTGCCACTGCCACTCGCAGGGATGTGCCGCGCCGTGTCACGATTCTCTTATGTACAACATGCTGTTTGGACACTGCTAACTTTGAATTATGGCCTAACAGTACAACTTTAATATTGAACAGCCACACCGTGTTGTCTATGTCCACCCAATGGTATTCTGTCTGTAAATTTTCGTGTAGTGCTTATATTTTTTATTGCTATGCTATATTACGACAGCACTACTAAACGTAATTCATACCAAATGACGTAAATGGGGCCCAAGAGACATAAAATTGCCTAATTGAAAGGAAAACGTATGTTAGAAGATGGTAACGAGCATCACGAAAGTTTCAAATGGTTCACTTTAATTGTAAATTCAATTAAAACTTCGGCGTCGTAATTTTTTTATGAATCTCCATAAAACATGATGTTTTTTAATTATGTATTTCCAAACCACATCACCTTCTTTACTTGCAGGTACCAGACCAGACCTCAGGTCTTATTACAAACAGTAGGGATGGTCCTTTAAACAGCCGAAAATTCCTTGGCCAAAGCTGTCGGTTCCATCCATATGGCATAGTCGTATGTTCCAAAACTTGGAGCCCTCGAAAAATCCCGCAGTCATAAAAGGGTCAAGCGGTTGCGTCACGTCGGCTCAGCGGAGGCGCAAAAACACCAAGAGTACAAACTATATTGGATATTAGAACAGAAGGCGCGTGCCGACAAGTTTTTGTCGGCGACCAGGGATCCCTTGGACATCGCTTATTTAATTTACTAAATTCCGAGCGAATGACAGATTAAAATGGTTTTTAATCCAACGCATGAAGATTAAAACTGGCCATTAAAACAGATGACACCCGAAGATAAGGCTGTGATTAAGAATAAATGAAGATCAAAAGAAACGAAAACTAGATAGAAATCCGGCACAAGCTGCTAACACCTTTTTACAAATATTGATTGATGATGATGGAGTAAAAGAACTGCAGACATTTGTATGCGTTGAAAACTGTGGAGATTTGGCGGAAAACCCAACTATATAGTACTTGAAACACAAACTCTAGATCTGCTCATAATAGTATTATCTCTACACTCCGTACCTAATCAAAAAGTAATTAATATCCAAGGACCACCGGTTGTCATTAAAGAATCTATCGTCGCTGAAACTCATACTTTAGTTTTAATGTAACTAAACTAAATTACCTTTAATGCTAATGATCCTATTAGCTCTGAACTAGTGAAAATTAATACAACGAATCAATTTGTAGGTAATGATACTGACATCAAATGTGAGGCTACTGGCTAGCTATATTATGTAGTATATTTATATTGTACATAGAATCATTAGTGGCAGTCGGTCGTTTGTTAGAGCCATTCGCGGCCCGGAGACGGGTTTTTGTCTCAACGCCAAATTGCATCCGCACAATACGTTGTCAGTAAATTGATTTGGAATTAATTGCGGTAACATAAGAGATGGTGTGACTGGTGTGACTTGTACAACAGTCATGAATTAGGATTTTATTAATGATCTTATCTTCCATAGAATTCGAAATAACAAAACAAAAATTATGATTATTCTACACGTAGATTTAGAAGTGTTGTGCAGGTGAATCTATTATTAGAGGCTAAAGTAGTTTTTAAAATGTAATCATTTTTAAATCAAAGACAAATTTTAGATATTGCAATCTTCTGCATCGCTAACAAAAGCTTCAGCAATACAATAAGATGTGTAGGTTAGCTATTTAAAATGTCTAGACAAGGACATAAAACATCCGGTAATGATTTTAAGTACTTTCAATCACCGTCTGCTACACTAATATTCCCCATAAAATGTTGTAATTAGGAAGCTCGAATGCTTATGCACCCATGGTCAAAAAAGGTAATACAGGAAGCAAAATAAATGCATCTAGAATTAGAGAAGAATTTCTTTTTCGAGACGAAACGGGTCTTGATAATGTAGCAGCGCAAGAAAATATTATAGCAGAAGTAACTAAGTAGTATGATAATGATAATAAGCAGTGTTAACTAGTTGAGTGAAGCTGCAGATACCCACTAACAATATCCATAATCAATGTAAGTATGTACATTCGTTATATGAAGAGATAAGCAAGCGCTTCCATTGTATTCAATTAACTAACGGATATGGAAGAACTCTGAATCGCATTGTCTTCCTCGATACATCGATATTAGTATGATTTAATGAATTTCCTATTGCTGTAATCATCGCGGTTCTGAGAGCTTTTTGACTTCAATGAGCCATTTTATAGTCATTAGCTTGAATAAAAGAAACCTTGGGTTGAAACTGTATACTCAAGTCAAGTGCGTTACTTTATAAGGTTACTTGGTTTGTTCACAAGATTTCGAGTATATTCAGTGAATGGATTAAAAGCAATATGGTTTTAAGTAGAATTTGGAACCAACATTGGTTATGATGACAGTGATTAGCCATAATAACAGTGGAAGGGCCCAAAAATATGTGTATATGTAACAGGGTTTTTTAATGAACAGTGGGGTTCTGTTCGCCGAATATCTGGACCATACTGGACCGTAAAATCCCGATTAAATGGCTGGGTTTGCGAGAGAATTTCCGTTTCAAATCTGTTTTCTATCTTGACGCAAGTCTTGAAGCAGACATTTTCAAAGCACTACATGCGTCAGACGGTATTTTCCAAAATTCAGGTTCCATTTTCCTGCAATAAACCAGCCGGGGACTGCCGAGCAAAGATCCCCGCTAATCGAGCAAGGATCATTAGGAAAAGACGCTTGTTCAACGCGGATACACTTATGTATGGTGAGTGTTTTTAATGTTCTCCCTAACTGGGGAAACGTTTAATTGTTAGGCTGTTACGTTTACAGTTGTTGTTGATTAATGTAGATAGGGTTTAAAATGTTAATTACTTTTTATGAGACAACATTGCGGGCTAAGTATCTCTAATAATATTTTAAAGAGGTAAAGTTGGTGGGAGAAAATGACAGTTCCGAAACTACTCCTCCGATTAAAAACCTTTCACAGGATGGAAAACTACCGTTTTACCGAGTGACACTACATATAAATGAGTAACCATCATATTAAATTAATATGAAGTGTATCTAGCTAGAAATCTCTGTTAAAATCTTTATAAGATAAAATTTGAGTTTATAGAAAGCTATTGGGTTATCCATTTCAATAATACAGCGCTCCAATTTAGTTTTATAAATAAACATGAAATAATCCGTATACGCAACGGACAGTATGCCTGTATTGCAAGCAATATCATTGCAATTAATATCTATATTTGTTGTTTTTTTTTGTGTGCAATAAAGAATAAGAATAAGAATTGTATTATTTTGTTCTACAGCCACAAAACACTAACGGCCAGTAGCGAAGGGTCAATTTTTGTAAGAGGTAAGCAGGAGTACATAATCTTTTATGTGATTATATTATTTGTCTATTCTATAGAATACTGCCTGTGCAATATTTCAAACTTAAAAATCGGGTTGTATGGAACCTTTCCCACTGCTAACGGCTTACCTATCGCCATTTCGGAGAACTTTTCATGTGACTGGGAACTGTAAACTGGTATAACATTGGTCAGTTAAGTTTTATCAGCTATGCTGCTTTTCTTTATTTGTAATAGCATTTTGAAAAAATTGTACGTCTTAAAATAATTGTAGATCCAAGTTTATTTTTACACCACTCTAGACCTTAGCTAATGTACATAACTGCTAATGACGTACATCTAAATAGGAGATTCATACATCCACATTCGGACGTCATTCCGTCCATTCTCCAGTCGTCATTGAACAGACATCTTCATGGGCGAGCTATTGTCTACGATCTAACCTTACTCATTCCGAAAGTCGCTCTTTGTTCATGTACCTAGTACCTAGGATTTAAGTACCTGTCCAGAGATCAAAACCATATTCATGGCAATGTTAGCTAGGTTATGAGATTATCTGATAGTGATACTAGACGTAAGGGAGTAGATATTGAAGGGAAAATAGAGTTGGTTAGAATATAATTATGGAATTCGCAAACGTGTTTGTGAATTTTTGTGGATATTTTGTTCCTTTGCGTACAGTTCAGCTCTATCTTTTTAACCGTTTAGAACAGATCGTCATGCTTCATAAGTTCTTCAATAATGTAATTGTAATAAAATGATCAGCAATCGAGATTTTGAGATGTCTGATTTTTCGAACCCTGTTATGCTTTCGACTGATGATAACGCCTTATTTTTGACACGGCAAGATAATGTGTGTAGATGATAAACGATTAATATACTATAGTCATGTTTCTTGACTTGCAAAATGTGTAGATTCTCCTTATACCCAAGTCATAACAACATGACTCAATTAAAGAGAGGGGTCCCTAAAGGTATGGTCCTAGGTCCTGCAATGCCTGCAAATTTTTAGTTCCCGGAATTAAACAGCTCAAATCGTGTTAGTTAAGTAGATGATATATTACGCTGTTTAAAGTGATCAGTATTATGATAACTGATTATGTGTAGGTACGTCATGTGGTGGCGAGTAGTCTGAGCATTACCTCAAATTATTGAACGTTGTCATACAGTTTGTTTGTTTTTCTATGGCGCTATTATTGCGGAGGTAAAACGGCGATATTAGCCAATGCCTTAAGTTTTGCTAAAGATCCGAATCGGAAGAGACAACACTGCGTAGGTGGAATTAACGGCTTGACCAAATTAATTAGATAAATGTGATTTAATATCAAATTGCATTTCACGAAAAGTTTAATTAAATTGACCAAACCACCATCGATCAAAGTGCCATACCCATTAAATTGACATTTTGAATATTATAATTGATTATGTTTGCATGCCGAAGGAGCAGGGGGCCCGTAAAACTCAAGAATGGTAGACAAAACTGCGAGTCCTGGGCGCGGTAGACCAAGAAAATGGCGGGAAGAATAAGTGTTCCTTATGAATTGGCAGAAAGTGGCATGTAACCAAGACCAATCGAAAAAACGGAGAGAAGCCTTTGCCTAGCAGTGGGACATTAAAGGCTTGCTATAATCATTATGTTTGCAAAAGCTCCTATAAGGAGATGTTTCAATAAAGTAATTAAATTTGTGTCCTATAGAAATAAATAAAATATAGGTTTTGTTGAAATTTTAAAAATTATAGCAGGAATTCATCAAGAATCATTAAAGTTGTGAATTATGACCACTTTATCAGTTTCCTAAAGCATATTAATACATGCAAATACAAATGGCATGTGTAATTAATGCAAATTAAATTACAAGCACAAAGACTAATTACACGGTGTCAAAGATGAATTAATCAGTCAACGGTAATTACAAGTTACATTGCTTAAAATGTTAAATGTGCATGCATGCGGATGATGATTGTTGTTCCTAGATATTTTTGATAGCTATAACAATTTGCTGTTATTTTTAATTATTATAGCATAGAATACTGTTCATGTTATGTTTTTTTTTGTTACCAATTTGCAGATGGAATTCAAACATTCCTTGCATAAAATATGATCCTATGTAACACATAGCTGATAATTATTATTTTATTCTTACAAAATCTTTAGATGTAATTGATATTTTATGGGTGTAGTTTTTGGGATGTTCTTTTTAAATTCTTATTTTTATGATAAATTGTTGAGACTGTCTATTTGTAGGATTTCATAAGAAATTGTTTATTTTAAACTTACCTTACAAATAACTGTTCCTGATTGTTCACTCTCCATGATACTACCGTTGCACCTAAAACAAGACAAAAGTATTAAGTATTCTGTCTGCAGAACATTAAAAAGAACTAGGTATTTTACTATGCACAGTTTGTGCAAAAATTTTGGAACAATATATGCATTGATATCAAAATTACATATTTTTATAAGTAAAATTATAAATTTTTATAAGAGTGGAGGAAGGCCTTTGACCAGGAGTTGGGCAGAGCCGGCTAACAAAAAAAAAACAAAAAATATTTTATTAAGTTATCAAGTAAAGTATAAGTCAACAATTAAATAAACATCAAATCTAATTTTAGAGCTAATCTCGCACTGATGATCTTCCTCATTTCCTAATGTATTAGCCAAATTATAGCTAGAGTATGACTTATGATTATTTTTTGTGAGTACATCAAATACCAACCTACAATTTAAAAGCAAGTATCTACAGTTTACTTCCTACAATCCAATAGCCAAGGTCAGAGCCGCCGCAGACAACTTATTCTATTCAATGTGAAAAAACTAGTTACCTATCAACTAAACACCACTACGCTACGTACTCCTTACACAAACACTTTCCGTGTACTTTACACTCATAATAATGCAATGATATTTTATTTATGAATAATTTTATTATATTCTAAACAATATTTTTTCAAGTTACGCGCCTCCAATTTCAAAAATAAATAAAGAAGCTAAGGTTATGCGGCCGCTACTTATAAAGCTCTGATAATTTGCGAAATCATGGAAATTTGATGATAACACATAGTAGTTAACTTAGAAAATAATTAAAAACATTACTTACCGAAAAGATTTACGGTACAAGTTGTATTGTTGCCTCTGTCGAGAACGACAACACTCGTCGCTGCCATTTTCCGTTTGACAGCGAAGCCAACTGACAAAAAGCCAAGATGTTTGTGCTTCCACAGGCAGAAGTAAAATACTACTAATGAATAAAAACTACCATGAGATTTTCTCTATTACTTTAGTGCATTTTTTCAAATAATTACGTTGAGAAAATAAAATGTAATGTGATAACAGTCGGCGCAACACGTTTTCTTCTTCCATTCTCCCCTGTCAAACGTCACATAACATAGTACCCCAAATTATTAAACAAAAACAAATTAGAAAAAAAACCATTAAAATGAATGAAAGATAGTAGTAGATGAACAACAAGACAAAGCAATGAGAGATTTTCTTTATGAGAATTTAAAAATAGTTTCCAAGAACTCAGTAATGGCGTTGAACTGACTACGTTACTAAGTGCCAAGGCCAGAAAGCTTGAAAAATCACACGTCTCATACGCTCGTTGACTGACACTTCCGAAGCTCCCGAATATAACCAGATCCAAGTGCAATTATGTCACGTTCTGTTCCTTGCAGTAACGTACCAAGAAAATCCCTGTTTACTGTTCTGTGCTAATCACACAATACTTAATAATACGTACATGCTAATACGCAAAACAACTCTAAAATTGCGGGTTTCAAACGGCTGCTGAATTTTGTGAAAGACATCTATTAATATACTGCATTCATAGTTTTTTTTTATTTTTATTAAATCACTGTGATTGACTAAGATTTCTAATTATATTACAATCATCGACAAATGCGAACCCTTACGAAATGCTTTATATAAAGGTTCCGTATTGTGTGATCATTGAACAACACCAAAAGATCGTAAAACCCTTAACTCTATAAATTAATACTGTCTCAGGTTTCATTTTTTTTCAATTTTGGTTGATCGGTGGTGAGTGTTAAACTGAAAGCTGGCATCCCCATTTGGTGGCAATGCGGTGAATAGTAGTTTTCTACGTTATGGAGGATTAAAACATGAAGGACGTATTTATTAAAGAATAATAACTATTCTTATTCATAATTTTATTCCATTTACTTTAAATTGAATGCTATGCTTTATATTGTGAAACATTTTTTTATCCAAAACCTTTTTCTTTGAAACTATCGAAGTTAATTTCAGAACGCATCAAAAATAGACCAATCAGAATCAGCCAACGCTGTGCCGGCAAGTGTCATCATCGGCATCATACGTGTATTTTTCCGGTCCTTGTCCTCTCTTGGCTCTGCATACTTTCCTCAGCTCGACTTGGACTGTGAAGAATCGCGCACGGTTTTACAAAAGTGGCGATAAAAAATTAAACATGTTGGGATCACTGAAAACTGTATTATTGTTAGGTGTAATTTATTTATGTAGAGCAGCCGAAGAAGATGTGTTGGACCTTACAGATTCCGACTTTTCGTCGGTTTTAGCCCAACATGATACAGCGCTGGTCATGTTTTACGCACCGTGGTAAGTACCTAATGATTTAACGTAACTATAAACTTATGAATGGCGTTTAATGAGCTGGTTATTTGATTTGCGTGTGTAATTGTTTGTTAGGTGCGGTCATTGTAAGAGATTAAAGCCTGAGTACGCGGTTGCGGCCGGCTTGCTAAAGAACGATGACCCCCCTGTTGCGCTGGCGAAGGTGGACTGTACCGAGGGCGGCAAGAGCACTTGCGAACAGTTCTCGGTGTCGGGATACCCCACGCTGAAGATCTTCAGAAAGGGAGAAGTCTCTCAAGACTACAATGGCCCCAGGGAAGCAAGTAAGTTCTAGAACATAGTCGAATTTCGACATGACAACAATGTTTCTTAAATGAAGGTATAATGATAAAATAAATAGACACACAATGCACAGAAAATCGTGACAGAAGCTTTCTCCCAATCTTGAACTAAAACGAAACTTAATTTATTATTCATCATATTAAAAAAAAACTATTGTACTAAGAACATTGAAATGAACAGTACCATACTGTTGTTATTCAAGCAAATGCAGTAACTTCACAATCATCTTATTGGTTGTCAATGAAAATGTTGTAGTAAATTACTTTAAAAGTTGACCCTCATTTATGGTCATTGTTAGATAAAAAGATAAATTAATACATGTTGGACAAGCTGTCTATTCAATTGAACTGCAGAATAATATTTATCATCATTTTCCTGTCTATGTCAGAATTTAATTAATGTGGAGTCTTTTCTCTTTACCAACATACCCCAAAAGGAGAGTAATGTTTGTAGCAATATCCATTAGAGTACATCATAAAATATACATTGTAAGTACATCCAATCAATTTAATCAATAATACACACAACTTTATTTAATAATAGGATTAATTATATGATGTGGCCTTATGAAAGGTCACCATGAATATTAATAAAGAAACCTTAAAACAAGCCTTTCCTCGCATAACAGGAAAGTGAAACTAAAAAAAAAAAATTATTAATGTTGTCAGCACTGATAAAGGCAGTTGTTTTAATTTCCTGCCATATTGATAACTCCCACTGATATGTTTTAATGGAATTAAGTAAAATGTTCTGTCTGTATTACATCAGATTGTGATTAGGCACTAAAGTAATTTTTTGCTTTTAGAATTACTGATGTAGAAAAGTTTCAAAATTAATAAAAAAAAAAGTTTTTAATTGATTTTTATCTCTCATGTAATTAAATAAAAGAAAATTCAAAACTGGTTTATTAATAATGGTGTTGCCAGGGTAATTTTCTGGGCTGAGAGTTTCATTCAGGCCATAATTAACTGTACTACTTCCCACTCATTATTTTATACTGATGGTTAATTAAAAAAGAAATAAAAATATATAAACTAAGCTGTATGAATGATAGAATAAGCAGAGTACTCACTTTCTTATTTACTTAAACAATACTTAAAGACCCAAGGTTGATAATGAGGTTAAAAAAAGTCTACTTATAAGTTTGCCAAAGTTCATTTCTGAGCATGAAGTGTTAAATCATTAAATTCTGCATTGGCCAGTGCCAAAGAGCAAAAATCCTCTATCATTAAAAACCTCTTTCCTTAATAATTAACCAAAATTTTTCGTCACAGATGGCCTTGTCAAGTACATGCGTGCTCAAGTTGGCCCCAGCTCCAAGGAACTTAAGACTGTTGCGGAATACGAAGCATTCCTGAACAAGGATGAGGTGGTCGTTATCGGCTTCTTCGAGAAGGAGACAGACCTTAAGGGCGATTTTGTTAAGTCAGCTGACAAGATGCGTGAAGAGGTTACCTTTGGACACACTTCCTCTAAGGAGGTCCTTGAAAAGGCTGGATACAAGTAAGTAAACTCTTTGGTACTTACTCTTCTTTTTTACAGATATTGCTTCCCAAGAAACTACTCCAGAATTCTCTGAATTATCACCCATGTTACCTTCGTATTTATGAATTTTGGCTAGGTGAGTTATCAAATGATTAAGCGTTAGTTTTTGAAGCGGCCGATATATTTTATCAAATAATAAAAATGGCTGATTGACACATCCTCAGTTAAAAGTTATCTGACGAATGAATTACTTAACATAACTTTGTCATAAAAAATATTAAAGACCACCAAATGACAAGAAATAAATTCATGGATAGCAACAAATACTTTTAACGTGTCTTTATTTAAAGTGCGCTTTTATCTATGGTAATTATAGCATTCTCTATGGTCTACCCCATTATTTGTGGTATCTACTGATATCTAGCATGGAGTGATATTATAGCTAGTAATTATACTGCGTTTCCGTGACTGAGTAATTTAAATAGGTGTATTATTAAATGCTACAATTAATAGAAGCATGTAAAGCTGTGCATTCAAAATGCATTCACACAGCATCATTCTCATTATTAATTTGAAGGCGATTGGTTTTCTCAATCGATCGGAATTACTCGTTGCTCGCGACTTCATCCGCGTGTAAATATGTTTGTGTATAGGAAAAAACAGTAGCCTATGTGCTATTAAAGAATTTAATCTATCTCTGTGCCAAATGTTATCCAGATCCGTTCAGGCGTTTTGGCGTGATTGAGTAACGGGCATCAATTTATTCAAACCTTCGCATTTATTAATAGTAGTAAGATTCTAAAATTAAAAAAGTCAAAGAAATTGTAACTAGTTCAAATTCCTTCTTAATATGTCCTTATCCCAATTTATTTGGTGTACCCATGCAACATGTCTTCTCTATTACTTGTTATCTCATCTGACACCTCCTTTATAGCCATATCTTCCCTCATGCAGTCGAATTAATATTCGAAACAAATAAACATAAATCGTCCATTATTAATTCATACTAAGTAATAGTATTGAAGCAGGTGTCCACAATTGAATGGCACTACTAATATTACTGAACAAACACCATTGTACTTATTTGTACACAAATGTTATTTTGTAACCTTTGAATTCTTTTTATGGAATTCAGGTGACATTTCTTATTGATAACATTGTTGTGATTGTTTTTATTATCAGTAGTGCCTTTTCAAAGTAATATTTTTATAGCTGTGCAGTTTTTCTGAATAGTTAAGATATCTTTTAGGGTCGAATATACTACTAGTTTATTACAGGAAATATAAATTGTCTCTATTTAATAGTTGCAGCCCAATTTTTATTGGTATGGGTTCCCCTGGAACCAATTCGATGACATCATGGTTGTGACTGTACTATAGGTACTTACCGCTCTACCCTAACCCTTTGTGAAACTGGCATAATGTTATTTATGACTATCACTACACTACATGTTATATAACAAAGTCCTATCCCGCGTATGTCTGTCTGTTTGCGATAAACTCAAAAGCTACTGCACGCATTTTCTCTAATCGATAAAGTGGTTCTCAAGGAAGGTTTTAACAAATAATTTATACGCCGCCGAAGCCGCGGAAATCAGCTAGTGTAAGATAAAATGCCATCAAATCATCCCTGTTCATATTTATGTCCACACCTTTTCACTTAATAAATAGAAGACCCATTTATTTACAAGATTAATCACTTTCGAGTAAAAAAGAATCGGAAACGTAATGAATAAAAACACAAGAAGTTGCCAAATCGGTCGGACACAATACATACATCCTTTTAATTGTAATTATATTAACAAGTGTGAAACTGCGGAAAATTGCATCAGCGCGGCGGTGAAACGGTAGTAAATGATCCTCATCCGTGACTTGACACGTCATGTATTGATACGATCGTGGTAGCTAGGTACTCTCTCCATTCATAATAATGTTGGGCTGACGAGCAAGTAGGTACCCAGCCCACACTTATCAGACGAATTTCACCAACGAAAGTAAATGTGAACAACACATTCTTTAAACGAAGTTCAAGTGCTGTCTATGTCAATACCCCGTAAGGCATATTATTCAGACAGTGACTGTCGACAGCGCTGGCGTGGTAGTTCATGTAGACAATTTTTTGCACCAGTCCAATGATAGCATATAACACTGGATCGAATATAGAAGTTCTGAAGAAAATTACCATTAGGAAACTGAAATAATGACACATGAAGTTTTTCATGTGCTGTTGCTATAAAGATATTTTTCATACGTATCACCGGTCGTTATTTTTATAAACGACGTGTACTATACTGACTGGCTCCAACAGACAACAGGTTTACACGCACGACATAATTTACATTTATTTTATATCGTATTCAATATCTTGTTTATTTATGGAGTACTGAATAATTAACACTGGCTTAAAACGTAGCATTTGTTTTATTTGTCGAATTCCGAATTCGAAAATTAAATTCTAGGGCTGCTAGACATTAGGTGCGTGTGATGGTTCGGAGTTGGTTCGATTCCCAATCGGGCAGTTTCAGGATTGTTTCGATTCCCAATCGGGCAGTTTCGGGATTGTTGTAATTGCCAATCGGGCAGTTTCGGGATTGATTCGATTTCTAATCGGTCAGTTTCGGGATTTTCGATCAAGAATTTTCTCAGTAGCGGTCAGGACTCAGAAGTGTGGATTTGGACTAACACTGGCCCCTAAACGTTACTGGTGAGATGAGGGTGCACTGTATACGTCTGCCTAATCCTTTTTAAACCTAAGCAATGGTTATATAAGATTTATATTTGCAGTTAGTAGATAAACAATCACAGAACCACTTCTGTTTAGTAAACTGTTTCTCGGAAAACTCAATAACCGTGACACGATTTAATCGATTTCTCCGCGTTTCACGTTAATTTGGAACCGTTAATAAGCTACCTATGTGGTCTTAGTACACATTGTTATGCAGCGAATGAATGCACGTCAGGTGTCTAGTAGTAATTCTTGGTCAAAGTCTTTATGTCAGTTGCCATTTGCTCGGAGACCGCTGTTATAACAGTGTTGATAATTAGCCTTAAGGCTTATGTAATAAGCTATATCATAAAATAATGCAATGTACTAAATACATTCATAAGCTAACGCGTTTTCTCCTGGTTGTACAGTTTCGGCAAAGCTACTGAACACCTGCTACAATAATTACATTAATAGACTTAATATATTATCATCATCTTCAAATATTTTCATAGAAGATAAACTAGTAATACTTAAACTCAGTCTAATAGACAAAATTAAAAGAGAGAAATAACAAAACCTGCCGTCATGAAGTCATTGAACGCTTACAAATTCACACCTTATTCATAATCCATGTTTGTTTTCCCAATTTATTAAGTTATCTTAATGCGAGCATGTTTGTAGTATTTCTAGAAACAAGACTAGTCCATGTATCCATGTAGACTATACATACATTATGTAAAACTAAAGTAACATTTATAATAATTGTCACCAGGAACGACGTGGTATTGTTCCGCCCCAAACGCCTTCAGAACAAGTTCGAAGAGTCGTCCGTTGTGTACAAGGGAGAACCCGAGACGTACTCGCTGAAGGCTTTCATCAAGGAGAACTTGTAAGTTTATTTTATTTGTACTAGGTATTTCGTTCTAGTGCACTGGTGGCCAACAATTTTGATTGAATGAAATAGCTTCACACTCGAAAAAGTCATACAGGTTTTATTTCAGATAAAAAGTTGATTAGATATAGTTTCGCTACCAAATTAATGAGACTGGGGTCAATTTGGTAGCGAAACTATATCTAAACATGATAAAACGATAATGAATTATTGAAAAGTTTTTTTTTTTGTAGTTTGTGTAATTTCGCTACCTAATTCAATTTGACCTTGTCGATTGTGATTGATTGATTGGTAAGGGTGTGATGAATGACGCCGGAAACTTAAATGTTACAAAGACAGAATCAATGAGCAACATAGTCCTAGTGTCAATTAACCACTACGCATACCATTTATTACATCCAAGTAGCATAGTAACTAATCAAACGGTAATTAAAACCACAGTATCTATAATCAAATTCAGAATCGGGTCTTTTAAAATCAGTTTTGCTAATAAAAGAACAAGCAAGGAAAAAGAACCAGTTGTTGAAGGACCAGCTCTATTAGTAATTAACAAATATATAATTACAGTACATATTGTTGGGTTCTCAACACATTACCGATGCAGTACAGAACTACTCCCGAGCGCACCTTTTGATCGCCTGGAGGCTAGGCTTATACACCTGCATAGTAATAATAATTGTACAATTAATTTTTAATAACTATATTTGTAGACAAAACTGGTCTTCTAATATGTTTTAGCGGAACAATAGCTGTCTGTATGTAGGTAACCAAGCGTTTGTAGCATTATGGAAGCAAGTTAGGTACATTATAGCATGAGATTGTTTTACACAGTATGTGTGGAGTAACTTATAATTTCGATGCTATAAGGAACAAAACAAGTCGTCTTGGAGATGTAACCAATATTGAATTTGTAGCAATATCTTGATGTAAAAGAATGCTCATAGCATTTCTTGCCCGTTTTTCTTCATAGAACTATGTACTTTCAAGTCCAAAGACTATTAATTTCAAGCTTACTATACATATTAAAGTGGAATGCAAATCTAACTAAAGAATAAATCCTCAGCCACGGCCTAGTCGGAATCCGTCAGAAGGACAACGCTCGCGACTTCGTCGATCCCCTGGTTGTCGCCTTCTACGATGTGGACTACGTCAAGAACGCCAAGGGAACCAACTACTGGAGGAACCGTGTGCTCAAGGTACGTCTCTAGCCATTGCTTTACCTTTTTATTTTTAGTTCACTGCTATAAATAGATGTGGTCATCATTGGATTCCGGTGAGCAGAATACAACCTTTAAGGTTGACCTGCGAGATGCCATTACATTAAAAAAAAATAGGAATGATTGCCGGCAAAAAAATACAACAATACAAATAAAATGTGACGTCACACGAGATTATCGACGCACTATATCGTGATGATTCTCAACCAATTTTATGTTTCGTCGATTTGTAGAACATTTTGTAATGAAGTGACGGTAATGGTACTTTAATTTTTAAATACCTGTAGGGTAGAACTACAATTATTAAGCCTAGTAACATTGAAAAATGTTTATAAATAATGTATAATTATGAATAATAAACTTCATTACAGTATCGTGATTAGAGATTTCATGGTTCATTTTCACACAGTTAACTTCAAAATAAGAAGAATCTTAAGCGTCTAGCTTTAGCTGTAAGTAAATGTAATTAACTAGGAAAAATCTCAATTATAGGGGTTTGAAATTTAAAGTCGATTCACTGATGGAATCATCAGCAAAACTTTGATTTGATCAGACACGCATACAACATGTATAAATATAAATAAATAAATATTCGATATATCGATTCAGATCACTAAAATCCATAAAATACAAGCACGTTACATAAAAAAAAAAAAACTATTAAAATCATTAAGTAAGCCGTCGTCGTCTTATGCGTGGCCGCTACTTTGAAAAAAAAAAAAAAAAATAGCGGAAAAATCTGGCCACACTTCATACAAAAATGTCCCAAGCCCTTTACAATTATTTTCTTAACACAAAATGTATGTTTTGAAACAAATACTACTATACTAAAAATAAATAACAGAGAAATTAACACCATATAAAATACGAAACTACATTTCGTGTCGTGAAAAATCGATTCCAATAGCACTTAGTAAGTAGGTAAGTACTTAACCTAATAAACTAAATAACGACGATGTCTGAATTTTTCAGCCTCAAAACGAATTTGATACCTTTTTCTATAAACTTACAATTGGAAATATCAACTATGTGAATCCAATCACCTTATAGCGATGGGAACCAAACATCATCTGCCTAATAGCAATTCACTGTTAGACCGTTTTATATTAGACCCATACATTTCTCTCTTTGATTAGTCTCATTGTGTTAGTTAGACCATAACTAGACCACGTTGATAACTTTGTTACTGGTGTAGAAAAGCTGTACTTAGGACTCCATATATATATATCGGGAACTACCTATTAATACTGCTGTGAAAATTTGAAATGATCGTGAGGAAACCGGCATATCTTTAATGCTTTTATTGTGAAACACTAGTTCTACATTGAAACTTTCAATACAAAATGATCTTATCTACAGTACTGTCAAATGATTGGTTAATTGACTTAGAAAAAAAGCTCATTTATTATTTCAATAGGCGTCTTCTCATAGCTTGGTTATTGTCAAGGGTTATTGACGAAGGGAAACATTCGCATGAATGGTGCATGGCGTATAATTTCACAAGCGTTTCAAAATTTATTTTTATTTTTTCCGTTTCGATTTTTTATGTACTCTGCGACTATTCGACCATATTTGTAGTCGGCGTCTCAGCGACCTATCAGCAGAAATCACTGAGTATTTACCTTTTTAAATATTTGTTCAGCCTTACAGTTTTTTATATTACTGAGAATCGGAAATTTCACTTTAGTCAACAGAAAAAAGTTTAAAAAAAGTTAGAAGACAAATGAGGAGAAAAAAGAATCTATAACCGCACGCTGGGTGCGACTGCATTACAAAAGGTAATGCCGTTGTACCCAATGCAAGCGTCTCCGCTGTACAGGAAGTAACACACACGTTGTCAATGCCATTCCGAACTCCACCAAGCAAAGATCGGCTTGGCCGCATAATCGACCTTTTTACAACCGGCTAGTTGGCCCATCTCTACTAATGATGCTATGTCCAAACCATACCTAATAAACTTAATTCCTTCTACAGGTCGCCAAGGAACTGTCCGAGGTCAACTTCGCAGTAAGCGACAAAGACGACTTCACCCACGAACTGAATGAATACGGCATTGACTACGCCAAGGGCGACAAGCCTGTCGTTGCTGGTCGTGATGCCGATGGCAACAAGTTCGTCATGACTGCTGAGTTCAGGTAAATACATTACAACTTTAACATAGGATGAAACAAAATATCTTGGATGATAAAAAAAAAAACAAAACGTGTCGACGAGTGCATTCACTCTCTTTAATGTATAGCTATGCGGAAAGCTATATAAACTTTATGGCGTCTTTAAAATAGACGAAAAACCTGGTAATCTATGATTTTGATCAAGTTTTCTAAAATAACCTTCTACCAGACGTTTTAAAAGAAAAGTTTCTTGTCATCTAAAATCTGAGTCATTGATTTTCTGACAACCGTTATTCATTTACTGTAAATGTATCACAATGACTCCGTTTCCTGTAATACAAGAATTAGAAAGTTAAATATTTAACGTAATGAAGAAAATCTATGAGTGGATTTGTTCAAAATTCTAGCTAACTTCAAAATAAACTAACACCTCGTATGCACAAAAATGCGTGCAACCGAAAACATGCAAACAACACCTCACCGGGATCCTAAAGTGAATTATCAAAAGGTTGGACTTAAGCCAACACTCCAAAATAACACAATCATAATAAAACTCTTTCCGCGTAAAATGCGTAAACAAAAATGTGTTGATGAGGAATTTCTAAGTAGTGAATTCGTGTCCTTAACCTTTTGGACGCCATCGTCACATATACGTGACAAGCAAGCGTGCCCTGTACGCCAAACGACACAAATATGTGACAAAATAGTAGATGAAATTGTGGCTTGGCGTGGAGGGCATGCGCGAGCGTTTATGCTGTGGCGGTCAAAAGGTTAAGATACAAGATTTATTCCTGAAAAAAATGTTTAAAAAAAAGGGCACAATAAATTACGTGTTACTTAAATAAGACACTAACTATAGGAAACATTCTATCTAGTCGGATAGGCCCTTGCCCTAACCGCCTACTCTGTGAAGAAAAGTACGCCTTAAAAGTCCAGACGTAATCTTGTACAAGTCAGTAGTGGCTTGCAACTTAGGGGCCGTCTCCACGAGCGAGAGAATCGCGGCGATATTATCGTCTTGTCATACAGTCTCAACGGCTCACGATTCTCTCGCTCGTGGAGACGGCCCCTTAACCTTTTGGACGCCATTGTCACATATACGTGACAAGGAAGCGCGTACCCTGTACGCCAAACGATACAAATGTGTGACAAAATAGTAGATAAAATTGTGGCTTGGGGTGGAGGGCACGCGCGTGCGTTTATGGAGGATGCGCGTAAGTTTCCACGGCGCTTCCACATTAAAAATAACTGAACAAAAGTTATAGTTCAGGAGGTACTCTTAATGCAATGCCATCTTTTTATACCGGCTAAAAATCACATCAAATTATATTTTAACTATGGTACAGCAGGGATCTGCCCGTCAGTTGTTCCGGAAGTTGAAATATAAAAAAAGGATTTTTATGCCGCGTCGAAACCCTATGGGATGATTTTTGGGATATCCTTCAACCCTAAAAAATGGTCTGCAATGTACGGAATAAGCAAGCAATACACATCTTACTTACAAGTAATAACCATTCGGTATAGAGTCGACCAAAAAATGGCGCACTGGCTCTTGTACTATAAGTATACCTACATATACTACTACAGTACACACACCACTCCTCTGCCTTCCATTTAAAAACTTGAAAACAAAGATATAATTCCATTGTTTATGGAACTGAATACTTTTATGTTCTTGTTATCGCATTGCCGTTGTTTCTTGCGATTGCTCTACGCTCAGTTAACTTGCTTAAAGCATTACCATGAAGTAATGATAAGCAGGCGATGAAATTAAACTCCTTTTCTACTCATTATTGCCTTTCGATGTTATTTAAATACAATCGTCGCAAGAAATGCGTTAAATTCCTTCTACATTGTACAAATAAATGGACGTTTTTATCTTTTTAACTGGTTCGGAAAATTGCTTTGTTAATTAGTCTCGCCTTTGTCTGTGAATAAACCGTTGGTTCATCCAAAACTTACCTGTTTCAATTCTTTACGTATTAATGGAAGTTGTGAGCCTAATTCCACAACGTAACCGTTTGAGACATACATAACTAAAGCCGAAAGAAGAAGAAATAATATTTTCGGGCGAAATGTGTTGTCCGACCACTCCTTCAAATAAAAATAAGTTCTATAACACGTTTTTCTCACTCCTTACAGCGTCGACAACTTGTTAGCGTTCACAAGGGACATGGTTGACGGCAAACTGGAGCCGTTCGTCAAGTCTGAAGCCATTCCTGAGAACAACGACGGCCCAGTCAAGGTTGCTGTGGGCAAGAACTTCAAGGAACTGGTTACTGACAGCGGACGTGATGCCCTCATCGAGTTCTACGCTCCGTGGTGCGGACATTGCCAGAAACTCGCCCCCATCTGGGAGGAGCTTGGTGACAAGGTAAGCTAGCTGTTATTCTGTTCATCCTATTCAAGTCTGACAGCCAGTTTTCCCAAACTTTTACTAAGTATCTCGGTGGTGGTGGTCAGATAGGCAGTTCATCATCATCTTCCTGTGATTGTCCCATTTTACTTGGGGTCGGGGTGTCCCTCGTCATCCATCATCATTAGCCTATTAGAGTTCCCACTGCTGGGACAGAGGCCTCCTCTCTATGAATGGGCTATAATCCACACGAGCCCAGTGCTAATGGGTAG
The DNA here is from genome assembly GCA_916618015.1 of Xestia c-nigrum. NCBI lineage: Eukaryota > Metazoa > Arthropoda > Insecta > Lepidoptera > Noctuidae > Xestia > Xestia c-nigrum. Next base: position 6,028,428 of record OU745245.1, on the reverse strand, counting down.
ATGTCACATGTCTTCAAATGTTTTGTTCTCCATCCATTGACATCACTTTTTTAGTAACAAAGTCAAATAGGCTGTGGTCGCGCCATGTAAAATTCTGATATTCAGGTGTATCCGGTTAGACTAGATAGTTGGGGAAAGGTCAAATAGATTATCATTCAGTTAATTCACAAAAATATAAAAACTGAAAATAAGTTGAAAGGTGACGTAAATATTGTTGTGTGTACATAAATAAATACGATAAATGTCTTGACAACAGTATTATTTTCTAATTTGCAAATGTATTAGCAAATTAGCAGCAATTATTGATAATTAATCATATCTTCAGCTTATATCGCATCGGCTTCTTTAAATTGAAACGGCGGCGTTCAAATTGATAATGATAACATTCTTTTTAATACGGTTACGCCGGTTTTTTCCCGTTTATGACATTTTAAGAATTAGTCTGTTTTTTTCATATAAATAAGTTTCTATGGAGTATAATTTCACGCCATTCTGTTTCCCAATAGCTATAACCCAACAAGTTAAAAAACGTCTAGTCAAAATGCTCCATTCTCCGCCTCATTGTTGCTTACCATTTAGGTGTAGTAGAAGACAGTGGTCAGTCGTGGAAGAGCTCGTGGCTAAATAATATCAGCCGCTCGGGTCGATCTTTAGGTTAAGCCATGCTTGCCTAGGTTAGTCTGTGGATGGGTGACCACCCTTACAATACCGAGTTTCCTCCGTGCCTCGGAAAGCGCACGTTAAGCTGTTACAGTCGTTACAGGTAGTCAGTGGCACAAAAAGTCTGACACCAGTCTACCAAGGTGGTATCGTATTTCCCAGTATTAACTGGGTTATCGCCATGTAAAATACTGGTATTCAGCTGCATCCGGTTAGACTGGAAGCCGACCCCAACATAGTTGGGAAAAGGCTAGGCACATGAGAAGACAGTGGTCCAACGCGAGCCTACCTTACCCTACTACTACCCTAGGTTTGTAAAAGTAATGAAATAAGGTAGTATTTCGTATGTTCTGGAATACATTGGTACTTCTTGAAAACTTACTTACTAAATAATAATTCTATTGTCTAATAGCTGAAGGCCGAGGCTGTTGACATCGTGAAGATTGACGCCACCGCCAACGACTGGCCCAAGTCGCAGTACGACGTGTCCGGATTCCCCACCATCTTCTGGAAACCCGCTGATAGCGCCCAGAAGCCCGTCAGATATAACGTAAGTTTTAACTAAGACACTCAGTGAAATATCATGTTTTTTTAAAGGTTTGCATTATTATATCATTCGACTTTAAAAAAAAAAACAGATTTATTAGAGACGCTTTGTACATAGATGTTTCTGCGCATGCCCAAAATCGGAACTAAGCCATCTTGTTTTTTCAATTTACTCAAAGCCATGGTACAATAATATACTTCGCCCTCAAATCCTTACCAACAGTACTGTTACCAGCACTAAAAGTTCCATGCATCACTAAACCTATTATTGCATTCAAAATGACGTAAATATCAGTAACAGTTCCAAATTGAATTTAGTATGTAGAAAAAGACACATAAGGGTGACAATAGTTTGGATAAAATAAGAGTGAAAATAATGTGAATATAAGGGTGAAAACTCCACTTTACCCTTATCCCAGGTGTCGCAACATAATATCTCATCTAATAACACAATAATATTTTTTCAGGGTGGCCGCGCTCTCGAGGACTTCGTGAAGTACGTAGCCGAGCAGGCCTCCAGCGAGCTCAAGGGCTGGGACAGAAAGGGCACGCCCAAGAAGGAAGAGCTCTAAGGAGTTGTGATGTAAAACTTTCCATGAAAGATCTGTGTGTGAGTGGTAGCGTGCGAGTGAGAGTGACCGTGTAATAGAACCACTGACATGTCCAGCTGCCGTTCTTAGTCCATCCAGTGTTGATGCAGAGACGTGTTGGTTTTATAAATCTATTTTAGATTGATCTAAATACAGTAATTTTGAATGCATTTCTTTATATAGTGTCGGTGGAATAACAAATAAACTAGGTTGTATTTATAATTTTGTTGTTTTATTTCAATATTGCCAGATTTTTACATTACTTGGAAAGAAATGAATTTATCATCAAAATCTAGGTCCATCATAGCATCTACTCACCTACTTTTATTTGTTTTATTAAGTGTTATTTTTCCTATGTTCATTTCTAATCGACACTACATTATAAATACGCAAATAAAAGCAATACAAATTGGATATAAATTATCCCAGTAGCAGCATAAAAAGTAGTTACATAAGTTCCCATGAGTTTGATCAAATAATTCTTTATACATTAGTTTCCGTAAAGATTATAAATAAAACCAAATGAAGTAAACTATATATTCTCCTCCTTCCACCTCTCTATCCACTCAGCGATGGTTTCAACATTGTTCTGTAGCTGATCCTCAGAGTCGTTCTGTACCTGCATCACAATCTCCGGCTTGTATGAGGACTGTGCCTCTTCTAACAATGTCTCAAATATCTCACATTGAACATTATCCTCTAGCTTCTTTCCTGTGTAGCCTCTGGAAAGAAGAAATACATAACTTTAGTAACAACAGTCAGAACAACCTGTCAGAACTCATGGCCCATCTCATCATCGTGGACACCAGATAGTTGATAAACTACATATATGTCACCGTAAAATTGTCAAACACGTTATATTACAATATAACGTGTTTCTCTCTAGAGATATTGTCAACTCTCGAATTATTGTCAACTGAACATACGGAAGTATCTCTGCCCCCAGAAATAGCCCGCGAAGCGGGGCTCCGTCGACTACGCTTTTTAGGGGAATATTAAGTGTTTTTAAGGTTAGGTTATATTAATCGATATTTGTTGTAAAACCTACTTTCTAAGTACTGTTTGTTAGGTTTTAAATGTCTTATGTAATGTCGATAAAAAAGATATTCGAGGTTTAAATTATTGTACCATGCTTGTGACTTTTGTGTTTTGAATAGCAACCATCATACAACGCTTACCAGGTTTTTCATTTCGCCTTTTCCACAATATTTATTTAGTAAATTGACTCTGCAGATCGTGAATCTCAACACGTTATCAGCACGAAGCTCTATATAATTTATTCACAATCAAACTTAAAAGGAGATTGTTGAATTATTAATAAGTGAACATGTCCTCTGCAGTGTCTATTTCATCGCTAAATAGTATTCCTATACTACATAATAGACTAGGATACACTATATGGAAATTTAAAATGCGGATGTTGCTAATCCATGAAGGATTATGGGAAACGGTAAGCGGAGGAGTTCTCGAAGGGAATAAGACGCCCGACGATGTACGGAAAGATGAAAAGGCTCTTTCAAAAATATGCCTTTCTGTGGATGGCGCTGCTATTTCTATTGTTCGACCAGCTAAGACCGCAAAAGAAGCGTGGGATGCTCTTATGAAATCCTACGAGGATCGAAGTTTGGGTCGTAAACTGTCACTGGAAAGAAAGCTGTACAGGTACTCCTTATCTGACTTTTCTGATTTAGAAGGCTACTTAACAGCAATAACTACAACTGCACTAGACCTGGCCGATATTGGCAAAACCATAGAAGATAGTTCTTTAGCAGCTATTATATTGGGAGGTCTAACGTCTCGCTACGAGCCCATGATAATGGCGCTTGAGAATGGGAACGTTGAAGTCACAACAGATTTGGTGAGACCTAAGTTGTTGAGCGAAATGACGAAGGAGACTAATGATGGTGTTGCTGCGCTGCATACTAGCAAGCAGGTTATTTGCTTTCGTTGTAAGAAGCCAGGGCACAAAAGTCCTAATTGTCCTCTCAAAAAGAAGGAGAAAAAGGCAAAGGCGAGTTGCTCTACAGGAAGTTGTTCTGAAGATAAGGGACTGACTGCTTCTAGTTCAGGGAATATGGATGCATGTGTCACGAAATTGGTTTTGGATGGTGTCACGGAACTGGCTTTGTCTGCACTGAGTGTTCAGATGTCTGAGAAGTGGATTATCGACTCTGGTGCGTCTACTCATATGACTCCACATGCTGATTGGTTTTATAGTTACCGACCCTGTGATGGGAAGATAACTGTAGCATCTGGTAAAAGTTTGCCGGCTGTGGGTTTAGGAGATGTTACTATTGACACAAAAACCGATTACAAGAAGATTTCTAATGTGGTACATGTTCCTGGCCTAGATTGTAATTTATTATCAGTCAAAAAGGCAGTAGAGAAAGGTTTCTCGATTGTTTTTGATACGAATGGCTGTAATTTTTATAATTCTAATGATGTTTCTTTTAGAAATGATCCTGTTTTACATGGTTCTATTTATGGTGGATTGTACACTTTAGATTGTACAGTAAAACCGCAAGGTGTTTCAGCTTATAATGTTCACACTAATTTGTCCCAGTTTCAGCTTTGGCATAAGCGTCTAGGACATCTCTGCCGTATTGGTATGGATCTACTCAGAAAAGGTCTTGCTGTTGGTGTGGAGTATACTGAGGTTGACAAAGAACCATGCGTACCTTGTGTAGAAGGTAAGCAGGCCCGGAAGCCTTTCAAAGGGATAAAGTATAAGAAGGCGTCGTCACCATTAGAATTGGTCCAAACGGACGTTTGTGGTCCCCTGACCACTGAATCTTTTAAAGGTAATAAATATTTTATCATTTTTGTAGATGATTATACACGTTTTATATCCCTTTATTGTATGTCATCTAAGACAGAAGTTCAGAAGTATTTTTGTGCTTTCCAAGCACTTGTTGAGAGACAGACTGGCACTAAGATTCGAACCCTTCGGTCAGACAATGGTACTGAGTATGTCAACAAGGAGCTGACAGACTATTTACAGGCTCAAGGGATTCGACATGAAACGTCTGTACCATACAGCCCTCAACAAAATGGGGTAAGTGAACGTTGCAATCGTAGTATTGTGGAGAAGGCCCGTTCCTTGCTGGCACACAGCTCTCTGTCGAAAGTTTATTGGCAGGATGCTGTAGAGACTAGTGTTTATTTAAAGAATAGGTCACCTCATCGTGCACTTGATGGTAAGACGCCATTTGAAATGTGGTGTGGTAGTAAGCCTGACCTGTCTCATTTAAGGGTGTTTGGTTGCCGAGCTTTAATTCACGTGCCGTCATGCCAGAGAACTAAGCTAGATATGAAAGCTTCTGAACATATCTTCGTTGGATATTCAGACGATCCAAGGAGTTATTATTTCCGTAGCGTGGAAAACCCTCGGAGGTTGATTAAGTCACGGGATATTACGTTCTTTGAAAATAATTTTTCAGGATTGAAGGATAAATCTGTTCTGCCTGAAGTTGTTGTGAGCCCTAATGTCGTTAATCTTTTTTCACAAACTTCTTCAGATACCACATCGCCACGGGAGATTTCTATCTCATCTACTTCTGCTTCTTCACCTAGGGTAGACTGGGTACGTTTGAAACAAAGGACGGTTGAAACAGAGCAAATATCTCGTAAACGGTTACGCGGAGAGTGAGGGAGGCAAAGGGAAAACGAAGCGGACGGCAGTTCCGAACGCGAATTTAGTAGCGCGCCGCTCCCCGCGCGTTGTTGTTGTGTGCAGTACGCCATATTGTTTTTTATTACCCAAAAGTAAGTATTTTTCTTCTGACATTAACGCTTATATTATCTGTTCTCTGTAAGTGAATGTATTGAGTGTGTGTTTGTGATTATTATGAAGCTTGTAGAATAAGGGATAGTGACTATTTTTACTGTGTTATTATTACTGTCGTAACTATAAAGTATATTCTACCAAAAGTGGTGTTGGGGACGGTTGAAACATTTTTTTTGGGTACGGTTGAAACAAAATGTTTGTTTTTTGTAGATGCCGAGAGTTCGAGTGAGGAAGACTTCCAGAGGGGAAATTAACTTGTCGAGCTATAGTAATGCATATGAGGAGGTAAAAGCTGGAGATTAACTACGTAAAGTAGTGGTCTTAGCTACGTTTGCCACAATTGCGAATCTGAATACTCTGATTAATCTCTAAGTTCTGTTTTCTTTATGTCATTTCTTTCTTATTTATGTTTATTTGATTTAAGAAGTGTTTTCTTTAGTTTATTTGGAATGTTTATTTGATTTAAAAAAAAAAGTTTTTATTTTGTTTATTCAAAATGTGTAAATGTGTAATTCTTTAATTGTTTACTACTCGTTAAAGGCTGATGAAACCTTGAAGACTGATTAATGTTGTTATGTGGTGCCTTAATTAGTTTTAATGATAAATAAAACATGCTTCCTTAGTATTTATTGTATTATTTGTATGTGTTTCAACTGACCCCAATCGCTGTTTCAACCGCCCCTGGCATGGGGACGGTTGCAACAAATCCGTTTTTTTTTTTAAATTTCATATATTTTTCTAAAAATAATAACCCGGGAACTATAATGATACAGCCATATCGTAGCCAAAACTTCACTTTTGAATTTAATGTATCATAATCGTCACTCAGTTTATAAACACCAAAATTATAAACGATAAAAGCTAAATTGTTTCAACCGTACCCAGTTTACCCTACTTCAGAAGGTGTGCACATGGAGGCAGAGCAAGTTGATGATTTTGTGGACGCGACTGATGAAGCTGGTGGATTTGGTGACATGGAGTCTCTACATTCAGGTGAACAACATGATCTGTCCCTGGTTCCTTCAGATGAACCCAGCGTTGAATGTCCTGTAAGAAGGTATCCTGAAAGAGTACGTAAACCTCCAAATTATTATTCATATGGCACTCACGATGTTGATTTGTTGTGTGACGATCCGAAAAGTTACCGTGAAGCTATAAATAGCGATGATAAAGATAACTGGATGTCCGCAATGAGGGATGAGTACACTGCCCTATTGAATAAGCAGACTTGGACATTAGTGGATAAACCAAATAAAAAGGTTATTCCATGTAAATGGGTGTTCAAGGTAAAGAGGAACGCGAACGGTGCAATAGTCAAGCATAAGGCGCGGCTAGTTGCGGAAGGTTTTAGTCAAGTTTGGGGGACTGACTATAATGAGACTTTTGCCCCTGTGGTTCGAAATTAATCTCTGCGTACCCTTATAGCGTTGGCGTCAGAAATGGATTTAAAGATCCAGCACATGGATGTGGATACCGCATTCCTCAATGGGGACTTAGAGGAGGAGGTGTACATGCAACAGCCTGAGGGATTTACTGAGCGCGGGGCAGAAGGTAAAGTCTGTTTGCTCAGAAAATCCATTTATGGTTTGAAGCAGGCAGCTCGGGCCTGGAATATAAAATTGCATCAAATCCTATCAAAAATTGGCTTTGCACGAACATCTGCGGAATCATGTGTTTACTTGAAAAAGTTTGGTAGTGAAACCTTAATACTTGCAGTCTATGTTGACGATCTAATTGTCTTTTACAAAGAAAAAAGTTCGTTTGACAATGTCAAAAATGACTTGGAAAATTTTTTCTCGCTAAAAGATTTGGGTGAATTGTCGTATTGTTTAGGTTTAAATATTAACCGTGTTGCCGATAAAATCGTGGTCAGTCAGAAGACCTATATTCAGGCAGTGTTGCAGCGGTTTAATATGCAAGATTGCAAGGAGATGTCTACACCTTTAGAGAATAACAAGTTGGAGAAAGGTAATCCATCATCTCTTTGTGAATATCCTTACCAAAACTTGATAGGATGTCTCATGTACCTAGCTGTGAATACGAGGCCTGATATAGCTTATGCCACAAGCTATTTAAGTCAGTTTAATAACTGTTATGATAAGACGCATTGGTTGGCCGCGAAAAGAGTGTTACAGTATTTAAAAGGTACTATGGATTACTGTATTACTTACAGGAAAGTCGGTAGACGTTTGTGTGGATACACGGATGCTGACTGGGCGAATTGTGTACATGACCGTCGGTCGTACACTGGTTACTACTTCACGCTAGCAGATGGACCTATTAGCTGGGAGTGTAAGAAGCAGCCGACGGTAGCCTTATCGTCTACAGAAGCTGAGTATATGTCCTTGACCAGTGCTGCAAAGGAGGCTATTTTCCTCAGACGGTTAGTGTGTGACATTACTGGTTTTGCTGATAGGGTGTTGTTGCACAACGATAGTCAAAGTGCACAGAAACTTGTGCTAAATCCAATCCACCACAATAGAACCAAACACATTGATACGAGATATCATTTTATTCGTGAAAAGGTTACTGAGGGTCTTATAGATATAAAGTTTATACCTACGGATAAAATGACAGCCGATGTTTTAACTAGCTCATCTTAGGTGCGTTGTTAATATGGGTTTAACGATAAATAGGTAGAATAATTTTCTATTTATTTATTTTTTGTCGGCTTGTGTTTCTGTATTACTGTTTAGTTCGGTAGTAATGTTTTATTATTTTTATTGTGTTTAGCATTACTACTTAATCTTTTTATTTCCATTAAGGGCGGATGTTGTAAAACCTACTTTCTAAGTACTGTTTGTTAGGTTTTAAATGTCTTATGTAATGTCGATAAAAAAGATATTCGAGGTTTAAATTATTGTACCATGCTTGTGACTTTTGTGTTTTGAATAGCAACCATCATACAACGCTTACCAGGTTTTTCATTTCGCCTTTTCCACAATATTTATTTAGTAAATTGACTCTGCAGATCGTGAATCTCAACAATATTTCTCAAGAATGGTACAGTATCTTTTCATGATAGTGGTACCACTGGGCAAGGGGGACCCCTCCTTCCCTCCACACCGCGTGAGTTCTCTTACCTTCGGTTTGCCGACGATATAGTGGTCATACCTGAGACCATGGAGGACCTCAGTACAGTCACGTCTAATAATATGTATACACTTTCTTTAATATTATAACCATTTTCGCGAGAAATAACGATTATAACTAGGAGATTAGATCTTTTTCATAAAAATATGAGTTCCAGAATACCATGTACGTGATAACATTACATTTAAATCAGTACATTAAGAGAAACACAATTAAAAAAAAATCTTAAGTGTTTACATATTATTAGACGTGACTGTACAATGCTCGATGACCTCAGTAGAGCTTCCGAAAGGGTGGGTCTTTTAAAATGAACATGGACAAGACAAAGGTCATGGTGAATGCTCATGTCACACCCACTCCTATCAAGATCGGAGACTACATTCGAGGTTGTAGACGATTATGTGTACCTGGGACAAACGGTCCAGTTAGATAGGTCTAACTTCGAGAAAGGTCAATCTTCGAATCTGACTCGGCTTGACAGCGTACGGGAAGCTACGCGGTATTTTCTCGTCCAACTTACCGCACAGTGTCTTAAAACGAAAGTCTATGACCAGTGTGTGTTGCCAGTGATTACATTCAAGACGGAAACGTGGTCGCTCACAATGGGCCTATGAAAAGGCTTAAAGTTACCCAAAGGGCAAAGGAGAGGGCTATACTCGGAGTTTCGGCGTGATCAAATCAGAAATGAAGTCATCCGCAAGAAAACCAAGATCACCGACGTAGCCCGAAGAATTACCAACTTAAGTGGCAGTGGGCTGGGCACATTGCTCGCAGGACGGATGGCCGATGGGCCGAAAAGTTCTAGAGTGGCGGCCGTGAACCGGAAGACGATGCGTTGGAAGACCTTCCACTAGGTGGACTGATGACCTGGTGAAGGTTGCGAGAATCCGTTGGATGCGAGTCGCACGGACCAGTCAATGTGGTGACACTTGGGGGAGGCCTATATCCTGCAGTGGACGTCTTTCGGCTGAAATGAAGCAGTGTCTAATTGTCTAAATTAAAAATAATATCTATTGTTTCATTCGGGATGAGAGCCCATTCTTTAGAGTGTGGGCACTTTTTAGCACAAACCAAGAATAGTTGAGGGCACATTTTAAGCTTGACTCACGCTAGACCGTGTCGAGACCGAACAGAGGGTTGACCGTTCAATTTTGTGTGGACACATGCTTCCGAGTCGCTACTGAGCAAAAGACAATAGATTGTGCTACAGCCGACCCTCGGCTCACTCGGTCTCGGCACGGACTGGCGTGCGTCATCATTTATTTGAAGCTTAGTTGAAACTGACCTTGCTGTAAGCCTATCAAACAGTGTTGTGTTGTTGGTCCTGACAACAAACACACCATCAAACCACCTCTCTGGGAAGAATTCACAACCATGATAGTCCACTATGTTGCCACCTTTAGCCATCATGCCTTCCATGATGTCTAGTAGCTGAAATCAAGATGTAGAATGTACTAGAATTCCTAATCTAATACTACTGGTATCTTAATTTGCAATTAGAGAATATTGTATTGTATAAGGGGAGAGTGTCCGCAACTCCATGTCAAAGGGTGTAATTTATGTGCAGAAAATAATTTTATTATCATCAGCCTATTAACGTTCCCACAGCTGGGACACAGGCCACCTCTCCAAGAAAAAGAATTGGCACCATGTGGGCCAAGTGTGGATTGGTAGATGTAACATGTGTTTGAATGTTTCATTCTGTTGTCAATAATTTTATCTACAAAAACTTTAGTCCGTCAATAATACACACAGAATGAGCGTCTTATTACAGAATACCTCAACATCAATAAATATTAGTGGACAGTGACAAGGCCCAAAAAATGCTGGAGAATCGATGTATAGTGGCGGTGCGAAGAAAAGCGTACAAAAGTATTAAATTCACCTTATCCTCGTTCAAGAATGGGCACTGATACTCTGGGTCATACTCATCCAAACAACTGTATTCCTCGGCTAACTTGGACACTTCGCGCCAAGTAAACTTTGTCCTATCTGCTACCAGACGAGAAAGAGTAGATTTGCCGACACCTGGCGTACCTTAAAGTAGAAATATTCAACATGCACTTATTCTTAGAGAGGGTATTCTCCGTATTCTACACGTGGGTCGATAATTGTCAACAAAACACACGAATATAGAGGTATTACCTGTTATGAGTATATTAGGCACCATTCTTCTGGGGTTAGCCATTTTAACTTGATTGATTAGTTTAAATACTTATTTGTGGATATTGAACGTAGCTAAGTTTGTATATATTTCTAGGTTATCCCGTTGTTTTGACAGCTGATTATTTACTTTTTTTTTTTTTTTTTTCCTTCGCCCTTTTCGGGCAGGCTAAGGTCTTGGACCATACCGCCTCGTGATTATTTACTAAACAAATGTCATCGAGACGCCACTCGCCACTCACAAATAAAATAGTAATGCCGCTCCTACACGTTAGGCCAATGTCAATCTTAGTCGAGATTTTCTCGGGGATTTCAATTAAATTTTGTTGTATTGTATTACTATCATATAGTTTTTCTTACCAACCATCAGCGTAGAACTTTCGTCAAATATATGTAGATATGAGAAACTTACAACAAATTACGAAAATTAAGGGAAGTTCACCTCTAGTTTTTCCACTCACAATGCTAAAAATACAACTTCGACACAAGAAGTCAAGATGATTTGGAACGCGATATGACATAACATAATCCTAACCTTAAAAATTCTAGAGAAAAGTGAGCAAAAACTAAGATGAAATTTTGTTTACTCAAGCATTTTTGTTATTTTTACTAATATATAATGCGAATTTATAGACCCAAAGGAATAACAAGAGGACAGATTGTTTTAGTGTCAGTTTTAGGTGTGTTTAGCGGAGTTTATATTTGGAGGCCTCTTTTTGACGATTATTACAGAAAACCTAAAGTTACAAAAGCTGAGGTAGATAGGGAAGCTGAATAATGGACCGTGTGAAAACATGGATAAAAACTTCTAGCCCGTTGGCGAAGATGTTGATGGCTATATCCCTGACTTCAGCAGCAGTCGTTTTTCATAGGACTGTGTACGCTCCTTACACCAGAAGGCAAAGGTACCGGCAGGCCGAGGAGTGGGCCAACATGATAATAGAGCAAGAAGAGTCCGGAGAAGGCGGCACCAACAATATCTCTTATTAGTTCATAGTTCATGTAAATAGTAGAATAAAAATAGATTAATTAAAAAGTCAACACTCATTTATTTTCTCCACTTAGTCTACACATGAAAATGATACAATCACTATAGGTACCTAACCAAACAATAACCAATTAAAATAATATGAGCAATAACCGCCGTAACAAGCATAGAAATACCTACTAAGATCAGAATAATTGAGAAACCTATACAGCAGAGATTCCCAAGAGATGCTAGCTCAACCTTATCTAATTTTGCTGATAAGCTTGCTTTGCCTGCTTTTTTAAAATAAGTAATTCAAACACATTTCAACCACGTTTTTCCCTTGTTGTTAAAATTTTCCACCTTACTTTGATGATCTATCTTAATTCTAAAGGTTTCCTTAACATTTGCATTAACCCATCCCCCCCCCTTCCTAGGTATCCTTGTTTATCTAGGTCCCTGCTAACAAATAAAGACATCAAAGTGGTCCCTGGTCCAAGAAAGTTTGGGAACCACTGCTATAATAGAACCTCCCATAGAAATTTTACATTGGTAAACCAAAAAAAGGCAGCTACACTATATTTTGACCTACCCTAGCGTAGTGTACTTTTACAGCAGCATAGATTTTTATTGATAGCAGTTAGCGTCGATGTATCTTTCACCCTACTTCCACAGCCAGCGTCGTTATCGCCATTTTCCCCTAACAACAGCTACTTGTGGTCCTCACTCCCCCAGACTCCCACTCACCAACTAAGTACTTTCCGGATGACGTGCGCGACAGAGAGCGAGAGGGATGAGGGAAAATGGGATTCGTTTTACATTATAATTAAGAGCTTTGGTTTGGACCTACGTCATCGTCACAGATAATTACATAATTATATGATTTTTTAACAGTGGGGAAAATACGGCGTAGGGTACGGCCTTGTCTGATGTCCGACCGCAAAATGCGTGATTTGGACGAAAATTGTGATAGCTCGGTAAATTTGCATGATATCAATATAATTTATAGCCTATGTTACTCGGTAAAGATGTAGCTTCCTAATGGTGAAAGAATTTTAAAATCGGTTTAGTAGTTCTTGAGTTAAATCGTAACAAACAAACATCAAATCTTCCCTCTTTATAATATTAGTCTGTCTTCACTTTATATCTTTGAATGTATTTTATATTTCTGAAAAAATCTTATGTAGGTACTTAAATAAGTCTTGCTAATTTTTTTGCTGGTAATCTTGGAGTGGGAACCAATTATGACCTGGCGCGGTGCCACCAATTGGTATTTTCGCATAACTGCACCATATTGTGTAATAGTATTGTAGTCCGGAACTGAAGAACTGTACTAATGTGAAATAGGTAATCTTGTAATCTGTAACTGAAGAGCTCGTGGATTGTCTGAACGTTGTAACTAAATTTATTTACCTTATCATGTATCGGGGTACCTATGTGCTGGCCCAAAAGGCTCGATTTATCGAACAGCGCCCTTCTTGAAGTAAACTCTAAGGAAAATCTCACTTGGGGCGGTACCGATTGCGAGTGTGTTACGCAACAACCTCGCGGTCATGTAAGAATAATAAAAAGGTCATGGTAATTTTGCGCGTAGCTAATATTGATTTACTTAAATAACTACATAACGTTTGCGTCTAACTCTTGAAGGTCGCGGTCATCGCCGCCCAGCTGCGGAAGGATTCCACGTGAAAGGGCATTGACCCTAGCTCGAGAAATAAACGGTCACTTGGGGAATAGGATCAATACATGTAACGACCTATCGAAAGATAATAAATATGAAAACTTGGATCTTGCATGTATAAAGAAATATTGCGCAAGAGTAAAAATTCGCTATATGCGAAAGTTTGTGAGTATGAGTTTGTTACTCATTCAAGCGAAAACTACTGAACGGATTTGGATGAAATTTTGCACAAAGATAGTTTAGGTACCTATACTTAACCTAGATTAAAACATAGAATGGTTTTTATCCCGATAGTAGCTGGCAGCTGGAAATATTTTGAGAGCAAACACAGGCGCACTCTCTCTCTTGCCTAACTCACAATAGTCCTCCGGGCTCATTGAAAATAATAGGAATACTTTTACTAGTTTTTTTTTTAAGTGAAACAAATAACACTATTTATGGTCTGAAACACATAATAAACAGGTTCGTCTGTGATTTTCCCATAAATGTATAGGTACAATTATTATTATTTATGTGGCTACTCGAGATTTGATGATTAACCAAGTCATCAAACGAGAGAGCACGAGAGGACATCAAACGTGGGGCTATGCTTACTTACCTATGTATTGTATGAGGCTAGTACAACAGCTAGTCATTATAGACACTCGACTATTTAGGTACCTAGGTACCTATAATCTCTTACGCTTGTTCAGTCAACAAAACAGTTAGGTTTACAGTCTAGCAATTTTCTTACTACTATTATAAATAGAAAAGGGTTATAATCAATCTGTTTGAAATTTCATCCAAATCCTTTCAGTAGGTAGTTTCTGCGTGAAAGTATAACAGCTAAAAACGATCATACAGACTTTTACACTTATATAATAGTCGTAGGAAGATTGCTGGCCTGCATATGTAACTATTTTGCTGACTGTACATCTGAAATTCTGAAACATACACGTGGGTGGGGAACGGGGTTCGTAGGGACAAAAGGACGTGGGTGCGTGACCGGTGACCTTTCCCAAAGCCAAAAGTTCATGACGCAAAATATGTACCTTACCTAGGTACTACAGCCACGATCTATCTTATTTATGAATGTAGACTGTAGAGTCTAGACGAAAACTACAATCTGGGTAGGTACGTACTTAGAGTAGGTAGGTACCCAATAATATAAAATGTAGGCACATTTTGAGGTTCTTCTACATGGAGAACTGTAAAATGTGTCATCTTCATGATGAATGTGTACTTACCTAAACTAGGAACAAATGACTAAAGGTGTTTATTGCAGGCAGAGTTGTAAATTATAATTACTAAGTAAATTACACCTCATTAGGTCCTTAGTTTTTGAATGGATGAAATGGCAGTGGGAACAATCATCCATATTGTGTAACATTAAAGAAATCACTCCCGGGGTTGTGATGTGTGTGACTAATAAAATTAGTTACATGCTCGTATTATCCGATTGCACAATGAATGATAAATTATGTTGGTACCTACCTATTTATGTATAAACAAAAACAGACAATCTTAATCCGAACCAAAAGCCGAAGCAAAACGAAATAAATTTAAGTAACTAAAATTCCAAGAAAGGTTAAAAAAACAGATATAATTGTTGTTGATAAATACATGACTGGTCTTCAGATGGTGGTGAAAGTGTAATTGGAAAAAGAAGCCAAGATCCCCTTTGCAATGTTATTTCCTAGTTGCCGGATTGAGTTTTTGCTATAACTTTATTAGTAGGCACGTTGTAAGCAACGTTGCGCCACGTGAGTTCATAGGAGCCAGACTATAATGACACGTGTCCATGACGTTGGCACGTCGTGTTACATTATTGCGAGAATATTGAAATACATAACAAAATAGAATGCAATCAATAATATTCCTTATCTAATCTAAATTCACCAGGCAATGTACAAAACATCCTAAGGCGACCGGACCTACTAATAATAAATATTCAACTACGGACAAACCTAGTTATTTCCCGTAAATATGACGCACTTCTAAGAGATGACTGTAACGTTACGATACCTATTGAGGTGATTCACCTCAAACTGAGTCTAGTCGGAAATTAGAATGGGTTCAAACTATACCTACCTACTTAAGTATTTTTTAGAAGGGCCTAGCTAGTCAAAATAAAATGTGTCTTAGCTTGGACCCGATTAATCTGGTGTGGAAGTTGATGAGTAAAAAGTATGTACCTATTTACTGAATTATGTAGGTACATATAATAACTGAAGAGCTCTAAAAGTGAGAGTGGATTAAATTAGTTTCTGTAGTATTGTTCACCGTTAAAATTCACGAAACTGAATACCTACCTAGGTAGGTACCTATCTAATTTAGTAAGTCACTTTTGCACGATGCACTTTAACCCTAGATTACTACTCTACGTCGCAGAGGCGCCCACGTTTTTGATATTTTGCTCTCTTTTTTTATCCTTCGCGCGTATGGCATTCACGTTCAAGGACATCTCAGTCATCGCTAGCACGTGTCGCAGGACGGTGGTTGCGTTACGGTATGTGTGCTAGTTTTTTAGATATTACTACCCTTGGCGCTCCAAAGACGTAAGAGTAGCTTGTATGTAAGTTTTGCGGTCTTAATCAAATTGTATGTAAAATATTTTTTTTTGTTAATTTGTTAGTTTTTTTTAGTTAATTACTTCATAATTTACAATTTATAAGAGAAGTGTATACTTAAAGTTGTTTTTTTCAATTTTTAATGAGAATACTGTTTAATTGCCTAAGTTCCAGAAATTTCTTCCTAAGATTTATTTGATTAAAGATTTCATAATGAAAATATATGAAAAATTATTTAAAATTTTGTTTTTCACTTTTTAGTAATATACACAATTATAAAAACAGTCCAAACATATCAATCATACTTATAGGTTTTGATTAAAATCATTATCAATATGATGCGCCTCGCGGGCGTATGAGTAGTTTCTTTGTATGTCGCAACATGAGTAGTAATGTAGGGTTAAAAAAGGGGAATCAGGGATACCTTGTTATCTAAGTACTTCAGTTACCATAAACCCGAAAGTGTGTACCTAGTTTGAGATATCATATCATTATCCGCCACACTATCTAATGCTATCATTTAATTTCAATCTCTTCAGTCTTCATAGAGTGCAATATTAAACGTTATTCAGCCAAAAAATCTTGCATTGATGTTTTACCAATGAAGCTTGACGGCGAATGATGCGCAGATGTGTGAGGCTTGATTGCTCAGTTTTTATTTTACCTTTATTTCCGTTTTACACACTACTAGAATTATGTTTTAGGTAATAATGTGATTTTGACTTGACCCCAGCGCGCCAAAATTTACTGAGGTAGGTACCTACCTACTGACAAATATCACCAGAGAATAATTTTCAGAATCTACATGCCATAGCCAAAGCAGTGGGTGCTTTGGCATGTAGATGTACTAGATACTTTATGTAGGAATGCAAATATTTTTAGTCCATCTTGTCACCATTTCCTGCTTTCGGAAATAGTACAAGAGGTCATTCACCTTTTGGTTTTATAAAACATACCTAGTGGCACTTCACTGTATGGGTATAGGTAGATTAGCTATCACCAAACTGGACAGATCAGCACTTCAGGTGAGTTTTCAGTTTGAAAGATGCTGAAAAGTTGGTGTTGTGTATACTTTGCGACTAGGTACTGTGTGTATCTAACTAGGTGTGTATGTACTTGTGTTTTGTGATGATTTGTTACTTTTAATTGATTTCTTGTACTATGGTTTGGTTATCAGGTTAAATGATAATACAAAGTAATTTTTACTGGAGGCTACCTTTATTCTTCTATGAATTTACACATTAGTTTGCAGTTATAACAAAATAGTTCAGATATAACCTTATATAAATTATAAAATAATGTTACAGTATAAGCCTTGTAAAAAATATAGAAAAGGAATGAGTTTGTAGCCCTTCTTTCCTTCGGAACACCTTGCGGTGAATGAAGTATCGCAGTTGAATGAAAAATTGTGCTGTTAACAGCGCTAGCTACTTCTTGCCCTTGGTGGCCTTCTCGGCGGCTTTGGTCACCTTACCACCACCGATTTCCTTGAAGTTGACAGCCTTGATGACACCCACAGCGACCGTCTGCCTCATGTCACGCACGGCAAAACGACCGAGGGGAGGGAATTCCTGGAAGGACTCAACACACAGAGGCTTGGAGGGGACCAGGTTGACGATGGCGGCATCTCCAGATTTGATAGACTTGGGGTTGTCTTCAGTGGATTTACCCGTACGACGGTCCACTTTCTCTTTGATTTCGGCGAATTTGCAGGCAATGTGGGCTGTGTGGCAATCCAGCACAGGTGTGTATCCGTTTGAGATTTGACCAGGGTGGTTGAGCACGATGACCTGTGCTGTGAAATCGGCGGCGCCCTTGGGTGGGTTGTTCTTGGAGTCGCCAGCGACGTATCCACGACGCAACTCCTTGACAGATACGTTCTTTACGTTGAAACCAACATTGTCTCCGGGGACGGCCTCTTGGAGAGCTTCGTGGTGCATCTCCACGGACTTGACTTCAGTGGTGATGTTAGCGGGGGCAAAGACAACGATGGTACCAGGCTTAAGGATACCAGTTTCAACTCTGCCTACGGGCACCGTTCCGATACCACCGATTTTGTATACGTCCTGGAGGGGAAGACGCAGAGCCTTGTCTGTGGGGCGAGCAGGGGGCAGGATGGCGTCGAGGGCCTCAATGAGGCATTTACCTTCAGCCTTGCCTTCCTTGCGCTCAACATTCCATCCCTTGAACCAGGGCATTTTGGTTGAGGGCTCCAACATGTTGTCTCCGTGCCAGCCAGAAATGGGTACGAAAGCGACAGCTGCTGGGTTGTAACCGATCTTCTTGATGTAAGAGGAGACTTCCTTCTTGATTTCCTCGAAACGGGGTTCGCTGTATGGGGGCTCAGTGGAGTCCATTTTGTTGACGCCCACAATCAGCTGCTTGACACCAAGTGTGAAAGCGAGCAGAGCGTGCTCACGGGTCTGTCCGTTCTTGGAGATACCAGCCTCGAACTCACCGGTACCGGCGGCGACGATAAGCACGGCGCAGTCAGCTTGGGAGGTTCCAGTGATCATGTTCTTGATGAAATCTCTGTGTCCGGGAGCGTCGATGATGGTGACATAGTACTTTGCGGTCTCGAACTTCCACAGAGCAATATCGATGGTGATACCACGTTCACGCTCAGCCTTCAGTTTGTCCAATACCCAGGCGTATTTGAAGGAACCCTTACCCATTTCCTGGGCCTCCTTCTCGAACTTCTCGATGGTACGTTTGTCGATACCACCGCATTTGTAGATCAAGTGACCAGTGGTGGTGGACTTGCCGGAGTCGACGTGTCCAATGACGACAATGTTAATATGAATCTTTTCCTTGCCCATTTTTGGTTAGTCTAGAACAAAAGAAAATAATCTAGTTAAAAATCTGTTACTGATAAGAATAGTGCAAGGGGTAGTGTGATCTGAGCCGGCATCTGCAAGGTCGCAACCTCATGTATCGTGCGGCCGGCAATATGGCGGCCGCATGGCCGCCTCGCCCTATCTTGACATTTCACAATGGATGTCAGCCATTACGGCAAATGTACCAAAATTTACAATTTATTGGCATTACATACATTTCAATTACTTTAGAATTCGTTATATTTGAGCGAACAAACTAATATCAGTTGTGGAAAAGAGAAAACAACTGTGTATCAACCACGTGGTGGCGAGCCGGTTGGTGAACAAGTGTGACGCGTAAGCAAACGAGAACTGTGTTTAAATCGACAGTTGATTAGAAAAAAGAACAATTAAATAAACAAATGAAGTAATAAAATATTTTCACAAGTTAACGTAACCATACGTTGGATGTAAAACGTGTAATTTGTAGGTTTAGAGTTACACCACAGTAAGGATCGAGTCAATTGATGTGAAATTAACATGTCTTGCCGATATTATTGAGAAACACAATCGTTTATGCTTACGGTAAACTAATATCACTTTTTAACACTGCACTAAACAATTTCTTCTGACACTCACCACGGATTACAATCCACGTGTAATATCCGAGATAGACTCCAACAGAATGGACGAGAAATGGTTGCTCTTTCAGCTGGCTGGAATAAGTAGAGTCACTTCCGGCGCTAAGTGTGGCAACGCTTCAGTTCAAAAGTTCCAATTTTAAAATTAACGCTGGTAATTCTTAAGAGAAAGGAAGATTATAATGTGCGGTAAGTATCTAAGTATATTTATGGTATTTCAATTTTACATCACGCTGTAATTTATAGGCTGTATAGAAGTCATGGTTCAATAGAAATGTGAAAATAGAACTAGATATTTTTTTTAAATAATTTGACAGCTGTCAGTTGAAAGTGATTTTCCCTAGGGCTGAAAAGTAATACTTTCAGCCCGCTCCTCAGGCAACTTCAGACCTACTTTCCGAGTATGAGTAATGAAAAATTCAGTATTAATCAAAGTATATATTGTTTTTAAATAACTTAGGTATAATTTAGTTACAAATATTTCTTTAAAATAACAAAGATTTGGGCAAAATATTTACTATTTTTTCAGTGACGATAGTGAAAATAAAGGCTGAGTAGACGGTCACAGAAACAAAATAGGCGGGAAAGCGGCAATCAGATCTTCATTTTTTTTTCGAGTGGTTTCGTGTTTTTGTTTTTATTTTCCTTGTATTCGTAATGTAAAGCACAGTGTTTACCTCGGGGTAAAGACTTATTTAGTCCCTCGAGCTATTAGCGCCCGCGCTACGCGTGGGCGCCAAACCCCGTCTCGGGACTAAATAAGTTACTTTCACCCCTAGGATAACAATGTACTATTTATAGGTAATGTGTCACGGTCCGCGACTCACGGGATTGGTTGTTTACCTTAAATAATATTCCAATAGTGAAGGATCTAGGTGATCTCTTTGGTAGCAAACTGTCCTTAAAGGTGGACGCACACTTATCCGCGCCGAAGGAATCGACCGCGCCGAACGCATCGAATTTTAGAATTATTTGTATGAAATCCTATGAAGCCTCGCACAGCTATCTGCGTCGAATCGTCCGAATCGAGTAGAACACCAGAAATCCGAGACAAATTCGGATGACGTCATCAGATTCGGCGATGGAATTTGAAGAAATCATTAGAAAAATTAAAGTTTTAGCAGTAGATCCGAGAAAAAATCAGTAGATTAAAAAAGTTATACCCGCATGAGGTAAAATGGACTTGAGCTTGAATTATAAGTGTGATATAATACGTTAGAATATATACATACATACCTACTGTACTTACCTAACTTAATCTGAGTCAATGCTTCTCTCTTACTTGTCATGGCTTATTTTACTTTATTTTGGAATAATTACTTTTTCTATGGACATTTTTACAAATCAATCTCACACAATGTACCACCAAAACATAAAAATGATGTTACTATGGTTTTGTAAATGTTTATTTTGATTTATAAACTGTGTCCATGGAGATTTTTGCTTGTTTTTCTCCATTTAAATCTAAGCTATGGAATTGGCAACTACAATACTTTCACTGTTTTAATGCCTAGTGACTGGGACTGTCAGTGATTCGTCGGCACTGCACACACTACGGATAATAAAT
The DNA here is from genome assembly GCA_916618015.1 of Xestia c-nigrum. Classification (NCBI taxonomy): domain Eukaryota; kingdom Metazoa; phylum Arthropoda; class Insecta; order Lepidoptera; family Noctuidae; genus Xestia; species Xestia c-nigrum. The sequence continues at coordinate 6,007,368 of OU745245.1, read as the reverse complement.
ATCGCGAATTCACAAAACTTGTTGAATAAATGTCATGTTATTTATGCCTTTGTGCCAGATGACACGATACGTCGACAATAACTACATGATCCGATCAGATTTGGAAAAAAACAGGTAGATTTCTTAAATAATATCAATCAAGGCAGTAGGTAGATCAGTAGATTTTTTTAAAATCAGGTAGATTTACTGCTATATCAGTAGCTCTGGCATCACCGGATTCGACCGGGGCGGTCGCATTCTATCGTACGACAGCGCAATTACGTCAGACTATTATCGAGTTTGGCCAACGAAAGCTGTCCACGAATTATTTTCAGAAGTTTTAATAAGTATGGCAATAATTTAAGACTACCAAAATTGACACGTTTTGTAGTAGAGTCATCTTGATCTTGTGTACACTTAAGTGTATCACATTTACATTGGCGTTGTTTAAAATAATGCCAAAAACAATCAGAAGTTCGACGAGAAAGTTTCTATTTACTATAATTGACAAATAACGACATAAAAAGTTATTTGAATCAGAATGAGTGTGAAATGTACGATGTACACAATGCTTACTACTTATTTTGTCTGATATTGCCTAAAGTACTGGACCGATTGACATGATTCTTGCGTAGAAAATGGTTTTAAGCCAAGTCCAGCGTTTTGACACTAATTTATACGTTATATATCTCAACAATTAAAAAATCATCATTTCGAGTTACGTAATTACATGACACAAAAACTTAAATCTACGTTTTTCCTTCTTCAATCTTGTTGGTTTTATGTTAACTTGGCATCATCTGAGATTATAATTATAAAAAAAATCACTTATTTACATATCTAAGATAATATCACAAGTTTTCAAAATACTAATTCAGCTGATCGACTCACGTTATACTCTATGTACCCTGGTGTAGAGATACTACGATAGAGATACGACAATAATACAGCTCATAAAACGAATTTTTATATTTAAAAAAAAATACTTCCTGAGTAATAAATAGTATCAACACCGTTTAAGCAGTGTCCCGCCTTTTTTCTTGGACAGCTTTCGTTGGCCAAACTACTTCTTCATTGTTTTAAGAAATGAGGGATTCCAATCTTTCGGCGCGGTCGATTCTTTCGGCGCGATCGGCTCGGATATGTGTGCGAGGCAAGGAGGACTTCGAATCGTTTGGCGTGTTCGGATAGGTGTGTGTCCACCTTAAATGGCATAGTTTTTAAGTTATTGGTAATTTAAAAGAGTCTTCATTTTAAAAGAATATTTATTTGTGAGATGTTGCCACTTTGAGCAACCAATACTATCAAACTGAATTTCATATCGCAATGTTAAAGTACACATGTGAACAAAATACTTAAGTTAGAGGCATTTTATGTTGTGTTGTGATAAAATGAGTTTGTAATCTAAGATGAACACTGTTTTTACTTATTGCCACTAAAAGTGAAAAAAGAGTAAAAAATAAAAAAAATGTAAAAAAAGTCAAAATAAAAAATGGTAAAAAAATAGTAAAAAATGGTCAATTTAATGGGCTGAATAACATGCCAAAGTTAATGTATAACCTCAGGAACACGGTGTATAGATAACTTGATAGTTGTGTAATTTTACTCGCCCGTATTTCATTACGTACTTTTGTATACCCATCATTTTCTTTTCTGCATAATATTATTAAAGATGTGGCAGTTGAGCTTCACAATACAAAAAAGACAAATTCCTTATGACAACACAATATCTAAAAACATTATTTTAGGGTTCCATAGCCAAATGGCAAAAAACGGAACCCATATGGATTTGTCATCTCTGTCTGTCCGTCCGTATGTCACAGCCATTTTTTTCTGAAATTATAAGAACTATGCTGTTGAAACTTGGTAAGTAAGTGCATTAAGATTTTCACACAAAAATAGAAAAACAATCTTTTTTTTTTCTATCAAACCCATACGTGTGGGGTATCTATGCACAGGTCTTCAAAGAAGATAATGAGGTTTCTAAAATCATTTTTTTCGAAGGTAAATTGTTTGCGCGAGAGACACTTCCAAAGTGGTAGAAAGTGTCCTGTTACTTCTAAAATAAGATAATGATAAAACTACAAAAATATACGATGCACATTATGATATTGTACATTACATACCAAGTAAACTTCAACCGAAATGTAGTTTGACCGAGATCTAGTAAGTAGTTTTTTTTAATATGTTATAAATCGTAAACCCCAAATCAAGAACTTTTGTATTATAGCAGCAAGTACGGTACTACGGAACCCTTCATGGGCAAGTTCAACTCGCACTTAATAGCATTTAGGAATTATTTCTGATTTTTATTTCTGATTAGAAAATAAAATAATATACCAATAGTTTGAGGAAAGTTTATGAGGTGTGGCAACTTTAGACTAAAAACGGAAATGATGTATTAATATGCGAATTCGTTCAGAAATAGAAATTAATTAATTTTAAACAGTGACAACACCAACGTTCGCCGAACATCTTGCCTTACCAGCTTATAGCAAGATAATCGAAAAAATAAATAAATTTTACCTTTGATAATACTGCGTCTGGTTAGATTCTGATAAAAAATGTGGACGTGGGTTTCATTCTGCAATAATGATGTTGAATTTTGGAATTGGTTCAATATTGTGTGTGCATAGGTAACGTAGTTCCTAAATTCAAGTCAAATATCGTAATGTGGATTATATAAATTATGTAAGTAAGAAATCACGAAAACAATGCCAATTATTTGTAACCAACTTTTTTTCTTCTAAAAATACTGAACGTAGGAAATGTCAAATTTTCACACCCCCGCACCGCACTGTCCGCACCCCATAAAGACCCCATTCAGGTTCCTCCTGTGTCGAAATCGAAATGAAACAAATGAAAATTTGAATGAACTCATTTAGGGAATCAAAATTAAGTTAGCGATGCGTTAATTAATCAAAATGTTGCATTGTTAGGAATATTTAACGTGATATTGTGGTAAACAAATAGTAGGCAGCATGTTCAAAAGTCGCGGAGATATTGTTTATAAATGTACAGTGAGACTGTTAGAAGATACAGAAATATTAGAATGTGAATTTCACGTGAGTAATTTTGTAAATAATTAATCGTTCTTTTTCGTATGAATGTATAACGAATCATGTTTGTTTTCAGCCAAGTTACAAGGGCAAGTTTCTATTGGAGCATGTATGTCAACAGTTGAATCTCACTGAGACTGATTATTTTGGGCTTCGATATGTGGACGCCGGTGGTCAAAGGGTGAGCCAATATTAAGCAGTTTTATAAAAAACTACAAATACTCCTAGTATCCCTGAAATGTTTTGAGGTCACTACCTATGTCTGATAACAGACAGGAAATAAAAAAAAAGAATTAAAACTACAGTATGTCCTAGGAACATGTCTTGTGTAAATCTATCGAAAACATAATGTAAACAATGCTAAAACACTAATGGCAGGTTATCTAAGTGTTTCAATCAAAGGCATAAAATGTTTTCATTTAGAATTCTTTAAGTAAAATTAATTGATAAATGATTCAGCAAGTAGGTTTTCTCAAACACTTTTACACATCATTTTTTAAAACTAGATGGGGCTGGTGTTTCGTACCTGACTACTCTGAGAAGAAACAGCCGAAACACACTCAGAGGTCATAGTCTCTTTTAAAGTCCAGACAATCTTGTTCAACTCACATGAGAACTATGCAGATTAGTGTCTGAGATGGTCTTTTGAAGAAAGAACCATACAGATATCAGTGGACCTGTCCAGTCAGTGCAAGCATTTGTCAGTTATCGTGTAGTTCGACTTTTAACTCAAGGAGCTCAACGAAACGACAAACAATACCAAAGAAAGGACATTTGGGTAGGTCGCTTATAGCACTCAAACTGCCAGACAGTTAAGGGAAAAAAACAACAAAAAGTGACCCACAAGGTCCTCACATTCACAATAATTAAATAAAATAAATAATAATTTTCAATTCAAATCGAATGTCAATAAAAATATGAAATGTTAAATACACACAAAAAATAAAAATAAGTAAAGTAAAAAAATAAAAAAAAACTGAAATAAAAGAAATATTCATGTCAAATCATTCAATGTCACAGTGTATAAAATAAAGGAATAAATAATAAACAAGCGAAGTCCGAAAAAATTGGAGCAGCTTAATCCCAAGCCTTTTTATCTTCGAGATAGTGATTAACATGATAGAAGGCTTTCAGGCATAGCTTCCGTTTTATAAACTATTTGAATTTATTTAGGTTTAGTGCTTGAATATGGCTCGGAAGTTTATTGTAAAAACATATACATTGGCATTTGAACATACCCTCTATTTGTATACTTATATACATATATACCCTATACTTGTTCAAATGCCAATGTATACAAATTTGAACTGCTTGATGATAATCTCTTCTTTATACTGCCAGGATCATTGTTTTACTTCACTAAATAAAAAAAAAAATGCTATTGACCTCTTTCCTTTCCTGCAGTGTACAGCCTTTAGACCACTGGTTCCCAACCTGTGGTCTGCTAAGGTCCGCGAAAGAGTAAAATGTTATTCGTACTTATTAACTTGCACAGAAGATGCAAGCTCAACCCAACCTAATTGAACCTATCAGAGGCAAAACTCTATTTTTATTTTATTGTTTGTGCTCAATTCAATCACTTTTGGTTCGGTAAGGTTCTCATTACATTATCCAATTTTTGTAAAATGTGAGTTAAAGATTCACTCCCCTAGTTATAATTTTGTCGGTGTCCATGTTTCTCTTAGACCATATGGTCGCTGTTAACAATGAACATACCAAAGTGGTCCCTGGTCTAAGAAAGGTTGGGAACCACTGCTTTAGACTGTCACTGATAATGAAATGCTGTCTTGGTATTATCTATTAATTCAAACATTAAGATGACCGTCTGACCAATATCAGATATTTAATAATCTAATGAGTTCAATAAGCAATCTTGAAATTGCCCTACATATTAATAATTTGAGTTCTACTGCCATTCTTCATTCAAGTGACAATATAAGCTAGCTTATCAAAAATACAGTTGGAGCGTTTCCAAGTGAAGTTGTGATTTTGTTGGTAGTAGGGGTGAAGTTTTCGTAAGGAAGCCAATCATTGCAAAAGGCATGTTATTTCTTTCACTGAACATAGTAATTGTGAACTGAAATTACAGACATAAAAATGTAGAATAATAATGTAAAACCTTGACTAAATTTTCTGAATATTAAGGAGTGCACCCAATTCAACAGTTTGTATAAGTTGTTTGTCATAGAGGACAAGGCGATGCTCAATTATTTATTTCACACAGAACTGCTTGTACAGGTTCTGAAAAATTCCAAATGAAAAACCCAGTAACACATTTACAAGAAACCTTTTATGTGACCTGTTTCTGATTTCCATCCAGCTTTCTAAGCTCTACATACCAGCTTCAGCTTAGCTCTTCTCTATCTGGATTATTTATTAAACAGTCAGTAAAATTGTTTATTCTGTTTTCAGCATTGGCTGCATTTGGCAAAATTAATATTGAAACAAGTAAAAGGTATGTGTGACAATGTTTACCACCCACATCAGTTGTTTTGTCTGCCATTCTTAATTGACTAAAACACTATCTCAATTGATACTGTTAATTTATAACACCTACACATTAATTATGACAATTGATGAATAAGTCTGTTGGACAATATTATCTGTTGAAACTAATTTATTTTCATTTCAAACGGAATGGGCGCACCATTGCATTTAAAATATTTAGTTACGCGGGGCTCCGTCGACTACGCTTTTTAGAGGAATATAAAGTGTTTTAAGGTTAGGTTATTAATCGGTATTTCTCAGAAATGGTACAATATCTTTTCATGAGAGTGGTACCACTGGGCAAGGGGGGCCCCTCCTTCCCTCCACACCGCATGAGTTGACTACCATCGCATGCATTTTAAACACTGTCTTAAAGTTAACAAAAAGGAACAACATCACGCCTTTAAGTGGGGTGAAAGAGGTGGTCCTAGTAGTACACCCACATTTCAACAGTTATGTTTAAGTCACTCGTAAAAGGGGATGAGACATGCAATGCAATGGAATTGTACTGGTTTTTATTTAACTTAGTATGAGTCCCTATCAAATCTCTATTTAATACCCAGTTTCTTTTGCAGATGCGTCACCAATTCTGTTTAGTTTCCGAGTTAAGTTCTACCCGCCAAATCCTCTGCTCCTGAAAGAGGATGTCACTAGGTTCCAGATATACTTGCAGCTCAAGAGAGATCTGCTTCACGGGAGGTTGTACTGCACGTCCAATGAGGCAGCTATGTTAGGAGCACTTATTATACAAAGTAAGAATAACCTCTGTTTCTTTGTTTAAAACATTGTCACATTCGTGATGTGTAGGTGAATGAAAGGCTTGCTACGCATTTTTTCGGGTCGGTCGGGACATTCGATGCAGCGGCCTTTCTGCCGACCCGAAGCAATGACTAGAACCGACTAATACCATCCTGAAAAAGTGTGTAGCACTTGCACGCCTCAGTAATTTATTATTATTGGCAAATCACTACATATTTACTACATTCACTACATATAAAATAAAATACTCTGCCACGTCTGTCTGTCTGTTCGCGATTAACTCAAAAACTACTGCACCGATTTTCATACTGTTTTCACCAATGGACTCTATCCATTCATACAAAACCCCTCTTGGTTCTCGAGGAAGGGTTTTGTATAAAATTTAGACGCGGGCGAAGCCGCGGGGATCAGCTAGTTGATAATAAAAGTTGGAAAACCAAGATTGTTTTGTTCTCTTACTCTATGTAATCTTCATCATTATCTGCTTAGTTTTTTATGTTGGAGTCAGCTTCCAGTCTAACTGGATGCATCTGAATACCAGTATTTTACATGGAGCGACTGCCTATCTGACCTCCACAACCCAGTTAATACTAGGCAATATGATACCACTTGGTACCACTGGTTGACTCCATGTAATCTTCATACAATCATAAATTTTAAAATGTATTTTTTTGACTAACCTAATCTCAACATCCTACTAATATTATAAATGCGAAAGTTTGTTTGTATGGATGTATGTATGGATGTTTGTTACTCTTTCACGCAAAAACTACTGAACGGATTTGGATGAAATTTTGCACACAGATGGTTTATAACCTGGATTAACACATAGGATACTTTTTATCCCGGTAGTAAGATCCCGTGGGATCATTTCAAACTTCACGCGGGCGAAGCCGCTGGCAGAAGCTAGTTAGCTATAATTATGCGAGGCGACAATGCCTACTATATAAAACAAAATTAAACATGTTTACACTTCAGGCTCTATACAATACAAATGAATGATCTTGACATTGAAATATACTGTACAAGTACCTACATGTAAATGTAAAAGCCAAGCACAAAAACACGTGTTCAGTAACAGGTTCTAATATCACGATAATTATCTATCACAGTTACTGATAACTGATAAGGTTTACGGGTTTTTTTATAGTGAATGTGCTAGCATTGTGTTTCATCATTTCCACGCTTACATAACTGATATGGTCACGGGAAGTGACTGATTTTGCCCATATCTGCTTGCAACTACATGTTCCTAATGTTCCTATACTACATACAGTCAGTACACAGTTGTATAAGTAGGTACATGGTACATAAGTGAATGGACGTTGTACTGCACCCTATATTAGTAATTCCGGGCTATTGAGACAGTACACAATGTATCTAATTGAAAATGATTATTAACTAGCTTGCGGCTAAATTCCTGTATAAAATGTTTGAAGTGATTGCTGCCTGTCGTTGGCAAATTATCGCCTATTGATGCACGAGAATTTTACTGTATGTCTGTTTCGTAAGAGCTTTTGTCAGTTTTGGGGAAATAGATACTCATCCATTTTTCCGGGACTCATGGTAAGTACTTAGAGTCGGGAGCTCGAAATACAGGGTGAATTTTAATTAATGCGACAAAATGAAATTGGAGCTTCAGTTACAGTAACATAGTAATTATAAACTGTTTTTTCTACAATCTAAGTCGTTAAAAAAAATTACGCGATTATCGTTTTCAAAAGGTCCTTCGATGTTATTATCTTTATTTAAGTACGAATTATCGGTATTCCAGTAATATGCAAAATAAATAAGAAAAATTAAGGCAAAATTAGGTAAATGACCGCTATATTGAGCACTGCGATGAGTCGGCAAGATTTTTGATACTTTTATCATTTTAACGGTTTTCGTAACACTGATCAATTATTTTTTAATTTTATATTTTATACATTTTCTTGACAACACGTATTATTGTATATTTAAATTTGTCGCATCTATTCAATTTCACCCTGTATACTAGTATCTACTACCATTCATATTAATTAAAATTGTCGCTTGAGCTTACCTCAGGATGTGGCCTTTTGCCTAACGAGTAAAAAGTTATAATTTAAAGAGTATTGAAGTACCTATTTAGTTTCAAGTATCAATTCAAAATTGCTCAAAAATCTTGTTTCTTTCCCTCAGTTGAACTAGGCGACTACGACCCGAACATTCACGTCGGCAACTATGTAACCGAGATGAGGTTGCTACTGAGACAAACAGATACCATTGAAGCCAGGATACAGGTGACTATAAACTTCATTATCAGCTTTTTTTGTATAATTAAATGGGCCTACTCTTGAGCTCACTCTAGTCTAGATGGAACCAGCTAACCTAAGAGAAACCTTTTAACTTGACAACAGTTTGGGGTACAGAATAAACGAAGTGGCAAAGCGCTTCGTGTGTTCGAATGTGTAGAACACCGACAAGGTCCTTGTATGAGTGATGACCTGCGGTACGTCTGGACTCTTAATGGAAGAAGGAGGGACGGATCTCCGTTTCCTTATATACCCTAAGTGTAGGGTATATAACGACACCATTAAGCTGGCTTAAATTTTAAGCCAGCTTCAGTCTAGTCGAACAACGGCCTTATTGTTTAAAAAAATATGCTTTCGTACATTTTTGATGAACTTCAAGTTCAAGGCTTCGTACAGACCGGCCTTAAAAATGGACTATTTCAAATTAAATTTTCACACACCTGAACACCTCATTCGTTCTTAGAACGGAGTATTTATTATGAAATGGCAATTATGACATGTTCAAATAGTATTTGCCGTTTACGCTGACTATAGGGTGCATAAAATAATGGTATTACATTTTTTTTTAAATAATGGAATAAGTATATATATCTTATCTTAATATATATAAATCTCGTGTCACAATGTTTGTCCTCAATGGACTCCTAAACCACTTAACCGATTTTAATCAAATTTGTACACCGTGTGCAGTTTGATCCAACTTGAAAGATAGGATAGCTGACATCTCAATTTATGAGACGGAGACGAAGTTGCGCCGGTCAGCTAGTTATAATATAAATACAGAAAGTGACAGTGCTACCATAAAATATGTTATCAAATGAACTTGTAACGTTTTCTATGTTAAGAGTTCACAGCACGAGGGGGCAAAGTTGACGCAGTTAATATAAATAATATACAATGTTGAACTCTAACACATTCCTATTAACATGTGTTGTATCGAATCTAATAAAATATATTATGTTTATTAATCTTCCACATACTTGACTCGGGTTCATTTTGTAGGATAGACAAACACTAAACAATATCGATAAGAAATTAAGTTTGGCGTGGAAGTATTTATAAAAAGTCCGTATTTATACTTGAGTACGGCGCGGCGGCGAAACCAAAAGAATATTATGTTTTTAGCCGTCTATGTACGGCTAAACATTTACACGCAGCGCCATCTAGCGCCACACCAAGCAACGACGCTTGTGTCGTGGACACCAAATAGTTGGTATTCTACATAGATACTTTTTAGGGTTCCGTAGCCAACCAAATGGCAAAAACGGAACCCTTATAGATTCGTCATGTCTGTTTATCTGTCTGTCTGTCTGTCTGTCTGTCCGTCCGTATGTATGTCACAGCCACTTTTTTCCGAAACTATAAGAACTATGTTGTTGAAACTTGGTAAGTAGATGCATTCTGTGAACCGCATTAAGATTTTCACACAAAAATAGAAAAAAACAATAAATTTTGGGGGTTGCCCAATCCTCATACTTAAAACTGAAAATCAAAAATAAAATTAGGTCAAACCCATACGTGTGGGGTATCTATGGATAGTTCTTCAAAAATGATATTGAGGTTTTCAACATCATAATTTTCTAAACTGAATAGTTTGCGCAAGAGACACTTCCAAAGTGCTAAAATGTCCCCCCCCCTTGTAACTTCTAAAATAAGAGAATGATAAAACTGAAAAAATATATGATGTACATTACCATGTAAACTTCCACCGAAAATTGGTTTGAACAAGATCTAGTGAGTAGTTTTTTTTTAACACGTCGTATCGTAAACAGCAATTTACCTTTCATTCAATCTGCTACGGAACCCTTCATGGGCGAGTCCGACTCGCACTTGTTCCGTCTTTTGTTTAGAAATACATATCTACTTATTATACATATAAACATCCATGACTCGGAAACAAATTTCCATGCTCGTCAGTCATCACACAAACATTTGCTCCTACCAGGATTCGCACCCGGGACCTAAAGAACGTAAGGCAGCTTCACTACCGCTACGCCCGCCATTCCGGTCGTTTGTTCTTCTGTAGCGCCTAAACATCCGATTTTGATGAATAAGGGGTCGATCGATTCCTTATTATCGCCCTAACATGGCTCCATTTTACTCGGGTGTTTTAGTTGTAGTATACCACAGAAATTCTTCTTCTTCCACTGCAGCCGATCGCTAGCGTCCTTTTGTTTCTGTTAGTGTTTAGTTACGCAGAATATTTTACAATCCGCGTTTTAGAGCAGGTTCTACCTCTGTCAGTAAACTCTTCTTTCTACCCAGGAAGGTGATGGATAATCGCTACATATTATAAAACAAAGTCATCCGCCGTGTCTCTGTCTGTTCGCGATCAACTCTACTGCACCAATTTTCATGCTGTTTTCGCCAATGTATTATAGAGATAGGTTCTCGAAAAAGGTTTTAGTATACAATTTGTACTGTGGTTTTAGTGTTAACTAATTCTTGATGGTGTGGTTCAGGAATTACACAGAGAGCCAGTAGAAGGTACCCCAGGAGGCAGTGGCGGAGTGAAAGGCATGTCCACGCAGGAGGCAGAGCGGACGTTCGTGAAGATCGCCTGCCAACTCGACACGTATGGGGTGGATCCCCATCCTGTCAAGGTTTGGGTATATGTGTTGCCTTCCTTTATTGGGTATTTATATCTATTTACGCTTTTAGATATATTCGAACTCATAAAGTTACGTACTACATACTTAACTAGATTTCTTCTCAATTATTTGCTGTTTCCAAAAACTTAATTCTTCTTTGACTCCAGAACACCATACTTAACGTGTCTACATTTATATGAATCCAGGACCACAGAGGCAACCAACTGTACCTGGGCATCAACCACAGCGGCATCCTAACATTCCAGGGTAGTCGGAAGACGCATCACTTCAAGTGGTCGGAAGTTCAGAAGATCAACTTCGAGGGACGCATGTTTATTGTGCATCTTAACTATCCAGAGGTGAGGTCGTCATCACCATTTTATCCGAAAGATGTCCACTGCTGGATATAACCCCCCAACCAAAGGTTCCGTGCGACTCGCATCTAGCGGATTCCCGCAACCTTCACCGGGTCATCGGTCCACCTAGTGAGAGACCTTACAATGCAGCGTCTTCCGGTCGCGGTCGCCACTCCAAAACTTTTCGGCTCCATTGCTATAAGTGCCATACTGCCATAAGTTTGTTAATTCTAATGTCGTGAGGAAAGTTTTGAGCATGAATGTGGATGTGTATAAGAGTACAGGAAGACCAAAGAAACGATGGATAGACTGTGTATTAGTAAAGGGTGATATGATGACACACCTGAATAGATGTGTAATAGAGATATATGGAAGTAAAGAATTGCTGTGCCGGACCTCAAATGAATAGGGTTATGAGCAGGAGAATGATGACCCAAAATGGAATATTTCGATTTTATGTAGCAATTTAGGAACATTAATAACAAAGTTTTAAAACCCGATAAAAGTTTGTAGGTAATCTTTGCGGTGTACCACACTTATCAATTACCGAAACATGTAGATATCGAAACAACTGTGAAAATACACGCTAATTAAATTTACTTATAATCCTTTTCACACAGACTTATTAGACGTGCAAATTATTGCTGGCTCTACAGCTAATAATTATACAATTTTGACCCTTTTTCCTCAACATTTTAACCGAGAGAAATTTGACCTTATATAACTAGTATAATTATGTATCCCTTTAGCATTATAATCTGGATCTTATATACTCATGTAACAAAAGCCCTAGTTATTGAATTCAAATAAATTACACTCAGCTGCAGAGGGATCAGAATAAAGACATCACATCTGCGCCATTACCTTGAATTCTGGTCTTAGATTTAGAGAGTCTGGGGCAATAACAATATAAACCGGTATTTATGAATCAAATGACCAATAATTAACTCAGTTTCTTTGTTAAGAAAACACGTGTCTTCAAAGAATTGGCAAACTGACCCCTTTTGAATACGTCTTGTATGTAACGGTAAATGCATATAATGGGCATTTTGAATAGCCATTATGCTTAAGAAGTAAAAACCTGTATAATTATTTGTATCGTGAGTGTAATGTGTAGATTATGATCTCACGCGTTTTAAAGTAGTTATTTTTGGAGCGTAATATTTGGCCAATTAACTCATTTGTAACTAAATACGTACACTCAGCTGCTTTGCTACCAAATTAAAATTTATTATTTCGGCATGAAAATCAGACTTGCGTGACTCAGGTACACCGCTTTAAATGCCTGTATTATTTTCAAAGTAAATATGTAATAAATAGTTGCAATTTTACACGTAAACGAATGGAATTTTAGGCAGTTACTTGCGCCGTTCTTCAAATGAAACTCAGGTGTATATTTATCATCACTGTATTGCTTCAATCATGTATATCCGTCTGGATGTCCAACAAAATATTATACAAACATCGTATGTAACTTCTAAGTGTTAGCTCTTTTATTTTATCGTTGAGGTTCAGCAAACCTTTTGTATATTTTGTTCTCACTGCCCATGAGTAAGGACCTCATGTGTCAGCGCACTAACCAATGAGAATCGTCGTGGGAACCATAGATAATAAATACAGATAACTATGATTCGCCACACCACCCCCCTACGGAGAAAACAAAGGTGTCACGCAAAATATGACATACAAGGGTAACTTACAATATAAACAATTTATAACGAGAAAAAAACTTAATAAAACACAATTTAAAACAAAAAAAAGAGAAAGAAAGAAAAAAAAAATAACTAACTTATTAACCAATAAAACAATTATTAAACTATAAATCTAGGATGTCCCTAAACTTGACCCGTCTGCCAGTTCTGGTGGTGACAGCAGTTGGAGGCGGTGAAGTCGTTGGAGTGGGAGTAGGTGGGTTAGTTGAGATAGGAGCAGTTGGTTGTAACGAAGATTGTGGTGCAGGTGTCAGAGTGGGAAGAGAAACAGGAACTGTAATAGGTTCAGAATCCAGATATGCTGGCTTAACGCGGTCTATGCTGACCGTTGCCTCTCTTCCATGAATATCCAAAGTAAGGGTTTTGTCCCTTCTCCTTAGGACGCGGTATGGGCCAGTGTAAGGAGGTTGCAAGGGCCGCCGAACAGTGTCGTCACGGAGCAGGACATGGGTCGATGTCGCCAACTCTTTGAATACAAAGGTTGCCGGTCGAGCGTGTGGTGAGGCTGGTACGGGACGTAGAACCTCCATTCGGTTCCTCAGCTCCGTGACAAAATCCATGATGTCGTGTGGCCTCTTGGGTTCTTCCGCCGGCATGATTAGTTCTCCAGGAAGGCGGAGAGGTTCCCCGTATACCAGCTCAGCAGACGAGGAGTTTAAGTCCTCCTTGAGCGCAGTCCTCATGCCAAGGAGTACTAATGGAAGTGCCTTGCTCCATGTTTGGGAATGGCACATTAATGAAGCTTTTAGCTGACGGTGCATACGTTCTACCATGCCATTTGCACACGGGTGGTAACTGGTTGTGCGAATCCGCTTTGTTGCGCACACATTCATGAGGCGCCGAAACAAATCAGATTCAAACTGACGTCCCTGGTCGGTTGTCACAGTGCTTGGTACTCCAAAACGGGATATCCACCCAGTCACCAGCGTGTCTGCCACTTCTTCCGCCGTAATAGATGTCATAGGCCACGCTTCAGGCCAACGCGTGAATCTGTCAACCGCGGTTAGGCAATATTTAAAATTACAAGAGGGCGGCAGCGGTCCTATGATATCAATGTGAATATGGCAGAATCGGCTTGATGCGATCGGGAAAGTCATAAGTGGTGATGATGTATGTCTGGTCACCTTGCTGCGCTGGCATTGTAAACATGACTTCGCCCATTTCCGGCAGTCGCTGTTAACATTCAGCCATACGTATCGCTCAGTCACCAAACGTAAACTTGCTTTCACGCCAGGGTGACTGAGATTATGCAGTCGATCGAAAGCTGCTCGACGGAATGGTAAGGTTAGATAAGGGCGGGGTCTACCTGTCGATGTATCGCAAAGAATGGAAGTGTTTGTTCCAGGGACCAAGATATTTTCTAAATTCATAGAGGTAGAAGAAATTAACTCTCTTAGTTCATCATCTTCCTCTTGGGACTTGGCAAGGGCTTGATAGTCTTCCTCCAATGTGATGGATTCTACCCGCGACATGGCGTCTGCGACTAAATTGTCAGTTCCCTTTATGTATTGTATGTCGGTGGTGAATTGACTGATGAAAGTTAATTGATTAAGTTGTATTGGTGGGAGCTTGTCACGGCGCTGTGTAAAGGCATGAACCAGAGGCTTGTGATCGGTAAAAATCGTTGCATTCTGCACTTCTAGTATGTGCCGAAAGTGTTGGACGCTCTCGTACACGGCTAGAAGTTCCCTATAATAAGCAGGCCACTGGGACTGTTTCTCAGTCAGCTTTTTGCTAAAATACGCAAGAGGGTGCCAGTAATCATCAACTTTCTGTTGTAAACATGCGCCTATATGCATGCTGGATGCGTCAGTAAAGAGACCTAAGGGAGCCTGACAGTTCGGATGCGAAAGGCTGGTAACGTTGACTAGACTATTCTTGCAGTCATTAAAACATTGCTCGAGTATGGGTGTCCATGGAAATGGTTTTGCACCCTTGCTGTTAGTAGCAGCCACTGCATCTATTAGGGGAGCCTGATATTTAGCAGCGTCTGGTAAAAATCGGCGGTAATAATTAACCATGCCCAGGAATCTGCGAACACCTTGCACGGTCTTAGGGAGAGGAAACTCCACTAAAGCGCGAATACGGTCTTCGGGGGGATGTGTGCCTGCGGCATTTATGCGGTAACCCAAGAAGGTTACCTCGGGCGCACCAAGTACACACTTCGCGGGGTTGATGACCACGCCATACTGATGTAGTCGTTGAAACAAGAGCCTCAGGTGTTCAGCATGTTGCTGGAGATCTCTTGAGTAGACGAGGATATCGTCCACGTAAGCGAAGCAGAAATTAAACCCCCGCACAACCTCATCAATGAACCTTTGAAATGTCTGCCCGGCATTTCGCAGGCCAAAGGTCATATAGGGAAATTCGAAAAGCCCAAAAGGTGTTATTATGGCTGTTTTACAAATATCATCAGGATTAACTGGGATTTGTTGATATGCTTTTACTAAATCTAACGTACTGAAAACTGTGCATCCGGATAAGTTCTGGCAGAAATCCCCTATATGACGGACTGGATAGCAGTCTGGGACTGTGCGGGCGTTCAACGCTCTGTAGTCACCGCACGGGCGATAAGACTCGTCCTTTTTGAGCGCAAGATGTAATGGAGAGGACCATGAGCTGCTGGAAGGTCTGGCAGTGCCCACGCGAATCATCTCTTCAAATTCTTTGTGAGCAGCTTGAAGCTTTTGTGGAGCGAGACGACGTGGTCGTGCTGACACTGGTGGGCCATCAGTGGTGTTAATGAAATGCACCGTGGTGTGCTTCGGATCTTTAGGTGCACCAGGAGGACGTGAGATGCTAGGGAACTCGGCCAGAATGTGAGCGAATGGAGAATCGGGTGATTGAATAACTTTTATACTGGGTTGGTCGATCAACGAGATTTCAGTTGCAACTGACAAACTTGTTTTATCATCTCGTAACCTTCCATGAGCACAGTCCGGTAGGAGGTGGTAATGTGCTAGAAAATCTGAACCAATTATAGGAATACCTACCTCAGCGACTATGAATTTCCATGTAAAATCGCGTCTTAAGCCTAAATTTAACTTGAGTTCTACTAAACCAAAGGTATTTATTTTGGTGCCATTAGCAGCTAACAGTTCGTATGGTAGTGGCTGCTTGTTTACTTGGGAAGACCGTCTAGGTAAGCAAGATAAGTCTGACCCGGTGTCAATTAAAAATCGTCTACCGGTGTACCGATCAGTAACAAATAGACGGCGACTAGGCAGGGAGCAGTCAGTGGTCGCCGCTACTGACTGCTGTTTGAGTTTCCCTGAGTTGCAGGGGCAGACCAGGTGCATGGTTGTATGCACTTAGAGGCATTTGCAGCAAACTGCTTATGGTACCAACACAGGCCATTAAAGGTACGAGACCGTGAGCCTGAGCGGCTACGGCTATTTCTGCCATTTCCAGTGGTTAGACTGGTTACCAGCCGTGTCAAGTCTGCCACCTGCTGCTGGAGCAATCTAAGTTGCTCTTTGGTGTCATCACAAGGAACTGCTGCCTTACTGGCTGCGTGAATATGCATTGGTTGCGCACTGATTTCTTGCAACTTATCAGCCAAATCACCTGAGTCTTCGAGGGATGATTGCTTTTGAGCAACCAATATTCCTTGTATGTGGTGTGGTAATCTATTTGTCCAAATAGTGAGGAGGAGCTGCTCTGGAAATGAGGGACCAGCGAGGGTCCTGAGATGCCGCAAGAAAGAGGAGGGCTTCCTATCACCAACCTCTTCTTTCTCCAGGAGCCTCCTAACTTTTTCCTCATATGATAATGAGAAACGGGAGATTAGAGCCTTTTTCAGACATGTGTACGGTTGTTCTTTAGGTGGCTCGATAATTATGTCCTCCACTTCTGACGCGCATTTAGTGTCTAATTGGCTGACGGCATAGTAGTACTTAGTAAGTTCTTGTGTGATGCCGTTAATGTGGAATTGTGCCTCTAAACTGGCAAACCAGAGACCAGGCCGGTCAGGCCAGAAGGGGGGAACGCGGATAGACACTCGGTTTACCAAGACTGTTTGAGGGTTGGATGTGGAAGGGTCAAGTGATTGTTCACCCTCAGTTCCGGATTCGGGGTCAAGAAATATTTCTTTTCCATCGCTTGCCATGTTACTAATAAACAAAACAATAAACAAATCTAGAGACAATAAACAATTCAGAGCAGCACAGTATAAATTATTAAAAATAGTACAACAGTGAGATCAGATGATTTTCATGAGAAAACTAATTCAATATTGCTAACACGCAAGTATCTACAATGTAAAAATATAAATAGTGTAGTAGTAAAATAAATAAACAAAAATACGCAACTAACCTAACCTTTTGTTATATGAGTTCAAAGTTTTGCATATAAACAAACAAAATTCCAAATATGCAACCTTGATAGAGTATTAAAATTTCAACATTAGTGTCATATAAAACAGAGTTATAGTTAAATAAGTTTGTTATTACTGTTATTATATTGTAACAGGTAGCCGGTGAAAGATTAATCACTTATTGTTCATGTGAGCACGCTGCTGTGTACACTGGGTAAGTCGTAATGTCCAAGCAGGTTTTAAAAAAAAATAAAAAAACTTACAGTCTTTCGATATGACAATAGTGAGTACTTAGTTCGATGCTCGATCTAATCTCTGGAACGCAGCCGAGGACGTTTGATAGATGAAGGTTTTGACAGTTGACAGGATAGCTTTTCGCGCTCTAACTTCGAAGTTGCTTGAAAAAAAAAATCCGCTCAAGAAAAAGCGGCGCTGTTGTCAC
Organism: Xestia c-nigrum; assembly: GCA_916618015.1. Taxonomy (NCBI): domain Eukaryota; kingdom Metazoa; phylum Arthropoda; class Insecta; order Lepidoptera; family Noctuidae; genus Xestia; species Xestia c-nigrum. The sequence goes on along the minus strand of OU745245.1, from coordinate 5,989,392 downwards.
GGAATTTGATGATTTTCTTGTTTAGAGTCTAAATGTTCAAAACCGTATAGTTTGTCACAGACACACTCACTAAAACACAGATGCACGCACTGTTAAGTAGGACGACTGGTCGAATTTCCAACACAAAGCTTTCGATGTTCGCCGACAAACTCACGCGATGGCTGGCGAGTAGGTACCAACTTCTGGATGTTTGTCCGAAGGAAACTGCTGCCCGGAGTGAATGTGGATTTGATGCTTGTGCTCGGAGTGGGTCGCAATTCTTCTTTTCAGGCCGATATTGTTCTTTTATCGTCGGGGTCACCAATTTAGGCAGTTACTTGCGCCGTTCTTCAAATGAAACTCAGGTGTATATTTATCATCACTGTATTGCTTCAATCATGTATATCCGTCTGGATGTCCAACAAAATATTATACAAACATCGTATGTAACTTCTAAGTGTTAGCTCTTTTATTTTATCGTTGAGGTTCAGCAAACCTTTTGTATATTTTGTTCTCACTGCCCATGAGTAAGGACCTCATGTGTCAGCGCACTAACCAATGAGAATCGTCGTGGGAACCATAGATAATAAATACAGATAACTATGATTCGCCACAGAATCATGAATGTGTATTAATTAGTATTTTTCATAGTGTGGTGTCGTTGAAAAATATTGTTTGAGAAGTTCATTATTAGTGTAGCTTTAATTCAGTCGCAGTGGCTGCTATAAAAATAGAAATTGTGAAGTTCAATAAGTATTTGCTGGCTTTCCAAGTATGTGTGAATCGAAGTCGGCATGCTGTGAATAGCACACGGATGCTCCAGCGTTATCATCACAACACTTCATTTACACTGGTGAAAACCTACTGAACTGATTTTGATGAAATTTTGCACAGTTGTTCAAAATTCGATACCTAAGTACCTATCGAATTTTGATCTGTGCAAAATGTCAAAGGGAAGGTTTCTGAAAAAAGCAACGCATATATGCACAACTAGCAGTTTATAAAAATATAATTTTCAATACCGTGTCTGTTTGTGCGCTGCTTAGATCTTCTCTAGGTACGGCAAAATGGATGTTTATGCGGATTTTGATACCAGGGCGTTTTATTCGGAAGCTTTATGATATGCTAAGATCCAACAACATCTTGTAGGAGACCTACTATTTTACGTGTGCGGCACAAAAGCCACCAGATTCCTTTATAAAACCCACTGAGATACAGGATCTATATTGTGTGTCCTATCTACAAGGGGTTGCTTTGTTATCTTATCCTGGTCAAATTCTACAGATCATCATACTGAACAACGTTCTCTATGGGACCACCATTGTAACCGTTAATAATCAGCTGTCTCTTACATTTGGTTGCAATGGTCGAGTAGGTATTTGAATTTTGTATGGGGCCGTTGATTATAAAGGGTATAAAATACCTCTTCACGAAGCGGAAAGGCACTTGTCTGCACTCTCGCCATCATTGCGATATTTTTTTTGTTCTACACCATACCTAGGGGGTCCAAATTTACAACTTTTTGACAAGTATTTTTTTAAATACCAGTTTTTTTTTGTAAGATTATGACTTTTAACACCTCCACGACCCCCGTACTATTCAATCCATCCGCCAGCACAATGTTTTAAGTGCATTACATTGAGTTGTACCACAAAACATGATTAATAACCTCAAAAAAAGAAGTTGTTTCCCAGCAATAATTTTTGCGTAAAGTTGCTTAGTTTGATGTACAGAATGATTGCCCTGTATTTTGCGATTACGATGGTGGACCCATGGAGAAAGTTATTCAGTATAATGGTCTGTAGTACACCCTTAAATTTGACCATGCAAAGCGAAACCTTGAATAATTGCTAATTTAATTAGGATCATAAAAGGATATCATACAACATCATGCCTATTTGCCCAAAGGATCAGGTAGAGGTAACGTAGCCATACTTCGCCAGTTATTTATAGCGGGAGAAATGTTTTAATTGTGAAAATGATTTATTTCAGAAGAAACACACGGTTGGCTTCAAGTGTCCGAACGGGCCGGCCTGCCGCCACGTGTGGTGCTGCGCCATCGAACAAATGCTGTTTTTTACGTGAGTACCTTCCTTCATCAGCAACATCGTCATCATCAGCTTATTAATGTTCCCACTGCTGGGACACAGGTCTCCTCTCTATGAGAGAGAATGAGCTATAATTCACCACGTGGGCCCAGTACGGATTGGTAGATGTCATATGTCTTCGATTTTCAACATCATCATTGCAGTCGAAAGACTTCTCGATCCTCCCCCAAGTGTGGCTACATTAACCGGTCCCATGCGACTCGCATCCAGCGAATCCCCACAAACTTCACCAGGTCACCGGTCCACTTAGTGAGAGGCCTTCCTTCGTACAATCATAGTTTTTTACTTGTAGTTTAGTTTTTGTACATTACGTTACGAGTCAATGCCCCAACATGACCTCAACAAGTTACAATTTTAATTGCTTCCTCATGAATGTGTTGTATAAACACATACGTAACATCACGCCTGTAATTCTTGTAGCGCTAGGCAGAGGTGTAGGACCTACCTTGTATTGTATTGTATAACGGGCTGGTGTCCGAAACTCCACGTCAAAGCGCGTATTTTGCGTATGGGCTATAAACTACCACACGGGCCCAGTGCGGTTTGGTAATGTCACATGTCTTCGAATTTTTGATTCTAGGACATGCCGGTTTCCTCACGATGTTTTCCTTCATCGTTTTTGAGAGCAGTGGTGATGCAATAAATTACACAAAGTAATGCGCCTGGGTTCGAACCCACGACTTACTGTTCGTAAGTCGGGGCCGCCACCACTGAGCCACCGCTGCTCTCTAGGACCTACCTTATTTCAATTAGACCACTACGGCACTTTTGAATAAAAACAGCAACAAAAAGCTACAGTAACAGTCACAAGGCATAATAAGTTGAGAAAATACTAGTTGCACATTCCAAAGCATGGGAAGAAACTCCATGGACACTCGCTTGCTGTCAATGGCTGTTACTGATAAATCAGTGAAGGATGAACCCGAGGACAATTTCCTCCGATCTGGATATCGAACACAAGTAGGCAGTTCCATAATTATACTAATGTTATAAATGCTAAAGCAACTGTCTTGTCCATTTACTTTTCGCACCTGGCTGAAGTAATTTTGATGCACACAGGTAGATCATAACTACATATACTACTAGGGCATAAGTAAGGTATACCAATATGTAATTTTAAATCCATCATAACTTTCCCATGGAATAATTCCACACATCCCTGCGAGCGAAACACCATGCAAAGCTTGTAGAAAACCTACCTATACTGGCCTCTTTCTTGTGAACTGACTGTTCTGGGTTAATCCTGGTATACTAAACAGTGGTTCTGAGAGACAGGGGGATGAGTGTCTGCAAAATTATTATTATTTCATTTACAGAGGTAAACAAATCACACTTGAGTAACAGGTACTAAGTAACAGCGCATTTCAGATGTTTACTGTACTATACTAATCATTTGAAATACAGAAAATGAGGTACTTATTTAATATTCATAGGTAATGTAGTGTTTCCCGTTGTAAGTATATAGTATTGGGAGGTATCAGGAGTGTCTAACATTTCGATGCCTCCCACGCAAAACGCCGGAACACTATTTTAACTAAATTAGTTTTTGTGCAATTACAACCGTCTTAAATAGTATTACGTATTACAAAAACCAACATTTTAATATTTTAAAGAATGAGTTTTGTAATGGATAATGGTCGTAACATTTAAATTTAATTTAACATCAACCCAACCAACTATAACAAGGATAACGCCAAAAGCACCTTTATTGAGACGAGAATTAAGATCATTTTGATTTTGACGGTGTGTTTATCTCAGGTTACCGTCGTCGTCGGACGCGTGCGTGTACTCGGGTGGCGGGCTGTTCTCCTGGGGCACCAAGTTCAAGTACTTTGGTCGCACCGAGCGGGAGATTCTGGAGAGAGATGGCCTTCTCGCGCCTAGGGATTCTCAGGTACGATCGGCTTACTTCATATGTTCCCACTGGATCCTAGAATACAGTTCTCCTCTCTTTGGAAGGGCAACGAGTACCTATAACAAATGGGGGATGGGTTCTAATCCACCATGCAGGCTCAGTGCGAAGAAAAACCTAAAAAATGTGACATCTACCGACGTACTCGTAGTTCTCACATTTTTCGATTTTGAGTTTTGAGAGCAGTGGTACTAAAATTACCTTTATCACTGCTCTCTTCCATTTTGAGCCATCCCTAAAACTAATAATGACGTTAGTTAGGTAACTGTCCAAATATACAAATCTGTATTGTTTACGAATTTACAAATCAAATCAGCTCCAGTATTCACAAACGCTTCGATTCGTCGAAGTCGTCGCTTTCGTTATGCCAAAATATATATAATACTAGCTTCTGCCAGCGGCTTCGCCCGCGTGAAGTTTCAAAATTGTCCCATGGGATCTTACTACCGGGATAAAAAGTATCCTATGTGTTAATCCAGGTTATAAACCATCTGTGTGCAAAATTTCATCCAAATCCGTTCAGTAGTTTTTTCGTGAAAGAGTAACAAACATACATCCACGCGACGGAAGCTTAAAAAATCAAGTAATTTCTCCCGTTTTCCCAACATTTCCTTACACTGCTCTGCTCCTATTCATTGTAGTGTGATGAAAAGTATACTATAACCTGCCCAGGAGTTCGAAGAATAACTGATGTTATTTTTTTTAATTGGGGTTGAGTGAGAATATTATAAACGTAAGAGTAAACAAATATAATAATAACAAATCTCCGAACTGCTAAGCTATCGGGAGTTACACGTGTTATTGTGAGTCAACTATAAAAGATAGACATATGCTGTCTTGGGATATTTTTTATATAATTTTATGTGGAATATTTCCGTTATACATGATTTCTATGTAGCTTTAACCATTAAGGCTGCACACGCGACGGAAGCTAAAAAAACCAAGTAACTTCTCCCGTTTTCCCAACATTTCCTTTCACTGCTCTGCTCCTATTAATGGTAGCGTGATGAAAAGTATACTATTACCTGCTCAGGAGTATGTAGAATAATTGTACCAAGTTTCGTTAAAATCCGTCGAGTAGTTTTTTTTTCTATAAATAACATACAGACAGACAGACAGACAGACAGACAGACAGACAGACAGACAGACAGACAAAAATTTTACTGATTGCATTTTTGGCATCAGTATCGATCACTAATCACCCCCCGATAGTTATTTTGTAAATATATTTCATGTACAGAATTGACCTCTCTACAGATTTATTATAAGTATATAGATAAATAGGGATAGAACGTTTTTTCTTTGAAACTTCTTTGTGAAGTAGGACAGCATAAAACTATATACTATTTAGTCTCGAATAATAAGCTATACGCTTTTATTGCAGAAGGAAGGTTCGAGCACAGGTGGTAAGAGGAAAGCGTCGAGTGTGCCGGCTACCCCGTCCACTCCCATGACCGGAGACTTCGGTATTTATCGTACATATCTATTTCATTACACTACTATACCTTAGGGAACCATCCTACGGTGGGTTTTACTTTACTTGTCTAATTTGGTAATCACTGAATATGATCTTCTTGTTCTTCGTTTCGATGATTCCCGTTGTTGTTTTGTTAAATTTGTTTCGACCAGAACTCAGCCACGTCGACGGCGCTGGTGGTGGCTTTGGACAGGTCTCTTAGAGTGCAGGTGGATTTGTACAAAGAGCATGTCAGGAGGTGGGCCATGGTTTGAGACAAGGCTCCGCAGTCGCACTCAGCTTTATCAGAATACCCCCACCGGACCAAGTTGAACCTGCAGCGGCCCACTTAGCTTCTAAGTCGGTTTAGAGTCTTCCAGGTGGGCCATGGCAGTTGGTTGGTGACCCGCGGGGAGCTTTTCTGCAGGCTCAACATAGTGAGCCGGAGGAGGATATTTAAGGACCCACAGCTTATTGCGGGCTTCACCAACCTTAGTGTGGTCAATTGGTGCAATATTCGACCTATATGATGAGTTAATACATCAATCGAAAGTAAAAAAAAAAAACAAAATTATCCATGCGCTAAATACTTCCTATATAAAATTGAGCTGTTCATAGGGACAATTTAATTTAAGTTTTCTCACTAAAACCAATCTGCCTAGCCTTTTCCAACTATGTTAGGGTCGGCTTGCAGTCTTACCGTATGCAGCTGAATACCAGTATTTACCATGGAGCGATTCCCTACCTGACCTCCACAACCCAGTTAGTATTGCGTAATACAACACCTACCCCTCGGTAAGGCTGGTAAGACTTTTTAGGCCACTGACTACCTGTAACGACTGTCAAAGATCCATAAATGACAGCCGGGACCAACTACTTAACGTGCTTTCCGAGGCACGGAGCAAACTCGGTATGTAATGGGTGATTACCCATCTATAGCGCAACTTATTCAAGCACGGCTTAACCTAAAGATCGACCCGAGCGGACCAAAATGCTCACCAAAAAATCAAGTAAAGAAAAACCCACCTGACTTATTGCTCCACACTAGTTTAGGACCTAAATTGAATATTTTTCTAAAAAGCTCCCCCCATGCACAGGTTACAGCAGCCTGCCCCGCTCGACGCACAGCGCGCCTCTAGAGGAGAGCGGCACGGACGATACTTGTAACGGCGCGTGTCTGCTGAGCGGGCCCGCCGTGGACATCGCGCTGGCCTGCACAGACCACAACCTCAGGACTGTGCAGGAGGAAGCCAAGCCACCCGGTATGTTGTGCTGGCGCATTGTGAGGCGACGACCTCTCAATTTTGTTATGCATATTGAGGTGGAACAGTTTTTTAGTAATAATTTCATCCTTTTAGCGCGTTTCTTAGCGTGCAATCGATATCGAGTCGGCCCAAAACTTGGTCAGGAGGTTGGCGTCTTTAGTAATGTCTGTTGACTCATAATTTGTGGAACAAAATCAAATCCCATACTTATAATACACAACAAATCCTAACTTGATCCATAAAATGACGGATATATTCGAACAAAAGCGCGAACATACGTTCTAATAATTTGAATTCTGTTCTGAAAATGTTGCAGCGATCCCAACGGAGTACAGTCTGCGCGACTCGTTCGAGCACTCGTCGTCGGAGTCGGGCGTGACGTCGGCCACGCTGGCCGGGGCTGGCGCGGAGTGGGCCCCGGCCGCGCTGGGCCCCGCGCCGCGACCGTTCAGTCTGGTGCGCGCCTTCGTGCCGTCGTTCGTGGTGGTGTGGGTGTGCCTGGCGCTGCTGGCGCTGCTGCTGTTCGAGACGGAGTGGGCGCCGCTGCGCGAGCTGAAGCGCAAGCCGGAGCTGGTGGCGCTGCGACGTCACTACTACGCGCCGCTGAAGGACTACCTGAAGCGCAAGGTGGTGGAGCTCTTCTGATTCGCATGTCGGCCGCGGCGGCCCGAGCTCGTCCACTTCCCGAGTGTCAAATTTTTCCGGCGCGTACCGTTAAGTTTTTAGGGGTAAAGTGATTGATCTCGCCCGACAGACGTAAACTCAGCCTCAGCCAAAACTTCTGTCTAACATTACTGAAAATTAAGCTTTCAGTACTGTTTCTACAAAATGCTTCCTTTTCTATTTTCTGAAACTCTTGTTCTGTCCTAGTACCACGAGCTGTGTTTATGTAAGTCCGGCGAGGACGTTTCAACGAGTCTTATTTGTACAAACTCTCCGCGTACCTAGACGTAAGTCACCGCTATACGCTTTCTTATAGTACAATTAATTTATAAGCTATCACTACTTGTCTCGCACGGCACAAGGATTTGTGGGGTTTCTACGTTCCTAATTGTTTTTCATACATGGGCCTACTGCTTAGATCGGCCTGACAAACGTTACATGTACGATGTACGGACGACGTTGTCCACACTTACAAAATATTAGATCTGTTACTATACATTTATAATGTTCTGCTTACAAACTGCGATATTACGAATCTCATAATTTTATACAACAATTTTCACATAACATTCCACTTAATAATTTAGTCTTCCAAAAGTATTGTTTGTAGTGTTTTGAAGAATTATTTTTATAGTACCTATTTAATTAATTAAGTACTCGCGCACAAAGTAAGTAATAATTTTATCTTTTAGATGTGCCATAACATTATATTTTAAACCTAGTCATAAACAGCTGGTTCTATACTTTCTGCACAATTATTGTATAAGTTTATGAATAATATGTTGTCTAAGTGTTATTTATAATATTTTTATTAAGAACACATTGATTAAATTATTTATTTATTATGACACAATTCAATGTTGTTAATGCCTTACTAGAGTGAGTGTGTTAGACTTAAGTACTTAATTAGACGCTTCATTTTACCTAGTCACTATGTATGTAAATGATTCTCAAACATTCATATAAATTAGCACTATTCGTAAGGTACATGACAATTGTAAATCATGGCGATTTGAATATTTTTTACAAGAAATATGTATACTACGCCAAAGTGGTGGCCACATAATTGCATTTTTCGACTGGAAGGTTGAGTACATATTTCCGGTAATTAAAACATATTTGGTAGTTAACACAAAATACTTACTTTTTTACAATATGTTCTAAATAACGGGTAATAAGTTCTCGAAATCAAAGAGGCTACGTAATTTAAATTATTTTGTAAATTGCAACACAACTGTTGTGGCCAGCACGGGTAGGTACCGTGAATCGAATAAAATTATAAAAAAATACTCTGTAGCTATTTCGTACTGAAGTAACACAACTCTGCTTACCTTCACATCACGTCGCTTGAACATAATTTATTGAAATTGTCAATTAAAATGACTAAAGAATCTGTCTAAAAGTAAACAAATATGGACTGCATCGCATTTAACTAGAATAACTTGTAAAAATGACAGTAAACCTTCGTTTTGGTAGTCTAATACTCGTAGCCGATAAAATAGAACTTTTACTTTTTCTTTGTGGACCAACATGCTATGGAGTTAAGTTTGTATGTACCTAAATACTTATTTTTATACCGTTATTGCTTTTTCAACTCTTATTACGCTTAGAATTAAGAACCTCTTTATAATGTTATGAACAGGAATGAAAGTTGGTCATGTTTGGAATGTTATAGATGGTTTATTTCGACAATGTTTAGATGCCAAACTGAGTTTTTACAGATACGTATTTGTTTCACTCACTGTGCTATCTGCTGTCGCTGTGGGCTAGCGACGGAGTCGGAACCACACGTCACAGAAAGCAGAATGCCAGTACTCTACCACCTTCGTGAAATTGTTATAAAATAATGTAATTGTAGTCTAAGAACAAACATAGCTTTTAGTTAACATTTTTGAAAGTCATAGAGGTTTTAATAAAAACATCCTGCCGAAATCGATTTCATCTTTTATTATTAAAATACTTCCAAAATAAGCAACAAACAAATAACAATGTAAAAAGAACATTCTATGGTGCTATATAGACCTGCTATTAAAAATTAACACTGTAATGATTATTATTATATGCAATTTTATCACTGTCAAACTTACAGTATACATTTTTATCCATTCATATTTTAAAAATATGGCACTTGGAAGTTGTTAAAAAGTAATAAGAATTACAAATATAGGTAGCTTTTTATTATAAACAAGTACAATACGCTAAAAAGTGCTATCTTACATGTTGGATGTGTTCAGTACGCCTGCGCAAACTATTGTCATTCATTGTCATTATTTGTGTAGCGTTGTGAAATTTGCGAATGTGGCTCCTAATCGATTACAGTGTTGGAAAGCAGCAAAATTGACACGGTACGATCACAAAAAATACTCTTATAAATTCAGATTCACCCTTATAATCATAATGTAAAATATACATTCATTTGAGCTACGCGGCGATAGTTTTCGTATACAGACGACTCGTAGCGCGCACGCAGAGGACAGGCGGGGCGGGGGGAGTACACAGACTAGGGCCGCGCGGCCGCAGTCGCCCGCCCGCGCCGTCCGTCCACAAAAATCACCACCGCATAAACGGTATACAACTAATATAATTCCATATCCACCCATAAAATACGTAGGAGGTACCTAAGCATACGTAACTAGGTCGCCGGCCGGTCAGTCCACGATGGAGATCTGCGCGAAGCCCAGCAGGCTCTGCTCGTCCTCGGGCTCGGGCGGCGCCGAGCGCAGGCGGAAGGTGAGCGAGCGCGGCGGCGGCGCCTGTCCCGGGAACAGGAACTCGTCCACCAGGCGCTGCAGCTGTCGCGCCGTCACGTCCGCGTCGCGCGCGTCCAGCAGCCCCGCGCCCACCAGCTCCGTGGCGATGCCGTCAGCAGAGTCCTTGCCGGGCGCGAACTCGAAACGGATGTCGTTGAGCTCGTTACGCGCGTTGCGCATGCGCAGGACGAGGTTGATCTGCGGCGCGTCGGCGCCGGCGCCCAGCGAGCCGATGGTGAAGCCGGCGCCGCCGCGGTCGTCGCTGTCGCTGTCGGAGCTGTCGGCGCGCTCCAGTGTATTCATAGGGCGGTCGCGCGCGGCGTCGTCCTCGTCGTCGTCGTCGTCCTCCTCGCTCTCCCACACCCACTCGCCCGTCTCCATGCGGTGCAGTCTCCCGGACGCGCCGGGCTGGCGCCGGCTAGCCTTGTGCACGCGCGTCTCCATGCTGGGCCCGATGGTCACCAACGTCGACACGAGGTACTTGCGGTCGCGTGCCTTTTTGAAGAATGAGTGCTTTAGAAGCTCCGTGGCCGTGGGGCGCTTCGCCGGATCCTTCTGCAGACATTCGAATATCATTTTTCTGAACGTCTTGCCGTATGCCTTGTACTGGTCCTTCTCTTCGGCGCCGGTGTCGAGCGTCGGCGGATCGTTCTGTAGCGTGAGCATGAGCACCTTCATCGGAGGATACTTGTGGTACGGTGCGGTACCGGTCGCCATCTCGATGGCCGTAATTCCAAAAGACCAAATATCGGCTTTGAAATCGTATCCGTGGTTTTGCTCCATCACTTCGGGGGCCATCCAGCACGGGGTGCCTACGAACGTGTGCCGCACCTTCTGCCGCGAGATGTCGCGACCGGTAGCTAGCCAAGCCGACACGCCGAAGTCAGCGATTTGAACAATGCCGTCATCTCCAAGTAGGATATTACCGGCCTTAATGTCTCGGTGTATTTGACCGTTCTGGTGAAAATACTCGAGTCCTTTCAATACTTCTTTTAATACAGTAGCAATCGTTGCCTCGTCGAACACGCCATGTTTACAGTTGGATATCCTCATTTTGTGTTTGATGATATCGAGTAAGCTGCCGCCCTCGAGCAGGCGCAGCACGAGCCACAGCTCCTCCTTGACCACGAAGCTGGTGTAGTAGGTGACCACGTTCTCGTGGTTGCAGCTGGACATGGCCTGGATCTCCTTGAGGAGCTCGTCCATGGAGGTGTTCCACTTCTCGAGGTTGATGCGCTTGATGGCGCACTTCTCGCCGCGCGGGCGGCAGAAGGCGGCGTGCACGACGGCGGTGGCGCCCACGCCGATCACATCCAGCAGCTCGTAGTCGTCCTGGCTGTTGGGCCACGTGTGCCCGGAACCCGCCATCTTTACCAATGCCTAATAAATTTACCTACACCGGAAATATCTCTACAGCTACTACTTGTTCTTATTTGTACTGCTAATAAGGCCAAGCTTTAAGGCATGAACTGAACTACAAATCGTTTTTTTTCTAAATTACAGAAAAACCTGGATAGATCTTGTCTTCCATGTTGATGTGATGTTTAGGTTTGTAATTCTGTATTACTAAGTGCTTTTTCTCTGTATCTGATTCAACTCTATGAATGATTTTAGAAGCTTCTCTTAACTCTAATATAGTTTGGTCTATATAGTTTACTGTATTGTCATTATAGTCTACACTCGAAGGGTATAAGTCATCACCTGAGGACAAAGAATTAACTTATTAGTACTATTAAACATTTGAAGAAAGAAAGAAATGAAACAATTGCGGAATAATTACCCGGGAACAGAAACAAGACGCCATTTTTAACTTTAACAAGGACTGGATACGTTAAGTCAGTACCATGACCACTCCTGTCTCGGGCGAATCTGACAAGCTCTTCTATGTCTGTCACGTGGGCCAGACGGGTAAGTTCATAAACTTGTGGCGGCTGTAGCTTCTTGTCACTGTTCAATACTTCAGCTGGGCTTAACCACTGAAATTAAGAATGATAAACTATTGGTCAACCATTAAAACTAGGATTGTACCAACATCCAGCTGTGATAAACTTATATTGTCACTTACGGGATATCTTTCGTGATTATTTATGGTAAACCGTGAAAGCCTAAAACAGTGTTTGATCCAGCTGAGATACTTTGGATTTTATTAAATTTATTTCTATTAATTTATAAACTTGTTTTCTTTTCACTACAGAAAAGATAATGAATTTTTAGAACTGAGTTGATTTCTTGAGCAGACAAGACTGAAGACAACAGATTTGCAAATTATCAAGTAATCTGCATGTTGCCAAGCAGGGACCAAATCCAAGATCATTTTGGGAATACCGCCAATAATATGGTATTTGTGTCACTAATGGATTGAGATAATAAGTTTGATAAATCAAATCCAAAATGTTCCGGTTCCCCATACGTTTTGTATTAATTATTTGCCAATTCAATGACTCAACTATTTATTGATGTCAAAGCAAATAAAGATAAAAGTATACAGTAAATTGAAAATTAGTTGAATCTATACTAATAATATAAAGCAGACGAGTTTGTTTTTTTGGTTGAATGTGCTAATCTCAGGAATTGAAATTTTTTTTTTGTGATAGTCCATTTATTGAGGAAGGCTATAGGCTATATAACATCACGCTATGACCAATAGGAGCAATGAAAAATGTTACAAAATCGGGGAAATTTTATTCCTTTTGTGAGCTTTTTCTATCTTAAGTGACGCAGACGAAGTTGCGTGGGCCAGCTAGTTGCTTATAAAATTGTGGGTGGTTTGCAAAACTACTGTTATGAGTTTTATTCACAATGTGGAACCCTACCAGCAGGAAAAACAATAACTACAAGACATTTACCTCAACATCAACTACTTCAGAGCTGCTGCCAATGGTTTTCGGCTTATTTTCCAAGGCAGTGATGAAGAAAGCAGTGTCGAACCTCTTAGGGAGGTTGCTGGGAGTCAGCCAGTTGCTCCAGTACTGCAGGGACCAGATGTCAGGATAACACTGGTGCTCCTCACACAGTGTAAACCAGTCTGCAGGGTCTTTGCTTACCTGAAAGTGTTTTGAAGATCACATAAGTAATGTGTACATCTACTAGACGGCACTTGTCTACACTAATATTATTAATAAGAGAAAAGATTTGTATTTTTGTTGGTTACGAGTAAACTTAAAACTACTGGAAATATTTGAAAAAATCGTTCACCATTAGAAATGTACATCTTTACCGAGTAACATAGACAATAAATTAATATGCAAAATCGCTGCACTATCACGATTTTTGCAGACGAAGTCCCGGGTGAAGCGCTAGTATGTAAATAACGTGAAAATGTACTAGACTTCACTTGTCTATTATAAGAAATGTTGCAGCAAAGTAATGACTTTACAAGAAGTTGGAATATTACACAACTTCCACTAATTAATTATACTGTCCATGTTGATGCCAAAATGATTCATTTTAAATGAAGCCATTTGCATGCATGTTATATTGTCTTATTCATCTGAAATTTTCCAGAAGTTTATATTTTCCCATAACCTGTGGTAACAACATGTTTTTCTAGAATCTTGAAAGAGATACCCCCAAAGGATGAGAGAGAGGTATCATAAGTTTGAATTCTGTATGTGGCTGTGGATGAACGGATTTTTTATTACCTATGTTTCAAGAAAACAGCTCAACCATCCAAAGATCATCACTTCTCTTCTCATTGAAGATTCCGATTGAAAGTTTTGTCACTTCTCAATGATATTACAAAAGTATAATAACCTTGACCTGTGTTCAGGTGTTTCATAAAATATTCAATTGAATTTTCATTGGGTACTCTTTATCTGGTAGAACTAACCAGATGAGATTATTTATCTTTCAAATTAGATAGCAAGGATTCATCCGGTGCTGGCAAACCCGGGCCTCGAGAGATTTAGCATGATTATCACCATTTCATTAGTAAACACTTTGCTAACAGATTAGTACTTAACCATTACCAATCTCGAATTTAAGAAGTTAAATAAAAACAGTACTCGAATTGGCAATACATAAAAACTTTACTCATTTAGGCATTTACGTATTGTGCAAATTACATTTGAGCTCTTGTTTCTAAGTGAAACATGTTTAAATATACCTAACACTAAATATTGACACAACTGCAAGTTATACAACTCAAAGATAATAAACTCACCCGACTTTGCCAATGCTTGACATCAATATCCTCTATGGTATCTGCCCATAGCCCAGTCTTCTGCTCTTTCCTCTTCCGACTGCAGATCAACAGGCCCAATTCCTCAAAAGTCTCTCTGATTGCTGTTATCCTCAGTTGTAAATGTCTATAAACACAAATAATATTCATGAGCACAATTGGAAAAAAGTTATATTTGCAATGGCCAATGTTGGCCACACAATCAAACACATTTCTTGTTTAGCACACAATCATTTGATATAAGTAGTTGTAATCTGTCAATGAATGCTAAAATTGCACCAACATTGGTATATTGGAGATGTAATTGAGCATATTATTATGGGGCATTGTTAAAGGCCAATGTATTTAGTGAGTACATGCAAGATATTTTATATGATTGTATTGATAAAAATGCTGTTGGCTCAATTAGGAATCAAATGTCTTGATTCAGTTGTGGTTTGTTCTCCTTGTGGTTTTAGCATAAAAACCTCTCAAACTCAAGTTTACTATTAGCAAAACAACAAATCTTGTTGTAAAGTAGAACATTTCAAAAAAGGTCTGAATGTCTAAAAATTGAGTAGCATTTTTCTATTATATGATTAAGTGCTTACAGATAATAAAGCACTCAACATTTTATACAAAAATTATCAAATTGTAGCCAACCATTAACATACCAAATTAGTGTTCTGGCATTTATGTTTATTTTGCATAACCAGTTACTGTTAGAGAACACATAGTTAGTGTAAAAAAATATATGAGGAAAACCCCCACACTTCTGCTATAATATACAAGATAATTTAGAAAGTACAAGTCAAGAAACAATATGAAGACAAACACAGCAACTAAGTATCAGTTCAAAACATAAATATACAAGTTAGCTAAATGTACACAACACATAAAAATGATTGCAACAGCACTTCACTTGGTGTTAAATATAAAGTGATATACAAGTGTACAAGCATTAGTGTTTACTGTCGTTATCATTTAGTGTGTGACTGACGAAAACGTCAGGCGAGATGTCAAGGTCCACAAATATTACCTTTGAATAGGATTATTTTGGAAAATCTGGGTGATAACACTATCAGGGCAGTGAAATGCTTCCAAATCTCGTTTCGAGTAGCTAAAGGATTTGAGGAGCTCCAGCCAGCGGGGGCTCCCGTCCACGGACTCGCTGACTCCGCCGGGAAACACCACGCTGTTGGCAAAGGAAGCACTGCGCGTCCGCGTCTGCAACAATATGTCGTAATTAACACCGCCACGAGCCTCAACGCGCGATAACAACTCGCTATTCCGCTTTGTGAGCACTATTAACGTAGCAGAGTCACGCCAACTTTTTCCGATAATATTTTTCATGACTGATTTTTAACAGTGACAAACAGCAAATAAAAGGGTTTAAAATACAAGGTCGACTTACGCGTACTACGTTACGAGGAACTCTATGAGTGATAATCAAGTTTTTGTGTCTTATCGCTGGTGATAAATTGTTTTGCGACACCACAAAATGGAATTATAAATACAAAAATAGCACAAAATTGACATTCACTGCACTCACATTTTTTCTGTGTCAGGCCGTGTTAGTGTTGTGAATTAAAATCGATAGACTCTAAAATAATGATAAGAAACTCACAGCCTAGTCCAATTATTAGAACAACAGGCTATTATTTTCTTAAAATAATTACGTTCTTCTTTTTTTCATTTAAGTTTGTGAAGTGGTATTCCTCAAAAAAATATATTTTTAATAAGTCGTCTAACTTTGTTTTAGTGTTACTAACATCAAGTATTATCGAGAATGTGGACACCACTACTGCTGCTTTTTTTTAGAGATTGAACACAAGCCTTTCGGGATTTACGTCATTTTTCAATAAACTATTGCAAAAAGGTTTTATTTTTAATGTATTTTCTTGTAATACGATTCGAAAGTGATTTTGAATTGGATTATGTGTCTTTAACAATAAAAAGACGGTTTTTTATTTTTTTTCGTTTCACCAGCTATCACAGTCTGTCTGTCTTAGAGAATGATAACATTATTAGTGCACAAGGAGTGCATAGTATTCATTAAAAAGTTTATGCACTTTGCCTTGTAAAACCATCATAACTGGGAAAAATCCTGCACTTAAGGGGCCGACGGTGTAGTTCATACAAACGTAATATCAAAATAATTTGTATAGATCAAAGATATTCTTAGGGTAGTGTGTATTCATTTCGATTGGATTACAGAATATCTATGTTCCCAAATATATATTTTGAAAAACACATGCGACAATAGGCATTGAACAAAATTTGGACTAAGTATAGTTATCTGTGGCAATTTTCATTCCCGCACACTGCATTTTGATCATAATCTTAGTGCAAAAAGAACCAGTTTTCGAGTAAGTGTTTTGAAAAGATCATAGTTTCGTATTAGTTCATGACAAAAATATGTTTCGTTCTTTTATTTTATTTTTCCAAAAGTGTATTGGTAACGTCGTTTGATACACGTGGACATTTGTTATAGCATTTCACGGCTTAAAAACAACCTCAGCTACAGCTCGGGTGTTAATTCCGCCTCGAATACTTACATTAACAAACTTTCTAAACTTGTATCAAAATGTACTATTTCTACAGACTGTCCATTATTAGTGGGCAATAGTGGGACACAAAATAGTGTGCCATATCTGGCTCGACATTATCAGTAGTACCTACGATAATTCTGATAGATAAGTAGGTTTTATCTCATCAACATTTGCCTAGCCTTTCCCCAATCATGTTGGGGTTGGCTTCCAACCAAACCAGATGCAGTAGAATACCAATAAATTAACATTGAGCCTGCTTTTCTGACTTCCACAACCAGATACCTAATACTGGAGACTGGTTGTAAGACTTCCAGGCCACGGTCAGATCTACAAATGAGCTGACAAATTCAAATTCAAATATTTATTGATAGCCGAGGCGAACGGCTTATCGTGCTTTCCGAGGCAAGGAGGACACTCTGAATATAAGTAATAGGTGGTTACCCATCCACAGACGTGCAGATCGACCCATGCTTCTGTTATTACTTGACGACCCGTGGTGGTGACGCTGCCTTACGTTGTTAGGGTCCTGGGTTCGAATCCCGGTAGGAGCAAATGTTTGTGTGATGAGCACGGACATTTGTTTACGAGTCATGGATGTTTATATGTATAATAAGTATGTATTTACAAACAAAAAAGTATATCAATTATCTAGTGTTCACGAAGCTTTGCTTAGTGTGGCACTAGGTGGCGCTGTGTGTTAATGTCCAGCGATATTTATTTAAGTATTTATTTTTATTATTGAAGTGAATACTTCTTCAGGTGCGTTGAGCACTTTTCGAGTGAACAAAAATCATGGAACTCGCGTTACTGTCACGTACGCTTTTCGTAGCACTCGTAGATCTGTTACCAGGTGTCACTGCTATCGGGAGTCCCTAAAAGACTGCCCCGCATGTTTTTTCAGCCACGAGCTAGTACACGTTTATCCTAGTCGTGTACTAGCTCGTGGCTATTTACTAGATAACCTAGTCGTGTACTAGCTCGTGGCTATTTACTAGATAACCTAGTCGTGTACTAGCTCGTGGCTATTTACTAGATAACCTAGTCGTGTACTAGCTCGTGGCTATTTACTAGATAACCTAGTCGTGTACTAGCTCGTGGCTATTTACTAGTTATCTAGTAAATAGCCACGAGTTAACTTACACGATTAGGTTATAGTAAATAGGTGTAAGTACAGTCAGCAAAACAGTTAGGTTATAATCAATCTGTTTGCAATTTCATCCAAATCCTTTCAGTAGTTTCTGCGTGAAAGAACAACACAAAAAACGATCTTTACAGACTTTTCATTGATAATAGTCGTAAGAAGATTGCTAGCCTGCAAACCTAACTCTTTTGCTGACTGTAAGACGAAGTTAGGTAAGTATATGGTAGTGCATACAGTGTGTGTATATCAATATCAAGATTCTTTATTTGCATGAAATATGGTATGTCACATGATGGTCTTATAAATTAAAAGGTTTCACATATTTCGCTGACTTCATCAGCATGCAAACTTAAAAATTAAAATATCTAACACATTTTACTCGTAATCTACGCCAAAACGTTTAAGAAGCATCAAAATGTCAATTTATCTTTGACAATAGTATTATTTTAGAATTAAAAATACTCATGTGTAGAATAAAATAAAATAAAAAAGGCAAGAAAAAATAATAAAGTTAAAATATTAACATCAATAAAAAAGGAATATAAGCTATTTACACATTACAAATGGGTTTGTCAAAAACTCGTTTATTGTATAGAACACGTTATTACAGAGACACTTCTTCGTATTTTATTTATTGAAAATTTTGACCGACATGCTATAGCAATTGTTCTGAAAGAGAGTGCTTCTACATCTTGTTATGGCCAGTTTAGTGAGATCTCTAGAGATAAACTTTTTATTTTCTATTACTTTAGTAAACAGGTTCGGGTGCTTTTTAATAAACATCCGTGTAAGTGTAACTAGGCCCAACTTTTTGAAAAGAGGTCTACATGAATCGAGAGGTCCAACGCCGCAAATGGCTCGGATACATTTCTTTTGGGTTATAAATACTTTTTTTACGAAGGTAGAGTTACTCCATACAAGCACACCGTACCTGAGTATTGAGTCAACGTAGCCATGATACGCAGCCACGGTAGTTTTTAAAATTGACAATTTTCTAAGCCTTCTTAGTGCAAAAACAAACTTGTTTAGACTAGAGCAGATGCGGGTTGTATGTGCTTTCCAATTGCAGTATCTATTTAAGGTAATGCCTAAAAAATTTGTGTCACAGACATCTTCGATTTTAACGTTATTATAATATAAGCCTAAAGTTAGAATTTTACTGTTATTATAATTCGAGAATTGTAGAATTTTGGTATTGGAAACATTGTCTGTTAGGTTGTTGTCCTTCAGCCAACTCATAATTAGGTATTGAATCAATGATACTTATTATTCAATGAATTTTCGTATTTTATATCAGGTTGGTCTGGTACTATAATCGATATGTCATCTGCAAAGAGGATACATTCATGTGCTGTTACTTGAGGAACATTATTGATGTAAATTAAGAAAAGGAGTGGACCTAGGACGCTATCCTGGGGTACTCCAAATTTATTTATTTCAAAAGTTGATCTGAATGACACAAGTTTATCATAGAAGTGGTTAATTTCAACGCATTGTTTTCTATTGCTTAGGTAACTTTTAATCCATTCCAGTGCTTTGCCACGAATTCCATATAGCTCACATTTATTAAGTAGGATTTTGTGATCTACAAAATCAAAGGCTTTGCGAATATGGCAGCCACTTTATTACGTTTATCAATGTTTTCTGTAATTTTGTGGATTAGTTAGAATGCGGCTATTTGGCTGTTGTGGACTTATTTTTTTGAAAGCCATTTTGATTATTGAATATAACGTCAAATTTATTCAAGAAATTTGACGTCATCAAAGTAATGGGCCTGTAGTTATTCATATCTGGTTTGGAGTTTTTCTTATGAAATGGTTTTACTATTGAGAATTTTAAATTTTCAGGAAAGGTATATCTAACTAAAGGTCTCCTTGTAGCAGCGTTTAGCTAAACGTATGGGACAGTTACTGATCATAACAATGATAATATTATAGATCTATACTCGCTTGTCTATATTATCTATACTAATATTATAAAGCAGAAGAGTTTCTCTCTTATGTGACGCCTTCGATCAATAATAGTGTGACCCAGACGAAGTTGCGTGGGTCAGCTAGTATATGTAAATGGACTATCCAACGCAAAAATAATTTTTCAGTTCGAGCCGGTAGTTCCTGAGATTTTATTTGTTTGTTTGGTTGAACGCGCTAATCTCAGGAACTACTGGCTCGAACTGAAAAAATATTTTTGCGTTGGATAGTCCATTTATAGAGGAAGGCTATAGGCTATATAACATCACGCTATGACCAATAGCAGGGGCGAAGCTATAAGAAATGTTGCAAGCGGGAATAAAGCTTCCGTTAAGCAGGTGATGCGTTGCGATATCAAACCTTAGAAGCTAGTAATAAAACAAAGTCGCGGGCAGAAGCTAGTAGTAATATAATAAGCTAGGGCCATATTCAACATAGGGTGATATCCGCCGAACTGTTTCAGTGACAGATGATAAGCGATGGAGCTACCCGTCCCGTCCTGTATTATAGGTCCATGTCTTTGATTCTCCATACCTTTGTGGCCCTAGCATGAGATGAGGATGTTCGCAGGCTAATGACAGATGATAATGATGATAATGTATGTTGCCAGCTGGAAGGAGCTTGCGATTGGAAAGGCCTATGTCCAGCAGAGGACTGCTGTTCACTGAGGATGTACTCATGGAACAGATAAAAGCGGGTGTGATATAAAGGTGTAAGTATACATAAAGGCCTACGCAGACCGGTACGGGATGGCAGGTTATTAATTTTTTTACCAACGAACATTCAAACGTATTGATATAGAAATACGACATAAATTGTTATGTTTTAAATTACGCCGTAACATGCCGTAGCATCTAAAAGGATTTGCATTGAAAGACGCACCACGGTCTTATTTCTATCTACGTTTGAATGTCCACTGGCAAAAATGTAAATCCCTTGCTATGCCGTCCCGTTCTACGTAGGCCTTAAAGAAAAGAAACAATTTTCGTGATGGGTACAATATTTGTTTAAGGCATCAAGTACCTACTCCAAATTGCCTTTTTTCACGCTGATTTTACCTAATAAAGGTACAATAGATTTGCATAAATAATTACACTGTGTAGTTATTGTTACAATAATGGCTTTTAGTTGTTCTGATATCCAATCAACATTATTTTCCTAAAGGCCGTGCCCTACTTTTTATAAATTGATGTTGAACTCGGTGTAAAATCCATAAAGAACTACAGTGTAGGTACTTAAATAAATATACTTACCACAAGTATACGAAGCTTTTTTTTTCATTTTATAGCGCTCTTGTTCGTATAGGGAAATGCATTTCCGACTTACATTATTAAACTGAATAAAATTGAAAAGAAAATTTTAAAGAAGGTTGAAAACTTTTTAATGTAAAGTCTGTAGCTTAAAAGCAGAGATAAAACTGCTTTTCACTTTTTAATAAAAGGCGTTAGTTTTTTAATTTAAGAGATTTCGGTTATTTGAATGTACGTACATATGTGTCTTTTCAGTAGTATATCGCTTTCCCACCCTTATGTGTCGTAAAAGCCAACTAAGATATTACAGCAATTAAGAGAATGGGCCGAAATCATATCAAGATAATAAACGAAGGTAACATAGCATTTGCGGTGTGGTGTAGCTTTAATTACTGCAACATTTTGTATTCTTGAAAAAAATGGCGCATATAAATATGCAATCCGTGGATTGTAGATACCTACCTGCGACACATAGCATATCAGCCAATTATACTGCGTCAAATGTGATGTTCGTTCAAACTGACACTTCCCTGCAAATACTACCAAAGTACCTACCTATCAGCGTCTGCAGTCAGCCTGTATGACTTAGTTCGACTGATCCTTAAAGAAAAACATGGGTATCTAAAAACAAGTGAATATCAAGAACCCTTCTCTTCTTAACCCTGATTTTATCGTTGGTAAACTGTCAGAATGAATCAATATGCACTCGGCTGGTTACGTGCGAAGGGTACCTACTCCTTACTCGTAACGTTGTGATCTTCTAAGCCGATATGATATACGTTCAAGACTCCGCTCGATAGCTACTCGTACATGCCTCATACGAGAGCTTATCTGGCGCTTATCTTTTAAGGGCAAAGTCTTTAGGAACAACAACAACGCTTAAGTACTTAACTTTGTTTCAAGAAATCTTTTTAAACAACTTTGTGCTGTGTGAAAAGAGTGTTGATTAAGAGTTACACAATAATGCACGAGCACGACTTCTGGATGGATCTTTATGGCCGAACTAATGGACATAAGAGAATAGTTTCCACTATTGTGATTTAGAAAAAACTCCGGACTCTACATAAAAAAATAGAAAAATTACCATAAGAACGTCTTTAGAAATATGGCCACATCTGGGTAGCTCTGTTGGTCTTGAATCCCATTGAGAGGTCAGAGGAGGGCCTGAAAACACAAAATGGTGGCACCGGTTATAACAATGGCCACGCTCATAATTATTGAGCACCATGTCATGACATGAAAACACATAAAGTACTTGTCAATCCAATTCATTTTCGTTGCAAACCCAATCTTCATTACGAATGTCAAACCATGTTATATCAGGCAAGTCCGTTCATCAATCAGTGCTCAGTATTGGGTACCCAATGTTACAGGGCGCGGCCAAGCGAGGACTGAATTCCAATCACTGGCTATAATTGACAATTTGCAAACAGGAAGATCCAATTAGAGTACTGTGGGGTCTCAGACTTGGGACTTGGGCAACCTAAGATGCGTCAGCATTGCTTGTTTGAGTTGACAAAGGTATGTGATTCCTACTACAATATTCTTTAGTAGCGATTTTTTTTACTGTTATTTTCAAAATAGCAGTGAGATTTTTAAGGTAGACGACAACAAAATAAAATTAGTCCGTCGGTTCATTATCAAAAAATGTATATATATAAAAAAATACGAAGATATACGACGCTTTTAAAATTCTCAATACGTCACGCCTTGGTATAATTTTTAGCGAGTTCTGACGTCACGAACCCCCATTCCCGAGTTTTGATGCGTTTTATCTTTGTCAATATACATTACAAACACAAAAAATACGTGTCCATTATTTTACAATACTCTTATTGACGGACTAAATAGATTTGCAATTTTTGGATACTGTCGTTATCTACACTAATATTATAAAGAGGAAAACTTTGTTTGTTTGGTTGTAATGAATAGGCTTAAAAACTACTGGACCGTTTTAAAAAAATCTTTCACCATTCGAAAACTACATTATCCACGAGTAATATTTTATCCCCTTACTCCTACGGGAACCGAACTACGCGAGTGAAACCGCGTGACGTCCGCTAGTGTCTTATAAAAGTCAAACTTAACGTACGGAAATAAGCTTTCTGTCAATTCAATAAATGACAGAAAAGCTTATTTCAACCAATATTTCCTATTGACGAAACATTTTTAAAGCTATTGCCCTTTATTAGACTTCTAGACATGTACATTTAGACTTTTCAGATCCCATCCGAAAAAAAAAGGTAGATTAGTAACTTTATAAGTTAGTTAGGCATTTGTGGAAATATACAATTCACGTAGGTGCATCTTAGCACAATGAATTGTCATCAAGGCACGTTCTCTCTTTGAAAAGCAAGATAAAAACGAAATCCGTATCAATCTGTCTTTTAACTGGAAAATTAATTTAATATTCGTTAAATATTTAAAATACAACTTCCTTTTAAAATGCACCTTTCATTTCGAAAATAATTTATTGGGAAACTGCTTCACAGGAAAACAAATCGTTGGCACTCAGAGTAAATTTTATTCCATTATTTTAATACGGGCGCTCGTTCACACTTTAATGAGCGCATTCCGTATTAAATGCATGAAAAAGTATGATGTATCGGTCATTCGAATTTCAGCTGAACACGAGCTTCGCAAATAATGTGCTTGGTTTAAAAAAAACAATGTGAATTTTAATTTGTCGACCCGAATGGCGCCGTGGTAGTGAGGTTGCCTTACGTTCTTGGGGTCCCGGGTTCGAATCCCGGTAGGAGCAAATGTTTGTGTGATGAGCATGGACATTTGTGTCCGAGTCATGGATGTTTATATCTATATCTATACATATAATAAAATCGTTGAGACCAAAAAATCTGTACATTGAAGATTAAAAAAAAAACCGACCAGGGTGACTTACTGAACATATTAAAACCATTTTTAAAATTTTTGTTTGTTTATTTGTTTGACCGCGCATCACGTAAAAACTGCCGGACGGATTTTGATGAAAACTTCACTAATCTATTTAAATAAACTCAGAATAACATTAAGGCTATAGAAATTATGGAAAATTTTGTAAAAAGGGGGTGAAAAGGGGAGGTCAAGTTAGTATGAAAAAAAAAATTTAGATTGTTCTAGAACCATGAAACACAGAGTAAATACTTATTATTAAAAATAATGATATACTTGTTTCAGCATTTTTTTTTAAATCATCCAGAGGCGTAAAAAAGAGGGTTTTGTGTTTAAAATTAATTAACTTCACACACCTATAGAATAAAATCTAATTAAGTGTAAACCTTTAAAAGTTGCTGCATATACTTTAAATCTAATACAGATAAATATGATTTCTCAGTTTTCTTGAAATTTGATTTTTGAGGTGAATATTGAATACGCACATAATGGCGATTAAATGACTGACGATTTAGCTTTAGTGACTCATGGATCAACGCACAGTCTAAACCGCTGATCGTAGAGACCTCAAACCAGCAGGGTGTGTTCTTTATATGATGTAGGCATCCGGTATAGAAGATTTTTCCAAAATGGAACTCCTGAGGGGGTAAAAAAGGGGGGCAAAGTTTGTAAGAGACAACGTGATTCCTTAGTCCAATCTAATTTCGCATAAAACTTTTTAACAGAATTGATGGGGTTAAAAAAGGGTTAAAAACAATTATTTCGGCCATGGCGTTGATTTGCTTCGAAGTTGATATCAATACTCAAAGCGTTTGATTTAAACTACGTTTTATTTTGACACATGTTTGAAAACTCAATCCGATTTTATTCAAAAGGGTTGAACTCAAAAAGAAAGCTACCGTATTATATTTGAAGGTTTCAAAGCTTTAAAGGTTATGCACTTTTAAGACACGGCCTCATGGGACCTAGAGTTAGAAATTTGAAATGGAAGATTAAAACATTTGGTTTCAAAATTGTCATCAAAGGTATGTCAATGAAGATGGAAGGCAGATAGGGCGCTTTCAGTTTAGACGTTTCGTGTTGTGCCGCTGCGGCGCCAAAGCAGGGCGTTTGCGGCTCGGAACGTAAATGAAAAGAACGTAAGTGTAAATTGAAAGCGCCCTTTTTTTTTTTTTTTTTTTAAGGATGGGAAATCATCAAATGACCCCCCCCACTCTGGGCGGAGCGGGAGGGAGTGTCAGACTCTTACTGACTAAAAACCATCCATGTTCCTTCCTCGCCTTTTACGTTCCGGGGCCGCGGTATCTCTTTCGAACAGGCCCGCAACCCCGGCAGGCTTCGGCCCTTGCGGGCCCCTCTCTTTTTGCTGACACTCTTTGAGGCGCGCGTGGAACACGAACGCGCCGTCGACACGGCCTGTCGTCGTCGTTAGACGGCCGGACGGCTAGCTAGCCCATAGCCAGCCGTCCACAGGCCCGCATCTACGGTGGCCGGTAGCCACCACGTGGCCCCCGACGCCCGTTGCGTCTCCCGCGGATTGAAAGCGCCCTTAGGATCATTTCATGCAACTTGATGAGAACCTTTAACCTAACTAGAGTACGACTTTCATCGATGATCTGACGGTGGAGATGAAAGACAGTAGCGAGAAGTCCCCAAAAGTTTACAGCAGCTATATCGTGTATCGGCTCATTTAATGCATTCCGAAGAGAACTTTAGACCTGGCAGGAGTGACTGTCATTGACGGTCCAACGATGGGTACAAAAGGCAGTTGCAAGAAGTCTTCAACGGTTTACAGCAGCTATATCGTGTCCCGGCTTATTGCATGCACCTTGATGAGAACTTTCGACCTAGATGGAGTATGACTGTCATCAAGTGTCTAAGGAAGCAAACGTAAATGATATCCATATAAATTTTATTTCAGATCAAATACAATCCATTTAATTGTTAGTAAGTATTAACCTAATGTTAGTACAAAAAAAGTAAAAATAAGAAACACACTTTATACAAAATAAATTTAAAAAATCCCAAAAACAAAGATTTATTCCTATTAACGCGGTTAAAGTTACACAGCAATCACGTTCGAAGGAATTGTTCCTTAAGCATTTAAAAAAAAAGTCTGCGATAGCATGTCGATTTTTTAAGGTTGACTCACACTTTCTCTAACCCTCACTCGCAGACGAAGTTGCGCGGGTCAGCTAGTGTATAATAAGTATGTATTTACAAACAAAAAGTATATATGTAGTATATCAACTGTCTGATGACCACGACACTAGCCTTGCTTAGTGTGGCACTAGACGGCGTTGTGTGTAATGTCCAGTGATATTTATTATTATTATTAATGTAACTTTTTTTTTTCGGTAATCAACCGGGGGCCAGTGTGTGTTGCCAGTGATTACATACGGGACCGAAACGTGGTCGCTCACAATGGGCCTTATCAAAAGGCTTAAAGTAACCCAAAGGGCAATGGAGAGGGCTATGCTCGGAGTTTCCTTGCGTGATCGAATCAGAAATGAAGACATCCGCAAGAGTACCAAGGTCACCGACGTAGCCCGAAGAATTGCTAAACTTAAGTGGCAGTGGGCAGGGCACATTGCTCGCAGAACGGATGGCCGATGGGGCCGAAAAGTTCTGGAGTGGCGACCGCGAACCGGAAGACGATGCGTTGGAAGACCTCCCACTAGGTGGACCGATGACCTGGTGAAGGTTGCGGGAATCCGGTGGATGCGAGTAGCAAGGGACCGGTCAATGTGGCGACACTTGGGGGAGGCCTATGTCCAGCAGTGGACGTCTTTCGGCTGAGATGATGAACCGGGGGCCGGGCGGACTGTTAATTATGTTCCCTGTAGGTGCCCGTGAAATGAAACTGCTGCCGGTGCTGATGATTTTCGTGAATACCTGCGCTTGGTGCGCAGCTGGTAGCATACTAGATCTTGTCCAAAGAGACCAAACACATGTTCACCTGACAAACAATTGTGTTCTATTGACTCTAAACGGAACAGCTCTAGCTATTGTTGGTCATGAAAACATTGGGACTTCAGGTGGATATCCACAATTAAAACTGTATACAATTTTTGATAGCGCATCTATATGCCGCCATGGCGTTCCAATGGAATATAACCCATAAGTTCTTATATCCGTATTTATCCGTGGTGCTAGGCAACTGGGCCTATCCCAGTTGTAAACGTCTTTTTGTGCCTATTGGCCTTGTTTCGTTCTGTCTCCTGCTGATATGGAGGGAACTGGAAATTACTGTTTTTTTTCCTACTCCTCCGCTATACTTTCTGATTAATTTCGTAGTGGGATCCAAGACAGTTAAATTCATTCCCTGGGACTTCGTCGAGCTTCATTGTCTCGGCGCTCTTCTGGTGGTCGCCACTGTTGATTCTGGCTTTCAGGATTTACAGTGGTTTGGGCGTGTGTGGCGGGCTTGTACCAAAAAAACACACATAAGTTCTTACAAAAATCTCTTGTATGTACTCTACATATCTAATAATAATGTAAAGAACCTTCCAACATAATATCTAAGTGTGGTAATACTCCTCAGTCTTCTGGATGTCATCATTAGATCTTTGATTTCAGCGAGATAAGGTGCGACGCGAATTCCAATTCAGAGCTATACATGAGAGTTTTCCTTCAATTACCATTTCACCAAACCTTTGAATCAAATAGTTATTTTTCAAACTTGTTGCATTTACAAAAAGAAGGCATCATAAAGGTATCTACGCAAACTATTTTTATATCTGGCAACCTCCTCTATCTGGAAATTATACCAACCTTAAAACTATTTTCATATCCACGAGAACTTGAGCCCCTACTCTGAATTGTAAAAGCATTTGAAATATTTTTCATTCGCTCCGTATAGCGTATACATTTTTAATTGATTCCGATGCTACGGCAAAAGAAAACAAAATGTTGAACAATCCTGAATTTATGTTCGCATGATATCACAATGGAGTATTTGCTGCCTCATATTTTTCTACGCAAGTAAGCCTTTTGGCGCCTTTGTCCCGCTTTCCATAAAGTCGGTGCGGATCGGAAAATATTCCTTTGACTAGCTTCCACTATTTGTATTACAAGTTGTTGATTAATTTTCATATGAGAATTAAATTTGAACCATGGTGTTTTGGGTTTGTTTTTTGAAAATAAAATACATGGAACTTTTGACTTAAACTGGTTTATGACATCATAATATGTCGCAACTTAGGCAGGTTTACTCCAAAATTGACTACGTTAAGTTGAGTTCGTTGTACACCTTTACTATTGCATAGAAAGTATTCCTACTAAAATGGACAACCACAACCACCAACACTACCACATCAACTATTTAAAATCACAAAATTGGACAACCGCTCACCTTACGTTCCAAGATCTTTTAAGGAACAACAATAATTTGCACTCGAGTCACTCTACGTTCCTGAACGTGTGTAAATCTGTCCTAATAGTCCACTTTTAGTCTTAAACGACAACCTCGGCAAGTGTAGTGGTCTATTCTTAGCCGCCAGACGAGCGAGGGTTCTAGACCACACGGATATCTAATTACAAGATCAAGTGCGACACTCAATCTATTCTCAACAATGGGAAAGTTGAACAGCGTCCTTGAATGTTGCCGCTTGATGACACATCTAGTCCTACCTTTGTTGAAGTTATGTGCCAAAGATATCGGTAGCGCTAAAAGGTACAGGAGCGAACAAAAGGGTGCATAATGGCATGGTCATCATCGTATCTTTATCGCCGCTACGTTTATGGGTGCCGGGCACTAACGCGCCTGATCGCACCCGTACCTCGGAGACATACAGCCAGATATTACCTAATAAATGTTGAGTACACTTCAGGAAACAATGCAGCGTTATATGCGCGGCCATTATAGAGCTAATTGTGGAAGGAATAAGGGCGGGAATGGACTTCGGGTGGGCTTGCATTCGTTTGAATCGTGCGCGCAACAAGTGCGGCGCAGGTGGTGGTGCGGGGAGCAGGGCGCGGGGGATGCTCATTGATCAGCCGGCGCCTGTTGCTCGACCTGATACCCCCCACCCCCCACTGACCTGCCCCCCTCGATGGGCTCGACGTGTGTAATCAAACTGACATGTGGGGAATAAGGGTAGAAATAGATTGCTCATCATCATATTTTGAAACAAATATTTGAGCCGCGCGGAATTTTGATTTCGGTACGAAAAATCGGATCAAATATGCATGAGTGGCTGAAACAAAGAGATATTCGGATATATGCCTTTGGCGGGAGAGGTTACTCGGCTAATTAATGATCCCCTTTGGTCCAATATTAACTTATTAACGTATTAACGCAGTGTAACAGAACAGCCCAAACGAGTAATTGTCGGTGCGTAAACAAGGCTTTGATGAGCTGCTAAATCAACAGTTGACTGAGGATAATCGCCGAGCCAAATGTGTGGTTTGGTTGAGTGTTTGTTGGTAAATAATAGCATGCCCAATTAATTACGCTTGGCACAAGTATTTTATTTATAAACCAATTTCTTCTTTTGCAAAAATACGTAAGAATCCGATTGTCACACGATTTGGATGTACCTATGTGAATATAGCCACAATAATGTCATGTTTCGGCAAACCATACTCGAGAAAATTTTCTCGCTTTTGTATTTTTCTATGCTAATTTTCGAGTGGCAAAGGTATTATCCCGCGTCTATATTCCCGCGTAACTTTCGAAGTGAAGCCGCGAAGGAGGAAAGTCTTTGAAGTAACGGTGTGGATACAACAGACGTATACCCATTGTTATGTCCCAATAAACATTGTTTTAGAGATTTACTGAATATTATTTAAGCTTATTTACTGTTATGTACAACAATGAACATCACTTAGGAACCGATTTACATGAAAATTTCAGTGTTCGATTGGGCAAATTGCTATTCTACTGATGTTTATTTTTTGTCTTCTTATATTATAATGTAATTTATATAGCAGATACCGCGGCTATGATACTGTAGGTCCTATTAAACCTCATTGAAAATTCACTAAGAGCCGAGGAGAATGAAATAATGTTAAAAACATTTTCAACGTAACTAGTTTTCCACTGTGCAGTGCAGAGGCCAAGCTAATTGCATTTAGATTAAGAGAAAGTCAACTGCATATTGTATCGGGCTTATTCAGTGCTCGCACAGCAGAGAGCCCTCACTAATAGGCCGTTATGGCGCGCGCGGGAAAATGGCGCGAAACAATACTGATAAATATAAATAACGGACCGTATCACTATCGAAACCAGCCTGCCTGTAGCTCCATGTTCCTATTAATTCCCTACATGACTCCTGATAAATGAATGTGCGTTCATACATATTTATACTTCACTAACCATCGGAAATGAATGTGTCGCCGTAACGGACGCTATGGCGATACTACAAAGAGCTGTGAATCCCTGATTTATTTCTGTCATGTCCCCGCTTCCGACAAAATGAGGAATAAAAAACTCACACGAGGATACTTAAGCGTGGTCTCGACGTATCTTATTATATTTCGTCCCCAAATTTATCATTGTGACGGAGAAAATGGCTCAGAAAATGAATTTTCTTTTCTATTCAAATGTAATAAAATAACGCCTGTGTATTTTACGACCGTCTTAGAATAGAATCCACGTGAAGTCATTTTGAACGAGCTCATCTTACTTTACATTCGCAGTAATCTCAAATTTCCTGAAGGCTCTACGTTACGACCATTTAAATTATATTACAGTCATAAGCTGTGTCCTAAAAAATCTCGTAAACAGTACTGACTAGCTACTTACTTTTTTTTCGGACGCCATTTTTCCCGAAGCATTGTTGACCGCAGTGTTCCGAATAACCTCGTTGAACCTATGGACGGAGGGTAGACGCTACTTAAGGCATTCAATCTAGACAAAAAAGGGATACAACAGACATCAGGGCACTGCAGGGGGCTAGGGATGAGGCAAGAGGCAATTAGGGAGGGACGTGCCGAGCGGAAGGATACGTAGAGTAGGTACAATATGACGAGACACGGACTAGAAGATTCACTGCCGGATGAATTAATTAAGTCGAGCCAATTAACCTCATAACCTAAAGAGAACCTAAGAATTTATTAAAACTGTCTTTATTTCTTTGTGTAAAAATACAGCCAAAGAGACTTCAAAATTAATAAGATTTTCGCCAAGAAAACCAAAGGAAAGCGGATTACTAAATTGCCTAATCACCGCGCCTAAATAGCAAATAGCCAAACCGAGGGCGTCTAAATTACGTTCCCGTGATCAGGTGCGAAGTGTCATTAGTTAGTTGCTAGTTAAATTTAAATTGGTGGAAGGTGTTTCTGTAGGTACTTGTAGGTGCAACGACGTCTGGGTCAAAAGGACATCTCCGGCCGGCCGCAGCCACTAGCCAAGTAAGAGCAGTTCTAGTTAGACGTCCAGAGACAACGAAAGTCCACAATTTATGGGATTGGACCTAAACAGCCTGCTCCACATTAACCAAAATTTATGGGTTCCGATGAATGAATGAACGTTTGGCTCAAGACGTTTGTTACAAGTGTTAGTGATACCTTCGTTAAGTTTGTATTTGGTTTATTCATTTTGGGGGCTCAAATATTTAGTTAGAGGTGTTTGGGACTCAATTTATTTGCGTCGTTTATACCCAAAAGTGACACGTGGAACAGATGTCTTCGGGGCATTACTAGTAGATAGGTATCTATAAAGCTATACGTTTTATGTTTTTACGTGGGACTCTTTCAAGATGTTCTTGTCTGCTTTTTAAATGAAAAACGTATTGCTACGTCGAGGATCGAAGTATTGACGTTGCAATATCACGTTTCTCTAGAATGAACTACGTGAAGGAGTTAGAACTTCGGTTTTCTTTTAAATTTAACTGTTATTTATAGCCGAAGAACGAAGTGCTCTATTTGAAGAAGATGTTTAAGAGACGTTTTTTCAGTTTACAAAAAACTCGCGTCTTTACTTTCAGAGCAAGTTTAAAATTTTAGAAGAAAAATAAACTGACTTGCCGACTTCTCGAGATGAGTCCAATATTCTTTAGCATTTTCAGCATACTTTTTGCCGCAAATTCCAAAGTTTTCAAACTGCATTGCAGTTTCGTCTTGTCGCAGAATTTGGATTCCAATCTTTCGTGTAATACAATCAAAAGTTTTTACAACTGTTGTTATCTTTATGATAGGACACGAGTCAAGTCTGTAAACTGCAGCTTGAGTGGCATATAAAAGGAAGTTCTTTGTGTCCTAGCTAGACGTTTATTTCCTGGATAGCTCGTAACATGCTGTGTTATTTTCTCGGTTGCGGAACGAGCGCTTGTCTTGTGTGACATTTTCTTATTATATCATGTCAAAGGAAAAAGCTTTGTGGAATAACTTTGTATGGATTTCATGGAGGTTCTTGAGAGTGGCAATTAAAACTAATGTGACCTAACCTATTATCTATACTAATATAATATTATAAAGAGTAAAGATTAGATTTTTTGTTTGTTTTTGTGTTACGGTTTAACTATAAAACTGCTCGAGCGATTTTAAAAATTCTTTCTCCATTAGAAAGCCACTTCTTTACTGAGTAACATAAGCTATATTTTATCCCCGTACTTCCACGAGAACGGGAACTACGCGGGAGAAACCGCGTGACGTTCGCTTGTATTCCATATTTATTTAGTTGTTAAGGTTGAGGGCGTATAGTTTCCAGGGCGCCATATTTTAATGGCGCAGGGTTTTTTCCCATTGCCAAATTACATACTATTGCAAAACCGTACTCATTCATCATTGTCATGCATCGTTCCTAGACAAATATAGAGTGCAAGTCATTTGAAATAATCTCACAGTTTGTCGTGCAGTGAGTATTTCGAATGCAATATGGGTTAGACATTCTTAGAATTATTGTCGGACATGGAAGTCATGACTTTCATGCCCGGATACGAACGATACGTTATCTACGATTTTATTCCCGTTAACTAACTTGGCAGACAAGTTTCATAAAATATTCCTTTTTTGAATTTATTCGGTAAGTACTAAGTAGTGGCTATTCGGACATCGTGCAAAAGATAAAGATAGACTCAATTTTGAGCCTTTTACAAAAAAATAATAAAAGGTATGTATACTTCAGACGAAAGCCGAAGTCCAAGATGAATTGTTTTGAGAAGAATTGAGTTTCCAAATAATGGCTTTTGTGAAAGTTTATTTCTTTTTTTATTTTGTCTTATCTGAAGTTTAGAGTGTTCATGTCGTGCGGCCACTGCCCTCCTGCCATAACAGTCAGTTGCACAAAAGTTTGCCCACCAGCCTCACCAAGAGTTATCTTATTTCCCAGCAGTTATAGCTGTGTTGTGAAGGTCAGAGGCAGTCTTCTTCTTTTTCAACCCTTGGCCACCTAATGTTGAGGTCTCTCTACTACTAGCGGTATTCTGTCATGGCTCTCCAGTTTCTTCCGTCAGAGGCAGTTGCTCTATGTTAAATATTGCAATACTCGGTAGGACCAGGACGCCGACTCCATAATAGTTGACAAAAGGCAAGGGAGATGATGTCTACAATCCAATCCTGAGCTGCGGCTGAGAATTTCTATCCGAAAATGTCAATTGCACTTTTAATGACCTAACCTCGACGAATGACATGGTTCGAGCCGTATTCGACAATGAGAACTATAAGACCAGCCGCAACTTGGATAACATCATTAATTCATTCAAAATAATTAACAACATCTACTTAATTTAACGCGTTTTGTTTTTAGGAAAATACCATGCACTAATTAGATAAAACGTGTTTACTTTTAATATTAAATTGGTTTTCCCGGTTTGCAACGGGCAATCAAATATACCGTGTGATTGTATTTTTAGAGTTCCTTATCCAAATGGCAAAAACAGAACCCTTCCGATTCTATGAGGCCTTGAAAAAACTTTTTTATAATTTTACAATAACATGAAAAAGTTAGAAAAACAGGAAATTGAATAAAAACACAGCAAACGCTTTGAAAAGCTAACCTTTTAACATTCGGAGTGCTGTATTGTACGCAGTACGTGTATTGACCAAGTTTGCAGTAAATTATGTATTTATTGTCATTACATTCCTCATCACATGCAGCGTGGAATGCTGGTCATAGAGTTCTCCAATTCTACTCCAATTATCTCCAAAAATTGTTATTCCACCTGCCTACATAGATGCCCTCACCGAGAACTTATAGCTGCAGCTGCATTGCCAACACAGCACGCTGAGTTAGAAAGACAGGAAGAGTATCGACATATATTGCGTCCCACACTAAGGGTCTACCCATCTTGCATGAAAACGAAGATGCCTCAATCTTTTGCCATCGTTGCGTGCCAAGCCATAAGGTTCTAATACATGTAAGCTTTTTAAAACGCATGGGAACCCAAGGTGTTGACAATTTCAACAAAGTGACAGTGATGAGGAGAACAACACGCGACTTCTTTTCGAAGAAAAATAGCCAAGCAGAAGGTAAACAGGAGGTAAAAAGCCAATAATAATAAGTTTAGTTATCCAAATAAGTACGGTACCGCGGCACTATAGTTAACTGTGCTATGAAAAAAGGAAAATACGTGCTTTGGTCCTGGAGTTGCGGACACCATCCTACACTACAATACTAGGGAAAACACACTTGTTATTATGAGCTCTTATCAGAGAGCCTTATTATCGGTGATTCCGGCTAAAAGTCTTACATATTTTGAGAAGCGTTAGCGATTAGCTTTAAGTGTTGAGTCACTAGGTCAGGAGGCACGTCGACCTCCATCGAGGTACCTTAATATTTCTGAAGTTTGAAAAGAGAATTTTATTTCAATGCGACAAAAGGGTGAGCGTACGCTTTGAGAACCAAAATCTCGCAGCGTTAGCGTATGATGAAGTTCACAACATGATGCTCTACGTCGATAAGCATAGCCACGGCGACGCTGTATGTGGTTATATATGGCTTCCTCGCAATACAAATGTTTCACAGAGAGAAATGGCCGGAATATTCAGGGTTCGACCCCACCACGGAATTATGCTTCTTTTCAGATACTAATGAAAGAAGTTTTAATTGGTTTTCATTAAAACCTGGGTCTGATTACAATGTTGTCTGATTACAATGGCAACAAAATGTACAAACTTCAGCCACTCAGCCTAGTTATCGAGCAACAGGCACAGAGAATATACCGGGTCCAGCCTAGCCGACATGGGAAATACGATCTCACCAGTGCAGATTTGGATGGAAAAAACAGTAGCGATGTTATTTGGTATACAATTGGTTGCAGACAAACTAACGTACAAAAGGCTGTGACCGTCTCAAAGGTGGAGTGGTGTGAAGATTGCTTCGCCTGGGAATTTCCAAAGACCCAAATTAAAATCAAAGATAAAAACCGTAATTTGCATTGAATAATGAAGTTCCTGTAGGTATAGCCGCAAATTATAAAATTTCTGAACAAATCCAAGGTATTGAGGACTGTAGCACATTATCTGCTCTGATACGAAACGACTCCAACAACTCATTCAAAGTCGCTACGGAATGTATGGGGCCGTTCTGCGTTCATGGTGTGAAAGTTGATGGCCAATCTCTTTGTAAATACACACCTGGTTGTACCGGGGAGCGATGCGATGTTTCTGTCTGTGCGGAGCATTGTATCCAGGTTAACTGCAGTTTAAATGATGAGAGACTTCCTTTATGCAGGTAAAACAAATTCTACTTCTTGTTTTGTGTTGGATGATAAGGAAACTTATTTAATTAATTATGCCCAATTTCACACTGTCGTTATTTCAGATGCAATGCCGGATACTCTGGAGAAAGGTGTGAAGTCTACGCGTGCTATGATTACTGCCTAAACAACGGAAACTGTTCCTTGAATGAGAAGAGTGAGCCAGTCTGACAATGCCAAAGAGATTACGGAGGTGACAGGTGCGATAAGTATCAGACTGTCGCGGAACTATTGTATTCTGCAAGGCAACTGCACTTTAAATGATGACGGTTTTCCTGAATGCAGTTAAAATAGTAGTTTATGCAACTGTGCATAATGAAGGGCATTACAACACGAGTGTGGGTTTAAGAAACGAGCCGAAGGCGAGTTTCTTAATAGCATCACACGAGTGTTGTAATGCCTAATTATGTATAGTTGCATACACTACTTTATCTACCCAAATATCATAAGGGTTCTATGATGGGTTCAGGAACCATAGGGAAATGACCTGCATTGTTACTTGGCCCTTGATTTTTGTGCCAACAGGTTATTAGTTGCATTCGTCGCTGCATTTACGATATCTGGCGGAGTATTCATGTCAATTTCTGAGTCACTATCACTCATTTTCGACAGAAATAAAGAACTTATCAGAAAATTTGTCAACTCGTAACTGGATTACTGGAAATAAAAAGCTAACGAACAAATGACAGCTCGAAATGGCGGCGTTTCGGATATCTGTCATTTTTTTTTTAATCATAGGCAAACGAACAAAGTCACTATTCTTGTGTCACTCGAAATCAAAATGTCGTGCGATTTATAATTAAAATCATACTGAATTGGGTTTTTTTTTTTTATCGATATCTGATTTAATGTAGGTAGGTGGTACTAGAATAGCACACTCACTTGAATTTGACACCTGTTCCAAATTTAAAACTCATAACGCAACTTTTTTCAGTTGCGTTATGAGTTCATTACAGTTCCGTTTATTTCTGCAGGTTGGTAAATATTTTATCTACCCAAATATCATAAACCCTCTCTAATGCGTTCAAAAACCATAGGCAATGACCAAACGCAAATCGCAATGGCAATGATAAACGCAACTGTAATGAACTCATAACGCAACTGAAAACAGTAGGTTATGAGTTTTAAATTTGGAACAGGTGTCAAATTCAAGTGAGTGTGCTATTCTAGTATCTACATTAAATCAGATATCGATACGAAACCCCAATTCAGTATGATTTTAATTATAAATCGCACGAAATTTTGATCTCGAGTGACACAAGAATAGTGACTTTGTTCGTTTGCCTATGATTTAAAAAAAAAATACAGATATCCGAAACGCCGCCATTTCGAGTTGTCATCTGTTCGTTAGCTTTTTATTTCCAGTTACGAGTAGACAAATTTTCTGATAAGTTCTTTATTTCTGTCGAAAATGAGTGAGAGTGACTCAAAAATTGACATGAACATTCCGGCAGATATCGTAAATGCAGTGACGAATGCAACTATTTGCTTCTGTATTTATGTTCAATTTATTTTTTATTGCATTACACTGGTAACAATGCAGGTCATTTCCCTATGGTTCCTGAACCCATCATAGAGCCCTTATGATATTTGGGTAGATAAAGTAGTGTATGCAACTATACATAATTAGGCATTACAACACTCGTGTGATGCTATTAAGAAACTCGCCTTTGGCTCGTTTCTTAAACCCACACTCGTGTTGTAATGCCCTTCATTATGCTCAGTCGCACAAACTACTATTACTACACGTGTTGTTTTTTACTTTCTCATATTTAATACATTATGATGAGCCCGTGGCTAAATAATAACAGCCTCTCTGGTCGATCTTTATAGGTTAAGCCTTTCTTGTCTAGGTTGGTCTGTGAATGGGTGACCACTCATTACGTACCGGGTTTCTTCCGTGCCTCAGAAAGTAAGTTAAGCCGTTGGTCCCGGCTGTCAAGTTTGGCCCAAAAGGTTTGACAACCAGTCTTACCAAGGGGTATCGTATTATCCAGTACTAATCGGGTTGTGGAGGTCAGATAGGCAGTCGCTCCAAGTAAAGTACAGGTATTCAGCTGCATTATGTTAGACAGGAAGCCGACCTCAACATAGTTGGGAAAAGGTAGGCAGATGATGATATTTAGTACATTATTACAGACCTAAAATAAGGGGGTTAAGTGCCCAGAAGGCTGGCAGCATGGCAATGCTGATTCACGTGCAAAAAATTTGACCAGCCCTCTGATACCCCGAAATACTAGATGGCCGCTCGGACCCCATGGCCCCCGTGTTTCAATCCTAAACCAGCTCAGCTCTAGCCCGCGTAGCATGACCACCGTAGACACGAAAGAGAATCGACAAATCTGTTATTCATCTGTCATTAAATCGACAAAATACAGCAGCCGTCCCAGTACAGTATAGTGTTGGTTAAGTTAGTTTCTTTTTTAGGCCCACTTCGACATTTGATTAGATTGCAGATGTAATGCCGGGTATTCTGGAAAAAGGTGTGAAGTCTACCCGTGCCATGGCTATTGTCTGGATGAGAAAGAGGAGCCAGTCTGTGAATGTTATGGTAATCATGACTGACCAAGACGCGAAGCTGTGATTGTTAAAGATGACACCAAGAAACGGTAGTAGGTACATTGGGGACGTAATGTTCCGCTGGAAGAATCTAACTAGCTGATTTATTTGCCAGTTCAACTTTACAATATGTGTTTGATTATTTGCGACGTTGTTTTAAACCGAAAGAGGATTATTCTAGCCTTTCTTTAAAAATAAATAAAATTCGTTTCTCAAATATACTAGGTGACATTGTGAACGCGGTTTTTGACAGAAAACAGACTCCAATATACTTCTATGAAAATGCTTCGCCAGTGCGAACGCAAACCTAGTAACTATAGCGCACATTTTGATTTACTTCTTTAATTACATGCAAATATTTACTTTCTGTGTTTTATTTACAAACGCATCAAACTATCTGCACAAAGAGAGTCTTTAATCAGAAAACCATTTTGTTTTTCTGAGCTGACGTTTCGTGATTATCTTCTCTGTTCGGATAGTCGAGCCTGTTATAAAGAGGTGATGTGATCTAGGAGTGGAGGCCGACTGTCCTCAAAATTCAACAGCAGGTCCAGCTGAATAATCGACGACACTGTGAGTCGGGTAATATGTGAACAGATTGACGGGTGTCGTCGACTTCACACTAGTTATAGGCACTGCGGGTGTCGCGGCGGACTGTTACGACACGCGACTTCAGCTACACGTGACGGTGTGTAAAGTACCTTATCGAAAGCTCTCCCCCTCAGTAAACACGAGTCGGCTCCGTTGACCTGACACGCTATAATAAATTCAAAACTTTTGACACGGCCTGCCCGACAATCTGAGAAACCACCACCACCCTAATTACTCCGAGGGCGCCTGATATCCGGGTATTCCTATACTTCCAACATTTTAACGAGATCACAAAATTATATTAACGTAATTATGATTTTTTCGTGCTTCCGACAGTAAATAGCCGCCATCTCGGCACCCCAACCGAATTACGGAACGAAATATTGAATTGAAACGTCCGGCAGACTCGCAGCCATAATGAATGGAATATGGAAGTAATCTCTGATTTTATATCTGCAGTATTTTTTTAAATATGGAACGACGTAACTGTCCCAATTAACCGCACTTTATTTTATTTAAGCGACGACGACGGACGGCAGAGATCAGTAGCGGGTATTTTGTGCGTCGTCGGTAGGTGGCGTATCTGCCTGCCTAGTACCAGCAGTATCCTGTAAGGGAAAGACTGTTTATTTATGCATGGAAGCCATCCTTCATTGCGTACTATACGTGGCTTTATATATAGGACACCAACTTCCTTTATCGTGACTGTAACTTCGTTTACACCGTAAAAGCAAATGAAGGTTAAGAAAATCTGAAACAATCTTTGGGGTTGTGTACGGAAAAATTGTTATTTGTAGTAATAGTGATGAGCAAGCTAACATGAAACATGTGGTGCATGTATTCATAGTGTTACAGTGAAATATAAAAAAGAAATTCGTGAAACTGTCCGGTATTTATAGTCAGGTTGTTAGTCATACATAGTCCAATTAGTATTGTATCGATTCAGGCTAACAGGATTATTTTCGTATGACTTAAAGTTATGTAGGTACCTTCATATTTGTAACTTAATTTCAAACATGTATGGAGGTAGTACAAGACGAATATATGCGAATATACGAAGTAATTTACATGTAAATAAGTAATTTACTATACTTCTCTAGCGGAGGAGTTTAGAAGGCTAGCAATTTAAATAAAATGTAATTTCTGGCAACTCGGAGATGTGATGTGGAGGGTTTTATTACAAGACACATATATAGCACAGAATATATTATCTCGACTCTAGATTTAAGTATCAACCTGGGTAAATGTTTGAAGCTGTGCGCTTCAACGACATGATTTTAATTTATTTAAGTCCGCTAAGTAAGTAGTCCGTTTAAGTCAAATTGCCCGCCGCGGTGTACCTACTAGGACCGCATGTAATTAGGGATTTTGAAAATATTTTATCTAGAGGTTTTATTTGAAGTAGTATTGACGGTACAGCTGGCGCAGTGGCTGCTGTGTCGCGCAGGATCAATCCCCGCACGAAATAAATATTTGGGTGGCCTACAGTCCTGGTAGTCGTACGGATCTGGCGGTTTGTTTATGTGAGTTTAGATGTTTGTAAACGTACCCATAATACAAGACAAAGCCCTAACGTGGTGAAAGGCGGAAAGGGCAGAGGAGGAAGCTTTAAAAAAAAACAATTGTCCAAGATCAGGGTGGCGTTTCTCAATGGAGGCTAGCCACCGACGCGACGCAGCAGATTATAATAGTGCACAAGTGTGTGCGTGAGATGATTTCTTTATTCCACGAAACACGACTGAAGTTATAAATGGCAACAGGTTCTTTCCTCCAAGAGTAAAAGTACCAATGGCGACATGAACTTAGCCACAGGGGTAACATACCGCCAACATCCAAGCTGACTAACTGAGAGATTCCTAAAAACAAAAAGCAATAACACTGTTAGACTTGGCAATCGAACTCAGGACCCTCACTCAGCATTAACGCAACGCATGCGACTACGAGACCGATGACCACCAGCGAAGCAGATTGTTTGATTACTGAGATCGTAGTGACAACAGCATTTTGAAAATGATTGCCGGACTGCCCCTTCTAGAAACACTGGGTGGAGACAGTCATAAGTCTTAATAAATAGCACTGACAATACTTACTTAATTACTGAGCCACATTTTAACTAATTTTGTATTGTATTGTGCAACGGACTAGTGTCTGCAACTCCACGTCAAAGCGCGTATTTTGCGTATGTACCATCCATTTTTTGTTTTTTTTAGAATGGGAAATTATCAAATGACTTCTCCCACTCGGAGCGGGAGGGCGTGTCAGACTCTTACTGACTAAAACCCATCCATGTTCCTTCCTCGCCCTTTAGGTATGTTCCGTATGTTCGGGGGCCGCGGTATCTCTTTCGAACAGGCCCGCAACCCCGGCAGGTATGTACCATCCTTAAATACTAACAAAACTATGAAAATAAAGATTTATTTATTTATTTTTAAACTAAAACAAGACACTTAAAGTGTTAGATACACTCGAAACAAACTTTCTTATTCAATTAATCTTAGATTACAACTAACAATTTATTACTTAGTTCTTTGATTCCACGATTCCAAAACGAATTGGAAAAAGGAGCCCGATTGAGGAGACAGATTCGAATTTATCAAAGATGAACGTTTTATTAAAACAGATAAATGTAACGCCATTCATCAAACTCGTATTATCTCTGATAGGTTAGGTCTATAGATTTTCTAGTGTGATAGATCTTCAGCAGTCGAATCAGATTAGATTTCATAAATAATCCACTAAATGGGCAGAATACAGTGGGGCATCCACCTTTATCTAGATTGTTTTGCTTTTGCCAAAATTAGCTATCACACATATTTATGTAGTTTATTTACTTTTACTATTACATCGAAGTCTTCGAACAGCTTCGGGTCATTCCATAGGAGATGGTTGGTATGATTTTATTAATCATTGCAGATTATTATTTTTAAAGTTCCGTAGCCAAGTGACAAAACAGGAATCCTTATTAATTTCCAGTCGTTCTGTCGATCCATGTCTATGTCACAGGCACTTTACAAATATTGGCATTAGGTATAGATATGAATGGTCGTATGCTATAAAATAACAAAAAGAAGTGTATTAGATACACCACTGTCCAAGTCTTTGGAGATTCCAAAGCATGACGTTAAAACTAAGCATGATATGGAACAAACGTTAAGGTACCACGTATTCAGTGCATCAGTCCGAACTCCAGGTAGATTTTCTTCCATCAAATCAGCTGTTACCTGCGAAAGTGCAATACCAACACGGTAAAAATAAAAAAAATATTGATATTGACTGGAGGTCAGATAGGCAGTTGCTCCATGTAAAATACTGGTATTCTGCTGCATTCAGTTTAGGAGTATGCGAGCGAGTATAGTCACCGTAAAATTGTCAAACACGTTAGATTGTGATATAACTAGAGAGATTGTAAACTCTCGAAATATTGTTAACTGAACATACTGCTTACAATATAACGCATTATTTTTTTCGGTAGATTGCAACAAGTGAAACCGTAATATTGTGATATGTAGGCAACGGAAGTATCTCTGCTTCCATAATCGGGATTTGGGGCACCCCCACGTTAGGTTAGTTAGGTTACTTTATACCCTGCAGACAGAAATAGGGGCCCCGCGTAATACTAGCGATGCTCCGTCGACTACGGCCATTCTGCGAGCATTGTGCCCTTCTCACGTTTATCAATTCTTCGGGCTATGTCTCGAAATTGCTGCTATTTATTTATCACTGCCTGCTTCACGGACACAAGTTTTCTAAGTAACAAAACATGTAAGGATTACATGCAAGAATCGTACCTATCTGATTTAAATTGATACCTTAATAGTTTATTTAGATCTATCACCGTTTGGGTTAACAATTTTGCTTTTGTCTCAGCCATTGCCGTTAGTAAAAAGGAACTCCTAGAATATATCAACGCGACAAAAAACGACCACCGTACGTTTTGAGAAACAAAACCTCGTAGCGTTAGCGTGTGATGAAGTTCACAACATGATGCTGTACATTAATTAGCAGAGCCACGGCGACACTGTATGTGGTAATGACATATCCTCCATGCAAAACAGATGTTTCACAGAGAGAAATGACCGGAACATTCAGGGTCTTGCCTTTGATCACGCCACGTAATTATGCTCCTTTTCAGATACTAGGTAATGAAAGAAGTATAAATATCTAAAAACAAGGTTACCGGAAAAAAAGATGGATATCGGGATTCCAGCTGGCTTTGCCATGGATAGCTGAAGAGGGTAGGTAAACAATGACAGTTTCATATTTTTGTATTACATAAATGTAATAATCCTATTTTATATACTGGATCAACAGGCATCTCAAAGCCTAAAATAGAGAGACCTCGATTTAACGGATACGAGAGAGAAGTTGTCATTAATTCTATTGCAGTGTTTATCAACACAACTTACAAATGGGAGCCATCCAGCTTAGCTATCGATCAACAACAAAGAAAATATACTGGACTGAACATCGGACTCTGTTAATTTACCAGATTTATACTTAAGCAGTCTTATTAATAAAAATCATCCATTCCAAAGATCATCTTACGTTACACTTGGACTAGCTAATCCCAGTGGAACGGAGT
The DNA here is from genome assembly GCA_916618015.1 of Xestia c-nigrum. Lineage (NCBI taxonomy): Eukaryota > Metazoa > Arthropoda > Insecta > Lepidoptera > Noctuidae > Xestia > Xestia c-nigrum. The sequence goes on along the minus strand of OU745245.1, from coordinate 5,945,924 downwards.
ATTAACAAAGCAGTAAAACTGATATTAATAAACATGGAGTAAGCTTGTAGTAACAATACATTCCTTACACCGATATTAGTGTGAATGCTATGGCAACCCAGTCAATTTAAAAGTAAAAAGAGTGAGCTATTGAATGAACAAAGAATGATATTTATGACGTTTCGTGAAGTTGTCTGTCAAATTGACATATTCATTGACTTTTCGTCTGTGCCGTTTTTTAAACAAAAGGTCTTATAAAAAGTTAATTTTGTGTGTCGGAAGATAATTAAATTAATCCGAAAACTTTAACTTGATATTGTGAAAAAATGAGCCAAAAGCGCAATCGTTCCATTAACTGGGATGAAGAAGAAAAACTATTCTCATGTTGATTTTGAAAAGACCACGCAATACGTGTATTTTATCAACCGACTTCCAAAAAGAGGAGGTTCTCAATTCGTCTGTATTTTTTTATTTTTTTTTATTTGCGGTTCTCTGATTGTTTTTAATATTTTCTTATTATTCGACCAAGAAGATTATGTGAGCCGCATGTTAAGCCATAGCAAACTTTTAAAAGATGACGAACATTTGAGGCGAATGGAAATGGCTGATGAAGATCACAAAATTAAAATGGAAATAAACAAAGAAAAATTAAATGCAGCAATACTTGAAAAAGAAATAAATCATAGATAAATATTTTTTTAAAGTTCTATAAATAAATCTTTTTGTCAACTTAAATGTTTTTTATTTATGTACAGAAATAGTGTTCAGACTAAAAATTCTTTAAAAATTCTCAATAATCTATTATAAATTTAATAATAATATTATTAATAATAAATTCTCAATAAACAATATCCATCTTTTCGCTAACCAAACAAACACCACATTCAATAACAAAACATTAACGCGCGCAAAGCAGTAAAAATGAAGTAACCTCACTGAGGTTTGTAGGTTATGAATGCCGTCAAATGTCAAAATACACATTTGTTCTATGCTTAGTCACTTCTTAAACTAGGTAGTGCGAAGGATGAACTTTTACTACGAGAGTAGATTCAGATTAGGTTACTCCTTCCTTACTCTATGTTTATTAATACAAAATTGAATTACTCTAAACTTACGCCTAGGAGTAAAGTTATTCTTGCTCTAGTCTGTGTTTATTAATACGGCTGAAGTAGTACAGATTTGAATGGAAAAAACAAGAACGAAGAACATGGGTGTAAACCTGGTGATAAAGAAACGTTCTGCAAACGACCAAATTCATAGAGCGTTTAAAAAAAATCCGTCTTTATGGCGGGCTTGAATGCAAAAGGCGATGCCTGAGCATTTTCAAAGATTGTCGTAATAGGCTTTGTTTACAAACCGTTATTTGCTTTGAATAATGAAGTCCCCTAACGGTATAACCTCAAACTATAAAATTTCAGATCAAAAACTTTTTTGCAAAAAATAAAACCGACTTAAAAAAAAAACAACAAAGTGAAAAATAACTTTATCTTCTGAAGTCGGTGACCTTTGTTTCATTGCTTTAGTTTTTTTGTCACCGACTTCAGAAGCTAAAGTTATTTTTCACTTTTTTGTTTTTTTTTTAAGTCGTTTTTATTTTTTGCAAAAAAGTTTTTATTTTTCACTTTTTAGTGGTTCACATGTGCTTGACATACATGAAAAGAGCATACCGTTATAATTACAACAAGCCCAAACACGACTAGGGTACATTGTTTCATTATGGAGTTCCGTGACTCTTGGCTTCATCATCAGATCTGATGGTAGAATGGTTCTTATCAAACGCAAATGCTTCACTTGTTGTAGAAAATACCAAAATCGCAACACGTTTTCATATAAAATTTGAAGAGTTCCCTCGATTTCGCCAAGATTCCATCATCAGATCCCGACTTGGTGGCTATGGGACCATTTGGAAAGAATATCCTTTCCAACAAAAAAAAAAAACCAAATCGTATGGCAAGCGACGGAGTTATGCCCGTTAACAAGCCCAAAGACGACTAGGGTACATTGTTTCATTATGGAGTTCCGTGACTCTTGGCTTCATCATCAGATCTGATGGTAGAATGGTTCTTATCAAACGCAAATGCTTCACTTGTTGTAGAAAATACCAAAATCGCAACACGTTTTCATATAAAATTTGAAGAGTTAACATACCTAGCTGTCGAAATATGGGTATACTGTACACATCTGCGTACCCCCTCAGAGCATACAGGCGTGATGTTATGTTATGATGTTGTGTAAACAATAAACATCCAAGCGATTGCAGCAATCACGACAGATTTGCTGTCTATTATTGAAGAGTTCCGTTCCATATCTCCGAAGTTCGTGATCAGATCATGACAATATTTCTATGGGACCAACTTGGAAGTATACCCTTTCAAACAAAAAAATAATTTTTCAAATCAGTTCAGGCGTCTTCGAGTAATCGGTGAACATACATAAAAAAAAAAAATACATACAGTCGAATAGAGAACCTCCTCCTTTTTGGAAGTCGGTTAAAAATAAAGGAATTCAGGAATGCAATAAACTAACTGGTCTGGTTTACGATGCAATAATTCAATCTGCGATAATTATTGTATCCAAGGCAAGTGCAGTTTAAATGAGGAGGGACTTCCTGAATGCAGGTAAAATTTTATTCTACTTCTTGTAGCCAACACAAGATCCTTTTAACCCAATTTGACGTTTTGTTTTATTTCAGATGCAATGCAAAATCTGGAAAAAGGTGCGAAGTCTCTGTCTGAACAACGGTGACTGTTCACTGAATGAGGAGGTGGAGCCGTTCTGTCAATGTGATGGTAATCACGGATGACCAAGATGTGAAACTGTGGCAAAGAAGTGGCGACATTTCCAGTCTAGATCCTTCGTGATCTTCTCTCGAAAAATTAGACCATTGTTGGACCTAGTTGAACTTTATTCAATAATAGATACTTATCTGCCTTTTTATTTATTCTTCTTCAGTCTTTAACGAACGTCGTTGTTACCGATGCAATATTCTTTTAGCATTTATAAAACGCAATTATCTACTTTCTGTGTTAAATTTTCAATCATTGTATTAGACGTAATTTTTGCATAAATGAATCAGTCTGCAGTAAAAATACAAGACATAGTAAAATTACGTATTATTAACCTTTAGGTGGCAATTAACGTCGTACCATGTTCGCTAGATAATGAGCCTACGAAAGAGCCACTAGCCAGATAAGACTGACAAACGCCGGGAAAACGCAAAAAAGAATTGCGCGTAGGTAAGTAGCGTCAGCGTGCCATTATGGCCCATTGTGTACAAGCAGCACACCAACTCACTCGCCTCACTAAACTTCTCCAACTGCGACCAGACGACGAACAGATTTTATTATATTCAGGAGCAACTAATTATTTTCCAGGGACGATATAATGGCAGTTTGGTAGTCAATTTAAGTTCGCACAGAATTCGTGGAAGCGGAACAAAAAACAAAATTATGGAGAATTAATTTATTTGACATGCATTTGATCTTTCAATTTATTTTCAATGCGTGGGGATTGTATACTTATTGAGTTTTCGACGTTACGCATTCATGTTGCGAGTTCGACCGGCGACCGCCCGGAAAGAAATTAATTTGTGCACAACCCCCTGCGCGGTGGTATGTTTTATGGGCCCTCGGGAACGGGAGGGTTATCTTTGCGGATCCGTTTTAAACCGAAAGATTTTCCAAGTATTTGTGGTCCCAATTTTCAAATATGATGGATTTTATTATATAACATTTAGTAGATAGTCTTTTCGGTGCTTAATCAAAATGCTTTAGTAAACGACACTTCGTGTTGACGCATGCCTGAACTCCATTAACGGATTACTACCGACTTTGAGAGGACCACTCGGGTGCTACATTGGCCACACTTCGACACCACTATTACATTCAAGTAGCGGATGATTTCCTGTAAAGATTTACCCAAGCGCTGTAACCTCTGTGTTCTCGCCTTGCCAGTACTATTTTGAACTAAACATAATCATTTTGTTTCTGGAAATTAGATTCGGGCTCAACCACACGGCTATTCTTTAAGATAAATAAATAAATATCGCGTTTTAAATAAAGTTAGAATTTAAAACCAAATTAAGTAATTTACAATTAAACCCTGACTACTTATATCACTATAGTCTGGTTTTAATTGTCAAGTCAAACGTAACTGGGTAGTTAACTAAGCTTTGTGTAAGGAGTTTCAAATATCTCACAAAATCATGGGTCTGTCAGAAATACAATCACCATAACTCTGGCTGTTTCTCAAGCCTCAGCTTTTGCTTTAACCAGACACTGAATATATTAGAATTTCACGGAGCGACTGCCATCTGACCTCCAACCATAATAGCCTGCATAGCTAACTTGATGTAGAGTGTGATCTATCTTGTCTATGCGTACGTATTACGGCGGCCATAACCTCTCACGTGGAAAAATTGCCCGGCCCTTTATAGCCTTGCCGGCCCACGGCAGTTCCACCAATATTACGGCTGAAAGCCAATATTAATAACTTAAGTTTTCTAAGAAAAAATAAGTAAGTAGTAGCTTTATTTCACAAAGGTCAGTTTGGTGTCAAATATTTTTATATAACAACATCGGGTCAGTGGGGTCACCCAAAACAAAGAGGTTTAATGCGAGGTATTAATATTATGTTACCATAAACACGCAAGTGTAGTGCTGAGTTATTTCAGTCGTCATATGATCGTAATCTTAATATTAAATGTCGTTTTAGTGTTTCGGACCGCTGAAGGCGTCGCGTCGTCGGCCAGCCAATGGACTGAAACAACCGGATCTAGGCAGTTAGATTAGTTGATCCTTTGTGTTTGCTAATAAAAGGGGTTTTGTTTGCTTCTCGTTAGATCTTATAAAATAAGGCTTCAAGGCCTTTTTCGGGATGAAAGGATTTAGTAAAGATACAAGGATTATTTCTGTAAGGTACATTATTATTATTATTATTTTCAACATGGGTAAACTACCCACGTTGAAAAGGATCAACAATATAATTCTGTTAGACATATTCCAAATAGGAAATAAAAAATGTGCTTATCAGAATACAGAAAAAACGCAGAGCTCTTGTACCTAATACAGGTACCTTATACCTAAACCTAATACAGTTTGTTATAAAATCGTAATAAAGTCACAGCGCGAATTTTCCAAGCAAACAATTTCCTCATGGCTTATAAACAACAAATGAAACATGAAACCAGGGAGTGCACAACCTTTTACTAAGTTATGGCGTAACAAATTGTACGATTAAACTAATTGAACCGTTTGGGTGAGTCGGACATAATGTACGCTTGTAGCTAGCCCTCAGGAGCTAAGTATTATTTTCCGTTACCGACCTTTCTGTACGTTTCCACGTAATTAATATTATAACACGTGCCAAACTCAATCAGAACTTCCGTACCAACAGGCTGTATAATTCGATGCCTTGTTGTGTCGATTCTTTTTCTTCCATCACGGTTTTGAGTGGCTGTCTAAACTTCGTCCATTCTAAACTTGAAATCTTTCCTTGTTCTTGTTCAACGACTAGGGAATTAACCAGATTCAGTAAATTAGCCCAACGACCTCCAAAAGTAAGTGAATAGCATATTTTTTTTAAGTTTTGTGCTCTTTTTGCTTATGAAATCGACGAAGTAGATTTTTACTTTTGGGTGAAAGAGCGCGGTCACAAATAGCTTCTGTTTCAAAGTCCTCCATCATGAATTCTCCAATCATTTTTCAATTTCCATGTTGATGTTTGAATATAAAATCGTTTGCTAGACGTGTTTGCACTGTTGACAGGACTCATGTTTGAGTAACAAATGTTCCGTGCTACAAAAGATAAAAACAAAAACGGATTCTTGTTTATACACGGACCCTCTGTTGCGGGGGCATGATTCACACAAACGAATGACATAATGGGGAAATTGGAATATGAATTAGTGTTTGTGATCGTCGGAAATTATGGACGAAAAACAGAAAGTTTTGAACAGATTACATGGAAATTACACTGATTCTATCGGAAAATTCGGAAAGTGGATGATTTAAAGCTCGGAGCTCAATGGGGATCGAGCTAGAGTGAAATTAAATGTGATAAAGCGAAGAGGATTCGAACTAAGACGTTTTACATTCCGACGTGTTTGGCGGGATTGTTCGGATATCTGCTCTCAATATAAGGCACTGGATGGACGTAGATTTAGTGCCTACATTTATTAGCGACGAGCAGGAATGGTTGAACTAGGTATATTCCGTTCGATGTTCAGGTAAAGTAGAAGGGTTTACTTTGCGTCAATCCTAAAGATAAATCCCGTGAGCTTTTCCTTTCGTTGACTTATACGATTTGCGGCGTCACAGACATCTGTTATGGACGATTTAACAACACTTCCACAACACATATGACTAAGTATAGGGACTTGGAAATATATCTGTGGCACAGGTGGTAAACAGTGTGAACACCAACGTATTTGACATTTATTTCTATGCAAAATGATAATTAAAATGTATGTCTTCAATATGCAGATACCGCTGAAAATATCAAATGGCTTTATACGGTTCGAGCCGGGATCCAAAATTATCCTTTATCGCTATGCCATCACACCTGAGTGTGCGGAGGGGGCTTTATCAAAGATTATAAAATTTCTACTCAAAATTGAGAAAGGTTTGCAATGGGGCCACCTGATGTTGAGTGGCCACCCAAGGGTAGCGAACCTTCCCTAATTGTTGAGTGATACTTGCAAATTTTTAAGGGACTTCCAAAAATAGTACGACCTTCCGACGCATCTCTTGGGTTGTCTATTTTAAGTAACCTAAGCTCACCTTGGTTTTGGACGGCAATCTGCGTCTACACATCCACATCAGAATCAGAATCAGAATGCTTTATTTGTAAACATAGGTCGAATTACAATAATGATGTTACAGATAGGTAGATGCTCTATGTTTTACCCAGAGGCGTACAAATATATAATTTTAATCAACATTGTCTTTACTTTAACACCAGTTCACATCAATAACTAACAAGTTGTGTGGTAATCGGTTGTCGTGGTATGGGCATGTGATGCGGAGGAACGAGGAAAATGTGTGTGAGGAAAGTTTTAGGAATGAATGCGGAAGACCAAAGAAACGACGGATGTACTGTGTACAGAATGATACGGCAGGAAAAGAAGTGTCTGATGAGATGACGTGTAATAGAGAATGTATGGAAGAAGATGACATGCTGCGCTGACCACAAAAGAAATAAGATAAAAGCAAGGGTATGGTGATGATGATGTGAATGTGTGATCGCATGATCCAAATTCTTCCTATAGATTCAGTACGTCTCAGACTTTATTTTATCTCGATTCTCATTATCTGCTCAAAACATTCAGGAGTCTAGAATATCTAAAATAGTCACCCTATTAGAATTTAATATTCAGTCGCTATATTAATTCGGCATGCCTACCAGATCGTTAAGATGACATGGCCTAGACAAGGCCACAAGCCTTCAGTCAAATAGCTAAGCTTTCGGAGTTTCTGTTAAGATGATTTATTAGGAGCGGGAGGACCAAGGAAGACCGGGTGGACTCTCGGGGTTTGTTAGCGGTAATGTCGCCCATTACCGTGCTGAATGAACTTGAGATTGCATTTTGGGATTTTAATTTAATGTATCTACATGTTGTTAAGATTCTAGAACGATAGGAGTTCGGGAAATTTTATTGTACTTAGTTCAGTTATGTTTGTTTATCAATAAAGTTTTGCGACGTGACTTCTGAAAGAAAGAAATACAGTAAAAGGACGTTAAAACTTAACATCCAGCCTACAGGCTTCACATCAAGCCTACAACGTTAAAACTTCACATCAAGCCTACGACGTTAAAACTTCACATCAAGCCTACGACGTTAAAACTTCACATCAAGCCTACGACGTTAAAACTTCACATCAAGCCTATGAAGTTAAAACTTCACATCAAGTCTAGGCTTCACATCAAGCCTACGCCGTTAAAACTTCACATCAAGCCTACGACGTTAAAACTTCACATCAAGCCTACGACGTTAAAACTTCACATCAAGCCTATGAAGTTAAAACTTCACATCAAGTCTAGGCTTCACATCAAGCCTACGCCGTTAAAACTTCACATCAAGCCTACGACGTTAAAACTTCACATCAAGCCTACGACGTTAAAACTTCACATCAAGCCTACGACGTTAAAACTTCACATCAAGCCTACGACGTTAAAACTTCACATCAAGCCTACGACGTTAAAACTTCACATCAAGCCTACGACGTTAAAACTTCACATCAAGCCTAGAGGCTTCACATCTAGCCTACGACACCCATACTAACGTCCATATCCATAAGTACAGCCTCATTTCGTCTGTTACGTTTAAGTCCTATGATAATAAGGGGCGAGCCAATTGTCATCAACCGGGCTAAATCCTGACTTCGTGGCTGCTACTTAGAAACTGATGTAATTTTCCAATAACACTTTGCCCGACCTGTAAATCGAACCCAGGACCTCATGCTGGACGTGTTTGCGACCACTCGACTAACGAGGTACTCAAAACTTGACAGATAACTTGACAGAAATACCAAAATAATGGCACGGAGCTATGACGAGTCTTGTAATACTTAAACCTCAGATAGTTTTTATGAAAAAAAAAGCACCACAGAATTAAAGCTTACAGGTTTCTATAGAGTGTAGCTTTATTGAGTTTCAGTTCCGTTCCAGCTTTTATCAGCTGGAGGCACGAAACAAAATGGCAACCAACTTTTAATTTAACACGAAAATTCGCACTATGAAAATGCTCTGGTGATATTTCACGGTCAATTTAAGAGACGCCAGCTGCAGATCCCTCTCACCTCGCTTCACCCGCCAACTACGTAAAATGTTCTATAGGAAACATTTTGTTTTCAAACGAAATTTTATTTGCTAGGGTGGAATCCCTGGATCCTTGCTTCGCTTTTGTTTCAAAGATTATAGAAATATAGGTCGACAGTGAACTGTGTACAGTGCAAAGTGGATTGTATGCGCTGGTTTTGAATGCAGTTAGTGGTGCTCGGAATTTCGGGCGCTACAATGGAGGATATGCATAGTAAGGAGGAAAATTTATATGACTTTGCCCATCTGAGTTGCAAAACGTTTTGAGAGATTTATCTCTCCACTTGTGTTTAGAATGTGACGTTATTATCCTTTCAGAAAGCCGCTAAACTGTGCTATAACAGTTTGGTGACCACGAAGTATTTTTAATAGGAGCTTAGGAAGATGCTGAGTCATGGTCTTGTCATAATCCCTTTATCGTCTTTGGGACACTCCTGAAAGAAGGTTTATCCTTGGCTTTGGGATATTTTTAACGAACAGACAAAAAAAAACATGTACTTTTATTCCCCTTCACTTTTTGACGTATTTTTTTAAATGCCATAAAATAAGAATTTCATTATAAAAAAAAACAAATGACAGAACTTTATTGTCAAGGGGCGTAGTTCGAAATTAACTATTCTTTTTCCAACTTTGCTGGGAACCCGAGAGAGTAGTTAGCACAATCTATAGCCTTTCTCTGATAGTGAACAATTAAAGTGAGGCAGTTCTCTTTCAGTTCCAATTAAACTGTGTCGAACATCGGCCACTGTGAAGTCGGCTGCGCACCATTCATAGAGAGTATCTCACGGAGATTTATCTTGGTATTTCAGACGAACAATGTCAGCCATTTTAATTTTTAGTTACAGTAGAGTACACAAACTGTGTTCGTAAACAAACTGAGCTCAACTAAATGTTAGTTCGTGATAAGTTTAGTCTGACATGTGTCTAAAATTTTAATTTTGTTAATTTCGCTAGAGTTTGCAGTTCATTCTGCAGATTTTACACACATTTTTCTGTTTTATCTCGAGACTTTTGATTAAATTCCAGTTCAAGCAGAAGAGAAATGAGAGTTTTATGAGAAATATCTCAGTTGTAAAACTTGGGGCTGAAATATGTATTACGTTTTACATGAGGTTCCATAGACCCCCTAAATAAGTTTCTAAGAATTTATACTTATACAGTATCCTTCTCATTTGCATTATTATGCACCATGAAATCTTTTTGGATTGACTCACGTGTTTTAACTGGATTTTCCAACTACTCCTGAAAGTTAAACATTAATTAAAACAAAGCGGAGCTTGAAAAACATTGTAGATAAACCCGAGACAGTACTCATTTTAATTAATTAATTTTGGAGCTTGTTTAATTTTCATTGAGCTGTGTCACCATTACCAACAGAATGAGCAGTAAGTTTCCGGTGACATCCGTCAAATGCCACTCACCAGTCAGCGCCACTTACGCAGACCATATAACATGACATTTCACGTAATGTTGTTGTTCATAATTCCGGCCGTTTTGCCGTAATTACGCGCCGAATGTGGCGATAAACGTCGGAACGGCCGAAGTGCGGATAAACCAATTATATTCGTACTCCGGTTGACGTAGGGTTAAGCTGTACGACGCCGACGATGTGGGGCTTAAAGTTACACTCCAGCACCATGTTGCATTGGCCTTTTAATTTTCAATTTTAACAAAAAATATGAAACTAATTAGGTGTTTGGATTTACTTGCCTTTGATATGGTTTTCTAGTATCGAGAAATCGGTAAGTACCAAAATCTAGGATTTATCTAATATAACTGTTTTCATGCACGTGCAGTGGGCTATTTTACTCGCAACGATCGGTAGGTACTGATCCGTACGCAGTGCAAGCACGTAGGATTCGATTAGATTTTGACAGTTATTCTCGATAAAATGAGTTTTTATGGAGACAAAAACTCATTTTTATCAAGAATAACTGTCAAATTTATCTAATCGAGTCCTATCGAATCCTACGTACTTGTACTGCGGATACCATTATGCCTAAAAAACAAAAACAAAGCGAGATTTCACTCTTTGTTTCAGCAATTCTTCTTTTGTTTCCGTGAAGTGCAGCAGCTAATCCAATTTATTATTCCGTGCTTCGGTTGGCGTAGGGTAGACTAATAGTGTCAGGCGAGGGTGCGCGGGAAAGAACGAGTATCTCTTATTCCTGGTACTAGTGAAAAACGCGGGAAGTATGAGCCCGACTTAGGTCCTGAGGCTCCTAGCAGGGCCCGCGTTGTAGACATAACTTCAATACGCCGATTTGAATCATAACTATTCATATTTATGAACGTTACTGATTCTGCTTTTTGGAAAAGTGATTTAACAAAATATAGGATAATAGGCATGACGAAATTATCAAAATAATAAAAATCTATTTTGAGTATTGGAAAATAATGGACACGTTTTTTTTGTTTTTGTAAATCAATGAATACTGACAAAGATGAAACACATCAACACTCGGGAGTATTGGCTCATGACGTCATTACGCTCTAAAAATTATACCTAAGCGTGACGTATTGAGAATTTCAAAAGCGTCGTATTTTTGTCAATTTTGGTTTACGTTACAAAAGAAAAAATATGGGTCTAATATTTTTTGATAAGCTATCTGACGGACTAAATAGATTTTTATTATTTTGATACCTTCGTCATGCCTATTATCTTATAGCATTTTTGTTAAATCACTTTTCCTTTTTTTTCGTTGTCTACCTTATTGTATTTTCGAATTAAAAATCGACGCATATTTACGTTACTTTTACACCGCGCGCTCGTGCTAGAACCTCCGATCTGACCGAACGAAGATATATATGAGAATTTCCAGCTACATACATAACCTCACGCCTTTTCCCATGGGGACAGGCAGGAATTTCAGAACGCCACCTGCTACAAGCGTTACCGAAGAAACACGCGCGTCGCCGTTTGCCAGTAAACGCACCTGACCTTTTTCAAGAATATAATTCAATGGGGTCATTTCCCTATACTGGAAATAAACTCCGTCAAAAAATGCTGCCACGACGATTTGGACTCGTTCCTAACCAGAGAAGGGAAAACATTAGGGAGATTGGATTTATAGTGTACTGTATAAAGAGTATTCTATTCTATTCTATTGGTAAGGTATCCCCGTACCTTGACAATCTTTCTTTCTTTTCTGTTTTCCCTTCTGCAGCAAAGCAGCAGTGCAAGTACGTAGGATTCGATATGACTCGATAAGATAAATTTGACAGTTATTCTCGATAAAATGAGTTTTTGTCTCCATAAAAACTCATTTTATCGAGAATAACTGTCAAATTCATCTTAACGAGTCCTATCGAATCTTACGTACTTGTACTGCAGGTGAAGCAGATTGGCAGAATAGGCTTAACAAAATTAATACCACTACTGGAATTTTCCAACCACATCGTAGCTCAGTCTAGCACAATTTCAACAGTTTTAGTAGTTCTTCGTTCTTGCGATTTGTAGTTCTTTCACCGGTTGAAAAGTGCGACGGCTAATCGAATTATTTTCGTACGCTCAAGTTTGTATAGGATAAAGTGACATGAGGGAGTTTGAGTCGCATTGTTGCACCGGATTTGAAACTTTTTCAGTTTTAGAATTTGTTTGTTCTATATGTCATTTACAGTTAGTCTTTTGTTTACCCACAAGCACAACTTACATAACTTGCTCTATATGACCGATTAAAAAAAAGAAATGCTTCTGTACAATGAGACGAATAGGTAATACAAATTAGTCATTAAATACATATATTCAAACAGGATTAAACAGTTAAATTATGTGCAGCAAGGGATTTAGGCCTTTATTCGCTGAGCGAATATTGATTTTCAGCTGATACCGGGGAATATTATCAGTTTCAGGTAGATTTCTGAAAATCTGGAAACTCACAGTGGCAAAGCTGATTTAAAGGGGACGGCAACTGTGAAATTAATAGCGCTAGAGCAGCTGGTTCCAAGAATACTCATTGGCTGAAAATCTGGTAAGCATCATTTTGTATTTCAAAATAGCTTGACATCATGGTCAGATTGGTAACTATCTAGTATCCATCTACGTATTATTTCGTACTTAGATTTACAATGTATGTATGTTACAGCGCTTACACTCAAGTCTCAACATAGGTAGGTACTTATACTGAGAGCCCGACACTCCGAGCATGAAAAACCTATTTTCTCTTTTGCTCTTTTTGGGGAGACATTACAGAATGCACCACGCCTGGGGCTTTTTCAGCTTCACTGAAAGCAGTCACTGATTTCCTTGAAACGTATAAGTCTATACACTCTCTGTATGCAAGCCATTTTCGAGTAACTTTTTTTAGGGTTGACAATCGAGGACTTATCACCAGAAGTCGGATATTGATCCGAAAAACTTAATAACACTAAAATGGGATCAGAATTGTCACGTCATTTAACAGGAGCTAAATCGAAGGTGTTGAAAAAGGCCCTCAGTCTTATAATTCGATTGAAACTGTGTACCAACAATTGTGAACCAATATCAATATTTTCCACTAAGCTAGTGCCGGCTGCCTGGTTTCCGCAGCAACTGGGTACTACCGGGGGCGATTAGCGCATCTTGGAAGCCGACGCGACGGGCGCGACAAATGCTTATTTCCTCCCCTTATACGAATAGTCTAGTCAGGCTTTATCTGTGTTCATTCGCGACTAAATTAATCTAAGAATTATGTCGTTCAAGTTTCATAAATAATTAATGAACGAGTATTTTTTTGGCTTAAAAATTGACGCCAAATTACTTAACTAATCAATCAACGTACAATATTTAAAATGCTTTTGATAAAGTCTTCAAAAAAGGTTTCAGCTCAATTTGCTCCTCATTAACTTAATTTAAAATATGATGTTTTAAAAAAAAACTACTAACTAGATCTCGTTCAAACCAAATTTCGTTGGTAGTTTACATGGTAATGTAAATCATATATTTTTTTTAGTTTTATCTTTCTGTTATTTTAGAAGTTACAGGGGGAGGGGGGACACATTTTACCACTTTGGAAGTGTCTCTCGCGCAAACTATTCAATTTAGAAAATAATGATACTAAAAACCTCAATATCATTTTTGAAGACCTATTCATAGATACCCCACACGTATGGGTTTGATGAAAAAAAAAAATTGAGTTTCAGTTCTATGTATGGGGAACCACCTAAATTTATTGTTTTTTTCTATTTTTGTGTAAAAATCTTAATGCGGTTTACAGAATACATCTACTTACCAAGTTTCAACAGCATAGCTCTTATAGTTTCGGAAAAAAGTGGCTGTGACATACGGACGGACAGACAGACCGACAGACATGACGAATCTATAAGGGTTCCGTTTTTGCCATTTGGCTACGGAACCCTAAAAAAAAGAAACAGAAACACGGCACGTAGGCTTTATCTGTGTTCAATCAAGGGAAATTATAGCGACAAAATTATCCAAAGAATTAGATCGTTCAAGTTACCTAAATAATTAATGAACGACTATTTTTTGGCTAAAATATTGACGCCAAATTACATAACGGTCGATCAATCAACGTACAATATTTAAAATGCTTTTGATAAAATCTTCAAAAAAGGTTTCAGCTCAATTTACTCCTCATTAACTTAATTTTAAAAAAGAAACAGAAACATAGCACGTAGTCTATGCTTTACAATTTTATTATCTGTTAAGCGGGAGCGTCGTTTTATGGACCATCCCTGCTTGGAGAATTTGTAATTAGCAAAATTAAATCAGCTCTGTAGACTAACATTTAATTAAGAAGCTGACATACCAACACAAACACTGGTCTAATTATAACCGTTTATAAGTGCATTGAAAATAAAGAAACTAGTATGATACAATGATAATACCTCACGGGAGTAAACTTAAAAACTCCTTTCGACAGAGTAAATTATTGTTTCCGAAAGAAAATAAAGGGGTGCAGAACAGGAAAAAAATGTAAAAATACGCTGTTCACGATTATGAACTTCTCCCCCTTTCCGTACTTGTAACATTGTTATAGATAATAAAAGTTGGTTGGCATTTTCATTTCGGATTGTAGCCATGCTTGAAACAAAGTGCACGCCGTCAAGCGCCCTCTTCGACGGCACACACAACCGACACAATGAAAATTTGAAAAGTTTCTCACTGCATATCTTCAAGTTTTCAGAAGTTAAGGTTAAATTTCATCTACATTTATTACTTGCTTTTATACTTCTTCTCCTTTTGACTGTCGACTTGGCAAGTTATGTAGTGGACCCATTTGTTCATGTCTGTTAGTAATTGAGCAGAAAATTGATATCTATAGCGTAATGAAAAGAACAAAAACCTATCTGACCTCGTTTCAAGAGCGAGAGTCTCGTAGAACTTCGTTAAACTCCCAAAATCTGTTGCTAAGCCGTAGAGAATTGAGATTGCGTATTGATACCACATTTGCCGATGATACAACTTAAAATTGGCTTGCTGCTCCCAGAGCGAACGGTCCTGCGAAAATAGATTTATTTAGATTTCAGAGCATTTTCCAATAACATCCCCTCGCACATCTAAAATATTTGAATATGTTACGATCGTGCATTACTTTGCAGCAATAACGATCCCTAGTATCGAGATGGAGTGCCCTGAGAAAAAAATAAAAACCTTGCTAACATTTATGCTAATAACATGGAGCCGTAAAACAAACTATGAGCGGCGCGGGTACAGGAGAGGATCCTCCCTCATGTTCCATAAAAAAATGCAATAAAACAAAATTATGGTCCGCTTCAATAAAACTGCGTGAAATTCGTTTTCTTAGCGTTCATTGTTCGTATCGTTTGCACATGGCTATGTTTGGGAAGTTGTGAAAGGGTGCAAGTCAGGGCGTCGGATCCGGCAGCGTGGCCCGTCCATCCGGCACGGGCCGGTATCTTCCGGCATCTCCCCGCTCCACAATCTCTTTTCCCCCTGCTTCATTATTCGGCGCCCGCCCGGGTCGGAGGGGTGCGGGCGGGCACGGTGTTGCCAAATTACTGCTCCGCCCTATCTCCCTAACTTATCGGTAGACGCGTCAATATTTTTGACTGAAATGTTTTCTTTATTTCGCGAAACCAGAAACTTTAGGAAACCATTAAGAACCACTGTCCGGTCAGTCAATAATATCGAAAGTGACCAAAATAAACTCGGCTAACGAAAACAATACCTGAACTGCAAGTTTTCTCCAGTTTTAGAAAAAACATTGCAGTTATTGGAGCAAAATTTTCACATTTCAGTGACGGGGAAAAGGGGTGTTTAGTGTGGCAACCCTGGCGTACGTCGAGGAGCAATGTTGGCGGCGCGCGGGTGCGTTAGTCCGCGTGGAGCGGCGCGCTGGCTTGGCTCGCCAGTCTAGGGAGCCTCGGTCCTCCCGCACCCGGCGCCCGCCTCAGGTACGCTCGCATGCATGACGCGCCACCCTGTTGCGCACTGCACTACAATGTTTACCCTAATGCACCTTCTGATCTTTCTTAATCTACACTCGTCTAATTTGGCGGGACCGCACCGTCTCTTCTCTCTATCTACCGCAGCTGAACTTCTCTCAAAATTTGATATAGTCATATGGATAGATTTATTTGCTCTCGCACTTTCAACTTACCTGGATCGATTCGCTCCTCGAAACTTGTAGATTTACACTTGGTAAAATAATAATGTATAGGTTGGTTACTAGTTGCTCCGAACACTTTATATGCCCTTAAATAATAGGGTATTTGATGCCTACGCACGCTTTGTGTTCGAAAACAAGGAGCTCGTCTGTGAGGATGTAATTATTGTATAAATAGGGTGGGTGTCTCAGTTTCCCGCCTAATTTTATGACATACGAGCTGAGAGGCGGCCGCCCGGGAAAACAATCTGTTATTTAGAAAAACAACAGTAGGTATTTTCCTCGGCAATATTTTTTCTTTTCGCACCGCCTGAATTTGAAAATAGTATTTGGAACTTTTGAATCAGTGCGCCATAATAAATATACAGTGAAGGAGAACAAAAACAGAACGTTTGTAACTTTTCGATCAAAATAAATTCAGTTATTATAAATTGGATTTGTTTGTTGACGCAATACGGACACAATTCATAAATCAACCTGGATCGATGTTCGTTATCTATAATAATTGACGTCAATTTGTCCTACAAATTCATATTTTAATATTTCCTGGGAGCGGCTGATCGCTTTTTAATCATTTTGAGCCTTAACTTATTTATGACCATTTGTAATCCTCGTCATTTGTTACAATGTCTCTACGTAATTAATGTTCAGTTGGAAAACCTTTCACAACAGCAACATTAGGCTTTATAAATATTAATCGAATTCCTAAAGGACAATTCAATTTTAGAGGCGTCAAAGTTGAATGTATGGTGGTAGTTAAAAGAAAGAAAGAAAGAATGAAATAGCCTATTATTATCACGTCGCTGGGCACAAGTCTTTCTTGAAGTTTGTCGTTAACTGAACATTGCGAAGCATGAAAGGATTTTTCTCTTTTAGCATTTCCTTGAAAATTACTCAGAAGATCAAAAGAAATGTGCCGACAATATAGTAGGTAGGAATACATTCTGCAATAATCGCACGCAGCGAATGATTTTTTGATTTTAATCTCAGATAAAATCGCAATGAATGCTTTTTGCATAAAAGAACACCTAGGTACTTTTCATGACTGTGCTTCGTTGGTTTTTAATACTCAGGAAAATTTTGGTTTACTGGCTGACTTCGAATTATTGGCCCATTTTTCAGGAGCTAAAATAAATTACCTGTAATATTTGGAGCCCACTGAAAACGAATTTGAAATCAATGGAGTATTACTACTTGTTCATATCCATTAATGATCTGAGAGTTAGTTTGTTTAGAGCTGTGAAATAGGATTACTTGTAGTAGATATGTCGGACTGTGTACTACGCTATACCCTCCGAACACCAATACCGTGAACTCTAAGTAGGTCTTCTTTTGTTTTGCCGAATAAATTCTTCATTAATTTTAACCTGTGACAGAAAGTATTATAAGACGGCTGAGTTCAATCTCGAATATTACGGTATAGCAGTTATAAATCCGTATTAGAAGGGTGGAAGCGGGAGAAGTGGGACATTATGTATTTTTGTCGTAAATTGAAGTAAACAAATTTTGAAGGGGCGTGCGTTTACACTGTATAAACTGTATTTAGGGAAGTAAGAGGAGTTCCTTTGTGGATGGAAATATGCATAATGGGTACTTGTATGTGTTGTTTGTGGGATATTTGTCACTTTAATAGGTACTGTACTTGTAAACTGCCGATAGTGTGGTAATTTAGGGACATTTACGAAAAATCCTGAGGTTATTTTGTACATTTATGTCCTAATAACTTCTCTTATAGATTGTAATATAATAATTATGTATCTATTTGGTTATCTTACATAACATCACGCCTGTTATTCCCGAAAGGTTAGGCAGACGTGTAAGATTATTGTTTTTATGGAAAGCAAAAGTGTAAAACCAAATTGAAATAGATAGACTTTATAAAATATTTTAAGTAATTACTCGGGCAGCAATTTCAAAGGAATATACTACAATCTTGTCACGTGACTGTGTTGTAAGTAGTGCTTGGCATACTATTAATATTCTAATGTTACAATTAAGGCGAAGTAGTTCAGGTCGTAAACTAAAGACATAAAGGACTGTTTTAACAGTCATGTTTTGTGGTTGTACACAGTATAAACGTTCACCCTTAGCATTCCCACAGCTGGGACAAAGGACTCCTGTCTGTGAAAAGCAGTGGGTTATAATCCACAACGTAGTCCATTACATATTGGTGAATTTCGCGTTTTGTGGTTCGTACGTCTTTGATCTTTTGGTCTAGAACCAAAAAATAGATGCTGGATTTGCCGCGATAAATGATGCACAGTATAGGCACCTCTGAGTTTGTTTCGGCTGTTTCTTCTCAGAGTAGTCAGGTACGAAACGCCGGCCCCATCTAGTTTAAAAAAAAATTGACGTGTAAAAGTGTTTGTGAAAACCTACTTACAAAATACAGATCATTTATCATTTAAGTACGTACTTTGATTCAAGTAGGTATCACTAATTTAACCGAAATCAAATTAAATCGAATTTATTGAAACTGTCGAACACATTTTTCAATTCTAACGCTGAGGCCCATAATTAATAAACCTTTCTAGTTCATATTTTCCTTACATTATGACAGACTTATTAGTACTTAGTTCTTCCACAGTCTGCTACAGACAGTCCTAGTTCCCATCTATTGCCATTTATCGGCCACAATTCCAATTCCCGGCCATAATTGAAAATGTTTGTGACAGATATTCCAATTATACTATGGCCTCTAAGATCGGGACTTAGAATTACAGCTGTTGTGGTTCCTTGAGGATTGATAAGGTGATGTCTACTAGTGTTTGTGTTACAAATTGGTTGGTAATTATTTTGTACTAACGCCTGTTTGGTGGGAAACGTTTTCTTCTTACGAGGAAGGTGGTTTTGGTCGTGTTGGTGGTTCTTGCTGCTTTATGCACCGCTGTTTCTATAAATATGAGTGGCTTGTAAAATTTTTGATTCATGGTAAAAATTTTCTCGTCATCATTTTTAATCTGAAGGATTTTTTCTAAAGAGAAAATTTGAAGTATGGTGAACCGAATCAGTCTTCAGTCGGGTGTTCAGTTAACACATTGCCAATTTGTGTTGTAATTGGTAGAAGATGGAATTGAACGGTAAATTGACATATGGCAACATTCGTCCTAACAAATACGCGGCCAAATAACAAAAAAGAAAAACACACATTATAGGTAAAAACAAAATCTGTGACTCCTGAACATTTTCCACGAAAATCTTTAACAAAATGTTATCAGGACTAATTTAAAAACGTCAATCTCAATCTCACCGAACAAAAACGTGAAATGGACATAAAATACTCGAAGTATCCATTTTCATCTTAGGGTCGATGTTAAGGTTGCGAAGTTAGCTTGCTTATTTATATCTATCTATATGTATTAGAAATTAAAGTTGCTTTTCGTGTCTCTCTTCGATATCACTTTATTCTTCTTACATACGCAACGAAGTTCGGTGTGGCGTACTCCATTATTTAGAGAATTTATTCTGGAAAGTTTATGTGTTGATACATTGATATAAAACCTTCTAATAATCTCGACTCAATGTTTCGTCGTGTCGTAAAATCTGTCCGAGACAGGGACGTATCGCTAGTAAAGTTATAAATGATACAGAGACAATAATATTGCTATAAATCGAAGAGTCGGAAGAACTCGGAAGTACTCGGAAAAGTTCGTCAACTCAGGCGTTATTAAGAAAGTTTGTTGGCTTCGAAATTATATTTAGAAACAATAGCAAGGAAACAAATGATTAATGTTTATTTATTAGTGAGTGGAAATTAATATCGTATTGACTGAAAGTAATTGTTGTGGTTGCAGTGTTGTGATACAGAGCTACTTAAGTGTTTGGTTTTTGGATGTTTGTTGGGTAAGCCTTATAATGTAATTTTGAAATTGGTGAAGCCCTAGCTTCTAAAGTTGACCGCAAATAAAGAAGGCCGCAAATGAAGAAGGCCGCAACGGCAAACCGCAGTGTCAACAGGACTAATTTCTATGTGTCGCTCTCTAAAAACCCTTCTGTATATGGCGACATTGCCGCTTTTCACTGTATTCATAGAAACCAGTGGGTACGTACTGCCGCTGCGGTCGTCATTGAGCTACTTTACGGCACAGCTGTGGCACAGATCGAAGGATGAATGCTTTGTAACTCGGGAACACACTCACTTGTTTCCAAAGCTACAAAATAAGTAAGAGAGCTCCCACACAAAACTCCAAAGAGTTTGTTTGAGCTTATCTGAGAATAGATGTTTGTTCTATGTTACGAGATAGTGTTCTAACAAAGAAAATAGACAAGTCTTTGAGTAAGATCAAGATATTTTTAGATTATTTACTTTGTCGCAGAGCAATGCTTTATTTGATACTCTTGACAAAACGGGGTCATAACGTTCTTTAAACGTCCATGCACGGTCCTTTCTTAAAACTAATAATGTGACAATAAGCCCCAACTCACTCAAAAAGCTATAACATTTTAATTTAACGGGTCTAAAGCGATCTCCTTTTAAATAAATTCACAAAAAGATCTTTCATTCCGTCGTTAAGTAATTCATGCGAATGCACGGTAGGTATGTATAATATGATTTGAATTAAAACGCCCAATTACTTTGGACGGCGGTACTTAACCCCTGCTAATCTGTGGGGGTAAAAACGCGGGTGATTCGTTAGCCCTGACAATGCTTAGTAGTTTTCTTTACGTTCGGTCAAAAGGAGACAATTTTTTTTGTTCGAGGATTAGTTTCCCACATAAATTCTAGCATATAATAATGAAACTTACATTGATTTCTTCCTTATAACCTCTAGATTCCAGTGGTTTAATTAGCTTAGCATTGTCTAACCGGAATAAATGCGAAAAATCTGCAAAAACACTTACGAAAACCAAAATAAACAGAAAAAGTAAATGTCAAAATAATGAAGTTGTCTGTCAATCACAAAAAAAGTGGGTTTATAACGTTTCATGCCACGTTGATTGTTTAAACCACCAATGCGATTTTAGTGTAAACCTATAAAAATGGCATTAAAAATGCTCATAGTTTAATAATATTTATTTTTATATTCTTTCTGATTCTATAATAATTATATAGCACATATGATTTCCAACGGATAGGTACCGTACTTTTTTTAGTAAACAGAAAAACGCCCCTATTCACGTAAGTATTTGCTGTCAAATGACATTGACCACAACAGGAATGATTTGACTCGCAAAAAAATATCATAACATAGCTTATTTATTATGATTTTAAGATTCCGTTTTCATTTCTACGTAATATTTCCTTTAAAACCATAGTAAAATGGTTACTTTTTTTTGGTGTTATTATGAATAATAAATGCAACGACCAGGTGGGCCCAAAAAAAACTATCTCCAAATTGCAGATAAATGTTTCGTTTTCTGCTGGTCTGTTGCGGTTCTTTTGTTTTTTTCAGCCACTGTTTGAATGAGGTTTTAAGCGTCAACTTATCTTATTTTGGTGTAGACTCGTGCGAGTGTCCTAACAATTATTAAAATAAAACACTTTTTAATTGTTTCAGTAAGCAAAATGGTTGAATATTCCACTGAAAATAATAAAGGCATCTATTTCTGAAAGGCGGTCTCAGAAAGTTTAATTGCGGTATCAAATCTAACTTAAAACGTCGTTGTTTAAGACGATCATTTACAATAGGGTGGCTGTATCTAATAGATAGAAGACTTGACAGTAGCTTTACTGATCAGGCATTTGACTTGCCTTACAGAAACTGCGAATAAGTTGATTTGTAGCATTCCCTCGAGGATTTACTTTGTAAAAATGACTTCAGAAAAATCGTGAACGTATTGAGGAAAATTTCGCCGCAAAGCTAACGACAACATATATTATGTATATCGTAGTAAGTTCTTTTGCTTTTCGTACTGTAGTATAGCGTTAATAAAACTAAAATACAAAGTTTGTAGGTACCAAAATAAAAAGAACTTTTATTTAGTTTGTTCTGAAGCCGAGACTTTTATGTTTTAAAAGTATCCTTACCTATACCTCAGAAGGTACTACGAAAAATGCAAGAAACTTGAACCTCGACACACAAAGTTATTCCAGTAGCACTTTAATTTTATTGTACGAAAGCTCTTAACAACAACAAGAACGAATTTTTGTGTTTTAATTGTATAAAATGTTGCAATGTTGACTTCGTGACAAAGGCTATTCTGAAACTTGAGTTAATTAACCGCCTGCTAACTTTTTAATGATGTGGTGTGAGGTGAAAACGCCAACACAATGCCTGTAACATATCTCTGACACTTTATTTTACAAAACAAAACGCTTTACTTATAACTTGAATATAAAAAAGCAACTTGAGTAAAAAATGCGCATAAAATCAGATTATGGAGGTATTTGTTTTTATTATATGCCATTCACAAATCGTAGGCGGGAAATAAGCTCCTAATTTAAAATATCTTTTGCAAACTCCACAGAAAGGTCCTCTTTGGATTTTCACTTTTATCGCTTCATTCGTATACATATTTACTAACCTAGCTTCCACGATCCATCAATGCCGTCATAATCCATCTTATGACATTAAAATTATGCCAACGTGTACCAATGGATAACATTTATAACAATTTAGTCATTTATTTTTCTGGAAAAAACAAATATTTTAGTTCTGTTTCGTTCGAAACAAAACCTCTTTTACAATGAATTAAGTACAATGTAAACTATGTCACTGGCTGACGAGAAAAGCGCGAGAACGATTTATGAATGCTGTACCTATTCCTAAAAAACCTTTTTTAATTTCCTCTGTTCTAGATTGAAATAATTAAATAACTGGCACCATGTGGCCAGTCCATTGTAGCAAACTTTTATTTTTTAATTAAAGTTTAATAAGTCTGGCGCTTTTTAACTACACATGTGTTCATGCAAAAATGAGCCTAGTAACTATACAGTTTTGTATTTTAACCAAACTTTATCATATAATCGTTGAATAGAATGCGAGCAATATTTCAGTTTCATGAATTTTGTAACGGCTACTGACGAATTACATACTTTTAGTATACTTTCAGTACGATATTTTTTATATTCTGCCTAGTTTACTTTTTTGTGTAATCGCATTCAGACTTTAAGAGCATTAATATAAGATTTTCTTGAGTGACGAATTATATATAGTTGGCGAGGTAATATTCTTCTACTATAAATTCGAGCTAATATCGTCGCATTTGAAGTTTTTTTGACATGAGATTATTGAGGTTTTATGAAAGGGTTTTATAAATTCGGTCTTAGACTAGTTAAGTGATCAATCTCTCTTCTAAGCGGGTTTTCCAAGAAAATATATGAATACCTATCTCTTTTCTTGTGAGTAAGATAAGAGCCAGATTTTTCATTTACTATTTTGCCAATAACAATATTTGCATTTTGTGCGCGGAGGGATATTACTTAACAAGCGCCTAAGGAATATAAGCGTGGGAGCTCAATGACATTCAAATCCTTCGTACATAATCTCTTATAGACATTAAAAGAATGATCTATTTTGTAGTTGTTTTTAGCTAAACAGGGAGTATTCCCGCTGGCCCCACCTGGTTCGTCCCACTGGTGGGGTCAACAGGAAAAATCGAAACTGAACCTAATCGACTTTGACAGTTACCACTTAAGCTTAAGTGGTAACTGTCAAAGTCGATTAGGTGTATGGTGTAGAAAAGCACAGCGTTGGTTTGTCAGGGTTAAACCATAACAGATGTCCCGGTGTATGCCAAACAGGACATTACCTGCCGCACTTTTAAAACATTCACCTAAATTACAGGCCTTTAGTTAACCTGAAACAAAAAGCTAACTAATTAAAAGCGAGTTTTTTATAGCCTATTCTGTGGCTCCCAGTTTAAGCTCATTTTTATTGGTAACTAGCTGACCCACGCAACTTCGTCTGCGTCACATAAGAGGGAAAAAGCTACCTACTACTACTTTTTTTTCATAAGAACCTTCTCCTGACAATAACAAACACAACAAAAAAAGAATCAGCCAAATCGGTCAAGCCGTTTTCATGCTATGTCGTGACAACGGAAAACGGGTTTCATTTTTATATATTAGAAGATAAAACAAATTTTGGGTCACGAATAGCAAGTGAAAAAAATACTAATGAATAATGTATTCATCGAAGTTGATTTAAATATGGACTCGTACGCGTCCCTGATTCTTAGAATCAGAGAGTTTGGCAAGAATTGGTAGGTACGTTAATATTGTTCCAAGTAGTTTCTGGGAAAGTTTTCCAGCCCTGCTCTACCTGTAGGCTTCCTTCAGTTTCTGGAAGCCAGATAAAGTTAGTTTTGTAAATCTGCAGTGAAATGTTATGCTGATGTTGAAGGATGTATATTGGTTGCCTGAAATCACGTACAGTGCCGACCAAAAGTCGATAAGCAATCTCACAAAGCAATAGCTTGACGTTTAGTTTGACTTACGACCTTCTACTTTCAACAAAATAGATATTGTCAGCAACTAGTTGTAGTTCATAATTTCAATGCCAATATCTAAGACATGATGGCCTAGCGGTTGGGCCCGTCCAGAATTAAGAGCGAATCAGTACGCCGTGAGTTCAAATCCCGCACAGTTACTTTTAGTCTTTTTGTAAGTTTTTACTCTACAGAAATATTATATTATTTAACTTGTTTGCTTTGTTCACACATTTCGTAAAGTTAGGGAGGTAGATAGAAAAATAAGTCAAGAATTTTGTTAGATTTCTGTGAGGTAGACATGAGTTTTATGAATATTTTAACTTGATCGGAATGACCTTTGTCGTTTGGTTGTAGTCATACAGAATACACTATATAATGTGGTATTTGATGGTCAGTGACGTGTGGTTTAATAGATAGCGGTATTGTTGTTGGTGTGATTCTTAAAATGCGGGCAAATATTAATATTAAGGCGAGGGCGACTATTATCGCGAATTATCCGCGCTTCATAAAAGTGGCCTTAATAGGACTAAATGTGAGTATTATAATTATTTATGAATTGTAACTTAAACATTAAAAATTTAAAAACGAATGGGTATTATAAATTGTTCATTTATTTGGTGACCTGTGGTTTACTTAATTCGTTATTTTTTTTTTCAATCTATCATGCAAGATAAATAATTAGTGTTTATTATTGGATTTATAAATGCAGAGTGAATGAAGTCACTTTAGTATTTATTACAGCTGCCTAACATCATTTTTTTTGTTTAGAGAAATGCAGTAAGTCTCTGGATCAAAAGGTATGAGGAAGAAGGGAGCCTTGCAAGTAGACAGCGAAGTGGAAGGTCGTCGCTTATTAGTGAAGCGCAGCGACAACATATCGTGGGCGAGTATGAAACCAATGGTTTCACACCTACGACACACTCGGAGTCACCGCAAACTGTTCGCCATGCCCTCCACGCTGAAGGCTTGCATCACAGAAGATCAGCTAAAATGCCCTTCTTGACAGAAAGACATAAAGAAGAACGATTACATTTCGCACGGGAATATTTAGACTTTCACTGGATTACTTCCATTTTGTTCCGGTTCGCGGTCGCCACTCCAGAACTTTTCGACCCCATTGGCCATCCGTTCTGCGAGCAATGTGCCCTGCCCACTGCCACTTAAGTTTAGCAATTCTTCGGGCTACGTCGGTGACCTTGGTTCTCTTGCGGATGTCTTCATTTCTGATGCGATCACGCAAGTAAACTCCGAGCATAGCCCTCTCCATTGCCCTTTGGGTGACTTTAAGCCGCATACTTCTACTTGACTGCATTGAAAATAATGGGGGTTGTACAAAATATTAATCCCTAATGTTCTAGTTTTAATTAGACGTGTTACAAAATATTTAGCGATATTAATAATTCCTAAATTGAGGTTTAGTTTCAATCTTCTTTTCTTCAGGAAAATGAACACTTAAACTATAACCTCAATATGAGTTACATTTATTGTGACGTCACATAAAAAACATATTCACGAAGTATAAATTATGTGTTAGTTTTCAGTAAGCTCTGTTGAATACCGATAGATAGAAGTGGGTATCAACAATTATATTTGTGTTATTAGAATATCCTTGTTATGTTAATAAAAAATGACTTAAAAGTGGGTATACAGATACACAAAAAAATCTTATGAACGGTTACAAGAGAACTTCTTATATCTAGGTAGGAATGTGACGTTACAAATCTTATTAAAGTTGTTAATTGTATGAATAAATGAAACGAATAAAACAATTTTTGTTATCTGTCAGCACGACTTTTTTTTCCACCTTCCAACACCGAAAAAATATTACACAATCTCATAAATAGTTATGATGGGTTATTAACTTATATTAAAATCTTTATAAAAAATAAATAATGAGCATGAACCCATTTCAAAATAAATACCTAAGTAAATAGTTTTTGTATAAAATACAAATATAAATGAAAGTGGTTACAAAAAAAAAACCCGTATGTAAACGGGATTTGAACTCAAGACACGTTGATCGTGAATCCACTGCTTAACCTAAACAGCTATCAACACCTGGTAGATATGGTCGAAGTTTACCTATCCAATGCAAATACGATCATGCGTTTGCTGCGTGTATAACAAAAGAGACGGTAATATATATCTTTTTGTTTCGTGGAGAGCGACGCGTCAACTTGCGACAGTAGGCGACTCTGTGGCTGTGGTGTGCGTAGGTACTGTATTGAGACAGCTTACACATACAGCCGCACGGACGCTCGGCCGTGCGTTCACAGCAAAATGATCCTTAGCGTGCCTGTGCGCTTATGAACGCTTACTGTACCATTAACAAATTATTTTTCCAATATCTCTAATTGGATTGCAAATTCCAGAAGTCAGATCAATAGTAAACAGTTTTCGCTGTTGTTCCAATCAGTTTATTTTTTTTTTTACACTGTAAAAATATCTAATGTAGAACCCCCAAATATTTTTGCACAAATATAAAAAAGGGTGAGAGCGCATCGGGCATCAAAAAATTCGTCCGCCTCGCTGTCAATGGGAAAATTGCCTAAAAGGCTGCCAGCATATTGCCGCTCTAGGGGTCCATAAACATCGTGTAAGGGACATTTACAGGCATACTGTTACCATGACTTTAGTACCTACGTGGCTTTGGACTCAGAAGAATAGACTCTTTTGTAGCTTTAAAAAAATTACAAAGGTGTATTTTATTTTATTTTTTACTTTTTAGGAAAGCTTACAGACTAATAACATTATAATAACAATAATTTAAACTAAATTGCTAATTTCAAGCCTCCACTGTTTATTAAAAAAATATGAGTTTCTTATAGTCTAAGTAGTTCCTTAATGATTCATTTAATTTAATTTTAACGCCTTATGTATGCTCATTGTACGGTCACGTAGTTTGTTGACACCGCGACCTACTTTCCGTCATTAATAATGTTATTTTCATATTTTATACTAAACGTTAGAGTATGACCAGCCGTTACTTCAAAGTTATTCATATTTATCAACACAAGTTTTTTTTACTTTATATACGTTATTTTATAAGATAATTTATGGGCCATTGTAGCCTGAAATAAATGATGTTGTTTTTGATGTTAAACCACGAATTAGTATCCAACATAACTTCTTGTGAGTTTTACAATAAACTTGGGACCATAAGCTTTGTGGTTTTCGTCTACTCATCTACACAACAACTTAAAAATTCTGGGCCGTACTTAATAAGTGGTCCTTCGAGCCGGATATGAACCAGCAACCTATGGATCCACAGTCCACAATACTCTAGAATTTTTTTTAAGAATCTGTGCATGTCAATCAAGTGCTGAATTTGTGGTTAATTAGTGTGCCCTTCAATGTCCTATCACTAAGTAGGTACCTAATGCATCCAGAAAGATAGTTCGGTTATCTCACTAGATAGGTGTGAGATAACCGTTTAATTTCCCCTACATGATCGACACATGGATGTATAGGTGTACTAGATAGCCATCACTGTATTGATTGGCACCTCTAATTTCCTAGGCGATTTGATCGGGACTCTGTACATTTGCCTAATGTAGGCGAGTTCGTGACTGCGATAATTTTCCAAACGTATGTATGTCTAAGAAAATATTATTAGGTAAATATTAGCTTATTTTAATTTGGATTTATGACTGACTTTAGTTTCAAATTAGGTTGTCTTGTCTTATTTTGGAATATATCTAGGAAGTGAAGAAATTATGAACAACTATTACTGCTTCTTCTAGGTTTTCGTTACCTATATTTTATAAAGTAACCTTTGTGAATAATATGTATATGTGTAGTGTATGTGAAGTGTGTGTTTTTTCAATAGTAAAAGTTACAAAAGAGGTTTTCAGGTATTTTAATTACATTTATTTTTCTTATAGGAGTAGGCAGAAACCATAGAGCACCGCCTGTTTCGATTCTTACCTATTCCTTTTTTCTCGTTTATACATCTGATCATACACGATGTATTTCAATTAAACCTAGTACCTGTCACTATTAATTTTTAAGTCTTTTGTACTAACACCTAGTCGATAGGTAAGATATCTTAAAATAGTCAAACTTACAGCTCTTTTCAATGTGTTTGCTTCGTTTTTCGGAACTACATTTGAATAGTATTCGTTCAGTCTCGTTCGGTTTCCATTAGCGAGCATGTTGCCTTTGTTTCTCGTTTTCAGAATATTTTATCAGGGTTGGAACCATTTCACAGTTCGATAGCTCTCTGAGGGATATATGTATTGTTTACGTGTGATTACCACTACTTACAGGTTAACAAATGTTAGAGCAATTTTCTCGGTTATACATATTTTTTTTTGTATAACCGAGGGTATTTTATTTATAGGTACTGATGATAATTGATAAGTTTATAGGTACTGATGATAAGTTGCTTATAGATGTTCATTACACAGTGTTTTATTATCATCAGTGTACGCAATTAGTGTGCATGTATCCCTCAGTGTAAGACTAAGGCCCGTATTACAGAACATCGCTCAATACTCAAGTATTACTTAAAACTAGATTCAAGCCATTTGATTGGTTGAAACTAGTTTTAAGCAACGCTTGAGTTTTGAGCGATGTTCTGTAATACGGGCCTAAGGGATACATGTACATTGTACACTAATTGCGTAACAGCTGTGGAACGATTTTGATAGTTTCTATAAAAAAAACCATTGCATTGCTTCTAATGTTTGAAATATTCATCTGCTCGACAACACATTTAGCGCAATGAATGTTGATGAACTGTCAAATGATAGAGTTACTCCGCCGATTAATATTTGAAGTTTTTTAATTTACAATGACTCGTTACTGAAAATACAGTAACTTAAATTAGGTTCTATCAGATTTCTTCAGTGCCTTGGAAAGCACGTTAAGCAGTTGGGCCCGGGAAGCTGTCATTTATTGATTATAGAAGCTTTATTATAGAAGCTGTTATTTGACAGTCGCCATAGTTAGTCAGTGGCCTAAAATGTCTGGCAACCAGTCATACCACGGGGTATCGTATTACCCAGTACTAACTGGGTTGTTGAGGTCAGATAGGCAGTCGCTCCATGTAAAATACTTACTGGTATTCAGCTACATCCGGTTAGACTGGAAGCCGACCCTAACATAGTTGGGAAAAAGGCTAGGCAGATGAAATGAGATTACGGGTAATGTGTTTACAATTAAATAAAATACTATACTACTTCGCTTTCACATGAATAATTATCTTAATTTGGGAGCAATTTTAAAAGGTTCTTAATTAGTTGAGCTCAAGAGACGAAGACGCGAGTTTACGTTGTAATCAAACAAGGATTCAGGAAAAATGGCCGCTTTCATTCCATTTTGTACGTCGTAGAAGTGTTTACGATTTTTTTTTTTTACTAACTTTTCCTTAAAAAGTATCTTATGTCCCTTGTGTGTCAAATTTCATCGAAATGAGTGAAAGTTTTTTCAGGCAGAGATACTTTCGTATTTATAACATTAGTATGGATTTATGAAGTTCATATTTTGGAATAGGACTACAAAATACTACATGAGCGTCATTACTTATTCAAATGGGCCGAGTAGTTTAGATATCACGTGAATTCATACATACAGAGACTTTTGAATAAATAACGCACGTCTCTGATATCTTTTTTATTTTACTGTTGTTACTTAGACGATAACATTATTATCTACCTTCATACTTATCCAATAAGTCACTTAAATATAATAGAAAAACTATGTTTATTATTAAAAAAATAACAAAAGTTGAAAGTCTGACCACCAGTCTTACCATTGAGTACCCGCGTTGTGGAGGTCAGATAGGCAGTACCTTAGATGTATATAAATGTAAATAAAATGGTATTCAGCTGCATCCCGTTAGACTAGAAGCCGACCCCAAAATAGTTGCGAAAAGGCTAGGCAGATGATCATGATCATTCAGAAAAAAAAAACATCATGCCTGAATCTCCTCGAATAGTTAGGCATGATGTTCCATACTTCTCTTAACTGACTTCCTGCATGGCCATATCATCCTTCACACAGTCCATTCATCTTTCTTTCTCTCAAATAAATCGATCTTCATTTGAGACTAGCTGACCCACGCAACTTCGTCTGCGTCATATAAGAGAGAAAAACGAAAGGAAAAAAAAACCCGTTTTTGCAACATTTTTCATTCCTGCTCCGCTCCTAATAGTCGCAGCGTGATGTTATATAGCCTAAAAACTTCTTGGATAAATGGACTATCCAACACAACAAAGATTTTTTCAATTTGAACCAGTACTTCCTGAGATTAGCGCGTTCAAACAAACAAACAAACAAACTCTTCTACTTTACAATATTAGTATAGATTCCTACACAGTAGCTGACGTTTCATGAATGGCAAAAGTTTATCGAATTTGCTGCTATAAGCCATGTTGGTTACGTTCTTCACACACACTTGCACAAGCATAGACCTTTCTTTGCTATATTATAGTTATTATGTTTTCTGTAAAAGATTACACATAAGCTGTACGAGCCAATAATGCTCATACAGCAAAAGTACGTTTCTGCGCACGTAACGAATTACGCTAAACGTACTTTATTAATTATATTATAACATAAATTCAGTCGTCACTAAAACTTAGCCACAAGCGGGTCGATCAACAAGTGCGGCTCAGATAACTAAACATACGTAACTTAAACGTAATTAAACTATTGAACAGAACAGTGGTTTGGTGTGAACTAACTACCTTCCTACAACAACTACCGGGGTATCTGTCAACGACTAGAAAACCCCAACATAAGCCTTCCTGAATAAATTTTCTAAGTAAAGGTGAAAACTCTATCTTTTGTGAAGTTTCGAAGACCTAAGCGATCACAAGATCAGGCACACTTTGTGTGAGACTTCGTGTAGATAATAGTTATTTATGATACGAGTAGTAGTGCGGTAAGTTGGTTTTTACAAACGAGTTGACGAATGTAAGTTCTTACCATAGTCACGAGTTTGTGAAATACTTTTTTTTTTTTTGGAAATAAAAAAAAAAACCGTAAAGAATACGCACGGTGCTATACAAGGGGGCGTGCGGTAAAATGGGTACTTAGGTGAGAGTACCTATTTTACCGCACGGTCCGTTGTATGGTGCGTTATATTCAACTTTCGAACAATGTATACAGGCTTCGTAAATGCACTTTTTGAGCAAAGTGTGTTGAAAATACATGTACATAACGCAGGTACTTTATTACTAAAACTTTACCAAGTGATATAAAAATATTCTTATGGATTTCGTTCTTATTTCAGGATGCGTATACAATACAACTGAAATGACTTTAAATATTGTGTAAAAACCCCCTCATCGAAGCCGGAAGGCACGTGCTCTTTCCGAAATTACGATTTTTTTCCTTCTGAACCGTTCTGGTTTCGGAGATATTCAAGGTCAAAATTCCAACTTTGTCACACGTTTTAAATACAACTTTTAAATGTAAAACTTTACTCCTGTAAACCATGATTTTCCACACCAAACAAAACGTGTTTTCCCACTTTTCCCAGAAATATATTTGCGCAATTTTACATTGTTTGATGTACTGAATGCTTGGTTGATGGCTTCGTGATGGTTTTTCTAAACTTTTGGCATATTCTCACGGCACACCAACATTAGATTTTTGTATTGGACATTTATCTAAATTCTCACTATTCCGGGGTGACGGGGGCCCCATACGTCACTAGCAGAATGCAGCGCGTGCCCGCGGTTACCCCTTTTCACGGTCCATGAATTTTCAGGCTCTAGTACCTACACAATATTGGGCGCACTCTGACGTGTAATAGCAAAATGGTTGGAAATTTTAGTGGTGAAATGAAAATGATACGGTACGCAATCAAAGTCGTGGTGGATACAAATTAGGTATGTTAGTTTAGTAGTAAATGCGTGGTAGATAATGTTATGGTTTACTCACTATGCTGCCTTTTCCCAACCATGTTAGGGTCGGCTTCCAGTCTAACCGAATGCAGCTGAATATCAGTATTTTACATGGAGCGACTACCTATCTGATCTCCATAAACCAGTCATTACTGCTGGGTTATACGTTAACCCTTGGTAGGACTGTTTGTTAGAATTTGTGGCCGCTGATTACCAGTAACAACTGAAAAGATCTACAAATAACAGCCGCGACCAACGGCATTACGTATTTTCCGGGGTACGGAGGAAACTTTGTATACATACAGGGTGTATTTCACCTCATCACAAAGCCGTTAACCAAGCATTCTGTATACTCGTATCAAACTAAGTAACTTTACGCAAAAAATATTGCTGGGAAACAACTTTTTTTTTTGAGGTTATAAATCATGTTTTGTGGTATAACTCAAAGTAACACACTCAAAACATTGTGCGGATGGATGGATTGAATAGTACGGGGGTCGTAGAGATATTTAAAGTAAAAATCATGCGATAAAAAGTGGTATTTAAAAAAAAACTTTTCAAAATCTTGCTTCTTTGACCCCCAATATCTCCGTAACTAGAAGGTTCCCAGGTGTAGTGTAGAACAAAAAAATAATCAGAATGACGAGGAGAACAAGTGCCTTTCGTATTCGTTAAGAGGTGTTTTACACCCTTTATAATGGGCGGTCACTCATTGTCGGTGTAGGTTGGTTCTCCACGATCGGCGACATTTACATTTCATGTCCCTTGCGACATTTGAAACTCCCATCGTCCCAAAAAGAAACGTTATTTACCTATATGATATTTTCAGGAGAATAGAGAATCACCCTTCTAACAAATAACGGTTATTCCCGTTCGTAGCAATCAAGAAAATTGTACCTGTTGTAACAAAAAAGAGTGCCATGCATATTTCATAGGACAATAAATTCAGCGATGAATATTAGTCTCTTGGACACGTCGTTTATCTGCCGGACTTTTTTTGCTTTCGTTTACATACCCAATTTTATTGTGTACGGGAATTTGTTCAGTGCCTAACACACAGTGAACTGTCGACGGTTTTATTTATAGCGATTGTACCTGACCATTGTTTGTTAAATAGATTTTATATGAGCCACTCTGATAAATTTTCCAAAGCGTTTTGGGAATATTTAGGTAGTGAATTTGTTCAGGCTGTTATAACATGCAATATATTTCCTAGCTCTCTAAACTCTCAAAATGATAAGGTACTACCTAATATTAGTAGTTACTGATACTAGTACTCAAATCAATGCGTTAATTTAATTTCAATTAGTCCGTAACAGGTACTTTTAAATGTCAGAAAAATAGACTTTTGAATTAATTATGTCTGGACTTCAAAAGAGACTATGACCTCTGAGTTTGTTTCGGCTGTTTCTTCTCAGAGCAGTCAGGTACGAAACACCGGCCCCATGTAGAAAAAAAAGACGTGTAAAAGTGTTTGTGAAAACCTACTTACAAAATAAACATCATTTATCATTCATTTATCATTTATCATGGAAGGTGAAGCTGCAGTCACAGACTAGTTGCACTAGTTGTCCATTCCAGAGAAGATATCTTTGGAGAAGAATGTGAAAAACTCCATGGACACTCTTTTCAACCAAACCAAATCATTCATGTCGAGATTATAATAAGGTAGGTCTGTCAAACTACGCCTAGAGGTTTATTTCGCCTATAGTTACTAAATAACTCGGGTTACGTAATATCTAAAAACAAACATATATAATACCTACGCATCAAGGTTTTAAATCATGAAACAGCCCCTAGTTGCGCCCGCGGCACTGCTTCACCCCCGAGCTAGTATTCGACTAACATCCGTGGCTAGCTGTTTCTAACTCCATAGCGGGAATGTAGCGGTAAATTTAAAAAAAAAAAACAGTTAACTATTAAACCTTATGACTTATTTTATAAGTATGATTATTATACCGTTAAAAACCAGTGTTTTTCGTAGTATTAAAGCATTCGATTTCCATTATATTTAAAACGTAATAAGAAGTGTCCTCGACGGTAATCACGCCTAGGCGTTGTTACCCATACTAAAAACAGGCGTTTAAACATCTCGTGAGCCTAAGTTTGTCATCAAAGGACTTTATTTGCACATCATGAAACGAATTGATTCATCCAGTAATGAATTGTAGTATAACAAAGTTTAAAATACTAAGTAATAGAATTAAGTTACCATACTTTTTGTGCATAAACAATTAAATAAATACTAAGTTCATTGTTTCAGGATTAAGGTAGGCGTTGTTACCTGAACTAGATAAAGTAAGACCTACGTATGTTTTTTTTAGGATTTCCCATGAACACATTCTGTTTTTCATCTACATTTATTATTTTAGAGATATTTACGTTCTCCCTTAGGTAGGCGTTATTTGACAGACCTTACTTAAACCCGCACAATCTAAACCTAGCGACGTAAAACGTCTGTTAAAATGAAAATTATGCCGTAAGTTCATTAGTTTATTAGCGAGGTGAACTATAGAAATCGTGTATAGAATTTCTTTTTTTTCAGTACCGACATGGCTCGTGGCATACAGTTGACAAACGCATTCAATATTAAGGCGATTAGACGAGCTAAATTAGCTACTCTATTTGTGGTGGTAAATGCTGTTTGAATAAAGTTCTAATCAGCTTGCTCTACAAAGTGGTTGTTACGTCAGTCACTGCGGGCCACATAGCGCGAAATTAGTGGTTTCGTGGTAAAAAAAAAAGTATTGATTGGATTAAAAAACTAAAACACTATCATGCTAATATATTGCTTATAGAATTATTTGCCAAAGAATCAGAGTGATCGCATGCATATTACAAGTAGTATGTTTTTTTTTGGTTTGAAATATATTTTTAGAGATAGGTTCGTGTTTTTTTTTTATCGAGTAATTTTAATTGTATTATGTTTTCAAAACACAATCATACTAGCATATACTCGTATCCTGAAGAATATCATATATATAGTTCTGGTCTTGTTTGTAGCAGTGAAACATATACTTTCAGTAATGATAAAACTCGCGTTTAGCTCATGTAATCGCCTTAAACTGGGCTGCCCCGTTGGTCTATAGTCGCATGTGCAACTGCTGAGCATAAGGTCCTTTGTTCGAATCCCGGGTCGGGCAAAGTGATGTTGGGTTTTTTCATCAGGAATTTCTTAGTCTGGGTTCGTGCTCAGTTGATGGCAACCGCCTCGTCCCCTATTGCATCATCTACCTAGCCTTTTCCCAATAATGTTGGGGTCGGCTTCCAGTCTAACCGGATGCAGCTAAACATTTTACATGGAGCCTAACCCAGTTAGTACTGGGTAATACGATAACAGTTGGTAAGACTGTTTGTCTGACTTATTGGGCCACTGACTACCTGTAACGACTGTCACAGATTTACAAACGACAGCCGGGACCACAGTTAAACGTGCTTTCCGAGGCACGGAGGAAACTCTGTATGTGAGGGCGGTCAGCCATGTTGCGGGCCTGTTCGAAAGAGATACCGTGGCCCCGGAACGTAAAAGGCGAGGAAGGAACATGGATGGTTTTTAGTCAGTAAGAGTCTGACACTCCCTCCCGCTCCGCCCAGAGTGGGGGGGGTCATTTGATGATTTCCCATCCTTAAAAAAAAAAAAAAAAAAAAAAACAAAAAAAAAAAAAAAAAGTGCGGTCACCCATTCATAGGCCAACCTAATCAAGCACGGCTTAACCTAAAGATCGACCCGAGCGGTTGTTATGTTTTTTTGTGTCACCCTTCGTCGTATTACAAGCGTGATGTTATGTCATATTATGTTATGTTGTGTTATGTCATGTCATGTCATGTCATGTCATGTCATGTCATGTCATGTCATGTCATGTCATGTCAGGTCAGGTCAGGTCATGTCATGTCATGTCATGTTATGTCATGTCATGTTATGTTATGTTATGACAACAAAACAAGGTATAAACATAAAGGCGCGCCTCACTCCTGAAATATCTCTGTAAAGTTGCCAGGCACCTAAATACAACGATATTTTATTAATTGTAATTAGGTCCCTAGCCGTGTTACTTGTAGAGGTTGCAAAAATTCGATAGTTTTGATTTTCGAATATTCGAATATTTTTTCAGTGCTATTCGAATATTATTCGAATATTCGAATATTTTCCAATAAATTAAAAGTACTTAAAATACAGCTTTTATTGCTTTAGAAACTATATTTCCATGTAGTTAAGTAAACCTGGCACAATAATTATTTACATAATCAACAAAAGAAGCCACAAGTTCGTCTATTATAAAACAAAAAATTGTCAATGAAAACTCTTTTTTTTTTTAATTTACAAATGTGATGCATTTCAAATGTACCTATACACTGCAACTTTGCAAGTAATGTAACATTGGAAACTTATGTTCTTTTAAATCTCACGAGTATACATGAATAAACATGTTAATCAAAACAATTATAACATTCTCAAACAAATTAAAAAGTCTTAACTCGTATTAATTATTTGTCTTTTTTAAACTTTCACGATCAGAACACATTATAAAACATATGACGACGGGTATTTATCCCGAAGATAAGGTTCACGTATGAGATGGAGGATAACCGATCTTTAGACTTTTTAGACTTAAAAGTCATGGTTAAGGCCAATGGAACCTTGTCGCATACTGTGTACAGAAAACCAACGCACACGGACAGATATCTGAATGCTGCCACTCATCATCATCCAGCACATCTTCAGTCTGTGGTGTCTTCTCTTATGAACAGAGCCTATGACCTCTGTGACCCTGAACATCTGCCCGAAGAGCTGGAACATGTTCAGGAGGTTCTAAAACGAAACGGGTACAGGACTAATGGATGGCATCCAGATGGCAGCCGCGAGCAGAAGAATAGACACATTGAGGTAACCAGACAGCCAGCGTTCTTGCCTTATGTGAAGGGGGTAACAGACAAAATTGAGAACCTTTTCAAGAAGCTTTCAATAAAGTCTGTTTAGGCTCCCTTAAACAAAGTGGCGAAGCGTCTGCGTACACCAAAGGATGTAGTACCATTCTAGGTTCCTGGTGTTTATAAGATCGATTGCAGCTGCGGGCGTTCCTACATAGGCCAAACGAAGCGAACAGTCGCTGAAAGGGTTAAAGAGCACATAGCAGCGGTCAAAAATCGACAAACGAACAAGTCTGCTATAGCGGAACATGTGATAGACTCAGGACCCAACCACTGGATGGAGTTACACAACCCGAAAATTCTTGCCCATGAGAAGCACTATTATAAGAGAATGGTTCGGGAAGCGATTGAGATCAAGAAGTACCCTAATTTCAATCGCGAAGACGGCTTCAAACTCTCTTCAGCTTGGAATCCAGTGATCACTAAGTGTACTCGTCAAGTGAAATCGCCTCAATATACGGACACTGTTAGGGTAGTCTGCTGTCCTAGTGTGAACTGGCCCTAATTAACATTTATGAAGATGAGTGAGGGTAGTTGAATAAACGCCTTCACTTTGCTGTCGCGGTACCTCCAATACTTCAGTCTCCCCGCGACCACGGCTGGTGCAATCCGGTCGAAACGTCGGGATTAAATTAAAGGTAAATTCGCGATAAATACCCGTCTTCATATGTTTTATATCGTATTAATTAAAACAAACGTTTCACAAATGTAAAGGTGTCGTAAAGATATTGCAATATCATTTTCTTAAGCAATATTACACTAGTAAATCAGATTCATAAATAATAATTCAGAATTAAATCAGATTTACCTACCTAATAAAATTTCGAAAATCACCGCTTTGCAAATAAATTACAACGCTTTTAGTCCGGGAGGTACCGTTGCAAATAAAATAGTCATAGTAATCGCTCAAAGAGCGGTGGGTGTAGGATTTGGAGGTTACGAAAGTTGTAAAAAAAATAAAAAAATCAGTCATAACTCATAGTATGCCGGCTGAAACTGGCTGAAATCGTCAGCTGCATAGTTGTAGGGGGATTATGCGTAAATCAAAATCAAATCATCAAATCAAAGCATTTATTTCAAGTAGGCCAATAACAGGCACTTTTGAATTGTCGAAACAAAGATGACATTTAAATGTAGCTACAGTTCCAGTCACAAGACATAAAAACTGTGAAAGGACTGTAGTTCAGCGTGTGTGTCAGCCGCTTTCATGAACTTGCAACGATACCTCCCGGTCTATTTCCGTAACTCAACATAATGGCGTCAAGTTATACCGTCTAGATGTGTTGCCAACAACAATTTTTAAGTTCTACCAATATAGACTTTGGACAAATAACATTTTTGGTAGTATTCGAATATTCGAATTTATTTTTATTTACTATTCGAATATAAATTTGGAAAGAAAATTCGAATAATTCGAATATTCGAATATTCGATTGCAACCTCTAGTTACTTGTTAGGTACAGGTGCCTCTTCCTGCCAATGCTTAAGAGGAGACAGATTTTATGAAAAGGAGACGTTTTTAATAATTCGATCAACAAGTTCCTTTCAAGTGTGGAGATATAAAAGTTACGTAACTACTAGCGACCCAACCCATTTTTACGTTAAATCATCATGACTTCTTCTCTGAGTGGAGCGGGAGGGAGTGTCAGACTTTTACTGACTAAAACCAATCCATGTTTCTTCCTCGCTCTATATCTTCCGGGGCCACGGTATCTCTTTCGAACAGTCCCGCAGCCCTGGAGCGACCCACCCCTGCTTCGAAAAGATGTTAGGACATGACGCGTCATTCTTATTTATGAATGTATTGTACCCATTAGTAACCTACACCATACACCTTCCAATATAAATTCTATAAATAACTAGATGTTGCCCGCGAACTTAGTTCACGTGAAATAAAAGTTTACTTTTTGAATCCGATTTTGTTGCCAATTTCAAGGGTACCTATAGTTTCAATTGTATTCAGTAAAAAAGCTGCTATTTTGAAGTTACAAACAGACACTTTATTTGTATAGAAGATGTATTTGTGCTTAGGTACACAGAATACTTCCAAGAAAAAATTTCTAAATACTCGTGAAAATCACATCGACAACAAATAAAACTATTTACGATAAAAGATTCGGCAGTCTATTTCGAAATAGACTTACTTTATGTAAATAGCCAAGCTACTCGTATGTGTCATATTAAATCATTCATGTAAGTAACTATCTTTATTTGTTTCTGCAAAATAAAGTAGTAAAGACTTGTACTATTATGTTGTATAGGTACTGTGGTAAAGATAACTTTTTACTACCCCTAAGAGAAGTAATAGATAAACATTAACAGTTGTGTACTTTTACTTCACCAAAACTTTTAACGACAACATTATCGTAGAACAGAAACAATAATCTAACTTAATGTTTATCATTATTCCCACCACGGAACACAGACCTAAATCCATAGACAAGTATGGAGGCGTTATGTAAGAAAATATGATATATCTTTGATGCCCAAATAATGCGATTCCACCCTGTGGGCCCAACGTAATCAACCGAGGTGGTTACCTCGTGTATGCCTTCTCAAATTTAAATGTATTAATATTTTTGGGGTTCACATCAAAAAGAGATTGAAGTGGATCAAGATTTAAATAATTTTACATACCTACCAAAGTTACCTTCAAAATGCAAATGTGAAGTTGACTTAGTACGAATAAACGATAAAGCTAACTACAGGATACAATGAGGTTATGTTCTAGACGTGGCGTAGATAAATTCCTACCGTCCAATTCAACCTTGGCTTCGCCTGACATTGTTCTTGTTATTAAGCACTTACAAACACACACACACGATACGTATCTATAGATCTGTATATCTCCATTGCCACGTAGGAGCTCCGGAATATTCGGAGAACCGAATTCCGAAATTAAACCCGATGTTTGTCTATTAAGCACTAGTACACTCTCCGACTTGCCAGCAGACGCGGTTCCCAGGCTAGTGAAGTATCGACGCAAATATCCAACACGTTTCCGCAAACGTCTTTACATTTTTAATACTCGCTACGTTCCCAACGAATAAGGATGTAACATTTGTCGACGGTGAGATAAAATCTAGCGGACCGAACTACCTTTCAGATTTTTCTCCTTTGTATGTCGTAAACAGCTTCCTATCTTGAAAATTTTATGTCAAACCGTGTTTCGGTAACAACTGTGTACCTAGGTGAAAGACTTTCTAGAATTATGGTAGACTGTTTTGTGAAATATATTTTTATTTCTTTTTTGAAGTG
Organism: Xestia c-nigrum; assembly: GCA_916618015.1. Classification (NCBI taxonomy): domain Eukaryota; kingdom Metazoa; phylum Arthropoda; class Insecta; order Lepidoptera; family Noctuidae; genus Xestia; species Xestia c-nigrum. The sequence goes on along the minus strand of OU745245.1, from coordinate 5,905,144 downwards.
ATAATTTCTTTAGGCGTGTTGAGCACTTTTTGAGTGAACAAAAATCATGGAACTCACGTCGTCGTCACCGAACGCTTTCATGAAACGGTTAGTGAAATCAACGTATAGAATTAAGATAAGGTTGATTTTGGAATACTTAGTTTTCACTTCTATGGGCAGTCTACAAATTAAGGTATTTCGCAGGTCATCCTACGGGGCTGGCTTCTGCTTAACCGAACACACAACAACAACACACACACACAATACATCACCACCCACACCACCACCACTCACATCACCACTCACATTCTATGGATCGTATTCATTTCATCGTGGTTCTCAAAACGGGGAATGAGAACAGTATGCGAAAACGTCATGATGTCCTCTAGTACTATATAAATTCGAGACATTTTCATCCCCCGCACTAGACCCTCGTGGTGATTACGGATTTCCCTCTAACAGAGATGAGGCCTGTATCCCGGCTCAGCAGTGGTAACGAAGCATATGCTATCAAATTCATACGGTTGTTTATAGAGCAACTCAATGTTTGGTAAACACAGTTTAACTAACAATAGCTCGCAGCCAATCATCAATTAGCAAGCCTAATGCCAACGGCCTTGTTAACTTGTTGCCATATTGGTTGTTATGTGGCTAGTTATATACCTATGTACATAAATATCGATTCCACTGAACGCTACAATATGCATGTATGGTTTCACCGCACATTTGGAGCTATAGATTGCAATCTCCAATGCTGAATTAGTCGAAGCGTGTAATTATAATATGCTGTGTCGAGGTATTATGTTCAAGCTTCACTGTAAGGCTTAGCTTGGTTTATTAGCTTCATTTATTCACGCTTTTCAATTACGGAGAGAGGAGATTGCCTTCCGTGGTTTTGTTTTGATGTTAAAATCAATCATTGACTGTCCAACGTCGCAATGCTGCCAGCTTTCTGGGCGCTGTTGACAGCGATATGAACGATTTTTTGACGCCTGTCACTCTTTTGATACTTGATATTTTTAAACTTTTAACAAGCCCGCCACTCTATTCCCAAACCACTGTAACTCCGGAAAACTAGAATGAACAGTGGCGATCACCAGAAAAGAAAAGCGCCGAGACAATGAAGCTTGACGAAGTCCCAGATAATGAATTTAACTGTCTTGGATCCCGCAACGAAATTAATCAAGAAGTATAGCGGAGGAGTAGGAAAAGCCGTAATTTCCACTTCCCTCCATATTAGCAGGAGACAGAACGAAACAAGGCCAATAGGCACAAAGGGACGTTTACAACTGGGATAGGCCCAGTTGCACCAAACCAATTTGGTTGATATTATAAAACCGAAAGTAACTCTGTCTATCTGTCTACCTTTTTACGTAAGTACTAGGATACGCTATGACCCAGTTAAGACTTATTTTTATCTCAGTAGTTTAATCAATAAATAATAGCTAAATATCGCTGGACATTACACACAGCGCCGTTTAGTGCCACACTAAGCAAGGCTTGTGTCGTGGTCACCAGACAGTTGATATACTACATATATACTTTTTGTTTGTAAATACATACTTATTATTTATTTATTTATTTAAAATAGGTGCACCAACAGTACATACATAATACATTTATAATTAAAGGTCCATTTGGTATGGTTCTAATGGACGTACCAATTATAGGTACACAACATTCATAACAAAATAAGACAACTATTATACATATAAACATCCCGGAAACAAATGTCCATGCTCATCACATAAACATTTGCTCCTACCGGGATTCAAACCCGCGACCCTAAGAACGTAAGGCAGCCTCACTACCGCTGCGCCATTCGAGTCGTCAAAATCTCATGGAACCTACCGACCACTATTTGGGCGAAGTCCCGGGTGAAATCTTATCTATTTTTTTCTAACAGCACGTTCGATGCACAATTCATTAGATAGATTGCATCCGAATTCTCGAAAACTGGTATTTTATTTACAAACACCAGTACCTAACTACTCCACTTTGATCAATTTACTCAATTGCGACTGTGAGACAATAAAGTCAGGGTTGTTTTTTTTCCGCAAGTCCAGAACATTTCATTTAATTAATAAATTAGCTACCTTAGAACTTTTACTGCGCAAAACTAAGCCAGGTGCAGATTTATGTGCACTGAAATAACTTTATGAATCATCTCAGTGTGGAAACTTCAGCCGGGACAAATGGACCTAATAATAATAAAAAGTTTAGGGTTGGTGCACACCAGTTTAGGCCGAGTCGGCAGTATTTGTAGAATAACCAAGCCGACTGGAAGCAATTACTGCATACCTACATGCTCCGATCGGCAAACTCCGTTCGCTATCTACCATCATTGAAAGATGTTCAGGTCGGATCGGCAATTCAACTTATATGTGATATCTACCAATACGCATTAGACCCACGTGATAAATTCCAGCAGCGGGAAGGTTGTGTCCTTCGACTTACTATATTCGCTTTTGTCGTCCGACTGTGCCACAGTATGCCGGCCGACCGACCTAACATCGTGTGTAAGGACCCTTAGTAAGTCGTACGCCGTACCGCCGCCGTACCGCCTTCTTCCACTCACAGTGATTTACGGAATTCCTGGAAATCCAAGACGTCACGTCGACGAAATATACTTGGAATTAAGGCCAGACGAAACAGATAGAGTAAGCCAGAAATTACTTGGACATATCCCTTAATGTAATTGCTCAGTACTGTACAAATCTTATAAGGTTGTAGGCTAGTAACTATGCCATGTAGGTATTAGGGAGGACGAATGCGACAGACAATTTTGGACACGACATTGATTTTAAAACGAATCGTAAACATTGAGGTTTATACTTTGATTTTGCATTACACTAGCATCTAGCATATGAATATAAATTACCTGGAATCGTAGATCTATAAATATTTACCCAATACAGAAATACCTACTATGCTCATTTTTTGCCAGCTTCAGTAAAAACAGACGCACCCAACCAGCATTCTAATAAGGTATTAAAGTGTAATTGTTTGGCTGAAAATGTTCGACATCCCTGACTTCGTACCCAGGGCTATGGTTAAGTGATTAGACCAGATTGCACGGTAATGCACCTTCGGTCCCAAACCTCGGCAGAGTGACTACGCTTCATTTGCCCGATTCGCTTCAATCTAGCCTCCAAGTCACATCTATAATTCAGGTCTGAAAGTTACAGGAACTACAGGAAGTCTAATTTTCCGTCGCGGAACAAGGAACAACTTTGTAAAGACATATTCCGAGGTAGAAGTTTCCAAAATGCTTTCGTTGTTTTAAGTGATTGAAGATTTGAATTTTAGAAGTTTTCAGTATGTAAAGTGTTTGAATGTTCGGGTAGATTTAACCTGGTTGTAAAGTTTAGAAATGATGAAGTGCTTTTGAAATTTTGCTATGAGGGGCGGTATTAGTAGTTTTCATAGGTGTCAGTTTCTTTTTACTCGTTACGGTCCGTAGTACCTACTGGCATAGTTTGGTCGTTGCATTTATTACATTAAAACGAAAATTATATTTTCTGCTAGCTTTTTGATGTTTTTTAATGCAAATATATCCAATGCTGGCAAATGAGGACGAGTGGTTATCGACTGCTTTCAACTGGGTTAGACAGGAAGCCAATACATCTATCTAACCCTCTCATCTATCTAGTATTGGGGAAAAGGTAAGGCAGATGATGACGATCTATGATTGTCGGCAGGCGCTTGCGCAGGCGGGGCCCCGGGGGGCGGTGCGCGCGGCGCAGGCGCATGGCGCTGCTGTACCGCGCAACGCGGCTCAAGGACCGCGCCGACACCCACGTGTTCACCTTCGTGGTGACGCGCTCCGCCACGCGCGAGCCTGATCGCGATGTCACCTCCAAGGACTTCTGCTGCGCGCACCAGCGCTGGGCCGTCGCCTTCAGCCGCACAGATGCGTCGCTTGGTCAGTACCTAGCCTTCACTATTCTTATAACATCTCTAACTAATAGAGCATGCCAAATCGACCAAACTTGATTTTACACAGTTAGAATATTCCTAATATTGTTGCAGGTGTGTACTTGGTGTGGCGTGGCGCTTGCGAAGGCATGCGGGTGTACGTGGACTTCACATTCACGCTCCTCAGTCGTGACCACTTTACGGCTAACGAGGGCTTTTCCGGAAAACAGGTGCGCTTCAGCGCAGGATGCGCAGCGCAAGGGCGCGGCCGCTGCGTGTCCATCCCAGAACTCAACACTAAGTATGCGGATGCGCGCGGTGAGTTCCAGCTGGAGCTCAGCATGTCAAAAGTGCGCACGCTATACTCTTGTGAACTGCGAGCACCTCGCCTTGACACACCACCCATAGCATTCGCCGGCTTCGATTGGCAGGTCTCAGCCACCGGTGGCGGTGGCAAAGAACCGCTGACTCTAAGACTTATGAGATTATCAGGCGAAGGACAACGCTGTCGTGTTCGATATGCTCTTGCACTCGGCGAGGGCGAGAGAAGACTACACTCGGGGCCACTAGAGTGCGTATGTGACGCCGATGGTCGCACGCCGCCTTGGAACCCGCGGCCGCCGTCGCGGCTACTAACTAAAGGAGTTCGACTGACTGTGGAGCTGGTTTGGGCACGCGCGCTGGCCGAACTGGCGGTGCCGTCGGCGGGGCGTGCGGCCACGTGCTACGACCGCGACAAGCAGGCATGGGCGGTGCGTTGCGACATGCACTCGGAGATGGTGCGGCTGCACATGCTGTACCGTGACGTGCACCACGTGCCGCGCAATCACCTGCGCTACGTGAGCTGGTCGGCGTGGCTGGTGCGCACGGGAGCCGCGGCCGGCGAGTCTGACGCCGAGGAGCTACCCGGCGCACCTTTCGAGCATTACTACGCGCAGGATAGCGCCGATGAGGGGCTCATGATGGAGACGGCCCTGCGCGTCGAAGACATGTCACGCCCCGGCAGCGCCTTCTTGCACCCGGGCGGTGAACTTCGTGTACGCCTCGAGTGGGGCGACACTTATCTACTCTTTCAAGCTACTTATCATGTCTATGATGACCTTTGTCGTCTTCACGCGCATCAGATGAGGTAGGTGTGATTGCTGATGGTTCAACTGCTTCGTTAATATTTTTCATAAATAATGACATATTTAATGTTTTCAGGCGCGAGATTGCCGTTCTTCAGGCGGAGAACTATTCTCTGGAGCGACAACTGTTCAGCTACCAGAAGAGCCTGGCGTACGCGCAGGCGCAGGCAGGCGAGCCGGCGGTGGCGGAGGCGAGCGGGCGGCGCTCGCCCGCGGAGCGTTCGCTCTCCACCGACACGGAGTACGCGTGAGAAGGGCCTGAGGACCTACCCTCGTCGTCACCTTTGACGTCGCCCGTTCTCTACTCTTCTATCTTTTCGACTGATTCTGACGTTTTTGAGCGATTTATCTATTTTTCTAGACGTTTTATGGCGAGGTGCGCCCTCGTCCGCACCGCTTTCCGCCGGTCGCCTGCACTCTCGCCGCTCGATTCTATCGATAGCCGATAATTATACTCGACTACTTTTCTATTTGTCTGTACATAAAATATATTTAGAAGATATTATATTATATTATGTATATTTCTTAACTTGAAACTCGAATTCATATACTGCAACAGTCGATTAATGAATAATAAATATAAAGTCCGTAAAATAAATACCAATTTTGTCTCTTTATTTGTATCTTCATTCATTTTCCCTCACATCATGTTATGATCCATTTGCAAACAGTAGAAAGGAACGCTTTTGTCACGTTCAGTTTTCCAATTACTAAGTAATAGCATGAACACAAAATCTTGACTTTTCACTCAGGCGCGCTCCAACCAACCCAATAATGAACTTGAGTCCACAGCATACCACGCTTAACATCAAGATTTTGGTGTACGGAACGCCAAGCTTCAGCTGTCATCTGTCAATAATATACCTAATGTCAAAGTCAATAATTGTTGAACCAATCTGAAGTCAAAACCACGTTGTAGTGTTTTGTATTTTGTGCAAAAATAAGTTTAAACGTAGAAATGGCTCAAGGCAAAACAAAGGTAAAGAGTAAATTGCCTGCAGGCACAAAAACAAAGAAAAACAAGGGTAAAGCAGGCAAGGCGGTGGCTAAGCGTCCAAACGCGCCAGTAAAGAGCAAGAGTGCCGTGCAACGGAATAAGATGAAGACTAATGTTACAAAGATGGTGAATGCTGCAGCTGAACAGCAGTTGCGAGCTCTGGCTACGACCACACCGCAACTGTCTGCGGCACAGCAACGCGTTGCTTCGGCCCCTACGGCTCCAGCTCCTGCCAAGTAATCTCACTTTGAAACAGCTAAATAGTCTAATTGAAGACGTTCGCCTCGTGTTGACCATTGATCGGTACAGGTAACTTTGTGATCAATGTTCTTATAGTGCTTATATAAATCTGCATAACTTTCCCACTGCTTGGACCTCCTCTTCCAGACCTAGCCCTCTTGTCCGTAAGAGACAGTGGAATGTAATCAAGGCCCACTAGGTCCACTTTATCAGGCAGGTTTCTTGTACAAGGCTCAAGGCAAGGCAAGGGAAGCAAGGGGCAAGGGAATCTTGGAAAAATGTGTAGATCATACACTAACTTTAAGTGTATTGATCATTTACTCCATGAATTCAAGTGTTGACTGTAAAATCTTAGTGGTAAGTTTAAATTGTGTCCAAAAACTGAAATGTTTTCTAGCACAACAGTTAAAAGAATCAATTTGATTGCAAATCGATTTATCCGCAACTTGTTATAGGTTTTCATTGTTTCATGTTTACATTACCGTTTCTATGTTTAGTCACTTGTCAACTAACATGATACTGAGGTAAAGTGGCCCATTATTAATTAACAATTAATTCTAAGATACTACGAAATGATATCCCAAACAAAACCTAAGCTAAAAGATAAACTTGTAAGATAAATTGCAGTCTTATAAAATATTTTCTATAATCTATGTAAAAACAAATATTTCTCACCTTTTGTAAAACTGTTTATGATCCTTTCCTGTTCTTACTTTCAATGTGTCTTAATTATTACTTATTGTAATTATAACTTGTTAAATATAAGTAAGAGAAACTTAGTCTAAAAATAAATTATTTTATTTTATTTGTTTTCTTTTCTTAATTTACGTCTTCTCCTTTTACTATGAAAAATAATAAATTATTATTTCCTTCAAGACTTTGCTTTGCTTGATAAATTACCAATACCTAAAATACAAAATATGCACTTTGGACATGGAGTTGCAGACACAAGCCCGTGATATACGATACCTAAAATACAATACAGGTGTTGCGCATTGCCTAGTTTAGTTTATATTGAAAGCTTTGAACTTTTATTCAGAACTTAGATAAACATACATACTAAATAATTGATTTTGAATTGTCTTTTCAAAATATTGTACCTACAACAAAATAGTAAGTAGGTACCTAGTACCTACTTATTGTGATGCCATAAAAAAAAGCTAATAATTGTTTAATAAGTCTTGTGTGTTTTACAAAAAGTAGCACACAAGATTTCAAGAAGATAAATCATCGCAGTTTTATCTTTGCTAAAATTATTACTTGTGGTTTTTGAAAAGTATTTCCAAGCCTGGTTTTATTATACCAGTTTCTTTACCATTTTATGGCTTATGTTAATTAAATATTGATATTGAAAATGCATTATTGTTGCTTTATTAACAGTTGATAGGTAAGTATTTAAAATTTAAAGCGAATAGTTTTTGCCTTATTAATAATTCAAGAATTTGATTATGTTATCTGAACATAAAAATTATACATCTCAGTCGAGTCAATCGATATATATTATAACATAATTTAGATGCTTAATTTTTTAAATTTATTGTGGGGACTGTGCGTAAAATAGGTGCCTTATGAATAAAATAAAGATATGAGAATTGAATACTTAATAAAGTGCCCACATAGACATATTTCTTTATTAAAAATATAAACATTCCAAAAATTATGACAGCAAAACATACATTTCATAAGTTATTATGCTATAGTGAAATTAATTGTGCAATATTTAGTATTTTGTCGAAATTGCTAAGTAATTGTTTTGTAAAGATTCTAAAATGAAATGCCTACTACAATACCGAAGTTAATGGCTCTTTGAAACAAAGGGCTATTCATTTGAATGATTCTACACCAATGGGTTATTATTAGTAAGATTGTGGGGAAGGATTTAATTAGAAATTATTGTTTTCGTGTGAAACTTCTCAAGTGGACGCCGAAAGAAAAATAATTATGATTTAAAGCTTCGTGCAATTCACCTAATTAATACATTATTCATTATTTCATTTACTTTGTTCATCATGAATTATTTCATTGACATTATTGTTACATAGACGTGTCTCTATTTTTGATACGCCTACAATTAGGTAGGTACTCCGGAACTCCTGGCGAAATTTTAGATCATTATATTGAAGAATCCCAAAAACACTGGGGATCCAAATCAATAAATACCAGAGGTCCTAGAAAAAAAAGAGTGGCGATGGAGTTTCTTGGCCCGTTATTCTCCATAGAGATATACGCTTTGTAATAAGCAACTACAATACCTACTTTCACAAGTTATTATGCTTTTTGAAGAAGCGCCTGTAATGTTCAAATCGTTTCTGAAACAAGTTTCAGCAGGATTGAGGTAAGCTTTTCGTTAGCTTATGTCAACTCAATACGGTCTATATTTTTGACTGGTAATCGGCTACCTATTTAACTTGAAAAATAAGACCACAAAAGTATTTGTGGTCTTATTTTTCGGGCCGTTTTTGAAGCGCTGATCGGGAATCTAGTACTATTATTGATCGAAGCTTGCAATCAATAGTTTAGAAATCAAGTATCAAAACGTCATGAATAAGAACGAAAAACCTACATCCGGTAATTATGATTTGTAGGTGTCTAGTCAATAACGGAAGCCAGGCGACCTTGAAAGTCCTGTCCCCAGGCAAGACTTGAATACGATAGAACAACGTGTAACCAGTAACCACCTTCGTAGCTGCAGAAGCCGCTGACCCATTTAGCATATATCAGGGCGAAGGGAGGCTGACGTCACCAACTCACCATACATCTGGAGGCCCTGGAGCTAAGAAGAGAGGTAAGATCATTACTCATTAGGCTTGTCAACTGAAAAAATGGAATTAGTCCATCAGTTAGATTATCGAAACACATTTGACACATATTTTTTCTTTTGTTACGTAAACCAAAATTGACAAAGATACGACGCTTTTAAATTTCTCAATACGTCACGCCGCCGGCCGTGGTATAATTTTTTGTGTGTTCTGACGTCACGAGCCCCAACTTCCGAGTTTTGATGCGTTTTGTCAATATTCATTGATTTACAAAAACAAAAAAAAAACGTGTCCATTATTATCCATTAGGTACTCACTAAACAGATTTGCAATTTATTGATGGTGCAAACTAGCCTATTAGTGATAGTCAATCTCATTACGGTATCAGAAAACACAGCTTGGATCGATCTAATTGTACAGGCAATTTTGGATAATAACCCAGGGCAAACAGGGGCGGATTTGATTGTGCTGTAAAGCATGAAAAACGAATAAATAAACTATAGATGTTAAATTAACCTTGGAATAAAACTAGAATGCAAAGATTCAGTTGGTTGAGGAAATCGCCATACATGTTTTTTTTTGCGGGATGCGTTACGGGCACATTTTTGAGTTTTTACACGTAGGCGCGTGGGCTACTAAAAAAGGCCCGAGCCTACTCGGTATTTACGGAAATCAAAACTTCAAGACTTTGTAAGTCAAAAATGATATTTGGCAAAACATCCAGGTCATAGACAAGCTCGATATCTAGTTTTCCGCCATGGGCTTATGTGCCGGTGTAGGTACTAAGCAATAGGTCACCTCTGCCTAACCTCTCAGAGAAGCAGGCGTGATGTCATACATATAAACTCTGTGGGTTCATTGCATTGATAGAAATAAATCAATTACTGAAGCACTTAATGATTAAAACATTAACGTTATCATTGCAAACGAATTCGAAGAAGTCGTTACCAGTTTTGCACGTTCAAAAGTCGGTTTTGTGTAAAAATAAGTGGTGTACATAAGGCCAGAAATCGATTATATATAGGTGCCTATAAATAAATACATATGTATCAATTCAAGGCGATGTCGCACGGTGAGTGAACGGGCGTACCGGACACTGAGGTGTCCATGAATTTGGACGGTCTGAGTCCGTATCGAGATTGGGTCCTGCTTAAATTGTAGAATGTTAAGCTTAGGTAGGTAGGACGGACAATATTAAATAGTGCAACAACTTGAACACATTTAAAAATAAGCTAAAGGAACATGTACGTACATTATAACTTCTAATACTCCGGAGGAAATTGTATTGTACTCGTATTATCATACTTATTACTTTGTACCTATCTCATTATATGCGGACAGATGTTCTTATGAAAAATAAATTTCCTTAAACCGAAACCGAGGTAGACGTTAAAATTCTATAATATCGTCACCACTGGTCTTAAACCGATGAGTACGAAAAATTCGAACACAAGTCATCAGCCGATTCGTACTGAGCCCGAGTTGTGGATTAGGTACTGCCACAAAGGACGATGGAATTATTTTCCTCATCTGCTCGTTGACAGCACAGGGGCAGCAGGGTGGGTGGGGACCAAGTCCAATTACGACCGACTCACAGATAGGAGGTCATTCCTTATTTAATAGCTGATAAGTAATGCAATGTAATTTATTATGTTAGCTCTAAGAACGGAGATACAACAATTGAGTAAATTGGCAAATACTAAAACTTAGTGTTATTTTAAGTTGGTTAGCAATATCTAAAAATGCGTTTCTCTCCCACGAAACACATTCATTCGTGAACTTGTAAGCCAATGAAAAGTTGTTGACCTCTGATTCTGAATACCTATCAAATTAGGCACTTATGTCAGCACACATAATCAAACATCTCTAGCTCCTAGAAAAAATATTGTTTAGTTCAATAAGAATCTTCGTAATAACGTCGCCATTTTGTATTTCAGACTAATTTCCGCAGATAATTATATTTCACAAATGTACTGATAGGGCCCTCCTGTCATTGTCAATCAACGCCAATAGGACCAAAGCACTGTATCTATATGCGATCTAACATCATCAAATACCAATTGCGCGTAATCTCCTGCCAATATCCTTCTGAACTTTTGGTATCCTCTCGGCGAGGTGGTGGGGAGCGGGGCAGTCTTGTGATGCGTCGATTTCGCCGAATAAGATTAATAAATGCAGGCGGGGGCAGTACGGGGCGAGGGGAGGGGACATCGCGGCTAATGACACGCGCCGCTGCAGATATTTTTTTATCGCGAATTTAAAACATAAACTGGTTGCGGTAGCTATGAGAAGTGGGCGAACAGAAGGTTGACTTTGATCAAATTCTAATAAGAAACCGGCAGCAATCCATTTCTTCCACGCTTAATGACATAATAAACGCAATGCACTCCGTGTGGCCTCTTGGAACACGACACTGAACAATATTTGTTCTACGAGATCTTGAAATTCGCATTTCTTTGAAAAAAATGGACTTTCTATAGGAATTGACGCGATTAGCTGATTAACATATTGCAGCGTACTGCATGGTAAAGCTAACTAACATTTATGAATTCCCAAAAGTCATGATAGTACAAAAGTTGCTAAGGGGCTGGTGGAGTGTGCGTCGTTCATACAAATGTAATACCAAAATACGCTCCCAAATATATATTTTGAAAGGACAATGATATTTAAACGAGATATGAGGAATTTCAAATTTATATAGAAAACTTATTATTCTTTATTTTTCTTTAAATCAATGTCCATTCATAATATATATTTGGAAGCCTAGGTAATTATGTAATCCTATCGAAATAAATACACACTCTCATAAGAATATGTTTGGTTCACGAATTACTTTGGTATTACGTTTGTATAAACGACGCACGCTCCGCCGCGCGCCGGCCCCTTAAGCTTTATGGTGGAGATGGTTACACCCTGTATAACGTAACATCACGCTTCTTTCCCCGAAGGGATAGTAGACAGAGGTGCTCCATAGTACACCGCCCCCCACTGCGCCAGTTATGTTCAAGTATTTCCACCAATGGGGCAGAAATACGGACTAAGTGCTGCTAATGAGAATTCCAAGTCAAAAAATCCATTGACGTCCGACCGGGGAATCGAAAACAGGATCTAATTGTCAGTAGCGCTTGTAATCACTAGACCAACGAAGCATTTACGTCCTTATTAGGAATCGTCTCTAATCCAAATTGGCACAAGTTTAGTACTTATGAAGCTAAGGAGTTCTATTCAGGGAAAACATTCTGTTTCGCCAATGCCTATAAAAAACAGGTACATAAGTGTTTTCCTTCTCGGATAAGAAGTTTTCTCCAACCACTCGAAATTCACAATAGTTTTAATCCAAGTATTCTACGTTTGAAATACCTAATGCTTTCGTATACATTGTAGTAGCTGCTTTTACCCTATTGTTAGGGAGAAAATCTATGTAGACTATTTACATTATGTCTGGACTTCAAAAGAGACTATGACCTCTGAGTTTGTTTCGGCTGTTTCTTCTCAGAGTAGTCAGGTACGAAACACCGGCCCCATCTAGTTTAAAAAAAAATTGACGTGTAAAAGTGTTTGTGAAAACCTACTTACAAAATAAAGATCATTTATCATTTATCATTTACAGTTTCGAGTTTCATTTATTCTTACAACTTTCAAATACAAACTTACCTCCTCCTTTACACGTTAGCTTACTACTAAGCGTCTTGAATAAACTTTTTGACGATACGATTTTTTTTTAGGATGGGAAATCATCAAATGACTTCTCCCACTCTGGGCGGGAGTGTCAGACTTTTACTGACTAAAACCCATCCATGTTCCTTCCTCGCCCTTTATGTTCCGGGGCCGCGGTATCTCTTTCGAACAGGCCCGCAACCCCGGCAGGCTTCGGCCCTTGCAGGCCCCTCCCCTTATGCTGACATCTCTTTGAGGCGCGCGTGGAACACGAACGCGCCGTCGACACGGCCTGTCGTCGTCGTTAGACGGACGGACGGACGGACGCCCGGACGGACGGCTAGCTAGCCCATAGCCAACCGTTGACGATCCCCTCCATTTGTGATTAACTTTTGCTTGTTGAATTGCACAGAAAATCTTGGTATCGAGGTGTAGCTTCACTTGGTTAGACCATCATGTAAGCATCACTTTCCTACGGTGAACATTATTTTTTTCAGGTTATCTAAAGAAACTTATGCTTCAACATGCAGAGGAGAAAGCTATTAATCACGGAACATGTATGGGGTGTTTTTGGATATCTCTAGACGCGAGGAATCTATTTTTTATGACGTCAGTATTTGGACCAACCCGTATATAGAAATGCTCCTTATTCTCTCTTATTCAAGAGTGGGCCTTCTCCCCTTTCGTACAGCGGTAGCGGTCCGCACCGCAGCCTCCGCCCGCGCCCTACGCCCTGCAGCCTGCAACTCTGCATAGTTCACCGCTCTGCGCTCGCGCATCGATACTCAACACCGCACTAATCACGAGTTAACACCTATTGTTAGTACTTCAGACCACTCGCCATTTGTATTTAGATGAATGTTGTAGTTTCTGATTGAAGTCTTAGAATAAACTTCGTGGCCACTAACTGGCTTTATTTTACAATCTATTTAATTAAGCCTTTAAAAAAGAGTGGTGGGAGGCCTTTGCTCAGGAGTGGGAGGTTAGGAGAAAAAGCAATTAAAAGCCAATTCTGAATGTTAAATTTTTCAAAATTGATTCTAGTTGTCTATTCGTGAATATATTTTCGCATGGAAAAGAATGAGCAATAATAGTACATTTTGATACAAGTGGAGAAAGTTTGTTATTGTAGTTCAAGGCGGTATTAACACACGAGCCGTAGGCGAGGGTGTTTTTGAGCCGAGCATTAAGATTTATATAAAAATGCGAAACTTAGTCCAACCGGCAATAACGGACATCAGTAGCGTTAATGATAATGTTATCCACAACTCACAACAACCGTTAAACAATTAGAGATCCTGAATCATTTTTAAACCTGATCACTTGTCACCGGATATGCACAGTTAATCTTTTCATCTTAAATGTTACCTAAGTAAGATTTAATCCACAGGTAGCAATGTAGCATATCTATTAACTCTCCTGCAGGAGACACGTAATAGCAGGAATTACTTGTTAATATTTAATTATACAAATGAGCCAATTTGTACATGTCTTAGCGAAGCACATAACTGCTATCTAGCGATAAGAAATACATTCACTAATTAATAAAGGAAAATTCTAGAAGTCTACACAAATATACGAGTAATACAAGCGCACATAAACATGAAATGTATATAATATTGAAGTAAGGAACGATAATGAGACAATTTTCTCCCTTTAAGCAGAGTTAAATAGTTGTGCGAGCGTCCAATGTCTTCATATAAAGGGTCTCGTGTTACAGCGCGCGCGTTGATGTCTTTTACAAGTGCGTCAACGCCTACGAATGTCACTCTTGCGCAGGTCGCAATTCCAGCCATACCCGACACTTAGGGCTGTCAATAACAGTTGCAGTCTTTCAACAGCTAATCAAGCCAAGCCTAGGACAACCGGTTATGGGCCGTTTACGGAACCCTGGTCGATTTCTCTGGTTTCTCATCAACGTCGAGGTGATATCGACCGGGAGACAATAAATCCGGTTCTGCTGCAGCGGACGGGTTGCAATTAAACTAGTGTCGCGACGGGGTTCGCGGACCGTGCGAAAGTGAAGCACGTGGGGGGCGAGAGGCGGGGGGGGGGGAGGAAGGCAGGGGCGAAGGCTCCGTCTGCACACGCACACAGAGTAGGAACTACAGTGCGATCAGCAGTGTTCCCTTAAAGCTCCCGGGCTATCCTTGCGAGTAAGAATTTATTTGTCCTTTGTGTAACTATTTGCTCTTAAATAGTTTCTTCAATACAATTTAAATTCTGAAAAAGAGTCAAAGATTTTTCATTTTCTGCAACAACTTTTCCATAATCTTGATTTTTTATCCCTGTCAGTACATCAAACCCCAAAGTATCAAATTCGAAGTAGGTGGTCGAAGCAATCAGGGTTGATTTGAGAGAAGGTGTTTTTGTTAATCCCCATATAGGCATACATATTAATTCCTTAAACACACTGGTTATTCTACTCTGTGTCGGCTAAGGTTCTGCGTGTGTGTCAGCGTATAGGTGTTTGCGAGTGTATTCAGTCCGCGCGCGCCGGCCGACGCAGACGCACGCGCCGCTGCCGAGTGCCATGTCGCGCTAGGCGCGCCCCCATGGTGTACCCCGAGGCGTCCCGCTGGGGCGCGCCAGACGCCGCGCTCGCCCCTCTCTACGATGACGTCTACAGAGGTCAGCTGATATTTGCAACCTCACCTATTTTTAACACATTCCCGCTGTGACTACCAGACAAAGTGACTTTCTGCAATCGTAAAGTGCCCCAACAGCCTGATTTCTTCATCTCAGCCTGCCGTCATTAATCCCCGGCTTTTGCCAGACTGATTTACCAGATGATAATTGTCTGGACCGACGCTTATTGTCCCGCGATGAAATGTTGCAAACGAATACCGGTAGACTTATTATCATCAGATAAATCAGACTTTGCATTGAGTTATTTAACGGAAAGAAACATCAACGAAATGTTTAGAATTGACATAAGCTTTCGGAAAGGTACGTCATTGTCAACTCCATTCTCTTTATTGAAGTTTCTGTTCGTTACTTATTGTTAGAAGTCACTTTATCTAGAAGATGCTGAAAACCTGAATCTGAGATCACTAAAAATAAAAGCCGAGGGAAATGCTTTAAGTGTTTTAGAACGAAACGTAATGCAACCTCCGGCTGTGCTATGCGAATCTTCTTTGTGTGTAACCTGTGTCTCTCCGGCAACCTGTCGACGTCCTGTACCACTTGAGCTTCGGCACAAACCTCTAGCGACCCTTACGCGTGAATATAATTATTATAAAGTTGATTAACATTTAAAATTCAAAACCGGTGCTTAACGACTCTTTTATTAGTTCTCCTTTTTTGTTTGACCCTAATCACGTTGTACTTTTAGCGCGATTTAACTTTTCAACATTGCAACCCCGGCTTCCAAATATATTTCTTTGTTCAGTCGCGCTTATTTTAAAAGCTTGTTTAAAAAAATCACACTTGGTGCGACTGGTCGGTCGCTGATGACTCAGGCGGCAGACATCTGTTACTAAACCATTATATTTACATTTCAATAGAGCCAGCTCATAATTGTAATGGTTATTTCATATTTGCCGCAGTGTTCACAGTAAAGGGTGAAATACTTTAAATCCAGTTCAGTTAGTTTTGTAACAGAAATAATAACACATCCAATTCAACTACTATAATATTCACAGATGAGATCGAAATTCCGAAAGCTTTTTTTCGATAATACATAGAATCGTGCAATTACCTGATTAAAGTTCAACTTTTATGAAGTAATGCTCCAACAAAATCCTTTTATTTGCCGAGAGGCTTATTCTTCGCACGTATGTTTCCTAATAAGATTGGTTTGCAAACATTTTCTTTGTTTGGATCTAGTAAAGCTTTAGCCGCCCGATCAAATTATAAGTGACCATTCTCATTACAGTTAATAGTAGAGGCATCTGGACTATGATCTGTATAATATGTTGGTGTTGGGAATTAAGTCAGTAACACCACAATGGAACAACAGGGAGAGTATTCTGAAACGCGTCCTTATTATCATGTTATGAGAATAAAATTCGCGAGCGTATCCTCCACCTGCGTCCGACCTCGTCTCGGCTCATTTTATAATGACATTACAGTAATTCCATACAAAGGCGTAGGAGTATGTATTATGTTCATAATGTTTCGACGTTGCCGGCTCGTGTTGAACGGTTGTTTTATTGATAATTGGGACCTACAGCTCAAGTCGGTGCTTTAAAGCTCAATTAAACCTTGAAAATTGAACTGTCTTAAGGAAATTCAAATTGTGATTTTATAGTAGGTTTCTCGTTTACGATCGTCTATAAAGTTTCTATGCTGGTTGGGTACGACTCATACTATGCGAGATGAGAAATGCAAGCAGGCCTATAACTAAAGGTACGACTTACGAGTTATTAAATGACCTGCGACTTTCAAATCGGCCTACATCGCGATCGCGTGTTCTATCTCGCGATTTCTCGTTATCGTTTATCGCATGTGGCTTGACGGTTTTTATGTCAATGATTAGTTTTAATTGGTCGTTAATATTTATAATTCGATGGTCTCATGTGATTAGCGACGTGGGTAGCTGTTAATTGCGTGTTTATGGGCTTCTTCACAATTTCGTGAATAGTTTCCCTTTTTATCGTCGTGTTAGAGAAATTTTGGCAAATATTTTAATGATGTTTTGATTACCGTATTTTTTGCTCACACTTATTTTTTTATTTAATTTTAAGCTGTTTAATGTTAGACTGTCTTTCTATTTGAATAATAGAACTTTAATTTTTCCTGCTCATTGTGTGAAGGTCTGATTTGGGCGAAATGTAAATTGGACATATTTTTGGAACTTCTCCAAAATACTACAATTTACATAATGAAGCCCAGGGTGACGGAATTTGTCCCTAATATTTACATTTGCTCGGACCGTAAAAACTTTAGAAAGTATATTTAAGAAATTTAAGACCAAAGGAATAATTTAGAACATACCAGGGAGGGGCCTCTTTGTCAATTTGTTAAAAAAGACGCATTTTCGCGACTAACTTAACTGTACAGATTGTGGCCTGACGGTTTTATTAAATAGGCGTGGGCTTTAATTTCTCACAATTGTTTTAAATTCCAGTTAGGTACTGAACTTTGCAAGCCTACTTGGGTTTTCAAAAGGGGATAAATATAATGACCACCATAAAATGCTTTGATACCCTTAGTTTTGTAACCAAACATAATATCTACTTAACACCAGAAAAATAAAGTCTAAAAATACAATAGTACCAGCTATTTTAGTCACGACTCCACTTTAAATTGTATTCGACCACCAAATTTAGTAAATGATCACCAAATCTTGACGACCAAATTAATGTATTTTTTTGCTTAAATAAATCACTGTGATTGCCATAAAATGTAGGCTTATTATCAAATAAAGTATTATGATGTCACCGTAAAATTATCAAACACGTTATATTACAATATAACGTGTTTTTTCTCGCAATATTGTAATGTCTCGAATTATTGTCAACTGAACATACGGAAGTATCTCTGCCCCCATAATCGGGACTTAGGGCACCCCCCGGTTAGGTTAGTTAGGTTCCTTTAAACCCTGCACTCGGAAATAGGGGCCCCGCGAAGCGGGGCTCCGTCGACTACGCTTTTTAGGGGGAATATAAAGTGTTTTAAGGTTATGTTTTATTAATCGGTATTTCTCAGGAATGGTGCATTATCTTTTCATGAGAGTTGTGCCACTGGGCAAGGGGGACCCCTCCTTCCCTCCACACCGCGTAAGTTGACTACCATCGCATGCATTTCACGAAAAATAATGCGTTTTGTTGTAAGCAGTATGTTCATTTGACAATAATTCGAGACTTTACAATATCGCTAGAGATATTACAATATAACGTATTTGACAATTTTACGGTGACATAATGTTCTGTGGCAATGACAAACTTCCTGCATTTGTATCAAAATGTTCTATATTTTGCCAAGGGTAATTTATTATTTATAATTATAAATCGGATAAGAAATGTAATTTTTTGCATGTTATTTCAAATTGAAATGTGGTTAATAATTTGATTTTCATTAACATTATCATTATCTTTGGGTTTGATTTTTTGGAGTCAGTTTACTTAAACAGGATAGCAAGATGTAAAAACTTTGATTATAATTTTATATTAAAACGCTGGTATAATTTTGGTGATCATTTACTACTTTTGGTGATCATTTACTACTTTTGGGATAAGAATGATTTATTTGGACTCATTTTGCTTAAATAGGATAGCAGAATTTAAAAACTTTGGTCATAATTTTACTTTAAAATGTTGGTTTAATTTTGGTGATCATTTACTATTTTTGTCTGCTATTTGTTACTATATCTGGTGGTAAGTTAAACATAAGCCTTTTCAAAACAACTCGCGAATATACAAAACTCTGCATCCTCTGATACCTCTAAGGAGCGGTTCATTCGAAGATGCTGCTACTGTGACCGTTAGCGGCGTCTGCGCACGTGGGGGTCCCCACACGGCGCGACATGCACGGGACAGTCTCAGATGCAATCGCTATTATTCTAGAAACTGCATCTCAAGTGTAACAGCACTTGGTGCTGTACGCAAGTTGTCTTGAGACTATCCTGATTAATGGAGCAACCATATTACTTTAAGGAGATCCGAATATGTGAGTTTTTGTTTTTTTTTTCTATATAATAAATTACTGTGTGGATTGTTCAAGTAACTGTTTTTTTTTGTTGTTGTACAGTATTTAAGTAATGCCTGTTAACACAAAGTAAAAGCCAAATGATCGCCTCAATATATTTTTGCTCTATTTCTGTTGGGTTTTCCGAACTGAACGAAATCTGATAGTGCGTTTTAAAACCAGCATTTATTTAGTTGCGGTCTAGTCTAAAAGCTTAAGGCCTAAGTAAGGTTTAAAAACTAAACTTATATTACATTTGAAACCAACTGCACCAACTGAAAGTCCCAGTTAGAAAGCTTTGAGCTAGATACAGAATTAAACACCGTGGAAATAGAAAATGGTCATAGAATTGGATACCTTCAGAGGGAGAAAGTGTTAATAACAACATTTGATCCTAGGTGTACTTATCAGATCGAATGAGGTTTCTGTACCTACTCGTGCGGTAAACTTCATTCCTCTTCTCAATTTCCTATTGAACAATCCTAAAGTATACATTTAGTTCAGAACGAATATTTCTTAGTCAAAGGCTATCGAAAAAAAGAATAACATTTCATCTTTGAGTTATTTTAACTCGAATCTATTATTTTTGTTGAAGAAAACTTGTCTGTTTAATGGTTCGTAGGGAAAATGGACAGTAGATAGGTTTATTTCTTCAATTTTGTTATTTCAACGTTTTACATCTTCGATATACATATACTTAAATATATATTCTGGCTGTTACTAAGACACCCACGTACACATAGAATCGGATAACATAATACAAATAATTGTATCTTCGAAACCTTAGCTGGTAACTTTATTTTTCTCTCCATCATCTTTTTTGGATCTTCCTAGCCTTTGCAAATGTTCGGGTCGGTTTCCAGTATAACGGAATGCATTTAACTTTTTTCCTTCTGTGATAATAACTATAATTTTGTTCTGACTTACATCGGAAGTTAGAAGACAGTCTATTAGGTCCTCCTGTTTTTGGTTCACTTAAGGCTTATGTGTACTATGGTAGTTCCATTACAAATCCGAATATTACGGTTATAATATAAATTAAGTTCAGCAACCTTAAAAAAAGAGCGAATCTCAGACTTATGACGATGTGAGCTATAAACAATAATCAGGAAATTACATAATACACAGCCATAACTGTCAGATGATATGGTTTTATTGACAGCGTTCCGTTAGCTGGCTGTATCCTCGCAAAATCACGAAACGAAGATGGCAAGAATATCGACTGTTAATTATGTATATTCTAACCTCAAAAAAGTTGATGAACTAAGATAAGCTCCCTTTTGATTATGCACTCAGCAAAAACTGGAAGTGTAACAAACTTTTTATCACATCTGATTTTTAAAGAAATTCGCAAGGAATGTGAGGGTGTTACGTTATTACATCGCAGTTTAATTTGAATGCTGTGAATTGGTATAGACTATTCATGGATATATCACAAGATGCAGTAGAAAACTTCCCTTCGTATGGTGATTCTGTAACCTTAGAGCATGTTTGTGATGTCCGTTCTTCATCGAAAAATCTCATTGCGGATCCTTCAGAAAAACTTTTAACATAGTCCGCTCCAAGGCTTTTCCGTTCCTTTAACTTTCTGTTGAGCTATAAGGACGTAATTTAAGTTATAATTACATTTCGAAAACAAGTATTTTGGACAAAATACTTTTACGAACTGTTTGTAATACTGTGATCCATTTCACGGAGATTTTACTCTGAAAATACTTCAATGATGTCACCGTCTTCTCGTAAGGATTATTTCAGATGTCTCTTGTCTGCTGTCAGCGTTAATCTTTTCCATTTTCTGCACTCAATAGGATCCATTGGTCGTTGAAAACTTTTCCTCTTTTCTTCGTAAGCCAGTTGATTTGAGAATTGTACCCATTGGATTGAGATTATGTTCAAAGTTATAGGTACTTATGCCAAGATCGATGATGACCGAATTCAAAGAATTTGGCTAAGTCCTATTTATGTCTAGGAAGCTAACGACTGTTATGGTAAATGATTCGTTTCTTGAATATTGGACCCAGACATTGCTAGTTAAAACTTAACAAGATAATACTGTAAAGTTAACATTTGACCTTGTGTACATATGATCACATGAGATTGTATCTACTCGACGCAAAAGCTTTCAGCTTATCTGTTTTGAGAAAGCGATTGTTTTGCACCTTATGAAGATAATTAATTAGATAACACTTACCGTACAAGTACAAACACCTTTTAAGGTAAACGTTTCTATTATCAGCTTTGTGTGCTCGTTCAATAGGATTCTGAGTTATGATGCCAGTTATTGCGCCGTTTACCTTAATTTGTTGAACTTGTATTAATTTTGCTGGTAATTAATTTTGTCTTGTTGTTTCTATGAGAACCGACCCGTTGTTTTGTTTTGTTCTGAATCAGCTATTCTTGGAATAGGCTGGGTATTTAGTTTCTGCAATTCTGGAGTGATTGTTAAACTCTTTAGTTCATGACATCAATAAAATCATTCAAATTGGCGTTAACAAATCCATTTAAAGGTACAAAATTCAAATTTTTTCACATATTTCATTCGTTCCTCATTCCCGTGTTACTAATGGATTTTTTGTTAATTAATGCGACAATCATTGTCAATTACGTTTGTTATAATTTGTTAAACAATTAATCAATTTGTAACACGTCAAACAGTGTAAAATAATCATCGCGTGTTGATGAGAACGTCCAAATAACATGAATGTTAATTACGAGCGCTGCGCTGCTAATGAACTTCAGTAATTTCATTCGTTTTTGGCAAGTCCGAAATTAATTGTAAGTTTTATGATATTTGTTAAATATAGTATACAGTACCGTTTTTTACATGATAGTCTATTTTTATATTTTTTGTGACTGTGTGAAGGTAATCATCGTGAAGAAAACGGCATGTCCTAGAAGAAAGAAATCTAAGGCATGTGATGAGACAATGTGAAAAAGATGTATCTTTTTTTTTTCTTTCTTTTCTTGCTTCATCGAATATATAATTAAGATAGATATACCCTGTTTCACAAACAAATCTATACTGGTCATTTGTAACGCGTTTGAATTTTATTCTATTTTGTCTATGAAAGACCATTCTTTTACTGCTTAATGTATTCATTTGCTGTCTCGTATCTCTGACTCTATCAAGAATCAATTTTCACTACGAATACAGAAGCTAGTCCATTTATAAATAAACTACTCGTAGCTGACCCACGCAACTTCGTCTGCGTCACATAAGAGAGAAAAACGAAAGGAAAAAAAAATACGTTCAAACATCTTAGTCTTACAAGCTAGTGCAATAGTTAGTAAAACAGTATTTAATTTAACAGTAATTAATTTACTATGCCATCTATTTTAATCTCCCCCACAGTCTGTAGAGTGCCAGAGTTCAATGAATTCGTCCCTTCCCCTGCAGAGGGTCACAGAAGTCCACAAAGGGGCACAGTGGGGCACAAAGCGACCCTGATAATGACATAATTACTGCTCGGCAGGTGTATCGCAGGGTATCGCAGGGTGACGCGAATAACTGTCCTTCCACCTGTTATGATCTTATGATCCTTTTGTAGGGCTGCGCTAGGCGTCTTTTGTTTGACGGAAATTTGACAAATATGTAACTATTTGAAGATTTTTCATACAAATCTCGATCAGCTGTTCGGACATATGTATGGAGAGTGTTTTTTTTTGTCTGTTTTCGGAAAAGTCGTAGAACAAATGTTGTTGGTTATGATGTAAGTAACCCTGTATAGGTTGCCATTCAGATGATGTTTTGACTGTCTCTTTTGAAGTCAATATGTTTGGTTTGAATTTATATGCGGAGATGGTTTTTGGTTGACATCACAAAAATAGACTGTCCCTTTTTGGCACGTTTTTTTGTTTGTTTAGATTTAAGGATCGAGACCCGGCCATAAAAACATTCAAATTCTTCAGTTAGAAGTTGTTATCCGATATCAAAAACTTAACTAAGAAGTACTTATCTAGGTAAATAAAAGATATTTGTAGCGGTTCTTCAAATTACGGAAATTGCCGCTCATTGAACGACAATCAATTTCCCGATAGTCCTTGTAAGCTCTGGAACGACAATCTTTCACTCCAAACTCTTTGCCCTATCCGAGACAGCTAAATGTAAACAGTAAATAGAAAACACATTGCAGACTCAGGAAAACAATAAAACAGTGGAACCGAGTCCATAAATTGAGTTTCGCGATAAACTATCTTACGATATATCCCCGACATGATATGCTGACTCACATAGTACGAATTCCACGGGCATACAGAGCTGGTATTACATTATCTGTGATACGGAGTGTGCCACAGATCTCCCGCCCACTGGCACACCTCTAGTAACCGCTGAATATCGATAGGACTAACACAAGGCTCGTAGTTGCGATTTCGCAAACGTGGGCTGACTGCGATTTTGTCGCATTGTTTCGTTTGTACGATGCGTGGTATGCAATGCGACTAAGTGTTTTTTTTCGCTAAACGAATAAGAAACAATAATGTATTTGCCTTATTGAGTATTTATTATGATAGTTCTGCAATTAACTATTGAATCGTTAACAGGCCATAGATCGAATTCTTTTGTGAATCGACATAGTTAAATGCCATAACAAAATGAATCTATGTCTCTACTGAGCAGATTTTAAATCTCCCAATACAGATTACAACCCAGAGAACAAAGCTACAAAACCTTCATCGTTGTAATTTGACTTGTGATCACAAAATCGCACGACCAAGTCGCATGCACACCTCTAGCCTTACAAGGTACAACACTACTTCATTATTCCCAACGCGCGTCGTACGATTATTTCGCATAATAATTCACGGATTATTTTGGGTGTTAATACTACTAACCTAGCGTTAGAGTATGCGATGCACGTCCGACCTCGACTTCCTTCCAGACTTCGAGGATTAAGCCTTAATATGGAGATGTATGAGGTGTTGTACTGTCAAGTTTTGGAGTACGAATTTGAATATGAATAAGCTGTTCCAGGGGTTACGGGTTTCGGAGTAAGAATAAGTAACATTAAGCTAACCTGACTCGTTTGAAGTTGGAGTTACGAGGTAACTTATGGATATGGATTATGTTGGATTAGTGTGTTACCAATAGTTCATCACCTCAACTTTTTTACTAATTTATTTATAATTACTTCGTTCGCCTGAAATTATTATAAAAATATTGCTTCTCTATTTAAATCGGGTTTTGTTAACAAGATCATGGGTTTTGACTATTTTTGCATGCAACTTTAATCCATCTTCTAAAATATTAATGGGCTAAATTACTCTATAAAACATCAGCTATCTGCCAGTAAAAGTCAAGATCGGCCGTTTTTAGAGATTAACTGGAACAAACAGTCAGACAATGAGACTCAACAAATAAAAAACCTTTTTTTTATAAAAGTACCAACATTACTTTCCTATGCATTCAGTAAAAAGCTGTAGAGTTTTATTAATTAATTTATTAATTATTGAATTTTATTAATTTGTTTAGATATAAATAAATAATACGTTGACTCTGTTTTCTCTTGCTTCTACTTATGTGAAAAGCGTTGCACTCGTTATGGGCGAATAAGTGGGTCAGCTTAACGTTGTTATAGATTTTCACCAAATTCGTATTATCATAATTTATTTTATGAATGACGATAAACCATCACTTAAGTTTGTGACAGACATCATGACAATGCAAAATGGTGGTTTCTGTTAGTGGTCTAATTGAAACAAGCAATTTGACAACATGTATGTTGATTGATGGAGCGTTAACGATGACGGAAAAGTGAAAAGTGGAAAATGGATTGACAAACACTATCGAAAAGCATAAACATGTCAATCCTGTTGAACGTCTATAGTAAAATACGAAAAGATTTGCCAATAAACTAGGTCTTCTGGTTTATAAACTTTTAACATCATCATCTGCATAGCCTTTTCCCAACTATGTTAGGGTCGGCATCCAATTAAACCGGATGCAGTTGCTATTTTACATGAAGCGACAGCCGATCTGACCTCCACAATCCAGTAATATAAACTAGGTAATATTGGATGACCGATTTTCGGCATTTGACTACTCCTAGGGATAGCGACTGTCAAAGGTCTTAAATGACAGCTGGAGACAACAGCTTAACGTGCTCTCCAAGGTATGGAGGAATCTTGGTATGTAATGGTGGTCATCCATCCACGGACCAACCTCAGCAAGCACGACATAACCTTGCAGATGGACTCGTGAAGCTGTCCTTTCTTAGCCACAAGCTCCAATTTTACTTTAACGCATATTAAGACGTTTAAAATAAATCATAGACTACCCCAATCCCCACTACAATAAAACTCACGACTAACATCAAACTGCTATCACCAATTTACCTGTAATCCATCGAATTGTTTAATGCCTCTCAAAGATCCTTGGTAGCCGTAATCTATCGGTTAGAGCCGATCCCTTGGGAGGCATACACGCGAGTTACAATGTATTTACGAATTACGAGTCGTTACCACATTAGTTTGTGGTTTTTATACAAGGTTCAAGTAGGATGACCTCGTGGCTAAATAATGACAACAACACATGTCGATCTTTTAGGTTAAGCAACGCTTGCATAGGTTGTTTTGTGGATGGGCGACCATCCATTCTTATCGTAACCCTTCCATGCTTCGTACAGCAAGTCGATCAGCAGGTCTGAAACAGTCGTTACGGGTACAAAAAACCCGAAAGTCTCAACAACCAGTCTTACCATGGAGTAACATGTACCCTAGAAACTGTGTCGTAGAGGTCAGATAGCAGTCAGAGCAGCGTATTCAGGATCCAAAATACTGGAGTTCAGCTGCAACTGGATAGATTAGAAATCGGCCCCAAGAAAAGCTATGAAGGTGCAAAGTTCAAGAACAAGCTAGAAATGTATGATGACTAAGCGTCTGTAACTCTGTTTAACACAATTTTTTCTCTAAGACGTGCGACAATACAAGGTCCAAATATCAAAGTATTGTGTCTGAGTTGTCTTTTTAATAGACAGGTATTGAAGATGAGTTCAAGTGCTCATGAAGTTTAGTTAGACAGAGACATGCCTTTTTGCTGTTCATTTTCTCGTTTACCTTTCTTATTTTCGTGAAAAACGCTAGCAGTTAGCAGTAAAAATGTGTCAGCTTGATAAAATATTCAGACACGAAGTAATAGGATAAGGAAAACGCGTCCAAAACTGTTCGTAGTCATGTATTTAAACCACTTACAACTGTGCCTACAATCTACATCATTATATACGTGTACCAAAGAGTTCAACTTCGGTGATTATACTTAGGTATAATTATGTTCATACATGAGCCCGTAATATTGGCACTTTGTTTGCTACCACGCAGTCAATTTAGAACTTTACTGCTCGGAATTTACGAGCCTATTTGCATTGGATTGATCAGGCTTTCATGTGATATTAAAACTAGTTGCATCGCTGGTTTTGTATGCTCGTATTTTGTAGCTATAAACTAGGCTATAAGCTTGTATTAAGCTGGGGTTTATACGTTCTGTGTTTTTGGATTGATAGTCCATTAATTTAAACATTAAATGAGTTGCAAAAATTCAGGTTTCAATTGAATCTCATTTTCAGTGGTGTCTACAATCTTTACTGGTACTGGTTAAAAGTTGAGTTTTTGAAAAAGTATGACTATGACAGATATATCAAATGGTTGAGATAGAAAAAGGTACTTTGGTTGAAACAAGATGCTCACTGTATAGAATTGAAGGCTTTAGAGAGGGGTTTCGAATTCAGGTATGTCAGTTTTTCTGTCACGTATCTTCTGACTGAACCGATCGACGTATGTATGGAAAAACTTTGTTTTAGTTAGTAGAGTTATCGTTTTTCGGCGAAGTTAATACCCAAAAAAGAATTAAACTGTCTATTCGTTATATTGTTACAATAACCAAAAATGGCCAGCCTAAAAAATCAAAAGGTCAGCAAGGAGTAATGTAACCTTGTAACTGCAGTATTAGGGTTACGTAGTCAACTAGAAACCCTTCTAGTTTCGCCATGTCTGTCTGTCCGTCCGTCCTCGCTTAATCTCTGTGCCGTTAGCACTCGAAAGCTGAAATTCGGTACCAATATGTGTATCAATCAAGCCGACAAAGTGGTAAAATAAAAATTGGAAAAAAATGTTTTATTAGGGTAGCCCCCCTAAGTATATGTAAAGTGGGAAATGTTTTTTTTTTTTATTTCAACCCTAACGAGTGATATATTGTTGGAAAGGTATTTAAAAATGAATAGGGTTTTAGTAAATTCATTTTTATGATAATGTCAATAATTTCGGAAATAATCGCTCCAAAAGTAAAAAACAATGTGTCTAACTTTTGAACCATAAGTTTAGAAAATATGAAAGGAATCTGAAAAGTAGAACTTTATAACGACTTTCTATGAAAATCATTTTGAACTTGGATGGAAACAACAGTTTTTGTTATATATGTCACCGTAAAATTGTCAAATACGTTATATTGTAATATCTCTAGCGATATTGTAAAGTCTCGAATTATTGTCAAATGAACATACTGCTTACAACAAAACGCATTATTTTTCGTGAAATGCATGCGATGGTAGTCAACTTACGCGGTGTGGAGGGAAGGAGGGGTACCCCTTGCCCAGTGGCACAACTCTCATGAAAAGAGAATGCACCATTCCTGAGAAATACCGATTAATATAACAGAACCTTAAAACACTTTATATTCCCCCTAAAAAGCGTAGTCGACGGAGCCCCTATTTCCGAGTGCAGGGTTTAAAGGAACCTAACTAACCTAACGGGGGGGTGCCCCAAGTCCCGATTATGGGGGCAGAGATATTTCCGTATGTTCAGTTGACAATAATTCGAGACATTACAATATCGCGAGAAAAAACACGTTATATTGTAATATAACGTGTTTGACAATTTTACGGTGACATATACATACATACAACAAATTATAAAAAGAGAGGAACGATAAAAAACAATTAAAAAAATGTATATGAAGAAAACAAACAAATTAAATGTGGGATAAGTTCTTATGTCTGCAGAATATACACTTTTCTAAATTATTAATCAAAACTCTTAGAATGACTGAGATATCTTCTCTTCATTTAATTTCCCCATCGGCAGTGTAACCGCCGCTGTCATCGTAGTATTTGATTAGTCGAGAATTGTTGATTGCGACTTGCGAGGGTCGGCAGTCGACTCGGGGTCGATATTGATAAGGTCACGTCAAGGGGTAGGAGTTTACGGAGTAGGCACGTAACTAACTTGACTTAGTAAGGTTTACGTTTGACTTTACTGCATCATTCATGAATTATTGGTTAGTAGCCTTATCCAATCCTGATTATTGAGGGTGTTTAGTCTTAGTCTTAGCTTAATTCTGCTATTTTAATAAATTCGTCACTCCAACACGATTCCATTCTCATCCCATTGTCATTTTGCTTAAAGTTCGTAATCTGCTAAATTCACAATGGTCGGTCGATGGTCTCGTAATAAAATTGTATTTTAATGGCATTTTCGTATTGCCATTATTATAAAACTATTAGTAGAAATGGTTTTTGAAATCTACTGCTAAATGCGAACATTTATTCATGCCAGATTTCATGTACGAGATTATCATTCTATGACATTTCTTTCAATGGAGTCTCACTGGTTGTTAATTGAGAAGTCATAATGACGCCATTATATTAGTAGATTACCAAACTTGTCAGAACTTGACAGAACTTGATCATTGTGACTTCAATGATCGCCAATTCTGACACTATCGTAATAGCAGAATCGAGGCCCTGTAAATGACACGTGTACTTAATTCGAAATCGTTGATCTACCTATATGTGAAATGTACTCGTATTGTCTATGTATGTATAGTTAGTTAGTGCTCCCATCTATACTTCCATACAAATAAATTGAAATGTCTAGTTTGTAATTTCAAAATAATAGCGTTTTACTGAATGCAAATAAAAATACAACGTGTTACAAAGAGGGTATAGTCATATGAAAGGGTGTGCTACAGACCATCAAAGTGAATGACTTTCTCCATAGGACCACCATTATAATCTTAAAAAAATAAACAGTTGTGTCATACATTTGGCCGGTATTGAAATTTTGTTAGGGGCTTTGATTATTTTTTAGCGATTAAGATGGTGGCTCCATGAAGAAAGTTGTTCAGTTTGATGGTCTGTAGCAAAACCTTCCATATGACTAACAGAAAATACACATTTTTTTTTTTTGTCTGTCCGTTTGTTCCGGCTAATCTCTGAATCTGCTGTACCGATTTTGACGGGATTTTTAGTGGCAGATAGCGTATGTTATAAGGAATAACAAGGCAAGCTAAGGGTACTTTTTTGAAAATTAGGGTTCCTTAAACCCTTGAAATTGTTATCAAATTCACGTTGACGAAAGTCGCGAAATCCGTATTAATAAAAATCTCGATATTAATTATACCCGTTGATTCTTTTACCCGGAAGGGGAAGGCTCAATGAATATTGATTATAACACGTCCAAACTCACGTGCTCCAGAAATGTCAAATTGTGACCTTTCATTGACGCTGGCGTCGCGGTCGCTGGCTTCGTAAGCAATAACATAAAAACGGTAAATTAAGTAGTTATTTTGGGAAACAGACCATTGCCTGATGAAAAATAAACCTATACAGGGCGTAAAAGATTGTTCACGAAACCGTCAACTAAGCTTTCTGTACATCAAACTAAGAAAATTTACGCAAAATTGATTGCTGGGAAACGACTTTTTTTGTGGTGAAAAATCACTCAACGAAACGCACTCAAAACGTAAACGGGTAAGGAGGTATTATGACCTTAAAAACTAGTCTTAATTGAAAAAAAAAACTTTCGGAAAAGTTGGAACTTTGACGTCCAATATCTCCCTAACTAGTAGGTTTCCAAGTATAGTCCGAAATTAAAAAAAATATCGCAATGTCGATAACTTGGCGAACAAAACCCTTCGGCTTCGTTTACATTCTTTTTTCTTTATTTTAAACATCTATTAACCCTTTATGTAAAGATGAATGCAGGACAACACATAAATAAAAAAAATGGTAAAATTGTGATTATAACACTAGTTTAAAGTAAACAAATGAGAGAATTAAAAAATAATAATAATAACGAAATCATAAGAAAAAAACAAACAAAATACAAAACAGAATTTGTCCTGTACAAGACCAAAAGGCTCCTATCTCAGCATGGTGCTGTAACATTTAAAAAAAAAACGATGAGTCGATCAATGACTTTATTAGGACCACGAGTTAATCCCCCATTTTTTTTTGGGCTAGGAAATCATGAAATAAATTCTCCCACTCTGGGCGGAGCGGGAGGGCGTGTCAGACTTTTACTGACTAAAACTAGTTGTCCTACCTCAATGACTAAAACCCATCCATGTTCCTTCCTCGCCCTTTATGTTCCGGGGCCGCGGTATCTCTTTCGAACAGGCCCGCAGCCCCGGCAGGATCCCCCCAAAAGCTTTGATGAACTCGGACGTATACTTATATTGTTGTATGATTAAATTAGAAGGTTATAGCTTAGACTGACTCGTTGGTCTAGTTATCCACGGTTGATGGCCATTTCATGGGAACGCCCCTATTTCATGGGATTTAAACATATCTGGCGAAATGTGGGTGTACTGTTAAGGGTACCTCTGCCGAACCCTTCCACGGGTTTACAGGCGTGATGTTATGTTGATGCAATAGTTTAGTTAGTAAATGCAAAAAAAAAAAGTTCTTCAAGATCAATTTACCTTTTACTACAACTTTGTAGGTTAACCCAAGCAAAAGTATACTCATAAATGGGTACTCATTCGTATTTTGTAAAAAAATATATGCTCATACAACCTGCAAAAAGTACTCGCTTAGAAACAATAGTGACGGTTGAAAAAGCCCATCCGTTAATGAGGACTGTGCATCAGCTGATTTCCCTCAAGTCACTCGGTGGCTGTATTTGGACCACAACATATGAGCTGTAGCTTTCATTCCCGGCATCCACCTGCATAAAGGTCGGGAAGTAGACATCCCACGGGAATATATTACTCGGATCATATGTTTTTTTGTACTTTATTAGTCTGAACAAAATTCTTAATAATTAATTACGATCTAGCCTGAAAGACTAATAAGAAATTTAACTCTAACTTAACATCACGTAACGATAGAATATGTTAAAACTAAGAACAGTGTTCATTTGCTCTCTTACACAAGTCCGTAGCACTTTCTTAGAGTCTAATATAATTTATAAAACACTATGTTCATGTGTTATATGTATAGCACAATGCCAAACTTTGTCAAAAGCTTGCACGACATCTAAAAACACGGTGGCGCAGACTTCCTTGTTTTCAAGCGTATTTTCAATGATGTTAGTTATTCTATGTGTTCCTGGTCTATTGTTGAGTGTTTTTCCATGAAGCCAAATTGATGATTTGGAATAAGGTCTTTATATTCTATTATTGGTTTTAACACGGGCAACAGAGAAATAGGTCTATATGATGATGCTTCATGGGGTGGTTTCCCAGGCTTTGCAATCATAACTTCAGCAACCTTCCATGACTCAGGTACATGTGTTAAGATTATTATAAATGTAATGTGACTAGCTTATGGGCATTGCTCATGGCTTCGCCCGCATGGAGTACGGTTCTTGTCCCATGAGATCGTACGCCGGGATAAAAAATATTATATGTATTAATCCAGGTTATAAACTACATGTGTGCCAAATTTCATCGAAATCCGTTCTGTAGTTTTTGCGTGAAAGTGTAACAAACATCCGTCCATCCTTGCCAACTTGTGCAGAAGGAGGATAAGATTATGGGTGACACAAATTGCGAAGCATTTATGAGCCTTCCAGAACTTACATGTGATGTGTTTCAGCAACTTTGATACGATAGAAGGGTAATCTAAATTAATGTCTGACATTCAGACGTAGGTACAGGAGTAGATGTGTAAACTGTAAGCGGATGATGGGGTCATTAAGTTTCAATTTCATAACAGCTGTTAGTTTGATTGATGTTTAAGTTAATATTATTACCTTGAAATAAAATAAAGTTACATACAATATGTAGATAAGAGATCAAAATTGTTAAATCAAAATCTTATTTGGTTCTCCAAAAATGTAGCAGCATCATGGAACTAATAAGTACTAGCACCATAGACACTGGCCATTTACAAA
This sequence comes from Xestia c-nigrum, assembly GCA_916618015.1. Classification (NCBI taxonomy): domain Eukaryota; kingdom Metazoa; phylum Arthropoda; class Insecta; order Lepidoptera; family Noctuidae; genus Xestia; species Xestia c-nigrum. Next base: position 5,872,730 of record OU745245.1, on the reverse strand, counting down.
AATATAAAGAGCAAAAACACTGTTAATTTATAAAATAAAACCTGCACCACCTCAATAATTCGATTTCCTTTTAAATCCTCAGCGTTACAGTTCGTCTACACGACCTTATTTTTTACGAACATAAAAAAAAATATTACGCTGTCAGTAAGTCCAGTTAAATAATAAAAACCGCGATGTCGGCGCATGATTGGATGAATATAATTATTTATTGATGTCGTAAAGTGATCAATACAAAGTTAAACGTACATAATGATCGGTCGACTAATTCTTTAAAATGATTGGCTGGAGTTTTGTTTCCTCGTGAACAACTGGTTTTTGTAATGTGAGGCAGTTTCGGCCAGTGTTGTTATTTTTGGTCGATTGAGGTGAAGTTGGATTATGAATTTATGGTTTTAATAAAGTGTGCTGGTGAGTCATAGACGAATTTAAATTGAGAATCCTTTTGAGGTTGTTGACTTTTATTTAGCCATATTTTTTATGATAATCTTTGTTCAAACTTCTCCAATCTGCATTTCAATAGTCAAACCAAAGAACACTTACAGCTATTTCACAGTAAATTTACCAGTTACACATTATGACGTCTATAGTTTAATAAGGTATCGCAAAATCAGATTTAAAATAACATTAAGGACACCAGATTGGCGAATAAATAAAAACCGTAAGTAATATCGCAAACAAAACATGAGATGTATCCAACTGTCTGTGTCCACTGTCCAGTAGTGTCCATGCCGCTTCATGCGTCTGTTCACACGATGTGTCTTTATTCCGCGAGTGACAGACAGACGTCCCATTTCACTTCCGACACGACAGACGCGCCATCTGTTGCCGTTTTCATGGCACATTTTGGTTTTACTTATTTTTGACACTCGGCTGTTTCCTCGGTTCCGACCGTGCGAATTTCGCTCGGTTTTCCGGGATAGTAAGTAATGAAAATTTACGCTGCGAGTAAAATCTCTGGGCGTGGTTATTTCGTTCCTTTAAAAGCTTATTTTTAAGCTCGATTATGATTTATTTAGTGTTTTTTTTTAAACTAGACTTTTCGTTTTCAACCATCTTACGGCCATTATAAGTAACTTATTGTTTGGTTTGGTAGGTTGCTATCTCTGTCTGTTTGACATTTTGTTGTTTGAAAATCTTTCTTTGATTTTTCTATGCATCAAGTGACAGGTAAAACACGCGGATAAGATATTTCAAGCTAACTTTGTGTATAGAAACACTGATAGCTGCGAGACGTGGTATTTTAACTGTAAAACGGACCTCAGGATTTACAAAAAACATCGCCAAAGTAGTACCAGAAAAGTGAGTTCCCGCTTCATCCCACCCAGTTACCCTAAGCGCAGGTACCTACCTAGTTATTCAGGTTAAACCTTTAATTAGGTTTTCCTTAATAAACCGCCGGCAGTAGAGCGTGAATTTAAGCCCTCAATGGACCTAAGATGCCCAACGCTTACCTACCATTTTCATTATTAAACCGAACAGTTACTGTATGGTACAGTCCCTATATCTCCCTCCCTAGGGCTCACAATCATGTACATATTCGACAATTACATAGTCAATACAATAATAGATATTCTGGCGTGTGGCATCGGGTTTCTGCGTAATATCCCCCCTAACCGCAACGCTCTGGTATGGCTTTTAAATAATTAATTTGGCTTCATTAATTGAATTGGTATTAGACTAATTGATTTTGTCATGAAACTATTACTAAAGCGAATTTGATATTAGTAAAATTTGCTAGAATTTAAGTTATTAGATCCTTTTCGGACTGATAGTGTTACTTAATTCTAAAAACCGACTTCAAAAAAAAAAACAAAAAAGTGAAAAATAACTTTAGCTTCTGAAGTCGGTGACCTTTGTTTCATTGCTTTAGTTTTTTTGTCACCGACTTCAGAAGCTAAAGTTATTTTTCACTTTTTTGTTTTTTTTTTGAAGTCGGTTTTATTTTTTGCAAAAAAGTTTTTATTTTTCACTTTTTAGTGGTTCACATGTGCTTGACATACATGAAAAGTGCATACCGTTACAATTACAACAAGCCCAAACACGACTAGGGTACATTGTTTCATTATGGAGTTCCGTGACTCTTGGCTTCATCATCAGATCTGATGGTAGAATGGTTCTTATCAAACGCAAATGCTTCACTTGTTGTAGAAAATACCAAAATCGCAACACGTTTTCATATAAAATTTGAAGAGTTCCCTCGATTTCGCCAAGATTCCATCATCAGATCCCGACTTGGTGGCTATGGGACCATTTGGGAAGAATATCCTTTCCAACAAAAAAAAAAAAAACCAAATCGGTTGGCAAGCGACGGAGTTATGCCCGTTAACAAGCCCAAACACGACTAGGGTACATTGTTTCATTATGGAGTTCCGTGACTCTTGGCTTCATCATCAGATCTGATGGTAGAATGGTTCTTATCAAACGCAAATGCTTCACTTGTTGTAGAAAATACCAAAATCGCAACACGTTTTCATATAAAATTTGAAGAGTTAACATACCTAACTGTCGAAATATGGGTATACTGTACACATCTGCGTACCCCCTCAGAGCATACAGGCGTGATGTTATGTTATGATGTTGTGTAAACAATAAACATCCAAGCGATTGCAGCAATCACGACAGATTTGCTGTCTATTATTGAAGAGTTCCGTTCCATATCTCCGAAGTTCGTGATCAGATCATGACAATATTTCTATGGGACCAACTTGGAAGTATACCCTTTCAAACAAAAAAAGAATTTTTCAAATCGGTTCAGGCGTCTTTGAGTAATCGGTGAACATACATAAAAAAAAAAATACATACAGTCGAATAGAGAACCTCCTCCTTTTTGGAAGTCGGTTAAAAAAGACAGACAAACCGTGTTTCTCCAGTTGTAGACAACTGTCTTAATTTACGAGTCGCGTAGGCAGACTTTATTTTGTGCAATTTATTTCAATAGGTTTCTACTAACGTTGAAGGAAAACATCTTGCGGAAACTACTGTGTCTTACCGTGTGAAACATTCACATAAAACATGTTGAAATCTCTATTGCTCTCTTCTTTTGTTTTATTTATTAACTTATGTAAGTACATACAAAACACTTAATACAGAAAATTATAAACATTTAAAGATAAAGAAACACATTAGAAATGACTTCCAACAGGGCTGCAATAGGGGAGTTGGATGAGAGACGTAGACACAGCGTGTAATTGACACATTGACAACATGATCATTATTATCTTAGCAGACATTGTGTTTTATCTGAACGTTTTGCCGGTTCGATACGCATAGTTAAACGCAGTAGAGCTGTGTTTCCACCAGAGATAAGCGAGGATGTGTAGAGAGGGATGTGTCTGGAACTAATTACATAGCTAGAAATAATTCAAGCTGTGAAAAAGAAGCGATATTATTGCTTAGTTTCACACACATCCCTCGGTCATCTCTGGTGAAAACGCAACCTAATTTGTCACGACACATCCAACACAGACTGTTGGGCCCACGTAGTGAACTGGTGACAAATGGATTACTTCTACTCAGTGTTCTGCAAATTTAATTGGTGTACATGTCGCTAAATTAAATTACCTCTCATTGGAAATTAAAAGGAAACTCTGTAAGAACTTTCAGTGGTTAACATTAATTATGCCAATTGACGAGCGAGAGAACGAAACGTTATCATGAATCCTACTTTATCGAACAGACAGAATTGCTAACTACTTTCATTTGTGGACGACTAGCGACATCCAGCGTAACCTGACACGCGATGAAAAGTGGAACTAAATTCATTGTACTACTTTTGACATTTGCCTTTGGCTAAAAGCGCGCGCTCGTTTGATTTGACGTTTTTCTCATTATCGATGCAAATTACATTTGAAATCACTATAACGTTTAAAATTATTTTTAATTTATTCGTTTTAGGTATTTATTATTTCGGAAGCTAATTATTCGATTATAATATCTTGACCCTATATGGTCACTACCATAAACTAGTTTTGATCCTTTTAATGTTATCGAAGTATAATGAAAATGTCGATTTATGGCTATAATAATGTGTTTGTGTCAAAATTAATAGAAACCATTAACTTTTACATTATATTCTGTAGGAAATCACGAGCCACTAGTACATATTTAAAAGGTTTCTGATTTTGTATATTTTCGTTCATTGTGCATTATTTACATAGCATTGGATAGCGACTTTAGATTACAATATTCCTCTATATAAACATAACGTAACATAACATTTCACATGTTATCACCGAAAAATTAAGGATTGGTCTCTTTGGACACCTCCAACACTCCTCTATTCCAAATAATATATTCCAATGCTATCGTCTATTTCTCAAAATATGAATTTTCTCTACAATAGTATGTTCTTTGAATAAACTCGTTTTCTATTCGCAGAAGCGCTTCCAAGTTTGAATTTCGAACCCTTAAACTTTTCTATCTGGGTCATTGGTCAATTTTATTAGATAAATAGAGATGTTCTCCCCTTGACCTTTAGTTTCCGCGGCTCCGACCTTTGGATTCGGGTTCCGTAAGTTTTCACTCGTCCTTTATTACGAATCCCTTTTTGACATATGACGTTGTGATACGGGAATTATGATTACTCCTGCGTGTTCCATGCGAAGGGGGAACGATGCGAGCTATAAAATTATAAGTATGTGGAGTTTATAGGTAGGCCTTTGTTCTCAGGTAAACAAAGGTATAATAGCGGTGTTTGCATAACCGCAATTATGGTAGAAGGGAAGGCATCATGCCATCGTTGGAGTAATTAAAATACTATGAAAGAAAATACAACCCTATTTGCAAAGAAGACCATTAGGTGAGTTACGGCTTTGATCCCATCCCTCATTTGTCCGGCAGGATGAGGCAAAGGACATCATTAAAAAACATTATTCCGTCGGCCATAATAGAAGATTTGGGTACAGATCAGAGGGTCGTAAATCACCATTGCCTAAGTTTTAACCTTAAACCGCCTATCAGAAGTTACTATTATTTAGAATTTTAGAAGATACGGCCGACAATCTTACACGCGATTAAGCTTAATCAATGTCTACCAAACGAATATTTAGGATGAGCTAGCAATAAGTCACTCTAGTATGGTTGTAGTAGTAGAACTCTTTCTGATTGAGCTCGTCCGGGGAAGCACACCACCAAACCTATTTCTGCCATGTTGCGTTGCAGAAAAAAACCTAAAAGCTTAAAGGTTTTCCTCTGAGATAGAAACGCTTTAAGTAAAACACAGATGTCTAAAGTCCAAAAAAGGTACCACATCTTCTTCTTCAGTGATAAAACCACCGGGTGGACCACCGGGTCGTTTACCATCCAAAAACATATCTTAAAAGTTAAGTAGGTCTTAACTCGCCACATATATATGTAGGTCATGTTTCATTTGTATACTGCCTCGTCACTGCGCCTCTGAGCCAACTCAATCGACAATTTACGGGCCTGTCGAGTGTCGACGTCTGTATTCCCTCAAGAGTTCAGACTCAATTGTTGCTTTGACAATACAGTCCTGTAGGTACTAGGGTATTCAGTACTAAGTATTCAGTTGTATTAACATACAAGCTATAGAGTAATCTTAACATATCTGCGTATAACAGGACATTACGTTAGTTATCCTTTAAAGGTTAGGCAGAAGTGTGCATAAGGTACACCCACATTTTTAAGCGACTTTTAAAATAAGAGGAGGTTACCTAGGTATATGTTAGTTCCACTAGCAGGTTATCTTTTTTTACATCTTTTTGTGGTTTATATTTTGGAAGCCTTTTATTGTTTTTGTCAATTATGTTTATGTGTAATAGAATGCGAGCCTATTGCCATTTTCAGAAAAAAAATACTTCGATCGGCAATTAAGAACTGAAAGAAAAACCCAATAACAGTTTGCTTGATTTACGAAACCTAAACCGTTTGAAATCACTATACTAACAAGGCAGTCTATCTCTGTGTTTCTTCCCAAATATTTCGGTTCAGAATTTCCGCAACACAAACAATGCTAAAGTGAAAAGTTTTGTTAACAAACTGTCACGCTAATAAATTAACGAGTTGACCTTTCTCTGTAAAATAATCTATGTGGGCGCGAAACCCACTTTATAGTCTCAGAAACTCGCAGAATCATCGGTGCACAGATTAAATCTGCACGTTAGCGAGATGACTTGCAAAAAACGAAGGTGAATCATAATGAAAGAAACGTGTTAAAATCCCATACATGCTTTGAACACATTGTTGAAGTGTTCTTCATTAATTTCCCACGAACTTTCACGGAATAAATTGTCATAACTGAACAGTATTCTCGTGAGAAAAGTATCAACTGACAGTCCCGAAGTAATTATTATGTGTGATATGAAATGTTCGTCAATTATAGTCGGTTCGCCATTTACTGCTCTATAGACGCAGTCGGCTGATTGATTGGTCCAACGGTAGTTTGGCTGGCACTTGATGACTGCGGCTTCAGAATCAATACTATTCGACATGAAACTAGCGGTGAGTGTAACTGTGGGGTTATATCTAAATGGACACAACATCGTAGTTATAAATACTGTGTTTCACAATTTAGTTTCCATGAACATATTTTATGTGAACAAATGTTTTATTGGAAAAACAATTAAAAAACTCGCACATGCAGTTTCAAACCGTTTGTGTTTATTTTTTTAATAGAATTTGTTCATGCTGGTGTAAATGAATTAAGAATAACAAATTTTACTAGAAGTAAGAAGACTATAGTTAAACAAGTAATAACTTTTAATGCATTTTGTATCACCACAACGACTTTCAGCTTTTCGGTAGCTTCAGTCAATCCAATATTGAGAAGCTCGTGGCCAAATAATAACAGCCGCTCGGGTCGATCTCTAGGCTTGCCTAGATTGGTCTGTGGATACTCTCACATACTGCACTACTCGCACCCTTACATACCGAGTTTTCTTCGTGCCTCAGAAAGCACTACGTTAAGCTGTTGGTCCCGACTGTCATTTGTAGATCTTTGGAAGTCGTTACAGTTAGTCAATGGCAAAAAAGTCTGACAACCAGCCTTACCGAGGGTTATCGTATTACCTAGCACTAACTGGATTGTGGAGGTCAGATAGGCAGTCCCTCCATGTAAAGTACTGGTATTCAGCTGCATCCGGTTAGACTCGAAGCCGACCCCTAGTGGGACTACATAGTTGAAAACAGACTAGGCAGATGATGATGTTTGTTTTTTCCATCACCGTTAATGCATAATGCCATGTTGTAAGTCCCTCTGTTCACCACTTGTGTGTTTCTAATGCATCACTACTTCAATTGATGTCTCCAGTTTACTCAATAAACCCCTTTCTTCTTCGAAGGGCACGTCCAGGTCGTGCCCGCGAATATTCATAGCAGCTGTCACGAGCAAACTGAAACTTGCAGCCTTTCAACACGGTTCATATTTGAAGGTCATTCGGAAGTTCAAATCAAACTTCAGAAACTTTATACGGAGCTGTTCAGCCACATCTGGGTTACTGAGATGGAAACTTAACCAAGCTAGCTCTGTTTTAAGTCTTAAACTAGATTTTGTTCGGGACTTTGTTAGTATGAGTTTTGGAAAAACAGAGAATTACATCCTTTACAAACTTCAACACCCCGTTACGCCCTCTTTGTAAGTTTGTATCCTTTGGAACTACACGGTAATTGCGTGACACTTTTACAATAGCATTTATTGTAACTCAATATTTAACATTGCATTGTATCACCTAATACGTAATAGGTAGATGTTTGAATTTTCCCAAGATGTGTATTTCTGTTGCCGCTGAACAACGAACATAAATATGAATTAAAATTAAAGGGGGTTCGATTAAATCTTGTAAGATGGTACGCGTAAAAAATACCCGGCCAAGTATGAGTTCGATTCGCACTTGGCCGAATTTTCTTTCAGTGGGATATAAAATCTAGAACCTGTTTTGGTTCTGTTTGTACAATATACGGCAATAGTCTTTACTGGTTTAAGCTCTGTTTTGTCTACGTTTCAGCCTATCTATATTAACAAAGGCTTACTTTACCTTATAAAGTCACTTTACCTTACATTCACATTCCGATCAAAAACTCAAATAAAACAAATAAAATCGACTTCAATATCAGTGCTCGAACGATCTCTATTAAACGAACAATTTCCCTCCAAATGACGTCGATATTGGCACAATAACCGTTCAGTCGCTCAAGCTCAAATAAAATGAAGCTAAATAAATACGTACGACTATTGCAGAAATCTCCCCTGGTAGTGAATGAATGAATGGATGCAGTGTGTCCCCTGCCTGAGAGTGAATGAGTGAATGGTTTGTTTCCCCTGGCAGAAGCAACGCGGTAACCACTGGACGAACTACTCTGGTTAGAGTTGTACGTTTTGCTTAGCTTATGTTCAATGTTTTTATCCTTTTCAACGTGATAAATTTTCTCTGCATTCTGTTTTATAACGAAGTAGTTTTTACTCTCTTTTTTAACTCTTTGAGGAGATTCTCTACGTCGTATTCGATATTTGAGTTTAGATTTCCTTTGAACATTCTTCAGTAAAACTACGAGATAATTTACTTAAAGGATTTTTCTTAGAAATCTGAACACGTTTGTAAGAGCTATTATAAAAGAGGTAACTAGAATGCTGGCAAAACTTATAACGCCCTTCTTTTTCCTTCGGGGTTTAAAAGTAAAATGCAGGGTAAAGTAAGAAAGTTTATTTTGTGTGGGGGAAGGTATTCAAGAGTACTTCTCACAGCATTTCCCTTGAAACTCAGTAAACGTCAGTTTCATAAGTTTTTTGTTGAATCTCTTTGACCTCAATATTTATGTAAGAGAGATTCTCGACGTTTGTTTTTTATTATTTTCAGCTTTTATAAAGATGTCAATTTCAAGTTGCAATCTAAAGTTCAATCCTTGTGTGGCTGTTGGTTATAAAATGTTCTCTTTCATATTCTGGAGGTAACTTACACTTACTTAGGTCTTGGTATTGACGACTCGAATGGCGTAGTGGTAGTGAAGCTGCCTTACGTTCATAGGGTCCTGGGTTCGAATCCCGGTAGGAGCAAATTTTTGTGTGATGAGCAGGGACATTTGTTTCCGAGTCATGGATGTTTATATGTATAATAAGTATGTATTTACAAACAAAAAAGTTTAAATGTAGTATATCAACTATCTGGTGTCCACGACACAAGCCTTGCTTAGTGTGGCACTAGATGGCGCTGTGTGTTAATGTCCAGCGATATTTTTATTTATATTTAAATAAAAAATATTCTGAAAACTTTTTGCACAAACTAAGATTCTGTTATACATTAAAAGTTAAGAGAGCAAACAGAAATGAAAATAAGTAGAGAGAGAGCATAGAGTTTTGGAAAATATAAAACAGGATAGGGTGTCAAATCAATCAAATCAGACTCGCAAAACTGTCAGTTTTGTAAACATAAAGTTATAAGCAATTGCCGCGAGAAATAACGATTGATTTTTTCATAAAACACGCGTTCCATATTACTGTGAACTTAGCTATGTACACAGAATTCTGGGACGCGTTTTTTATATGACATTTTAATATGAACAAGGAGAGGAGAAAAACAAACCCACAAACTTTTTTTTTAGGATGGGAAATCATCAAATGGCTCCTCTCACTCTGGGCGAAGCGGGAGGGTGTGTCAGACTTTTACTGACTAAAAGACATTCATGTTCCTTCCTCGTCCTATATGTTCCGAGGCCACTGTATGTCTTTCGAACAATCCCGCAGCCCCGGTAGGCTTCGGCCCTTACAGGCCCGAATCTCCCAGGCTAATTACCCGAATCTCCTCGAATATGTGACATCACTTGACACAAATTCACTTGTAGCGAGCTAAAATGTAACGATCAGTAAATCAGTAACTAGAATATTTTCACACTGGGAAAGTTACAGCGCTTTATTTTCCTTGCCTTGTCACTAGCCAGGAGCTTATTGTTGATGTTTTTAGGTTGTCGAATAACTATAATAGTGGAGAATTTCCATGGCGGCGCGGCACAAAGTAACTACTTTTCAATGTATAATTTGGTGTGCTGGTAATGTGTTAAATGATAAATGTGTGGTAATTTTTCCCATTCTCATAAATAAAACACCCGAAAACATACCTTAAAGTAACGTACCATTTCGCAATACTTGCATCATTTTTCACTCCACTCTTTAATAATGAAACTCAGAATCCGTCTGTGTCTTGAAAATGTCTTTAAAATTGCCTTCCCCCGGAAATTTCGCAGCCGTTCAAAGGGGAAAAATCCTGTGAAATCGTAACGGATGGGGACAACAGGGGAAGCTGGCGGAGAGCCCTCGCTTCAGTCGCTTTTCAGAAACAGTCGACTCATTGTGAGATAATAATGTCTACGGGGGAAAAGCCGGGGAAACGGACCGCAGAGTGCTTTAATTTTTACTTCTGTTTGTACTCTCATTACTTGAAATAAGAGAGTACTCTATTAAACTAGTTGTGTTACGGAAATAGAGTACATTTGTAATTGAGTTTTTTGTCAGTGAGGAATCGTGGTTTCTTCAAGTTTTCAACTGTATAATATGATTTTAAACGGCTTCTCCTTAATGTTTAGAAACCAAGTACCTAGAGAAGTTTTCCATTGAAAGTGAGCTTGTGTAAGATAATTTCCAAACAAAAATGTTAACCCGAGGCTATCCAAAACTTTTTGTAAACTGAAAAACCCAATTATACTTCGCCCCAACATCTTTTAACCAAAGGACGGAAGCCACGCTTGCAATGAAGCGAACTTTTAAAACTTCTGACTTCTGTATTGCTCGTTCAAAAGCAATCATTATTCTGGACGAATGCTCGCGGATTTGACGTTTGCAAAGTGATGAATTTTATATGAGCGATTCATAAATTAAGCTCGTCGGCGATTTGCATATTTTCTTCGTCACAAAGCGAGTTGAAAGCCGAACTCATTCATTTATGTAACAATGCTGATATTGCCCTTTATTATAAAATAATATTTTGTTTGTAGCGGCATCACGGTTGAAGTAGAAGACTTTAAAGCCCTTCAGTAGTCTTTAAACAAAATCGTAATTAACATCATGTATCCCATAAATCTGTCACTTAGAGCTGAACATCAACCTTCCAAAAACTGTTATAAATACTACATTTGTACATAGTTTTGGTGTTAATAATCATTAACTGCCACATAATCGTAAGAGTAGTCATTGGCTGCTTGTTCTCTTTACACTATGTTCACGGAAAATTGTATGGTCTTCATGAAATTTACTATTTTTGTGTATTAACCGAGAAAATCAATATTTGCTGTCGGATCCGTGAGTTTATCTCAACTACAATACCCCTTGTTTACCATACCTCCGCTTAATGCGGCATTCCCCACAGGCCACTAATGGACAATCATGGAGGATAATGCTATAATCGCCTTGTGGGAGACGCGGCTCAAGCGGATTAGTGATAACGAACATAATTTACTTTGCATCGGTGCAGTTCCAACACCATGCTGTATGCGGTTCTATACCAACCGGATGAGGCATTTAAAGCGAATTACCTATAACAAGAATCCTTTATGACAAGCCAATAATAAAAGCTAGACTCAATAAGGATGCCAGTAACATGAAACAACTAACATCCTTATTAACAGAACCAGTTTAATGAACTCATCTGACGTATGATAATCCAAAGGCTGCAATAGTTGTATTTCCACCTTATCCTGTCGTTATTAAAGCCATAACCATTACGACGAAGTCGACGGAAATATTCATAAAGCTGGGGCTTTTACAAATAAATTGCCTGCACTGATTGTGGGGAAAATGGCGAGACAAATTGGATGTCTTATTTAAAACGGGAAGTGCTTGATGCTTTGACATTAGGGGCTCAGACGCTAACGATTTTTGCTTAAACGACGGTTGAATGTACAGGTTCGTGTACTGATGCGGGTGCGTTTGATCCTGAATTGTCCTTTGGCCTTTACGTTGCCCAATTGCGAAATGTTTGCAGTACGCTGACAGGGAATCTGGGTCATGTTCCCTAATTCCCTTGTCAACAAGTTTAGGCTCTGTTGAAAAGTTCGCAAAAATAGAATGATTAAGGGTCACCGAATTAGGGTTCTCGACAGAAGTTTACCTTTTCGTTGTTTGATTTCCTATCCCATCGTGGTGCTTTTTCTGTTCCTTTTTTATTTTCTGTCTTTGCAATATGCTGAGCTGGAGGTTTACCTTGAAGCTGCGTCTCCATCAGAGAGATGTGTAAAAATGTGTGTGACAGTTAACAATAATATCTTTTTTTTCACAGCTTAAGCTAAGCTAGCTATTTGATCCTTTGTTGCACTTACTCACACATCTCTGGTGAAAATGCAGTCTACTGATTCCGAACTAAAATAAGAAACCCGCATCGGTAAAATTTGGTGTCAAGCTGTTGAAATCTTCTAAAACTCTTTTTCCTCCCACCAGCTGACGGAGTCCTATCAACAGTGAACGTGGTGGAAGCACTGCAAGAGTTCTGGCAGGTGAAGGCAGCGCGGGGCGGGGGTGCTGGTAGCGGGGGCGGTGCCCTCGTCATCTACGAGTCCGTGCCGGCCGCGCACCCGCCCTACGTGTGCTACGTCACACTGCCCGGAGGAGCATGCTTTGGGAGTTTTCAGGTAACTTGAGCTTCAGAAACAGAATGATGAGGATCATCATCATTATTTGAGCCCGGAATCCCCCAAGCCCTTTGTTTCCACACTCTTTTTACTGCTATACTTTGCAGTTGCATGCAGAGGTTTCCCGCGACTTTAACGACATCGTCGACAGGGGTTTTTGAACGAATAAGAGTAAACAAGGATACTTTTATAGGAGTACAAAACTTTATGAAGTACCGGTTGATGGTCAAAGACGTGAATGCTTTGAATTTAAAACATGAAGTTACACAATAGCCATCATTAATTTTCTAAACTATCAGATACCGTGAAGACTCGCGGCTACAGTTGCATTTACATACTGTCCAAAACTGTCAGAGCAGGGTATACAGCAAGTATTCTGCAGTGCAATCTACGATAAACACACAGTATTTACGTAAATACACATTTAATTACACAAAATAAACCACACGCTTTAAAAGTGTTTATTTTCCGTAGCAGAACTGGCAGAAACGCCCGTACGGCGAGAGTCAACAGTGGTGGATGTATCTCAGTATTTTATATTTACATTCCGGATTGGATTTCACACTTAACAGACATAATCAACCCATAATGTTTCAATATACTCAGAGCTCCTCCGTATGTTAGGGAATGGGCGGTTTCCATGTCGGTTTAGAAGATGTTCGATGATCTTCTATCACGTCTCATACTTGATTCCACACCGAGAGAAGACGTGTGGGAATCACACATTGGCTTAAATCCATATCGTGTCTATTATCTCCTATGTTTGGTCGAGTCTTGCACTACTCCTTTCCGAACCGCTCGTTTCTGCTTTGGTGGAAACCGGATTTTAGTCATAAGGGTTTCCTGTCGATTTCTTCACCTTTTTGAGAGATTGACGATCTTACAATAAAATTTCTAACATGTCTCTTCCCTTGTCTAGAATTGTCCGACAAAAGCCGAAGCCCGCCGAAGTGCAGCGAAGATCGCGCTCATGAACAGCGTGTTCAACGAGCATGAGTCCCGGCGCATCTCAGAGCACTTCATAGAGAAGGCTGTGGCGGAGGCACGCGCCTCTTTCGCAGGAGACGCCGCCGCCCATCATCAGGATCCCAGCGCTGGGATTGCGGCCTTTAGGTGAGCTTGAAATTTAAATAATAATCAGCCTTTAATGTTTTCAATGCTGGGACACAGGCGTCCACTCTATGAGAAGGAGCGGGCTGTTGTAGACCACGCGGATCCTGTCCGGATTGGACAGGTCAGGTTCCAAGATTTTTTTGGAACCCACTGGCTCATCACTGTTTGTAAATCTCTGCAGAGGGATAGATGGGACATTTCTACCCGATTTATAAATAACAAAAATATAGTGTTAAAAAGTGTTGATGTCTTGGTAAAAAAAAATAGTAAGATGTCATACAGTGTAACTAAGTGCTGGGAGTGTCAATCGAATATTTAAGTATCACGGCTCATTAAGACTACTTTAATGAACGCCATTTTGATTGATCATTGAGCTAACGAAGCGGTCAGGTTACAATGAAGCTTAAACCAACACTCATTAGTACCTAGTCGATGCGAAATTACATTGTTTCATGATCTATTGTTATACAACCAGACTGAATGATTAAAGTCGGATTCAAAGAAGGATTATTCTTTTATCTGCCTGTCCGAGATCCGTCCAACTTGGAAGACAAAGAAACCGGGGCGAGCTTTCTTTTCATTGTTAGGTTTACAGTCTGTATGTCCTAGATTCCTCATATTGTTACCGACCATCAGAACATGATTTTTTGTGGCAGGTTCATGCTGGAAGCAAACAAAGGCCGCACGATGCTGGAGTTCCAGGAGCTGATGACAGTGTTCCAGTTGCTGCACTGGAATGGTTCGCTACGAGCGATGCGCGAGCGGCAGTGCTCGCGGCAAGAGGTGGTCGCGCACTACTCTGCGCGCGCGCTGGATGACGCGATGCGCGAGCAGATGGCGCGCGAGTGGGCCGCGAGGGAGCGCGACGCGGCGGCGACGGGGGGCGGGGTGCTGCGCGCGGAGCTGGCGCGGGCCGAGCGCGAGCTGCGCGCCGCTCGCCTGGCTGCGCGGGAGTTGCGCTTCCCCAAGGAGAAGCGCGATATCCTACACCTAGCCGCGCGGTTGGCGCCGCCGCAGCAGCAACAGTGATCTCATCGCGCGCCACACGCGTCCTCGCCACACTTTTGTTATTTAAGTATAGGTATATAGTCTAAGATGTGCGTGTTTTATTTTATACAATCACCTTTTTTACTGTGCGTTTCCGATGGCGAAGCATTTACATGAAATACATTGAAATCTCTATTTCTTCAAAAATCTTTTATCTCATCACACAATATTTTTATGAGAATGTTGCGCCAGTACGAACGCTCAGTAACACTCCTCATAATATCTGCTAGCTCATTTTATCTGACACTGCAAAACGTCGTCTGGGAAATCACTGACAACTGACAATAACAAGCGAAAGTTTCAGTTTACCTGTGTCGTTATGTACTCGAACACGACGGCTGTAACAATTTACTTACTAGGTACTCTCTCGTACTGAGTGGCGCAGTCACAAACAGCTATACCACATTGTCAACGCTTGTCACCGGGGCGGAAAATTCGGAATTTCACATCACAATTTTCAAGTTTCCCCACAATTAATTTCCGCGAAATCATCGTGTATTTTGTGCGAGTATTTAAGCGAAAACACAACAAAAACTGTTGTTATTTTGCTCACATAATAGAATAATTAAAACATGCGCTGGACTGTTGGTAAAACATAGAACGAAGCACGCACGTGCGCTATTACGATTCGATGGCCCCGCCACAGCGCATCGAGCAATTAGTCCGTAATCGTTTTAAACGCATGAGCGCATTCATCAATTATTCCATATAATTACGTGAATTAGATTCACAATCAGTAATCGGTAATTCTAGTTTCGTTCAAGCGGCATTGCGTCATTGCAGTGATGTCACCGTTTGAATGATAAAGCAGGATTTAGCTTAATCCCCAGTGACCTAGTTCGTACTCATAAATAAACTATGTTTTATCAAGTCTCGGGGATATTCCGCTACATTTTTATTTAAAAGTTGTTACCGTTATATTCCAGCGCTTGTTTGTAAAAACAGTCGAAACATCTGCTACAATTTGTAGCGCACGTTGCCACACTGAATCCAGGGTTTATGATAAATCTTCGTGTTGACGTAGTAATGCATACATTACATTGCTGCAACAAGCTTAATACAAAGCATACCTAATATTTTAAGGTAGGACAGTTTCATCCATCTTATCCATCAGTTTACAAAACTCAAAATGAGCTTTACTGGCACATTAATCAGTGTTAATCTTGTTTCTTCTGTTCTCTCTAAAATCTTTCATACACACAGAACTTTATCAGCTAGAAAAGTATAGATAACTGTCGATTTACATGGCATAACATCATGCCTGTTTTCCTCGAAGTGCAAAAGGGATTAGCCTATCATCACAGCTAGCCCAGGACCGGGGATTTGACCCTAGGGCCTCATGCCAAGCAGTTGCGTTTGAGAACACAAGACCAACGACTCGTATTATGTTCTAAATCCGACTATTCCTCTGCAAAATGTACTCTGGAATTGAGAGGCGTGATTATTGCTGCCACGTGCGACACATAAATGCGGGTTGTTTCTGTGATGTACTCGTGGAACTGCCGATATACATACAGGGTGTAAACCACCGCATCACAAAGCCGTCTACCAAGCATTATGTACATCAAACTTAGTAACTTTTCGCAAAAATTATTGCTCGGAAAAAACTTTTTTTTTAGGGTGAAAAATCATGTTTTGTGGTAGAGCTCAATGTTACGCATATAAAACATTGTGCTGATGGATGGATTGAATAGTACGGGGGCCGTATGGTGTAGAAGAAAAAAATGATCGGAATGACGGGGAGAACAAGTGCTTTCCGGCTTCGTTAAGAGGTGTTTTACACCCTTTATTAACATAGCACCCACTCAAATACCTTCACAATAACGAATCATTGGATTGTCAACGACAAAAGTTGTAAATCAAGCCTCGAGTTGATATTGAAAAACCGTATTAGAAAGAACCGATGAATTGGTTCAGCAGTTACTAAACATTCTTGACTACTAGTTACATAATTGGGTACCACATTTTACAAACTGACTGAAAGAAATTCCGAATACCTTGCTTCCAAAGACATCAAAATATTATTAATAACAAGACAAAGAAAATCGTAATCCAATACATGTTACTACTACTATATTCGCCCGCTTATCAGGCACCGTTTTGCATGAACATTATTCACAATGTCTTTTAAAATCTCTTTCCTTGCTTTATATGTTTGAAAACTTTGTCTACTGAAAAGCTTAATTATCTTCATGAATATTGCTGCATGGGCAAACAAAGGATGACGTGGTACGCAAACATCTAGATTTAGGATTTATTTTTTGGTGGCAGGAAACTAAATAAGTATTTGTCCTATAAGGATACAGTGAGTGAGGCTGTGGAATAGATAGTAGTATCGAAAGATATATCATCCGGCGAGATATCAATCAATCTCTCTCTGATTGATTGGACAGACCATCACACAAAAATACAAGTCCTCAGTTGCCATGACGAACAAATGGATTGGTTTCCGGAAAGCTAATGACTGCCCAGATTTTCACCCTTTGCCAGCCCATCGCGTCGGTAAAGATCTCACCATGTAAGTCAAAAACAGCAACTTTACTGAAGAGTAAAAAACAACGTTATCATTAGGTTAGAGAGAACAGTACCCAAGCGTTTGTTTTTATTTGTGTTCACCTCAAATTAGATAAAGTTGCTTGTTTCTGATTGGCTAAAAGTGCGTCTTCCGATTTCGCAGAAAACGGCAATAAAATGTCCAAATCGACAAAAAATTTAAAGGTGTTGAAAAAAATGGTAGGTCCATCTCTTTCAACTCCCTTCCAGGACGTCTAGCTCTATCTATTTCCTATTCAGGAATAACACAAACCATACTGCTTTAAGACGTCTCCTGAACCTGTAAGTTACATTCTGACGGCGAAATTCAAACGTTGACGGAAAAGGGGAGCCCAAAGAGTGTTTCGAGCATATTCAGTATGAAAACTTGATAGCTCAGTATGTAGGGTGTGATGAGAGAATGATAAAATTACACTCTGAAAAGTTTCAGACAGCCCTTCGGGAGAGACCTTTCAGTTTTTAAATTTGCCAAAAACTAACAACGGTCCAGCAACGTTAATTTTCATCCTATCGTACGGCTAAACCAAATAACGTCAGAAAATTAGGATTTTGCGGGCCACCCTGGCACTTTCCCCGTAAACAAGTTATTGTTGAATTATTTCTGAAAACAAAGAGATATTTTTTAATTTTTGAGTAACTGTTATCAAAACACCGGCCAGTGGATGTCAAAAAATCTAGGATGCCATTAAGTTTTTTTCTAAATGTTTTTCTTTTTTTTACTAAATGGCTTTCGATACAAGTTTTTAGATGAAAATAGGTCAGTATTATATAAAATTAATTGAATGTAACCTTTTTACCCAAAAACTCTGCTTCCCGGTTACATAAAGTATGCGCGGAGCCAAGTCAATGTATACCCAGCTTTATGCGGTTTCTCTACATTCTAAATTCAAAATTCCGCTATTGTTCGAAACTTCGGAAACTTGACATCGAGTTATGACAACGGGCAGGTGACATGTACATGAACGTTATGCTATTAATAGTTTGGTGTCACATCTATCTGATCTAATTTGTCGGTTCTCTGTACTGTTTGAATATTTTATTAGGCTTGCTCCAATGTTATTAAATGCTGTTAGCTAGTGCCTGTTTTCAGTTACACTGCCTAAATAAATATTGTGGTTATTTCAACTATCGTCGTTGAACCCAGTGTAGAAAATGCAATGGAGCGTTTTTGTTTTTATTTAGGTGTTGTTAGAATAAAAGTTTAAAAAAAGTTAAGGCTAGATCACACATTATACATGTAGTGAGTTTTGTTGCCGATGACTCGCTAGAGAATTCAAAATCGACCCACAGATTTTAACAGTGTTGACGAGAAATCGGCTGCCTTTCTGTGAAGACGTATGTTTTGAAATCTCCGTCGGCTCGAGTCCATGCGTATATGTTACGGCTAATACCCGAAGTGCGGCTACACCTAGTTTTAGCCGGTTAGAACTAGGTGTAGCCACTTACTCTTGGTTAAACCTAGTACGAGCCGATTGTTTTCGGGTAAAACTAGGTCTAGCCTTCATCATGCCGGCTACAACAACTAGGTCCAGCCATTCCCTGTTGGATAAAACTAGATGCAAACAAGTTGAAACAAGTAACAGGCGCCTGGATAGTTTATGTTACTTTATAAAAGTGTGATTTATAATTATAATAACATTCTTTAAATTATAATATGCAACTATTGTCGGTTGTTAAAAAAATGTTCCTGATTGTTCCTATTATATTAAAAATTGTACTCCGAATAATTTGTGTTAATTATTACAATGTGATTTATAAGAATAAAAAAACTCTCTACGTTTCTTTTTAGTGGATGTTTTTTTAATTTCTAAAAAAGCTCTGCCGATAGCATAGATACATGTACAGCCAATCCCTGTTAGATAAAACTAAGACACGCGCTGCTGCTGCAGACGCTGTGAGTCACACTCGCTAGTAGACCTGCAGTAGATCAGCAGCACCTGGCGCTCACATCCAACAGAGGCGCGTGCCTCGCTATGCCCTCCACCCCGCGCCGCTGCTGCAGATGCGGTGAGTCATGAGTGTGACGCGGGGCGGAAGGCTTGTGGGACACGCATCTAACTTTTATCCAACAGGGATTGTCTGAACCTAGTTCTAGCCGGAATGATATCGGATAGACCTAGTTTTATCCAACAGGGAATGGCCGAACCTAGTTGTAGCCGGCATGATGAAGGATAGACCTAGTTTTACCCGAAAACAATCGGCTCGTACTAGGTTTAACCAAGAGTAAGTGGCTACACCTAGTTCTAACCGGCTAAAACTAGGTGCAGCCGCACTTCGGGTATTAGCCGTAACATATACATATAGTACACACGACGACCCATCAAGCTATGCAAAACCAGTATCAATCTTTCATTATTCAGAAAGCTTATACAAAGCGAGGTCGTTATAGGTTCTATGGTTGATATGTCGCCTTGTGTAGCATAGGCGATTTGGAACGAGCTAGACGCTCAAGCGACGAGCCTCAGCACAAGCGCACCGCTTGGTCGCAAGTCGCGTCGCCAGAGGTCGACAACGGGGGTACGACAAGGTTGAGCTGCACGATTACTTTGTCCACGGTCATTTCATACAAGTTTATGACTCACTCTTCAAAAGTTACCTGAGACATTAGTCTACAAAATCAAAAGACATCATTTATTAAAATTAGACTGATAATCAGCACTTTTTGAACGTCTTTACAAGAGACAGACCAAAACGCCTGCACTTCGCTAGTTAATAATGTTTAGCTAAGACTATGAAAGAAAAAAAAAGAAAACATATTTATTTGCCACATGCCTTAAGTACAAAAAAAACGGAAAAGAAAAAAATACTTAAAACTGCACAGTTTAAAAACTTAAAACTGACAGGCAAAAAAAAGAAGTGGCGAAACAAATGTCCAACAACACATGGGTCTATTCGGTTAGATAATTATGCAATATTTTCTAATAATAAGAGACACGAAACAATGATATAAAAGACCTTGACCTATAAGACAAGTATGTCTGTCTGTCTGTGTGTGTGTCTGTGTTTACTCTCAGAGGTCATCTGGTAGATACATAGACTGCGTCTAGACATGAGACGAAAAACGGTTACAAATGACTGATAACAGATCTTTCATCCGCTTTGTTTTTTTTAAAGGATGCTTTGAGAGAGCAGTAGTTATATACTATACGAAGTTCTGGTATTACCATTTGGCGCTTTAGACAGAAACAGGAATATTGAATCGCGTTATTCTTATTTATTTTAATGAACATGATTAATTACGCAGTTTCGTTGCTAAAAATAAGTAGGTATGTTCTTATATAAAACAGAGAAGCAAAGATACTTGTTTAAAATAACTAATTAAGAAGAAAGAAAGAAAGAAAACTTATTTATTCGACACATGCGCACACAACAAATAAAAATATAGAAATAGAAAAGTACAAAATAAAAAAAGAAGACGTTTAATGATTTTTTTATCATTTTGAAGCGATCTCCAACAGTCCGCCGCGAGCCCGTGAGATTTATTTTCGTTTACAATGCATTTTTCCTGAACCTACGTTATTTGTAAGTGTGTGAAAGATCAACAAACCTGGACCATGCTTATCTGCTTATTCGCTTAGATGAGATACCGTTATCGTTAGTCAAAACACACAGTGTGCTATAGTTATCGACAGGGAACTGTTGTCTACTTCCGCAGCTTCCCCCTTAAGCTAAGCGCACATTACAGCCACAGCGTGCTGCACTTCAATAGGAAACAACGCGTTGGGGTCCACCTGTACTCCTGCAGACTTCGACCTTCTTCTTTGCGCGTCGATTACAGTCATATTTTATACACTAGCTGACCCGCGCAACTTCGTCTGCGTTACATAAGAGAAAGAGAGGGTTACAGAGAGTGGGTCGTAAGCACCCATAATACAATTTTCAAAGAGCACATCACACACATCCTTCCGAATAATGAAAATGCGCGCCCGGTACATGATCATTATTTTGCTGCGGAGTTATTTAACACGTTCACGGACACATGATTTATTAAAAAAATACAATATGACACACGAATTCCCATACAACGGCTGTAGACGGATTGTCATATATAATAGAACATTATTATGTTTGTTATGGCAACAACCGCCTATAGACGACGATTCTCGATGTTAGATGCGTCAGCGACCGCGCGCAACGTGATGTCTCACACGGTGGCACTGGGCGACCGAAGTACGAAAATCTCACGCCGATGAACGTACTGTCACGATGGGGTGCGCGGGAGGGGGTGAGAGGAGAACTCTAAAAAACGACTGTATTTTGGCTTTCCTTATGGCACTAGCGACATAATAATTGATCGTGTTGTGACACAATATCTCGCTCTCCTTAAGAGTGTACGCAAAGCAACCGTCCACTGACGGAGTAGCGTTTTTTGTATAATTCATTGAAACGTCGATCGACGTGGTGTCACAACCTAATCTATCTGTATTACGCCTATCGACGGAGTGTCCGTGAACGTGTTAAAACGGTGTATCTCAATATGCATTGAAGTCAATTTACGTACCCAAGGGCAATGTTGTTCAAAATCAAATACTTGTGATTAACAACGTATTTATTTGAATAATAATAAATTACCATGTTTACAAAAACAGCTTTAAAGGCTTCTATTGACAGCTTTACGTCTTCATACTTAGACACTCGATGACAGTCATATTCCAGCTAGGTCTGCAGTTCTGATCAAGGTGCATTAAATGAGCCGCAACACGATATAGCTGCTGTAAACCGTTGCGGACCTCTTATAACCGCTTACCATTTAAAATTTCAAACTCTACGTCCCTACGCTATGACGCCGTGTCTTAAAGTGCACAACCTCTTCAAAGCTTAGAAACCTTCAAATGCGGTATTAATATTTTACGATGAATTTCGAGACATTCCAATTTTAAAGAGTATTTGCAATTTTGCACCAAATTTTTATGTGAGTTCAACCTTTTTGGAATAAAATCGGATTGGGTTTTGAAACATGTAATCAAAATAACTTGTAGTTTATATCAAAATCTCGAAGGAGTATTGATATCAAATTCGAAACAAATCACCGCCAAAATAACTTTCTACCCCTTTTTAATCCCGTTAGGGGATGAATTTCAATGTAATATGAAACGCGTCCATCAATTCTGTTAATATTGTTGATTGCAAAGTTTGAAGTAGATTGGACCAAGGAATCACATTTTCCCATACAATCTTTGCCCCCGCTTTTCACCCCCTTAGGGGTATAATTTCAAAATTCTTTCTTATCGTATGCCTACGTTATACAGAAAATACACCCTCCAAGTTTCAGGTTTCTACAATCTGCGGTTTAGGCTGTGCGTTGATCCATCAGATAGTCCTTCAGGACAAAGCATTTTTTATTTGTAGATAGTAGGATTTGCACTCGTTTGTAATGTATTTGCAACTTTTCGGGCTTTATGTCTTATGTAAAATAAAAAATAATGATTGGCATCAAAAAATGTTTTGTGTAAAATAGCAATTTTCTGGCTAACTACATATTTTCCCTATACTGCCCCGCTAAAAGTTTTTTTTTTGCGATTTCTGACTTTTTGAGTACTCTAACTGGGTTGGTTTGGAAGAACTTCTTGATTAGTGTCAGAAAGAAGATCGATTGGCATAAAAAAAATGTTTTAAGTAAAATGGCAATTTTCTTGCTAACTGTACTTTATTTTTTTATTAAATCTGTGAATGGGGATAAACATTTCATGAATAAATTACAGATTGTTACCTAAGACCACTTTTGTGTATCTGTTGCTCCCCTTACTGCCCCGTTTACCGTTTCCACCCTGTATTACCAACTACTTATACCGAGGAATGCCGATTTTCTTGAGTTCCGCTATTTTGGGCGTATTCACTTCAAAAATGAAATTTCAAGAAAATTGAGAAATAACATTTACCTGTATTAGATTTGAAGTATTTACAGCAACTTTTAAAGGTTTCCACTTCAATGAAGTTTATGCCATAGGTGTATGAAGTTAATTAATTTTAAACACAAAACCCTCTTTTTTACGTTTCTGGATGTTTTTTTTTTTAAATGCTGAAACAGGTATTTCTTTATTTTTAATAATAAGTATTTACTCTGAGTTTCATGAATCTAGAACAATCTAAAAAAAATTTTTCATACAAACTTTACCCCCCCTTTTCACCTCTTTTTTTCCAAAATTTTCCATAATTTCTGTAGCCTAAGTGTTATTCTGAGTTTATTTAAATAGATTAGTGAAGTTTTCATCAAAATCCGTCCAGCAGTTTTTACGTGATGCGCGGTCAAACAAACAAACAAACAAACAAACAAACACGAATTTTAAAAATGGTTTTAATATGTTCAGTTACTTATTTTAAGTCACCCTGATCGGTTTTTTTTTGAAATCTTCAATGTACAGATTTTTTGGTCTCAACGATTTTATTATAATTATGTATAGATTCAATAAAAAGCTTCATTTAAATTCTGCAAGATGCAAGTGTTGGTAGTTCAAGGTGGACAGCAAAAGAGACCGTCTCGTTGCAAGATATGCCCCAGCTTGCAACGAGACGGTTTACATTGTCTTCAAATTTATTTGTAGTGTTGTAAATGTGCGAAACTTATGCAAGAGTTACCGTTGCCACCCGACCAAATCTGCGTAAGCCTTTACTTTGATGCGTAGGGATAACGATCTTCCTTTGTTCGATATTTCGGAAACGCCATGATTGCATGAACGTGTCAAACGTACTGATTCGAACTACCGGCACTGAAAAAAGTCGACAGCAGCGATGAGTGACAACAATCATCATCAATTCATCAGCGTGAAGCAATCCACTGCTGCGAATATAGGGTTCCGTAAATTATAAGCTCTTAAGATCCATGTTCACCAAAAACATCATACATATGGATA
The DNA here is from genome assembly GCA_916618015.1 of Xestia c-nigrum. Lineage (NCBI taxonomy): Eukaryota > Metazoa > Arthropoda > Insecta > Lepidoptera > Noctuidae > Xestia > Xestia c-nigrum. Next base: position 5,848,599 of record OU745245.1, on the reverse strand, counting down.
ACATCATGGTTTTCATATTCCTTCTCTCTAAGTACAAATTAAGAAGCTTCATCTTTAACACTTCAGATATTGCTTTTGTGGAAGACACAAGAGACATTTAGTATCTCGGAATCTGGAATTAGGCCCCGTTTTCTGGCATTAGAATCGTACTTCACATTTAAATGGCACTTAAACATGACTGGCGAACGGGATTGTTATTCTATAAATTATCTAATACTCTGTTTAAAACAGGCATCATAGGTGTGTTAAATTATGTTCGTTTGATGGAAGACGAATAACAAATTGAGCATAATATCAGTGCTGTAGTATCAACATATATGCTGCATTAAGCTAAAGATCGAAATAGACATGTTAGATATCCTAATCTTTTAGTTCCTCCGTCTCCAAATAAATACGTTCCAGAGGCTAACGATCACCTTTTATCCGACGTTTCAGGATCGCTATGAACTAAGTATGATTGTGTGAACGTGGCCGACGTACTAAGCGAAATAACACCCACACAGTTTTTAGATAGCCCATCGTTGTAAATATGTGATTACATGAGCATTCAAGACTGGATTTCAGACTATAAAACGATAAGATGTTATGAGCATTGTGTATCTGTCGCCGTAAAATTGTAAAACGCGTTAGATTGTAACCGAAAGATTGTCAACTGAACTTACAATTTATCGCATTATTTTTCGGTAAATTATAATCTATCGAAGTAAAATCGTAAAATTGTTAAATACATGCGATGGAAGTATCTCTGCCTCCATAATCGGGGAGACATTCAAATATAAGTCTTTTCAATCTCTTTGTCCACAACCCAGGTAACACGATATACCCCTGGGTTAGACTGGTTGTCAAGTTGACAGACTTTCGAGCTTCTGACTACCAAAAGTCTGACTGTCAAAAATCTACTAATCCCAGTCGGAACCTCGAAATGTAATGATGCGATGATCACCCATCCTTAGGCCGACCTCGGCAAACACCACACCTCGTATATCGACCCGTGCGGGTGTTATTAATTTAGCTACGCCCGTATTTCGATCTGAAAATAATTAATACTCGCAGTAATAGCGTCCCTTTGTCGGTATTTCGGAAACAGACGCCATGAATCCATGATAGCGTGAACGTGTCTCCCATACATGTACACGCGGGTTATTGTGCCATGTATCTGATCTAATACGTAATGCATATACGGCCGCTAATGGAGGCGTCGCGGCACGTGTCACGTAAAGGGCGCATTTATATGAGGAGAGTTTCTCGCCCATCGTCATGCTAGAAAAATCTTGAAAGGCCCTAGGCGAGAATTGACTGTTGATTATTGTAGTTATCTGCTGACATTATACACATAAATGAGGAACAGGAACAGGACCTCGATTCTTCGATTATGTTATACGAGTCTCGCCAAATAAAGCGATTTTTACAAATGACGGCCATGGCGCAGCGGTTGGCGCAGTGGCTGAGCGATTGGTTGTTGCGCTGGGTGTAGCCGCCGGCTTGATACCAGCACGAAATAAATATTTCTATGGTAGATCTGGTTGTTCGGTTTGTGTATATATGAGATTAAATGTTTGAAAATGCACCCACGATACAGAACAAATTTCTAGTTTTGGGCAAGTTACCAAGTTAAGCCTATATAGTCCCACTGCAGGGCAAAGGCCTCCCTTCCCTCCTTCCACATTTCGCGATTTTGCGTGATTGTTGGCCAATCCTTTGTGAAAGAGTCTAGCTCATCCCGCCATCTCCTTCTGGGCCTGCCGCGTTGTCGTTTCCTGCTATTTGGTATCCACTGAGTGTTAATTTTTGCCCATTGCTCCTCCGAAATGCGGCAGATGTGACCAGCCTAGCTCCACTTCAGACTAGCAGCTTTAATGTCAACATCAGCTATTTGGGTTTTGGAGCGAACTATAGAGTTTCTGACGCGGTCCGTAGTAAGTTTGACACCCAGTATACTTCGCTCCATGCTCGCTGGCAGACCCCTACTTTAGCACTATCATTTACACGAGTCAATGTTTTTTGACACCTATCAATAATCTTCTGGGGTGCGAGGATTTGTCCTCGTATAAATAAGCCTTTCTACCCAGTCAACTATCGACATGAACGTGAACCACCGCGTTTTGTGGTCAGAATGCGTTACTAGTGATACTGACTACACTGAATACGTATTACGAAGGCAATTATATGTGGGTGGATATTGAATATGACGCCAATTAGGTGAGCCGTGTTCCATGAAATAATTGCTAGCATTGGTAGGTATAATGTCATGATATCTGATCTGATATTATGTGTATGTAGACTTATTCAGGCAGTATTTTTTACAAACAAAACAGATAACGAAACATCACGTCTGTAATTCTATTAAGGTTAGGCAGGTGTATCCATCATATTTTACTTATCACCATCACCCACGCGGGCCTCTAAAGAGATGTCAGCATAATGGAGGGGCTCGCAAGGGCCGAAGCCTGCCGGGGCTACGGGACTGTTCGAAAGAAATACCGTGGCCCCGGGACATTAAGGACGAAGGAACATTGATGGGTTTTGGTCAGTAAAAGTCTGACTGCCTCCCGCTCCGCCCAGAGTTGGAGAAGATATTAGATGATTTCCCATCATAAAAAAAGGCCTCCTCTCAATGAGAAATGGGCTATTATCTACCACGCGGGCCAGTGCAGATTGGTAGATGTCACATGTCTTTGAATTTTTGATTCTTGTACATGCCGGTTTCCTCACGATGTTTTCCTTTACTGTTTTGAGATATTTCGCTATTTATGTTTCAGGCCAGTGAAATAGGGGGCGAGCTTATTGTTATCAACTGAGCACAAATGTAGACCACGTGACTGCTACTAAAAAGTCCTAATGGAATAGCCTAATAGCACTTTGCTTGAGCGTGGAATCAAACCCAGGATTTCATGCAAGTACCGCTTCCGACCACTGCTATTTATTTATTGGGATTGACCTAGTCTTCACTAATGAATGGCTCTTGGATTAACAGAGGTAAAGGGATGTTCGCATATAAAATTGCCTGAAATGTTTTTGAATAGCTAGTACCTAAGTAATTGATTTCACACTAATCAGTTTGCTAAGTAGGTGATTTTAACTGCATGTTGGAACGCCTTAATTATCGCCGTTTACGTCATCAACGCTTAGTTGAGTCACATGAGTAAGTAGAGAGTAAGTATCAAATGTGGAGGGAAAATTTTGAAATTGGAACGTACCTATTTTACTTAGAAGTAATCATAATTAAAAAATAGACTATAACTGGCCAGTCTCATACATAAAAACATTTTTTCATAATACTTTCTGAGAAGTTACACGAGCATGCATATTCTGTAGAGATCGATTGAAAACGGATTTACCAAATAACAATGAAGTAAACGCCAACAAAAGAATAAAGGCCAAGTGCGAGTTGGTCACGCGCACTGAGGGTTCTGAACAAACTTTATTATCCCTTGATCTGTGAAGCCTGACCGAATCGGTGTGACGCCTTTGTTTAACTATTGTGTCTACTTCGGTAACAGTTTTATTATACAGGCTGTTTTTTTTATTATTGAACTACTTACGTATTTGTGGTTTTCAGATTTTGCTTCTTCACATGTGCCGTACGACAACATTTCATGATTCTAGGTCAACGAGAAGTAGGTATCCTAATAAAGGTTTTGATTCGCTTATGAAAACGCAAAATACACTTACAAATAGGTTTTTTTCACAACTGAATCAGTACGTAGATCCGATCCGATTATTTGTTAGAAATTCAACTTGATACTTTTACGCGTTTCAGAAAAATGGGTTTTGACAGACAGACAACAGAGTGATCATATATAATACTAGCTGTTGCCCGCGACTTCGTTCGCGTGAAAATATTGATGGATCATGTGTCAGACTGCATCGCTGTTCGAGTTGTCGCAAGCGCTACTGAGCATGAGGTCCTGGGTTCGATTTGCGGGACGGGCGAAGTGTTATTGTATTATTTGTGCCCGGTTGATGGGATTAAGCTAAATGTGCGAAATGTGGGTGTAGGATTAGATACACCTCTACCTAACACTGGCGCAGGGTGAAAATAGTGTCAGGGGAAGCCGTAGAAAAAAAAGGAAAACTGTTTTTTTTGCTTCTATAAACTTTTTTCCCCGTGATAATTTTGACCTCATTTTCACTATGAGCGACACCAAAAACCACGGAAACGACACCCATGATTAAAAATCCAAAAACTTCCGTCAGCGCCATTTTTGATTTCATCTTCATTCATCAAAAGTAAGATCAGAAATGCAGAAGAGAAAAAAAACAGAAATCTACAAAATAAAAAAATCTAGTTGGTATCAAATACGATATCGACAATTACTCATTCTATCTCGTTCTACTATACATAATTTATTTATTTTATTTATTGATTTAAACAACACATACAACTATTATTACAGGTTTAGTTAGGTACCTAATACAATTGAGCAGTTATATTTAAAGTTAAATTATTTATATTTTGAATAAATTAATTAATTTGACAAACTAAAGTAATTGCGCAAAATGCGGCCCGTGTGAATTCGCTCAGTGTACAATTGAAGCAATCAATCCGTTGTGACACCATATTGAGTGGTGCGAGCGGGTGGCATCCACAGGAGCGGCAGCTGCCATACTTTCTTTTTGTGCTCCTGCCGTAAGTCCATCTTCGGCTTACCTAGGTCCCTACAAAACGGTAAGTACTGCCAGCCGCGAAGTCACGTGTGCTATTTACATGTGTACGGCCTATAATATTAACTTGCACTGCAGCAAAAAGTCTCTCCTGCTGCTGTTATTCTTGAACGAATGAACAACTACAATGCAAAACTTCATCCCCCCTTTTACCACTTTGCGGGTTGAAATTAAAAAAAAAACTAACGATTTACTAACTTTGATACTTTTTGGTGACTCAAAAAATAAAAACTTTAATTAAAAACAAAATGTTGCTCTTTTTTCACCCCTCAAGGGTTGAAATTCTAATAAAGCCGTTGCGTCAGCTTCCAATCATAAGCCCAGATAACAAATTTTTTACTTTTTACTTCGAAAATTAAGGATTTTTCACATACAATTTCATCCCCTTTATAAGCCTTCGGGGTGGAGTTATCAAAAACGCTGAATCACGCATAAATTAATTTTCAATCGTCAGCCTAAACACAAAATTAGAAGATCCTAACTTTAAAACTGACGGAATTTCAAATAAGCTTCCATCCCCTATTTTATCCCCTTGGGGGTAGAATTGATCAAAATCCTTTCTTAGCGGATACCTACGTCATAACATCTACCTGCATGCCAAATTTCAGCCCGATCCGTCCAGTGGTTTGGGCTGTGCGTTGATAGATCACTATGTCAGTCAGTCAGTCAGTCAGTCACCTTTGAATTATATATATTTAGAAGATAGAAGATGGTTAAGGGTTCCTCTTCCTTTTGAGTACTTCCGTCCCTAAAAGTATTTTTTTATTTCTGAATTTCCAAATAATGATTAAAAAAGTTACATTTGCAGTACTAAATTAGAGCATTCAATTGCTGGAACCATTTATTTTCGTAATACATATATTTCGCAGAAAGTTGCTTACAAATACGAAATTCGATCGAACTCAAGTATTTAGCATTTCAGGATTTAAAGAAGACTTGCTTTCCAAGAAATAATTAGTGAGCAAAACGCCAGGGGCTCAGGACATTCGATATTTTGTTAGTACTAATGATGTTGGAGCCATTTGCCACTCTCTGTGTAACTGAATACTATTGTTGGATGAAATACAATAGAATTTTAATGAAAAATGCATTGTCTATACTTGAACATCATCACATGAGATGTTATTGTAATGTTTTAGTTCAGGTTAGGATGGATTTGTTTCCAATACTAACTAGTGGCTAAATAATAACAGTCGCAAGTATCAATCTCTAATGTTAAGCCGTGCTTGCTTAGGTAGGTCGTATTCGTATTCGTTTATTTGCATTCCACAAGGTAAAAACATGGTGTTAACAAAAGGCTTAAAGCTAAGAACCGTTGTAGACCCTGTCAGGGCACAGCAAAATCTAATTCCTACATGTAAAAATTAAAATACAAGTACATGAAAACGAATAATTAGATGAACAAAACTAGAAAAATAAGATAAGGTCCTTGAATGGGTGCCCATCTTTTGCATACCAAGCTACCTCCGAGTCTCGGAAAGCAGAGACGTAGGTTCTGGCTGTCATTCTTAGGTCCATGTTCATCGAAAAGATAACAGTCTGATTATCTAAAAACAGCTGCCATAGTGACATGTTCCCATACAAAAATGTGTTTTAAACAGCTGTTTTTAGATAACCATGGCAGAGCGTCATCGTTTTGGTGAACATGGACCTTAAAACTTTAACAGTAATTAGTTCGTTACAGGTAGTCAGAGGCACGAAAGTCTAACAACAAGTCTTACTTGTGGAGGTCAGATAAGCAGTCGCTTCATATAAAATACTGGTATGTATCCGGTTAGACTGGAAGCCAACGAAAGGAAAGCAGATGGTGAAAAAAAATTGTACGCGATCCCACTCGAGTAGAGTTCGGAAACTGTCTCTCGGAAACCTAAGTACTACCGAGATAAGCAAGTCATTAGTCTACCTGTGTGCCAACTTTCATCGAAATCCGTTTAGCTGTTAATGCGTGAACTGCTCACAGACAGATTTAACTTCGAATTTACAATATAAATATGAATTTAATATATTACCTACCACGGGTTTTATATAAAGTATTATATTTTATCCTTGGAAGTTTCTGGTTTTCATTATGAGCTGAAAATAAACCCAGCTTTTATAATTCCATGAATTTGGGTATTTCAGTATAATTTATTGAAATGTATGAGCTTGGTGTGCTAAATATAGTTTAATGTTATTTGAAATTAAAATGTTTACTCAAAATAAGTCCTGAAAACAATATTTCAGCATATCGAAACTAGAGATGAGCTTTTGAAGTGTTTACCAACTCCTTAACACCTAAAGTTTATTCTGCTAACTTAGACGATAACTTAGGGATAACTTAACATTAACTTGAGAACAATATTAATATCAGTCGTCTTATCTGACAAACCATGTTACTATGCTATCAAATTGATAGGGCCGTATTAACTTCGGCATCATATTCATTGCCACAGCACGAAATATAAAATAATACGGTGAAGAACATCATTCCAGGTTTCCCTGAAGAATTAGATAGGAATGTGACTATTCTATCTACACATACGTTTTACCAGTTATTTTGAAAACTCGTGTAATGAGACCATTGCAAACAAATTCAGAGTAAAGGGCACCGCCGTGTCCTCGTAGCGGCGATCGGCGGCGGCGACCTCTCGCGTCCGGCCCTGGTTCAATCCATGGTCCGGAGCGAGATGGAATGTGAAGCCGTCACCTCCTTCTGCGAAGCAGTCATGCTAGCGAAGGAGGTGGCGGAACGAGAGAGGGAGAGAGCCTCTCTTCTCGGCCGCCGCGGGAGACGCGCGAAAGATGCTATTATACTTAGCAGACTTTGAGGTCCAACCTGGACCTTAACTCAGCAGTGGAACTTTCGACCACTGCTGGACCAGTGAGACAGACAACGCGAGAGTTTAATGGGCATGGCGAGAAATCAATTTTATCATTTTTTTTTTTTAAATCAGCAATATTTGTATGTATATTAATTGTCTGTTCTAAAAAAAGACTAGCGTTTTCTACGAAAGTTGCAGTATTACACAGGCTGTAAACAATCTTATCACGAAGCCGTCAACCAAGCATTCAGTACCTACATTAACCTAAGTTACCCTACTCAAAAATTATTGCTGGGAAACGCCTTTGTTCTTTGGGGTGAAAAATCATGTATTGTGGTAGAACTCAATGTAATGCACTTAAAACATTGTGCTGATGGATGGATTGAATAGTACGGGGGTCGTGGTGAACTTGTATTTAAAAAAAAAGCTGTCATGTCAAAAAGTTGTAACTTTGGCATTAAGTCCGCCTCTGTACTTTTGTGCTTGAAGAGTTTAATAAATAAATAACTTTGACCTCCAATATCTCCGTGTAGAAGGTTCCCAGGTATGATGTAGAACAAAATAAAAGGTCGCAGTGATAGAGAAAATAAGTGAATTTTGGCTTCGATATACGTTTACGGGGACGGAACAGCGATCTAGCTAGGACTATCTTGGAAAAGTCGTTGTCTCTATTTTCAACCGCCTACGTAGGTACTATATGTATTTCTACGTAGGTATAGATACTTACTTAACTTATCGAAGAAACTTAAATGTCTTCGAAGATACCCACACTTCAACAAATCCGCAAAGAACACCACTTACTTCAAAGAAATCAAGTCATTAAATTAAAATACATGCACAAAACATTCACACCGGCATCGGAGCTTTTAAAAACATTATCTTACACTGCTGCATCCATATCGTAAGATAATATTCCGTGTGCGGTGTGTGTGATCAGGTGGTGTCCGGAGAACGTCGCACGCGCAGCGGCTAAATATTGACATGACCTGTCCCGAACACGACGGGGGAAGCGTCAGAAGAACCACTAAAAACAACATGTATATTAAATGTGTTTGGCTACCGGTTACCGATACTTTAATATTATTTCCTCATTCCTATCGACAAAAATCTGTTCAGAAATACTCCTAACACCACAGCACGCGAATGGCAGCCATTTTGATTTTTTTTTGCCGGCTGTTAGGGTACGTTCAATGAAATGCAAGAGACCTAGAGACGAGCAAATGATCTTATTACAAGGCTAAACAATGAGGCTGATGAAAGAATAGTAAGTTATATCAAAGCAGTGAACCTTCTGAATATATTCCTTGCTCCCTCCTCCCTCCCTCGCCCCCCCCCAACGTCGTCTGGTTGAGCTTCTTGTTTTCTTTAAGTTTAAAGCAGGGAGTTATTGTTGGATTACATGTCATTTACCTAAAAGGTTCGGCATGATCATGTGTGGACACTGTTGTGACGATAGACTCAAGTGTTGATGAACTTGATTGAGCATTGGAGAAATTTGCAGACGGATCTCTTAATGTTGCTAAAGGTGCCGCTAAACCGAGTTGAGTGGAGAGTATATCAGACAGGAGACCGTATCATGTACTGAAATTTCTAAAATTAGTGTCGCATATAATTGCACCCGTACATCGTCACCCGGCTATTTACCAAACGTATTAAAAACGACTTTAATTAAGCCACTTCATAAGAAAGGCGACAAAACTACCATTTCAAATTACCGTCCAATAGCCTTAATACCGGTATTATCAAAGGTCTTGGAGAAAGTAATTTATAAATCCATTAACTCTTTCTTTGAAACTAATAATATACTCGCTAAAGAACAATATGGTTTTCGTAAAAATAGAAATATTAAGGCGATTACATGAGCTAAACGCGAGTTTTATAATTACCAAAAGTATATGATTCACTGCTATAAACAAGACCAGACATGATACTGTTTTGAAAACATAATACAATTAATTTGGCTCGATAAAAAGGAATCACGAACTTATCTCTAAAAATATCTTTCAAACAATAAAAAACATACTAATATACGATCATTCTCTCATTTCTAAAAAAGAACAAAGCACTGATATTATAATAATTAAACAAGATAATAAGATATATGACAGCCCTATAGACGTAGCCAACCTTTTATCTGACCAATTTGACAACAAAATTACGTTAAAGTCTTCTGATCATAGCTTAGCTAAAAAATACTTAACCGACAATATGGCTAGAGTAGATGATAACATGTTGTTTGATCAAGTAACCCCGGTGGAAATATTCAAAATGGTTAATAATATGTGCAATAAAAATTCTTACGGTCATGACGAAATACCCATAAGTATCATCAAGGATAACATTGACATATTAGCTGAGCCAATAGCTGACTTTTTAAACAAATGTATTGAGCAATGTGTTTTCCCTGATCAATTTAAAATTGCTCGTGTTTTGCCCATATTCAAAAAAAGGCTCTAAATTAGATGCGAAAAACTATAGACCCATTTCACTATTACCAGTATTCTCTAAAATATTTGAAAAGGTAATGAAAGATAGGCTTGTCAAACATTTGATTAAACACAATATCATTAGCTATCAACAGTTCGGGTATCAAAGAAACATGGGAACCATTGATGCAATAGACTCACTAGTGGATGATGTGGTTAGCAATCTGAATAATAAAGGAAAAGTGGCAGGACTATTCCTAGATCTTAGCTCTGCCTTCGATACTGTTGAACACAAAATCCTTCTAGACAAACTGGAACATTATGGGATAAGAGATAAGGTCTTTAAGCTTTTCAGTTCTTATTTACAGAACAGATCGCAGTACGTTGAAATTAAGTCAGTTGAAAGCGGACATGAAAAAATTAACAAATCTAAGCTTGTTAGAGTACAAAAGGGGGTTCCACAGGGCTCAGTCTTGGGTCCAATATTTTTTATAATATTTCTTAATGACTTAGCAAACTATATGTATAAGATAGTACCAGACATCAAAATGGTTATTTTTGCTGATGACACAAGTGCCGTTATGAACGATATCTCTGTAAGGGACTTAGAAAATAAAGTCAATCATGCACTGTCTGCTTTTGAACATTGGTTTTCCACTAACAATTTAAAACTCAATGTGGAGAAAACCAAATGTATGCTATTCAAATCAACCGTGAGGAATAATGATAGTATTAAAATAGCTTCATTGGGAAATAAAGTGGAAATTGTACAAACTTAAGATTTTTAGGGATACAAATTGATGCGCTCTTAAGCTGGAAACAGGAACTGGAAGCAATCACAAATTCTCTCAGCAGTGCTTGCTATGCCTTGAGAAGTCTAAGGGACGAACTAACGATTGCTCAATTACGAAATGTTTATTTTGCCTTAGTTGAGTCCAAGCTGAGGTACAGTATTAAACTATGGGGGAACAGTTATAAATACAATATGGATGCAGCCTTTGTTATGCAAAAAAGAGCCCTTAGAACTATACTTCGCATAGACCAGACTGAATCTTGTAGAGAGCATTTTGTGAAATTAAAAATTCTACCTGTACCTTGTCTTTATATTTTGGTTCTACTAAGTAGTTTTCTAAAAAACCTAGACAAATACGAGACAAAGGAAGAAAGGGAAACTAGGGTGGAAACGCGCAGGAAAGATTTGCCTAATTATTTGCAGCCAAAATTAAATGTTGTCAAACATAGCTCTAAAGTGCAGTCTGTAAAAAATTTCAATAAATTGCCATTAGAACTAAAAATGATTACTAGTCCAAGAATATTTAAATGCAAATTAAACTCATTCCTTTTAACGAAGTGCTACTATAGTATAGAAGAGGTTTTAGGGACAAAAATAATGCCACAGTGTAACTTGTTTATTGGTTTAAGTTTAAGTTTAACTCTTGACATGTTATTGCTTGATAAAGTTGAATGTTTGTTTTATTTTCTGACTAGGCTAATTGTGTTTTTGTTTCTTATTTTAATTACGTTGTTGATACCTATATATTTTATTTCTATTTTTGACTTTTTACCTATATTATTATTGATTGGAACTTTTATTGATTATTATTATTGTGCTACTCTGTATTCGACACAAATGTATTTTGTTAAGAATAAATGACTAATGACTAATTCTGATTTTTTGGCAAATAATTCTAAAAGCAATATATTAGCATGTTTTAGTTTTTTAATCCAATCAATAGTTTTTTTGTAAATCGATCGAATCCACTCCATTCACGCTATTTGTCCCGCAGTGGCTGACGTGACAACCACTTTGTAGTGCAAGCTGATTAGAACTTTATTCTAACAGCATTTTAAACGAAGTTTGAACCACCACAAATAGAGTTGCTAATTTAGCTCGTCTAAGCGCCTTAACAACGCAGTCTATGAATTAGTTGCAAAAATTATTGATATTGTTGACAAAAAAATGCTATGCTCATTTACATGTCTAAGGCATTTGATCACGTGGATCATACAATATTACTGGGTAAATTAGAACGTATGGTATCCGAGGAAATATATTGAGCCTAAGCAAATTACGGTTTTATCTAGAAATTGTCCCAGCAACTCTAAGAGAGTCATCCATTATGGAGTACCTCAAGGGAGTGTCCTTCTGCCCTTGCTGTTTCTCATTTTTATTAATGATTTGCCGAAATATACCGACTATCAAACCATCCTGTTTGCCGATGATAGTACAATCATTATACCGTGCAAACAAAAAATCTTTTGGAAATGATATAAATAATGCCATCCATTGCATTTTTAACTGGCTACATAAGAATAATCTAAAAATAAATTTAGAAAAAATACAAGTGGGTACGTATCATAATCCCGAAAGTTCATAATACCTACGATTGAAATACCGACGTCCAAAACATCGAAATTCAAAATACCGAAAGTTTTAAATGCCGATAGTCGTTATATCGAAACACAAAATACCGATGTTCAAATGCCCGAAAGGACGAAATCCCTAATGGACGAAATACCAAATGGACGAAATCCCGAAAGACCGAAATACCGATGGTTGTAATACCGATGGATGAAATCCCGAATGGACGAAATCCCGAATTAATGAAATACCGATGGATGAAATCCCGAATGGACGAAATTCCGAATGGACGAAAACTTTTATTTAGTAACGTATTATGTGACAAACAATTCATTATTTATCGTTTTATGTCATGAAACAACGTTTGGAACAAAGATATTAATTATGTGACAAACAATTCATTATTTATCGTTTTATGTCATAAAACAACGTTTGGAACAAAGATATTAATTGTGGAATTCCAAAAAAAAAGAAATAATTATGGTTTCCTATAAGCACAAATTTTGTGACAGAAATGAATCGCTGCAGAACCGACTCCACGTAGTCTTTTCTGCCCTACCCCGAGAGTGTAATTTAAGCCCGCGTAGGCGCGGAGGGGCTGGCGGGCCGCGAGCTGAGGAGCAGGTGGCTTTAACACTTGCCGCCGCGGCTGAGACTGGCCGGCTTCAGCCGGCCAGCAAGCCGTAGCTGCGGTGGTGAGCGTTAAAACCCTCTGCGACGATAAGGTCGCGTGTGACCGCCGGAGCCCCGCAGCGTCGGAGCCGTGACAGAAACCATGCCTGCTGCATGCTCCATGCTTGCATACTGCATGCTTGCTGGCATGCTTGCTGCATGCTTGCTACATGCTTGCTGCATGCTTGCTGCATGCTTGCTGTATGCTGCATGTTTGCAAATCGTTTTTCTCGGAAACGGTAACTATTTCGGGATTCTAAAGTACGGGATTTTGAACTTCGGGATTTTAAACTTTCGGGATTTTGAACTTCGGTATTTTAAACTGTCGGACAAATGAACTTTCGGGATTTTGAACTACGGGATTTTGAACTACGGGGTTTTAAACTTCGGGATTTTGAACTTCGGGATTTCAAACTTTCGGTCTAATGAACTTTCGGGATTTTAAACTTTCGACCAAACAACCATTCGGCGTTTCAATTTTCGGGATTTCGTCCATCGGTATCGGTATTTTAAAATTCGGTCTTTTAAAATTCGGGTTTATGATACGTACCCATACAAGTTCATACAAAGGAAGAAAAAAAAAACATAAAATAACATGAAACAGCTAGTGTCAGATTTCTAGGCCTTAACTTGGATAGACACTTTAATTGGAAACTGTGTGTAAAAAACTAAACCAGTATTCGTATGCACTTTAATATCTTGCGAAAAATTCAAATAAGTTTGTAGTTTTGATAGCATACAAAACGTACGTGTCATCAACGCTACATTTTGGAATAATGTATTGGGGAAATTCCACTGGAAAAAAATACTGCATTCAAAGCTAAAAAGAAGTGTGTCCGTGCTGTGTTTAAGCTGAAAAAGACTGATAGTTGTAGGCCGTTATTTATACTATATAAACTCCTCATTTTGCTCTGTATGTACGGCCGAACAAGCTATTTGGTTTACAGTTTCACCAACAAATGACTTTGTAAAATGTAAGCCAAATAGCTTGATTGACCGTACATCTACGAGACAGCAGTATTCGCATAATCAAACTTGCATTTATTTCATACACTTAGATCGAAACGACACAATAGAGGGATAAGTGCACTTATCCCTCTACAATACCACACAAGATACTGCACTCTACTCAAAAAGCTTTTTTAGGAATGGCACCTAATTTATTTAATAAGTTGCCCATTAGTATAAAAAATCTTGACAGCATACACCATTTCAAAAAGGCTGTTCTTAATTTACTTTACGAAAAAGCTTACTACACAGCCAATGAGTTCCTAGAAGACAAACTGTAATTTAATGACATTTTATTTATTTCAATTTATTTGCAAATAACTTAATTGATTTGTTTAATCTATTTAATTTAATTGTTCTGTTGTCTGGTAATATTAATTGTTATTTTAATTACTTAATTAATTTACATTTTTAGTTTTATATCGGATTGTTATAATTGAATTTAATTATTAATTTTGATTGTTTCTATTATTTTTACCAATTATTACTATTTTATAAATATTGACATCTGTACTTTTGTTACCTATGTTCTACAATTAAAAATAGTTAAATTTGAATTTGAAATGTCTGTACCGTTTGACCAAACCATTAAGCCTGTAAATATCTCCGAAACAAATCTCGTGAAATGTTGGTGTACTACATCTTTGCCTAGCTCTCGAGGAAAACCGACGAGCTGTTATGAATTTATTTTATAATTTAAGTAATAATCATCCGCAAAACGCGTTTATGACGCGAGAAAACCCGCACACTCAAAAGTGACTCGTCTGCGCAAATTGTACAAACGTGTCTGGTTGAGAAAATAACACATGTAATATTTTTCAAACAATTGAATAGCTAAGCTTAAGACAGAAATATACTCTGAAAGCAAAATGATTTATCAGAATATATAATGCGACTCTGCATAGAAGTTCCGAGACCACTCCATAAACCGTAGATTCTAAACTCAATTAATAAAACAAAGCCACTGGAGTTGAAGTTCTGAGAGTTGAATGACTGCAAAAGTACATCACAATATTAAATATGACTACGTAGTACGAAATACTTTTGAATTCTTACGCCCCAGAGACCCAGCATCAAACTGAAGTGTCCATTCATAAATTAAATAAATACTAGATTTTAATTAGCAAACTAAAAACCACAGCCTTTTGAACTTTAAACACCCTATATATTCATCTGACATGTCAAATAACTCCTCAACTTTATATCGCCACAGTAAATGACAATAAAGCTCTAGCATTTGTTTATTATACTAATACAATAATTATATTTTGCAAATTAAAAACTCTTGGGAGATAAAAATGGCGTTTGTATAGAAACTTTTAATTAGGGGACTCTTTTTTAAAAGATGATAAAAAAAAGTTGCGTTTTTTCTTTTTTTGTGTTGTGCCAGTGGTATATCTGGGTTCGTTATGAGGTGCTTAAAAATAAGGGGCGCAGGCTTATTAAGACTTCTTAGTAAGTTGCGCGGCAGGGCAGTAAGCACTTAGCAGTCTTACCGACGGGTAGTAATCAGGGAAATATATGGACCGTGTGAGATTATTACTTCAAGTAGCTACTCTTAAGTACAGTCGTTGAGCCAAACGAGTTGGGAACTTGCAGCTACATTGTTGCAGTGGAAACTAGGCAGTGTGTGTCATCATGATGTTAGCCCATTAGTGCTGAGTGGTGGCACTACTGAACATTTACATTAAATACACTTATGGTTGCTGCCATTGGCAACGGTTGTTAGCCTTAGGCAATGCAATAATCACCTCGTAAAATCCATAGAACGGGACGTAGACATGTTATAACAACTCGTGCAATTATTTGTAATTTTATTATAGTGGTTGAAATTCGTAAAAATATTTCGCTAATGCTTGATTGATTTGACTAAAGCGTCCAAGAATTTGTAAAACTGTGTTGTTCAATAATAGTGAGCAGCGGTAATTCTTGAATGTTATTTATTTAGACAATTCAGCAACGTTAACTAGTTTATCTACGTTGTGGAGCGACGAATTTTTGAAACTACTAGATTACAACAAATTCTTTCAGAACCCTCCGAATCGGATGAAGTACTGCGCTGTTGGGATGGAAGTCATCAGTTGATATAAACATTATAATCCCTAAAGCCATTAGAATAAAATTTGAATTGTATTCAGCCTACTACTAGGTACTAGGGAAACATAAACGATTTCCAGTTCTGCTAAAGCTAAAGTAAGGCTTCGTTTCTGCTTTAGTGTTCATGTACGTCACTCCATTAACCTGTGTGCTCGTAATTAATTCGCCAACTAAAATGTTTGCAGCTAGCAGAATCTTGGGTTAAATCTAGCGATGTATAGGTACCTAAGGTTGCAGCAGTTGAAGGTTACTGCAGTATTTTGCACAGGTGTTGACGTTAAAGGGTGTTCGTTAGTGTTCTGAACATGCAATTTACTGTAACAGCTATTTTCTTGAGAACACATGTAAAGAAAATAGCACTATGAGGTTCTGGTTATACTAAGTATGACAGAAATATGCTAGACGGAATGTGTTCTATAAGCTTCGAAATTATTGTAACGTTACTGATCGAAATTAGTAATGTCATTACATACTGGTATATTTCTTTAAAAAAGACGAAAATGAATGCATAAATATTGATCAAACGAATATGATTAAAACACCGAAAGTCAAAAATAAATTAGATTGAGATAAAGCTACCGAAAAGCTTCTAACGACGATCTCGTTGAAACTCACAAGTGATGGTAGCCTAGTGGTACGATGATCTGACTGCCCAATCACAGGTCTCGTGTTCGAACTCATGACACGTATAACTGATTTCAGATTCATGTACATATTGTATAATAATCTTTTGCTTAGTGAAGGAAAACGTTATGAGGAAACCAAACCAGCATGCCAGAATGAGACTGGTACAGGGACGTGGAGATTGGCACAAGAACAGAGATACCCATAGCGGGTGCATTCAGGCTGTGGATGGTGATGATGAGGGTACATGAGAGTTATTTCTTAACGGAATATAAAGCAAGTCAGAGACCCATGGGACACATGAAAAGAAGGAGTTGAAAATGGAAATGGTTTGAAATCAATTGCTTCTTGCCTTAGTCCTCAGATCTCATCTCAATCCCTAAAAGGAAACCAGCATCCCACATCCGTACCTACACACAAGTGTTATTATTGTAGTCCCAGATACTAATTAAGATTAAAGCCTTAATGAAATCACTGGCGCCAACTAATTAGATATGGATCAAGCCTGTTCATACGGAGATTAATGAGTGTGATAGAACGAATGCGAACATTTATTTCACTATAGGTTTTTAACACCGCAGTCGGATTTAAATGTGATTGGATTTCAATAGAGTTATGTTATGTAGGTAAAGTAGGTCTATTGGGCCTTTTGCGGGATTGAAATGTATCATTATGTTAATTAACGCTGTCCTTTAACCTGTGGTTATTGCCTCATCAAAGAAATCTAAAAGACTTAGAGTGGGCAATGGGAATACATACAAAAATTTTGATCCCGAATTTTATCGATTTCGACTACTTGCTAAATTTAGATTTGTTAAATAAGTAGTTAGTAACAAGTATTGGATTACGATTTTCGTTTTCTTCGTCTTGTTCCGTCTATCGCTAGTAAATATGTGAATGTCTTTGAACCTCATACACCTCTGCATGGGTTGGTTTCCACCACCAACAAATTGCAAAATCTATTTAGTCCTTTAGTTAGAGTATTGGAAAATAATGGACACGTATTTTTTTATTTTTGTAAACGTATATTGACAAAGATAAAACGCATCGAAACACGGGAGTGGGGGGGGGGCTCGTGACGTCATAACGTACTAAATATTATACCACGGCGTGACGTATTAAGAATTGTAAAATCGTCGTATCTTCGTCAATGTTGGTTTATATAACAAAACGAAAAATACGGGTCAAATATTTTTTGATAATCTCACTGAGAGACTTTTGATTTTTAGATTTTTTAATTTTATAAGTTTTAGTTTCTTAGTAACCTTGACTGAAGCGTAATACTGGGATGCTAACTGTTGACTTGCTTACGAAGCACTGTTCTCTACTGCCCAATGCTCAATTACCCATAGATTTTAAGTATGAAAAAAATACTTCCAATCCAAAACTCCAAAATAGAGTTTCCAGTAAGTCAGCATCACTCCATTTCTCATGTTAATTTTCCAAATTCCATCTAAAATATCACCTTGTATAGCACCTTTTTATATAAAAAACATGCATGCGTTTAGCAGTAAAACAGTTAATGTAATTATTTACGACCAGCTTCCAGTTTAGCCTATATAGATGAAGTTAACTGGAACTAGGTTAAACTAGAAGTTGACCATTACGTAGAACCACAGGCTGGGAGGGTTTTAAATGTGTACAGCTAAAGTAAGCTAAATTATAAAAGCCTAATGTTTTATGGAACAAATGTGTTTATTTAGTACCTATACAAAATTACGTTTTTGGAGAAAATTGTTTACATTGGCATCGCAAAATCATCAATTGTCGAAGCGGGTAAAGCGTTCCCGGATCGACAGGAAACCGCGCCAAATAGTTGGGCTAAGCAGATGAAGAATGCGAGGATCGACCGGAGGACACGGTGGAGCATAAGGTGGAGGATTGACCCGCATGGGCGGAGCACCGCTGTGTCCTCGTAGCGGCGATCGGTGGAATGGAAAGCCGTCACCTCCTTCTACGAAGCAGTCATGCTAGCGAAGGAGGTGGCGGAACGAGAAAGGGAGAGAACCTCTCGCCCCAGCCGCCGCAGTAGACGCACCGGGCGTCGGGGGTCACCTGGTGGCCCCTGGCCCCCGTAGGCGTGGGCCTGTGGACGGTAAGCTATGAACTAGCTCGCCGTCAACTTATGACGACAGGCCGTGTCGATGGCGCGTTCGTGTTCCATGCGCTCCTCAAAGAGATGTCAGCAAAACGGAGGGGCCGCAAGGGCCAAACCCTGCCGGGGCTACGGGACTGTTCGGAAGAGATACCACGGCCCCGGAAGTTAAAGGGCGAGGAAGGAACACGGATGGGTTTTAGTCAGTATAAGTCTGACACTCCTTCCCGCTCTGCCCAGATAGGGAGGAGTTATTTGATGATTAACCATCCGAAAAAAAGAAAGGTAGATGAAGAAGTACCTATGTCTTTCTATATAGGGACCACCTCATCACCAAAGCCGTCAACCAAGCATTCTGTACATCAAACTAAGGCATTTTACGCAAAAATTATTGCTGGAAAACGAACTTTTTTTTGGGGTGAATAATCATGTTTTGTGGTCGGTGGAACTCAATGTAACGCACTCAAAACATTGTGCTGATGGATGGATTGAATAGTACGGGGGTCGTGGAGGTGTTTAAAGTTTTAATAATCTTACAATAGTAGTCCGTAAAACCTTGTATTTAAAAAAGCCTTTTACACCATTTATAGCCATTCAAATGTTGGGATTCATTTTCGTTCACTGTTATTTACCTCACTGTTAAAATCACTTTCCTACCAAAAACAGGAACATTAAACAGTATTTATTTGTCAATATATCTGAATATAAATCCGCTGAAACCAACCTCAGCACATTATAAAACCAAACACGAGAACCCTATATCCTTGTACAGTACAGTAATTCTATTCTTACGCCACCATTTTCGACATAAAAGCTCCACAGACTTACTGAGAAAAAATATACGAGGTATTAGCTACCTATATCTCTTTATCTTTTCGCGGAAGTAGTAAAAGTCTCGTGAAAATAATGGATGGCATGTAAGCGGATAAGGAGCGGCTTAGAATGCGGGCGGCGCCGCGAGGCAAGCGTAGTGCATTACGGGGCAAACTGATAAGCGACAGTGCACTGATAGCGCTGAAAGTTTGCGTAAGGCGAGAGTTACAGGGAGAGTGGTGTGATTGTTAAGGCCATAAAATGCCGTCGCTACAATAGTTAGACAAGTGAAATGGCAGTTTTGACTTAGATATGTCACCGTAAAATTGTCAAACACGTGCTATTAATGATATTATTGTTATTGTTATTATATTTTCATATAAAACACAGGCATAACCATCAATGCACGAAAATGTGACGAACAAAACGCGTGTGATGGTGTATACTACGACGATTGACTTCAATGTATGTAAAGATATAAGTAGATACAGATCTAACATCTCAAGTTTCCCAACAATCCTACTAATATTATAAATGCGAAAGTTTGTAAGTATGGATGTATGTATGGATGTTTGTTACTCTTTCACGCAAAAACTACTGAACGGATTTGGATGAAATTTTGCACACAGATGGTTTATAACCTGGATTAACACATAGGATACTTTTTATCCCGGTAGTAAGATCCCGTGGGACAATTTCAAACATCACGCGGGCGAAGCCGCTGGCAGAAGCTAGTTTATCATAAATAAGGTAAAGTTCACACCCGATAACACATGCGAAGTAATAAGAACCGATTAGGAGTAATATAAAGTGAGCATCGCCCCCACAAGGCACACGAGTGAGTGAGTTCAGTATTGATGTGATTACCGCGTTACCCCCAAACGGACCCGTTCTACCGATCAATGGGGGACTCCCACAGATATAGATAGACCTAGATAACGCAAGGATCTGTATGAAAACCAAGCGTGCCATTTTTTGACTACCTATTGTGACATCACAAGCACTATTTAGTGATGAAATATCAAATCGATTCAAAGGCCGGCCGTCGAGGTGCTAGTTTTTGGATACCTTTGCCATAATTTCAAAACTTACGTCCGACTAGCGCTATACACCGGTGCAAACTGAGCGCGAAAATGGCCACTTACGATTTTTGATCGTATATTAGGCACGCGAAGTAGTTGCTCTTGCATTATCTAGGTCTAACTATATCTGTGGGGACTCCAATAGGCCTCTGTGTGTAGGAATTGACGCCTGCGGTCTGTCTAATGCGTTTATAATGGAACAAATCTTTGGTCTAGTTGTCGCAAGCCCGAATTATGAGGTCCTGCATTCTATTGCCAGGTGAGATTGCGTTATTGGGTATTTAAATCAGGAATTTCTCAGTCACAGCCACGGAGTCTGGTTTTGCACCCGGTTGATGGCAAAAGGCTCGACCCTAATTACCTAGGACTTAAACTTAACTGACGAAATGTGGGTATCCTATTAGGTACACCCTCTGCCTAGTCCTTCAGCGATTACAGGCGTGATGTTATGTGTCTCGTTGATTGATAGCTGCGATGTGGTTTTGACATTACTTTTTACGAGTTTACAGTTACTGCGCACTAAGCATAGTGAGATTATGGTCATTTGCTTTTCCTGTTTGAAGGAATTGTCATTAGACTGCAAGTTACAGCCTTTATCAACTATGCGTTGGCCCGATGTAGCCCCATGGGAATTTTCGCTTTCAGAAAATGTTTTCCGAACTACGCGTACGTAAGAATTGATACGTGCAACAGTCTTTTTTAAACTTTCACGATCAGAACACGGTATTTATCGCGAATTTACATTTTTTTTTAAATTAAAGGTAAATTCGCGATAAATACCCGTATTCATATGTTTTATAGTGATTTGTGCAACAGTTTGTGAGATAGTAACCTACTACAACAACTGGGTGTAAAGGTCAGATAACATGCGCAACCTAACTTATTAGTTAGTTACATAATGGTTTAACTTGACCCATAACTATGATTCAGCTCAGTTTCCTTTCAAGTTCTTCAGAACTTTTTCTTTCTTACTCAAAGAAACATCGTTTAGCGAACTTGTAGAAAACTTGCTTTTGCCATGCGGCTTCACCCGTGTGGACGTCACATTATCACAGGAAGGTATACCTATAGTACGAGTTAATATAATTATCTATACTTATAATAAATCTGTAGAGAGGTCAATTCTGTACATGAAATATATTTACAAAATAACTATCGGGGGGTGATTAGTGATCGATACTGATGCCAAAAATGCAATCAGTAAAATTTTTGTCTGTCTGTCTGTCTGTCTGTCTGTCTGTCTGTATGTTATTTATAGAAAAAAAAACTACTCGACGGATTTTAACGAAACTTGGTACAATTATTCTACATACTCCTGAGCAGGTAATAATATACTTTTCATCACGCTACCATTAATAGGAGCAGAGCAGTGAAAGGAAATGTTGGGAAAACGGGAGAAGTTACTTGGTTTTTTTAGCTTCCGTCGCGTGTGCAGCCTTAATGGTTAAAGCTACATAGAAATCATGTATTACGGAAATATTCCACATAAAATTATATAAAAAATATCCCAAGACAGCATATGTCTATCTTTTATAGTTGACTCACAATAACACGTGTAACTCCCGATAGCTTAGCAGTTCGGAGAATAAATGTGAATGTAAGTTTGTTTGTTGCGCTTTCACGCGACAACTACTGAACGGATTTGGATGAAATTTTGCACACAGATAGTTTATAACCTGGATTAAAACATAGGATACTTTTTATCCCGGCAGTAAGATTCCATGGGACAATAATCAAACTTCACGCGGGCGAAGCCGCTGGCAGAAGCTAGTATAGATAATAAGACTCTATGTCCTTACCAAGGTCATACTCAGTTTGTGAGTATGTATGTATGCGTGTTTGTTACTCTTTCACGAAAAAACTGCTGAAGGGGTTTGGATTTAATTTTGCACATAGATAGTTTATAACCTGGATCTTCTCTTCTTCGTCGTGTCGATGATTTCCCCTTTTTAGAGAGTAGAGTACAGGTGGAACCACACATTTTGCAGGACAAGAGGTGAGCCATAGTTTGCGTTGAGGTACCGCAGTCACACAAGCCTTCATCGGAATACCCCCACCGGACCAGGTTGTATCTACAGCGGGCCACCTGACTTCGGAAACGGTTTAGAGTCTTCCAGGTGGGCCATGGTAGAAGGTGTCCCGGAGGGAGCTTTTCTGCTACTTCAGCAGAAAAGCTTAGCTTAGTTTTTCTGCTACTTTGCTTGTCGGAGGGGGATGCTTGAGGAGCCACAAGTTTTTTTTTTGCTTCACTAGGTCTATTGTTGTCTACTAATAAATTAGTCGACCTTAGGTCTTGCGACTCTTCAGCCTGCCTCTGTGCGACTCCATATTATACAGAGAGTGACGTTTGTCTGTCTGCTGCTTATTCTTTTCAGAAGAGCTTACCTCTGGGGGGGGGCGCTCCTGCAAGAGGATATAGAGCAGTTAATGGTGTTGGTTTGAGGCAGCCAATGATTATTCAGCATGGATTAAAACAAAGGATACTTTTTATACCCGTAGCGAGATCCCATGGGACTTATCAAACTTCACAGCTGCTGGCAGAATCTAGCTAGTTTACTATACAAACCTATGGATCCCGATACTCATAATATATTTAATGGTTAGCTATGTACTACCTACTCGTATAATACTCATATTTCCCATCTAAGCCCACACTATGCCATGGCCAAGGATATGTGCTCAAGGGGAAAATTGAGCCTTACGCCGCCATTGTGTCGTGACTCGTGGGACAGAGGCAACTAATATTTATTACCCCTGTAGCCTCACTGTGTTTACATGATATTGAACGTAATTGTGTTGCGTGGGGATGAAGTAATATATTAAATGGGTTTTCCTTGGGAAGTAGAAAAGTGGGATTAAGTACTTAAATTGATACGTCAAATATTAAATTCTCTCACTGACAGACAATGCATAGCCACTGGATCTACTAGCATGAAGTTCTGCACTAGTATCTACAGTTCCTTTCTTGATTAATAATAATAATAATAATCAATCCGTTGTTTGGGGTTCGGTCGGGATTGCTTTAATATCAAAGTAAACTGCCTTAGACTCAAAGATAATATTTAATTAGCACCGTATGACTGTACACGACATGATTCCGGTTGAATATGGAAAGCGAAAGAGTGCTTCGTCATTCCATAGACAATAACATTATATTTTTAACCATAGACTACAACATGCCCCTTTTTAAAAGAGAGCTGTCAGACTGACATTGACATTACAATTATTTGACAGATGACTTAATCCAAGTTAAACACAACCATAACAATTTACATTGAAGAATTAAGATTTTTAAAATACATTTCATTATAAACATTACTAATATAATTATACAATAATATCATAGTAAGAGTAAGTGAGTGCTTGCCAATAATACAATAAAAATACAATTTGCATTTGAATTAAATTGTGATAATATTATTGTGAACTTGTATTATTTTCTATGTATTAAATCTTATAAATCAAGTCTTTGTGTTTTCTTTAACAATCTTCCCCTAGAGCTATATTGTTTTTCAGCATTTACAGCCTCATCATTACATGGTAATGGAGATTGTTCTACACTACTTGGTATATTTAATTCATTTGGACTTTGAAGTAAGTTCTCTAAGTTTCTACGTTGAGAAGACATTGGACTTTCATTATCAAATTCGTTATAGTCATGTAGACTTTCAGGTGAAACTAATGTTTCATCGATATCAACAAATATAGGTGACTTTACTATGTTTTCTGACTGGTTTTCTGACTGACAAGAATGATTTGACTCTATAGATAAGAATGAATCTGACTCATTGTTCAGTTCCTGATTTTGTAAACTTGACTCAGGACTTGACTCATGATAAGTGAAGATAAATGTATAACTATCATCCTCCTTTTCTGAAAATTTTGACTTGTTTAGTTCATTATTTAATTGACTAGGACTAGGACTATCCTTAAAGTTGACTTTTTTGTTATTATTTTGAGAGACATTTTTCTGACTTGACGTTTGACTTTCTGACTTGAACCTAAAACGAATATGCTGACTATTCCTACGGTAAGTATTATTATTATAATCTTTGACAATAAATGATCTTGGATATTTGGTTTTAGACATAATAGTACCTTTTGTCCATATAATATCCTTAGGATTTTTCTTAAAATAAATATTGTCATTTATTTGAAAATCCAGATAATTTTTACAGTTTTTGTCATAATAAAACTTGGTTTTTTGACTTTTTTCTTGTTTCTTTTTGTTATGTTCCGAATGCTTTACAATCTTAGGTCGTAAGTGACTAATTTTGTTAGGTAGCTGAGATCTTAACGTTCTAGACATTAAAAGCTGTGCTGGAGAGCTTAAATTTCCTCTCGGTGTATTTCTATATTGCAAAAGACCTAAGTGAGGATCAGATCCAGAATCATCACTTTTCCTTAGTATATTTTTTATTATTTTTACTGAGACTTCTGCTAAGCCGTTGGATCTTGGAAAATTTGGACTTGAGATAATGTGTTCAACGTCCCATTCATGCAAAAATTTTCTAAAATCATTGGAGTTGTATGGCGGTCCTCCATCTGAAACTAGTTGCATTGGAATGCCATGACGTGCAAAAATAGATTTTAGGTGTGCGACAACATTAGATGTTCGACTGTCTTTATTTAAATTTGCTATTTCAATGTAGTTAGAATAGTAATCTACTACCAATAAGTATTTCTTATCTTTATATTCAAATAAGTCGGTAGCTAGTTTTTGCCATGGAAATAAAGGTTTTTCATGAGTTAACATTGGTTGTTTTGATTTATTTGCAGAATAAATTGAACATGTTTCGCATTGTCTAACTTTACTTTCAATATTTTGATTAATATTTGGCCAATAAACTACATTTCTTGCTAAGTTTTTTGTTTTTTCAATCCCTTGGTGACCCTCATGTAATATATTTAATATTTCTGTACGCATTGTCTGAGGTATGATAACAGAATTGTTTTTGAAAATTATATCATTAATTACATGAATTTCCTCTTTTATGTTCCAGTAAGGCAATGTTAAACTATGACAATGTTCTTTACATTTAGGCCATCCATTTTTATAATATTCTATTATTTTTTGAGAAACTAAATCTTGTTTAGTGTGTCTTGTAATTTCCTCAAGTTTTTCTGGAGAAATGGCTAAATTAGAGGTTAACAAATTTATGTGAATATTAATATTTGAATCTAAATCTTCCAAACTGACTAATTCTTGGTTAAATTTATCATCTTTGATTGGAGCACGAGATAATGTATCAGAAACATACATCTCTGATCCTTTTGTATAAGACACAATAAGATTATAAGCTTGTAAAGTGATCATCATACGTTGTAATCTTGTTGGTACTTCTGACAAGGGTTTTTTGAATAATGTGACTAAAGGTTGGTGATCTGTTTCAACTTGAATAGGTTTTCCATATATGTATTGGTGGAATTTTTTACACCCAAATACTATAGCATATAGTTCTTTTTCAATCTGTGCATAATTAATTTGACTTTTGTTTAATGACTTTGAAGCATAAGCAATCGGATTTTTGTCATGTAAAATAACTGCACCTACTGCATTTTGTGACGAATCGACTGACAATCTAATTGGTTTTTTCATATCATAATGGACTAAGACTGGATATTGACATAACATTGACTTTAATTTTTTGAATTGTGTTTCATGTTGTTCTAACCATTGCCACTGATTATGTTTTTTGAGCAATTCTCTCAGCAAAGAAGTTTCTTCTGCGAGATTTGGTATATAGGAACCTAAATAATTGACCATTCCTAAAAATCTTTGCAGTTCTTTGACATTACTTGGACTTGGCATTTTCGAAATTGCTTCTACTTTTGACTGGTCAGGTGATACACCTTTTTTATTGAAAATGTGTCCTACATAGCATATTTCAGACAAACCAAAATGACATTTGGATTTATTGAACTTCAAATTGACTTCCGACGCTCGTTTGAATAACGATTCTAGTCTTTCATTGTGCTCTTCAATAGTAGACCCATAAACAAGTATATCGTCTACAAATATAATTATACCTGTTAAATCTCCGAATAATTGATTCATTGTCCTATGGAAAATTTCACCACTAGAGTTGATTCCGTATGGCAGTCTTAGAAATTTGTATCGACCGTATGGAGTGTTGAACGTACAAAGTTCACTACTTTCCTCGTCTAAACATATAGTCCAATAGCCTGAACTTGCATCTAATTTTGAAAAAATTGATGCACCTGCAACTTTAGATCTAAGATCATTGAATGTTGGATACGGGAAATGAGGACGTTTAATAGCCGTGTTTAAGTTTCTAGGATCAAGACATATTCTCAGTTTACCATTTGGTTTTTCGACTAAGACAATTGAGTTTACCCATTTAGTTGGCTTATCGACTTTTTCTATGACCTGTAGTTCTTCCATATATTCTAATTCTTCTTTAAGACGTTTCTCTAATGAATAAGGTATTCTTCTGACTGGGCAGACTTTAGGTGGAACACTACTATCAATGTCTAGATGAGCTTTATATGGTAGACAACCTAGACCCTCGAATGTTTTAGCAAACTTGGAAATAATTTCTTGTACTGACCTTTGCTGGATTCCATATATTCTTTTCACAATACCTAATTTTTCACATGAATTCCAACCCAATATTGTTTTACATTCACATTCAACAATAACAAAATAGAGTTTTGTGGTTATTCCGTTTTCAAATTTACAGTTAAGAATACATGTACCTAAATTTGGCACTAATTGTCCTGAAAAAGAAAAAAGTTTATTATTTGTTCTTGAAATATTAATATTTGAGTGAGAACTGGACATAATTTTATCTAACATTTTCTTGCTTATGACATTTGTATCTGCACCTGTATCAATTTGACATATAAGTTTGACATTATTACAATAAACATTTATTTGCCAATTTTTTGTAGATTCACAATTTTGAACTGAATTTATGACAAAATTATTAGAAAAATCTTTTGACATTGGCTGTTCATAAGAAATATTACTAACTTTATGGTCTGATTTCCTGAAAAAACAAAATTTAGCAAAGTGTCCTTGTTTTTTACAATTATTACAGGTTTTTTCCTGTGCTGGGCATTTATATCTGTGAATTTGTCCACATCTGGTACAATTCCTGTCTGATGATTTATTCCTGTTGCTTGACTGATTTCTTCCATGACTATTGTTTCTCCCATGACTATTTTTATGATGTCTCGAATTACTTCGGTAGGGTGTTCGACTTCTATTTTTATAATTTTGTTTTTGCTCTTTGATCCCTTGAATATTCTCCTTTTTAATTTCTTGGTTGTTTAATTTATTTGATCTTTCTTGCGACAATTCTAGACTTTTTGCTATTTTCATCACCTTTTCAACTGTAAGATTTTCTTCCTGTAAGAGTCTTTCTTTTATGTGTGTGCTAATCATGCCTATTACGAGCATGTCCTTGATCAATTCTTCTTTCAAATTACCAAATTCACATGTGGTAGCCTGGTTGTTCAATATGGTCAAATATTCATCCAAAGATTCTTCGGTTTTTTGGACTCTTGTGAAAAAATTATACCTTTCTACTGTTATGTTTAAAAGAGGACTGAATTTTTCGTCGAATTTCTTTAGGATGTCATCTAACTTTGTTGTATTTCGATCTATATTGAAACTATTAAAAATTTCTATTCCGTCATCACCAATAGCATTTAGGAAAATTGCTGTCCTTTTCGAATCCGTTACTTTTGATAAATCATTAGCATCCATAAAAATTTCAAATCTAAGTTTCCATTTTTTCCATTTTTCTGCCACGTTATCGCCATTTTGTATGATAAACGGTTTCAATTGCACAAAGAACGCTTTGTCCGCCATGTTGGTGACTTGGATGACTTGACTTTTTTACTTACAGTTTTCTCGACTTTTATTGGCTTTTTCGTTTTCCTTTTAATTTAATATGACACCAATTCTGACACCATGTTTGGGGTTCGGTCGGGATTGCTTTAATATCAAAGTAAACTGCCTTAGACTCAAAGATAATATTTAATTAGCACCGTATGACTGTACACGACATGATTCCGGTTGAATATGGAAAGCGAAAGAGTGCTTCGTCATTCCATAGACAATAACATTATATTTTTAACCATAGACTACAACATCCGTCAATTCCTTTCTTGATGAACGAATAAGGAGAATGATTTTAGGGAATCCATCCTGTAATGGATTTTAGGGAAAACATGGAACATTTTTGCCTATGGGGAAACGCCTTGGGCGCACGGCTTGTACATTTTGAAATGGTTGCCAACGCCCTAGAATAATATGTCCTAAAATATGTCAAAGTTTGACGACTTTTAAGACTTTTGGTAACAGCTTCAACTTTCTAAATTATTTACTCTCTTAAGTCTCATTCAATTCTAAGTAGTTTAAATTCTAACAATATCTGTTGTTAACTTCAGCCACTCCTAACAGAATCAAACCCAATATAAAGGTAAACCACTCAACTAAACGAGTTCCAAAATGAATGAAATTTCATCAAATATGGCGCTAAGTCCATTAAGTGGTCTTCTACTAAATGAAATACTGGTCCGAAACTAAAATAAACCACAAATACACGAAAGTAAATATACCAGTAAGTGCACGATGCTATATTTAAATAAACGTTTGCTTAAATTTAAAAGGAAACTCGGTTCCGGATCCGTAAGATCCGTTATATTGCTGCATATCTTGCAACCTCGGACTCCAAGATCTTGAAATAGAAACAGATTCCTACTTCCCGTGTCTGAATTTGCATGAGAAAAGGCTAGTTCCCACTGTACCCGCTGTTCTAGGTGTTTTCCCAGTTTTAGTTGTTCTAGCTTCTTGTTTTCTAAGGGATAAAATGTCGTCATAATGTATTGAGAATAATTGCATGTGTTGTTCACTACAGAATAATTGCATGGAATATTGCGTTAAGTACTGATATTTGTTGTATCTCATTTTTATGGAAATTGGTGATTAGACTGGAATTATTGTAGTTATCGCGTTATATCTGACTTTTCTCATTAAGTTGGTACTTCGTCTTGTGATATTTCGTTTTCTTCAAGTTTTAGGTTGATTGAAATTTATATGCAGAGCCTTAAAAAGTTAGTTTGAATTATTTGTTTAGATAATTTCAACTTCGTAAGTGGTCATTAAGTAGTGGAAATAGCAAAATTACAGAATTACTTCGATTATTCAGATTTCGAGATTCAGGTTTTATAGTTCGGTTTACAGTCTCTAATTTTATGGTTCGCTGTAGTTTTGTTAGCTTTATCGCTTAAAACTTTAAAGTTTTAATGGTTTCGTACGAAATTAATCCTTTTAGTTAAGTTAAATAGAACTAAAGGCCAAATGTCGTATTTAATACGACTGTAAACTAGGATCAAAACTTATTTAGTTTCGATTTTAATCACATCAAATAAGATCGTTTAGATTCGAAATGGTATTTTGATTGCTGCCTAACTTTTCTACTTACACACAGAATAAACTAGAATACAATAATGTTTACTATGTCATTGTATTACAGATTAAGACGAATAACGATTAATATGGGTATTGGTATTATAGTACCAATATATTAATCGTTCCTCCAACCTGTAACACAGTACCTACCTATCTATATGATATACCCATAAATATCCCAAAGGTACAACATTCAAAGATGGGTAGTCTCAAAGTGGTTTGTCATGTCAGGAGCGACGCAATTACCACGACATTCGGCGGATCCGGCTCCCGGCTCCCGGCTCGCAAAAACGAGCCTCCGACCGAAAATTGCAACGGCCATCTTCGGCACAATTACCACTTTTTATCCGTTACACAGTAACTGCATTTTTGAAGGCGAAAAAAATTGTTTCATCAGACTATACATCAAGAACTCGTATGATGGAATTTGAGCTCAAAAACTTTTCGCCAGATTGGTGTTTTATTTTTTTGGAGATTTGCTTTTGCGCCGTATTTTTCGTTTTCTTTTTAGTTTGGCGGTTGATGTGATTATGGTTTTAATGACATTTTTATTTTAAGATAAAAAGTATTTTGAAATTGATGTGAGTAGCCTCCTCCTTCTGTTGGGAATATTAGAGGAGGAATATTTTATTTGTTATCGGCGCAACGTGTTATAGCCTTTATAATAATATTACATCCCAAATACATAAAATATGAAGGTACAGAACTAAGTGATTGATCCCTTGCTACCTGTCCATTTATCTCTACCAAAGTAACGCTGTGTTCAGTCCCAAATGCCAGAAACGAAGGTGTATCAAAACAAATAAGTGAATATACAACGTATGCATAGAATGTATGTGTGTATGGCAGCTTCGGTTCAACTAAACGAAAGTTGTACCTACAACTTTGGCGATTAATTACATACGAGTAATTAGATGCTCACTACACTCAAAGCTGCTAGCTAAATTGTCTTTACGTAAAACTTATTGAGTTAGTGGTGAGGCTAGGTTAACCGGGTCGTCAAACCTAATAGCCGGACAGACCAGCTTGCACGCTTGCTTGCTCGCTTGCTTGCTTACATTTGGGTAAAAAGACCGAACACGCTACATTATTGAGGTTTTTCGATTATTACCATAAATATTGTTAAATTCTAATGAAATATAAATAAAAGTGAATGTCAAATCAGTCATACTTTATTATTAATCAATCAAATAAATTCCTCACTCGACTCGCCTGCGCTTGGCCACGCGCGGTGCCTGGCTCTTTCATTATTTTCCAATAATCTAACTGACGGACTAAATAGATTTGCTATAGTCCGGTTAAGCAGACGACAACCTTTCTAGGTTGAACTGCGAGATGCCATTCCGAAAAAAAAAAATAGATTTGCAATTTTTTGATACTTTTTTGCCTATTGATGTAAAACCGAACGTAGCGTAAATTACGCGATTCATATTCATAAGTACGTTTGGCTTCACCTTTAGTGCGTAAGTTTGAGTCCACACGGTAACAGTTTAAAAAACGTTTGCCTTCTACGGCGTGCACCGAACGAGTTTGTTTTGCGCCCGGCCGACTGGCTTAAAAGGTCGGAATGAAAACCTTTAGGCGCCTAAGTAAATAAAAGTGAAAACGACTTCACTTGCGTGTAGTACCTAGCTACCATTATTGTGGACTGAACCCGATATCCGTTGACTGCTTAAACGTCACTTTGACTTCAAAAAGTTGTAAGTTTGTTATTTTGTTTTTATTTATTTATTTAGGTTAACCAACAATTGTTTACACAATGTACATTTCTGACTTACTAGAGTAACATTTACAAGTGCAACAATTAATTACAGGTTAACACCACATGCACAAAAACGGTTTAACATAACATAATTTTTATATGTTATTGACATTGGAACTTATACATATATGCAAAGAAATAATTAAAACAATAATAATTAAAGCTATCAAATCATTCATTCAATGCTGTATATAATACTGATAAAAAATATAAATGAAATTGATGAAATTGTGATTTATTGTTTGGATTATAAAAACGAATTTACAAAAAAGAAAAAACGCAGTTGAAAACAGGATTGAGAAAATTGTTTTCTTATAGAATCTATATTATCCAAGTAGGTTAAATGCGTTCAGTTTTTGTCACAGCTGAACACGAGGTTTGATTCCCAGGTTAGGCAAAAGAATTCTCAGTAGCACGGTCTGGATTTTTGGATCTTAATTTGGATCTAATAAAATCCAGCGGGTCACCAACTGCCATCGCCCACCAGGAAGACTCTAAACATTCTTACAGGCCAGATGGGCCGCTGCAGTTACAGTGCAGTTGGTCTGATGGGGGTGTTCCGATAAAGCTGAGTACGACTGCGGAGCCTCATCCCAAGTCATAGCCCACCTTCTGACCTGCTGCTCTGTGTAGCTCCACCTGCACTCTAAGGGACCTGTCCGAAGCCACCACGCAACCCTGTCGACGTGGCTGAGTTCTGGCCGAAAAAAATAAAAAATAAATTGGTATCATCATCAATCAAGAAGAAGAAGAATGGCAATAAGCTTACCCCCTGTTACTCTGAATTATGGGAGTTCTATTAGGGTCATCTCTCGGGGATTACAAGCGTGATGTTTATTTGGATCAGGTTTTGATTAAAAAATAATCGCCATACATTTAATTCCCTAAGGAGACCCCACGAAGGGTACCTTCGATCGATTATGGTATCTACATTCGAAGGTCGTTGACAGCCGATAAAGGCGAGGCAACCGTGAGTTTGAAATAAATGAAAATGTGGAGGAAAAATCTATCTAGAACGTGGTTTAGAAACACTTAACCACCTGCCAATGCCCGCGACTGCCACCATTAGTTTAATGAAACGGCAACTTTCAAACGTCTCGAGTTTAATTTACATTTAATATATAGATTTTACTGGGCTAAAAATAGATGGAGGTACATATTTAGCTTATTCCAAGTTTAAATTAATATCGTAAAAATAATGAAAACGAACGACATTCGGTCACCACAGTAGACGGCGTCGGTCATCAGCTAAAGTGCCTAAGGTTCATGTTCACCGAGAAAATAACAGTCTGATTATCCAAAAACAGCTGTCATTTTGACATGTTCCCTTACAAAAATGTGTTTTAAACAGTTGTTTTAATATGATCGATAGTCATCTTTTTGGTGAAAACGGACCTAAGAAGGTTATTATTTCAGCCTAGTATTTATTAGCTACTAGCTTCTGCCCGCGACTCCGTAAGCGGATCCTGTTGCTAAAAAAAATATTTTTATAAAAAGTATCCTATGTTACTTCTAATACCTCCAAGAATAAATGTACAAAGTTTCATAATGATCGTTTGAGGAGATTTCGCGTGAAAGCGTAACAAACAAACTAACATTCACATTTATAACATTATATATATAGGACATAGGATATATAGGATATAGGATGACTACATTGTTCCATCAGTTAGTTAAAAC
Source organism: Xestia c-nigrum (assembly GCA_916618015.1). Taxonomy (NCBI): domain Eukaryota; kingdom Metazoa; phylum Arthropoda; class Insecta; order Lepidoptera; family Noctuidae; genus Xestia; species Xestia c-nigrum. Next base: position 5,815,067 of record OU745245.1, on the reverse strand, counting down.
AAAAACTGCTGATCCATACATTTTGACTGTGACTAGCCAATTAAAAAACAAACAATGTGGGTGGGGGATTCAGAATGAATCAAAATCAGTACTGCATAACGTGGTTACATCATCCACCTTGTATTTTTTCCTCCATTTCAAGGATGCAGAGTTCGCACTGAATTTTGGGCCTAACAAATTGAATAAAAATTTGCTACCCATACGCTAAAACCTTTAAAGATTTTACATGTTTTATAAAGTCGTTGACTAGTATAAACGTAGCGGTGCGGCTTGTAAACGACGTCATAAACATGATAACCGCGTGGTGAACAACGTTTGACATGCCTGTCGCACGCAATGTGCCAGCTAGCCAGCTAGCCAATTGATTGGCTGCCATACGCCACTCAACCTGGCACTGAGGTTTCTGAAACGGCTGGAGTATGGATTTTACAACAAACGTCATTTATTAGTTTGTTCTCTTGGAAAGGCTAGGTAAAATACAAAGTTCAGTCACATTTTGCTACTTATGTTTAAGTTCCATTTAATACATGGTGTAAGCCACCTCATCACAAAGCCGTTAACCAAGCATTCTGTATATCAAACTAAGTAACTTTACGCAAAAATTATTGCTGGGAAACAACTTTTTATTTTGAGGTTATAAATCATGTTTTGTGGTAGAACTCAATGTAACGCACTTAAAACATTGTGCTGATGGATGGATTGAATAGTACGGGGGTCGTGGAGGTGTTAAAAGCCAAAATCTTACAAACAAAACTTGTATTAAAAAAAAACTTGTCTAAAAGTATATAGTAACTTTGACCCCCCATATCCGTAATTAGATGGTTCCCAGGTATGGTGTAACGTAGAACAAAAAAAATATCGCAATGATGGGCAGAACAAATGCCTTTTGGCTTCGTGAAGAGGTGTTTTACACCCTTTATGAGTGAATCAGAGAACAAGTTCTGTCTGAGAATTGCTACAGTGGCGTGGCGTGGCCTTATCAAAAATACGGCAAACCCAGGCAAACAGACTTTTCAGAAACCCTAACATGATGAAAAGTTTATAATGGTAAGCCACGTTTTAAAACTTGCATTAAAGCGTTAGCACTAATTAATACCGATTAATTACAGCCCAATTTTGTGTGTCGCAATTGTGATAACTCAACTTTTATTCTGCAGTTGGGTAAGTCAGTACAACGTAATTCCTGATAATAATACAAACAAAACTAGATCTGGGTATCGAACCCCAGGACCTTATGCTTCACACACGGTCTCTCATGCGGCCACTAGACCAGCGAGATGACCACCTCAATGGAAATAAATTTAAACGAAATTATATGAAAATAGTTGCAGCACAATGTAGTGAGAGCTAAGAATGTTGGTCTTTGTGAAAGATGAGATCATTAATGTTTTAATTAAGCTTTAATTGGTCGTAAATTATTATGCAAGTAACTCCTCTTGAGTTTCCCGCAGCAGCCGGAAAAATAAAAAAAAATAAAAGAAAAATCTTCCGTCGAAGAAATGGCGGCGGAAATGACAATATTATTTCATAATTAAAACAGCAGAAAGACATTTCAGATTATTATTTCTTAATTAACCTTCAAAAGATGACATAACACAAGTTATTTTAATTATAGAAACAGGTTCTTTTCGCCCATTAAAGAATTACTCACAGGGGTTATAAAAAAGCGTTGCAAATTCGTAAATAACGCGCAGTATGGTTATCTAAAAACTAAAACATAGACTATCTATATTGGATCTGTAAACAGATGAAGGTAGATAAAAAACAGACCAACACGCATGAATAAAATTACCTAACTAGTTTTTTCTCTATCCTACTTTGCTTAGAAATTCGTTTAAAGTATAAATATTGTAGTTCAGACTAAATCTAAACAGACCAGTTTTACATTTTAAGTTTAATTTAAATTGAGATACTTTTCTCATACAAATTGAGGTCAGGTTATACTGGATATGTATAACTTGATGTGTCACCCAGTGTACTATGAAAATAACCATTAATTAAAGCCATTACTAAGTCTTGTAGACGGCTGGATAGTGCATTTTGCATGTGATCGAGAGAGAGAGAGTGAAGTCACCATGTCAAGGCCACTACGTAAGGGTTACTGGCCGAATAAGCTATTGAAATAATCGAATTTCTTCTAATCAATAGAATAAATTACATCATTCGAAATTCAAAATCATTCACAACAATCAAACAAAAATCCATCGACTAACATAAAATACATAGCCGGTATCGTTTAGCGTTCGGAATTCGCGTAGAGTCGGCGTCGTTATCACACTAGTCAATATTCGTCAAATTAGCATTGATGCAAGGCGGCGAGGTCAACGACCCTGTTCGGCGAGCGTGGGAGCGTGCGCGGGCGCTGTTTTTGCTTGAACTACCCGAGTGGCAGAGCGCGGCCGGGCGGCCTGACAGGTAGCCTGCACCCGAATCTTTAATATTGCTTCCACACTGGTCCTGCTTCGGGAATTATTCATTGGAACTCAAAAGAGTATTGTAACATCTCTTTGTTAGGAAACCAAGATGAAGACAGACTATCAGAAGTAACGTTACAGAAGGAAAAGTCTAACCTAGACGAACGAGCAATGACCAGTTTGGCTCTTGCAAGCGCAGATTACGAGTTGCCTCGCATTTTATGTGTTTTAGTGTTAATGTATGTCTCTGGCAGAAACTTTAAGGCTCTAAAGAAATAGCAGTCTATTTTCATCTAGCTTTTGAAAGTCTGGCTACCATAAAATATGAACGCAGAAAATTCTGAAAATTAAATACCCATTTTCAGACCAAATCCTTTATAAAAGCGAGCATGTGATGTATTACCTAAGCACTTAAGTGATGCCAATCTGAAGCCTCTCCTATGTTGAGTGTGCTCAACAGCCTTTTAAAAATCCTGATTAGTTCAGTCGTTCAGCGCGGAGCTTGGAGGCAAGCCAAATGGGATGAAACGTCAGACAAACTGCGCATTTGATATAACCAGTACAACACAGGTTTAGTAATGAGCTGAGAGTTGGTTTTTCTGCTATTATTAATGCTTTATTTGGTGATTTTAATTAGGTGTTGCTTGATTTGTTGACTGTAGTTGAGAAAGATTTTTTGGGCTTTGGTATTGGCGATACGCGACGCTTGTTAAGTTGTCATTGGTACTTAATTATTAATTAAATTTTACTTGACCCGACATAAGTGGCTTGTCAACTTGTCCAATTTTCTGATCAGGTTTTTAAATTTTTCTTACTCTGGAATCATTGATCTTCCAATAAAAATGGATTTTAATATCTGTATTTATTTTAAGTATTTCACACTTTCACATACCGTACTAGATTATAGAGTATTAGTAACTTACGAGAAGTGCATCGTAGAAGAAAAATCCTCCGTCACTGAACGTCTGTTCACGAACGAATAGGTATAAGACTTGTAGAAACTTGTTCAGGCTGCACAGTGCATAAGCTCTTCACACTCACTACCTAGAATTAAATCAATAATGACCTCGAGACAGCCTTCCTGAGATAGGGTTACTCTTAGAGTTATCAGAAGTGAAATTTTATATTCAACCTGATTTTTTAACTAATATTTTTACCAGCTTGAATTTCTCCTACTATTTCCAGTCTATTTATCTTGTCATCACCATTTCATCTTCTATCTATCTATGATCAAGTAATCCTAGTTATATGGAGTAAATAGCCTTAATAGAACTTATACGCACAGAAAAGAGAGAGCTACTTTAAAATTAATGGCATTTTTCAAGTAGGTAGCTTTATCTTTCCAATCTTTATTCCCTTGCATTATTTACACAAATGAAGTAAAACGAAGACATAACCAGTTATGCGTCATGTTTGTTATAAACAAAATCGTTATAAACAAAACGAAAAGAAAAAGAACAAGGATCTAAATTGCGAAGTGCAGTTTCTCGGGACTCATGCGCAGCGCGACACACTTGGTTGCGGCGACGTCCACACTTTCATGCCAAACCTGTTTATGTGCAAACACACACACACATACAACAGAGAACCCCACTAGTGTGTGCGCAGCCTTTGTCGTTCCTAAATCAAATTGCACTCGAACGTTTAAAACTAATACTTACATTTGAATAAGTCAAGAAACCGATTAAGGATCATTCGGCCAGTTTCGCGTGATGGCGTCGGTCGGTCCAGTAAAACATTCGTTTTAATACTTTCTAACTGGTATAGGTACCTCAATGCTCCTAACTGTTAAACAACATAAAACATTATTTAAGCGTAACAACTTATTTATTATGTAGGTATCGACAAACCGTGACTAAACTAATAAAATTGTTCGTGAGAACCTAACGTTTTTTAATTGCTGATTGATAGTAATTTGAACAAAAAAGTCTTTACTCTGATGTCATTCGGTTAAATAACTAAACGTTGCGTATTCGTTTTCATGTTAACTATCGTCAACTTATTTTCAAAATTGTGTTAGCATCCCTAAAGCGAATCATTCCCTTTACGTCGACTCTTAATTTTTCTAGGGCTTCAGTCCGGTTACTGTTAAAAGCGTCTCCACATGTTCTTAGTTCTTTCGAGCCAGCTTGTCCCGCGATCTTCTACGAGGTCCGCCGCCGCGCCGCGTCACTTTCTGACAGCGCCAGGGCTCCATAATACTGCATATAGTAGTCACTTTTGCCTACAGGAATGAAAAGATGTAAATGAATTTCAATATTATGAATTTTATTTCCTCACTAACTAAATCCGCTGTTTGTATGTCACTCCGGTATTTATGAAAATGCCTCCAACTAAAGAGTTGTAAACAATAAATCTCCATTTCATTAAGTAACACAATGGGCTAGTTTTTCATTGTCCTAGTTAAAAACTTTGTATTGTAATGCGGCACTACAATAGAAAAGTTTCAACTTCCTCCTTTACAGGTGCGACAATAGAATACTAAAGCAAAAGCTTTTTTATGTAACTGGCTTCAGTAATATCAAAGTGCTTAAAAAAATAATAGGACTGTCAGAACATAAAACGTCAAACTTTTTCCCGCCAATAATTTGCACCACAGATTATTGAAGCCAATTATAACGGCCTGGGTGCACTAGTCCAATACACTGTCTGATCGTTTAGCTGTGTGTATTCGCGGTATTTACATAAATGCCAGCTACGCTAAATGATTTTATCTAGCAGCGACATGGTTCTCTAAATGCTGTGCATTGCTGACAGCCCGCCATTTTCAATGATCCCGGGCCTCTTATAGACGTTTTTACTTCACGTTTCGCTGTTAACAGGGCCATAGATTAGCTTATCGTGAACGTGATATTGCAAAGAAGGGAGTGTTGAATGATATTGGGAGATGTTAATGGAATGGCAGGGACTAAATAAATGTAGATGTAGCTCGTTATACTCAATGGGTGTTTTGCTCAAGCATTATAATATTTTATAGGGGTAAGTTGAGATGTCATTGGATAGAAAAGTGTCCTCGGTATATGAGACCATAACGATAATGAAATTGATTTAAATGAAATCGTCTCATCGAATAAAATCTTAAAAGGACTAATGTAATTAAACAATAACCATCGTTCTGGATAAACAATCGCTGTCCTTTTTAGCGAGTTTGCGAAAACACAAAAACAAAAGAAGGTTTGTTCAAACGAAAACTTATTCAATGAAAATTGATTCAGTATTCCAGAGATTAAACAAACATTTACAAGCAAGGCGGCAACATCGAACAACAAACGTTTTACATCAAAGAAAAAGATCCTTCTTCAACAATAGGGATCTGTAACCGGAATTATTGAATTCATGAAAGTTATTCGGTAAGAATTTGAAGAAAATCTCATCAAGTCATAATTTTCCTGCCCTTCCCTTGTTCCATCATCACAACTTGGTGTGGACGAAACACTCTTTTCTTCTTGTCTCTGCTGCTGTTAGCAGTCACTTTGTCATATAGTAAGTAAGTACCTATACTTATTTTTATTTCATTTTTTTTTCTTTTACAAACCAAGTATCATTTCTTTGGTCTCTACCATTCCATCCATCAATTTTATACTCATCACTCTTTAAGTCACATGCGATTGAATTCGAACAAAAAAAAGAAAAGAAAATTCTCTAAGTGACAAAGGAACTAATACACTTACTTGTTCACATAAAACATAAGATGTTACTAAAAGGAAAAGCAAGGAGCTTGTATGTTAGCCTTAGTACACATGGTGTATTTATTGAGTCATCCATCTAAGTCCCTCGGTGCGCACCTGACCTAGCCAACCTTTCTACATTTTTTCCACGTTTTTATCTATCGAGTGTGACAGCGGTCCTCCAGAGCTTACTTGGCGTTTACACGAGGCTTACCAACTTAAAGTAATCCATTCGATCTACTAAGAAAATACCTACCTTTCTTTCTTTCTATGTTTTAACCTTTTGCGAGTACATTGCGTGGTGTTATACGAGTTAGAGTTGACTACTTCGTTGGTTTACTGGATGCGAGCGCCATTGGTCAGTATGAGGTGCTGGGATTCATTGCCTGGGAGTAAATAAATTTCCTTTAGCTATTTCTCAGTACATGGGATTTAAACAAAACTGGCATACTTAATAATTATTTCGTTTTTATCGCACCAAGTTATGCACAAACGTAACTTGGTGCCAGAGTTTGTATGGCACGGGCCTCTGACTTGCCTTTACACGTCGTCGTCGAGAAATATCTCCCAGGAATGCTGGTTTCCTCACGATGTCTTCTGGCATCATTTGGGAGTACTATTTAGGTACCTCTGCCTAACTCATCGAGGATTTCAAGCATGATGTTATGTAAGGTTTTAGTGAAACTTGCTCGTTTGTCGCTGAAATGGCGCAGTGGTTATTAAATTGAAGTGTGAAACTTTGTGAGTGCAATGCAATTCTGTAACTATTCTAATACGGGTTGACCAAGTCGTTATTACGGTCGTGTAGCTAGATGTAATAATTGTTCTTGTTCGTGGCATTTTGATTGATAAAGTTTCCCACATTTATTTTGTGGTGAAAGTGATATGGAGTAACGAAAATACTACCGAAAGTTAAGGTTCGTTAAGATAATTTTTAACAGGCACTTAAAAATATTAAACTAATCAAAACAATATCATTGATATAGTTGAGCACCCAAATTGCGTGAAGGAAATTCTTAATCCTCCGTCACAGAAAAGTTCGTCTGCTCAACGTTGTGATATGAATAATATTAGTATTTCATAACGAATAGCATTGGGAATTATTGGGATTGTAGGAGAGTTACGCATTTATCTTCTAAACAAATTAAGTAGGTAGTAAGATATCAGAAAGTCTTTCTCATAGGGCGATTGTGCACTACAAGGAATTTTACTGTCCGAACATCCGACTTTTTACGGTCCGAAGTGGCATGAAAAAAACGGATGATTGGCTTGTGCACTTGTCCGTCTTTACTCGGATGATACGCCTCAGTTTAGGGTAGCTCTGTCTTTGAAACTATACGCCACGCACGCGAAATTACTCTGAACGATGAGTTTCTTGGAACGTCGGCAGTTCCGTTCCGGAATGGGGAAAAGTAAAATGTCGGACGGTAAAATTACGTATTATAGTGCACAAACTAGTATATATATTATATGGCGTGCCATATCGGACCGTAAAAAATCGGACTGTAAAATTCCTTGTAGTGCACAATCGCCCATACTCCTACTAAATAATAATGGTTTTGTAGTTCACAATTTCGCAATGAGAACACACAAATCAGATTAAAAATTCACAAATTAAATGTTCTTTCATAATATTTTTTTTTGCCATGGATGTAGGCAGAAACTAAAATTATAGATACCCACCTGCACAAATATAAATTCAAGGTAGGTACAAACTATTTTACAGAATAACATTAGAATTCTGAGCTAACTCTCATAGGGCCACTAGTTGCACTTGGCAATCTGTAGCATCACAGTTCAGACTTGAACGAATATAAAACTTTTCCCAAAGTCAGAGAAACTAAACAATCAAACTAAAATAGGAAAAGTAATTACTAACGTAAAAGTATTTACTACAGCCGTTGTAGTGGCAAAGGCGAACTTGCACACAACCAAGCAGGATAATTTGGCACGTGAATCTAGCGCCTCCATCTTGTTTTTTCAAAACAATATCCATAGACTATTTTGCATTTTTTTACCAACAGTGCCCTCCTGACAAAGACACAGTGCTGCAACAATCTTTTGGCGCTTGAAGCTATCGATGAAGCGATCGTTGCAGCACTGTAAGCTAGGAAACATGATTACTAAAGGCATGATTTGTTGTAGAGGCAAAGGCCAACATGTATTCTGTTTGACAAGCAAGGATCATACAGACAAAGTTAAGCTTAATAAATTCTAATTCTAAATATTTCACTTCACATAAACTTACTTATGTTAAGTGCCCTACGAAACACGTCTAAACACAGATAGATCTACGGTTCTAGTTCTCGAGGAGAGCCGGCAAGAAACTTCATGGTTACGTTTCGTTTTACGCAAAAGTTGCAATCTCAACTAATTGAATTTGAGTGGACGCCTCACACAATCGGGTTGCAGCGAGAGGTGCATGCCACATAAAGATGTTTTATTATGCACGTGTGTGCTGTGTGACAAGTGCAGCGAACGAATGCGGTGGGGTTGGGACATGGTGGTGGGTTGAAGCGGGTGAATCTGAAGCGGCGATCTTCTTCGCGACAAAATTTTTAAACAGATATGAGCTTCCAATAGTAAGACCAGTCATAGAATTGCCTCGTTGGTCTAATGGTCCCAAGGGAACGGTATGGAACAAACATTAGGTCATGGGTAGTTTTTCCGGTCGGGGAAAGTGTTAATGTCATTGGTTCTTTCCTTCATGAATTTCTCAGTGGCAATTTGTATTTATGCCCAGTTGGTGGTAATAGGCTGACCTGATTAAATGCTCATATACATATGAGCAAAAAAACTCAGTCAGTAGTCTTCTTTATGGATTGGAAATTATCTGAAATAAACGTATTATTATTATGATTATTATCTCAGTCATAATAGAAAGTTTAACATAACCTAAGTATGCATACAATTATCTATTTGTATGCATACTTAGGTTACGTTAAACTTGCTCATTTTTTTGCTCATTTTTCAGTTTAAGTATATACTTAAACTGAAAAATGAGCAAAAAAACACAAAATAAGACTTAATAGTGTAAAGCAAAAAATATTGCTTTTCTAGTAAAAGTTTTTAGTATATTGGCGAATTTGAGCCTAAGTAAGATTATTTTTAAGGTAGGGCAAACTGATTTCGCGTTTATTAAACTTTCTTATGGCTAGAGTTTTACTAAACTATTATTATTAAGAAAAAAAATGGGCCATATTTTCCCCCTGTTATACTCGTAGCGAATTTTATTAAAACTAATCTGAAAAAAGTTCATAAGTAGCATGGTTTTAACAAAAAGCATTAAACAGTAAGATTTAATTCCTACCTTCGTTACTCTTGCAATCAATATTTAATTTTACCAGATTAGCAGCCTGTTGTCTCGCTAACTAACTAGATTAAAACAATGAGCTTTGTAAAACTGTGTTAAAATAAAGGCGACAGCGTTGTTGGTTCAAAAAATAACTACAGTTTCAGGGTCGTGGACTCGTGATATCAATATTACATTGTGATGTAAGTGGGGAAAGCACACAACTAGACTGCCAACATGAAATTTCTGATGGAGAAACCAATAATAGTTTGATGAAGGCGATCAATTTAATGTAATCCGACCACTCATGCAAACACCCATCAAATAGAGAGTACCTGATATGTTTCTCCCAATCTCTCCTCCACCATAGTTCCCCGCTCCCGCTCCTCTCTTCCACCATGGCCGCACCCTTGCAAGCGCAGGCGCACCGGAGACAACAATGGCGGGAGTCGGGAGGTCGCGACACAGCGTCACGCAGCCCGCCGTGTTTGCTCGAGAACCCGCCGCCGCCGCCGCGCGCTGCTCAAACAACGCCACAAGAAGCTGTTTCACATACTACTTCACTTTTTTATCTACTTGACAGCCCCGTGATACACGGGTGGTGATCTGATTGTTGGGTATTAGTAGCTGTGAACTTCGGTTTGGCCTGCATAGAGATTTTGACGCAAGTAATACATTTTTTGGCATGTAAAAATATATTCGCATCGACTTGAGAACCTCCTCCTGTTGTATTCGGTTCAGAAGTTGCCTTTGTCATTCAGAAATTGTGTGCTTTATTGTCAGCGAAATAATGTATTAGTTTAGTACCTAGGTATATCTGCAGAAAAAAATCCTTTACAAAATAACAAACTCAAAACACAATTTGCATTAAAAGATCAAGAAAGTACTAAAGCGTATAACTTATTGCTTTGTTACTTAGACATGCTTGAAACAGTGCAGTTCTATAAACTTTTTAAGGTGAAACTCTCTTTAAAAAGCTTGGAGAAAACTCGCGGCTGTCAGGACAAATACTGCAGCACTTTTTCAAATTCAGAAGCAGTAAGTACGGCAAAGGGAAGAATAAATCTGTAATGTGAAAGGAAAAATATAAATCTTGCTTTTCATGAGTTATTTCTTCTGAAGCCACAATTTAACTTTCCGTTATCTAACTAAAGCAAGATAGATATTCTAGGTATCTATCTCTTTGATTTCATTTTGATGTCTTTAACTTCGGTTTCAAGTTGATATTTTCTCTTTATTCTCATTAAAAAGTGTTCAAACTTTGTCAATAGCAACACATCAAAACTTTTGGAACGCGACAAACCATAAACACTTTCAAACTTTGAAAGCGTTTCAACACTTTCTGAAGACTTACTGAAAAGACACAAAATCGAGAAAATCGACTTGCTCTTTTCATCTAGCCTTGATGGCCTGTATACCACGTGGTTAGGCCCGGTATACTTCAAAGCGGAGACGAGCTGCATGGTGCAAAATTCGACAAACAGTAGGAGACTTGAGAGACATGATGAGGATTTCAACAAATGTGATTGGTCGATTCCTGCGCCTCTCTTCTCCGCTCCCCTCGGTGGAAACCGGGCTTTAAGGGCCTGTCGATACCAACGACCGATCCACAGGCAAAACAGCGAGGTGTGTGGTAACACTTCACACTTGCCTAGTTGGGCGGTTGAACAAATGTTCGAGGGGGCTTTTAAGTCGTGCCCATTAATGGCCCTTCTCGCCTTAAGGTGCTCACAATCCCAGCTCGTCCATTTACAATAAAATCGCGAAGTCAATGAACTAATTATTTCTCTGTTATGTGCGTTTGTTCAGAGTCAGACAATAGTATGGGAAAGAAAGCGAATATCAACGAAATTGTACAGGCCGTCAACGCCAGACCTTTGCATCATTTAGGAATGTTTTCTCTGAAAAAATCCTTAGGCTCCGTTTTATTGGACGTCGCTGTTGTATTCTAGGATACCTTTCTGGACTATGAAATTGTTTGAAATGTGATTCTGCATTGTGATGTAAATCAGGCACCACAAAGCACTACGAAAACAGACTGTAAACTTCACTATGTAAGCAGTGGGGGTGCGCTGAAGAGCCTTTATTATGATAGGTGTCGTACTGTCGCGTCACGGCATTGTGTGGCCGTATCTATCAGGAAGTTACACGACATTCCCGACGCGCACAATGCCGAGCGCGTGTGCGATGTACCGCCAGCCTGACATCTATTGAAAAGAAAATTCCCTCCAACAGATAATATCCAATCGATATTAGAAAACCATCAGTCCCAATAAAAGAGCTCGATTGTTATCAAGTCTAGACGATGCCGACGTTAATGAAGCGAGCCGATTGGCTCGTTTTTACCTTTCGGCGCGACGTCGTCGAATCTTGACCGTATCAATCATAATTGGCCGCTTTTTGCGATTTCGAGAATCGCAGCGCTGCGTGCACGCATGGTGACGGCGGGGGCGCGCGCGGCTCGCGGGGGGGTGTCACTGTGCAAATGCACTCGTAAACCTGGCCCGAGGTCAACGCACCCCCTCACCGCGCGGCCGGCCCCGCCCCGCGCACCCCCGGGCCTATAAAACGTTTACCGCTACAATATATTTATTTTATTATAGACGTTGCAGGTCTACGACTACGGGTGGGTCGCGAGCAAACCGCATCATGCACTTTTGTCGGTTACAACACGAGTTTTCTATTGTAATTGGCGAACCAATACGTCTCGCCGCCTCCAACACAATAACGTATACTTTTATGTTTATTTAAATTCACTTTATGCTATCTATTTATACAATAGCCAAATATGAATATTTATAACGTTGCCTAATCTATGATCTAATGGTCTGTTTTACATCAAGCTTGAACATTAGTGATACCTGCTTAATATCAGCGTATAATTCTCCCAAGAGAATGTAGTCGTGCTTGTGTTATGTGAAAATGATCAGTTAATCGCTCAAACATGAGTTTAGCACTATTAGACGCAATCCATGCGATTAAGGCGTCAATTGGCTTGGATAACGTCGTCGTTTGCTTCGGTAGAGCGAGAAGATGCCATTCCATTACATGACGATTGTAATTTGGATCGATCGCTTTGTGGATACGAATTTAAAATGTTTTTGATGTCGATAGCTTCTTCTTATCTGTGAAAAATCTCACTTGCAGAAGTTTTTTTTATGGTAGGTACCTAGATGTTTTGAATTGGAAGTGTTTTGTTTTTGTGGAATAATGTATTAAGAAAAAACTTTTTTACAAAAAATAAAACCGACTTCAGAGAAAACAAAAAAGTGAAAAATAACTTCAGAAAAAACGCTTCAGAAGTCGGTGACCTTTTTTTGATTGATTTAGTTTTTTTGTCACCGACTTCTGAAGCGTTTTTTCTGAAGTTATTTTTCACTTTTTTGTTTTCTCTGAAGTCGGTTTTATTTTTTGTAAAAAAGTTTTTATTTTTCACTTTTTAGTGGTTCACATGTGCTTACCCCTTCACAGCGTACCGGCGTGATTTTAGGTTATGAACTGGTGTAAACAATAGACAGATATGAGATTTCGGCAATCCCAGTACATTTGCTATCATTTATTGAGGAGTTCCGTTGCATATCTCCGAAGTTCTTCATCAGATCTTCATCAAATTGAATTGGGATCACTTCGAGATAGTACAATTACTAAAACTACCCAAACGGCTTCTAGTGTGCCTATAAAATGTGAAGAATTCTCTCTATTTCTCCAGAATCCCATCATCAGCTACTGATTTGATGATTATAAGACCACACAGGAAGCACCAGCTTTCAAATAAAATAAAAACGATCAAAATCGGTTCACCCAGTAGAAAGTACTGAGGTAACAAATATTTTCGAAATCGGGTGTATTTTACACATGTGCGTACCCCCTCAGAGCATACAGGCGTGATGTTACGTCATAATATAGTATAAACAATGAACCTACAAGCGATGGCAGCAATCACTGCAGATTTGCTGTGTATTTTTGAAGAGTTCCGTTGTATATCTCCGAAGATCAGCATCAGGTCTTCAGCAAACTAAAATGGGACCAAACGGGAAGCACCAGCTTTCAAACAAAAAAAAGAACCATCAAAATCGGTTCACCCAGTCGAGAGTACTGAGGTAACAAACACAAAAAAAAAAAAAAAAAAAAAAAAAAAAAAAAATACAGACGAATTGATAACCTCCTCTTTTTGGAAGTCGGTTGAAAACAACTATCTACTTACAATTGTCAGTTTTCACACCATGCGATGGCACTAGGCGATTAACACTAGTGTCAACTCTCGACAAATTGAGAATTAGTTACATCACGCCATTTTTTTTTTTACTACTTGAAATCATCAAATAAGCGGAGCGGGAGGGAGTGTCAGATTTTTACTGACTAAAACCCATCCATGTTCCTTCCTCGCCCTTTATGTTCCGGGGCCGCGGTATCGCTTTCGAACAGGCCCGCCAAACCAGTACCCAGCCTTTCAAATGGCCAACTGTGGCCCCGGAACATAAAGGGCGAAGAAGGAACATGGATGGGTTTTAGTCAGTAAAAGTCTAACACTCGCTCCGCCCACAGTGGGAGAAGTCATATGATGATATCCCATCCGAAAAAAAACATAGGTTTTGTAGAGTGTCGACGACCCTCCTCCCCATTCCTGTATCCCATTCAGAAAGCTCGATCGATCTTCCTTTACCTACCAAAGAGAAAATTCAAAAGAGGTTTACCTCATGTATCATCCGTGCAGGTGACATGAAACACGTATTTGAGTAGGATGCGGGCTATATTCTAGCTAGTTTCATACCTACCTGCATTGGCTTCCCGAAGGAACTCGAACTGACCCTCACAATAAAACACCAACTTTAAGAACTCGTTAACTATTCTACAGCCATTTTATATCCACGTAAAAGTTAATTTCTTATGACTTCCGTACACAAGGACCAGGGTTAGTGAGACTTGGCAAGTTTATGCGCCAATGTTCATAACTACTTCGGTTCTCAAGATGTATTTTTTTCTGGTTAGGTATTTAAAACTGAAGCCTGAGATAGACTGAAATGCTATCAGTAGGGTTCTCTATTAGTAAGGTTCATGGAAAATAAATAGAAATGTTAGTCATTGTAGAAATGCCAAACACTCCAAGCATTTTTGACACTTCCTAGGCCACAAGTTGTTCTTTCTACATGTAGCATTTTAGCAGCATCAAATGTAAGAACATTGCTCATTATTGTACTGTCCCTGTAAACGTTGGAAGCAATGGAGGGAGACCCTTGCCAATATGGGCTATCTTACTTGACCTCTACAAGTCTGCATGATGCCCCAAATGACTAATCCATAATGAAAGATCATAATAGTAGTTTATGTGACTGTGCATAATGAAGGGCATTACAACACAAGTGTGGGTTTAAGAAACGAACCGAAGGCGAGTTTCTTAATAGCATCACACGAGTGTTGTAATGCCTAATTATGTATAGTTGCATACACTACTTTATCTACCCAAATATCATAAGGGCTCTATGATGGGTTCAGGAACCATAGGGAAATGACCTGCATTGTTACTTGGCCCTTGATTTTTGTGCCAACAGGTTATTAGTTGCATTCGTCGCTGCATTTACGATATCTGGCGGAGTATTCATGTCAATTTCTGAGTCACTATCACTCATTTTCGACAGAAATAAAGAACTTATCAGAAAATTTGTCTACTCGTAACTGGATTACTGGAAATAAAAAGCTAACGAACAAATGACTCTCTCTCTCTCTCACTCTCGCTCGAAATGGCGGCGTTTCGGATATCTGTCATTTTTTTTAAAATCATATGCAAACGAACAAAGTCACTATTCTTGTGTCACTCGAGATCAAAATGTCGTGCGATTTATAATTAAAATTATACTGAATTGGGGTTTCGTATCGATATCTGATTGAATGTAGGTAGGTACTGGAATAGCACACTCACTTGAATTTGACACCTGTTCCAAATTTAAAACTCATAACCTACGGTTTTCAGTAGGTTATGAGTTCATTACAGTTCCGTTAATTTCTGCTGGTTGGTAATGCTGGTCATTGCAAATGGTTTTTGAACGCATTAGAGAGGGTTTATGATATTTGGGTAGATAAAGGATTTTTTTGGTTTTGTCTGGTTTTAATTATGAGTTTATTAGGTTCAAAATGAAAAACCTCTTTCTTTCTTTCATACAAGGTAAGGGGTATTCTATTCCAGGAAACAGATTGTGTACGGTTATGAGATCAATCTCAAGAATGACGTTGATATCTTATAAGTAATAAGGATAAACAGTTCCATCATTGTCATGGCTAAATGAAGGGTGAATGGTGATTTTCCTACAAAGCCGAAAAGCCAACATGGACCATTGTATAACCTCCCTCGATCCTCCAACATCACTCAGGAATGTCAATACAGCGTCAAAAGTACAAGCTTCCTGAAAGCTTTCCATTTTTGTGTCAAGTGTTGCCCAATCGGGCAGAAGTAATCGCTTCACATTAAATTTAAGAAGGTACAAAGTTAGCCATTTTACATAAAAACTTGTACTCCGTGATCGATATTTAATAAAGAAAAAATATGCGACAATCTTGACGAGAGTGCTTCATTGTAACTTATAAATAAAGATGGCGGAGTTTTCTGTTTTTAAAATTTGTTCCTGGTTTTTCTTTTTGGCCAGAATGAATTTGAACCGGAGAAGTAATTGGCTTAAAAGTGTTTTTGTGTATTTAATTAGGGTCTTAGGAGGTATTTAGACAGTGTGGCGTGGAAATAGGTCTGTTGTCTTTTAGACCCAATTTTCCTTTTGAGAATTTTCTTTCGTTTATCGTAAAATTACACTGTCTTTCCTTTCCACTTAAACTTTAATACCGAAAAGTCCCTTAAGTTTGCCACTATCGGAACCTTATTTTCATAACGTTATTATTATGGATACACAGAAATAACATAACGCCAGTAATTCCCGTAGGATTAAACAGAAGTGTACCTGATAGATAAGACCACATTTCACCAGTTATGTTTAAGTCTAACGTTGGAGAGGACCTTTGACCATCAATTGGGCACAAATCCGGACTCCGTGTCAGCTAGTGAGAAATCAATGAAAAAGACCAATAATACTTTCCTCGACCTGGGAATTGAACCAGGAACTCATGCTCAGTAGTCGCACTTGTGTCTACTAGACTAACGACTGTTCTCCTTTTCATTTAAACTTTAATATAGAAAATCATTTTCACTATCCATACGTTGCGTTGTATTCATAATTTTCTTTCTTAAAGGCGTTAACAAGTGCCTAGGTAAAGTTACTTACAGCCTCAGCCAGGATATTTTCAAAGGACCAAATTAATTAATATGCTCGATCAAGTTACCTTCCTGAGATAAACGTTCCGAAAAAGGGCGAAAACACTCCTTTTGCATACAAATAAGGTCTTAATTAATTCATCCGTAGAACTGCTATTTAATGCATAGGTGACGATGAAACGTAGGCCTTCCTGTCCCCAACACGTTATTTCCCAGGGAATCAAGCAGGTGAAGCAAAAGCTATAATTCCTAGTTCATTATAAAACAAATTGCGTACAGCTAACTGAATACAAACATTATATTACTAGTTATCTACTCACATAACTAGTTGTCGCCACAACGACTAGGAATTATAATTAAGACCGTTATGGTCATTTTCAGAATTATAATTAAGACGATTTTATTTCATTCAGACTTAGAAATAACTACGCGGTCGTTATCTATGAAAATGGTATGCTTAAATACTTAGGTTAGTCATGAAAATGAAAAACTATTTTCTAGAAGATTCTAGATCGATAAAAGAAAAATGACGATTCCAATCTAACTATGAAGATTCGAGCGTCGATCACTATGAATCTGACAGTTATTGATTCGAAATTCATGTTTGAATATCGTTGATCAAAGTACGACCGATCTATAGTCACACCAAATTGCCCCACCAGTGTGACTATGGTTAATTTTATTTATCCGTAGTCACACTGGTGTGACTTGGTGAGGTTAAATTATCGGTAGTCACACCAGAGTGTGACTAAGGGTCAGGTTAGATTATCCGTAGTCACACCAGTGTGGATATTCTATTCTATTCAGTGTGACTAAGGGTCAGGTTAGATTATCCGTAGTCACACCAGTGTGGATATTCTATTCTATTCAGTGTGACTCAGGGTCAGGTTAGATTATCCGTAGTCACACCAGTGTGGATATTCTATTCTATTCAGTGTGACTAAGGGTCAGGTTAGATTATCCGTAGTCACACCAGTGTGGATATTCTATTCTATTCAGTGTGACTAAGGGTCAGGTTAGATTATCCGTAGTCACACCAGTGTGGATATTCTATTCTATTCAGTGTGACTAAGGGTCAGGTTAGATTATCCGTAGTCACACCAGTGTGGATATTCTATTCTATTCAGTGTGACTAAGGGTCAGGTTAGATTATCCGTATTCACACCAGTGTGGATATTCTATTCTATTCAGTGTGACTAAGGGTCAGGTTAGATTATCCGTAGTCACACCAGTGTGGATATTCTATTCTATTCAGTGTGACTAAGGGTCAGGTTAGATTATCCGTAGTCACACCAGTGTGGATATTCTATTCTATTCAGTGTGACTAAGGGTCAGGTTAGATTATCCGTAGTCACACCAGTGTGGATATTCTATTCTATTCAGTGTGACTAAGGGTCAGGTTAGATTATCCGTAGTCACACCAGTGTGGATATTCTATTCTATTCAGTGTGACTAAGGGTCAAGTTAGATTATCCGTAGTCACACCAGTGTGGATATTCTATTCTATTCAGTGTGACTAAGGGTCAGGTTAGATTATCCGTAGTCACACCAGTGTGGCTACGGATCACGTTCAATTATTATCCGTAGTCACACCACCGTGGCACTTTGGTGTGACTACGGATTGGTGGTGGATCACAGGCGTTGATTTGAAATTGTTTTTTTTTTTATTAGTCATGTTATGCAATATTGTTTTGTTTTATGCTGGCCTCAATAATTGACGTATTAATCAACGGATATTTTAGTTCCAGATTCTCATGCTTATTTTAATTATGGTTTAGAATTAAAGCAGGAAGAAAACAAAAGAAGAAGATACAACTGAATTAACAAAGTAAATAACTACTTAACAAAACAAAACGCATTTTAAATATTTTTTGAAACTCGTTATTAATTTATCTTTTCGCCTTTTATTTTACTAGCAGTTAGCAGCAACTGTAGACAGACATAAAACACAAGAAATAACACAAAGGTTTTGTTATTTCGTTCAGTTTCCTCGTCTGCCAATAACCCACATTTCACGTGCCAATCCGAACTGAAACAAGCGTAGAATTTTGATTACCCATCAACGCCCGTTCTGCTAACTTTCGTATACGGCTGAACAATTTTTCCATAGGAACAACGTGGAAAATTTCCATCACTCGTGCGTGCTGACTGGTCTCCTTAAAATTATGCGTTTGCAGGGTTTTGAAACGTGGCAACAGTGTTGTAGTAGTGTACGTATCTATATGTTTAGTGCTTACACCAATTATTTTTAGTATTATTAATGTCAATCTTGAAAATGTACAGTCATTTCATTTGTTATTGTATGACATGATCTATAGGACAATTAGAATGAAGGTCAAGGTAGTATATCCCACCAAAAACATTCTGTAAAAAACTAGCCAAGTCTCGATGGAGCTGCTTGTTTATCCCTAAAAAGTAATTAAATCTAGACAAAGTCGTGCCAAGTCTAAGGTTCCTTACTGCGATTTCTTTATTATTATAGTTAATGTTGTGTGACTTGGCCGTTGAACATTAATTTTGTTTACACGTACCTATGTTATCTGTTGTAACTACAAATTTAACTTGTACTCACCAACGTATTGGTGGGATTTCACTTCTTTTTATAGAAACGTGGGCATGCATATTGATTAATTTTATTAGTTTTTCTTATTTGACACAGTTTTTTTAGGAGTACTTTTTTATTATTACAATTTTTGCTTTTTTTTCTGGTTCAGATTCTTGTACCTACAGTAGCAACAGTTTTTCGTATTGCCCATTCGCGTTAATTATTTATTCTTTTAGACGGTTTAGACGGTTTAATTTCTGAAAGATCGGAGCGGTATTTACACCTAAGCCGGTTGTATTCGGTGATCGCTGAAGCTTGAGCTTTGAGGTGCACCCCATGAAGATTGGTTATTCGTGAAAGCGCCACGTAGGCTTGGCCACAAGAGAATATGGAGGTGCCAATGTCCATGAGGGTATTTTTTTGACTTGGACTTTGGCTCTTGTGTTTGGTCCTGTAGTTTTGAATAAACTTCAAAACTACAAGACCGATTTGAAAAATTCTTTCAGCTATGGATAGCTACATTATCAGCAAGTAATATAGGCTATATTTTATCTCCGTATTCCCACGGGAACGAGAACTATGCGGGTGAAACCGCGTGACGTTCGCTAGTAACAACTCGACATTAGAGTTTTTCGGTTAAAATACCATAATCTACAAAGTTAGGGATTCGAAAATAGTAAATGTTAGGTAGTAAACATAAACTTAGAGAAATTAGTAACATTATTAGTAACACAAACCTAAATTCTTGAAACAATATATTTCTGTAGACTCTAGGTAAAGTTTCTTAGGAAAAAAGAAAACATCGCAGAACTTCTAACTTAGCTTCTATTTACGTTGCCAACAGAAATAGAACTGCCTTTAGTTACCAACTCAGGTCAAAGTGTAGTTGAAATAATAAAAGGTTTATTGTTTGTCGCTGGTGCGTTCGCCCCGACACGCGTTACTGAACACCGTGTGACCGACGCGACGCCCTGGGTCGCTGGTCGCCGGTCGCCGTACCTCAAAACTAACAATAGAAATTACCTCAATCGCTTCCACTAACTATTAAAGCTCTTAGAAAATATGCATTCATGGTACCTTTATTGTAACTTTTCCATATTGCTTGCAGAATTTATTGCACTTTGAAAGTGAAATTGAATGAGAAGAAAAATTGGCACGTGAGAAATGCAGCTGTACCAACGACGGTGATGTGAGAATCGAAAACAACCGTTTATTATGGCGATACGTTTATATTGCTTCGAGAAAAGATCCTAATTTTTGCAAGAAAATAAAGTAAATAGACATAAATAGACAACTCGCGAAAAAAGGTTGGTCCTTCGGTACGCGTACGATTCCATTCATTCTGATTCTGTTTTACTTAACGATTGTTTACGTTATTACTATAGGTCTTTTTCATAAAATCTTTTATTTTGCTGAAGTAACATTGAAATACTTATTTTTGGATCAGCTGCTACTTATTGATAAGTCGTCGGATTTTTGTGTGTTGTCAAAGTATATCTCCTAATAGGCATGGCGACAGTTTCAAAAAATTGCAAATCTGTGACACGTTTTGTTTTTGTAAATCAATGATACGTATCATCTGTATGCCGATGACTTGAAGTTGTACTGTCAATCTAAACAGGAACCTGATGGCAATAAAAAGAAATGGCATTCAATATTTGTTGGGAGTTCTCTTAGTTTGAGCAAGTTGGATGGTACAACTTTGCCACCAGTGCTTTTCGACGGTACGATCGTTCCATTTAGCACTGATGTAAAGGATCTTGCTGGCTTGCACATTGACAGCACCGTGAAATGACATACTCAAGTCGCTCGTGTAAGCCAGAAGGTTACTGGTTCGTTGCGGGCTCTGTATCGTTTGAGAAACTTTTAACCCTCAAATACGAAAACAATGGTCTTTTTTAAACTTTCACAATTAGTACACATTATAGAACATATGAAAACGGGTGTTTATCGCGAGTTTACCTTTAATTTAAGCCCGACGTTTCGACGGGATCGCACCAGCCGTGGACTCAGGACCCAGGATGGAGTTACACAATCCAAAAATCCTTGCCAATGAGAAGCACTACTATAAGAGAATGGTTCGGGAAGCGATTGAGATGTCTACCTTATTCAGCATGCCTCTTGGCAAAGGCCCTATAGCTGTTTCAATTGTTTTCTATCTCGAGTCACTCTCTTTCAGTTTAAGCCCGGTATGATCTCATCCTCCCATCTCCTGAGCAGTTTTCCCCTGCTCCGTTTACTATTCTGGGATTTCAATTCGTTATTCTTTGGCTCCATTTCTCCTATTTAATTCATGTGGCCCGTCAACCGCCACTTTTGCTGATGGATTCTGGTGAAGATGTCCATCATCTGTGTTTTGGCTCGTAGATCATTTTTTATCTGAATGTTTCCTTCATACTTCTTTTCATTAATCTTTGACAGTACTGTCACAGGTACTGTTGTATATTTCTGTGCTGTTTTGTGAGTGGCCACATTTACATCCGTACGAAATACAAGGCAAAATACAGGCGATGAGGAATTTCTTTCAGGGTCCAATATTCTCTTAATCTACTAGCTATTCTTGTGTTAATTTCTTTACTGTATTTTTAGTAATTTATTTAATTGTGTGGGCAACTTTACTGTCCTGTGTGTACGGGTCCTGGGTTCGACTCCCGGTAGGAGCAAATGTTTGTGTGATGAGCATGGACATTTGTTTCCGAGTCATGGATGTTTATATGTATAATAAGTATTTATTTACAAACAAAAAAGTATATATGTTACTGTAAAACCCCGAAGTACGGTAAATCTTAAGATTTCCCAGTAAATTCTAAGATTTACCAGCATGAGTTGGTAAATGTCCGAATTTTATAAAAAAGAGACAATATTTCGGGCTTTTACCAGCAGAGTTTGGGAAATGCTAAGATTTACCAATGATGGTTGGTTAATGTTGGTTATGGGAATAAAATAATGACTATTTCTTAATCGTTTATTTTAATTATCGGTCAGTCAAAGCTTTACATATTTTTAATTATATTTATGATGATACAGTTTTAATGTTATTATTTTTTATTACTTTTATTATCATGTGTGTTTCTTAACCATTTATTTATTATTAATAATCAGTCGCATCATTATAATTTGACTTCTGTTTCTTTATGCAACGTTGGCAAAGTCTCAAATAGGTCTTAATAGCCTCAACTGTTAAATTTTTATACTTGCGGTTACATTCCATTATCATCCTTGTCCTCCCACCGTGTCCAACAGTAACGTGTATTTCTTCGAGAAAGTTAAACAAGTCTTCGTAACAAACGTAGGTAATGCCTGATTTCACCATTTTTTTTCTTTTATTATATTCAATTTCGTATTTTAACGAGCAAAACGATCTAATGAAGCGCGTGGAGGCGAGCGCGCTTTTGTGGGGGGCTGCAGAGTGCTCGCCACAGTGATCTGACACGTTTCGATTTGTCGATTTTTTAACATTTACCGCTTCTCTGGGGTAAATCTTAAGATTTACCGAGTGTATGTTGGTACATGTCCAAAATTAACGATGATCATAGAACATTTCGGACATTTACCACTGAAGCTGGTAAAACTTAGGTTTTACTGGGAAATTTTAAGATTTACTGCACTTCGGGCTTTTACAGTAACATATACATAGTACATCAACTATCTGGTGTCCACGACACAAGCCTCGTTGCTTAGTGTGGCACTAGATGGCGCTATGTGTAATGTCCAGCAATATTTTAATTTTTTTAATTCCACTTAGTTACTTTCCAGATTGTTAAGAGCCCGTTTCCTCGAACAGAATTATGTTGTCAGCGAAAGGCTACGATATGGCTCAATGTTGTGCCATCTATATTGAAGCCCATATCTGTTCTATCTATGTTCTCGACTAGAACAGCGAAAACTAACTTGTCGGCAATGGGTCAGCTTGCCTCACCCAGTTATCATAAATTATAGAAAACCTAAATAGCAGTGATTGGGCATTAAAAAGCTCATCCGCTTCTCTGTCAAAAGGAATCCTAATTGATACACAAATACCAATATATACGTAAGATTTCATCCCACTAAACGCGCACCATAAACCATTACTTTAATTAACCATAGACAACTCACTATCTATAAAATCTCCCTCGCACGCGTCTCAAGCCGGCTTTAGCTCCGGTGTCAAAATGCCATTTACGGCATTAGGACACTCACGGGCTGCAACCTACTTACTACGTTGTCTGTCGGTGTAAAACTTAGCAATACTACAGCCCCCCACAGTTTACCTACCTGTGACAGTAGTCTAAGACCAACTTTATGTACCCCAGAATAAAGTTCACTGTGATTTACAATCAGAGGTAAAAAAACATTAAAGGATTCTAGCATATACGCTTTATCACAAGGTGTAATTGAAATTGGAAACTTTAAAGTACATTTTTATCATTATCAACTACTTACCTTTACCGCTAGTATTATACTATCTGTGCCTTTACTATGGCACCACCCAAAATCAGTTATTACATTTATCTTGTGGAGCTAAGAGAGTCGAGAGCAATGAAGGACAATCATGACTTCTTATCGCATAAAAAAGTCACTAAATGGGATTTAATTAAGTAAGAGGAATGTATTGATGATTTTATTGAAGCAAAGCCATATTTGTTGTCTCAAATCGTATTTAAATCAACATTACTGACCTGTATTTTTTTATTGCGTTTCGTGCGTCATCCTCATGAAAAATGAATTAGTGCAAAAGGACCTAAACATACAGAAAAACTCTTCGTTTCCAGAAACGCAATAAACTGTCCGAATCAATCATTGGGCGCTCATCTGATCGCGATCAGCTATGCACGACACGTAATCAATTTCCGACTCCTCTCTCGATCCATTTCATCCATTTACTAACCAGCGAATGATAGAACACACTTTGGAGCATTTAGTGGCGCGCAGGGCTAACCGGGGAGGGACATTACACTTCTTAGGTTCATGTTCACCGAAAAGATACCGGTCTGATTATCTAAAAGCAGCTGTCACTGTGACAATGTTACCTTAGAAAAAAGTGTTCTAAACAGCTGTTTTTAGAAAATCAGACCGTCATCTTTTCGGTCGTCATTTAGTCCTTGCCATCGTAACCAGGTTATTTACTGTCTAACAACTACTGAACATAATGCCTGTAATTCCGGAAGGGTTAGGCAGAAGTGTAGAACACCCGCATTTCGCTACTTATGATTCAAGTTCCAGTCCCACTGACAGACAGGCACAAATCTAGACGGCGTGGCAGCCACTGAGAAATTATGGGAAAAACCAATATCACTTTGTCCAACCCGGGAATCTAACCCAACGACGACTAAGAACCACGAGGCAGTGTTGTCTACCAAATATTAGGGGTGCCGATAGTCTAATAGTTGATAAATATTGTAGAGAACTTGAGGAGTCCCAGGGATCGCCGTGTTTCTATTAGAAATACTCTGATAGATCGTTTTTCGTATTATTTAGTATCGATCACATGGCTGGTCGCGTAGTTAGTCTTTTCTGTTCAAAATGTGGAAGGCATAAGTACCTTTAAATATGAATTTGCCATTCACCATACTTCTCATAATCAGGTCAAATAAAAATAACCTCCATAGAATCAGACTGTACTATAGAGTACAGTAAGCTCCTCTATTGTCCTAACTCTATTGGTCTAAATCTACAGCTATAATATGTTCTGAAAAAACAAAGCTGAAATCAGGATCATAGTCTTCGGATCCGATGAAAAGCGACCTCTACTTGAAACTGTATATATGATAAATGATAAATGATGTTTATTTTGTAAGTAGGTTTTCACAAACACTTATACACGTCAATTTTATTTTAAACTAGCTAACTAACTGACTATTCTGAGAAGAAACAGCCGAAACAAACTCAGAGGTATAAGCAGACATCGCTTTACGGCTTTGCCACAATGTAACCATAATGTAAAAAAAAACAACTAAATTACAAAATGAGTACCTACGTACCTAGATAAGAAGTTCCATTAAACGTTTATTAACTAACCTACGTGCACTTCCGCCACGGCGACACCTCATTTACCAGAAGTGTTTATTTTCTGTAGAAGAGCAAGCGACGGTGTTTGTCGTACGAAATTAATTTTTCCCCACGTTGCGTTAACTTGAACGAGCGCTCTCGATTACCGTAATGAAATCGTACCTACTTAGCGATGACAATCTAATGGCTTACCCGCGATCTTGGGACTTTATTGAATGTTCTTGGAGTGTTTTGGTAGAATTTTATCTTATAGAAGCCATATTTAGGGGCAATTTTGGAAAGACTATCCACCGCATGTAAGTCACTCAGTGAGATATGAAACGAACCATATTGGGCGTCAAAAACAACAAATTGCGGAGACGAACAAGACTTACAGACAGTAAAAGCGATGGACTGGGTTGAAGATGGGGGAAGAAAGTGCTGGAATAGAGACCGATGGACAGGAGGAAGGAAAATGGGAAGAACCGACTAGGAGGACAGATGATGTCATTAACACTTTAATGACGCCGGAAGAAACTGGATAGTCATGACAGAAAACCGCCAAAAGTGGAGACTTGGTAGAGACCTACACTCAGCATTGGGTGACCAAGGGTTGAAGAAGAAGAAGAAGATGGAAAGCCTGAAAGTTCCTTTTACCACAAAAAATAATTTTCAGTCTTTCCATCTTCTTCTCAGGCTGTTTCATCTGTTTATTATCTATCTCTACAATACGCAGTCGATTAGAAATGTAAAACCGCTGACAGTAAAACAGTTCAACAAAGGAAAAGAGAAATGTGTCATATAAGCTAAAAGAAACATAAGGCCTGCCTAGCTAGATTGGCTATAACGCAGTTTTTCGAAGAAATATTTTCATACCGAAAATAAATAGGTACCTACCTACCTATCAAAGTTACATTGATTCACAAGCATGGGTATAGGTGGTTATTTGATTGGAGAGTACAGACTACTGCGACTGGGTTATTATAATTAAATGGGCAGACTCAGATAAATGATGGGGAGATACAAAAAGTCCTTCCCTATTAGTATTTAGGTAAGAACTTTGCCAAAATCTACTTAGTCTAGGAGACACGTACGACCGTACGAGACTATCGTTACGTCTACTATTACTGTTTTTTTAGTGCTAGGTTAACATACCGACTTCGACATCCAATTACACAAATTAAAACGCTTCCCGTACCGTCTTCATACAGCCCTAAGTAAGTATACAGATAATACAAACAGACAACTGTCATTAGAAGACGCCGCGGGCTATACTCAAATCAATGAGTCACGGATACCATCCACCTGGGCCTAGGGCAAAAGTCACACTGATGGCGATTAGCGGAAATCTAGTCGGACGTTATCAACTAGAAAGGAGTGGCTAGTGAACTAGTCTTTAGTCTATGAGCGAGTGCACGAGTACTTGCGAGTTAGCGAACAGTCACTTGCTAGTATAAGTATACCAAACGAGGGTTACCCAGCGAATGCTCTGCCCGCCAAGCGACTGTCGTTGAGCGAGTTGTTTCTTGATATCTTTTGTCGCTGTCGAACGCTGGCAACGCGGTAGGACATCGCCGCCGAGACCGCCCAGAACTGGCTTGATGACTGATGACATGGACGCGCACTGCGAATGCGATGGCTGATGCATGAAAAGAAAACTTGGAAAGATATGGGAGAAGCTTTTCCCTAACATTGGGACATAGATAGATGCTAACAAAAAACAAGCTCTGGTCGCTGGGACAAAAGGTCTTATAATGATTACTAAGTATTTTTGTACTTTTCTTGAGCGAGAAAATAGTCGATAGTTTTAGTCGCTTCAGCGTATGCGGTGGGACATAGCCTTAACAACCTCTTAGCTGCCTCACAATAATTTGAATTGCATGTCTCTTTGTATAACACAGGCACAAAACATAACTTAGTGCTGTTTTACTAATAATTGTGTCATTAAAAAAATATTAGCAAAAATCAAGAAACCGGTACCTAACTGTAAGTTACAATAAGCTTTTCTATGTACAAGCAGTTAGCTTGCCATTTCTTACGCTTTGTTTTCGGAATAGGTATGTCAAATAACCTTCAATAACCCATCAATAACAATCTTATAATTAGGGGTTAATTTAAAACAATTCCTGACTACCTTAGTTCTAACTAGAAGCATTGTATCCTAAGTACCTATATCCTTCTTGAAGCTTCAATTTGTCTCTTACCCACATCTATCCTCCATGTCTGTGGTCATATTATTTTTTACAAAACAGTGCCACAAAGACACCACAAAGAAAATATGTGCTGCCATCTGTGGTTTATAAGTATAACATTTTTAAAGTGTTATCAAGCGTCATCTGTTATAAAAAGTAAGTACCAAGTACAAAGCTGCTGTTTCAGTTAGTACTAATTTCTAACACAATTTTTCTAGATTACAGTGGCGCTAGTAGTGTTTAAAAGCATGTGGCCAAGTTTGAAATAATCTACCATAGTAGACGTAATTACGACATTCATAAAAACCCTGGAAAAACGTTGTGCTTATTAGCAATAACATCAGAATTTATTGTTTAAATTAATTAATAGAAAATGTGAGTAAAGAAAAATCAAGGCAATTAATCTTCGTTGTTTTAAATTTGGCTTTTTAGGTTTCGCGGAAGTACTTTTAATATGTATAAAGCGATAAACTTCTTTAAGGCTTTTAGTTTAAACCCTAAACTTGCTAAAGTGATACAATCATATTTTCCAACTTCTATGACGTTGACTTGTAAATTTTTGTAATAAAATTATTTGATTGTTTCTTGAAAGTGTCTTGAATTAACAAAACAGCAGTATTAAATGCTAATGATGCTGGCCAGGTGATAAAAGTTAATTTCCCAAATTTAACAATTATTCTATCCTCATAATTTTTAAAGAAGCTCGGTACAGTCAAGATTTCGATTGAGAAAGTCTCGTCTATTTATTTTGCTGTAACGAAAGCGAGCGAGACCGACATTGACTTTTCGAAGTGAATTTGAATCGAAACGTTAGCGGATTTTTTAGATAGCGTACAATCATCTTGAACAAAACTGTGAAAACAGTAGAAAAATAAACCCCATGTGGCAACACAGTTCATTGCCGTCAAAATGACGTTTCACCATACGTTCCGTATCGTTTGTTTTGTGAAGCACCCGAATCAGTTGTCAAATGTATTTTTGTGAGCGTTCGCGAGTGGCAAACGGCGCTGCTTCCTAATTACCGTTTCAATTAAAATACGATTGTTTATAACTCATTTACAAGCCACGCGTATGAATAGTGCGCTGGCAAATAATGATAGCTTCGCTCGACAGCGACTAAAGGCAAGTAGTAAGTGAGCAAAACAATAAAATCGGTTTAATCTATCCACAATGGTGAAAGATGGACGTAAATATCGGTCGTTGTCGGTCTAGCTTGTCGTTTTGATGCCGACGCTCTATGAAATGTGATCTAGTGCAACGGAAATTAAGGATTTTTTAAACCGCAGTAAGTATTGCTTGGTATAATCTTTTTATGACATTGCGTTTACTGCAGATATAGCGTGTTTTCTTATCACCTTTCTCCGTAAGATAGTCGATGAATGGGTCTAGGTGGGTTTGAATGCTCAAATAAATATTGCGTACGTCTATTTTATCTATTTGTAATGTAGGAATTGATAAAGGTACTCTACCTTTATTATAAGCCATCCCACTACGGTTTATCATGTACATATTTTAATAAAAATAATAAAGACATTCTAAAATTAAATTTAGTAAAATATTCTATGATGTTATTCTTCCTATTATAAAATCTGTAAATTTTACTCACAACACAAGCACAGGCAGGATGTATTCAGCCTGCTATGTAAATACTGTGTTTGTTATGATGTTAATAAAGGCACAAAAGTTTGCATGTTTACATTGCAATGTAGGGGAACAGTCATTGTTTATTATTATTTTTAAAACAAGCAGGAAACACAATTTTATCAAATCTGGTTCAATGGTTCTTGAGATTATTAAGATTATACAAACTAACAGATAAGACTAAGTCATAATGTAACAATACCATGTCATACAGTTGTCAACTGCCTTTTTGTTATCATAAGTGGAATCTATTTCTCTCAGGTGGCTTTTAATATTTATTTATTCTTAATTTGAATAAGAACAATCTTGTTTATCTCGTCTATGGAATAAAGCATGGTCCTTATTGATTTTCTAATGAGATTAATTACTGTTTTCTAGTCAATATGGACTGAGATATCTCATATAAGGTAAATGTTTCCTGCAGCAATGTAAATCCTGCCAAGGTATGTATGTAAATAAAAAGGATATGTGAGTAAAGAGTATTTAGTGTAGTTGTTCTCTTCGAAAGTTTAGTTTACTAAAGTTGCTAACCATAGTAAGCCAAAATACCACAAGATTAAAGCATATAGAATGTTTAAATATATGTTTATGATAAGATAGTCATTAAGACAACAATAAATAAATATTTACTTTTAATAAATAAAACACAAATTATGTAATAAAGTTCACATAATCAAAGTTTTTTAAAACTGAATGTTGTGAAAAATATTTTAAAATGTCTTTTGTCTGTCTGTAATTTATAAACCTATCAAACAACCTGACCATTTCATTTTAAAATATACTTAGAATGCACAACAATTTTGTTTTGTTATTGTAACATACAAAAAGTAAATTCAATGAATAATGAACAAGCAATCTTGTAATAAGTCCTTTGTTAGTACATGATTATGAATCAATCAATTTTGTTATTATTGTGCACCTCCATTAAACCATTGAGTTTAGTAAAACCTCATTTGACACAACATTGTATTATTTAAATGGTTTTCATTCAATACATTGTATTGAAATGACTTGAGCATCATTTATTAAATTGCTTAAGCCTTATTTATTGCTGGCCACCAAACTACAAAGATTAGCTGTTCCTAATTTAAATTAATGCATTCAAAATCTTGTGTTGACAGGATCATATTAAGCAGCCTGATTTAAATTAATTAAAGTTATGAAATGTTGGTAATTTATGAGCGGAAGATATCAGTTACCTACCTACCTACTACTTAGGATGAGGCTACATTAGGCCGCGACGCGACCTGCGACACATGAGCGATTAAAACAGTAAATGTATGCACACGTATATGGCTACACTGCACATCAGATATTACTAGCGATCTTTGATTTCTATAAGCGTTTGGAACATCATTACTGTAATCATGGCATCGGCTACACCAACATAGCGAAATTGAAGCGAATTATTAGAAAATACGCCGGATTCTCGCTTGTAATGTAGCCATAGGATGTTTTTCTCGTTTCGCTGTTCCAGTCGCATCGCAAATCGCTGCCCAGTGTAGCCTCAGCCTTATATATATTTTTTTTAATTATGGTACTTTTTTGTGGAAGCTTATTAAAACAGCTTATTTGTAGTAGGTAAAACCAGTTGAGCTGAGATTTTTTGTATGAACCACGAACCTACTTACTTGATTTTAGTCTATTTTTTTTACCGTCACAAAATACGCGTTATTGACGTGGTGTTGCTGACACCAGCCTGTTACAGGTACAATACACAGAAGCCCATTTTTTTATGTGAAAAGTTTACCTAGGCTAAAACGTGCTGTTGACTTAGAGTTAGACTAGACGAACGTAAAACTGAGATCACTAATTACGGATCTTCAAAGTCTTTCAAGTGAGTGTCTTAAATTAAAGACTCAAAGTCAAGAGCCATAACTTGCCACTAACGTAAATTTTGATCGTCACAAAATTAGAAGAGACAAACAAAAGTACCTATAAGCTTAGAAATAAAAGTATGATTCTGGGAGGTGAGAGTGTCGCAAAGGGCGCAAACTAAAAACAATTTTAATAAAACATCAGCAAACTATATCAATGTTAACAACCTATGTGTTACCTATATTGTTTTAGATTTGAAACAAACATTGAACTTAACTACGTTGTCTTTGCGCAGGTGCACCGCGCAGCCATGGCTGACGAGTCCAGCGTGCGAGTGGCTGTCAGGTATGTTAATATTCAAGCTATCAATCTATCACCAAAATGATTTCGAGAAAATATCGTGTCCAAAGCTGTTGCTTCTTGTACCTAGGTAAGTAATATCTGGGTTTCCAGACAAATATCCTGCAAACAATAAACAATCTGTTGTCTTTAGTTCTATACGATTATTGTTTCCGACCGAGAATCTTAACTCTTTAGCAGAAGCTAATTCTTTGGTCACTGCATCAACTTGCAGGATAAACAAAGGGCTTATAGCAAAAATATGTGAAAATTCCAAAACATTCCGAGCTACGTATATTTAAATGGTTGACGTGTAAACAATGGAAACCACAGTCACAGTCCTTTCATAGTTTCCGACAGAAACAGACCCAACTATGTATCTGTAACTTGGAAGACTGCAACCATTAACCAGCAAACACAACTGGCAACTTTGTAGATCTTTACCCATCCCCTCAACAATTATTTTTCTTAGCTTGTCTATGGCTATGACATAGAGACAATATTTTGGCTAAGAGATGTGCACCTTCAGTAGCATCCATTAGTTCCTGTATCATGGAGGCAAAGACCACGACATTTAGTGTCACATCGCTTGTAGAATAACATCACATTCACACTTCAAGGCAAAGGGAAGAGTAGAGTTAGGTGGGTATCGCTTCTTCAAATTATGGAATTATGTGACATTGTGTTCACGGAAATGTTAAATCAACCGTTAATTTTAACAATATTTCATGCACAACTTATTTCCATATCATAAAATCCTCTTTAATTACTCCCGCGTAAATATTGCTACATGAAATAGCTCTGAAAATTGAACACTACACTCGTTCGCATCATTGCAATAACTAATAAACTAAACGTGACTGAAAACACAATCATTTATGTAAATAACTGACCCAAAGACCTAGCTGAAGTGTGAAGTATTAACTAATACGTGTAATGTGTGTGTGTGTGTGTTTGTATGTATTTGTGCATGTGTGTTGTGTATGTATGTATGTGTCTATATGTGTGTTAGTATTAGTACACAGATTGTTTCATTGTATGCGTACACAATAGCGTTGCTATCATAAGACATTGTGTATTCAAACATAACGTGGTTTTGACATTTTCTTACGTAATAGTTAGGTAGTGTTTGGGCATTATGACACTGTAGTCTGTAATATCCTTGCTTTGTGTCGTTTCAAAGTGGCCTCTTAAACTGAAAACCTGACCTATCTGTCAAATCTTTTGTTAACGATTGGTATTCAAGTCAGCCTTCCGTAGTCTACTGCTTGACCAACACCCGGTGGAGGATTGCGGTTAATGATAAATGATAAATGATAAATGATCTTTATTTTGTAAGTAGGTTTTCACAAACACTTTTACACGTCTATTTTTTTTTTAAACTCGATGGGGCCGGTGTTTCGTACCTGACTACTCTGAGAAGAAACAGCCGAAACAAACTCAGAGGTCATAGTCTCTTTTGAAGTCCAGACATAATCTTGCTCAATTCACATGAGGATCATGTAGATATTAGTGTCTGAGATGGTCTTTTGAAGAAAGAACCATACAGATTTGAGTAAACCTGTCCAGTCAGTGCAAGCATTTGTCAGTTATCGTGTAGCTCGACTTATAACCCAAGAAGCTCAACGAAACGACGAACAATACCAAAAAAAGGACATTTGGGTAGGTCGCTTATAGAACTCAAACTGTCAGACGGTTGAGGGGTAAAAAAAATAAAAAAATAAATGTAACCCACATGGTCCTCACATTCACAAAAAACACACAAAAAATAAAATAAAATTAATAATAATTTACAAAATGAATGTCAATAAAAATATGATATGTCAAATACACATACATAAAACAATAAAAAATAAACTAAAAATGTAAAAAATAATAAAATACTGAACTAAGTATTCATGTCAAGTCATTAAATGTCAAAAGCCACAAGTAAATATTCATGTCAAATACACACACACACACATACACACACACAAAATAATAAACAATAAAGTAAAAAAATAATAACCATTCATGTCAAAGTGTATAAAAGAAAGGAATCAATAATAAACAAGCGAAGTCCGAAATTACTATATTCGCAGAGCAAATTTCATTGGAGCAGCTTAATCCCAAGCCTTTTTATCATCGAGGTAGTGATTAACGTGATAGTAGGCTTTCAGGCATAGCTTCTGTTTTATAAACGATTTGAATTTATTTAGACTAAGCGCTTGAATATGGCTCGGAAGTTTATTGTAAAAACGTATACATTGGCATCTGAACGTTCCCCCTATTTTCTTGAGCCTCGTAGCAGGAATAATAAATTTGTGTTTGTTTCTCGTATTTATGTTGTGGATATCACTGTATTTTTTAAACAAATTAATATTTTTGTGTGCGTACAAAAGATTTTCATAATATACTGAGAGGGCATAGTAAGAATATTAATATCTTTAAATTTTTCTCTGAGGGAGTATCGGGGACTTAATTTATAAATTGAACGATTTGCCCTTTTTTGCAATACAAATATAGTCTGAATATCGGCGGCATTGCCCCACAAGAGGATACCGTACGACATCACGCTGTGGAAATAACTAAAGTAAACTAAACGGGCTGTTTCCAAATCAGTTAAATCACGAATTTTTCTAACGGCGTATGCTGCAGAGCTAAGTTTTTTTGACAATTTGTGTATATGCGGGCCCCACTGAAGCTTGGCATCCAAAGTTATGCCTAAGAACACTGTGCTGTCTTCCGGTTTCAACTCTTCATCCTTGATTACTACACTAGTTTCCACTTGTCTTACATGGGGTATCGTAAACTTAATACATTTGGTTTTTTTCTCATTCAGGAGTAAATTGTTAACATTAAACCAATTAACGACTTTTGCCAGGGCGCTATTAACATCATCCGTAACTAACTGCTGACGTTTAAGTTATGAGAAGATTGTGAGAAGAAGATTGCAGACCTCCGCTTCCAGTCTGCCCCAGTCCCAGGGTTATCGTATTACCCAGTACTAGCACGGTTGTGGAAGTCAGATAGGCAGTCGCTCCATGTAAAATACTGGTAATCAGCTGAGTCCGGTTAGACTGGAAGGCGGACCCCAACATGGTAACGGCATGGGAAACGGCTAGGTAGACGACGACGAAGCGACTACGAATTGTGTTGATTGCCATAAGTAAACGTAGCTTACGGCATAGATTAAGTTAAGGTGCTAAAATATTCGCAAATTGAGACCCAGCTCCAAGCGACCCTAACTTAAGTCAAGTAGCAAGCACTAGTCCCTTACTGATTACATGCAGAGTCAAGCACTCACTGGGGCGCGTATGAATATTAATAACAGCCATAGGAACCGAAACCCACTCCCCGAACGACGGCCGGATTGATGTGCACCCTTTTGTACCTTTGTAGGGTTGGGTACCCACCCCCGACCCTTTCTATATATGACTTAAACAATTCTCGAAACGCAGTACAAGGAAAACGGTACAGAAATAGAAATTGTCTCTACGGGAAATCGCCCTTTTTTTGAACATACGACTTGATGAAAAACTGACAATACGTTTTTTCCTGCGCAGTGACTGCGATGCTATGCTGTAATCATTGCGATAACTGACTTGAAAGTGTTACATTACCTGAGTTACATATAAATGTATTACTTCATGCATGTATCTCAGGCCCATCTGCCATGGACGAGAGATTCTCGTGGGTGCTCAGGCGTTATTGTGTGAATACCAAAAAGAAGGCATGCTTTGTATCAGATCCAAACTCCAACGTAGCTTGTTTGCACATTGGTTGCTGCTTGATGAACTCGGAGCGAAAAGCCACACCCTATTGGCCTCCACTTCAGTGGACTGACCGAGAGGCGATTTAGTATCAAACCAAACTAGCAATGCTTTCTTTAAGGAACACAAGTTTAATCAAAATACAAACCTATATCACCCACAGTCACAAATACTTCCTCTGCTTTATGACTGTGCCTAGATTAGACAAACTGGCCTTTAACCAGATTCGTGTCAGAGTTCTTAACTTCTGATCGATGTCATTATCATCTGTCTGGCCTTTTCCCAACTATGTTGGGGTCGGCTTTCAGTCTTACCGGACGCAACTGAATATACCAGTATTTTACATGGAGCGACTGCCTATCTGACCTCCACAACCCGGATAGTACTGGATAATACGATACCCCTTGATAAGACTTGCTGTCAGACTTTTTGGGCCTCTGACTACCCGTGACGACTGTCAGTTCTACAAATGACAGCCGGGACCAACTGCGAAACGTGCTTTCCGAGGCACGGAGGAAACCCGGTATGAGGTTCGGTAATGAGTGGTCACCCATCCACAGACCAACCTAGGCAAGCACGGCTTAACCTTAAGATCGACCCGAGTGGCTGTTATTATTTAGCCACGAGCTCCTCTGATTGATGTGTAATGCGATAATATTCAAGATCTTCCAAGAAAAAACTAGAGTAGAAAACTTTCCTCAATAAAATAGGCACCTAAAACGAAACGCTTTGAAGCATCGATATTGAAATAAACATGTTAAATTATGATTAACTACCGGTAATAACTCCGTAAACAAAAATAACGGCCTTTCATAAAAATTAAGATGTTCATAATAAATCACTCCTCACATCATGACTGTCTAAATCGGGCATATGATGGTCTTAGCACGTCGTAATACATTTTATATGTATCTTCCGTTCATCTTGACAGAGGTCGTTTACGACTTAACGGGCTGCAATACAAATGATCTGATGGCAAAAGGTGTCATACAAATAATGGTAGCGCCTCATTATTATAAATGCCGATAGAAGGAAGGCACTGCATAATTATTCACAGTCGGCTGTGGCCGCCAACATAGTGCCGCTCGTAAAAAGTCGTTGCATTCAAAATGCACCTCACGCCCTTATTTTACTCCATCACATTTTTCCATAAACTGTCCCGATTGTCGAAGGCTTGCACGCAGGCCTCTTTTATACCAATATTGCGTGACGCAGAAAGATATAGACGAAACTACGCTGCGTTGACGTCGACACAATGTGATTTATGGCCTTACACTAACGAGCATAATTCCAATTCCCTACTCATTCATTTCCACCGTAAGACTGTGTTTATGTGAATCATGTTGTTTTCTTTTGGGCTTAGAAAATTAGGGGTGACGGCGACGTGACAGCAAAATATGATGGAATATCAAATATTCTCGTAACCCAAATCTTTGATAAATATGCTCTCAGAGATGCACAGCGTGAAGTTAAATTTGTGATATTTTTAAAGTGTGTGTAATGTTTACGGCTAT
This sequence comes from Xestia c-nigrum, assembly GCA_916618015.1. Lineage (NCBI taxonomy): Eukaryota > Metazoa > Arthropoda > Insecta > Lepidoptera > Noctuidae > Xestia > Xestia c-nigrum. The sequence goes on along the minus strand of OU745245.1, from coordinate 5,778,670 downwards.
TACATGACATGGAGCTCTGTCCATGACATCACGGCTTCAACTAGCTTTAAAAATATCGTCGTCATCTTCCTTCGCACAATCAGACATTAGGCTCAAATTCTGTTACTAGCGCTAGTTGGCTAAATCTGGGAGATGACAAATAAGTTCGTCGGACCAAGTATATTTTGAGAAAGTATTTATTTTTGGTAAGAATCACTCAGGTGACTAACAGAAGCTAGGTATTAATAGAGCTTCGTTATTAGAAAGCTAAATGAAGCTTTCATCGAAGCTAAACGTAGACGGTTGTTCAATAAAGAGTCATATTGCTCAAATAGAAAGGAACGACAAACTGGCATCACAAATATTAGAAGAACTTACGAAAGCAAAAGTCAAGAGCCGACAAGTAGCGATCAAAAACGAATTAATGTCGTACATGAGATCAAAACAAATACAAATCCATGTACGCAATGTCTGCAATATTGACGACGCACTGTAATCATAGGAGTCCTCGACATCAATGAACAACGAGAGGTACTTGGGTATACTGTGTTCGCGGTTTGTTTCTAAACCTGTAAACAAACATGTAGTTTTAAAACCGAGACGAACGGTTCAGTATGATGCAATGCAATACAAATACTGAGTATTCAGCTGCAACCGGTGAGACTGAAAGCCGACTTCAACACAGTTGAGAAAAGGCTTGGCAGATGATTATATAGAAATTCAGAATGCACTACAAATTAAAACATTTTATGACCTTTTCAATAGTACTTATCATTCAGATAACAACTTTATTAACACTGGCTTTAAGTTGACATTATTCGTGGTAATACCATCAAATGGAAACAAGGATTTGAACAGACCTTGGATCGGTACTTTTTGTACTCTACCGGATCTAATGTATAGAAATGTGATTATATGATTGATGAGCCGCCCATGATTACTGTCATAGTTTTTGTGATATCTTGGTTGGAATAGGCAAGAATTATCAATTAAATTTTTTATTCAACAGGGCACCTGCTTTGGCTTATTAGTGTCAGTCTTACTTTGTTCTTCTACAATGAAAAGAATTAGTCGTTTTAAACGTCTAATTTTTTTCATTGTTTGAGGAGAAGAATTGCTAAATTTAAGTGGCAGTGGGCAGGGCACATTGCTCGCGGAACGGATGGCCGATGGGGCCGAAAAGTTCTGGAGTGGCGACCGCGAACCGGAAGACGATGCGTTGGAAGAGCTCCCACTAGGTGGACCGATGACCTGGTGAAGGTTGCGGGAATCCGGTGAATGCGAGTAGCAAGGGACCGGTCAATGTGGCGACACTTGGGGGAGGCCTATGTCCAGCAGTCTTTCGGCTGAGATGATGATGATGATGATGATGAGGAGGAGATTGTGGCTGAATAATAACAGTCGCACAGATCAATTTTCGAGGTTAACCCAACACGCCGTTCTCGACATCGTTACATACCGAAACCTTTCCGAGCACATTAAGACGTTGTTCCCAGCTATTATTTGTGGACAAGCAGTCTTACCAAGGTGTATCGGGTTATCTTAGAACTGGGTTGTCGACTTGTCGAGTTTTGATACGCAATCGCTCCATATAAAATACTAATATTCATTGCATCTGGGGAGATTGGAAGCCGAAACCAACATAGGTAGTAAGTACTAGAGTTAGGTACTTAAATGATAAAAGTTATGCATTCAGTGGATGAATTAAAAAGACCGCTGGCTCTAATTATTAATTTGAACAATATAAAGTGAATCAGCGGTTTATCAAACCGCGCTAGTCTTGAATTATATTAGTAGAGGTGAAAGGTTATTGTTACACTAATTGATACGCGACGAACTTTTGATCCTCCGTATTTAGACCATACGCTGTTAGAACAAAAAAACAGATACACACATTGTCGGAAAAACATATAGTCTAGCAATTTTTGTTTGGAACATTCATTGACTTAAATTATTTATTAAATTAATACCAATATTGGTGTCTCTTCCACAATAACCACTTATGAAGAAGTTGGTGCTGTACTAAACTCACACTTTACGTACACTGAGGTCTGTCTTCACCGAAAAGATAACGGTCTGATTATCTAAAAATAGCTGTCACTGTGAAATGTTCCCATACAAAAATGTGTTTTAAACAGCTGTTTTTAGATAATTCTATCATTATCTTTTTGGTGAACATGGACCTAAGTATCCTGAGAATATGCGGTCCTAGATACCAGCAAATATAGTGGCACGAATCCCAAAATTTCTAGTAAATGCAAAGAGGGATAATAAAAATAACTTTTTGAAATAAGCTCACCGATGTTTAATTACCTGTCTGGCCGTCCTCATTGTCAAAATCACGGCCACCTCTAATCCGGCTATGAGGTAACTGACAAGAGACACTTTAAACTTATATTTATACTAACCATCCCGTTGAACTGTGTCAGCTCAAATATGCGACCCGCGTAATGTTCGCCCACTACAAGAACCAGAAAGGTGTCACCACCAGCGAAAAGGAAACATGATTGTGAGGAACCACATTGGAGTTAATTCAGAGAACACGAGTTTAACATTTATAGATACTAGCTTATGCGCGCGGCTTTGCACGCGTCGAGTTCCGTAATTTTTCTTACCGCGTTAAAACTTACAAACTACATGTGTGCCAAATTTCATCCAAATCCGTTTAGTAGTTTTTGCGTGAAAAAGTAACCAATATCCATCCGTCCATCCTCACTAACGCGCTTTCGCATTTATTAATATTAATATTATAAATAATTAAATAAAAAATAAATATTATTATGATTCATTTCGTAACAATGTTCGACCGTCCTCATTGTCAAAATCACCGTCACCTAATCCTGCTATGAGGTAACTGACAAGAAAAACGTTGCTAAATAAACTAGCCGACTAGCGGCTCCTTGAACTGCGCCATGTCAAATCTGAGACAATCGCCTTTGAGGACAAGCCACGACCTATCCTCGGCTTGATTTGAGATGTCTATCACACCGGAGCGTGGCCAGGAGTCGTGCGTCGGTTAAAAGCATCCTACGCTTTTGCGTTTAATGTTCGTGGTCTTCTAACTGGTTGATATTTTCGAGGTGTGTCTTAAAAGAAATCTGAAAAAACTCACTTCGAAATCTGATCTGAAAGAAAAGAGAATTTTTTTACTGGATGGCTTTTTCTTTTTTCATGGTGAAAAATCTTCAAAAGGCGACCGGTCTTTGGGGTATACCTACCAGAGAGTGTGGGATTTCTATTTCACTAAAATCACCCCTGCGATGGTCACCATCCGCACATGGGAGGAAGCACCGCCGTTTCCTCTTAAAATACTTGTCCGGAGCCCATCTCTGTGCAACGCCTGTTATGGCACATCCTTGGAGAAATTATATATTCCTGAATTGCCTACAAACGTGTTCGGATTCCGCCGCACTTTCGGCAACTTTTCCGAGAGACATTAGTAAACTTTAACAAAACTTAGAACGTTTATAATGGCGGGCATTCATTTCTAATTTAAATCAATCAGAGACGTCAACCAAATGTTAACATTCCGTGGGGTTTTCAACAGAATTTTATTCCAAACTATGAGCCATTAGTATCAAGCAATTACACTGTCGAAAGGGCGCGGGTTGGCAGTAGGCATGAGGGTGGAATACTGCTTCTTGGTAAAGCACATCGATTTTACTTCCCCTAGGAACCCTACCCTAGCCCTCCGGCAACAAGTTCCTATACAAATCGGAGTTCATATCGGAATAAAACGATCCCATTCGTCAAACCTATCATGGATGACGATTGTGGAAATATAGATTCACAATGTTGTTTGAATAATATAGTAAACACAACTTTATTTAATGAGTGACTATTATGGTGGTTTCTACGGTAAATAATGTAGTTTTTGGTATTAATGTGTTAACACAATGAGAATTTAAATTAGCATGACTATGATATAGGTACAAATAATACTTATGATTGTAGCTTACTTAGTGACTTATAAAAATAAATATGGTAAGTATTTTTCTTTGCGATTGCAATACGTTGTGAAATGTATGTTTTGTTCGGATTTCTACATTATTTCAAGGGCATCCAAATTAGGTTAGTTAGGTGCAGCTTTACAGTCCAACCTCATCCAGGTCAATTCAAAGTTATTAATATTTTGTCGGAAAATGATGATATGCCTTAACCTACCTCTAAGGTCAGAATAAAACAGGAAAAGAAATGAAGGAAGACATGAAAAGAATCCTAGGTTAGTGCTGAAATTGCCACTAAAGATCGAATATACGCGAATTGCACGAAACCCTACTTAACTTATTACCTACATAGAAAGATAACATGATTACTTACACAGTAACTCCCACAAAAGAAGAAGTCACAATCGGGACAAATTAGTCTGCGTAAAATTACGCAATGGGCAAGAGTCAAAAACAAAATTTCGCACTGTGTCGCACTGCGTACAAAAGTTAAGGTGATATAGACCTAGTTCGGATCGAAAAGCTACAGCCAGATGTTCTAGTGTCTTTTGGCACATCCACGTAGACAGAGCAAGTGATACAGTAGACAGATGCATGAATAGGCATTTTCTTCGCATTCTCGTTCCATTGGAGAACTCATCCATCACTTTCCGGTTGCCATCTCAGGCCCATAACACAATAAAAATACGTCGAGTTTGTTAAATTATTTGTAACAAGCACAGTCAGTGTCGTCCATAGAATAAATTCTTAAAATTATAAAATATAAAATGTGAATCGTATCAGTTTACAATAACTGCCAAAGACTATCTCATTAGACATAAATATGCAAGAGCTAATCTATACAAAACTCTATGATTGACAAGGCCCACCTAGGACGAAGGGTTACGCAACCGTGTGACGGGCGGCCTGAGATAATCAGTTTATAGTCATTAAATGGTTCTCCCGTCTCACAGACAGCCGGTTACTGTAATAGTGTTTATCTTGTATCTATTGTTTTTCAAGTCGCCTATTAGTGGGCTGACCTGATTCTCGCTTCTATATTTATGTGTGTGAATTCAGATCTTTATTAGGTGTTATAAATCTGAAGGAGTTGAACAACTCATTCTTTTCACTGTTTTTTTTTCTTGGCACGGTGGAATTCTTACAGAATTCATGGTTTCGTGTAGGTCGTGGGTTAGAATTCAAACTCAGGGAGGACTTTTACTTTGTGTTTTCATCACCACTGCTCTCGAAATGGTGCAGGAAAACATCGTCTGTAAACCGACATATCTAAGTCACAAACCATCGAGCAATAACCGCACTGGTCACACGTAGTAGAATACCCTCATCAACTCTCCGAGGAGAGTTGAGCCTGTTTCCCATCAGTGCTAATTTTGAAGGCTGATTATTGTAGTCTAAACCTGCACGAAGTAGCAAAATTGAAACACCCACTGCTCCCACAAAAGACGTCTATCAAACCGCCAGTACTTACCTCAACATGGCTCATCGTGTAGACGCACCATTACATTTTATAGTACGAGTACATGTTAGTAACTCTATAAGGAACATAACGGCACCCTGTCGTACTACGGTACACTATTACCGGGCCGCTGGTTTGTCCACTAAGTTTTTACCAAATCAATTTATTTTTTAACAAGACCACTCGTAAGTCGTATGTTCTGGTACGTATCGGAGGTAATTATTTCAATGAACTGGACCTAAGCTTCCGTTAGTGATAGAGTCTAACATTCCAAGACATTTTTTGCGAAGAACTGTTCGATTGGTTGGTTTTTTCCTACGTGTAGCACTGATCTGCAGATTAGATTTGATCATCCGCATCCTGGATATATTCTTATACTATGTATCTTCACTACCTAAGTGTAACAATATACGTCTTACTGTTTTTATTATTATAATTAGGTTGAGTTGGGTACTACTTCGGATATATTTTTAAATTATTACTACCCTTGAGAATAAGGTCAATGGTATCAGATTGATATTAAGGGTTTCGGCCGTTAATCAAAACTACTTCTAAACATTGACCTCCTTATATGTTAACAAATCCAGCTGTTACCAAACCCAGTAGCCATTTGAACAGATTTTTATCATCCACGATAACACATTTGTTACTTAAGATAACTATGTAGATGCATTCTTTGACCGCAATACGCACTGAGATAAAAGAGGTGACGCTTGGCTGAGCAAATATTAATTACCTAAAGTGACTCATTGTTGATACCGAATCGAGTTATTGTATCAACTGAATCTAGGCGTAGAATAGTGTATTTTTGCGGAAAAAAAAAATGCAGGTTTCTCAGCTAGCATTTGTTCTTGCTTGCTATAATAAACGCGTTAAGCTTCTACAAATATGACACTTGATGATCTACTAAAGAATAAAGCTTTTCATTCTCCCATCATGTCCTCAGGATTAATAATAGGTCTCAAACACTTAAAAGCTGACCGCAATCAACTGCCCAATTTGTAACCCAGCGATTAGTTGTTCCGGTGACTACTTCCTTTTCCGACCAATTGAAATATTATGTTAATCTTTTTATTATATGAAGAATTTACATGTTCTATACTGTGAACACTTCATTGAATGTGATCCGAAAAATAAGACTTGTAAAAAGTTATCCTTCAACAGCTCATATCATCCTGTCCTTCTTTCGATGTATTTGGGGCACAACGTGCTACCTCCATAAATCTCGATCTGCCGTCATTTTGGCATTAATCCTTCGTTCTGTATTGTTTCTTTTCTCGTCTTCATTATGAACTCAAAGCTTTCGTCTTATAATTTCAACAGCTGCCAATACCAATGCTTCAACTTACTGAACAGAATCTAGCACACGATCATTATTACCTCTCGCCAATTCAATCAGAGAGACGATCCTTTGATGAGCGTATTAAGCCCTACATCGCGATCATTCCTCACCTAGGTCGACTAGACTATCAATCAACATAATATTCTATGTTCAACATAGTAGGTAAACATTCCAGCAATCAACCGATCAACATGAATCATCCATTAAATAACTTGAATTTAATGTTATGCCTTCTATTTATTCCGTCCAGTCTTCGTTGTCCCTTTGCCAAAATGGATTTTAAATCAGCTGTTACTTTGGAAAGTCACATCGCCGTCATATTTCATTGCCAAGTTTTCACTCCGAATTTCACTTTAGTAAGTGTTTGTTGTATGTGAAAAGTGTGTAGCATTAGTTAGGCTAGCCAATGGTTTCTTTGAAAATATTCGGATTGTGTACCCATGGTACACAATCCGAATATTTTTCTTTAGTTCCATGAGAAAGGTATCCAGTCTAATTTAAGAGACAAGCCCTGCTGTGTTTCAATAAAGCGATAAGAAATAATGTAGATCAACGACGTTGTCTAGAAATGTTTCCTAATTATAAGAAACGACTTGTTAGCTTTCTTGTTGGTCCTCGACACGACTGTAAACAGTATCGTATACATTTATGCTCTAACCATGGTAACCAGTGCCACAATAATTCATAGGCCGTATTAGCGACTTGTCATTTCTCCGTACCGAGTTACTTGACTCAAACAGTCGAACCGGTTGTTGTTTATCTCGTTAACGTCAGGCAAATCTCGTCTAATTATGACAAATTGTGATCTTTAACCCGAAACTCGCGGAAGTACAAGCTTTGAGTTGCCGACGGACTAAATCTTGCTACTGACTTGGGTGTAGTTGCTTCTCAAAATGTTTCTTCGGTATTATTCTTTATTTTAGTTGTGGTTAGCCTAACCTGGTGCCGGATTCTTTTTCCGCCCATGGGCCTCTAACTGACTTTACATGCCGAAGAGAAATATCTCTCAAGCATGCTGGTTTGGTTTCCTCAAGAATATTTTCCTGTGTTTTTGTTTCCAAGTGAAAATTAAACAATATGCACATGTTTCCGAAGATAGAAGTGCGCGTCTTGGGTTTGAGGTCGAGACCTATGAGTTACAGTATGAGTGCTTTCTTTGACTGCAATATTTTCACTCATTTCAATCGTCTCGTCATATCTATTTGATGCTAGACGTCTTCGTAAGGTTCCAGAAGTTAAAACGTATTTACCGAACCATAATTGGTAATTTTATGGGACAGTAGACTTGGTAGCCGTGTAGAAAACCTTTCGCTTCTTCGAATCTTTGAAAAAATAAGAATTACTTGTGCGGAATGATAGAAGGTGAGAAAATAGTTTCGAGAGATCTTTATGTTTTCTGATCTACACGTTCTCGACGTTCGTGTCAAGGCTAAGAATATAAAAGCAGTAATTGCTACTCACAATCCGAAGACAATCATAAAGTGTTTATTTATTTACTTGACGATCGATGGCGGGATCTAGTAAGGTCGCGACACCTACTTGCGTCCAGTCAGTTATTTTAAATATTTTATTAGTGTGTTCAGACGTGGGAGGTGAATGTCAATTGGAACATGTGTCGTATCGATTTAACATCACAAGTTCGACTGGTCTACGTCATACATGGCTAAATTATCTATTATTGCTCCAGTTTTTGGATGTTTTGACGGCTTTGCTTTATAAGGAGTGGCAGTTATGAAATCGTTAGCAGTTAGCAGAATCGGATTAAGGATATTGTGGATGCCTTGAACTGGAATTGTGCAATCTGGTTTATGGTAAGGCTATATTCTTGTATATACAAAAGTTTCATACTTTTGTCCGCATTTCCATACTAACTAATACTATAAATGCAAAAGTTTTCCTGTTTGTCTGTCTGACTGATACCTTTTCACGTCTTCAAACTCAAACTCAAATCATTTATTTCAACTAGACCATTACGGCACTTTTGAATGTCGATAAAACGAAAAAAAAAAAAAAGGCTACAGTCACAGACACAAGGCATAATAACTTGAGAATGTACTGTAGTTGCCCATTCCCTAGCGTAGATCTCTATGGAGAAGAACGGGCAAGAAACTCCATGGACACTCTTTTCAATCAAAAATGTTGTTACAAAATCTTGGTTACATCTTTCTTGTTGAGATTATACATATATGTGAGAACGATGTAGAAAGACGTGCACAATAAGAGCGTCCAGAGTAAAAAAAAGAAATAGATCAATAATTTATAAAATAAAGCAATTCAAATTATCCATGGCAGCTAAGAGATGACCAGTCCCGACTGACAGCGCCCGTTCACGAACATGACGCATGGATCAGCGCCATTCAATTCAACCATATTGAAGGGAACTAAATGACCCGACCCACCCGCCACCATCAGCAGGACATTTAAGCGAGCATGACATTCTCTCAGCCACCAAGGCATATTCAAGTCAATGAAAGATAACTAAATGCAAATGGTAGCTTTACTGTACATGGTACTCACACATGTGCTATGCAATTATACAATACTAAGAGATGGAATCTATACAATGCAAGAATATTTTTACAATCTTCTGCAGCTACCACAATAATATTGTCCATTAAGTTTGCACCTATGGTTGCGGAGCAGGACCAGCATTTAGCCAAGCATTTTTATCCTCAATGTAATCTCCCAGCTTATAATATGCTTGCCTACATAGTGTGCGTTTTACACAAGATTTAAATTTCGTCTCATTCAGTTGTAGAATGTGGGGAGGTATTTTATTGTAACATTTTAAACAGTACCCCATGAAAGATGAATCTACTTTAGCAAGCCTGAAACCTGGCTGAACTAGTTGGTCCCTATTTCTAGTATTATAGTGGTGTCTGTCACCTCTTTTACTGAATAAATGCAGATTTTTCCTAACATACATGATGTTTTCATATATGTATTGACAAGGTACTGTCATGATATTAATTTCCTTAAACAGTTCCCTTAGAGAATCGCGTCTACGTAATTCATATATGGCTCTGATGGCTCTTTTCTGCAGAATAAAAATAGACTCGATGTCTGCAGCCCGTCCCCATAGTAAAATACCGTATGACATAATACTATGAAAATAACTAAAATAGACTATCCTCGCCGTATCAACATCAGTAAATTGACGGATTTTTCTAACAGCATACGCTGCTGAGCTCAGCCGGCCTGCAAGAGTTGTTAAATGAGGACCCCATTGTAGCCTGTGGTCGAGAGTAATTCCCAAGAAAACCGTTTTATTGACAAATTCAAGTTTCTCTTGATTCAATACTATGTCACAATCACTACTTTTGACATTTGGTAAAGCAAATCTTATGCACTTAGTTTTATTCCCATTTAATACTAAATTATTAGCGGTAAACCAATTATGAACCTGCAGTAGGGCGAAATTTACGTCGTCAAGATTTGTGGCACGTCTGTTTATCCTAAATATTAAAGAAGTATCATCAGCAAACAACACCATATGCGGATGGTTGTTAAATAAATGGGGTAGGTCATTAATGTATACTAAAAAGAGGAAGGGACCCAATATCGAACCTTGTGGTACACCCATTTTTACTTTTAAACCCATCGAATTTACACCCTTTACTTGTACATGCTGCTGTCTATCATTCAGATAAGATTTTACTAAACTGAGCGCAAGTTTACCTAATCCGTAATGCTCAAGCTTCAAAATCAGGGTTTCGTGATTTACGCAATCAAATGCCTTCGAGAGATCACAGAAGATTCCTATGGCATCTTGTGCCTCTTCCCACGCAGTAAAAATGTGTTTTAATAAAGTGACACCGGCGTCAGTCGTACAACGTCCTTTGGTGAAGCCATACTGCTGTTCGTGTAAGATTTTATTGGTGTTAAAATGGTTAAGCATCTGATTGAGCATTATCTTTTCAAACACCTTGCTGAAAACCGGCAACACGGATACGGGCCTATAATTGTTGGTGTCTTTACTGTCCCCGGATTTAAAAAGCGGTATTACCTTACTGAATTTCATTAGATCCGGGAAGACCCCTTGATCTACGCACAAATTAAATATTGAGGCTAAATATGGCGCTACAGTCTCAACAATTGAGGTACAAGCTTTGATAGACATACCCCATCTTAACGGCTGAAATCGATTTATACAGTAAACCATGAATAAGCCATTTGGATACATTTTAATCCCGATCCCAATCCCGTTCTCGGGGCATAATTCCCGACCACGCAGGTAAAACAGCGTTAAATATTTCTGCCTTTACTTAAACCAAGTTTGCATAAACTAAAAGCATTTCAACTAACGTGCATTAATGGCCTCACCCAACACGAAATTAAGTATGTGCGATTAACATTTCAGCGCAGAAATTTACGATTACATGTTGCTCACGCTTTTCCGTTGAGATAATAGCGAAAAGCGCAATTGCATTATGTTAACGGCAGGTTGTTGGCCCTTTACCAACACCTCACTGACCTACTTGCTTCGGTTTATTGTGTAGGATGATAACTAGCGCATTCACCCTACCTTCCGTTCATAGCTTGGTTAGGATTTTGCAAAGATTTGTTCTTGGGTGAGTCTTGCTTACTGTAGTATGGTAATATTCTTCGACAGTTGAAACTGTTGACTGTAGGCATATTGTTTGTGAATGAAATGGATCCATGTCTGCCTATTAACATCATAATTGTCGTCGCACATATGTTGAAATGTATTTCTTTAATTGTGGTTCTACTTTCACGGGTCCATCCCATAGGAATCAAAAGTAAGGGGAAGATTCATATGACCGCACATAGCCTTTGCTTTGCTAAGTTAACTTCCCTTATGTTAAAATAGAAATATTTTTCGTATTGTATAATTATGCTTATTCATATTCGTAGGGAAAACCTACATGCTTGTTGCCAAATAATAACAGCCGCTCGGGTCGATCTTCAGGTTAAGCCTTGCTTGCTTAGGTTGGTCTGTGGATCATTGTGGACCATTTATTACATACCGAGTTTCATTCGTGCCTCGGAAAGCACCTTAAGGTTCACCAAGAAGATAACAGTCTGATTATCTTAAAACAGCTGTCAATTTGACATGTTCCCATACAAAACTGTGTTTTAAACAGCTGTTTTTAGATAATCACCCGTCATTTTTTTGGTGAACATGGACCTAAGCCTTTGGTCCTAGCTGTCGTTTGTAGATCTTTGACAGTAGTTACAGGTAGTCAGTGGTCTGAAAGTCAGACAACCAGTCTTACCAAGGGTTATGTAATTTTGTATTAAATGATGATGGTTGGCAAAGATACTAATGTTCATGTTCACCGAAAATATGACAGTCTGATTATCTAAAACAGCTGTTTAAACCGCACTTTTGTATGGGAACATGTCACAGTGACAGCTGTTTTTTGATAATCCGACGGTTATCTTTTCGGTGAACATGGACTCTAGTCAGGTTAAAGTGCGATCTGTGAAGTTTAACCTAACACGCTCGCTGCACATCATAGATACTAATATTATAAAGCAGTAGAGATTGTTTGTTTGTTTGAACGCGCTAATCTCAGGAACTACCGGTTTGAATTGAAAAAATATTTTTGCGTTTGTTAGTCCATTTATCGAGGAAGGCTATATAACATCACGCTATTACCAATAGGAGCGGAGCAGCGATAAGAAATGTTGCAAGCGGGAAAAAAGCTTCCGTGGAGCAGGTGATGCGTTGCGAATGTTGCGATGTCAAAACTTCATGCGAACGAAGTCGCGGGCAGAAACTAGTCAACAGTATGTCAACTAAAAGTATGACACGCAGAAGTAATTGCACAATTTGCCAGAGATTAATCCAAGTCTATCAGAAAATGGCCACTCTGTAATGATGTTGTAGAAATGGTGGTTGACATCAAACCAAAGATTACTTTCTATTGTAAGCATCATTGTCTCAGCAAGCTGACGCAACTAGACATTACCTTTCTATATCGCTACGAGATATAAGAAAATACTAAACATTACGCTTACCGTTAGATGCAGACAGTCGACGTTGTAATTGGTTTTCTACTTTTGACAAACACTAAAGTAATTGAAGGTGACCGAAGTCGAAGCTGGTCGGACACTAGTTCGTTTTTGATAAGTGCAACATATTCCATTAAAAAAAAGAAAATCATTTACTCTGGCGGCGGACACGACCTGGGCCTAGACATTGCCTAGGTAAGGGCTCTTCAAATCTATATATACTTATAATATTATAAAGCTGAAGAGTTTGTTTGTTTGCTTGTTTGAACGCGCTAATCTCAGGAACTACTGGTTGGAATTGAAAAAATCTTTTTGTGTTGGATAGTCCATTTATCGAGGAAGGTTATAGGCTATATATCATCACGCTATGACCAATAGGAGTGGAACATAAATGAAACATGTTGCAAAAACGGGGAAAATTTATTCCTTTTGTGAGCTTTTTCTCTCATATATGTGACGCAGACGAAGTTGCGTGGGTCAGCTAGTATTTCATATTTCTACAATAGTATTTTTTAAAGCTTTTCTGTTGCTTATATCAATCAAATATGGTTTGACCATTCTATCATCGTTATCACTGATATAATGCCAATCACTATGCCTGCGATTCTTGGCGCTCTTGAAGTTTTATGACGTGCAAGTTATATGGAACCTTAGTGTGGGAACGCAATTACGTGGTCGACTATACATTCAGTTTTATTGCTAATCTCTGCTCTGTTTGTAAGGATGTGGTCGCCGTATGTTCCGGAGATTACTTTCCCGACCACATTTGCAGATGCTAGTAGTTTTCCTAATTTAAGTTAATATCACAGTTAGATAAATCTTGCAACATCGTGTTAATCTTACTTACTAGATCTTGTAATGTCTGTAAGAAAAATAAAGTATCAGTCAAAACGCGGAGTGTCTGCGGACGCTGAATAGTGAGTGATCGTGTTCTACCGAGTTCACTGACGATCTGTCAGTTTTCACCCTTAAAGATTAAACAATAAGGTTGACAGACAGAGATGTCTTGTCAGTGTCCGGTCATCGCAACCGCGGTCTGTCCGCGCCGGTTTAACCGATACTTATGGTTTTGTATGAAAGTTGCCGTAGGGTTTAGTGTGTACGAGTATCTATGATTTTTATCTGCACCTACACTATGCGGGCAAGTGTACAAAATAATGTATTATTATGTAGGCGTAACAACTTCGATAATGTTGTAAATATTCAGTAGCCTGTCTCCAAATTGTAAAGAATGTTCGGTAATATGTCCATTTGTGTGTACGACGCTGTCTCTATATCCGTCTATTGTTATACAGTGTGTTGTTTAAACGATAAAACCGACATGTTTATTGTTTTTTCCGCCGCGTGCATCCCACAAATTCGTGCATTCGAAAGCTAGTCATTTCGATCTATGCACAGTGAAGGGTTCCGTAGTCAAATATTTACGCAAGCACAGTATTGATTTATATCTGCCTTAAATAACTTTGTATTATTTGCAATGATTCTCGAAAAAATTTAGACTAAGTTACTCATTTTTCTACTGACTACTGCAGTTTTTAGCTTCAGTCTTCCTACGTTTTGCTGTGCACAGAATTGTGCAGCTATTCTTGATATAGTGCCAATAGCCTTCGCTATTAAAATGGCTTTGAGCAATCCCCACAGACGGACGCGGGACGGTCAGACAGGCAGTCGTCATTTTATCCATTTCACTACGAAACAAGCAAACACCTCATGAATTCTCGTCGAAAATTCGTATCATTCGATTGCACCTTAATTTGGTACAGCTAAATTATTTGGTTTATTATGCATGCAGTGCGCTGTGTGAATTGAAAACCGTTACATTTAAATGACCCAGTCCTTATTTCGAGGCTTTACGACCTATAATGCTAATTGTTCTCGTACTAATTTTGAATATGGCACTATTGGTTGTATTCAGTATTGCATTGATGCAAATGAACCACCCTCGCACTGACGAGAATGTGGTTCAATTATACAACCTGTTTATGCTTTGGCGCGAAAATGTCAGTGGACACGGAACTCTATGGATTTCATATTTTAATCTTAGCTCACGCTGTTTGTTTTTTGTTATTGCAAAAATAATTAAGTACTTTGTGGATTTTGTCATAAAGCTTGTTATCATAAGATATTTATTCTGATTGGTCAAAACATAATTCCATTACCTGCTTGTTTACTATTTTTGATTGTAATATTTCCATCAATAAATTCATCGGACGAAGCAAGCGTATCATCAAAACAATACAGATATGCCACATATTTCAATAACGGAATTACTCTTATCGCGATATTTTGCGTCCATAATTCTATATTGGATCTTACTGACCTAATTTAGGCTACTTTTATGGTAGAATGTTGAGGATCCTCCTGAATTGTTTATCGTTAAAAAACTATAGACAAGATGATTTACTTTCAAACAAACAATATTCGAGTAGCTCTCCTCATATTGCAGAGACCAACAACTAAAATATTTCGTTGGTTTCCTCTTCCAAACTCTTGCAACACAGTGAATATCATTATGAAGTACTAAATTACTAATGTATTCAAAGGTTATAGTTTTCTATCTGCCCACACCACGCGAATGGGAAGTGGGTGCTACTCGCTAAATATTTGGGTTCTTATCAACCCACGGCCGTACTACATTGCCTTAATGCACTTGGCAAATATTCGCAGATAGATAATATTTATGGCGATGTTTTATTTTATCTATTCTTCTAGACGTGGTCATAAAGCAGATGCTGTAATAGTCTATGTGTGAAATAACAGCTTTGTTTTTCGTGCCATATGACAAAAAAGGCAGCTTTTGATATTGCCCAAAGGATCAAACTATGTACAATGATTTCACTGTTCGAACTATATCCCTGCTTGTGAGAACAAACGAGCAATTACCCACTGCGTCTTGCAATAAGTCATGAAAGGCAGCTTTTAAAATTGCTCACAGGATCAAACTACAATGATTTCTCAGCTGGAAGTAAGGTACTCTCCCTATGAGAGTCAGCGAACTTTAATCATACACGCGGATCCAGAACCCTTTAACCCACCACACCACACAATGGGCCTAGTGTGAATTATTGGTAGGTAGTACGTACAGCTCGTTGGAGCTAAATCGTATTTTCTAGAACACCTAAGAACTAGACACAAGTCTTTATTGATTTCAATTACTTAATAAATTGAACAAGAACATGTACCATTAATCAA
Organism: Xestia c-nigrum; assembly: GCA_916618015.1. NCBI lineage: Eukaryota > Metazoa > Arthropoda > Insecta > Lepidoptera > Noctuidae > Xestia > Xestia c-nigrum. Next base: position 5,762,772 of record OU745245.1, on the reverse strand, counting down.
CTACACACAAAACAAAGCAACATCCGTCAAACCTTGACGAAAACTGACACAATGAACTCGTGGGAAATGCAATAACGTCTTGATTAAACTCATTTCCCGTTGTTTAACATAACAGTTACACTAAGCCTTTGTGAAAATCCAGCTGACTCATACGAAATTAAACGACAAATTGCGATACAAAAAGGTTGATAGCACAATGTGTAGTGATATCCATTTATAAGCTGAACGAGGTTTAATAACAGCGAGTGGTGCTATTGTAGTTCCACATAAAGTATAATGGGTACTACGTACAATAGACGTCTCACATGCATCTAAAACTACATAGGCTGTAAATAGTGGTGTTTTCTTAGAACCTGCGAGTGATTGTTGTTCGTCTAGTGACTCTTGTGTGCTATTTTCAATGCGTCTTCGCGTGTTCGGGGTTGATGTATCATTCTACTTAGCAGTCTTTGATTATCCACTTAGTACTTTCATCTTACACTTAAAGCTTTCTCTGCTTCAAGTGCTTCTTAAGTATTGAGAAGTGGTGTTTAATGTACTCATGTTTGGCCGAAAAGTAGATATTATGAATCTAAACAAATCATTTACTTAGATTTGCCCATCGTATTTGGGTCAAATGTTTACTACCTACGACGTTTTCCAGAGTTTTCTGAAATGTTTTCTTTCACCGTCTAATCTTGTTACAAAGCTATAGGTATTCGTAAATTGTTCACGGACCATCTAACTAAGTCCATCTTATTTGTTTTACTCTCTCTCTTCCATTTCTATTCATCGCGTCCTAACTTAGATCTCTGAAATACGCTTTTGAACTCACTCAATAACGTTGAATAGCGACGAAAGCAAAGCACTTCAGTCTACAACAAAACGTAAACGTTCTTCAAACAAAAACGAATGACTAAACTCAAGAAACACCGCATAACAACTGCAATACCTAAAACAGGATAAAAAAAACACACCCACAATTATCCAGAATTAAAGTAAAAAGAAGTATGTGTGGAAATTCAAATCCTAGAATGTTTAGGCAGATCTGTGCCTATATAATAGTAAATCCATATTTCGCCAGTTATGTTAAAGTCCTGAGTAATAAAGAGCGAACCTATTATGCAGTAGAAGTAGGTGTTGAAAGTCTTAACAACAAAGGTATTAGGAAGATGGCGTGCCGCGAGTCCGCGTCGTCGGTGTTCCACTCGGACGCTCGCGTGCCCCATTGTGTAACGCAGTACAATAGCCCCTGTGTGCTGCACACACAATATAAGTGCACGGAATTTTGCACTGGGAGGTATAGGTACGGAATTAGAAGGCGCATTTCAAATGGATGTGTAAGGAGCTCACGAAATAGACGCAACTGTAATGATAAATTAAAGTCAAGAGCATGCTATTGTTCAAGAAATTAATCGACACTTTCGATTCGTTAAACGACTTCATGATATGGATCTTCTGAAAGACAAACTCTGTCTTTAAAACCTTACACAAGCCAAAGACAAAGCAGGAAAACAAATATGTTATGAAATTATTAATCTTCAAACGAAATCTAAATTAAGCAGAATTAGGAACAAAGCCGAAAGATGAAAGTACTTCCCAGGATGTCTCGTGTCCTGAATTCTACGGAAAATGGCGGCAATTACAATGATCAGAAGCAGCATTACCAACTTGATCCTAATTACGACTCATCATCGTAATAATCTTGGCAAATGACACGCCGGGCGAAAAAAAAGTGAATCATGTTCAAAATATGAATATAATAACACTTAAATTTTTTGGTATAACTGTCACATTGCGCACGCGTTCAACGTCCGGTCTGTCGAGTGCCGGTAATGTTCCCTTTTGAACTGTTAATTGGTATTTCCGTCTCTCATTGAATTGCGGTGGTCTAGCTGCAATGCAGCGGTGCAATAACAGGGCATAATAAGCTGTCGACTTGATATTACCCTGTATTCTCTACGGGCATTGTGAAATAATGGGCACTGGAGTTAGTTGATTCGACTTTATGACTCTGAGTAATGGTGCGACCACGTCTATAAAGTGTGTAGTAAAGAAATAACTAGCGTATTGTGTCATAGTTAATTACTTTGTATTAGCAAATCTTGTTTAAGACCGTAATTTCACGTAGCAACAGCAATCTTGAAATGAAGAAAAGGCTCTGGCTTGCTAATGAAGAAAATGCTCTGGCTTGAAGTGGAATGCTAATGAACACAACAGTAAACAAGGCGTAAATATAGACAACCTATTTATGAGTCAATACCATATTGAATCCTGCATGGCAAATACGGAATACAAAACCGGATCTCTCATCATCACTACCTAGCCTTTTCAGTACCATGTTTAGGTCCACTTCCAGTCTAAATCGCATGCAGCAGAATATTTATATTTTTCCTGGAGCGCCTGTCATCCACAGCACCATTGTCTGGCCTACTCCCAACTAAGTTTGAGTCGCCATAAAGTCTAACTGCATGCAGCTGAATACCAGTATTTTTCATAGAGCGCTTATCTGACTTCCTCAACCCAGGGACTGGATAATACTGGGTAAAATACCAAGGAAAGACTGGTCTGGATTTCGAGCTTCATCCTAACCGTTAAAACTGTCAAACGCTTATGAACTAAAGTCAAGACCAGCAATTTAACGTGCTTCCGCAAGCGTTGCTTTACCTTGAAACCCAACCTACCCAACCTTTACTGCTGTTATTATTTAACCACGAGTCCCTCACAGTAAAGCAACTACAGAATCCAAAATCTAATCTCGGATTCTTCTTATTAACCTTAAAACTTACATCATTCTTATCATCGTCATCGATCAGTCAGCTGGGGAGCACAATCATACACAAAGATAACCTTGGAAGATATAACTAGACCTTCGCGAGATCCAGTTTGGTTTCTACTATGACTAGCCTTGATGAGACGCGCCTTAGCGTGATGTAGTAATGAATTACCATTATGTTATGTCATGTTCTTTGAGGTTTTGCGAATTCCGTTTAATCGCATGGTATAGTTTAACATTGATCGGAGGAGCTCGTGGCTAATTTATTTATATTTATTTGTCCATCTTTGACAGTCGTTACAGGTACTCATTGGCCCCAAAAGTCTGACACCAGTTGATGGTGGTGATGACAACTGTTGATGGATGAAGAGTGAGAGAAAGACCAAACAAACGATGAATGGATTGTGTGATGAATGATACTCGTGTGTAAGATAAAGGAGTAAATGATAACGTGACGGTTTACAGATAAGAATGCAAGAAACAAACGTGTTGCGCCAACCACTTTTTTTTTTTTATCGCTGGGAAAAAATGCATTACGCGTACCCTCCCATCGGGAGATGAGAGGGCTATGTAGAACTCTCCAGGTGTACCGGGTCAGAACCCGGTACACCCGCTAAAACAACCCAGCGACATTCCCGCTTCGTCCGAGTGGCGGGGGACTGGGAAACCGGCGTAGCCTGTACGTGCAGTCCTCCGCCGACGATTGCCCTTCATGGCGGGTCCCTCACAGAGGCCCGGGAATGACTGACGAAGGTGGTGACGGGTGCAATGCGGGCGAAGGCACCCCCGTGCCTGTCGCCCGCCCGTCGCCACCATGAGGAGGGAGAGGACGGTGCCTTCTCCGACCCCTTCTTCGTCTGCGGAGCGGCGCCGCGAGAGGGTCATCCTCCCGCACGCGCTCCGCCTCCTCCTTTTACGAGATTACGTCCTCGCAAAAGGAGGCGACCGCTGCCCAGGCCTCCTCGCTCCCCAGCATGGCGTTGACAACGCCGGGAAGCGAGAGGTCCGGTCCGATTACCGCGGTCAGACCGCGGCGCAGCTCGGACCAAGCCGGGCACCCAGGGTGTGCTGCGCCGCGTCCTCCGGCGCGCCGCAGTCGTGGCACGCCGGGGTCTCCTCCCTCCCGTTCCGGTGCAGGTGCGATCCGAAACAGCCATGGCCGGATAACACCTGCACCAGACGGAACGAGAGGAAACCATGAGACCGCTCGAGCCAGCTCCGTAGAACCGGACCGCGCGCGTCCAACGTCCGGCGGCCAAAGGTAGCGCCCGGGTAGCAAGGTCCTCCGTCCAGTGGAGGATGATAGCGTCCCTCCCCTCCCGCCGCACGGCCCCCCGCTCTTCGGCTACGGGGCGCTCCCGGAGAGCCTTCCGGCGCGCCGTCCACTCGTACACTCTGGCGAGCACCCAAGCCTCCAACTCCCAAGTTTGGTCACTCAAATGAATACCATGGTAGTGTAATAGTAGTTTATGCGACTGTGCATAATGAAGGGCATTACAACACGAGTGTGGGTTTAAGAAACGAGCCGAAGGCGAGTTTCTTAATAGCATCACACGAGTGTTGTAATGCCTAATTATGTATAGTTGCATTAGTTGGATTACTGGAAATAAAAAGCTAACGAACAAATGACAGCTCGAAATGGCGGCGTTTCGGATATCTGTCATTTTTTTTTTAATCATAGGCAAACGGACAAAGTCACTATTCTTGTGTCACTCGAGATCAAAATGTCGTGCGATTTATAATTAAAATCATACTGAATTGGGGTGTGTTTTTTTTTTTTTTTATCGATATCTGATTTAATGTAGGTGGTACTAGAATAGCACACTCACTTGAATTTGACACCTGTTCCAAATTTAAAACTCATAACCTACTGTTTTCAGTAGGTTATGAGCTTATTACAGTTCCGTTAGTTTCTGCTGGTTGGTAATGCTGGTCATTGCCTATGGTTTTTGAACGCATTAGAGAGGGTTTATGATATTTGGATAGATAAATTAAGTTAATTTCAGAATGACTTTCATAAGAACGTTTGAAGTTGCAAAGTCAATTTTATGAGTGGTTACGTATTTGGTTTGCATGATTGAAAACGAAATCGCGAATACGTTATTAATTTTCAAACTGAGTTTGTTTTTCTTCTATGTCTGATGTCACGTTTTATTCGTGGAAATGGAGGATACGGATTTGAGTCTGGTATTAGCTACTAGACACATAACTCTTATTCTTAGATTGTAACTTTGTTCACGTTTACTTGTCGATGTAAAGCAATAAACTGTACGTGACCGATATGTTAAAATAAAGGACGTTTTTGCAATTGATGGGTATAACACGAGCGGAGCGGTTTTATAACTTTAAGAATATTTTGAATAAGGTCCACGATTTATCGAAAAGGTTTTGATGGCTACCCTTTTGCTTAGAAACAGTTCTAGACAAGACATATGTCCAATAAATCTTAGTCGTCAACCTTTTTTTGATCGATCAAGTGTCCAAATGCTCTCAAAGCTCGTAATTTCAAGAACTCTATATAATCACACGTTTCTCAGTATTTTCCGGTGTTTGGAATTGGGCCCCGTTGAAAACAATAGGCTCGCTCCCTAACAAAATTCGAAATGCGGGTGTACTATAGGTACTTAGTCGTCTGCTCAAACCCTTCGGGGACTAAAGTCGTTATGTTTTGGTCTACAAAGTATATTTCATAAGCCATGCTTTCGTGTGCAAATGGTTTCAAGGCAAAAGGCAACAATACGTTAATTATTGGAATAGTCAATCGAAGAAATAAGAAGATAAGAAGCGCCACTTGTGTCGATGTTGAGTGCAAACTGCACGTTCGAAATATCAAGTGTCTAAACAAGCGCGCATCTTTGATTTATAGATAAGTTAATAGCTACAAACATATGTGATGGCTTATTGGCTTGTAATATGAGCTAAAGCTTTCGAAATATTCTTTTTCTAGAATCATCATCAGTCTAGCTTTTTCTCAACGACTTTGCGCAGGTTGCAGAATGCCAATATGACAGAGAGTGACAGCTTATCTACCCTACACATTACTAAACAACCCTATTACAAATTTACAAGGCACACCTTGGTAATACTAGATGGAATTTCGGGCCTCTGAAAATCCGCAACGACTGCCTAAGATACACGAACGACAGCCGCAACCAACGGGTTTATTCTTCTGCAATGTTCTCTTAATTCTGCACATAAAGATATATGTATACGTCACGAATTCTGTCATGAATATGAGGTTTTGAAGTAACTTTTTTAAAATGATCTTATTCATCTTTACTAAAATGTCAGCCTTCGATAGCAAGCGCCATGTTATCTTTAAGTAGAATAAACATCACGTTTTGAGTATCAAGTGCGAACACCCAAACGAGTGCGCCTCTTTAGTTCTCACGCGATCGTAAAGATAGTTGTTTTCTAAATTTTAGTCCGAACAGTTTAATTTTACAGTTTATTTTCTTTTCATCAAGTCGGTTCTAGATTTTGCTTTCACATTTGTAGGGTATCGTTATATTTATTAGTTATTTCTGTGTGCTCTTGCTGTGAGAATGCATTTATTAATTTCATTTTCGCACCGATATCATTAGATCTGTCAGAATGAAATCATACGTTTCCCGCCTCCAATTTGACCGATTTATCTTATAATAGTTTGATTTAGCAACACTTTTGGGAGACTTTTGTCCAGCATCAGCAGTGTACGTCATTTGGCTAAAATGATGATGCCGCAGGCAAAGATAACGACCATTAGACAGTTAACTTCTATAATAGATGATCTGTTTTTCAAAATAATAGTCCAAGAATAAGAAAGTAAAATATGGCGGCCTTGGGATCTTGCTCCTCGTGATTCTTCACTGTAACCCCATCATCATATTCATACTCTGGTCCTATTTTACTTCCGGTTAGTGCAATTGGTTCTTTCCTTGATTAAAAATCCTTTTCTTGTCCATATATTTCTATATCTTCTAACCTTGCTCCTCATCTTTACAGGATCCGTCCACAGACACCGGGCGAGGTGGTAGAAGGATGCGGCATCTGCGCCCGCGCAGGTGGCGCGGCGGGCGAGGGTGGGGTCGCCCTGGGGTCAGAGCGCGCGTTCACCTTCGACTACGCCTTCGAACCGTCTTCGTGCCAGCAGATCGTATATGATACTTGCGTCAGAAAGCTGGTGGAAGCGGCTTTGGATGGATATAATGCTACCGTACTTGCGTATGGACAGGTTAGTACATCAAAATTGGTGCATAATTTATTTTCCATTAAGTACTGATAATTAGGAGTACAATAGCAGACGCCGATTGTCTCCTAAACAACCACGGGTCCTTATTTATCTATAAAGTTTCCATTGCCTTTTTGATTAAAACATAACAATCATCCTACGGATATTTGTAGAGAAAGTCTATACCTGGACAAATGGTCTCCATTAACCTTTCGGTGAAAGGGCATTGCGCCGATGTCTATCGTTAACAATGTTGCCGTCTACCCTGAAATCAATTTGGTCTGGATAACCTTCTAAGATAGCCAACAATAAACGGACGATTTCTATAAAACTTCTGAGGACGCAAAAATATAATTTAAAGATACATTTTTCAATATAAAACGACAGTCTACAATGAAATAAAACTCAATTCCAAAAGTGCGATGACCTGAAATCTAACCGCAAAAGAAAGTTATCGTTTCGTGCATTTTATTAGTTCGTGTCTTTCAAAAGTGTATAGAATCATGCGAACTTTCAGTCTGTAAGTTCTTTATTTCGTGAAACTCATCCACGGTTGGCTATTGACCTAGTTTAGCTAAAAATATGGCGAAGAAAACTGCAGTGTGTAGTGCAACTGTTGCTTTTTACGAATCTGCTGTTGAGTCGTCGGTTCCGCTTCTGAAACGGGAGCATTGTTTTGTCTAGTGGTTAAGGATAGGTAAGGTTACTGAATAGCTTCAAGTAAGTACCTGTGTAGATGGAGATTGTTAGATGTTGACTAATAGTCATGCTCTTCTGATTCTCAAACATTTTACAATAAGGCAACGCAAACAAAATTGTAATCTGCTTGTCAGATTCGACGGAATTCTGTCGATACAAGTGAAACTTGCTTTAGAGGTGACACTTTAAAGTAAGTTTGTGGAATCATATTTTCTCTATGACATTTCTTCAGTTTCTGTATTTTAATTTTCTGAAAACCTTTGGGTCTAGCTATTGTTGGAACTTCATTAAGGACGAAAATATCATAAAAGTGAAAATTTGTCCTACGCGTCTTATCAGCCTTATACTGCCTGGTTTCCCAGAATAATTCCATCAAGTTTGGCATTTTTCATTGAAACTATTTAGTTTCAATGAAAAATGCCAAACTTGATTAAAATGCCTACGCTCCTACAGGCTACTCCGGCAGTAATTCCACTCATTTGAATTACCATGGGTGAACCCTATGAATCACTGGCAGTGGGCTTGGCAAGTTGACAGGACACAAGTTAAAACCGAGTCTTAATAATACTGTCTCCTGCACCGTAGGCATTTGACATTTCATTCAATTAACTGTCTGGAACATATTTGTAGAATGCAATTAGTAACGAGAACTATCCGATGTCTATCTCTAACTAACAACTGCTAATTAACATGACTTATACTTTTACTTGGACAACTGCCATTGGTAGGGATATCAGTTATAGGTTAGTTAGTTATCTAAAAACTTGAGAGATGGTGATAATAACGTCATACTTAATCATTAACATAAGTAATATAATCATCATGCATAAATCCCCGAAGGATTGGGCAGAGGTGTACCTAACAATACACCTACATTTCGTAACAATACACCTACATTTCGTAACAATACACCCACATTTCATAACAATACACCCATATTTCGTAACAATACATCCACATTTCGTAACAATACACATTTCGTCAGTAACGTTAAAGTCCTATAATAGGGGGCGAGCCCATCCGTGGCTGCTACTGAGAAATTCCTGATGGAAAATCCCGATAGGTTTTTTCCCGACTCGGGAGCACCCTGCAGGGCCTCTTGCGAAGCAGTCGCGCTCGACTACTAGAGTCGAACACTGAGCACCTGCCACGAGAGAGTCTTCAACATAACCAGTACTTAGTTAGATACACATAACCATTTTAATTTACAGTTATGAAATTAATGAGAAATAATAAAGAAGAATGTTAGATACTATAAGTGGTTAAGTTACAATCATGTTACATCAAAAGCTGAGCTGGTTATCTACATCGCTAGTCAATCCGCCCACGGAATACCTTTGTCACTTTTTGCGTCGCCCACGAACAGTGTAATCCTAATTAGAGCTACGGCACATATCTCAAGACCAGTACAACATACCTTTAACTGGGCCGAATGCAAACACTACTTGGAAAAATGTAGGAAGTCGCAGTCACGCTCCTTGACCGCATTGTACTCGAAAAGGTCTGTAGAAAAAATAATAGGAGCTGTAGTATTGCAGGGCACTGATTGTATTAGTAAGAGACCGTCTGATGGACCGGTCGTGTTAAAATAGTGTCCCGAGACAATGCATACAGTTATCGCGAGACATTAAGTTGGAGATAAATGATATTGTGGTTGATAAGGAACAAATCCATTATTACAAACAGGCTTTTCTTTTGAATCATAGATGTGAATGCAAGAGGCATAATTAATAGTCCAGCGTTGCTCTCGTAATGCAATATCTGATTTGAGGCTGCAGAAGAGTTAACTGCAGTTTTAGACCCCACAGTCCCTAACAGTGTCCGTTATTCCAAAATCTCGAAGTTATTTTCCGAAGATTCCAGTTTTATATCAACAGTAAGCAAGCAAACATACAATAAATATCATTAGCATCCTTGTACTACCGTGGCCACTTATCCCTACAACTTGGGTCTTAGCTAGCTTAGTAGGCCGCTCAGCCCATGCCCATATAGAGTTACCACCAGTCCAACACAATTCAATTAAAACACCGTGAAGGCCGCGACTCCTGACATTAATTACTCGACACACATACAGAACACTATGGTTTGAACTTATCATTTTATACACCTGCAATCATAAAACGCTACGTATTTGCTCTAGTTTTCGGAAGGCAGTTGCATAGTTGGGCTAGATTGCCTGAATGACCAAATATTCACTCAGGAACAGTCATGAAGTTGAAGGCTACAGTCCAGTTAATGTTTCAGCCCAGAGGGTTCCCACCCTCTATTACACTAGACTGAAACATAACTAGCCATAATATGAGTGTACTACAAGTATGTAATATCTGCCTAACATTTCCGGGATTACTGGCGTGATGTTTTGGTATGTTCCGACAAAAACTGTAACTCTCCTGGGACTCTCTTGAAGAAAAGCTTAAACAGGAGGGCCTGTTTGAGAGACTAGTAAACAAGTCTTTCCAGTTAAAAGTTTTAATAACTTTAATGGTAATAGATTACTCGCTGTTTTTCAAAGACTACCACCCTACCTACCATAATATTTACGACTGTTTTGTAGAGAAGTTTGCTGGCTGTCTATAGTGCGTTTATGGCCTTACTACGTAAACAATACTATGAATATTGTAGAATTGTCAAAATACCATGGAGCGTAATTAATCATTATCCCGCAGATCGAGTGTCACAGACTCAAGTAATTACCTGTACCTGCACTATAACCTATTATTTATTAGCATAATAAACTAAGAGTCCGTATACGTACTCATAGGGCAATAATAAACTTTAATAGTCTTGTATTTACTGCCCATTCTGAGCTTGGGGTGACCGCCAGGAAAAGAAGCCATACTCAAACGAAGTAAGTCCGATTTGTAGCGATCGAGTGGTAAGCTGACTTAGAAACTTTGTTATGTGAACAAAAACTGTAGTGTGAAGTAACTCAGGGATCCTTGGGTCAAAAGTGCAATATCATATGGCACGCACACACACACACACACACTAAGTGATATTAAAAGTGCAGAAGTAACTGCGTGTCTGTTACATCTTCATGTCCTAACAGGTGAACGGATTCGGCACACAGGTTGATCGTTACCTAGATTAAGACTCGATTTATCCCAGTAGTGCCTACTTTACCGCGGAAGAGTGATGGATGGATAAAGATGGAGTCTCCATGGAAGAATTTCCGGCCTCCACGAATCTTATCGTGGTGTTTCCAGTAGCCCGAAACCAATCTTGTTCTAGTACTTTCAATTCTTCTTATTTTTGCTTATTATGCTCATTATAAAAGCGATTGACCTACAATTATATAAATATTTGCCCTAGTAAGGCCATCATTAATTGCACGGTGACATAATTTAGGCTAACATTTTTACGCAACCAACATTATAATTAGAGATTATTGGGTCAAGTACGTAAATACCTACTGAAAGGTTACGTTACGTGAAAATTGAGGACAGCGTGGGCAACATATTGTTCAGAAAGTTCATTATAATATTCATTGATCAGGTGTCCAGTTTTTTCTAATACTCCAAGACCAACTCTGCTGTGTTGAGGTGATGGGTGAGAATGTCCCAGAGCTGACGATTTTCGAGTTTTTTTCATCATGCCATGTTGCTACGAGGTTTATAAGAAGCTTATGTTGATACAGTACCTGGGCTGGCTGGTTCAAGGTGCTAGACTTATTTAGGGCCAGTTTCACCGGTTCCAGATAAAGTGTCGGTTAGTTATCTGATAGTTAATACTATCTACCACTTAAAGGCTGGTTATAACTAATACTTTATCTACGAGATATCGCTATCCGACACCTGTGAAACCAAAAGTGTTAGTTTATCTGGCAGATAAGTTCCTAATAGGCTAACCGACACTTTATCCGCAACCGGTGAAACTGGCCCTTAAGTTTCATCAAATGATAAAATCTGTTAATGCAACCAACGTCTCCGGAGTGACGTTGATAATGAAACTTCAATAAATAACCAACTCAGTTTGAATTTTCCTACTTTGCCAATAGCTAAGAAATACAGGGTACAAATGTGCTTTGTTTCTTCGTTTAAAGAAGGCAGACCATGCCTTGCCAACCTGTCAGTCCTCTTTTGTATTTGAAACTCAATGTTTTATGTTCACCGTCCATTTCAAACGCAGTCTGTCCATCAAGCTATAGTTTTGCTAATCAGTTAACCTCATTAGAGATTATTATAGTCATGTCTGAACTGAAGCCCGTAGAGTATTCCTATTGTTATCTAGAGGTACCTCGTCTGTAGAGCTATACCTATAAGCCTCTAAAATACAACACAAAAGTTCAATATGACACGAATTTCTCTCAGATCGGAAGATTTTATACTCCTAGTTTCTTGAGAACACAGTCAAATTCTTATTCAACAAAAACTACGCTGAATACAATGTGTAATTTATTCAAATTTCTAACCTGAAAAACTGTGTAGGTACGATCGCAAAAAACCCACCTTATGTTGCGTGTGTAGCTCCAATTTGCTGAGCTACAGTAGCTCAATTGCACATTAAAACTTATACAATATACGGTCGATCTAAATCTATGGAAGCATCTAAATAAGTATTGACAAGGATCGAAAAGTTTGCAACAAAAGCTTTTTGTAAAATTGGTTCTTAAACTTTATCAGATTGACAATCGCCATGAGTTCCTTGACTCAAACCCAGGTTTTCGTGATACTTTATATTTTATTTTAAAGCCGTACCAAGTTATTGATGATATTGATAAAGAGTATAACTTCAGTGCCATCAGCGAATATAATCTAAAACTATACCGCCTAGATATTAGTCAGCAACAGTCTACAGAAGTCGACGAACTTAAAAACTTAATTTTAGCTGAATTTTTTTGGGCACTTTTTGCTACAATACTTTTTTGTCATACTAGACACTAATCGGTAGGCTGTAGATGTTTAGCTTTATTTGGTAGTATTTATAAAACCGCCGAAGCAAGGTAAATATGTATGTACACGGATATTTTTGGCGTGTGGCCAAAAGCGAAACTAATGTGGCTGTCTTGTTTTTTCAATACCACGGAATCCAACAACGCACTCCTGTCAATGCCATTCAAGCGCCAAAATATCCTTGTTAAACCCGATCTTGAATCTTGGGGGATCCAGCCTCTTTATTACCATAATTGGAACAAGCTCTTCAGATAATTTAAATTACACGATTGAGATTTGCAGCATCATTTCAGATTGAGTTAGCAGGCCTATCGCCACACCACGGTCAATTGGTACCCGTTCCGAACCATTTCGTTCAAACACTGGCTGGCGGTGTTAAACCGACACACATGTTAATATCGGCCGATTGTACACCCACACTCGGACCACATAAATTACGCTCGCCCCTTTCAATATATTACGTGTAACGCCAACATTCATAGGGATAAATTGACAGGAAGTTTGCGTAAAAGTGCCGAGGGGAAAGGGCTTCGCTTATTTATTACTTCAGCCTGTTGGGAAATATTGTCGCGTTAACGTTTTGTGAGAATTATCTATTCATCGGCTATTTGCCATGAGTCACTTCCAACATGGTGAGGAAACCGGCATTGTCCTAAGTAGAGCAAATATTCAAAGACGTGGGACATCTAGCAATCTGCACTGGGCCTCCATAGTGGATTAAAGCTCGCTGTCTTAAAGAGAGAGGTCCTGTGTGCCAGAAATGGGTACAAAAGCGTTGGTGTCAGCAAAAGTTATAGTGACCATGTCGACCCTGCAACCTGCATGCAAAAACCATTAATTCAAAATTTTGATTAACGGTCACAATGGTAAGTGATTGCGTCCTCCAATTGACTCCCAGTAGCTCGACTTTCCTCACTTCAGAAAACATTTTCCCAAACAAAATCCTTCAGCCATAAATCTACCACACGTTCAGATCAAAATTCTCAACTAATGACGTCACACTCACGATCAAGCAAAACAGATCTGATCTACGTTCAATGTGGTCTTTATCTAGCGTGTAAAGTGGTCTCACCATATAGGTTCGTAGTAACTCGGCTCCTCGACTGGCAGCCCACGTGCGTCCACTAATTATGTTACGTTACAAAAACTCAATGACAGAACATATTTATGATTTGCATGCCGTGTTAACAATAAAAGTTTAACGCGAAGTAGGGACGCACGATACTTGTATTTGTATCGATATTTTGGATAAGCGTGATAGCTTCGGTACAGTTCTCCAAATATCGTATCATCATTTGGGATGCACGATACTTGCATTTCAGGAATCCTTCTTTTCTTCTATGATCATCTGCCTAGCCTTTTCCCAAATATGTTGGGGTCGGCTTCCAGTCTAACCGGATGCACCTGAATACCTGTATTTTATAAACTTTCACGATCAGAACACATTACATGTATAACAGATGAAAACGGGTATTTATCGCGAATTTACCTTGAATTTAAGCCCGACATTTTGACCGGATTGGCACCAGCCGTGGTCGCGGGGACGGAGTCTCCCCTTTTTTCATATGTTATGGAACCTGTATTCTACATGGAGCGACTGTCTATCTGACCTCCACAACCCAGCTAGTACTGGGTAATACGATACCCCTTGCCATGGTAAGACTGGTTGTAAGACTTTTTGGACCACTGACTACCTGTGACGACTGTCAAACAAATCTACAAATGACAGCCGGGACCAACGACTTAACGTGCTTTCCGAGGCACGGAGGAAACCCGGTACGTAATGGGTGATCACCCATCCACAGACCACCCTAGGCAAGCACGTATTTATCGTATTTGTTTGTATCGATTCCAAATATCGGAGTGTCGCATCCTGTATCGATACTGTAAAGTATCGAATTTGATCGTGCATCACTATCGCGGAGTTGTGCAGGCGGCGGTCCTTGCCGCCTCAGCCCGCCCACGGCGACCTCCTTGCTGTACTGCAATGAGCCACACCGCTAATTATGTGCCTGAGCAAAACATGATTGCTTTATATTAAGCACTTATCCGATAAAGAATGTCTGGATAAGGTAATTCATAATTGTCCAATTTACAGTACAGATTATATCTTTCACTGTGTTCAGAATTAATTGGACGTTTTGTCGCTGTGTAATGGCGTAGTCAATAATAATGTGTCTTGTTTAAACTCAACTGTTTAACTTTCATTAGTGCCTCACGTGGAAACTGTTATTTACCTTCACCTGAAGCTACTGCAATACAATTACGGAAAGTGTTTTAATTCCCTTTGAAGTGCATAAAACCAATCAGCTCTAGTATTGATTTGTTTAGACAATATGGCCGTTCATACGGTTCCCCTTTTGTTCTGGGGTGCCCATCGTCTGCCGGAACAAATATTTATACTGGTTTAGAATAGATTTTATCTTAGCCACTTACAATTCCCCCCCGAATATTTAGTGTTACTGTTCGACTTCCTGATTTGTCGTCATGCCCTTTAAATCCTTTGATGTTCCGTCTAAAAATATATATATACTGAAGTTAGGGATAAAATTATAGCAAAATATTTTTAGCAAGCCCTTTCGCAGGTGTCTGTTCAGCTCTAAATATAATCTACTTATTCTGTTTTTATCTTCAAAAGCATTAAGGCAAAAATATCAAATCCCGGTAACTGTAGACTTCTAAAGAGTCGCTCGTTACTCAATTCATTTATTCCAGGAATAACCTGAAAAATACACAGAGTAGATTCAGCTTCACCTCACGTGAATTGTCACTTAACCTACTTACAATTCGTAAGCATGCATTTCCGAAACAATTTTCGCTCAGCTGTACCTGAAATAGGATATATGACCAGTCCGACACTTCATTATAACTCATGAGTGGTGTTTCCATCCCGATTTATTCCGGCCTTGTCATTTGTCCAAAACTTTCCGAGTTTTTTTTTAGAAGAAAACGAGGTGCGATCAAACCGAGCGGACTGGCTCCTGAAACTCCTATCAGCAATCCGATCTTGCTCGACAGTCCGCTCGGTTTGACTAAATCGTTAAAGCGCAAAGCGTTTTGAAAAAAAGAAAGACTGAAAAGTAAAATGTCAGCACATTTTGCAAATGTTGCCAGCTTTTCCCCAGAACTTTTCAAATTTCTAAAAGTCATCACTATAGTCATGCATGAGTGATGTCAGACTGAGCCTCAATTGACCGGATTAGCCATTACCTCGCACATGAGAGCGTCGACCTTGTACGTGAACTTGGATAGAGATGTTACAACTGGGTTATCTTATCTTGACGTTAAACTGTTTGTAATTGCTATTATAAACCTGTTTCCTTTAATTTATTGGCAGTGGCGAAGGTTTTTAGGCGTTATTAAACCGTTAGGTGAGGAATTGGTGTTTGGAGGTGGCGTACATTTTATTTTTTGAGATAATCTGCAAAATTGGTCAGTAATCACAATATACTGTAGATAGACCGTCTCCATTTTAAGACGTAAGCATAACTATGATACAGTTGTTGTTCGTTTGGGAAAGATATATCTTTCTTGACAACGGTCATCATAATAGAATAAAAACCAATTACCATCTTGGGTCAAGAACTTCGAAACAAAAAATCATGATTATTCTCAAGATTACAAAACCAATTATACCGAAGAAACCTTCCGAAAAACAAACACAAATTGCTAATGATAATAATTTAACAAATACTACGCACGATGATTTCACAATTCCAAACAACGATGACGGCAAAACGATTTTCCACGGACAAGTTTTGATGAATGATTCTTCAAATAGAACATCGGTTCCTTGTTGTCTTTGTCTAGCTGTTATCGACGGATATCCGGGCCTTTGACAGGGCCCTTTTATACTGATAAAGGGCTGACACACTTACTAAATTACCTATTGAATGTAATATCTAATCTATGAAAGAAAGGGTAAAGGTAATGAAGGAGTTTTTGGGTGAAAGCATAAATAAAGTAAGTTGGTTTAATCTATGAATCATATAGCAACGAATTCATTGAAATGATATTGTTGTGTGCATGAGACTGAATAAACTACCATTTATGTGTCCAATCATAAAATAATATGAACTGAATCAGGATGAAAAGGTGGCACAAAGCAGAAATGATATTCAACCGTGGGTAGTGACCCAGATTTAATAATAGTACAGTAGATAAATGTGGGCTTCACTGGTTACAATTTAGCTCTATCAGATCCAAAGGATTAAATAGCCCAAGCAAATAGAATGAGCAAAAAATTTGGAACGTAATAAGTTGAGCTTATTAATTAATTAGTTATAATTACCTTCCAATAACCCGATCTATTAAGTAGTCGGAATGTCGTTCAACGTGGCTACTTTGATGAATATTAATGACATTAAAAACATCCTTCTGATGGTAAACATGTCCGGAAAACCCGAAAAAAACGACGCTAAACAGCTCCAGCCGAAATAAAGATATAAAAACCGTCGAAAGATATAACCGTCGATCACGCATTTTTTCCTAATGGACCATAAAATGCGTGGTGCTATTGACCTGCGGCCTACAGCCATATACCTAGGAAGGTCGAATATGATACTGGCCTCGAACCAACCATAGAAATGACGAACCAGTTCGGAGTTCAAGCCATTATCTAATCAATGGACGGCGTAGTATAGAAGAAAGAATTTTGATTTGACGGCGTTCTCATTTTGGCAACTTGAAATATGAATGGAGGAGACGGGTGTTGGTGAAACAATTTCCGTTTAGCGACTGCTGCTTGCGGTTTTTCGCCTACTGCTTTTCGAATTTGGATTATTTTTGGGTTAGGCGTTTCGCAAACCCATTTGTTATCCTTGGATTCATTCGGAAAATGGTAATATGATTTATTGATGTAAAAGGATATAACCAAAATAAATCTACGCTTATATTCGTGTATTTTGTAATAGATGTTCCATTCCAAGAAGATTTGAACATACATGGTAAAAACGACAGCTACAAAGTTTTAAACTTTAAACTAAGTAGATTAAAGAAGTCACATGAATCAGAAGTGTGGAAACCCAGATAAACTAGCAGCAGAGCAAATTATATTTAAATATTCAAAAGCTAAGACCAAGTATCTAAAGTTTACCGCGCTTGTTAGTTTTATGAAAGAATCTGAAAAGATTCATGCCTCAAAGTTGTTCTTTAAACGGATATAAAGTATGATTTATTAAAACTTTTGAAACAGTTCAAACAACTCATTAAGCCACTAGGAGTCTTGATTTATGATAATAACCTATGGCTCATTTAATTATTCAAAATGATAAAGAAGACACATCATTTATATTTCGAACTTTACGTCTTGTTTAATTGCAAATAAATTCCCAATTATTATCAACAATATTATTCGCAATTAATCATCACTTCCACTTAGCATAAATATCACAGTTCAGTCGAGGGCAAAGTATTCACCCTAGAAAATTCCTCACTGAGTAATCTGCAAAGAGAATCGTCCCGCATCTATTACGGTGTGGAAAGCCTTACCAAACTTCAGTTAGGACTATTTCTATTGCCTCAAGACACTAACACTGTACATTTCTTGTTCCCTTTACAGTGTGGTTAGAAACAGCCTATTGAAAACAGTATCAAACGTTTAAGGGCAGCGGGTGACGACATTAGCGCCTGTGCCGTAAATGGGCGGGCGGCGCGCGCTTGTGATCTATATCTGTGCGTCCGCGCATACCACGCCGTTTCCTACATATGAAGCGTTAGGACGACCATACACTTGTTGCTAGATACTTCTACCGTTACTATGGCGTTAAAGCCCATGTGGATTTGAACTCTATAACCTTTTCCAGAAAGGGATTAAGTATGCTCCATACATAAAAACGAGGACATAGTATCGTACCTCTGACATTACTGTAGTCTTCAGTAAGTAGGTTTTGTAATTAACAGTTTCAATAATTTCGTTGTCTTATCTGAAATTCTCAAAGCCAGGTTACTGCCGACTAACACCGCACGGGGGTCTTCTTCAGAAGCAGTTTTGGCGTTGTGATCGTTTTGATAGGCTCTTTCCACACTCAATAAACTACACTCATTACAATTCATTGCTCATGTATATCTCTTAAAACACGACGTTTACTGCTGTGTGTGTGGTCCACCTTATTGTTTATGTTGATTCATTCGCTAAATATGTAAATGCCGTGGTGGTCCCATTTCATGCCTTTTAGAGTAGCACAGTCTTTGTCTAGTATTGCACGTAATAGGGAGAAAAATGCTCGGGCAGTTAGCATAATGGGCTAGTTAACGCCACTTATAGCTCAATTTATTCAGTAATCAGTACAAATTGAGAAATGATTGAAAAGATGTTGACCTTGAATTGAGCTGTCATTGCATAGAAATGTGGCATTGTCTTGCGTTTTTGTTGTGGGTGCTACCGAGAAAAATGTTAATGACGAAATCCATACATTCGTATTCAAATGATAAGCGTATTGAGCATGGAGATATTAGAATTCAAAAATGTAGTATTGTGTCTTGTTTGATTCCTATAAACTAGGTGTGAATCTGGGCTCCGTTTAACGTCGACATCACAGCGTTTGAGATAAAACCGGACGTGTATAAGCGGCCTGAAAGGGCAACGAATGGTAATGCCATTTCCATTTGTCACGCAGGGCATTTACTATCTTACCGTATCGTATCGGATGCACCGCGTGTCATGTGTTCCCATCTATTATGAAAGCACGCGTTTTAGAGAAAACCAAACGACAGCTCGGCTGCTTTCCTTCGTTGGCTGTACATAAATCAAGGCCATGACCAAAAGCGTTCAGGAGAACTATTATAAATAGGGACAAACAACTTTATTTCTTCCATTTTCGTCGGTCGGTTTTTAGAGACAACCATCTTTACTCGAAACTTAGCGCTTCTGGTCATAATGTTTTGTAGTGTGATAGTGAAGTTATAATCTGGAAACGATGGCTACTATAATTCGTACATTATTACAGTGTCATAAAGATAATGCATGCCAATTTATGATTCGATGTTATCGATTATAAATTAAGTACTCGGAAGACCATATCGAATATCTCCCTGATAAATAATTGCGCTGTAGTGTAGGTGACTTCTAAAGTTGTGTTCCATAATTCAAATAATCCTGAAATAAACAGGTTTCTGGAGACCTATATTCTTTATGTTAGGGTAAAGTTTGGTTGAGACTGTTCGGAAGAGATACCGCGGCCCCGGAACTTAAATAATAGTTCTCCAGAAAACTGGAAACGATGTGATGATACTGTCAATCTGCAACTGACTTCTAGTAACCCATCTACCTGATATACTTATTAAATCCTCAATTACGTCACCAGCAGGAGAGTAGGTCGTCTATTCTTAACTCAGGACTAGACATCATAACAGTTTGCATAAGTAGTATTAACGAACACAAACACGCTGGGTCCACAATCATAATCAAAACAACTTGACTTCATGACTCACTGCAGGCGCCAAATAGATAACATCAAATTTTCGTCAGCACAGCCTGTAATCCTGCTAGATAAGACCAAGATAACGATAACAAACTATAGCTTTTAGCTCAAGGTGATAAAGTTCACATTTCCGTGTTCGTTTCTCAGGGGCAATGATGGTCCGTTAACAGGAGACTCACGGAGGGCTGCACCTGATCAAATACTTGTTAGTAATGTATTTGCTTTGCGGAACCTTGGGTTTTAAGTTACTGCTTGATTGTTGATTTCACGCTTGTTCGTTGATGAGGCTTTTAGCCAGAACTCTTTCCATTAGGGGCGGCTAAATGGCTTTGAGGACACTAGATTTTTGTTATTTAGTATGCTTTTTTGTCTACTCATGATCAAGAAGGACCTACCAACCAGAATTTACATAAATATCGCTAATACAGCGCCTGCAAATGTTTTATCAAGGTTCATGTAATATGCATATTGTAATTTAACTCTAGAAAATCATCTGAATGCAATATCAACGGTAGCCGATTGAATATCGTCTTACTTTACGTTATCAATACAATCTTAGAAACTCAGATACGGAGATAACAAACTGCTCTAAGTACATACTTGAAACACTTGATTTGAATGATTTTAATTTTGAATTTTGATAAGGGGCCATAAAATTGTCGGAATACTTAATTTCAGAAAGAGCTCGTGGCTTAATAATATCAGCCGCTCGGGTCAATCTTTAGGTTAAGCCATGCTTGCCTAGGTTGGTCTGTGGATGGGTGACCACCCTTACATACCGAGTTTCCTCCGTGCCTCGGAAAGCACGTTAAGCCGTTGGTCCCGGCTGTCATTTGTCCATCTTTGACAGTCGTTACAGGTAGTCAGTGGCCCCAAAAGTCTGACACCAGTCTTAGGCGCTCCACCCACTGAAGATGCTCCATGTAAAATACTGGTATTCAGCTGCATTCGGTTAGACTAGAAGCCGACCCCAACATAGTTGGGAAAAGGCTAGGCAGATGATGATGACTTAATTTCTAAAAGACAATTCTACTGGGATCGCGACGTATGGGTTGTGGTGGTCGGATAGGCAGTCGCTCCATGTAAAATACTAGTACTCAGCTGCATTCGGTTAGACTTAAAGCCGCCCCCAACATAGTTGGGAAAAGGCTAAGCAGAAGATCGATATCGTTATCGAGAGATCAGGCAACAGAACGTACTGGCTCATTGAAAAAATACGAAGACGTTAAATATCTATCGAGCATCAAACAGCTGCTACATACGAAATCCTCGTGTGTATCCTTGATCCATCCATACAAAATAAGAAGAATAAATTCTGAGGGCTTAATCATAGATGCATAAGAAGATTAAATACGTGTGAACTCCATGTAACGCTCCCGTAGATGGCGATAAATCCTCAGGTAATGTAATAATAATGGTAATGGTCAGGCCTCGCGTATCAAACTCAAACTCAAATCATTTATTTCAACTAGACCATTACGGCACTTTTGAATGTCGATAAAACGAAAAAAGAGAAGCTACAGTGACAGACATAATAACTTGAGAAAGTACTGTAGTTGCCCATTCCCTAGCGTAGATCTCTTTGGAGAAGAACGGGCAAGAAACTCCATGAACACTCTTTTTAATCAAAAATGTTGTTACAAAATCTTGGTTACATCTTTCATGTTGAGATTATCTTAATATATATAAATCTCGTGTCACAATGTTTGTCCTCAATGGACTCCTAAACCACTTAACCGATTATAATAAAATTCGCACACCATGTGCAGTTCGATCCAACTTAAGAGATAGGATAGCTTACATCTCAATTTATGAGACGCAGACGAAGTTGCGCCGGTCAGCTAGTTACATATATGTCGATTTTAAAATCATTGAATTCAAGTGTTTCAAAGATTTCAAGTACATACTATTCAAGCATGCAAAACCTAAGAGACCACAACACCTGATCATAACAAACTATTTATATGTAAACTATATAAACCCAAGCGTTCCAAGTACTGGCTAGAATATAAATATAATTATCATATTAAACAGCTCCAACTATATGAGCATTCGCTATGTCCATATTGTTGTAAGTCGTGTGTGCCTAGTCAATATGTATAATTGCATATTTAAGCACGCGCTACTCCGTATAATTAAGGTTAGTATATAAGTATAGGACATATAGTAATACACACATGTTTCCGCATCATACAGTCTTGTTTCGCGCAGGTGACATCAGAGTAAACAAAACGCTTGTGAGCGAACCGTTCGATTTATTAAAGAGTTTGGTACAAGGCATATGCGACGGCGATTTAGCGGCGCTTAATGTCGATTACTGTTATGAATATAAATGTTCATGGATCGAGAGGGATAGGAATACCAAAGAAAAGATAGATAGATTGTTTGAGGAATGATATGAAGGAAAAAGCGGCCAAGTGCGAGTCAGACTCGAAGGGTTCCGTAGCAGATTGAATGAAAGGTAAATTGCTGTTTACAATGTATGACGTATTAAAAAAAAAACTACCAACTAGATCTCGTTCAAACCAATTTTCGGTGAAAGTTTACATGGCAATGTACATCATACAGGGTGTAAACCACTTCATCACAAAGCCGTTAACCAACAAATCTGTACATCAAACTAAGTAACTTTAAGCAAATTTTTTTGCTGGGAAACAACTTTGTTGTTCGAGGTTATAAATCACGTTTTTTGGTAGAACTCAATGTTACGCACTTAAAACATTGTGCTGATGGATGGATTGAATAGTACGGGGGTCTTGGAAGTGTTAATAGTCAAAATCTTACAAAAAACACTTGTAATTAAAAAAAATCTTGTCAAAAAGTTGTAACTTTGCCCCCCCATATCTCCGTAACTAGAAGGTTCCCAGGTATAGTGTAGAACAAAAAAATTATCGCAATGAAGGGGAGAACAAGTGGTTTTCGGATTCGTTAAGAGGCGTTTTACACCCTTTATATTTTTTTTTGGTTTTATCATTCTCTTATTTTAGAAGTTACAGGGGGGGGGCACAAATTTAACCACTTTGGAAGTGTCTCTAGCGCAAACTATTCAGTTTTGGGAAAAATTATGTTAAAAACAATCAAATCATTTTTGAAGACCTATTCATAGATTTATTCATCAGACGCATAAAAAATGTTGTGTTTCGGTTTCAGCATGCCCCTAAAATGTATTGTTTTTTTTTCTATTTTTGTGGCGGTTCACAGAATACATCTACTTACCAAGTTTCAACAGCATAGTTCTTATAGTTTAGGAAAAAAGGGGCTGTGACATATGGACGGACAGACAGACCGACAGACATGACGAATCTATAAGGGTTCTGTTTTTGCCATTTGGCTACGGAACCCTAAAAAGGACCAACTACTACTACTATCATTTATGATAGTCTGAAAACTGACAGGAAATGGAAGAAAATAAACGTGTTGAGCGACCCCAAATAGCATGGGACCAACAGCAGGAAGGTGATGATGATGATGATGATGATTGTCGATTACTGTTCGGCTGTGTCATCCAATGTTTAGAATATGAGTTCTAAATGGTACGATGGATCGTAATGAATTCTATTGTCTTGCTAGTTTCTTGTTTTACCTGTTAATTGGAACTTCATACAGCAAGATACAAAAAGCCTACATATTTCATATCTTTGGGCTAAAATAATGTCATCATGACAAAACACAGCTTCTGTTTTGTATTCAAATAGAAAATAGGTCGGCTGACTGGTTGAAAATGCCTTGTGGAATTCCGCCTATGCACCACTCTTGTATATAAAATGTTGAAATAAATAAAATAACGAAAAGCATAAAAGATGTACTTACTGAAAGCTTATAACTTACACAATAGACAAAATTATGTAAGAGCACCTCAAAAGGCATTGCTAGAAACGGGTTATTAAAAATGTTGATTTATACCTTGAAGTGATATACCAATCAATTAAATAAGCACCTACGATTTACGTGTTTTGTGTGACAAATTACTTAGTTTTAATTAAAAAGACAGAGATGAATGCTGAACATCGACAAAATATCAGTTGGCCCCTTTAACTATTTGGCAATCATAGGCATGGCAATTTCGTTACATAAAATTAGAATGTTGGGTATTGACTATATTTTTTTTACTTTATGAATACATAAGATATTGTATTATTTAATACAGGCCATCAATGTGCTTGCTTACTTATACAACACATTCAAGTTGTGCCAAAAACGAGGCTTGTAAAAACGGTTTGACCTATAATGAGTTGTACAGTTACGTCTAATAATGTGTAAACACTTAACGAGTTTTTTAAATTGTGTTTCTCCTAATGTACTGATTAAAATTTTAATTTATTACGTACATAGTATTCTGGAACTCATATTTTTATGAAAAAGATCCAATCTCCTAGTTACAATCATTATTTCTCGCGACAATAGCTATAATATTAAGGAAAGTGTATACATATTATTAGACGTGACTGTACTGTAGGCGCTTCATAAACATAAGTGAAAATGTTACAAGCTAAATACAAATTTTGACGTAAAAGGCGTATTTATGGCCATAACTAAATGTTCCTCCGCCTACATACAGCCGCGCCTCGTTCAGAACGGCACTCGCTCTATGAGCCATGACCTATGTTTATCCTACATTTTGAGCAACATCATGATCATCTGCATAGCCTTGCCTTATTGAAGTCGGCTTCCAGTCTAACCGGAAGCAGCTGATTTGCAGTATTTTACATGAAGCTACTAAGGTCCATGTTCACCGAAAAGATAACAGTCTGATTATCCAAAAACAGCTGTCACTGCTGTCATGTTCCCATTCAAAGATGCGTTTTAAACAGCTGTTTTAGGTAATCAGACTGTCATCTTTTCGGTGAACATGGACCTAAATACCTAGCAAACCTCCATAACCCAGTTTCTGGGTAATACGATAAAGAAAGAAAGAAAGAAAGAAAAAGTATTTATTAGCCCGACAAAACAAAACATAACGCCCCCCCACACCCACCCCCCAGGACACCCCTAGGTACTACCCTAATAGGACTTGCGGGCTCCTGTCTATCCGTAACGACTATCAAAGATCGAAAACTACAGCTTTCCGAGGCCCGGAGAAGTCTAGATAGTGTAGGATGCTCAACCCATGAACGGATCAATCCTCGCGAATGTTACTATTTACACATAACCAACATTATCTCGTGCGTCCTTGTGAATGATAGTTTGACGTGTATTCACATACATTTGATAATTGTTTAGCAAACATACGTACGGAATCCGTTTGCTCAAGTCGTCAAACCGACACAATAGAGTTACTTAACTTTGCTATGAACGGTGTTGTTAGTTTCTGCGAAGTGATGACAAAAACAGCTCTTTAGGTTTAGATGACATACTTTTTGTGTAATTTGAGACATACTTAATTATGGTGCAAGTGGTATAACTCGATATTCCCTAAGAAATTCGGGAATCCTGACGATTTTGGTTTACCTAATCGTGTAATTCGTGTGGAGGGTCCACACGATTAGGTAAACCAAAATCGTCGTCGTCATATTTGCAGACGGATCTAGTTTTAAAACAAAATCAAACAGGCTTCAAATTGGGCTGAGAATCACAACATCAAAATGACTTAGGAAAGTTCCTCAAGAACTTCCTGTCATCACTTCCTAATATTTTAGCTGATGAAAAGAAATGGCATGTCAATCCGAGGTTAGTTAATTTCCCGTTTTACCGAGTTTCCCTACAGATCGTTACAAAGAACCGGTGAAAGGGAAAGGTGTCTAGATCTCGCTTCAAGCTCATTGCGCTGGGCGTTCTATGATTGCCGATGCAGATACAATATAGTACTTTGCTTATACCAGCTTTAATGAAGGAATAACTAAACCTTATCGTCGCGAAATTGGTTTGAGCTGATCAGTAAGGGCTTTGCGTCAGTGTAACAAAAGCAAAAAAGACGTCATTCGCTCATTTTGATGCCGAACGAAATGCTACAAATGCCGATTCCACGTCCTTAACTGTTACGCTGGATATTTTGTTTTTATTAAGGATTCGGTACCTTACCTTATATCTACAAGTCTACAACCCAAGTTAGTCTACCAAAAAAAGGTAAAATAGAAAAAGCATTTTTTAATCGAACGTTATGCTCTCGGCTGCGCCCGTGTATTCAAAAGTATCCAAGTTATAAACTGTCTTTGTGCCAATAATATTTAATACAAATCTGCTCAGTGTTTTTTACTTGAAATAGTAACAATCATGTATCCAAACTTTGGCATTTATAATAGTAGTAAGATTCAGGACGCCTACCTAATGTCTACAAGTCTACAACCCAAGTAATTCTGCCAAAAAGGTCACTGCTAAAAAATCCCGTCTGGATAAAATAGAATAACCTTTTTACATCGAACCTTTTTGGTATAAAACTGTTCCGATTTAGGATTGCGTCACGACAATGCCCTATCCTTACCTGGTAGTATGACGCAACTGACAGGAGACCTATAGCCAAGACAAGAATCAATAAGACTTACCGCAAACCAATGTGTGTATGTTTGAACATAATATGCATTGTTAAAGCCCGTTTTTCACTTACTAAACACCAAAAGGCTCCCAAATGAAAGCCTGGATATTATTGCGCTGTTTGCCTTACTCAGAGCATCCATTTTAGGTGTCGCATAATTTTAGGGAACTCGGGCATGAGATTGGACGTGTAATGCGTGCCTTTCTTTCAAGCAATTAAGAATTCTGCTGTTTTATAAGACTTGTTTTAGAAGAGGAATAAGTTTTGATAATGGAACTTCATTCTTATTCTCGTACATAAAAATAACATACATACATACTTGGTATGTTTTTTTTCCCATGGAGACAGAAAGTCGCATAACTTCCGACAAAAGCAATAACAAGGAAGAAATGTGCAACTGGTAGATATCGCCAACACAATGCGATGCAAAAGGAAATTCTTAGCCGCCTGGGATTAGCATGTCCATTGTCTGCCACTTACCGAATACCTGCCAAGAAATCGTCTCACCCTCTAATTAACCGGTGTCCGTTTACCAAGTTTTATCTCACAATTATCAGTATATGTGATTAGAGACGCATCACTGCGCACTTTCTCTCTTTGTTACACCTCATCCTCCACTTATCTGATTGGCTTAACTATTCTTTGACACGTCAAGAGATTTTTTCGATAAATTAAATAATTGTAAAGCTAAATTGTCGGTGTGTCTCACGGCGATCAGTAGGTCTTGTACGAACGCGCGGAATAAACGTGAAGTCAATTCAAACGGTTATATTATTGAAAATACCACACACATATAATATGTTATATTTGGCCACATTATTTTCTTGATTTCAAAATCTAAAGTGATATAAGCCATCATGTCA
This sequence comes from Xestia c-nigrum, assembly GCA_916618015.1. NCBI lineage: Eukaryota > Metazoa > Arthropoda > Insecta > Lepidoptera > Noctuidae > Xestia > Xestia c-nigrum. The sequence continues at coordinate 5,735,463 of OU745245.1, read as the reverse complement.
AGTAAGCGCCAAAACAGAACAAGAATGCGCGTTATCAAAATCGGAACTCATCATCTTGCTCTTTGAATATTATTTATTTACTGTACAATGCGGACGCAGGCAGTCAGCACAATATTTTGAGTGCGTTTCATTGGGCTCTACCGTAAAATGTGATTTTTCACCCCCAAAAAAGGTCGTTTCCCTGTAATTCGAATTCACTTATTAACTTGCAACAGAATACTGACAGGATTCGGGTCCCAAACCTAGGCATATAGCCTGAATCATGGTGACCCAGACACTAAACAAAGTTTAATAAAATACAATGTTCTGCTAGTATAAGAAAAATACTTACCGTAAAATGGGGGGAATAGGGATCTAGGGGTTCTCATGGCGACATGGAGAGCGCGACTGTCGCAACCCCGTGCAGGGCACGCCACGATAGTGGCGGTAAGTCCCCTCTTTGAGGAGTGGCTGGTGAGGCGCCACGGTGTCCTCACCTTCCGCCTGACGCAGGTCCTCACCGGACACTGATGTTTCGGGAGGTACCTGCACCGAATCGGGCGGGAGGAAACGCCCGGGTGTCTCCACTGCGAGGATCGACCGGAGGACACGGTGGAGCACACGGTGGAAGTCTGCCCTGCGTGGGCGGAGCACCGCCGTGTCCTCGTGGCGGCGATCGGCGGCGGCGACCTCTCGCGTCCGGCCCTGGTTCAATCCATGGTCCGGAGCGAGACGGAATGGGAAGCCGTCACCTACTTCTGCGAAGCAGTCATGCTAGCGAAGGAGGTGACGGAACGAGAGAGGGAGAGAGCCTCTCTTCCCGGCCGCCGCGGGAGACGCACCGGGCGGGGAGGGGCCCGTAAGGGCCGAAGCCTGCCGGGGTTGCGGGCCTGTTCGAAAGAGATACCGCGGCCCCGGAACATAAAGGGCGAGGAAGGAACATGGATGGGTTTTAGTCAGTAAGAGTCTGACACTCCCTCCCGCTCCGCCCAGAGTGGGAGAAGTCATTTGATGATTTCACATACTAAATAAAAAAAAATAAAAATAAAAACCGTATCATGTGTCCATTTTAAGAATTTTAATTTTTTAACGTGATTCATATTGTGTTTTGCTAAAGCGGCAATTTTAGGCCCACAGAATGCTTGGTTAAAGGTTCTCGACTCACGAATGTAAAAAGTGTAAACGGACCCTCGGTTTACACTTTTTACATTCGCGAGTTGAGAACCTTCACCTTTTTCTCGTCGGTTAAAAACCGATCGAATTTACGTTTCGTTTATTCCACGCGTTCGTGCCAAGACCTCTGTATAGTCTGTATTCCAGTCACACGTCTGTCGCCGACCGCGGCAGACATGTAGACGCCTCGTGCGAAGCAAAACATGTGTAACAATGGCTATTAATGTCTTACTTATATGTCATTCAATGATTTGATTGGCATCTCTGTTTAATTCAGTAGTTTGTACTTACATCCGCCTAAGGCAGTGACCACACTTATTGAGCCGGAATCGGCTTGAGCCTATAAGAATATAAGCTTTATGTCCATGCAAGAAAAGCGAAAAAATGACGCATACTACCGAGTGCACTGAGGGTCTGCCACTTCTGCCATCCTTATGTCCTAAGTTTGAAAAGGGTTATAATCAATCTGTTTGCAATGTCATCCAAATCCGTTCAGTAGTTTCTGCGCGAAAGAACAACGAAAATCATCCTCACTAACTTTCGTATTTATAGTGTGTAAGAAGAAAATTACTAGCCTGCATACTTTTTTGTTGACTGTACATACAAACACGCTGGAATCAAGATATGTACTCTTATTGGGGCAGTCGTGAAAAAGACGTCATTCGCCTCATTTCAATTGGTTTCCCGTCTCCCTCTAACACCCCGGGGTGTCTGGACACCTGCGTTTCCTTTTCAAACAAGTCCTAGAATTTATAATAACTGTTTAATCTAGCAAAATGCTATGAATGGCTAACAGACTCGTGTCTATGTTGAAAGGAAATTGAGTTTACCTTATCCGACTTTCCATGAATGAATAATCAAATCGCAGCGATAATCATACTTTCGATTTCTGTTTTACTAACACTCATACACTTGCCAATGTTGTGTACTCGGAATGAATAAGTTATTTACTTTACTGTTAGCTGATAGGCCGGTTGACATAATAATTGTTTATTTTTTTCTTTGTTTAATTTGGAACCTACGCTAGAGATGTAGCAGCTCAACTTTTTCTCGAGAGAATGGTAATGTTCAGCCCGTATAGAGTAAAACCCTGTGGTTTCTACTACTGCTATAATCTATACTTAATATTATAAAGCAGAAGAGTTTGTTTGTTTGGTTGGACGCGCTAATCTCAGGAATTACCGGCTCGAAGTGAAAAAATATTTTTGCGTTGGATGGCCCATTTATCAAGGAAGGCTATATAACATCACGCTTTGGCCAATAGGAGCGGAGCACCAATAAGAAATATTGCAAGCGGGAAAGAAGCATCCGTTGAGCAGGCGATGCGTTGCGATATCAAAACTTCACGCGAACGAAGTCGCGGGAAAAGGCTAGGCTAAATATACCAGGCCATATTAGAAACAATGTAAATGAATTGTATGAAGAATTCTTTTCGGTAGTGCACACTGAGTTCAATAACACTTTAAAAAAGAAAACCAAAACTATTGGCTCAAAGTTTATTTTTAGTGACTGGGCAACACAGGGAATTAGAAAAAGTAGGGAACGATTGTTTGAGCTGTACGGCCTTAAGCCTTACATCAACACAGAATCTTTTAATAAATATGTTGCTAATTACTCGAAAATTTTTAAAAACACCTGCAAGGTAGCCAAATCCTTATTCATTAGCAATAAAATTAAATCAGCCGATAACAAAATAAAAACGGTTTGGAAAATTATCAACAGTGAAACAAACAGAAATATAAAACATAGTAATGACTTCACACTAGAGACTTCAGGTGGCCTTGTCAGCTCCAATAATGAAGTTGCTCAAGAATTTGTAAACTTCTTTACCAGTATCCCACTTAAAACTACTGAAACCTTAAATTCCTCTCCGTTGCTCTCTATTGATTTATTAAAAGCAAACGTTTCAGCCTGTCCAAATGAATTTAAATTTCAGCATATAAACCCCACGACAGTCATAAAAGCTTTTAAACAAATCAAGATCAAATTAACCGAAGACCTATGGGGTATGTCTATTAAAGCTTGTACCTCAATTATTGAAACTGTAGCACCGTATTTAGCCTCAATATTTAATTTGTGCGTGGATCAAGGAGTCTTCCCGGATCTAATGAAATTCAGTAAGGTAATACCGCTTTTTAAATCCGGGGACAGTAAAGACACCAATAACTATAGGCCAGTATCCGTGTTGCCTGTTTTCAGCAAGGTGTTTGAAAAGATAATGCTCAATCAAATGCTTTGCCATTTTAACACCAATAAAATATTACACGAACAACAGTATGGTTTCACCAAGGGACGTTGTACAACTGACGCCGGTGTTACTTTATTAAAACACATATTTACTGCGTGGGAAGAGGCACAAGATGCCATAGGAATCTTTTGTGACCTTTCGAAGGCATTTGATTGCGTAAATCACGAAACCCTGATTTTGAAACTTAAGCATTACGGTTTAGGTAAACTTGCGCTTAGTTTAGTAAAGTCGTATTTGAATGATAGACATCAGCAAGTACAAATAAATGGTGTCAATTCAATGGGTTTAAAAGTAAAAATGGGTGTACCACAAGGTTCGATTCTGGGTCCCTTCCTCTTTTTAGTTTATATTAATGACCTACCCCATTTATTTAACAACCACCCGCAAATGGTGTTGTTTGCTGACGATACTTCGTTAATATTTAGGATAAACAGACGTGCCACTAATTTTGACGATGTAAATAATGCCCTATTGCAGGTCCATAACTGGTTTACCGCTAACAATTTAGTACTCAATGGGAAAAAAACTAAGTGCATTCGATTTGCCCTACCAAATGTCAAAAGTAGTGATTGTGACATAATGTTGAATCAAGAGAAACTAGAATTCGTCGATAAAACAGTTTTCTTGGGAATCACGCTCGATTCAAAGCTACAATGGGGTCCTCATTTAACATCTCTTGCAGGACGGCTGAGCTCAGCTGCATATGCTGTTAGAAAGATCCGTCAATTTACTGATGTTGATACCGCGAGGCTAGTCTATTTTAGTTATTTTCATAGTATTATGTCATACGGTATTTTACTATGGGGACGTGCGGCAGACATCGAGTCTATATTCATTCTGCAGAAAAGAGCAATCAGAGCCATATACGAATTACGTAGACGCGACTCTCTGAGAGAACTGTTTAAGGAAATTAACATCTTGACAGTACCTTGCCAATACATCTATGAAAACATCATGTACGTTAGGAAAAATCTGCATTTATTCAGTAAAAGAGGTGACAGACACCACTATAATACTAGAAATAGGGACCAACTCGTTCAGCCAGGTTTCAGGCTTGCTAAAGTAGATTCATCTTTCATGGGGTACTGTTTAAAATGTTACAATAAAATACCTCCTCACATTCTACAACTGAATGAGACGAAATTTAAATCTTGTATAAAACGCACACTATGTAGGCAAGCATATTATAATTTGGGGGATTACATTAATGATAAAAGTGCTTGGCTCAATGCTGGTCCTGCTCCACAACCATAGGCAAACTAACTGATTCCCAGGTTACGTTATTGTGGAAGCTGCAGAAGATTGTAAAATATCCTTGCATTGTATATAATCCATTTCGTAGTATTATATAATTGCATAGCACATTTGTGTGAGTTCTATGTACTGTAAAGCCACTATTTACATTTAGTTGTCTTTTTTTTTTTTCTTGACTTGAATATGCCTTGGCGGCTGAGAGATTGTCATGCTCACTCAAATGTCTTGCTGATGGTGGCGGGTGTGTCGGGCCATTTAGCTCCCTTCAATATGGTCGAGTTGAATGGCGCCGATACATGCGTCATGTTCGTGAACGGGCGCTGTCAGTTGGGACTGGTCATCTCTTAGCTGCCATGGTTAATTTTAATTTCTTTTTTTTTTCTTACATTGTTGATTTAATCTTTTCTCTGGACGCTCTTAATATGCACGTCTTTCTACATCGTTCTCACATATATGTATAATCACACATGAATGATGTAACCAAGATTTTGTAACAATATATTGATTTAAAAAGAGTGTCCATGGAGTTTGTCCCGTTCTTCTCCATAGAGATCTACGCTAGGGAATGGGCAACTACAGTACTTTCTCAAGTTATTATGCCTTGTGACTGTGACTGTAGCTTTGATTTTATTTGTAATTTGACATTCAAAAGTGCCGTAATGGTCTAGTTGAAATAAATGCTTTGAAATTGAGTTTGAGTTTGAGTTTGAGTGGTGTATAATAAACATACATTTGCATGCACTGAGCTGAAAAAATAGAAGCATTTGGCGATTATTTGCAGCGTTTGATCCCTTTGGACAGTCAGAAAATTCATTGCGGCAGTAGGTATCGTACCGACTGTTGCCACAGCTAATGTTGACCTCGTCCCATGTGGAAAGTCTCTCATTTGTGTCGTCCAGCCACACGACCATAATTGTGTTGGTCCATCCTTCAAAATATCTAAACAGGTGTCCAGGCAAATTCTCTCAGTTTGCATAGGTCGATCTTTGGCAATTTACTCTCATAGACCTGCACATACCCGTTTTGTAAACGCAAGATTCACAAGAGTACTTCTAAGTCAAGAGTTTAGAAAGTGAATTTGGTGGTCGCACAGCGTGACCGTGGGAACTTGATATCGTACGCCCATCCGTTTATTAAGTAATTAATGTTCCCAACGGCAACGGTTCCGTCCGTTTACATTTCCGGGGAACAATTTAAATAGACAGCTGTAAAACATCTGGTCTCTTGCATCTTTTTAAAACGTTACCATAAAGTAGGTACTTTTTTTATATCTGCCGCACATCAGGCGTCCAATGGGCTTAACTTACGATCCAAAAACTCTGAATGGCAAGTGGCGTGCCTAAATGTATTTTTTGAATAAAATCAAGCTTATCTAAATGAAAACAAGAAAATAAGGTCATCTTATCAAAATTGAACGCGTGTACAAAGTTTCGAGTCGGTACTATTAACCGTTGAGAAATTCTCTCATAAGGAGGCAATCCATGGCTGAAGGACCAAGTTATTTCCGTCATAAAATGTTTTGACGCCAAAACCAAAGATGTGTGGTGAATTTATTTGTAAATTTTAAAGCCGCCAACTTACAGTGCAAGTAAATAAAAGCTTGTAAAAAAACTTGCGTCTTGCAGTCGCCGTTTTCGGAAGCCTTTTCATGCAATTTATTATAGAAACACGGCCTATAGCTGCGGTCTGATATAGCTAATGGGCTCAATAAACTTTCGGAAGTGCACCTTATAGTTTACAATCTCAAGTTGCAAAATTCTTTTATAGAAGTAACACCTTTATTACGTAATCTTGATATTCGTTATCTATTCATTCATCTCAAAGCTGTGTCATTCATTCCGTGGCCTTTAACGCCTATTAAAGATTTATTAGCGTTCGAGGTCAGGTTGTTTCCGGCCATAGCGAAATCCGCTGTTTAATGATAACACTTTATAACTTTATCAACACCTACTGCATAACAATCGTTCAAGTTCCGTAGACAGATTCATGCATCCTGTGCCTACATACCCATGTCAATCTCATCTTGTATTTATTTATCCCACTTTGTCTTGAATAGAAAACCTCATTATTAAAACAGGAAACTTCTTAATTTGCTAGTTTATAATTTTTAAGATTCAATACGACAAATACGACAATCAAACTGAATTGACCTTTATTCATTTTCTGTAACACTGCTGAAGACTTGAATATTTTTAGCATCATATCAAACGCAAGAGAGTAATTCTGCATTTACCCCAGTTAATTTGGGGACACTTCTTCTACATATTTTTATCATTCCAAAAGCAGAAGCTTTCTGTGGGGTTTAATCTAGTTATTTCTTTATTTCCAGACTGGCTCCGGCAAGACGTACACAATGGGCAGCGGCTGGGAAGGCGAGGGGGACGGTGACGAGGAACGCCGCGGGATCATACCGCGCGCAATCCGCGACCTCTTCGCGGGCGCGGAGGCGCGCGCGGATGATGCGCGGGCGCAGGGCCAACTGCCGCCTGAGTTCTCTGTGCAAGCGCAGTTCATAGAGCTCTACAATGAAGATATTGTGGACCTGCTCGATCCTGCTAAAGATCCTTTTGCTAAGGTTTGTAGGCGTTTTAAACTTTTACTAGGTATGTTTTACTGGATGCAGACTTCTTCTTCTGTCGTACATTATGTGCAACAATATAAGAATAACTCCGGTGTGATATGAATTTCAGCCGGTTAACAAGGTAGCGCCTCTAACTGATCAGGGTGCACCGGAAGTTGTTTAAGTATGACGTAGAAATCCTAAATACCGAGTATTAATTTACACAAAACTAAGTCAAGCATACCAATTTTGACCTAAGATCCATTTCATTCGAATACAATGCAATAAGTTGATTGATTTCATAAAGAAAGAACCTTTGCAGTACCTCTTGCAACAATTTACTTACTATCTTGAATGTTCTACGTTTGTTCATGTAATAAGCTTCGGAAAAGAAAGAAAGCACCATGCCTCTTTGTCAGTCAATATGTTAGAACATCATTGCTCTCAATTCTTTTAAACCATTTCACACAGTTTTACGGCAAAAATAACATCTCACATGAATTTGTATTGCAGTAGGCATTAACAAATATTCATAAATACAACTGAAATATTCTACATTTGCTTAATTGCAGAGGTTTGAGGTTGCAATTATTAAGAAAGAAGTTGACAGTCATTCAAATGATGACGATGGAATAAGACACACCTTTGAGCAATATACCACTAACCAGCAATGCTGTTAAATTTTAAGGCTCATTTAAACAGACAAACATTTTAAAACAAGAAAAGATTAATACATATTTACATTACACTGGTATTGGTAAACCGGCCCCTGATTTATTACCGAGAACTACGAATTACAAATACTTACCTAATGCCTATTTCCACTAACACTAAGCGACACTTACATGAATGCCTAAATAAAGGGCCGCTGTAGGACCTTCAACTTTCGCCGTTACTCTTAGAGTAGAAAATCCAACAACAAAGAGTGCTACTGAATTTTAGCGTAAATGTTGCAAGTTAGGACAATCGATGGCTCCATACTTGCCGTGTCACCTCGATTACGGAAGCGTTTGATCATTTGTGCAAAAAATTACAGAAACACACTTTATTTACTCGCACTTGTTCGGTAACATTGAGCTGTCCAAATATTAGCACTTTGGCACAAGCTGTTATGAAAGGTTATGCGGTTTAACGAAATTTATTTTTGCATTATTTTAACGACATTCATTAAAAGATAAATGGAATATCACCTAGACTATACCATGCGCATATAATACTCTCAACCCCTTGATTCTATTATACTCTCTATTCAACTGCATCTCGTTAGAATAGAAGCTAGCCCAAGTTTGGTTGGAAAAAGACTAAACAGATGAAGATACTCTATTCAGCTCTCCTTTTTTATCAGCTATAAGTGAAAAGGAAATGAGAAGCTCGTGACTAAATCATAATATCCCCTCGGGTAAAAGCGCACTTGGCTTGGTTGATCCATGGCTGGGTGACCACCCATTCATACCGAGTTTCCTCCGTGCCTCGGAATAGTACATTTTGATACAAGTGGAGAAAGTTTGTTTTTGTAGTTCAAGGCGCTATTAACACACGAGCCGTAAGGCGAGGGTGTTTTTGAGCCGAGAACTGCAATAACAAATGTCCACGTGTATCAAACGACGTTATTCAATACACTTTTCAAGAAAGAAAATAAAATAATGTAAATGAATGACTATGATTTAAATTTTATTTTTTTCCGCGCTTTGTTTTCCCCAGGTTCAAAGAAAGGCAAAGGTATGAAGCCGTTATACAGCCTAATATATATACATATATACAGGGTGTTTGGCAGAACGTTGAACATACGAAAATGGTGGATAGGTGGGGTCATCTGCTACTTACTCAGCCCTAATTTATTTGGGTATTTAAAAAATAAAACCGTTTAAAAAAAAAAACTTTTTTCTTGTTTCACCACTTTCTTAACTTTAAAGTGTAAAAGATTTAAAAAAAAAAACAAAATATTGGCTGTTTTACCCATTTTTAATAAAAAATACACTTTAAAGTTAAGAATGTGGTGAAACAAGAAAAAAGAAAAAAAAACGTTTTTAAATACCCGGTGGGCCAGGGCCAAATAAATTAGGGCTGAGTAAGTAGCAGATGACCCCACCTATCCACCATTTTCGTATGTTCAACGTTCTGCCAAACACCCTGTATATATTTTAATTTAGAACACAAATAAATGTTAATCTATACATATAATAAAATCGTTGAGACCAAAAAATCTGTACATTGAAGATTTAAAAAAAAAACGATCAGGGTGACTTAAAATAGGTAACTGAACATATTAAAACCATTTTTAGAATTCGTGTTTGTTTGTTTGTTTGTCTGTTTGTTTGTTTGTTTGACCGCGCATCACGTAAAAACTGCTGGACGGATTTTGATGAAAACTTCACTAATCTATTTAAATAAACCCAGAATAACATTTAGGCTATAGAAATTATGGAAAATTTTGGAAAAAGGGGGTGAAAAGGGGGGGTAAAGTTTGTATGAAAAAAAAAATTTTGATTGCTCTAGATTCATGAAACTCAGAATAAATACTTATTATTAAAAATAAAGAAATACCTGTTTCAGCATTTTTTTTAAAAATCATCCAGGGACGTTAAAAAGAGAGTTTTGTGTTTAAAATTAAGTAACTTCATACACCTATAGAATAAAATCCATTGAAGTGGAAACCTTTAAAAGTTCCTGTAAATACTTCAAATCTAATACAGGTACATGTAATTTCTCAATTTTCTTGAAATTTCATTTTTGAAGTGAATACGCCCAAAATAGCGGAACTCAAGAAAATCGGCTTTCCTCGGTATAAGTAGTTGGTAATACAGGGTGGAAACGGTAAACGGGGCAGTAAGGGGAGCTGCAGCTACACAAAATTGGTCTTAATACGTAATTTTTTCACAAAATGTTTATCCCCGTTCACAGATTTAATTAAAAAATAAAGTACAGTTAGCAAGAAAATTGCCATTTTACATAAAACAATTTTTTTGATGCCAATCGATCTTCTTTCCGACACTAATCAAGAAGTTCTTCCAAACCAATCCAGGTTAGAGTACTGAAAAAGACAGAAATCGCAAAAAATAACTTTCAGCGGGGCAGTGTAGGGGAAATAGTTAGCCAGAAAATTGCTATTTTACACAAATCATTTTTTGATGCCAATAATTATTTTTTATTTTACATAAGACATAAAGCCAGAAAAGTTACAAATACATTACAAACGAGTACAAATCCTACTTTCTACAAATAAAAAATGCTTTGTCCTGAAGGACTATCTGATGTAACAACGCACAGCCTATTAAACCGCGATTGCCGAAACCTGAAACTTGGAGGGTGTATTTTCTGTACAACAAAGGCATACGATAAGAAAGAATTTTGAAATTATACCCCTAAGGGGGTGAAAGGGGGGGCAAAGATTGTATGGGAAAATGTGATTCCTTGGTCCAATCTACTTCAAACTTTGCAATCAACAATATTAACAGAATTGATGGACGCGTTTCATATTGCATTGAAATTCATCCCCTAACGGGGTTAAAAAGGGGTGGAAAGTTATTTTGGTGGTGATTTGTTTCGAATTTGATATCAATACTCCTTCGAGATTTTGATATAAACTACAAGTTATTTTAATAAATGTTTCAAAATCCAATCCGATTTTATTCCAAAAAGGTTGAACTCACATAAAAATTTGGTGCAAAATTGCAAATACTCTTTAAAATTGGAATGTCTCGAAAGTCACCGTAAAATATTAATACCGCATTTGAAGGTTTCTAAGCTTTGAAGAGGTTGTGCACTTTAAGACACGGCGTCATAGCGTAGGGACGTAGAGTTTGAAATTTTAAATGGTAAGCAGTTGTGAGAGATCCGCAACGGTTTACAGCAGCTATATCGAGTTGCGGCTCATTTAATGCACCTTGATGAGAACTGCAGACCTATGGAGTATGACCGTCATCGAGTGTCTAAGTATGAAGATGTAAAGCTGTCAATAGAAGCCTTTAAAGCTGTTTTTGTAAACATGGTAATTTATTTTTATTCAAATAAATACGTTGTTAATAACAAGTATTTGATTTTGAAAAAAATTGCCCTTGGGTACGTAAATTGACTTCAATGCATATCTTGGGAGATACACCGTTTTAAATAACTCCGCAGCAAAATAATTATCATGTACCGGGAGCGCATTTTCATTATGCGGAAGGATGTGTGTGATGTGCTCTTTGAAAATTGTATTATGGATGCTTACGACCCACTCTCTGTAACCCGCTCTTCCTCTTATGTGACGCAGACGAAGTTGCGCGGGTCAGCTAGTTTGTTTATAAAAGTAAATATTAGTCATAAATAATCATGTTTATCTACGATATTGAATTTATATACACAATTTGAATATTAAAAAAATGTTATAAAGAAAGACGTAGATCGCTATTCCGAAATTAACAAAAAAAAACATTCACCTCTGACTCCATAGTCAGAGGTGAATGTTTTTTTAAATTGTGCAATGAACCAATTTGGATTAAGTATATTATAGTTATCTGTGGAAATTTCGCTTTCTGCACATGTGTGCAAAAAAACTTGAAAAATGCACGCGTGTGAAATACACTGCATTTTGAACCTAATCGTAGTGCGAAAAGAACCAGTTTTCAAGAAAGTGTTTTGAAAAAGTAAGTTAAGCCGTTGTTGGTCCCAGCTTTCATTTGTAGATCTTTGACAGTCGTTACAGGTAGTCAGTGGTCTGAAAGTCAGACAACCAGTCTTACCAAGGGATGCCGATAATAATCCAGTACTAAATGGGTTGTGGATGTTAGGTAGGCAGTCGCCCCTTGTAATATTCTGGTATTCAGCTGCATCTGATTAGGCTAGAAACCGAACCCAACATACTTGGGAAAAGGCTAGGTAGGTGCAAAATAAATAATACAAACATTTTGGTTAAAACAAGTCAAGAATCTATACTTTCTAATTCCGATCCGAGAACATTTCTTTAACGATAGCTCTATATACTTACAAGAAAATCCCCTTTCGGTCGTTCTAATATACATACATTTCTCTAGTTATCATTCTGGATAAGACATCTAACGAACCTTACATACACTCGTGAAGCTGCCAAACCACTGAACCATACTCAACGTGTGACAAATCAGTGGCTCACAGAACCAATAAAGGTATAATCTAATTGTTTCCCTGAAGCGCACTCGAGCGTACTATCTATACACGCCCGCATGTTTCATATTCATTTATCGGGCACGTGGGTGCTTAACTCTATGAATGTGTGGTAATAGAAAGTACGGGAAATTGGTTCTTGGGAAACTGTCCCTCTACTGGAGTGTAACAGATTAATTTTCCGGGATCAGAGATGATTCCCGGAACCCCGTGTCGCACTGATGCGGATTACTATTCTGATAGTACAACTACCCAATCCGGATGATTGATTATTCATATTCAGTAAAATAACCATTATAATTGAGTAAACTCTGCTAGATTAAATTTTGCATTTATGAGTAACAATTATAATATTTTGCTCACTATAAAAACGGTAAATATTTCGAAGCGGACTAAACGTTTCCACCGTTTCTTTATCCACGAATGTTTTGTTTAAACCAGTACGGACACATTGCTGACGCAGCACCGGCCATACTTTCATTCAAGTGCTTGCCATACGTATCTGTCCGTGTCCAAAAATCCGCGCCAACTTGAGTGATCCTCTCTCTAGTACTATATTTTCAACTGTATTATTTTTCAGGGCGCCCTCAGGATAACAGAAGACGGCTGCGGCGGCGTCAGAATAGTAGGAGCTTCAATGCGAGCAGTTAGAGGTGCTCCCGAAGCCCTAGGCGCTCTACGAGCTGGTGCCTTAGCAAGAACCACGGCTGCTACCAACATGAACTCGTCCTCCTCCCGATCACATGCAGTATTCACCTTATTACTCCGACAGAGAAGGCTAGCACCAGACCAAGACGCTACGATAGAAAGGGACGCCGAATCAGAGGCGCCTGAACAGTATGAAACTCTTACTGCCAAATTCCATTTCGTTGATTTGGCTGGGTCGGAAAGGTTAAAACGAACAGGTGAGGTGCTAGAACTTTTTAAATGAATAGTTAGATTTGTTTCATAGGGTCGAAATGGGCGTCAAATTAATCGTGTATTCTATTATAGACCATTCAGCTTTTACGTTATGAAAGTCACATTTAGATAAATCATTTTGTTACTGCAAAACCTTAAAATCGTCATCTGCAAATTTAGCCTTCTCAATTCCACGTCCTTACCGGTTAGCTATCTCTTCAATCAGCTGGTCTATTCTAAAAAAATGGATTCCTCTTGATTAATCCCTTTGTCTATTACATCCAGGTGCAACCGGCGAACGCGCAAAAGAAGGCATCTCAATAAACTGCGGACTCCTAGCACTAGGCAACGTGATATCAGCTCTAGGAGACCGATCCCGCAAAGTACTACACGTCCCGTACCGAGACTCGAAACTCACCAGGTTACTCCAAGACTCTCTCGGAGGAAACAGCAACACCGTCATGATAGCCTGCGTATCACCAAGTGATAGAGACTTCATGGAGACCCTCAATACGTTGAAGTATGCGAACCGGGCGAGGAATATCAAGAACAGATGTGTGGTGAACCAGGATCTGACTTCGAGGACTATTCATCAGTTGAGGCAAGAAGTGGCCAGGTTGCAGCTGGAACTTGCTGAGTATAAACAGGTGAGATTTTGTTGTTTAATTTGCAGAACTAGCCCTAGTCCGTATGTTACTGTTCTTTACTTCCATCGAATCCATCAAACTTCCTCCTTCTGGGGAAGCCAAATACTGTGAGTTGTATATCACTCCTCATGACAATGTTATGTTTGCTGTGTGTTTGATGCCGTGGCTTTGTAAGCCACATGGTGTTCATCATCATCATTTCAGCCGAAAGACGTCCGCTGCTGGACATAGGCCTCCCCCAAGTGTCGTCACATGAAAGGAGATAAATTTTGCAAATTAGCCCAAAAACTTCAACGGATACACTGATCTAAAATAATTTTACAAACTTTCCAGGGCAAACGCGTAATATCAGAAAACGGTGAAGAGGGGTGGAGCGACGTGGTCCAAGAGAACGCCATCCTGACCGGCGAGGCGGAGTCCCTGCGCCGGAGAGTGAAGGCCATGCAGGGCACCATCGAGCAGCTGTCCGCCAGGAACAGCGAGCTCATCGCGGAGAAGGCGCTCGGGAACTGGGGACCGAAGGACGGCAGTCCTGACGCCAATGATTGTTCGTTGACGTCGCTTGTACAGGTGAGGACGTAATAACTGATAGGAATTGCATAATGATCATTATTATTGTGGTCTGGTTTTCGCACGCCGGATATCCATCTATTCACCGCAAATTTGATGTGAGACATTTTTTGTAATGTTGTTAAAAATATTTCTCAGACAAAGATATTTTTGAAAAATTCAGTCTTAAGACAAATAAATGAAGACTCGTGGATATCGGGCCAGATTACTTGTAACTAACAAGTAATGTTGCATGCAAGCTAAGAATTGTTCCATTTAAAAACTAACTTCCTAACCTTTGCGTCGATTAACTATTGAGGATCCAGAAAGACCACAATTCGGCTAAATCGGCATTATTAGACTAACTGGAAATAATTCTTTTACATTAATTCTACATAAAATAAAATAATAAATTGGAAGAGAAAGTCTTCCAATTTATTCTTTTATTTTAGATTGCATATTGCCATCAGTATTCTTGGCAACCCCATAAAACATCGTCACTTCTTTCTCAGGGTTACGTCAGCGAGATAGAAGACCTCAGAGCTCAACTACTGGAATCCAACGCGATGTACGAAGCGAGTCGCAAGCGCGAGGCGACAGTCGCGCGCACACGACACGACTCCGTGCAAGACCCCTCGCTCATCATCGATGATGCTAAACGGGAGTTGTACAAGGTATATCAAACCTTCCTACCTACATACATGACTTATTATAGCATATCATCATCATCTTAGCCGAAAGACGTCTACTGCTGGATGTAGGCCTCCCCCAAGTATCGCCAAACCGGACCAACCGCCGGTTCCGTGCGATTCGCATCCAGCAGATCCCCACAATCTTCACCAGGTCATCGGTCCACCTATTGGGAAGCCTTCCAACACCACATCTTCCGATTCGCGCTTGACACTCCAGAAGTATTCAGCTCATCGGCTACCCGTTCTGCGACCAATTGCCACTTAAGTTTGACTTTTATAGCCTTTAAATAAAAATGTCCTGTGTAAATTATATTTGTTGTGTGTAAATTTCTCTTCATCATTTATTCTTAATCTTGATTTTGAAGACGAAGATTTAGCAAGTAGACTCTGGCTTCTTATTATACTCGTTCAATCAGGTCCCGATTGAACTTTTTTCTACTTTCTTCCCAATTATTCATACTGATACAAACATCCTCAAATGTGTGTGACAGAAATTTGTCACACGGATGGATCATGACCTGCGTTAGGATATCAGGGATATTTTTTATCCCCGACACAGGAGATATCATGTTGAATAATATCCGACTGGAGGGTGAAGCTGCGAGCAATAACTAGTTGAAAACAAAAACGGCAATCACTTAATAACATTCAATTGTTTTTCCAGGAAAAAGAACTCCTGGCTAGAAGTATGGGTGAGCTCGAGTTCCAGCGTAAACTGAACATGAGTGAGAGCATGACCAGCGCAGTGGACGACGGACACATCGGGGAGAGGGAGCGCGCAGAGGGAGAGAGTGCGGAGGACTCCGAGCCCTCCGATGGAGACGCCGAGGTGGAGCCTAGCGACTCGGATGAGGAGGATTCGGAGGCTAAAGGTATGGAGAATGACATAACAGCCGCACGGGTCGATCTTCAAGGTTAACGAATTCTTGCCGAGGTGGCGAACCCTGGTTGGGTTCATTAGTATTTTGGAAAGCAGGTAAAGCTGTTGGTCCCGGCTCTCATTTGTGAACCTTTGACAGTCGTTACAGGTAGTCAGTGGCCTTAAGTCTGACAACCCTAAATTATAATATTGGAGGTCCGCTGGAAGTTCCATGCTCAATACTGGTATTCAAATTCTTTTTCAAAAGAAAGAAGGAAAAAAAAAGATGTGTAAGTAATAATTTTGGTGGGGTATAAAAATGTACTCTATATATCTATCTACAATCTCCAGGTCAACGCGTTCTCTCAGCGCAACTAGCGGCTTTAAGCGAGGACATCGACACGAAGGCTCGTCTGATCGAACAGCTGGAACTGTCCCAGCGCCGCCTGGCCGCGCTCAAGTCGCACTACGAGACCCGCCTGGATACCTTACACCACCAGATCAAGGCCACCAATGATGAGAAGGATAAGGTGCTGGCTTCGCTTGGTAAGAAGCACAAGTTGTTTTGACCACATTTTAATTAGGCTAGTTTCTATTTCCACCATCAATAATTTACAAATCTATTTGGTCTGTCAGTTAGTGTTGGAAAATAATGAACATATATTTTTTGTTTTTGAAAATCAACGAAGATAAAACGCATCAGAACTCGGGAGTGTTGGCTCGTGACGTCAGAACGCACAAAAAATTATACCACTGCGTGACGTGTTAAGAATTTTAAAAGCATCGTATCTCCGTCAATTTTGGTTTACGTAACAAAAGGAAAAATACGGGTCCAATATTTTTTGATAATGATACGGACGGACTAGTTAGTTTTGTTTTTGTCATCTTTTCTATTAGTACTGAATCCAAGTTTTTTGGAAATGTCACCCTGATACAACGATGGGTTTCAAAAGTCGATAAAATTGACAATCCTATCATTTTTGGTATTATACCAATTAAAACCAAGAAATAATGTCAAAATGTATGGGACCTTTGTTTTCAAAAGGCGACATTTATTTTTGTCTCTGGTAGGTCTCAAGTGATTATGAACTGATTTAGGGCAATTAAACACGCAAATTTTGCGTGTTTAATTGTGTTTCAGGTCAAAAAGGTCAAATAAGTAGTCAAATACATTAATCACGCAAAATTTGTCGCAGACTTTTTGTCCGTCACGCACAATAAGTCCGTCGTCTGCGCAGGCCCTTATGATAACAATTTGCGCGTCGATAACCTGTATATATGCATAGATTTATTAACTTCTCTCTTTTATATTAGCGACACAAGCATCCCCTCCAAGCGAGAAACTAAAGCGCGTGAAGGAGGAGTACGAGCGTCGTGTAGCGGGCATGTCGCGGGAACTGAAGCGGCTTCAAGCGGCGCAGCGGGAACACACGCGCCTGCAGCGCTCGCAGCAACAGACAGCGCAACAGATCAACACTTTGCGCTCGGAACTGCAGAATATGAAGAGGGATAAGGTAAAAGATGAAAAACTTTTAGAATATCGTCGACGGTTCGTCAAGACGTTGTTCTCGATGTCCTATTAATTAAAACGTTTGTATAATTGCACCACATGAAAGTTATGATATTTTTTAATTTTTTGGACACTCAGTGTTGTTTGTAACGTTATTCTAACTTTGAATATAAATAACTTCTTTACAGGTGAAGTTAGTACAACGCATGCGCGAGGAGGCTAAACGACACGCGCAAGCGGAAGCGGCGCGAGCTAAAGAGGTTGGTTCTGTCTTTATAATGTAAGAGAAATCGTATATTCAAATTTGTCTAAGAATCACCTTTAAAAAATGACCCCCAAAACGCTTTTTCTTCAATGTTTGTTATCATTTATTTGGTGTGAAATAAAAAGCCTTTTATTTCACACCAAATAATTAATTATTTGGTAGTACCTTATTACAAATTATCAGTATCATAAAAGTTATAGTGGACAAATAATATTATAATTAATCAATTAGTAAACTTAAAAAAAAGAAATCATCATGCATTGTATTTTAATAGTAGTTTATGCAACTGTGCATAATGAAGGGCATTACAACACGAGTGTGGGTTTAAGAAACGAGCCGAAGGCGAGTTTCTTAATAGCATCACACGAGTGTTGTAATGCCTAATTATGTATAGTTGCATACACTACTTTATCTACCCAAATATCATAAGGGCTCTATGATGGGTTCAGGAACCATAGGGAAATGACCTGCATTGTTACTTGGCCCTTGATTTTTGTGCCAACAGGTTATTAGTTGCATTCGTCGCTGCATTTACGATATCTGGCGGAGTATTCATGTCAATTTCTGAGTCACTATCACTCATTTTCGACAGAAATAAAGAATGGGGAAATAAAAAGCTAACGAACAAATGACAGCTCGAAATGGCGGCGTTTCGGATATCTGTCATTTTTTTTTAAATCATAGGCAAACGAATAAAGTCACTATTCTTGTGTCACTCGAGATCGAAAATGTCGTGCGATTTATAATTAGAATCATACTGAATTGGGCTTTTTTTTTTTTTTTTTTTATCGATATCTGATTTAATGTAGGTGGTACTAGAATAGCACACTCACTTGAATTTGACACCTGTTCCAAATTTAAAACTCATAACGCAACTGTTTACAGTTGCGTTATGAGTTCATTACAGTACCGTTCATTTCTGCAGGTTGGTAATGCTGGTCATTGCCTATGGTTTTTGAACGCATTAGAGAGGGTTTATGATATTTGGGTAGATAAACAATTTTATCTACCCAAATATCATAAACCCTTATTATTTTAATTTGCGTGAACCCCTCTATTTGAGGGTAAAGGCCTCCAAAGATTTGTATACCAAAATCTTTTTTAGTACCTAATTCAATTAATTTAATTTTTTCTAGGTGGCACAACTGCGCAAAGAATCTCGTAAGAACGCCAACTTGATACGATCACTAGAAGCTGAAACTAAGTTGAAGGAAGCAGTAAGTTTAAAAATCTTTATAATATTTATGAGACATTATTTTCCAAATGTAAATCGCTTTATTAAATTGAATGATATTTTTGTGTAGGTGTTAAAGCGTAAACAAGAAGAAGTGTCATTACTGAGACGAGGACATCGCGACAAGCTTAGCAGTCGAGCGGCGGGCAGGTTACATGGTGAGTGCGATTAGTTGAAACACAGCTGGTCTATGTATATTTTCATTACTTTTACTCGGAAAGTAGGTCTGAAATTGCCTGAGGAGCGGGTTGAAAGTAATACTATTTCACATTTCTATTGAACCATGTTTCAACTTTCTATATACAGCCACTCAATAACAGCGCGATGTAAAATTGATATAGCATATAGTTTATTATTAACTACATAATATAAAGTTTTAAATAACTTCATTATAACTTTGTTTCAATTATTTCTTTAAAATAGCATCGATTTCGGCAAAATATTTACCACTTTTTCAATGATCAAAATGAAAAGTAGGTAGGTGATGGCTGAATAGTATGTTTTTCGATTAACTAATGTTTTTATTTTTATTTGCCTTGTATTCGTAATGAAAAGCTTAGTGTTTACCTCCGGTTAAAGACTTATTTGGTCCTTCAAACTATTGGCGCCCTCAATATGAAGAACTGATAATTGGCAGAACTGTTCACATAAAGATATGTATTTCCCACAGATCGTACTCGGTCCCGTAAGAGCGCGTCGTACCGCGAGGCGTGGTCCCGGCTGGAGTGCTGGGTGTCACGTGCGTGTGCGGCGCGCTGCACGCTGGGCGAGCTGGAGGCCGCGCTCGAGCGCTTGTTGCACCAGCGCGAGCGAGCGCGCGGCACCGACCACGACCCCGACGCCAAGCATCTGCTGCGCTACTTGAGAGAGTCCATCGCTGACACGCAGGCGCAGATCATGCAGATAGAGGTACGTTACACCATATGAACTTGCGCTAACAAATTACTTGGTAACACTTGATATTTCTTCATCAGACTTGATCGTTATCAAATTATGATAAAGCCCAATGGGAAGTTATGAATGATAATGCCATGGATATGCTAATCGATATGGAGCAGCATTACAATATATGTTTCGCTGTCTATGACGACCCTCTGTGCCCTAAAAGATCCATTTAACATTACCACTGTCACTGACGACGCTGTAGAAGTGGCGTAGTTTTGAGTGAGTCCAATTACATCACTGTCGTGCCAGCAAAACATAGTATATTTTATAACGAGGGACTAAACGAAGCCATTATATACCCGAGGTGGTTTGACTCCCGAGCTTGCGAGGGAAGCAATGAAAGCGAGGGTATATTAGATTGGCGTTTAGTCTCGAGGTGCAAACTGTACTTTTCACTTCGAGTGCGACAAAAATAGTCATTTAAAACCAATTTACACTCGACAAAAATTCTGAACTGAGCGGTCAGTTTTTGCTTCTATCAGGTCGGTCACACAACACAAACTCTCAACATTTTCGCAATGAAGATGATCCACACTCTACAGAGAATTAGGATTTACCTACATTACTGCAGCGGCTAGCAACAGAGGCATTGCACATACTTTTCAAAATCAACGATGCACACAAACAGCCATAAATTTTTCTCGCGTTGAAGAGTTCATTTGTTTTTTTTTTCAATAAACCGCTTTCTATTTGCAAGCCAATTCGAAATTTAAATAAAGCCTTTGATGAGTCTCTTTTGTGGCCATGTTTCAGAGTAAAAGATCGTTCTATTTTTAAATTACTTTTTACTCCATAGGGAATAAACGGTCACTTTAATCCCGCTTCGTAGAGCTATAATGGCGTACTTTTAGAGCATGAGAAGTAAAAACAATATTATGCAACAACGAGTGGTTTTAAAACTCATTATTTCCCATTGATTTGGCGGCCGCGTCCTCCTGCAGTAAAAATGACTTATTTTTTTTTTATCTCTATAACCTGCGACTCTTAATGCAAAATCCCACTCCAGTTCCCTTTATTTTCGTTCCCCAGGAGGAGAACGACGAGAACATGTTGCCTCGCCTGCTGGACCAGATAGACAGCCTGGAGGCAGGTCGGTACTCACTGGAGCGCCTGGCCGCGCTGACGCTGCAACACGCGCAGGACGCCGCCAGGAACCTCAAGATGTTGCAGGACACGCGCGCGCAACTCAAGGAGGTAACTATCGCTCTAAACATTCTAAATACTCTTACATACATCCACCATCAATAAATTGCAAATCTATTTAGTCCGTCAATGAGAGTACTGGAAAATAATGGATACATATTTTTTGCATCAAAACTCGGGAGTCCTCCTGACGCCAGAACGCACTAAAAAGAATAATCTATTCAATGTAAATATTTTGGTTTACGTAACAACAGAAAAAAAAACACATCATTTATTTTTTGACAATCTAACTGACGGACTACTTAGTTTTTTTTTCGGATATGAAACATTGTGCCAACGACATGTTTAATGCAGGTTACATTACATGTTGCTGACAAAATTGAATGTTTCCAATAACGCTACTGGTAACTTGTAAAGGCTCAAAATTGTGATTTATAAAAGTGGTGTACTTGTTCGGCAAACATTTTTGCCAAGAATTACCAATACATTTGTGTTTCTGTTTTAAATATTTTTTTGGCTTTTTGACTTACAGCTAGAAGAAAGTTCAGAGCGTACAGCGAGTGCACTCCGGATAGCGGGCACGGAAGATCAGAACCTGAACCCTTGGGGCGGAGTGCCCGCCGCACTGCACGCTCTACTCGCACATGTGTCTTCTGGCACCTCTACGCGATCTGTATCACCAGTGGACAGGTAACAGATTAGACAGAGACAAACATACTTGAAAGAAAATAAACAAAATTTGGTAATTTGCGTCTTAAACGACCAGCTCGTATAAGGTTTCCTCCAAGACAATCCGAACGGAGATGAAGCTTGTGGGAACCGACCAATCAAATTGGTTAAAATCAACATTACGTCACTCGCTGCTCCTGTGATTGGAGTAATGTGACACGTCTCTACTCCGCTCTATTCGTCTACTTTGGTTGAAACCTAGCCTAATGCTACGACGCATGGGTGTTGGTTTTTATCAATCCCTTAAGATCAATTTCACCGATAGGACTGAAGCAGTGTTCAGTGCAGTGCGATAATTGCTTTGAAATTTACAGTATAGGCAGCTTTTCAACGCACGCCGTTTAGTTGTACTGATCGCGTTAAGTAAAATTCACCCTAGTTTAAATATGCGTATCTTCCAAACAACCATGATTTAATTTAAATAATACTTGTGTGATTACACCTGTAGTTATTGGCACAGTGCGCAGCAAGAGTCGCGTCCTAACGGCGTGCGCTCTCCCAACACAGCGCCCACCTCGCCGCCAGACGACAACAGCGCCTCGCCCTTCCAGCGGAACACGTAAGTCTACTATACTTGATCTGTGCTTGCCTAGGTTGGCCTGTGGATGGGTGACTACCTGATACATAACTAGTTTTTCTCCGTGCCTCGAAAAATATGTTAAGCCGTTGGTCCCGGTTGTTAAGAGGCCTGCGGAGTCATGCAAAGTTCATACAAACGTAATACCAAAATAATATGAAAATCAAACTTATTGTTAAGGAAGTGTGTATTTATTTCGATTGGATTACAGAATATCTAGGTTCCCAAATACTTATTTTGAATGGACACTGATTTGAACAAGAGTTATGAGAAAATATTTTTTTCTATAGAAATTTTAAATTTTGTCATATCTCGTCTTTATATCATTGTCTTTTCAAAATATATATTTGGGAACACGGATATTCTGTAATCCAATCGAAATAAATACACACTACCTTAAGAATATGTTTGATTTTCATATTGGTTTGGTATTACGTTTGTATGAAAAACGCATGCTCCGCCGGCCTCTTAATTGTAGACACTGATTATAATACTTTAGGAAGGGAGTAAGGAAGAAGGAAGGGGTATCGTATTATCCAGTACTAGCTGAGTTGTGAAGGTCATATAAAATACTGGTATTTTGCTACATCCAGTCAGTCTGGAAGACAACACCAATATAGTTGGGAAAAGAGTAGTTAGTAGTCGTTGTAGTTTAAGAGCATTGTTTTTATTATCTGTAAGTTTCCCGGACAGTATAAAAATACGGCTAGGCAGATGATAAGTGTATGTATGTATGTTCCCTTCCCCGTCAGTCCCCGTCGCGGCTCGGTCCGTCTGCGCGACCTGGGTGTGATCGGTCGCGAGGAGGACCCCATGACGCAGTCCATGGTGGAGCCCACCTCGCCGCGACCCATACCGCTCAGTCGTGTACCCAGCGCGCCCGGCAGTCTCAGGTACACCAAAGAGGAATTACGATCAATTTTTAACCCTAAATTCAACTTTTATATGAGACTCAGTTCTGTCTGAACCTACAAGAGTTCAATTTGAGTTGTATTTAAGCTTTTTTACGCCATTGTCTCATATATGTGACAAGCAAGCGCGTGCCCTGTACGCCAACGACACAAATATGTGACAAAAAATGCGGTGAACTATTTATCCTCTGACGTTCAAAAGATGAAACCTACCCCCGTTCCCCACAGAGGTCTGCAGCCACTGGGCGGCACAGTGGGCGCGCTGGCGTCCCCGGTGGCAGGGCGCCGCCCCCCCGCGCCGCCGGAGTCCCCGCGCCCCCCCCGGCGGCACCAGGCGCTCACCAAGCCCGCCTCCCTGTACGTATACAACACCCCGCTCTACATACCGTAGGGAGACAAATGCCGATCATGTACACGAACGGAATGAAAAGGGTCCCTGTTTAGTACCTCTGAGCCTCTAATTTAGTATCACTCTAAGTGGCACATACACTGATATTATTTGTGAGGTTCTTCAGAAAGTTCTCGCAACCGATGTGCGTGTGTGACCTGATGTTTGAACGTGACGAGACAAAAGGAATATGAAAGATCGTAAAAGGTGGCGTTCTATGGTTAAAAGAAAAAAAAAAGCATTTTTTTGATTCGAGTAAGCATGTGTTTATGATAAACGTGTCACCTACTTTTGTCAAGCAGTCCTTTTTTAACCTTTCATTCCGCAACTGTACACATAACGCAGATATGTGACCTATTATATGTTTCTGTTTTTTATTTGATATAATCGCTTAGATAATCGATCATCACAATCTTTAAACTCAATCACTGAAATATTTAGTTGTTCGTTGTAAGCGTTTCAAAGTGTTGTCAATGTTTTGTTATATTATAAAATTAGATAAATGTTATTTTATTATGTTTGGGAATTGGTTATTTCTTTTTTTTTTATTGGTTTTGGGGCGGATTTTTCATTTGTCATGTTATCTTGATTCGATAAACATTTTAACATAAATGTCATATGTCAATATTATGCCTAAAATAAAAGATGTCTGTCGTTGAAAAATTGGCTCTAAGTAATATATTTAACAATCAAATGAAAGCTTGAGTAGTTAGAAATGTATCTGTCTCTTTTACTCTGGTATATGTGCGGTATCGCCGTCCCTTTCTGCATGGTACACTGCTTGGGTATATGAGCTACACTCTAGGTGGTGTGAGGTAGACATTTCTGTAGTTTTATTTAGAACTGGAACTGGATCTATTTATTATAGAAAGGAAAATGTTTACTACAGGTTTACTTAAAAAAAAAAGAATTGAATATTTTCATCTCTCTCTCTCGCTCGCACTCTTTTCGAATGAAAGACAGATGTTAAACTAAACACAAGACTTGTAGCATTGACTGTCACAAAATAAACCGGGTGATTTTAAAAGTAGAATTCCTCGTGTTGTCTCGCTCCCACATTTTATCACCGCATTACGTAGTGACATTCATACGATCATTTCTAAGTCTATTTTAAGGAAACCAGTAGTACTCTTAACCGTCCAGTTATATGTGCAAATTATTAAAAATGTTAATGCATTCAATTAATGGTTTTACTCCGCATTTATAAAAAAAAATAGAAAGGTTATTGAACTAAAACTGACTTTACAAAATTTGATCCCCGAATGTATTTTATTTATTTAAACCCAGGCCAGGCAATGTGCTACTGGGTGTTTCCATTAGAAACTCAGTAGCGCCCGGAACCTGAACTTATTCCTGGTTGAAGTCAATAGGTTCGCCTCTCGTTGCATATAAACTTTAGTACACAAGATCAGTTTGCACATATAAGTCGTGATGGCGCTCGGTGGGTGGGCCGGGCGTGCGCCTGACGGCAGTTTCTCCCGCAGCCTGCTGACCGAGCTGTCCATAGTGGAGGACTGACACCCCCCCGCCCGCGCCCCCGCCGCGCCCCACGCCTCGCCCGCCCGCGTCCTACTACGCTCTGCATGCTTAGCCCTTATTTATGGCTTCTTCTACGTATTAATAACTTTATATCGACGCCTTCTTTCATGGTTTTGGAGATGAATGTGACATTTTCACGTATTATTTGAGACTTACAAAGTGAGGTTCTAATTTAAGTACAAAAAATAAATGTGTTAGTTTTTTTTGTATCAATTATTTAATTATTTATATTAGTAACAAGGCTCATAATAATACTTGTAAACTAAGCACGCATAATTTCTAAAACCATGAAAAAGTCGGGAGTACCAAAAACAGTTGGCGAGGCAGTGTTAAAAAAAAGCTATGCAATTATTTACAGACGCGTTCGTATTATACGTACGTACGCGTCCATATTTACGCTGAAAATTCATTATATAACTATGTGAATAAACACTAGGATTAAGCTAAAATATTAACTGTTCGACTCGAAACATTGAAATGTAAAAAAGTACAATATTTTAGGCACTAAACGTAGGTACGGGTATCGAACCAAAAATGTCTAAAGACGCTTGATACCGCAGCTGCGATTTGAACTTTTCTGTGATGATCTTATGATCTAATTTTGTATAACTAAATTATCTTGCAAGCTTCAGTGTAGTTTTAAGAGAACTTTTGCATTTAAGAAGTGCATAAAATGTTAATTAATAATACTAATCCAAAGGAATTGTTTAGCTTCATGCATTTTACTATATTATATCGAAGTAGTTTGTAAGTATATCGTCACAAGTGTAACGTAAGCTTTAACTCGGCAATTTGGTAATAAAACATATATTACATACTATACAGATGCTTGTCTTATTAATATTCACCAAATGTGCACGCCCACAGTCGCGGACTAAAAATGTTGATAAGAATTACAATTCAATTACTTCTTAAGTATGAACGATAAGGTTGATTTCGGTGTTACTTTTTATAAGTGATAAATACATCTTCCAAGATTAAAATATGGTTGGAGACACATTTTTTTAATTTCCAAAACATGGCCTCATTTGTTAAATATTTTTATATCACCTCTCTGAATGGACATTGTCATGCTTAACAGTTAAATATCTACTACTACATTTTTTTCGCAAGT
The DNA here is from genome assembly GCA_916618015.1 of Xestia c-nigrum. Classification (NCBI taxonomy): domain Eukaryota; kingdom Metazoa; phylum Arthropoda; class Insecta; order Lepidoptera; family Noctuidae; genus Xestia; species Xestia c-nigrum. The sequence continues at coordinate 5,709,126 of OU745245.1, read as the reverse complement.
ATTTATTGAAACAGAAATGTGCTAAAAATGTAACATTTTTAATCTTTGACTGAACTTGTGTCTTGACTTAACAAAGCACTCAATAAATTATCAAGACAAGAACCTATTCGTATAGTTTGTAATATATGAGTACAGTGTATGTACCAAGTATATGTATATTATGTAGGCACAATAAATAGATGCAATTCAGCTTGTGTTTTGTTTGCTACCGGCATGACGCACCCCCGCTATAAACTGCATGATGGAGCAATTAGCTACAATATACATGGTGAGTAGGTCATCGCGACACAAGGATTTACTGTGGATTTAGTATAAATGGCTCCACGCCTAGCTTTTATCAACAGTTTTAAAAAAAGCATTAGTTAATCTATACAACCTTATTTTTTGTTTATACTAAACCCGAAAAGGGGTCATTGTACTCATCATTTTGAACAACTTTTTCTATGGGACGAACCCTGAAATCGCGAAAAAAAAATCAGCTGTTCCCTACATTTTGACGAGTTATGCGAACATAAATGTAGGGAACAGCTGATTTTTTTTTCGCGATTTTAGGGTTCGTCCCATAGAAAAAGTTGTTCAAAATGATGAGTACAATGACCCCTTTTCGGGTTTAGTATAAACAAAAAATAACCCTGTATATTTCGATCCTGTAGGTATACATTCAAAATTTGACTGTAATGTTTATAATACTGTGATGGGTGCGCTGAATCCTTAGTAAAAGTTTGTGTTAAGATGCCTACCACCATGTATTAACCTTTTGGACCCCATTGTCACATATACGTGACAAGCAAGCGCGTGCCCTGTACGTCAAACGACACAAATATGTGACAAAATAGTAGATGTAATTATGGCTTGGCATGTAGGGCACGCGCGTGCGTTTTTGCTGTGGCGGTCAAAAGGTTAATATTCAATAAGATAAAACTTTGACGAAATTGGATATGATATGAAATGATAATTTATAGGCCATGAACTGTAGGATACATTTTGGGTTGATTTCAGAATTTGAATAAAAACAACAACATAATTAAATGAACGATAAACAGGATTTTTTGCGCTCGAGAACATTGACAGTGGGCAAAAAACAAAATGTCGATGTTAGTTCATATCGAAACGCGGGCAAAGATCCTTGTACAGCTTTAAAATAAAAAGGAAACAAGTCATTAGTATTCCCTATATGCATGGTATTCATAAATAAACATTTACTTAATCAGCCTTTATTGTTACGAACTCTTCTTTATTTTGTGCTAATACAAAAGAATGAATATCTTATTTTTGTAAACTAATTTCTATTATGAGACTTTATGGACTAGCATATTTGTACCAGATTTTTATAAGTGACACTATCAAAGAGTTTAGTTACACGCAATCCACATGCACTTGAATTGGTTTTAACAATTATAGCATTTTATCCTAAAAACACCAGTAGAAAACACATGACAATCAAGTTACGGAAGTAACAAGTAGATGAAAATTGATATCAAGAATAGTTTTGCGCTTCGAACCAAAGACATTGTAAGTATCTTTTTTTTGAGTTGTGGTCCATGTTCTCATTTGTAATCCATCTCCATGGCATGGCTACGATTGTGCCCCATCATGGCCCACTGATCCATTAGTTTTGTTGCTACATTTGATGTTGTGATGTCTTATTAATAGTCTAAAACTCCTAGCTTTCGAAACTCCTTAACGAAAACTTCACTTTTGAATTTCATATTTGTTGACAACGGAATAATCAAGATGTGGTCATTTTAACTCAATCCAGCCTATCACAGTCCATTTCAGGATAATTGCATCCCCAAGTTACGCCATAATGTTCAGTTGTAATATTCTCAAAAATTCCATTTAACAATTAAAACCAAATTGATCTAATAAATTAATTGAAACATCATCGCCATCGCTATTAAAATGAAAATAATAAAATATAAAGTTTTTAATACCAAACGGAAAACCAACTTGACCTGATTGCCTTTTCAGTTAGCTTGAGCACAAACGGACAATTACAGGCAGGCAGAAATTTGAAATGTCGATAGGGATATTGGTTTTCATAGGTGGAGCCAAACTTTGCAGAATACCTTAGGACATTTCAAATTTCCACCACCAAAACGTTTTCAAATGGGCTTAAGCACGTCTCACAGGCACTAACTACTTCACAATGTTCACGCTAAGCCGTCCACGGTTACTTCATGTATTACCCTTAAGTACTATGTTCCTGCTTGCTAACTGGCCCACTAACGCAGAGAGCCGAGCGCTACGGTGGGCACGCCGCCCGCGTCGCCGGGCGCGTCGCGACGTGCGCGGGACGACGACGTGTTCCTGAGGCTAGCTGGCGTGGGAAATGATAACACGCCGCAAGGAGTTGTCAAGGAAATTCTTTTGAAGGTGGGTGTGGGTTATGGGACTTCTTTTTGGTGACTTTATCCCAATTGATTTTGGGTCCCCTATAAGGCGCTATTTCTGAATTCATTCCTTCTAAATCATCGTATAATCTACAGCAAAAATCGTCGCATCAACTCTTTGGCCTTCCCCTTAAATAATAATACCATCATCATTTACTTTCAGTCATTATTTTAATGGATGGCAGTAGTTTAAGTTTTACTTAAAAGGGGTGTGTTAATAGTTGTCTATCTTGTTTAGCGAGTAAGCGGCAGTGGCGGCAACAGCACAGGCGCGTGGCTGTCGTGCACGCACGTGGCCGAGGGACACGCGGGCGCCGCACTCGCGCTCGCGTCCACCTCTCACATGCTGTACAGCGGCGGAGTTGGTGAGCAGAAAGATAGTCTCTCTTCGCTAAAAATACTTCCCCAATATCTAAATCTTCGGAATAAACTCACAATTTTGACTCACTCTTCTGTCTTCTGCTTTAAGTGTAACTTTGAATTTCAAACATGATTATGCTTTCAGTGACATTTAAATCACATCATTACCAATTAGGTATTGGTTGTTTTTATCATAATCTATTCTTGGACGTTACGTTGTAAGACCTTTCACTAGGTGGACCGATGACCTGGTGAAGGTGGTGAAAATCCGTCCGTCCGTGGACCGGTCAATTTGGTGACACTTGGGGGGGGGCAGCAATGGACGTTTTTCGGCTGAAATGATGATGATGAGTCTTCATATCTTGACGTAACCTACTTAACACCTGTAACCATTGCTCTCTCCTGTCCTGTAGACCGCACAGTACGAGGCTGGGACTTCACAGCAGGCACAGAGGCGTGGCGCGGCTGGTGCGGCGGCAGTGTGGGAGCCCTAGCGGCTGGCGAGCCTGATGGGAGGGGCTCACGGCTTGTGCTAGCGGCCGCAGGAGCAGCTGTCAGGATGTTTGATACCAGGTCCAGGACGCCCGTCACAACGCTGTGGTAAGGAGAAGTCTGTGTCCGCGGAATAGCCTGTTATATCCACTAACAGAAAACGGGGATGCCTCAGCGATGGCTGCACTATTTGCGCTATAAATAAATTTCGCTGGGCATTAAACACAGCGCCATCTTGTGCCACACTAAGCAACGAGGCTTGTGTCTGACGCATCTGATAGTTGATTTTTGTTTGTACATAGAAAAATAAACGGATTTCTTAAATATCCTTGGATTGTTTATGAAACCGCAACGCCCAGGTTTTTTTTCTCTCGTCCTTAGTACCAAAAGTAAACAGTTAACGGGAATCTATTTTGGTTGTTGATCTATCTCCGTCTATCAACCAGGTCGTCTGGCGCGACGGGTCCTTGTCCCGCCAACCGCGGCGTGGGCGGCGAGGTAGCCGTGACGGCGCTCGCTCTCACACAGAACCATCGCCTGTACACTGCTGCAGGAGACAAACTGAGGCTATGGGATCTGCGCATGTAAGTAAACATATTTCACATACAACATACTTCCGGAATTTAATTGGTTTAGCTTATGATAACGATACATCTTCTAAATTGTTTTTTATTCTGACTAAAGTGGTCGCTCGATTTATTTGCTGAAATAAACAGGAATATCATATTAATGTATCCTGTGTAAAGTGTTACCTCGTTATCAACGAGCTCCTCTGCCTGTGTATCTGCAATGCATTAATGGAACTTCAATCCAACGGCCGGTTTTGGCATTTGCACTGTTAGGGAGATCTTGTTCATTGATATCCTGAAGTACGTGTATTATGATGCAGGATGGAGTGCGTGTGCAAGCTTTGGACGGGGCACGCGGCGGCGGTGATGTGCTTGAGCGTAGGCCGCGCGGCTGGCGGAGACCTCGTGGCCACCGGCTCTAAGGACCACTACGTGCGAACCCTGGACATGCTGCCACAGGATACTGGTATGTTTATTGTTGAGAATAGGATAGACGACAACAAAACTAAGTAGTCCGTCAGTTAGATTAACAAAAAATATTTGACCCGTATTTTTTCTTTTGTAACATAAACCAAAATTGACGAAGTTTAAGATTACGCTTTAAAATTCTCAATACGTCACGCCTTGGTATAATTTTTTGTGAATTCTGACGTCACGAGCCCCCACTCCCGAGTTTAGATAATAATTTAATAATTTATTTTTATTTTATTTTTTTTAATTAAAAAAAAAAAAAAAACTTAAAAAAATTAAAAAAAAAACGCTTTAAAATTCTCAATACGTCACGCCTTGGTATAATTTTTTGTGAATTCTGACGTCACGAGCCCCCACCCCCGAGTTTAGATGCGTTTTATCTTGGTCAATATTCATTAATTAACAAAAATAAAAAATATGTACTCCATTATTTTCCAATACTCTAACTGCTAACGTACTAAATAGATTTGCATTTTTTTATACTGTCGCCATGCCTAAAAGGGTCTTATATTCTCATGAAACAATCTGGCATGTAAAGGTGCGTACAGACTATGTAACATATTATATAACTTGTGTTTTGCTCAGGTGGTCGCGCACCGGCAACACTTATACTAATCTACGCTGAGACAAATAGAGCCCTACACGAGGACACGTCCACATTATGTATTCAACATTGCAACATAAAACAACACACACATTAGAATAGCAAGGCAATATAACAACGTTATATAACCATTGTCGTTTGTCGACGTTCTTCAGTGCTATCCACAATGAGTAAGTTATATAACATTGTTGTACATATCAATAACATGTTATTATAACATGTTTCTAAACATTCAGTGTCCACAATATCTGAAACATGTTATTTAGCAATGTCGTATAACATGTTATGTTATAAAGGGTGTAAAACACCTCTTCACGAAGCCGAAAGGCACTTGTTTTCCCCATCATTGTGATATTTTTTTTGTTTTACACCATACCTGGGAACCTTCTATTTACGGAGATATGGGTGGTCAAAGTTACAACTTTTTGACAAGTTTTTTTTTAAATACAAGCATTTTTTGTAAGATTTTGACACCTCCACGACCCCCGTACTATTCAATACATCCATCACCACAATGTTTTAAGTGCGTTACATTGAGTTCTACCACAAAACATGATTTATAACCTAAAAAAAAAGAGTTGTTTCCCAGCATTAATTTTTGCGTAATGTTTCTTAGTTTGATGTACAGAATGCTTGGTTAACGGCTTTGTGATGAGGTGGTTTACACCCTGTATAGTCTATACGCACCTTAAGCAATATAGAGTGTGTAAATGGCCCTTAACGAAGCCGAAAGGCACTTGTCCTCCCGTCATTGCGATCGGTTTATCGATTTGACGGTTTCGTAAAGGCTTACACGCTTTATTAACAACTAGCTGGCCCACGCAACTTTGTCTGCGTCACACAAGAAAGAAAAAGCTCACAAAGGGAATAAAATTTCCCCCGATTTTGTAACATTTTTAATTGCTGCTCGGCTCCTAGTGGTCATAGCGTGATGTTATATAGCCTATAGCCTTCCTCGATAAATGGACTATCCAACGCAAAAAGTGTTTTTCAATTCGAGCCGGTAGTTCCTGAGATTAGCGCGTTCAACCAAACAAACAAACTCTTCTGCTTTATAATATTAGTATTAGTATAGATAACTTATAACTAGCCTCTTTCTATTTCAAAGACCGATGTCGTAAATTCAATTTAGGACAGTTTCAGTTCTGATATCGTCTGTTTTCAGAATCAATACTCGCAATATTTGCTTTGAGAGCAGTTTTATATTTTAGCACCATTGTATACAGTTCATTGACATAATCATGTTTTCTAATTATGCAGGTAGTTGGGAAGCAAGTAACCGCTGGCTCCTAGAGCCGCCGCACTACGACGGCGTGCAAGCTCTAGCACTGTGCCACGACGACGCAGCGCTGTACAGCGCTTCACGGGACACGAGCCTCAAGCGCTGGAGTTTCACAGACCACACGCTCACACATGTAAGTTGTACTGGAGTTAATAAAGCTGTTTACTCGAATAGGGATCACGACTGACTACATAAATATGAATAACTAGCTGTTGCCCGCGACTTCGTCCGCGTAAACCACCCCTGTCACATAGGGGTATAAAAGTAGACTGCGACTTGTTCTCTGACCTACCTAATACATAAAAAGAAAATAAATCGGTGAAGTCGTTTCGGAGGACTTCAATAACAAACAATGTGACACGAGATTTTTATATATTTGATACCTTCACTCGCATTGAATTCGGGTTAATTTTAATTAAAAAAAAAGGGAATTTCACTGCGCAAAATAAAGAGTAAGCAAAATTCAAGATCCAACAGAATTTTAAAGATAAACATAACTGGGTTGCTCATAAATTAGTTGGTTTCAAAGCAGAACAGATGAACTTTGCAGAAATATTGTGTAAAATCTTAAATTATTGTCTAGGATGGAATTACTATGGCGGGTAAATTACATAACTATACGTAGCTACGAAGACAAACAAAAGTTAAAGAAAAAATATATTTGTGTTCAGTGAAAACCATGAAAACGAAAACCATGAAGGAGAAACCAAAAAAAAATCATAGATGCCTTCTTGGATTTTCGTTTTGACCTCATTTGTGTTACCAGCGACTCCGAAAACCACGCTAACGACAACCATGACGGAAATATAAAAAAAAACCCTAGACGCCATCTTTCACCCTAAAAACCATGAAAACATACATGACGAAAAATTTACTTCAACGCCATTTTTCTTTCTCCATTTTAGGGGTTGAATTTTGAAAAACCAGAAACCTGTTTCTACTCATTTATCAATAGGAGTACCCTTGTGAAGTTTTGAATGAAATAGTCTAACTAATCTTGTTTCCCCTTACAAATTTTGGACGCCCGTTTCACCCCCTTAGAGGGTGAATTTTGAAATACCCTTAGTGCACCCTTTTTTTTAGGATGGGAAATCATCAAATGACTTCTCCCAGTCTGGGCGGAGCGGGAGGGAGTGTCAGACTTTTACTGACTAAAACCCATCCATGTTCCTTCCTCGCCCTTTATGTTTCGGGGCCGCGGTATCTCTTTCGAACAAGCCCGCAACCCCGGCTTCTTAGTGCACCCTTAGATCATATAAGAAACGTACTTGCCACATTTGGAATCTGTAGACCCAGCGGTTTGGGTTGTGCGTTGTTATATCACCCAGTCAGTCAGTTTACCATTTTATAAATATAGATTACTAGCTTTTGCCAGCGGCTTCGCCCGCGTGAAGTTTGATAATTGTCCCGTGGGATCTTACTACCGGGATAAAAAGTATCCTATGTGTTAATCTAGGTTATAAACTGTCTGTGTGCAAAATTTCATCCAAATCCGTTTAGCAGTTTTTGTGTGAAAGAGTAACAAACATACATCCTCACCAACTTTCACATTTATAATATTAGTAGGATAGGATTTACGCCCAAAGTTGCGTTAAAATCTATAAAGGGTGTAAAACACCTCTTAACGAATACGAAAGGCAGTTGTTCTCCTCGTCATTCTGATCATTTTTTTGTTCTACACTATACCTGGGAACCTTCTAGTTACGGAAATATTGGGGGTCAAAGTTGCAAGATTTCGACAAGTTTTTTTTTATATACCACTTTTTATCGCATGATTATTACTTCAAATATCTCTACGACCCCCGTACTATCTGATCCATCCATTCGCACAATGTTTTGAGTGTGTTACATTGAGTTATACCACAAAACATGATTTATAACCTCAAAAAAAAAAGTTGTTTCCCAGCAATATTTTTTGCGTAAAGTTACTTAGTTTGATATACAGAATGCTTGGTTAACGGCTTTGTGATGAGGTGAAATACACCCTGTATAAATAAAAATGAATTGTTGTTCGTTAGTCTGATTAAAACTCGAGAACGGCTGGGCCGATTGAGCTGATTTTGGTTTTAAAATGTTTGTCGTAGTCCAGGGAAGGTTTAAACGGTGAGAAGTAGACAGGTAGGTAGGTAGGTAGTAGGTAGGTAGGAAAAAATGCATTGCAACGCATGCCGGGTACAGCTAGTTGGTAATAAAAACAAATCTTGGGTAGTGCCTAACTTTATAATGGATTTTTATTTTACTTTTCTGTTTCCGCACGGGTAAAATCAATAATGAGACAAAAACGATATCATGTTTAACTTTGGATGTACAGTGTCAAACCAGTGAAGTAATACCCCCGAAATTTATATGAAAAAAAAGTTGACTAGTTCAAACTTAAATCAACTCTCATAAATTACTTTGAGACTAACTATTGCTAAAAACACAACAATAAACATCAAATAACCACCGTACTGTACTGTTGTTTAAGTTCCGTGTACGATATCACAGTGTGTTTCTTTACCCCAGGGTGTAATGAACGCGCACAAGGGCTGGGTGACCGGCGTGTGTGTAGTGGGCACCGGGCAGAGCTCCCTGGTGGCGAGCTGCGGGCGCGACGCCGCCCTGCGCGTGTGGAGCGCCGCGCTGCGCCCCGCCGCGCCGCCCGCGCAGCTCTCCGACCTGCCGCACGCACTGCGCGCGCACCCCGACCCCAACCTAAGGGCGCTCTACACGGCCGGCAAGTGAGTATACTACAGATACATTAACGTGGATACTCCAGGGTAGCCCAACTAATTATTATTTTCTTACATTTTTTGCAATTTGCTGGCCAGTGCTAGGTTGTATGTGGATGAAAATATTGTTCGCAGCTGTAAGACATATTTAGTTACAGAATTATAATCATCAAAACCGCCAATACAACTCCAAGTTCTTTAAAAGTCGAAGAATTCTTCGACTTTTAGACATACAAAATTCAAATCAACATACAACTGGCCTGCGAATTGCAAAAAACGTAAGAAAATTTGAATTTTGCGGGCTACTCTGACGCTTTTACATTTTAAGGAATCAGTCCTTCCACAGAAGTATTAAATTCACTGTGAACTTTATTGTTAAAACTTACTGTTAATAACATTTTAGAGCGGATTGTAATTTATGAGACTAGCTACCTTAGTTTGGTCGACCAATAACATTCATTTGGGTCCAGTAATAGAATTAGGACGTTTTCAATTTAGACGTTTCGTGTCGCAAGGCTGCGGCGCCGAAGCAGTGCGTTTGTCGTACTGCGTACGGACGTTCGTTTGTTTTCATACTAAGCGCGCAGTACGCGTGCAGTACCGGCACTGCTGCCGTACTGCGCGCTTGGTATAAAAACAAACGAACGTCTACACGAAACGTCTAAATTGAAAGCGCCCTTAGACACACTTACACCATGAGTTAGTTATAATAAGCCGAACTGTTTTAAAACTTGTTCTCATTCTGTCAATCATTTCAAGATGACAGAGAAAAAACGTAGTTTTAAACACGTTAAGTCACGGTGCCTGTGTGGGCCTAAAAATTAATGTTTTCTACCAAAGTATTTAGATCACTAATGGTCACTAATAATAAATTAAATTTATGTTTTAATTGTTACAATTGTTGTTTGGGGTTCTGTACACCTAACTGACCAGCCTTGTAACTCTAGAAAACGGTCTTGTAGTTTAAAAAAAGATACTTTGGTGAATTGGGATGAACGTCATCTTCTTGTTATGTTTACAAACAGCAGTGCAAGCACGTAGGATTCGATAAGACACGATGAGATAAATTTGACAGTCATTCTCGATAAAATGAGTTTTTATGGAGTCAAAAACTCATTTTATCGAGAATAACTGTCAAATTTATCTAATCGAGTCCTTTCGAACCCTACGTACTTGCACTGCTGAGCCCAAAAAATCTTTGCGACATTGGATAGTGCTACTAAAACCTTTCGGCGCTCGAATGATAGCGTCAGTACGGTGACGTTTGTTCTGATAATGACGACGATCAACACTAATTGGGATTGTAATAATGTCGTTATATATAACTGTAAGAGTTGTTATGTTGGTAACCCGTGAGTGTGTTGCAGCGGCGGCGAAGTGCGCGCCTGGCGGATCACCGTCGAGCAGTGAGCGACCACAGGTGCATACACACACACAAACAAACAAACATACATTTTCTATAACTATCAATCGAAATATATTGCAATATGACACGTACAACACATTACTAGGGCTGGCAGGCCTGACCGTGCACGGTTTTCATTCAAAATTTCGCGATTTAGTTACCAGACATGTAAACAAATATGTGTTTTTGAAAAACCAATAATGACTTCTAAATTCCACTTATAAGCTTCAGTTTCCTGTAACAACATTTTTTTTCAATCTCTTTTAATAAGTACTAGTCAATCTGAAATTGCCTTAATTTACATTTCAAATTTAAATCGTTAATTGGAAATAGCACAAGGAATTGACACTGTTGGCGTTGAAATACAATCGACATGAAAATAAAATCTTCTTAAATGACTGTCGAAAATGTGTATTTGTGTTGAATTTTTATTCACTTTAGTTTGAAAAAATATTCCACCTCAACCCACTCAATAATGGTAGATAAATCTACACAACCAAGCACCCACAACACAATATTCCACAATCAACACTTTGTACCATAGCTTTAGATGTCGCTAAATTATCACTAACCAGAGCAAACCCGAGTGTAATATTTGTTACATTTACGTATTATATGTATAAAACTTCATATTCACGTATAATATTATCATTTCTGCTATAAGAGGCTAGGTAATAGTTTCATTACTCTGTTGGACAGAACGGCAACTAATATACTTACTTATCTTGTTCATGTAGTTTTGATTTTCATTAATCGGCGCTAAACTATGAAGCTATCTTTAAAACTTAAGAAACATCTTTTCTTTTTTTGGGGTATTTATGGATGTATAAGATACTTTATACAGGGTGTAAACCACCTCATCACGAAGCCGTCATCCAAGCATTCTGTACATCCAACTAAGTAACTTTACGCAAAAATTATTCCTTGGAAATGACTTCTTTTTTGGGGTGAAAAATCATGTTTTGTGGTAGAACTAAAACATTGTGCTGATGGATGGATTGAATAGTACGGGGGTTGTAGAGATGTTAAAAGTAAAAGTCGGACAATACAAACAGTATTAAAAAAAACCTTGTCAAATAATGGCGCTTTGACCCCTCAATATCTCCGTAACTAGAAGGTTCCCAGGTATGGAGTAGAACAAAAAAATTATCGCAATGACGGGGAGAACAACTGCCTTTCGGCTTCGTTAAGAGGTATTTTACACCCTTTATAGTAGTCTTTAGTAGTATTAGGCAGGTGTAGTTAATAAATGAATTTGAATTTAAGGTGTAGTTTTGGGTTCTTTTGGGTCCTGTAGTTTTTCTCACTCATTTAGGAATGGAGTGATTTTTTTTGTAGTATTAGTACAAGTTTAAAAGAGCTAAGCGTACAGACAGCGGGAGCAACTTTGTTTTATACTATGTAAAGATTAGACAAAAAGTTCTGTATTTTCTATCTATTGCATTAGCAAGAAAACACGGAATATATAGAAAATAAGTAAACGTACGACAATAGAGTACGATTCCGATTACGATTTTGTGTGTACATGAATAAATAAATAAATAAATAAATATAGTTCTGCGTACCCCTAGGAATCTCGCATTATTTTTAGCAGTCGTATTCATAGCCAAAACTGTGTGATTAACTACTAAAGTCCAGTCGCGGAGCAGAAAGAATTTCGTACAATGACCTCTTTACCTACTATAGTGACAGTGGTCACAAACATTTTGTTATTAAGTGCGGTCTACATGAACTATTTGAGGAGAAAGAAAATTGACCAACGTATTAAGTAAATTATTGTTATCATGTAAATTATTTATATAGATGTTATATTAAGTATAAGTTATAAAAATCGAGGTACAATTACTAATTCGGCAGAAATCAAAATTATGTCTGCATTTTCGGTCGTGCCAACCAAAAAACCAGATGCAAACAAGAACAAACCTAACAGTGTAAGGTAAAAGCCCCATCCAGTCACCGTTTATCTGTGTTTCACAGATACTTGTTTACATGTATCGAACGAACATTTTGCCCGAAATTATATGTAATCTACTTTCAAAATATTTATAAAATCGACGTCATGTTTTTTGTATTACTCCAACTTTTTGTTCTTTTTAAGTGTCTAGTATTAATATTCTCATGTAAGTGAATAGTGACGTAATTCTTAGGAGAATAAATTATCTTAGACGTCAAAATGTTTACAATCCCCGAGGACGGCGGCCATTGCATCTGTGCGAGCGAGACTCATTATATTTACGCGGGAGTGACAGAGACAGGTAATAACAGATTAATGTACGAAATTCTTCCTGCTTCCCGTCCGGACTTTAGGAGCAATTAGATCTCATCCGACACCTGGAAGCCGACTACAGCAACTCAGGTTATACGCATTATCAAAAACTAATGTGATATATAGGTGTGTCGCACCATCCGCTTGCGCACGCGCCGCCGCTTCACCCCCTCTCACTCCCACAGACAAAACTGCGCTTCGCTCTTAACTTGCCATTTTAAACGAGCGGAATTGGGATGTGAAGGTAAATTGAGATGAACTTTGAAAGGATGTCCAATGTTGAATTCATTGTCATTACCAAACAAACAATAACGTTGAAACAATTAATTTAATTAACATAACAATCCCCTTCAATGTTTCTCTCAATTCACTTCTGCGTCCCCGTTTTAACGAAACTCTTTAATGGCATACATATCTAAAAACACCGACAGCAGTATTTTCACCAATTCAAAATAATACAGTTGGTGGACAGCTGTTGAAAAGAGTGCATTCTTTAAATTTATCAATGGATGTTTTTCCTGTGAGTTTTTCCCTGTTCTAACCTTATTCAGTTGTTCTACAGCTTTCCTTTTAGTTACTAACACATCTTCTACCAGTTCTGATGTTTACCATATATTTAATTGTTTGTACAATAACTCTTCCATTTACTAACCTAAGCTTTAAATGTTGTGAGTAGTTTTTTTAGATGTTTTCATCCTGAATCTTACCCCTTTAATAACTTAATAACTATTTATATTTTAAATAGTTCAACTTCCCAACTTTCGGTGGGCAATCAGTTTCTGTTTTATAACACCATTTTTTTATAAAATATTTTGCCAGCAAAGGATGGAGGCACAATATTGTAATAACGCACTTTAAATTTCGTATTTTCGCCATTTATATCAAATCAACAAAAATATTCAAAAATACATTTTGTATTTACTTCATCTGCACTAATACGCACACAAAAAACTTAAAATCGAATTGTGCTTCCACTGTCATTATGAGGAAGGCACCACACTTATCGACGCAGAATCGGCTTGAGCCGATTAAAAAGAATTTGATGTCCATTCAAAAAAAGCGAAAAGACCCGCGCGGCGTCGTGTCGCGTCGTCAACCTACAACCTTTTAACTTTTGTTACATGGACATTAACTGCTTGGCTTGAATGGCTCTTTCCGGCTTAAGCCAAACCCGCGTCGATAGTGTAGTACCCACCTTATACTTACTAACAACAATCACCAAAAACCACACGGCAACTACAACCTCCATCCCCTCCCCAGTGACGGGCGCATCCGCTGCTGGGTGGTGCGCAAGAGATGACCAGCCCCTGCGTGCCCGGCCGGGCCGCCCGCGCCGCGCACGCCAGCCACAGTGTACCCCGCGCGACCGCAGCGTAGGGCTTGGAGGTGACGGAGGGGATACTACCGCCCGCGCCGTACACATGCTTGTAGATGACATTATGCTTGTTATGAAGGTACAATTTAAACTGGATTTGGAATATCTGTGAAGGTGTTATGGCAGTCTGTTGTATGTAACGATGCCTGCATTATTTGGGTTTCTTTTGATTACTCTAAAAAGGAGATGTAAAGATCAATAGTGAAGACCAACGTTCAGAGGCAGTCGCGGTTATAGATGGTAAATATTTGGAATATCTCTCGTGCCGTCTCACTCTTGCATTGTATAATCGCGACTTCTCTAAACAATGTCTTTTAGTATTATGCAGACGTCCGTATTGAGCGTCAAATTTTACATTATCATAAAAGTGTGTACCTATACTATGATATAAGTGCAAGGATCATTTAGCTCTTGAATGGCATCAATGTGTCGTTTGTCTAATTATATTGAAATATCAAAATAGCAGAGTTCGTTCCAATGTTAGCCACGCGCCAATAGATCCTTGTACAGTAGTGACTCAATTGTTTGTCAAATTAATGACTGTTGTGAATCGTAATAATTTGAATAAACAGTTGAATTAAAGGGTAGATAAGCAGTGTCGTAGAAACAAAGGAGACATGAATCTATGTTTGTCGTCCAGTAGAATAGATAGTTAAGTAGATTGTTGCAGAGTTCGATGGCCTAAGCGATTGCAGAAGGAATGATGAACATAATAAAACATTAATAAACGACAACTTCATCTCGATAGTTGGCGAATATTTGATCTCTCTAATGTATAAATAATAAACTGAAAAGATCTTTCTTAAGAGATTAATAAATCATACAACGATTTTGCACGAAACGAAAGATGGCAGCACTATTATAGGATTTCTTTTCTAAAGACATATCTTGAATAATATAATGTTAAATGCTTTAAATATTTTATTATTTTTGAATCGAATTGCATTTTAAATTACGACCTAGCATTGTACCTGGATTATTTTAACTATGACAAACTCGACTGGAATAAAAACATGGACATTCCATTACTAAATCCAAATACATTGCAATATCAATTATATTCTACAGGATGGCCTAACACAAATGTAGGTGAACTACCGGCCTACCGTTTAACTAAAGTCTTAGGTAGCTGCGCGGTGCGAGAGGGGAGATTTTAAAGTGATTGTACCAAAATTAACTTAAGCTAATAAAAACTTTGTTTATCATAGATCATGTTAATATTAGTTTGAAGATCGGTTTCACACGGGAAGGGTTATTGGCGCACATTTCCGGGAGTGGGGGTAGGCTTTACCACACGTAACATTGTTCTTAAACCCTGAACTCGTTCATTTTCGTTTTTCCTTAATCATATTAATATTGGTCTAGCATAATATGGGAATCGAACCCACTTTTAGTAGCGTCGGAAAATTAGGAACAATCAAATTAAGAATGTTACCACTCCCAAAACTGCGCAGCTACCTCAGAAACCATCTCAATTAAACTGTAGGTCAGTACCGTATATAACTTAAGTAGTTATTAATAAGTAATATAAAAATCACTCATCTTATGCAATGATTATGAACTATTAAGTAATGAAACATATAGATTTTATCGTAAAAGACACGTAGTGTGTAGCTTCACGGAGTTTTAAGATATTTAGTTCGGGAATTCGTCGGTAAGTGTTAAATGGCGCTAGTGAGCACAACATGCCGTTTTGCATAGAAGTGGCCCAATTTATGTTGTGCCTTTAGCTATTTTATTCAAATCTTGGCTAGATTTTTATTTCTGTAAACTTTTTGCCACTTTCATTCAAACGTCTCGGCAGTATTAAAATGGTCACAAAAAAAATTTGACGATTAGGTTCACTAGCGCTATAGGTAGACCAATGAACAAACTACGATAGTTGTGTGATAGTGTGAGTATACTGTTAGAAGATGGCCTTCATGTAATAACATAGTACTGTTATTGTTGTAACCGAATTTATTTCAACGGTTGCGTGATGAGACGGGGATTTAAATTGGCTCAAATATTATCTCAACGTTTGTGGATGTCAATCTTTCTATATTTAAAAAAAACATGGTTGTTCAAAATGCATAATATTAATGTTGTGAATGTTTTGCCTTCTTCTTCAATTCCCCTTTCAATAAGTTTTGATATAAGATATTTACTTCCTAAATCCACGTTTCATCCCGTAACCTTCTCTTAGAGATTTTATTCCTTATTATTAGGAACAGCCTTAGCTTAGCTTATATTCCTATAAATCATTTAAAAGGCGTACCTAACTATTTAATATTGTCACGCGTTTAGTAAGGGCTCGAATACGGGGATGACATAAACAATTTTAAGTGTAATTGTATTATTATTTAGTGGAATGTTACCGAGATTTCGGGTTAGAAATAGTGCCATCCCCTCAGTTTGCCAAGGAGTGTAAACTACTCGTTAATAGGACTTCAACAATTTATAAAATGGAATTATCGCTCGAGTTATCTATTGAAGTTTAGGATTCATTGAAACTTTTCACTTCTTTATCGTTTGCTTAGTGACTAATCTGGTGTCCGAGTTTTAATACCGCCCAAGGGCCTCTGACTTGGCTTTACGTGTCGTCGAGAAATATCGATCAGGCAGGCAGGTTGGTTTCCTCACGACGATTTTCCTTCACTGCCACTTTGTCTGAAAGTTATATTGACGAGTAGTATGAAATGTTCGTAAATGATTAAATTGTCATTTAGTAGCCAATGTATGCCAAATTGTCCGCACAATCCCTGGCCATTATTATGGAAGCCAACATTTTTAGCCCAATTTAGTCAACTTGACGACATCCATGGCAGAAATCTAATTCTGTACGATTTTACTCGTATAATGGTAAATATCTGTTTGAAATAATAAATATTTTCTTCACCCGACCAATTTTGAATAGCCCTTGAAACTTCCTTTTTTTTTGGTTTGTAAAACGGGGGACCAAAACTTGATTGTATTTCTTCTTGGAACATCCAAAACAGTCACTTTTCATCAATAAAAAAGCCTATGGAATCATTACAAAATACTTGCAGAATTAGACTTTTGCCACTAAATAATCAGCTAGTTCCCACTAGGTTATGTTTTACCTATATACTTGAATCAACACGTCCACAACCACATCGTAGAGGTAGCATTAGATACACACACATTATTTAAGCGTAAGTATAAAGCTAAAGATACATAATCTGTGGGAATCAGTCTTAAGCCATTTTGGAAGTTGGCAACCTCGCAAATAACTGTCAAATATTCTCTACTTTGATTAATATTACGATGTTGCCAACATTCAGAATGCTGAAGTCTTAACTAAAGTCTGTTGAGATAATAAAACTATGAGATTAGTCTCCACTACTCAATCTAGAACTGAATACATTAATTATGATAGTCTGTGATTATTCGAATAATTATATTTTTGTACATTCCTGTGCTACGGGTACACATAGCAAGCATTACCATGTAATCACATTTATTAGACAAATAGGTCGACGTCAAATTATGTAGAAGTAACGTTTTTAACATTGTATACTGTCCAAATATATTAAACCTTATCTTAAGTGCACTAAAGGCTATGATTTTCAAACAAATATCTGTTTTATTTACAATAGTTGAAGGTTTATTTTGTGTTATCTCTCCCCAATGCGTTTTTCAGTATTATATTTTATAGGCGACCGCCTTGTGTATATTATTTTAAGTAGTATTGAATAAGAATCACAAATCATGAATTTAAATAAATAATCAAAGTTATTATGTATATAATTTGTATGAAATGCAGTTGAATGCTTGCGAGGCTATCAGTAATGCTAGGAGCTTTATTAACATACAAAGATATATTGTTATGTTATACCTGAATAGGATAATGTATGCCTTATGAGAATCCTTGCAATAATTACTTGTGAAAGCTACATTCTGCGTTCAATGAACACGTACAAGCAGACAAAATCATACTTCGACCATCTCATTTATATTTACTATTTGGGTTGAGATAGTGTTCGGCTTAGTTTTCCTAATAAGGGGATGACCACACTGTCATGAAGTTGCGAATTCGGCTTGAGCCAGTAAAAAAAAGAGCTCAATCAAGCCGTATCCAAAGTGTGTGTGGTCGAGCCTATGAAATAGAGACCTTCATAATTTCGGTAACATTTGCAATGACGCTCACACCTATCTCTACCCAAAAAAATTTTTTAGAATATTATTTTAAGCGAAAATACTATGAACATGTAATCGTTTTAGTTACCAAGTGGATGCGTCTGCGCAAGTACTGTGTTCTGGTGGCTTGGGTACCAGCGAGCAGCTAGTCATGTAGGGTACGCGTCTTACGAGTATGTGTACTGTCAATGTGTAATATATTAGTTTGCTGTGCTGTTTGTAAACTGAAGGATTATAATTTATGAATATAAAGAAACTTACTTAAAAAGTCATCTTCATGTTAGCCCAGCTTATTCCCAACTATGTTGAGCTCGGCTTCCAGTCCGACCAAATGATTAGTCAGCTAACTTCCCAGATATTTTGTGTGTTCTCTTATAAAGGGTGTAAAACACCTCTTCACGAAGCCGAAATGCACTTGTTCTCCTCATCATTGCGATCATTTTTTTGTTCTACACCATACCTGGGAACCTTCTAGTTACGGAGATATGGGGGGTCAAAGTTACAAATTTTTGACAAGTTTTTTTTTTAATTCATGTTTTTTTTGTAAGATTTTGACTTTTAACACCTCCACGACCCCCGTACTATTCAATCCATCCATCAGCACAATGTTTTATGTGCGTTACATTGAGTTCTACCACAAAACATGATTTATAACCTCAAAAAAAAAAGTTGTTTCCCAGCAATAATTTTTGCGAAAAGTTACTTAGTTTGATGTACAGAATGCTTGGTTAACGGCTTTGTGATGAGGTGGTTTACACCCTGTATAAATTCAAAAATTAGTTAAATTCAGTTTACAAACATCCTAAAATTCCAATTGACAAAATCAATTTTCATTGACATTGCATGTTTTTTTTTTATATTATCTGTTTACAATAATCATTTTAGTTACTATTGCATCAGGGAGTAATAAAATATATGAGATTATTATTATTCTTAATAAATTATAATTTGTGTTCTCAATTAATTTTTATCAGAATGTTTTGTACTGTTTAGACAATGATATTAGGTGTTTTATGATTTTGATTTTGATTTTTATTTTATTTCGATATGAATGAAATGTTTATTAAATAAAATTATACAATACTTAATCGATTTTTCTTGATTCCTTTAACCTTTTCACCGCCACCGTACACAGAACGCGATGCCTCGCCAGCGCCAAGCTATAAACGTAAATCGAAATGTACCGTAAACAGTAGTGATGAGGGTATCGTCTTAACGATGAATGAGATCTATACGCGAAGAAGCAGAAAGCAGAAGCAGAATCGCAGAAGTTCTGCGAGCTGATCGCAGTTATTGTTGCAGCTCAACAGCATTGAAGAACCGATTACGTAAAGACGTCGAAACAATGAAGTGATCGGCTCTTTCGGATGTGCACCGCACCGTTGTCTTCCAGATCCACGTCTTCGGGTATAGCCACCAGTCTCTTGGAAGCATTGGTTGGCACCTTGTCGAATGAGAAAACGACTCAAGTTCAGTTGCCAAGCAACATCACACCCAGAAAGCATTTTTTGGTAGCCTTTACGAAACAAGTCGACTCTAAAAAGTCGACCTACACAACATTTTTGGACGCTGTTACGACTATGTTTCGGTCGCTGCGACGAAAGAGCGGCATTTCTCGACACGGTAACATTTTGGTTTTTAAGTTACGACGCTGTATGGGAACATTCCGCCGACTATTTCAGAAACAATACGTTCATTCGTGAATTATCTTCATTCTTTGCAACCTACAAGAAACAAGTAAAATGTCAAAGAAAACTTTGCAATATGAAACAAATATATTTTTAAAAGTAATTAGTTGTAAATGTGTTGCGATATTTAGATACTAGTGGGAAAAGAAAAAAATGATAAAAAATGAATACATCGAAAATCATCGATGGGCCATCATATAATTGCAATTTAACCAGTTTATTGAAAGGTTTACATGGTTTTCATACAAGTCATGATCATTTTCAGATCTTTTAGTTTTAATCAAACTGTACACTGTTTATGCTAATAGTATGATATTTACTCGAAAGTAATCCATAAACTTAAATAAAAAACATTTGCTTTCATAGTAAAATTATTCTAGTCGTATTTGGTAAAAAAGTTACGACACTGCGTCGACTTGCAGACAAAGTTACTGAATTTATAATATGGTGCCTCTCACTTCTTCGCTTGTTGAAAACTCAACGATTGTATAAATGAAGTCGACACAAATCCGTACATATTGTGTTGACTTATCGACTACAAATAGTTACTGAGACACGTTCTGTTCAAACTGTGTAGACACTTTTACGACACATATTAACCGAAACGCACACAGTCGCATTGTTTCGAAACTATAACGAAACTTTGTCAATTTGTTACTGAAACAAATATTTTGCGACCAAAAAATACTATAAAAAATAAATATCGCTGGACATTAACACACAGCGCCACCTAGTACCACACTAAGCAAAGCTTGTATCGTGGACACTAGATAGTTGATATACTACATATATACTTTTTTGTTTGTAAATACATACTTATAATACATATAAACATCCATGACTCGTAAACAAATGTCCATGCTCATCACACAAACATTTGCTCCTACCGGGATTCGAACCCAGGACCCTAAGAATGTAAGGCAGCGTCACTAACACTACGCCATTCGAGTCGTCCCGCATTCGCATTGCCGCATCCCTGATTGCAGTAGTGCAATGATTTGAGCGGCTTCATCTGTAGTGATATCCATCTTCTGGGGTATTTTTCTTGCTGTAGCTGTTCACGAGTATTCACTTCAAAGGTTGAATAGCGAATGGCCCACACCGTTTGGCAGTTCGCGGTAGCGAATTGTACCCGTAGACGTGCGTACCGTCAGTGGGGTGGCCATGTAGGCCTCGACCAATGGCTAGCGCGCAATTGTGAGTTAGTGTCATATTGTGTCGGTAGAGTGCGCCATGGTGATAACCGTATCTCAACGCCACCGCGGCGGTCTGTCACCGCCAGGTGGTGGGGATGTCATCGGTGAAGTAGGAATAGCACCATGGGGAGACACAAATGCTTTGTGGCACTCCGGCCGCGATGGGACGCGCGCTTGATAGCGCGCCGTCAACCACCACCTTGAAGGTCCTGTCCATGAGAACGGAGGAGACCACACCTACACCTAGTAGGCGACGATGCGCGTCTGTCATTAACAGTTTGTATAGCAGACCGGCATGCCAAACTGTGTCAAAAGGTTTTTCCATGTCGAGGAATACTGCAAATGCTCGCTCCTTCTTGTTCACCGCCGTTGAGAGCAGGTGTAGTACCCTCAACAGCTGAAGCGTCGTCGAATGTTTCGAGCGAAAGCCAAACTGCTCGGGGGTGCGGCTTCACGTGCTGGTGCAGGTGTCGCAGCAGGAGTTGATCGAACACCTTGGAGATGCAGGACAGGAGCGTGGTGGGGCGGTAGCTTCCAGGCTTCAGGACATCTATGTGTGGCTTGTGCATCATTATGACGCGCCCCTCCTTCGACGCAGCCGGGAACGCCCCGGTGTGCAGGATCCCTAGGAACAGGCACGCCATTGCCACTACCGTTCGGTAATCGGTGTGTTCGTAATCCCGTCGGCGCGGGCGCCTGGGGCCTTTCTCGGCTTTGTTTTAAGAATGGCGCGTCTAACTGCAAAAGGCGAAAAGAAGATTGGGTCTTGATCAGAAGCCACCGGCGAGGTCAAGTACTCTCCAATGTACCTGTCGACTGCTGCGATGTGATCGGTGTCATTGGTTGGGGTAGACTGGAACTGACGCTCCAGGTGCTCAGCAAATATCTCCGCACGGGCTGCAACAATCTGGGCGCCCCGTCGCTGTGACGTAATGGACGTACCGGGAGTGGAGTATTCGAGAGAGCTCATCAGAGTGAGTTTGTGGATCGATGGCCAGTCTCCCTCTGCGGCGTCGATACGTTCCTCCCAGCCTGCGGTGTTGAGCTCCTGCAACTTGGCCCTGACCTTCCCCGCCAGTCGGTTGATCCTGACACCCCCTGCGTAAGTGCCTTTGTTGGGCGATCAAAAGCTTGGGGCGTTGTGATGCGTATTTTGACAACATTTTGCTAATGAGATCTGTTGTATTTAGGAATTCTAACTTTGTTAATTTAAAGGTCGTTAAACACACTTTTTGATACCAGTATTAATTGGATTTAATGTATTCGTTGCTTGCATGCTTGAAACTTATTTTCGAAGAGGTGCGCTTTTGGTGACGCCGAGTGTATTTATTCCGAGTGAATGTCGAAATTAGTATTTTCCGTTTGTTATAAAGTAGTCGGTCATGTGGTAGAGTAGTAGTAAAGTAGTCGGTGTGGTCATGTTAAATGCCCATGGCACACCCACTCCTATCAAGATCGGATACTTTACACTCGAAGTTGTAGACGAATTTGTGTGTGGAAAAATATAAAAAAACAGGGTATTAGACAATGCTATATTAAATATTGTAATGAAAAAAAAAGAAACAGTTAAATACTGAAAATGTATTGTTATGACATAGTTAAAATGAAGAGCTAGTCGTGGCGCTAGTGGCACGAAAATCTGAAACTTCTATTGAAGTCCGTGGCGGTGAAAAGGTTAAAATAGCTGAATGAACGCACACTTATTTGTTAACATACTTGTTTGATTCGTAGCAGGCGGACACCTGCTTTAAAAGATGATAATCATGATTGATTGAACCGGAGTGAATAAATGAAACTGAAGTTTATTATAAGTATATTTATTTTCTTAAATACATTAGTCAGTACATTTCACGTCTCTCGCTCAGTACTTGTACTTGGCGTGTTTGCTATGTTTCCGGTGGTGATGAGGGGGCGTGGCTGGCGACCGAGGGCGCCGCCTACTCTCCCTATCCCTGTCTCGGTCCCTCTCTCTCTCTCTTTCTCGCTCTCTCTCACGGGACCGCTCGCGTTCTCTTTCCCTTTCGCGCGATCTTGAGCGTGATCTTGACTTGCGATCACTGGGGAATGAAAATATGGAAATTATAGCTAATGCACACAGTTATACAATACATTTATTTTTATCATTATAGCAAAATATTCTTTTTACGATAGACAGGCTGAGGCCTACATAGATATTCTTTATTGAAATACAAAAACTACTTATTAAACACATTTTGATAAAAACTATACGATATTGTACACAGGGTAAACCATCTCATCACAAAGCCGTCAACCAAGCATTCTGTACATCTAACTCAGTAAATTTATGCCAAAATTATTGCTGGGAAACAACTTTTTTTTTGAGGTTATAAATCATGTTATGTGGTAGAAGTTTATGTAACGCACTTAAAACATTGTGGTAATGGATGGATTGAATAGTACGGGGGTCGTGGAGGTGTTAAAAGTTAAAATCTTACAACAAAAAAAACTAGTATTTAAAAAAAACTTGTCAAAAAGTTGTAACTTTAACCCCCCATAACTCCGTAACTAGAAGGTTCCCAGGTGTAGTGTAGAACAAAAAAAATAATCGCAATGATGGGGAGAACAAGTGCCTTTCGGCTTCGTGAAGAGGTGTTTTAAACCCTTTATAGGTTCTCAAACACATATTTTGAATGTACACCGATTTAAACAAGACTTTTTGTTCTACACCACAGTTTTCCACGTTTACACGTTTCCCAGCAATATTTTTTGCGTAAAGTTACTTAGTTTGATGTACAGAATGCTTGGTTAACGGCCTTGTGATGAGGTGGTTTACACCCTGTATATTCTGTAATCCAATTAAATACACACTACCTTAAATTATTTGATTTATAAATTATGTTGGTATTACGTTTGAATGAAATTAGCATGCTTCGCAGGTCTCTTAACAACTCTATAATTTACTCAAACCAACAAAATAGGTGAATAAGCCATAATTATTACGTATAACGGTTCCTCTTCGGCAGCGGTGGTGATAATGAAGGTTCCCGGGATTTCTTCGACTTCTTAGATGATGCTCTGTAAAACAAAAACCCTTCAATTAGCTCAAGTTCTAAGTTTATACAAGACTGCATTACTCCTAAATTAGGATTCAACTGTGAAATTACGATAATGCCCATTACACTACGTGACATTTAAACGCATGCTTAACCTTTTGAATGCCATTGTCACATATACGTGACTAGCAAGGGCGTTCCTGTACACTAAAGGCACAAATTATGTGATATAAAATGCGCGTTGTACTATACAAATAAATAAAAAATTGTTTTTAGAAAAGCCACAATTTTACCACGAATTTGGTGAAACTGTGGTTTTGAGGCACGCGCGTGGGTTTTATGCTCTGGCGTTCATAAAAATCATCAAAAAATTTGCAATCTTTTTAATTTTAAGTCTTAATAAATCCATTACAGCGCTTTGTTTTTTACTTTATTTAATTGTCGCTTTGTGTTGAAGCGAACAGGCATAAGTGCGAGAGAAGATATAAATATGTGAAGGCAGTTTATACATTATACATGTAGGCACTGGATTTTGTCAAGTACATATATTATCTTCTTCCAAATGAATTTAATTCTCTGCCTTCTCTGGCGGGTTTCTAGATAATTTTGCATCAAGTGACTCCCCTTTGACTTCTAACAGGCAATTTTATAAGAATAATGCCAGGGTTCCGACGTTCTGGTTTCTACCGTTATATTGGGGACACTATTCATCATCATAGTATAGTAGTCATATAATATGTGGTCTATAGCTAGGAAATGCAATCTTGAGTCACGATCGGCAACTCTGATCTCACATTTTAAGACTGGGGTCGTACGAGACTTACCGAGACTAAGATTTCGCCTATTTTTATATAAACCATCAACGCTGTCGAGCTGGCAGAGTACTGGTCGAAAATAATTTAATTTAAAAAAAGGGTAATCATCGACACGACGAAGAAAATATAAATGCGTATTCTTCCTAGAAGATAGAATCTCGAAAAATTACTCGAGTTCTCGCTAGATCTCCAGTAAGTTTTCGAGGTTACATTCCTTACCTATAACTCCCGATGTAACCGATATATTACTAACATAGTGAACCTAGGAGATTCAAGTAATATCAGTGGACGTTAACATTTGGTTATGTATGCAAAAATCACCTCTCCGTAGTAACCGCGGCTGAGGATCTTGAGGTCCTGGGTGTGAGCCCCAGCGCGGGCAAAGCTTGTTGGGTTTTTCTGTTAGAAAATTGACAATTATAGTCTAGGATTTAATTGTTCTTATACGGGGGTAGGCTCGCCTATTCTTCGGGACCTACTAACTGCTGGTATTGGGGTACAAATAAACGCTGTCCTTTTGAGTTGCGTTTTAATGCATACTACCGATCATCGGAGCTAGTGTACAAAGGAAAACCAGGTGAACAAATATACGCCTGTCAACGTCGTTGTAGTTTTCATGGGAGGTATAAATGTAATATACGTATAGTGTATATCGTTATAGCTTTTTATACTTACGTGGAATAGGTGTCGTCTTCGACGGGTGATCTCCGCCTCGGTTCTGGAGATTCTCTCACTTCTTCAACGGCTTCTTTTGCTTCTCGTGACGCCTGACGAGAAATATAATATTAAATGACTTTTTATTTTTCATAACCGATAGCTTCCTGTCATTTTTAACGTTAATGCTTATTTCTTTATTATTGAAAAAGGAGTAAGGTGAATGCTTACAATATCGCGATATGTTTAAGGTGTAATACGCACCTTCTTGATAAGTTTCCTACGATAGTGGTGTATCTGTTGCGTGGCAGTCAACCCAGTGCGTTTCGCTCGCACGCCAGCTTCCAGCTCGTCCGCGTACTTCAACACGCGCACCTCGATGTCGCGAAGTGTTTCACGTTTCAGAGCTTGCTCCTCACTGTGAAAAACGTAGGATTCTGATTGAGTACATATGAAGGTTTCTCAAAGGATAAAGACAACTAATTGCTTTGGTAACTCTTACTACTGTAATTGGTCAAATGATATGCCATTAAAATCACTTAACGTAAGTGTTTTGTATTTTTTTTGTGTAGGCCTTTCTTCCACCTGCCTTGTACCTTTTTTACTCTACTTTCACTTATTGTCTCAACATGACCAAACCATCTAAGAATACTCTTTTAACCTTTTCACCGCCAACGTACACAAAACGTGATGCCTCGCCAGGCGCCAAGCTATAAATGTATAGTAAACAGTATTGATGAGGGCATCGTCCAAATCGATGAATGAGATTTATACGCGATAGGTTAAGATTGAATTACAATTTTTCGGATATAAATAAAAACTGATTAAAAATTTCCATGTTTATTTTATTTCACAGTATCCCTAGTAAGAAAAAACAGCATAAATTATAAGTATCAAAGAAATAAACAAATTGCAGCAAGGAAATGAGGTACATCTCTATTTGTTTTATGAGGTCATTCTTTGACTTCATTTCAAGTCCTTGGCGCTCAGAGCACGTTAAATTCAATTCTGATTAGGGATGTGGCCAATGATCTTTCTTCTATTTTTGTCTACTAGGGTTTCTTTTTAACTAATTCAGTAACCATTTCAACTTTGTTAAATTCGCACTTCACAGTCACAAGATACCTACAAGCGACACGCATCGCTTAGTGTTGTGGCTTACCGAACATTCACATATATTAAATTATTACTTTTGATGAATAAATGTTGCTATTATCTTATTATTAAATGTTGTTATGTTCTGGTTAAAACACTGAAGAGTCCGATTTCACACCTTGTAAAATGTTTAAAAGCGCATTTCACTACATATTTATTTACTTACTAGCTGACTCGCGCAACTTCGTCTGCGTCTCATAATTTGTGATTTAAACTATCCTATCTCTCAAGTTGGATCGAACTGCACATGGTGTGCGAATCTTATTATAATCGGTTAAGTGGTTTAGGAGTCCATTCAGGACAAACATTGTGACACGAGATTTATATATATTAAGATTACTATTAGTAAAATATAATAGTACCTTCTGTTACAAGCAAAGTGAAAGAATCCGATTACTACCTACCTGCACTATGCCAAAGAGACCTTGACAGCCGTACGTTTATGACGTAACAGACTTCCATAAAAATCCGTGGCGCCCGGGGCACTGACTTGTAGCTGATAACCAACTGTTTCGTAGAGATGGGAATATAAGTATCGACAAGGATTGCTAAAAACTATTTAATTCCGAATAAGCACCCATCTGAAGGTCGAAATTAGTCAATTTTCCCTTTGTTAAAGTAGTTAACTAAATTCATACTTTACTGACATTATACAATATGTTAGTTTAAACGAGGGATATATTCAAAACCGCAAAAGTCCATGATTACATGATACTAATAAACATATAAACAGATAGATTCATACCAAAAGTCCCGCAACGTGTGTACACACTTGCGCTTATCGCAAAACACGTGTGCAGGTTCAATGACTTTTAGGTATAATCCGCATCTTCCCTTCATACTTTAAATCTGGCTTTGGACAGGCAAATATCTAGGTATTACTACTACTAGGTACTGACCGAATGTTCGCAGTCGTTAAATGGCTCTTGGCACACTATCACTAAATAACACTTAACACGAACCATAATGTCATCATTCCAGTGAAGAATACTGGAATAATGCCAAGACGTAATTTTTGGTTATTCAAGGACACGTTTACAGGACACTCTTAATATCGCGAAGTAAGTGGGGTTGTTTGTTTATGCGATACGCGGAAACGCAATATTAGACATGCGGAAGTAGCGGCGCCTGCGCATACATTGAGGTCAGCGCGGGGTGGCGCGGGGGTGTGCCCTGTCGGTGCATCGGCGACAACACAAAGGAAAGGGCGCAGTTTGCGCACGGAGCTCAGGACCGGCACGTGTTTTGCCGCGTGAGTTCACTTCTTGCGCGCTCAGTGTCCATGAGTAATGCATTTTATTAGACAAATTGTGTCAAAAATTAAGGCTATAGGTTTTTTACATATTTGGGTTGAGAATCGAATACTGAAGACCTTCCCTCAATATGTACCTCGTTTAACCTAACACGCTGTATTGTTTCCTAAAATAATCATCATTCTCTTGCCCTTATCCCAATTTATTTGTGGTCGGCGCAGCATGTACTTCTTCTTCCTATTTTTCGTCATCTCATCAGACACTTCTTTTCTTACCATGTCCTTCTTAACACATTCATCGTTTCTTTGGTGTTCCTGTACTCAAATACCCATCCACATTCATACTCAAAATTTTATTCACGACATTTTTCTCATTCCTCCGCATCACAGTCATATAAATAAATATTTCAACGTGTGAAATCAAACAATGATAACTGACGCGTCACATCACTGGCCGACTATACAACGTGTAACAGAAAGTGTATAGTCATATGAAAGGGTGTGCTACAGATCATAAAACTGAAAAACTTTTTCTTTGAGACCACCATCGAAATCGCGAAAAAATAATCAACGGCCCCATCTTAAATTCCAATACCTACTCGACCAAATGTAAATAAATAAATAAAAGAGAGACTTTAAAAATGTCTTCTTTTGCGTGGAAAAATATCATAGACTTAGTATATAAGTTAGTTAAAATGAAGATCTTCTAATGAAGTCGTGGCGCTGGTGGCACGAAAACCGGGAACTTCTATTGAAGTCCGTGACGGTGAAAAGGTTAAATGTTTGATGTTCTTTAGAACAGTCAGGAACGCAGTACTCGAAATCAACGTGACCAGATGTATAAATGAAGTCGTAAGAGTATTTGTGCAGATCAAAGCACCCTAGCAGTTGATGTGCTGTGGTTTCTACTTACCCCCATGTCAGCGTCACATTGTAAAAACCGTTAGATCGTAAAATAACTAGATAGATTGTAAACTCTCGAAAGATTGTCAAACGAACATACTGCTTATAATATGACGCATTATTTTTCGGTAGATTATAATCTCATGAAGTGAAACCGTAATATTGTGAAATGTATGCGATGGAAGTCAACCCGCGCGGTGTCAAGGAGGCGGAGGGAAGGCGGGGTCCCCCTTGCCCAATGGTACCAACTAACTAACCTAACGTGGGGGTGCCCTAAGTCCTGGTTATGGGGGCAGAGCTACTTCCGTCGCATGCATTTCACAATATTACGTTTTCACTGCGATAGATTACAATCTACCTAGATTGAGGCTTGGGATTAAGCTGCTCCAGTGAAATTTGCTATGTGAATGTTGAAATTTCGGACTTCACTTGTATATTATTGATTCCTCTATTTTATACACTGTGACATTCAATGAATTGACATGAATAGTTAGTTCCGTTTTTTTTTTAATATTACGAGAGTTTACAATCTCGCTAGAGATTTACAATTTTACGGTGACATATCTATACTAATATTATAAAGCAGAAGAGTTTGTTTGTTTGTTTGTTTGTTTGTTTGTTTGAACGCGCTAATCTCAGGAACTACCAGCTCGAATTGAAAAATTCTTTTTGCGTTGGATAGTCTATTTATCGAGGAAGGCTATAGGCTATATAACATCACGATATGACCATTAGGAGCGGAGCAGGAATGAAAAATGTTTAAAAAACGGGGATTTTTTTTCTCTTATGTGACGCAGACGAAGTTGCGTGGGTCAGCTAGTAAATTATATCTACCAGTTGATATGACTAGTGGCAACGGATGCGCAAGGTTGTGTGACAGTAAGGGTACCTGTCATGCAGCTGCTGCGATATGGGCGTGGTGGGCGCGGGCGTGTCGTCGTCGCTGTGCGCTCGCAGCGCGGCGTCGTCGGCGACGTCCGCGACGTCGGCGACGTCGGTGTCGACGCTCTCCCAGCGCGACGGTACGAACGTGCCGCCCGACAGCGCGCGACCCGCCGAGCTGTCCGCGTCCAGGGGGATGCCGTCTATGTCTTCGTCCACTAGAATACAATACATTTCATTATTTACTGACGATTGATGGCTCGTGATTGTACAGCCATATTTCTTGAGTTAGATTTAAATATCATGTGGTTGGGTGAGAGTCTATTGCCAAAAACCGGGCACAAATCCGGGCACAAATTTCTTTGCCCGAATTGAACTAAAGAGTCATGAATAACAAGCGCTACGCTATTTTGACCGTATGACAGTTTTGTCAGTATATTACAGGCCAGAAAGTACCTTAGCAGCCGATTCCTTATGCCTTCCTTTCAGAAACCAGGCATTCTATGAAGAATAACGAAAATGAGTTCTGAATAAAATTGAAAGTGGCGCCAAAGTAAAAATCAAGTGAGATCAAAATAAAAATTTTGGTTTATCATCATATTTGTCATTTTCGTGGTTTTTACTGATATCGAATACGAGGTCAAAACGAAAATAAAATATGGCGAAAACGAATATTTTCGGTGCTTTGGTCATGGCTGTCATTTTCGTGGTCGCTGATAACGAAAGTGAGGTCAAGATGATAATGACAGGGGGGTGAGAATAAAAAAAACCATTGTTACGTTTTTTTCGGCTTCCCTTGACACAAATTTGACCTTTCGCCACTGGACGTCTAAGGTTCTAACTACGGTCAGTCTTCCTAGTATACATACCGGGTATGCCATCGATATCGTCGTGCACTGCTTGCGGCCTGGCGCGAGGCGTGAGGGGCTGGCGGGCGTGCGGCGCGAGGTGCGGGGGGAGCGGCGCGGGCGGGGGGGGCGAGCGGCCGGCGCGCTCGGCGGCCAGGCGGCGCAGTGCGGCGCCGTCCAGCGGTCCGCCCGCCGCGTTGTCCCACGACTCCTCCGACGCCGACGAGTGCGCGGGAGAAGCGCCCGACTCTGACCCGTTACCTTCCTCGCCCTCTGCGGGGACGAGCCCTGGGACTATGTCAGTCTCCTGTAATATGGATAAACAATTGTGTTTTAACCTTTTGACCGCCGCGTTAAAAACGAAAAAGCGTGCCCTTGGCGCTAAGTTATGAATTCATCCTTTACTAAAAAAAGTACAGTACCTACCCGTACTTTTTTTAGTAAACGGAAAAAACCCCCTATTCACGTAAGTATTTTCTGTCAAATGACAATGACATAATAACAATAACGTAGCTTATTTATATGGTTTAAGATTCCGGTTTCATTTCTACGTAATATTTCGTTTAATACTACAGTAAAATGGTTACTTTTTTTGGTGTAATTATGAATAAAAAATGCAACGACCAGGCGGGCCCAAAAAAATTGTCTCCTTTGTTTTTTTCCGCCCAATCATAAATGTAAATCTATAATCAACTAACACTCGACTTTTATAGAGCGCAAAATTCAGTACCTATTATAAAATTTCTCAAACATAAAAGTTCAATAGCAAATGTTTTATTTGTATACTAGTGCAGAATTCAGAGTAAATTAAATATAACGTAGATTGCCGTCGAGGTCGATATTCTTGTTATATTGACTGCTACCTACATCACTACATATCATATTATGGTGATTGTGGCGTCGGCACTATGTTTTTCAAACTTTATAACTGGTCTTTTTTTGTCATTTTACGTTACTAAAGATGAAATCTAACGAAAGCAATTCACTTCAAATAAATTAGGAAGAGCCAATTAACAAGGAAAATAAACAACATAATGCTGTTAAATGACATTTATTTACGTTTAAAATTCTGTCACGCAGTCGTGACCGTGGCGTGCCAGGTACTTTTTGGTTTGTCGTCTATACACGACTGTGGCGGTCAAAAGGTTAAATTAATCAGCTGCCCCTGTTCCTTGTCCTTGTCTGACGTAGTGTAGTTCCTTGACTGACAACTTTGTAACAAGATGGGCCTAAGTGCTTTTCGCCTGCAATATCCTAATATGCGTGTATTTTTTTCTTCACTTAATTCAATTAATTACACTATTATCAACCCAAGAAAAGTATTAAAAGTTAATTTCAACTACTGCTTGTCGCTTAAAATAATACCAAACTCCTGCAATTTTCTATGACAGTTCAAACATCCGTGATTGTCGCGACCATACTTTGACGTCATTAATCTACCTTGTGTTTACATCTATTTTTGTGGCCTTAATAAAGTAATTTTACTAATTGTGTGTGTTTTCTTCAAGCAAAAATTGCGATAACGACATTATAATAAAATCGTAGTGCAACTTTACCTACATTTAAAAATAAAAGTTATTTTTTGACATATGAATTTTGTTGTCACTACCGCCGTTATCGAGGACGACGTGTTTTGAGAGTGTGTTCCGTTTCACCAAAAACATGCTACATAAAACAATAAATTGTAAAATAAGTGATGTATTAGAAACTTAAACAAGCGCACCATAATGTTATAAGGCATTTTTAATAAATAAAAAGAGTTTTGGATTTCTTACATATTCCCTACTAGCTTTTGCCCGCGACTTCGTTCGCGTGGAATAGTGACTTCCGGCAGATTTTTGGTTTTACTCAAATTGCTGACTCTTGACCAATAGATGGCGCTGTATGTCCGGAATAAATTTATTTTTATTTTATTTTTTGTAATAAAAACTATCCTATGTCCTTTCTCAAGTTCCAAACTATGTCTGTACCAAATTTCACACAAATCGGTTCAGTAGTTTAGGCGTGAAGCAAAGACAGACAGACAGACAGACAGAAAGACACACAGACAGAGTTACTTTCGCATTTATAATATTAGTTTGGATTGGTTAATTTTCATTCAAGATGACTTACACAATGACAGACACCCAGCTCTATCGCGATAAAGGTTCCAGTTTCCAGCAAACCATATCCTTTCCTCAGTACGATTTTATTTAGAAAAGTGCGAATTTTAAAAATGTATGCAGTAACGCATTAACTATCGCCAGGATATCGTTACAATGACCCACCTTGTCGTGGCCCAGGAAGACGTCGTTGATGTGCAGCAGGAAGTCGGTCGGGTAGACGGCCCAGTCTGCCCACGCCTGCAGGATGCGCGTCACTCGCGCGCGGAACCCTTCCTGCTGGATGCGCGAGGGCATGCGCGTGTACGCGAGGTGACAGTTGCGCATTATCTCTGTTAGGCGTTGTTGGAAACTGGGGGAAACAAAGAGAACATATTTTGAGACGTAATTAGATCACAGATCATCCAGGAACAGTTTGCGATTCGGTAAACATCTTCGGAAATACGAAGATTCCCGATGAGAACACTTTTTCTGGTTTAACTGTGTCCGGGTTTGGCTTTAGATTTCACATTTTCTATTTTGCCTATTTTTAGAAGGTTTTAGGACAAAACATAATGTTTGTTCACCTATATTATAGAAAAAGTGACTGCTACGATGAGGAGAATGATGAGGATTACAAAGAAAAAGGTATACTAGCTGACCCACGCAACTTCGTCTGCGTCACATAAGAAATAAAAACGAAAGGAAAAAAAATCCCCTTTTTTGCAACATTTTTCATTCCTGCTCCGCTCCTAATAACCGAAGCGTGATGTTATATAGCCTAAAGCCTTCCTCAATAAATGGACTATCCAACACCAAAGTATTTTTTCATCTCGAGCCGGTAGTTCCCGAGATTAGCGCGTTCAACCAAACAAACAAACAAACTCTTCTACTTTATAATATTATATATAATATATATAAGTATAGATGAGGATTAAAAAAAAACACGTATTTTTCGTGGCTGGCTTTACAATATTAAGAAACTCACGCGCTCCTATAGGCACTAGCGTT
The DNA here is from genome assembly GCA_916618015.1 of Xestia c-nigrum. Lineage (NCBI taxonomy): Eukaryota > Metazoa > Arthropoda > Insecta > Lepidoptera > Noctuidae > Xestia > Xestia c-nigrum. The sequence goes on along the minus strand of OU745245.1, from coordinate 5,675,559 downwards.
AGTGAGCTTGGCGCCCGCGTTGTGCAGTATGTCCGACAGCAGGTACAGCCGCGCCACGCGACGCTGCGGCGGGGTGTGCTGGCCCGCCAGAGATTCAGCCAGGCAGTTTGACACCTACAATACAAACACATTTAACCTTTTCACCGCCACAGTATAAGCGCTCTACTATTTTGTCACATATTTTTGTCGTTTGACGTACAGGGCACGCGCTTGCTTGTCACGTATATGGCGTCCAAAAAGTTAATGTGGCATAATTATACAAGGGTCCATAACAAAAAAAAAATAATGAATACCTGTATTTTTTCTTTTGTTACATACATCAAAATTGACGAAGATTCGACGCATTTAAAATTCTCAATACGTCATCCTTGGTATATTTTTTAGAGAGTTCTGACGTCACGAGCCCCCACTACCGAGTTTTGATCCATTTTATCTTTGTCAATATTCATTTATTTAAAAATAACAAAAATCACGTCCATTATTTCCTAATACTCTAGTTGATGGACTGAATAGATTTGATTTGTTTTGAAACTGTCGTCATGCGTATTACTTACGACGGATACTAGGGTTAGACAAATCACTAAATAATAAAAACAGTATTTTTATAAGATTCTAAATATAAAAAAATAAAAAATGTGTTTGCCAGATGAATAAAGCGAATTACAAACAATAAGACAAGGGCGATGCTCGTTAGACCTAGTAAAGTAAGAGTAAACGAGACGGAAATATATTTCTATTCTCCATATCCTCCAAGATTCAATCGTTAATCAATAACGTGCCAACATTGAAGGCCCAACAAAATAGTTTCTATTAGCTAGCAAGTTTAACTATGTACTGAAGTAAGCTAGTAGTACCAAATCCCAATTTCGGTCCAAGACTATCGGTATCTTATAGGGATACTAGCTGACCCAAGCAACTTCATCTGCGTCACATAAGAGACAAAAACGAAGTAAAAATTCCACGTTTTTGCAACATTTTTCATTCCTGCTCTGCTCCTTATAATCGTAGCGTGATGTTATATAGCCTAAAGCCTTCTTCGATAAATGGACTATCCAACACAAAAATATTTTTTAAATTCGAGCCGGTAGTTCCTGTTATTAGCCCGTTCAAACAAACCAATTCTTCTGCCTTATAATGTTAAGTATAGATATGCTAAAACTAATCTAGGCATTCCTTATCTACGCATAGATAAAACGGGACAGTTTTTGGAGACTACCTATAGAAGCGAAAACTAAGTAATCCAAATTAACTTTATCTAAATTGTATAAGGCTCATTTTGACTAACTGTCCTGTGAAAGCGTTCGGTGACGATGACGCGACTTCTATGAATTTTGTTCACCTAAAAAGTGCTCAACGCGCCTTCAGAAGTTTTCACTTGAACAGTATAACATACCTCAGGCGCCGCCTCTGCATGCTCCAGACACCACGCCATGGCGGCGCCGATGCTGCAGCGCGCCGGACTGAGGCCGCGGATCAGCTCCTCTAGGCGGTCGCGTTGGCTAACAAGGAGACAGAAATCCTTTAATATCTTTTTTTTTTAATCGCTGGATAACGTCCAGCGATTACACAGCAGTCAAGCACTAGTTTATATCAATTAAAAAAAAAGAATTACTTGTTCCAAATAACACATTTTTTTAAATGTATTTAAGTGTTGTATCGAAATTCCGGGACAGATGTATCGGAAAAAAAATAGTCCTAAGAAAGTCTCCGTTTCTTGTCTCTGTTCTTTCTCGAAGTTTAGGCAAATAGGCACTACCTATTCCTATCACTGCTCATCACACAAACATTTGCTCCTACCGGGATTCGAACCCTTAGGGTCCTGGAACGGATGGCAGCATCTATACCACTACGCCATTCGAGTCGTCAAGAAGAAATGTTTGTTAAATTGAGTAGATCATGCCTTCTCGGTACCGTTTCATGTACCGGGTACGTTTTATATACGTACCGTGTTTAAGTACTCCGCGTGTTTAAGTACTCCACAAGCCTTGTTGCTTAGTGTGGCACTAGATGGCGGTGTATGTAATATCCTGCGATATTTATATTTGATCATATATACTTACTTGTTAGACAGGGTTCCTCTAATGTTTTCTTTGGCGTCTTCTTCCTCCACCAGTTCGTCGGGCATGCCGGCCGTGTACAGGTTCATGACAGGAGGGCGCCATACTGAACCGCCTAAAGAAAACTACATCTTTAAGTGGGTGCATTATGAAGGTTGGCAACATCGCGAATAACTGTCAAATATATCGCTGTTATGATTAATTTCTCTAATATTCTTTTTTTAAATTGGAATATGGCTTCGTGTTGCACTTAAATTTATACAAATTGGAATAAGTTAGTTATACTGAGAAGCACTTGGAAATCTTCTGAATGTTTTTTAGAATCACAACTACGACTGGTACAATTCCTTATCGTCTTTATTGCAATACTTAATCACTGCTTCAGTTTTCGAGTTCGTGAAGCTGAATTTTGAGCCAGTTTATATAATAAAAAATTGCCATCGACACAGAAGAATACTTTAGTGTTTCAACAAAAAAAATAGCAATGTTCCGTAATTTCATTAATTCGGTTATATTTATTTAATAATCAAAACAGCAAAATATTTATCCCTTATTTTCGACGTTGTCAACTTTCAGAGCACACTATCCTAAACCAACATCATTATGGTGGATGGACTTTTATTTATTTATTAACAGAATAAGCAACAAATGTAACAGATCGATAACAGTTGAATATGTAACACCGAGCCAATTACAAGTTCGCGCGGGTAAAAACAGAAAAAGTATAGTAGAAATCTTAGGATCACTTACAAGCACGATAAAAAGAAATATAAATTGCAACTAACTTAAACAGTCTGAGAATGAAAGAAGAAAACGTGTTGTTTAGCGGGCCTGAAATGGCCGCTTGACCAGAATCATTACATGAATCACGTTAAAAAAAATCCTTAAGGTGGATGGATGATCGAGTTCTTTGCCATTTTGTCGCTAGATGGCGACACATCCACAGTTTCGAACATTTTCAATTTTTACACCTAACATAGATATTTTTAATAGACAACTTTATTAAATGCGAAACCTAGGGCATTAACTTGATTTTTTTAGATAATCACTGTGCTTGTTAACTAGTATCATGCAAAGATTTCATCAAAATAAAGATTAGCCGCTTGAATATGCTCTTTACACACACATGCAAAGTAAATAGTAGTAACTTTCGACACCACTAGATGTCGTTTTATTCAAACATGGTTGGAAAGGACCAAATTATATAAAACATGAATGTCCTTACATTATAGCAAACAAATTTTAATTTATTTACTACACGGAACAGAGAAAAACAGTGGAAGTGCAATGCACCAAAATTACTGTAGGAACCGCTGTCGCCAAACTCACACATATAAACCGATAATCATATATTGCACTACAAAAAAACAATTCGTTTGATTCGTTGTTCAAAGTTTAGTCAAAATTAGCCTACATCAAAGATTTGGAAATAAACCCTGTCGTTCTACAAATAAAATTGATTTTGCTTTAGCGGCAAAACGTATTTACGATCTATAGTCACACTAGATTCGATTGACGAGTAAATTCCGCTACTCAACCATAGATGGCGGTATTCTCAGTGAAGTTGCAATTATGAACTTAAACGCGTAAAACATATGGTTGACATTTGCGTGATCGGTCGGTTTCTGCTGCTACTCGGTCAAGGCCGAACCACGTAGCATATTAAATTTATTGATCGATATCGATGGATACCTCATACTTTCTTCAATTCGCAAAAATAAGAGTTGTTGGGAGTATATTTATTTATTTGGTACACAACCAGCTGTTCATTTAAATTATTAATAAATAGACAGGCAGACAGGTAAATTTAAAATTAATAAAAGTGCTGGTATGTATGCATGCATGCCTTTTACAAGTGTTCAAAGGAGACAATTTTTTATGGGCCCACCTGGCATTTATTATTCACACTACACCAAAAAAAGTAACCATTTTACAAACGTATGTAAATGAAATAATACATATCTGTTATAGGTATATACGAGTATATCCATTTTTCTTTGATGCTTGCGTCTTTGGGAAACCTAAAAGTATTTTAAATGAAGGTTAGAGGACCTGCTGATGTCTATTTAGTGATCAATGCCCTTGCATTGCACTGCAAGCACTGTCTTTTTAAATTTTCTCAATCATTAATAAATTATAATAATTACGTTACTCTTTAAAACATTGATTATACATATTTTTGCTTTAAAGCGTTTATGCAATCTATTAAGAATAAAGGCGACCTTATACTTGTATTATAATGTAAAACAAAATAAATAATTAATTTAAAAATTGTTTATTCCTTGTATCGATATCAATCTATAAATTCAAAATTCGACTTGACCACATCACTACTTGAGTAGCGAAGTGCTTTCGAGAGTGTTCTATGGAATAGAATCAATCCAAAATAAACTTTATCTTAATGGTATAAGGTTGATTTTGCCCAACCGTTCTATTAAATATGAATAAATATTAACAAAATAAGAATATTTTTCGAAATCGATTAGTATCTTTCCTGTAAGAATAATCACAGATATAATTAATGTGGCAACACCGAATCAGTGTCCAACCATAAAATGAACGATTCCCTTTAGAGTAGGTACATACCGGTATGTGATGTGATGACAATCAACGAGTGTTGCTAACGTTTGATTTTGTATTTCCTCTTCTAAATCTTATACTTTTTTAAAGTTTTAAGGGTAATTACTAAATATAATTCTACATCACCTTGAAAAGCATCCATTGTACATAAAAATAATACTTACCGTCAATAAAAAACACTTCACTTTTCCATAAAAACTCTTTCACGGACGTTTGAATGGTTCTCAGTAGTAGAGTCGCCAAATATGCTAAACCTGAATGGTGCTTACTACTCAGTTAGCCGTTCAGACGAGCGAAATTTGAACTACAGCTACCATTTTGAGAACGACATTTTGCTGACAGTTAAAAACCCCGAAACATAAATAAACGATGTACAGCAGTCTCTGATTTACAAGTTGTAGGATGTTCTGATATTTAAAAAAACTGACCAAAAATACTGCCCTACGTTTCCCCTTTTTCTTGGTAAACTTCTTAAATGGGAAGACCAATTTATCTTGACGCACTTTGTGTGCTAATAATATTAAAATTTGCAAGAGTTATGAAAAACCAAAGTGGTTTGTCTGTGTACCTATTCACTTATCTTGCTGGTTTCACATGAATTAAATATGATTCAATCAATAGATGTAAGATGAAGATGAAAAAGATGATGTAGATGTAATCTTTTTACTTACATACAGTAGAAAGATTTTTAAATCCTTAGGTACCTACTTTAAATTAAAGGTAGATAATACAATAATTACATTAGTATTGTATCTGTGTGAACCAAAGGCACGTCGCAGATATTTTTTTTCACTTTCTGGCATTCTCTCTCATCTCCAAATAAAAATCATTTTATCAATCATAAAATGTAAAATTAGCGGGCAAACCCGCGCGCTAGCGCAAACTTGCTATAAACACAATTTTGATTCGCAAGATGTCAAGACAATTATAACGCATGGGCTGACTGGAGGAATGGCACAGCGCCATCTATAAATAATAAATGTTTACCGAACGTAAACTCGTATTACAACAGTTACGAACTGTTTCTCGTGGTTCTAAATATTTCTGTCAGATGGCGCGATTCAGTTCACTCACACATGTAAAGATTTTTCGTTTTTTATTGGGTCAAATTCTCCTAGAAATACTGTTTTTTTTTATAAAATTTGGGCGATTTGCGACCATAATACATTATAAAGTACCATTATACTTGCTTTTATTCTGTAGAAACCGTTTATTTACGGAGATTACAGAGCTTGGAAAATGTATGGCGAGGTCTTTCGCGAGGTCTGTCTAGGCAATCACCTTAAGGTGATTGCCTAGACAGACCTCGCGAAAAAGTTCGTAACTGTTGTAATACGAGTTTACGTTCGGTAAACATTTATTATTTATAGATGGCGCTGTGCCATTCCTCCAGTCAGCCCATGCGTTATAATTGTCTTGACATCTTGCGAATCAAAATTGTGTTTATAGCAAGTTTGCGCTAGCGCGCGGGTTTGCCCGCTAATTTTACATTTTATGATTGATAAAATGATTTTTATTTGGAGATGAGAGAGAATGCCAGAAAGTGAAAAAAAAATATCTGCGACGTGCCTTTGGTTCACACAGATACAATACTAATGTAATTATTGTATTATCTACTTTTAATTTAAAGTAGGTACCTAAGGATTTAAAAATCTTTCTACTGTATGTAAGTAAAAAGATTACATCTACATTATCATTTTCATCTTCATCTTACATCTATTGATTGAATCATATTTAATTCATGTGAAACCAGCAAGATAAGTGAATAGGTGGAGGTACACAGACAAACCACTTTTGTTTTTCATAACTATTGCAAATTTTAATATTATTAGCACACAAAGTGCGTCAAGATAAATTGTTCTTGCCATTTAAGAAGTTTACCAAGAAAAAGGGGAAACGTAGGGCAGTATTTTTGGTCAGTTTTTTTAAATATCAGAACATCCTACAACTTGTAAATCAGAGACTGCTGTACATCGTTTATTTATGTTTCGGGGTTTTTAACTGTCAGCAAAATGTCGTTCTCAAAATGGTAGCTGTAGTTCAAATTTCGCTCGTCTGAACGGCTAACTGAGTAGTAAGCACCATTCAGGTTTAGCATATTTGGCGACTCTACTACTGAGAACCATTCAAAGGTCCGTGAAAGAGTTTTTATGGAAAAGTGAAGTGTTTTTTTATTGACGGTAAGTGTTATTTTTATGTACAATGGATGCTTTTCAAGGTGATGTAGAATTATATTTAGTAATTACCCTTAAAACTTTAAAAAAGTATAAGATTTAGAAGAGGAAATACAAAATCAAACGTTAGCAACACTCGTTGATTGTCATCACATCACATACCGGTATGTACCTACTCTAACGGGAATCGTTCATTTTATGGTTGGACACTGATTCGGTGTTGCCACATTAATTATATCTGTGATTATTCTTACAGGAAAGATACTAATCGATTTCGAAAACTTATAAAAATACGATTACATTTTCTTAAAAATCTGTAATCAAGTGATTTTCAAACGGTGTTATATTTATTTTCTTTTAATTATATTGAAAACAAATAAAACACTCATTGATTTTGGCCTTCAAATCATTTTACCTGGCTACACCAACTGTCAATAATGACACATGCATACAATGAAATGAAAATAAAAACATTCAATGTGGTTTCGATTACTTTTGCGAAGTTTTTTTCATTTTGTTATAATGGACTCCTATACCGCTTTTATTGAAGACCCGGCTTTACCCTTGGACACTCAATCTGCTCATGACGATGACCCTGGCGCTATTTTGTTAAACGTTGAACCGGCTTTATATGACAACCTAGGCATGAACACTCCTGCGCACGATCTTGTTGCCCTACTAGGAATGAGGATTGAGGAACCAATGTGATGCGGCAATTGCGGCTTTGATATTATGCATCGCAGGAGACGGCCTCTGAAACCCGTTGAAATACTATCAGAAATTCGACTATGGACTGCTAGTGGTAAGCTAATGTTCTGTTTAGCAGTTTTTAAATAATCTTTTCTATTATCCGTACAAACTGAACAAAAATAAATATGCATATGTCTTATTTACAGTTTACAGCCCAGTGCTTGGTCTCTCATTCTTGCTGGATGTTGGCTCTCAACAATTCAGGGATTCGAGAAAATGAACAAAACACAAGTAGTGGTCACCAACGACAATTATGTGTAAATTGTGGATGTTCAATACTACGTATTAAACATCATGTTCTGCGTACAAATTCTGAAAGAGAAACACATAGGAAATGTAATTAGCGAGTAGATATTAACACGGCAGGTACAACCAGATTTTTTTATTTTTTTTATTTTATGTTTGTGTTTAGAATATAATTTATATGAAATAGAACATTGAGTAGAGAGCAGCGGTGGCCCAGTGGTGGCGGCCCTGACTTACGTTCAGTAAGTCGTGGGTTCGAACCTAGGCAGGCGGGCAGGCTCTCATAGAGAGGAGGCCTGTCCCAGCAGTGGGAACATTAATAGGCCGATGATGATGATGATGATGATTTCTTGGATTGTTTCTTTTTAACAGCTATTATTATTTTTATTCTAGGTCCAGGGTCAATTGCGAATTACCAAAATAAATAAATGTTATTTCATTTGCTTTATATCTGTCACCCAACCATTGGCTGTAATAGAAGTTAACCGGGATGAGGAATTTATCAATGCTATGATGCCGAAGTTGGTAACTTTCTTTAAAACATGTGTACTGCCGGAAATTATTTTGAGACGAGTTGAAAAAAATGCCAAATGTCTAGACATCAAGGAATTAAAAGGTATGAAAAATATATTATGTCTTACTCATTTCCTAACTTATTCCTCAGGTCTCTGAGGTGTGGGTTCAGTAAGTATAGTCTAACAAAACTGTAAATTCATTTGTTGCAGGGCAAACTGCTTCTTCCAGCATTTGATTCAGATCGCACGGAAATTATATAAATGGAAGTAAAAAGTGACAAGTAGAAGATTAATACTGCACGGCGACAGCAGCGACACCAAAGAGTAGCGCGTAGAAGAGAAGATATTTAGTTATAATATTTTTTATGTACCTACTTATCTTTGTCTGGTGGTACCAGTCGATGGTTCGAACCCAAGCGACTTTGCTTTGTGTAAATTATTTCATCACCACTGTTGAGAGGAGGCCCGAGTCTCAGCAGTGAGAACATTATAAACTATTATTATGCTATTTTTGAACGTAGCGATGTATAGTTTGTGTTATTTGTTAGTTTATAAGAATTTTCTATGTAGATATGTTTCACTCATGTATTTAGGTACCAGTCTAACAATTCAATTGTAAAAGAATATTTATTGAAGTTCAAAATTGTATAATAAGTTCTGTTCTGATTCTTGAAACATAAATGATATGGTTAGCTAGCAACCACTTGTGTGTTGTTGTGTAAGATACTTACATGTGCCGTTATATACACTTACGTGTGATGTTATATAAATTGTAATCTACGTACATAATTCTTTCTAATACTAAATTCAGAATCATAATTGTAAATATCAAAATATTAAAAAAAAACTATGTTATCTTTGTATGGTGGTACGAGTCGATGGTTCGAATCCAACCAGAAACTGAGAGTGAATAAAACGATTATTTTTATGAAAATATGAACCATAGAAAAATATTATTAATTTATAGTAAAGGTACTTACAATAAAAAGCTTTACAATTGAATAAAATATCTTTTATTTATTTAGTACACATCACAATTTATTTACACGTTATGTACTATTTAGGTTCAGTCACATAACAACCTATATAGGTACAACGTACCTTTATTACCCACAATAATTTATCTGAATAATTTGTTATGGCACAGATATTATAATACTGTTATGGTGAAAGGTATCGGATATCGAGCCTAGAAACAAAAGTATGCATAGAATGGATTGGAACATAACAATTTAACCTCTAGTAGTATATAGTATGCTTAGTAAATAAATTAAAATTTGTTTGCTATAATGTAAGGACATTCATGTTTTATATAATTTGGTCCTTTCCAACCATGTTTGAATAAAACGACATCTAGTGGTGTCGAAAGTTACTACTATTTACTTTGCATGTGTGTGTAAAGAGCATATTCAAGCGGCTAATCTTTATTTTGATGAAATCTTTGCATGATACTAGTTAACAAGCACAGTGATTATCTAAAAAAATCAAGTTAATGCCCTAGGTTTCGCATTTAATAAAGTTGTCTATTAAAAATATCTATGTTAGGTGTAAAAATTGAAAATGTTCGAAACTGTGGATGTGTCGCCATCTAGCGACAAAATGGCAAAGAACTCGATCATCCAATCACCTTAAATGGACAACCATAAAGACCATTTTAAGAATTTTAAAATTTAACTTGATTCATATTATGATTCTACTAAAGCGGCCATTTTAGACCCCCTGCACTTTGACGTAATTAGCCTGCCTTGGTCCCATTCTTCTTCGGGCCCAAGAAGAATGGGACCAAGACAGGGGAAAGATGATGACGTGTGAAAAATTGCCATGTTAACTTTCTGCTGTTTGACGAGAGAGGTTCAATGCAAATTAGTGGTCTCGCTCATTACTGTATGATCCACCCTGGCTTCGCCCGCGTCAAGTGATAATTGTCCCATGGGATCTTACTACCGGAATAATAAAAAATAATATAAGTATAAGTATCTTATGTTTTAACCTTGATTATAAACTATCTGTGTGCAAAATTTCATCCAAATTCGTTCAGTAGTTTTTGCGTGAAAGAGTTATAAACATCCATACATTTATGGACACTTCATTCACTAACAATATTTTGCATTTATAATATTAGTAGGATGACTGATTTTTCATACGTTTTTATAAAATAAAGTTTTAAAAGGCACTCTTCATTCACATACCGTTACTAAAATACTAACAGAGTAACTTCCAAACATTCTCAATTACCTTTAAACATCCTAAAGTCATCAAGCGACCACTGTTTCGGGGAGTCCCCCTGGAGCATAGAGAACAGCTTCCATCGATAGTAGACGTGCGCCGGCGACTGGTTCTCGAACAGGAACCGGAAGAACGGGTTGTTCATCTCCTTGTTCATGATTATAGCCTCGAACATCGGACCTTCACGGATCACGAACTCGACCATGCGGTGAATTAGCATGAGGATGTTTCTGGAGGTTTGGAACAGATAATTTGATTCATCATTGAAGAATGAAGCTTAAAGAAGATTTGTTTAAGCTTCATTCTTGAATGCAATTGCAAAGGCATTGGAATAAAAAGACACGACGTTTGTTCATAGATATCATGTGGCCTAACATGAACTTTTAGGAGGAAACGCTAGGGTAGCCTGAAAAATTCACCCTAACACATATCTTTACAGAATTATAATCATTAAAATCTTCAAATCATCTCAATTCTTTGAATCCCATTTAAAACTATTTCATGAAAAACTTGCTTACCTTTCTGTAGGAACTACTACTTTCACGATTGATTGCGACAGGATCTGAAACAAAACACGAATATTTAATAACAATCTTGCTTATTCACAGTGTTAAAAGGCTATTTTGGTGCTTGAATGACATCGAATAGCATTGTTGATAAACATAAGAAAAGAGACAGAAAGAAAGAAGTCAAGAAATTATATTGGAAAAACAAGATGGCGGAGCTAGAATTTGCCTAAGCGAAAAAACGCCCTATATTAAAATATATCAAGAGAAGAATGATTTACCTGTTCATAATCTTTCCTATCGTCTGGGTCACTCGGGTAGTACTCTGCGGGTCGCACTCGGGGAATCTAAAAATAATTTGAATTCAAATGCATATTATGTTAATAGTGTCACTTGTCGGAGATGTGACCGATCTGAGTAGCAAGCCTGAGCCTGATGGCTGCCTTTAGGAAAACTTGCATTCTAATCATACATTAATTCCGTCAAATATTCATTTAATTTCCGCAGCTTTACATTTTTGACATCAATGTCAAAAAATATTTTTAACACCGTCACATGAGCAAGTAACCGAAACAGAGTGTAAGCTTTTTAACAACGAGCAAAATTGTTACCTATTTTGGTAGGGTTGTCATAATAGGTGAATACAAATTAATCAAATATTTACTTACTACTCTTTGGGATAGTTAAAGTATGATATTTTTTATTCTAGTATTATTCATACAAACAGAGTAACGTGTATTGCCCTGACAATCCTGAGATTTTCAACTGGCTGTGCCAGCGTAAACCGGTTTTTTCCACTTATGCCGCGTACGCGACAAGCGGCCAGTGGTCACGCACGTGGTGCAACCGATTCGCGCGGTTGTATGAAGCTTATACTCTGTGCTAACGTGATGGATTTCTAACACTGAGATGAGGCTAAGACTATTTTTTTAAATGTTTTGAATTGCAGGAATTGTCGGTGCTTTAAATGGGCAAAGTTTTATTGTAGATGATTTTTATGTAAATTGGGAATCCGAGTTTACCTTCACTGAGGGTTCTATTACCTTATTGGCGAGATGTTTGGGCGGCTGCGCGTTGAAGGGTAGCCCTGAGGCCGGGGGCGGCTTGCTGGGCTGCTGCAGGGCGGGCGGAATGTAGATGGGGACCGGTGGGATCACAACCGCTTTGCCCCAGCCCAGCTTCATCTCGTAACTCATTATCTCTTTACCTGGAGGACAAAAAACAACGTTTTTAACGTAAGCATAGTAAACCGCATATCATTGGTAACGATTTAGCTTCGACAACGCTTTTATAACGTAACAGTGCCAACAATTGTTGATGTACAGAAGAGGTTTACTGTTTAGTACATCCAGTGCAATACGCTTTGTTACCAATTGGCCGATTGGTTGAGAGCTATTTTCATTTAATTTGTGGCGATAAGAGAAAAATATATTGTCAAACACTGGAAGCCGACTCCAACATAGTTAATAAAAAAACTACGCAGATGATAGGAGCTCTATTTTAACCTTTTAGACGCCATTGTCACATATACGTGACAAGCAAGCGCGTGCCCTGTACAGTCACGTCTAATAATATGTATACACTCTCCTTAATATTATAGCTATTTTCGCGAGAAATAACGATTATAACTAGGAAATTGGATGTTTTTCATAAAAATATGAGTTCCAGAATACTATATACGTAATAATATTAAATTTTAATCAGTACATTAGGAGAAACACAATTTAAAAAAATCTTAAGTGTTTACATATTATTAGACGTGACTGTATGTCATACGTCACAAATACGTGACAAAATAGTAGATGAAATTGTGGCTTGGCGTGGAGGGCACGTGCGAGCGTTTATGCTGTGGCGGTCAAAAGGTTAAGCATTCACGGTTTTAAACAAAATGTATACTTCCACGTACGGCATATGTTCTGTGATTATTCATTATTTTGCAAGTGCCATATTCGCGGCATGACATCGCAGGATTGTCGACCATCGGGACCTCAAAATAATGAATAATCACGGAAGACATCCCATAACTTAAAGTATAAGTTTAAGCAGATGATTCAAATGTATTGCTCGAGACAGTACATTTTATAAATTTCCAGATGTCAAGTGAATACGCAGTCCACTTTATTGTACCAATACAGGCATGCAAAATTCAAAATTATTATTTATTTATTATTATAAAATTATCTGGAAGATTGTCTTTACCATTGATGCACCGCAGCGCTCTCTCGCCGTCCTTGCGGGAAATGAAGGCGACAAAGCCACAGTTCCTGCCGCACGCCTTCTCCTCACCAGAGCGAGACCACATGATTCTACTCACTACTCATTTGCTACTTGATCCTCACCATTGATACACCGCAGCGCTCTCTCGCCGTCCTTACGCGACATGAAGGCGACAAAGCCACAGTTCCTGCCGCGCGCTTTCTCCTCATCAGAACGCGGCCACATGATCTTGATGCTGGCCAGCGGACCGTAGCGACCGAAGATCTCCATCAGCTGCTGTTCTGTTATCTGTTGGGAGTTAAGCTTGTCTAGTTCATAACACTCCTTTTCAAGGTATAGATCTACAGTTATATTGGAAATAAACTGTTATGATTTGTTGACTTATACATATAATATCAACTAAGGACATTAGTTGTGTGTCCTGTTACCAGCATGGTACAGGAATTGATGAACGATTACAAAAGTGCCAAACTCATAGCCAAATACTGCACAGGGTCAATTCACAATGCCATCATTCATTCATTATGTAACTGATAAGTGCAAATCAATTTGAATGATTGGAGTAACTTAGGATTAGTGCATGATTGTGAAATTGTTATTGTTTCATGGGTATTGTTTAATCTAGCAATATTGCTTTAAGAATCACGCAAAAAACTGTTAGCTCAACATACCTTAGGGTTAAGATTGCCTAGGTACAAATTAGTGGTATTTGGGTCTCCAGTGTCATACGATCCAACGTCAGGAATAATATCCAGCGATGGCTCCACCCCCACCACACCGCGCTCACGTAACACATTCTTATATTTGTGACGCTCTGATCTCTCCTCCTGTATCCTGTAATTACCAATAAATAGGGGTCACTAACCAGCAGCTCGCACCCTGTTCCCAGCACAGGTGGGCTACTATTTTTTACAATTTTAAATGATTTTTTATATGCGCGTGTAAACCACCTCATCACAAAGCCGTTAACCAAGCATTCTGTACATCTAAGTAACTTTACGCAAAAATTATTGCTGGGAAACAATTTTTTTTTTTTGAGGTTGTAAATCATGTTTTGTGGTAGAACTCAATGTAACGCACTTAAAACATTGTGCTGGTGGATGGAATGAATAGTATGGGGGTCAAAATTTTACAAAAAAAACCTGTATTTAAAAAAAAAGTTGTCAAAATGTTGTAACTTTGACAGAACAAAAAATGATCGCAATGATGGGGAGAACAAGTGCCTTTCAGCTTCGTGATGAGGTGTTTTACACCCTTTATAGTGTTTTACTGTTTATATGGAAATATTTAAAAATGTAAATAATATTTAAAAAAATAAGTAAACGAAATAATAGAGGTCACTAAACGCTGTCTTAAAACAAGTACCATAATGTTTATAATATAACATCTATAAAAATTCACAAATGGATGGGCAACGATGGACCTGAGAAACACCCATGTTATATGGGGGGAGTTTTTTCATTGAGACAATTCTAGTCTTCTGTAATATAGATACCATACCTGGAGTCTCGAAGAGAACAGTAACATCTATACTCAGGATGTCACTCTTTTGGGTTTTTCATACTACAACTACTGTAAGACAGTAAGACTTATCAAGATATAAATCCTATGGATGCTACCATCAGTAACCAACCTACATTCGAACCATATCTTCTCTTCAATGTACACATTTATAACTATTAATAAATATTGCTAGACATTACACATACTGCCGTTTAGTGCCACAATAAGCAAAGAGGCTTGTGCAAGAGAGTTGATAAATACTACATAGTTTTTTTTTTTTCCTTAAAACATATTGATTATTAATATGATTCGAAAAAAAATGTTTGTTCCTGTTCATCACACAATCATTTACCCCTACCGCTGCCCCATTTGGGTCTCAAATAATAACAATTGTATCTATGTATAGACACAATAATTGTACTTTCTTGTATTACACTCACTGTCTCAACTCCTCTTTGAACAGTTCCAGGTTACTCTTCTTCTTGTCCTGTCCCTTCTTCTTGGCATGAGGGCGGCCTGGGGGCTCAGGCCTCGGTATAAGAGTGCGGACCACTTCAGCTTCAGAGATGCTGCGCTTTTCATCCAAGCGGGAGATGGGCTTGTAGAGCTTGCCCCTCTCTGATGTATCTTCCTCTGGAATACATAGGTATTGTAATATTGGCACATGCATGCACTGATTGGACAGGCCCACTCAAATCTATATGGTTCTTTCCTCAAAAGACTATCTCAGGTCTAATCTACAGTATCCTCACTAGACTCTGACAAGACAATTGATTTAATTTAGTTTTTTCTTCACAGAGAAGTCAGATAGGAAATAGTGTTGTAATTAGTTATTTTTTTATCATTTGTAATGTTTTTATAAACCTAACCTACATTAATAAATTATATTACATATCACATCTACTGTCTACTGGATGCAAGTCACACAGGACCAGTTAATGTGGGGACACTTGGCGGAGGCCTATGTTCAGCAGTGGGACGTCTTTCTGCTGAAATGGTGATGATGATGTATCAAATGATACATAATATAATTTTAGTAATTAAGCTCTCAGTTTTTCTTATTTAAATGAACAACAACAACTGAAGAAAACAAGAGAAAAACTAAATAAATAATAAGAGCAGTAAAATGCCAAAAAATATGTTTCAGTAACCACTTCTAAATTGAAAACGCATGACAATGCTTGCCAGGGATGTATATTTACAAATACAAACTACATTTTATTTTGTCAGTTTTCAGTTATTATTATAACCCTATACTGTCAGACGGCAGGGCAAAAGACTCCGTTCCCTCCTTCCACTTTTTGTGATCAAGTGCAATTGCAGGCAAATCCTATGAAAACGAGTCCAATAATCTTGCAGTCAATAATATTCACAGGATAAAGATATAACTTACTTCTAGCTCCTGCATCATATGTGCCAGCTTTCACCCAGACCTTGCTTGTGGTGCTTGGGACCTCTTGGAAGGTCTCTACAAACTCTTTAAAGACCTGTAGGGATCAAAAACAGGTAATTTATTTAATTACAGTAATTTGTAGTAGCTGGAGAAGCAATCTATTAATCTATTGGCAAAGTTGAGCAGCACATAGTATTCTGTTGCAATAATCTGAATGAGTTTTACCAGAGATGGTACACTAGTAATTGCAGAATTCAATGTCCTAAGAATACTATGATCTATTAGAATTCAAATATTAAGTATATGTGTTTACTTGTATTGTTAAACTCTACCGATTTATGTATAATTTCAATGATAAATAATGATTTTGAATGTTGTTAATTAGTTGGGTGAGACACATTGATAAATACTTACATGAGCGGCCGCTTCTTCTTCTTCTTTCTTTTTCAACTCCTCTATTTCCTTTTTAGAAAGTCCTCGAGAACTCATATTGGCGATAGTCTCTAAAAAGCTTCATTAATTAGTTTTTGTTTTTTGTCAACGGATGAAATGTATCGCTTGATTCATCATGAGTATAAGATATGGACCACTTTATATTTTTCTAACACATTAACAATATTATTTAAACACGTCCGCGAACGTCAGTTCTCCATAATAATTCATAAACTAATATTTTACAGTAAATAAAATAATATAACCTACAACACCTGAGTGACTTGACGGCTTGACAAGACAGCATTACGTTTAGTTATTCGTTCTGTTTCGGTCATTCCTTTTGCTTTTTAGTCATTTTCGCACACATTTTCTCAATTTTGGCCCATTCCATAACTCATTCTTGTTGTTAAATATATCGCGGTAAAAGTCATAAAAATAAAATATTATACCAGAACCTGTATTTATTTATTTTTAAAAACTGTATCGCATGATAATTAAGGATGGTGTTGTTTAGCCATTACTAAACGTTTCTCTTCAGAAAATAACTTGCCAGATGAAAAAAAGTATGTTCGAGTTGTATTGTGCGAAATCTGTGTATTGGGTGTTTCCGTTTTTCCACAGAGAATTTCTCAGTAGCAGCCATGGAGTCTGGAATTGTGCGATTGATGGGAATAGGATCACCCTCCTAAAACTAGAGATGGGTCGTCGACGCATTTAGCGTTTAACGAAAGCGTCGACCCACAGATTAGATATTAGTAGCTAGCTACATCGACCACAGATTAGATATTAGTAGCTAGCTATCATATGGCTATCATCGACTAGTGATGAGCGTTGAATGAACGAACTAGTTAATTCGACCATCAACGTTTTGTGAACGAATGGGCAGTTCACCAACAATCGAAGGACTAGTCGAATCCGTAGACGTCTCAACGGCTAAACTGAATGTGTCTACAGTCTCAAAAACGTAGGCTAGTCGTTCGTCCTTAGAAATGAAATATACGCTCAAACAAATATTAACGCTAAATCTAGCAAGAGAGAGTTCATATGTGTATTTCACCGTAAAATTGTCAAACACGTTATATTACAGTATAACGTGTTTCTATCTAGCGATATTGTAAACTCTCGAATTATTGCCAACTGAACATAGGTACGTAAGTATCTCTGCCCCCATAATTGGAACTTGGGGCACCCCCCCGTTAGGTTAGTTAGGTTCCTTTAAACCCTGCACTCGGGAATAGGGCTCCGTCGACTACGCTTTTTAGGTGAATATAAAGTGTTTTGAGGTTAGGTTATAATAATCGGTATTTCTCAGAAATGGTACAATATCTTTTCATGAGAGTTGTAGCACTGGGCAAGGGGGACTCCTCCTTCCTTCCACACCGCGTGAATTGACTACCATCGCATGCATTTCACGAAAAATAATGCGTTTTGTTGTAAGCAGTATGTTCATTTGACAATATTTCGAGATTTTACAATATCGCTAGAGATATTACATTATAACGTATTTGACAATTTTACGGTGACATGTATAGGTACCACGTTGAATGAATTTGTGTTACTTGCCTACGTTCTTCAGTTTTACATCAGTCCCATACAAATATCAACTGTCTCTTGCTAGATTTAGTGATAAAATTAGTTAGAGCGATTATTTTGGAGTATCTAGGCCACTGCCTACGTCGCCGTCATACTAGTAGACTTCGTTGCAAAGTTTATTTAGACGTCTGCATAACCAAGGGGAGAGCCCCTGCTCCGATTTAGAGTTAATTTTTTTTTAGTCTTTACGAACGACTTGCTTATATTCTTGAGTTGATAGACGCATTCAGTTTAGCCGTTGAGGCGTTTACGGATTCGACTAGTCCATGGATTTTGGTCAACCGTCCATTCGTTCACAGGACGTCGACGGTCGAATTAACTAGTTCGTTCATTCAACCCTCATCACTATCAAAGACTGAAGCATAACTGGTGAAACGTGAGTGTACTGTAGACTGGGTAGGTACCTTCACTTCTGCCTAAACTTCGGGTATTAGAAGCGTAACGGTGCTCTTTTTACGGCAATATTATCGGTTTTATGAGTATCACATTATATTAGTTCCACCATCAATTAATTACAAATCTATTTAGTCCGTCAGTTAGAGTATTGGAAAATAATGGACACGTTTTTTTTGTTTTTGTAAATCAACGAATATTGACAAAGATAAAACGCATCAAAACTCGGGAGTGGGGGCTCGTGACGTCAGAACTCACTAAGAATGATACCAAACAGTGACGTATTGGAAATTTTAAAATCGTCTTATCTTCGTCAATTTTGGTTTATGTGATAAAAGAAAAAATACGGGTCAAATATTTTTTGATAATCTAAGTGACGGACTAATTAGATTTTTTCAGTTAACAAGCCTATTATGTTAATGTTTTCTCCTTACTGTTTTTGTGCGAGGTCACTGTACGGTACCTTAAGTGTCCAAAAACAACGAAAGCGGTAATCGACTATTACACTGTTTATCTGTATTGTGTGGGTACACTATTTTGTAAAATTAATCAGGTTTTGTCGGTTACTATACAGAATTGAAATGACTACGGTTTTGGTGGGGCATGTTGTGATGATATCAAAGCGTGGTGATATCAAAGTAGTTCACGCAACTCGCCATCAAGGTATAAAGGGCTAGAAATAAAAAACTTCATTGGTTACATATTATTTATTGAAAAAAGTATACATCAAAAACATTTCGATGTAAAATTAAAAAAAAAAGAACGTGTGCGATTTGACATTAGTGAATGAATTCTGCACAGGACTACGGTGTAATACCAGCCACATATGAAACCTTCTAAACTGAACTTTATTACGATAAACATAAAGTTGCAACTATATATGCAAGAGTTTCACTATGGCTAGTACTTACATCGAACATAATTGGGTATTGGATAAAGTACTAGCTAAGGATTTATCATACAGAGTTATCTTTACAGCCAAATGGTATACAAGTAGAAAAGTTCATCTCTTAAGTATGTGTAAATTACATTTGTGCAAGGAAAGTAAAAAAGTTAGCCTCTGATAAGTATAAATTATGTATATTAAAAATGGCTAATTGTACTTAGAGTATTGTGCCAGCATAGGCCACGCTATAATTACCTATTGGCTGTAAATTCCACTGTTTCGTCTTTTTTATTTTGTTCCTACTATCAATATTACATTATCTTTATTTTCACTTAATACTTACATTTAAAATACATAAATAATACAACTTGATTGTAACCGAAACACCAAATAATTTAATGCATTGAAACGTTATTTTCATGAAATTAAATTGATTGCAAAACAAGCTGTGACTTAAGCCACCAGAGAGCTAGTTAACTCGTAGCTCAAATTTAAGGAAAAATAGAAACAATAAACTCGTAAAAATATAAACAAAATAATTGCTCGGTATCTTTTACGTATCATTCGAAAAAGAGCGGGAAAAGTGGCCTGTCCACAGTAAGGGCCGTCTGAGTGTTAACGAATAAAATACTTTTGTGCATCATAATAAAGCTTATTATACAATGAAACATGCCACGTAATATACATAACTATCATACTGTACACAGCGAAACTAATGTACATAGTCACAGAACGCATATCATAAGACGTTAGTGTGTACTCGCCGCTAGCTGACGCCATCACAGGTTTCATAACATAGATCGACATTCTTCTTTTTTTTTTAATGCAGTGCAGAAAAAGCGACCTGACTGACTGGCTACGGACATCGGACATGAAATAATGTACTGAAATATCTAAGTCCTGTGTCCGCAGCAAGTCTGTTCGGTTCGACCACACTAATAGCCTATGGACAAGACATTCCAAAGACAAATTGAAATTTCAAGTGAAAAGAGTGATCTTTAGTACAAAACCTATGACGTAACGTCGTGACCGCGCCATTTACACAGACGGAGTCAATCTATAACATAAATATACTAAAAATAGACTTTTACATAATTTATTTGTTAACGTTTTTATACATTGGTGGTATACGAAGCTGCATTTTATTAGTCAAGTAGATATGCAATTAAAATCTTATTGGCAATAAAACGTTTATGATACAAAGGAGTTGATAAACTATTGTGATCAATGATTGCTTCTATTGTATATGTGACCGTAAAATTGTCAAACACGTTATATTACAATATAACGTGTTTTTTCTCGCGATATTGTAATGTCTCGAATTATTGTCAACTGAACATACGAAAGTATCTCTGCCCCCATAATCGGGACTTGGGGCACCCCCCCGTTAGGTTAGTTAGGTTCCTTTAAACCCTGCACTCGGAAATAGGGGCCCCGCGAAGCGGGGCTCCGTCGACTACGCTTTTTAGGGGGAACATAAAGTTTTTTAAGGTTATGTTATATTAATCGGTATTTCTCAGGAATGGTGCATTATCTTTTCATGAGAGGTGTGCCACTGGGCAAGGGGGACCCCTCCTTCCCTCCACACCGCGTAAGTTGACTACCATCGCATGCATTTCACGAAAAATAATGCGTTTTGTTGTAAGCAGTATGTTCATTTGACAATAATTCGAGACTTTACAATATCGCTAGAGATATTACAATATAACGTATTTGACAATTTTACGGTGACATATACACAACGACACATCAAAGTATCTATTACCCAGTTTAACCTGACCTCGCGTTGTATGAGCTTCCCGTACAATGAGATGTCTGCTTGATTGGTCGTACATTTACAATAATATATTAGTCCTGCATGGTGCTTTTAGCGCGTGGCATTCATTGGAACTAACGCCGCCATCTTGTTTTTTCAACCCCACAGTTACTTTCTATCACCGATTAACCGTTTCCATAGTTACATCTTATTTTATGCATGGTCAACAAATAAAACACGGTCTGGCATTCCGGGAGCGTCAGGCGCTTACGTCATTGTTCAGTTGCCACATTATTGCAACAAAACACCAAATTATGGAAACATTTCCAGTCACCATTCTGTTAAAAAATATAAATTGCATTTAAATTGTTGTTTTCGTTTGCTTGACGAAACAAAATAATTCAATTTAATCATTCAGTTTGATCGGATTCGCACAGGGATTATAGGTAGTTAGGGAGTTATTCTTTCAGACTACTGGTAACACTGAAACCGGCTGTCTCATTGACATTCCGCCAATTCGTCGTATATCGCTATTCTTTTCTAACACGTCTCGCTCAGTGCCAGTAAAACAGTGATTCCCAATATTGTTTTGTGGACGTCTAACAAGTTTGCTTTTAACCGACTTCAAAAAGGAGAAGGTGACTCAATTCGAAGGTATTTTTTTGTTTAATGTGTTCGCGGATAACTTCGTCGTTTATAATAATAATAATATGTTTATTCAAACTTAGCACGAAAAATACGAGTTAAAAATCTTAAAAGTAATGTTGGATCACATAAGAAACCGATTTTGATGATTCCTTTTTTGGAAAGGAGATATCCCAAGGGTGGTATAAGGAAATTAGGATCTGATGATGGCATCTCGGAGAAATCGAGGGAAACCATCGAAAATTGTAGTGGCGACTAGTGCGGTCGTTAATATTTTCTTTAAGTAGTTTAAAGCACTACTAATAATGTAATGAATGTCTGGAGTGGATCTAACAAATAATGGAGCCTAAAGACAGTCGAGGCACAGGTCGAGGTAACTCCTCGACGAATTACAGCAATTACCTGGTGTTTGGGCTTGATTAATTTATATTGATGAGAAATTTACTGCTAAGGTCTAGAGTCGATCTAATGATGGAGCCGAAAGACAGTCGAGGTAACTCCTCGACGATTTACAGCAATTACCTGGTGTTTGGGCTTGATTCATTTATATTGATGAGAAATTTACTGCTAATTTCTAGAGTCGATCTAATGATGGAGCCGAAAGACAGTCGAGGTAACTCATCGACGATTTACACCAATTACCTGGTGTTTGAGCTTGATTAATTTATATTTATTTGTCTCTTATATCTCTATTTATGGTACCTTTGTTCACATAAATATACTACCGAACCTTGGCTTGTAATTTGAAGCTTGGAACCCTCGAATGCGGGTAGAGCTAA
Organism: Xestia c-nigrum; assembly: GCA_916618015.1. Classification (NCBI taxonomy): domain Eukaryota; kingdom Metazoa; phylum Arthropoda; class Insecta; order Lepidoptera; family Noctuidae; genus Xestia; species Xestia c-nigrum. The sequence goes on along the minus strand of OU745245.1, from coordinate 5,652,905 downwards.
AGGCAAAAGTTAGTAGGAATTTTATAGTTAGATGTTTTACTAGATTGAATTTCCCCAGATTATAAAATTTGAGAAGCATTGATAGCGGTTTTGACCTAGATTCGTGTCACCCACTTGACTTCTGTCTCTCGGAATGCTGTACCTGGCGAAGTATATTATTGTACCATGATTTTATGGATCTGCCATTACTTTACTATATGAATGAATGTCATTAGGCAGTAAAAGAACCATGCAATACTGAACAACGCACTATGACAGCTCCGTTACAGCAGCCGAACTGTCAAATGACGTAATCGTTCCTGATTGGCTGTTAATGATTGGCTGCTGTAACCGGATTGGTTGTCGCTGGTTTACCAGCTTTTTTTTTCTTTCGTAGTGCGTTATCGGCCCGATACAAATTATACATAGGATATGAATATTTACATAATAGTTCCATTGTTTTATTCGTTTGGCTTTGCGGTGAAGCTGCAAGGTATGATGAAGATAGGCTTACAAGCAAATTATGTATTGTTTTACTTTTTGTGTGATACAAATTAGAGGATTCCGAATATATTGACGTTCGATTGAATGAATGTGTCGCCTGTGTCGTTTTACATAAAAGAAATAGATTCTTATTTCTAATATGGATTCACGCGACGATCCTCTACATTAGGACACCAGGAAAAACATTCCAACAATTGTTTGTGAATGGTGTAGATAATAACAATAATAAAATCCATAATGAGTAATATTTAGACCGCAAACCAAAATAGACTCTAATTTATATGCCACACAAGTGTAAATACGATAAATCAACAATCACTACACTTGTATGAAGTGTCGACAAACGCCACATGCGGTCCAAACCGCGAGCCACACACTGCGATGACTTTGTGAACACAAGCTATAACAGACCGTACTTACTCCCATCTACGTGCTAGAATAGCAAATCAGACAAATTCGTCAACATTTACACGATACAGAACGGAAAGCGGAAGGTAAATTAACTAATGGTTTGAGTATTCGTTGCAAGGAGGGCAACCGAAGAGCTTGTTTCTGTTCAAAAAGTACAATAAATATATTTTCACCAAACCACTGCGATACAGAAATGCTCAAACGGTCACAGTACTGTTCTAGAGGCAAAAGGACTATACCCCATAGCACAAGGTATCATCAACCTTATGTTAATAATATTAGTGCACAAATACAATTACACCTACATGTTTATCTCGGCTCTCATCCTTCACAAAGTCAACACAAACATATTAATCTTCAACATCAACAATAACACATACAACGCTAACGTTGAAAAGTAAACGTTATGAAAGAGGTTATAACACTTCTTTTACACTATTAAATGCATTCGTCGAACATTGTACTACTCCTAAAAAACAATGGCCAATGATAGTGAAAAATAAATGTAATTAAACATTGTACTCGCTTATTTGATCAATAGACATCTATTAAAATAAATTTTCACATACAATATACATCGAATATAATATAAAATTCTTTATTATATAACGCTAGTTGTTTTGTGTGCGTGTGTCGGATATAAGTGACGTGAATTTCGGATCTCGGATATTGTAGAAGCTTGTGCATCGAATTAGTCGTCATTTATATCAGACAGGCGCGCACTATATTGTGAATAGTCAAATCCTCTCGATTATACACTGTACAGGGATTGAAAATGTTCATGGACAGATTGTATAAATTGCGTTTGTATTTGATTTCTCCGCAAGTCAAGATATTGACGTCGTTATGGGTTATAGACAACGGCATTTGTGCGATACCACCTGACTTCTGTATTATATGTATAGCTAGCGATTTTGCTAGTTCACTCTTTCAAATCCCGCGTTTGGTTCTTAAGGGAATCATTTTGAAAAAAATGTTGATACGTGGGAAACCTCCCACGTCGGACATGAAAAATATTTCAAAATTTTAATTCAAATTTAACTTCGCTTTATACCTTGAGATATTTCGTAATTTTCCTCTACATGCCACTCAATTCGAGTTGGCATAACATCGAATATGTTGGTATTTCATTCGCGCCAGGGGGCCGGTGTTATCCCATCGCATCGATGAGATCACGATCTGATGAAGGTTCCATATATACGAGTCATGCGCACCTCACGGCGCGGGATCTAGTTGCAGGCCCACCCGCTGTCGAGCTAGTGCTGGGTGCGCGACCGGTACATCTCGTGTCTAATGACACACTGCGGCGGGAGAGGAAGTCGTTGTCGGGAGGCTGGGGGTGCGGGGAGGGCGCGGGGGACGCGAGGGGTGCGGGGGACGAGGGGGAGGGCGGAGCTGAATCTCAGGCATCCGCGTCCGCACCTTTCAGTCTGAGCCGGGCGAAGTCCTCGAATATAATGTCGTCGTCTTGCTCCTGGCCGTTCTCGTCGCTGTGGGGAAAAGAGATAGAGTAAGATTGACGTCATTGCGATATTCAGAATTAATTATTTACTAAATTGGTTCTTATGATAATATACAAGGTCAAATTAAATTAGCTAGTAAAACTCTTGTTACATGCTCTTTGTCAAATCTTTACCAAATTAATATCTATAAAAAGCAAGACTATTACCTGTGTGTTTAATTTCGCGAGAAGCTTTTTTTTATATGATGTACTACATAGAGGGGTTGAATTTAATTTAAGATTAATTTTGTCATTCCTTCTCAGGCTTCGGGTGCATCAGGATGAAGTTTGGTCCGCACTCAGGTCGCTACAACACCCAGAACAAGTAGGAGTAAGTAAGAGAAGGTGTACATACGGGTGCGGGTCAAGCTGTATGAGGTCGTGGTCCACGCGCGGCGCGTCGGGCGGCCCGCGCGGCTCCTCTTCAGGCTTCGGGTGCATCAAAATGAACGGCAGCTCCGCGCTCAGGTCGCTACACCACAACATTCTATTAATTAAGTACAACCACATGACACAGATTCGGACAGGTAAACTCTTAGTATGGTACATAAAAGACCTATTGTCAGGCCTACGCTGTCCCCCCATACTAAGGCAGGGCTTTGTCACTCCGTGTGTAGTCATGAGATAATTCCTACCGCTTCACGCATATTGAATATGCTAGCTCGGCAGGGCTGTCGCGCTCCAGCCGTACTGGACGGCTAGTACTATTTATCTATTCTGTTGTATGGTACACTACAAGAACCCTTAATGTATAGCTAGGAACGAGTATCTAACGATCTTTTGTATTTTTTTTTATAATACCTTGTGATGGAACGATTCCCCAAATGTTTACTAACAAGGCTGCCCCGTTAATGTCATTTAAGCGCCAATACACCCTTGTAGTATTGTACATTGTACAAGAAATGAATTCAAAACTGACAAGTGACAGCTCGATAAAGGTGGACGCACACCAATCCGCGCCGAACGCGCCGAACGAATCGAAGTCAAGGAGGCCTCGCACACATATTCGAGCCGAACGCGCCGAAAGAATCGACCGCGCCGAACTCCATGGACACAGTTTATAAATCAAAATAATTTTACAAAACCATAGTAACATCATTTTTATGTTTTGGTGGTACATTATGTGAGATTGTTTTGTAAAAATGTCCATAGAAAAAGTAATTATTCTAAAATAAAGTAAAATAAGCCACAGCAAATAAGAGAGAAGCATTGACTCAGGTTAAGTTAGGTAAGTACAGTAGGTACGTACGTGTACATATTATGTTCTAACGTATTATATCACACATAAGTCAAGGTCAAGTCCACTTTACCTCATGCGGGTATAACTTTTTTAATCTGCTGATTTTTTCTCGGATCTATTGCTAAAACTTTATTTTTTCTACTGATTTCTTCAAATTCCATCTGGCAACACTGGTCGAATCGCGCGCATCAGCCGCGCCGAATCTGATGACGTCATCCGAATTTGTCTCGGATTTCTGGGGTTCTGCTCGATTCGACGTGGATAGGTGTGCGTGCGAGGTTTCATAGGATTTCATACAAATAATTCTAAAATTCGATGCGCTCGGCGCGGTCGATTCCTTCGGCGCGGATAAGTGTGCGTCCACCTTAAAGCTGTTTCCGAGAAGCTATTTGTGTAGCTGTTGGTTTCAAATTGTTGTAAGTAAATGAGAGCAAAAAACTAAAATAAAACTAGTTTTAGACACAATTATACTGGTGTAACACAGCATAAAATCACCCGGTATTAAGATTTTATGCCCAGTGCGTAATAGCATCGCTGGTTACTATACTTTAAGAATTCGAAACAAATAGTGCAAAGTCATATGGGCTTTATCGAAGGAAATTGCTTTGACATAATTCTTATAGACAGTTTGCATAGCTAAATACGTAAACTTTACAGTATGTAAAGTTACAATGTATGATATTAAGTTGGACTTACCCGCCAAGAGGACCGAGACACAGCTTCACTTTGACCTTGTATTGCACTATGATACCTAGGTTTTCTCGCTGCGATGGATCTGCGATTCTGAAACAGATTTTACATGTTTAGAGGACATCCGATTTTTCCTTGTAACGTTAAAAGGGTTGTTTTTTAAAGGAATCGTACCTTTTACTTTCCGGAAGTGTAATATTTTTGTATCCCGTGCAGACAATGGCAAAAAATAAGCAATCACTTAGTAAAATTAAAAAAATGATTTTCCTCATTAAAGCAATGATTGGCGTCATGCACAAAATGATCTTTACGGTCATGAATTTTATCACATTTCCATCGTTAAGGTGAATGCATCAGGGTAGCTCGCGAAATTCAATTTTCTTACGTTTTTTGCAATTTGCAGGCCAGTGCTAAGTTGTATGTTGATGAAAACATCGTTCGCGACTGTAAGACATATTTATTTACAGAATTATAATCATTAGAATCATCAATACAACCCTCCAAGTTCGTAAAGGACGAGGAACAATTTTTTTAAGGTCAAGTCTACCCTGAAGCATCAGCCTTAAGAGGCCTGCGGAGCATGCGAATTTCATACAAACGTAATACCAAAATAATTTGTAAATCTAACATATTCTTAAGGTAGTGTTTATTTATTTTGATTGTATTACATAATATATAGGTTGCCAAATACATATTTTGAATGTACACCGATTTAAACAAAAGTTATGAGAAAAATAAATTTTCGGTAGAAATTTTAAATTCCTCATATCTCGTCTTTATATCATTGTCCTTTCAAAATATTTATCTGGGAACATAGATATTCTATAATACAACCGAAATATATACACACTACTTTAAGAATTAATTTCCTTTTCATATTATTTTTGTATTACCTACGTTTGTATGAAAAACATATGCTCCGCCGGCCCCTTAAACCGCAGTTCTCAGAGATAGACACTGTATTCATAAAACTTATGAATACTCTTTAATGTAAATAATATAGTGACGAAAACAAAGTATTCAAAAATGCAAATATACACCGTGTTCCTGAGGTTATACATTAACTTCGGCATGTTATTCAGACCATTAAATTGACCATTTTTTACAAATTTTTACCATTTATTTTTTATTTTTACCATTTTTTTCACTTTTAGTGGCAATAAGTAAAAACATATATCGTGTTCATTTTAGATTACAAACTCATTTTATCACAACACAACACAAAATGCCTCCAACTTAGGTTATTTTGTTCACAAGTGTACTTTGACATTGCGATATGAAATTCAGTTTGATAGTTTTGGTTGCACAAAGTGGCAACATCCCACAAATAAAGACTCTTTCTCACAGCACAACATAATTAAATTGGTTAAACTTAACCCTTTTTCCTGTCCCATGAGCCACATATGGTTCAGAGCGATTGTTTAACTATTGTTTCTTTTCGTGGACAGTGAATGTGTTAAATTACCAATAACTTAAAAACTATGCCATTTAAACTACTACTTCCTTTGTACGATATGTTTAACAAGAGCTATAGAAATATTATTCAAAATTGATGTATATCCTCAGGAACACGGTGTATTTATATTCTTGGTTGTCCAGTAACGGAAGTGCTAGCATTTTTTAGGGTACCCTAAGGTAAAAACAGAACCCTATTAACTAAGACTCCACCACGCTATATCTCATACACTGTGATAGCTATAGACAGTTGAAATTTACAAAGATTATGTATTTTAATATTTTTGGTTTAGTATACTCACAGCGTGCTGGAGGCGAGGTTGGTGTCCTCGTGCTTGAGCTGTCCGTCGAGCGCGAGCCCCCACTTGTCCTTGTTGTTGGCGAGCAGCGGCGTCACAGTGAACACCTTGCTCAGCGTGAACCCGGGGCCCACGGGACAACCCTCCCTGGACACACCACACATACATCTTTACACAATGTTTCAATAAAAACGAAGAGGACTGACTGTACTAGATATTCTGTAATCCAAGTGAAGTAAATACACACTACCTTAAGAATGTGTTTGATTTATAAATTATCTTGGTATTACGTTTGTGTGAAAGACGCATGCTCCACCGGCCCCTTAAACAGAACTGGCGAAATGTGCGTGGTCTGGAGTTACACACGTCGGGGAACTCACGTGATGTTACGTTGTGAATTGAATAACCGAATGACGGATCCAAAAACCCATTGGTCCTCCCATCATTTTGGTATTACGTTTGTATGAATTACGCATGCTCCGCGGGCCTCTTAACACAGCGGTGAGACTTATAACACAATCACAATACATTGTTCCCACAGCTGGGACTCAAGCTTCTATATGAGAAGGGTGTATTGTAATTCACCACGGCTGTAACTGACAACAACAGCCCGCGTAGTATGATCACCCTAGAAACGGGTATATTCGAAGAAAGAACCGACAAATCTTTCGTTTATCTGTCATTGATTCGACAAAATGACAGTTGGACAAAAGATTTATCGATTCTTTCTTCAAAGAAAATCGTTTCCCGTAACCCGGGAGGTTGGTATTTAACTTATTGAATTTTTGGTTCTACGACATACCAATTTCCTCATGATAATTTCTAGGTCATATCAGACTTATTTAGAAATGGGCAAGGAATGTACGCACGACGACCAATCGAGCTACGCAAAACCAGTATAACCACATCTGTCATTGTACGGGAAATCTATACAAAGCCAGTTTATGTTATACAGAAAACGAATAACTTGATGTCGCCGTGTGTACTTGAAAATGGTTGAACTCAATGATACGCATACAATATTACATCCGCATCGTGACTTATGAGCTATTGTCGTGTTTTTTTACCTTATTCATATAAAAACCCAAACCACGTGCATTTACATTTTCCTCGTAAAATATAAAACCATCGGAATGTTTCGTTTTAACTTTCATGGGATAACTTTAAAGGGGATATAAAATCAGGCACTATTTTGGAATAATAATTACAATCAAAAACCAAAAAATCTAGAGCAGTTAGTAAGTAATCCATTCACCACAACCGTTAATGTAAAATATTCACTCGAATAATTTCCGAAAACAAGTTTGTAATAGGAGTTAGGGATAATTAAGTGGACCTTAAGACCTTACGCAGTATTCCGAAATTTGCTTGCTTGCAGACAGTGAGTAGGATTTGCAGATCTTGTTTCATATAACACTCGCTTGCCTTCTTATTCTTTAAAGAGGTTTGGGAGTTTCAAAGGAGAATGGAGATATGAAAGCTGTTCTCATCAGCGACTTTAAAGAAAACGAAAAACGTAAATTACGAACAGTGAGTGTGTCTCTTACGCTCCCAAAATGATCGTGAACCAGATCAGTGGAAAAAACACTTACGTGTAGAATTTATTCATCGTTTTATGAAAATCTGTGTGTATATTGTCAGTGTATCAAACTCCAGGCATTTTGTATGAAGCGAGTGGGGGGCAGAGGGGGGGGGTGTTCAAACAAGTCATTGTGTCATGCAAGATACACGCTGTACTTACGCGGACTGCATAGATAGTTTCTTAGTGAATATCCCGATAAAGGGGAATTTAAATAGTCGCGCCGACATCGATTTGGGCTCCCTGAATAAGAAACGGACATAACTCAGCTGTTTGGATGGTAACACTTTGAACATGGTAGGAATTTAAACAGAGAAATAATCATACTTCTGGTTTGAAACTGAATATTGCTATGTACTTAGATTTCAATCGTGTGTCAAGCAATAAATAAGTAGAAACTTGTGTTGTGTTTTACTTTTTACTACCCTGTTTACCTTCTATACCTACTTTGGTATACATTTTGTCAAGCTTACAAGTGCAGTTTAAGAAAAACTCGGTGTGCAATATACATATCTTATTGCGAAACTTATTTAGATCTATAAGGACGACGACTGACTAAAAAAATGTGATTCTGGTTAGTTTTATCTAATTAATAAAAAAATAGGAAGATAATATGCATCTAAGATCTTAAATGCATTTTATCTTCCTATTTTGTGAGCTTGGCAAAATTTACACCAAAGTAGGTATAGAATCATCATCTCATGATCATGAGTGGGAGCTAGTGACGTCACTTTTCGGTAAAAAATTATTTGTCGTCTACTGAGTCGACACGCACTTATAATAGAGTAGAGTCTACTCTATTATAAGTGACTTGTACGTGACTTACTCGATCTCGTTGCCGGCGATGATGCAATACGTCAGAGAATTTACGTTCCGACACCTAGCTTCAATTTACTGAAGTTGTATTCTATGCATACAACTATAAGGTCGTTACTCACTCGATAAATGCAAACTGACGCACAAGCCTTGCTTCGTATTACTTGAAACCTTTATGATTTTAGTAATAACGTCGACAATCACTTGCTCTTAACGCTCTAACATCTTGCCGCACTGACTTAAGCTAATAAGTTCTATACTACAGTAATAAGGTTGAAACTCACTTGCACTCGACGCTCTAACACGTTGCTGCGCTGATTTAAGCTAATAAATTCTATGACTATAGTAATAAGGGTGGAACTCACTCGCTCTCGGTCTCAGCAACAGTGCACTTGTATTGCGCAGTGGAGAACAGACAGATGTCGGCAAACTGACGCACGGACACTTTGATGCGCTTTACTGATCTGTTCGAGTTATTCGCTATGTGCACGTTCACTGCTATGTTCTCGCCGTGATGATATAACTCCTGAAAACATACAAATGTTAATACGTTAATAATGTCAGAGGATCTTATAAAAAGAGTTTAGAAGTTAATCTATATAGGCTACAAACTATATAGGGATTGTCAATAATGAGGGCTAGTCATGTAGCTTTTATTCATATTGACATAAGGTTCAAATTACAAACAATGATAAAAGAGCACTCGTTAGAAATGCAAATTAATCAAGCTTACCACTAATGAGGTTTAAGGACTAAGGGAAATACCGACAGAAACAGAGGGTTCAGAAAAATACTGTCACAGAGGAATGAGCGACAGAGACTGCATTACCTACGTACAATGCCGATCTTTCTCAACTTTGATGTGCCATTATGGTCGCTTACTGGAAATAAAATTGAATGAAGGTTACCTTATCTAAGGAAGCTTCAAGATACAGTTTGTTAGGGCTCATCATAAACTCTTTGGACACCTCTACAGAGGGCTGCTCTCCTTGCTTACTCGGCGCATACATAATCTTCCTGATAGCTAACCGCACTGAATTTCTGCAAACCACCAAAATCATATTAAATAAAACATGAAGACTCAAACATTTTGAAGTTCTCTAGTAAAGCTTTTCACACATTTTCGAGCGCCGCGCATGCCTTTAAAACTATTCACCCATACAAGGTGACCAGCTCATTCAGCAAAGCTAAAGGCGTTAGCACAATGACGCTTACCGCTGCGTTTTAGTAGCGCTACGCGATACATTTTCAAACAGTTTTTCCTGCTTCCGCAGTGCCGTCGCAGCCGGCTGCGTTGGTGTGCTAACGGCGTAAAGTAGAAGAGGTGTGTGTCAGCAAAATTGGGCAAAGACGGGCACTCTAAGTACTATAATGTCATCTTAAGGGGATATCAGATAATCGTTTTGGACTTTCATTTTTCATACTCGGTTGGCTTCGTGTAGTCTTTTGATTACGAGTGAATGTTCATTTGTTTCTGTTAAGTCATCTATTCAGTCTGTTCTGCGAGAGAAAGTAATGTTAATGCTAGCACAACGCGGTCGATCGACAGCGTCATTAGGCGGCGATCAACGTCTCAACGTCCCTTCGTGGCTTGTAAAGTAGTTGGTTCCACAACGTCTTGTCGAGATGTACCGTGCTCCCAGTTACTGTGCTGTGGATGGAGGTGAGATAAGCGATCGCTTCATGTACAATACTGGTGTTCAGCTGCATCTAACTAGACTGGACCCGACGTCTAAGGCTAGGCAGATGATGGTGGACGTCGATCGACCGCAGTGAAGCTGCACGCTAAGGGCCGAGTCACACCGGAATGGCAGCGGCCGGCGCCGACACCAGCGACCCCCGGCGCCAGACCCTACGCACCTAGTCGCTTTACGAGAAGCTAAAATTTTTGTAAACAAAGAATTTCTCATTTTCTACCAACATACGTAGCGACAATTCAATTAACAAGAAATACCCTCAAATTCAATCAACTCTAATTATCATACGTGTAATACGAAAGTAACGAGCAATTTCACTTTGTCGAGTTATATTTTGGCAATATAAAGTGCTGTCGTCTAATGTTTTGTGGTACTGGAACGCATCTGGTAACATGGTACGTAATCATTTGGGCCGTCATTTTGAAGTATGATCACGCTGACGCTGTCATTTTTAAATTGATCCAAAGGTTGCGAACCCGAGTGTGTGTTTACAAAATGTATAGCTTCTCGTGGCGGAGACTATAGTTTAGTTTCTAAATTCGACCACCGACCGCTGCGGGCAGCCTGTTGACTTTTTCAAGCTTTTCAAGCGATACTGGTCTTTTAAGTACGTAAATAAAGTTTAAAATTATTTAACACTGAAAGTGCTCGCCGCTACGCTGCCGGCCGCTGCCATTCCGGTGAGACTCGGTCCTAAGAAAAAAGAACATCCACTCGAACGTGCCGTCTGATATCACCTTGACACACACACCATTGTTAGTAGACATACCTCTTGTGCGGCTTGTCATCCTGCGAGTCGGCGACGAAGGCCTTAAGCTCGTAGTCGACGCCGCACGGCTTGCCGGTCTCGCCGGGCGCGGGCTGCAGCGTGACGGAGGCGGGGCAGTGCGGCGGCAGCTCGAAGTAGAACGGATGTGCCGCCGCGCCCAGCTTGCGGACCAGGCGCTCCTGCAGCCGGGTCAGGGGGCGCTTTGTTGTGTTTATTGCTGGGTATATCTGTGGGTGGTGTATTATCATACATTATCTATCTATATATATATATATGTCACCGTAAAATTGTCAAATACGTTATATTGTAATATCTCTAGCGATTTTGTAAAGTCTCGAATTATTGTCAAATGAACATACTGCTTACAACAAAACGCATTATTTTTCGTGAAATGCATGCGATGGTAGTCAACTTACGTGGTGTGGAGGGAAGGAGGGGTCCCCCTTGTCCAGTGGCACAACTTTCATGAAAAGATAATGCACCATTCCTGACACATACCGATTTAATATAACATAACCTTAAAACACTTTATATTCCCCCTAAAAAGCGTAGTCAACGGAGCCCCGCTTCGCGGGGCCCCTATTTCCGAGTGTAGGGTTTAAAGGAACCTAACTAACCTAAGAGACATTACAATATCGCGAGAAAAAACACGTTATATTGTAATATAACGTGTTTGACAATTTTACGGTGACATATATAAATCAATTGCTGTTCGTTAGTCTCGCTAAAACTCGAGAACGGCTGGACCGATTTGGCTCATTTTGGTTTAGAATTATTTTTGGAAGTCCAGGGAAGGTTTAACAGGTGAGAAATAGGTAGGTAGGTAGGAAATAGTAGTAGGTAGGTAGGAAATAGTAGTAGGTAGGTAGGTAATACTAGGTAGGTAGTAGATATGCAGGTAGGCAAAAAATGCATTGCAATGCATGCCGGGTAAACATACCAAAAAAACCCAGAAAAAAATAACAACCAGTATATGTGGTTTTTATTTATATATATATATATATATATATATATATATATATATATATATATATGTCACCGTAAAATTGTCAAATACGTTATATTGTAATATCTCTAGCGATTTTGTAAAGTCTCGAATTATTGTCAAATGAACATACTGCTTACAACAAAACGCATTATTTTTCGTGAAATGCATGCGATGGTAGTCAACTTACGTGGTGTGGAGGGAAGGAGGGGTCCCCCTTGTCCAGTGGCACAACTTTCATGAAAAGATAATGCACCATTCCTGACACATACCGATTTAATATAACATAACCTTAAAACACTTTATATTCCCCCTAAAAAGCGTAGTCAACGGAGCCCCGCTTCGCGGGGCCCCTATTTCCGAGTGTAGGGTTTAAAGGAACCTAACTAACCTAAGAGACATTACAATATCGCGAGAAAAAACACGTTATATTGTAATATAACGTGTTTGACAATTTTACGGTGACATATATAAATCAATTGCTGTTCGTTAGTCTCGCTAAAACTCGAGAACGGCTGGACCGATTTGGCTCATTTTGGTTTAGAATTATTTTTGGAAGTCCAGGGAAGGTTTAACAGGTGAGAAATAGGTAGGTAGGTAGGAAATAGTAGTAGGTAGGTAGGAAATAGTAGTAGGTAGGTAGGTAATACTAGGTAGGTAGTAGATATGCAGGTAGGCAAAAAATGCATTGCAATGCATGCCGGGTAAACATACCAAAAAAACCCAGAAAAAAATAACAACCAGTATATGTGGTTTTTATTTATAAATTAATTAACGAGGTAAGGTGATGCCGATCTAGTGCAGTGCCTATACAGGGTTATTTTTTGTTTACACTAAACCCGAAAAGGGGTCATTGTACTCATCATTTTGAACAAGTTTTTCTATGGGACGAACCGTGAAAACGCGAAAAAAAAATCTGCTGTTCCCTACATTTATGTTCGCATAACTCGTCAAAATGTAGGGAACAGCTGATTTTTTTTCGCGATTTCAAGTTTCGTCCCATAGAAAAACTTGTTCAAAATGATGAGTACAATGACCCCTTTTCGTCGCTATATTAAAATTAAATCTTTATGACAAACCGGAATAAATAATACAGCCGTTGCAGAAGGCTCTGTATTCCGTAAAATCTACCACAGTCTGTTATTCTGGATATTGGTGTGGGTAACATGTTTGTGATGTTTACTTTTTAAGGATTTTTTTTGTATTTTCTGCAGCATGAAACTGTTTAGGTTCCAAATAAATAAAATAAAGACTGAAATAAATTGTTTTGGCACAATTTATACTAGTCACGCAAAGCATTCATTTCGAATTTAAATGAGACAGACAATTATTTAAAGACCAAATGAAAAGTAAGAATACTTTATCATGCCCTGATTTCTTACGCGAAAGAAACATAAATTGTCAATTCTATGTATAGCTTTAAATAATACTCATTCTCCAACACGAATAAGTATTTCCCTTCGATTTGCAATTAGAGAGTTCAATCGCGAATCAAGACGTTCATTTGGCACTGATTGAAGAGTTGATTGCTCATTCAAAACGGTGTGAAGAATTTCGAATAATCTGTTTACTATCAAAACGTGACTCATTCGAAACGCGATTTGTGGCTTAACAAGCTTAGCGAGCATTACATGGGAAAAATCAATGAACACGATATTTTAAACCTTATCGTTATGTGATAAATGAAATCGCTTGAACCACGGTATTAAATTTGTCAAATCAATCAATCAATCAATAATTTTATTATCAGGCATCTGAAGGATTTGTGATCGGGGCAGTAGTACCTTCTTAAAAGCTTATTTATTTATTTAAACTTCATGTACAATAGTGGTACATAGGCGGACTTAATGCCACAAGGCATTCTCTACCAGTCAACCATTGGGTCAAATAAGACATCATTGTGATAAAGTACAATAAAAATAAACATGCCATTTTGCAAGAATAAAATCAAACATATAAATGGGTACCTATATACTAATACATAAATAAGCGTATAAAATAAACCAATATATTATATTAAAATACATACAAATAGTCCGAAATACGAGAAACCTTATGATAATTATTACAACTCTAATATAGGCTAGTTGGTAAACAATTTAGACAGACTTTAAATAAAACTTCCGAATTGCTCTTTTGAAAGCCAATTTGCTTTCGGTTTTTTTAATGCCAAGGGGTAACGCGTTCCAGAGCTTAATAGTGGAGACAGCATAAGAAGAGAACATAAAACCAGTACGGTGAGAGGGAATTTGAAGGATTAGGTTTTTGGAAGCTCGAAGGTTCCGACTGTGAGAACTACACAACACCTTAAAATAAGTTTTTAAGTATTCAGGAGCACATGGATCATTCATAGTGGTGAAAAGTAACTAGCTAAGTAGCTTGTCAAATAGGGTAGAAGACAAAAAAAAGTCTGTCAGTTAGATTATCAAAAAATATTTGACCGGATTTTTTCTTTTGTTGCATAAATAAAAATTGACTCATTATTTTCCGATGCTACTCGTATTTATTTAGTCCGAGTCCGTCAGAGTATTGGAAAATAATGGACACGTATTTTTTGATTTTGTAAATTAATGAATATTGACATAGATAAAACGCATCATAACTCGGGAGTGGGGACTGGTGAAGTCGTGGCATCAGAACTTACTAAAAATTATACCAGGGCGTGACGTATTGAAACTTTTAAAAGCGTTGTACCTTCGTCAATTTTGGTTTACGTAACGAAAGAAAAAATGCGGAACAAATATTTTTTGATAATCTAAATGACGGACTGATTAGATTTCTTTTGTAGTCTACCCTATTTTAATTTTGCGGGCTACCCTAGTATTTCCACCCTAATGCTAAATGAATTAAAACATGGTTAAGGTTGTTTCAATAATTTAAAGGTGTCACAGAAAAAATATAGGACTTGTGAAAAAATCTGGAATTTTTAAATCAAATCATGAAGGCTAGGTTACCTGTTCAGCGGCCAGGTACAAATCCTTCCGGAAGGTAAGGCCCAGCACATCCAGGTCTTCTCTCCCGTACCTGAAGGCGGCCAGCACATGGCCGAACACCTTCCTGTCTTTGACATATTCTGGGTCGATTAGGACAACGCCGTCTGAAATCATATATGAGGCAGTTAGAAAAGTCATCTTTGATATACAAAATTGTTCTGAAAAATCTGTTGCTACAGCATTTTTATCAGTCGTCAAATTATTTTATGGCATAATGTAAAGTAAGCAAAAGGAGCGGAGGAAAATAAGCCAAAATGAACAGAAAGCCACGCCTAGTTAGGTTAGTTAGGCATAGTTCTCCATCATTCCCCAATCCCTTTCCACAGGCGCACCCATTTTGAGTTTATATTACTGAATTTCGAAGAGGCACTTTATCGGTATTTAAGTAAGTGGGTAAAGTATCTAACAGCTGATTGGACATCATCATCAGTGTCATTGGTTGATAGAAGCATACATTACTGGCAAGTGAGGAAATCATCGTGAGGAAACCAATATGCCAAAGCCAGAGGCCCAATGGCCGGCATAAAACATCTAACATCAAGTTAGGCGCTAACCGCACAATTAAGGTCCATGTTCACCAAAAAGATGACGATCTGATTATCTAAAAACAGCTGTTTAAACCACACTTTTGTATGGGAACATGTCACAGTGACAGCTGTTTTTAGATAATCAGACCGTTATCTTTTCGGTGCACATGGACCTAAGAAGAAGAACTGGTAAATGAGTGTAACTGTTGCGGATACCAGACGTTACCCACGCCCTATCCAAGCATATCGATCAACTTCCAACTAAGCTAACATAACAATTAGCGATTCGCTGTAGTGTTTCACTACCATAATTACACGCTATGATCCAAATCGTGTAGAACTACAGCCGCTAATCCCAATCCGTGATCGCATGAAGATCTGATTAGTACGCGGAATAGATGCCTGATGCCTTCCGGGCTTATGACGGCATCGATGCAACATTTTTATTTTTTTATTTATTTATTTATGGCTCTCCAACAACTTATTCACTAATACACATACAATAAACACAGTAGAATTTTCGGATTACAGTGAACTTGTCAATTAAAGGAGTGCACAGCACTTGCAAAATTATAGTAACCTTAGCAGTTCACTATACAAACTAATTACAAAATGAAATTACAAACTAAATTAAATTAAATTAAATAGGTTTACACAGATGACAATAATGTAATGTGATTGTGGTACAAAACCGGATTGAAAACATGAACAAAATGCAGTCATGAAAAATTATGATATGCTACAAAATAAAAAAGTTAAAATAACACAATGGAAATAGTAACGGTCGTGATTAGGTGACCGACCACAGAAGAGATTACCAACGAATGTTTTTTTTTTTTTTCTCCTGAGACGTTGTACTTTATTTGTACCCAGCCCTTAGGAGTCCTTATTTGCGTTTTCTTTACAAGCCAGTACATTATTGCGAAATTGTGGCAATGTGTTGCAGAATATGTCGATATCATTGGAACGTGTGCTGATTTCATTATAACCTCTCAACAGCCGGTTCATGGGTGCAGATGAGCCAAGATTCGTTTTTGATGTGGATATTTGAAAGATATCTGTACTACGCTGAGATCTATAAAGAGAACGACGAGGTATAGAAAAAGCAATTTCAGCTAGTAAGTCGGGAACGTTTACAACGTTGCGAATAATTTTAAAAAGTAAAATTTGGTCCGACAAATCTCTGCGAAGTTCGAGAGAAGTCATGTTGAAGAGAGATAGCCGCTGGTGGTATTGAGCATGCTTCGGACAGTTGACACATCTATATCGAAGATACCGAGTGTATTTTTTTTGTATGCGCTCTATGCGGTTAACATGGACACGGTACTTGGGGTTCAAGACGGGAGACGCATAGTCTAACGTACTTCGTACTAGTGTGTTGTATAAAAGTTTGAGGGATGAGGTACACCGGAAATCTTTGCATGTCCTTCTGACAAAACCAGACATTTTAGAGGATTTGGAGATTATACTGTCGAAATGATTTCTGAAAGTCAGTTTGCTATCGAGCTGTACCCCTAAGTCTCGAATGGTATCCACTTTTACAAGAGAGACACCATCAAGTGTGTAATTTGAGAGTAGTGCCCTTTTTTTCCTCGTGAATGAGATGTGATAACATTTGTTGGCGTTTACGGACATCCTGTTCTTTAGGCACCACTCGGCTGCAACATGTCTAAATCAATTCGTACGACACTAACGCTTCAGTCACACGAAGATGGTTTGCTAACAAAGGATTGGCTACAATGTATGGACGCGGAAGCTAGAACAGAAAGAGCATATGTGCATGTAATAAAAGCGAAGAACACGACATGCCTCGTTTTGGTTAGGGCGTCGCAGCGGACTATTCAATTCCATTGAGTTGACACAAGCATGGCTCTATCCGACAGTGTCAGGAAGATTTCACGTCCAATAAGTGTGTTCCCTCTCCATGTTCGATTACATTTGCCTCGTGCTGCCGAGGCTCAATAGGAAGCTACATAGCTTACTATTGCAGCTAAGATCAAACGTCATTGGTAGAAGGTAAATAACCTCCTCCAAACACAGGAAAAGTCAATGGAAAATACTGACGTATTTATAATTCTAGTATTTACCCCAATTAGTGGATATACGCGCGTTTCTTAAAGCGTGTTGTAAACAGTAGTAAATACTTACTCATAGTAAATTACAATCTTTGCCGAGTCTAGATCCGTTCCATTGAGAAAATTGTTCGCACGTCATTATGAATCATTGATAAATAATTGCATGGATTAAGCCTATGTTTATCATAGAATTAGCCTGATATATATTGTGCTGTATGAGGGTGCGGCATATAGCTGGTAGCGATTAACTACTCATCATCTGGCTAGCCTGTAGCATCTGTGTCGGGGTCGGCTTCCAATCTAACCGAATGCAGCTGAATACCAATATTTTACATAGAGCGACTGCCTTTAGGACTTCCACAATCCAGTTAGGACTGGGTAATACGATACCATTAGATAAGTTGTTGGTGTTTGTTCAATTTTCAGGCCACTGACAGATATAGTTCTATTGCAACGACTGTCAATGACAGCCGGGACCAATGGCTTAACGTATTTTGCGAGGCACATTGTCAAGCATCGACGGACCAACTTAGGCAAACACGGCTGAACCTAAAGATCGACCCGAGTGGCTGCTATTTGTTAGCCGTGAGTTCCTCAAAAAAATCATCGCATAAAGAGTTGAATAGAGGATGAAAGCTCATCATTTCTGCTGTTGTAAAATCAATTCTAAGCGCACGGCTTTTTCAGTAATGAAAGCAATATCTAATCTAACTGCTAGATAGCTTCGAAGTACCAAACAGAACCTAGGTGGGGCGGGATTGGCAATTTATTATACAAAGATCGGCACTCCCTTTACGACCAGCGCGGGCCCCACTTTAGACAACTCGATTCAAGTGTTCAAATACTCTGCAACTTTGATCAATTGGAACAATGGGGTCTTTGTTCAAGATTGAGCGTTAAATCTACTGCGTATATCAGAAAACTGTCGTTATATTTTAAGGATGTAAAACAGACCGTCAAACTTAACAATTTTGTCCACGGGACCACTATCCCAAAAGCGAAATATATTCAGCTGTTTTACACAAGATATTTTTTTCGCTATTACGATGATGAATTTTTTTTAGGATGGGAAATCATGAAAATAATGACTTCTCCCACTCTGGGCGGAGCGGGAGGGAGTGTCAGACTTTTACTGACTAAAACCCATCCATGTTCCTTCCTCGCCCTTTACGTTCCGGGGCCGCGGTATCTCTTTCGAATAAGCCCGCAACCCCGAATAGGCCCGCAACCCCAATAAGCCCGCAACCCCACGATGATGATTTCATAGATTATATAAAGTTGATAATATCTGTTTTGTTCTTCTTCCTCGTCGTCATGCTCTTGGCAGGGTGGTCACACACTAAAATATGATCACACTTTTTTTCTGATACGCGCAGCTGTATAGAAGAAAAACGTACTTACCAATCGGGTCTACATGTGTGATGTGATCTACGAAGTCTCTTTTCCCTAAGTATACTGTAATCTGAAAGGAAAGAAAGACTAATTAATTTCTAAATTCGACTTCAAAAATGAATATCTAATTATTTCAAGTGTCTCGTTTGGCACACTAAGCCAAATTAAGTTGAAGAAATATTTGGGAAGTTGTCACAAGATTTGGCAGTGTTTGCAACTTGGCACACAAAGTATGGAGTTGGTAAATGATCGGACGAAGATCGCACGTCTCATTGTTATTAAACGCTATTACGTCAACAATGGGATGTAGAGAATTCATGATGAGGAATTAAAAGATCTGTACCTATGCAACACGTCATACCGGGTAACACCATACTTCTCGGGTTTTGTGCCACTCCCCTTGAAGAACATGGGAATCTATGCTTGCCAAGACGTAAGTAGATTGATGGATTGTGTTTATCCCTTACTTGTTGATAAAGAATGTAATTCTCATGAATCGGTTAAAGACTAAAAGTGAATTTGCTTGCACTGATGCAAATGATAAGACATGCAGAAATAATGGTGGTCACTAAAACAGTAAGGGATCGGTAAGGTCGCTTGGTCTGAACTAAAGATTAGAGAACAATGAACAACAACTCTGATTGTGATTAAAAAACGCCAAGTTGAAATGTAACAAAAGATAAATGAAACCACCTCAGGGGCGTCTTGAAAATCTATTTGAAAAAGCGTTTGATTAAAATTAGCCAGATTGATTTTCCTTAATTACAATTTCGACGAAATTAGAAGGTTCTTGACCGGATTATGTTACAGTTTCAACAAAGCTTTTTGTTGACTTTGATGGCTTCCTGAAAGGGAAGTAAAGCACGCCCCGAGGCGCTTTGCTTGTCAAGTTACACCTTACATTTTGATAAAATTATTGCTCAACCTCCTTTCATTAATTAATGTGACTCTAGGAAATGAAATACATGGAAAAATTACGAAGTGAAATACAGGTAAACAAAGTAATTACCCATCTTTTTCAATACTAAGCGACAACTCAAATAGTAATAATTCATTCAATTTCAACTCTCAAGCGCTGAGCCCAGTTTTAAAAATCCAACAACTGTCACTAATATAGTCTTTCCTGTCGCAGGTCCGCTGGAAGAGATATCTTATGAAATATGTACCTTTGTGCCCTTCTTCTTTATGTAATTGTCTATAAGTATTTTTTGTGTACATAAATAAATAAATAATAAAGGGGTCACCCCTAATGGTAATAAATCCGGGTATATATGTTATCAATTATCCAGCTAAGTAATAAGTGTGTAGCATACCTTGCCATTCGGCGAGCTCTTCTTGAAGACTCGCGTGGCCTGTCGCTGCTTGTTGCTGCCGGCGTCTTCCATTCTGCCGCCGCGCCCTCCTCAACACTGGAAAATACAACGTTAATGTTAAACCTTACTTCATAGATCCTAATAATAATCATGGAACACACAGCTGGGATAGACTGGGTTGTGGAGGTCAGATAGGCTTCCAGTTTGACTAGAAGTCGACTCCGACAGAATTCGGAACAGACTCATCAAATTGTGATGGTTTTTAAGACAGCTGGCGGTTAAGAATCGGTAAGTCATCCGGTGTCGATACGGGCATTCGACATTTTTAACATCGAGGGTGACACCTGGATGTAACGGCCAACATGAACGTATAGATTAGCACAAGTAACAAGCTGGATCGAGTCGGTCTATCAGTAGCTGATTTCAGTGGATGATGACGACGAAGTTATTTGGCCAAATATGGAGTGAAATGCAATAACCTATATTGACGTCTAGAGTAAAACCAGTTGACTAACCTTGTAGATATCAACTAAAAGTAGTACTACCATATTAGGATAAAGTAAATATTATGAATCGTCATTATTTACCATAACACGAGTGACGCCGAGTATACGCGTCAACTATGACTACGATTTACTACGAAGTGTGCGCATTTGTATAAGAAGTAGGTATTTCTCATCAATGACTTATCAGGAAGTGGTTATAAAGGATAAAACACATATAATTATAACTGACGACAACAAATCGACCAAGGACGAATATCTCGAAGGAAAAAGAGTATACAAAATGAGCTCATAACGTTTCAAATGGTGGGACGCACAGGCTGTAATCCACCAAGCGGGTCCAGTGAGATTTGGTGGACGTCACATGTCTTCGAATTTGTGTATTTAGAAAAACATTGACTATTCAATTCGATTATGATAAAATATATATCATTAGTAGAAGTACTGACTAAGTTTAAGAGCAGATAGCTTAAAATACTTTGGCAAATATAGGTTGTAAAAATGCGCACAGAAGCATAACGTTAAATTGATTTAACCAAGTTTGTTACCGAGAATCGGCAAAGATTTGAAAGACAAACGGAAGGAAACGGTACCGCAAGTTTGTGTCTCGGGAACAAATGTTAGACAAAAGAAAAATTTCTTACAATCCAACCGAATACTTTTCATACTAACCTAGAACAGTCACCGCAGAGTGATGGAAGGTTCTTGTTTCCTAAGCTATACGAGAACAGCTTAGTATTTGCGATGTCGTGTTGAAAAGAGGACAAACAAAAAAGTTTTGATAGTAAAAGACCTATAAGGCTCACTGCACGAGTGCGGAAAACGCACTGAAGTATCACCACTCGTGGACGCTTTATATATTAAAGTTTAAAACTACCTATATGCCTTCTAACTTAGTCACTGCCATGGGTTGTTTTCGGAAACCGAAAGACTACGTCAAAGTTATTACGTTGTAATAATTTTAGGATCTACCTACAATCAAAATTTTTATAGAATATCATCTATCACATCATGAGGAAAACAACATCAACGAGGAAAATATCAGATACCTATCGACACGGATATCAGCAATTCAGCAGTTCAGCACCCAACGTGCAAAATTACAATAAAATGATATTAACACCCCGCTTCCTGTCTTCTCAACGGGTACTCCTAAACATAGGCCTCATAATGACTGCCAAAGTGAACGGCTACGGGTCATTGTAGAACGTTTTTGGGTCTTGAGTTTTATAGAACACTTGAGGACTAAATCATGAACGTGTCGTTCTTAAATAAATTTCATTTAATTTCATCGACTTATTTCCCGGCGATATAAATACGTGAAAGTCGGGTAGAAATGACCAGGGGCCTAATTCTGCTATTTTAATAAATTCGTCACTCCAAGCCGATTCCATTCTCATCCCATTGTCATTTTGCTTAAAGTTCGTAATCTGCTAAATTCACAGTGGTCTCGTAATAAAATTGTGTTTTAATGGCATTTTCGTATTGCCATTATTATAAAACCATTCGTACAAATGGTTTTAGGAATCTACTACTAAATGCGAACATTTATTTTATTCATGCCAGATTTCATGTACGAGATTAATATTCTATGACATTTATTTCAATGGAGTGTCAGTGGTTGTTCATTGAGAAGTCATAATGACGCCATTATATTAGTAGATTACCAAACTTGTCAAAACTTGACAGAACTTGATCATTATGACTTCAATGATCGCCTATTCTGACACTATTGTAATAGCAGAATCGAGGCCCAGAGAAGGTGCAAGTGACGGCAGGGTAATTAACGACAAAAAACATAATCTAACGAGTCCGCCAGATAGATTTCCAAAAATATATTAAGACGATACAGTGCGTCGAAAACTCGTGTGACGTCACACTTGAGTACATTTTTTACCGAAAAGTGACGTCACAAACCCGCACTCATTATCTTTGACGCATTTTAGCTTCGTAATTCTTTAATAAATCACATATCTAAATATATTTCGAAACCTAATCTAACTGACGGACTAAATAAAATAATACTTTTTAACCTCCGACGCAAAAACGACGGGGTGTTATAAGTTTGACGCGTGTGTAACAGTTTGACGCGTGTGTGTGTGTGTCTGTGGCATTGTAGCTCCCGAACGGATGAACCGATTTTGATTTTGTTTTTTTTTTTGTTTGAAAGGTGAATTAGGGAGTGTTCTTAGCTAGTTTTATGAAAATCAGTCGAAGATGGCGGCCGCAACAAAATGGCGTATTACATGTTTAATCAACAACTCCCTCAATATGGGTATCAAATGAAAGAGCTTGACTAGTAGAATAATGTACACTATATTGAAAGGGAATGAGGAAGAATAAAAAATACCTTGAAATTACGACCCTATGTGTTGGAGGTTTAGTAAATTTTTAATTCATTTAATGTAATTTGTTTTAGTCAGTCGTCAACCCTATTGTACACAAATCTTAGTTGGTTGAGTACATTTCGTGGGAGCAAGTATAACCCCTAACATCACTGAACGCATAAACAAATCCATTTAGTTTCAAGTGCGCTGTTCCATAATCTAAAACAAGCCACACACCCAAGTGCTGCTAAACATCGGATGTGTATCTGAAGTACAACACACATTCTGATAATTTCACCAGAACATTTCCTCTACGTAATCCGCATGATAGCGTATTATTTGAAATGACAACGGAACCCCGCAGGGATACGAGCGCAGACATCTTTAATATCTCGAATATTTCCCTCCCATACATACATGATATTATGTAATCATATTCGGAGGCAAAATTGACTTTGGATAACATTGAAATGTACGTGAAAAACGTGATATTGTCATATTGTATCTACTTGGATCGGCGAAGACGGTTTGACACGACGACCTTAGGATTATAGATTCTGGGTCACGTTTGGGGCTTAGCTGAGATTAGGGTTACGTCACAAAGTAAACAAGGTCTGAAATGTGTAAAACTAAATGTACAAAGGGTAATGAAGAGGTATACCTACATACCTACTCGCGAATTTGCCCTTGTCGGGCAGTAGACAGATCACAACGTCTCACGTGGGGAATGTACGAAGTATCACACTATACTGAATACTTTGCTGAACTTCAAAGCTGACGCAGTTACCAATTCGATAGACGGAAAACATTTGTATGACGCAAAGTTCAACTATCACGATGTGGCGCACACAACCAGCGCCGACCGACTACAAAATCCAACTTAATGTCCGGCGACGCACTCAGCCGTCGTTTCTTTCTTTCTTTCACCTAACGTGGGGGTGCAGAGATACTTCCGTCGCATGCATTTCACAATATTACGGTTTCACTCCGATAGATTACAATTTATCGAAAAATAATGCGTTATATTGTAAGCAGTATGTTCAGTTGACAATCTCGCTAGAGAGATTACAATCTAACGTGTTTGAAAATTTTACGGTGACACATTCATCAGCGCAATGTTTTGAGTGTGTTACAATGAGCGCTACCGTAAACAGTGATTTTTCACGCTAATACAGGAAAAATCGTTTCCCAGCAATAATTTTTGCGCAGTATTACTTAGTGAGGAGTTTATAATATAATCAAATAAACCACATTACGACCAACCTATTCTTGAAATTTATAATACTTAATCCATTATTTCTTAAGAATTCAATTTACGCAAATCATAATATATTATATTATATTTATTTCGAAGAAGCATGACTTTGAAAACAGGCCCTTAAATTTCATTACATAAAGGGGTATCGCCAAACTGGGTCGTAACTGAAAACTTCGAAACTCGTTACAGCTACATCGTAGTGGCCTAGATAACTAGATCATGTACTTAGGACAGGTGTCAGCATCAGTTTTGTTCCCAGGGTCATGTTTCACGTTTCGAACCAAAGCGACCAAAACCGCGAAAGCGTTTCTTTCCCACTTGATTGGAGTATCGGAGCTTGAACGAGGTATCGATGTTTTTAGACGCTTAGCCCAAGTGGCGTTTCGTGTACTGATTTCTGTTTCATTATTATTGTCCATTTATGTGTTGGTGGAATCAAACTGGTTGAATGAACTGGTTCGGATAAGCAGCGAAAAATGTGAAATGGGTAACAATACTAAATATACTGTCGTGACGTGGGTATTTCTTGAGACTTCTGTCACAGTTTCTTCAGGAATATTAGCATATTCATCCATTATTCATTGAATGACTTTACTTTCTGAGCGTTCATGCTTTCATATAACCACAAATAGAGTTGCTAATTTAGCTCGTCTAATCGCCTTAACAAACGCAGATCTAGCTTTTTCCCATCAATGATACCGTGGGTTTCCAGTCAAATACCATGTCAGGCCTAAAGATAAAAAATGTGAAATGGGTAACAATACTAAATATACTGTCGTGACGTGGGTATTTCTTGAGACTTCTGTCACAGTTTCTTCAGGAATATTAGCATATTCATCCATTATTCATTGAATGACTTTACTTTCTGAGCGTTCATGCTTTCATATAAAAAGGTATGTTCGAGTCCATTTACAGGAGACGGGTGACTGAAAATTCGTGACGTAGGTAGGAATCTAACAATTAATTCTTGTTAGAGACCGCTTCAAAGCCCTCGTACGCTCTCTAGTTCATGTTCTTATTAATAATAAAGATAGAGATACCTTCCATCATAGTTAATATTAATGATGATGAGCGTTCAAAAATAATAATTTCTACGCTTGAGAAACAATAAGCATATTTTCATGTTGTTGCTAGAAGTATTGTTTCAACTGTTTAGAACCACTTTACATTTGCATTCGTAGTTCTGGTTAGATATGTTATTTGCGTTACTGGTTGGGTTCAAGGAGAGGAGGGATTGTTTACAGTGTGTTTGATCCTGGATGCAGTCCATCTTCCAATGGTTGATAGGGAACAGAGCTTGAAGATCTAGTCGAGTACAAATTATGTTAGGGACGGATTCCAGTCTAACTTGGTACGGCTGATTTCAGCTGAATACAAAAACAACACTTTAAGGCGATTACATGAGCTAAACGCAAGTTTTATAATTACTAAAAGTAATTCACTGCTGTAAACAAGACCAGAAAAATATATGATATTCTTCAGGATGTATGCTAGCATGACAGTGTTTTGAAAACATAATACAATTAATTTGACTCGATCAAAAAAAAAATCACGAGCTTATCTCTAAAAATATCTTTCGAACAAAAACAACATACTAATATGCATGCGATCAATCAGATTTTTTGGCAAATAATTCTACAAGCAATATATTAGCATGATAGTATTTTAGTTTTTTAATCCAATCAATAGTTTTTTTTAAATCGATCGAAACCACTCATTTCGCGCTATTTGGCTCGCAGTGACTGACGTAACAACCACTTTGTAATGCAAGCTGATTAGAACTTTATTCTAACAGCATTTCAAACGAAGTTTGAACCACCACAAATAGAGTTGCTAATTTAGCTCGTCTAATCGCCTTAACAAACGCAGATCTAGCTTTTTCCCATCAATGATACCGTGGGTTTCCAGTCAAATACCATGTCAGGCCTAAAGATAAAGCTGCGGGCCTGTTCGAAAGAGATACCGCGGCCCTGGAACGTAAAGGGCGAGGAAGGAACATGGATGGGTTTTAGTCAGTAAGAGTCTGACACTCCCTCCCGCTCCGCCCAGAGTGGGAGAAGTCATTTGATTTCCCATCCCAAAAAAAAAGGCCTAAAGAAAGAAGAAGTAAGTAAATGAAAATCTTTATTTTTAATTTTTCTCGGAACAACAAAACAAAGTTTTATCTATCAGTTTCGGGTTTTTCGGGTGTCAGATGTCAGTGGGCGGATTTCATTGGGATTTCCCCCGATATAGTAAGACTGATAGACGGATGAGGATAAAGAGTAGACGTCATGCGCAGAGTGTAAGCCCCGGAGACTGAAGCGTATTTAATTTGATGTGTAGTCAAATCTTGTGTCATTTTGGATGGGTACTTTTGTCAATAAATTACATTTTAGATCCAAGAATTTCACAGCTTCAGTAGAACAAGAATCTTTTGTCACTCGATGTCTTTGAAAGAGAGGCGCTGTGTGAACATTTGTGAAATTGTTTGTAACGTAAAGTATAAAAAAATGCGGTGCAGTCTACGGGGACTGCTGATAGAAGTGATAACTAAGTAATCTATATCTGCTACGAGTTGTGCCCCGCACACCCCTAAGTAGTGCTACGCCGTAGCGGATCGGCTACGAGTGCTACGAAGCATTAGGTGACGGTGACGCGAGTTCCATGATTTTTGCTCACCCAAATAGTGCTCAACGCGCCTAAAGAAGTTTTCCCTTCAATAACAGAATGGCGGTGTTGGCGCCGATTTTGACTACATAATCCTTGTACTGCTACAGCTTACTTATCTATTAGAAATCTTGATCACTTTCATTCAGTGTTACTATCGAAGGGAGGCTATTCTTATCTTTTTATAAAGTGGAGGAGGTCTATTTAAAAATCCGACACTACTCACACGTGTAGGTAATTCTATTTCAAGGGTAATTAGGTATATACCGAGTTCGATGTCCATGATTGCGTTTTAAACACACTTTCTTGTAAGACAGAACCTTTCATTTACGTCCAATTACTTTTCGAGGGAACAAAAATCTGGCATGAAGCCACGGAAATAGAAAAGGGAAGACAAAAGCAACAAACTAATTATATAACAAGGTCAATTGAATCCCTCCTTAAAGGCTCATTCGTTTATATAAATTGTGTTCATTATTTTATTCAATGGTACTTATTCTAATAAAATATGGAAGTGCGCTACCAGCCCTGAGACACTTCATTACGAATTGTAATACTGCGTCGAACGTATTCTGTTCCCGTTTGCAATTTAATTTTACGAAATTATCTTGCAGGCTCCTTAGTATACAGGCATGGTAGAGGTTGGCGGTCTGTGCTTTCTGCCCTTCCCCCCAAACTTTATCTATACTAATATTATAAAGCAGAAGAGTTTGTATGTTTGTTTGGTTGAACGCGCTAATCTCAGGATCTACTGGTTTGAATTGAAAAAATATTTTTGCGTTTGATAGTCCATTTATCGAGGAAGGCTATAGGCTATATAACATCACGCTATGACCAATAGGAGCGGAGCAGCAATGAAAAATGTTGCAAAAACGGGGATTCTTTTTCCTTTCGTTTTTTTTTTATATGACGCAGACGAAGTTACGTGGGCCAGCTAGTTTTATATAAAACGCATAAAGCCATAAATGTCGTGAGGAAAAGAATCTGAGAATATCTGTCCAGATTCCACTTAAATGATGGATTAATGATGATATGGCACGAAAGGATGTCAGGTGAGACGACGAGTTATAGAGAAGTTTGGAAGAAGACATGGTGCCGCCGACCCCGAATGAATTGGGACAAGGGCAGGGGGTCTAAACTGGCCGCTTTAGCAGAACATAATTAAAAAAAAAACTTAAATTATATTTGAATTTAGAGGAGAATGATGATGATGACCTCCCACAGATAAAATTTATTTAAATAGTTCTAGTCATTCAAAAAACAACATAATATACCCTTTTTTTTTTTTAAGGATGGGAAATCATCAAATGACCCCCCCCACTCTGGGTGGAGCGGGAGGGAGTGTCAGACTCTTACTGACTAAAAACCATCCATGTTCCTTCCTCGCCTTTTACGTTCCGGGGCCGCGGTATCTCTTTCGAACAGGCCCGCAACCCCGGCAGGCTTCGGCCCTTGCGGGCCCCTCTCCTTTTGCTGACATCTCTTTGAGGCGCGCGTGGAACACGAACGCGCTGTCGACACGGCCTGTCGTCGTCGTTAGACGGCCGGACGGCTAGCTAGCCCATAGCCAGCCGTCCACAGGCCCGCATCTACGGTGGCCGGTAGCCACCACGTGGCCCCCGACGCCCGTTGCGTCTCCCGCGGCGGCCGGGAAGAGAGGATCTCTCCCTCTCTCGTTCCGCCACCTCCTTCGCTAGCATGACTGCTTCGCAGAAGGAGGCGACGGCTTCCCATTCCGTCTCGCTCCGGACCATGGATTGAACCAGGGCCGGACGCGAGAGGTCGCCGCCGCCGATCGCCGCCACGAGGACACGGCGGAGCTCCGCCCACGCAGGGCAGACTTCCACCGTGTGCTCCACCGTGTCCTCCGGTCGATCCTCGCAGTGGAGACACCCGGGCGTTTCCTCCCGCCCGATTCGGTGCAGGTACCTCCCGAAACATCCGTGTCCGGTGAGGACCTGCGTCAGCCGGAAGGTGAGGACGCCGTGGCGCCTCTCCAGCCACTCCTCAAAGAGGGGACTTACCGCCACTATCGTGGCGTGCCCTACATAATATACCCTAACATTTAAGTTGAACAAAAATTTCAACCGATATATTAATATGGAATATCACGTGCTGACGTACCCATAGTCTTTTTAATATTCGTTATACAATATTATGGAAGGAATTACCATATTCGGCAACGTCGTCGTCGTAATATAGGATTCGCTACATATAAGCGTACGTATTTCATAAAGACTTTGTATTATACATTATATACAAAGTCTTTATTACAATATCCCATTGTAAATTCTAACATAAATAGCCTGAAGATTCATGATAAAGTAACAAGCTGTTACAACTTTACTTGTTTTCTTAATTGAGTCAGTCAGTCTCTCGTACATAAACGTATCTTAAAATTTCGAGTCGAAGGAATCCTGTTTAAGGGCGTCACTTCTAAAACATCATAGATCAGGGCCCCAAACTTCAACGGTACTTACTGTGCATCGATTTTTTTCTATGACATATAAGCAAGTAAAGCTTGTGGTTATAAGAGTAATAAGAGTAATGAATATAAATGTTGATGGATGGATAAATACCAAAGAAACGACGGATAGATTGTGTGAAGGATGATATGAAAGACTAATATTATAAAGCAGAAGAGTTTGTTTGTTTGTTTGGTTGAACGCGCTAATCTCAGGAACTACTGGCTTGAATTGAAAAAATATTTTTGCATTGTTTAGCCCATTTATCGAGGAAGGCTATAGGCTATATAAAATCACGCTGTGACCAATAGGAGCGGAGCAGCAGTAAAAAATGTTACAAAATCGTGGGATTTTTTTGTGAGCTTTTTCTCTCTTATGTGACGCAGACGAAGTTGCGTGGGCCAGCTAGTGAAAGATAAAGGAGTAAATGATAGCGTGGCGATTGACAGGGGAGAATGCAAGAGAAAAACGTATTGCCCCGACCCCAAGTAATATGGGACAAGGGCCGGTACAAGCAAACCACTTGATTCTCTTGATACTAGAGGTCTCGCTGGCGATGCCGTCCCAGAAGCAACGCAGAAAAGACTTCTTCCGTCTACGAGAATTCAGCACATGGATACATCTTTCATTTCACCGTACTCATGTTCTTCAGACCGGAGCTAGGTAAGTACGTAGTATAGGTACGGTGGAAGTATAATAAAGTTAGCTTAATTGTTTTACTTACGTGGAACCCAGTGCGGCTCCAGTGTGTGCGTTCCCGCTCCTCCCTAACCCTGCGCTGCCACGCCGCCCTGTAACAAACACAAGTACACCTTTATACTAGTCTCTTAACAACACAAGTATGTCTAGTATAGATAGCTTCCTTTAAGGTGGACGCGCTAAAGCTTACTCGCGAGACTCTCCTTGTCTAAGTTTTGGGATATTTTCAAGAAACTTGAATCTTCCTTGAGGTTGCATGTTCTAACCGTAACAAAAATGTGTTTACAAAATTATAATAATGACCTGGAATCATTTCTCCGAGTTCATATTCAAGACTTCGTCTTTCATGAAATCATAACATCTGCGGGCTTTTCTAAGCTTATTTCTTCTTCTTTCTTGCTTGCTTTTATTTTGATGATTCTATCATGATGAGCCATTAAAACACAATTTTATTACGAGACCATCGACCGACCATTGTGAATTTAGCAGATTACGAACTTTAACCAAAATGACAATGGGATGAGAATGGAATCGTGTTGGAGTGACGAATTTATTAAAATAGCAGAATTAGGCCCCAGACACTGAGCTTCGAATAGCAAAAATATCATAATTTTGCGGGTTACCTTAGCGCTTCTCCCGTAACAACACAAGATACATCTACAATGGTCTACACACAGTAATCTGATTACCACACGAGTAGTACCCTGACTAGCGGTCGCTAATGGAAACAACATCACCCATTAACGCTCGCAGACATTGTTTCACGGAACTTTCACCCTTGACATTTTGAAAAATGTAGGTAAATAGAACACATTTCAATTTAGGTAAAGCTCAAAATGGTAAATCCGATATCGAGAGCAACGCTTATGCAAGTCCAATGCTTTTGTTGCAGATAGTCTATTGTTACTGAAAATGTTTCCCATATTTTTCCGAAGCTTGGATATAAAACAAAGCTAGCGTCCCAATAGAGTTAAAACGTGGACAATAATGAAACGAGTGACTCGAAATATATTTGTATAGTTGAAAACAACAGTTCATCCAAACCCAAATTAAATGACAACGTCAACAGACGTCAAATAAACATTGGAATTGGAATAAACTAGCTAGAGACGGCTCTGTTCGTCTCCTGTGAATAAACAAGCATCGTTGTGACCTTCTACTTCGTCACCTGGCTGAAATAGGGGCGTAACTAATAAACACAATTAACTGTCTGCCTATTCAGCTTGAACTTCAAGATACGACACTATAATAGAGGTTGTTTGGTATTATGAAAACAATATTGTGGTAATTTTACCTTATTTCTATCAATACCTGGGTGATCGAGCTCTGATGTGGTAAAAATATAGAGAAAACGAATTTTCCCAGATATGAGACCTAGCTAGATCGATTTTTTGCCACCGTAAAACCCTTTGTAGCAACTTTCCTCGAAATCTTTGGAGCAGATTTTTATAAAGTGATTACAAATCTATACAAATATTATAAAGCAGAAGAGTTTGTTTGTTTGTTTGGTTGAGCGCGCTAATCTCAGGAACTTCCGGCACGAATTGAAAAAATTGTGTTGGATAGACCATTTATCGAAGAAGGTTTTAGGCGATATAACATCACGCTACGATTATAAGGAATGGAGCAGGAATGAAAAATGTTGCAAAAAGTGTTTTTTTTTTCTTTCGTTTTTCTGTTTTATGTGACTTAGTTGCGTGAGTCAGCTAGTACACAAATATGGATCACTAGCTGACCCACGCAACTTCGTCTTCGTCACATAAGAGAGAAAAAGCTCACAAAGGGAATACAATTTCGCCCGTTTTCGCAACATTTTTCATTCCTGCTCCGCTCCTATTGGTCATAGCGTGATGTAATATTGCCTATAGCCTTCCTCGATAAATGGACTATCCAACACAAAAAGAATTTTTCAATTAGAGCCGGTAGTTCCTGAGATTAGCGCGTTCAACCAAACAAACAAACAAACTCTTCTGCTTTATAATATTAGTATAGATTTAATAGGATAGGTTAGGCAACTCTAAAAAGTTCTAAATATAAGTACGTCAGTCATAATTTAGCGGGTTCTCCCAGAGGAGATGCCAACAAGGATAATGAGATGTCACGTCATACATTTTATACTCACTGACACTGGGAAACATTAACACATGTGGACGTGTAGGTGGACCCTCGGACATTACTGTGGACATGGTATCTAGGGAGCGCGTTTAACGAGCTAATTCGACTTTACAATGCTTTTGTTTATTTCAGAAATAGCTTGTGAAGTTTTCGCTGTGTGAAAATACGGTTTTATATTCGCGGTGTTTTCAATTATGTATGCTAAACGTTCTCGTCAGTCTTATTGCCGCTAGCGCGTACGAGGTCTTGTTAATAGATTTCCACTTTTACATTATAATTTTTCAACACCTTCCGGGATTACAACCGTTAAGTTATTATGTTTGCAGAAATAATGTTTTGCGGTATTTTAATTATGTATGTATAACGTCGCCTACTTGTATTTCGTACAATTAATGTCGTCGTTCATAATCACATCTAAACATTCCGCCTTTCTCGTTTCTAAGATACCACTAACATATGGAAAATGTTATGTACAAGACGTATGACGTCAGATATCCGGAATCAGGCCCGAGGCACACCTTTCTGTAACGTTGTGAGAGCGCTTGAACATTTCTAGCCCATAAATTTTCTCGCAAGGGGTCGTCCATTAACCACATGATGTTTTTAGCAACTTTTTAACCGCCGCCTCCCCCATGGTGATACGCGGTGACGTTTTAGACTACCTCTACCCTCCTCTACGGGCCCTACCCAAAAAAACCACTTGTATTTTTTTTTCGTACATTGTATTTAAAAAAAATCTGAATCATCTGCCTAGCCTTTTCCCAACTATGTTGGGGTCGGCTTCTAACCGGATGCAGCTGAATACCAGTATTTTACATGGAGCGTCTGCCTATGTGACCTCCACAACCCAGTTAAAACGATACCCTTTGGTAAGCCTGGTTGTCAGACTATTTGGGCCACTGACTACCTGTAACGACTACCAAAGATGGACGAATGACAGCCGGGACCAACAGCTTAACGTGCTTTCCGAGGCACGGCGGATACTCGGTAAGTAAGGCCCATCCACAAACTAACCCAGGCAAGCACGGCTTAACCACAAGATCGCCCCGAGCGGCTATTATTTAGCCACGAGCTCATCTCGAAAAAATCAGAACATTATCTTTAATTAGGTATAACTCAATTCTGGAAAATTAAGCACCTTGATAAAAATGTCCAGACAGAAGATAAAGAAAATCGCGCTTTCCAAGAAACAATAAATACACGTGATATCTCATTACCCCCCTCCCCTCTAGTGATATTTCGTGATTATTCCGAACCCCCTCCCCCATTCGAATATCACGTTATTAATTGACGGCCCCCAAAACGTCGAAAAGTGTCTTATAAAAGCTATGTGTACTGAAGTTCTAAGAAACCAGTTACTTACAGAAAAGGTCACTGAATCTTGTTTTAGATTCAGGCTTTGAAAACTGTAGGTCTAATTAACATAGGATTTTAGGAACTAGACCTGAAAATATATAAAAGGAGAAGAATTTCCGAACCGCGCGAATAAAAGCGATCACTAGTTTAATAATAAGGCAATTACTATTCATTTATATTCAGTCCTAAGGGCCTTAAAGGATCGAATGTCAATTAAATTCCTAAGAGTTTTAATTATAAATTGGACGGGGAGAAAGAGCGTAAAATTCTTTATAACTAGGCCGGGTTCGCGTTACTGCCCATGAAAATGCTTTAACTCTTTTCAATCAAGCTTTTCAATGCGGAACAAGTTTCGTTTTCTAAAGCGCCATGTATATTGATTATTTTCAGCAAAATTTACTAAACAAACGAAATTCGAGCTTTATAAAGCCCGCGTTGAATTCGGTAAGGTCCAACGAGATCTTTGTCTCCTGGGATAAAAAGTATCCAATGTGTTCGTCCAGGTTATAAACTATCTGTGTGTCTTTCATCCAAATCCGATCAGTAGTTTTTGCGTGAAAGAGTAACAAGCATCCATCCATCCTTGACGACTCGAATGGCGTAGTGGTAGTTTCATAGGGTCTTGGTTTAAAAATCCCGAGATCCCCAAATGTTTGTGTGATGAGCTTGGGCAACATAATAAGTATGTATTTACAAACAAAAAAGTATATGTAGTTTATCAACTACCTGGTGTCCACGACACAAGCCTTGCTTAGTGTGGCACTAGATGGCGCTGTGTGTTAATGTCCAGCAATATTTATCCTCACTTACGCATGTATAATTTAAGTAAGATTAGTAGGATTGTAAACCGTTATCAGTACGAATATAACGTTTTCCACTAAAGCACTGTCCCTCCACACACCGTTGTAGCTAGGTAATAATTTTAGGTATGCAAATTGGTGATCGAAGCAAGGATTACAACCAGCCATCACTATGCAAGTTAATTGAGCCGACACGCATAAGGCCTCGGTCCCTTTACAGAGGAATACACCTTCGCATTCATAGGTGAATCTTAATCGTTATTTGGGGCCGACTGGGCCCCAACAAGTGTGTAATTGAGTGGGCGGTCAGCGAGTACCTGTGCCGAAACCTACAGTATATTGCTTGACCAACATAACTTGTGACACGGTGGAATTTAGAACTAAAAGAAAATCACTGCTGGATGACGTTCTTTTTTAGCAAGCAGCGCCGCCTTGATGTCTCAAATTATGTTGGTCAAGTAATACATACGTTTCTCATTCGGTACCTACTTTAACAAAGGTTATAAAAAGACTGTTCAGCTGTTGGATACAAAAGAGATTTTTCTTAACAATACCTGAAAAGAAAACGATTTTGATGTTTGATTTTGTAGAAGACTAAAAAGGGTACAAATAATGAAACCATTATTGTATAGGCTGATGAAAGGGCGTATATAAGTAGACAATACATAAACCTTTCAATGGAGGGTAACAGTAAATAACTAAGAATGATTGTGAATAATAGAAACAACAAGCGGATTATTTTTGCCACAACTAATTGATCGGTAAAACTATCTTTAATAACCGATAATAATAAGAAAACTCGTTAGCAAACTTTGCTAAACGATGATGTAGGAAATCGAAAGCTGTTAAAGCGCTCAACTTTCCCAAGATTCTTTTATTTCAAGCGCTGAAGCTGCTTTTATGTTCAAGCCAAGTACATAAAAGCAGTGTTCTTGGTAAATCGCCTCATATAATTTACGCAAAGCAGTTTAACAAGTCGTTATAAAGGGGCGTTGGACGTTATATGACGGAACTAACGGTCCAAGGAACGTTTCGTTAACAATAACTTCTATCATGTTTTATTATGATTA
This sequence comes from Xestia c-nigrum, assembly GCA_916618015.1. Taxonomy (NCBI): domain Eukaryota; kingdom Metazoa; phylum Arthropoda; class Insecta; order Lepidoptera; family Noctuidae; genus Xestia; species Xestia c-nigrum. Next base: position 5,617,438 of record OU745245.1, on the reverse strand, counting down.
TACTACAGTAACAATGTTCAGACTGTACTCGGCTACCACAATACAACACTGGATATGGGTAATTAATTTCTGAATACGTCTATAACTTTCCAATGTCGATTATATTGAATTATTTGGAGTAAATACAGATACCTACATTAAGCAAAAAATTCAAAAAAAACAAAATGGCGGAAAAAAATCCGGCCCTGCTTCATATAAAAATGTTTCAAGCCCTTTCTTTAACAGATTTTCAACTTTATCGCTAGGTTGATTGGGAAACTTTTACAGTTACAGCTAAAATTCGAATGATAGACTATTTTGTTACTCACGCGTTGTTTGAAACGTTTCCGAGTAGAACAACTACCAACGAATAACATTTATTTTACGCTTCTAAACACCTGTATCATTCGTTTATCTTCACGTCAAAAGAAAATAATGTACAAATATTTCGATATTTCCTTTACCTAAGAGCTGTCGGCAAATCGTATTTATTTCTAGTAGGTAGGTAACTAGGTACCTACATGTAACATGTTACTGTGGGAATAGGTGCTTGATAAGAATTGACACTGCCATGATTACCGAGATCCGGGCTCCATTTGGCATTGAACTGGTGACGGGGGATCGTATAATCGGATTGCCAACCATCCGTCCTATTGCCGGGGTCGCCACCGAACACGATAAATCGAGACGATTTCAAAACTTTCGCATTACGGTTTACGTCGAAGCTAGAGGTAACTCCCTAATCGATTACGTATTTCGATTTCTAGACTCGAATATTGAGGCGACATTGACCGTTGATAACTCAATTGATATTGAAGATAAGCTAATTTAAACTTGGTGAAAGGTGGAGGACAAAATTCTGCTATGATTTAATTATGAAACGTGGTTTTAAACTGCTAACAACATGTTACACTGATGTACTATGCTTGGTATGGTATTTACATTGGTTGTTGTCTAGCTAGGGACACCTCCTGCCACCATTATGGTCACGTACTGCGCCAGGTAGATACTGGCCATCATTGCCTTGTTTACTTTGTCATTTATACCTCATTCCCTCGGATTCTAGGTCACCCTACCGACCCCAGCTTGATTGGACTTTTCCCGGTTTACTTTATTACTCCCCGTGTTCAATGTTTGTGTTAGAAACTGATAATCATTTGGTTGGATTACTGAATGAATTCCGAGGCAACTCAGCGCTACAAGCTTACAACATCTGTGCCAAATATTAACACAGTTGAAAGATAAATATTAGTTGTAATGGTGACCATAGAGTGTGAATACAGATAGCGCAAAGATAAGATAAACACGCAGAGCAAGTACATTCCAATGAGCAGATACTTATTAAGATTTACTTTACCATTGACGTCAAATTAATGAGTTTTCAATAAATTTCATAAAACGTAGATCCAGTGTTTTTATACATGTATTACGAGAAGTAGCTCGCTGCAATTGTCGATTCAGAAGATTTCACTTCATGATCCATGCAATAAATATTAAAGACGCGGTCGCGTTTACCTTCCACATTTTTGGCATACTTCACAAAACTTTCCAGAATCTGCCCGATATTACATTTGTTTTTCAATCGGTATGTGGATCAAATATATGCCCAGACATTTTTTCATTACGTTCGAGAAAGAAAACACATAACTCGAGCATGACAAATATTTACTCACGCGCGAACGTTACAAATGAAAATAAACCGTAATATACGCCGTAAAATGTTATAAAACATGGAACCTATTGTAGACACGTTCTAAGAATCGTAATAGTGTACTATTTGGGGAACATACGCCGTATCCATTGTACAAAAACATTTACACTATTAATTAAACAAACTGTTTACGTGCATACGAATTACGGCGGTTTCCGTGACTAACGACTTGCAATAAATTGATGAGAAAAATTCCGCAGGGTGGCGTGAAACCGGTGGAACATCCATCTCATTGTGTCAGTGAAGCGTTTTTAATACACTTAAGATGCGCAAGTCTCGGGCACGAGAGGCCCAGGTGAGGGTGGCACCGCAGGGAGGGGTGTGCCCCCAGACATTTTCAAACTTCCACAAATGCAAACAAAGCCTCATCGACGCGTAATTATGTCAATATTCTATACAAACACGGCGGGGATGTGACAGATAAACCCCTCTCCCATGGCGGTAAAGTAATGTCATCAGAGCTGCGGTTTGAGTGGCAGTAACTTGAGCGAAATAAAAGCGACTGACGGAAATGTCGATGGGTATCCAAAGTTTTGAAACAAAATTATAATCACTTCATTCAAGTGAATCCATTGTTGCTGCCAAAGTTTTCTAATAACTTCTACATCTCCATAATATAAAACCTAAACGACAAGAGCGTCAGGATTAGTTTGAGGTCAGAGTCAAAGGTGTGAGCTACCTATATTCGTCACAGTTCGCTGATAACTCAATTACTTACGTGCAATCTGACAGGGAACGTGCCTAGCATTTATCAATTTCCAGCTCACTCTAAAATGGACTTCCATAGAGGTGGAATGATATTTTGATTGAGGATCATTATGACAATCAACAGCCGAATGCCAAATTGTCAATTAGTAGACCAACCAGCCAGACGGTATACTTGAAAAGTCCCTTTAGTGGCGAAAGATACAAGAAAATCTCGTTCATATTTTGATGGACACAGCCAAAGGATACCAGCAGATGTAAAATTCAAAAGTTAGTGTCGGTTTACGTCACCCGTGACTGGGTGAGCTCGCCTGTTCATAAGGTATGAATAATTTTAACGAAAGTGACGACCACATTCATTAGCCACTCAAGGAGTGCCCAACCACTGCAGACAATTTAAAAGTCAGGTTCAAACACAATCAAATCTCGATGACGTGAAATGACGTCGACGAAATTTTATTCGCTTGGGTTTTTCAATCACGCAACAAAATTACTAATTAACCAACCACTAATCGGTTGAAAGGTCACGGCGTCCAACAAATGACGTAAAACATACGTACATAATTTTTGTGTGCTTACTAAAATTTGAACAACTAATCGTTTTTTAACAGGAAAAGTGTTTAGTTTTCCTGTTTAACATCGTTTCGCATCTTATCACTGTTCAAATATTTCGGTTAGTGATATGTATGCCATTGCTACTAATTCAATAGCAAACAGTCTCGATTAACTGACGTGGTCACGACGAGACAGATCTGACAACAAATTCAAACAATTAACTACTTATTTATTAAAAAGCGTATGTCTGATTGGTAGCCCCGATATCGATTTTGACGATTCGGTATTGAGACGAAATGACTATCTACTAGGCCTTGAACTTTGTCCTCCTTCAACTATGAACTACTAGCTTTTGCCAGCGGCTTCGCCCGCGTGAAGTTTGATAATTGTCCCATGGGATTTTACTACCGGGATAAAAAGTATCCTATGTGTTAATCTAGGTTATAAACTGTATGTGTGCAAAATTTCATCCAAATCCGTTCAGTAGTTTTTGCGTGAAAGAGTAACAAACATACATCCATCCTCACAAACTTTCGCATTTATAATATTAAGTAGGAAGTAGGATAGTAGGATGAATTGGAATATCAGTTACGCATCGCATTATCTCCGTCATTACAGTGGGGTTGGCGGGGCAAGTCGCAAATGTCAACTTCGTGTCAAGAGCGGCTTGTATACGGGTCAGGTCTGCACTACGTCATAACGAGCACGTTGGCCAGACTCCGGGCCACGTGCCCGACTCACAACCGTCAAACTCAAACTCCATTCAAACGTTTCTTTCACATTTTTACAAAACTTGCTCCTTTGTTTCAATAAAAGGTCAAATAAAGGAGGAAAATCTGCTGGAGTCACGTTTTTCTGAAATGTCAGGAGTACGAGTGACTCGTTGCCTTTTCGTAGGATTTCGCTTCTTTGTTGGGCTGAGTTCGAATTGGTATTGTATTAAGTAAACAATGTTGTTTTCAAAATACAGTCAAAGTTCTTGGAGGGTTACCTTCCCTGTTTTTACTTTTTTCCTCTTGGTGATGTAAAACCCCAACGAAATTAACTTTTCCTTATAGTTACAAAGCAACACTACACACAAAATTCCTCGCCAAAACGTGGAATCAGAACACTGCTCTGCAAAAAAATGTATCTAGACTTTTTTCAACATGTATATGCAGAACCCAACATTACCAAAGCTATTGTCGCAGCACATAGTAAATGTAAGCTAAACGTTCCATAGGGTGTAGCGTGGAGTGCATGTCAGTACATATGAGCGAGGTCACGAGTTGTAGTCGACAGCCGACACCTCTCACAACACACTCGCATCTGAAATAGGTTACCGTGCAACTAGACGCGCTACGCTCAAACGATCAACGCTTTCAGCTTTGCGAATCAATTTGTGTAACTTTATCCCGAAGTTTTTGTGCAGAATTTGCTTCGAAGTAAATCTTGTTATTTTCTTGTTTAGATTTTAAACTAAACCTGAAAAACTAGTACTATAGCAAGAAAGACGTTGGTGTTTTCGCTTGAGATAACACTTAACCGATGGGGCGTGTTTTAGTAACGGCTTGGGATCACGGCAGTAATTGTTTCTGCTCAAATTCCTCACACTTCAAGCGCTTTTCCTCATTTTTCTACCAATTTTTTTAAGGAATATTTTAGAAAAAGCTCTCAAGGGAACAGAGAATTGGCTGCTGCCGACAGCTAATTATTTTTTATTGCAAAAAGCTTAATTAGCAAACGCTCAACATTGGGGATTCCTGTGGGCGTTTCAAATCCCGTTTTATGGACACTCTTGGGTCAGGCGAAGCAGAATTAGTGGTATAGTGAGAGTAACATCCCTGAAGCCAAGGTTTAATAGCTAATTCTTTGCAAAGCAATAATAACATTATGGCGCTCATAAAAAGTACGAAAATATCAAGAGTGACTTTAATAACGAATGTGTTTCTGGTTTCTGTCAGTCATACTGTCTGAATGCGTTGTTATTATTAGATTTAAGATGTGTGTTCGGACGAATCTCCTGATACATTTTCCACTGGAACAATTTCCAATTTGCTCATAAACAATCAACCGATTTTGAGAGTAAAAAAATATGATATAAACGAAAAACAGGTTAAGCTTCTGCTTTATTTGCTTTGCTCATAAATTATTTGAAAAAATACCGTTGTATCCCGACGCCAGTTGATGATTGATGGTGTTTTATTTTTAAAACTTTTTTCACGAGTATCGTTTCACGTTTGGAATTTTAAAAGCTTCATACATCATAATTATAACGTTTGGGTTCTCACTGAAATGTACACAGTACTATGTCAACATTGGATACAGGCACAGGCAACAGTAAAATATTAAAAAAAAAGAGATAACTTATTACATTCACAGTTAAAGCGATTACATGAGCTAAACGCGAGTTTTATAATTACTAAAAGTATATGATTCACGGCTATAAACAAGACCAGAAAAATATATGATATTCTTCAGGATTTATGCTAGCATGATAATGTTTTGAAAACATAATACAATTAATTTGACTCGATAAAAAACATACTTATATACATGCGATAATTCTGATTTTTTGGCAAATAATTCTACAAGCAATATATTAGCATGATACTGTTTCAGTTTTTTAATCCAATCAATAGTTTTTTTGTAAATCGATCGAAACCACTCATTTCGCGCTATGTGGCCCGCAGTGGCTGACGTAACAACCACTTTGTAGTGCAAGCTGATTAGAACTTTATGCCAACAAGCATTTCAAACGAAGTTTGAACCACCACAGATAGAGTCGTCTAAGCGCTTAATTGAATAAAAAAAACATTTTACGTATGGGAGTCTTCCTCGCTCGGGGAACTAATTCCATTATAATGGTAGCAATGGCGTAGGACGCAGTAATAACCTGTAACTAAGTTTGTCTGACTGTATCATTAATATTGTTACCTTTTTCTCTGTACAGAATGGGACCCAGTTCTCAGCAGAGCGTCTATTAAACACAAACAGTGACTGAACGATATCTAACATAAAAGAGGTGAGGTATGATAGTATTATTTCGGGACGTTCTCTTTGAAAACTTTACGCTTCAAATTAAGTATCCTTAAACTGACTGTGACGCTGTTGCAAGCACACGCAGGTTGGCGTCGAAATATCAGGAGCTTAAAATTAACAATAATCTGTGTCTACTTCGCGAACAGTAAATGATAACGACAAAAACGTAAACTTTCGATCGCTAATAACTTACGAAATAATTCGGCTGCAATAACGATGCTGGCGAGTAACCCATCTTGGATATAAACTTGCGTTTCTCGCAAAACATTTACCACGGCAAGAATCCTTCAACAACGCGCCATTGATACGAGATAAGTTCGTTTTCACGATCGTCAATATAATCCAAAGCCAGTTTATCACAACACATAAAGTGGGATTCCATTAATTTCCTTTGTATTGAGAAATATATTGCTAAACGGATTTTAATTGCTTATTGATCTGGTATAAAGTGGGACGATAAAATTGGGGGCGAATTCTTAATCGTCGTGACGGTCTCGCCTAAATTTGAACGGAGCCACGATAAACTGCGGCGTTAATAATTATTTCATGATATTGTAATTATTAAACGCTTTTCATTTGACAAATTGATGGGATAATAAATTATTTTCACACTCAAATAATTCGGGAATGCGAAATAATCGTCACACTTGGGCGTGGTAGATGGGTTTTTCCATCAGACATTTTCCGAAGTCAGTCTTAAAGGCTAATTAATAGGTTCGCCCTCTATTACATGACAGTTAAGGGGCCGGCGGAGCATTCCTAGGTATTCTGTAATTCGATTGGATTACAGAATATCTAGGTTCCCAAATTTACATTTTGAATGGAAATTCATTTAAACAAGAGTTATGAGACAAATAAGTTTTCTATAGAAATTTAAAATTCCTCATAACTCTTGATTAAATGGACACTTCCATTCAAAATGTATATATGGGAACCTAGATATTCTGTAATCCAATCGAAATAAATACACACTACCGTATGAATATGTTTGATTTAAATTATTTTGGTATTACGTTTGTGTGAAACACGCATGCTCCACCGGCCCCTTAATCATAATCAGAAGTTACACACGTGGGGGAACTCACGTGATGTTACGTTGTGAATTGAATAACCGAATGACGGATCCAAAAACCCATTGGAAATATAGCGTTAGCTTAATAAATGTTTAGTGTGAAAAGCTTCATCTAACATTAGACTTTTTAACACCGTTTAAAACTACTGAATTACCTTAAATTTTCTCCATTTTCCTGAACGAATTTATAATATGTAAACTTGTAAGTAGATGACTATTCTCTTTATTCTAATAATTTTATAGCCATTTCGCGGAATTTTTCTCTTTCATCGAAAGTTGGTAATTAGGTCCCAGTTACGCAAATTGGCGAATGCACACTCATTGTACGTCAGAACCTGAATTCGCGGTCGGAATATGGGTCGAGAATCTGTTTCTCGAACGTCAGTGAACGTAAGTTTAACTGTAATGCCGCTAGCATGCAACAGGCAGTTTCATTTATTTGACGTCATAAACGCGTCACGCCATGTTATGCCGTCGAACTCGAAACACGGCCATAGTATTTTGTTTTGCATATTTCTCTGTTGTTCGCAGTTTTTTGACAGGAGTTACGGGTGACCAGAAGTCTGACAACCAGTCTTACTAAGGCGCCAACTTCCAGGCAAAAGTATCGCCACGATAGCCTTGCCATGCCGTCAAATTCAGCAGAAACTCTAAACCTTAGAGTTTCTGCTGAATTAAGAGGCTAGCTTCGTTAAGAGGTGTTTTACACCCTTTAGAGTCTACTCTAAAGGGTGTAAAACACCTCTTAACGAAGCTGAAAGGCACTTGTCTACACCATACCTAAGAACCTTATACTTACGGAGTCAAAGGAGTACGGATATTTGGGGTCAAAGTTCCAACTTTTCGTCAAGTTTTTTTTTTCAACATATTTTTTCTATGTAAGATTTTTACTTAAAACACCTCTACGACCCCCGTACTATTCAATACATGAATCACCACATTGTTCACCACAAAAAAAAAGTTGTTTCCCAGCTATAATTTTTGCGTAAAGTTCCTTAGTTTGATGTATAGAATGGTTGGTTGAAGGCTTCGTGATGAGGTGGTATCATTTGTAGGCACGGCACGGCATGACTATTACCTCGGTTTTCTCGCCCGTAGAGGTGACACTCATGGAGTATAGTATAGTGTTACTTACTACTGAACTGTGCAGGTCAGATAGGCAGTGGAAAGAAAGAAAAGAAAGAAAAAGCATTTATTAGCCCGACAGGACAAAACATAAAATAAAAAATAATTAAAAAATGGTAAAATTGTGATTACAACAGTGGCAAGTCACTTCATGTAAAATACTGATATTCAGCTGCATTGGAAACTGACCCCACCATAGTTGGAGAAAGGCTAGGCAGCTGATATTTCCACATCTACTAATTACGTTAAATGTTACATGGATTTATCTTTTATCCTTTTCGAAGTGCTTAAAGTTATCTCTCTTGTTGTCACGTTTTATTGAAGAGAGAATGACAATGACTGATAAGTGTTATCAGGCGTTTATGGGTGGTTTGTCAATAGCATTAGTTTGGGATTTGCTCACGCTTTGACTATTCTAGTGTCATTATTGGTTGTTAGATTAGCGCGTGCTGAAATTAATAAATGTGTTCTTAGTTTACTTTGACAAATAATATTGTGTTAGGTGTAAGTCGAAAAACTCAACCATATTGAATAAAAGTTCTGAGGTAACAAAACACAAAAATACAGTCGAATTGATAACCTCCTCTTTTTGGAAATCGGTTGAAAAGTACAGTTCATTGGCAGATAGAAAAGATTGTTCAATTCCGAAGCAAGTCTTTTCCGCCTAGAGAAAAATATATACGTCAGCTTTTGGAACTTTTTACGTGTTGAGAAAATAATAAAAGTCTTGTGAACAGTGTGCGTCTGTAAGAATGGTCCTCTAAATGCTTTGCCTTTTCATCCGCCGATTGTATAAACTCTGATTACCTTTATTGTGACAGGATTCGAATAGAAAATTGTAGACGATACAAGAAACTAACTAGAATGCTCGATTGTTAGCGCCGGATAAGACAATTTGTCGTAGGCCCGACGGCGACCGGAACTCGCACAATGGACCATTCCGACGACTGATGTTGGGTCCCGCACTACTTGTACCTACGTACGTCTTTCGCACATTGGTAGAAGGATATCTATAATTTCTATCTCTATTCTTCGTTATAACAAGAGAAATGTTGCAAAGGTTACGTGACAATATATTTTATGGATTGATAAAAAAGCAATAAAAATTATAAAGGGTGTCAAAACACCTCTTAACGAAGCCGAAATGCATTTTTTCTCCCCGTCATTGCAATATTCCGTTCTGCACCATACCTGGGCACCTTTAAGCTACTGAGATATTGGGTGTCAAAGTTCCAACATTTTGACATGTTTTTTTTTAATGCTAGTTTTTATTGTAAACACATCTAAGACCCGTCCTACTCAATCCATACACCAGCACAATGTTTAAGTGCGTTACATTGAGTCGTCTTCCCGCAATAATGATTGCATGAAGTTACTTAGTTGGATGTACAGAATGCTTGGTTGACGGCTTCGTGATGAAGTTTGTTTACACCCTGTATGTCATTCACATACAGGCTGTACACAACTTTTTTTCTTGCGGCGAAAAGGTGCTTTCGCAAATTAATACGAATAATTCACCGTGGAATATAAATAAAAAGTTCTTTGCACAACATAATTTATTAAACAAAAGTTCAGTAGATGAACGATGATAAGTAATATAAATCATATTTCATCCTTTATCTACAACATCTAAATGAAGAAGCCAATCCAAAATACAGGACTCGATAAAACACTTTAATAAACCACGAATAAATCGTAAATCACATCGCTATTAATAATATTGATTAAAACACTTTAATTAAAAAGCTCGGTGATTTACCGGCACCGAATAAAGCTTTTATTATCGCAAGAGATCATTAAAAATGTTCAATGTGTCATAAAACTGCGGAGCGTATGTTTAATTCCCTCGACACAGGGCGCATGTTGCAGGCAGAGAGCGAAAAATAAACGCTAAATTATTTCGTTCATTTTGCTGAAAATCTAAGAAAACTATCTGATAAGGAGACAAGTGTTCTCAGAATGTTGGATATGGAGATTATCATGGTAAAGATTATCGATATCGATGTACGAGTATGAGGAAAAACGTCTAAAATGTATCATCCTCCATTGATAAGCAAAAGATCCTCCGTCCGGCCGGTATTGTGTACAAATTTAAATGTTGCCGTCTGTATTCCTCCTAATATCGCGGATGGATTTTGTGTTACGTCAGGTATAGAGCATGCGGGAGACGGGGGGCGGGGGTTTGCGGGGGATTTTGTATTTGGTGTTGTAGATGCTGTTAAACTACGTTTAGATACGTAATGATCGACATGTTTTTGACGTGACAACGTCTTATAATTCGATAGAGCCGGCTGCACGCACGAAAAAACATGACTCATGCGGCGTTACCTCGCTGATCGCTCTGAGGCGTTCCATGTAAGGCTTGAAGTGCAAGCGAGAGCGCGGAACGAGTGACAAAGAAGCACAATCGGCCTTTGCGTTCGGCAGCGTTCGACATCCGTCTCTCTCCTACTTGAGTGAGCGATGCGTCTGCGTGGACAGCTGCTATACTATAGTACATTTACATGTTTTGATCGAGTATCAAGTGCAGTGAAAAGTGAATGTGGTGTCAAAAAATGCTACCATCAGTATTTCCAGTATCCATAGTTTCCATTTATCAGTATTTTCTTAAGACGTTGTCACGTTCAACTATCGTCAGTAAACCGACTTTACAGACAACCAGTTTTTTTTTAATGTAAAAAGGGCCTACTCTTAACCTCACTCTTGTACTGAAGACATAGATGAGGTTGACGATGGAACGAGCTAACCAAACTGAACGACCTGAAAACTTATTCACTACACTTTATTATTTTATTCATTATTTAATTGTTCAGAATTAGAAGCTAGTAATAAATACCAAATACATTTACTTTGCATAATATCTTCTCTTTCAAACACTCTGAAACCTCCGTCAAGATTCTCAAGTGTTTCCAAAACTGTCCGATGGCCTTACAGTGACTGCAGCACATACTCGTAAGGACGTTCGTTTCGTTCCTGTTGATACAGCGCGCCATATGTTCCACAACACGGTATAGATAACGCGAACGAGGTCAGTTTATAAAAGACGTGTTTGTTTTGTTTCGACTCAAACAGTACGGCAGTTCTCACGTTTTGCGTAAATCGTGCCCCTTCAGGGCCTTGCGTAGACACAGGTCAAACATGTTACGGAGAATTTCCTTCACAATAATTTATTGTTCTCATATCACAAATAAAAGTCCTGACATCGATGCGAGTCGCACAGAATCGGTCAATGTGGCGACACCTAGAGGAGGCCAATGTCTAGCAGTGAAGATCTTTCGGCTGAAATGATGACATCACAAAAAAGTTGTAGGTATTACTATCAAATAGCACCCTAAAATATGCACTCTGCACCTAAAAGCTGGCATTTTAAATTTTTATAATATTTTATTATACAAAATTTGCATTAAAATCACGCTGACAATAAATTTTATCATAAATAAATTTTATTTCATTGCGTATATCTAGCCAATTCTAAAAGTAAAATAAATACAGTCAGCTAAACATTAGTAATAAGAGTATAGCTCAAACTGAAACTCCGTTAACTAATAATTAATTAAACCCAAAACTTTCTTCGACAAACTTGTATGTTACCTTCTCAGAAATATAGTTTAGTTGGGGCAAACTACTTTGACTTGTAAAACATAATAATTAATTAAGGGATAATGTTTGCGAAGTATGCATTAGAAGTATTTATAGTAAGTAAATTGTAGTTGATTTGACTAGTTTTATCAAATAAATTGTTCAGAATAGACCTATCACAGGGAAAAAGGACCAAATACCATCAATGCCGAAAATTGGATATATGGCACCCCGTAACCCTGAGGGAATCAAAGGCGTGTCCATTATGACACTAATGACAGTCACAGAAAAAGGTACATACATATTTTGTTGTTTAATCTTTAATGTCACCCTAGTTGGTCATTACGCGCATTTTCGTGGTCAATTATCCATACAAAATTTCCGATTCAACGCTAAACCAAAATAATAAATAATTTTAAAAATGTTTAAACCTTTCCTCAAGGAAAGTCATTCAGTAATACGGTAACACCAAATGTCAGTGTCCTAAACTAGTTGCCATGCAGATAATGGGGCATAAATACAAAACGGGACTGACCTAAAACCAGCATGTGATTTAACTGTACGTACGTAAAATAATAAATGTGTTTGCGTCATGACTCATTACATTATCTATACGGTTAAACGATGTGGTTAGCGTCAGTGGCGCTATAACTGCCCGCGTCATACAAGGCTCGCGGAACGTTTAGATGTAACTGCTTTTAGCCGTGCCCAAGTTTGGAACTACTATACAGCTATAATGTTAGGGAAATCCATGTAGCATGTACATTTGGATGATTATCTCATCAGCAATCAATTCGTGGGGCTACGTGACTATTTGACGTTCAATTACTGAATAGAATTTATCCTCATGAGTCCCCTGTGCTAAGTAGCTTCCTGCTTTAACAATTCACGTGTTTATATTGTAACACGATATTTCATGAGAGCCGATGTATCCGACGTTTCGATTCTATCTCACCCAATTTTCTGCCAATAAATCTGTGGGCCCGTTTCGCATCGGCAATCTTTCAATCAGGCGATCAGTTAAGACTGACGTGTGACGTCACGGGAGTGCGCCATAGTTCTCACCCGCTCATCGAACATTCGAAACATCTGTTCTGTCTGTCAACACCTCAACAAGTTACCTACATACATGTAAACATGTTTGAAGCGATTTATTTTTACGAGCGCCAGAATGTGAAGAGAAATTATGGGAGCTATAAAATATGGGTAGATAACTATTACTTGGGGTAAGTTTATGTGTTGTAGATATTACGTGCTGTAAACTGAATGTCTGAATTGGCAAATGTAAGGAATCGAGCCCAAGGACGTTTAGCAAGAGCTTGATGAATGCCCACGGATCAACCAAGGAGGTTTTTAATCCGCCATTACTATTTCGGACACGGCACCTACAACTATTTACCATTCAGCTATTTTAGTTCTCATTGAACTTAATTTCAACACAAATATTTCATTTAATGAATTGGTTGAATGGACAACAGATTCGTTATCGGAGCAGTGATACATTACAATATACACAATTAATCTATACATTTATCTATGTATACTTTATTTACAACTAGCGACCCGCCCCGGCTTCGCACGGGTACAAAGCTGATACTAAATACACTACAGAAAAACTGTGAACGTTGTATATGTCACCGTAAAATTGTCACACACGTTATATTGTAATCTCTTTAGCGATATTGTAAACTCTCGAATTATTGTCAAATGAACATACTGCTTACAACAAAACGGATTATTTTTCGTGAAATGCATGCGATGGAGAAGGAAGGAGGGGTCCCCATTGCCCAGTGGTACCACTCTTATGAAAAAATACTGTTCCATTGCTGAGAAATATCGATTAATATAACCTAACCTTAAAACACTTTATATTCCCCTAAAAAGCGTAGTCGACACTATTTCCGAGTGCAGGATTTAAAGGAACCTAACTAACCTAACGGGGGGGTGCCCCAAGTCCCGATTATGGGGGCAGAGATACTTCCGTATGTTCAGTTGACAATAATTCGAGAGTTTACAATATCGCTAGAGAGATTACAATCTAACGTGTTGGACAATTCTACGGTGACATTTATATATAATTCAATTATCTAGCGGCTCTCCTCCGCTGAGCGTGTGTGAAGGAGTGTTCAGTTAGAGATAAAATAAAATTAATTTCCAAGGAATTTATGTACATTCAATTATTCATACGATCAAACGGGAAGCCGCCATCAACGCTTCTATTTGCACAAATATCAAAGATGAATATTAAAGTAAATTCCACCGAGTGATGAGTTACTACGAAAACTCGAAGTGAATTCTAATCTCACTCACTTTTCCATCCATAAAGTAAAGAGTACCTACTTACCTCAGCCAGTATTTTTTATTTATATTTTATGTGTAATTAAATTAGGTTAGATATTTCTGTAGTACCGTATATAAAAGGAGGGTAGCGATTATGTAGATGAGACAAATAGAATAAAAACAGGGTGGTCGTTGGAGGTTAGCCCTAGGGAGGAGAAATCCTGAGTGCTTATAAAGTATTAAAATAAGTTCTTAGTCCTTCGGACGCGTTTCGAAGACCTTGGTTTTAAATAACATTCAAATACTCTAGTCTAATTGCTTGTTTTTATTCTAATACGCTCCGAGCGTTCAGTATAAATTTTGCTTAGAAAGAAAGCTTTGAGTTTTTCTATTTTAATTATACGAAGCACGTATTTGTGTCGGGGCAGCTTTAACTAATCTTTTTCTATAGGATAAAAGCAGATATTTCGTTGAATCTAAACAAGAATTTGTGTGGTATACTACAACTAAAAAGCCCGAATACTGAACAATCACGCTCTAATTAAATTCGGGTTTACAAGGTAAAATCGACTTTTATTGTTGAAGTCTGTTAATTTTCCCAGGCCATAATATCGAATCGATTGACACCTTATTCATCAAAATCTGAATGGTTTAAGCGCTACGGCGGGACATACGTAAAATACAAAAATAGACTGCTAAAATCATAACCCTTCCTTATGTTTATTTTTTTTATTTTTAATAGCTATTCAAAGCTATATAATTTTACGGTCTTAGTTTCTACGCTCAACTCAGTGAAAATGAGAAACTCTAGTGAAAGCAAAATTGATAACCGTGCTACGCGTCTACGTCGTAGCGCTACGTAATTAAGCACCTACGCTACGGAACGTAGCTGGGTAATGCAGGCGAGATAATTAACGTCAGAATGTAGGTTACTCATAACTAAATTACCTGTCCGAGTAATTGCATTATTATTGGAACGTAGCTACAAAGTGTATGGTTAGAGGTATTTGTGGGTGTCGAAAATATTACCGTAGCAGTTTCGTAGAGGGTCTACGAGCATATTTCAGTATGGTGACGTTTTTTTCACGGTCGTGCTTATTGTTTAGCCGCAGATAAATAATGAACTCGAGATCAATAATTTTAACAAAATGTATCATGTTATAAATGACACATAATTATGTACTTTCACTACTGTATCCATTCCTGTAATTAAGTTTCTACGTATATTTCTTCATTGTTCCATCGATACCGCAGTGTGACCCCAACGATTTCAATTGCGGTTCCATTTAAAGCATTTTGCAGTGTATTTTCAGTTAATAGCCCAGCCCGACACATATCACGAATGTTGGAACGGGAACCATGCAAGGGTAACGTTCTTGCAGGTTTACCTTCAATCGGTTCTACTCACATACTCCATGATACATGAAATACATACGTACGTTAGATATCTACTTCGAAGGTTTTTGATAAATAAATATAATGTGATCAAGAGTTAACAGGCACCTTCTGGGTACGTTCGTTCAATCATAGACATCATACATCGCTTTCCATCTGGCGTGATCGAGATCAAAAGCGGGCCCATATTGTCATCCTCTGCCTAGCCTTTTCCCAACTATGTTGGGGTCGGCTTCCAGTCTAACCGGATGCAGCTGAATACCAGTATTTAACAAGGAGTGACTGCCTATCTGACCTCCACAACCCAGTTAATACTGGAAACTACAATACCACTTGGTAAGACTCGTGTCAGACTTTTGGGGCCACTGACTACCTGTAACGACAGTCAAAGATGGACAAATGACAGCCGGGACCAACGACTTATCGTGCTTTCTGAGGCACGGAGGAAACTCGGTATGTAAGGGTGGTCACCCATCCACAGACCATCCTAGGCAAGCATGGCTTAACCTACCAACCAGAGCGGCTGATATTGTTTAGCCACGAGCTCCTCAAGCGGGCCTAAGTATATTGTAATAAGTAAAAAAAACAAAAAAAAACAATAGCGTTTCAAATTACCAAATTACGATTCACGTTAACTAACCAAGTTTTTTCTAATAGTATTTTCTTTCATAAAACAAAACATTGGCCTTTCAGACTATTTTCCGAAACAAAACTAACTACGTGGATAAAACAATAATAATTATAACAACTGAATAAATCTCGTTTCACAATGTTCCAGTAACAAAGACGAGGTCAGGCAATAGAGAAAATAATAAAGCCGGGATAGAGAAATTTTATGCGAATAAAAACAAAACGAGAAAATACTGGTTAGAACAAGCGGAATATTATTTTTGTGTTAGTTTTACTATTATTGTATTCATTCGACCGATTGGTTTTTTAACGTAACAGCTTGGCCACAAGTTAGCCCCTTCATACGCAAATCTTCAATACTAATGTTGTATAACACATTAGTATCAAGTCGCGAGTATCGACTAGCGCACGGTCCGTACACACGACATTGAATCGCAAGACGCGAATTGCCTATTCAGTCGCTAAGCAGATCGCACTTTTCCCAAAATGTCAAAAAACTAAATGCCATCTTGGAAATCGCTGCAACTTATGTAGCGATGATCTCGTCCGGCAATTAGTGCGACGCGAATCGCGGGACGAATGTCGGCGACGCGACTCATCTACGAACTTGAATGTATTTGTATGGCGGCAGTCGCTTGACGACTACAATCGTTGAGTATCTAAGATTTGAGTAGCCTTATGTACGAAGGGGTTTACACGCGCGCTGAAGCGACACGCGTCTTGCGACAAGCCGCGAGTCACCGTGACGATATACTCGAGCGAGTCGCACACTTCTATCTTGACGCGAGTTTGTTCGTCTGAGGGCGTGAGCGGGGCGGAATTTCAAAGCAGGGACGTTATTAGCAGCGCGCGTCTCTTGCGTTGATTCCAAATCATTGTATTTTGCTGATGCAATTCCTTAAAAATCCACTATCCGTAGCCGTAATTATCCGTAATCGGATATTATATCTGAAACCGATGTAATATTATTCATATATCCGCATTCGTATCCAGATCCAAGATTTGATATACATAAAATCCTTGGTTGCGAACTCTTGTCAGAATCAGTAAACGAATATTGTTATTGAGACAACTAAAAACTAAAGGTTTTTCCACAAACTTCAGATCAGCACTCAGACCCTTATCAAAAAGGTGTTTAACGCACTTGAGCGAAAGTCAGTATTATTTGAAAGCTTTACTCCTATTGCTGGCGTAGGACCAAGATATCTGTCGGCCATAGAAAGAACATGAAGCGCACATCAATACTTTCAGAATAGCCCATTAAAATCGGTGAAGTAAAAACAGATATGTGCCGCAAGGTTTATGTACTGTATTTTCTACAATAGAAAGAAAATGCGTGTAGAAATATTGGTATCTATTTCTTATAGTGACCACACCTATGGTAGTGGAAACGGCAAGTTTTAAGTCCAAGATAGATAGATTGAATATTCTTTATGTACACCTTGATATGTGTACATACATGCATGAAAGAATGCACGATAACCGCCAAGGCTGGCCAAGAAAGAAGTGGCGAGACGATCTGGATGCGAACCGCAAGGGCTGGTTCGAGGAGGCACGAGAAAACTGTACTCTACTGCCCAGCACTGGGACAGATGAGGTTTGAAAGAACATCAAAGAACGAAAGGCCCGACATGGTGTCGAGTCACTGTCCAAATCGAAATGAGACAAATAACGTCGCGTCGATTATACAGTTATAGGTACACTGAGAAAAATGTAAAGCCAAATGTTTCGTAACGAGGGCGGATGTATTCGTAATGAAGGCGAAAAAACGACCAAAAGTCAACCGACCAAAAACGCCTTCCTAGGTTGGAGGCGTTTTACGCCTTAAGCGAAAGGCGCAAAAAACAAGCAGCAATATACTCTCTAATGTGTATTTTAGACGTAATTATTAACAGATAAGCCTTAATTCAAAAGCTATAAACGTGGTAAGTCAGATAGAATCGTCTGATTGACGATGACATTTAACTTCCGGTAAGGCGATATAAACGGTAAAAGGACGTGCTCGCGTCACACACACAAAACTTTCCGACGGATCATTGTCCCAATTGACTTCTAGTAAGGCTTTTACGTCTTTACTTACAGTGGGTTTAACCTGCCCACTAAGCGTTTTCAACGTTTATTAACTCGTAATCGACTTCTTTTAAGGCGTCTTCTGGTCTTTCCTTACAGTGGTTTAACCTGTCCACTAAGCGCTTTTAACGTTTATCGACTCCTAGTAAGGCGTCTAACGTCTTACCTTACTGTATGTTAACCTGTTCACTGAGCATTTTTAACGTTTTCTAAGTCGTAATCGACTTTTATTAAGGCATCTAAGTCTTTTGTCTAATAAGCGCATTTAATGTTTTTTAAGTAATAATTGACTTCTAGTAAGGCATTTTACGTCTTTTCTTACTGGGGTTTAACCTGTGCACTAAGCGCTATTGATGTTTTCATAAGTCGTAATTCACTTTTAGTAAGGTGTATTACGTCTTTACTTACTGCCTACTAAGCGTTTTCAACGTTTACTAACTCGTAATCGACTTCTTTTAAGGCGTTTTATGTCTTTCCTTACTGTGGTTTAACCTATCCACTAAGCGTTTTCAACGTTTACTAAGTCGTATTCACCTTCTAGTAAGTTGTCTTAGAATGTTCCATACGATTAGGTAAGCCGTATCGTAAGGTAATTTATGCTTTCTTTTCGAGCAGGAATGTTTTATGAAGACCGGGAAAAAAGCCTTCTAACGGCTGGTAACGATTTTCCCTGAGGGCATGATTGACTTGCTTTACTATTATTTATTAGTTCATATTAAGGGCATTGGGCCGCTCAAAGTGCGCGTTCACTCTAAGGTAGCGCGAGCTAATATCCTTCACATGAACTTCATGATAGTAGATCAGCCAACCGTGCCTTCAGTGAACAGCGTAACCTGCTCTTCTCAGAAAGCTGTTCTCCCAGTCTTTGTAAGCTTCTGCAATCAATAGAACGAAAATGTATAAATCACTTCAATAATAACTGTTTACTAAAGAAACATACTAAATAGATTAGTACCTCCTCAACCCAACATTACAACCTCAACCTAATAATAAGCCGATAGCGTCTGTACCTTATAGGAATAATAGTGCATTGCAATAAAACCATAAAAAAAAAACAAACGATCTGTATTACAAAATAGAAAATCAATTAAGATACATTACTATATTTAGATACTTAAAACAAGATAAAAAATATAGGTACGGTCACCAAGCTATTTGGTTTACATTTTACAATGTAACTTGTATGTTCAAATGTAAACTAAATAGCTTGGTCGACCGTTCTTAGTATAAACATTTTCAATATTTTACATTGTAAGTAATAGGTTTGACGGAACGAAAAGGTTCCGTCAGTTTTCAACTTGATTTGTTCAACGTAACGAGCATGTGCTCGTGACGATACATGCCTTTTGAAACTGAATAGACAGAATACACTGAGATAAGAGACAATAATGTTTTAACTATTCGTAATCAAACTTCAAAATTATTCAGGTCAAAGTTGTTTGACTGTTTATCTTGTCAAAATTTCAAAGCGAAAACCGACTTTAAGGTGACGAACCTTTTCATTCCGTTTACGGTACCTATAGGTAAATGAACTTATATCAATCTAAAACTAAAACAGAGGTCTAACTTAGAGTAAACTTACGAGTAATCAGACTTTTATATCAACAAGTAGTTATTGGTAAGAAAAATTTAATAACATAAAATTTAACTTTAAATAAAAATCAATTATTATTTACTATTTTATTTTTATTAATTATTTATTTTAAATAAAATTTGAAGGGTGTGACGAACCTTTTCATTCCGTTTACTGTACCTTCAGGTAAAAGAACTTATAACAATTTAAAACTAAAACAGAGGTCTAACTTAGAGTAAACTTACGAGTAATCAGACTTTTATATCAACAAGTAGTCATTGGTAAGTTAAATTTAATTAAATAAAAAAAAATATTATTGTACTTATTTTATTAATTATTTAATTTAAATTTAATGTGGAGGGTAGGTTATGATTTGGGTTGCCAACCGTACTCTAAAATAGAGTACCTATTGTACTCTATATCAAGTAGGCGTACTCTATAATCTATAACAAAAATAGAGTACGCTAAAATAGTCTTTTTTACACAATGTTTACTATACTAGTGCCAGTCATGTAATATTATGCAAAAGCATTATCATAACCAAAAAAAAGTCTGTTTACTGTTAATATGTGCAGCAAAAAGTACTAAAAAAATACCTTTTTAAATATATAAAATAAATGATACCCATTTTCTGGAAGTACGTACTCTTTATTTACCTCCATAACCTCAGCAGGCCTGGTAGAAGACGATGATGCTGGGGACTCGTTCTTGGCTGCCTGGATTGCGTTAGAACTTAATATTACTACATACTTTTAAATCGAAGATTGTCAATACTCTTAAGCGTAAAACACTTCACTTCACAACTTCGGTTTCTTCACTTTTTTCCACTTATGCACTCACAAATCTTCTCTCGGATTGAATTGTACGAGTATGCGCCTAAACATCTTCAGCGTGAGCTTGGTCTCTCCTTCCGGATAGACGCTGCCTCATCCTTCTTATAAATGCAGAATCCACTTGCTCGTCTATCCATTTGTTATGCTTTTTCTTATAATTATTGCAAGAATCACAATAAGCAACAGCACCAAAAAGGTCGTCATCAGAATGTTATTTAGTTTGAGGTGATTTTCTTGCTCTGTTTCACTGGCGCTGTTATTGCCTCCTAAAGCGTTTTGGGCGATGATAACCTCCTTATCCTCAGTCTTCGAATATTTTTTTCCAATTTTCACTCGTGCTTATAATATTCCTTTTGTTTAACATTGTAACTTGGTTCACCAAGGCACACAGGAATCCCCCGCTTTTGCACTTTGCGCCCGTTAATGGATAACTTGCCAGCGCAGTTCCCGAAACGTGTGTGGCAGGGTCGCCATGAAGTATGCAGGTAGAATCAAACACGTCTGTTCAATACAAGCGTTTATTACTGACTACCCTAACATAAGGCTCTACTTATTCTAAGTACATTTATGCAATTCACTAAGGTTACCATTTGATTCGTCGTGATCTAAGCATATTTCAACTTATGACCAAATATGTACGTCGTTATATGACGTAATGTTACCGTTCAATCAGTCGTAACTAGACCATGTTTTGCCTTATGATAAGGTGAATATTGCTATATTTACGTTTATGTGTGCCGTATACGTACGTCGTTATATAACCTAAGGTTACTATTTGATTCGTTGTGATCTAAGCATATTTCGCCTTATGATAAGACAAATATTGCCAAATATACGGTTGCTTTCACCAAATATGTACGTCGTTATATGACGTAATGTTACCGTTCAATCAGTCGTAACTAGACCATGTTTTGCCTTATGATAAGGTGAATATTGCTATATTTACGTTTATGTGTGCCGTATATTTACGTCGTTACATCACCTTTTTTTTTTTTTTTTTTTTTTTAAGGATGGGAAATCATCAAATGACCCCCCCCACTCTGGGCGGAGCGGGAGGGAGTGTCAGACTCTTACTGACTAAAAACCATCCATGTTCCTTCCTCGCCTTTTACGTTCCGGGGCCGCGGTATCTCTTTCGAACAGGCCCGCAACCCCGGCAGGCTTCGGCCCTTGCGGGCCCCTCTCCCTTTGCTGACATCTCTTTGAGGCGCGCGTGGAACACGAACGCGCCGTCGACACGGCCTGTCGTCGTCGTTAGACGGCCGGACGGCCAGCTATTGCCCATAGCCAGCCGTCCACAGGCCCGCATCTACGGTGGCCGGTAGCCACCACGTGGCCCCCGACGCCCGTTGCGTCTCCCGCGGCGGCCGGGAAGAGAGGATCTCTCCCTCTCTCGTTCCGCCACCTCCTTCGCTAGCATCACTGCTTCGCAGAAGGAGGCGACGGCTTCCCATTCCGTCTCGACGTCGTTACATAACCTAAGGTTACCATTTGATTCGTCGTAATCTAAGCATATTTCGCCTTATGATAAGACAAATATTGCCAAATATACGGTTGCTTTGACCAAATATGTACGTCGTTATATGACGTAATGTTACCGTTCAATCAGTCGTAACTAGACCATGTTTTGCCTTATGATAAGGTGAATATTGCTATATTTACGTTTATGTGTGCCGTATATGTACGTCGTTATATAACCTAAGGTTACCATTTGATTCGTCGTAATCTAAGCACATTTCGCCTTATGATAGGGCAAATGTGGCCACATTATCCGTTTATATTGCCGAATACATACGTCGCTGAAAAACTTTGTTTACGTTTAAATTGTTGTGACCGAAGTATATTCCGCCTTATTATAAGGTGAATATTGCCCTGCTAAAGATTATTTATGACGCTTTCGAAAGTTTGTTTATGGTTTATGTTTACGTTTGTTTAGTTTTTATTGAAGTATATATCGCCTTAATTTAAGTTAAATATTGCCATAATTACGGTGATATTCACCACATATTCAACGTCGTAAATTTAAAGCGTTTTTTGGAGTCCATTACTGCAGTATTGACAGTATAAAGTTAAATTCCAAGACTGCCTTACGGTAAGACATTTTTGTCGGTTAGTGTTTATCATAAAAGACGTACCATTTTAACGGAAACGCCTAGCTAAGCCAAAATAACCGTAAACGTTACAAAATCGCCTCGCGACATTACAATTTAGCCGTCAAAGGCGGAATACACCTTAAGCCAGAAATCAATTTTTCTCAGTGTACGCTTAGACCTATATACAGGGTGCAATTTTTCAATGCCACCTGGGTCGAAATACTGGAGATAGCAAATTTCACTCCAAGGAAACATTCCATTATTTTGAAAAATAAACAAAGCTGCATTCACAGATTTTCCAAAATTTTCTTGCCACACTCGGGCATCGGTACCGGGTGGCATTGAAAAAATCCACCCCGTATAGTTGATATCGCACTTCCCAGGTTAACACACACTTCGTTTTGCTACCTGGTTAACACACACTTCGTTTTTCTACCTTAGAAAGTGAGGTACACTAGACCACATACTGAATTCAATAACCCTTATGGGGCGTTTCATTTCGCCGAGTGCTACATATTAAGTTATAACAGAGAAAAGCTACGACCAATTACTTACCCGCACATTGGATGTTTTAGACAAATTAAAACGAATGTATATATTGTATGTTTTACACGTCAATGGAAAGGTTGAAGTTACACAGAAAGAAAATGGAAATAAAAGGAATACTTACAAGTCGAGGTTTTTTTTGCCGTGCGCCTGTCAAATGCCAGGGTGGGTTTTATTCAAAGGAACAACTAGATGTGCGGTGGCGCGGAACCAAGGAAAATGGTTTTAACCACAGACTATATGCAGTCGAGAAAAAATTCGCCTGAGTTCGTGTTGGATCACGCACAGTGATTGGTTCCGTAGTTGAGATGGAATATTTATGCGCAAAACATGCTGTACAGTTTTGCGCATAAATATTAGATTTTATCGGCCGCAAAGATAATTTTGTATTAATGGAATACGACTTTGTTCGAAAAAACTATGAATAAATAAATTATATCTGTCTGTGATTATAACCGAGATTATAATTATAATTTTATTATGGCCGATTATATGAAAGTCTTTTTTTTTTCATATTTCACCACACCATTAAACGCCATGAATACGCCTCTTTCTCAATTTTCATCGGCTTCGCTTGCGTACCTAATAATTCTGAATTTGACAACTAATTCCGGCTGTACTTGGTTTGTAATAATATAATTCAATCATGATTCGGAGGACACGTGAACGTTATTGTTGTTTTCCTCGGGACAGATTTTTTTCTTAGACAGTTAGTTCGGGATGAAAGATATTCTATGCCAGTTTCTATACACCTGACAACGTATATGCAAAATTTCAGGATGATTGGATAACTGATTTAAGCGTGAACGGTAACAAACAAACTTACTTTTGCATTCACAATATTCTGTCAATAGTCTGAGTATAATGACAGTTTGTAATCCGGACGAACGAACATCTGTCGGGATTTCTACGGATCCCTAAAAAAAGGCGCGGCATCTGAATGTCCCTCAATTGTCAAGGCATGAATCAACACAGCACAATTGTATGAATACTAACCATGTAGACTCGCACATGTTAGGTAAAATTAATATTTCATTGACGTAAAGAGCATTGTTGCTCATGAATAGAACAAGGATAAATAAATAATGGCATTATTTACTATATAATAATTAAGAAGATATATTGCCTCGGAATGCACGTTAAATGATGACTCACGCTTGACCGGGCCGGGTCCGAGCAGAGTGTCAAACGTGCAATTTTGTATGGAAACACTCGCGCTTCCGAGCCGCTACCGAGGAACGTCCATACAAAAAAATCCCTCCGGCAAGCCGCAGGAGGAGGTAGATTTCGGAAAAGGTGCTGGAGCGTCCGACTATTGAAAATGTGTATAAAGAGTTGTACTTATGTGTACAATCTACGAAAAAAAAATGATATCAAAATCGTTGTCCTGTAATGGAAAGTTTACCCTTTTTAAATCCTCTCATAAGAGTTTAGCATGGAAACGCCCTCAAATTTTTAGTTACAATTTTTATTTCGAAAACTATAACTTTTATCGCTAAACTTCAAAAAATAAAATTAGCGACGCTCAAAATGTTTACTGTTTCGGAGATATGATTAAGTAAGTCGTTGACCCTGACTGTCATTTTGTAGATCTTTGACAGTCGTTACAATGGCCCGAAAGACTGACAACCAGTCTTACCAAGGGGTATTATACTACCAAGTACTAATTGAGTGGAGGTCAGATAGTAAGTAGCTCCATGTAAAATTCCCTTAACAACCACATACGGTATCAGTATTTCACCCACAAAAAAGTCTACTTCATAATTAAAAATATATTTCCGTTTTAATTAAGCCTGATCTACTTACAACGAATGTGAGAATTAAAGCCCAGAGCATAATGTGTGCGTGCTCATATTAAATAACGAGATTTCATAATTACGGAGATTATTTCAGTGTTTATGTAAGCCCGACAATATTAATAAGTAAAGTTATGTTCGAAAATGGGAACATCATTGAAAACTTATACGAAACCATCAACCAAGCATGATGTACACCAAACTATGTAACTTTTAAATTTGGTTGAAAACTTACGTTTTGCGGTAAGACTAAATGGATTCACCCTTGTTTGGTATAACAACTTTTGATATAATATAACTAATTCGAACAACGTTTAATAATATAATCAGTTTGTATAATATCGATTAACATAATTTTCATTTCATCGAATATTTATTTGCGATAACAACATTTGCGCTATTGATCAAAAGGTATAATGTTCAGGTGGTATAACATGTATTTTATCGAATATTCAATTGATGTAATGTTATGCAGAAAAGAAAACATTGTAAATATTTGCAGTTTTTTTATTTTGAAAAAGAAAACACTTAGAATAATCTTAAATTAAGTAAATCTATTTCTGTGTAAGTTTCAAAACCTTTGCTAAAGAAAAGGTCTTAGTGACAGAAACGAATCGCTGTAAATCCGACTCCACGTAGCCTTGTCTGCCCTACCTAGAGTGGAATTTAAAATCACGTAGGCGCGGAGGAGTGACGCGGCCCGCGAGTTGAGGAGCAGGTGGTTGTAACACTCGCCGCCGCCGCTGAGGCAAGCCGAAGCTGCGGTGGTGAGCGTTAAACCCATCTGCGACGACGATAAGCTCGCGTGGGGCCGCCGAAGCTTCGCAGCGCCGGAGCCGTGACAGAAACCATGCCTGCTGCATGATGCTTACTCGTTTGCATGCTGCATGCTTGCGTTATGCATGCTTGATGCATGCTAGCTTGCATGAATATTCGATTCGATCTTTCGACTAAATCATTATTAGTCTAGTGAAACATTAGTTTAAATAAAATGAGTGCATTTGAAAATTCGGTCAAATTACATTATTTCAAAGAAATTTTTAAGCTAAATAAAAATCGACCAATTAATTATTCGGTCAAATGAATAATTATACGTAATGACTTTATTGTAACTAAAATTAGTCGAAGCGAATTTCGACGAAACCTTGTTATACCAAACAAGCGTGAACCGAATAAATGTATTTAAAACAATGTCCTGATGGATGGATTGATGAATAGTAAGGGGAGTCGTGGAGGTGTTTAATTGTATACATGTTTTTTTTTTAAATTTGAGAAACTTTGACACCCAATACCCCCGTATCTAGATGGTTCTATAGTATGGTCTAGAACGAAAAAAAAATCGCTATGATGGGGAGAACTAGTGCCTTTCGGCACCGTCAAGGGCCTTAATGTACCCTTTATATCGATAATCGTAGCTCTGATGATAGGTAAGTTTTAAGTGCGTTGTTTAGGTTAGAATCGGGATAAAAGCTAAAAGCTTCAGGTTACTTTATCAAACCGCATAAGTGTTAACATAATGTAACAGCAATATAAAAATGTTTTCTACATTTTCATTCACTTTTTCAGGCACTTCAGTTGATATACTATCAAGTTCTTATCTGCCGAAATATCCTGCAATGCATTGATTTAAGTGCTGAAACAATGAATACATATTTTAATACACCGTGCGCCAGATTTGATTTCCCATACGCAAAAGTTAATATATTCCAATACTTGCTTTCATCATATTTGGCTCATGTAGGGGATTTTGTTTCTGAAATATTTTCTTTGCCCTTAATACCTTCAGAGGAAGTCAGTGGTGTGCCTAAACGGCAAAGGCCAGCTGACTGTTCAGAACCAAAAATCATGAATAGTAGTAAGTTATAAGGCCAAACCAAGCTTATAGGCTTGTATGCAAGTATACCGCCACTAAAAGGACCTCTTACGCAAAAATTAATGTTTTCAGACAAAGCATTTTAGGTGCCTGGTTTTCAGCGAATATAGTATTTTTATTAAGGGTGATGTTCCAAGAAAGAAAGAAAGAAAGAAAAAAACATTTATTTGGCACACGCCACAAGTGCACACGCTATAAAAATAATAATAATAAGAAAAAAAAAAAAAAAAAAAGCTTAAGTGTTATAAAACCTTACTTGTAAAACAAAATAAAACTTAAATCTAAACAAAAACAAAACAAAAAAGTAAGTATATTGTGACGCTGTGTGCCTCACGGCTGCGCCAAATAGGCCCAGTTCAGCAAAATGCCGGACAACTAGTGCCCGACGCTGGTTTTCAACTGGACCTGGATTAGTGAGGTTACGGATGTGAAGCAACTTTATATTTTGTGTCAGTGGTGGTGGTGAGTATGTTAAGGTAGCCCGCGAAATTCAAATTTTCTTACGTTTTTTGCAATTTGCAGGGCAGTGCTAAGTTTTATGTTGATAAACGTATCGGTCGCGATTGTAAATTCTGTAACTTAATACGTCTCACAGTCGCAACCGATATGTGTATCAACATAAAACTTAGCACTGCCCTGGAAATTCCCAAAAACGTAAGAAAATTTGAATTTCGCGAGCCACCCTGACGCTTTCACCTGAAGTAGATTTGGAAAGCACTGGATCACAGAATTTGCAAAACATTTATATGCGTATAAGCCCATTTCCATGTAACATTATTAACTCAATTCAATAAAGGCGAAAGAACCAGCGTAACACACACCAGTTTACATTCTACACTCGTCTAAATAAGGTCATAATTCGCTTAAACGAACTCTGAAAGCCTGTTACGACGGCTGTAAAATTTTACTAAATCTTAATTGAGCCTCAGCATAATTAAGCTGGGCATTTCGTCGGCAATTTTTCTCATTTAACTAAGTACTAGTTAAAAGGGGAGAAAGGTGATTAAATGATTAAGATTTCATTTTAATTATGCGAAACTAAATCGCCTTTAGGCAAGTTGTTTGATGGAAATTAAACGATTTTAGCAGTCTTCTAATTTCATGTGAAATTAAAATAATGAAGCATTATCTTGAAAGGCTACTCTGATGGCGATTTGGTCATTTTAGTCTGCTTATAAAATGAAAAAAAAAAATGAAAAATAGGAGTCATCTGTGATCTGTCATTTAATATAATGAGTCGACTCAGACTCGCCCATGAAGGGTTCCGTAGCAGAAAGTAACATAATATTTATTTATTTTTGTTGATTGAATGAAAGGTTTACGATTTATGACGTATTAAAAAAAAACTACTTACTAGATCACGTTCAAACCAACTTTCAGTGGAAGTTTACATGGCAATGTACATCGCATATATTTTTAGTTTGATTTTTCTCTTATTTTAGAAGTTGGGACACAGTTTACCACTTTGGAAGTGTCTCTCGCGCAAACTATTCAGTTTAGAAAAAAAATATATGGAGGTTCCATATAATTTTTGAAGACCTATCCATAAAAAAAAAATAACGAAATCATAAGAAAAAACAAACAAAATACAAAACAGAATTTGTCCTGTACAAGATCAAAAGGCTCCTATCTCAGCATGGTGCTGTAACATTAAAAAAAAAACGAATACATAGACTTACCAAGTTTCAACAGCATAGTTCTTATAGTGTCGGAAAAAAGTGGCTGGGACATACGGACGGACAGACAGACAGACATGACGAATCCATAAGGGTTCCGTTTTTTGCCATTTGGCTACGGAACCCTAAAAATGTGCCAAAGAGGTACATACCAAAGTATCATATTGACATGACAACTGCCTTATATGACTGTGTAAATCAATTGTAAAAGTTTTAAATAAACTAGCTTGTTATACAAGGAGTCACTTTGCATCCTGGTCAAATTCAAGAGTGCGCTACAGACCATCAAACTGAACAACTTTCTCCATAAGACCATCATCGTAAACGTGAAAATCAACGACCCCATATAAAATTCAATACCTACTTGACCACATGACTGTATGAAACGGCGATTACGATGGTGGTCCCATAGAGAAATTTGTTCAGTTTTATTATCTGTATCAGCACAACCTTGAATTTGACAAGGATGCATAGCGACACCTTGTGGATAAAATTGGTTCCGAATTAATAGTATATGCTTAGGGCCAGTTTCACCGGTTCCGGATAAAGTGTCGGTTAGTTATCTGATAGTTAATACTATCTACCACTTAAAGGCTGGTTATAACTAATACTTTATCTACCAGATATCGCTATCCGACACCTGTGAAACCAAAAGTGTTAGTTTATCTGGCAGATAAGTTCCTAATAGGCTAACCGACACTTTATCCGCAACCGGTGAAACTGGCCCTTAGTCTCTTCTCTTCGTAATACAATGTAACTAAATGCCGTATGCTGTTTATTCTACTAGTTAAGCCCTTTCATTTGATAGCCATATTGAGGGAGTTGTTGAATAAATATGTAATACGCCATTTTGTGGCGGCGGCCATCTTGGACTGATTGTTATCAAACATAGCTAAGAACACTCCCGAAGTCCCGACTAATTCCCCTTTCAAACAAGAGAAACAAAACCAAAATCGGTTCATTCGTTCGGGAGTAACGATGCCACAGACACAGACAGACACACATGCATACACGTCAAACTTAAAACACAGAAAAGTTAAAAATGTATTGCATTGACAATAATACATCTTTCCTGCTAAATTGGAAGCTTTAGTAAATATTTGAAACGATTTGAAGTCACTTGTTTAGGAGTCTACATCGGTTGTTCGTCCGAATTTGATTCCCTTTATAATTCGGAGAAACGACCAAGTGAATGGGGCTAAGTACGCCCGTCTTCGGACAAGTGCGGCTTCCTCGTTTCTGGTAACTGAATTGGGAGATAAGATACCAATTTTTGTACCTCAAAGCCCAGCGGCTTTGTTAGTCGTCACAACGATTTCATTCAAATAACTGGAAGTCGATAGCTCGTACTCTTTTGCGATGACCAATGTAATCAATGCATCGGGTGACCGATTTTAAGTCAAGTCATTCGAACCCCTAAATCTGGGCTAACGACCAAGTGTAATCGCGCCATTAGGGCTTAATTAGGTCACGTGGACACCCTATAAGTCTCAAAGTTTGGTGACCAAGCGTTAAAAGGTCAAGGAGATCGTTTTTACCTCGTAAGCGGCGCTATCCCCCTTGATTCCTGTCTTAAGCGCCTCCCTTAAATGCAAATCAACTTATCTTACCCTACACGTATAATAAATGCTCAAGCTTGGGTGTTCCGAGACGTCGTAAACTTGTATGTATGTTACTCAATCACGTCTTAAACTGTTCATGCGGATTAGGATGTAGCACCCGAGCAATCTAGGGCTTGGATTAAAGTTTAAAATCGTCACCATCGTGTGCCTAACGTTTACTCAATTATATTGGGGTCAGCTTCCACTCTAACGGGATGCAGCTGAATACCAGTATTTTACATGAAACGATTGAATACCTGACCTCCATAACCCAGTCACTGAACTGGCTACCCGTATCGATCGTGAGATCTACGAATGACAGGCGGGACCAAATGCTTCACGGGCTTTTCATCGATTAATGGACTGACGTACGTTGCTTCATCATTTCAGCCGTAAGACGTCCACTGCTGGACATAGAACTCTCCCAAGTGTCGCCACATTGACCGGTCCCTTGCGACTCGCACCTAACGCAACCTTCACCAGGTCATCGGTCCACCTAGTGGGAGGTCTTCCAACGCATCGTCTTCCGGTTCGCGTACGTTCCATACTTGGCTTAAAATATCATCATCATCAACCTTACTAATGTTCCCACTGCTAGGACACAGAATTCCTCTCTATGAGAGGGAATGGGCTACCATGCAGGCCCAGTGCGGATAGGTATTGGAATTTTTTGGTTCTAGGACATTGCGGTTTCCTCAAGATGTTTTTCTGCATCGTTTTGAGAGCAGTGGTGATGAAATAACTTACACAAAGTAAGGCTTAATACTTTTAATCCAGATACAGTGGTTTCCCAAGGATAAAAGTGACCAACAGCGAGTCTATTATAATTTGCTACATTCCCCTACGATAACAGCCGGCCCACTTCCCAGTTTGATTTCCGTTCCATATGTTTTATCGCATTGGTTTGTTAAAGTTCAGCAAGTTAGTAGACAAAGCTGCATTCACCCCGAGGTCACCCCATCTCGGTCCGTGAGTTAGCTCAATAAATCTTACAACTGCATGAGACTGCCGTGTCCGTTATATATAAAACGGACACGGTTCGCCCATTTGAGCTACGAATTTCTAATGTATGTTTTTCCGTAAATAAAATGGAAATGATTTTATGGAGCCAATATTTATAATATTAATAACAGTTTTGACGTCTATAAATGACGTATTTCCGCACTTAAAAATATAGCTTATCGGTTTGTTTTTGTTCAGTATTTTCCTCTGAAAGCTGTGGATCGTTGGTTCGTTTCCTCCGGTACTCGATGTTTGGCGACACTATTTACACGAGTTTACCACGACCTCTATTTGCTTTTAGAAATAGCTATTGCGTGCGGAACCACTAACACTGCATCCTAGAGTAAACTCTAATATTTAACCACGAAAATAGTATCCTTTGTTTATCCAGGTCTAAGGTTAAGTTGCGCAATCAGGCGTTGCTTTGCGGATATCCATGGCGTTAAATGGTATGCAAAATATTTCGTTTTAATTCCGTGAAGAAAAAAACTTATGCTGAAGAATAAATAAAATACTCTCTCGAGTAATGGCGGCTTAGGTGCATGGCGTTCCGATTATTTATTGTTTTTCCATATTATTATTTACCAGCTGCATCCTGCACCCAAGCCTGGATCGTTTGCGTTATATTTTTAAGATATTCCGGGTCTTTAGAGGTTTCATAATGTGGAATAAATATCATGAATATCCATTTAGTCTTCAAAGCGTACTTCAGTAAGAAACATCCAAACCCAGATCATTCTACAACCTTTTACATTTATAGAAGCGTACCGTGCTTCGTTCCTATAAAACCCTTGTTTGTTGAAACTATATATACATATCCATGCATTGTGTTAGCTTTATACCAGGGTTTCATATCTGCCAAGGAGATCAGTACGGTGTAACTACACAAAGTATAGGTGGTGAGGAGCGCGATTGTGAGTCAATAATTTTACACCTACATTCCTAATTAATTGGAGAGATAGCGTTGATATGTAGGGCGCCCACACATTACGATAATGTGGTCGGTATACATACGGCAATTTATTTAGTATTTGATAAACTTATAGTCAGTGGTATAATTCCGTGTGGTTTCTGGCAAATTATAGATACTCACTCTTCTGAGGCAAGGGAAAGTAACTAAATAAAAACCTTTCAGAGAGTCGGTTTTATTTTTAGCAAAAATGTTTATATTATTCACTTTTTAGTGATTCGTATGTGCTTACCCCTTCACAGCGTACCAGCATGATGGTATGTTATAAACTGGTGTAAACCGTCCATTTGCTATCATTTTTCCATTGCCTATCTCCGAAGTTCTTCCTCAGATTTTCACCAAATTGAAATGGAATCACTCCGAGAAAGTACTCATTCAAAAACTACCCGAATCGCTTCAAGTGTGCGTATAAAATATGAAGAGTTCTTCTCTCTATTTCTCCAGGATCCCATCATCAGATCCTGACTTGATCCACCTGGGAAGTTATACCATTTCAAACAAAAATAAAACCAAATCGGTCCAGCCATCTTCGAGTAATCGGGGAACATACATAAAAAAACATCCGAATTGAGAACCTCCTCCTTTTATAGAAATCGGTTAAAAGGTTCCGACGAATTGAGAACCTCCTCCATTTTAAAGTACTTAGGTTAAAAACTATGAAGGAAGATGTGCGTCCGTAAAACTTTGTCAAGGATGATAATTATGGCAAGAAAGGAGGTGCCAGATGAGATGACGAGTAAGAGAAGTTTGACAAAAGAACACAATGTCGCACCGAAAAAAAAAATGCTACTTATAAGGGCAATGGTGAAACGTACGCCCGTTTTCACAACACTAAACAACGCCCAAATGAATATCTGCATTTTATTGCACTGTTGAATTTCCCACTCTTCCTTTAAACGAGAATTAACCCAGCCGAGCAGCACCCTAACAGCGCGCATTCCTTTAGTCAGATCTATGCCTAATATTAAAGAAAACGGGTAAAACAAATTGTAATTAGGAAAAGTCTCCTCAATTATTTGTCACCACGACCTTAGTCATAGTCTGATCAGAATTCGATATCTAAAAGCCAATCAGATGTACTTACTCATCACATATACATATATCACACTCAATAACCATCAAATACAACATTTCCATATCGATAATAGTGCTGTTTCGACTGATTCGATTACCACCGACCTCCGAGTGAACTAATTAATTTATTCGACCAGTTAAATTCAATTAAACACTGATAACTGCCGATCAGATTCGATACAGATTGGGCCAGCTCATAATTTTCACTGTCGATGATATAACAAGCAATAAAACTTTGTATTATCGATAATCGATAACTGATTTCGCATTTTATGAGCACTTGTTATCTGGCGGTATATTTGCGGTATTCTCGAGTCGGTATTGATTACTTTTGGGGAATGTTGGTCCTTTATTTTCACAAGCCAAAATTCAGCTTTCAGTTTTACGTTTTTTAAACACTATCACGGTTCACAACGAAACTATAATGTCACTTACGGGATATCTTCTGTGATTTTTGTTTGCATTGAGCTCCCGATATTTCGTCGCTGTTGCAAGCGCCATGATCGCGGGTTGACTGGAGAATGCGGGTGTAGTATGCTTTGAGTATGCTCAAAAGCAGCAACCGGCAACATAATAAGGACTCTAAAAAACCTAGTGATACTGTGAGTGTATTTTGCCGTGACTTAGTGTCGAGTTCCGTAGCAAAAGACAAAGGAAGAGGGTAGACAGATTTGTCTGCTCTTAACAAGTTTTTCCATCCACCTTCTCCAGTCAACCCGCGATCATGGCGCTTGCGACAGCGTCGAAATATCGGGAGCTCAATACAAATAAAAATCACGGAAGATATCCCGTAAGTGACATTTTAAGTTTATACGTATTTTATTCTGTGGTTTCTATAGCCCTGTGTCCCATCAAAAAACGATAGGCTGATTGCTTAATACTATGCCTGAAAACCCTCACGGGTAATCTCCGACTCTGAAGAACGCAGGGTTATTTCAGACGACTTCCTAGTGACGAAATCACCAGAGTTCTTTTCGATAACATGAGTTGGAGACCCGAGAGGTATAAGCCACCCCCCAAGCTAAGTTATTATCTTGAAGTTATTCTGGGTATGACATGGCTAAATCTGAATAGTCTTTTTTTTCGATTTAGTCAACTGGAAATAAATGTAGCCAAGCGCAGATACTAGATAGGTACTGATTTCTTGTTCGAGTGGTTCCCGTTGTAATTGGTAGGTTACGAGTACTAGGTCCCAAATTGTCTATTTCCTGTCGTCAAGTTACTTTTATTTATGTTGCCATGAAGACTACGCCTAGATTCAGTCGCGTGGAGATCAATCTCAGCTGAAATACAAAGATGAACGAATGAACTTTCTTAACTAAGTTAAACGCTCTTGGTCTGGAACGGTGCTCATCGCTTTGGTGCCAAGCTTTTACTTCGATTACAACTGACAGATCGTTTGGCAATCTTCTCCCAAGTATAATGATTATAGTTGAGATTCATAAATATTCACCTTTTTCAACGAATTCCTTTCATCCGTTTAGGAGTGAGAAGGTAACAGACTGACGAATTCTTCTTAAGGTTTTGTGTGGATGGAAGAATGGATGGATGGATGGTTGTTAATCTTTCACGCAAAAACTCCTAAACAGATTTGGATAAAATTTGGCACACAGGTATTTTATAATTTATAACCTGATAGCATCGGCTACTTTTTAACGCGGTAAAATCACATGGAGCGATTACTCAACTCGACGCGGGCGATGCCGAGAGTCAAAGCTAGTTTATAACATTAGTATACAGGGTGTTAACCACCTCATCACAAAGCCGTTAACCAAGCATTGTGTACATCGAACTAATTAATTTTACGCAAAAATTATTGCTGGGTAACAACTTTTTTTTTTGAGGTTATAAATCCTGTTTTGTGGTAGAACTCAATGTAACGCACTTACAGCATTGTGCTGATTGATGGATTGAATTGTACGAGGGTCGTGGAGGTGTTAAAAGTCTAAATCTTACAAAAAAAACTTTTATTAAAAAAAAAAAGTTGTCAAAATGTTGTAACTTTGACCCCCCATATCTCCTTAACTAGAAGGTTCTGAGGTATGATGTAGAACAAAAAAATTATCGCACTGATGGGGAAATCAAGTGCCTTTCAGCTTCGAGAAGAGGTGTTTTACACCCTTTAGATGGCTGAGATTAGCTGAAATTCCAAGACGAATATAATACGGTGGGGCATGTCGGTAACTGTCACACACAAGTGACCGTTCAAATAAAACGCTCGTTTCCGTCACGTCGCTCGCTTGACGTCTGACCTAGCCTTATTGTGCTCCGGTTGATGCGCGCTGAAAGCTTTCCCGTTATATAACCATAGTGGTAATAAAAATACATAAATTCTCAAGCTGTAATGGAATCTTTTATGGAGTTTTCATATTTGATATTAGTAGTAGAAAGCTGTAAACTTTGAGATAGGTTCTTTGTGAATTTGGTATCAAAGGACCAAATTTTAGATAGGTACCCAACTTTAGAGAAAAGTGTTACTGAGTGTCAGTAGCTGCAAGGAATCTCGATTAGGGCCCGGTTGGTGGGAATGGACTGGTTGTGATATCCTCATGTAACCATGAGGATAACATAACATGTGAATGTACCTTCGGGGACTAGGGCGGGCCTATTATGGCCATTCTAGTAGAATCATAATACTATGAACCACGTTAAAATTCTTAAAATGGTCACAGACGCAGTTAATATCTAAAATTTATTGTCACTTTGTAACCTTTTTGCGAATTGTAACGTTGTGTGTGATCATTTTACGAATTGCAGCTTTGTTATCATTACCTATACAAATTTTAGCGTTGTGATCATTTTACGAATTGTAGTTTTGTGATCATTTTACGAATTGTAACTTTGTGTGTGATAATTTTACGGATTGTAGCTTTCTGATCATTTTAACGCAATTCATATTAATTTCTTATTATGATTTGAAGAATTGTATTTCAATTGTACACCCATCCTTCATACACATAAGGCTTATATCCCTTAACACAAATTTCAAAAAGGATGTTTGGCAACCTGTCCACAGCAGAACATCAATAACAATTAAATGTTAGAGCTCTGTTTACACAATTCGACACAGAATCGTAAATCGATTCCTATAAAACATATGCGTACATTAAAAATTGTAGTTTATCATGTACAAAACATCAACATCCTTGTACTGATAGTAAATCAGTTATGTGCGGTACATCAACTCGCTCTGTCTTTCAATAAAACCGTTTACTCGATTGGCAACGTGCCTGGATTTACGTAACAATATTTGGGCCTTTGGGGCTTTATAAACGTTCTGTTTAGGTATAAAGATAATCTTTGAAGTTAGTAGAACTTTGCATCTCGCCTAGATAGCATTCGTCTCTTGTGAAAGTTAAAAAGCGCGAATAACATTTTAACCTTTTGCGGCTCATGATTCTCTAATCATGAGCCGGTTGAACCAATGATCAAAAGGTTGTCTATAAAAGATCTTGAAATGTTTTCAGAATACATGGTTCACGGCTTTGTTATGAGGCTAGTCTAGATAGACTGGATACGCAATCAAGTGAAACTGTATAAAGAGCTAACTCAAAAGCGGTAGGAAACGAAAGGCTCAAAGGACCAAGTTTAAATCAAAAAACTTTAGGCAATTTTAATCAGTTTGAGCCGTAACAGTGCCGGTAAAGCCGGCAAATGTCAACGTCTCAGTAA
Organism: Xestia c-nigrum; assembly: GCA_916618015.1. Taxonomy (NCBI): domain Eukaryota; kingdom Metazoa; phylum Arthropoda; class Insecta; order Lepidoptera; family Noctuidae; genus Xestia; species Xestia c-nigrum. The sequence continues at coordinate 5,580,607 of OU745245.1, read as the reverse complement.
GAATAACAATATTAATATAAAGTTCGGAATATACGAGCATGACTCCGGTCAAAACATTGCGGAGTCGCAGTCGCATATGACGGGTGGATTAACTCCGAACGAACGGAGTTGTTCTAGCGAGCAGACGAAACTTACTGCCGAATGAATATTCAACGGTTACTATAAAACAAATAAAGTATTCTACCACAATCTGTTGTGTTCCAACTAGAATGAGAAACTAGATTCATATTCTCTGTTATGACAGAAAGAATAAGGTACTATTCAAGCCGAGAGAAACTCTTGAAGAACTAAAAGAGGCGAGCTTCTGTAAAATAATAATACTAAAATTGGTAGAGCGATCTTTTAGAATCTTATTCATAGTTTCATAGTTATAGTTCCTTAGTATGAACGCGAAAGTAGCAATGTCTGTCTGTCGACGGAGTGAATTTTTGGGGTCACAGGAAAATCATATCTTTGGTTAAGTAAAACCACTGGAGATTTTATCCTGCTAGTACAATTCAGAAGTTAGTATGACATTTTCACAATACAGATTAAAGTTGGCCTTATAATTATAGTTAAGGCCAAGTTTAATCACCAATAACTTTTCTCGTACCCTGATATTTGTGCTTAAAATTCTTATTATGTCCCAAAAAAGCGGGTCTAATCGTCAGAAATTCTATGAAATAATAAAGTGTTTATTGTTCGGCATTCCTGTAAATAATCCGCGTAGAAAGGTCTCGAAACACCCAACAAGGGAAAAACAATTTGATGGAATAAACGCAAAGTAATCATAAAAGTTTTACCTTGATGAATAAGTATCGATTTCGCAAATGTCAGGGAAACTTATTATTATGTAAGCGGGATCATGTTTACAGTACAAATGTACATTGTTTTAAATAATACTACTTTAAGGTGGATTATTAGTCTATTAGTAAAACAGCAAAATCAGTCAGGCCTGTAGGTACAGGAGAAAAAAAAACGATTTATTTAAAGCAGATTAACATTTTACATTTTCAAATTTTTTGGAATCTAAAAAGGTACTTGGAGTATTCATATTCGTTTACAACATTATGGGTTTTCCACGAGCACACCTTTACCGAAACAGACATATCCAGAGGAAAACCGACCATACCGACGTTTGTTTTGAATGTTTTGCATAAAAAACTTCCTCACAGCGTCAATGTCACGGTTGTACGTAAACCGAAGGGCCATCGCCCACTGCGACTTTTTGTAGCGATGCTGTCGCGTCCGCATCGATTCAGTTGCGAAGCGGTTGCTAGCTGTGTGCCCTCGCCCACAGGCCCAGATTCAAATGCGATACTGTCGCGATGCAAACGCGATTCTGTGTTGCACTGATGCTCGATTCTCCACTCACGCGCCACTCTCCCTCCGTTCTCTCCCCGATGCAGATGTCGTCCGACACGGTCGCGCGTTCGCATCGATACAGTCGCGATGCAGTAGCGCGTTGGCATCGCTATTGTAGCGCGTTGCAAATGCGACTAACACGCGTTAGTAGCGATGCTGTCGCGCGCGCGTGTTAGTAAGCGCGACAGCATCGCTACAAATAGTCGTCGTGGGCAAGGGGCCTAACACACGCCACTACGCTATGTACTTAGTAGTTTGCACTACATTCAAAGTTTTGAATTAAAAGACCATCTAAGTTCGAAACACGTTGGAGCACTTCTAGTTCTAACGATGCAGTAAGGTAGTATGATGGATAGCGCACATGGCTTCGATCACATTCGCACGTTGTGTAAACGCTCGTCGGGCATGTATAACAGACCACTACATCATGTGATTATGTTCTACGACTCAACTGTAAACATCGACGTACATACGCAAGGTAAAGTACCAAAGTCTATGAATAACATTACACATTCGACTCCACCCTTGAGATTACGTACCGTGGATACTACATACGAATCTTATTCAAAAACATCCAGAGGCGGAGGATTTAACTTTCAAAATCTTAGTTCGAAGCGAGATCAGTGCACTAAGGGTAGAATGACAAAAATGTCAATGAATGCCTTTTAAAGTCTTTCAGTTATTGTCACCTTTTAAACTGTGGTCCTCAGATCCGCACATTTAATTTCTTGCAGCAATACCAAAACGTGTTATTGTTGGTGAACTGCACACGCAGTTCTTCAGAAAAACCGCAAGAAAATGTAGTAGATAGAGCGCACTTACGTTTTAAGGAGCGGCTAGGCGGCGCCGTCTTTGCGCAAGATACTCGTTTGAGGATCCTGCATCAACCTGGGAACAAAGAGAACAAAACCATGAATAAAGTTCATAGCTAAAGAATATCTTCGTACTGCTTGAAGAGTGCGTACGTCAGCACTCAGTACCTTGGGCAGTTCGCCACGTTTTCAACCTTGCTGACTAGTCTTATCTTTTCATCAGGAAATGAACTATTTTCGTACAGCTTTCGACTGGAGAAATCAAGTAAATTCAATCTGTGTCACAGTATAAAGAATACTCCCAACTAGGCACCTTTTTGTGACAACAAACGATACACTCCAACGGGTGCACTTAGGATTGTCAACCTGAAGTATGTTTATATTTTATTTTCTTGTAAAAGCAAATACATACTCGTATATGTGACAGGAGAGAGCTTAGTTTTTTTTTTGCGATATGAAATCATCAAATGACTTCTCCTACTGTGGGCGGAGCGGGAGGGAGTGTCAGACTTGTACTGACTAAAACCCATCCATGTTCCTTCCTCGCCCTGTATGTTCCGGGGCCACGGTATCTCTTTCGAATAGGCCCGCAACCCCGGCGACAGGAGAGAGCTGATTCCAAAGCTTTGTTCCTGTTGAAATACCTACAGGTGTGTTTATACTAATATGCTTATTATCTGCGTCTCTGATAGTTCAGTAAATACAAACCTGCTTAGCATTTTACGATATACGGTTATAGCTACATTTGACGCACAAAACAACCATTAAATGTAAATAAGTGGAAATTAATTTAATGTATTTCTATTCACGTGATACCTATTTAGCATACCCGCATGCCACCTGAAGATAGGTATCACGGATGACCTTAGCATACCTAATGGTTTTCCACAATACCTGATTAAATGTTTACAATGTTTAGCAGCAGTATCATTGAAAAGATAACTTTACGATAAATTCTTAGGGATGCTTAAGCTAAGTGATCAACTTGATCATTGGCTTGCATCTGCACAGACTGACGACCAGCAAAAGTTTCAATTTTAATTTGGTTAAAGGGTATTTAACTGGGTTGTGGAAGTCAGATACTCAGAAGCTCCATGAACAAAAAAGCGAGATATTCAACTGCATCCAGTTAGATTGGAAGCCGACCCTAACATACTTGGGAAAAAGCAAGGCAAATTACTAAGTTCAGCAATGGATCGCACACTTTAATGTTGATAATACTGATCATAACAGATTAGCAGCTTTAGACACACCAAAGAGAGCATTCAAAATCCTCGCTCAAAATAGAAAAAAAAAGTTATTTACATTTGTTTGAAACCGCCCACGGTTCGTGGAGGCGTCAAAATCATGTTTAATTGTATCATTTCTGAGAAAAAACAACAAACAGGGAAAGTTAGCTTTAGTCACGTCCTTTGTCAACTCCTTTTATGTGATTAAAATATTATAATAATACTAAAACAAGGCTTTATAAGCGGATGTGAAAATAAATGATACATCGACTAGCTTCAGCCCACAACTACGTCTGCGTCAAAGAAACATCCCATGACACTCGAGCTTCCCAGTTAAACAGAATTTGAGGAATCAGAATATGGGTCGAGAATGGCCGCTTTAGCAGACTCATGAATCTCATGATAGGATAACAATATGAATCACGTAAAAAATCTTAAAATGGTCATAAACGCAGACAATATTATGCATCGTCACGTTTTGACCATTCCACGAATTCTAGCGTAATTAAACGAAGCGGATGGCCGATGGGGGGAAAGGTCTAAAGTGGCGACGGCAAACCGGAAGACGGTGCATTGGAAAACCTCTCACTAAGTACACCGACAACCTGGTGAAGGTTGCGGGAATCCGCTGGATGCGAGTCGCACGGGTCCAGTCAATGTGGGCTACACTGTGGACGTCTTTCGGCTGAAATGATGAAAGCGACCATTTTAGGCCCCAACCCCAATTATTTCCGACGATTACACCATGTATTAAAACTTACTAATAAAGAAAGAGATAGTTTATAATATTAGAGTAGATTAGTCTGGATGCATGCTCGGTTGTTGATAATGGGGCCATCAACCTATTTAATAAGTACTTAAACATAACAGGCCGCTATTGAGAAATTTCTGTTCAAAAAACAGAATAGCACTTTGGCCCTACCTGGGAATTGAAACCAGGACCTTTTGTAGAAGCAGAGGCAGTCAAAAATAAACAATAATTTATTGGAATTACGCTGACGAAATAGGACGCTTTAACTTTGCCGAGGAATGCCCGAGACCCCTAAAAGGTAAACTTTAAATTCTTGTTAGACGCTAATAAGCGTTATTAGACGTCTAAAATGGGCAAGCCCATTATTTCAGTACTGTGTTCTTAATACATACAAAGGCTGACGTATGTTTCAGCTTAAAATATTCAGGTGCACGTTATATTCCAAAGTAACACGGTAATTAATTTCGGAATTATCATCAATTATTCAATGAAAACTTCACAGGTCGTGAGCTTACCCGATTTGGGCAGCTTCGTACGTTTTTTCAGAGGTTAACGTACTATCTCATTTGGGAATAAATACCTCGGTATATTGCCAATATATGTCACCTCTTATTAATAGATTTCCTTTACATCAATGCAGGGTGGTTTTTACCGGGAAAACCAATAACCGACCTTCCTGAAGATAAAGGCTGCCATAAACGTCCCTATGCCGCGGCCGGCACGTTTCGGGCACCGTATAAATAATATTATTATGATGACAAACGTGCGAAACGTAATAAATTTTATAGATTTTTACGTATGATTTGGGAAAAGTGTTCATTAAGTACGCGAAGTGTAGCTTTTATTAATAAACTAGCTTTTGCTGACTATTATTATAACAGCTAGCCCACATTGTCCCCTTGCTGGGCAAAGGCCTATCTCTCCATTCCTTCCAATGGTCACGATTCTGTGCTACTTCTTTCCAATTGTCAAGGAATACATCCAGTTCGTTTCTACATCTCCTTCGTGGTCTGCCGCGACCCCGTGTTGCTGTTTAAGGCGACTACATGACGACTATATGAGCTAAACGCGAGTTTTATAATGCCTATGATTCACTGCAATAAACAAAGCCAGAAAAATAAATTATATTCTTCAGGATATATGATAGCATGATAGTGTTTTGAAAACATAATACATACAATTAATTTTACAAACCACTTTGTAGTGCAAGCTGAACTTTATACTAACAGTATTTCAAACGAAGTTTGAAGTTTTCAACTCTATTTGTCGTGGTTACCACAAATAGAGTTGCTAATTTAACTCATGTAGTCACCTTAAGAGAACCAATCCTAAAACGTACATCCAGACCTAAAAGTACCTTATCTTCTAAAGTTCTAACCCAGGTCATCGTCTACCTCTGTGGAAAATTGTATCGAAATCCGTGCAGCCGTTAAGGCTTGAAAAATGACAGACAGACGGATTTAAATGCGCTTTAATAATATTAGTTGTGTTCGGTACGGATACACTGAGTCTGGCCGCAATTAATTACGTCTGAATAATTTTTATAATGAGGAGTGTTCACTAGACTGTAAAGAGTTCGAATTAAGTCTAAGTGAAAGTAACCACAGAGAAAAAAAAACATAAAAACACTTGGAAAATGTGTGGTAAAAAGACAATTTTTGTATACATATAAGTAGTTTGGCCTCAATCAAGATTGACTTGTATACTACCGAAAGGGATACAGGTTTATAAACGAAACACTTCTTGGTCCTTTGGGAGTTTTGGGACACAGAAACCTCCTCAGGACTCGACCATCTACCTCCTAAATACCTCCCCACTAGAGGACTTTATTTGTTCTCCCTGGAGACAAAATAATGTCCTATTTTTTGTGTATTCGAGGAAAATAGAATCGGAATTCGGGGAATTCGGAATCTAATATTAGCGCCAAGTTGTTGCCTTGAAAACCTGAATACAGCTTCGCTTTAAAACTTCCCTACGCATTGACGTCAGTACGGATTCGAAATTTGAATAACTGGTTACAAGGTCGTAAGAAATATCTACATGATTAAATAAAAAAAATATGTTGTACACAAAGTATGGCCAGTACCTTTGTAGTTGGAAACTTCGAACATGCAAAGAAAATGTTGATGCATGTTATGATTTGCCCCAGGGAAATTATAGCTGAAAGGTGAACTATCTAGGCAAAGGTATTAGAAGTCGACCTCCCACGTATTGACCGTTCGCTCTATACGCTGTTCACGCACAACAAACGCATAAGAACGACCTCGTGGGATAAACATCAGTGACGCAAACCACTTGTAGATGATTTAAATTGTATGCACACTGTTCTTGACGCAGAGTTGCGAATGAATACATAGAGGACGCTACTTTATTTTGCTTTTTAGTTAGAAAGTCACAACAGGTAGAACTTGTATCTATTGTGCACTTCACAAAGTCACCTCCTTTGCAATTCGACAAAATGTCATTGTTTAAACTTTTAAAGAAACTGGTTTGGCCACATTATCCAAGGAGTTAAGGTGAAAACAACGACGTTGACAAATGTTTTAAAAATTTCCTTGGTCTATCAAAGTCTACTTTACGTACATTAAAAGTATATCAACCCTGTTTCGTATTTCGAAATGTCAAACTCCCGACAAATGTTCATTACACAGACGATTAATTGTTCTAGAACTTGATGTTTTAGAATTTGGGATATTTAAACAAACGTCAAACGGATATTAATTTCAAAAGGGGTTTAGAACCATATTTCGGGTGGAAGTAATTTGTGGATAAGGCCTGTACAAAGACGGATGGGGTCCTCCAAAAGGATTAAATAATTCGAAATCACGTTTACCCACTTTTCGCGTTTAAGCTTAATTTTGTTCGTCGTACATTTTGAAATATGAATGTCATCGAACTTACCAAAACGGATTGGTCTATGATTGAGTACAGTTGTACTGGCTCAGGTCCAAAGTTGGTCCTCGAGTCCGCAAAATAAATATCGATATGGTATCGATGGCGAACAATCAAAGAGCTATGAAGCCATAGTGGGCGAGTATTGGCGGCATAACTGCGCAGCATGCGCGGACGGCCGGCATTTATCAACAACCGGCCGAATGCACTGCATCGCGTAGATAACGATACTCAATACTCTATGAATATGTATAACGATAGATATTTTTAGGTCATCTATTAGTATGTTCTGTTTTATTAAAGAAGGAGCGCCCGCTGTTTGTTTCACGTGCCTTGAATCATCTGTACTTAATACCGTATTTGCTTTAAAATCTTCTGAAAATTTGGAAAAACATAAATATAAAACAGGTACAGAAAGACAATTTAGTTATTTCTAATTAATTAAATAACAATTATTTAAAGGGCGACGATTGGCTAATAATGTACCAAAGGACCACTTTCAACGCCGGAGGCACTAAAAACAGGATCGACATTATTTGAAAGGCTCGAATTTCAAAGAGGACTCAACGATACCTTTACATTTATTAAACAAGTTCCCGTAGTAACTGATAATACCTGTGATAATACCATTTCTAAAAACAATAAGAGATAATATTACCGAACGGCGACCGTTAATAAAATTCGCGAGGGTAAACAACGGACTGAAATGAATCCCGGGACCCCGTAGGGTGAGCGCCCCAAATAAGTAATACCCGTGGAGTTACAGTGAGCACTGGTCTTAATTCAATATGAATAATGAATTAAAGCGAAGGCTGGTGCCACTACATTGTGTTGTGTACCTTACGATTGTGTGGACCTGTATTTACCATACTATTCATTGTTCAAAGGACACTTAATGAGGACGAATTCCGACTTCTATTAAAGTTACTGACTTGACTTCACTTCTTTAGATTGAAATTCTTGGTACGTAGTTCCCAGTTACTTGCTCAGCTGGTGCCCTAGAATTGATTTGTAAATAACATCACAACAATTAGAAAAGTAATTTTCGAGATTGTCCTTCAGGGCCTACAATTTCCCTACGATTATACTTTCCTAAAATTAAATTGTAATTAATTTCGGCTTTAGACATGACTGACTAGGGTCCGACGGAATCCGAAGTCTCTACAAATTTTAATAAAACACAGCGGGTATGTCGTCAGTACGACTACACACACACACACACACAAGTACGGTTACATTAATTATGTAGTCAAATTCCGTCAAACTTCGCGCTGGGGCCACCTCCAAAGACAACCGCAATCTCGCACTCATAGGGATGCTGAGGGACCTTCATTATACAATTCTGGTGAAAGCTTATTACGTTTGCGAAAAACATTTCGCAAATACATACACGAGACGTGCACATTGTATTTATCGCACAATACCTTTTGGTTATTTATTAGTTGAACTGGTTGTAAACAATGCCATATTAAAGTCATTCATCATTCCCAAATTTTGTAATGCTCTGCAGGAAATGACTGAAATGATAGCGTAACGCACTTTTCAATTGCTATCCGAAGTATTTTAGAGGCAAGTTCTGAAAAAATCGGCTCATCGATAACGCAAAAAACACAACGAAACTTGTTAAATTGAAAAAAAAAAGAATAGCGATGAAGCAGAAGCTAACAGCAAAGTAAATGGGTATAGGTCGCCTAGCCATTTCCCAACTATGTAGGGGTCGACTTCTAGTCTAACCGGATGCGGCTGAATACCAGTTTTTACACGAAGCGATTGTCTATCTGACCTCCACAATCCAGTTAGTACTGGGTAATATAATAAGCCTCGGTAAGACTGGTTGTCAATCTCATCATAAATCAAACAAAAAGAAGACCCAAAAAACCATTTGGCAAGTTTTTAATTAACCAAAGACTTTATTGTGTGTAGATTCGTTGACAAAGCGTATTCAAAATTCAGAGGACGATTCGATTCCGGTCAATCATTTCTATACATGAATTATGTATATGTACAGTCAGCAAAACAGTTAGGTATGCAGGCTAGCAATCTTCTTACTACTATTAAAAGTGGAAAAGGGTTATAATAATCAATCTGCAATTTCATCCAAATCCTTTCAGTCGTTTCTGCGTGAAAGATAACAAAAATCGATCTTTACAGACTGTAACATTTATAATAGTCTTAAGAAGATTACTAGCCTGCATACCTAACTGTTTTGCTGACTGTACAGTGCAATCAGTGGCGTCGGTATACGACAAATTAGTACACGTATATCTGGACAATGGTATCGGGTGGTATCGCTAATGTATAATGTAGGTAGGTACCGGCCCCTGATAATGATGTGCATCTCTGTTGATTTAGTCCCGCCAACATTTTAATAGCGATAAGTGTCGTTGATATGCGATTGTAGGAAAGAGGATATTGTGTAATAGACTGACATTATAACATGCCTGTAATAACCGCAGGTTTGTACACATTTCGCCAGTTGTGTTTTTAAGTTTTATGTTATGGGGGTAGCCTATTGACATCAACTGGGCGCAAATGAAAAACCCAATAACACTTTTCCCGACCCGGCATTGTATTATAGGTGCTATACTTAAGGGGCCGGCGGACCATGCGCATTTCATACAAACGTAATACCAAAATAATTTGAAAAAAAAAACATATTCTTAAAGTCTTGTGTATTTATTTCGATTGGGTTATAGAATATCTATGTTCCCAAATATAAATTTTGAAAGGCAAATTATATAAAGACGAGATATGAGGAATCTAAAATTTCTATAGAAAACTTATTTTTCTCATAACTCTTGCTTAAATCAGTGTCTATTCAAAATATATATTTGGGAACCTAGATATTCTCTAATCCAATCGAAATAAATACACACTACCTTAACAATACGTTTGATTAACAAATTATTTTGTTATAACGTTTGTACGAACTACGCGTGCGAGACCGCGGACTCTTAAGGCGGAGGTTTCTTGAAAACGGTCCAAAAGGCGGTTTTTAAAAGCAGTGTATCTCTAAAACTGTAAATAATTTCGACAAATAAAAAAAAATTTATATTTTGAAGTCCTTTTTGCATACACTGATGGAACTCAAAACATAATTTGACAAACTTTAATGCACCAAAAAAGTCTTCAAACATACCTCTTAATTTTCTTTCAAAGCAGTTTAGCCATTTATTGACAATGATAATTATAATCTTCTATCTTCTATACTTATAATAAATCTGTAGAGAGGTCAATTCTGTACATGAAATATATTTACAAAATAACTATCGGGGGGTGATTAGTGATCGATACTGATGCCAAAAATGCAATCAGTAAAATTTTTGTCTGTCTGTCTGTCTGTCTGTATGTTATTTATAGAAAAAAAAACTACTCGACGGATTTTAACGAAACTTGGTACAATTATTCTACATACTCCTGAGCAGGTAATAGTAAACTTTTCATCACGCTACCATTAATAGGAGCAGAGCAGTGAAAGGAAATGTTGGGAAAACGGGAGAAGTTACTTGGTTTTTTTAGCTTCCGTCGCGTGTGCAGCCTTAATGGTTAAAGCTACATAGAAATCATGTATAACGGAAATATTCCACATAAAATTATATAAAAAATATCCCAAGACAGCATATGTCTATCTTTTATAGTTGACTCACAATAACACGTGTAACTCCCGATAGCTTAGCAGTTCGGAGATTTGTTATTATTATATTTGTTTACTCTTACGTTTATATCATCACGCTATGACCCACATAAAACATAGGATACATTTTATTCCGGTAGTAAGATCCCATGGGACAATAATCAAACTTCACGCGGGCGAAGCCGCTGGCACATTTTATTAACACAAAATTACATAAAGAAAAAAACTGCTGATCTCTCCTTAAAACAAAAATAGGAAACATGAAATTTTTGAACTTTATTACGATTTTCTTGAATTTTAATACTTCGTATTGCCTCCTCGTGCTTCCATTACTGCGTTTACGCGGTTTGGCATGCTGTACACCAAGTTCCTTATACGATTTTGGGGAATATTCTCCCATTCCTCTGTGAGAGCAATTTTGAGCTCACGAAGCGTGATTGGAGGAGGGTTTCGTTGTTTTACGCATCTGCCTAGCTCGTCCCAAGCATGCTCGATCGGGTTGATATCCGGGCTGCGCGCTGGCCACTCCATACGAGTAATGTTCATCTCTTGAAGGTAGTAATTCACAATCCTACCTGTATGAGGTCGGGCATTGTCATGCATAAATCATAATCGTCTCTTCGTGTGCAATAGTTTATTTATGTTTAGTGGTTTTTATTAATATGTATGTTAGTCTGTAAGGTATATGTGATATGGGTCTTTTGTTACCTGAATTAAATGATACATTATATTATTATTATAAATATAGCATCCTCACCTAAATTGACCATAAATGGACCAACGTGATCATTGAGGATTTCTTCCACATATCTTACGCTAGTTAAAGAGCCGTTTTCTATGATCACCAGCTCTGTGCGACTTTCAGAAGAAATTCCGGCCCACACAAGTACAGACCCACCACCGTAGGCTACTTTTTCTTCGATGCATGCTTGCTTGAATCTTTCCCCTGGTCTTCGATACACTCTGTGTCTTCCATCGTGCTTGTAGAGCATAAATTTTGATTCGTCGGAGAACATAACTTTTGACCAATCTTCAATACTCCAATTTACGTGGCTCTGGGCATATCTTAGTCTTGAAATACGATGCCCACGCTCCAGTTTAGGGCCGTTTGCAGGTCTAAGGGGTTTTAAGTTAGATTCAGCAAGCCGACGTCTTACTGTCCATGCACTTGAGTTACTTCCTCCGAGGCGTCGAAACTGATTTGTGAGTTCAGTTCCTGTGAGAAAGCGATTTCGAAGCATGGTGTTCACCAAGTATCGGTCTTCTCGTGCTGTGGTACACCTGGTTCTGCCCGTTCCTGGTCTGCGTAGGTTAGAACCAGTTTCTTCGTAACGTCGGAGAACTCTTTGTACTGTTGACAGCGACACACCGACAGTCCTGGCTGTATCGCGCTGACTCCGGCCGGTTTCCAGCATTGTAAGTATTCTGGTGCATTCTTCAGGCGTAAGCGACATAATTTCAGCTTGAATAATGAATATAGAGCACTATCAACATGGTTTATGTACCCACATATATGACAGATTACAAACAAAAGCAAAACCAAATGCTGTAGATTCGTAGTTCCATCTTCGAAAGTGGCCCTTTTTCAAATTTGATTTTTTATGATATAACTTTACAATAACTAAGAAGTTTTAATACCTTCATTTAAGGAGTATTACATTGTCTATTAAATACAATTTATTGCATTAACCTAGCATTTTTAGTTTCCGAGATTTTTAGGATTCTTTAAGTGACCCGGATTCATTGCTCTCGAGTGTAGTTAAGTTCTAGTTTTAAATCGATCGAAAATACTCATTACTTTATTCTAACAGCATTTCAAACGAAGTTTGAACCATCACAAATAGAGTTGCTTATTTAGCTGATGTCGTCGCCTTAATACTATTGCAGTTCTTCTAAACGTCAGTCACGTCAAGAATTGCTTGAATACGCATTTGGCAAAGATATTAAGATACGGTAAAGTTTTCAAATTTGCGACAGAAATGGCGGATTTAACTTTCTTAATTCATTTTCGATCATTATTTTTTATCAGTTACTTAGCAGTAATCGGACTTTTCCTGAAAAATCATATCAGACTTTTCCTGAAAATTTTGAAAACTTTTCACACTATTCGAACAAAATTGGGGCCCGATAACATTCAACCATTTACCAATATTATTACTTGCAATCAACTAATTGAGGAAAAGTGTTTTATTTAATTTACCGCTTAGAATGTTTTGCTGTAATTGATTTTTTCCCATCACCGTCAAACTGTTGGGTTAACCAACATTATAGGGATAGAAAAGTTATTTTAGATGTGGGTCGGTGTAGGAAAACAAACCGGATCCCCTGATCTGTCAAATCGACGCTATGGTGAAGTATAGAGCAAAAACATGTTAAGTATGTGTCAAAATGTTTGACATATACGGTTCCCGCGTAACGACGTGGTTTTGAGTGTTTATAAAACTTAAATCCTACTTCCTACTAACATCATAAATGCGAAAGTATGTGAGTATGGATGTTTGCTTCTCTTTCACGAAAAATTCTACTGAACGGTTTTGGATGAAATTTTGCATACAAATCTATACTAATATTATAAAGCAGAAGAGTTTATTTGGTGGAACGCGCTAATCTCAGGAACTACTGGTTCAAATTGAAAAAATATTTTTGTGTTGGATAGTCCATTTATCGAGGAAAGCTTTAGGCTATATAACATCACGCTACGACCATTCGGAGCGGAGCAGGAATGAAAAAACCGGCCAAGTGCGAGTCAGACTCGCGCACCGAGGGTTCCGTACAAACTTTATTAAAAATATTTTTATTATATGATGTAACTAAAAATTTATGCTTTTCGCAATTTTTCCTTTATCTGTGTTATAAGACGTTGCTTCGTACCAAATTTCAAGATTCTGAGTTCACGGGAAGTACCCTGTAGGTTTTGATTCCCTTGCGAGTGTCGAAAATTTGCGGCATAAACGGGAGTATCTTTTGATCGCGTTGACTTAGAAGTTTGATTTTTTCACAGCTCCAAGAGACCATAGACTTGAGTATTTGATATGAATTTCAGCTTGATACCTCCACGCGTTCCTGAGAAAAAAGGTCTTGACAGACAGACAGACAGACAGACGGACAACAAAGTGATCCTATAAGGGTTCCGTTTTTACCTTTTGAGGTACGGAACCCTAAAAATGTTACAAAAACGGGGATTTTTCTCTCATATGTGACGCAGACGAAGTTGCGTGGTTCAGCTAGTAATTTATAACTTCGATTAAAACATAGGATACTTTTTATCCCGGTAGTACGATCCCATGGGACAATTATCTACCATCACGCGGGCGAAGCCGCTGGCAGTAGGTAGTCTGAAATAATCTAAATGTATCTGAGGACCCTGTATAATTAACTGTTCAGTTTATTATACAGGGTCCTCAGAAAAAAAAACAAAATTAAACTATCGTAGTAATTAACCTTTAGCGGTCAAACCGAAACTGAAAGACAATTGAATTTCTTATAATGTCGTCGATGGTTCCAACAAAAACAATAATATCAAGCGCAATTGCCAATATTGGAAGCTTTCTACGAAAACACTGCAAACATGTTGAAATGAGGACATGTGTTAAGGTCAAACTAACAAAAAAAGGCGTCAGTATTAATAACGACGCTCTACCCAAAGGAATACACAGCCAAAGGAATAAAATAATTAGCAAACGAAATTCCACAGACGTGCTGTGAATTACGCTAGCTAATTTCATTTGACCTTATAGAACATCTGTCTTCTAATAAATACACTTGTCTTAGAGACATTGATATTTTTATGGTACCACCATGAAACCTTCGTAATCCATCGACGCTCAACGTGATCACTATAATCCGCATGTCCATTATCACAGCCGATGTTTGCACGACTGGCTGGACGAAACGAATACTCTTTTAACATTAGGGAGGGTTAATCCTACCTTTTTAACAGTTTTTTTTTCGTTTTTTCGCTTATCTTGTCTGTTTGGATGTTCAATATTTGCCAGTGTCTTTGTAACATACTCAGCAGGTTTGGTATTAAACCTACATTGTAAAATGTTTCGCCGTCTCGTATATGGTTCCCTCGGATTTGGAACAGTGACCCTGACCACCCCTTTAACCTTTTGGACGCCATTGTCACATATGCGTGACAAGCAAGCGCGTGCCCTGTACGCCAAACGACACAGATATGTGACAAAATGGTAGATGAAATCGTGGCTTGGCGTGAAGGGCACGCGCGTGCGTTCAAAAGGTAAATAGCACAGATCTATATCAAGTTTCATTCACGTTTTAAAAACAGGTGACATATCGATCATAGGCGAAATGTGGCTATGCTGAAATAGGGGCCTTCTGGCCTCGTTCAAGACCAGCAGAGCAAGTACGTAGGATTCGATAGGACTCGAGAATAACTGTCAAATTTATCTAATCGAGTCCTATCTAATTCTACGTACTTGCACTGTACTTTCGTTTCTTTTTATTTATATTTTTAATGTTTAATTTTCATTAGTTTTAAATAATGTAAATTTTCATGTGTTTTGTCCTGTACGAGCTACTAAATGCTTTTTTTTTCTTTATTTCTTTCTTAAGAATACCTCTGCCTAATTTTACGTTAAGTCCATATTGATTTTACGAAGAAATTATTAGGGCCTCTCACACATAAACACGATCTATTTTTATTAGTTCCGACTGACGATGAGTCAGTCTCGCAAAACCGCAAACCCAGTGCAATGACTTCTTGATACCTTCCTTATCCCAAAATAGATATAAAACGTATTTTTAGAAAAGGACACCGTTCAGGACATTATGAAGTTCAAGAATTAAAAGCGTACTCAGATAAAAATAGCGTCGACAGATGGCGCTAAATGGGCAGGTGCGCGCGCGCCGCCGGTCGTGGTGTCAAGGCTCATCTTTTTATGGTCAAGGTTGTCCCCATAGATGTTTTATGAATGCTTATTTGACTCAATTAGTTGCTCTGTTGTTATTCGTAATAATTATAATTGTAAATAGCGTTCACATACCTGACACATGATACTGGCTAATTGGATGGGTTTATATTAATTAGTTTTAATTGTCTATGCTGTTTCTCTTCTAGTTGAAGGCGTATTGTTTTGGTATGATAGTTTGGATAGTAAAATACTGATGTTTTTAATCTCATCTATAAAATAAGAGCGAATTTTGTAAAACCATGATTTTGAGGCCGAGGAAATTGTCCTCTCAAAAGACACTAAATTTTTATGATATTTAACGAACTTTCTCGGCAACAATATGCTTTTTTACAAAAACAATCCTTCCAAAAATATAAAGAAAATCTATTCATAAAAATCTACATAGAAACTGCGAAAGGTGAATCTCAACGGAAGACTTTGAATAAGAGAGTTGAGGACTTCCTCAGTAATGACACGAATTCTCTATGAATAAAAATAATGAACTACGTCAAAGAATATCAAAGACCGAGTGAGCGCCCATTAGGGTTACTTCGGGCTCTATAACACTACCGTTTGTAAAGCATAGAGTGAAGACAACGCAAAAGGAATGCTTTAACATCAGTCAGCAGAAAAACAACCTTTTAGTAGAAGCATCTGTAGAAAGACGATGCCAGACAAAAAACTGCACCGCGATTGATGAATTGCAACGTCATCAAGTTCGAAACCAGCTCGTTTCATACAGCTGTAAGCACGTATTTACTAGTCTGTCACAGATACAAGTATGACAAGTCCACTCGGAACGAATTCAAGTGGAACAGGTCGGAGCAATTTGCGGATTCCTTCCTTACTCACTTGCTCTTTTTGCTTCGTCTCGAATTCTGCGCCGATGATTGAACTTTCAAAGGGATTAATGGAACTAGGGTTTTATTTTGGGTGGAAGATTTTGCTTTCTGTAACCTTTTTTTTAGTAGTAAATAAATAAATGAAACACTCGAATTTAGAAAGAAAAATACAAAATAACTACCAATGCAACTAAAACAGAATTTCTATTTTTGCTTACCACTTCTCTAGGAGATGTAACAACAGGAAACACTGCAGCAATCAAGTACTACTCGCACCAACAAACATCTACATTGCAAGAGAACTAAGAACTTCAGTAGCAACATTGTTTGAAGAGCACTTAAATGGCTGCGGAAAAAAGAACCAAAGCGATGTTCCGCTGAACAAGCAACATTGTAGAAAGTATCATAAGGGCCATTAAAATAAAGCTTTTGCAAAATTGGCTTGGGGATGTAAAAGAAGACAACTTATAATAATGAAAGTACTTGCTGTTAAATGAAGTAGCATTAATTAGGGAACTGTACTTTCTTGAAATTATTTAGTATTTTCAGCAGGCTACCTCATTATATTTGACTAAGATTTCGCTCACAGCAATTGTGACAAGTTGCATGAGTTACAGAGAAGTTGATTCGCATGCGACTAAAAAAGTGATGAATATAAATGTGACGGATGAAGATTGAAGAGGAAGACCAAGGAAACGATGGATGGATTGTGTGAGGAATTATATGAAAGAAAAAGTAGTGAACGATAGCGTAACGGTTGACAGAGAACGGAATAAAAAAAACGTGTTGCACCCCGAAGACAAGTAATATGGGACAGTGACAGGTGAAGGAAAAGATGGGGAGGAAACCAGCTTGTCCTAAAACCAAGCCATCAAAGACATGACGTGACATCAATCATCTTGCAGTAGACCTCACCCTCGCACGATAGGAGGGGTCTGTGTCCCAGCAACGCCAACGCTATAGACTTATACTGATTATTATGTTAAATTTGTGCCAAATATCAGATCCACATTTACCTACATCAATCCGGACAAAATAATAACGATAATCTGAGCACAATTGGATGCCATAGCAACAGTTTTCCTATTTTCTTCCTTTTAGTGTTGCTCTAAACAGCTTTGAATAGGAAAACTCCAGATTTGCTTATCACATTTGAATGTAACGAGATTGAACTGCATAATACAGCTACGAATTTTGTTCAGTGAATTTTTCCCTCCACGAAAAAAAGTGAAAAGATTGAACAAAAACAGTGAAAATGTAGGAAATGAATTTTAACAAGAGAAATGTGGCAGGTTTCCGTTATGGAATTTCAATTTCCTGTCGTATGAAAAAAACAAGGAACACGACAATCATTGTGAGAATATATTGCGTGAAGGTACCGTACGTAAGCTATAGGTATTACAAATGTGTGGCTGTTGTAATGTGTGTTGTCGGGTCAGGTGCGATCAATACGAGGTACCATCCCGAATCCTAAGTACATAAAGGAACTTGCCCCAATTTTTCAGGCGATACCAGAGAACTAATACCTACCTGAGAGCTTAATTACTGTCATCCTTTTTGAAAGACTTACAATTACGTTTAAAGTAGCTTACGTAACGACTTTTGGACTCATCGATGATTTGAAAGAGTTGAACGTTCATACAATAAAAGTGTTCCTAAAAGACCATAGCGAAGATTATTCGGTATTCATCATCGTCATCATTCTCCAGTCCTTATCTAAATTGATTTAGGGTCGCCGCAGCATGTCCTCTTCTTCCATTCTTTCTCTATTACTCGTCATCCTATCTGACACCTTTCTTGCCGTATCATTTCTATCACACAGATGTAATATCCTTCAAAATAATGAAGTGTAAAAAAAGTAATGTAATATTATCGTGATATACTGTAACAATTTATACGATGGTCGTAAGAAACAAAACTGCTTTCGTACAACAAACAATTTACGGGGATCGAATGTGCCATAATACATTATGTTGTCGGTTTATGTACAGAAAGGGTGATAAAAAACATTTTGTGTCACTTTCATCCTTACAAACATTTACCAAAGAAAAAGAGAGACGAATAATTCTATTTCGGGACAGCTTTGAGACTATTTTGACCGTGAATGATGGAGTTGAAGGAAAATTAAATTTAATAAGGGAAGCCAGTAAATAACGTCTTCGGGGTTTAGGAGATTAACAAGTATAAATAAAGGTCGTTATCAGAATTCCGAAGGGTTCGTGCAAGTACCTAGCTAAGTTGTTTTTACTTCATTAAGTAAACGTCAAATAAAAGTCGTTTTCTGGAAGAATTTATGATGAAAATTCGAGGAAAATCGGCATTTTTAACGGTTCGCTCTCTGCTCAAATTATACGCACTACGAGCGGATGCCTCGGCTCCTTTCAAAATCAGATGGCATTAGTGATATCTAAGAAAGTTATTTGATTATGACGTAATATTATTTACTTCATATTTCTGGGTTTCATCTTGAAGGCTCCGAGCGTCAATGGTGACGCGAAATTGAAAATCTAACGTAAAATAAAGTTAGGAATGGAATTCAATTGGAAGTCCATTTGAGAATTCCTGACTCAATTTCATTATGTAGTTGACAAAATAAGTAAACGGTGGTATTTTTAAAATGTGTGTTTTGCAGCATAAAAGAGAGGTTTTTATACTATCCGGATGCATCCTACACTCTTCTAAAACATCGTTATCAGTACTCCACACAACGCAGCGTGAGTGTTTGTAATAATTGCTGTTATCTGTTGGTCATTATCGAAGGAAGTGATAGATAAATTTTATGTACAAGCTCACATTACTAAAACATGCGTAATTGTCGTTACTCGGTGATGAAGTTCATAAAAATAAGTTAGGAAAAAAATCTAAGAATATTATACAATAGACATAGACAATGAGAAAAAGAGAAACATATACATTATTAGTTTTTTAATTTCATTTTAAATGCCTCTTCTAAGGGGCACCTATTAAACTACCTGAATGACTTTTCTACAATATTATCATTATATTATCTTAGCCACGATTATGATAAAAATAATAAAGAAGAGAACACCTAAAAGGTTAAAACTGTCAAAAATCTTTAAGCAAATTGAGATGTTGCAAGCTTTACGGGAGAAAGCTTTTAAACCGGTTTTAAAAGCATTGTAGAAGATATTAATTTTGTGAAAAATATTCTTTTTACAAAAAAAATATTTGTTCTCAAACTGTTGTCCAAAAGTAGCAGCATCGCAGACATAATTTGTTTAGAAATATAAAGAGAACCGCCAAAAACTTCATGTCTTCGTCAATGGATTATTTATCATCAAGATCTTAACCCAGTCATGACTAACACGAATTTGTAGAAACTGTATCAGTCGGATCATGCTGTAGATTCAGCAAAGAGGATATACATACATATACGTAGACAGGCCACGCTTTGCGCCACAACAAACACACATCCCAAGGCACGCCCTCCACTGACGTGCACAGAGAAAGCGCAAAGTTTGCCACCCTAAACAAACTTGGTAAGCTCCCTACATGTCAGTGGCGGGGCTAAGGTTCTACGATGAAAAGAGGTAGTTTTAAGAAGGTTAAACTGCAGGAAAGACGAAGGAAGCTTTGAGGCCTCAGGTTACACCATAGAGAATAGCATGAGACAGTCGGTATTAGTATTATTACAGCCAGTATCCACCATGAAAATTCCAAATCCATCGATCCATAGATTTGTATAATTCATCTGCTACACAACGTTGATAACGCAATGAATGTAGTTGAACTGTCAAAATGACTCCTGTAATCTGTCTAGAGAGCCAATTTTCGTCAAAAGAAATAGGAAAAATAAGCGAAGGGTCAGTTCTGCCGACAGTTAATCTTTGTATCATATCACTCATACCAATTCAATTCGTTTGCTCCGCCGCGTCTTCACAACTGTGTGAGTGGCTCGAGATCGTATTATAAGACGTATATCTCGCCTCTTTCGTCGAACAATTCATCTTCCTCATTCCTCCATGTCATACCTATAGCACGCCCTGATTTAATAACGTCGTAAATGTTATTTCCAATTCGCGTTTACAGTTCTGATCCGATACTGTGTTGAATTTATGAAGAGGTGCGTCTTGAATATCTGCTGAGACTTTCAGGATGAAATTAGTACTCAATGTACTCATGGGTGTATATAGAGTTGTTGGTAAAAGGTTAGGAAACTTTCTTTGGCTTTCATTTATAATACTAACATAGCTCTAAGTACGCGCTACAAACCCATATGGACTCTTGTTCGAAATAAAGTATTTGATTGATTGATTGATTTATGAAAAAACTAGTAGATAAATCGATGGCAAAAAAAGCAGAGAGCGATGACGACGTGCTTTTAAAACATATAATATCATTGAGGATAGATCTTAATTCATTTCAAAAGAAATCGAAAACTGGGAAGGTTTAATCATACTGAGGTCTATATTCTAGGTACTGTAGGAGCTACTCAGATTAACACAACAAACATTTGACTCAAATTTAGGCGAAGAAGATTTACGTACAGCCTGCATAACAAATAGAACCTTGGAACTAACGTTTTTTTTATGTTGTTACTCTATTTTTCGAGAATCGTGAGTGACACGCCAATGTTACATTGGGTGACGCACATGCCGCCGTTGTGTTGCCTTGTCGAGGAGGGTATATGTAATGTTTTATCTAATCTAAGCATTCCAGAACCACCTAACGTAGGGCCCTATTTTGTTGAGGCTGAAAGTTAGAGAAGCACTCTAAGTACTAATTTACAAGTGAATGTCATCATTTGCCGAGTTTCCCAACTATGTTGTATGTCGGCTATCAGTCTAACCAGTATTTTGAATTCAGCAACGGCTAACCGCCAAAGCCCAGTTACTTCGTAGGTAGCACGATACTCCGTGGTAGGTCAACACCTAGTTTAAATGATGTAATTTCAATTTTTGCAGTCACTAAAAGTGTTTCTTGATGTCGTATCTAATCTAGACAATCCAGAATCACATCTAGTATCCTACTACACTACATCTTAAAGTGCGCACTACGCATAAAATGGACACTCATTTGCATAATCATAGCCTTCAACTTATGCTAAAATCCGGACGTAGTATTTATGAATATTGTCAAGTAGAGCAAAAAACGTACAAAAGCAGAGCTTGGAAGGTTTATTCATTTGTTAAGCGTCCCGTTATTGCTGGCCGGCTACAGAACTAAAAAGAGGTTATAAAAACTTTCATTAAGTTTCATTTCCTGCGTTGTTTTTTCTGGTCAACGGGCTTCGCGTTCAGGATGCAATAATGAAAATACATGGTTTAAGACTTAAAGCTACGGTCGAACAATTACCCAAGCGATGGACCCAATTTTTGCTGTATATCGTTGAATTCGTTTATTTTATCTTTGTATTGTATTTTTATTGTGTTGTAGGTGTTTATAAATAATATAATAAGTTAAAAAAAAATACAATTAGCTAGTGAAATTAGACACACGTGATGGGAAGTAAGTTAGTAACATATTAACGTCATAAAACCAAACAAACACCTTCCTAAATTAAAGTGACTAATGCCCGTTTTCACGAGCAGCCCCTAAACAGTAACCTAAGTAGGGCCCTCTTATCTTAGGGGACCCCTCAAATCATCCCCTTACCTAAATTCTGTTTCACCATCCTAAGGGCTACTTATGTAAGAGTCCCCTAGCTAGGTGACGTATAGTGCGGAGGTACTGCGGAAACGTTTATCGATAAGTTATTCGAGTAAACGATTTTATTGATATTTAGCTTAAAATACAAGATAAAACACGTAATTTCATTTACTTTATTTGGAAAAAGTAGGGTCTGCGCTTTTTAAATATTAGATAATCCATAAAAAGTAAAAAAAAATTTTTTTTAGACTGTATGGCGTATGCCATTGCCTAATAAAGTTGCAGTGACTTTTATTGAATGACATTTCGTGAGTTTGTTGGATATTTGTTGCGTCAAATTTATCTTGCGTGGTGTTTTTCTTTGGTGTTTATTTAAATAATTATAGTATTTTGTTATTGTTACTAACAAGAATAATGGCAGAAAAGAGGAAACGTGGACAAAATTTTTCAATGGAAGATAAAGATAAGTTAGTAAAGTTATTGCTCCATCACAAAGACACTATTTTAAATAAAAAGACAGATGGGACCACAAATGAGGCGAAAAACAGTGCGTGGATAGCCATCACAAATTCTTTTAATTCTACATCGAACACACACAGGTATGAGAAATTTAATTAACTTGATAAAAGTAACATACACCATTTAACCTTAAAATCTAGGTGCTAACTACTAAAATTTGTTTTTTTTAGAAACAAGGAGTCGTTGATGAAAATATGGGAGAAATTAAAAAGCGAAAGCAAAAAATATTATGCTCAAATTAAAAATAATACCACACAGACAGGAGGTGGTCCATTAATTTTAAAAATTGATCCTGTACTGGAACAGGTGTGTTCTATTCTTGGCCGAGGGTGCACAGGAATATTAGGTGTACCAGATTGTGATTATGAGTCTGAACCGGAGACAGAAAAGGTGCATGTTAAAGTCTTTTGTACACAAAATGATTTGAGGCAAAGTGTGGAAGAACCGAATGTGCATATAAGTGAAGCACCGAAAAACTTGGAGGTATATTTATGTTGCTCTCATAAACTTGTTCATCATATTAAAATTGTTGATTTTATTGCCTACATTTTATAGAAACATTTATTTTTCAGACACAGAAAGAAATATCAGAAAGGACCCAGCCGCAAATTTATGAGTGTATCAATATTGATGACAACTTAGCTGATGGACCTAAGGCTGATGTAAGTAGAAAATATTGTTTATGAGTTCTAAAAAACTTTTTTCCATAAATTGATGACTAATTTTTATTTTATTTCTTAGAACATACAAGAACTTCAAAAGATGCCTCTAAATACAACACCTCTGTGGTCACGAAGGCGGCCACAGATATCAAGTATTAATGAGCGGACTGAGGCAACCTCATTGGTTTCCTGCAGCATACAAAATGTATATAAAAAGAAGGAAGCTGTTGAGGATATAAAAGAACAGATATTCAGGGAGGAATTGGAATTTAAAAGAAAATTGTATGATTTTCAATTGCAAGCAGCAGCCAAAGAAGTTCAAATAAAAACAGCAATTTTAAATCAAATAAATGGTAAGTGTTTATTTAATTTATTATACATACTTAAAATTACAGACTATCAAAGTATTCAGTCATTTGACTTCTTTGGAATCCATAGACAGGATCGCTTATAGTAATTGATGGACGAGGAATTTGTCCATTGTTAATTAGTTCTTCTAAATTTGGAATAGAGCCGTCATTTATAGGTTCACATTCTTTACGAATTATACATATGTTATGTAAAACACAACATGCCAACATGACATGGATAGATGTTTCCAACCGCAGTCTAATACCCACTGCTAGCACTGGAAATCGTCTTTTCAGGACTCTATATTGCCGTTCGACTACATTTCTTGTTTTGATGTGAGCATCATTATACTTTTGTTGACCATGGGTTACAGGATTTAGATATGGAGTCAGAAGATGGCTCTGAAAATATAAATCAGTACTTTATACATTTATTATTTCACTGGCCGTTCGGCTCAGAGGTAGCTCCCCGGTCCATTTTTAATGATGTAAATTTATCAGTTGTTTTGAAGTATCGCAGAAATTTTATTAATAAATCTTGTATTTGTTTCAGGTGGAGGCTTTTCTTTAAATAATTTATTTGGGGTTCAAAATGAAAAAAAGGATTAATAAGTACTTAATAAATTTGACTTTCATACTTAAATAAAAGCATAAGTTTTATTTTTACCTTTAACGGATATCCACTGTCTCCTAACAAATAATT
Organism: Xestia c-nigrum; assembly: GCA_916618015.1. Lineage (NCBI taxonomy): Eukaryota > Metazoa > Arthropoda > Insecta > Lepidoptera > Noctuidae > Xestia > Xestia c-nigrum. The sequence continues at coordinate 5,556,346 of OU745245.1, read as the reverse complement.
TCCTCTGTAGTCACCTCTTTCAAACTTAGAATACCTACGACTACTTTGGTAAATAGTAGCATCATGTGTCGATCCCGGCCAGCGTGCCACCACGTCAGTTATCAACAGTTTTGCAGTGCTTATTGTTTGCATATTAATAGACATGTAGCCTTTTCGGTTTCGAAATAGTTCGGCATCATCTCCTCCTAAAATTTGCAATAGGTAGGTAAACAAATGTAATTAATTAGTGTAATGTAATAAGTTTCTAGTTCAAACAACTAAATAAAACAGAACCAAAACGAAAAGATAACCCACCTGGCGATTGAATCTTTATGTGTGTGCAGTCTATACATCCTAAAACATTTGGAAATCTAGCTATTCTGTAAAATTCTTCTTTTACTATTTGTTGATTTTCTTGCGTGTCTGGAAATTGTATAAATTCGCTTCGCAGACTCACAATAGCTTCAGACACTCTCTTTATAATTCGGCTGCAAGTAGAAATACTGATGCCGTTTAGATCTGCTATTGATAATAATTGATTGCCTGTCGCATAAAATCTAAGGGCACACAGTAGTTGGTTAATCGGTGCCACAGATTTATTTCTGTAAATAAGATACAAGTAATTAGGTACAAAGTTACTTAAATACAAAATCAAGTAGCGAACTTCACGCAAGTAGTAAGCACTTTACCCATGATTCACTTTATAGAAAGAATATAATAGGTAATAAATAATAATAATATCACTGGACATTCTAAAGGTACGTAGGTACTTACCTATCATCGTGGAATTCTAATAAATGTTCAATTTTTTGCAATATAAATAAAACACTCTCCTTAGATAACCTATATCTTATGAAAAAGTCTTTGTCATCATATTTGTTAAAATCCTTCGATCTTTCACGATAAATGCGAGGTCGCCTTAACAAACTTCGGTTACTTAATAACTGTATATCTTCAATTGCTTCTAAAGCTTCATATACATCGTGGTCACTATCCATTTTTATCTCGTACAATAAGAGTAATGTTTGTCAGTCACAAAATAACCTAAAAATATCTGTCACCTAAGTGTTACGGGGTCGTCAATTCATCCCCTAAATTATAAGGGCCCCTTACTGCTTTAGGTGTCACTTAACCGCTGGTGAAATCAAAAGTTGCGTTAGGTGACCCTTATATTTGTTTAGGGGACACTTAAATTTTAAGGGCTACTGGTGAAAACGGGCATAAGTACACTATCTGCGGTCATTTACCAAAAAATCAACAAAAGCTATTTTTCATGTTTTATCATATTTAGATAGCATGGCTTCCGCAGTTTCACTACCGAAATCAATTTGACCTTGTATGAGTGCTAAACCATTAGGTACTAAGTTTCTTTAGCCACACATTCAACCGAACAAAATTGAAAACAGACAAACTTACGCCACAAAGTCGTCTAAAAATATTTTTTATGCGTAGCTAACAATGTTGTTAACCGATCTAGATATCATCTGAGATAAACGATGACAATGGAGGACAATCCTTTTATGTGGCTTTCGTAGGCGGCTCACAACACCTACAGAAACAAATTCAACTTTGTCCTTTTTGCACGAATGACAAAATAGACACTCTTCCAACATATTTTAATAATATCATGGATGTGATCTCCTTCGCCGAAGTGTAAAGAAAGACCGAGGATTATCGCACACCCACATTTCCAGCAATGTTTGGGTCCCATGACATAGGGAGCGACCTTATTGCCAACAACTCCATCAACCGGCTACAAAAATCCAGACTGGGTTGCAACTGGGAAATGTGGTATCTAACACATGTAAATGCTTACAACAAATACACCTAGTTCTACGAATGATGATAACAATGTAAGAAAAGAAAAATATAAATCCATTATTTGTGTTTTAACATTCAATTCAACAAACACCAAAGATTTTAGATAGAAAAATAAGGTTTCTCCACGAAAAGAAATAAAAGCGCGTTTTTTATGAAGCACTGAAAGGGAGAAACCTCGGCTACCTTCGGAGCTTTGTACAAACACAAAACGATTGATGGCCAGATGAATAATAAAACGTTTTCTAGCGAATCGTGGCCCGCCATCATAATAACGTACACGAATACGTCACTTTGACACATATTAATGGCTACCACGAAATTTAATCTGTACCTGCTAGAACAAGTTAATATTAAGGAAATACACAATGACAATCAGAATTCAACTATTTCAAGGCTAGCTTTAATTATGTTAAGACTCAATTTGTAAGACGCAGTTTATGAATAAAACCGTCACCATTCAATGGATCCCTCACACATTGGAATCTTGGGTAACGTAGAAACAGAATCAGCAGCCCCAAGAAGCATCGTATGAGGACATTAACACATGCATGCACACCGTTACACTCAGATTGATTTGATCATGTCAATGAATGATGCACCAATCAAATTGAACGCGATCAACACATCTACGCGTTTAAGACCTTGTGATAGTCAGGCGATTAACACACGGCACCGCGCACCGCCGCGGTTGGTGGTGAAGCGGATCTCATGTCGCATTGATCTCTATTAAATCCGTCGATGCCTAACACACGTACACCGCCTGACCGCGCGTTCGAGCGGTGCTCTCACGGCCACCGCCCCTCCGCGCTGACGACCGCGCGGTAAGGCGGCGCCTCACACACGGGGCGCCGCATAACCGCGCGGTTCATTGTGGGTGCAGGACGTGTTGCAATTTAAAGATTAAAATGTCCTGTTCTGCTTAAAAATGGATGAACCCAATATCTTTTTTTTTTCTTTTTACGCCATAACAGCCAGATTACTGCCACCACTTCAGCGTTCATTGTTGCCAGTGTCTGTGATCAAACTGGTCAAAACCGTGTTAAATCCATCCGCGCGGACAGGCGCGTAAACCGCCTTACCGCACGGAGCACCGCTATGAAATCCGCTTTACCGCAACCGCCAACCGCGGCGGTGCGCGGTGCCGTGTGTTAATCGCCTCAGAGTCATCATTGTTGTGGAACATTGACATCGATAGTTCCTGAACGTAGATTAGACTACAAAAAAAAATATGAGGGTGGGACTCCTTTTTAATTGGTCCTTACGTTTCAAAACAACCGTCTAGCCTGTAGGCCCTCCAATCCACGCGTATCAAGAACATCTAATAATATCAAGTCCGGTGGACTTCAGAAGTGGAGTACTCTCAAACATTACGGATAAGGAGAGCATCAGTACAAACTGTACAACAGTGACGTCATCGGTCATGTGGAGCGTTCCACGGATTGATTTATCTGTTTTCAGTCGCATTCTTGCGGTAAACACTCCATCGCATGACCGTATATATAGCTGTTGAGAACAATTAGAGATGAACGAACATGGGTTAATCAAAGGACCAACTTTCTTACGCAAAAATGTCTAAAATCTGGTTTTGATCTGTTCACTCACATTTTTTTTGTCTCAGATATTCTTTAACGTTTCAGCTTAGCAATTGAGCTTTAATCGGTGGTACACTCTTGAGTAGTACTTATGCGTTGTAAAGCAAAAACCGTAAAAGCCAAAACAATGGTCCATAAACGAAATATCTCAACATCACGGCGAGGTATTTGGATCAGTTTGGATTCATGCACGTCGCCGTGGCGGAAACCGACGTTCATGCATACTTGATGACCCGAGCCCGAGTCCCCTCTATTCGAGCGACTTCGGGCTTGGCTTCTCACCCGGGACCAATTGTCGGCTTTCAAATATATTCATACGCCACCATCAATAGCTTTTTTCAACCATTGAATCGTCCAAAGTTTTTCAATATTCATTGGACGTGATCCAAGTTAACACGCATTAAGGAAACACATTTACTGCCCTTATTCCCTTGAAGTTTGTCAGCTAAAGCAGGACGTGTCGACTGCTACGTGACACGAATTCTCACGATGGACGCCAACTTCTTTTTATAAGTCTTGAAGTTTCTTTCAAGTGTTAAGTTTATTTTGAACATTAAATAAGTGCTTGAAAGAAAATCTGAGATAACATTGTAGCTATTGGGTTAACGACTGTAGCACACGAAGTTAAATTGTAACTACTATGTCATTCTCAGTTTAGTTTGTTACAATCTACGTCATCACGCGAGCATAGATTATTATATCATGGAATCTTGCATCTCCGGACAGCATTGTTTGGCTAAACATAAATTACGCGCTAATTACACGTTACAATGAGTCCAGACACGTTAACTATACAAATGAACGCTAACGCTTTCTGCTGACCGATCTTGCCAAGACCTTCTGCATCTGTTTTGCTTTTGAAAAGAGGATCCGTCCAAAATGATGACTGCGTGAATGTTTTTGAAGTGTGCTTTCAAACAATCGTTGCTAAGAGATACAAATAGGAACAACGGGTAGACAGGCAAGCATCTGTTCCTGCGCACTGAGGTGTCTCGTGTGTCGATAGTACGCTCTACGTACTGACGGCGACCAACTGGCGCCAGGTGGATGTAAACAAAAAATAAAAGGAAGCGCCGCGCCGTTTAGCAGCTGATTTGAATATTTGAATGCAACCATGTCTCAGAGAAAGATCAAAGGTGACACACACAATAGTTGCTACACCACCAGTCCAAATACAGTAAAGGTTATTTGGATCAAACGAAATTCGGAGCAAAGGTCTATAGCAAAAAATATATCTAAACAATGGTTTATATTGGGTAAAGTACTCTTGAAGTCACCGTCGAAAATAAAAACTCAAGTGTTTACGTGTTCCGCGGAGTTCGTGAGTTTTATCGTTCAAAGAATAATGCCATAACTGTAATAGTGATCGTTGTACGTTGGCAAATAAAGCGGAACAAATTATTGTGGCCGCCGCCGTTGATGTGGGTACAGGGAACGGCGCAAAGCAATCACAAACCAATCAGATCCGTAATCCTTGGAGCGAAGGGATAAATTAGTTTGTATCGCCCGTGGGAATGGCCGGCACGATATGCGATGACGCAGCACACGACTGAATACTTTAAATACTTGGCCTCTTCAAACTGCATTAAACTGCTCTTACAGTTAGCAGACTAACTTGTGAAACCATCTTGTGTTCGAGACGTGAACTTTTCGCCGTCAAAAGCTGCTGAAATATAAAAGTTTCTGTACTATGTTTATTATTTTATCTATTTATAACACATTCCTAGGCCTGTGTGAACTGCCGACACGCGGCTGTGACTAATCACTTAACGATAAAATCTCGTTCGAAAACCAAACAGGACCCAGTGACTCATAGATCAGATAGCCGCCTGGACTGTGAGTTTTAATGGTGCCTCCTTGAGTAAACAGTGTCTTTCTTAGAAGTTACGTTAAGTTACTTAGCACAAACTCAAGCAAACAAACAAGAATAACGAATGCCTGGCTTTAAGTAGATTTTTGGACCTTTATCTGTTTACTTCTGACGATATATTGTCGCATAAAAAGCGACAACGCAAAATAAGAACTGTCTGGAATTGGTATAGTTTATGGAGGTAACCCTTTTGTGCTCTAATGAAAGGAGTAAAGAAATAATCTTTCGCTTGTGTCCTCTGTGCTCAAAAGACGGGTTATAAGATCAAAGCAGAAGGGACGATTACACACGTCTGCCAGCCTGATCCAATTACCCGAGCGAGGATGTTAACTAAACCACTTGTTACCCATCCATTGCATAACGAAGGGTACCCGTTAGCTCTGTATTTTTTGACGTAGTGTTATATCAATGTTGCGTGTTTTCAATGCATCGTTTGGCTCGGAAAGTACACTTCAAATGCTTTATTTTAGTACCTTTCGGTGAAAAAACAAGTTTAGAAGTCTGTTATGGAATCTATGACCTTGCTTTTTATGGACGCTTTTGATAGTACTACATTTCAATTGCCATATTCAACATGGTAGTCCAGAAGGCTGAAATAGACGTGCACATTATAGTTTCACTGCTTTTCTAACTGAAAGAAGACTTGTACAATTTGTTGGACAGTGTAAATATTTTCTCGTGTGCTAGGGGTTTTAGCACCTCTTTCATAGGATTACGTTCGTGAGGTCCCAAACACAATGAAAGCCCTTGCGTTCCAGGGAAATCACGACTGGTTAACGAAGGGCTTAAAACGTGGTTTAAGCATTGAGGTTAAACAGGATTTGAGGGTACACAAAAATAGATGAAATCACGGTTTTGGAGAGTATTTTGATGCAAGTGGACTAAAGTGCCTTCCATAAGTTTTATCCCGTACGTAATAATTAATATGCAAAACTTTTTGCGACTAAACGTATTTGGATGACAGATACTTTTATCCAGGTAGTACGTTTCTGGGGAATAAATCATAAAACTGCAGGAATAAGCTAGTAAACAATAAAATGAAACGTAGATACTGAAATAGGTATTCTAAGTTTCGCACTTAACCCATTTTATGGTCGCGGTGACGAGCTCGTGTAGGTAGCACAAGTACTCGTACATACACGATCCGAGGCACGACAGGCGTCGAGCAATGACGAGCGCCGTAATGCAGTAGTGTCCTATGCGATGTAAATTTTAATTAATAATAGTCGCCACACGGCGCCGGCTCTTTATACGGCTGCAAAATAAAACAGCACCACATGGGTACAATAACTAGGTATGTTTAAATAAACGCTGACCACGATTGTACTCCACTCTTTGTTTCAATGCTTTGGGTAAGTACGTATGAATGACATAAGTATGTTTTTTATCGTGCTCGGCATTTTCTCTATCATAGTTAGTAGAAACTCTCGCCTTTCCCCCATGGGGGGTAAGCCTCATCCACGTTCACACATCTGGTCACATTCACGCTGCGCCGGCGCCGGTTGATAGTTCCACAATCGTTTATGTTATTTTCGCAAATACGAGTATTTTTTACTTGATTAGCACAATATCTATTAACTTGATATTGTAATGTGGGCATTATGGCCATGTGTTTGTTTAATAGATATTTAGTCTGGCTTGTTTAGATTTATACATGGGTACAATTGAAAATGTGTGGTGGATTTTACGATTCTGTAGGCAGATTTACGTTTTTTTTTTATAAATAGATGGTAAACGGGTTTGGATAAAAGAGGATTAACAGAAGAAGATTTGTATAAATTAAAATACAATTTGTGCAAAATAGTCAGGTAGACAAAAATAAAAATCAAGGTTTTTTTTTGTTACACAAAAAGTATAAAACAGAGTAGGTACTTAAAACTAATAAGAAATTAATGTTACTCGATGTTATTTTGTTAATGAATGACCCTCTGACCTTCATTGATTGTTATTTTCTTACATAATAAATCTTTTTTTTTACTTTATCATTAAAACATGTTTCTTACTGATAAAGATACCATTGAAGCAGTTGTTATCATCATAATATTATTATCAGTATTTTTAAATCAAGAGCTGATTGTAGAAGAAAATATGTCAAATAATTGTGTTGATGATCTCACATGTTGTTAAAAATAAATCAATATCAGGTTTTAGTTAGTGCAAAAAGTTTGAGGAAGTTTCAAAAAATAAATACCTTTGAATTTAGAATTTCAGCTATTTCCTCAAACTTTTAATTGCTTGATTTACACATTCCTAAACACTGATACAGATCAATGTTCAACAATATTTTAAGCCGCAATCAATATGTTTATGCTATCAAAACAGCATGTTTAATTGACAGTTATTTATTGATGATCAGTACCAAGATTTTAGTGGAATTACACAGCTAAATATCAGTAGAAAGCATGTAAGTAATAACTTGTTGCTGTTTACTAATATTATCAAAATAAAATAATTTTGGGAGCATTATACTGGCAAAAATGGCAAAGATTCATCTTTCTGAAAAGTTCATTTTATGTACTTAGTTTGAACTTTTTATATCCCTTGTGTTGACCTCTGACTTAAGTCTATATACTTACTATATTAACAACATTGAACTTTTCAAGGAATGTTCACAAAAATATAATATCCTCTTTAGAGAACTTCATGAATATGTCTCAAAGCTAATCAACTAGGTAAGTACTTGTGCTCTGAAACTATAGTATGAAGCCTGCCAAAACCTTACTTGTTATAAGAAATTCTACTTACTAGCATTGAAATGAAGGCGTGACGCACATTATTATGGCATTCTACCAAAACCAACGTTCATAATCGCAAAGATAACATTACGATTGCCCTCTGCAGTCCGACAGGAAATTATTATAACCACATAAAAAAACATCATCAAAAAAATAAACCGGAGATTATGATTCAGGAAACAAAGTAAGCTACAATTATTTCTCTAAGAATACTTACATACAACCGGTAGAGAAGAGTTGTGCGTAGGCTTCGCTTTATTTACCACAAGTCCGACATGGAACACATCGTATTGTATCCAGTAAAAATCTGTAAATTACTGATTTGTCTACAGCTGACTCTGTGGTTATACCGTCCAAACAGCGATAAATACTGCACAACACTAAAAAATAATACTACACAGCGTCACAGGAATATATACTGTCATATAAAAATCAACTTTGAATCGTGAACGTTCACTCTACGATCCTATACCACCCAAATTCACATCACCATTATTTGCGCACGCAGTACCCAGTCATTCGACGTTCACGTCGGCCATTCGGCTAACGACGACGGCTGACATAAGGAAGGAATGTTACCAGCTTACGAAAAAAAAACAGAAGCAAACGACAACGTCAAAAACGTAAAATATAAATGAAGGATTTTTTTTTTCAACTCTTCGCTAGTCGCTTGATAGATGGCGTTGGTCTGACCACGTTACTGCAAGGAACAGAACGTCACATCATATCACTTGCACCCATACTTGCACCTAATGATTATTCGGAAGCTTATGCAAACAAAAGTGTCAGTCAACGAGCGAATGTGACGTGTGTTTTTTCAAGCGTTTTGTCTTTGGCACCCAGTAACGTAATCGGATCAACGCCATCTATCGAGTTCATGGAAACTACTTTTTTTTAATTGTCATAAAGAAAACCACTCAATACGAAATACGGAATGATCAAAGCTGTTTAGCTGTCACCTTCACAGAGTACCTAACACATCGCCTTTTTTGAAGATTGATGAAACTTCTTGTGGACACGTATTATTGTGGAAAACAGCGTTTCGTAATTTATTAAGCCAGAGGCAAGCTCACATTACACAAATATAAATCAACGCTAAGGAATTTATTCCGTGGATACCTAATTTCTATAATTCATTAATTTATTATTTATCTACAATAAGTTCAAAGGCATTTTCCATTTTTCATAATTAACAACATTGAAATACGGTTTCTAAGTCGATTTGTGAGAATTTGAAATCGACTAAAAGTAAGAAGAGGAGCACCTATCACCTCTATTTTGAATAAACTCAAAAAAAAAACAGGAAGCGATCAATGATCAAAGTCAAAAATGTCAAAACAAATTAAGTCAACAAACTGACGTGTACTTTACTATTATTTTAAATACAAATGAAAAATAGTTAATTTGTTATCGTTGAAAATGTCGGAGTCGGAGAGACTTGTGCAAAATGGTGCAGGGCCTGTTGAGGGCGCAGAGATAAGAACTGACGGGGACGCGCCCCCGGCCGTGCCTGTATCTGAACGAGAAGCATATTTTCAAGCTCTTCGATTATGGATCCAGCAAGCGCAGATGTATCAGAACATATCGACATGTTTTCCCTATTATATGATGACATTTCAAGGCCTTCAGAATAACGCTACTAATGTACCATTGTTGAATAACAACTATCAGTTCCAAGTGCCCTTTCAGGTTCCTAATGCGCCTCGGAACCCTGCAGAAACTCCAGCCCAACCTGAAACACTCACGCCCGCTGAAGGTATTCAGTAAAATGATTAAATCAAGCTTTAGTTATTGTACCTAACAATAAAATTGGTGAAGAGCTCTCTCGGCATTGTGCAATTAATTTAAGACATTATTGTCTAAGAATTTTATAAATAGACATACAAAAATATAAATATTTTGTAAAGTTCTTTGGTAAATAAAGTCACACAAATTGTACACTATTGTTGTTTTTTATTTTTAAAATTTTTCAGTATGCCTTGTTTTACATAATACCGTTTTTATATTTTCAGTGATAGCCCGTCACGGTGGGTATGAATATGTCATACCACCACTACACAAACGCCTCGTTGCTGAGTTTATTGACTTTATGCTTCTTTTCATCGTAAAACTTATAGTAACATTCATGGCAGTGGATATGTTTGAATTGATGTGAGTGTAATATTTGTACTGTACTCCTGAGGCTAAGAGAGAATTTTGTAATCCAAGGGTTTAAATAAGTGAATGAGAGCTGTGCATTATCTGAACATCACCTTTTCCAGTTGAACATGAATATACCGAGAAAAATGATGAAAAACAAAAGTTTAATTGCTCTTAATCTACGTAGTTAACATTGAAAGTAAATCTTAAAATGAATCCTCATATTTAAAATAGACCAAGCAATTACATAAATATTTTGCAATAATTATCACATTTCCTTTGTACAAACTTTTACATTAATTTGTAATTATTCAGCATTTTGTAACACATTTATTTTAAAATAATTTCAGTGACCTAGACAAGTTTGATTTCTACAAGTTCAGTGAGCATTATGATGACTACAAGTATGCTATGGAGCTGACATCTGAGATTCTGTTCCTTGAAATAATCTACAGGATACTTGTGTGCATATTTGAGGTAAGAATTAGATATTAACACCTTATTTCCATTTTGCTAACAGTAAGCAGTACCAAAATTCTTAGCATATCAATAGCAATCTAAATGGATTCAGTCCAAAATTCAGCATCGAATTTGGCACTTTCACTCATCCATCAGCTAAATAAATGCATATCATCTGTACACCATTGAAAATTCACTTCTCAACTGTACATTGTACAACGAAACACTTTCCTAGAATGCATTCAGTTGCAACTTAGTTTTATTCAAAACTTTTAACGGTTGCCAATTTTAAAAGCAACTGATCATTCTTCGTTACATGTGAACTCAAATTTTGTTAGACTAGTATGTAGCCATTTGCACGACCTGTTCACAATAAACCTTAGTGTAACTATTGTGTCAACCGAAGTAGACACAATAGTTACACAATGGTGTCAGATCGATTCAGTTGAGCTTCGCAGACGAAGGGATATCTCAATAAGTCGTTGACATGGCATTGTCAGGACAATATTTCAAAATTAAAAAACTATGTAAACACAAGCATAATACACACATCAAAAGTGTCTAGGGATCAAGCATTTTTATGCGGATTTCTTGAGATTGAGATGTGGCTTTGTAATAAATTTATGATTTTATAAATTTATATGGATCCTTTTTGGTGCATTTCATAATTTGAATCAGGAACTGTGAATCAAATTCGAGTAAAAGATGAAAATCAGCTGTCAATATTTTCCCTATAAAAACATACAACGCATTGAAGACATTATTAGTGCTACTGTTTCCCTACTACTGATTAAAACCAACGTTATTATGGAGCGGCGACGTCATTTAAGCAGGGAAGAAATGCTCAGAGCCGTGGGAATGATAGAAGCTGGTTCCCGGCAACGTACTGTGGCTTTAGCTCTGAATACAAGTCAGAGTGTTATCAGTCGACTTTGGACACGTTACCGAAGCACTGGTACCGTGGCTGAGCGCCATGGAGGACGGTATCGCTGCACCACACGGAGACAAGACCGATACATTCAAATCTTAACTCGAAGAGCTCCAACAATAACCGCCATGATGTTAGCCGTGAGGCTTCATCACTCTTCAGGGAACTTAATTAGCGACCAAACAGTCAGAAACCGCTTGCATGAAGTGAACCTTCATTCCCGAAGACCGCTACGGGTACCACCTATAGTAATGCACAATCGTAGGATTCGATATCAATGGGCTCTTGAACACAGAAATTGGGCAGAAGAACAATGGCGTTTCGTGTGCTTTTCTGATGAGTCTCGTTTTGGTATGAGACCGGATACAAGACGTATACGACACTGGAGAACCCCTGGACGCCAACAGCGATTAAAATCCTGCCAGGAAGTCCATCCTTATAGTGGTGGAACCATCATGGTATGGGCGGGTATTTGGATCGGCGGAAGAACTGAGTTGATTTGGATCAGAGGCAACCTCAACGCTCAAATTTATGCTGAGATGATTGTATCAGACGTCATCGTTCCTCTACAAGTGCAAATCGGTCCCTTATTTCAGTTAATGCATGATAATGCACGACCGCACACCGCAAGAGTTGTAAGACAGACTCTCGCCGCAGCTAACATCAATGTCCTGCCCTGGCCTGCTCAGTCGCCAGACTTGAATCCGATTGAGCATGCATGGGATATGCTACAGAGAAGAGCTCTGCCGAATATGGAGGGTACCCAGTCGCAAGAAGACCTTTTTTTGTTGTTGCAACGAACATGGGCGGCCATTCCACAGCGTGATTTGGATGAACTCATTTTGAGTATGCCAAACCGATGTTCTTGTGTTGTTAGTGTTCGCGGTAGAAACACGGATTATTAATTGTTTAAGTTACCCAATAAAATTTTAAAGAAAACTGTTATTTCAGTCTTTTTTTCGAACTTTTGTGTTAGTGGTTCAAATGTCAAAAATCCCTTTATTAGGAAAATGGCAAATTTCTTTATTAATGCAAAGGTGACTTGGTTTATCGTTACTGTGACAAACGAAAACACTTTATTTGATGAATCCTTAAAGAAAATTTTAATTAATATCAATCAGGAGAAAAGTTATTGCAAAAATATATGTTGATCCCTAGACACTTTTGATGTGTGTATTTGCTTGTCTATGTAGCTGTCTTGTTATAACTGGCCACAATCGGGTGCAATTAAGTAGGTAGGTATGTGTGTGTAACTGTGTACTCTTATCTAACACACTCAAGGCCAGGATTTAATCTGGTTACTGTAGTTTTTTTTTAACTTTGTGTTTTCCATAGACTGTGTAAATATAGCAGTAATATTTTAAACCTTTCGTTTTGATATGGGAATAGTAAACAAAGTTATAGTCACATCTATCAATATCTTTTTGTTTCCTGTAAGACTGTCATGATAAAAGCTGGCTTAGAATACTTCTTGACATTTTTATTCCATTATTGTATTAATTTCTATACAAATTTATTTAGATTTCTAAATATTTATTTTAAAAAATATAAAAATATATGTAGTATATCAACTATCTGGTGTCCACGACACAAGCCTTGCTAGCACTAGATGGCACTGTGTGTCCAGCAATATTTATTTATACATTTTTTAATTATTGTTACAGGCTTTCTGTTTATCCAGCAGCGTGGGACGAACAGGCGGTGCGACTCCCGGCAAAGCATTACTTGGTATACGCGTAGTCACAGCTTCTGCCGTCATCTTAGTCGAGGGCCGACCGAGGGAAACTGTCCTACTGTACCCTGGGCGAACACTCTCCTTTCAAGTTGCGTTATTCAGGTCCCTGTTGAAGAACTTCCTGATTTCCTTACTGTTTCCTCTATGTGTGGTACTCTTCGTCTTTCGTCACAACCGCACTGGGTATGACTTACTTTGCGGAGTGATTGTTGTTGAAGAAAATATGTTTCCTCCGAGAAGACATGCTCCGTGACTTGTGAGTTTAGTTTGTATACAGAATGTATTTAATAGAATTATTGATGATTGATGACTGTGCTTTAGTTGGTCGACTGCACGACGAGTTTGGAGTCCCTCCCTGATTTGTTGGTGAAATCTTTTTTTTTTTCTTTTGTTTTCCCCATCCTAACTTGTTAACGCTTGGTACAAACAGAACTGATGAGTAATTTGTTCCCAAAATACCAAATACATCTCACCAACAAACTTGAAGCATTCTAAGCCTTGCTAACTAACAGACAAACTTTTTAGATCTCTATTTATACATACAAATTATTAAACCTTGAAATGAAATTAAAATGCCATTAAGATGAATTGAATGGTATGTTGTCTAAAGAAGATTAACTTTTTTCTCCAATCATGTTCTGTTTTCTTCTATAACTGTAAAACTTGTTTTATTGTAGATGGGATCCAAAATTGCCCATTATTATTGTTGTGGGATAATTTATCTTTGTGTGTATTTAATGGTTCTAAGTATAAATTAAGGTGTTCAAATTAAATGTTATCCAAGAAATACTCTTTTGGCATCAGTGTGATATGAGGAATTGGAGACATTTTAACTATAACAAAAAAAATACATTTAAATGTATTATTGCTTAAACTGTTGTCAGTATGTTACATATTTCACCAAAGAACCGAAATATAATAAACGTAGATGCGTTCCCCGGTTTACTAATTCCTGCGATCCTGGGGCATGGGCAAAAAATATCGAAATATCGATATTTTTCCATACAATCGTCGATATTTTTAATCGCAATATATCGATATTTCTTTTAGAGTATCGAATTCGTATTCGTATATTTTTTTTTAAGCGCAGCTTTGGTTCGTGTGCATATCTGATGACTACTGGTTTGATTAAATTGTATATAATTATTTAGGGTCAAGCGTCAATAAAAACACTGTTTTCTTTTATTCTTTTTTACGATTTTTTAATTTTTTGGGAATATGTCTGAATAATCATCCGAAAACGGACGATATATCGATATTTTTCAAACGATAATTTTATAAATAGACACTGTTTAAAAATATCGATATATTTTTTTCACTTGTCACTACCCTACTCGCGCCACTACAAAAGGCGCCCTCTGTCCGCACATTCAGCATAGCGGTCACCGTAAAATTGTCAAACACGTTTGATTCTAGTCTCTCTAGCGAGATTGTAAAATCTCGAAATATTGTCAACTGAATTTATACTGCTTACAATATAACGCATTATTTATCGGTAGATTGTAATCTATCGAAGTGAAACCGTAATATTGTGAAATGCATGCGACGGAAGTATATCTGCCCCCATAATCGGGACTTGGGCACCCCCACGTTAGGTTAGTTAGGTTCCTTTAAACCCTGCAGACAGAAACAGTTCGTCGACTACGCTTTTTAGGGGAATATAAAGTGTTTTGAGATAAGGTTATATTAATCAGTACTTCTCAGGAATGGTACATATCTTTTCATGAGAGTGGTACCATCGGGCAAGGGGGACCCCTCCTTCCCTCCCCCTCCCCCACACCGCGCAATTTGACTTCCATCGCATGTACATTTCACAATGTTACGGTTTCACTTCCAAAGATTACAATCTACCAAAAATAATGGGTTATATTGTAAGCAGTATGTTCGTTTGGCAATCTTTCGAGAGTTTACAATCTCTCTAGTTATATTACAATCTAACGGTTTTTACAATATGACGCTGACATAGCTATTCTTATACGCTTTGATTCGGAAAATCTATCTCGGTCGCTTTCGTATTGCTAAAAAAAGAAAGGCACACGACTTGCCGAATCGGATCGAAGCGTTCGTGAATAGCTATGCAGGTTTGGCCACTAAAATAAACGCGGCGGCCGCGGCGATTATATTAGGACATAACCTTTGACGACAACGTTTTTTAACGCAACAAATCTTAGCAAAGCCCACATATCGTGTGCTTTGTTTTATTTTTAAATCAACTGTATCATGGATCTTACGGCGCGTGGCCAAATTTGGAAATAAATCACCATCTTTTACTAAATATATTTCACAAATGTTCCAACTAACAGCATCCTAAAAACCTGTCGGCCGTTTGCGCAATATAAGGTGCTTAGGCAGTAAAACAATGGATTTTTTTATTTTTACAGACGTAAAGGTGTGCATTCTGAAAGTTGGGAACGTCGCAAATTGCGTTCAAATATTTCGCTGTTTTGATTATTGCATGAACACTGAATAATATAAAATATTATCGAGGTATTAATGCTGATGCTCCAGGGTAACCCGCAAAATTCAATTATTGTTACGTTTTTTTGCTATTTGCAGGCCTGTGCTAGGTTAAAACCACAGACCTTGAAAAAGTAATTCCTTTATGAACTTGGAGGGTTGTATTGATAATTTCGATGATCATAATTCTAAAACTACATACGTCTTACAGTCGCGAATCATACACTCGAGAGCAATGAATCCGGGTCACTTAAAGAATGTTAAAAATCTCGGAAACTAAAAATGATAGGTTAATGCAATAAATTGTATTTAATAGACTATGTAATACTCCTTAAATGAAAGTAAAAAAAATATGAGTCACCATACATTTTATTAACACAAAATTACATAAAGAAAAAAACTGATGATCTCTCCTTAAAACAAAAATAGGAAACATGAAATTTTTGAACTTTATTACGATTTTCTTGAATTTTAATACTTCGTATTGCCTCCTCGTGCTTCCATTACTGCGTTTACGCGGTTTGGCATGCTGTACACCAAGTTCCTTATACGATTTTGGGGATATATTCTCCAATTCCTCTGTGAGAGCAATTTTGAGCTCACGAAGCGTGATTGGGGGAGGGTTTCGTTGTTTTACGCATCTGCCTAGCTCGGCCCAAGCATGCTCGATCGGGTTGATATCCGGGCTGCGCGCTGGCCACTCCATACGAGTAATGTTCATCTCTTGAAGGTAGTCATTCACAATCCTACCTGTATGAGGTCGGGCATTGTCATGCATAAATATAGCATCCTCACCTAAATTGACCATAAATGGACCAACGTGATCATTGAGGATTTCTTCCACATATCTTACGCTAGTTAAAGAGCCGTTTTCTATGATCACCAGCTCTGTGCGACTTTCAGAAGAAATTCCGGCCCACACAAGTACATACAGACCCACCACCGTAGGCTACTTTTTCTTCGATGCATGCTTGCTTGAATCTTTCCCCTGGTCTTCGATACACTCTGTGTCTTCCATCGTGCTTGTAGAGCATAAATTTTGATTCGTCGGAGAACATAACTTTTGACCAATCTTCAATACTCCAATTGACGTGGCTCTGGGCATATCTTAGTCTTGAAATACGATGCCCACGCTCCAGTTTAGGGCCGTTTGCAGGTCTAAGGGGTTTTAAGTTAGATTCAGCAAGCCGACGTCTTACTGTCCATGCACTTGGGTTACTTCCTCCGAGGCGTCGAAACTGATTTGTGAGTTCAGTTCCTGTGAGAAAGCGATTTCGAAGCATGGTGTTCACCAAGTATCGGTCTTCTCGTGCTGTGGTACACCTGGTTCTGCCCGTTCCTGGTCTGCGTAGGTTAGAACCAGTTTCTTCGTAACGTCGGAGAACTCTTTGTACTGTTGACAGCGACACACCGACAGTCCTGGCTGTATCGCGCTGACTCCGGCCGGTTTCCAGCATTGTAAGTATTCTGGTGCATTCTTCAGGCGTAAGCGACATAATTTCAGCTTGAATAATGAATATAGAGCACTATCAACATGGTTTATGTACCCACATATATGACAGATTACAAACAAAAGCAAAACCAAATGCTGTAATTTCGTAGTTCCATCTTCGAAAGTGGCCCTTTTTCAAATTTGATTTTTTATGATATAACTTAACAATAACTAAGAAGTTTTAATACCTTCATTTAAGGAGTATTACATTGTCTATTAAATACAATTTATTGCATTAACCTAGCATTTTTAGTTTCCGAGATTTTTAGGATTCTTTAAGTGACCCGGATTCATTGCTCTCGAGTGTATTTTAATCAACATACAACTTAGCACTGTCCTGCAAATTTAAAAAAAAACACGTACTTAACAAAAATTTTATTTCGCTACCCCGGAGCGTCAGCTTTATATAAACATTTATTCTTACGTGTTAGGATAATAAAGTTATTCCTATTATGTTTAGTGTTTATATTTATAATTTAACTGTACCTAAAGTATGTTATTATAAGATTCTAAGTTCATATTTTGGTACCTATTTCTTGGATGCTAAGTTTATCTAAAGAAATAGTAGGACCTTGAAATAATAACCAGTAGACAATGTATTTTGTGTGAAATGTACAAAAATATTATCTGCGCAGTGATGTGTAGTACTGGTAAAATGTAGTTACTTTCAAAGATATACAGTAAAACGGGGCTATTTGGGTTTTTAAGGCCTATTTGGTACTACCAAAATATTATTGGGTTTTTCCATCATGTCACGAATATCTCTGTAGCAGCCAATCAAAGTTTTGCTGTAGTTTGTAAAATAACTCCTACCATACATCAATCGACGGTAATCAATATTTTTGTTTTGTTTCCCAAATAGCTCCCAAAACCCAACGGTACTCGAAAATATATGCTGTTCTATGTAATTTGCACGTGTAGGTAGGTAATGCATTTGTATGAAACAGCATGAATAAAGGGAACTTTCCGTTTAGCACGAGCCGAATATGTATATCGTTGAGCGTTGACTTTTCGTTCAACAAATTCTGCCGAATTGTTGCAGATTCTCTTGCTCTCATGTCACACTTTTTACAAGCTATTTCATGAACTAGGCGCAAGATATACTTTGTATAATAGTTCTGTATTCAATACAAAATCAGTGGTATGTTTTTTGTAAAAAATTACTTACATAAGTAAGTACCTACATTTTACCGATTTAAAATACCGAGTTACAAAGTTGTGATATTTATTTTCGTGTATTATACTGTAAATATTATAATAAATTGTAAAATTAAAAGTTGTGGTTTAATTTAAGTAGTAGTTTAGGTTATGATGAGGTTGACTGGCCTTTCAGGATAAAAGCCTCCAACAAAATCATCATCATCTGCCTAGACTTTCCCAACTATGTTGTGGTCGGCTTCCAGTCTAACAAGATGCAGATGAGTACATGGAGCGGCTGCCTCCAACAAAATATAAGAATAAAAAGTATATTTTTAGAATGTCTTAAAACATTGAAGTTTTCTATCCACCCTTTTGGGAATAAGGCGTCAGTTTTTGTTTTGTATTTATGGTACAAAATTAAATTATCAAAATCATCAAAGTTCAAATAACTCAAATGTATGACTTTTTCTTAGCTAGATACATACGACATGCTGCGGCCACACTACCGTCGTATTGTCGCAATGGCCATTATTGAAGCTACAACCTACAACTGGGTGTAGCCGCGATATAACACCATCATTTTTCAATGTCAATCAATATGGCGTAAAATGGTAGGCAATCAATAGCTCTAGCTCTAATCTAGGTAAACATTCCTGTATATTATTGTACCATGAGTGTAACCACACCACTTCACACGGAATTTAGGCCGTAATTGAATGGTGTAATTATTGCTATATATGATAAGGTAATGTAGCCGCAACTTTTAATTTCGTGGGCTACCTTGACAGATTATAGTGGCTTGATGTGCTGTTTTCTTTAGTTACAAGTCTTATAAAGATACTGTAGATTTTGTTTTGTTCGGTATACTAGATCTTTTGAAATCAACAATATTTTTAAAATATTTCTTTTTAATTTATTTTTAGTCGAGGTTAATTATTCACATCCCTACTGTGATAAATTGTAAAACCTGCATCACTCAAAGTTCCGTTCAGAAACGAAATTGTCATTATTGACAACAGTAAAAGATTAATAATATCAAACGTGTAAAGTATTAGAAATAAAAAAACTGCCTAATTGTATTTGCTTTAAGTTCTTAAAATAAAGTCATAGAAGTTCTGTTAAAAACCAAAACATTTTTTTACATGAAAGTAATTTTGCTGAGTTGGCTTGGCTTGCGCGTCGCACCGTCAGTCTGCCGTAACGTGGCGGCGCTGCGCTCGTGTGTGTGCTGCAGGAGTGGCTCAGTGGCTCGAACTGTCATTGTTCATGTAGTTTTCTGTGATAAGAATTACTGTGAAATTATAGTTTAGCGAACTAATTTACACAATCACGATGTCAGCCTCGGGTGAATTCGGTAATCCTTTACGCAAGTTCAAGCTGGTTTTCCTGGGGGAACAGAGCGGTGAGTACAGGCGAATTATCGCCCCTCCGTCGTACATTTTTAATATATAGTTTTGAATTCAGGATATGTAGTATAGATTTGTCTAGACTTTATCGAATTACTGACCTACATAGGCTCGGAGAGGCGTAAGTTGCGGGTTTTGATCACGGATAAGTGTCATTACTTTGCAGCCGTAACGTCTGCCGCGTCTGTGCCGAATTACGTTATGCTGAGATGTAGGTTACACTCTCTGAGTACATTGTGAGCGTTGAACCGCTTCTATAGTATGTTCTCACGCGTATCTGCCGTTATCAATCACTGTATTTGATTAGAAACGTTCCGCGGTAATGAGATGGTGTACTGACACGCAGATTTGTTTTTTTTTCAGTGGGGAAGACGTCGCTCATCACTAGGTTCATGTATGATAGCTTTGACAACACTTATCAGGTGAGTCATCAAGTTCCCTTGACAGGTGAATGCTAGTCTGTCACAATTCCACTAGAGACCTGGCTGTCTGTGTGTCCAGTTATGAATTACATCACTGGTTAGTCATTGGAGCTCATGAATATGTATGTGGAGAACAATGTTGTATCTGCATAACATCTGAACAAGGTAATGCTCATAATTTTTGCTCTAAATGAGAAGTGCAATGAAAGTGACTGAGCTCAAAACTGAAAGTATTTCTGCCTGATAACACCAAAAATGTACATGACAGAGAAGTATTTGTTGTTGCAGAATTGCTACAAGGCTTTTTATACTAGTAAGATAAGTTGTTCGTTATTTAATTGCAGTCCTCCATATACACAGTCACTATTGCTAATGACTTCTCTGACCTTTTATGACCTGTCAAAAGTTGAATGACCTTTACATTACATACTTTGTAAATGCTCAAATAGGTATCTTAAAAGAGCAATAAACACAACATAGCATTGAAAATACTGTTATCCATCTTTCTCACAAAGTTTTTGTATTGCCACACCTTGGTTTTTACAAAACTAATACAATATTGATTAGTGATACCTAATCAGTCCAAGTTGGCCTTTAGAAATCAACATGCATTTAAAAAAAGTAAAACCCTCATTGCCAATAAATCCCTGTATTATGGTTGTTTAAATTCATCCATTTATTTAAATAGCATTTATGAAAGTTTTATAAACATAAAATTCTTAATCCCGGAATAAGAATTAGCACAATATGGTTTAGTGATGCCAAATCAGTTAAAGTTGACTTTCAGACACATTGCTTAGGAGTAGCCAGAGTTGGCAAATCTCAAAGTAATCATCAAGAAACTTTTCGATTTTAAAGAAATAAAAGGATGAATAAAACTGCATGGGATTCTAGGTTTTATTCATCCTTTTAAGATTAAAACTTACAGGATTCTAGGTTGTAATCATTCTTTTATTAATTTAAAGTCAAAAGGTTTCTTGTTCCTTGAATTAAAAGTAGCAACAACAAAACAGGCTGTTATCATAATCATTGTTAGTCTTAGAAATAATTGAATTTAAAATACTTGATTGACCAGTGGAACTGTGGAAGATGAATTATTTCAATAACAATAATAACCAGAGATTGCAATAAGTAGGGTTTATTTATGCCTTCCATCTAATTTTACTGCTTTTTTTTCCGGTCTTCATAGGACTATCCACACATTACTTACAAGTAATCACTACATATTATAAAACAAAGTCTCCCGCCGCGTCTGTCTGTCTCTATGTATGCTTGGATCTTTAAAACTACACAATGGATTTTGATGCGGGTTTTTTAATAGATAGAGTGATTCAAGAGGAAGGTTTTAGTTTATAATTTGACGTGGACGAAGCTGCGGCATCAGCTAGTCTATAAATAAATATAAGTCACAGAATCTAAATAAATAGTCTGGTTGAGCAGTGGTTGAGCATGTTAACCTTAGACATGGACTGCGAGTGGCTATATGAAAAAAAAATACAATCTCATTATGAACATGATTTTGTGCAGTCTAGAGAAAAATCTAATAAGAAAACTCTTTTTGGGATGCAATACCTTTCTCGGTTTAAACAAACCCTTCACATAGCTTTACATCAAACTAACTAACTTGCAAAAAATATTGCTGGAAAATTTCCTTTTCTTGATGAAAAACACGTTTTATAGTAAAACTCAAAGCAAGGCATTCAAAACATTGTGCTGATGGACACATTTAATAGTAAATGGATTATGGAAGTATTGTGAATTTAAAAAACTTAAATTTAATCATTTAACATAGGTACAATAAATAGTTGTTAGTCATTGACACTAACATATAATTGCAACTGTTAAACAGCACCGGTCAATGTGGCGACTCTTAGTGGAGGCCAATGTCCAGCAGTGGACGCCTTTCGGCTGAAATGATGTTGATGATGCCACCTGCTAAAAACTGTGACACGTGCAAGATTAATAAATCAACTGATTACAGAGTCTAGAATAAGATAATTGTAAAGTTGGAATCCCTATGGAAAATTAATTGAGTAATCAGCTGACCGCAATTTAGGAGCTCAAATGAAAAGTAGTATTATCTTCTTTAGATAATTAAATTTATGGCTGACAACAGCTTGGTTTAGATCTTTAATCTTGTGATTTAGTACTCATTTATTATTCCTTATAAAATTTAATATGTTACTGATACAGAAATAGTGTTATTGGTTAAAATTTAAACAGCTGTGTTGAAGTAAATAGTAAGTGAGAAGTCATTACCATAGATAGGGTATGAGTATACTAAATAAAACGTTTTTCGTATGTTATTATAGTACTGTGATGACACTATCAAATGGATGGTGTATAAAATTAAGTGTCTCTTTCAAAGTTCATAATATGTGTTTTCCAAAATCAATGGATTTAATTCCTGGTTACTCAAATTTTCTTGAATAACTGTTGATTTGGCCTTCCAAACCCTCTTGGATAGCTTGGGCGGTGTAGGGTCAAATAAAATTTATTAGCTGAACCCCCAAGACTTAATGGGGGAAAAAAAAATCCAATCTCACGTGGTTTCGTCAAGTGGTAGTTGGCCCCATGAGTTTTACTATCTACTTTAATTGGTATATCTAACAGCTTAATTTCATTATTTCTGTTATTATCTGTGTGAGTTGTTGAAACAAAAAATATATGATTTTTTGGTGAATCACGGTGTCTGATGTAACATTATATCTTTATATGTAAGCAAAAATTTCATTGTACCTGATTTATTCTTACAAACCAAAAAGTGGTGCCCCTACTGTACTCAGTAAGAGATGATAAACTTTCAGCCCGCGTAGCATGACTATCGTAGAAACGGGTTTCTTAGAAGAAAGAAAAACGACAAATCCTTTGTTCATGTCATTTTGTCGATGGTATTCATTAAATTTGCTCTGATTTTTACTAGAACATTGTAAAGCCGAAACAGAGGAAGTAGGTTTTATTATTTACGTAGATAGCCTTGACTGACTTAGGCCAGCTCCAATCGTGATGATAGTGCAGTGAACCGCACATACATGGTAACATTTTGTCCTTGAGTTGGGCCAGTGTAGTACAGCTTAACAATAGAACAAGAGACCAGCTTACTACTGGTACTTACTGGTTTGGTTTAATAGCAGTGATAATCAAGGAGTGTGTGTGACCGTCGAGTGCTAAGTCATCACATCTGATTTTTCGGATTCATGAGCCTATTGTATAATTATCACTTGCTTCGGTGAAAGAAAACATCGAGATGAAACCAGCATGCCTGAGAGATATTTCTCGACGACATGTTAAGCCAAGTCAAAGGCGACATAAAACTCTGACACCAGGTTAGTCACTAACCACACGAAAAAGAAATATTAGTAAGTCTGGTTTGGTTACCTCTGATGAGTGGCCTGAGGCACACTGTTTTCAATTTCGTACTTTTATTGGAAACTGGCAAAATTAGGCGAAATCCCCAGAATAATTATATGTTTGTTAAATAAAAACATTATTAACGTTATCATTTATCAAAACCGGCAAAACAAGCCCGATCGAAAGGCACGATAATATTGAGTTATCTAGGATATTCGTTTTTATCTATAACATATAAGTGTAATTAAATTGTAGTTATGTGCATATCGAGAGTCGTAAACCATTAGGAAATAGTGTCAAGTACAAGGTAAAGTCGTTTCCGTTGTCTGGAAAATCTTGTAATAGAGATATTAGATTGATGACATACTTTTAACTAAAACATTAAATACTTTTTTCAACAATAACATGCCAAGATAACATAAAACAAGTATAGCTAGTTTTAGAAATACTAGTGTTTACCGAAGTAACGATGGATGGACTGTGTGAAGGAGGATAATTATGGCTAGATAGGAGGTGACTGGTGAGTTGACGAATAATAAAGAAGAACGGAAGAAGAAGACATGGTGCCGCCGACCCCAATTAAATAGGGATAAGGTCAGGAGAACGATGATGATGATCAAGTGATCGCCCAATCGGGTCGGCAAGTTAAAGCTGATTGTAGATGGCGCGTCCACCGCATAGACCCAATCTGACCAATGAGGTCAAACTATCTACGAGTATCTATACTAATATTATCTATACTTTCTATACTTATATACTTATAATATTATAAAGCAGAAGAGTTTGTTTGTTTGGTTGAACGCGCTAATCTCAGGAACTACCGGCTCGAATTGAAAAAATCTTTTTGTGTTGAATAGTCCATTTATCGAGGAAGGCTTTAGGGTACGTAACAACACGCTACGATTATTAGGAGCGGAGCAGGAATGAAAAATGTTGCAAACACGTTTTTCTCCCTTATGTGACGCAGACGAAGTTGCGTGGGTCAGCTAGTTTTGAAATATGACATTGACAGATTTTCAACCAGTGAAGATGTTTTGGTTCAAGTGGTGCTAGCGCCATTGGTTCCACAGTTGCCCACCCCATTGTCGAATTTTGTTCGATATTGATTTAGAACAGATTTCTTAAGTCCGAGGTTGAACGAACGCTTTTAGGATAATGACCAGTGACTGCTGCTCTCAAATATGCTAGCAAATGCAATATCCTTATATATGTCACCGTAAAATTGTCAAATGAACATACTGCTTACAACAAAACGCATTATTTTTCGTGAAATGCATGCGATGGTAGTCAACTCACGCGGTGTGGAGGGAAGGAGGGGTCCCCCTTGCCCAGTGGTACAACTATCATGAAAAGATATTTTACCATTTCTGAGAAATACCGATTAATATAACCTAACCTTAAAACACTTTATATTCCCCTAAAAAGAAAGAAAAAAGAAAAGAAAAAATTTCTGAGTGCAGGGTTTAAAGGAACCTAACTAACCTAACGGGGGGGTGCCCCAAGTCCCGATTATGGGGGCAGAGATACTTAGTATGTTCAGTTGACAATAATTCGAGAGTTTACAATATCGCTAGAGAGAAACACGTTATATTGTAATATAACGTGTTTGACAATTTTACGGTGACATATATATGCACAATTAACTATCTTAGATCTTCAAAGTAAAGGCATTTTTTGACAAGACGGCACGGTTATTTTTAAAGTCAGTTTGTGGCAAAGAGAAACATTGAGCAAGGACTTGAAATACAGAAAAATGATCAGGGGCCCCCCTAGCACAAGCGCGCAGTGTTAATGTAAGACAAAAACGTAAATTTTAAAATGATAAATACTCGTATCACATGAGTAATATTTTCATTATCTTTATGGATGAAACTGATTGTGCTTGTTGCAAACAATTAAGCTAATATGCTAAAGGATAATTGTATTTCCTATTAAATAATCGACGTATTTAACGTATTTAATACCTGAGCCAAATGTTGGTGTACCATTAGGTATACCTCTACCTAACCTTAGGCGTATTACATGCGTGAAGTTATGCATGAAATCGACATATTTACGTTACGTTTTTACCGCGCACTCGTGCCCGTGCTTCTGAAAATGCCAACCTTCGCGAGATCGGGGGATCAATGGCCTTGTAACAACAACATAACATACACCTGTAGACAAAGGCGTTTCTAATAGTGCACCCACATTTCTCTAGCTAGTCCCATATGATAGGGGGTGGGCCTATTGCCATCAACAATACACATGCACATCTAAACAATAACAAAGAAGAATGACCAAAGAAGTTAGTACTTTGGTCCAAAAAAAATCTGCAGCCCCAGGGTTGACTATTGTGGGTCGATTTATACTGTTGGACTAACTGTGTGTACAACTACAAATGTGCATTAAAATTCGAACCCACAGTAATAGACTAATTCAACGATATTGAATACTGCAACGATACACTATTGCTTTCATCTATTTTATTGTGTATCTTATTTCTATTCATTAAAAATCCCAGTGGTGTGACCGTCGGCCTTTTTTGTTTTTTGTTTTAACTACACTGCCTACTATACAAAAAAGGTCGTCAAGTGAATGTGCAACTCTTTCTCAAGTTCACGTTTTAGCTAATAATAGGTATCTATGATTCATTGGGACAGATCTTTTCGGATCCATAGAAGAAAAATGTTGCATTTCAAATGTCCCTTCTCTCAAATGTAGTGAATCTGGGATCACAACTTGATTTTTTAAATACATTTTTGGACCAATTTGGTCATTCTCCTTTAAAAAGGCTTTCCTACGCTGCGTATAAATGCGTAAAACAAACAACACGTCTTGGCGGTCATCAGTTCAGACGCTACAGTATAATTGGGCATCCAGCTGTGACAGTAAATTTTCCACTACCCATTTATTGAACACGAATTAAAATACTTGGACTAGGGTGACACGGACGGTTTCATATCAGTATTAAACCAGGATCGGTAGAATCTAGGAGTTTCAATTAAAACCTTGTCAATTTTGCTTTGTGGTCTCAGTAGGGCTTTCAATACCGGTATTCCGGGATCCCGTAATACCGTGATCACGGATTTTATTTTGGCCTTTTACAATACCGGTATTGGAAGCCCCAATACCGTGATTACGGTATTACAAACATTAGATCTGAAAATTATGTGATCTTATTCTCACACTTTCTCCAGCGCAATACATAGTTATTAATAATGTTACTAAAATGATTGCTAGTTATTTGGCTAGTTAAGCTATACTTAACTTACTTACATTTCTACAAATAATGATACCTATGTTGATTCTTGATTTATTTTATTACTTGTTTAGTTGTAGATTGTTTGATTGTTTTTTTATAACTTAATTATTATGAATGTTACTAAAATGATTACCAAATGATTGCTAGCTAGTTAAAGTATACTTTACTAACTGTACGAGCATCGCCACATGATATTAATTGTTTTAGTTTTTACCTGAACAAGCAGTTGCTAATTCACCGATTTATGTACATTCGCTGACTAGGTTATTACGCCCGCCACAAGCCACCTACTTTCGATATTATATAATTTGTTGTTTTACTTAATAAATGGTCAATCATTATCGGACACAAAACAGTGAGTTTATTTTCCTGTACACATCCCGAGTGATTCGTCCAACTACATAACACATCTCAGTGTGCGGAGCTAATGCCCGTACATTTTTGGTCCTTCGAGCCGGATAGCCACTACTGGAGCAAACAGTCCTGCAAGTCGCACAGGTACGAAGTGGTTCTACTTACGCTAGCGAATCGGTTTGACTGGTCTTCCACAAGCGGATCGCCCCAGTCAGATTGAGAAGGCGCACAATATCGTACGGAGAGATTCCTTCAGACCCTGCGATCGCCGTGGGAAACATCAACATTTGGTGGTTCGGGAATTACATACAACAATTCAACGGTGAAGTGAACAGAGCTAGCGTCCATCCACAACACGCATACATACTCGTGCAACAATTATGGATGCCAGACAACAAGAACTTCTCAAGCGGCAGGAAATCATCGCAGAGGGCATCCGGAAAATTGGTGTCAACTTCGGAAAAGATGGCCCTGACCGCAAAACCGCAACATACATACGGGGCAGACTGGATACCCTCCAGGCGCACTGGAACGAGTTCGAAATGAACCATGGCGTGCTACAGGGCGCCATAGACCAGACCGACATATACTATACTACAAAAGTATACGACAGGGTCAAGTCGAACTACTCAAACATACAACATAAGCTGCAAACATGGCCAACAAGCACTGCGGAACTCGCGAGTCGCCCAGAAGAAGAGAACAAGAATACTGGAGTCCTGTCAAGATCGGACGAGCTCAAAAATCAACAAACAACATCTTTCATCGGGCGAACAAGTAAACACAAATCAGCTGTTGCTATGCAACCTTGACTTACCTATATACAGTATAAAAACAGCCACAAAAATGTGCGAAGCAGACATAATAAACAATCGAGGAGTAACAACCTGCCGCACTAAGGTATCGAGTTGCAGCAATGACTGGAAAAAACTACACAGTAAGGGAGCTTGGTTGTTTACGTGTTGCGAGGAATGCACTATGCGCATTTTCTGTCCCGCGGGAATTACGTCACAGACACTACAAAATACAGGCATCATCACCTTAGCGACAGGTTGCATGATGCGCGGCGATAAACATATGATTCATGTACATTACAAAATGCAAAGTACCCTGGAATTAGAAAATGAGCAAGAGATCTACGTACCAGAGATAAACCTAAACGAACTATTAACAAGCAATAGTCAAATTACAAATATAACAGATATGGAACTTGAAACACATGAAGAACAACTAAAAGGTCTTAAGAGAAAAATTGAGCTGGTTAAAGAACAACAGGACATACAACTGGTTAATTCCGTGGAGGCGGAACAACATCACTACGTCCTGTACGGCTGTATGATAACCTGTGCAACAATATTCAGCATATGGGTATACGTCCAAATTAAAGCACGCTGTCTCCGTCTACCTCAAGAAAACAGAATAGCAACGCAGCCTCAAAGAGTGTCAGCAAAAAGAGAGGGGCCCGCAAGGGCCGAAGCCTGCCGGGGTTGCGGGCCTGTTCGAAAGAGATACCGCGGCCCCGGAACATAAAAGGCGAGGAAGGAACATGGATGGTTTTTAGTCAGTAAGAGTCTGACACTCCCTCCCGCTCCGCCCAGAGTGGGGGGGGTCATTTGATGATTTCCCATCCTTAAAAAAAAAAAGGCGCACAAGGAAGAGATTGAGATGGTCCCAAGCCATACTAAACGGGATCTTCCTACGGAAGGACCAGCAAAAGCAGACGGCCCGGAACTAGAAGAGGTCACCAGACATCTCCCTAACAGCAACAAGGTGGATCGCGAAACGTCGCCAATAACAGTTAGCGACGAACATAGAACCTTCTAATAACTTTCTTTACATATTTTACCTACCCTTGGATAATGCATTTTACTTGATATTTGGACTTTTATAGTCGGCAGGATGTACGAGCATCGCCACATGATATTAATTGTTTTAGTTTTTACCTGAACAAGCAGTTGCTAATTCACCGATTTATGTACATTCGCTGACTAGGTTATTACGCCCGCCACAAGCCACCTACTTTCGATATTATATAATTTGTTGTTTTACTTAATAAATGGTCAATCATTATCGGACACAAAACAGTGAGTTTATTTTCCTGTACACATCCCGAGTGATTCGTCCAACTACATAACACATCTCAGTGTGCGGAGCTAATGCCCGTACACTAACGTACATTTCTACAAATAATAATACCTATGTTGATTTTTACATGAGACAGACATTAAGATAATATTTAAAAAAAAAATGATATTGTACAAACAAAGTCTATGTGAAATGCCTCCCTGCAAAAAGAGTAGATAAAGTTTAAGTTTTATTTATTTAACAATTAATGTACACACTACATACAGAAAAGAAGAAAGGAATAGAAAATAGGTACAAAGGTGATGCTTATTTCTAAAGAAATCTCTTCCAGCATACCTGCGAAAGGAGAGTAGATGAAAAGAGATGTAGACATAGTGTGTAAAAGATGAGAAAATAGAATACATACAAACAAACGATAAACCTAAGAATATACTTACATACATACAAGACAAAAATATATAACACAACTATAAACTACAATATAATGTATAATACAAATGAAATACCTATGCAACTATTACGAATTGGACAGATAGTGTTCTTTTACTCTTCTTTTGAAGACTGCAATAGTATGGCAGTCTCTAATATCAGGCGGAAGAGAATTCCACAACCGCACAGCGTGAACAGTAAAGGAGTAGGAATAGAAATCGGTAGAGTGGGGAGGGGATTTAAGAAGGTTCCTAAGATGCGACCGCCAAGGTGCATCAGAGGGACGGGAGTAGAAAAAGCGTTCCCGCAAATAGGATGGTGTTTTAGAGTTATGGAGCATGTTAAAAAGCAGACACAATATCCGAGAGTTCCTGCGAAGTCGGATTGGGAGCCACTTGAGTATCTTGCGAAAGTTGGAGACATGGTCATACTTCCTAAGGTTAAAAACAAAACAAATACAGATATTTTGTAAACGCTCAAGTTTATTTAAAAGCTCCTCGGTGGCATCCAAATAACAGGCATCGGCGTAGTCAATCATGGGCTGAATTAGAGTTTTCAATTCATTATGTTCGTAATTCCTAGTCCTAACTAAATAATTAACCAATACCAAATTATTATATAAGAAAGCTAT
The DNA here is from genome assembly GCA_916618015.1 of Xestia c-nigrum. Taxonomy (NCBI): domain Eukaryota; kingdom Metazoa; phylum Arthropoda; class Insecta; order Lepidoptera; family Noctuidae; genus Xestia; species Xestia c-nigrum. The sequence continues at coordinate 5,526,077 of OU745245.1, read as the reverse complement.
CTATAAAACGTATTTCATTTATTATTTTCCATAAATAAGAACAATAAAGACTGATTTGAAAATATGAAAAGGCTTGTTATATTGGTTTTATTAATGTCCTAATTGAACTTGCTTTCAATACCGGACTACCGGTATTGATACCGGGATCACGGTATTGACTTTTCCAATACCGGTATTGATACCGGTATTGAAAAAATCCGGTATTTGAAAGCCCTAGGTCTCAGCAATCTACTACGGTAAAGTGCAAAATTTAAGATCGGCGCAAAATGGCTTTCATTCTCCTCTATTAGTCGTCATCTCAGTAATCAGTTCCTTTCTAGCCATCATCATCAGCCTATTGATGTTCCCACTGCTGGGACAGGCCTCCTCTCTGGGGGAGGGAATGGGCTATAATCCACCACGCGGCACCATTCTAGCCATACCATCTCTCTAACAGTCCATCCATCGTTTCCATGTCTTTCCGCTACTTATCTTAGTACTCAAAACTTATTCCACAGTTTCCTCTCTCGAGAAAAAATCCCGAAGCCAACAAAAAAACGGTTCTGTGCAATGCCGTAGTAACAAATCTTTAAATACCTGTAACAGATTTTATTTGCTTTCAACTTGAAATCATGCAATTGCAAGTAAAACTTTGCTGTAGCAATTTTGGCGGATTTCACTGGCTATTATAGTAAAGTTGATAATGCTTGTACTTCCGTCAATTTACCTATCTGTTAAATTCTGTAATAACTAGAACTGTGTTAATTTATTTGTATTGTAGCAACAGTTCGTACATCAACTTTTCCTTTAATACTGTTTTTTGGGCAGTGTTTATTATGAGTATCAGTAAAAGTTGTCTCGAATCAACCATGCGTTGAACACTTACTTCAGCTTGCGTAGACTCCAAATTAAAAACGACAACAATTTCAGTCTGTGTTTTTATTTTATTGACGTTGTTGTGTCCGTCTGTCGTGCAGTTATCAGTCTTTAAGCACGAATGAATGGTTTTGGAAATCTTTGTTGTACCATTCAATAAATAGCTTCATCATCATCATCGTCCACAGCCTAACTCCGCCCACTGCTGGGTACAGGCCTCTCTTTGCTTGTGCCAAGCTCCACAGACAGAGATGGGCAGACATAATTGTTGTCATTGCGGAAATATGCTGGAAATAGGTCTTACTTAATTTAAAACTCATCAGCGTAAGCTTACCGTCCTCCCGTTCTCCGAATTACTCCTTTGGCTAAAATCTGAAGCTGAAATATACCTCAACATCGTAAAGACAAGGTTGATGTGTTTATCGAGGAAAGCTCTGAGAGTAGACTAAAAAAAAAACGTTCTGGAAGTAACGGGGAAATCTATTAACAAACCTAGTAAACAGCAATCTTCTCTAAAAACTGAGATACGGGCATTGGGAGCGCGTTTAATGGGTCTTAGCCAATTAGGCATAGTAGAACGACATTGTCCTAGATCTCGTAGGTGTACGAGGGAGGTAATAAAGATTTTTACGTTATTTCGAAGCAGGGTATATTACGAGTACTTACCCTGTTTCTTGAAACCTGATCGCATCTAGGCTTAACAGGCTTTGTAACCAAAACAACCATCATCGTTTAAATCAAGATTAGATCATTATGCCTAAAGAGTTGTGGCTTTCTTTGAAGCAATATCATCGTTATACAATTAAAGCTAGGCAGTTTGCGGATTATCCGATTTGCTCGTGATTAGTATACTTAGATATCAACTGCCAAAAGAGATTAGATTCAATAGGCCTTTTGAAAGCGGGAATTTGGTCAAATAATCGTCAATCTCAGAAGGTTTTAATAAGGAATTTGACCTACCGAATTGATGGCATATTTGACGTTGTTAAACCCACAATAGATTTTATTTCGCTTTACATGTTTCACGATTAAAATGCTAGTTAACTGTCCTTGGAATTGCATTTCATTAAACATATCCTTTCAAACTATACTGTTTGATGGCCTTCCGAAACAGGAAGGTTTTAATCATAAACTTCATTTTCCTGCCTATTTACGATACGTTATATATCTTGGTGTGATGATTGGGACTCATTTACTTACAAATATATCGATTATATCCTAAGCTAAATGAACTAGACATATGCAAGTATGCACGTATGATGTATACAATATAGCAGAGGTTTCATTTTACTACAGGAATATATAAATTATAACTGGATACCAGGACTTTAATTGTTCTTAAACAATTTTTACAGCCATATTTTCAAAGTTCTAAATTCACTTTTTACAGACATTTTTCATATTAACTATTCAAGAGAGATTAAACCTCTAAAGAATGTGTTTTTCGCAGGCAACGATCGGTATCGACTTCTTGTCGAAGACTATGTACTTGGAAGACCGTACGGTACGACTGCAGCTCTGGGACACCGCTGGTCAGGAGCGATTCCGCTCCCTCATACCCTCGTACATCAGGGACTCTACGGTCGCTGTTGTGGTTTACGATATTACCAGTAAGTATTGCCTTTTCTTATTTTAGTAAGAGCTAGATGGACCACCTTAAAAAGGTAGCTGAGATAGACTGGATGCGGGAGGCGAAGAGTACGGCGTTGTGGCCTATGTCTAGCAGTGGCTTTCAATAGGCCGATTTAATTGATGTTTGTAAGAAATGGAAGGCAAATAAAGCGAGCCAGTTTCGTGACGAATCTTTGAAACAGCCCCTGAGTGAGGACATTTCCAAGAACTTGCTAGATGATTAGATCGGGGAATCTTAAATGTCGTACTACGATGCTTATATGTACACGTTAGTAGTATGGAGGTGAAAGAACTCCTAATGGCTCCAGATGAGACGAAACTGATCCCGTGTAGTGCTATGCTAAAACCGTGCGTTAATCTTCATGCAGGCAGCTTCCCCAGTAGTCGCCACTATTTTAGCTTACTGTGTATTCCTAAGACTGCTCGAAGAAACAACAAAATTCCCCTCTACTGTAACACTATAGAATAAAAATGGTCTCATATATGACTAAATTATTGTTACTAGGCCGGGGCCGATCAATATTGCACCCAGAAAAAGAATCATTTAATATTTCATGAGAATTCTTGCTAGGTTACCGTCGTTGGCCTTCGCAATCGCAATCGATCCGTGGATGTACTGTAGTGCATTTCTGATGAAGTGCTGACCACTTCGACTTTCGAGAATATTTAGAGGAAGTTCGGAGAGTATTATCAATTCCGAAACTCTTTAGGCTGATAAGCAATGTGTATGCATCATTAATTTGGGATCTACACGATATCAATTTACGATTACAGATATGATAGTAATTCTGCTTGTCTAAGCACACGGGAACACCAGGACCTGTGTTAGTGCGTATTGATACCTTTCCCCCTGGTAGTATGTTTCCGTGATAATTCCCATCCTCCACGCAAGCATAGCCGCGGCGAAACGCTAGCATCTGGGTATCTTGTGATGTAAAACTCATACCAGTTGTTGATATTTTTTTTGCCAAATCTTTGACCTAAATAAAGTCGATTGATTCCGTTATCATAATAATACTCTCAGACTAGACGATGCAATTACCCAAACGAGATATTTAAGAACTGGTTTCTCAATTTAGCTTACAAGAACTTGGAGATATGAAAAGAAATTGGGTACACAAGTTTGTGCTTGAAGAAGTTGAAGTAGGTCCATAAAATATTGGCCGCGTCCAACTGTGTTACGCGAATTGAATCCCGAGGTAACGATATCTTAAACCCTCGGGTTTCGCTCGCAGCTGGCTAAAAAATAACTCCATTATATTTTACTGGCGGCACACAAAGTAACAGATATGTTGTCATGCGGTGAGAAAGGGTGTGTCCTCTTGATCTTAACGGTTCTCTCGCATTTTTGTATGGCTAGCGACGTTTGTGCGAACGATATGGTCTTTAAACCATGCAATTTCAAGTTTTTAAGATTTGACCTCTTTGTTTGCTGGATGCTGTTGCCATGTTCTGCAATACTTCTGTCAGATTGTCGAGGCAACAGCCATAAGAGTTACGAGTAACGGTGATCAAATTTTGCGAAAGTTGCAGAAGGTTCCAACAATAGCCTTTAAATGATCCACATATATGGTGTGTAGTTGCGATGATTAATAAAGCATCTGTGTGTGGTCTTAAAATATGACACCGTGTGAAACGTATAAGCGAGCGACTGAAAACGATAGCCCTCTCAAAGACCATGTCATCTGACATTGACACTTGGCGTACGTTTCAAACCACAACACCTTGATTTTCTAGACGTGTTGCGTCCTTTAGTTTGTATAGTTTTTTCAGTGTGTTTCATAAATTTGAGCAACCGGGAAATGTAAAGACGCGATAACAGCTGTGTTGCACGTAGCGTGGTTCTGAAAGGCCGAAAGTGGGCCAATGGCCCGGCGGTCAGCGCCTCAGGTTACAATTTACGCGCGATCGTATATCGGGTTTAGTGTCGTGGGCTTACCTAGATGCTCCTCATCATTTTATTTGTCAAGTTACCTATGAGACATTTGAAAAACGCTATCAAGTAATTCAGTTTTATTATTAATCTTTTTTATGTCTGTCTCCGCTCGTAAAGTTATAGTCGTTACTGTATGTATAAGCACGTACTTTGAAAATGTATTAAGCTATTTGCTCTCTTATTCGCGTTACATATTAGCCAAATGATGTGGAGGAATACAATCATTCAGATTTCATAGCGGTCACAAAACAATTTGAAATCTTTAATTAAGTCAATTGTTCGAGAGTGGTGTGCGAGCAAATATAGACTTTATTCTGTGGGGTGAAGGTTAATATTTGGTTTGGGGGTTGTCTGTCGTCTGCAACAAATATTTGCTTGCTCCACCCCACTACGAACCTTGGGCCTGGCTGTTTATGTCTAAGTACATGATATATGTGTGTCTAGTCTAATGTTCGTTTGTTTTCTGGTTCGAGACCAATTGAATGTTCTTGATTCGAACCCCGCAGTCCTTCGCTTGCAGTAATTGTAGCCAGTTTTGCATCAGCGTTCCTGACTCGTATAGAATCAACATGAAGAGTAATCGTTTCAGATCGTTTTCGTAAAGCGTCAGATCTGAATTTAGATGCGACGTTAACGAGACATTATTTGTCGTATCACTCCACACATTGGTCCCAGTTTATACACATACACGATCTGCCGTCAATCTCTTCAACATCAGTTTCACTAAGAATCTAACGATCCTAATGTTTATACATACATTCTTACGTGTATGTTCTGTTTAAAGCACATTCAGCCGCTTCAATATCGATTGAGAGTTACAGCTACCGATTGGCACAAATTGAGTTTCATATTGTTCAAGGTTTGACTTCAGAATATTCATAATTGTTGTATGGACTTCCGTAATTAAGGTTATTGTTGATAGATTTAACTTGTACTTGAATTTTGAGAGAGTGATTCACGTTTTTGTAAAATGTTTTGTTAGAGTATTTAATTACTTTGTTGTACTGCTATGAAATTGGGTAGTTGGAATCTGGGTGGTGGAAAAGTTTGCGCTTTTTTTCCCCAATGTTAATTAAGAATCCTAATAAATAGTTACTTGGTATTCGGCTTTTTACTAAAAGGCATGTAAATCACGTAGCTATCGGCCCATTACGAAAGACAAGCATTTGAACGTCTGGATGTTCGTAAGCGTAAAGACTATCTTTCCTTTACAAACTGCCAAATTATTGAGTTATGTTCAAATAATCCAGTTAACTCACTCACTGCTGATATCAATACGCCTCTATCGATCAGCTCGCTTTGCTAGATGTACGAGTACCATATGTGCTTGGCAACAGCTAGAATTATTGTACAGTTAAAAAGTTACAACGTCGTGAGGTATAAAATTTGTCTTGGTCGATACCGCCACAGCACTTCGGTTTCACGTGTCCTACGAGACTTTTAAACTTTCATGTAGAACTGTAGAATGTCTGACGTGCGATGACACCAACTTTTTTAATAGTAATGCATAACACAAGGCTATTATAATTACTGACCGACTTCCGGACGTAGCGTGGCCTATAAATATTAATGATAAATTCCGTTTTATTGTTTTACTTATACAACAAGGTTGCGACCAAATATTAATTACGGAATTATCTATAACTAAGTATCAAACAGTATTTGCACAAAAATGCACAGTTTCTTTAGTTTTGTAAACTATTTACATAAATCAAACAAAGTGTGTTACTGTGCAGATTATTACATAGATTTAACGATTGCTAGGATGCTGTAGATAAGGCGATAAACCCAGCTAATTGCTCGTAAAGCTACTGGTTGGAAACTATAAAGAAAAGAATTGATGTTGAGCGAAACTCTTTCGTCCATAAACATAGCCATAAGCCCAGAGCGTGGGACACAGTTCAGTGGCATGACAGTAACAGTGTACTGTTGTCTTGAGGACTTATAGAATACAATGTATGTGTGCAACATAGTTTCTATGTGCGTGTGTGTGTGTGTGTGTGGGAGAAGCTTGCCCTAGCTTGCCGCATTAAATTCTGAATCCAATCAAACTCGCATATCGATTTGAAGAGGCAAACTGACTACACACAACAGACGAATTAGGTGCAAATAATTGCAAGAAAATGGCTTGATTAATTTACAGGTTGATAATAGAGGTGACAGTGCATAGATAGGTCGATGACATCATCATAAGTTCGTGAGTCATACTAGATGTGAATAGCCATGTCCGGCTTACGATTGAAAACTTTTTTTGTATGTTGGCACCTCGTGTGTACTTTTAGGGAGCCATCAATGAACTTGATGAATCACCGTTTCCCATCTTTGTTTTGGTCGCTTGTCTCTGTTAACGCGCTATTCTTCTTAGCTAAGCAACTCAAGTTTTCGATGCTGTTTTCGCCATCATTTAGAGTGATTATCCTGGAACGGATGTTTGTACAATAAACTTAAACATAAAACTTGCATGTATGTACGCCAGCACATTAAGCCAGGTACCCGAAACTGTCATTATAATCAACCTTGCAAAAAACCTTAAAAAAAACTAGTCTGTACTTGAGAAATCTCCATGATCAAGCCGTAGAAAAGTGCAAAGCAGAACGGGTTTTCAAAGTAAACTGCGTTTCCCATTTTTCTTTTGGTAATTGTCACAATATAATTAAAAAAAAACACCTACTGATAGTAGATAATTGTAATATGTAGTAAGCCAGGTGGAAAGCCTTACAAATTCACCTGCGCAAACTGGCACACCCACACAAAAATGGTCGCCATGCGCGAATATAGGAATCCATTGCCGTTGGTTTTGAACGACAATCCGTTTATGGGTTTGAGACTAATGAATGGAGTGGCTGTGAATGTTTTTTTGTTATAAGTACTGTATATACTTTCATATAAATTAATTAAACGGCTACAGTACTTCTGTACAATATTTATTTTAATAGGTGTAAGTATAGATATTTATATTAATATGTTTAAGTTTGACATCCTCCTGCAATGGCGCCATGGCGGGTTCCTTAAGTTTTAGCGCGCATTTATTTAACTCATACATATTCCAAATTGGTAATTATTTTCTCTCTAGAAAACATTATTTTCGCACACTGTAGCTCGATCCACTTCCCCTATACCGCGGATGCATACGATGCTCAGCGCGCTCGGGGAGACCAACCCTGAATTGGACTTGTTTGCTGATGAATGCATCACGATAATGTTAGAATATTTGTGATCATGTGAGAAGACCGAGTAACAGGATTATTTAATTTTGTGTTTATGGTATATGCTGTACTAAATAAATAAATTCTACAACTTCCACAGACGCAAACTCATTCCACCAGACATCGAAATGGATCGACGATGTGCGCACGGAGCGTGGGTCGGACGTGATCATCATGTTGGTGGGCAACAAGACCGACTTGTCGGACAAGCGCCAAGTCTCCACCGAGGACGGCGACCGGAAGGCGAAGGAGCTCAACGTCATGTTCATTGAGACTAGCGCTAAAGCGGGATATAATGTTAAACAGGTAATATCTATTTCTAATTGAATAAATGTCGCTGGATATTACACACACTGCCATCTAGTGCCACTGTTAGCAACAAGGCTTGTATCGTGGTCGCAACATAGTTGATGTACTACATAGATGCTTAATTTTTGTAAAAACATACTTATTATAACGGGCTCGTAACATTTTTATATGAAGCGTGGCCGGATTTTTTTCCGCCATTTTGTTTGTTTTTTTTTCACGCAGACGACCTATATAATCAAACTATATCAATACAAACAAGTTTTGTCAGAGACAAAATGTTTTAAAGTGTCACGTTTCCGAGGTATGGAGCTATCAAAGTCCATTCACTGATAGAATATTCAGTACAACTTTGATTTGATCAGACACGCAAGAAAACGTGTATCAATCGATAGCTGGCATCAATACAAACAAATTTTGCACGAATTAAAACGGTCTGAAGTGTCACGTTTCCGAGATATGAGCTATCAAAGTGTAAATTCATTGAGCATCTTCAGCACAACTTTGATTTGACGATGGTGCCAGTTATCGCACGTTGTATGCGTGTCTGATCAAATTAAAGTTGTGCTGAAGTTGCTATCAGTGATTGGATTTTAACTTTGATAGCTCATATTTTGAAAATGTGACCCTTTAGAACATTTTGTTTCGTATAAAACTTGTTTGAAGTGATGCCAGCTATCGATTGATACACGTTTTTGCGTGTCCAATCAAATCAAAGTTGTGCTGAAGAATCCATCAGTGAATAATTTACTTTAACTTTGATAGCTCATAATCTCGGAAACGTGACACTTTAGAACATTTTGTCTTCTACAAGAATTGTTTGTATTGATACCAGCTATCGATTTATGTAGGTTTTATGCGTGGTCGCTACTTGAAAAAAAAAAAGAAAAAACAAAATGACCAAAAAGTTCAAACCCCTTTAAACATTCATCGGAAACAAATTTATTTATTTATTAACACTTCAAGCACAAAAGTACAGAGGCGGACTTAATGCCATAGGCATTTTCTACCAGTCAACCTTTAGGTGATGCAGAGACAAGCAGTGGTAGGTGTCATTTCTGAAATTCTGAGAATAATTTTATTTAATACTACGATACACTACAAAGATATATAAAATATTATACATATTTATCAAATACTATAAATATATATTAAAATAAAATTAAATGGACATTTACATGGATATACTAAAATAAAAAGACAAACAATGACGAAAACATTACCGTTGTGACGAAACTGCCAGCTTCTTCCGAATGTACTCGCGAACTTTAATTTTAAAAGATAAGCGATTAGTTGCCATCCTGATTTCTTGGGGAAGCGCATTCCACAGAGAAATAGACTGGACGAAGAATGACCGATGAATGTAGTCAGTGCGGTGAGAGGGACAGTGAAGAACACGATTTTGCGAAGAGCGCAGGCTTCTGCTGTGGTTGGCACAAATGTATTGAAAGTGGGGAGCAAGGTAACTAGGGGAAGTGGGAGAGACAAGAAAAGAAAACAATGTGGTTAGCGCCCTTTGCTCCCTACGCTGACGTATGGGCAACCACCTAAGAAGAGACCGGTGCTCGGAGACATGATCATATTTACGCAGATTGAAAACGAATCGAATGCAGTTATTTAGAAGACGGTCAAGTTTGTCGAGGAGATCTGCATTCAGGTCAAAGCAGCACACATCACCATAATCGATGATGGGAAAGATTAAGGACTGTACAAGCATTGCTTTCGTATTTGAGGGTAGAAAGTTTTTCAAACGGTACAGAGCCCGCAATGAACCAGTAACCTTCTGGCTGACACGAGCCACTTGTGTATGCCATTTCATGGTGCTGTCAATGTGCAAGCCTAGATCCTTTACATTGGTGCTAAAAGGAACAATCGTACCGTCGAAAAGAACTGGTGGCAAGGTTGTACTATCTAACTTGCTCAAGCTGCGCGAACTCCCAACGATTATAGCCTGACATTTGTTTGGATTAACTACAACACCGAATTTATCTGACCAGGTTTTTATTGCCATCAGGTCGCTGTTTAGGTTGCTGACCAGATTTCCTATTTCGTCAACCCTCCCCTGACAGTACAACTGCAGGTCATCGGCATACAGATGATACGCACACTGAAGCTCAGAAGTTAAGAGATTAATAAAAATAGAAAAAAGAAGAGGAGAAAGAATACCGCCTTGTGGAACACCAGTGTCCAAATCACACCAACATGATGAGGAATCTCCAGCATGAACTGACTGCTGGCGTTCCTGAAGGTACGAGGAGAACCATTCTAGTGCTCCGGGAGAGACCATAATATAGGATAAAACGGCTAACAGGATGTCGTGACTAACGGTATTAAAGGCATTCGAGAAGTCGACTAGCACCAGTACCGTTACCTTGGTGTCTTCTAGTCCTGCCCTCATATCGCCAGTCACCTTAAGAAGTGCGGAAACAGTGCTGTGCCCGGGCCTGAACCCAGATTGAAGCGGGCTGATAAGTGAGTGCCTATGGACAAAACTGGAGAACTGTTTGTGCACACAGGCCTCAAGCACTTTGGATAGAAAGGGAAGGATCGAAATGGGACGGAAATGGGTAGGAAGAGAAGGATTGGGGACCTTGGGTAGCGGACAAACATAGGCTTTGCGCCACAGGGAAGGAAATACTCCAGTGAACAGGGAAAAATTCACAATGTGGGTAATCGCAGGTAGGAGTTCATCCAAAAGAGTTGTGATCATATCACGTGTGATATCATCACAACCCACCGCTTTGGACTTAATGGACATAACGATATTTTTGATCTCCCCCGGTTCAGCTGGAACGAAGCTAAAGTGGTTAATGTTAGGACGCGTTAGACCAGAGATGTATGACAAAGTTTGTTGTTTGGTTAAGGGATCCATGGGTGAAGTAGAAGAAAAATGTCGGTTAAGCTCGTCCAGGTCAATAGAGTTTGGAAGGTCTAAATGTCGCGGTTTGCCGATACCCAGAGTTCCAAGGAATTTCCAGATATCGGCAGGAGAAGAAGAAGTTATATTATCGAGAATATGGCGGCGTTTACCGGTGCGTATCATCTGATTGCACCTATTCCTTGCAACCTTGTATGAAGACCAGTTTTCGTCACTACGATCCCTTTTAAATTTACGGAATGCTCGGTCCCGACGTCGCATCGCCATTCGTATCCCTCTTGTCATCCACGGAGCAGGAGGCCGTTTTAATTTAACTTTTTTGATTGGGGCGTGGATATTATACAGGTTGACCACAACATTGTTAAATATGGCAACCTTATCGTCGACCAAAGAAGCTTCCAACATAGGATCCCAATCAATCGCAGATGCGTCTTTCTTGAGCTCCTCAACGTTCATCCGCGCAAAACAACGCCTGTACAGAACCTTGGGTTTAGGTTTGGGAGGTTTTAGGATATAAGAAAGGAAAATCAAGTCGTGATGAGAAAAACCAGGAGCGTCATGCTGACCATGGGAGGATACAAGAGAAGGATTAGAGGTAAGGATCAGATCGAGCCAGGTGTCATCACCGACAGTGTTATGATGGGTAGGCTGGAGCGGCAAGACGTGCAGACTAACCGACTCGATAAGCTGGAGGAGTTTACAGGATCGAGGGGCATTGCGGGAAAGGAGATTTGTATTGAAATCACCCATAATGATGTGATGTGCATATTCTGAACCCAAAGATTCAAGTACTGATTCGAATTCAGTGAAGTAATCAACAGTGGGGGGACAGTAAACTACGCCAATAACGGTTTTGGCTCCCTTGACACAGACTTCAAGGAATATATACTCTGCAGAAGCAGAATATTGTGAAGGGGAAGTGGCGAGTATTTTGTAGGGAAAATCACTGCGGAGATATATGGCCACACCACCCCCTCCTCTACCAATCCTATCATTCCGTATAAGGACGAAGCCAGTAAGAGGGTAAGCAGTGGACAGGAGATGTGGTTTGAGCCAAGTTTCGGAGATCAGGATGGCGTGAACGTTGCTGTTGTTAAAGGCGTCGTAAAGCTCACTATAGTGGCTCGGAACGCTTTGTGCATTAATATGACACACATTCACTAACCGGTTACAGTTGTCATTAAACTTCTGCTTCAAAAATTCACCAAGAGTGTCATCCAAAGAGCAAAAGCTTCCATCGCTTGAAGAAGCAGCAGATTCATCCGCGGACAAAAACAATTCATTGTCTGACATAAATATATACGATGGAATTAATACAAATATATATATATATAAAAGAGGAAAAAAAAAACTATTACTAAAAACAAACTAAGTATACTACAGGCGCACAACTCTGCACCACCCGCCAGCGAACACCAACACTATGAGAAATAAGACAAGTAAATAAAATAGCACATATAAACAGCAAAATATAAGGAAAATAAACTAAGATGTACAGATCCCAGACATAAAACCGAAAAATAAACAAGACAAAGACAAATGTCCATGCTTCTCACACTAACATTTGCTCCTACCGGGATTCGTACCCGGGACACTAAGAACGTAAGGCAGTCACTACCGCTGTGCCATTCGAGTCCTCAATAATGGGCAGACGGTTCCTGCACTTCTGCTGCCTGCTGTTTATCATTATTCTGCCCTAATTTGAATTTATTTGGGGTCGGCGCAGCGTTTCCTCTTCCATACATCTCTTATTACTCGTCATCTCGGCAGTCGCCTCACCTCCTTTAAAGTCGTTCTCTCCTTCCCTGCTGAAAGAAAGAAAAAGCATTTATTAGCCCGCCAGGACAAAACACACAAAAACAAAATGGTCAAATAACATTATTTATATAAAAAGTAAAACTAAAGAGAAAAGTAAATGTAATTTAAAAAAAGAAACGAAATTGGTCCTGTACGAGGCCAAAAGTCTCCTATCTCAGCTGGTGCTATTACATTAAAAAAAGACGTCATATTCTGCTGCCTGCTCTCACCCAACTCTATTTATTTGAAATTAGCTCAGAGTGCGGCTTTTTCTATCAAATATCTATCGTAAGTTGGTCCAATGCAGAATTCCCAACCAGCCGGGCGCGACATTCGTTTGACACCAATATAGCACATGACCAGAAAAAGTTCAGCAAGAATTTATAGAAATTAAGACCAAACGAGGCTTTAGATCAAACGATTTCTTGTTGCCGCTCTTGCTTTGTGAACACTTGTTGAGGCTTAACACAAAAGAAGTTCGGAAACCCAGGTCTAGTGAGAAGGCTACTGCTAAACATTCGAAATTCAGTTTCAGCAATATGTAATACACTCGTATTGGGATATTCCATCGGAAATTTCTCAGTAGCAAAATCAAAGCATTTATTTCAAGTAGGCCAGTTACAGGCACTTTTGAATTGTCGAAACAAAATTGAACATTTAAAGTAGCTACAGTCCCAGTCACAAGACATAAAAACTGTGAAAGTACTGTAGTTGCCCATTCCCTAGCGTAGATCTCTATGGAGAAGAACGGGCAAGAAACTCCATGGACACACTTTTAAATCAAAATATTGTTACAAAATCTTGGTTACATCATTCATGTTGAGATGGTATATTATGTATTATATAGCAGATTGCGGTCTGTCTGATGATGTTTTATAGCAACGGGGTTGCTTAGTGGCGGTACTTAAATACAAAAGCTAGGCTTGCCCTTATGACCTACCACTACCACCCTTCATGATGTGAGGGTTTCTGAAAAGTCTTCTCGACTTATGGACTTGCTGTTTTGGTGGCCCCTAGGTACGTCACTATGCTTGTACATGGGACTATGAATACTTGCGACCTGTTAGAAGATTATCACTACATATTATAAAACGAATGTATCTCTGTCTGTGTGTAAACTCAAAAACTACTGCACCGATTTTCATGCTGTTTTGACCAATGGATAGAGTAGTTCCCGAGGAAAAAATTAGTAAATAATTTGTAGGCGGGCGAAGACGCGGGCATCAGTATTCTATTACAATAACATTTTCCCGCAAATCCCAGGCGAATATAAACATTTTACAACTTACCTCTTTTACAACTCAACTCGTTCCCGAACCATGATCGAGTTGATTTTAAAAGAGATTGGGACTTGCCCTGTAGTGGCTACCTTCGAAAGGAGCTCTAAGAACAGTATCTATGTAAAGTGTACAATAAATAAGACGACTAAAACGACAGCACATCTGCCCATGATCTCAGAACCCTTACCTAATAATCACTCAAACAAAAGTCAAACCTCATTACCAAAATCAATGTAATCATTCAGGTGAGAATGGAATGGACACATTAACAGTTAACGAGTGTTTATGACGTCTGCCTGTAGGGCGATCGATGACGTCACTGATCGATAGAGGTCGTATAAAGCGACCTTCACCTTGCTTGTGGAGGGATAACAGATGGTCCAAGGAGACTAGAGTCGGATTGGTTTAAATAATAGGCGAGGTTTTTTAAATCTGCAGGGTTTTAGGTACTGCGATGTTTAGGATATTTGTAAGTGACATTGAAACAACGGAAAACTTTAAGGAGTCGTTTTATTTCATCAAAAAGTTTGTGGTACCAACTGAAATATGCATTTATTATTGCTTAGACCGCCATAAATTTCAGTCTTTATCTTGAGAAAAATAATTTAAAAGTTTAGTATACAAGTAATTTCAGCTTAAAAATAAACTCTGAAATAATTTATAAACGCATTTTGCAATTGATTCATCATCATCATCACCAGCTTATTAATGTTCCCACTTTTGGGACACAGGCCTCCTCTCTATGAGAAGGAATGGGCTATAATCCACCACACGGGCCCAGGTGTCACATGTCTTCGAGTTTTTTGGTACTAGGACATGTCGGTTTCCTCGGGATGTTTTCCTTCACCTTTTTGAGAACGTGATGAAATAAATTATACAAAGTAATGCGCCTGTCTGGGTTTGATAACACGACTTACTGTTCGTAAGTGAGGGTCGCCACCACAGGGCCACCGCTGCTCTCGAATTGATTTATATACTGTAATAATTTGTACTCACTCTCCTTTTATTTCTCTTATAATTCTGACATAATCTTAAAACATTTCAGTTGTTCCGGCGGGTTGCGGCTGCACTGCCCGGCATGGATTCTGCCGAGAACAAGCCACCAGAAGACAGTATCCTTTGCCAAAGACCAACCAACATGACCCGAGTACAGTCAGCGACAGCCGCTGGTTAACAACACCCACAGCTCCTGAACAAAATCTTGAATGATTGGTGGAAAGTCTTTAAAGAATGGTGACCAATTGTTGTCGCTGATTGTACCTAAAAACCGGACCGTGTGTTAAAGCGATCATTCCATACGGCATGCATTGGTGATTTGTTTGCATGTGCGGTATATCTGGGACTTGCATCGGGGTGGAAAGAGGTTTAATATGTGTGCGGTCCGTCTCTTTAATACGTGTTGTTTTTAACTTGGTAGCTCGATATTGATGGAAAAAGTAATCATATATGTCAAGAAGAAGACTTGCTGCATCGACCTCAATGTTGGAAGATATGACCAATACAAGCCAACTAACAAGGCAAGTTGAATAGTAAAATACGTTATTCGTCTCGTGTCGGTTCCGACCGAAAATATACAACCAACCAACCGATTCCACGTCGATACGTGCGGTCGCACTGTTTAAAATGTCGTGTTAGTCTAAACTCAAGTAGAAAAGTCATTATTAAGCAATTCGAGTTGCCAAGTTAACCCAACTGCCCAACACGGAGCCAACCTTTGGCCAACAATGAAGAACTAATGTTTTTTAACTCACTCTGAAATCCACGCTCGTTCATACACGCACGTATATATGACGTATTTAAGTAATATATTTAGGGACTTTTCGCACTACACGGTCACGACCACGACTTTTGGCCGCGGAAGCGACTTTTGGTCAAAAGTTTGGTCGTAATCCAGGCTTCAGACCAGGGGGCCTAAAGTGGTTGCTTTAACTGAATCATAATAGAATAATAATATGACAATTTAAGGGCTTGATTTAGAAAGCGGTACTCCTGGACATGGGTTGTATTGTTAGGAGGTTCCTCTCTCTGGAGCCCTTTGGGAAATCATCAAATTACTCAGAGTGTCAGACTTTTACTGACTAGAACCCATGTCCCTTCCTCGCTCTTTTTGTTCCGAGGTCACGGTATCTTTTTCGAACAGTCCCGCAGCCCCGGCTCTCTGGAGCCCTGACCACCGGGGGCTTGGACCCTGTTTCCGATACCAGTGGGCTACATTCTTTTATATTTGAAAAATAATAATATTGGAATCAATTTGTGAAAAGATGCATAGAAGAAGACAATTCTTAATAATATCTGTGTCTGTGCCCATTTAAAGAATTGAATGGGATTAATATGATTATGCTATTATGATTCTGTTAAAGCAGCCACTTTAGGCTCTCAGTTTTATTTAAGATGGCGGCCGGTCATGCGGCAAGACGTGGTGGTGGCCACGTAGTGTGCGACCTCCCTTAGTGTGTACACGGACCATTTTATAATTGCTAGAATATGTTTTTGTTTCAATACGGCAGGACATTCGCGGATTATTTAAATGGAATTCATTGTTATATTGTGTGGAATCAGCTGCGTTTCTGTAAAATAAATGTAGGACTTGTTAATACTGAATTATTTTGTATGGTGTGTTAGCGATTCAGATAAGAAGACTGCTTATCGATAATACTGCTGTTAACATAAGAATTCATTTAATTAAAATAAATTGTAGTTAAACGAAATTATTTTATGAAGCAACGAAATACAGCGAAATAAATATTGCAAGTTAAAATAAAACTGAAATAATGTAATAAAAAAAAGTGTTGTGGAAGTCTGCAATTATATCGAAACTGAAAAAAACAAATTGAATAATCTAAGTTATTTTTAGGAACCTTTGTCTTTTAAACTTTGTTTTTTTAGCAAACAAAAAAAAATGGCCCTTTTCTGGAATTCAGTTTCAGTTTATTTATATATGTACGCTCAGCTGATTTCACACATATTTTAAATAGACGTTCCACAAACAAAGTGACGTGTTCCCGACGAGTGTGTTACGGTGGTGGTTATAACAGTCTAACGTCTGTGTTGTAAGTAAACTTAACGTTACTAATATTATACGTGTCTATTTACCCTCAAGTCAGGGAAACTAATCGTTTGACAGCAATTTGACACATCTCGACATGTCAAACTGTCAAAAATGACAGTTGTGAATTATATAAACGAACTGTTGAAGTAGGTAGTCAATTTGTTGATAATAATTATTAATTTCCTTGGCTGTGTATGTGCCCATCTACTTGTCTATACCATCGCTTTGCAACGCCGCATTTGACTTGTTTTTACATATACTTAAATTTTAATGCCTTGTCCTTACTATACATTTCGAACGTCTCCATTCTATGTATAGTGTACGTCAACACTCGCAGTACCTAGTCATGGTCATGAAACGTGCGAGTAAGAAGGTTACTTTATCTACCCAAATATCATAAACCCTCTCTAATGCGTTCAAAAATCATAGGCAATGACCAGCATTACCAACCTGCAGAAATAAACGGAACTGTAATGAACTCATAACCTACTGAAAACAGTAGGTCAGGTGAGTGACAACAAATTCAAGTGAGTGTGCTATTCTAGTACCTATCCACATTAAATCAGATATCGATACGAAACCCGAATTCAGTATGATTTTAATTATAAATCGCACGACATTTTGATCTCAAGAATAGTGACTTTGTTCGTTTGCCTATGATTTATAAAAAAAATGACAGATTTCCGAAACACCGCCATTTCGAGCTGTCATTTGTTCGTTATCTTTTTATTTCCAGTTACGAGTAGACAAATTTTCTGATAAGTTCTTTATTTCTGTCGAAAATGAGTGATAGTGACCCAGAAATTGACATGAACACTCCGCCAGATATCGTAAATGCAGCGACGAATGCAACTAATAACCTGTTGCCACAAAAATCAAGGGCCAAGTAACAATGCTGGTCATTTCCCTATGGTTCCTGAACCCATCATAGAGCCCTTATGATATTTGGGTAGATAAAGAAGTGTATGCAACTATACATAATTAGTCATTATGCACAGTCGCATAAACTACTATTACTAAACTCGTGTCGTCTCGCTCCCACGTTTTATGACCACGATTTCTACAAACGTTGGCGTTTAGCGTTTATAACAGCGTTGTGTTTATTCTGCCTGTATTAAGTATCTGTAAATGACGTAAGTTGTGGCTAGGCCAGTACACATGCTCACGGGCAGTGCCTGTGAGCAGAGCTTTATATTAAATACTTTTATGTATTCAAATTAACATCGCTTTATAACCATACTTATTGATATCCAACAATGTATAGTCGGTAACATTAGTGTTCTTAAATTCGAAATTATTATTAAATTACCAGAAGTTGTAACATACAATCACTGCGATGAGTTTTTAGTTAAGTTAAAGTACGCAAAAGCCGTTTCCGGACTCCTGAAATACCTGAAAAATGGTCGACAACATTGAATTACTTACCATTGGAAGTCAAGGACAGGAATTTAATGATCATGATTAAAACTTAAATAAACGCTTTGATGTTTAAATTTAGTTTGGCGAGTCCTTCGGTCTTAACTTAATTAGATTAAAAGTCATGGCATATTTCGAGAGAAGAATCAATTTATATTTTAAATATTATTCTTTCGTTGCCGACTGTACATGCTTTAATTATTTATGACACACCCGATGTCCTGCTTAATATTTATGTTTTGTTGCTATGTTTTTTTTTTAATTTCCGCTTTCTAGGGTTAATCAATGACAAAAAACATTAGTTTTCTTGCTTAGAAACCGCATGTCGAATGCATGGTCCGGACATATCGGTGTTTAACCAAAGATTTATAACTTTAGATTGACCACACCGAGCTTAGATGACTCCCCGATAGATACGAGACAATGCAATTCAAATGTTAAAGAAATAGACACGGGGCCATTTTTAGATGTGGTCAGGCTTATCTACCGAGTTAAATCTTTGTGTTTAAATATTTATTTCTTTCTTAATGTGAACTGACTTCACATTGGCATTGTTTCTAAGTGAAACGACTTGTTGTTGTACTCTTCTGTTCAAGCCTGTTCTCTTTCTACAAGTCCGTTGTTTCGGTTTTAAAGAGCGTTGGTAAGTTGATTAAACTGCTTTGAAACTAAACAAAGGTCTTGTGAAATATAATAAGCATACCTAGGTGTCGGTAAATATTATGGAGAAATTTACTAGTAAAGTGCAATATTTATAGCATAATGCTGCCATTAAAGCTGTCATAACTTTTGAGTTTATGTGTGTTAATTAATGCGTCGTGATCAGCATGTATGAGAATATGTATGATAGTGATGAGGCGAAAGGAGTACGTGCCCGCCCGATACAGAGCCTCTAGAATTAGTCAGATCCGCCGCCCAAGGCATACTTTAGTTTAGTCGATCCCGATGACGCTATTACCCTCCTCCAGGAGAGGAGGAAGGAAACTAGCACGCTTAAGATGCGAACAGCCGTCATCATTCCGTCCTCGCCGTGGAGGCCCGTCGCGAACCCCCCCCCCCCCTCACCCCGCCCGTTTCTCGCTCGTGCCAGCCCGCGTGGCGGAGCCAAAAGTCCAAAACCAGTCCCTTATGAATGACACTAGCCTTAGCCAACCTTTGTGTGTAGTCGCTTAGTGTTTTTTTGCCCTGACTGGAGGAGGCCTTACACTCAAGATAGGATAGTCCGGTTAAGCAGACGAAAACCTCTAGGTCGAAATACCAGATGCCATGTCGAAAAAAAAGAAATAAAATAAAGAAAGGAGTATGTAAAGATCTTACCAGGTACAAACATATATACAATACATTTGGGTGGAATAGTTATTGAAGTTTTGTAATTGATAGCATATTATATTTTGCGATTTTGATGTTGGTCACTCGGAGAAAGTTGTTCAGTTTGTTGGTCTGAATCGTACCCTGAAATGTGACCACACCTTTCTGCAATGGTACACACGGTATATTCTAGAACAATTTTAAAGTTGTATCGGTTGCTTCAATAGTATACAGGGTGTAAAACACCTCATCACGAAGCCGTAAACCAAGCATTCTGTACATCAAACTAAGTAACTTTACGCAAAAATTATTGCTGGGAACAACTTTTTTTTTGGGGTGAA
This sequence comes from Xestia c-nigrum, assembly GCA_916618015.1. Classification (NCBI taxonomy): domain Eukaryota; kingdom Metazoa; phylum Arthropoda; class Insecta; order Lepidoptera; family Noctuidae; genus Xestia; species Xestia c-nigrum. The sequence goes on along the minus strand of OU745245.1, from coordinate 5,506,073 downwards.
TTATCATGTTTTGTGGTAGAACTCAACGTAACGCGCTTAAAACATTGTGCTGATGGATGGATTGTATAGTACAGAGGTCGTGGGGGTGTATAAAGTAAAAATCTTACATTAAAAACTTGTATTTAAAAAAAACCTTGCCGAAAAGTTGGAACTTTGACTTTTACTAGAATATTCCCAGGTATGATGTAGAACAAAAAAATGATCGCAATGACTGGGAGAACAAGTGCCTTTCGGCTTCGTTAAGAGGGGTTTTACACCTTGTATATTCATATTTGGTTTGTTGATAAGGAACAATTTCGATATGGTGTATCGATAACGATAATACGTATGATGATTTGATACGATTATGAGATACGGCAATATTGTCTGATTGGAAAGCGAATGAGTTTGGACTACAAGTAACTATGTAAAAGCGTATGATGATTTATGAATATCTATAGTTTAATGAAGTGAATAGGTAGCAGGGGTGAGATCGAGATAATCTTTCAACAGTATTCAACGTAGATACTTAGGTATACCTACCTTAGGCTTTTGGCTGCGTCTTCGCTCGTTTTATAGTCGATAATAAACACACAAGTACGTTTTAGCCTATGACACTCAAGGATAACGTAGTTTCCCATTAGAAAATGATTGTCCCGGATCGGATCAGTAGTTCCAAAGATTACCCCTTGCATCAAAACTCACAAACTTTATAGTATTGGTAGCTTCAGTAAGATTTCTCCAGTTTGCCGACACCTCGCTTCCTTCGCCCTATATCTTAGTACCATTTTATTTTCCTTAATGTGATTGTACAGTGCACGAGGTGATTCTGAGGCAAGCGCCCGGCGACAACAAGGAACCAGACAGCGGGTGTGCGTGCTAGTGCCCGAGCTGGCGGGACCGGTCGGACAACCTGCCCACTACACTGCACCGACAGACGCGACACGGCGTATATTCTCCGACATCTCACTGTTCGCAAGGCTCGATTCATACTGGCTGTTGTTACGTCATTCGACCATAGACAAACATACTTCGAATTTTAAATCGTTTATCATGATTGTAGCTGTCTAAGTCAAATTAAAAAGACTCGGGTCAACAGTACAATCGTAAAAAAGTTTATTTTTACCAATGTCCTTGCATTTTAGTTAATTGTGGTTGCTGTTTGGTTGACATGTTTGGTAATAAAATAGTGATCTTTATTCCCGTAGCAATACCGTTGCAATTGCACTGCTGTCAGAGGTAAAACTAAACTAAACTATGAATGAAGTGTAAGTTGATTTTTATAGACATGTTAAATTCCTAGAATTAAATTATTACAGGCTCTAATTTTACAGAGCCATTTGCATGACGAAAAGACAAGACAAAGACGCAGCACAGGATCAACCATTTGAAATATCATCAAGACACAAATAATATCTAAAATATATTCTTTTACTAAACTATTGAGTCGCTTCGAGAGCAAACGAGAAGTATGACCCATACAGTGTGCCTTGCAAGCAGTTTTATTTAAAGAACACAATTTTATCACATTTGAAACAGCCTAAATATATAAAAAGGAAAAAAAGTCCTTTATTGTTGTCGAATTCTAAAAAGAGCGAAATTGTAAATCGGATAGTATACGCCGCAGTCAGTAGACGTGCCCGGGCAAGGGACGGAGTGTTACAGACCTCTCACGGTTATTTTACCCCTAATTATAAACCTCATGAGAATAAATCTCAAATGTCCTAAATCAGAGGTAAAATCGCAATGAAAGAAATGTAGAACCGATCTGATACGTGCTAGCGTGCTTTTGTGTGTTTGTCTACAGTGATATTAGGTTGTAATGTACATTCAACTAGTTTTCAAATTATAACGAATTAAGGCATAATATTTATATGACCAACTGTTCTATATAGACCTTCGTTCATAATATTACAAGGTGTTGCTTTACATTCTCTTCAAGTTCCAGGTTGTGCTACAGATTATCAGACTGAACAACTTTCTCCATGGTATTCGTAAAAAATAATCAGCTGTCTCATACATTTGGTCTAGTAGGTTTTGAAATTTTGTATGGAGCGGGCGATTATTTTTCGCAATTACCTCTCTATACATCTCTTGCTTTCTCATTGTACTTCTGACATTGGCAGAATTGTCGACATTGGCATCGACAGCACTTGCCATAACCAAAAATAGAATAGAATAGATGGTAGTCCCATGGAAAAAGTTGTTCAGTTTGATGATCTGTAGACTCTTGAATTTGAACAGAATGCAAAGCGCCACCTTGTGTAGTTAACTAAATCTAACAATGCCATATTGAGGAGGGCGGGTTCCACCAGCATCGGTTATCGTGTCACGGTAGCGACGGTTTAAGTAGTGAAAGATAGCAGTTGTAGCAAAGCTTCTTGTGCATTGACGCTCGTTAGTGCCATATTTAACGTTGACGTTCCTGTGAAGTTAGATGGTGCAGCCCGCCTTTGTAAAAATTGCTACAATTTAGTGTCCTAGAGGACTGGTTGTCGAGTAAGCGTAAGGGACTACGCACACTTATTCAGCTCTATTCAGCTTTTGCCCATTGAAAACAACGATTTGGTCACGACACGTACGCGTCTCTGAATAGAGCTGAATGAGTGCGTAGTCCCTTAATCGAAAATATCAGACCGTAGCTCTTTGTCTGCTGTCGCAAACGAAATGCGACTTTATTTTTCTCGCGAATTGAATGGTTTTCCTTCGCGTAACTACTCATACATAGGACGACAGGTCAGTCTGAGATATTTATGAATCAAAGGTCTATTTAAGACAGTACTGTGCTACTTCGACTACGCATTTACACAAAAGCACTATGTATAAGCCGCACTAGGAAAATGAGTACTTATGTGGGAATTAATTTACTCACGCCCTGCGCTTCGTTCTAGAACAAAGTATGTTAAATGCTGAAAATAGCTTGTGATAGCGATTGAGAGCATTGCAGGTCCAATCCAGCGTTCTTATATTCATTTTCACCTCAAAACTCATCCGCTAAAGAACAATATTTTCGGTATTAGTGGCACAGAAAGTGAAAAATAAATTCCCCCATTATTTTATCCCTTTGATAATCTAAATATACAAATATCGATGTTAGAAGTTTGACAAGTCGTAAAGGACATTGAGCATGTTGTTGAATTTTCACATTTGGGTTTTCGGCTGAAAGCTGAAAATAAAACAACACCCTCAATGATTATAGCTTTTCAAATTTCCACCGTTGATTATTCTAAGCAAGATTTTATATTTAAGTTTTGTATGAGACTGAGACTGCATGTACGCCCTCTATTGTCACCTTAACGCTTGAGAATTAGTTTGGGTAGTAAGCAGGACTTCTTATGCGAAATTGAACTGACAAGAATATTGTTACTGAGAGAGAATTGATGTGTTTATTACGATTGAGGCGTTTGTGAACGTAACGTTTTTACATGTGACGTCACTGAAGTGTTTCTAGAACAGTTAAGTTCTTAATAACTCCGGTATGGCGCTGTTGTAGTAATGTAACTATTTTCTCTGCAAAATAAGATGGCGTCGCGATACGCGTTCTACGCCACGAGTTCCTTACTCATTTACTTAACAAAAAATTGACTAATGAGATAAAGCGATAAAATAAAATAGTATTCTAAAATATTTTAAATTTTCGAGTCCGATTTTTTTAAATTATACAATACGGTGGCAAAGCATAGTTTAAATGTTACGTTTACGAGCTTCTATTTAATTTTATGATATAAGAGCTGCTCTGTATTTTGTACATAGCGTGTGGCGGCGAGACTCCGATCTTGTTTTGTCTTTAAAATCACAGTTCCTAATATTTTTGAGCGAAAATTTAATGTAGTCTATTTATTTAGGGTGAAATGAAATTGAACGCGATCAGTAATTATCTAAAACGCGTTTATGAGCTGTCAGTGTCAATATTCTATAGCAATGATGATTCTGACATCTGTTGAACGAGGCTTGAAGCTATAATGGTTTTCTTTGTAATTGTGCCAATTGTCTACGTTCTAAAATAATAACTTTTTTTCGTTTTATTTGTGGAAATCGCCCTCAGAGAAGTTAGACGATTGAAAATTGTTAGACTTCCTTCATGCAGATAGATAGATATCAGTTTTATTGTTATTTTTATTAGAGAAGGGGGAGTCTCGTGGTCTCTGTACATTAGTATTATTTATTTACTTAGTGCTTAAGTGCATAAACTTATGATTCTTATATCTAAAACGATTTTAGTGAGATTTTCAGCTGGCTTTCATGAAATGTGTCGAGATCGATAACCTACAGATAAAATTTAACACTATTTTATAAATGTATCATTCCAATGTGCTTTGTTAATGATATAATCAATACATACATATTAGCAATATTATATACAATAATTTTTAATAACGTTTGGCCTCGTAAAGGATATTCAATAATAACTTTATTGCTTATTTATAATTATTATAAAATTATTTTTATAATTTATTTTAGGTGCAATATTTTTGTACTATTTTAGTGATGCAGCTGTTTGATTTGAGATTTCTACTGTATATTGTGAAATAATGTTTTAATCATAGTTGGGATCTTTTGTACTGATTAAATACTCAGGATTTTGTTTTCGAACATTTGACTCTGGTGTCCCGTGACACTTAGATTTCCTAAATAAGAACGCGTTGGATTTTCAACGTTGGGCTTAGCGTCGAAAGTTGATAATACAGTGCAAGTATATAAAGTCCTTTTCATGTGTGGCATAATTATGTCTAATAATACTTATTTATTTCACGTATACAGTAAAATTCTTCTTGTTAAACTTAGACCATACTCAGTGTTACACGTAGAAACGACCGCATCATGTCACAGTCGTAGATGCACTCAATATTTTCCTTTAAAGTTTAAATTTCAGTGACTTTAAGGGTTTGATTTGTATAACAGTAAAGGTCATGTTCGGAATATACTAAATTGTACGTTGTGTTGTCAACATAAGGTCGAATGTCATTTGCACTACATAATTCAGTAAGACCTATTTGTGTTTGTGACAGATAATTTTAAAGGTAATGACGGTTCATGTTACTGGCTGTCAAAAATGATAATTACGGGGGCAAGTACAACTATTTAAACATAAGGTAGAGTTGAAACTTTAACAATTTATTCAAACATTACCCTCCTTCTGGAACAGTCGGTAAAAAACAGATTAAGTTATCAGTATTTTCTTCAGAAGTAAAATAGTGAGTGCATCCCACGACGGTTATATTTGTCTTGAAATTGTAAATATCCATATCACGCTGGTTTATTTTGAATAAAATATTTAAAACACTGAACTTACTTTTATTTACTTGAAATATATTCTGGTATCTTTGGTATCTATATTAACAATATGGTACCAAAAAAAATCTTATTGAAAATAAGATTTTGATTCACGTAATGCAAAAGATTTGTCGCTCAGTTTTTCTATAGACGGCGAAAAATTTCAACGTTTTGGAGTCTGGAATGTTCTTTATAAGTTTGTGGAATCTCGTTTTTTGTAAGCTTGTATTATGATGCTCCTAACTCCATACTCACAATCCAATAGTTTAGAAACAAGAATCAAAGTGTTAAGCTTATTGTACAGTTAACAAAATCAATTCACCTCCTCGAAATCGCTGATTTAAGTAACAAAATAAGGCTTTTGATTCAACTGTCAAACAGTGACAGTAATTTAATTCACAAACACTCAAATAGAAGAAGTTAATACATTTAGCCTTCTTGGCATAAATAAAGACACACATATTAACTGGAAGTCACATGTAGAACATCTGAAAAAAAAACTCTAGATTCTGGTATGCACTCTTTCAAATTAAACAAAGCACTAATACACAAACAGCTATGGCTGCTTACTACGCATACGCATACTCATGGCTGCGATATGGTGTCATGCTATGGGGAAATAGTGTTAGCGTAGATGAACTATTTCATATTACAAAAGAAGTGTATAAGAATTCTAGCCCAAATAGATAATACGGAGACCTGCAAACCATACTTCATAAAGTATCAGATTCTAACTTTGCCGTCAATATACATACTTGACATTTGCGTATTTGTTTTTAAAAATAGCGACAAATTCACTAAAGTTGAAGATACACACAACATCAACACTCGCCACAAAAAGAAGTTATGCGCTCCATCTTCAAGAATTAAAATGTTGAGTAATAGCCCATACCTACTATATGGCAATAAAAATATATAATAAGTTGCCCAACATGTTTAAGACTGAAAAATCTGTAATAATATTTCAAAAGAGGCTAAAACTGTACCTCATCCAAAATGTTTCTACTCAGTAATAGTATATTTTATAACGAGGGACTAAACGAAGCCATTATATACCCGAGGTGGTTTGACTCCCGAGCTTGCGAGGGAGGCAATGAAAGCGAGGGTATATTATATTGGCGTTTAGTCTCGTGGTGCAAACTGTACTTTTCACTTCGAGTGCGAGAAAAATAGTCATTTTAAAACGGAACAAATCAAATTTACACTCGACAAAAATTCTGAACTGAGCGGTCAGTTTTTTCTTCTATCAGGTCAGTCACAGATTAACTATTGCAAACACAACACAAACTCTCAACATTTTCGCAATGAAGATGATTCACACTCCACAGATAACTAGTACCTACACTACTGCAGCGGCTAGCAACAGAGGCATTGCTTTTCAAAATCAAAGATGCACACAAACAACCATAAATATTTCTCGCGTTGAAGAGTTCATTTGTTTTTTTCTTTCAATAAACCGCTTTCTATTTGCATGCCAATTCTAAATTTAAATAAAACCTTTGACAAGTTACTCTTTTGTGACCATGTTTCCGAGTAAAAGATCGTTCCATTTTTAAATTACTTACTAGGGAGTAAACCTAGGGAATAAACGGTCACTTTAATCCCGCTTCGTAGGGCTATAACGGCGTACTTTTAGAGCATGAGAAGTGAAAAAGAATATTTAGAGTCTAGCTTAAAATAACGATTTTCTCTCATATACTAAAGTGGCGATCTTTCCTACTCAAGCAGTAAGATTGAATTCCTACATAAAATTTAAATTCCTACATAATATGGCTGAATAATTGTATTAAATCCATTATTAATGATGTTTTATTTTGACATAGCTAATATTAATTGTATTGAATTCACTAATAATGACATTAAATTTTGACATAACTATTATTTAAATTATATTAAATTCACCAATATTTTACAAAAATTTGACATAACCATTATTTAAAATTGTATTAAATTCATTATTATTGACATTTAATCTTGACATAAATATAAATTCGTGAATTGTACTACTATTAACTAATATAAAATAAAATAAAAAATTACGTAATTACAAATGTTGAATGCATGCTTGAATGCATGCTAATTTAAAATGAGAAGGGCAATCGAAGGAGAAATTGCAATGCTTGTAAAAGGCCGCTAAGTCATAAGTACTACCATACCATAACACCACATTGTACACTTGGTTCGCAATAAATGTTTTGACTTTGACTTGGACTAATTTACGGACAGAATAAATTGATAGTCAATTTGTCATAAATTTTTCATGACGACATGAGCGAAGTGGTTTTCAACCTATAATAGGACTTAGGTATCTGAAATTCAGTAGTGCTTAAAAATTACGGGTACTACTAGAAGACGTTAATCCGGGTTTACTTATATAATCCGCGTTTGTTATTTTTGTTACTATTATTGGTTGAAGCTGAAGTACGGTTATATGTCATTCTAGCCAGCTATACATAATGCAATTAGTTAAACTTAGGTTGTATCCTGTTTATTGCTAGGCACACCGGCCAAACGTGTAAGGTTAGAACATCGACCCAACGCGCTCGAGCCGAGCGAGCGCAAGGAGTGGTGCCGCGGCAGCAGCCCGTGAACGCTATAACCAAGCTGGTTGCATCTCAATCGCCAGTAAAAAGATGGCTAGTCCTCCAAAATTTTAGTGATTATAGCATTTCCCGTAACGATAACATTTATTTTGTAGCGAAGAACATTCGCGAAAGAATACATGAAGGCTATAAGCTGCTCTAGCTTATAGCAATGTATGTTTAGCTGCTCTATGCTTTTGGTCTATGTTTTGACGAGACGAAAAATGTCCTGCTTGACATCGAAAACTATAAAATTGATGGCGTGCGACCTCGTATTGAAGTATACATGTCACCGTAAAATTGTCAAACACGTTATATTACAATAAACGTGTTTTTTCTCGCGATATTGTAATGTCTCGAATTATTGTCAACTGAACATACGAAAGTATCTCTGCCCCCATAATCGGGACTTGGGGCACCCCCCCGTTAGGTTAGTTAGGTTCCTTTAAACGCTGCACTCGGAAATAGGGGCCCCGCGAAGCGGGGCTCCGTCGACTACGCTTTTTAGGGGGAAAGTAAAGTGTTTTGGGTTATGTTATATTAATCGGTATTTCTCAGGAATGGTGCATTATCTTTTCATGAGAGTTGTGCCACTGGGCAAGGGGGACCCCTCCTTCCCTCCACACTGCGTAAGTTGACTACCATCGCATGCATTTCACGAAAAATAATTTTACAATAATTCGAGACTTTACAATATCGCTAGAGATATTACAATATAACGTATTTGACAATTTTACGGTGACATACATACCGTACATTTTTAACAAGGCCGCGTTCCGTATTAGGCTGTAAACGATTTGAGCGTCCATAAACCCGTTCCGAATTACCGTGAGCGCGATAGCGATGTCCCTTGAATTGTCATAGATGACGTCATGACATGCGCCATCTTGCGATTCCACCGACCATGGTCAAATAAAACAAGGTCTGGCATTCCGGCAGCGACTCGTATCTACGTCATTATTCAGTTGCCACTTTATTGCAACAAAGCACAAAATTATGGAAACATTTTCAGTCACCATTCTGTTAAAAAAATATAAACTGCATTTAAATTGTTGTTTTCGTTTGCTTGACCAAACAAAATAATTCAATTTAGTCATAAACCAATGTTATTGTTAATTAAAACTTCAATGTTTGATCGGATTCGCACAGGAATTATAGGTGGTTAGGGAGTTATTCTTTCACACTACTGGTAACACTGAAACGGGTTGTCTCATTGACATTCTGACAATTCGTCGTGTATCGCTATTCTTTTCTAACATATGTGCCGGTCTCGCTCAGTGCCACTAAAACAGTGATTCCCAATATTATTTTGTGGACTTCCAACAAATTTGTTTTTAACCGATTTCAAAAACGAGAAGGTTAGGTATTCAATTCGATCTTATTTTTTTTGTCCTATGAGTGTTCGTTGTTTATGAACCGATTTTGATGATTCTTTTTTTTGGAAAGGAGATTTCCCAAGGGTGGTCCATCAGAAGATAAGCATCTCAGAGAAATCGAGGGAATCCTTCGAAAATTGCAGTGGCGACTAGTGCGTTCGTTAATATTTTCAGTAGTTTAAAGCACTACTAGTTTAATGAAGGTCTGGAGTGGATCTAATGATGGAGCCGAAAGACAGTCGAGTTAACTCCGCGACGATGTACAGCAATTACCTGGTGTTTGGACAAATATACCTGTAAATTGCCCTCCCTGCGCCAAAAAGTAACCTAGTAGTAGTAGTAGTTTTATGACCATGGACCTTAAGTTGTTAAACCAATAAATCGCTATTAAATTAAATGAAGATATTTTACAGAGGCAGTTGGCAACACCATAAGTTGCATTACGGAAATATTTTTTTATCTTTATGTGACGTCGTAGAGTAAAGCCAAGCAGCGGTGGCCTACTGGTGGCAGCCCCGACTTACGAACAGTAAGTCGTGGGTTCGAACCCAGACAGACGCGTTGCTTTGTGTAATTTATTTCATCACCACTGCTCTCAAAAACGGTGAATGAAAACATCGTGAGGAAACCGGCATGCCCTAGAGTCAAAAATTCGAAGACATGTGACATCTACCAACACGCACTGGGCCCGTGTGGTGGATTATAGCCCATACGCAAAAATATACGCTTTGACGTGGAGTTGCGGAAACCAGCCCGTTGTACAATACAATACGGTACAATGATATAGTGAATGCTAAAGTAGATTTGTCTCTAATGTCTCTATAGTACCTTTGTTCACATAAAAAGACTACCAAACCTTGGCTTGTAATTTGAAGCCTGAAACCCTAGCATGGATATAGGATTCTTTTAGTCCCCGAAAACCTACAATGCGGGTAGAGCTAAAGGCAAAAGTTAGTAGGAATATAATAATTATTATCATTGTTTTACTAGATTGAATTTCCCCAGATTATAAAGTTTGAGAACCATTGATAGCGCTTATGACGTAGATACGAGACACCCACGTGACTTCTGTCTCTCGGAATGCTATACCTGGCGAAGTATATTATTGTACCATGCCACCGACCATGCCCCAAATAAATATCACCGTGAGCGCTGTCAAATGACCTGATGACAGCTCTTAGCTGTCATAATCGTGAAATCTAAATCGGAACGTAAAATATTGATGTGAGCGCTGTGAGCGATCACTTTCTACTACGGAACGCAGCCCAAGTGTCACGTAGCTTCTAAATAAAATGAATGGTTTTAATTAAGATGTCAAGTCGATTATATCCTTAACTCGTGGTACAGCGGTGGACCTCCAGACGCAGTCCCCCATGGGCTCGGAGCAGGAAGGCAACGAGAGCGGCTGTGTGTGCTGAACCCCGCGCGCCCCTCACCCCGCACCGCTTCACGCACACGTATCGATACCTCGGACACACTCTATCGATACATTCTATCCAAATATTTTTACGTATGTATTTTTTTATTTAAATTTAATAAAAAATGAGAGAATTGTTTTGAGGAACGCGCAACGTTTAGAAATGGCATGTGACTTTAATGTTTGCCTGTTACGTTTATGTACTACGACTTGGGACACTGGTGAAACATTTAAATAAAACTGCTGATGAGATAAAAGGATGCAAGTAAGAGGAGGGAGAGATATAGAGATTTGAACACGGTTTTTGTAAATGTTTCGCCAATGGGACTGCACAGTGCCTAAGATAGCACGCGAAATTCAGATTTTCTGTTTCTTTTATTTTTGCAAGTCTGTATCTAACTTTGAATTCCGCGGATTACTATGGCACTACTTTTATTAAGACTTTATTAGACTGTGGACTATTGAAACGGCACAAATTTAATTTAAAATGTAGTTTCTTTATCTACAAATCAAGTCTATAAGAAGTAGTCTTATTCGTATTGCAGTGCTTCAAGTACTCGTACATAAATGTCGCGGCTCTTATTCAATCTTTGTGATTAGAGGTAAGTCTTTCAAAACGTTCCTATGACATTTCAATGATTTAATAATATATCGGCAGAGGAAAGACTGTTATAAAACGTTTAATGTTCGTTTTGCTAAAGTTGTGATTAACTTGGTTTCTGATGTTTTGCGTCTACCAAGGTGCTTCATATACTTAGCAATCTTTTGTAGACCAGTGTAACTCGCTTAAATCTGTAGAATGCAAACTGAGTGATATAATTGATAGCCAATATGATAGAGAGCAAGTAAGTACCAAAGAGTTAGGTATGCAGGCTAGCTATCTGTACTAATATTATAAAGCTGAAGAGTTTGTTTTTTTGTTTGTTTGATTGATTGAACGCGCTAATCTCAGGAACCACTGATATCCGTGTTGGATAGTCCATTTATCGAGGAAGGCTTAAGGCTATATAACATCACGCTACAACCAATAGGAGCGGAGCATAAATGAAAAATGTTGCAAAAAAGGGGAAATTTATTCAATTTACGAGCTGGTTCTCCCTTATGTATCGCTGACGAAGATGCGTGGGTCAGCTAGTCTTATAAATGCGAAAGAGTTATTATCAAGCTGGTTGCTGCAATGGGGAAGGCCGGTCAAAGCTTATTGTGATAGATGGCGCCTCCACGGCATAGACCAAATCTGATCAAAGAGGTCAAACTATTTAGAAATATAAAATGACATTGACAGATTTTCAACCAATGACGATGTTTGGTACAAGCAATGCTATCGCCATTAGTTCCACAGTTGCCAATCAATTTCATCCCAAATCCGTTCAGAAGTTTCATCGTAAAAGAATAACAAAAATCGATTCTCACAAACTTAGCTTTTAGTGAGAAGATTACTAGCATGCATACCTAACTCTTTTGTTGACTATACGTGAAAGCAAATGTGCATTTTATTCTCGATCTCATTTGGTTGGCTAAAAAGAAATCTCCGGAAGCCAAAACATCTATGTTTTTGTCAGCATTAGTTTAGGCTCAGATTGAAGACTGCCGTAGTCTGCCTCGGTAAGTAAAAAGAGGGTAAATGCAAAGAGAGATTGGGTAAAGAATAGCCTTACAAGATACCTCGTCTTTTCTTACGATGGCAGAGCTGTCTGTTTATATAGTTGTTACCACTGTGGAAACATTCATTATTACTACACGTTGTCTGATGATACATAAGACGAGAAAAAAGACAGATTTCAACAAGATAATATATATGTAAATGTTTCAGAACTGGGAACGCATAGTTATGAAAAGCATGATTAACCTTTTGACCGCCATTGTCACATATACGTGATAAGCAAGCGCGTGCCCTGTACGTCACACATATGTGACAAAATGGTAGGTGAAATTGTGACTTGACGTGGAGGGCACGTGTGTGCGTGTATGCTCTGGTGGTCAAGGATGATGGGGGCGTCATTCAATTTCTTGGGACTTGGATCAATTTCTGTGAGATAATCAGCCCCTTTGAAAATAATACAAAATACTATCAAGATTGTCGATTGACGATTTATTCCGATTGAAATTAATTTTTCGAAGGTGTTGTCGGTTCTAGAAGACATTTTTGAATTAAAAACCTATGCCTTAATTAAAACTGAAGTTTCTGAAAAAAAACTGTAATCTCAATAGACGATAAAATGATGTAAGTAAATTACACTAAGTTCCAACCTCGTATTTGTATTGTTTTTTGTGTAGTTTATGTAAATAAACGTGTTTAATTATATTATTTAACGTATTGTCTCAATCGAGCTTATCACAATACAATACTTCAATAACACTCACAGCCAAAATTATGAATTATCTAGACAATTGCCGTATAAGGCATCAGAGCGCTTTGGAATTTGCAACTGTCGGTTCAGCCCTTAATGTCGAAAACTCAAAAGCATGTGCAATGCACGTTACATCATTTCTATTATCGACATCTAATAATGTAGGTGCTCAGTGGATAATTATCTGCTTATAAAGATAATGAGCATTAAAGCAATACAACGTTACTGGCTTGAAGAAAATAATAATTTAATGATGTCAGTTCAACACTTAGATGAACTTCATTTACACTTTTCATTGTGTTCTTATTTATAGGTTTGGTAGGTTTTCTGTAATATTCAAAATTCGGAAATTAGAGCTTTGGGCACTTCCAACCATTCAGCGCCAAGCAAAATGAATATCCCATTGATATTAATTTTGTTTGACGCTGAACATCATTTACAGACTGATTGAACTTGACTTAGGAAAATGATCAGCATTATCTGGTGGTATCGAATGTCCCGCGTCTATGTTAACCCAAAGAACTTGATTGATAAACAAATTGACATTCATTTATGTGAAATGTTTCTAAGTACCTACCAAATAACACGGCATTTTGAAGGAGTTTGTCAAACTTCTCATCAATCAAGTTTTGTGACCGAACGTGGGTCGAAAGATGGTTAGCCTAACGTTTCAGAGGTTTAATATTAGAAACTCGTTTGATAATTTTGATATGTAACGAATTTCATGATAAAATGTTATAATAACGCTCTCGATTGTTATTTTTAAGCACAACTTGTGAACGTTTCAGTATTTTTAGTGACTATATTTTGGCAAAGGAAATGCTTAATGAGGTTGCAATTTAATTTAAATTTTATACCTTGCTTCGCGTTTTCCAAATACGAGATAAGTCTTCATAGTAAGTGAGGTGATATAGGTACCTAATGTAGATTGAAACGCTTCGCCTATACTTAAACGTGTTTAGTTCTAATTTATTTTATTAACGTTCTATTATTATTAATTTCATTAAAAAAGATTGTAATAATTATGATAAAACTGTAAAATATACAATGTACACGCGCATAAAATACCAAGTGACTGTTAATTGTTAATAAAGCTTCAGAAAAGCGATTATGAAAGTGACTGCAGCGTTGTAAGGGCGCCTGTCACACCGATAGCGAGAAGCGAGTAGTACTAACAACTAAAAACAAGTTTTTTGCTTTTATGAATTGCCACCAATAGACATATTGATCAACAATTAATATGTCTATCTCTTTTTCTGAGACGAAACCTAAGGTTGGTGACAGATTTGCATGTTTTCGTGTACGCGTTGTCACGCGTGCAACTCGTACGGGCGTTGACGCGCAGCTCGTACGAGCGTTGACGCGCCTATAAGCTCGTATAAACGCGAGCCGCGAGAGATACTGGACGTACTGTTTCTGGACTGAACCCATCTGTTTGCACGAACACGCTGGATAAAGCGAGTGTTCCCACGAGCGTACGGAGGAGTAATGAGGCGCGTGTATATATGTATACGCGTAAGTCGATACGAGCTTATAGGTACGCGCACAAAAATATGCTAGCCGGAAACCGCTCTAAATCTTTTCTAATTTTATAGATAGACGCTTTCTCGGTGTTGGGACAGGTGTTTTAACTCGTGATTTTGATGTGTCGAAGTACAGCTGTGATTAGCTTTGTAAATTCCTTAATGTCAATGCTGAAATACCACGTGTTAGCTCATAGTCTTATTAATTTAGAAAACACCCTTTATGTCTACTGATAACATATACCGTTTAGTCCGTATAATAATATACCACAATTTTCTATGAACTTACCGAAATTAGAGCTCAATTTTTATTCCTTTGTCGGGACATATTATTTGGTGTTCATTATTTATAAATGTTGCTAGAGATGGGTAAGTTGTCACTTGTCATACAAAATCATAAATAAGCCTTAAATGCACAGAAGTTTAGATTACTGTACTCAGTTTATTTGACAAGCAATGTGTGTTATATGAATACAATAAATGTTCTCTGAATAATACACTTTCTCGATGACAAATATTTATACAAAAACTGCCTTGCCTTCTACAAGTTAATGCAGAAAAAAATAACATAGCAACATTTATAAGTTATAAATGGAACATATTATGAACTATTTTACAATTATATAAGTAGGTATTTCGGCTTAAGCTAATCAAAAAGAAGAATTTGTACTTTTATTAGACTTGATATCGCAATGTGGATTAAAAATATGCTTTACTGCCGTTTAGAAAAAGTTTTGTTTTGTAAAAATAACTTTAAATTAGCATGATGTTCTAAATATTAAATGCGTTTTGATTACAATAAGATATTGTGTTTTTTTAACATTGGTTTATTTTCGCCTCGTTTCGTGTTTTTTCAAACCTGTACCTAATTATTCATGAATTTACTTTGGGAGAATCAATAACGACAGACAAATTAAATAAGTAATACATAAAAAGATACAATAATACATGTTTAATTCTGACTCTTAAAAATAAAATAAAATAGCTTAACTTAAATAGGTGTTAAATATTTAAAAAGTAAAATGCAATTATTATTATATAAATTTATTAATACGAGTAGTAACTACCTACTTATTAAGTTACTTTTTACATTATGGTCGTGAAACAACAATTAGGCATTAAAATATTCAGAACAAGTTGATTTTCGGGTGATCTTGTTGTATGAAAAGGTCCTAATATTTTTGTTGCAATGGATCATAACGTAAACTTAGTCATTAAGAGGGAAAAGGAAAGTGCGGTTTTGCTATACAATATTATTTCCCATTTTCTACTTGAATACTGCCTTTAGAAGTCTAGAGCAATATTTTTTCTAAAGTTCATAAAAAAATCAAATTTCATTAAATCAAGGTCTACTGCAGACACGTCCAGTCATTTTCTTTTGTCGGTAACTAATAAGTAAAGAAAATATGACCCTCTAAAAATGACAAAGAATGGCTTATTTCAAAAAGTTTTTAACATAATAGAAATTTATAGAAACTTAGACAGATTCTTTCTTAAATTTTTAATGTCAAATATAATTGAATCTGCGAAAAAAAAGTTTTCGAGGAGAAAAAAGGGAAATACGAAAGATCGTCGATCTCTTCAAAATATTTATGATGTAATTGGTCTCAGCCGCAGCTGTCCCTATCGCACTCTACTTGACGCAGTGCGACGGCAAAATGACCTCCAAAAAACAATTAAAATAGCAATTTTTCTTATTCTTCGCAGGCTCTGTTCTTTCTTAACATCGAGTTTGTGGTTCTAAAACTTGGTATTATCTCATTCTAAATTCAAATACACTCAGTGCTTTGGCTGTCCGAAGAGGTCAATTTGGGGCTCTGGTGTGTCCTTCATGTTTGACGGATTTTTAAACGCGACGTTTAATTATTGCCGCTGATAGGATTTTTAACGCTCAACTCGGGGCTTAGAGTTGGTAATTCAACAATGCAATTTTTAACCCGTTTTTGGATTCTCAACGCGAGACTCGACGCACGAGAGTTGAAAATCTTGTACGTAGAAATAAAAAAGTTGCGCTATAAATTCACCGGTGTGTGATGCACGTAATTATTAGTTGTCATACGCCCTGTCGATCGCCTGTAACCAAAAAAAATAGGTGGGTTAGTATTTATGGCCAGTTGGAAAGGAATGGCGGAGGTCTTGAGACAGCATAGAATGGGCTTGTTAACTGAAAGAATCTAATTAGGTCCATGTTTACCAAAAACATGACGGACGATTAACTAAAAACAGCTGTTTAAAACACATTTTTGTAAGGGAACATGTCACATTGACAGCTGTTTTTAGATAATCAGACTGTTATCTTCTCGGTGAACATGGACCTTAGTCCGTCACTTACGATTATCAAAAAGTATTTGAACCGTATTTTTTCTTTTGTCACATAAACCAAAATTGACGAAGATACGACGCTTTTAAAATGGGTTCCATCTATCTGGCAGAATCTTGTTGCTCCGAAATTCATTTAGCATAACACACTTGGCATAAATTTCTTTAAACGAATATATTAAAGGCATATTTTTTTTAAATATACTTTTTGTTTGGCTGAATGTTTGTATGTTCGCATTTGGAATGGCATACTTTTAGATAGCAGAATTTGATTTGGCATAATTGCATTTTATTGGCAGCAAGCCGAAGCTGCGGTGGTGAGCGTTAAACCCATCTGCGACGATAACCTCGCGTGGGACCGCCGTAGCCCCGCAGCGCCGGAGCCGTGACAGAAACCGTGCCTGTTGCATACTGCATGCTCACTTGCATGCTGCACGATTGCTGCATGCTTGGTTGCATGCATGCCGTATTTTTGTTTGCATGCTGCATGCTTGCTTACATGCTTCATGCTTGCTTGCATACTGCATGCTTGTTTCATGCACGATATATGCTTGTTTGCATGTTTGCCTGCTTCTTACAGGGAAAAGATGAGTCTTTCCATTATTATGCATATTAAATGTATGCCAAAAGATAATTCTAACTGTAAACTTTCTGAGATATGATAGTTCTGCCTTTTAAGATTATCGATATGAAAATTATGGCAAAAGATGATTCTGACTGTGAACTTTCTGCGATAAGATGGTTCTACTTTTGAATCTCATGCTTATGATATTTATGTTTAAAGATGATTTTGGCTTACAAAATGATGAGTATGAACGTATGATAAATGAGTATCTGCCAAACTATTTTCTGCGAAATGAAGTTTATGCCATCAGCTGGTATGCAAAATAATATTATGACGTAAAAAGTTCTGCGATAAAGGGTGGACCCTTTTAAAATTCCCTATACGTCACTGTTTGGTATCATTCTTAGTGAGTTCTGACGTCACGAGCCCCACAACTCCCGAGTTTTGATGCGTTTTATCCTTATCAATATTCGTTAATTTACAAAAACAAAAAATACGTGTCCATTATTTTCCAATACTCTAACTGACGGACTAAATAGATTTGCAATTTATTGATGATGGAATCTAGCCTATTTGGTATTTTATCTAGCGCTATTTATTGCAATTGTGCGTTTTTTTTCTTGAATTGAGCGTGCATGTGCAAAATGTTCTCCCTGAAAACGTCTCAAAGCTGAAAAGATATATGTAAATCACGTACTTTAAGAAGATCTTGGTAAGATTTATCATCCGTGTACTCAGTGCCGCGCCGCCTTTTCTTGAACACATCTACCGCGTCACGCTTACAACGTTCGTGGTCATTTTGGCTAGGCTTCCAAGTCTCTTTCCTCGCAAAGATACCGATGAGCTGAGCGAAGAAGTTCCCTGATTGCTGGGGCTCTCTGATCTTGGCCATTCTCATCGAGTAATACCAGACAGCTTGCTCCACTGCTCGCTCGTTGTTGTACTCGTTCACCGTAATCAGTTCCTTGAAACGTTTTTCAAGCGCCTGTGAAATATACATAGATATACTTAGCTAATGTAGGCACGACGGGTTGTATTTACTACTATTGTGAAGTGAGAAGACGCATCGTCGAAATATGTCTATGCTTTCAAAGATCACTGGATAAGTTAATTTAGGTTATTAATAATTCCCATTCACAGCAATTTGTCCCAAGTGGAATTCAGAAAATTTGATGGAGCGAGTCCAATTATCCAGAAGAGCGCGACAGTTTAAACCTGTTGTTCAATATCCAACAAATTATTATGGAAGAAGACATATTGAGCCTTAGGACTTGCCTCAAGCACTTCTTCCTTGTATTCGTCGTCCACATCATCTTCATCTCTCTCCGCGAGGCAGTCTGCGAGCGTACCCTCCACAGCTTCATCATGTAAGTCTTTGAGCGCTCGCGGGTGGAAGCAGCACATCTGCGGGCCCCACGCAGACGTAATGAAGTTGTTGTAGTAGTGCTCTGCCGCTTGCATCGCGATTTTCTTGTTGTTTTTATTTGTCCTCTCGAATTCCACAAAGCAACTTTCGATTTCCTGAAAGTTATAAGAAGTAAAACAAACAAGAATGGAAACTGAGATCAAAACAAATATGATACATTTATATTTTCCTCAAATTATGCAGCGGTGAAGACGATAGCTGACGAAGCACTAACTGATGAAGTGATTCAAGTAATTAGCGTTGTACCTAGATCAGCCGGGGCGCGTCCAACGTGCTAGTTTTCCAGGTATGTTTAAGTGTTATTTTGAAAAATTAAAAACGATTGTTATTTTTGGAAAAATATGAAACCTCAAACAATGATTACAACTAACATAACTGTGATACCAGTTACCTTTCAGTTGCATTTCTTTTAGCGAGTTCTGATATAAACACTAAAAATGTCTATATAAAAAATACGCAAATATTAGTGTTAGCATTTATTTAAGAAAATACTGACGGATATCATAAAAGTATACAAATTAACGATTTACACAAAGTCGCCAAAAACACTTAATGACGAATGATAAAGCTTCTTCCTAAAGCCTAATCGACCGAATAGATTCAGGCAAGAAGGATATTGCAAAAGAGGCACAATATTCGGGTTCTTTGCAAATGTGGGAAACATGATCAAACTTTAAGACCAATCAAATTATTATAGTTTAAATAACTAAAAATAAAAATAGTTAAGAAAACAAAAGGATTAAATTAGTGTTAGAAATTAGCCGAACTTCGCCGTTTTGCGAACAGCCTTCGATATATCGATAAAATAATTTACACATCAAAAAATTAGAGAGTCAAAGTTAGCGTGTTTCGATAATAATTTTGTTCCACAAGCTCTGAAATACCGAGGATGTTAGAACCCTAGCTTGCGTCCGAATCTCCGGACCTCGTTACGTACGGAGCGCTCGGCGGCTTTAAGCACATGTTCAATGCGTACTGGCGGAGCTACTACAGCTACAGGGAGACCTACTTCTAGCAGTTGCTGCATGAAGGGGTCGTCGCCGTGGCACGAGGAGCGGTTCCTCTGCTCCTCCAGACGTGCTTCTGCATTACGCTGTGCCTCTTCATGCTGTACGCGAAGCTTGTCGGAGCTGACGCCCGCCTGGTGCATCTCGCTTTTCATCTTCGCCACGTAGGACTCTCGCGCCGCTAACACAGCGCTCTCGTTGTTCCGATCGTTGACGGCGCTTATGTACTCGTATTTATGTTGCAAACTCTGCAATGTTCGTGATGTTCATTATTATTGTTTCATATTTCTGAACTACTCGTTAAGTATTGGATTTTTATGTGTCATTAATTATGTAGAGTTTGTGGGTATGTATAGCATTACTGTCTGAATGTTGGACATAGACATTGGCACTGAAGCATACCTATGCCAAGAGTGGGAAATTCCGTGGGGTCTATTGCTTAAAACAGGCAAAAATACTTATGTTTATATGTGACACGGACAACTTTTGTCCTATTTAATGACTGATTTAATCAAATTGAATCATATTTAATTGAAAGGAGAACTAAAACTGAAAGTTTCAGGTTTCAATTCCGAAATCCTGGTTTAATATGTCCAGTTTTCACCAAGTCAGAGCATATATTCTAAACGAGCTCACCTTCTCTAAATCTTCTCTTTGGTCATCCTCTTCATCTTCCGGCACTTCTCTCGCCGCGTCGAAGAGTGAGAATGCCGTAAGACTGGCCTCAGCATGAAGGTCCTTTAGTTCTTGCGGGTGTAGGCAGATACGAGCGACATCCCTACACACGCTGCTCACGGCGGCGTCGTAAGTCTTCGTGGCGAGAGACAGCGTTTCTCGAACCTTCTTTTCGTTTTCCAATATGTATTGAGACAGACGTCCGTCCAACTCCTGCCAATAAGTGAACATAGCTATGAACGTTAAACATTTCAGATTTTTCTGATCATTGTTTGTTTTAAAAATGAATTCTTTTATTTTGAGAGTTTCACAATTTTCGGCAATGTGCTTTGACTGAAACATTATAATGATATAGGTACAAAGGCGCTTTATGACTGCATCATCGCTGAAGTTGGTGCAAGAAATTTTAACCTAAATGTTAAAATTCAATCATGATGCCATGAGTTATCATCGAAGTCATACCTTGATAAGTTCATCTAGCCTCGTGTCGGCGTCTTCCTGCGATCCCAGCTTCTTCTTCTGCGCATAGCAGCGCTCGGCATCCGCCCGCGCATCTGCGTGTGCGGCAGCCAGCCCGCTGGCGGTCAAGCTTTGCTCGCCGCTCACGCGCTCCTCCATGCGCGTCGCATACAGCGAGCACGCCGCGCGCGACGCTGCATGTAAGCATGCTTCCGCTGTCGCCTGTCAAACGAGAGCTATGATATACTGCACGGAGAGTGTTAGACCGCAGACCACTACATACATTGAATTACCATCGTATTTATTACGCGTAGGTGAACTTACAGAGAATTAATCATGGTAATTGATTTTAGTAGTGTGAAAGCAGCTTGCTACAGAATGAAAATTAATCACAAAAATGTTAGTACCTAGTTATTTAGAAGAATCTGAAATTGGTTCTGATTAGGTTAACTCAGTGTAAATGTAAGTATAGAATGTTTTAGAACTCCCTCTACTAAATGGATGCATTATAAATTCTCCAGAATCTTACACTTATAGGTAAAGCGCATAAATTTGTTTCTAAGAAAAGAAAAAAGAAAAGGATTGGTGATACCTACACGCATGGTTAGTTCACCGGATTCGGTAAGGCGTTAGGCGCGTAGTTATTCATAAGCCATTACAGCGTTTGTGCTCTTAATCTTATTTGAAGTATCGGACACAAGCAGGTAGTAGGTACCTAGTTGTCCAAGGATTTATATCTAAGGCAATTTTAAACCGTCATCAGGAGTACCACAGGGCTTGCAAATGGGCCTGTTTGTATTCATTATTACCAATAAATATGCAACGCATATGAATTGCCCACTGAGTTCCAAGCCTAGCAAATTGGAAACTGGATTGATTATTGTAAGGCTAAAGCAAGCATTTTTTTCCATATATCCGAGTACCTTAAAAATGGTGACTGCCTCGGGCACATCATCGCTGTTGAAGATATCGACGTACTTCTGGAAGTATTCGAACAAGTCTTGAGCCCGGACTCGCTCGCCATTGATGAGCTTCGGAGTGAGGTTCTCCGGATCGAACAGTGAAGGTACCAGCTCCAGAAGTTCTGATCTGAACTCCTCGGTCAAGTCTACATAAAAACGAACACATTACTCAGGTCGCGGTTTCTTTTGTATACCCACATTTCGCGAGTTATTTCCGTTAAGGGAAGTGACAACAAACCTATTCATTATAATAAATCATAGTAACTCACCACAAATGCATCCAGCAAAGCTTAGCTTGGAAACAGTTAAGCCTGGATGCGGCATGAGGAAGCACTTGATCTGATTGAAAATTGAGTTGATGTGCTCACGAACCTCACGCAGTTCCGGATTCTGGTTCGGATTAGACTGGGGACATAAAAATAGATTAAAACATAAACAGAATCTTTGACTTAGTACTTACTAAGTATCTTAAAGTCCCTAACTCACTGACAGAAAACGTACAGCCTGAACTGCTGGGTAGAGCCGTCGAGTAAGAAATATCAAGGAGTTCCGTATGAGCAACGAAAGTACCTAAGCTTTAAAGGAGTCTTTTTGAAAAAAATATCCTCTTAAGTTATAATTACGGAGATGAAAGTTTGTGTGAAACGCCTTGTACCTTTAGGATACTCACGACAAAAAGTCCTATACCCTGTAAATAAAGTCTACCTTGATCTAGTGGGAAGTAGGTACCTATTACCTGAAGCCTCTTGTTAAGCAGCGCGGCGCCGCCGTCGAAGCCGTGTGCGTGCTCATGGGGGTGCATCCAGTCCCTCACCAAGAACAAGAGCGTCTGGAACGCCTTGCCCTCCGCATCGCTTGCCAACCTGCCGTACTCCGTGAAAAGCTGCCAGACACCAACAACAGACAACGTTTGTGTAGTCAGAATACTCAGTTTTTTTCCTAGTCTCTTCAATTGTAAAATCAAAAGTAATTAATTCAAAGTATAACATTAGACAGTTGTCCTAGACGCTCGCCCTATTGCCACTTCTTAGTATTTTCGCCAGAGAGAAGTGTCGGAACAAGTGTTTCTAGGAAGTTAAGTTAACATTAATATGACCACCATGGTTACAGTTGTCTATACAACTGATGAACACGGTTGTGAGTGGTCTTTATACTAAGCGTCTAACCTGTAAGTGTTGTAGATCATCTTCTTTAATGTTACCGGACAAGTTATAGATCTGTATGGACGAGATCAACGTCGACAGCGCGAAGATGGCGGAGTTCTGCCCGACAGTGGTCTCCGAGTCGAAGGTGCCCTGTGTGTCCATCAGTAGCACGACCACCTGCAACCACATAGCTAAGTCGGTACCTGTCGCTGAAGACTGAATAAGTGGTCAAGAGGCTCATGAAATCATCAGTCGTACCTACTCGTCTACTGACACTAAGCAGAAGTACAGTAAGACATCAAGCATTAGTGCACTAATGTGCAAAATTTTACCACTACAATCATAATAAAGGGTGTAAAAAACCTCTTCACGAAGCCAAAAGGTTCTTGTTCTCCCCGTCATTGCGATATTTTTTTTGTTTTACACCATACCTGGAACCTCCTGGTTACGGAGTTAGTTACTTTTCGACAAGTTTTTTTTTAATACAGCTTTTTATTGTAAGCGTTTTACTTTAAACACCTCTTTGACCCCCGTACAATCCATTCATCACCACAATGTTTTATGTGCGTTACATTGAGTGTTATCGCAAAACATGATTTTTCACCCCAAAAAATAATCGTTTCCCGGCGATAATTTTTGCGTAAAGTTACTTAGTTTGATGTACAGAATGCTTGGTTGACGGCATCGTGATGAGGTGGTTTACACCCTATATATTGCCCGTAGATGCAATATAAAATGTTGCGTAGTACCACGAGAACAGAAACTTATGCAAGATTAAGTAAGAATGCATGTGTCTGCAATCTGCATGGTGTTACGTAATATGGGTAAGGAGAAAGCACTAGATCCATCATGGATCTTCTGAGAATGATCCGCATGCGCTCTGCACCCCTTAACATGTGTTGAATGTAAATTGCCAGACAATTGCAGGCTCGCCCACCATACACGGTAAAGTTGAGGCAACTCATAAACTTATCATGTATGACCTCATGGACTAAATGTGTCACCCACCTTCTCCCCGGTCTCCATGGTGGTGATGATGGGCTCCGGCCACAGGTGGATGCCGGTGGTATCCCGCTCGCCGCCGCCTCTCCAGTGGAATCCTTTCAGTGTCTCGTCCTCGCTGCCCAGCCATTCGCCACTCAGCTGACTGGAACGCTAATAAATGGAATAAGTAGGTACATCTATGTTGACTAATGCAATAAACTCGATAACGGCTGATAGAAAGCGATGGATGAGGTCAACGATGGAAAGAGCGTGCTCAGAACGTGCCTTGTTCAGTCTTGGTTTAAAGGCTGACGTATTATAGGAACAAAGGAACACAGTTTCTGGCACAGAATTTTATACGTTAGCTGTAGCAAATGTGGAGGACAAGGCCTGAGTACGACTCTTTCGAACCGTCCTGCAGCCCCGGCAGCCATGGGCCCTTTCGGACCCCTTCCTTTTACTGATATCTCTTTGAGCAACGCGCCGTCGACACGGCCTGTCGTCATAAGACGGATGGACAATACTCACAGGCGCGTTGAGGTACCGGAGGAAGAAGTCGAGGATAAAGGACTTGCCGCCGCGGTAAGCGCCGGCCACGCTGACCACGACAGCGGGCAGGTCGCGCACGTCGGGGCGCAGCAGCAGGCGCTGCAGTGCCTCCGCGTCCAGCTCGTAGCGCTTGCTACCGGCGTCCCCCGTGCCCAGCCGCACCACCTGCAAACCCGCGCACCCCACGCCTGCATCCGCATTGCCGCTCATCGCGCTAGACACTACAATGATTATAATTCTATTAATAAAATATTCGTTTCGCTGGCAAATCAATTAATCACTGCTATACAAACTGAAATTTTCAGAAACTAACATGATAATTAATAATGTCGCGGGCTACCTCGTTTCTCCCAGAACTGGAAAGCAATGACTGTTTATAAAATGCCTACAAATTAGTAATAATCCTGTTTCCTTCTTACTATTGAATAGGAAAAATCTTTTTTTTGAAAAGGTTTGTCAACGAGCAATGGTTGATGACCGGAAGCGACGTAGATAATATGAATTCCCCGCACGGGACTCGGCACGGAAACTTAGATAATTATATAATCCAGTCAAAATTTTGTTTTTTTTAAATGTCATATTTTGATACGTCAGGCACATCAAGCATCACTTTCAAATTAAAACCGGCTATCATCATGTAATATAAGTACAGCGTTTATCTTATCTACAGCCTCACTTACGTTTAAGTACGGATGTAGGTAAAGTATATTCATGTAATAGGTACTTCACATAATAATTCTAATGAAAATACATAATACTTCAATACAATTCATACATAATACACGTTAATTAAATATCAATACAAGTTGAATTGCTTGGAGAACGTTGCGTCAATGGTAACAAGCTTATCAAACAAAGAAAACACTTCATAAATGCACCACCACTTACGTCATTCAAAATAAAATAAAAAATAAATAGGTACTATAACATTTAATGTACCCCGTTTTTCTTGAGGGGTAAACTGCTATGTAGGTACATAAGTACACTCCACGGTGTTAGGTACTTACATAAGTACGTTTTTTATGTTACCCAGATTTTGTGCTCCTGGCTCCAGTGTAGCCCGCGAAATTATATTTCTTTAGGTTTTTTGCAATTTGCAGGCCAGTGCCATTGAATGACTATTTCATGAAATAGTGTATTTTATAACGAGGGACTAAACGAAGCCATAATATACCCGAGGTGGTTTGACTTCTTGCGAGGGAGTCAATGAAAGCGAGGGTATATTAAATTGAAGTTTAGTCTTGAGGTGCAAACTGTACTTTTCACTTCGAGTGCGAGAAAAATAGTCATATAAAACCGAACAAATTTACACTCGACAAAAATTCTGAACTGAGCGGTCAGGTTTTTCTTCAATCAGGTCAGTCACAGATTAACAATTTAAAACACAACACAAACTCCCAACATTTTCGCAATGAAGGATCCACACTCCACAGATAATTCGGACCTATATTACAGCAGCAGCTAGCAACAGAGGCATTGCACATACTTTTCAAAATCAACGATGCACACAAACAACAATATTTTTTCTCGCGTTGAAGAATATTCCTTTTTTTTTTTCAATAAACCACTTTCTATTCGCAAGCCAATTCGAAATTTAAATAAAACCTTTGATAATTTACTCTTTTGTTACCATGTTACAGAGTTAAAGATCGTTCCTTTTTAAAATGACTTTTTACTCCCTAGGGAATAAATGGTAACTTTAAAATCCCGTTTCGTACGGCTTTGGCGTACTTTAAGAGCATGAGAAGTGAAAAAGTAATTCAATCGACCTTTATGAACTTGAAGGGTTGTATTGATGATTATAATTCTGTAACTACATAAGTCTTACATCGCGAACAATATTTTAATCAATTTACAACTTAGCACTGGCCTGCAAATTGCAAAAAACGTTCGAAAATTTTTTGAATGATGCAAATCACCGAAACATTTGTCGTTTTGTGCATCAACTTTGTGTACAAAACAACACTACCGACACTACTTTTTGTTGAGCAACATTTTGCAACGCGAAACTTTATGTACTTTTGCGGCTTTTACTGTTACTTTTATCTACTTGTTTGTTGTTGCCACTAAATACTAAATTCTATACCTACCTTTTGTTCCCAACTAACATTTCTTCTTGCAAACGTTTCACCACCAGATACCCAGAATCCCAGATACACCTGTTCAAACATTGGACTTATTCAAATAAACAAAGATCGAAATAACTCACCCAATGAGATAAGAGAATAAGATAGAAAATCACTGTTTCGACGTGGGGATTTTCAGTTTTCTAGTCGACCACCATGCCACTGTCCAGATGAATACCAACTGAATTCTGATCGCGAATTAAAGAAGATACGAACAGACAGAGAACCATTGATTGAGTCATTCCGACAACTCCTTAGCAAAAACCGCGAATTTGGTAGTATGTGTTTGTAAAACAGTCATGTCCATTCATCAATGACTAGTAATTTTCAACCGTATTGACTAAAGCGCAAAGTCTTTATTTTGTTGTTATCGTATGAGTCATATGGCATTCAGTATTGTGAACGGCTGATAATATAAATAGAACAAATAATGATAGCGGGCATTGTATAGCAAGTAATGTTGCCAGAAAAATGTTTTCTTACTATCTTGGTAAGATAATTATTATTTTATGTTGTATTGTTTCAGTGTTACCTACCTATAAGATTGACCAGAATATAAAAGGTTTTTCCGTAGTGTGTGTCAAGTGCACACCCCGCCGCGCACCGTTGGAAAGCCTGCGACGCTGCTGGCCCTGCGTTTGAACTCTCCAGCTGAGTGTCGAAATTACGCTGCCATCCTATCAGACTATGAGAGTCTCCGAATAAAACGCTTTTTTCAGTTTCCATTTACACACGTGAACTTTAAGGTGAAAGCGTCAGGGTGGCCCGCGCAATTCATATTTTCTTGTTTTTTTTTTGCAATTTGCGGGCCCGTGATTGGTTATATGTTGGTGGAAGTACCGTTCGCGACTGTGGGGCGTATGTGTTTGCAGAATTGTAGTCATCAGAATCATCGGTGCAGCCCTCCATGTTCATGAAAGTCGAGGAACGAGTTTTTCACGGTCAAAGTCGTTTCTTGACTTTTATTAACTTTGAGGGTTGTGTGGATGATTTAGACGAATAAAATTCTGTGACTGCATACATATGCCTTGCATCCGCGAACGATGTTTTCATCAGCGTACAACTTGGCACTGCCCTGCAAATTGCATAAAACGTTGGAAAAATTGAATTTCGCGGGCTACCCAGGAACATCAGCCTTAAGGTTAAATTAAACTAGCTAGTTAAACTCGACGGACAGGACGTGTAAGTATAGATGGATTTATACAAAATGATATTTATGTAAAGTTTAAGTACATAAAATAAAACATAATTTCAAGTAACCTACGGTAATTTACCTAATTTTTATATACATATATTCAGGTTAAAAACTTTCTGAATCATGTGACTTCCTCGGAACACAAAATCAAATCAACAACAATCTAATTACATAGAAAGATGTAAGGACTAAGCTAGTATTGTGCGTGTATTATTAAAAACAGATTATTTTATTTAACGCAAGTTTAACCTATTTTTCTACAAGAACTCGAACTATTTACTTAAAATTTCTACCACATGGTAGAAAATAAAATAAGTGTATGGCAACTCAGGACGTATATTTAGGTATGATATCGGGCCTTCCCCTGTAGTTTATTGTGAGTATTGTGACGTTGTTCAAACCAGTGAGCAATGCGTCGAAATGATCATGTTTTATTGAAACAAAATGAGAATAAATTATGCGAAAAATGACGCATACAATATGGCTATTCGATTGGCCCGCCCGGCGCCCCACCGCATCGCGTAGCGGCCCGCACTTTTAGGTGCTTTGTTTTCGCTTCGCGTTTTTTCTGTTTTTTTTTTCGTTTTGCTCTGTTATAATAAAGGTTGTAGTGTTAAATTGGTTATCAAATACAAAATGTTCCGTAAGCTAAATGAACTACTCCAAACCTGGCATTACAACATTTTAGTTAAATCACTCGGCTCCTGCCATTCTCCCTTTGGAGGTCCACAATGCAATATCCCAGACTCCAGGTAGTTGTACCATCTCTCCGAAAGAGCCAAAGTTGAGCAAGAACACCTAAAGAAGAGGCTGATTCATTTGCTAAACATCTGACAAAAGTATGGTAAAGTAAAGTAACAAATAGCGGTAAAGTAAAGTAACAAATAGCTCGGAAAAAAAATTGAGAGCGGCTACTGGTAGTTCCGGAGTAAAACAAATGTACTTTTTAGCTTAGTTTTATTTTATTTCGGTACTTGGATAGATTATTTTTGCAGTTGCTGAAAAATATAGTTTATGGAAAACTAGGCACAGAACGGAACTGAACGGTTGCAGTTCCTAATGCATAAGTAGTGTTGGATTTTTGATGTTCCGTTCAGGCACAGAATAATATTTGGTCATCAAATTAGGTTTCGTTGTGTGTTTATGAAAACGGACATAGATATTAAAGAGGGCTATCCCAATTTTTTATGTACAAGAAAAATTATGGTAGGGGGCTCTTAATAGAATGAATTGTTATTTTCATTTAGTTACATATTATTAGTGTCCGACCGAAGGTGCAATTCTGGCCGAAGCCGAAGCCGAAGCCGATTAATCGGTGTTCACCAAAACCTTCGGCCGAAGCCGAAGCCGAAGGTGATGGATGACCTTGAGAAATGCGATAGTTATTATAATCTCAGAATATACTACATATTCTGAGAGCTTTAGAGATTTAGCCCAATTACGAGCCGAGTGACCAACGTATATAAGTAGGTAATAAATTATTCGATGCGTTCGGGCCGGCGCGGTAGTGCGGCGAAACGCTGCTCTGCTCTGCGCACTCTGTCTCGCTCTAGCATTGTTCAGTAAATTTCAAATTTTGACAACTTGCAAACCTTCGGCTTCGGCCAAAGCTTCGGCTAATTTTTGGCCGAAGCCGAAGGTTTGGCCGAAGGTGCTTTTTTTGGCCGAAGGTGGCCGAAGCCAAAGCCGAAGCCGAAGCATCGGTCGGACACTACATATTATTTAGTTTTCACTGCGGTGATGTCATCAAAAGGACTCGGATAAATAGTTATGTATATCACGACAGGGAATCCCTGGAGAGGAGCAGTCCTCGAATATTGGCGCCATTCGCCGCCATACTTGTCTTGCAGTCTATACTTAACCATCACATCGCCGTGCGATGTGATTCTTCATTGTTAGTAGATAGGTAGATGGGTAGTTGAAATCACACACCACATTTTACTCAAACTCCAAACGTTTATTTCTAAGAAACCATTTAGGTACAGGCACAATAAACATTCTGAGTCAAGCAGCCCGTTCGCATATTGTTAATAAGGAGAAGAACGGACAAAGAAACTCCTTACACTCTTTTCAACCAATATTACATTTCTCATTTACACAAGCTTGTAATGTTCACTTCAAAAGCCATTATTCTTTTCTTAATAATTCAATTGTTTTACTCAGCGAGACACTGCGTCTCTAACGCGTCTTTTAGAGTGACCGGAAGTTGCTCACTCCCTCAGTACAGTAATTCATTACATCGTAAGGTCATTAAAACTTACAAACAATATCAGAATACTTCACACTTAATTATTGTAATAATTAAACAATACTAATATTCACAAATGCAAAGGTATTATTAAGTTTAAGCTTAATTACTAGCTCAATTCCTTTTTACACTTGTTATTAAACCATTTCCGACAAAACGGAAGACACGTCAAATTAATACAAAGAATAAGTCTTCCACTAATAGATTGCTTTGTAAATAATCTTGTTACTTATTTTGGTTTGTAGCTAGTTTCAGTAAAACTGATTTAGTTATAGTTTAGAATTATAAATTGACTTATTGACCATTAAAATTGTACTTAGCGCGTTTGTATGGCGACATCCACCACATGTGGAGTGTTGCCATACAATCAAAGAAACCGTAGTCCACGAACGAGCTATGACAAATTGGTAAAATCCCAATAGTTATAAAATATTAGCTATCTTAATTTTAACTGTAGTTCTAGCTAAACTTGTTTAATTAATCTCTTAAATTGTCACTCGAAGATCTATTTAAGTCTTAGTTAATACAAATGCCAATAGATGGCGCTTAACCCTTCTCTCAATCGAATAATGATTTTTGTAAATAATTGTTAATGACAACTGCCAAAGCAGAGATGGCAGGTTCATCAATATTACAATGGAATAGTTTACGAGTGTTATTAATTAGATTAAATCTTAGCAGATAGAGACTCCTGCGGCGACACGGCCATTCTGATCGGCGGTGCGCGCTCTGCACCTGCCGTCGCCATCACTATGTGGACATTCGTAGTTGTTATCTGAAATAGTGGAGATAAATTTTGTCGGCAGATTATTGTTGCTTTTATTTTTATAATCCTACATTGTTCATTGAATTGTAGGATTTGGTAACAGAAAGTTCCAGTCAACATAGAAAGCTTGTAATAGATCTGACATCTATTCAATTTTCCAATTATTTCAATAAAAATAAATGTGTTTATGTCTTCACCTAGAAGCATACACAGTCGCAGAGTTAGATCTGCTTGAAATTATTTTTTAATCTTTTAGTAGTGCTTAGCTTAGATTCAAGCTGCTTAAGCTATTTGTCAAAATCAAAATCAAAGCATTTATTTCAAGTTGACCAATTACAGGCACTTTTGATTTGTCAAAACAAAGATGAAAATTAAATGTAGCTACAGTCCCAGTCACAAGACATAAAAACTGTGAAAGTATTGTAGTTGCCCATTCCCTAGCGTAGATCTCTATGGAGAAGAATGGGCAAGAAACTCCATGGACACTTTTTTTTTTTTTTTTTAAATCAAATTATTGTTACAAAATCTTGGTTACATCATTCATGTTGAGATGGTAAATTTTGTGAGAACAATGTAGCATGTGCATGTTAAAAGTGTCCATAGTAAAAACAAAATAATTAATTCAAATAAGCCATGGCATCTAAGAGATGACCAGTCACAACTGACAGCGCCCGTTCACGAACATGACGCATTAGTTAAATAACATGTTGTAGCCTGGATTATCCAATTACAAGAATTGAATTGAGTTTATTGACATAGTTTGATCAGCTACTAGTCAAAAAGAATATTGTTGTCAAAATTATCCAACATGTGTTGAATTAGTGTGTTTAGTATCAGCTAGTTTTCAAGCACTTTTGAAACTTGTATTTGAGCTAATGGTAGGTGAGGTTGATGGGTCAGCTGTTCGCTAAAAATAATGTTGTCTCTTAATCCTACTAATCCTACTAATATTATAAATGCGAAAGTTTGTGAGGATGTATGTTTGTTACTCTTTCACGCAAAAACTACTGAACGGATTTGGATCAAATTTAGCACACAGATAGTTTATTACCTGGATTAACACATAGGATACTTTTTATCCCGGTAATAAGATCCCGTGGGATAATTTCAAACTTCACGCGGGCGAAGCCGCTGGCAGAAGCTAGTAATTTAACATTTTCATTAAATTCTTATGCTTAAAATGATCTATGGTTCTAGTTGACTTCAGAACTTTGTTATAGATCTACTGTCTACTAGATACGTTTTATTTAAAACTTTTTATTGCTTTCAATATTCTGTAATTTTCATTTGGTAAGTGTAGTGTAAGTAATGTGTTTTTTTGTTTGTTCATTCTCACGGGAAGGTAATGCTCTGTGATAGACACAAAGTCTTGGATTTGACAGGATAGAAGGATAGGATCAGGAACACCGCTCTGTGATGGACACAAAGTCTTTGATTTGACAGGATTAAAGGATAAGGAGTTTAGGACCATTGCTCCGTGACAGGCACGAAGTCTTTGATTTGACAGGATATAAGGAACCAGGCTCTGGGTGTTAGTACACCGTGGACCCAGCAGGATAACATGAGAGTATTGTTTATTAGATGCCTCCACGGCCACTAATAGTTTGTTTTCATTATCAGTATCCTCCACGGCTACTGATAGGATAATTTGTTGTGTTCATTATCAGTAGCCTACACAGCTGCTGATAGGATCAAGTTATTTGTTATGCTCATTACCAAGTACCTCCACGGCACTGATAGTATTGTTTGTCATTTGTTGTGATCATTATTACTAAACTAATAGTATTTGTGTTATTTGTTGTGAGTATTCATTGAGCTTGTTGTTTCCTCCACGGATACCAACAGCTTGTTGTGAGTATTATTACTATTCATTTTATTAGTTACTGTTAGGAGTACTAATACTTTGTTATTTTTTTATTGTTAATAATTGCTAACAACTAGCAGCATTATAAAAACAAAAATAATGAATGTGGATACATGACACTCATCACACACAAGCATCATGTAAGTAGGTTGAATTGGCTATTGTATTACCCCTATTGATGTATCAGTAGGTATCAGTGGGGAAGTGTAGGAAGTAGTTTGAAAGCTCCTCACCTTTACTTGTTATTTTATGGTGCGAGGACACTGTAACAGTCATCCCTGTTTGGCTGTTCTCATGCTGTTCCCCATTTGAAGACTCCAGTTGGCGACACGGTCATCTGTTCACCAGGCTGAATTCCATGATGTTGTTCATTTTTAAAACTGAGTTGAGTCACGTTGTCAACAGTTGGAATGTTGATAGTTTGTTGAAATTGGTCTGCTTGTATTGGTTGGCTAAAACCAATTGTGATATGTATTGGTTAGCCGGCTTATATTCTTAAAGGTATTCTTATGGCGGTGGTATAGCCTTCCACACTTGATGTCATGTCACTATCTTGGAGTGACTGCATGCATAGTTTTAGAAGAACTTGAGTCTTCTTTATGGTTGCTCTCAATTTTGTTTCAATTTCTTTGATAGTAGGTTATCATTTTCTCTGTGATAAAACAACTGCCTGGAACCTGAAATGTGAGAATTCGTGCAGATAAATAACTTATCAAAACATCACGCTTGTGATTCTCAATGGGTTAGCAGTGTAGCTAAAACTGCATTCACATTTCCCCAGTTATGTTTAGGTCGCACGTAATAGGGAGCATATTTGTATTAACCAGGCACAATTCCATACTCTGTGGTTACTACTGAGAAATTCCTAATGGAAAAACCCAACTTTGCTTTACCTGGGATGGGAATCGAACCCAGGGTCCTATGCTCAACTGTTAACAGTCACACTTGCAACCAACGAGGTAGTCAGTGCAAGTAAATAATAATAATAGTGTTGTGTGTACATAACATCACACCTGCAATCCCTGAAAGGATAGGCAGAGGTGTAAATAATAAATCCACACCGTGCCCAAGTCTCTAATTTAGCGATATTGCTATTTGCCTTTCATATGATTGTCTGGCCTGCTACTGAGAAATTCCTGATGGAAAAACCCAATAACACTTTGCCTGACCTGGGAATAGAATCCAGATCCACATGCTTTAATAATACGGCTCATAACCACTGGACCAACAAAGCAGTCCTACTATTATTTAAATTAGTTGGAGTAAAAGTTATAGTTGGTTATTGATTG
The DNA here is from genome assembly GCA_916618015.1 of Xestia c-nigrum. Classification (NCBI taxonomy): domain Eukaryota; kingdom Metazoa; phylum Arthropoda; class Insecta; order Lepidoptera; family Noctuidae; genus Xestia; species Xestia c-nigrum. Next base: position 5,471,992 of record OU745245.1, on the reverse strand, counting down.
TTTTGAAATAGTTATTTAAGTACTTCAATTAAGTTAATTAAACTAAGATGGGAAAGTTAAACTTATCAGACACTTTTAAAACACTGCTGATTGTGTAGCTGCACTGACATAACATTCACATTTTATCAGAATATTGAAAACTTTATTTCGTTGATTTAGTGCGCTAAGATTTCTTTGTCACAAATTGCTGTACTGAAATAATATGTTAGACATTTCATTATTAGTCTTGTTTTTATAAATGAGTTCATAACAATGTGTTTTTGTTTGAATCTAGCAACACATTGTCCAATAACAAATGTTTTCAAGTTTGCATTTTTATTTGAAAATGCCATAATCTTTGCACATAACGCAAACAATATCTGATTGTGAGGTATAAATCTACAGTGTGAATGTCAGACAGATGTGACTACTTAATTACTAATAAAAATGTTTACTATTGCATGTTTCTAGTCTCTGTAATTGAAAAGTAACTGACATCACATTGACAACGTAGTTACTACTTGGTTAATTCATTTGTAGTAATTAAATAGTTGAATCTGATTGATGAGTTGAGTGCGTAGAATCTATGGAGTGGTTAGTTTTGTTGTTTCACTTCCACAGGTTTTCTAGTTATAGGCTCAGCTCAAGTCTAGTTTATCTAGCCAGAGTGTGTTGTGGTAAATAAAAATATTGTTAACTGTAAATATCTAGGTACAGTTAATAATACTAAAATTAATAAAAACAAAATACTTCCCGGGGTTGGTGTGGGTATCCATCAGCAGGTTTATTTGTAATGATGTTTTCCCGGAGACCAACTTTGTTTATTCTGCTTCGGTCATTCTGTGCTGTTTATGATGATAATTTTGAGTGTGAAGTTTTCTATCACATACAACTTCATTGTTTGTTACCAATGTAAATTGCATTTTCATGTGTTGACTTGAGTCAATACGTTCTAGTTGCGGTAAGCCATAATTATCATGTCGGTGAGGATCTGTCATCCAATTTGATGAAAATCTTGTTGTTTATCAGTTCATTGCCACTTATCACCGTATATTGGCTGTGGCAGCATAATAAGTCGTCGTGGTATTCACTTCGGTAAATAATTTCTTTGCCACGCCTTCGGCCATGGTCACGAAAGCAAGAGTATTAGTTCCTCGCAATTGTTCTGGATGTCCGGCATTATGAGCAGTGCGCAAGAGCTATCACCTCTTAGGCCAATCACTTTACGGAGTTCTGTATGGGAAGGTTCGCACAAAATCATAACCGGACTTATGAGGTTCTTTATATGCTGATTGGCTAGATAATATTACATCTATTTGTGACCGTATATTGCAAAATTAAGGTGGCTTATAGTTTTACTGGAAATTTTGTTTCTAAGTGATTAATTTGAACTGAAATAATAGCAAATCTAATAACCGAGATATACTTAGGTAAACTTTTACCTTACCCTAATAAGTATCTAACGCTACGTTAATTAAGCTTTTTTTTTAGTTGCTTATACTAATTTTTAGGGGTTTTTAAAAAAGAGCTAATTGTGACTTTAGCAAAATCGATAACCGTATGTTTTAAAGAGCTTAAGCATTTAGTCAGTTGATTGTTCATAATTATCAAGGAATTAAGCAATTAATTCACTTGCTTTTTTATATTATTTTTTACATGGAATTAAAATACTTAACTGCCATTTTTCTGTTTAACTTTAGTCTCTTAAATAGTTTCAGTAGAAAACTGGCAGAATTAAGCATAAATTGCAACTGCTTACAAAATCTTTCTTTTTTTACAAAGATCTCGAACTGTAGGTAGTTTGCGCGGCGCGGCCGCAAGTCGTACCTCGCCGTCCGTCGCCCGCCCGCTCCACCGCGCGGCGGCCGGCCGGCGTGCGGGTCTTTTGCCTTGCGTTCATTTCATTCGTTTTCGAAGCGGCGGCGGTGATCAGCGTAAGAAAATGGAATTCCCGAGTTGTGGGATTTGTGGTTGTGAACTTTGATGTTGTGAACATAGGCGTGAAGGGACAAAGAAAGCTTGTATCGTCAATTGAAAAACGTAAAGACGGAAAATTTACAACAGTATCTGAAGAGAACATTAAGTTGCACTCAAAGTGCAGAGCTTCATACATAAACGAACATTGCATTCAAAGTACGGCAAAAAAAGTGCGGCAGGAAAGACAAGCCGATGATAGTCCGTTTGACTAGGGTGGAGTCTCCTATTATCGGCCTCCTAATATCGGCAGTTTCGAGAAAATGGAACATAACTATAAAAATATCTCTTAAATCATAATAGTTTTAATGCAAAAAGTGACTCTATATCCATCCGCATTACCTCCAATATTTTGATGCGGGTGCATCAATATTTGAACTTTCAGCTGGCAGAAGAGCACGCGCAGGTGTGGACGTGCGTCGTTTGTTGTCATTGCCGACTTGCCGAGTCAAATCCCTGAGTGGACGTATTGCGAGGATAAGTATTTGGAGGGAATTAAACATACCTATGGTGTTATCTTTTATTTTTTCATGAAGAATAACAGTCAAAGTATCTTTTAGATAACCATGTTTTTACATTTATTTGTCTATTTTATTAAATAATAGCGGGGCCGAGATAAGGGATCTACACTGGTCAGCAAATAAACCGAGCCACCCGCTACCTAGGAACTGTGATTCGATTTTCTCAAAAAGTGTAAAACTTACAACTATCAAAGTTATACCTACAAAAAGTGCGTTTCATGGTGATTACAGTGACTGCAAATTAATTCGTGTTTTTCCTACTTTTTTCGATTAATAATGGATACAACACCTCAGGAAGCGGCTCAAGCTGTAGCATTACTTCAAGCAGGCATTGCGCAACGTGAAGTCGCTCGAAGGCTTCGAATCAGCAGATCTTCGGTGCAACGAGTTTACAGACGATACCTAGAGACTGGAGCATTCGATCGCCGTCCAGGTACGGGCAGACCTAGGGCTACATCAGCAGCAGATGATCGTTATATCCACCTTACTGTTCTGCAAAATCGCCACCTCAACGCAGTTCAAGTCCAACAAAGTCTGCGTGACGAACGACAAGTGGTCATAAGTTCAGATACCGTCAGAAGAAGACTTGCTGAACGGAACCTGACCCCAAAAAGAGCTGCAACAGGCCCAGCATTAACGGTAGCACACCGTCGAGCACGACTTGAATTTGCTCGAGAGCATAGGGATTGGACATTAGAGCAGTGGAGTAATGTACTCTTCACTGATGAGAACAGGGTGAGTCTACATGGAAGTGATCGACGTCAGAGAGTATATCGTCGCCCTGGAGAACGTTATTCTCAGTGTTGGATCGAGGAAACTGTTGCTTATGGAGGAGTATCTGTAATGGTCTGGGGCGGCATCTCGTTAATAGCACATACACCGTTAGTTTTCATCGAACCGACGGGCCGTACACGTGGACTGACTTCTCATCGCTACATTACTGAAATCCTTGCAGACCATGTGGTACCTTACGCAGGATATATCGGACAGGATATGCAATTGATGCATGATAATACACGGCCTCATGTTGCTCATGTGGTGACCCAGTATCTACGCGACGTCAGCATTCGTACGATGGACTGGCCAGCTCGAAGCCCGGACTTGAATCCGATAGAACACTTATGGGATGAGCTGAAACGTCGGGTTCGAGCCCGGGTACCTGCTCCAACAAGGCTTCCAGAGCTGCGAATCGCAATTGAAGAGGAGTGGAATACAATTCCTTAAGATTTTATCGTCAGGCTCGTAAGGTCGATGAATACAAGGATGCTGGCAGTTATCCGAGCAAGGGGAGGGAATACGGAATATTGATCAAAAATTTTTTTTTTTTGATTTTATCTTTGTTTTTGGCTTTATTTATTTTTTCACTTTATCATTACTAAGGATTGTCATGACTGGAAAACGACTCTTCTTTGTAAAATCCTTAATAAACACTGAACTATTGTTTAAACCTAATAAGTTTCCTTTCATTTTAATCACCATGAAACGCACTTTCTGTAGGTACAACTTTGATAATTGTAGGTTTTTTAGTTTTTGAGAAAATCGAATTAGAGTGCCTAGGTAGCAGGTGGCCTGGTTTATTTGCTGTCCAGTGTATATTATTGATAAATCTCTATATCGGCCGGGTGGCCGATATTGGGGTAATGCATGAAAATGTTAAACCACATGTTTAGCTATTTTATACGTTAGCAGTAACATTAAAAAGGTCAAAAATGAAACAACAGCTCAGTTTGATAACTAGATCCTAACATCGGGCGCCTCAAAACGAGTTTTATCAATTACGGCCGATATAAAGGGAATTGGTGCGTAAAAACGGCCACCTTAGTATGGGTACAAACAACGTGAGGAAATAAGAAAAAAAATTGAAGAGAATAAAGCGGAGAGAGAGACAAAAACTGGAAATAAGAATAAAAAATAAACCCGCCAAAGAAACAAAAGTAGTAAAGAAGAGTTGATTATAGGACAGAAATCGCGAAACTGACCTCATTGATTTAGCTTCGCAAGACAACTTTGGAAAAGGAGAAAATTCTTTGTGCTGGCTCTGAAGAAAACCTAATTAGTGATGTTGAAGAAGATGAAAACAAAAATATTGGATGCGACATATGCTCCAATGGTTCCACTTAAAGTATACAGTCCATCGTGGGTGAATTGATGTGGCCTAAGAAGATTCTATTAGAAGGAAATGACATCAGAGTCTTAAAATTAAAATAAATTCTGTTATTATAAACTAAAGATCGCAATGATTCAACATTCCTAAAAAACAAATAATGAAAGGAACTTCAAAAAAAAATATTATACATAAAAATAATTACCAAATAAAGTGAATAGAAATTTAAATAGTGCATTTAAAAAAAAAATGAATGTGATGATAATTAATAAAAGTGATTTGTACCTGAGCTCAGTTGAAATATAAAACGTTATAATTTTTTTTGTAGTTTATTCATATTACTTCACTTTAGAAAAGGTAGGCCGATATTAGGGTCACAGACGGCGGATATTAGGGTGTTATAGGCCGATATTAAGGGAAATCGCCATATTCGGAAAAAAACATCAATATTATCAAAAATAACAAAGAATTCATAATTTTGCGAATGTAGTAATGGAGTTTCAGTATCCCTTTACCCAAAAAGACACTGCAAGAAAGCAAAAGCTATTAATGTAAAAATTACAAGCAGTCAAAGTCCAAAAAAGTTGACATGGCCGATAATTGGTGCCACCACCCTACCCCACTCTACCCTATTTGAGCAAAAATATATTTTTATCAAATTTGTGGTCGGTAGAAAGATTTTAAAAAACATATTGCGTCAAACCAAACGCAAGCAACATGGGTCGAAATATTGAAGGAAAAAACAACCACCCATACAAATTGTGCGGTCATCTGATAGGTAGCTACTTTGATACTTATGGGAGTTACTTTATTTTTTTTTCTCATACTTCGACTCATGTTCCTGGGAAAAGGTTGTTCAGTATGACCCGTAGAATCATTCAAATTCGGGTATACCTACCTACCCTTTATTTCATTCTCACAAAAATTGCTTCTGCGCATTCAAGGTCAGCCCTCATAACTCGTTGCACGAATTATATTCTAAAATTAATCGAAATAGGTTCAGCAAATAATTGGAAATACTTATGGGTATTTTTTTTACCTATAAATAAAATAAAATAAAAATGTTTTATTTTTGACCAGAGATCCCTATTTATAAACACACAGTAGGTATACACAAACAAATAAATATTTAGGTACTATATTTCAGACCATTTATACTAAACCTTAATGGATTAAACACCTAATAAAACTTTTACATGAATCACTCCTTCGTCAGTGTTAGGTACCTACCTGTGCCCACGCTCTATCTCTCTCTTTCGCACAGGCGACGTGCAGAGCGGATCACGCGCACTCAAATATGAACTTAACGCTCTTAGTGATAAGGTCGACCACTTATAGCATTCCATAAAAAATCTTAAAAAAATTAAGATGCTGTTATTAAATTTGTTTAATTTTAACAATAAATGTTTATGTGATAATATTGTTACGTAATTAAACACTTTTCATTTAGTTATTTTTTTTGACTGAATGGATAACGCAGCAATTACTGTTATGTCACAATGCATTTAAAATATAACTTTAAATGTATGACCTATTTGACTAAAAACACGCTAACAATGATTTTTCTTCATCAGCAGACGGTTATATATAATTACCTGTAAGTAATGAATGAAAACATGGGAAACCGTGTTTTTTTAATATAAGTACGTTGCCTGCACTTTTTTTGTTTAATTTGTGTACATGCTCTCACAGACCCTTCATTATAAGCTATTTTCAGTTTCTTTATCAAGTTATAATTTTCGCTGCGAAAAATGGCATTATTAGGTTTAATGTCCGTTTTCGCGCAATGCTCTTTCATGATTTGCTTAATTTTAATTTATTACGTAATTAAATAAACAGCTCTACAAAATATATAAAAAGAAAACAGTTATGAATTAGTGTAAGGTCCCACCTTAACTTCCCTGGCCTATCTTCTGATATCACGACAGGGAATCCCTGGAGAGGAGCAGTCCTCGAATATTGGCGCCATTCGCCGCCATACTTGTCTTGCAGTCTATACTTAACCATCACATCGCCGTGCGATGTGATTCTTCATTGTTAGTAGATAGGTAGATGGGTAGTTGAAATCACACACCACATTTTACTCAAACTCCAAACGTTTATTTCTAAGAAACCATTTAGGTACAGGCACAATAAACATTCTGAGTCAAGCAGCCCGTTCGCATATTGTTAATAAGGAGAAGAACGGACAAAGAAACTCCTTACACTCTTTTCAACCAATATTACATTTCTCATTTACACAAGCTTGTAATGTTCACTTCAAAAGCCATTATTCTTTTCTTAATAATTCAATTGTTTTACTCAGCGAGACACTGCGTCTCTAACGCGTCTTTTAGAGTGACCGGAAGTTGCTCACTCCCTCAGTACAGTAATTCATTACATCGTAAGGTCATTAAAACTTACAAACAATATCAGAATACTTCACACTTAATTATTGTAATAATTAAACAATACTAATATTCACAAATGCAAAGGTATTATTAAGTTTAAGCTTAATTACTAGCTCAATTCCTTTTTACACTTGTTATTAAACCATTTCCGACAAAACGGAAGACACGTCAAATTAATACAAAGAATAAGTCTTCCACTAATAGATTGCTTTGTAAATAATCTTGTTACTTATTTTGGTTTGTAGCTAGTTTCAGTAAAACTGATTTAGTTATAGTTTAGAATTATAAATTGACTTATTGACCATTAAAATTGTACTTAGCGCGTTTGTATGGCGACATCCACCACATGTGGAGTGTTGCCATACAATCAAAGAAACCGTAGTCCACGAACGAGCTATGACAAATTGGTAAAATCCCAATAGTTATAAAATATTAGCTATCTTAATTTTAACTGTAGTTCTAGCTAAACTTGTTTAATTAATCTCTTAAATTGTCACTCGAAGATCTATTTAAGTCTTAGTTAATACAAATGCCAATAGATGGCGCTTAACCCTTCTCTCAATCGAATAATGATTTTTGTAAATAATTGTTAATGACAACTGCCAAAGCAGAGATGGCAGGTTCATCAATATTACAATGGAATAGTTTACGAGTGTTATTAATTAGATTAAATCTTAGCAGATAGAGACTCCTGCGGCGACATGTATTATGCGCTAACAAATAGGTTGGTAAGTAGGTACATAATATAATGTAAATATGATAAGGACATAAAATACGTAAGTAATTATGTTAGGTATTTAGTCACTGGAATAAAACTATTATTGTTAACAAAGAAAGACTTAATTTCAAAGTTGTGCAAAAGTTTATTTTTTGTTTGAAACACTGTTTTGATAATACAGTAAGACGGTTAACCATAAAGTTCGGTACGGGCCCCATTCGGGGCCGGGCACTGAAACCTACGCTGGCTCGGTACTGGCCCCGAATGGGGCCGGCGGTTAAGTCATACGACATCCTTATTTTTTATGTAAATATTTAATGTTCTGAGTATGAAAGACTATGAGTGTGCGTTAATTAAGAGAGTTGGAGAAAAATATCATATGTTAGAGCCATTCAAAGTTCTGTATTTAGCGCGCAACATTCTTAATTTACCATAATAAAATCCAAATGCGTAAAAACGTTCATCGCCATTTTGACGGCAGTGCTAGCCGACGCTAAAAATCATAAAAATTGGGGTTTTCGGACATCCAAGCTCCATTATGTTGAGAAATAATAACTCGTCATTTAATTAGATTCTGAAACATTTCTCCGACATTCGTTTCGACGTTGATCGGTTCACCGACAGAACGATTCACTTTTCATTTTTTCTCCGACAGAACTTTTCAACGACGAACGATTCGCCGACAGAACGATTCACTTTTCATTTTTTCTCCGACAGAACTTTTCAATGACGAACGATTCGCCGACAGAACGATTCACTTTTCATTTTTTCTCCGACAGAACTTTTTACCGGCGAGCGATTCGCCGACACAACTGTTCATCTGCTCCTGGGTTATAAAACATAGGTATTCGACATGTAGACCTGTTTCCGTTTAGCTCCCTTTTTATCCCTTTAGGATGGGAAACCATCAAATGACTTCTCCCACTCTGGGCGGAGCGGGAGGGAGTGTCAGACTCTTACTGACTAAAACCCATCCATGTTCCTTCCTCGCCCTTTATGTTCCGGGGCCGCGGTATCTCTTTCGAACAGGCCCGCAACCCCGGCAGGCTTCGGCCCTTGCGGGCCCCTCCCCTTATGCTGACATCTCTTTTAGACGCGCGCGAACACGAACGCGCCGTCGACACGGCCTGTCGTCGTCGTTAGACGGACGGACGGCTAGCTAGCCCATAGCCAACCGTCCACAGGCCCGCATCTACGGTGGCCGGTAGCCACGACGTGGCCCCGACGCCCGGTGCGTCTCCCGCGGCAGCCGGGAAGAGAGGATCTCTCTCTCTCTCTCTCGTTCCGCCACCTCCTTCGCTAGCATGACTGCTTCGCAGAAGGAAGTGACGGCTTCCCATTCCGTCTCGCTCCGGACCATGGATTGAACCAGAGCCGGACGCGAGAGATCGCCGCTACGAGGACACGGCGGTGCTCCGCCCACGCAGGGTAGACTTCCACCGTGTGCTCCACCGTGTCCTCCGGTCGATCCTCGCAGCGGAGACACCCGGGCGTTTCCTCTCGCCCGATTCTGTGCAGGTACCTCCCGAAACATCCGTGTCCGGTGAGGACCTGCGTCAGGCGGAAGGTGAGGACGCCGTGTCGCCTCTCCAGCTACTCCTCAAAGAGGGGACTTACCGCCACTATCGTGGCGTGCCCTCCGTTTAGCTCCCTTAGGTGGATATTGGTACTTACAGAGATGTATGAAAATAACATTTTTTTAGAAAAATGCATGTTTTATTCGGGCTAGGGGCGCGGGCGAGGTGTCCAGAGACAGGCTAGCGAATTTTGGAATAAAACTTGTTAGGTGCCGAACAAAAGTTTTGAGTTTTGGTCAAAAAACCAGTTTTCGAAAGAAAAAAATTGGAATTTCACCCCACAACCTGGAGACCGGGACACGGAACGCGGACCAGAATTCAGGGAAGAAGGGTGAGGACTTTGCAACTATAATCTAAATTAAAATGTGAAAGAAAATTTGGAAAACCCATTAATTTTAAGGAATTACTCTGAAAATAAGGGATGGAGTCCAGACGCGCGTGTGCGCACGATATGGTCAGAACACAGGCGGATGCCTAGTTTGGTCTAGAAAAGCCGAAAACAGCTTCAAAATCGCACGTCTAGAATAGAAGATATCAACGTTTTCGTTTTTGACTGGCTCCCTTAGGTGGATTTTGGTACTTACTACTGTTTTATTCGGGCTAGGGGCGCGGGCGAGGTGTCCAGTGTTTAATTTTATGTATTAGTATTATATTGTATTATTGATTGTATTTTGTGTGTATTTGTGTGTTTCTTTAAAACAATAAACGGAAACAGGTCTACATGTCGAATACCTATGTTTTATAACCCAGGAGCAGATGAACAGTTGTGTCGGCGAATCGCTCGCCGGTGAAAAGTTCTGTCGGAGAAAAAATGAAAAGTGAATCGTTCTGTCGGCGAATCGTTCGTCATTGAAAAGTTCTGTCGGAGAAAAAATGAAAAGTGAATCGTTCTGTCGGCGAATCGTTCGTCGTTGAAAAGTTCTGTCGGAGAAAAAATGAAAAGTGAATCGTTCTGTCGGTGAACCGATCAACGGCGAAACGAATGTCGGAGAAATGTTTCAGAATCATTTAATTATGTGACGAATTCATCCATAGTTCAATTTTAATAAGCAGTGGTAATGATATATTTTTATATCCATAGTCAAAGTTTCGCGCCAATCTTGTTTGTTTACATTTTATTTTTCACATTTTAACACACAGACACGTTTAGATTCGACAACAGATATGACAAATATCATTTCAAATATTATAAACAACATGAGAATACCCAGATCTTAGCGTAATTTATTAATATAGGACCAATAACACGTAATATTCATTACCACTACTTAATTTTGTATTCGAAAATAGACGACCATTTTTTTTTTCTTTTTTTTTTATATTTGTGATGTGTGAAAGCGATTATTCAAATCGATTCTTTTTTTTTAAATTTAATTAACTCGAGTAGTTTATTTACGGAATTAAGCAAATCGATACATGGAAAGTAAAACAATTTTGTTTATATTTATTATAACATTGTTAAAAAGCTTTAGTTAAGAAATCTTAATAGTTTTTCGTACATTGTACCAACCCAACAATAAACAGCACAGATTTACCAAAGGCTAAATTCGCGCCGATTTTTTTTCCTTACCAAAATTTAAATTAAGAATGGACTCGCTGTTCAAAATTACATTGTACTTCAATGTAGGTAATTTATTGTGATTTTTTTTTCGTTGGTTGTCAGTGCGCCAGGGATGAAAGGTTATAATATACTCTATGCCAGGGATCTAGGTACTGATTTTTAGGTGTGGTGAAAATTGGTTTGGTTCCTACCATGATAATTGTATTTAGTAAACAAAATGGGGAATCGTATGATTATTTTACTGTGTTCGGTTGGATTAGTTATTGGGATAGACCATTTTATTTTCAAATACTTTTTTTAACACCCTTTTCTATCGCTTTGGTAGGCAAAGGCCTTCCCATGACTTTCTAATTTTATTTATTTCTCGCCTTTTCCGAACAATAATTTTAATCGTCAATTTTCATTTAATTTTTAAAGAGAGGCCGAGGAGCTCGTTGTTAAATAATAACGGCCGCTCGGGTCGACGTTTAGGACGCCTTGCTTGCCTAGGTTGGTCTGTGGATGGGTGACCCATTACATACCGAGTTTCCTCCGTGCCTCTGAAAGCAAGTTAAGCAGTTGGTCCCGGCTGTCATTTGTAGTTCTTTGAAAGTCGTTAGGTACAGGTAGTATCATCACCCAGTACCAACTGGGTTGTGGAGGTCAGATAGGCAGTCGCTCCATGTAAAATACTGGTTTTCAGTTAGACTGGAAGTCGACCCCATAATAGATGGGAAAAGGCAAGGCAGATTATGAATTTTCATTTGATTTTGAATACTTACATAAGCTTGGTTTAGTAACAACGGTTTTAGCATCCTTAATATTTATTTATCATTCAATTTTTCCGATCCTTGGCGCACTATATCCAACCTTCAGACATAACAAAACAAAATTCACAATAAATGATTAAAGTAAATAAAAATACTTTATAAATGTGAATGTATGTGTATAGTCACAATTACATTCCTAATTTAAATTTTGAATTTAAAAATTCGACGCGGTTTTAGCAAGAGGTTGTCCGTTCGTACGGTTGAAAATATTAATAATTCATTTTCAGATTTTGTCTTTGCTTAAACTATGAGACCTCATATTTTGCCACACGGTGCTAGTTCGGCAACGGCGTTTCTCCAAATTCTCCAATCCAAAAGTTTTTAAAGGAAAGATTATCATCAAAATGTTGACTTGAAGCAAGAATTTCGTTATTTGTTTAGAGTTTAGAGAGTTCTGTGTTTATTAACTATTAATAAGTCAACCAAAAGCAACGAATAATTACTATTCTACATGATATTATTAAAAAAGTAGTATAAAAGGATTCATTTCAGAATTTAACCAAGGAGTTTTTATTGTGTCTCAAAACTTTTTTCCAAACTTAATTTTATTGCGAGTATCGATTAGGCTGAATGCAACTTTTTAATCGTAATGATGAAACTCGGGTTTACGGTCAGCACTACGAAGTGATATGTCATGTGATAAGTTGGTTGCAACATTGTTTTTTTTAGTAATATTTGTCAAGACTTTGATCGTAATTTTTTATGAAATGATGTGTGAATAATGGCAAAAATAAGAACGCAGATAGAAGGTTACTGTTTTTATTTAGCTTTTCCAGTTTGTTTAGCAAACGAGAAGCTTGCCTATGTACATTATTTCCAGCGCATCTACATTACCTCGTTTATGGAAGGGTGCAGTAACATGTGTTTTATAAATATTTGGCAATACACTGACGCCGTTTTACCGACCTAAACACGTTACTGGAGATATTAACCACAAACATATGGTATGAAACAGGTTCCTAGACATATTTTTCATAAAAAAATCGAATGCTGAAAGTTCACGAAAATTCTGTAAATTTTTGACAAATTCGCATCACCCTGCCGATTCAGCTGATGTGTCATGTGTCAAAATCTTGTCGTGCATAGTGGTTAATGTAACTAAGTTCTTTCCCGAAACAGTTTTGTCTCAAAGAGATATACATTCATAGAATAATCGGATAAGATATACGACTAATACCTATCGTCTTTGTTACACAGAATAAACCTATTCTATTCTCACTCAAAAATACACGATTGTGCAAAACCCATTTGAATAGATGAAAACAATTATCAAACAATGTAGGGCTTTCGCAGACTAGAGACAAGAATGTCTTGAGGGGAAAGCGTCAAGATAGCCCGCGAAATTCAAATTTTCGTACGTTTTTTGCAATTTACAGGCCAGTGGTAGGTTGTATAAAGTTAAAAATATCGTACGCGACTGTAAAACGTATGTAATTATAGAGTTATAATCATCAGAATCATCAATGCAACCGTCTAAGTTCATATAAAACAAGGAGCGACTTTGGCTTTGAACAAATCTTTCTATTTATTCCCTTTGATCGTTTTGTCAGTAGTGTGGGAAAGCCCATATTACTTGACTAGCCCGCGACCACAGAATTAATACAACCCGCGACCTACGATGCGTGAAATTATTATAAAAATACTAGCCGATGCCCGCGGCTTCGCCTGCGTAAAATTATATACAAAAACCTTCCTCTTGAATTACTCTATTCATTAAAAAAACCCGCATCTAAAATAGTTGCGAAGTTTTAAAGATCTAACCATACATAGGGACAGACAGACGCGGCGGGAGACTTTGTTTTATAATAATATACTAGCCGACCCGACAGACGTTGTCCTGTCCTAACTACCTACTACTACCTACCTACTACATCCTGTCTTTCAAGTTGGATCAAACTGCACACGGTGTACGAAATTTGATTAAAATCGGTCAAGTAGTTTAGGAGTCCATAGCGGACAAACAACGTGACACATAATTTATATATATTAAGATGTAGTGATGATGACTTCCCTATTTGAATCGGATATTATTAACAATGTCATAGGTTCGAATGGTTTTGCCTGGAACTCTAATTCTTTTTCGAAAATTAAAGTAGCCCAACATACCACTTACAACGTCATCAGCTAGCCAAGTACCTAGTAAAAGTTCCGTCAAAATAGGCCCAGCCGTTTTGGATATTATCCAAGACAAACAGACAGACAGGCACAAATCAAAAAAATCTTAAAATGTGTACTTGTGTACTTTTATACGCGTTCGGTAAAATGCTGTTATTTCTAAGTTATAAACAGACTCTTCAGTTTTATAAAAAAACTTAAATTCCTTCATATAATGACATAAGCTTCATCTATGCAGAGGTCTAGAAACACGACATTTCTGAGGGTACTTAAATAACGAAACTGAAGGAAACTCTTTAAAATCCTAGAGTTAAAAATATAGATTAGATAGGGAATAAAAGTGTGAATGGAAGATAGTCATTTTTGCTGATAAGGAAAGCCAACAGCTGCACTGCGTTGAATGAAATAGGTACCTGTCACACGCATGACAAACTTCTGACTTTCTTCCTCTTCTCTAGTTTTTCTCTCTCTTCTTTTTATTTCCGAGATCTGAAAAATCACAAGTTGTGACTTTTGTACTCGTACGGTGTTTTCTGACTGTCGAAACTATTGTTAAAGTAATCGATACAGGTAAAACAGCCCTACAAGTAAATTGTGAAATAACTTTTATGATACATGTTAGCGATATGCATAACATCAGTAATCACTGCCCTTTTCCTAATAACTCTCATCATCATCTGCCTAGCCGACCCTAAGGTCAGCTTCTGGTTTTACCGGATGCAGCTGAAAACCAGTATTTTACATGGAGTGATTGGTTATCTGGCCTCCACAGCCTAGTCAGCACTGGGTAATAAGATACCCCAGACAAGACATGCATCAGTAGTGATATTTTCATTTTATTCGGATAATCTTCCTTAACGAAAATAAACTTTATAAAGCAACAACATAACGACAGCGCGTCGGGTACCGTAGTTCTAAACGTTATCTGTCTCGGCGTAAACTGAATAATATACTTTATTTCTAGTGTCATAATGACCAAAATTTTAAGAAAATGTAAGTCCAAGGACATAAAACCGCTGCTCGGGCGTCCGCGTCATCCATTAAGTCTGTATCTACGAAAGTGGTCTTCATCAGAAATACAAATTAATCAAGTGGTAAATCCCCATTGGATTGGAATACCTTCAAACGACAACACCAAAATATTCAATGTATTTTCTCTGAGTTACGTTCGAATTAAAATGTTTAAACAACAAAACTCAACAAAAGGTTAAAACAAAAATGTCAAACACTAGGAAGATATGTTGTTAAATCTTGAATTCCAGACTTATCGTATCAATCTAGATTATCATTTAGGCAATCGTGAGTCTTAACATCCGCCATCTTTCGTGTGCTAGGGTATTACCCGGCGACAATAAATGTAATAAAATAATGTTGCCATACACAAAAGTTAATTTCTACCATTTTGGATTTTAAATAACTCATTGTTCACTCTCTCACACATTCTGATTCATTTTTTTACTTTGTTTGGTTCTACTTATAATGTCAGTTTATGTAATACACTACTAGTTTGTTTTAGAAGTGAACTGTTTTAGAAGAAACGAAATCACTGTAAGTAATGCAGGAGATTTAACTATCACCATTTACTATACCCGAAGCCGAAAGGCAAGGGCGTTTTCCCCGTCATTGCGATAATTATTTTGTTCTGGACTATACTTGGGAACCTACCAGTTACGGAGGTATGGAGATCATTGTTCTAACTTTTTCACTCTTTGAGTGAACAAAAACAGAACTCGCGTGACTGTCACGCTTTTCGTAGCGATGCGCTGCTACGCCGTAGCGGATGCTACGAGTTTTCTCTTCTTTTTTTCAGTTTTTTTTTACGGTCATAACTTTATTTAAATACCTCCATAGTCCATGTAATAAAAGTAGGCAAGCAAAACATGATTTTCCAGAAGTCTGCAGTTTGCCTGTTTCATTGGCAAATAAATAATAAATAAATAAATATCGCTGGACAATTTACACACTGCGCCATCTAGTGCCACACAAAGCAACGAGGCTTGTGTCGTGGACACCAGATAGTTGATATACTACATATATACCTACTTTTTTTGTACTTAAATATATACTTATTTTACATAATTATAAACATTCATGACTCGGAAACAAATGTCCATGCTCATCACACAAACATTTGCTCCTACCGGGATTCGAACCCAGGACCCTAAAAACGTAAGGCAGTTTCTACTACCGCAACGCCATTCGGGTCGTCAAAGTGCTTCGCACCTTTTTACATGAGCCTAAACACAACGGGCAAAAGTGGGTTTCCTTGGGGTTCCCTGCCTAACCCTACCGGAATTACAAGTGTGATGTTGTTTGTTGATGTAGTTGTAAAATATTAAAATAATCTTACCACGATGGTAAGAAAACAATTATTCTGGTAACATTTACTCATTGCAAAATGCCCGCTATCTCTTCGTTCTATTTATATTTTCATTGAATTCGCGCTGCTACACGTTGTAAGAGGCAAGCGTACACAATAAAATATAGACTCTATATTTTAGGTGGTAAGATCTAAAATAACTTGTGTATTGAAAAGTTTCGTCACTCATTTTGTTTCTATAGAAGACAGGCTGCGATTTTTTTAAGGACTGGTTACAACTCAGGCAGCCTGCTATTCAGTCTTGATTATGCCTTGTATTTGCACGTCTGCCTTCGCAATCAGTCAGTGTTTCAGCAAAGTGATTTACGTATAATTTCGTTTTTTTTTTATAAATCAGGTGAGTACCTACCTATCGAAGTTTTAGTTAATTACGTCTGTTTAAAAAATTAATCCTATCAATCGTGTACCTAACACGTCGTCTATGTAGGCAGTAATTTTGACATAGGGATGAGCAAGTGACAAAAATATGTCGATATTTATCGTGTCGATATTTTCAAACAGAATCGATAATTATCGAGTGAAAA
This sequence comes from Xestia c-nigrum, assembly GCA_916618015.1. NCBI lineage: Eukaryota > Metazoa > Arthropoda > Insecta > Lepidoptera > Noctuidae > Xestia > Xestia c-nigrum. The sequence goes on along the minus strand of OU745245.1, from coordinate 5,455,340 downwards.
ATATCGATATGTCGATATATCGTCTGTTTTCGTACGATTATTCATACATATTCCCAAAGCATACAAACTTTGTTGAAAAGAATAGAAGAAAATATTTTTTATTTATTTATGCCTGAGCCTAAACAAATACAAACAATTTAATCAAACTAGTAATGGACACGAAACCAAAGTTGCGTTTAAATAAATCGAAATTAATATGAATTCGATACTCTAAAATAAATATCGAATATCGATATAACGCAATTAAAAATATCGACGATATATATCGATATTTGAATGGCAAAAATATCGATATTTAGATATCTGGATATTTTTTGCCCATGCCTATTTTGACATTCTCTTAGTTAAACCTGTGGTTAAACTATGGCATACAGACTTACATCTACATATAAAAACTAAATTTATAAAAGCACATTGTTCGCGCTTTGATTTGCAGTTCATATTTTATCCAAGCCATCTTCAAGGAATTGATTCCAATTTAATTAATCACACAAATAACAAACAATGGCTAGGTACCTATAAACAACAACAAATTACCTAAGCATAGATATTTAATGAGCTAAGTATTTCAATCTGTCAAATTTATTTAATAGATTTTCTTCTTAGATTTTTGACTTTGTCGTTGAAGCAGAAGGTTCAAGGTCAATTGGGAAATTTTGACAATTCGGGTGGCGTGTGCTGGCGTCTGTACAGTGTACATACATTATTATATTTAGTTGGTCGCAATTGTGAGTTTGTGATAGGTATTCACCGGACACAGTGGGTGGTTGAATGTGTTGGTTTGACGAATTTTGTTTTTTTTTTTCATTATTAATCTGTATTATGGTAGAGATTTCTCTTTATCAATGATGAGCTTCGCGCCTACGCACAAATCCCCAAACGGTACATATATTTATAAGGTAATATTATACTTAAAAGTAATGCAACTTGAATGGTAGGTAATTCGATTATCGTAATCTTACCAAGTACAGGTACTTATCTCAAGATACATCCTAATAATAATATGTAGTAGATAAGACAAACGATGTCTGGTAAAAATGATTTATTTTTAAATTAATTTAAGGAGAAAGGACAATTTCACCGAAAACTTATTATTTGCCTACAGATTTTTCATTTAACAAGTTACGATTGGTTAATACGCGAACGACATAGGTTATTTCGTAATTTAACATAAACAATTTTGGCAAATAATTCACTTATGACCGTTTTATCATAATGTACACAATTTCCTAAGATTTAAACCTATTAAATAGCCAAAAGGGTATTTTTAATTAAAAAATAACAGAAACTTAAGGCGATTACATGAGCTAAACGCGAGTTTTATAATTACTAAAAGTATATGATTCACTGCTATAAACAAGACCAGAAAAATATATGATATACGAGTACTTACTTCAGGATATATGCTAGCATGATACTGTTTTGAAAACATAGTACAATTAATTTGGCTCGATAAAAAGAAATCACGAACTTACCTCTTAAAAATATCTTTCAAACAATAAAAAACATACTAATATGCATGTGATCATTCTGATTTTTTGGCAAATAATTCTCTAAGTAATATATTTAGCATGATACTGTTTTAGTTTTTTAATCCAATCAATAGTTTTTTTTTGTAAATCGATCAAAACCACTCATTTCACGCTATTTGGCCCGCAGTGGCTGACGTAACAACCACTTTGTAGTGCAAGCTGATTAGAACTTTATTCTAACAGCATTTCAAACGAAGTTTGAACCACCATAAATAGGGTTGCTAATTTAGCTCGTCTAAGCGCCTTAAGATGCAATAGCGAGCGAAGCGAGCACTAGCCGTGGGGCACCCCGACTCGGACAGGTAACACGAAATCAAAGCGTTTGTTTCAAGCAGCCCAGTTAAAGGCACTTTTGGATTATCGAAACAAAGACAATAAAAAAATGAAACTACCATCACCCATGACCATTTGTATGTATTTTAATATATATTAGTTTATTTTATATGCTTATTTATGTATTAGTATGTAGGTACCCATTTACGTATTTAATTTTATTCTTGCAAAATGGTATGTTTCTTTTTTTTTATTGTACTCTATCACAATGCTGTCTTATTTGACCCAATGGTTGACTGGTAGAGAATGCCATGTACCTACCACTATTGTACATGAAGTTTAAAGGTTACAGGGTAAGTACAAGGCAATGAAGGCACGCAAAGAAGCAAGGCACTCTTTTAAATCAGAATATTGTTAGAAAAGCTTGGTAACATTATTAGATGTAGCCAAGATGTGCGCATTAAAAGTGTTCATAGTAAAAACAAAAACCACAATTCAGAAATAAAATAATTATTTATTTCAAAATAAGCCGTGACCGTGGCAACTAAGATATTATCTGACTCACATTGACAGTGCCCGTTTACGAACATGACGCATGGATCTGGATCAGCACAATTTAACCGACCATTATTATTAACTCAACCATTTAAAAAGGGAAGTAAATGATCCGACACATGCGCCTTTTTAGGATGTGATATCATTAAATAACTTCTCCCACTCTGGGCGGAGCGGGAGGGAGTGTCAGACTTTTACTGACTAAAACCCATCCATGTTCCTTCCTCGGCCTGTTCGAAGGAGATACCGCGGCGCGGTATCTCTTTCGAACAGGCCCGCAACCCCGGCAGGACACACGCGCCATCAGCTAGACATTTGAGTGTACATGACATGCTTTCAACCACTAGGGCACATTCAAGTCAAGAAAAGACGTAGGTTTCCAGTAAAGGATAGCTTTCTAGTACATCACGGAATATGGGCTATGCGATTAGACAATAATAAAGAAATTGAATTTATACAATGCAAAGATTTCGCTTGCTCAATAGCCTCGCTATTTCCTTCGTGATACCCTTTACCTTTCCTTTGGTGACTTTAAACCCTGCGAACAGAAATGGGAGCCTCGCGCAGGAAGGTTACATTGACTACGCCTTATTACAAAATATTTAAATTTTTAAGTGACCTCGAATTTACTCTAAAAAACATCGAAACTGCGCAACAAAAAATTTGGATAACAAAAACACGCCAGCACACAACGTACAGTGCTTCCCGTCATTTAATCAACCGGCAGCGCCAGGTCATCGTAGGCATTTTACGCTTTGACAATATTACCTATAACAACTGTAGTGTAAACTTCATAAGTCAGCCGTTTGGTCTTGCTTTTAAATATTCTATTCTATTATATCATTATCACTTTCCGTGCATTCCGAGATTTTAAATTATCACTCACAGCGCTCACATCAATATTTTGCGTTCCGATATAGATTTCACGATTATGACAGCTAAGAACTGTCATCAGGTTATTTGACAGCGCTCACGGTGATATTTATTTGGAGCATGGTCGGTGTAATCGCAAGATGGCGTATGTCATGACGTCATCTATGACGATTCAAGGGATATCGATATCGCGCTTGTGATCGCGCTCACGGTAATTTGGAACGGGTTTATGGACGCTCAAAGCGTTTACAGCCTTACTCGGAACGCGCCGTTTGTACCTTAGTTTTTTTAACAATGTTTAAGATTAGCGTGATTTTGTGACGCATAACCTTCGATCAATAATTATTGATCGAAGCGCGTAACATTTACAGAGAATAGTACATTTTGATACAAGTGGAGAAAGTTTGTTCCACTATATTCAGATTGAACGTGCGCAGAGAGCGGTTCTTAAGGTGTGCTGTTTCAACACAATAGGCCAATAAAATTAGCTTAAGAGCCTATACTACCTCAAATGGCTTAGCAGAATCCTTCGATACGCCGAAAATACTGCAGCATAAATTTTGAAATAAATATATGGTAAAGTTGAGGATTATTGTTAAGTCCTATATTTGGCGAAAACACGATTCCATACAATTTTCTCGATAGAAAAAATATCCAAAGTTACCTCTAAACTGAACAATAAACCGCTGGCAATCTTATAATACTTAAAATAAGATCATGAAACTTTTTATACTAACTGAACTATCTATAGAGCAGGTCTTATATTATTGATTTTTTTGAATTTCCTTTTTTTTCGCCGAAAAATAAATAGCCTATAATAATCGGTCATATCAAAGTTGGTTCCCTGCCGCGCGCCACCCGCGCTCAGTCCTGCTCCGGCTTCCGTACGGGAGGGCTGTGTCAGTTTGCGCTCAGGGCACATTACGCAATTCAACAAATAAAAATAATGAAATACATGAGTTTATAGTGTTTGCGTGATGGGAAATAACCGAAATAAAAATTAGAAGCGACAGGGTTGGCGTAAAGAATTTCTCAAACATATGATCGAAATGAAGTATCTACTGACCGATTTATTTAGGTACAATATTAGTGATTACAAACATGTAGGTGAATATGTAGTAGATACACACGTTTGGAGCAGTTTCTGTGTGAGTAGACCAGGTACATAATTACCGTACATACAATTATATTTTATTTACTTTCAAAGCGCTTGGCGGCTGCAGTACGGGTTACAGGTTCGATTCCCGCACGGATCATGTGTTAGGTATATTATAGGTCTACAAATAGTTGTGAAGACTTGTGTTTGTAATCGCACCGTCTACGTTTGGAACTTTGGAGCAATCAGTTTAGGGTAGATAGTTAGACGATAGAATTCTCTTTATTATGTACTTACACCATTTAAATTCCAGATTCAAAAATAATAAAAAATATCCTACATAAGTTTGTTTTATTTGCACATACAACAAAGTGTAGATTTTATACTTTTATTACTCCAATACTTACCTATTTCTCCAATTGCTCCTGAAAAAGACGGTGCAGTTACAAACTCAAGTCTTCACAACTATTTGTAGACCATCACATAATAACACATGTTCCGTGCAGGAATCGAACCTGCGACTCGTACTGCAGCCGCTAAGCGCTTAGAAAATAAAAAAAATATAATTGTAGGTAGCTGCAAGAAACCAAACTATTGCTTGTTTCACACACACTTACCTACCTATCAAATATTCATAGTCATACAAACCATGCCTTGAGAATCATGAACACAACAAAAAAAAACCAATATGCTGTTATGCGCAGTCATACATTTCGTTTTTTTTTTATAGTGGCAAAGCGTTTTACTACCACGTCAATGTATCCACAGAACCAGTAATGCAAATCCGCTCTGTTTCAAAATCCATTTTTTGGATCGGATGTTTGATCCAATCCGGATTATCCGGATTTTAGGGATTTTTCACGAAAATAAACAAATCTACCCACATTCTGTTTCTTATTTTTGTGTGAATGGGAATTTAATTTTGTTATTTGAAATTATTCAAATTCAATACCTTGGTTGGTTTGGTTTTGAAGCCTTTTCCCAACTATGTTGAGGTCGGGTTCCAGTCTAACCGGATGCAGCTGAATACCAGTATTTTACATGGAGCGACTGCTTATTCTTTGTAAATATATATTTTATTGTTTTTTTAATATTAAAAAAAAAACATTATTATGGTCCGCCCGGAGCGGGGTCCAAGCTACCAGTGGTTATCGGGGATCCAGACACAAGAACCTCCTCACAATACGGGCCATATCGAAGAGAACTGCCTCCCGAAAAATGTCCTTGATCTAACGGCCTAAAGAAAGCCTCGACAGACATTCGTCGTCTGGGCCTATCTCACTTGTAAACGTCTCTTTGTGCCTATTGACCTTGGTAGCGCTCCTTCAACTTCATATCAGTTACGTTAATGCTTTCGACATACCCAAATACTTGTACTTAGTTTTCGGATGAGGAGAGGTATCTCAGGTGTACGGAATCCGAGAACTGAATTCCCTTGGATACCATAATCGCCCTTCGCTTTACATACATTACTGCACTTTTGTCCACACCAAATTCTATCCCAATGGCGTTACTAAAAGTTTCAGTTACTATTAGCTAGGTATTTCCATCAGTCGCAATTTGTTGCGGGAAAAGAGTTTTGGATCATCCACGTGAAGAAGGATAAGTGGTACCTGACCACTTCTCCTCAACCGGCAGCCTAGCCCTGAATCCTCCAGCAATGTGCTATGGGGATTCAGGGCTAGACATAACTAAACTAACTAAGTTTTTTGTAGAGTCAGACTATCGCCCTGGAATAAACAAAAAACCTATGTAATTTTTGGAGACAAAATATGACCCAATAATAATAAGGCATCTAAAGTGCTATCGTCGTTTACCCTACTACGATTTTGGTTACACTCAATTCCTGCTGCGGAAAAAGCTCGCTCTGAATCGACGTCGAATGCACTGAATCTAAATATATATAATTCAAAGGTGACTGACATAGTGATCTATCAACGCACAGCCTGAACCACTGGACGGATCGGGCTGAAATTAGGCATGCAGGTAGATGTTATGACGTAGGCATCCGCTAAGAAAGGATTTTGATCCATTCTACCCCCAAGGGGATAAAATAGGGGATGGAAGCTTATATAAAAGTCCGTCAGTTTTAAAGTTAGGATCTTCTAATTTTGTGTTTAGGCTGACGATTGAAAATTAATTTATGTGTGTTTCAGCGTTTTTAATAACTCCACGCCGAAAGCTTATAAAGGGGATGAAATTGTATGTGAAAAATCCATAATTTTCGACGTAAAAAGTACCAAATTTGTTATCTGGGCTTATGATTGGAAGCTGACGCAACGGCTTTATTAGAATTTAAACCCTTGAGGGGTGAAGAAAGAGCAACATTTTGTTTTTAATTTTTTGAGTCACCAAAAAGTATCAAAGTTAGTAAGTCGTTAGTTTTGTAGGGACCTAGGTAAGCCGAAGATTATGGACTTACGGCAGGAGCAGAAAAAGAAAGTATGGCAGCCGCCGCTCCTGTGGGTGCCGCCCGCTCGCACCAACTTGCTGCAGCATGCGCCACAACAGATGGTGTCACAACAGATTGATTGCTTCAATTGTACACTAAGCGAAATCACACGGGCCGCATTTTGCGCAATTACTTTAGTTTGTCAAATTAATTAATTTATTCAAAACATAAATAATTTAACTTTAAACATAACTGCTTTATTGTATTAAAATCAAAATCAATCAAAATCAAAGCATTTATTTCAAGTAGGCCAGTTACAGGCACTTTTGAATTGTCGAAACAAAAATGAACATTTAAAGTAGCTACAGTCCCAGTCACAAGGCATAAAAACTGTGAAAGTACTGTAGTTGCCCATTCCCTAGCGTAGATCTCTATGGAGAAGAACGGGCAAGAAACTCCATGGACACTCTTTTAAATCAAAATTTTGTTACAAAATCTTGGTTACATCATTCATGTTGAGATGGTATATTATGTGAGAACAATGTAGCAAGATGTGCACGTTAAAAGTGTCCATAGCCAAACAAAAATAAAATACAACTCAAAAACAAAATAAATAATTCAAATAAACCATGGCGAGTAAGAGATGACCAGTCACAACTGACAGCGCCCGTTCACGAACATGACGCATGGATCAGCACCATTCAGCTCAACCATTTTGAAGGGAGCTAAATGGTCCGACACACGCGCCACCATCAGCGAGACATTTGAGAGAGCATGACATACTCTCAACCGCCAGGGCACATTCTAGTCAAGAACTGTCGTAGGCTTTCAGTGAATGATAGCTTTCTAGTACATAGTACTCATTAGGTACCTAAACCTGTAATAATAGTTGTATGTGTTGTTTAAATAAAATAAATAAATTTTGTATAGCAGAACGAGATAGAATGAGTAATTCTCGATATCGTATTTGATACCAACTAGATTTTTTTATTTTGTAGATTTCTGTTTTTTTTTCTCTTCTGCATTTCTGATCTTACTTTTGATGAATGAAGATGAAGTCAAAATAAAAATCATAAATGGCGCCGACGAAAGATTGTGTATTTTTAATCGTGGGTGTCGTTTCCGTGGTTTTTGGTTCGCTGATAGTGAAAATGAGGTCAAAATTAACACGGGGAAAAAAGTTAACAGAAGCAAAAAAAACAGTATTCCTTTTTTTCTACGGCTTCCCCTGATACTATTGTCACCCTGCGCCACTGTTAGGTAGAGGTGTATCTAATCCTACACCCACATTTCGCACATTTAGCTTAATCCCATCAACCGGGCACAAATAATACAATAACACTTTGCCCGTCCCGCAAATCGAACCCAGGACCTCATGCTCAGTAGCGCTTGCGTCAACTCGAACAACGATGCAGTCTCACACATGACCCATCAATATTTTCACGCGAACGAAGTCGCGGGCAACAGCTAGTATGTTTATAAGCGGCCTCCAAGAGAAATATCAGTTTCAGGCTTTCAGCTGATGAGCACATTTTCGAATATTCTCGCGGAAATGTAGCCCACGAATAACAATTTCTTATTGTTCAGAAAATCCGGATTCGATTTTCAAACCCGGATTTAGAAGTCGTGTAAAAATGTACCGAAATCCGGATTTTTCGGATTACGGATATTCCGGATTACATTCCCTACTGACAGAACCCTGAATGCAATGGTGACTCGCACTCGATTAGTTTTTTGTAACAATAGAATGTATGCAGTGGCTCAGCATCCGTAAAAACTTAGTAGGTTAATTATTTCTTATAAAATACTTGCATTTAGGCCTACTTACTATACAAAAACGGCTGTCACAAATACATACAAGGATAAATTATATTTCCAGTATAAGTTGATCTCGCATTGTATAGGCTTTCGGTACAATAAGAGGTCAGCTTACTTAACTACTGGAAAATTTAGCTTGGAAATCAACTTTCTGTAGGTTTAGTGGGCTATTAAATGAAACCCGTTGATTTAAGTCAGTAAGAGTCTGAAAAAAATGCTATGAAAATAGTTCGGGCGGTGTTATGAAAAAATTGTTCGTATGAGAATTTATGGACCGATTTAAAAAAATCCTTTTTTGTTTGAAGGGTTACCCTAAGGTTATCCCACTGCCATAAAGTCAGGTCTCCGGTCTCCAGAATCTTGGAGAAATGAAAGTAAAATCTCAAAAATAAGCTCATTTTTTTCAATTAAGGTAGTTTTTAATACATTACATTTATTTTGTTCAATCAACGATCAACTGACGATTATCTCCTTATTTATCTGATTATGAAAACGTGAGATCAAAAGCTAGAGCTTGAATGTTTGAATACTATACTATACTTTTTGACGATCCGAATGGCGTAGTGGTAGTGACGCTGCCTTACGTTCTTAGCCAACGGCCACACAGAAAAGACGCAAGACCAGGGCGGGGCGCGGACCCGTCGCGAACAGGGCGCCGTCGCGACTTTTTAACGCATATAGAAAAGACACGGACCCGTCGCAGACAGGGCGCCGTCACGACTTTTTATGGCGCGCACTAGAAGCTTTACCCGGCATTCAACCGTCCGATTTTGATACGACAACATGTTTTCTTCTGAAGATGAAGATGTATTGGCACTGGTATATCTCGCTCATCTGCAGAGGGTTAGACGTTACTGGGTACATCCGGTATGGCTAAGCAATGGACAGAATAGATTTTTTAAATAATGGAGGATCTACATTATTATCCTGATCGTTTTCAAGAAGTATACAAGATGACTCCACAATGTTTTTACATTATTATGTCCAAACCTGCCCTCCGCGCCCTTTCCGCTCCCCCGCTTGCGCCCGTGCAGGCCCGCGCCCTGCCCGCGCCTTGTCCTTTCTATATGTTTTCCAATAGGACGCCGTCGTGACGGGCGTCCCGTCTTTTCTGTATGTTTTACGTCGCGACGGCTGTATACATTTTATATGCAAGTAGATTAAACGGGCGCCGCGACTGCGACGGGTCCGTGCCTTGCGTCTGTTCTGTGAGGTGCGGGCAGGGCGCGGGCCTGCACGGGCGCAAGCGGGGGAGCGGAAAGGGCGCGGAGGGCAGGTTTGGACATAATAATGTAAAAAACATTGTGGAGTCATCTTGTATACTTCTTGAAAACGATCAGGATAATAATGTAGATCCTCCATTATTTAAAAAAATCTATTCTGTCCATTGCTTAGCCATACCGGATGTATCCAGTAACGTCTAACCCTCTGCAGATTAGCGAGATATACCAGTGCCAATACATCTTCATCTTCAGAAGAAGACATGTTGTCGTATCAAAATCGGACGGTTGAATGCCGGGTAAAGCTTCTAGTGCGCGCCATAAAAAGTCGTGACGGCGCCCTGTCTGCGACGGGTCCGTGTCTTTTCTATATGCGTTAAAAAGTCGCGACGGCGCCCTGTTCGCGACGGGTCCGCGCCCCGCCCTGGTCTTGCGTCTTTTCTGTGTGGCCGTTGGCTTAGGGTCCAGGGTTCAAATCCCGGTAGGGGCAAATGTTTGTGTGATAAGCATGGACATTTGTTTCCAAGTCATGTGAGTATGTATTTACAAACAAAAAAAGTATATATGTAGTATATCAACTATCTAGTGTCCACGACACGCTTTCCTTAGTGTGGCACTAGGTGGCGCCGTGTGTTAATGTCCAGTGATATTGATTTATTTATTGATTTATATTATTACACAGAATTCAATTATTACTTTGAATACTATATAATAATAATAATTTATCGGGCAACTAAGACCCTTATATAAGATACATTAAATATCATTAAACAACAGTAACAAACTAATACATATTTTTAACCTTATACTATAACTATACACGCAGCTTTGTCGGCGTCGTGTTTCGTTGCGTGGTGTCGCGTAACCGTCCTCGGAAGCGACGATATACACCCTTCGGCCAAAAGTCCTCTTTCAAGAAGGTCTGTAGATGTTGGGTTGGAACTCGAACCACAAATAACCTAAAGTTGATGTTGTGGCGCGATTCCAACCTTTCCACCCGCAGAATGAAGTTGGTCTTCACATTCAAGTACTGCACGACTTCCTCAGTTGTAGTGTAGTGATGCAGACGTGAAATGTACAGCTGCGTCGTAGGCACAGCAGTGCGCAGCAGCATGTTGGGTCCACTCGGTGCGGTACCGCACAGGGCATCTTCTTCTTCCTTTTTACTTTAGTGAAGCCGTCCTCATCAACCTGGCTACTTCTTGGCACGGAGCATCGGACCGCAGTCAGGTCAGGTTTTTCCTTTTCTGGTTTGTCTAGGCTGCGACGCATCAGATTTGCAAAAGTGAAACAACATTATTCACTTACATTTCCTTAGCTTGCATGCCGCGTCGCGTCGCTATCGTTTTTTTTTCTCTCTCATTTGTGTTATTGTAAGTGAAAAAACCTCTCTCGACCACTCCCTCGCGTTACCACTGACGTTTCTGTCTCATCATAATGCAATAAGTAAAAAAAAAACAACAAGACAGTGAAAAACGAATAATGTGAAGTACAAAAATGAGCTTATTTTTGCGATTTTACTTTCATTTCTCCGGAATCCTCCGGACCAGAGGCCTGACTTTATGACCGTGGGACTACCTTGGGGGTACCCTTTCAAACAAAAAAAAGAATTTTGAAAATCGGTCCATAAATACTCTTAAGAAAGATTTTTTCATAACAGCGCCTGCACTGTTTTAAAAGCAATTTTTCCATAAGAAGGTGTAAAAAAATGAAGTTAGGGAGTATGCCATAAATATTTTTTTATACATTTTTATCTTTTTTTTGAGATACGTCACTTTGTTATAGGACGTGGGGTAATTTTGTATGGATTGTGATCCGTCTTCTTTGCATCGACTTCGCGGTGTCACAGCGGTGTCCCCGCGTGACCGCAAGCCCCATTGTGCGAGCGAGATAAAGAGTTAGGCGGAGCGGTGAAGTGGGGGCGAAATTAGAATTCGAGCTGAGGTTGTATAGGCTCTTAACCCGGACATAATTCATAAACTGCAAGTTTTTTCTTTTTTTTCGGATATTGTGTTGAGTATCAAATGTAAATGAATACCGTGTCGTTAAAAGTCCGGGGTGGTCATTTTTTTTATTAGAAATCATACGATTTCATTGATTGCCAAACTTTAACGTAAAAGTAAAATACGTAACCAAAAACCTTGTTAGTATAATTTTCAGCTGTAGTCAAATGCTACCACCTGATATGAAAATTAAACAAAACCTAAATTCGTTTATGTGTTTTTTTTACCAGTATTCATTTTGTGCATATATATCGTTAAGCAAAAATAATAACTACGATGTTATGTTTGTGCTAAGCTTAATGGAGTATTTATAGAAACATAACACAAAAATTAAACATTATTTTTTAACGTTTAAAGAAAAAGTTATTTCTCAATAGTTAAAAATCGTAACTGTGGAATTTTTGTTTAATTATAATTTTTTGTGCTCTACAATCATGTTTTAATCAAAATTATACAGTTTAATGACACGTTTTTGACATTTTCAAAAATATTGAAAATACGCGCGAGCGACCGGAGTGAACGGGGCGGCGGGCGCAGGCGCGGGGCGGGGAGACACAGCGGCGGCGTCGCGTTCTGTCACCGCCCGCGCGCCGGCGCGCCGCTCGATACCTCATCATAACTTCATTTCGTCGTTTGCGTGCGCGCGTGATTTCTATTGAAAAAATGGAGTTCCCTAATTGCAAGATTTGCCAGTGCGCTTTAAACTTCGATCTAGTTAAAGAAGGTGAAAAGGGACAGAAAAAGTTAATTGCTGCCAGTAAAAGGCCAGGGGCGATATATTTTTAATTTTTGAAGAAAATTTAACATTACATAGTAAGTGCAGAGCGGTGTATACCAATGAACGTTCTAATTAGTGCTGAGAAAAACCAACTAAACCAACAAAGGGCCTAGAAGGTCATTCTCCTTCTCGCACAGTTTTAATGTGCAAGTGAGAGAGAATGACTTTCTAAGCCAATTTTAATTGTATTATTTATTTACACAAGTTATACGTGACACTAAGAGTGTTACGTATACGTAGGTTATTTTATTTGAGACATTGTTAATTGATTTGAAATTTAAATAAATGAGACTGGAAGGCTTGGAAGGACGCGCACATATGTTCGCGCATGCGTGGTGGTAGCGCCTTTTTTTCATTTTGTCTTTAAAATCTCATTTAGCGAACGCATGCACTCCAATACTGCGCATCATTCAAATACTTCTATAAAATTTAACCGGAGACCGGATTCGTGGTTTGTATTTGTGTCGTCTTGTGTGCTTTCTAAGAGTGCTGGTTTCCCTACGACTTTCCTGCAAGAGAGTGATGGGGTCATCGGGTTGGAGGAGGGTGGACCTTGGGCGTCGGATCCTAGATATCGCGGAGGGGACATAACTAGCTGCTGAAACGACTAACGGGTTAGGGTGTTTTTCGGCCCTATCGAAAAAACCCTTAGTGAGTCGCTTCATACACAGCAGTGTATGAAGCGACTCACTAAGGGTTTCACCATCCAGCAGGATGGTGGGGATCTTGAGGTCAACATGAAGTTGCTCATTCCTAACGTACCATGGGGCTCCCGTGGCCTTACGTAAAAATCGGTTTTGGAGGGTCTGCATCCTATGAAGGAGATGGGGTTTGGCGTGCGCGAACACGGGGCACGCGTACGTCATGATGGGCCGAATGCACGCGATGTAAATGCGCAATTTGCACTTGAGTGACAATTTGCCACGTGCATTCAGCAAGCAGTGGAGCCTACCGAGAGCGAAGGCGGCACGCGAACGTACCGTCTTGATGTGCTCACCGAATCTTAGCCGCCTATCGAGAATGACTACTAAGTATCTGGCATGCTTCTCCCAGGGGATCGGCTTGCCGAACATGGTTATCGGACTAGGGGATGGGGGGAATCTTACGCGGGGGCTAGAGAAAAGTACCGCCTGACTCTTATCGGGGTTGACCTCGATTCTCCATTTCCGGAACCGATCGCCTAAGGCTTTGGCGGAGTTTTGGAGAATACGGCAGGTGTTGGATGGACTCCTACCAGAGTAGTAGATGGCCGTGTCGTCGGCGAACAAGGCTAGCTGGGCTGCTCTACTCTTAGGGATATCGCTGGTGTAAAGCGTGAAGGCTAGTGGGAATATCACCGATCCCTGTGGGACGCCTGCACGTATCGGATGAGGGGATGAGAGTGCACCATCAATACGGTATTGGAATGTGCAGTTCGACAAGAAGTTTCGTAGATAGTACGAGACGATCTGGCACACCGAGCTGGTATAGCTTGTATATCAGCCCGTTGTGCCAGACCTTGTCGAATGCCTTCGCGATATCGAAGAACAAGGCACCGGTCATCAGTCCCCGCTGGAAGCGGGCACCGATGTGCTCGACTATGCGGTGCACTTGTTGAACGCAGGAGTGTTGAGGTCTAAAACCAAACTGCTCTGTCGGAATTAAGCTCTTAGCTTCGGCGAAATCTTTGAGTCGCTTATAAATAAGTCTCTCATAGATTTTACCTAACACGTTGAGCAAACTAATGGGCCGGTAACTACTCGGCGAGGACTTGGGCTTACCCGGTTTGGGAATGCCTATTACTGTGGCCTGTTTCCACGCTTGTGGGAACACGTTATTGGCCATGGCGCTATTGAAGATAGCGGTCATTAGCACTATAAGGGCTGGGGAGAAGAGTTTGAATACCCTATTGGTGATTCCGTCTGAGCCAGGGGCTTTCCTATGTTTAAGGCCCTTGATTATATCCTCTATCTCTTCAGGGGTGACTGAGGGTAGGGGATTATCAGGGTCTTCTACGGGGGGTAGCGAGGTCCTGCGGTCGACTTCAGCATCCACCTCGGCGAGGTGGGCTGGGTCTACTGGCTGGGTACTGGGGGAGCATTGCTCTTCAAGACTGTCGGCTAGGCATTCGGCTTTGTCGACGTCGTCGAATGCGACGGTATTATCGGGGCGCGTGAGGGGAGGCATGGAGGCAACTTTAGAGGAAGATTTCATTTTCCTCTGAAGTTCCCAGATTGCCTGGTGGGTCGGTTCGAGTTCGCTGAGCATCTTGTCCCATTGCTCGTCACGAAGTTTTTTGATGCTTCTGCTTACTTTGCGTTGTAAACGGCGCATAAAAACTTTGCTACTCGCACAGGGAAAAGAAGTATAAGCACGGACGGCCGCGTTCTTCTCGGTCAGCAGGTCACGTACATCGTCCGGGAGTTTCCAGCGGTGGCCATCCGCTGGAACTTCCCTTGAACAAACGTTCAGGACTGACTGTACGTGCTCTGTGAACGAGTTGATCGCGGCCTCCGTGTCAGCTACAGTCGCGATATTGTCGGGGATTTTGATTTTTGATTTTTGATTCTGCTGGCGGGGGCTTTGCCCTTCTTCCTCTTCCCCTTTCTGACGATTTGGTAATCGTCTTCGGAGGATGAGGTGGGCGACGATGTTTCGGAGCAATCCGAATCATTTGAGGCGGAGGTCGCCTCGTTATCAGAGATGTTTGTGTCCATCTCTTCGATCGGGGAAGGAGTTTCCTCGCTGGGAGGGGCCTCTATTGAGGCTTGGGACGCGGACGCGGGGTCAGCGGGGGAATTCAGCGCGTCGCTGAATTCCATAAGAGTCGAGGGTATTTCCTCGACAACGGTTTCCGCTTCCTTGAGTCGATTGCTCTCCTCGCGGAAGGAGGCGAGAATTTTCGCGTATTTCTCATTGTTGTCCTTGAGGAGGACTTCAATGAGCGCGTCGAAAAGGACGGCCCACTTATTGGGCTGCGCCATTGTTGGCGGGGACTAGATGAGAGTTAAGCTCATGTCCTAAGAAATCCTAGTCCCGAGAAGGTACGTCGAAACGTGAACCCCTCGGGAAGACAGTTCCCCGAAAAACGAACCCACCCAGTGTTTTTCCTAGTACTATGCTGTGCGAGAAGAAAAACACAAACAAACTCGCCAGCTACACTACTGTCTGATTGGCCAGAGGGGCCTGAAAATAGCTAAAAGCCTATGACTTAACACCTAGCTCCCCGGGTAGGTGCGCCCGGGGATGTGTGGCCTCCCTGAACTTGTGCGAACAGGGAGGTGAGTACCTAAGGTGTGCCCTAAGCTTGTAATCCTGTCGCCAGTCTTATTGTGCGACAGGGCCCTAGTCCCGCAAGGGGCTCTAGTGCAAAAGGGTAGACACTCCCAACCGACACTAGGTGTGTAGCTGTGAACGAAGTCGAAGACTAGGTTTGACGAGGGAAGCCCCCAAGGCCAAGGTCCTAGCTCCCGATGCCAATGGAATGCCTCACCCTGAAGGGGTCCGGCGGGTTGGATTGGGTCACCACCCTCTTGACTTCGTTAGCACCGTTAGGTTTACCGTCAAGAACCACTATGCACTACGGGACGGCGGGCACGGGGCCTTCGATGCCCGGCGTAGCGGCGAACAAGACGGGGGGCGCGGGGTGCGCGGAGAGTCGGCCGTGGGGAGCGGAGCGTACCACGTGTGCACGCTGCGGCGTCCGGGCGTCGAATGTTTTTGAAGACAATCTCATGATGTACTTCCTTTTTTATGCCTACGCTCGGTTTACACACACTAATAATAACGGTTCGAGCGGGAACTATAGGTACGACGCGAGAGCCGCGAGCCCCGTTGAGCCCCGATTTCGTAAAAGTAAACGGTGTCTATGTGTGTGTTGCTCGAGCGCGCTTTGTATGAAAATTGACTTCTGTACCTAGGTATATATTTTGTGGTGCGTCCTCGGTGTCCGATCTAAAAACCTAAATAGGTACCTAACTACCTAGATCTTAATCAACAAAGGAAAAGTTACTTTTGATGTACTAGAAACGTATACAATACAAAACAATAAAAAAACTAACGACGGCTCAATAAAAAAATCAAGTTAACAAACAGCTGCTACCAACTGCTAGTAGTACCTACCTATAGTTTTTTTAAGATATTAATTTGGTAAATAAGAGTTATTTTATTTTTCGTATGGAAAGCAGATCACAAAGGTAGGTTTTAGTTAGCACCTCTAAGACCCGAACATTTAATTTCGATTGTTTGTTGTTCACTTTCATTTAGATTGATTGCTTTTGGAGGTAAGTAAAAATTTTAAGTAAAAATACTTATCAGTACCTACGTGCTAATATAAAAGCATACAATAAAATAACGAGATACGATCTTATTCTTCTTCTATAATGAAATACTTCGTTGTTCGTATCCCAACCAAGTAGTGTAACAAGACGGTAATATTTACGTCATTTTAGGTATAGAAAATGCGAATCGCTCGGGAACGCACACACACGTGACGGCGTTGTGACAAGCCATCCGCGCGTCGCGTTTCGATACAAACCAATTACGGCTTCATGTCGTACGTAATAACGTCTATATTACAATGTGACTTAATAAATATTTCTATAAATAAATATCCGTGGACTATTATTGTTTAATTTGTTTTCATAGTATTAGTAATAATTTTTAAGCTTAAATTAAAAACTTTTGAAATAGTTACGTATTTTGGTTCTCCCAAAAATACAAATATTTTTAATTAAAAAAATCCGTAAAAAGAATTTGTTTAATTTTATTAAATGGGTTAAAGAAAATAGCGAACTGCCCTAAATAGATTGTTGGGCTGCAGTTATCTATAATGCCTAGTTAAGTAAACCGAAAAATATGAAATGTTGCGAACCCCCTTGATTAATGATAGTCACGGATGACTAATTTGTTTAATTTTGTGTTCTATAACAGGAGTTCAAGTAATATAACATAAAATAAGTATTCAGACAAAGTTATCTATTATGCTGTTGACAAGAAATCTTAATTTCTTAAAATTTCGTTTTTCGTTTTTTTTTTATTGACGCGCATCTCAAAAATGTTTAATTTTTATAAATTACATTATAAATTACACTGCTCTATGTTATGGAAAAAGAAAATTTCAGTTATAGAATTATGTCCGGGTTAAGCTAATTTTATTGGCCTACAAGACTTTATCCTACCGTCAAGCTCTATGGATATTGTCAAGTCCTTACGGTTAGGCAATCGTTTGTATTGACCACTGCTATTAAGCAACGTTCTATTTCCAATTTTTCACAGCAAACTAATCGCCGAAACCGTCTAGTTGCCTTAACTACTCCTCTTAAAACTTCTTTTAGTCAAAGATTCTTTGTTTTCCTCGGACCATATATTTACAATAAATTAAACCATTTTTTTCCCTACACTCGTTGAACAAACATAATTGTAAAATAGCTTTACATTCCTGGCTACAAAGCCAAACATGCCACAGAAGCCCTCTTTAACGTATTAGTCTACTCAGACGCATCCACTAACACTCTCTCCAACACATAAACACATACACTCACGCGCATACAAACACACACAAACCTACATTCATCAAAACCATACATACTTTTTAACTTTTTTATTTGTTTTACTTAGATTATTCTACTACTCTCTTTTGTTTCTTTTTATTTTAATAAGCTCACAAATTGTTTGAAACTTTTGTTATTTACTGTGATACCAGATGTAAGCTATCAAATGTGTAACTCTAAACGGTGGGGACCTGGTGACCTTTATTACAGGTGTTACTACCTACCACAGGCACCAGCGATCCACAACCAAAAATCATTCATCTTATGTGTAAATATTGTTTGTATTTCTTGGCTTGTGGTGAGAAATAAACACTTTTTATTATTTATTATACTTTAATTTATTTTAAACAAGTTCAGGTATTTAAAATTGTCTCTGTGGTTGTTTGTACCTCTTTGCTGATGTTGCAACTTGATACATAGGTACACCGCTTTACATACATATATGATATTGGCATTGCATTAAACCATTCCGGAAGTTTTGTTATCTGCGATAATATTATCTATTGCAATTTCTTATTAATTAATCAAACAATAACAATCAATTGAAAAGCGCACTTAAAATAAGTATGTAGATACAGAGACGAACCTCATTTGAAAATGGAACATCTTGGTGCGTCTGGCCGAAAAGCAAAAAAAAAGAAAAACATTGGAGTGTCAATGCTTTGGCGGGAACTTAAAATTTTGCTTAGGTATTTTTGTGTGTATCGCTGTCTGTTGACAAAATGCGTTTTACAAACACTGAGCAGTTGGAATTATTGGAAGCTTACTTTAAAAATGACAGAAATTGTTCCCGTGCACTACATTGGTACCATATTAAATATCTGACACGTATTATACCTACTCGTAAGATATTCATTAAAACAATTTACAATTTACCCACGGAAGTTTTAAAAAGCCAAAACAAATAAAAGGACATGTGATGAAAACATGGGAATTAACGTTTTAACCTATTTTGAAGCAACACCAGATGCCTCAATCCGTAAGGCAAGTCGTGATATTCCTGAAATTTCACGTCCGACTATTCATAGAACCCGTAAGAAATACAAATACAAGTGCCACCAAAATGGACATTGGGTGCAGGCCTTACATGCAGGTGATGATATTAGACGACTTGAATTTTGCAATTGGATAAAAGAAGTAATGGATTTAGACAGACATTTTTTAAAGTAGTGTAATGATTCTAGCCACAAATACTAGATGGCGTTACTAGGCTCGTCGCAATGGTTACAATTCATATTTTTGTGAGATAATTTGCAAATGACGGTGGCGGTAAATTGAGTACTTCGGAAAAAACGTCAATCGAAGACGGACAGGAAAAAACGGTGCTCCGAATGAAATTGCATAAATCGATTAATAAAATAAGGTCATCGTTAATTGGAAATTTGCTACAGATCGTACCTACATACTCAGTTTTTGGTGCCATATTGTGAATTTGTGTGCGAGTAACAGAAGAAACGGGGTAAGTGCTTGCGTCTATTTTACGAGTGTAGTAAGCCAGTTCATTAGAAAAGTTGTGCAAGGCTGACTGTTCCCATTTTGTCCTCAGCTTACGGAAACGCCCTTGTTGGTGGGACACATATTGATGTTCAAGTTCCGGGTTTCGGTTGAAGCAGCAATAATATTACTGACATTGTGAGATTGAGATCTACATATTCGCTACGGTTTACATCGAGCCGGCTGGTCTAGGGGCACGCCGTGCGGTTGAAATCTCGCGACTTCGAGTTCGATCCCAGCTAAGAACAATTATTTTTGTTTTTCGATATTTTTTCCTTTTTGTTTTCTTTGTTACTTTTATATTTTGTTTTGTGTGTATATATATTGCCTTTGTTAAACTTTCAGTTTTAGTCATTAAGGTTAGTACTAAGTAGTTAGGAGTAATTAGTTATTAAGGTGTTAGGATTATTAAGGTTTATACAAGGAGTCATAATCCGAGTAAATAATTTATCATAATATGCTGCCGATTTTCTTTTCGTTCAGTTGACTTAGAACCCCGGACATTACAGTAGGTACGTAATATTTTCTGATGAAACGCAATTTACCAACAACGGAATGTAGGTACCTACAATCGTAAAAATCATCACTATAGGAGTCGAGAAAATCCTAACCCTTAAATGCATGAATTAATAAATTGTACTGAAAAAAATGGTTTCAATTCTTTAGAAGCTGTGAAAAACGGGAAATAAAATAAAAAAAATAACAATTCATATTTTATAGGTTTTTAATAAAAAAATCAAGTTGATGCATTTTTGGGACATTTTGCAAAATAGACTTAAAAAATGCTTTTATTCATTAACTGTGGAAAAAATTGAAACAATCGTTTCCTTTCTTTGCACAAAGGAATACATTGCACTTTGTGCATTTTACAAAGCTCTGTAGCTTACAGCCAGGTCTCTTGCACCGCATGCGTTGGTCGGTTTTAATTTGGCTATGACCAAGATTGTCTAACCGAACGTCAGACGGTGGAAGAACCTGGCACCCTTTCTTTCTTTTTGCCTCTATGGTTTCAGTGATGCTGCTGTTGCTAGGACGTCCTCTTGTTGGCTGGGTCGTAGTACCATAGGTACATAAGACATCAGCCAGCTCTGACCTGAATTCTGACAGGTTTTTCAGCTTCTTTGGATCTGCTCCTTTTCTTGTCTCTAGTTTTGTATAGAACCCAAGAGTTTATAATAGTTAAATCTAAAAGGTGGTAAAAAATCCTCATATACCATTTCCTGGTCTTGACTTATATTATTTAAGTAGACACTCATTTAAATCAAGATTCCCAGATATTTTCGCAGTTCTCCTAATGTTATGACGTCAGGTCTATAAGGTTTCTTTTGTACAGCATAATTATTTGTTTCAGTAACAATTTGTGAAAGAAATTCTTCAGTAAAAAAGTAGGAAAACAATTGGAAAGGTGTCTGAAGGTTCATCAAACTTTCAGGGTATTCTTCAGTTCCATTAAATTTTATGGCATTTTCGTTGAATGGCAGAGGTTCGTTTTTCCATATCAACCTCTGAATGTCTAAAGAATGTACCGGTGCATAATTATTATTTGAAGGAACAGCATCCGCTATTACAATAGGAGGATCGGGTATAATTTCTTCGTTATTATCATTAGACCTAGCCTCACCGTCGTCATCATCATTTTCTAAAACATCTAATAAATCTTGTTGGGTAGGATAAAAATCAAGTTCGTCACCGTCCGACTTGAAATCGTCTTCAGAAATGGCGCCATCTTCTAGCTGGCGCAACCAATACTCAATGTCACCATCTCTCCTATTATTTTCTGCCATTTCTAAAACAAAATAACCAACCACATGCATACCTCACCAAAGCAAAATAAATAAAATCACAAAATGTATAGCTTCAAATAGCAGTAGTAATTTTTACCAATAGTGCATGCTGTCCCATTTTTGCATCAAAACAAAAAAGCTTCCTGTTCATATAAAAATTATGGTAAATTGAAAAAAGCATAAGTTATTGTATAAATAATAGTCATTACCTTTAGAAATCAATTTTTTTTTCTCCAAAATCAGTAAATAACTTCGTGATATATATATCGCCAAAGTGCACTCAACTCAAACCTATTTGAGAAACGCGCGCCAAAAAGTGAAATGTCAATCAGCCACAGATAACAACACAAAATGTCACTAGTTGAGTTATTCTATGGTTAGAGAAGGAGCAAAAGAAACATTTCATACAGCCTAATATATCTAACACAAATATTATGGACGGATATTGGTGGTTTAATTTGGTGATTCAATTTTGGGACACTATGCGTTTAAGGGGAATGCACGAAGGACGCCGTCAAGATTAGATTCTCATTCAACTGCTGGGTCGGCCTACTTCATAATAAAGTACTCATGTTCAAAATGTATGATGGACATTTGGATAGATTCAAGTAGGTACCTTGCAATCTTAGAAGATCTTTTAGAGGCCCTAGGAGAAATGTCGGCAGAAGTAAGAGAAAAACTGTATTTTCAACAAGACGGAGCACCGGCTCACAATAGTCGCATAGCTAGTCTTTTTAAATGAGAACTTTCCACAAAAATGGATTGGTACGAACGGCCCTACCAAATGGCTCGCAAGGTCGCCCCATTTAACGCCTCTGGACTATTTCTTGTGGGGTTACGTTAAGGATGAAGTGTACAAAACAAGCCATGACACCGTTGAAGACCTAAAAGTAGCCATAGAAACAATTTTTAACGCAAATTCACCACATGAAGATACAAAATGCAATTGTAAGATCGTTACCTAAACGTGTTGAATATTGTATTGAAAAAGGCGGTGGTCACTTCGAGCACCTACTAAAATAAATTTAAGTATGTGGAAACAATGCATTTTATTAATTAATTTTAGACATCATGTTTTATACAGAGATTTACTGCTTAAGACCTACACAATCGATTTCTAAATAGAAATAGTGTAGGTTTTTTTTTGTAAATAACCGGGTTCGATTCCCGAACGGAGTAAAAATGTTTTTTAAAATGTATGAATTCAGTTTTTCTTGTTATTAAAATCGATGACATGGTGCCTCAGAACAGATCTTCGTATGTCTTATAGTTTCAGACTTTCCCATACTGACCGATTTGAATGAGACATCATGTATAGTCAGAGGTGAATGTTTTTTTTTTTTTTATTTATGCAATGAACTAATTTGGACTAAGTATAGTGCATTTTTCATATTTTATCTGCACATGTGTAGAAAAAACATGGAAATTGCACGCGTTTGAAATACACTGGATTTTGAACCTAATCGTAGTGCGAAACGAACCAGTTTTCGAGGAAGTGTATTGAAAAAACATTTGCCAAATTAATCTTTGTAAAATAAAGCGATAATAATTAATTGTAGTGAATTAAATAGTAGGTCAACGGGTAAACGGTGAATCAGTTGGGTTGGGTTTAGTGGAGCGCATATATTGACGAAACCAACTGCGTATCTCATGAGGTTCTGCGATGGACTCTTAAGGAGAAGGTGTTCCTGGGAAGAATGTGGAGTTGATCCGTGTGATTTACAGTCTATGCAGTCTACAGGGGGTATTACCGGCCAGCTTTAATGTGTCTGTCGGCTTGTACCAGGGTCGGTTCTCTGGTCCTGTCGGAAGGATCCAGGAAGAGGCACCCGGGTAAATGCTGTTTGCCAATGAATTTGTGCTGGTTGGTGAGAGCAGCCAAGAAGTACATAGCAGTTTTGAGCTGTGGTAGCAAAGACTGGAGAATGTTGGCATGAAATTGAGTAGAACCAAAACGAAGTACTTGTATTGAGATTACGGCGAAACCTTCAGCCCTGTGTCGTACTGTATGCATCAGAACAGGACGCTGGAGTGTGAACAGAAAGATGGAAGAAACGGTTGCATGTAGTGGAGATGAGAATATTGTGGATGTGTCGGAGTCTGGAATCCATAAAGAAAGAAATGAGTACATTAGAGGAAGTCTGAAAGTGGCGTCTGTTACAGAAAAATCGAAAAGAAGTTGTCTATCTTGGTATGGACAAGGACATACTAATGTGGAAGGATGAAACGCATGTTATTAAAAAAGTGATGAAAATGATTGATGTATTATGTGAGGAATTATGTAATAGAGAAAGGAGTAAATGATGCCGTGAGTGTCTGACTAGGGAGTATAGAAGGAAACGTATTGTGTCGACCCCAAGTAGACTGGGACAGAGCAGGAGGATGATGAGTGTTGATAACGCGACTGTTTGTACAAACACACACAGAGATCCCCCCCCTCCCCCCTGCACGCAATCCCCTCTCGTGATGTACCCGCGTGGCTGCGTTCACCTGATGAGGTGCGCAGCCTGATTTTGCTAAGATGCAGCCAAAATATTTTGGAATGTGTGTTGATATTTTGTTTATAATTGCTTAATTACAATAGCTACCGATAAAACTGTATTATCTTATCACACTTTGACCTTGTTAGTACGCTGTAAAATATCATATAGAGGGTGATTTTTTTAAGTGGGCGAGTATGGCCAAATCAGAAACTAATGAAGAATATCGAAAAATGCTCAAATGAGTCTGGAGCCCGGTTTTGATAAAAGCTTAAACGGCATCAATGGATTTTTGAAAAATCCATATTCCTAACCAAGAATTGATTCTTGGTTAGGAATATTGAGCTGTTGGTTTTGAAAAAGAAAAATAAACTGCATCATTAAACCATTATGACATACCTACAACAAACCAAAAGAAAGAATTCATTTTTTACCCACAACGGAACGGAGACGGTAATTATAAAATACGTTCCTAACCGTATGCAAATTGTTAGTAGTATTCAACGAAACCACGAACTAAATCACTATTGGCGCTAATTCACTTGTAAGTTCTAATTTCAATTGTTAACATTTTTGAAGAGATAAATAAAATGGAACATACTGTTGTGAGAATGACTGCGGGACGGGTGTCATCAATCAAATACAATAATTTAAAATATGATAAAATATTTCGTTTCTACATTTTCCTTAAAGTCGCCTATCATTATTTCCCAGAATTTGTGAGCTCGAAACTTCCTTAAATAATTTTCGGTATTACTCATAGTTTCGGAAAAGGTCATCCAGCCCACTTATAGCATTTAGCCTGTAGGTATATTATTGACTTGCTTTGTTTCAAACATATGGGTTCATAGTTAAGGGGCCGGCGAAGCATGCGTATTTCATACAAACGTAATAATACCATAATCCAAACTAATATTATAAATGCGAAAGTAACTCTGTCTGTCTGTCTTTCTGTCTGTGTGTCTGTCTTTGCTTCACGCCTAAACTACTGAACCGATTTGTGTGAAATTTGGTACAGACATAGTTTGGAACTTGAGAAAGGACATAGGATCGTTTTTATTAAAAAATAAAATAAAATAAAACTTTATTCCGGACATACAGCGCCATCTATTGGTCAAGAGTCGGCAATGTGGGTAAAACCAAAAATCTGCCGGAAGTCACTATTCCACGCGAACGAAGTCGCGGGCAAAAGCTAGTAATTTATAAATATCAAGGTTATAACCTAGATATTCTGTAATATTTGGATTACAGAATATCTAGGTTCCCAAATATATATTTTGAAAGGACAATGCAAAGACGAGATATGAGGAATTTAAAATTTCTATAGAAAACTTATTTTTCTCATAACTCTTGTTTAAATCAGTGTCCGATCAAAATATATATTTGGGAACCTAGATATTCAGTAATCCAATCGAAATAAATACACACTACCTTAGGAATATGTTTAGATTTACAAATTATTTTTCATCCCCCCATCTCGGAAAGAGTATTTTTGCTCTTCGATATCTGAGTGCAAAAGCCGTTTTTATCGTCATGAGGGTAAAGTAAATTTGAATTTAGAACATCGTGTGCACTAAGTATGTGAATTCAAAACATCATTAAACCTATTTACTTCTACCTCTATGGTGCCGAATTTATCGTACATTTTTTTTTAATTTGTTAAGAACTCAGACTCGGAACCTTCTTGGTGTACTTTTTTTTAATATGTTTTGCGCGCGCCATTGTCTTTTCGCGTCATATTGTTAACACCTTAGGTTAAAATCAAGGAATCCAACTTGAAAACAAGTGAAAAACCTAAAATGACCACTCATTATCTAGCGACGAGGAAGTTTATTTGACGCTAAAAAATTAACTGAATTTGTCAACAATGCGCATTTTTTTTGCGTTTATCCATTTCCTCGCTGAGGTGGGATGAAAAGTTACGTGTTGCACTCGAGTGCAAAGATTTTTCACCTCGTGCTCTTTTGATTCCCTCGCTAACACTCAAGATTCTAAGTTTTGAATCACTCGCTTCGCTCGTGACTCAATTTTAGAATCTTTCGCTTGCTTGGTCATCAAAATTGAGCACGCGGTTAAAAATCAACTTTGCACTCTTGTATAACAAATAACTATTTCACCTCCAGCACCTCGAACAAGCAGGTTTTGCTGCGAGCAAAATTCAATTTTGCTGCGAGTGTGAGACAAAGTAACTTTTTAATTATTATTTTTTAAATACCGTGAACTGTGCAGGTCTACTCACAAAACTCGAAAGATTTCAACATTTTGTTCTAAACACTGTTTTAGGCTTTCACGGTTTAAAACTAAACTTATATTGTCACTTACGGGATATCTTCCGTGATTATTTACTATGTTGAGCTCCCGATATTTCGATGCTGTTGCAAGCGCCATGATCGCGGGTTGACTGGAGTATGCGGGTGGATGGAAAATAAATTGTTACGAGCAAACAAATCTGTCTATTGGAACTCGACAAAACGCACTCACAGTATCACCAAGTTTTGTGGAGTTTTTTGTATGATGCCGCTTCACTTTGTTCTGTCACTTTCACTTCGATACGAAAAAAGCGAGAGATAGAAACAAGTCGATTCGAAATTCGATTTTCAAGTTCCATATCTAGTAGACCCAAAAAAGAAACAAACAATTAAACGTTCGGATACCGATATTGTAAATCGATAACCGTAATATTGTAAATTGCGGGTTTAGGTTTTAAATGAATAATTGTTATATTTCGAATAACATTTTCATAATTAAATCAAGATGGAGAATGTTGGGGAAAAAAAATACGAAGTTTATCATCATCATCATCAGCCTATAATGTTCCCACTGCTGGGACTAACTATTAGAATATTATATGATGATTATTGAGATGATTATAGCCCATACGGGCTATAATCTATCACGCGGGCTCAGTGCGGATTGGTAGATGTCACATGTCTTCGAATTTTTGGTTCTAGGACATGCCGGTTTCCTCACGATGTTTTCCTTCACCGTTTTGAGAGCAGCGGTGATGAAATAAAATACACAAAGTAATGCGCCTGTCTGGGTTCGAACCCACGACTGACTGTTCGTAAATCGTGGCCGCCACCACTGGGCCACCGCTGCTCCCTATTTCAAAACTAGAAAATTGTACTTTATTTTTCAGTGGGCTCGTAAAGCACGTAAAGAAGGCACATTCTAAAAGTTGTCAGTTTCGCAAATATCTGTTAAATATTTACCTGTTTTAATTAATTTCGGATTATTTCTATAATATGCTTGGTATTTGCCATGTTGCCAACTTTTTGGATTGGTCCCGGCTGTCAATTGTAGATCTCTGATAGTCGTTACAGGAAGTCAGTGGCCCAAAAAGTCCGACAGTCAGTCTTACTAAGGGATATCGTATAACCCAATATTGCCTGCGACCAAGGGGTATCATACCGTACCAGGGGGTATCGTATAACCCAGTACTGCCCAATATAGCGACTGTCTGACCTCCACAGCCCAGTTAGAGTTGTGGAGGTCAGATAGGCAATCATCATCATCATTTCAGGCGAAAGACGTCCACTGCTCGATATAGGCCTCCCTCAAGTGTCGCCACATTGACCGGTCCCTTGCGACTCGCATCCAACGGATTCCCGCAACCTTCACCAGGTCATTGGTCCACCTAGTGGAGGTCTTCCGACGCATCGTCTTCCGGTTCGCGGTCGCCACTCAAGAACTTTTCGGCCCCATCGGCCATCCGTTTTGCGAGCAATGTGACCTGCCGACTGCCACTTTAGTTTGGCAATTCTTCGGGCTACGTCGTCGGTGACCTTGGTTCTCTTGCGGATGTCTTCATTTCTGATTCGATCACACGAGGATACTCCGAGCGTAGCCCTCTCCATTGCCCTTTGGGTGACTTTAAGCCTTTCGATAAGGCCCATTGTGAGCGACCACGTCTCAGTCCCGTATGTAATCACTGGCAACACACACTGGTCATAGACTTTCGTCTTGAGATACTGCGGTTAGTTGGACGAGAAGATACCGCGCAGCTTCCCGAACGCTGCCCAGCCGAGTCGGATTCGACGATTGACCTCTTTCTCGAAGTTAGACCTACCTAACTGGACCTTTTGTCCTAGATAAAAGTAATCGTCTACAATTTCGAGTGTCGAGTCTCCGGTCTTGATAGGAATGGGTGTGACATGGGCATTCAATATGACCTTCGTCTTGTCCATGTTCATTTTTAGCCCCACTCTTTCGGAAGCTCTACTGAGGTCATCGAGCATTTTACTGAGGTCCTCCATGGTCTCAGCCATGACCAGTATATCGTCGGCAAACCGAAGGTGAGTGATGTACTCGCCATTGACGTTGATGCCTAGCCCTCTCCACTCCAGAACCTTGAAGACATCCTCCAGTGCAGCGGTGAACAGTTTCGGAGGCAGTCGCTCCATGTAAAATACTACATCCGGTTAGTCTGGCAGCCGACCCCAACTTAGTTGAGAAAAAGCTAGGCAGATGATGATGATGTAGATAATAAAATTAGGTCCTCTAACCTAATTTATTACAAAAGTAACCTACGTTAGAAAAATCTTTCACAGCTTTTAAACTAGGGGGGGTATAGGTAGAGGACCTAATTTAGATATTTCAAATTTTAATGTTTGAAAGGCTGTTGCTTTAAGCTTTTCTTTTTTAAACTGAGCAGGTTTGCAAGTATTTTAAACGTATGTAGTATGTTTTTTTTGTAGATACAACGTGCCTATATCCCAAGCAGCAAAATATGGTCTAGTAACTGTCCTGGAACCACCATTTCATTAGGATTATAACGGAATAGTAAGCAATTATAACCACGGAAAAGGGCCCAATTTATAAGCGTATTTTAACTAATTAAATATTTATAGTAGACTTGGTGAACACCACTTTGACCAATAACAACCTTATAGTTAGACTATGTAAAACTATTTGCTCCCGCAAAGCCAACTACCAGCGCATAATGGAACCAAACAGGACAATAACATACACGGTGAATCTCTTACAAGCTCATACAAAGTGTTGTGAATTGCTGAATGTTGCTGCGCACATTTGTAAGGGTTCATATTGATAAAGGAGAAAAATTTCTTACTATAAATATTATCTAGAATATCTATTATGAGTAGAGTGTTAGTAACAATAAGTCGAGATGTATAGTTTGAATGTGCATGGCGCACGTATATTTTCGGTGAAGTATAATAAGATTTTTATCAAAATTTTTACACGCCCCTTGAAATTAGCGTTTCCATTAAGTTGAATTTTAAAATAATGTTGGTTTTAGTAAGACATACAACGATAAGTCGCCATTTTGACAAAGTTGGCTTTCCCAAATACATTAACAAACCATTATAGGCGTACTTTGTTTTAAAATGGTAAATATCAGAACCATTGCTTGGCCATATTGTTTGGAATTAGAGTTCCGCAAATATTTCTATAACCGTACGTCTTATTTTTTGTTTTTGTTTAGGTGTCAGCATTGAAAATGGTCATGTTTCTGGACGTCGACGACTCCATCAAGGCTTCTGCCATATCGTTGAACGATTTTTCTGGCAAGACGCTCTTTTTTGCGATTCGATCGGTTTGAATGCACATAACTCTCATCTCCCTCGGTTTCTGATCTATCACTAATTGCGTCAATTTCATCGTTTGCCTCTTGAAACGTTCTCAAACTTTTTCTTTTAACAAGACATACCAAAGTCTCCCAAGAAGCGTCGGGTTGGCAATTTTCTTGTCGTCTTAATTTTTCTGCTGATTTTTTCGCCCAAAAAAGAACGTTGTTGTGTACCCATAGATCTGGTACAGCTGCTAACTTTGATAAGGCCATTATGCCAATATTCTCCTGGTGCTGAATTAGTAATATCCAGATTTTCTTTATTAGTGTCAAGAAGTGTGCGGGCATCCTTAGGCAGGACATTTTCAATCTTATTCAAAATTTCTAATAATGAATTTAATGCCACATGTCGTATTTTGTAGTCTACAGCCCATTTTCTAAGATCACTATGTAGTTGAAAATTGGAAAAGTCTTCAATGTCGCTTTCATCTTCGTGCACAGGTTTCTCACGAATAAAATCTTCTAAGTCTAAATTAACATCGCTTTTTATCGATAAAATGTCGTTTTGTGCAGAATGATAAATATAAACATTCTGTCTAAAATTTTCAGAGTAACTATTTTGTACGGAACCTTCTCCAATTTCTACGATTCCTTCTTCGCCAGATATAAAGCTAGAACCCGACACCTGAATTAATTGTTTATAAGTTTTCTGAACTTTTCGTTTGTAATAACCACTTCTTTTTAGCCGTTTCCATTTATTTATATCCATTTTTGAAAGAAAAGTAAATAGAACACCACGTCGGCAACAAATACGACACAAAAAAATCAAAATGTCCGTAATGTTATAGTCTAACAGCATTTGCAAGACCATTATAAACCAATGTATTCTTGTACAGGGCACCACGGATATAGTTTTGGATACTAAGTATTTTATATTAAACCTTTATAATCGTGTTAAGATTATAACAATATTGGTTTATACCACTATAACACCGCTCCATTTTACTTATAATTGTCCTGTAAAGTGAATTTATAAACACTTATAAAACCAAGTAATAAATGCAAATAGTTTCCAGTGTGTTTGGTTCTGTTTATCACTCTTACTGTCGTACTTTACTTAAAGTAGTTCTATAATGCTTCTTGTTAGCAGTTATAAGTATAGCTTACTAGTTTATCTACTCTTGAGTCCATTTACACCCTGGTGATACTTTTATAGGTCACCCAAGCTTATATTGCACCCTTAATTTCGACCTATAAGTAATTATAAGTTAATGTATAAGATCAGATATACTATAAGGCCCAACTAACTCCATGCATACAATTATAAGCGTGGCAGCGAATTCTAGAACCGTTAAGAGGACATTATAAGTGCTGGAGGCCTATAACATCTGCACTCTAGGATAATTTTGCTGCTTGGGATCGGTCTCATTTTCCGTTATACGCATTCGATGTGAACTTTCGAGACTTGAGCTTTTCGAATGCATATCTTTATTTTAGGAAATCAGTCGAGCATTTCAGTTAAACTGGACAATTTAATCTTGCAATCTATTATTAATTTTAGTTTTCTGTGGAACAAGGTTCAATCTACACATTAATACTAAGCTACTACTACACTTGACAGTATTGCCATTGCCATACCTATGTAATGTAAAAAGTGACTGTTTTAGTAAATTATTTGATACTGTTATGTATGTGACACAAGTCTCAAAAGTCTCGTTATTCCCGAGACCGAAAAGGTTAGTCTCGAGTCTCGAAAATACCAAAAAATCGTCGAGACTCTCGAAATTTTCGAGACCGAGATTCCCGGGATGACATAATCGTCAGGTAGGTAATAGGGATATTCAGAACGCATTAAAAAAATAGTGGTATTCAATTTTTATTGTCTTATCTCTGTTGCGCTAGCAATGATTAGGTCAATGTACGGTAGCTATAAAGTACAATAAAATTTGGATAAGTAATTACAATGAATAAATATAAGTGAAACCAGTGACGAATTTAAAACCCAAAAATTGATGCACTAATATACGAAATGAAGAAATAAGTTTTCTGCCTGAAAAGTCTCGCGAAAAATATTTGTATATTATTTATTTATATCTCAGTTTAAAAGTATGCTGTAGTTGCATTTATGTTGATGTATGTACTGTTTTGTATGTATGTTTTGTATTGTTTAAAAATTAGAATGTTCCAAGCCCTTTCTTACGTTTTTTGCAATTTGCAGACCAGTGATAAGTTGTATGTTGATGAAAATATCGGTCGCGGCTGTAAGACGTTACAGAATTATGATCATCAAAATCATCAATACAACCCTCCAAGTTCATAAGAGTCGATGAATGAACTTTTCACGGTCAAAATCGTTCCTTGACTTTTATGAACTTTGAGGGTAGATTTCGCGGGCTACTTTGGAGCATCAGTCTTAAATGTCTTTAAATATCTATGAAAACCCCTAGACCCATTGTTAAACAGAGGGTGATAAATTTTTTGTTACCTGATTACAGAGTAAAAAACCTTTTAACTCTGTTCAACATTGTTTGAGAGGAATCATTTAATAATATTCTGAAAGCTGATTAAATAAACAATAATCTAAATATATATAACTCAAAGGTGACTGACTGACTGACTGACATAGTGATCTATCAACGCACAGCACAAACCACTGGACGGATCGGACTGAAATTTGGCATGCAGGTAGATGTTATGACGTAGGCATCCGCTAAGAAAGGATTTTGATCAATTCTACCCCCAAGGGGATAAAATAGGGGATGGAAGTTTATATGAAAGTCCGTGAGTTTTAAAATTAGGATCTTCTAATTTTGTGTTTAGGCTGGCGATTGATAATTAATTTATTAAGTGTTTCAGCGTTTTTGATAATTCCACCCCGAAGGCTTAAAAAGGGGATGAAATTGTGTGTGAAAAATTCTTAATTTTCGACGTAAAATTTACAAAATTTGTTATCTGGGCTTATGATTGGAAGCTAACGCAACGGCTTTACTAGAGTTTCAACCCTTGAGGGGTGAAAAAAGAGCAACATTTTGTTTTTAATTAAAGTTTTTATTTTTTGAGTTAATAGTTTCAAAGTTAGTAAGTCGTTGGTTTTTTTTTATTTCAACCCACAAAGGGGTAAAGGGGATGAAGTTTAGCATTTTAGTTGTTCATTCGTTCACCAATAACAGCAGCAGGAGAGACCTTTTGCAGCAGTCGTATGGACGCGAACACGTGACTTCGCGGCTGGCAGTACTTACCATTTTGTAGGGACTTAGGTAAGCCGAAGATTATGGAGTTACGGCAGGAGCAGAAAAAGAAAGTACGTGTAGTAGAACGAGTTAGAATGAGTCATTGTCGATATCGTATTTGATACCTAGATTAAACTAGATTTTTTTATTTTGTTGATTTCTGTTTTTTTTTAACTCTTGGACATTTCTGATCTTACTTTTGATGAATGAAGATGAAGTCAAAATAAAAATCCAAAATGGCGCCGACGAAAATTTGTTGATTTTTTATCATGGGTGTCGTTTCCGTGGTTTTTGATGTCGCTGATAATGAAACGAGGTCAAAATTAACATGGGGAAAAAAGTTAACAGAAGCAAAAATAACAGTTCTTTTTTTTCTGCTATTTTCACCCTTCGCCACTGTTAGGTAGAGGTGTAACTAATCCTACACCCACATTTCGCACATTTAGCATAGTTCCATCAACTGGGCACAAATAATACAATAACACTTTGCCCGTCCCGGAAATCGAACCCAGGACCTCATGCTCAGTAGCGCTTGCGACAACTTGACCATCGATGCAGTCTCACACATGACCCATCAATATTTTCACGTGAACGTAGTCGCGGGCAACAGCTAGTAATAATAATAATAATAAAGCCTTTATTTCCCAAAATAATAATTATACATAATTACAAAAACAGTTTTCATGCACATTAATATACTAATTCTTATTAAATACCTATTACATTTACATTTTTATACATTTACATATTATCACAGTAAAATTAAACATTTCAATTTGGTTTGATTTTTCTACAATACTATTTATTATTCTTAAATTAATTGCTTTTATAAAAATATTATTTATTTTTGTATTTTGATTTGATTTAATTTAATTTATACAATTATAATTATATTCAATTAACAAATTAAAATAATTTTAATAAATTAATCGTAATATTCAACATTCAATGTCAATCAATAAATAGATATATATATTTTCAATAACACATTAGTGCACGTATATCATTGGGCTACCCATTTCTGGGCGTAGGCCTCCTCCAACTCTTTCCAGTGCTGTCTATCTTGTGCTTGGCGAGTCCATGTAGATCCGGCTACTTGGTGGATATCGTCACTCCAGCGTCGTCGAGGTCGGCCGCGTGGGCGTTTCGCTTCATAGGGATACCAATGTAGTATCTTTTCGCTCCATCTATTATCGGTAGCTCTAGCTGTATGCCCAGCCCATCGCCATTTCAGTCTGCTTGCTAGCTCGACGGCGTCTGTTATCTTTGTTATTGATCTAATGTCTGTGTTTTTCTTCCTATCCTTTAGCCTTATACCCAACATACTTCGTTCTGCAGCTCTTTGGAACACGTTGATTTTTTGTACGATGTCTTTTGTAAACGACCAAGTTTGACATCCGTACAGTAGTGTCGGCATAACAACAGTGTCCATCGCTTTCCTTTTAAGATGCATTGGTATTTTACTTTTAAATATTTCCTTCAGCGACCAGTACTTATTCCAAGCTTTCTTTATGCGGCGTTCTACTTCACGAGATGTTTGGTTTAGGAATGATATATTTTGCCCTAGGTATACATACTCATCCACATAACATATAGAATGAGATTCCGTTTGTATTGGTGTTTTTTCGCTATTTGTCATGGCAAATGTCTTCTGCTTGTTCATTTGTAGCCCACACTTTCTACTCTCAACGTCTAGGGTATTTAACATATATTCTAAGTCCTTGTGATTTTCAGATATTAAAACAATATCATCGGCGAAGCGTAAGTTACTTAGATATTCGCCGTTTAAGTTGATGCCTTTGTTTTCCCAGTCTAATTGTCTAAAGATATATTCCAATAGAGCAGTAAATAAGTTAGGTGAGATCGGGTCGCCTTGTTTCACGCCTCTTTGGATATCAAATGGCTCTCCTTTGCCTTCCAGCTTAACCACCGCCTTGCTGTTTTTATAGATTTCTTTCAGTATCTCTATGTATCGGTTCTCGACTCCCTGCGTCTGCAGTGCTAACCACAAAGGTTCGTGTTTTATGGAATCAAACGCTTTGCAGTAGTCTATAAACGCTACATAGAGTTTCTTGCCATATTCAGAAAACTTCTCGATAAGTTGTGTCAAGGTGAAGATGTGGTCTATGGTTGAGTATGTTCTTCTGAAGCCGGCTTGTTCTCGGGGTTGGTTGCTGTCTAACATCCTTGAGATTCGATTTAACAGTTAAATCGAAATAAACAATACGTATATCAAAATACATTTTAAACCAATATTCCAATTTTTGCTCATTGCCTTAAACAAAGGAACTTTTTAACAAAACATTACTTTGGTATAATGCGGAATATAATTCTATAGACAATACTTAAGTTTGTTTTAGAATGTCATATTTTGATTCCTTTATAATCGAAAACCGCAAATATTACTCATTGTGGTTTTTTATTGTTTATTGACTTTAGTTAAGTACAATATATTGAAGGTTTAGTGCGCCATAATACGACAGTGTCAGGTCGTGAAATGGTACTGAAAAATCAAGATGGCGGCTTTAGTTGGTACCAACCATGGTACAATAATATACTTTGACCATGGTACCGACTATGGCCACGCGTCAAAATAAACATGATGCGCTCTAATTAATATGGGAATTTGCAACACAATGCAATCGTCTTCTTTTCTACTCAAGTTTCGGTTAAATCAGTAAGGGAATATTTATGGGAACATTGCGGACTCGACCCTTTTTTTTTTTTAGGATGGGAAATCATCAAATGACTTCTCCCACTCTGGGCGGAGCGGGAGGGAGTGTCAGACTCTTACTGACTAAAAACCATCCATGTTCCTTCCTCGCCTCGCCTTTTACGTTCCGGGGCCGCGGTATCTCTTTCGAACAGGCCCGCAACCCCGGGCGGACTAGACCCTGCACAACGAATTTCGAGAGATAATGGTGTCGATTCTCTTGTGCACAAACTAAACTTAATTTAGGCTATTGCTATATCTTTCTCTTTAATTAAAGGTGAACGCACACTTATCCGCGCTGAAATAATTTTTTCTCATCCGTTCGCACACTTATCCGACGCGATAAGTGAGCGAGGTTGTATAGGATTACTTACATACAAGGAATTCTAAAATTCGATTCTTTCGGGTCTTTCGCCTCCTTCGGCTCTGAAAAGCTTAATAAAATATTAAGCATAATTTAGATCCACGTTAAATTTAATTCCACGTAAAAACATGTTGACTAAAAACACGGTGAAGCGCAAGGCATAAACCAGTTTGACATCTCTAACTTATTTCATACTTATAGCCGTCCTTTTCTCACACTGCCTTTGAGTAAAAGATAACAGTAGCCTAAATCACCTAAGTTTAGTTTGTGCACAATAGAATCGACACAATTGACTAAACCTTCGTTTTTTTTCGGATGGGAGATCATCAAATTAATTCTCCCACTTGGGTGGAGCGAGAGGGAGTGTCAGACTTTTACTGACTAAAACCCATCCAAGTTCCTAGGCTTCCTCGCCCTTTATGTTCCGGGCCGCGGTATGTCTTTCCAACAGTCTCGCAGCTCCGGCAGGCTTCGGCCCTTGAGAGCCCCTTCCTTACTTTGACTGCACCTTGAAAGACAGAAAGAAAGAAAAGAACAGACTAAACTAGACTAGACTAGAGAGAACTACATTTATTAAAGTCCTTAACTTGGAAATCCCAAAATAAGCCTGTTCAAGTCTTGAATCGATAACTATCGTAATTTTCAAAACGATACTGGTTTATTTGTTTTGGTTAGTCCGAACCGCTGGCAGCTACTCATGCTTGGAGGGGGATAACCCATCAACATTGAACCAACAAATAGGACAGTGTTATCTTCGCTGATGTATAACTCTGTGTCGGTTTCGATATTTGGTAGGTACCGGGTTATTCCCTAGTGGTATCGGGTCAGCGGCCGATGCGTAAGTTGGCAAACATTCTCATTAAACATAATACATTTTATATAATATTATTTTATAATAATTGAAGTATAATAACATAACTAATAAATGATTAGTCATGTATTAGAACAACAATTAGTTTATTATTTCGATTTGCTTGTGTCATTGTTGTGCAATCTATACAAATAAAAAAAATAGAAGTGTCTGTTTAAAATTTCATAATAACATATTTTTACTGAATGCCTTTGAAAGTGTTAATGGTAGGGACTTCTTATAACAAAATTTTTGTCTGTCGTCCGTGTGTCTGTTTGTTCCAGCTAATCTCCGAAACGGCGGGCTCGATTTTGAGGGGACGATTTTTACTGACAGATATCTAATGTTATATGGAGTACAATAGGCTACTTTTATTTTAGAAAAAGGTTGTTAACAAAATATTCAAATAGGGAAGTACCTAATATATTTAAAATAATTTCACGCGGACGTTGGTCACGGGCAGCTAGTTGTCTATAACATTCACACACATTCACTTCTCATGCTCTAAATTCTCTAAAAGTACGCCGTTATAGCCCTACGAAGCGAGATTAAAGTGACCGTTTATTCCCTAGGGAGTAAAAAGTACCTAATTTAAAAATGGAACGATCTTTTACTCTGAAACATGGTCACAAAAGAGTAACTCGTCAAAGATTTATTTAAATTTCGAATTGGCATGCAAATAGAAAGCGGTTTATTGAAAAAAAAAAAAATAACAACTGATCTCTTCAACGCGAGAAAAATTTATGGTTGTTTATGTGCATCGTTGATTTTGAAAAGCAATGCCACTGTTGCTAGCCGCTGCAGTAATGTAGGTACTAATTATCTGTGGAGTGTGGATCATCTTCATTGCGAAAATGTTGAGAGTTTGTGTTGTTTTTTCAATGGTTAATCTGTGACTGACCTGATAGAAGAAAAAACTGACCGCTCAGTTCAGAATTTTTGTCGAGTGTAAAGGAGAATGACCAAAAATGTATGGGCTCTGGTCCAAAAAAAAAACTGCTGCCCCCAGGGTTGACTCCATTGTGGGTTAACTTATAATGTTGGACTTACTATGTGTGCCAATGTGCATCAAATTCTAACCCACAGTTACAGACTAATTCAACAATTTTGAATGTGCAAGTGAATGTGCTACTTTATTTCAAGTTCACGTTTCAGCTAATATCTATGATTCCGTGGGACAGATTTTTTCAGTCCCATAGAAAAAAATTAAGCATTTTAACCAGTCTTTCAAATGAACTATGTAGTAAATCTGGGGGCAGAACTTTTCTTTTTTTTTTTCAAATTTTGGTCCACTTTGGTCATTCTCCTTTGTTCAGTTTTAAATTACTATTTTTCTCGCACTCGAAGTGAAAAGTACAGTTTGCACCTCGAGACTAAACGCCAATAAAATATACCCTCGCTTTCATTGCCTCCCTCGCAAGCTCGGGAGTCAAACCACCTCGGGTATATAATGGCTTCGTTTAGTCCCTCGTTATAAAATATACTATAAGGATTGTAAAATGCATCTGTCTATTGTTCTTCTTATGCTTTATCGTGTGGTTATCGCCTTACCTGCTGTCAGAGTTCTTATGAGATACTCTTATCCTATGGGCCGCTGACTTGGCTTCTGTCTAGTACTACCATTTATGCCAAAGTAGATTCTAGGCGTTGGGAGATACAATTAAGATTGCCATTGACAAGCTAAGAAGATGAATAGGTATAGCAGTAGATTCGAGGTTTGAGGAGCAGATTGACAAGTTTTTTATTCTCCGTAAATAAAACGGACACAACACTGGTGGGCTACTATATATCGGGCTATTGTAGCCCAATGATAACTTTGCTTGCGCGAATAAGAGTTTAGTTCGTAAGTGATTACTGTATTGCATGGATCATTGTTACCTGGAAGATATTCCATTACTCACACTGACGAATGTAAGAGAGTTTTGGTGTATATGTACAGGAGCAGGCGAGATGAGCGGCGGCGCTGAGAGAAAGGCGGGCATGGTGGATGCGGCGAGAGCGGAGTACTCGGTCCTGGAATTGGCGCGAATCATCGAAGCGGGCGTGCAGTTGGGGCCCGTGACGGGGGACGCAGGCGTGCAGATGGAGCGGCTCGGCGCTGGAGGCGCGGGTGGTGCGGGTGTGCAGGTGGAGCGGCTCGGTGCGGGAGGCGTTGGAGGCGCGGGTGGTGCAGGTGTGCGGATGGAGCGGCTCGGCGCGAGAAGCGTTGGACGCGTGGGCGGTGCGGGCGTGCAGGTGGTGCGTCTGGGCGCGGGGGACCCGGGCTCCAAGCGCTACGAGCTGGACGAGGAGGCACTGGAGCGACTGCTGCTCCGTCCAGACGTGCGCGACCTGCCCGCTGTCGTGGTCAGCGTGGCCGGCGCCTACCGCGGTGGCAAGTCCTTCATCCTCGATTACTTCCTCCGCTACCTTAAAGCGCCTGTGAGTATTGTCACCACATTGTGTTGCAAACAATATTTAAATCAATCCAAACTCGGAGAGAGACCCGCAATCACTTTTTCACTACCTTATTACCAGACTGGACACGCAGGGTATAATCCGCACTTGGTTCTCAGCTTTTTTCTCCGTATATTATGCTCGCAACCAATGTATGGAATTTTACAAAACGTGATGTTTCTTCCCCACTATAAGCTAACAGCTTTCAAACCAAGAGTGAAAATGCATGTTCTGGGTACGCTATAAGTTTCATTTAAACCTCGTTCTTTCATCGGACGAACGTGAGCGGATCAAGCCAATAAGCTGATAAAAAAACTATATTAAAAAGTTTCATTTGTTAGCGTTCCAGTCAGCTGAATGGCGAATGGCTGGGCAAAGAGGACGAGATACTGAAAGGTTTCAGCTGGAGAGGCGGCGCCGAGCGGGATACCACCGGCATCCACCTGTGGTCGGAGCCCATCATCACCACCTTGAACACCGGTGAAAAGGTGGGTGACTTGATTACATCTTTCAAGCTAAAAATCACCCCGTCATTAAATTATCAGAAACTATGAGACGTAGGCACCATATTAACTTTCATAAGTACTAGAAAAAAAAAATACAAAAAACACGACACACGATAAACGTATTAGTATTTTGCTTTTATTACTTTTAGTGTTTATTTACAATAATAAGTCTTTTGCATATGACTAGCTACATTTTTAAGGTTTTCCATAATTGCACTAATAAATATTTTTGATTTGGGTAATAGTACCTACCCCTAATGGATTTAGTATCATGAGTACTTAGTGACTTCCTGAATATACATACGTAAGTAAATTATAGAAAACGGCTATAGATACCTATCACTCGATGGTGTATTGTCGACCAATAGTACTGTCTGATACTAGAAGGTGGGTGGGGATTAACAGTTGTTAAACTTTGCGTAGGTTCTGTGCTCTGCTGTGCTGACATCTTTTAACTTTACGCTAGAAATATTTCTTTTGTTTTTGGGGTGATAAATCGTGTTTTGTAGAAGAACTCAATGTAAAGCACTTAAAACATTGTACTAATGAATGGATTGAATAGTACGGGGGTCGTAATCGTAAAGCTTTATCTTGCAATAAAAACTTGTATTTAAAATAAAACTTGTAAAAAAGTTGGAAATTTGACCCCCAATATCTCCATAACTACATAGAAGGTTCCGAGGTATGGCGTAGAACAAAAAAATCATCGCATTGAGGGAGCAAAAGTGCCTTTCGGCTTCGTTTAGAGGAGTTTTACACCCTATTGGTATACTTACTACGAAATCGATATAATATGGAAGAGTATATTCTGTTCATTTGTTCGCTCACGCTTGATGTCTCACTGTGCTTCTGTTAACTCTCGCAGTAAGTAATTAGCTATGTGGTTGCAGGTGGCCGTGCTGCTGATGGACACACAGGGCACCTTCGACTCGGAGAGCACCATCGGACAGAACTCCACCATCTTCGCGCTATCGACCCTCATCTCGTCCGTGCACATCTACAACTTGTCCAGCAATATAAGGGAAGACGATCTACAACACTTACAGGTTCGAATCTTGATTGATTTAATATAATCCTTGCAAGAAATTAAGAAGGTGATAGTTCTAATAATTCCTAGTGCCAATATACAGGGTTATTTGTAAAACACCAGCAACCTCGCAGGAATAGATTATTAACATCATATAAAACAACATTTTTTCTACGACTTTTTCGAAAACAGGCAAAAAAAATCGACTTTTCCTACAAAACTCGATCAGCTGTTCGGACAGTATGTATGGAGAGTTGATTTTTTTTGTTTGTTTTTCGGAAAGTCGTAGAACAAATGTTGTTCTTTATGATGTTAGTAATGGACTCCTGCGAGGTTGTTGGTGTTTTAAAAATAACCCTGTATATAATACGTCCGTGAACAATCTCTGAAGACGATGAGAAATGACCCTAGGTATAGTGTGTGTGTGTTGGTGTTTCGCAGCTGTTCACGGAGTACGGCAGGCTGGCGAGCGATGCGGAGGGCAAAGCGTTCCAGACGCTCTTGTTCTTAGTTAGGGACTGGATGAACGACTTCGACTACGCGCACGGTTTCAACGGTGGTGAACAGCTGCTTAACAAGAGGCTCCAGGTAATACCTTTATTTAATATTCATCCATAATCCTTATAGTAGGGGAGACCTAGAAGGGATTTCGGGATTTACTGAAGCGCGGCAGACTAATATACGGGGGGATACCTTGCACCCTGAAAAGTACCTCTACCAAATATAAGGCCGCCCGTGAAGGATAAAGAATCAGATTAGTAAAAAAAAAAATTGATCATCAGAAATTCTCGAGCACGTCAGATTAAGGTAGGGTGAGTTAATTACATGCTAAAAAGTGTATATTCCACTAATCTGACAATTTGAGAGTGACGTAAAGAAAGGGGAGGGCAACAAAGTTGTAAAAAAAAAACCTCATCTCGACATTCTCGAGCGTAGCTAACTTTTTATCTATTGCACTTGATAGATTATTCCAATAATTTCAGTTTGCTTATTACACTAACTTACATCTATTTCTTTGATTGGACACAAATAAAAACAGTCCTAAGACAATTATAACGTTGTTTACATATGATACACTACATTTAACAGTTCCTCATCAAAATCTTATCAATATTATTACGAAATCCTGTGATTTTATTGTTGTTTTGTGTAAATTACATATTTAACTGTTTTAATGTGACTTATTTATTAATTATGCCATGTAAGACCAAGTATGTAATCGAACTAATTAATATCAACATATTTTTCTGTATTTTAATATAATTTAATCATAGTTTTATTCAAATATTAAATCTGCAATAGAATCGTACGATGTGACGTCATTTGTTTGTCACCGGTTATAAAAGCCAACACTTCGCCGTATTCGACACAGTCTATAGGACACACCCAATGACGGGCCTGTTTTAACAGGCCGAGGTATAGCCTCCGCGGCCAGGGGGCGAAGCCCCGTGACCGCCTGCCGCGCCCCCTTACGGGGGCGCAGCGACGTCCACCTTGCCTTGATTCGACACATTTGCTCCGGAGCAGCCACACCGAACGGACCTAAGTTAAGTAATCTGATGTTTAGTAAATATTATTCTTATTTTCTAGTATATGCTTTTTTTATGTATAATTTATATTACATATAAATTGTTTATGTATACTGCAAGTATATGATATTTCTATGTCTATGAAATAAATTATTAGACTAATCTGTTTACAATTGTTTATATTATTTACAAATAAATACCCACTAAATAGCCATTCCAATCTTTTTTAAAATACCTGGTATTTAACGATTAATAAATTCTTTGTCCCGTCTGTACGTCTATTATTTTTATCAATTCTAAATATATTATTCTCACATCAGAAGTGGGATCAGAACCTGTCTCATATATTTTTTTATTTGGAAAAACATTACAGATGGATCCTGCTGTATTAGAGAACCTTCTGAAAGCCATCCGTGATGCTGTAGCTGGTAACCGCAGTGAAGATGATGTGGTGCTGCCACCATTTGACCCGGAGAAAAACGACAACGGTGCCGAAAGCTGGTGTAACAACATCGACACCGTAGCCAAGGACCGTGGATGGAGTGGCATTACTACTGTCAGCAAATCAGGTAAAGCCCTTAAGGGCTCTGCTCTTTTATGGTTTGAGACCTGGGACCCAGATGAGGGTAGAACATGGGAGAACTTTAAGACGTGTATCAAAGATTTGTACCCCGAGAAAAAGAACCTGTCAGAAAAACTTTCAAAAGCCGTACTTTACACCTCGGACGTAGCTGAAACCTATTGCGAATATGCTAGGGAAAAGCTAAGGTTATTACGTAATACTAAAGTCACATTTTCTGAAGGACAATTAGTCGAACTTGTTTGTGGAGGTATATCGGATATTAATATTAGGATGGCATCATTTAACAGCCGTGTTAGCAGTACATCAGAACTCATTTCTCTGTTTACAACCTATATTAAAAATCCTAGAAAACGTCCATCCGAAACGAGTAACGTACCATCAACTATTAAGCGTCCTAAGCCTGAAAATTCAAACTCGTTCAAGCCACCTACTTGCTTTCTGTGTAATAAACCTGGTCATGTAAAATCTCAGTGCTTCAAAAATAAAAATCAAGATACCCCAAAATCCGAGACGCCTAAGATTCAATGTTCTTACTGCAAAAAGGTTGGTCATGATGAATCAATTTGCTTTTTCAAGAAAAGAAACGTGGCAAAAAATAACTCCAGTAGCGTCAATTGTTCCACAAATGGTAACTTATCGCTGACTAGCGTAAAAATTTGTGAAAGACCAATTAAAGCCCTAATAGATTCGGGTGCTAGTTGCAGTATTTTAAAAAAATCGATTGCAAATAGTTTTGGTCGCAGTTTAGAACCCTGTTCAAAATCATTAAAAGGAATAGGAAATGGAAAGATTGACATCTCTTCAAAGATTAGTTTACCTGTCAGATTTAGTAACGACCATTTAGAAATCGAATTCTGTGTAGCG
The DNA here is from genome assembly GCA_916618015.1 of Xestia c-nigrum. Classification (NCBI taxonomy): domain Eukaryota; kingdom Metazoa; phylum Arthropoda; class Insecta; order Lepidoptera; family Noctuidae; genus Xestia; species Xestia c-nigrum. The sequence goes on along the minus strand of OU745245.1, from coordinate 5,411,879 downwards.
AACGATTCAGATTGCCATTATGATTGTTTGATAGGTAGAAATGCGGTTCAAAACCCAAACGTAGCTATTGTTTTAGACTCCAGTGGTTGTAGATTGGAACGAGTAAACTATACAGATTCGGTTAATATTAAAAGTCCTCCTAACACCGCAGACAATCATATTCAGGATTTAGTGGAGTTAACAAGTCATCTTGATATTAGCCTACAGCATAAAATAAGAAATATTTTTGATAAATTTCCAAAAGTCATGCCAAATTCTAACTATATCAGTACAGTTAAAACAGGTGAAATGACCATCAGGTTAAAAAGGGATGAAGTTGTTTATTATAGACCATATAGACTTGCATCTACAGAAAAGGAAAAAGTTCAGGAAATTATTTCTGATCTACTTAAAAAAAATATAATTAGAGAAAGTGAGAGTCCATTTGCTAGCCCAGTCCTTTTAGTAAAGAAAAAAGATGGTAGTGATCGCCTTTGTATTGACTATAGGGCTCTTAACAAAATTATTGAAAAAGATAGATACCCGCTGCCGTTAATCGAAGACCAAATTGATAAATTAGGAAAAGCAAAATATTTCATTTCTATAGACATGAAAAATGGCTTTCATCAAATCCCTATAAAAGAAGAATGTATTAAATATACTGCTTTTGTCACCCCTGATGGGCATTTTGAATTTCTTAAAATGCCATTTGGCATCTGCAACGGTCCCTCTGTCTTTCAACGGGCCATTAATAAGGCAGTTAAAAACCTAAAATTTTTGTTAGTGTATATAGATGACTTGCTGATTCCATTTTCAGAAATAGCACAGGGTTTAGAATATCTCGAACAAACCATTGAGGCTCTATGTTTGTCAGGATTTACAATTAATTTAAACAAATGTAAGTTCTTCGTTCAAGAAATAGACTACTTGGGTAGACATATTTCTAGCGACGGTGTTAGGCCGAGCAACGATAAAGTTAACGCCTTAACCAACTCTCCAATCCCAGGTACAGTGAAAGAAGTCCGTCAATTCATGGGACTGGCGAGCTATTTCAGAAAATTTATACCCGAATTTGCATATCGTACGGCTTGTATTACTAAACTTACTAAAAAAGACCAGAAATGGCAATGGGGGCCCGAACAAAATGCGGCTCGAGAGTACGTTATAAAACACTTAATTTCTAAACCACTATTGAATATATTTGATCCAAAGTTAAAAACTGAACTGCACACAGATGCTAGTAGTATTGGATATGGTGCTATACTTTTACAAAAAGAAGATAACCAATGCCGTGTCATATCATATTTTAGCAAACGTACTTCTCCAGCTGAATCTAAATACCCCTCGTATGAATTAGAAACGTTAGCCATTTTTAATGCTATAAAACAATTCCGGATTTATTTACTAGGCTTAAATTTTACAATTGTTACGGATTGTAATTCCATTAAATCCACCATGAACAAAAGAGATATTTCTCCTCGTGTAGCAAGATGGTGGACGTATATGCAAGATTTTACGTTTAATATTGTATATAAAAAGGGTAAATTCGTTACTCACGTTGATTACCTCAGTCGTAATCCAGTAATGACACCTGCAGAATTGTCAGAGGTAATTAATATTATTAATGAACCAGATCCTCCACCATCTTGGCTACACTCGGCACAAAATAACGACCCTGATACACAAAATCTTTTGGAGAAAGTTAGGACCGGTGATATAGATACAAATCGATATACAATAAAAAATAACTTGTTGCTTTATAAGAATGAGGATGGGGATCCACCTAAATTTTTCATACCAAAAGGCTATCGACTCAGTTTATTGCGGTTATTTCATGATGAAAATTGTCACGTTGGTTACAACAAAACCTTTAACAAGATATCCGAAAACTTTTGGTTTCCTAGTCTTGCTGCTTTTACAAAAAAATATATAAAGCATTGTTTAGTGTGTGTGGAGGGTAAAAGTCATTCGGGGCCAAAACAAGGCCTTCTTCACCCTATAGAAAAAACTATTCCATTTCACACGTTACATTTAGATTGTACAGGACCATTTAGTGTATCTTCTGAAGGTTATAAACATGTTTTAATAATAGTTGATGGCTTTACCAAATACTGTATGCTCAAACCACTTAAGACGCTTAACGGTCAAGAATTAGTCTCAATCTTGCGAGAGAACTTAACTTTGTTCGGTACACCTACTATGATAGTAACTGACAGAGGCACAAATTTTACATCTGATCACGTACGATCATTTCTTAGAAGTATGCAAATAAATCACCATATGATAGCCACGGGTACTCCTAGAAGCAACGGCCAAGTTGAAAAATATGTTGGTACTATAATTAACATGTTAACCACTACTGTTAATGATTCTTCAGAATGGCCAAGCGTTTTATGGAAAATACAATTATCTCTCAATACTACAATACAAAAATCAACTGGTTTTGCACCAACAAGATTGTTAATTGGTTGCAACGGAAATATACCTCCAATACAGGCTCGCCTAGATGAAGTACAGGATAATGATTCCATTCGAGACATTGATGCTGAAGCTGATAGGGACTTGGCTAGGCAAAGTCTTAGAGAAGCTGCAGAAAAGTATAAAAAACGATTTGATAGTACTCGTAGAAATAATATGGTTTTCAATACAGGTGATATAGTCTATGTAAATCAAAATCACAGAAGACATGACAAATTAAGTCCCAAATTCAAAGGCCCTTACGAAATAATTGATATTTTAGATCATGATAGATTTTCTTTGAAGGGGCTTAACACATTAAGGAATCTTACTGTGGCAAAAGAAAAATTAAGGCTTTGGCCGGGAGAATGGGTCGAACAAAATTCTTCCTTTGAGGAGTCCCCATAGCTCCAGCATCAGTAGCCATGATAGATTATTATTATGTTTTTGTTATTTATATTAATTATCGTTTGTTTTTCGATTTTACTTTACGCAATGTTTTTGTTATTTATATTAATTATCGTTTATGTTTTTCGATTTTACTTTACGCAATGTTTTTGTAATTTATATTAATTATCGTTTATGTTTTTCGATTTTACTTTACGCAATTACTTTATTGTTTCTAATTATTGTTTTTGATTGTTGTGAAAAAGGAGTAACTAATGTGATGTTAGACTAAGGAATATTTGTAAATTGATTATATAATTTGTGTTCAATTAACATTGGATGTTCAAAATTATTAAATGACAGAAGCTTATAACAAAACGGTTTTTACATTACTGCTGGTCGGTCCCTGTCCTGATATCAGTCTAGAATTCATTCGCAGCAGGTGATAGGACTGGTATGTCAAGGCCAGAGGCTATTGTATGAACTGCTGGTCGGTCACTGCCCTGATATCAGTCTGAAATTCATTCGCAGCAGGTGATAGGACTGGTATGTCAAGGCCAGAGGCTATTGTATGAATTGCTGTTTGGTCACTGCCCTGATATTAGTTTGAAATTCATATGCAGCAAATGATAGAACTAATATGCCAAGGCCAGAGACTTAAAATATATCTAGTTGGGTACTTCGAGAGCGAAGTACTGGTCAGTCTGGCCGTGATAGATTATTCCAATAATTTCAGTTTGCTTATTACACTAACTTACATCTATTTCTTTGATTGGACACAAATAAAAACAGTCCTAAGACAATTATAACGTTGTTTACATATGATACACTACATTTAACAGTTCCTCATCAAAATCTTATCAATATTATTACGAAATCCTGTGATTTTATTGTTGTTTTGTGTAAATTACATATTTAACTGTTTTAATGTGACTTATTTATTAATTATGCCATGTAAGACCAAGTATGTAATCGAACTAATTAATATCAACATATTTTTCTGTATTTTAATATAATTTAATCATAGTTTTATTCAAATATTAAATCTGCAATAGAATCGTACGATGTGACGTCATTTGTTTGTCACCGGTTATAAAAGCCAACACTTCGCCGTATTCGACACATTTGCTCCGGAGCAGCCACACCGAACGGACCTAAGTTAAGTAACCTGATGTTTAGTAAATATTATTCTTATTTTCTAGTATATGCTTTTTTTATGTATAATTTATATTACATATAAATTGTTTATGTATACTGCAAGTATATGATATTTCTATGTCTATGAAATAAATTATTAGACTAATCTGTTTACAATTGTTTATATTATTTACAAATAAATACCCACTAAATAGCCATTCCAATCTTTTTTAAAATACCTGGTATTTAACGATTAATAAATTCTTTGTCCCGTCTGTACGTCTATTATTTTTATCAATTCTAAATATATTATTCTCACACACTTATCACATGCTCTTTCCTGAGCTTTTCAATTAATTAAGTTCAATAATAAAAAATAAAAATTGTCAGATTAGGCGAATCCGTCTAGATAATCGTCAGATTATGAGACAGCACATTTAGGTCAATGTTCACCGAAAAGTAACAGCCTGATTATCTAAAAACAGCTGTCACTGTGACATGTTAATCAGATTGTCATCTTTTTGGTGAACATGGACCTTAGAACATAAAGATGAACCATATATATCTTAATCTGACGCGCTTGAATATTTCAAAATGGCGATTTTTTTGCACTGTATAATAATGGCCGCGAGTTTGCGTCACATCAAAATCGTCAGATTATTGAATGAGAGCTTTTTTTTGGTGCACGTAACACTGTCTTAGAAAATCTGACGCACTCGATTTTTTTTTAATTTTTTTTTTCATTTTCAACCCTTATGTACAACCACCCGCATCGTGTAAACGATCAGTTTAACATACGTACATTATTAAAAATATGCTATCAATATCTGACGCGCTAGAGTATGTCCATGCTACAGTATTTTTTTAACATGTTTTAAAATCTATAGCCGCTTCCCCCACCGATGAATACCTTATATTATATAACATTTTTTCTTCTTATTATCTAAGCTGTGCAACCCAATTAGTCTCTATGACGCTCGAGTAAATTCCCATTTAGCATCGTGGCCTCCCCTATTATTACATCGTCATCTTCTTTTACTTCATCTATGTTCATACATCTGGGCATTCACTAAGCCGGGTTTTTAGTCATATCAGCCCTATTATAAGTACTTAAGGTAAATTTTAAAGCTTTTTTATTGTAATATTAATTATGTTACCAGACTAATCAGATGCAAAAATCTGAGTTGCGTGAGGTTCGTGAGCACATTCGCTCGTGTTTCGACCAGATCAAGTGCTTCCTGATGCCGCACCCTGGCCTAGTCGTTGGGGATCAAAGTTTTGCTGGATGTCTTCAAGGTCAGTATCATGCTATCATTTTCAGTCGACGTAACATTAACACAACTTAAAGAAATCGCCAATCAGTACAAGAAACTACGTTTTATTCAATTGCAGACCTGACAGAGAAGTTCAGATTAGCACTCCTGGAGCTGATACCTGCACTCTTCGCTCCGGAGCACCTCACTCCGAAGCTTATCAACGGTGAGGAGGTCCGGGCTCAAGACTTGTTCGACTACTTCCAGAAGTATGTCGATATCTTCAACAGTGATGATGTGCCCGAGGCGAATACCATTTTTAAGGTACTTTGCTTGCACAACAAAACCTGAATAAGAATAAGTTATCAACTCAACACAGGTTACCATTTCGAGCAATTTCAGGTCAAATCTACATTCAATTTACACACATCAAAAGTGTCTAGGGATCAACATATATTTTTGCAATAACTTTTCTCCTGATTGATATTAATTAAAATTTTCTTTAAGGATTCATCAAATAAAGTGTTTTCGTTTGTCACAGTAACGATAAACCAAGTCACCTTTGCATTAATAAAGAAATTTGCCATTTTCCTAATAAAGGGATTTTTGACATTTGAACCACTAACACAAAAGTTCGAAAAAAAGACTGAAATAACAGTTTTCTTTAAAATTTTATTGGGTAACTTAAACAATTCATAATCCGTGTTTCTACCGCGAACACTAACAACACAAGAACATCGGTTTGGCATACTCAAAATGAGTTCATCCAAATTACGCTGTGGAATGGCCGCCCATGTTCGTTGCAACAACAAAAAAAGGTCTTCTTGCGACTGGATACCCTCCATATTCGGCAGAGCTCTTCTCTGTAGCATATCTCATGCATGCTCAATCCGATTCAAGTCTGGCGACTGAGCAGGCCAGGGCAGGACATTGATGTTAGCTGCGGCGAGAGTCTGTCTTACAACTCTTGCGGTGTGCGGTCGTGCATTATCATGCATTAACTGAAATAAGGGACCGATTTGCACTTGTAGAGGAACGATGACGTCTGATACAATCGTCTCAGCATAAATTTGAGCGTTGAGGTTGCCTCTGATCCAAATCAACTCAGTTCTTCCGCCAATCCAAATACCCGCCCATACCATGATGGTTCCACCACTATAAGGATGGACTTCCTGGCAGGATTTTAATCGCTGTTGGCGTCCAGGGGTTCTCCAGTGTCGTATACGTCTTGTATCCGGTCTCATACCAAAACGAGACTCATCAGAAAAGCACACGAAACGCCATTGTTCTTCTGCCCAATTTCTGTGTTCAAGAGCCCATTGATATCGAATCCTACGATTGTGCATTACTATAGGTGGTACCCGTAGCGGTCTTCGGGAATGAAGGTTCACTTCATGCAAGCGGTTTCTGACTGTTTGGTCGCTAATTAAGTTCCCTGAAGAGTGATGAAGCCTCACGGCTAACATCATGGCGGTTATTGTTGGAGCTCTTCGAGTTAAGATTTGAATGTATCGGTCTTGTCTCCGTGTGGTGCAGCGATACCGTCCTCCATGGCGCTCAGCCACGGTACCAGTGCTTCGGTAACGTGTCCAAAGTCGACTGATAACACTCTGACTTGTATTCAGAGCTAAAGCCACAGTACGTTGCCGGGAACCAGCTTCTATCATTCCCACGGCTCTGAGCATTTCTTCCCTGCTTAAATGACGTCGCCGCTCCATAATAACGTTGGTTTTAATCAGTAGTAGGGAAACAGTAGCACTAATAATGTCTTCAATGCGTTGTATGTTTTTATAGGGAAAATATTGACAGCTGATTTTCATCTTTTACTCGAATTTGATTCACAGTTCCTGATTCAAATTATGAAATGCACCAAAAAGGATCCATATAAATTTATAAAATCATAAATTTATTACAAAGCCACATCTCAATCTCAAGAAATCCGCATAAAAATGCTTGATCCCTAGACACTTTTGATGTGTGTATTTGCTAAATTATTGTTGAAGATATAGAACAACGAGGGCCCCATGTGTCAGCCCTGTGGTACTCCTATCGGCTTAAAATTTGACTGTGATTTAAAACCTTGGACAACAACCATTTGTTTCCGATTCTTCAAATAGGACTTACACAAATGCTGTAATGACCTATGAATAGCCTAGTATCTTACTCTGAAAAATATTGTAATTAACGGTATCAAATGCCTTCTTGTATCCTGTGAAGTTGAGAACTCACCGTGTACCTCTTTCCTTTACTTTTCGTTTTACTTGCCTTGTCAAGTTTATATCCTCTTAAAAATGATTAATATGAATGCAAATAAACGAATACGAATAATAAAATTGTGATAAACTGTCATGCTGTAGCAAGCTGCTATCGGAATTAAATCCAATACTATTTTGCTTTTCTGCATAATTTTGACCTACGCCTGATAATCACAATGATTAAATAATGAATAAGTACGCGGTCTTACACTCGGCGTGCAGTATATCATGGCACACGTTTTCAGGCGACAGCGGACGCATGCCTACTAGCGGCGACGCGCGCGGCGCGCTCGCTGTACGCGGCGCGCATGCAGGAGCGCGTGCGCGCCGAGCGGAGCTTGTCGGGCAGCCTGCTGGCCGCCGCGCACAAGGAAGCGCGCGCCGACGCCGAGCGCTGCTATACGAAGAAGAAGAAGCTGGGAGCGCAGGAAGACGCTGACGCTCAGCTCAAAGAACTTATCAAGGTATGACCTAGGTCCGGCCCTGGTTCAATCCATGGTCCGGAGCGAGACGGAATGGGAAGCCGTCACCTTCTTTTGCGAAGCAGTCATGCTAGCGAAGGAGGTGGCGGAACGAGAGAGGGAGAGAGCCTCTCTTCCCGGCCGCCGCGGGAGACGCACCGGGCGTCGGGGGCCACGTGGTGGCTACCGGCCACCGTAGATGCGGGCCTGTGGACGGTTGGCTATGGGCTAGCTAGCCGTCCGTCCGTCTAACGACGACGACAGGCCGTGTCGACGGCGCGTTCGTGTTCCACGCGCGCCGAACAAGAGATGTCAGCATAAGGGGAGGGGCCCGCAAGGGCCGGAGCCTGCCGGGGTTGCGGGCCTGTTCGAAAGAGATACCGCGGCCCCGGAACATAAAGGGCGAGAAAGAACATGGATGGGATTTACTCAGTAAGAGTCTGACACTCCCTCCCGCTCCGCCCAGAGCGGGAGAAGTCATTTGATCAATTCCTATCCTAAAAAAATAAAATAAAATAAAACCGTTTAAAAAAAGGTGTGACCTAGGTCTTTGACGATAGCCATCTGAACTTAATCGCATGTGCGGCACTCGAATGGTTTTTATTAAAATAAATGCTGACCGAACGAATTCTGTTAAAATTAACTTACATTTGTTTTTTTTCCAATCATACATTTTAATAAGTATCACCAAAAAATACAGAACTGGCAAATAGTTTAACATTTGCAGGAGCTAGACGCAAGTCTGTCACTGTACGTGTTGAACAACGACGCGATGGTTCGAGAAACGATGTCTCTCGCTAGGCGAGTGTACGACGCCGCTGTGAGCAGTGTGTGTGAAGAACATACACGTCTCTGCCTACACCCACATGACCTGAGAAAGCTTCATGTTAAGACTCTCGAGGATGCGCTCAAGCTTTTCGACGCAGCGAGAGATGTACCTGAGGATGAGGAAGATGACCAGCGGATGGCTTTAGTGCAGGTAAGACTTGTTTTGTGTAAATGCTTAGGTAAATCTAAACTGAAAATCTTAGGTCGTAGATTTTTGCAACAGTAATTTTACCTCTGGCAGTAGTAAAAGATGTTTGTATATTCCAAGTAAAAAGCTAAGCTTTTAGATGGTATGATTTTGAGCCATTGAATATTAATATTGCAGAGTTTAGAGCAGCAGTACGAATGCTTGTGCGCCATCAATGATCAGAACAACAAGAACGCCTTGTTAGAGGCACGTGACTTCTACGTGACGAGCATGAAGCTTAAAATGGATCACGTAGGCGTCAGCTCCTTGAAACTAGAAGAACAAAATCATCAAGCAGTTGAGCAAGCTAAAGCATTCTTTGACAAACAGCGGAACCGCTCCACGGAAGAAGAAGATGACCACTTCGTCCAAAAACTACTTCAAGTACGTTACTCTGTAGCTGGTACAGCGCGCCGCGGCATCCACCCTACGATGCCAATTCGGTGACCCGCTTACGTCGGGTGGACGCTAAGTTGTCAGCAAATCGATATACGAGTACCGTGGCGTGATTCGATGCAATTCTTTTATATAAGCGTACGTTGGGCTTTCCGTGAATTGAACGAATTGACGAATGGTTTGTTTTCCAGGAAATCAGCATTTGCTTTGCGGATTTTGAAAAGGCGAATGTAAGCAGCAACAGGATCGCAATGCAGGCGGCGGAGTTCACTTACAACAACTACATAATGTCGGCGTGGGGCCCGCAGATGTGCTGCTTCCACCCGCGAGCGCTCAAAGATTTACATAAGGAAGGTGTGAATGTGGCTGTCAAGCAGTTCCTGACTAACAGAGCGGAGAGTGAAAATGATGATTACCAGGCAGCGGTGGTAAAAGTAAGTAGTATCGACGTTTATGTCAGATTTTATCATATCATTAATGTATCTGAAACAGAAAAAAGTACTACTAATAATAGCATAAACTCATTCTGTTCAACTCTCTCACGAAATTTCGCACGCCTACATCACATAACTAAGTGCCATTAATTTTCAGAATCTTGAAATCCGTTTTTACGACCTGGAGGCAATTAACAAGTTCAACAACGAGCAGGCAGTGGATCAAGCCTTCTTGATTTACACGATGAAAATGGACAAGCACACGCGACCGTCAGTGTTGTCTCTTCTGGTGGTGCCGTTCTTCGTCAAGCTCCTGGCGTTACTGCCAGGGTACCACGAGAACTCAAAGAAGCTCGCGATAAGTGAGTTCAACAGTAGACGTCGAAGTTCCACGTACGCCAACGACATATATGAAAAGGATCTTAAGCAGGTTTGTTAGATGTTTGATGTCTCCTCGTACCTACATGGTGCGATGCATGGTTATTCTTTCGATTAACGTTTAGCGATTTGTTCCATCTGTGTCAATTTGGTTATATTAACTTTGTAAGGATGTTGCAGTTGATGAGGTTCATTTTAACACGATTTTGAAGTTTTAAAGCTGTTGGAGAAATGTAGAAAAATAATCTTAACATGCCAGACACGAATGATTTGGCGTGCACAAACATCATCCACTTATTAGACGTTACTACAAAGTTATGTCATCACTTTTGCTGCCCGCTGTCATTTTAATTACATTATTATTGTATGAACAAGTACAGGCAACATTATTGCTATAATCATTAAAACCTCCGAGTTAAGGATGACGCACGCTGGACCGTGCCGGATCCGAGCCGAGTGTAGTACAATCCATTGTCTGTTGCTCGGTAGCGGCTCGGAAGCGTGACTGTGTCCATACTAAATTGCACGGTCGACACTCGGTTCGGACACGACACGGTCTAGCGTGAGTCATTCCTAACTCGGAGCTTGACTCATGCTAGACTCTAGCCTGAGTCAAGCTTTACAATGAAATGTTTTGTCCACAGAGAATGGATGCAGCTTACGCATACTACAGGAATCCTATCATTTCTGTTTTACGGGAGTTGGGCGTCAATACTGAATAAGGACCTATATCCTCAACGAGACAATATCTTCCGTACAGTGCATTTTGTTTATACATTTATAATAAATACATGTATAAAAAAGATTCTTAATGAAGTCGAATGGCACTTGTTCTGCTCATCATTGCGATCAGTATTTTGTTCTGACCCATACGACCTTCTAGTTACGTTGATAATGGGAGTCCAAGTTCTAACTTTTTACAAGTGTTTTTTTAATAATAGTTTTAAAAGTTATTGCTTTACTATATAAAATACCTCCATGATGTTTTCTATGCAATGCATCCGTTGGCACAATGATTTGAGAGCGTTGCATTGTGTTTTACTACAAAACGCGCATTTTCACCGCAAAAAGAAGTCGTTTCCCCAACAACAATTCTTGCGTAGAGCTACTTAGTTTACAGTCTTAGGTGCATGTTCACCAAAAAAATGGCAGTCTGATTATCTAAAACAGCTGTTTAAAACACATTTTTGTATGGTAATTTGTCACAGTGACAGCTGTTTTTAGCTAATCAGGCTGTTATCTTTTCGGTGAACAAGGACCTTAATGTGCAGAATGTTTGGTTAACGTCTTCGTAAAGGGTTCGGTTACACTTTGTATACAGTCCTTTCACAATAGGCTTGTGTCCTGAAAAAAACTAACTAGTCCGTCTGTTAGATTTTCAGAAAATCGTCAGAAAATATTTGATCAAAATTTGCGAAAATACGACGCTTTTAAAATTCTCAATACGTGACGCCACCGCGCCGTGCTATAATTTTTAGTGCGATGTGACGTCACGAGCCCCCACTCCCGAGTTTTGATGCGTTCTAACTTTGTCAATATTCATTGATTTATAAAAATAAAAAAGACGTGTGGCACTCGGGGACTGCTGCGGTAAAGCTATTGCATTTGTTTTTTACGGGGGGTGTTAGGTTATTTTCGTTACGGAATTTCTGGATTCGGTCTCCACACTCAAGGCCCGCGATAGAAGCTATGCAATACCTAGCTTAAAGATACTTGTCCACTATTTTCCAATACTCTAACTGACAGACTAAATAGATTTAATTTATTAATGGTGGAACTAGCCTATTTTAACACTTACTAGATTGTTGACGAACAGCGGCCTCTGGCAAGTTTGACGAATTTTCAATTTACCGATTTTTATAACGCTTGAGTCACGTTGCATTCAGAGGAAAAATTACTGTGAGAAGAATGTGCCGATGTTAATAATAACAAAACATGGAAAAAAGTAGGACCGAAAATGTTGTACTAGTGATTTGCTATCCTATTTCAGAACGAAACCTTTGCTCTCATTTTTAGCGTTAAGTAACAAACGGAGGACTCAACTTCTCTTAGTATTTGTTTTATGTTCGGTTTTATTTTAAATTAAGTGATTTCTGTACCCTGTACCTAGTATTAAGTTACTGTTTATAATTTTTGTGTAATTAAAATATATTATACTCACAACCTTTTTGGAACGATTTTTCCTGTCCTTGTGTTAAACTGGTAGAATTCAAATCGTGTTTTGAAAATCGACGTATCTTAACTGCATGCTTTAAAAATGCATATTATTTTGGCATGTTTTATTTCAATAAAAATATAAATCGATTTATTCAAGAATTTTAGTACTTAGATTATTCTACTTATCTTACTTCTTACTAATATTATTATTAAAGACCCGAATGGCGCAGCGGTAGTGAGGCTGCCTTACGTTCTTAGTAGGGTCTCGGGTTCGAATCCCGGTAGCAGCAAATGTTTGTGTGATAAGCATGGACATTTGTTTTCGAGTCATGGTTGTTTATATGTATAATGAGTATGTAATTTCAAAAAGTATATATGTATATAGTATATCAACTGTCTGGTGACCACGACACAAGCCTTGCTTGGTGTGGCACTTGATGGTGCTGTGTGGAATGTGCAGCGATATTTATTTACTTATTTATTAATGTCAAAGTTTGTGAGGTTGGATACTATTTCACGCGAAAAGTAGTAACGGATGTATTAAATATTTGAATAGTTTGAATATTTGAATAGGGTGGCATCATTTACCCGCCGCCGACCAGTTCTGCGCCCAGGATCCTGGATGATGATGCGGCTCCGATTCGTCCCGGGACGGACTGATGGTTTTAGGGGTTTAACAGGTTTAGGCCGTGTTAGGGAAATTATTATTGTTCAGGAACTCGATTAGGTTTTAGTTGTTTTGAGGTTTTGTTCGTTTTGAGCGCATGCGATTGACGGCGAGACACGCTCGGCTCGTTCGGTGTTCAGCGACTAACGTTGGCGCCGCGCTCACCTGCGCGGGCGCGTCGAGAACATTTTCAAACTGGCGCGCGTTCATTGGCGCCCAGATTTAGTCGCTGGCGCGATGTCGGTTTGGCGGGGATTATAATAATAGTGAAGGCTAAAACAAAACCCAAGAACGGATTTCAATGAAATTTAGCCCACAGATAGTTTATAACGTGAAGTTGTGAAGTTGTGATGAAGTTGTTGTGGTGACGAATAACTGCCGGTATATTGTGTAGGACGGTAGTACCTAGTTATCGCCTTCAACCAACTTTAACTTATTATCGAGATTTATTTCATCTGCTTGAGGTATGGAATAGGGAAGGAATAAATAAATAAATGAGAAGCGTACAACTTTAAGTGAATTTATTTTACTTAAATTATTTACAAAAATTTTATAGACCTGGTTACATTACGCAGTATAGTTATATTATTATAATCAATGAATTTACTTGTAGATCGTAATATTGTTAAACTCTATTATTTGTTAACTTTTTCGACCAAGACAGAGTATTGTAATTTCACACAGTGGCGGCCAGCGTAGACCGGGAACGACAGGTAAGACGGAACGGCACTATAACTTGTACAATATGAATTCATACGTAGCTTGATCTGTATCCGTATCTTGTTACATTGTATTTATATATTGTTACATTGTATTTGTATCTTGTTACATTGTATCTGTATCTTGATACGAATTTATAATAGGAGATAAAATGCACTGCCCTGCCGCTCTAGAACAGAACTAGGCGCACGGTTATCGGCCCAGTACGCGTAAAACTTGCATCCAGTATTACATTTTCAAAATCCAATTTAAACATCTTATAACTACACCTTTTTAGTAACTTGTTAGGTATTAGTAGAAATTATTTTACAATTAGTGAGACCCGTTACAGTTTATTCAATAACAGATATAATATGTTACTTCGTTTTGGCAATATCATTTGAAAATTATCTATCTATATTAAATGGTAATATTTACATTATTAAGATACTTACCTAAGCTATTAAGTCTTTTAACATTAGCTAGATTTTAATTAACAGTAGTATTTCACAACAATATAGAAAAGGAAGTAAAATTTTAGTTTTATATTTATATGGCACTTTATACCTTTTATTATTAATGAAAAATTTTGTAAATATAACTCATAATTGGCAATGATTTGGTCCGCTTAGCCAAACGATTGTTACCTACTTACACATACTTCTTTAATCGGTTCTGCCTCGTCTGAGAAAATAAAGGAAATTATACTTTTATTTTTCCATAGGGTATTCAATGTGGATACGCTCGGTAGTAACATTTTTTTGCGCTGTTCCGAGGAAGTACTTACTTACAAATTGTTGACGGTGACATTATCTTTTCTATCATCTTAGTTATTGTTTGATAACAAATCTTACAAGATAGCACATTAAATTATTATCAGGTTTTATCGAGAAAATTGCATATAGTAAGTTTACATATTTATATGTATTTAAAGACTGTAACGATTTTTATTGTACGTTAGAATCATTACATTACAAAGACTATATTTAAATGACTCTTTTTAATAGTTCATGTAACAATATATTTCTAGATATTGGTTTAGGTACATTTAGCACGCACCCAAATTATTGTATCAATAACTTACATCTCCGAACAGTTCAAATAATCTATGTAACAGAGCTATGTTTATCGCTTACACAAATTGATCATTATACGTCATTTTAGAGTACTATTGTATTTTAAATCCGTAACTACTATTGTTCAACACTTGGAAGTGTTTCATCACACTCGGGGATCTGTCCACATGGCACGCGAGTGGCACCAGCGCGGCAGCGGGAGGAGCGAGACCGGTCGACACGGTCGGTAGTGATAGTACTAGTACTAGGTCCGGCGTTTCAAACGTCGAAGAGCAGCGCAATGTTGTGCTGCTCGGCGCGTCGCTAGTAGTGATCCGACAGCGCGTGCGGCGACGTGGGGTGTGCACCGTGTGCAGCGTGCGCCGCGTGCGCCGTGTGCGACACGTGCGACACGTGTGCCGCGCGGTAGTGCGGCGCGCGCGCATACGTGCCGTACGCGTCGTCGCGCCGCGCGCCCCCCACCCCGCTCGCCGCGCCCCCCGCGCTCGTGCCCCCCACACTTCCGCTGTACACAGACTCGCGACGCTCGTTCACTGCTGCTCCTGCGCACACAAGAAACACTCATTGTCATAATCCAGGTGTGTGATGCGGAGGAATGTGACATGCATCGGCCAGAATGTTAGTTGTGGTTCTAACATAAGAAAAAAAGAGACTAAAGACAAATATGATGGATCATGGATGCAATGTGTGAACGATGAGGCTGGTCTAGTGGATCCGACTGCTAAGCAAGAGGTCCTGGGTTCCATTCTCAGGTACTTAGTCTTTAAAATGTGGGTGCTATAAGCTAGAACTCACCGGCAGGTCCGGGTCGGATTCCGTTGGCCGTGCCGTAGGGCGGGTCGCGCTGTGCGTTGTGCGCGTTCTGGTTGTGCGCGAGCGCATGGTGCGCGTGCGCAGGAGGGCGCAGCACGAGCGACGAGGCCGCCACCAGCGGCCCCCCAGCCCCACTCACCGGGGCCGTCGCGCTGGTCGCACCACTCGTCGCAGAGCTGCCCTTACTGTACACCGACTGAGACCTGCAAATATGAGTTTTACAAATAATTAGGGAACTTGAGCACCATCATAATGCAAAACTACAAAGTCACAGGCATTTTCTGACTTCAATGTTAGGCATTTTAATACTATAATCTCCCTGCTGTTGACATCGATCTTGCTAGATGGAAAGCGATGGATAAGATCTACGTTGTTGTGTCTGGTATTAGGTAACAATATTATACAGCAGAAACATGAGTCATGAGGCGCCTTTATGACCACCGTGAGATGAACCTTTGGCTCCTTTATGATGAAAAGAAGTAGGAGAACAAGAAAAATAGAAGGTATCAGTTACCTGTGCAATCCATGTCGGGCTGGCGGCGGTGAGCGGCAGTAGAGCGACTTTGTGCCGGAGTACAGCGGCTCGGCGGTGTCGGGGCGCGGCGCGGCGGCGCAGTAGGTGGGCGCGTGGCGGTAGTGGTGGTGCGACGGGAACGTCGGCTTGTCCAGCTCGTCCAGGTCCCGCGGGGACGAGGCACGGGACGAGCCCCCCCGGGAACGCCTTCCCCCCCACTCGTGCAGCAGTGCTGACGCCACCCCGCCACCCAGCCCGCCTACCCAGCACACCCAGTGGCTCTCCCAGCGGGACAGCACGAACGATGGGCCCAGGGACCGCGCGGGGTTTAGTGAAGGCATCTGTGAAATGATATCAATACTTTATTAGCATAGTCACCGTCTCGCATGGTGTCGCAATTTGTAACAAAATCGAATATAGCATGTAAGTTGTGGAGTATTGAAACTGAATAATTGCCTTGATGTGCCCGATGGGAAGCTCTAGTTTTATTATTTTGCTCTATTGGAAGGCAATACCCAAAATTCCAAGAAAAAATACCATTCGCATTGATCGGTACAAAACAATATATGTGTGATCCGTTTTGCAGACATTTCAATGGGCACATTGAAGGTATTGCGTAGGTAGTTATTTTTTACGTACACACTTTGTTCCGAGAGCAGACAGATGGGCTTGCCACCAGCTGTCCATAAGGATGCTGTGCACAAAAGGCAGGTAGCTCGCTGTAATACATTCCACATAATAGCGCAGACGGCAAACAATACACCGTCTTGTCTTGCTACTCGCCTGGTACCTGATACCAGATTTGTTGAAGGTTCTACGCTATAATAAAGTTCATTTTATTTGCTACGATCAAGCAAAATGTTTTGCGAATAGGCAAAATATTAAATCTATTTCTGTATCTTTTGAAATACAGCCCATTCCCTCTCATTGAGAGGAGGCCGTGTCCCAGCAGTGGGAACATTATAGGCTGATGATGATGATGATGATGATCTTTTGAAATAAACGATTTAAAATAAAGTTGAATTTGAATTAAAGTTTTTAAATAAGGTTAGGTAAATGAATAGTGTTAAGAGAACTTGACTGAATCACTGCCATAATTAGGGCCGAGTTTCCCCATTGACACTGACTGAATAGAAGAAAACGGCTTGAAATAGACCTATTTATGCTGCCAGTGTGATATCACACATTTTGTAATAAGAACGGAATTGTAGGCAAATAATACTAACGGAGACGAAGCTAGCGGCACAATAGGCTGCACCGAGAAGCGCTGGGGCAGCTCCGGTCCAGCGTCGCTCCATGGCAGCGAAGTGAGCGGCGGCCACCAGCGCTGACAGCACCAGCTCAGCTCCCAGCCGCTCCCATGCAGCGCCGGTAACCCCGCCGCCACCGGGCAGCGATGCCGACAACCCACCCGCGTAGCCCGGCACGCTTACACTGTAACAAATAGCATACACATGAACATTTTGAAGGGAAAAGGTTTTCAATTTAGGCAAAATATCAGTATTAGGGGGATGCTCCAAGATAGCTCGCGAAATTCTAAATTTCTTACGTTTTTTGCAATTTGCAGGGCAGTGCTAAGTTGTATGTTGATAAACATATCGGTCGCGACTGTAAGACGTATAAAGTTACAGAATTGTAATCATCAAAATCATCAATACAACCCTTGGAGGGTTGTATTGATGATTTTGATGATTACAATATACATTTACTTACAATTACATAAGAGTCGACGAACGAATTTTTCACGGTCAAAGTCCTTCTTCGACTCTTACGAACTTGTCGCGACCGATATATTTATCAGCATAAAATTTGGCACTGCCTTGTAAATTGCAAAAAACGTAAGAAAATTTGAATTTCGCGGGCCACCCTGATCTAGTTTTTCCTGTGGGTCAGCTTTCAAATGCAGCAGAATACTAGTATTTCACATGGAGTATTTCATGATCGTCTATTGACCTCCACAATCTAGATAGTACCGGATTTGGGAAATACGATAGACCCCTTGTTTAGACTGGTTGCCCAACTTTCAGGCCACGGGCCACAAAAGACAGCCGGGACGGGCTTGATGACTGAGAGATGTCTTAATTATGGGATATTCAGCATCTATGTTTGAAGCTGTATTGCTATGTGTCTGGAACTCCTCATTTTATAATGATGACGATCGGAGCCACAGTCCTATCCTTTGATTTACCTAGTATCACGAACGTAAAAGAACGTAAATAACAAAATGAGTATTATGACTTTATGAAAGACTAGCTTCTGCCCGCGACTTTGTACGCGGATCCTGTTGCAATTTTTTTTTTAAATAAAAAGTATCTTATGTTATTTCTAATGCCTCCAAGAGTTTGTGTACAAAGTTTCATGATGATCGGTTGAGTAGTTTTCGCGTGAAAGCGTAACAAAAACTTACATTCACATTTATACATATAATAGTAGGGATAGGAATAGGGATAGGGAAGTAGGGATAGTAGGGATGATGTGACGTTTGTCTTTACATCAACCAAGTTGTGTTGTTGTAGGTGTATTTTTATCAGGATCGAAGTCTCTTGACCTTTAGTTATTATTAGGTGTGGCATCGCACTTAGAGTATCCCTTCTATTCACTGGACCCTGAAGATGATAAATCTGACATTTGCAAGATTCTGGACTTACATGAAACCTCTTACTTATATAGGTGATAAGCGATATATTGAAGATTGCCTTAAAAACGCATTAATGAATTTGCAGGGATTGCCGAGAGAAAGAGTTCAAGAACCTGGATGCTGTTGACTAATCAGTTTTTAGTATTCGTATATATGTCACCGTAAAATTGACAAATACGTAATCTCTAGCGATATTGTAAATTCTCGAATTATTGTCAAACGAACATACTGCTTACAATAAAACGCATTATTTTTCGTGAAATGCATGTGATGGTAGTCAACTCACGTGTGGAGGGAAGGAGGGGTCCCCCTTGCCCAGTGGTACCACTCTCATGGAAAGATACTGTACCATTTCTGAGAAATATCGATTAATACGTATAAGCTAACCCTAAAACACTTTATACTCCCCTAATAAGCGTAGTCGACGAAGCTCCGCTTCGCGGGGCCCCTATTTCCGAGTGCAGAGTTTAAAGGAACCTAACTAACCTAACGGGGGGGTGCCCGAAGTCCCGATTATGGGGCAGAGATACTTCCGTATGTTCAGTTGACAATAATTCGAGAGTTTACAATATCGCTAGAGAGAAACACGTTATTTTGTAATATAACGTGTTTGACAATTTTACGGTGACATATATTACACATTTCTACTTACAAATCAAAATACGATGACATTTTAACTGTTAATTTTAAATTGTATAAACGGTTTACGGGCAAATTAGCCGTATCTCACCTTTATTACAGTTATCTCGTAAACATCTCCAAAGACGGTCATTTGCTGGATTATGTACCTATACATATAGTACAATAGATTTCAGGAATGCAAATAATGTTGTCATGGTATGGACAGTTCGGGTACTTAAACATTAATAGTTTGTTTTATTGGAACGAGCGTAGATACTCATTAATACTTTTGACCACGTGTAACGTTCCCACAGCTGGGACTTTAAATCTCTGTAATATGACCACGTGGGCACAGTGCTGGTTGTTGGGTGTCACTTGTTTTCGATTTTAACAAAAATAAGAAAACACAATTATTTAATGGGAAATAATAAGTCTAGCCACAAAATTATGTATTGGCCCCGTGATTAAACTTCTAATTTTATAACTAAGCAACGCGAAAATGGCATAGCCTCTAATAAACTAATTCGTCTTTTCAATAACGCCAACTAAATATTCTATAGAAAGCGTCAAGTAAAATCATCAATTATTGTGACTTGTCCTTATTTTTACATGGCCACTTAATAAATTAATGTTAAAATACATTCACTTATTTAACGAAACCGTCAATAATAAATGCTGTAAAGAGGATGGTGAAAACTGCATCAACATTTATTGCGTTGCACAGTGTGAGAATTTCGCAATCTGGGGGGATTTAATTCCAAATTGATTTTAATAAAAGATACAAGTTGAACAATAATATTGATTGGTATTGAAATAAATAAAAATACTTAAATAGTGATAGAAAAAAAAGTTGTATTAAAAAATAAAATAAATAAAATAAAATAAGTTTATTACGTATCAATTTGGGTTACATTGCATGTCAAGGAGTCTCCATTTAGGCATAAAAAATGCCTGTAGTTGAAGGCTCCGCTCTTCCCTTACATTTTAGTGATACAAAATAAATTAGAAATTAACAAAAAGAGAAAAAAAATAATAAAAAACAATGCTATAAAAGTACGATAAATTGTATAAGCGTGTGTACGCATGAGTATGTTTGTGTGTGTGTGTGTGTGTGCGTGTGTGTGAGTGTGTGTGCGTGTGTCAGAGTGAGTGTGCGAGTGAGAGGGAGATAAGTTAGAGTGTAGAACTGTACATGTGTGTCTTGCTAATCGAATAACATCATTAAGTTTTTATTTATTGTTAACTCACCCGTTGCAAGAGTAACTCTGTGTCATCATAATTTAAATTGTGTAGCCATATTGTTAGTTTTTTTTTACATTCATTTTTTTTTTTATCATAAATATACATTAGTTTATTAATTTTATTGTACAAGTAGGCGGAGCGTTTTTTAAATTGTCTACTGGCAAACTCAGTTTTAGTTGAGGGAACGTTTACTATATAGTGTTTCTTTCTCTTTTCTTGAATTTTAGGATCATAAGGTGCATTTTGAGGATGATGAGAAGGATGTACAATTTTCTCACTGACAGCAGATTACACAATTTGTAAAGTTTTTCAGTGGAGAATATTCTTTTTTTGAAGTACATCACCTTTAGTATCGCTCTTTGAGCACGTTCTAACTCTAGAAAACTGGATTTCGTTGCTCCACCCCATACTGTAATGCAATATATTAAAACGGACTGGACCAAAGATACATACATTTCGTTTAAAAGATTTAAAATGCGATAAAAAAATGCGATATTAATAAATTTTCTTATTTTAGTCACTAACTCTACTTTCGATCTCATTTATTGTTGGTTGCAATTTTAGGACATCGGGATCTAGAGGACTCCGTTTTCTCTTCATTATAAGCCTTAAATATCAAAAATATGTTTTTTTGTAATTTCGGTCGTCATTCTGAAAACTGAAAAAAAAATGTATGACGGTCGCACAAAATCGCAAGTTTTAGCAATTGTTCTCAAAAGTTAAGACTCTAAACTATAAATTAAAACAATAACAGCACCGGGATATTCTGATCATTTTTTTTTATACTCCTTTTTGTTTTGCAAATCGTCTCTAGAAAATGCTTAATTTAACTGTGCTTTCAAATGATGTTATTAGATCAATGTTTAACTATTACTTAAACAAAATACACTCTAACTTACCTTGAAAGATATACACAATACAATAATAAACCAATAAACAAGACTATACGTTACTTTGATCAGTAATCTCAAGTGAAGATGACACTTTAATATTGTTGTTTGTATTGTAAAGGTTCAACGATTATTATCTACCCACTTCCACATTTTATTTGATTTTTTTTAACATACCTACAAGAATTTCTAATAGGTAGCTGTGTTATATAGGGTCTTAGGTATAAATAGGTTATAATTATATTAACATTAAAAAAAATATATATTTTGATTTAAATCCCCCTAGATTGCGAAATTCCCACACTGTGCGTTGTTGCAATACCAT
This sequence comes from Xestia c-nigrum, assembly GCA_916618015.1. NCBI lineage: Eukaryota > Metazoa > Arthropoda > Insecta > Lepidoptera > Noctuidae > Xestia > Xestia c-nigrum. The sequence continues at coordinate 5,390,085 of OU745245.1, read as the reverse complement.
TCGGGGACACACTAATTATCACGAAAAGTTACTTTCTTTTATAATATGAATTTATTTATTTACATATTTATTTATTTAGTAGATAGAAGATTTACAGCTAATAAAAACAGGAAACCATAGTCACCAGAAAGCCAAGTCCTCACGTATAGAATAAATAGATAATTATTACTTAGTTAATTTATTTAATATAATATTTTAATATCTATTTTGACATTTGACAAATATTCACAAATCGAACTAGGCCGTGCCACTACCGTGTAGCTGCGGACACATCGAAGCGTATGCAGTACCTATCTGATGGTTATGTCCGATTCCAAACTTTAACAGTCGCGCTATCTTGTGCCGACTTTCGTATCAGTTTAAAGTTACCAACTTTAACGGAACGGGAAATGAGCCACAGAATCGGGAATACGGTTGTGAAGTCATTTTATTTTATGAATCTAAACCTCAGTGTATAAAGATTTCTTGATTTTCACACGAAATTCTGACTGCGAAGACAGTACTTGAATTATTAGAATATTTAAATAGATTAGAATATTAGCTTTTTCTGTTATAATTATCGTGTTTAGATTTTATCACCCATCACGTTTGTGACGTTTGAATCAAGAACTGATTTTTAACCGATATTTCACTTAGGTCATATGGTATCCTAGATCCAAAGAAAATACAGGTTTAGATAAGGTTAGGTATCGAAATGATAATGATGATGATGGTCATGCCGAAGACCCGGTGAAGGTTGAGGGAATCCGCTGGATGCGAGTCGCACGGGACCGGTCAATGTGGCGACACTTGGGGGAGGCCTATGTCCAGCAGTGGACGTCTTTCGGCTGAAATGATGATGATGAGATATCAAAATAAATGAAATGTCCGGAATTTTAGTTAATTAAATACAAAGCTTATATCAAACGAAATTCTTTATCATATAAAAGTCTATTCTTATTTCGCAGAAAAAAACTAAAAGGCACAAATGGTAGTTTCCTACAGCAGAACTGACTGCACTTACGCATAAGAGTGGATGTAGACGTAACTAAGTGCCTTCTCAGAAATGGGGATTTTTGCCATAAACGGCGTTATCTTACGTAGACAAGAAAGGAACCACATAGCCACTAAAGCCCGGAGCCCCTGAACGTAAGAAAGCAAATTATGTTTATTAACTTCACGTGGAATTAAGGATAGAATGCCTGCAGAGTACCTACTGTTGTAAATTACACTGGTACTCTCCCCGTAAATGTAACAAACAAATAATCACGAAGATAGGTCAATGTCAGTTTGTATCATCAACGTCTACCTAGCCTCTTCCAAACTATATTGGGGTCGGCTTCCAGTCTAACCGGATGCGGCTGAATACTAGTATTTGAAATGGATCGACTGTTCGTTGTATGTTGATTGTAATATGATTCGCGGCCGATATATGTATGTATTTACAAAATTATAGTCATCATTCGCTGGAAACCTACGTTTTTTTTTTTGACTTGAATGTGCCCTGGCGGGTAAGAGTATGTCATGCTCACTCAAATGTCCCGCTGATGGTGGCGCGTGTGTCGGGTCATTTAATTCCCTTCAAAATGGTTGAGTTGAATGGTGCTGATACATGCGTCATGTTCGTGAACGGGCGCTGTCGGTTGGGACTGGTCAGCTCTTGGTTGCCACGGCTTGTTTTTCTTTTTTGAACTAATTATTTTATTTTTGTATTGCTTTTGTTTGTTTTTACTATGGACACTTTTATCGTGCACATCTTGCTACATTGTTCTCACATAATGCACCATCTCAACATGAATGATGTAACAAAGATTTTGTAACAACATTATGATTTCAAAGAGTGTCCGTGGAGTTTCTTGCCCGTTCTTCTCGATAGAGATCTACGCTAGGGAATGGACAACTACAGTACTTTCACAGTTTTTATGTCTTGTCACTGGGACTGTAGCTATATACATTTAATTTTTATCTTTGTTTCGACAATTCAAAAGCGCCTGTAACTGGCCTACTTAAAATAAATGCTTTGATTTTGATTTTGATTAAAATCATCAATACTACCATTCCACTTAATTTAATCCCATTGAATGAATACAAAAACTACTATTTTGTTCAACATACAACCATTACACTGACTCGCATATTGAAAAAAACTTATGACAACAATTTGAATTGGAACTGCTATTTCATAGTCAAAATCGTTCCTAGACCATTATGAATTTGGAGGGTTGTATTGATTTTGATGATTATATTTTTGTAACTACACCGTCTTACAGTCGCAAACAATATTTTAATCAGCATACAACCTAGCAGTGGTCTGCAAATTGCTAAAACAAAAATGACGAAATTTTGAATTTCACGTTTCAATGTATGTATTTTTCTTTGAAGAAAGAAGAAGGTCAGAAATAGGCAAACAAACTACACCTTTATGTAAGCTACAATACCGTCCATGGTGTTCTAGCTGTCTGTACGGACATGCCCGCCTAATGCTTAAAGTTTTTCGACCGAAATTTCTTAATGCTATATAGTCAGTTGAGAAAACATAATAGAGCAACACATTACATGATACAAAACCCCTAAAAGTCAGCCAGTTTTCCCAGTAAACACAACACCTCCTTTAAGTGACATGGGTCGGTTAACAAACAGTGTCGATCCACATACTATTCTCCTGATATCTGTCGGGAACTCAATAGCTATTGTCAGACGCGCACCACTTCAAAGTTGTGCTACACAGTGGAGCAGTATAGTGACCACATCAACGCGATGTCCTACTTGGTGCTGACCCGATAGTATGTACTCGGGAAGTAGAAAAAAGAGAGGCTAACATAGTAAATGTATAGTAGCGTGTACATCGTGAGAAAGTTTTAAAAAGGAGTACGAGACTCTTGATGAAAAAACAAACGAATCATGCACCAACACGGCATAATGAATGGAACAGCTGGTTTTTTTTTCTTCGGAAGCTATGTCCAAAAAGACCAAAAGACCTCCCCTATATTCTTCCAGGTACTCTGCTCCTGCGCCACCTCGTACCAGCCTTTCTGATGCGCGTCTAGATCATCTCCGGCCAGCCGGATGGACAGCAAAAGGTTGAAAATTCGAAATAGTTTATTTTGGGACTTTTGATGATGTGGGTCATATTTTGCATAATTAATTTAATCTTGTTTTTATTAAATTAATTGTTATGTGATTGGCTAATAAGAGGTGCTAAAACTATGAATTTAATTGAATCCAAACTCCTGTCTGACCTCATGTTCTAGTTAAAATACAGTCCCTATCAATTACCTAAAGTTTCCAACAGTGTGTATGTTATGGACCAAGTGATGAATTGGGCATTATACATTATGCCCGGTCATTATGAAAAATGGCCAATATAAGAGTGCAATTTGATAAGAATTATTCAAATAATCAAATTGACCGGGCATTATACATATTGTCCATCACCTTTTGGGCAGAATAATACAAACATATGTAATTACTATTTTTTATTGTTATTGTCATTTAACTTAAAATAAACTAAATATTTAACCATTGAAATAATCAGACTCATTATTTGGATTAATCATTAAGGACTTAGCAGAAATATTGTCAAATGAACTTACTGCTTACAACAAAACGCATTATTTTTCGTGATATGCATGCGATGGTAGTCAACTTACGCGGTGTGGAGGGAAAGAGGGGTCCCCCTTGCCCAGTGGTACAACTCTCATGAAAAGATATCGTACCATTCCTGAGAAATACCGATTATTATAACCTAACCTTACTTAAAACACTTTATATTCCCCTAAAAAGCGTAGTCGACGGATCCCCGCTTCGCGGGGCCCCTATTTCCGAGTGCAGGGTTTAAAGGAACCTAACTAACCTAACGGGGGGGTGCCCCAAGTCCCGATTATGGGGGCAGAGATACTTCCGTATGTTCACTTGACAATCATTCGAGAGTTTACAATATCGCTAGAGAGAAACACGTCAAATTTAGCTTTATTATCAAATTGCCCAATTATCATGTAGCAATATAATAATGACCGTGCAATGTAATAAATAATGAAGTTAAGATAGTATTAATTACTTAGCCCGATAGAGATAGCCATTATTCATAATGCTCGAACATTATGTATAATGCCCGCATTAATCACCTGGTCCATAACATGTATACTCAATTACCCGCCACGTTGACTCATTATCGAATGAATAGAAGCCAAGGCTGAACAATTTAGCGGTTTTTAATTAAAATGAGAAGTACGGCGCCGCTCACCGGTTGTTTATCGGAACACAGGAAATTCGAAGCCTTTTCTATTCTTTCATTAACATTTTAGTAAGAGGTTTTCATTGGCTATTTTAAAATGGCTATAAACCTAAGCCATCTATCTATCCTTAAACCTAGAGAAAAGAATATCATAAAAAAGAATTAAGTGTTACTATATACAATTAAGATTACTGAAGAATTACGATCAAGTTGCCTGTTTTCGCATTAAAAACGATATTGCAATTAACAGCAAATGGTTGCACTCGAATCAAACCTACTTGACACTTCCCGTGAACCGTGGGCTGGCTTTTACCTTGACCAGCATCTAACTGTTGCCATACAACGTGGCAATGCCTTCATATCTTTTGGGGACATTAACATTACCCGTTTACAGCATGGAGGAGTTTTTTGACGCCATTTCTTAGTTTATTGTTAAGTTACTAAAGTTTATTCAAATATTTATCTGGGCAGAGTGCGTTCCCATCAGTCGGTGACAAGCTTCACAATCCGTCGCCAGACTGTGGCAATAATAAATACGATTATTTCTACATCAAACATTACTTGAATAAACCTCCTTTTGGGCTTTGTCGCAGTCGGGTTCCTATCGATTTCATATTCAGATTTTAAATAAACCCTACAAATACCTACCGTGTTACTCAAAACTGTTCTAACGATGGATAAAACTTTCATTAAAGAGCTTACTAACATTTAATCGAGCATTCAGGGCTCACAAAATGTATGCAAAACATGCACCTGGGTGCTGGGCTGATAATATCTGTCGGTAAACAAATTCTAACGTCGATTCTAATGCCCTGGCAACACGATTACGTCTTTTTATCCAGCTTTTTTGTTCGTGAATATATGCGTGAAAAAGAATTTGGGGGAAAATTAGAGATTTTTTTGGACGATAAAACGATTTAGTGAGCTCTAATTTGTACACATTAAGTATTTATTTATCTAACAGTTCGTTCATAAAGATAATCGTGATAAAATCAATTAAAATACAGTTCATGGATGTCTGATTTTGGTGAGCGTAAACTTTTGTTAATGGCGTCTTAATTTCAGTAAAATAACTAGCTTTTTTCTAACAGTGCAAGTGGAGTAAAAAAAATAGCGACATAGAGGAGGACATTAAAAAAAAATTATAGTAAGTGTAATTAGTACCTATATTATATATTTACGTTTACCATTTTAAAAACTGGTTGACTGGAATTTAATACTAAAGTAGTTTGTACTTTTTGTAATTTATTACTTATTTTTATCATACAAACAAAGTGCAGAGCGTTTATTAACCACACAGTTACATGGCGGGACTTAGCCATAAGTCCACATAATTCAGTGAACTCACTCGATATGCTGATGATTATGCATAATTTATGCTCCCGAGGGGGTCAAGTGGGCCAAATGGGACACGCGGGTTTATAGGGGCCGTCTTTTATACTTGTTGTCAATGGCCAGTAAATTGGTGAACATTCACACCTTATGTTACGACCGGACCCAGAGTTTTTTTGCCTTTTGTCAGTTTAGGACATATTTGCTTATCACTGAAGGACAATAAGCTCATTTGCTAACCGAATGCGTACTGCTAAAAAAAATATCTGTTTTTTTTGTACTGCAGTTTTGCGGCATTCATTTTTATTATTAATGTTTTCGTTTTCATTTCGCTTATACAAATGATAAATAAAATTTGTTGCAGGTTTCCTTTGTTTCAGTAATGTTTCAGTCGAATGACGCAATTAAAGCTCATGTATAATGCAGAAGACAAACACCTCGGAGACGATACTATCGTGGCGAAGTAATCAGCGCGTCTCCTAATTACAGCATCTTCGCTAATGATTTTAAAACTGCATCTCTTTATATTTCGGTTAACGACTGGTTTTTACAATGTCCGTAATAAAGACCCTGATTTAATTAACTTGTCTGCGACCATCAATTTATTGACCCAAAGCGTAATAAAGTTAGTAATAAACTTTTATCTTCGTGAGATGAAATCTAATTATTTGTTTACGTCGAAAGCTATAATATTTTCAGTCATAATTTAAATTCAAATGTATTTTTATGAGGCGATTAGCTCAGAAATATTTTTGATAAGAAAAGTTTTGTACAAATAACAATACAACGATAATTTAATTTCCCCTCGGATATTTTCTTTGAGTTTGAGCTATTTTGTTGTTATTTTGCGATTGGTTCATTGATGAAAGTTACATTTTTCTGAAAGGAACGTAAGTACAAAAGTACCAAGCTCCGACCGACAGATTGACTCGTTAAGTTTAATTTCCACTACTATTCCCAATTTAACATAAATCTCTACATTTATTAACTTAAAATCTATTCCAAATCATTACTAACAAAATACAAACGAAAAAGTAATAAAAAATTGTAAAAAAAAACCACAGAGTCCCCTTCGCAGCGGTTAACAAGCGAACAATTACATTTAATTTACGGATGAGTTTTTAAAGTGCCCCAATATGGCCTGCTGGGGCACCCCGCGAAATTAAACCGCTATCATTTTGTATTCAGATAATCTACCACGACATTTGTTAAAAAATAAATTTCGAGAGGGTATCGCGAACTGTTACTAAAAATTCAATTGTCCCCAACTTCCCCAAAGTGCCACTTGTCATCCTACACTGTATAATCTGACAATTTCACCAATCAAAATGATTGTTGCAAATTTTACCCTACTGTGCTCGCATAAGGATCAGTTTAATATTATCTATTGACGGAGGAAATGTAAATGTATAAAGCGTTTGTCGAACTTAATGTGCGGCGAAACAAGTGAGTGCATTATACGGTTTGGAGTACGATTTAATTTACTATTCAAGAGTTTCTTTAAACAGATGAATTTCAAAATAGAGATTTTCAGGTTTTCTAAGCGGATAATTTATTAAAACTCTGGCAACCGAGCTTAAAGAAACAATTAAGCATTAAAAATGTAGTTATTAAAATTATTATTGTCACCATAATTCAACAATATAATAAACGAAAGGACTCTAAATAAAGACATCAACCATTTTTCCGACAATAATCCGTTTTTTACCCAAAAAAAGAACAACGGCCCAGCGGGCGGCGGGCGCGAACTTGTTACCCTTTGCCCTTTGTTTAGTTAACCCATAAAGAAAACAACAGTGTTTTAACCCTTAAGTTAACCCTTTACGCCACATGGTCGTCACACAGTGGTCGTGCGAAACCGCGAATCAACTCAATAGGAAGAAGAACTCATGCTGTGCGAAAGATAGTTACCATTACAATTCCAACCTTATTCCAAAGACATAAAGTTTATGTGTAGATCGTTGTATTCATTTAGAATAGGCACAATAATCGTTGCGCGAAAACGGTGAAATATGTGGAGTGTATTTTTACGTGTATTGTGTCCGCAATGGGGTTTTTATTGCAAATGTCTGCGCGCGCATTAGCCGGATTGTTAGCCGAGGAAGCTGCATATGGTGCGTCTGTTATTATTTTTGTGGGCTTGATATTGTTTTCTATTATTGTTATAAATAAACCTGGTCACAAACGATGAGGTCCTGGGGTCCCTTCCCAGATTGGTATACACCGTGACTTTTTAGTCGTCTTACAAAAACAGTCCAGTTCATGTATCCAATGACTAGTAAACGTTCATAATAAAAAAATAGGTATTTAAGTATGAGATTTTAACAATTTTAAAATATATTTTTTATTAATTACTATGACGCAAGGCGTAGTTTTGTCTCGTTGAAAATGGTGATGGAATGATCTGCTCGACTTGTGCGCTAGGTAGGTATACTCTACAGTTTGATACGTAAACATTTTTAACAGGGTTTTTAATCGCGCCTCGACGTATTTTATGTCGGATACATTGAGTGGACCGCTTTTGTAAGACGACTAAAAAGTCACGGTGTATATGTGGCCTCTTTGCTTCACCTACATTCATTCTCTTGTATATTTCTTTTTTACATGTCATGTCATCGGATTGTCACTGCGACTTACATTGAGTGATTATTATACTCTGTGTTACATTGATTAAAACCTTTGATTATACAGTCTAAACCACCTCATCACAAAGCCTTTAACCAAGCATTCTGTACATCGAACTAAGTAACTTTACGCAAAAATTATTGCTGGGTAACAACTTTATTTTTTGAGGCTATAAATCATGTTTTGTGGTAGAACTCAATGTAACGCACTTAAAACATAGTGCTGATAGATGGATTGAATAGTACGGGAGTCGTGGAGGTGTTAAAAGTCAAAATCTTGCAAAATAAACTTGTATTTAAAAAAAAACCTGTCATAAAGTTGTAATTTTGACCCCCCTTATCTCCGTAACTAGAAGGTTCCCAGGTATTTATTTATTTATTTATTTAACACTTCAAGCACAAAGGACAGAGGCGGACTTAATGCCAAAGGCATTCTCTACCAGTCAACCTTTAGGTGATGCAGAGACAAGCAGTGGTAGGTATGGTGTAGCATAAAAAAATGATGGGGAGAACAAGCGCCTTTCGGCTTCGTGAAGAGGTTTACACCCTTTATACATTTAACAAACATTGAATCTATTATGAAAAGAATCTATTAATTAGTATACATATACATAATATTCAATGTATTAGTGGGTTTTTCTATCAGGTTATTCTCAGTAACACCCCCCATAACGTGAGACTTAAAACATAATTGGCGAAATGTGGGTGTATTATTAGCTAGATCTCTGTCTAACCCTTGACCTGGAGGTTACAGGCGTGATGTTAAGTTAGTTTTATTGTTCTCACCGGCATCGCGGCATTCCCGTTCTTCTTAGAGTTTCGTACCCAAAGGGTACAAACTGGACCCTATTACTAATACTCCAGTACCCGTCTCTCTGCCTGTCACAGGCTGTATCTCGTGATCCGTAATAGCTAAACAGTTGAAATTTTCACAGATAATGGATTTCATAAAAAGAAATTAAAAATTAAAGTGGGCTCTACGTTGGGTACTGAACTTGACCGGTTTTTTTAAAACGTAAATCTAATTCCATGAATTCTAAAAAGTCCGCTAATCCGAAAAGGTATCGGAACAACGGAATCTATACAACACTCGCTGGAGAGTTGAATTAAAAGTTTCCTTTTGTAGCCAAATGGAATGTTCGCAGTCTCGCTGAGTAATCCATCTGTTTTAGAGTAGAAGAACAAAGTTCCCCAGCCTCCCCTGAAGTGCAGCTTTTTGTCCATTCTGTTTTATAGATCGTTACTTGTAACGTCGAATCTTGAGGTATTAGGGAAAAGGTTTTAGTGCCGAAACCCTTTAATTTCCTACTTTTAATTAGGGTCCGGCGCGATAACGTCCTCCGGTCCGGAACGCGTGCCGATAAGTGCCGGAGAGGTACTATTCCTTATCGTTAGTGACAATTCAACGCGAAATGTGGCTTTTGTTTTAGTTATTCGTGAAGTTATAATTGATGTGATAAATTGGATATTTCTTAAAGGAGCAGCGAACATTTTAGAATTTCAATTTATTTCTAGAAATTTAAAATGTTTATAGTTAGGGGGCGTCCATAAATTACGTGAGGTGTTTTTTTAACTTTTCTGTCCCTCCCTCCCCCCCTGGTGAGATGTCGTGAGATTTTATTCAACCCCCTCACCCACCCCCCAATCTCACGTGAGATTTTTCAAAATGTGAGTTCTCCGTCTTATAGACGTATCTTTTGACGTATGCGTTTTAAAAATCTTGATAACTCATTTTAAATTAGTAAGAGCATGCACTGAGTCGAGTAAAAAATTTACAAGAATAAACAAAGCAGGTTGGAACCTATCCGTGTGTCACTGCGACTCAGCTCGTACGCTCTCGTTCATCGAGTTGCGCGTTCGGCTGACAGTGGCGCGAAAACAAAGAACGGGCTACACTGTACCGTAAATTCAGATTAAATTGAGCTATTTGGAATAAAACAAATATTATGGTGGTTTGACAGTTAGTAGATGTACCTATATCGTCGAAGTATGAATGAAATTATTTTCTTTGAACGAATTAGTGAATGATCTTAATCGTATTACGATATACGCTTAAGATTAAAATTGCGTGATATTTGCCGAGACCCCCCCTCTTTCCAACGTAAGATTAGATGAGATTTGACTCGACCCCCTCCCCCCCTTAAACATCTCACGTAATTTATGGACGCCCCCTTATTACTATATTTTATATTGTTGTAGGTACCTGTCATGTTAAGTCTCTGCGTCATCATCCTTTTGACTGCTAGAAAATGCCTCAGGCATAAAGTCAGCCTCTCTACATTTCACAGTATACATACAGACTGCGGAGAACCTCAAGCGGCGTTTGGTAACTATATTTTCGTGACCTCCAGGACCGTGGGGTCCGAGTGCTCACAGCCTTTTCAAGGAAATTTCAAAACGCTTAGTTGACACTTCCTTTGACCCTAGGGCTGGCTTTTACCTCGGCCAAAGGCTTAGCGTTGCCATTCAGCGTGGTAACGCTGCCAGTCTCTTGGGGACATTACCAGATGACAGCGTTAAGGTGGAGTTTTTTAACGCCATTTTTTAAGTTTTTAGGATATGTTACTTATTTTAGTTAATTTTAGAAAATTGTAAATAATGTACATTTATATTACCTATTTCATAAATACCATTAAGTTTTAGTTCATAAATATACATATTTATTTTGTACACATAATACATCCTTCTTTGTGTCAATTATAAACACATTATACTACCTACTTTAATAAACTAGCGACCCGCCCGGCATCGCACGGGTGCAACATATACCTACATATACACCTTCCTCTTGAATCACCCTATCTATTGCTGAAAACAATCTATTGCGGAGTTTTAAGAATCTAAGCGTACAAACAGCTTAAGCGACCTTGTTTCATACTGAAAAAGACTTTAAAACTAGCCTACTAAGGTCGATGTTCACCGAAAAGATAACGGTCTGATTATCCAAAAACAGCTGTCACTGTGACATGTTCCCATACAAAAATTTGTTTTAAATGACAAGCAACCAATCTTCTTCTTCAGTGGATCGGCCAGTGGTCCTGGACGGTTGTGCCCCGCGACGAGCAGCGACACCACCGGATCCGTGAGGAGACTTCGCCAAATACCAACGTAATTGGGGGTACTTGGTGAAAGTCTCCGCTCGCGCGGATTGCAACTCCACCCTCTTTCCCTGTGTTCGTGCGAGTGCCTAGCACTGGTGCGAGCACAGGGGGAGCCTGCCACCCGGTGCCTGCACCGTAGCAATCGCGAGCCCACTCCCCAGCAGTGAAGCCCCAACACCTCATGATGCCGAACCCCGCCGACGACGACTACACAGTCTACGAGGTTGACCCCTGGGCGCTGGAAAGGACGGTGTCGATGCCGAACATCGGCATCGCGCTGCCTGACCCAGCGCCGTCCGGACCCCCCTCCCCTCGAGCGGAGGAGAGGCAGACGTCCGGAAAGAAGATGAAGAAGAAGATGACGGCCAAGGAGAAGAGGGAAGAGGAGGGAGCGAGTCGGAGCGCAGCTGTTGCTGCGGACGACCCGTCGATGACGTCGGCGCCTGCGCGTGTTGCGCCGATGCCCCCGCCGAGTCGACCGCACACCGTCCCTGTGCGCCCGACCTCGTTCCGTCCGGTCCCGAAAGTGACCCCGGACACACCTGCCGCCGCGAAATCGAGGCGCGCGTCGCACACGCGCGCCGCCGCGCCCGCGCGCGCGGCTGTGCGCGACCCCGAGACACGCGTCCAGTGCGCCACGATCCCGTGGCGCGCGCCCACGCCTCTGGCGCAGCCTGCACGCGCGCCCACTCCGCAGCCGCGCACACACGCGACTGCCACCAGCGCCCAGGCGCCAACAACTTCGACGGCCCGACCTGCCGCGTCGACCGCCCCCTCGGAGGCCGTGTCCGCGGCAGGGTCCGACACCAGCAGCACCAAGCGGCCGACTGGAGTGCGCCCGGTAGCCCGGACGCCCCAGCTGCCCGCCTCGCCGGCGCCCCCTCGTGCCTCGGCCTACGACTCCCCGGCCGGGTGGTCGGCATACTCGCCGAGAACCGGCTCGAGTATGTCGGTCACGTCCGCAGGGTCGGATGAGTCGAGGTCGAGTGCATCAGGGTGGCACACCCCCACCAAGACTCCACCGGTGGCGTCTCCGGAGCGCGGCCACGACCAACGGTCGGAGCCACGACCTCAGAGACGCCGCCGCAGCACGGATGAAACAGAGGAGGAGGCAAAGCGGTACTGCCTCGACCCGCCGCAGCAGCGCGAGAGCGCGCCGCGGCGGGGGGAGCGGGCCGCTGCCGGGTCGCCTACCTTTGCGGAGGTCATCCGCCGCACGCCTCCCCCCTCTCCACCACCGACGTCGACGAGTCCTGGGACCCAGCAAGGGGTGAGTACGACTAAAGCTGTCTCTCCCTCACAGCCGGCGGCCTCCCAGGACACTGATAAAAAGGACGCCAACCAGCCGAAGCCGAAGCCGCAGAAGCGGCTGAAGTATCCTCCGCTTGTGGTGGAAAAGCTGCCAGGATGGGCCTCACATTTCAGGGCCCTCAAGGACAAGCTGGGCCACCCACCCAGCGCCCGACCATTCGGCGCTGGAATTCGCTTCACTCCCGAGAGTGAAGTCGAATATAGGGTGGTCCAGCGGTACTTGACCGGCCTGGAGAAAGAAGAGGGCATATCCTGGTTCGCCTACTCGCCGCAGGCGGAGCGAAGCTGCAAGGTGGCCATCAGGGGGCTGCCTGTCGATACCACCCCAACTGAAATCGAGGAGGAGCTCCGCGCGTTGGGATACCAGCCGGAGTACGTTCGCCACATTAAGGCGAGCCTGGGACGACCTGGCTGCGTGTTCCACGCCGTACTCGGCAGGACGCCGGACGTACGCAGGATCTTCGACACCTCCGTGTTCCTGAACATGAGGGGTGTCAAAATTGAAGCCTGGCGGGGCAAACGTGGGCCCGCCCAGTGCCACCGGTGCCAGAAATGGAGGCACTCGTCGCACCACTGCCACCGACCGCTCGCCTGCGTCCGCTGCGGTGAAGGGCACTCAGCGCGGGACTGCCCCCGGCCGCGTGACGAACCAGCCACGTGTGCCAACTGTGGGGGCGATCATCCCGCCAACAATCTGAAGTGCCCGACGTACCAGGCGGAGATAAGGGCGAACAGGCGGGCGGGCACAGCCGCCGCCATTACCGCCTCTCGACGGCCGACAACGGCCACCGAGAGGCCTAAAGACATTGCCTCCACCGAGGCCCAAGGCGAGTCGCTGATGGCGGCGGCCAACGGGCCCACCAACAGGGGAGAAGCTCCCCCCTCCTCGAAGCGGCGGAGGGGAAAGAAGAGGAAGCGAGGGGGCAGGGGTAAGGCACCCGAGCCCCCCACCGCTTCTGAGGGAGACCAAGCGGGCGACCAGCCTTCGTCCCGGGCGCGGGCTGTGGCACCGATCGTGGTCCCAACGAGGCCGTTCACGGAGCTGCCAGAGGGCCAGCCGACCGGCGCCGACTTGGCGCGGCCGACGGCCCATAAATTACAAGAAATCCGCGCGCAAGTGTCAGAATGCCGCGCCAAGAAAGACGCCACCTCTGCCGGCCCAACCGCCGGTCCTGCCTCCACGACGAAAGAGTTCACAGCTCGCGCCATTACCCTGCTGATGGACCTGATAAAGGCCATCAGGCAAGGCCAGAGCATCGAGCTCGTTGTCCTGGACGGCCTGGCCTCGCTACTCATGATGTATCAAGGCTAGGCCGGTCGGGACAGGGACTTCCTGCGGCCCTGCAAGGCATGGTCGCCCCCCCCTCCGCCGCCTCTCCACCGGACTGGACCCAGGTGAGCTGTTTTCTCGATACACGCAGCTTACCTGCACAGATAGACTCCACACACACTACTCTCACCCAGCTGCGTGACATGGGCCAAGTTAATATGGGCATGTTACGTAGCAAGAACAGACATGCATCTCTCTACACACACGTAGACTCACGCGTTGTCGCGGCCCTAGGGCCTGCGATACACGCACACATGGGCGGTGTTACACAATACAATACCGCCCACACACACACGTCGTTTCCTTAGTCCGTACCACTGCCGGCTAGCTCTGGTTAGTGGGGCGGACGGGACTCACACATTAACTGTAGGTGCGCTATAAGTCGGCACCTCTGTCGCTGGTTGTCCCCCGCCGGGCCTCCTCCGGGTAACCGGAGGTCTCACCTGGCGGGGACGGACCGCCGAGGTGCTGTGAAGAAAACAGCGCTGTGTTACAGCGCTGTAGCGCGCCTACAGGCTCATCATTACATCTACACACATGGGTGCATGAGAACATGCACCCAGTAGGACCCTGGGGCAGCGCCCCACCAAACACGGGCTCCGCTTATGCGGGCCCCGGTATAGCCTCCGCGGGCAGGGGGCATAGCCCTGGTACCGCCTGCTGCGTCCCCCCCTGACGGGGGGGACACAGCACTGATTATGCACTGATTATGCACTTCTTCTTCAGTCTTTTTCATGTACTATCTTTGATCATTCAATCTTTCAATTTTAATTTTAATTTTTCAAAATTGTAAAAACGAAAAACAATCTAAATCTAACTTAAAACTAATTTTGTATTGTAATTTTATTTTGTTGTTCATTTGGAAATATCTAGCATTAGTCCGTTCGCAATGTATTATAATATCGTAGTTAAACAGGGAAACCTATAATTGGCCATGGTCACTGTCACATGCATATTTTGTAAAACATTTTTTGTATCGCTGTTGGTTACCTTAATAAAAAAATATAATAAAAATAAACAGCTGTTTTTAGATAATCAGACCGCAATGGATTGTTTTCAGCAATAGATAGGGTGATTCAAGAGAAAGGTGTACCTTTAAAGGCAAACAATTTATTAAATCTTCATCAGGAGATTGTCTGAATTCAGCAGCCCAGTTAAAATATGAGAGTTTCAAACAAGTCGAGGAATGTTTTCATTCTATTAAGTCCGAGATTTTTTACAAACTCCGCACTTTGTTACTTTGCTAAATAAGATTCTGGAGCAGGTTTTTAATAACTGGTTTTTGCAAGGTCTAGATTTAGGTAGATCTTGTTCAATAAACTTTGATTTTCACGTATTAAATTATATTTGCAAAAAAAAGCAGTTTGCGAAAAGTTTTTGACCGGACCCGAATAAATAAAGATCCAGTTGTGTAGGAGTTTAGCAAAACAAGTAACAGAACAATAAGGTCCGCTAGCTACAGTTTTCTAGGCAACAGAAAAATACACAAATATTGGAAGCCACCTCAAAGCAACCACAACAAAACTATGAAAACAATCCGATAATCAAATATGTATAAATAGACAATAATATAAATTAATCAACAATAATAACAAAAAAAGACAAAGTATCTATGTACTACATCAACCATCTGGTGTTCATGACACAAGCCTTGTTGCTTAGTGTGGCACTAGATGGCGCTGTGTGTAAAATGTCCAGCGACATTTATATTTATTTTATTTTTACCTACTGTTACAATTGATTAAATATTAAAGTTGATTAATGCCACGTACTAGCAAAAAGCGCATGAAATACATCCAGAATTACCACAGTGACAGTTTGCCAGAGCTGCCAGTCTACTGATTGCTGCCGTAATCACGTCGCTCGACAGGTAGATTACTGATGGCAACATGGCAACACTATCTACGTGCTGATTAAAGCGGCCCACGTCCCGATAATAATATAAATAAGCCAATAAACTTGGCTCAATGAAAGAAAATTTAATATTCGAGAACTTATTCGTAGCAACCGAAAGGTCAACTCTTACGAAGTTACAGTTATTACTGACGGAGACGAAATAAAACTGAAACACAATAAAGAAGCCCGTAAAGTAAAATTTACACTTTCCATAAAAAAGACGATCGGCAGCAGCTGTGTTACTTGAATTATGAGTTCTGTCAGACATACTTCTTATTATTAATACTTGATATTCACCTGTATTATTAATAATATTATTAATAACTAGCTTCTCACCCGCGACTTCGTACGCGGATCCTGTTGCCAAAAAAAAAAAATATTTTTTATAAAAAAGTATCCTATGTTACTTCTAATACCTCCAAAGAATATGTGTACAAACTTTCATGATGATCGGTTGAGTAGTTTTCGCGTGAAAGCGTAACAAACAAACTTACATTCACATTTATATAATAGTAGGGATAGGGAAGTAGGGATAATGTAATGATATATAACTTGATGGAATAATTTTGTAACATCCTTAAACCTATATGTTTTCTTTTCTTTTTTAATTCTGCCTCAACATTGTACATTGTTACTCATGGGAAGTTGCGAGGTAACCCCATCACAAGCATCCTTATAACTTAACGGGGCTGCCTCAATTTTGTGCTGTAGAACAATTGTATGAGAAACAAAAATGTTTTTAAGATTTTTTATTCTGACTGCCTTGTTGGTCCAGTGGTGGCAAACATGACTTGACGTGGTAAGCATGAGGTCCAGGGTTCGATTCCCTGGTCGGGCTAAGAGTCATTGGATTTTATCATCAAGAACTTCTTAGTAGCAGCCACGGAGGGATTTGGGCCGGTTATTGGTAATAGGCTCGCTCCCTATTACCTAACGAAATGTGGGTCTACTATAAGGTAGCACAGGTACTCCTGCCTAACCCTTCGGGGATTACAAGCGTGATGTTATAATAATAATAATATAGCTGGAAATTAACACACAGCGCCATCTAGTGCCACACTAAGCAAGGCTTGTGTCGTGGACACCAGATAGTTCATATACTACATAATCATAAAATAAATAGATACTTACTATACATATAAAACTTTCACGACTCGGAAACAATGTCCATGCTCATCACACAAACAATTCATGTTTTTTTTATGTGTATGTTATGTGTTATTTTATATTTCACAAGACTAGAAAGAGATACACTCTGTAAATAACTGACCTTAATTAACTCCGTACTTAATAATTAAAATTAAAACAGATCGCGTACGATTTGTTAGCAGTATAAAATTCAACAAATTTGCAGATAAAACATACCTCTGAAGTGAAAACAAACACGTTGTCGGCACACTGTCACATCCATATCCGCAGACGATTAATTGGAGTGTAAGATATTCCCAGCCAGCATGTTGTAGCTGTATACTGGGTACTCTCAAATCCTCTTATATAGGGCCAGTTTCACCGGTTGCGGATAAAGTGTCGGTTAGCCTATTAGGAACTTATCTGCCAGATAAACTAACACTTTTGGTTTCACAGGTGTAGCGATATCTGGTAGATAAAGTATTAGTTATAACCAGCCTTTAAGTGGTAGATAGTATTTACTATCAGATAACTAACCGACACTTTATACGGAACCGGTGAAACTGGCCCTTTGACGTTAACTTATAGCATTAATGAAAATTGAGTATCGAGGTAAAGTGCTTACCAATGTTTTTGAAGTACAATCATGGTTTCAAAAGTTTAGGAAAAGAGCGGAGATTGGGGAGGTCGTTTGTTATTAAGGCGCTTAGACGAGCTAAATTAGCAACTCTATTTGTGGTGGTTCAAACTTCGTTTGAAATGTTGTTAGAATAAAGTTCTAATCAGCTTGCACTACAAAGTGGTTGTTACGTCAGCCACTGCGGGCCAAATAGCGCGAAATGAGTGGTTTCGATCGATTTACAAAAAAACTATTGATTGGATTAAAAAACTGAAACAGTATCATGCTAATAAAGGGTGTGAAACACCTCTTAACGTATACGAAAGGCACTTGTTCTACTCGTCATTCTGATTATTTTTTTGTTCTACACTATTACACAAAGCCGTTAACCAAGCATTCTGTATATATATGCAAACTAAGTAACTTTACACAAAACAAAATTTATAACCTCAAAAAAAAAGTTGTTTCCCAGCAATATTTTTTGCGTAAAGTTACTTAGTTTGCATATATATACAGAATGCTTGGTTAACGGCTTTGTGATGAGGTGAAATACAAAATACAGAATGATCGCATGCATATTAGTATGTTTTTTTTTATTATTTGAAAGATATTTTTAGAGATGAGTTCGTGATTTCTTTTTATGAAGCCAAATTAATTGCATTATGTTTTCAAAACAGCATCATGCTAGCATATATCCTGAAGAATATAATATATTTTTCTGGTCTTGTTTATTGCAGTGAATCATATACTTTTAGTAATTATAATACTCGCGTTTAGCTCATGTAATCGCCTTAATAACAATGCATTATGTTGATACTGTTCATACATATAGGTAGTACTAGCACTTCGTACGCGGAAATTGTTGTAGCTCGGCTAATTCGCGTGATATCAATATAATTTATTGCCTAGTTACTCGGTAAAGATGTAGTTTATCATCGGAACTCCTCAATAAATGATAGCAAATATACTGGGATTGCTGAAATCTCATATCTGTCTATTGCTTATCCCAGTTCTTAACATAAAATCACGCCGGTACGCTGTGAAGGGGTAAGCACATGTGAACTACTAAAAAGTGATAAATAAAAACTTTTTTACAAAAAACAAAACCGACTTCAGAGAAAACAAAAAGTGAAAAATAACTTCAGGAAAAACGCTTCAGAAGTCGGTGACAAAAAAACTAAATCAATCAAACAAAGGTCAACGACTTCTGAAGCGTTTTTCCTGAAGTTATTTTTCACTTTTTTGTTTTACTATATAATGTTATTGTATCGATAAATAATATCTTTACAAACTGAATTGAAGTCGTAATAATTGTAATGCATCAATTTACGGCTGCCAAAGTTAGAGATCGATTGTCTAGAGGGTAACATCAGGATGTGGGGATTAAACCCTTCCTATGTTGAAATTATTAATAAATATTAATACAGCGCATTTGTTGTAAGAATGTGTCTTGTGTTGGATTTGAATAAAAGCGTGATTCTTATATAAATCACTAAATAAGATCATAGAATTAGTAACTAATCTTTGGCCGAAGCTCAAACAAAAATAAATCTTGCTCTATTTGTTCCATACCACCGAAATTTCGTTGATAATGCACTAATTTCAACTTGTTTTATGTCACATGTCATAACATCAACATCTTGAAAATATATCTCATGGTACCAGCCAGAGTCTTAAGATCTTCATCACAAAGGTAAGTGTTTCAAAAGAGGTGATTAACAAATGAGTTATTATGTTTAATATCGAACGGCGGCAGCGTCCACCTGTGCAGTATTATAACGATATTACCTATACTATACTAGTATCGCTTGCTAGTATATTAGGTCATAAAACCGTGCACCAAGATGTAGTATTATTAATTCACAACTTTGCTAAATGGTTCCTTGGCAGGACACAACCATCGCTTCCGGTTGTTTTAATTTTTAAGTATTGAGTCTCCGTTGACTGATTTACGACACTATAAGTACATTATAAAACTTAAGAAGACGGGTATTTATCGCGAATTTACCTTTAATTTAATTTAAAAAAAATATATTTAAAAAAAAACATTTTTTTTGTCAATTATTTTTTTAATCTAAAAAAATAAATAAAAAAACATTTTTTTTAAATTAAATTAAAGGCAAATTCGCGATAAATACCCGTCTTCTTAAGTTTTATAATGTGTTCTGATCGTGAAAGTTTAAAAAAGACAGACACTATAAGTAGTTTACAGTATTTTTTATATATCCTTTTAGTTTGCCTTATTATTAATTTAATTATTTTGAAATGTACACCTACCACTGCTTGTCTCTGCTATGATCTATGGCATTAGGTCCGCCTATGTACTTGGTATTTAAACAGTTAAATAAATAAAGACAAAATATTAGTGAAATAGTCTAATGTCCATGCAATGCAAACATGGTTATGTACACAAGTAGGTAACATAGGTCACCGAAGGTTGAGTTGGCATTAGTAGGTAGCTTTCAATTTATTGGCCAGTTAGCTCCTAAATAGATAGTATTTATCTTAGGCTTCAGTTACGGTTGCCAAAGTAGATATAGACATGTGTGGTCTACTATAGGTGTGTATGAATGTGCTGCGTGTGTGGTCATAGTCTTACTTTATATACTAAAACATTCCTCGTGAACCATTATACCTATACATTGGGGAAAACAGCATGAAAATCGATGCAGTAGTTTTAGAGCTTATCACAAAC
This sequence comes from Xestia c-nigrum, assembly GCA_916618015.1. Taxonomy (NCBI): domain Eukaryota; kingdom Metazoa; phylum Arthropoda; class Insecta; order Lepidoptera; family Noctuidae; genus Xestia; species Xestia c-nigrum. Next base: position 5,369,836 of record OU745245.1, on the reverse strand, counting down.
AGACAGACAGACGAGGCGGAGGACTCTGTTTTATAATATGCAGTGATAGTGACTTCAAGCACAAAGTACAGAGGCGGAATTTATCTCGCTTAACAACAAAACATAGTGAAAATAAACAAAATAATAATAATAAATAAATATCGCTGGACATTAACACACAGCGGCACCTAGTGCCACACTAAGCAAAGCTTGTGTCGTGGACACTAGATAGTTGATTTACTACTTAAATATACTTTTTTGTTTGTAAATACATACTTATTATACATATATAAACATCCATGACTCGGAAACAAATGCCCATGCTCATTACACAAACATTTGCTCCTATCGGGATTCGAACCCAGGACCCTAAGAACGTAAGGCAGCGTCACTACCAGTACGCCATTCGGGGGTCGTCGGGGCGTCAGTACGTACAGTCAGCAAAACAGTTAGGTATGCAGGTCAGCAATCTTCTTACGACTATTATAAATGTAAATGTCTGTAAAGATAGATTTTTGTTATACTTTCACGCAGAAGCTATTGAAAGGATTTGGATAAAATTGCAAACAGATTGATTATAACCCTTTTCCATTTATCTGTTTTGCCTGCCTTTCTAACCTAACCTAACAGTTTTGCTGACTGTACATAGGAGTTATTCAATTACAAAGAACACAAAATGAATACATTTTTAAAGCTGTGGTACGCAGCGATTTGATTTTAATAAGGTTTCCACCGCAGAGCTTTGGTCCGTACATGTGAACCCAGAATTAATTTACAGCGATAACAGTCTTCGTATTATTTAAAGTCACTCCCAACCCGCATGGGAACACACAAATGAAATATTGGAGCTCACTTCGTAATTGAAATATCCTGTTAAATCTAAGGGTCAAGCAAATGAACGTTAATTTAAAACCGTTCATTATTCAACTGAATGCAGTTCAGCTTTATGTTAATGCTGTTTGTTTTAAAGCTCCCGAGAATTTCGTGTTTCATTTCATTTAAATTATTTATAGAATCAGTTTTTCGATGAAGCTATAATGTGGTTATGGGTGATAGTACCTCATCGTTGGCTATATCAAGTACAAATTAAATACAAATAAGTACAAATTAATTAATTATTTAAATAGGTGATTTAAATAGGGGGGAAAAATGGTAGATTTAAATAGGTGTACAATGTGGAGCAGAAAGGGTATAGTCATACGGAAAGATGTGTTTAACAGATCAACAAACTGAACAACTTTCTCCATGGGACCACCATCGTAATCGCGAAAAAATAATCAACGGCCACTTACAGAATTCTAATACCTACTCGACCTAATGTATGAGACAGCTGAGCTGTGGGGCCTAATTCTGTTCTTTTAATAAATTCGTCACTCCAACACGATTCCATTCTCATCCCATTGTCATTTTGCTTAAAGTTCGTAATCTGCAAAATTCAGAATGGTCGGTCGATGGTCTCGTAATAACATTGTGTTTTAACGGCATTTTCGTATTGCCATTATTATAAAAGCATTCGTACAAATGGTTTTCGAAATTTACTACTAAATGCGATCATTTATTCATGCCAGATTTCATGTACGAGATTAATATTCTATGACATTTCTTTCAATGGAGTGTCAGTGGTTGTTCATTGAAAAGTCATAATGACGCCATTATATTAGTAGATTACCAAACTTGTCAAAACTTGACATTACTATCAAGTAATGTCCGCTACAATAGGCGATCATTGAAGTCATTATGATCACATTATGACTTCAATGATCGCCTATTCTGACACTATCGCAATAACAGAATCGAGGCCCTGATTATTTGTTTACGATTACGATGGTGGTCCCATGGAGAAAGCGGTTCAGTTTGTTGGTCTGTTGAGCACATCTTTCCTCACGACTATACCCTTTCTGTTACACGTTGTATAATAGGGTATTCGACAAAAACTCGAATTAGTCTATCAGTTACAATATCAAAAAAATTTACCCGTATTTTTTCTTTTGTTACGTAAATCAAAATTGACGAAGATACGACGCTTTTAAAATTCTCAATACGTCACGCCTAGGTATAATTTTTAGAGCGTATTGACGTCATGAGGCCCCACTCCCGAGTTTTTATGTTTGTCAGTATTCACTCCACACATTTATTGCTGTCGTCATGCCTGTTATGCAACTCTTATTGAATTGTAATGCATTTGATTTTACTGATTGGCTGATATGAAATGCGTTACAATTCAATAAGAGTTGCTGAATATGATAAATTGTAATCCGAATAATATTCACACATAACAACACGCCTGTGATTCCCGAAGAGTTAGGCAGAGATCTACCGAACTACAGTACCCCCACATTTCCCCAGTTATATTGAAGTCCCGAGTAATAGGTGTCAGCACCTATTGCCATCAACCGGACTTAAAGCCAGACTCTGTGGTTGCTTCTGAGAAATTCCTGATGGAAAAACCCAATAACACTGCCCGAACTTGAAATCAAACCCAGGACCTCATGCCCAGCAATCGATTTTGCGACCACTCGACCAACGGCTGCAGTAATCGAGGTAATAATATAAATCGTAGTAACAAAGGGCTACGTCGTAGCTCTCGTAGCACCTGCGTAGCACTCATTTGTTATTTTTATGGCTAGCATTGTTGGGTTTCAATATCGATAACCGTTATTTAATTGACAAAAATCCAAATCAAAATATTTTATTCCACATGATGGGCACTTGTAAAACGTCGATAAAGATACACGGTTCGCACTGGTCGATTCCATGGAGAAGAACCGGCAAGAAACACCATGGTTACTTTTTTCAAATCATTTGGTATTACAGTATTATGTTACAGCATTAATACTTTTAGTATTGGGAGACAACGTAGGCCCGACAATAGGTCGTTGCTTACCATGCAAAAAAATGAAAACAAGAAAAATATTTAATAACTGTTAAACAGCATGTAACAGTCATGATATATCTCATCAGATTTAGAATAATGAGCTCTATCGACTTGTCAATAAGATCTCAGAGACATGAAGTAAAAACATTCATTGTGTATTTCCAATTTGATAAAGCTATTTAATCCTACTTAATACGAGTACTTATTTAAATTATTGCTATAAGTAAGGATGTAAGGATTTTTGGATGTTTGTTACTCTTTCACGCAAAAACTACTGAACAGATTTGGATGAAATTTGGCACTAACCTAGGTTAACACATTGGATACTTTTTATACCGGTAGTATGATCCCGTGGGATAATTACCGAACTCCACGCGAGAGAAGCCGCGGGCCTAAGCTCTGTTAATTTATTTGTATCTATGTACTGCGATCTTCATGGAAAATGTCCCTAGAATGATATGGGTTACATTATGAGAAAATAAAGAGATTCGGGGACTCAGTAAAGCCGTAACGGCCTAGTTTGTAAGATATACACATAATAAGTACAAAACTATACATAATAGAAATGTTTGCGAACGTTTCCACTGACTAATACAGGGTGAAAACCACGGAGGTCGCACGAGGCGGCGGCCGACAACATGACACGCGGGGTTGCGATAGTCGTCGAGAGGATCCGGCAACTGGGTCTCGAGGTGGCATTGCACAAGTCCGAGGCCATGTGCTTTCATGGGCCTCGGAATGCGCCACCGTCGGGATCCACACTGACGGTAGGAGGGGTATCCATCGGCGTCGAGTCGACGTTGAAGTACCTAGGACTCGTCCTCGACAGCCGGTGGAACTTCGTGGAGCATTTCCGACGTTTGGCCCCCAGGCTGGAACGGACAGGGGCTGCCTTCAGGCGGCTCCTGCCCAACCTTGGGGGGCCGAACGCCTCCTGCCGCAGGCTCTACGCGGGAGTCGTGCGGTCCATGGCCCTCTACGGGGCCCCAGTGTGGGCGCGTTCGTTGAAGCGGCGAGCCGCTCACCATTTGAACGCGCCCCAAAAAGTGGTGGCCGTAAAGATGGTCCGTGGGTACCGCACGATCTCTCGCGAGGCGGCGGGCCTGCTTGCCGGATTGCCGCCGTGGGATCTGGAGGCGATAGTCCTCGCGCGCCTGCATGAGTGGCGCGCGGAGGTACTACGCCGGGGGGAAACTCCGCTGCCGCGGCAAATTGCCGCTCAGCGGACTGACCTCCGGCGCGATCTCATGGCGACATGGAGAGAGCGACTGTCGCAACCCCGTGCAGGGCACGCCACGATAGTGGCGGTAAGTCCCCTCTTTGAGGAGTGGCTGGAGAGGCGCCACGGCGTCCTCACCTTCCGCCTGACGCAGGTCCTCACCGGACACGGATGTTTCGGGAGGTACCTGCACCGAATCGGGCGGGAGGAATCGCCCGGGTGTCTCCACTGCGAGGATCGACCGGAGGACACGGTGGAGCACACGGTGGAAGTCTGCCCTGCGTGGGCGGAGCTCCGCCGTGTCCTCGTGGCGGCGATCGGCGGCGGCGACCTCTCGCGTCCGGCCCTGGTTCAATCCATGGTCCGGAGCGAGACGGAATGGGAAGCCGTCGCCTCCTTCTGCGAAGCAGTGATGCTAGCGAAGGAGGTGGCGGAACGAGAGAGGGAGAGATCCTCTCTTCCCGGCCGCCGCGGGAGACGCAACGGGCGTCGGGGGCCACGTGGTGGCTACCGGCCACCGTAGATGCGGGCCTGTGGACGGCTGGCTATGGGCAATAGCTGGCCGTCCGGCCGTCTAACGACGACGACAGGCCGTGTCGACGGCGCGTTCGTGTTCCACGCGCGCCTCAAAGAGTGTCAGCAAAAAGAGAGGGGCCCACAAGGGCCGAAGCCTGCCGGGGTTGCGGGCCTGTTCGAAAGAGATACCGCGGCCCCGGAACGTAAAGGGCGAGGAAGGAACATGGATGGGTTTTAGTCAGTAAGAGTCTGACACTCCCTCCCGCTCCGCCCAGAGTGGGAGAAGTCATTTGATGATTTCCCATCCTAAAAAAAAAAAAAAAAAAAAAAAAAAAAGGGTGAAAACCACCTTATCACGAAGCCTTTTGTACATCAAACTAAGTCACTTTACGCAAAAATTATTGCTGGTAGAACTCAATTGATGAACGCATTTAAAACATTGTACTGATGTATGGATTGAATAGTACGAGTATGGGGGTCGTAGAGGTGTTTAAAGGAAAAACTATTAAAAACAAAAATCTGTATTTAAAAAAAACTCTTGTCAAATTTTGTAACTTTGACCCCCAATATCTTCGTAACTAGAAGGTTCCCAGGTATGGTTTAGAACAAAAAACATATCGCAATGACGGGGTATTTTACACCCTTTATAGTTTTATCGTAACTAGAAATCATTCTTCATGTCTTGTATTGAAACCTTAACAGCTTATATCGAAGCTTAGTCTTTACTCATTGAATAAAGCAATCCGGCGATCCAATGTTGCGATTTTAAATCCAATTCGTCTGAATATTCTTGCAGTGCACAGTGGAATGAAACATTTCAACTTCAGCGTCCAGATCCAATGAATATCATTTTCGATATCGCGGATCTTTCGAAACGTCGTTATTTTTAATATTTCGTATAATCTGGTTGAATATCAAAGGGGAAAACGTGCTCAGGTGAGACTCATTGATGACGGTGATTCAGCTGCTCTAAAGTGTACTGACACAACATATGTGGTGCTGTGTGCGGTGTGTGCGGTGTCCTGCGTTTCCAGTTATTTGTTCATTATAGAAACAGATGTACGCTACTGGAAACGCCAAACACTAAGCCAGGTTCTTTCTTTTTTATGAGACAAACCCGCCTCTCTATTCCCAAACCCCTGTAACTCCTGAAAACCAGAGTCAACAGAGGCGACCACTAGAAAAGCGTCACATTGAAGTTCGTCGAAGTCCCCGAGAAACAATCTAAGTCTTGGATCCCATAACGATATTTTAGCCAGGTTTTGGACCGACTCAATTAGGAAGATTATGAAGAATGAGGTGTATGGTAACAAGCCGTGGTTCGTGTCCCAGTTTGGAATGTTCGGTTAGTCGTGAATGATTACTTTAAAATTATTGTACAGAATCCGATGCTGGGAATTATAATCTACAAACTTTGAATGTTCGGTGTTAAAGTCAAAATTGTTACTTGCCGGTAATGTAATAATTTATGGGGACTTTAATTTGTCAAAGATTTTGAAGATGACTGATTGCCTAGCAGTTTTTTCTCTGGTACCTATGGTGGGTGCGAAAAATTTCGACACAAAGTAAAAAATGCTTATGAAATATGGAACTATGATTTTATTTGAATTGTATTATTTATTTTTAAATTGTTAACATTATCCGAATTTGAAGCTACATACAATAATAAATTAAAATACACTAAACTAACTTAAACTTTAAACTTAAAAAATGGCGCCAGAAAACTCCTCCTCAACGCTGTCAACTGGTAAAGTCCCCAGGAGACTGGCGGCGTTACCGCGCTGTATGGCAATGCTAAGCCTTTGGCCAAGGTAAAAGCCAGCCCTAGGGTCACGGGAAGTGTCAATTAAGCGTTTAGAATTTTTTTTTCTTATGAAATAAATGAATTGAAATTCATTATGAAAACAACTAACATCGCCAAGGCTGGTTGTTATAGAAATATTATATGACGATCGTTCATTGTAATGTGATCGTTTGCTCACATCGTTTCTACCTTTACGACTTCCACAAGATGGGATGACCAAGTCTCTCCCGGTTGATGACCAAGTCTCTCCCGGTTGATGACCAAGTCTCTCCCGGTTGCTGACAAACGGCTTATCATTGTTAGGAAGCCTTTATGGGATCTTTCCTCCAATGTCCGTAAACGAACCGTATATTTCTCGTAAATATGGTGCGGACTTATTGCATAGCAAGCTGTTTCTTTGTGAATTTATACATCATCGTCTGTCAACTGGTTTTTGTTTACGATGCTTGTTAGACATCAATTGAAGGCAGAATATACGATCTTTATTTTTATAGGATGGGGGCAATGAATTCGTGCGCTGACCTTTTTGTCAGTAACTTTTAAGGAGGTGAGCTAAGTAATTGAATATTTTTCTTTTAAAGTAAGCCGTGTCCGATGGGAATATCTTGTCGACAATGATGGATTCTGTCTAAAATTTCAACATCTATTTAAAAAAAAAAAAATAATAAAATAAAAAAAAATAAATAGGGACCGAATAAAAAAAAACTCCTTCCTGCCCTTTCTTATATTACAGTTTATCCGCACATTTTACTGTCGTCATGTAGGCAATTATACTCTAACACAATAATAATTAATATGAGTATGTACTTACTAGAGTGTATGAACGTATTAGGTAAGTACATACTCATAATTGTAGTCCCATTTCATACAAGTAACACCGAGTATATTAGCCATATGTTGCGGACTCGAGATCTGCTTCTTGTCAGCATGGTATATGTGTGTTAGTTGTTTTTGTACTATGTGTCCATTTTCTGATTTGATTTAATACTACTTTTTCCTCCGGCTTCGCCTGTTTTGATGTCGGAAATTCATGATTATGCTACGACCTTATTCCTACAAATTCGTTCATCCATTGAAAACGTGAGAGTGTAAAATGGAAGAGAAAAAAGACTGAGTTTAGATTGTTAGGTCATGTGGAGGGGATGAGTGCAAGGCGTCTAACAAAAGGTATTATCAAGTCAGATTTGAGGGGACGGGACACCCAAGTGTGACATATACTGACATTATTGGTAAGGTTCTTCAGAAAGTTCATGTGCGTAGTACTCGCAACCGACGTGCGTGTATGACCCTGATGTATGAATGTGGACGAGGCAAGAGGAGTATATAAAGATCGTAGCAGGTAGCGTTTTGTGGTACGAGTATGTATGTGTAAGTACCAATGTTTGATGATTCTACATTTATTATCATTGTCTGCATACTGTCTAGCCTTTTCCCAACTATGTTGGGGACGGCTTTTAGTCTAGCCGGATGCAGCTGAATACCAGTATTTTACATGGCGAGACTGCCTAACTGACCTCCACAAGCCAACCGCCCGGGGCCCGGGGCCAACCGCTTAATGTGCTTCCCAAGGCACAGAAAAAACTTGGTATGTAAGTGTGGTCACCCATCCATAGACCAACCTAGGAAAGCACGGCTCAACCTAAAGATCGACCCGAGCGGCTGTTATTATTTAGCCGAGCAGAAAGTGATCTTATAAGGGTTCCTTTTTTTACTTTTTGAGGTAAGGAACCCGGAAAAAGCTACATTAAAATAACTTCCTTTCTTTTGCAAACAAAGTATTGATGCCCCAATTTCCTAGATTCCGTTTCCAATGAAACATGCAATTGTCTCGGACGAATTGACTGAATGAACAGATATAAAGCCAACAAGTTGTAAAGTGAAATTGTTATGACGTGGAACTTTGGGTCCAGCTGGACTGAGAGCCAACTTGTAGAGTTAAATGGCTTTTGTCGACGTATATGTGTGTAACTTTGGAAACTTGCCAAATGTACAAGAAAGAAAACTTAATCGATCAAACTAGAATTGAATTATCATGATAATATATAGAATCATCAAAGATTAAGGTATCACATCATTAATCTGTCTATCTTTGTGTGTGTCATAACATAATGACATCTGACCACTTAATTAATATATCGTGGTGACGGTTGCGGGTATTCGCTGAATGCGAGTCGCACGGGACCGGTCACTGCGGTGACACTTGGGGGACGCCTATTTCCAGCAGTCGGATGTCTGTCGGCTGAAATGATGATGATGAACACATTGTGTACCATCATTCTTTGTCTGACAGTGTTGGGTAATACGTTACAAATTCTCAACAGAAGTCGTCAATTGTTTTTATGTAAATGTATCCCTTATTATTCCTTGTTATTACGGAAGAAAAAACGACGCCATTACTTACCATGCCAGCTAAAATACAAATTACGGCGAACTTCAGAACGAGGTCCCTGATAAGAAGTCATAAAAAGCCAAAACGTAAACTTCAAGAACGGCTGGGTATCAACATTTATCTCGAGTATAAAGAGACACCAGCCCTCCTCCACTATAAATGAGACTTAAAAGAATTTTTCCCTGTAAATTGTAAAGTTTAGAAGTTTTCCCAGCATCGGAGAGCGTCGTTGAATAAATATCACGGTACATAAGTTGCTGCCTTTGTCTCGCTGCCTCACAAAGTGCGCATCCTACCTTTTTAAGACAATTTGCTTTAAAAATTCAGCAGTACTCGTGGTAATTGAAGTCAGGCCAGGGTCTCGCCCAAATATACTTCGTTAAGTCACCTTCCTAATTTGTGAAATAAAAAAATAAGAACGAATTTACGCCGAGATTTTCTGGTTACGCTGAAACACAGCGGCGCAATGTTTTGTTGAATTTTAATTGTAAATGGAGCTGAAGTATTTAAATTTTTAATCTTTTGTTCTTGAGAGAAACAAAACGAAGTGAATGTTGAGATGAAAGTTAAATATCGCGTTTTTACACTGCTAATAGGGACCTTAAAACAGACAGCAACCGAAAGAAAGATATCGTACCGTAGATTGGCTATCAGAAGAAAAGTAATTGAAAAAGTGTGATTCCAGGTCTTACTGACACCTAAAAGCAAACTGCCATAATTTGATTACTTTGCCTAGTGGTCGCAAGCGCGACCTTTGAGCAAAAGTTCCTGGGTTTGAGTCCCGGGTCTGGTAATAGTGTTATTGGGTTTTCGGGAGAGTCCGGATCTATGCCCAGTTGATAGACTTGCTCTCTATTACTTGGCACTTTAACAAAGCTGGCGAAATTTGGGTATGCTATGTACACGTTTCGGGGAAACCCGGTGTGATGTTATTTTATATGCCCATATAATTTGTTTGTCATGTTACCTTTGTAGCGATATCAACCAGCAATATGCAATTAGATTATTATTCTGTTCGCGTTTTCCGTGTATAGACAAGCATAATATTCTCTTTGAGTAAAATAGACATATCATAACTAATTCCATTAAAAGCCTTGGGTGACCAAATTCCTCTACATCTATGATCAAATTCGATTTTCGAATAAAATCGAGACACATTTGCCTGAACGCGCCGGATATTACCGGTGCGTGTATAACTAGTTAAATGCGGATATAACCGCATATAAGCGAATTCGCTCCGGTTCAAACTGGATTACGTCTGGTGATGCACATGAAAATAATGGAGTTACTACGCTGTTCCGCACACCGTGTTTGTTAATTTACTAACGAACATACATATGTACGCGTTTTAATAATGTTTATGTGTGATATTTCTGATGTTTTGATAGAAGATCCCTAACACAGCTAACAAAAGAGCGGATGATTTTAATAAAACATCGAAGTCCAGCGCTAGAAAACCTGCTTTCAAATAAAAAATCGGTTCAGCCGTTTAAGATCTACGGTGCCACAGACAGGACTGGACACACAGGCACACACATAGAGGTCAAACTTATAAATCCTTTCTTTTTGAGTCGAAGGATAAAATAGTTCAGTAAAATTGTTAAACAACTCTTTTACATTATGTTTAGATCTCTAAGGGCATAATAACGGTCATAAATGGCTGATAGCGAAATCTAAGGTCCATCTAAGTTAATGTGTTAGGTGTATGTTTCTAACTTAGGTAATCTCGCCTTCACAGTTCAAGGAGTTTGAATGAAACGTATACAGGGCATTCATCTCCGAAAGCTGAAACTTTCACGCTTAACTAAACTATCAGTATATAGTTTTATAGTTCGGAAGTGAGATCCATTTCACTTGGTATCCTAAGTAAGTACTAAAGTTATTTCCATAGAGGGTTCATAGAATGGCTACACAGTGTTGGTGTCCAAGATTGAAATCGTTAGAATGGGTGAACATCATTTTCTGTTTCATTGGCAACGACATTTGAATAATGCTGTCTCGCTCGTACTTTTAAAAGGATGCGCTAAGGTAGGTAAACTTTCTTACGTTTTTCGTAATTTGGAGGTCCAAATTGAATGACTGTTTTTCATGACAAAGTTTAAGGGAGAAGGTAAAGTTAGTGGGTTTTATTGATGTTTAATGGTTATAACATAATTCTGTAAATACATACTTACGTCCCAAATCAATTATTTAGTTCAACAAACAGCCTGACGACAATGACCAGTAAATTGCAAAAAAACGTAAGAAAAATTGAATTTCACGGGTTGCGCTGGCGCAACACCAGCAAGCACCTGAAATCTTATTTGTCGTTCTATTCAAGAAGTGTGAGCTCACTCTTCACAATTTCGTTAAAAGTACAACGTTGTACGTGTACAATTAAAATACGGTAAAGAGACATCTAACAAATTAATTATTTCGTCGGTGCTCCGTGACACTGGGTTTTATAAATTATTACGTTGTATATCTTTGTTCCCGAATTCATTACAGCATTGTCGCCATACAAAATAGTGTTTACACTCTTGTCGCTTAGGAATCCTACTAAGTTCTAAATATTACCTACACCTTTTCATCCATTGGATCCATGCATAAACAAATAAACGGTATTCAAGCGTCTTGAAAAACATCCAATTGAGACGGACATTATAAAGATGAGTCGGACCGGATGCTCGATATTAAAGCAAGGAGTTGTAACGTACTGAATGGAATATCAAAGGATTGAGGTCCTGCGAATCCTTTGATATGCCATTCAGTACGTTTAGGACATATGTATATTTATAGGACATATCCAGTCACGTGTCCATTTATGTACTGTCGTGTTTGTAATTCGCAATGTTTGACGGCCAAAGGATTCAATTTTGAATATGTAAAGTCCTGACTATTGTCAGGTCTTTCCATTTTCAAAATTGAATCAAACCGGACATTTAAGTAACCTGCTTTTTTTCTTTGTCCTGTATTCATTAATCTTTATTAACATTTTCTTAAAGAAGTCGCTACAAGTCGAATAGTCTAGACAAAAACAAAGGCCGGAAAAAGAGTTAACGGGAGACTAAAAATCCGGTAATGTCCGCACGAATCTGGATCTAACCGGTAACACAAGCGAACAGACTCTTTAAACTTTAAAGAAACCTGATCATATAGGTATGGTGGAGGCATCATCATTAAGCAGTTAATTTTTTAATGATGTTTGCATCGGAAAACATGTTTCGCTTTGCCTTGTGACTGTTTAATAAATTATTGATAGCAGAAGTTACAGGCGTTGTATTGAACTCGAAGTAGCACAGAGGGCCTAACTGCCTAAGCAAAGCGACGTTCTATTAGCAGTAATAATGATGTAAATTTGTTTTATTACTTTGCCCCTCACTTAGAATTACTCCTGTAACGTGTGTAAACATTTAAACTCACATACACAAACAACCAGATCCGGAACCACTACCTGTAGGTCATCGTGCGAGAATCGAACCAATCTCTAAGCCACTGCGCCAACCGTGCAGTCGTGGGACTCACGTAGGCAAAGTTAACATAGAATCCTTGTTGGAAGTCGTTGAGAAATATGAAACGTTTTGTAAAGAGTATCCTTAGGGCTGAGGTAAGTGTCTATCTACTCGCCTAGGGCCTAAGAATACCTTCGTGAGTCCTGACAAACTCTTAGTCGCCATTCACAACCACAATGATGAGTAGGGTCCGCCTATTCTCAACCGGGACACCCAGCATCGTATCAAAACCGAGTATTAGTAACTACGTATGATTTGTTAAGCCAATTTCTGCCAAATACAGTATCAAATATGTACTAAAAAAAGGTTGAATACAATCTACGTAGAATCCCTTGACCGTCGTCAACGTCCGACAAAACTGCTGAGCACAGATATTTTATCATAAAAGTGGCTGAAAAGTGTTATCGGGCACAATTTCCAGCTTCCCTCTACTCTATAAAGGATGTTTCCTGGAAAGAGCCACACAATTTTTGGAGGTGTCAGTCACAAACAGAGAAAACATAATTTTATTTATTTATTTAAACTTCTTGTACAATAGTGGTACATGAAGTTAATAATTAATAACAGCATAATATTCAACCTAAATAATAAGATTTCGTACGTTGTAAGTGTCGTGCAGCCAAATGGTTAAATTAGGTGTTCAATTAACTGCCTACCCTCTTTACTTTAAAGACACCTAACTAACCTAACGTCAGAGTGCAATAACCTCAGAACACTTTATATTCGCTTAAATAGGGGTGTCGACGTAGCCCAGCGAAACATCAGAAACATAACAAACAATAGATGATTCGTTGCTATGAGATTTTGCGGAATAAAGAGATAATAATATCTCAATTACCGGTACATTTTACATAATTACGGTTAGATTATAACATAGGTTCTAACAAATTAGTCTTGCTGTCCTATAAATGTGTCTGAAAGCCTTCCAAACACCCTGTACACTCTGGCCAGTTCACTGTCCGACTTCAAAGTTATCTTTAATAAATTGAGTTTTCAAGAAGATAATTAAACGGACAAGAAAACGAAACGATTGTAGCTACTTCCTGGCTGCTTCAATTTGATGAATTTTGCAAGTTTACAAAGTGGAGCTTGGAACAATTGTTTGTTAGGACTTTTTAGTTGAACTGGCTGCGCAGAATAGTTAATAGAACCGGTTGATATGTAGCACTTATGTACTAAGAGGAGTTATTCTACTTCAAATAAAAGTACTTATTTTAGAAAATGGAACACAGTTGGCATACGTCTTTAAATCAAATGACACATATTGCCATATTCTTTTTTTAAATTATTCTTAATTCAAAATACTTTGAGAATCGAATCCGAAATTCGAATATGTAGCTATGAGCCGCCTACCCAATTTAAGGTTTAGTGTAGGTTATAAGTTACCTTACAGTAGCTACCTATTTATTTGTGTTGATAGGTTACTAGAGAAAGTATCATGTGTTAATATATACCACCTAATCTTTTCATTGCCTTTGCCAGTTACTCAATTATTACCTTCAGTATTTTGTCATCTAAGTTCATTTTTGATTAAACAGGATAGTGTAGCCGAAAAGTGTACCCTCTCTTTTTCTTATGAATCAAATACTAAGTAAACTTGTAAGTGTTGTAAAAGTGAACCTTATCATCACGCGTGTAAAACCGACGTGTTAGTGAGACAGAAGTGTACGCAATAGTATTATTCGCCAGTTATGTTAAAGTCCCATATGTAATAAGGGACGAGCCTATTGGTAAACCCCAAATTGTAATCCGATGTCTAGGGAGATGTAGATTTAAAAATATCGGTTTATTTTCTCTACACAAGTTACTTAATGCTAATGGTACAGTGGAGCACGAGCAAGGAATAACTTTGTGAGAGACTGGTGCTTGAAGTAGGTCTCTATAGAAACCTGTGTTACAAGTCACCAGGGCCCTCCTGCTGCAATTCTCCTGCTATGACCTACTTTTAAAGCATCATAGTAAAAAGTGCAGGAATCTAAATTACAAAATACAAAAATAAAAATATGAAAAACAAAAAAAATAAAAATACAAAATTATTGTGTAAATATTAGAACGCGTGTGAGTAGCTGAAGAGTGTATATGAACCATATGTGATTAGGAGTGTATATGTGTCTGTGTACGTGTTTGCTTTGGTGACTGTGGTGCGAGGATGGTTGACATTATATATATTAGGTGCGAGCATGTTTGAGGGAAAATTTGATATATATTTAAATTAAACGAGCTTACTTAAGGTCAACAACAAGAACTAAACAGACTATAATGAATAGGTACAGCTTAGATACTGTTTAAATCACTGGTTCCCAACCTGTGGTCCGCGGACCACTCGTGGTCCGCAGGAGCCTCGACTACGGTCCGCGAAATATTAAAATGTTATTCGTACTTTTTAACACAGAAGATGAAAGTTCAAACCTAACCTAATTGAACCTATCAGAGGCAAAATTGCTAAATAATTGCTAATTTTTTCGAGCTCAATTCGATCGCTTTTGTCCAATTTTTGTATAGTGTGAGTTAAAGATTCACTCCCCTGTCGGTGTCCATATTTATCTAGCACCATATGGTCCCTGTTAACAATGAACATACCATAGTGGTCCCTGGCCTAAGAAAGGTTGGAAACCACTGATTTAAATAGTCAATATTAAATCAAATGCAGTATTCAGAAAATAGAAAATTCCTTCACACAATTCTTACGCTGTCTCAACTATAAAGCTCTGGAACGCGCTACCTTTTGGTATAAAAAAGCTGAAAGGAATTCACTTTTCAAAGAAAAGTTCGTAACTACTTTTTAAGTCCAGACTAAATACCTCTCAACTAGAAGTCTAGTGAAAGTAATTATTATTAGATTACTACTTCTTTATTTTGGTATTCGTTAAAATATTTCAAAATGTGTGTTCTATTAATATTTTAAATGCGAAAGTATGCTTTCAAGCAAAAACTACTGTACGGATTTGGCTGAAATTTTGCGCACAGATAGTTTATAACTTGGATTAAAACATTGCATACTTTTTATCCCGGTAGTAAGATCCCATGGGACAATTATCAATCTTCACGCGGGCGAAGCTGCGGGCAGAAGCTATAGTAAGTCTATACATTTTCGAAAGCATGTTTTTTTTGTTTTTTTTTTACGCATTGTTTTATTTTTATCTCTTTGTTGTCCTATTTAACCGAATGGTTGGTGGGTAGAGAATGCCTTGTGGCATTAAGTCCCAATATATACCACTACTGTACTTACATGAAGTTAAAATAAATAAACAAAACAAATGTTAGTATTTCTTTATATTATTCCCTCTTAAAAGCACTGTTTTTAATTAAGCTTCGTTCACTTTGTATATTTCTTTTACGAATTAATTTAAAACATTTTATTATTCATGTACTTGTACACAAAAGTTGTTTTTGTATATTTTTCTGTAAATAAACATGACTTTGTGTGTGATTTGTATATTTTGGAGTACTTACGGCAGTCTGTAACCGTTCATTTGTCGTTTTGATAATTGTTTGGAGATAATATTTTGCCGGAGTGCCAAACTGCCAATACACACGTGACCGTGTTGGTCGGTGACGGAACGTCTAGTCTCATACTTTTCAATTTACAGAATATGAGGTTATAATCGCGGCACAACTGTTTTACGCTGTTGATATGTTTTATTGGCTATAGTTAGTTATCATGTTTTTTTCCGTGCCAGATACGTTCACGAGCACAGTCATGGATAGTCATTAATGAAGTACCTATCACACTATTTTTTCTCAAAGAATATATTAACGCTAAGCATGGGTTCCAGACGGCAACTAATGAAAAATCATTTCAAAACCCCTAGAAGACGACCGACTGACCATAACATCAGTAGATGGTAGGCTTGTTAGCACAAATTAAAACTGTGCGTCAACGAAAAACCAGCTCAATGCTGAAAGTGCTAAAGTATATTTTATTGGGTCATGAAGAAGTAATAAAGCTTGAGTGATGGCTCCTAATGGCTGCGTCTCATCAAGGACTTGACCGCGGCGAGGTTACCACACCGCACAATAGATTGCTCTGCGCGGTCAACCTACCTATATAGTACGGTCACAATTATCCCTTAACATACACTGTGTGGCACATTTAAAAAGGATTTAATTTGTGGACTAGCGTCTCGTCTAGTCTAGATGGCCAGTGTTATAAAACAAAACAGCTATAACATACCAAAGGTTCAAAAGTCTGTTCTGTGGTGATTCTAGAATCAGTACAGTGAGGTGCATCAATTGGGCACCCTAGGACTCCGAGTTCGAACGTTAGTGATTTCAAGGGGGTACCACATCGTGAATTAAAAAAAAATCAAAATCAGCTAACTGTACCTACTGCAGACATGGTAAAAGTTCACATGCTGATATCCCTTTCGTTTTAAACCGTATCAAATCTTGTATAGCCATAGAAAACTAAATGATTCTTTTTATATCAAAAATCGCTTTTCGTGGCTAAATAAGTAAATACTAACAGCCGCTCGGGCCAATCTTTAAGTTAAGCCGTGCTTGCCTGGGTTGGTCTGTGGATGGGTGGCGACCCCTTACATACCGAGTATCCTCCGTGCCTCGGAAAGCACGTTAAGCTGTCAGTCTCGGCTGTCATTTGTAGATTGTCATTGTCATTTGTTTTTAACAGTCGCTACAGGTAGTCAGTGGCCCAAAAAGTCTGCCAACCAGTCTTACCAAGGGGTATCGTTTTATCCAGTTACTGACAGGGTTGTGGAGGTCAGATTGGCAGTCGCTCCATGTAAAATACTGGTATTAAGCTGTATCCGGTGGCTGCCGACCCCAACTTAGCTTTGAGAAAAGGCTATGCAGACGATGATCCATGTATGCTGATTTCAAATATACAGGTGAAATTGAATAGATGCGACAAATTTAAATATACAATAATACGTGTTGTCAAGAAAATGTATATGATATAAAATTAAAAAATAATTGATCAGTGTTACGAAAACCGTTAAAATAATAAAAGTATCAAAAATCTTGCCGACTCATCGCAGTGCTCAATATAGCGGTCATTTACCTAATTTTGCCTTATTTTTTCTTATTTATTTTGCATATTACTGGAATACCGATAATTCGTACTTAAATAAAGATAATAACATCAATGGACCTTTTGAAAACGATAATCGCGTAATTTTTTTTAACGATTTAGATTGTAGAAAAAACAGTTTATAATTACTATGTTACTGTAACTGAAGCTCCAATTTCATTTTGTCGCATTTATTAAAATACACCCTGTAGAATGTCGTTCAAGATTAACTTAATAGTATATTTTATAACGAAGGACTAAACGAAGCCATTATATACCCGAGGTGGTTTGACTCACGAGCTTGCGAGGGAGTCAATAAAAAGCGAGGGTATATTAAGTTGGCGTTTAGTCTCGAGGTGCAAACTGTACTTTTCACTTTGAGTGCGACAAAAATAGTCATTTAAAACGGAACATTACCTCGACAAAAATTCTGAATTGAGCGGTCAGTTTTTTCTTCTATCAGGTCAGTCACAGATTAACAATTTAAAACATATCACAAACTCTCAACATTTTCGCAATGAAGGTGATCCACACTCCACAGATAATTAATAGCTACATTACTGCAGTGGCTAGCAACAGATGCCTCTGTTGCTAGCCACTGCAGTAATGCACATACTTTTCAAAATCAACGATGCACACGAACAACAATGTTTTTTCTCGCGTTGAAGAGTTCATTTTGTTTATGTTTTCAATAAACCGCTTTCTGTTTGCGAGCCAATTCGAAATTTAAATAAAACCTTTGATACTGTTACTCTTTTGTGACCATTTTTCAGAGTAAAAGATCGTTCCATTTTTAAATTACTTTTTACTCCCTAGGGAATAAACGGTCACTTTAATCCCGCTTCGTAGGGCTATAATGGCGTACTTTTAGAGCATGAGAAGTGAAAAACATTGAAAACGCACTTAGCTGTTGCTAAGTTCAGTACCAAGTTTCCTCGAACCGCGTCACTTAGTCAAAACAATGCGACAACCACGAGCCTAGCTCTTAATCCAATCTCCAAGCGTTCATACGTTAATTGCTCGGTAACTGGCAAACAAAGTGACGTATTTGGGCGATATTTGGGTTATATTGGGTAGTACGAGACCCCGAGAGCTGAAAATTAGTCTCAACCAATCAGATAGCTTAAAAATTGTTTTTCACTTCTCATGCTCTAATTGTACGCCGTTATAGCCCTACGAAACGGGATTAAAGTGACCGTTTATTCCCTAGGGAGTACAAAGTAATTTAAAAATGGAACGATCTTTTACTCTGAAACATGGTCACATAAGAGTAACTTGTCAAAGGTTTTATTTAAATTTCGAATTGGCATGCAAATAGAAAGCGGTTTGTTGAAAAAAAAAAACAAATGAACTCTTCAACGCGAGAAAAAATTATGGTTGTTTGTGTGCATCGTTGATTTTGAAAAGCAATGCCTCTATTGCTATATAGCCGCTGCAGTAATGTAGGTACTAATTATCTTTGGAGTGTGGATCATCTTCGAGTTTGTGTTGTGTTTTTAATGGTTAATCTGTGACCGACCTGATAGAAGAAAAAAGTGACAGCTCAGTTCAGAATTTTTGTCGAGTGTAAATTTGTTCAGTTTTAAATGACTATTTTTCTCGCACTCGAAGTGAAAAGTACAGTTTGCACCTCGAGACTAAACGCCAATACAATATACCCTCGCTTTCATTGCCTCCCTCGCAAGCTCGGGAGTCAAACCACCTCGGGTATATAATGGCTTCGTTTAGTCCCTCGTTATAAAATATACTATTAAGTAGTAATCGAGTCGTGGGTGACGTTCTTTTGTTATATTATATGGTGCTTAACTCAAGTACTCTTCTCGTTCATAAAATAATTAAGCAAGAAGGACCGTTTACACTCTGGTAGTCTGGTCGTTGTTGGTTTCAAACTACAAAATGTTATCCAAGATTGAAACATTGAAAATACTTAGTTTCTGCCAGTTTAAATAACAATAGCGGTCATTGACCTATCTACATTTATAAATTAATGCTGAAGATTGTACATCTATCTTTGCATTGTATAGATTCAATGTTAGTATTATATAATAGCATAGCCCATATTGTGTGAGTACTATGTACTAGAAAGCTATCATTCACTGGAAACCTACTTTAGTTTTGACTTGAATGTGCCCTGGCGGTTGAGAGTATGTCATGCTCACTCAAATGTCTCGCTGATGGTGGCGCGTGTGTCGGATCATTTAGCTCCCTTCAAAGTGGTTGAGCTGAATGGTGCTGATCCATGCGTCATGTTCGTGAACGGGTGCTGTCAGTTATGACTGGTCATCTCTTAGTTGCCATGGCTTATTTGAATGAATTATTTTGTTTTTACTATGGACACTTTTAACATGCACATCTTGCTACATTGTTCTCACATAATCTACCATCTCAAAATGAATGATGTAACCAAGATTTTGTAACAATATTTTGATTCAAAAGAGTGTCCATGGAGTTTCTTGCCCGTTCTTCTCCATAGAGATCTACGCTAGGGAATGGGCAACTACAGTACTTTCACAGTTTTTATGTCTTGTGACTGGGACTGTAGCTACTTTAAATGTTCATCTTTGTTTCGACAATTCAAAAGTGCCTGTTATTGGCCTACTTGAAATAAATGCTTTGATTTTGATTTTGATTTTGATTTTAATAAATATCGCTGGACATTACACACAGCGCCATCTAGTGCCACACTAAGCGAGGCTTGTGTCGTGGACACCAGATAGTTGATATACTACATAAATACTTTTGATTTGTAAAATAAAATTAATATACATACATACAAACATCTCGGAAACCAATGTCCATGTTCAACACACAAACATTTGCTCCTATACCGGGATTCGAACCCGGGGAACGTTAGGCAAGCTCACTACGCTGCGCCATTGAAAATCAAAAATATATCTTCAAAATTTTTTTCAATGAAAAACGACACATGGTTTATTTGTTTTGGATCATACGAAGAGATATTAGAGAAAAGTCAATGACCGCTTTTGTCATCGTAACTGGCTTAAGTTTCCCAGAACGTCACTTTAGTCAAAACAATGCGTCAAACAGCCGCTAGCCGTCTAAGCTCTTAATCCAATATCCAAGTGTTCATACGTTGGTTGCACGGTAAGTTACGAACTAAGTGACGTATTTGGGCCATATTAGTTGCCTTAGTTAGAACCGACCCGAGCTAATATAGTTATGACGGGCATCAAAACTTTCCCAACATATTGCTATTGTTCGGATGTATGCAATATTAATTCAAATAGTTTGCAAACGGCCTACGTTTATACAATAGTTTGTTTGTTTGTTTGACTTTCATAAATTCAATAGGCTGATGGAAGCTATTTTGCAATGAAATATGAACGCGTTTATATTGGTTTTGTAGTGAGTAAATATGGTTTGGTAATGTAGGCTTAATTGAGCTGAATATAATGTTAATTTAACAGATTCATCTGTGTTCATTATGCAGAAGTAAGCACATGCAAATATTATAATAATAAATTGCCATTGCGTGATAGTCTACTATCATAGATTACAAAGAAATATGGATGGATGATGATGAGCACGTCTAGAAGAACCGAAAACAACCGCTAAGTCCACGATCATTTACTTCTTTTAAGTGTCGCGAACAAAACGTGACGCTTAAAAGTAAAAAAGGTAAAGGAAGGTACCGTTGTATTTGCAATTTTACAACACTCTGCTCGTAGCTGGGAATTAAAAATGCAACAGGATTTTATTAGGTGTCGTGTGAGAAAACGGGAATTATACTCTTACACCACCAGAACACAAAGCATTGTTGTTTTCGTCTGTAGGTACACAGAACAGTCTTAAGTTGTTGACGTATTGCCCCGATGCCGTCTCCGCGTCTCTAGCGAGTAGCGACAGCACTCTCTTATCGCGCCAACTTTTAAGGGCTCTGCATATTTTATACCGAAGCACCGCAATCTTCCTTTGTCTCCTACTTTCAGAGCAATGCTAACATGTTACATTAGATTACTCGTATGCTGAGAATCTCTAAATGAAACCACATCATGAATGCTTGCGTAACTTTTATTGTGCTTCAGTGGAATTCGGCTGAAAGGTATGTACTCCTATCTGCTGAACAATCCCGTTTTCTAAGGAGGGACTTATTACCCGTTGATTTCAATGTTTAAGACAAAGTTGGTAAACTCTTGTGAACGAAAAAAACCCGGGCAAAAAATGTGGTCATTTTAATAACACCTGCATCCAAAAATAAGAACGACCACCTTGCAGTCTTGTTAAACTAATTAACTGTTAAATTCTTGCCCGTATTTTCGTCCAAACATCAAAATTATAGTTTAAAATGATACTCCGTAAACTTTTTCTTCTAAAATCCTAATAACGTTGCAGCTCACCCTCTACATTTTTTGCATTTTTTTGTCGACGTGAACAGCTGATGACCTCTTTTGAACATTCCACGTCGTTACTAAATTTAGAAAGCTTTAAAGCAAAAACTGCGTAATTTGACTTGATTGAAGCTGGGGAATTTTGAGCGGAAAGGCGCCGCTGAGGAACCCACGGCCGGAAACTACAGTGCTGCTTATATTTCATCCCCTTAAATAATAAAATGGAAAGCCAAGGGCCTTACTTACCTTACTTCTAATTACGTCTAAATTAGAATGAGTTTACATTGCGTAAGCACCTCACCCATCGTATAACTCTAGCATTTGTTAAAGCTGATATCAGTCGCTTCAATCGAGTGATCTATTCACTCGGGAGACTGATTCAGTTTTTGTTTCACTTTAGATTCCTAGTGAAAGATACCAATTAACGAAAAATGAAGCTTCTACTAATATTGGTTTAATTCTTTCGGTGAATATTTCAATGATATTTTCGTAAAGGAAATCGAATCCTGGTAATATATGTGGATGACAAGCGAGCGCCCGCCAGCACACGGGCCCGCCATGTATCATAGTGTGGCAGCAGCTGCGTGCAACTGCGGATATTATAGCAGAATATCCGCGCTGCCGCTTTACGGATATAATGTAGAATATCCGCAGGTCGCGGCTATAGCAAGTGCCACTTAGATGACGAATTAGATGTCATAAAATTCTAAGGTAAATCAAATCTAAGTGTAATGGAAGTAAAAGATACGCTTGCACCAATAAAACAACGTTATGATTTCGTGTACGCTTATAATTTTAATCCAAGCAGTTTTTTGGTGCCATCTTCTATATCATGTTTTATGCAAATAAATAATTCTATTCAAAGGATTGGGTGGCAGAACCCGAATAATGTTTGTGATTTGTGATTCCTGATCTCAAAATGTTAAAATGTAAACATAATTTTTCGTATAATCAAGATTGTGTCTTCATCGAGGCAAAATAAAGTCAGAAGAACAGGACCTACTTTGTTTCCCTTTGTTACAAATTGTAGGATGTGGTGTGTTAGTGACATGGTCATGTCTCCCTAATCGTCCACAATGATAAAAATAAAGGAGAGGTGGAATAACAGTGAGCTAGGGTTATCGCGCCCTGATACGAACGCGCCCACAGCTTCATGCGCTTGACTTACCAGCTTGCCACAGATTAAATAATGCGGGACTGAATTACTTTAACTCACTGCTTTTACATAGTAACTGTAGAAAATATATATGACGTAACAGATTGAGAGCGGTGTTGGATTTATAACGGTCGGTTCAGTGCTGAAAGTTTAAATCTTTATGGCAATTATACGTTATTTCATAATTTTCACCTTAGATAGTGCAGCCACCGAGATATACCTATTTATTTTTGAAATAGGGACACAATTATTTAGACAAAGAACACAACTACATTTTTTTTAACACAATCAAGGTAATTTAATACATACAAACTTTATCGGAGCAATGTTTCGATATTATATATTGCTGTAGAGCGTAATATCCTACAATTTGTCTCCTTATATCCTACGTGTATAATATATAAAACATCTCAAGAAAATATGTGCGAAAATATGTGACATTCGAGTAGATTTATTCAGAACATATAAATTGCGCGTGATGAAGGCTCGGTACTCCGCTTGAGATAAATCGAATCTTTCAAACCAGTGGTCTTTTATTACTATATTAGGTATAAACACGTCACTTAACTCATTATAATATCACACTTGTTTTTCCAGAAAGGCTAGGCAGAATTGCACCGATAGCTGATTCCACGTGTAAAAGTTATTTATACCTATGTACATTTTCCGATAACATACATATTTTGCACTATGGACTGTGTTTGTCGCTGTCCTCATTTGTACAGCTTAGCTTTTCAAATAAAAGACGATCAATATTACTTAAAGAATATTTCCGAAGTTGGCTTAATAAGTACTAAAAGCTTTGACTTGGATGTGGCGAAACAAAAGATATTTATCAAACATCCTGACAGTTTGAGTTAAAAGTTCGATTTTACGAGAATTACCTCAAAATCATGCCAAACGTATCTATCTTTGTGTAGTTTTCAAACAGAAATCACGTCACATACGTGCTTTGCAAAAGTCGACTTTGAACACTTGACTTTGGGTCTATGTTCTATGTCTCAAAAAAATCTAGTCGAATAAAACATGCTGTAAGACGAGAAAATCTTAGTGTCGCAGTGCGGATTAATTAAGTGTCAATATTA
Organism: Xestia c-nigrum; assembly: GCA_916618015.1. Taxonomy (NCBI): domain Eukaryota; kingdom Metazoa; phylum Arthropoda; class Insecta; order Lepidoptera; family Noctuidae; genus Xestia; species Xestia c-nigrum. The sequence continues at coordinate 5,345,944 of OU745245.1, read as the reverse complement.
AATGCTATTCACTTATTTCTGTCTTAGGCGTTTGCGCCACAGCCGAGGACGAGGAAGCGACATCGACTATTTTCTCGCCCAAGAAATGTTCAAAAGATAATTATAACTAGTTGATCACTGACTGTGCACTCACTCTGACAATGAGCACTCTCTCAAACACACAACTCATTTTCATTGCTAATTCTAGTAGTACCGAGGATTTTAAGAGTAGGCGAATACCAAAGAAACGATAAATGCATTAAGTTAAAGATATAACACTATAAAGTTGACTCATGAGATGAGCCATGGACGAAGAAGACGTGCTGTTCTGACCCCAAACAAATTGGGGTAAGGACAGGCATACATACTCGTATGTTAAGGGGGAAGCGTCAGGAGAGCCCGCGGCAATCAAAGGAGATCATTTTTTTTGGACCCACCTGGTCGTTGCATTTATTGTTCATAATAACACCAAAAAAAAGTAACCATTTTATTATGATATTAAACAAAATACGAGTATTAGGTAGAAATGAAAACGGAATCTTGAAATCATAATAAATTAGCTATATTATGATATTTTTTTGCGAGTCAAATCATTCCTGTTGTGGTTAATGCCATTTGACAGCAAATACTTACGTGAATAGGGGCGTTTTTTCTGTTTACTAAAAAAAGTACGGTACCTACCCGTTGGTAATCATATCTTCTATAATTATTATAGGATCAAAAAGAACATAAAAATAAATATTCTTAAACTGTGAGCATTTTTATTTAAAGCTATTTTTAAAAGTACACTAAAATCGCATAGATGGTTTAAACAATCAACGTGGCACGGAACGTTATACGCTCACTTTTTTAGTGACTGACAGCCAACTTCATTATTTTGACGTTGACTTTTTCTGTTTATTTTGGTTTTCGTAGGAAAAAAAAAAAAAAAAGTGTTTTTGCAGATTTTTCGCATTTATTCCGGTTAGACAATGCGTAGCTTATTTAACCATTAGAATCTAGAGGTTATAAGGAAGAAATCAAAGTAAGTTTCATTATTAAAAGCTACAATCTATGTGGGTGGCCTCATCCCGGAAAAAAAAATCCTTTTCTTATGTTATTTGCAATTTGCAGGTCAGCAGGTTTGCACTTTGCAGGATAAGTTGTATGTTGATCAAAATATCGTTCGCGACTGAAAGACGTCTGTAGTTACAGAATTATGATCATCAAAATCATCAATACAACCTTCCAAGCTCACATCAGTCCAAGAACGACTTTAACCTTAAAAAATCATTCCTCGACTTATATGAACTTAGAGTGTTGTATTAATGATTTTGATAGTTATAATTCTGTAACTACATACGTTTTACAGTCGCAAATATTTTCAACTTCATACAACCTACCTACTGGCCTGCAAATTGCAAAAAGCGTAAGAAAATTTGAATTTCGCGAGCTACTCTGACGCTTTCACCTTAATGACAATGTTCGTATGAGTTCTGAGTTCCCGCTAACCGCCGGCAGTAGGACAGATGCCCAAGGCTTGGCAATGGCTTTGCATAAGGTACAGACGACGAATAACAAGTGCCAAGCGCCAAGCCTTCGTCACTACCGAAAAGCCTACGATGAAAGCCCGCGTTTTAATTTACGTTGCTATAAGGAAGAGTGATGTTAATTAAAAGCCAGAGTGCCAAGTAAGTTAGTACTTATTTCGATGGAGATAATGTTTCCTGGCTGATTCGAGCTGAGCTTAGTATGGTAACGTGTGGACTCATCTCTCAAGTGAAGAACAGTCACAGTACAGGCTGTAATGAGGTATTCCTCAGAGCGCAACCAACTAAGCGCAACTAAATTATTCCTCAAAGCGCAACCGGGTATGATGGATTCATTACTTATATCGATAGTTTAAACAGTTTTTAATCAACTGTGTGAATTGTTTATTTTTTAAAACGGATCCAGTTAATATACCAAAATTACTAATGTTTATTCTGACATTTAAATTCTACGTAGTCAGGGAGCCGAACTTTTCAAACATAATATGAAGAAATGGGATACGACTTTCTTTATTTGTCACTTGTGTCATGTGCGAAATAAAAGTTTAATTTCTTTCTTTAAAAAATCTTTTGGATTGTCATAGAAAAGTGTGTCAAGCAATGCTGCAATAAAGTGCAAGATTTACTTTTAAGTTAAACTAATAAAACACTAATTTAAGCAACCAGAAACAAAACCAATCAAAAGAGAATTCTTAATCGCAGCACAAATTCACCATTACGGGTGCGATGCAAATGAACGAATATTCTTGCACTAGTTATACGAAAATGATTATGACATCGTAATTAGGAATTACTTCGCAGAAGCGTTATTCAAATTAAGTGCCGTTTCATTGAAATCAGTTCAATTGGGACTCGGTAACTAAACTTCTAGAATTCAAATTTAACATTAATGGTCTCAAACTTAGCCATTGATACGAACTCCCTCCATTTTTCTTGGAAACTACTTAGACATTGAATTATTCAGACATTACAAAAAGGAATGAAGAAATGTCGTTAATTCACAACAAGCCATTACTCAGCAAAGTTCTGCTGTAGCAAAACATTTCGTTTGGTAATCAGCAAAATAAAATATATATTTATATAAATACGTAACGAGTAAAAATGTGTCCTAAATGAGGTAGCCCGAGGCCCCGTGAATAGCGGCCGCCATGAATACTGGCTGAAAGGACGCAGCAAACCCCGGCCGGTATCCTAGTTCCTCGGTCGCGGTGCCAGAATGACATATATTTGTGCCAGTCGCCGGGAGAAGTAAAAAAATAAGTTTTCTAAATTAGAATGCAGCGTAAATGATGATGAGACATGAAGAAAGGAGGTTTTGGACTTTGACACGATTTTAAAAAACAAGTGACAGAAGAAAACCTACCTACTCGTTACATATTATTATCTGAAATGGAAGGTTTTTTTCCCGATTTCTATTTGTAATTAAGGTTTTTCATCAAAACACAAAAGTAAATAAAAATATTTATAACAGCTTTTTTACCTACTTACAAAGCACTCAGACTTGTAATAAATATTTGCAGATCATTAATTTCAACCCAGCATTGCAGAGAACGCAGAAGGCGAAAAATTCATCGCAGCGCGTTCCCAAATAAGAATTGTAATAAAATATTCGAATAAACTGTGAACCTTTGAAACTGAAATTAGAATTAGAATTACTCAACTCCGTCCAATAAATCAGTCGTAGTGGACATTTAACTCTGGAATATTGAAACGGAATCATTGAAAGCGGCCATTAACATTTTTAATTAGAGTAATTTCTAATTTAATTAAAAGTTGGTCAGGGTTGCCATAGCCATCGTCGTTCAATTTATTCTGGGCCACTTAACTCTTAGCATTCTATCGAGGACTTTTACAACCGCTTCAGTCAAACGTGCAAATACAGAGAAAAGTTTGTTTTTATTACCTTTGCCAAGGGTAGTAAGAGTTGGCTAGGGAGTTATTATAAGCTTTTACTTGTGTGAGCACGAACATGTTGGATGTATCAGATGTTAATGATGGGCAACTACAGTACTTTCTCAAGTTATTATGCCTTGTGTCTGTGACTGTAGCTTCGCTTTTTTTTTCGTTTTATCGACATTCAAAAGTGCAGCCGCAATGGTCTAGTTGAAATAAATGATTTGAGTTTCGAGTTAAATGTACTGATATTTGCAGTTAAGAATGACGTAGTTTGAACATGGTGTCTTACTGAAGTTGAAAAAATTTATTGGCTTAATTTTTTAGGTTTGAAAAGCTGTGTCAAAACAGTGTGTGTGTGTCTGTGTGACAGTTGTTACAGAAATACGAAGCGCTTTAATTAATAACGATGGCCTCCTGTCTAAACCCGCTGGTTACTATGAAAATCCTTAAAAGTTGTTGAACTTACTAAGTACTAGACTGAATGGATTCATAAATAATTAATAAATTGACACATTACTCATGAATCCTTTCAAGAGTGGTTTACTACACTGTAGGTAGGTAGATATCATCGGAGAAACACAGAATAAATTCTTGTTCAAAAACATCTCAGTACCAGGCAAACATAGAACATAGAAGATCTCTATCCTCAACAGTAACGAACGTAAGAATCGCTCGATCAGCCGCAGCTTAACCACAGTTAATCTCGCCGACTTTTAGAAGGAGCATCGACTTTGTTCCGTGCATTTTAAGTCGGTATCTCTTCAATCCGATTTATCTATAGATATCAAAGGTTTTCGAGTTGCGATGCTTTTTTTTCTTTTGCAAATTCTGCAGAAACAGCCAGTGTTTTTTGTTTTATGCAAAAATATGTAATTGTATAGTGCTGCTAGAATCTTTTGGCACTGAATAACATTGTCACGAGGGCGTGGTTGGTAAATAACTCGAATTTTTAGTTAAAATTAAGCTGAAAAAAAAGGATGGCGATGTTCGTTCCATATGGCCACACACCACCGACAGATCCATGCACAACTATAATGCAGGACACATTTAGTACCTTTATGGCAACATTTTCAAGAGGCCTGCGGAGCATGCGTTTTTCATACAAACGTAATACCAAAATATGAAAATCAAACATATTCTTAAGGTAGTGTGTATATATTTTGATTGTACCATAGAATATCTATGTTCCCAAATAAATATATCGAAAGGACAATGCTAAAAAGACGAGATATGAGGAATTTAAAATTTCTATAGAAAATTATATTTTCTCATAACTCTTGTTTATATCGGTGTACATTCAAAATGTGTGTTTGGAAACCTATATATTCTGTAATCCAATTATCCAAAATGATAAATGATGAATTAATGAAAATACACACTACCTTCAGAATATATGATTTACAAATTATTTTGGTATTACGTTTTTATGAAATTCGCATGCTCCGCAGGCCTCTTAAAATAAACTGAAGAATAGTTATTTGATGACCGACGACCGACAGTTCTCATTTTGAATAATGTGCATGCTCATTGTAACGATCATTGTGGCTACATCTGAGGATGTGTACTGACCGATGTGATGTGGAATACCGTACCGTACAAAGACATTGAAATATCCTAACGATATACGGGAAAAGACGAACAAAATCGTCACCTGTTTGTAAAAGCTATTTAGGGTTTTGGGGGCTATTTGGGAAGACCCAGAATTTCGAACAAAAATATCGATAATTGTCGGCTGGTGTTGAAGTTATTTTACAAAGTCTAGCAACACTTTGATTAGCTGGTACTGAGAAATTCCTGTTGAGAGCAGCGGTGGCCCAGTGGTGGCGGCTCCAACTTACGAACATTAAGTCGTGGGTTCGAACACAGGCAGGGGCATTACTACATTGTGTAATTTATTTCATCACCACTGCTCTCAAAAACGGTGCAGGAAAATATCGTGAGGAAACCGACATGTGCTGGAACCAAAAATTCGAAGACATGTGACATCTACCAACCCGCACTGGGCCCGCGTGGTGGATTATAGCCTATACGCAAAATACGCGATTTGACCAGCCCGTTCTACAATAGGTACAATACAGCGTCAAACTTTACAATGAAGTATGTCATGTCGTCCCGGGGACATCACATTACTTAGGCTCTATAAATCATTATATAACTCCATGGTCTACCTTGCCTGCTGAGCACGTGGTCCGGGTTTCGATTTCGACAAAATTGACAGCTTTCGATCGCCAATTACATGATCAAAAATTCGGTTTTAATAACGATGCTTCGAGGAACCCATCTTGGATGTAGAAACGTGCGTTTCCCGCAAACATTATGTTATTGCAACCGATTTTTTTACTTCCTTGATTTCGAATTATAGTTTGCGACAAAATGCCCATTGTTAGGTTTTGACGATTACAATCAAGTTTGACCTGCCTAGCCTTTCTCGACTATGTTGGGGTCGTCTTTTAGTCTAACCGGCTGCAGCTGAATATACCAGTATTTTACATGGAGTGACTGCCTATCTGACCTCCACAACCCAGTTATTTATCTCGTTCTGTGTCTTAATTACTTTGTTAACACAGTCCCTTTGCTTGTCAATCTAAAAGCTTTATCAAGATTTTTATTCCTTGCCGATGACATAACAAATATCTTACAAATTGGAGTTAACATCTAAATATTTTCATTATATTTTGCAGTAGCATGCACAGAACAGATGTTAACAATTATAATAACAAGTCTTGTGTGTTACCGAGCACTGCAACCGCAGTTAGTTAATTAACTTTAAAACTAACATGTACTTAGTGTTACCACATGTTAAACTGAAGTACACTGCTGTAAAATTTTCGAAAACCAGCCAAGTGTGAGTCGGACTTGCGCATGAACGGTTTCGTAACATCGCCCCTGTTTAATTTTTGATTTATTATTGGTTGTTATAATATAACCAGAACAGAAATACACTGACAATGATGTCCGTCGTGTGCCGTCTGTCACGTACGTCAGCGAGAAATATGTATAAAATACGGCTGACTTCAGCGGCTCGCAGTATGGTGATATTATAGAACACAACGTATCCGGTATACTCGTACGCGTGACCGTCGTCGTACGCGGCCGGCATCAGCGTAAGAGGAATTCAGACCCTAGTAATAGTTGGTGGGTTATCCTTCAACTACGGAACTCTAAAAATGAACCCAAGTAGTCTCACAAGTAATCTATCACGAGCACTTAACAATTACAATAATCCATACCTACTTGCAAACGACATTTTGACCGCAACAAAAATAACATCTCAAATTCACGGCTCCGAAATATCGCCAAAACCTCAAATCATAGTGCATTGTTGAACAAGTTTTAAGCTAAACTACTCCATAAACTTGTACAGTGAGTACAAGTGCCCAAGGGTCTACTTAGCTGCATCAAAGTTCATTAAGAGGGCCCTTTTCTCGTAATATGTTTAGTCAGGGCACCGCAACGTCTTCACACATTGTTTAGATAGTCGTTCGCAGTTCACGCTGTGTATATAGTAATCTTGCGGTGTCTGTCACAGTCACACTCAGTAATTAACGAGAAGAGTTGAGAGGAGTTTGTATGCTTCTAAGACAAGCTTGCGTCGAAACTGAACACTCTCAACTTTAAGAGTATTCTCCATATATACACCGTGAAATTGTAATGGTTGTTTTCCCGCGGCAGGACGATTACCCATCAGTAAGCTCTATCGAAAAGCAAAGTTAAACTTTTTTTTTTCAAATTATTTTTTTAACTTATTGTGTTTTGTGTTGTATTAAGTCAGGAGTAGTGATCAGCTGATTTATACGCGAAGTGCAACGACCGCACGGCTGTTCTGGACACCCCCCGCGCCCGTCCCGCATTCCGCGTACATATTACTGTTGGTTCAAGTCGCTTTCGAGTTTAGTTTATCACATTGTTAATCTGCCATTTATTGAGTCTAATTTTTATTTTATATATTAATCGATTGTATTACCGATACAATTTCATTTCGCTTCGGGAAAACAACCACTAAAATTTCACGGTGTATATGTATTCCTTCCCGAATCCCTCCAGTGGAGTATTTTTTTTTTCTTGAAGTCAGGGTCTTCTCTAGACAGTGTACAAACACGTCCCTGTCATTCCCATTATTTTAGCAACTATAGTAGGGCCTCATTTGACATCTGTCAGTTTAAAGTAAAGGTTACCTTTTTTGCCATTATTACAATAAAAATGTAATCGTAACAGAAAAAAGTTAAGCGATTGTGCAGTTCTAACTGCTATAAAATAAATAATACTTTATGCCAATTGCTAGGTTAAATTAGAAAAATTGATTAATTGCTAGATTAAAGGTTACGTTTTTGTATTTTGATGAAGTGTCAAAATGTGATCTATTTAATTGGCCCTACTGTAATAAGTTAAGAAAACAAGACTGTCCAAAAATGAAATAAATTCGGACCAATTTTCGAGTAGATAACAAGGGGAACACGAAACGTCGATCTTTGTATAGACAACATATTTTGTGACATAATCGGTCTGAGCTGCAGCGTTCCTATCGCACACTATAGGGTCAGGCTTGACGCAGCAAGACGGGAATAGTATCTTCAAATACCTACTTTTCAAATTCTCTCTTAATCAGCAGCGTTCAGCAGCTATCAGTGTCAAGAATCCGGAGCAATAATGACACTGACATCTCTTGAACGCGGTTTAGATGTGCAGATCGCATTCAGTTTCATAAGTGTTTGCCCATGGTTTCCCCTAACAGGAGAATCTTTATCAAATCAAAGGATTTGTTCGCATAATTTTCTGTTGCCACTCTAATTAGCTAATTACTAAAGCTTTAGGTGACAAATTCTTACTCGGATTTTGTTAAAATCATTACACAAATGTTTGTGTCAAAATCGCAAGTTATTCCCAGAATTTTGTGTCGAAATTCGGCTTCGCTTTATTCAAAAAACATTTGATAAACAACATTTTGTTTGAAATATGACAAGCAGTTCATTGCATTTCAGCAATAGATCTATTCTATGCAAGCTGAACAAATAAAAAACTAACGAGGACAATGTATAACCTAGACAGAACTGACGCAACGTGAATTGGAAAAACGTTTAGGTATGGACATATTGAGTCAATAACGCTGAAATGGTGGACGGTGCAAACTGAAACGCACAGAAGTCCTGGTTTTAGATTCTGAACGGGATCAAACTGAACGGGTTTGAAAATACTGCAAAAAAATTCCTATCTTAGTATAATACTTTTAACATTTTGAGAGATTTAGAGATCGATCCTTTAGGTACCATAAAGAAGCATTCCTATACTGGTATGAGGATGCTAGCATCCATTTATAACTCGGTCACCATCTAATTCGTTTAATTTGTAAACAACTGCTAGAATAACCTAGTTGGACTTATTGGTTGCCGAGATCGACACTAAGATTACACTCCATTCGACTTAGTTTCAGCACATCGTTCTGTCTGCGATAGTACGAACTACATAGTGGTTTTTCTCCCTAGCTATGTCGTGTTGTGAACCAGTAACAATTTGGGACGCAGTGAGGCAGATAACCGTGTGGTTTCGGCTTCCAGCCCCCGGGTACAGTACACACATTTTCACACAACTTTTGTTCATTTTATTCGGTCTAGTTTACCCCCAAAAAAACATTTTCAAACCCGTTCCTTCACCGCAACCTGAAAAGTTGTTATGTTATTATTCGTTTCCGTTTCCAGTTTTTTCATAACATCGTAAGAGTTTCAATAAGGAAACCTCAACCGATAATGCATGTTGATAAAAAGATATTTCGGCTACTTTCTGAGTTTCATTCACAAAGAAAATCACGCTTCATTGGGTTCGTCAATATCTTGTAACACGTCGAATATTGGTAAGCAAAACCTTATTGTTTTTTTTATAGATACTTTGAATAAGGTACATGACGTGAAAAAATACAGCAGATCGGTAACTCCGTCTTTGGAGATGACCGAATAGTTTCACTTTGATCTAGTAGTGAGGTGGCGGACCTCGGCTAATTAATGCGGTTACCTGATCAGGGAACGGATCAAATTCTCGGAGGCCGATTCATTTATAAAATTGTGACGGCTTGCCACAAATGAGCCGAGGTAAAGTCACTAGCGTGGGCAGAAAACCTTTTTTCTAACCTTTGAGACTATTTGAATCGTTAGCTATTATACCAAGGAACATAGTAATTTGGGCATACAGGGCTAATTTGGGAACTATGCCTAATTTAACAAATTCGTATCAAACATTAGTGGTATCCCATTCAGTAACCGAAAGGACTTAATGACAAGACGGTAAACGGTTTTTCGGGTGGTCCACAATTATTTGATTCCCGTCCGCCGATACCGCTAACGATCAAGCGTATGGAACCCCAACATATCCTCGTATTCAGGGTAATCATGCGTGGGCTTCTTTTGTTTACAGTTCACTGAATATTGTATCGCCCTTTATTAGGTGTGTGAGTTTTTCCGTCCACATTCTGACTATGTTTTTGTAGTTACCAATAACAAGCCGTGTAAGGTACCCGCCGACATTATTTTCCCTGTATATACACGTATTTCCTGTTGCCGAAATCGTACGTGCGTGGATCGAAGGATCTTTTGTTTAGCTGTATATTACTCTTTCTCTTTCGTTTAGACAGAAAATGTTTTCTGTTTTTCCTAACAAAAGAGTTACATTATATCGCATGACTTCTTACCAATTGTTGCTCATAACAATGTATGGTTCTTTTTACAAAACATGGTTACAATTCCAACAATGACCACGCACGGTAGAACAGTATGTGTGTGTACATCGATATTTTAAACTTCGGAGTTCAGTAATACAGTCTTCATTAACGAGTCTCTGTCATGATAAGACATAAAGCATAACCGTACTTAGCTTTGTACACAGAGTCCATACACAAATAAATAGGTACTAGGAATCTGCAGTTGGTTAGTATTACGGCTTATGTTACAGACACATGTGGGGCAGATGACGGAGAAAAATAATCACAGCCAACCTTGTTTATGGTCGACCATAGCCAACACGTGGGGATTCCAACGAGAAGATTTTTAATTGAGTAATTCTAGAGTGTTGTAAAAATTAAGGCACCGCTCTTTATTTTTATTGATAACTCTTTGTTGTAACTATAAACAAATGTAAGTACCGTCCCCATCAAGATTTTCGTCGATAAAATGGAAGTTATCTGCAAATGTCAATATTCATTTTACTGACCTAACATTATAATTGTACCTCTGATAATAAGTTGCTTTTGTGATAAAGTTTATGTCACAGTTTAAATAATTCTGAAGGTACTGTACTAATTCTTATTTTCAAGTAACAAACAAAAACGTAAGTACCTATGTACCTACTTACCGATGTCACGTTTTATGTTCATACCTACATATCGGTAGTTGATTTGGTAACTTTTTAACAAGTGCTGAGTTTGTGCTATAATCATTAAAAACGGTACCGAACATAACAGTGGTAGTCGAAAATATAAAATAATATGAAACGGCTGATTTACCGTACTCGTTATCTTCGGATTATTTCTGTCAATAATGTCAAACGGTGGACGACACTTTTATCGAAATTGGAAACCACTGGCAGCTTGACAGCCATTTTTGACGTGCCGATATCAGAAAAAAGAATATCTCATTCTATTTTTGAAAACCAAAGACAAAGAGGTAGCATACTCCTTGTTGGTTCTTCACAGGACTCTGGTGACGTCATTTGGCCTTTATAACACGTAGGCAGGGTTTCTTTCAAGGCAGACGAAGATTACAAGAGCCGTCGGCGACATGATAAAGTGAATGCCTAAAGACTGCTACTCGACCAAGTAATTTACTAAATGGAAGAAATCTCGCTTCGGCATTAAAATGGACTTATTTTAAAAGTGTGGATATAAATAAGTAATTAGGTGTGCTCATCAGCACCGTGTCGTTGAATTATTAATTGAGTGAACTGGGGAGGCTGTTAAGTTGTTGAATACGGTTTGGGTCACATTGGGTACAGTTGTTTTCGATATAAACGACTTAGCGATAATATTTAAACTTCAAAGAAGAAGATTGAACATCTTCTTCTTCTAATCTTCTTTGTTCTTCTAAAATATAAAATTCTCGTGTCACAGTGTTAGTTACCATACTCCTCTGAAACGGCTTGACCGACTTTTTGAAATTTTATATATGCATATTCAATAGGTCTGAGAATCGGCTACTATCTATTTTTCATATAACTGATAAGGGCTATCCGTCCCTAACATTTTTTTTAACTGGAAATAATTTATATGGAAAAACAATGTTTGCTGGGTCAGCTAGTAATGTTATAAAACTATAACGAAGTTATGTTGTTGATGATGATTATAAATAAATGGCATCATACCGGCCGACAGGCTCTTCAAAAATATATACTTCTCCCTGTTACTCTTTGATGATAGATAGAAGGGTAGTTAGTCGGCTTATCGGGTAAGCCTACTGTCAGTTGTCACTTCGACAGAGCATTCAGACAAGTCAGTCGTTTCTAGGTTAACCACAAAAGCGTGCAATTTTTGCTTGTTTGGAGTACAAGGATGTTTTACCCCTCCCCCATTTTCATCCCCTTCCAGCACACAACCCAGTGTAATTACCACATTTATGACGTCACAACAAACTACAATCGACGAGCTGGCGCCATTATTTTTAACGATAATTCATATTGTTTCAAGCAGTATCGTGAAAGCTCTTTGCTATACGCGATTCCATTGTTGTGATACTTTTAATATGTATGAAGTCACAAACATTATAAACGTATTTCATCCATATATGTGCATGTTTTATTGTCCATTTGTTTTCCAGCGAAACGTATGAAAATAACCAAATAGTGGGCGTAGAACAACTTATCTTACATTCCAGGAATGAGTTGGTTTCCGAACTTTCATATGTCACTTCACTTATGTACGATATCTTAGATACCTTTTAATATTGGATATTATTATTCTGGATATTCTCGTGACAAGTCACTTTCTTATATCTGATGTTAAGGGGCCGGCGGAGCATGCGTATTTCATACAAACGTAATATGAAAATATTTTGTAAATAGAACATATTCTTAAGGTAGTGTGTATTTCTGTGTGTATTTTTTTTTAATTTGTAACAAGAGTTATGAGAAAAATAAGTTTTGTATAGAAATTTTAAACGGCTCATATCTCGTCTTTATATCATTGTGGTTTCAAAATATAATTTATTTGGGAACCTAGATATTCTATACTCAATCGAAATAAATACACACTACCTTAGGAATATGTTTGATTTACAACTTATTTTGGTATTACGTTTGCATGAACTACGCATGCTCCGCAGGCCTGTTTAGTGATTAAAAAAGTAATCGCAAAAAGAAAATCATCAAGTCGGGATCTGATGATGGGATCCTGGAGAAATTGAGAGAACTCTTCAAATTTTATAGGCACACTTGATGTGATTTGGGTAGTTTTTGGAAGAATACTTTTAAGTGGTCCCATTTCATTTGGTGAAGATCTGATGAAGAACTTCGGAAATAGACAACGTAACTCCTCAATAAATGATAGCAAATGGACTAGCATTGCTGAAACCTCATGTCTATCTATTGTTTACACCAGTTCAGAACATAACATCACGCCGCCACGGTGTGAAGGGGTAAGCACAAGTGAACCACTAAGAAGAAGATTATTTTTAATATTATGTATCCTCGAGTTAATCTGTGAACAGCGTTGTGGGCTGCAATGTTGTTTTTAAGTTATGTATATATTTCTTATTTCTATGTTTTATATTGCAGCTGTTTGTTGTTCCATTTGAATAAAAATAAAATTAAAATAAAGTGAAAAATAAAAACATTTTTGCAAAAAATAAAACAAACTTAAAAAACACACAAAAAAGTAAAAAATAACTTTAGCTTCAGAAGTCGGTGACAAAAAACTAAGTAAATCAATCAAACAAAGGTCACCTACTTCTGAAGCTAAAGTTATTTTTAACTTTTTTGTGTTTTTTTTCTATCTTTCTCGTGGTCATCCCTCATCATATGAATGGGTGCAGTAGGACCCATGCCAGCGGTAACACTTGAATTTTAGTTGGCCTATCAGAACTTAAGTAGGACTCTCACACTTACTGCGTCTACTGTACAATTCAGCTCAGAGAAGAAGAAGCAACAAAACTTTATAAAGCAATCTTTTACAGCGAACTCACGCGATTAAACATTATGTACCTAAGTAGGAACAGATGCTTTTCTAACCCGCTTTTCCTTAAAATCCGTCATTTCTTTAATATTAATAGCTTTCATCCCTGTCTACCGGTCGTGAGCAACGCGCCTTCTGTTCTATATCCAAGATTCATCATTATTCCCTCGAGTGTTATTATTACGAGTACCTACCGGCCTATGATTGCTCAACGTGTCATTATTTTCTTCTAATTTTCATTTATTTTGACACAAACAAACGACATTCGATTATACTTCTCACTTTCTAACTCAGTACAAGTCAAAGTTTTGTTAGCATATTTGAATTAGGAACTGGAAATTGGAGCGAACAAAAGATCTGTTTTTAAATATTCTAATTGTGCTGTCAGCCATAGTTTCTGTGGTATAATAACGGAATAAAATTCGACTTACGAACAAACTTTTTTCTATAAATATTTTAATCTTTCAATAACCCCGTTATCTGAAGCTGATGAATCGTTAGAAATGATATGACCTTTTTAAATAAAATGTCCAAGACAGACATATTCCCGATAGCCGTGCAATGCGGCTTGTTGATATCTGATAACCATCTTTCTGGGTCACAAATAAGATTAAATCAAATCAACCATGTCAACTGGAAATGAACTGCCTCAAGCTTTAACAAAAATGTTTAGCTTAAGTAAGAATGTTTTCCGGTATTTTTTAAATCATATAGCTAATGGAAAACACGTTGCAGGCGTGTTGTTCAGACTTTCTTGAGGGAGTAACAGTAAACTACTAATTGGAGCAAAGGAAAACTTGTAGACAGCCTTTTAATGAACCGTAACAGGAGACGCTGAGATATCCTTATTTATTAAGTATGTACTATGTAGTTGAAAATACAACAAGTTACAAAAGTTAAACTTAACTAACATTAATTTTTTTTTAGAAAGACGCTATTGGTTTATGTTTGTGAAATTGTTCGTGGAAATAGTAGTGAAAAAACAAGATGGCGTCGTTAGCTCCTAGTGTCGCAACTACGTATATTAATGCATACGTGCCAAATATTATTATGTTTCCTTTCTTTCTTACATCGCGAGCTAAAATATAATGAACAATTAAATATTAAACCTTATAAGTAATAAGGTATAATAAGGTTTTTCACTACATTGAGCATTAAATAATGATAACGCGGCACCTGCCGGGATTAACATATTCCTAAAACTATGGCCTCTAAGTGAAACACCATTAAATATTTATCACGACAAATGATTTCGGTTAAGCGTCCTTGCCTATCACTTAAGGTTCAGATGTCGGCGTGGAACTGGTTAAAGTAGATATCATTTGACTTTAAGGCTCGAGTTGATTCTCGATGGGAAAATAACAATAGCGGAGTTAGGTATGACAATTTTAACAATAAAAAGCCAAGCAAAAAATAGCAATAGACAAGTAAGGGTAGCAGTGGACTATGAAAGGATGAGTTGATTAATTGCAGATTTTGATTAATATAGGAATCTTTAATAAAATCAAATGAACAATAAATAAAATTGTATTTCATTCAGTTAAAACTATAAATCGTAGACACAAACGGCTACGGCGTAGCACCTGCGTAGCACTCATATATTATCCTTTGAACATGATTTTTTAAATTTAAATATTGTTCACAATAGCAGAATATACATTTTTCAATAACTGTGATGGATTCATGATAAAAACACATGCATAATTTATGTAACACGTATGTTTTTCAATGACATAAAACACGTTAACTGCCGAATTTCTCCAAAATCCCGCGGAGAATCATCGGTCATGAAAAAATATTTTTATATGAAACATAAAACAAATAGGCATGTTTTTATGTACCCGTCGAACTGATACCAACATACCCCCGTTTTGCTAGTTGAAATTCTACCCCGGTTTGTTATTCGGTGTTCCATTTTATTTATTTTGTATCTCTTTCGATTCCATGCCAGTTTTGTGACACCGCTTTCTAGGTTTTGTAAACCAATTACTAAAGTGTTTACTTTTGCCACATCTAGAATGTGTGATGTGTGGGTGGATAGTGTTTGCACGACTTACTGCTCTAATGTCTACACGACGCGTTCAATTTTTCTTTGAAAATGTTTGTAGTAAAGTTTATTCGATATATTAAATAATGTCAGCATAAACAGACTTGGTCATAAAGTGGACGCTTTCGATATTAAGGTGAAAATAAAACAGAAATAAAAGCTAGTTTTTTTTTTCTAATCAATGAGTTCGGTCATCATCATCATCATCATCCACGGCCTGACTTCACCCACAGCGGGGTATAGGCGTCTCTTTATTTGTGCTAAGATCCACGATATTGTGCCAATCTCATCCAAGATAAGTTCAGTAAGTAGGTACATACAAATCTAAAAGAAATCAGATCTAAACATACATGATCTCCAAGAAGTAGCGCTACTCTCATCTCAAAGTGTACGTGGTATTTAAGTGGTGTCATATCTCACTTCGTGTTAATCCATAATCATTAATTTACCGACTACTACATATAAAAACTTGATACTCCTAACTCACTGACAAACAAAGAACAATGAAGATAGTGGCCGAGAAACGAATGCCTACAAACCTATCCATTGTCGGCTGGGAAGTGCTTATTCATTCATTCACTCGGTCATTAAAGTTTCATAATAGAAGCAATTAGTGTGAATAATTGATGGTTGTAATCTTCACCTCATATAACTGTGTCAACTCGTGGTTTCGGCGCATATTGTGGAACAGTGTTCTATTATGATACAATAAGTATACGTGTCGCACGCAAGTCGAGTGAAGATTCCTGAGAAATAATGTTCATACATTCTATTCGTTCCAGGCTTATTAGTGTCGTGTTCGCTTTCACAAAGGTTGAATAAAAATGTCGACGTGATCACGTGACAGAACAAATGATTTTGTTTTGAAACGTTGGTATTTGAATCTTTATCCGAGTCGATACGTTTATTAACAAATCAAGCTGTACATAGGTTCTATTAAACTTACGGTGCATCCATATCGCAGTTTTTTACTGTCGAGAATTAATATTGCTTTTGAAAACAGTCAACACATGATCACGCTTGATAACATTTGATAACATTTTTAGAGAAGTTTGAACAAAAAAGTCGACGTGATCACGTGACAGAACAAATGATTTTGTTTTGAAACATTGGTATTTGAATCTTTATCCGAGTAGATACGTTTATAAACAAATCAAGCTGAACATAGGTTCTATTAAACTTACGGTGCATCCATTTCAAAGTTTTTTTTTGTCGAGAAGTAATGTTGCTTTTCAAAACAGTCAACACATGATCACACTTGATAACATTTGATAACATTTTTAGAGAATATTACCTCAATGCACTGCACATGTGGTGTGGATGCACCATATTACTGACTAATTGCGGACACGGCTTCGGACATGGACACCCCCTTACTGTTAAATAACTGTGATAATATTGCATACACTTTAATTTATTTATGGAAATTATTTGAGCATTGCAGAACACCTGATTTATACAGAGTTGTCACCAAATAGAGCACAGACAAATAAATGCACAGATAATTAATATTACTTCAACACATATCATCACTTGCTGACATGCGGCTTATTGTTACACACAAATATCGTGCAGCTGTAACTACTAATTGCAGTAATTAAGAACATAAAGCTAGCAATGGAATTCCTTGCCTGCATTAAGTCGTAAACGTGCAATTATTTATGTAAATGTAGTAATGTTTGCAGTTTCCCCGAATGGGTTTTATAACTGCAATATTTGTGTGAATTGAGAGAACTAGCAGACCGGAAGACGATGCGTTGGAAGACCTCCCACAAGGTGGACCGATGACCTGGTGAAGGTTGCGGGAATCCGGTGGATGCGAGTAGCAAGGGACTGGTCAATGTGGCGACACTTGGGGGAGGCCTATGTCCAGCAGTGGACGTCTTTCGGCTGAGATGATGATGAGAGAACTGGAGGCTCTAGTGTCTGGAGACGCGGTGGTATTACAGCTTCGTATATCATGACAAAGGTCTTGAGTGGAACCCATGCTTGTGGAAACCGTCATGTCCTAGAGCCAAAAAATCGAAAGCATCTGACATCTATCAACAAGCACTGAAACGGTGTGGTTGACTACGGCATTTTTCACACAATGTCCCAGCTGTTTGTGTGTTTATAACATTCTTTACAAGCTTTATTGAAGTTTTAACAACCTGTAACACTCTTGATTACGTACTTACAAATTCTAAGGTAATCAACGTCCGTGAGGACTGAGGCCTGAGGGGTTATTATACCATAACCATAGGACTTGGTTTCAACTTTTATTTACGAGCAAACCCATGGTAATACAGCACCTGCTCATCTAATTGCAGTGAATATGAGAACACTTTTTATAAACAAGAAATTGTGTGATAGGTATATGTATACTACCACTGAAAACCCGTCTACTGAATAAAATGTAGCCTAGTTACCCGGGTAGTTATAACGAATTGATTGACACCTTACTCATCAAAATCGGATTAATAGTTTAGGCACTACGGTGGCACATACGTAAAAACAAACATAAATACATAGGTACATTCATACAGACTTAAAATCATAACCCTTCCTTTTGGCTTCGCCGTAGTCGGGTAGAAAGCTAAACACTAGGAGGTTTCTCCTACGCGCAGATTTAATTAACCAGCCAAATCCGAGACCGACTCGCGCATCAGTGGTCCGTATCATTGTAGTAGGGAAGCTTATTTTTTTTATTATTGTTATAGCGGCAACAGAAATTAGCATTCTATGAAAATTTCAACCGTCTACCTATTATGTAGCATGAGATATAGCCCGCTGACAGACAGCAGACGGACGGACGCGTTACGGACGTATGGAAGATCAGCTGAGGCTTAGTAATAGATCGCGGGAGTTACCCTTCGGCTACGGAACCCTAAACATGACCAAGGAGAGTGAAATTAACAGCTCTCTTAAAACAGCACTCTTCATGGAGCCATATTAAAATCTTAATGATATATTTGTCCTAGAAGGCAAAATAAAAATCCAGACCACGCGTCCTCCATTATCCCTATTTCCCTAATTACGCAATCTATATTTAAAGCAATCAGCGGCTGAAAGTGTTTGGTTCCCGCCAATTAAGAACTTTTTCTTGCGTCGTGCAAATGAAACTTAATTTAACTGAAACAAAACCTCTTTTAATTAAAGCCTACAGACAAAGGACGAGTTACCCCACTTTGGACCTTAGAATTTATTCGTAGACAGCCACCTATTTTACATAAACACCTACTTTATTCAAGAAAAATGGTTTTGTAATCTTATTTGTACCTATACAAATTATGTATCAAGTTTTTAATTAAGTAGATAAATACTGAACGTAAATGTAAACCTGTACAACATTGACTCTATTAAAACTGAAATTAAATTAATATAATAAAGCCACTAAGATTCTCGTACTCGAGGAAACTTAATTATATAAAACTAGTTGTTGCCCGCGGCTCCGTCCGTATGTAGGTTGGAATTTGTCCCCGGGGAACGTACTACCGGCTTAAAAAGTATTATACAGAATGAATTTTTCAAGTAGACGTGGATGACTAAAACCAAAACTACAGCGAAAAATACTCAAAGACGTTTCGGGCCCGAATTTTATAAAATTAAACTACATCATTGGATTATTGAAAAATCAAGATTTCGAGCCAAGAATCAAACCCGTTCTTCGTAAGTATGTTGAGTCAAATATCGTCAAAATTCTTTACTTTATCTTACATGGGACAACATAGATCAACTGGCGAAATGTTGGTAACCTAGATACACCTCTACCTTACCCTTCATGGATTACAGGCATCTTGTGTGTGAGGAATAGAATAGCGTAGGCATAAAACGCGATCACACATCGCATCGGTGTCGTGTCTGCGTTAGCACGGTGTTTGCAGTGGGCGGGCCGTAAGCGGAGCTAATGGCCGAGTTTATTATTATTTGTTTAGAGTAAGTTCGCGGCAGCACACATCGCCCCATATCGTGGGACGCCGTGGGAACCATCTCGTCTACTGCAGCGTTACACTTTAACATAACATATCAGGCAGAGTTGCATATATTTTCACCAGTGTTCCTGACGTTTTTATATATATTGTTCGTTACATTTTTAAACGAGAATAAATCAATTCACTGTCTTGTTACTATAGTATGAGGTTATGGGTTTACATTTCTCTGGTCAAGCAAAGTGTTATAGGATTTTTCCATCGGGTCATTGCTCAGTAACAACTTGGAGTCTTAATTTCTTCCTGATTGGTAGCAATAGGCTCTGTTTTAGGACCAACATGGGAAGTTTTCCCTCTCGGTGGTACTTTCAGTGGGGATTTGTCGAAAGTATTTTTTCGATTCCAGTTTTCCCTCTTATGGGAGATTATTAGCAGCAGTTCTAGACTTTTTATAGATTCCACTTTTCCCCATTTTCGACTTAAACATAACTGGCGAAATACACAAATGCACTGGAAATTACGTTTTTTTCCTACTACTCGTATCTATTAATTTCGATGTGGGATTCATGAAAGTAAAATTCATTTTCTGAGACTTCGTCGAGCTTCATTGTCTCGGCGCTTTTCTGATGGTCGCCACTGTTGATTCTGGTTTTCAGGAGTTATGTGGTTTGGGAATAGTGTGTCGGACTTGTCCCAAAAAACTGGCAAAACGAGGGTGTACTAAAGGCACAGCTCTGCCAATCCCTTCGAAGATTACAGGTGTAATGGTACGTTTAATTAGGAATAGGAATATACAGTTATTCGCCCTTTTTCCCTTTTATAGACTTCACTAGCGAAGATAGAACCGTTCTTGTTTATCCAATAAAGCGAGGCAAACAAAATTGTGTTTTCTTAATAGAAATACTTTTCTCTTTGGTACTTACGTCTAGTTTATTTATCGTTTACTTCATTCGTTTCGTTTGCTTAGCTTATTATAAGTACAGTCACGAGCATACGTATGTAAACACAGTGCTGGATTAAAAAGCGATTTTCTCATGTATATAACGATTGCAGCTTTGAGATAAGACTTATTTCATAACCAGCCGTTTTTTTTCATTGATGCTCCACTCCTATTGCTCGTAGCGTGATGTTATATAGCCTGTAGCCTTCCTTGATAAAAGGGCTAAGAAACTTCAATTCGAACCAGTAGTTGACCCTGATTTAAGCGCGTTTAACCAAACAAACTCTCCAGCTTTATAATATTAGTATAGATAGGTGTTCCAAAACACTATGTTTGTAACACTATAAAATTATTGTGTTGTTGGAGAAAATCACTGTTGAAAGTGGCTCTGTAATACATTTATACAAATGTGTGCTCACGACTGTACAATGTTATAAACAACACTAATTCGTTTCGCTTCGTTGTTATTTGGCGGTAAGGAAAGACAAATTACACACAAATTCCTTCTGATTGCATGCAAATTTACTAAGTATCATAATAAATCTTCAGTGCTCGACGAATCCAAGCTTAAGTTGTAGTGCAAAAGTAACTCTGATTGTCTGTCTGTCTGATATTTTTTACGCGTTAACGGCAAGTCCAATTTTGATCTAAAAGCCAGGATTAGGTTTTAGGATAACTTTTATCCCGGTAATACGTTCCAATGGGGCAATTTTCGACCTAACCGCGGGTGATGTCGCGGGATAAAGCATGCGTACTATAAAAAGTACACGTTACGGGCCGCTTCAAGTGCTGAAATTAAGTTTTTGTCGACGGAAATAGATTAAACGTCACTCGGGCTCTGTCGCTGACGGGGGAGCAATTTTTTATATTAAAAATTCAATGTAGAGTAAAAATGTGAAATCACTCGCCATCGCTAAACAAGGACAAAAGAACTCATAAGGTAGGTACCACCCTCGTTGTCGGAACAAGGAAGATATCACGGGTAGGGTGGGTAGGGTTACCACCAGTATCTCTGTATCTAGACACAAGACTGGCCACTCTTGTAGGCCGATTTTTTTTTGTTTTGTCTCTGGTCTAACCGATTGAACCGAACTCCGTACACCGGACTTTTACGAAAAAAAATCCGCAGCTAGTCCACAATCCAGTCCAGTCGGTTATAACCCACAATTGGGTTTAGATTTTTTTTTAAACTTGCAGGGCATTCTTTGGGGATTTCCGATAGATGTGCTACGGAAAATGAACGTGACGGTCACCCAAGTTCCATGATTTTGGTTCTCTCAAAGAGTGCTCGAAGTTTTTCCTTAAAAAATAAGAAGTACTCTGTATGAATACTGAAAAAATAAAGATTTAATCGTGAAGTACGTAACCGGACTTTTCACAAACCGAACGTGTTTTTGTGAGAACCTTTAATCCTTGGAGGGGTGACCCTAATCACAACACAAGAACCCGAGTAGAGAGAGAACAGCCGAGTAGCACCGTCACGCTGAAAACTCACGCTCTCGATAAACTTTGCTCGCATTACATTGAAAATGTATTAAGAGCAATTAAGAAGTTTAAATCCCTTGAAGATTTAACATAATTAGCCATGGAAGGAACTGACACCATCGTCTGTTCATTAACTCTAAATTAAAAACTTTGTTCTATACAAATTTATTCGTGGAAAAAATGTCGAAGTGCTAAACAAAGTTTCATTCTTTATTCAACCTCCTTGGGGGATGAATTTTAAATTTTTGTGCATAATTACTAGTTTTATTAGATCCAGGGCTTCAAGCCTTGACTATTATATATATGTCACCGTAAAATTGTCAAACACGTTATATTACAATATAACGTGTAACGTGTTCTCGCGATATTGTAATGTCTCGAATTATTGTCAACTGAACATACGGAAGTATCTCTGCCCCCATAATCGGGACTTGGGGCACCCCCACGTTAGGTTAGTTAGGTTCCTTTAAACCCTGCACTCGGAAATAGGGGCCCTTTTCATGAGAGTTGAGCCACTGGGCAAGGGGGACCCCTCCTTCCCTCCACACCGCGTAAGTTGACTACCATCGCATGCATTTCACGAAAAATAATGCGTTTTGTTGTAAGCAGTATGTTCATTTGACAATAATTCGAGACTTTACAATATCGCTAGAGATATTACAATATAACGTATTTGTCAATTTTACGGTGACATATACATATATACGAGTATGATAAGTCTATTATACTATAGACAGAACCTTTATGTTTTGTTTCCTCGTTGATCTGATGGACGCAAGTGTCACTGCTAAGTGCAAGATCATGGGTTTGTCTCCGGTCGCGGGCCAAGGGTTTGTGGTTTTTTTCATCAGAGATTTCTTTGTAGCAGCCTCGGAACAAGATTTGTGCACGAGTGATAACCAAAGCCTCGCCATCTATCAAATAGAACTCAAATATAACTTACATTTCTGTCTAACTGTTTGTAGATTACAAGAGTGATGTGAATGAAACCGCTCTGATACCATTTTTTTTTATTTGGGACAAGCCCGACACACTATTTCCAAACCACTGTAACTACTGAAAGCCAGAATCAACAGTAGTGACCACCAGAAAAGCGCCGAGACAATGAAGCTCGACGAAGTCCCAGAGAATCTAATACCGTTTATGGGTAGATTCTATTTTGAACTTTAAAGTCCCGCTATTCTTACATATTTGGAGTGCTAAGTTTCCAAGTCAATGCAAGCCCACGCCCCTCCCACATGTAGTTCAACACTGCGTTATTTTCACATGCACATAGTTCACACGAACATCCCACAGGGGCACACAAACCGAAACTTTTAATTATCCGTCAAAATAAACACGATACTTTGCAGTTTGCACGAGATAACATTTTAATTGGAAAACTTCATTAATTGCTCTAGGATGGTAAATACCAAGCATGCTCTACAAACAACAAAATGTTATGTGCCAATTTATTCCGCGGGAAAAATGCGAACATAGTTCTGTAAACACAATAAAAAAACCGAGATTGTCCATTTAAAGTTACTTTACCGCATTTTATAAATTCGAAATGCAGCGGAAAGCAAGTCCTCTGTAAAATATTGCTTACTCGCGCAATCGAATCAAATAAGACGATCGGCGGTCGGGCGGGCGATTTCATTGCAGAAAATGCAGAAATTCTGCAATACCGATTCGTGCTTTACGCTGGAGTAAATTACAAGGATTGCAGTAGACGAGGAAATCGTCGCAAATGTATAAATATAACGCAATCTCAATTATTACGAGCGTGAGTCGGTCGCCATCGCCACGTAATTTAGAGAGTTAATGAAGGCGCGCGTCACCGCTCTAGCGCTCGCAGGCCCTCGTTAACGTTATTCATTACTGTTGCAAATGTACGTTTCACCCGAATTAAGTTTAAACTGGGCTATGCAAGCGTTGCAGCGAGAGTGCAAACGACAACCTACACCCAAACATAAACTTATTTAAACTCATATTAGAGAAATGCATGAACCCTCGTGCATACGAGTAGCTTAACAACGAAACAACGCATTGTTGCAAAGTTATTTTCTTAAATAATTAATTTATTCTGAACGAGAACCTCGCTCTACTTCACCGAATTACTCGCATTGATTGTAGAATAAAGCAAACGTTGTAATACGTACATAAAAAGGATAACTCGATGAACAAAAGCAAAAATAATTTCGAGTAACCCTCGATAACGTATGTTTTTCTTTCTCATTTTCTGTAACAACGTTTTCCAATACATAAACAAAAGAGTGGTCCATGAAAATTGGAAGCAAGATCGTTGTCTGGGATAAGTAAATATTAGGGTTAGGTACGTGTTCATGATTCGGTGCAGGACAAAGCCAATATTATCCCATTACTAGGATTTTCCAGGGAAACAAAGTCGTAAGCGGCTAATAAGTTTCTGAAATGATTATGTTTTGGACAACAAGATTAAGTGCTTATATTTGTACAGGCAAAACTGATGATTGGCTAAATTGTTTTGTGGTCCATCAACCCAATGTGAAAATGAAAACTAAAGTACCTATAAAGTTAACGAAAACAAAAGTACCTATAAAGTTAACGAAAACAAAAGTACCTATAAAGCTTTCAAAGTACTTTACCTAAGTATAATGTACTCGACGAAACTCAAGCGATTAAAAGTCGATCGTGAGTGTCACTCCTAAGACTACTAAATGCTCCAGACTTCGCCTGATTCGCTAGGATGTTAACTTCCAAACAAAGGTCTCGTCAAGTTTCGTGTAGTTGGCACAAAGGCTTGCTCCGAAACTCAGAAGGTTTTGGAAACTGAAGACATTTCAGTGCGACTGCCATTTATCACTGCTGGTGACGTACAAACAGATATATCGTCGTCACTGCTGGGGCACAGATTGCCGCGGGCTGCCCAGAAATATTCCTCAGATGTGAACGTTTGAGTATAAAAGCCACCCGTAATATTTCTACTTTTACTAAACATATTTTGTTTTATATCATAAAATAAATCCGCTTATAAAACGATCTTGATTTTCAATCCAGTCTTAGTACAGCGTCCACGCGACGTCCCGGGGGCATGTCCGGAATGCGAAAAAAGCAATTCTCTTCCAGAACTGAGTATATTTTTAAAAGAAAAAAGTAGAGAAAAGCTGCTAATGTAGTAAGTGGCTCTGCAGAGACAATTGAATGTAGGAATAGTTCTAGAAAGGTAGTTAATATTCTGGACGAAGGTACCGCCCACCTGACTTCTCCGTACGGCGCGATTTCTTAATCGGGGCCATTAAGCACGACATTTATTTATTTCCGCTGCCTTTGTGGCGCAATGAACAAAGGATTTGCAAGGCATCGGAGTACCACCGCCATAAATGGGACTATTGAATAAATCACTGGCTCAGTGGCTCCACAGGTTCCACAATATTTCAATGAGCGTGTACTGAAATTCGAACAATTGGTGAACATAAGGGGGCGTGCAGCGTGCTGTATCGATCGCCCCCCCTCCCCGTCTCTCTACCTGCAACTGTATTTAGCTGCACATCGAGCGAGCTCCTGCGAAATAATTTTGCCACTTTATTAAAAATAACGCTGACGCGCCACAGATTACGGGATTTGGCGCGCAAGGTGAACGTTAAATAAAGAACGCTTATAGACTGAGTTGAGCTCAGTTTATCATAGTTTTTTTCATGAAATCCTTAACAAAAAAAAGCTGAATATTAACGGAAAATTGTACTGTGAATACTGTGAGTCTTTATTCGCAGCGTTTCCACACCACCGCGCCAGGCCGCCCGGCCGGCTCGGCTGTCAAAACGTCCTTCAAGAGAAAGGATTTGTTTTCCAGCGAGGCGCTTGAAAGCGCTGCCTCGCCGAAAGGTGATTGTTACAGCAAAAACAAAGAACCGCTGACGTTCAGCAAAACAGCGTTAAAGCTTCTGTCTACATCCAATATCTTTATGGACACGTAATAAATTGATAAATACCATTCGTTTTAATGTCCGCGTTTTATATTTGCTTCAATGAATGGTTGTTTTGGAGGATATTACTGTATACTGGTATGTACTTAGCAGATGGATTGATGCTGGCAAAACATTATTTAATTTTCACTGCAGCTGTAGTTAAAGTCGACATAGCTCTACTGAAAACCTAAATTTAATTATCAGTACCTAATCAGTCCCAATGACAAGTTGACCCACACCGCAGGTGGCCTAACACAATTGATTTGCTCGATCAAACTTTCATTACGGCGGCAAATGGAACCACCCACCTGTAAATGCAACTTGGAACCCCAACTCCCTCTCTCTCATTCCCCTCTACGAATTTAGACTCCCGGAATTACCATGGAAACGCGGCCACGTCTTTATAGCCTTACCACTAGCAAATTAAAAATTAAATTATTATTTTTACGAACGCTGTTTTGCGCGAAATTAACGATACGGGTGGAGAAATCACTTTCAGAGAGAAAATTTCAGAGAACAGCGTTGGATTTTTGTTTAGATTTTACACAACAAAGATTTTATTAAGTAACTAGTAAATAAATGCACGGTAGGCATGTAGTAACTTTTCCATTTTCAGCTCATTATATTTTTGTATGCATAGGACACATTCTAAAGCGTTAAAACAAGAAAAAATATTGTAATTGTCAGCGTTTGTCAAATGTTTTTGTCTTGTTGCGAATCCGTCCTCCATACGAAAAGCGTAGTAAGTAAGAGTTTTATATTTTTCGTAGCTGTGTGAAAATCTATCCAAAAGCTAGCTTTGGGGCGTCAGGGAACAGTAACAAAAAGCCGCTCATATATCAACTGCTTTCGGTATGCAACACTATATTTACTGTGTAGTTTGTGGTCGTTTTAGTACTAACTTTAATGCATTATCAACTTAGCTTGGGGTTGGAGGTTTCGTGTGATGTTCCGATGTTGTTAATTGAAGACGAAAATATGGTCGGGTGTTATACATAGTTTGTCTCTGATCTGGAGTCTAGAAATAACGTAATTCATTTTTGGAGTGAAAACATCTTCAGGCGCGGTGAGCACTTTGTGAGTGAACAATAATCATGGAACTGGCGTGACCGTCACGTACACTTTTCGTAGGACTCGTAGCCGATTCTCTACGGCTCGGCTCGTCTTGGCCGTAACAGATCGGTTACGAGTGCTCACTTCTGTCGACAGTCCCTAAAGACTGCCCCACATGTTTTTTTTATTCTTTCTTTTTTTTGTAAAACAAAAAAACGTGTGGCACTCGGGGACTTCCGCGGTAAAGCTATTGCATAGCATTTTTTATCAACTTATGCAATTATAATTATTTATTTATTTTATTTTTCCGCTTGTTGCCGGCTCGAGGACCAAACGCAGACTGAATGTTCAGGCTCGGCTTCCCATCACGATGAAATTATGAATTTTATAATAATGGTTCCACACACACACGCGCGGTCGGGAAGCCGAGCCTGAACATTCAGTCTGCGTTTGGTCCTCGAGCCGGCAACAAGCGGAAAAATAAAAATACTTAAATAATTATAATTGCATAAGTTGATAAAAATGGTTACAAAAAAGGTCTAACATCAAATATATTTGTATATATTTGATGTTAGACCTTTTTAACCGACTTCTAAAAAAGGAGGAGGTTCTCAATTCGGATGTTTCTATTTTTTTTTTTTTTTTTTTTATGTTTGTTCGGGCATAACTCCGTCGCTTGCCAACCGATTTGGAAAATTCTTTTTTTGTTGGAAAGGGTATTCTTCCCAAATGGTCCCATAGCCACCAAGTCGGGATCTGATGGTGGAATCTTGGCGAAATCGAGGGAACTCTTCAAATTTTATATGAAAACGTGTTGCGATTTTGGTATTTTCTACAACAAGTGAAGCATTTGCGTTTGATAAGAACCATTCTACCATCAGATCTGATGATGAAGCCAACAGTCACGGAACTCCATAATGAGACAATGTACTATAGTCGTGTTTGGGCTTGTTGTAATTGTAAGTTTGTAACGGTATGCACTTTCCATGTATCAAGCACATGTGAACCACTAAAAAGTGAAAAATAAAAACTTTTTTGCAAAAAATAAAACCGACTTCAAAAAAGTCGGTGACCTTTGTTTGATTGCTTTAGTTTTTTTGTCACCGACTTCAGAAGTTAAAGTTATTTTTCACTTTTTTGTTTTTTTTTTTGTAACCATTTTTATCAACCTACAGCTCCTAGTTACGGCAATATATTAAAAAGAAAACTAGCTTGTCATTGTCATTATCTGACATGGGGTGCCATGGGCTGTTAGGTTATTTCCGTTACGGAATTTCTGGATTCGGTCTCGACGCTCAAGGCCCGCGATAGAAGCAATAGCTTTAAATAATTTATTTTTGTTATTATTAAATAATTAGCTTTGAGTATGAATGGAAAACCAAGGAAACGATGGATCTACTGTGTGAAGGGTAATATAGCAAGAATTGGAGGTGTCTGATGAGATGACGAGTAAATGGTAAGTATGGAAGAAGATGCTGTGACGGTCGGAGAGCGATGATGATGATTTGATAATAGTTTCTCTCTTCTATTTTGTACCCAGGTACCGACGTCTTTGTATCCCAACATACATGTTAAGTAACTATGCATAATTAATATAACATCCCTTACTCAATTCCAACCCAACCACTTACCTACATAGTTTACCTGGTACTATTTGCTAGTAACTATTGGAATTTAAACTAAAATCCAATGCGTAGACTTCCCTTGTTCGATTGTTCAGTGGCTCTGCAAATACTAGCCCGTTAAACTAATGCCTAATGTTGTGTTATTAATATGCATACTTTGACTAAGTTACACGGCGAAGGAGTTACTGCCATACCATTGTTTTATTTTCTACTAGCGAGTTAGCGACCCGTCTCTGTGACGTACGGTTTTTATTACTTGACTAAGCAGAGAGGTTTCAGTACATTTTTTTGAAGTGAAGCTTTTTTATTTATTTATTTATTTATTTATTAACACTTCAAGCACAAAAGTACAGAGGCGGACTTAATGCCATAGGCATTTTCTACCAGTCAACCTTTAGGTGATGCAGAGACAAGCAGTGGTAGGTGTCATTTCTGAAAATCTGAGACTCACACTGACTGATCTGTCTTTCTGATCTAATCTGCTTCCTTGGGCGCGTTTAGCGTTTTTTAAGTGAACAAAAATCATAGAACTCGCGTGACCATCACGTACGCTTTTCGTAGCACTTGTAGCCGATCCGCTAGCCGGTGTAGGCGTAGTTTTCACTTCTATCAGCAGTCCCCGAAGACCAGCAATTTCTTTTTTTTTTTAATATCGCTTCGGTAGACGCTATTAGTATAAAGAGTTCATATTTTCTTCGACCCATGTTTCTCTCTCTCTCTAGGTATGGCTCATACTTTGTTATACACTGTATTACATTCTTATGTGTTATACTCATAATTAAACCTTCCGGAATTAATAAACTAAAATAGTGAAAACCGCGCCAAAATCCAGTTATTTTTAGAAGGATTAAAAAAACACAGTCAAAAAGCGACTTTTCATAATACCTATGTATGTATAAATATAGATGAGCTAACTGATGTTACTCCTGTACCCATTATCAGCGAAACATGTTGGGATTTAAAATTTGTTTCACTTTTTATATTAACATGCCCGCCATGAAAGATTACCTCCTTTTCGCAAATGAAACATCGCGCCAAATTACAGTAGCATACATCAAAACTTGCTTCCTTATTTAAAATTTTAATCCCAACACACGAAGTAATAAACTTCCTCATATACGGCGCCATATTTTCTTCTTTTATTTGTATAAAATCAGTGTGTGACTTCGGGGAGGCGAGAAATGAAGACAAATGTGCAACGTGCGCCGCGCCACAGGCTAGCTAGTAAGTAACTGATATATCGGATTTCAAATGTGTGGGTTATACTAGGCTGTAAGTAACGTATTTATGTGTAAGTATGCTGTGACATAATCTAGCGGTATTTACGAGAACAGCTGTCAGGGCAGTTTCAGGGAAGCGTATTTTTAGCGCGTATAAGCTCGTTTTTAGATGAGCGGGTAGGCGCGTATAAGTGCGAGCCGGAGCACGAGTGTTCGTTTTTTTGAAGTTCAGAATGTGGCGCGCGCAAAAACTGAAACCAAATTAAAGACCCGGTCTCGGTCTGAAGCGATGCGACACGCGCCTGAAGGTCGCTCTGCTATTCCCATAACGGTATGGCATGATTTAGCCAATTTTTTCTATTCATTTTCTCCGCAGTCAGTGGCTATTTCGTATCGCAAGTCGTATCGTATCGTCTGAGGTCGTGAACGGAGTGTTACACTTAAAATGATATGAGTGTGCTGTAGCATTAACTTGTAGGTAATGCTGTAAAATACGTTTATATTAGATATATCTAGAATACATAAACGGAGGTTTGTAAGTGCTATATCTCACTCTCACACACGAGTAAAGACGGCTGTTTTTACTTGAAAGCTCGTTCCTTTCTCCTGACTTAACGAGTCATTAGACAAGCGATACATTAGCGTTTGCGTTTCTCGTGTGTTAGTGAGCTAAGAGTTTTATAGGCCTTACCACGAAGTAAATAACCAGTTTAGTTTGTGGGCGTATCTTTGCTCTGAACAATCTGAGTGGTAGTTTATAAGCAACTCTATTAAAACGCCGGTAAGAGGCAATGTCGCTAACTACGGATGCATTTTAATGGACTGCATGGTTTCTATGCTCGCTGCGGTCTTTCGCGGCAGTTGGGCTTTGTTGTTGTGGTATGTTGTTACAGTTACCTACGGAAGTACATTACGTTATGATCAAATCCGTTAAAATAACGTCTATTTGAACGAAACGTGACTGGTCACAATGGACCTTATCAAAAGGCTTAAAGTCACCCAAAGGGCAATGGCGAGGGCTATGCTCGGAGTTTCCTTGTGTGATCGATTTAGAAATGAAGACATCCGCAAGAGAACCTAGGTCACCGACGTAGCCCGAAGAATTGATAAACTTAAGTGGCAGTGGGCAGGGCACATTGCTCGCAGAACGGATGGCCGAACGGGGGCCGAGA
The DNA here is from genome assembly GCA_916618015.1 of Xestia c-nigrum. Classification (NCBI taxonomy): domain Eukaryota; kingdom Metazoa; phylum Arthropoda; class Insecta; order Lepidoptera; family Noctuidae; genus Xestia; species Xestia c-nigrum. The sequence goes on along the minus strand of OU745245.1, from coordinate 5,315,020 downwards.
AGTTCTGGAGTGGCGACCGCGAACCGGAAGACGATGCGTTAGAAGACCTCCCACTAGGTCGACCGATGACCTAGTGAAGGTTGCGGGAATTCGGTGGATGCGAGTCGCAAGGGACCGGTCAATGTGGACACTTGGGGGAGGCCTATGTCCAGCAGTGGACGTCTTTCGGCTGAGATGATGATGATGTGACTGGTCGAGACCTTGTGGCATTAACTTTGCTTATGTACGACTATTGTACAAGCGAAGTCTATAAACTAATAAACTCCTCACTGTTATAATAAGCACGCACTGATCTAGACTAATTTTATAAGAAGGGTAATATTTATTTGTAAGTTTGTATGTAGGGGTTAATCTCCGGAACTAATGATTCAATCTTAAAAAATCTTTTATCGGCAGAACTGTTTATATCATGCATATAAGCAGCAGTGAGTTATCACAGTTTTTGCTGGTGAAGTACTAGTGTCAATATAAAAACGTAACTCACAACACGAGGAACAAAAAACTTACAAACAACAAACTTGAAACTGCCATAATGCAGATAATCCAATTACCTACACTGTAGTTCGACAATAACCAATTCCTGCCAAATGTCACTTCAATAGCGCGGTACAATATTCAATAAACGTTTATACGCCGATAATAGCACAGCATTACTGATTTGAATACTGGCATAACTGGATACACTGGAATTAGGCCACAATTTACTATGTGTTCAGTACTAGTAGACAGTACAATTAAACCGTAGTATTCGTAGCGTTGTTGCGTAGACAAAGAGAAAGCGTAGGCCTTGCTACGCGTGCTACGCTGCTACGAAGAGCGGCTACGCGTCACTCTGTTTACCCGACTGACGCAGAAGGAGGGTTATGTTTTTTCTAATCATCTACACATTGTTTTAATGTACGCAGTTTTTTCTTCATTATTGTAATCATACTTTTTCTTATACGTCTAGTAAAGATACGATATCTTTACTACACATATTTTCATATTTTCTTATAAACTACACAACAAAATATTCTTTCAAGATCATTTAGAGAATTTATTACAAAAAGTTTGTAATAAATTCTCATGTGAATGAATGTTTAGGACATTATTACATAGGTGTTAAAATAAGAATAATAAAGATGTCTAGTTGTAAAAACCGTACGAAGCAAGGGCACTAGTTATTATAACAAAGTGTTTTCCACCTAAGAGATGAGGTAAGGTATTAAACGTATATTATGAGCACCATCGATCATCTACTAATATCATGTGAACCTGCTGACTCACTCACCGGCTATGCACGTAACGTTATCGAATATTGCAACACCTGCTGCATACGACGATGTGGTATCTACATTTGGTAGGACGAACTGAGCTCTTTGAATTAGTAATCTTGAGATAAAACAGTGGCGAAGGTTCCACACAACTCGATTCCTTCCGGCTTCCCTTTGAAAATGGCTCAGTCAGTTTTCTATTCACTAATAATATAAGAGGTAGGCCGGAGCCAAACACTCCGGCTTACCTCTTCGTTACTGGTATAGAATGTCTACTTTAGTCCTGAGTTGTAATGGTAGCCCGTACTTACTAGCAGTTAGCATTACATTCATTTGTGATGAAACTTAAGCAAAATGTACAGTAACACGGAATATATTTCGAATTTTCCCATATTTCTGGGACTCTATTAGAGACCACGCGAGCCCAGAGCGAGTTGGTAAATGTTTTACATGTCTTCGATTTTTTTCTAGGACAACTCAGTTTCCTCATGATATTTTCATTCACCATTTTACAAAATGACTACAAACCCACAACAAGAAAACCTGCTTTGATAGTCCATTATAACGTCTACATTTTGAACTTAAAAGTCATTGTTTTAAATGTAACCGTGGGGAAATGTGGGTGCACCATCATACATTACTTCTTATAGCCGTTCAGCAAACACGGTGAAGTTAGGCGTTTCTCACAGGCGATGAAGCGGATTTCACATCGCATTGGCTCATATAAGTGGAAGCAGCACCGATGGAGCGGGTTTCACAGGTACGGGATCTAGGGGTTATTCTCACACCAGACCTCACTTTTCGGGAGCATGTTATAAAGATATGCAAGAAGGCGTACAGAAACCTAGGTTTTGTACTCAGGCAATCACAGGGGTTTACAAATATTACCACACTTAAGGTGTTATATGACGCACTAGTCAGGAGTCATCTTGAACACAGTGCAGTCATTTGGGCTCCCCATGAAACAAAATACAGTGTTATGTTGGAGAGAGTCCAAAATAAATTCACCAGATATTTGTATTTTAAACTATATGGGGTATATCCATTCTACCCATTAATGTACCCTACACTATTTGTACTGGGTATGGTGGGGTATAATGAGCTCAGGGTACGTCGGGAATTCTGCCTCGCCGCGTATGTAGTTAAACTGTTACGTGGTGCAGCTCATAACCCGGGCGTGCTGCGGCACCTGAAACTGTGCGTGCCGGATCAATACGTGTGGAGGCGGCGGCGCCCACCACTGCTAGCTGTGCCGGTAGCCAGCACCAATCTCCTGGCTAAGACCCCTCTCACCCGAACGATCCGGGTAGTAAACGAGGTTCACGAGCGAATCGATATTTTTTCGTGCACTTTGAGTGAATTCGCAATAGTGTTGTTAAACTTAGTTTCTTATGTATCACTTTAAATTTATTATTTCTAGTTGTTAAGTAATTCTTATTTTAGGATATAGCCACACTGTCGAATTAGGTTTAAGATTACCTGTAATGATAGTTGTAAGTGGAATAAAATAAATAAATAAATAAATAATAAAAATATAAATTCTGTTGATGAATAAATCACGTATATCGCCAAAGCGCGCGGACGAGCGATGCTCACCGCCTTTCCGCGCGGACGAAATGTTTTGGGACGAAGGAAGCATATTGTTTGGGACGAACCAGGATTTTGCTATGTGCGGCCGAACCTCACGACCACGAAGAATAAATCACGGAATCGTGTGAGAACTACCTAAGTATTAACTAGTTCTGAGATAGACAATGAGAGAGAAGAGAGAGAGAACTTATTACACAGCTGATTAATGATTGTCCCAGCCAACAGTTATCACGTGTTGTACGGCACTTATCTAGATGCCGTCAGCTGACTTGCGGCAATTAATTGTGAGCGCTGCTGATTATCAGCGTCCATCAATTTAGATACTACGCTTGCATGACCCGACAGCTGTATGATTGTGACCAACGTAAGCTAAAAATATTTAGATAAGTGATTTTTCCGAGATTTCGTGAAGAACGCACCTTTTCCACATTTTAAATCCTGCATGTCTCAAATACTTTATAAAGAATAAAAAGCAAAGGTATCATTAATTATTTAAATCATTACTCACTTTCAAGAATCGAAGTTGACGGAGAGCTTCAAATGTAATCCGTCCAACTTTGTCTGTACTCAAATAATGCTAATTTCTCAAATACATTTAACATCAAAGCGACTAAAGAAACTCTTTGATCATTTGAGAACTACATTATTAATGTTGTAAAGCCGGCAAAGCTTTTATTTTTACGTAATTGGGTTATAATAAAGTTATAGTTGCGACTTGCGACACGGTTTGTGTGACGCGACACTGTTGTTTCACGTGGATCTCCGCAAGTTAGTTGCGTATTTTCTTTGATTGATTTTCTTTAGTTGCTGTAATAAAACGCTGATCGCTTGAATGTTTCGGTCGTGGCCAAAAGGTAAGAACAAAAACGCTAATAACTGGAACCATATTAGTTTAACATGATTATTTGTCAAAAGTAACTCCGCTCCCCTCAGGCTGTTTGGTTTTGCAGTGTGGGTGGTACCCGCAGGTTAACCTTCTATAGGAAAAGCCAATGTCATGTCCAGGAATGAACATCCGAAGGCCTTGTTGAGTATTTTTAAACAATTCCCAATTTCGTGGCTATATTTTGAAAGATTTCGGACTAGACTAAACCGAACCTTTTCCTTAAACAGCTAAGCCGGTTTCAGTTCTCACCTTACTTTCTAATTACTTTAATGGCCGTTTAACTAACACCAGACGACACCTAACCTAATAGTATTGTTAGATCATGAATTCTCCGTGCTGGGCCGTTACTTGAAATTCAACAGTGTGCTTTTAAATCAGCATTACATTTTAAAGATAAGTATTTTATTTTGTAAGATATATATCTATGGTACAATATGAGTACGTACGTAAAGTACACACTATACAGGTCTTATAAATTAATGAAAGTAGTTACATGTTTTTGATATTATAGGAAATTGATCCAAAAACTGTTTGTCTCAGAAAATAGGGTAAACTTAAGGGCTTTGAAGATGTTTGTACGAAGCCTGGCTGCCCTAACTTCTACCATTTTAATTTTCTTATAAAGTAGAGGCATACAACCTGTATCAATCGAAAGGTGGTATCAATACAAAAAAAAGCATTTTGTTTGAGACAAAATTTTCTAAAGTGTCACGTTTCCGAATATAGCCAAAATATTGTTGCAAAATGTTAGCGAAATCGGACCTCAAGGTGTCCTTATCATGCCGGGGTTGCGGGCCTGTTCGAAAGAGATACCGCGGCCCCGGAACATAAAGGGCGAGGAAGGAACATGGATGGGTTTAAGTCAGTAAGAGTCTGACACTCCCTCCCGCTCCGCCCAGAGTGGGAGAAGTCATTTGATGATTTCCCATCCCAAAAAAAAAAAAAGGTGTCCTTATCATAAACAACTAGGTTTTGTTAAGCCAATATACCTCCAAACCTTCATGGATAGAGAAATAAAATAACTTACGGACCCACGAGGGAATGGCCACCGAGATTTTATTTCATTCAAATCACATCGGTGGAATATTATGCTTTATGAATAATATAACAGAATATTCCACAGTCCGCGAGTTACGGTGTTATCGAAGACATATATTGATAATGGTAACAAGAAGGAAGTGATTTAGCAATAATGTTATAAGTATTTGTGTTTTGCTTTACATTATTTGGACAAATGCTGAGATGTGACCACCATTCTCCAGACCTTCATCATCATCATCATCATCAGCCTATAATGTTCCCACTGCTGGGACACGGCCTCCTCTCAATGAGAGTGAATGGCCTATAATCTACCACGCGAGCACAGTGCGGATTGGTAGATGTCACATGTCTTCGAATTTTTGATTCTAGGACATGCCGGTTTCCTCACAATGTTTCCCTTCACCGTTTTGAGAGCAGCGGTGATGAAATAAATTACACAAAGTAATTGCGCCTGTCTGGGTTCGAACCCACGACTTACTGTAGTTCGGGGCCGCCACCACTGGACCACCGCTGCTCCCCTCCAGACCTTATCTCAGTTTATTTAATAGGGTCAGAGGCAGCATGTCTTCTTGTTCCATATTTTTCAAATTCTCATCATCTCTGCACTGAGAGTATCCAAACTCTGCCTGAAAGCCAGAATCAACAGTCACCACTGTTGCTTCTGGCTGCTCGACGAGTCCCGGATAACGTTTCAGCTGTCTTGGATCCCACAAAAATAAACCTATTTTCCCTTACCATAACGTAAATAGTTCACTTGTATTTACCTACCGTATTTATAACCGTAAGCCAAAGAAATGATCCTAAACTGCGAACAATCATAGAAGAGAATTATGATAAGCCTAACACACAGTATTATTAATGATGGAGGCGGTATAGATAACATGATCAAATTACTCAAACACTTCGTTAGAACGAGCTCGTGGCTAAATAATATAACAGCCGCTCGGGTCGATCTTTAGGTGAAGCCGTGTGTGAATTGGTGACCACCCCTACGTACAGAGTTTCCTCCGTGTCATTTATAGATCTTTGACAGTCGATACAGGTAGTCAGATATAGTGGCGCAAAAGTATGACAACCAGTCTTACTAAGTGGTACCTTATAACCCAGTACCAACTGAGTTGTGGAGGTCAGATAGGCAGTCGCTCCATGTCAAATATTGGTATTCAGCTGCATCCGGTTAGACTGGAAGCTGACCCCAACATAGTTGGGAAAAGGCTAGGCAGATTATGATGACTTCATTAGAATGAACTCCATAAAGAAGTTTAAGGAAACTCCTATTTCATTTTATTCTGATACCTAATATAGGAAGGTTACCCTTGGAATCACATCACCAAACTCCACAGTGGTTTTTCCCAAAACTGTAAGCAACGGTGTGTGTTCTTGTTTACCCATATTTTGCCAGATGATTTATCACAAGTCCAGTAGAAGGTGGTACATATTCAGGATGACCTGACCGAATCATGCGGAATTGAGATGACTTGAACATGTGGTCAACACATCTAATTCTTATTAAAAATCAAGCTAATTAGCGAATCTATACTGCCATCGCCTGGATTCCGGACTTCAACTGAATAAATTTTAACCGAAAAATCAATAAAATGACTGATAATTTCCTGCCATGATTCACATAACCCATCAACAAAAACCCATTACGAATAAATCGAGTAATAACAAAAGAGGCGGGAAATCCTTGTCGGGAAACATTCGGGAAATGATGGGAACAAGCCTACATCCATCACGGGAGATGTATCGACGCTGGCGCGATACGTTACCTTATCACACTAGGTCTGAAATGTGTATTGTAGGTGAAGTATGTAAGTAACGGTGTGCTCATCAATTATGTACTTTCAGAAACGTGAGTAACAATGGTTTTTGTTTGAAAATTTTTGGTAATTTTATGATCAGACATCAGAACACGTGATTGGGTTACTAGTCTGATTTTGGCTTCACAACGAAGCGAATCGAAGTGAACAAAAAGTGCGATATAAATCTAAGCGAATATGAATCAGTAGTGTATTAAAATTTGTGATTGTATTAAAGTTATTTGTAGTTTAATCGGTAGTATTTAATTTATCCCATACCCTCCTAACAATTTGGTTTCAACAAATATTCAACAGTAGCCCTTGGTAAGACTGGCTGCCAGACTTACTGGCTACTGACTACCTGTAACTGACTGTCGAAGATCTACTGTAAATGACAGCCGGGACCAACAGCTTAATGTGCTCTCTGAGGCTCGGAGTAAACTCGGTAGGTACGTTATGATTGTCCGTTGGTGACGCATCCACAGACCCATCTTGGTAAGCCCGGCTTAAACTATAAGCCTCGTTCAACTACAGTATTATATGTACAAATAGAATTATGTTTTGCGCTTTTAGCATCAATTGCATTCTACTTATGCAAAACAAAATTGGTTTGCCAATTCATTAGTACCTACAGCCTACAGTGAATCAGAAATGTATGAATAATAGTAGATAAATAATACCGCAATTAATTGGCATGAAATTATGATTGCTTGATTTAATCCATATCAATACAGCCGTCACAAAATTAAAGGTAATTGAATTATACAATTAGTATTTTAAATAGTACGTTTGATGATTTATTTCCATTCAATTTAGACGATATTCGATAAATAACACCACTTCTGTAATCCCCTATGGTTAGACAGAGTAGACACCTATACTTTTACATTTTGCCAGTCCTTCTACTTATTTAATTTTTAATTTATCCTTCTTCGCTATCACTACATATTATAAAACAAAGTCTCCCGCCGCGTCTGTCTGTCCCTATGTATGTTTAGATCTTTAAAACTACGCGACGGATTTTGGTGCGGATTTTTTTAGTAGATCGAGTGATTCAAGAGTAAGGTTTTAGTATATAATTTTACGCGGGCGAAGCCACGGGCATCGGCTAGTATAATATAAATGCGAAAGTTTGTGAATATGGATGAATGGATGGATGTTTGTTACTCTTTCACGCAAAAACTACTTACCAGATTTGGAAGTTTGACACACGGATAGTTTATAAACCTGGATTAACCCATAATACTTTCTACCTCGGTAGTACGATCCTGTGGGACCATTACGGAACTCCTTGTGGTCGAAGCCGCAAGCATAAGCTAGTCTTGTTTAAGATCTATGTATTAATGGGAACCTAATAACCTATTGCCACAAACCTGTCAAAGTCCAGACCCCGAAGGGGACCCAAACGTCGATATTTATATGAACAAACGTTTGTCTGTAATAAATTATCTTTAAAAAACATTATAGGTTAGTTCTTTATTCAGATGTTCTACTATTCCTTTAATTAATATCCTGCATCGCGACAACTGGCTTCCTTTAAGCAAAGAAAAACTTTACACTCCCATATCCATTCAATTTTAGCCCTTATTTTGCAAATCATAAGCTTCAAACAAGCTACACTTGGAAGTTTGTTAAAATTTTAAATTATCACTTGAATTTGGGCTGTATTTTTTAGACGGTAAGGTGTATCTTGTATTGATGAGCAAGTGGAACGGTATCTGCACGTGCTGTGACGTCAGCCAAGTGCACGTGCACCGGCGCCCGCGCATCTGCCGGCTAAAGTTCACTGCACTGCTCCCCAAAGGATCTCAAGATGTTAAGGTCTGTAGATGATCTTTTGTGTTATGTAAGGAATATTTTGAAGTAGTTGTTAGGATTTCCAGGATTTTTTGTCTTAAATTGGTTGTTATTGTGCGAACTTATCAAACTCTGAGGCCACGGTATTTGTTTTATACCATTTGAAGATTTTTTTTAATTGTCAAGGAGTCAGTCGGTTTGAAAGTTAGAGTACGTAAATCGAATAAGACAACCATGGTGTTCTTTTATCAAGTTCTGATTTATAGAACCCGACTATACACATTTATTTTAACTTTTTACAATGTATGTAATAAAATAATGATTGCTTGTAGTTTTTGGGCTGCCAAACCGGTTACCTGAATTGTATCAACTTATCGCTTCTAGTTAAAATCGCATCTCGAAAATTATCAAATCCAGTTATTAATAAAAACACCAAATTACGTGTACTTATCGATAAATAGGCTAGACAAAGTACAAGGCTAGAGACCACAGAGTAAATAAAAATTGACACTTATTATATAAATACTTTTTACATACACAATATAATCTAATGTCTAAGCCCGTTAAAACTACACAAAAGAAAACAAAACAACTACTTTTATTCAAATTGCTGAACTTGTTTTGATCAATCTCGGAACGAAAACAGTACAGTTACCGAGAAATATAAAACTAAAGGAAAGCCGAAACAATTCCGTTAACCGCGACAACTTATATGAGAAAAGGAAAACGTTCGTAGAAAAGGTTTTTATTCAGAAAGTTTACATAACCCATAGCTAAAGTTTTGCATCGGCGATAAGAATGGAAACTTTTATAAAAATACTGTTTTGCATTCAAAATAGCACATAGTTCTTAAATCGTCAGGTTTGCTTCATAGATCTATGGGATAAGTTTTTGAGATTTTAGTTAGAAACGCCAAGGTAGCGCTACCTTGGCGTTTCTAACTAAAATGTCAAAAAAAAAACCCAAAAAATCTTCCAAAAAATTATTTTTTCTTAGACCTGTCAGCTGGCCAAGTGCCCAAGAGTCCGGCGGCGTTGCCATGTTGTATGGCAACACTTAGTCTCTGGCCAAGGTAAGATACCCAGGCTTTTCGAAATGACTTCAAATAGGCTGACTAACGAAAATAAAACTATTCGAAAATATAGTTTAGAAACTTCTGCCGCTTGAACTAATTAAACATCGTTATCACTGAAAGAATGTAGCTTATTTTGTTTTGTCGCATTTAGGACTTAAAAACTCTAAGGCTTTTGACAAGTGTTTTACCTACTTGTCATAATTCTACCTCTACAAGATAATATTTTGTATCATGTTATTGTAGCACTTTTGATACCTTCATTTAACTAAAACTCAAATTTATGCTCACATTCCTAGTTTCTATGAATGAGTCAGTTAAAAAGAATCCACCATTTTGTTCTCCATCAAAAATTATTGAAGCGCGCAAATTGGATGCAGGTAAAAATCCGTTGTTGCGCTACAAAGGAATTCTTTTAAACGAGGTTGGAAACCAAAGTGCTTATTGTATAAACCTTCTTTGTTGTATAACGTCATATATCAGGATAGGGGTGGGTGTAGTTGCGTGGGACACAAACAGGACAGAATAGTTTTAGGGACAAAATGTCCGTGTGACAAGGTATCAATCCTCTTTCAAAAGACATGTCTTGCGTATTGTTATGTTGGTACTATTGGAGTGATTTGTGTAGACTTTACTGTAAAAACGTCTATAGTTGTGGCTACTTTTGTTTCCTCTTTTCGTGCATTACTCAATTATAAATTAATGCACTTTATTATTAAAATATTTCACACGTTTGTGGTGTCAAGTGAGAACCACTTCATTAAAATATGGATGCGTCACCTTTTGTTTCTGTTTTAATGATAAAATGATTTGTTTTAGCATAATTATGGTTATTAATATTTACTTCATCTACACTAACATTATAAAGAGAAAAAAAAATATTTTTATGTGTGTGTGTGTGTGTGTGTGTGTGTATGTTTGCATAATGAATAAACTCAAAAACTACTGTGCCGATTTCAAAAATTCTTGCATCATTGGAAAGCTCCATTCACCATGAGTAACATAGGCTACATTTTATCTCCGTACTCCCACGGGAACGGGAACTACGCGGGTGAAACCGCGTGACGTCCGCTAGTATTCTATATTTTACATTGAAGACTACGAGGGAGACAATATAGCTATAAAGCACTCGATTACTCAAAGACTATTTGATTTCACATCATTTTACTTTACCAGTGAAAAAGTCACGTTCTTCAAAGTTCGCAAATAAAAAAGGTACGTTTCTTACACGTTCAAAGTAACAATAATAATTCACATAAAACTTTTCGCCCTACTTCATGTGACTGGGAAATGGCGCGATTTTCTTTTATTTGAACCTATTGATAGCATCCGTTTTCCTTGAAAGAAATGACTGGTTTGAATTTATACATGAATAGCATAAAAATACTCTTACTATTCATCTTTGGTTTTTTTACTAACATATCTCAAAGCAATAAAAAAAAATCCCCGACACATTGTACATTATTCTACTATTATACCCTTTCATTTGATACCCATATTGAGGGAACTGTTGAATGAATTATGTAATCCGCCATTTCGTGGCGGCGGCCATCTTGGACTGATTTTTATCAAACATAGCTAAGAATACTCTCGACTAATTAACCTTTCAATAAAAAGAAACTAAATCAAAATCATGACACAGATAGACACACACACGTCTGAACATCAAAAAAAAAAACTAAAATGCTGGCGACATTTGCGTTTGCGTTTGCGTTTGCGCAATGTTATAGTTTCAAGACAAGTTAAAAACCAGTCCTTTGAACACAAGAAGTGTCAAGCAACCGTATCAGAAAGTCAGTATAAAAGTATCTAAGAGTTCCAAAACATATAACAACAAGATAGACACTTCAAAATAAAAACGCAATGAGCACTGGGCCATTCATTATATCCGTTACTATACTTATATTCATGTTCTGGAAACGACACAGGTCGCTCTTTCAACTTTGTCAGTCCTTTGTGATTTTTGAGATCCTTTTTCGAACCAGTCCAGCGTGAGATTACAGATTCTATTATAATTATCAATGTTCACAGATTCTTTACATGTTTTTTAAAGTGGATACTACTTTAGGTACGTTGAGCATTTTTTGGGTGAACAAAAATCATGGAACACGCGTGACCGTCACCTAACGCTTCGTAGCACTCGTAGCCGATCCGCTAGTAGCACCACTTAGGGGTGCGCGGGGCACAACCCGTGGCAGATATAGATTACTTACTTAGTTTTCACTTCTATCCGCAGTTCCCACAGACTGACCCGCATTTTTTTCTTCTAAATTATGCCAATGAAGAAGATGATTATGCAAATGAATCTGTTGGGGAGGCAGAACATGGAAATAATCAAAAAGTTATTTATCGAACATGTGAGGAAAGTTCGTTTTTCGGTCGATGGTCTCGTTATAAAACTGTGTTTTTCTGGCATTTTCGTATTGCCATTATTATAAAACCATTAGTACAAATAGTTTTCGAAATCTGCTTCTAAATGCGAACATTTAATCATGCCAAATTTCACGTACGATATTAATATTCTATGATATTTCTTTCAATGGAGTGTCAGTGCTTGTTAATTGAGAAGTCATAATGACGCCATAATATTAGTAGATTACCAAACTTGTCAAAACTTGACAGTACTTGATCATTGTGACTTCAATGATCGTCTATTCTGACACTATCGTAATAGCGGAATCGAGGCCCTGTATATTTGTCAAAATGTTTATTGTCAAGCGATAAGCAGCACACAACCAGTTCGAAATTCCTATCTGACGCATAGTAAACACAATTCGAGCTGGGTATCAGTCGTGAACTGTATCAATATGTCAATTTAAACAAACATGTCACCATGTTGGTATACTCTAGAAATTCTACGATATCGTACGATACGATAGTGTCGAATGAATCTTCGAGGATTTCACTGGATATCAGTTTCAATTTCTCAAAAGCTGTTTTCTTTGTAAATATTTCAAAGATATGAAGATGGATATATTTTGAAATGGTTGGCAGACGTCTCTTTTGATCTCATAGTATCTACATACATATAATTATGCAATTTTGTTATTTTAGGAGGGGTCGCGTGCCTGGTGTTCAGTGTTAAAGGTCATGGACCTAGTATCAACTTCAGCTCTAACAAAGATACATATGGAGTGAGCGCATTAACAAAGATACATAGGTATGGAGTGAGTGCAATACGTCTACCAGTCGCGACTGGTAGACGTATTAAGTTACAGAATTATAATCATCAAAATCATCAATACATCCCTCCAAGTTCGTAAAACTCGAAGGACTTTGACCGTGAAAAATTCGTTCATAGACTCTTATGAACTTGGGAGGGTTGTATTGATGATTTTGATGATTATTATTATGTAACTTAATACGTCTTACAGTCGCGACCGATACGTTTATCAACATACAACTTAGCACTGCCCTAGCTGAAAATTGGAAAAAACGTAAGAAAAATTATTTTCGCTAAGAGGGATATTAATAACTATAGTAATCTAGGTGCTGACGTTAAAAAGAAAAAAAAAGAAGAAAAAAAAGTTGTCAGGCTAAAAACACCCTGCTTAGACATTTTTAGTAGCACCAAGTCCGTTTTCCATAATTCGGATATTATTTTCTTAAAAAAGAAATGTAAATTGTTTTGTCATCTGACTGGCTTTACATTTTTGGTCAAGCATATTGGATTGCAGTCCTCTGTGTAAATCCAATGCGTTGACCCGTATTTGTGTGTCGTCGTGTCGTCGCACCCTGGCATCACAACCCAGCCATCCGTTCTAGCGTGTTTGCGTAGCTAACATCACACTCAAATATATGCAGTAATTCTGTTTGTTTGTGGAATATAATTAGTCTATGATATTGTTTTACAAAGATTTTATAGTAATTTTAGTGTGATTTTGAATGTTTATGTACATACTATTGTGAGACGTACTTTCCCGTTGATTATATTAACGTTATTATTTACCATATTAAGGTTTAATGACACACAACAAAAAATCTCGTAACTCTGCCGGTCAACTATACTACCGACTTAAGTTCATCATCATCATCATCATCATCAGCCTATAATGTTCCCACTGCTGGGACACGGCCTCCTCTCAATGAGAGGGACGCCTACTTCAGTTGTGACCGGGTATTTAAGATCAAATTCGGTCTGGTCAGCCATATAAGAATATCATCATTATCTACCTAGCCTTAGGGGTAGGCTACCACTGTAACTGGATGCAGCTGAATACCAGTATTTTACATGGAGCGACTGCCTAACTGACATCCACAACCCAGTTAATACTGGGTAATAAGATACTACTTGGAAAGACTGGTGGTCAGACCACCACTTTGGGCCACCTGTAACGACTGCCAAAGATGGACAAATGACAGCCGGGACCAACAGCTTAACGTGCTTAATTTGTTTCATCATCTTCAGCCATTTATGAGCACACGCAAGGAAATAGCTTCAAATACCGAAATCGGTAATCGGTATACAACAACAACAGGCATATCTAGGTAATGAGGGATTTTCTTTTTCAACTCTTCCCTAGTCGCTGCATAGATGGCGCTAGTCTGACTACGTTACTGCAAGGAACAGAACGTCACATAATATCACTTGGACCTAATGATTTTATTCGGAAGCTGATGCAAACGAAAGTGTCTGTCAACGAGCGTATGTGTCTTTTTTCAAGCGTTTTGGCTTTGGCACCTAGTAACGTAGTCGGATCAACGCCATCTATCGAGTTCATGGAAACTATTATATTGTTTTATTGTTAAAACTAGCTTCTGCCAGCGGCTTCGCCCGCGTGAAGTTTCAAAATTGGGGTAGAGTGAGAATATTATAAACGTAAGAGTAAACAAATATAATAATAACAAATCTCCGAACTGCTAAGCTATCGGGAGTTACACGTGTTATTGTGAGTCAACTATAAAAGATAGACATATGCTGTCTTGGGATATTTTTTATATAATTTTATGTGGAATATTTCCGTTATACATGATTTCTATGTAGCTTTAACCATTAAGGCTGCACACGCGACGGAAGCTAAAAAAACCAAGTAACTTCTCCCGTTTTCCAAACATTTCCTTTCACTGCTCTGCTCCTATTAATGGTAGCGTGATGAAAAGTATACTATTACCTGCTCAGGAGTATGTAGAATAATTGTACCAAGTTTCGTTAAAATCCGTCGAGTAGTTTTTTTTTCTATAAATAACATACAGACAGACAGACAGACAGACAGACAAAAATTTTACTGATTGCATTTTTGGCATCAGTATCGATCACTAATCACCCCCCGATAGTTATTTTGTAAATATATTTCATGTACAGAATTGACCTCTCTACAGATTTATTATAAGTATAGAAGATTAAAACCTCTGATTGTTTCAACTTGTGAAGTGTCAATTTACCGAGAACTCGAGTTTACTCTAACATATCGCTATTTATGTTTATCACAATCTTTAACTCAACTCACTCACACTCCTTATTGCAGCCAAGTAAGCACGTAAATAAGAGTAATCACACCAACATAACAAGAAAAGAAAGATCGCACCCAATGCACTCGTATACATCAACAGCACTGGACGAACCATTTTCCCTCTCAACTACTTAAACCGAAGAAAGATAAGAGAATAAAACGCTTTGTATTATTCTTTCATTTCCCGAGAAATAGGAGCTGGCATTTCTACATGGATGGAGGATCTAAAAGACCGTAGGCAAGGTCTGCGGGCCTAGACAAAGGGACTATGTTTTTGCGATAACGGTGACGGAAAAAGTAAACAAGTACAAGTTACAAGTTTAAACAAACTCGATTATTAAATCGCGCCCTTAAAAGTACGAAACAAAGAGTATAACTAAAACATAAGTTTATTATCGAAACGAAGATCTGAAGATCATTTTTACCAAGCACCTCATTTCTTTTTCATGTCTTTGTCTTCTTGAGGACGCCATATTGCATTTATTGTGACGTCACATAGCTTTCAACCAGTGGACGACCAAGACGCATTTGCGGAATAGTATGAAAAGTCGTTTAATAGCTGTATGGGAACAGATGAAAATACACACATGTGGGCTGAATTTAATCATAACCCTATTACCCGTATTGGACTCAAAAAACCAACGACAAGTTTAATGTCAATCCTGTTGAAGGTCGCTATAGAAAAATTAAGTGCTCTGAAAGCCATTTTCACTGGTCTAAACCCTCCTGATGAAACTTGCACCTACTAGGCAAGCATAGCTAAATGGGACTAGGACTTCACTAGGCTATGGATAAAACAGGCGGTCAATAGTAATGATGCTGCCAATTAAAGTAATAATAACAATTATTATCACATATTTTACGACAAACCAAACATTGCTTTTCAAAAAGCCTCATATTTAAATTAAGGCGGTAAATAGTTATGCTGTCTATTAAAGTAATAACAACTCTATCTCTGTTTTATTACGACATATTTTACGACAAACCAGACGTTGTTTTTTCATAAATCCTCATTTTAAAATATTCATCAACTCCAATAATAACTTGTCACATTCACATAAAGCTCACGAAATATATTGCCAGGATTTAAATGAATGAATTACTTTATGCTTGGTGAAAAAAGACCGCAAATTAATACAACACTCTTTTGGGTAGGCAAAGAAATTCATTTATTCATCCCAGAATCCCAGGGGACTCTGAATAAATTACAGTTGGAAATATTAAATTATTGGACGCTCGAAAGCCTTTTGATAATCGATTAGTGTGTCTAAACGTCAAATTAGAAGACCGTAATATGTACGCAGGTAATCGCTGTACTGAAATCTAAAATTGCTCGCAGTATAAAATTAAATGATTAAAGTGTTGTTTTTTACACAATACGAGTAATTCACGATATATCACTAAACATTGTTTGGACTGTAGACTCCCCTGTGTAAAATATGTATTTAAGAAATCTTCTATTCCCTTCTATGCAAATGCTGTTGATGCCAATGTCGACAATTCTGCCAATGTCAGAAGTACAATGAGAAAGCAAGAGATGTATATAATTAAGAAATCTTAAAACATAAGCGTCTGTTTGACTTGCATACAGCCTGTTCAAGAAAGTTATGATCATATTAGACGGTCTGATTATTTAAAAAACAGCTGTTTAAAACACATTTTTGTTATGGAAACATATCATAGTGACAATCACAGTGTTTTTAAATAATCAGACCGTTATCTTTTCGGTGAACATCGACCTTAGCTAAACAACTTTGTTCAGGGGACCACAATCAAAATCGCGAGAAAAACTGTCCAGTACAAATCTAGCTCTAGCTATTCGACCTTAACCTTTCCCTTAACTAAGACCACACTTCTCAATAACACTCTATTCCACACTTTTCACTAACACCGTAGAAATAAAAACCGAAAGATTCTTGTACGGTTTGATAAAAACAATGCATGTCATGTCTTTGAGAAAGGCTATAGTATTTTCATATTTCAGACACTTTATACTTGTGAGGAAATATAGTATTTAGACACTATAGGTACTTACACTTTATACCATCATTCATTTTCATTATCCTTGCATATTTTTATACATCTACGTCGCGCTTTGGCAGTAGTTATTTTAGCTTGCGTTAGATTCGATCTAAAACGATGTTTTAACATTGATTTCGCTGAAATAAAAATTATTTTCTCAATATTTACTTTGTTGACATTACGTCAATTGTCAAGCTGTCAGTTACTTTTCCTCTACTTATAATTTTCTTACTGGCCTAGGCCTATGAAGGTTTCTTTTGATTTATATAATTTAATTTTATTTTATTAATATATTAGCTCAAATAATGTATTTTAGAGATAATTACGATTGTTTACTAAATAACAGTATCTTATCTTACTTTTATATTATTAATTAGCACGCTCTCAGAATTCTTCGAGGAAGATTTTACTGATTATTACTGGCTGTTTTAAATACTGGCAACTGACATTTTTGATTTTAAAGTCAAATAATTCTAGGGAGAATTATAGAATTTTATTAAAACAACTGATATGGAAAAACTGCGGATTTTTGGCTATAAAAGGAGATTTTCCTGCCACATTCGGCAGTCTGGAACGGGATCTCATACGAGATATATAGTATATCGTCACTACTGACAGTCTATAAGTCAACGGTACGTGGTAGCTGAACGCCGGTCTGCAAGTCTACCTTGCCTGCTCACTGACGAGTCCCAAGCCCAAGTCAAGTACAGTAAAACTACCTACTATAAGTCCATTCTGAGCAGCATTTATGTTTAGGTCTTTTTTAAAATAAATTTATTTGTTTGTGTTACCTATTTTTTATTTTCTGGGATAAGTAACACGACAATTTGGCGCCCAACGTGGGGCTCTTAACTATTTATCGGGTTTTTTAAATAAAAACCCACTAAAGTTTTTATTACTAGAATCATCGGTTTACGATTTTAATTATTTTATTATGTAGGTTCCTCTCGTCCTCTCATCTTTAATACTTGAGTGCTTTCTAACACTTGAGTTCTTTACGCTTGAGTCTCTCTCGAGTCCTCTTGAACACTCCTTTTTCACTTGAGTTTTCTTTAACTCTTGAGTCTTTTTCAAAACTCACTCTCTTAAGTTATCGTTTGGACTCTTTCCCTCATTTTCCTCCCTTTAATACAATTTTATCCTCTTTAACTTTAATTCTTTAATCATGGATAGAATTATTTTCTTTGAACTTCTTAACAAAGCTGAGCTAGAATATGAGATAAAAATAAGATTAGAAGAACCAAAAGATACTGTAATACAGCTTAAAAAACAAATTCTTCAACTCGCACCTCGTAATCCCTCTACAGATATTTTGGACTCGATATTAGAGGTTAAAACTGATTTGGATGAACTTACCACTACCTTAAATTATATCGAATCAAAAATAATATTATTAGAACAAGGTAACAATAGATTAAACAAAAAAATTGAAACCTTTATTAATCATCTTTATTTTCGATTAGAGAGGATTGACATAGACTCAGATCCCTCAGAGATCAATCGTTTATCTCAAATTAAAGAGAGATTTTTCAACTTAGAATCAAAATTTAACTCTTTAATCACTGTCTCTATCAATCCTCAACCTATAACAGTTAACCGTCCCTCTTCGACTCCTAATACTCCCAATGAGACTATGTTCCATACTATTTTACCGGACATTCAGTCTCAACCTCTAAACTCAATTCCCAATAATTCCCTTAACGAATTAAAACGCATAAAATTCGACGGCACCACTTGTCCGCGTTCATTCATCCAAAATATTCAGGAATTTAGCATTTCAAGAAATATTACTTCAAACAAATTACTGGATCATGCGTTTGAATTACTTACCGGTAACGCTTTACATTGGTACCGTTTTAAACGTGATTCTTTGTTATCATGGGACGAACTTTGCGAAGCTTTGATTTCAGACTTTAGCGGTTTTGACTATGATCATAAATTACTAGAAGCCATTAACAGTCGAACTCAAGGCAAGGATGAACCAATAGTTATTTTTGTTTCCATACTGACTGGAATGTTTTCCAGACTTTCAGAGAAACTACCGGAAACTAAAAAACTACAAATTATTATTCGTAACATCCGGCCATGTTATTCACCTTATATCGCGAATAATAATATCAACTCAATCATTTCGCTTATTTCATGTTGTCAAAAATATGAAGAATTTTTGGACAAAGAGAAACGTTTCAGCGAACCTCAAACTACAAATAATCCTTTATGTGTTGAATTTAATTATAAATCTTCTTCTAATTTAACGTCAAAGACTTCAACATCTAACTCATTTCCTCCTAATACAAATTTTAATCGCTTTAACTATAAACCAAAAGTTAATTCAATTAATAAAGTTAATAATAATGCTTTTTGTGTTCGATGCCGCACTAATGGGCATACACTGAATAATTGCTCGCAACCTCGTACATTAATAATTTGTTTTAGATGTGGTTTAAAAGATGTTAAATCTACTGATTGTCCTAACTGTAATAAAACTAATTCAAAAAACTAAATAACGGCTTGGATTATAAAAACTGGCAGGATTGGTTACAAACCTTAAAAAATTTCTTTCATTGTTACAAAATAACTTCAATATATGATAATGAAAAAGATTTTAATCGTCCTTTTATTGATATTTCTATCAATAACAAAATATTTTCCGGTTTACTAGATAGTGGTAGTTCTATTACAATACTTGGTAATAATTCTCACTTAGAAATTTTAAAATTAGGCTTCACGTTATCCAAGTCTTTTCCAATGACGATTACTACTGCCAGTAATCATAATAGTAGATCCCTTGGTTCAATTGACATTCCGATTAGATACAATAATCAAACTCATCTAATCCAAGCCTTCGTATTTCCGAATATATCTCCTTCAATTATCTTAGGAGTCGACTTTTGGAAAAAGTTTAACCTTGTTCCACACATACTTTCTTCGGCTTTTA
This sequence comes from Xestia c-nigrum, assembly GCA_916618015.1. Classification (NCBI taxonomy): domain Eukaryota; kingdom Metazoa; phylum Arthropoda; class Insecta; order Lepidoptera; family Noctuidae; genus Xestia; species Xestia c-nigrum. Next base: position 5,295,169 of record OU745245.1, on the reverse strand, counting down.
AGCCAAATACTAAATGTTCAGTGGTTACTGAAATTACTAAACAAGTACTTCCTTATAATCACCTCTCTTTAGAGCAAAAAACTATCGCTGATGATATGATTAAACGATTTAAAGCTATATCCTTCGAAAGTAGAGGATTACTGGGTCGCACTCATCTTATTAGTCATCATATCGATACCGGTGATACTCCTCCAATTAAACAACGATGTTATCGCCTTTCTCCCGAAAAACAAAAAGCTCTCATTATAGAAGTCGATAAAATGTTAGAATGGGGCGTTATTGAAAAATGTGAAAGTCCTTGGCTTTCTCCGGTTATCATTACACCTAAAAAGAATGGCGAATGGAGATTTTGTGTTGATAGCCGTAAACTAAATTCAGTTACTCGTAGAGACGCGTATAGCCTTCCATTTGTTAATGAAATCTTAGATAATCTCAAAAACGCAAAATTTCTTTCAAGCATCGATATTGCTAAAGCATTTTGGGAGATTCCTTTGAAAGAAGAATCAGATAAAGATAAAACAGCTTTTTATGTCCCTGGTCGAGGCATGTATCGTTTTGTTATCATGCCCTTTGGTTTAACTAATGCTCCAGCTACTCAGCAAAGACTTATGGACATGCTTTTTACTCCAGAATTTGACAATAAGGTCTTTTGTTACCTTGATGATATAATTATCATATCTGAATCATTTGAAGAGCATATCTCTTATCTAGTTAAAGTTCTCGAGAAATTAACGTTTGCTAAATTGACTATTAACTTCGAAAAAAGTCAATTCTTTAAAAATGAACTTAAATACTTAGGATACATTGTTGATGAGTACGGTTTACGCTCAGATCCGGTTAAAATTAAAGCAATACTCGATTTTCCTACTCCTACTACTCGTAAAGAAGTGAGGAAATTTATTGGAACTTGTAGTTGGTTTCGTCGTTTTATTCCTAACTTCAGCACAATTGCAACTCCACTTAATAAATTAACTTCTTCTGGTAAAGATGCCCCTAAATTCATTTGGGATAATAATGCTACTCTGGCATTTAATAAGCTAAAAGAAGCTCTGGTAACTACTCCTATATTAGCTTGTCCTGACTACGACCTCCCTTTCTCTGTACATTGCGATGCTTCTAACTTCGGCATCGGAGGTATGTTAACACAAATAAAAGACGACAAAGAAGTAGTTATAGCTTATATGAGCAAATCTCTTAATAAAAACGAACGAAATTACTCAACTACAGAAAGAGAAACTCTTGCGGTAATTTCAGCTTTAGAACATTGGCGTTGTTATATCGATAATGGTAAACCATTCACTGTTTATACAGATCACGCAGCACTTAAATGGTTTCTAAAATTGTCCAATCCATCTGGTAGACTCGCGCGGTGGGCTCTTCGGTTGTCATCTTTTAATTTTATTCTAAAACACAAAAGAGGTAAAGACAATTTAGTCCCTGATTTACTCTCGCGTACATCATGTCCACTCGGTGTTAATCCTGTCTTACTTAATCCTCAACTCGTACCTCCAACATTGGAACGTTATAATAACCTACTTTTGGAATGTCGTAACAATCCTGATCAATACCCTAATTATACTATTCGCGAAAATAAATTATTCCGCTATACTCAATCTCCCTACGCGTTAACTGAAGATTTCGCGTGGAAAGAAGTTCCTCATCCTGATCTTCGGGAAACCCTTATCAAAAATAACCATGGCTCCCCAGACCAGCCTCATCTAGGAATCTTTAAAACTTATAAAAAACTATCACTTCTATATTACTGGCCTGCTATGTTTAAGGATATCGCTAAAGTAATTTCTATCTGTGATAATTGCTTGACTTACAAACACGCAAATCACTCTCCCTTCGGCCTTATGGGTAAACCAAAAATTTGTTCAAGGCCTTTTCAAACAATTTCTTTGGATCTAATGGGTCCTCTACCTATGACTAGACGAAGAAATCAATTTATCTTAGTGGTTAACTGTTGTTTTACTAAATATTCTCTGATCTTTCCACTAAAACGGGCTTCTAGTACTAACATCATCTCTAACTTAGAAAATTTAGTTTTTCTCGTTCATGGAGTACCTCAGACTATTATTATGGATAATGGAACTCAATTTCAATCCCATGAATTTCGCAACTTTCTGGGCAGATATAACATACCACACATATTCTTCTCTCCTCATTATTGCCCCCAAGTTAATCCCACTGAAAGATACAATCGTACTATAATCACAGCTTTGTCATCTTTGGTTGGTGATGACCATAGATCTTGGGACACCCACCTCTCTAAAGTCCAATACGCTATGAACAGCACAACTAATGTTACCACTGGTTTTTCTCCTAACTTTTTACTATTTGGACGAGAAACAGTTACTTCTGGCTCACTTTACACGCCAACTAATAATCTTGATGAAATCGTTTTTCTACCTAGGGACATCTATGCTACTAACATAGGTTTATTTTCTGCAATTTTTGATAAAGTTCAGATAGCCCTTCATATGGCTCATGCTCGTAACTCTGCTCGTTATAACGAAAGTCGTTCCTTTAAAGAATATAACGTAGGAGATACCGTCTGGCGAAGAAACTATGTACATAGTCAGGCTGGGATTTATTTTAGCGCAAAATTAGCGCCAAAATTTGTGAAGTCCACTGTGTTGCAGAAACTATCCCCGTTAGTTTATATACTTGAGGACTCAAATGGCAACCAAGCTAAATGGCATATTAAAGACTTTAAAATATAATGTATATAGTTATGTAAATACATTCCTTCTTCATACTTATGACTCATCTTTTTCTTCTTTCCTTCTTCTTTAATAGAGTTCTTTGCGGCCCATTAAAAACTCTATTTATTTTATAATTCATTCATCGGTTCTTAAACCATTATTAGATTATTATTTTTTTAAACTTTCTTTTTATCTGTTCCGATCAGATATCCCTAAGAAGTGCTTTTAGGTACAAGTTACCTAACCTTCGTGTCAACTAACTCTACAAGTTAGTATGACTTGTTTCTTACTATCGACTCTAAAAGTTGATTGATAATTTTTTAATCTTTCTTTTTATCTGTTCCGATCAGATATCTTTAAGAAGTGCTTTTAGGTACAAGTATACCTAACCTTCGTGTCAACTAACTCTACAAGTTAGTATGACTTGTTTCTTACTATCGACTCTAAAAGTTGATTGGAGCGGCTGATAACTCCATTCAAAATAAGCCCTTATTATAAAGCTACTAAAGTCTATTTCATTTCATTATGGGTTTTAGACGAGAGCGGATTACAACTCCAAAAAGAAGCCTTAAAGTTATTGACTTATCAGGTTGAGTAGTGGTCATTGAATGTGAATCCTACCTGACTAACTACGTAAGATGTCGGTGTGATTGAATGAAGTATGTACGTTTTGTGAATGCTGTTATACTTTAACCTTACAAAATTTTTGTTCTAGACCAAAAATTTTCTCGGGGTCGATGGGGAAATATAGTATTTTCATATTTCAGACACTTTATACTTGTGAGGAAATATAGTATTTAGACACTATAGGTACTTACACTTTATACCATCATTCATTTTCATTATCCTTGCATATTTTTATACATCTACGTCGCGCTTTGGCAGTAGTTATTTTAGCTTGCGTTAGATTCGATCTAAAACGATGTTTTAACATTGATTTCGCTGAAATAAAAATTATTTTCTCAATATTTACTTTGTTGACATTACGTCAATTGTCAAGCTGTCAGTTACTTTTCCTCTACTTATAATTTTCTTACTGGCCTAGGCCTATGAAGGTTTCTTTTGATTTATATAATTTAATTTTATTTTATTAATATATTAGCTCAAATAATGTATTTTAGAGATAATTACGATTGTTTACTAAATAACAGTATCTTATCTTACTTTTATATTATTAATTAGCACGCTCTCAGAATTCTTCGAGGAAGTTTTTACTGATTATTACTGGCTGTTTTAAATACTGGCAACTGACATTTTTGATTTTAAAGTCAAATAATTCTAGGGAGAATTATAGAATTTTATTAAAACAACTGATATGGAAAAACTGCGGATTTTTGGCTATAAAAGGAGATTTTCCTGCCACATTCGGCAGTCTGGAACGGGATCTCATACGAGATATATAGTATATCGTCACTACTGACAGTCTATAAGTCAACGGTACGTGGTAGCTGAACGCCGGTCTGCAAGTCTACCTTGCCTGCTCACTGACGAGTCCCAAGCCCAAGTCAAGTACAGTAAAACTACCTACTATAAGTCCATTCTGAGCAGCATTTATGTTTAGGTCTTTTTTAAAATAAATTTATTTGTTTGTGTTACCTATTTTTTATTTTCTGGGATAAGTAACACGACAAGGCTTACGTGAATTCGTGTTGTAAAACACCCTTTTTCCCTATCAACTAGATACTAAATGTGACGTAAGCACGGTCCTTATGATAAGGGTCAACAACAACAACCAACGTGTTGTCATAAATAATTAATAACATTAACAACATCAATTATTATAATCTGCTGTCACTCACTGACCGACCTTATTAATAAGATGATTTAATTGACTAGATGTCCCCGCAGTTTCATCTCGCTTAAAATTAGTTTATTATAGCAGTTTCTTATAGGTACAATACTTATTAACAATTTTTGTAAAGGCAAAATCCGAATAATTCTCGAATGCAAAGCGAGCTTTCAGACGTACAAATTGACGTCGCGTTTTATCATAAGTAATTGAATAATTTTATCAAGGATTGTTATAACAATTTCAAAGTGTTTTTAGGTTATGATTATCAAATTTAGCGGTGACAAGTCTTTGGTGAACGTATGACGTTTTAATTCCGAAATAGTGGCGTAGCTTTGGAACGGGTTGTGTGTGGACTTTGTGGTACTAGAATGGTAATTCCGCAAATGTCATCTCGCAAACTCAGTACTTCAAAATTTTAATTGCATTCTGGGAAAATCGGATAGACATCACAGACATGTACATGTTTCAGAATCCACGTCTAATGCCGCTACGGCGTAGCGCAACACCTACGCCGTAGTAACCTACGACTATTTGTATTCTATCATTTATCTAATGAAAATATTAAATTCTAAAGGAAAGTTTACAAATATGATCTATATTTGTAAACTTCTTCTCCTTCGTAATGGCGTCGATGTCATCACTTTAACTGGCGCTGATAACTGTCCCAATTCGATGCCTTATTTGAGGACCTCCTTCAAAGGACAGATGGTGCATACAGTTTTTGGTCACAGTTACTTTACCTCTGATGTCATGTTTATTTTCGTTCCAATAAGGTCGATATTGGGTTGCTACACCGCCAAGTCTGTCAAAATTGTAGTGATCTCAATGCTGCATTCAATAAGGTGACTTTTGTCAGAGATAGAATATCTGCGAACAAAAACTGTAGGCTCGCAATTTCAAGTTAAGAAAAACAATCCGTCTTAAAAGTAGACTCACCCATAGATAGCAGCTGCGCCGGCGATGGCCCCGCCGCACTGCGCAGCGACATAGAGAGCGGCGCGAAGCGGCGACACGCGCCTGCGCACGCACAGCGCCGCCGATACCGCCGGGTTCACGTGCGCACCTGTGCCACATGTAATGTTCGTTTATTTATTTATTCGAATAATATATAACATAATGGTGGTACATAAAACTTGTATAAAACCCGGTTCTCCTGACCTAAGTGACAGATGTGTTGCTGGAGAGTTTGCTCCGGCTAAAACTTTTAGAGGAATATCTTCATGATTCATGCAGATTTCAAATTGTTGACTTTTGCCTAAAGTCGTCCCAGACAGCAACAACGATTAAAAATGCTATCGAAAAGCCCGAAAGCTCTTTGTCAGTCCCGTTGAAAATCATTGTAGGTATAAAATATGCATTGTATGCGATTTCTCTTTGTATAGACCCTGAGCGTGGTAAAGGGAAATGGGTGCTCAAACTCTTCAGTCTTTTAGGTTTTGTTCTGGTATATAGCTCAGTTGATGTATAGTATAGCTCGTTTAACAAAGCCTTGTTTTGACTACATAAGTTAACCGATTTAGTGCTATTATTAAGATCTTACAAGAATCTAAAAACACGTTCCCACGGGTAACACACTATGTTCCAACGACAAGGCTTACATATTATTAAAACACCTGCCTACGTATCAAATGAGGTTATGGTCGTGGCAGACACGACTGAAGTACATAAGTCGACGTCTTAGCTGGGTGAGTACATCATCACCTTCCTGCTTTTTCTTACCCAAAGAAAATTGAAGTCAGCGTAACATGTCTTTTTTTTTCTCCGAGTCCGGTCTGGCGTCACGACAGACCGTCACGCTATCATTTATACTTTTCTCTTTTATTTCATTCTTCGCACAATTCATCCATGTTTTGATCGGTCTTTCTCTCCCATTTTTATTTATCACTAGCTGACTCACACAACTTCTTTTGACGTCACATAAGAGAGAAAAACGAAAGGAAAAAAAATCCCCGTTTTTGCATCATTTTTCGTGCCTGCTCCGCTCCTAATTATCGTAGCGTGATGTAATATAGCCTAAAGCCTTTCTGGATAAATGGACTATCGAACACAAAAATATTTTTTCAATTCGAGCCGGTAGTTCCTGAGATTAGCGCGTTCAACCAAACCAACAAACAAACAAACTCTTCTGCTTTATAATATTATAGTATAGATATTATTATATAGTATAGTATAGATATAGATAATAACTCTTTTATTATCTATATCATACTAAGTTTGGATAAGGCCAGCTTACTAAAATTCAACAAGCGTATTTATATTCTATTAGCAAAATAATAGATAGAAGAAAATAGAAAAAAAACAAGAATGAACGCAAAAACAGTTGTTTGAAGTCTCAGGATCAACGAAATGATAAAGTTGAAACCGTCGTGATCAGCATTGAAATCTAGGACAAATGTTCCAAACAACAATAAAACCTTTTTGTTCAAACTCTACAAATTGTACAGAAAGGTAAGCTAAGCTTTACAAATGGCGATTCATTTATTTAGAAAAGTATTACTGAATCATACAATGAATGACCCTTTTACGCTCTGTACACGACCTCTGGCGATACTACCTGTGTCAACTTTCAAGCAATATGTGCGTCTCATCATCATCATCATTTCAGCCGAAAGACGTCCACTGCTGGACATAGGCCTCCCCCAGGTGTCGCCACATTGACCGGTCACTTGCGACTCGCAATGTGCGTCTGCCACTTGTTTTTTTTTCGTCTAAATACCTACCGTCGCGCGCAAGTCGTGTCATCGCAGTGATTCTTGGCATGCACTAAGCAGCTCCTTTACTTGGCTTTTTCTGCTGTTATTGCGCGTTGTACTAGGTCGTTAGCCCGAATTCAATTGCCTAAGGAATTCGAACTAACGACCAAGTATAATTAGGAAGGGGTCGAGTACACCCGTCTTAGGGGAAACTTGCTCGCTTGCTGCTTGTTTCATGGATCGACGAATCATCTACTCAGTGTAATAAATGTCGGCCTCGGGTGCCCGACTTCGGGCCAACGACCAAGAGTAACCGCGCCATAACTGTCGCAACTCGGCAAATATGACTCGTGACGCTACTTGCTTCATATAACACCACTGCATCTGCGTTGTGACTCGTAGCATGCTAAGCAACTTCTTTCAGCGATATGCCTGTCGCTTAATCGCGTAGCTCGTGGCCAAGCATTAACAAATGGTGACTCATTTATTTAGAAAAGTATTACTGAATCATACAATGACCCTTTACAGGATTAGAATGCTGGAGGACATTTCACTTTGTCATTTAGTGAGACAAATCAGGCACACTGGCCCTGTGACGCGTGGCTGTGATCCAAATAGACGCAGGGATCGATCCCGTAGCTATGCGAGCCTTAAATATCTCCGTCATTAAAATTAAATGGGCATCTTTGACATGTTGAAAGTTAAGCCTCGATTTTATCATAATAACAGAATAATCGATTAGCTGTTGACTGCCAGTTCATAGTCAGAAATGTTAATTGTAATATTTTCAATATCTTATTGGCATACTTGATTTTATTAACAGATTAATTTACTCTGCCCTATATCTATTTGCTACGGCATTAGGAACATATATATTCAGGTTCTACAATATACATAGTATTACATCATGAGTTTTATTTATTGATTACCTTTTGGCTTCATTTTTTTGACTTACCGATGACTTTCAAATGTGAAAATTAAATAAATTCTTGGAGTTCTAATTGTGCGGCATGCTTCAGGAGTTTACAGATCTTTCGTTAACAAGCACCATTCCTTATAAATTTATGATTGGCAAATAGAGCCACGTGCCTGTGCTAACCTCCTACCCTTTACCTTCCAACCTCCCACGCCTGCTACCCTTGTTTTTATAACCATAGACAATTTCCAAACCGCCGTAATTTGGTGTTAAAGAAATTCTGACCTTTGTTCGGCTTTTAAATAAAAAGGAGCGGGCCATTAAAGAGTTTACGATACAAAAAGCACCATACGGCAATCGAAATAAAACTTACTATTGCATATCTACAATGCAATCAGCGTCAGCGTACGTAATGAATTCCGAGCCACCAGCTGTTACGAGGCTGACTAAGTACTTTACGATTATTCCCTCCGACATTATAATATTGTTTTCATAAAATCTGACTTATCTTCAAAGCGTACTACGTTTGGAATAACAAATTCTGCGACGAGATAAAATCATGTCACCTTAGTATTCTCGCCGAATATTCGTTGGTCCCATGTCGGGAGGAATCACCATAGTGGCTTGCGATAATGGCTGGCCGGATGTTTACCTGCGTTCGAGGTAATATAATAGCTAAGACACAAAAGATAGCCTTGAGGTGTGCCACCCCTGGGTATTGCAGAGAAATGCGATATCATAACGTTACCATAGTGGGACGTGATATGTCAATACGAATTTCAAACAAACAATGCGTAGGCCGGAACATTATTGTTTCATCTTTGGGTACGATCATACAGGTTTCAGGTTAATCAATATTCAGAATCAATTTGCACGTTAAACAAACAAACCTGACGTTCACAAAGTGGCGTATGTACCCACGTACCTATGTATGTAGGAAACCTACCTGCCTACCTACAACGAACGGAGAGAGAAACACAAAAAAAAACGGACAGGTGGATTAACCGATGCGAGGCGACGCAGATATATCGAGTGCAAAATCGAACTACTACGCCTATCGATTATTCAGATTGTGTTAGCTACCTTTCAGCGAGATAGAGAATATTACCAGCTGTTTATACAAGCCGCGAGCGTGATCCGATACGACCTACAAAACGAACAAAGGTGTTGTTACATCTGATGTTTTATAAAAGTTACGACTCCGTACGCTACCACTTCTTACATTCAAGTTCTCTGAGACACAATATCTTTCACAAAGAACTTTTATGACGTTCTCTCTCGAGATTCAAGATGGCAAGTCATTTCACAGAAAAATCTGATTTAGAATAAAGCTTTCCTCCTCCTTTAACATCGCAATAAAAGGCGAATTATTTATCGTTCTTTAAAACTTTTGACAAGTTTTATAGGAAGCTCCGTTGACAATACAACTTCGTGCAGTCTACTTCCTGAGTACGCATTGATAAATGAATACAACATCGAGCGTCCAAAATAAAAAGAAAACGCACAAAACAATTATTCCAAGTTGTAAGAAGAACTTGAAAAGGAGTTTTGACAATAGTGCCTTACTTAAATGTGAACGCTTTCATTCATTCGTGAAATGTTGTGTAGTGGATGAATCTAAATCCCATTATAATTTATGCATCGTTTAAAGCTTGATATAGTCCGCGCTCGAAACAGGGTTGTCAACTTGTCCAGCCATTAGTGAAAATTAGGGCGATCGCGGTCGGGGGTTTATTCTAAAAATTCACCACGGTAACATTGTAGATGCAAGAATTGCCGCCTGATTGTGAACGAGAGAGCTTTCTCCGGGTTATTGTTATGATATAATTTAAAATGTCATTGTCCCCACGTCATGTGATAGCCATTATAGAGTTGTGTCGAGGGGACAAAGGGTGAAGGGTGCACGTGTTAGCTTATAATAATCCCGCCTAACGTGCTTATGTTGTGTCGTCTAGTTTTATGGGAAGTGACATCGAATGTGCATCCGTGGTTAATTTTGTAATTGTTTGTGTTGTTAGTTTAACTTTAGAAAATAAAGTTAGTAGTTTTACCGTTCTCCTTTCATTTTCCCAATTGATTGCCTTCCGTACCTAGTCCTACTTTTTATTACACGACCGGTGTTTATCAGCCTACCTTTATGGCGCTCTAGAGACCAAACGCGAGCGCCGTTGTTGATGATTCTCATGACAGTTATCAAAATTCAACCAAAGCCCAAATTGTGAAAAATAAAGCCGACAAAGTAAGTGGGGTGTCATTGAACAAGTATTTAAAAATCATCTTTTTAGATTTTTCTTATCATTTTGCCCATTTCTCCGGCAGTCATTTCCTCATTGACTTCTTGCAAATACTATTTATGTACCGACTTTTCCAAGTCCAAAGCGCTAGATTTTTAAAACCATCGATACGATACGGCAAAACATTTCACAATGAAACACAAAAGCAACGTTAAGAACCTACTTGACAAGAAAAAACTCAAGACTTTCGCCTCGCAGCCGCCCGATCCTTTTTGAAAAAAAAAGCGGATAATTGTGAACATCTGCACGCTGCGGCCGCGCGGGTCGACGCGGGTCGGTAACTCATCCGAGCGACGGCCGCTATCAAACGCGTATAAATTACCAAACGGTGCAGGGTTAATTGGACCCACAACATGGGCCATTTCGACCCCAACTATGAGCGAATAGCACTTCTTCTTCTTTTCAAATATATGGTAAATACTAGTTGATTATGACAAAGATTACGCGGTTGGAGCAGGTAGTTCTGTTGTTTCTGCCTGCATGAAAAAAAGTTGTGGGTTTATAATATATGTCATGAATACGATTCAATAAATGAATTGGAGGCTATGCCAATCGCCGTTCAGTTGTTTGTGCAGTTTGAACACTCTGAACATAGACATATAGGTAAGCCACGGTTCAATCAGGTGCACGGCATCGTTTCGGTGTTGTCTATAATACCCTTTTTCAGTAGATTGTGCATTGCAGCAGCCTTCTTAGGCCCGTAGGAGATTATACACCACTAAAAATACAGAAAACATACCATACTATGAAGGCCTTTTACCTTTTTTTACACGCCATATTCCAAATTCACCCACAAACTGAATCGTAAAAGAAAACACACCCGCTGCTGTTACGGGATGATATTGAATGTACGAAAAAGATTTATACAGAAGCTTATGTAGGAATATATCAATACTAAGTCCTGGCTTACGCACTGAAATATTTTGTGGTATGAGCTACAAAATATTTCAGTAGATAGACCCACGTAAATGTGTACGACTGTACATAGGTACATATCCTAATAAAAATACGTTTCGTGACTGTAATAATTTAAGCAAATAAAGGATGAAAGATGACGCAAAAGTACCATCTGCAGTAAAATTAACAAAGGAGTTTTTACATCGCGGTTCCCGTTGTAAACCTAAGTTGAACGTGAAATCTCATTTACAAAAAAAGAAGAAATAAAAATGCAAATGAGGACAACCCTGTACGAGCTATCCCACGTTACGGGGAACATTATAAGTTGAAATAACATTGAAACACGTGGACGTTTAGCTCTTTTATTTTTCTTGCCAATTACGGTTGCGCATTCCTCGACCTAGCTAGTAATTTCAAGTTCTCACAGTATCGGAGGTTTTTTTTTTGTTTAAGCGCTATTTTTACTACCTGGCCTGTCCTATTTTATATGCGGCTTCAAGCGGACTTTGCTATCGGCAAGAGTATCGAGAATCTAAGTGCTCCGCTTATGAAACTATTATGGAACGGTTGGATCGTGAGCGATTTGGGAGAAGAATAGTGCTTTTTGATAATGGCCAGTGTGACGAAAGTTCGTGTTAAGATTACTAACTGACTAGTCAAAGATTTATCTAAAGATGTATCTTGGGAGCACTTTTTTAAAGCTCGTGAAAAAGTTCAGAGTTATTCAAAATACATAGGGAGAGAAAGGGAACCAGAACTTAAATTAAGTAAGTACTAACTTGACAAAAACAAAGGCAGGCGTGGGGAACTTCAAAGCAAACCAAAACACACACAACACTACTAGAACAAATAATTGTTTTTCAACAGAACTCCAAGTTTGAATTTTTACCAAGTTAGCTTAATATTCTTCTCGAAGAAAATTTAAAACCAATCTGGTAGATAAAGTAGAGTTGCGAGAGAGCGATATGTGGATCAAATGATATGTAGGTATTAATCCTTCATGGAAACTATATCTTACCAGATATGTTAGCAAAGCACAGAGTGAGGGTGGCGATGGCACAGCCGGAAGCGAGTGCGGTGGACAGCAGCACGGCTGAGGCCGACGCGCCTACGCCCGCTCCACCCGCCGCTCCGCACACGATGAACACATACAGAAACGAGGCCGCGCACTCCGCCACCACGGCCTTCCACAACGACAGCGTCCGCACTTCCACCCGCGCCGGAACTCGCCCTGACAAACCCCCATCACCCGAGTTCGCATCCTTCCGTAAACACTCCAATTTTTCAAACAAAGTAACTATATGCTGCTCCAAGTTCTCATCCGAAATATTAAAAGCCTGTTCCCCCATTTTGAAAAAGTAGAAAAAAAAACAAACACTTTATGCTCTATGCATTTTTGAAATTTCGAATTCGCGCGCGATTTACTTACGGACGCGTTCGGAATAAAGGCCGGTTAGAGACGACACGTGAACGGGTCGGCCGTCGGTCTCGCAATGACGGCGAGCCAGTGAATGAACAGCGAGTGAATGGGAGGAAAGCGGGGGCGCCGCACATGTCTCGGGCGCCGACACTTGTTACACCCCGCCCCCGAAACCTGCAGTTTCAGCGAGGGTGTAATGAAATCACCAACTTGGCACCGAACTATCACAATAGCCCTAATTAAATAAAAGTTTTTTGTATTGAATGTTTTAACCCCGAAGGGTGTTCTTGTTCCATTTTATTTAATGGGGCTTGGGGTCATGTTTTAACGTAATAGTAAGATACTTTGATGTGTAAAATAATACTTAAGTAGATACATTTAAATTATGTATTATTTTTCAGCAGCACATTTCATGTTTTAAGTAGTAAATTTGATCACATTCGTGATTATAGACCACCAGTAATTATTAGGTAGATAGCTAACTCTAGGTAAATGTACATGTCACCGTAAAATTGACAAACACGTTAGATTGTAATCTCTCTAGCGAGATTGTAAACTCTCGAAATATTGTCAACTGAACATAGATAGAGATAGAGATAGAGCTTACAATATAACGCATTATTTTTCGGTACCTAGTTGTAATAGCTATCGAAGTGAAGCCGTAATATTGTCAAATGCATGCGACGGAAGTATTTCTGCCCCCATAATCGGGACTTGGGGCACCCCCACGTTAGGTTAGTTAGGTTCCTTTAAACCCTGCACTCGGAAATAGGGGCCTCGCGAAGCGTGGCTCTGTCGACTACGCTTTTTAGGGGAATATTAAGTGTTTTAAGGTTAGGTTATATTAATCGATATTTCTCAGGAATGGTACAGTATCTTTTCATGAGAGTGGTACCACAGGGGGACCCCTCCTTCCCTCCACACCGCGTGAGTTGACTGCCATCGCATGCAGTTCACGAAAAATAGTGCGTTTTATTGTAAGCAGTATGTTCGTTTGACAATAATTCTATAAGAGTTTACAATATCGCAAGAGAGATTGCAATATAACGTGTTAAACCGCGTAGTCGCGTAGCGGAGCTCCGTCGACTTCGCTTTTTAGGGGAATATAAAGTGTTTTGAAGTTAGGATTAATGAATCGGTATCTCTTAGGAATGGTACATTATTTTCATGAGAGTGGTACCATGGGGCAAGGGAGACCCCTCTTTCGCTCCCCCTCCCCCACACCGCGCGTGTTGACTTCCAACGGCTACATTTCACAATGTTACGGTTTCACTTCGTTAGATTACAATCTACCAAAAAATAATGCGTCTTATTGTAAGCAGTAGGTATGTTCGTTTGAAAATCTTTCGAGAGTTTACAATTTCTCTATTTACAATCTAAGGGTTTTTACAATGTTACGCTGACATACACACATAATAACATGCACTCATCTGCATTTTGAACGTTTGTAACGTCACAAATAGCTGGCAAATATATCGCTTTGTTGGTTTCTAAAATGTTGATTGTAAGCTATTAAGTACCTACTCTATCCATCTCTTGTCTCAACATAGAAGCGTGTGACAGCATAATGGCCCCTTCAGAGAAGTGCTTACATTACACTTCGGTTACTCCTAGTTAGCGTAAGAGTCTCGTCGTAAATACTCCACAACGCGAACGGAGCCAGCTTCGAGGGTAACTTGAACGATGTAATCCGCCGAGATCCTAATCCACGCCTCTGTTAAGTCCCCAAAGCTGCAAGATTCGAATAAGGACGGAAACAAGATTATACGTCTGAATCCAGTTAGGAGTTGGTGAAATTGAAAAATGACGACTTAAATACTTCTGTGATAAGTCTTAATAAAGATCGACTGTCTCTTGGCTAACACGAACGTCGATATTGTTGACGTTTCGATTAAACGTAGTGATTATCGAAGTATATTATTTTTCAACACACTTGCTCAAAAAGTGCATTTACGAAGCCTACATTGTTTGACAGTTAAAATAGGTACTCTTACCTAAGTACCTATTTTACCGCACTCCCCCTTGTATAGCACCGTGCGTATTCTTTACGGTTTTTTTTAATTTCCAAAAAAAAAGAAAAGGATTCCACCAAAGAGTTTTACATTACGAGAATAAATAGGCTGACTAAGCAAACCTCATTGGAAGTGCTTATTACCAAAGATTAAGTGAGATGAAAGATGTAATTATTTTCTAATTTTCACCACGTGCATGTGGCGCCATTTGCAAATTCGCGCCATTTTCATAGAAACGTCAAACATTGTTGCGACCTTGCGACTTTCCGACTGATAAACAAAATAATAATATATTATGAGTTATAGCGAGGAATGAGATGTTAATATGGTATCTACTCTAAGTTATATTTTGAATGAGGTGTAAATTGCAGAAAACAGTTTCTTGCCGCCAAAATCGCGAGAGCGCTATTTACTGATTTACAAAAAAAAATTAGCGTGGTTAATATAATTAATCATTTTCTCGCAAATGTGTTGAAAAACGTTGTATGACACACGTGCAGAAATTGGTATTTACAAACTCGTGACTATGGTAAGCCTTCGACTTCGTCTCAAGCTTACATTCGTCTACTCGTTTGTGAAAACCAACTTACCGCACTAGTATCATAATAACTATTTCAACACACTTGCTCAAAAAGTGCATTTACGAAACCTGTATACATTGTTCGAAAGTTAAATACGAGTATTACGCACCATGCAACGGACCGTGCGGTAAATTAAGGGGCGTTTTACAGTCCACTAGCGCCGCCAATCGAAAAAATGTCATAACTTGTAAATAGAATCAAAAATACAAAATGTGGTCTATTATTACTGTAGAAAAGGCAATAACGTAATTTTATAACACACTAGCTGTTGCCCGCGACTTCGTTCGCGTAAAAATATTGATGGGTCATGTGTGAGACTGCATCGTTGTTCGAGTTGTCGCAAGCGCTACTGAGCATGAGGTCCTGGGTTCGATTTGCGGGACGGGCAAAGTGTTATTGTATTATTTATGCCCGGTTGATGGGATTTAGCTAAATGTGCGAAATGTGGGTGTAGGATTAGATACACCTCTACCTAACAGTGGCGCAGGGTGAAAATAGTGTCAGGAAAACTGTTTTTTTTGCTTCTGTTAACTTTTTTCCCCGTGTTAATTTTTACCTCATTTTCACTACCAGCGACACAAAAGACCACGGAAACGACACCCATGATTAAAAATCCAAAAACTTTCGTCGGCGCCATTTTTGTTTTTATTTTGACTTCATCTTCATTCATTAAAAGTAAGATCAGAAATGCAGAAGAGGAAAAAAACAGAAATCTACAAAATAAAAAAATCTAGTTGGTATCAAATACGATATCGACAATTACTCATTCTATCTCGTTCTACTATACATAATTTATTTATTTATTTTATTTATTTATTTAAACAACACATACAACTATTATTACAGGTTTAGGTACCTAATACAATAAAGCAGTTATATTCAAAGTGAAATTATTTATGTTTTGAATAAATTAATTAATTTGACAAACTAAAGTAATTGCGCAAAATGCGGCCCGTGTGAATTCGCTGTGTACAATTGAAGCAATCAATCTGTTGTGACACCATATTGAGTGCACGCAGCGCGCGCGTCAGCGGCGCGTGCTGCAGCAAGTTGGTGCGAGCGGGCGGCACCCATAGGAGCGGCGGCTGCCATACTTTCTTTTTCTGCTCCTGCCGTAAGTCCATAATCTTCGGCTTACCTAGGTCCCTACAAAACGGTAAGTACTGCCAGCCGCGAAGTCACGTGTGCTATTAACTTGTGTACGGCCTATACTATTAACTTGCACTGCTGCAAAAGGTCTCTCCTGCTGCTGTCATTCGTGAACGAATGAACAACTACAATGCAAAACTTCATCCCCCCTTTTACCCCTTTGTGGGTTGAAATAAAAAAAAACTAACGACTTACTAACTTTGATACTTTTTGGTGACTCAAAAAACAAAAACTTTAATTAAAAACAAAATGTTGCTCTTTTTTCACCCCTCAAGGGTTGAAATTCTAATAAAGCCGTTGCGTCAGCTTCCAATCATAAGCCCAGATAACAAATTTTGTACTTTTTACGTCGAAAATTAAGGATTTTTCACATACAATTTCATCCCCTTATAAGCCTTCGGGGTGGAGTTATCAAAAACGCTGAAACACGCATAAATTAATTTTCAATCGTCAGCCTAAACACAAAATTAGAAGATCCTAACCTCCTATTATTGATTATTGTGATTTTTTAGATTATTTTTATGATTTTGACATTTTTATTTTTATTATTATTACAATTTATTGTTTCAATTCTAAGTGTAATTTTATTATGTACTAACACTAGTGGTTAAGATGTATTCAACTAACAAATTGGATTGTAAGATCTGTTCAATAAATGATTATTATATTATTATATTAAAACTGACGGACTTTCATATAAGCTTCCATCCCCTATTTTTTTACCCTTGGGGGTAGAATTGATCAAAATCCTTTCTTAGCGGATGCCTACGTCATAACATCTACCTGCATGCCAAATTTCAGCCCGATCCGTCCAGTGGTTCGGGCTGTGCGTTGATAGATCACTATGTCAGTCAGTCAGTCACCTTTGAATTATATATATTTAGATTGTCACCACTTGAAATATAGCTGTTTAGCTAAATCGTGCATTTGTAACAAAAACGGCCGTTTATGTTTTGAATGCACGATTTAGCTAAACAGCTATATTTCAAGTGTTGATAAGGTGTTATACAATTACGTTATTGCCTTTTCCACAGTAATAATAGAACATAATTATTTTGTATTTTTGATTCTATTTACGAGTTATGACATTTTTTCGATTGGCGGCGCTAGTGGACTGTAAGAGGGCTCTTAAGTACTCTCACCTAAGTACCTATTTTACCGCATTCCCCCTTGTATAGCACCGTGCGCATTCTTTACGTTTTTTTTAAATTTCTCTCTCTCTCTCTTCTTCCAAATCTCTCAACTTTTGGCGATAAACTGTTTTTTTTTCAAATTTGCATAGGCAAGTAGAGTGAGTACTAGTTAGGCACGACCCCTATTACGGTTAAAATACCTAACTGGTGAAATGTAGGGGTCCCTTACACGCCGTCCAACCTTAACCTTCCAGAAATCCAGATTATAATTATTTTATGTCATTCTCAATACGGTGAGTCACAAGTTTCTTGACCAAAATGAGGTCAGTGTCCAATCAAGCGCTGCGCGCTGGCAAGCCCTCGCATCACAATTTGATCAGCCCGTCCACCGCATCGGTCAGGGGCGCTCGTAAATCCACTAATCATTTAATTTATGTACCTACTAAGTCTTACTAAAGGCTCAGACTGAGTCATTGGTCTTTTGTTTGACTGAAGATATACCATACTTAGTTGTAATTTGACACAGAATAAGTAAACAGAAGTGGCAATGGGCCGGTCATATAAGCCGTAGAACCGAAGACCGTTGGGATATTATGTTTTCGTGAGTGGAGTGGGGACCGCAAATCGGCCAGGCTATTTAAAAAATTCTTTCACCTTTAAATTAGAATACTAAATAAATCAGTATGAAAATTACATCATTCAAATTAGCCGAGCTATTTCATTTTTTGCGGATGAAATCCGGCAAAATGCTGGTACAAAATAAAATACACACAGCAGAACAGAAACCTGCTTTTTTAAAGTCGGTTAAAAAGCCCAGTAATGCTCACATACAGAAGACGAATTCATCTGTTGCGTAGCAGTCGAATATGATTCCTTTATTTACTGGTAGTCGTTTAACGAGCTGCAATCGTGTGAAGAATGTCAGTAAGTCAGCTGCAATACGATCTTACACGGTTCTCGTTATCTTGGCCGAGTAGGTACTACATAATCTATACTAATATTATAAAGCAGAAGAGTTTGTTTGTTTGTTTGGTTGAACGCGCTAATCTCAGGATCTACTGGTTCGAATTGAAAAAATCTACTATAGGCTATATATAACATCACGCTACGACCATTAGGAGCAGAACAGGAATGAAAAATGTTGCAAAAACGGGGATTTTTTTTTCCTTTCGTGTTTTTCTCTCACATGTGACGCAGACGAAGTTGCGTGGGTCAGCTAGTCGTAGATAAACATGATTATTTATAGCTTATATTTAGTTTTATAAACAAACTAGTCGACCCGACAGACGTTGTTCTGTCAACTACTACCTACCTCCTACCTGCTCCGTACCTACCCATTACCTACCCAATACCTACCTACCAATAATTGAAAAAAAAAAAGTATCCTATGTCCGTCTCCTGGTTCTAAGCTACCTCCCCACCAATTTTCAGCCAAATCGGTTCAGTCGTTCTTAAGTTATAAATAGTGTAACTAACACGACTTTATTTTATTTAAATGCGTAGATTAACATTTGTTTATGTTCTAAAAACAATGTTTCTTATTCTAGGCTGTATAACGGCTGCAAACCTTTGCCTCTCCTTGAACCTGGCGAAAGCAAAGCGCGGAAAAAAAAATAATTTAAATCATAGTCCCGTGACATTCATGACACAAATATTTTCACCTCAGCACCTCAAACAAGCAGGTTTTGCTGTTTGCAGACAGTGATCAAAATTAGATTTTGCTGCGAGCGTGAGACAAAGTAACTTTTTAATAATAAAAAATTAGTACCGCGAACAGTATAAAATTCGAAAGATTTAAACTTCACTTTGTTCTGTCACTTTCACTTCGATACGAAAAAGCGAGAGATCAAGTAGATTCGAAATTCGATTTTCAAAATCCATATCTAGTAGGCCCAAAAAAAAACCATAAAACGTTCGGATATTACGTGTTTAAGTTTTAAATGAAAAATAGTTTGTATTTCAGACAGTCAAATAACTATATACATTATTTTTCACCTCAGCACCTCAAACAAGCAGGTTTTGCTGTTTACAGACAGTGCGCAAAATTCGATTTTGCGGCGAGCGTGAGACAAAGTAACTTTTTTTTTTTAAATACCGAGAACTGTGCAAGTCTACTCACAAAAGTTGAATGATTTCTTGACTTTGTTCTGTCACTTTCACTTCGATACGAAAAAAGCGAGAGATAGAAACAAGTCGATTCGTAATTCGATTTTCAAAGTTACTAGTAGGCCCAAAAAGAAAAAAAAAACAGTAAAACGTTCGGATACCGATATTGTAAATCGTTGGTATATTACGTGTTTAGGTTATAAATAAAAAAATTGTTGCATTTCAAATTATCGAATTAAATTTTTGCAATTAAATTAAGATGATGAATAATGTTGAAGAAAAAAATACGAAGTTTGTCATGTATCTACTTATTTATTTATAGTTTTAACAATCTTTAATATTGAGTCAGAATACCGCGAGTGTAGTTACAGAACGCATTTAAAAAAGTAGCGGGGTCAAATTTTTTATTGTTCAAAAACTCTCTGTTACGCTAGGCAATGGTTAGGTCGATGTACGCTAGCTAAAAAGTACAATAAAATTTTAATATTAAGATAATAATAATAAATAGATATGAGTGAGTCCAGTGACGAAGTCTGCTATTTATCACCCGAAGAATTGAAGCATAACGTAAAAATGCACAATAAAACTTCCTGCCGGTCTGCTATCTGTACATTATTTAATATCTATTCATTATTTATATCTCACTATGTTGTTTGTAGTATGTTGTAGGTGTATGTATGTTGTTGAATGTACTGTTTTGTATTGTTTAGGTGTATGTTCTCGCTGCTGAGGTGAAAAGTTGTATGTGTTACACGAGACCAAAGTTATTTGCATCTCGTGTCTTTGAATCCCTCGCTACGCTCAGGATTCTAACCTAGAATCTTCGCTTACTCGTGATTCAAAATAAACACTCGCAGCAAAAACTCACTTTGCTCTCTTTTTGTACATATAACTATTATTTAATTTCTTCAAAAGTGTATTGAAAATCGTCGTTTGATACACGTGGACATTTGTTATTGCAGTTCTCGGCTCAAAAACACCCTCGCGTTACGGCTCGTGTGTTAATACCGCCTTGAACTTCAATAACAAACTTTCTCCACTTGTATCAAAATGTACTATTCTAGTTTTGTTTCTTGCAGCGTGAATCATAATGCTTTCAGGCATTATAAAACTCGCGTTTAGCTCCTGATGAGTTGTAGTCCCTTTAACTCGGGATAAAAAGTATTTAGCTATCTGTATTATATTTCCCTATCTTTCCAAATCACAACTCCATTACAAACAATAGAACATGACATGTGTAATTTGAATCCCTACTTAATATTATAAATGTGAATGTAAATTTGTTTGTTACGCTTTCACGCGAAAACTATTGAACGGATTGGGATGAAATTTTGCACACAGATAGTTTATAACCTGGATTAAAACTTAGGATACTTTTTATCCCGGTAGTAAGATCCCATGGGACAATAATCAAACTTCACACGGGCAAAACTGCTGGCAGAAGCTAGTGTATAATATTAGTTGAATTTTGAAAGCGTACTGAACTAAAAGTACGTTTTTTTAGTAGTTTTAGATAGTCTAACGCTAGGCTAGGCTAATTATAGGACAACTAACAGCTTTAACACACGTTTTAGTAACACACAGAGCCGGCCTGTCGTCATGAGACGGACGAATGACGAAAACGGTGAAGGAAAAAACTTCGTGAGGTACCCGGCATGTCCTAGAACCAAAAATTCGAAGACACGTTACATCTACCAACCCGCACTGGGCCCGCGTGGTGGATTATAGCCCATACGCAAAATACGCGCTTTGACGTGGAGTTGCGGACACCAGCCCGTTGTACAATACAATATAAAACAATACACGACTAAAACACGAAATCAATTAAAGTCCTCGACTGTACATACCGATTTCACTGACGGTCGATCACTTTTCAACCTTATTATAGACGGTACAGTGGCAGACCGTCAGTGAACTCTGTAGTACTTACATTAGGTACGTTTCTATTCTACAGGTAGGTTTGGGAGCTTCCCCTCTCTATGAATCGTTTCGGTTTCACTACACTTGGGCAGTGAGCCAAAAATGTACAAGAAAACATAGTAAGTATTAGTTGTTGTATCATTGTATGTTTTCCGCCAAGATCAAAATCTGATCTGGCAGGCCGGGATTTAGAAACGTTACTTATCACGCGCTTTGATTTAGTTATGCTCCATTCATGCACTTGTAGTTTTATTTAATTTTTCATGCTTTACAGCACAAAAGAGGACGTGTCAAATCCGCCCCTGTAAGTACAACTGGCAAAGTGAGTAGAGTGTGGTACTACTATAGACCAGGGTCGATAATTTTTGAAACGAAAAAAAAATATAGTAGGATGAAACCCATTAGAAAAGGAGGGGAATACGATAAAAATGAAAGGAAAAATAAATTACGGTCGATCCGAGTTCGGGAAGTGGGGAGGGGGGGGCTTTTAAGGGGAAAAAATGGTTTATCTCGATTTCCGGTAAAACTACAAGTCTTATGGAAAAAAGTTTAATGGCAAAGTTGTAGGTAATAAAAAGATCTATAACTTTTGGATTGACAATTCACAACAACTCAATTGACAACCTCAAAATTTAGGTGAAAAATTCAAAAAACCAAGTTTTTGTTTTTTATTTTTATCTTTTTCAAAAAAAAATTTTTTGATTATGAAATTTGGTGAAAACTTACCTTATTATGCCCAAATATTATTCTCTGAAAAAGCAAAAAATTGAAAACTACTCAAATTTGATTATTTTTTAATCACTATGTACAATTTTTAGCTATTTCTTGAAAAATAAAAAAAAATATTGAATTAGTCAAAAAAAGTTAAATTTCATTTTACATTGATACACGAAAAAATTGCAAATTGAAATATACTACTATAATTAACAAACAAATAAGTTCATAAAGCTAATATATAGTAAGACATCTACAATATTTTGAAAAAGTTGTAGAATCTTCTTTAGATAATATTTATAGACTATTTATTGCTTTTTTAAGATAATTTATATACCTGAGTGACCTACGGTAAATTTTAGCCCCTTGTAAGGTATTTCATAGAGAAGTGGAGACGGACCTAGGAAGGTCTGGGCCTTACCACATACCTGCTATTTCGTAGCATTTGTAAAAACCGTTACACAGTATTCGAGATACAGAGCAGTGTACAACATCGTTTTTTAAATAACACGTGCAGGCTGAGTTACGTTAAGAGAATTGTGACAAAGGAGACAATTTTTTTAGGCCCACGCCCACCTGGTCGTTGCATTTATTATTCATATTACACCAAAAAAAAGTAACCATTTTAATATAGTATTTAACGAAATAATACATAGAATGAAACCGGAATCTTCAAAGCAATAAATAGGCATCTATAAATACTATCTAAAGAAGATTCTACAACTTTTTCAAAATATTGTAGATGTCTTACTATATATTAACTTTATGAACTTATTTGTTTGTTAATTACAGTAGTATACCTATTTCAATTTGCAATTTTTTCGTGTATCAATGTAAAATGAAATTTTACGTTTTTTGACTAATTAAAGTGTAAATTTCAATAAATAGCTAAAAATTGTACATAGTGATTAAAAAATAATCAAATTTGAGTGTTTTTCAATTTTTTGCATTTTCTGAGAACATTTACCGTAGAAATCTAAAAAAAAAATTACATCATCAGAAAGAAGAGTTTTCAACGAACAAAAAGCCTCCCGACTTTTTAGAAAAAGCTAAAATTTTGTCACGAGATTTTTCGATTGAAAATTAGGGTGATTTTTTTAAAATTAAGTTAAAATAAAGCGAAACAATAAATATTTTAAATCAAATAAATTACAGTGTATTTGGGACATAATAAGGTAAGTATTCATAATCAAAAAATTTGTTTTTGAAAAAGATAAAAATAAAATACCAAAAACTTGTTTTTTTGAATTATTCACCTAAATTTTGAGGTTATGTGAAAAATTGTCAATCCAAAAGTTATAGATCTTTTTATTACCTACAACTTTGCCATTAAACTTTTTTCCATAGGACTTGTAGTTTTGCCGGAAATCGAGATAAACCATTTTTTCCCCTTAAAAGCCCCCGCCTCCCCACTTCCCGAACTCGGATCGACCGTAATTTATTTTTCCTTTCATTTTTATCATATTCCCCTCCTTTTCTAATGGGTTTCATCCTACAATTTTTTTTTTTCGTTTTTTACCATTTTTGAAGGCATCGGCCCTGGTCTATTATACAGGTTACATACAGTCATAATTCCGTAAAGCTACAATTAAACCCCCCTTTTTTTTTTTTTTTTTTTTAAGGATGGGAAATCATCAAATCACTCCCTCCCGCTCCGCCCAGAGTGGGGGGCCACTCTGGGCGGAGCGGGAGGGAGTGTCTGACTCTTACTGACTAAAAACCATCCATGTTCCTTCCTCGCCTTTTACGTTCCGAGGCTATAATTTTATAGCTCTGTAGCTGTATCCTACAAAATAAAGCTTTGACTGCCATCTATTGCATCAGTTAAGAACTTAGATTCTATGAAGTATATTAAATTGCGGTAGATGTCGCTTTCTTGATTTCTCGTTAAGTGTGACCAGATTATGCGTCAACCCGTGATATTAAATTTATGAAAATGGATAATCAAATGAAACTTGGAACCTCTATACTAGCCCCTTATTCACAACCATTAGAAACGTTTCCGTGTCGGTAAGGAATCGTATTCGACTATCTCATTTCCGAACCGAAGAACTGTCAAAACGCTTTTCACAGATCCGAAAGGATGCGTTGTTTCTATCCGATTGAGATTGTGTTTATGGGGATCGCTACAAAATTGGTTTATTTGAATATTTCGATCTGTTTATATAAGTGAATATACAGGTAGTAACTTAATAGACAGGAAACGAAACAAAATGATTTTATGGAAATAAATTAATATTAATTTTCAAATAAACTTTATGTCGAATAATACCAGCTTTGTAAACAGCCGTCTGTCAAAGTGGCAAAGCGGAAACGGTGTTTTTTTAAAAGTAAAATGTCCTTTTTTCTTAGAAGGAAAAATTACTGAAAAAGTGTTTAATATCAGTGGTATACAATTCTTGCTTGTTAACTAAAATCTAGAACGAATTACACATTTTTGTAAACACACTGAATTTATGAAAATGCGGATACATCAATGAAATACGGTCAATAAAACAAATAATAACTCACAAACAACACCGGACTATAATAAAACTTAATTTTCTTGCTTCAGGCAAAGTTTGGTATTTTATTTTACTGAAATAATCTGGAAATATGGTTTATTTCTTCGTTTAAATTTTGTTCGATAGTCTTATCGAACAAAATTTACCCCGACAGCAAACAGCTGTCGGAAAGATTCGAGTCTGTTTGTCAAATTGAACTGTCAAAATTATTCGATTTCGAATTTGTGAATAGCTTTTGGATGACATCTTAGACATCTAAGACGTTCGATTCGGTGCGGAATCGAGTCGAATGGTTGTAAATAAGGGGCCTGGTCTTGAAGCCTATGAGTTTTTGGTTAAGTCACCTAAAAACAAAGAGATTAAATATATTGTGTAGTATAATTTAATGTCTTTGCCTAAAAATGAAAATTTTAGAAAAGACAGGAAAATCGCTCTTTTTATATCTTCGAAAATGAACGCATCTTTTCATTTTTTTGACATTGCGTGCAATTTTGACATTTGTGTTTACATGTGCGCCCCCTATCAATAAAATTGTAAAACTCATTTTAATGGTGGTGATTCTAGTAAACTACCGACTGATTGCTTCTATTTTTATTTGTATTTTCTAATTAATAAGCATTAATCGTAATATTTTGTGCTGTGGCTGCGGCCATATGATGCTTTCTTATGTCGGGCATAGCTAAAACGCCAGTTTTGGCCGAGGAGGGTGGAAACAATCAGAGTAGAAAACGATCTCTCCATACCAGCAGTGAACAGTGCAATATTAAAAGAACAAAATCCGACGAAATGAGTGCCAATGAGAAGAAATCAAACTTTTCTATGCTGACTCCCAACACCAATGGGACGGTAAAGTTGACGTCGTCATCAATGAACAAGCCTGGTGCAACGACGAAGAAATTGGTTATAAAGAATTTTAAAAGTGTGTTTACGCTTTTATCATAGTCGTCATGATTATAACCTATTTGACATCTGCAGAAGTAATGGCTGGGTATTGTTTTTAGGTAAGCCGAACCTTCCAGAAAACTATCAAGAGACGACATGGAGCAAGTTACGCGAGGCGGTGATCGCCATCCAGACGTCGAAGGCGATTGCTTACTCGCTGGAGGAGCTGTACCAGGCGGTGGAGAACATGTGTAGTCACAAGGTGAAGTTTGAACACACGCCGGAACCCCAACTAGTGAGACGATTGCTACCAACCATCTGTGTGCATGCTAGATGAAATTTAATTATCATTTGGCAGTCAGCATTATTTTTGTTGAGTAGCACAACATCAACATCATTGCAGAATTATCAAAACAACACTTTATCAGCGTTAAACTCTGCTTCTTATTAGCAACACAATTTTGTTAACATATTGCACTCACTCATATCAATATTAGATTTCTTCCTGGGTATGACAATATTGAAAACAAGCCTCTATAGCCATCTTTACCATTGGCCGTTACCAAATTCCTGTAAGCATTGTTTGTAGGGAATGTCAAAAGAAAACTTACAATATCCATGGGGATTCTAAAATTATCAAGTTCATTTGCTCACTATTGCATTATCCTAAAATGCCTTTGGCCTTCAGGTCAAAGATGTTCCTGAATAGAATCAAATTCTTAGATAAATCTGCTGTAACAATGTTTGCTTATCTATAACGACAAATCAAATAAGAAAATATGACATCACAAATTCTTGGATGTAGCAGAAACAAAACCCGTAACCAAGTCACTTGGTGGTACTCTATGGGTCTTATGGGTCGGCCATGTTTAACATGCTCCAGCTACCCTAAAGGCAATAGCTGAGTGATCAGTAATAAATATATAATTATGTGAATAGGATAAATAGATTTCACACCTACCAGGGCAGTTTACTTAAATACAGGGTGTATACCGACTCGTAACAAAGCCATCAATTACTAAGCAAAGTAAGTAACTTTACGCAATAAAAATGCCAGGAAACAACTTTTGTTGTTGTGAAAAATCATGTTTTGTGATAGAACTCAATATAACCCTCTCAAAACATTGTGCTGATGGATGAATTGAACAGTATGGGAATCGTGGATGTGTTTTAAATAAAAAACTTGTATTTTTTTAAAGACCTTGTTAAAATGTTGGAACTTTGATCCCCAATGTCTCCGTAGGTAGAAGGTTCTTAGGTATGGTGTAGAACAAAAAAATGATCGCAATGACAGGTAGAATAAGTGCCTTTCCGCATCGTTGATCCCTTTGAGTATAATTTGCTATCTCCATATCGCCAGTATTTCAAGTACTTTCCCTCCAGATGGCATTCAAAAATTATACCCTATATATTCAAATTTCAAACTTTACCCCACCCTTGGAATTACACAGCAATAGCTAATAGGTAACCTGAACAAATAGAAATGGACAAAAAGATTGTCTGGCTAGAGCATGGATGAGCAGTTATAGCATTCTTATAGCATTTTGTAGTCGCCCTATAAACCCTAAGTACCAAATAGTGTTAATATGTAAATCCAGGCACTTTGCCAATTCAATGAACCTAGCAACTAGTGTTATTACTAGATACACTAGAAACAGCTGGTCATTTTGTCGACCTGTGATTACTACGATTTTTTTATAAATCTGGCTTTATTCCTTGTCTCCGTCATTAAGGGCCCTCTACATCATTTCACCATTATTGGTTTAAGCTGGACATAGGTGCATCAGTGAGTGCGTAGGTCAGGTGTTTTTGTAAAGTTGAGTGTGATGTCCTGGGTTTGATGTCCAGTTTGGTCAAAGTGTTAATGGATATTTCAATTAGGAATTATTCAATAGCCACAGTCTGGATCTGTGCACGGTTGATGGCAGTAGCCTCAATGATAAAAACAACAAAATAATTCACAATTGTTATAGCTCGGCTAATTACCATGATATCAATATTAAATATAGCCTCGGTAAAGATGTAGATTTTTATTGGTGAAAGTATTTTTTGAGTTAAATCATAACAAACAAAAATCAAATCTTTATTCTGTATAATAATAGACTATCAACACTCATTGTATTGTGAATTGTTTAAATGGCTCTTCTATAGTCTTTTGTAAACCTGATGCAAGATCATTGAATTAGTTTAGACACTAACACATCAAGCAGCTACAATCTGTCAAATTTATTTAATTGATTTTCAACTTTATAACTAAAGAATCAAGTTCTAGGTTGATTGGTAACAGTTGACAGTTTTGGGTAGCATGATGTGCTAGCGTCTCTACTAACAAAGTAACTATATCTTTCTTCACATATTATTATATGATGTTCAAAAGTAGGTAGTAAGTAGTAGTCCAGTCTTACCAAGCCTAGTATTAACTGGTTGTGGAGGTCAGATAGGCAGTTGCTCCATGTAAAATACTGGTATTCAGCTGCATCCGGTTAGACTGGAAGCCGACCCCAACATAGTCGGGAAAAGGCTAGGCAGATGATGATGGTCAAAAGTAGGGCTGCAGCAGCTTTAATACACCTACCACACTTGCATTATGATTGGTTGGTAGGCAATATTTTATCCCTTGTATTACTTTTCTAGTGTTTATATTTGTGCCCGATTGATGGTAATAGGGTCGCCCGGTTGACCCCTATTATATGGTAAGTAAACAAATTGGCGAAATATGGGTGTACTAATAAGTATACCTCTGCTAACTAACTCTTTGGGCACTACAGGCGTAATTTTTTTTATGTTAAAACTTTTTCACTTTTTTTTCTTAGAATAATATGTTAGCATGGTTACATTTTAATACTGTCTGTAATCAAATAGGTATATTTTGTTGTACAATGTATGCTTTAGAATATGATAAACTCGGAGTTCCCACAGGTTCTAGGTTCCCAGTTTCCCACAGTTGCAATTTACTTTTGTGGCGACTTTTCGAAACATCGAGATTTCTATGCTTTGTTAACACTCATTATTTGTGCTAGAAACTAGCCGACCTGACAGACGTTGTCCTGTCACCTACTACCTATCTACTACTACCTATCACTACCTACCTACTACTACCTAGCTACCTACCTACTACTACCTATCACTACCTACCTACCGCTTCCTACCTACCTATCACTACCTACCTACTACTACTACCTACTACTACCTACCTACCTACCTACTACTACCTACCTACCTACCTACTACTACCTACCTACCTACCTACTACTACCTACCTACCTACTACTACCTACCTACCTACCTACCTACTACTACCTACCTACCTACCTACTACTACCTACCTACCTACCTACCTACCTACTACTACCTACCTACCTACCTACTACTACTACCTACCTACCTACTACTACCGACCTACCTACTACATTTGTTTTGTTCATAAGAACTCCTCTCCTTTGTGCTCTTCTTTCTTAACGTAATGTTCTACTAAGTATTTTGTGTGTACATAAATAAATAAATAAATCACACATCAAAAAAAGAATAAGCGAAATCGGTTCAGCTGCTCTCGAATTTGCGCTTGGTAACACATTCAGCGATTACGTTTTAGGGTTCCCTTATAGTTTCGCCTTGTCTGTCTGTCCGTCCGTCCTCGCTTAATCTCTGTGACCGTTAGCACTAGAATGCTGAAATTTGGTACCAATATGTGTATCAATCACGCCGACAAAGTGGTAAAAAAATGGATAAAAATTGGATATGAATATGTAAAGTGGGAAGTGTTTTTTTTTTTAATTTCAACCCTAACTTGTGATATATTGTTGGAAAGGTATTTAAAAATGAATAGGGGTTTACTATAATCATTTTTTGAGAATGTCAATAATTTCGGAAATAACCGAACAACTAACTTTTGAACCATAAGTTAAGAAAATATGAAAAAAATCTGAAAAGTAGAACTTTATTGGACTTTCTAGGAAAATCATTTTGAACTTGGATGGAAACAACAGTTTTTGTACAAAAAAGACAAAAAGTTGTACAAAATAATTTCTGGACTAAGTTTGTAGTATAATCGTATATGCAAGCATTTTTATATTGTGACGGACGGGAAACTACGGTGCCTGCCACTGAGCGTGGCCCGACACGCTCTTGGCCGGTTTTTCTATTATGTCAGATAAGTAAAATATGAAAGTGATAGAGGCTCTAGGCTGTCACTGAGACAGGACATGAAAAGCTATTGTTTTACCGATATATACTTTCAGAACTCGGCGCCGTCGTCATGCCCTGTATCTGATACTATTTAATTTTTATTTTAAACACGGTGGTAGAGGACATTGAAGTGCAATGTTGTTCAATGAGTTCTCCCAATTCGAAAATTCAATAAAATAAACAAAGTCCACTCCATCATGAAACATCTTATTGTTCAATACTTTTTTCTAATAAGAAACAACATTTCGTTGCTTGTAGTACTGAATAACTGAATCAAAAACACCCATAATATGTTTAAGTTTATAGCACGTTTGTATGTTTAAATCACAGCAAAAACCATCTCTAATATGTACAAGACTGACCCCTACCCAGATGGCGTCTCAGCTGTACGTAAACCTCACAAACTTGGTGGAGGCCCACGTGAAGGCCAACATCGAGCAGTTCCTGTCCGAGAGCATGGACCGGCAGGTGTTCCTCAAACGGATGGACGACTGCTGGCGCGCGCACTGCCGTCAGATGATAATGATCCGCAGCATCTTCCTCTACCTCGACCGCACCTATGTACTGCAGAATCCTAGCATACATTCTATATGGTGAGAACATTTTAGTTGTATGTCCTTCTTCGTTAATCCTTTAATGCTATATCATCTGACTATTTTGCCAGTGCTCTGCCTTGGACTCTGTTACCTTCCACCCAGTATCATACCCACTTTTATATTATCTGCACGCTTGGCCAAAAAAAACACATAAGCAGTCCACGGATTTTGAGGATTTGTACTCGATTCGTGGCAATAGGATCTTTCCTTATTTCATGGAACTTAACTACTACCTCACATCTCGGTGCTCAATTGGGTTCGATCCCCAAGTTGTGTTAATTTAAATGGTGACTTTCATGAGGGTAAGATGAAAAGGCTAACCGTGACTTATTATTCCAGGATCATAAGTTGTGAATAAAATAATAATTAATTAACAAAGCTCTT
Organism: Xestia c-nigrum; assembly: GCA_916618015.1. Taxonomy (NCBI): domain Eukaryota; kingdom Metazoa; phylum Arthropoda; class Insecta; order Lepidoptera; family Noctuidae; genus Xestia; species Xestia c-nigrum. The sequence continues at coordinate 5,264,283 of OU745245.1, read as the reverse complement.
TCCGTCGGGCTTAAGCCAATTCTGCGTCGATAAGTATGGCCACTCTTTTAATGTAGTTGCAATGAGCATGCGCGTAAACTGGCTCATCTCCTGTCGTGCACTATGTGCGTTTCCACGTGCACTTTGAGGGACCTGTCCGAGGCCATCACCAACGCCGTCGAGGTGGCAGAGTTCTGCTCAAAACGAATTATTTTACTAAATGAGGATCATCGACACCCCTACCAAGCTTTCGCTGGAGTTAGTCGGGATATTAAATTAAATCTCTAAATATAATTCCAGGGACATGGGTCTAGACCTATTCCGGCATCACATAGCAATGAACACTCTAGTCCAGACGCGAACAGTGGACGGACTCCTCACACTGATCGAGCGGGAGCGAGGCGGCGACGCCGTCGACATCTCGCTGCTCAAGTCGCTGCTACGGATGCTCTCCGATCTGCAGATCTATCAGGATGCTTTTGAACACAAGTTAGTATTCACTTACGGACATTTTAAATAACTTACTAACAGGTATCGGTAGGTTGCTATCCCTGTCATTTTGCTTACCGACCGATAGAAACAAAACGTCACAGAAAAGCTTTCTTTGATTTTTCTATGAATCAAGTGACAGGTATTCAAGCTAACTTTGTTTATAGAAACATCAATAGCGATGAGAGTAGGCATATTAATTGATAGTTATACGTAATTAACTTACAGAAAACGGCCTTTAGTATTTTCACTGCACTAATATTTTCTGTATTTTCAATGCACTAATATGATGATGCCGTAGTCATTAATTTATTTGCATAAGTATGTTTTAGTCTTTTGAAAGTATTTTAATTTTGCATTAATTGTAATTTCATATCGTGTGAAACATGAAACAAATTTTATGAGATAGGTCTTCAATCTCAAAGTTACAATCGTAATTCCACTTTTGAATGTTGATATACAAGAAGAAGTTGGATTTTCACATGATGCACAACATACAAAAACATACGTGAGAACCTTTGAAAAAATAATAGTAGTTCATATTTTATTATATTTTTAATACAATTTGATTCAGTGTTTATGTCACCGTAAAATTGTCAAATACATTATATTGTAATATCTCTAGCGATATTGTAAAATCTCGAAATATTGTCAAACGAACATACTGCTTACAACAAAACGCATAATTTTTCGCGAAATGCATGCGATGATAGTCAACTCACGCTGTGTGGAGGGAAGGCGGGGTCCCCCTTGCCCAGTGGTACAACTCTCATAAAAAGATAATGTACTATTCCTGAAAAATACCGATTAATATAACCTAACCTTAAAATAATACCCTAAAAAGCGTAGTCGACGGAGTCCCGCTTCGCGGGGCCCCTATTTCCGAGTGCAGGGTTTAAAGGAACCTAACTAACCTAACGGGGGGGGTGCCCCAAGTCCCGATTATGGGGGCAGAGAGATACTTCCGTATGTTCAGTTGACAATATTTCGAGATTTTACAATATCGCTAGAGAGAAACACGTTATATTGTAATATAACGTGTTTGACAATTTTCCGGTGACATATACAGAATTGCCTGTTACACCGTATTGTTAACGATAGTCTATTCTATTATTTACTAGCTGACCCACGCAACTTCGTCTGCGTCACATAAGAGGGAAAAAGCTACCTACTACTACCTACCTACCTACTACTACCTACCTACCTACCTACTACTACCTACCTACCTACCTACCTACTACTACATTTTTTTTCATAAGAACCTTCTCCTGACAATAGCAAACACAACAAAAAAAGAATCAGCCAAATCGGTCAAGCCGTTTTCATGCTATGTCGTGACAACGGAAAACGGGTTTCATTTTTATATATATAGATAGATAATAACCAGTTGCTCTACCGTTAGACACGTGCTCGTCTCAAACTACACGAATAGTTTCAAAACTACAGAACCCTTATTCATGCACCGATCACGCGGCTACGTCACGAGGTACGTCGCCCACCCACCGCGTGATCAGCAAACGTGTTTCTTAGGTATAATTACCGTAAACGATCATAAACTACAAACTTATGCGATGAAAGCTATTTGAAATAACATAACCGCAAGACTCGCTTTCACGATTTGATTGTTCTTTGTTTTGAGATCAAAATTCAGTCTATAATATTCTCCAGTGAGAATTCCCAATTGCTACGTTTATATTTTGTGTTAAAACCAGTTCATAACCACAAGTATTACTCCTTAGGTTCCTCCAAGCGACGGAGCGTCTGTACGCGGCGGAGGGTCAGCGACTGATGCGCGAGCTAGCCGTGCCGCAGTACCTCGCACACGTCGAGAAGAGACTTAAAGAAGAGAACGAGAGATTGCTGCACTACCTAGACCCATCTACTAAGTAAGTTATAATGAAGTTTGATAATTATCCCATGGGATGGGATCTTGCTACCGCGATAAAAAGTATCCTATGTTATAAACTACCTGTTTGAATTTCACCCAAATCCGTTGAGTAGTTTTTGTGTGAAGATTGGATGTGGAGGTCAGATAGGCAGTTGCCCCGTGATATAGAGGTATTCAGCTCCATCTGGTAAGAGTAGGGGGAAGGTAGAAAGGTTAGGGCCTAAACCTTTTCCCAACGATTCTTCTATTTTTCTCTCATCACCTGGCTAATTTAGAAAAAATTAAAGAATATGTTCTTGATCGTGAATGTGATTCATATTTTCGCTAACTTGTTTTGTTTTCTGTATGTGCTCTGTTTTTTATGCGTCGCTTTCAGCACAAATAAATGATTTTACTGCCTGTTTTTTTTTTTTCATTCTAAAACTACGTTCTCCCTCAGATGGCAGTTAATCCATACGATAGAGCGTCAGCTGTTGAGCGAGCACTTGACGGGTATCCTGGGCAAGGGGCTGGAGGCGCTGATGGATGGCCCGCGGCTCGCTGACCTCACCACGCTCTATGCGCTCTTCAGCCGGGTCAAGGATGGGCTCATCGAACTTTGTAACCATTTCAATGCCTATATTAAGGTCAGTATGAGATTTGTCAATTTGGGAAAGACTGGTTCTTGTAGGTAAAATTTGTTTGGTTTTAAACGGGGTGAAATTAAATTAGCTAGCGAAACACCGCAGTTATTGACTATCGAAAAAAGATTTAAATAGAAATTTTAGGTTGACTGTAGGTCGTGTAGTAACTAGAATTATGTCCTACCACTTTTGTGAAGTAAAATAATAATTTGTAAATCAGTTCTTCTTTATGCGAATACAGAGGAACTGATTTACAAATATTTCTAGTAACTGGAGAACCTGTGGTCATTTATCCAATCAAAATTATTAAGTTTTTGCATTGGATAACAGAGAATACTATGCGTAAAACCAAAACTAAAGTTTATATCGCTTACATGAACGCACCTGGAAATCAGAGATTGTCAAAGAATGTTTGTATACGGACCCTATCTTCCAGAAAATACAAGCGTAATATTGTGTTGTTACAGAAAAAAGGTCGTACGATAGTGATAGAGCCGGAGCGCGACAAGACGATGGTGGGCGAACTGCTGGAGTTCAAGGAGCAGCTGGACCACGTGGTGAACACCTGCTTCCAGAGGAACGACAAGTTCCTCTACTCCATGCGGGAAGCCTTCGAGTACTTCATCAACCAGAGACAGAACAAGCCAGCCGAACTTATTGGTGAGTAGATAACAGACTGCTTTTTTTTCAGGGTGCCTTACCCAAAGGGTAAGCAACGGAACCCAATTACTAAGCCTCCGCTGTCCGCCTGTCAGTCAGTTCTGTATCTCATGATCCGTCACAGTTGAAAATTTTCACAGAATGTGTCTTCCTGTTGCCGCTATAACAAAAAATAATAAAATTAAAGGGGGCTCCCCTATTACCATGGTACGGAACCCTTAATGCGCGAGTCCGACTCACATTTAGCCGGTTTTTTTAGGTTCTAGACAAAGTCGCTTGTGCTTGAATTTTGCCAAGTTAATGATGAGGGTAGATACCAAATATCTGTAGTAATTGCTCCGGGTCATCATTAATATTCAAAAATACTGTCAAATCGAATGTCCTAAACTCCTGACCCTATAAAGTTTGTAGCACAACATAATAATGTCCTTAGATACTTAAACTTACATATTTTATTTTAGCCAAATTCGTGGATGTGAAACTCCGCGCGGGCAACAAGGAGGCCACGGAGGAAGAATTGGAGCGCTTGCTCGACAAGATCATGGTGTTGTTCCGGTTTATACACGGCAAGGACGTGTTCGAGGCTTTCTACAAGAAGGTATGGTGATCTTCTTACTTATAGGCCTTACCCTTTGGCACCATGCTACGATATACTGATACAAAGTAGGGCTACGTTGGATGGTACTGTGACTGTTCCTAAACTACCCTAGGTTGATAAAATTTTCGTTTTTCCTAATTCGGGTTACATTAGTGTTATGGTCAGCTTTCCACAAGGGGAAGGAGCAGTGCCCCGCCTTCTGCACAAACTCTGTAGGGTTCGTCCCAGACTGATCGACCTCCCACTGACAAGAAGACTGATTCCCAATTTGGGGTTTGTCCTGCCCTGTCCCGTCCTTAGAGGCTAAGGGACGGATGAGACACAAGGTGAAGTTAATATTGGGAATTCACTGTTACACATATACATAAATAATCTTATGAGGCAAAACGTCAATAAAGTATGAAGCTAATAAAACAAGAGGACGCAAAGATATGATATATGATGGAAGTTTGGTAAGGAAACGTTATGCTTGTGTTTAAGAAATTATTGATTAGTTCGTTACGTTACTTTATCTGATTTCAAAACTGGATGCCGCTTGCAACATGGATCCGTTTTACGTGTGCCTGGCGTACGTGTGCTTTTTTTTTTGGGACTCGCTCGCCACACGCCCAAACCACTGTAACTCCTGAAAGCCAGAATCCACAGTGGCGACCACCAGAAAAACGCCGAGACAATGAAGCTCGACGAAGTCCCAGGGAATTAATTTAACTGTCTTGAATCCCGCAATGAAATTAATCAGAAAGTATAGCAGAGAAGTAGGAAAAAACCTGTAATTTCCAGTTCCCTCCATATCAGCAGGAGACAGAACGAAACAAGTCCAATAGGCACAAAGGGACGTTTACAACTGGGATAGGCCCAGTTGCCTAGCACCATGGATAAATATTAACGTTAATGGGTCCTAAGTTGAGGGCTGTTATATTCTGGAGGCGATAGTCCTCGCGCCTACACGAATGGCACGCGGAGGTACTACGCCGGGGAGAAACTCCGCTGCCGCGGCAAATTGCCGCTCAGCGGACGGACCTCCGGCGCGATCTCATGGCGACATGTAGAGAGCGACTGTCGCAACCCCGCGCAGGGCACGCCACGATAGTGGCGGTAAGTCCCCTCTTTGAGGAGTGGCTGGAGAGGCGCCACGGCGTCTTCACCCTCCGCCTGACGCAGGTCCTCACCGGACACGGATGTTTCGGAAGGTACCTGCATCGAATCGGGCGGGAGGAAACGCCCGTGTGTCTCCACTGTGAGGATCGACCTCACACACGGTGGAAGTCTGCCCTGCGTGAGCACCGCCGTGTCCCCGTAGCGGCGATCGGCGGCGGCGACCTCTCGCGTCCGGCCCTGGTTCAATCCATGGTCCGGAGCGAGACGGAATGGGAAGCCGTCACCTCCGCGCTGCGAAGCAGTCATGCTAGCGAAGGAGGTGGCGGAACGAGAGAGGGAGAGATCCTCTCTTCCCGGCCGCCGCGGGAGACGCACCGGGCGTCGGGGGCCACGTGGTGTCTACCGGCCACCGTAGATGCGGGCCTGTGGACGGTTGGCTATGGGCTAGCTAGCCGTCCGTCCGTCTAACGACGACAGGCCGTGTCGAGCGCGCCTCAAAGAGATGTCAGCATAAGGGGAGGGGCCCGCAAGGGCCAAAGTCTGCCGGGGTTGCGGGCCTGTTCGAAAGAGATACCGCGGCCCCGGAACATAAAGGGCGAGGAAGAAACATGGATGGGTTTTAGTCAGTAAGAGTCTTGACACTCCCTCCCGCTCCGCCCAGAGTGGGAGAAGTCATTTGATGATTTCCCCAACCTAAAAAAAAAAGGGCTGTTATATTTGATTCCAATAATAGGTATGGCAAAAACGCTTGTACGTGTACTGTTAGATATAAGCGCATAGTCCTACTAAGAGAGCAGCGGTGGCCCATTGGTGGCGGCCCCGACTTACGAACAGTAAGTCGTGGGTTCGAACCCAGACAGGCGCATTACTTTGTGTAATTTATTTCATCACCGCTGCTCTCAAAAACGGTGAAGGAAAACATCGTGAGGAAACCGGCATGTCCTAGAACCAAAAATTCGAAGACATGTGACATCTACCAATCCGCACTGGGCCCGCGTGGTAGATTATAGCCCTTTCCCTCTCATTGAGAGGAGGCCGTGTCCCAGCAGTGGGAACATTATAGGCTGATGATGATGATGATGATGAGTCCTACTAAGGACACTACAACGAACTCTAACATCACACGTTCCCTAAACATTTTTACGTGTCTTTCCCAGTCCAAAGGCAGTGGGTTGTTAGGCCAATATCATCGAGGAAGACATGTTTTCATTATCTTTACTTACACGCGTACTTTTGTTGAAGAACACCCTTACTGTTAGAGCGTGGACGTTTTGAGTTTGTAGGTCTTATAAAGTGAGAAACTGCAAGTAATTGACACCAGAACGATTTATTATCTTATTTTGCACGGAATACAATGTTTGCACAGCAATCGTTGGACGGAAGTGAAGACCAAATGAACATAAACAATTGAGTACAAATGGCAGTATTTCCAGTTACTCGTAATGTTGTAGGATTCCTACACTTACGGCTATCTACCCACCCCAGTTACGGTGTTAAAAATAAAATAAATATAAATATAAAATATCATAACAATTTGCACAAGCGCATCGTAGACTCAGGGCCTGTTTCACCACCTACTGATAAGTTCCGGATATCTTATCCGCCAGATATGTGTGATGCCGTCTCTTTCGGTTCGTACTAACAAGAGGGAGATGTCAATAGAGATATCTGTCAGATTTATATCGGGCACTTATCAGTAAGTGTTGAAACAGGCCCTATGTCTGTAGCAGAACATATTGCGATGTTACTGGTGAACGCTGGATTGGTTATTTGTTTCGTCACTTCTCGTTCCTCTAATCTACCCTGTTTAGGCCAAAATACTAGAATCCAAATCACGGAAAAAATATATATAATAAGAAAAAGACTTTTAATCGGGTACTTTTGCACAGCGATGTTCCCTCTCCCTCGCACTATTGTGCAAACCTATCCCTTGTCTCTTTCCCCACCCTTTCTCACCAGGAAGGACAGTTGCCGGCTTGATTTCGTCGCGCACGCATTGGAATTTCTTCAATTTTCATAATTTCGTGTTTGTGCTATAAACTGTTCCAAAAATACAGGAAACTATACTGTGCTGTGAAGTGGTAAATTTCGTGTACAGGAGGCCTCCGAATCTTCACAAAAACTGGACATTCGATCCACGAGCTACGGTGAGTCCCATACCTACATCCATCCTTGCTGTCGCTGTGCATTTCCCATTTGTGGTTCTAAGTCAAGTTTTAAACAAATTAAATAAGGTCCTAACCAGCGCGAACATTATTTTGGTCACTCCGTTCCGGATTATTAGATTCGTTAATTTAATTGTAGTGGGTCAGTTGGTAGGCACGTGGTAAGCGCGGTCAGCCATATTGGTAAAAATGCCGAGCGATCCACACGCACCGGCGTCGGCGGGAATAGATCGCGAATTGCAACAATTACAAAACAAATTAAGTGCTTTGTACGGTCGTGTTCAAGCTATTTACGACACTAGTTGTAAATTGAATGACGAACCCATCGCGATCGAAAACTTTTTAGCCGACTGTTTTACGCTTGATACCCTACGAAATGACTTTCTTACCACGATAAATGAAAGAAATCGGTTCCAGGTGTCTAGTCCGGAAAATCCTGTACCGAATTACAGTTCGGCAATTTCATTTGAACAGCTTTATTCGCGCATCAAATATAAGGTTCACAAGTTGTCGCAAGTGACTGATAATACTAGTCGCGACCAGGGTTCCGCGGTTAAATGCGAGAAAAAACTTTCAATAAAATTACCCGCGTTAGAGCTATGTTCTTTTGATGGAGAAATTGAGTCGTGGCCTATGTTTTACGAAACTTTCAAGACGGTAATTCACGAAAATCCAGATCTTACCGAAAGCGAGAAAACTCAGTACTTAGTAGGTAAATTAAAAGGCAAGGCCCTGAGTATTTGTCAAGGTATTCTACCTACTGCCGAAAACTACAGCGTTATTTGGAATACGTTAGTCAGTAAATATAATGACAAACGAGTACGAGCTGCTACCTACTTAGATAAACTGTTCGCATTAAATAATGTAAAAGAAAATTCACCAACTAATTTGGAGGAATTTATAGATCAATTTTCATCAATTTATTCCGCGTTAAAACAAATGAATATTGACAATTTGGAAGATTTCTTGTTTATCCACATTGCCTGTAAGAAAGTAGGTTTGGAAACAGTAAAATCTTATGAGTTACACATTAGTAATGACAAAAATAAAACTCCAAACTGTCAAGAATTTATTTCATTTGTACGGAACCAGTCTCACATTTTGCAACGCGCGCAAAATATTTCATCGAGTACGAACCGACCAGCCTCCACGGGAGGTACTCAGTTACGCAAAAATACTGCCTCGCATTCGAGCGGTAATTATGGTTCGCGTTCTAATAATAATAACGTTAAGACGTTTATTAATGTGCAGGAACAAGATCAGTGCGTATCTTGTGGGAAGAGTGAGCATTTTCGTTTATCTCAGTGCCCAAAATTCCTGTCAAAGACCCCCAGCGAACGCTATAAATTCGTCAAAATGCGGAAAATGTGTGTAAATTGTTTAAGTGATAAACATAACATTACAAAGTGTGCTGAGTCAACTCGTTGTAGTGAATGTCAACGTAGTCATCACAGCTTGTTACATTTCCCTACAAGTAATACGCATTCAAACACACGCGGTTCTATACCAATCGCATCCAGTACTACCGCGATAGTCACGGAATGTACGGAAGGCTCCTCGCGCGAGAAGTGCGCCGCGCCCGAGTGCGGCCCTGTTGCCGTTTCGCTATGTGCAGTGGGCGAGTGCGCTGCCGTCGCTGCGTCGAGCGGCCCGTGGCATGGCGATGCGACGACAACGTCTGTTTTGCTAGGAACCGCGCAGTGCCATATCGTTGATACCGATGGCAACATTTGTGTTTTACGCGCTATAATTGATAGTGCGTCCCAAAGGGATTTGATTACGACAGAATGCTGTAAACGGTTGAAACTTAAAATGCGTGCGCCTCAGAATAAATATGTATCAGGTGTAGGCGACGTTACGAATCCTATTGAAGGCGTAACTTGTCTAACAATTCGTTCGAAATTCGATGATTCGGTTAGGTTTAATATTCAGCCTGTGGTCGTAAATCGTATCACTAATGAATTACCTACCGCGAAGATCGACGCTTCACGTTTGGATTATTTAAATAATATTCCATTAGCGGATTGTAATTACTTTACTCCTGCTAATATTGACCTGATTTTAGGTGCGGACGTATTTGCCCGTATTGTAGGCCCGAATACAATCTCTCGCGCCGCTGGGGAACCTGTCGCGATTGAGACTTTGTTAGGCTATATAATAGTAGGGGAAGCTCCGATAATTAGCCCCGCGAGTAATATTGTGCGTACTTACTGCACTACTGACTTAACATTCGAAAATTGTGTGAATCGATTTTTCGAACTGGAAGAGGTACCTAATGTACCTACCATTTTATCCCCGGATGAGCAAAAATGCGAGGATTATTATTGTGAAACTACGCGCCGCGATTGTAATGGCCGCTATGTAGTTTCGCTTCCGCTTAAGAACGATACTTCCGAGTTAGGCGACTCCTTGCGTTCTGCCGAGTATAGGTATTTATCTTTAGAGAGAAAATTGTTATTGAATCCGTCTGTTAAGGAGGAATACGATAAAGTGTTCGTAGATTACCTACAGAAAAATTATCTGAGACCAGTCGGCACTATTTCGGAGGTCGATTCGGGGAATGATCAATACGTAATACCTCACCATGCGGTTGTCCGTACGGACAAAAGTACTACCAAGTTGCGTGTAGTTTTAAATGCTAGTAACGTGACTACGTCGGGGAAGTCATTAAATGATATTTTATACATAGGACCGAATCTACAAAATGATTTATTCCAAATTCTCCTTAAATTTCGATTGCGGTCAGTGGCGATAAGTGCCGACATACGTCAAATGTATTTACGAATTTTAATGGATGAAAAATATACACGCTTCCAGAGATTGCTCTACAGATTTGACATAAATGAGCCAATAAACATTTTTGAAATGACTAGAGTGCCATTCGGTTTGTGCTGCAGTCCCTACCTGGCCATACGCACTGTACGTCAACTCGCTTTGGATGAGCGCGAGCGCTGCCCCCTGGCAGCTGATGTGGCGGAGACGGACATTTATATGGACGATTTAGCCACCAGTTGTTCTTCGGTAGCAGAAGGCATTGCCCTCTCGAATCAGCTGATCGATTTATTTGCAGCTGGCGGGTTTGAGTTGGTTAAATTTTCTAGTAACTCCCCTGAAGTTCTGTCGAATATCCCTGTGTCGCATCGTATCTCTGAAACAGTGGAGTTCAGTTCTGATAGTCAGCTTAAAATATTGGGTCTTCATTGGGTACCAGCCGAGGATGTGTTCACTTTCAGTGTAACACCCCAGTCACGTGACTGCACAAAACGAAATATTTTATCCACTATTGCTCGATTATGGGACTTAATGGGTTTCGTGGCACCAGTCACATTACTCGCCAAATTAATAATCAAATCCCTCTGGAGGGAAAACATTGGTTGGGATGAGGTACCTCCCGCCAACGTAGTGGCCCTATGGCAGAAGTTTGAAGCGGAATTGCCCTTGCTTCAACAAATTAAATTGCCACGCCACCTTGGAGTGAACGACGAATGTGTGATATCTATCTTGGGCTTCGCAGATGCATCTGAGAACGCCTATGGTGGAGTTGTGTATTTGCATGTGTCCTTCCCAATGGCAGGGAAGCCACTAATTAACCTGGTTTGCGCCAAGTCCAAAGTGGCGCCGTCTAAGACGGTGATTTCTCTTGCTCGAATGGAACTTTGTGCTAATCTCATACTTGCGCGATTAATGCGCTTAGTAATTGACACCTACTCCACTCGTTGTCAAATATCAAATATCTATGCATTCACGGACAGTACTGTGGCCTTGGCCTGGATCCACTCATTGCCTAACCGATGGCAGACCTTTGTGGCAAATCGTATTGCCAAAATACAAAGCAAATTGGAACCTCGTCATTTCCACCACATACCTGGAAAAGAAAACCCTGCTGATTGCTTGTCGAGAGGCTTGACGCCAGCACAATTGCTTGATCATCCTCTCTGGCTCCACGGGCCTCGATTTGCTCACTTACCCTTTCCTGAATGGCCAGTCCATCGGTTTGATCCAGCGTCAGTCAGTGAAATGCCTGAAATGAAGGTCAATGTAATGGCTACTACTGTGCCGGCAGCTCCGCAATCGGCATCAGTTTTCTACGACCTCTCTTCTCGCGTGTCCTCTTGGTCAAAACTGCTAAGGATTGTAGTGTATATTCTTCGCTTCATAAAGAAACTTCCCAGAAAATTTGAAGTTTCCCACTTAGAGCAAGCTGAAGAAGCAGTCATTAGAGAGTTACAGCAGATCCACTTCCCAAATGAGCTTAAGTTAGCTCAGTCTGGAGGCAATCTACCCCCAGCTTTCTTAAAGCTAAAGACTTTTGTAAAAGGTGATTTACTTAGAGTCGGTGGTAGATTGAGTAATGCAGATTTGAGTTACGACAGTCAGCACCCCATATTACTTCCTAGAAAGGATCATATCGTTGACCTTCTAATTGATTATTATCATCAAAAATATCTTCATACGGGACCCCAATTATTAATGTCTCTACTGAGGCAAAAATACTGGATTTTGTCGGCTCGGAACATAGTGCGTAATCGTATACAAAAATGTAACATCTGTTTTAAGGTAAACCCTCGGAATGAGTTTCCCATTATGGCTGATTTGCCAGCTTGCCGAGTGCAGGAAGCAAAGGCTTTCTGTCACACAGGGGTGGACTATGCAGGTCCTTTGCATATCGTTCCGTATCGACGTAGAGGTGTACGTAGTCAGAAATCTTATTTATGCCTATTTATTTGTCTGGTTACGAAGGCAGTGCATATAGAGTTGGCTTCCGACTTAAGTACTGAAGCCTTCATGAATGCTCTGAAGCGGTTTATATCACGTCGCGGCCCTGTTGCGGTGATGTACTCTGATCGAGGTACCAATTTTATTGGCGCTAAATCTTACTTAGACAGTGTATATCAATTGCTGGAGTCGGAAGAATACAAAGATAAATTCGCTAATGAATTGCGTGAAAACCGGATCACATGGAAATTTAATCCCGCTTCTGCACCTCATTTTGGAGGGCTATGGGAGGGCAATATCAGGTGCGTCAAGACTCACCTCACAAAGGTAGTAGGTAGCCAGTTGCTTACGTTTGAAGAGATGCTAACAGTGCTCGCTCAAGTGGAAGCTGTGCTCAACTCACGGCCCCTGTCGGTATTGAGCAGTGACCCTACTGAGCCTTTGGCTCTGACACCTGCTCATTTCCTTGTGATGACACCATTAAAGTCTCTTCCAGCAGAAGATTTAACAAATGAGTGCGTTACTCTGCTCCAGAGGAAACGTAATGTAGACAACTTAGTGCAGTCGTTTTGGAAACGGTGGAAGGTAGAATACCTTAACTCTCTGCAAGTCCGCAATAAATGGGTAAAATCCAACGGCTCTGTAGAAAAGGGAACTGTAGTTTTATTAAAGTCGGATAATAGCGCCCCACTAGATTGGCCTTTAGGTGTAATAGAACAAACTTTTCCTGGTAAAGATGGAGTTGTACGTGTCGTAGACGTTCGGACAAGATCTGGGTTATACCGTAGACCAGTAGTGAAGGTTTTCCCTCTACCGTCTCAATAAATAACATTATACAGTCCACTCAATAAATAATTTTATACTCATTTTAAGATTAATTATTTTAGCTCATAAGTATTAATTAAATAAACTTGCTGTTGTCCATACGGAAAACCAAATAACTTAAATAAATTCTATAATTTTCTTGATTTGAACTTAAGGCGGCTTTAGTCTAACTTTAATTTTCTTGAAAGGACTATGTCCTGTCAACCCGGGGAGGATGTTTAGGCCAAAATACTAGAATCCAAATCACGGAAAAAATATATATAATAAGAAAAAGACTTTTAATCGGGTACTTTTGCACAGCGATGTTCCCTCTCCCTCGCACTATTGTGCAAACCTATCCCTTGTCTCTTTCCCCACCCTTTCTCACCAGGAAGGACAGTTGCCGGCTTGATTTCGTCGCGCACGCATTGGAATTTCTTCAATTTTCATAATTTCGTGTTTGTGCTATAAACTGTTCCAAAAATACAGGAAACTATACTGTGCTGTGAAGTGGTAAATTTCGTGTACAGGAGGCCTCCGAATCTTCACAAAAACTGGACATTCGATCCACGAGCTACGGTGAGTCCCATACCTACATCCATCCTTGCTGTCGCTGTGCATTTCCCATTTGTGGTTCTAAGTCAAGTTTTAAACAAATTAAATAAGGTCCTAACCAGCGCGAACATACCCTATGTCGAGTTTGCGTGTCTCACTCAATAGTGTCGATTCCTAGTAGTGCCTACGAGGACGGCCTGGGGTTATTTTAAGGAGACACTGTCCCTAGCGTTCCTTAGAACGAAGCTATCAATTCAGTTAGTGTTACTTAATGACGCCTAACCCTTCTCCCAGGAACGTGCGTAAACAGCTTCAAAGCAATTTTCTGAGGTAGACTTAATGAATTTTTCGTGTATATTTGGTACAGTCAGAGAACAAGCCGAAAGCTATTTTTAACCGACTTCCAAAAAGGAGGAGGTTCTCTATTCGACTGTATGTATTTTTTTTTTTTATGTATATTCACCGATTACTCGAAGACGCCTGAACCGATTTGAAAAATTCTTTTTTTGTTTGAAAGGGTATACTTCCAAGTTGGTCCCATAGAAATATTGTCATGATCTGATCACGAACTTCGGAGATATGGAACGGAACTCTTCAATAATAGACAGCAAATCTGTCGTGATTGCTGCAATCACTTGGATGTTTATTGTTTACACAACATCATAACATAACGTCACGCCTGTATGCTCTGAGGGGGTACGCAGATGTGTACAGTATACCCATATTTCGACAGTTAGGTATGTTAACTCTTCAAATTTTATATGAAAACGTGTTGCGATTTTGGTATTTTCTACAACAAGTGAAGCATTTGCGTTTGATAAGAACCATTCTACCATCAGATCTGATGATGAAGCCAAGAGTCACGGAACTCCATAATGAAACAATGTACCCTAGTCGTGTTTGGGCTTGTTAACGGGCATAACTCCGTCGTTGCCAACCGATTTGGATTTTTTTTTTTTGTTGGAAAGGATATTCTTCCCAAATGGTCCCATAGCCACCAAGTCGGGATCTGATGATGGAATCTTGGCGAAATCGAGGGAACTCTTCAAATTTTATATGAAAACGTGTTGCGATTTTGGTATTTTCTACAACAAGTGAAGCATTTGCGTTTGATAAGAACCATTCTACCATCAGATCTGATGATGAAGCCAAGAGTCACGGAACTCCAAAATGAAACAATGTACCCTAGTCGTGTTTGGGCTTGTTGTAATTGTAACGGTATGCACTTTTCATGTATGTCAAGCACATGTGAACCACTAAAAAGTGAAAAATAAAAACTTTTTTGCAAAAAATAAAACCGACTTCAAAAAAAAAACAAAAAAGTGAAAAATAACTTTAGCTTCTGAAGTCGGTGACAAAAAAACTAAAGCAATGAAACAAAGGTCACCGACTTCAGAAGCTAAAGTTATTTTTCACTTTTTTGTTTTTTTTTTGAAGTCGGTTTTTTATACCTCTAAGTGACAAGGGTGTTTCACGCAGACGAAGTCGCGGGCAACAGCTAGTATTGTATAATTGCATAGCGCATGTGTGAGTACCATGTATAAAGCTACCATTTGAAGATACCAAATAATATTCTTTGAATAGAAGCTTGAATTTTGCCATGCTTCGCTAAGGAATTACTTTTTATCTATGCAGTGGACCTTCCACAACACCATTCGAATAAAGGGAGTTCTACTCCCATACAAAAACTTGTCATAGCTAGAATGTCATTTTCAATTTCTTTCTTTCTTCGTAGGATCTCGCCAAAAGGTTGCTGGTCGGCAAATCAGCGTCCGTAGATGCAGAGAAGTCGATGTTAAGCAAACTGAAGCAGGAATGCGGCGGTGGCTTCACCTGCAAACTAGAAGGCATGTTTAAGGACATGGAACTTTCCAAGGATATTAATATTACCTATAAGCAAGTATGTATGAACCACCACGTAAGTTGGGACTGTTTATCTTATTAATTTTCCCAGTTTTTTTCAGAGATTTTTGGAGACAGGCTAATAAGATATCCAAATCACTTTTACACGTCTTATTTTAAACGGAAGCTAAATGGGGTTGACGTTTTATAAAATCTCAGGGGTCAAGAGTAGACTGATCATAATTATAAAATAAAGTGTAACATAATGCAGCATCCAGAGAACGGGAAAGCTATCCAGCGGACGTCACAGACGGAGCAGAGTGCAGCGCGTACGCATGAGTCCCCCCCCCATACCCGTGTAGTGTCGGACGTAATAAATGTTTGTGTAGCACTTAGCGGCGTCGCAGGAGGGCGGCGGGCTGGAGCTGAGCGTGTACATCCTGACGATGGGCTTCTGGCCGTCCTACCCGCCCGTGGACGTGCGCCTGCCGGCCGAGCTCACGCGCCACCAGGACCACTTCACCAAGTTCTACCTGGCCAAGCACTCCGGCCGCAAGCTGCAGTGGCAGGCCACGCTGGGCCACTGTGTGCTGCGCGCGCACTTCACACAGGTACTCAATACTCTATATACCGTGTACATCCTGACGATGGGCTTCTGGCCGTCCTACCCGCCCGTGGACGTGCGCCTGCCGGCCGAGCTCACGCGCCACCAGGACCACTTCACCAAGTTCTACCTGGCCAAGCACTCCGGCCGCAAGCTGCAGTGGCAGGCCACGCTGGGCCACTGTGTGCTGCGCGCGCACTTCACACAGGTACTCAATACTCTATACAGCACGCACTATCACACAATATACATCTTAAAAAACATCTACTTCTTTAAAAAAAATTGTTTAAGTTACTATAGTCCCCGCCACGAGAAGCTATATTTTTTGTAAACAAAAAATTTCTACCAAGATACGTAGCGACAATTCAATAAACAACAAATACTCCCAAATTCAATCAACTCTAATTTTCATACGTGTAATATGAAACTAACCATCAATTTCACTTGGTCGGGTTATATTTTGGCTATAAAAAGCTCTGTCCTCTGTTTTGTGGTACTGGAACGCATCTTCATTGAACGGAAATGAATGATTGTCTTTTAAATGTATAGCTTCTCGTGGCGCGGACTATACAGTTGTTTTAAATTTTATTGTCAAGTGGTTAAAGATCACTGTAATTTTAATAGAAAAATCAACTGTCTAGCCTTTCCCCAACTATATTACGATACGAGGATTTTACATGGAGTGACTGATTACATATCTGACCTCCACAACCAAGTTACCTAGTTACCCCTTGGTGAGACTAGTGGTCAGATTTTCGGTCTCCATGACTACCTGTAACGACTGTCAAAGATCTACAAATGACAGCCGGTACCAACGTATTTCCGAAACACGGGGGGAATTCGATATGAAATTGATGGTCACCCCAAAAATCAAAGCTAATTCTCCCGTCGTCTTGTCATCAATAAAAAATAATAATAATGTGTTACATTTCAGGGTAACAAAGAGCTCCAGGTGTCGCTGTTCCAAGCGCTCTGTTTACTGCTCTTCAACGACGGAGACAATCTCTCTTTCGAAGATATCAAGACTGCTACAAATATTGAGGTAAGGAAATAATCTATACTATATAATATACTAGCGGACGTCACGCGGTTTCACCTGCGTTATTCCCGTCCCCGTGAGAGTACGGGGATAAAATATTGTTACGAGCTGGGTATGAGATAAATTAATTACTACCGATTAAACAACACAATAACTTTATTAATCACAAAACACTTTAAACTCAATCACAAGTACACTACAATACACTACTGTTCACTATTCGCTTAGATATCGCAGTTCAAGTTCACTTAGATTCGCTTCGTTGTGTAGCCAAAACAAGACTGACGGTCGCGGGTCTGAGCGATGTATTTATACTCGCCAACAGACACACCAGAATAATCACGAATATTGTAGAGGGTCATAAAAAACACAATGGAACAGTAGGTACAGTCAGCAAGTAGATAGGTAGGTAGGTAATTATTATTACTAGCTACTTGTACAAACACCGTATGCCCTAGGCGTACGGTCGAAATTCTAATGTCTTTGTATAAATAGGTCGCTAGTTTGTACCTACCTAACTTTAAAACTAATAATAATAGAATGCTCTCGCACTTCTAACGTACACACACTGGCTTTCTCGAATGTTCTAGTAGGTCCGATGTAACAATATATCCTATGTTACTCGTGGATAATGTAGCTTTCGAATGGTGAAAGAATTTCTTAAAACGGTCCAGTAGTTTTTAAGCCTATTCATTACAACCAAACAAACAAAGTTTTCCTCTAAAGCAGAAGAGTTTGTTTGTTTGGTTGAACAAGCTCATCTCAGGAACTACCGGCTAGAATTGAAAAAATATTTTTGCGGAGCAGCATTAAGAAAATAATGTTGCAAGCGGGGAAAAAGTTTCCGTTGAGCAGGCGATGCGTTGCGATATCAAAACTTCACGCGAACGAAGTCACGGGCAGATGTTAGTCATCTATAAAATTGTTGTACTGAAAACTATTTGACCTGAGACTCGCTTTCAACCAGACTTTATTTAGTATTTTATTAGAAACTAGCTGACCCACGCAACTTCGTCTGCGTCACATAAGAGAGAAAAACAAAAGGAAAAAAAAACCCGTTTTTGCAACATTTTTCATTCCTGCTCCGCTCCTAATAATCATAGCGTGATGTTATATATAGCCTAAAGCCTTCCTCGATAAATGGACTATCCAACAGATTTTTTTTTGTGTTCTTGGTTTACTACAATCTGTCTCCTTCATGAGACATTCAGCAGTATGTTGGTTGGTGCTATCGCTGGCGCGCTCAGTATGTGACCTGCGTCACATCTTCATTGTTTATACTGTAGTTATATTTACTGTGATTGGATAAGGTCTTGAGGTATTTTGCGCTTTAATCGACGCGTTTTGTTGTGATTCTCCATTAATGGCCGAGCCAGAGTATCTGGGATGTTGTTGGATTCGTTCTTTATAGGACTTAGTATGGCGTGCGATTTCCTGCTCCACTGTGGGCATTCGTAGGTCACGGTGTAATAGTTCGTTATGTACAAACCAAGGCGCGTTGGTTATCATCATCATCATCAGCCTATAATGTTCCCACTGCTGGGACAAGGCCTCCTCTCAATGAGAGGGAATGGGCTATAATCTACCACGCGGCCCAGTGCGGATTGGTAGATGTCACATGTCTTCGAATTTTTTGGTTCTAGGACATGCCGGTTTCCTCACGATGTTTTCCTTCACCGTTTTTGAGAGCAGCGGTGATGAAATAAATTACACAAAGTAATGCGCCTGTCTGGGTTCGAACCCACGACTTACTGTTCGTAAGTCGGGGCCACCACCACTGGGCCACCGCTGCTCACGCATCATCGTTGGTTATCATACGCAGTGCTTTATTTTGAAACCTCTGTATGATTTCTATGTTTAAGTGAGATGCAGTGCCCCATAATTGAATCCCATACGTCCAGACGGGCTTCAGTATTGCCTAGTATAAAAGTATTTTGTTCTTAAAAGATAGCTGAGACTTTCGCCCAATGAGCGAGTTTTCGTGTTTGGATACCAAGTTGCTTCCTCTTAGTAAAAATATGTTTTTGCCAAGTAAGTCTTTTGTCTAAATGCAATCCAAGATATCTCACATGATCTGCTTGTAGGACTTCAATGTTGTTTAGTGTGACTGGAGGACAAGATCCACCTCTTAAAGTAAACGTAACATTGACCGATTTGGTTTCGTTGGCTTTTATCCGCCACTTTTTAAGCCAATGTGTTATGTCGTCTAGTCCTTTTTGGAGTATTTGTGTGGCATTTTTGGGTCGCTATGTGCAGCTAAACTGGCGGTATCGTCAGCAAAGGTTCCAGTAGTTAAGGTTTCAGCCGGTAACGTCGGCAAATCTGCAGTGAACAGTAAGTAGAGAATGGGACCCATTACGCTACCCTGTGGCACTCCTGCCTATATGGGACATAGACCAGACAGTGCTTCTCCACTTTATACTATGAAGTGGCGCTGCTGTAGAAATGATTTTAGTATTCCGTACAGGTGGTCTGGTAGAGCATTTTTTAATTTAAAAAGCAGACCTGTGTGCCAAACGCGGTCAAACGCTTGAGATATGTCCAAAAAAGCACTGGTACAGTATGACTTTGCCTCCAGTGATTCCACGGTCTTATTTGTTAGTCTGTGCACTTGGTGACAGTGGCAGGTTTACTGCGGAACCCAAACTGATGGTCAGAAATACATTTTTTTCTTTAAGTATAGGCAGGATTCGTTGCAGCAGTAGAGATTCATATATTTTGGATGGAATAGGTAGCAGGCTTATAGGTCTATATGATTTTGCTTCTTCTGGTTGTTTGTCTGGTTTCAGTAGCATTATAATTTGTGCGACCTTCCACTTCAGGGAAAAGAACTGCAGTCTTATCATGGCGTTAAATAATGACGTAAGAAATGTTATGCCAGATTCTGGTAGTTCTTGTAATACACGGTTTGTAAGAAGGTCGTATCCTGGTGACTTTTTTGGATCCGATTTTTTTATGATTTGGGCCACTTCTGCCTTTGAAAATTTTAAGCGCATTTCAGTCCGGTCGCGGCCGTGAACGCGAGCGCATCTCGTTTGTAAAAATGTTAAATCCGTCATTACGATATTTGTCTAAAATAAAAAGAATTTAACAATTCGAGCCAATAGTTCCTGAGATTAGCATTAGTATAGATTCAATTTCTAACAAAATACTGAAACTTTTGGGATAATTAGACTGTTTAAAAATATAAAAAAGTTAAAAATTGCGTGAAAACTTTTTCAGCCATCGAAATACGCCAGAAACGGTTACCTGGCGTTTTCTTGCACTCGGGCCGTAGCCTAATGTTAAGTAGCCCATAATCTTCCTCAAGAACTCATATCTGCCTAGCCTTTTCCCAACTATGTTGGGGTCGGCTTCCAGTCTAACCGGATGCACCTGAATATAAGTATTTTACATGGAGCGACTGCGTATCAAACCTCCACAACCCAGACAATACTGGGTAATATGGTACCACTTGGTAAGAACCTTCCTCAAGAACTGAGCTATCAAATACAAAGATATTTTTTTTAATCCGACTAGTAGTTATAGGTATTAGCACGTTATAACGAGCAAACTAATACAATTAAGCTCTTCAGCTTAATTGTATTAATTGATAATGAATAAACATTTTCATTTCAATACACTTTCTCAAAAATGGGTTCATATCGCACTACGATAAGGTTCAACATACTATGTAAAGTTATATTGTCACTTAATATCTGTCACTGAATCGGGTTGACTCAACCCGCGATCATGGCGCTTGCAACAGCGTCGAAATATCGGGAGCTAAAAATAACAAATAATCACGGAAGATAATTTCGTAAGTGACAATATAAGTTTAGTTTTAAACCGTGAAAGCTTAAAACAGTGTTTAAACATGTATTTCACACGCGTGCGATACCTATACGAAGTTCAAATCGGTTAAATGCCGTGAATATTTTTTTTAGTTCCGGTAAAGAGATATCCGTTATTGCAATTCTAGGCTCTATAACAACCTCGTCTACGGCTCGGTTGTAAATTACGCCTCGAATGCAATTACAAAGTCTTCCTATTTATATCAAAATGTACAATTTTTTATTTGTGTGCAGGAAGGCGAGCTCCGCCGCACACTACAGTCGCTGGCGTGCGGTAAGGCGCGTGTACTGACGAAGACGCCGCGCGGCCGCGAGGTGGACGACGCCGACCACTTCGCCTTCAACGGGGACTTCACCAACAAACTGTTCCGCATCAAGATCAACCAGATACAGATGAAGGAGACGGTCAGTACACTCATCATCTTTTACTAACTCATTTTTATTTCAGACTAGCCGATACCCATGGCTTCGCCTGCGTCTCAAATTATATACTAAAACCTTCCTCGAGAACCATCACTCCATGGTGAAAACAACATGAAAATCGGTGCAGTATTTTTTTTGAGTTTATCGCGAACAGTCAGACGCGGCGGAGGACTTAATTTTATAATATAGACACGATTAGCATAGTAAGATATTTTATGTTTTGCTATTACTTCAGTAAAGATGAGTGCAATAAACCATTTTTTTTTGGAGCGGGAGGGAGTGTCAGATTTTTACTGACTAAAACCCATCCATGTTCCTTCCTCGCCCTTTATGTTCCGGGGCCGCGGTATTTCTTTCGAACTGGCCCGCAACCCCGACCTCACCTAACCCAATCCTTGATAACTTAAATTGTTGCAACTGTAAAAACCTGTTTTATGAATGTTTCAGAGCGAGGAACAGAAAGCGACGGAAGAGCGTGTGTTCCAAGACAGACAGTACCAGATCGACGCCGCCATCGTGCGAGTCATGAAGATGCGTAAGGCGCTCTCACACAACCTGCTCATATCTGAACTCTACAACCAGCTCAAGTTTCCCGTCAAGGTACCTTAAAAACTAAATTTTTTAGTAACTCGTAGACTAGACAGACCAAAGAAAATGTGAATGGTTTGTGTGAATAATGATGAAAGAAAAAGGATTAAATTATAGCGTCACGCCTGTAAAATTGTATGGTAATCGATTGTCGTGGTGCGGAGGAATGAGGAAAGTTTTGAGTATGAATGAGGATGCGTATATGAGTAGAGGAAGATCAAAGTCTGATGAGATGACGAACAAATGAGGGCAAGAGAACGATGATGGCTGTGGAGAAAGGGACAAAGACAGATAATATTCATACAACACATTGAGGTTTAGAAAGGCGTCAAATATAACGCTCTTCAAAGCTGTACTTCTTCTACAAATCTACCCTAAAACCAGCATACTAGACCTTTCTGTTGTCGTGTTGGCTAGCCCTCCATTACAAATCGGCAGGATATCGATGTAGATTTATGGTAGTGCAATAAAAACGAAAAAGACCTTAATTCGCCCCGTTTTGGTTCGACATCAATATCAGATCGGTCTTTTAGCTTTTATTGCTTAGACACAAATACTTTTCTCTGACCGGGTCAAGCCAATATTTCGGCTCAATATGAACGTGGCGGAAGCAGTAGGAGTATGTAAGGATTGTAGCATGTGGCGTTCTGTGATTTCCGCCTCCCCGACGGAAAAAAGGTGTGAGTTAATGTATGAATTTGTTAGTTGTCACTCTCTAAGTGAACGTAGAACCAGCTCCAATAAGCGCCGAACTTCGTCGACAAGTTCCGACCTGCTTACGCCGTCAGTAATTGTCGTCTTACAAAGTATAGAGACTGCCTGCGCGGATTGGTGCCGAGGCAGGTCGGCGTCGGCATCCAGCGCTCTACGTGTCTCGCTAATGCTATGGTTGTTAATTTCCAGCCGGCAGACCTGAAGAAACGCATCGAATCCCTCATCGACCGCGACTACATGGAGCGCGACAAGGACAACCCGAACCAGTACAACTACGTCGCGTAATAGTAGCCCACTAACGGCCATGCTGGCCCACCAGCGGCCACGCCGGCCCACTCGCGGCCACGCCCGCCCGACCGCGTTCTCACTACGACACCAACAATGTTCACTAATAAATGTCTCATGATGATACGATGTTTGAACGATAGGAGCCTATCATGTGAACCTCGTGGTACATACGATTGCGTGACAACTTACCATCTGGGAAACAGGAATTCAGGACAGGGTTCA
Source organism: Xestia c-nigrum (assembly GCA_916618015.1). NCBI lineage: Eukaryota > Metazoa > Arthropoda > Insecta > Lepidoptera > Noctuidae > Xestia > Xestia c-nigrum. The sequence continues at coordinate 5,241,155 of OU745245.1, read as the reverse complement.
ATGGTTTGAGGGTCTGTGTCACCTTTTAGTAAATACGCATTAAAAGGGATAAAACCGAAATGTAGTCACCGTTGTGACGTTTTTGATTTTTCTTTTAAGTTGCGGTGCGCGATGAAACTGGCATTCATGGGTCACGGACATTTTTAATAACTTACCAACAAACAGGTATCGTTAGGTTATCTCGTGTCTGTACATTAATTTAGCTTACGAACCGATAGAAACAGAACGTAACAGAAAAGCTTTCTTTGATTTTTTTCATGAATCGGGGAGGATAGGGTATCTCAAGCTAACTTTGTTTATACACCGATAGCCACGAGACGTGACATATTAACTAACAGTTATACGTAAGTATTTTACAGAAAACAGCCCTTAATGAAACAAATAACAACTAGAGATATGAAAGTGACGTGTTGCCGGATTATTTGGTGGTAATTTTTTTTTACAACTTTACCTCCAAATAAAAGGCGATGGTCTACGCCAGTTTCAACATTTCAAAAAAAAAAAAAACCTTACTTTACAAATAATTTCATAACAATTAGAGGGCAGTGACTATTTGGACATTGTGAAACAGGCCCTTAGGGCAGGAATAGACAGGTATACAGTCGATATAGACCGTAAGTCAATGTAACATTTTCCATGACAAATGTAGATGTGCAGTCGGCTGCTACAAGCATTCCATCTGTTCCTGTCCTCTTGGTATGTCAGAGGTCAGACTAGAAAATCAGACAGGTCAGCAAAGAGAGATCGAACCGCAATCAGGTTAGACTAGCATAAGCTCTAGCTTGGGTACAGGATACTAGCCTACCAAGATAATTTGTGAACTGGATGGGCTGCGAACCACTCTCAGCGGCGTTCATATACTTTATTGCGAACAAAGTTATAAATTATGTACAACGATCAGCTTAACCCAGAATTGACATTCGCATTTGGACTGGGCATACGTCTTGATACCGTTCCAATCCGTCAAATACCTTGCGATGGCTTAGATTTGTTACAGAATATGTTCGGGTGGATTTTAACGAAACGAAATAGTAGTTTATGCGACTGTGCATAATGCCTAATTATGTATAGTTGCATACACTACTTTATCTACCCAAATATCATAAGGGCTCTATGATGGGTTCAGGAACCATAGGGAAATGACCTGCATTGTTACTTGGCCCTTGATTTTTGTGCCAACAGGTTATTAGTTGCATTCGTCGCTGCATTTACGATATCTGGCGGAGTATTTATGTCAATTTCTGAGTCACTATCACTCATTTTCGACAGAAATAAAGAACTTATCAGAAAATTTGTCTACTCGTAACTGGATTACTGGAAATAAAAAGCTAACGAACAAATGACAGCTCGAAATGGCGGCGTTTCGGATATCTGTCATTTTTTTTTAAATCATAGGCAAACGAACAAAGTCACTATTCTTGTGTCACTCGAGATCAAAATGTCGTGCGATTTATAATTAAAATCATACTGAATTGGGTTTTTTTTTTTTTTTATCGATATCTGATTTAATGTAGGTGGTACTAGAATAGCACACTCACTTGAATTTGACACCTGTTCCAAATTTAAAACTCATAACCTAACTGTTTTCAGTTGCGTTATGAGTTCATTACAGTTCTGTTTATTTCTGCAGGTTGGTAATGCTGGTCATTGCCTACGGTTTTTGAACGCATTAGAGAGGGTTTATGATATTTGGGTAGATAAAGATTTTTATCTAACCAAATATCATAAACGCTCTCTAATGCGTTCAAAAACCATAGGCAATGACCAGCATTACCAACCTGCAGAAATAAACGGTACTGTAATGAACTCATAACGCAACTGTAAACAGTTGCGTTATGAGTTTTAAATTTGGAACAGGTGTCAAATTCAAGTGAGTGTGCTATTCTAGTACCACCTACATTAAATCAGATATCGACAAAAAAAAAAAAAAAAAAAAAAAACCCTATTCAGTATGATTCTAATTATAAATCGCACGACATTTTGATCTCGAGTGACACAAGAATAGTGACTTTGTTCGTTTGCCTATGATTTAAAAAAATACAGATATCCGATATGCCGCCATTTCGAGCTGTCATTTGTTCGTTATTTGTTTATTTCCAGTTACGAGTAGACAAATTTTCTGATAACTTCTTTATTTCTGTCGAAAATGAGTGATAGTGACTCAGAAATTGACATGAATACTCCGCCAGATATTGTAAATGCAGCGACGAATGCAACTAATAACCTGTTGGCACAAAAAATAAGGGCCAAGTAACAATGCAGGTCATTTCCCTATGGTTCCTGAACCCATCATAGAGCCCTTATGATATTTGGGTAGATAAAGTAGTGTATGCAACTATACATAATTAGGCATTACAACACTCGTGTGATGCTATTAAGAAACTCGCCTTCGGCTCGTTTCTTAAACCCACACTCGTGTTGTAATGCCCTTCATTATGCACAATTGCATAAACTACTATAACAACACAGAAGACTCTTAAAGCGCGGGACAAACATGAGTGGCGAATGGCGGAGGCGCGGGTGCGCGGGGGGCGAGGAAGTGGCGCCATATGCTCGCCCCCCGCCCACCCGCGCGACCGCCATACGCCACTGTATATGACCCGCGCCTAATATTCAATATTCGCTTTCCATTTGGCTCGTGCCGATTGGCAAACTCCGTTTGTCAGAATGGCGGCATTTGAAACAAATGATACAATAAATACACATCCGGTTACGCTGCCCGTCTTTCAGGCTTTCTTTCGAGACTTCCTTGATTCTTCGTTTTTCCGTGGTTCTTCTTTCTTTCGGGACTACAAAGCGAGATCGGTTACGTGTGCCAGTTGCGCGTTTCGATATCCATAGATTTGAATGTTAGCGTTCTATGTTCAACGTGCAATTTTAACGACCGGTGCACCCCTTTTTCGATGGGATGGGAAATCATCAAATAACTTCTCCCGCTCTGGACGGGCGGGAGGGAGTGTCAGACTTTTACTGACTAAAAACCATCCATGTTCCTTCCTCGCCCTTTATTCCGGGCCCGCGGTACCTCTTTCGAACAGTCCCGCAACCCCGGGCGCATCCCTGACAGTTGCTTCATTAACTTGGTTCGCTAGTAGACTGGCCAACTAGTCACCACGCCTATAGTACCGTGTCGTATTGTCAATGCTCATGCCGCATCGACCTATGGCATCTGTCTCACCGCCGAATAAGCGACATTCCTAGAGAAGAAATAGTCGTTATTTCTTCTCTAGGAATAAAACAAGATTGCTAGAGTCGTGTCACTAAAGAAACATAAAGGGTGTAAAAACACATCTTCACAAAGATGAAAGGCACTTGTTCTCCCCATCATTGCGATCATTTTTTTGTTCTACACCATACCTGGGAACCTTCTAGTTACAGAGATATGGGGGGTCAAAGTTACATCTTTTTGACAAGCTTTTTTTTTTAAATACAAGTTTTTTTGGAAGATTTTGACTTTTAACACCTTCACGACCCCCGTACTATTAAATCCATCCATCAGCACAATGTTTTAAGCGCGTAACATTGAGTTCTACCACAAAACATGATTTATAACCTCAAGAAAAGAAAAAGTTTCCCAGCAATAATTTTTGCGTAAAGTTACTTAGTTTGATGTACAGAATGCTTGGTTAACCTGCGCATCAAGTTTATTCTACGGAGTACTTATTGAAACAAATGATAGATTCGTTAGATAGTGGTGACTTCTAATATGTTTCTGAATAGGACACGGTACTTTCAGAGTTATTTCCAGACAGGCTGATAGTTTATTAAAATTTGTAGCTCGTAAGTAAAACGCTGATAACGACCCAGAGTTTATAAGAAAGCTGATAAACTATGCCCATTTTCTCTGTCACTAAGACTTGAATGAATGTCGAAATGTTATTGTGCACATGGCGACACATCGAGAGCTATACATATCCGGTATAACCTGACCTGGCTTTATATGACCTTCCCATACAATGAGAGATCAGCTAAATTTTGTTTTGTATAGCGTGATTGGTCGTCGTGCGTGCGTACTATTGGAATTTCAACTCTCAGCGCCGAATACAGCGTTGAAAATAAGAAGACACCAAAGTAAGCAAATTGTAATTTAACAATATACATTGAGATTAGAAAAGCTTTTCTTTTTTCTGAGCTGTCGGTCGGAGGGCAACAAGAGGTACCGCTCAGTACCCGACTCCTGCGCATATTTAAATATAAAATAATTACACCTTAGAAATATAAAGTGTGATATTAGAGAATCGAGTACCCTCCGCTTGAAACAGACCAGTGAATAATACAGGAAATAACATTTTAAGTTGCATTATTACAATAATAAATGTCAAGTTAAAGGGCTTGAAAAATTTTTGTATGAAGCATGGCCGGATTTTTTTCCGCCACATCGTACTTTTTTCAAAGTAACGGCCACGCATAAGACCTATATAAATCAATAGCTGGTATATATACACAAACAAGTTTTGTTAGAAACAAAATGTTATAAAGTCACGTTTCCGAGATATGAGCTATTAAAGTTAAAGTCCATTCATTGATGGAATCTACAGCACAACTTTGATTTGATCAAACACGCATAAAACATGTATCAATCGATAGCTGGCATCAATGTAAACAAGTTTTGTACGAAACTAAACGTTCTAAAGTGTCACGTTTCCGAGATGAGGTATAAAGTTTAAGTAAATTCATTGAGCATCTTCAGCACAACTTTTATTTAATAATGATGGCAGCTATTGGTTGATACACGTTGTATGCGTGTCTGATCAAATCAAAGTTGTGCTAATGTTGCTATCAGTGATTGGATTTTAACTTTGATAGCTCATATCTCGGAAACGTGACACTTTAGGACATTTTGCTATGTAAAACTTGTTTGTATTGATACTAACTATCGATTAATACGAGTCTTATGCGTGGCCAATACTTTGAAAAAAAAAACAAAGTGGCAGAAAAAAATCCGGCCAAAAAGTTCAAACCCCTTTGCTAGCGGAACTCCGCGAGCGTGATGAGATTCGATTTTAAAACAAGATAAAACAAAACACTGATGTGATGATGTATGGCTGATATAAAACGGTATGATTATACTTTCTATGATTAATGTTGCAGTGCTTATTTATTGTACCCATCATAAAAACGTAATGATCAAAACTTAACTGGCACGGAAGATATCACGTGACAGTTTAAGATTAATTATAAAGCGTGGAAGATTAGGCCTGAATTCTTGTCGCGCAAACGGTCGGTCGCGGACGAGACGAGACGAACATTGTGTTCTTAATAGTACCATACTGCGACGCTGACGTCAGTGGCGACCGACAGCCGTGTTTTGTTCACGCTGACGTCACGACCGACCGTCAGCGTGACAAGAATTCAGGCCTTACAACAGTGTTGTAAACGTATAAAATTATTTATTATTATCAATTTGAACGTCACATTGTGTGCATTCTGAAAGTTGACAACGTCGCAAATACTTGTCAAATATTTCGCAGTTTTAATTATTATTTTAATATTACTGAATGAAATCGGTTTGTACACTAAAATATTGACTAAGTTGCAAGCCCATGTTATTGCAATTTATAATCAAAATTTTAGTGCTACACAGCGCGATATTCTATTTTATTAGTAATGTAAAAAAAATCATTAGAACCGGGATAATTATATAAGACAGTTATTCGTGACGTTGACAACTTGCAGAATGCAGCCTCTTCATTATTTCGATTCAATCTCAGATCACAGTCAGCTTCGCAGTACCGTGACGCTTATTCCCCGTTTTAACCAACACCAAGCGATACCTAACGTTGAAACTCCAAAACAGCGCTTTTTTTAGGGTATTGCTCAGTGTTCGTACAAACGGGGATTAGATTTACTCATATTAATAATTCCTGTAATACGTTAGGGGTATTTAGATTGGAACTTAAATAGGATAAGGAGGTTAAGTGTCTAGGAAAATCATGCGCTCGACAAAGTTCCTTGGTATATCACGCGCTGAAGCGAGACATGGATTTTCAGGTCTCGTTTCAGCGCTTGAAAATGCTCTGAGAAGATTTAGTCGAACAGCGCATGCCGCGTATTGCGCCCGCTTTCCACGAAAGCGGAGCGGTGTTTGAAAACCGACCAATCACAATGGTTGAAATCTACATCGCGGTTTTCGTCCCACCTGTGATTGGTCGAATCTTGTACATCCCCTCTCCGCTCCGCTCGTGCCGCTTTGGTGAAAACCGGGCCTTAATTGGAAACAGTTGCGCAAGCGCAACATCAAATGTTGCTTGCTGGCAATAAATTCTTTTGTTTATCACGAATACGGAAAATAAGAATTTCGCCAGCAACATTCTGTGTTGCTAAAGTTGATGCGTTGCGTAACAGTCTTCAAATGAATACACGGCCTTAGATTGACTAATGTAAGAGGTACAGCGAAGTTGACCAACTCATTTTATCTCCATGTATCATATCGTTTTAGTGAACTATCACAATTCCTGTTAGCATTGTTCGTCGTGATGTCCGAGTTATGTTTTCTGTCAGTTTCAGGAGGGAACACTAATTAAACTATTTATAATTTTCTTTCGTCATTGTTTTATTTGTCTTTCTCGTGTGTGTACAGTGGGCAAGAATTGCTGGCTATTCGTCAGTGATGACATACTGATATTAAATTAGTTTTTTTCTAAAGCAAAGTCAACTTTTTTTACTTTCACAGTTTTTTGTCATTATTCAGTTTATGAGCTGAGAAAACTTTATTACTTGAAATATCGATTTATAAATAAAATTTTGCCACTTAATACTGAAGAGAAATTCCACCCAACAAAATAAACTAAAAATAATTTATTTTTACAATTAAATATGTACAATAATTACATTTGCAACACAATAAGTTACAAAATTTCAATCAGGAAGACATTGCACGATAACTTATTCTTTTTACTGTGCCCTGTACAAAAAAAGGCTAATGGCCGTTTTCACTACCACAAAGCGTAAACAAACACCCAATAGAATTGCTAAATAAATAGAGTTACTGCTAAAATTCCAGCGCAAGTCGAACGACAAACATTCAACATAACGATTTTGTGTCCTAATGTTAATGATAATCGTCCGGATATTTAACCTTTTGACCGCCACAGCATAAACGCTCGCGCGTGCCCTCCACGCCAAGCCACAATGTCATCTACTATTTTGTCACGTATTTGTGTCCTTTGGCGTACAAGGCACGCGCTTGCTTGTCACGTATATGTGACAATGGCGTCCAAAAGGTTAATGTTGCCTATAACTGCTGGCCAGGCACAATTATTGCAAAAATACAGATCAGATATCAGTCAATAGTCGATATTCTATGATAGAAGTATTTGATGACGTACTACAATAAATGCATCACAAATATTCTCTAGTTCAAAAGCCACTTATTACCAAACTTCAGTATTCGGACGAAGGATTGGCACACCGGGCTGGTTAGTTTAGAAAAACGAATTTTTGAGAAGACTTATCCGTTTTCCGTAATATTAGACGCCTGTATACATAAGTAGAAGTGCGCTGTTAGATTTCCAACCCTCAATTAGAAAGTTGAAAATCCAAAATCACGCTTCCATTTAGTGTGTTAGCAAAAAACGGATATTATGCGCCAAACTTCCAGTCTCATGTCAAATAAGTAGTTCAAGGTAGTGCCGTGCCTGTAGATCACTTCTGTAGTATTTTGAACACAGTGTCTAGGTGATCCTTGTGATAGTCCAACTCTTCGGCGAGAGCGTTCGCGAGCGTGGTCGGCGTCACGTCTTCTTGTAAGTAATCGCGGAGTAACATCTGAGGGTATGACAGGAAAATGATTATTACGTAAAACTGACATACCTGGCGAAGTGGTACTATTGTAACACCTCTGCCGACCCTTATGTTATAGTGTGAAATCGAAGTCAATAATGTACGTACCCATTTTAAGCCCCGACGCAAAAACGACGGGGTGTATTAAGTTTGACGTGTCTGTCTGTGGCATCGTAGCGCCCGAACGGATGAACCGATTTAGAATTTGTTTTTTTTTAAAGGTGTCGGGATTAGTCGGGAGTGTTCTGAGCTATGTATGAAAATCGGTCCAAGATGGCCGCCGCCACAAAATGGCGAATTAACGAGTTATTTTTTATTTAACTTAAAGTACATTGTGTCGGGGGTTTTAAAATTTAAAATTTAATTTTACTTGTTACTATGTGAAGTAGGAGCAGTAATATAAGAGAAAATATGCGATTGCAGAAGGCCAAAAGAATAGAATAAAAAGACTATATTGCTACGCTGTAATATACGAAGTATATTACAACAACTCTCCCTAGAGTTGTACCTAACGCGCGGGACCTCGCCCGAGACGAGGGCGAGGTGATGGCGCGGCGCTGTTGCGCTGACTGTGTCGGAAAGGCGAGGCGCGGCCGCATTCTAGTCTTAAAAGTCAATATTGCCACGCATTTTCGCAGTTTTGTTCTCTCCTGTGTACACTGTCACTGTAGCCACTGCTACCTGCAGGTGTGCAAAGGTCGCCCGCGCCCCGCCGTCTTAGCCACACTTCCGCCCGACGCCTCTTGTATTTATCCCGCGCCTAATAGTACACACTTCGCCAGATATATTTAGGACCCATGTAATAAATAGGGGGCGAACCTAACCCCATCAACACTGGGAATCGAACCCAGAACGTCTTGCTAGCAATATAGTACAAGTATAACGTGTCTGCAGTGCTTACCTGTGGTGGCACAGCGCCGCCATGGCGCAGCAGCCCTTGCCGTAAGTTATCTCCCGCAGAGCGACACAGCGGCTGGTCCTGGAAGTACTTGTGCCACACGGACCAGGCGATGCCGCGCGAGATCAGGTACGAGTAGTACTTGGCGCCGTAGCCGATTAAGTGACTGAAGCGGTGCTGCCATGCCTGGTGACAGAAACTTTTTTTACTCAGAGGAATAAAATATACTTACAGAATGGTACGGTAGTCTATTTTACATTGGCTCATCAATTTCACAATCAGTGGACATTTTGATGTGCACTTTACATTTATGGGTTTGAGCTTGGTAGTCTTAATAATGGCATGAATAATATAGCAAAAACTTGTATGACTGTAACGGACTTTTCTTACATTTATATTATTTCCTCTTTTTGCTCATTGTTTATAATTTGTAATTTATAGCATTTTTTATAATAAGGATTTCCTTTTTGTTTAACTTTATCTAAGGGGCCGTCTCCACGCCGCGTCATTCGTGGCGATATTTTCGTATAGAATTACGTCAAATCACCGCGATTCTCTCGCTCGTGGAGGCGGCCCCTAAGTTCAAAACTGTAGATCGATTCGAAGTCTTTATTTATAGGTGGAGACTAGAATTCTTAAAATATAGTAATTGCTCCTTATGGCCGTTAAACTCACAGTATTTTCAACATAGGGCAGGCCGTAGTACTGTTTCTGCACTCGCTGCAATACTTCTGTAGTGGAGCCGCGCTGCGACGCGTCGGCTCCGTGGTAGTGCTGGTCCAGCGCTGAGTAGAACACCTGCGGGGGACACGATACCTTCACTTAAGGTGGATGGATGATCGAGTTCTTTGCCATTTTGTCGCTAGATGGCGACACATCCACAGTTTCGAACATTTTCAATTTTTACACCTAACATAGATATTTTTAATAGACAACTTTATTAAATGCGAAACCTAGGGCATTAACTTGATTTTTTTAGATAATCACTGTGCTTGTTAACTAGTATCATGCAAAGATTTCATCAAAATAAAGATTAGCCGCTTGAATATGCTCTTTACACACACATGCAAAGTAAATAGTAGTAACTTTCGACACCACTAGATGTCGTTTTATTCAAACATGGTTGGAAAGGACCAAATTATATAAAACATGAATGTCCTTACATTATAGCAAACAAATTTTAATTTATTTACTAAGCATAGGGTAAGTCAGGGAGAGACGCCTATACGGTATAGATGCCTACTGAATTTAAAAAATAAAATTAAAAAATTACGTGAATCGGAACGCATCCTTATTATGTCAATTTGACAGCTAATGTCTATTCTATTCTATTTTTATTTATGGCAAGTGCTGTCGATGCCAATGTCGACAATTCTGCCAATGTCAGAAGTGAAATGAGAAAGCAAGAGATGTATAGAGAGTAGGGTAGAAAGAAAGAGAGAGAAAGAGAAAAAAAAAAAAAAAAAAAAGTGATAGATCAATTAAATAACTAAACTCGTTGTGAAACTTGTTGTTGGGTTAGTAGGACGGCACTGAAACAAACAAAAATAAAAATATACATAAATTATAATTGTTAATAACATTAAAATTTCAAACATAAACCACACTAAATATAATTTTATAATTTAATATTATTAAGACGGATAAAAATCATCAGCATCTGGAGCAGCTCCGGGGAGGAGTATGTCAAAAGGGAAGGGAAATTAATTGGCACAGGAATCTTTAATTTGGGGAGGCGACTATATAAGTCGTAGGATGGATCGTTGTTGGTACAGTTGAAAAAAATGTGATCCAAGCTACCCTCATCCAATCCGCATTCGCAGAGGGACGAGTCCTGTACGCGAATTTTACGAAGGAAAACTGGAGAACAGCAAAAGCCAAGGCGAATTCTACATATTACCGAGATAACACTTTTAGGTAGCTTCTTATAATGGTAGAACCATGGTTTCGGTTTTATCACCGGTTGAACCGCGAAATAAAAACTACCTTTCTTTTTGCTTGAGCTGTTCCACAGTTCCTGCCACGAGCTTACCAAATTCGACTTCGGAAGGTTTAGTAGGTCATAGCCCTGGTGATTAAGGTGTTTAAGGTCAGCAGTTGGGGAGGTGCATGCATCCTTAGCCAATGTATCAGCACATTCATTGCCTTGAATGCCACAGTGGCTGGGTATCCAAACTAAATGAATGTTTTTATGCTGATTGGCACAGGATAGTAGCGACTTTTTAATATTTAGAATTAGTGGGCTATGTAATTTGCTTTTGAAGGGATTCTGGGATAGGGATTGAAGGCAACTGAGGGAATCTGTAAAAATGACACCAGAATGAATGTCATGGGATTCTATGAAAAGGCATGCTTCCAATAAGGCCACACTCTCGCCTGTAAACACAGAAGATTCCTTTGGGCATTTAAATTGCAAGATAATTTTTGAATTTTGGTAATACACGGCAGCACCGGTATAACTGTCACTTGCTAACTTAGAGGCATCAGTAAAAAACCTTTGAAACCCATTCCATCGCTCACACACCACCGCATTAAAGATCGAGTTTGCCGAAGGGGATTTTTTAGAAATACCAATGTTGTAAAATATTTGAGGTTTGAAGCAAAGTACTTCATATGGGAAGTTAAACAATGGTAATCTGGGATATTGGACAATAGGGCTATCTAAATTTTGGAGCTGGCAAAATGCTTTTAATATAAGAGGAAATTCCTTGCATTTCCAATATTTTGAATGCCTGCACAAGGTATCTAATTCATGCAGTTTTGGTATAAGAGGATGTAGAGTTTTAGGGATAACCCTAGATAGGAACCGGGACGCCAGATACTGCCTCCTCAGGGCTAAGGGAGGTTCGGCGCATTCGACCTGCAAGGCGTTAATGGGAGAGGACTTCATGCAACCTGAGATGATCCGAAGGCATTGAGACTGAACCCTATCTAATCCAGCTAAACCGCCTTTGTTACATGGAATCAACAAAAATGAGCCATAATCAATAATACTACGAACTAAAGCGTTATATATTAATTTCATAGTGTAAGGATGGGCACCCCACCATACTCCAGCAAGAACTTTTAAAATAGGGATAACCCTTTCGCATTTTTTAATTAAATAACTAATGTGGGGTAAACCAGATAATTTGGAATCAAGATACACGCCTAAAAATTTTACTTTATTAACTAATGGAATACCTTGATCTTCGATGCTAACTGAGACTTGAGGAATCTGTTGTTTCCGGGAGAAAATGACAACCGAGCTTTTCGGAGCAGATAGGGAGAGACCATGATCTGAGAGCCATTGATTTAAAGAGTCCAGAGAGAGACAGAGAGACGAAGCCGCATCAACAACTGATGTATTGGTTACATACAGGACAAGATCATCGGCATACTGTAAAAGATGACAGTCAGTATTAAGGCAAGAACCAATGTCAACTGTGTATAAATTATACAGTAATGGGCTGAGGACAGAGCCTTGGGGAAGGCCCTTCCACGTCTGTCTTTCCTCAAATATCTCACCCTGGACTCTCAACACCAATGAGCGGGACATAAGAAGCCCGCATATACACTGTACCATCCTCGCTGGGATACTCAGCTGTTGCAGTTTTTGCCTGAGAATAGGAAGAAGGACATTGTCATATGCGGAAGATATGTCTAGGAAGGCGGCTACAGCAGATTCATTTTTGGAAAAGGCTGTACGTATATCCGTTACTAGCGTTGCCACACTATCCATTGTACTAAGTCCCTTCCTAAAGCCAAATTGGTGGCTGGGCAATAGGTTCCGAGACTCAACAAACCACTCAAGTCTATTTTTAATTAAATGTTCCAGTAACTTGGCCAGGACGGACGACAAAGCAATTGGTCTAAGTCCATTCGGGTCATCGGCATTCTTGCCGGGTTTCAAAAGGGGAATGATTATTTGTTGTTTCCACTGGTCTGGAACCCAACCAAAACGATAGCAGTAGTTTACGATTTCGAGGAAATATTTCTTAGCATTATCACCAGAGTTAACCATAAAAGAGTATGGGATGCCATCCTTGCCAGGGGCGGTATCCCGTACATTTTGAAGTACAGAATTCAATTCCTCCATTGAGAAGGGGTAATCCAGTGGATCATCCGTAATATTTACAGGCGTGGATAATAATTCAGAAGATAAGGGAACATAGGCTGGAGCAATTTTATCGAAAAAGGATTCAGCAGTCTGTCTGGTGATGGGTGAAGAGATTGACGGGGAGCAACCACGCCTAAAGCGGTTTATACTCTTCCAGACTACTGAAACGGGAGTGGAGGGGGATAGAGAAGTGCAAAACTTAACCCAACCTGAACGCTTCTTCTTTCGAAGAAGTCGTTTAGATTGAGCAAACACTCGTCTATACTGTAGTAAATTGTCGTTGTTCATCGATTCATTGTACTGCATTTCGGCGTCATTCCTCGACTGTATTGCTGCTGTGCATTCATGGTCCCACCATGGGGGTGATGGAATCTTGTTTCGAGCACAGTTTCGCAACTTAAAAGACGAATCTGCACTTGAAATTATGGACGAAACAAAACCTTCATAACAATTCTTAACATGGCAGTGACTGAGAAGGCCTGAAAATGCTGAATTTAAATTTGGAAGTTCACTAATTTTCTCCTCCAGTAATGATGAAAACTTAGTCCAATCAGGTTTGGACAAGTTGTACTTCAGAAGTGGAGGGGAAGTTTTTTCTAAAAAAGTCTTATTAATTAAAGATATAACTATAGGAAAATGGTCGCTACCATGTGTCAGAGTAGTGCATTGCCAATGAATTGATGCCGCCAACTCCACAGAACAGAATGTGAGATCTACACAACTCTTTTGCTGACCAGGAAGAGATCTACGGGTTGGGCAACCGTCATTTAGGACGCAGAGGTTAAGGTCATCTAGGATTTCTACCAAACCTTCTCCGAAGGAATCACATCTATTAGAGCCCCACCTAAAGTGATGGCAATTGAAGTCACCCATGACCAAAAGGGGGCCATGGATACTACTAAAAATGTTTCTTAATAAAGTTAAAAAATTCTGATGAGGATGCGAAATGTATACAGAGAGGACCGTGATCCCCTCAACAGTTCCTCCAACTACATTCACATTACCACCAAGCGCAGGTAAGGATAAGGACAAAAGTGGGACACGGTTATTGAAAAGGAGAGCCGACCCTCCATAGCCATCAGATCTATCACATCTAAGAACATTAAATTGTGGTACACGGAAGCTAAGACTCGGGGTAAGCCAAGTCTCAGCAATGGAGCAAGCCAAGGGCTTGTACTTATTAAGGAGGGATATGAGGTCGTGCTTTTTATGCCACACGCTCCTCACATTCCACTGGAGGAATACTTGGCGAGCCGCCATTTTTAATATCTAGAAGAAGAGTAACAAGTTGGTGGGCAACGTTGGACGGTATTTGTGAGCTAGAAGAAGACATAACAGTGGTTAGGAGTTTTACGAGAATTTCAATGATGGAAGAAATACTATTACGGTCTACATAAGGGTTATTAAGAGCGCAGCCATTAGACTGTGAAGATTGGGGAGAACTAGTTATTTGCTCATGAGCAACTCTATCGTATGATGGGGAAAGGGGGGCATGGGTCTTAGGCTTTAGAAATACTGTTTTACGATATGATTGTGGTTGGGATTTTGTTGCATTGGCATAGTTACGTGAAGCAGCCGGGACAGTTTTACTAACTTCAGCATAGGACAGGGATTTCTCAGCCATGATCGTCTTTATAGCCTTCTGTCTACCAAACTCCGGGCATGACCTGCTATTAGCAAAGTGATTCCCTGAGCATAGTACACAGCAAGCTTCAGCCTCAGGAATGCTGCAACCATCACCAGGGTGATCATTGCCACATTTACTGCAGCGTGGTTTCGACCTACATAACGATTCAATATGTCCAAATCTGCAGCATTTACGGCACTGAATTGTGGGGAAAACATATTGCTGTACTGTGAGAGATGTATAGCAACAGTAAACTCTGCTTGGTAAAACCTGTCCGTCAAACGTGATCACGCAAGTTTCTGTGGGTTTCCATTCAATAGCCCCATCACGGTAAAACTTTTTATTAATGCGTCTGACCTTAAGAATCTGTCCACAGCCAGAAGGAACTGATAAATATGTTTTAGAATCCTCTTCCGACAAGTCGTGGGGAACTCCGTTAACAACGCCCATACGGGTAATATTAAATGTAGGAATACTCGCAATATAACCATTTTTTGACAAAATACTGTTAATAATAAAGGAATTTGCATCCTGAGGGGAAGTAAATTCCACAGAAACTCGGTTACGACCAACACGTTTGACACCGTCACGAACTACATTAGCAATATTATTATTGTATAGAAACATGCCAAATGTAACTGGATGGAGAGTTGTATTAGCACCAGGATGGGATTCTGTGCGGGATACGTGAACAAGGAAAGGCGCTTTATCTGTCGCTGAGTACTTAGTACGACCAACTTGGGCTCTTTGTTGCTTCGTAGGAGGGCTTGTGGTATTGACATCGTCAACTGGACGTTTGCGTGACGGATTGGATGTCGGTTGTATGTCTGATAAGCTGCAGGCAACATTGGCGAGTTGGGATAGCGGTGAGTTTGGTGATAAGGGAACGTAAGCGGACGTTGAGGGAGAAGGAAAGTCAGGAGGGGGATCAGGGTCGGGAGGTTTATTTCGCTCCATTATTACGACAAAAACTACTTTATCAGTAAACAAACAATACAAACCCGAGTAACAACACAAGGACAACACAATAGAATAAAAACAAGTCACAACAAGTCACTGATTCACTGAATACAAATTAAAATTCAAGACACACGTGCTAACCAAATACACTCTGTGGCGAGAATCCCGACAGCTAATGTCAGTGTGAAAGTTTTGATACGGACAATAATTATTTTAAAATAGTATTTTGTTGCGAATTCCAAAAATAAGGTAAGTGTAGTTGATTAAATCGGTATAATATATTCTTTGAGTTAGTTTGCAGTATTTTTTTCCCCTAATTTTTCTCGTAAATAGTATTTTTTTGTTTTATAACCTAACATTGTGATCTTGTTTTGTTGGTAATCCACCTTTTTGTATTGAAAGTGCTTTCGGGTACGTTCAGAGTCGATAGGCATCTCTCCCTAATGATTGGGAGAGATGCCCAATGAAGTTTCAGGGTTAGATGCCTAGTAAATATTAATGATATTTTATCTTTTCAGATGCCAAATGAATACAAAAGAAAACCTTCTGGCTCTAATAGAGCTACGTGGAGTGAAGAAGACTTAGAAAAGGCCATTTCTCTAGTAAAAGATAAATCATTAAATTTTTTTCAAGCAAGTAAAGAATACAATATTCCTTACAGAACTCTTCGTCGTCGATTTCTCATAGGCAATACTAAAAAAGGACGACTTGGACCTGACTCTCTGTTTGGAAACAAAGAAAAAAAGATTGTTAATCATATTAAGAAGTTGCAAAGCCGTGGATTTGCACCTATTTTCACCAGAAAGAGACATAGAATACGAAATTCTTGGAGATATTTGTGTAGTGTGTGGGGAATATTATCACGCCACTAAAAAGAAATGCGACTGGTTACGGTGTGTTCAATGCGAAATGTGGTTTCATGAAGATTGCAGTGAAGATTCAGCGGAATGCCTAACATGTAATGTCTGATTATGTATTAATTATTTGTGTGCATCTATCCCTGGTATCTATAGGCAACTCACCCACATGCCTGGGAGAGATGCCTATTTTACATTATTTTTAAAAAATATTCTTGAATCAAAATATGTTACACAATAGTTCCAAATTTAATCTGAATGGCATAAATAAACAGTGATTCAAATAAACTATGTGTATTTCATTTAGTACCTTACATATATAATTAATAATGATTTTTTTTTTAAACTATAGGCAACTCTCCCTGACTTACCCTACTATATACTACTAGAGGTTAAATTGTTATGTTCCAATCCATTCTATGCATACTTTTGTTTCTAGGCTCGATATCCGATACCTTTCACCATAACAGTATTATAATATCTGTGCCATAACAAATTATTCAGATAAATTATTGTGGGTAATAAAGGTACGTTGTACCTATATAGGTTGTTATGTGACTGAACCTAAATAGTACATAACGTGTAAATAAATTGTGATGAGTTTAGTACTCATCACAATTTATTTACACGTAAAAGTAAATAAAAGATATTTTATTCAATTGTAAAGCTTTTTATTGTAAGTACCTTTACTATAAATTAATAATATTTTTCTATGGTTCATATTTTCATACAAATAATCGTTTTATTCACTCTCAGTTTCTGGTTGGATTCGAACCATCGACTCGTACCACCATACAAAGATAACATAGTTTTTTTAAATATTTTGATATTTACAATTATGATTCTGAATTTAGTATTAGAAAGAATTATGTACATAGATTACAATTTATATAACATCACACGTAAGTGTATATAACGGCACATGTAAGTATCTTACACAACAACACACAAGTGGTTGCTAGCTAACCATATCATTTATGTTTCAAGAATACCTACTTATTATACAATTTTGAACTTCAATAAATATTCTTTTACAATTGAACTGTTAGACTGGTACCTAAATACATGAGTGAAACATATCTACATAGAAAATTCTTATAAACTAACAAATAACACAAACTATACATCGCTACGTTCAAAAATAGCATAATAATAGTTTATAATGTTCTCACTGCTGAGACTCGGGCCTCCTCTCAACAGTGGTGATGAAATAATTTACACAAAGCAAAGTCGCTTGGGTTCGAACCATCGACTGGTACCACCAGACAAAGATAAGTAGGTACATAAAAAATATTATAACTAAATATCTTCTCTTCTACGCGCTACTTTTTGTATTCGCTGCCGTCGCCGTGCAGTATTAATCTTCTACTTGTCACTTTTTACTTCCATTTATATAATTTCCGTGCGATCTGAATCAAATGCTGGAAGAAGCAGTTTGCCCTGCAACAAATGAATTTACAGTTTTGTTAGACTATACTTACTGAACCCACACCTCAGAGACCTGAAGAATAAGTTAGGAAATGAGTAAGACATAATATATTTTTCATACCTTTTAATTCCTTGATGTCCAATGTTTAAATTCCTAGACATTTGGCATTTTTTTCAACTCGTCTCAAAATAATTTCCGGCAGTACACATGTTTTAAAGAAAGTTACCAACTTCGGCATCATAGCATTGATAAATTCCTCATCCCGGTTAACTTCTTTTACAGCCAATGGTTGGGTGACAGATATAAAGCAAATGAAATAACATTTATTCATTTTGGTAATTCGCAATTGACCCTGGACCTAGAATCAAAATAATAATAGCTGTTAAAAAGAAACAATCCAAGAAATCATCATCATCATCATCATCGGCCTATTAATGTTCCCACTGCTGGGACAGGCCTCCTCTCTATGAGAGCCTGCCCGCCTGCCTAGGTTCGAACCCACGACTTACTGAACGTAAGTCAGGGCCGCCACCACTGGGCCACCGCTGCTCTCTACTCAATGTTCTATTTCATATAAATTATATTCTAAACACAAACATAAAATAAAAAATAAAAAAAATCTGGTTGTACCTGCCGTGTTAATATCTACTCGCTAATTACATTTCCTATGTGTTTCTCTTTCAGAATTTGTACGCAGAACATGATGTTTAATACGTAGTATTGAACATCCACAATTTACACATAATTGTCGTTGGTGACCACTACTTGTGTTTTGAGAGCCAACATCCAGCAAGAATGAGAGACCAAGCACTGGGCTGTAAACTGTAAATAAGACATATGCATATTTATTTTTGTTCAGTTTGTACGGATAATAGAAAAGATTATTTAAAAACTGCTAAACAGAACATTAGCTTACCACTAGCAGTCCATAGTCGAATTTCTGATAGTATTTCAACGGGTTTCAGAGGCCGTCTCCTGCGATGCATAATATCAAAGCCGCAATTGCCGCATCACATTGGTTCCTAAATCCTCATTCCTAGTAGGGCAACAAGATCGTGCGCAGGAGTGTTCATGCCTAGGTTGTCATATAAAGCCGGTTCAACGTTTAACAAAATAGCGCCAGGGTCATCGTCATGAGCAGATTGAGTATCCAAGGGTAAAGCCGGGTCTTCAATAAAAGCGGTATAGGAGTCCATTATAACAAAATGAAAAAAACTTCGCAAAAGTACATAATCGAAACCACATTGAAATTTGAATGTTTTTATTTTCATTTCATTGTATGCATTTGTCATTATTGACAGTTGGTGTAGCCAGGTAAAATGATTTAAAGGCCAAAATCAATGAGTGTTTTATTTGTTTTTAATATAATTAAAAGAAAATAAATATAATCGTTTGAAAATCACTTGATTACAGATTTTTAAGAAAATGTAATCGTATTTTTATAATTTTTCGAAATCGATTAGTATCTTTCCTGTAAGAATAATCACAGATATAATTAATGTGGCAACACCGAATCAGTGTCCAACCATAAAATGAACGATTCCCTTTAGAGTAGGTACATACCGGTATGTGATGTGATGACAATCAACGAGTGTTGCTAACGTTTGATTTTGTATTTCCTCTTCTAAATCTTATACTTTTTTAAAGTTTTAAGGGTAATTACTAAATATAATTCTACATCACCTTGAAAAGCATCCATTGTACATAAAAATAACACTTACCGTCAATAAAAAAACACTTCACTTTTCCATAAAAACTCTTTCACGGACGTTTGAATGGTTCTCAGTAGTAGAGTCGCCAAATATGCTAAACCTGAATGGTGCTTACTACTCAGTTAGCCGTTCAGACGAGCGAAATTTGAACTACAGCTACCATTTTGAGAACGACATTTTGCTGACAGTTAAAAACCCCGAAACATAAATAAACGATGTACAGCAGTCTCTGATTTACAAGTTGTAGGATGTTCTGATATTTAAAAAAACTGACCAAAAATACTGCCCTACGTTTCCCCTTTTTCTTGGTAAACTTCTTAAATGGCAAGACCAATTTATCTTGACGCACTTTGTGTGCTAATAATATTAAAATTTGCAATAGTTATGAAAAACCAAAGTGGTTTGTCTGTGTACCTATTCACTTATCTTGCTGGTTTCACATGAATTAAATATGATTCAATATTGATTGAATCATATTTAGATGTAAGATGAAGATGAAAATGATGATGTAGATGTAATCTTTTTACTTACATACAGTAGAAAGATTTTTAAATCCTTAGGTACCTACTTTAAATTAAAAGTAGATAATACAATAATTACATTAGTATTGTATCTGTGTGAACCAAAGGCACGTCGCAGATATTTTTTTTCACTTTCTGGCATTCTCTCTCATCTCCAAATAAAAATCATTTTATCAATCATAAAATGTAAAATTAGCGGGCAAACCCGCGCGCTAGCGCAAACTTGCTATAAACACAATTTTGATTCGCAAGATGTCAAGACAATTATAACGCATGGGCTGACTGGAGGAATGGCACAGCGCCATCTATAAATAATAAATGTTTACCGAACGTAAACTCGTATTACAACAGTTACGAACTTTTTCTCGTGGTTCTAAATATTTCTGTCAGATGGCGCGATTCAGTTCACTCACACATGTAAAGATTTTTCGTTTTTTATTGGGTCAAATTCTCCTAGAAATACTGTTTTTTTATAAAATTTGGGCGATTTGCGACCATAATACATTATAAAGTACCATTATACTTGCTTTTATTCTGTAGAAACCGTTTATTTACGGAGATTACAGAGCTTGGAAAATGTATGGCGAGGTCTGTCTAGGCAATCACCTTAAGGTGAAAGCGTCAGGGTGGCTCGCGAAATTCAAATTTTCTTACGTTTTTTGCAATTTCCTGGGCAGTGCTAAGTTTTATGTTGATAAACATATCGGTCGCGACTGTAAGACTTATTATGTTACAGAATTATAACCATCAATACAACCCTCCATGTTCATAAGAGTCGAAAAAGGACTTTGACCGTGAAAAATTCGTTAATCGACTCTTACGAACTTGGAAGGTTGTTTTGATGATTTTGATGATTATAATTCGGTAACATAATACGTCTTACAGTCGCGACCGATATGTTTATCAACATACAACTTAGCACTGCCCTGCAAATAGCAAAAAACGTAAGAAAATTTGAATATCGCGGGCTACCTTGAAGCAGGACCTTAATCATTGCTAATCGGAGAGGTCGGTCAAAGCTCATTGTAGATGGCGGGTAAGTCTCACCAATGAGGTCAAGCTATTTTGATATATAAAATAGATTGATAGAATGACGGTGTTTGGACCTAGCTATATCAGCACCATTACTTTTATGGAAATCTTTCCCATTAATCTGAAACTATTTGATCCTAACCAGTTCAGGCTGATTCTCCAGGGTAGCCCGCGAAATAAAAATTTCTTACGTTTTTTGCAATTTGCAGACCAACCAGCTTAGCATGACCGGAGAAACGAGAGAGACTCGACAAATCTTTTGTTCATCTGTCATTAAATCGACAAAATGACAGTGTGCACGACACAGGAATAACCTAGGTACATAAGTGTTCAATAATAAGTGTTTAGCGATAAGATAGTGTTTGTATATAACTTGAAATAAATCATATTTTTTCTTTGCGTTTAATTACCTAGTCCGTAGACCTATAAGAGTCAAAACTGTGTCAGAATATGTATTTATTTTTTCCCTATAAGAATATAAGTCTAATTAGTCAACTAAGTCATAGGACTAATTAGCAATCTCATAATTAGAATATTGTAAGTAAATGATTGTTCATCCCAGCCACTAGAGGCGCCACTTGTACCATCGGCAATAAAAGCTTAAGTACTAGAACACGTTACTGTAACGAGAGCCGTTTTTATAAAATTGATTATTTTTATGTGTAAAATTAAGATTATAAGACTGAAACTTATGTAATAAATAGAGTTAAGCAATATGTATGTATAGAATAGTAAATAAACATTGTAAGGGGTGTCCTACCACATGAAAATGCATGAGTTTAGGTTTCCCATACAAAAGAGCACCTGCGCTCTGATTGGTCAGGGGGCGTGGCGATTAGTGCCGTGTGCAAAATATGGCCTATAAAAAAGGAGCATTTTCGGTGGTCGGGCATTCCAAAAATCAGCATTGTACGAAGAACATCAATAAAGAAGCAGTATGAAAATCCAAGTCTTTATTTAGAAGAAGGAATCCCGGTGCCCTCCCCCGCTTATACTCTTCTGCCTACACCCTGCAAGCAAGGGATCTTCAGCCCCACAAATAATCTCCCAGTCGACGATTCACGCCCGCCATCAGCGACACGTCGCAGAACCAGGCTCAACTGAGCGGTCCTGTACATTATTGGTCCTTCGCAGCCGGATCGTCAGCCAGCATCAAGAAAAATGGTTCTAACACGCAGTCAAGACGGAGAACGAACGAAACGCCGGCTGGAAGAGCTGAGAACACCCACGGCCATAGAAGAGGCCGCATCAGGCAACCCCTCGACGAGTGACGCGCCGAACACCGCTACCGACACGTCGGGCACCAGCAGCGGAACAAACGGTTCGACCGCCACCACGTCGGGAACAGAAGACACGAGTGCCGCGTCCCATCAAGAAAAAACATCGCAGCACACGTTACGAAAAAAGGGCAACCGATCACGCTGTTCCGTAGTTTCACACAAAAAGAAACTAGCGGAGCTCAAAGCGAAAGAAAAACTCGCTGAATTAAAACTCGAGCGAACAAGAGCCGAGATGGAGTTACAACAAGTACGGGTCCAGCGACTTCAAGCAGAAGAAGACACCTCAGAAGACGACGAGGAAGGGGAAGACGACCTAGCTTCAGTCCGCATCAACACGTGGCTGAAAGAACCTGAAGCGGGCCACCCACAGTCATCACAAGAGGCGGAGAAGAAGCAGGAAGATCCCGTCGAAGTGACACCAACAAAAGAAGAATCACGTCAACCATTAATAGACGTGTCAACCCTCGCCGCCGCTCTCTCTCAAGCGGTACGAAGCACAAGGGAACCGCCAAAATACATTCAAGAACTACCGCTATTCAACGGAAGCTGCGCAGACTGGCTCGGCTTCAAGGCGGCATATGAAGAAACATTGAAATACTTCACGAGAACAGAAAACTTGGCGCGAATACGTCGTAGTCTACGGGGAACAGCGAAAGAAGCGGTTGGCTGTCTAATAGTGAGCCAACCAGATCCAGAGATCGTCATCGATGCCCTACAGAGAAGATTCGGAAGACCAGAAGCACTCATCCACGTCGAAATAGAGAAGCTCAAGTCACTGAACCGGGTCACAGACAGCCCAAGAGATCTGTGCATCTTCGCCGGTCGAGTGACGAACATAGTGGGCACCATCGAAGCGCTGAAGAAACCTCAATACCTACACAGTCCTGAAATGGCGCGAATAGTCAACGAAAAACTCACGCCTATACTGAAAAACAAGTGGTACGACTACGCCGCGCTGAAAAAAGGAGATATACCAGAGTTGAAGAAAGTCTCCATGTTCCTAAACGAAGAAGCGGACAAGTGTGGCGCCTACGCGCTACCAGAGATGACCAGCGACGACTCTACGGGAAAAGAGCGCAAGAATAAAAGAACAGAACGCACCTTCGCCGCGGAGAAGAGATCTTCATCGGACGACAACTGCCCGCAGTGTAAACAAAACCACAAACTACCTGACTGCCAGCAGTTCGTCGCTCTCGACACCAACGCAAGATGGGAGGTAGCAAAGAAGAATAACATCTGCTACCGCTGCCTACGTAGTAAACATCGCCGCATCCAATGCAGAGCTCCGCCATGTGGGAAACATGGGTGCCCCATGAGACACCATAAGCTGCTTCATCATGAGAAGAATCAAGACTCAACGGGCGACGCCACGAAGAAAGAAACGGCAGCGCCAGCGGTAGAAGTCACGTCAACAGCCAAGCCATGTGACCATCGACGCGCCTACCTCAAGATTGCGCCCGTCATAATAAAGGGGCCGCACTCCAGCATCGAGACATACGCATTACTAGACGAAGGCAGCACAGTCACACTGGTCGACGCATCGATAGCTGACGTCATCGGAGCCGACGGACCCACCAACACTATGTGGATCCAAGGCATCGGAAACGAGATGAGACACGACACCAGCAAGGTCATCAACCTCGCCATAAAGGGAAAATACGCAGAGGAAGAATACAAGATAGAAGCCGCGCGCACTGTTGAGAGATTGAACTTCACGCCAGAGACAGTGTACGACCGCCACCTGGAAGACTGCGAGCATCTGAACGACATCAAAGATCAGATCACATACGAACACGCCTCGCCCAAGCTGTTAATTGGTCAAGATAACTGGCACCTCATAGTGTCAAGAAAACTACGCACCGGACGTCGCAACCAGCCAGTTGCCTCCCTCACGCAACTCGGTTGGGTGCTGCATGGCTGTCACAGCTCACTATCAGCCACTGTAGCTTTCTGTGGAAAACTAAAAAACCAAGAAGAGGAGCCTTCGATTGAAGAGAAAATCAAGGATTATTTCAAACTTGAATCCTTGTGCATCGAACCAAAGAAACCAAAAGAAGATCCTGAACAGAGAGCCATACAGATATTGGAAGAAACGAGCAAGAGACTGCCCGACGGAAGATTTGAAACCGGTCTGCTGTGGAAAGAAAAGAACTTCTACATACCAAATAACTATAACGAAGCTGAGCGGCGCCTGCGTTCCCTAGAGAAAAAACTAGACAAAGATCAAGATCTGAAGATAAAATACGAAGAAAGAATAAATAACCTATTCAAATCCGGTTATGCAGAACGAGCACCCGTCCCAGCACCAGAGGGAAAGACCTGGTACTTGCCCCACTTCCCGGTCATCAACCCAGCGAAACCACACAAGCCGCCTCGACTGGTTCACGACGCGTCTGCCAAGGGCACCGGCATGTGTCTCAACGACATGCTATACCCAGGGCCGGACCTCCTACAGTCCCTCCCTGGAGTGATTATGCGATTCAGACAATACGCATACGCAGTCAGTGGAGACATCAAAGAAATGTTTATGCAGGTGAAGATCAGACAAGAAGACAGAGACGCTCTCAGATTCCTGTGGAGAGGCGAACGGCGGGAGGGCAAACCGGAAGAATATCGCATGACGTCGGTCATATTCGGATCCACGTCATCACCATGCACCGCTCTCTACATAAAAAACAAGAATGCGAGCGAGTTTGCATCCACTTACCCAGCGGCAGCAGCAGCAATACAGAAGAATCACTACATGGACGACTACCTACAAAGCTTCCCCACTATCACGGAAGCGAGGGAAACAACAAAAACAGTCGATTTCATACACAAGAAGGCAGGGTTCGTGCTAGATGGGTGGACATCAAACGACGTGAGAACCATAGAAGAATTCAACCCACCAGAACAAAACAAGTCAGCCACAGTGAGCCTAGGTGGCACCGAAACCGAGAAAACGCTCGGGCTACTCTGGTACGTGAAAGAAGATCACATCGGGTTCAACACAAACACGATCAAGATACCGGCAGAGGTCAGAGAAAACCAGCGCTCTCCAACAAAACGAGAGGCCCTCAGCATTATAATGGCGCTCTTCGACCCACTGGGGCTGATATCGCCAATCACCACTCCAGCCAAGAGAATATTCCAAGACACCTGGAGCTACAAAACCGACTGGGATGACCCCATACCAACAGAGCTGGAAGAAAGATGGAAAAATTGGATGACGTCACTCAGCACAATCAAACAGCTGAGAGTCCCACGGTGTTATGACGTCGAACCCAGCATCTCACGACAGCTGCACACCTTCGTCGACGCGAGCGAGCAAGCCTACGCCGCCGCCACGTACTGGAGAACAGAAAGAGCCGACGGCAGCGTGCACGTAGCCCTAGCGGCAGCCAAGAGCCGTGTGACACCACTAAAACCAGTGTCCATGCCCAGGCTCGAACTACAAGCCGCCTTGCTGGGCGCCCGCCTCGCACAAACCGTCAGAAGAGAGCACGAGTACGAGGTCGCAAGTCAGACGTACTGGAGCGACTCACGCACAGCACTAGTGTGGATCCGATCAGAGCCACGCACCTACAAGTCATTCGTGGCCCATCGCCTCGCCGAAATAGAAGAAACAACAAAGAAAAACGAGTGGCGATGGCTATCAACAAAAGACAACGTAGCTGACGACGCAACGCGAGAGACGCCAGACAACTTCACTGCCACTCACAGATGGTTTCAAGGACCCTCATTCCTGCGAAACCCCGAATCCCAGTGGCCCCAGGAAGAAAAAACGGTGAAATACGACACCGGAGAAGAAAAAGAAAAATGCAACCTACAACAGCTGGAGAGCAGCCCAGGTCAGAGCCCTCTCCCTCACATAGAAAAGTTCTCCAAGTGGCTTCGACTCATAAGAACAACAGCAAGAGTGTTACAATTCATCGAACTCTGCCGACCCCGCAAAAGTATAGTCGCAGCTGCAAGAAAACGCACGATGAAAACAAAGGTCAACGACCCCGACTGGCGAAAAACAAAGAAAAAACCAACCCCAGCGCGAGTGACAAACGACTCGCCCCGCGCCACCGTTCGCTACCACGAGATACCCGCCTCGTACCTAACAAGGGCGGAAAACCTGTGGATAAAAGCAAGTCAAAAGGAGAGCTTCACAGCTGAGATCGACCGCATAACCAGAGGTCATCCACCTAGCAACAACGATCGTCTATGTCAGCTCAGCGTGTACATCGACGAAGAGGGCATCATACGCCTGAGAGGACGAGTGAACGCAGCGCAAAACATACAAGAAGATACCTCCAATCCTCCCATATTGGAAGGTAAACAAACCTACACTCGCCTGTACATAGCTTATGTACATGAAAAACTACATCACGGCGGTGTGGAAATGATCGTGAACGAGTTACGACAACGACTGTGGATATTGAAACTACGTCCGGCAGTAAGAAACACAATAAAGAGCTGCCTACCGTGCCGCATCAAGAAGGCGCGACCAGCTGTTCCTCTCACGGGCGACCTACCAGCTGCACGCCTGGCACACCACGCGCGACCGTTCACATTCACTGGACTCGACTACTTCGGCCCAATCGAAGTAACAGTCGCTCGCCACCACGAGAAAAGGTACGGCGCGCTCTTCACCTGCATGACCTCCAGGGCGATCCATATAGAGATCGCACACTCGCTGAGCGCCGACTCAGCGATATCGGCACTAAGAAGATTCATGGCCAGACGAGGCTGCCCCAAGGAAATGTGGAGCGACAACGCCACATGCTTCAAAGCAGCAGAGAAGGAACTCTGCGAAGCCGCACTCGAAGCCATGCACCACGAGACCGCGTGCCACCCCATCAAGTGGAGATATATTCCACCCTCAGCACCATTCATGGGAGGAACATGGGAGAGAATGGTACGGTCAGTAAAAGAAGCCCTGCGCGTCACATTGAACGAGCGATACCCGAGCGACGAGACGCTGTCCACGCTGCTGGTCGAAGTCGAGAACACGGTCAACTCACGACCCCTGACCCACGTCTCTGTCGACCCCCAAGAGCCAGAAGCCTTGACGCCGAACCACATACTCATCGGGCCTAATTCCCACGTCCCGGTGCCCGGCCACTTCGAAGAAAGCGACGTCACAGCTCGCCAGCAATGGAAGCGAGCCCAGGTGTTGGCCGACATGTTCTGGAGAAGATGGGTCAAGGAGTACTTGCCACTACTTCAGCAGCGGCGGGAGCCAACCAGCACAGGCAGCCAACCTAAAGTGGGTGACCTAGTCATCATCTGCGACAGCAACCTGCCACGGAACACATGGCCACGAGGAATCATCAGCCAGCTGTACCCGGGAGCCGACGGGGAGGTTCGAGTCGTGGACGTCACCACCAGCAGCGGCCACATCCTGCGTCGCCCTACCAGGAAGATCGTCGTACTACCAACGGAGTCGCGGCCTCGCGACGGCGGGAGAATGTGCACGACACAGGAATAACCTAGGTACATAAGTGTTCAATAATAAGTGTTTAGCGATAAGATAGTGTTTGTATATAACTTGAAATAAATCATATTTTTTCTTTGCGTTTAATTACCTAGTCCGTAGACCTATAAGAGTCAAAACTGTGTCAGAATATGTATTTATTTTTTCCCTATAAGAATATAAGTCTAATTAGTCAACTAAGTCATAGGACTAATTAGCAATCTCATAATTAGAATATTGTAAGTAAATGATTGTTCATCCCAGCCACTAGAGGCGCCACTTGTACCATCGGCAATAAAAGCTTAAGTACTAGAACACGTTACTGTAACGAGAGCCGTTTTTATAAAATTGATTATTTTTATGTGTAAAATTAAGATTATAAGACTGAAACTTATGTAATAAATAGAGTTAAGCAATATGTATGTATAGAATAGTAAATAAACATTGTAAGGGGTGTCCTACCACATGAAAATGCATGAGTTTAGGTTTCCCATACAAAAGAGCACCTGCGCTCTGATTGGTCAGGGGGCGTGGCGATTAGTGCCGTGTGCAAAATATGGCCTATAAAAAAGGAGCATTTTCGGTGGTCGGGCATTCCAAAAATCAGCATTGTACGAAGAACATCAATAAAGAAGCAGTATGAAAATCCAAGTCTTTATTTAGAAGAAGGAATCCCGGTGCCCTCCCCCGCTTATACTCTTCTGCGTACACCCTGCAAGCAAGGGATCTTCAGCCCCACAAATAATCTCCCAGTCGACGATTCACGCCCGCCATCAGCGACACGTCGCAGAACCAGGCTCAACTGAGCGGTCCTGTACAGACAGATGAACAAAAGATTTGTCGACTCTTTGTCATGTCTACGGTGGTCATGCTACGCCGACAGTGCTAGGTTGTATGTTGGTAAAAAAATTTGTTCGCGACTGTAAGACGCATGTTGTTACAGAATTATATTCTTGTAAGATTTCTCATTAGCTGTAGCTAACGAGCAATCTTACAAGAATCTTCTTCTTAGTATGGTGTACCATACTGTTAACGTCGGTTGAACGTCCGAAAGGGAAGTACGTACCTGTAGTTGCATCTCACTGGCTCCAAACAGATGTTTAGACGCGCAGAGCCGGTGCAGCATATCATCGGGCATCGGCTCGCGAGTCTGGAAGTGACGAGCGAACCGACGGATCACCTGCAAGGTAATTATTATGGTAATTAGTGCCTGTGCCAACCGCTCGAGTCAGTCTTCAAGGTTGAACCACGCCTGCCGAGGTCGGAACGCGGATGGCTGATTACATGGCAAGTCCCCTCCGAACCACGTTCAGCTAGTCTCGGCTGGTGATTTATAGATATATAGCTCAATACTTTATTGCATTCCACAATGTAGGCTTAGGTGGTAAACATAATATATTTAGAGACAATCATGGACCCTGTCGGGCACAGCAAAAGTAAGATATGTGGAGAGGACTTATCATTTACAAGTCATTTCATAAACAATTTTTACATTTTGTCGAAAACTCATTTAAAGCTAACACAACACGGATTGTAACGCTAACAATACGAAAATAAAATAGAACACTTGAAATTTGGATAATGTTTACAATTTAAAAATAAATAATACAATTCAAATTTGAAAAGAATCATTTCAATACTTTTAGTAAAATAATAAAAGACTCATGTCATTAAAAAAATGACAGTGCTGGTGCGTGGCGCGGCCCAGCATGGAGTGTAGTGGTCCACCGTGGAACAGTTACCTGCGGGCTACTGGCGAAGTACTCCATGAGCACGGAGGGCACCTCGGCGAGGTCGGTGGCACAGCGGGTCCCGGACACGTGCTGGTGCGTGGCGCGGCCCAGCATGGAGTGTAGTGGTCCACCGTGGAACAGTTACCTGCGGGCTACTGGCGAAGTACTCCATGAGCACGGAGGGCACCTCGGCGAGGTCGGTGGCACAGCGGGTCCCGGACACGTGCTGGTGCGTGGCGCGGCCCAGCATGGAGTGTAGTGGTCCACCGTGGAACAGTTACCTGCGGGCTACTGGCGAAGTACTCCATGAGCACGGAGGGCACCTCGGCGAGGTCGGTGGCACAGCGGGTCCCGGACACGTGCTGGTGCGTGGCGCGGCC
This sequence comes from Xestia c-nigrum, assembly GCA_916618015.1. Classification (NCBI taxonomy): domain Eukaryota; kingdom Metazoa; phylum Arthropoda; class Insecta; order Lepidoptera; family Noctuidae; genus Xestia; species Xestia c-nigrum. The sequence continues at coordinate 5,211,402 of OU745245.1, read as the reverse complement.
CAGCATGGAGTGTAGTGGTCCACCGTGGAACAGTTACCTGCGGGCTACTGGCGAAGTACTCCATGAGCACGGAGGGCACCTCGGCGAGGTCGGTGGCACAGCGGGTCCCGGACACGTGCTGGTGCGTGGCGCGGCCCAGCATGGAGTGTAGTGGTCCACCGTGGAACAGTTACCTGCGGGCTACTGGCGAAGTACTCCATGAGCACGGAGGGCACCTCGGCGAGGTCGGTGGCACAGCGGGTCCCGGACACGTGCTGGTGCGTGGCGCGGCCCAGCATGGAGTGTAGTGGTCCACCGTGGAACAGTTACCTGCGGGCTACTGGCGAAGTACTCCATGAGCACGGAGGGCACCTCGGCGAGGTCGGTGGCACAGCGGGTCCCGGACACGTGCTGGTGCGTGGCGCGGCCCAGCATGGAGTGTAGTGGTCCACCGTGGAACAGTTACCTGCGGGCTACTGGCGAAGTACTCCATGAGCACGGAGGGCACCTCGGCGAGGTCGGTGGCACAGCGGGTCCCGGACACGTGCTGGTGCGTGGCGCGGCCCAGCATGGAGTGTAGTGGTCCACCGTGGAACAGTTACCTGCGGGCTACTGGCGAAGTACTCCATGAGCACGGAGGGCACCTCGGCGAGGTCGGTGGCACAGCGGGTCCCGGACACGTGCTGGTGCGTGGCGCGGCCCAGCATGGAGTGTAGTGGTCCACCGTGGAACAGTTACCTGCGGGCTACTGGCGAAGTACTCCATGAGCACGGAGGGCACCTCGGCGAGGTCGGTGGCACAGCGGGTCCCGGACACGTGCTGGTGCGTGGCGCGGCCCAGCATGGAGTGTAGTGGTCCACCGTGGAACAGTTACCTGCGGGCTACTGGCGAAGTACTCCATGAGCACGGAGGGCACCTCGGCGAGGTCGGTGGCACAGCGGGTCCCGGACACGTGCTGGTGCGTGGCGCGGCCCAGCATGGAGTGTAGTGGTCCACCGTGGAACAGTTACCTGCGGGCTACTGGCGAAGTACTCCATGAGCACGGAGGGCACCTCGGCGAGGTCGGTGGCACAGCGGGTCCCGGACACGTGCTGGTGCGTGGCGCGGCCCAGCATGGAGTGTAGTGGTCCACCGTGGAACAGTTACCTGCGGGCTACTGGCGAAGTACTCCATGAGCACGGAGGGCACCTCGGCGAGGTCGGTGGCACAGCGGGTCCCGGACACGTGCTGGTGCGTGGCGCGGCCCAGCATGGAGTGTAGTGGTCCACCGTGGAACAGTTACCTGCGGGCTACTGGCGAAGTACTCCATGAGCACGGAGGGCACCTCGGCGAGGTCGGTGGCACAGCGGGTCCCGGACACGTGCTGGTGCGTGGCGCGGCCCAGCATGGAGTGTAGTGGTCCACCGTGGAACAGTTACCTGCGGGCTACTGGCGAAGTACTCCATGAGCACGGAGGGCACCTCGGCGAGGTCGGTGGCACAGCGGGTCCCGGACACGTGCTGGTGCGTGGCGCGGCCCAGCATGGAGTGTAGTGGTCCACCGTGGAACAGTTACCTGCGGGCTACTGGCGAAGTACTCCATGAGCACGGAGGGCACCTCGGCGAGGTCGGTGGCACAGCGGGTCCCGGACACGTGCTGGTGCGTGGCGCGGCCCAGCATGGAGTGTAGTGGTCCACCGTGGAACAGTTACCTGCGGGCTACTGGCGAAGTACTCCATGAGCACGGAGGGCACCTCGGCGAGGTCGGTGGCACAGCGGGTCCCGGACACGTGCTGGTGCGTGGCGCGGCCCAGCATGGAGTGTAGTGGTCCACCGTGGAACAGTTACCTGCGGGCTACTGGCGAAGTACTCCATGAGCACGGAGGGCACCTCGGCGAGGTCGGTGGCACAGCGGGTCCCGGACACGTGCTGGTGCGTGGCGCGGCCCAGCATGGAGTGTAGTGGTCCACCGTGGAACAGTTACCTGCGGGCTACTGGCGAAGTACTCCATGAGCACGGAGGGCACCTCGGCGAGGTCGGTGGCACAGCGGGTCCCGGACACGTGCTGGTGCGTGGCGCGGCCCAGCATGGAGTGTAGTGGTCCACCGTGGAACAGTTACCTGCGGGCTACTGGCGAAGTACTCCATGAGCACGGAGGGCACCTCGGCGAGGTCGGTGGCACAGCGGGTCCCGGACACGTGCTGGTGCGTGGCGCGGCCCAGCATGGAGTGTAGTGGTCCACCGTGGAACAGTTACCTGCGGGCTACTGGCGAAGTACTCCATGAGCACGGAGGGCACCTCGGCGAGGTCGGTGGCACAGCGGGTCCCGGACACGTGCTGGTGCGTGGCGCGGCCCAGCATGGAGTGTAGTGGTCCACCGTGGAACAGTTACCTGCGGGCTACTGGCGAAGTACTCCATGAGCACGGAGGGCACCTCGGCGAGGTCGGTGGCACAGCGGGTCCCGGACACGTGCTGGTGCGTGGCGCGGCCCAGCATGGAGTGTAGTGGTCCACCGTGGAACAGTTACCTGCGGGCTACTGGCGAAGTACTCCATGAGCACGGAGGGCACCTCGGCGAGGTCGGTGGCACAGCGGGTCCCGGACACGTGCTGGTGCGTGGCGCGGCCCAGCATGGAGTGTAGTGGTCCACCGTGGAACAGTTACCTGCGGGCTACTGGCGAAGTACTCCATGAGCACGGAGGGCACCTCGGCGAGGTCGGTGGCACAGCGGGTCCCGGACACGTGCTGGTGCGTGGCGCGGCCCAGCATGGAGTGTAGTGGTCCACCGTGGAACAGTTACCTGCGGGCTACTGGCGAAGTACTCCATGAGCACGGAGGGCACCTCGGCGAGGTCGGTGGCACAGCGGGTCCCGGACACGTGCTGGTGCGTGGCGCGGCCCAGCATGGAGTGTAGTGGTCCACCGTGGAACAGTTACCTGCGGGCTACTGGCGAAGTACTCCATGAGCACGGAGGGCACCTCGGCGAGGTCGGTGGCACAGCGGGTCCCGGACACGTGCTGGTGCGTGGCGCGGCCCAGCATGGAGTGCAGAGCGTGGCCCATCTCATGGAACAGGTTGTCTACACCTCCCGCTGATAGCAAGGCTGGCCCTGACCGGTGCCCGCCGCTTAGCGATAACATCACTACGACTATTGGATTCTGGAAAAATGTCTTGTAAATCTTCTATCGACAAAACTTAACAAGTCACCTACATAGTAATGAAACACATAAACTTTGAAAACCAAAAATAAGCCTATTCAAGTCTTGGATTTTTCTAAAATATACCGACACATGGTTCATTTGTTTTGGTGATATTACGGAAAGGGAAATTACCGCTATTGTCATCACAGACAGAAACTATGAATACGATCATCAGCGCATCTAAGCCGCGTTCAAGAGCTCAGAAACTCGGAAACTCCACGCACCTGATAACTGCCATCCGGCAGCAGCTTCCCGCCCTGTATGGTGAAGTGGCAGTCCTGATGCGGCTTGCCAGGTCTCTCGTACAGGTCGCAGTAGATGTAGCCCAGTAGGCCTTCAGACTCGTGTACCACGCCCAGCTTGTATACGTCCGGGGACCACGACTCGCCTGGGGTAACGAAAAGTTTAGGTTTGTGGGTGGGGTAGTACTTAATCTCACTGTGTCACACGTAACTACTTACTAGCTGCACTGTACTAACTTCCACCCACAGCTTCACTGGATTTATTTAACTCACGGGAATGTCATAGCTTTAAATATTCTAATAAAAAACTACCGATAGAAAAAAAAAAACATTTCAAAATATAAATAAAACTATTATTTACTAGCTGACCCGGCGAACTTCGTACCGCCTAATAGTAAGGATAACGCCATCTACTGGCATACCAGAACCAGCATAATTCATTTTATAATGACATTTTAATTAGAGATGGCGTTGTATTAGGTTTTTTTCGTGACTTTTTCAATTTTTTCTCAGCGTTTAAACCTTCCCTGAACTATCACGAATATTTTAAGACCAAAATTAGCCAAATCGGTCCAGCCGTTCTCGAGTTTTAACGAGACTAACGAACAGCTATTAATTTTATATATAGAAGATTATTATAATCCTACATATTATATTGTCCCACTGCAGGGCAAAGGCCACCTCTACCTCCTTCCACTTGTCCGACTTAGGCCTTTGAGAAAGGAGCTTCCTCAAAGGCCTAAGTCCCTTTCAACAGCTCATCCCGCCATTTCCTTGTGGGCCTGACGCATTGTCGTTTCTTGCTTCCCATTAGTAATTAGATCAGTAGTTCCGAATATTACCCCCTCCTTTCAAACGTTTACCTCTTTATAAAATTAGTACCGAAAATAGTTTGTTTCTGATCTTATACATATAAGGATTACGTTACGAATCGCACTTACCTGGCAACATTTCTTCAGCCTTCAAACTAATTCCATACAGTTCCTCACAGAGCATATTAAGGCCTTCCATGCACCCACCCAGCGAGAAGTACGGGCTAAAGTCTGAGTTGGCAACATTGAGCAGTTGCGTCTTCGCCTTATGTGTGAAGTAGGGGGTGTCCCAGCACATAAGACTGTTCTGGTAAGAAGTTTCTTGCTTCTTCATTTTGAGCATAGCATCGAAGTCTATTTTCGCTCGGTCGTAGAGATTATCTGAGAGAATGTCGAGGAATTGTCGCACGTTTGCTGATGTTTCCATTGTACTCGCTTTTATCGCTCTGCAGGGGCAAAATGTACCAATATTACTTACAGACGTAGAATTTCTTTTATCTTTACTCTCTGTGGGATCATCATTAGCTCGGTACTTGATTTCAAGTATAATTTAGGAAACTTTCATGTGATTTTCTTAAGAACTCAGTCAAACATGTACTTAATTTTTTTGATGATTTCATCAACAATGTCGTTAACAAAGTTTTTGTGTATGAATGTCGATGACTAAAAGAGTAGGAGAAGACTAAGGAAACGATGGATGGACTGTGTGAAATACAAATTTGATATAATATGATGACCTGAAAGTGGATGATTACTAAGATGACGACTCCGGAACAAGAATACCAATCGCAAATAAATTGGAAAAAGGGCAGTAGACCGCCACACACTTATTTACTTCTTCGTTTTTTTTTGTTTCTTACCTATCTGCATAGCTCTGGAAGCCACATATGGAGGCCATCTCATGCCGTGCCTCGAGTGTGGTGGACAGTAGCTGGTGCTGTGACTTGTCGGGCGCGAGGTACAGTCGGTACGCTGCCTCGCGTGCCGCCGCCTCCCCGCACTCCGCGTATACCCCGCTCACTATTATATCGTCACCGTCACTGCTGAAGCTGATGACCAAAGAATACGTATACGGTGTAAAAAGATCTCCACCATAAAACTATGCAATGTGTCTATGTAAAAGTAAAGTATTTTAATGTTGAGAAAAACATATTGCTGGGTTGCTATTATCAACACCTGTATTGTTCACTTGGCAATCTTCGTGTATCCGAATTAGCAAAAAATAGCATAATAATATAATTAGCAAAAAATAGCATAATAATATAATTAGCAAAAAATAGCATAATAATATAATTAACAAAAAATTTCAACGTTGCGCAACAGATTATTTATTGCAATAGATAAAGTTTCAAATGTTAACTGTCGCGTTTAATTACATAAAAGCGCAGCAGCATTGCGTGTTTACTTGTATAAAGATTTATCTTTGTTGGGTAACCTACTCCGATCGCAAGTCGTCATCTATCACTACAAAGTTTTGAAATGTTTTTCGAAGTGCACCCAAATGATGGTAAGACCATGGAAATTATTCCATGGCCTTACCATCATGCATTCGTATTTCCGAAGATAGACGATGATTGCCGATGCGCATGCTTTTCCAGGGGGAATCTGTAGACAGAGATAAGCAACATTTCATGTACTCACAATTGCCGGACGTTAGAAGGCACAGCGGACCGTGGTACCCTCCTGGGTTTCGCAGCCCCTGCCATGAACCGCTGCCCAGTTTGTAGGATGATGTCATTGAGAGCCACCACTCTTCGCCTGCGTTCCTCGGCTAACTGGATGCCGCTTTGTTCGAAGTCAAACAGAAACAACTCCGCTAGATGCTGGTCCCCCGATTTGCCGCGCCTTACGGAGTCCCGTAACGCTTCATAGAGACCCTTGTGTGTGTTTAATCTGGTTACAGGAATGATAAGAATTAATAGTGTTGTGTTAGAAAAAAAGGGGGAAACAACATATGTCAGCCAATTAAAGGTCTAGAGAAGTCTCCCCACGGTGGTGGTCAGGTCAGAGAAAAGTAAAAAAAGCTAGTACCAGGTATTTGTGAGTGTGAAGCACTAAATCAGGCCAGGGAAACTACTCGTCAACAGTCAGCAATCAAATTTTAATATTGTTACATCGGACCTACTAGAACATTCGAGAAAGCCAGTGATTTCAATGTGTGTACGTTAGAAGTTCGAGAGCATTCTATTATTATTAGTTTTAAAGTTAGGTAGGTACAAACTCGCGATCTATTTATACAAAGACATTAGAATTTCGACCGTATGCCTAGGGCATACGGTTCATATTTGTTTGTTTTGTACAAGTAGCTTATACCTACTACTTTTATAGGTAATACCTACCTAGGTACCTACGAATCTTTTGTTAGTGTTTTTTATGACCCTCTCGAATGTTCGTGGTTATTCTGGTGTGTCTGTTGGCGAGTATAAATAGAGCGCTCAGGGCCGCGACAGTCAGTCTTGTTTTAGCTACACAGCGAAGCGAATCGACGTGAACTTGAAGTGCGATATCTAAGCGAATAGTGATCAGTAGTGTATTTGTGATTAAGTTTAAGTTGTTTTGTGATTATTAAAGTTATTGTGTTGTTTAATCGGTAGTAATTAATTTATCTCATACCCAGCTCGTAACAATATTTTGTTTCGCTTTATATCTAGCTAGAAAATAATTGTTCCCTAGTTGCATTCTTCTTGGCAGTGAGTCATTTGATTTAGTCAAAATGACATTATATAGTAACTACTAACAAATTCACTAATGGTCACTTACTTCTCAACAACACCGCTAACACTTATACAAGCATCTTCAGCAGCACTCGCAAAGTGTGACTGCGGATGAGCAATCCTGACAAACTCGGCCAGGTCAGCAACCTTGCACAGGGTGTCCGAGAGCTCATCGAAGATCTCCACCATAGGCCGGGAGGGGTTGGATGTAGCTTCCTCTATCAACTGGTCTGTAGCTGTGATTGCCTGCTCTTTTAAGTTGGAAAATCCTTCGAAGCTAACCAGTTCTGGTTTATTGAACAGTCCCTGGAAAGATGTGAATAGTTATAGTAACTGTCAGTTAAGATCGCAATAGTTGTTGTTGATCCAGCTGCATTTACTAAAGTTCTTAACCCATTTGAGCCCGCTGTCCCCATTTGGGGCCATTTCTTTATGTACCCACATTTTAAAACTTATTCTAGCTATGTTTTCTTAGCAGGCGAATTTGTAATGCCAAAGAGCGTGGCTTTGTAAAACAAATTATACTATTGTGATTTATCGGATAGATTGGATAAAATAAGTGAGTTTATTCACTTTATGGAACAAATAGGTGTTTGACCAAAGGTAAGTCATATTTTTTCAATATTCACAATGTTATTATTCCTTATTTCTTGATTTTTCATTAGGCGATAGTTTCGACTAGTAATAAAAGCAATTATGTCAAGTATTTTCCTAGATTTTGCTTGATTGGCAGATGTTTTTGTATGGTGTCCCCGAATGGGGCCATTGGGCTGATTGCTAACATTTTTTATTTCTTATTCGCAGATTTCGTTTCGACGTGAACAATGAATAATGGATTGTTTGATATTGCAAATGAATATAGAGGACTCGAGGAAGCTTTCGAAAACAGTTTGAATAAAGAGGATAATCCTGATGTGAGTTACGACAAAGTGGCCATCCCTCCAGACCCAAACGTGTCCACGGATGAAGAAGACGGCGATGAAGATGATGTCTAGGAAAAATCTTCTGCGTGATATCTCAAGTAGGGTTGAAGTGTTTGAGTCCAGGAACGACGATGAATGGGATAGCAGTGATGGTGATCCGTTACAAAAACTCAAAGTTGAAACCCAAGAACCTTGTTGGCGTAATTGTGACGGTTCCTATGTGGACATGCTTTCATGGGGTTCAGAAGCGAAGGGAAAACGTTATAAACCAGCCCAAAGACCAAACTCCAGTCAACATTTTTGAAAAGTTATTTGATGTGGAGGTCTTTGACATGATCGTTATGAATACAAAGTTATATGCCGCAAAACACAACAAACATGATTTTCGTTTCGCTGGTGATGACCTCAAATTATCAGTAGCTACTGCTTGGCGTCTGCATGTCTTGACCACTGAAGAGAAACTAGACCAGCTCCAGTTTCGCCGAAGTATCACCCGGTTTTATTTGATGAGTGTAGGCACTGTAAGACCCGATGGAAGGCGTCGTAAACCTTCTTCAGTGGTGCCAAGTATGAGTTTGTTTTTGTTTGTTTGTTGGTCAATTTCCCCAGAAACTGCCAAGCCAGCTACGATGCAACGAATGTCACATGAAAGCACGTTGGCAATGTAAAAAATGGATGAAAACATTGTGCATCGAATTTTTAATTGTATTGAAAAATACAACACATGAGCCCATTGGCCCCATTTGAGGACGGTGTTTTTTAATACATAAGGAAGTTTTTTTTTTTTGTTTTTTCTTCGTAAAATGTCTTGCTAGTCTCCAATAGTTACGTCAATAAAGTTTTTTTCAGAATTTTGCTGCTAGTTTGTATTTGGGTCCAAATGGGTTAACTTTGAAATCCAAAACTAAGTCTGTTAAGTTTTGAATCGTTATCTATCATGATCTTCAGCATTTTAAGCATCGGAACCTTTTTTTATGTATGTTACTCGAGATGGCTGAACCACCGGGGTATACTTCCCAGACGGTCCCATCATCATCAATTCAGGATCTGATGATGGGATCCTAGGAAATAGAGAGAAATCTTCAAATTTTATAGGCACACTTGATGCGATTTGTGTAGTTTTTTGAAGAATTTTTTTCTTAAAGTGGGACCACTTTATGAAAAAAAATTCAATTTGGTGAAAATCTGGTGAAGAACTTCAGAGAATGGCACCGGAACTCCTCAATAAATGATAGCAAATGGACTGGGATTGCTAAAATCTATTGTCTGTCTATTGTTTACACCGTTCATAACATAACATCATGCCGGTACGCTGTGAAGGGGTAAGCACAAGTGAACTACTAAAAAGTGAAACATGAAAACTTTTTTAAAATTAATCATTTAAATCAAGTACAGAAGGTACTTGGCACTTATCCTAATTGAACCAATGTGTAGCGTTTGGGTCAATGTCAGGCCTGTCTGTTTTCTTTTTTTATTTTCTATAAAATAAAATATAAAGTCAAAGAAAATTTCAAAGTAATTTATTTGCAGTAAATGTGGTAAAAAAACTTTTAGTGCGATGACACATTTCGCCATAAAAATAGCATGCAAGTATTCTCTACAGGTCGCAAATTATGACCCAATTGTTTTCAAACTTGGCCAAAAAATCGAAAAGGTCAAAACTTAGGCTAAGTTCGTGAATGGATGGAATTCGTCCATGGGGGGCGGTTTTTCTAAAAATCAGTTTTCTGGCCATAACTTTTTTCTTATGGAAAATTTTTGAACCGTTTTTCATTCTGAGTAAGAATAAGGACAACTTTAAATTAAAACTTTTTTGGTTGTAATTTCCAATATTTTTGCGAAAAAATATCATATCTCTGAAACAGTAAACATTTTGAATGTCGCAAATATTTGTTTTCAAAGCAAATTATTTACTCGACAATTGTTACCTTTGAAGTTTAGCGATCAAACTTATAGGTTTTCAAAATAAAAAATAACTAAAATATTGAGGGCGTTTCCATGCTTAACTCATAAGAGACGATTTAAAAAGAGTAAACTTTCCATTACAGGACAATGATTTTGAAATCATTTTTTTTTTTTTGTAGGTTGTACACATAAGTACAACTCTTTATACAAATTTTCAATAGTTGGACACTCCAGCACCTTCTCCGAAATCTACGTCCTCCTGCGGCTTGCCGAAGGGATTTGTTTTAAATGCTTTTATCTTGTCTTGATGCACTCGGTTATAAAATGAAGTGTGAAATACTTACAGTCCTTTCCCTCATTGAGTCAAACATGGGTCTAGATGTTGGTCGGGTGTTGAAGGCAGTTGCCAGTGGAGACCATGTACTGACACTGCGGTGTGCTTTCTTCCTATGTCCAAACCATGAAGGCCATTTTTGTCTTATGAGCTTCATTTTTAATTAGTTTGTGGCTAAAAAGAAATACATATGTTTGAATTACAAGGTATGGTATCTGGGATTTCGACCCGCTGTTTATGGATTGGGTTGCCATATTCATGACCCATTAATCAAAAGCTAAGAGCCAATCTGCTAGTAGGTAATATGCACGGCTATAATAGAATTCTAACTAAAATAACATACCTCCCAGGTGTTTCAATAACTGAAAAGTCTACACATTAATTTTACAAAACATACATACAGGAAGTCTCATCATCTGCCTAGCCTTTTGCCAACTATGCTGGTTTCTACTTCCAGTCTTACCAGATGCGGCTGTATAATAGTATTTACATTATTACAAGATACAAGTAGTCTGTTATCTCCGAAACATTCCATGAAAAGACTGAATTAACTTCCGAAGTTCCGATAGGCAGAGGGCCCAGAGGGTTTATTATTGATTGACATGCATTGGTGAACAACTTTCACATGCAATAATACATTGTATTGCGTGCTCATAGAAGCTAAATTAGAAAGCCCAACAAAGCTAACGGTAACAACATAAAATTTCCTAGTTATGTTAAATTACTATTAATTATAATAATCAATGCAATAGCGGAATTTTCCGGTCATAAATGTTTTACGATATGTAGTGATTTCTTTTCATCTAAGCGTATTCAAAAACAAAAACACATAGGTTGTATTAGATCATAACAAACATACCAAACAAGTAGAACAAAACCTTGCACAAATAAAATTTTGTAATATAGTGTAGAAAATTTAAACAACTTATAAAAATAAACACCTTTCAACTCAAAATTAACATTTTATTCCTGACTGAAATCACCTTTCGAAATTCTGCTCACAGATTAGATATTAGTAGCTAGTCTGCTTCAATTTTTTCATTTCTTTGTTATCTGTGAAACTAGTGAGTGATGAAATCACACTCACAGACTACTAAGTTTAATAAACTCATAATTAGTCGATTATACTTCCTTGATAACTTTTTGCCGTAGGTTTCCCAAGGGTACAAGGTCGTGGTCGCTAAGTTGTAAAAAATAGACACACAAAATGGCTTACTTTCACAATTATGAGCGCCATTAAAGCTCAAAAAGTACGCCAATAGTCGAGTTCTGTTCGACTCGGTCTTAACCCTCTATTTTTTTAACGGTCTGCCCAAATAAAACTATCGAATATCTAGCTAGCTACTAATATCTAATCTGTGCGAACATCTGTTGATCTGTGTGAACTGTGAATGAAACTGTCAAAGTCATCTGCAAATTCAAGTCATACTGGCTGGTAGCGCGATTTTTGGGGCACCGATTGCAACGCAATGTGTATTGTTTTGACTACTACTTACCGCCACTAACAATGACCACGTAAATAGCGGCTAAATTCAGTGATTGTGAAATTTTTCGTGAACAGTCATTTCTTTTATTGACAATAATGGTGAGGTTAAAAACGTTTTCGTGTATATTTAGACTTGGCGCGCTATCGAGCGTGGAAGTTTGTTAAATGATATTGATGTGATGTTTTAGTCGACCCCACCGCCGACGCTGCCGCGCCGTTCGTCTGGAGAGAGTAAAAAGGTGACTCCGCCTGCTTCGAGTATTGTGACCAGAAATGGTGCTCGCAAGGCCAAGATACAGACTCGCGCAATGTCAGCTGGGGCTAAGGTAATAAATTAGCTTATATAGTGCGGCGCCGCCTACACCTAGGTGCGTGACATGACACATTTATGACATATCTACAGTTAGTACTACAGCCTACAGCTAAATGCCTAATTGATTGGTTCTAGGTTCTGTATGGCTATTCAATAGAAAATGATTGATTGACACAAATTCTACACTAAGAAAAGAGTTGTGTTGTTTTGTAACAGTGTAGTTTCCTTTACTGTGTTAAAGTATATTTTTATTAGGATTGAAGAAGTTGGTTTATGAAAGCTTAAAAATACAAAAGATGCACTCTGTAGTTGTTAATACAATAATAAAACAGTTATCGAACCTGGAACACTGCCCTCTAACTGCAGAACTATCAACCACTTAGAGAATATCTGTTATTTGTTTAGAAGATAATATATAAAACATCTTTATAAATGATATCTTCAGTTGTAAAGATAGTAGAGTGTTATCTTTATGGCGATATGAGAGGACATTATCTTTTAATACTATTTATATCATTGAGTTGTGCACACAATCTTGTAACAATTCGTGAAAATTAACGTAATATTCAGAAATATATTTAGATTTTAATTAAAATTATTTGTACTGAAATGTGAGTACCTTACATGGTTAATTACATAATAAAACGATTGATACATAGATATAATTATAGTACTTTGTTTACAATCTAAATTAATTTATGTGATATTGTTTGCGATGTCATACTTAGAAAATAAGTACCTTTTCAGTAGTTTCTGCAAATCCCTATGGGAAGAAAGCTTGAGATTATTTATGTGGATGTAATTAGTATTAGAAGTCATTAAAAATACTGAAAATTAGAGATGTCCCGACTAGTCGGCGACTAGTCGGTAAAGCCGACTATCCGGCCACTATTGTAGTCGTCGATTAGTCGGCGACTAATCGGCAAAGAGCGCCGACTATCCGGCTTCTTACGTTGTAGGTATGTATTTCTCAATAATATGCATGCGGGGGAACTACATGAAATAAAAACCTTGATTATATATTATTTATTTTATTTTATAATCACTGAAGTTGACGGAGTAGGCACTGCTTTAGGTAATTCTTCTGCTGAGATTTGAGACTTGGTGGAATCGTCTGTGCTTGAACATTTGATAGCAGAACCTAACTGAGGTATCAGGGTTGGATGTTTGTATTTAATATGGTTGTTCATGCTTAGTGTTAGCTGTTTTTCCTTGCCCATCACGAGAAATTATCACTTGGCATTGTTTACACTTAACTTTACGGGAATCATTGTCCAATTGTTCAAAATACATCCATACACGAGATTTTTTTTTTGACATGATTAAATTTTAATTCTACTTGTTTTTTTCAATGAATAATAACAGTATTATCTTTAATTATGCACAAAAAAAATATTTTTTTACACTAAAACACCGCTCTCGACCATACCGTAATCGGCTTAGCCGACTAGTCGGTCTTATTACAGCTTGGCAAGAAAGTCGTGAAAATAATGGTGGCGCTACTATCGTTCATATTGTAACCCTATATAGTACGACAATAACAGTTTGATACTTTGGTTTATTTTTTCAATTTTTATTTATATTTAATGTGTACGTTGACGGGTTTTAGAAGAGCTCAGTGCTAAATAATAACAGCCGGGCAGGACAATCTTCAAGCTGAAGACGTGCTTAACTAGGTTAGTCTGGAGATGGGTGACCATCTGTCATAGAGTTTCTTCCGTGCCTCGGAAAGCACTTGTAGCTGTTGTCGTGTCATTTGTAAATCTTTACTGTGAGTCAGGAGCCCCAAAATCTGACAACCAAGTCGTACCAAGTGGTATTGTATTACCTTGTTACTGGGTTGTGGAGATTAGATAGGCAGTCGCTCCATGTAAAATACTGATATCCACGCTGCATCCATAGTATATATCCAGATTAGTCTGGAAGCGGACCCCAAAATTTGTTGGGAAAAGGCTAGGCAGATGAAAATGACTTTAACGGGTTTTATACATTACTTAAACTTGAAATAAACATAAATTTCTCTGCTCGTTACATACTCACGCTTTTGTATGATAATGCGCTAGTACGTGTGTATATTGATTTACATTATGAGGAAAATAATACCAACGATCCGTCTAAGTGCTTTTTTTCATTTTTATTAATAAGAAAGATAGAATTTTACAGATGTTTCAATCAGAATCTAAAATGTCTTCGGCTAAATATTCCACATCGGAAAGTTCTTCATTCGTGTCTGTTTCTGCTGCTGTCATCTTGCAGATTTATGACTATTTTGTCTATATCACTATACAGAGTTTGTCCCCTTTGATATTACTCTCTTTCTATTTACATAACATGTTCACATGTTTTTTTTCCAATCACCAACAGAGATGCTTGCAAACACTTGTTCAGCCACGGCCTACAACAGTAAAAAATAAAGACAGTTAAACTTTTGCAAATACTTCTTTCTAAGAATGTAAAATCTTTCTGAACTTTTTGTCTGATCACAAGTCAAAATCATCCAATTCTTTTTAGGTCGCCCTGCTCTATGTTTCTCTGGAGTGGAGAAAATGCCTTTGTTTGTATGCCCTTCTCTAGCAATTCGTCGTATGGTACTTACGGATTAACCTAGAAAAATAATATATTTAGTTACTTTTATTCTGGAAGTAACACAAAAAGTATCAAAATTATAGGAGCGTGCTTCTTTGTAAATGCACATAACCACAAAATTCATCGATGTATTTTTCAATGTAAATAATAGTTGTATAATGGTTTATACAATCTAGTGCAAGTTTAAACACACATATTACATCTGATTACTTAGATAAAAGATCATTTTACCTGACATTTCCGCAGTTCTTTTATAAACATCGTTGATATCCGATAAAATTCGTCCAGCTTCATGTTCCGCCAAACATCACAAATAAACTTTATACATTATTTCTCTAACGGAGCTGCGAATGGTTTTTCTGTTCATATTGAACCCTTTGAGTCACCAATTTAAACACAATAACAATAAATACACGAAAAACAGCCACCGATATCATGAAATGACATTACATGTACTGACTAGACGTGACAGTAGGAGAAGTTGCCAACGATTAAATTTTTTAGTTCCGTTTCAGGACATTTTTGCCAACCTGTACAACCGACTAATCGGCTAGTCGGCTAGTCGGCGAAAGTCATAATCGGCACATCACTACTGAAAATAATAAAGCAAACAATACAAAGATCTTCCATTTACATAAATTATTTGCATGCAAATTGTTGTGTTACAGCTTTTAGTAAATGAATAACTTATTATTTACTTTGGTAAATAAATGTTTTTTTAACCTCTAGAATCATTGAAATAATTCAACAGTTTTTGGTATGTTTTGATCTATTTGATAAATAGGTTTTATTTTTTGTGTTTATGGTCTTAAATTGATTTTTTTATTTTAATTTTTTAATCTGACAAAATGTTGCTCTTGTGTTCTGTCAGTTTCTAAACTGTTTATGAATAAACTTCAACACTTATTTATGTATTTTATTTTATCATTTCTTCAAACATTCATTAAGAATTTTTACTCCAAACTCATTTTGTTACGTTGATCAGTACAATCTGAAATACTGAAATTCATCTTTTTGTTTATGTGTATTAAGAAGTTTACAGTGGTTATCATGTTTCAATTAAATATATGTGTATTGCAGCCATCTGCATTAGTGGTTGCTGCAAAGCGGAAAGCACAGCAGAAGAAGAAGCACGGCTTCCATATTGAACTGAGGGATCATTATCAAATTGTAAGTTTAACAACAGTATTATTTAGTAGTAGTAAGCTTACAGTTCACTAAAAAACTCTATCTCTGCTAAGCAGAAAAAACGCTGGGTCACTTTTTTCAATTAATATCCATCATAACAATTAATTCTAGTCTTACTTTGTTAGTCATACTAATATGTATAATGCGAGAGTGACTCTGTCTGTCTGTCTATTACCTATTCACAGTACTTATCAATTGAGACTTGAAGATTAAAATATAAGTGAAATCACATTTTCACACTGCAACTCTATTTCACGAGCGACTGGACTACTCCAATGAGTTACTATTCTAAGTGGTGGATAGAAGAAATATGAAAGAAAATGTTAGTCTGTTTGTGTACATGTGATTTAATTTGGCCAGTTTTTTCTTGTCTTGTTTCTTCTCATCAATTAAACTTAACTCTTGACTTTCAGTAGACTATTACGTAACTTTAAATACAATGGTGCCTATCATTAACATAGACAACGTAGATTACACAGGCCGTATTTTATGGCTCTAAATAAATTATAAACATGTTTATGACTGTTAGCTCGCTTCACTGTGTAATTTAGATTATAATTTAATTACCTTTATTGTCTAAACATGCTAATTTTAAATTACTCAAAGAAACAGTTAAAAGTTGACGTTGTAATTTGCCCCTCTGAAATAATTTTCTATTTAAGGTAAAGATGCCCAGGGCACGCCACGACAGTGGCGGTAAGTCCCCTCTTTGAGGAGTGGCTGGAGAGGCGCCACAGCGTCCTCACCTTCCGCCTGACGCAGGTCCTCACCGGACACGGATGTTTCGGGAGGTACCTGCACCGAATCGGGCGGGAGGAAGCGCCCGGGTGTCTCCACTGCTAGGATCGACCGGAGGACACGGTCTCACACACGGTGGAAGTCTGCCCTGCGTGGGCGGAGCACCGCCGTGTCCTCGTAGCGGCGATCGGCGGCGGCGACCTCTCGCGTCCGGCCCTGGTTCAATCCATGGTCCGGAGCGAGACGGAATGGGAAGCCGTCACCTCCTTCTGCGAAGCAGTCATGCTAGCGAAGGAGGTTTCGGAACGAGAGAGGGAGAGATCCTCTCTTCCCGGCCGCCGCGGGAGACGCACCGGGCGTCGGGGGCCACGTGGTACCGGCCACCGTAGATGCGGGCCTGTGGACGGTTGGCTATGGGCTAGCTAGCCGTCCGTCCGTCTAACGACGACGACAGGCCGTGTCGACGGCGCGTTCGTGTTCCACGCGCGCCTCAAAGAGATGTCAGCATAGGGGGAGGGGCCTGCAAGGGCCGAAACCTGCCGGGCCTGCGGGCCTGTTCGAAAGAGATACCGCGGCCCTGGCACGTAAAGGGCGAGGAAGGAACATGGATGGGTTTTAGTCAGTAAGAGTCTGACACTCCCTCCCGCTCCGCCCAGAGTGGGGGAAGTTATTTGATGATTTCCAATCCCAAATTCCGAAGAAGCCCGCAACCGCAAAATAAAGCGACAAAATCGCAGTGACAGAACGTAGCAAAACTACTAGTTTCATAAGTAAAACAAAGCCGTATACGCACTTACGAACACGAACATAGCGAACACAAACCTCAAATCTGAACATTTGGTTCGTATGTATAGACGGCATATTCGAACACGAATGCGAACATAGTTCGAGTCGAGTTCGCGCACAACAGTTGTGAACTCTATCTTAATAGCGATGACGGCGCTGTTGGAAGTGGTCGGTTGTGAAGTAGCATAGAGTTTTTTGGTGTTCGCAGTGATTCACGGCTGCTGGTCGAGAACTGAGGTACGGGTAGGATAAGCTACCTCTGCCGCCCCGCCTGCACTTCGCCAAGATCTATACAAACAGTTTTGTTTTGTAACATTTACTAAAGCTCTTCGTACACCGTCCATACAGAACATACTAAAAGGATCGCCGCAAACATGTTTGACGAACAGAGTATTCGATGGTAGATGTTCCGGGTCTGGCTGTTTGTGTATGTGAATTTAAATGTAATTTAACGCACCCATGATACAGGAGCAATACCTAGAGAGGGCCAAAGTTTTATAAAGAAATTGAATACAACATTGCCGCCTGTGACCGTTCGCCATCTATACTAATATTATAAAGCAGAAGAGTTTGTTTGTTCGGTTGAACGCGCATCACGCTATGACTAAAAGGAGCGGAACAGCAATAAGAAATGTTGCAAGCGGGAAAATTCCGGTGAGCAGGCGATGCGTTGCGATATCAAAACTTCACGCGAACGAAGTCGCGGGCAGAAGCTAGTCGTGTTATACAATATGTCTGGGTTCGGACTGTACAAACTTTAGGGGGTGATAGTTTGCTCTATTTTATCACTAAAATCATTCTACAGGTGGGGTCTAAACCCAACAGCCTCTGAATGGCAGCCATTTTTGTATTATGGTTGACTTTTTCGTAGCGTCCGTACTCAAAGTTATGTAACTTTGGAATTTAATGTCCGATTATCGTCAAACAAAAACTTCCCATAACGAAAAAGTATTAACAATGTGATAAATAACTCAAATAGTTTTAATAATTGCTGTATCATATTAAAATAAATGCTAAAAGATCAACTTTACGTCAAAATTAACATTGTTTTTTTTTGTTTTTCAAGGTTATTACAAAAAAACACCCCTGAGAACTACCTCTTTTTATGCACGTGTCTCACAGATGGTAAATTTACCTAAATAATGACACCAAATACTCTATTCTATGCCCATTGGTTTAAGAGATATTGTTGTTGGAACACAGGCTTGTGCAGATAGTGAATTCATAACGAATTGGTTTTTCTTTAGATATTTACGGTGATTAGCAAAGATAAACAAAATAACAAGTATTAATTATTTAATAACAAAAGTAGATTTAAAATAGTTGTTCAAAATGTCCCCCACCACTTTGAAGGCACGCAGTAGCCCGGATTGCTACTTGCTGTGTTGAGCGTCTCAACTGGCTCGGATCAGCCTTAATTTCGGCAGCAGCAACGCGAATACGCTGTGGCTTCAGTTAGATGGAGCTCCTCCACACTTTGCCCGAGCGGTAGGGGCACACCTAGATCAATATCATCCACAGTGGATTGGCCGCGGCGGTCCTGTAGCCTGGCCACCGCGTTCGCCAGATTTAACGCCACTGGACTTTTATCCCTGGAGTTGGATGAAACAGAAAGTTTATTTTGAGCCAGTCAACACCAGAGAAGAGTTGCTGGGCTACTGCGTGCCTTCAAAGTGGTGGGGGACATTTTGAACAACTATTGTAAATCTACTTGTGTTATTAAATAATTAATACTTGTTATTTTGTTTAACTTTACTAATCACCGTAAATAACTAAAGAAAAACCAATTCGTTATGAATTCACTATCTGCACAAGCCTGTGTTCCAACAACAATATCTCTTAAACCAACCTGTAGAATGATTTTAGTGATAAAATAGAGCAAACTATCACCCCCTAAAGTTTGTACAGTCCGAACCCAGACATATTGTATAAAAAGAAAACCGTTAGTGACTCCCCGGTCTTTCACTGCGATGGTCTCTGCCACTGCGGTTAGCGCCTTAAGTAATTGTTCCTTTAGTGTAATGATTTCACGTCTAACTGTGTCTGGTTCCGCTGACCAATTTTAGTGTACCTCAAACCTCTTTTGACCCCATTGTATTGATCATTTTGAGCAAATTGTTTTTTTTCCTAGGCCATGGATTCAAAGACGAAAGTGAAAGGAGAAACAGGGCTGGTGACGGAGCCTCGCATGGCAGAGCACCGGTGTCTGTGGGACGACCAGTACCCCGAGTGTCCGGAGCGACTGACTAGCATTATAGAGAGGTAAATAGCCCATATTTTTATTTCTTCAAAAGGAAAGAAAGTGAAGGGTTCTCTGATAAAAAAGAAGCAGAGCCGGTAAAAATAAAAGAGTATCTTCAAGCAGAGGCTGACCCAGAAGGAGATGGCGAGACGATCTGGACGCGTACTGTTCCGAGGACTCTAGGACAGGGCTGGTCCGAGGAGGCCAAGGATAAGAGGATATGGAAGGAATTGGGAGAAGCCTTTGCTCTGCATTGGGACAGTATAGGCTAAATAAAAAATCTTCAAGGAATGTTCAGACGCAAAACTACGCTTTACAAAGCTGAAGTTTTCGCTGCTGTTAAAACATTAAGACGCCTGCGGAGCATGCGTATTTCATACAAACGTAATACCAAAATGATTTGTAAATTAAACATATTCGTAAGGTAGTGTGTATTTATTTCGATTGAATTACAGAATATCTAGGTTCCCAAATATATATTTTGATTGGACACTGATTTTAACAAGAGTACTAAGAAAAATAAGTTTTAAATTCCTCATATCTCGTCTGTATCATTTTCCTCTCAAAAAATGTATTTGGAAACACAGATATTCTGTAATCCAATCGAAATAAATACACACTACCTTAAGAATATGTTTGATTTACAAATAATTTTGGTATTACGTTTGTATGAAATACGCATGCTCCGCCGGCCCCTTAATGTGCCTTATAAACGGCCGCGCAACTCAACTCACTTATTAATTTATTTAATTTGTAACCCTTTTCGTTTCAGGTGCCATGAATTAAACTTAATAGAGCAA
Source organism: Xestia c-nigrum (assembly GCA_916618015.1). Taxonomy (NCBI): domain Eukaryota; kingdom Metazoa; phylum Arthropoda; class Insecta; order Lepidoptera; family Noctuidae; genus Xestia; species Xestia c-nigrum. The sequence continues at coordinate 5,191,176 of OU745245.1, read as the reverse complement.
TGCAAACTGTACCCACCTAGAGCGGCGACTAAGGAGGAGTTGTGTGTTCTGCACTGTCCGTCTGTCTACGACATGATGGAGAAGACGCATCAGAACGACAACCTGGAGTATCTGGAGGAGATCTCCGCGAAGTACGACGCGGTCTACATCCATCCTGTGAGTGGGACATATTTTATTTTCCTGTAAGAAGCAGGCAAACATGCAACCAAATATAATATCATGCATGCAGCAAGCATTCAGTATGCAAACAAGCATACACCACGAATGCAAGCAAGCATGCAGCATGCAAGAAAGCATGCGGCATGCAAGCAAGCATGGAGCATGCAATCAAACATGTAGCATGCATGCAAGAAAGCATTATTTATTCTTTGTGTAAACCAAGGAGGTTGGAACACTTTTGTATGAGGCTTAGCCAGACAAAAAATTCAAACCCCATTGACGAAGTCTTTAAAATTCTCAATACTCACGTCACGCCGTGGTATAATTTGAGTGCGTTCTGACGTCACGAGTTTTGATGCATTTTATCTTTGTCAATATTCATTGATTTACAAAATAGAAAATACTTGTCCATTATTTTCCAATACTGTAACTGACAGACTAAATAGATTTGCAATTTATTGATGGTGGAAACTAGCCTATTATCATGATCACCTTTTCCAGACGACCCACGAATTAGCCCTGCTAGCAGCGGGCTCCACCATCGACCTAGTGGACAGCATAGTGTCGGGTCAGGTACAGAACGGCGCGGCGCTCGTCCGTCCGCCCGGACACCACGCCATGAGGGCGGAGCCCTGCGGGTACTGCTTCTACAACAACGTGGCGCTGGCCGCCCGACATGCTATCGACCAACGAGGTCTTAACAGGTGAGGGACCGCTCACAGAACTCTATTTGGATGTTGCTGAGGAGTTGGCCGCCACTTCTTCTTCCCAGCTTTGTTCTGCCAAAGTGTTCTTAAAGACGAGCAGCACACTGCCAACAACAGATAAACTGCAGTCGTCGTCACCTATCGACGGCAGCTGCCGACGCCACAGCTGCAAGCGTCGACTGCAGCCGTCGACGCGTCGTCGTCAGACGCATCGTGCGGCTCGTCTGTAAGAACGCTAACCTGGTGTCAGTTTTGCCACCCATGGGCTTCTGACTTTACTTTACGTTGAGAAATATCTTTCAGGCATTTTATCTTCCCAGATAAAACACTAGGAAGTGCGAAGGGCATGCGTTTTGTGAGACTATCTTTTTTTTTAAGCCTTATTTGAAAAAATTACCTTTGATTAGATAGGATAGTGTTTGGAACATTTAAGACCCATCATCATAGCACAAACAAACAAAGATTTCATCAACAATCAATCAATCAACTCCGTGTATCGGAGCAAACACCTAGTGCGTCACAGCTCTGTCCCCAACCCTGGCCTGACTCACTTTTTGAAGGGGGCCGTCAACACTGTACTTCTCGATTTACAGTTTTTTTTTTGTTGTTGTTTTATTGTAGGCCAAACGCTTTTGCGTTAAGGTCTCATTTTCTTTGCATTGTACAACGTTGATTTTTATGCGTCACGCCGCGATTAAACCTTTAAACCGTGATTTCTTTGCAGAATACTAATAGTGGACTGGGATGTGCATCATGGACAAGCCACGCAACAGATGTTCTATAATGATCCTAGGTAAGTGAAGCGTGCTAGAGTTAGGCTGAGATCTATAGAGGTAAATTAGTCGCGATTCATCCGACAATAATCCTTATTTTCATAAAATAATATACATATTCTTTCAAGCGCCTGTAATCAAGCATATCATACGAATAAAAACATTAACTCTATGCAAATAAGGGATATTTTCGAATGAAGCGGAGCTGAACTAAGTATAAATTCGCTCAATAGCCTGAAGCCTTAAATGCGGCGCAGCCTGATTAGATACAAAATAAAGATTCGGTTTTATCGAACAGAAGTAGTTTAAAAGGCCCGCGGAGCATGCATAGTTCATACAAATGTGATACCAAAATAATTTGTAAATCAAACATATTCTTAAGATAGTGTTTATTTATTTCGATTGGATTACAGAATATCTAGGTTCTCAAACATATATTTTGAATGGACAACAAGAGTTTTGAGAAAAATAAGTTTTCTATGTAAATTTTAAATTCCTCATAAATCTCGTCTTTAAATCATTTTCCTTTAAAAATGTAAATTTTGGAACACAGATATTCTGTAATACAATCGAAATAAATACGTTTGATTTAAATTATTTTGGTATTACGTTTGTATGAAATACGCATGCTCCGCCGGCCCCTTAATGTAATGGTCTATCTGGTGTCCACGACACAAGCCTTGCTTAGTGTGGCACTAGATGGGGCTGTGTGTTAACGTCCAGCGATATTTATTTATTTATTTATGTTATGTTATGTATCCCAGGGTAGTATACTTCTCCATCCACCGCTACGAGCATGGCTCGTTCTGGCCCAACCTGCGCCAGTCCAACTTCCAGTACGTGGGCGCCGGCCCAGGGAAGGGATACAACTTCAACGTGCCGCTCAACAAGACCGGTATGACTGATGGGGACTACCTGGCTATATGGCACCAGCTGTTGCTGCCTATGGCGCTCGAAGTAAGTGCTAATGACCAATAAATGAAAATAGGATTATTTTTACCAATAGTATCATGGTCAACAACACAAGTCCTTTAAAATTTTTACTAATGAAAAAAATGTTTAATTTTTATGATAAAAATTTGTATCGACGAGAAATGCTGGTAATTTGCTAATTGATTAATTTGTGTCTATTTTGATGATAATTCAAAGTAACAGTAAATTTACAGGAATTGATGAATGCTTGATTGCAATAAGTCCCTTAAAAATCCGGCCACTATAAACTTTGTTTTACCTGTTAAATATTTCTGGCCTAAATCATAGTTAAGCTCTGGGCCGTTGCTGACCAATTTGTCAGTAGCTGAGCCACATCGAGTTTTATAAATTCTGCCAATAGCGTAACGGAGACGACGCTATGATGCTGCAATACATGATAGGAATAGTAGTATGACTGGCTCTTTCTAAAACCTGTGCCTTAGAACAACCTGGTATAGTTGATATTATAGATATCAACTATGTTAAATTCTATTTTTGAAGTCAAAACTTCTTTAAGCGTGTTGAGCACTTTATGGGTGAACAAAAACACATGTAACTCGCGTGACCGTCACCTAACGCTTCGTAGCACTCGTAGCCGATCCGCTACGGCGTAGCACCACGTGGCGTGCGCGGAGCACAACCCTTAGCAGATATAGATTACTTAGTTATCAGTTCTATCCGCAGTCCCCAAACACCGCATGTTTTTTTTTAGTCATACTAATGTTTATCATCTTACTCTTTCTTTAGTTATCTATCTCTTTCTCCCTAATAACTAATATCCCTCATAAAATGTTTCTGTTACGACAGTACCAACCGGAGCTCATCATAATATCAGCTGGCTACGACGCGGCGTTCGGCTGTCCTGAGGTACATATACCCATCTTTTTCTAATACTAGCGTTTTGTATCTCTCTGTCTCTTTCAGTTCACCCCCGAACTAGTTATCGTGTCGGCTGGGTACGACTCGGCATTGGGAGACGAAAAGGTTGGAAATTAATCAGAAGTATTGATGTGTTGTCCGGTTTGGCAATGTGGCTTCGTAAAATACATGTAACATTTAATGAAACATATAAAAATTCCCCGACACATCATAATTTGTATTTGTTCATTATTCTACTAGTCAAGCCCTATCATTAAATACCCATATTGAGGGAGTTGTGAAAAGTAAATGTAATTCACCATTTTGTTGTGGCGGCCATCTTGGATTTGAAATTTATTAGAACGTATAGTATTCTACTAGTCAAGCCCTTTCATTTGATATCCATATTGAGGGAGTCGTTGAATAAATACAGGGTGTAAACCACCTCATCACAAAGCCGTTAACCAAGCATTCTGTACATCAAACTAAGTAACTTTACCCAAAAAATGTTGCTGGGAAAAAACTTCTTTTTTGAGGTTATAAATCATGTTTTGTGGTAGAACTCAATGTTACGCACTTAAAACATTGTGCTGATGGATGGATTGAATAGTACGAGGATCGTGAAGGTGTTAAAAGTTAAAATATTCAAAAAAAAACTTGTCGAAAAGTTGTAACTTTGACCCCCCATATCTCCGTAACTAGAAGGTTCTCAGGTATGATGTAGATAAAAAAAATTATCGCAGTGATGGGGAGAACAAGTGCCTTTCGGCTTCGTGAAGATGTGTTTTACACACTTTATGTAATCCGCCATTTTATGGCGGCGGCGGCGGCACAAACAGACACGTCAAAATTATCACAACCCTTCGTTGTTGCGTCGGGGGTTAAAAATAGCCTGGAGGTGTTTATTTTTCTGCCTTGTTGGTCGAGTGGTTGCAAATGCTACTATTGCTGAGCAATAAGGATCTGAGTTGGATTCACGAGTCGGTATAAGTGTAAATTGGGTTTTTCCACCCGGAATTTCCTAGTCGCAGCCCGTAATCTAGATTTGAGCCTCGTTAAGGGCAATAGGCTCGCCCCCTATTAAATGGGACTTAAACACAACTGGGAAAAATGTGGGTATACAATGGGATACTACTTCTGCCTAACCCTTTGGAGTGTTTTGTGTGTTTTGCTATGTCTTTTTGATGCTTATATTCGTTGAGAAATATAATTTCGATAGTTTTACACAATAATAAGTGATTTTAAAAGCGGACTTTATAGCATAAAGGGGTTTTGTTCTCCACCATATGACAAAAAAATGTTATGTGTCAAAATGCCATAATATTAATTTGAAATAATATGTCTTATTAGAGAAGTAGTAGTATCTTGGAATTATTGATTAATGGTATAAACTTCCCAATTATGTATGGGATAGCTTATGTACGGCTGACCTTACTTAACTATCACATATTTGTTCAGTTTTCCGTGTATTATAGGCAGAGGCGGCGTAAGGCGTGGGCGGTGTGGGCCACCGCCCACGGCCTCGCGGTGCAAAGGGCCTCGCGCCTCACAGCCGAAAAAAAAAAATTCCTACAAAAAACTTAAAAGACAAAAAATTTAAAAGTATGGAAAATCCAAAAGTACCTACACGCCACAAGGTTCAGTATGAAGAAATAGTACATTCCAATGGCATGCATTTAGAATAGTTCGTACCTAATTTCCCCGTACATCGATGTAAGACAACGCGCAACGATGATAACCCTAGACGCGACTCGTCAAAGATTTACATAATATTTCAATCTTTTTTTTTCGGATGGGAAATCATCAAATGACTCAAGGAGTGTCAGATTTTTACTGACTAAAACCCATCCATGTTCCTTCTTAGCCCTTAAATTGTGTGTGTACCAGGGCCTCGGTATCTCTTTCTAACAGTCCCGCAGCCCCGGCAGGCATCGGCCTTTTTTTTTTTTAGGATGGGAATTCATCAAATGACTTCTCCCACTCTGGGCGGAGCGGGAGGGAGTGTCATACTTTTACTGAATAAAACCCATACATGTTCCTTCCTCGCCCTTTATGTTCCGGGGCCGCGGTATCTCTTTCGAACAGGCCCGCAACCCCGGCAGGCTTCGGCCCTTGCCCTTATGCTGACATCTCTTTGAGGCGCGCTAGGAACACGAACGCGCCGTCGACACGGCCTGTCGTCATTAGACGGACGGACGGCTAGCTAGCCCACAGCTAACCGTCCACAGGCCCGCGTCTACGGTGGCCGGTAGCCACCACGAGGCCCCCGACGCCCGGTGCGTCTCCCGCGGCGGCTGGCAAGAGAGGCTCTCTACCTCTCACGTTCCGCCACCTCCTTCGCTAGCATGACTGCTTCGCAGAAGGAGGTGACGGCTTCCCATTCCGTCTCGCTCCGGACCATGGATTGAACCAGGGCCGGACGCGAGAGGTCGCCGCTGCCGATCGCCGCTACGAGGACACGGCGGTGCTCCGCCCACGCAGGGCAGACTTCCACCGTGTGCTCCACCGTGTCCTCCGGTCGATCCTCGCAGTGGAAACACCCGTGCGTTTCCTCCCGCCCGATTCGGTGCAGGTACCTCCCGAAACATCCGTGTCCGGTGAGGACCTGCGTCAGGCGGAAGGTGAGGACGCCGTGGCGCCTCTCCAGCCACTCCTCAAAGAGGGGACTTACCGCCATTGTCGTGGCGCGCCCTGCACGGGGTTGCGACAGTCGCTCTCTCCATGTCGCCATGAGATCGCGCCGACCCCTTGATTATACTGACATCTCTTGCTCGGCGCGCGTGGCATACTCTGGTCTGGTCGACACAGCCTGTCGTCATAAGACGGACGGACGGCGAGTTAGCCCATAGCTCGCTGTTCACAGGCCGCGCCTATGTTGCACGCCCGGTATGTCTCCCGCGGCGGCTGGGACGAGAGGTTCTCTCCCTCTCGCGTTCCACCACTTCGTTCGCTAGCATGACTGCTTCGCAGAAAGAGGTTACGGCTTCCCATTCCGTCTCGCTCCGGACTATTCAAAATATTTTGATCTGAGACTTTTACGTTAGTATTTGCACTCGACTTCATTTTTTTTCGCGAGCTCACTCATTCACTCAAGCGGCTGTCGCATACTGTCGATATTATGGAGATAACCCGTCGCAGACGCAGTTGCACTTCATGTTTGTATTTAATAAATAATAGTGTTACATATTTTTAAAAGGTTAACACGTGTTTAATAAGTAGGTATTCGAGTGTGATACGTGATTTAGAAAAGTGTCGTAGTTACAGAATTATAATCATCAAAATCACCAATACAACCCTCCAAGCTCATAAAGATCGAGGAACGAATTTTTCAAGGTCAAAGTAGTTTCACGGCCTTTGTGAACTTGGAGGATTGTATTAATGATTTTGATGATTATAATTCTGTAACTACATTTATGTCTTACAGTCGTGAACAATATTTTCATCAACATTATACAACCTAGCACTGCCCTGCAAATTGCAAAAAAAAAACAAAAAACTTAAGAAAATTTGAATTTCGCGGGCCATACTGACGCTTTCACCTTAAACTTCAAAGTGCAAATATTTGTTACTGTAGGCCCCCCTTTCTTAGAATAATTCCTCTAAAAGTCTAAAGTGACTAAAATGAAGTAGCTGCTTGTATATAATGGGTAAAGAGTGCATTGAAAAACCAAAACCTAAAATAAAAAAATAAACGAAAAAAAATATCATGTGATACCTACGGAATCCTACACTGCGCGTGGCCGGTTTTTTTTTAATGTTACAAAGAAGTATTAGTAAAAACTTAGATTTGTTTCTTTTCTAAACAACTGATTAATTTTAAGTGTTTTTTTTTTATTTTATACTACATTCCCTTCTTTTTGCACCATTCGTGGGCCTCGCGAAATGTAACTTGCCCACACTAAATTTCGGTCTTGCGCCGCCACTGATTATAGGGTGAAATGGAGCTAACTCCAGCAATATACGCTCACCTGACTGCGTCGCTGATGTCGGTGTGCCCGCGCGTGTGCGTGGTGCTGGAGGGCGGGTACTGCCTCGCGTCGCTGGCGGAAGGCGCCGCACTAACGCTTCGCACTCTGCTGGGTCACCCGCCGCCGGGACTAGAAGACGTTCCAGAGCCTAGTGACGAGTTAGTAGCACATTTTTGGTGTACGAAGAATTTAGGTGGTTAGCTATATAGTGATGTCCACTGTACTCTGTAACTGATAATAAATTAATATCTGCCTCATTGCAGGCAAGCACACACTGTCAACACACACACACACTGTCAACGTTTTTAAGACTTAATAAAACTTAAAAGTAAATCCTTTTGAGTGGTATTAACATAAATTGTAAACAAGTATGTGAATCGAGCAAATTTTGGGGGTTCTTCTATCCTAAAGAAATAAAACCGACTTCTAAAAACACAAAAAAGTGAAAATAACTTTAGCTTCAGAAGTCCTGCCTTTGTTTGATTACTGTAGTTTTTTTGCTACCGCCTTCTGAAGCTAAAGCTATTTTTCACTTTTTTGTGTTTTTAGAACTCGGTTTTATTTTTTGAAAAATGTTTAATTTTTCGCTGTTTAGTGTTTCACATGCGCTTACTCCTTTACAGCGTACTGGCGTGCTGTCATGTCATGAACTGGTGTAAACAATAGACAGACATGAGATTTCAGTAATCCCAGTCCATTTGCATATTATTTATTGAAAAGTTCCGTTACCTATCTCCGAAGTTCTTCATTAGATCTTCACCACATTGAAGGGGGCCACTCTACTATCCAAGTCGCTTCATGTCTGCCCATAAAGTTTGAAAAGTTCTCTCTATTGCTCTAGGATCCCATCATCAGATCCTGACTTGATGATTATGGGACCACCTGTGAAGCATACCATTTCAAATAAAATAAAAATAATCCAAATCGGTCCAGCCATCTTCGAGTAATCAGGGAACATACATAAAAAAAAAGATTCGGACGAATTGAGAACCTCCTCCATTTGAAAGTCGGTTAAAAATACAAGCCCCTCTAAACTTGAAACAGAGGCTACGATAAAATCGGTGTACGATACCATGTCGAATATCAATTGATCGACCACTATAAATCAAACAACAAATAACTCGACCGTTCATAATTTCGAATGGTTAGTAAATTGAACATTCAATACATCGAGTGTTCAAAATATCGAAGGTTTGTTTGGTCGTGCGATGAATGAGGTATTGATTATTCGACTTTTAACCATTGGATATTAAGAACGTTCGATTTATCATAGTTCTCCCCTACAAAACAGAATCTTTTCCTCCACAGAATAAGAGACACAATCCTAAACTGCATATACGCACAGAAGCCGTTTTGGAACTGCTACAACTTCCAGCCAACGTACTCGACGAGCGGCCCGCCGAACGTGTGCGACGAACAGAAAGAGAAGCATACGGTCACCGTGAGGTGGGAGGGAGATGAGACGAGGCCTGACACCTTCGCTACGAGGGACTGTTACCCGCTGCAGGATACTGACACCAAAATGAGGATCGCTGAGAGATTGGACCATCTTAGATTAGGTGAGCGGAAAGAATCTTCCGAAATTACAATGCATTCTGAGATCACGCCTAGTATCGACCTGCGCCCATCTATTAACCAAATTCTGTGGTAGAACTTAATGTAATGCACTTATAACATTGTGCTGATGGATGGATTGAATAGTACGGGGGTCGTGGAGGTGTATAAAGTTAAAATCTTACATCTAAAAAAAAGCATGTATTAAAAAAAAAACTTATCAAAAAGTTGCAACTTTGACCCCCATATTTTCGTAACTAGAAGGTTCCCAGGTATGATGTAGAACAAAAAAATATCGCAATGATGGGGAGAACAAGTGTCTTTCGGCTTCGTGAAGATGTGTTTTACACTCTTTATATTGTTACAGTGACGGATCTGTCGTTACCGCAGCATGCAGTGGGCTACATTTACGACCAAGCGATGTTGAAACACAAAAATATTTGCGAACCGTAAGTATCAATACGATACATCTGGTTACAACAAAAAACAACCGTACATTAATTGTGTCCTTAGCGTTTAAATTAAAATTTTGACCTGTATTCATATAATTAAAAAAAAAAAACATACAAAAGTTATTAAAGCTTAATTCACTTACAATAGAATACAATTTCGACTAAAAAGTATCGTAATCAAACACAATCGATATCATCATCATCATCATCTCAGCCGAAAGACGTCCACTGCTGGACATAGGCCTCCCCCAAGTGTCGCCACATTGACCGGTCCCTTGCTACTCGCATCCACCGGATTCCCGCAACCTTCACCAGGTCATCGGTCCACCTAGTGGGAGGACTTCCAACGCATCGTCTTCCGGTTCGCGGTCGCCACTCCAGAACTTTTCGGCCCCATCGGCCATCCGTTCTGCGAGCAATGTGCCCTGCCCATTGCCACTTAAGTTTAGCAATTCTTCGGGCTACGTCGGTGACCTTGGTTCTCTTGCGGATGTCTTCATTTCTGATTCGATCACGCAAGGAAACTCCGAGCATAGCCCTCTCCATTGCCCTTTGGGTGACTTTAAGCCTTTTGATAAGGCCCATTGTGAGCGACCACGTTTCGGTCCCGTATGTAATCACTGGCAACACACACTGGTCATAGACTTTCGTCTTGAGACACTGCGGTAAGTTGGACGAGAAGATACCGCGCAGCTTCCCGAACGCTGCCCAGCCGAGTCGGATTCGACGATTGACCTCTTTCTCGAAGTTAGACCTACCTAACTGGACCGTTTGTCCTAGGTATACATAATCGTCTACAATTTCGAGTGTAGAGTCTCCGATCTTGATAGGAATGGGTGTGACATGGGCATTCAACATGACCTTCGTCTTGTCCATGTTCATTTTTAGACCCACTCTTTTGGAGGCTCTACTGAGGTCATCGAGCATTGTACTGAGGTCCTCCATGGTCTCAGCCATGACCACAATATCGTCGGCAAACCGAAGGTGAGTGATGTACTCGCCATTGACGTTGATGCCTAGCCCTCTCCAGTCCAGAACCTTGAAGACATCCTCCAGTGCAGCGGTGAACAGTTTCTGAGATATGACGTCTCCCTGTCTTACACCTCGCTGCAGAAGGATAGGTTCCGAGGCTTGGTCCTGAAGTCGGACTGACATGGTGGCGTTTTTGTACAAACACTTTAACACCTCGATGTACCGATAGTCAATTTGGCACCGTTGGAGAGACTGCAGTACAGCCCAGGTTTCGATCGAATCAAAGGCTTTTTCGTAGTCCACAAACGCTAAGCAGAGAGGCAAGTTATACTCTTCGGTCTTCTGTATAACCTGCCGAAGCGTATGTATGTGGTCCACAGTGCTAAAACCTTTTCGGAAACCGGCTTGTTCGGGTGGCTGGAAATCGTCAAACCTGCGCGCGAGACGATTCGTGATGACTCTTGAAAACAACTTGTAAACGTGGCTTAGAAGTGAGATGGGCCTGTAATTCTTCAACCGGGCATTGTCACCCTTCTTGAAGAAGAGCACCACCACACCCCTGCACCATGCCTGTGGCGTTTTCCCCTCGAGTATGACGGAATTGAACAGCTTCTGAAGGGCCTTAAGTACCGGTTTTCCACCCGCCTTCAGGAGTTCGGCAGTAATTCCGTCATCTCCCGGTGCCTTGTTGTTTTTGAGTTGTTTCAGAGCCATCCTAATCTCGTACAGGCTGACGTCCGGGATGTCTTCGGTATAGTGTCGGGTTAGTCTAGCTCTTGGGTCGTTTGCTAGGTCGACAATGGGTTTGCTGGTTGACGTGTACAACTGTCCATAGAAGCTCTCGATCTCCCTCAGTAGCTCCGGTTTGGCGGATAAGATCCTGCCATCGTCGGTCTTCAGTTTCGTGAGCTGGCTCTGCCCAATAGCCAGATCTCTTGAAAATACTTTAGAGCCTTTGTTCCGCTCGATCGCGTCTTTAATACGCTCGGTATTAAAGCGGCGGAGGTCGCTCTTTAAGGATTTAGAGATCCGTCTATTGAGCTGCCGGTATTTCGACGCCTCATCTGAAGACTGCAGGATCATCTCACGCCGCTCCTTCATGAGCTCGAGAGTTTGATCGGAGAACCTCTTTTTCTGATCTGTACGACGTGTCTTGAAGAACTTAGACCCGGTCGTATGGACAGTTTCCACGAACCCATCGTTATATTCGTCCACTGAGCCGCCTAGGCACTCGAAACGATTCTGGAGTTCGAGCTGAAAGCTCTCGGGGTTTTGGATTTGGATCTGTGCTGGACGGAGCGTAGACTTCATCAGTCGAGACCTTTCTAGCTTGATATTGATGTTCAATGTGCCTCTTACCATGCGGTGATCGCTCCCGGTTTTCACCGAATTGATCACAGAGACATCATTGAACATTTGCTTCTTGGTTGACATGATGAAGTCGATCTCATTTTTTGTTGCACCATCTGGGCTCTGCCAGGTCCACTTCCTGTGCTCACGCTTTTTGAAGAAGGAGTTCATCATATAGAGGCCCTCCTTCTCCATAAAACTAGCCAGTTGGTGGCCCCGGTGGTTCCGACGTCCAACTCCAAATTGCCCCACCTGCAGCTCATCCCCGTCTCGTTTGCCCAGTTTCGCGTTGAAGTCCCCCATGACAACGGTGAAGTGAGTTTTGAAACCATGCATGGCTTTAGAGATATCCTCATACATGGTCTCCACTTCGTCGTCGGGGTGTGCCGAGGTCGGGGCGTAGACCTGTATGACCTTCAGCGAATATCTTGAGGATATTCTGAGTATAAGGTACGCCACCCTGGTCGACACACTCTCGATCTTCACCACGTTGTTCACAAGGGACTTGTGGACGATAAACCCAACACCACCCTGGGACTGGCGGTCACCCTCTCGGAAATAAAGCAGGTTGCCGGATTTTAGGATTATCGTGTCCTCCCCCTCTCTTCGGACTTCAGATAATCCCACAATACTCCATCGCAGCCTGCTCAATTCCTCTTCGAGCTCCGCTATCTTCTCGTCGGTCCGGAGTGTGCGCGTGTTATACGTTGCCAGGTCCAGTCGTTGGTGTTGGCAGCCGGATCCCATCCGGGGATTCTTCGCACCCCTTGCCACGCCATAACCTCGACCGCTGCCGTAGTCGAGGGTAGACGGGCTGCCGGGCACTAGGGGCCATTTATTGAATGCGGTGTCCATTGGGGGGTTTTGCCATAATCGCCACGCTTGGCAGGCGGGTTGGCGATCGCAGTATGGTTGTCACAAAAGCACAGAGAACGCTGCTGCCCATTCTCTGGTAAGTCCCTTAGTCGCCTCTTACGACACCCACGGGAAGATATGGGATGATGCTATTCTTTACGTCCGGCACCATACGGACGATCGATATGTGAAAAGCTAACTCACAAATTGCAAACAGACTATTCATGTTAACTGCTGTCATTGTCTTGCTGAAATAACAGTAGCTTCAGTTTTCAGAGACATTTTCTCCTGTAATGTAAATAGAAGCTTACACACGTAACATTAGAGCTCACATTGCAGCGGCCACGTGGAGTGTCCGGAGCGAATCCTGCGCATTCACGAACGACACCGAGACTTCGGTCTGCTGGACAGACTGCATCAGTTGAACGCTAGAACTGCTACGGATCAAGAGATATTGGCAGTACATACTGAGAAGCATTTGAACAGGTTAGATTATTCTATAATAACGCAATTTAATTTGTTAACATGGTAGGCAATATTACAAATGAATGAATATTATTTTATTTTTACTACTTATATAAAAAATAATAATTATTATTATTATATGTATATAAAATATAATTATATATAAAATAATAATAATAAAATTACTATGGTCACTTTTAACGTGCAGATCTTGCCACATTCTTCTCACATAATATACCATCTCAACACGTGTCTTTGTGTGTGTGTGTGTGTCTGTGGCATCGTAGCTCCCGATGAATGAACCGATTTTGATTTTGTTTATTTTGTTTGAAAGGTGAATTAGTCGGGAGTGTTCTTACTTAGGTTTGATAAAAATCAGCTCAAGATGGCCGCCGCCACAAATTTATGGATTACATAAATTATTCAACAACTCCCTCAATATGGGTATCCACTGAAAGGGCCAACACCAAAAATCAGGAATACCTTGAAATTATGATCCTATGAGTCGGCGGTTTTTTAATTTTTTTAATTTAATATAACTTGTTTATCAAATGTTTCGTTTTAATGTAATTATTTTCTTCACAGGTTAAAAGAGCTGGCCTCGACGAATCTAAGAAGTCTGCACATACAGAAGAATGCGTACGACTCCGTGTACTTCCACCCTGACTCGCTAGAGAGCGCGGCTGTGGCTACGGGCTGCGTGTTGCAGGTAACGGCAAAACATATAAATCACTATACCTTTTATCAACATCTGCGTACCCTTTCCCCTGTGTTGGAGTGGACTTCCAGTCTTACCGGATTCAGCTGAGTACCAGTATTTTACATGGAGCCTATCTGACCTCCCTATAGTCCTGTTAGTCCTGGGTAATAAGGCTGGTTGTCAAACTTTCGGGCCCCTGAGTACCCGTAATGACTGTCAAAGATCTATTAATAACAGCCTGGTCCAACGACTTAACGTGCGGAGTAAACTCTGTATGTAATGAGTGGTCGAAACTGTTCACTATTCATCTCTCCTAGGAAATAAAATTTCAAAAAAACGATTTTTAAAAGGATATCTTAAAATTCAAACGCCTCGACCAGAGCCGCTTGAATTTTCTTACATCAACTACACTCGGCATCACAAAAATCGCACCTCTTTATGAATTCCCTTCAAAATCATTTTAACCCTGTTAACCAATGGTAGAGTATAATAATAATAATCATTAGGCCCATAGATAAAATACATAAAATAACATTAAACAACGTTAAACAACATTAATGTTTCATGCAAATAAAGAATCTTGAATCTTGAATGAACTAATACATATTTTAAACCACTAAAACTATACACGCAGCGTTGTCGGCGTCGTGTTTCGCTGCGTGGTGTCGCGTAACCGTCCTCGGAAGCGACGACAAGCCACACAGACTATTGACCAAGACATAAGGACTATAAGGTATCATTGGAAAGGCAATTTATTTAAATTTCAGAATAAATAGATTTGGTTTTTGTTTACCAGGGAATATAAAAAAGTAAGCTAATGCAAATGGTTATAAAGTTAAATTTTATTTTATCAGCAAAAATTAGTACTTAAAACCAACTTAAAACCTAGTGTTACCCCCCTAGCCCTGAAGCCTGCTTCCATGCGTTCTCATTTGGACCTAATTACTGTGACAACAATCTCTTGAGGATTGTTGTCCCATTCTGCAACGACAGCATCTTGGAGGTCTTGGAGAGTGGTAGGAGCATGATCACGAGCCCGCACTCGCCGTTTCAGTTCATCCCAAAGGTGCTCTATAGGGTTCAGGTCTGGACTTCGCGCCGGCCAGCGCATAATAGGGATCCCAACTTCTTGCAGGTAGTCTCTTACAATTAAAGCTGTGTGACAGCGGGTGTTATCGTGCATTAACGTGAACCCACTGCCAACAAAACGCGCATAAGGGACAACTTGCTCCTCTAAGATCTCTGTTATGTACCGAGGAGCAGTCAGTGACCCTTGCCTGCGAGCACTTCCAGTCGGTTCGTTTTGCCGTCGATTGACATGCTGCCCCAGAACATGCACGAGCCACCCCCGTATTCCACTGTCTCTTGAATACAGGCAAAAAAAAAATCTAAGCATTAATTTCAAGTAGGCCAGTTACAGGCACTTTTGAATTGTCGAAACAAAAATGAACATTTAAAGTAGCTACAGTCCCAGTCACAAGACATAAAAACTGTGAAAGTACTGTAGTTGCCCATTCCCTAACGTAGATCTCTATGGAGAAGAACGGGCAAGAAACTCCATGGACACTCTTTTAAATCAAAATATTGTTACAAAATCTTGGTTACATCATTCATGTTGAGATGGTATAATAAGTGAGAACAATGTAGCAAGATGTGCATGCCATAGCAAAACAAAAATAAAATACAACTCAAAAGCCAAATAATTAATTCAAATAAACCTAGGCTTGTGCGAAACGTTCCCCATGCCTCCTGTACACTCTTCGACGCCTGTCGTTGCTGAAAAAACACACCGTCGTTTCATCCGAGAAGAGCACAGCCCTCCATTGGTCTATTGTCCAATCCACATGGTCACGGGCAAATTGCAACCGTTCTCTCCTATGCTGGTGTGCAGTCAATATTGGCACTGTAGCAGCCTTGTGAGCTGCAATTTTCTTCTCCCGCATTCTTCTTCTAATCGTGGAGACGCTTACAGAAGTTCTGCGAGCTGATCGCAGGTTGTTATTGCAGCTAAACAGCATTGGAGAACGGATTACGTTAAGACGTCGAAACAATAAAGCGATCGTTTCTTTCGGATGTGCGCCGTTGTCTTTCAGATCTACGTCTTCGAATATAGCCACCAGTCTCTTGGAAGCGTTGGAATACTCGTCGAACGGAAAAACGACTTAAGTTCAGTTGTTGAGCAACATCACATTGCGGCATCCCTGATTGCAGTAGAGCAATGACTTGAGCAGCTTCATCTGCAGTGGTATCCATCTACTGGGCTATTTTTCTTGCTGTAGCTGTTCACGTGTGTTCACTTCAAAGGTATAACGAATGACCCACATTACTAGCTGGAGCTTGCTGTGCACCTGCAAGAGGGCATGGCAGGCGGGATATGGACAGCGCCCTTTGTCCCGCAGAATCAATATTGTGCCCGTAGACGTACGGGCACCACGGTGTTAACCGTATCTTCACGCCGCCTCGGCGGTCTGTCAACGCCAGGTGGAACTCCCGGTGCCCCGGGAGAAGCCTAGCGGATGATGACCAGCCAGAGGCGGCTGGGGCTGCCCCCTACCAGGCGAGGGGCCCCCGCCCACAGCGTTATCGAAGCTAACCGATGCGCTCCGGGCTAAGGGGCCATGTATGTGTGGACGGTATTGTGTTACAAGTATAAGTAACACCGCCCATGTTTGCGAATAAATAGCGCGCCCGCCTCGCTATGTATCGCGTGTGTTTAGTCGAGTGTGGAGTCATGCGGGTATGAGGTGGGGGGTGGACGTCGTGCCTATATTAACTTAGAACACGACGTTTCACCAGGTGTGACTAGTGGGTGTGGAGTCGTATTGTAAAGTGTGTCGCAATTAATAAATAAATAAATAATAGCGACACACTCTGAGGTCAGTCCGGTGGGGTGGTGTCGTCACGCACGTCCCCCACGAGATCGGGCGCCCCGCGTCGGGTAGCCGTGTGTGCCATGGCGCTATCTCTTGGATGTGGGGCCAGGCAGAGGCATCGGTGCGCGCGAACATGTTGGACGCGAGGCGGCCGCAGAAGTCTTCGGCTCTCGATGTCCAGGTCCCGCTGTATTACTGCGTTCCTCACGAAGCGCGGAGCAGCGGTGATCTTCCTTAAGATGACGTTTTGTTGGTGTTAGAGCAGGCATCTATTGGGTTCGCTCGTGAGGGCGTACCAAGCTGGTGTGGCGTACGTAAGCAGCGGACGGATGTAAGATTTGTACACGCAGCAGGAGGCGGGATCGGAGCACTGGGAGTAGCAGGAAGCGGGCGCTCCTGCTCTTTGCGACGATTGTGCGGACGTGCGGCACCATGGTCAGATTACTGTCGATGGTGACGCCGAGGTACTTGGCCTGCGATGAACACTCGACGTCAGTATCCTGTAGCGTCAAGGGTGGTGGCCTTTTGTGATCTCCTACGGCCAGTACTTGGGTTTTACCCACGTTCACTGACAACCTCCATTTGGATAGCCATTTTGGCAGAAGATCTAGCACGCGCTGCATCTTGATGGCCGCGTGCTGCGAGAGTGGTATCCTGTGTGCTGGGGACGTCGTCGGTGTAACATGAGTAGCACCACGGGGAGACGCAGCTGCCTTGCGGCACTCCGGCCGCGATGGGACGCGCGCTGGACAGCGCGCCGTCGACCACCACCCTGAATGTCCTGTCCGTGAGAAAGGAGGAGACCACTTATATTAAGCGACGAGGCGCATCTGTCATCGACAGCTTGTATAGCAGACCAGTGTGCCATACCCTGTCGAATGCTTTTTCCATGTCGAAGAATACTGCAACCGGGCGCTCCTTTTTGTTCACCGCTGTAGTAAGCAGGTGCAGTACCCTCGACAGCTGGAGCGTCGTCGAATGTTCCGAGCGAAACCCAAACTGCTCGGAGGGTGGCTTCACATGCTGGTGTAGACTGTAGGTGTCGCAGCAGGAGTTGTTTAAACACCTTGGAGACGCAGGATAGGAGCGTGATGGGCCAGTAGCTCTCCGGCTTCAGGGCGTCCTTGTGAGGCTTGGGCAGCATTATGACGCGCCCTCCTTTCAGCCGGGAAAACCCCGGTGCGTAGGATTCCAGTGAACAGGCGCGCCAGTGCCGCTACTGTTTTGTACGGCAGGTGGCGCAGCGCTGTATTTGTGATTCCATCCGCGCGGGGCCTTTTTCGGCTTTGTCCTGAGAATGGCGCGTCTGACTGCACAAGGAGAGAAGATGATCGGCTCTTCATCGTGAGCCACCAGCGAGGCGAACTACCCTCCAAGGTGCCTCTCGACTGCTGCGATGTGGTCGGCGTCGTTGGTTGGGTTTGGCTGGAAGTGACGCTCCAGGTGCTCAGCAAATATCTCCGCACGGTCTGCTGCCACATATCTGGGCGCCCCGTCGCTGTGACGTAATGGCCGTACCGGGGCTGGGGTGTTCGAGAGCGATCTGTAGAGCTTGTGAATCGACGGCCGGTCACCCTCTGCCGCGTCGATTCGTTCCTCCCAGCCCGCGGCGTTAAGTTCCTGCAACTTGGCCCTGACCTCCGCCAGTCTGTTGAGGTCCCGCTTCGTTGTAGGACAACCGGTGTCTTGCCACTGCCTGCGTAGTCGCCTTCGTTCGGCGATCAGATTCTTGATGTGAGGAGGGAGGGGCTTGTACGCAAGTCCTCCCCCCGGCTGCGTCGATGGGGTTGTCGTCGCCTCGTCTAGTGCGCGCTGGATGCAGGCGTTGAGTTCCTCCGCAAATTTGTTGACGTCAGCGGCGGTCTCAGTGGGACAAGTGGGTGTGGTGGTCTCCATCCTTTCTTTGAATAGGTCCCAATCCGTGATCCGACGTGGCGCAGGAGGCGAGAGTCTGGTCGACGTCTCTGACAGGACGACGAGTACAGGTTGGTGATCCGACTGTAACTCGTTGTCAATCACTTGCTGCGTGAGCTGGCAACCGAGGCCCTGATGGATCACGTTGTCCAGCACGTCCGGCGAGTATGCTTGCTGTTCAGGGTGGGAGTATCAGGGCCGGACACCGTGTATCCGATGACCCACATTTAACCCGGGTCGCCCGTTTTATACCCGTGTAGGGAGGTCCAATTAGTGGATTTTGACAGCATTTTTTTTAACGTTACGTGCTAATTAGATCTGTTGTGTCTAGGAATTCTAACTGTTATTAATTTAAAGGTCGTTAAACATACTTTCAATTGATACCAATATAAATTGGGTTTAATGTATTCGTTGCTGGCGGGACATGCTTGAAATTTATTTTCGAAGAGGTGCGATTTTTGTGACGCCGCGCGCCGAGTGATGTAACAGTTTAACGAAATTAAAGCAAGAATACGGTCCGGTGCATTTTAGCATTATTGTGTCCAACTAAAACATTTTGAAAGGAACCTTATCCCCACAGATGGTAGACTCAGTTTTGTCAAACTCGGTCGGTAGCGGTGTGTGCGTGGTACGTCCGCCGGGGCACCACGCGGACGCACAGACGCCCAGCGGGTTCTGTCTGCTCAACAACGCGGCGGCGGCTGCCAAGTACGCCGTACAGCAGCGCGGTCTCTCCAGGGTTCTCATACTCGACTGGGACGTACACCATGGGAACGGCACGCAGAGGATCACTTACGATGATGATAGAGTAAGTTCTCAAACGCAGCGTGAATCAGGCAGGTATGGCCTTATTACAGAAAAATAAAATCAGCTGTTTCATACAAAACTTCAATTCTATAAATGAAAAAATAAATTGTTTTAGCAACATTGTGCGTTTATACAGGGTGGAAACGATAAACGGGGCAAGGGGAGCTACCTAAATAGTTGCAACTACTGACTTTTTAGTACTCCAACCCGGGTTGGTCCAGTAGAAGTTTTTGGTATTAGGAACAATATTGATTAACAACAAAAAAAAATTGGTTAAAATTTTCAAACAAAATGTATGGAAAAAGGTTTTTGCAATTTCTGAATTTTTGAATACTTCAACCAGAGATGGACTCGAAGAACTTTTTGATCAGTATTAGAAACAGGATCGATTGACATCAAAAAAATGTGTTGTGTAAAATGGCAATTTTCATGCTAACTGTTCATTTTTTTTTAAATCTGTGAATAGGAATCAAAAATTCACCAAAAGATATGGTTTCCTAAGACCATTTTCGTGCTGAAACTATTAAGGTAGCTCCCCTTACTGCCCCGTTTACCGTTTCCACTCTGTATTGTGGTAAACAACTTGAATGGCTGACTTGAATATCTCAACGTCTAAAATTGTAACCACCAATTTTTTTTTTTATAAGCAATGCCATCTATTGCCACACTAAGCAAGGCTTGTGTCGTGAACACCAGGTAGTTGATATACTACATATACATACATACATACACATAAACACACACACACTATACATATTTTTAGTTTGTAAATACATAATTATTATACATATAAAGTTAAACATACATGACTCGGCAACAAATGTCCATGCTCATCACACAAACATTTGCTTCTACCGGGATTCGAACCCAGGACCTTAAGAACGTAAGGCAGCCTCACTACCACTACGCCATTCAGGTCGTCAATTCATCAATAGTTCTGTCTCTCTCTTACTCTTACGTTCTCTCTAGATCCTATACATGTCGATACACCGCTACGACCACGGCCTGTTCTTCCCGCACTCGAAGGACGCGAACCACACCGCGGTCGGCGCGGGGAAGGGGGAGGGGTACAACGTCAACGTGCCCTGGAACACGGTATGTATCTACTGACGGTATTCTGATAACAGAACGTTCAATTATAAATTTTATGAACACTTTGCCAAGGTTCATGGTTAAAGAATAATAAAATAAATTCCTCCGTGCTTCGCAAAGCACGTTAAGGTGTTGGTCTCGGCTGTCACTTGTAGATCTTTTACAGTCCAAAAAGTCTAACAACCAGTCTTACCAAGGGGGATGTGGCGTCGTATTGCCCAGTACGAAGTGGGCTGTGGAGGTCAGATAGCAGTCGCCCCATTCAGTTGCATCTGGTTAAAAAGGCTAGGAAGATAAAGAAGATTTCAATCATAATTGAGAATTAAAGCACCATCATCAGTCTTAAAATAATTGGGTTAAGTCTAGACAGATGATAACCGCGATTTATTTATCATATTCTCACATACTTGTTGTTAGAATGAAATGTTATGTTATGTACAGCGCGGCGTCGGCGACCCGGAGTACCTGACGGCGTTCACGAAGGTGATCCTGCCGATAGCGTACAGTTACAACCCGCAGCTCGTCATCGTGTCCGCCGGGTTCGACGCCTGCGTCGGGGACCCGCTTGGAGGTAACTTTACAACACTCACGACTGTAAGCCCCCAAAAGGTGTACAGTATCAGTGGTGTACCTAATATAGTTGGCCCTCGTAATAAGTTATGAGGGCCTCTTCATGATGTTAGAGTTTCTGAACAGTCGGCTTCCCGTATTGTTGGTCCCTAAAGCATGCTACATATAGTAAGGTCGAATAAGAATTTTAGTTTACAGTTTAACACACAAATTACATTGTAAAATGTAAACCAAATAACTTGTTCGACCGCGGACATACACCCACATTTTGCCAGTTATGTTTGTGCATTAGAGGCGTTGAGGCTCCGTGGCTGCTCAAACATCTTCAAATTTTAAAATTTATTTATTTCTAGGTTGCAAAGTAACACCAGAATGCTACGGTAGGATGACTCACTTGTTACGCGGCCTAGCTGGAGGTCGTGTGATCCTGTGCCTTGAGGGAGGCTACAACATCACCAGTATCGCTTATTCAATGACCATGTGCACTAAAGCCCTGCTAGGAGACCCCATACACCACCACTACGACCCCAAAGCCCCCTGCAATTGGTCCGCCTACGACTCGATACAAGACGTCATCAAAACACACAAGAAATACTGGAAATGTCTCAAATTCCTAGTCGCTTTACCAACAGACAACGTACTAGAACCTCCCCTACCGTCCAGAGGACTCGTCATAGAACAGAACGATCTAGAAGTATCCACCTGCAGCGAAGATACCGAACTACACAACGATTCCGCTAAATCAATCGCGAGCAACCTAGAAACATCGCTTGAAGCGAGCATGGGAAACCTGCATATAGAAAACAAGTGTTCCGACGGCATTCATTGTGGCACAGATGACGAAAACGACGGTAAGGATGAAAAACCAGAAAGCTCTAAGACCAACGTAGGCGCTGCCGGCGGAAGCAGTAGTAACGAACCAACGAGTTCTAAAAAGGACACGCAAACTTGCGAACAAGCTATTAGTACGGGGAAAAAGGCAACTTTAGTCGAGTATTTGACGGAGAATATGCAATCGATAGTCGATGGTGATATGTTCGCGGTGATACCTCTGCAGTGGTGCCCGCATTTGGACTCGCTGTTCACATTACCAGATGAAGTGAAGTTCGAGCAAGGTGTCAAGTGCGTAGATTGTGATTCTACTGAAGAGAACTGGGTCTGCTTGCATTGTTATGTGGTGAGTATTAATAAGCCTACAAAACCATGTTTCTGATAGAAGTTATCTGGCTTGAACTTACACAAATCTTAATTCTAACCAAATATTAAAAACAAGTCCATAACATGAAACAGGTTAGAGTGGCTCGTGGCTAAATAATAACAGCCGAATGAATCGCTGATGGCTGACCATCTATTACATATCGACGCCCCTCCACACCTCGAAAACCGTGTTTGCCGTTCATCCCAGTGGTCCAATCTTTTACAGTCGTTACGAGTTTTCAGAAACCCGAAAATCTGAAAATCAATCCTACCAAAGAAAGTTTTACTCAATGACCGGGTAATAGAGTCAGATAGGTAATCTTCATGTAAACTATATCCAGATCCAGTTTATTGATAGTCCTATTTTTTTTCTTTTCAGACTGCTTGCGCGCGAAGCGTCAACGGGCACATGCAAACTCACTTCCAAGCGACGGACCACGCACTAGTGTTGTCCTTAGTCGATTTGTCAGTGTGGTGCAACGTCTGCGATGCCTACGTTGACAACTCCCTACTCTACGACGCTAAGAATAACGCACACAGGTGCAAGTTCGGAGAAGACATGCCCTGGTGTTATAAGACTGATATACATATGCAATAATGAAATTTACAAGAGTAGGAAAGTATATAAGATTTAGGAGGGTGTAAAGGATTGCGCACAATGTACAATACAAGTTTGTTGTAGGAGGATAGGAGCCTTGTCTATTTTGCTGACGAATAATGTTGTCTCGATTGTATAGATATTCATCATATCGATATCCGATGTCCTAAACAAGTCGTTATAGCACTATTTCGTCATTAGAAAAAGCCATTGCGTGAAAGAACAGGCAGGTTATTTATATTTTATTCAAACTTACAATATTGTAAGAATTTTATACTTTAATAGTCTTATTTATAATTATGATCGATCGATCGTCAATGTACTAATGTATGTATTTAATTTAACTTTTGTTAGACCTAAAATTAGTAATAGTGTTGTTTTTAACATTCCACTCGACTAAAACCATTTCTATTGTTAATTGTATAGTTTGCTTTAAATACTTCGCTATTTAATTGAATGCTGGACATGAAAATAGTATCAATGCATATCTCACCTACTTACTATACTGCTTAGGGTGTAAAAACATCCCAGTAAGACTACATAGGGCCACAGGCCTTTTAAGCGCTGTCTGTGCAGCACCCTTGTATATTTATGTAAATAACCATTATTTATCTTCTATACATTTTTAAAATTATGTTTTATGTACCTTAAAATATTCGGCCAGTTTTGATTATAAGTTTGTCAATAGTACTAACTTTCTCGTAGTGAAACCAGTGTTTTAAAGTCTGCATTACTAATTTGCATGTTAATAATCTGACCGCATCAGCTGTCTTATGTGTGACTGGTTTTTGACTCAAATGCACAAATAGCAATAATGCACACCTATAATCTTAAAAATATTAATGTTGCCATAAAAAGTTCAATCACATAGCAAATCAATCATAGAAAAAAAAAATGTGTGCGTGTACTAGCTTATACTCGTAAGAAGTGAAACTTCTTTATGACGTTATTTTTCAAAAAATAAAATCAATAATATCGTCCACCTTCTGATTAGGAGATATATATATTGCAACAATCAAAATTTTTATCCCATTTACCATTGTGCATTGAGCCATACATAAATCACAAACTGCTGAAGTTAGTGACCCATGAAGGTCAGGAGAAAGAACAGAAAAAAGATGGCGCGTAACGGAAAAATGTGACGCGTAACGAAAAAATGTTACACTAAATTTTTTTCCAACCCCGATAAAGAAGTTTCACTTCAAAAAAAGTAGAGCTTTAAGATTTCTCCAAACTATTAGTACACATAACAATTAAATTGTAATCCAAGAATCTACGAGTTCATAAATGAGTCGCTCACCGAAATAGTGGCCCAAGCCTTGCACATTAGGAATGGAGATAATGAGCATTAATAATCTGAGAATTACAACAGTACTGATATTTTAGAATTTTCTCTGGTTATGTAAAAATAAACGCCATATTTGAAACGCTACTGAAACTAAATTTTAGGCCACTATAGTTTTAAAGATCCATAGTCTAGTATACAAATATCTACTTAAATCTGTTTCTGTAAATTTGTGGATTAGGCCACTCTTCCGCTGAGCGACTCAAATTACCAAAAGTAAGTTTACGCATTTAAACAAAAGTGTAAGACATTTATTTATTTTGACATTCTTGATTATTGGCAGTTTGTGTGCCAAAAAGTTGCTCATAACAAAAACCAACGATGTATTAACAAAACAATAATAAAATCATATCATATTACTCATATTCGTTTTCTTCCTTATCCAATAGTCGCAAGGTGTAGCCTGCAGCGTATTCATAAACAAGCGACCCGCCTCGGCTTCGCACGGTTGCAAGGTAGTCTAAACATATAAACATTCCTCTTGAATCACTCATATCAACGATAACAAAAATAATATTTGAGCATACAGACCGCGGCAGCGACTTACTATATAAATCTTTACATCTGGCTATACGCAGAAAACCAATCATGAGAGTCACTGCTCAGTTATTTTATACATTTGCCAGCATAGCAACGATAATAAGGGCCCAATTCCAACAAAGCAGGACCTGATAAGAGGGTCTGTGACTTTTTTGTTTAGGCCAGCGATGTGAGCGAAAGCCGGTGAGCGGCTTTCGTGTTAAATCGCTAAACGGCGTGAATAGTAATCTGTGCCTTAACACACATCTCTGCTCCGGTCTAGCTAGTACACCTACCTCCGTACCGCTACTACGTTATTGCGTCTGCGGTACTGTGTCAGCTACTGCGTCTTTTATTTTTTTTCTAAATTAGTCGATTATTCGACTGGATTCTAAGATAATCATGCCAATCTCTTCTGACATCTGAAGTTGTCTTCAGATGTCAGAAGTAAACTGTCAGTGTCAAAAGTACATCAACAGAAGAAAGAGAGGTGCCTGTCCGTCCCAAAAATGTTTTTTTTTACAATATTAAATTAACGACAAAGTATTTAACAAAGTTACTTAAAATATATACCTGATTGGAGCAAGATTAACATGTTTCTAAAGACCGATATACTCAAAGCGATTTCATTTAGGAATCCTATAAAATTACCTTTTTCGTACTGGGTGTTGGTATTTCTTAGATTTGCGCTCACAATCCTGCCGCAAAGCGGTTATATACACCCAGACGAGTTCTTTCAAAATGTTGAGGTCATTGCTGGTGAGTTATTAATATTTATTTAGAGTGTTATTTAGTATTTTTATGATTAAAATTTCTATCGTTTCTTAGCTGACGAGAAAACTGCTTTGTTTAATTTAATGAAATCGTATTTTTAATAATCAAAGGTCAGACGGTCATCTTGTGAGAACAGACTAATAATATAAATTGAATTTATAAACGTGATTTTCTCCCAACATTCAAGAAAATATTTGTTAATAGTTGAGGCAAAAAATTCCTTAAACAGTTGATACCCAGTACAACGTTTGGGAGGAGTCAACAGAAGAATGATAATAATATTTTCACCAAAATATTTACCTACTTACTTTAGTTTACATGCAATGTTAGATTACACTTGGAACATTTAAAAGTCAAAGTTTAAAGTTCTTATTTATTTCAAGATTAACTGCTAAAATGACCCTGAGATCAAGTAATAACTGTGGGCCTCATTCCACAATCAGCAAATAAAATAAGTACCTATTGATTGAACTGTAAACAATGATGCCCATATAATACTGAGTAAGCACTGTGTAACTGAATGAAACATGCGGGACTGGTCAATATGGTGACACTTGGGGGAGACCTAAGTCCAGCATTGGACACCTTTTGGCTCAAATGACGATCAGTGTGTAATTGTATTCATATCCTCCTTTAAGTTCTACATTTATTATTTTATTGTCCCATTGCCCTTTCCCTTTATCTTTGTTCCATTTATTCTGATTTATTAATTAATTGAGTGAGCTTTTGGAATTAATTGGTTTTGATTTAATTTTAAATCTATTTTATTGACTTAGGTCCTGGATTTTTTATTTGATTAAATTTAATTCTAGTTAATTGAGTTTTGATTTTATTTTATTGTACCTATTGTATTGGATGTTGGCTTTAATTGATGTCAATTTTTATTTGGCAAGGGGTGTAATTTACCTGAAAATAAATGAATTTATTTATTATATTATTGATATAAATAATAATTGTAAGTTTATTTGTTATGGTGTACAATAACAACTAGTGACTGCCTTGTAAATCACACATGGTACACCAAGTCACAGAACCCTCAGAAACCATTTGAGGCATTGGTGTCCGGAGAGGCGCCACGGCGTCCTCACCTTCCCCCTGACGCAGGTCCTCACCGGACACGGATGTTTCGGGAGGTACCTGCACCGAATCGGGCGGGAGGAAACACCCGGGTGTCTCCACTGCGAGGATCGACCGGAGGACACGGTGGAACACACGGTGGAAGTCTGCCCTGCGTGGGCGGAGCACCGCCGTGTCCTCGTAGCGGCGATCGGCGGCGACGACCTCTCGCGTCCGGCCCTGGTTCAATCCATGGTCCGGAGCGAGACGGAATGGGAAGCCGTCACCTCCTTCTGCGAAGCAGTCATGCTAGCCAAGGAGGTGGCGGAACGAGAGAGGGAGAGATCCTCTCTTCCCGGCCGCCGCGGGAGACGCACCGGGCGTCGGGGGCCACGTGGCTACCGGCCACCGTAGATGCGGGCCTGTGGACGGTTGACTATGGGCTAGCTAGCCGTCCGTCCGTCTAACGACGACGACAGGCCGTGTCGACGGCGCGTTCGTGTTCCACGCGCGCCTCAAAGAGATGTCAGCATTAGGGGAGGGGCCGAAGCCTGCCGGGGTTGCGGGCCTGTTCGAAAGAGATACCGCGGCCCTGGAACGTAAAGGGCGAGGAAGGAACATGGATGGGTTTTAGTCAGTAAGAGTCTGACACTCCCTCCCGCTCCGCCCAGAGTGGGAGAAGTCATTTGATGATTTCCCATCCCAAAAAAAAAAAAAAAGGCATTGACTAAAATATTTACATGCGATAATTCTGTTTTTTTGGCAAATAATTCTACAAGCAATTTATTAGCATTATAGTGTTTTATTTTTTTAGTCCCATATATAGATTCTTTGTTAATCGATCGATAACACTCATTTCGCACTATTTGGCCCGCAGTGACTGACGTAACAACCACTTTGTAGTGCAAGCTGATTTGATCTTTATTCTAACAGCATTTCAAACGAAATTTGTACCAGTACAAATAGGAGTAGCTAATTATTTAGCTCATGTAGTCGCCTTAAGCCAAGTCAGAGGCCCATGGGCGGCATAAAAACTCTGACACCAGACCCCATATTCACAACGCTTCGATTCGGTAAGTCGTATGTCTATCTCGCTCGTTTTCGTTATGCCAAAAAGGGATAAACATACGACTCGTCGAATCGAAATTCATTCCGAGCGTTTGTGAATACGGGGGCAGGTTAGGCAACTAACCACACGATAAAGAAAGAAGATCGCTGCTGTGGGACATTACTGAACTCCACGCGTATGAAGCCATCAGCTAGTATTAGTTTAAATCTCAAATCGTTACCTTTGCTCTGACACTGCCGCACCCTACTCAGTAATGGCAATAGTAGAGAAATGGCCACCCTCAACAAATTATTTAACATTTCTTTTTGTTTCAGGTGACATTTTCGCGATCGACATCGCAAGAACATGGGAGTTCAACCCAAAATTTCCAATCAGGAACATCTTCGTACCCAAAATGATACTCGGTCCACCTCTCCACTTCATACGGCTAATGAACCCTTACACCAGATACTATCTTGACGTAGATCTCAGGACCCCATACTATCTCCTGGTCATTCCGCGACTATTTATATGTTTTCTGTCGCTCATAAATGACTACTGTTTATACAGAATTTGCGTCCTATACGGACAAAACTTCAGAAACAGACTCACAATCTTCGCAAGCTCTTACGTAGTTTTCGCTTACTGCTGCAGAAGTTTCTCGAACTCATTCGAAATGATCTTCTTCTCTATGATCCTGCTAATAGTCGCCGAGTGCATGCTGAATTCTGATAAAGTGATTTATCACAAAGAGTTTCTTAAAGAAAAATATGAGAAAGCAGAGTCGAATACAGAAAGAGTAAAGATTTATAAACTATCTACACATTTGCCCAGTCATTCCTTGAACAAAGTGATTGTTTTGTCTACTATTGTGGTCATAGGGATATTTAATCGTCCTACTTTCGTAGGTTTTGCGTTTCCGCCTGTTTTTTTCTGGTTCCACAGAGGGTTGGGTTCCAAAGTTGTGGGATTTAAAGATTTCCACTATCGCATATTCATATTTGTAATGTGCTGTGTTCCGACGGCGTTGCTGCTGATTTTGGTGGACTCTGGGTATTACGGATACATCACGATGGCGGACATAGAGTCGCTGAAGATGTCGTGGGACAACTGGGTGGTGACACCACTGAACTTCCTGCGGTATAACTCGGATATGCGGAACCTGACGGAGCATGGACTTCACCCGCGCTGGCTGCACTTCGCCGTCAATGTGCCGCTTCTGTTCAACGTGCTAGGGGTTATCGGTGTCGTCACATTGGCCATCAACACTTACAGGTAAGATAACACATGATGATACATCATGTGTGTGTACGCCTCCGCCTTCAGCGAAAACACTAGGGTATTTAAAATTGCCCGTATCGACGTTCGTTTTCAAAAATAGTGTTTAAATAAATAAATTAGATACACCAGCTCACTCCAAAGCACGACAATCGAAGCATGACAAGAACGTCGCTAGAACAATACTATTTGTTTGGCTTTTACAATAGTAATGAAAACCGCTCCTTAAACAATAAGCCATTATTCGCTTTAACTTGTTAGCATTATTCTTCAAGTTAGATTGTGTATTTACACAATTTGTAAACGCCCACCGACATCTCTATGACATTTTCATTATAGATCCCTAGTTCCTACTATTCTTCTGTAGGTTCAATTAAATAGTTATACTATACATTGTTTCAGGTTTGTTCGCGGCCAGTATAGCAAGTTACCGCAAATCCAGAGCATAACAGGACTTATGCTGTTCTCTCTGGTCATCCCGATCGCTGTGTTGTCACTGTTCCCACACCAAGAGGCTCGCTTCATCATCCCAGTGCTTGTCCCCTTGATCTATCTCTTCGGAAATCATCTTCATACCAATGAAAGCGATGGACCAAAAACTAGAAAATTCAAAACGACACTTCGTTATACTTGGTATACGCTGAACGCTTTATTTACTTTATTCTTCGGGTTCATCCACCAGGGCGGCATATTCCCGTTCGCCAATAGCCTGTATTACGAGATCAAGAACAACTACGGAGTCCATACCCACGTTATAACCACGCACAGTTACAGCATACCAACGTTTTTGCTTCAACTGGAGAGCACTACCAAAGTGTACCGGGACAAACAGACGGGACATAAATATAGACTTGCTCCCACCACATTTTTACATAAATATGGATCAAAGCCAATGCAGAATTTATTTTTAACAGTCGATGACGTCTTGACAAACGCTGAGAAGTTACTGCATGCTTACAAAAAGAATTACAGGTTTTATATTGCGTCCCCGTGCTCTCTGGAGCGAGACCTTCGGCTGGCAGCTGCAAAGTACCCCTACTTTGAACTAATCGAAGAGTTTTCCTACTACCCTCATTTTTGTACAGAAGCATTCCCAAACTTCCCCTCGCGCCACGACCAATATTGTCTCGAAAATACTTCGAGAGTACGAACTAACGAATCTCGCGCTGTAGATCTTAATATGTTACAAAGAATCTCATGCTTTTTGAAAAAGTTTTGTCTTAGAATTTATAGGGTCAAACCGGATATGAAATTTCGAATCTAAGTTATTTTAGCCAATTTTACAATTTCGATAAGCAATATCTACATAAGTACAACAAATTATTGTATTCATTAAAGTCGTGTACTTACCGCCTAATTATAATTATTTGATAACATAGTGCTCAATTAAGTTTATCATCAAAGACATTAAAATACATGTGTATATCCGCGTCATTTTGTACAGGCTGTATGCTTAAATCAGTTACTTACCTCGTAAGCATAAGTGATATGATAAATATCTGATTTGACACTAGCAAGCAAACATCCCACGAACGAATCCTTTAATTTAAAAGGATTGTGTTAGATATGCCTATTTTTATAACTTTAGGAATTAAATAAGAAATTGAACCATCTCATTCCGGCATGCTTTTAATTATTCATACTGTAGGTACCTGCGTTATGTTGCCTTAAGAGGCCTGCGGAGCATGCGAATTTCATACAAACGTAATACCAAAATAATTTGTAAATATACTAATATTATAAAGCAGAAGAGTTTGTTTGTTTGGTTGAACGCGCTTATCTCTGAAACTACCGACTTGAATTGAAAAATTTGTGTTGGATAGTCCATTTATCGAGGAAAGCTTTAGGCTATATATCATCACGCTACGATTATTAGGAACCGAGCAGGAACGAAAAATGTTTGCAAAAATGGGGATTTTTTAATCTTTTGTTTTCTCTTATGTGACGCAGACGAAGTTGCGTGGGTCAGCTAGTGTGTATTTATTTTGATTGGATTACAGAATGTATAGGTTTCCAAACACATATTTTGAATGTACACTGATATAAACAAGAGTTATGAGAAAAATAAATTACCTATAGCAAATTTAAATTCCTCATAATGTCGTCTTCATATTATTGTCCTTTCTTAATATTTATTCGGGAATATAGATATTCTATAATACAATCGAAATATATACACAATAACGTAACAATATGTTTGATTTTCATGTTATGTTGGTATTACGTTTGTATGAAAAACGCATGCTCCGCCGGCCCCTTAAGAATACCCAGCGATAGTAATTTACTACCACTTTTCTACCTTATAGACTCCATGCTTATGGGTGAAAATTGGTCGACAAGTGGTGGCATTGGATACAACTTTGCTTTGAGAGAAATATGCGAAAACGATGTTCGTTTTTGATAGTATTTTGGAGATGTTTTTAAAGTTAAAAAGGAAGGGTGACAAAGCCAAGGCACCAAACACCAATGATGTTTTTTGTATTCCAGCCTTTTTGTTGTTACTTACAATCACATGCATTTTACTTATTATACTTTTACATAGATTTATATAAGTTTATCTAAGTTTTGATGACGAATCTCTAAGGGTTCCAGAACCCTAAAAAGTACTTATTTAGTACTCATAATTTCTGTTCTGTTATACAATTATACATGTATTATGAACATTTTAAGTAGTTGGCAGCTTAAGAAACCATGCATTGTATTTTGCAAACAGTAGTATGGATTCATCAAGTACTTAACGTTTTACTTGCGACCCTAGGTAGCGAGAATAAGGTTCAATATTGATTAATGATATGGTTTGTAACTTGTAAGATTATTTCTGTACATCTCGATGTTATACATCACATGCACTAAATTGTAATTGAAAATGGCATTTGTGTGTTGTGTGTTAGGAATTTGTAATTAATTAACAATTTTTGAAGTGACTTAAATATGTGTAAAAATAATGAACGATGCATTTTGAGAATCTCCAACAAAAATCTGTTAATATTACTGCATATGTTTTTTTTGGCGCGTGGTCATAGTCAGAACTAACGCCACCGCCATATAATTTTTTCAGTACAATTTTCACAATTAATGTTTACCAACATCGCCGTCGCGTCATGTCATTCAAACGTCAAAAGAACTATGCAGCACTATTAAAGTAATATTTACAGAAATGGACTGCTTATTGCTATGTAAAAGCATAGGATTTAGTGTATTAGTGTTAACCTACCAATAAAGACATCTTTGTTAATAAATGCTGTAATTTTTATTTTCCTTTCTTTGTGAACAGCAATAGTTTTTGCACAATTTATTTTAAACCACAGACTAAGTATATACAATATATATGTCACCTTAAAATTTTCAAACACGTTATATTGTAAAATAACTAGAAAGATTGTAAACTCGAAATATTGTCAAACGAACATACCTACTGCTTGCAATAAAGCGCATTATTTTTCATGAAATGCAAGCGATCGTAGTCAACTCACGCGGTGTGGCGGGAAGGAGGGGTCCCCTCAATGGTCCCACTCTCATGTAAATGTAATGTACCATTTCTGAGAAATACCGATTAATATAACCTAACCTTAAAACACTTTAAATTCCCCTAAAAAGCGTAGTCGACGGACTATTTCCGAGTGCAGTGTTTAAAGGAACGGAGAGGTGCCCCAAGTCCCGATTGTGGAGGCAGAGATACTTCTGTATGTTCAGTTGACAATATTTCGAGAGTTTACAATATCGCTAGAGAGATTACAATCCAACGTGTTTGTCAATTTTACGGTGACATATACACACTAACTCTACACTAGAAATAAAAATATGTACTTATAGGTACAAGTACCTTTAACATAGTGAACATCATGTTTGTTTTCCGCAAGTGGTCGCAAACTCGACTGCTTAGCATGAGCTCCTAGGTTTGATTCCAAGGTCGGGCAGTGTTATTGGGTGATTTCATCAGGAATTTCTCAGTAACGAACACGGAGTATTACATGGGATTTAAACATAACTGTCCAAATGAGGGTTAACTGTAGGTACACCTCTGCCTTACGCTTCGAGGACAACAGGCGTGATGTTATGTGTTATATTAGAGGCACGCCTATTGCTGTCAACAGTATCAACCGATCGGGGACACCGTACACACCGATACCGGGGTCTCCGGGCTGCCTGATGGAAGAACCCACAACACTACCCGACCTTGGGAATTGAACCCACGACCTTATTAGCTGCGCTGACAACCATTAGACCAGCAGCGAGGCAATAACAAAAACTAGTGAATTCATCAAAAATTGGGAGTCACGTCATCGTCAATCACTCGGCAGCGCTAACACTTGAACTACGAAATTGGTCCTAATTTTCATAGACAAACGCGATGGGGAATAATCTCTAATCAATCTGAAATTAGAACTACATAATTATGTTGGGAGTCTGATGGCTGTGGGGCGGCAGCGTACTCAAAGATAATTAAAGAAACAACATTTTAAGTGCCTGGCATAGGATGACCGAAGGTCAATTGTTGTCAATTAATTTGAGGACTTCAATAATCTCGATGCAGTAGTTCACTGAACCTTGCAAAGAGAATTCATTGTACAAGAATTATTCTTCACTAGTAGGTACTTTGCAGGCAGTTATTTCCAACATGTGAGGAAAGTTCGTTTTTCCTGAGTTTTAATTTTGAGTCTTGAGCGAACGAAGAAGGATTGAAAAATAGAATCACGAGCGCAGCGAGTGATTATAAATTTCAATCCTGAGTAAGCGAATGACTAAACAAAACGAATGAGGGATTTTCATTTTCAACTCTTCCTTAGTCGCTGGATAGATGGCGCTAAAAAATGAAAACCTCTCATAGCAAAAGAACTTGCTCACAAGTTGCATACAAAACTTTTCACCACTCCCAGCAAGAAAGTATTCAGTCTTCTTATGTAAATAAATTAAATAGTCACAAAGCAAATCAAAATAATTCTTTATTAAAACATGAAAATAATTTAAAAATGAAATGTAAAATTACTGCAATTTTCAAGTTAAAAGTAACGTTTTATTGGGTACATCAATCGTTGTTTTATTAAAATAGTACAGCAATATACAGTATATATTATATACACTAAGTATAGTCTATTGTGTTTTAGTGTCTTAAAATATCTTCAAAACTTATCATAAAAAAAACAAGCAAGGTTAGTTTCTGAACGGGGTCATTATTTTCCTCACTGTTCAAACAGTGAGGAAAAACCAACTTTCCTCACTGTTTTAGTAGAGGAAAGACATTTCTTTCGTGTGGGCGTGGTGAAAAATATATTTCAGCAACGTGTCGTGAGTAATAAAGATAGCCGAGCATTCATAGTGCGTGCACAAAGATGTAGCTTTTGACATTTTGCACTTATTGATACCCTGCCGGAAGCCCCCTCATGCTCCGGCCCCCCAACACCTTCCCATTTTCATTCCTCATTACAGTACAAAGCTTCACTTCAACCGCGCGGAGTGTTGTTATTTTGAAAATTTCTGAATAAGAATCAACTATTAAATATTCGGATGTTCTATAGGTTTACTCCGTCACTAGGTATTGGAACAGACCTGTTTGCCTGTCATTTGCTACTTTGACACTTGACATTTGCTGTCATAACAAACTTTTAAAAAACGTGCCCGTGGGTCTGTTGTGGAATATTTGAAAACAAAACTGATATCTTTACAAATTAATTTGTCATGTCTTCGCAAAAAGAATGTGTGGAATCTACTCTTGAGATGTCTTTAAAAGTTATACGAATGTACGACTGGCTGTTGGATTTGTTTGTTCTGGTAAGCTTAATTTACGAAATTAATGTCATAATAACATGTACCAATTTAGATTGATTTGGTTGGGCTTAAATGTAAACGTCCAATAATGGTTTGCATCATATAAGTGGCCTACCCTTTTACTTTTTAGGACTTCTTCGTTGATGATCATTGGAACAAATTGCCTGATTCGTGGCGACATACTTTCGAACATATGGATCCTCAGCACTTAGGCAACATTCTCTCCAACAGGTCATCGAACCAGTTACTACCATTATCATTCTTAGCCCTAATAAAGACTGTACAGGCACTCACTTTACAAAGAGAAAGGGACTATAATAAAAACGAAAATAATAGAAAAGAATCAACCAACTTAGACACATGTAAATATCACCCAAAGTTAAAGAATTTATTTCTAAAACATGTGAAGTTAAAGAAAAGACATGAGATAAGCCTGATGGCTGATGTAGTGGTGGATACTGCCTTTCAAAGTGGTTGTAACTCTGTGATAGACTTTGGCTCAGGCCTGGGACATTTAGTGAGAGTCCTGGCTTACAGGGATGACATGTATGCAGCAGGGATTGAGTGCCAGACACAGCTGACTGAGGAGGCTAGGTCTGTACCCTTGGTATGTATAAATAGAAATGGTATATTGAGTGCAAGTTGCAAGGACTTAATAATCTGACCACACATTTATAATTCTAACCGAAATCTATTCTAAAAGAAATCAATTTTTCTATAGTATAGTTTTAATTTTTCAGGAAACTTGACTTGCAATTGGAATACTCAGTCAAGAAGCGTCTTTCTCCTGAAGCCATTGCAAAACTGAGGCGCCCTCTGCACCTCAACGTGACCCTATCAAGCCACCAACAGCTAATGTCACTGCCTCTACCAGACAGTATGCAGAACTACGGTTTGATAGGCCTTCATCCTTGTGGAGACTTAGGACCGTTGTTACTGAAACACTTTGTTGAATCTCCTAACATAAAGTTTATTTGTGTGGTTGGTTGTTGTTTTATGAAGCTGACTTGTGATGGTCCAGACCAAGGGTATCCCATGAGTAACTTTGTGAAGAGTTTGAATAGTAAGCTATCGTTCCCGAGTAGAGAAATATCTTGTCATGCTATTGAGGTGTACTGTGAGAGGCTTCGTAAAGGGAATTATGGAGATCTGAAGGTAAGAAGAAGAAACTATACTATTAATTAAATTAATCAAGTTGTTGGCTTATGTGTTATTGAGTTTTTCCATAAAAAATTTGCAGTGGTAGCCTCACTTTCATTGCTTAAAGACATGTACTATTGGTACTTCTCTACCTAATCCTTAGGGGATTGCTGGCGTGATGTTATGTATAGCATGAAGTTACTTTGTATATATTTGTCATTTACAGATACATGCATACAGGGCAGCCTTGGAGAGAATATTAGTGGAACATGACCCTAAACTACGACATGCTCCCGTCAGGAGCATCAAACATTCAGATACTATGACATTCGAAAAGTAAGATATTCAAACAGCGATTCCAACTTCAGTGCATGATATTGGTCACTTGGTTAGGTACTCCTTTCATTAAAATTTAAATATAATTATAAATTGCCTAGCTGCCCCACGCAACTTTTTCTGCGTCACTTTTAAGAGAAATAAAGGTCACAGGAAGAAAAAAATCCCCATTTTTGCAACATTTTTCATTTATGCTCCTTTTGGTTGCAGCGTGATTTTCTATTACTATTTAACATAAAAAGACTTTTTAAATTCCAATCAATAGTTCCTGAGATTAGCGTATTCAACCAAAGAAACAAACTCTTTAGCTTTATAATATTAGTACGAGTATACTATAGATTACATTGTTTTCCAATTCAAATTCAGGTACTGCTCCCAAGCTATAGAGCGCGTACACCTTCCCCTACCAACATCGCCCACTGTGTGGTCGCGTGGCTTGGCCGACCTGGCGCAATGGCGTCGTGTGGTCGTAGTGTACACACTGCGTCTGGCACTGGCGCCGCTTGTGGAGACTGTGGTGCTGCTAGATAGAGTGCTATATGTTTTGGAGAGAGGTAAGTGTTGAAAGCATCTTTCTTGACTTCCCTATCAATATGGCTCACTGTGTGGCCCAGCTGACCTGGCCCATTGGCAGCGTGCGCGTGTTCCTATAGTAGGTACACATTTCTTTCAGATGGATGATGACTGTTTAAAGAGCTCCAATTGTATGTTAGCCTAATACTTGTTTTCACTGATACAAGATGTAGATGACACCTAAATGGCTCCCCAAATGTTACCGAAAGAATCCAATAGGGCTCTTTTATACAAGTTCTAGAGTGACGACCGCGAACCGGCAGTCGCGTTGGAAGACTTCCCACTAGGTGGACCGATGACCTAGTGAAGGCTGCAGGAATCCGCTGGATGCGAGCCCCACAGGACCGGTCAATGTGGCGACGAATGTCGTAGCCTATGTCCAGCAGAGGATGCCTTTCGGCTGTTACAACCTCTATTATCATAATAAACGCAAGACCTCGAAATGAAACAAAAAGTCCTCT
The DNA here is from genome assembly GCA_916618015.1 of Xestia c-nigrum. Taxonomy (NCBI): domain Eukaryota; kingdom Metazoa; phylum Arthropoda; class Insecta; order Lepidoptera; family Noctuidae; genus Xestia; species Xestia c-nigrum. Next base: position 5,154,044 of record OU745245.1, on the reverse strand, counting down.
TAACTAAATTAATTTAATGGTGGAGACAAAAATACACTTATTTGATATTTAATTACTTTACAGTTTACACACCATACAACTTGTATGTACAAACATCGCTTCATAGGAATACATACACGAGTGAAATAAAGCTACAAATCAAACTTAAGACTAGATTACTTTCTTTGGCACTTTATAACTAGAAATATTTGTACAAGAATGTGCAAGGGTTATCGAATCATAGGAAAACATGTTACTTGGGGTCAAGTGCACTATAGGAGCCACGGTCATAGAATCCTTATTTTCGACTTTATTTTAAGAAAAGCAATATTGATATTTGTTTGGCAGTGAAACCTCGCTGAGCCTTGTTTAGGCGCACGCCAGTCATAGAAAGAATGATGGGAGATACGTCTTGAAGATGCATAATGCAATTTTTCATTGAAGAGCTGAATTTCAACGAAATTGCGTTGTGCATCATTTACGCATTTCCAATACAAATTATTTAATTCAAATCTGAATTTCTCTTCAAAAAACCGTGGTCTCCATTTTGCGTTTTTTAAACTATATTATGTAATTCCTATCATAAACAAATATTTTGTTAACATTATAGCTGTACCAATTATATTGGTGACTTAGCTGTTACGAGCGTAGGTACATTCTTAATGATAAGTACATACGGTACCTACTTAATCATAAATAAATACTTTTTGCAGGCACGTAAACATAGGGGGGGATAGTTGGGATTTATCCCTCCGAAATCTGACTGAAAATAAACGGCATCATGACCACTGCGAAGTACGTAAATTATAGTACAATGATTACACAGTTTCATGCCACAGGGTGCAAGGTGCCGTAACAGAAAAGATAATAAATAGAAAAACCAACCTTCCGAATCAGAAAGCAAAAATTTTCGAGCTTGCTTCGCTCGCTCGTACTCCGATTCTCTTTCTGGGTGTCAACCAAATTAATTTATTACAAAATATACGAGCGTGCTTATATATACTTATTTTGTCCTTTGCGTTCATAAGTTTTTTTTATAAATTGACCGAATGGCGTTTTGCTTCAATAAAAGACAAAAGAAAGCATATCAAATTCGAGGTGGATGCAAACACTTTCAAGCTCGCTGCGCTCGCTTTTCGAATCCTACTTTTTTTCATTGATGGGCTTTTCTGGATAGATCGGCCAAGTTACTCATTGAATCTAACATAATTATCAGATTCGGAGTGCAAAATATTTCGAGCTGTTTTAATGGAAGTAAAGGTGCACCTCCCTGGAAAAAAATGTGCCGGCGCACACGCCCTGTTCTCTTGGCTTTTTCAATCTACAGGCAAATGTACAGGCATATTGGACAAATCTTATATACTGTTTAACTGACTATAAATGTTTGATGATGTAAAACAACAATTCCGTCCGTCAGTGGTCAGTAGCATATTATTATGGGTGTATCATTAGATACACCCCTGCTTAACCCTTCGGGGATTTCCGGCGTGATTTTATGGTATCGTAACGCACCCTTTGTCAGTATTGACCTTTCCAGAAACTTACCTTTTTTTCATGAAATTGGGTGCAGCAGTTTAGGCCGAAAACAAAAATTATGATATATTAATAAACGGTTTCGTATCATTATGCTTAAGTTTATCTCAACTATTTTCATTATAACTACGGTTGATTCACATGTGTTCACAACGCATATTGGATGACTCACCTACTGTTTAACTTATCTAATTTTGATTCAACTGAAATCAATCGCACTAACGAACGATTAATCTAATGGTTTTTTAAGATATTGGCTATTGACATTTATTGGATGTGACGCGCGCTCGCTGCGCTCGCATTTTGCATTACACACCCACTTTCTGTCACAAATGTCGTCGTCGCTCCGCTTGCCTTCTTCTTACGCTCCTCACGCCAGCTAACAAGACAGAAATGCAAAAAAATCACTAAGCAATACTGAGTTTAGGTGAGTCAACGTAGATGAATGGTCCTTTATGGATTTCGTTCATTAGTTATTACAAAAATCTGTGTAACGATCTTTAAGTACTTTAAACAGTAGGTATAAACTAAAATAATAAATATGGGAAAATAGTTGGGATAAACTTAGGAACCTATTATGAAACGTACCCAAATAAACATATTGTCTTGTTTCAGGTCTGTCGTGTGAGATCCGACCAGTGTTCGATCCAAAATTGTCGCCGAGGAATCATATTATAATAGCAAAAAGATTGTAGTGAGTTTTGAAGTAGTTACACTAAAATATTTATATTGTTACTGTTAATTTGAATTTAGGTGCTTAATAATATGTGGTTGCAATGTTGACTCAAATAAATATGGCTTAAAGTCCTACTTAACGGAAAGTGTTATTTTTTCAAATGTCGAAGCTGCAAAATAATTGATAAAGTATCTCTCTCTTCGAATCGAATCATCAGAATAGGCCTGTCTGAAGAACCTTTAGGACCTATTTTCTTAGGTACGTTTTTATTACATTACTTACACAATACCAAGAATAACAATATTTGTAAAATGCACACGTTCATATTTTCAATACTTAAATAATATTATATTTATACATTGCATCTTTGTATAACAGGGTGGACTAACAAAATACAATATCATTATTAAACAAGACCAAGGAAGACAAGGTCTTTTTGTTTTGTTTCGTCATGTATAAAGACTTATCACGTCTGCGAAGTTTCTCTAGCCAGTTTTATTTGACCTCTGAATAATTTAAAATATCCTACACATCCACTCAAAGCTCGTATTTACTAGACTAGTGATAATTGTACGACTGTGCTTACAACATTTTCTTTTTCAATTTAATTTACAATTTTACAATCTTTTTCAAAATTAAATATTAATTGTGCAGGAACTGGAAGGGATTTTCTGTCTGATAATGTGATGTTTTATGCACGTCTAAAATGCGTTCAAGAAACTCATTTACAAAAAAAAATATTAAGTTAATAAAATACACGCTTTTTTCGGGAAAAGAAATCGACAAAAGTTGTGAAACAAGAAAAAAATACTTGACACAGACTCAGACGTCCACGAACATAATTTTTTATTACATAACGTGGTTCAACGTGCCTTGATTTAATTGTGTCAACACCCAGTTTCTGAAATGCTAATCAACCCCCAAAAATAACTAGCAAGCTGTGAAATCTCACTGTAACTGTATGCAGCTGTTTTCGGTTGATCCAAATCATCAACAGCTAACCATACCTCATTCGAATTGTGGTTCATCATCACTCCTAAAGCTACCTACTCGACACAGCATGTCTTCTTCGATACCTCTCTAGTCATCTCATCAGACACCTTCTTTCTTCTCGAATTGAGATTGACTACAGATAATATTCATCAGGATTTAAGAGCCCGAAGTAAAGTAAGTCGTATACCAGAGTTGAACCACGTTTTGGAATAGATAAAGACTCGACAAAGACACGATACAATCTAATTGCCTGTTGAACAAAGTCATTTGAAGCAACATCAGAAGTTCCGTCGTCCAAACAATGTTGAGATTACACAAGTTAAGGGCCGAATCACACAGGAAACGCAGCGGTCGGCGGCCGCGCGCGACGTCCACACCCCACGCGCCTAGTCTCCTTTTGACTAGTTTCTACATGTGGCCTCCAGCGGTGCGGACAAAACCACCGACCACCGCGAAAACGCGCGTGACGTGCGTCACCGCGGGCGACCTCGCGAACTTTTCAAGCGATACTGGTTTCATAAGTATGCATGTAGATAAAGTTTAAAATAATTTCACACTGAAAGTCTGAAAGTGCTCGTCGCGTCGCTGCCGGCCGCTACCATTCCGATGTGACTAAGGTGGTGTCCCAGACACCACACAGTAGAGCAGCTGCGTATGAACGTGATCGTAAGCGGTACGCCTGTAGTTGCTTCAATGTCATTCATTTCACAGGTATGAATTATATCGTGCAAATGGAGGTTAGGGTCGATCTCACCATTGAAACTGAACGCGGTCAGCACATGAAAACCTCGCTTAAAAACGAAGTGTCGTCATTCTTACGGGATATTGACATTGTCCGCTATCGGACGCGGTTTTGGGCTTCCACCAAAACACGCGCCGGTACCGGTCGGTCGCGAGTCCTTATTGGAAATATTATGAGCATAGTGGCGTGGCTAGGGGCCAATAATAGGGCAAGTAAACTGTTCAGAAACCATCATAAAGTAGTAGGTTTTATGGCCAAGCCAAGCTTTTAGGCTTGAATGAAAGTATCGCCACATAATAAGCAGCGCTAAAACGCGTGAGCGCGTGGTACTGGTTTCCTTACCAATGCCCATTTTGACTCGCCCCGTGCAACCGTTTTAGCGGACTCCCTGATATGCTGACCTCGTTCAGTTCTATTGGTAAAATTCGCCTTCAAGGGTCAGGTCCAACGTTCTCGCTAGGTTCACATATAGCATTGATTGTCGCGGCGCTCGCATGGGCATCATGCGTTAGCGGGGACGGTCTGCGGCAGCATGGGCGCCGGCTCCTCGTCCGAGTCATCAGAGTGGACGCGTGTAAACCGACGACGTTCTAGAAGGCGACGCAACTTGAACTCGCCGTGCCCGTACTCCCAGCGGCGGCGGGTCACGCCCTTGCGACCTAACAATATGTTAGTTAACTTACTGACTGATAGAAATAAACAACTGGGTGAAATTCAACCATTGGGCCGCTGCTGAGTGCAAATTCTGGTTCAATACAAATAAATATTAGACGTCCTGCCCGCGTAGCATGACCACCGTAGACACGACAGAGAGTCGACAAATCTTTTGTTCACCGTCGATTGGATGACAGACGAACAAAAGATTTGTCGAGTCTCTCTCGTTTCTCCGGTGGTCATGCTAGGCGGGCTGGGTGTTTTCCTACAGATCATTTCCATCACCCCATTGATAGATAGGGGTTGGAATATTTTTTATGAAAGCTGGCTAGCAGCCAAGTAAAAAGCTATAGTACGAGTAATTGATAGCTGGTTTCAATAAAAAAAAATACTGTATGAGACAAAATGTTCTAAGCGTCAGTTTCCGAGATAGAAGCTATCAAAGTTACAGCTTTGATAGCTTATATCGAGGAAATGTGACGCTTTTGATGATTATCTCTTAACAATACCTACTTAGTTCTAGTGTTACCAGGCTATTGATTAATAAACGTTATAAGCATGGCTGCCTTTTGAAAACATAATAGATAAACTGGTGTAAGTTGGCAGGTCAAAAAATGTAAACCCCTTCTTTATTTTTTATCTAGGGCGTCTAGTTCTTGAGATATTTTAAAACAGACAGGATTCCAAGTTAGGTACAATGATTGTTTAGGTTCTCGTAACTCATAGTTAATCACGTACGTATTACGACACGGAATATAATTGTTTTCCCTGATTCGCCGTTCGTTGGTTTAATCAATGCTCTCAACACGGCTTAGTCAGCATGGTGACTTGAGTCGCAACTTTCTACAAAACGTAATTTTCTGTTTAGAATGTGCAGCTGTGTGTGTGGTCACATTTTGCTGCTGCATTTTGCACATGTTCGAAGTTTTGTTGGCGATCATGATAAAAGTGGGGACGTTATTGATGCGGAACCCTGTTCTTAGTGTTTTTTGTCGCCCTAATTGCCTAAACATATTTTACATGACTTATTACGAATGAGATTTTAAATGGAATTATCATAGATATATATGTTACTAGATTAGCAATTACCACGCCAAGGCGTTGCCACGGGACATATGTACAGATACATATGCGTCGCTAACGTCAGTTCAGTGTTCTGTTAGATGCCTACGGAAGTGACACAGGACAAAAAATGGGTAAATGAGCGTACAAAATTAACGTAGTGTGCTTTACTATGAAAAGTGACCATACTGAAAGCCGAACTTAAAAGGTGTAGCATGCATCGGTGCGTAAATAAAAATACAAGAAGCTGCTTCCAATAAATATATTTTAACAAACCAACGATATAATTGCACATCACAACTTTTCAATCACAATATAATTTGAAAGCGCAAAATAATATTAAAGTGAAATTGTGTAAAAGTAAATAACAGAACGGAATAGTGAGATAAATGGATTAGCAAAAATGCTGCAAGGATGTTTTGGCGCTCTAATGACATTGACGTTGTTAGTTCTGATTTTGACCACGCGCCAAAAGATCGTTATACAGCTATACTAGCAAAAGTAACGAGTAAGGCGGATGCCACACTAGTAAAATTATGATGCGTCAGAACAAAATAATTATTGTAAGTCTTATGGAAAATTTGAGCATGTGTATTGTTTACAGGAATTCATTTAAAAGTCGCATGAGCTTTACCAGTGTTGCCGCGGCCGTATTCTTATCATTCACCGCCAACCAAATAATTATACCTACTTACAAAAAATAAAAACATTTTTTTTATTCCGTTGCAATGTCCATTGCTAGATTTTGTGTTTATAGATTTTTCATTTGAATGGCGGCGAAAAGTAATACTTTGTATTAACCCTTGTAAGATGTGGTTTGATGTAATATAGTTCATTTAATTATAATTAAAAGTGTACACTGTTAAAATATTTTAGCAGTTTCAAGTTTTAAGGAACTATTTTACAACAATTATTAAAGGAGAATGGGCGTTTCATTATGGGTTACCTCAACTTGATACAGCACTGGGGATAAATCGTCCATTCTCTTTTGCAACTACATCATAATCTCTTGAAGGTATAGTGAACTTAAAACTAATACAGAACAAAATATACAGAAATAAACAATAAAAAATCATTGTATTCGAGCTACGAGAAAAATAAATAACAAGTAAAAAATAACAAAATTAGATCATTGTGATTAGAGATCACTAGGCACTGATAAAATGATTTCATCATAAAAATGTTTTTATTCTTATAATTAATATTAAAAAAAAAAACAGATCGCAATCAAGAGATAGTTTGGCTATTAAAATTTATTAATATTACTGTTTATAATAATATCCTTTAAGGATATCTGTTTTTTAATCCGATTAAATAATTGTAAAATCTTCTACTCTAGCCTTGTATATTTTCATTACATTCATCACAGAAAAAACCATTAAAATAGTTGGTTATATTATATGACATTTTTATCATTTAATAACTTACCTATTCAATATATTTTTATCAAATAATATTTTGTATTACATAGTCGTTTTTCTATCGCTTGGGGTTATCCACACTTTATAAAATTATTATTTTTAATCTTAAAATATAAAACTATGATAACCACGGTAAAAATATACGCATGCCAATTTGTGATGTTTCTATCGGTGTTATACCAAAGCCTTATTCTATAATGTAATGGAATGTATAATTTGAGCAAATGATTAAAAAAAAAAATTACTGGCGAAATTTCCGCGAACTACTAGATACGCCTCTGCTTACCCCATCGGGGATTTAAAATAAAGATATGTTATGTTGATAAGTGAGAGAAATGTTTAAAAAAATGGGTAAATAAAAATTAGTACTTAGTTTCATTAGAATGATAAAGAAAAATAATAAGTCTATTGGATCGGTCTGGCGCCATTGTTTAGCTATCGTGTCTATTTCGCTAACAGATGAAGGTACCTATAGTAAGCAAAATTTAAAGAATAAAAGTTATTGGAGTTGCCATGAACAAAATAAAACAAATTTGAAGTAAATTAGGTCCGATTTCAAAATCGGACCTAATTTACTTAAATTTTGTTTTACTTTGTTGTTGTGCTTATACTAAGGGTAGCGGTATGTGACCCTCTTATTATTAAACCAGAAGTAAAGTCAAGCCAAACTTAAATCTTAAGATGTAGGTACTGAACTTAATACCGTTTGTAACTTTATTCCGCTTTATTAGGCTCTGATCAAACTGAGGCGAAAAACTTGCTTGCGTTGATTGTGTCTACTCAATTGTATGGAGGTGTTCAAAACTTCAAACGGGCGCGAATATTCGCGGAACTTCTAAAGGAGTGACCACGTTTATCGACGGGATATAAAAGTGAATTAGACGCGGTATCAAGTCGCGTGACTGAACCGAAACATGTGGTGGGTGACGTTTGTTCGCTTTTTCATGAACATAAAGTACTTTCTGACCTGTTTTGCGTTTAGAAATTTGTTCATTCTCTCAATTATTCAGATAATTGATGTGCACAGTCGTGTCCTTCGTAGATTTGCCTCAGTTTGACCAATCCTTAGGGGTAAGAGTTTAGTACCATGTATTATACTGACTGGGTGATGTGTTAAACGTAGGCATAGGTAAAGGGCGTGTAGTAGTCTTGAAAATGAACAATTTTTGTATGGACCTAACCATGAAACAGTGAAAAAAATATCAGTTGCTCCATACAAGGTCGCACAACTGCAATTAAAAATATAGCTGTTTTTTTTTCATATTTCGGAGTCCCATAGTAAAAGTTGCTAATATTTATGAGTACTTAAAATATTACCTACGTTTAACCAACCAGCCTGATTAATGTATGTGATGTAGGTGTGTTGTGTCAATGTACGAGTGGCTCAGCCTCGTACCCCTTACCGGTGTTGCGCGCGCGCAGCAGTGCGAGCGCGGCCAGCGCCAGCAGCGCGGCGGCCGCGGCGCCCCCCGCGCCCCCCAGCGCGCCGCTCCACCACTCCCACGCGCCCCCGCCCCCCACACCCACACCCACACCCGCGCCCGCCACGTGCGCGCTGCCAACCACTTCTGGAAAAGTTTTGGTTCTCTGTCATCTGTTGCGTGGGATACCTATACCTTCATCTCTTTCCACCTTTTCTTTCTGAAGTACGAGTATTATTGTTATCATAATTCATTTTGCTTTGAGAGGTGATGGTAGTCTCTGCCTGTTAAGTATGGTTATAAGACGATATTTCTAAAGCCTATGCCAACAGAACTATACTGACTAAAGTTCAGTCCAACCGGCATTGTCAGATAGCTGATCGGCTGCAGACACCAGATACTAGTAAATCAGTACATTATCTCACCCTGAGTCCTGTGCACAATTATTCGAAGTTACTGGTGTGACTGAACCATTGATTGGATGAAAAAACATAGCAAGTCTAAATAATTTTTCAAGTAGTATTAAAAACTCTCAATATACTCGTAATAAAGAAATGCGCAGATACAAACAAATTATGACATACCTTCTAGAAATCAGATGATTTCCTATAAAATATATTATTGTGTTATAATTATTCCCAAGTACCATAATAATTTAAATCTAAACAGAACAAGTTACTTATTATTCAATATAACAACAATAACATAAGCAGGGAAACATAAAATATGACAGCATACATTGCAATTGGTAAATATTACTAATTGCAATTTACGCTGTCTGTTATATTTGCAATTAGAACTATTAGAATAGAGAAAACCGACAAAAAAAAAACTACAAACACGGTACGTATAGGTTAGTTAAGCATGTTTCATGTTCAACCTACCTTGTGCATTACTATTATAATATTAGCAGTTAGTCTTTAGAAAAATAACAAGTCTAATTATTGTTTTCATCTCGACTGCACCCTTAACTGTTGCGGTTGCAAATGGAGTTTTTTTCGTTATTTCTTCTTCCTATTGTTTGTAATGGCAGGCGTTTTGGGGAAGTAAGACCTCCAGTGGAACTTAGACGTTTTTAACCTGCCACCGAATTGACAGGCGATTGGATCCTTTGATTTTTAGGGTTACGTACCCGAATGGTAATCAACAGGACCATATTACTATTGCCCCGACTTCATGCGCCCGACTCGCACTTGGTCGGTTTTAATAAATCATGCGCATAAAAAAACAAAAGCAAAACAAAACGAACAGACACAAACCTACTCACCGACAGTCGCCGTAGGCTTCACATGAGACGTCACATTCTTCTCCAACCGGCTTTCATTCCTCAGCGTCTCATCCACGAACTTGTACACCCTGAACGGGTTTAACTCGGCAACATAGATCTTGGACCCATCAGCTGAGGTGACGATGTCGTGAGGGTTCTGTAGACCCTCGTCCGGGGCGAAGGTTTGGATCAGTTTGCCGCTGGCGAAGTCGATCACAAAGCCACGGACTGGTACGGGGTTTGGTAAGGGACTGTCGGGTCCGTTTACCACGTAGAGACGGCCGCCTGTGGATTAGAAAGAAAATGAATTTATTTGACCCAGTTAGAGCAGCGTGATATTCAGGAGGTCACGGGTACCTGAGATCTGGTTGAGATTCGCGCAGACTAGGGAACCATGGCACAAAGTGGGTTAGCTGATTTGTCACACAAAGATTCGGCATAGTCCTTTCACTGGTAGATCGGCAATCTCACAGTTGTCGATGCAGCTTAGATAGCTACAGTTTTCTGCATAACTCATTTTTTTTCGCAGAATATTTGCGTTCTACTATAATATTTTTAAAGATAGTAGGGATTTGAGCGCACTTTGGATTTCAGCAGGTGCACTCATATTAAAGCACCTGCTTTAATATAAGTGCACCTGCTGCACGCGAAAAACCTAATTTTGCGTATTTATAGGGAATAAAAGTACCTAAAGTCACCCAAAGGGCACTGGAGAGAGCTATTTTTTATTCATTACTTTAACGAAATTGTCAACCCAAAGCGCCACCATTCGGTCAAATTTTTTCTCCATCGGCCATCATCGCGTCTAACCAATAAATCAAAGGATGCACACTCACCATGCACAGGAGCACGTCTAACCAATAAATCAAAGGATGCACACTCACCATGCACAGGAGCATAAGCAACACTGAACAGCCTGCCGCCCATCAGCCAGCTGCTGAAGCTTCCCTCATAGGTGCCGTTGTCGTGTCGGAAGCAAGCCACGCGGCCTCGCTCACGGTCGGCCACGCAGATCAGGCCACGGTCCTCCGCTAGTGTGAGCGCGTGGGGCACGTTGAACGCGAAGGGAGAGTTGCCGTGACCTGTGAGATGGTGAATTAATAGATATTGTAACGTGTAAGGTGTTGTAAATCCAGTCAGGAATTAAGAATACAGGGAAATGTTGTGATCAACTCGAAAATACAAGGACGCGTCAATTATAGTATAATCACTGATTAATATCCAACAAGATAATTGACATTATAGGCTGATTATTAATCAGCCTATAATGTTCCCACTGGTGGGATTCGGGCCTCCGGGCCCAGTGTGGGTTGGTCTTGTCGGAGGGTCATCCATTTTCTTGTAATGGAACTTCATGGAAGAAAGAGTGAATATAGAACTGACGACAGCGCCCATCCCAAGTAACGGGCAGAATAATGAAGATGATTTTGCCCAAGGCATTAAGGTCCATGTTCACCGAGAAGATAACAGTCTGATTATCTAAAACAGCTGTTTAAAACACATTTTTGTATGGGAACATGTCACATTGACTTCTGTTTTTCGATAATCAGATTGTTATCTTCTTGGTGAACATGGACCTAAGTCCGCCTTCATATAGTTTTTACTTGTGCGTAAAGTTTTAATAAATAAATATTATTAAAATATAGCCTACAACATTTGAAACACTGTAAAAAAAATTTTGGTTAACTATTTGGTTATACAGCTGATTAAATTGACTGTTCACCAAAAATATGACGGTCTAACTTTCTAAAAACAACTGTTTAAAACACATTTTTGTATGGGAACATGTCACAGTGACAGTTGTTTTTAGATAATCAGACCGTTATCTTTTCGGTGAACATGGACTGTGGATACTTACTGATCCCCCACTGCAGTATAATTTTCCCGTCAGGAGAAAACTTGAGGATCCTGTGGTTGCAGTAGCCGTCTGCCACAAAGAAATCGCCATTGGACAGGACAGCCACAGCACTTGGCTTGCAGAAATGATTATCATCATTGCCGGGTATAAACCTATAAGAGAAGAGATGATAAATGATGTTTATTTTATAAGTAGGTTTTCACAAACACTTAAACGTCAATTTTTTTTTATATTAGGTGGGGTCGATGTTTCGTATCTGACTACTCTGAGAAGAAACAGCCGAAACAAACTCAGAGGTCATAGTCTTTTTTCAAGTCCAGACATAATCTTGCTCAATTCACATGAGGATCATGCAGATATTAGTATCTGAGATGGTCTTTTGAAGAAAGAACCACACAGATTTGAGTGAACCTGTCTTGTCAGTGTAAGCATTTGACAGTTATTGTGTAGCTCGACCATGGAGGTAGGAGTTATTATTAGTTATTCAGAGAGCTCGACAATGGCTCGACATATAACTCAAGGAGCTCAACAAGCCAAGGACATTTGGGTAGGTCGCTTTGGTACTCATACTGCCAGACAGTCGTGGGGAAAAAATAAAAATAAACATGTGACCCACATGGTCCTCACGTTCACAATAATTCAATAAAAATAATAATAGTTTACAAAATGAATGTCAATAAAAATAAGATATGTCAAATACACACAAATAAAACAAAAAATTATAAAAAATAATCAAATACTGAACAAGTATTCATGTCAAGTCACAAGTAAATATTCATGCACATAAAATATAAAATAATAAAGAATAAAGTAAAAAATAATAAAAATAAAGGAATCAATAATAAACAAGCGAAGTCCGAAATTTCGACATTCACAGAGCAAATTTCATTGGAGCAGCTTAGCCCAAGCCTTTTTTTTGGAGAGAGAGAGTGAGTTACCGCACTTTTGGAGGAAAAATCGGCTTAAACCGATCCAGTATTGTCTCATTTAGTTTGACGCGGGTCCGTTCGTCCAAAAGCGATTGAAATTATTTTAAGCTCCTCCTGACCGCATCATGCTGCTTCCCCGTCTATAAGTGTGGTCTAATTCTTAGGCGACGTTGATTTAAAGTCGCCATATCGTACCTACTTACATATTTGAATAGTTACAAAGATACATGACAATAAGATAATTATAGTATATAGTTATATTGAGTTGTGTTGGGTGTATCATGAATTCATCAATAGTAAATAACTACGAGTATGAATTTACATTTGCATATTCATGTCACATGCATTTCATGACATCAATGTGAATGTGTGCACTGACTGAACACATTTCCTCACTCGGTTCTGTCCTGTCCTTATCGCTTAGATATTGTACAAGTTCACTTCGATTCGCTTCGCTGTGTAGCCAAAACAAGACTGACTGTCGCGGGCCAGAGCGATGTATTTATACTCGCCAACAAACACACCAGAATAACCACGAATATTCTAGAGGGTCATAAAAAACACTAACAAAAGAATAGCTGGTAAGTAGGTAGGTAATAAAAGTAGTAGGTATAAGCTACTTGTACACAACAAACAAATATGAACCGTATGCCCTAGGCGTACGGTCGAAATTCTAATGTCTTTTTATGAATAGGTCGCGAGTTTCTACCTACCTAACTTTAAAACTAATAATAATGGAAATCACTCGAAATTCCAACGTACACATACTGTAGCCACGTGCTTTTTCGAATGTTCTAGTAGGCCCGATGTAACAATACCTTAAAAGCTTAGTTGAATTAAAAATAAGAAAGAAAAACTTACTTCTCGCCCAAGGTGATGTTTGGCTTCAGTCTGTCATTAGGAGTAAACTTGAAGACCTGATGCATGGCCACATCCGTCACCCAAACATTGCCTTCATAATCCACAGTTATACCATGTGGGATATAGAACCTATAGAAAGTTGATTCAAATGAATTATGTTTTAGTATAGTACGTAATTATACAGGGTTATTTCTTAAACAAATAACAATACTATAATGGAGTAAAGTACTCATAAATATGAGCAAAATTTATCTTTACTAAATTATAAAGCAGAAGAGTTTGTTTGTTTGGTTGAACGCGCTAATCTCAGGAACTACTGGTTCAAATCAAATATTATTTTTGTGTTGGATAGTCCATTTATCGAGGAAGGCTTTAGGCTATATAACATCACGCTAAGACCATTAGGGGCGGAGCAGGAATGAAAAATGTTACGTGAACGGGGACTTTTTTCCCTTTCGTTTTTCTCTCTTATGTGACGCAGACAAAGTTGCGTGGGTCAGCTAGTGTAAAATAAACAGGTGTTTCCTACATTTTCCAGTTATGTGACCGTGAATGTATGGAACAATTGATATTTACAATGCGATTTCATGGTTGGCTATTTATAGTAAAAGTTGTTCATTATCATGGGTACTACACACCCATAATGTTGCCCATATTCTACAATTTTATAATCCTACTAAAAACTCTATTTCTATGAGATTTTATTACAAACTGCTCTAGAGTATATTAAAGTGTTTTAAAAATGTTCAGTGGGCCTAAATCATGTACTGACGCAGGTAAAAGTATATGTCATGATGTTTTTCACACCAAGTCTAGTTTCAAGAGCGATTGAAAATTAGGAAAGGGAACAGGAAACAGAAGACGGAAGAACAGGGCTTCAATAGTTATCAATGGAATATTTAAATTACTCACAGTTTCTGCCCCCAACTGTCAACAAGCTCCCCTGTATCATTCAGCACTAATATAGTGGGTTCTGGTATAGGATCCTCACCAATACCCTGGTACACATCTCTATTGTTAAATGTGGTTGCATCCCACACATTGTGCGACCGGTGGAACACCAGCACTTGGCCCGAGTTGTCAATGGCCACCCCTGATACCTGGCCCATTCTGATTGATGGATCTGGCCAGTCATTTACCCATTGTGGGGCTGGAGAAAAAATAAGGTTTAAATTTGACAGTAATCACATCTGTTTTTATATACTAGAACTATTTAAATATGATTTCTAATAAAAGATAGGTTCACAGTGTCACAGTTTTCTAATATAAATAGGATAGTGCCACAGTTTAAAAACCTATTGGATTTATTAGTTTGAGTTCGAAATGAAATGTTCAAAGCAAATAGATATATAGTATTCACAATCAATGGTTTTCATTTGCTATTGGGGAATACCCAAGGGAAATTACCTGCAGCACACATGATGCTATTTTTGAGTTGTTAATTTATTTTCGTATTTTTACTAGGTCGTCGTAATAAAGAATAGCAACAAATTAGATACAAATCGTGTGGATAGTAATTACTGTAATTAAGTTTAATCGCTGCGCTAGATTCAATCAAATACATACCGTGAACTTCTAATTTCGTGAGCGCAGTTTTTATTTTTTCAAACTGAGCTTGCTGACTGTCGTAGTATCCGGCTGGATAGTACCCTTCTTCACCAAACTGCACGCAATAAAAAGCTCTTTAGAATATCCTTTACGACTTACGAATATTTAAAAAATATTGCCGATTTCTTACCATTCGTCCGCAAATCGAATTTATGATGCATAATATGACAATTAACTGGAATTTTGGTAGAATACTAAACATAAAAGACTTCATTATCTATTTTGTAAGCACGAAGACTAAAAAGTTTTGTTTTGCTATTGATCAAAATGATTTTTATCAAATCAACAAGTACGAAGCTTATCAATTATCACGAATGACGTACGGCCGCGGTATGGTTTTGTTTGATGACGTAGACGTATCCACTCTAGGGATGTGCCTTATTCCCTTTGAAACTTACTAAACCACTCTGATAATTAACATTTTTACTAAAAATAGTCGCGTATATTTTTATCAAACCACAAATGTATTGCAAAGCCTGACCATATGGTTTGGTATGAAAATGTTAGTTATTGTAGCGAAATGGCCTCGTACTGGGTCATATTGTAAGAGTCAATTGAGAATTCAATAGGTGCAAATGATGTTCCTTCAATAAAACTTGCCGAAGTCAATTGGATAATCTGATGCATAAAAGGGGATAGAAAATCTACGTTAGATTCAGCAAAGGTCACTGCGTTTTAGAACTAGAACATTTCTAAGTCTTTTTTATGATTACCTATTTCTAATAGGCATGACAACAATTTCAAAAAATTACAAATCTATTTGTCCGTCAGTACTTATAGATTATTAAAATATAATGTCATATATTTTTTGTTTTTGTAAATCAATGAATATTGACGAAGATAAAACGCATTAAAACTCGGGAGTGGGGGCTCGTGACGTCAGAACTAGCTAAAAATTATACCTAGGCGTGACGTATTGGGAATATTAGAAGCGTCAAATTATCTTCGTCAATTTTGATTTACGTAACAATGAAAAATATGGGTCAAATATTTTTTAACAACCTACCGGCGGACTAATTCGTTTTTTTTTGTCGTCTACCCTTCCATTACTAAAAGAATATTCTTATTTTTATTACAAGATTATACAGGGTGGAATTTAACAATGCCACCTGGATGGAAAGTACTCTAAATACTGGAGATAGCAAATATTACTCAAAGGTGACATTCATTTTTAAAAAGAAACAAGTCTGCATTCACAGTTTTCCGAAAATTATTTTGTCACACTGGCATCGAACCCGGAATAGAACGGAAAAAATAACATTCTGTATATTTTTGACATCAATCGATAGGGTCAATCAAATGGATCAAATCTCTCTAACAGACATGGTAAATTAAATGAAAGGAAAAGCATTCATCGCTCGTGTCGCAGGTCGCGTCGCGATCTAATGTAGCTTCAGCGTTAGCCATGGGCTAACTTAGTGGGGGCAGCAGATATCTGACAAGTCTTTTAAGTTTGTTTGAATTGGAAGGGTATGTATAAAGTAAACAAAGGAATGCTTTACACTAAGAAGTTTAATAATTCACATGCACGATAAAGTGCCATTACACCAAACCGGCAAGTTAAGACGAACATAAAAGTGATCCCAGTCGGGGAGCACACGTAGTACATGCCGGCTCGTCTTATGCCGAGCACGCCTCTGATTGGCGCCAACATAAAATATTTATCTCCTAATTATATTTTATACATTAGACAAGAACAGCTGCACCTGTTTTTGCAGCTTTTTGACCTTTTTCACGTTCTTTGAGGACATTTTGTCCTTCGTGTATAGTGAGGCGATGAAGTTGTGCAGTCTCCTCACTAAGTGGCTGCGCGTCTTCTTGGCCGCGGGCGCGGGCGGGAGACGCGCGCTCATCAGACGGCGGTGGAAGTACGCGAGCTTCTGCAGCATGAGTCGGTCGCTGCACGGACCTGTCTGCTCGTCCTTCTTCTCCTTCGTACCGTTTTGTATAGGTTGTGTTGGAATGCTGTTTGTTTTTATCTTCAATCTAGTTATTTTAGGATTGAGTTTCAACGTCTTCTTCTTCTTCCTCATCACCTGTTTCGACACGTGGTACATTTTCAGTAGATCTGAATAGTCGTCCCGGGGAAGCGCCGTAAATATAAGAGCGTAATGCTGTGCGATCTCCTTTCGTAGGTTGTTAGATATAGTCTTCTGCCTGGAATTCATTAGTTTCTCTTGAAACGAGTACAGTTCAGTGACGTGTGCAGTCCCGTCGGCGAGGCCAGCCTGACCGATGAGTACCATGTTCAATTTCTTAAGCATTTGGTTAATGTTGCCTCGGTTGTTGTCCAACTGTTGAGGGCTGATCACATTTTGTTTCATAAGTTTAAGATGACGGTTCTGTAGATACGTCAACTCCTTGAATAGTGCGTCAGGGTCGCCATGGTCTTCTTTTAAAGCGTTGAGCGCGTTGCTGAGTTGTCGCAACAGGTTGTTTCTGTTCTTGGGTAAAAAGTGCCACGCATTTTGCTCGTGTTGTGTGTCGCCCTCACTACTTGGTTTGGGCCTATCGTCGTGCGAGATAGGCTTGAACCAGTCGCGAAGCTCCGCTTGGAAAGCTTCCTGGTCTTCAAGCCTGCCTTTAATACTTAAAAAAGAATTGATTTCCGCGTTCTCCATTTCTATGCAGTGTTTATCCGTGGTTGCCTTTAACCAGGCTTTGCCTTCTTCAGTTTTGAGCCTATCAATAATTTCGTTGGTAATGTATATCCTGGCGGAAGCGAAAAGTTCATTTGAGTCTGAAGAGATTTCATTGTCTTGAATAATGTTACCTTTTTTGTCATGGTTAGTGGAGGAGACCGGAATGAAGTCTGGTGCTTTTTCTGTGTCACCCTGACTCTTTTCATTCTGGTCATTTTTCTTCGCTTCCATCGTCTTGTTGGTGTCCTCCACAGCATCTTTGCTGATGGAAGTCTTTCGCGGCGCGGGGCTTTTAGAATTGCGTCGTTCATGTTCGTCACCCGCTGAGAGGTTCCTCTTCTTGTTGACGTGTGTCTCGTGCGTGACGAGGGACTTGGACTGGCGCTTGTTGCGCGGGGTGGGGGGCGCGGTAGCGGGGGCGGGGGCGGCTGAGGGTGCGGGGGCGGGGGCGGGGGCGGGAGCGGGGGCGGGGAGGTGCAGGGGGCGGTACAGACACACGTAGGGCGAGTTGACGGGCAGGCCGGAGAAGGGCAGCGTGACGCGGCACGTGTGCACGAGGTGGCCCTTCCGGGTGCAGCCGCTGCAGTACAGCTGAAGGTGATTCTTGTATTGGTTGCACCGTTCCAAAGGAGAGTTGTAATCAATCTGTAAGAGGAATGATGTTTTTTTTTCAGATTGTTATTAAACCAGGCCTGGTATTCACAAACGTTCGGAATGAATTTCGATTCGACAAGTCGTATGTCTATCCTTTTTTGGCATAACGAAAACGAGCGAGATAGACATACGAGTTTCCGAATCGAAGCGTTGTGAATATGGGGTCAGATCGCAGCTCTTATCCTATGTGGAGTCAAACCCACCAACCATATTACGGTGCATTGTTTTGTTACCATTGACGTAATGTTGCCGAATTGGATGCCGCGAATCATACGCGGAACAAATTTAATGACCGAAATGGACAATGAACATGTTATTATTTTTTTTCGGCGGTAATCCTCAAAAATCAGTCCAGACTGATAATGGTAGTTCAACTTGCATATAGGTAGTGGACCAATGTGGACAAAAGAACCATGACCTTTATTTAGGATACAAAATAGAACTTAATTTTATTTTTTATTTCTTGTCTGACAAGCTGCGTGGAGCGGAACAGGGCGTTGGCAGCAGCTACATCAGATACCGTCTCAATGACTGCTATAAGTTTTAGACTGCTATAAGTCTTAGACTGCTATAAGTCTTAGACTGCTATAAGTCTTAGACTGCTATAAGTCTTAGACTGCTCAAAGTCGTGTAGACAGTTGCTCTGACTCACAGTATTATGGTACCGGCGCCAGGTGTCGGGACAGTGGCTGGCGGGATGGCCGTTCTGTCCGCACTCGGCGCAGCGCAACGCCCCCCAGTTGCAGCAGTTGCGGCACATGTTCGAGTACATCTGGTTCGGGGAGCCGCACTGTGGATACAAGAGATGCAGATTAATATAATAGTGTTGTAATAACATATTACATAACAACAGTGGAAGTATCCTTAGAGGGTCAATAATCCTAATATGTATATCACTTATCATGACTTTCAACGCATAGCTCACACCACTATAGGGATCAGGTTAAAATTTGGCACACAGATAGTAATTATGACGCAGGCATTCGCTAAGAAAAGGTTTTGGAAAAATCAATTCCTAAGCGGGTAAAAAAGGGGTTGAAAGTTTGTTCGAAAAATCGTCACCGTATACGGTAGTTATTTCGTAGTCCTGGCACTAAATTAAAATACCGGCCAAGAGCGTGTCGGGCCACGCTCAGTGTAGGGTTCCGTAGTTTCCCGTCCGTCAAAATAAGTGTTCAATCCAATTCGATGTTAATAATTCTTTTTTTGTTTGAAAAAAGATACGTTCAGGATAATAAAATATGTAAACGAAGTTAAAAAAAAATGCTTGCATATACGATTATACTACAAACTTAGTCCAGAAATTATTTTGTACAACTTTTTGTCTTTTTTGTACAAAAACTTGTTGCCATCCAAGTTCAAAATGATTTTCCTAGAAAGTCCTTATAAAGTTCTACTTTTCAGATTTTTTTCATATTTTCTAAACTTATGGTTCAAAAGTTAGAGGGGACACACACATTGTTTTTTACTTTTGGAGCGATTATTTCCGAAATTATTGACATTTTCAAAAAATTATTTTAGTAAACCCCTATTCATTTTTAAATACCTTTCCAACAATATATCACAAGTTAGGGCTGAAATTAAAAAAAAAACACTTCCCACTTTATACATATATATCCATTTTTTATTTTACCACTTCGTCGGCGTGATTGATACATATATTGCTACCAAATTTCAGCTTTCTAGTGCTAACGGTCACAGAGATTAAGCGAGGACGGACGGACAGACAGACATGGCGAAACTATAAGGGTTCCTAGTTGACTACGGAACCCTAAAAACAATGGTCTTATTATGAAACCGAGCTTTTAATTGCAAAAACTAAGGTCATCCCCGAGTTTAAGTTGTTAGCTATGATTTAAGAATTTTACGGCTATCGGAATAAAGTTCAAACTCCATGACTGGCTCGGCTCGATTGTTTGGGTACACCTCTAGACTGGCTGTTACTAAGAAATTCTGTATGAAAAACTCAATAACAATCAAAACCAAGACCTAAAACTCAACAGTCGTGCTTGCGACCAACGAGACCATGCTTTCCCAAGATTGACAATATTATTGCATCATGTTTTAATATGCGATATTTTTAAATATCTGGGAAAAGATTATGAAATATCGTCGTAAAATAAAAATGGGTTGCTATTAATTGCGTAATCTGTAGGAACAAGTAATTATAACTGTGATCACAAGTCGCACTGTATTGTTGAAATACACAAAAGAAAGTGCTAAACTATTACGGAGGCATGGCTATAATAACTTTGATTTCGGATAAGACGCACAATACGACGCGTGACGTAAACGTAACGTAAATTTGGTAATTAATTATGATACAATAAACTAATAGTTATTATAAAGAAGTACAGCTTGTGAGTTTGGATATTGGAGTTAATCTTCGGAACTGATCTGATTCCGTAAAATAATTCACAAATTTTCAAAGTATTTTACATTTATTATCCCAATCGCAAACAGAAATAGTTGGCCTTTGCCCAGCAGCGGGTGAGCCCACTGCTGGGCAAAGGTCTCTCCTAATGCGGAGAAGGCATGAGCATTGATCACCAGGTTTGCTCGAGATGGGTTGACGATTTCAGGCTTAAATTAATTATAAGTTCAGGTTTCGTCACAATATTTTCCTTTACAGTCTGTTATTTCCAAGATTGCACATTGCTACTTGGCCAGATTTGAACCCACAACCTCATGCATCAGAGGCGAGGTCTTGTACACAAAGTACTTACATTAACACAGATCTTCCTAGGACACCTGGGTTCGAAGTGTCCCGTAGAACCGCACATGTAGCACACAGGCGGCTTCAGGCGACACGTGTCGTCTCGGTGGCCCGGGCGGTTGCAGTAGTTGCAGCTGTAATGTAACAGGGACCGTGTACTGTAGCATATTATGCAACAAGAACAGTTTCAGAAGGGATTGATGAATGAAACTTGCTTATAGAAAATTTTGGATACTTAATCAGCATACTATCTTTTGATAAGATTGATTCATA
The DNA here is from genome assembly GCA_916618015.1 of Xestia c-nigrum. Classification (NCBI taxonomy): domain Eukaryota; kingdom Metazoa; phylum Arthropoda; class Insecta; order Lepidoptera; family Noctuidae; genus Xestia; species Xestia c-nigrum. The sequence continues at coordinate 5,132,755 of OU745245.1, read as the reverse complement.
TCTATTTTTTTGCTGACTTAAAATATTTTACTTCCCTATTTGAATCGGATTTTGTGACCTTATTTCTTTGTCTTCCTACATCAGCTATATGCCAGAAAAAGTACTGTCAAAATTGGTTCAATCGTTTCGGAGATTACGCGGAACAACCAAACAAGCAATAAAGCTTTTTTGTTCTAAGTATTGTAAATACATTCACTATGTATTAAGTAAAAAGCTGTTATTTTGAAATAACGAAAAGACACTTCCTTTTTAGGGTTCCGTTGCCGAACGGCAAAAAACGGAACCCTTATGAGCGGGCCTAACGCCAGGAAAAATTCTGATTTCCCCCGCGCGTCTCGCCACACCCGCATTAGTGCGTTTATCAAACACGGGCGGCGCGGCGCCACGATGCGCGACGCGCGGGACCGAACTCGCGTACTTGAAGTCATTGAGCTGAGTATATGCAACATAGATAGATGAAAACACTTTCTATTCTTATTTTTTTTTTGTAAATTTAACACCTTCAATGCATTCCCATGTTGTTTGTATGTCGTGAAATAAAAGTTTTGAGTAGGTAAGTATTCTATTTCATCTTAGTTATTTTAATATATCGGAATTGTAGACATTGGAATGCATGATTAATAGGATACAATGGTTGGAAGCGACTTCTTAAATAGGTTGATTCTGTAGTCAGAAAGTTAAAAAAATGATCAATTCCGGAATACGAAATAAAAACAAACGTTGCAGGTACCTATACATTCGATTCTATAATCAGAACCCTAAATTGGTTTTTAATTTCGCTACAAATAAGAAACGATCGTAAGAAATATCGTATAATCATCATATTAATATTTGTTTATTAGTTTTATTCACAACACTGAAGCTTCATTTACATGAGGCTATTTTCTTGGACATATAGGTGCAATAATTGAATGTAATAATTTAAGTGCAATAATTGACCTTCAAGAATGCCAAGCACCTGTATACATAAAAACTTGAAAGCAAATATTATATATTTTACAATTTAATAAAAAAACGACCAAGTGCGAGTCGAACTCGCCCATGAAGGGGTGAAACAGCAACTCAAAAATTAATTGATTGAATGTACGGTAAACGGTTTATGATTTGTATTAAAAAAATACTTACTAGATGTCGTTCAAACCACTTTTCGGTGGAAGTTTACATGGTAATGTACATCATATATATTTTTTTAGTTTTATTATTCTCTCATTTTAAAAGTTACAGGGAGGGTACACACATTTTCTGGTGTCTGTGATACAATGATTTTAATCATTAGTACAGGCACCAACGATTCACTTATCTGAAATGTTCACTTTTATTTGAAAATAGTTTTTTGTAAAACTTCAATGTGTCTTTTCTGATAAATATATTATTATTATTATTATTTTACCACTTTGGAAGTGTCTCTAGAAAAAAACATAAAAAAATCTCAATGTAATTTTTAAAGACCCATCCACAGATACCCGAAGTATGGGTTAAAAGAAAAAAAAAATGAGTTTAAGTTCTAAGTATGGGGCAAACCCTGAAAGTTTTTTTTTCTATTATTGTGTGAAAATATTAATATAAAATAATACGAACAAGTAAAATTAAATTAAAATTTAAAAACCTTCCGACACATAATGTAATAAAAGTTAAATAGAAAATAATTGATTATAGTTAAATTCTGGGAACCAGGCATCACTCCACCTTCCGTGTCTCATTTCGTTAATATTCCTTATTCCCTTTGAATATAGTCATTATTGTAGGTACATGTCAAAATCTTTCATTCGATAAATTGATACCCATATTGAAAAAAGGTAATTCGCCATTTTGTGGTGGCGGCTATCTTAGATTGTAAATGTATCATAGTAAGTATTCTACTAGTCACGCCCTTTCATTTGATACCCATATCGGAAGAATTGAAAAAAAAAATATGTAAGTAATCCGTAGTTTTGTGTCAGCGGCCATCTTGGACCAATTTTCATCAAACATATCTAAGAACACTCCCGACTAATTCACCTTTCTAATAAAATACAAAATTAAAATCGTTTCATCCGTTCGGATGCTACGATGCCACAGACAGACACACACACACACAAATGGCACGTCAAACTTATAGCACCCCGTCGTCTTTGCGTCGGGGGTTAACAAAGGAATGGCATAGTATAAAAAAGACAAGTAGGATATCTTCATATAAACGCACCGCGCGCGGCTTGTATGTGTGCGTCATACTATCTTTACGTCGACGCACGCACATTCTAACAAAATCTCGACCCGTGTCTTACTGCCGCCAGTCGAGGCTTGCACACCGCACAAAGTTCGCGCGTCACGGCTTAAAGGCATACGTAAATAAATTAAAAATGGGTGATTATCGCAGGAGAACCTATTGCTGTGTGTATGGGTGTCTAAAAATAACAGGAAAGGTTAGCAAGTCCCTTATTCTAGCATAAAATTTATTATTGATGTTGAGATATCTAGTTATTTTTATGTTGTATTAGTCTTCTATAAGACAGACGAAGTAGGCAGGTCTACTTTTCCACTAGAATGTTAGGTACTTGATCTGACAATAGATTCTTTGACTTTGTTTACGTTGAGTTATGCCGATTTCTCAGTATTTTAGGTAGGTATAGTAACTCAATCCCTACTTAAAGTTATAAAATACGTAATTTCAAATGATTGACGAATAGGGTAGACGACAAAAGAAATCTAATTAGGTAGTCCGTCAGTTAGATTACTAACAAATAATTAACCCGTATTTTATCTTTTGTTACACAAACCAAAATTTACGAATGTGACGCCTTAGTATAATTTTGAATGAGTTCCGACGTCACGAGTCCCCACTCCCGAGTTTTGCTGCGTTTAATTCTTAGTAGGTATTGACCATTGATTTACAAAACCAAAAAAGTATGTGTCCATTATTTTCCTATACTTACTGACGGTGTCGGCGACGAGACTCTTTCTCCACATCAGGGTGCAAGCAATGGTGCAAGTAATGGCCATACGTAAAAGGCATCGTGAGTCGTTTTAGTTTTGAATCAAAATTTTGAGTTTTGAAAACTTGTGATAATAATTTGATGTCATAAATAAGTATTTTTTGACGGTATCTTATTGAAATCTTCATATAGTATTATGATGAATTAGCATCATCACAATTTTAAAGTCCAATAAGACCAAGAAAAATGTAATTTAAAGTGTTGTGTCACATATTTACGTAACTTGAAAAGGTGATTTTTTGTTAATTAAGACATGACGTTGAAATTAGTGTAAAAACGTTCGACTTGGCTTAAAACCGATATCCATGCATAAATCATGTAAATCGGTCCAGTAGTTTAGGAAATATAAGATAAAACAAATAGTAAACATTGTGCTCATCGTAAATTTCACAGTCTTTGTTGTATAATATTTTTTTGATAATAGTTTAGGAGACATAGTTCATCAGAACAATGTTTTGAATGCGTTACAATCGATTAAAAAGAATGACCCATCCAAAATGTCACCCCCGCCCCTCTAAATTTTAAAATAAGAGAGTAAAAAAAATATGCTGTAGATCTCAATGAAAACCAGACAACACATTTATAGGCACTGAATTTAAATATGTATAGCTAAAAGTGACAACCGTGAGACAGGCAAGTACGGTAGGTAATTATAACGGGGATTGAGCTGTAGATGCACTACTGCTCCTGTTTATACTATCACTTTGGTAAGCACGACCGGTGGTCAAGCTATACAAAACCAGTTTATGCAGATCTCTCATTGTACATAAAGTATATGTATACATGGTGAGGCCACGTTATACTGGAAATGTAAAAAAATACTTAGCCGGAATGTGGCCAGAATATTGTAAATAGGTATTCATAATTCTTTATGAAATCCTAGGTGCACACATAAAGTATGTGAGATTTCGGTAGAAGGAAAAGATAAACGTACTTCTCTAGTGAAAAATTTTGGTAATTATTCAAATTCTTTTCGACCTCGATAGTACTCCCGACAGAACCATCAACAAACTCGATCACTCGATTTGCATTATTTTCTGGAAACTAATACCTGAAACAAGCGAGTGTTCGGAATCACATTAATTTTTTATATTTTTTAACGTGATTCATATTATGATTCTGCTAAAGCGGCCATTTTAGGGCCCTAGTCTATTTTAAATCTTTACTAGACGACCCGACCTACCTACTACCTATCTACTACCTACCTTCTACCTATCTACTATCTACCTTCTACCTTCCTACTACCCACACACTACTTTCACGTAATAATAACACATAACGTACCGCGTGTGTAACGTATCTACAAGTAATAAAACAAATCCCTTTAAATAATAACTACCATAATTTTATTAATTTATAATCAATAATAAACCTACATAACGGTTAATTCGTACGGGTTGTATCAGCCGAAAGACGTCCACTGCTGGAAGTAGGCCTCCCCCAAGTGTCGTCACATTGACCGGTCAAAGGCGACTCGCATCCAACGTTGTATGTAATTATCATAATTTCACACAAAAATAATGCACGATCAAATCAATCATCCGTTTATTTTGAGTTTACTATGCGCTTAGGCACGTAAAAAATACATAAGTACTTTTGATTACGGCAATCAGCCATAAATTGAGTGTTCAACTGCTTTACTTCTCGCTTCTTCCGTTTTATTACTGTATTTTTCTTGTTAGCCATGTTACTCAACAAAAAGTTAGTAATATTATGAAAATAATAAGGGCGGCTAGGCGCGGAGCAAAGTGACATAGACTGCCCGTCTCAACAGAGCGAGGGCTACTGATCGGTGAAACAAACTGATGTCTCAAGCTCGCGTCCCGCGAGACGGAAGACGGCGCATTTCGCGGATTAAAAATGTAGTAAGCGCCAAATTCTTTCGAGTCTATTATCTCTTAAAATAGAAAATATTTTGAAAATTTTCTCAGAGTCAGCCCTAGGTTACACATGAGTGATAATATTTATGTAGTTTATGTTTCAGTAATATGCACCGAAATAGAATACAAACCAAAATTGTTGAAAATTAGAGGTAACTTTGTGACGATTTTCTATCGAGAAAATTTTATCCTATTATGTTTTTGCTCAGACCCAACCCTCACATTTATAATGAAGTTTCCTGACATATTTTTTTTTTCTAATTTAAACATGATTTACTACTCTAAAAATCTAATCTATGATTGAAGATTTTGCTTTAGGCCCGCTCTTATAGATTCGTCATGTCTGTCTGTCTGTTCGTCCGTATGTCACAGCTACTTTTTTCCGAAACTATGAGAACTAGGCTGTTGAAACTTGGTAAGTAGATGTAGTCTGTGAACCGCATTAAGATTTTCACACAAGAATAGAAAAAAATACAATAAATACTGAAAAATACTTAGAACTGAAACTTATTTTTTTTTTTTCATCAAACGCATACGTGTGGGGTGTCTATGGATAGGTCTTCAAAAATGATATTGAGGTTTTTAATATCATTTTTTTCTAAACTGAATAGTTTGAGCAAGAGACCCTTCCAAAGAGGAAAAATGTGTCCCCCCCTGTAACTTCTAAAATACGAGAATGATAAAATTAAAAAAAAAAATATGATGTATATTACCATATAAACTCCCACCGAAAATTGGTTTGAATGAGATCTAGTGAGTAGTTTTTTTTTAATATGTCATCTTTTACATTATGTTACTCGCTGCTACGGAACCCTTCATGTGTGAGTCTGACTCGCACTTGGCCGCTTTTTATTTATTTGTTTAGATTATGTCCCATGTGCAGTTAGTTTGTATAAAATGTTACTTTCTATACTTACGTGATTTTCCTTTTAGCCAGTGAAGGTACCCTGTCCTTTGGATCGATCACCCACAAACTCTTATCACCTAAAAATAAGTAATTTAAATCAGTTAACAAAATTATCTCATTAATTAATTGGATATTTAATGATGATAATAATTATAATGATTTACGTTTATCCCATTTTAATGTGTTCTTAAAATGGGTTATTAAGAATATGAGGACAGTCTTAATGACCCATTTTTGATAAAAAGGCTATTTGTGAAAGAATGTTGTAGTGTTAACAACATTATAATAATTATACTTGTTAAGCAATTACTTCATGGTGCTGTGTGGTTTTCAGCAACTTGGAAATTACCAATGTATTTAAAATGACATTATTCTAATAAAAATAACTTTAAATAATAAGCTTTTACAGGTAATACTTACGTGACATGCTTTTCTGTATTTCCCTGTGGTTAAAATTCTCTCCGCCCCAGCTCTCATTATAGAATTTCTCCATTTCAGCACGAAGAGTTGTCAGAGAGTATCTTCGTCTTTTGCAAACCTTGCCTTTGCCTTTCAAATTGTCAAAATCGAGATTCTCATTCAAAATCGAAGGTATATTTGTCGAGCCAAATTTGGAAATGTCATCAGACAGGCTGACATCTCCATAGTCTTCATATTCTGTGAATCCAGATACGTTTCCCATAATAATGCTTTCTTCGATAGTTGAGTCGCCAAGATCCACAAAACTTTCATTGCCTGTCAAATCAATTGAAACGGTGTCCATGTCAAGTGTATCGTTGGAGACACTGGATTCATTCTTTTTTGATGTTTTTGAGGGTTGCTCACTTGTCTTATTCACAGACATGCTTACATCTGAAGTCTTAACGCCATTTTTCTCTACTTGCTTTGAAATCTCTTTAGCAGATTCAGACAGGTTAGAATCAGATTCATACACATCAGTGCTGGGTAGACTTATCTCTGTTACTATGTATGAGTTCCTATTTTTATTTGTGTCTATTGACTGGTTGCTATCAGAATCATACACATCAGCACTCGGAATACTTTTTTCTGTAACAGCATACAATTTAGTTTTCTGCCTTTTATTCTTGGCTTTACTTTTTGGTGTAGCGAAACATTCATCATTAGGGGTGGCCTTGGTTGGTGTCACTGCAACAACTGGAGTAGATGTCACAGCTTCCTTAGTTTTCTTCTTTTTCTTTTTTTTTGATGGAGTACTTTGTCCGAGTAGATCTGAACCATGGAGACTGAAATCAAAGCTGGGATTGTCCTGACGGCGGGAGGAGATGTTCAATGCTATACAATCACCACGGATGAATTCATCAGACACTGACGATACTGCTGAGGGAGCAGGGCTTGCTGAAACGTCTCTTTCCCCATTTGTAGTTGGCTTTTCCACATTAACTTGGGTTTTTGTTGGGGAGATTGGGTTGATAATGGTGAGTTCATCTTCATCTGAGCTTTCAATAGTAATGGTAGGTTTAGGAGGTAATGCCACTTCAATGACCTCATCATCTTCATCACTAGATTCAAGCACTACTTGTTCATCATCCTCTTCAATAATTTCAATGGTTCTCTTCATGTTGTGTGGTACAGGAGACTGGAATAAAGACAGATCGGCAGCAGAAGGCTTGGGGGTTGACTCACGTTTTTCTTCTTTGGGCTTTGGTGTTTGGTTAGTTTGGTTCATATCAGCTTGTTTGTTGTTGTTTGATGGTGTAGCGGGGTCTTTCTGAGGGTTCACCTTTTGATACGGAGTAGTGGGCTCGCTCGTGCGCCAGTATCGACGCACCGTGCTCCTGGGCGCGCTCTCCACTATGTTCAACCCATCGCTGTGGTTCGATGCTAAGTTACCCTCTGTCTCATCCACATGATGTAGCATAGCATACAGCCGTTCCTCCAAATCATGCTCGTTAAGTTCCTAGAAAACCAATAATTATTGCAAAATAACCACACAGTATCTTCGCTGTATTGTGACACAACAAAAATATGGTAACATTGGTAACCTAACCACTCACCTCTTCCATGTTTCAGCAGCGAATTTGAACTAAACAAAACTCCACACGAACTTAACATAATCGTAAATGGTATTTGGAATAACTGTTAAAGTGGCGACAGCATTACAAATAAATAAAAAGGATTTTTTGTTATTACGGACACGTCCAATACTCCATTGCGAAAGGTGACAGATACATTCAGGGTTGCCACAAATAATCATAAAAAGAAGCATGGTGGATTTCCATTTTCCAGTTGGTCATTTTTAAAATAGAGATGTCCTAACTACAAAGTTACTAATTAGGAAATCGACTAACATGCAATCTGAATTAGAATTGCAAGAATATTGTAATAAAAACCAGCCAAGCGCGAATCGAACTCGCACACAAGGGGTTCTTTATATCAAATAATAATAAACTAATTCCAGAAATAAATAACATTTTTTGCTCATTCATACGTAAATTTTAAATGCAATGTTGCTCAAAAACTAAACTTTTAAAAAACAAACCAATTTTCGATTGCGTTCCACAGACCGAATTATCCTTCTTTTCCGTTTTAGAAAAAACAAACATTTTTTTTGTTACGTGTTCTCGGAGTACGAGACTCCTTAAAATGGGTGGTTTAGGCGATGAACTGTGCTGCTGACTAAACTTTGACTGTGGGACTTGGTTGTTAATTTTGAAAATATGGCAGAGTAAATTTCAATTTTGGCCTTAGGGAAATTAATGATCCATGGGATAATGGCAGGAAGATGATGTTAGGCCTAAAAATAGGGCAAAAATAGCATTGCTGCATAGCGGTATTTTACATTTAGTTTATTGCTTTGCCTTGGATTTGTTGGAAGGTCGTGATGCTGTCCATGTTTGTCTATGACATCTATTTTGAATTTGTAAATAGAATTCTTCTAACTGATTGATGATACGGTGTCATGTAAAATTACTCTGATTTTCTCAAATAAAATTAAACACAATGTTTATAATATTCACGTTTTAATTAGTTTCATACCGCCAATTCCTCCCTATCAGTGGTAGCAGAGCGTGGTTGGTGGCAAATGGAATAAAACCGTGAGTAAATGAGAAAATAAAATTTTAAAAATGAGCTCAAGTCTAAGAAGCATAGAACCGCTGACAAAATCGAACTACGATACCTGGTGCTTACAAGCACAGGCGATTCTCATAAGATACGATCTATGGGAGTACGCTAGTGGTGAAAAAACGTTAGCGGCAACTGCGACTGCCGAAGAAAAGAGTGCATTCCTAAAGGAAGACTTAAAGGCAAGGTCAGAGCTACTTCTACTTATATCTCCACCTGAACTTAAACAAATTAAAGGATGTAACACATCCAAGGAGGTATGGGATAAACTAAAATCTGTACATCAAAGTTCAGGACCGGCGAGAAAGGCCACGCTGTTAAAGCAATTAGTATTGAAGAAAATGACTTCACAGGAAGATGTAAGAGACCATCTCAGTAATTTTATGGACGTAGTGGGTAAATTAGAAGATATGGATGTCAAAATTCATCCAGAATTATTAAGCATTATGATGTTATACAGTTTACCTACAAATTTTGATAGCTTCAGAACGGCAATTGAGTCGAGAGATGTACTACCAAGTCCTGACATTTTAAAAGTTAAAATCATAGAAGAATACGAAGCAAGAAGGCAAAGCGAAGCAAGTGAACCACAGACTTCAGAAGTTTTCTATGCCAAGACAAAGAAAAGGGTACCATATTGCAACAATTGTAAGAAGAAAGGCCATTCCACAGAATCTTGTTGGTCAAAAAAGAGACAAAATAACTCTAATAAAACTAAAGGAAAAGAAGAGACGCATAATATCTGTTTAACAACAGAAACGTCAAAAGCTAAAAGCAATTTATGGTGTCTAGATAGTGGCTGTACGTCACATATGACGGGGGACAAAAGTTTACTCTGTAACTTAATCCCTGCATCTGACACTCTAAGACTAGCTTCAGAGATGCATACGACCGAAGTTAAAGGGAAAGGAAACGCAGAACTCTATATAAAAGATTGGAAACATACTATAATTGACACATTATATGTGCCTGATTTGTCAAACAACTTGATGTCAGTAAGTAAAATTACAGATAAAGGCTATAAAGTTTTATTTGAAAAGGAACAAGCCAGTATCATAAAAGAAGGAACAGTCAACTTAAAAGCTAGAAGAAAAAATGGACTATACTTCATTGAATTTGATGAGCCGGAAGAGACAGCAAATTTCACGCCCGGTGCTGAAGGCGAAATTATGAAATGGCACAAGAAATTAGGTCATGTCAATGAAAGAGACCTAAAGGAAATGGTTAAAAATAAAATGATGCGAGGACTCGACTTTAAAGAAAAAACTTTGGGTACCTGTGAGACTTGTATCAAGGGTAAATTTACCACTCTACCATTCCAAAGCCATGAACAAATAATCTCTACCGAAGTGCTGCAGATAATTCACAGTGACGTATGTGGACCTTTTGAGCATAAATCAATGGCTGGATCAAAGTATTTCGTTACATTTATTGACGACTATACAAGATACTGCTGTGTTTATTTTTTAAAAGAAAAGAGCGAAGTTATTGAAAAGTTCAAGGAGTACAAAAACTATGTTGAAGTGTTTCACAAGAAGAAAATTCAAAACCTTCAGTCTGACAATGGAGGTGAATATAGGTCGAAAGCGTTTGACAAATTCCTGAAAGATAACGGCATAAGCCGAAGACTATCTGCACCCTATACACCGCAGCAAAATGGCATGAGTGAAAGAAAAAATCGGTCGCTGATGGATAAAGCAAGATGTCTGATGATAGATTCTAACGTTCCTGCAAATCTATGGGCAGAAGCAGTGAACACTGCAAACTATCTGATAAATAGGAGCCCAGCAAAAGCTCTCAAAGGAAACTCCCCATATGAGAAGTGGGTAGGAAGAATCCCATCGGGAAATCACCTACACGTGTTTGGAAACAGAGCCTTTGTAATGAACAAGAACCGAAAAGGAAAATTCTCTGCCAAAGCGACAGAAGGAGTATTTTTGGGATATGCAAATAAAGCCAAAGGTTTTAGAATCTACATACCGGAAAAGAATGACGTTGTTATCAGCAGAGACGTAAAAGTAATCGAAAAGATGCATTATGGCGATACTCCTGCTGAGAAAACCGAAGACTCTACTCTAGAACCAGAAACAGAATTAATTGAGATTGAAATACCTGAAATTAAAAACAAAATGAATAATAACTTATTTTTTCAGGAACCTACTAATCTTCCTTCTTCCAGCTCCAGTCAAGATCCAGTTGACCCACCACCCTCAAGTGAAAGACCACAAAGAGCAGTGAGGCCACCAGCATGGACCAAAGATTACGAGCTAAGTCGTTGCGTGACTATGTTTACATCAGATAGTAATGATGACTATGACTGTTCATTTCTTACATATCAAGATGCAGTGACGGGCACCGACAGACAAAATTGGGAGAAGGCGATACAGTCAGAAATGGATTCACTACAGAAAAATAACACCTGGGTATTAGTTGACAGGTCAGAAGCCAAAGGACACAAAATTTTGTCGAACAAATGGGTATTTCGGATTAAAGATGACGGTACAAAAAAGGCCAGATTAGTCGTACGTGGCTGCGAGCAGAAAGGAAACCTGGATTTTGAAGACGTATATAGCCCAGTTGTAAGTCAATCTGCCTTAAAAACTTTACTAGCCATTGCCGCATCCAAATCTTACTACTTCATGACATTTGACGTCAAGACAGCATTCTTGTACGGAGAGTTGACAGATGAAGTTTATATGAAACTACCTGTTGGCTATAAAACTGACTGCAATACTACTGATGTAGTTTGCCGGCTGAAAAAGTCGTTGTATGGCTTAAAGCAAGCTCCATTCACATGGAATAAAACTTTTACCCAAGCGATGTTTGATTTGGGTTTCAAGACGATAAAAACCGATCGATGCGTTTTCATAAACGAAGATAAGTCAATAATAATCGGATTATTTGTCGATGATGGTCTTGTCATAGGAAAAGACAAGAAAAAGATTGAAGTTATTTTGAAGAAACTTGAAACCAAATTTGAAATGAAAAAGAATCAAAATCCAAGTACCTATCTGGGTATGGAAATAAGAAATTCCAAAGAAGGAATAATTCTTACTCAGAGATCTTATATAAATGACATACTGGAAAAATATAATATGAAAAATGCCAAACCTTGTGACACGCCCGCAAGTAGCGATTCCAAGTCGATACAGGAAACTGCTCAGGAGAAGGAATATCCCTATAGGGAGGCAGTGGGAAGTTTACTGTATCTGTCTACCAGAACTAGACCAGACATCGCACAAGCGGTCAACCAAGTTAGCAGGAAGGTCGAAAATTTCACTAGAGAAGATGTCACAAAACTTAAGAAAATATTCAAATATTTGGTGGGAACCAAAGATAAAGGCATTATGTTCAAACGAAACAAACCGATAGAGAATATCGATGCTTATAGCGACTCGGACTATGCTGGAGATCCATTGACGCGAAGAAGCACTTCTGGCTCCGTGCTTATGATAGCTGATGGACCAATAACATGGGCGTCTAAGAGACAGCCTATAGTGGCATTATCATCGACTGAAGCCGAGTACATAGCCGCAGCAGACTGTTGCAAAGAGGCATTGCATCTGAAATCTCTGTTGAAGGAAATAACCGATGTGGATATAAAAATAAATTTGCACGTTGATAACCAAAGTTCGATTCAACTCGTAAAATCGGGATCCTTCAACAAAAGGTCGAAGCACATAGATGTGCGATACCATTTCATACATGAACACTTCGTGAACGGACTGATCAATATCAGCTACTGTCCAACAGAGATACAGTTGGCTGACGTAATGACAAAACCACTGTCAAAAGTAAAGTTCGAAAGACACTGTGCAAGATTAATGCATATATAGAGACGTGTCTCAGCAACATGAACGAACATCAGGAGAAGGTGTTGGAAGGTCGTGATGCTGTCCATGTTTGTCTATGACATCTATTTTGAATTTGTAAATAGAATTCTTCTAACTGATTGATGATACGGTGTCATGTAAAATTACTCTGATTTTCTCAAATAAAATTAAACACAATGTTTATAATATTCACGTTTTAATTAGTTTCATACCGCCAATTCCTCCCTATCAGGATTTGATTAGGAATTATTTTTTTCGACGTCGTCCGATTAATGAAACAGTATTAATAGGTATTACAATACATAATTTATTAAATTTACAAAATACATTTTATTCACATCCAAACTAACAATAAAGCTTTACAAAATGTTCATTTCATCGTACAAAGTGGCGAGGTAGAAGTATCACGAAACTATTTTCAGCCATCTGCACAGGCATTCTCCCATTCGATGAGCGGCGTTTCTGTAAAATAGAAATTAACACTGTTATATCACTATTATTATTATATTTTCGATGAGCGGCGTTTCTGTAAAATAGAATTGAACACTGTTAATAAACTAAATCGTACGTTGAATGTAGGATTTCAATTGTTTAGCTGTACACGAATCTTTTGGCGCGTGGCTACATTTGGAACCTATGATTTCATAGATATTCACTGACAGCGACCTTCTTTTAACGTACCTAATTCGACCGCCAAAAGATTCTTGTATGTACACAGTTGTTGTGTTTGTGTGTTCTTGAATGTGCACAGTAGGTACGGTGCACAGATTTTCAGTTTCATTAAATGCTGGTAGTCGTAATTACTTCAATCAGCAAGATTCCGTGTGACAATTTATCATTCGAACTCAAAGCGAGTTGGAATCTGATAACTCGAATGAAATCTGTACATAATTATCAGTCATAAACCAGCGTGTCATGTATTTTAAATTCAATTACAAGGATCTTTTAAGTTTTATCGTGTGGCCAAGATAGAAACTAACAATTTGTAAAGTTGTGATTATTGGAAACAGTACCCCTTCATCAATCTCATTTAAGCGCCAAATATATATTTGTCACCGTTAAATTTTCAAACACGTTAGATTGTAATCTCTCTAGCGAGGTTGTAAACTCTCGAAATATTGTCAACTGAACATACGGAAGTATCTCTGGCCCCATAATCGGGATTTGGGGCACCCCCCGTTAGGTTAGTAAGGTTCTCTAATCTTTAAACCCTGCACTCGGATATAGGGGCGACGGGCTCCGTCGACTACGCTTTATAAGGGAATATAAAGTATTTTAAGATTGGGTTATATTAATCGGTATTTCTCAGGAATGGTATTTTATCTTTTCATGAGTGTTACCCCTCCCCTCCTTCCCTCCACACCACGTGAGTTGACTTCCATCGTATGCATTTCACGAAAAATAATGCGTTTTATTCAGTGACGGATTAAGACTACTTTTTGCCCTAAGCAATCCAAGCCTGTGGGCCCCCCTATCCGAATGTCCGCTGTAAAACCGCGAATTGTCAATGTAGTCCTGGTAACTTTTTTTTTGGTGTGGTTTTTGGTGACGTGAGAGTGAGACGTGATGGCCTATTTTCCGTATGGGAAATCGTCATATAACTTCTCCCATTCTGTGAGGGAAGGACCGGGAGGGAGTGTCAGACTTTTACTGACTATTTCCGATCCATGTCCATTCTTCGCCCTTTATGTTCCGGGGCCACGGTATCTCTTTCGAACAGTCCCACAGCCCCGGCAGACTTTGGCCCCTCCATTATGCTGACATGACATCTTCATGCGCCGCCCACGCGCCGCCGACACGGCCTGTCGTCATACGACGGACGGACGGTGACGCAGGGCAAACCTCCACAGTCTCCGGAAACATCCGGGCGTATCCTCCCGCCCGATTCGATGCAGGTACCTCCCGAAACATCCGTGTCCGGTGAGGACCTGCGTCAGGCGGAAGGTGAGGACACCGTGGCGTCTCTGAAGCCACTCCTCAGAGAGGAGTGCCCTGCGCGGGGTTGCTACAGTCTCTCTCTCCATGTTGCCATGAGATCCCGCCGGAGGTCTGTGGTGTCTGCTGAGCAACAGTTTGCCGCGGCAGCGGAGTTTTTCCCGGCGTAGTACCTCCGCGCGCCATTCGCCCCCTTATTCACAACCATTCGATACGTTTCCGTGTCGGTAAGGAATCGTATTCGACTATCTCATTTCCGAACCGAAGAACTGTCAAAACGCTATTCACAGATCCGAACGGATGCGTTTTTTTCTATCTGATTGAGATTGTGTTTATGGGGATCGCTATAAAATGGTAGTAAATAGATGATCGTGGTAGAAAATGAAAAGTAGTAAATAAAATTGGTTTATTTGAATATTACGTTCTGTTTATATAAGTAAATATACAGGTAGTTACTTAATAGACAGCAAACGAAACAAAATGATTTTGTTGAAATAAAATAATATAAATGTTCAAATAAACTTTATTTTGAATAATACCAGCTTTGTAAACGGCCATCTGTCAAACTGGCAAAGCGGAAACGGTGTTTTTTTAAGTAAAATTTTATTTTTTCTTAAAAGGAAAAATGACTGAAAAAGTGTTTAATATCAGTGGTATACAATTCTTGCTTGTTAACTAAAATCTAGAACGAATTACACATTTTTGTAAACACATTGAATTTATGTAAATGCGGATCCATCAATGAAATACGGTCAATATAACAACTAATAACTCACAAACAACACCGGACTATAATTAAACTTAATTTTCTTACTTCAGGCAGTGTTTAAAAAGTTTGGTATTTTTTATTTTACTGAAATAATCTGGAAATATGGTTTATTTCTTGGTAATTTTGTTCGATATGACTCCCGACAGCAAACAGCTGTCGGAAAGATTCGAGTCTTCTTGTCGAATTGAACTGTCAAAATTATTCGATTGCGGATTTGTGAACAGCGTTTGGATGACATCTTCGACATCTAAGACGTTCGATTCGGTTCGGAAGCGAGTCGAATGGTTGTGAATAAGGGGCCAGACCCCGTATTCACAAACGTTCGACTCGTTTCCGATTCGACAACTCTTATATCTGTCTTCTTCTGGCATTACGAAAACGACCGAGATAGACATACGACTTTCCGAATCGGAACCGAGTCGAATGGTTGTGAATAAGGGGGCAGATCCCATGGCGGCAATCCGGCAAGCAGGCCCGCCGCCTCGCGGGAGACGTGATGCCCCAAAGGACGATTTTCATTTTGTGCTTTTTCTGATGCCCTAGGCACGGCAAAAGGCTCTAGGCAATTGATTAAGGCTTAATTTGTCACTGGATTTATTGTAAGCGGTATGTTCGTTTGACAATATTTCGAGAGTTTACAATCTCTCTAGTTATTTTACAATCTAACGTGTTTGACAATTTTCAGGTGACATATACATACAGTGGCTAGCTGCACTCAATTCGAATCTTAAAATTAAATACGATGTTAAATGTTAAGGTTTAGTCACCTGACAGAAAACCTAGAAATTAGTGGCGCGTCTTCACTAGTGAGTAGCGAGGCGACCACTCGCTCGGCCGCTTGCTCCGCTCCCTCACACCGACCTACCCAGATAGGTTCACAGTGAGAACTGAAACACAATATAACACAAATTAGATATGAAACAGTAGGTTCAGAATTCTTCAGGCAGAAGTGACAACGCATTGGTTATGAACCTCCAGTCAATATTCATTGCGTTATTTAAAAATCGTTGATCAGCACAAGAAACGAAGTAGTAAATGTTACCTATGAATTTCGTTCAAAATTCTTTGCACCCAAATTGTATAACACACTAGCTGTACCCGGCATGCGTTGCAATGCATTTTTTCCTACCTACCTACTACTACCTACCTACCTACCTGTCTACTTCTCACCGTTTAAACCTTCCCTGGACTACGACAAACATTTTAAAACCAAAATCAGCTCAATCGGCCCAGCCGTTCTCGAGTTTTAATCAGACTAACGAACAACAATTCATTTTTATTTATATAGATAGATTAATGTTATGGAATATTGGGTGCAATTATTATAGCTGCTAGCATAGAGGAATAATGCCTGCTAGGGGTACATCTCTAGCTTCTTTGGGGGTTTTGACCATAAAGGTAAACCATAGATAGTCAATACATTTGAGAATGGATGGAGCGTTTTACGGGGGACCAAACGTGCGTTCTGCGTGAATTTGACAAATAGTTTTACAAAAACAACCGTTCTATATATACGATTGCTCGGGACATGTATCGTGAACATTACCAAATAACCAATTTAAAACAATGTCCAACTGGTTAAAAACTTTGAGGAAACCGGTTCAACTCTACATGAAAGATTTTGTTTGACTGTTCTGTTATTGTATTTTTTTCGCGGAAAGACTTTGCAAGTTTTAACAGAAAAAATGTTCGCAATATGAAAAGTTATGAAAATCACTGAAAACTACGTACATAAATGAACGCCGCCTTTCGGTTTTCCGAACAAAATAACGGGACTTGATTAAGAGTTACCAATTCGCGTGACCGATGGCTTTGATTAAGAGTGTGTAGCATTCGGGGTTTAAAAGTAATAATTCTAAAAAACATAGTTACACTTTAGCGACATGTTGCAGACTGGCCCGCAGCACGGTGTCGAAGGCTGCGCCGGCGTGGCTGAAGGCCCCCCCCGCGACCCCTCCCACGTCTCCCGCGCACGCCCAGGCGATGCTCCCACCGGGACGGACACGGGACGACAGCAATTCAAGGAGCTAAAATAGAAAGGCCAATGTAAACTTTTGCATGATTTACTTTTTTCCTTTCGCCGGAAGTTAAATCTAGGTTATAATGTTAGGGGACAATACGAGGAATCAATAGCAAAAAGAAAGGTCGTTAACCTCTTTTATGCCGTATTTATAGACACAATCAAAAAGCCATTGTGTCTTGTGTGGACCTACGTTTGATACGATACGAAGGGTTAAACTATAATCGAAAGAACAAAACGAGGGAAGTATTGCTAGTAACTTTTTGACAGGCGTTACCTATTTTTCTTCTATTATAATTTAGAATTAAATAAAAATACAATCATACGTGATATTTATGACGCGAATTGACTCATTAGAGTTGCAGAGTAGTATAATTTATGAATAGGAAACTTAAAATATCACACACAAAAATAACGCCTGATAAAAAACTAGCAATCAAATAAACACTCTAAAACATATGAAAACGAGTATTCATCGCGAATTTACCTATAATTTAAGCCCGACGTTTCGACCTGATTACACCAGTCATGGTCGCGGGGAGACTGAAGTGCTGGAGGTACATTTATTAAGCTGCCGCGACATTTATGAAGATCAAGTGAGGGTAGTTGAATAAACGCCTTCACTTTGATGTCGCGGTACCTCTAACACTTCAGTCTCCCCGTGACCATGACTGGTGCAATCCGGTCGAAACGTCGGGCTCACGTCGGGTTTAAATTATAGGTAAATTCGCGATGAATACCCGTTCTCATATGTTTTATAATGTGTTCTGATCGTGAAAGTTTAAAAAAGGCAAACACTCTCTAACTTGGTTCGGTTACGCTTGGTAGAGCTAGTTCTTTGGTATTGATTTCTCAACCAGTCCTCTAAACTCTAACATGTGTGCCTATAGGACCTCAGCTTTATATGCCAGCTATGTATGGCAATAGTTCAATATTGCCCTTTGTAGTTGAAACAATTTGTGTCTAAAACTATTACTGACAACGGCACTGAAGTAGATTTTTTAGTGAAGACATGAAATGGTCAAAATATATCAGTAAGTTTAGATTTAGATAGTATTTAGTTTAGACCATTCAAATTAAGACAATTAAAAAAAAATGTTACGCAGGTACGGTCATTTCTTTACGGATATATTATTGCAGACACGACACGACTCCACTGTGTTCAAGTTTGTGATCTACTCTCTCTACCTAGTATTTTACTTGCTTAACTAACAAAGAACCAAATAAGCAGGCACTTAAACATGCTCATTAATTATTTCACCCAAATTAACAACACAATTTAACTAACAAACATTCAAAACATTTCTTCACCCTTTATAAACTCCGAAATAATAGGCAGTACATAGGTATACATTTTATCGCTGTGATAATGTTTTTAATACCTTTAAGTTATCGTAAACGTCTTCAGTGACGAGGGTGGCCATACCGTCTAGGCCATCTGCCTTGGATTCTGCACCTACGACCACAATCGCGTCGACTTCAGCTGCGTTCGCTCTGCTCACTCCGTTGTTCACCCCGCTTACCGCCTCGTTCGCTCTGCTTACCGCTACGTTGCTCGCTCGGCTCGCGCCTTGATTTATTGTGTCCACCTCACAGCCGCGCTCCTCCAGTCGTTTCTTCAGTTCTCTTCCTAATAAGTTAGTCGTGTTTGTTACCTGTAATGATCTTTGCTAATAATAAACTGCCTACCGGATGAGACTCACCATAATGACTATTGAATGACGACATTTTGCGAAGGCTGTATTTCGGAGTATTATTACCTATTATAACAAATAGGCAAACACAAAATGCTTAGCGTGTATTAATTATGTAGATTATGACGAACTCTAGCTTTATCTACCGATAATTTTTTTTTTCCATATCTTCGACACAATTATGAATTTCGGTCGAATTTCACCCATTGGGCGACCACTAATTAGTTTATTTAAAGACCGTTATGTTAAATACCTGAAAATATTGAGATCAAACAATGAAGTCGTGAGTGAATTATTTAGTCTCCATTTGTTTTTGTTCACGATGTAATCATTTATACCTTACAAGAAATCGTAATTATGACAAGTTCACTACAGTGTTTAAAGCGAAATAATTACCTACATAGGTATTTCTGAGAAACCCTGCTACTTGTAATAATACGTTATTTTTTCCTTCAAATAGTCATTGCAGTTTGGTATTGAAGTCTTAGTAATGAAAATGAAGCTTTGGTGATGGGATCATGGTTTAATTAAAGTTAGATACTTAATAATAAGGCCCAGTTTTCACTAAAATACGAGCGGATCAGAGAAGAGACGGCCAAAACTGGTGATAGTGCTCGAATCTTGTAATTCCCCACGCTGCTCCACAGATCTCTGTATTGGAGCAATCAGGGTCCAGGACAAAGGTTGCTCCGTAAGACTTACAAGCCTGCAGTTCTGTAATCCGTAGGTACTAAGGTCCAAAGGACAAGGTCAGGGTGAGGGTCAGGTCTAAGTCTCCATTCACATCCGTTTACCAACGAGGCCACAAAGACATTCTACACTAAGGACTATATTTACCAAGACGCGTCGTATATTCCTGCCCGTCCGCTGCGGTCCAGCGATCTTCTTCCTCACGGTGTATGCCAAGAGCGCAGAAGTGGCGATGAGCAACGAGCCTCCTTCGAGCGTCGCGAGCAACCGCCACGCTATGGCCGCTCCACCTTCCGCCGCCTCTGACATACCCTCTGAAACATAAATACCTTCTTTATTATATCTATGATAAATACGAACTAAGTATAACGTCTTGAGCATAGATATAATAAAGAGGTGCCTGCATACCTTAGTTCTTGCATATAAATGTTAATGCATGATTACTAAATTATTTTCTTTTCTTTCTGACTTCGTGATGGTTAAGTGTTTGTTTTTGTGTTACAATTATTGTCAAAACCCACTGTTCGACACAAATGTAAATTTGTTGAAGAATAAATAAATAAATAAATGCGTTAGATAATAGATACATAAATATTAATCAATTAAGAAATCATTGGTGACATAGTAGTCCATTGAATCTTTAATTATCATTCTGCTATCTAGCTGCATTAAAATACTGTTACTTATTACTGATCAACTTGAGGATATCTAAATAAATACTTAATGAAATGAAATTATTTCGTTGAGGCGACGCGCGGCGGAACTATCGAGTCTCTTGTAATTGTTACGGAAAAAGTGCTGTTTTGTAAAGGCTGGCTGTAACGTAATGCGCCTAACAAAAAAAAAGGATATGATCTAAAAAAACCTATATAGTGACTAGATTTTTTGAACATACGCCTATTTGTTAATTTTGCTAAGAGCATCATCGGACAGGAACAGGATTTTAATTTAACAAAAAGGTGCTAATTTATAAATTTTTATGATACGTTTTGGGTCATCGACGCACAAACGATTGAGTATTGAGTCAGAGATGATCTCTTACATAATTTAGAACTACGATGCCGTCCGATAATCGTAAATCGCTTTTAACAATCAAACATAACCTTAATTAAATTCCACAACATTTTATAATTAACGAACAGTCTATTAATAGACATAAGCAAATAAACCTGATTCTTGAGAGACCTTAATCTCCGATCTCAAGTTCGTAAACGCAACGTCAAGTTCAATATTACAATGTGACCCTGAGTTTACCGCGGTCAAGTTTTTTGTTAATAACAGATGATTTGATACTTTGCTTCTTGCTTAGGTACTTAGTGACGCACGTATTTCCTAGTGACTGTAGGAATCCGGTAATAACGAAGTGTGAAAATGGGGTCCAGTGCCTTGTTAGTATCTTAAAATGAGGTGTAGGTAAACAGTTTCTTATGTAAAACTGCTTGTGTGAGTTGGTCAGATTCTTTGTTTTTTTTATTCATTACTATTTACATTATTTCCGAACTACAAATACATGAATACATCTTAAATAATGATAAAGTATGTACAAGTATCAAAACGAGAAAAGACATAGGAGGGCGTCAAAAATTCATCCAAATCTCTGTCACTAGGAATAGTGCCCTGATTGCTGGTAGCATTACCACATTGTATGGCATGGCATTGCTGTTTTTTTGGGCAAAAAAGGTCTACTCTGGTCACGTGATGAGTCGACCAACCGCGATATTTTTAACTTATACAACTTACCACTGGCCAATGGCCCACATTGGCCCTGGATCGAAAAATTTTAAAGTCATAAATTTGGCCTTTGCCCAGCAGTGGGATGAACAGTAACAGTAACCTACCACTGGCCTGCAAATTGCAAAAAAGGTAAGAAAAATTGAATTTCGCGGGCCATCCTGACGTAATTACATAACTTTCTATAGATATCAAGGTTAGGATGTGTAATGCCTGTTAGCTTCGAGACACAACCAGGAAGACATAATAGCAGATTGCCATGGAACGTTTATGTATGTAGGTACACAAGTATGTATAAATGAAATCTGTTTGACTTAAGCAATAAACATATAAACTAGAATGCTCCCAGTCAATAAGTGTGTAGAAACACCAACAGTGCTAAATTAATTCTATGTAATTTAGTTTGGAGAGTAAATAATTTACTAGCACGGGTACTGGAAACTCGATCTAACAATTATATTGATGACACTTCGATGCAGTGCGTAGAGACAGCCTATAAATCAGTGAGTCAACAGAATGATTTATGGTCAACACCAATCTTGGGCCCTCCTCTACACGGCACAGAGTAATTGCTGAAATGGTTTGCGATCGAGCGGCAAAAAGGTGTTTATAGATACAAGTTAGATACCACAAAAACATATCTTCAACCTTTGGTCCAGTGCCGAAAATTTAACATCAAACAGAAGGCTCTCAATCGTCTACGTCCCATCTGGTAATTTTCCCATTTCGACAAGTAAACAAAATAGCGTCGCGAAATCCATTTCGTAGCTATTTTAATCTTCAAACATTGAATCCCATTAATCGTCACATGCCTGAGAGATTTATCGACGGCACAGAGGCTAATGGATCTAGCTTAAAAACTCTCGACACAGAAAGAAATATCGTCCCTTGTGGCATTTCACATTTCCAGTCGACGCATGAAATACATACTCGTAGGTATGTGGACAAGAGAAAACCCAGGAGAATAGTTTGAGTGTTCTGAAGTGTCTTTATTTTAGCACTTAAATGCCTACTCACTACGATATTGCGTGGGTTGTATTCTATTATAATAATAATTCACACACGTGCTCTTAAGATACCTAAATATATGTCAGCTTTATACATCCATGTTTACATAAGTATGAAAAATTACACAGTTCATGCACACACAGTTTTGAAATTATTCAAATATAAATAATATTATGGTAACAATAAAGTTTCCCAACCACAAATGGCTGTTTGCCTATACCTATTGCGAATATGTTTAAATTAAAGATGTAGGTATCATGAAACCTTTTATCCTGTCTTAGAACCTAGTACTTATGTAGAACCTTAGAGCCCTCTTGATGCTTAGATTTTAATTGGTTAACTGATGGTAATTATACCTCCGTGCGTCCTTAGCCTAACTGCAATAGCCAATGAGAAGCAAAATTGCTCTACAATTAACTTTAATACTTGGTTTTTCCTGCCTGCCTGCTAATAGCCTGGCATTTTCTTTATTTTATATGATTTTATTTATTACTCTGCTGATTAGCGCAGATTAATTAGTTAGTAGCTATTGTAACTAAGCAAACGTTGGGAATGCACTAATTAAATGAAGGTTTGGGTATAACAAACTTTAGTAACATTTACATTCGTTTGAAAATGCAGTTTAGTTGTACAAAGAAACATCTGAATTGAGAACCTCCTCCTTTTTTAGAAGTCGGTTAAAAACTAGCGCTCCCGTTTCTTTATTTATTTTTATTCAAAAAAAAAAACATAGTGAAAACCGCATCAAAATCCATTGCTCGGTTTATGTTAACAGTGATCACAGAGAGATACGAAATGCTTTTGTTAGAAATTCTATTTCTAACATTTGCATTTCGTGTCTCTATTTGTTTAAATAATTAATTAAATTCATATGAACACAAGAAAAGTAGTGCGCGTTGATGTCTTTTTAATTGCTTATAACCAAAAAATATTATAATTCAGTCATTTGAATAAGCGGTCAGTGAAATAATGTAAATTAAAAGGATATTGGCCTTTGTCCTTGTAATACTTTGCGGCCTAATATTTTAAAAGGCTTTTTTATGTATTTATTCAAACTCACATGAGTTAATCGCGAATGAGTGGAACGCTCAATATTTACTATGGAAGGATATTTGCTTATCTTGCAATGTTTATATGCTTGATGGTTTTTTGGCATTGAGTGCTTATGGTAGTTTAACCCCGAAATGTTTTATAGTTGTGTACTTTTTAATGCATGTTATGGTGCCTTATTAACATGAATTAAACATATATCTTTTAGGTTCGGCACGTCTGACAATAGGTAATGACAGTAACAAAAAAATACAATTCTATGACGGATTAAA
This sequence comes from Xestia c-nigrum, assembly GCA_916618015.1. Lineage (NCBI taxonomy): Eukaryota > Metazoa > Arthropoda > Insecta > Lepidoptera > Noctuidae > Xestia > Xestia c-nigrum. The sequence continues at coordinate 5,108,910 of OU745245.1, read as the reverse complement.
GTATTGGAAAATAATGGACACGTATTTTTAATTATTTTTTTAAATCACTGAATAACGAGAATGGGGTTCGCGATGTCAGCACGCTCTAAAATTATACCAAAAGAAAATATACGGGTCGAATGTTTTTGATAATATAACTGACGGACTGATTCGATTTTTTTGTCGTATATATTAAAAATGTAGGACCGACTGCCTCGTTCGTTGAGTGGTCTAAAGCCGAACTGCTGAACGTGAGGTCCTGGGTTCAATTCCTGGGTCGAGAAAGTGTTACTGGGATTTTACACCACTAGTTTCTCAGTAGTCACCAGGGTCTGGGTTTGTTCCCCCTATTACATGGGACTTCATAAGTGGTGTAAGTTGGGTATACTATTAGGTAATATCTCTGCCAAACTCTTCGGGGAGTATAAGAAAGTATACTTTATAAGAAATAAATAAAATGGCAACCATTGACGACCACAAATAGACTATCAGACTGTGACTAATTATTTAAATAAATAGAATGCATTTCGTATAGTTATTTTTAACTAACCAATGTTACACATTGTTGTGGAAAGTTACCTTAAATTAATGAATAATAAAACAAATAATATTACGAAAAGAAAAACTGGAGCAGGGTTACAATTACAATAGTAAACAATCAAAACAAACAATTTGAATACCGTAATACTCATTGAATAAACGCATAGTTTTTTGTTAAAAAGTGTGTATTTATTTATTTTGAGAGCTGTTGAGTTAGTGGTTTTCAAGTAGATCAAGGTTTAGTAAGTAAGTACCCAATACTAATATAGGTATACCGGTTGGGCAGTAACTGGTTAACAAGGATTGCCTTCAAGGATGTCTAAGACCGAATAAATACTAGCCCAACCTTACGTTAGCTGACCTGTCGGTGTTACCTGTACTTGATTATTTCATTAGCATCGATATTTAAGGTTCTATGAAACCGGTATGGACAAATTTATTGGAAGGATACCGGCGGAGACTAACAGAGAATATACTGAAGGATTTGATAGTGCTTGATGTACCGACTTACTCTGTAGAGCACTTTGGACCAATAATTTGTAGGTACTAATATTAAGGGGAAACGCCAGTGTAACCCGCGAAACTCAAAATTTCTAACGTGTTATCCAATTAGCAGATCGATGTTAGCATGTATGTTAATTAAAATAAGATTCACAACCATCACAGATATAGAAAAGCTATACAAAGTTTTAATCATAAAAAACATCAATACAACCGCTTAAAGTTCATTTAATCGCATTGCAAAAGTCATTCAACGGCAAATTTAAAAAAAAAATGAATTTGGGGGGTACCCCGTCGCTTTAACCTTAATCATTTTAAAGCCCTTAAAAGATATTATAGTACGATTGACTCAAATGGAGGTTATCAAGTACATGAAAATCCGTATTATTTTACGAGTACCTACTTAGGAAATATTTCTACCTACCATGAGTACGAACAATAGGCCCAGGGCCCAGACTTTTGTTTGCTCACCCTGTTGGTAAATAGAGCATGGAAATAAATATATACAGTGTTAAATGTGAGGCTATATTTATATTTCATTTTCTTTGTGGAAAACATAATGAACACTTGAATGATGAAAACTGTAAAGATTACTTCGGATATCAGCGGTGATTTTATATGTATACAAGTAGAGAGTTATATTTTCTTAGTTTAAACAACATGCAAATAGCTGTGTAAACTATCTTGGTGCACAATAAAGCATAATTACCTACTATAATGTACATCTATGCTGCTGGTCGAATGTGTAGCAGTCACTTAAATACAATTACCTCTATTCTGTTTCATAGTGTATTTACAGAAAGTGCCATTCACTTGGACAAAATAATAGTCCTATTACGCTAGAACACTATCAGCGATATTTTAAGGGCAATAAAATGGGACGTGTCCAAACTAAATGTAGTGTAGTGGTCACATTACTTTACCAGCACGTGTTATTATGCCACATTTCTGACAGATAATGTGTAAAAGATAAAAAAAGACGTGTAGAGGCAACAGTGTTACTTTTATTGTGCCTGTTGTGTTTTGTAACACAGTTTCAAGAGGTTCGTTGCCTGTACTCGAACCGGTTTGAGTAACATAGTAATGCTAAGTAATTAATCAAATGAAGTGAAGCTCCTGACAATCATCTATTTGATTTAGTTACTACAACGTTTATTCTCACCTTAAGGCCAAGGAGAAACATAGACAGACGAAGGACAAGGTCGGTTGATACGTCCAAGATAACCTTCGTCTTGATTTAATCCCGAAATATTCGTGAAATCAATTCATTCCAACCATCACAAACACAGAGATAAAGTCATAAAACTGAGATGCTGAACGTCATCATAAAGCAATCATGAAAACTGCGTTTCAGGCGTTCATTACTATTTCCACAGTCTCATTATCTAAAAATTATTTCCACAGATTTCGCACAAGTAAAAAGTCCGACGTCCCGCAAAAAAAATAACACAAAAGAATGGATAGTAAGAGCTAACCAGCACCTTTGTCGAGTGATTGCGACTGTTGCCTCACAACTAGGTAGTTACAACAGGTTGTTTTGGAACTAAAATAAAATTAAAACAAACCCTAAAACAGATTGCGTCGCGAACGCAATAAGACCGCGTTTATACAATACGAATAGTTGGGTGGTGGTACAGTCACGAGCACCAATATGTATCGAGTTAGCCACTTTTAAAGCGGATTTTCATATTATATTATTTTCATTTTCATATTGTTAAGTACCGAGGAGAAGATGACAGGATGGTCTTGGATGACTTCCTCGTGAGTGAATTGACAAGACACACCGTTGTGAGAAGTATAAGGAATGGGGGAGGCTTTTACTCAGGAGTGGGACAATACGGCTAACGCAAAAAAAAAAACATGTTTAGGACTTCTTTTTAAGAACCTATAATCGTGTTATCTAAAAATGTCGGCTTGCCTAATGTGTGTTCGTAATACTTCTCTTAAACGGCTTGATCGTTTTTCTTGTTGTTTCACCTGGATGAATTTTTACTTTAAGAAAGCAACTATACAGATATAAACTTTTTAAAAATTAGATCTAAACAGGTGGCGCTGATGTCGATACGATTCACCAGAAAATTGCTTCTGAATTATTTTAGTGTAATTATAGCTAGGCACATACTTAATGATCGTGACTGTACTAAATAGTAACATACTGTAAATAAATAGATGCTATTTTTGAGATCCATTTCTTAACTCATGAATTTATGATTGATGTAACATTTGTAATCTTTCGAAGCCTAATTGTTTTATTTTGACTTAATTACAGGTACAGCAATCAAGAGCTATGGAATGATTGCATATCGTAATTTATAAAATAAGCATTAAGTAATTATGCTTAACTTACGGACTTCTGTTTTCAAGAAAACAGACTAGCAAAAAATCTACTTAATTCAAATAATGTTTTAAGTTAATTAACACTAAACTGTGATTAACAGGCTTAAGTAATTTTTAAATAAAAACTCTTTGAATAGACAATCCTGGTAATTCTCAACTATTGTTTTCATGCTCGCACCATTATCATGACAGTTTCCCATGGAAAACGACATTTCCATATATTTATTGTTCTACGATTATTTGATTTCAAGGAAACATACATACAGGTAACATGTATGGGGACAATGCTTTTCAGTTACGCTCCTTTTCCTCTAGATTGGCTAACTTTGTGTACAGGTAACCATATCCGTAACTACTTACTTTATCACGGCGAGAACGTATAAAACACTTTGTGGTTGGTCCAATCAAAATGATATTGTATGCTTAAAAATATAGTTTTAGTACTTAGTTGCTATTCCGGATGTTCACGTTTAATCTCACAGACATCTGCTAAAACCGCGTCCAAAATAGAAAACATTCGCATACTGTGAATATTAATACACAATGAATATAACTTTACAATATTATTATCAATGTTCCTTTTTCACACCTAACGCCATTTTCACAAACACCTTGCGATACTTAAATATGAATGCCTAAAGTAGAAATAGCAGATTAAGTATACAAAAAAAACTCAAATGATTTCTGCGTAGTTTTTATAATTTATATGAACATCTTCATATTCGTATGGATGTACCAGTCTCTCACGTTTATCTAAACAACCCTAACACAACCATTTTTCTTATCAAGGTAACTCACGGTACCTAATACATTAAGTGGAGACAAAAGGGACATCCTACACCAACAAAAACATTATCTTTTTAGTCTTGTTTCAACATTGTACAAGTTTCACCACTGTTATCTATCTCGGGGACATCGTGTTTTCATTTCTTTAACTACATAAACTGTAAATTGTGAAATGTAAGTACATTTTTGTCCAGTCAACAGTGTCGAGTAGGTCGTCTGTGTCCAAGGCTGCTTTTTATTAATTTTGTTTTGGCTTTATTTTTAATTTTCTGAAGTGTTGCGTCTGTTTGTCCAGCTGTGATCCCCGACTCCATCAAAGTCGTTCGTCCCCACGAGCGGACCGGAGCTGCGGAGGGGAGATAAGCAGGATTCCACCAACCACAAAAGAAATGACAGTCGCGGCGTAAATTTCAACTAATGCTGTTGCTCGGTTTCCGCATATTTTCTCTCAGCTCCATACGTCATCGCTTTGGTGGTGTCCGGGCTTTCTTAACGGTTGTAAGCTGTGCGTGAAGGCAATTTCAAATCCAACCTATGTTATGATAGACCACAAACTTTATGAAAACGACAACAGGCGGCAATGTCGCCATTAGGGATTGTACTCCAGCAAAGTTGGATCCCTCTCATACCTCAATGCAACTGGATCCAACGAAATAGTACGATTTGCGGATCCTGCCACATTTTTAGTCTTTGAACTTAGTCTAAATTAAGCCGCCTTTTTTCACTAAGCAGCGAGTTGCACTTGCAGAATACAACGTACTACCAAATATTATTATTATTTATTGTTCTTGGACTTATCAGTGTTGGATACAATATCTAGTCATAAATAGTAACAATGCACCTTTTTCGACGTTTTATAAGTGCCCATCCAGGCCTATGTGAAATAAAATATTTTGATTTTGAATATCTACGGAAGTGTTTTCATAGATTTAACGAATGGTACGTTATCTATCTTCTGTTTCACACACGTTTCTGTCATTAAGACTACTTATATCAACGTTCGTCATTCTCTTGCCCAAGTATTTTAATTTATTTGGGGTCGCTGGAGCATAATTATACCAAAACATTAAAATTAAATACTTATTGTTAGGACCTTGACACCAGATACAGATCAAACTTTAAACAAACAAAGACCTACATAATAATAAGTACTGTCCTTCCGTTGTTACGAGTATACTAGCTCTGATTTTGCTCTTTATTCTCGTTGACATAAGGTGTATATTCGAGGTAAAATAACTTTGAAAGGATTGTTGATCATGAATTCATGAGACAGTTCCACTCCACGACTGAACGTGAAGGTTAAATTAGCTTTTTTCATTAACAGGTCCATAGTGCAAATTGTTTGTGCAATCCGTAGATTAGAGGTTTTGCTACAACACGTAATCCTATGTAACTTTTTGCGTTACCGTCTTAACTTAACTTCCTCGTCAATTAGGCATGTAATGTTGTTTTGCTAAGTAATTGTTCTAAAAAATACTAAATTGCGTCGTATTTGGAATAAATCGAAGTACCTATAGGAATCATCACCTGCTTAGCCATTTCTCACCTGTGTTGGAGTTGGCTTCCAGTCTAACTGGTCTCAGCGTCTGCTTATCTGCCGATCTCCATAATCCAGTTAGTACTGGGTGATACTGTCCCCTTGGGAAGACTGATTGTCAGACTTTTGGATCTGACAACTGACCCAAAAGTCACCTTTAACCTATCTTCTACCCTCCTCTTCTTTTCCTACCTTTATTGAAAGATCTACAAATGGCAACGGGACCATGGAGCTTATATCTAACCAAAACAAAAGGTGGCTTATCGTGCATACTGAGGCCAAGTGACACTGCATGCCTTAACAGCTGAACGGAATCGGAGATGAGATTAGTACGCGGATAGACTTTGACCTGGGTTAGAAGTTAGAACCATAGTAGGTAATATACAACTTTGTAGATGTATGACTAGCGGACATCATGCGGTTTCACCCTCGTAGTACCCGTTCCTGTGGGAGTACGGGGATGAAATACATATAGCCTATGTTACTCGCTGATAATGTAGCTATCCATTGCTGAAATAATTTTCTAAATCGGTGGAGTAGTTTTATATTTATTCGTTACATACAAAAATACAAATTTTCCTCTTTATATTAGTAAAGATTAGGACGTACCTATAATAATGGACATTTTGTTATCCGTATTTCCGTACTATAATCTTTGAGCACCGGTAAAGTTGCGGGAAAAACCTTAAATAATGATCTCGTACACCTGCCTTAGTCTAACCATTTATTACAGCTACAAGTCTTTGATAAGTATCAGAAAGGCCAGCTTGCATCGTAGGGCTTTAATTCTCTGTGTAAAGGTTCCTATTATACTGTGCTGAGCTCAGTGGTATATTAAGTAATGGCCGATCTAATCGATAAATACGCTAGCTTGGTATGGCATTAAATGCGCGACGAGCCATGACAACTATTGCTTTTGTTACTACTTTATGTTTTGTTTATGGATTTTTACTCTGACTCGGTAACAACTAAATTCGAGATTACCTTATCACTTATCAGGGACTGATTAATAGGGTTAGCAAGTTAACCGGTTAGACCTATAACCAATGTTTTGATGTTTGATCAAGGGTTAACCCTTGTAATATGTGGGTTAACCATTAAAATATTGCTGGTTAACCAAAATGAAAGAGACAAATCACCGAGCGCAGGCTAATATAACTCCACTTTCCTGCAATTTTGTATGTAGGTACAAAAATGAACTGTGTGCGTAAACAGGTTGGCTAATTAACCCTACTATATATAATCAGGTTAACCTTTACTTTAGGGTTTTCGAATTCCGTAAATGGGTAACCTTTTAGATCACCGCCTAATTATCTATACAAGTTTTTGCTCATGACTGTACTATGCATACATGAGCCCAGAAAAACTCCAACACTCTTCCTGGGTACCCGCGCAAAAAAGATTTACAACCGCATTTGGCTAGACTATAAGATACAGGTAATATAGATTGACCGACAAAAAGGCTACATGGATAGATTGACGCAGTAGGTATCTATGCAAAAGCATACATACAATAACAAGTATGACACACTGTGGTTTTCCAGAAGTTTTTTTTGTTAATTGCTACTCTAGCCGCAGCTCTTGTTTACGACGCGCGTCGTGGCTTTATTTACCAGTAAGTAGGAAAGTTTTTCTTTTCTTCCAAGGACATAGTAGTTGCCTTTTTAGTTATATTCCGTTTATGTATGTAGTTGTGTTCACACAGCTGCATTAATAAGGTATCCGATCAAGGGGTAACGAATTCCGGGGTTGCGGGCCTGTTCGAAAGAGATACCGCGGCCCCGGAACGTAAAAGGCGAGGAAGGAACATGGATGGTTTTTAGTCAGTAAGAGTCTGACACTCCCTCCCGCTCCGCCCAGAGTGGGGGGGGTCATTTGATGATTTCCCATCCTTAAAAAAAAAAAGGGGGTAACGAATTAAAGCAGCCGTCCGTACATAGGTGTATTCCCGCTGACCCCACCACTCGTCATCCCACTGGTGTGGTCAACGGGAAATATATAGAATACAATAGTGTGAATGGTTTGGTCAGTAGTTATGTAAATAATAGACAGGTAAATAAGTGGTTCTCATCACGATAACGAAGTGGTCATTTAGGTGTATATTAAATACGGTTTACTAATAACACGGATAAATAAGAACACTGCCGACAAACTGTCCTGCAGTTTGGCAGAAGATGTAAAATATTCTTAAGTAGCTTTTTGTTGTAATAAAAAAAATAAAAAATAATAATAATAAGTTAGGTATTTGTCATGATACAAAATGGTATTGGTATTATTTTTTGTTATTAAAATGAGTAATAAAATTGCAATAAGTATTAGTAAAAAGGAAGAAGAAAACTGGGGTTTTACTTTGTTTTTTTTACGTTTTTTCGAAAGTTTTTTAAACGTTGTTCTAGGCTAAATGTAATAAAAATAAGTTTTATAATCGTCTTTTTTACCATGTAGTAGCACCCGGTTAGACTGGAAGCCGACCCTAACATATAGTTGGGAAAATACTGAATCGTATGAAGAAAAATCGTATTTCTACCTCTATTCGCGATGTAACTGGCTACTATTCTAAATTTTGTTATGTCATACCAATTCTCAAGCAGGTAGTGATAATTTTAACCGAGATAGTCACGCAAAAACCTCGTCATAACCTTGAACCTCGTCTCTTTGTATGATGCACGATAGAAACGTCACTTCAACTTAATGATACACTATAAAATGGCTTCTTGATTGTGTGTAGTTAATGGAGGCAAGACACGAAGGCGTATTTCTCGAGATACAGTGGATAAAAGCGACTCTTACTTACCAGTGGCAAGTTGATTCAGGAGCGAAGTTAACTCTATTTGTGGTGGTAAAAATTTGGTTGTAAAAACTGTTAGAATAAAGTTTTAATCAGCTTGCACTACAAAGTGGTTGTTACGTCAGTCACATGCGGGTCGAATAATGCAAAATGAGTGGTAACGATCGATTTACAAAAAATATATTGATTGGACTATAAAAATAAAACACTTTGATGCTAATATGTTGCTTATAGAATTATTTGCCAAAATGACTTCACGAAATGTCAAGTAAGTAGTTATAAAATACGTATTACAAAAAACTTAATGACTGACAAAACCGGACAAAAATTTTCAAAAATTTGGATACCTACTTTAAAATTTAAATAAAAGAACAACACGGTCAGACAGAGTTTATCTTTTTGCACTAGATAACCTGTTCATTTATTGTCTCAAGTTCCAAACCATGTTTTTATGCAACCAACAGGTTGTACTTATATAATTATATCATTATGATATTATTATTACAAGTGTTTAACTGTTTATGTGCCTAGATAAATACCTACAATACAAATCGTTACTAATTTCAAATTCACGAACAAACAAACTAATCACTACAATCACAAACAAAATGTAGTAAGTAGCGTGTTTAATTAAAGTTTAATAGGTATCTATCGAGTTGGCACGGTGAACGAACCCTTTGCCTTGAAAAGTGAGAGTCAAATGCACGTGCACCTAATAAGGTCGTCGGTTATGCACATAAATTCGCTATTTACTGATGTTAATTGGATTTTTCCTGTTATTTTGGGAAATGTAGCTAAATAAGAACAGTCACTTGAGTCGATTTTTAGGTTAAGCTGTGTTTACCTAGGTTGGTCTGTCATGGGTGACAACCCATTACATATCGAGTTTCCTACGTGCTTCGGAAAGCACGATAAGCCGTTGATCCCACCTGTCATTTGTAGATCATTGACAGGCATTACAGTTAGTGGCTTCGCGCCACCAGTCGGACAACCAGCCTTAACAAGGGGTATCGTATTACCCAGTACTCACTGGGTTGTGGAGGTCAGATAGGCAGTCGCTCTATGTAATGTAAAATACTATTACTCAGCTACATTCGGGTAGACTGGAAGCCAACCAACCTAGTTGGGAAAAAAGTTACGCAGATGGTGATTTGAAAATTTCTGCAACCATAGATGCAGCATTTTTATAGTTTTAAGAATCTTGGTTAGTCCCAGAGAGACTTACTAAGAAAATCCACGCGATTGTTTTGGTCAGAAAATACGAATGTCAGTGATCATCATCTGAACCTTGCTTGTCCCAACTTCATAGGGTTCTCTTCCACCTATCAGATGCAGCTGAACACCAGTATTTTACATAAGTGATTGCCTATTTATGTTGATCAGACTTTGCGGCTTCTTATCCAGTATAAACAAATGCCCTTGATCTACGAACACAAGGTGAAAAAAAAAGCGGCCAAGTGCGAGTCGGACTCGCCCATGAAGGGTTCCGTAGCAGCAAGTAATATAATGTAAAAGTTATTGTTCTTCTTTCTTTATTTTTATACAGGGTGAAATTGAATAGATGCGACAAATTTAAATATACAATAATACGTGTTGTCAAGACCATGTATAAAATATAAAATTAAAAAATAATTGATCAGTGTTACGAAAACCGTTAAAATAATGAAAGTATCAAAAATCTTGCCGACTCATCGCAGTGCTCAAAATAGCGGTCATTTACCTAATTTTGCCTTAATTTTCCTTATTTATTTTGCATATTACTGGAATACCGATAAGTCGTACTTAAATAAAGATAATAACATCAATGGACCTTTTGAAAAAGATAATCGCGTAATTTTTTTTAACGATTTAGTTTGTAGAAAAAAAAGTTTATAATTACTATGTTACTGTAACTGAAGCTCCAATTTCATTTTGTCGCATTAATTAAAATTCACCCTGTATTTAAATGATTGAGGAGCTCGTGGCTAAATAATAACTGCCGTCCGGGCCGATCTTAGGTTAAGCCGTGTTGGTCTGTGGATGGGTGACAACCCTTACATATCGAGTTTCCTCCGTGCCTCGGAAAGCACGTTAAGCTGTTGGTCCCGGTTGTCATTTGTCCTTCATTGGCAGTCGTTACAGGTAGTCAGTGGCTCAAAAAGTCTTGACAACCAGTCTTGCCAAGTGGTATCGTATTATCCAGTATTGACTGGGTTTTGGAGGCCAGATAGGTAGTCGCTCCATATAAAGTACTGGTATTCAGCTGCATCCAGTTAGACTGGAAGCCACCCCAACATATTTGGGAAAAGGCTAGGCAGTGATGATGATTTGAGTTGATTGAATTAAAGCTACATTGCGGTTTCCGATATATGACGTATTAAAAAAAACTACTTATTAGATCTCGTTTAAACCAATTTTTGGTGGAAGTTTACATGGTAATGTTCATCACATTTTTTTTAGTTTTATCATTTTACACACATTTTACCACACACGTATGGGTGTGATGATTTTTTTTAAGCTATTGCATAGCTTCTATCGCGGGCCTTAAGCATGGAGACCGAATCCAGAAATTCCGTAACGAAAATAACCTAACGAAAAAAACCTAAGATCTGTCACCCCATGTCAGATAATGATAATGACAAGCTAGTTTTCTTCTTAACATATTGCTTTAACTAGGAGTTGTAAAACACGTTATATAACAATATAATTAGTATTCTGTGAACCGCATTTAGATTTTCACACAAAAATAGAAAAAAAAACAACAAATTTATAGGGTTCCCGATACGTAGAACTGAGACTCAATTTTTTTTATTCATCAAACCCATACGTGTGAGGAATTTATGGATAGGTCTTCAAAAATGATAGTGTGGTTTCTAACATCATTTTTTTCTAAACTGAATAGTTTGCGCGAGAGACACTTCCAAAGTGGTAAAATGTCCCCCCCCCTGTAACTTCTAAAATAAGAGAAAGAAAAAACTAAACAAATATATGATTTACATTACCATGTAAACTACCAACGAAAATTGGTTTGAACGAGATCTAGTAAATAGTTTTTTTTTAATACGTCATAAATCGTAATCCGCATACGTCATAATACGGAACCCATGATAAGCGAGTCTGACTCGCACTTGGCCCCTTTTTGCCATTTGGCTACGGAACCCTAAAAATATGAATGTCAACTTATTGTCCTTGTAGAACCTAAATAAAGATGTACAATCCAATTTAAATATATTAACATCCTCAGCAGGTTCTACGGGTAATTTTCCAACCATTATAAAATAAATACGTCATTCAAATTTTACCATGAATTTTTCCACAAGTAGGTATACTAAAAAAATCTTCTCTTGTTCGTAAACAAGTGCTATCATTCAGAGGTATGAATCAGTTCTTGTTCGACGACCAGTGGGGTTCCACTGGTCGTCGTTCCACTGGTGGGGTCAACGGGAACAATTTTTGATTGTATTAATCATTTCCCGTTGACCCCGCCAGTGGGACGACGAGCGGTGGGGTCAGCGGGAATACACCGAATTCTCCATGGAAATCGTACCAATTAATGGCGGTAATTGCTTGTATCCAGTTCTGATTTGTTTAAGTTGTGGGTGATGAAGTATTTAATTTGTCGTACTTTTTTAGTTTCTGACACATTGATAAATGGACTACCAAAAAATATAACCGACTTCACACAAAAAAGTGAAAAATAACTTTAGCTTCAGAAAACTTTTGTCACCGACTTCTGAAGCTAAAGTTATTTTTCACTTTTTTGTGTGAAGTCGGTTATATTTTTTTGCAAAAAATGTTTTTAGTTTTCACATTTTAGTGTTTCATATGTGCTTACCCTTTCACAGCGTAACGGCGTGATTTTTTGTTATGAACTTGTGTAAACAATAGAGAGACATGGGATTTCAGCGATCCCAGTACATTTGCTATCATTTATTGAGGAGCTCCCGTCGCCTATCTTCCGAAGTTCTTCATCAGATCTTTACCAAATTGAAATGGGATCACTCCAAGAACGCACTCTTCCTAAAACTACCCAAATCGCTTCTGGTGTGCCTATAAAATTTAAGGAATTCCCTCTATTTCTTCAGGATTCCATTACACACACCCACACACAACACATCTAACTATCGAAAATCTGGGTGTATTGTACACTTCTGCGTACTCCCTCAGAGCATGCAGGCGTGATGTTACGTCACTATGTTACATAAACAATAAACAACCAAGCGATTGCAGCAATTACTGCAGCTTTGCCGTGTATTTTTGAAGAGTTCCATTTATATCTCCGAAGATCAGCGTCAGATCTTAACCAAATTGAAATGGGACCTCGCGGAAAGCACCAGCTTACAAAAAAAAGAATCATCTAAATCGGTTTTCCCAGTCGAAAGTTTAGAGGCAACAAACATTGTCGAAATCTGGGAGTATTGTACACATCTGCGTACCCCCTCAGAGCATACAGGCGTGATGTTACGTCATGATGTAGTATGAATGAACAATGAACCTACAAGCGATTGCAGCAATTACTGCAGATTTGCCGTCTAGTTTTGAAGAGTTCCTTCCATTGTATATCTCGGAAGATCAGCATCAAATCTTCAGCAAATTAAAATGGGACCAAACGAGAAGCACCAGCTTTCAAACAAAAAAAGAATCATCAAAATCGGTTCACCCAGTCGAAAGTTTTGAGGTAACAAAAACAAAAAAAAAACAGATGAATTGAGAACCTCCTCTTTTTGGAAGTCGGTTAAAAATACAGAATTTCGTGATTTGATGCAGAATGTACCATTTCCATGGACTAGTTTAAATACCAGTTTTTATATGTAATTTACGAATAAAAACATGTTAATTCAATGTAACGCTTTTTAACATTTTTATTTTAACCAGGAACAGACTTGTCAATTGATCTATTTTGTGATAAGTAGGACAAGTAACTTAGAATTTCCGTGTATTGTCGCTCTACCTGTATTTAAGTCCTAGAAACAGAAGGCTGTGTACAGACAGGTAGTAAGCAAAATCAAATGGATGATTAATTATTTCTAATGTAGGAAGTTGCATAAGTACGCTCTCCACTAATTATCTACATGTAACAGTTGTCGACCTTAAATGCAGCCTGTAATCATTTGCAGTTGCATTATGTAAAGTAGTTCATAATAATAAATCAACATGTACCAATTAGGTTACCTGCCTGCGCGACTGTACTGCCCACTGTAAGGCTGTGTCCCCAGTAGGCAAACTGTTAGCAGCCGACTGAGTGAGCCGCAAATTTGAGGCGAACTGAAATTTGAGTTAGCTGCAAACTCAGATCAATTTTCGTGCGTCGCAAGCAAACTGTTATGAGTTAGCCGCTTATTTAGGTAGACCGACTGAATTTTCACTTTACTATTGTTGTGCGAAGGGTCGCCACCCCCCAGTTTTGCTGTGAGGCCACTAACTGAGACAGTCTGCGTAATTAAAAGTGAGCGCAAAACTAGCAAACTGTGGACACTCCATTTCAAATAATTATATGGAAGCAGGGCGTACAGTCGGCCGCTAAAAGTTTGCCTACTGGGAACGCAGCCTAATAAATTTTGTTTGAGGTGCTATGATTATTTTAGATTTTAGAATTGTTATTGCTAAATCTACTTTGTACTTTGAATCTCGTTGTAACTAAGAAGTGGGTACCTATAACCTTCATAGGAAGTAATAATAATAATTCATTTATTCTCAGGTAAATAACACCCATTGCCAAATAATTATAAACATGAAGTAAAGCCAACTTACAACACAATAAAATAATAACAAAACTCAATCAAACTAGAAATAAATTAAATCAAAAACATATTCAATCCAATAAATCATTTAAAATCCAGAATCTAAGTCAATAAATAAACATTAAATTAAATTAAACTAAATTAAATTAAATTAGGGTACCTGCGGAGCATGCAAAGTTCATACAAACGCAACACCAAAACAATTCATAAATCAAATACATTCTTAAAGTAGTGTGTATTTATTTCGATCGGGTTACAGAATATCTACGTTCCCAAACATACATCCTGAATGGACACCGACTTAAACAAGAGTCATGGGCAAACTAAGTTTTCTATAGAAATTTTAAATTCCTCATATCTCGTCCTTATATCATTCTTCCAATACAGTTGTGAATAAGTAATGAGTGGGGAAATAATACCAACTTTTCCACTTACATAGTTTCACTGTAAGTCTTCTGCTGCTATATATTTTATGTGGGTACATAATGTGCTGTATTAAATGAATACTTTACACCATACAATCAGGCCTGGTTTTAATCGGAGGTTTATGTTACAGGTTTTCCCAGGAAATAAATGGGAAAATTATTTCCATGGAATTTTTAGCCAAGAATAATCGCTTACTTACAAATAGGCTAGTTTCCACCATCAATAAATTGCAAATATATTCAGTCCGTCACGTCAGTTAGAATGTTGTAAAATGATGGATACGTAAGGTTGGTTTTTTTTTAAATCATAGTATACTGACAAAGATAAAACGCATCAAAACTAGGGAGTTTCATGACGTCAGAAAGCACAAAAAATTATACCACGGCGTGACGTATTGAAAATTTTAAAAACGTCATATCTTCGTCAATTTTGGTTTACATACAAAAAGATAAATACGGACAAATTAGTTTTTTTTTTTGTCATCTACCCTAATAACGTTGTTGGGGAACGTTCTCTTTTTGTTTGATTTATAAGTACCAACAATTACACATTGTGTTTTGTATTCGCACAATAGTCCGTATCCCGCAAACAGAGAGCTGCCGTGAACATTTTATTAATCTAAATATACTAACAGTGCCGAGCATTTATGTTTTTGTACTTCTGAGTAACATGGCCAAATATAAGCATGAATATGAAACAGCAGAAGAACAACAGATAAGAGAAGGCACACGGAGACAAGACATTATGCGCTAAGGTACAGCCTAATTTAAATATTGTTAGACACGGTCCCAGATATCAATCGGTTATATTATTTAATAAGTTGCCTCTACATATAAAAAGCACTATCTACTCAAGCTCCTTTAAGAAACAACTTAAAAGTTTCCTATTGAATAAGTGTCTTTATGCTGTTGAAGACCTGTAACGAAATTCCTATATAAGTTGTATGTTTATTTCATTGTTATATATTTATGCATTGTTGTAATACGATAATATGATGTTTTGTTTTTGTTTATGTAATTTTAATTCTTTTTAAACCATGTAATTTCAAATACAATTTATTGTTTATGAATAAACGACTAATGACTAATTATAAAAATATATATAAAAGTAAGTAAGTTTATAAGTTATACAAATGTGCAACCAACACAATCTCCACAGATACACAAAAAGACAACCCCTATGTTGAGGAAGTTACAATATGTTATGTCGGACGGAATTGATTTGCATGAAAATAAAAAAAAGTATTTGGTCTAAAACCTGTGTCAAGGCGATAAGTACCTACTTATAAAAAAAATACATTTTCCTTGGAGTGGATTTTAACAACGTATAATTTTTCTATTATTGTGTAAGTAAATGTTGCAAAAATACATATGAATAAGTAATGAAGAATCAAACATGTTAAATATTTTGTGGTCATGTAGGCTTTTAGGGTAATGTTTACCTACTGTGCGTCATGTTTGAGTCGGTATCTTACTTTAGATACTTTGCAAGTTCTACGAAAGACCACAGAAGTGCCTTGTTCGGTGGAGGAAGTAGAAATATGTCGAGTGCCAAACATGCGACATAAGGTAAGGTAAACCACTTTTAAGATTAACTGTCCATATTTTACGTTAGAAAGATACAATTAAACATTCAACAAGTATATCAGCCGCGACATTAAATTAAAATGACTAAACGCTGCAGTTTGTGGAGGTCGAATTAGCAGAATCAGTTTTTGATTCCATAAAAACTCATTTTATCGACAATAACTGACAAATTTATCTTATCGAGTCCTATCGAATCCTTTGTACTTGCACTGCTGGCCCGGCAGTCTCGACAGAGATAACGATAAAATCGTTAACTGTCGGTTGCTAATGAAGTAATTAACAATATAATAATTACCTACTGTAGAGGATCTTGGGTGGGAATCCATTGTGTATGGCCTTACCTTACCTTTGAGTTTGTTTACGTGACAGTAATCATCAACATGAGTTATCACTCGCAGAAAAAAAACAGCCGGACATAGTCTTACTATAAACAAAAAGTCTTAAAAAATCAAATAATACACTAAGGCCCGGTTTCCACCAAAGCGGAGAGGAGCGGAGCGGAGAGGAGATGTGCAATATTCGACCACTCACAAGGAAGACGAGAGACGCGATGTAGACTTCAAACAAGGTGTTGGTCGAATCTTGCACATCTCTCCGCTCCACTCCTCTCCGCTTTGGTGGAAACCAGGCCTAAGTACTCGTACTTGATTTTTCCTCGATAATTGGGAAAAAGTAAAATCTATTTGGGTTTTCGTTAAACATATATGATACATCGCGTCATTCAGGATTCACTACATCGATCCTCCAAGGAGTAAAATAGGCCAAACAAGTTTAAATACCCAATGGAGATCATGAAGTTAATTATGATGTTTTTACCGTTTGACGTAGACACGCTAGACATGGCTAGATAATGTATATGTAGGTACCTGGCGGTTGCTATTCAAAGGAAGACGGAAAAACCCAAATGAGTGAATTGTTTTTTGGAAGGTGTTCGTTTTTAGTTCTATTAAATAAAAATCTTTATGAACTTATGGTCTTTTTTGTGGCTGAGTAGTTTGATAAGTTTAAAATTAGATTCTATTGTTTTTATTCTGTTAATTTAGGTATCTATGAAGAGCACAATCAACATTCTAAATCGATTTTCTCGTGTGATAATGATTATGACTTTGACATTTTGAATAAAGTTCTAAATACTATGTATCAAATTCTACAACATTATCTGCCTGGCCTTTTCCCAATCAGCTTCCAGTCTTACCGGATGCAGCTGAATACCAGTATTTTACATAGAGCGACTGCCTATCTGACCTCCACAACCCTATTAGTACTGGGTAATACGATATCCCTTGGTAACACTGGTTAACCACTTTTAAACATGTACTCATATTGGTGCTCCTGGCTGTACCTAGGTGGTAGACATCCTTGGATTTTTGTTTTAGGTATACGTTATATGCAGAAACTGAAAATCAGAAATCTGGTTTTGAGGATGTTTTATTGTTTAGAGCTAGCAAAAAGTTTACTTTTTCTTTTTGCTTCTTTGCTTTCGTTCATAGCTAAGGTGTGTAACACACTTTGATTGCTTTGTTTCAAAATGGGGTCTTGTTTTCACCGTAACATTGGATAAGTAACCGGATAAACTCGGTCCTCCAAATCACTGATCCTAGAACGTAGATAATAACAGACCGATCTTAGAACTCCCAACAAGATTGGTTTATTCTACGTCCTGTGAGGAATCCCATGAAGGTAGACCACAGATTTATAATACTTCGGGTACAACAACAACAATAAAGAAGCAAGTGGTTAATTCAAGTCGAGTATGAATGAAGTAGATTTACATCGTCCTAGTTAGGAACCTATTTGTGCACGGAAAGAATTTTTAAATGTATTTTGCTCTTACCGGTTACGATAACGGTACTAATCATCTGCCTAGCCTTTTCCCAACTATGTTGGGGTCGGCTTCCAATCTAACCGGATGCAGCTGAATACCAGTATTTTACATAGAGCGACTGCCTATCTGACCTCCACAACCCAGTTAATACTGGGAAATACGATACCACTTCGTTAGAATGGTGTCAGACTTTTGGGGCCATTGACTACCTGTAACGACTTTCAAAGATGGACAAATGACAGCCAGGACCAACGGCTTAACGTGCTTTCCGAGGCACAGAGGAAACTCGGTATGTAAGGATGGTCACCCATCCACAGACCAACCTAGGCAAGCATGGCTTAACCTAAAGATCGACCCGAGTGGCTGATATTATTTAGCCACGATACGATAACGGTACTAATTTATATATTCAGCAAAATAATTATAAGTTCCGAAATATCAGTTTTTTAATGAACAGTTCGGACGAACCGTTCCTACATATTATGGTAGCTGATTTTAAAATCTGAATTATGACCATTTCATTGGCTATATATACTGTAAGCTTCAAGTAAATACAATTGCACCTGTTCAGATGCATCAGTTAAGTTTTAAAGTAGACCTGGAAATAACCAATGCAGAAACAGGTGCACAAAGAAGTATCTCTATGTAAGTACCAGTAATATAATAAATAAGTATAGTAAGTATACAGCGTGAAATTTTAATGGTTGTTTACCCCCGGCAGGATGATTATTATTATTTTAACTTAATGGGTTTAATGTTTTATTAAAGTCAGGAGTAGTGATCAGCAGATTTATACGCGAAGTGCAACGACCGCACGGCTGTTCTGAACACCCCCGCGCCCGGCACGCGTTTCGCGTAGATATTACTGTTGGTTCAAGTCGCTTTCGAGTTTTGTTTATCACATTGTTAATCTGCCATTTATTGAGTCTAATTTTTTATATATATTAATGATTGTATTACCGATACAAACTCATTTCGCTTCAGGAAAGCAACCACTAAAATTTCAGCGTGTATAATTATTGTATTCTCCAGGAATTTTTAAAGAATAAAGTGTGTTCTGGCTACATACTTTTTAATCCGAATGATTAACTGTTTTCAGTAGGTATTGAAAATTATAAAACGGATGTAAAATGTAGGTCACACGTTCGCTGTTATAAGATGCAAATAAAGGTTTTTAGGAAATACGCTAGCTGAGTTAAATAGTGCCCATTTTTTTTTCATAAAAATGCCAGTCATATTAGTTTATTAAAACCAAATTTTACGTACTAATGTAAGCCTGTTTCTAGTCTCAAAGAATCTCCTTTAGCCAAATAATAGACTTAAACACTTTAAAAAGTACTTTCAGTGATCGTGATGTTTGTTTCCATCTTATTATGTACAAGGGGTTCGAAAACTGTAGTATGAAGACCTTTTGTAAGTACTTAGTATAATCATTATAATCTAGGAAACAACAGAAAATTAACTAATCGTCTAAATTAATTAACTACTCGTACTAACAAAAATAACAAACCTTCAATCCTGATTTCTTTTCCGAACCACATCACACACTTACTAAAATAATTTGAACAATTTTACTGTATATCGTCATCTTTCTTTAGCAAAGAATTTTCCCGCCACTGATTTTCACAGATAAACAGAACACGGTTTCGAAATTCGAACCTTTTATTTTTTTATGCCGGCCGGTGCGTTCCGTTTCGCGTTCGATTAACGAATGCAGCCAACATTTTCCTTTGGCGAAGGCGCGCGCGGAACAGCCACTCACCTTGATTTTCCTGAACGCAGATGTATTTAGGACGTTAGATGTAATTACCTTATCAAATTGCAGTTTATAGCAGGTTTACGTTACCTTTGCGCAATGTAGTGTCAAATGCAAAGTAGAGGACAAAAATATGATATGACTTACGAGATTTTCAAGTCAGATAATTATGTGCAGAAATAATAAGTTCATTATTTTCTGTATTTCAAGGTTGAGCTCTGATTTAGCTCAATTATTGAGGAAGTAAAACAAACATTTAAAACAAAAAATGCATACCTAACTTAAAATAAAGCAGTTTATCTATCTATCTATCTTCTATCTTCTTCTTCTAGTATATATTTATAGGAGAAGTCCACTCACTGACCACTCATCACGAAATCGGCCCAGTAGTTAGGGGGTGCAGGCGCGCCCTACGAAAGGATTTTTTTTAATTCGCACCCCAAGGGGTTGAAAAGAGGTGTCAAAGTTTGTATGAAAGTCCTATGTTTTTAAAGTTAGAGATAGAAATGTAAAGCCTGAATGTTCCTTTTGGCTTCTAGGTGCTCACAGAGAAAAGGTTTTACGAAATTCGGCCCTTCGGGTACAAAAAAAGTGTTTTTAATGTTTGTATGAAAAAAGTGAAACATCCAAATTGAATTTTACGGCAACGGGTTATTGCTTACTTTAAATTGAAATTAAAATTCGGAAGCCGATAAAGATAACGGTTAATGGATATTTTGAAATAAGAATTTGGAAGTTACTTGAGGTTTATCTTCAGTTTTTAAGCGGAATTTCTAGGTGGCCAGTATGTTTTCGTGATAATGAATAATATAACTATAACGTTTTAAAGTTTTTATGCCAATTTCTAGGTGGCCAGTATTTTTCAGAATGCGTGCTGAAAGGTAAGAAAAAAACGTTTCAAAAAACGAACTCAAGCGATACACGATCAAGCTCATTTCTGTTCTGCGATATTTTGCTGTTACTACCTACTAATTTGTTTTGAAATATTCGACATCATCGTTGTTTGGTTTGTCTTCGTTTTGGTATGTTTCACTTAGTAATTTTAAATTGGAGGATAATAATTTGATTGTGTTCTTACCTATTTATTGCCTGGTTGGAATTTTGTTATGTCTATTTCTTCGCGAATCACATATTGTGTATTTCACACTTTGGTATTACTATAATAGAGGTCTTTTAGTATTAGTTGTTCTTCCTAGAAAAGGTGTCCTTGAATACCTACGTTCCTATTTTAATTTTAGTGTTATAATCTTTGGTTTAGGCTGGTGTTGCAAAAGAATAGCTATACTTAAAGAAAATTACGTTCCAAATAATGTTTTTTACGTCACTTACCTACTGGTCGTGAGCATTGTTTAATTAAAATGGATAATCAAATTATTATCACCACTAAATGGAGTGCCAATTCTTAGCGAAATAGTAAATATTTCTGGCGATAATAAATTTGAAATAAAATAAATATCGTGCCACACTAAGCAAGGCTTGTGTCGTGGACACCAGACAGTTGATATACTACAAATTTATATATACCCTTTCTGTTTGTAAATACATACTTATTATACATATAAACATCCATGACTCGGAAATAAAAGTCCATGCTCATCACACAAACATTTGCTCCTACCGGGATTCGAACCCAGGACCCTAAGAACGTAAGGCAGCCTTAGCTGCGCCATCCGGGTCGGGCGCATGCTTATTTTCATCTCTTTCATATTTGGTGCATCACTTATGGCAGCGGAAGAATTATTGCCATTTGAGTTCCAGGTGTTTCAAGGGACAAACAGGGAGTAAAAGTAATCAGTTTCTCAGGAAACTTCAATGAAGGTCATTTTGATGTTTTAATTCCGTTGGCTAATTTAAATGTCAAAGCGCGTACGGTATTTTGCGTATGGGCAAATCCACCACGCGGGCCCAGTGCGGTTTGGCAGATGTCACATGTCTTCGAATTTTTGGTTCTAGGACATGCCGGTTTCCTCTCGATGTTTTATTTCACCGTTTTGAGAGCAGTGGTGATGAAATAAATTACACAAAGTAATGCGCTGGTCTGGGCCACGTGTTCGAGCCAGCATTGTGCGCCACGTGTCTAACAACTGGGAAAGGTTTTAACCTTTCACCCAGGAGCGGTCAGGAGTAGTTTATTATTCGATGCGTAAATACGTTTTGCCATGGCACCTACGGAACCACCTGTGACGTAATGGCAGCGGGAGAACTATTATATTCCCCTTTGAGTTCGAGGTGTATCAGGATGGTATTTTTATTGCTCTTTTCTTGAACTTTCACACTAAATCTCATTTAATAAACACCAACGTATGAAACACGCGAGTGAAACCGCGCGGACACTAATTATGATGAATGTATCAAATTTCCGTGCATATTTTATTTTTAGAAGCGATTGAAAATGCGGTACAAGTTCGTTATATATTGCATCTTTTTCGTCAAAGTGTTACATTACTTTTTCAGGAGTACCTATGTAAAACTTACATATCTATCCCTTAAAAAGGTAGTAATGTTGATTAAAGGATAAGCTTCGCTTGCCGAGATTGGTGACCGTTATATTGCCCAGACTCCTAGTGCTTTAGAAAGCACTATAATCCTTTGGTTGCGGCTATATGATTTGTATATCTTTTAGATGTGTGACGGGTGTTTCAAGATCCGAAAGTTTGACCATGAGTGTAACCAAGGGGTATCGTGTCATCCAGAAGTTTAAAAAGGTAGTTGCTTCATGGAAAATACAATGGTGGTAATCAACTGCAAGACTAGGAACGGAACTCAGTATTATTATGTAGTTGGAAAAATTAAAGGGCCAATGATGCTCCAGTATAAAACCTCATTTAAACACATCCTGCAAGCGAACTATCAAGAAGACTTCTACCAAAGAGTTTCTATGATACTTACAGTGAAAACGATACCCGCCGTTCAACTATGTAATAATCAGTTTTATCTCCTAGTAACTTGTTCATTTCCACACGCGACGTTACGCTAGGCTGTCGTAAAATACCTAGGTATGCACTAAAACGGGGTCGGTAACTTAACTGAGTATTACGTGTTCCTAATCGAAGCAGGAATTGCTATTACACAGCTTACGTAAGTATCCCTGCTACCTACAGGGTGTTGAGAAAGCGTAATTGTATAATAAGTGAGTATTTATCTGTTTCTGACACATAAATAAACTAGTTTTGTACCAGAGATTTCTATTTTATGATTTTCTAACTGTTGCTTGCCACTTCGACTGAATACTAGCCTAGTGGTGCAAGCCTAGCCTAGGGCACAAATGTATGGACTCTGGTCCTGGCCCCTTATTCACAACCATTCGACTCGCTTCCGATTCGGAATGTCGTATATCTGTCTTCTTCTGGCATTACGAAAACGACCGAGATAGACATACGACTTTCCGAATCGGAAGCGAGTCGAATGGTTGTGAATAAGGGGCCTGGACCCAATAGATATAGTATATTGTTAGAAAGGTATATTCTCATAGAACACGAATAGGATAATGGCGCTTGACCAGGGGCCTAATTCTACTATTTTAATAAATTCGTCACTCCACCACTATTCCATTCTCATCCCATTGTCATTTTGCTTAAAGTTCGTAATCTGCTAAATTCACAATGGTCTCGTAATAAAATTGTGTTTTAATGGCATTGTCGTATTGTCATTATTATAAAACCCTTATTACAAATGGTTTTAGAAATCTACTACTAAATGCGAACATTTGTTATAGTCATTATAATAATAATAGATAATATTCATTTAATTCAGATAACATGATCCATAAAGAGCAAAATTAAAATAAACAAAATTATTAATAATAAAATAAAATTAACACTAAAATCAAGAAACTAAAATAAATTAGCATAATTTCAGATTTAATTTAAAATAAGAAATAATATTCAAATCAAAATAAGATAAAATAGAAATTATAACATTCAAATTAGTCTAAGATAAAATTAAAATTAAAACATAAAATACTTCAATACAAATACATACAATCAAAACAGTCACAATCTATACTAATATTATAAAGCAGAAGAGTTTGTTTGTTTGTTTGGTTGAACCCGCTAATCTCAGGAACTACTGCTTCAAATTGAAAGTTCCTTTTTGTGTTGGATAGTCCATTTATCGAGGAAGGCTTTAGGCTATATAAAAAACACACTGTGGCCATTAGGAGCGGAGCAGGAATGAAAAATGCAAAAACGGGGATTTTTTTCCTTTCTTTTCCTCTCTTATGTGACGCAGACGAAGTTGCGTGGGTCAGCTAGTACCTACACTTTTAAAAACTCAATTGACAATAATTTAATAGTTATTTTCATCCCCCCATCTCGGAAAGAGCTCTTCGATATCTGAGTGCAAAAGCCGTTTTTATCGTCATGAGGGCAAAGTAAATTTGAATTTAGAACATCGTGTGCACTAAGCATGTGAATTCAAAACATCCTTACTTAAACCTATTTACTTCTACCTCTATGGTGCCAAATTTATCATACATTTTTTTTTAATTTGTTAAGAACTCAGACTCGGAACCTTCTTGGTGTACTTTTTTAATAGGTATGTTTTGCGGGCGCCATTTTCTTTTCGCGTCATATTGTTAACACCTTAGGTTAAAAACAAGGAATCCAACTTGGAAACAAGTGAAAAACCTAAAATGACCACTCATTATCTAGCGACGAGGAAGTTTATTTGACGCCAACAGAATTAACTGAATTTGTTAATAATGCGCATTTTTTTTGCGTTTATCCATTTCCTCGCTGAGGTGGGATGAAAAGTTACGTATTGCACTCGAGTGCAAAGATTTTTCACCTCGTGCTCTTTTGATTCCCTCGCTAACGCTCAAGATTCTAATTTTTGAATCACTCTGCACTCTATAATTCCGAAGCATTCAACTTCATAATGTCAGTAGCAATAAACATCTATTATACTTTTATTTGTTTTCCTATATTTTCTCAACATATGCGATGGAAGTCAACTCGCGCGGTGTGGAGGAGGGGGAGGGTAGGAGGGGTCCCCCTTTCCCCATGGTACCACTCTCATGAAAAGATATTGTACCGTTCCTGAGAAGTACTGAGTAATAAGTATAATCTAACCTCAAAACACTTTGTTTCCCCTAAAAGCGTAGTAGACGGAGCCCCTAACTAACCAATTCTCGATTAGGGGCGCAGAGATACTTCCGTCGCATGCATTTCACAATATTACGGTTTCACTTTGATAGATTACAATCTACCGAAAAATGAAGCGTTATATTGTAAGAAGTATGTTCAGTTGACAATATTTCCAGAATTTACAATCTCGCTAGATAGATTACATTCTAACGTATTTCACAATTTTAAGGTGACATAAAGGGTGTAAAATACCTCTTCACGAAGTCGAAAAGCACTTGTTCTCCCCATCATTGCGATATTTTTTCTGTTCTACACCATCCTGGGAACCTTCTAGTTACGGAGATATGGGGGGTCAAAGTTACAACTTAAGTATTTTTTAAATACAGTGTAAACTCCATGTAACGTCACTCTATTTAACGACAAACTCCCTTAAGCGTCGAAATCAAATGGCTTTGGTTGGTTTAGCTTGTCTTTCATACAATGTTTCACTCTACATAGCATTACACCCACTCTCAATAACGACTACAATTGAGTAATAAAAAGTACCTTTTAAGTTGCTAAAATTAGTAAAAACTGCGCAGCTGTGTACGATCTATTGTCGCTTTATTATCCTAGCCCGCAATAAACTTGACTGTCGGCATCATGCATACCGAACTTTCTAAGAAATTCGTTCTTTTGTTTACAAATTGGGATTGCTTGTACGTGTAGACTGTTGTTAGCTCTGGAAGCAGCTAAATTATTGGAAAAATACTTCCTTTATACCCAAGATGCCTCAGTATTGCTAGATATGAATAAAATAAGTAAAAAAATACAACAAAATTACTGGTGCAGCAAAAGGCGTTAGACAAAAATAACAGACTATACGCAATAGCGTTCAAATAACATTCTTTTTTATGCACATAACTACTAACAATAGTCGGAAATAAACTTTTTCTTTTTCTAATTCTGATGTTTCTTCTCTCCATTTAACGACAACTCTCTATAACGCCATAAAATGCACAGTCCCTTCAGTGTCGCTATATAGAGTTTACACTGTACTATATTTTTTTGTAAGATTTTAACTTTTAACACCTCCACGACCCACGTACCTACTATTCAATCCATCCATCAGCACAATGTTTTAAGTGCGTTACATTGAGTTCTACCACAAAATATGATTTATAACCTCAAAAAAAAAAAGTTGTTTCTCAGCCATATTTTTTGGGTAAAGTTACTTAGTTTGATGTAAAGAATGCTTGGTTAACGGCTATGTGATGAGGTGTTTTACACCTTGTATACTCGTTGCTAGATGTCATTGTCCAGAGTCCGCCGCCGATCTGCAAACTGTCGTTACCGGTCTGTACGAAGTATACGAAACGAACCTTAAGGGATTTTATAGCGGTACCTCCGTCTGTCCGTCTCTCTGTCAGTCTGTTTGTTCAGCGGATCGATTCTGACGTTTTTTTGGCAGATAGCTGAAGTTATAAGGAATAACTTAGGCTACTTCATTAAAAAAGTCTGTCCAAAAAAATAAAAACTTAAAATAGGGAAGTACTTAATATTTTTATAATCATTTCAATCGGAAGAAGGTCGCGAGCAACAGCTAATAATAAAGGTACGGAGTTACATGAAAGACATCTTGAACCAAGATTAACGTTTTAATTTAACTTAATTAACGTTACATTACCTACTGGTAATGGTCCCAAGTAACGTTATATCTTTTTTAACGCTAGTGGTATCACATTGGAAATAAACGTTATGTAACGGTTATTATTTAGTTAATTGGTAACGTTAACAAGCCCTGAACTTGATGTTTCGTGAAACTAAAACCGTGCGAAGTTGAACACGTGGCTATAGTCAAAATTAAATAAACGTATTCTCTTTGTGGTTTAAAATGGAGGTCAAGTTTAAATTGTACTTATGACTTGACCTCAAGATATGAGTGACACTTTTTTTTTATTGTTACGTTGCCTTTTGAAAACAAAAAATGTTTCTTTGATCTGTTAATATGTGATGGGCAGACGAATTTGTTGGCATCGCGGGAATATCCTGGATGACACTGGTAGGTACGAGAACGTGGCGTATGGTAGGTACAAGCTAAAAGAAGCCTAAACCCAGGAGTGGGTGTATAGCCGTGAAAATCATTTTTGTATTGTATTGTATTGTACAACTGGCTGGTGTTCGCAACTCCACGTCCAAGCGTGTATTTTGCGTATGGGCTACCACGCGGGTCCAGTTAGTAGATGTAAATCAGTTTTACTTTCTCAATGCGGATATTATAAGAAGTAATTCCTCTAACTTTATATGAACACTTAAGTTGTACCTAGTACCAATGTATATTTAGAACATGAAATTGTATGTAGGAATTACATCGCCTATACGGAAGTTTTGACATTGAAACGCGTTAATGAAAAACATGCTTCAGTGAACCCGGTCTCATATAACTGGCATGGCAACAAAATTCACACAAACATATTCTATTATTCTTCCAAGTATAAAATAAAGTTTATTTTGTGCACAAATACACTTTTTAAATTGAAACTAACGAAAATATTAATAAATAAATGCTGCCAAAATTGAGACTGTGCTGTGCAACAATCTTTTGGACCTCGACTAGTTGTCAGGGAAGCGCTATTAGTAGACACACCTAGACACTATCATCATCATCATCATCATCAGCCTATAATGTTCCCACTGCTGGGACACGGCCTCCTCTCAATGAGAGGGAAAGGGCTATAATCTACCACGCGGGCCCAGTGCAGATTGGTAGATGTCACATGTCTTCGAATTTTTGGTTCTAGGACATGCCGGTTTCCTCACGATGTTTTCCTTCACCGTTTTTGAGAGCAGCGGTGATGAAATAAATTACACAAAGTAATGCGCCTGTCTGGGTTCGAGCCCACGACTCACTGTTCGTAAGTCGGGGCCGCCACCACTGGGCCACCGCTGCTCTTCCTAGACCCTAGACATATATTTTTTAAACTGTTTTCTGAATTGTATTGTTTTTTCACCACGTGCTAATGGATGGGTCCATTACATTTGCGCGTGGTTGGGAAATCGGAACTGGTTGGACCTATACACATCCATGTAGAAAAAATAAGTACATCCCCTAATACACATACATACCAAACAGATAATCCGCGCGCGAGCTCCAAAAAATGAAATCATTCCATGAAGGTAATAGGTACCTATGGTCGAACCGAACAAGCTATTTGATTTACAGTTTAACTCACAAATTACATTGTAAAATGTAAACCAAATAGTTTCTTCGACCGTACTTGAAATAAAACCACATATAGCCGCCTATACGCACGTACGAACATGAACATAGCGAACACAAACATACAATCTGATCATTTGGTTCGTACGTATGGACGACATGCGGACAGTTCGAGTCGAGTTCGCGCACAACAGTCGTGAACTCTATGTTAATAGTCATGGCGGCGCTGTTGGAAGTTATCGATCGACATTTAGTAAAGCTCTTCGAACACCGTCCATACAGAATATACTACAAGGATCGCCGCAAACATGTTTGACAAACAGAGTATTCGATGTTCGTTAGTGGTACGCACGTGGGAACCAAGTTGTTGCGTATCATGCAACGCAACAAATTTGCTCGTATGTGCGTACACGGCTTATGATTTAAGTAAGCCGCCGATTCCTCGGAGTTCCCTTGCGGAATATAGGTAAGTATATGTACTTACCTATATTCCGCGCAACTGTACATTCATGGAGAAACACATACATACTATTGCTGATTTTATTATTAATGATTTTCTTCCCTAGTCGCTAGATAGATGGCGCTGATCTCAGTACGTTATTGTAAGGAACAAAACGTCACATAATTTCACTCGGACCTAATGGTTATATTCGGAAACGTATGCAAACGAAAGTGTCAGTCAACGAGCGTATGTGACGTGTGTTTTTTCAAGCGTTTTGGCTTTGTGCACCTAGTAACGTAGTCAGTTCAACGCCATCTACCGAGTTCTTGGAAACTATTTCTTTTTTAAATCTCAAAAAGGAAATCTCTCATTGATGTTCAGAATGAATACTTATTGAAGTAATCATTATGTAGAATTTGCTGCCCTATGTGGAATTACTCAAATAAACGGACAGTTAGATGGGTAAGAACTATGCAAACGCAGGGACTGTGAAACGATAATGACACACAAATTAGCGACGAGCATCGAACTATGGTGGATGCACCTCGTAATTGACGCGCTAGTCGCTACACAACAACACGAAACATTTCTAGCGACAAATGTACGTACCTAGTTAGATAAAGTTATTTAATTAAAATAGAAGCATTAGCAACAATGTTGTCGTTGTAGGGTGTGCATGCTGTATGTGAGGAGGTGGAATGGAAAGCAGGAACATTCTATATGCATAGTTGTAAATTAAAATCGGGTTGTGGATCCGTTTTTCTTATAAACAGGAGAACGGTTAGGCCATCATACAGATAATTCATTCTGGAGAGTTCTTGGTACTTAAGTACGGTGAGAAAAAGATTGACATTGAATGAGGCTGGGTATAATACCAATGCTGGACAAAATCCAGAGGGCTAAAAAATCGGACATGTCCGGACAAAACCGGCCGGATGGTAACCCAGGAGAGAGACGAAAAGATGCATAAAGATTGAGTAAAAGTGATTGATAAAGACGGATTAATTTATAAATTCTAATTAGTTTATTTATTAGTTGAGAAACGTAGTTTAAGTCTTGCATGACTGCACCGGCAGTTGTGCAGTGCACGCAAGACTGCACCGCATCACCGATGTCGATAGACCTAGCACTCGACTACTAGATCGTTATGCTCATATTAACTAGGCATTTTCACCAATATGAATAGTCATCCATCATCTACCTAGCCTTTTGCCAACTATGTTGGGGTCGGCTTCCACTCTAACCGGATGCAGCTGAATATCGGTATTTTACATAGAGCGAATGCCTATCTGACGTCCACAACCCATTAATACTGGGTAATACGATACTACTTGGTAAGACTGGACTACTTGGTAGTCAGACTTTTTGGGCCACTGACTCCTGTAACGACTGCCAAAGATGGACAAATGACAGCCCAGACCAACAGCTTAACGTGCTTTCCGAGGCACGGAGGAAACTCGGTATGTAAGGGTGGTCACCCATCCACAGACTAACCTAGGCAAGCACGGCTTAACCTAAAGATAGGCCCGAGCGGCTGTTATTATTTAGCCACGAGTTTATATCAATTTAAATAGATATGAAAAAAAAATTGTATCCATCAGATAGAGACGAAGGTCAAAGAAAAGATGAACGGACTGCATAAAGGTTGACAAGTGAGAATATAAACCGGCTAAGTGCGAGTCGGAATCGCGCACGAAGGGTTCCGTACCTGTTGACCCCAGTGGGACGAACCAGTGGGGTCAATGGGAAAAAAATTGCAAACTTCCCGCGGACCCAACCATTAGGGTAGGCTAGTGGGGTCAACGAAACGACAGTTTTGATTTTACCCGTTGACTTCCAAAAGGAGGAGGAGGTTCTCAATTCGTCGGAATCTTTTTTTTTTATGTATGTTCCCCGATTACTCGAAGATGGCTTGACCGATTTGGATTATTTTTATTTTGTTTGAAAGGATATGCGTCACAGGTGGTCCCATAATCATCAAGTCAGGATCTGATGATGGGAGACCTAGAGAAACCTGGAGAAATAGAGAGACCTCTTCAAACTTTAGAGGCACACATGAAGCGATTTGGATAGTTTTCGGAAGAGTACTTTCTCGGAGTGATTGCTCTTCAATTTGGTGAAGATTTGATGAAGAACTTCGGAGATAAGTAACGGAACTCCTCAATAAATAATAGCAAATGGACCAGGATTGCTGAAATCTCATGTCTGTCTATTATTTACACCAGTTCATGACATAACATCACGCCAGTACGGTGTAAAGGGGTAGGCGCATGAGAAACACTAAAAAGTGAAAAATAAAAACTTTTTTGCAAAAAATAAAACCGGCTTCTAATAACACTAAAAAGTGAAAGAATAACTTTATCTTCAGAAATCGGTGGCAAAAAAACTAAACCAATCAAACAAAGGTCACCGTTTTTATTTGTTGTTTTAGCGGCAATAGAAATACATCAGCTGTAAAAACAACGATCTAGCTATACTATACGGTTCATGAGATATAGCCTGGTTATAGACAGACGAACAGTGGAATCCTAGCAATAGTCTCGTTTTAACCCTTAGGTAAGGAACCCTAAACACGGAATGAATAGATTTCCAAAGTCATAGAACTAAAGTGGTTCTGTTTCATGGTCTGTCACTAGTTCACCACCATGAGAGGTTACGTTAATTCTGTTACATCTTGGAATTAAATCATAAATATTGAAAGAATCTATTAATAAAGATGCACAGAATGCAAATATTTTCCTAGAACGTGCACGGAAACCAGTTCCGGTATTTTTTTCAACAGAACAGGTTTTTATGGTTTAATGAACTTTGAGCCGGCGGCAGCGCTCACGGCCATGGGCAAAACGAAAAATAAACATAGAACATGATACATGATGTATGGTGTGAACTTGACATACTTACCTACATTCGGGATAACGAATGCAGACACTGTACACGTAACACTATAGATTGCATACATACATGATATCATTAATAATGAAAAAATAAATAAAAATATCGCTGGACATTACACACAGCGCCATCTAGTGCCACACTAAGCAAGGGTTGTGTCGTGGTCACCAAACAGTTGATATACTACATTATATACTTTTTGTTTGTAAATACATACTTATTATACATATAAACGTCCATGACTCGGAAACAAATGTCCATACTCATCACACAAACATTTGCTCCTACCGGGATTCGAACCCGGGACCCTAACAACGTAAGGCAGCCTCACTACCGCTGCACCAATCGGGTCGTCGCGTTTCAAATCGTTCTCCTTCTTAGCGATAGCAAAAAAACAAATTTGTTTAGCCCAACAAAACTCAGCCAGGCGAATTCCGCTCCCTGATGCAGTAAGTAAATAGATCATCAAGTGCGCAGGTGGTAGTTTAGGGAATGCGGTGCAAGTTGGAAGGCAGGTCATTGTCTGTGGGGAGAAACCGCATACGCACTTGAGGTCTCAGTCCCTACGCTTCGTCCGTATATTTGAATCTATCCGTCTCTCTCACTCGCACTCATCTGCTGACGTGCGCGAGAGAGACTGCATAGGTACGAATTCCCGTTGGGAGTAGAGCCTCTGAGCCTTCCATGAACCCCCATCTGCAGAGATTGTCTTTGCTCCGGCCGACTTGGGTTCGAAGTCTATTTCTTTAAAGATTTCCAAATTAAATCGTTGTAGAAATACGAGTCGTCTTGAAAGCGACTGCCACTTGTGTAGGGCCTTTTGTTCCTACGGAAAAATGCAACGACTGTAACAAACAAGAGTTCTTTTTGGGAAAAGTGTATCAGCTTTTCCATCCATCTTTCAACACAGACTATTATTGTTCCACCTGAAAGACTTCCCTATCGTCCATCTTTAAGTAGATAGTATAAACTGTTTCGTTCTGCACGCTATACAATATACAAGACACAATTATTTACAATGTAATTTGCTTCATCATCTGCCTGGCCTTGGTCGGCTTCGTCTGGAAGCCTGGATGTAGCTGAATACCATCATTTTACATGAAGCGATTGTCTACCTGACCTCCACAACCCAATCAGTACCTACGGAGAGCAGCGTCAACCCAGTGGTGGCGGCCGCGACTTACGAACATTAAGTCGTGGGTTCGAACCCAGACAGGCGCATTACTTTGTGTAATTTATTTCATCACTGCTCTCAAAAACGGTGAAAGAAAACATCGTGAGAAAACCGGCATATCTTAGAACCAAAAATTCGAAGACAAGAGACATCTACCAACTCGCATTGGGCCTGGTGGCCCACGCTCTTGAATCACTCTATCTATTAAAAAAATACATAGGGACAGACAGACGTGGCGGGAGACTTTGTTTTTATAATATGTAGTGATACGCAAAATACGCACTTTGACGTGGAGTTGCGGACACCAGCCCGTTGAACAATAGTTATACATATTGCGTAATATTGTACCCCTTGGTAAGACTTGTTGTCAGATTTTCGGACCACTGACAATCTGTCACGACTGTGAAAGATCTTCGAATGACAGCCGGGACCAACGGCTTGACGTAGTTTCCGTGGCGCGGAGGAAACTTGGTATGTAATTGGTGGTCACCCATCCACGTACGAACCCAGGCAAGCAGCAACCTGAAGATCAACCCAAGCGTCTATTATTATTTATTCACGAGTCCGCCTACAGTGTAAGTTTGCATAGGAAACGCATAATTCTTAGACAAGGCGAGTTAATTGTAAGAATTTCCACCTATTTGTGCAACTCCGCGTTTTGTAACTGATCGAAACGCAACCCGCACTGCTTTCTAAACAGACATAGGTACAAAATACACACTTACTGATACTGATGCATCTTATACAATTGATTATTCCTGCTATTTCGTCTGCCTGGACTTCAGAAATAAGTCCAGAGAGAGTTAATAGGTAATGTGTGAACAATGAAAAGTATATGGGATAAAAAAATATCAATTGAAAACAGTCATCTCCCACCAGCAAGTACTTACGTAGGATTCGATTAGATAAATTTGACAGTTATTCTCGATAAAATTAGTTTTTTGGAGTCAAAATCAGTCTCGACAGAGATAAAGGCAAAATCGTTATTTTTTTGGTTGATAATTACTAACGAATAAATTCAGTTGCAATAATAATGCTTGCGAATAATGAAAGTCTCTACATCCTACACGCGTTTCTCGTAAGCATAATTATTGCAACTGAATTTATTCGTTAGTATTCAACGATCGAAAATTAGTAATAACCCACGATCCGCCAAGCGGGCCCATTTTTCGCGGTATCAGATCTGCCCACCAAATGCTGTTGCGCATGCGCTATCGAACGACAATATCTCTGAAACAAAGCTAGTTAACTCGCTACCAGTACCATCTTTCTAAATAACAGGTTATGTATGGTTTAGTATAGTTTTGCCTTGTAATTGGTAATTAGTCATTGCAAAGTCTGTTGAGTGTGAGGCCGTTTTACCAGTTTCTTAAGTAAAAAACATTATAATTCAAAATATAAACCATGATTTCAAAAAGTTATTATTTTATGTCATAGTACGGAACTCTAAAAACGGAATTGCATTTTATTAGTGTCATAAATATCTTATTGGATTTCTATTGGGATCGTAAAGTGTAAGTTGCACAAAAAGTTAAATTTAACTATCTCGTAGTAAGTAGATAGATGTCTAGACATTCGAATAGACTATAAATCAAAGATTATAAAAACGTTAATTAATAATTTCATACATTTCGAAGATATTAAATTGAGCAAATGGGATGCTGAGATGCAATAATTCCTCTCTACAAAACGGAGGACTACTACTATCGAAATGATTACTTAAATAAAAAAGAACTTTCCGAAGAAAGGTCACCGTCTTTTTTCGAATACTTGCACTTTAAACTTAGATATCCAAATAACTGCCGTCCCACAAATCATGTAATGCCTTTCACGTTTTTTCGACCCTCTTTATCGGATCGGGCTGATGCCAGGTTTGCACTGACGCTATAACCTTCCTCCTGATCACAACCCTTTGATTCGATTTCGATTCGAGAAGTATGTCTCGATAAAAAGGATAGGTGACATGTCGAATCGAAATTCATTCGACGCGTTTGTGAACACGGGGGCTGGAGAGAAAATACACCACTGACCTTTCGTCTTGTATTCTCACCTCCGGGCATCGTTATGGAGTCCTATTCCATATCCACCTCGACCCTTGCTCAAGCCCGCGCCGCTGAGCCAGTAAGTACGGTATAGAACGACATAATCTAGATCCGATCCAGCCTATGCATCGCTGTTCTTCTCCAGTGACACCCCTAGCGGAGGTTCATACCCCACAGAGGCTCTCACGCTCTTGGCGTGTTGTCCATTAGTTTGTAAGTTCTTCGTCCTGGATGGAGGCATTACTCACACTGGGTTCCTTGGTTAAGGGCTTTCGGAGACTAGAGATAAAACTGTCTTAAGACAGACTATTGCTTGAGGGAATAAATAGTCTGTCTCGCTCACATTAGTAGAAAACTAGTCTGTCTGTCTCTAGTCTACGAAAGCCCTAAGAGGACGACAACCTCTACCCTCTACCCTATGAGTTATCTTGACCTGCAAGATGCCATACACAAAAAAGAACACATGAAGCTTGGGAGTCCGGGGTTGCGGGATTGTTCGAAAGAGATATCGCGGCCCCGGAACATAAAGGGCGAGGAAGGAACATGGATGGGTTTTAGTCAGCAAAAGTCTGACACTCCCTCCCGCTCCGCCCAGAGTGGGAGAAGTTATTTGATGATTTCCCATCATTAAAAAAGGGGTTCGGGCGTTTTGGTCCTTATGACCAATGGACTCGAATCGTACATCGATGGATCTACGATGTATGTGTCACCGTAAAATTGTTAAACACGTTATATTACAATATCACGTGTTTCTCTCTAGCGATATTGTAAACTCTCGAAATAGTGTCAATTGAACATACGGAAGTGTCTCTGCCCCCATAATCGGGACTTGGGGCACCCCCCCGTTAGGTTAGTTGCTCCGCGAAGCGGGCCTCCGCGACTACGCTTTTTAGGGGAAAATAAAGTGTTTTAAGGTTAGGTTAGGTTATGTTAGAACTGTGACCAACTACTACGACCAGCTACCTCGACATTTCATAAATTTCATAAATTTAAGACAAAAATCAGTGAAACGACCTTTAATCAAAAACAAAAAAAACTGTAAATATCATCTTCTACCCACATATATTTTTTATTATACTTGGTAAATGTTTCTTTCTGAGTATGAGTGAAAATATTATGGTAATTATGTTAAGGGACAAAAGCGTTATGATAACAAAACAGTAGGAGTTTATGTATATTTACATTAATTTTATTATTCATTACAATTTTCGGAAACACGAGTGTTATGAACATAGCCGGTAGCACTACAAATAGTATGAATGGAAACTTTAGGATGAAAAATTTTAGGAAGAGTGATCATTCGGATTATAAATCATTAGGAAGAACAATGTCTCGTAAAGAACTTTAGGTGAGTGAGCCATTCTCATCCCATTGTCATTTTGCTTAAAGTTCGTAATCTGCTAAATTCACAATGGTCGGTCAATGGTCTCGTAATAAAATTGTGTTTTAATGGCATTGTCGCATTGTCATTATTATAAAACCCTTAGTAGGTACAAATGGTTTTCGAAATCTACTACTAAATACGAACATTTATTCATGCCAGATTTCATGTACGAGATTATCATTCTATGACATTTCTTTCAATGAAGTGTCAGTGGTTGACCATTGAAAAGTCATAATGGCGCCATTATGATTGAAGAATTAACAAACTTGTCAAAATTTTACAGAACTTGACCATTATGAAATCAATGAAAGGCTACTTTCACAATCGAGGCCCAGGGGCCTAATTCTGCTATTTTAATAAATTCGTCACTCCAACACGATTCCATTCTCATCTCATGTCATTTTGCTTAAAGTTCGTAATCTGCTAAATTCACAATGGTCGGTCGATGGTCTCGTAATAAAATTGTGTTTTGATGGCATTTTTGTATTGCCATTATTATAAAACCATTAGTACAAATGGTTTTCGATATCTACTACTAATGCTAACATTTATTCATGCCAGATTTCATGCACGAGAATAATGTTCTATGACATTTCTTTCAATGGAGTCTCACTGGTTGTTCATTGAGAAGTCATAATGACGCCATTATATTAGTAGATTACCAAAACTTGACAGAACTTGATCATTGTAACTTCAATGATCGCCTATTCTGACACTATCGTAATAGCAGAATCGAGGCCCTGGTTAAGTGTTCATCAATTATAATGGCAAGAAATTTTGTATTATGAACTTGTTCAACTGCTTGATCTTTATGTGTTATTTTAAGATGTAGAGACTCATAGTTACTTTACTGTTATAAGTTGTGAAGCTTATAATTTTGGTTTTTTGTAGGTTGATTTTTGAAGCGTTTGAATCTAACCATGCAATTATTTTATTCAAAACGTTGTTTATATTTGACTACTGTGACTCACCATTTTTACTATCTACGAGTATAATAACTGTAGTGTCATCAGCAAACAGAACACAATCTTGGTCTATTGCTTGAGAAAGGTCATTTATGTACACAAGAAATAACGCCAACAGTCGAATCAGCAATTTTCCGTACCGTGTTCACCGAATCATTAATTAAGGTGGAAACCGCATCATGTGCATGTGGTTTCCACCAGTTGCGTAGTTTACAAGATGCACGCAGTCGCAAAGATGTACAATAAATGCAACTATAGTACATTGTAATACAAGGGGCTAAAATGACCCATTAAAGACGAGGTAGTTTCACTACCGAGCTTTAGTGAGGTAGATAATAGGAACCGAGTTATAATGGGATTTTAGCGCCGTGTGTTACAACCGTACTTTTCACTACGATTGTGAGAAAATAAAATTACCATATTTAATATGATAGTTTATTTTATTAAAAATTAAATGTACAATTTGTACTGTTGTTCAAATTTAATTAGATGTTTTTCCCGGCAACATAATTTCGGTTCTCTGTGAAGACGAATATAATATTGTGTCGTCTGTGGGGTAAACGTAGGAGATGAAAAGGAATCCTACTTATAATTCAAATAAATAATACAGAAAAAAACATAAAATTTCGCGCCAATGCCTTTTTTATTTCTTCTGTAGCTGGAATGCAACGCACACATTCTGCCAACGAGTTGCCGTTCGGCGCGTTTGGTTCCATTTTTAAAATAAAATGTTTTTTTTTTAATGGAACAGTAATAAGTCAATTCTTTATAAATGAGGGATTTTCTTTTTCAACTCTTCCCTATTGGCTGGATAGATAGCGCTAGTCTGACTACGTTACAGCAAGGCACAGAACGTCACATAATATCACTTGGACCTAATGATTATATTCGGAAGCTGATGCAAACGAAAGTGTCAGTCAACGAGCGTATGTGACGTGTACTTTTTCAAGCGTTTTGGCTTTGGCACCCAATAACGTAATCGGATCACCGCCATCTATCGAGTTAATGGCAATATTTTTTTTTTTAAATTGTAAAAATGAAAACCTCTCATTATGAGTAAAGACTTTGCGTTTTCGAACACCGAAGACGAAAATTAAAAAAAAAGAAGTTGTTTTCCCTAGGGCTTAATATGCAATTTTACGCCGCCTCTGGTACGCTATTATGACGGTCTTTTCAAGCAAGAGGAGTGAAAAAGTTTTTTATAATACATAATAGTTTCCCGAATAACCTCTCACATTCGCGGTCTCATAACCATTGCATAACACTGATACTGTTTTGATAAAAATACTCGAATCTAATTAAGTAAGCTGAGCTGTTCTATTTTTAAAAAGAAAAAAAAGCAATCCGCCTCCGAGGTCTTGACTAAAGGCCAGACTTTCATCTTTCATCTAAATATAGCAAGTCGGTAACTACTCGTATCTCATATAACGTTGGATTTCAATCGATATGCTGTCATAATTATTATGTGCTGTGTATATTAAAGTTCAACACAACCACTTTCATTGAATTACAATATAAATTAATCGTCGCAATTATCATTATATTTAATTTATGATGTATAATTATTATGTATGTGGGTCCACTGATCCCTGATTTATAAATACCGTAGAGATTAGAGACCTTAACTTCTACTTTCATTTAATAAAATATTAGGATTATCAGGGACGTTGTAAATAAAAAGGAAATAAATCTTTTTAGTAAATTGATCCCACTCATTTGAGACCCGGGATCAGTTTACCTTTATTATTATTGGACCCGCTGTAAAATAAAATTAAAAATGCCATCGAATTTCAGCGTGTAGAAAACGTTAGGAGGAATAAAGGTAATCAAAAATAAAATTCTGTTGCACCCACCGTATTTTTAATAAAGTCATACTATCCCATAGGATCGACTCGTGTAAGTACAGCTGCGCTAGTTTACTTCCGAACAGTGCTTTAATAGACAGCATATCGATCGCTAAGCTGGTGAATCCAAGAAGGTATTTATTCCTAGAATACCGTACCGACCCAGAATTATTGAAATGCACACCACCTTGAGTTCATGCCAACCTGGTACTTATTAAGAAACATAATTATCTGAGGACCATTTACTTGACTTCAGCCACCCATAAATCAAGGTTCTCAAGATGTCGGATGTCGTGAGCGCTTTATTAGAAAAGTTAACTGCTTAGCCATGATTTGAGTTTAAACTGCGGTTAAGGTTTACCTTTGGAGTTAACCATAGATGAAGCTACATTTAGTTTTGTTTGGTTAACAGGTAGATATTACATACAAGTTATAGACGCTTTCATAGAATGTATAAATTATCAACTTTACCTCATATTAATAAGTTTTGCGGTTGGCCTTTGTTTGAAACAAATGATTCCAATGTTAATAATCGCTTAGCTTAAGATAATTTGGTCATTTTGGGTGAGTTAAATAAAATAAATAAATAAATAAAATTGATTTAAAAAAAATACTGTTTTAAGACTAGGAAAAGGGTAATCAGTGTCTGTTAAGTCGGTATCCTGTCTAATCGGATGCAGGTGGATACCACCAGTATTTTACATAAAGCAACTGACTATCTGACTTTAATTGGTAGGTAAGACTGCTTGTTTGATTTTCAGGCCGCTTATAACCTGTAACGTCTCTCAAAGTAAATGACAGCCGTCAAGACAAAGGACAGCTGGCAAGACAAATGACAGCTGGCAAGACAAATGACAGCTGGCAAGATAAATGACAGCTGGCAAGACAAATGACAGCTGGCAAGACAATTGACAGCTGGCACCATCGGCTTAGCGTGTTTTCCGAGGCACACGTCCACAGACCAGCCTAGCCACGCACGGCTTAACCTAAAGTTCTACCCGAGCAGCTGTAATTATTTAGCCACGAGCTCCTCTCCTTCAGATACCTATAGTTACTGAAATAGGTATCTTTATTATGTATCTTAATACATTCAGTAAAATAGTACCTACTTCTTGTTTTATCACACGTCTTATTTCACTATTCTAAATCTGATTTGCAACGATGGATAGAGAGTTGGTTTTGCTACTCTTTTGCAAAAACAAAAACTGAATGGATTTAGATATAATGGGAGTCACCGATAGTTCATTACCTGGATTAAAGTATATATGATATCGTAAAATTGTAAAACACGTTAGATTTTAATCTCTCTAGCGATATTGTAAACTCTCGAAATATTGTCAACTGAACATACGGAAGTATCTCTGCCCTCATAATCGGGACTTGGGCACCCCCCCGTTATGTTAGTTAGTTACCCTGCACTCGGAATATCCTCCACCTCGCGAAGCAGGGTTCCGCCGACTGCGCTTTTTAGGGGAATATAAAGTGTTTTAAGGATCGGTTAGGTTATTTCTCAGGAATGGTGCATTATCTTTTCATGAGGGTGGTACCACTGGGCAAGGGGGACCCTCCTTTCCTCCTCACCGCGTGATTTGACTACCATCGCATGCATTTCACGAAAAATAATGCGTTTTCTTGTAAGCAGTATGTTCGTTTGACAATATTTCGAGAGTTTACAATCTCTCTAGTTATTTTACAATCTAACGTGTTTAACAATTTTACGGTGACATATATATAGACACTCTCTCCCCCGAATACTGAAACGTCACTCAAAATTTAAGGGGTGCTTAACATTTGATCAGATCCTAAACTTTAAATTTTGCATGGTCAAACGTAACTTTTGAGTATTTTGAGTGATATTTCAGTATTCAGGGGTTTATCCTGTGAATAGAATCCCGTTCAATTACGGAAATCCACGCGGGCGAAGCCGCAGGCATGAATTATACTTTTTTTTTTTCAGTACACATAATGTAATGATGCAACAAATAACTATTTATAAACGTTTGCACTGCGCACGCGCACACACCATATTTCATAAGAAAAGCTTATTATAATATACATACACCTTACCTAAGCGAGCCTACATGATTTTTTCTTAATTGCTTAACTTTTTAAACAAATTATTTACGACAGTGCAAACTTGGCCCCAATTAGTACATATAAAGAGCAAATATATTGGAAATACGAGGTGCAGCATTTAGTTTATTTTAACACTTTGCTGAGTTCTTGTTTAAATGTATACTATTAAAATATCAATACAATTTGTTAACTTTGTAATAGCGTAGCTATGAGGTCCTGAGTTCGATTTTCAACACGCGGACATAAAGAAATTCGCTTATTATAAAGGGTGTAAAACATCTCTTCATGAAGCCGAAATGCACTTGTTCTCCCCGTCATTGCGATCATTTTTTTGTTCTACACCATACCTGGGAACCTTCTAGTTACGGAGATACTGGGGGTCAAAGTTCCAACTTTTTGACAAGTTTTTTATGTTAGATTTATTCAATCCACCCATCAGCACAATGTTTTAAGTGCGTTACATTGAGTTTTACCACAAAACATGATTTTTCACTCCAAAAAAAAAGTTATTACCCAGCAATAATTTTTGCGTCAAGTTACTTAGTTTGATGTTCAGAATGCTTGGTTAACGGCATCGTGATGAGGTGGTGTACACCCTGTATGCTCGACCTATTTCATTACATAGGAGTATGGATTAGGCGAAGCAGAAGACGTTGCGTTGAAAGGCCTTCCACTAGGTGCAGCTGAATTCCGGTATTTTACATGAAGCGACTGCCAACCTAGAGTCCGCAACCCAGTTAGTACTTGGTTGCACGAATTATTATAAATAAGGATCTCTCCGTAGCTATACGAATTGCAAAATTCCCGTTGACCCTACCAGTGGGACTAACCAGTGGGGTCAACGGGAACAAAATTGCAACTTTTGACCCCACCAGTAGGGTAGGCTAGTGGGGTAAACGAAACGACAGTTTTCATTTTTTCCCGTTGACCCCACCAGTGGGACGAATCAGCAGGAATACACGAAATTAAACACACTCGGTCGCTGGTTGGACAAAAACAAAGATGCTGATGGAACCTTGCCCCCTTTTTAAGGTACAGTCGTGTCTAATAATATGTTAACACTTAAGAATTTTAAAAAGTGCGTTTCTCCTACTGTACTGATTAAAATTTGATGTTATTACGTACTTACATAGTATTCTGGAACTCATATTTTTATGAAAAAAAACATATGTCCTAGTTAAAATCGTTATTTCTCTCGAAAATAACTGTAATATTAAGGTCAGTCACAAGACTAACGAGGAAATCCTTAAATCTTGAAATACTTAATCTAAATTACAATGTAGATATGTAAATACCTAATTTAGTATGATAATTGATTTTTATTAACAGACGTAACGTATGTCATGGTTAGCAGTAACCATGACATACGTGCAAGGTGCAGCTGCAGACCTTGCACAACTGACTTGCAACGATGCATGCCGAAGTCAAACATAACTTAAATAAATGCATCAATCAATGTTAGTGTAATTTATTGAATTGAAATATACTTACAATTATTGTTTTGCATGTATCAGAAAAGTGTGGACATGTTTAATTAAGGATAGGGTTTAGACCACTGTGTCTAACTTAATTTTATGGAACTCCAAGTTTAGTATTTTCAACCGAATTTTCAAAGAAAAATAACCTTTGTTTGATTGATTCAGTTTTATTTGTCACCGACTTCTGAAGCTAAAGTTATTTTTCACTTCTTTGTGTTTTATTATTATTATCCATTTATTTCAGACATCGTCTATAATAATATGTGTTAGTAACAGTTTTCTTAAGATCTATGTTAGTAAGAACATAACCTATTAAACATCACAATCCATATAAGTTTTATTGAAGTCGGTTTTATTTTTAGCGTTCCGAAGCCATTATTTTTTTCATCAATGTGGGGTATCTATGAATAGGTCTTCAAAAATTATATAGAGGTTTCTAAGAAAAAAAAAAAATAACTGAACAGTTTGCGCGAGAGAGATTTCCAAAGTGGTAAAATGACTGTCATTTCTAAAGTAAGAGAATAATAAAACAAAAAAAAATATATACTATATATAAAATACATTACCATTTAAACTTCCACCGAAAATTGGTTTGAACGAGATCTAGTAAGTAGTTTTTTTTAACACGTCATAAATCGTAAAATCGTAACTTGTATTATGTTACTTGCTGCTACATGGGCGAGTTCGACTCCCACTTGGCCGCTTTTTTTGTTGTAGCTGCAGCGGTCAAAAAGAAATGCAAAGTGGCCTCTAATTCCTTTAAAACAATGTTCATTGATGTCTTGAGCGCTGGACACACAGAAAAGACGTAAGACGAGGACGTGGCGCGGACAGTGCACAAACGGGCGCCACAAGAGATGTTCAACCAACTTCGCCACGCAATTCCCGACACCCGCGCCCGTATAGCGTCATATTGTAAGCAGTATATGTTAATTTGACAATCTTTCTAGAGTTTACAATCCCTAGTTATATTACAATCTAACGGTTTTTACAATGTGACGCTGACATACATAATGCTTGGTTGCGGCTTTTTGAAGAGTCCGTTTAAACCTGTACAGTTAAAATAACGCTAAACACTGTTTTAGGCTTTCACGGTTTAAAACTAAACTTATATTGTCACTTACGGGATATCAGTCAACCCGCGATCATGGCG
The DNA here is from genome assembly GCA_916618015.1 of Xestia c-nigrum. Lineage (NCBI taxonomy): Eukaryota > Metazoa > Arthropoda > Insecta > Lepidoptera > Noctuidae > Xestia > Xestia c-nigrum. The sequence continues at coordinate 5,065,393 of OU745245.1, read as the reverse complement.
CTTGCAACAGCGTCGAAATATCGGGAGCTCAACATAACAAATAATCACGGAAGATATCCCGTAAGTAACAATATAAGTTTAAAATAACGCTGTACCTATCTACCAGCGTTATTTGAAACGTAATAAAATCGGTAGGAAGGTGGACTAGTCATTTGAAATTATAGTCAGACTAATCCTATTTAAAATACGTTAACCTTAGGTATAAAACCTTGTTATTTTGTTGTTTTGTGTCTAAAATATCTTAACTTTAATATGTTAAAAGTTCTTTTGTAATATGTAGGTATAATTATAATTGTTATTTTTGTTGTTTTGTTTTGTGTCTAGATAATTAAAATTAGAAACAGGTATACCTAATAGTTTTGTGTTTATTAATATTTGCATGCTATTTTTATGGCGAAATGTGTCATCGCACTAAAAGCTTTTTTACCACCTTTTGTACCACATTTACTGCAAATAAATTATTTTGACTTTGAATAAATTATACTTCCTAACTACACTAAAGTTAAACAAGGCTAACTTACAACAAGGATTTATTATAGAATGATTGTTATCATAAAAAGATAAAAAGAGATCCCATCGGATAGAGGAAGGAGAAAAAGGAAGCCCTTGGCGAGCCATGGAACACTCAATAGGCGAACAAAAAAACTTAAGTCAACTATAGGTACTTACCAAACATACTTACTCGTACTTTGTTTATAAGGTTTCTGTTTTGTTTATACAAAAATAAAATAATAATAAACGTAATTTAAGTATTTATAAAAAAATATTTAAATAATAATTTTGTTTGTGATTGAAAAAAATCTTTCGTAAAAATCAACGATATAATTTGTCTCATACTACCTACTTAGATACATTTATACGTCGAATCCTGTGATGATGCAGCCGAAATATAATCGAAACACAAGTGCCTTCGTTTGGCGTTGTGCAGAGCCTAGGGAGTATGCTGTCGATGGGAGCGACAGTGATTGTGGACCTTCTTTATTATATCTGTGGACGTAGTCGCGACACCTGCTGGCTTAGGAACTGCTCATATCATAATTGAATTAGAATACCTACTAGTTAAGGCATTGAATATTGACTCTATTATTGTGAGATAACCTATTTGTAATTGACAATATACCTACATCGTGGACTTTATTTCTTTCATATAACCGTATCCCAACTCTACACCCACACATATACTATATTGTTAGATTTTATTTCACAAAAATATGATCTCGTATTTCAGTAGAAACCTTGTCAATTATTGTCCTTCGAGATTTTACGAAGTTATTTATGTACTTAAGTACTTGGTCAGATATTACGAGTTAGTATATTACGTGTATGTACGCGTTGTTTGTGTGCGCTTCTGCGCTACATTTATGTAAGATATTCAGATTGACCTGTAAATGTCCTTCCACAGCGACACCGGCGTGATTGATATCACAAAGAATAATGCATAATGCTTAAATATTTGCACATTCATTTATCTCAAGCACATTTTTCGAAATGAGTGAGCGAGAAAAGGTGTCGTAAGCAACTAGGTACCTATGCATCTTTCAATACTTCAAGGTGTGTAAACTTTTCGGAATTTAAATCTTGAAATAATGTGACATAACGAAAGTTATTGGAAAGGCAGGATGTGGAAAGGATAATTATTGTTATTACAAGAATAGTGAAGACCTAGACAAAAGTACGAAAAAGCAGACTGCATGAGTTTTAGAAACGTCAGAATGTAGTCAGGCAACAGACGAATGCCTGGTCTGTTGACCTTGTTATCCCACTGTTCCAATTTAAAAATACAGTTTTTAGGGTTCCATACCCGAATGGTTACCTACGGAACCCTTTTAGAAGTAAGCCTCCGCTATCGGTCTGTACGTTCGACTGTCAGCGGCCTGTAGGCTGTATCCCATTATCCTCAATAAGTAGACGTCATCGAATGTATGGTGTATTCCCGCTGACCCCACCGGTTTGTCCCAGTGGTGGGGTCAACGGGAAAAATCAAAACTGACGTTTCGTTGACCCCACTAGGATACACTACTGGTGGGGTCAACGGGAAGTTTGCAATTTTGTTCCCGCTGACCCCACTGGTTCGTCCCACTGGTGGTTCAACGGGAAGTAAGCAATTTGAAGGTGGAATGTATATGTCACCGTAAAATTGTCAAACACGTTATCTATACTTCATATTATAAAGGAGAAAAGTTTGTTTGTTTGTTTGGTTGAACGCGCTAATCTCTGGAACTACCAGCTCGACTTGAAAAAATCTTTTTGCATTGGATAGTCCATTTATCGAGGAAGGAGGCTATAGGCTATATAACATCACGCTATGACCAATAGGAGCGGAGCATAAATGAAAAATGTTGCAAAAACGGGGGTAATTTTATTCCCTTTGTGAGCTTTTTCTGTCTTATGTGACGCAGACGAAGTTGCGTGGGTCAGCTAGTATTCAAATATAACGTGTTTCTCTCTAGCGATATTGTAAACTCTCGAAATATTGTCAAACGAACATACTGCTCACAATAAAACGCATTATTTTTCGTGAAATGCATGCGATGGTAGTCAACTCACGTGGTGTGGAGGGAAGGAGGGCCTCCCCCTTGCCCAATGGTACCACTCTCATGAAAAGATAATGTACCATTCCTGAGAAATACCGATTCATGTAACCCAATCTTAAAACACTTTATATTCCTCCAAAAAGCGTAGTCGACGGAGGGGGGGTTTAAAGGAACCTAACTAACCTAACGGGGGTGCCCCAAGTCCCGATTATAGACATTCAGTTGACAATATTTCGAGACTTCATAACCTCGCTAGAGAGATAACAATCTAACGTGTTTGACAATTTTACGGTGACTTATACTTACTTATAATTCTGTTGCCACTATGACAACAAATAATAAAAAATAATTACAAGTGACCCAACAGGGTCACTATTAAACTTGGCTTAACATGACATACCTACCTACATAAGCGTTAAAGAGTTCGAAAACTTCAAACAAATCCCCAATTTGGATCTGGGATTTTGATAAATCCCAGATCCAAATTGGGGATTTGTTTGTCGTTTCCGATTCGACAACTCGTATTTCTGTCTTCTACTGGCATTACGAAAACGACCGAGATTGACATACGACTTTCCGAATCAGAAGCGAGTCGAATGGTTGTGAATAAGGCGCCTGGTGTCAGAATGTTTATGCTGCCCATGGGCCCCTGACTTGGCTTAACATGACATACCTACCTACATAAGCGTTAAAGAGTTCGAAAACTTCAAACAAGTCCCCAATTTGGATCTGGGATTTTGATAAATCCCAGATCCAAATTGGGGATTTTTGGGGAAACGAGTCGAACGTTTGTGAATATGGGGTCAGGTGAGGTACTAACCACAAGATAAAGAAAACAAAGAAGATCGTTTATAATGTTTTTATTTGCTTGCGCAACTTTGACCGCTAATTATTGTCAGTAACGTAAGAATAATCTAATAAACTCGACTCTGAATGTTTAAACTGAATCGCAATCTATAATTCTTACAATGCAATAATTTATTCGTTATTTGTGTCTCATTATTATTTGTTGGAAAGAAGCAAAACCAACTTGTCACAAGGTTTATGTCCTAGACATAATTAACTGTCAAACAATGTTAATAACACTGGCAAAGTAGCGACAACGGAGTGTACAATCATAATATTGTGTTTGTATTTGTACGCAATCCGTCGTGCAATAGAGATGATTGATGATACTCCTAGTCAACCGCAGAATCTTAGTACACAAAACTGCCTTGCGAAGATCGTAGAAGTGATGGGACACGGCAAGTAGAAGAGAACGAGTAACCAAATAAAAAGAGAAACCATTATTTTTCGGTTTCATCATATTCGTCATCATAATTTCAGCCGAAAGACGTCCATTGCTGAACATAGGCCTCCTCCAAGTGTCGCCACATTGAACGATCCCGTGCGACTCGACACCCAGCGGATCCCCAACGCAAGGTCTTTCAGGCTTATCCAAAATTAATGGTTAAGGTATACTATGGTGTTGAACTCAAGTAAGTACAAGAATTAGCTCCATGCACTGTTTGGCCATGCCGTAAAGGTGACCATAGAGAGCCCCTAGAACATCACCATCTTTCATGTAGTCTGTACATACTTGTGAATTAGATTTTGCGGTTAAATTCTCCATGTAATGAGATTATGTATGTGTCACCGTAAAATTGTCAAACACGTTAGATTGTAATCTATCTAGCGAGATTGTAAACTCTCGAAATATTGTCACCTGAACTGCTTACAATATAACGCATTATTTTTCGGTAGATTGTAATTTATCGAAGTGAAACCGTAATATTGTGAAATGCATGCGACAGAAGTATCTCTGCCCCCAAAATCGAGACTTGAGGTAGGTTAGGTTAGTCAGGTTCCTTTAAACCCTGCAGACAGGAATAGGGGCGCCGCGTAGCGGGGCTCCGTCGACTACGCTTTTTAGGGGAATAGTGTTTTGAGATAAGGTACTTAATATTAATCGGTATTTCTCAGGAATTGTATCTTTTCATGAGAGTGGTACCATGGGGCAATGGGGACCCTTCCTTCCCTCCCCCTACTCCACACTGCAGCGAATTGACTTCCATCGCATGCATTTCACAATATTACGGTTTCACTTTGATAGGTTGTATTGTAATCATAACTTTATTTAGTTTATATCATGGTAAAATACCCCGACAAAATATTCTACGTGTTTGCTTAAAAATGATTACCTACTTAAATAGAATCTAATCTCGATACCTAATGATACTTACCATCGATTGGACAGGTAGATTTTTTTACATAATTTTCGCACAGTACGAGTAGTAGTGGTAGTTATAACTTAGAAATGAATAAGTATTAACAATTTAAAGAATTAAAAATCAAATAAAATCATCAGTATAAAACAAACTCAAACAGACGGTCTTCTTTCTGGTTTCAAAATTAAAATAATATACCTCCAATAGATCAAATTTGTCTTTTTTCTTTATAATAATCCCTCGTCCGTGCCTGTATCTGAATCCCTCGATATCTCAGTGCGTTGTGACTTGTGATATTTAGCAACCGATAAATGCCCGAACCGCGCCCGCCATGCACCCGCGTTTTGCGTGAACACGTCTCACGCGACGTATACGTCCCGACCCGCAACCGTTTCTGTGTGTTATTGATTACGTCTAACTCATTAGCTACATTAAGTCTTCAATAGATAAGATTATCAACTTGACACAACAACACTCGTAGCCTTGTGAGATATTAGCCGATTTTGATTTAGTTGAGTATTGTCTATTAAAATATCAACAGTTAAAAAACGGTAGCCATGTGGACAGTGTGTGTGCTGTTTTTGTGTTTTTCAATTGTTTTGGCTGAAGAAGAATGGCGGGAAGTGAAAACCCCGCAAGGCCCGGTGCGGGGGCGTAAGCATCCGGATGGAGATGTCTACGTGTTCTACAATATACCCTACGCCACACCGCCTTTGGGCGAAAACAAATTCAAGGTTAGATGTCAGCGCTTTGACGTATAGTGTTTTGTTTTTTTTTTTTAGTTAGTTTTCTACCGCAGACGTGGGGGTCCGCGCTCTTATATACATTTTATTTATTGTGTTAAGGAAGGCTTCCTGTCTAAGCGGATTCAGTTTCTCTTTTTTTTCCACAAGTTCCACAGAAAAAAAAACCGGCACGGATCAAGAGCGCTCAGTCACAGTGACAGAATAAGACAACCAAGGTCAGCTGTGAAGATCTGTGACGATTATTGTATTACTGCCTGTATCGACGGTCTGTGTTCCTAAGTTCTAATGACCCCCCTAATCTATTTGAATCGCGAGTTAATAGGCCTCTTTTGGGTTAGCTCGTTCTGTCGTCGACCTCATCTCTGTTTTCAGGATAAGATTGAGGGCAAGATTAGGCCTATTTAATATTAAAAATAAAAAATAAAAAGTTTGATAAACGAAATACGAAATGACTCCAGAATTCCCGTATCATTCAATTTTCTTTACTTCATTTAAATCATTGTTTTTCAGGCACCTCTTCCGCCACCAAAGTGGTCAGATCCGTATGACGCCGTCAACGAGTATGTCATATGTCCACAATTCAAGATCGAAATGGGTGACATAATCCCCAAACATCTAGTGCAACATGAACAATGCCTCATCGCTAATGTCTACGTGCCCAACACTGACAAGAAGAACCTTTCAGTCCTGGTATACGTTCACGGAGGCGCATTCATAATAGGTTATGGTGAAATGATGAGAGCACTGCACTTAATGGAGAATAAAGACCTGATCATTGTCACCTTCAATTACCGGCTTAGTATTCACGGGTTCCTTTGTCTCGGCACCGAGGACGTACCCGGTAATGCGGGCATGAAGGACCAAGTAGCGCTACTGCGCTGGGTAAAAGAGAACATCGCTGGCTACGGTGGTAACCCTGATGATGTCACTCTTGCGGGTGGCAGTGCTGGCTCTGCATCAGCCGACCTTATAATGCTCTCTAAGTCAGCCGAAGGCCTGTTCCACCGAGTTATACCTGAAAGTGGCGGAAACCTTGCCGCATTTGCAGTTCAGAGAGATCCTTTAGAGGTTGCTAAAGCTCATGCCCGAAAACTGAATTTCACGAATGTAGATGATATTTATGCATTAGAAAAGTTCTATAAGACAGCTCCAATGAAGTTGTTGACTGCAGATCCATTTTTTGATAAAACTGATGGCACTTTCGTGTTTTCTCCTTGTGTGGAACGTGATACAGGGGACGGAGCCTTCCTGACAAAATCTCCTCTGAGTATTCTAAAGAATGGAAACTACAGAAAGTTGCCAGTGTTGTACGGTTTCGCAAATATGGAAGGACAGATGCGTCTTGATCTCTTTGAATTATGGAAGCAAAAGATGAATGAAAAGTTTTCTGATTTCTTGCCAGCTGACTTAACGTTTGAATCTGATGAAGAAAGGGAAGAAGTTGCCAAGAAAGTTAAGGAATTTTATTTCGGCGACAAACCTGTTAGCAATGACAATATTTTGGGATACGTGGACTTCTTTTCAGATGTCCTATTTACTTATCCTATGCTTTGGGCAGCAAAGTTACACGCTGAGGCTGGGAACGATCAAGTCTATTTGTACGAATTTTCATTTGTCGATGAGGATACTCCACCAGTACCACACACTAACACAAAAGGTGCCAACCACTGCGCCCAAACGACGGCACTGATGGATGGTAACTTTATAGGAAGAGATGAAAGTAAGATGTCTGATAAAAGCCAACATATTAAGAGAACTGTCCGTCAACTTTGGCACAACTTCATCAAAACTGGGTAAGTGTGTTTCAGTGTTACTTAAGTGTCCTTTATTACCAACTGTTTTAATAATAAATAAAACCTTTAATTAACGCTCCGATCACGGCCTCTAGGATGTCACGTCTGGTTCTTTCTTGTAAATCGTAATGATTCACGCATGCTCTATCTAAGCAATTTCTTCCATTTATTTTTTCTGTAGTCGATATCGTAGGAAACATTCGAGATTCATATTTTATGTTTAATTTTGACCATTCCAGGAAGCCAGTGCCTGAAGGGTCGTCTCATCCTGCGTGGCCGCCTGTACGCGCTGACAGGTCTCCGCATATGTCCATCGGTGACAAACTGGAACTGCGTGGGGTACTCTTGGAAGAACGCACTCGCTTCTGGGACGGCATCTACCAGAGATATTACCGGGACTCCGTGCCACCACCAGCGCCGTCGCCAAAACGCGTGGAATTGTAAAAATAATTACTACTTTATTTAATAAATCTACATTTGAAAAAATACGAGATATTCTTCTAACAATGTGTATAGGGCTATGATCGGAGTTCACAAGCGTGATCGAATCAGAAATGAAGACATCCGCGAGAGAACAAAGGTAACCGAGGTAGCCCGAAGAGTTGCCAAAGAACAATGGTAAAAAAGTGGCAGTGAGCAAGGCATATTGCTTGCAGAACGGATGGCCGATGAGGCCGAAAGGTTTTGGAGTAGCGACCGCGAACCGGAAGACGTTGTGTTGGAAGACCTCCCACGACCTAGTAAAGGTAGCAGGAATCCGCTGGACGCGAGTCGCACGGGACCGGTCAATGTGGCGACACGACACTTGGGGAAGGCCTATGTCTAGCAGTGGAGGCCTTTTGGTTGAAATGATTACGATGATCACTTTATTTTTACTGGTGAGTAATTATCAAATAACTTCTCCCAATCTGGGCTGAGTGGTAGGGAGTGTCAGACTTTTAATGACTAAAACCCATCCATGTTCCTTCCTCGCCCTTTATGTTCCGGGGACGCGGTATTTTTTTTAACAGTCCCGCAGCCCCGGCAGTGACGATGATCCATATGTGACAGTACCTATAAGTATTTAAGTTAGAACTATACACGGTGTAAATAACCTCATCACGAAGCCGTCAAACAAGCATTCTGTAAGTACATCACAAAAATGCTGGGAATCATTTTTTTTGGGGTGCAAAATCATGTTATGTCGTAGAATGTAACGCACTCAAAACATTGTACTGGTGGATGGATTTTTTAAAGTAAAAATCTTACATTCAAAAATTGTACTTAAGTACCTATATTAAAAAACCTTGTCAAAAAAGTATGGTGTAGAACATAAATACAGAAAAAAAATGGAAAATGTAACGTGAAATTTTAATCGGTGTTTTCCCGCGGCAGTACGATTACCCATCTGAGCACTATCGAAACGCAAAAATAAGTTTTTTTTCTTTTCAAATTATTATTATAACTTATTGGGTTTTGTGTTTTAATAAGTCAGGAGTAGTGATCAGCTGGCGGCGGCGCGGCGGCGCCCTCTCGCGTCCGGCCCTGGTTCAATCCATGGTCCGGAGCGAGACGGAATGTGAAGCCGTCACCTCCTTCTGCGAAGCAGTCATGCTAGCGAAGGAGGTGGCGGAACTAGAGAGGGAGAGAGCCTCTCTTCCCGGCCGCCGCGGACGGTTGGCTATGGGCTAGCTAGCCGGCCGTCCGTTTAATGACGACAGGCTGTGTCGACGGCGCGTTCGTGTTCCACGCGCGCCGCAGGGCCGAAGCCTGCCGGGGTTGCGGGCCTGTTCGAAAGAGATACCGCGGCCCCGGAACATAAAGGGCGAGGAAGGAAGATGGACGGGTGTGAAAAAAAAAAGGAGTAGTGATCAGCTGATTTATACGCGAAGTGCAACGACCGCGCGGCTGTTCTGGACACCTCCGCGCACGGCACGCGTTCCGCGTAGAGATATTACTGTTGGTTCAAGGTGCTTTCGAGTTTTTTATCACAATAAATTGATAGTCTGTGTATGCCATTTATTGAGTCTAATTTTTTTATATATATTAATCGATTGTATTACCGATTCAAACTCATTTCGCTTCGAAAACAATCACTAAAATTTCAGCGTGTAGGTATATTAAAGAAGGTGTAGAACAACAAAATGATCGCAATGACGATAACGGGAGAACAAGTGGCTTTCGGCTTAGTTAAGAGGTGTTACACCGTTTAGGTACTTTAAATACCTTCATGACTGCTGTACCTACTTTTAGATGCGTCTACCAGCACATACCTCATACGTTTTCAGTGCGTTACATTGAGCACTACGCTAACATAGGTAAACAATTACCTATGTTTGGACCAAAAAAGATTTCGAATGCTCGGTTAGGTACCTATCTTCTTCGTGCAGTGGGCGTTTAGACCTTGTATACCTAGATGAAGAGCAGCACATAGGATTTTCAGACACTACTCATAATTGGATGTTCATTTACGTAGAGAATGCTTAGTTAGGTACCTACGTAAAACATTTACGAAAACGGGCATAAAACATTCAAATGCGCATAAAAACACGAGGTAACGACCTTGTGTTTTTACTAAATTCAAATAATATTGCAAAAATCTAGATTTAGGTCTCAGTAACCAGTTAAATGCTTCAAGTTAAATCAAATTTAACACATAAGATGACTGTGATTGCGTCATGGCATGACCATTCCGCTGATACAATCTACAATTACCTACTTAAATACAATTATTTCAGCAAGTTCATATTTAGAGAAACATGAAACAGAGATGCCTACGCATGCAAGAACATGTATGCTGAGTCAAACAGAGCCCAAATAAATTGGGGATTTGGGAGCAGCTACCGAGACCCTTTGTGACTCGGAAAGCACGTGATCGGTTACGGCTGTCATTGATAAATCTCGAGTAAGAGAATGACTTGACTACCATTCAGGCACGTATACAGGGGGGGGATAGTTGGGATTTATCCCCCCCCCCCCCCCCGAAATCAGACTAAAAATAAATGGGATCATAACCACGGTGAAGCACGTAAAGACAGTATAGTGATTAGAGCGATTTTTTACACAGTTACACAAGAAAATACATAGAAAAATCAACCATCCGAGCCAGAAAGCAAAATTTTTTGCGCTCGCTTCGCTCGCTCGTACCTACTCCTATTTCACTTTCTGAGTGTAATAACCGCAAAATATAGTTAATTTATCAGATAATATACGAGCGTGCGTTGCGTTGCGTTTTTTGTTATTGATGGGTCTTTCTGAATAGATCGGCCAAGTAACTCCTTGAATCTCGCATATTTACCTATATGCGAGTCGGAGTGCAAAAAATGTTGAGCGTTTTTCATGGCAAAAATGGTGTCGGCGCCCATCACGCGCAGTTCTCATGGTTGTTTCAATGTTAATCCCCCCCCTCCCCCCCGAACCAAAAGTCTGGATAGGTACGTGCTTGCTACCATTCTTGCCTAAGGGAAGCGAAGCGATAGTCAGGAAGGGTACGCAGCCTGCGCATCAGCTATATTTTCAATAGGTACTGGTTTTCACCCGACCCCAACATAGTTTAAAGGCTGACTTACTATTTAAATTAAACACTCAGCTAATTAATTAAAAACAAAGCATGCTTCTTTGTTTCCTACTGCAAGGATTATAAAAAAAAACGTTTAAAATAATTAGATTGTAGCTGCCGGAAATGCGTTTGATTCGCCGATGCGTTTGATTCGCCGGATGTGGTATTGAGGCTGTCAGTGTAAATGTTAGCATTGCTCCAATATAGGTATTATGAAATCGTGCGCATAGGTATAGTATGAACGTGAACACACATATTTAAGTACGAACTTACGAAGTGACAACTGTCAAACAGATTTTTGCCTTGTTCTCAGATGTGACAATTTGGAGGTCGCATGCACTCTACAACGCCAATTACGTAGCCATGATTATCGTGGTCAAATAAAGTGGTGTCCGTAAGAGGTTCTACCTATCTAGTTCACTGAGCCATACAGGGCCTAGGGCCTAGGCCCTGTATACCTACTGTTAAGGTCCTAGGGGTGAAAATTTACAGACCGTCAGTGAACTCGGTAGTACCTACAGACACCCATAGTAGTTTCTAAGCCTTGAATCGGTATTCTATATATATAAAAGTACTCTGTGGGTAGTACTAATTCTAAAACAATCATTTAGTACGAATTACTGTAATATTCTTGTGCTGCCATCTGTTGGAAATAAAGTACAACAACTCATTAGGTCGCATCGCCATCGTGCTATAACCTGTTAGTCAGGTATTGTAATGGCAACCACAAAAGTGTAGAAGTTCACCGCTAGAGGGCACTATTTCTTATTTTTTTTACGGAATGAAATAGGGGCGAAAATATAATGATCACCAAAAGTAACTTTTTATTTATTTATTAAAACTTTATGCACAATTAAAACTGTACAAAGGCGGACTTAATGCCTTAGGCATTTTCTACCAGTCTACCTTAGGGCGATGCAGAGATAATACACAGTAGGTGCACTAACCGAAAATAAAAGACTATAATAGAAATTATTTAGGTACTTATAACTAAATTATATAAGAATAAAATAAATACATACATATAGCACTTTTTACTTCTCTTGCTCTAAAAGTTCGCCTTTATCTCGTGCGTAAGGCGACATAAAGTTGCCTTTATGCTCTAGACTCTAGAGAGCACTGGTTCCCAACCTGTGGTCCGCGGACCACTGGTGGTCCGCAGGAGCCTCGACTGCGCTCCGCGAAAGAGTGAAATGTTATTCGTACTTTTTAACTTGCACAGAAGCTGCAAGCTCAACCCAACCTGAACCTATCAGAGGCATAATACTATTTCTTTTTTAATTTTTCGAGCTCAATTCGATCGCTTTTGTATCCATCACTATCTTCATTCTAAAGGTTCTCATCATATATTATCCAATTTTTGTATAGTGTGAGTTAAAAATTCAGTCCCCTAGTTATAATCCTGTCGGTGTCCATGTTTATCTAGGACCCTATGGTCCCTGTTAACAATAAACATACCAAAGTGGTCCCTGGTCTAAGGAAGGTTGGGAACCACTGCTCTAGAGCATAAAGTAAAATCTTCGTCTAAGACCAAGGGAATCGGTCCAACAGCCACACAAACTAACCTCTTTATTTTAATTCGTTACGTTTCAAACAGCCAAAGAATGAAACTTCATGAAATAAACTTAATTATATTTTCGATTTCGTCCATTTATTATTTTTTTTTTAAATATTATTTAATCATTATATTTAAACAATAACTAAATTAGATATTAAAACAAAATGTTATTATAACTGAGCAGTATGTAACAACCTAAGTCAGGTTTTATGTCATGACCCGACTGAAAAAATAAATAAAAAAAAGTTAATTGGCAGGAACCATAATTTTAAACATTGTATTACCTATTTGTGTTACAACTTGAAATTGTTTCAGTTCCTCGCAATCTAAGTGAAAAGTAGGATAAATTTTGGTGATCATTCACTAATTTTGGCAATCAAGTGATTTTTTTGTTGTTACATTTTGCTAAATCTGGTGGTTCCTTAATTGTATGTACGCCATACAATAGTGTCTTGCGGAGATGTGAAAATTTAAATAAATACATTTAACATTTAAGTGTGTGAAGTTTATTTAATTTGATACAATTTTGCTGCTACATATTATTTACCTACTGCTGAAAAAACAATATTAGGCACAAAAAGTAATTAACATGAATATGACATTGACAGCTACTTAAAAATTACACAATTCATGATTCTTTCTTTCTTTTTTGTTTCAGGTAAAATCATGCTAGTTTACAAATACTAAACAGTTTTTATCTTGAAAAAAAAAAAATGGATGATTTGGTACAAGTATTCAGTCAAATGTCAGATTTGATTTTGATTAAGAATTCTGAATCATTTTCAGCACTTTCAGTTGTTTCCCATTACGAGGTTTTCAAAGAGTTTGTTTTAAATATTGATCAACATTCATATCCTTGGGCTTGGTTATACATCAAAGTGAACTATCTGCCTAGCAACATATTCAACCTCATGCGCATTGTCATAAAACTTCAGCTAAAGTACACAGTACTTGAGTTTTCATCATTTTCATTTAATACCTCATTGGCCTGCTCTTGACCCCAATCCAGTACACAAATCAAGATTGAATTAATTGAACAAAAGAAAAATAATTTGTGTACAGGCAGTCAAGAATAAAATGAAAAGAATAATACTTAAAATATCCTAAACATATTAGCTAAACTTTATGTTTCTTGTTCATGATTATCAGAGCTTTCTTCACTACTGTCGTCACTTGAATCTTCGCTTGTATCTTCAGATCTGTTAACTGCCTTTGCTGCCTTTTTAGCCATAATTTCTTTATACTGCCTCACAGTTATCTTCTTAGGCATGATCTCCCGTAGAAAGTCCAACGTATCATCCGATTGGACGACTTGCGCGATGTGTTTATATTCCAAAAAAGAGTTTTTGCTGTTTTTGATTGCTCTTTTGGCCAAGTCTGTGACAAATAACTCCTGCAACATAAGAAAAGTCATGTTTATAATATGACCAAGTTATATTATGGCCTTATTTCATGATAATAAGTCTGTTTTCACAAGTTTTATAGCAAAAAAACACTATTGTTTGGAGACAATAGGTTATAAAAGCGGTAAAACATTTACTCACGGTAACTTTCGTGACTAAGTACAGGGGTTCTGCGCCAACTGCTTCGACGTCCGGCGAACTTTTCATTATAGTTTTCACTCTAGATAATGGTAAATGCAAGTCCTTTTCGGTTTTTGGAGTAGCCATTATTATTTTAATGTTTATTGTCTGAAAACAATATAATCGATACTGGTGTCTGGTTGATTTTCAACTGTCAATTGTGACTTTGATGGAACACTGTTGCCATAGGAGTGTAAAATTTTACCATATTTCTCAAAAAAAAAAATACCAGGATTGACCTACGCTTTTCGAGAATCATCATAAAATAATTATGTTAGTAGATTCATAATCAAACGCAAAAGCATAACTTTATTCCAGCTGCTGGAATGTTTTGGTGCTATGCTATCCAATGATCTATCGCAGTGTTCTGCAAACTTTTTGTGGCCAAGGTACACCTATGAAATTGGAAAATTTTGGAGATTCTGTACACTAATTAAAAAAACTATTTGGTATTACAGTTTTGCGGCTGGTTTTTCTTCAGTTTGTATATTTAACTCTAATATATAACTTAATTTTTCCGAGGCACACCATATAATGAACACGGTACATTAGTGCAACTGCACACTGCGGAACACTGATCTAGCGTACCGTAAGCTACCATTTGTAAGGGAAATTTCGGAGTATTTGCACTGGCAACATGTACCAGGGGATATTTAATTATTTATTTTATAAGCATCGTCCGCTTTAGCAGAATCGTAAATGAATCACGTTAAACAATTTAAATTCTTAAAAATGGTCTTTGTAATAAAATCAATTTTAAGATTTTTTTTGAATTGAACATAATTTTAAAATGGACTTTATGTGAATGATTACAAAGACCATTATAAGAATTTAATTTAATTTACGTGATTCATTTACGATTGTCTGACTGTAGTCTATTCTGCGGTCGATGTTAATTGCAATCAGTATAGCTCAGCTATACTAAAAGAGGGTTTTGTGTAATAGGAAGACTATGGATAGAAAGAATAGACAATAGTGGTCTTAACGCTAGCTGTCTTTATTTTCCATTTCCTTATAGAAAATACTTTTACGAAAAACAGTATATAGGGCCGCTTGCGTGGCCGGCCACACTCGCGGGGCGCTGACTAGTGCCGTCTGCCGGCCCAACCAATCCGACATCCAATCAATTCTTACATGAAAACGATAAATAATACAAAAAATACTGATAACGCGAGATCGTTAACCGATTTACAGGGACTTCTCAATCTTGATCAGTTCAGCGATGCCATCGTACATCTCCTTGACGGCGTCGTACTCGGTGAGTCCCATGCGCCTCTTGTTGGAAATGTCGTAGACGCCGCCCTCGGCCTCGGTGTGCTCGCCGCGGGTGCCACGCACCTGCAGGTGGTACTTGGAGGCGATCTCCTCCAGCTTTGCCTTGTCGGCCGCCAACTTGGGCAGCTTGATGTGTACGGACGCACGCACGGTTGTACCCAGGTTGGTGGGGCAGAAGGTCAGGAAACCGAGCCTGTCATCATGGGAGAACGGAACACGCTTTTCAATGTCATTGACAGCGTTCACCAGCCTCTTGTACACCTGCTTCAGGTCACCGCCCATCTGCATGGAGATGAGACGGAGGTGATCCTCCTCATTGCACCACACCAAGAAGGTCTTGTTCTCGTTGTGATAGATACCACGGCCAGAGGGCCAGAAGCGGCAAGCATTGGCAGCCTGGAGGAAACGGTCACCCTCCTTGAACAGGAAGTGGTCATCGATGAGCTGCTGCTGGGTCTCCTTGGACATGCCAGTCAAGGGGTAGAAAGTACCCTTGAGTTCACCCTCGAGTCCGGAGAGGGTTGTGGAGACCTTCTCTTCCATCTCCTTGTACTGGGCCTCGGTCAGGCAGGGGTTGAAGGGGTATCCCTCCAAGGAGCGACCGCAGCGCACGCGGGTTGACACGACGAACTCGCCGGCGGGGTCCAGGTTGCCGAGGGTCTCGACATCACCCCAGTTCTTGGCAGGGTGCTTGTCGGTTTTCTTGAAACCATTGTGGTAGTCCTCGATGATGGGGTCGAACAGGTCAGCGAAAACTGTGTACGCCTCAGCATCGGGGGCGTAGATTCCGACACCAGAGTCCAAGTTCTCAGCACCTGAAAAAGATTACGTAACCTTAGATTCATGTTCCGGCTTTTCATAAAAATATTACGTATCTTAATACCTAGATGACATCGAAAGGTTATTCAGAAGGTAAGTACTTATGTCTATCTGTTGGTATTATCAATATTGCATGTATTTAATCTGATATTTGTTTCTAAGTTATCTATCGACGTCGGTGCCTACGTGCCTATCAAGTACAAAGTACCTTTAGGTGAGATTATTAGGTAGGGAAGAACAACCGTATCAAAGTACTTACCAGACTGGATGACATCCAGGAGAGTTGAGCCGAAGGAGGTCTTCTTGTTCTTGAGAGCGTCGAACACTTCCTTGGTAAGGTACTTCTTCAGCAGTGACTTGGAGTCAGAGGCATTCAGCTTGCTGAATGCAGCCTCCAACTTCTCGATTGTTGCGGCGTCCACCATTGCTGCGGCTTTTCTGTAACGACACACAATCATCTTATTAGATCTCACTTTTCTTATATGTAACAGAAAATAAGAGTTTATATAAGATTCTAACGCTTTTAACGCAGCACATGTCGCCCTAGTGCACATTTTTATAATTCCAATGAAAACGGCAAAGAAAATACAGAAATCCTTGCGAAGCTACCGTAGCCAACTCTTTTTATTTAACCGCTTTATTTTTAAAAGTGAAAATAAATAGTGACGTACCCATCGACTCTGGAATCGAGCGGTGGAAGAGTAAACCTAAGTCAACATCCAAAAAGTTTTAAATCGAGATTTTATTAATATTCCTATTTCACTGGAAAGATAATTATAGATAATTAAATTAACAAATAGTATAGAAAAGACACAACGAATTGTTATTTTTACAAATATTACGAACCGCCTGATGAGGTAATACGCGAGCACGGCGCCACCGCAAACCACCACAGGGATTGTGACTTTCAGTTTATAATTCATGCTGATGGAATTAACTAAAGTCACTAGCTTTGGATAGAAAACTGGGTGCAAGAACTACTGGTACTGGAGATGTTACGCGGACTGGAGCGGATTTGGAATTGTTTTTGACCGAACACACCCAGGGAAACACTCAGTTTTGTGGTGGAATTACGTAATTTAGCTAGAGGTCGCCTTGACCGACACGCGCAAGTCGAACGGATGTGTCAGCTCACTGCGCACCGGTGCTTCTTCGTCGTGCGCAGCCGTACCTCCCACTCGCGACCAACGAACGAACGTGTTATCGCGAGTTTCTTGTTACTTTGCATTCATTTCTATTCGAGAAGGTATTGCAGTAATTAAACATCGTCAGATTACGGAATCCACTTATCGTTCCATGAATTATGCCAATCGTGATATTGGATATGAGTTGATATGATATTGAATGCATGTAGATAGGTAAGTACCTGTTTGTGAAAAGGACACTGGGTGATGTGCACGTCACATAGGTAAATCAAGTTTAACGCAAACATCCGCATTAAACTTAAAATTATAGTTATTTTCCTTATCAGGATTTTGCATATGGACACACAAGATTATAATTTGAATTTCGACCACAACCCAAGGAAAAATGTCTTCTTAAAATGTTTGTAAGTAGGTACTTAATATAATAGAACAAGCAGAAAGCACGACACAACAATAGTTTGTAGGAGTTTACGATCATTATACGGCTGGTCAATCCGGAAACGCCATAATTTCCACATCCCGTTTAGGTTCAATGTCCGTCATTAACATTGCAAAAACGAATCAAGTTTATAGGGACATAATTGTACGGGACCGGTTGCAATATGGAATGGTGGAGACACTTAAAATAATTATTTAGACCAAAGTAACAGTGAAATGAGCATAAAACAACGGATTAACTATGAAACTTGGCAGCGGACACCGGAGATAAATGCCGGCTGGAGTAATACGCACCCGTCGGCTTCGCCAGCCGGTTTGTTTTCCTTGTTTTCTTTCGTTGCACAGCCACCCATTTTCACAAATACTTAATAATCTAGCGGCTAAAACATGCACTAAATCACTAAAACTACTGCAAATAAATAAAAGAAACGCAGGAATCTAAATGCAATGATGGAATGATATTTTGTCCAAATGAATGTATCAGAGCCGGGAGTGGCGAGGGCGAGGGGTGGCCCGATCGATGCGCGGCACGCAGCACGCACGCGGCCTTACAATTCCCGCCCTTCGGGAACCGCTTTAAAACTTTTTGGAGGGAAAGTTTCCCCCGATTTGCGGTGACACCGGTTACCTTCGCGGGTTAGATTTGAATGCAATTCCAACTTCTTCACACAAGTTCGATAATCATCTTATCGGCAAATAGAACACTTAACGTTATCGAAGCACATCTTGAATACTTGAATAGGGATTTGGTTATCACACAATAAGCTAGGAACATTTTTTGAGTTCAGGAGCGGCGGTGGTGTGTTGGTGGGACGCGGTCTAGGTGAAACTTTACGCCGGTAGATTAATAAATGACCACCGCTTACCTTGCGCTTGTACAACCGTCAGAGTCGACTGCGAGGTGCAGAATGGTCGGTGCGGGTTCGAGCGGAGCGTTAAGCCCGCGGCAGCGTCCCGCGCCCCCCCTTCCCTGTCAACCTTGGCCTTGGTGATGCTCGCCTGGCCGGCAGATCGCGAGCCAGTTTAGCATCAAGTCGTGATTTGAACTATTATCATTACAGCAGTTATTTAATCTCATCCCAATCCAAGGATAATTACCTATCATCTATTGAACTCAGAGGCAGGTAAACGTAACGACAATGAATAAAAGAAAATTACCTATAATTAAAATTTGTATTCGTTAAAATTCCAGACTGACTGCTTTTTATAGTTGTATATGGGTAAATACACTAACATGAATTGGTCACGCAAATAATGGTGGTGTATTTGAAGAGAGCCAAATCAAAATAAAATGTGATGAAATTCTACCTACCTAGCTACTATGTCAAACAATAATTAGTTAATTACACATCATTTAAGTAAAAATAAACAAATAGCAGAGTAGGTAAGGAAGGAATTCAAATAGGATTTCAAGAGTTACAGTTACAGACGCAAGTCAGAAGTAGGTAAGGTAATTTTGTTTCTTAATGTTGTTAATAGATTTCTTATCTAGTCCTGTAAATTAAATAAACTTTTATTGGGCATTAAAAAAAAATTAACCATGAACGCATCTAATCATAATCGATCGATTGTGATCTTGTGCACCTCGCGTCACGCACTATTAGTTATTAACGATTAGGTGGGAAATTTAAAATTAGAACGTTGCCGGTTCT
This sequence comes from Xestia c-nigrum, assembly GCA_916618015.1. Classification (NCBI taxonomy): domain Eukaryota; kingdom Metazoa; phylum Arthropoda; class Insecta; order Lepidoptera; family Noctuidae; genus Xestia; species Xestia c-nigrum. The sequence continues at coordinate 5,046,105 of OU745245.1, read as the reverse complement.
TTTTTGTATCTGGATCGTATCCAACACTTCTTCAATGTTAGCGATCTCAACGATGCCAATGTCAAGTTTGTTATTTTTTCACTTTCATTGCATAATTTCGGTATCGAGACTACCACTTCTCTATTTACTCAGTAATCAAAATTATTATTGGTTGCGGGGAACTTTTGGATAATAATATATTTCAATACACGCCCTCCGAAATAAACCCTATAATAAGTTTGAATTTGATCAGTGTGTTTCCCAAAACAGAAAGTCAAGGGTTGTTTCAATCGACCTTCACCGTGGTTTTGGTCCTTGACCCAGAGATAAGAATCGAGAAGCGACTAGCGTTCGATTCGTTCACCTACATTCAAGGAAACCATAAAACTCCCCTGGCTCAAGGTAAACTTATTATTGTACAACGAACTGTTTGATCGATACGCTATGGTAAACCATCGATCAGTCGTACATATTAGGTACTCGGAGTAGGTACTTATCAAAATGTTTCGAGATTTATTTTATTTTCGTTGGCGGATTAAATTGGTTCGTTTTTGTCTGTGTGTGTGGAGCTTAATTTAATTTTTTTTTTTAAACAAAAAAAACGGAAATCAGAATTACCTAGATAGACAGATTCATGGATTCCGAATTTATTGTAGGTATATCCAAAAGTTACCTTCGATTTTCCAAGATTGTCAAATATCGAGTAATTTACAAGTAAAAAGGAATAGAAAATGTTTGCTCTCAATATTTCTCTTCAAACAATTTTGTACAGTCTTAAGGTAAATTAAATTCCTATTTTATGAATAGGGTAAAAACATGGGCATAGAGGTACCTACCCAAACATTGCATGTTGAACGAAGGAAATATTTCTGTGTCACTACAGGAGGAAGGAAAGATGACTACACTACACAACAGGAATTTTAATTATAGAATAGTAGTGTGTCTGTTCTCTGAAACTCATTGATTTGTAAATTCAAGGAAAATTAAATAAATTATTTACGAATGTAAAATACCGTGTTTTCGGACGATAAACTTCGTCCGGTTATTGTACTCATCATTATGAACAAGTTTTACAATGGGACCAAACCTTGAATCGCGAAAAAAAAATCAGCAGTTCCATACATTTTGTCGAGTTCATGCGAACATGTTGTAGGAAACAGCAGACTTTTTTTTCGCAATTTAGGGCTTGGTCCTATATTAAAAGTTTTTGTAGGAAACACGATGCATAAAATAAGTATAATAATATCATTATTTACAAATGGTTCCAGGCAGGTAAAACCAAAAAATCCTCTTCACAATGGCTTTTATAATAGGTATCTAGATTTTTAAAATATTTTCAATAAATTAATATTTTAATTGATATTTCCTTAATCACAATATAGATTTTGTTTAACTGTGCATTACGCCTATAAGTTTGTTTTACATCGCACTTGGTAGGTCAGTTACGTTTAAGAGGTAATTCAGCAAACATATTTAGTGTAAAAACTGGAGGGTCCAATATTTTCTAAAAATGTTGCTGATTAGGTATCACACTTTGGTTTAAGCCGCGAACGATAAGCTGAAAATCAATGTTCTTGGACAGCCCTTTTTTCTACCTTTTTTGAAAACTGAATTGAAAGTCGGACCGGAGCTCCGGTAAGAAACTTGTCATAGTAGTTTTAGCGGACTATCGTTACGGCTTACCTAGCCACCTATCAAGTTTTCATCTTGAATATATATGCATAGTTACTGAAAAACCCCTTGGGCTGCACCTACCTACTTACAAGTACCTAAATAACGTAGTGAATATGGATGGTTAGAGTGGTACATAGGGTTCGGGGCTGCGGGACTGTTAGAAAGAGATACCGTGGCCCCGGAACGTAAAGGGGGAGGAAGAAACATGGATGGTTTTTAGTCAGTAAAAGTCTGACACTCTCTCCTGCTCCGCCCAGAGTGAGAGGAGTCATTTGAGGATTTCCCACTCGAAGAAAAAAAGGATGGTACATAGGACCTACTATTCGTCAAGAGTTGATAGAGTACCCTTTCCCTACATTGTTTATATCTTATCTCTGTACGTTATTCTATTATAAGCTCTTGTAAGAAGAACGGTAATAATTTATTGACTACCTAGGTAGGTATAATAATGTTATCGGAAGAAGAGTCAACATTACCATTTTCATTATTTATTAGCTTTCTTAATGATAAGAGAAATAATGTAGCATTTATTCCAATTAATTGTAAAGGTTCGAGCCATGCTCGAACTAACAAGCTCATCTCACAGACTCCACAATCAGCTGATCGATAGTTTGCTCGAGAAACAGTCGTTTGCAGATTCATAAATAAATTATTGATCTTTACAACCTCACGAACCAAGTTCAAGGCAGTTTTCAAATATCGTCAATCGTCACTAAAATACCGATTTAAAAAAAAAATTGCGAACTTTCCAGAAAGCCTTGGCAATGACTGCGGAGTGTGGCCTTGTCTTTGGTTCAAGCGTATTTAAATAGGTACGAGTACGTACGAAACGACGTAGACGCAGTATGTATCGCGATCTTTTGTAAGTAATGATCATATAAGATATACGATTATGAAAGATCTAGGCTAGCTAGACTGTTGTTTTTTAAAGTCTGTTTATATTTATAATTTGTTTATCATTATCGGTTGATTGCCATCGTAAATAAATCTTGCTTCGCATAAAATCAAAAGTATTGTAAAATCTAGGAAAAATAGTTCTTTATAAACTACTAGCTTCTGCCCGCGATTTCGTTCGCGTGAAGTTTTGATATTGCAACGCATCGCCTGCTCATCGGAAGCTTTTTTCCCACTTGCAACATTTCTTATTGCTGCCCCGCTCCTATTGCTCATAGCGGGATGTTATATAGCCTTTAACCTAGCCAGCAAAAATAATTTTTCAATTCGAGCCGGTAGTTCCTGAGATTAGCGCGTTAAACCAAACAAACAAACAAACAAACTCTTCTGCTTTATAATATTAGTATAGTAAGTATAGATAAAAAAGCACAAAAAAGTGAAAAATAACTTTAGCTTCAGAAGTCGGTGACCTTTGTTTGATTGATTGACTTAGTTTTTTTTGTCACAGACTTCTGAAGCTAAAGTTATTTTTCACTTTTTAGTGGTTCACTTGTGCTTACCCCTTCACAGCGTAGCGGCGTGATGTTATGTTATGAACTGGTGTTAACAATAGATATACATACAGTCCATTTCCTATTATTTATTAAGGAGTTCCGTTGCCTATCTCCGAAGTTCTTCACCAGATCTTCACCAAATTGAAATGTGATCCCATTTCAATTTGGTGAAGATCTGAAATCTTTAAAAAAGTACTCTTCAAAAAATTCGCTAAGTCACATCAAGGGTGCCTATAAAATTTGAAGAGTTCTCTCAATTTCTCCAGGTCTCCATCATCAGATCCCGACTTGATGATTATGGGACCACCTGGGAAGTATACCCTTTCAAACAAAAAATAATAATTCAAATCGCTTCAGCCATCTTCGAGTAATCGGGCAACATACGTAAAATAAAAGATTCGGACGAATAGAGAACATCCTACTTTTTTAAGTCGGTTAAAAATAACAGTCCAAGCTGGAAACGATCTAGTAATTTTTGTTCGTAAGATTAAGCCAATTTTTATATGTACTACACTTTTCACACTCGCACTATAACGGCGAACAATCAAACAGAACCCTTTATAAAGGGCGTAAAACACCTCTTCACGAAAGCGAAAGGCACTTGTTCTCCCCATCATTGTGATCATTTTTTTGTTCTACACTATACCTGGGAACCTTCTAGTTACGGAGATATGGGGGGTCAAAGTTACAACTTTTTGACAAGTTTTTTTTTAAATACAAGTTTTTGTTGTAAGATTTTGACCTTCACCTCCACGACCCACGTACTATTCAATCCATCCATCAGCACAAGGTTTTCAGTGCGTTACATTGAGTTCCACCACAAAACATGATTTATAACCTCAAAAAACAAGTCATTTCCCAGCAATAATTTTTGCGTAAAGCAATCTAAGTAAGATTGATGTACAGAATGCTTGGTTAACAGATTTGTGATGAGGTGGTTTACACACTGTATAAAAATCCAGAGCACTGTACGCGCTACCCCTGACCTACTTTATTCATAAAATTGTAAAGAGCCTAGGGAGACTAGCAGCTGGTGCTCTCAGTATCGCGAGGAGGGCCAATTAGCTCAAGGTTCTCTTCAGACTGAACCTTTGGATATGTTTCGCCTTGAGCTCACTGAGGGGAGAGCTGCAAGCTCTAGGGAGCTTTGCTACTTACAATCTTAGGTTTGTTTATCTCTGCTTTGAAAGCTTTTGTGCTGAGCTTTCAATGAGAATTTTAATCAAGAATGTAATTAAAGGTTTGCTCCCTTTTCATTGAAATAACTGTTTTTTTAACTTGACTCAATTTTTATTTAATACTAGCTGACCCGCGCAACTTCGTCTGCGAGTGAGGGTTATTTTTTTTTATAAAAAGGATTCTATGTTACTTCTATTATACCTCCAAGAAGTACACATATTCTTGGAGGTATAACGTATAACGTCGTGTCGTAAAGTCTCATGATGATCGTTTGAGTAGTTTTCGCGTGAAAGCGTAACAAACAAAGTTACATTCACATTTATAATCTTAATATATATAAATCTCGTGTCACAATGTTTGTCCTCAATGGACTCCTAAACCACTTAACCGATTATAATAATATTCGTACACCATGTGCAGTTCGATCCAACTTGAGAGATAGGATAGTTTAAATCTCAAATTATGAGACGCAGACGAAGTTGCGCGAGTCAGCTAGTATTATATATATTATAGGATCCATTAGATTAAGCAATAAATTTCATTTAAATACGAAGAAACGTGAATAAATATCTTTAGAAATGGAATTGTAATGAGGCAAAGAAGAAAGACCTAATTTAACCTCAAACGTTATTTATTTTTGATGTATTTTTCACTTTTCCTGTTGGCAGCGATGTGGACGAATTTCAAAAACCGACTTCCAAAAAGAGGAGGTTATCAATTCGTCTGTATTTTTTTTTTTTTTTTTTTTTTTGTGTTTGTTACCTCAGAACTTTCGACTGGGTTGACCGATTTTGATGATTCTTTTTTATTTGAAAGCTGGTGCTTGTCGTTTGGTCCCATTTTATTTGCTGAAGATCTGCTGCTGATCTTCTGAGATATACAATGGAACTCTTCAAAACTAGACGGCAAATCTGCAGTAATTGCTGCAATCGCTTGTAGGTTCATTGTTCATACTACATCATCACGTAACATCACGCTTGTATGCTCTGAGGGGGTACGCAGAAGTGTACAATACTCCCAGATTTCGACAATGTTTGTTGCCTCTGAACTTTCGACTGGGTAAACCGATTTTGATGATTCTTTTTTTATTTGAAAGCTAGTGCTTTCCGTGTGGCCCCATTTCAATTTGGTTAAGATCTGACGCTGATCTTCGGAGATATAAATGGAACTCTTCAAAAATACACGGCAAAGCTGCAGTAATTGCTGCAATCGACGCTTGGTTGTTTATTGTTTATGCTACATAGTGACGTAACATCACGCCTGTATGCTCTGAGGGAGTACGCAGAAGTGTACAATACACCCAGATGTCGACAGTTAGATGTGTTAAGTTCCATTTAATGGGATCCTGGAGAATTAGAGGAAATTCCTTAAATTTTATAGGCACACCAGAAGCGATTTGGGTAGTTTTAGGAAGAGTACGTTCTTGGAGTGATCCCATTTCAATTTGGTAAAGATCTGATGAAGAACTTCGGAAGATAGGCGACGGGAACTAATCAATAAAAGATAGCAAATGTACCTACTGGGATCGCTGAAATCTCATGTCTCTCTATTGTTTACACCAGTTCATAACAAAAAATCACGCCGTTACGCTGTGAAAGGGTAAGCACATATGAACCACTAAAAAGTGAAAAATAAAAACTTTTTTGCAAAAAATATAACCGACTTCACACAAAAAACTGAAAAATAACTTTAACTTCAGAAGTCGGTGACAAAAAAACTATATCAATCAAACAAAGGTCACCGACTTCTGAAGTTAAAGTTATTTTTCACTTTTTTGTGTGAAGTCGGTTATATTTTTCGATGCCCTGTAACCCTTTTTTGATATTTGTACATATTTTTTCTTTCTATTATAATGTTAGTGTGTATATATTGTAAATAATGATTCCTGTATTTTTTATACCTTTGTAATAGCGGCAACCGAAACACATTTCAACTGTCTGTCTATCATGGTTCATGAGATACAGCCTGGTGACAGACAGACGGACAGTCTTAGTAGGTAATAGGGTCCCGTTTTTACCTTTTGGGTACAAACGCTAGCCCTAAAAAACGTCCAATACTGTGTAAGTGTGTATTATAATAAAGAATGACATTTCATTCTTTATTTATTTAGATTTTAATAATCTATCAATTTTTTTAGAGCAGCGGTGGCCCAGTGGTGGCGGCCCCGACTTACGAACAGTAAGTCGTGGGTTCGAACCCAGGCTGGCGCATTACTTTGTGTAATTTATTTCATCACCACTGCTCTCAAAAATGGTGAAGGAACCATCGTGAAGAAACTAGCATGTCCTAGAACCAAAAATTCGAAGATATGCGACATCTACCAACCCGCTCTGGGCCCGCGTGGTGGATTATAGCCCATACGCAAAATACGCGCTTTGACGTGGAGTTGCGGACACCAGCCCGTTGTACAATACAATACAATAATCTATTTCTCTGCCACTTATTTTTCTCTCATAACTAGTTTGTTTGTTCTGTATATATTTTAATTCCATTTTGTTAAATGCTGTAGTGTTACCTAGCTATCCACATCATGAAACTTCTCCATGCTTTGGGGAAATACAGGGCAAAGTTATTTTCAAAGTTTGACTGTGAACTAGCTAGTTTCCACCATCAATAAATTGCAAAACTATTTAGTCCGTCAGTTAGAGTATTGGAAAATAATGGACACGTATTTTTTGTTTTTGTAAATCAATGAATGTTGACAAAGATAAAACGCATCAAAACTCGGGAGTGGGGGCTCGTGACGTCAAAACGCACTAAAAATTATAGCACGGTGTGACGTAGGTGTTGCGAATTTTAAAAGCGTCGTATCTTCGTAAATTTTCGAATAAAAATATTTTTTGATAATCTAACTGACTTAATTAGATTTTTTCAGGACACCCATTGCGCGAGCTGGGCTGCAGGATTGTTTAAAAGAGATACCGTGGCCCCGGAACTTAAAGGGCGAGGAAGGAACATGGATGGGTTTTAGTCAGTAAAAGTATGACACTCCCGCTCCGCCCAAATTGGGAGGAGTCATTTGATGATTTCCCATCCGAAAAAAAGCCTATTATGAGCCATGCTGTCCTCCTGCAATAGTACTTAGGTACACTAGGTAGCTAAGCATCTGTGGGGGTACTTTATTGATTCAAACTTGCGGTATCCTTCAGCTATCATTGTTTTAAGTACTATTTTTAGCACAAGTTCATTAATGATCTATGTAGCTGTTGCTACGCCGCCTATCACCTGTTGTGGTGTCATACGCCTTCCACAATATGCCTATTGTTTTCTACTTATCAGATTAGATAATTGTAAATTACTTGAACAAACATACGATAAGTACCTACCTAGCTATTTCTGATAGATGTCAAGTGCAGTGCAGTCTACATTGTGTAATATAATTGACATTTTAAACTGAATAGTAGGTAACAGTTTTATTGAACGAACAGAAAAAAATGATTTTCACATTTATTGAGCCGTCTGTAAAAATCACGTGCCGGCTTTTTTGTTCCCTGATCATCATAATCTGGATCTATTCAAAGTTAGAGTGATTCGGTTTCTTCTGGGAAGCGTGCTTCATCCTAGGCTGCATCAGCGCTTCACAACAGCCTAAAATGCAAGCCTATTTAGTATGAAAAGATGGAAGTTGGCCTTGTCGCTATAATATCTACGATGCTGATAGTTTTATGACCCGATTTGTTTAGAGTAGACACGTGCTGTCTATCGGCGTAACATCATAGTTTTAAACATGTGACTTCAATAAGTCTTGTTTTCATCGATAACTCTGTTGAGGAGCTCGTAACGTGTCGTAACAGCATAGACTGGAAAATACCTATTGACTAGACAGGAAAGTTTTGTGATTTGCAGCCAAAGCCGACTTAAAACTCTAGTTATAAGTCTTATGTTCTAGTTTTCCATTAGATTTCGGGGCCTGGAACCAAAATTAAAGAACAATTAAATCGTGTTTTTTTCTATATCACATACCAACAGCAAGACGTTGAAAATAAACTATGTGGGCGTCACAATTCGGTCAAAACAAAAGCGGGGTTGAACTGTTTACGATCCCTTTATTTTTGACGTCCCATGTGTCGCTCATAATGAAAATACTTTTCAATTTTGTCGTGAAACGAAGCGGAAAAATCCCGCCCAAAATTCCGGCGACGGAAAAGCATTCACCTGACCTTCAAACATATTATACTCTGCTCCGCACGCAAATTGAACGATACAGACCCTCAATATTCATAACATTCGTCGGTTCCTCCATAATTCCGTTTCTTTCGGATCCTTATACCGTCATTACGTAACGATTGAAAAGCTTAGCCTTGCCCTATTTCCGTCATGGTCGGCCAATGTCAGTGTCGAACCCGGGTCGAACCTTGGCGAGGACCGTTTAGTTCGTGTTTTTGAAGGTCTGACGTCAGAGCATCAGATGTTGTGTTTACTCTTTAATTCCAGATGTTTGGAGGTGGTAATAGGTTTTTGGTGAGACGTGACACAACGTCATGTTAGTAACTAGCTTAGAACGAATTTCACTAATCGTGTTCAGAACATCTAAACCGCGTTTAAGTAGGTACCTACTTAGGTCCATGTTCACCGAGAAGATAACAGTCTGATTATCTAAAAACAGCTGTCAATGTGACATGTTCCCATACAAAAATGTGTTTTAAACAGCTGTTTTTAGTTAATCGTCCGTCAAGTTTTTGGTGAACATGGCTCTTAAACGCGGTTACCTATTCATATTTCATAGCGATGATGACACTGACAGCAGTTCTTGGGCGTAGTTCAAAAGTGCTGAACAGCATCGCATCCAGTTTTAATTAGTGAAACTTTTCCATTCGTTTTAGTAACCATAGTGACAGTAAGTCCCTAAATACATAAGCTCATAACTTTCTCAAAAATCATTTTATCGTGGACTACTAACACTTTATTGGAGACTATTGTTGGATCAAAACTCATCGTGATGTTATTTCACGGTATACATTTTTTCTATCGTATCAAAGTTTACGGTGTTTACAGTTCCCGCTTTTATGTCTATTGTGGTCATGGACGCTGTAAAAAGCTTGAGTAGATGACGGAAACAAAAACATGATAGGCATTTATTATCTTGGAGTAAATCATCTTGTTTATACAGTTATACGAGAGAACACTTTCTAAATAAATATGTAGTAGAAAGAGAAAGATGATCAGTCAGTTCCTACAAACTGACTGATGTTCTTTCTGACTTGACCCTTGTTACTTGAGGTCGGTGCAATACGTTTTCTTCTTCCATTCTCTTATGTCTACCGTCACGTAATCATTCACTCCCTCTTCTTTTATGTCATTTCTTATAACACAGAGCATCTTTTCTTCGATTCCTTCCATTCTCTTCCTCGTCATCCATGTGTTTCATCTAAAAAATAAGGACCCACAAGTAATGTACCATACTAGCTGACCCACGCAACTTCGTCTGCGTCACATAAGAGAGAAAAACGAAAGAAAAAAAAAAACCGTTTTTGCAACATTTTCCATTCCTGGTCCGCTCCTAACAATCGTAGCGTGATGTTATATAGCCTAAAGCCTTCCTCGATAAACGGACTATCCAACACAAAAATGATTTTTCAATTCGAGCCGGTAGTTCCTGAGATTAGCGCGTTCAACCAAACAAACAAACAAACTCTTCTGCTTTATAATATTCAGATTTAGAATTTCTAGATTTCTAGTCATAGAGAATTTACCTCAAAATCTTTCACTTGGAAAAACTCCACAGTGACGACGGAATAATCGCCTGACTCAATACAAACAGCTGATTATGAGTAAGCTATAAACAATTATGCAAATAAAGGATCGTAAAATAGTTCGCTGTTTTACTGGCTTTTACTTGATATACCTAGTAAATCGATTATGTGCGACCTAATTCTTTTTATCGTTATTTATTGCAGGGTTGCAAGCACTCGTAAAAAGGTTGCATGTACTTGCACATGCGAGTTACTTACTCGTATGCAATGGTGACGTTGCATCTCTGTTATCTACTTTTATCTGAGCCCTACTTGGGTTGTTGTAGGATATGTTTGATTTTGACATCTATGGTTTAATCCGATTATAATTTAGCGGTATGTTCTATGTGCGTAATTTCAACGCATCTTTTTGCCGTTATGCCAATTTGTTATGTCGTTTAAACAGGTGTCATGCAAGGGTTAAGCTGCAGGTAATTCGATATATTCATAGCTGATGACGCAGCAGACCTTTGTTAATAATTAAAAGATAAAAAAATCCTGAACCTTTAGCAAAAATCGCTAATTAAACATTTTTTTTGTAATTTTTGTGATTCCTTCATAATAAATAAATAGTAATAGTATAAATTGTTGATTTGGGGTCGGTGTAGACCGTCTGTTTCATACATGTCTCAAATCTTCTTCCTAGTCTTATGATCTCTTTAAATCACTATCGACCTCCTATTTCATTTAGTGACACAGGTTCCCATCGGGTTCTCATAGTTTACTTTCACAATAACTTGTAGGCACGAGAAACTAAAAATATTCAACAACAAACCACTTGAAAAATATTCCATTATATCAAATCGTAATTTAGCACCGCGACGTCGATCATATGATGACTAAATCCATAGCCTTATCACCTATAAAAATCTATATCAACTTGACAACACGACGAAAGCAAAATGTCTGTTTAATACTGCAAGCAACATTATCGCTAATTAAAGATCAGTAGATTAGAGTTTTTTCGCAACGATTGCGGGTGTTCTTGAATTTTAGAACACATACTACCCACCTTTACTTTCCACAATAATACTAAGTAGGTTTGTTCAGTTTGAGTGATAGCCTATTTCAGAAAAAAAATCATGGGTTATAAAGTAAGTAGGAACCTACAGAATATGCTATCGCGAAGGAAATACTGCCATTGGTGAGCAACTGCATTTCTAAAACTTAGGTACTGTGCACTTTGTTTGAATGTTGGTACGAATGCTGGCACGTCAAGTTATAAAAACGAAAACGTATACCTACCCACATTATTTTCTTGTGCAACTTTTTGCGTAGTACGGCTATCGTATCGCGTTCGTGACACATACAACGTTAAACTCGCTCCTTTCCGTATCATAATCAAAAAGAAGGTCAATAATAACTTTACCCAGACCTGGCTTAGTAATTCAATGTTGACTCACCTGACGTCTGTATCACGAAGAATCAAGAAGATTAAGAATACCAAGTTCAAAATGAAGAATATTCTGAGCCATTTTCTGGGGACAGCTTGTAACTGTGATGATATCATTGTAGAACTTTCGCGAACGATAACTAATCGGTCAGTTCGGCGTGGTACTCGACTGATTATCGCCGACAATTTTTCTTTATCAGGTGGAATTGTGGATTACGATATTATCAACGTGTTTTTGCAGCGCGGTCGATTGAGTTGCCTTACTTTTGGTTTACTTAGGTGTGTTCAGCGCAAAAATGTTATTAATCTTTGTAATGTTTTGTCGATTATTTTTAATGAAAAGTCCTGTGGGAAATTATTTTGACTGCCGGGAGTCTTTAGTACTAACGGAAATCGATTCTCATGACCAAAATTATAGATTTTGGTACATTCCCTACATTTAACCTGTTAGCTACCTGCAAATAGACCAGAAACCAGTCCAGTCTTCAATAACCCATGAATAAAAATGAAATAAAAGTAAGTAGTTGAAGCAGTCACGCGGTTTCATGAAAGTCCCCTTCATTCGCAACTCGACTTTTGATCTCAAGTACTTGCGGCTCAAACGATGATCTCAAAATCATCGACAGGTGATTTTCCAAAACCTCTTATCTTATCATAAGTTAATCTTTTGCCAAAATGCCGCATGGCGCATGTTCCGCAGACCGCAAGTGTGATGTTAAGACGTGCGAAGATTGTGAAATACACTGCTACCATACTGGTCTAATATCATTTTCTTGATAAAATCTTTATGATATCGATGACATACATATCGGGTAGGTACACGTAACACTAGGACGTCATAAATAATTAAGCTACGCTCAGACAAAGGTCATTTCTCTGCTTATATGACCGTGAAGGTAAAATAGAATTACATCAACGCACACGACGGACTTAAAGCCGATTATCAGCCTGTAGCTGCAGCGCTACATGCTGGTGATATATATGACTGCCCTATCCCGTGGGCACCAGCGAACCTGCGAAGATTATCTTTTTTCATAGCCTCAGGTCGTTCTTACGTTAATGTTAAATGTTGAGAGGGGAGTTCTTCATCTGTAGCGGGCTTTATAAGTCCATTGTAGTGGTTCAAGAGAAAGTGCGTCATTGTCCGCTGTTTTTGCGCAGACCGCACGGGCACGAATTGATTCCAATGATTCGGTTGATTTGTAAACGTGATGGCAGTGTTGGGTATCATTTCAATAGGAATCATATTTTACATTCTAACTTGACCGACAAACTACAATTGATCATATTTTACATCTTTTGCTCTATGCTTCCTTGCCTAGACCTCTTTAAGATAAAGAGATCTAGATTTCTTTTACGACTATCACAAATATGAATTGGTTAGAATCTGGCCAGTTCGCTTGAGAATTCTTAGAAACAACTGAAATCGATATCTTCGATCTTTATATTCGACAAGGAATCAACATCGGCGTTATCTAAACTTGACATGAAGTCATTAGGTAAATTCTAATTAATAAATGACTAAATAACCTCGATAGGAAATCAATAAGGTACCTTTTTTTCTGATAGCAAATCATTAAATTATCTGCTTATTCCACTCTGGGCGGAGCGGGCGGGAGTGTCAGACTTTTAGCGACCAAAACCCATCCATGTTTCTTCCTCGCCCTTTATGTTTCCGGGCAACGGTTTCTCTTTCGATCAGTCCTGCAGCCCCGGCAGGCTTCGGCCCCTGATGAATGCTGGGCCAGCACAATGAAGGGGCCCCCCTTCATTATGCTGATTTCTTTGAGGCGCGCGTGGAACGCCTGTCGTCATATGACGGACGGACGGCGAGCTAGCCCATAGTTCACCGTCCACAGGCCCGCATCAATAAGTTACCTACAGTGTTTTTTTTAGTATCGGTAGGTCATCATGCCGAACCCTATCAAAGGCCATCGAAATGTCCAGGGAGACTGCAATCCAGTTTTTAGCTCCAGATGGCGTGCCAAGGCCAGCAGACGCGCTGCATCCTGCCTATAGATATTGTCCTTTGATCTAGATAACAAACAACATCAGGATATTTACAGCGTTATAAACCAAATCCTGTAAAATTGTTCGATCTCAAAATATTTGCTTTAGCCAATTTCAAAGGTAACCCAACAGAAAACACACTAGTGCCGTAACAACCGTCCTTGGCATAACAAAAAACAGCAATTTTCCCTTCCATCCTGCAGTTATTGTGCTATTATAAGTATAACTGCGCACTGCAATTCTTGTTATCATTGTTGTGTGTAACTGGACGTCAGAAGGCGCAGTCGCCATTGAAGATGAATACGCGCAATATCCGGCCTCGCCCGCTTGCGATGAATCCACCTCCGCTGCTCCGGGAATATGATGGCGGACGTTTATGCGAATTTCCTGAGTTTGTGCTAATTTAATGTTCTGCAGGTTCGTTGCCAAAATGGATGCTTTTATACTGCTACTTACTATTAATAAAAGATGGAGGATGGTATGGAAGGAGTGACAACTGAGATGACAACTAATAGGGCGTACCGAAGAAGTAGACCATGCTGCAGTGTAGCATAGTAGCGAACTAGAATACCGAATATGAAATGGAATCATTCGTTTCGTAACACCGAAAGGTTAACCTTGAAATAAATGATTACAGCACTTATATGTCATAATACGAACAGAAACTGGTCTCCCTCGTGGTCCTTCTAGTAGGACAAAATAGTAGGACCACGAGAAAACGGTGGAAATTATCAGTGTTCGATTGTGATTAGAGAGCCTCGGAACATCCACTGCATTCACAGGCAAATGAAGACTGTTGATCCCATAGACAAGAGTTTTTTTTTATGTCTGATCTGTGGTTGGTTCCCAATTATCATGATTAAATAAGTGAAGTACTGGGATGTGTGATACAGATAGCTTTGTAGTGACCCGAGGCTTGCTCATACATGCTTGCTCAATTGTACTGCTTGGCTATGGAAAACTTTGCATAAGTTACACATAGGCGCGTGACTGCGTGCGGCAAATGAGTCATTACAACTTGATTCACACAAGTGAATGCCAGTCAGTCAGATTATACGCGGAATTATAGTAATTTTGGGACTCGGTGATGAAATATTGTGGTTTTTTCGGAGTTGGAGGAAAAATACTATTATTACCTTCCTGTTTGATCGATAAGATTAAGAGATCAAGTTTGAAGTACCCTAAATGATTGTGAAGACGTAGCTAGCGTCTAAATTGATTAGCGTACCAAAAATTTACCTAATTACTGCAGTAGATTGTTTTGATATACTTAGATAATTATGCAGTGATTAATTATGTTTTTAAAGCCTAATCTTTTTTACAAGCGTATTTTCGTGGCAACTAAAATTGTAGGCAATCTAAAGTGCAAAAAAAATTAGTTTGAATTTCGGGAGTGTCCCGAGACAAGTTCCACGGCAGTAAGTGTAAAAACTACGTAGATACTTACGAATAAGTAAAACATCATTGCTATAAGAGCCGCAAATGCGAGATTTCTTCCATAGGATGCACTTTAAGAATCTCCGGAACCATTCTTGTTGATATCAGAAAGCTTTGGTGACCAAAGTGCCATTTATTGATGTTTCCTCGACGCGGATGAAGTCTTAGGCACAAACTAGGTACTCATAGTTTCAAATAAATAATACAGATTGTTGCTTTCAACGTTTTATTTTCATCATTTCACAACATTGTTGGACAGAACTGTTACTGTATACTTCAAGGTCAACAAATAATGTGTCCGTTTGCTTTTCGTATCTCCGTCATTTTTACACAAAGGCCCCTTGTTTTAGTTATCCCTGGAAACAAAATAAAATAATGGAATTTTTGTGCAACTGATAATCAATATTTTTATGAAGAAAACATTAGGTACATGTTACATGGAAAATAATCATTCCACTTAATAATAATACCATTTATTTTGTAAAGCTTCATATTCCGAGTCGAACGGAAAATTAGTCAAAATGCTGACATAAGCAACTGGGGAATTTATATTTGTTCCCTATAAAATAGTTTAATCAAAGAAAATAATCATTAACTTTGTTTTCTTTGCTATAACAACTGAAACCGATAGAGCATAATTATGCCTCTAGGTTCGAGCTACCAGACTCAACTCATTTGTCCGTGACTTTTGGAATAAAACACAGATTTTTTGATAAATAAATCATTTTATTTTTCAACGTAGTCTCCCTTGAGCTCTTTACACTTTGTCCAACGCTTCTCCAATTTTTTTATCCCGTCCAAAAAATATGATTTGTCGAGGTCCTCAAAATAGGCCTTTCTTTGCGAGATGACTTCATCATTGTAATCAAATCTTTTTCCACCAAGCCATTTCTTCAGGTTTGGGAACAAGAAGTAGTCACTCGGAGCCAAATCAGGAGAATAGGGCGGATGAGGGAGCAATTCATAGCCCAATTCATGGATTTTTGCCATGGCAACTGCACATGTGTGCACCCTTGCATTGTCTTGGCGGAAAATAACGTTTTCCTTGGCCAAATGAGGTCGGTTTTTTTTCAAATCGTCATTAAATCGGTCCAATAAGTTGGCATAATATTCCCCATTGATTGTTCTTCCCTTTTGAAGGTAGTCAAAGTGGATTATCCCGCGTGCATCCCAAAAAACAGTCGCCATAACTTTATTGGCTGACAAACTCACCTTGGCCTTCTTTGGCGCCGATTCACCCTTAGAAACCCACTGTTTTGACTGTTGTTTGGTCTCTGGTGTGTTGTGATGGATCCATGTTTCGTCCACGCTTACAAAAGGGCGCAAAAACTCCTCCATATTGCGATTAAACAACGCCAAACCTTCCTGTGAAGTTGTTACACGATTGCGTTTGTGGTCGACTGTGAGCAAACGCGGCACCCATCTTGCGGAAAGCTTTCTCATGCCCAAGTGATCATTCAAAATTGAAACCACTGAGCCATGCGAGATCCCTACGGCTTCCACAATCTCTTGCACTTTCAATCTTCGGTCGGCCAACACCATATCGTGAATTTTTTCGATTGTTTCGGGTGAAGAGACCTCAACTGGGCGTCCAGGACGTTCGGCATCTTCAATGCTTGTACGGCCACAACGAAATTCAGTAAATCACTTTTTTACCATTGAAATCGATGGTGCAGAGTCCCCATAGTATTTATCAAGCTTAGCCTTGGTCTTGGTAATGGTTTTTTTTCAGTAAAGAGGTCAGACATTCAAAAAGTCACGGACTTATTGACCCGCCCTCGTATTACCTGAATGATTTCGCAATCAAGACTGTCGGGGGGCGAGGGGTGCCAGCGCGGGATCGCGGGAGGGGCGATCGACTCCCGCGCAGACATGCGACACCCCAACCTTATTTTGGATGTCCATTAGCGAGATCGAATCGGCATTGCACTTCAACCTTTAAATGTGTTACCTGACCGGAAAAAAAGCACCAAAAGTATGTTTAGGGTTGCGGATATGGATAAACCTCCAAAAATACAAAAAAGAAAAAAAAATACGGTTCCGCACTAATAAAGTAGAAAACACAACTAAGTAGAAATACGCTGTAGACTGGACTGGAATGGACTTCATTACATTCAGTAGGTAAGTACCTACACCATTCTGAGCCTCCTAAAACTTTATTCATCGGTCATTAAAACAACAGCTGTTCAATACATTTTGACCATTTTGACAGTGTAGGTTTTTTTAATAACCGATGGAAAATTATTATTACTTAAATATAATTATTAATATATTATTATTAATTATTTATAGAAGGGCTCAGTGATGTACGATCGAACAAGCTATTTAGGGTATGCGCGCACTACGAAAATAAATCGTTGCGACTTTTAAAATGCGAAGTAAAATCGCAAACGACCATAATTCCTACGCGCACTACGATTTATTATCTGTCTGACATTGTCAAAGATCACAAGTCGACTGGCCGCTGCGCTTGCGATTTTTTCCGCAATGCGCGAAGCCAGTACCGCTTCATAGGGTACAAAATATACTTACGTGCGAAAACAAATCGCAAACGATTTATTTTCGCAGTGCGCGGATTGTAGTACATTTCTGTTGTTCACAGATTGACGAATTTTCTTCGCAACGATTTATTTTCGTATTTCGTACCCTTATTGTTTTTTTGAAGAAGCCGCAAAAAGGACCCCTCTCTAAATGTAATGTTTACATTTCTATGTTGAAACAATTTAAAAAGAAAACATAATTAATTTTATTTGCAATACAGGGTTGGGGCGCCGACAATGCGACAATAAATTATACTTACTGCTAATTATACCTAATGATATTCCCAGTCTGTATACAAAAAAATCATTCGAATATATCCCGTAGTTTAGTAACAGGACATTATTTTATTGAAGTCAAAACTTCTTTAGCGTGTTAAGCACTTTTTGGGTCAACAAAAATCATGGAAATCGCGTGACCGTCACTAACGCTTCGTAGCACTCGTAGCCGATCCGCTACGGCGTAGCACCACTTGGTGTGCTCGGGGCATTATCCGTAGCAAATATAGATTAGGTATGTAGGTTTCACTTCGATCGGCTTCGGCAGTCCCCAAAACTGAGGCCCTACACTCTAACGCTTCGTCCGTATATTCGGATCCATCCGTCTCTCTCACTCGCACTCATCTGCAGACGTGCGCGATAGAGACGGATAGATTTAAATAAACGGACGAAGCGTTAGGGAGTAGGGCCTCTGCCCCGCATTTTTTTATTTAAACTATTTTATTCGCTAGTTTTTTTTTTTATTTAGTATTTATTTGATAGTTTAAAAATATTATTCCTATGAACTAGTATCGTTAGTGTTTTCATTAATGTCTTATTGTCGGCACCACATTGTATAACATTCAAAATGAGGGGTTAGAAATAAATGAATTAAGTAGGTAATTTCAAAAAGTGCTCCGCTAGAGTGTCAGCAGATAACCGGAGCAACCAATAGGGTCTCCAGAGAAAGAACCTCCTAAAAATGCGAGCTATGGGTACTTATATGTCGATGGTTTGCCTTCGGAATCAAGCCCTTAAATCCAACCACCTAATGAATGCCTCGAAAGATGTTGAGCGAGGCTTTTGTTAATGAGCCTGTTGTGTCCCACAGCTGGGCAAAAGTCTCCCTTCCTCAACATCTTTCCATCTCTTCTCTTTTCCTTTGCGTAGGAGTTTTTGTCATAACGCTTCTGATCTCCATCTTTTTCGAAGTTTGTAAAGCCAAAAATCTGAAACAAATTGCATTCATTGAGCTTCACTTATATAAGTATTAGGTACCTACCTACATGAAAAATAAAGCTATCATTTCCAAGTATATCAGAAAGACCTTTAAGAATATTGTCGGTTTTCCAATTCTATACTAATATTAAAAAGCAGCAGAGTTTGTTTCTTTGTTTGTTTGGTTGAACGCGCTAATCTCAAGAACTACCGGCTCGAATTGAAAAATTCTTTTTGCGTTGGATAGTCCATTTATCGAGGAAGGCTAAAGGCTTTATAACAATGTTGCAAGAAATAAGAAATGTTGCAAGAGGGAAAACCTCACGCGAACGAAGTCACGGGCAGAAGATTTTAAAGATTAGACGTAGAACGTACCTATTAAGCTCTAAGTTTAAACTTTTAGAATGAGTGTTACATGCTCATCATTATCGTTCTCTTGTCTTTTTCTTCCGTACTTCTTCTCTTACTCGTTTACTCCACCTCCTTTCTTGCCATATCTTTCATACAGTCTATCCATCGTTTCTTGGATTTTTCTTTACTCCCATACAGATTGTGTTTAACAGCACATCGATTCATTATATTAAAACTAGCTGACCCGCGCAACTTCGTCTGCGAGTGAGGGTTAGTTTTTTTTTAATAAAAAGTATCCCATGTTAATTCTAATACCTCCAAGAATATGTATACAAAGTTTCATGATTATCGGTTGAGTAGTTTTCGCGTGAAAGCGTAACAAACAAACTTATCACATTTATAATATTAGTACGGATAATCATCTTATTGCCTGCCTAGTACACCATTAAAATATTCAAATAATAATTGCCAGTAGTCCTAAACTGCTTTGTCTTCAAGATTATAGAACTCTCTGTTGGGGCGATTACGACTCACTCTTTGTCGATTTTTGGGTACAGTGTCAGAAGGAAACTAAACTTTTATTAAAAGGTTAGGAAAGAGGCTAATGGAATTTTATGTATTCTTGTCATGTAGTCGTATGATTATTAAAATATCCGTGGCATTATACCTACAAACGGCAATAGAAGACATTCCTACAGAAAGATCATCATAACAAGCAAGTACAGAAACAACAAAAGAATAGATTGATCTGTCCCCCATCGTTATAAGAGAGCAATTTGAATAATTTCGCTTTGATTGTTTGTCTGACAATCACTTCCCACATTAGCATGGCTGGTTGTTCGTAGTGACGCGGTCACGTGACCGCTGCACCGTAATAGGAGCGCGAGTGACTCAGCCGCCAGGCGCGCGGCCGTTGACCCCACTGCACTCACGCGCACCCGACTACCGAGACTAACCAAGTGTCCAATGCACGCCCGAAAATATACGGATTACATTCCGGATACGTCTGCAGTGCGAATTTCAGTAAAGAGCACATACGGCTAGATGATCGTTTCCTACCAGCCAGGTTTCATGACACAAATGATTGAACATAGTTCAAAACTCATAACTGTTATACTAATAAGGAGTTTATCACTATAACTTGGTTTATCGTCTCAAAACACATTATCTCCATACGGAGAAGAACGAGTAAGAAACTGCATAATTACAAGTTTAGTTGTTTTAATTACAGAATCCTGGGTCTCGCGGGCCGCGGGGTCTGTCGCAAATTAAATACCCAGATCAGCATATAAAAGCAACACGGCTGTATATAGTATATACTTAGATACTATAAAAAAGAATGTATGTAACAAACCAGTCTTGGATTTTAGGTCAGTTCAGAGTGAAACCATAAGGGAGCATTTACGACAATTTGATTCAATCCAAGAATCCAGGAGTCAAATATAGCATGAATTTACTCTCTAGCGTTTAAAAGCTTTTTTTACAAAAAATTAAACAGACTTCAAAAACAATGATGTGAAATATGTCACTTTATAGCTTCTGAAGTCGGTGAACTTTACATCACCCTTAGAATAAACCCTAGGATGGTAATAGATGATGCTCTCAGACCGACTCAGATGATAAAACCAAAGTATTACAGCTTCTAAAGGACAACTAGTTGATTAGAAAAATTCCAAGAACGATAACCGGTGCGTATTGACAGGTTGTCCACTTATCACTTATCAGTGGGCACAACAAGGTGTACCTAAAGGGGCTTGGTTGATAGATAACAAATGCTGGATGATAACCGTGAATTATTTTCAGTTGCCTGACATGAATTCGTAGTAATAAATACGATTTCTAACATTTTCGCTAAGTTGCATTTATGCTAGTCACTAGAGAGTAAATAAAGGAACAGCACAATAAAGGTCCCAACAGTGGTTGTTTCTAGAAAGCCATCAAAGAGGCTGAAATCGGTTAGACGGCGTTATCATCATGTCTTCTTTCAATAGTTTTAATGACATTGTTGTAGATGTAAATTAATCCATCCTCATATCCGTACCTGCTCATATTATGAATGCCACTGGCAAGCGTTCTACGGAAAGATTAAAGCAGTGGGAGGCGGTACATACTTAACCTATTAGTTCCACCTGCTGTAAATCTTCCACCTGGACAAGAGTTGTCATGTCTGACCTGGAAGTCTTTGACTGGGGACCCAGGTTGGCCGCAGTTAGAAAAATGAGTATCATCAATGAGTTGACCCTGGAGTGTAAATGTAGTGCTGTTCCAAAAATGCTGGGGAACGTAAAGTCCTGCGTCTTCTCGATATAAATCATCATCTATACCTAGCCTTTTCGCAACTATGTTGGGGTTGGCTTCCAGTCTAAACGGATGCAGCCGAATTTCAGTATTTTACATGAAGCCACTGCCTATCTGACCTCCACAACCCAGTTAGTACTGGGTAATAAGTACGATACGCCTTGGTAAGACTGGTTGTCAACAATTTAGGCCACTGACTACCTATAACGACTGTCAAAGATCTACAAATGACTGCGGGAACCAATAGCTTAACGTGTTTTCCGAGGCACGGAGAAAACTCGGTATGTAAGGGTCCATCCACAGACCAACCTAGGCAAGCATGGCTTAACCTAAAGATCGACCCGAACGGCTGTTATTATTTAGCCACGAGCTCCTCAATAATAATCAATACGTAATCTCCCGTTGTTTGTATATTACAGAAACTGATATCCGCTACTGTAGGCGTCAATCTACTGGCTCATAGCTGGGTCAACACAATTTAGATTGCCATGCAGAAGCTTTGAAGAAGAATATAAAGTAATTCTGTGTACTGGTCTGAATTTTGATGACCAGAACTATGATTGTGTGTGAAGTCCAACGTTACTGTGGTACAATTTTTGACCGCGAGTGTAGCATAAGATTTTTTTTATTTTTATTTATTTATTAAAACTTTATGCACAAGTAAACACTGTACAAAGGCGGACTTAATGCCTTGGGCATTTTCTACCAGTCTACCTTATTAGATTTAGCAGACACATAAGACCCAATATTGTTACTCATAACGAGGTAGTCAGTTTTATTTATTTATTAATCAGACAGTTATTCCTTATTTATTGCACGAATAGTGACGCCTGTAAAATTGACACGTGTTTATTGTTTTGTATCTAATATGGGTCAATGACCTGAAATAAATTACTGTTATTTTCATTACAAAACCACAAACTTTAATTTACAGTGGTATTCCATGGAAAGGTTTAGTTATGATAAAAGGAACTTATCAAATATTTAAAATAGACCAAAACAAACTTGAATAGGTGACCACAATAACAATTATGATAACGTTTTTCTGTTTCGATAACGAATGTCTTTGTCATGCCTGCCATCAAATCGATGGAAATTTTTGAATTCTTAGGTTTACCGACAAAGGTTACTGAGCATGTGCTATGGACTTGTAGAATGGCAGTTGTCCTAGAATGACAAGAATAACGCCCAGCTCAAGTTGTGTATATAACGGTCTTATTATGGTATTTCAACAAATACTCTTCAAACTCCACAATAAATTTCTAAAATGCTAAAAATATTCTTATGCATGTTCTGCTTCGTGTCGCTGGACTTGTTGGTACGACGTTTAATTTTATTTCTCTTCAGAACTTCGCCACTTCTACAACCTCGTAGGTAGCATAGATCTATTTCGACACCTCGTATACCTAGATCCCTTCACAGATAAATTCTCACAAACACCGTTAGCACAATTGTCTCACGATTTCAGTTCCTATCCAAGAGCAACGGAGCTGCGCACACGCCGCCCAAACCGCATTCTGTTCGCCGCCATTGCTGTCAGTGAAAGTTCAAGCCTTTCACGAGTCGCCACATTTTTCGAACGATTTCTATTATGGTCACGGAAAATCTTTGTGCTCTATCAACGGTGACGAAATTATCTAGATTCAAGATAGTAATCATAATCTCGTTTTACTGGTATCGATGATTCTTTTATAGAACAAAGCCCAGTAATCAGTAGTTTTCCTTCTTCGTCGTGTCGATAATTCCTAAATTTGTATTTGATTAGTTTCGATCCGAACTCTGCAGCATCGACAGCGTTATCAGTAGCTTCGGACTGATCCCTCAAGGTGCAGTGAGCTGGTGGATTTTCACAGAGAGCGAGACAGGAAGGAGGCTATAGACACAAGGGACCAAACCGACCAGAGAGAGACTAGGTGGAAGCAGGACCAACCGCTTAACGGGTTCTTGGCGACAGGGGTATGACATTTCTAAATTATACGTTGCTACTGAGAAATTCCAAATGGAAGAACCAAATCTATACTAATACGAGTATTATAAAGCAGAAGAGTTTGTTTGTTTGGTTGAACGCGCTAATCTCAGAAACGTTGGTTCAAATTGAAAAAATGTGTTGGATAGTCCATTATCGAGGAAGGCTTTAGGCTATATAACATCACGCTACGACCATTAGGAGCGGAGCAGGAATGAAAAATGTAGCAAAAACGGGGATATTTTTTCCTTTCGTTTTTCTCTCTTATATGACGCAGACGAAGGTGTGTGGGTCAGCTAGTAACACTATAAGACCGAGGTAAGGAATCCAGGAGCTACCCTCAGTAGTAGCGTTTACGACAACCAGACCAAAAAGGCATTTTACAATAGCAAAAGCAATATTTCGAGAATATAATGATTATGAAGTCAATCATCGGAACTGTTGATGTTTGACGTGTCGAGCCGTGCCCCTATTGGCTGTGGGCCGGAGCGCTTGCGTCACTGGCTATCCAAGTACCGATGGTATGCGCGCGCGCCTCTCAACAACACAATGTTGTTTACCGCCGAATTAGCTTCGCTTTTGGCACTCTATTTATGGATACTAGGTCTTGCCCGCGGCTTTGCCAGGGTTTCAATCAATGTTTAAATCATTCTTCTAATCAGCCATTACAATATTTAGTTTTACTCCCCGTTCCCGTTATGTCGTGACGATTAATATATCGTTTGTTTATAGTTGGTAAAGGTCATGAATGACAGTTATCGTGTCGTCCTATATGTGAATACCTTCATTTAAATACACAAGTCACGACACTGAAAACTACACGACTATCTGTCGTCACGACATATAACGTGTGAGTTGTGGTGGGAACGGGGCCTTTGTTAAGTACTACCGAGTTCACCGATGGTCAGCCACTTTACACCCATAGGGCTCCCAAATTAAGTCATAATTTCAGCCGAAAGACGTCCACTGCTAGACATAGGCCTCCCCCAAGTGTCGCTACATTGACCGGTCCCTTGCGACTCGCATCCAACGGATTACCGCAACCTTTACCAGGCCATCGGTCCACCTAGTGGGAGGTCTTCCAACGCATCGTCTTCCGGTTCGCGGTTGCCACTCTGCAAGCATGTGACCTGCCCACTGCCACTTAAGTTTGGCAATTCTTGATTTCTGATTCGATCTCGCAAGGAAAGTTCGAGCATAGCCATCTCCATTGCCCTTTGGGTGAATTTAAGCCTTTTGATCAGGAGGCCTACCATGATCTAATTAAAAACGATTCAAAAGCAAGACATTTCAGTTTAGGTTCCTAAACTGCATCGCTCAAACTCGTACCATGACGTCCAATACGCTCAGCGACATTTGGATCGTTCAAAGTGAATGAAAGAGCGTAATTTGAGGTTGAACTGCGTTTGAAATATTTTTTGTGAAAAAGAGACAACGCTATTAGTATCAAATAACTTTGTTTCGCGCACATATTCTAGTGTCAGATTAATGGACAGACGGACATATGGACGGACTGATGGACAGACAGACGGACCAACAGACGGACATACAGTCAGACATACAGACAAACAGACGGACATGCAGACAGACATACGGACAGACACTGTAAAATTCCACTAAAATAGCACTTAAAACTTTATTTTTGTCAAAAATTCACCAAACATTTCAGTTTATGTTAGATAAATAGTAACTTTTATTGAATCGCTTATTTTGTCAGTTGAGCGTTTCAGTTGAGCTGCTATAAGGATGTCATGGTACCAAATAAGTAGGTACAAATTGAATGAATGAAACCAAAACTTGCGACTTCGTTTGTGGTCAATCGCTGTCAGATGGCATGGCCTAAAATTGAATCGTTAAACTGCTCCTTTCATACTTTTCTATCACTCGTTATCTCATCAGATCTCTTTTCTTGCCACATCATTCTTCAGACAGTCCATCCATCGCTTCTTTGTTCTTCCTCTACTCTTTAAAGCCATCTATATTCATACTCAACATTTTCCTCATGCCAGCGCATCACATGTGCACCATGATGCCCTAAGCAATAAAGTTTCACCATCAGTGAACTCAGTTGTACGTACATGTTTTTTTTTGCTTTCTTCTTCTTTCCATGGGAACAAAATATTCAAATCGAAATCAGGGTACAGAGAGACAATTTCACTTTTGCAATTATAATACATATGATTATTTTTATCCTCTCAAACCGCCTTAAACTAAAATTAGTTGTCAAGAGAATTTAACAATAAAAATAAAAAAATAAAATTGTGTTCTATTTTGGTTTAAAAAATTCTTAGAATACCTACCGAAAACTTTTGACCGAATTGAACCACGACCAAATAGAGCGTTTATTTTTAGGAACGTAAACATTGCCATGCGTTATATAATAGATCTTGGCCTGACTGATTTAACACTTACATAATGTTCGGGTAAAACCTACATCAGTGAAAAATGATTTCCAGAAACAAAAAATACTCGCATCTCTACAGGAAAGGACGAATAATAATTTAATACTTAGTTGTAGCTAGTATTTATTTTACATTTTACCCTATACAGCGCATAGTCTGTGAGACGTTGAAAAGATCACGTACGCCATAATATTAAAATTGTGAAGATTTTTTAATTATAAGAGTAAATCAAAGTAGTCTTAAGCCGAAAACAGACGGGTTCGTGTTCCACGCGCGCCTCAAAAGGATGTCAGCAACGTGAAGGGGCCCCCGCAAGGGCCGAAGCCTGCCGGGGTTGCGGGACTGTTGGAAAGAGATACCGCGGCCCCGGGACGGAAAGGGCGAGGAAGGAACATGGATGGGTTTTAGTCAGTAAAAGTCTGACACTCCCTCCCGCTCCGCCCAGAGTGGGAGAAGTTATTAAAAAAAAGAAAAGCCGATATCAGACGCTGTCACGCTTCACTAGATGTGAAATGTCTGTACACAAAGTGAAAAATAAATTGAAATAAGAATGAACCGTTCGGTTAGTCGAATGAACGGGTCATTCGAGTGATGTAATGACGTGAAAAAAAAAAAAAAAAAAAAAAAAAAAAAAAAAATAAAGAAGATAAGACCAAAATTCTAAACCTACCTCAAGAAGACTGGATAAACCGAAATATTATAGATTCAATCAACCTACGAAATCATTTATGGCAACAAACAAAAACCTACCCAAAAGACGACAACCTACGAAAGAATTTTGATGAAAAACAGGATAGAGTAAAAAACCTAATCAAAACAGAGAAGAAAACCTACTACCACAACTTATTTGATAACAGCCACAAACAACCTAAAAAAATGTGGGAAATCATTAATACCTTAGCAGCGAATAAAATCAAAGACAGCAATGCTCCCCCCAAACTAATTTCGAACTCAGAGTGTATAACAAACGGTAATGAAATTTGTAATGTTCTTAACTTATTCTTTGCGTCAATAGGTGAGGACTTAGCTAATGAAATACCTAACATGTACCACACAAACACTGGTAATATTCTCATGTACGACAGCAATTACACACACGACCTAACTTTAGACGAACTTTCCCCATGTTACATAGACGAAATATCAAAAATAATTGACAACCTTGACTCCAACACTAGTACAGGCTTGGACGGTATCAGCACAAAAGCTATGAAATGCCTTAAAAGCATAATTGTGGAAAGATTAGCTAATTGTATAAATATTTGTTTAACGCACGGCACTTTCCCCGACTCACTGAAAGTTGCTAGGGTCAGTCCTATTTACAAATCTGGAAGTAGAACTGACCCCGGCAACTATCGACCGGTATCTGTCTTACCCGTTATTTCGAAAATATTCGAACGAGTATTATACAACCGTCTAAACGAGTACTTGACAAAGAAAAAAATCCTAATCGATCAACAATACGGCTTCCGCCATAAATCAAGTACTCTCACTGCCACAGTAGATTTAGTAACGAAAATAAAAACTCAAATTGATCAAAAAAACATTGCTGTAGGTATTTTTATTGATTTAAAAAAAGCGTACGATACGGTTAGCCATCCAAAATTACTACAGAAATTACACAATATAGGTATATCAGGCAGCGCCCTCAATATGTTTACTTCATATTTACAGAACAGACAACAAGTCGTTAAGATTGATAAATTCACCAGCTCGATACAGAACATAACATACGGCTGTCCGCAAGGCTCAATTGTTAGCTCATTACTATTTCTAATTTACATAAATAACATCGACAAAATAGGGCTAACGGGACACCTAGATTCTGAAACATTTCTCCGACATTCGTTTCGCCGTTGATCGGTTCACCGACAGAACGATTCACTTTTCATTTTTTCTCCGACAGAACTTTTCAACGACGAACGATTCGCCGACAGAACGATTCACTTTTCATTTTTTCTCCGACAGAACTTTTCAATGACGAACGATTCGCCGACAGAACGATTCACTTTTCATTTTTTCTCCGACAGAACTTTTCACCGGCGAGCGATTCGCCGACAAAACTGTTCATCTGCTCCTGGGTTATAAAACATAGGTATTCGACATGTAGACCTGTTTCCGTTTATTGTTTTAAAGAAACACACAAATACACACAAAATACAATCAATAATACAATATAATACTAATTTATTTATTTATTTATTTATTTAAACTTCATGTACAATAGTGGTACATTGGCGGACTTAATGCCACAAGGCATTCTCTACCAGTCAACCATTGGGTCAAATAGACAGCATTGTGGAGTACAATAAAAATAAAAATAAACATACCATCTTGTAATCCTAAAATAAACACATATAAAGGTACCTACATACTAATACATAAATAAGCATATAAAATAAACTAATATATATAAAATACATATGAATAGTCCGAAATACGAGAAAACTTTGATATAATTACAACGACTCTATGAATAACTATATGGTAAACAACTTAGACCGACTTTAAATAAAACTTCCGAACTGCTCTTTTGAAAGCCAATTTGTTTTCGGCTTTTTTAATGCCAAGGGGTAGCGCGTTCCAGAGTTTTATAGTGGAGATAGCAAAAGAAGAGGACATAAAACCAGTACGGTGAGAGGGAATTTGAAGGATTAGGTTTTTGGAAGCTCGAAGGTTCCGACTGTGAGAACTACCCAACACCTTGAAATAAGTTTTTAAATATTCAGGAGCGCATGGATCATTCATGGTGGTGAAAAGCAAGCAGAGAGATCTGAGGGACCTCCTGAGTCTGATAGGCAGCCATTTAAGCTGAGAGCGGTAAGAAGAGATATGATCATATTTACGAAGGCCAAAAATGAAACGAATGCAATTGTTGAGAAGACGATCCAATTTGCTAAGAAGTTCTTGGGTTAAATCAGAGTAACAAACATCAGCATAGTCGATAATGGGAAGCACAAGCGCCTGGACTAAAGTTGTTTTAGTGCTAGATGGGAGAAAATGTTTAAATCTATAGAAAGACCGCAGCGAGTAAGTGACTTTCTGGCTAACCTGGGCCACCTGCTTATTCCAGCTGAGAGAACCGTCAATGTACAGGCCCAAGTCTTTTACGTGAGATGAAAGAGGTATAACGGTGTTGTCGAACATAAGCGGTACCAGCCGGCCAGCGTCCAAATTTCTCAGGTAGTACGAGCTACCAATGAGAATGGCTTGGCATTTCCCGACGTTGATAGCAACCCCAAATTTGCCAGACCACTCTCCGATAGCTCGGAGATCAGCATTAAGTGCCGAGATGCAACGATCAAGGTTGGCAATGTCCGATTGAGCGTACAGTTGCAGGTCATCAGCATACAGATGGTAAGAGCACTTGAGGATAGTGGTAATAGAATTTATAAATAATGAAAATAAGAGAGGAGAGAGTATACCGCCTTGTGGAACGCCAGCAACCAGGTCGCACCAGTCGGAGTAATCCTGATCGGCACGCACCGCCTGCTGGCGACCACGAAGATATGAGGAAAACCAATCACGTGACAACGAAGAGACTCCAATTTGAGACAGTATGGCGAGGAGAATATCGTGGTCAACGGTATTAAAAGCGTTGGAAAAATCTATTAAAACCAATACCGTGACCCTCGAATTCTCCAAGCCATCTCTAATATCTTCTGTGACCTTAAGCAAGGCTGAGGCTGTGCTGTGTCCAGGCCGAAAACCAGACTGGAATGCGGACAACAGGCTATTCTTATGAACATGGGACGCTATTTGCCGCAGAGCCGCTGCTTCAAGGATCTTGGACAGGAAAGGAAGAATGGAGATAGGTCTGAAGTGATTTGGCAAAGAGGGACTCGGAATCTTTGGAAGAGGGATAATGTAAGCCTTACGCCACAAAGCAGGAAACACACCGGTATACAGGGAAAAATTTATAATGTGAGTAACAATAGGAATTAAGTTATCAATCATTAAAGAAAACACTACTCTGCTGATCCCATCACAGCCCACAGCCTTGGACTTAATTGACGTAAACAATTTTAAGACCTCGACGTTAGCCACGGGGGAGAAAGAAAAAGAGTCAGGAGGTAGCAATGGCTTGGAAGCAATGTCACGAATGGTTTGGTTCCTGACACCAACTGAAAGCGAAGCTGACGCTGCAAAATGATTATTAAGAACGTTTAAGGACAGACTGGAAGGTAAAATACTAGAGGATGACTTAGATATGCCAAGCGATTTTAGAAACTTCCAAATTTCAGCCGGTGAAGAATTGTGGACATTTTCACAAATGTATCGGCGTTTAGATGCCCTTACCATCTGATTGCATCGGTTTCTAGCCAACTTGTACAGGCTCCAGTTCTCCTCACTGCGATCCCGTCTATATCTTCTGAAAGCCCTGTCACGTCGTCTCATAGCCATCCTAACTCCAGGGGTTATCCATGGAGCCGGAGGGCGCTTAACACGGACGGCCCTCAGTGGCGCATGCGCGTCTATGAGCTGGAGAACAGACTTATTAAATATTTCGACTTTCTCCTCCACCGTTGATGATTGGACAAGATCGTCCCAATCAAGAGCCTGTGCATCAGCATTGAGTTTTTCCTTATCTAACCTCGCGAAATTCCGCATAAAAACAATAGCAGGCCGCTGCTTAGGGGGTCTTATTTTGTAAGAGAGATAAATTAAGTCGTGCCTAGATAGCCCAGAAGCAGCGACCTGACCATGGTTAGCAACAAAATCAGAAGAAGAAGCAAGTATGAGATCGAGCCAGGAGTCGCTTGAGTCAAAGTTATGATGTGTCGGACTAAGCGTGAGGAGTGACATACTCGACGACTCCAGGATCGCTCTCAACCTACGTGACCTTGGATTGTCTTTCGAAAGGTCGGTGTTAAAGTCACCCATAACTATGTGATGTTTGTAATCTGATAAAATAGATTCAAAAAGAGATTCCAGACTGGAGAAGTAATCAGTAGTAGGTGGGCAGTAAACAACTCCTAGAACGGCCTTGACCCCTTTTACAACAATTTCCAGAACTAAGAACTCAGCGTTGGCGTTATAGAAAGGAGGTGAAGACGATAGAATTTTGTAAGGGATGTTACTTCGTAAATAAATGGCAAAGCCACCAGCTCTTTTCCCCGTCCGGTCATTGCGAATTAAAATAAAGCCTGGTAGAGAGTAAAAAGTAGAGGGAAGTTCTGGTTTTAGCCAACTTTCAGACACTAATATGGCATGTACATTAACATCTCCAAACAAATCCAACATCTCAGAATGATGCTGGGGAATACTCTGAGCGTTAACATGACACACATTAAAACAATTATTAAATCGCTGGCACTCGCTACTTAGAAAACTATTCACGGAAAGAGAATTGTTAAGGGATGAAAAAGTCGCGGAAGAACTATCGCAAGAAAAAAATGACTCGTCATCAGACATATTACTATAAATGTAATTAAATAATATAAACTAAAATATAATAAATAAGATAGAAATTATAAAATTCAATAAATTAACTGATGCTGTAAATTGCATAACCTGCCGGCTGACTGTTACAATGACTGTACTAATACATAAAATTAAACACTGGACACCTCGCCCGCGCCCCTAGCCCGAATAAAACATACATTTTTCAAAAAAATAGTTATTTTCATACATCTCTGTAAGTACCAAAATCCACCTAAGGGAGCCAGTCAAAAACGAAAACGTTGATATCTTCTATTCTAGACGTGCGATTTTGAAGCTGTTTTCGGCTTTTCTAGACCAAACTAGGCGTCCGCCTGTGTTCTGACCATATCGTGCGCACACGCGCGTCTGGACTCCATCCCTTATTTTCAGAGAAATTCCTTAAAATTAATGGTTTTTCCAAATTTTCTTTCACATTTCAATTTAGATTATAGTTGCAATAGTCCTCACCCTTCTTCCCTGAATTCTGGTCCGCGTTCCGTGTCCCGGTCTCCAGGTTGTGGGGTGAAATTCCAATTTTTTTCTTTCGAAAACTGGTTTTTTGACCAAACCTCAAAATTTTTGTTCGGCACCTAACAAGTTTTATTCCAAAATTCGCTAGCCCGTCTCTGGACACCTCGCCCGCGCCCCTAGCCCGAATAAAACATGCATTTTTCTAAAAAAAAATTATTTTCATACATCTCTGTAAGTACCAATATCCACCAAAGGGAGCTAAACGGAGGGCACGCAACGATAGTGGCGGTACTCGTAAGTCCCCTCTTTGAGGAGTAGCTGGAGAGGCGACACGGCGTCCTCACCTTCCGCCTGACGCAGGTCCTCACCGGACACGGATGTTTCGGGAGGTACCTGCACCGAATCGGGCGAGAGGAAACGCCCGGGTGTCTCCACTGCGAGGATCGACCGGAGGACACGGTGGAGCACACGGTGGAAGTCTACCCTGCGTGGGCGGAGCACCGCCGTGTCCTCGTAGCGGCGATTTCTCGCGTCCGGCCCTGGGCCCTTCCTTCTGCGAAGCAGTCATGCTAGCGAAGGAGGTGGCGGAACGAGAGAGAGAGAGAGAATCTCTCTTCCCGGCTGCCGCGGGAGACGCACCGGGCGTCGGGGCCACGTCGTGGCTACCGGCCACCGTAGATGCGGGCCTGTGGACGGTTGGCTATGGGCTAGCTAGCCGTCCGTTCGTCTAACGACGACGACAAGCCGTGTCGACGGCGCGTTCGTGTTCCACGCGCGCCTAAAAGAGATGTCAGCATAAGGGGAGGGGCCCGCAAGGGCCGAAGCCTGCCGGGGTTGCGGGCCTGTTCGAAAGAGATACCGCGGCCCCGGAACATAAAGGGCGAGGAAGGAACATGGATGGGTTTTAGTCAGTAAGAGTCTGACACTCCCTCCCGCTCCGCCCAGAGTGGGAGAAGTCATTTGATGATTTCCCATCCTAAAAAAAAAAGGGAGCTAAACGGAAACAGGTCTACATGTCGAATACCTATGTTTTATAACCCAGGAGCAGATGAACAGTTGTGTCGGCGAATCGCTCGCCGGTGAAAAGTTCTGTCGGAGAAAAAATGAAAAGTGAATCGTTCTGTCGGCGAATCGTTCGTCATTGAAAAGTTCTGTCGGAGAAAAAATGAAAAGTGAATCGTTCTGTCGGCGAATCGTTCGTCGTTGAAAAGTTCTGTCGGAGAAAAAATGAAAAGTGAATCGTTCTGTCGGTGAACCGATCAACGGCGAAACGAATGTCGGAGAAATGTTTCAGAATCGGACACCTAACATTATACGCGGATGACACCTGTCTTTTTTACTTTGGTAAATCCTTACCGAACATTATCACCGATGCGCAAAAGGACCTGGACCTACTCAGTGAATGGTTGAAATATAATTTACTAACTATTAACACCTCAAAAACATCATTTATGATCTTCGCTGCGAAAAATAAACCATTACCAGAGTTCTCACCTCTTACGATTAACGGAGAAACAATCAAACGGTCTAGTCACGAGAAATATCTCGGATTGTGGGTAGATGATAAACTTACTTGGAGACTGCACATCGATCACATCAAAACAAAATTAATATCACTATTAGGGGCGTTGCGAAAAATATCAAAATTGATCCCGAAAAAAGTACGGCTAATAATATATAACTCTCTAGTAAAATCAAACCTTGAATACCTAATTGAAGTGTGGGGATCAGCCGCTAAATCTAATCTTAATCCACTACAAAGAATACAAAACAAAATTATTAAAGTACTATTTCACTACCACTATCTATATCCAACAAAAAAATTCATCAAAAAAACTAAACTACTAAACCTCACACAACTTTACACATATTACACCTGCATTCTCATAAAAAAGATCACCACTAATTCTGTGCAATCAAACATACAAATACGTAAAAGATCTATAGCATACAACACAAGAAGTAAAAACAAATTCCAGCTAATGACCGCACGTGCACGGACTAATTATGGCAAAAAAACAGTATTAGTGGAGGGAGCACGACTGTTCAATGATTTACCGGAACAAATAAAAAAATGTAAAAGTATTAACATATTTAAGAATAAATTAAAAAAACATGTTTATACCATCTAACGTCACCATCGCCCCAGAGGCTCTAATGTATATTATTAAGTAATAACTTTGTATCTCATTATAAGTGAACTGTTATGTAAAAGTTCTTATGAGAAATAAATATCTTTAAACCTAAACCTATGTGCTGATTTCGGAATGATTAAAGTTGCATTTGCACTAAACTTAGGAAAGCATAGGCCGCCGGAGGCCCAGTTAAGAACCAGCGTCAGGTACTAGTTGTCTGGCGTTTATGCTGCACTGGGCTGGGCCTATTTGGCGCAGGTTTGAGGCACACTACTATAATGGGAGTAGTATGCTCTCGACTGAGACCTCTCTCTATGATGGATGACTGAAACGTCTCGCCAGAAAAGGAACGCTTAGACTAGACGGCTAGACTGTGGCGGGTCCGAGCCGAGTGTCGACCGTGCAATTTAGTATGGACACACGCTTCCGAGCAACGGACAATGGATTGTGTTACATTCGACACACTCGGCTCAGCAGACCCACCACGGTCTAGCGTGGGTATGACCCACGCTAGACCGTGGTGGGAACCCACACGTGTGACGTGTGACCCTTCGGAAAGTAGGTATCTGTTTAATTTCTGTTCTCATAGATTTTTTGTTATCTTTCTTTCATACTTACGAATACTAACGGGTCTCCGCAAGCGGTTCATGTGGCAGTGGTTTGGGGGCCACCACTGGTTTTGCGTTCCCCGGCTGCTGCTGCTGTAGCTCACCGGCTGGCAACCAGCCCCTACATCAAAAAAAAAAAAAAAGAAAATAAATAATAAGCCATTTTCAAAATTCACATGTTTTTTAACTATTGCATAGCTTCTATCGCGGGCCTTGAGCGTGGAGACCGAATCCAGAAATTCCGTAGGGAAAATAACCTAACATCCCCCTTAAAAACAAATGCAATAGCTTTACTGCGGCAGTCCCCGAGTGCCACACGTCTTTATTTTATTATACGCGAGCCCTTTGACTGAATGAAGTCCTTGTTATTTTTACACGAGTACAGTAATAACAGAGTTCTTGCGTGTTTTTTGCAATTTACAGGCCAGTGCTAGGTTATATGTTGATGAATGAAAGAAAGAAAAAGTCATATTAGTCTTACACAGGACACAACTAAAAATTATAAATTAAAAAAAAAAAAAACTTATGTAAAAATAAATATGAGAAAAGCTAAAAGCTAATTATAAGTTGCGAGTTTTTTATAAGTTGTTTTTTTTTAAACAACTTTTTTTTACAAAACAGAGGTACGTACGAGTATTGATATTAAAAAAAATATACTTATAAAAAATATTGTCGACAAGAAATTTAAAAAATAAACAGACTTTCTTTTTACTAAACAGAGGAAATGATTAATTTCTAAAAATATCACTCATAGCTCGTCAATTTTCCTTGGAAAGTGCAATAAATAAATATTTGTTTGGCTATCTTGCAGCGGCTGAGTAAGCAACGCATATACCGTTATACCGAGGTATTGTTTACTAAGTGGTTAGCAGCTGCAGCAGCTAGACTGTATCCTTGGAGTTTTCACTTAGAAACCTAGAGTTGTAAATGAAGGAAACTTTGCCGATCATTTTCTCAAAGCGTAACATAGGTATCGTCAGCCTCCAAAATATTTCTCATTTCATTGGTTAGAATCATTGTGCAACAACATTGTAGCCCCAAAACATTACACATTGGGCTTAGTTAGTTGTCACTTGAGCTACATTATTGACACAAAAAAAGGAACAGAAATGAATTCTTGTTGGTGTTTTGAACTTCTGAGGCTGGCTGTACTAAACGTTCTTCACTGAAAGTCCTTTCAAAGCTATGTTACCTTAATCTTTGTATCACAGTAATCTTTATTCGTATGACAAAAAGGTTGCGACTGCAACTGTGAGGGTTAAATTAACTCCGAACACTATCCATATACAGAAGTCTAAATAAGTATTGTGATGCAACCCTACCACATTATGTCAAGTTATTTGTTATTAATTAATATTTTCCGCATTAATTTGTGTCATATCGGCAGTGTAGGTAAATAATGAAATACGACCACAACTAAATGTAGGTAGGTTTCGGACAAAGACATTAGCGTAGCTTTGTCCTGTAGAAGGAAATACCGCAAAAAATCTGTCTGCCTCGTTGACAAAGTGGTCGCAAGTACGAATGCTAAGCATGAGGTCCTGGGTTAGATTCCCGGGTCGTGCAAAGTGTTATTGGGTTTTTCCACCAGGAATTCTTCAGGAGCTGCCTCGGAGTCTGGATATGTGTCCGGTTGATGGCAAAAGGCTCGTCCACTATGACATGGGATTTAAATTATAAATGGCTCTGGCGACATGTGGGTTATTTATTATATACACCTCTGCCTAACCCTCTGAAGCATGATGTTATGTTTGACGTTACATCAAAATTTGAACACACGTTTGGTCTATAGAGCACCACAAAGGAACATACATGTATACACGCACGTCGTACAGGCTAATATACACATTACCTTCCTCTGCGTCGCGCAGTCGGATAAAAACTAGATGCCATGTTGAAATCGTTTGGTAATCTATGATATACAAAACTTTTTTACAAAAAGTAAAACCACTAAAAAAAAAAATTAGCTTCAGAAGAATAAATTTAGCTTCAGAAGTCGGTGACCTTTGTTTGATCGATTTACTTAGTTTTTTGTAAAAAAAAAAAAATGTTCACTTTTTAGTGGTTCACTTGTTCACCCCTTCACAGCGTAGAGGCGTGATGTTATATTATGAACTGGTGTAAAGAAAAGAAAGTTTTAAGAAAGATTCCTTCCGAAAACTACCCAAATCACATCAAGTGTGCTTATAAAATTTGAAGAGTTCTCTCAATTTCACCAAGATCCCATCATCAGATCACGACTTGATGATAATGGGACCGCTTGGAAAGTATTCCCTTTCAAACAAAAAAAGAATAATTCAAATCGCTCCAGCCATCTTCGAGTAATCGGGGAACATACATAAAAAAATAAAAATAAAAAAAAGGTTCCGACAAATTGAGAACCTCCTTCCTTTTTTAAGTCGGTTAAAAAGAATATCGTATTCGAAATGCAATATGCAACATAAATGAGTTGACTGATAGTATTAAATTTCGTAATGTGTTAATTGACTTTGAACTTGACTTTGACCGCCAGACAAGCAGACATTGTTTGTCTACTTGATTATTTGACTCATCCATCAGGCCAGTGTATGAAATGGCGGGTTTTTCAGTAGTACATAGGTTTAATAATGCATCAATATACAAGTTGCTAGTATTTTTCATTACATACTATAAAACAAAGTCGGTCCCGCTGTTTGTAATGATTTTAATGCAGTTTTCAGCTATAGATAGAGTTATCTATGAGGAAGAAAACGAGAAATCTATCTACTTTCCTTTCGCAGGTATGCTGGAAGAGATTTCTTTAGAAATAAGCATCACCTTTGTACCTATTTTCTATTCCTTTCTTCTTTTCTGTATTTAGTGTGTACATAAATTGTTAAATAAAATAAAAATAAAAAAATAAGAAAAAAACGCGTATTTAATGACACTGATATTATTATGCAGATTCTTCACCTCCCTGCGTTCACAACCGTGGGTGGAAATGTCAGTCACGACGAACAAAAGATAAGGTAATTTATCAAAGAAACGGTATTTAGGTTAGTTAAGCTTGTAACTGTAACTAATTATATGACCAATAGCCTAGGTAGGTAGATATTAGTAGGTTGTAGGGATCAACTGCTCGATTGAGATTATCACAACACAGATAAAAGAGCTTAGAAGGACCTTGTGGGCGGGGCAGGCGCGTCGCTCATATGTGAACGCTCATATGGGAATCGACCAACATTCGCGCTCTTATTCTGACGTGTGTAACAAGTACAGTTTCTGTGTTAGTGTGACAATCAATATCAAGCTCGCGACCTAAGTGTGTGAGTAGTTCTCTTGCTTGTAGAGAAGTTAAAGTGGAGACACACAAGCGGCGACACGCGTTCAAAACAAATCAGGAATTATTTCCTTTCCTTTCATCTGTTCTGTGGAGATTATAATGTGTTACTTAATTATTGTTACGTCGGTTTTTTTACGTATGAAAGTGGTGTCCCTGTATTTTGTATCGCACTCTACCTACTATAAGCCAACGAAACTGTAATAACCAGCATAGTGTCAATAATTTCACTAATAAGCGTTTCGCTAGTAACTGAATTAACACCTCGACATACCGTGTTAACATACGGACAGACAAGCTACGCTAAATACGAGATATTGTTAATAGGTATGCTGAAACGATCCAGTGGTGTAAAATGAAACTTTAAAAACTAGGAAATGAAGTCTCATTTCAATTGTGGTGGTGTCATAAAAGGATATTCAGTTAGTATATTATTTAAAATCTACAGTAACGTTTAATATAATTAGAAACGAACTACTGTGCTTGTGTTCAAATTTTTTGCAAAAACTGATTTGACTATAAACGCCTGCTACTTTCATGTTCCCCCTCGAACTACTCGAGTGCCAGATGCCCCTCCATTGTTGGTGAATCATCTCGGTTAGGTTAGGTTAGAACAGTGACCACTAGCGCGCTAAGACGAGCGAGCGCCGCGAGTGCTAGATCCCCTCTATTGTTGGTGAATCATCTGGGTTAGGTTAGGTTAGAAGAACAGTGACCATTAGCGCGCGAAGACGAGCGAGCAGAGTGAGCGTGCCGCGGTAGCAGCCGCCGAGTGCTAGATCACCTCAATTGTTGGTGAATCATCGGGGTTGGGTTAGGTTAGAACATCGACCATGAGCGCGCGAAGGCAAGCGAGAGACGCGAGCGCGCCGCGGCAGCGGCCGCCGAGCGCTAGATCCTCGCAATTGTTGGTGAATCATAGATAGATAGAATACTCTTTATTACACACAATAAAAATTACCGAAACAAATGTAAAACATTTTATAAGGGGTAACACAATGGGCGGTGCTATCGCTAAAAGCGATCTTTTCAACCGACTTCCAAAAAGAGGAGGTTATCAATTCGTCTGTATTTTTTTTTTGTGTTTGTTACCTCAGAACTTTCGACTGGGTGAACCGATTTTGATGATTATTTTTTTATTTGTAAGCTGGTGCTTTCCGTGTGGTCCCATTTAAATTTGATTAAGATCTGACGCTGATCTTCGGAGATATAAATGGAACTCTTCAAAAATACACGGCAAAGCTGCAGTAATTGCTGCAATCGCTTGGTTGTTTATTGTTTATGTAACATAGTGACATAACATCACGCCTGTATGCTCTGAGGGAGTACGCAGAAGTGTACAATACACCAAGATTTTGACAGTTAGATGTGTTAAGTTTCATTTAATGGGATCCTGGAGAAATAGAGGGAATTCCTTAAATTTTATAGGCACACCAGAAGCGATTTGGGTAGTTTTAGGAAGATTTCGTTCTTGGAGTGATACCATTTCAATTTGGTAAAGATCTCATGAAGAACTTCGGAAGATAGGCGACGGGAATTCCTCAATAAATGATAGCAAATGTACTGGGATTGCTGAAATCTCATGTCTCTCTATTGTTTACACCAGTTCATAACAAAAAATCACGCCGTTACGCTGTGAAAGGGTAAGCACATATGAACCACTAAAAAGTGAAAAATAATAACTTTTTTGCAAAAAATATAACCGACTTCACACAAAAAAGTGAAAAATAACTAGCTTCAGAAGTCGGTGACAAAAAAGTAAATCAATCAAACAAAGGTCACCGACTTCTGAAGCTAGTTATTTTTCACTTTTTTGTGTGAAAGCGGTTATATTTTTAATACAACCTTTGGATGGATTTAAAGAGGGATGAGAGACAATACTGTAGGTAGCTTGTGGTGTACCATTTACATACATCAATAAATACAAACATAAAACATATTACACTTATACAGGGTTATTTGTAAAACACCAGCAACCTCGCAGGAATAGATTACTGACATCTTAAACAACAACATTTGTTCTACGACTTTTCCGAAAACAGACAAAAAAAATCAACTCTCCATACATATGTCCGAACAGCTGATGGAGTTTTGCATGAGAAGTCGATTTATTTTTCCTGATTTCCCAAAAGTCGTAGAACAAATGTTGTTGTATGATGTTAGTAATCTACTCATGCGAGGTTGTTGGTGTTTTACAAATAACCCTGTATAAATATACAATTTCTTTTTTTTCTCATCATCATCTGGGTTACGTTAGGTTAGAACAGTGACCATCATCGCGCATTACTTATTCATTACAGAATTTTGGCTGAAAATAAGTAAATATGAAAATTAGGTCAAATAAAAATTATATTTAATTAGCATTATACATGATTATTAGAGTAAGTGAAGTTCAAATGCCATGTGGGTAACATTGGATCACATGCAATTAGGTTATTTGTATTTATTGCATACGAAAATATACTATCTGTTATTATAGCATACATATTATGTATATTACTATAAAAAAAAGGATGCGACGTTTTATTCGATTATTGGTAGAACAGCATTGAGAAAGATGGAAATATTCTATTAATTCATACTATTTTCATCTCATTACTCCCAGGCCCAAGAAGGTATGTAATCGTTTCAGGCTCATTTAAAGACTAGGAAATGAAGTCTTATTTCAATTGAGGTGGTGTCAAGGTAAAAGGTAAGTTGTCCTTTTTTAAAAGTAAAATTAATATCTGCAGTAGCAACAACAGAGTTCGAATTCTGTTATCGATCTCAAAGGAGTATGTTTATGCTTCCAAAGTCAAAATAACGCGATAAGAAATTGAGTTTTGTGTAGTTGTCAGGGAAACTGCAACTGCTGTGTAAACTGAACAACGTGATGTAGGTCAGAAATGAAACGAGGCAAACGTAGCAATGGTTGTAGATGACCAAATACAATTTAATACGCATATCAACCCTTCATAATAACTGCTAATAAGAACTGTAAAATACTTTATAAAAAAAGCGTAGGCTCCTCTAAAAAGATACACTTGGTTCATAAACACGGCCAGCCAGTTGCAACAGTTTTATAAAAAACGTTAATTAAGGTAAGTATACATAATTATAAAATTGTATCAGATCTAAAGCTATACGGGTTTTAGTTCGATTATTTAAAAAAATCACCATTGTAGTCTTGGTTCTGTCTACGTTAGGTCGTCGAATGAGTCACTTCTGTCGTTATAGTGGATCCTGGTAGCATCTTCATCGACATTCGTGTCATCTTCAGGCGTTTGTTCGCTTTTAGGTGATTTTTCTCCTTCAGGTGTTTTTTCTCGTTCAGGTGATTTTCCTCCTCCAGGTGATTTTTGTCCTAGAGGTGATTTTCCTCCTTCAGGTGATTTTTCTCCTTCAGGTGATTTTTCTCCTTTAGGTGATTTTACACCTTCTTGTGATTTTTCTTCTTCAAGTGATTTTTCTTTTTCAGGCGATTTTTCACCTTCAGGTGATTTTTCTCCTTCAGGCGATTTTTCACCTTCAGGTGATTTTTCTCCTTCAGGTGATTTTTCTCCTTCAGGTGATTGTTCTCCCTCAGGTGATTTTTCTTTCTCAGGTGATTTTTCTCCTTTAGGTGATTTTACACCTTCTGGTGATTTTTCACCGTCAGATGACTTTTCTCCTTGAGGTGTGTTTTCTCCATGAGGTGACTTTTCTCCTTGAGGTGACTTTTCTCCTTTAGGTGATTTTCCTCCTTTAGGTGATTTTCCTCCTTCAGGTGATTTTTCTCCTTTAGGTGACTTTTCTCCTTCTGGTGATTTTTCTCCTTCTGACGTTTTTTCACCTTCAGGCGGTTGTTTCTCACGCAGAAAGTTGCAAGAGCTAAATTTGGAGGCACAAGATGCTCTTTGGCAAAAACATTTTTTGTGACTTGATGCGCGGCGTGCCCTGTAAATGTAAAATTAAGTGTAAATTTTGCTTTTAGAAATTTTCGCAAACGTATAGTTTAAAACAAAAAATAAAATTTTGAATAAAAATACATGAACCTTTAAAAAAATGCTCTATGAAGTTTGGTAGCAAAAGGATTGATGGTTGTAAAAGAGCAAAAATAAAATCACCAAGGCTAGGATAAAAAAAATAACGTACCTTTAAAAACTTAAAGAAAACAAAAAGAAATGCCGCTTTTTTAGATAGAAATATAACGTTGTTTACTCCGTACAGTGGTAATACGAATTTTAATGCCAAATGGAATTATTACTGGCATTGTTGATAATGTTACCGCGCTTGGGCTAGCAACAATCAGCTGATTTCAATGTCCTAATAATAACTTTGGAGTGCATCCAAATTTTCTGACATTATTTCCACGGTACTACTGAACTTACTTGATGGCAAAATTCACTCCTGATCAGAAGGTCTAAGTAGCAAAATGTCCAACAGCACGAAACGTCCAATAAGTCTTATTAGCAAAATGTCCATGTAGCAAAACTTCCAACTATCAGGTGGCCTGTATAGCAGAACATCTATTTAGCAAAAAGTCAGATTCTCAATGTCTGGATACTCAGGCACAAGTTTCAACATACATTTTGCATTGGTAGGAAATTTACGTAGACTCTATGGTGTATGTACTCGTACAGTTACTGTTACTATTAGCCTGTGTCATGCCACTGCTGGGCAAGTGCCTCTCCCCATGACTTCCAAATTCTTCGATTCAGGGCCAATGTGGACCACTGGTCGTTGGTTTTGTCCAGCTCGTCCCGCCATCTCCTGCGAGGTTCACTGCGTCGCCTTCTGGCTGTGTCCGGACTCCACATTGTGGTTATTTTGGCCCACAGCTCGTCAGGATACGGTAGACATGGCCATCCTAGTCCCACCCACTGTACCTTAGCGACTTTTTGAGCAACGTCAGTGATTTGTATTTTGGAGCGCAGTGTTGCGTATCGTATTCGTAGCGTATATATTTTTTATGGTGAATGACACATAATGTCACGAATGCTATTTGATCACCTATTATTTGTTTTACTTTATTGCCTAATATCCTATTTATGAGGCTAGTCTTTTCAACCCAGTTTTTTGATTATCATTTGCTACATACGATGTTCTGCTATATAGACCATCTGCTAGCTGGACGTTTTGCTACATGGACATTTTGCTAATTAGACTTATTGGACGTTTCACGCTGTTGGACATTTTGCTACTTAGACCTTCTGATGAGGAGTGTCAAAATTTTGTTGCGGAACCGGATATTTTATCGCGTTTAATACAAAAGAAAAAAAAAGAGTAAGTAATTATTGTTGTATAATAATTGCTTGCAAATATTGTAAAGGCGTCCTACAAACATTTCAAACTATCGAACTATTCGTCGAATTTTTAACATTGACTGTAATTATTAGCATTGTCAAATGCCAACAGACAGGACGCTGCCAAATGTAGCTTGTTTTAACACCACAGTCACTAGACTAAAAATTCGACGAATAGTTCGATAATCTTCTAACAGATGCGATCTAGATTTGTAGCTCTAACAATGTCCGGACTTTATTGTTGTGTACAACATAAGTTCTGATGCCAGGTAGGTAGATACTGTTCCCGTCCTATTTACAGATTTTCGCAATAACTAAATATGTAAATAGAATACTCCATTGATATCCAGTTATCTAGAAAGAGAAGCAAACGCTTAGACAGTCTTATTTAGACAAGACTTGCAACAGCACAGTAATCCATTAAATGTGATTCGATTGAGAAAGCGAACTGGCTGATCTGTCTCAATCTGCTTACGATAACATGTAACACGTCTCCCGCCGCGTCTGTCTGTCCTTATGTATGCTTAGATCTTTAAAACTACGCAACGGGTTTTGATGCGGGTTTTTTTAATAGATAGTGTTTCAAGAGGAAGGTATATAT
Source organism: Xestia c-nigrum (assembly GCA_916618015.1). Classification (NCBI taxonomy): domain Eukaryota; kingdom Metazoa; phylum Arthropoda; class Insecta; order Lepidoptera; family Noctuidae; genus Xestia; species Xestia c-nigrum. The sequence goes on along the minus strand of OU745245.1, from coordinate 5,002,701 downwards.
ATAATTTTACGCGGGGGAAGCCGCGGCCATCGGCTTGTAAACATATATATTAAACAAAGTGTAAACGGACCCTTAACAAAGCCGTCAACCAAGCATTCTGTACATCAAACTAAGTAACCCTACGCCAAAGATTGCTGGGAAACGATACGGTGTATTTTAGGGATGCATCCGATACCGATACCGGTACCGATACGTCGGCGATACTTCGGATTTGCCGATATATCGGTATCGGCGATATTTTTATGGCAGATTCAACGATACTTTTCTAATTACGCGCTTTAAAAATTACATCTTATACCCAAACTTGAAAAAATGACGCAGAAGTGCTTTAGTTTCCAAATGAGTTCTGTCGCGTCTGAGAGACTATTTTCAACCGCAGGTCTTATTCAAACAGACTTGCGAAATCGTCTTTGCCCGCAAAACTTAAGAATACTTTGTTTTTTAAATATAAATCTTATAAATGTTAATTTTGATTACTAAAACTGTTAATTAATTGTGTTTTATTTATTCTCCCGTACTTTTTGAATTTAATAAGCGTATCGGTATCGGTATCAGTATCGCAGATATTTTTATGACAGTATCGGTATCGGTATCGGCAAAAAGGCGTATCGAGGCATCCTTAGTGTAATTACGGTAAAACTCAATGTACTCCTACTCAAAAAATTGGGTGCATGTAACAACAGTAAACGGATCCTGGACGTATTTAAAGGCAAATCATAACATTGAAAACAAGTTATTTTCAGTGAATATGTTGGAAATTTGACCTTCGATTTCTCCGTAACCAGAAGGTTCCCAGGTATGGACTAGAAGGAAAAACTGATCGCAATGACGGCGAGATCAAGCGCCTTTCCGCCTCGTATGCCGTAATTACAGACACAATTAACTAAAAAGCTATCCGGTTGGACTGGAAGCCGACCCCAACATAGTTGGGAAAAGACTATGTAGATGATGATAAAGATGTGTCTCCGGTAGGTCTACGTTCGGCATACGAAGGGTTAAGGGCATTTTTAAACCTTTTTTTGTGAGTTACATGTCGACAAAATTATTATTAGATGTATCTCAATATGCACATAGAATGGAAGCCATCAGTGAATGAATCTGGTAGCAGTCACATGCGCAATTTAAAACGATTAACAGATTTATGCGTTATATCGCAACGTGCGCAGGAGTGGCAGAAGTCGCGAGCCCATTTGTGCGGCACCGGACGTGCGCCGGGGATTCATTATGTTCCGTGTGACGTACTGTGCCATTTATTACAATATAGGAGTACGGATGCAACAAATGCTAGATTACATCGCAGCGGGTCGTGGCGAAGATGGTGAGACGAGCTTGACTCTTAACAAAATACCAAATTGTGTGGAGAAGGATGGCGAAGGAGGCTAGGTTAGGAGATCGGAGGCGTATTGCATATCCGCAGTATTCTTCAAGTTCTTAGTGATATTTTCCCACAGAATAGTACATTTTGATACAAGTAGAGAAAGTTTGTTATTGTATTCGAGGCGTAATTAAAACACGAGCCGTAGGTGAGGGTGTTATTGAGCCGAATTGCATAAATAAATTAAAAAAAAGCATTTCACCTCTGACTATAGGCATTGAACAAATTTGGACTATGTAATAGAGGTATAGTTGTCTGTGGCAATTTTCGGCCCCGCACACGTGTTGAAAAACTGACAATAAACGCACGCGAGTGAAATACATTGCATGTTAAAACTAATCGTGCGATAATAACCAGTTTTCTAGGAAGTGTATTGAAAATACTTGTCTTAAAAGTCGTCAGTCAGCTCAATCGTCGTCCAAAATACACGATAAAAATTGGAAGAGGCAAAGACAATAAGCTCAGTATTCCTCTACCCGTCTTGGCTATAGGCCAGTTAGCCGCCATAGCATCTTTGATGTCAGATCTATATTCAAATCGTAACTCTAAAAACAAGTGTTATATTTTCAAACAGTTTATTGGCTTTCGTTACAGTTACCTAGAGAAATAGTTTTATTTATTTGAATGGGCCACCATCTTGCGTCAGCTGATTGGGTTTGAATTTCGAACGGTACAAAGACTAGGTGTTATTTGAGTATTTTTTTTTTCGATGTGGCATTTTTAGTAAGTGCTGTCTGTAAGTTAGTGGCCAGTGTTTTATACACAGTGTACACAGCCAGCACATCAAGCTGTCCGAAACTGACCAATTTTCCCAAACAACCTTTTAAGGACCCTGGTCGTACCAAATACTTGTCTGCAGTGTCGATTGTGTCGAATACCTGTCGACATATTTGTCAATTTTGGTTTGTGTCCAAGCTATTTCTACTCAAAAAGGAATCAAGATTACCACAGAGTTAAAAAAATGAAATAAGAACACATAATAGACAACATTGTCCTCATTCAAAAAAAGAATACTTGACAACTTCTATTTGGAAAACATGTAGCCAAGAATGGCCAAGATATAGAAACCTACTTATTGGACAGAAAGAACCACAGAAAAGATAATAAAAGCGGCCACGTGCGAGTCGGACTCGCCCATGAAGGGTTCCGTAGCATAGCAGCAAGTGAAGCAGGGTGAAATTGAATAGATGCGACAAATTTAAATATACAATTATACGTGTTGTCAAGAAACTGTATAAAATATAAAATTAAAAAATAATTGATCAGTGTTACGAAAACCGTTAAAATAATAAAAGTATCAAAAATCTTGCCGACTCATCGCAGTGCTCAATATAGCGGTCATTTACCTAATTTTGCCTTAATTTTTCTTATTTATTTTGCATATTACTGGAATACCGATAATTCGTACTTAAATAAAGATAATAACATCAATGGAACTTTTGAAAACGATAATCGCGTAATTTTTTTAACGATGTAGATTGTAGAAAAAACAGTTTAGAATTACTATGTTACTGTAACCGAAGCTCCAATTTCATTTTGTCGCATTAATTAAAATTCCCCCAGTATAAACGTTCTTGTAGTGCGTTGTAATTTTGATAGATTTATGACGTATTCAAAAAAACTACTTACTAGATCTCGTTCAAACAAATTTTTGGTGGAAGTCTACATGCTAATGTACATCACATATTTTTTTTTAGTTTTATCATTCTCTTATTTTACAAGTTACAGGGGGGGACACATTTTACCACTTTGGAAGTGTATCTCGCGCAAACTATTCAGTTTAGAAAAAAATGAAATTAGAAACCTTAGTTCTAAGTATAGGGAACCCCCAAAAATGAATTGTTTTTTTCTATTATTGTGTGAAAATCTTAATGCAGTTCACAAAATACATGTAGGTACTTACCAAGTTTCAACAGCATAGTTCTCATAGTTTCAGAAAAAAGTGGCTGTGACATACGGACGGACGGACAGACAGACAGACAGACAGACATGACGAATCTATAAGGGTTCCGTTTTTTGCCATTTGGCTACGAAACCCTAAAAAAGAAAGAAAAGGTAAATTGGCAAAGGAAACCTAATAACGTCAGAAGGCTCCAAACCTAATAATATATGAGGATTAAGTTTCTGTTCGGATTTTTTGTTGCAAATCAGAGATTCGTTTTTTTATGTATTTTGGTTGATAGTATCGATCAGTAACATATTAGTTTAATTTGGCTTGCAGTCGTTGTTATTGAATAACAGTTTGATTGAAATTAAAAGAAACTTTGTACCAAGGCCCTAACACGAGTTTTATGTTTTTCTTGACGTAAATAATAATAACAAATATTAAATAGAACAATTTTAGAATGAAAGTTTTTTTTTTTTTTGTAATAATGAAAATGAGTTCATTAATCACTCATAAAAATAATCAATTATTAAAATTAAGAAAATGTTATTGTGAAAGGAATAATTATAATTTTAAAACATCGGTCACTAAAATAATAGTGACCGATGTTTTAAAATTGAAATTTACACCACGAAAAATGTCAAGACAGGACTATATATAGGACAACGAATCAAAAAAAAAACCTAATTCGATATGAGTGGTAGAGACTTAAAACTGCATAATCAGACATCTTTGAAGGTCACGGATTATCCTGGATGCGAAAGGCAGAATACAGAAATACAGCAGGGTACTGTGATACAGGAAAATAAGATATCAAACCAGCCTGATAAAATTAATCAACGGACTCGCAGATATGCATAATGATATGACGCAAACAGACGATAATAGGTACCGTACTCTATTCGGAATTCACTTACTCGCTTATTGTACCTAATTCGATCTTGATTCCACAGTTACTGCTCTTATCCTGCGCATTTATCTGTATTTACGAGCTTAAGACACATACACCTATATACTTACTAATAGATTACTGTCTAGTTGGGAACTATGTAATCTGAGTTGGCCCTGCTACATCTATACTAATATTATAAAGCAGAAGAGTTTGTTTGTTTGTTTGGTTGAACGCGCTAATCTCAGGAACTACTGAATCAAATTGAAAAAATATTGTTGTGTTGGATACTCCATTTATCGAGGAAGGCTTTAGGCTACATATCATCATCATCATCATCATCATCATCAGCCTATAATGTTCCCACTGCTGGGACACAGCCTCCTCTCAATGAGAGGGAATGGGCTATAATCTACCACGCGGGCCCAGTGCGGATTGGTAGATGTCACATGTCTTCGAACTTTTGGTTCTAGGACATGCCGGTTTCCTCACGATGTTTTCCTTCACCATTTTGAGAGCACATAACATCACACTACGGCTATTAGGAGCGGAGCAGGAATGAAAAATGTTGCAAAAACGGGTTTTTTTTTTCCTATGAATTTTCTCTCTTATGTGACGCAGACGAAGTTGCGTGGGTCAGCTAGTAACAAATAAATAGACCTAGTTACTTTGATTCAGAAATCATCGTCTATCGAAAACCAATTTCGAAAGTTCGACAGAACACCTTCCTAGAGCCATGGACAGCTGAGAGTCTAGAATTGCGTCCGCTTGATGATAATATAGACCATTGTGATTTGAGCCCGTTGATAAGCCCGAGCCTGGTGTGTGGGTGTATTATGGGACACCTCTGCCTTTGCCCTTCTAGAATATTTATATTTGTTTATTTAAATTTCATGTACAAGAGTGGTACATACGCGGTTATGATTCGATGTGTTGGAGAGTATGCTTATGAACTTCACTAAGTCGCAAATATTCTCCGACCAGCCCATAACAGGGTATCCGCCACTAAAGTACAGTTTGATATTGAGCCAGATGACAAGAAGCGACCATAAACCATCATCTGGCTAGCCTTTCCCCAACTATGTTGAGGTCGGCTCCAAGACTAACCGGACGCAGCTGAATAACAGTATTTTACATGGAGGGACTGTCTATCTGACCTCCACAACCCAGTTAGTACTGGGTAATACGATACCCCTAGGTAAAATTGGTTGGCTGAGGGTTTGGTCCACTGACTTCCTGTAACGACTGTCAAAGATCGACAAATGACAGCCGGGACCAACTGCTTAACATGCTTTCCGAGGCGCGGAGAAAACTCGGTATAATGGGTGGTCACCCCCATCCACAGACAAACCGACCATAAGCATACTAGAACAAAATTGATAGCAAAGACCATCACTCATGTAGACACATGTACTAAGGCTCCAGGAAGAAACAACATGGAGAGATTTATCTACTAGCGTATAGCAGACACTAAACTTGTCTCCCCGACACGGCGACGTAAAGTGTCATGGCGCATGTGCATCTATTCTGCTTGTCTATTTGCGTGTGAGTCGCCCGGCGCGATCGGCATGCAAGTGCAACAACCCCGGGTAAAGTCACCAGGTTTGTGGTGGTTGGCGGGATTTAGAATTACTTTTGGTAGCGTTCGGTTTTGTTATAATGGTAAACGAATTTTAAAAGAGATTGTAATTATGTCATCTTCGTACGATTGTGAATGTTGATGCAAGTGAGCATTAGAAGGAGATCCTTATTAATCAGGAACAGGACTCAAATAAATGGAGAAAGAATTTTAACACATTTTTAGAATTTTGACCTATTAAAAATAAGTCAACTTGCTCTCAGTATCTTAGATCTTATAGAGCATCACACATATTGAAAAGAAAGTCATTAATGTCACTAACTATAAAATTAAAAGTGTAACAACTTTCAGTCAATGTAAAACACAAAATAATTATTTTATCGATCCTATCGAACCCGGCTATATTGTAGCTTTTAGTAGATTACAATCTATTTTAGTTGTTAGTCGAAGATATACTTATTATTAAAACACGAGCGGTAACAGCGCTCATACAAGGCTATTTAAAAAAAAATTGTGCGTCATAAAAACAAATCGTAAGGTATGTAAACAAACAATTACAAGAAGACTGATTAACTACTCCTACGAATAGTCATAAGATCTAAGGGAAACCTAATCAGAACGGCTTAAAGCAATAAAAACAGTGGTTACTAATGTTCTTGCCGTCATTATATGATCCCTTCATCCGCAAAAGAACCAAGGTTACCGATTTAGCACGAAGAAAACCAAACTGCCAAACTTTAGTGGCAGTGCGCAAGGCACATTGCTCGCAGAAGGGCCGGCCGATGGGGCCGAAAAGTTCTGGAGTGGTGATCACGAATAGGAAGCTGTTGCGTTGGAAGGCCTCTCACTAGGTGGACTTATGACTGGGTGAAGGTTGCGGGGATCCACTGTTTGCGAAACGCACGGGAACGGTCAATGTGGCGACACTTTGGGGAGGCCTATGCACAGCAGTGGACGTCTTTCGGTTGAATTGTTGATGATGATGATTAGATGTACGAATGAATGAAACGAACTAACTTTTTGGAGCCACGTTGTAACTTATATCTGTCACCGTAAAATTGTCAAAAACGTTATATTACAATATAACGTGTTTTTTCTCGCGATATTGTAATGTCTCGAATTATTGTCAACTGAAAATACGGAAGTATCTCTGCCCCCATAATCGGGACTTGGGGCACCCCCCTGTTAGGTTAGTTAGGTTCCTTTAAACCCTGCACTCGGAAATAGGGGCCCCGCGAAGCGGGGCTCCGTCGACTACGCTTTTTAGGGGAAATATAAAGTGTTTTAAGGTTATGTTATATTAATCGGTATTTCTCAGGAATGGTGCATTATCTTTTCATGAGAGTTGTGCCACTGGGCAAGAGGGACCCCTCCTTCCCTCCACACCGCGTAAGTTGACTACCATCGCATGCATTTCACGAAAAATAATGCGTTTTGTTGTAAGCAGTATGTTCATTTGACAATAATTCGAGACTTTACAATATCGCTAGAGATATTACAATATAACGTATTTGACAATTTTACGGTGACATATCTTTTTAAAAATGAATGATTAGATAAAAGACTTACAAGATATTATCTGACCTGTTGGTTGACTCAATAAAAGTTAATGTCTGAAAAAAAGTCTGAACACGATGCAAGATAGAACATTTTCATTCGAAAACCTAGGCTTCACTTTGAAAGACTTATTGATATAATTATAGCTTGCTCAATATTGCACTACAAGTTCACCATCATTTGGTAGAAGTCCCACAAAGTTGCAAATATTTGGCTGCACTGCCAGCATCCGACATGCAACACATTTACTACAAGTGCTCCGGCACTAACCTATCCCACTACACATATGTCGACGTCTGGATCATTAATAGTTTGGCGGTTTATCATCACGCCAACATTACTGAGGGAATAGCAAAAGAGTAGGTTATACTTTCGGTAGTTTCTATGTAATGGGTGTCTCATCATCTGCATCCTTGTAACAACTTTGTTAGATGCGACTTTCAGTATAACCAGATGCAGCTAAATATCAGTATTTTACACGGAGGCCACCATCGAAACATCGTTACCCACTTAGACCCAGGGTATCACTATCGGTACCTTTTTGGCGTGTAGAAAGCGTCATGGATCTTTTTATTAGGATAAGCTCGCAACACTATTCCCAAACCACTGCAACTCCTAAATTTCAGAATCAACAGCAGCAACCACCACAAAAGCGTGAGAAAAGAGACAATGAAGCTGGACGAAGACCCAGAGAAACAATTAAATGTCAGAAATGAATAGCGGAGGATTAGGAACATCTGGGGTATATCAGATTTACTGACTAAAACCAGACGTATTCTTCAATTGTCTTTGAGCGGGATTTTAGAATACTTGCGCAGTTCACAACGCTCCCCCAGGCAGGTATTGGTCCCCCATGACTTTTATGCGAAGCCCCATGTACCCACACCCCCTCAGCCATTATAATAATAATGGTTGGTTGCCTGCACGCTTTGGTTTGGGCTTATTATAATGAAAAATCTATTGTTTGCCAGACGATGTGACGTGTAACAATCGAACTCGTGACTACGAATAGACTGCGATAGACATTTGACCAACAAGCTGTGCAGTTCATGTTTATCTCGTTGCGATATTAATAACGTATCATAACATATCCTTGGCGATGACAATGACGTCATTATTAGTGTTAGTCATCTTCCACTGCAATGAGTCCTAATGGATTTTAATTAGATAAGAATTAAAATATGGGCCAGCGCGTTGTTCGTGGAAAACATGCATGAAAAATCTTCCACTCTGTCGATTCAATTGTTATTATTGAAATAAAAGTGACTCGAGTGTGAGTATGAATATTAAAGTATTAAAGTAGGGGAATTTATGAATGATGAGATGACGTACCTATTATGTCCAGAGAGGAGAGGAGAGAACTAGAGAAGCATAATAGAGGAAGACATGTCATGCTACGCCGATCGAACCAATTAAATTCAGATGAGGTCAGAAGAATGATAAATGTTTAGTAATGAAAATTTGTGGTGCATCTATACTAATATTATAAAGCAGAAGAGTTTGTTTGTTTGTTTGGTTGGCTGAACGCGCTAATCTCAGGAACTACCAGCTCGAATTGAAAAAATATTTTTTTATTGGATAGTCCATTTATCGAGGAAGGCTTTAGGCTATATAACATCACGCTACAATTATTAGGAGCGGGGCAGGAATGATAAATGTTGCAATAACGGGGATTTTTTTTTCTTTCGTTTTTCTCTCCTATGTGACGCAGACGAAGTTGCGTGGGTCAGCTAGTTTTATTGTAAACGTGGAAAAACTACAAGAAAACCAGACAGGATACTTCAGGATAGCACTCATGAGCTATCTTTGAAGATCTCCTATGTGAGCGAAATTGAAGTGAATTTTAAATAAAAATAAAACAAAAAAGAATACGAAGGCGATTACGTTCAAACTATAAAATGAAAATACGGTAAGCATCAAGAAAAGAACTCCCACCTGCCTTCTGAAGGGCTCAATTAAAATTCCGAGACGCAAACCAGCCCTGAATGCTTTCACAAATGACAAAACCGATACAGAATCCCGGCTAACACCAAGTGCAATTATCGTAAAGCGAAAGAAGGTTTATCGTGCAACATAGATCAGTGATTAGGATCAAAGCTGCGCCTGCGCCTACTGGAATTCACGATGTCCTCCGTGTACTGAGAAATAATAGGCAGTGAACGAAATGGCCGGTATCGGCGCGCCCACGGCTTTACGTTTTGTAAATCAGTATAACTGCTATGGAAGTGCTGTCAGAAGATCAATACGCAAAATATATCGGCCAACTAAAGCTGTAAATGAAAATGAGCAGACAAAATCTAGTCTCGTTACGGTGTATCAAAGATTTAGATAATCTGTCTAACTTTATAAGACAGTTCAACAATTTGTTCGGACCCTAAGGTGCTTTATCGGCCTCCAATTTAATGTTACCATATCAAGCAAATCAATCGATTAAGAGCTGATAAATTGCACTAGGTAGTGAACCTGTATTTGCGAGCACACCACCATGTGTACTATAATATCGTCTGCCTCGATTGTTTAGTCTCTAGGGATTGGTACCAGCATGTCCTAGAACCAAAAATTCGAAGACATGTGACATCTACCAATCCGCACTGGGCCCGCGTGGTAGATTATAGCACATTCCCTCTCATTGAGAGGAGGCCGTGTCCCTGCAGTGGGAACATTATAGGCTGATGATGATGATGATGAGGGATTGGTCACCAATGTCGCCATGATCGAAATAGGACTAGGAGGGAAATTATGTAATGAAGGTGTATAACGTAGTGGATCTTCTGTCCACTTCCCAGGGTGATTGGATTTTGTAGTGAATCAGTAACGGACGGGCCTAACGAGTACATTATGCGCATTTGTAACGATATCCGCCCACAGGCCGCAGACAACGGGATGGATGCATTCTGCAACCATTGTGGGATCACTTGAACAGCTCCCGATTTATTGACTCGGTTTCAAAGGGAATGCGGTTGTTATTAATGGTGGTTAACTGGTTAGTGAAAAATTGCGTTACATTTTTCGTTTAGTGAAAAAGTGGTTCTTTAATTGTGACTTAGAGTTATTCTGTTTTAGGGGACTTGGCACCCTCCATTTCACGAATGACCTGATAGACCATAACATTGTTCACATTTCGTACAAATAAAATTTGAAGAGAAACTTGATGTCTTATGTTAACAGAGATTAAACTATTAATTGACATCTTGGTGAAACAATACTTGTCTCTAGTAGAAACTATTGACATCTTGGTGAAACAATACTTGTCTCTAGTAGAAAACATTAGCGAGAGAGACAAACTAGGACTACTAATATTAAGATAATTTTGCAAAAACTTCTAAAATACAAGAATAGCCCAGGGTTATTGTATTTGCAAGAATAATGAAGAAGGCGGGAAGCAGCGATTTGTCGCGGCGCGCGGCGGGATAGCCGCGTCTTCCAAATGATATACATTCGCTGTTCCCACTCGTACGCCCTCGCCAGCCAAGATAATTGGATCCTGACTCCGCATGGCTTAGTGGGAGTCTTGACTAGACCCCTAATTATTATTAGACAGGAGATTAACCTTAGTTTGGTAGGTGAAACAGGCAGAAGGAATGATTAATAAGTCTGAAAATATACGAAATCAATAAGCCATGGTACCTATTTGAGGAATCGAACTGACTTATTATAGATAGAAAATGTAGTATGATAATAATAATTACTCATTTTTAAAGCACACACACGTGTAACGCATTATTTTTTACTCTGACGTCAAAGTCCGAAAATTCATTGGGTTCCGAGATATACCTGTATATACATGTACACTTTTCATGTGTACGTGGATGGCCAAATTGGAAACTATGAGGAATAGCGAAAAATGCTCAATAGAGTCGCGAGCCTGTTCCCGAATTCATTACAGCAGTGTCAGTGTCACCATGCTAAAATGTATTCCACTTATACCACCATTTAAATAAAATATAATTGATTCGTAGCTGCCGACTTTTTTTTATCACAAATCGATTTTATATCCCAAATCATCGAACAAAATGAATTATCTCACAGAGAGGTATTTCTATTCTCAATATTTTTATCAGAATGTATTTGAAAATAAAGACATACTGTCAACACAGAAGAGCTAATGGGAATTGTTGACGCCAAACGTGACAGCTTTGAAGCAAGAAGAAGAAGAAGTAGTAGAAGAAGAAGCAAGAAGAAGTAGTAGTGGGCGTCCTGGGGACTTGTAGCTAAGGGCACAGACATGACACAACCAATATTTAAATACAGTATGTAACAGAGCGAGAAAGACAGAGAGACAGAGAGAATATATACCAATAGTTTAATGAGAGAAAATGGTCAGGGTCAGGGCTGAACATTTTCATTTCTTTGGTCCAGCGAATAGAGGTTCAAGGAAAACTTTAGAGAAATACGAAGGCCTGGCTATTGAATTTAATTGCGTTCTACTTTACGGTGAAACCTTGGGATTACATGTCAACGTCTTACGATTCATATATAGTTTAAATTAACGCAGTATAACAATGCCATGCGATCCCTAAAATAATACCGTCAACAATCATTCTGAGAATGAAGTCAAACACCGTCACCAATTTTAAATCTGAATTCTGAATACACAATTTTTATGTACCTCATTTCGGGAAAATTAAGTCCGAATATAGCCGCAGTACACATCAGACTCAAGCTAATCTGGCTACAGCTTTATCTGTCTCCGGCTTAATTCCAATGTACAGGAAATTGTATAACGTAGGGCCGGGGTTGGTAGCCATCAGCGTTAATGTTATCTGCAGTTGTCCGCATGATTGGAACATCACAGGAAATCGACTTCACTTGCGACGAAGGCAAGCGTTTATTCAGTTGACACGTCGACTAGCGCCATTTTGAAAAACCTACCAGCAGGAATCGGTAGGTTGCGATGTTGCTATCTTCGTCTGTTTGACATTTGTTTCCCGACCGATAGAAACAAAACGTCAAAGAAAAGCTTTACTAATTTTGTGACGGGTAGGTGACTAACTTTGTTTAAAGATACACCGATAGTTCCGAAAGTAGGCATATGAACTGACTGTTATACTAAAGTAAGTTATCGAACAACCTTATGAAAACTTTCAAATCTGTCCTTGAAATGTTATTATTTTAAAATCATCATTCTCTTGCTCTTTTTACAATTATTCATTTGGGGACAGCGCAGCATGTTTTGTTCTTATTCCTTTCTTGCCATATCATCTTTTACTCAGTCCATCCATCGTTTCTTTTGAGATATTGTCTTAAATTCATGCTCTGATATTGAGATGGTTCACGAAAGGTAAATGGACATAGTTTGTGACTTCACTCAGAAGATATGTCCTTTAAGTGAGCCAATCGATATTTTAGAGCGCATTAAATTTATGAAATTTAATACGATCAGTGCGTCTGAAACGTGTTCAAGAGTCACGGTCATATTGCTGTGGAATATTGACAGAATATTTTGAATATAGATGTGCAGATGCTGATTTGAAATCCGCTCTTAGTATATCTGTCCCCGTGGAAGCGAATGGAAAAGTGACAATAAACTCTGTCTCTCATAATTATCTAGGACATCAATTCTCGTGACAGTACAATGAAAGAATCGATCCACGGTGTTGCTATACAAATAGAAAAATCGATGTAATTGGTACCACCAGTCAACGAGGTGGTACGAACGTCCACCGCTTCACAACCAATGCTTGCATATCTAGAATTTGTTATTTAATAAATAGTTTTCTATAAATGTTTGTCCACGGAAAATTTTATCAGACTCCAATTAAAATAACGGAAAGAAACTGCCTAATTTATTTTAGGTTTTGGCACGAGGCTTCGCACGCTTTGAGTTCTGAAAATATTCCACGGGAACATACCACCGGGAAAAAAATATCCTATATCGTAATCCAGGGCATGGTGTAGCTATGTGCCAAGTTTTATCCCGATCCGTTCATCCGTGAAAATGTTACAGACAGAGTTACTTTCGCATTTATAATATTAACGGGTCCAAAGGTCTACAAACAATCCAATTATGCTGATTGACGTAAGAAAATATTTTCGACTTCGGAACACGAGGCAGTTAAAAAAGAATTGTTCGAAATATGAAACATTTTGGCGCTTGAACTGAAGTGTGACAGACGGCTTGACGAATGGATGTACAGCAGAATCAGTGGCTGTTACTGTCGTCTAATGACGTCATTTGTCACGAGACGACTCCACATGTCGTTAGCAGCGTCACGGAACTTATTAGCTGATAATATTTGTGTTTCACTTACAATGGTTCAACAATGTATGTCGCAAAATGTGTGGTTACGTTAGTTTCTGGCAATATAATGTGTGAGAATTGGTGCGGGCTTATCTTTATTCTTTTAACTAACTGTCAAGGCATTCCTGTGAGGTACGCGCGTAGTGTTATTTGTTACGGCAGTTTATTACGGATGTGGCTATGGGCATAATAAATCAATTCTTTGCTCAATTGTCTGCTACAACTTGGAAACGGTAAACCTCTCTTGGTAGAATATCTTTCTAACGAAAGGGCCACTTTAACTTATGATAATAGTAAAGTTTTGGTATAAAGATCTACTGATGACCTGAAACATGAAAATTAGGAAATCCAGGCAAGAAGACATCAATGAAGCTGCTTGCAATGACAATACATATAGGAAGTACCTAAACCAGTTGTTGCAGAAATCACTTACTCAACACATGTGTAGATCATAATGAAACTTCAAAGCCACCAAATGGTCACACTCACAAAGATACGCAAAAAGACACCGGAGATTAAAGCAACGATACTCCGAAATAGTTAAGTTCATCATACTCTAGAACTGCTAGGCAAGCGTCCCGTTACCAGCAATGTTAAAATTACCAGGCCCTGGGTGGAGACAAAGAGATCGGAATCTATATCGGGTGTGGCCATGTATGGACTCGGTGGGGAAGCGTACTGTCCCGGAATAGGTGGTGCATCCTTACAGGGCTTGCATCGACGAAAATGAAAAGGATAGTGGCAAAATTATGGCTACTTAAGTATTGGCGAAAATAACACAAGCTGTACATAAGTTATAGATGTTAGTATGTAAAACACGGTGAAAAATTTTGATTATGATTTCATTTAGCTGTTTATGGTAAGAGTCCAACCAAAGATGGTGATAGTGAGACAAAGGTGAAATAAGGTGTAAAGTTATAAAGAAGAAGATTGTGAAGAAGAAGAATTACAGGTGCGTGGGAAGACAATAAAGTAAACCTGTTTATAATAATCTCACAGGACATAATTAAAAAGATAGTATAAACAATAAAAAGGAATTTAAAAAAAGAATATAAAACTATCAAATTGGTCCTGTACAAGGCCAATTACAGATAAGTTTATACGAGTCGTAAAACCAAAAGAGATTGCAAAAGTGTTTTAACTTATTCTCTGGTCTAAAAATATCAGAGAATAACAAGCACCATCCCGTTTCAGTAATAAAAGTCTAATATTGAGTGTTGTTATGGAGTTCCTAGGCAATGAATCGACGACTAGAATAGCAGTCGTTAAAGTAACGACAGGTACTTGCACGATATTGATCTGAAAACTCTGTGCTTTATCATCAGTATTACACATGATTTCCGTAAGCTGTTAAACTCAATGGAGGGTATGGCAATTGTGGGCGACGAATCCAATGAGTAGAATGATGATGGAGGTTTTATAACTTCCATTTTTTTATCTGATTTGCCAGTAGAGACTGCTCACAAAAGGGTTGGCCGATAGGGTCGAAAAATTCTGGATTTTTGACCGTCTACCGGAAAGCCTAGCGTCGGAAGGCCTTCTTGCGAAAGCCGTGAGAATCCGCTGAATGTGAGAAGCACAGGATAGGTCGATGTAATGAAGCTTGGGTGAGGGCAGGCCTGCTTTCAGTAGTGAAAATCTTTCAGCTGAAATAAGGTTATTCATCGGAATGCCTTGAAAGAGAGTGACGTTACGCTCAACGAGATTCTGACCGATGCTGACGTAGTACATTCATTGATTTCATCATACGTATGATCGATTGGATTGAACTAAATTGACGTTATGGCAATAGCATTCACATAGCATGCCGGCTGGATAGAACGCATACTGTTAAATATTACCTCAAGAGCTGTAAATAAAGCAGTAATATTTTTGTTGCACAAAATCTATACATGTCAGTAATAGTACATTATTGCAAAAGACGTGAAATAGGCAATTGCTGAAGCGTTGTAATGTTCCAAATTCAAAAACCGCAAGATTTGATTTTACGGAAATTCTATACTTGGGTGGTTTTTTTTAAAAGAAATGACAATATTTTCATGTATGTTTGAGATTTTTTTTTCTCACGCAGCAGCCCTGATGCACTACGTCCAATGCAAATAAAGTTAAACATGGCGGGCGCGGGTGCTGCGTGCGCGCATTTAGAACGTACCGCGCCGTCTCAAAATTAACTACAAAACATTTGCTGTTGCCATGCGCGTGTCAACGCTTAGATATGCCCATTAGTTCGAAGAAAATAGCTTTCGCTATCTCTTTTCTCGGGACAAACAAGAATATTTTATTTTTGGTAGATGAAAGTATATAGGTATTATCGGTGCTATTCAAGCGTATTGGAGACCCTGATAATAGAATCTTTTGCATGAGTGGTCTCCTTGGAAGGTAGCTGGCCACCAAGGTTATGAGGTCAGCGTGTAACGAATTGTGTTGATTGACAACACTAAAATAAATAACGCCATTAGAAAAAAAACTTTGATGAGACTGGTACCGGAACGAACCCAAAAGTTGGTGTATTCAGGCTCTGGGGAAAATAACTTCATTCAGTTAAAATTTTCTTACAACAGTTTTCATCATCATCTTCCTGCCCTTGTCCCATTTTACTTGGGGTCGGCGCAACACGTTTTCTTCTTCCATTCTCCCCTGTTAGACGTCACGGCATCATTTACTCCTTTCTCTTTCATATCAGTGTTTACACAATCCATCCATCTTTTCTTTGGCCTTCCTCTCCCTCTCCATCCATCAATACTAATGTCCATCACTCTTTTAGTCACATGCGTTTTATCCCTCCTCATTACATGTCCATAACAAGCCAAACGACTTCCCTTCAATTTTTCAGTAACAGCAACACTTTCAAACTTCCTCTAATATATTCACTCTTCACTTTATCCATTCTTGTCACTCCACACATCCACCTCAACATTCTCATCTCCGCTACATGCAATCGTTTTTCATCCATCTTCTTCACAGCCCAGCATTCTGATCCATACAATACGACAGGTCTAATCACGGACTCCTACATTTTCCCCTTTAACAGCAACAGTTTTCATACAATAACAAATTATTTCACCAAGAACGATCGCTCTTCCTACAAAAAAAAAAGAGTTTTCGCACAGCAGATGGTGCGGTCCCATACGATCTTGACATGTGGTGGACACCGATTAGTCTCTATTCCGTACAATGACGCATTGCAGATCTATTACCTGCAAGGTTAAATGTTGCATTCGAGGAACCGATTCGATTCAATTTAATATTGATTTTTCTTTAACTTGATTCGAGTTTTCCAAGTATGAATTCTTAAAAGACTTCTGAAGTTCTGAAGGGTGTAATTAAATTATTTTATAAGAAAGTTAAAATAATGTTGAACCCCAAAAGCTAAAAAATCATACTTTAACGAGCGAGACAAAATTATAGCTCTAACCTATATAAAAGGTTTTTATAAGGTCGGTGTACAACAAGGTGCTTAGACATAACTGGCGACATGTGTATATCTATGTATAGGTACACCAATTCACACTTCAGGGAAGAGGGATCTTGTTGCAAATTATTTGTAACACCAAACTGTCTTAGGCCCCAAAGTATCAATCCTCGTCAAAGACCCAACTACGCAAAGCGTCACACGACACGATCAATTTCCCCAGGCTTCAACTAACAAGCATGATTGACGTGACAGAGTGGCGTACAAAGGTCCCTCCGTCACGGTACATGACCTTTCCCACGTTATCAAGGACGGTAGTGATGTGAGGGATGTCATTTAATATGAACTTGACATTTTCTGGGTATTAGGATTTTGTATTTGTCTTCTGAAAGTGTTTCGCTAGATAAAACTGTCACAGGAGCGTGAGCATTGACCTTGTGTAGTGAGTGGTTTAAGTAGGGTTGTGTGTGATTATGATGTTTGTGAGTGACCTGTCCTAGACCATCGCAAACGCCATCGAGTTGGCAGAGTTCTGGTTAAAATTAATTAAATTCAGAAAAAGGGAAGACATCGACACAATGACGAAGAAGATGATGTTTGTTTGTTTTATTCGTTACTACTGCTTTTACCCGAGGGCCGAGGGTTCATCCCTGTAGATAGCGGAAACCGTCCCGCGGGATAGAAAATATCCTTCCCGGATTAGCAGCCATTAAGCCTTTGCATATACATATAATAATAGTATACATGGGTTATAATGAGAGTAGAAGCTGCATGAGAAGAACCTGATGAAGTTGGGCCAAAGCAGAGAAGGCAGTCAAAATCAAAACCAAAATATTTTATTTCACAAAATAAAAAGGTGCACGGTTTGCATTGGTCGATTAAATAGAGAAGTGGCAATAATCTCCATGGTTACTCTTGTATCAAGTCAAGCTGTGGGTGCTGAAGACCTTGATGAATCAGTTAGGAAACCCGACGAAGAAGAAGTTATTACTTATTAGGATAAACATTTTACTAAAGCAAGATATTACAGCAAAATAATTAGAATCAGAGATCGTATAGATAAGACAGAATGACCTTCAAGCAGACTGCAATCTGATACTGTTGTTAATGGACGGAAATACACGATTAATGATCAAGATGCATTTATCAATGTTAGCATCAATTGGAATTGACATCTATAATTAAATAGGGATCGTCCAGAACGCGACGGAGCGTCTGAAGAAGATAGAAATAAATAAATTTATTGGAATCAAATGGTAGAAAATGTAAATAGGATGGTGATGATTAAAAGAACGACAAAAAACCGACGTTTTTGGGTGTAAAATCAATAGAAAACTTGGCAAAAAACATAAGAAGAAGAGCAAATAATTAGAAGCAACATTTGGGATACAGCTATGATGGCCCAGTGTTAAACACAGGCACTGACAACACTTGACTTTCATTATCAGTGCTTGCAGAACTGGAAAGCAATAAGAGGAAACCGGCAAGACCTAAATAGAACTCAAATAATTCGAAGACATGTGAAATCAAACAACCCGAGCTGGGCCTCAAGGTGTATAACGGCCCATGTGGCATCCCACAGACTCACAGAGAGCCCCACATCCTAGCAGTGGAATCATTACAGGCTGACAATGCTTTTGGGATATTTAATGATTGAAAACTTCCAATTGTCAGTTCACCAGCCCTAGATATATTAAAGGTAACAATAATACAAGCCAAACATACATAGAACGCTTGCCAATGAACTTGTTACCTAATGGAGGACAATACGCGATAAACTTGCTACATAACATAGTATTTACTATTCAAGGGTACAATGATACGAAGGTTGGCATACGTTTGATACGATATGGGCTTGTGCGAACAATATAATGTTATTTATACCTATAATTCACGATGGAAGATACAGTGTATACCGTGAACTTTGAAGGACCCCGCACACTATACGGGCTCGAATTGTCATAAGACTGGCCGCTATCGCGAACAAAATTGGTCGGACGCCCGATTGTGGGACCAAACTTTCATCCTGGTTTGAAATAAAAGTCGCTTCTGCGGCCAAAAGTTGTAGGCCCCATAGTGTGCGAGATCCCTTAGTCTCCAACTAGATTCAGTACACACATATTATATTAGATCTAGTTAGCCACCCACCAAATCAGAAACAGTTCGTCTTTTATTTAAAAAAAAAAACAGCTGTGTCCAGTTTGCTCGTGTTGGTATAGCATTTTCAAGGAAAAGATTTTATTTTTATTTAAGAGGGAAATTAATGTAAATAAATTATGACTATAACTATGAGTGGTTACTGTTCTTACATTCTTCTCCATGAAATCTACGATTTTGGAATGGGCCACTACGGTCTATTCACAGTTACGCCTATGGCTGGACTGGACGGTTGGTAGCTTATTCTTGAATAGGCAAAAGTGCCTGTCACGGGTCTATTTGAAATAAATGCTAGCAGCGATCAGTAGACCGCAGAGGTGACGAACATTAATTATGTATTACGACGATTACAAGCCCTAAGCCAGCTATTACACTGTCATGATGTACATTATGATCATAGATCTATGCTTTATAGTTATATGAACACTGTCTAGTTTGTTTAGTCTATAGTCATATGAAAACATTTGGAGTCAAAACATTTATGTTGGGTACATTGTAACAACTAAAATAATTTTCGCATTTATTAACATTTTTAACTAGTATAGTTGTTCACTATTATTTTATAGAATTGTACTTAATTATGTATAGGTTCTTTACGAGGTTCGCAGAAGGCACAGAACGCTACCTAGTGCGATCCTTACGACCTTCCCTTGGTCTGTCCCCGCTTTAGAACATCACATGTGGTATAAGTAATTATTTCTACAATAAAGACGTTACATTATTGGCTGCAGCAGAATTCCTCCCGCATGTAATTCAAACAATCCATTAAATTGAAGAACAGTGTGCCCGTATCCGTTTAATTGGCCGGCTCGAAAACGTCGGCCAACGCTTCATCGTCTCGTTAATCAAATAATTCAATTGTGAAGGTATTAGTGAGTTTGCACGTATTAATTTAATTACCAAACGGATCGGTTCGGTCTAGGTCAGGCAACGAGTGCCAATTTGGCCAGTCTTCACTGGATTTAATGAAGTCTTACGAGTTGCGAGGCAATTGGCAGAATAACGTTGTTTTTGTTGAATGTGCTTCGGATGCTGTCTTTCAAACTGATTATTTCGTAAGTATAGTCCACTTGGTTGTTCTATAAACATGATCTCTTACAAGAATTTCTGTACCTATCTACAATGTCAGTCTTGTCAAAGCCGAAAGTAAAATTTTTCATACCATCTACTTCTTCATCATCATTGTTTGAATTATCATCGAGACGCTAAGCTTCATCATTATTTTCATGTTTTTGTTCCATATTACTTGGGGACAGCGCAGAAAAAATCAAACGAAACCTTAATTTATAAGCAATTAAAAAAAACAGCCTTACGAAACTAACTCTCGCAAACAACACCTACAATTTAAAAACAAATAACACGAACGTTTTAAAAGGACAAATTATAATAAAGTCAACAGGAAGATTAATGAGGCGTCACTGATGGAACCACATACAAAATGCAAATCCAATGATTTACCAACGAAAATAAATACGCTTACCTATCCTATGGGTAAATTAGACTGATTGTTTCTAATCTCAAGGAAAACAGTAGCCTATTATGTAGTACAAATGTACCTGCAATTAGATCGAGCAGCCTCATGTATGACGAACGATAAAAACTACGGAGCACAACGATTGTTGTTGAGATGACAATGACTCACAAATCATAGGTGGGTTCAAGGTTACTCTGGGGAAAATACTCGGTTAGTTGCAGACACGAAATATCTTAGTAATGTTTTGCAATCTACATGATATTATAAAGAGCTGAAATCTACACTAATATTATGAAGAGGAAAACTTTGTTTGTTTGGTTGTAATGACTAAACTCAAAAATTACGGTGCCGATTTCAAAAATTCTTTCACCATTGAAAAGCTACATTCACCCTGAGTAACATAGGCTATATTTTATCCCCGTAGTCCCACGGGAACGGGAACTACGCGGGTGACACCGCGTGACGTCCGCTAGTTTGCTTATAAGTTTGTATGTAGAGGGAAATCTTCGGAATTAGTGATCCGATGCTTAAAATTCTTTCACATATCGGGAAGTTACATTATCCCGGTGCTTTCTAAGGCTTTACAACGTTCCCGTAAGTACATAACGACAACGAAGTCGCGAGCAAAAGTAAGTTTGAATATATTGTTAGTGAGTATTTTAAGATTGATTGAACTTGGGAAATAATATAGAGTTCATTAGTTCTAGCTGTACGCAGCAGTTACGATAATGATGATAATGACGATGATAAATGATAATATACTAGTGCTTCGTATAGTCGTGGACTTTTATTGATAAGCCACTTTCACCACTTTCCAATTTTGCACTCTTATGCATTCACGAGTACGGTAATATTACCGACTAAACCCGATTTGCATTACACGGCTAAAATACGAATGGTCGCAATTGGCTCATCAATTAAAGTCCTCGACTGTACATACATTCTATCAACCTGTAGTTCTCAGTACAAGAAACATCACACTGGCTAGAGACCAGGTTAATCCTTAGAGCATTTAACGGTCTAGAGTCAAAGACAGTCAATTAACAAGAATTTGTGTCGTATGCTACAACTAAAAAACCCGAATACAGAAAAATCAAGTTCTAATTAAATTCGCGGTTTACAAGGAACTATTGTCGAAGTCGGTTATAATGTCGCCTATGTTAGCACCGGCCTCAATCAAAATCGCATGAATAATTTAGGTGCTACGAAGGGACATAGGTACAGTCACGTCTAACAATATGTAAACACTTAAGATTATTTTTAAATTGTGTCTCCTAATGTACTGATTAAAATTTCATCTTATTACGTAGATAGTATTCTGGAAATCATATTTTTATGAAAAAGACCCAATTTCCTAGTTACAATCGTTATTTCTCGCGAAAATAGCTATAATACTCGTATTAGGGAAAGTAAGTAAAAGTATACATATTATTAGACGTGACTGTACGTAAATAGAAGAGCCAAAAGAACGTCAAGAAATAAAACTACACAATTGCTTAAAGGACAGGCTTTGAAATACGATCGTTCAAGTGACACTTGAACAAAGTAAGAACCGATGTAATAGCAATTGCCACAGAAGCCTTACATGGCTTCAGGGATTACCTAGTGTCTATTTAAAGCGCCCACGAGGGTGAAAAGGTCAAAGCCACATATTATAATCCAACAGACTAAAGCAATTTAAATTCGCACGAGTGGATAATTAAATAGACAGTCCTCTTAAAATGGGCATTTCGTGTTAACTTTAAATGAGTGTCCCTCCCAAATGGACAGTGTTTAGGAGCGTTGAAGGGCTTTTAATCAGCCTGACTGGTCGCATCCTAACCCGAATAATAAAGCAATATGTGACTCTTCACACGGTATTTTCCCGAGTTTACCGACTCTGATTCCGTCAAGATCAACGAATCCAAATAGATGCTGATCCCATTTTAGGCACCACTTAACATTTTATTGACGGCTACTGACAAATTAGATGAAGCCCTACACAAATAGAGTAAGGACGACGATCGTTCAATCACAAACGAAATAAAAACTCCTGAAAACGAAACTTCTACTGAAGATGAACCTACGGGATTTATAAAATCAAGAATGATACATTTATTGTAGATCAAAAAGTTGTTACGCAGCTCTTTTTAGGGTTCCGTTGCCAAATGGCAAAAAACGGAACCGGAATTTTGGGGGTTCCCCATACTTATAACTGAAACTCATTTTTTTTTTTTCATCAAACCCATACTTGTGGGGTATCTATGGATAGGTTTTCAAAAATGATATGGAGGTTTTAACGTCATTTTTTTCTAAACTTAATAGTTTGCGCGAGAGACACTTACTTCCAAAGTGGTAAAATGTGTGCCCGGGGAGGGCACACATTTTACCTGCCACTTATAAAATAAGAGAATGATAAAAATAAAAAAAATATATGATGTACATTACCATGTAAACTTCCACCGAAAATTGGTTCGAACGAGATCTAGTAAGTAGTTTTTTTAAAACGACATAAATCGTAAAATCGTAGCTTATGTTACTAGCTGCTACGGAACCCTTTTTTTTTTTTTAGGATGGGGTATCATCAAATGACTTCTCCCACTCTTGGCGGAGCAGGAGGGAGTGTCAGACTCTTACTGACTAAAACCCATCCATATTCCATCCTCGCCCTTTATGTTCCGGGGCCGCGGTATCTCTTTCGAACAGGCCCGCAACCCCGGTGCTACGGAACCCTTCATGAGCGAGTCCGACTCGCAGTTGGCCGCTTTTTTCACAATATCCTTAACTCTCAAACCATCATGATCATTTTCCTGCCTCAATTATTTGAGGTCAGCGTAGCACGTCCTCCTCTTCCATACCTCTATTACCAACATCTCACCTCACACATCATACATCGCACATCTCATCTCTTTATTATTAACTACATGGATGCAATAAATGATGATTATGATTATGATTATTACTCGTCACCTCCTTTCTAGCAATATCATGCTTCCCACAGACCATCGACACACATGCTCTCACACAAACACACTCACACGCACACTCACAATTTTTAAGTATACTCTTTTTTGTTTTTTTCTATGTTTTTAATTTCTTATTTTTGTTAGCCTAGACTTGATATTCTAAACTAATTTTTTACATTTTAAAATATTGTGTTAACTATCACGCTATACAAAATAGGGAGGGGCGGAGTCTTCTACTACAGGCATTATTTGTCTAAAAGAAGATTCCGAACACAACAATTTGTAAACTAAGTATTTGACACAATAAATTTTATTTTATTTTTATTTGTTTTTTTTATTATCGATTTTTTCTTTGGTCTTAAATCTCGCACAGTATTTTGGTTTTCTAATATTTTTAAAATTGTGAAAATGAACTGCGTCATATCAACTAATACATAGGTCAATTTCACCATAGGATCATCTTCATCATTTAAGATCCTATGGTGAAATTATAATTCTTACAATTTTATTCTAAATCTAACAATCTCGTACCCTACAGTCCCCCATAAGTAATTCAGTTCAGTCCAGTTGTCCGTTTGTCTGTCTCGATTAGTTCACCAAGCATCCGGTGTCCTGACTCATGTCCTGCCTGCCCTGCTTCCTGTCTCAGGGGTCACCGAGAGTCGCAAGACAGAAATTGCAAACCTGATTAAGATTTCTTGTTGTTAAAAGATCTTTTTTTATATTAGGGACTGACCCTTCCAATAAATAATGTAAGTAATGTTGAGGAGTAATCTCTTTTACATCCCATAATATGATCATCGGTACTCTGTACTGTGAGTGTACCTACGCAATATCACATGAAGTGAAAAAAGCCTGTTATGCATGACAGTCGAAAAAATGGCAAATAAATAGGCCAAGATACTCAACTGTGTTGGAGTCGGCTTTCAGCCTAACCATGCAACTAATAGGTATCAGTATTTAACATGGAGCCACTACTACAATAATCCTTTGGTAAGACTTGTTGGACTTCCGGTGTTTCTGAACCCCCTTCCTTTTAGACGACTATAAAGGGTGTAAAACACCTCTTCACGAAGCCGAAAGGCACTTGTTCTCCCCATCATTACGATCATTTTTTTGTTCTACACCATACCTGGGAATCTTCTAGTTACGGAGATATGGGGAGTCAAAGTTACAACTTTTTAACAAGTTTTGAAATACAAGTTTTTTTTGTAAGATTTTAACTTTTAACATCTCCACGACCCCCGTACTTCTTCATCCTCTAGCACAATATTTTAAGTGCGTTACATGATTACAAAACATGATTTATAACCTCAAAAAAAAAGTTGTTTCCCAGCAATCATTGTTGCGTAAAGTTACTTAGTTTGATGTACAGATTGCTTGGTTAACGGCTATATGATGAGGTGGTTTACACCCTGTATTGGTCATGCATGAATATGCGAGGAATCATGACCTTCAATTTAATCCACTGTTGTTTCAAAGCCAACAAATTCTTCTCAACTTTAGTGATAATCAATAGACACAATTTTCTTATACATTAAGTAACCAACGACCTAGTTCACACTTGACCTTATTTTAGGGTAACAAATTAGAAGCCAATGGAGTGTGAACAGATTGTTATAGTTTATAGAGTAAAGGGCACATCAGATTATGAATCGCAACGGCTATTAAATAAGATCAAAACATGGATAGTAGAAATCAGGGAATAGATACTGGCAACGAAGTTATAAAAGACAGTAGACATGATCAGACTACTGAAATTGACATTAGCAAAATACTTCAGCATCTGCCTAGACTTTTGAACTACGTTGGGGTCAGCTTCCAGTCTAACTGGATACAGCTGAATACCAGTATTTTACATGGAGCGACTGCCTATCTGACCTCCACAACCCAGTTAACACTGGGTAATACGATATCATTTGATAAGACTGGTTGTCCGACATTTTGGGCCACTAACTACCTGTAACGACTGAAAAAGATGGACAAATGACAGCCGGGACCAGCAGCTTAACGTGCTTTCCTAGGCACGGAGAAAACTCGGTATGTTAGGACAGTGGTGGTCACCCATCCACAGACCAACCAAGGCAAGCACGGCTTAACCTAAAGGTCGGCCCGAGCGGCTGGTATTATTTAGCAACGAGCTCCTCGATCATCTCATCTCTATTAGCAAAATACTAGATAATGATTAAACAGCAAAAGAAGGAGGCCTTTACCAAGCAGTAGGTCTGTTTCGACTAAAAAGAAAATGAAATCATAATGAATTTATCTTAAAAGAAGAGAATTATTACAGTCATCATCTGCTGAGCCTTTTCCCAACTATGTTGGGGTCGGCTTCCAGTCTAACCGGATGCAGCTGAATACCAGTATTTAAAACGGAGCGACTGCCTATCCGACCTCCACAACCCAGTTATTACTGGGTAATTGGAGAAAAGATTTGAAAAGAAACGCAGGAAATAATAATGAGCTCGGAAACTTATTTTGCCTAGCTGCAAATTAGTGTAGTAGCCAGCTCCACACACACACTTGAAATTGCCACCTGCATAACAGTTATTTTGGAACTGCCAAATAAATAAACTGTAGATATTGAAGTCATATCTCAAGAACTCAAAGACTGCTTCCTGCATTATCCATTGCTTTTGGATCCACGCCCAACCATATATCTAAAAGCTTTTGCATCTAATCCAAGAACACATCATTTGCCTCTCCTTTTCCCAAGGTCAGTTTCCAGCCTAGCCGAATGCAGTGGAATACCATTAATAATAATTTTCAAAAAGCGGCTGCCTTGAGAGCAGCGGTGGCCCAGTGGTTCAAACCCAGACAGGCGCATTACTTTGTGTAATTTATTTCATCACCACTGCTCTCAAAACGGTGAAGGAAAACATCGTGAGGAAACCGGCATGTCCTAGAACCAAAAATTCGAAGACATGTGACATCTACCAAACCGCACTGGGCCCGCGTGGTGGATTATAGCCCATACGCAAAATACGCGCTTTGACGTAGAGTTGCGGACACCAGCCCGTTGTACAATACATTACAAGCGGCTGACTATCTGACCTTGAAAACCAAGTTCCTCAGGTTACACGAAAGTCTTTGGAGAAACTAGTAGTTAAGACTTCCGGGCTTCTGACTATCAAAGACCGAAGCCAGGACCAACGAGACTGCGTAAGGAGCGTTCCGAACCACGGACTGGTCCGGACGCTCGACGTACCAGGAGATGGTCACCCGTTTATCTGTCGAAACACGACATTGCGAAAAATTACGGCTAAAATTCCAAGGAGTCAATTTGGTTGGCTTGGAATGCATCTTCTAATGGCTGTATCCGCTTTAGTTACTCGCATCGCTCTGCTCTGAGTCACAGCTATGTGAATAACTACTGTTATCTGAGTGTCGACCTGTCTAGATATTATCTTGGTTTGAAAGGTTTATCAGCGGGATGGCAGACAGTCGATAAGTGTCTGCGAGCAAATGATCAGAATTATTAATAGCTCCCTCGCAGTGTCGAAGATCCGATCTATTTTTTGTGGAATTTACCTAGTTTTAGTTTTTATAGAAGAAGATAAGTAATTAAATAATTGATTGTATCGGAAAGCGCATATCCATTTTTTGATTTATCGAGGTCGCATTTGATTGCAGGTGCCAATTTAGAAATTATATTTGTATCATTTCAATTTGACAGAAATGTATCGCTGTCTGCCAAAAAAAGTGTCAAAAAGAGTGTTTATCTCTTTAAAAGATATTAAAAACTTTTTATTTCATACCTATCTACATCGATAACACCTCGAAGAGTATTATGTATCTCCTTACAAGCCAAGATTAACGTGTTTACACCAATAAATAAATTAGAGCTAACGTACATAAATATTTTGATGTTGTTAATTAACGTAGAAGCAATGTAACGTTCTGGGCCTTCAGTAAATATTTACAAACGAAAGATCGAATGGAAATGATGATTGAAATACATAAAGAACTTGATATATTTTTCCTGTGTGAATGTGAATCGCACCAATATAACTTCCGAGACGTCAATAGTTCCATACATAACACTAACGGAATTTTGATGGTAAAAAGCTCAGGTATAATTATTGGTGAGGAGGGACGAGAAAAATATCGTGAAGTTTTGAGTAAGTATTATTGTTGATTGCTACTCTTCTATGGACAACGAAATTAAGGTTAAGTTAGAAAGACAGTGAATGTTGTTATGACGCAAACAGAGTCGGGAAGAAGACGACAGCAAAATAAAATGGAAACAGAAAATAAAACGGATGAAATGCTAATAGTTTTCTCAAGTCCAATCAATTGGAAGAAAGTTTTATTTTCATTAACCTCACCTCATTCTCGATAACCTGTGTTAGGTTTGATCTATACACGTTATCTACTGGTTTACCTGAATAGGTCAATGGTGCAGGATCATACTCGTAAAGCAAAGTCCAGTCTAGCACCGAAATAAAAAATGAACTACATTAATTTATTGATAGACAGTGACTTATTACTTTAAGTTTGGTTTGTTTAGCTGCAGTTTAGTTTTGTCTTTACACTCACAGTCTTCAGACTCCAGTCCCTTGTCTTCTGTTAAGACCTCGAAAAGAATATTTGGAAAAATACTGCAATTTAATACCGGTTGGCCATGTCTGTCGAAGCACTGATGGAAGAAAGAGTCGCCGTCGAGTCGAGTTACTAAGTCGCCTCTCGGCTAGAAGCCATCCTTGATACGTTGGTGTACGATCGGATGCAGATTATGGAGGACAGGAAGCTGTGGCGCCGATTGGGAGAGGCCTAGGCTATATCCAACAGTAGTCTACAAAATGCTGATTAAGACTAACGCAATTTCTATTGTGGTCAGACTGGTCACACATCCGTGTCATAAAGAACAATATCAGTCTCTTGAGCTGTGCTATCTAATACAACAAAGCGTGAGCTATATTTGTGTGTAGGTCTGTGTTATATGAAGTCGGGGCCGGATATAAATCTGTGTTGAGTGGATGGCATACCGTCCAAACTTCTAACCGCTGTAAACAGCGAGGTATGGTGTCCATTGTACTGTCAGTCACGATAATGCTACAAAATATAATAATTAAAAAAAAATAAACAATAAATTAATATGGCTACTCCTAAGATACTGGCAAGTGGCAGATAGATAGTCAGGGTAAAGGGCTTAAAAGATATTTGTATCAAGATATACCTCTCTAACTTCCACCTTCAAAATAGTAACGTATAAAAAAACAACAAGTCCGTGGACCACCATTCAAAATTTCGTGACTCGGAAAGTATAATAAGCCGTTGGTCTCATAACCTGCAAGGGTTATGAGACCAACGGCTTATTATTAAATCAGCTCATTCGTAAATCTTTGACAGTCGTTACACGTAGTCAGTGCCGCGAAAGTTTGACAACCAGTCTTACCAAGAGGTGTGGTATAGACTGGGTTTTTTTTTTTTTTTTTCTTTATTAAGGCCCAACAAGCAGACGCTGTGTAAAAAAAATACTGGTTGAATACTCGTACCACTGCATCCGGAAAGGCTGGAAGCCGACCCCAATATAGTTGGGAAAAGGCTAGGCATATGATGGTGACATCGGTGACTTGCTGATTGAAGAACAGCTGAAATTAAATTTGCCGTCCAACATTGGACACGAGTTCCCCAATAAAACAAATATCCGTTCGTTTTGGCACCAGCTGGTGTTGTCTTTATAATTCTGTTATTATTATAAAATAAAGGTCACTGGGTTTTTAGGGACACAGAACTTGGAGAGAGAGAGAGAGAGTATCAACGATAACAAAATGTCATTTTAAAAAAAAAACATTCGTTGTAAAAGTACATATTACAAATGATGATAGTACACAACTGCAAACCATAGGCGGGCAGTAAATATTCGAGCGATGAAGAAATATAATAACAGGTACATAATACACCCAGGATATTAAGATATACTATTAGAGAATAGCTCTTGGTTAATTATATGCCGGAGCTGCAGAACTGTTCGAAAGAGATGCCGCGGCCATGGAACACAAAAGGCTAAGAAGTCAGTAAAGTAAAAGTCTGACACTACCCTCCTCTCCGCCCGGAGGGCAGGGGTCATTTGATGAAATATCATCCGAAAAAAAAAGAAAGGGATTTAACTATATTAGCGGAAACCATGTTTGGTAAACCTACAAGGCCTACAGCTGATAGCCCGAGTTCCAAGTGTCGAAATCCGAAGACGTTCAAAGGACATTTACATATTATGTGTATTGAAAATCGCGTAATGGAACTTAAATGGATTTAGCTAATACATTACAGCAGACATTTGGCAAGTTGCGGTGATCAAGTGGCGTCCGAGGACTGGAAAATGATGCTGGTAATTCGGTGGTGGAGGGATGGGGGTGACATTGTTGTCATTGCAATTACAACCTGGGTGAGGTCGGAACAGGAGTGTGAAAATCGGCAAAAGCAAAGGTAGCCCTGCACGCAGCGGTGGTGAATTTGAGATATATGACGTATGAGATGAACTATATCACCGCCTTGAAATGTAGCGCACTTTTGGATTATGTTATAGTCATTGGAGGTATTTGTCTCCCCTCAGAAAAGTAGGTATTACTTATTCCACGAAAACCACCTTCACAGTCCACGGCAACTAATCGATTAGCAAAAACAATAATTAGAATAGCAAAAACACGAACAAAACCTTACTCATTATCTAACAATTAAATTAACGATTCAAGGCAGCGTGTCGTACAAGGACGCGTGTTTTTATGCAAATCGCTCGTGTTATGAGTTGTCATAGGCTTTTGTATAGCAGTTTAAAGAAGCGAATTGTGTGCATTATGAGCATTCATAACAGTTGAGCAGATACTGGAACGAAAGAAAACAGAAAAGGTTCTCTGTGGTCTTCTTCATACAAAATGTTCAAAAGATCAACAACAAAATGGAATCAAAGTGAATCCACCTAGAGGTGTCTTGATTAGACACAACAACTTTACAGCGAATAACATACTAGAAGATAAAGACCAGGGAGAAGTATATAAAGACAGATATTACACAGACAGAATAGCTACGCTAATAAATACAGGCGACAATAACGATACCATAGAAGTTGAAGAGTCGAAATGTAGAACAAGATAATAGTTAATACCTCCGACAAGTACTAAAGCACGTACTAATGAATGACTGAATTCAAAAGTCTAATAGAATAATAATAACTGTTACACAGGTTAATCTAGTGTAATAGCATCCAAAATTGGCACGTAACCTGATGAAAACTATCATGACAAAATAGACTCGAAGCCAGACAGTGCGAGCTCCTTGGCATTCAGTCGCTAATCGAGATACAAAACAGATGTTACAGAAAATCCACTAAGACGCATATTTTCATCATCTGCCTATATCATAGACAAAGCACGTCTAGTTTTGTGCGTGATCTCTATTCAGTGAGTCGAAATGCTGTCCCGTAGTATTTCCTAGTCTAGTAGTCTTAGGCTAGTCTCTGCTGAGATTAGGGGTTCTCCTAATCTTATTATAGCATAGATAGCTCTCTGACCGAATGCTATTTAACTCGGTCCTTGGTTACTTTAATCTAGCTGCTACCAGCCATCCTGCGAAGTCATCAGTTCCTAGGTTTGTTATCCATATTGCCTTATTGATGTTTCCTGATGTGATTCCATTTCTGTTGACCGTTTTATCGTTTCAGGAGTGGTACTTTTGTACATACATTTTTATTTTGCGGTATATCATTTGATATAAATATATTAATAGTGGAGACACGCAATTATGTCTCGAATCGATTCTCGAGTTATTCATGTTCAGACGATACTTGTTTATAGTCACTATACTCTCGATTTCCTTACATACCGAATACTGAAGACAAACAGTAAACAAACAAAATAAATTTCCGACACATGCTGCCAGAAAGCATCAAGTTCAATCAAACGCTTAAACAATCGTGAATTTGCAGTAGAATTAGGAGTGAATGAAAAATATGCACTTTCTCAATGGATCATATTTCATCAATGGATTATGTAAATCAGCCATGTCTGTGTTTTATCAGTTTATGGTCTAAAATGGATTATTCCTACTCCTACTTCAATTCATCAATCTACGTAAAACAGTACAACCAAGTAGTAATCTAGTGTCAGGGAAACCCGCAAAGTGAAGATAATAAGCCTATAATGTCTAACTACTCGCCACCATTTTCGATTTCGAAGAAAACATCACTATGATAGCAATTTTTAGTTTGACTTTCACGTTATCTGAGGTCAAGAGATTAAATTTCTGTGTGGCTGTGGAAACCGCATGTTTTATTTTCAATTTAATTGAGTCCCACTCAATTTAGTGTAACAAACAATTACTGGCGTCACTCGATGTAGCCATTAGAATAAGACTGTATACAAGTTCATAGGAAATGGCGGTTTTATAATAAGGAATATGGTTGGTTGAACCAGAGAAAGATTGCATTATGTGTGAAAACTATTAAAAAATGCATTTGATCTACCTCTAGATCAGGCCTTTTTTTTTTTTTTTTTAGGATGGGAAATCATCAAATGACTTCTCCCACTCTGGGCGGAGCGGGAGGGAGTGTCAGACTTTTACTGACTAAAACCCATCCATGTTCCTTCCTCGCCTTTTATATTCCAGGGCCGCGGTATCTCTTTCGAACAGGCCCGCAACCTCGGCAGGCTTCGGCCCTTACGGGCCCCTCCCCTTATGCTGACATCTCTTTGAGGCGCGCGTGGAACACGAACGCGCCGTCGACACTGCCTGTCGTCGTCGTTAGACGGACGGACGGCTAGCTAGCCCATAGCCAACCGTCCACAGGCCCGCATCTACGGTGGCCGGTAGCCACCACGTGGCCCCCGACGCCCGGTGCGTCTCCCGCGGCGGCCGGGAAGAGAGGCTCTCTCCCTCTCTCGTTCCGCCACCTCCTTCGCTAGCATGACTGCTTCGCAGAAGGAGGTGACGGCTTCCCATTCCGTCTCGCTCCTGACCATGGATTGAACCAGGGCCGGACGCGAGAGGTCGCCGCCGCCGATCGCTGCTACGAGGACACGGCGGTGCTCCGCCCACGCAGGGCAGACTTCCACCGTGTGCTCCACCGTGTCCTCCGGTCGATCCTCGCAGTGGAGACACCCGGGCGTTTCCTCTCGCCCGATTCGGTGCAGGTACCTCCCGAAACATCCGTGTCCGGTGAGGACCTGCGTCAGGCGGAAGGTGAGGACGCCGTGGCGCCTCTCCAGCCACTCCTCAAAGAGGGGACTTACCGCCACTATCGTGGCGTGCCCTGCACGGGGTTGCGACAGTCGCTCTCTCCATGTCGCCATGAGATCGCGCCGGAGGTCCGTCCGCTGACCGGCAATTTTCCGCGGCAGCAGAGTTTCCCCCCGGCGTAGTACCTCCGCGCGCCACTCATGCAGGCGCGCGAGGACTATCGCCTCCAGATCCCATGGCGGCAAGCAGGCCCGCCGCCTCGCGAGAGATCGTGCGGTACCCACGAACCATCTTTATGGCCACCACTTTTTGGGGCGCGTTCAGATAGTGAGCGGCACGCCGCTTCAACGAACGCGCCCACACTGGGGCCCCGTAAAGGGCCATGGACCGCACGACCCCCGCGTAGAGCCTGCGGCAGGAGGCGTTTGGCCCCCCAAGGTTGGGCAGGAGCCGCCTGAAGGCAGCCCCGGTCCGTTCCAGCCTGGGAGCCAAACGTCGGAAATGCTCCACGAAGTTCCACCGGCTTTCGAGGACGAGTCCTAGGTACTTCAACGTCGACTCGACGCCGATGGATACCCCTCCTACCGTCAGTGTGGATCCCGACGGTGGCGCATTCCGAGGCCCATGAAAGCACATGGCCTCGGACTTGTGCAGTGCCACCTCGAGACCCAGTTGCCGGATCCTCTCAGCGACTATCGCAACCCCGCGTGTCATAGTTTCGGCCGCCGCCTCGTGCGACCTCCCCTGTGCCAACACCAGGGTGTCGTCGACGACGCTGACACCACTAGGGAGGTCCGCGCGCAGCACCCAGTCGTAACCGATGTTCCACAGGGGCGGTCCCAGAACCGATCCCTGTGGGACACCGCATGACATCTCTCGCCGGTTCCAATCTCCGCAGCGACTGAGGTAGATGACGGCCCTGTCCGTCAAATAGTCCCCGACCACACGACGGACGGATGATGCAGCTCCAGGGCAGGGAGTTGAAGGCGTTGGCGATGTCGAGAGACACCGCCAAAACAACCCCACCCCGGGATATTGCATCCCCCGTCGTGAGGGCTCTCACGCGCATGATGGCGTCCACAGTAGAGCGCCCCCTGCGGAAACCAAACTGGTTCTCCGCAAGATTCGGCCCCATCCCCTCAAGGTGCTCGGCGAGGCGATTTGCAATTACTCTCTCAAAGAGCTTGCCCACCTCATCGAGCAGCACAATGGGCCGAAATGCGGACGGATAGTCCGCAGGGCGCCCCGGCTTCTGGATGAGGACCAGTTTCCAACGAAGCGGGAACTGGCCTCTCTCCAAGCATGCGCTAAAGAGCCCTTTCAGTCGGGGCCCGAGAGCCTCCGCATCCGAGGCCAGGACCCAGGCTTTGCCAGGCAAACCATCGGGTCCCGGGTCTAGATCAGGCCTTGGTTGGCAAATATTCCAGAGTATTTGCCAACAAAGGTAAATGTGTGACCAAATTAACCTTATGAAAAGAGTGAAGAGCACCCCCATATGGTTGGTGTTTTCTTACGACCAAATCATTTTGAAACAAAACGTCACAGAAAATCTTTCTTTGATTTTTCTAAGAATCAAGTGACGGTGACACGGCTAGTATATTTCAACCTTACTTTATTTATAGAAACACGTGAGACGTGGCATATTCACTAACCGTAAGTAAGTTATACAAAACGCGGGGCGTTTAGACGAGTTAGTAAGAACCAGTGCCGTAATGTCTATGTGTAGTTCATTATTAGAAAAATGGCTTTCAAGTCTGTCACCACGCCGTGGTGTGCACAGTCGTCTTCATGAAAACGTTTTGTCAAACGTTAACCAGAGAGTTAGTCCCCTAAACTACTCCTAGTTGGCGCTATCACTCTGTCAAGCTTGAAGCAAGAAAGAAGTAAATAGTCCCTATTCTGTTCAACTTTGTATCTATGTCTAATTTTTATTGGTTGTAGATACTGTTAATTTTATGTGTTTTGTGTGGGCTAATAATTTATTTCTTTCTTTCTTTATATCTTGTGCAAAAATCTCAATATACTGGTTATAACACATCACCGCTTCCTCTGACAACTTACACCACAAACAATCGCCAATAATTCTAGTACGAGCGCATTCTCGAGCTAACTGTTAGCTGTTATCATAAACACTGGCTGGCTCACCGCCTCTGCCTCCCCTGGACCGACGCCAGAGAGATTTTAATGTGTATAGACGACAAGACTTAGTTCTGGTAGTGCTTGTTTTGTAGTCTGCACCTAGCATAGCTCCTGCGAGGTTTGTCTGCATTGTGATGACCGATAGAATATGGGAATCGGTAGTCGGTAGTTACTTTTACCGGTATCGGTTCATTATTGTTGCGTATTTTGAAGATTTTAACACCCCTACTAATATTATAAATGTGAATGTTTGTTACGCTTTCACGCGAAAACTACTGAACGGATTTGGATGAAATTTTGCACACAGATAGTTTATAACCTAGATTGAAACATAGAATACTTTTTATCTCGGTAGTAAGATCCCATGGGACAATAATCAAACATCACGCGGGCGAAGCCACTGGCAGAAGCTGCCTAATATTTTTGTATAATTTCGTACGATTGTCATAGAGATTTTAATGTGCAGCAGTGACAACGAAACTAACTCTGGTTGTGGTTATTTTGTAGTATGTTCCTAGCGGGTTCCATCTATCTGGCAGAATCTTGTTGCTCCGAAATTCATTTAGCATAACACACTTGGCATAATTTTCTTTAAACGAATATATTAAAGGCATATTTTTTTTTAAATATACTTGTTGTTTGGCTGAATGTGTGTATGTCCGAATTTGGAATGGCATACTTTTAGATAGCAGAATTTTATTTGGCATAATTACCTTTGGCATTGTTCATATTTCGCATAATTTCGTTTAGAATAATGTTTACTTAGAACGACGATTATTTGATATAATTTCACTTGGCATACTATGAAGATTGCAGAATTTCATTTGGAATAATTTTATTTGGCAGTATTGCCATTTTTCAATGCCACAAAATAGCATTTTTAACCTTAATTTAAAATTAAAATATTATCTTAAAAAGTAAATATGTTGTGCTACAAAAGTTAGTGACAGAAAAGAATCGCTCCAAAACCGACTCCACGTAGTCTTGTTTGCCCTACCCCAAGAGTGTAATTTAAAATCGCGTAGGCGCGGAGGGGCGAGGCGGGCCGCGAGTTGAGGAGCAGGTGGTTGTAACACTCGCCGCCGCGGCTGAGGTTGGCCGGCGAAGCCGGCCAGCAAGCCGAAGCTGCGGTGGTGAGCGTTAAACCCATCTGCGACGAACAGCTCGCGTGGGACCGCCGTAGCCCCGCAGCGCCGGAGCCGTGACAGAAACCATGCCTGCTGCATGTTGCATGCTTGCTTGCATGCTACATGATTGCTGCATGCTTGTTTGTATGCTGCATGCTTGTTTGCATGCTGCATGCTTGTTTGCATGCATGCTGTATGCATGGTATATGCATGTTCAGATGTTTACATGCCTGCTGCATGCTTGCTTGCCTGCTGCATGCTTGCTTGCCTGCTGCATGCTTGCTTGCATGCTGCGTGCTGCATGCTTGCTTCATGCTAGCTTGTATACATGCACGATATAATATGCTTGTTTGCCTGCTTTTTACAGGGAAATAAAAACCAAGTGTTCACAATCAACTGATTTTATGAATTTTCTGTGATATGATAGATGAGTCTTTCCATTATTATGCATATGAAATGTATGCCAAACAATAATTCTAACTGTAAACTTTCTGAGATATGATAGTTCTGCCTTTAAAGACTATCGATATGAAAATTATGCCAATAAATGATTCTGACTGTGAACTTTCTGCGATAAGATGGTTCTACTTTTGAATCTTATGCATATGAAATGTATGCCTGAAGATGATTCTGGCTTACAAAATTATGAGTACGAACCTATGATAAATGAGTATCTGCCAAACTATTTTCTGCGAAATGAAGTTTATGCCATCAGCTGGTATGCAAAATAATATTATGACATAAAAAGTTCTGCTATAAAGGGTGGACCCGTTCCTAGCATAGTAGTTTGTAGTCAATGGTCTTATTTGTCTGCATTGTGATGTGATGACGAATAAAAATGTTTTTTAAAATCTGTCCATTGCATTGTACATCGTGATAGTGTCTGCAAATCTACGAGTACTTATGTCTGAAGCGCGTATTTGCGTGCGATCTTTTATTGAGGTGTTTTCGTTATGTTTGCCAAGTATTAATTGCTTTGCACATTGATAATCATAGTAAAATAAAAATATACAATTTAGTCTTCTCAAAAACAACTCCAACTCAACTCAACTCAAAGTTTTTGAGATTCACATTTTAACATCATGCGTGAAAATTTACTATCCAGAACGAATAAACAGAACAATATTAAAAACGACTGCCAACGTCATAATCCGTCATTGTTTATACCAGGCACAGTTCCAAAATGGTCTCAAGATCGACACATCTTAAACATGACTTCAAGGCCTGAATAGAAACCAAAATAAAGCCCAGTGTAGGAAAACAAAATGTTGAAATGGAGTCCTGTACCTAGCTCAATAGACGTGACCAGAAATGAGCAGTCATAAAATGCAGAAAATACTGCACAAACTCATGGAACCTCAGTCTCATTATTCCACACTTAGTACTTGTATATTTGGCCCAGATTCGCGGGTGGAACGCGCAGGCGCGGGTTGCATAACTCGTAACGACCCAGGAAACAAGTTCAGTTCACATCTAGGTTCATACAGGCTGGCTGGAGAAGGTCGTTATCGATCCCGCTTGCGTAACTCAGCGGTTGGGGCCGATAGCGGTACTATGTACTGGGTATTGGACCAATACATAGTACTGAAGTAGGTACCTATGCATGGATACTTCAGCTTAAAGAAAGCCTAGGCAGATTCGAAGATAAATCGACCGTTGGACATGTTAGCGATAAGGTCATCTTAGTATAATGCCGAGGTTTTCAAGCATAAATCCATGAAAGATTAGGTCCATACTTATCTAAAGATCATCAGTTGAAAACCCCCTTGATACCAACATATACGACATTTTTGGATGTTATAGTTCTCTAGTCGGATTTTTTACCACCATCCCATGGACTTAGTAAATGGGAAAAATCTTGTGCAACAGCCAAGCCACAGTGAGTCGCATGGTGGATTACACATTACAGTCCACCCCATCACAGAGAGGAGGCCTCTGTCCGAGCAGTGGGAATATTATAGCCTGATTATGCCTGGTAACCATACATAATGTTTATGCCTGGTAACCATACATAATGTTTATGCCTGGTAACCATACATAATGTTTATGCCTGGTAACCATACATAATGTTCAGAAGTAAACAAACGTTTTAAGCTGTTATACTGCCGTTGACATGAACAACTCCCTACCCTTCGAAAATCGGTCTGAAATGTCAGGGTTGAAAGCATTACGTAAGAGGGCGGTCGGGTGATGCTACGTAGCAAAATGTTGTAGTATGCAAATCGACTGAAGATACGAACGGCAGATATACTAAAGTACCTACAAAACATTCATAGTTCAGAATGAACTAATAGAGTATTTCATAGTGGGCTCTGAAACTCACATATTACTGAAATATCAATGGAATTCAAAGACTTTGTTCGTTGTTACGAAATGCTTTAGATTCGAGCGGTAATAAATTTTCTACCAGTTTATTGGCTTGCTATAAATTATCGTCATTCAGGACTAAGAAATAGTTTACATGAACGAATTGGAACGACGTAAAGAATGAATGCAAGCTGGTACAATGGTGTGTTCAATGTTTTACTGAACGAGTTTAAATAAACAACACCGTACCTATTGTAGTTGGTGACTTACTCGTACTGTAAACTAACATTTAAGTACATAACGTATGTTAGTTTTATTGAACAATCTGTAACCTATAGGCCGAGTAACGGTGGAACAAAGCAGGTTCAAAGATAACTTGCAATGGTTTTGTAGTTCAACATCATGGATATTTCCTTTGAATTTTGGAGGGCCCAAAATAAATATTAGACGATAATAATACATGAAGCTGAAACTTTTAGAAACCTATTTCATAGTTTCATTTAGTAATATTGATTTATCGATCGAAATAGCGAAACAAAATTTTTGACAGCTATTTGCGACTTTCAAAACGCAACCTCATAATGACAAGCGGATGAACTCATCAGCTGATGGGGAAAATAAAGGAACGACGTAAGTACAATACAAATGGTAAATCGATAAGAAAATAAACCAAATGTCATGGACATGGAAGACATTGGGTATCATAAAAAGTGGTATTTCAGGAAGGTTAACTCATTTGGGTATTCGAGTTTCGGCACACATTTTGTTAGCGCAACTACTTAACGCCACGATGGGCGATTCTTTTGGTTATTTTCTGTAGTTGTTTTACGTAGACTGCAATTTCACAAATGCGTAAGTTTCCGAAATTTTCATACGTGAATGGCTTAACAGATTGATGGTAACCAGTAGACCATACACCTGAGTGACGACATATTAGGACATAGTTATGATACTTATTCTTATTAAACATAGACTGTTTCCGTGGAATGATTTCAGACATACATATGCGGGCGAAGCCGCAAAAGCCAGTACTTTAGGTACTGGCTTTAAAGCTGTTAGAGCTAGTAAGTATAACATAATTTATGCATTCATTATACTCTATGTCCTATAAAATATTATGAAAGAAACTATGGAGATGTAAAACATTTTAGTTAAAAACGAGACTAGCAACAGTAGGTAGGTACCTCGATAAAAATCAATTTCTTCAAAGTCACTTAAGTTAAAGGCGTGGGAATATCTGCACCTGAATTATTAATATTCCTTTCAATGCCAATGCAGTCAGAAACGATTATCTTGCCTATAACAACCTATATCTAGGAAATCAATACCACCAGGTAACTGACGGTTTATGTAGCAAAGCATCTCTTCCATCCATTTAAAATAAGTGACAATATATATTTTTCTTTCAAACCGTAGAACTTTCGAACTTCAGAACTTATTGAATACCTTTTGTGAAGTAACATGAAAATTTAATATTACATAAGTGGTCTTTGTCAAATCCCTCGGGAAGATAGTGTGAGTTTATTCATAGGTAGTAGGTAACTACTGATTTCTAAAACCGAATATAGGTACACTAACACAATACAAAAACGTAATATAGGTATTTCTGGTCATGTTGTACATCGAAATACATACTTATCTAATTGAAGCGCACAATACAGTATCACTTTAGAAACCCTGAAATACCCCTTTGAAATTCCCAAAGTTATATTTCAAACGTTATACATAAACGTTATTAAAGTTATTTAGATCGGACCGCAAAAGGCACAGGTATGATGTGCCCGATTAATTAAAAAGTTACCACGTAATATACAAATTTTCATCCGTTGGGGCCTAGGGGGCGTAAAACCCGCAGTGTTGAAAGGTCGGGTCCCCAAGCCCCCCACCCCTACGGGGTTGTGGGGGGTGTTACATAACATGACCTACATGGACAGACCAGCTGGGAATCAAGTTGGAAACACTTGTATTTCTGAAGAAGTTATGTTTGTACTTAAACTTATGAAATTTTTGACTGTTTTCACTGAGTCAATTTTTCTATTGGATAAATAAAAACTGTTGTTCCAGGAAACAAGATTAAAATGAGGGCCTAATAGCCCATTTCAGTTTCCAAATTTACTAGAAGAAAATGGCAGTATGACCTAGATGTTGAGAATTGGAAAGAGATATACAGCCTGTATAACTGTATAATACCAGATAAAAATAGTATAGAACAAACTGTATGAAACGATCTGCTATACCTACAGCGTGTACCTACTAAAGAGTTGTGATCTGAATCTCAGCCTGAAATATGAATTTCAGGCTGAGATTCAGACCTTCAAACCATTTTTTTATGGGACCACTATCGATATCACGAACACATCACCAGCTTTACTTTTCCTATACATTTAAGTTGCATATTGAAGTGATGTACTGGACAGCGCAAAGTTTATCGAAACTATATGATACTTGCAAACCAGATAGAACAAAACTGTCGTAAAAGTTGAAACGGAGTCACGAGTCTCAGCAGTGAGAGAAGAGAGCTATTGAGAAGAAGGTACAAAATTTTACCACAACACGCTGAGCCAATAAGCCACAAATCTTACAATATTAATATCGAGGTAACTATTTGATCGAAGCTATGTAATTATACATAAAGGGTCATTGCATTTTTTTTTCTCCATCATAGCTTTAACTTTCTAGTTATGGAGATATTGGGGGTCAAAGTTCAAACTTTTTGACAAGTTTTTATTGTATGAATTTTACTTTAAACTCCTCTATGGAATCGACCAACGCGAACCGTGCACCTTTTTCGACGTTTTATAAGTGCCCATCCAGGCCTATGTGAAATAAAATATTTTGATTTTGTTTTTGATTTCTATGATCCCCGTACTATACAATCTATCTATCAGCATAATGTTTTAAGTTCGTTACATTGAATACTATCACAAAAAATGACATTACACTCCCAAAAAAAAAAAATCCCAGCAATAATTTTTGCGTAAAGTTATTTAGTTTGATGTAAGTACAGAATGCTTGGTTGACGGTTACGCGATGAGGTTGTTTACACCCTGTGTCAACGACAGACTTCCACCAGACGGTTAGAGCTAATAATAACCAACGAGCACACATGGTGTCGAGATGATGCTAATGGGTAAGTGCCAATCAACACATACGTTACCAACATGAGTGAGAGATGAACTTATACAGGAATGTACGCTTGAGATGTTTGCCGGGCTTACATGGTAGCATATGGACTGTGAAACAGATTAGCGACGAAGTAATTAAATGTAATAATGAATTTAAATCGTTATGTTAAAGATTTTATGATAGTGCGTATAGGTTTATTCGTTTCAAATTTTAAACATAAATAGGTAAAGATATTATATTGCTAAGTATATAAAAAAATCTTATTAATAAAAAATTGGAAGGTATTGTTTGTATAACGGTTGTAACTGGTAAAATGATTACCTGATCGTATAAAACTTCAGAAAGACACAATCGTAATAAAATAAACCAAATATTGTCAAAATTAAAAATAAGTAATAGTTATTAAGTAGCTCACAAAAAAATAAGAATTCTAGACTACTTAATTACATAAAATATAAAAAGATTTACTCACATTGCGTAGTTAATGGCGATAAACATGTACCACAAAGTGAACACGATAATGCCTTGAGAGCCGCCGCCGCCGTCGCCGCCGTTAGCCATGGTGTCACCTTAAGAACCGAGCCTCCAGAGTGAGTAGATGCTATTCTAGTCCACAGATCCCAGTAACAGTACCACCTCAGATGTCTTTAGTATCAGTGACGATATCACTCGCGATTCCACCAGCAATAATACCAATGTCAATAAAGCTGCCACTGGTGACAATGCCACCAATAACAATACTTATGCTACGAGTACCAGCGATGTTCTATATGGAGAAGCTACTAAACTAGTAACAACACTACAATACACTGCTAATGTCACCTGCGATGGCGCTGGCAAAAATTACCAAGGCTACTAAAGATACCACTAGCAATGGTGGTGGTATTTTACCAGGATCGCCACTGGCAATGCTGTTAAAGCTACCAGATATGCGTTACGTGAGAATCTACTAATGCAACTATAGTTGCCGCAAGAAACTGCCTAGAACCTAGGATGTCCCTGGTGAAACCCCAGAAACGCTACTGAAGAGAGTGTTGGGACTACAAAGAAGCTACTGGTGAAATCGCTCGTATCAAAGCCTCTAGTTATACGGCTAATGCCACTGATAAGAATGCTACTAAACTTGGCAATTTGATTTTGTTTCTGGCTTTTATTATTATTATTAAAACCGCTGCTACTCTTTGGTTCTTGTTCTGGTTTTTTAACTTTGATTCAGCTGTTTTCAAAGTAGTTGCCAGGGCTTTCAATAAAGGTTTTTAGTCGGTTCTTATAGTAGATTCTGTTATCAATGTCGGTTATTCTA
Organism: Xestia c-nigrum; assembly: GCA_916618015.1. Classification (NCBI taxonomy): domain Eukaryota; kingdom Metazoa; phylum Arthropoda; class Insecta; order Lepidoptera; family Noctuidae; genus Xestia; species Xestia c-nigrum. Next base: position 4,960,011 of record OU745245.1, on the reverse strand, counting down.
GGATCGTGGACTGTTTACTGTTTTTTTTCTACTTCGACGTCTTCGATTGCGGGGAAACGTCTGTAACATATTTGTAAATTGAAGTTAGTAAGACATTTAATTAACCCAGCTATAAGTAAATAAAATTGAAGTGTCTGTTTGTAATATCAAAATAACTGGTTTTTACTGAATGCATATACGGCACTAATAACAAAAAAATGTTGTCCGTCTGTCTGTTTGTCCGAAACGACTGGACCTATTTCGACGGTACTTTTACTGGCAGAAAACTGATGTTATAAGGTGCAACTAAGGCAATTTCACGGGAACGAAGGTAAGAACCAGTGATAAGAGGAAGTCGGTGACTGAAAAGTTGTGTGGTAATCGGTTGTCGTTGGTATGGGCATGTGATGCGGAGTAATGAGGAAAATGTCTTGAGGACAGTTTTGCGTATGGAATGAGGAATGGGTATAAGAGTAGAGGCTAAAGGAACGATTCGATGGCTGGACTGTGTAAAAGATGATATGGCAAGAACACTTATAGTATGATTAGATGACGAGTAAAAAAGAAGTATGGAAAAAGAAGATATGCCTCCGCCACCCTTAATTAATTGGGATACGGGCAAGAGAATGATGATAATCCCCAAATGCGTCTTAAGTCACAACAAGTGCATAGTGGAAAAACCTCCAAATCTGAATGATAGACTGATTTCTGTGTAACTCAGAACTCTAAAGAAAGCCTCTACGGACAAAAAAATCTGTTTAGTGTCCACTAAACAGATTTTTTTATAGTGAGGGCAAAGGACGATATAGTTATAGTCACGGGAAACATCCTGGATGAGGGACAGAAGGACATGGAACTGAAGGAAAAGGAGGGCTATACCCAGCAGTGGGTGATGATGATAATGATCGATGACGGCTAAATATTGAAGAGATTTGTTTCAAGTCCCGATCTCCAAGTCGCAGGCAAGAGTAAAGCTTGACTCACGCTAGACCGTGTCGGGTACGAGCTGAGTATCGAACGTGCAAATTTTGAATGGACACAGTCATATGCTTCCAGCCGCTACCGAGCAACGTCCATACAGAATTACACGGTCGACAATCGGCTTGGACCCGGCACGGTGTTTTTTTTTATAGGATAGAAAATCATCAAATGACTCCTCCCACTCTTGGAGGAGCGGGAGGGAGTGTCAGACTTTAACTGACTATAACCCATCCATGTTCCAGGGCCACGATATATCTTTCGAACAGGCCCGCAACCCCGGCAGGCTTCGGCCCTTGCGGGCCCCTCCCCTTATGCTGACATCTCTTTGAGGCGCGCGTGGAACATGAACGCGCCGTCGACACGGCCTGTCGTCATAAGACGGACGGACGTCGAGCTAGCCCATAGCTCACCGTCCACAGGCCCACGCCTATTGTGGTCGGGGGCCACCACGGCCTGCGTCATCTTTAACATGCCTTTCATTCAGAAAATAAGTTGCTTACATGCGTATGCGATTGCCTATACCATACTATTGTTTTCTAGTACAGGCCGGAACTGGTTTGATATTTACATTCTCGTTGTATATGAAATTGATGTTGATATTTTTTATTACCATTATTATTTCATTGACATGTCTTTTTGAGTTTTGTAGAAAAGTATTTATAAAATTGACAATATGGCACTTTGACAGTGTCTAAGGAGTTTTTATGCCATTCAATGAGTTTTTATTTAGGTAGAAACGTCTGGTTATGTTAATAAAACAGCCACGTGGTAGTCCCAGTGGCCCAGTGGTGGTGGACACGACTTACGATCAATAAGTCGTGGGATCAAACCCATTCAGACGCATTACTTTATATAATTTGTTTCATCACCACTGCTCTAAAAACCGTGAAGGAAAACATCGTGAGGAAACCGGCATATCCTAGAACCACCAAATTCGAAGATATCTGACATTTACCAATCCACACTGGGACCGCGTGGTGGATTATAGCCCATTCCCTCTTATAGAGAAGAGGCCTGTGACCCAGCAGTGGGGACATTAATAGGCTGACGATGATGATGATGACGAAGTTACTGTTGTGTCTACTGCTTATTGAGATAAGTTGAAACCTAACCCTCAGGAATGCGATGTGCGGGAGTCGGGGCCTATATCACAAAGGGGGTGAACAAAAATCATGGAACTCGTTACCGTCACCTAACGCTTCGTAGCACTCGTAGCCGATCTCTTACGGCGTAGCATGGCGTAGGCGTGCGCAGGGCACAACCCGTAGCACTACTTAGGCGTGCGCGGGGCACAACCCGTCTCACTACTTAGGCGTGCGCGGGGCACAACTCATAGCAAATAGGTTACTTTGTTTTCACTTCAATCGGCGGTCCCCAAAACTGCCCCGCGTTTTTTTTACTTATCCCCCAAATAACACAATCGCATCTATAAACGGACTATTAGATATCTAATAGAATTTAATTTAATTGTCTACCATAAGAGTAAAATATCTCCCTAGTAGTAAGCAAGAACGCTTATAGACATAGTTTAGTAAAAGTGGGCACAACCTTATCCGTTCTCATAAGAATGAGTTAAGAAAACATGAATAGATAGAGATAAGAGTTGTAAATTCTCAAATTGTCTGTAGAGATTTTTCTAGAGCCTCACTAAACTGTTTATAGACCACAATTTTTACTAGTAGATAGTTTATAGATAAAGTTGAGACCTTTGAAGAAGTCTTTACTCGTCAAGTTTTTAACCAAAATTAACTCAAGACTATCAACTTTAAGTTACATTTGATTTGTAATAGACAAGGACACATAATGGCGCAGAACTTACAAGAGTTATTTAAACTTATAATTGAATTGCATCATGGCGTAACAAATTTCTTATTTTACTTGTGTTTTAGCTAGTTGATAATGGGTAAACAAGCAAATCTATATGCGATTGACATTCTATCGTCGAATATTATGTAAAACTCTCTTAAAATAAGAGCGCCCGCTGTAAATGCAAGATTTAATATTTTTTTTACCACATATGAATATTATTTTTAATGAGATTTTTTTTTAAATTGATTTTAAATGCTTAAAATATTCATTTTATTAGAAATATAGTTATTTAAAACATATTAAATGTTTAATTAGAGATAATTTAATAATAAAAACATAAAAACAAGCATAAGAATATGTATCGAAAATCATTTGAAGCAAAAGTAGATCATAAAAATGGCGTCAAGATAAAATTTACTAGAAAAACGAATTTAATAGAACAAAGACTCTAGAGAATTTTCTGTAGTATGGCTCTAGCACTATGACAAGAGTAATTTCACTTGCTACATACTAAACTATCTAGTGAAAGAATAAACCGATTTATGAATAGTTTAAGATTACCTAGTAACTGTCATCTATGTATTCCTTTTTATCTTCTCACAGTATTTCTAGGCGTTCATCAGTGAATAGGTAATTTGATGTGTTGTGAACGGCAGACCATTTTATGCAATAGCAGAGCAATTTAATTAATCAATTCAAGAGGGTAAATAAAAGATATTTCTGTTTTATCTATAGACAATGTGTAAAATAGCAGGTACTCGTATGTATAGATTAGAATGGGCCAGAATTCAACTTTCGACCTTTTGTACGTAGGTAGTCCATCAATGTTAACATCGATTGTCACTATTTTGTTCTCTGTCAAATTTTGAAAATATCTTGTGAGATTAATCTTCAATCCGTGATGCCAGTATTCGCCACTACCGATTTTTTTCATTTCAATCGTTCTTGGAGTCTGGAGCAATGTTCTCGGATCCTTTGGTAGAGTATCAGGTTGAAAATTATTTATTATTTGAAATAAGTACTTCAAGGCTATGTGAGTTATAGCATGAGTTGCTGACCACTGGCGCGCAGATCACTATTGAGGCAAGTGGATCGAATTTCATCGTTGTCATTTGGATTGTTTTCATCCGAGTCGGACTGCTCACTAACGTAATTTTGTGATGTTCTAGGAGACACTTCAAATTCAGTTGTATCTTCTGTCTCAGAACAATTTCTTGCGTTTTGTTAGGAAGTTACGAGAAAGTTCCGATTCGGAATCTGAATTATCTTGAATCTCTTCTTCTTCTTTTTTTCTTTTTAAATATTTGCTGATTTTTCGACGAAAGCCACCAGAACTTTTAATTTTTTTCACTGTCTCCATTGCATAAAATAATCCAATTCAAATATTTAATACAAATGCACTTAACTAAGCCATTTTTAGGAATAAAACCACTAAATACACGTTTTAACTATCACTTTTTTAGACAAACTAAAAAATATCTATTAAAGTATTATAACAAGACTTAAGTGTCTTAATATACAAAGATAAGAGTACCAATAGCTAAATAATAGAAATAATAGAATGTTTCATCTTAAAATATACCATCTTTTCTATAAAATTGCTTCAAGTTAGGTACCTTTAGGCTTTATTAACTATTTGTAGAGCATTTTATCCTAAAACATTCAATATACCTATAGACATACTTGAAATAGGTGTGCTATAGAACAAGTGCTCTAAAAATAATCGAGCTTGAGAAAAAAAACTCTATAAGAATACATTTTCTTCATTGAAACCATCTTTAGAAAGCTCCTATCTAAAGATTAACCATGAATAGACTGTCAGTAGACAGATTTGTTTTAAACCTCCTAGACTGTGTTACTTGGGCCCTGTACTGCCCCACCGCTGGGCAAAGGCCGCCCACTCCCCATTCCTTTCCAACTCTCCCGTCGTTTTGCCATATATGGCAGGAACGAGTCCAAAAAGGCCTCCCTCGGTCAAGCCGATCGTCTTCAGGCGTTCTTATACCTGAGTTGGTACCACCCTTCCTATTTGCGCTCAAAGTTGGGTATGTGGCGACATCTATACCGCCAGAGACTAACTAAACTAACATTATATCCTACAAGGCGATACTAAAGTTATGTTACGGTAGTTGTGATTTACGTAACGCGGAACCCAGAACAGTCTGTTTGGTGGATCCTCGATTTGCAATAGACGATATGGAACTCTCTACCTACCTCCCATGGTGGCTTCACGTACCTATTCATTCGGGCTAATTATATAGCCCTAGGCCTAATAATCCTTATGACTTACCAACGTACTTACCTACCACCCAGCGCGGCCTGCTCACATCATGGACTGTCCGTGTACGCCGTTATTGTTAAGCGGCACTAACCTTTTGAATAAAGAAATTTACACAAAAATAGTGACTTACTTATTGCACCGATGTATTTAAATAATAAGCTCGTGTATGACATAACTATTAAAAAGAAATCTATTTGGCTATGGATGTACACTTACGATGATACTGGTAACTGTAAGCCCCTTTGTACACAAGGCTACAAACATCTTCGATACTCTACGATTTTAGTCTTCAAGCGACTGCCGCCATACAAATCCATAATCTCGACGACGCGACTCGTGTTCGAACTTCAGTGGTTTTGTATGGCGGCAGTCGCTTGAAGACTAAAATCGTTGACTATCGAAGATTTTTGTAGCCTTGTATAAACGAAGGGGCTTACTGTTTGCCTGTGTCATGCCACTGCTGAGCAAAGGCCTCTGAGGACCCATGACTTCCAAACTCTCCGATCCAGAGACAATGTGTACCACTGGTCGTTGGTTTTGTCCAGCTCGTCCCGCCATCTCCTGCGAGGTCCACTGCGTCGCCTTCTGGCTGTGTCAGGGCTCCACATTGTGTTTATTTTGGCCCACAGCTCGTCAGGCATACGGCAGATATGGCCAGCCCAGTCCCACTTTAGCTTGGCGGCTTTTTGAGCAACGTCAATGATTTGTGTTTTGAAGCGCAGTGTGGTGTTGCGCACATGGTCGGTAAGTTTGACGCCTAAGATGCTGCGCTCTATTGGATGATACGGGTGCAGATATATAAGGTGTTAAAAAATTAACTACAAGAAACTTGAGAAGTTGTTTGGAATCACAAATTAAAAAATAATCACGATAAGTTTTTTTATAAGTAACGATCCGTTTAAAAAATATGCAATATTTTCACTGCGAAAAAAATTATTGAATGTACTGTGACTGCACCGTGCAGAGCGCCGCGCGCGTGGTCGTTCACCCCTGCGACAGCGCAAACGTAGACAGCTGATTCTAACTTTCCCATCACATTTTGCAGACTTTGGACTGGCAATGTTTTTTTTTGCTTGTAAGTATTTTTTTTTATGTATTTGTTTTTTGATACCGAGCACGAACACGAAATTATTGCAGTTATTTTTTTAACACCTTTATATTTTCATAGCTGTTCCCCGTGGGTTCCCTCGCGTTATCATCGGAAATTATTGGGGACTAGCAGACGTCTCGCGGTTTCACCCGCACAGTTCCCGTTCCCGTGGAGTACGGGGATAAAATTTAGCCTATGTTACTCAAGGTGAATGTAGCTTTCCAATGGTGAAAGAACTTTTGAAATTGGCGCAGTAGTTTTTGAGTTAATTCATTACAAACATACACACACAAATACATTTTTTTCCTATTTATAATATTAATGTAGGTACCTAGATGTGGTTATTGTCTTATTGTAATACTTTAGTAGAAACAGACAACTTATTTGTGTCACAATTGAGCGAGTAGCGAATCTATTGACAACATTTATGTTACTAAAGACTACAAAATTACGGAGGTGAGAAAAAAATCGTTTTGGACTTCTAGTTCAAAATTTCGCATCAGCTGACGCATTTAGTAGTATGGTCTGATTTGTATCTGTCTCGACCGATGTTCCTTATAAAAAGTCGACCACTTTGATAGTCGTCCAGTTTGATAGTAATTGTCCTGTTTGATAGTTTAGTAGGCGAGAGCGTCAGCCTAGAGTAATCTGCGAATCTTCTGGCAAAAGCCTTCTATACGAATGCCGAACAGCTATGTATAACACACCGCACTGAGAAGGCCAACGGTGGAGAAGAATCCCCAAAGACTGTCTGCCCACGAATCAATCTTCGCGACCGCAGAGCTAAAAAATTGTTATCCAAAAGCCCCCGCTCCCGGTGGATTAAGCAGCAGATATCTGTACAGCAAACGGCAAACTTAAGAGGCCTGCGGAGCATGCGAATTTCATACAAACTTAATACCAAAATAAATTGTAAATCAAACATATTCTTAAGGTAGTGTATATTTAGTTTGATTGGATTACAGAATATATAGGTTCCCAAAGACATATTTTGAATGTCTACTGATTTAAACAAGAGCTATGAGAGAAATAAAGTTTCTATAGAAATTTAAAATTCCTCATATCTCGTCTTTATATCATTGTCCTTTCAAAATATTTATTTGGGTACATACATATTATTTAATCCAATCGAAATAAATAGACGCTACCTTAAGAATGTTTGATTTTCATATTATTTTGGTATTAAGTTTGTATGAAAAACACATGCTCCGCCGGCCCCTTAAAGGCGTGATGTTATGTAATGTTTAGTCTGATAACAGAAAAATACACAAATGTTTTAACAATATTTTATTATAACATATTATGTAGATGTATATATAACACAGTTGTATATAAAATCTATTATTATTACATACAATATTATTACTTATGTAAAGAGTATAGTATATTAGGGGTCTGCATAAAATAACAATATTTATATAAATCTCACTTTATATCAAATGACATTTAAGTTTCACTTGCTGCAAGTTTTCACCATGCTTTATTGAGCAAACTTTGCTTAGTTCAAGTGTGTTATTTTTATTCAAATGAATACATAACGAGCTACCATCATTGCAAAAATAAAATGAATGATATGTACATACGCGTTCATAGGGTCCTGGGTTCGAATCCCGGTAGGAGCAAATGTTTGTGTGATGAGCATGGACATTTGTTTCCGAGTCATGGATGTTTATATGTATAATAAGTATGTATTTACAAACAAAAAAGTATATATGTAGTATATCAACTATCTAGTGTCCACGACACAAGCTTTGCTTAGTGTGGCACTAGGTGGCGCTGTGTTAATGTCCAGCGATATTTATTTATTTTTTTATTTTTTACTTTTAAAATTAAATAGACCATAGGCTTGCTTATTCGAGTTTCACAAATTGAAGGTTTTAAGAAAAGTTTTGTTTAATGTTGCGACATTTAAAATAAAAAAAATGGCAACAGACACTTCCAATATTTTATAAAATTAACATTGGTGGATAAAAATTCCACTAATAGTTGGTAAATTTTTATCTTTACGTATTGTTGAATGCTCATTTTCATTAGATTGGAATTTTAATAATATCACATTACTGGCTATAGTCTACAATAAAATTTGTAAAACTTTCAGTTTTATCTCATTGTGCAATGTGGCGAAAATCAGCTTGTATATGTTACCGGCCAAACCCGATTTCAGGACAAACAATTTTTTGCCTAGGCCGACTTGGGGCACTCCGACACAGATAGATTAGGTTAGCAGGGTATGGCGGGGTCGAATGAGCGAGCGAAGCCAGTGAATAGCAGCGATTTCAGGGCAAAACTAGTTTGTCCTGAAATCGTGTCTGGCCGGTAACTTTTAAAAGAATAATAAAACATAGAAAACAAATGGAGTCCTTATTTTATTCTTGATTTGACTGTGGGAGATGAGAGATCTTTCGGTGCGTGAGTGACCATATTTACAAACGATGCCCGTTACTTGTGTTCTTATTTGCGAAATCGTTTAGTGAAATTGTGTTAGTTCTGATTTTGGTCAGTTCAAATAAATCTTTTAGATTACAATAGACACAGAAATACTGTTTCAGTAGATAACGTAGCTTTAACATGTTTACAACAAAGAAGATCTCTCATCTACTCCACACATTCTTCACACTCCATTTGCTATCTACTCCGTGTTTAAGATCTAACAAGCGGTGATGGTGAATCCCTTCTCCAGTTTCTCCACGTATTGCTTGCGAGCGTCCATGTTGTCGGCCGGCCGGTTGTGCGGCAGCCACACCGGCTCGCCGATGAAGAAGCGTTTCGCTTTTATGTAGTTCTGAAATTTAAGAAAATGCGAATTACCGTTACTATTTTTCAATTGTTGAGTATTTTGTTGTGGTTAATAGGTAAGACCAAGAAGAACAATATAAGAAAGACCAAGAACAAGAAAAACCAAGAAAGAAGAAGAAACAGATCGAGAGATTTTTTCAGTTTCTGTGATTTGTCAATTCCCGCAAATAGGGTGTTCCAGATAATCATTGCAATCACAATATAACAAAACCTTATTTTAAAACAGCATCATAGAAAACATTTCAAAAGCAACCAAGAAAATCAAATGTGCAAGAAATAATAATAACAAAGGGGTTTGAACTTTTTGGCCGGATTTTCTTCCGCCATTTTGTTTTTTTTTTCGAAGTAGCGGGGCCAGGCATGAGAAGATGTTCGTGCACCTGTGTTGAGGCATTTCGTTCGGCTGGTGATTACTGGGGAGGTATCTCCCTATTGGTTTTCTTGACGGGATGGGGTGTCACAGCACAGGGGTATCTTATTTTTATGTTTGGTTTAATTATTCTGATGACTGTTGTTTCTTGTAATTGTATTAAAGTACTAACAATAGTTCCTAAGTTTTTGTATAACTAACCCCAAAAAATATATTTGATTTGATTTAATTTGATATATAGGTCTATATGAAACGATAGCTGGTATTAATACGAACAAGTTTTGTATTAGGCTGAACATTCCATCAGTGAATGGACTTTAACTTTGATAACTCATATCTTGGAAACGTGGCACTTTAGAACATTTTGTCTCTTCCAAAACTTGTTTGTATTGATAACAGCTATCGATTTATAGGTATTATAGGTCTATATAGGTCTTATACGTGGCCACTACTTTGTAAAAAAAAACAAAATGGAAACAAATCAAGCTACGTTTCATACAAAAAAAAATCCAAGCCCTTTAGCAATAGAACCATTACATTAATAAAGAACAGAGAACTGTTAAATAATAATCGAGAACAAAACAAATAAATTGACAAACTAGTTAAACGAAGCTTATGAAAAGACGTTAGATATTGCAATACCCAGATTGTTAAATCAGCTTCACTAAGCAGTACTTTTTTAAGATCTGCCAAACAGGGAATTACGTAAAAGAAAATCCTGGATTTCCAATTTAAAAGTCGAAAATGGGACAAAACAAAGCAACTCAAGCAAAATCATTGAAATATCAACAAAGCAATCTTTATCAGGAGCAATATATTATAAACAGCTCCGACACTTAATTTATTATTGCCCTGACTCTGTTGTGTTCAACTTGCTCTTCGCGAGATGAAATTCAATAAAAGCCCTGGAGTAGACGGAATAACGACAGAAGTTTTAAGTTAGGACGAAATGTTCTTGTCCCACACATCACATCTTTCTTCAACACTATATTACACACTGGCTAAATCGCCCTTCAAATGTGCCATTCAAACATATTCCTACTTCACAAGCAAGGAGACAAAGCAGACATCTCTAACAATCGACCCATAAGCCATTCACACTTGTATAAACTTTCCATCAAAGGAACAGAACATTTGAAGACGACCTTCTGGGCCCTTAAAGAACATATGAAGTGAGGCCTGCCACTAACATTAAAAATAAAACTAGACGACGTGTGCATCCTGCCCGTCCTAACTTACAGTGTACAAAGTTGGTCACTTACTGAGCCACAGAAGTCCAAACACAAGATTTGCCAGCGAGCAATTGAACTCAGCATAATAGGTTTAAAGCGAACAGATCGCGTTAGAAACACAAACCGGTTTGGAAACAAAACAGCCTGGCTGAAAAGGGAGTGGGCCACTTGGCACGGATGCACCCGGAGAGATGGGCAAAGATCGTCACACACTGGACGCCTGAGGAACGACAGCGCTGTCGAAGTCGACCTCGACGAAGGTGGCGCGATCACGTTTGCAGGGCCAACATGGCCGGAGATTGCAAAAGACAGAGAGGTATGCAAGGAAGGATAAAGGGGAGAACTTTGCCCAGGAGTGGGACACTATGTAGGCTAGCAAAAAGTAACCACTAATTCATCCATCTTCATATGCTCATCATACATTTTCAATAAAACAAAACTGTGTTCACTGCTCTGTGTTTGTAGTAATATGTTATCTCCCTCAGGCGATGATACTTGCGTCAAGACCCGCGTGCATCACTCGTTGCCTCTGCGCGAGTACCGTCGCATCGCACATTCTTTCATTTGTTTTCGCACGTGTAGCTCATTGCCTACCAGTAAAAGCAAAAGGCGATGATACTAACATTAGTGTCAAGCGTGAACCGATGGTAGATGCCGCTGGGGATGACGATCATGTCTCCACCGCTCACAGCGATTCGGATCCACTGGTCGTTACCGTCACGCACGTCGAAGTAACCGGAACCGTCCAGTATGAACCTGGAACATTTGGAAAAGATTTTTAGACATTTCACACTTGAAATCATCATATTCTGCCCTTAGCTAGCCATATCATCTTTCGCACAGTCTCTTTCCGCTCTTTAATGTCTCTAAAACGTACTTCATCAATACTATACAAAATACATTAAGTACTAGAAAGGCAACTGATGGAGGTTGGTTGTATCTCATAAAAAAGCATTATTATTATTTTGAAAAAAGGAAAACCATCAATTGACTTACAACTAAATGGTTCACATTTCAAGTTATAGTGAACTAGCATGCTACCCTGGCCTTGCACATGCATTGACAAATAAGAAAATTTTATAGAGATTTGAATTTACCAAATAATCATTAAGTACATCATTCTAAACCCTGGAACATAGAATTTGTTTATCTTTAAAAATTCGGCGCGCACCTGCATAGTCAAAGATTTTTTTTATAATTACCGATGAAAAGTTTCTTTTTAGATATATGTCACCGTAAAATTGTCAAACATGTTAGATTGTAATCTCCCTAGCGAGATTGTAAACTATCGAAATATTGTCAACTGAACATACTCTGCTTACAATATAACGCATTATTTTTCCGTAGATTGTAATCTACCGAAGTGAAACCCTAATATTGTGAAATACCTTATCTCCTCATCAGTGTGCAAATGTTCAGTGAAGAATGACTTCAATTTCTCCTCGTAGTTGGGTAGGCAATCCTTGGAGCAGGTCATCTCATCCTCATATGTGTATCCACGCTCCTTCTTCAGCTTGTCCAGAACTCCATCAGTAGAGTATGTGTCCACGTTCAACTGGAATTATAGTTGTAAATCTGTTTTAGTATTAATTTAAGATATTAGTCACTGGCCCGAAAGTCTAACAACCAGTCTTGCCAAGAGGTTTCATATTGGTTTGACGAGTTAAGAGAATAATTAGTTAACTTAAGACTCCTATTACACTTTCTTACGCAAATTCATGATTTTTGATTCTGTAATTTTCAGCAGCAGAAACATATTTTAATTATTTGCTTATGAATAACGATACTGCCATTCTCTTTCTTGAAAGTTGGGGTAACACATTTTCATATTTCTTTTAGTGTAATTTATTATAAATATTTTACGAACTTAATTTGCAAGACGATACTCAAATTCACATAGTTACATTCTATTCTTATAAAAGCTACAATTACTAAAAGATAAGTTGAATGTTTTACTTGAATGTTGGAGTTCTAGAATTTCATTAAATTCCTTGATTTTTCGTGTTGTGTTGATATGTCCAATGTAATACAAGTCATTGTTTTCAAATTCAACAATCAAGTTTATGTTACTTAATATTAAACATTGACTCAATGGTTGTATATGGGTAGTCAGTAGGAGCCCAAAAGTCTTTCTGACAACCAGTTTTTATTATGGGGTTTTGTATTATCAAATATTTGTGGAGAAGCAGTCACTCCATGTAAAATACTGGCTTGTAGCTGAAGCTGGTTAGAGCGAAAGCCAAGCTGAAAAGGCTTAGCAAACAATGATATTATAAGGGAGAAACGCTAAGGTACACCAGTTATTACAAAAGGACTGCGTTATGTGTTTACACAATACTTATTGTTATGTCATATATGAATATGGTAAAAAATAGATGTAGATATCATAAATGATGTAATTATTGCCCACCAACCAAGATACTACTTGAAAAACAATATGATTTGCATTTTTTTACAAATTATCATCGGCCCCTGTTAGCAATTAAGACAGATAGATAATTAGTATCTTTTAATTGTCTTCAAAAAGAAAAAAATAACTGTTGATAAGAAACCCAACAATGTTGTAGAACTACGCAAAAAACTGGTACTCACTTTGAAATATTCCACGCCAGTTTTCTTGAACAAATCTTCGAGAGAAATGTATTGTGGTGGGTTCCTGTGGTGCTCCAGACGCTGGTCGGTCTTCTCTTCATCCATAAACCACGCTTGAACCATGATTAAATGATATATTGATTGTTTACGGATTAAGTTTTCGCAGGAAGTAGGTCCCTCCTCACCTCTCGTCTTGTCCGTTGTTGATCAAGTGTCAGTGTCAAAGTGACAGCAGTGCTGTTAGTACCTAACGTTTAGTGATGTGGTGATGAGCGTTGAATAAACGTTCAAGTTAATTCGAACATCGACGTCCGGTGAACGAATGGACGGTTCATCAACAATACATGGACTAGCGGTATTACGAGTTGATTTTTTTCCAACTGGGATCACTCGAGTTGACTCGGCTGCTAACTCGAATCGCAACTCGAGTTGACTGTACTCACATTAATCGGATGGGATTCGTTTCGCGGCAGCAGCCAAACAGATCGGTGAGTCGAGTCGAGTTCGCAGTATTCGTATTCTTGATTCGAGTTTACTCGCCACTCACCACTGTGCGTGTGTTATTTGTTTCGTAAGGTACCATCGCCAATACAGTTTTATTCGTGCACTCTATTTGCATTGTATTAAGGGTCAGGAATGGTCAGTCACCCGTTAATATTCGTCGAGTCGAGTTTCAGTTTCGACTCGCGTGCACTCGCACTCGCGTAACTCGCATTCGTTATCCGCTCGGTTGTCCGGCGAGTTAGAAATGCGAGTTGATTCCAGTTGCTAATGAACTTGATTCAAATCGACTTTAGTTGTCTGATTCGTTTAACTCGAATCAGAGTTATTCGAATCAGACAACCCGACTCGTAACATCGCTACCATGGACTAGTCGAATCCGTAGACGTCTCAACGGCAGTCAACGGCTAAACGGAATGCGTCTACCGACTCAAGAACGTAGGCAAGTTGTTCGTTCTTAGAAAAAAAATAAACGCTCAAACAAAATTTTAACTCTAAATCTAGCAAGAGAGTTCATTTCATATCATACCACGACGAATGAATTTCTGTTACTTGCCTATTTTCTTAAGTTTCACATCAGTCCCGTACAAATATCAACTGTTACTTGCTTGATTTAGAGTTAAAATTTGTTTGAGCGATTATTTTGGAGTCTCTAGTCTACTGCCTACGTCGCCGTCGCCGTAGTAGAATTCGTTGCAAACTTTATTTAATTAAACGCTTGCTTGTCCAAGTCGAGGCATAAACTAGTCGATGAATTCAACTAGTTGATGGACTACTCGATGAACAAAAATGGACGGTCTAGTTTCATTAACGCTAAATTTGTCGACGACCCATCTCTAGTAACGTTCCGTTTGACATGAAGTGATCATCAGAATCGCTCTTCTGTCAGCGTCGGTGTTTAAGGTGAAAGCGTCAGGGTAGCCCGCGAAATTCAAATTTTCTTACGTTTTTTGCAATTTGCAGGGCAGTGCTAAGTTGTATGTTGATAAACATATCGGTCGCGACTGTAAGACGTAATAAGTTACAGAATTATAATCATCAAAATCATCAATACAACCCTCCAAGTTCATAAGACTCAACGAACGAATTTTTCACGGTCAAAATCCTTCTTCGACTTTTATAAACTTTGAGAGCGCTTAGCTCTTCTCTTCGTCGCGATAGTTTGTTTGTTTTGAACCATGGACTCCGTTTTTCATAACATAAAAAAAAAATCTTTGGATAAGCTTAAGGGGCCGGCGGAGCATGCGTATTTCATATAAACGTACCTAATACCAAAATAATTTGTAAATAGAACATATTCGGTAGTGTGTATTAATTTCGATTAGATGACAGAATCACAGATTACAGATACTACACTCCATGTACTTACACGCGCTAATCACCTACCGAGCGCCGGGCAACCGGTAGCCCATAGCACAGTGGGTTGTCAACAGCCGCGCGGCGCGCACATACCTACGCATATTCCCCAAAGATAACTTATTAAAACTATTTGACCGATTTCGAATATTCTCTACGTTAACAATCGGGAATTTAATGAAGGGAAAAAAATATTAATCATAACATCAAAATAAAACACCTCTATGCATTTTTTTTTTTACAATTCTTTTTTAAATATTCCGTTAAAATAATTATAAATTCTGATACATTATAAAACATGTTTTATTTTATAACGTAGGTACCTTTACTAAAAATCCCTACTAACATCTTCGTCGACAGAGGCAGCCCTAGCAATCCGCAATATTCACGCGACTGCGCGATCTACAAAGCAAAACCCACTTTACGTTTGTAAGGTGAGGTACATTTTCGTTCGCAGCGTCTATTGACTTAAAAGTGTAGGCTATATTATAGTGGTAGGTATTGAAAATGTTGTATGGAGTGAGTTATCTGTCATCTGTGACAGAATATCCATGTTCCCAAATATATATTTTGAAACCACAATGATATAAAGACGAGATATGAGGAATTAAAAATTTATATACTTACAAAACTTATTTTTCTCATAACTCTTGTTTAAATCACTATTCAATCAAAATATATATTTGGGAATCTAGATATTCTGTAGGTTATCCAATGGAAATATATGTATACACACTACCTTAGGAATATGTTTGATTTACAAATTATTTTGGTATTACGTTTGAATGAACTACGCACAGGGCCGGATTTAGGGGTCCAGAGGCCTCGGGGCAACAAAGGAATGGAGGCCCCCTTGCCCCAAATTATTTTTCAAATAAAATGAACAATTTTTTTCAGTCGAGTTTTTCAATAAATAATTTATTGTGAAACCAAGTAGATTCGTCTTAGTATTTAACGAACACATATAAATATAATCGGAAACAAGAATTATTTGAAATTAAATTTTAGTGTTAACGAACGGAACCTTTCGAGCTTTTTTTGCCGAAAAATCGTTGATGATTTCGCTGAAATCCAGTTCTCGGAGTAAATCGCTTTCAATGCTCAGGAGAGAAAGCTTTGATAGACGGTTTTGTCCCATCGTGGTACGAAGCCTATTTTTTATAATTTTCATTTTTGAAAATGAGCGCTCTCCAGTGCAATTTGATACCATCAAAACCAAATACATTCTCAATGCAATTTCGAGGTTTGGGAACGTAGCTCTGAAATTTTGATCTTCGAGAATTTGGTAGTAAAATAGTTCCGGCGATTGATCTTTTCCATAGTCCTTTTTGTATGAATCAATCAAAGTCACAAATTGAACCAACTCATTACCAAGACTAGGCTCTAAATCATCCGTATACACTTTCACCAATGCCTCTGCTGCAGCGTGCAAATTTTCAGCATCCATCTTCTCGATGTGATTCAGAAATCCAAATCTCGAATTTTTTGCAATTTCTTGCATATGCAGTAAAGTTCGTGAATAATAATTGATGGCATTTAATTGTGTCACAATAATAATTATTTGCCTATCAAACTGCATACCTTGCTGCATAAAAAAATATGAAAAAAAAAATTACCAATTAGTCAATAATAATTGATTTGTTTTCATTTAAGAATTGAAGAACACCAATTGTTCACATACTGCAATTAATTTATATGTATATATATATATGTATAATTATGTATATTTTTTTTTTTAATGGTCGAGACACGGAGTGAACAAATATAGATCAATGATTTCTGTTTCTGTTAATATTTAAGATTGATATAATCAAATAATCATGTATGTATAAAGTACTTTAGGCTGTAGGTAAAGGTAAAAGCGAAAAAAAAATATCAAAGGAAAAGATGTTTACTAGGTTTACTAGTTGAAATTTGAAAAATTTTTTTTTTCCGAAGTCTCTATTGTGGAGGCCCCCTGCTTGTGGAGGCCCCGGGGCTTTCGCCCCGGTTGCCCCCCCCTAAATCCGGCCCTGACTACGCATGCTCCGCAGGCCTCATAAGATTTGAAAGTCCACTTCCAAGGTCTGTAATTTCTTGACCTCGATAATGTTGCTTAGACTGGCCAGGTTTGCCACTGTAACAAATGTTGGAAATGAAAGAAAAAAACTTCGTAAGTATTTAAAAATTCTATATCCACTACGCCATCACGTTTTCAAAATTCCTTCGTCTTAAATCCCAGCCCTTGGATTGATGCTATCGAGATCACACACTAACACACACTATGCACACATCCTGCCAAAGAGTTCGGCGTTCGGCGCGTTTGGTTCCAATTTTAAAATAAAATGTTTTTTTTTTAAGGGAAAAGTAATTAAGTCAATTCTTTATGAATTATGAGTAAAGACTTACCTATGCGTTTTCAAACACCGACGGCGAAAATTAAAAGAAAAAACATTTTTTTTCCCAAGGGCGTAAAATCCAATTTTACGCCCGCTCTGGTACGCTATTATGACGGTCTTTTCGAACAAGAGGATTGAAAAATAAATTTAAAAAATCAAAGGGAGCCTTTTTTTTTCTCTCTGTCTCTACGAAATAAAAAAAAGAGTGTTCCAAGTAAAAATATATTTAATGATACTAAAGTATTACTATATTTTGGCTTATAAACCAATTACACATACTGTAATCTACATAAATTGGGGGTTCTTCTTACGTTTCTTTCTACTGACATTAAATTCTCCGAGCACCTTGTACTGAGAACTTTTAACACCTTGAAGGTTACCGCAGGCCGAAAAGAGTGCAGATTCTGATCACATTCAATAATTAACTCAATAACAAGTTACATAACATTGAAAATCGATGTAATCAACTCAATGAACGTCCTAAAGCACGGTATTTTTGTCCCATAGTACACTTATATTAAGGTTTATTCAATGTCAATGAAATCCTCTGCACTGCGTACCTTTCGGACTGCGCTGACCTATACCCATTAATTAAATTTCACATAAAAAAGCAAATCATTTATCTATGGCATCTATTATAAGTACAGGTTGCTATGGGTAGTTTCAAAAACTATTTAAAATATGTATCTCACAACACCATCAGTATTATTTAAAAATTAAAGTACATTCATATTTATTCTTACAAGGAAAATTGTACTGATAGTTCCAATGCCAGACTTAAAAACATATATAAGCTTTCAATCTAGTATTTTTTTTTTCTATTGCAGACATTACCACTTGCATTCAAAATATGATTCTAGGTATGTAAATAATATTACATTCGCATTATTCATAGTCCATCATTTTCTTAATTGTCAGCGATTGGAATTACCAGACTAAATAATGTTAAATATGTTATTAAGACTTCTTCAATATTTCACACAACATTTATATTTAGTACACACTTATCAGAAATATTTATTTACAGACAATATTTGATATGACTGACGATGCAAAATTAAGAAGTCGCTAAGTGGAACTAAATGTGATCAGTAACCTAAACAGCGTTTAAGAGCTATCAGTGTCGGCATTGTTCAAGAATATTTGACATTAGACAACTCTTGAACGCGGTTTAGTTATGCTAATCGAGTTCAGTTTCAGTGATGAAATGCGCCCATAATGTTTTATACAATATTTCTGAAATTCTGATTAATTCGTGGGTAATTAAAACATAGCCAATAATAAAAATGTATAAACAAACAAATCTCAATCAATGGACGGACATAGAATCACAATAATTAAAAGACTCATAAAATAATAAAAACAGAATGAAGAGATTAAAATATGTCAACGTAATATTATGCTATCAATTAAATTACATAGATTTCTTGATAATTTAATGGATTAAATATATAATTTTTAAAATATCCACGGAATATTAAAATGAAGAAAGTCTTTGTTTATAATCATACAGGATAATAATTATATTGAAAGGGAACTTGTTCAAAAATACATATGTTGTCCGTATACTTGAAATGTATGATTAGAGTTTATAAATATGAAAATAAAATGGAACCTTTAAAGCTATCACATACAAACATTCCACGCTTATTTAAAAATGATATATTGAGATCACATCCTTATTTCTAAAGCCACTCATTCACGGTAAAACAAATCCTAAATAATGTCTTATGATGTTTTTCATAAAATATGCACAATAACATTAGTTATAGACTGTCTTAACGTGAATGGGGCTTATGAACTATGTTACATGAAATTATTGATGGTGGAATTTTATTTGGAAAAATGTTAAAGAATAGTAATCTTCAATCTTATAAATCTACAAGTTAATTACAAAATACTGTATTATGAACTCAGAAAATGGCAAAAAAAAACCAAAAGATAAACTAGCTAAATCATTTAACCGTTTATCTTTAAAATTATCATTAACTTTTCCATAAAGACTTAATACAGTGTTTCGTTTAAACTTCACACAAAGGGAATATTACAAAAATATCAAATTTACACATACATGTATAATCTACTGGGACAAGGTGTTCATGCATTGCGATTAAAATGTCGCATTATGAATAGTTCAATATTTACTGCGACATTTTTGTCACAACGCCTGAACTTTTGTTTATCAGTCGTTTTTAGCATTTTCTCCTTGCTGTTTTCTTTTTTAGGGCAAGAATTTCTCAAATAAATTTTAAATAGTCTTGAATTCATATGTTAAGTAAATACAGTAGGAGTATACAGAATTACAGATATGATACCCTTAAACTGTATAATTATTGTGTTTTAAAACTTTGAAGATTACCACAGTCTGAGCGAATGCTAAAAACAACTGCATTTTATCTAAAAACCAAGTTCTAACGAAAATTATCACAACAATTATTATGTATTTACAATATGATAAAAACATAGATTAAAATCTAATATAAATTAAAAACTACAAGTAGGTATGTATTTATTAAAAATATTAATTATTTTATCTTACTTTAAGATTGCATCATACGTTACTAATTAAAATTTACACTCAATCAAAATGTAGAAAAGTCGTATTCTTGTGTCATTTCTCAATTTACCTACACATTGTCATTCCGTTTCTTTACTCTGATATAAACAGTTCATAAAAAAAACACTTAAAAAATCCATTAAAAACAATTGAATTTTTGAAAAAAGAAGTAAGACAACCAGCGACACCTGTCTGTCAGAAGATTTATTAGTGCTTTATAAACATAGCAAACATGGCAACAAAAAAATGAGTTTGAATTTGGAACGAAGAATTAAAAAAAAATAGACTAAATCCATCTGTGCCTTGAAATAATTTCGATTAAAACATTACACTTCCTTGGCAGTCGTGTAAAAACTGCCGATGAAAAATGTCTCTCTTTTAGAGTCAGAGCTAGTCTTAGAACAATCATAGGATCTAACTGATGTTCAGACATAATAGACTTATAACTTCTTAAAAGATCAGAGTAAAAATAATCAGTTCATTCATTACAGTTCAGTTGTCATTCTCAAATCGGGGTTATCATTCAAGTCCTATTTGCTTCAATCCTAGGCCTTTTTGAGGGTTTGTCGTAATTTTTTTCACAAAATCTGTCATTTCCACAGAAGTCTTTATCGGATATTTTAATCCTTTGATCAAAATAATTTCAACATTATAGTATGTAGGTATAATTTTGTCATGTTTTTATTTTATAATTTTGTCTTGAAAAATCATATTTGAAACAATCACAAAAAACACTTAATTGATCAAACAAAATGTTACGTCACATCTTTTCAATAATTTAAATATTGTGTCAAATCAATCAGATCAGACGAAGATCTAATCTAAACCTCTGACATTTCATACTTTATCGATCTATTATTGGTCATGTCAATTCCTTGTTATCTTTGACAGTACATGTCAGAATCAATCCTTGATGACGTCACAAGTCATGTTACACCTCAACATTTTCAAATTCGGAATCACTTTCTTTACTATGGAAGATCTGTCAAAGCTCATTGTAGGCGCAGATAGCTAGAATCCCAATCTGACCAATGAGGTCAAACTAATTTTGAAATGTAAAATTACAGATTATGAATCAATAGCTATGCCTGGAATTTGCTATACTGGCGCCATTAGTGTCACAATTGTCATTGTCATCCCCATTCCTAGTCATTTTGACAGTAGGTAAGGTACATTAGGTTCAGTTCGGTCGTCATCTCGTGTTTAAATGACGTCACATGTCACGTGATCACAGTTTGGTGTGCTTGACGGTGTCCGTCCAGTAGTTCTGAATGGTCATCGCTTCTAGTGAGTTCAGGAACGAGTCGTTGTCCAAGCTGTACATCTCTTCGGAGTTGTCCTGGAATTGAGATAAACGAAATATTATAAGAATATAAGAAAATAGAATACAATAAGTAAGTGAAAATGTACAATTGTGAGCGGGTAGAGTACTGCTATTGAGGCATAGCATAAGAATATCAGCCTAGCCTAACTGCCGGGGAACAGGCCTCATGTCTGTAAGAGGGAGCGGGCGAAATATATCACGCGTAGGTATTGATTTACAATTGGTTTTGTTGTGGTTGAAATCACTAATTACAACCAGCTTCAATCCTGCCCATTTAAGTAGAATGCCTATAAACCTATAAACATGGATGATGATGTCATCAAACAATTTATGAAGTAATACTCACTCTTATAGTACTGTCATCAAGATATCCACTCGAATCGGGATTCGAGCACTTGTCATTCAATGTTTGTGGCTTGTTCAGGTACCTCCGCCTGTACAGCACGAATGCCGTGCTACCAGCCAAGGCCGCGAGCACCAGGGCAGCAAACGATATGCCAGCTATCGCTCCAGTATCCATCCCTCCATCCCCATGGTCTATCACCCTTCTAGAAGACTCCACGTTCGGTGGTATTCGCGTCTGCAGGAAAGTCGTCTCTAATGACAAAGGTTTCTCTGTCACTATCCTGCTTTCTGCCACATTCCCACCACCGTCTTTAACAAAGTCTGGTCTAGTCAGATTCCGCTTTTTAGACACAAACGTCGTGTTTTGCGTTTCCGTCAGATTCGTGAACGGAAGAACTGTTACGTTTGCGTTTGGGGCTTGAGTTGTGTTTGTCATGTCTGTGATGTTGACAACCGTCCACTGTATTGACGGGTGTACTTCTTCTGTCTGATTTGTTTCTGTTGTGTTTGTTACTGGGATTGTTTCTGTTGGTATGTCTGTTTGGTTGTCTGTCGTGTTTGAGGTCTGTGTGGTGACTTGTGTCTTCGTGTAGTACATGGCTCGGCCCTGTCGCTCTGAGAGTCGTCGGTCCAGCTCTGTGTCGGAGTTGATGTGCTGCAGTTCTTCTGACTGTGGCGCCGCGAAGCTTCGCCCGCTGCTCGCTGAAAAAGATAACAATTCATTGAGTCAAGTGCTTCATTTGATTGAAGTAGAGATTAAAATCCTTAAAGATAATAAAATCAATAGATAATACAACATATCCGTGTTTCTATTGTAAATCCACTGATTGTGTTACGTGATTCACGAAACGTATTAGTAATTATTATAATAATACATGATGAAACAGGGGTAATTATTTGTTCATAAATATAATTGCTGCAAAAAACGATTGAAGTATGAAGAGTCTACTGCGTAGAACAATCCTCTTGTATGTTGTTTCTTCAGGCAGACATTTGTTCTAGTATTTCGCCTTTTAACAGAACAGCAGAAAACGCCAAAGAGAAATGGTCGTTAGCGAAAAAAAGGAATGTTTTAGCAGAAGCAGCTGAAATTAATGAAGGTGGCTATTTACATAAACGTAGGCACTGTAGTCGCCGGCTAAGTACACAGTGCTGAACAAACTCAAATGTTTCACACACAGAATTTTAACAAGGCTACTTGGTAATTGGATGGATCGTATTATGACGGTGTGGAATTTTTTTTTACTGCTGACCTTTTATTAGTTAGGTTATTTGGCAGCATTAGATCCTGTGCTTTGATATTCAGTCTATATGATGCTTCAACAAGATCGATTGATCTTTATATCCATAGAAGTTCTATTCTTACTGGTTAGAATCAGAAAGATTCGTCAATTGACCTTATTAAGAACCAGGGGTTGGGATATAGACCAAGATTGAATATTAAAATGTAGACATCCTTGTGGACGCTTTTAAAGCAACTTAAAAAAAACGGTTTCTGCTACATTCGGTACCTGCAAATAAGATTAAGGTACGCGAGGGTTTCAAGCAAATAAGTAAGTAAATAACTTTAAAAGCATTTGAACTACTAGTCGGATATCGTATTGTAGTCGAAATGCTTTTACGGACTTTGTTTTAGTCGGCTAAAATCTGATAGGACGACATTGTAATATTTCTAGTAAATTCTCAAATGTTAGATATTATGGCTTTTAAATAAATAGAAATATATTTATTTTAAAATAACCTTGTTACTACAATGCAACTTAAGTTGGACATTAGAAATAATTCAGGTATTACAGAGTCAAAGTATACCTAGCCATGATCATGAAGACCTAAGAAACAATAGATGGAGTAAGTAAAGTAGTAAAGAAGTATAAGAAAAATCCTATTTAAAAAAAAAGACTACTAAGAATGCTACTATCACCTCCTAGAAATCAAATTACAATTCCTTATCTTCTTCATCTAGAATCGAGAATTCTTGATCTAAACAAACCCCTCTAACCTTCGACTCCCGAACGCTCAAAAGTGTCGCTGATTTCACATTGTGACTGTATATCGATATTCAGCGTCGCTACTGTATGAAGTATATTTTATAGGCAAGTTCAAAGCTCAGTACAAAGTGAGCGCCGGATTCGATTAGGATTCGTCTGCCGTTTTCGTAGATACAAGTAGATAGGTAGGCAGGTCGGTACAGACTGGCGGAAATGAAAAATTGACGACTTCGTAACAAATAAAAGTAAAACGGAGATGATTTATTTTATTGCGGGATGTTTGGAGTTAGACTGTTTATTTTTGTTTATCGGATGATCTGTAAACAGGAAAATAAGTATAAGGTAGTAATTTGAACTTCAGAGTTAACTTTTAATTAAAAATTGAACTAGGCCGGACACGTCTGCCGATACAATGTGGGTACCCGAAAATGTCCAACGACATCGCGGCAGTCCTTGACGTAGATTGTGGGTTGAGCTTGAGGGCTACATACAAAATTGTTTCGCACTTACTCAAGATAGAGAAGATTTGGAAGTAGTAAGAAAGGCCTTTGCTCATCAAGCTGAAAATAAATCAAATAAGCTTTATCAATAGTTTTAGGATCACAAACGCTAGCAATAACAATCTAAGCTGCAGTTAAATTCCATGAAAGCACATTAACATACTTGGTAAGAACGACCAAAGTTATCGCCCTCCAGAGAATCTTAACATTTCGCAATAGTAACTCCAACATTTGTGAAATTGAAATTGTGACATTTCGAAATTCAGGTTAGCACACGACCAAACGAGTTGTAAATAGGTTATTAGTATATGTCAGAAAGAGACAAAATATTAACACTATGATGTTAGAAGGGCACGGAAGACCTAGCCTTTGCAAGGAGCTTGGAGTTTGCCATTTATTTGGCCTGAAATGTCAGGTATTTGTAAGTTAGCCTCCGATTGACCTCTTTACCTCTTCCGTGTGAAGCCAGCTCACGACTTCACTGTTCTGTTGTGTCAATAAAGGTAAATGGCATTTTAGGGTTAAAATGATAATACAGTTGTGCTATAAATGCCGCTATTACTGTACCTACATGTACAATAGTGAGCCTTATTTGCTGAAGTATTTGTCTACAGTCCTGCACAGCAAACCAAATGCTTTCTCTTTGAGTATCTTTCAAAGAATCTATGTCGTGTAAAAGGCGATTTAGATACGAAGGAAAAAACTAGAAGGATGACTTTTTATTATTTGGTATAAACGTCAGGCGACTTTCCGGGGCTGCGGGACTGCGCGAAAAAGATACCGTGGCCGCGGAATACAAAGGGCTAAGAAGGAACATGGTTGGGCTTTAGTCAGTAAAATACTGACACTCCCGCCCGCTCCGCTCAGAGCAGGACCCCTCATTTGATGATTTCTCATCAGAAAAAAGAAGATGAAAAATAAAGGCGATGCGACTTGCGTGATGTGACACTTGATTCCTTCGCGTGAGTACCGGACGTGTCGAGGTATGCTCCAAGTAATTTCTTTCATTTATCTCCGCAGTCGCTGTACTAACGCGAGTCGCTTGAGCGGGAAGCTCGTGGCCATGTGGTTGGATAAGCATGTGTAAAGTAAAAAAATAACTTTAAAACCAAGCTTTCATTAAAGACAAAGAAGAAAATTAGGTCTATCTATCAACATTGAACATGGTATACTAAGGTCCATGTTCACCGAAAAGATAACCATCTGATTATCTAAAAACAGCTGTCACTGTGACATGTTCCCATACAAAAATGCGTTTTAAACAGCTGTTTTAGATAATCAGACTGTCATCTTCTTGGTGAACATGGACCTAAGTGTCGTGTCCGTGCTTTTAACCGTTGAGGAGTTATCTCATGAGGAGGCGATCATGGCTGCAGGATCAAATAATATCTGTCATAGAAACGTATTGTCACCAGAACCAAAGGTGTGTCCAAAATTTCAGCTCAATCGCTTGTGAGGAACTGGATTTAAATTCAGTTTCAAGATTTAACCAATACACACAACTATCCAACTAACTAACAAAGCAAGTTAAATAAAAGCTTACTTACAAAAAAACACCAGTAGAAAATAAGGACAACTCGTTTTTTTTCTGTAACAAAACCGATCTTCAGGAATTGATGAACAATTCCGATACAGAAGTTCGTTAAACTATACTATCGCCGAATGAGGGAGAGGCCTTGTGCCTTTATTGCAAGCGAGGCTAGGTCACTACAGGTCGAGGACAAAGTTCTATCGAAAATGTGCAAAAAACGTCCATTCGATACTGATCAATTTATTCAGCTTGTTCTTTTTTATATAGCAAAAGAGTAATGAGAGACAGTTTATTCGCCGATAAAGAAGACTTTGGAACATTATTCGAACCCCGAGGGTCGTTCGTCTGATAAGTTGTTTAGGGTACGATATTAGGGACTTAGGAAAGGTCGAAAATTCCACAAATTGTATAATTTTACTCTTTCTTGTTTAGGGTTTTCATGTACTTAAGTTTTGCTCTAGATCTGTAGTTTCTGTACTCACTCTTCATAATTTAGTCATTTGGAAGCTGCCAAGTCGTAATAACGTACCAATGCCTGCTATTAGAGGCACAGTACCTAAAACATTTCATTAGCGAAAAACAATGACTATAAAATGACAGAAGAAAGCTTTCCTACAATTTCGGGTATGTGCCAAGATTTTCTTTTTCTTGTCAGCCAGCATTGTCGCAAAAAGTTAGGGTTTCTTTCGTGATTTATTGGGAGCCTTTGATAAACACAACAAAACTTCTAATCTAATAAAGATACTGAAAGGTAAATGTATGTGCGACTTTGGGATTTATTTATTTTATTACTACGAATGCTTTTTCTTTTTTCCCGAGTTAGGATAGATACAGTAAAGCCTTTGTACGTATTTTACGGCAATACAAAAGATAGAAACTTTATTCTACTTATATCAGATAAAGAATTCATGGAAGGGCTGTTTATTTTCTTTTTATGTTCTTCTTTTATTAAAGGCCTCTATTTAATTTATACTATACTATATAATATTATTAAGCAGAAGATTTGTTTGTTTGTTTGGTTGAACGCGATAATCTCAGAATCTACTGGTTCGAATTGAAAAAATCTAGAAATCTTTTGTGTTAGATAGTCCGTTTATCGAGGAAGACTATAGGCTACATAACATCACGCTGCGACCATTAGGAGATGAGCAGGAATTTTTTTCCTTTCGTTGTTCTCTCTTATATGTGACGCAGACGTAGTTGCGTGGGTCAGCTAGAACATCTATATGTGTTGTTTCACAAAACAAAAGTGAAGATCTTGGAACTGTAGAAGCATTTTCTTTTCTTGGGTCGTAGAGTCAAATATTTACAGGCTCTCGGGTACAATTTTATTGTTAATTAATCTCAGCTAGGTATTGGATTCTCATCATCATCATTATCATTTCAGCCGAAAGACGTCCACTGCTGGACATAAACCTCCCCCAAGTGTCGCCACATTGACCGGTCCATTGCGACTCATATCCAACGGATTCCCGCAACCTTCACCAGGTCATCGGTCCACCTAGTGGGAGGTCTTCCAATGCATCGTCTTCGAATTAGATTCTACTTGTTGATAAATAAGATTATGACAGTGACCATGTGTGTGACAGTAGCCAACAAAAACGTTTGTTTGGAACAATTCAGGTTGATAATTTCAATAGAAACGATGACAGCAACAAAAGTAAGTGTTTGTTTGTAATTTCAAGTTTATTACTGAATGCTTATGAATGTGTATAAGGTACTCATATAAAAAAAATTGTCTCAGTATCTGTTTGTCCCGGCTTATCTCCAAAACGGCTGGATGGATTTTGATGGGACTTTACTGGCAGATAGCTGATGTTAAACGCGTGTTAGTACGCGCCAAAACAACAAACAACTATAACCTACAGCTTAGGTTTTTGTGTCACTATACCTTCTTGTACACCAGAGGAACCAATTATAAACTAAAGCTGAATTAAACAAACATTTATCAATACACACAAATGTATTTACAACACAGCTCCAGTCGGCCGGTGTGTTTGCCCGGCAAGGGTCCCCGCAAATTGCTGCGGACGCAATTATAACTAAGTTTAAACTAAACAGGGCGTCAGGGCTCTGTGGGCGCGTTTAATTATTTTAGAGGACATCTTTACTGTGGGATGGTTGAGTGGAACTTTTGGATATGATAAGCGGGTAGGTTTCGTTAGGGATCACAATGTAAGGACATCTCTGTATATGTCACCGTAAAATTGTCAAACAAGTTAGATTGTAATCTCTCTAGCGATATTGTAAACTCTCGAAACATTGGTTGGAATTGAAAAAATATTTTTGTGTTGGATAGTCCATTTATCGAGGAAGGTTATAGGCTATATATCATCACGCTATGAC
This sequence comes from Xestia c-nigrum, assembly GCA_916618015.1. NCBI lineage: Eukaryota > Metazoa > Arthropoda > Insecta > Lepidoptera > Noctuidae > Xestia > Xestia c-nigrum. The sequence goes on along the minus strand of OU745245.1, from coordinate 4,932,055 downwards.
CAATAGGAGCGGAATATAAATGAAAAATGTTGCAAAAACGGGGAAAATTTATTCCTTTGTGAGCTTTTTCTCTCATATATGTGACGCAGACGAAGTTGCGTGGGTCAGCTAGTGATATTATAAAGCAGAAGAGTTTGTTTGTTTGGTTGAACGCGCTCATCTCAGGAACTACCGGCTTGACTTGAAAAAATCTTTTTGTGTTAGATAGTCCATTTATCGAGGAAGGCTTGAGGCTATATACCACCACGCTACGATTATTAGGAGCGGAGCAGGAATGGAAAATGTTGCAAAAACGGGGATTTTTTTCTTTCGTTTTTCTCTCTTATGTGACGCAAACGAAGTTGCGTGGGTCTGCTAGTTGTTCATATAGCCATTAAGGTAACAACATCCAGTACAATTAAACCAGATGTTGCTGCTTTTGCTTATAAATGACTCATATATTTAAATGTAACCCATTTCTTTTCATAGAATGTGCTTTGGTAACCTCATTTCAAAATGTTACAAAAGCATTAAAAAGTAGACTAGTATTTACAATCTATTTTTATAGTGTACGCTTCGAAGTCAACAAAAAGCTGTGGTATTTAAAAAGTGCCCTAGAAAACCTAATCCACTTGAGTGCATGTGTGAAAACATATGGGGGATGAAAACGAACGGTGACGCTTGTCTAAGGTTTAATAAAATAGTAGAATATTTATTATATTATCGCTAGCCTGTATTGTCCCACTGCTGGGCAAAAGGCTTCCCTCCATTCCTTAAAAAAATATAAATACTTACACATAATATACACCTATATTCTTTTTTTTTTACTTGGTTTTTGCCACACGTGCTCCACGAAATTACGGGTCTGTGGCTTAGGGCCCAGTGGTCGACTCTCCTGGGTCTACCCCAATCATCCTCATACATCACTTTCCATCAGGCGTGACCGAGAACAGGAGAAGCCCATTTTACCTATATTCATAAAATAAAATTGGTTTTTTTTAGTAAGCCTGTACTGTCAATTCTTTCCATGTGCTCTTTTTCTGTGCCGCCTCGGATCAATCTTCGCGGTAAGAGTACAAATCGTCTCGCCACCTTTTTCTGGGTCTGCCCCTTTACCCAGCGGTCATCGTGCATACGGCTGACGTGACCCAATTATGTATGTGTATATGGCACCGTAAAATTGTGAAACGTTAGATTGTAATCTCTCTCGCGAGATTGTAAACTCTCGAAATATTGTCAATTGAACATACTGCTTACAATATAACGCATTATTTTTCGGTAGATTGTAATCTATCGAAGTGAAACCGTTAGTTACAATCTCGCTAGTTATATTACAACCTAACGGGTTTTACAATAGTGATGTTCCAAATACTACATTTTTTCTTTAAATTGCTCGACTTGACCGACGATAAGGAGATAATTTAATTACGAAGACTGTGGTTCAAACAAATTTTCAAATCACCGACGACGGCGTGAAAAGGAAAGAAAGTTCTACGTTTAAAAAAAAATAGGGCGAGTATTGAGTAATATAGCCAATAAATAAATAAAGCTGAAGACACATAATTATGTCTACGTGGGATGAAGGCATATGCAACAACAACAAACGTCATGCTTGACGCAAACTAATAGACTCAGCTATGTAGTAACGAGATTAATTACATGTTCATAGTTACGTATATCTTGTAGCCAGGAATATATGCATAATATGCATGTAATGTAACATAAGCCTATCATTACACATGCTGATTAAATGCTGTAAAGCGCTTATTATGATATAATTTTAATTATAGAGGTACTGTTCTCATGTTACATGATACAACAATAACGCATCTATTTACCCACGATGCTGTATAAAGGGTGTAAAGAACACCTCATCACGAAGCCGAAAGGCACTTGTTCTCCCCATCATTGCGATAATTTTTTTGTTCTACACCATACCCTTCTAGTTACGGAGATATGGGGGGTCAAAGTTCCAATTTTTTGACAAGTTTTTTTTTAAATACAAGTTTTTTTTTGTAAGATTTTAACACCTCCACGACTCCCGTACTACTCAATCCATCCATCAGCACAATGTTTTAAGTGCGTTACATTGAGTTCTACCACAAAACATGATTTATAACCTCAAAAAAAAGAAGTTTCGCAGCAATATTTATTGCGTAAAGTTACTTAGTTTGATGTACAGAATAAGTTACTTGGTTAACGGCTTTGTGATGAGGGGGTTTACATCATGTATATGTATAATATGGAACTTACTATTTTTTTTAAAGTGGTTTTGTATTTTGTCTTATAATGATCAGTTTCCAATGGTCACTGCCATTATGATTCAGTAGAATTAATTCGTGAGGAAATGAGTTTTCGCTTAGTCACTGTACCAGTCATGAAAAGTTGGTTTTTCCTGTGTGTAACAATGAAGCAGACTTCTGTTAAATAAAAACAAATAAATAAATAAAATAAAATAAAAAAGCCTTTTATTTCTTGCATTACAAATAAATTAATAAATAACATGCATGCAATCACAAACAGATCGTATTAAACAATTCAATTCAGTTCAAATCATTATTTATAAAATGATTTTTAATAAATAATAACAATTAAAATAATAACTAAAGACTAAGACTTCTGTTACTGTTTTAAAATGATGGCGTTCCCGTCCATAGTGGTGTCTTGTGTATGTTTCCACATAACTTCTTACAAGAACTGGATCACTAACAAGATTAAAATGTGTGTGAACACAAAAATAGCATTCTTAGTTAGCTGAACTGTAAAGGTTCGCCCACACCTTCAGTATCGCACGGAGCGCTTTTTATCACAAAGAAAACGAAAACCGTTCTCTTTGTGTACGCACCTTAGCAGAAGACTTTTGATGTAGGTCAAATGATGAGTTTAAAATAACAAAAATAAAGGAACTCAGAAAAATATCAGCGTACATAAAAACATGAATATCTGATATTAACGACCAAAGTTACCGAAGAATTTGCAATTTAGTATTATGAGCAAAAATAAATACACCAACAATGGAAGCATAAACTAGGTTTGGTAAAAACTTAATCTTTTATTGCCAATTCTCGTAAAAAATTGCGAGTGAATGCGTGATTTTAATTTACAAAACGCTAGATTACGCGAACGTTACGTGTTTCATGTAAACTCATGTAATTAAATGTAAGACGAGTCGTTAATCTTGTAATTTACCCATTTATATGTCGAATTGCATTACAAAGAGGGTAAACAAACTAATAAAACATGACGTCATATTGTCACTTTCACTTTTCATTGCAAATTATTGACACGTAAAGAAAAAATATGTTCGAGTTTTATTGATAGGGATTATAAACAATTCTGGTCATACTATTCAATTGCTTGACAAAAGCTCTCTCCTTAGCTTCAAGACCTTTCAGTCTTACGTCTGGTAATGGTAGTGAGGCTACCTTACGTTCTTAGGGTCCTTGGTTCGAATCCTGGTAGGAGCAAATGTTTGTGTGTTGAGCATGGACATTTGTTTCCGAGTCATGGATGTTTATATGTATAATAAGTATGTATTTACAAACAAAAAAAGTATATAATGTTGTATATCAAATATCTAGTGTTCACGACACGAGCTTTGCTTAGTGTGGCATTAGGTGGCGCTGTGTGTGTATTTTTTATTATTTATTATTATATTGTGTAATGGATTAGACCTACATTTCCTATGATTTGGAAGAGGAAATAAAGAGGTTCATATATAAAACGTTTCAAATTAAGAAAAAATCGAAATTACAAAAATCCATGACTACGCAGACGTTAAAACATTTCACTTAACTTTAAGCAACGTCTATAAATTAACGTCAAGGACGTGTGTTTTCAATAAAATTGAGGAAATTATTTTTTGACACTTGCGGAAACAAACTGAATGACGTGGGCGGGAGAAAATGTCTGTTTACGTCATATAACTGTTCGTATTTGACGTTTAGAGCCGTGTCTGTCTGAAGCCTAACTTTATTAAGGAGAGGGAATCAAAAAGTACAAACAATATATCTTGTAGATTTTATAAAAAGGAGGAGGTTCTCCAGTCGATACGTATAATATGTTCTACTAGCTGACCCACGCAACTTCGTCTGCGTCACATAAGAGAGATAAGTAAAGCTCACAAAATGAATAAATTTTGCCCATTTTTGCAACATTTATCAATAATGCTCCGCAGCTATTGGTCGCAGTGTGATGTTTTATAGTATGTTATCTTCTTTGATAAATGGACTATCCAACACAAAATATTTTTTTCAATTCCAACCAGTACTTTCTGAGATTAGCGCGTTCAAACAACCAGCCAAACAAAGAAACTCTTTAACTTTATAATATAAGCATAGATGAGGAAAAATATGACAGCCAATAAACCTACGTATTGCAACAAACCCGTATTTATGTTTTTGTTGACGAAAGTTACGAAATAAATTAAAAAAAACACACTGCAGTTGTTTGTTTAACCGCTTATCGGTCGTTAAATTGGAGCTACTCTCACTATCACTTGGTATATCGCAATACGGGGATAAGCAGTACAGTTAGCTATGCCCCTATACTTTCAAGTACCTACTTTTATTTCAGTATTGAAATCGAGTGATTAACCCAGTTTGTTGATGTTACACGAGGCATTAGTAACGATAAAGTTACTATTAACTACTTTAAAAGCAATACTTGCTTTTTCAGCCAAATAGCACCTACCGTTTACCTAAATAGCATATTCTGCTGTCAGATAAAACCATATTTTCTTTGTTTAGTAGAATGTACTATAATGGAATTTCTTAATAGATACTCGTACCATCTTGCAGTCAGGAAGTGTGCCCGGTTGATGGAGAGCATGCGAAACCCGGTTCCAATCCTATAGTAAAACACGGTAAAAACCGGTTTTACTATAGGCCAGAAAACCGGTTCCTCTTGCTTTAATGGCAATAGGCCCGGTCCCTATTTCATGGGACTATGAGTACTACAGGCATTATGTGTAGAAATTGGCTTGTTATTAAAGCCAAGGTGCTTCTAATAGAAGCATGAACTATATGGTATTTGTAAAGCTAATGTCACACAAGAGAAAAGTGTTTATCTTCAAGTGGACATTTCCATCTGTGTCTCGCTTAACCGACAAAGCGTTGTGACTGACTTTCGATTAAGACTGCTCACTCCTGGGAAATAAGCGTGATGGTACAACACTTTACATGGAAATGGGTGAAAAAACATCGTAACGCATTAATATTCATTGTGAATGTCATTTACTGGCTCGTGGATGTTCCATTTATTGGGACATGAAAGAGAGTAGAAAATGCGCTTATGTGAACATGAGAGGTGCTAAATAAATTGAATAAAAATCATCAAAATATGATACGAAATTGAATTTTCAGGTGGAAAGAGGGGATTTCTACATAAAATGACGTGAAAGATAAAACCACACATTCGGTTTGGCGGAATGATCAAATATGACATTATGAGGACATACGTTTTCATCAGAGGAAGACTAAAGAAACGAGAGATGGCCTATGTGAACGATAATATGGCAAGAAATGATGTGACTGCTAAGATGACGAGTAATAGAGAAGAATGGAAGTAGAAGAAATTTGTTGCGCTGACCCCAAAAAAAAAAAATGGAATAATGAGAATGAGAAATGACCAGACAACTCAGTTTGTAGTAGTAAACGATAACCTTAGGCTATAAATTGGGGTACCACAAGATGACAATTTAAGAACTACACATTTTTTATTTTATTTTAGCTCGTGGCTATATAATAACGGCCACTTGGGTCGATCTTTAGGTTAAGCTGTGCTTGCCTAGGTAGGTCTGCGGATGGGTAACCACCCTTACATATTGAGTTTCCTCCGTGTCTCGGAAAGCACGTTAAGCTGTTGGTCTCGGCTGTCATTTGTCCATCTTTGATTAAAAATTGCAAAAAAGTAGGCAATGAAAGTGACCTAACTGTATAGTACAATCACTAGCACTATAAAGCCGTAGAAACAGACTAATCACCAACAAAGCCCGCTCGATTGTACCTCAATTTACCTGTCTTTCAACAAACATTATTAAGTCCCCCAATATACCTATTAGGCAAAGGTAAACTCGTTTAAACCTTAATGGCCACCAACGCTCGGCCGACCATTACACCTATCACTGCAGAGGTGATTGCCCTAATTACTGAGCCTAACCAACAATCAAGGGGGTTTCAAAAGTCCTAAGGGAAAAAGGTGGTTCGTGCCTTCTAAATTGTTTTAGGCAATATAATTAAATAGACGATATTTTGTGGAATTATTTTGAAAATTCATCTTTACCGGATGCAGCTGAATACCAGTATTTTACTTGGAGCGACTGCCTATCTGACCTCCACAACCCAGCTAGTACTGAGGGATACGATATGCTGATAACGTACATTTCACAATCATACAAACCAAGATGATCCAGATTTACGAAGAAATTACTTGATCAAATTTTCATAGTGATAGGACCTGTCGTAATGTATGGATCAGAATGCTGGGCTGTGAAGAAGATAGATGAAAAACGATTGCATGTAGCGGAGATGAGAATGTTGAGATGGATATGTGGAGTGACAAGAATGGATAAAGTAAGGAATGAATATATTAGAGGAAGTTTGAAAGTGGAACCTGTTACTGAAAAATTAAAAGGAAGTCGTTTGGCTTGGTATGGACATGTAATGAGGAGGGATGAAACGCATGTGACTAAAAGAGTGATGGACATTAATATTGATGGATGGAGAGGGAGAGGAAGGCCAAAGAGAAGATGTGTGGATTGTGTGAAGACTGATATGAAAGAGAAAGGAGTAAATGATGCCGTGACGTCTGATAGGGGAGAATGGAAGAAGAAAACGTGTTGCACCGACCCCAAATAAAATGGGACAAGGGCAGGAAGATGATGATGAGGACACTTCAGAGTTTTAATTTGTACCTGGTTGATGGCAATAGGCTGGCCCCCTATTACATAGGACTTAAATAAAGCTGCAGACGAAATGTGGGTGTACTATTGAATATACCTCTGCCTAAGTTATGTTAATGTCACCGTAAAATTGTCAAACACGTTATGTTACAATATAACGTGTTTTTTCTCGCGATATTGTAATGTCTCGAATTATTGTAACTAAACATACGGAAGTATCTCTGCCCCCATAATCGGGACTTGGGGCACCCCCCCGTTAGGTTAGTTAGGTTCCTTTAAACCCTGCACTCGGAAATAGGGGCCCCGCGAAGCGGGGCTCCGTCAACTACACTTTTTAGGGGGAATATAAAGTGTTTTAAGGTTATGTTATATTAATCGGTATTTCTCAGGAATGGTGCATTATCTTTTCATGAGAGTTGTGCCACTGGGCAAGGGGGACCCCTCCTTCCCTCCACACCGCGTAAGTTGACTACCATCGCATGCATTTCACGAAAAATAATGCGTTTTGTTGTAAGCAGTATGTTCATTTGACAATAATTCGAGACTTTACAATATCGCTAGAGATATTACAATATAACGTATTTGACAATTTTACGGTGACATTAATATGTTAGGTCACTTCAGTGGTTACGATTCTGCCAGAAACGTTAATCAGTGTTTGACGTGATACTCTTGTTAACATATAGATTAAATATTCGTCGCTTTTAATTAAAGTTTGGGAAAATGACAATGTTTTTCAGTAAGCCGTTAATTGCTTTTGCTGGTTGAATGGGTAACTGCGAAGCAATGTCAGCCTATATAGCTTTTGAGTAAGTATGACGGAGAGGCTTTTCATTTTAATACAAAATAAATTTATTTTAATCAACGTTGCTGCGACGTCGTCGAATACTTTTCCAATAATTAGTATTAGAAACGTTTGTGAATATTACGATTGATTTTGAATCCTTGAAATGTGTAAGCAGGAAAATTAAACATAGTTTAAAGGATTTTTCATACTACTTTTTAACCGACTTCAAAAAGGAGGAGGTTCTCAGTTCGTCGGAATTATTATTTTTTTGTTTGAAAGGGTATACTTTCCAGATTGTCCCATAATCATCAAGTCGTGATCTGATGATGGGATCCAGAAGAAATTGAGAAAACTCGTCAAATTTCAAAGGCTGAAGTGTGATCTGGGTAGTTTTTGGAAGAGTACTTTGGTGAAGATCTGATAAAGAACTTCGGAGGTAGTCTCATCAATAAATGATGGCAAATGGACTAGGATTGCTGAAATCTCATGTCTATCTATTGTTTACACCAGTTCATAACATAACATCACGCCGCTACGCTGTGAAGGGGTACAAGTGAACCACTAAAAAGTAAAAAAAAACTTTTTGCAAAACATAAAACCGACTCCAAAAAATGTTTAAGTTTTATTTTTAGCAAAAAAGTTTTTTGTATGCATGGAGACCGGAAATTAAACCACTGGAAAGTGCTCCGGGAAAAGCATGAAAAGGTATAAGACAGAGTTACTTTCGCATATGTACCTATAATATTATAAGTCATATCAACGACAAAAACAATATTATCTCACGTTCTCATAAATCTGTCGATGACGCGACAAATAAGCCCATTGAAAGTATATAATCACTGATAGATGAGCTGATACTGCTCCACTCCAAGTTATTTCTATGGTGATAGTTTACATTGACGTCAATGTAAATGCGTTGGTGTAAACTGTAAAGCCCTTTCACATACATGGATGCAAATACGCAGCGACATGTATTAGAATTGAGAAATAGTAAGGGGCAACAGTTACATCAAAGAAAGGTTTTGAGTCTGTGTTTGCGCCTATACAATTATATAAATTTTCATATCATTAAGTTAGGAGGTTTTAACTTGTGGATCAGTTTGAGTTTACCTTGAGATTCGACCTCTAAATCAGACCATTTATTTCAATTAGGCCATTACGGCACTTTTGAATGTCAATAAAACGAAAAAAAAAGCTACAGTCACAGACACAAGGCATAATAACTTGAGAAAGTCTGTAGTTGCCCATTCTCTAGCGTAGATCTCTATGGAGAAGAACGGGCAAGAAATCCATGGACACTCTTTTAAATCAAAAATGTTGTTAGAAAATCTTGGTTAAATCATTCATGTTGAGATTATATATAATATGTGAGAAATTAGTGGCAACATGAACCTTTGAACCTTTCATAATTCAGTCTCCCTGCATATTGCAGCATTATAATTTCGTCTTACATCATCCTGATAAAATTCAGTTAGAAACATCCAATATTAAACTACTATCTACTACTATTACCGTCTACATATATAATCACAATATCGACAAGATAACAATTAATCTCGATCAGTAACATGTCATAACAAATTGCCTACACATAATCGCTGTCAACTGCTTATTGAATTGCTGACAATTGCTCTTTGTATTGCACTGTCGTAACATGCGAAGATGAAACATGAGGGGTACTAAACAGTTATTAATTATCATGTCGTGTTTGGGCTCTCGGCTAATGAAAGAGATAGATAGATGTTGCTGTTACATTTACGAAATATAGCCGAGTGTACCCGATCGAACCACCGTTGACAACCCGACCCACTCGTAAACCCATCATTATTCTCTTGCCCTTGTTCTCATTGTCTTCTTCTTCCATACTGCTCCTTTCTTGCGATGCCATCCTTTACACAGCCCAGCTATTGTTTCTTTGGTCTTGATTTACTCTTATACCCATCCATATTCATACTTTTTGAACAACAAAGCCAACCTAAAGAATTTTGTTCGGGTTCCTAGCTTTTTTTCTGAAGGAACTTAGAATGGCTTCTAGTCTAACTATATGCAGCTGCATACTGATATTTTACTTCGATTGCCTGACTATCTGACCTCTATAAATCCATTTTGTACGCCCGCGTTTAAACGGTAAGACTGGTTGGTTTTCCTGAAAGCATATCTACAGAATTTTGAACCTAACATGTGTAGCACCCCTGACGTATACGTCGGCACGCCTCAATGGCTACAAGATCAACGATCTCCGCAGATTGATAAATTCTTAGCTGATTTAACTGATTGATTCGTTGACACATTGCGTGTAGAGATAGTGTAGAAACAGCTGTTGTTTTAAGAGAAAATTGACGCCTGCATGTCGCCGTCATAGATTATGGCAGACAGATGGGACAAATGGAAAAATGTCGCAGGAATATCCTTAGTACGGGAATCTGTATTTGGGCAGTGCAGGACTAGCTGTAATAGGAATGCTTCGGATGCCTAAGTACAGCAGTGGACGTGATTCAACAATCGATGGTGTAGTGTGTATGTGAGGTCAAAGCTGAGAAACCCACCAATATCAATGACAGTCAACGATACGGTTCCATTAATACTGAACCTGGCCGCAAAATTGAGCTTTCTATATCAAATTCCTAATCCATATTAATATGACCACAAGTAGTACGAGAGACTTTTACAGATAACGTATTATGAACCTTATCATCACCCTATTCAGATTATTCGCATTATTTGTAAAAGAAAAAAATCTAATTAGATTTTTCATGCCATCTATCGTATTGGTAAGAAGAGGTACAATCGCATCAAGTTTAGACCTTTATTTAGCAAAAGGTGTATTTGTCAGTTACATTTATGTCCCATATAACAGTGGGCGAGCATATTGGCAGCAACTGGACAAAAATCCAGTTTTAAAGCTGCTACTGAGACATTGTTATTACGTAGCAGCAACTTATCTTTGTTAATTTAACAATGTCATATCTTACTTAATTCTCGGCTCTAAGTGGACAATGCACAAGTCTAGTAGTTTATAAATAAACATTAAACAAGTGACTTAGAGCGGGCGTGAGCAAGCAATGAGCGGAGCATTGACCTACACGACAGACTGCACAAAATTATCTTGGTTCTTAGCAGTAACTAAGCACCGAGTTAATAGACACCCACTGAATGGAATAAGGAGATAAAATGGCGGAAATGTGACAAAAACACTGCCTTTTTTATTTAAAATCTTTTTTTAGGGTTCCGTTGCCAAATGGCAAAAAACGGAACCCTTATAGATTCGTCATGTCTGTCTGTCTGTCCGTCCGCATGTCACAGCCACTTTTTTTTTCGAAACTATAAAAACTATGCTGTTGAAACTTGGTAAGTAGATGTATTCTGTGAACCGCATTAAGATTTTCACACAAAAATAGAAAAAAAACAATTTTAGGGGGTTCCCCAACCTAGAAATGAAACTCAATTTTTTATTTCATCAAACCCATACGTGTATCTAGGGATAGTTCTTCAAAAAAGATATCGATGTTTCTAATAGTTTTTTTTTCTAAACTGAATAGTTTGCGCGAGTGACACTTCCAAAGTGATAAAATGTGCCCCCCCCACCTGTAACTTCTAAAGTTAGAGAATGATAAAACTAAAAAATATATGATGTATATTACCATGTAAACTACCACCGAAAATTGGTTTGAACGAGATCTAGTAAGTAGTTTTTTTTGAATAGGTACGTCATAAATCGTAAACCGCAATTTACCTTTCATTTACAACGGACGCTGTTACGGAACCCTTCCTTTGCCGCTTTTTTATTTTTGTGTTTGTTCCTCTAGACTTAGCTTTAGTGATAAAAAGAACGATTTTAGTGACTCACAGTTTAAGACACATTCAATATCATCCAAATGCAGGATACATTATTGTGCGTCCACACTGCATGTTGAGGTAACATCTCTAACAATGTTATCAATTGTTAGGACCACGTGTTGATTCAAAAGTTAGGCAATATTACTTAACATATACTAAAACGGCAACATATACTAACAATAAATAACGTTGTTCAACAAAAAGTAACTGCAGTATGGATGGATGCACTAATAGATACAGGATATTATAAAACTTAAGAAGACGCGTATTTATCGCGAATTTACCTTTAATTTAATCCCGACGTTAATCAGCCCGGCCCGGCCCTAATTAACATTTATGAAAATGAGTGAGGGTAGTTGAATAAACGCCTTCACTTTGCTGTCGCGGTACCTCCAATACTTCAGTCTCCCCGAGACCACGGCTGGTGCAATCCGGTCGAAACGTCGGGATTAAATTAAAGGTAAATTCGCGATAAATACCCGTCTTCTTAAGTTTTATAATGTGTTCTGATCGTGAAAGTTTAAAAAGACAGATACAGGATAAACAGACAACCACAATTGCAACCGGTGGGCAGCGCGTGATGTATGAACGTGAAGCAAAAGGACCAGAATTATTTTCGCCCTACCACACGGAAAATGGCGTTTGTTTGTGGAAAAATGTGATTACTTAAGGGGGTGGTATCTGCTAACGAGAGGTTTTCTCCATGTAACTCCTCTTTGATGAGTGAATATAAATGTGCAAAAAAAATACATGTGGCATAATAGACTTTAATCTTTTATTCTAACTTTATTATTACTATACGAAAAAAATGTTCAAAGCAAAGCATTTTTTCTTTGAAATTTCGTAACTACGAGTACTCCTAAACGGCATTAAGTTGTAATTTTTTTTACACACAAATATTAGTCGCTGTTTTCTTCACAACTGGTACTATTGGATTTTTGATCTAATGATTTATTAGGCTACAATTAAATAAAAACCACACATTTCGCACTATTCGGCCCGCTGTGACTGACGTAACAACCACTTTGTAGTGCAAGCTGATTAGAACTGTATTCTAACATTATTTTAAACGAAGTTTGAACCACCACAAATAGAGTTGCTAATTTAGCAGATACCACAGCCTTAAACGGAAAATGCTGCTACTTAACTAAAAGATGGTGGATAAAGGAATCAGTATAGAACAGTGATGCCTTCTAGTTTTAAAGGCCAGGTCTTGAGGTCGTGGTTTGTAGAGCTTGAAGTGAGACCGACGTATATGCATTGTTTACGCCGCAATTCATTCTAGAGCACTGACTTTGTGCTTTACTGAGTTCCAAGGAGGTGAGTTAACAAACATCCACAATAAGGTAATTAGTTCGTCAGTTATATTATCAAAAAATATTTAACCAGTATTTTTAACCCCCGACGCAAAAACGACGGGGTGTTATAAGCTTGACCTGTCTGTGGCATCGTAGCTCCCGAACGGATTATGCGATTTTGACTTTGGTTTTTTTTGTTATTTGAAAGGTGAATTAGTTGGGAGTGTTCTTAGCTATGTTTGATAAAAATCAGTCCAAGACGGCCGCGCCACCCCAAGATGACGTTGAAGCCGCCACTAGTGCCAGTTAGTCACAAATATATCATACACTCATCACCACACACATTCACAGACACCGTACAGTTACCCATACGCACACAGGCACACACTACATATTTTAATGCCAATTAATTCGCACCACTCTCGGCTAATCATATTTTTTTCTGTGTAGTTCGTAATTAGCGTAATATTCGTTTTATTTTTTTCAAATTAATGTGCTGTAAGCTGTGAAGCTACCTTAATACAATAAATAAATAAATTTATTCAGCAACTCCCTCAATACGGCATCAAATAAAAGAGCTTGACTAGTAGAATACTATACGCTATAATCAATTTTAAATCCAAGGTAGCCGCCACCACAAAATGGTGTACTTCATTTTCATTTTCACAACTCCCCCAAAATGGGTATCAAATAAAAGGGCTTGACAAATACAATTATATACACTATTTTGATTAGGAAAAAGACATAAAAATCTACATGGATTTTAATAACAACTAACACACTACGCTATAAGCGAAGACTCATATAAATACTTATAACTTATTATATCCCACACGTGTTCAGTAAACGATAAAAACTTCCATTTCACTACAATAATCGCAACATAACATATTACCCGTGTGAAGTGCCCCTATCAGTCGAAGTAAGCGCGAAGCCTTTCTCACTAATCTATAAGTATGCTGACTCACACGTTACGTATAGACAGGTGACTCCTGACGAGCCAAGGTCGGGTCACAGTGTGACAGTTTATTGCATTATAGTATTACAATCGATTGTCAAGTCTTTGCAGAAATGATTGGTATATTGGCATTCTGTTTCTGCTTTCTTTCGTTGTATTTCTACTGGAACAATCAGTCGATAGATCTTAGATAGAATACCTTTTATTATGGTACACCATTTGAAATGACATATCGTCAGTGAAATATGTCTACAGTCTTCACAACAGCCGATCAGTAGCTTTATTGTTTACTAGCTGACCCATGCAACTTTGTCTGCGTCACATTAGAGAGAAAAACGAAAGGAAAAACAGCATTGCAACATTTTTCATTCCTGCCCCGCTCCTAAAAATCGTAGCGTGATGTTATACAGGGTTATTTGTAAAACACAGGCAAAAAAAATCAACTCTCCATACATTTGTCCGAACAGCTGATGGAGTTTTGCATGAGAAGTCGATTTTTTTTTGTCCGTTTTCGGAAAAGTCGTAGAACAAAATTAAATGTTGTTGTTTAAGATGTCAGCAATCCACTCCTGCGAGGTTGCCGGTGTTTTACAAATAACCCTGTATAGCCTAAAGCCTTCCTCGATAAACGCAACACAAAAAGATTTTTTCAATTCGAGCTGGTAGTTCCTGAGATTAGCGCGTTCAACCAAACAAACAAACAAACTCTTCTGCTTTATAATATCAGTATAGATTCTGCAATAGGCTTGTTAACTGAAAATATCTAATTAGTCTGTCACTTAGATTCCCAAAAAATATTTCACCCGTATTTTTTCTTTTGTTACATAAACCGACGGAGATATGACGCTTTCAAAATTCTCAATACGTCACTGTTTGGTATCATTTTTAGTGAGTACTGACGTCACGAGCCCCCACTTCCGAGTTTTGATGCGTTTTATCTTCATCAATAATCTTTGATTTACAAAAACAAAAAATACGTGTCCATTATTTTCCAATACTCTAACAGACGGACTAAAAAGATTTGCAATTTATTGATGGTGGAAACTAGCCTATTATGTTGAAGTCAGAATCTAGGTGATAGATCTTAACTTCTTAACTAATTACTTATGTCCAAATCAACATCCCAAGATTGAACGGTCACTTTAGACAGATTAGTCAACTTGATAAAGCAGGACGACCTTTAGAACCGTCATATTCAAAGGCTTTTATATGTGCCCTGGTTATCGACACATTAACTGACATGAAACAAAAGTGAAACCTTCCACAGTAATATCATTTCACCGTGCCACGTGCCACCTCCAGGCCAGCGGTGCCAAGGTCAAAGCTGTTAGCTAAAATATAGGGTAAAGCTAATTTATTGGTTTTTTCCTTTTATTTATACAGGTATCGGTTTACAGAGAGTGGTAAAATGTATCGATTGGTGTGTGGGTGTCTGTTCGTAACGGCCACGACCTCAGACGATGCAACTGGCGTCAAGCTACACGCGTGTATGTCAAGGTGCGGTCAAACCAAGCGGGTCGGTCTGCGTTCAGCGGAATTTGACCGATATTATTTACTGAAATGCTTGTCAATGTGGACAGACACTGTTTAGTTGAGTTTTACGTCACTCTTATTATCACTTATGGTTGTACACTTTCGATAAGATACTCCGAGGCAGAGCGAGTACGAGAATGAGAAACATTTCCTGTGATGAACCCTTCTCGCACATGCCCTGGCTACTTTTACTTTATTCCTTCCCGTCGTCGCAAGTCACATCGCTGTGACTCGTGGCTTTATCTAAGTAATTTCTTTAATTAATCTTCTCAACAGTGGCTGTCGCAACACGCCTGTCGTTTGAGCTGTAGCTCGTGGCCATACGTTTATGTTGCTGTTTAAACGCGCACTCATTGCGGTCGTTGATTTGTTTGGGTTGGAAGGTTAGGCTGTCATTGGATTTATTGTTGTCGGTAGAAAAGGGTTTTTGTTTCACGACCTTGGACTTTGTACCTACGTAATAGCTGCTTGATTACAAAGCTATCTATTTTAAGTAGTACTGATAGTCCTGTTGGCACTGTCGACCTTAAAAAGGCGGTTGGAACAAACTAGAAGTGGAGGAAGAGGTGTTGGGGCGCAGCTTTGGGGAGGGCTATGTCTATCAGTGGACTGCGATAGGGGGTGAGTTGATTGATTGCCACGCTCATGCCCATAATATTCATCGTTTAGTGAATGCTGCTGCGTTCTGTCTCCTGCGGATATGGAGGGATTTACTTTTTTTTCCTACTCCTCCTCTATACTTTCTGATTAATTTAATTGCCAATTCATTCTCTGGGACTTCATCGAGCTTCATTATCTCGGCTCTTTTTTGGTAGTCGCCACTGTTGATTATGGTTTTCACGGCGGGCATGTCCCAATAAAAGCAAATGCTGCTTGTGTCTTAATATCAAAATCTACACATTGTGCTCAAATAAATGTTGGAACTATTCCCAATGCAGGATATTCACACATTCGCTAACTTGCTTGCCAACATGCTTAGTTTAGCCTCTGATCATATTTTCAAGACATGTGTTATTCTGCTTTGTATTGAATCATTGGAGTGTAATACAAAGTTATTCGTAACATCAATCATTACTGCCTCGTTGGTGATCACAAGAAAGACTGGACTTGAGGTCCTGGGTTCGACCCACAGGCTGGGCAACATGCTTTTGAGTTTTTAAGAATCCACCAGTTAAAGGCAAAAGGCTCGCTCCCTACAATATGAGACTTAAACAAAACTGGAGAAATGTACCTAGTACAATTAGCTACACCCCTGCCCAATCCCTCGCTGTTTACAGGCGTTATGTTATGTTACTTGATTAATACTCGCTTTGTATAATCATTGGAGTGTACAACAACGTTATTGGTAACATTAATCAGTCGTGTTTCGCAAGCCGTTCCCACATTAATGTCAATGCATGACCGCTCAGCAATGTCTTGCTATCATACTGTAATTGGATCAGATGCTTTGATTTATTTTTCTTTATAATTGAGGCTTAAAGTACTGTGAAGCATTTATAATGGGTTGTTTTCAACCCATTAAGTTGTTAAGATTTTGTGTCTGTACGTTTCTATAAAATTATTCGTATTGTGACATTTAAATGTGAATAGCTCTAAGTGTCTACATCCAAATTGGCATAAAGTTTTCTACTTCGAACATGGGGCCCATTTTCTATGAGAATTGTAGACCAAGAGCTAGAAAGTGTCCTAGAGATAATTAAACCTTTCGAGATACTATTTTGTTTGTACAGATATAAAGTTATTATTTATTCACATTACATAAAGTACCTCTTTAAACATAGTCACTAACTCACGACTCACGATTATTGTGTACCTAAGTGAAGATATAAGCTGTAGAAGTTTCAACATGTAGTGCTTAACGAACTTATAATGTGATGGACTAAGGATCCAGGATCTTAAAAACTCAATATAATTGAAAGATAAATACAATTTAGTACCTAATAATTCCATGCTTGGGATATACTCATACTCATGGCATACAGGCTGGCTAGATATAGCATTTGAAAATCGAATCAACGTTCAAACAATAAGGAACGTTGAGGAAAACAATATGGCGACGTCGCATATCTTGCAAGAATGCACGTCGTTGAAATTGTGGTGGGCTATATTCCCTATTACGCTGGGATTTTTACAATTGCACGTATCATCTTCTTCGTACAAGGACTTCCCTTCATTTTATGACTGACTTTTATTTTAAATCCATAGCTGTAAGGAAAGTATGTGCATATATTAACAACGAACGATTCTGCTACTGTATCACAACCTACAATAGAATTATTTCAGAATTGTTTCTTGTTTAAAAATAAATAAATTTATGAAAATATGCTGGTAGAACCCTTGATTCTTCATTAATCTGTGTGCATTTCACGAATACATAAACAAGCATATATGCATCACTAGACGCAGTTTCCAGGGGCACTAATTTGTTTGACGACTCAACTTAGCACTTAGGCTGTGGTGCGGCTAACGACAACGGTGTTGGGAAGTTCAATTTCATTACACTGTGGGTTTAGGATCAGTTTGCACGTTGAGGTCTCGTTTAAGTTAATAGGGTTAAGTAATAAGTATGGAAGGTAGACCACTTTCTGGCATCAACACAAATGGTTCGTACGGTAGAGAACCATCTGCAATTAAAAGTTAAGCATTTTGAATTTTAAAATGGACACTAGCTGGCTTAGACAAAGTGATCCAGCGATTACGGTGATGGAAATGTGAAGAATTTATTGTGTAATAATGATTCTCTTGGCCTTATCTCAATTCCTTTGGGTATTTTTCTTCCATACTTCTTTTTAATAAAGAAGTACTCGATTTCATCAGACACCTTCTTTCTTGTCATATCATAAAAACTTTCCCAACGACATTTTCCTCATTCATGAATGCTACCGTTAATCGCACATCAATCCTGTTAAAAAGTCGCTGAGAAATACGAAACGCTTTAAAAGCGATTTCGACCTGGGTAGGGCCTCAACTTTAGTTTAACTTCTTTCCAAGGTCTATATTAATTATCATCCATTTATTAATGATTTATTCATTGACACTCAAGCAATCACGAAAATACTTTAAGGCGCTTAGACGAGCTAAATTAGCAACTCTATTTGTGATGGTTCAAACTTCGTTTGAAATGCTGTTAGAATAAAGTTCTAATCAGCTTGCACTACAAAGCGGTTGTTACGTCAGCCACTGCGGGCCAAATAGGGCGAAATGAGTGGTTTCGATCGATTTACAACAAAACTATTGATTGGATTAAAAAACTGAAACAGTATCATGCTAATTTATTCCTTGTAGAATTATTTGTCAAAAGATCAGAATGATCGCATCCATATTAGTATGTTTTTTATTGTTTGAAAGATATTTTTAGAGATAAGTTTGTTATTTCTTTTTATCGAGCCAAATTAATTGTATTATGTTTTCAAAACAGTATCATGCTAGCATATATCCTGAAGAATATCATATATTTTTCTGGTCTTGTTTATAGCAGTGAATCATATACTTTTAGTAATTATAAAACTCGCGTTTAGCTCATGTAATCGCCTTAAGACGATAGAAGTTTTTATTTCATCCAAAATCTTGAAAACAATTTCAAGTGACATAAACCACAGACGTGTTCTTTAATCTCCTCGCAACGGAAATTAAAAGCGATAAAATTTCCGAGAAGAAAATGCGTGTTATTTTCAGCAAGAATTTAATAAACAAGACCGACATTTATTATTCAACAATAAAGGACCTTTTGCAGATAGCGTTGGACACGCCTGTGAAAGACTTTGGAGTACGGCTTTTAACGTGAGAGTACTGGAGGGACAGAGGGTGTCAGAAAGGCTAATGGTTCTTTGTATATGTATGTAAGGTTACTAAGCTGTTGAATGGTCTATACACAGATATAGATATACCGGGATAACGCAAGTTTCACGATCCAAGAGAAGGAAGCGTGTCATTTTTTAGGTATCCTCTATGACTTCATAAGCACTATTTAGTTACTATACAAATAAGACACTACTAGCTGACCCGGGCAATTTCGTCTGTGGGAAGAACCGTTCAACCGATTTTGTGCAAACTTCACATAAACCATCTACTAAATAGTGACTTTTTAGTAGATAGATGGTTTATGTAAAGTTCAAAAAACATATCCAAACATGTGGTTTGGATATACGTGAGCCCGTTCTTCAGTTATAAAATTGTAACGAAAAGTGGCATTGATTTTTATATATATTGATACAAAATGGAGTAGGCTTTGTCTGTAAATTTCTTGAATTAAGTTCGTTAGTGGAGTTGTATTTACTTCAAATTCTCGCCTACTATAATCTATGTCGATAGACTTATAGTTACTTTTATGTCGCATCATTCCTGCTCTGTGGACATCCCTTGGAACTATTGCGTTATCTAGGTAAACTATATCTGTGGGTGTACAAACATATACCTACATTTGGGATATAAACACAATACAGTAACAACCTAAGTACGAACATATAGGTGTAGGCATAGGGATATGCCTACACCTACGCGGGTAAGGGAGCCTAAGGGTTTAGGGGATACCAGGTGTGAGAGATTTGTTTATACGTACCTGACAAAATTTGTAACAAATTACTTTAAATCTAAAAAAAACCGACACACGGTAATAATTTCACAAGCCCTTTCATTCGATACCGATATTGAAGGAGTTGTGAAAAAAAGTATATTCACCATTTTGTGGTAGCAATCATCTTGGATTTGAAATTAATGATAGAGTATAGTATTCTAATAGTCAAGCCCTTTCACTTGATACCCATATTGAGGGAGTTGTTGAATAAATATGTAATCCGCCATGTTGTGGCGGCGGCCATCTTGAACTGATTTTTATCAAACATAACTAAGAACACTCCCGACTAATTCAAACAAAAAAAAAAACAAATTATCCTAATAGTACACGCAAATTACGCCAGATATGTTTTAAGTCCCTTATAATAGGGGGCGAGCCTATTGCTAACAACCAGGCACAAATACAGACTGGCTGCTACTGAGAAATTCGTGACGGAAAAACCCAATAACACCTCGACCTGTGAATCGAACACAGGACCTTATGCTCAGAAGTCGCGCTTGCAACCATTAGACCAATGAGGCAGTATTTTTAATTATCCGTTTAGAACTTTCTTAAAGCTGAGAAAGGTATGTTTTGTTATGTTTTCCGTCTCTGAGGTCATCCGGCAAAGTAATGCGCCTGTCTGGGTTCGAACCCACGAGTTCGTAAGTTGGAGCCGCAACCACTGGACCACCGCCGCTGCCCTTTGAGGTTCTCTGAGGTAGCTAGGAGTAATTCACTGCAGGAGATCATCAGCGCGAGTATATTTGGGGTAGAGGGTATTTGAATAATTATAAGATTGGTTACTTGAAACAGTTGCATTTTTTCAAAGAAAATATTAGGAACGCTCTCTTCAGCAAAAACTAAGAGGGTGTTTCAAAGGATCCTCACTTTTTATACAAATTGCGTTGGTGTTCGCTGTCAAAGAACAGTAGTTACCAATAAAAGAAAGCGTATTTTTACTACTTTAACATTTACAAAGAAAATAATATCTCTGTTATTAATATTTGTTAGAATCACAAATATTGATTGTTGGTAGGAAAAAGATGACACAAAACTCTCTACAAGACATTTATAAAAGAAACATTTAGTGTTGGGCGAAAGAAAACTAGTTGGAAAGCAAACGAGAGATTATTGTATCAAAACTGTTCTTCGGTTTCAAAGGAAACTTCAGGAAAACTTATAATTGAGTTGTATTGTAGCGAATGAAAAATAAGGCTGTCACCACTTGAAATATAGCTGTTTAGCTAAATCGTGCATTTGTAACAAAAACGGCCGTTTATGTTTTGAATGCACGATTTAGCTAAACAGCTATATTTCAAGTGTTGATAAGGTGTTATACAATTACGTTATTGCCTTTTCCACAGTAATAATAGAACATATTTTGTATTTTTGATTCTATTTACGAGTTATGACATTTTTTCGATTGGCGGCGCTAGTGGACTGTAAGAGGGCTCTTAAGTCTTAATTGGTGCGTAGGTGGTAGGTTCACTTGGCCAAAGATAGACGGAGATGGCGAAACATCGTCATGGAAAAAAATATTTCAAGGGTGGATCACGACCCTCAGTAATGAGGAGCACGACTTGAGGAGGAGGAGGTATGTTTATGTTTAGTGAGTTATTGGAAAGAGTGAAATTATGTCCTTTGTTTCGTTCGTTGAAGAATAGGCATGACGCGGGGGCTGTATCATAATATCACAAATCTATTTAGTCCGCCAGTTAGAGTATTAGATAATAATGGACACGTATTTTTTGTTTTTGTAACTCGGGAATGGGGGCTCATGACGTCAGTACGCTCCAAAATTTAAACCTCGGCGTGACTTATTGAGAATTTTAAAAATGTCGTATCTTTGTCAATTTTGATTTACGTCACAAAAGAAAAATACGGGTATTTTTTTTTGATAATCTTCCTGTCGGACTAATTAGATTTTTATTGTCGTCTACCCTATTGCTATGAAAGCACAAACTAAATCGATGACCTATGACACTTCTAATCTACACTAATTTTATAAAGAGGAAAGCTTTGTTTGTTTGTTTGTAATTAATAAACTCAAAAAACTACTGTGCCGATTTCAAAAATTCTTTCACCAATGGAAAGCTACATTCACCCTGAGTAACATAGGCTATATTTTATCCCCGTAGCCCCACGGGAACGGGAACTAAGCGGGTGAAACCGAGTGACGTACGCTAGTACCTAATGAAGAGGTATGAGTAACAGGATGTAAGACTTCCATGCTGCACAAACACCTGCACCTAACAAGATTAATTCGAAGCAAATGTGCAGATAGAAAAATGAAAAAAAAAAAAAAAAATGAAATGAATGAATGAAAAAAAATGACGATGATGATGAGAATGTGTTTAGCTGTGCACACTGATCTAACAGAATTTGAGTTTTATCGACCCAAAAACAAGAAGGATTACATTGTAAAGGGAAAATCTAGAACAGCCAACAGTGAGACAACAGTCAACAATCATTAGTCAACAGTCTGATGAGCTACTGCAAGACGGTTGCGGTGAGGCTGTAATAAACATCCTTATCTCAAGAATAATTCAGCATGTGCGATTCAGGATTTTGCGTGAGGTCCGGTGCGATGCATTGTTCGTATGTTGTTTTGTAGATGTTAGCATACTTATGTGGGTGCTTATTAGGCAAGATGTTACATTCAGAGCCAGTACAACTATCAAAATACCCCTGAATACAGAACTATTAATCTTATTAAATCCACAAACTCTGAAGATGAGCCAAAATCAACACCATACAACGCCAAAGATGTATCCACAGATAATGGTCAAACACTTAGAGATGAGTTAAACAATGCTCCTACGGCATTCCCATCCATCTTAAATTGCATGTTCAAATTAGTAATGTTTGAAGTTTCCTTATTGTTCGCGAACGTATAATGAATAATTTGCGTATTATTGGCATCTGCGAGCCTTGACCTAATTGCTTGGAAACGGATTGTCTTTGTTAGCAGTTTAGTTGAAGCCTTTAGTAATGTTTGGTATATGGTTGTTTATGGCGACTACACTAGCCAAATAAGCAACTATCAGTGGTGGTCCAAACTTCGTTTGAAATACTGTAAGAATAAAGTTCTAATCAGCTTCCACTACAAAGTGGTTGTTACGTCAGTCACTGCGTACTGTAGTGCGAAATGAGTGGTTTCGATCTATTTACAAAAAATCTATTTGATAAAACACTATGATGCTAATATAATGCTTGTAGAATTATGTAGCAAATCATCAGAATGATCGCATGTATTTTAGAATGGTTTTCGACGGCGCGTTCGTGTTCCACGAGCGCCTTAAAGAGATGTCAGCAAATTGAAGGGGCCGAAACCTGCCGGGGCTGCGGGACTGTTCGAAAGAGATACTGCGGCCCCGGAACGTAAAGGGCGAGGAAGGAAAGCCCCTGGATTGCTGTTTATTTTGTGATATTTCTTGAAAAAGGAGTCTACTTCATATTGTTTCCTTCCTTACATATGTTTTAAAAGGTCATGTTCTGCTTTCCAAGTTTTAAAACTTTTGCGAGATGGAAAGAGCTCGTGCCAACTTTGCTTTATAATTCAAGCTTGCTAAGTTAATTTTCTTGTTGTGAAGATCTACTTACTCTGACATGCGGTTTCAAAGTGTCTGATGTTTTATTTTTGTATCTTTGTGTTTATTCGAAAGCTGCCGTTTGAAATGTCCTATTATTTTATAACCATTCTTATAATAATATCATGTAGTTTCTTAAAGCTGTAGCAGAAGGCACTTTGATCCTTATAGTATTACTTCGTAAAACTCTCCCTGGACCCATTTACCTTTCCGATATTATGTAAACTTTGACTTGCGACAGCCCACAGGCAAAGTTCAAAGTTTTATAACTCCCTGCACGGAGAAAAAAATATTTTACAATATTACCAGATTGTATAGTAGTTATGATTCTGGTGTAGGAAAACAGGTTTCAGCTACGTTTAACAGATTTTTCTTTTATAACAGCACGTCATATTTTTATGAACACTAGAATATTCTAGTTAAAATATTCTAGTACACGGAAACTCTGATATCGTTTTGGTAACCATCTAATTATTACAGAGTAAAATATGCATTTAGTTTACAACACTTTTCAATCATTGCGATGTTTACAATATTTATTTATTCTGTTCACCATCATCTAGTTTAACACACCAATAATAAAATTGTGTTTACAAAATCATTCTGTAAGGTCCACCTTACGTAATTCATTTAGAGGTACTAGATTTCCTCGTACCTTTTAGCGGATTTTTAATACCAATTACTTACTCGAAATTTATTGATTACTAGGAATATTTTACTCATAACTAGAAACGGTTTCTGTTGTCTAATATACTCTTTTTAATGAAAACAATAAAGAGTAGTACCAGCAACAATAAAAAATGTTGCCATTACAATATTATTGCACACTAAACAGAACATTATTTACTTGTAACGAAAAACTGTTCCGTCCCATATTACCAATATTAATATGTAAGTACAATACCAGATTGTATAGTAGATAAGATTCTGGTGTAGGAAAATAGATTTTAGCTATGCTTAACGGTTTTTTTTATAACAACCAGTAATTTTTTTGCTAAGTAATACTAGAACATTTACTACACGAAAACTCTGATATTTACAGAGTAAAATATGCATTTAGCTTACAACACTTCAATAATTGCGATGTTTACAATATGTATTTATTCTGTTCACCATCATCTAGTTTAAACCAATAATAAAATTGTGTTAACAAAATCGGTAATTCATTTATATCTAGATTTCCTCGTACCTTTTAGCGGATTTTTAATACCACTTACTTACTCGAAATTTATTGATTACTAGGAATATTATTTCTCATAACTAGATACGTTGTCTGTTGTCTAACATACTCTTTTATCAATAAAGAGTAGTAACAGCAACATTAAAAAATGTTGACATTACAATATCAAATTTCAGTATGACGTCATACCTTTACCGTAAGAGTTATCGAAATATTTCGATACCATTTTTTTTCAGTAACGGAATTTTGAGAATTTTCAAACTTAAGTGGCAGTGGGCAGGGCACATTGCTCGCAGAACGGATGGCTGATGTGGCCGAAAAGTTCTGGAGTGGCGACCGCGAACCGGAAGACGTTGCGTTGGAAGGCCTCCCACTAGGTGGACCGATGACCTGGTGAAGGCTGCGGGAATCCGCTGATTGCGAGTCGCACGGGACCGGTCAATGTGGCGACATTTGGGGGAAGCCTATGTCCTGCAGTGGACGTCTTCCGGCTGAAATAATGATGATGAAGATGACCGACATATTTCGGCAGAAGTACTACATGATATAACCTTTACAAATGTTTCGGTAGCAGTACCTTTACCTATAAAAATGTATCGGTAGCAGTACCTAAACCTATAAATAAGGATTTTCTTTGACGCACCGCCTATAGCCTTCACTTGAGTTGAGATTGAGAGGGCCTGAATGCCCATTATTAAAACTCAGTTTTAGTTTTTATTTCCAATTGGAAGGACGCGGCAGCAGTGATTGGTGATTGTGGGTGTATCAAGAAGATCAACAAATATTGTGAAATGGCAGGAAACGGTAAGTATTTTGGTATTTACATCAGGTAACGGTATTTCTGTATTTACATGTAGTTTTAAATAAGTAGGTAGGTACCTACTTAATACTTAAGTACCAGCTACATACAGGGTTTTATTTTAATCTAATACCTATATACAAACTCAATTGTCACACCACATGGAATCTAGGATCCAGGTATCCAGATCAGGTATATAAAGCAAAGTACTTTGGGGCTAGATCAATCTGTGTGATTTGTCCATGTACTCGTATATTTATTTACTTTAATATGTAAACTGGAGTCTCAGCTACTTTTTACACGCAAGCGAAGTCGCGGGCAGAAGCTAGTAAAAGATCATTTAAAAAGCAAAAGAATATTTTGCATTAAGTTTAGGTACCTAATATGAATATTTTTACTCATACTTAACTCATAACTAGATAATATGTTCTCTGTTGTCAAAAAGAGTATATTTAACTCTTTTTAATGATAACATTATAGAGTAGTACCGTCTACAATAAAATTATGTTGGCATTACAATATCATTTCCTCACTAAATAAAACATTATTACGTGTAACGAAAAACTGTACTGTCCACAAGTACTGCGGCCCCCCGCACTCCTCCGCCGCCGCCTGCGCTGCAGCCGGCAGCGCCACGCCAGTGCGGCCAGCCAGTGTGCGGTGCACTGTGAACAGAACAACGTGTGGCCCTGCGCGCATTGCCAGACTCCACTCTGCAACCGCATGTTTTTTTTTTTTTACCGAGCCGACTTCGTAGCCAGTGACGCCACGCCAATTAATTTTAACTTAAATTATTGTCAACAATCATAATGGACGAAGACATCAAACAATTGCTGCAGTCGTGGAATTTGGAGGAGTACGTGACTATTTTCGCCGGTAACTCTTATCTAATTTCATAAACGCTAGATATTTATTAATCTACTCGTATTATAGTTAATGGTGATTTACTTTGTGTTTATATCAAAACATGGTATAACGGCGATTTAAATCGATAAGTAGGTTAAGTTGACTTAACTACCTACCGCATCCGCACTTGTAGCAGTTAATATTCGTTACATTTATAATTCAAGTAGTTTGTAACTGCTGTTTTATTGATATTCAAGCTGTTAGTTTTTCGAATGCTCAAAATAAAAATGAGTTACGATGCCAGTAATAAGTATGTTGTGTAGGTACTTATTTTTCTATGGCCATTGGCCACCATTTTAGTGACCCTCGAATGTCCTCATCCTCATACGTATGTGCTCAATCTGTACCTATACTGTTATTAGGTTTTATTAAACATTTTTCTTTTTCAGAAAATAAAGTAACTTTGGGAACGTTGGGATTCCTCGACGCAGACCTTGTAAAAGAATTAATAACGCCTGTTGGCGATAGGGCGCGTTTTCTAAAAAACTTGGCCCAATGGAATGATTTATCCAATTGTTCACAGGTACGTGGTAAGATAGTATACTTTTATTTTCATTACCGATTCTTCGAGTCACTAGGCCTCACGTCATAAGTAAATAATTAATGGTAATTAGGTATTTGGAAAAAATGTCAAGGCAAGTACATAAGTTATTTTTCTACTCTGGTGCGAAGAATGTGGTATAAGTAAAGACCGAACGAAGTGAAGCTGTTTGTTTCAGCTTCGACCAATTTTCTCTCGTGTGTCCCGTTGTCTAGCTATCCAGATGTTCTCTACAGGTCGCATTTTTCAACCGATTCTCGTGAAATTTTGAAACTGAATCTACAGAAAGATTCCATATAATTATCGGGTTCGCGAGGTCTACAGCTCACGGAGCCACTTGTGTATTTTTATTTATCAGTTCTTTTTCTATTACAGGAAGAAAGATGTAGCAGTGCTGTAGATATTCTTAATGAGCGTCATAAGTTGTCTAAAATCGACGATTTAACCAATATTATAGAACCAGAAGCATCTACAGTTAATGATGAAGTGTTATCTGCAGTATTGCCAGCAGTACAGGATAATGTACATACACTTATATTGAGCCCATCCACTTCAACCTCTACAATAGAAATTGAAACATTCAATTGGCCAAATGAAGACAATAGATACACAGTATGTATTACAAATCAATACCTACTTAGTAAAAACCAATTCATTCCATTATTTTAGGGCAGGTTTTACCACTTACCGAGCATCCACACCGCAGTTAACTTTTGTGGAGCAACACGATAACATTAGGTAACTATCTGTAACTTTTGTGGTTCCTTGTTACTATTTGTTGATTGTTACTCATCGAGTCCATACCGCTTCAACTTCTGCAGGCAACGTTAACAGATGCTATTTTATGTTGCCGTGTTGAGGTAACATTCTCTAACAATGTTATCGATTTTAGAGCAACGTTGCTTAACATATACTAACACGGCAACATATATAACAACAAATAAAGTTTTGCTGTCAGATGTCACTTGGAAATGTTGATCTACAAAAAGTAACTGCGGTGTGGATGTGCGGATGCGGTAGGTTTAGCAAGCTTATAATTTAAAATCACTTATTAATTTTGTAGAAACTGAAGAATTTGCTGCAGAGCACCCAAGAAGGCAAAGGACTGTTACATATGTACCAAGAAAATGGCCTCCTCTCGAATAATGGCCGCAGAAAAGTTTGCAATATTATAATCAAGCATCTGCTGGAAGGAGACATAAATAAAAGGGTCTCTAGTTCTACACTTCTAGATTATGCTCAACAGATTACAAACATTTTTCAAAAAGAAAACGTTTCGACATATTTTATACCATACATATCAAATACCAAATTGAAGATACGCAAACTAGCGAAAGGAAAATTATATGACTGTCTCCAAAATAGGAAACGCGAATACAGAGAAGCATATAATAAAACTAAAAAGGGAAATACTGATCAACAAAGCTCTTCTGTGAGTGAAATTCTTCCTCAAAATCAAGACACAGGTTAGT
This sequence comes from Xestia c-nigrum, assembly GCA_916618015.1. Classification (NCBI taxonomy): domain Eukaryota; kingdom Metazoa; phylum Arthropoda; class Insecta; order Lepidoptera; family Noctuidae; genus Xestia; species Xestia c-nigrum. The sequence goes on along the minus strand of OU745245.1, from coordinate 4,903,719 downwards.
GTAAACTGTAGTATAAAAGTGATTTAACTCATGATTAAAATTACTTGGTCATTGGTTATTAACCGACTCCAGGAGGGTTTACAATTCGTCTGAATCCTTTTTTTAAAATTTTTTATGTATGTTACCCGATTACTCAAAGACCGATTTGAAAAATTATTTTTTTATTTGAATGGGCATACTTTCTAATTGGTCCATTGAGAGAACTCTTCAAATCTTATAGGACCACATGAAGCGGTTTTAGTATTATTTAAAGTGAAACATGCATTTGCCTAAACTCTGGAGTCGGTTTTTTTTTAAATTGAAAAATTTTTATTATTGATTATGGTTACTTTTATTATAATGCAAAGTTTTTACTTAAATAACTACTTTATTTATTTATTTGGTACACCAACAGCAATACAAACTAAGAATTAATGTTGAACAAAGTTACAAGTTTACTTTCCATCGTATCTTTCATGTTTGGTGCAATAAAACGAATTATTACTAATTGACTTACCCAGGGACTGCCAAGCTATTAGGGCTGCTGGGCTTATGTATTGAATAAAAAATAAATACTTATAGGTATCGGGGGGCAACCTTACACAAATCGACCTAGTCCCAAACTAAGCAAAGCTTGTTTGGTTTGCAAAAGCCACACGGCTGTTGCGTAGCCAGTTCCTCTTTCCCGAACTAGGCTGACACGCTGCCAATTGTCTATATTCGCATTTTTTTTATTTCAGATACCTCTGAAGATATTACATGGCTGAGAAATTGTTCAGATCCTTTTGATATGGTTTTCGGAAAATGGCAAAATACATTTAAAATTCGGCGTGCTGAAATTCTGGATAACCCCAAAAATACAGTTGCTAATTATATGAATACATATCCATCTCTAAAAAAGCCTACAGGATTCCATCTTCTTGTGGATGATTTCAAAATCCTATACCCTGATAGTTTCGAAAAACTCAAGGAAGTATTTCCATTATACAAGGATAAAATTCTCGATCAGACTGTAAAAAAGTTTACTCGACATCCTGACGTAAATACAAAAAATTTCGCAGAAGAATGCTTGAAAATTGGTATGTATTTTTCTATTAGTCCAAACTTTCATATTTATAAATTACTAGCTGTGCGTGCAGCTTCGCCCACGGTTTTGCCCCCGGTTTTTTTGTTTCTAGAAACCTTCCCTGGCTCATGCACAACAACTTTGCCAAAGATCATCACATGATCATATGCATAGTTTCAGAGTCAATAAAGGACATACAGACAGACAGACTAACATTTATTTTTATATAGTAGAAGTAGTCATAAATTATATACAGAATTATAATGTATACTTACCCATTATTTTCAGGAAACCAAGAGTCATCTGTTGATTTAGTAGAAGCATCGACAATATATGCGTTCATGTATCTGCCGCTTCTGCTAGGTAACCCATTGGGAAACATTAAGAAAACCAGCACGTGGCGTCCATCGAAACAGGAGTCAAGAGATGCTTTTATTACTCATTTAACCTCAGCTACGGAATTGAAAGGAACGATTGCTGCACGTAAGGAAAAATATGCTAAACATGGTCTTACATTCCAACCGTCCATTTTTATTGTAGGCCCTACAATAAAGGAAATCGAAACCTATTATATTGTAGTTAATGACACTTTTTACGTGGTACCATCTATTCTGGAAGCTGTGGATGTCACATTCAAATTGTACCATGCATTACACTGCGAGTATCCAATGGAATGTAAAACTGTTTACAGTTTCTTGCAAAAAGCTTTCTACAAATTTTCTACTCAATGGGACAAAGAATTTACCAGTGTGAATGCTCTTTTAGCTGATTTAAATATTAGGTAAATTCAATCGATATTTGTTAGCTTTTAACTTAAAGCAAAACTGTTATTTTTGTGCAAAAGTTACTTAAGTTCCCTAAATATGCCTAAATGTTATATGTGTAAGCAGGAATTCCATAGTGTTAAAGAATTATGTTGGCATTTTAAGAAATATCATTATAGTCATGAAGTCACTGTTTATGAGTGTAATGAGGCTAATTGCAATAGAAAATATTCTCTTTTAAATTCATTCAAGAAGCATTTACTTTCTAAACATTGTAGTACTACAGAATCTAAAATAAATTTACATAATGTATCAAATGAAACCATAATGCAGAGTGAAGTTAACACAATTAATCCGATACCTAGCTGCTCATCCCAGTTGGCCGCACCTCCCTGCTCGACGACCTTAACTAATAGTTCATTGCCAGACAATTCCACTCCAGAACCCCTTGTTGATACAGTTTCATTGTTTGCTTCTTCTTTATATGCCAATCCTGTAGTTCCACGTAACATTGTTAAAGACGTCGTGCAAAAAGTTAATTTACTGCTACAAAATTCTGTTTTTAATCCGATTTTGACCGATTTATCCAAATATTATCAAAAGGGTGAGATTTCTGAAACCTGTCATAAAAACTTGCAATCTAGAATTAATCAACTGCAGTACTCATTAGAAATTAACTCAACAGAATATAAGCGAATTTTACATTATACAAAGCTTGGAACTTACATAAAACCTGTTGAGTATTCTATAGGTCAGAGAATGGAAACAAAATATACAGCCGAAAATGTAATTCAATATTTACCAGTTACTTCAACAGCTCAACATATACCATTACGGTTAGTTCTTAAGAAATTTTTAGAAATGTCTGGGGTTTTGGATGAAACATTAAGAAACTATAATGAAATGGTGAACACTTCCAATTTGGATTTCCTCCTTAACATAGTTCAAGGTATTGAGTGGCAAAAAAAAATACGATCCCAAAATGGCCGTATTGTGTTACCACTGGCGCTTTATTTTGATGATTACGAAATAGGTAATCCCCTTGGAAGTCATTCGGGAATACACAAGCTTGGCGCAGTTTATGTTTCAATAATGTGTTTACTACCTCATCAGATGTCTAACTTACGTAACATATTTTTAACATTACTTTTCCATTCCTCGGATAGACAGATTTTCGGGAACCGAGTAACCTTTGCACCTTGTATCGCAGAATTAAATTTTTTAAAAGAACACGGTATCGTTATTAATAAGCCCGAAGGGGATGTTAAAATTTATTTTGAACTAGCAGTAATATTAGGTGATAATTTAGGTTTGCATTCCATTTTAGGTCTAGTAGAATCTTTTTCAGCAAACTACGCATGTCGAATCTGTAAGATAAAAAATAACGAACTTAAAAAATTACGCGAATGTGACAGGTCACTTCTTAGAACTTTTGAACAATATACAGAAGATTTAAATTCTAATGACTTGTCTTCCACAGGCATAAAAGGTGAATGTGTTTGGCATGATGTACATGGTTTTTCTATAATAGACCATGTAGGAGTTGACATTATGCACGACTTATTAGAAGGTGTGTGCCAATATGACATGTCTTTCATTATATCTCATTATGTTGACGTTTTAAAGTTATTTACTCTGCAAATTTTAAATGATAGGATGACCGCATTTGATTTTGGTCCAGATAGAAATAACCGTCCTCCAAGTCTTGATATTCAGCATGTACGAAATCATACTTTAAAGATGTCTGCTTCTGAGTTGCATAATTTTGTTCGGTATTTTGGGTTAATCATTGGAGATTTAGTGCCATATGACGATTCTGTATGGCAGCTATACACATTACTTAGAAAAATTATGGAAGTGGTTATGTCTCCTGTAATACATAAACAAGAAATACATTTACTAAAATCCTTAGTGTCTGAACATCATGAGTTGTACATTAGGTATTCTAATAAAAATTTAACACCGAAACTCCATTTCTTGCTACATTATCCCGATATGTTGCAAAAGTTTGGGCCTCTGGTTTCAATTTGGTCTATGAGATATGAGTCTAAACATAGAATATCAAAAATGTATGCAAATGTCTCAAGTAATAGGCAAAATGTATGTAAATCTATAAGTGTAAAGCATCAAATGCAGCTGAACCATGTCTTCCTTCGCAATGACTTTAATAGTGAACAACTTAAATTAGGTCATAAAAAATCCGTCTCAGACAAGATAAGAGAAAATATTAATCAATATCTTAATATATCATGTGATGAGTGTTACAATTATAACTGGATAACTGTAAAAGGTACACATTATACTAAAAACGTGATTGTTATTTTAAATGTAGACGTTGATTGTTTACCAAAGTTTGGTTTAATTGAAAATTTATATGTTGTTAATAGTGATAAGGTTATATTGGAGTGTTCTGTTTTTGAAACTTTATGTTTTAACGAAAAAAAATTCTGTTACGAAGTAGCATCCGCAAATAATAATGTGTTTTGCGACCAAAATGATCTCTGTAATTATAAGTGCCATACGCTCACTAGAAGTGCGGCCGGCAATTTATTTTATGTAACACTAAGGGTGCCAATTTAAAAATATTATTCAGGATTCTGATTTTTCAGTCATGTTTCAGGCCACCACACCTGTACCACAAACATCATTATTGCGGACTAAACCAATATACTGCCGAGTCAAACAGAATAATGTTAAACACCTTAGGTAAGTCTTCGCCGCAACAAAAGCATGTCGCCCGCCGTCAAGCAGCCACGCTCGCATCCCGTGCTCGAATTCGGTGTTCTTCATTTGCTCATTCGAGCTTCGCTTTGTGTTACAACTTAAGCGACCCCGTTTTTAATTTGCACTGATTCTAACATGCTTTCGTTGCAGCGAAGACTCACCTAAGATGTTGAAACTAATTCTGTTTAACTCGACAGTATATTGAGTTTCAGACCGCAGTAATGTTTTAAGGCAAATATAAAATCAAATAAAATATAAAAACTGCTAAAAACAGATTTTTTTTACCGGTTTTATATTTTATTTGTCTGAGAGATCTCAGACAAGATAAGAGAAAATGTTAATCAATATCTTGATATATCATTATGTGATGAGTATTACAATTATAGCTAGATTACTGTAAAAGGTACACAGTATACTAAAAACGTGATTATTATTTTAGAGTGCGTTACCCTATATGGAAAGTGTCTTCTAGAGTGATATGATTGGTACGTATAAGTAGTGCGTAATCTGCTGCAAATGTGCGCCGCATAAAAAAATTGTGCGTCATGTCGTTTAGGAAAAAAACGCTGTTCCAGCAGGAAAATTCTAAACGAATGATCGGAGAGACAGATATTATGCTTGGGTAGAGAGCATAGATTTGTGATAAAATGTCTTCCAACTCAATATCTCGAATACTTGAAGACGCACAAATTATATTTTCGGCTCACATTTTATCACAAATATGAGCTCTCTTGAGAGACAAATATTATGCATAATTTTTGTCTGTCCGAACTTTTCCTGCTGGTCAGCAGGAATTGGTTTTTTTTTCATTTTGTTTCTAAAACTACATGACGCACAAATTTATTATGCGGCACCCATTTACAGCAGATTAAGCACAAATTATACGTTCCAATCATATCACTCAAGGAGACACTTTCTAGCTAGGGTAACACACTCGTTATTTTAGATGTAGAAGTTGATTGTTTACCAAAGTTCGGTTTAATTGAAAATTATACCTCTGTGATTTATTATATCTCTGTGATTTTAAGTGCCATACGCTCAATAAAAGTGCGGCCGATAATTTATGATAAGTATTTTTTAAATAAAACGAATTTAAAAAAAAAGTTTGTTTTTATTCTTTGCAATAACTCAGGATTCTGATTTTCTGTCTATGTTTCAGGCCACCACACCTCTATACCACAAACATCATTATTGCGGACTAAACCAATATACTGCCGAGTCAAACAGAATAATGTTACCTTCGGTAGGCAAGTCTTCGCCTTCGTTGCGGCGAAGACTCACCTAAGATGTTGAACCTAATTCTGTTTACGGGGATTACACCACCGAAACTAGTGCTACCCGTCATTTTATTTCGGTATTACTTCGGTAAGAAAATACTTGGTAGTATTTTCCTACCGAAGTACTGAATTCTATTTTTACAATTTGAACTGATTTAGGAGTAAATTAACAAAATGACGGGTGGCGCTAGTTTCGGTGGTGTAATCCCCTTCACTCGACAATATATTATGTTTCAGTCCGCAACAATGATTAATTACACTAAAATATAACACCTGTCAAACTCTACAATGTGCATAATAAACAGAACATACTGTTTATTTCATGCCACAGTAATTATTTTTACCAGAAACAAAAATTCAGTGTCCTCTATACCGCATATAGTAAATAGAAATTATTGATCATTTGAGTCCGCAATAATGACATTTAACACTATAAAAAAATCGTATCCTCTATACTGCTTAAAGTCAACAGAAATTATTGATCGTTTCAGAACGCAATAATGATATTTAACACAAATATATAAGCCAATAAACTCTACAATATGAATAGTAAACATAACATACTCTTTATAGCATGCCACAATAATTATTTTTATCATAAACAAAAATCTGATATCCTATAATACTGCATATAGTAAACAGAAATAGTCGATTATTTCAGTCCGCTAAAATTATATTTATCTCAAACAAAAATCTGGTATCCTCAAATATTACATATAGTAAACAGAAATAGTTAATTGTTTCAGTCCGCTAAAATGACATTTAACTCTATAAAAAATCGAATCCTCTATAATGCGAAAATAGTAAACAGAAATTATTGATCGTTTCAAAACGCAATAATGATATTTAACACAAATATTTAAGCCGATAAACTCTACAATATGTATAGTAAACATAACATACTCTATAAAGCATGCCACAACAATTATTTTTATCACAAACAAAAATCTGGTATCCTCTAATAATGCGTATAGTAAACAGAAATAACCGATTATTTCAGTCCGCTAAAATGATATTAAGACTAATAAAAAATCTGGTGTTCTTAATACTACACATAGTAAACAGAGATTATTGGGCGTTTCGACACTACTGAAATATCTGGTAAACTCGACACTGTACTCTAATGATGGCTACAAGTAGGTTTTGCCTACTAAACAAAATTTGTTTTCTACGTTACTAGGTAAGTGGGTAATAGGAACGAGAAATGATGTTGTAAAGAAGTAGAATTTTCTATTAATGTGTAAACAAATTATAGTTGTCACATATAATACAATAAAATCAAGTCAAATTTACAATATTCTGTTTAAGGAAACTAGATTTTTTTCTCCGTATGTATCTATTAAAGAGTTGGAAAAAGTTCTAGCTGTCACCATCTTTTGGCAATTTCCCCGATCGAATTCTTCCCTGATTCGACAAATTAAATAAAATGGCTCCAGTGACTTGGCGATATTGCCGATAGATACTTGTAAGTAAATGTTAGTGGAGCCTTGAACTATTGCAGACATCAATCCTTTAGCCAGACAGTTTTAGCACTTATGTTGATGAGTTTAGGTTACATGGAAAGGAGTGTAATGTTTTAAAAATAGACTAGCGACGTTAGGACGTCAACATACTAGACATGGTGTATCTCTAATCAGATGGACAGAAGACCTTTAAAACATGGCTAGGACAAATAAACGCAGATTGGGAGAGGCCTAAGTCCAGCAGAGGACTGTGTTAACACTGCATGATTGTAGACCTTTCTTGAATTGTTTGATATTCAAAATAAGTAGCGTAGCTCGGTAGGTTTATTTCAGCAATGTCACACATTTTCATCATAATTTTCAAATTCTTTAACAAGTTTCCTTATACGTACAAAATGATATTGCAAGTAAGTAATAAATGCATTCTTGAAAGTTCAAAGTTATGGCAGGAAAAGCTGGCTCTTTATTAAACATTTTGTTCCAGAATGTCAACGAAAATATACCTAACGGAAACAACATGCAGTACGCGGAAGTTTTATCGTCACAAGAATATTGTAGCTGAGTAAAACAAGTCCATATTAATTTCTGTAGAACTTAAATAGGTTAAAGAGAAATACAAAAGCGACAAGGATATGATGAAGTAGAGATTTCGATTGCGGCAGTCACAGTATCTGCAATAAATAACTAAAAGTAATTCTAGTTGACATTATGTCCCTCTTGATGCAAACTATAGATTTACAATACATACTTTAGCAAGAATGCATCTGAAAGAGATATATTTACGGGTATTAAATCTCAACGGTTTTCAATTAAGTGTAAAAACGAAGTTTTCCAAAACTTTAGCAGCTTCAGAAACTTTTTAAACCATCAGCAGTTTGTTCAATATCTTTAATAGCGATAGACACTTTTTGTTCATCGAAAAACTTAACCTAATAGTTATCTAAGGGCTCGACGCTGATCCAAGACTAAGGGCCTACGATGATGACTCTGTTATAACTGAAGAGGTTGGGTGGAAGCATGCGAACCTTGACCTTTGGGTAAAATTCAATTATGAAGAGAATGAAGTACCCTTCATCGGTTCAGCTGATTGAAGAGACTTAGAAAGGGCTTAGCCAAGTAATATTCTGAAAGAAGATTTTCTGTAGAGGTATTTTACCTTAGCTAGTTTTTTTTTCGAAAATTTTATATTGTCTACAAGAACTTTTGTACACGATGCTTTAAAGGATCTAAAACATAGAATTTAAAACTTATAGTGGCTTTTGCTTTGACGACTCGAATGGCGTAGTGGTAGTGACGCTGCCTTACGTTCTTAGGGTCCTGGGTTCGGATCCCGGTAGGAACAAATGTTTGTGTGATGAGTATGGACATTGGTTTCCGTGTCATCGATGTTTATATGTATAATACTCGTAAGTATGTATTTACAAACAAAAAAGTATATATGTAGTTATATCAACCATCTAGTGTCCACGACACAAGCTTTGCTTAGTATGGCACTAGGTGGCGCTGTGTGTTAATCTCCAGCGATATTTATTTATTAATTATGATCTTCAACTCTGAACACGAGCGGGATTTAATTACTTCTGCTAGTTGAACAGGAGCTCCCAGAGGAAAGAATCCCTCGATGAATTTCCGTGGATACTTAATTGGTTTGGTTCAAAATACCTATTAATAAATGACTTACCGTGGATGGTGAGCAGCGCCGTCACCCAGAACCAGTGCATCCACCAGTGTAATGTCATGACGACAGTTTGATACGATCCTCTGACTGTTCCGACCTGCAACAAAGACAACAGCCATATTTATATTTTATTCAAATAATGAGTAGGATTTTACTTCTAAGTACTAATAGAATTTCGGCTCGAAAGACCAAAAATATTATTCTCGTAGTTGCTGAATAAAATGGTCGATAAGTATTCTTAAGGTGCACGCACACCTTTCCGGGCCGAAAGAATCAAATTTTAGAATTACTTTGAAATCTTATAAAACTGCTATGTGTGCGAGGCCTCCTTGACTTCGATTCGTTCGTCGCGTTCGACGCGGATAAGTGTGCGTCCACCTTTATAGATCATTGATTGATAACAGTAAACAACCAAATAAGGTCACTTTACATTTCTCAAATGATAGTCATCATCATACTCCTACCTTCATCCCACATCATTAATTGTTAAAAAATCTCATTTACCTAAAATAACGAAAATCACGTTTTACGTTACTCCAATTACCGAAATATGCATTTTAAACCAATTTACAAATACATCAACGTCACACGTTGCGCAGTTAACCGCCCAAAAAAGAAATAGAATGCAAAATTCGTATTAATTTCATTTTTCAACCGTAAATGGATTTCAGTGAAGCGTTCGCAGAACAGACTGTACATACAAATGTAGGTATGGTAAGTATATGCGGATGGCGGCTATAACAAAGGGTATTAACCATCCGGGCACATCCCCGCGTTCCCGCGAATTCTGGCTCATTAATGAAAACAATGTGTTAAGTTGTGAGCGGTTGAGTTTTAGGACGTTTGTCTTCTGTGGAAAAATATTTTATTCAAGGTTTTGGGAATACTAGAATTGTATGAAGAAGTTACATATTAAAGTTATAATGTCTCCACAGTTGGGCAAAAGGCTACCTTTCCGATGTAATGCTTACCGTGATTGTTGGCGGTCCTTGAAATGTTTGGTTCTAGAAGACACCAGTTTTTTACTTTATGTTTTGAAGAGCAGTGGCGATACAATGACGTGCCTGCCTGCACTCGAATCGAACCACGACCTAACAACTCGTAAAGAACAAAGACAAGTACTATAAAGAAAATGTAATGCAGGACTATCTACTGTTGTTTTGAGTAAAAAGGCAAAATTGCACCAAACAAATAGCAAATAAAACAAACATTTTGACGTGTTATTTTAAGGTTTCAAACAAACAACATCCATAGTTTCACCAGTTTTTGCAACAATTGTACAAGTCAAGTCATTATCTTAGCAAAGATTACAAATTGCTTCATGCTCAACAAAAAACGTCTCCTTAATCTAGTGATTTTATTGCAACCTTGAGACGAACAAAAAGATCATTACGAAGCAAGAACGGATTTAGCTACTGTTTTGAAACTACGCGAACGCTGGGTACAGATTGGTGGAACGTAACATGAAATGTAACAAACAGGCTGAATCAGACCAGCGTTCCTACTGCTGGGACACGGGCTTCCTATCTGTTGCCTGTCACACTATTCCCAAGCCATTGCAACTCCTAAAACCTAGAATCAACAGTGGCGACCACCAGAAAAGCGGCAACACAATGAAGCTCGACGAAGTACCAGAGAAACAATTCAACTGTCTTGGATCCCACAACGAAATTAATAAAAAATATTAGCGGAGGAGTAGGAAAAATATAATTTCCACTTCCCTCTATATCAACATTATACAGCCCCTCTCTGTTATAGGGAACGGGCAATACTCCACCGCGCGGACCGGTGTTGGTAGATGTTACATATCTTCCAAGTTTTGGTTCTAGGTTTTGGCTCTCGACCTCTCGCGTCCGGCCCTGGTTTAATCCATGGTCCGGAGCGAGACGGAATGGGAAGCCGTCACCTCCTTCTGCGAAGCAGTCATGCTAGCGAAGGAGGTGGCGGAACGCGAGAGGGAGAGAGCCTCTCGCCCCAGCTGCCGCGTGAGACGCACCGGGCGTCGGGGGCCACGTGGTGGCTACCGGCCACCGTAGACGCGGGCCTGTGGACGGTTAGCTATGGGCTAGCTAGCCGTCCGTCCGTCTAATGATGATAGGCCGTGTCGACGGCGCGTTCGTGTTCCACGCACGCCTCAAAGAGATGTCGGTAAAGTGAAGGGCCGAAGCCTGCCGGGGTTGCGAGACTGTTCGAATATAAAGGGCGAGGAAGGAACCTGGATGGGTTTTAGTCAGTAAAAGTCTGACACTCCCTCCCGCTCCGCCCAGAGTGGGAGAAGTTATTTCATGATTTCCCATCATAAAAAAGGACACGGCGCCGGTTTGCTCATGATGTTTTCCTTCGCCGTTTTATGAGTTGTTCTTTACATTTTGTGTTGCACTGCGTAAGTCTGGCCAGCTTCGCTGTGTTACATTTCACGTACGTTTCATCAACGTGTACCCGGTAGAATGTTTAATACCCCGCCGCTTGTACCCGTAACTTACAGAAAGGGATTTGCACAGAACTGAGCAATTCATATTACCTGAGTTTCTGCTCGTAAATTTTCGTTCATTAGAGAGAGAGATACGGCATTGCCACGGCAACTTTCTAGGGATTTAATTAAAATTTTAGCAAAGTTATTATTTGGTGGAACTTTTTATAAAATGGATTTAATCCTTTTGTGAAAGTTGGAAAACTGCGTAACTGTATACGTTTTCCGCCTTTGTATTTTTATGAAATTAATTCTTTCTTTTCTCGGAGGAATGTTACAATAAATGTAACTTTCCGACTTTAAATTTCCCTCTACTCTGCTTATTTAGCTTTCGTCGTTTTCGTTCGTTTCTTTTTATTTGAACTGTTTTGCTAGATTCACAACATTTTTAACTATTCTTTAATACATTATACAAATGCTCTCTAAAAACTTCACCATATCAACAATTTACCTCCATCATGCACATATCGTGACAAATGATCGTTAGCACAGCATATTTCTAGAGTTTTAGCAAGCTTCGTTACCCCCCATTTGCAGCAACAGCTCGTGAATACTCACTCCCTCTGAAGGTAATTTGAAGGAAGACGGCGGAAAATTACTGTCTTTAGAGTCGGTAGGTGATGGTAGTGTTGTGCACTTCGACGCTTCAGTGCAAAGAAAAGTTTGTTAAGGTGGTAAGCTGGTGCGGTTCGAGGTTTTTTGAATGATGGAATCTTTATAAATATGACATAAGTCAAAAAAATTAAAGGTGCGAGATCAAAGACAGCAACAGGGCAAGACCCGATTTGCGCAAAAAAATAACGCTGTCCTTTGATAAGGAAAAATAATTTTGCTTAGTTTTCTCCTATGATCATTAGAACCATATATGTACTTACATCTGATTGTGTACCTTCAGGAAAGATGTTTTACGTTTTTAGACTTAATTGCAATAAGGAATGTTCAACCAAGACTCGTATTATGTACTGTTGAAATGAGAATGTGCGTGTACTACCCGCCTTTGTTCAAAGATTAGGTTTGTTAGAGGAAAGGCATGGGTGACCTTTGGTACGGGGAAAATGCCTCGTCGCTTATTTTTCCTTCCGTTTTATACGTTGAGCAGTATTACATCCACTTATGTGCTAGTAGGTACGTAATGAAGTTATGATTTGTATATAAATGTAAGAATGATGTCGTCATCATAATCTGATTAGTCTTTTTCAACTATATTGGACCCGGTTTCTAGTCTGATTGAATGCAGTATTTCACAAGAAATGACTGCCTAGTCGTGGGTGGTATTGCCAGCTCATACAAAGGAGAGGGTCAGTCAGCCTATTTATCTCGTAATGTGAAACTCCTTGGTGGTTTTTAGTTTTTTTTTTGGAAATTTAAAAAAAACCGTATAGAATACGAACGGTGCTATACAAGGGGGAGTACGGTAAAATAGGTACTTAGGTGAGACTATCTGCCTTCCACAACTAATTAAATGGGTAACACGGTAACCCTTGGCAAGATTTGTAGTGAAGCTTTAGGGCTTTTGAGCAAGAATGATGTCAAAATTGTTTGATTCGACTACTATGACTATAACTTCTTTGGAAGTTATGAGACGAGACTTGCAGACCATTAGTTAAGAACTTATTGAAGGCAGCTATTTTCTTATGTACGGTCGGAAAAGCTATTTGGTTTACAGTTTAACCTACAAATTACATAGTAAAGTGTAAAGCAAATAACTTGTTCGACCGTACTGTAGTACACATCGCATTTTGTAGGTACCTAAGCAACCATAAAAATGTTCAGCGATAAATAAAAAGCCATCGTACTTTTGACACACTTTCCAACAGTGAAAAACGAAGTCTTAACTTTTAAAACGGCTAACGACAGTTGTTTGTTTCAATGAAGTTTTTTTTCCCGTAGTGAAAAGTTGTGGGGGAACTGCTATCGACTGGGGAGGCGTTATGTAAAGAACAGTTTTACGAAATTTAATATAAGAGATAAACTCAAAACTCAAACTCTTTAATGCAGTCATGTGTACATTCAGTTGTTACATATATGAAAGTAAGTTCCAACATGAAACCCGGTTAGGCCACGGCAAAATTAATAGGTTGAACAAAACAAGCATCCAGTGAGTAGGTATACTGGATTGCGAGTTTGTTAAACAAATATAATATTACTAATACAATTACTATCGAAAATATTCCTAGTACCTATACATGAGGGCAATATGGCTAAACTGTGTGATGATAACCTCATTATTCAGTCGAAGGACTTTGGGCTCGTTGGCAAAGGCAGGAGGCCTAGACCTCCCAAAAAAAGCACCTAATATACTGGTCTAGTGCTGTACGAATTCTTATAGATGTAAAAAAAACTTTACCTGGCAAAACATCTATTTAAATCTGAAGTTGATCCATACAGCGTTATTTTGTAAAGGTTATTAAAAAGAGATTATTAAGTAAAGATTGCTAGAGCATCCACAATTTTCCCTAGATAACTTATACGACCTCAAAAAGATAAGCCTTTGATTTACTATGTCGTTATCATCTATAACCTTTTCTTTAATGGGATTAACTTCTTGCCGATCCAACGCCCAATTTAGACAAGACGTAAGAAACCTACAAAAGTTTTATTACATCAAAGATCTTCCAGAAGACCTGGACACAAAGATTCAAAATATATTTGGTACCTTTCCATTTTCTTAAGTGTACGTTAAGTTGATACTTAACGTACACTACGGTTTGATAACCGTAGGTAACCTAAGAGCACCAATCTAATAACAAACAAAGGAGAATACGCCTTTATCGCCAGGGAGAATAAAATTATCTTCATCCATGCAAACTGATTTTATACTAAACGCTGTTATCGTCATCATTTAAAAAATATAAAAACAAGATGAGGTCGAAGTTTCCAAATCTAAAATATTCTGAAACAAAACTGGAAACCAATCCAGAGGTCACAGTCTCTTTACAATCACAGACATAATCTTGGTCAAGTCATAATAAGAGGGTAATGCAGTTTTGCGTCTGAGATGGTCTTTGAGAGGAAATAACTACTACAGATTTGAGTATCCAGTTAGTTTCTAGCACAACTGAGAATTAAAAAAAACTCAATGACTTGATGAACAACATATTGTAAATATCAGACGTACTCATACTCACGACGTATCGCATTTGGCTGACTGCAAGCACTTAATTAAATGAAACGAAAAATAATACACAAGAATGATTACATCATGCCTTTGAAGATTTTAATTAGTTCAATTACACGTAAAACCGCTTTGAAGACCTATTTAAAGATTGGTTGATTTGCGTTTACAAATTAACTTAGCGTTTATAAGAAGTTTAAATAAATAAACACTGCGCAACGTTTTCAGTACAGAGATCATGCAGTAGTTTTCTGTTTGAGTCATTGATAAATCAGAACAGCAGTTAACTTGATCTTAAGTAGTAAGATCATGGATATAGACTAATAGGTATTGAAGGTGAAAATGAAGGTCTTTGCTCAGCAGTAGAACACGATGTAGTAAAATAAAAATTGATAATAGAGTACGGAGTTCCAACACAAGTAACACCGTATTAGATAAAACGGAGAAGACGAATCTGGCAGTGAATAGAAGCGTGAAAGGGCAAAAGAAGCCGATTCTAGCAGTGGCGAAGATTTAATTTTCGTAAAATGGGAGCGGAAGGTATAAATAATCAGTTCTATAGATAACATACAAAACGATCGGCAGCGGACGCTGACAGTTCTGTAGTAGTTTAATGAGCCACTCCAGAAATTACAAACCGTCAATAAATCAATATCACAAAAGGGAATTATTTTACCTTACTGATAGATTGACACTAAAGAACCATCGATCTTGTTCATCGAAATAGTTTTCAAACCTTAGCACCAACACCGATTTATTTAAAATGGTGGTTATCGCGAAGACAAGTATCTTACAAAGCAATCAACGTGCCCCCACGCCGCTCCTTGAATAATAGATAAACATAGAGTGCTGTGCCGTAAGCTTCTTATCGCCCCTCTACACGTGCAGCTCGAGCTAAGCTGTCGCGGTTAGCTCGGCGATACTTTTATTTTGTCCTTGTGGAAATTGTATAGGAGAGAATAAAAACTTTTTTGCAAAAAAATAAAACCGACTGCAAAAAAACACAAAAACGTGAAAAATAACTTTAGCTTCAGAAGTCGGTGACCTTTGTTTGATTGATTGACTTTTTTTGTCATCGACTTCTGAAGCTAAAGTTATTTTTCACGTTTTTGTGTTTTTCTGAAGTCGGTTTTATTTTTTGCAAAAAAGTTTTTATTTTTCACTTTTTAGTGGTTCACATGTGCTTACCTCTTTACAGAGTATCAGCGTGATGTTATGTTATGAACTGGTGTTAACAATTGACAGACATGAGATTTCAGCAATCCCAGTCCATTTGCTCTAATTTATTGAGGAGTTCTATTGCCTATCTCCAAAGTTCTTCATCAGATCTTCACCAAATTGAAATGTGACTGACTACTCGTACTTTAAGAAAGTATTTTTCCAAAAACTACCCAAAAAGCTTCAAGTGTGCCTTTAAAATTTGAAGAGTTGACTCTATTTTTCCAGGATCCCATCATCAGATCCTGACTTGGTGACTATGGGACCATTTGGAAAGTATACCCTTTCCAACAAAAAAACCTCCTCCTTTTTAAGAAGTCGGTTACAAACGGGGAAAGGTAAGTAAATAATAGGGAACATATCGTCGGTGCGCGTGCAAGATCGCTTTAGTAAGAGTAGTTTGTAAACACTGAGTATCTGAGTTTTCACAAGAGGTCTTGGTTTCTATTACCAGGCTGTGCAAAGTGTTATTGGTGTTTTTCATCAGGAATTTCTCAATAACAGCCACGGAGTCTGAATTTGTTGCCTGCTGGTGGCAATAGGCTCGCCCCCTGTTACAGAGGACTTAAACACAACTAGTGAATTGTGAGTGTTCTCCTCTGCCTAACCATTCTGGGTAAGCATGCGTGATGTTGAAAGAAACACATACCACTCTGTCTATTTAAATATAACTACACTTATTAGCCACTTTTTTGTGACATAATCAAATCATTATTACGATTTATGTCACGTTTATTAACTTGAGAGTTACCATTTCATCATAATCTACCTAGCCTTTTCTAACTTAATCATCAATGCGTCATCGCAAAGTTCCTATGTAACCGAACGCAGATGAATTAGGTAAAAGCATACAAGTATACTTTTGTAAGAAGTTAAAAAAACTGGTTACAGAATTTGTGAAGTCCGTAGATAACTGTTGTTCGGGTGTTTGTACTCGTGAGATTTGTCTCTGTAACAACATTCGCACTGCTGAATAAATCTTATTGCATCGTTACAACGAGGTTTACAAAGGCGGAATAATATAATCTTTCTTTGTTCTTTGATAGCACCTCTTCCAAGAGACTGGCAGATACGCTACGTCTTGCCCACGAGACATACGACCGGGCGTATTGCGACAGCGACTGCCGAGGAAACAAGTGAATCAAATAGGTTGTAAAGAGCTTGCCACGAGTCACCACGAAATGCATCTTGGTTCCAGCGAAAGGCCCGCGAGTGCTTTTGAAACAAGAGGCGTTGCTAGTCGTATCGCCCGAGCACGTGAACGGGGCCTAAAATATAATACCGATACGAAAATCTACAACCAGAATTAAAGGATTATTCACGGCAGTTCGCACGTAACCGGATACCGTCCGTCCGGCAAGTTTTCACGAGAATAAATCCAGCCTTGTGGTACCGTGAACGAATATAAAAGGCTTCTGGAAAATTTACGTGGCGGATTCGGCAAAGGATGAACGTGAAATACCCTGTACACGCGGTTGGATTTAGAGTGGGCACAAATGTGTTGTGTTCGGGATTTCGTGGATAAAGGTGCGTTTTTGTGACGTCAGCGTGGGTGGCAGAGTCAGCATAATAATATGTTGTTAATTCTTTTGTGAGAATTTTAACGCGTGTTTGCTCATAATTAATCGTAATTAGGACCGAATCTACCTAATATTCGAAGTGAGCTGATCATTGCGTACCACCGACGTTAAAATGTTACGTTTTACGGGTATTTTTGGTGATTTGTCTGTTAAGAACTTTATTTCTTCAAAGTTTTTATGCCGCCTCTGACTTGGCTTTAAGTGGGAAGTGTCAGGGTAGCTCGCGAAATTCATATTTTCTTACGTTTTTTGCAATTTGCAGGCCAGTAGGTAGGTTGTATGAAGCATCGTACGCGACTGTAAACCGTATGTAGTTACAGAATTATAACCATTAAAATCATGAATACCCTCTCAAGGTTCATTGGAAGACCAGCGTCAGACAGCTTCTACACCTGTCTGGCATGAATGCTGAAATGGACCTTTTTGGCGCAGCCGTGAGGCACACAGCACATTACTACTAAAGGTCGTGGCTCACTTGACAAGCACCGCACCAGCACGGCACCAGCACAGCTCCTGACCGGCGTCGCCTCGAATATAGGCTACGGCGCGCGGCCCGCGCGGCGCAAGCGAGGTGTAAGCACGCGGTCCCCTCGCTTGCGCCGCGCGGTCGCCTCGCTTGCGCCGAGCGGGCCGCGCGTGGTCCACTCGCCGTCCGCAAGGCGCAAGCTCGCAGTCCGCGCGCTGGTAGTAATAGTCCCGGAGGTAGCATTGTTTTTTAGGGAATTATCTCTAGTAATTATATTTTGTGGATTCGTGGTTTAATTTTTCTTTCCATTACAGTTCTGAGATTTTTTAAAGTTCAGTATATTTAAATTATTTTTTATTTTATAGTTTCAGCCGGTGTACTGTAACGATTGGTTACAGACCGAACGACTGACTGACTTTATTAGGGTTTTTTATTTGCACCGCTACCTCCCGGACTACGAGCTTGCTGTCACCGCGAACACAATTGTAAGGCATTTGTGATTGAACACGCGTAGGACTTGTACGTTGTCATAATGTCTCGGTTTACATTGCGTGAACTAGCAGTAATCGCAATTGCTCTCGACGACGAGGAACAGGAAAAAAAAAGGAAGAGGAGATATTGGGTGCATAATATGCTTAAAAAAAGACAAGTAGAAGGGGAATACTGGAAGAATATTAGACATTTGATTGACGATGATGAAAAATTCTACATGTATTTTCATATGCCGAAATACTTATTTTATCACATATTGTCGTTTATTCGAAAAGATATCACGAAGAAACATACAACTTTCAGACAGGCGATACCAGCAGAGGAAAAATTGGCAGTAACATTGAGGTAAGTAATTTAAAAGTCGCATGCAATGAAATATAATATTTATTAGAGAGATCATTATGATAGTACATTTTATAAATAAATGATACTGATAAATGATATTTATTCAGCAAGTAGGTTTTCTCAAACACTTTTACACGTCATATTTTTTTAAACTAGAAAACAAAATCAAAAACACTATACCTTCACTTATTATTTATTTATATTTGTATTCAGGAATGTCTGACTCAGGAACAACAGATGTATTTTAATAAATGAGAGACAGGTGAATGATTTGTAATCTTTTATTCGTTCAGTTAAACCTGTCATTCATTCAATAAGCGCCACAAGAGCTTTAGTGTTGTATTAATTATTAGTTGCAGCTGCTGTAGCGCTTGCATGCTACTAATATAAGTTCTAACGGAACTGTAGGTTGCAAAAAGTTGTGCCCCTTTGGCTGCAAAGCGGCTACATAAGGTCTGCAGTGCACGCTCTAGCACTTGAGCTTGGCGCCTTTGGGAATAATCGGATTGGCTCCAGAGCTCTTAAGCAACTAGTTTGTGTTACTTGGGTGACAACAAGCTTTCGATTTGTACTGAATTTCACATAACTCGGGAGTCTTATCATAATAGTAATGGTTTTTATGAATTGCAGCATCGTGACCAATTATATATATAGATATTATCTGGGAGTCTAACCGAACTAGGTCTAGTGTCGTGGGCTCTTTAACTAAATTTGTAACTGGCCATACATTAAACAAAGAGTACCCACTACGTGGAGAAGCACGACGGCGCAGTGACGTTGTTTCGCGGGCCACTCGGCGTCCGCGCGCGGTCCCCTCGCTTGCCGCGCGCGGTCCCCTCGCTTGCGGCGCGCGGGCCGCGCGCGGACGCCGCGCCGCCCGCGTTGCGAGGCGTATGGTAGCGGCAAGCGCGTTGACCACCCGCCGTAAGCTTTTTCATATGTACATTCAAAAATATGTTATGCGACACACGATTTAATGCTCTAATTTGAATGGCAAGTAAATTGCTGGGTTGGAGCGGTGCTGGTGCGGTGCTTGTCAAGTGAGCCACGACCTTAAGTCCAACTTATTGTTTTGTATCTTTTTTATTTATTATTGTGTGTGTGCTTTATTAACTGACGTCAAATAAATATTTTTCTTTCTTTCTTTCTTTCAATACAACCCTCTATGTTCATATAAGTCAAAGAACGACTTTGGCTTTGAAAAAATCTAAAGAAATGAAACGGACAATAATCAACGTTAGGAATATGTAGAAGGGTACATAAAGTCCCGATTTAACATTTTGACCGCTACAGCATAAACGCTCGCGCGTGCCCTCCACGTCAAGCCTCATTTTCATCTACTATTTTGTCATATATTTGTGTCGTCTGGCGTACAGGGCACGCGCTTGCTTGTCACGTATATGTGACAATGGCGTCCAAAAGGTTAAATCAATATGCAGCCGGCGTTGACCATTAAAACCATTAATTGTCCTGCTGTGAATGGAAACGGCGACCCTGAGCACAGCAGGTGGCTGTACAAGCTACAGCGTAGTACCATTCATTTCCTATTTTATACTATCAATATTTAAATAACATCACGCTTGTAATCCCCGAACGGGTAAGCAGAGGTGTATCCAACATTTCACCAGCAATTTTTAAGTTCGATGTAATAAGAAGGAGCTCGTGGCTAAATAATAACAGCCACTCGGGTCGATCTTTAGGTTAAGCCGTGCTTGCCTAGGTTGGTCTGTGGATGGGTGACCACCCTTACATACCGAGTTTCCTCTGTGCCTCGGAAAGCATGTTAAGTTGTTGGTACCGGCTGTCATTTGTCCAACATTGAGTCGTTATAGGTAGTCAGTGGCCCAAAAAAGTCTGACACCAGTCTTACCAAATGGTATCGTATTACTTACCTATTAACTGGGTTGTGGAGGTCAGATAGGCAGACGCTCCATGTAAAATACTGGTATTCATCTGCAAGTCCACCCCAACATAGTTGGGAAAAGGCTAGGCAGATGATGTAAAAGGGTGAGAGCCAGTTACCATCACCCGGGCACGAATTCCGACTCGTGGCCGCTATTGTCAAATTCTGATGACATAACACTAAAATAATTTGCCTGATCTGGAATCAAACCCTCATGTTCAGCAATCACCGTCGCTACCACAAGACCAGCGAGGCAATCATCAACATTTAAATATGAACGCCTATTTATGATGTTTTCATACTCCCCAACGATTTAATTCAGACAAAATTATATGAGTCTACAGTGAATAGGTCGTTTTATTCTTGCTCCTTTTACCTTAAACGTCTTCAGAACATTTTCTATTCAAGGCACTTTATAAGACATTTTTATAAAACGGTAGTCTTTAGAGCTGAGGTAATTGAAAGTCTAACCTTTTAGTATAATACCTGCGGAGCAGACAATGGAGAAATTATCTTAAAAGCTCTTTTGATGTTGCAAAATTAACAGAGACAGTTACAAACTATTATGTTAATGAAGTTTTCGTGTTTCAACATCTGCCTAGCTTTTTCCCAACTATGTTGGGGCTTGCAGTCTAACCAGATGCAGCTGAATACCAGTATTTTACATGTAGCGACTACCTATCTGACCTCCACAACCCAGTTAGTGCTGGGTAATACAATACCACTTGGTAAGACTGGTTGTCAGACTTTTTGGGCTTTTTTTGGTGTTTGTGGATGAAAATTAAACATTTTACTAACATGTTAGGTCATGTATTAGGTGACTGTCTCGTTGGTCAAGTAGTCGCAAGCATGACTGCACTGTTCTGTGTTCGATTCCCGGGACGAGCAAAGTATTATTGGGTATTACCATTAGGATTGCGCCCGGTTGATGGCAAAAGGGAAAGGCCCCTATTAAATGAGATTTAAACATAACTGTCGAGATGTGGGTGTAGTACCTATTAGGTATCACCTTTGCCTTTGTCTTTTGGGATTACATGTGTGATGATATACAATGTTATGTATAAGTACGTGAATCTGGTGAATGCAATCAATTTACAGCAAACAAAAGGTCCTTAGATTACCTTCACGTCATCATTCCATCTGACAAAGAACACCATAACTGATAGTACCTATAACTACTTGCAATATTACAACAAGGTAAAAAAAGTATCCAGATAATTCGAAAAAAAAAAAACTCACGGCTTTTGACAAGAGTTGTTTATAAGTCCTTCAGAAAGAGAGAAGCATGAGAGAAGTCTCTCTCGTCTTCAACCCTTAGCCAGCCAATGCTGAGTGTGCTTCTCTTCTTAAAATCTCTCCATTTTTGTTGGTTTTGTGTCAAGAAACACATACCGGTACTCAAGTTCAGAACTAACAAAGCTTTCTGCCGAAAAAAAAAGCAAGTTTACTTTAATGACGGATGATGATCAACTCTAACACAAATGAGAACAAAGCGTATCTACCCTCCATTACAATAATGCACACACTGTATACAATAAGACACCAATCGAGTCCACAATTACAGTGCATTTGTCTGAGGGTATAGACCGTGAAGTGATTATCTTTTTGGGTGTACCTACTCTTACGACATGGCTCGATACGCATGACCTAGCTTGACAGATGCCTAACCTAGCAGCTAGATGGTATATATTATATTATTATGCCAATTGTTTTGACAGAAAAAAACAACGGGTTGCACTCCGGGAATGCCGGTAAAAGTGAAAAGTTGAAATTTAACGTCGTCGTGCATTTTTTATATTTTGGAACGGTTAGGGAATAATTTCGCACGAATTGCTTTAATTATCAGTATAAAAGTACTATTATTTATGTGGTAAAATACAATATTCATTTATTGCGCTATCGTACACAAACATGACAATTTATATACTTACATTAAAAATTTAACACTACAGAACTTTAACAATTACTTTACATTAAAAAGAAAAAAAAATAGAATGAAAACGAAACAGCAGGCGCAGGCATACATTTCCGCCGCGCGGTAGACAGTGAGAGGGGGGATATTACTTCCTCTCCTACGCCACGCCGGCGGCAGTCTCCTTCCGTCTTACTAATTTTCGATCAGGTCACGTGTCCTGACGCGAATTTAACATTTTTTACCCATACCAAAAAGTGCTCAACTGCTAAAGAAGTTTTCACTTACCTAAAAAAAACAAATTACATGGATTTAAAGACAACTCGCAAACGATAGGTAGTACTAATCTAAAACCCTCGGAGATTATAAGTACGGTGTTATATGTAAAATATCACAATACCCGCGAAATCGACCTCAAAAATTGTGATAGCTCAGCTAATATGCACGATTGTATTGTATTGTACAACGAGCAGGTCAAAGCGTATGTTGTGTTGTTGGTAAGTCATGTGCATGATATAAATATAATCTATGGACTAAAGCACCCACAATTAGTGTAGCATTTTGTCTGTGTAAGAATATTTAGAATTGGATAATTGGTTCCGGAGAGTACCTCCTATACATATTTAATAAGCTCACGTTACAAACACATTTATCTATTTATAATGTTAGTTTAGAAGAATGGAAGAATCAATACAAGATGGTATTGCTAAGGAATGAACCCTGCGATGGCGGCTAATAGAGATATATGAACAAAAACATAAATTGAGTCGACCTAAAAAAATGGGATAAGGGGGACAGAATATAAACAAGCATTGATTTTGCCAAATAACTGTTTTATATTGATTGATTGTTTTAGTTGTTTGTTCTGTTATTGTTTATATAACCATCGAAGAAAGAATTACTGCTTTGCAAAACAGCATAGAACTTTATCTAACTATCTACTTACAAAATAACGTACCAAATAAGAACTAAATAATGTACTTCATCGTACTAAATAGTATCAACATGTTACATTTCATTCAAGTTCTGTCTTAGATATCCCATTTTGTTTTAGCCATGCCTCGATTCACATGACCTGATCTAGGAGAGCCGGCCTAAGTAGTTGCCTGTCTAGACGTCAATTATCTAGCAAAAAAGTTAGAATAGACTTGTTTGGAGAATGGATTGATTTCAACCTAGAAGATGCTGTATTTCTCTTCGAATTATTCGCTTTTTTGTAAGTTCTCGGTCAATTTAGATCTATTCACTATTCGTTTCATTCAACATCTATACAAATAATCTTGAATTGTGGTAAATTGATTCATAAGGATAGGAATAAATTGCTCCATACTTAAAAGTTTATTTTTGTAACTTACTTCTACTTTGTTGTTGTAATAACTTAATGTAACAAAAAAACATCAAATGCATTTTTTTTTCTTTTACCCCCGTTGTAGTGTATGTTGTTAGTAAATATCATTCGTTGTGTTTATGTGTGTTTAACCATACCTTATTTAGGACTAGCTAAGTTAGCAATATAAATATTAAGATCATTTATGCTGAATCTATGTGAAGAAACAATAAATCGAGACGTTATCCAGAGCGGTTCTTTCATTTACCACGACACTTTAGTAACCAAAATTGTACTCTTCAATACAGTTCGAACCACGTTCTAAATTAATGGTTCCTACTAATATGCTCTAATTCTGCTCGTGGCTATAACTTACCAGTAATAATTGCTCGCAGCTTAATACTACACCGTGCCCGGAATTACAAGCAGTGGGGTGATGTTGTAATTATCATAAATTCCATCTCTAATATTCCCGAATTACACCAGGCTCTACAATAATGGCAAGCGAATCTCGCACGGGTCAAAGTAACCTAGAGGATTTTCGCACATAAAAAAACATTTGTACACAATACTGGGGCTTGGTGCAAAATCGAACATCGATATCCGTTCGAAATCCTTTTGGCTTGGATCGAACAATGCAAAGACCAGAACATGTTTCTTCTAATAAATACTATAGCTGAACGGAGAATACATCATTTAATCCGATTAAAAGCCGAATATGTGTTGGAATTGTTTCGGGTTAGCTTTGCTCTTCAACATATACTGTCGAAACAAAAGTGCCGACCTGAAGACATTATACCTTAGGTTATCAAAGCTCGAGATGTTTGTTGCCATTGTTTATCCGTGTGAAGAAACTCCACCACTATGCCGTAGACTCATCAAAGGTAAGAGCTACAGAAATAGGCGCACTCCACCAGACCGTGAGGCTAGCAAATACGGTGGGAGCGAGGCCCTCAATCTTGTCTTTGAAGCCATGCGGGTGTATACGACTCTAAATGGAATTTTTCTTACTACTACCCAAACTCGAAAAGAGAATTTTCTTAAGTTTTCTCTCTCTGTCTTGATATTTACAAACACTTTGTTAAACAACTCGTTCAGATTATTGAAATTTCTATTTCGGGATATGCATATTATATATATATGCTCAGTTCCAACAAAAATACGTGGCCTTCGGTCTTTCGTATTGCATTTTGCTTAACCAACTACTGCAAATCATTATGCACTGGTGCAAATCAATGCATTCATACACAACCTTGGTTTTGCAACAGTCTCTGTCTCCTCAGTCATGCAACCATCTGAACGTGAACAAAGGATAGGTATTGCCAACAGAGATTTAGTACATTTTGACAGTCTTTGCAAAACCTATTTCTTCATCACCAGCATCACGATCATTGGCAGGTTTGTTTCCGCTACTGAGTAAGGTGTTTTGAGCCACGCGTCCCTGATCTGTGCGAAATTATTTCGGGTCTAAATAAACTTTTTGGAAATAGACAAATTCTAATTTTATTGTTCAAATTTATGTGCAGAAGTGGTATACACGAGGACTTAGAGCTACAAGGCACTAAGATAACCTTCGGTAACATTTTTTTTCAGTTCAACTCGTTCTAGTGAGTTCGTCCAACGGTAAGGGACCTCTTTTGTTTGTCCAAGTAGTTTCTGCGGCTGTCGTCGCGCTATGATAACGCCCGTAGCTTGAAGATGTGCCGAATATAAGTTCAAGAAGATAGCGTATTGTTGTGTGCCGTCTTTCTTTATACAGGTGGCTTGGAGGCGAAGTATTCTTCAGACTGTCATGTACTTTTGCTGACTTTATTTAACATGTTATAGTTAATGAAATAATAGAATCGACACTTGGCTCTGGTATTGTAAAACCATGATGGAGCGGGATAGCATAGATAAAAGCAAGAGCGTCAAAGCTGCTTTGTTGTGTATCCAAAGGGCTTTATGACAAATTATTTATAAAAACTTTATCAAAATTCGGTTGATAGTCGTTGCAGCAATACAGAACTCTTTAATAGCGATTGCTTCTTGTCTAGGCTCTCAAACTTTCGCTTTGTTTGTTACATAGTACATTCTACAACATGCGGCTGAAAGAACGTTAAGTAAGAATATATTACTATTGCTTGCTTATTTGGTCCTAAGCCCGAACTCCTTCGAGTATTAGGACCTCAATCTAAACCAACTTAAGTTCCACTTATCCAAACGGCGAAAAGGGTCGTCGAAATGAGAAAAGGGATTGCGTCCTAATCCGTAAACCGGCCAGAAAATACATTTACTCCATTACTAAAGTTAGGATTACATCACCGCAATTATAAGAAACATGAGAGTAGATCGATAATCCTCTCAGCTCTTATGTCATTGGCGCGTCCGTCAAATGAGGACGCTCCCGGTGGAGTACTGTCGTAATTAATCCTGGTATTTTCCATCATTATAGCTTCTAGTTAAAGGCTTGTAATTAGTTTTGTACGGTCTGCTAAAGCTCTATTTAACTTTGTTAAGTTCTTCTGTAAGTAGACCCTTAGCGAGACGACTCCTGGAAAAAAAAAGAGTACCGTCGCTCAGTGAGGTGTCTAGTCAAGAGGTACAGTTCCATTAAAATTAGTCCCTTCTGCATCGACGTCTGAATTACTTTTGGCGCGATAC
The DNA here is from genome assembly GCA_916618015.1 of Xestia c-nigrum. Classification (NCBI taxonomy): domain Eukaryota; kingdom Metazoa; phylum Arthropoda; class Insecta; order Lepidoptera; family Noctuidae; genus Xestia; species Xestia c-nigrum. Next base: position 4,877,297 of record OU745245.1, on the reverse strand, counting down.
TTCTAAATCATCTATTTCCTACGTTCTAAATCTTCCCGATATATTTCTGAGAACTGTTTATCATCAGGGATTAAAGGCGTGTCAGTAACATGTTAATCCCTATCCGATACGAATTAAATCACATTTTCTGGAACATGTCCAAGAGTCTCGTGGCAACGAACTGCTATGGAATTATTAGATAGCTTTTAGAACATGCATGTAGAGTTGGCCTGGACTCCTTGGAGGACTTTGAGCTGAAAGAGTGAAGTACGAAGTTTTTATAGAATAAGAGCCCAGATTGAATTGGATTTCTTTTACCACTGGTGTCAGTCAACTGCATTAGGATAATAAAATGCATAAGAAATTACTGTTTGAATTTATGGGCAGTTATTTGGCATAGCAAATAGAAGTTTACATAGATGTTCGGTATGTTTAGTGAATTGGGTTTCAAATAATGTAGTAGATATTTTCAGGTACTGTTTGGAAGTTGAATTGTATTCATCTTGGGAGTCCCTTATCATTTTGGACCTAAACCTGTCATCGGCGGAGGGTTAGTGTTAGGTGGGACCACCTGTGTATTTATGTCTGAACTAGTTGCTGATAGGTCTAGGGTCTAGTTGAATAAGATATGAAGGGATGACGTGTCTAGTCTTTTCGTTATCTGTTACCTGACATGCAAGCTTTATTTGGGATTCAACGTAAAGTTTCTCGAGAAATGTTATCGGCTTTTTAAAACATCTTGCTGGAAAGCAACCTGAATCGACAATGGTCAGTTCTAGAATGGAGACCAATTATGGGCAAGCTTAGTGTGGAATGCTCTCCAGCTGCGGATGCAGCGGATGCAGCGGATGGAACGAAGACCTAAAAAAGGTGACTGGGGCAGATAGCATATGAACGCTGAAGCACGAGGAGTTGTGGCGGAACAGAGGGTGTTGTGGTACAGCTTCGTAGAGGCCCACATCCAGCACTGTACTACGATACGCTTAGTTCATTGATTAGATCATAATGTAAGTCTCATTGTTATTGTCATTGTGTTGTTATTTCATCACGACTGCTCTCAAAACAGTGAAGAAAAACATTGCGAAGGAACCGGCATGTCCTAGAAAAAATCGAAGACATGTGCCATCTACCTAACAACCCGCACGGGGCCCGCGTTATGGATTAGAGCCCATTCCCTCTCATAGAGAGGAGGTCTGTGTTCCAGCAGTGGGAACATTAATAGGCTGATGATGATAAGCATTAATCAAGAAGTCTTCAGTACATACCGAGTACGATCGGCCGAGCCCCTTACCGCACGATCATGCAGCTGTATCGGAGATGTTCACACCTATAACAAAGAGAATAGCTCATTAATATGTAAAGTGGACTTTAAGGTCTGCCCGTTGCGTGATGAGAAGGTGGACGTGTTTCACGCGATGTTTTGAATTGTGTGTTAGGTTTCGTTTCGCGTGACGTCGAATAAAATGTTATGTTGTTTTAATAGCAGTATCTGCCTCTTCATGCTTGATGGTAGAGGTCTTTTCTTCGACAATTACGTATTAATATTTAATTACTTAACTTAAATCGTAACGTTAGCATGATTCTATAATCGAAATACCAATCCTACTTCGTTGCTATTTGCCAATGCCAAAAATAACTTCTTCTGTCTACCTGTTTGTTAAATTTAACTCCCTTAACAGCTAAACGGATTTCCATACAGCACATACTACATGTAGAACATGATATTGGTTTGGATAAGAATGTTTTTTATCCCGTTAGTTCGTTCCCGTGGGATAGTTTCTGCTCTCCGTCCGGGCGAAGCCGTGGGTTAAAGCTTACGAGTATTATCTACATTAGATAGACAGAATACCTACTTTTTATTACTTATGTCTATATTTTTTGTGTATTATAAGGTTGCTAGTTTATTATATCAAGGATTTTTGTGCGTCACAGTAGCTCTAAATTACCTGCTGTAATTAAACAACATTCGTACAGGATATCCCGAAGGACCTTTTGTACCGTTGTAAACGTAGGTAACATGGTACGAATAAATTCTACGTCCTAGAATTCCCTCATGTAAAGTATAACATACATACTATAGGTATGTACTGTTTCGCTGAAGTTAAAACAAGTAACAAACAAACAAAGTAACTTAATTGTGTTTGGATTAAGTAGTAAGTTTGTTTAAAAGGCAAAGCGGACAGACGTGCTTGTATGGTCAGCAACATAAGTTGCTATTCATTATAATTTAATGAACGAAAACAAAAACAAAATACACGTTAGTTTGTTTTTGGATCAAAGTAAAATAAAGCATAATATTATAACTTATGGGAAGCTATATAAATAGACGTGTTTCTTCGTAAAGATTGTGCCAAGCATATTTATTTATCGAGTCTTTTTAAAAGGTCAACGACTCGACAACAACCTTGCGTAGGTGTTAAATAAATAATAATGTGTTTACCTTTAATATTAATTTCACGAGTAACTTAATCAACGGTAACGTATGTGTACAAAAACGAAGGTTTAACGTAAGTTCGTGACTGCTATCGCTATGTCGAGGGTGGCAAATCTTTATGATGTACAGAAGACTGCACGTCAAATATCACGCCTTAAATTCTTCGAAGTTTTAGAGAGAGGTGTAGACTTGGTGTAGACATAGTACACCCGCGTGTCGCCAGTTATGTATGTTTAAGTAACATGGAATAAGGTGCCATTAAACCAGGTCCGAATAGATACTTAGGTCCATTTTCACCGAAAAGATAAACAGCTGTTTTTAGATAATCAGACCGTCATCTTTTTGGTGAACATGGACCTTAGTCTGGAAAGATACTAAAAAAATCGGCCAAGAGCGTGTCGGGCCACGCTCTGTGTAGGATTCCGTAGTTTCCCGTCTGTCAAATGCTTGCATATACGATTATACTACAAACTTAGTCCAGAAATTATTTTGTACAACTTTTTGTCTTTTTTGTAAAAAAAATGTTGTTTCCATCCAAGTTCAAAATGATTTTCCTAGAAAGTCCTTATAAAGTTCTACTTTTCAGATTTTTTCATATTTTTAAACTTATGGTTCAAAAGTTAGAGGACACACACACACATTGTTTTTTACTTTTGGAGCGATTATTTCCGTAATTATTGACATTATCAAAAAATGATTTCGGTAAACCCCTATTCATTTTTAAATACCTTTCCAACAATATATCACACGTTAGGGTTGAAATTAAAAAAATATCACTTCCCACTTTACCTCCCCTAATCCCACTACCCTAATAAAACATTTTTTTCCAATTTTTATTTTACCACTTTGTCGGCGTGATTGATACACAATATGTTTCTAGTGCTAACGGTCACAGAGATTAAGCGAAGACGGACAGACAGACATGGCGAAACTATAAGGGTTCCTAGTTAGCTACGGAACCCTAAAAATCTGACGGGTCATCATGATCATCTGCCTAGCCTTTACCCAACAATGTTGGAGTCGGTCCACAGTCTAACCGGCTGGATATTATACATGGAGCAATAGCCTATCTGACCTCTACAACCCAGTTAGTATTGGGTAATACGATACCCCTTGGAAAGACTGATATTTCTGAGACACGAAGGAAGCTCGGTATGTAATGGCTGATCACTCATCAATGGACCAACCTAGTCTTATGTTAGTGTTGAAATAAAAGAAGTAAAACTCTAAAAGAATTCCAGGTATTTCCTCAATAATATTTGGCCCGAACTGCATCGAAGCCCTCTTGCTCAACGATATCGCTTGCGACCATGACATCAACCAACGCGGCAGTTGAAACAGTGCTAACAACACCAGAATAATCTGGCCTCCAATTTCACTGAAACTGCGTACTACGCCAGGCTGGCTCAAGGTCAAAGTGTTTCGTACCGCAGACGCCGACGTGCGATCGACTGTACTTGTAATGAAATGGTGAACGAAACGACCATTAATCATAAATGTTTGACATTATTAAAAGGGCTTTATGGCTTCAAATTATCGTTAAACTTTTATGAGTTGTAAAGTAAGGTAGGTCATGTCCGTGCTAAATCTTTTGTTAAGATTCATTGCGATACTGAGGTCTTATTGATAGCTTTTGATGCACAAATCACAGTAAAAAATAATTGCGGGGTGGTGTTTGGCGACTGCTGATAGACGTGAAAACTAAAATAATCTTTATCTTAATTGTCTACGGTTGATTTCGACTAACAGTTCTATGAAAGCGTTCGGTGACGATGACGCGAGTTCCATGATTTTTGTTCACCCAGAAAGTGCTCAACGCGCCTGAAGAAGAAAGTCGGGAATTTTCTTCAAATGTACGGAAATTTCTCCGATTCATCGATCTGGTAACCCTATCACTGGGCATAATTAAAAGTTTTGCACTAACCTTCAGCAATATTGAGAAATTTCAGTACTCATTCTGTGTCCAAAATATGTATTACAACCAAAGCGTTTCTAATCCAAGCCACTTATAAATATTTCAACAAAAAGACTCGAAGGACTAGAGACAAAATTACGAAACACTCTACCAATACTGACACTTTTAGTAAATATCACAAGTTGGCAAGCCTGGCTTCACATCAGTGGTAAAATTTTCTCCTATTCATCGATCTCAGCTGCCTATAAATATTTCAACAAAAAGACTCGAAGGACTAGAGACAAAATTACGAAACACTCTACTAATACTGACACTTTTACTAAGTATCACAAACTGGCAAGCCTCGCTTCACATCAGTGGTAAAATTCTCTCCTATTCATCGATCTTAGCTGCCTATAAATATTTCAACAAAAAGACTCGAAGGACCAGAGACAAAATTACGAAACTCTCCACTAATACTGACACTTTTACTAAGTATCACAAACTGGCAAGCCTCGCTTCACACGATTGGTCATCGATGTCCTGTCCTTGATCGAGACGCCTCAATTCAATTATAAATTATATTATTGTTGTAACGGACAAAATGAAACAATAAATAATTGGGTTTGGCAACTGCTAACAAAATTAGTTGAGACAGATTTGAAAATCTTGTTGTTACTAAATAGATTTCAATTTGAGATTTTTGGTTGACGTTTTGGTGTAGTTGGTTATGGTTGGTTAGTAGATTGGGTTACAATTTCACAGACGCGTCAGTACACAAAGCAACCCGAAACTATCCAATTTCCCCAATCAACCATTAACCTAATGCTTTAACTAATAAAGTTGAAAATCTATTAAAGAAATTTGACAGATTGTAGTAGGTTTTGGACGTATCGTATAAGTATAAAGAAGAACGAATGCTTACTTGAAGTAAAACAAAACTTAATTCATACTACTCTGTTCACTGAGGGTCCGCCACTTCTCAACCTTATAATTAAGGCCATAAGGATGAAAATAACGGTGAATTCGGTAGTACCTTTAGTTTGATCATCTATCAGTTAGTACTGCAGGAACACAGTACCTCGTCTCTGTGAAATACCACCGTAACTTCATGTTTTAATACAAAGACATGCCAGTTTCCTCACCATCAGAGCAGTGGTGATGAAATATTTAATTTGTATAGTAACGGTCATTTTAGGTCGAGCGAAGTTTAAAAAATGTTTTTTTTTTCAAAGAACTATGATGTTGAATAGCGGTGAAAAATGTGCTAAAGTCGATATACAAAGAGAGCGGTAATATTTTACGCGGCACAAACAAAATAGCCATGTTTTTTGACGTCAGAGTGTAGCGAATAACAGACTCGTTTATTAGTAACTGAAGAATAAATAGGTACTGAAATATAAATAGGCTCGCTCCTTATTACATCTCGCTTAAAACATAACTGGTGAAATGTGGGTATACAATTGGGTACAACTCTGCTTGACCCTTCGGCAACTTCAGGCGTGATGTTATGTATGTATGAAATATAAATAAAAGGAAAAGTCATCTCATATTGCGGTTTTTTAACATAGAAATTGTGTTTAGAGTATCTACTTCTTGGTCATAAAATCCCAAAATATTGTGAATATTAAATAATAAATTATTAAAGGAAAAAGTATTTGCCTTTAATTATAATTCTATTGAAATGTTTATCGATTATTCAATCAAATTATTAGCAGGCAACTAAGGTCCATTGATAAAATACTTACATTCAATTACATTTCACAAAAATAATAAACTAATACATATTTTAAACACTATGAACGTAGATGAAACAAAACAAGTATACAATGTAGGGATTGTAGCTATGCCATCCCTGGATACAAAGAGACAGAGATAGCCTGCGTCTGGTGGCGGGGACCATCACTGGACACTGCTCACTGAATAAACACTTCCACACCCTAGGAATCACTGACAGTCCCCTGTGCAGAGCGTGCATGGAGGCGGAGGAGACATTGGCGCATGTGCTCCTCGAGTGCACAGGCGTTACCAAGATTCGCGAGGAGATCCTGGGAACGCCAAGATCACTTGCGGATGTCCTGAGGAAACCGGGAAGTTTAATCTGCTTCTAGAGGGAGGTGGGCTGGTTGGAGTAACTGGCCACCATGGCACACGCACAATGGTCCACCTGACTCCATCCAGTGCGGAAACCTAAACCCCATGATAGATAGATAGATAGTAGGGATTGTAGATGGCGTCCTGTGTTACTACTCCACGGGAAAAAGCTTGAATTTATGTACATATGTGGAATATATGGACTTGTATAAATATTACATGTAGTATTTAAACAAGTCCATACAGGGTGAAATTGAATAGATGCGACAAATTTAAATATACAATAATACGTGTTGTCAAGAAAATTTATAAAATATCAAATGTAAAATTAAAAAATAATTGATCAGTGTTACGAAAACCGTTAAAATAATAAAAGTATCAAAAAATCTCGTCCGACTCATCGCAGTGCTCAATATAGCGGTCATTTACCTAATTTTGCCTTAATTTTTCTTATTTATTTTGCATATTACTGGAATACCGATAATTCGTACTTAAATAAAGATAATAACATCAATGAACCTTTTCAAAACGATAATCGCGTAATTTTTTTTTGTAGAAAAAACAGTTTATAATTACTATGTTACTGTAACTGAAGCTCCAATTTCATTTTGTCGCATTAATTAAAATTCACCCTGTATATTCCATATCGCACGCAGCTTTGTCTTCATAAATAACAACATTTCGCATTAACAAAAGTATATGTCCAGACAAAAAATCTGACAAAACAAAAACGGTTTTAACGACATAACCCAGACCAATCCCTGAGGATTTGCGGTCGATCGACAAACACAATGCCCAATACACACTGAACAACGAATAACTTGTATGTATAATGGCTTGAATATTACAACAGTCACAGGAGTTTCAGAAGGTTCACTGAAAAATAGCTTGGATAAGTAAATAATAAATTCAAGGTTGGATAAGAGACCATGATAGTTACAATCAAAATCTTTCACAACAGCGTAATATTATTTGGACAATCATTTCGTTACTAGCTCATATACAACGTTTAAATCAAAGGGACCAAAATTAATTAATTAAATTAATAAGCAGCATTTCGCTTGTTGCCGCAGTACGACAGAATATATTCCTTTTTACAACGACCTGTCTATTTTTCTGTACAGCGACCCAACAAAGAAACACAAGGAGAGCTGTTCAAACACCGTTGTTTGACCACCAGGCGGGCAAAGCAATCCACACACAGGTTTCGGTTCGATCCCTGGGCAACCGACGATTGTTTACTTACAGTATACGTTCACGTTAGGAATACGTTCATTACCCGTGAATACACTCGATTACTGTCCCATGGGACTGTGAGGATTCTGTTTCTTCGTGGTATCAATGATTTTTACCATCATCATCACCTTCCTGCACTTGTAACTTAGGGTTGGCTTAAGTTAAATGAGCTTCGACTGGAACTCTGCCATTGACGTCTTTCGAATGAAGTATTAGTGGGATTTTGGGAGCAGCCTTAAACTGAAAATTTATAGCACTGTTCTAAGACAAATTGCTAAACCTTATAGCTAGATTAATGCAAAGCTCCTCGATTACTTGGATGGCTATATCTATATCTCTTTCCTCATCAATAGTGTGAACCATTTTCTGTGACTGTAATCAAGGCGGATAATATTCTTGTGCTACTTTTATTTCGCGCTTACATTACACCTTGCACAATCATTTATAGATACTGTGTGTGTGATTCACTGATGTGGTCACTGTGATCTCATATTAAAACAAACTCGCGATCTAACATGTCGTAACCATTTAAGGACTTATCCCACTCACAATAAGTACAGTATATCTTATGTATTACTATCTCAGCTGCTTACTATGATTGGCAGTCTCGAAAAAACTGACCATGATGTATCTGAGCATCCATTTTTATGAGACATTTGTCACTTAACATGATGTTTTCAATTTAAGACAGTGCCATGAGGTTTTTTCTCCATAGGAACCTACTTTGTTTTGAAATGAGCGACTAGCTTAATCTTTTCAACTGTCTAATTCCTTGCCTGACTCTAAATTAGCTTATTGATGCAAATGTTTTAAGTTAAAATATGTAGACTTATGTTACAAAGGTCATAAGGGACGTTATTCAGATTGAAACTGAATATCAACTGTCTATTCAATTCTGGGACTACTAGGTTGTCACAATAAAGTTTACAAATGTGTGTTGCAGCACAATTACGTTTATTTTATTTTATTTTATTTATTTATATATATGTTTTTATACAGGTAATGTTAATTTTGTACCATTAAACCAGACATGGTTTATACGTCATTGCGTAGGCAGTGTGTCTAAAGTAAACATTTGAAGTACAGCGCGCAATTCCCGTACAATATATCAGTATTTGTTCTATGTACATAGGAATCTAATTACCTGCCGGGTTAAGGTCGTGTTCGTTTATTAGGTGCTATATTGCTTTTAGTGGATTATTATTTGTTTTGTTACGAACGGTTGAGTGATGTATGTTAACTTGTATGATTTATTGAAGAAAATTTTATTCTAATCATGTAATAGTTAAAGATATTTGGGTTAAATGCTCGAAATTGTTAACGGTTAGAAGGAACATAAATTTTTCATAAAGCCTAGAAGCTTATGTGAACTATCAACCTAAATAAATTAGAGCAATCAATCTCTGAAGCTGTAGAATACGTCCCACTACAACATAATAACTTTTCTTCAATTAGCCATATAACTAGAATGTCTACATAGTATGACTGATTGAAAAAGCAACGACCTAAGAGAACGACCGGTCGAGGACGCCTTACAAAATAAACACTGACCATATTGGTGAAGTCCTTCAAAAACTCAGGTGTGGACATCGTGAAGTACATACTTATATCCGTCACCCATGTGTGTAATAAAATTACGATGGTACAAAAGGTAAGGATCTGTCTACGAAGCATTCAGTTTTTGTACTACTTTGAATAATCGGCTAAATCCATGTTTGAATACAAATAGTTAATTGAATTTGCGAACATGAAAATGTTTCGATGGAATGCCTATTGAAATATTTTCATCTTCGCTAATTCAATTAAGTAACTTTAACAACACATAGCTGTTGTCTAGTCATGATGTTATAAAATCTAAAACTATAAAAAATCTAACAATAAAAGTAAATATTAAATTTCATTCAAATGAAATAATTAGCTGAGTAGTGAAATGTTATAAAATAAACCAAAGTTTTTTCTCATAGACATTTAGATTACAGAACACTAAGTCCTTCCTATCCTCCACCATACAACATTTCCCTCATCCATACACCTTTTGCTACATGGTTTCGTACAGTTCCTCAAAGAGGTTCCGGAAAAGACAGATGGATTGTGGGAAGAATTGTATGAAAGAGAAATTATTTAATGATGCCGTGACGTCTGAGGGGAGAATGGAAGAGCAAAGCGTTTTGGGCCGACCCCAAATATAATGGGACAAGGGCTGGAAGATGCTGATGGTCTCCAGTCCCTTTTACGCAAATGAACACTATGAGTATTGTTTTAAGCTTTTAAGGTTTAAAGCTGAACTTATATTGTCACTTACGGGATATCTTCCGTGATTATTTATTATTTTGAGCTCCCGGTTGACTCAACCCGCGATCATGGCGCTTGTGCAACAGCGTCGAAATATCGGGAGCTCAAAATAATAAATAATCACTGAAGATATCCCGTAAGTGACAATACAAGTACAATGAGTATTAATTACACGGCTGTTTTCAAATCCTAAAGATGATGATATGTTATAACAAATGACGTAAACCAACACTGGACTGCTCTGCGAAATTAATCTCAGAGAGTAGTGAGTCAGTCACTCTGAGTCACAAGGATTACCTACTTGCGTATCATTTTAGTGTCTTATCGCCTAGCGGTTATTTTCAATAACTTACTGTTCGGTTTCGGTAGGTTGCTATTTCTGTCTGTTTGACGTTTTACTTACTGACCAGTTAGAAACAAAACATCATACAAAAGCTTTCTTTGATATTTCTATGAATCAAGGAAAGCTAGGATATTCTTCGTTTATAGAAACATCGATTCCTACAAAAGTAGGAATATTAAAAAACAGTTATAGAAAACGGCCGAAAGAACATTAACCCTGGATCGAAAACTAGAAGTCATGCGGATAGGCCCGGCCGGCAGTGCGATGCGTGCCTCAGGTCACCAAAAAGATGACAGTCTGATTATCTAAAACAGCTGTTTAAAACGCATTTTTGTATGGGAACATGTCACAGTGACAGCTGTTATTACATAATCAGGCGGTTATCTTTTCGATGAACATGGACCTAAGAAGGATAGATAAGAGAATGAGGAAAAGGATAGAAAACTTCTAATTCTCGTTTAAAACTTAAAAGAGATGATATTCCAACTAGACGGGTTTTGTGTCTGGGGGGCAACTGATGCTTCCTGTCGGGTTTGAATCAATCGATTACGATAAATACAACATTGATCCTTATGTCACGGATAACATTTACGAGATGCGGGATTTTTACGTGGCGCACTGGTGTTGTTTACTTGCTGTTACAGACAAATAGGTATTGAACTGAACTTTCAAACAAGTTGCACGTGCCAAACCGTGGAATCAGAACAAAAGTATCAAAACGTAGATTTGGCTGAGGTTGGAGGAGAAAGTTATAGGTTAAAATGTCAGGTTGCGTTTGAATGTAGCTATGTTGCCAAAAACAGTCTAAACGGTGTATCATAAATTGTCGCATGGCTGACCTTTTTCAAATAAAGAGCTCAGCATTCGCCAGATCAATATGTATAACTTAGAAATTAAATGTAACGCATTATTTTATAACTGAAGTGTTACAAATGTAATTCGCACAGAAGACTGTGAGTTTTCAATAGCGAAACATTCACATTAAAAAAGAACCAATGGTATAAAATATTACAACTAAGAGAATAGATAGGAAATAGAGATTTAAACATGTTATATGGGAATGCTTCCCCGGGACGACGACGACGACGAACAGTAAAACAGTGTTGGAAGTCATTAACAAGAAAGGTCGCGAACTCACGATCCTCAGTACTGAGAATCTGAGTGTAAAGATGAAGGAGAAGATGTGTTGTCTCCCCGAAAACGACAATATTACTCTTCTCATCAAGATGACCATTATAGTAAGGAACGAAACAAAGGACGACCAACTCACGATCCTCAGTACTGAGAATCTGAGTGTAAAGATGAAGGAGAAGATGTGTTGTCTCCCCGAAAACGACAATATTACTCTTCTCATCAAGATGACCATTATAGTAAGGAACGAAGCAAAGGACGACCAACTCACGATCCTCAGTACTGAGAATCTGAGTGTAAAGATGAAGGAGAAGATGTGTTGTCTCCCCGAAAACGACAATATAACTCTTCTCATCAAGATGACCATTATAGTAAGGAACGAAGCAAGGGACCTCGTCCAGCCTACCTTAAGTAAGACAAACGTGCCGAGACAGCCTCGGTATTTGATCAAGAGATTACTTGTGTACGTTTAAAGTTAAACTGCCCTGGGCTAGTGGGCGAGAAACTTAATTATTTACTATCCCACGGGAATTCTACGAGCTTTCGTTGTAGGAAAAGAGAAGAATACGAAAAGAAGCCTAATGAGTTAAATGTCGGAGAAGTTACAATTCTGTTTTTAGGAGGTAATTTACTATTTTTTGATTCCCCAGACGAGGAAAGCGTAATAGTACAATTTTCTCTGTATCAGTGCGGAGTCTGGATTTGTCAGGTTCGTGATAATGGGCTCCCTGCCTATTACATAAATGTCATTGGACATTACACACAGCGCCATCTAGTGCCACACTAAGCAAGGGTTGTGTCGTGGTCACCAGATAGTTGATATACCACATGCATACTTTTTAGTTTTACACGGGATTTAAAGATTACTTGCGAAATGTGGTTATTCTATATGCACACCACTGCCTAATTCTTGTGAGATTATAGGCCCAAAGTTATGAGTTACCCAAATGTTAAGATGTAAGCCATCTTTCTCGATACAAATACGAGAACTGACATCAAGATTGTTGGAGGCGCCGCAATAAATCTGAATGAATATGCATCCGGCTTTGAAGCGGATGTTTTGTGAAGCAATTCTTTCGTATCTCTCTCTCCATTTACTCGTGCCAGGAATGGTGTTTATAAAATCAATTGGTAATATTAAGGGGCCGGCGGAGCATGCGTTTTTCATACAAAAGTAATACCAAAATAAGTCAAATTTTATACCATCAAGGTATAAAATTCTCTCCAGTACCAGACTATCCTAATTGTTTTACAAAACAGGTTCTACTATCTTCTTTTCATTTTTTATCTCCCAAGGCCCTAAGATGAAGAACACTAATGGCAATTTTGTAGGCAGAATAGCTTGGTCTTGCCTAAATAAACATGAATGGAGTAAGAATATAATAGTGTGAAAAAAATATTCTGAAATCTTCTAACAATGAATTCTTGATGGAATGGAGGGGCGTAACCGAGTGAAACCCATTCCTTCTTGCAAGAGGCGTGGTCTGACTTTCAGTGCGAGAACTTTTCAGAAGACTTCCATCGGCTATAAAAATATCTCATCTACCTATGGCCTGTTAACTAAACATCATATGACTAGGAGTTATATGATGACATTAGATGACGATACCTCGTTTGCAATACTTAATGCATTTTGAAGAGGAACTGTTTTAAATTCTTTAAGTAGATAGAAATACTGAAAGATTTTTTCACAGAAGGTGAACTGAAGCGTGGATGCAAAAGTTCCACTCAAAATACCTTAAGATAATTATTCCCCATTACGCATAATTATACCATTGTCGATGTAATTATCTAGTTGCAAGGTCGGAAAACATTCTAAATACAGATGCATGATCTGTCATCCATTTACAACATCCAAGGAAGAATTTAGTTAATTTGCTATTTCTGCTCGGCTACTACAAGGATTTGATTGGGATATTTCGGCCTCTTATTAAAAATACCACTGCTTTATCCAATCATCAATGAAAGGCGTATCTATACTACCCCAGTAGTAGTTTTCTTTTCAAGGTTAATTAATGCATGTCGTGGTTGGGCCCCCGACGTTAGGGATGGTCAACTACTGTCCTTAACGTACCGAAAACCATTCGTGCTTCGGAGCTGACAATCGTTGTTCATTCTTTGACAGTGTTTAAGTCGACCAAGATCTCCCAACAAACCTTTACTAAGAGATTTATATTGTTTTGTAGTTACGGGGTTGTGTAGGTCAGATTGCTCCAAGTAATATATTAGTTTACAGATGCCTCGGGTTAGACTGGAAGCCGACCGCAAGATATGTTGTTGGGAAAAAGCTAGGCAGATCGATTGATATTGATTTCTATGGTGTATGAAAGATGCCAATGATGTTTTTCAATGTTTTTTTTGGCCAAAACGATTCGTGCGAGCCATGACTCACGAAAACGTGCGACAACCACAACATGGAGTTTCCACGCAACGTCACCAAACCCGGAGTGAGAACAATAATTGTTTAGTTCAGTATTCAGGCACGCAATGTACACAGATTTCATAGAAATGCTTACGGAAATTCTTCGCTTATGATACAATGGACGTCATGATCGTTTCTTAGATAATTATGGTGTTGGTCGTAGTTATAGAAATGTTATAGCTGTCCATTTGTATTAGTTAACTGAATGGATGGACTGATATCTAGATACTCGTGTCTGAATCTGACAGATGGGCATCATCCATCATTTAGTCCAACTAATTGAAGAGGAAATTGGTGTAGCCCAGAAAGGAAAAGTGTAAAGTTCTGCTATTAAGTGGATTTGAGAATCACTTGTAGGTACTATAGAAAATTACATTAAAAAAAAACAATATTTTTTTTCCAAAAACATGAAAACAAAATATATTTGTGTAAATGTTCGGAAACTAAATTGCAAACGCAAGATATATTTGAGACAAGTTTATGGACCTTAATCCTCTCAGATCCAGTATCAATGGACCGTAAAACTGAAAGTATCGGCCTTCGAGCAATTTGTAAGTTATGACTACCGGGGACATTCGACTGCAGGCTATATTTGAACTGAGTTATTACTTACAAGTCAGGGCTATGATTAAACGTATTTTGTTTCGAACCATATCTGGTAACATTCAAAATTGATACTTTAATTTCCTGCTAAATTGCTTTGAAATACCAAAGGGAATTGCAATTAGTCGGCTGGTAGGTAAGGTGAATAATTTGCATAGATATTGAGAGTAATTATGAAAAGTTTATTTAATTACATGTCAATTAGGTTGTACTTTGCGTGACGATAATTTTGAAGTAATAATGATTGTTTTCTGTTATTATTAGCAGACATGGTAATAGATTTAGGTAGACGACCTTTCTTATATAAGACCGACATGAAACCTATATTTCACGAAAAAAAAAAACAAAATCTTACAGAAAAGGGGAATATTTTCTCAAAAGATTCCTAAGTATTGGAACTTACAAAGTCTCATCTCTTTCATGAGAGCAACGAACCCTAAAAATATATTTGAATTTTATATGAACGCCTTTGAGGATTACTTCAAGTTTTTCACAGATAGGTACTTAACCTACATCGTTTCGCAGACTAGGTGTTCTAAATCTTGGGATTCGCAAATCGGAGTTTTTTCTCACTGGAGCATTACTCTGGATTGATAAATTACCAGAACACAGACAGAAGTAACAGTCAGTTGGGTAGTTGTTACGAATACAGAACAGAAGATATAAGGAACAAGCAAGGTCAATAATTGTGAAAATGTAAGATTAAAAGATTACAATAGTTATTTGTTATACAACAGTGCAAAGCTGCTTTTTAACCGCGTGCTCAATTTTGATGACCGAGCAAGAGAAAGATTCTAAGGCTGGTTTTATAGTCACGCCGCTAGACGCGCCGTTGGACAGAATTTGAAACGCTACTACCTACTACTCCAATACAAATTCTGCCCAACGGCGCGTCTAGCGGCGTGACTATAAAACCAGCCTAAAATTGAGTCACGAGCGCAGCGAGTGATTCAAAACTTAGAATCTTGAGCGTTCGCGAGGGAATCAAAAGAGCACGAGGTGAAAAATCTTTGCACTCGAGCGCAACACGTAGTTTTTCATCCCACTTCAGCGAAGAAATGAATGAACGCAAAAAAAATGCGCTTTATTAACAAATTCTGATAATTCTGTTGGCGTCAAATAAACTTCCTCGTCGCTAGATAATGAGTGGTCATTTTAGGTTTTTCACTTGTTTTCAAGTTCCTTGTTTTTAACCAAAGGTGTTAAAAATGTGACGTGAAAACAAAATGGCGTGCGCAAAACAAAAAAAGTACACCAAGAAGGTTCCGAGTCTGAGTTAATTAAATAAAAATGTTTGATAAATTAGGCACCATGGAGGTAGAAGTAAATAGGTTTTATTATAATTATTTGAATTCACATACTTAGTGTACACGATGTTCTAAATTCAAATTTACTTTACCCTCTAGCTAGACAATAAAAACGGCTTTTGCACTCAGATATTGAAAAGCAAAAATACTCTTTCCGAGCTGGGGTGATGAAAAATGCGTTTCCTTGAAAACTAAGCCAATGTTGACAAAACTAAATAAACCAGCTATCCTTTGAAAAAACGAAAAATATAATAAATAAGATACACTTGATTGAAGAAATTAGTTATCCAACGATAATGTGATTTAAAACGTCAGCTGTACTGCCTCATGTTTCTTTATCAATAGGATATTGTGAGAAATGAATGACAATATAATTATGACAAGGGAATGGCAAAACGATAAAGATTTTCATTCGTCGTTTTTAAACGGGACTTAAAACACAACTTGCGAAACTTGACTGTATTTTTAGCTTCGCCTCTGCAATACCCTTCTGGGATTACAGGCGTAATAATATAGTTCGTATAGATTTAAAAAAGGTAGAATCTAGATAAGAGAGTTACACAGGATACGGAAACAAGTTGTCAGGAAACTAATCTCAGGACGGATGTTTACCGACATTCAGGTTTGTGCCGAGGAGGTTGAAAAACATAACTTATCAACAACAAGCTTAAGCTTTGGCAGGTCTAGAATATTTATAAGGCCAGTATACCGATATAATCTACATCCATGCTAAATTGCAAAAGATACACTGTCTGTGTATTGCCTTTTCTCGTCTAAGGACGTTTTCAATTTATAAGACCCATAAAAAATAAAAAAAGCACCCTAAATTTAAAATTTCGATTCCGTAGTATCAGTGGGATCATTCCCGAAGGTACGCGGGCAAAGCCGCGAGCAAAAGCTAGTAAATAATATGTCGGGCCTCATACGTTATTATAATTTCCAATTAATTTCGGTATGAGAGAAAATGAGGCTTCTGCGATCCATTATCTCCCGCATAATATCCTATTCAATTTTAATATCAAACGATATTAACCTACATCCAAAATTGGTACTTGTTATAAAATCAAACGGGTCTTTAATATAGTTTGCTCGATATTTTCAAGTCAATGGCTTTGCTCTTTGCAAGAGAATTCTTTTCTTGCCCACAAAGGGCTCCTAACTGCGTAATGGTGTTCCGACTCCTACAATAGAGAGATTTGACGTAATCGCATTTTCGATAAATGTTTCCGTTGCTTTGGTTTATTTTACTTTGTCTCGAAATTGCTTTGTCATTTTCGGTATCTTTGACAAAGGGTAATATTTGAGACTACCTAGGTTGTATCATATTTAGGCGCAAAGTCGAGTTTCTTGAGTTTAACCTGCATTTGAACCATTTGCTAGAGATGATTTCATATAATTATTGTGAAGTCATATTTTACTTGCTCTTAGAGACCGCTTCATACGAAGAAAGTGAAGTTATGCGTTTAATTGCAGATTTCCATGTTTCTTAATACACTGGTTTACTTCCTTTCCGTCGCATGCCTTCGACACAGTGACCTTGATCGAAATCTCAAGCGTTTTGTTTAAAATAACACTTCGATTGCATTGTTACAGTTAGTTTTGACTCCACAATGTGTGGTTGCAAATACTCCTATTGCAACCGGCTATCGCATGGCAGAACAACTATGATAACTGGCTTGACGAGAATAACCAACTCTTCACTTCACTCTTCAACAAGGAGCCACGGAATTGCCAACTCTATTTTGTTTCAAACAAGGTTGGGTAAGATTAATATTGTATGCAAACGTAAGTTGGCGAGGGAAGTTCCTCCATAGCAGTTGAGGGAGCGAGCGGTGTCTATGACAGCTTCAAGAACATCCATTGTGTTAAACATAATAATGGTAGTTTCGTTTTGATTTGGTCTTTATTGTGCATAAGTTGTGTCAGTGTAATTTGGTGTAACATATACCTCGTGCGGTGTAATTTGGCATGTAGCGAAACAAAAGCATTTGTTATTAGAAGTTGCTTTAAAATTTGCAAACAGTGCTTATTTGATATGGCAAGATTATGTGGAACGGTTCTGGTCATGTTCGATTTCCAAAACCATTTTGGGAATAAACGTTTTTTCTGGTACAATTATTACGGTACGCACAACTTGTTAAACAATAGATCTATTGTCACAACAGTACTGTTATTAAGCTTTTCAATTTGTGAGTTAGAATCAAAACCCTGTCTTTGTTTTCGGGAGTATAATTGACATACATTTTGCTGTCAAATAATAGTTCTTTGTATTTGGTTTATTTAGCATGCTAATTTGAATAGCATCAGTAATAGACAATTGCACTAGGTAACGGAATATCTTTCGTATAATTATTTGCTCCCAAATCCTTTCCATCAGTTAATTTTCTTGAATGATGAGCAGTATTTCCCAATCCATCTCTCTCTGTGAGTATTTTGTCTGTCTTGAAGTTACTTGTAAACTGTTGGTATGGTGATTTTATTTTCAACTTTTCCATGTTTTATTATTTCGTTTTTACGTTTACATAACAAAACATGCTAAAATAAACCTTATTTGTTTACACATACGCCCACGGGTGTGTCTCGATGACACACAATGATGCAACATGGCAGATTGGCGGTCACGTCACAAAGTTTACTGTTAGGACTACATTACGTTTTTATACCGACGAACTTTTTGCGTAAAACTCCGCATTCAAGTCGCGTTTGATCGTGACTGGTGTTACAATATGTATTGCTCTTTTCTTGTACTTGTGAGTCATTGAAAAGAGCTAGTTTTAGTTCTGCATGGGGTGGTGTTCTAAGAATACATGAAGCTGTGTCATCGTAGTTGCATCCAGTGGCACCTAACAAAACATTCATTAGGGTTTTATTCTAGTATGAGTCAAGGTAACCGATGTGGAGGAGGGATATTTTGGTACAATCGATGCAGATGTGATGGTGATGTGTCAAACGATACTGAATCCAGTTCTGCAGTTGACAAAACTGGGAATTCTAAAGACTTCTCTACCAAAAATGTATACCATATTACCATGACCATGAAAGATTTCGCCAAACCGTTGGCAAACTTTAATTACTTTTTCTCAATTGAAAGCAACATTAACACCTTGCTTTCGGTACTTCAACACGAAACACATTACCCTCCTTTTACGTCAAAGTGGAGTAACAACAAACGATAGTAAGGTAGAGAGTTAGCGTGCTCACTGACAATTGATACGAATCGCGTGTTGAGAAATATAAAGTAATATGGAGACAACCGTATGTGCTATCGACCCTGATCGTAAGGGGACGGTGAGCGTAGTATGTGTGTAATTTATACTACTTTCAGTCACCCCTTTGGGTATGAAACGTGAACGAATAAAGGTGTAGTAAAGGTAGCTGTGATTTATTTAGGGGACGACTCTACACATATGGATTGTATAATTACAAGCTCATTTACAATCCATTTGTACCCGGAGGGATTTCCTATCAGGAAAAGGTTATTAACTATTATTTAGGAGACGAGTTTTCAAAAATCCTTCCTTGTGGAACTCCTGAGGAACCCTTGGACAGATACACTTGTGCAGACCCACGGTCAAGAAGCATGAATTTACTTACAACTTCATGGTTTTGAGATCCAGCAGTTTAAGATAATATGCGTTGTCTGTCAGGGAACTTAGGATTTTTTTAAGTAGAAGATTGCGAACTGTCGATAAACAAGTTTATGCTATTACCGAAGTCGATTTTCAATTGGCTGATCAACTGTCAGTAATTGTAGTACTACGTAGGCGTTGAGTCCGTCTGCATGCATTTCCGTTCCACGGAGATACGGTTTCTACATCCTTGTATAAATGGAAAGTTGCGTGTATTTTTGCCTCCAAGAAGGTCGTATACAAAGTAAGAGATAAGCGTTCATATCGTCTTTAATATCGAAAGCAGTAAATGCTACAAGATCATTAAATTGAAGGAGCAAGGATCAGGCACGTTTTGAAAAAAGCGTTTCGTATTTTTCTTCAATTTCACGAGCCTCAATTCTAATTATCAAGAAATATTATCTTAATAGACCTTCATTAATAACGTTTAAAAGGCCGAACTTAATATTTCAGATACATAATTTTCCTCCTCCTAATTTTGAGAGCGCGAAATAATTTAAGGCATGATTTTTTTTAGCTCGTTAATTAAAGCTGTGTCAACGAGCAAAGTTCTTTAAAGCTAGTGTAAAGTACTTGGGTTACCCTCTTATTAAATGTTGACCTAGATTTGGCTGTTCTTCAAAGGCGCATATTTGAATCTAGGTAAGTGTGAATGAAGGTACTCTTGAACCGAAAGCAATTAAAATTGAAGCGAAGGCGGTTTCGTCCGGAGTTTTGCTTGAGTCCTTATATTCGGTTGGTGTAAATATTGAATCGGCGTCTTAACTTTAATCAGTGTTTCCTTTAGGTGTTGCTTAAGGCTTATACAGGGTGGAAGGTGTCGACGCAAAAACTTTTAAGGCGTTTTCAGTTCATCGTTCCAAACATAGAAGATAGTTGTAAAAAAGTTGGAACTTTGACCCCCAATATCTCCGTAACTAGAAGGTTCCCAGGTATGGTGTAGAACAAAAAAATGATCGCAATGACGGGGAGAAAAAGGACCTCTCGGCTTCGTTACGAGGCTTTTTACGCATTAGTATCACAAGCTAATTCATCGTCTGAGAATGAATTCGATGACATCTTTGAGCATTCGCTTTGTTGGACTACTGAAACTATAGCTTTATAGTTACACTGGTTTCTTTGTGGCTCAGGTCTACATTCTCGTACCCTCAATCCTGAAAAATGCAAAGCAATTAAGCCGCCATTTTTTTCAGGTCTACCAGTAATTAAACTCGGTATTCTTTGCCCAGCCGCGTGCAAATTGCTTTAAACCCTCACATGCTGACCTACATACGTCAAATACTTTCCATAGACCTTGGCTTAGCGTCAAAGGCTTAATTTTTAAGTGACAGGAATCCAAGGGAGCATGGAGTTTGAGTAACGGAAGCATTAGATTATACCTTCGTGGAATATATTTTGGTATCTGACCTGGTAAGGACGCAATATGGATGCGTCATTACCAGGTCACTGTTTAGAAATTGGTAGATATGTTAACATGTTTTGTCAAGTAAAAATGATATAAGTGGTAGTTTTTGCTAGTTTCTTTTATTAGTACGTAACTCCGTACCAAATCATGCTCATGAATGTCAAAGGCCTGAGCCGAAACTAGAATTAAAAAATAAATCACAAATGCGATCAAATCCAACACGAAAACAAATTACAAAGAAAACACTCGCACAAAAACATAACGTGTAATCTTTTGTAATTACTAGTTTTACTAAACGGAATCTTAAATCAAAATGAATCATAGCATGTTTCTTTAATAACTTCAAAAATAATGGATCTAATATTTCTGCACTGTCAAACACTAATTTGATTGATCACCTGTTAACCTAACTTTGTGTTAATGAAGAAAATCTCATAAAGATCTTTGAGGTGTTTTTTAACATAGAACAGAATGCTGTGTGTGAATTTTATTTATGTTCTGGTAAACCGAGTTATTATGAGGTTTTAAAACATCGACAAGAATTGGTGTATATTGCATAGTTGGAGGGTCATGTCCAGACGCTTTAAATTAAGTTAATACTGAAGGAGTGATGAATATGGATGGAGACAGACCTGGAGAACTAGACAGAGGAAGTCCTGGTATAAGACGGAGGGAGGGAGTGGTTTAGGAGTGCTATAAAAGCAAGCGAATGAAAGAGTGACAGAAGAAAAGAAGAACCGTATGCGTTGCACTGGGCCCAAATAACATGTAACAAGAGAAGGACGATAATAATCATACTGTAATTGTCGAACATAAAGAGGCATTAGTATCTTAATGTAAGTACTATGTTTTATTACAGTGGAAAGAAATAACAAAAATCCCATCTTCTTGTTTACCAATTTAACTCAGAATTACCTTTTCTTGTTTGCTGTTCTAGCTCATTCATTTACGAATACCGCTGTGTTAGAGCTAAAATACTCGTTGATTTGTTATGTTGATAACGTTCAAGGTCAATGTGTTCTGGTATATAAAAATAAATAATTCATCGGGGTTTAGTCCTGACCTCGGCCAAGGTTTCTACGCGTTGATACTTCACATTGTTAAAAGTTAGTCTGATTAGACAACGGTGTTTCAAATTCTAAAGTCATTCAGTGACCAGGTGTCAGAGTTTTTATGGCCATTGGCCTTTGACTTGGTTTAACATGCCGTCTAGAATCTTTCAGGCATGCTGGTTTACTAATTCGTAGCAATCAATTCATCAGGCATTTCGAATAGGAACTAGATATTCCCAAGTATTTTGTTTTACCGTTCTGATTTTTTTTCATTCCAAACATTGGTACTTACGAGGTTTATCTTTCCCAAAATCGTGGTCACGATTTTCAACTTCAACATTCTCCAGACGAGGAATATGATCTTCCTTACATCCAAGATTTAAAAACCGAATATCAGCGTTTAAAAAAAAACGTTGCAGGATGAATGATCGACAATAACGTCCAATTATTTACACAGTAACAAACACTGTCGAAATAACCAATCACAACAACTCTATTAATATTTCATAAGTTCAGATGTGAATCTATCCGTATCTGTATTATTGCTTGTTAACACAAACGTGTAACAGAATTGAATGAATAAAATATTATAACCATGTACAGCAACATAGCTTCTTTCCTCTCGTAACAACCGGTATCCCTAGGGTCTCCATCGAATCTGCTCGGGATTATATTCCGTGTTGTACGTCAATGGAATCTTTAATATTTACATCATCTGTAGTTGCTCGTGTTGGGATTTTACAAAGAAATGCTGCGTGTTCATATTTTGTGTAAGAAGGAACTTTCACTGGACTCAAAAGCATCACTTTATCTTTCTCGTAAAGCCCTCTTTTTATGAGTTGCCACTTCATCTAAGTGGTGTTTTCCGGAACCTTAAAGAACAGAGTAAGGCTCTAGAACAATAATCTTATCAAAGCACTTCAAACTTTAAAACTCTATGTGACGCTTTTTTAATTTTATCCATAGTTTTAAGTTTTCCCCAAATTATCAATTTACTGTGACTATATCTAAGTCTTGGTGACCAAGAGACCCAAAAAGGCACCCTATTTTTTTTTTTTCGGATGGGAAATCATCAAATAACTTCTCCCACTCTGGGCGGAGCGGGAAGGAGTGTCAGACTTTTACTGGCTTAAACCCATCCATGTTCCTTCCTCGCCCTTTATGTTACGGGGCCACGGTATCTCTTTCTAACAGTTCCGCAACCCCGGCAGGCCCCCAAGGCCCTCTAAAATGTCATTGGATTGATATGAGTATGTTGGTTATGTCTGTTACGCTTGTTCACAATGCCCTAAGTCATTTTTAGCGTGCTACATGACAATGATAATTTGCGACAATGGCCAACGTTACCTTAAATCAAACGCGCTTTTTACACGCAATGTTGTCAGTTATGAAACGCTCTTGTGAACACACCATAGCTATGACAGCTAAATAAATATTGACGTTTAGCACAAAACAAATTGTTTACGTTAAAGTTTGTAGCTTAGTTATATTTTAACCAGTCATAACAGAATTTGAATTCTTAAGTTTTTGTTATGCTTTCGTAGACGTTATTATTTCGGCTGAATGTTTAGTGTTTCCAAACTTAGTTGTTACACAAGAATTGAACAATGAAACCTTCATATTTCTTCAAGCATTTGTTTGAACATCGACACAGCAGAACTGTTTTAAACAAATATAGATACACAGTTGTACCAACATAGCGAACGGAGGTGCTAAGTCAATATTTAACGTTCAATAAAAACTCGTGAACTATCGTTTAAAGTTAATTTGCAATGGTATTCCTCGAGGCACGTCGTAAAGAAGACGTAGCGTGGCGATAAGAGTATTGATGCATCGTCGCGTCGGTTAGTTTTAATTAAGATCGCAATACTTGTGAAAAATTTATCAAGCAGAGCGTTTTCAAAAGGGGCAAGATATCACTATTTTTTTTTGAATAGATGGATGAAAACATGATACTCAGATTCAAATAAAACTGAAAAATATGGGTTTTCAATGATAGCTACTTCTGTCTAACCTTACTGGTAATAATAACGTTGGAAAGAGTTGAAGAAAAATTAATACTTTCTTAAATATCAGTCATTTTAAAAGACCCATAGAAAATACAATGTTACAAAAACCAATGCTGCTAGTATAGCTACCAAAAACGAGCAAAACAAACCAGGGATCCTATTGCTACCCATACCCAAGCCAGATTTCTACACTACACAATTTATTTGACCGCGGGATCAATGCTATCAAAGGTCACAGGGGACATAGCAACGAGAAGTTTTTTAACCAAACCATTCGAAAGCGAATCAAAAGACGGACTCCGAACGACCTGTCTTGAATGTAACACAGTTACAAGAGACCCAGAGGAGCAATTGAAGCGAAAATATTTTACACAAGCTCCTTTAAAACTTTCTTCAAGACTTATTTGAATAGCAAGGGAATTTCGCTCTTATTGTGATGTAAAGTTGTTGTGGAAGCTATTTACTTTGAAAGCAGGATTTGAAAAGGGCAATTGAATTGAGAATTGTGTACTTTTAAATTTTGAATGCCAGTCCGTAATCCGTAACTATAGGTTGGAAATAGAATAGATCTGATAGGAAATTCAACGCGTGTGTTCGTAATTAAATAGTTAATAGATAGTTTGATTTTAATAGGTGAACTATTAAATAATAGAGTGTCTTATCTATACACGTATCTAACCTATGATTATGTTTATTGTACTATGCCACGCAATTTTGTTCTACTGAAGTTTCGATACACCACTTATCCAACACAATTAGAGGAATTAATTTAATGGGTCGTGATTAAAACAACAGGCACGATTGGTGTAAAGATACATGAGTGAAGGCTGTTTATGTGGTCTTGAAAAGATCTGTATGATAAATAAACAACAAAGAAACCTAGCCTAAACAAGATAAGTAGAAACAGGTAGACTATGGCTGTCACCAAATGGCGTCCAAGAACGGGGAAAAGAAATGTCGGTCGTCCGGGCGGTGACATGGGCAGACGACATAATTATATATTTGCAATCGGGGGAAAAACCTGGACGAGACTGGCACGGAAACGTGGAGAATGGAACAAGAAAAGGGAAGCCTATACCCTATACCCAGCAGTGGGCGAATTTAGGCTATGGATGGTAATGATGATGAGTATAAACTTCATGCACGGTGTTGGATGATTCTTCCTAGCGCAAAAATAAAAATAAAACAATACAGTCCAAGCTTGGAAGTCTAGAATGTCTTGTCTCGCCGTGTCAACGTCGATTTCTAAACACCGTATATTAAAATGGACAAATAACAGGAAAGCAACGGAAGTAAGACAAGGGGAAAAGCGGCGACAGCTCCTGAAGGTACGGGTGCATAAGAGACTAGGGTGCCTTAGGTTAACAACAACAGAAAAAAATGTGTATGATAGCGTGACGTCTGACGGGGGGAAGGAAGAAGAAAAAAGGGGGCCGTTTTGGGGACTGGGCGATAGAAAACTAAGTAAATCTGTTTAGTTATCTATATAGTCTACATCTGCTACGGGTTGTGCCGTGTGGCAAGTGGTGCTACGCCGTAGCGAATCGGTTACGAGTGCAGCGAAGCGTTAGGTGAAGATCACGAGTTTCTTGATTTTGTTCACCCAAAAAGTGTTCTATGCGCCTAAAGAAGTTTCCAATTCAAAAAACATGTTGCACCGACCACAAATAACATGAGACAAGGGCAGGAAAATTATGAAGATAATCACGGAAGAGAAGTAGCAAAAAAGACAAATGATCCAAGAAGCTCCAAACATACCAACAATTTTAATCATAATTGAAGATCTCCCTAACACAAATTACAAGCTTAGGGGGTACCTTTATTACTTACCCAAGTTTAAGTGATAATACAACATGTTACCAAGCACAAAATGGACTGGCATTTGAGCTCCGAGCTCCATCCTAAAATTTATGCCGAGATACGCAAGGCGTAGGCGCACTAATACGTAAACTTTAATCCATAAATACTGTTTGACGCTTGAAACAGTCACAACTTTAGGGTTTAATATGCATTAATTAGAACCAGGGGCTGGCAGGCATTCGTATATACGGTATATATCCTGAAGTAGGTAAATATTGTTACTTGTAAAGGTCAGGGTCGTTGTAGCCCGGTGGCCAGTAGGCAGCTATACATATTGTAAAGAGTTGACAGTTAAAAGCTTTATCTGTGGTCCGGTGGCACGAAATGCTTTAGTTTACTGCGACGAAGATTTTATTTACTTGTGGGTGTGTTTTGTTTTAGCACGTGTAACTTTCAGGGCCTTAAAGGCCTACGCAGACCGGGACGGCAAGGCAATGGCGGCTGGTAAGGGATTTATTTTTTTACCAACGGACATTCAAACGTATTGATATAGAAATACGACATAAATTGCTATGCTTAAAATCATGCCGTGGCATCTAAAGGGATTTGCATTGAAAGACGCGCCACGGTCGTATTTCTATATCAATACGTTTGAATGTCCATTGGCAAACATTTAAATTCCTTGCCATGCCGTCAAGTATGCGTAGGCCTTTATCATCACAGCTTACAGTAAGAGATGAGAGTAATACGAATTGCATAGATTATCTCTTACTCTCAAAGAAGAAGATCAAAGTCACCTTCCTACTGCTGTCCCATATTATTTGGGGCCAAGACGCTTTCTTCTTCTACTCTCACCGTCTGCCGTCAATCTACCATGTACTTCTTTTACTTGGATATCAATCCTCAAACTGTCCATCAATCAACATTCTTATTTATCACTAAGTACAACAACAAGGATTACTGCTCTTATAGCTAGTGGAAGAATTCTGGACTAGGACTTACTTATCTATAGTAAAGTAGAACTGAAGCTTTTTAAAAAACGAATGGTAAAAGTGAACTGTGAAGGGCTAGTGAGAAGCCAGTACAACATAATGAAGCCATACTATACGTTGTCTGTGACACTAACTGACCCTATAATGACTGCGTGCAAACTAATATCTTTGATACTTTTGGTTGCAGCAGTAATGGCTCAAATCGGTGTCACAGTTCTGTCACTGTCTAAACGAAAGTCATTAATGATTTATGATTAATCGTCCAGTGGAAACTTACCTTGTGAAACAAACACCTACGTTCAAAACGTAAGATAATTATGGTAATATGTTTAGTGTAGGAACCAAACATTATTAGTGACTAATACACAACGAAACACAGCTAAGGGATATCAGCACGACAACGCACAAAACAAACAAGAAGGTTTTAACCAAAAACTGCAAACAAGTACAAGGTAAGTAAACTTTTACCTGGTAGATAACAATAGGTTGACATTGACTCACAAGTAACAACAGACGTTATCGAAGGAAATCGTTAGTCCCACCCTTGAATTTTAAGGTATTATTCGCGAAAACAATTGTGTAATATGTGTCGGAAGGCTCTCTCGGTCTTAGTTCTAAAACCCAGTTTACATTGCAAGCACTCTTTATATGTACTCCGTTAGACTAGAATAAAAATATGTATAGTAGCCGCCGCAATCACTACGAAAGAAAATTATAGAAATGATCACTAAAAATAGCGTCTTCCTCAGTTGAAGATAAACCTGTTTTAGCTTGATTCTTTCTGTTATAACCCTGTTGCAGTGGAATCAGGACATAAGGATATTAAGGACCCATAAAGCAATGAAGAGCGGAGCAGTGCAAGATTCAACTAATCACATGAAAGTAAACGCGACTGTAAGCTGTGGACTCTACGTTCAATCAACGTGATTGGTCGATTCCCACACGGCATTTCTTTCTACAGAGTAGAGGTGAGCTCACCACTCGTCTCCGCTCTGGTGTAGGTAGACCCGGCCTAAGAATAAGAAGTTGTGTGTGACCTAGTTAGAAAAGGATAATGTAATACTGTGGTCATTGAAGCGAGCATTGGCACTGTGTCTAATGTTTCTATGCTCATTGATCTAGTTGCCAAGTCTGAACATTTTAGATACACTTCAGATTTGGAGAAGGTTGAAGACAGATGCAGATGCTATCATCAAATACAAAAAAACCGAAGTTAAACAGACAAGTTCTTTTCTCAAACGCAGATGTGACAACAGCCGACATATGTGGCAAGATTTTCGTACAAAAGAAATTTAAATGATTCAAAAGAAAAAAGACACTAAACGCTCAACATTAACATAACAATTCAATAAACCGTTTAAACCTAATGGAGCATCCAATTTGACATTCTTTTTGCGATTAGTTCCGAACGTTTCCAAATGAGAAGATTTGCACAATATCGTCGTTTTTGGACGACATTCAGTCAGTGCTATTAATGTCATTGACACGGCGAAATTAATGAGCAGTGCGTTGAACTGGGTGCGTAGGAGTTTGAAATTAACGTGTGCACGGATTTGTAAGCAAAATAAGTTCCCTATTTAAATTAGTACGGTTATGTCAATGAATGTTTGTTCATAGTAGGAAATGCTGTCAATTTAGTAGTCGATGCGGGCTATGTTCTACTTTGTAGTACTTTGCACTATTTACACGATTAGCTTAGTTGCCATACAAAACACGTTGGTGAAACCTGTTTTGAGAAAGAATACAAATGTTAACATACTACCTAACATGGTGATTGTTGATACTGCGCATTTTATTGTAGAATCGAATGCGTCATTTTGCGGCAAAGGTAAGGTCTCTTGGAGAATGTCAAATTAAAAAGAAATAAAAAAATATTTAATTAACAATGAGTAATCAATTGTAGGTCATCGGCGTTTCAGGAATGCTTTATTTGCATGTGTATAGCAGTAGCAAAGACAACTACTAAGGTTTCTTTGTTTGAAAGATATCGAAGAAGAAAGAGGAATAGATTGGTAAGTTTATGACAAGAAGTAAAAGAAAAAATATTGCGCAAATCGACAAAAACAGAGCCAGAAAAATCAAAACATAATCCAACTAAATTAAGAACCACAACCAACCATGTAAGTAATAGACTCAACGCGCAGTCACTCTCAATCAACGCAAAGACATTTACGTCACTAATACGCTTTCAGCGAATCAACGATAAACCTAACTACAAAAGCGAAGCGCTTTACAGCGATAAACTTTACAGAATTGTCTATAACATAATCGGTAATAATATACGAGCTATTGTTCGAAGTTAACGCATAATTAAGTTGATAAAGGCAGTTAATCAATTTAATCTTTGTATTGTTAACAATGAAGTATGGGACGAAAATTGTTAGGCTTGCCTAGAATTTCAAGGATATTTTCAGTTAGGAGGGCTTAAAGTAAGCCAGAGGGATCAACACTAGAATAATCAGCATATACAGGGTAGAAAGGATACGAACGCACATAACCACTTATTCAGTATATCATTCTTATCTCCTTCACATAGATTTTTTGACGGTTTTAAAAAAAAACACGGTTTATAATTCAAAAGGTGTGAAGCAGCTGATTTTTTCTAAATTACAGATGTGGATTTAGAATGATGCACAGAATACGTGATAAGCCTTTTATCGTCGGAGTCCTTTCCATCTTATATTATGAGCATGTGCATGACAATTGATGAATTTGTTTGTAGCCCAAATAAGAGCTTTACAAACGTCTAAGATTATAATAAAGAATTTTATTTTTTCCACTCCTCTCAGAACTTTCAAAAGTAAGGAGCGATTCTTGGATGGATGGGCCGACTGACCCACCTCAATACATAAATCATGATCGATGTATGTAAGATCTGGGCGTGCAGACGTTGACTAACTTACAATCATTTCTATTACATGTTTACATGACACATTTTTTTACTCATACATCTGGTACACCCTAATCTAAATAGCGTCGTGCATATTTTCAGTTTCTTAATTAAAGTAAGTACCGTACATTAAATATGCATTAGCTTTACCATGTTAATATTCAACACAGACAAATCTTCTGCATTCCATTACGCAGTTTGCTTAGCACTGAAACTGCGCATTATGAAGGTCAAAGAAAACGCAGATCTATTACATATAATCTACGATAAAAATTAATGACAAGCCACTATTGCGTTTCAAAAGAAACAATCATTCAATATAATTCTTAAAGACTATGAAATAAAGAACACAATGCGCCTTAAAAAGGAATCACTTTGTTACAACTTGTATTTATAACATAACAAACATTTTGTAATGAAACTAAACAAAATC
This sequence comes from Xestia c-nigrum, assembly GCA_916618015.1. Lineage (NCBI taxonomy): Eukaryota > Metazoa > Arthropoda > Insecta > Lepidoptera > Noctuidae > Xestia > Xestia c-nigrum. Next base: position 4,847,352 of record OU745245.1, on the reverse strand, counting down.
TCGCATATAATCCTCTTTTGCCGAACCAATTTTTGTATTATCCAGTTCAAACATAACAAGATTAAAAATGTATAAGGGCTCTGACCAATAAATCAAACAACAAACAAAGATATTAATAGAAAAAAGGCAGCAGTAAAAAAGCAATTTAGCCGAACAAGGGCTATAATTATTAAATAAATCAATTCAGGCCATCCCATCGGTCACAATACATTTTAATTATGGATCAATATTGGGAGTTGTCAACTTCCAACCAATACTAATTAATAATGTAAATTAATCAAAGCAAGCCAAATTAAAAGAGGACTGCATTTACACATCTATTGGCTCTTCTAGATCTCTAATGTAGTCATAAACCTTATAAACAGTTTCTTCTTCATCAATATTACAGACATTCATATCAATTTCTTAACGAGGAACAACTACGGTTTCTTTTTCAATTTTATTTGCAAAACTTTTACGGCAAAGATTTCAATAATCAGCCTCGCTTGGACATGGAAGCTTTCCAGTTAAGTAATTTTAAAACCCTAAGGATCCGCCACTAACTAACTTCATTAAACTACTTTTAAGTAGCGAGTTAAGGTAGTTAACAAACTTCTTGGAAATACTTTTAAAGTAGCATTAGTAAGTTTGTGGTTTAGTAGCCGCATTTACATTGTAAGACTGACTGCCGGGTGCTGAGGATTTAGGTAACTCTGAAGTGAGTGTACCAGATGAAACAGTTCACATAATATCTCGTTTCCGAGTTGCATGGGAGTAGATACATCCGCAGTAAAGTGCTGTTAGATATTGAATTTCTTTTAAAAAGGTAAGGACACTGACACAGACTAAGCCTAAGAACTCGAAGACGTAAAGGATAGTAAGAGAGTGGTAGAAACTAAAATTGATATGAACAACCTTACATGAATGAGAAAAAGATTGAAAAACCAATATTGAACAAACTCCTGCAGTTCACTTGTATGTTAGTCATTCCAATTGCTACGTTCTTGAAGACTTCAAATACTATTGCAACAAAAACTCCAAGCACATCGTGTACATCTGTATGTATGTCTGTATTGTTGACAATGACACAGTCTGAATACTAGGCTAACACGCCATGAACGATTGTCACCGCTTTTTCTTTTACACTATAGAGGTCGCGGGAGACGTGATGTGCTGCCGGGAATCCATTATCTTGTAAGGTCAATGCTCCGAGACGTTTCTGAACTCCTGATTCATATAATTGCAGGTTTGTAAGTGTTTTTTCCTTAATATTTCATCGAATTTTATGAGATGTAATTTTTCAGTCCAGGCCAGTTGAGTAATTTTCAATGTTTTTAAATAGCTAGCTTCACTTTCTAAGATATGGTCAAGCCTAACATACTGGTTCAATGGTGTAGATATGAGGAAAAGTAACGGACGTGCAGCACTCAGACGGACGGATGAAGCCATAATACTGAGTTACTTATTGAGTTACTATTGCGATAATACATAGTAGGCAGGAAGCTATAATTTCAAGTATTGATTCCATACCGATTTCTTATCTTTGCGCTCGATTTTCAATCTTCGTAAGAAGTCTGAGGTTGCGATTGAACATACGATTGTGATTGTGTCTACGTAATAATGATGACATCAACTTAGTGAGAAACAAAACGCCAAAGGGCCTAGACTTAGACTTAAGAACAGACTAGTAGCGATTATGATAATAAAGAAAGAAACGAGTTGAAGTGACATAAACAAGGCACTGAGATCTTATGATTTACAAAAAATTTAACTGGTTAGCCAGTTAAAATTTGTTTAAGTGATATAAAACCCTTTGGAAGTGAGTACCGCTTGTTTGCTAGGCCCTTGAATGGTGACGATAATAAAGAATACGAAGGAATTGATTCGATTTTACATCCAATTCGCAACGGTTATCCTAGTTTACAATAAGACAAAGGCGCCAATAATGCTATACAGACGGAAACGTGTATTAAATCGATAGCCGAAAGCTATTCTGCGATTGTGAATCAAATTGCCGTTTACCGCCTACGTCTAGTCCTGACGCCTACGATTCTCTACAAAGGTTCTATATTTGGGTAATTGGCAATTCCGCTCCAAATACTGTTACGACTTACATCCCCAAATACTCATTTCCATGGTAATTTGAAGGACACCTTTTTTAACGAATGAGATGTTCTGAAATTGCCATCCTCTCGATCGAGGTAATTTTTCACCGCAGCAACGAGATAATTTTTAAAAACCGTTAGGACATCTCTTAATAAGCCAACAGATTAAATGGAGAAGTACCGCATATTTGGACAGGATCCCTGAAAATACCGCTACATTTTTGGTTATAATTTAAGGTTTTCGGGCAACACCCACGTAATGTCACACTCTGTGGTTTCCCGAATTTTGGATCGTATTTCTTCCGCACAAAAGCGATTTTTCTTTTGATGTGGTTATATTCATTAATCTTGGAAACGGTATCAGAGGCATAAAAAATGTCTTTTCGTAAGAGCCGCAAAACCATCAAGAACTGGCAGTGTTTATAGGAGTTTTCGCATAAATTGGAACTCCCTTTCTGATACATATTACATTTTGTACGCCTTATACAGTAAATGCACGGTACCTATGAATTAATTTCCGACTATTTTCCGTCTCTATGAGGAAAACCTCATGTCACTAATTGATTCAAACCGTGCGTCAAGTACCAGCTCAGCTAGCTTAGTTTAAGTCACGTGTCTGAGAAGATAATCCTTTCCACACAGTAATTGTAGCTTATGACATACTTAATTGGTAAAAGCCAGCAAATAACTACCACAAAGTAGGTATACAAGATCAGTTTTCTATCAATCGTCATTAATAGAAAACACAAGTAATGTAGTAGTAGAAGTATGAGACCAAAAATACATTATTTTTTGTATGCGACATTTCAAAGAATAATATCGGAAAACCTTTTGAAAGCTAGCACTAGTTGAACTAGATCAAATTGTGTCTAAAGGTTGTACCAAACAGGTGTCCGCTTTATACCTAGATCAGATATTAGTAGACGTCTATTGTTGATCACTGTCTAGAACCCAGAACTAGAACCCGTGATGATTGTGGTTAAGAAATAAGTACTAATGTAGATAATTTATAGTTGGTTTATTTTTGTTGGTTGGTTTAGATTGTAGTTTAGTTTATTTTTGAAGATGGATAGTGATGCTTCAATGAGGGTAGGGTTTTTTTCAGAATTGCTCCACAAGGACAGGGGCGCAAAACTTGATAGCATTAAACGGTATTGTTGGAGCTGCCGAAGATTGTACAACTATCTTTGCATTGTATAGATTCATTGTTAGTATTATATAATCGCATAGCCCATATTGTGTGAGTACTATGTACTAGAAAGCTATCATTCACTGGAAACCTACTTTAGTTTTTGACTTGAATGTGCCCTGGCGGTTGAGAGTATGTCATGCTCACTCAAATGTCTCGCTGATGGTGGCGCGTGTGTCGGACCATTTAGCTCCCTTCAAAGTGGTTGAGCTGAATGGTGCTGATCCATGCGTCATGTTCGTGAACGGGTGCTGTCAGTTGTGACTGGTCATCTCTTAGTTGCCATGGCTTATTTGAAAGAATTATTTTGTTTTTACTATGGACACTTTTAACGTGCACATCTTGCTACATTGTTCTCACATAATCTACCATCTCAACATGAATGATGTAACCAAGATTTTGTAACAATAATTTGATTTAAAAGAGTGTCCATGGAGTTTCTTGCCCGTTCTTCTCCATAGAGATCTACGTTAGGGAATGGGCAACTACAGTACTATCACAGTTTTTATGTCTTGTGACTGGGACTGTAGCTACATTTAATTTTCATCTTTGTTTCGACAATTCAAAAGTGCCTGTTATTGGCCTACTTGAAATAAATGCTTTGATTTTGATTGATTTTGATTTTGAAAAAAAAAGTACAATTATTCTGTAAGTGATATTGAAGTTAAAGCATTACAAAAAGATTATTTCTTTAAGATGTTTATATTAACGTAGTGGAACGACGTTTGGATTTAAGAAATCTGTATCGATTAGAATGTAAGTGAACGGAGAGAGATTCAAGATACCAAAAAGAAAACAATTGTTTGCCTTTGATGGTCGGACGCGAAGATTGGAATTGTTTTTTCTATTGAAAGCGAAAACGAAACCTTCAACAATTTAGGGCATTTATTCGTTGCTAAAACTTTTATCCGTAAATAAGAGGATATCGGGATACATACAGATACCGATAAAACAGATACAGACTAAGGTTGATTTGAGAAAAGTAAGGAACGTCGTGAAAGAAACAACAGGCCGTGAGTCGTGACGCAGATTAAGGATGAGCACATACATTAAGCAAAAGCCCGAGAAATCAGTGATTCATTCGGAAATACTGATGCAAATTGCGTTGAGGAAGTCCAATTAGATGAACTTAATTTTTACATTAACGACAAGCTAAAATAAAATGATGCTATCGATTAATTAAATATATCTTACAGCCACAGCCATCGAAGTTATTGTACGTGATAATAATGATATAAGACACAAACAAATTACGCGTCACAATAATCTACGTGCTGAATGAATTATGACAACCTTACCATAATAAATTACAAATTCTTGCGCTATAACTTCCGACTTAGAAAATCATAAACACAGGGACATAAAGTTCACATTCACCGCGTGCCCTTAGCTAGAGAAGGGTTTGACTTGAATGCTAAGAAGTTATTCAAGTTTTTTCTCTCCCTTCCAAAGCGCCCACGTTTCTCGGAACATCCCTTTCGGTAAGGTCGTCGAACGAATAGTCTCACGTTTTTTTGTTCATGTTTTAATATCTCCGGAGGCCGAAATAGAGGAATAATAAAAACAGGAATTTAATATAAGAAAATATCTTGGCCATTTGGATGTTGGCCTTCAAGGATTTGATGTGGGTTTCGCGGATATGGCATGCGGTATTTAGTCCTGTTTTTTTTAACGCTGGCCATAAGCATCCGATTTATGAATTCTAGAGGCAATGTGTAAAATATATTTATAAAATGAAGCATAGTTATTAGTTTTTATTTACAAACCCACAATAAGTTCTACAAAAAGTAGCCGCTACTATGAAAATACAGCTATAATAATTACCTTTCAACTTTTACGTGAAAAGCCAATTATGTCGACACGCGATTCAGTCAAATCCAATTCACTAATATTGAAGTCATTCACACAACACAAAACTCAATATATATTTTCTGATACCGCGTACCGACGTGAAATATAGCGGCACAAACCAAACGTCCATTCGGTTTGCGCGCCAAACCGCGACTGGCAGGCTGTGCTCCCAGCAGCTCCGCCGGCGACAAGCCTTCACCAATGAACCGCGTCTATTTACCATAGATTATGATAATCCGTATGCATTGCTAATTTATTGCATGCAGCAACTCAAATGCGCTTTACGGAAACGGTAATGTATTATACATAAAATTAAGTCGTTATTCAGTCAATGCATAGCACCAAAATTTAATGGTTCTGCCGATTGGTTAACACTTTAATGACAATGAGGAAGAACTAGTTTCACGGGGACTTTAAATTATCGTTTTATCTAGATGACATAATAGTTTCCATAGAACAATGGGGCAAGTCCGTGAATGACTTCTATCTTAGAAGATCTTTTAACAATAGCGTATTAAAGCTTAGATCTCGGCACGAATGAATAGTTAAGAAAAAGTAATTAGTAAGGATTTCCCATAACAAGAATCTCATTGAATACGGAAACTGGGTATGAGTTCGACAATATTTTGCACAATGACATTTCAACCAAAATGGACGGTCATTAGAAACTTGAAACTCTGCACCAAAAAAACATTGCGTGGTTGTCTGTATTTCTGTAAGAACCGTTTCGTGTTCGAACACTAGAGTAAAAGTGTTTTGGCGCTAACTCTATGCGGTGTCCCTGACCCGGTTGTAGAGCCTTCGTGTTTTATGTGTGCCTAGTACTTGACTATGCGGACTGAACCTGAATGATATTATGAATAAGGCATACTGCATGGGGAAAGTCATTATTATGAGAAATAGGTACAATATAAGAAGGCTATAATTTTGTCTGTCCATAAAGATAGACCGGTAATAATAACAAAGATCAAAACAGACAGTAACCAATAATTTAGACGAAGAGTACAGTAATTTGGTCAGAGGAGAAGAAAATAATATTGTACATTTCTCTCAATTATATTGTATATATTGTTTATAGTATGTCAATTTTTGATTGATATTGGCAGATTCTTTCGTGAGAAATTTTGTCCTCCCGAACCACAAATATTTGCCATAACTCATGAACATGAAACCGAGTATGTAATGTTACCTATAGATTTGGGTATGACGTCAAAGGCACATAATCCGTTCGCCCACTGTCAAATTCTAAAGCCGAGTCTGTAAACACAAGCGAAGCGATTACTGAATTGCTGAAATTGAGGGAACTAACTGTTTCAATTTCAACTCTGATGACAAACTTTGTGGATTTGCTTCATGAATGAGCATTTGTGTGCTGTGTCATCGTCTGGCTATAACTTCGGACATAATGCGACTTGCAGTATCGGTCAGGGTGAACTCTAGAGGACGATGACTGGCAGTAAGCCCATACCGCAACGTTGCGGTAGGGCTTGTCCAGCGATCACTTACCCGCTCATTCAATGCAGTGGCTATACGAGTTTTGTCTGTGGGTAATTTTTTTACGGACTGTGTGTTCCATATTAGTACTTTAAGCAAAATAAATGGCTTCTGTAAGGCTGCTAAAGTGTTTTATTCATTATTTACCTGTTTGTATTTACATTCTAAGGTTTCTATCATTATGACTGTTCCATTAATTTGTCCTAAATATATGTTGGGTTCTGCGGTTTTCCTTGACGACAATCTGAATTCTAGAAGGTATATTTAAGTAACAATTTTCATAGGAATTGCTTTCAAGTATAAATTGGGTCTGTGTTTTAGCAAGTTGTTAATACATTTCTCGTAACCTCACGGTAGACTAAACACCTGATTCTCGGTAAGTGCTTTTATCAATTTGAGCACATAAAGTTTATCAGGTACACGAACACGACATTCAGGTGGTTTCGAGTTGGAAACTTCTTCAGTGTAATTCGAGTAGGGAAAGTCTAGCCCTCTCATCAGATTCGTCTCTCAAATGAGAAAGCTCCCGTAATTTTATCTCGTATGTAGTTCGTAACATACGAGACCTTTGGTACCTGCCCACTGCTGGGACACAGGCTTCTCTATGAGAGGGAATAGGCTATAATACACCACGTGGGCCCATTGCGGATTGGTAGATGTCTTCGAATTTTTTAGTTCTAGGACATGCCGGGTTCCTCAATGATAATAATTAATCGAATTCTGTGTCGCGTCTCTTTACGTCGATTCGTGATTTTTATTGATGCATTGTACTTGATAGTCCTAGTCCTAACAGATAATTTAGTAGAAGAAACATCTTCCCCGCTCTAATTATGACTTCAAATAATACTCAAAGCGATCACTATGCAACCATTGTGTCATATCTTTGTTCCACTCAAGTGGTCCTCATAGTTCGGTGGCTTCCAGTCTTCTACTACGATTAATTAAGCATTCGGCGACGCTCCAACGGACTCCTGAAACCGTTTGTTTATCGAGGCGGGCGAAAGTTATGCCTGTCTTGTTTTTATGCCTTCCTGGTACCAGCGCCCGTGTGGATACTGGTGAGTTAACAGTATCCTCAATCATACTTCCGAAGATATCTAGGCTATTTCTAATAACAGTTTTTTAACTCGTAGTAGAAGGTATCAGAAGGCTTAAATTCACCCAAAGGGCAATGGAGAGCTCTACGCTCGGAGTTTCCTTGCGTGATCAAATCAAAAATGAAGACATCCGCAAGAGAACCAAGGTTACCGAAGTAGCCCGAAAAATTGACAACCTTAAGTGACAGTGGGCAGGGCACATTGCTCGCAGAACGGATGGCCGATGGGGCCGAAAAGCCGGAGCAGCGATCGTGAACCGGGGAATGATGCGTTGGAAGAACTAGGTGAACCGATGAACTGGTCTGGTGAAGATGGCGGGAATCCGTTGGATGCGAGTCGCACGCGACCGGTCAATGTGGCAAATCTTGGGGGATGCCTATGTCCAGCAGTGGACGTTTTTCGGCTGAAATGATGATGAATGATGAGTAGATACTTGGAAAACTTTTCTGTATTAACTGATAAAATTACTTGATGTAATTACCAACAAACATAAAACTAATCCATCAATCAGTATTTCGGATATCCCGTAGTTGACCAGGATATAATTGCATGATACAGGAAAGGAAATATTTAGTCAAACAAACGTTTCGTGGTAGGAAAGCAGTACTTACTGTGTCGATAATGTTTCCGTAAAATCTTATTAGAAACCGATACCAGATTATTACCTTATTTATAAGGAAAACGAGGTAAAAGCGACAAAAGAGCGGAAGAACATAACACTCTCAGATCATTAAATTAACTCAGTCTATCGGAATCTACTGCTGGATGAAGACCTGGCTCAATATGCGCAACAACACTTTGCCTCCCAGTCCGTTGTAGATAGGTACTTTTTAAGTTTGTTGGTCCGTGTATTAATATGGTCAGCTCACTGAAACTCCAGTTTTAAAACACCAAAAGAGGACAGACTAAGAAGTCATTTGATGATTTCCCAACCTAAAAAAAAAAAGGGCAGACTAAGAGAGTGATGTGAGAAGTTACTGGGCAGATTACCCGAATACCTCAATTTTATTTATTTGTGTGGAGGTAATATGACTTTTTGAAACACATTCATAATGTTTTTTTTAATATGAGTATTTTTTTTCGTTGGGGAAAGTAGATACAAAAATAGTTTCGAAAAATATCTATCCTACTGCAAGCAATACTAAGTGATGACCATGCACGTCTCCAGGGGGGGGTATAGTGGGGTTTTATCCCCCCCCCCCCCCCCCCGAAATGTGGCTTATAATAAACGGGATCATAACCACTGCGAAGTACGTAAATTAAAGTATGGTGATTAGAGCGATTTTTACAGAGACATGGCTGTTTCAATGATTGTGTGTCCCCCCCCCCCCGAATCAAAAGTCTGGATACGTGCTTAGTGATGACGTGAGAATAGTTATGTGATAAATTTTTGACACAGGTGAATTATGCCATAATGCAGAGTCAGACATGCTCCTCTCAAAACTAAATTGTTATTGTCATCCTACTGCAAGTAAAAATGTAACAAAACAATTCCTCGAGCGTATGAGACGACCTTGATACTATTTCTAAGGAAAACAACTCAAATATTTGTCTCCATTTAAAACCAGTATCGTCTGCGATGCATTAAATCGACCATGCGTGATGATCAAACGTTTTGCATACATGAATATTTTGTCGGTCCGGTGAAAACTGCTCGTTACTTCTTCCAATAAAAACGAAACTACAACTTTGCTTTGAAAAATTCTGTTGAATTTTATGCTAGGATGTTTATTCTGGAATTTGTTTTTGCTGCAGGATTTGCTTTTATATCCAAAGCAGTGAAATGTTATTTTATTTAGGAAATCAGTTTCGTCAATGGTGTAATTAGATTTGACTAAAACATCCTCTATTTTGTCAGGCACATGACAAGGTGATTGATGAAAGATGTCTGTGTACAAAAACATTCTGCGTTTCTCGTCAAGGTATTGACTGCTCACTTCACATCAATATGACATCACGCTCGTAATTCCTGAAGGGTTAGGCAGTGGTGTCCAGTATATCCTTAAATAGGGGAAGCCAAATTGCAATCAACCGGGCAGGAATCCAGATGTCCAGGTGACAAATAAGAAAAGGGGAAACCCCAATAACAGTTAACCTAACCTGGAAAATGAGCCCAAGGTCTTAGGCTCATTAGTGCTTGAGAGTCTTGCGACCACTAGGTCAATGAGACAGCTGATTAGATTCCAAGTTGGTACAAAAACCTTACATCAACCATATGTCAAAGCACTTCCTCCCTCACTTCGTAAACATGACAATTGACATCAGTTAATGTCTATTAGCGACCTATCTAAATTATTCAGACCCCAGTCCCCCGCGGATGGAACCCTGACACAGTTGGTACTGCGACACTGCGGAAACGACCTAGTTCTCACTATCATCCACGTGAACTAACATTTCTAGAACATTCTTTCCGAGTATGCTGTTTTGAGGATATAGCTTGATGTATATTTTATTTTTATGTTGACTTTTCCAGGTTGCTGGGTTTAAACTGCGCTGGGGCACTGGAGTATACGACTGAATGTGCTTTCGCCTTCGCTTATGTAAATATAATTAAGGCAGAGTACATTTTCATAAATTAAAAAATGCATTCATTTTACATAGTTTACTCGAGTTCTAACTGGCAGTCAGAGAGTGTCGTGTTTATCATAGAAGAGTATGAACGTAGGGATGACAACGTATGGACTTTGAATGATGGGTCAAATAAAACAAAATGTAGTGGATTGTGGTCTTCGTCTGTAAACATCATCTTTACGAACTAGTTTCGATCAGCTGTCGCTCTTAATCGTATTAATATTGCACCTGTGGGTTTGTATTGAAAATAACGAGAAACAATTAACGAAGTACGCGTTTGTGTAGTAGGAATAGAGCACTTGGTCTACACGTGCCTGTATTTTGGAGACACCCTTCGTTGTTTATGGAGTGCATAAAAACCGCTGGCATTCTACTTAGCACACATACTGCGCAAAATGTAAACGCTAGTTTGACTGAAAGCTAGTCCATTAAACGTTTAGGAAAAAAACATAACAAAGTATGCAAAATCTGAAAGAGAAAGATGCTCTGATTTGTTTCACGCAAATGTAAAAGCATGAAATCGATTAGATCCAAGCATTTCACGTGGCAACGCGAGTGAAGATATCGATGAGAAGTATCGAATACTGACAACAGAATCACGTGTTTCGCAGACAGATCTAGAAAAGAAACAAGATAAAGGAAAGGCAAAACTGAAGATATAAGTAGTGGCGTTAGATTCATACACGCCTAAAAGCGTGGCTTGTCCTTATAACCTACTACTCTTCGACGTAAGGGTTTTTGAACAGTCAGCTTGCCTTATGGGCTTGCCGTATTGTAGGGCCCTAGGCAAGCCTCTGGGTATAAGGCAGATGTGAGTGGAAATTCCGGGAGGGGAAGCCCTGGAAAGGCATGCATTGTCTTCATTGGTGATGGTCTTCAGACAGGTCTGGTGCGTAGTAATCCAGACCAGGTGTATGAACGTAGACGAAGAAAAAGGAGAATTCGGAGTAGGTAGCGAAATTAGCTTGATTTTACGTATGTTCGTGTTGCTACAAAACGGGTTACCAGTTCTATCGACGTTTTAAAGCTTTGGTTTATACTTTTATCGATGTTTTTAGGTAAACATTTAGAAAGACAAGTTTCCGTATTTGAAAATATCGAACAAAAATTCTGACAAATACTTGTACATGATACATTTGCAGACATGCCTACGCAAAACACTGTTAAAAATCGGTCGGTCGATCGGTACATCAAAATAGTTTAGTTAATAAAATATCGATCACCTGGCGATGTGCCAAGAATTGAAGTGAAGAATCTATATCATCGAAATCAATCTGCTACTGACAGGCAGTTTTCAATCAAACTTGGCAGCACCAAGATATTTGAAATAGAATAGAATATTTAACAAATAATCAAGTACTTGAGATGATATCACACTTTTATTTTTTCGAAAAGATAAGCAAAGGTGTTTCTGTAAACTTGAATACAGCTCTCTTTCGTTTGTATGCGTAGAACTCATTCCCACATTTCACGGTTGGTTTTCCAACGTATCAGGCAATGTATCTATGCAATTTTTCTTAGTTTCCTATAGTTATTGTCCCAAAGTTGGGCAAATGCCTTGCAAAAACTTATTTCCTACACCACTTCGAAACAGCCCTCGTGTTGTCTCTTTCCGTCAGGACATAATTATCTGGACTCCGACTTTCTACCAAGAAAACCCTAATGGAAAACCCAAATATACTTCAACAGCTGCAAAAATAGGTAAGCTAGCAGATATAAATAATATCTGCAATTGTTCATAACACTTCGTTTACTCAAAAAGGCAAGTCCTTCATACACCGTCGAGTCGACTAAGCGTACGTAGTAAGCAGTGGCTATCAATCGTAACTATCGACCACTGACATCGATAATTACGTGTCTAGCTCTAATGCACAACACGGTAATGTTAGCTCATTTGCTCGATCTTATGTGTGTTGCATTGTGTGTAATGCGAGTAAGAACTCCAGCAAAAAATCTGAACAAATGCGAGTCGACGCTGCACACGAATGGTTCTGTACCACCGTGCACCACATTTATCATTACAGAAGATTTCAAGTAGTTTAGTGAAATAACTTTCTGGAGCCCTGACACAGTCGAAGGCGTCGCGGCAAAGCTCTTAGAAGATGGCGAGACAAGCTGGACATGATCAGACAAGACCACTTTGGCTTTGGATCGAAACAACTGAAAGTCATGGGGAGAAACCTTTACCCCAGCAGTGGGATGATGCAGATTAACAGTATCAGATAAATTAAACACGATTCTCGTATGGGAAGTCCCTCTTTTTATTTTCACTTTCGTTTATTTTCACCGTCTACGGTACACATTCCGTGAATTTCAAGTGATTCCCTGTTACGTTCTAAAGGTACAGCCTTGTGACAGACGGACGGATGGAGAGACCGCCGCTTGCATCATCTGGTGCGTTGGCACCATTTGGGTACGGAACCCTAAACATACCGATAAGCAACCGATTAAGGCAGTAGGTTACTAAACATTCATTGTGCTGTTTGCGTTCAACTTTTTTCACAAATAATTTCTCATATAGCTGTTCCCGTGTAACTAATGGGTCTTATTAAAGTAGTGTAAATTCCAAACGATTACAAAGAGATAAAAGTAATTAGTAAGTAGTTTTTTTTTTCGTAGAATAGTTACTGAGGAAATTATTCTGGTATAAACAATGCTGGAATTATTTCTGGAAATTTGTTGCGTTCATTTATTATTTTAAGAACGAATGCAACTAGTGAACTTGTGGTATGATTTCAATCATAGTTAAAGGATTAGTCAGTCAGCTGGTTCTACAAACGATAGAGCACTTATTAATATACTTAGGTGCGTGTTCACCAAGAAGATGGCAGACTAATTATCGAAAACAGCTGTTTAAAACGCATTTTTGTATGGGAACATGTCACAGTGACAGCTGTTTTTAGATAATCGACGGTTATCTTTTCGGTGAACATGGACCTAAGAAGAGGAAACACTAGTAAACTAATAAATCAGCATTCTAGCTGTTTAAACTTTGACGACTCGATTGGCGTAGTGGCAGTGACGCTGCCTTACGTTCTTAGAGTCCTGCATGGGTTCGAATCCCGGTAGGAGCAAATGTTTGTGTGATGAGCACGGACATTTGTTTCCGAGTCATGGATGTTTATATCTATAATAAGTATGTATTAACAAACAAAAAGGTATATATGTAGTATATCAACTATCTGGTGTCCACGACACAAGCTTTGCTTAGTGTGGCACTAGGTGGCGCTGTGTGTTAATGTCCAGCGATATTTATTTATTTATTTAAACAACCTATCTGTTAATGCCCATTGCGCCAATACCGGCCACTGTGTGCGCGCTACAAGAGCCATCAGTTTCCCTTTTCGCCGTACTTTCCACAATAAATTCAGGCGTTTAGCGCATCACACCACCGGTAGAAAATAAAACGCACATAAAAGTGAAAGAGGCGTGATATTTGTAGAACGAAACAATCAGAGCAGAGTTTGTAAACTTTATTAATTGTATGTGGTTACCGTAAACGGTAAACGCAAACGGAATTATGGAGACGTCGATTGTTTTCTTTTAAAGAATTTTTAGGTCGTAAATAAGGTGCAGGAACTGATGGATGGTTTTTAGTCAGTAAGAGTCTGACACTCCCTCCCGCTCCGCCCAGAGTGGGGGGGGGGGGTCATTTGATGATTTCCTATCCTTAAAAAAAAAAAAAAAAAGGTGCAGGAACTGTCAGATAACATAATGAGTAAGGTGAGCATATCGAAACCGTGTCATAGGAGCTGTCATCATAGTTCTGAAATTATCTGCCTAACCTGTTCCCCAACTATGTTGGGGTCAGCTTCCAGTCTAACCGGATGCAGCTGAATACCAGTATTTTAAACGGAGCGACTGCCTATCTGACCTTCAAAACCCAGTTAGTACGGATACGTGGTTATATTCTTACTCGTCTAAGGTCCATCTATCTAAAAACAGCTATTTAACGGTCATGTTCCCCTACAAAAATGTGTTTTAAACAGCTGTTTTTGGACAATGAGACCGTTATGTTTTTTTTTGAACATGGATCTAAATAAATAAACAAAACCACGGATCGAATGATGCATTCGAAGACCACCCACTAGGAGGACCGATGACCTAGTGAAGGTTGCGAGAATCCATTGGATGCGAGCCGCACAGGACCGGTCCATGTGGCGACACTTGGGGGAGGCCTATGTCCAGCAGTGGACGTCTTTCGTCTGAAACGATGATGATGAAGACGAATCTTAACTAAAGGTTTATTCCGGTACCGGTGGGGTAGCCCACCGGTCTGTCACCAGTGGTGGCAATTGCACCAATTTGTCTCATCTATGGGTACTGGTGGTTGACATCTGATTCAGTCGTATTTGCTCCTACCTCTGTCACCACTGGAAGCAGATGCCACTTGAATTAAAAGACGACCTTAAAGAGGAGCCTTTTCTAATTAAAACTTTGTGCTTCCTTGTACTGTAAAATTACACATGCGACTATAATTAGATGCATACTGTATTTATATTTTAAAACGTTATATGCATGTCCGTAAGTTTGCGTCGCCTACATCCGAGAACTAAATGTTTTGTTACGAGTTAATTTCAACTGTCTGCAGGGCTATTAACTGTTTCTATTGTTGCAGTTTTAATTACTATATTGCGAGAAACATTGGTTACGTTGTAGTGTTAGTTTTTCGACTTTATGTGGGTTAAGTACTTTTTATTCTAGAGTCGACTGTTACCATGTTTTTATTTGTGTGACGACCGTTTTTGGAGGTCACTGCTAACTTATATGAGGGCTGGAAAAGATCTGACACTACTCCAAATCCTAGTAACTGGTAAATTTTTAACTATAGCAAAATGATTGCGTCAAAACAAGGTCTGAAAATGTCAAAGGGTTTTGGCGTTTTCAAAAATTTTGGCCACATGCTTGATTAGATCTTATCCAGCACTAATGAGTGAGATTTAATTTGTTTTCGCGCTTTCGTCTTTAATTTCCTCCTTTAAACTATATTTTATGGAGGAGATCGTTACACAACAATAACAGCCGTTCGGGTCGATCATTAGATTAAGCCGTGCTAACCTAGGTTGGTCTGTGGATGGGTGACCACCCTTATACACCGAGTTTTCTCCGTGCCTCGGAAAGCATGTTAAGCTGTTGGTCTCGGCTGTCATTTGTACATCTTTGACAGTCGTTTAGGTAGTCAGTGGCCCAAAAAGTCTGACAATTAGTCCTAACAAGTGGTATCGTATTACCCCGTAATTAACTGGGTTGTGGGGGTCAGATAGGCAGACACTTCATGTAAAATACTGGTATTCAGCTGCATTCGGTTAGACTGGAAGCCGACCCCAACATTGTTGGGAATAGGCTAGGCAGATGAAACTATATTCCACGTCCAATCCTGTCCTCTGTACTCAAAATCATGCACCAAAGTGACCCCTATGGAGTTGGAGCCAGCAAAATTCTAAGTGTTAGAATGTTTTTTCTTTAAGGAAAATAGGCTAAGATAACACAACAAACACCCACTTACGACCTACGTATGTGCTACATACATAATCAAACATTGAATGTCAAACAAAGGTCTTCCATCATCACGTACTTAACACAATCATTCAAATTACCGTAAATTAGTTGTTGGATACTAATGTGACCTCTAAACATAACATTTAGTTTCAGTTAGTCTCTTGAGAGCCATTAGTTGTAGTTGTAACTAGTTGTAGTTAGTCACAAACCACAAAGGAGCGATAGGACTTGCCGGATTTATACGCTGGCTGTTTTAGCAAGTTCCTAGCTGAAATCAGAGCGAGTGTTGGATGCGACTTTGATGCAACCTTCTGTCGTAGAAAACGGTGCATAAGACAATCAAGGATCATCAGTTTCTGTTCAGATTTCTTTCTTTTGAAGCCTTATCAGGAAGCTGTTGCATAAACGGTCTATATAGTCCATACCCTCCATCTGGTCGTCCATCGTCTGCATAGCCTTTTCCTTGACTATGTTGGGATCAGCTTACAGTTTACCCGAATGTAGCCAAATGCCAGTATTTTCCCTGGCTATCTGACCAGCTAATAGGCTACACGATAACCATTGGCAAGGCTGATGGCATGTAAGGAAACCGTTGTCCGATATTCCATCTCCAGCCACACCCTTTGCAGGCTTCAGGCGTGACGGCTGTAAGGTATGTATGCCATGTGACCGGTTTGACACCTGACGTGTCAACTTCTGTCTGTAACAGTTACCAAGTGTGGTGTTACGTTACTGAAAACAATATGTGAAATGTGTTGCAATATGTGTTATTACCGTGTTAGTGATACAGTGTTGCAAATAACTGGTTATGGAATGCGAATGGTGGCAAATTAGGATGATTGGTGTCTTGTTGATTGAATACGGAATTGGAAGATAATGATATGTCTAGAAAGGGGTTGGAGATGTTAGGAAGAAGAAGACTTGCTTCGGCGTCTAGAAGGATGATGATGATCGGCACTGAGTGATTTTTATGGAATATTAGAGAAAAAAAAACCATTTCCTAGCCGACGTAATAAATTAAAAGATTTTTTATCACTCACTTTATAGACTGAAAGTCCCGAAGTAAATCGTCTGTCCGGAATGATCGATGACATTAACAGAATATTGTTTCATGTGGGAATAGAGTCAAATGTGGGTTAACGATTTCCATTAATAGAAAGAACAGTATTTAACAGCATTTACCCAATTTTGTTTGAAAATTGCTCAGTTTATGTGTTCTTTACACTTTACTTGATCAATACAAACTATTTGATCACCAATTCAACAAAGGAAACAAAAATTCAGAGACACATTATGTGTCATACATACACCAACCCACACCGGGCACGTGTGGTAATGGCTCCGTATCTTTCAAAGGGTGAATGGTCGTGTCCCAGCAGTGGGAACGGTACAGGTGTACGTTGCGACTACGCGCAGTTCCCATACAAACTGAAATAGCTGAAAGTTTGTGTAAAACACACACCGCTGACGCAATATCTCGTACCGTATCACATCGCGTATGATTTTTTTCCGTGTTGGGTTAGCAAACTGTTTACCTTTCCGTTTTGCATAATATTAGCTGTATGCGATACTGTTGGTAATAACTGTCAAATGGTTATTTCGGTGTAACGTTTAATAACAATTGTGTTCGATTAATCTACTTTGGTAACTGATGTTATGGGGAAAGTTGTTTTTGTTATGTTATTCTTGTTGAAGGTTATTTAAACGATAATAGACCATATTAATGTTCATATTTTGCCTATTGTGGTTTAAAATGTGAAGCAATGATTTTTCGAAAGCCTTGTAAAACCTATATAGCGTGGCCTCATTTATATTTAAAAAAAAGTGATTAGAGGGGGATTCCCGAGGACGTTCGTATTTTAATCTTCGTCCTAATGTGTCAAAAATACTTCTAAGGTCCCTACGAATACATCTTTGACACATTCTTGACTTTGATCGTTTGAGATGAGATTCGGACTAGATATTGGATGGTTTTAATTACGCGAATTGAGCTCTAGGCTCCAACAGCCTAGGTACTTGAACATCTAATCCCGCTGAAGGTACACTTCAATAAATTACACTCCCACTTTCAGTAAAACTCCTGAGAGCAATTTTATTAAGTACCAAATTCTGACGTTTCGCGCCAAGCTTCAACATAACAGCTTTCTGAGCCAAAGATTTAATTCCTTAGATTCGCTTTCAGCGTCGAAAATTGATTGTGTTTCTTTTTCGTTAATAATAACATTTGAATGTTGTTGTCTCACTTAGGTCCATGTTCACCAAAAAGATGACGGTCTGATTATCTAAAAACAGCTGTTTAAAACACATTTTTGTATGGAAACAAGTCACAGTGACAGCTGTTTTTAGATAATCAGACCGTTATCTTGTCGGTGAACATGGACCTTTTTGCTTACCTATATAACTGATTATCTGAGTGGTAGCGATCAGATAGGCAGTCGTTTCATGTTAAAACTGGTATCAAGGTGCAACCGGTTAGATTGGATGGCGACCCAAAAATAGTTGGGAGTTAAGGGATAGCCCGAACATAACTTACCCATACTGAATATCGTATCTATCGCTCCATGTGGGACGATGGTCAGCACATTAAGGTACCGAAACTTTATATTTTTTCAATTAACCTTAAACTTAAGTGCTTTAGCGATAAAGATGAAGATCTGTTATAGAAATTTGGCAGATTGTAGTTAGCTTGGTGTGCTGGCGCCTGTACGAGTGCACTTCTCAGTGTGAACATTTTTCGCGCAAACCAAGTACGTTGAGTCACATCTAACGATACAAATCTTTGTTCTGTACCAAATTAAATAGCCCGTGCCTTCAATTTGGGTTAATTACTACAACGAGCCGAGTAAAAGTAAATCACATGTAGATATACCTTATCACTTTCATCAAACACGCATGCGTACCATACATTTCTCCTTCTAATGCATTATTAATTGATGTCGCCTAAATAAACGATGAAATGGAAAGCGTCGGTGCGAATTGGGTCGTCTTTGTAATATTGTGTCGTGTTTATGTTATGGACGAGGGTGACGTAAGTCTATTGTGATGGTGAACGGGATGGGTGGAGATGTGAACAAAGGAGGTGAATGTCATGGATATTGGGTAGGTCGGATGGGAGCAGTTCTGATAAAAGACGTCACTCGAATGTCACTCGACGACTCGCGTTTATTGAAAAACGTGGCTTTCAGTAGGGTTATTTGAATTTGTTTAAATAAAGGTAAGAATAAGGTACTTAGGTCCAAGTTCACCGAGAAGATAACAATCTGATTATCTAAAACAGCTGTTTAAAACACATTTTTGTATGGGAACATGTCACAGTGACAGCTGTTTTTCGATAATCAGACTGTTATCTTCTTGGTGAGCATGGACCTTAGATGACAAAAGATCTAATTAGTCCGTCAGGTAGATTATGAAAAAAGACGTGTGGCACTCGGGGACTGCCGCGGTAAAGCTTTAGCATTTCTGTTTTACGGGGCGTGTTAGGTTATTTTCGTTAGGTACGGAATTTCTGGATTCGGTCTCCACGCTCAAGGCCCACGATAGAAGCTATGCAATAGCTTAAAAATATTTATCCCGTATTTTTTCTTTGGTTACGTAAATCAAAATTGACCAAGAGACGACGCTTTTAAAATTCCCAATACGTCACTCCCGGGTTCCCTGTCCATTAGCATAAAATTTTAAGACCTAATATAACTTAGCATAATGTTGTTTGGCATAATTATATTTTCGCATAATATAATTACGCATAACAGCAACGCATAATTTTTTTAAAGCATTATGTCTGTAACCATAATAATGATTAGGTATAATATTTTAAAGCATAAACTTATTAAGCATAAAGTTCTAAAGCATAACTTTGTTAAGCATAAAGTTCTAAGCATAACTTTTTTAAGCATAATATCCTAAAGCATAAAAGTTAAGCATAAATAATGCATAAAAATGTTAAAACATATTTTTATAGGTATAACAGTGAAATAATGATTAACACCTAAAATATTAGACACTATACACGTTTATACAATATTGCTCTAATGAAATTTGTAGGCGCTTGATATTGTACGTAGAATAGAAATTATTTTTCTTTAATTATAACGTATTGAACAATTTTGTGAGTATTTTCTCGCTGTAGGAAGCAAGCTTTGCAGGCATGCAGCATGCAAGCAAGCATGCAAGCAAGCATGCAAGCAAGCATGCAAGCAAGCATGCAGCATGCAAGCAAGCATGCAGCATGCAAGCAAGCATGCAGCATGCAAGCAAGCATGCAGCATGCAAGCAAGCATGCAACATGCAAGCAAGCATGCAGCATGCAAGCAAGCAAGCAGCATGCAGCAGGCAGGGTTTCTGTGACGGCTCCGGCGCTGCGGCCCTCCGGCGGCCCCACGCGTGCTTATCGTCGCAGACTACTTTCGCTCGCCACCGCAGCTTCGGCTTGTTGGCCGGCTTCGCCGGCCAGCTTCAGCCGCGGCGGCTCGCTCGCAGCCGCCTGCTCCTCAGCCCGCAGGCCGCCTCGCCCCTACGCGCCTACGCGATTTTAAATAACACTCTAGGGGTAGGACAAACAAGACTACGTGAAGTCGGTTTTGCAGCAATTCGGTTCTGTCACTAACTTTGTTGCACGGCATATTAATTTTTTAACCAACAATATTATTTGATTGTTACAGTTATTTTGTTATTTATATTAATTGTATGCCTAAATATTATTATGCTAATAGTCATTAGGCCTACTAACGTTATGCTAAAAGTCTTTAGGCCTACTAACGTTATGCTAATATTCATTAGGCCTACTAACGTTATGCGAATCAAATTTATGCCAAAACAAATTAGTCTTTAACATGATTATGCCAACATCAAATGTATGCCTAAAAAAATTATGCTAAGGTATTATTATGCCAAAACAAATTGTGCCAAAATCGTTATGCCGAAGTATATTAGGACAAAAAACATTATGCGAAAAGAAGGGATCCCGTCACTCCCGATGTTGAGTAATTATTGTATGCTTCTATAGTCTTAACTTTTGCTTAAACGATGCTATGACAAACTTTGAGCACAAAAGACAACTTGTATTATGTATCATCATCATCATCAGCCTATTTATGTTTCCACTGCTGTGACACAGGCCTCCTCTTCACCACCACGCGGGCCCAGTGCGGGTTGGTAGATGTCACACGTCTTCGTAATTTTTTGGTTCTAGGACATGCCGGTTTCCTCACGATGTCCTTCACCGTTTTGAGAGCAGTGGTGATGAAATAAATTACACAAAGTAATGCGCCTGTATGGGTTCGAACCCACGTCGTTGCTCTATCATGCTTCTGGATAGAACCCTCGATTGAGAGACGACGTTCTGTTTAAAGATAAAGAGAGGGTTCCCATGAGAAAAGGGGCTTTGTGATTCCTTCAGACACGAGAAGGGAAAATGTTTAATGCTTCATAGTCACCCATATTCCCCTTTACCGGCTCGAACAAAAGGATCTTAGACTACTGATCTAGTTACTAGTACAATATAACTAAAGTACTTACCGTCTATTATGCTAGATGATTGTTCCACCTGTAACAAGAAAAACAACTTTAGTGATAAGTATAAAGGAGTATAGTATAGTAGTATCGAGGTGTGATAGTAATAATTGAGTAAAAGATAGATACAAGGGTGGAAAAATATGGATTCTGCTAGATGTGGAGGGCTTCTAAAAGGAGATGCGTATAAATCAGCAGTGAGTGGAATAAGGCGAATTAGATCATCCCGCTCATTTGGGTCCCGCGGGATCAGTTTACTAAATTATTATTTTAGTTTTCAGTAGGTCATACTACTATACGATTTTGCACTTCTTCTTAATTATAACAATTGTCTGTGCACAATTCTTCATTTCGTTAACTACAGTTAGACCAAATTAAGTTTGCAGCTCAAGATGGCGCAGTCTGACAAGAAAAAATGCATCGATATGTCATCATTAATACATTTATTTTAGTTCTGTGTTGTCCCGTCTACACAGATAAGTTGGTTGGAGTGTACTTTTAAAACTATGTTGATTGATATTGATTACATTCACAGTACTATGTAATATCTATTGCATAACGTGTATAGGAGATAGGTACTCATAAAAATGGTCACCAATTCTTCAGTAGATTGTAGAAGTACTAACATTCACTGCCAAAACTGCTTAGTTGTTTTGTGTAAATTGGCGTAACGATGTTAAATTAGATACATGGAATATTATTATGCATTTTTTTATGTAATATAGCTGTAATATAAGCGAACTTGAATAACTGGTTTCAAGATTTGGTTTCGAACATTCACCTTTCGTAGGTATTATTATAATGATGTAGTTAATGACTACTATTAATTAACAGCTTAGGTATTAATGGAGAAGTTTAAAGGTCAACGCAGTGCAATTTTGTTTTGACTAGCTGATTCCGATTCGAGGGGAAGTTCTTTGCTCTTGGTTTGAAATTGTAGTTGACTGGAGTCAAAGTGGTACTAGTCCCTTGCAGTTAGGGTTACCACCCGTACTATTATATGTATATAGTATCGTACTATATATAATAGTACGATATATATTTCAGTCAATTGTACCTACTCCATATTTTAGAACAATAATATAGTACGAAAAATACTGTATTATGGAATTATAAGTTATGTTTAAAAATTAATGTGTACTGTTTTCCTGAATTTCCCAAAAATACTATATTTTTGCAGCTTTTTTTGGAAAACATACAATTTTTGTTCAAAATAAAGGTGGCAACCCCACTTGCAGTACTTATAACTGTGCGTTACCCTTATAATGTGAACAAAATAGTTTCTGACACCTTTACAATATTTCAAAACTTCTGAGCTTTAGAAATAAATTCCTTAACCTACCGAAGCATTTATTATATTGTTTGAGTAGAAAACATGCAATGTCTGTGGGTAAATCCAATGATAGAAAATCCAGATAATATGTATTCATTATGCAATTAAAATAAATATTCATAATTATTATAATAACATTAAATTGTTTGTTTAAATATAAATCAAACTTTATAGTTTACAGAAAGTCGAAAGATAAAATACTATCAGTAGATCAGTTAAATATTATACGGTCCCGTATACAGTAATGACCGGAGATGTAGAAACTAGATCTATGCTACGAAGCGGAGTATCCTTTGTTACGAAATGGTACTGAGCCATGGAGGAAACATAATAAATTATATCTGGTTTGTCGCCGTTACAGAACAAAACGATTAATGAGACTGAGGGCCAGTTTCACCGGTTCCGGATAAAGTGACGGTTAGTTATCTGATAGTTAACTAACCGTCGGTATTCACTTACGAGACGCGAGACTAAGCGGACGTGTTTTTGTGTACTAGCTTAAATGAAATATCTATAAACAATTACGACAATTATTTTAATAATTATATGCGGCGTCAGTTAAAAACTAAGTAAAGTGTGTCACATGTGACTAGTGCCATAGCAACTTTTATGTGCAAAATGAACTGAATCTTTTGTTTTACATTGACAATAAATAAAGTGTTGCGGTTAGTATGTCTAACCCAGGATCGCAACCTGGATCGAACCCAGGATCGAGCCCATTTGGTCGTAGTCAATTACTACGGCGAAGTCCTCCGCCAACGCCTACCGAACAATTGCCCCCGAGTGCACCAAATCCACCACCACCTGTACCAGCACCTGAGGAGAATTGTTTGCCGAGTGATGTAGTCAGCACGCCAGAGATCCAGAAATGGTTACTATCCATTGATGGCATTCTGACCGAAGTCTGCGCTATTGTTGGTGAAGGAAAAATGAACTCGGACCAGAAGCAACGCGTCGTAAACCTTTGCCGGAAGGTCCAAAGTGGGACTTCTCAGATGGCTGTGCTTTACCAGTCGGTGAAGCAGAAAATGCTCCAGTCCCACAGCACCGTTCAGCACCTACAGCTTCAGAAGAACATGGCGAACTCTCTAGACCAGGTCAAAGAAGTTATAGAGTCTAAGTTGAATACGCCCAACAATTCCTACGCTAGCATGGTGAAGAAGGGCTCCGACAATTTCGTCCGTCCTGCAAATCTGAGTTCTATAGCCATTTATCCCAGCGATAAAACTAAAACTAGTGACGACACCAAGTCACTAGTTCAGAAGTTAATATCTCCCGAGCAACTCAAGCTCCAGGTTCGTGGCCTGAAAAGGGTGAAAAATGGAGGAGTATTAATCAGCACGGAAAACAAAGGCGATATTGAAAAATTAAAGAATTCGGAGACGATATTTACCTCGGGTCTTACAATAGAAGAACCTTCCAAACGACGCCCTAGGGTTTCCGTCATTGGTGTTCCCGTAGCCCTTACTGAAAAGGAGGTTTTCGACTGCATTTACGAGCAAAACCTATCGGATAAATTGCCGAATACGACTCGTGAATCCTTTCTGGAAAACATTAAACTGAGCCACAAATCCGGTAAGAAAGGTCTTCCTACTTGCAACTACATTTTGGAAGTACCCGCTGGCATAAGAAAATTGCTGGTAAACCAGAGCAGAATATTTATAAATTGGACCTCATGCCCGGTGAGAGATTTTACCATGGTCACCAGGTGCTATAATTGCCAGCAGTTTGGCCACGCAGCCAAGTTTTGCCGTGAAACAAGTCCTACTTGCAACCACTGTGCAGAGACGGGACACTCCGTGAAGGAATGCAGCAGGAAATCTTCTCCCCCCCAGTGTGCGACGTGCAATAGATTTAAGAGGAAATGTGACCATTCAACCGGTGATGTAAGTTGCCCGGCACGTAAATATGCAGAGACCAACTACATCAACTCAATAGACTATGAAGGCGCCTAAGAGCGCCACAGTATAGTATATTTAGTAGGCACACAAACAGGTAGCTTATAGTTTTCTTTTATTTCTTCTTAGTTAGTAATTATCATGAGCAATCAGATAATAAGTGATCTAGATAGTTTTACTGTGTCCGAATCCAAAATCTGCAATGTTGAGGACTGTAAATACCTACTAAATTCTGGCGACAAATCACTTACCTTGCTTACACAAAATATTCGCAGCATAAACCGAAATATAAACGGTTTTGAAGTTCTTTTACAAAGTCTTGATATAAGCTGTGATATTATTGTACTAACAGAGTGTTGGTTGTCAAAGCAGACAGTCAACTTACCATCACTGAAGGGTTTTTATTCATACAAAACAGACAGAAACACCAACCAAAATGACGGAGTTGTAGTCTATGTGAAAAATAATTTACGAACTGTCAAAGAAGAACCACTATCCCAAGAAAGCAATTGCTTATTCATCAAAATTATTCCCGATACAGTAGTCATGGCTATTTATAGGCCGCCCTCTCATAATATCGACAGATTTTTAGACTCACTCGACACAAACTTAAAAACCATTAGTACTTTCAAAAATATAATACTTGTAGGAGATATCAACATAAACATTTCCTCCGAGAAACCCGATACCCATACACACAATTACCTAAATATTTGTGCATTTCATGGACTCTTACCAGCTCACTATTACCCCACACATCAAAGCGGTTCTTGCTTAGACCATATCATTCTAAAATCAAAAAATCCATCTAAAACATTGGTTACTAACTCTGCGCTTACCGATCATCAAGCTGTTTTACTAACAATGCAAATAAATTCACCAAGAAAAAACTGCGCGCGTAGCTACACTAAAGTCAATATGACAAACCTTGAAAAAGACATACGCAGCATTAATTTTAACCCTATTTACGATTCTGTCGATGCAAATATTGCGTTAGAATATTTCATACATTCCTTACAATATGTAATAAGGAAAAACACTTTTACTAAAATAATCCCTAGAAAGTATAGTTGCATTAAACCGTGGATCACACCCGGTCTCGTTCGTTGTATAAGACACAGAGACAAACTTCACCTTAAATCAAAACTTGCACCAAATGATCTAATACTTTCTGTTACCTATAAAAGATATCGCAATTTCTGTAATAAACTGTTGAAAAAACTAAAGAACCAGTACGATAAATATGAACTCGAGAAGGCGGGGAAAAATAGTAAACTTGTGTGGAAATTTATAAAAACCAATACATTGAGGTCAAAAAATTCCGAACCTCCGTTAGATTTACTGACATCTGAAATTAACCCATCCGAAGCAGTTAATAAGGCTAACGACTTTTTTGTCAACGTAGGTAAAAACTTGGCTGAAAAATTCATAAATATCAGCACTCCTCCTACTCAAAACCCAACAGGGACATCCTCCACGTTGAATTCTTTTGTTTTACTGGATACGGACGTCAACGAAGTTGTTAGAATTATAAACGGCTTAAAGGATGTCTGCGCAACTGGGTGGGATGATATACCCAATAACGTACTAAAAAGATTTCAACACCTACTGGCCCCCCCGCTTACCCACATCTTTCAGCTATGTTTATCTAAAGGGATATTCCCAAAATTGCTAAAAAAGTCTGTGGTCACACCTATTTTCAAGTCTGGCGACAAAATGAGTGTGAATAACTACAGACCCATTTCAGTACTAACGGGTCTATCAAAAATTTTGGAAAAGATCATAAACAGTAGACTCGTAAAATATCTGGAAGATAACAAGCTTCTTTCAGACAATCAATTTGGGTTTAGGCCCAAAAAATCCACTAGCCAAGCAGTAAACAAATTGATCAATTACGTTTCTACAAATCTAGACAGGGGTATGTATACAGTTGGTATTTTTCTAGACCTTGCTAAGGCATTTGACACTATTTCTTGCACTAGTCTTTTGCAGAAGCTTGAAACTCTTGGAATAAGAGGAGCGCAGCTTTTACTTTTATCTGATTATCTTAGTGATCGACAGCAATGTGTAAAAATTGGTCCGAATACAAGTTCTGATCTTACTAATACTCGTTTTGGAATTCCACAAGGCAGTATATTAGGGCCAACATTATTTTTAATCTACATTAATGACCTGTGCAGCCTCCCACTCAAAAATGGTGTTGTAATGTCTTATGCAGATGATACTGCTCTGTTGTTTGCAGCTAAATCAAGAGCAGAGGTCTATGAACATGCTCAGAATGGTTTCAATACCGTATCTAATTGGCTCCAAAATAATTTTCTAACACTGAATGTTGATAAAACAAAATACATTTCATTTACAATGAGAAATACTAACACACCGCTTACTAACCTAATCATTAACGCGCATACCTGTAGCACGTACGCTGACACTGCATGTTCTTGCCCTACTTTAGAAAAAGCTGACCATATGAAATATCTTGGTGTCACAATTGACTCCAATTTAAATTTCCGTAAACATATCGAGTTACTATGCACTAGAGTTCGCAAACTAATATATGTTTTTAAGTATTTACGTAATGTAGCCGAGTATAAATTAATAAAACAGGTTTATTTAGCTTTGTGTCAGTCTATTCTAACGTATTGCATAACGTCCTGGGGTGGCGCGGGTAATTCAATTCTTCTCCCTCTAGAACGTGCTCAAAGAGCAATTCTAAAGGTCGCTACCTTTCGTCCGTTTAGATTTCCGACACATCTGCTCTACAAAGCATGTAATGTGCTCACAGTTCGGCAATTATCTATTCTTCACATTATACTCCAGCAGCACTCTACCCTTCACTATGACCCAGTTCCTTCCGATAGGAGAAGGAAGGACCTGGTTTGCTCAAAGCCTCAAACTAAACATGCTTTTGCTAGTCGATTCTATGTGTTTTTAGGACCTTTTCTGTATAATAGACTGAACAAGAAACTAAACTTCTATTGTCTAAGTTATAGGAAATGTAGTTTTGTAATATCAGATTATTTAGCGACACTTAATTACACAGACACGGAAAAACTTCTAGAAGTCTTAGTTTGATTATGTTAAGCCCTCGTATCTAATTTGTACACATCTCCTAAAATTAGTTGTAAAGTTTATTGTTTTTGTACTAGTTTGATTTTTGTTGTAATTGTTATTAGATTGATTTTATTTTGAAAACTTTTACTGTCCTAATTAAATTTTGCAATGTAAAGTGATGGCCTGAAACACAGGTTTAAATAAACCTAGATCAGGTATGTCGCTACCTATCATTTGTATTTGACAATTTCGTTACCAGCAACGGCAGCAACTGTTATATATATTGTAATTGTAGTTTAATTATAAGCACTAATTATACAATTGTTAAAAATAACTCTACTGCACTTAAATGTATACTTTTGTAATACCTTCTTTTTAAATAAATTATTCTTATTCTTATTCTTATTCTTATAGTTAATACTATCTACCACTTAAATGCTGGTTATAACTAATACTATATCTACCAGATATCGTTATCCGACACCTGTGAAACCAAAAGTGTTAGTTTATCTGGCAGATAAGTTCCTAATAGGCTAACCGACACTTTATCCGCAACCGGTGAAACTGGCCCTGAGTAAACTTAATGACTATTGTAAATTCACAAGACAAGTTCATGTAGAATTTAAATGCAAGTCTTATTAGTTGATGATACGACGACACTAAAGGCCGCCTCCACCGCCACGAGCGAGAGTTAACGTCCTGGCCACGTTTTTTTACGCACACTCTTTTGGGCCGCCTCCACATGAACAAGAGAATCGCGGCTATATTTTCGTATCGAAATACGTTGAATCGCCGCGATTCGCTCGGCCAAACTAAGTGCGGACAAAAAGCGGACGCTGCCCCGGACACTAGCAGGACATTGACAAATAATTATAATTTCAGCCACCTTAACAAGTCCGACCTCCTTCCGTATTTCTTTCAATTCATTTTATACTAATAGCTTCTGCCAGCGGCTTCGCCTGCGTGGAGTTTCAAAATTGTGCCATGGGATATTACTACCCGGATAAAAACTATGTGTTAATCCAGGTTGTAAACCATCTGTGTGCAAAATTTCATCCAAATCCGTTCAGTAGTTTTTGCGTGAAAGAGTTACAAACAACCATCCATACTCACAAACTTTCCCATTTATAATATTAGTAGGAAGTAGGAATTTGATGGGGAACAGCGCGTACGCAGTCCCCCAGACTCCCCCACTACCAGATATAACACGTCCGAGTTATCCACATTAGGGATAATCGCAGGGGTCAACCAAACCGTAGTGCAATGGTAAGGTTTCACCCTGAGGGAATTCATCACGGTATCCCCTACGCCAGGTAAGTATGAGTTTACTACAGTACCGCGCGAGGGTCCTTCATTGGCGGAGAATCTTAACACCGCGATTCAGAAAACGGGCCCCATGGTACAACGCCATCTAGTGAGGTTTTCGGAACTAAACATATAGAATCTGGCCAAAAACGCTTAGGAGTCTTCTGTGTAAGAAACTTGTTTATTCTTTTAAAGCAAACTAATATGTAAAGTACGGAGTAAACAAGTTAAATACATATTCGTTTAACACAATACATAATATTAGCATTTATATTTTTTGGCACGTTGCGTCTGCGTATTAACATAAATATGGAGGATTAATTACTAAGCATGTTACGTTCAAGGATTCAGTTAATCTGGATCCTTTTCAAATTCAATTTGCGGGCAGCGGGCCCGAGGCCGCAAAGCTAATCTCGTGAGGGACTTAGAAATTAATTTATGAACTAGAGTGGGGTTCGACCTTCCTTTAAAATATCTTCATTAACTTTCCTGCTAGTGAATTCAGCAGGCCAACATTTCTAGATTAGTTTTGGAGCAAAAACATAAGGTTGAAATCGAACGGTCAGATTGGAAGACAAGGCAATAGTTCCACCAAAATCAGCTTAAGTTCACCATTATGAGGACGGAGTAGCACCGAAAATATATTGCGAAATTTTCTCAGAAATCAATGTGGACAAAACCAATGGGAACACAAAAGCGTGAATCGACAATATTACGAAACAATATTTTATAAAATAAAGCTGAATAGCAGAGATTTATGTCAAAAGAGGATCATCACGCTTTCGCGAGGCATGCAGCCAAATCACGATTTCACGATGTTCGGAATCACGCCCGTATTGCAGCGTGGATCATGACCGACAGTTTTATGAATTTCCAGTCACTTGGGATTTCAGCGGAGTAATTCCGTAACGTACTCAATACCAATCGCGCTTATTTTGACAATTCAACATACTCCATTGGGTTTTGCGTTATTTATTATGATGTTGAGCAGAAAAAGATTGCAAACATATGAAGCATTGAATTATTGATATTGTTTTGAGCAATTGGGGAGCAGGTTCCATTTGTGTTGAAGTTGTAGCATTGACTGCTACACCTTGCAACGTTGCAGACCGACGGAGAAACTTCCTAGTCGAGGAGAGATAAGTTATATTGGGAACCATTAAAGATATTGACAGGATTACTTCCACACAAATGATCCGGTCACAAATGAGCTGACCGTCGTCACTTCAATAACTCCCTGGTGACCTTGTGATGGTAGAAAAGGTATCCATGAAGGTACGATCTTCATCTTCATTAACATCATAAACAAAACAACATCATGAAGAAAAGAAGAAATAAATCTCTATGGCAATTTTGTATATGAAATTTTTGTAAACTTAGGTACTTAGGTCTCACTTAGCAATTTTTTGAAGTCTTAAATAAAAACTTGTTCTGTAGCAGCTCCAGTATTTATTCCAAACGATGTAAGATTGGAAAAGTTGGCATAATGTTCGAAGCGTTCTGGTTCTGAATGGTTTCGACTTTCTTCGGAATAAGTTTCAATATTATTGCGTCCTTGATCTGTTTTACAAAATGAGTGGTAACTGAAATTACAAACGTAGTAATGAGTCTCCTTGTGATGTTATCAAGTTAAATAAATCGGGTCCGATAGACATGTCTTCGTTGTTATCAGTAAAGTAAAAAAATAAAATGATGAGGATTTTTGTTTCACGAGGGTAGAAGATTGGGAGTATGTAAGGGTCGTAGACAGTGGCGTGTAGTCTTTGTCTAGCCCCCAGGCCAAAACGCGAGGGTTTTTGTATGAAGCCTAATTTGATATGTAAAACTGGCTGTTACCCTAATAAAGACACTCACTACACCAAAAAAACTCCACACGTGCAAACTCCAACAATATCGAATGAACCAATTGCAAAACCCTTTGTCGATACACGACACCATACACACAAATAAAGAGAAGACAACAAAGTGGAGGATCAAACGGATATTACACTTTTAGTCATTCAACACGACGTTGAAGCCAGTCCACATGAGCTTTAAGAACAACACGATGTTAATAAAAGGGTGGCTCCAGTTAAACTGGTGGAGTAAGGCAATGTCAAGGCAACGGACGCAAAGTTTCGAATATCGCATTTCTGCTTTTAGAGAGTAAGACGGATAAGCAGATTAACTTCAATCCAATTAGGCAGTATTTATAACACGATTTGTTTGGTACGCAAATTGAAGGCATGTGTTAAGATTGAAGGCAGGATGAACTGTGATAATATAATAAAAATAATGGTAATAATATAGGACTAACATGTTCATTAAAAAAATTAGACAATCATATTGAAACCCAGAAACCTCGAGACGGCGGCCGTGGCAGATCTCAAAAGAGATGGCTGAACGACTTGGATGTCTTACTTAGGAATGTCTCACCAAGGGAAATCTAGAGGGACCTATGCCTAGCCGTAGGACAGTTCAGGCTAGTTTAAATATTAGAAGAACTAATACGTTAGATCCTTATTGTTATGATTTCTCTTAGCACACGGATGCACAACTAATACATTGATATAATACAAGGTGTTAATCAAAATGTTTTATAATGAAACGATAAACAAGGCTCCGTTGAATCACAACTAATCAGTCTAATTGTATTACCGCAGAGGCATTAAACTAACAAACCGAATGAATTGACTTCACGATAAACGATGTGAAACTCGATTCTTCCGTAATCAGTCACGCGATTATCAATTCGCTAATAGGACCTCGTTCACGAAATTGTACGGCAACAGTGCTATTCAGAATTGTTCCCATTGTGTATATGTAATTCTGTACTGTGTTATTTGCAATTTTGCTGAGTGCAATAATTACCAATTATGGTGTCACAATTGGGCCTAGTTATTTCAAATGTGTGTTATCTATGTTTTGTTTTTTTTCTCTCTGCCATTGTTGTCTATCTGTCTGTCATACTTATAACCGAAACAATAAATTGCGTTAATTGTGATGTCAGCCGATTTTAATTGCGTTATCGAAAACGAATTTGCGTTCATTCGAGCGGTGATAATTAACCCGGTACAGACAAACGGAACTCACGTCGGGTTTTTCTGTTTTATTCTAGTGCCATCTATGAACCAACTTGAGAATTAATTAAAGCCAATTAAGCTAGTAAACAAAAGTGTTTGTTTAACGAACTTGGTCATAAATCACTATTTCGTATTGAACTTTTTCAGACTAAATTATTTCACATTGCAAATGGCAAATGCAACTGTTGCAACGAAAATGTTTTTAATGCTACAATCAGCAGCAACAACGACTTAGTCTGGTATTAGTTAGTAGCACTACAATACTCAGACCCAACTACAATAATGATGGGAAAACAACGAATAGTCAGAAACCAGGTACTGAATTAAGAAATTCATATGAATATTCATGAAGCTGAACTAAAACAGGACCCATAAGCTTTAATCGTTATTAATTATGCCAAAGACATAAGACTGCCGACTGGAGATCAAGGAAACAAAGTAGGTACTACGTTCAGATACATGCGAAGCCTCTGGCACCATCATACCAAACAGGAAACGCCTTTGAAGAATGAACAGTTTTAAAACAAGACACTGACGTTTCCAAAGCGTAAATGAGGTTGAATACCTCTCGAGGTAACAACATTGAAAAACAATTTATTTTTGGCAACAGTGTAAAGCCTTGCAACACAATTAATTTTTGAAGAGGTAAACACGCACGTTTTACTACTTGAATTTACGAAATTAAATCTGTGGAAGATTTTGAATTTAGAACTTTTGAGCCAGAATAAAATTACGAGTAACTTACGACTAATTTTAAAAATGAAACTAAACTCCTGAACGTATTTAAGATTAGTAGGGGTCTAAAATTGCCTATTTGGCAGAATCACGTTAAAAAATAAAATTCTAAAATTGATTCAAATTATGATTCTGCTAAACCGGCCATTTTAGACCCCCTGATCCTGTTCATTTGCATTATGGTAATCTATCCTTAGGTACTTACAGTAACTTTTCCCGATTGAAAGAAATAATTTACGCGACTATTACATCTCCTGAAATGCATTTGAGTGAAGCTTTTAATTATGATTCACTTCGCGGAGTCAGGGGATCATTAATTTTGATCTTCCATTCTTCTTAGTAGATTGTACTAAGTGAAATTTATTGGACCGTGTCGTCTCTGTGGAACTAACTGATTCTTTTCATTAACACCCGTTTGTTTTACGAAGGTTTTTATTATGATTAGACGGAAGAGTAGCTTCCTTTCTATTTGTTACTCTCTTGACCTTTTTGTAAGCAAGCATGACTGTAGATCTTGTGCTTTGATAAGGTTGAAACGTTATTCTATCAAATACTGAGGGCCTTGATTGGATCCAAGTTTTATGGCTGCAAGGGCTTGTGAACCTGATTTTGACAGGATTCACATCTTATGCTTGCTGAATACTTTCTCGTGGGGAATCATCAACATTGCTACTTTTACGATGAGCGTGTATTTTTGAAGTGACAACTTCTTTAGGTGCGTTGAGCACTTTTTAGCTGAACGAAAATAATGGAACTCGCGTGACCGTCACCTAACGCTTTGTAGCACTCGTAGCCACTACGTCACCACTTAAACGTACGTGGGCACAACCTGTAGCAGATATAGTTTTCACTTCTATCGGCGGGTCCCGAAAGACTGCCCCGCACAAGCACGGACTTGGTTCGGGGGGGGGGGGGGGAATAAACATTGAAACAACCATGGGAATTTTTTGCACTTCAAAGGGAACAAGAGCACGCTCGCTCGTATATATTCTAATAAATTAAGTAAATTTTCTCGATTACTACACTCTGAAATCAAAATAGGAGTATGTACGAGGGAAGCGAGCTCGAAAATGTTTGCTTTCTGGCTCGGATGGTTGGTTTTTCTATAACTTTTCTTGTGTAACTGTGTAAAAATCGCTGTAATCACTGTACTATAAGTTTCTTCGCAATGGTTATGATCCCATTCAGATTTCGGTGGGGGGTAAATCCTAACTATCCCCCCCCCCCCCCGTGTATACGTGCCTGGACCCGCATGTTTTTTGTTTCTAGGTTAGGCGATTGCCTTCAAAGCAGCAGATATTCCCAGACAAATATCCTTCGTATAAGTTCCACATTTTAAATCACACGACATTAATCATTTCGTTCAGAAGCCTTTACGCAAATGAAGCGTTTTTCCGATATCCTGTCTGGGTCACATTTACATGTTGAGTGACGGCTTTGTTCCGTCTGTTTATGACGTAATAAATGGCTGAGGAGGTTATTTACAAACCGACGACACCCAGTGGTCAAGGACTAGGTACTTATTTTTCTAATAGAGATATGCATGCATGCAGCAATCCCGCCAAAATAATGAATGTTTAATGCGCGCGTTTTTTGATGGAATTAACACTAAATATTTTGCATAACATTGAATGCCATGGCTGGAAATCTATGGCATTAGCATTATCAAAGTAACGCCTGATTCCATAACTAATATGAAATCGTATAGGTGAAGGATCCTGCTTAGCTATAAACATCGACTATCAATGTTTTGATAGACCAAAATAAGTGTGGATAAACAACAACAAATGTCGTTTTAGCACTGTCTTTAGACAATAGTGGCATATCGCCATTCGCTACCGATTCAAATTACCTAAATTTCACTAGGTACCACTACCAATTTATCTAAATCTGCAAATGCATACTTCATCATTCTTGGAACACCAAAACATTTTTTGTTTAATTCCCATCGAAGTTGTTTTAGGAAAAAACCTCTAAAATGTGGTGAATCCATGACCAATGGCGGTTAATTAGTAATCAAGAGGCGAGATTCTTCCGATCACGCCTCATCGATTAGTCAGTCAAGGGCGTGCGTTGAAAGCTGTGGGTAACTTGAAATCTGTTTAATAAAGATTTAATTTTTAGATATAGGGGGTTATTTGTAGTTTCATTTTAGTCAGGGTTCTTTGAAGACGATACAGCCAATAAACGGTATCCAAAATAGGTCTGCAAAACGCTTAATAAAACACACCAAATTCACCAAATTCGGAAAATTAACTATTTTAAGAACGAATTTTAATAACTAACTGATGTATTTTGATCCAAATGTTGACATGTAATATGTGGGTACTTTCGCCAATGTTTATGTTAAAACGGTTAGATTCCAAAGCAGTCTTCTCAAATCAATCCCGGGAATGCTAAAACGTGCATTCCGTTCTCAGTCGAAGAAAACCACAAAACTTGACAATTTATAATATAACTTCACGGTTGTAATCCCCGTAGGATTAGGCAAAGGTGTAACTAAATACATCCACATTTTTCCAGTTTTGTTTTATGGGGAGCCAATTGCCATGAACTAGGCCCCGCTGCAGATGTAGATTGCTACTACGAAATTCCTGATGGAAAAGCCCGACTCTGGAATTAAACCCAGGATCTCATGCTCAACAGTCACCCTTGCGACCTCTCGACCAACGAGGTAGTCAACTAAATCATTATAAATTCAATTACAAATGTAAAATTAGTAAGTAACAAGCCAGTTCGGTTATGTAATATTAAATACAGCACATGTTGCATTTAATTGATTCAGTAAGCATAAAATACTGCTCATAACCGGTGCAATGTGTTCCTGATCCAATTTGGCATGAAATGCAACGTATAATTTAAATGTTATTGAATTTGTAGCATCTGTGGTTTGTACTAAAATTAAACAATATAATGGATGCAGGGAGCAGGGTTGCCAACCATAATAGTATTGTACTATATTTCTGCTCTGCGTACTATATTTTTTCCTAGCCTATCGTGTGTCCCACTGCTGGGCAAAGGCCTCCCCTTTTTCCTTCCAAACCTCTCTATCCTGTGCGGTATCTGGCCATGTTCGCCCCGCAAACAAGATCAGATCGTCACACCACCTTCGCCGCGGTCTACCTCGACGGCGCGGCGATTCCCTCCGTCAGGCGTCGAGTGAGTGACGATCTTTGCCCATCTCTCCGGGTGCATTCTAACTACGTGGCCGGCCCACTCCCACTTCAGCTTGGTTGTTTTTTCTCCGACATCTGCAACCTGAGTTACGGAACGCAGGGTCGTGTTTTTTACGCGATCTGTACGCTTCGCACCGATTATACTGCGTTCCATTGCCCTCTGGCAAATCTTGAGTTGCGTACTATACTGCATCTTGCGTACTATATACTGTTGAAAAAATATATAGTACGCAAAAATACTATATTTTCAACACCGAAATCGAATAAACAAATCCTTCATTTAAAAAAATTACAAACATGCAAAAGAATATTAACATTATCTTTAGACTGATGCATCATCATTCATCAATCAACATCTGCCAAAAGGTTAAAGATTGTAACGATTTTACTGACAAAACAACACGCCAAAAATTAACCGAACTTAATTATTAGGTATTCTATAAATAAACCCGCTTATCTAATTAATTGTGAAAACCGCTTTAAAAATCATTGTGTGATTAGGTACCGTCCGTAAGACGGTGACGAAAAGAGATGCTTGGTTGTAGATAATAACAGACGTACTAATACTTAACACATTGGTGTTCCATTATACGGTATACAAGACTTCACACGACGCAGTCATTTGACTTAAAGGTGCATGAAAAGATGCTGAAAGCTCAGATGACGAGTAATAAATTAGCATGGTATAAGAAGAATCGCTGGCATGCTCCACCGACCCCAAATGAATTAGGATAAGCCAGCCAGGCTAGCATGGGCAGGGGATAAAACTTTGCTCCACCGGTTATTTCCACTGACAAGGGACAAGTCAGTGGAAATGACAGGTGGAGAAAATTTTATCCCCTGCCCATGCTAGCCCGGCAGGAAAGTGATAATGAAGAAATGTTTCGTAACTGTTCAAGGTAAAGCAAGGAAATTCAACAGTCCTAGACGGGGAAAACCGAGTGAAAAAATACCTCGAGTAATAAAGATAGGTATTTGTTAGGTTTGAAGAACAAGTCACTTAGAGTAGTACCGAGTAGATAGGTCACCCTACAAGTTTAATTAAGTAACTTTGCTAGACAAATGATGTTGTCGAAACACTTGGGCGACCAACTTTCACAATAAGACCTTATTCCTTGGTAGACTTCGAAAAGATTCCATTGGAAAAGTTTTGGGTATGCCCAAAAAACCAGCTTAGGTTACCTTATATTTACTTACGGAATATTTTTGTTCACAAAGAGGAAAGGGTCATACTTTATTTATTTAGGAGTGCTTTCCAATTTAACTCAAATTTATTATAGCTACTGCCGTAACATTTGTACTCGAAATATCTCTGGGAGATATTCCAATACAGCTGGGGGATCGAAGCTTAATTTAACCGGGCATGTTGTAACAAAGCTATGTATACCTGCTTAATCCAAAAATACGTTCATTATTGGTTCGAAGTTATTTAAAAAGGCCAAACCCTAAAATAGCTTCATTAGCCGTGGCTAATTAAGTCAATTTGCGTATGTTAGTACAGAAAAGCTCTTTTAAAACTTCTAAAATTGGACTGATGCTTTGAAAGACTAATAATAACTGGTCGCAAATCTCAGTTACCAGAATATTATCCGTATAATTCAATGGTCAATTTGGATTGCATCCATCTGAACGTCAATCACAAATGCAAAGCAAAGCAGCTTCGATTGGCGATTTGCTATGGTCCTTCGGAACTTCTTATTTTAACCTTTTGGACGCCATTGTCACATATACGTGACAAGAAAGCGCGTGCCCTGTACGCCGAACGACACAAATATGTGACAAAATAGTAGATGAAATTGTGGCTTGGCGTGGAGGGCACGCGCGTGCGTTTATGGTGTGGCGGCAAAAGGTTAATGTAAACCTATGATAGCCAAAGACTATACTATACTTAAAAGTTTA
The DNA here is from genome assembly GCA_916618015.1 of Xestia c-nigrum. Lineage (NCBI taxonomy): Eukaryota > Metazoa > Arthropoda > Insecta > Lepidoptera > Noctuidae > Xestia > Xestia c-nigrum. Next base: position 4,809,597 of record OU745245.1, on the reverse strand, counting down.
TAAAGATTAGGAATTTGATGGAAGCTCTTGTGTAACTCATTAAAGTAAACAATATTTTTTATCGTGTGACTCGCGGGCTACGGCGAACGTCACGGCATTGTGTTGAAATCGCTGATTAAGCGTTCCACCAATCTCAGATTAGTTCCAGATTCTCGTGTAAAAAATTATGGCCGTTTCAGCTACCGAACGGATTTCTCTACGACTATTTCTTCTCCCTGCAGATTTATTCATAATTACGTAAGTTCTTGCCTGTCCTTGATAGTTATTTTTATAAGTACCTGCAATTTTTCCAATACGTTTACATTTTTAAGGTCCGTAATAAAATTCTAGCAAGCATTCATAATGTTTACAACCGGGAGCCATAACTCTGCTCACTTTTGATCCGGAAAAATTTGATCTGAAGATTTATGTTTCAAGTGCTTCTGGAATACGGGATAAGGAAGCAATATTATGTAGGTAGTTTGAAAGTTTAAGAAAGGTTTACTTATATAGTCTGTTATGGTAGGTATGGTTTATAATTTGAAACTGCAGTTTATGTTGTAAAGTCGTCATGAAACATCTTCGGAAGTCTTTCGGCTGGGATGATGATAATGATGACTAAGGTAGGTACAGGTTTAGTCACAACGAAATATTTCACCAAATCAACAGAAGCTATAGAACATAACCTAGCAACAGTCACAGCAACGACAGTGATTGCGTCGCCCGATTCCACAACCATTTTCAATAACATCAACAATGGTTAGTATTCTGTGAAACTAGGCAGACATAGCAGTTACTACATAGTCTAAGATCCCGCTATACAACGACCTTCACCGAGATGCTTATTTAATGAGACGTATTTTTTATGTTATTAAATATGCCAATAAATATATCCTATATGGGTTGCCTAACAAATTTCAGTCCAGAGTATTTTTAATTAATAATTTAAAAACATTTTTTTTTTAAACATTGCACCGGTGTGATTATTAAATAAATTTGATACCAATCGAAAGTTTGAAGCCCATAGAATATGCAAACGTTAGGTTGCCTATTTTTTTCCGGTCACAACCACGGGTTGCCAGGTGTAAACTGGTAAATCTATAGGTACTAGCATTTTGCAACGGTCTGATTATTGAATCAAACTTAGATAAAATGAAAGATTATTTCATAAGGAACACGGTGGTATAGGGTTGCCTGCGAAAAATCAGTCCCGAATTAGGGTTGTCGAATTTTAAATAATAAAATATCGCTGCGAGTGAATGTGTGCGAGAGAGAGGTCTCAGACCAACCATCCCACGCGGTAGAAAAGGACGCAGCGTAGCAGCTGTTTAAAGTCCGCCCATTTAAAGAAGGAGAGTGCGCATGCTATTTGTGCTTGGAAATGAAAAGGATAGCGATAGACTCGAATATGCTGTGCATTATTTTGGAGTCATAGATATAGTATTATATAGATGGCGAGAAAGCGTGTCGCTGAAAGGGACAAAAAAAAAGTACTAGTACTAGTAGTAAAAATGTACCCCATAATTAGTGATAAAATTAGAAATAGGTACCTACACAAAGCCTGAAGTTTAGACCGATGAAATCTGTGTCATCGAAAGCGACAGAAAGAAAACCGGGGAAGGGCGAGTCGGAGTCGCACACCGAGGGTTCCGTATAAACTTACCAAAGAAAACAGTTCCCGCAAAAAAAAAATTGTGGAACTACAAATTTTCAGTTTTCGGATTTCAGAAATAAAAAACCGATGTGACTTTAATTGATTAAAAAATAAAAAATTAAATAACTATTTCTGTATATTAATAATTAACTACTCCAAAATAATGCACAGCATATACGAGTCTATCGCTATCCTTTTCATTTCCAAGCACAAATAGCATGCGCACTCTCCTTCTTTAAATGGGCGGACTTTAAACAGCTGCTACGCTGCGTCCTTTTCTACCGCGTGGGATGGTTGGTCTGGGACCTCTCTCTCGCACACATTCACTCGCAGCGATATTTTATTATTTAAAATTCGACAACCCTAATTCGGGACTGATTTTTCGCAGGCAACCCTATACCACCGTGTTCCTTATGAAATAATCTTTCATTTTATCTAAGTTTGATTCAATAATCAGACCGTTGCAAAATGCTAGTACCTATAGATTTGCCTGTTTACACCTGGCAACCCGTGGTTGTGACCGGAAAAAAATAGGCAACCTAACGTTTGCATATTCTATGGGCTTCAAACTTTCGATTGGTATCAAATTTATTTAATAATCACACCGGTGCAATGTTTAAAAAAAATATGTTTTTAAATTATTAATTAAAAATACTCTGGACTGAAATTTGTTAGGCAACCCATATAGGATATATTTATTGGCATATTTAATAACATAAAAAATACGTCTCATTAAATAAGCATCTCGGTGAAGGTCGTTGTATAGCGGGATCCTATACTAACAGGTTTATTGATAGTGACGCAACAGATCGTTTATTGTTGAAAATGGGACAGAAAATAGAGTAGTCGTTCGACCATGGTATTGAAATAGGCTAGTCAATAAAACGCGCAGATTTGTAACCGATGTGACCATGGAATGAAACACGGAACAAATACGGAGTTTTGTGAAGAAAGAGAGAAACATTGAAGAAAGTTTATTTCCAGAAGTAAATGACTTCAAAATAGATAATGATGATGATGGTCATAACAAAGATGTTACAACTCTTATGTTGGATAATACAATATTAATTTAGTGTTAACAGAATGGAATTGTAAGATATTGGCTAACTTAAAATTAACCGTATAATAACTTATAAAGTGGACAGAATCAGACCGTCTCAGACATTTGCGATAGGTAGTGGAAATCGTAAGATTCTCAGAACTGTTAAATGTTAAATCATTGTTTTAATAGCTAGAAAAGAGAAAGAACGCATTTCGACACCCAATAATAGACTCTATATAGTCTTAATAAAGAGAAAATAATGTTGTGTTGTAACAAGAGATTTACACTTGGAAAATGGCATGTGTTATAATACTAATGATCACTAGTCATCACTGTTTATGCGCTAAGGAAATACTGCCATAAAACGTTCTAGTTATAACCATTTATGGTTCAGACTACGTCCTTATAGTTCAGAATAGTAGTTACTATAAACTGAAACTTTTATTTGAGAGTAGGTTTCCTGACACAACCTGCGAATTACTTGCAATATTGCGTTTTCAATGCTAAGCGCCGACTGTACAATAACACTTAGGCATTTATTTAGGAACCGAAGACGTTGTGTTGGAAAGAGTCCCACTAGGTCAGTGGTTTCCAACCTTCCTTAGGCCAGGGACCACTTTGGTATGTTTATTGTTAACAGGGACCATAGGACCTAGATTAACATGGACCAGGATTATAACTAGGGTAGTGAATCTTTAACTCACACTATGCAAAAATTGGACAAAAGCGATCGAATTGAGCTCGAAAAATATAGCAATCATTTAGTATGAGATTCTCAAAAAAAAATAGAATTTTGCCTCTGATAGGTTCAATTAGGTTGAGTTGAGCTTGCATCTTCTGTGCAAAAAGGACGCATAACATTTAATCTTTCGCGGACCGATGTCGATGCTCCTGCGGACCACCAGTGGTCCGCGGACCACATGTTGGGAACCAGTGCACTAGGTGGACCGATGATCTGGTGAAGGTTGCGGGGATCCACTGGATGCAAGACATGCGTCTTGGTCCTGGTCCGGTCAATGTAGCGACACCTGGGGGAGGCCTATGTCCAGCAGTGGACGTCTTTCGCCTGCAATGATGGTGATGATTTATTTAGGTGTCTTCTGTTAGTGAAAACGTTTGTGAAAAGTGGCTAAAATCAGTCTTAAACACACTGTTTAAAGCTAGGTACTTCTTTAGTTATCTAGAAAAGGTTTTTGTTCAAGAATTTCATGAGTTTACACGAAAATTCATGTAGGTACTTATTAGAAAATTAATTAAAATCGAAATCAAAACCGTAAAAATGTGGAATACATTGGTTTTAAAACATTAATTTGATACTCGATTGGGATAAGCACTGAGCTGATTGAAATCCCGCAAGCAAAACGTAGAAGTTAATTAAAAGTTATTGATGAAAACAACATCCCTATGTCGATGTCGGTCCCTACTCACCGTGTTGTACCTACTGATTATTTGATTGTCATATCTGGACTTAAAGCTGTTGTCATCAATAATTTATTTGTTGTTTTCACAATTAGGACAAGGGTCACACTCATACAATACACTTTTAATTAATAATTATGTCACCACCACTTACTTAACGCCAAGCAGTATATCCCTATGTAATTATCAATCCAGCTTAGTTTGATTAATTAATAGGGACGCGATGAGATATCTCATTAGAGATGTCAAGACGAGACATTTCTGTTTAATTAGGTGAAATGTCTCAAACAGAAACCTTATTGACAAGTATGCAGTATACATACACTATGAACTCACGTCTTTTCCCTTTAGGTCCATGTTCACCGAAAAGATAACCGTCTGATTATCTAAAAACAGCTGTACGACCGTCACATACTACTTTCACGGTCGTATAATTATCGATTTATTCGTCTATATCAAGTAAACGACAAAGTTAAGAGGCTCAGCAAGTACCAGGAGCACATAACTAAGAAGGAAGCTATTCAAACATTTCATAGATAGTCTATACTACTTTCTACACTCTGAGACATATTTGAGAAAGTTAAAAAAATAAACTTGAAGTTTAACAATTTTTTTGAAATTCATGAACATTTTTGTTTAATGACGGACTACCTTTAAGGTGAAAGCGTGGGTAGCCCTTTAGACTAGACTTTTTCATATTCATTCAATCAACCTTTATGCCTCGATGTATTTATTAGATTAATTTAACAATCAAAAATCAACAGAAAACCAGCATGTGCTTTGCAGTGCCCTAACAGGGTTCAAGTACAAAAACCGACAGTAATTTTATTATTGTAAGATGTGTGACGTTCATGAGAGCAAATAAATAAATAAATGAACCGGAATTGATGATTTTGATGACCTTTACTTTATTTTACTACTCAGGAGCATCTGCCTTAAAGGTGCGCAATTAGCTGTATCGCGTTGTAGAAAATACTAGGCGCAATGAACTAAGGAGGAGGCTATTCAAACATTGATAGTCCAGTGTTCCCAGAGAATTTGTCAACGGTAATTGATTCTGGAGGGTTCTACAAATTTGTTCCCTTTGGAGTTGATAGTATTAAGGGGTGCAATGAATTACAACGTTGAATGTTCGAAAACGTACTAAAGGTAAAATATTATACCTTGGGGAAAAACCACAGTACAAGAAATTGCAATTTATTGTTGAAAAGGATATTACTTTTAGCCTCTGTCGCTGGGTAAGGGCCTCCCCATGATCTCTAAATCTTTCGATCCTGGGGCAATGTGGACCACTGATAGTTGGTTTTGTCCAGTCGTCCCGCCATCTCCTGCGAGGTCTACCGCATCGTCTTCTGGCCGTGTCAGGGCTCCACAACGGGACTATTTTGGCCCACAGCTCGTCGGGCATACGGCAGACATGCCCCGGACAGTCCCACTTCAGCTTAGCGGCTTTTTTAAAAGGATATTAAATTGAATTGTAAATAACCATCGATGAAACTATGGAAACAACAACAAATACTTAAGGAATCGCATGTATGATATTTATCATCCCACTTTACCTACCTGATAAAATAAAAGAAGAACAAGTTGTGAACATCAAAACGACAGTCAACTAGAAGAATGGATATTGGAACAAGAATGTGCCAATAGCAACCGAGGACCTCGCTTACCTAGAATTTGATATCGTCTTGAAATCGTCTAAGAGAATTTCTTAGCGTCTTAAAATTTATTAAAACGGCGCTTTGCACTTGATATGTTCTAACAGGGTTCCTTATAAGATTGTCTGGTATAATTCTGAATGCTGCTTTAAGCTTTCATGGTTTAAAACAAAACTTATCAGTCACTGATTGCATATCTTCCTTGATTATATAATTCATTTGAGCTCCCGATATTTCGACGCTGTTGCAAGTACCATGATCGCGGCAAAGTGTCAGTATAAGTTTTGATTCTGGGCCTCGATTCGCCTATTACAATAGTGTCAGAGTATTCGATCATTGATTTCATAATGATCAAGTTCTGTAAAATTTTGACAAGTTTGTTAATTCTACTATCATTATGGCGCCATTATGACATCTCAATGAACAACCACTGACACTCCATTGAAAGAAATGTCATAGAATATTAATCTCGTACATGAAATCTGGCATGAATAAATGTTCGCATTTAGTAGTATCTAGATTTCGAAAACCATTTGTACTAAGGGTTTTATAATAATGACAATACGACAGTGCCATTAAAACACAATTTTATTACGAGACCATTGACCGACTATTGTGAATTTAGCAGATTACGATTTTTAAGCAAAATGACAATGGGATGAGAACGGAATCGTGACGAATTTATTAAAATAGCAGAATTAGGCCCCTGGATGTTTGTGCAAATGCCCTATTACATGGAAGTTACACAAAACGTCTGGCCAACTTTACAAAATACATTAGAAAATACAGGCGTGAAATTTTGTTTTATGTACAAATTAACTGTGTTCTGTGTAGATTTTCTTATTATGAACATTTTCTTATCAGCAGCGTGACATTGACTTTTAACCTTACAACTACACGAAGAGCGAGCTTAAGAACGGAAGCAGGCATCCGGACCGGTATGACCCGGCTTGACCGCCTGGTAATGGGCTACTTCGATTTCCGTTTCTTTCTATGGACTGAGAACTCCTTCGATGAGTTTATCTACCTACTTTATCTATTTCACCAATATAATTTTCTTCTAGTTTAGTCAAAATACGGTGACGTGCAAATCTTCATCCCACTTTTTATGGTCCTGAGATTTTGAAGATTTTTTTGGGAATAATATGGGGCGAAATTTACTACGTACTTTATTTATTTAAACGTCATGATTCTACCTACAGTAGTGGTAAATAGGTGGCAGCATTTTCTACCACAAGACAATTATCAGTCAACCTAAGTTTCACTTGTCTAAAAATATCATCTGAATTTTATCAATATCAATTTTACTGAAGCCTACTTTCATAAAACCTTATTAGTTCAGGGCTTATTATCACAGTCTGATTATTTCCAAGCTTCGCAATATTTCTTGCAATAAACTCCAGCAGGGAGGACTCCAGTCAGCTGTCTCGTTGTTTATTACGTCACAAGATGGCTGCCTGCGATGGAACTGAAACGATGCGTGTAATCGAAACTCTATGGGCAATGGGAATGCTACAGACATTTTGATAGCACCCGGAAGTCAATTGTACTCTGACATTTTTCAAGTTCAATGAAATGGAACACAGAATTGGAATACTTAAACGAATTAAACGGCAGTTACATTTAATTGTGTAGGGTGTGGAGTTCCAGAATGTTTGCTATTTCGTTTAAGTGTGTGGGTTTAGATAAGTACTTAATCGGTTTCAACGATAGTGGAACTTTGCAACAACAGATTTTATAAACAGAGGCAAGTTAATAGAATATAGAGTCCCGTGTCTTACGTAAACTCTTCGTTGAGGAGCTCATGGCTAAACAGTAACAGTCGCTCGGGTCGATCTTTAGGTTAAGTCGTGCTTGCCTAGGTTGGTCTATGGATGTGTGACTAACTCATTACATACCGAGTTTCCTCCGTGCCTCGGAAAGCACGTTAAGCAGTTGGTCCCGGTTGTCATTTATATATCTTTAACAGTCATTACAGGTCGACCAGTCTTACCAAGGGAAATCGTATTCCTCAGTACTAACTGGGTTGTGAAGGTCAGATAGGCAGTCACTCTATGTAAAATACTAGTGTTCAGCTGCATCCGGTAAGACTGAAAGCCGACCCCAACATAGTTGGGAAAAGGCTAGGTAAATGGTGATGTCTTACGTACACTCAAAGATTGCCTGACGCAGAATTAGCAACACAAAACGACATTACACATGTGGGGCCATCCATTAATCACGTGATGTTTTTTTTGGCATTTTTTGACCCCCCCTCCCCCTTGGTGATACGTGGTGAGGTTTAAGACTACCCCTCCCCCCTCCCCCCAATATCACGTGTATTTTTTCGTACCTGCAAAGAATCTATTTTTTTATTTATAAAAAAAATACTGGTATAAGTATCATCTAATTTTATGATAGAAAATTAAAGACTACTACTCGTATAATAAACGTTCAGAGGTAGACAGAAAGGTTTAAATACATGTAACGCTTTTCGGTTGAGTATCGCGCGCTTGCCGAAAAAATAAGTAGGTACACGTGATATAATACTTTACCCCCCCTCCCCCCTTGTGATATTTCGTGATTTTTTATGGACCCCTCCCCCCCCCCCCCTTTCGAGCCTTCCATGATTAATGGACAGCCCCTGTCATGGTTTTTCCTCCCATCAGAGCAAACTTACCTCATCCAACAAAAAAACTGTACCATACAAATTAAGCAGTAGACACCATAAAAAGTGTGCAACAGTCGGCTTTAGTTAATTATTACGCAGTTACAAGGTGGTTATGAATAAATTAACCATAATTGGCCTGTTAGCGGCACGAGAGGAAACCAAATATAGTGCCGACCAACCACACACGGAATACGAGATATGAGTGCGAAAACTTAATTAAGAAAATTTAGTTACGGTCACTTTGATAAATTAAACATTTAGTACCGAAATTATGAAGGGTTTAATGAACCAGGATCTGGGTTGTATATCAGCCTAAGCAAGGGCCCGTGCAGGCAAGGGCGACTTGCGTCACGTGAAACTTGTTCCCTTCGCTAGAGATCTCTAAAACTCGGCTGTAATTTGTGTTCTCCGCAGTCACTCCTGCAAGACGTGTGTCGCTTGAGCGTAGTTTGTGGCTAAGGTAACACTAGAACATTCAAATTCATTTATTTCGTGAACACAGGGTACATACAGAAGATGTTATAATAAATAAGATCCGAGCTGTGTCCCGCCAAAAGGCATACAAAATACAAAATATCAAAGGATCAGGATCATCATACAAAAAAAAAAACATTACATTTAACAATTCAAAAGTTCAATCACAAATAATTATAGATCAAATTAGATAAGATGTCAAATTAAATAAAGTAAAAGGAACAAAAATACAAATAAAAATGTCAATGCCAAAAATGAATTAATACAAAAATAAGAATAACAAAATAATTGTCTTTTTTAAACTTTCACGATCAGAACACATTTTAAAACTTAACTAAACTTAACATAATGGGCTGCTGATCAAAGAAGCAATTACTAAAGCAATTCCATCAGAGTACCTACCTGTAATACAAGTGGATGGAATAGAAAATACGAATTGATTCTGTCAAACGTAACATGATGAGGAAGATCATGAACTCTGAGATGAAGGTTGATTGACGTATGGACGAAAAAGATACGAAGGGCCGACCGCCAATAAATTCGGATTGGTAAGGACAATGATGGAAAATCTTAAGTATAATATATCGAAGGCAAATGACGTAGAATACTGTATACTAGTTAGAAGAAGTCAGTTAACAGAAATAATTCTTAATTTATCAACAGGAAAAGTGGACATGCTGTTTGTCTAGCACTAATAATTTACAGAGACAATTAGATTAGCGTTATTCGTGTCAAGAAACACCTGAGTTGTAGGCTTAAAATAAACCAGTCTTTATCCGTGGGTGGATTTATTACATCACAAGAGTAGGCAGCATCAATTAGCAGAATAACAACAACACAGAGAGAATCTAATAAAATTAATAAGTACCGGGAAAAACTCGTTACGAAAAGGACCTGAGGTTACGTAGGTTGCAGAAAAGATCCCAATTTAAAAGCCAACTGTGGAGTGTGGCCACAAATAGAATTTCCTTTTTTATACAATTGTATAACAATGATATCGTTATGTAAAAATGTAACCAAAATCGTGGGTGGGCGGTAGGTTTCCGAGAAGGATATCCTTTTAGTAAAAATGTTTTTATTTGAATATTTTCTCTACCTAGATGATTGTGATATTTTTAGAGGTAACTCGATATACTTACTTAAACTGTCGTTAAGTGAGTTACCTGTTGAACTGCGACATGGAATGCGAAAGGATAAACTTTTGGAAATTGACGATGATAATGAACTTTTAGAAGAAGATTTTGATTTCTAATTCGATCCATAAAGCAATTCCAGACTACTTTTCGCAGCTCATAAACTGGCGGTGTTGAAACCTCCTGTATTAATAGCCATTACACAAATAAAAGCTACATTGACGACAAAATAACGATGTGCGAGTAACATCTGCAATATTAACAATACGAGTCGTTTTTACAAAGTAATTGCTATCGTGTCTAAATAAAATAGTCGAAGTATAATGCTTCTTTGATTGGCAGGCTATTTATAATGCGCATTAAAACGCACAACACAGACCAAGTAGCAATCGTATGTTATTATCTTATGCATTAAGTATTTGTTGCTGAAATGGAAATCTAACACAGGAAGAATAAAGAATCGTTTGTCTGATTTTTAGAATGTTCCCGAAACATTAAGTAATCAAAAAGAAAGTAAAACGTGACTAGATAGATATACTAGATCCGCGACTCCTGATGAATCCAAGGAGGAATTGCACTTCGGGTAAATTATTTCATCACCGTTGCTTTCATAACTGTGAAAGAAAGCATCTTCTGGATACCAGTATCACATAGAACCGAAAAAAAGACTTGACATCCGCCAACTCGCACTGGGCAAACCTTACGAGTCTCTGAGTAATTACGACCCATTACTTTTTATAGAAAGTTCATCTCCCAGTCCCCGTAGTGGAAACATTATGAGCAGAGTATATTAGTACTGCCGATTTCACAAATCCTCTAAAGAACGAAAACCGAAAACCGTCGACGTCACAGACTACGTCACCAAAAGAGTCCTTCTAAGAAAAACATTAAAACGCCGCCGGCTCGACCATGACTAGCATATGATGCATAGCAATGAGCGTGATATAGTGCGTGACGACCCGACTTCCTTCCTCCTGTTGACATACCAAATTGTGTGGGATGTAGCTCCGAGGATCTGACAAACGTGCGGTAATAAAGCTAGATCTATAGGTATATCAGTATCACGTAGGGTGTGACAGACATCATCGTAGTTGACATTTAACTTGTGAAATGAATGGAAACGGAGACACGTGGATTTAACGGGTTTCGTCATGCATACAGCCTACTGTACGCCTGCTGATGTCAGTTCAATAAGTCCAGTATAATCTGGCTTCTTATTGTTGTCTTCCTTTGCACGACTTATTCTATTGAAATCCCGTAATACGCTAGAGAGCAGCGGTGGCCCAGTGGTGGCGGCCCCGACTTACGTTCAGTCGTGGGTTCGAACCCAGGTAGGAGCATAACTTTGTGTAATTTATTACATCACCGCTGCCGTCAAAACAGTGAAGGAAAACATTGTAAGGAAACCGGCATGTCCTAGAACCATAAATTCGAAGACATGTGACATCTACCAATCCGCACTTGGCTCGCGTGGTGGATTATAATTAGCCCATTCCCTGTCATAGAGAGGAGGCCTGTCCCAGCAGTGGGAACATTAATAGGCCGATGATGAATACGCTAGACCATCTTATGGCCAGTGATAGGACATGCACCATGCATGTGGTCGACTACACTTATGCGGTGAAATTTTGCACACAATTTTCTATGATCCGACCCATTCTTAGGATTCTACATCGGAAAGGAGACCTTTGGACTGTAGGAAAAAACCTTCGATAAAGAATTCTCTAGATTCAGAATTAGCGCAAAAAGGACCAAACCTTTTCCGTACTTTTCTGTCGATATTCGGGTTAAAATAATGTACAACACCAAAAACCCAAATGTCCTCGGTTATATTTATAAGTCCCATGATAAAGGGGGCGAGTGTATTGCCATTTTGATATTATTTCTTGAAAAAATCATCGAGTGTGTGTTTCCCGTATCTACGCCCAAGGAACCAACTTATCCCGCCTGCAATGCGTACAAGAGAATAAAAGTGAATGATACATGCATATTTAAAGCTACCCCCAATGTAAGGACGTCGTACCGCAAATGTGGAAGAAAAGAGCGAACTGAAGCTAATCTAGAATTCAGAAGATTTGTGTGTTCTTTTTGTCTTGTGTATTAAAAGATATTGTAATACTTCGTGTGTCAAGTTGGATCCTAATACATTAATCTTTGATTAAAGAGACCAGATCTTTCCAGAGACATGCCCTTCATTTCTCGTAAATAATCTTCGACTTTTGAACACTCCATTTTGTAGATTACATCACTACTTTCTTATTTGTATCAAAAGCAATGGTTATATGCCCGACTAACAAGTGGTAGGTATTGGGTTCAAACCCAAGCAAGTGTATTACTCTGTTAATTATTTCATCACAACTGCTCACAAATCGGGGAAGAAGAAAAACATCGTCTTGGAACCAAAATTTCAAAGACATGTGACATCTACCTACCCACACTGGACCGGCGTGGTGGATTATAACCCATTTTCTCCAACAGAGAGGAGACTTGTCCCAGCACTGGGAACCATTACAGGCTGATTATGCAATCTTTTGTATACTGAAAAGTAGGAACGAATTAAGAAAAAACCTAGAAATTTAGAGCGAAGTTACAGTAGTACTTACTACCTACCTACCCTATTTGAAACGGATGCAATAAGACGACCACAGGAATTGATTATCTGACCTATTTCTCGTCGAAGTATGGAAATTACATTCAAATGAAACGAAAGCTCTGGCTACAATTGACTTTCCTCGGCAACTAATTAACTTAAATGCAAAGAAAGTTATTCAATACGTTTATGGAAGAACCAGCTTTGTTGCATCTAATTATTTACCATTATAATCGGAATAAATTGTAATAAAACACGCCTACGTCTAGTCTGTGCTACGTCTTTAAGAACGATAATTGGATGGAGATGAATGCAATAGATTTCCAAACCTTAGCTAAATTGCGTTGTCTGTAAAGCTGGCTTATCAATACTAAGATGAGGAGATGCAGCTACTGTTTACAATCATATCAATAAGGCGACATGTATCAAACTATTCGCTTGCCAAGCCATCTAATATATCATGTCATTCTTAACAATATTCAGACAGTGATTCTTACTAGCAAGAGCTACAACATTCCGTTTGCCAGGCTGGTCTTGTATCATCCTGCAAACCAATCGGTTTTGGACCAAAATCTTGTTTGAATGTAGCCATGTATATCTGGTTTATGTCCGGTTCTGATGTTATATCATTTAGAACTGCAACTGGAAAATATATCTTTATTGCGTCACGTACGTCTTTCACGCAATTGCGGCTGAGTTGATTTGTATGAAAGGACTTAGGATTTTTTATCACGGTAGTACGTACGAGTACTACGTCCCGTGGGATAATTTCCGACATCGACGGGTGTAAAGCCGCGGCCTAAATATCATAGCTATTTCATACTACATTTCTCATAAAGCTACAAAGTTATTAGATCACTACAAGTATTCGTAAAGTACCTCGACCTTAGCATCCGGGCATCGGTACCGGACCAGTTTCTAATCCATAACACGTTACGGTAATTTTACGGTAGTTCGCTCCCAATAAATCAATGATGTTATCGTTACCGCATAGAACAAAGACTGCTTTAAAATTACCGTTTTACATGATCCGAAGACGGATAAGGCTGTATTGGATTTATTGTAGGATGTAGCTATCGGTGATCGTTATAAGAATAGGAGACGACGAACCATCGTTCGTCATCTCCTATTGAACTACAAATTGGGGGCTAATTTCCTAATTATATATGAGAAAAAATATGCTGTGCCCCAACTATATTAAAAGGGCAATAGGATGATGATACCAACAGATCACCAAAGAGTCCTACAATTTGAAACCAGTCTATTGTTAATTAATGAACATCATCAGTCTACATTTTTATCATGTACACATTCGCGAAACAAATGAAGTCATCACCTCTGTGTTGACTGCAGAGCTAGTCGTCTCCAGTCATCTACTACTAATTGACTGCAGGACGAATCATCTCCTACAAATGACACTGTTTTTTGTACGTGAGCTTTCAATCTATGTAACAGCAATCGGCTTGATGCTTAGCGTTCAGAGGCTCTTCAAGCTACATGACATAGGTAGCATTGACGCTTGGTGGAAGCAAGATTTCAATGGTTTCAGTTTTCGTATCATCCATAAGATTCAATCGCTGAAAAAAAAACTTAAATAATACCTCATGGTTCACAGCCACGCTTACAGTTATGGCTAACTAACTAATTAGTCTTTAGTCTTTACACCAAGCTTCCTAGTCAATATAACTTTTAATGATTTTAGTAATGATTTCGCACGGATATTGCCGTGGGAGGCACTATCTATTCACTATTGGATGTACGAGTATCTGCTGATGACCTAAGATTACTTCAATGGCGAGATCATTGTTTTCGTTGATAACAACTACAACTCTGTGTTGCTTGTATAGATGAACAGTTGTTAGATAATTAGCTTTTTTGTTTCATTGAAAAACCTAGATGTGGTGATATGAATAATTTAGAGGTTCTTCAACTTTGATCTATTTGGCACATTGTCATTTTCTTGGCAATGTATACTGTTTCTTCTAAAGATGAAACTGTTCAGTCTGTGATATATGAAACTCTTTGTCTTTTATAACATCGTTGCACGTAGTGACAAATCCTACTGCAAAAGATACAACGCCAAAATTGAAATTTGTCGACGCTGTGAAGCGGATTACCGGCTCAATTACACGGAGTATTCCGATATGCGTTCTGAATTGAAATGATAATCCCTTTCATGCACACAAAAGCGAATCCATATGAATGTTTACAATAGCTTCATTCAGTCCAGAAATAATTTCCCTTTCCATTAAGGGCTTTAAAAATTACGGAGTCCAACGTCATCTGTCAGATGATTATGTACCGTTCAAGACTTACTTTCGATAAGGAAACTCATGAAAGTGGAATTGAAGAATATAATATAATTGAAGAATACATAATTATAAGATTAACCGGTGTGGACAAACGTTAAGTTTCAATTGGACACGGAAAAGATCCGAGATATTCCTTAAACCTCGCTTTGAGAGATTTCGGACGAACGTACGAAAGGACGTTTTATTTTTGGATGAGGATATCGGCTTCGTTGAAGGTTTTGCCCGAGGATTAATTAAAGAGAAACACCTGGCGAGTGATACTGATTTGTCGATTGACAACGATAAGGGTCACGTTCAAAAACAAAATACTAGAGCGACATTGTAATTTAATTTTAGGTTACCTATTACATTAACATCCTGTGCAAAATCAAACCTTGAAAAAACCACAGCTTGTAATGAAACTGTTCTACTAACTAAAGCATAAGAACCACACAACATATTAGCAATAACGTATTCGGGCAATACCAGAAACCTCAAACCATTAATATTCCTTTTGGTTAACGTACACAATAGGTCATATACATACTATACTTACTTAGGGTAAGTTCTGATTATAAGAATAGCGAAAAATATTAGCCCTTGAACAAGATGTACTATAATATGGACCTGGAAAGGTTACCACAAATTAAAGGAGGTTGGAGTAGACTATGTTATGCAAATGGGTTGCCAAGTAACCAGTTATTTGGTCCTAGTTGCTTGTTATTACCTCAACCTATGTGAATATAGCCCATCTGCTTGAATTTTATTGTTCTTCAATTAGGTATACGGTAGTTTCGTGGAAACTCTTTGAAGCAACATCAGTTATAGCTACTACAGGCGTCCAGAAGGAATATTCAGATTTCAGAAAATTCTGAGCGTTGGTTCTACAATTTCGGGTTCACCTGGGTGAGGCGCGCACAGAATCGGGAAAATAGGGGAGGTCAGCAGTCGGTGATAGCCCGGGGGCTGAAGTTATGATAATGACATTTCTCATTAAAAGCTTTTCTTATCCGCTCCTACTCAGCAGTGCACACCTTTACAAGTCTCACAGAACCCTAGGCATATTTTGCCTGGCGACATTTATTTGCGGGTAGACTACAATACATTTATGTCAGAGTCGGTGTCAAGTATCAGTATTTGTTCGGCTTTCAGACGTAGTAAATGGCACTGAAAGAATAAAGTATTGTTACATCGGACCTACTAGAACATTCGAGAAAGCCAGTGATTACAATGTGTGTACGTTAGAAGTTCGAGAGAATTCTATTATTATTAGTTTTAAAGTTAGGTAGGTACAAACTCGCGACCTATTTATACAAAGACATTAGAATTTCGACCGTATGCCTAGGGCATACGGTTCATATTTGTTTGTTTTGTACAAGTAGGTTAGGTAGGTTAGGTAGGTACTTGTTTTTAGTAGGTACCTATCTACCTGCTATTTTTTGTTAGTGTTTTTTTATGACCCTCTCGAATGTTCGTCGTTATTCTGGTGTGTCTGTTGGCGAGTATAAATAGAGCGCTCAGGGCCGCGACCGGCAGTCTTGTTTTAGCGACACAACGAAGCGAATCCAAGTGAACTACAAGTGCGATATCTAAGTGAATAGTAAACAGTAGTGTATTTGTGATTAAGTTTCGATTGTTTTGTGATTAATAAAGTTATTGTGTTGTTTAATCGGTAGTAATTAATTTATCTCATACCCAGCTCGTAACAAATTGGTGTCAGAAGTGAGAGATAAATTATGCCAATCCTACCAAAGGACGACACGGACGGTATCCGTACCAGAAGTCAGCGACAGCAGGATATGGACCAAAGGCGGTTTGGGGATTCTCCGACACAGACACCGGGTGGTGTCCAGCCTACGTCACAGCCAGTCGCTGGCCCATCCGGAGTTTCTCCAGCATCAGGGGCGCCAGACTTGTCAGCTTTAATGGCGTTGCTGCAGGATCAAGCTCGCCGTCAAGAGGAGCAGGCTCGCCAGTTACAGGAGCAATTGCAACGAGACAAAGAGGAGCAGGCTCGCCGTCAAGAGGAGCAGGCTCGCCGTCAAGAGGAGCAGGCTCGCCGGTTGGAAGAGCAGTTGCAGCAAGACAAAGAGGAGCAAGCCCGCCGCCAGGAGGAGCAGGTCCGCCGCCAAGACGAACAGATGATCCTCATAAAGGATCTTCATGCAACTTTCGGCAAGGACCTAAAAGTGATGAAAGATCAGGTTCACCAGCATGAGAACCGCATCTCAGAGGCCGAAGTTAAGATTGCTGGGGTACAGAAGGCTTTGAGCGAACTGAAGACTGAAGGTGGAACTGTAGCTTCAGTAGTTGCTGCACCTTCTTCGCGTGGTTTCAAGGTTCCTCCATTCGACGGAACATCGTCGTGGTCGGCCTACAGAATCCAGTTTGAGGCCGTCATGAAGGCGAATGGATGGACCAAACCACAAGCCATGACCGCGCTCACCTTAGGCCTCCGAGACCAGGCCCTAACCATTCTCGAGGCACTCGGCAGGGATGTAACCTACGAGCAGCTGCTAGAGGCGTTGGAGTCCAGATACGGCGACGCGCACCTGGAGCACGTATTCCGTGCCAAGTTGAAGGACTGTTTTCAACGAAGTGCCGAGAACCTACAGCAGTGGGCTCTAGAAGTTGAAAAGCTCGTTCGGAAAGCCTACCAGTCTGCCCCTGCACTGATTGACGGAAATCTGGTACAGGCGTTCGTCGATGGAATACGTGACTTAGAAGTTAGAGCCGCCGTGAGACTTGGGCATCACGAGACATTGAAGGACGCCTTGGCCCATGCCTTAGAAGTAGAGGCAGTGAGGCAAGACCACCGAACGCACCGCGTCAGGGAGGTTGTAGCATCACCTGTACGCGACCGCCCGCAAGGGTATAGTCCTAGGTGCTACACTTGTGGAGAAAGGGGTCATCTTCGGTCCAGCTGTCCTAAGCGCAGCACCTCGAGAGAAGATCAGCAGAGAAGAGTGGCTGAAGTGACTGCCCAGCCACAGCAGGGAAACGAGTAAATGCCAGGACTGGGGGGCGGGTGCTGGCTGGTATTGAAAGAGCCCCGAGAATCTTGATCTCGCAAGCACATGACGGGAACAGCCTGACCATCAAAGGCGAAGTCAATGGAACACCATGCAAACTGACGTTGGATACTGGAGCATCTCACACGGTCGTCAATTCAAAACTAGCAAGTCGGTTTCTTGGGGACTACTTCAATAAGCACGACCGTATACAGTTACTAACAGCTACCGGTCAGCACATTACCGTCCGAGGCAAGAAGGAGGTGGAGTTAAGATTGGGTGACAGATTTTACAAGCAGAATGTCATCGTGGCTGACATAGTGGACGATTGCATCTTGGGCTTGGACTTCATGCGGAAATATCGTTGTGAGATCGACGTTGATCAAGGAGTACTGAAATGTGGTTCAGAGGAAGTATTCATGGAAGGTGCACCGTCAGGGAAAGTGTACTGCTTGAAGAAGATTGTTCTTCCTCGCAGATCAGAAACGGTTGTGCCAATTTGTTTGCCACAAAATTCTGGAAACAAAGGTCGAAGTGTTCTAATAGAAAGGGTGAACAATGACTTCCCATGGAAGATGGCACGAACTCTGGTCAAGGCCACCAACATCTCAGCAGTACGCATACTGAATCCAAGTGACCAGGAGCAAGTGATTAAGAAGGGCACCTTGATCGGCACTTGCGAGGAAGTAGCCTGGATGCGTCAATTGCAAGATGTCCCTACCGGAAATGAAATTCGCAGTTCAAAATTTGACGTGTCAACGCTTTTGGAAAACTGCGATTTAACTAAAGGAGAAATGGACAAGGCTAAGAAGATGTTACTTCAGTACGCCAACATTTTCTCTTCGAATGATGCTGACATAGGGAGAACTGGACTTGTTCAGCACCAGATTAATACAGGTAACGAGTTACCTATCCGTCAGCGACCAAGAAGACTGCCAGTTGCACGAGAAAAAGAGGTAGAAACCATGATTGAGGGAATGGTGAAGGACGGTGTTATAGAGCCTTCATCGAGTCCATGGTGTTCTCCTGTGGTCCTGGTAAAGAAAAAGGACGGCAGTATGCGCTTCTGTGTGGACTATCGACGACTAAACGACGTCACGAAAAAGGACAGCTACCCGCTGCCTAGGATCGATGACACACTGGACACGCTGACTGGTATGAAGTGGTTTACCACACTTGATCTGAAGAGTGGCTACTGGCAAGTAGAAATAGACCCCAAGGACAAGGAGAAAACTGCATTCTCAACAGGAAAAGGGCTTTGGCAGTTTAAAGTTATGCCATTCGGTTTGTGCAACGCTCCTGCGACGTTTGAAAGGCTGATGGAGCAAGTACTCGCCGGATTGGTTGGAGACGCATGTCTTGTCTATCTAGACGACATAATCATCGTGGGCCGTACATTTGAAGATCACCTTAAAAACCTCAACCGAGTGCTGTCGAAAATCCAAACAGCAAATCTCAAGTTAAGTCCGAAAAAGTGCTCGTTTTTCAGACAGCAAGTGAACTTCTTAGGACACATAGTTTCGGGGGAAGGTGTTCAAACAGACCCAGAAAAAGTAGTCACCGTCAAGGATTGGCCAGTTCCGAAAGACAAGACACAGGTCAGAGCATTCCTGGGTTTGTGCTCCTACTATCGAAGGTTTGTCAAGAATTTTGCCGACATTGCAAAACCTCTGCACAAACTCACTGAGGAAAAGAGGCAATTCTGTTGGGACGAGGACTGCGACGTCGCATTTCAGGAATTAAAGAAACGTCTGTGCAACACACCTATTTTGGGATATCCTGACACTGAAAATGACTTCATAGTTGACACGGATGCCAGTAATACTGGAATTGGGGGCGTGCTGTCTCAACGGAAAGGAGACCGGGAGGTTGTAATAGCCTACTTCAGCAAGTCTTTATCGAAACCTGAAAGAAATTATTGCGTTACAAGACGGGAGCTACTCGCTGTAGTAAAGACAGTGCAGCACTTCAGTAAATATTTGCTGGGACGTAAATTCCAATTACGAACTGACCATGCTGCACTGAAGTGGCTATTACAGTTCAAGAATCCAGAGGGGCAAGTGGCGAGATGGATAGAACTACTCCAAGAGTTTGATTTCGTAACTGAACATCGCAGTGGGAGAACTCACGGTAACGCAGACGCCTTGTCAAGAAGACCTTGTCCTGAAGACTGTAAGCACTGTGCCAGGCAAGAGACTAAGGAAGTTGTGCCCGTGAGGATGCTTAGAACGGATCTCAGCGATGAATGGAAGGAGACCCTACAGCAGGCTCAGCACAATGACTCAGATATCAAACCGATCTTCGAGTGGATCAAAGCTGGTGTTCCTAAACCCAAGTGGAGTGATGTGGCTGCGATGAGTTCCATCACGAAGAGTTATTGGGCGCAATGGAACAGCTTGGTGATCCAGGATGGAGTCTTGTGCCGTAAATGGGAAAACGCTAAAGGGGACAGTTGTCATCTACAAATGGTTGTCCCTAAAGCTAAGGTACCGGATGTTCTACGGCTCTACCACGATGGATGTTCTGGAGGACATATGGGGGTTAAAAGGACTCTCCTAAAAATTCGAGAACGCTTCTACTGGATCCACTGTCGAGATGATGTGGAGGACTGGTGCCGCAAATGTACCAGTTGTGCGGCCGTGAAAGGACCCCAGACACGCAGCAGAGGTGCATTAAAAGTGTACAACGTTGGAGCCCCTTGGGAACGGATAGCACTAGACGTTGCGGGACCATTTCCAGTAAGTGAGAGTGGAAACAGGTACTTCCTGGTGGTCATGGATTACTTCACAAAGTGGCCGGAAGTCTTCGCCATTCCTAACCAAGAAGCAACAACTGTCGCAGATAAATTAGTTCAAGAAGTCTTCTGTCGTTTTGGAGTACCCTTAGAAATACACAGCGATCAAGGAAGAAATTTTGAATCGCAAGTATTTCAAGAGACTTGTCGATTAATGGGTACCCATAAAACCAGAACCACATCCTACCACCCACAATCCGATGGAATGGTGGAACGATTCAACCAAACGTTGGAGAGATATCTGGCGAAAGTTGTGGAAAACCGGCAAAGGGATTGGGACAAGCACATACAGCCGTTTCTTCTGTCTTACCGAAGTGCAGTCCACGAAAGTACGACTGTGACACCAGCCTTCGCGAACTTTGGAAGGGAATTACGGTTACCTGCTGATTTAATCACTGGAACTCCCCCTGATGCTCCATGTAGTGTAACAGATTACGCGAATGACTTGCGTAATAAGTTGAACGATGTTTATGAGCATATCCGACAGTCCGGTCAACAGATGTCTGAGAAGATGAAGACCCGTTATGACCGGAAAGCAAACGGTAGGGGTTTCGACGAGGGTTCACTGGTGTGGTTGCATAACCCAGTGCGGAGCAAGGGGAAGTCTCCGAAGTTACAAGCAAAATGGGATGGACCATACCGAGTCGTGACTAGGATCAACGATGTCACCTACCGAATACAGAAGGGTCCACGAGGTGCGCCTAAAATTGTGCATGTAGACCGGTTGGCGCGATACTACGGGACTAATGATGCTCGGGACGAGCATGTCTAAGGAGGGGGCAGTGTTACATCGGACCTACTAGAACATTCGAGAAAGCCAGTGATTACAATGTGTGTACGTTAGAAGTTCGAGAGAATTCTATTATTATTAGTTTTAAAGTTAGGTAGGTACAAACTCGCGACCTATTTATACAAAGACATTAGAATTTCGACCGTATGCCTAGGGCATACGGTTCATATTTGTTTGTTTTGTACAAGTAGGTTAGGTAGGTTAGGTAGGTACTTGTTTTTAGTAGGTACCTATCTACCTGCTATTTTTTGTTAGTGTTTTTTTATGACCCTCTCGAATGTTCGTCGTTATTCTGGTGTGTCTGTTGGCGAGTATAAATAGAGCGCTCAGGGCCGCGACCGGCAGTCTTGTTTTAGCGACACAACGAAGCGAATCCAAGTGAACTACAAGTGCGATATCTAAGTGAATAGTAAACAGTAGTGTATTTGTGATTAAGTTTCGATTGTTTTGTGATTAATAAAGTTATTGTGTTGTTTAATCGGTAGTAATTAATTTATCTCATACCCAGCTCGTAACAGTATTAAAGAAAAATAATTCTGTTATTTTTTTATCTAAAAGCTGTTTGTGAAATGGAATGTTTTAAGTGCTCATGTCCCTGAGGATAAGTTACAGATATCTAGATAAAAAAGACACAATAGAAGTAATAAAAATAGTTCCTTTTATCCGAAAACTAGTAAGGGCCACAGTTTCGAGTACCTATCTTCAAACTTAATTGAATTCGTTTTCGAGGAAAGACGTGATCAATTTTTAGGGGAGTGCTGACGGCTATCGGCTAGATCTTTACTATCTTATTCAGGAGGAATACTGATGGCAATCTATTCGACCGTTAAGCTTTAATCTTATTCTGAAGTACCACAGAAGACTTCATTACTGTCTGACGATAAGCGTGGCGCTCCTGGAGCGGAGATCAGGTGGCTATGGGTTAGCGAAGTGTGGGACAGCAGACAGCTACATGAGCTGAATCCACCTCAGAAGGGTGGCTGGATCAGACTGGATGCATAATGTGAAGGTCTGCATGTTGCGGCGCAGCTAAAGAGAACCCTGTCCACCGTGATATGCAAGGGTTCTCTTTGGCAAAGTTGATTGCACGCTCTCGTAAATGATAATTTGCGGATGAATTTAGGAGATCTTAAAGTCTACAATTTTTAAAAGGATGAACCCATATCATAATCCTTCCGCAAATACGCTTACGCAGTTTAAACCCACAAAAAAAACCTCACGTAAGTTGTTATTAAAAGAAAAACTAGGAAACAGCGCGAGCAGGTTACTAATTAATTTGGTAACATCAATCATAACCATGACACGCGATCCGCTTTCATGTAACCAGTTTAACACCAACATTGGACAGCAAACATTGGAAAACACATCCATTGTTGGTCTTGTAGCTAGGCTTTTGAATTCCTAGACAAGAAAAGCCGTATTAGATTGGCCAATCATGTCGGTTTGGTTGTTGGCTCGAGTTGGTGGGTTGGTGTAAAGGATGCAACACATCCATTGTTGGTCTTGTAGCTAGGCTTTTGAATTCCTAAGCAAGAAAAGCCGTATTGGATTGGTCAATCATGTCGGTTTGGTTGTTGGCTCGAGTTGGTGGGTTGGTGTAAAGGATGCATGTAACTGGTTTGCTATAACATATACTCGGTACTGTTTTAGCATTATATTAAGAGATGGATGTAGTTCAAAAATATTACTGGTATGTTTGGTTGGTCTATAATTAATTATGGGTCTTTAATTTCTTTTTTGTTCTTGTAACATTATACTTAGGCTCATTACTCCTGTCATTTTAAAATCGAAATTGATTGATTTGAGAAACAATTCGCGTATTTCGGTTTGCACAACGTTAACCCACTTTCAGGAAATTATTACCTCTAAATCATGAGTTAATTAATCAATATAAATACCAGAATCTACCTCAAAAATACAACTCACTCTAAACAAACTCCATCGAAATCAAAAGTCTCGATCTTACCCGAAATGAACGGCAGTCACAAAGTTCTTTCCGAATTGTAATATGGAGTGACAATGATTTATAGCACACAAAGCGACCTAACGTCTCTTGAACCGACTAATGCCCCTATTTCAATCAGAACCATAACACACCGATTTTCTACAAAATGACCGGTTATGAAACTAAATTGCCGAGTCATTTGTGTGGTGTTGCTTCTAAAATCTTTTAGAGATACGTAAACAAAACGGAAACTTTTGTATTGCGCTGTTTCATAAATATGGGAGTCGTCTTGGTATGGGATATGCGATAAGGAGGGAATGGAACACATGTGACTAAAAGAGTGATGAATATAATCTTGATGGGTGGAGATGGAAAGGAAGACCAAAGAAAATTTGTTGAAGAATAAATAAATAAATGATGCGGATTGTGAGAGGAATGACATGAAAGAGAAAGGGGTAAACTAGCGTGACGTCTTATAGGGAAGAATGGAAGGAACTCTAATTACGCCGAACCCTAATAACATGAGACAAGCAAGAGTAGGAACTGAAGATGTTGTTGTTTCATAAATATGACAAAGGCTACTTGTAGCCTTGAAGTCTTGACTTATGGTATGATTTGTGTCAGCATCTGACACAAATCTGTGTAAGTTTATGTATCTACCAGTCTGTCTTCTGCACAAATGCGAATTCTTCATTCTCAGTACCTTGAACACTTGCAGGAAACCAGAAAATATTGCAATAGGCTGTCACTTGAGCCGAGGTCCATAAACGTTACTTAGGTCGTACTTGGACATTTTGTTGAGTCTATCTTTCACTCAAAGAAACATATTTGCGTTGGCAGTTACGCGACAGCGACAGGAATTGGCCTAAGTAAAGTTCTAGATCTTGGACTTAGAATCTTGTTACCAAGTGGAATTTCGACATTTTCAGCTTCAATTATACTCTCCTAAAACATTGACGACAGGTACGGAGCCCACCTATCAGGAGTTCGTTTGTTTTTACATCAAATTACACCTTATTTTCGTAATGCCTCTTAATGACCCATTGTCTAGGGAGCACGGACGTTACCCGCAATCCGTCGGCATCGTGTTGTCTTGAGAACTTCTTTGTTTTACAACAGATTTCAGCAAACAATTTGTCGTCAATCACGTTGGTTTATTACAGAGGTAGATTTAACTGAGACTGATATGATAAGGATCTTAACTTGGAAGATCTTGTAGCTTTTATAAGATATTGGCAATGTAATCTTAGTTACATGGGAATTGTGGCAAGAGAACCATAATTATTGGCTTAACCTTATACCAACTGTGTTGGGGTCGGCATTCCAATACCAGTATTTTACAACTGCCTATCTGACTTCCACGACACAGTAACTGGGTAACATTATA
Organism: Xestia c-nigrum; assembly: GCA_916618015.1. Lineage (NCBI taxonomy): Eukaryota > Metazoa > Arthropoda > Insecta > Lepidoptera > Noctuidae > Xestia > Xestia c-nigrum. The sequence goes on along the minus strand of OU745245.1, from coordinate 4,784,780 downwards.
CACTTGTGAAGACTTGACAAAACAATCGTCCACCCGTAAAGTTGACTAATAATCTAAATGACGTGCTGAGGTACGAAATTGTGACCTGAGAATGTCTAAGAATTCAGTCACGTTATTATTACTCGTGTCTAGGAATTTGTTACGGTTTGATAAGAAAGAAAACTAGTTACATTTGGAATACCTAGGTCCCAGTCAACTACATAAAAACTGTAACAAAAATGAGGTTGCGACAGCTCAAATTAGTTTTTGCCATTTGCACAAGGACAACCGTTTAAAAGAACTTGTCGCGCCAAGAAAATTCTGCGATAAAAACGTATGAAGTAAAACATATTTTCCTCGGGTTCAACGCTTGCTTATTAAAAAAAATGCGATGAACTCGTTACATTGAAATAACATCAACATCAAAACATATCCCTTTTAAAAATAACTTTCTCACATAAAACAAGCTAACTCTTCGCAATAAAAGATTTATGTTCAAAGCTACCTGAACGCGCGAGGTAATGCATTTAACAGCGACCATTATCTGATCTAACTTCCTGCCGCCAGGATAGAAAGAAACAGAACTACACAATTACACACTAAAAGAAGGTTAAAAAGAGACGGAACCCGCAAATTGGCCCCCTAACACCGGACGGGATAATTGTAAGACTCGTTTCTCGGAGGATACACATCGTGATTCTGTTGACAAAAAGTCCGCTGATGTCGTTCTGATTGCTTAGGATGAAATTGATGTCAGATTCGTTTTTTAATCACTTCCTCTTGCTAAACATTCCGAAGCAAAAACTGAGTAAATCCTATGATCAACCTCAGGAAACTAGAAGAGGAGAGAATTGAGAACTGGAAGAGATAATTTGCCGTCAATTCTGAAGTTGGAACGCGAATATAAATGAAATTTTCCTTTTAAAAGGAAAAGTTGGCGCAAGCTAACAGCCCCGAACTAATTGAATGATACAAGAAAAGTTTCTCGTGAAAGATCTTGCCTGTTGAGTAAACTAGCAGAGCATTATCCCGCAGCGAATGAGCAAAGTCCGCAAAATATAAAATCCTACGAAAGCCATTTTAAATTACCATAACTTTTATGTGTTTTCGCGAGTATTCAGCGAAACGAAAATTTGAAAACACATAAGAATATGCATTAGCAGGAATCCTTGACCGCGACAAAGCAGTGCAGGTTAGCAAACAAACAAAAAACTGGGTCAAACTCAATTCGCTAACATAACTACGTAGCTTGTACGTATGTGAGAATTCACAGCAGCCGAAACCCGAACGGGGTCTGAGCCAAACGCGACTGTAATCAGCGTGTCCCGAACTAAGTTAACTTCACTAACGAATTTCAGTTTTAAATTGGGGTCTGCAATTCATATTTTGTTTGTTTAAGGCTGTTGAAGTTCCATTGTTTTAACATTAAATTGTTACAGAAAATACGATGTTCGGTAATATTTTAGGTCCTTCTTCAGTTCAAACAACTGTTCGAAGTGTTTCTAGGAATTTTAAATTACAACGAATAGCGTTTGTCCTTGTTAACAATACTAGATGCTTGAGAATTTTGTACAAAGCTGGAGAAATTAACAAACAACAATTCTCGTAAAAGACAAAAGAGAAGGAATTGTTATGAGATTCCTTGTTTGAGCAAATATTGCTGGCATTTGTTGATTGTTTCATTGCTCGGCTCGCAATTTGCGCGATTGTGGGTTTAGGTTCTGTGTTTAATTTATAGTTTCTGCTAAGTTTAATGGTTTATTTGTGTTATGTGATTTTATGGTAGTACTAATAATAGACTGGATAAAGATTCGCCTCTCGTTAGTTATTATGTCTTTAGTAAATGCAGAGCGGTGTATATCCCCAAACTGCCCAAACTTTTAACTTATCTTTCTAAACGGGGAACTTCTCATAATGTGGTAGATTGGCAAGTAATTCAATAGTCAGACAAAAAAAAATCACCAGATGTTCTTTTGCATTTCTCGAGTATGGTACCTATTATATCAAGACCATAAACCAACAAAATGTTACGAATAACCTAGCACAATTAGCTCCAGGTCTTCAGTTTATGACAGTTCATTCAAGTCTAGAATAATTTAACCGTAAAAGATAATGTTCGCCGCAGATATAGCAAGAAAGAAAATATGAAATCGAGAAGGAAACGTCTAAAATTATACTGAAGTTGGGCAAAAAATAATTTGGCACAAAACTGCGGCACGGTATCTTTGCCGCCAAGTAGACATTTTAATAAATTATTGCTCAGAAATACGTAGGTTATTGTATTTTAGATGTATTGCGTTTCTCAAAACCTTATAAAACTCCGATAATATTTTTCCGCCAGATGATGATACTTACTTGAAATTTACGATGTTTCTTCGTAGATATTATATTAACCAGTAAATACCCTGAAGATTAAAAAGTCTTCTAGCGAATCGCTGAATTACGTTTTAAATTAGCTATTGAAATTTACCGCTTAATTTGTTCAAATTGGCATTGCCCTCAGCATTCCAGCGTAGGCCAAGTATTAATAATTTTGTTATTTCTTAAGTTCCCGGAATACAAAATAATAGAACACCAATTTCCTACATAAACAATATTATAATACAGTTCTTGGAACGTAGAGTAAACTACCCTCCTGAAATTAATTACTTTGCGAAGTTTCAGCAATGTGAAGTATATTTAGTTATACTAGCTTTAGCCCGCGACTTGACCCGTCTAAATATCGCCAAATCCACGGGAGTGTTGTAGGACAAAAGTATCTTATAACCTATCCGAGTTCATGGTATATCCGTGACTCAAACTTTATTTTAATTTTATCTTCCGAATCATTAAAAGCTTCAAAAATATCAATATAGTGGTTTAATTATACAATTTCCAATTACAGAATTGGATCGTTGGCATACGTCAGGGGTCACGCAGAAACGTCAACTTGTAACCATTTGTGACCACAAGCTGGTGGGCGGAATTCGGAATGGGTCACAAAGCATGTACGAATTTTGGCTTTGTTGTGGTGGATCGTTATGTTGTCAAATGCCGGCTGAATGAACGTGCGTTGGATCGAATGTGGTATTGTTTAAATGTGAGTGAGCCGGTGTTATATTCATGTAATAAGTGGTTGGGTAAATGAGTTTTGGTACGCAATGCTGTTTTTGGAAAATGCCACAAACATTTTGAATGCTAAATAGTGGTAAAGTGTTAGTTTGCTTGATAATTTACTGGTGAAATTGTGACCTCCAAATGCCGCAAAAAAGTTTAATTACTGCAGTACTTCCCGTCTCACGAAGAAATTGGCAAGAAACTTTATTTTCGCGTCTACCCGTTCCAGTTACTAAACCAAATTGCTTTAACATAATAATATGATATTTTAATACCCAAAACTTCCCCTGTTATAACTTCAAACAGTTTCAAACGAGAACCTTCGAATCCTTCAAAGTTTCTGTTCGAACTAAGTCGATATTGTAGCGAACATATTCTAGACGTATTCCGGTAATAATTTGCCACAAGTACGGTGTTGTATGGAGGTTCAAGGACCGTTAGTGGCCCCATACCAGTTTATCCAGTGCAGCACTTAGGACAGCTCGTGTAGCCCAGCTGCCGGGTATCGGAAAGGTTCGCCAGATGCTACATACCTATAAGGACAGTCCCAACTATTTAAACTAGGAGTCTTTTTAAGAAACAATCTCTTTTTTGTCTGTATTGAATAACATGGATGACATTTTGAAGAACATCTTGGAGACATTTTACAGCTTAATTGTGGCAGTAACCTTCTCAAATGCCACAAAGGGTTTTAAGTGTCTGCTCACCAAAAGAATGGCAGTTAAAACTTGACGACCGACAACTAAGTTTTTTGTAGACTCGAATAAAAATCGAACAGTTGTGCTTTTAGTTTATGTTTAGTTAGGTAGAATTGAGAACTGTCCAAAATGTCCCTGCAGGTTGTTCCAAAGTTTTCATTGATGAGAACTTTCAAAGGAATGGTTTCAACGGAACACCAAAGTCATACTGCCTTTGATTCGAAATTTTGCTGATTGTCTCAAGCATTTCCAAAGGACTCCTTCGAAAGTAGTATTTTATTATCGGAAAGGGTCGGGACCTTCAACCGTTATTTTGTCATTACGACTTTGTATGCATACTGCATGGAACTCGGAAGGAAGTTGTGCCTTTTATGTACAACCAGCTTTTGGCCGTGGCTTCGTACGCATGGATATCGGAAATTATTTCACAGCAACATACTACCGGGATAAGAATTATCCTCTTCTTCTCCCAGCCTAGCTATCTGTAAAGTTGAAAATGATCGGTGCAGTGTTTTAGGTGTGCAAAAGGATAAGACAGACAGTGTCTTTCGCATTCAAAAAATAATAGCGGCCTGTCCCGGTTTTGCACGAGGGCAATTTTTCGTTGGATCCTGTGAACTTTCAATATTTAATACAAAACTTGTCCTAACAATTAACTCAACAAAAAAATAATTTGTCGAGATATCAAGTGTTGCGTCATAAATTGATAGAAGAACGTGGCTAAAACTAACAGCCGCTCGGGTCGATCTTAAGGTTAATCGGTGCTTGCCTAGGTTGGTCTGTGGATGGGTGACCACTCTTATATACCGAGTTTCCTCCGTGCCTCGGAAAGCACGTGAAGCTGTTAGACCCGGCTGTCATTTGTCCATCTTTGACAATTGTTACAGATAGTCAGTGGCATAAAAAGTCTGACAACCAGTGGTATCGTAATACTCGGTAATTAACTAGGTTGTGGAGATCAGATAGGGAGTCGCTCCATGTAAAATACTAGAATTCAGCTGCTTCCGGTTAGACTGGAAGCCGACCCCAACATAGTTGAGGTTGAAGACAGTATACGGGCTATGGAAGTATGGCATTCAATTAAATTAGGACATGCATCCAAATTTTGTTCCTATTACAACAACTATGTATAGTGGATAACTGTTACGATGATTGCTTAAAACTTGATTGGCTTACAATAATCTTAGTCTACTCATACAAAGATTTAACAAAAGCAAAAGTGTTCTTCTAATTGAGTTTCTTTTTTATTACGCCGATGAGTAATTGTCCATCAATCCAATGGTCTGATTGTGAATGGATAAGAACTTGTTGTGTTTAGGGGTATTTATGAACCTATAGTAAAGGAATTCTATGTGCTTTTGAAAAGTAAGCTCTTCAAATGACTTTTACGAAGTTTGATTAATGGAGAATTGGGGAGAGAAGTAAATGATGAACTATTTTCCGTGAATAAATTCAGCAGTATAGCAAAATAGGTTAACCAATATGCTGTTCATTGACCTACATATTATATTCGGGCTATTCGGCTGTGAATCAGACACAGTACTGTTAACATAGTCATTCTTTCAGACATTTACGATTTTGTGCGTTCAAATAAATATAGCGACTGCTAAGCGTGGGGTTCTGTATGTTATTCTCAATTCAGGTAGTGTTTATGTATTTATCTACGTAGTGTTACCACCCTTTGTCTTTAAGACACAATTGTGACAGCCCGGATTGGAGAATAATGCGAGTAAAGGCTTGTGAGTTTTACAAAAAAAAAAACAGGTTCGAGTCGGACTCTTATATGACAGGTATCGTAACATCGTACTAAGGAAAGCTCCCTTTAATTATTTTTTAATTTACTTTTTTATGTTTGATTTTATAGCGGCAACAGAAATACACATTCTGACAAAATATCAAGTGTCTACCTATAACAGATCATGAGATACAGGACGCTGATAGACAGATGGAAGGACGGAAGGACAGCAGAGGGTCCAGTTGGTTAACCTTCGGGTACGGAACCCTAAAAACGTACTCATAACGTTGAACAGTATGGCAACCTTCAGTGAATGAATAAAAGCTATAAGGAAACGCATAGTCACCCTTTTTTTTGTTTTTTAGGATGGGAAATCATCAAATGACTTCTCCCACTCTGGACGGAGCGGGAGGGAGTGTCAGACTTTTACTGACTAAAACCCATCCATGTTCCTTCCTCGCCCTTTATGTTCCGGGGCCGCGGTATCTCTTTCGAATAGACCCGCAACCAACGCATGGTCACCCTACCATCTAATGACGTCTCGAGAAGGTAATAACTGAAAGCTAAGTAAATTGTGGTGCAATAAAGTCAACATCGAGCTCTTTAAATTGCCTGTAAGTTTATCGTGAGCTAATGTAACTTATGTCTTTCATTATGTTGGTACTAGCTTTACTTATGTCTTAGCATTACTGCAAATTGCCACGGCATTCGTTCTCTAATCTACGCGAATGTATCTACTTAAAATGTAGTTTCAGTTACGTCACTTTATGCTTGTTTTTACTCGCACTGAGTACCTTACGCTTAAACTAATGTTAATTAATTGTATTCGTTTGTTAGAATAGACTAGTTTCCATCATCAATAAATTGCAAATCTAGATGCCATATAAACTAGAGTATTGGAAAATAATAGCCACGTGTTTTTTTGGGTTTGTAAATCAACCACCAGAACATGCTGGTTTCCGCCCAAGTTTATCTACTACAGACCACCTTCATGCTTTAAACCAAATCACGGAAAAGCACATAGAATTTAGAGAACCTTTATATTTGGCCTTCGTGGACTATACGAAGGCATTTGACAGCGTGAAACATGCAGCCTTTTCCTCTTTACAAAATCAACAGTTAGACCAAACCAATCCAACAATATCCCCAAAGTAATTTACAACAATAAATGGGGCATCATCTTATTTGCACCGACTGCTGCCGAATTACAAACAGATGCTCTAAGATCTGAGCACAGCAAGCCTTGAGGTTGGACTAATGATGAATCGGTCAAAGACAAATCATGACCAAAAGCACAAAAAGTAGGGTTGAGGTAGATGGGCAAGAAATCCACTATGTCGATGAGTACATTTATTTGGACCAGCTAGTTTCCTTCGAAAACAGGCAAGACAGAGAGATCGGTCGTGTCGAGAACGCCTGGCTCTTGGAGGCGTTCTCGACATCACAATCGATCTCTCCGTCTTCTACTGGTCCATGAAGTCGTTGATGAAGGGTGACCTACCTTTATCCCTGAAGCGCAAACTCATCGACATGTCCATTCTGGCCATTCTAACCTACGGTTCTCAAACTTGGTTCCTGACCGAGTCACAAAAGTCTAAACTCGAGGTGGCGGGCAGCGTCGCCGAGGGAGGCCTCGAAAACGCTGGCGTGACAACTTAAAAGGGTTTGCGAGAGATTGGCCTCAGAGAGCCGCACGTATGATAACATCATACAGCGCATCTTCGTCAACTTTGGTTTACGTGCTTTTCAACTTCATTGAAAATCGATTTAAGGCGATTACATGAGCTAAACGCGAGTTTTATAATTACTGAAAGTATATGATACACTGCTTTAAACAAGACCAGAAAAATATACGATATTCTTCAGGATATATGCTAGCATGATACTCGTACTGTTTTGAAAACATAATACAATTAATTTGGCTCGATAAAAAGAAATCACGAACTTATCTCTAAAAATATCTTTCAAACAATAAAAAACATACTAATATACATACGATCATTCTGATTTTTTGGCAAATAATTCTAAAAGCAAAATATTAACATGATACTGTTTTAGTTTTTTAATCCAATTAATAGTTTTTTTGTAAATCGATCGAAACCACTAATTTCGCGTTATTTGGCCCGCAGTGGCTGACGAAACAACCACTTTGTAGTGCAAGCTGATTAGAACTTTATTCTAACAGCATTTCAAACGAAGTTTGAACCACCACAAATAGAGTTGCTAATTTAGCTCGTCTAAGCGCCTTAAGAATTTAACAGATTGTAGTAGCTTGATGTGTCGTGCTTGAGGCGTCTGTACTTAGTTCAAACGATTCCCACGACATGCCGACCAGATAAGGTCTGATAACAGTGTACCTTCGTTTTTCTTTTGATTCCCATGCTATGATATCTGTCAAGACACGAGTGAAACATGTGTGTCATACCGTAGAATGTACATGGTAACAATAATGGATTTAAAAGCTAGATAAATGCATGAATAAGAACTAAGTTATTTACATTCTTTGCGCCTTAAACACGTGGAATATTTGTAACAATAACTTAGGTACAATTGCATTTTTATTTATTTTTAAGATCGAAATCTATAAGTACCTACTTATAATACCTTACCTATATTTGTGTTGTCATAATTATTATATTGAAACTAGTGACCCACCCTGGCTTCGCATACGCGTAATGGAGACATAAACGTTTCTCTTAAATCAGTATATATCTATTGATGAAAACCGTATATAAATCCGTTGTGTAGTTTAGACATAAGCATACAAGTTACAGCGGGAGCGACTTTGTTTTATACTTTTTTTTAACTTAATCTGAGCTGTCCCACTCCTGAGCTTTTTCTCGGTGTTGCGCCTCTTAATCTAAATATATATAATTCAAAGGTGACTGACTGACTGACTGACTGACATAGTGATCTATCAACGCACAGCCCGAACCACTGGACGGATCGGGCTGAAATTTGGCATGCAGGTAGATGTTATGACGTAGGCATCCGCTAAGAAAGGATTTTGATCAATTCTACCCCCAAGGGGATAAAATAGGGAATGGAAGCTTATATGAAAGTCCGTCAGTTTTAAAGTTAGGATCTTCTAATTTTGTGTTTAGGCTGACGATTGAAAATTAATTTATGCGTGTTTCAGCGTTTTTGATAACTTCACCCCGAAGGCTTATACAGGGGATGAAATTGTATGTGAAAAATCCTTAATTTTCGACGTAAAAAGTACAAAATTTGTTATCTGGGCTTATGATTGGAAGCTGACGCAACGGCTTTATTGGAATTTCAAACCTTGAGGGGTGAAAAAAGAGCAACATTTTGGTTTAATTAAAGTTTTTATTTTTTGAGTCACCTAAAAGTATCAAAGTTAGTAAGTCCTTGGTTTTTTTTTATTTCAACCCACAAAGGGGTAAAAGGGGGGGATGAGGTTTTGCATTGTAGTTGTTCATTCGTTCACGAATAACAGACAGCAGCAGCAGGAGAGACCTTTTGCAGCAGTGCAAGTTAATAGTATAGGCCGTACACAAGTTAATAGCACACGTGACTTCGCGGCTGGCAGTACTTAATGTTTTGTAGGGACCTAGGTAAGCAGAAGATTATGGACTTACGGCAGGAGCAGAAAAAGAAAGTATGGCAGCCGCCGCTCCTGTGGGTGCCGCCCGCTCGCACCAACTTGCTGCAGCACGCGCCGCTGACGCGCGCGCTGCGTGCACTCAATATGGTGACACAACAGATTGATTGCTTCAATTGTACACTGAGCGAATTCACACGGGCCGCATTTTGCGCAATTACTTTAGTTTGTCAGATTAATTAATTTATTCAAAACATAAATAATTTAACTTTAAATATAACTGCTCTATTGTATTAGGTACCTAAACCTGTAATAATAGTTGTATGTGTTGTTCAAATAAATAAATAAAATAAATAAATAAATAAATTATGTATAGTAGAATGAGATAGAATGAGTAATTGTCGATATGGTATTTGATACCAACTAGATTTTTTTATTTTGTAGATTTCTGTTTTTTTTCTCTTCTGCATTTCTGATCTTACTTTTGATGAATGAAGATGAAGTCAAAATAAAAATCAAAAATGGCGCCGACGAAAGTTTTTGGATTTTTAATCATGGGTGTCGTTTCCGTGGTTTTTGGTGTCGCTGATAGTGAAAATGAGGTCAAAATGAACACGGGGAAAAAAGTTAACAGAAGCAAAAAAAAACAGTTTTCCTTTTTTTTCTACGGCTTCCCCTGACACGATTTTCACCCTGCGCCACTGTTAGGTAGAGGTCTATCTAATCCTACACCCACATTTCGCACATTTAGCTTAATCCCATCAACCGGGCACAAATAATACAATAACACTTTGCCCGTCCCGCAAATCGAACCCAGGACCTCATGCTCAGTAGCGCTTGCGACAACTCGAACAACGATGCAACGATGCTGTTGAACTTAAAATCATCCCCTATTGATTCAGTTAACTTTGTGAACGACTTTTTTGTGAATGTTGGTAAACAGCTAGCTCAGAATATACAATTAAATGGAACCCTGCCCAGTTCTACAGGTGAGTCGTCTATTACTCAGCCAAATTCATTTGCACTCTACGAGACGGACTTAGGTGAAGTTAATTCGATCTTAGCTGGTCTAAAAACTTCAAGCGCCCCTGGCTGGGACAACCTAACGACTGGTTTTCTAAAGTATATTAGTAGGGAAGCAGTTCCGATTATAACACATCTTGCTAATTTATGTTTTAAAACAGGCTTATTCCCTGAACCGCTTAAACAATCCATTATTACACCTGTACACAAGGGCGGAGACAGAGACGATGTTAATAATTATAGACCCATATCAGTTTTACCCATAATTTCAAAAATAATAGAGAAGCTTATAAATAACAGACTACTTAAATATTTAGACAAATTTGGCTTACTTTCAAACTCTCAATATGGATTCCGTCAAGGTTTATCAACTGAGGATGCAGTAACTGATCTAACAAATGTAGTAGTTGATAGTCTCGACAGTGGTAAGAAATGTATAACTATATTCTTAGATTTGAGAAAAGCATTTGACACCGTCTCTGTTCCGATCCTTGTGAACAAATTGGAACAAGAATTTGGAATAAGAGGTATCCCACTAGATCTACTTCGGAACTATCTTTCAAATAGAAAACAGAGAGTAAGAGTTGGGGACTATATCAGTGAAGACGCACAAGTATCATACGGCGTACCTCAAGGAAGCGTACTAGGTCCAACATTATTTTTGACCTATATTAATGACCTCTGCAACTTGAGCATCAAAAATGCCAAAATTTTCGCTTATGCCGATGATACAGCTGTTGTTTTTTCAGGGAAGACCTGGAAAGAGGTCAAAGAATATGCTGAGTTGGGCATGACAGTAGTAGCTAAATGGTTAACAGGTAACTTACTCACATTGAACACCTCTAAAACAAATTTTATATGTTTCAGTATTAATAATCGTACCCAGCCAGATAATAACTTTAATTTAAAAATTCATCAATGTGACAATATAAATAATCTTAATTGCAACTGTCCAACAATAAATAAAGTAACTCACACGAAATATCTAGGAGTGGTTGTAGACCAAAGGTTATCTTGGTATCAACATCTCGAACAAGTCACTAGCAGAATTAGAAAGCTAAGCTGGTTATTTAACTCATTACGACATGTCGCCCCAAAAAAATTGTGTACTCGTCAAAATTCACCAAGAAATCTTCTGAATGAAATATATATCTCTCTTGTACAATCAGTTTTGACGTACTGCATCCGTGTTTGGGGAGGGGCTAGTAAATCAAAATTCATAGATGTTGAGCGTGCACAACGCGCTTTAATAAAAATTATGTATTTTAAGAAATTGAGATATCACACAGACGAACTATTTCGGATCAGTGACCTGCTCTCTGTGAGAAAATTATACATTGTACAGACCATCTTGAAAATGCACAAAACTTTACCATTTGACTCCTCCAAATTAACAAAGAGACGAAAGGACAATGTTGCACAAATTCCCCAATCACGAACTCGGTTTGCTAGAATACAATTACATACACGTTCGGCCCATTTATATAATAAGATAAATAGGAAAATATACATTTATACAAAACAATACTATGACTGCAAAAATACTTTGATTAATTGGATAAAACCGCTAAGCTATGATGAAACAGAAGCTCTATTAACACTTGTGTCATAATGCTTGTTTCTGTCATCTTGAATGGATGCACGCAATGGAGTGCAACAGTTTACGTGCACACTTATTAAACACACACACAAACCTGCTCACACATTCACACGTTTTCGCAAACACTCACAACTACACACACACATACTCACACACACACACACATACTCACACACACATACTCACACACACACACACATACTCACACACACACACACATACTCACACACACACACATACTCACACACACACACATACTCACACACACACACACTAATACTGTATGTTTATAGAATAATAGAAAAATAATAGTATAAATACTTGGTTTAAAAGAGCGGAGTCTCTCAATACAGGCATTTCTTGCTTAAAGGGAGGCTCCAATCACTATTTTTGTTGTACTTATGTTTAAGAAATAAATGATTTTTGATTTGATTTTTGATTTTTGATTTGATGCAGTCTCACACATGACCCATCAATATTTTCACGCGAACGAAGTCGCGGGCAACAGCTAGTATATTAATAATATTTTTTAGCTACAAAAAGCAACAAATTTCGGTGTTTTTCTTTTAATTTGGCTGATTTTACACCGCCATTTTTAGACCCTCAAGCAAGCCATCCTAGGTGTCCCGTCATCTTCTCTTCTATGTGTCGTAACCTCGTGTAACTGTCTCAGGGCTCTAGTTTTGTGATACGCGGGCCTACAGCTTTTCCGACATGGCCAGTCCGATTTTAGTCAAACGACTTTTTGAGGTAGATTTGTCAGCAATTTGAGTGTGAAAAGATAATAAAAGAGAGTTTTCATAGCACCACAATAACAACATACCATTGCATAGTGAATTAACACTTGAACAACACCAGTGGCAAAATAATTGAGCTAAACTACAACATCCTGGAATCAACAAATTACATCAATCTAACACTATAAAGTGTAAATTGCTCACATTATACACACTGCACATCAATCAATATTGATATCATAACATCCCTTTATTTCTGTAGCATTCAGTGGAGGCATACAGAAATCAACACATCTCTCTCTATCTTTCCCAATAAACTTTAAACCTAATGCTTTAGCAATAAAGTTGAAAATCTATTTAGGAAATTTGACAGTAGAATAGTACACTCACAATATGTCAGCTGGTTTTGTTTAACTTTAAACATTATGTAATATGAGGTGAGTGTATTAGCATCAAACAGGGACATTCTGAACTCCAGGCTGCAACTGAGAAATTCTTGACATTCCAAGAGACAAACCAAGTATCACTTGTCACAGATAATATAATACTAGTGCACTTGAGTTTAGAATCAAAGCTAAGACTTCCAAATCCAGGCGCCTGTGCAACTACCTACTACAGTGTAGTAGGTAGTTTACTTTGTACTCCTATAACGGTGTAGTAACTACACCGTTTTTTTGTACTCCTATAATGGTGTAGTAACTACACCATTATAGGAGTACAGTGACATCAATCTGAAGGTTGTTCCAGGTCTGTTTGTTTGTGAGTTTATATGTATGTAAATTAATCTATACTAATACTAGCTGACCCACGCAACTTCGTCTGCGTCACATAAGAGAGAAAAATGAAAGGAAAACAAAATCCCCGTTATTGAAACATTTTCATTCCTGCTCCGCTCCTAATGGTCAAAATAAAATATTGGTATTCAGCTGCAGCTGCTAAGACTGGAAGCCAACCCCAACATAGTTTGCAAAAGGCTAGGCAGATGATGATGTAAAGTTTCTATTACCTACATTATGCACACTGCTCATCAATCAATATTATTGATGTTCTGCGATCTAAATGTAATAGGTATTGATAAAACCAGTAGTGCTACCAATAATAACATTAAGATAGCAGACATATCAGTTTCAATTACTCACGTTTTTTGATAAGGTTGGGTGTTAGGGATTAATAAAATTGAGTAGGATGGATGGATTTTTTAAGGGTTATTTTAAGACTTCATTATTTATGATTGTAATGGTTTTGAGTGGTCCATTTGCGCTTCTCGTGGACATCAATGATTTGTAGCAATATCACAGTGTGGTGCAGTCCACTCGCCCTTACAGAGATGAAGCATGTATCTCAGCAGAATCAGCTGATTATGCCAGTCAGGTTTCAGGCATATTTTCAAATTACTTTATATAATTCTTTTAGAAAACGCTGGTGTGACGACTTAGAAGCATTTGCGATAGATTGGCCTGAGAGAGCCGCACGTAGAGAGGAGTGGAAGACTATGGGGGAGGCCTTTGCCCAGCAGTGGGACAATACAGGCTAATAAAAAAAAGTAAAAAAAACTTTTAGCACAAAAATGTACCGAGGCAGACCTTAATGCCATAGTGGATAGTTTCTACCTCTCAACCTTTCAGTTCAAGGTACTACTTATGTATTTTTGCTAACTTTACTAATGCTATCAAAATAGGCATTTACTTACACTACAGTATATATGTGTGTTTATTTTTCACCTTCAAAGCTAATGAGAGCAGTTTAGATTAAAATAATGAAATGGAATTATTTATTTATTTATTTATTTAAACTTCATGTACAATAGTGGTACATAGGCGGACTTAATGCCACAAGGAAAAAACAAAGGAATTGACTTTAGATCAATTAATTAAGAATATCAATAATGATCTATAAACTAATAACATAGAAAACCAATTATTAGTAGAGAGCTTTATTGTAATTAAGTACTGTCTGATTAAGTAGAATTGTTACTAACCCTATGGAATCCGGTCTGGAAGAAAAAAATCTATTCTATTGTATTCTAATTATTTTTATTTTATAGTGATGCAAACTTACTCAAGTATTGCAATACTTATTGATTGATAGGTCTGTGGATAATATTCATAATAGATCAAGATTAGATAAGATTCTAGTTGGATATTTATTTTTAAGTAGTTAAAGGTATGAACTTCTAAACAGGTTTAGCTATATATGGCTCAGATTATAGGCAACCAGTGGTGGTTCATGCTGAATTTTGCACTTTAAATATTGTTTCCGATACCATGCCGCGTTGGAACTAATTCAAATTTCAAACGTTTGTGTTCATCGATGCGTGAAACTTTATTTGATAACACGAATGATACAATATTTTAATGTTCGACCATAGAAGTCTCAAATCACGTAATACATTACTTCCTTATAAAAGGACAAACAACACAAAAACAGTTAGACTATGAATGCAATACACAAATAAAAAATGAAAACAAAAAATACTTACCGATACACGTTGGTCACTTTCTTGTAAATATCCAACACTGGCCTCCACAAAACTTTGCGAATAATCTCACTAAACACTTACACTGCTGTTTGTTCAGTTTTGTTGTATATTTCATTCAAAAATGCAAGGATAATCACAACAAAGGAAATGTTTGAAACGATACACACACTGCCTTTCGTTTGTTGATTTGACATTGGGAAATTTGACACTTTGAGAGCTGCAAGTTACAATGACAAATTGACTGCTGACGTTTCATTTGTTACTAGCTTCACACAACACTTGGTCGGTAAAACAGGAGTTAAATGTTTTGTTTTAGCGCTACCTATATTAACGTTACCAAAGTAACTTAGGTGATAAGTTGTTGCTAATATTTAAAGATTTCAAACTCAAATTTAGTTAGTGTGTGTTTTTTTGTTAACTATAACTGCCTGATTATTTTGTTTGAAACACTTACGAGTGTGTGGCTTACTTCACGTTTTTATGTATGAAGTGTTTGTTTTCTTTATATCCTAGATGGCGTTAAAAGCGTTTCAGGAATTAGTTTCGCAAACAATCGAAAGATGTCACTAAACGCTGAAATTCATATTATGGAAATTCTAAATCCAAGCCGACTTTAATTCGCGAGCTTCCGTTTTTGTTCGATTCTTAACCTGAAAAACATTCTCATTTTGGATCATTCTAAATTGTAATGATGGTTGATATCATAGGATCTAGCTAAGCTACCTAGAACTTACCTACCTAAAATTAGTAGGTACTTAATATTATTTTCATTACTCATACTCGGAACGTAGGTCTGAAGTTACCTGAGGAAAGGATTGAAAGTAATACTTTTCAGCCCTAGGGAGAATTGCTTTCAACTGACAGCTATCAAATTATCAAAAAAAAATTGTTCTATTTTCACCTTTCGATTGAACCATGTTCCGACTTCTATACAGCCTCTAAATTACAGCGCGATGTAAAATTCAAATAACATAAAATTCTGTATTAATTAAATAATATATATTCTTTTTAAAAACCTTACACTTTATTATTTGGTTACAAACATTGCTTTAAAATAACATAGATTTGGTCAAAATATTTACTATTTTTTCGGTGACGAAAGTGAAAACTAAAGGTTGAATAGCCCACCACAGAGAAAAAAACAAAATAGGTAGGCGGGAAAGCGGCAATCTGATCTTATTTTTTTTTTCGAGTTGTTTCGTGTTTTTATTTTTATTTTCCTTGTATTCGTAATGAAAAGCACAGTGTTTACCTCGGGTTATAGACTTATTTAGTCCCTCGAACTATTAGCGCCCGCGCTACGATTGGGCGCCAAACCCTTTCTCGGGACTAAATAAGTTACTTTCACTCCTAGGATAACAATGTAAGTACCTACCTACTATTAAACTGACATATTTATCCAGATCATGAGTTAGATTGTTCAAAAATAATTGTTGTGTAAAAAGTAGATGTAGGTAGGTAGAAAGGTAAGTAGCGAACCCCTAGTTACTTTTTGTTCTGAGTATTTCCGTTCTTCTATTGTATAACGAACGGGCTGTAGTAGGCAACCCCACGTCAAAACCATTAGAGTTTGGGAAAAGTCTTACCAATGACAGTTGATAAAAGTTCGTTTTGAGAAAAAAACAATGAGTATTTCTTAAATAGGTATCTGGTGACTGATGATGATATACTTAGGTACTGTAATACTAAACTGAGCGAAGAACTGACTGAAATGGGTTAGAAGCATGACTGTGCGAGTCGAAATGTTACCAGTAACTTGCTAGGCTTGTTGGGTTAGGTTAGATTAGAACAGTGTGACCACACACTTAGAGCCGAGTGAGATTAGCGAGCGGTTCAGCGGCAGCGGCTGGCGGGCGCTTCGTCTAAGTAATTGGATGCGTATTTTTAGTCGTTCCTAAAAACGACCCTTCACTCTACACGATTTATTGTATTTTCAGGCCTTTGTGTTCCAGACACGCGGTATTTCTTTCAAACAGTCCCACAGCCCCGGCGGGCATCAACCCTTGCGAACCCCTTCCTGTGTGCTGACATATCTTTAAGGCACGCGTGTAACACATAGTCGTAAGACGGACGCACGGCGAGATAGCCCATTATTCACTGTCCAGAGGCCGCGTCTACGGTTAACACACCGACATGCGACACCCAGGGCGTCTCGCTAGCATGACTGCTTTGCAGAAGGAGGTGACGGCTTGCCATTCCCTCTCGCTCCGGACCATGGATTGAACTAAGGCCGAATGCGAGTAAACGCCGCCGTCGATCACCACTACAAGGACACGGTGGTGCTCCGCCCAAGCAGGGAAAGTGTGCTCCACCGTGTCCTCCGGGCTTTCTCGCAATGATTACACACACCGAATCGTGCAGCAAACGCTCGGGCGTTTCTTACTGCACGATTCGGTGCAACCTTCCGAAACACAGTTATTCGCCCATTAAATATGTATCGTGTATTCGTGTTTACCGAGTGAATTGTGGTAAACCATGATTATTGAATAGTTCGGGCTTTAACCATTAGAGTTTGGGAAATCTTAGGATTTACCGACATATTATGGCGGTATGTTCTTAACTAATTCTTACCTTAAACTTGTATTGTATCTATTGTACAACGGGCTGGTGTCCGCAACTTCACTTAGAGCGTATTTTGCGTACTTATGGGCTTATAATTCCGAACAACATAAAAAAAAAAACAAAATTATTATCCTGTTGCCACAGATATTATAATATATCTGTTTCTCAGAACTTTCTGCCCATTTTCCAATAATACTACATAGGATCTATCTTTATCCCCTTCTTTTACAATTTTACCTGGGATTAACTTATTCCTATTTCTAACTCTAATATGAACATTTTGTCCATTATACAACCTTATTTTTTGTTTATACTAAACCCGGAAAGGGGTCATTGTACTCATCATTTTGAACAACTTTTTCTATGGGACGAACCCTGAAATCGCGAAAAAAAAATCAGCTGTTCCCTACATTTATGTTCGCATAACTCGTCAAAATGTAGGGAACAGCTGATTTTTTTTTCGCGATTTCAAGGTTCGTCCCATAGAAAAAGTTGTTCAAAATGATGAGTACAATGACCCCTTTTCGGGTTTAGTATAAACAAAAAATAACCCTGTAGAATGTCATTCCTTTACCCTAAACATTTTAATTTGTCCACATCACGATATGGCATGCCACAGTAAAAACTGAAAAAAGTATCAAATTGCTCACTTATTTTAATTGAATAACCCTACTTATTTAATGACTGAATTATACAGGGTGTAAACCACCTCATCACAAAGCCGTTAACCAAGCATTCTGTACATCAAACTAAGTAACTTTACGCAAAAATTATTGCTGGGAAACAACTTTTTGACGTGATAACGTCTTATAAATTGATAATACCAGCAACACTCATGAAAAATAGTAACGTTCCATGTTCCATAGTAACGTTCCACCGTTCCACGTGTTTTATTACATAAAATAATGATTATGACGTTTTTTGCGGAGTTTTAAAACAGGCCGACTCAAAAGTGTCCTTGTTACGTAACATCTCAAACGGTAAATGATAAATGATAAATGATAAACGATAAACGATAAATGATAAATGATAAATGATAAATGATAAATGATAAATGATAAATGATAAATGATAAATGATAAATGATAAATGATAAATGATAAATGATAAATGATAAATGATAAATGATAAATGATAAATGATAAATGATAAATGATAAATGATAAATGATAAATGATAAATGATAAATGATAAATGATAAATGATAAATGATAAATGATAAATGATAAATGATAAATGATAAATGATAAATGATACATGATAAATGATAAATGATAAATGATAAATGATAAATGATAAATGATAAATGATAAATGATAAATGATAAATGATAAATGATAAACGATAAACGATAAATGATAAATGATAATTGATAAATGATAAATGATATATGATAAATGATATTTATTCAGCAAGTAGGTTTTCTCAAACACTTTTACACGTCATTTTGACGTGATAACGTCTTATAAATTGATAATACCAGCAACACTCATGAAAAATAGTAACGTTCCATAGTAACGTTCCATAGTAACGTTCCACCGTTCCACGTGTTTTATTACATAAAATAATGATTATGACGTTATCACGTAAATCTATCGTCCGTAAACCGACTTTACAGACAACCAATTTTTTTTTTTGAGGTTATAAATCATGTTTTGTGGTAGAACTCAATGTAACGCATTTAAAACATTATGCTGATGAATGGATTGAATAGTACGAGGGTCGTGGAGGTGTTTAAAGTCAAAATCTTACAAAAAAATCTTAAAAAACTCCCCCCCCCCATATCTCCGTAACTAGAAGGTTCTCAGGTATGGTGTAGAACAAAAAAAATATCGCAATGATGGGAAGAACAAATGCCGTTCGGCTTCGTAAAGAGGTGTTTTACACCCTTTAGGTTGTGTTGCATAAAAAACGCCAAAAAGACAACGGAACGTGTTGAGTGTAAAGATACTTATGTACCTAGGTAGGTACACAATTTGGTTGCATGTACCAACCTGAGTACCTACCTACTTATCTATAGGAAGGGAGTTCCTTCCTACCCAGGTTGGTACGCATTGTTGCCTTCCTATCTAGATACAAGTTAAGGCGTACATGTACCCCGGGGTTGCGGGCCTGTTCCGGGGTTGCGGGCCTGTTCGAAAGAGATACCGCGGCTCCGGAACGTAAAAGGCGAGGAAGGAACATGGATGGTTTTTAGTCAGTAAGAGTCTGACACTCCCTCCCGCTCCGCCCAGAGTGGGGGGGTCATTTGATGATTTCCCATCCTTAAAAAAAAAAAAAAAAAAAAGGCGTACAGGTACATCCATTTACAGTTGCTCCTTAGTTCGTATAGAAGAACCAGGTACCTACCTAAGTCCGACCGTTTGTCTGCCCCTATGCACTGATATCGGCAGAGCAGCCCCGGCTCTTTTCAATGCTCTTTTACTAAGTAGGAATTAAAGTGGACTTAGGGTTGCTGCAGTACTGCTACTTAAGGCACAGCCCTAAATTCTTAAGTAGTTTATTGAGAGGAGGATAGCTAGGAACCTAATTCAAAGAGAAGGTACTTAGGTAACCAATTGAGTTAGCTAGGGGTAGTGCTGAAGTCTGGACTCATAAAGTTTTAAAGCTTAGTACTCGCCTATTGCTTTCAAATACTAGAGGTACCAATTTATATTCTTCCAACCACCAATTTATTTAGGTCTTTGAAAGCACCAAAGACCATGAAGCTAATTGATTTACTAAATAAGTTAGTCGTAAGGTATTCAAACCGTGATTTTAACCGACAATTCCAAAATTACATGATCGTCATTCATTTCCGTCCATATTTTCCCCAATTGCCAAAGCTTGCAGTCATAACTTCATCAATGTCAGAGTACAATACATACCTACCCTTCGCAGCTACAAAAATCAATGACATCCAACCATGTTCAACCAGAACTCAATACCCGAAAATGTGTAACTAAGCAACGTGCAAACGACACAGTCTATATACCTAAGCGTAACGCACTGTATCTATTATAAATCACATGTTTTGTATATATGTGTTGTTGTCAGGGGAATAAAGACATAAATCACGAAAGGTCAGTACTGTATATCTAGTTAGTTATGTAGTAAATTGCTTTGATAGTGTAGGTACTATGTACGTGTTGGCGCTTTGTCGATTTTTCCAACGTGTTCACGGAAAGGTGCTTCGTAATCTATGTGAATGAAAAACGTGGTAATTGAAATGGGGTTCGTAGGGTTAATTATCGAGTAGAATTTTATAAAGATTCTAAAGATTAATTAGAATGCTTTGTTAAATTGGTTTTTGTAGAGGTAAAGAAAGGGTTTGTTGAAATTATTGACCAAATAAAAGGGCGTCTTTCTATGGCCCTACGCATTTGAGGTGATTGAAACATTTATTTTAGCCAATAGGTAATTCTTTTTAAAAGTCCCATTCCATATTTAGTTATTAGTAGGTATACCTACTAATAAAAAAAGTTATGCGTGACAATGGCTACTTAAAAAACGTCTCATTTAGGACCTTCTCCTTTTTATCGTCGGTTATTAAACGATTTATTTTATTTAACTAAGTACTTATTCTTTGTCATAACAGTTTAAGATCCAAGCAGCCTCTCGGATTCTCTCAGTAAGGCTTTTCAGCTATTGAGACACCTTTTTAATTCTTTTGTGTAAATCTGAAAAACAAATTATGTTCTTCGTTCAGTAATAATTACATTCAGATAGAGAGGTACCAAAATTATCAGTAGTAGTACCCTATCTTTATTTCTAATTTGCTGAGTCGAACTTTGCATCTTAATTTCTAATTGTTCTGAAATAAGTAGATAGGTGTAAGCAGAATTTGCAACCATTTTTTTTTCTCGTAACCATGTAAAAAATGCACCCCCGATTGATTTTTGATTGATTTGATTTTGATATTGATATTCACTAGGCAGATAATGGTCTTTATTGATTTGCAAGTAAGCAAAACTCTATGAAACACAAAAAAAAAGCATTGACAGGAATCATAACATTCCTTACATCAAGTCAACATATCCTCTGTGGAGAAGTAACTAATAAATAAGTTACAACCTTAGTAAAACTAGGTACCAGTGTTTTTAACTGATCCAATTCCGTTACTACAGCGCTGTCGCCAGAGACTGTCTTCCTCCAGTCTACCAACCTTCAGTTTTATATCCCAATGCTTCATACCCGAACCCCTAAACCTATCATAGAGCAACCATAAAATACCCAAAACGTTTAAAAACTATACAAAAATGAATTTATTTGATAACGTATGGGGACGTCGCGTGCCGTACCCAGCATTTACTATGTAAATGTGGACATGCATGGCTCATACGTGCATTTGATAGCATCAGTAACTGATAAAACGGTTATTTAAATAAAATAACCGTTTTTATCGTTATTTTACCTGTACCGTTATACAAAACGATATTTTACGTAACCATCAATGGAAATGCAGATGCCTAAATACCTATTTATGTATATTATCGTTTTATTTGAACATTAACAACCCTTTAATTTAGTATACAAATACTTGGTTTTGGGGGAACCCTTCTCAAAATGTTGATAGTAAATCAGAAGTTCCGTGTTTTATGAAAATTAGGCAAGTCACGGTCGGTTTGGCACATGTAACGTGAATCTACGACCACTGCTTTGGTTGATCATTTATTGAATATCCTGGTAATACCATTGATCAAGTTTTAAACCCTTTGCTTATCGATGCTTTACAGATTTATGTTGCCTACTGAGGAGGTAACGTTTTGGAATAACGTTTACATTTTCAACTATTTATTTCCTTTGATTCTTGGAACTTTTGTTTACTAAACCCCCATTTTACTTTACTTTAGCTAGTCTGAAGCCTGGCTGAACTAATTGGTCTCTATTTCTAGTACTGTAATTGTGTCTATCCCCTCTTTTACCAAAAAGATGCAGATTTTTTCTGACATACATTATGTTTTCGTAGATGTATTGACAATGTACAGTCATGATGTTAATTTTCTTAAACAGTTCCCTTAGAAAATCGCGCCTACGAAGATTGTATAATTATGGCTCTTTTTTGCAGAATGAATATAGACTCAATGTCGGCAGCCCGTCCCCATAACAAAATGCCATAAGACATTATACTATGAAAGTAACTAAAATAGACCAATCTAACGGTATCTATATCAGTAAATTGACGGATTTTTCTATTAGCATATGCCGCTGAACTTAACCGCCCCGCTAGAGATGTTATGAGAACGCCATTGCATTCAAGTTTCTCCTTATTCAATACTATATCACAGTCGCTACTTTTAACGTTCCGTAAAGCAAATCTTATGCATTTCGTTTTTTTGTCATTTAGAACTAAATTGTTTGCTGTGAACCAATTATGGACTTGAAGTAGAGCATTATTCACGTCATCTAGATTTTGGGCTCGTCTATTTATCTTAAAAAATAAGGAAGTGTCATCGGCAAATAACACCATATTTTGAGGTTGTTTTTTCAGCAAATAGGGTAGATCATTTATATACACTAAAAAGAGAAAAGGACCTAATATTGAGCCTTGTGCAACCCCCATTTTTTGCTTTTAAGCCCTGTGAATTAACACCATTTATTTGAACATATTGCTGTCTTCCAGCAAGCAAATAATTAAAAATGTAGAAGCACTTAACCAAATTAAGTTTAGGTCTGATCACCGACCAGTCCGTATTAATTTGTTTTTAAATGAAGATTCACCGTCACAAACTACATAATACAAAATTCAATAAACGTTTGGATAAAACCACATTAATCTCGAACAAAGAAACATTTGATGTAGATATTAAAAATTGATTTAACCTATTAGAAACAAAGTTTTCATAAGAAGCACAAGAACAATATGAAAACATAAAACACGTTTTGAAAATAGAAAGCCAAAATATCAAGAGCCGTAGCAAAAAACAAAATAAACTCACCAATTACACAATTCACCTTATCAAAGAACGACAGGCAAAGAATTTTCAGACTTTAGATTTCAGAAAGCTCGATCGCAAAGTAAAGAGAAACATACGACAAGACATTAGAAATTACAACACACAACTCGCTGAGGCAGCTCTAACCAACAACCGCTCCTTAAGATCTGCCATGCGTGGTATGGATGCTGGCAGGTCTACTGAATCACTTCGAGTTGGAGAACCATCCATACTACCTTACATTTGCAACCTTTTCAACACTATCCTCAAGACAGACATCTTTCCTAGTAACTTCTGTCATTCGAACATAATTCTGATATACAAAAAAGGTGATAAATCCGATATTGGTAATTATCGCCTCATCAGCTTTGTCTCGCACCTTTACAATTGTTTTATCAAAATCATCGAAAACCACTTATCAGGAACATTAGACCTCCATTAATCTCCAGAACAAGCTGGATTCCGCCGCGGCCTTTCGACTGCTGACCACCTACAGTCTTTGAACCAGATCATTGAAAAACACCAGGAATTCAATCTACCGTTATACCTCGCATTCGTAGATTACTCACAAGCTTTTGACAGCTTAACACATACCGCAATATTTTCTGCACTCGGCAAACAAAACATTGAACCTACATAAATATACAGCTGTTGCGAAAAATATATCAGAACAGCACAGCAGCCATACGCCTATTTACCACCAGGCCAACTTTTCTCATTCAGAGAGGAGTCAAGCAAGGCGATCCACTATCTCCCAAACTCTTCACAGCTACGCTGGAAGAGGTTTTTCAAGAGATAAACCCACACTAGCAGGAGTGAGGGTGTTGTCGTCGGCGGAAAGAGGTTAACTAATCTTTGTTTCGACGACGATATTGTCCTTTTTTCTTCCTCAGCAGCTGAGCTAGGGCTAATGCTCGATGACGTCCGCCGCCCAGCCGAATAACTGGACCCGAGGCGGTGGCGCGTCGCGGGAGGAGTACACCTCACTCCCCCTGCAGACCTCAGGAGGCCCGCAGTGGCGGGCCGGCACGAGCCGGGGATCGTGGAAGGCGCACTAGTTCCCATGATTCCCGGTGCTAGTGTGGGAAGGGAACACCGGGGTGGTTTTTAGTCAGTACGAGTCTGACAGGCCCCTCCGCTCTCCCCAGGGCGGAGAACATTCATTGAGAATTTTCCACGCCGGCAACAAAAAAAAAAAAAGGTCTAATGCTCAATCAACTGAGCCACGCCAGTCTCCAAGTCAGGCTTTCAATGAATATGAGTAAAACAAAACTCATGACGACAGCACAGAGCGTAGATAGAGGTTGGGGGTGTGGTGATTGAATATGTCCATGAGTACATATACCTCAGCCAGATAGTCTCTTTCCAGGTAAGACAAGATAAAGAAGTTGCTCGACGCACCGAGAACGCCTGGAAGAGCTACTGGTCCATGAAACATCTTATGAAGGGACTTAAGCGAAAGCTCATGGACATGTGCATTCTCCCCATCCTTACCTATGGAGCGCAGACGTGGTCACTTACAAATCATCCGAATTCCGCACTTGGGGTGTGCCAACGAGCTATGAAGCGAAGCATACTGGTTGTCAATCTTACGGACCGTGTCAGAAACTCTATACTTCGCTCCAAAACTTCGCTTAAAAACTCTATACTATACTTAGCTGATGTTGGCATGACAGCTGCTGGCTAAAGTGGAACTGGGATTCATACAAATTTTACGACATCATCATCTCAGTGGTCTCTCTAGTGACCGTCGGCCTCAAGTCCAAGTCACAAGTCGCGAGTTTGAATCCAAGACTACTATGCTTTTTCGGATTCATGAGTGTGGTATATTGTACAATTATCACTTACTGCGGTGAAGGAAAACATCGTGAAGAAACCAACATGCCTGAGAGATATTTCTCGACGGTATGTAAACCCAAATGACTAACTATGCCACCTCTTCTCAAGCTGTAAATAGAAATAAGCATTAGCACCATATTCATGCACCATTAGGGAGATAAGGAGGCCTGTAGGATTAGTTCGTACATCCTCAACTCTAGGCAGTTGCTTAGGTTCAGACCCTCTCTTAGTCAACCCTCGCACTCTTCTGCCCAAGGATTCCCAACTCTAGCAGTTGCTTAGGTTCAGGCCCTCTCTTAGCCAACCCTTGCACTCTTCTGCCCAAGGAATCCCAACTGTAGCGGTTGCTTAGGTTCAGGCCCTCTCTTAACCAACCCTTGCACTCTTCTGCCCAAGGAATCCCCAACTCTAGGTAGTGGCTTAGGATCCGACCATCATGGCCGTCCATTCCAACTCTAGGCCTTTAGGCTTTCATTAGCCAGTCTTGCCAAGCTGCCACGTGCCACCCACGAGGCCGGCTCGGCACAGACTATCAGTACGTATCATCTCTTTAGGGGGACTTTCATAACCCAGCCTTGTCAATCTGCCACGTGCCACCCGGGAGGCCAGCTTGACACAGGCTCTTTAACGTTGGCTTTCACAAGCCAGCCTTGTCAATCTGCCACGTGCTATCCACGATGCCAGCTTGACACAGGCTCTATCAGTACAGCGTTACTTGCTCTACATCATATCTTATGATCTACAAGCACCGCCACCAGCTAACAACTTTAGCCTCATGTAATATTACTCTAATAATAGCAACTACTCAAAAGCTACTTAGGGCTACTTAGCTTAGCTCTATTTAGCGATATTTCTACTTAGGGGGCTACTTAGCTTTCACACAGCACTCTGTTGACGAGCGACTCGTCAGTTCCACTTTTACTTGTAACCGCAGAACACCGAAAGATTGTCGTCTCCTCGCCACGACGCTTGCCTTTTGGCGGGATCTTACTATAATGCACTCTGTGGACCTTACCATAGATAAACATTCTGCCTTCATCACAGAGTAACGATGCGTTGGTCAATTGAGTTGGTATTGCCATGTCAATTCTATTATTTACATTCGGGTCACGACGCGACAGCCTTTTACATGAAGGTAGTAGTCCTGACAGAAAAGCTGCCTACGAATGATCCAATTTTTTTCATTTCCTTCATTGAATATAACCAATAATAAAATACGCATTTGAACACCCCTCCCTTCGGAGAGGTTTACGGCATGCATAACATGGCAAGTTTATGTCCCATCTGCCGCTATTGCGTGATTTCTTACTCTTTGACTGACACGTCTGCACAGTCGTATTTTAACGGCCTATCGACGTGGAAAATCTAAAGAAATGGAACTTAAAAACACGTACAATATACGCAAGTGCAATATTTTGACAGTTACGGAACAGTTTATGGGAAAAAGAATTCAATTAATGGGAACAAGGGGTGGTTTATGAGAAAATAGGTTTAAATAATGTGAGCATCAGTTACCTAAATGGACTTGAGGGGTGCATAAAAATGTATTTTTAGTATATTAAGTGAGTAATATTACCATTTTGAAGTGAAAATTATGATTTTCCTTATTGGTCCGCTGTTTTTTTCTGAGTCTTCCGTTCCGTCTAGTTTCATTGCCGTGGTTAAGGCTTGACTGATGCTAGAACATCAGGTCCGAGGCAAGTGTCGTCCGTGCAATTTTGTATGGACACACTCACGGTTCCGAGCAAATGGATTGTGCTACACTCCGCTCGGACCCGGTACGGTCTAGCGTGCGTCATCCTTAATTCTGGTGATCGCTGTTGATTCTGATTTTTAGGTGTTACAGAGATTAAAAAAAGAGTGTGTGTGGCTTCTCAAAAAATAAATTGCAATCCATTGGATAAATAAAAGGGAAAAATGAAGAAACGTTGAGGATGGGACAGTTTTCAAAAGATTTATTCCACAGATAGATATTCCCTAGACGCAGAAGCCTAGAGGCAATATACCGTTTTTCCATATGACGAATGGTATTTTGTCATGTCATACATAAGTTATATTTGGGACACATAAATCAGCAGCAACAAATCTGATTTCCCACATACGAAACCGAAATTACCTACGCACATGACATAACTTTCTCAAATCTGAAGGAAAACTTAGAACTATTTTACCAGAACTTGTAGCCATATGTCATGCGTCGGAGCCTGTTCTATTTTCAAATTGAAATCATAACCGACGAATAGCGTGTTGCCAGACTACCGACATCGATAAAAAGGACGTTAATGCTGGCTGAATATTTACTTCTTCTTTTGAAAGATTGGACTCTTGATGGATGCCGTTTGTCGTTTGTCATTTGTCTATCCGGTTATTCGCATTTCAAATCTCTGGAGTTTATCAAGCTATCATGCGAAAGGTCGTTTCATTTGTTTTGAAACAAAAGCTAATCGCAGGTGCTCGATGCATAATTATATCACTATCACTACATAAAACAAAGTCTCCCGCCGCGTATGTCTGTCCCTATGTATGCTTAGATCTTTAAAACTGCGCAACGGATTTTGATGCGGGTTTGTTATATAGATAGAGTGATTCAAGAGGAAGGTTTAATTATGTAACTTTACGCGGGCGAAGCCGCGGGCATCGGCTAGTAATTGATATTATGCCACAATCAAGTCGTAAAATTATCATGTGGGTAGATTTTTTTTGCGACCCTTCTCATATAAATATAAAAGAAAAATGTTCCGCAAAAATGGGGCACTTATTATTGTGTCCTGTGTCCAGCGTGTCCTGTTATCTGTTCACTACAGGAACTGATGGACGCTACCGAAAGTGTCAACCATAGTAATTCTGGGCCGACACAATTTGGATTGCCATAAACCAAATAAACACGCTAAGAAAGGGTTAGGGAAAAATAGGGTGTTGACCTATCTATTTGTCAGAGATATATTGTTATTTGCGTATTCTTCCGAGATTTCGACACTATGAAACCCGTCGACGTTCTACCAAGTAAAACAGAAAATCCAAGACATACTAACAACACAATTTACTTAGAAAGTTCCAACTGAGAAAAGTACCTACTTATGCATTTTTCAGAACCAGAAAATACGATACCGTTTTCTTTAACAACAGTACCACCACCACATCCAATTTACCAAGGTTCTTCCACGTAATACGTCGATCCAACTTTATCTACTAATGGCAACCGACTTGGTAATTAAGCATTGTATCTGCGCGGTAATCGGCAGTCGACGGTGCCTCGTACCAACTATTTGAACTGGGTTAGCTAGCACGTTACTCTACAGCTATGCAACATCACGACTAACCACTTGGCCACGACCTACAGGCCCAAGCGACACGCGTGTACCGACTGTACTTCTTTCTCAAGGCGGTAGGGTAAAACTCAAAACGCCATGTGGACGATCCCCGTACTACTTTTACGGTTTAAGACATTTTTATTTCTCAAAAAGAATACAATTCACTTTATATGAGAAATACAAGGTAATCTTAAAACTAAATAAAAGAATTACTTATAAAAAAGAACGTAGGTAGGTACTCGTAAATAAATTTTAATCAATTTCGCTTTGTTTACGTGTCAATATCCGGAAAATTTACTACCATTAGCGGGTATAGTTAGTGTAGTTACCTGCAAGGCCACGACACGCGTGTTGTGAAAGCCACTGTGGGGATAACCCAAGAAAAAAGGTGCCTTTACGAGTACCTTGCCAAGAGTGAAAGCGCTGCGACTTGCTGAGTCTTAATACTCACGCAAAATAAACGATTGTTGTTTGACGCTAGTCGCATCGCTCGTGACCGTGGACAGGTAATGGGGAACGAAAGAATCCGTGGTATGCTAAAAGCCAAGTTAAACGCTTTCATGTGTTGAAATAATGTTAAACTTCAGAATTTATTGTTTTCTTTTCGGTGTCTGTAGAGAAAAACTGTTTTTGATTAGGCTAGGAAGTTGAGGTCAATGATATGTTAATGATGTTGTATGATTGAGACAAGATGAGAATATTGCAAAGTGTAGCTGAAGTGCATGAAAATGTAAGAACTTTCATATTCAAAATGTTGACAGTAAAATCTTCTGTCAAAACCTATTTCTGTAGAAAAAATTAAAATGCCAAAAAACATTAAGATTAAGGAATTTAAAGAATAAACACTACACATATTTTTTTTAATAACACACAGCGCCACCTAGTGCCACACTAAGCAAGGCTTGTTTCGTGGACACTAGATAGTTGATATACTACATATATACTTTTTTGTTTGTAAACACATACTTATTATACATATAAACATCCATGACTCGGAAACAAATGTCGATGCTCATCACACAAACATTTGCTCCTACCGGGATTCGAACCCAGGACCCTAAGAACGTAAGGCAGGCTCACCAACACTACGCCATTCGGGTCGTCAATATGATTAAGTATGATGTACAAAAGGCAAATCGAGCAATTACCCACAATGTGCCGACCAAACCAAGATGTAATGAAAAAACATGTTTTATTTATTGGCCTATCTACAATTATTACACTGTTTTGTGGTACAACTCAAGGTAACGCACTTAAAACATTGTGCCGATTGATGGATTGTAATAGTACGGGGGTCCTAGAGGTCTGGATGATGTCGTAAGTGATTTATTTTCCACAGATAATGACAAGCAAGCACGCCGCAGATAATGGTAAGCAGATCAGCATGGCAGCCAGCGCCATAGCTCTTCGAGGAGTCCGCATTTTCCTGACAGCCGGCAGGCATGCGGCGGAGGGCAAGCAGGCCCAGGGTGCCACCCCTGCCCCCAGGCCGAAGCCCAAGGGGAAGAAGCCAGTGGTGGGAGCAAAGTTGGCGCAGAAAGTCCTCGATGTGCTGTTTAAGGCTACAAGGTTCACCAAGTAAGTTCGGGGGTATTTAACACCTCACTCCCCCAATAGGATGAGACACGTAGGTCAAGCGTTGCCCCTCGACGCAAGCGTGTATATGTCACCGTAAAATTGTCAAACACGCTAGATTGTAATCTCTCTAGCGAGATTGTGTAGGTACTCTCGAAATATTGTCAACTGAATATACTGCTTACAATATAACGCATTATTTTTCGGTAGATTGTATTATATTGTAAGCAGTATGTTCGTTTGACAATCTTTCGAGAGTTTACAATCTCGCTAGTTATATTAGGTACAATTTTACGGTGACATATTAGTTTGAGTCAAACGAGTGTGAGGGACACCTCTGCAGCTCCGCTCTCTCTAGGACATGATGAGGATTTCCAACAAAAAATAGTATCCAACTACTTAAACCTTCAAAAATATTCTTCTTCCACATTGCCACTTAAAAACAAACTAATATCTACTTAATATTTGCAAACATATTTGTATATCTCAAACGCAATCACACAAAACTTAAGTAATTCTTCGTTAGTCATTTGTTTCGAATTAAGTAAGTTGTCAAGTTCTGATTTGTTAATCTGTATGTTGACGAGTAGAGTGAGGTGTGACGCGCGGTTGACGTCCCAAAGGCGGGAATTGAGTTGATAGCACAGGTTGATAGAGTGCTGATTAGATGCGAAAGGCGAAAGTATGAGGGACAGACAACGCACAGCGCCAGGGTACCCGCGATATTCAAATGTTCCTGATTTTTTTTTTGCAATTTTCCGGTCAGTATGGTCAGAGAAATCCCTTTTATAACAATAATTATTTAGTGCTCATTATTTTTACTAAAGAACAAGGGTTTTTTTTTAAATTAAATAATCGAAAAAGAAATTGTTGTTGCTTAGTCTTGTGAACCTTCATGGACACTTAATACAGTCATGTAGTATTTTCAAACCTGGTAACAACTCAACTAAGTCTTTTAAATTATTCATCATTTCGTTTTTACGGGGCAAAGTCATAAAAGGATTCCCGTAACAACCTATAATCAACCGTTCGTTGAGCAATAAAAAAAATACAACTCCGTAAAACCAAAAAGGTGTTGATCATAACATAATCAAGAACCATGTATGTCTATTGACACGTGTTTAACCCTAAATGAACCCATAGAATTGGTAAGTTATCGACGATCGAAGGTTACTATTCAACCCTCAGTTACTCCGGTTACTCGTAGCTCAGTAGGGCGGCTAAAGGCGCCCCGAGCAGGTCGCTCCGGTCATAAAATATTACGGGCATGGTATTATGAAATACGTGCAATGACGCCTCATAAGAAACTAAAGGAGAAACACCTTGATGCGTTGTATAGACTCACTCATTTTAACAAGTGAGTGTGCAGTTTAGTGTTAAAACTTAAAACATAAAAGTTTTTGAGTGTTTTGAAATTTTGTGGAAAGTTTGGAGTTTTTTTTTTGTTTTTGACTGAAATTAAAATGTCACAGAAGTTTTCAGTTTAGTTTTTTGATGTAATTTGTTAAGTTCATTTAGTCAAGAAAACTTTTAAGTTAATAAAAAAAAACTTCCTGTCTCCATCCACCATCACAAAAAAAAAAAAATTTTTGTCTGTGGCATCATCAGTCAAGAAAACTTTTGAATTTAGAATGATTTTTGTCCTGAATTTGTTTTTCTTTTATTTTTGCTGCATCATGGTTGTACTATTTATCTTTTGTAGCTGCCTATTTTCTTTTGTTTAGTCACCTTTTTGTGACGAACCTTTTTCCTATCGCGTGTACGTTTATGTTTCATATGGAATAAACACTAGGTCACCAGTCCCAGAGCCTAGGTATACAATAAAGTGCGTGATAGCTATCTAGGAGTTTACGAGGGAACTCCTTCTATGTAGGTACAGTTGTAAAACGGACAAATTATTGTGTCTTACTCTGAGATAGGCACAGACATGTTTTTACGAGCATTTGTACTTTTATTGGGGCGTTTTTTTCTTGGGTACTATACTACTACAGACTACTACTACTACGTATTTTCTAGACTATCGAACTGTGATTTAAAGTAGGTCTTAAGATTTTGAAAAATGTGATACATTTACTGTCTAAAGAGTTAAACGCATACAACATTTCGTCTGAGTGTCATCTGAACATTTTATTGAGCTAATAAAACATAAATTAAAGAATGCAATAACGTAGTATATGTAAATTATTTATTTTACATTTCTCATATTCGGTAAGTAGGTCCTTATTACCCCCAAATGGGGCTTGTAGGTGACCAATTAGCGCTCTAGGGTAATAATGTAGCTAGAAAAGCCCTGGAGCGGTAAGTAATTAAATAAAAAACACTTTACTCTTTCAAAAAGTTCTCGTACATCTAACCATCATACTGGCAATAGACATCATGCATTCAGCCCAATGACTAAAGAGGTCGCTCTGCTATTCAGGCTTGTCTCCGTAGAGTATAATAGTCATCAATTTTAAATATCGAACGGTGAAGCTCAATTTCGTTCTTGAAAAAAAAAAGATCAAAAAAGGCGGGAATAGAAAACTTTTACTTTGAATATTGTTTGTTTTTGGGATTTTTTATAATACGTGCTAATTAGGAAAAAAACATGAGTTCTGCAAGTGATGAAGATACACTGCACTCCCGATTCAATGAAAATGGAAGCTGAAGCAGCAATTAACAATATTTTGCCTGAAAGTTCTAAAATGTTTTATTCTTGTAATGCCAGTTTTTTTCTATCACAATCGAATCAATGTAAAGCAGAGTAGTTAGCTCGGGTCTAAGCATCAATTGCAGCTCGTGATATTTAGGCGCACGAGCGCAGCGAGGGCTCCTATAGTTCGAGGGTGCCTTATAGCCCTTGGCTACTAATCTACTATTGTGTGTAAATTATAATTGATAAATGGTGGCTTGGTGGAAACGGCTAACCATCAGTTCGATTCGAATCCTAGGCTGAAAGGCACTTTACTTACTGTACAAATTTTAAAGAAGTGACGTTTACTTATAAATATTTATATATATTTTTTTCTTTTTTTTATAAAATATATCCTTAGGAAAATCAAAAAGTCAAAATATGGTGAATCACGGCCCATTACTTCCTCTTAGAAAGTGCCCACCTCTACTTTTGCTAAGTCTGTTTATGCGGACGGCACGCGATTTCACCCGCGAAAGTTCCCGTTCCCGTGAGAGTATGGGGATAAAATATAGCCTATGTTACTCGCTGATAATGTAGCTATCTATTACTGAAAGAATTTTTCAAATCTGTTCAGAAGTTTTTAAGTTTATTCGTTACATACAAAAATGTAATAATTCAAATCTTTCTTCTTTATGGTATGAGTAAAGATATTCCTTCTTCCAGGGTTGAGATCGAAGCCTTGTACAACATGTACCGTCGGCTGGTGATAGCCGCGCAAGCTGCGGCACCGGCCACCGCTATCGGACATTCACCCAAAATTGATGTGAGTATTTAATAGTATATTTTATAACGAGGGACTAAACAAGCCATTATATACCCTAGGTGGTTTGAGTCCCGAGCTTGCGAGGGAGGCAATGAAAGCGAGGGTATATTAAATTGGCGTTTAGTCTCGAGGTGCAAACTGTACTTTTCACTTCGAGTGCGAGAAAAATAGTCATTTAAAACCGAACAAACACTCGACAAATATTCTGAACTTAGCCATTGAGCTATATTATCTATGAACTGAGCGGTCACTTTTTTCTTCTATCAGGTCAGTTACAGTTTAACAATTTAAGACACAACACAAACTCTACACATTTTCGAAATGAAGGTGACCAACACTCCACTGATAATTAGTACCTACATTACTGCAGCGGCTAGCAGCAGATGCATTGCACATACTTTTCAAAATCAACGATGCACACAAACAACCATAAATTTTTCTCGCTTTGAAGAGTTTATTTGTTTTTTTTTTTTCAATATACCGCTTTCTATTTGCAAGTCAATTCGAAATTTAAATAAAACCTTAGGTGAGTTGTTCTTTTGTGACCATGTTTCAGAGTAAAAGATCGTTCTATTTTAAATTACTTTTTACTCCCTAGGGAATAAACGGTCACTTTAATCCCGCTTCGTAGGGCTATAATGGCGTACTTTTAGAACATGAGAACTCACTTTAAAACTACTTATCTCATAATTTAATAGATCAAGCCGTGGTAAACATTGAAAACTAGAGAGTAATAGAGTGGTTCACTGAGTTTATAGAAACTTCTTTTTTCTATCTATGTCAATACGAGTGTATTAGTGTTTTCTGTATGAACTTCTGATCTATTAGGGCACTCGTACTTAGGAGATGTCCTATAGCCGTATGTGACAAACGTCTGCTACCTTTGAAAACCTGTGCATTTCCCGGCATGAGTAGGTATCTTGCAAAGTTTCACCCAGCTTCACACACAGCCTTGCAAATGCCGGCTAAGAAAATCTTCTGTTGAGAGTTTTCCTGCTATCATTAAAACACAAATCTATACTAATATTATAAAGCAGAAGAGTTTGTTTGTTTAGTTGAACGCGCTAATCTCAGGATCTACTGGTTCGAATTGAAAAAATCTTTAGTCTAGTCCATTTATCGAGGAAGGCTATAGGCTATATAACATCACGCTACGACCATTAGGAGTGGAGCAGGAATGAACAATGTTGCAAAAACGGGGATTTTTTTCCCTTTTGTTTTTCTCTCTATTGTGACGCAGACGAAGTTGCGCGGGTCAGCTAGTTATTACATAAATCTCGTTAGACAACTCAACCCAACTCAAACCATTAACCCTAGTAAGTGTCAAAACAAAGACACAATCAAACAACTCAACTTGAACCAATATTCATAAAACTTTACAATCTCACTTTTCAATCTACTTTTCAACATCAAATAGCAATAACAATAAATATTTCAATACAGTTTGAATAAAAATTCAAGGGGTTTTTTCACGAGCACTATTATTCTTTATTGGCCATAACATCACGGTTTAACCGTTGGGTACACGGCAGGGAGGCAGTCTTTCGTCAGGTGAATCCTGCATTGCGTGCATTAGGCAGGAATTAGGCCGCGGCTGGTTGTTCTATTAGGAAGTTTTAATGGGGTTATCTATGTGAATATGTTGTTACTGTAGCCGAGTTACTTACATACCGAGTTTCCTCCGAGCACGTAGGAAACTCGGTATGTAAGTTGGTCACCCATCCACATACCAACCTAGGCAAGCACGGCTTAACCTTAAGATCGACCCGAGCGGCTGTTATTATTAAACCACGAGCTATGAAATCAGACTACGTAATCATGAATGTAAATGACATACAAAATTCACATGATAAATATAAGTAATCACAAGTCTACGCCCCTTCGTACGCAAGGCTACAAAAATCTTTAATAAGTAGATACTCGACGATTTTAGTCTCCAAGCGACTGCCGTCATACAAATCCAAAATGTAGGCGACGCGACTCGTTTAAGAACTTCAATGGATTTGTATGACGGCAGTCGCTTGGAGACTAAAATCGTCGAGTATCGAAGATTTTTGTAGCCTTGTGTTGATTGCCCCTGGATTTAATATTGTTTGAAACGATGTGCACTTTTGGTTTTTTATAATAAAAAGTAATACAGTTTCATGCGTCATAATTTGACATTAGTAACAAGGTTTGAAATAGATAAAAAATCTGTTTTTACTATTTTTATTACGGTGGGTGGAGTTAATACACTTTGATCTGTTACTCCTCAATACTGGTATTCAGCTGCATCCAGTTAGACTGGAAGCCTACCCCAACATTATTGGGAAAAGGCTAGGTTGATGATGAGTCTGATTGCATAGTCTATAAACCGGAACACTGATGAAAAAATGTGTTAAAAATCGATCGAAACTTTTGCTCCAATTACTTATCGGAAAAAAACAGTGTTCTGTTTGGTTTACATTTTCTTGACTAAATAAACCAGCAGATTTGTTCACTAAATTCTGCAAAAAATTCGTTCGTGCCTTCATAGTGCATGATATTCATTAAATAAGTGCCTATCATTAATTTAATTTCCCTCTGCAATATTAACGGAAATGAAAATGACATTTTAGACAAATTGGCTTCACATTTAACTTAATTAAGGTTCAATTTACTATGACATTGACGATTATTTGCTGTGGCATGAAAACCGGGAAATGCGGAAGTAAAGTTTTGATAGAATTTTGGACAAAATGAGTTTTAAATTACGTAATTACGGAATAGGGAAATTAGTAAACAAATCATCATGTGCCTAGCCTTTTCCCAGCTACGTTGGGGTCGGCTTCCAGTCTAACCGGATGCAGCTGAATACCAGTATTTTACATAGAGCGACTGCTTATCTGACCTCCACAACCCAGTTAATACTAGGTAATACAATACCCCTTGGTAAGTCTGGTTGTCAGACTATTTGGGCCACTGACAACCTGTAACGACTGTCAAAGATGGACAAATAACAGCCGGGACCAACGACTTAACGTGCTTTGCGAGGCACGGAGGAAACTCGGTATGTAAGGGTGGTCACCCATCCACAGAACAACCTAGGCAATCATGGCTTAATATAAAGATCGACCCGAGCGGCTGATGTTATTTAGCCACGAGCTCCAGGAACTCCAGGCTATATAACAAGGAAAACACACCATGTCCAGTGAGCCCTGAGAAGCCAGCCCCAAATATATACTATACGATACATTATAATTCTCACACAGTTTGTTTCAATGTAACCTCAGCGATGTGTCTCAACTCCGACACAGCATGGCTTGGCGGTTTTTGTACGAAGAATTATTTCAACAGAGTATATTTTTGTTGCCCTAAATTCTAGCCAAAGTTATTTATGTTGTCCAATGAGTTAGTTATGGTACCTTGAACAACTAAACACATTTAAATTCACGTATAAGTAATATACCTAAGTTGGCTGTTCAGATAACAACACATTCATAGTTTCAGTTTTGTTTGTCGGAAAATTATTAATGACTGAAACTTTACTACTTTGGAATACTGTACGTATCTTGTTGTTATTAGGAGTTGTGTAAGCTCTACATGAACGCAGCTTAAAGGCAGCCATATTTATTTAAATGTCATTTGAAGTTGTCATCTGTCTTTTTCGCTGATTTTGACAACTACTTATCTGCTCACGGCTCTCTGCAGTCTCTGCCCTTTTTATGTTTTGTGTCGTCTCAATTATTGTCCAATTTAATCTTAATTCATCATATCGAATATACAATGGACGTGTAATATCAGCTTGTATTTTGATAAATAAAAGTCTGGATATACTGTCGAAGTGTTTATTTGGTTGATCACGCCTGACACGCCATTCCATTGCCATATCACAACGTCTGCGTCAACAGGTTATGGCCCCAATGAAAAAGAAAGGCGTGCAACGAGGGATCTACGCATAATCATCGTTGTATGTATCACCAAAAATCACTGTCGACCAGATTTATTGTCAAAGAAGAAATATGGCAACGCAACCAGCGATACACATCAATAATCAAGTGGAGAAGCTGAGTGGTATCTCGTCTTATTCGAACTGGAAGTTTTCATTGAAGATGTTACTCACTTTAGAAGGTTTGTGGGATTGCGTGATCGGCACTGATACTGACGCCGTGCGTGATAGCCGCGCCTTGGCGCGTATTTGCCTGGCACTACAACCCAACTTGTACCAAATAGTTCGATCAGCGTCAAAAGCTAAAGAAGCATGGGAGAAGCTAGCTCATACATTCGAGGACAAAGGTCTATATCGCCGTGTTCTGCTACTTAGACAGTTACATCGAGTTGACTACAGTAAGTTTAGCAGCATGACTGAATATATTGAAAATGTCACCGGATTAGTCCAGCAACTCTCTGACATTGGAAAAATTATAGATGACGGTGAGGTGGCTGAAATTCTACTTAGCGGCTTACCGCAGGAATTTGACACACTAGTCTCCGGTCTTGAAACTGCCAATTTAACTAGCTCGCTGACTTCTGAACTAGTGAGAACGAGATTGCTTCAAGAGGAACACAGAAGAAATGGAAAATGTGATAATGATGCTTCAGCTTTTCATGTAAAGAAGAACAAACTTTTCAAGTGTGATTACTGCCGAAAACCAGGACATACAGCGAAGCGATGCTTTAAGAAAAAGAGGGATGAGAAGAAGAAAGAAGAACAGCATACCTTTTATGCATCGGCTTACATCGCTCACCATAATGATGTCATCATAGACAGCGGGGCCTCGGCTCACATGATCAATGATGCTAGGTTAGTAAGAAATTTTAAAAGCTGTAATAATAACTCAATTTCTATAGCAAATGGTGGTCAATTAGAAATGTCTGGCATTGGCAATTTAGTTTTGTCTACTGACAAAAATAATATCACTTTAGAAAATGTTTTAGTTGTTCCCAATCTGTCAACGAATTTATTGTCTGTAAGTAAAATGTGTGACAATGGTTTTACAGTAGTTTTTGATAAAAATGGGTGTCATGTTTATAATGAGATAAGTTCTTTAACTGGCAACCAAATTTTAGCTGCTACAAATGTGAATGGTTTGTATAAGATACAGCAGTGCAAGCCGCATGTGTTGGGACATTCCATGCTGGTGCATCCTAGGCAGCAGCCAGAGAGTGTCAATACTGCATTGGTGTCTGCGACAGTCTGGCATAAGCGTTTAGGCCATATTGGCCAGAAAGGTATGAATAGCCTACGGGGTGGTGGTAAATGTTGTGGTGTCGTTTTTCAGGATGACGACTCGCCAAACAAGTGTGTTCCCTGCTTAACTGGAAAGATGCATACAAAGCCTTATCCGAAGCTTGTGGGAAGCCAATCTACCGTGCCACTCCAGCTTGTGCATTCCGACGTCTGTGGGCCCATTCAAGTCAGCAGTTGGGGCGGTGCCCGTTATCTTTTGACTCTGACGGATGATTGCACTAGAAAAACCTTCGGTTATTTAATGAAAACAAAATCCGAGGTGAGTTCACATATTGTTAACTTTAAAAATATGGTTAAAAAACAAACAGGTTTGCAACTTAAAATTTTAAGAACCGATAACGGTACTGAATACTGTAATAGAACGTTGACTGATTTTCTTAAAAGGGAAGGGATAATACATCAAACATCGGTGCCTTACTGTCCACAACAGAATGGAGTTGCGGAGCGCGTCAATAGGACGATTTTTGAGAAAGCTAGGGCCATGTTACATGACGCGGGTCTGTCTGAACGTTTCTGGGGAGAAGCAGTAATGACTGCTATATACCTGAAGAACAAGTCTCCTACCAGCGCGTTGTCAGATGATATCCCTGAGAGTAAGTGGACTGGACAGCCAGTCGATCTCAGTCATTTGCGCGTATTTGGCTGTGTAGCATTTTCTCATATTCCTGATGTAAAACGTCGTAAACTTGACGCTAAAGCTAAACCATATATCTTTGTTGGCTATGGTGAGACTTTTAAGGGCTACCGTCTCCTTGATCCATATAATCCTAAAAAGGTTGTGTATTCACGAAATGTAACATTTTTAGAAGATGAATTTATTGGAGGACTTCACTTTAAAACACAAAGCAAGAATAATGATTTTATCTCTCATGAATGCATTGTAAATAATAATAATTATACAAATATTGATAATGAAATTTTAAATATTGACTGTGATAATAATAATGCAAATGAAATGAATGATAAAATTATTAATAATGTCTGTGATAATATTTGTCATAAGTCTACTACGGAATCACCTATTTCAGGATCTGAGAGTGACCTAACACCTTCAGTGTGGTCTCCCTTGTCGGACCTGGTCTACGGTACTGGTGACGAAGGTGATGAGGATGATGTCTGTAAGGACACTATGTCTTCTATGCCTGCTGCCACACTTGAAGGAAATGGTAATAATGGTGATGAGGATAACGTCTGCAGGGATGCTGTGTCTTCTCTGCCTGATGCCACACTTCGAGGAGGAGAGGTTGACCATGTGCAAAGTGTTGCTTCTGGCTCGCGTCCCGTACGTACTAATAGAGGTAAAATTCCGCTTAAATATAATGATTATGACTTATCGGCGATGCTAATTGAGCAGAGTTTGGCAAATGAGCCTAATACATACGAGCAAGCTACAAAGTCTACTGACTGTGAGCAGTGGCTTCACGCCATGAAATGTGAGTATGATTCATTAATTAAGAACAATGTTTGGACATTAGTCGATCGACCAGAAAGTGAAAACATTGTAAAGTGCAAGTGGGTCTACAAAAGGAAACACGATGCCACAGGTAAACTAGATAAGTATAAAGCTAGATTGGTTGCCCGTGGATTTAGTCAACAAGAAGGTATAGACTACAATGACACTTTTTCACCTGTTGTCAGACATTCCACATTGAGAATTTTATTTTCCATTGCAACAGAAATGAATTTGCAGATGGACCATGTTGATGTTACCACGGCTTTCCTAAATAGTGATCTGGATGAGATTATATATATGGAGCAGCCAGAAGGTTTTTGTTCAGATAAAAGTAAAGTTTGTAAGCTGAATAAAAGTATATATGGTCTCAAACAGGCTAGCCGTATGTGGAATTTAAAAATAAATAATGTTTTAATTAATAATGGATATACTCAAAGTAAGTGCGAACCGTGCGTATATATAAAGAAAAATGATAAAGATTATATAATAATTGCTCTGTATGTCGATGACTGTTATATATTTCATAATGGATGTATTAGGAATGTTTTATCATTATTGAAAGAAAACTTTGAAATACGTCATCTAGGCCAATTAAAAAATTGTTTAGGCATGAATGTCACTAGATATAATAATACAATAGTGCTAGATCAGTCTAATTATATAAAATGTTTGCTAGCTAAATTTAATATGAGTGACTGCAAGCCAGTACTTACACCGTTACCTGTAAATTGTAAGTTAGAAAAGTCTAATGGGAAGGGTCTTGATGATGAGTTATACAAATACAGACAACTGTTGGGATGTTTAATGTATTTGAGTGTGTGCTCACGCCCGGACATTTCTTATGCTTGTAGTCAACTTAGTCAATACAGTGTATGTTTCGACACGAGTCATTGGCGCGCAGCAAAGCGAGTACTTCGTTATTTAGCAGGGACGATCAACTATGGTCTTCATTTTACAAAAGGTACTAATTTTAATATCAGTGCTTATGCAGATGCCGACTGGGCTAATGACTCATCAGACAGAAAGTCCTACACTGGATTTGTTATAAAATTAGGTAACTGTTTAATCAATTGGGAAGCTAGAAAACAGCGTAGTATAGCTTTATCAAGTACAGAGGCAGAGTACTTAGCAATTAGTGACGTTTGCAAGGACATTTGTTTTGTGAAGAATTTCTTGTCTGAAATTATTACCAAAACTTTTGATGTAATTGTATACAACGACAATCAAAGTGCTCAAAGATTATTACTTGTAAAAGAATATTCGCATAAGAAAACGAAGCACATTGATTTGCGTTACCATTTCGTAAAGGATTTAGTACAAAAAGGAAACATAACTGTAAGATACTTACCTACTAATGACATGCTAGCAGATGTATTGACAAAGCCACTATGTGCGCAGAAACATTGTAATTTTGTAAAATGTTTAAATGTGAGAGTTTGTGGAGCAAATGGTTAAAGTTTTGTTGTACTTATTTTATTAATGATAAATATTGTTATATTGTGATGAATCATGTAATTATTATTGAATTGAATCATATGTATAATTATGTAGAGTCGCTCTAAAGTAGGTAGAGTATGTAACTCTTAAATGTAGAGTCTTTTAAATATTGTGTAGAGTTACAGTAGTTTTTTCTTTTCTCTCATGTAGCGCTTAAGGAGGAGTATTAGGAGTTGTGTAAGCTCTACATGAACGCAGCTTAAAGGCAGCCATATTTATTTAAATGTCATTTGAAGTTGTCATCTGTCTTTTTCGCTGATTTTGACAACTACTTATCTGCTCACGGCTCTCTGCAGTCTCTGCCCTTTTTATGTTTTGTGTCGTCTCAATTATTGTCCAATTTAATCTTAATTCATCATATCGAATATACAATGGACGTGTAATATCAGCTTGTATTTTGATAAATAAAAGTCTGGATATACTGTCGAAGTGTTTATTTGGTTGATCACGCCTGACACGCCATTCCATTGCCATATCACAACGTCTGCGTCAACAGTTGTCACTAATTTAGTATCTGCAGCGCACAGTACGAAGTTATAGGTATCTGTGTTTAATGTGTTTCTTTGGTAAAAACCTTATTCTATTCTGATTATAAGTTTCAATGAAGTATTTGTCAAGTGGTGAAACGGAAAAGTTTATTAGCACATTGTCTATGACTGTGATCGCGGGCGTGACAGCTGAATATGTGGTCCTGAGTTCGATTCCCTGGTCAGGCAAAATGTTATTGGGTTTTTCCATCAGAAATTTCTCGGTAGCAGCCACGGAGTTTGGATTTGTGCGTGGCAATAGGCTCGGCCCCTATTACTTGGGACTTTAAAACATAATAGTACCTGGCAGAATGTGGATGTAGGTACTATTAAGGTCTGCCGGGGCTGTGGAACTGTTCGAAAGAGATACCTTGGCCCCGGAACGTAAAGGGCGAGGAAGGAACATGGACGGGTTTTAGTCAGCAAAAGTCTAAGTCTGAGTCTCCCCATTCGCTCCGCCCAGAGTGGGAGAAGTCCTTTGATGATTTCCATCCGAAAAAAAACAAATTACTATTAGGGTACTGCAGATAGCAGGCGTGATGTTATCCTGGATAATTAAGTGTTAGTAAAACATTCTGTGAACAATTCGAAAAAATTGAATGCCGAAACAAATCCGACCTTAAATCTTCTTTCATACTTAGTCAAATATTATGTCTCTTCTAAATCCCCAGGGTATAGACCAAAACACCTTCCGAGACGTCATGCACAACACCTTCGACCTGGTAACCGAGGAAGCTATCCTCGAGCGCATGTGGATGACCTGGGAGCGGGGAGCGGCAGGGGGGGAGGGCTCATTGCGGTTCGAGTCCTGGGTGAAAGGGCTCAGTGTGCTGCTCAGGGGTAACATGGAAGAACGGATCGGATATTGTTTTAAGGTGTACGACCTGAACAATGATGGGTTTATTACGAGGGAAGAGATGTTTTTGTTGTTAAGGTAGGAAATTTTTGTATTCTCCAGTCAGTCATACCCCCGAATACTGAAGCGTCACTCAAAATTTAAGAAGCACTTACATTTAACATATACTCAAATGTGACGTTTGGCCATACCATACGAGTTTAGGAGATACTCAAATGTTGAGCAGCCCATTTGGGGGTTTGTCTCATTATTCATCATCATCACTATTGGACAGAGGCCTCCCCCAGGTGTCTTCACATTGAGCGGTCCCGGCGTCTCACATCTGACGCATCCTTCACCAGGTCATCGATACACCTAGACATACAGACATAAGACGCACCTAGAGGTTTCGTTGGAAGATCTCCCGCCTTCCAACGCCTACCGGTTCCCGATCATCAGTCCAAAACTTTTCGGCTCCATCAGCCATCTGTTCTGCGAGCAATGTCTTATTATTGTTTGCTGCTAATCAGTTGCTATTGGGGCTTTTCTGGGTCTTTGGGATCGTATTTAAATTGTTTAAACTTAAGAAAAACCTACGGCATGACGACAGTATAAAAAACAGACGTGGACTGCCGCGGTAAAGCTATTGCATAGCATTTTTTATCAACTTATGCAATTATAATTATTTATTTATTTTATTTTTCCGCTGGTTGCCAGCTCGAAGACCGAACGCAGACTGAATGTTCAGGCTCGGCTTCCCATCGTTACGGAATTTTTGGATTCGGTCTCCACGCTCAAGGCCCGCAATAGAAGCTATGCAATAGCTTAAAAACAAATCTATTTAGTCTAGTCCGTCAGTTAGAGTATTGGAAAATAATGGATACGTATTTTTTGTTTTGGTAAATCAATGAATATTGACAAAGATAAAACGCATCAAAACTCGGGGGAAGGGGCTCGCGACGTCAGAATTCGCTAAAAATGATGCCAAGGCGTGACGTATTGGGAATTTTAAAAGCGTCGTGTATTCGTCAATTTTGGTTCACGTAACGAAATAATCAATTTTATTTTATGTTACAAAAGAAAAAATACGAGGCAAATATTTTTTTCTAA
Organism: Xestia c-nigrum; assembly: GCA_916618015.1. Taxonomy (NCBI): domain Eukaryota; kingdom Metazoa; phylum Arthropoda; class Insecta; order Lepidoptera; family Noctuidae; genus Xestia; species Xestia c-nigrum. The sequence goes on along the minus strand of OU745245.1, from coordinate 4,740,598 downwards.
CTGATGGACAATTTTTTATTTTCGTCTACCCTTTTTTTTTTTTTTTTTTTTTTTTTAAGGATGGGAAATCATCAAATGACCCCCCCCACTCTGGGCGGAGCGGGAGGGAGTGTCAGACTCTTACTGACTAAAAACCATCCATGTTCCTTCCTCGCCTTTTACGTTCCGGGGCCGCGGTATCTCTTTCGAACAGGCCCGCAACCCCGGCAGGCTTCGGCCCTTGTGGGCCCCTCTCTTTTTGCTGACACTCTTTGAGGCGCGCGTGGAACACGAACGCGCCGTCGACACGGCCTGTCGTCGTCGTTAGACGGCCGGACGGCTAGCTAGCCCATAGCCAGCCGTCCACAGGCCCGCATCTACGGTGGCCGGTAGCCACCTCGTGGCCCCCGACGCCCGTTGCGTCTCCCGCGGCGGCCGGGAAGAGAGGATCTCTCCCTCTCTCGTTCCGCCACCTCCTTCGCTAGCATAACTGCTTCGCAGAAGGAGGCGACGGCTTCCCATTCCGTCTCGCTCCGGACCATGGATTGAACCAGGGCCGGACGCGAGAGGTCGCCGCCGCCGATCGCCGCCACGAGGACACGGCGGAGCTCCGCCCACGCAGGGCAGACTTCCACCGTGTGCTCCACCGTGTCCTCCGGTCGATCCTCGCAGTGGAGACACCCGGGCGATTCCTCCCGCCCGATTCGGTGCAGGTACCTCCCGAAACATCCGTGTCCGGTGAGGACCTGCGTCAGGCGGAAGGTGAGGACGCCGTGGCGCCTCTCCAGCCACTCCTCAAAGAGGGGACTTACCGCCACTATCGTGGCGTGCCCTTTGTCGTCTACCCTAATGATGCTACTGTAACTCATGAAGAGCTCACCTAATGGAAAGTCTTTCTGAAAATTCAGCCGACAATTTTCATAGGGACACGAATCCATGATGTTTTCTAAGCGTGATTCCAGCAGGAATGAATAAAACCGTTTTTGGTGTATGTTTAGGAACTCCTTACTAAAACAGCCTGGTGACGAGGATCCCGATGAAGGAGTACGCGAGCTGGTGGAACTGGTGCTCAGGAAGTTGGACGTCGACAAGGATGGAACTGTGTCGTTGGAAGATTACAGGTGATCAGGGTTTGTCCGATTTTCGTGCACGAGGACTACATCATTAGCTTACCAAACTTTCTTTTTATTAAATTAATCGCTTATTATAAATCTGCAGTTTTCTACAAGTGTAATAAGATACACGTGTACGTAAGATACAAGTGTACTAAGTAGATATTATCAAGTAGTCGTCTGAAGACGAATAAATATACGGCTTAATGGTTTCCTGGGCAATGGTAGAACACATATACATAGTCATCACCTTCCTTCTTGCTCTTGTCTCATCTTATTTGGGGTCAGTGCAATCCATTTTTTTCTTCCGTTCTACTCTGTTACGCTCTCTTTTACTTCTTTCTCCTTCATAATATTATTCCTCAGTTATCCATTCATCAACATGTATATTCATTATTACTCTTTTAGTCACATGCAATTCATCCCATCTCATCATGCCCATACCAAGACAGTCGATTCCCTTTCAACTTTTCCGTTGTTGGAGCAACTTTTAAACTTCTTCATACTCATTCCTCACTTTATCCATTCTTAAGATAAGATAAGATAAGATAAGATTCTTTATTTGTCTAAACATTGTATACACACAAGAGCATGCAAGATATTATTTTGTTTAAGTCTTGTCACCTCAACATTCTCATCTCCTCTACATGCAATCTTTTTTCATCTATCTTCTTCACAGCCCAGCATTCCAATCCATCTACAGGCCTAATCACAATTATTGTAGAATATTGTATAAAACTTGTTTCTCTCTTGTATTGAAGGTAACAAGATCAGTTTCCTTACAGACAAGCTGTTGAGCAAGAGCCCCTACTTTTGGAAGCGTTTGGACAGTGTCTACCCACGAAGAGGCACACCACCACCTTTCTCAAGACCCTAACGAATAAGACATAGACATACTCGTTGAGAATAAGGAAAATAAATATGATTTAAGAGTTGATTATTATAGTTCTAAGACAGAAATTATGTGAATAAGCTTTACCTTTGTACCTACGTATGGGAGCCCACGAAATTCAAAATTTCTTACGTTCTGTTAGCAATTTGCAGGATTAAAATATTATTCGCGACTGTAAAACGAATGTAGTTACAAAATTATAATCATCAAAATCAACTCTCCAACGACTCTCCAAGTTCATAAAGGTCTAGGAAAGACTTTTTCAAGGTCAAGGTCATTTGCGTTCATTTTGCGGGCTACCCTAGAGCATCCAGAACTATATCAGCGATAATTGTCACTTAACGTTTATGCAACAGCTTAAGGTCCATGTTCACCAAAAAGATGACGGTCTGATTATCTAAAAACAGCTGTTTAAAACACATTTTTCGGTGAACATGGACCTAACAAAAACTCATGATATAGGTACAGTCACGAACACCAATATGTAAAAACTTGACAACTTTTAAAACAGTTTTCCTCCTAATGCTCTGATTAAAATGTCATGTTATTACGAACATAGTATTCTGGAGCTCATATTTTTATGAAAAATATCCTATCTCATAAGTTTCAATCGTTATTTCTCACAAAAATGGTTAGAGAAGTGTATACATATTGGTGCTCGTGACTGTACCCTTGTAAGTCGTTTTAGAATAGACTTTGAAAGAGATTGCGTATACCTTTTATAATTACGTACTAATATTTCGTTTAAAAATGAAAATCGAGAACATAAGTAATACCACTGTTTACCAACAACGTTTTTATTTATTTACAAGTGCGTTATGTCATGTTTTGTTGTACTTATTTACAATAATGTCCTTGTCTATATAACAGTAGCTCATTCGTGGGGATCCAGTCCGGTTCCGATGAAGTCGGTCAATATCTTGGCAGCAGTTGGAGGGAACAGGTTGAAGAGCTGGAGCAAAAGATGAAGTTGGTTAGAGTGGTGGAACGTTTACTAGGAAAAATGTTTAATCAGCCGGCCGATTCTGTAAAATGGGGAAGATCGTTAAAAGCTAAATTGTAGATGACGCCACCATAGCTGGTCTCAATCTGACCAATGAGCTCAAGGTATTTTAAAATATGAAATGACATTCCTTGATTTTCAACCAATGAGGATGCTTAGAACCAGCTATGCTAGCGCCATTAGTTCCACAGTGTACATCCCCATTCAAACAAAAACTCGCATCTCACATCGCTTTTCATTCTCACTTCTCATGAGGTTCAAAATGACCTTGATTTTCCATTCGGTAAGCATTACCTAGTCACGGGACGTGACGGGGGATTTACCTTACAGAATCCCACTTCCTACGTCATCTTATACTTTATCTGTCAAAATCTCCCTGTCATAAATTGACAGGTTGAACACGCTGTCTCGCTCGCGAGGGTGGCGCTAGTGTAAATTCGTACTATCAACCGAGTTTTTAGAATGCCAATCAAGAAACTCACAGCGGATTCAGATTCGAAGTTTAGAATGAGGTCTTACTGAATCACACAGCAGATTTGGTAATAGTAAGAAGGGTGTGATGCAAAATGAAACTAGTAGGGTAATATAAATATTACCCTACTAGTTTCGTAGAGGTAGCAGTTCCCTTAACATGCTTAAAAAGCATTTTGCTCCCAAATAACATGACAGAATAGTACCTACATTACACAAGTGCAGTACAAGTGGAGAAAGTTTGTTATTGTAGTTCAAGGCGGTATTAACAGACAAGCCGTAAGGCGAGGGTGTTTTTGAGAAGAGAACTGCTGAATTAACTTTACATTGTAACTAGAAGATATTAAAGGACCCATCACGTAATCAAAACAGGTCGAAGAAAAAAGTCCAGTAACTTTTAAGTATGACTGTTAGAAAGCTACTAAATCCAATTAAAATCGAGCATTAACCATCAATAACAATTAAGATAATCTCTTACCTTGTTAGAATAATACATGTCACTAGGGATGGTGATCTCGTGGTACTCTCTGCGGATAGCGTCCACGATCTTATCAGCAGCATCACCGGGATCCACAGTCTTCATGAGTCCTTCGAATCGGATGCGAGGGTTGTGGCACAGTCCGGTGTTCACGATGTACGGGAAGATTGTGGTTAGCTTGATCTGAAATGAAGTACGTGGACGAGGTCAGATAGGCAGTTGCTTCAGGTAAAATGCTTGTTGGTATTCGGGTGTATGCCAATTAGATTAGAAGCTATGATGACCCTGGAAATAAATAACGCTCATGGTTATCATTAGAGGTATTGGTTTTTCTGTATCTGACATGGCATTAAGCATTCCTATGCTTAATGCTACGAGTATGTCACAGATACGAACTAGTTTCTACTAGTTCATCAAACAGTTGGTCATGAAACTTGTGTACTCTGAATTTTATAGTTCCAAATGTCGTTTTGCCAAATACTGCCTGGAAATTTCCTCAGAAAGTAAGAATTTAGTGGCATTCAAAATAAAAACGGGTTGGCCATTTAATCACCTCAAGGTCACCCCTCATACATCTGAATCATCAAATTCCTATTATTACAAAAGTTTTTAACTATGATTATTATGGGTAGTATCACTACGAGATGCTATAAAGTTCCGGTGGGCCTCCTGACTTCTAAGCCTTGGAAAAAGCCTACAGTCAGCTATAAAACAAAGGTAACAAAGTAATACATACCCCATTAGTGTCCCGAGGGTCTTCATGCAGCTCAACAGCAAGGGACTCCATGATACCCTTCACAGCATACTTGGTCCCGCAGTAAGGCACCAGGTTACGCAGACCCATCTTGCCGGCCATGGAGGACATGGCGACGATGTGACCGTTGTTGCGCTCCAACATCGCTGGGAGGAAGGCTTGGATCATCTGGAAGAAAATTATTATATGAAACAATGTAACTTTGTTGGCAAGAAAAAACAAAAGAGGTGGAAAAAAGAGGGTGAATTTCGGCTGTGGATGATGATGATTATTGTTGAGTTTTTAGAGTAGAAATTCCTCAGTAGCGCCTTTTGTGCCCGAATGATGGCTATTAGCTCGTCTCCTATTATAAGGGGCATAAATATAACTGACGAAATGTTGGTGTAATATAATTAAGTAGAATGTTAACTTTATGTCTAGAACGATAGTCATGAATTGTTACTCTCACATAAATCCTGAAGCCCTAACACGAGCGCGCGGTGTAAAGGCAGTATAAATACGTCGATTTTTGAGTTGAAAATGCAATTATCAAATAGCATTTTGGTTAAATTGTTTGCAGCATGCACAATCGGTATCGTTCATAAAATAATATGGTACCTAATATGTGAAACGAGAGTATTTTTAAGTTTAAAATTTACATTTTTACGTTACCTTTAGCCCGCGCGCTCGTGATTACGCATTTGGTTAACTTAATCGACGAATAATATCAATAAATACTGGTTTTCAAGGGTTAAATGTGTCAAAAACAGGTGATGACAATCCGGATATATTACAAAAGGTAAATATCAAGACATTATCCATGACATTGACTGCAGTAAGCACATTAACCAATGAGTTGTCATGTACAGTGCAATAAAGAACCTAGCTGTGAAGTGATAAAGGTTGTTGTTAAATTTGTCCGAAGAACCTTTACTGGCTAAGGGTTTTTGTCGTGACGACTGATAATCATGTATTTCTAAATGTCGTGACTTGTGGAGGGGTTCACATAAAGGAGACGGTACCGTAAAATGGGGGAATAGGGATCCAGGGGTGAATAGAAACAAAACTTTGGAATGGATTTTAAAGTTGAATTCACATGATATGGTACCAACAAGTACGCTATTGTGTTAACTAAATTATACTTAATTATAAAAGGTACCTTGTTGGCAATATACAATATAAGTTCAGTGATAAAATCCCTTCCAAAGTTTTGTTTCTATTCACCCCTGGATCCCTATTCCCCCCATTTTACCGGTACACAGTCTACAGTACTTTCTCAAGTTAGTCTGTGACTGTAGCTTCGCTTTTTTTTTCGTTTTATCGACATTCAAAAGTGCCGTAATGGTCTAAGGTCACCGAAAAGATAACAGTCTAATTATCTTAAAACAGCTGTCACTATAACATGTTCCCATACAACAATGTGTTTTAAACAGCTGTTTTTTAGATAATCAGAGCGTCATCTTTTTGGTGAACATGGACCTAACACTGTTCTAAACTTTCACGGTTTAAAACTAAACTTATATTGTCACTTATCGGGAGCTCAAAATAATAAATCATCACGTAAGATATCCCGTAAGTGACAATATAAGTTTCGTAATGGTCTAGTTGAAATAAATCATTTGAGTTTGAGTTAGAGTTTGAGAACGCGAGTAATCGCGTTCTCAAATTCTAAATAGAAAAAGTCGTGGACGACAGTAATGTCGTCCACGACTTTTTCTACTAAAAACTACAGCTACTAAAAACTAAAGATAAATCGTCACGACATAGTGGGTACGCTGCCACACAACACACAAGGTTAACTTACACGAACATTTTGTAATGCATTTGTTTGGCATTTTATGTTAATACTGGAATTTTGACAGCTTGATTGCCGCTGTAGATAACAAGTTATAATTTTTTTTTATGCATTTGGTTTCTGTAATTGACCGGACTTATTAAAGGTAGGAATACAGATTGTCGCAGCAATCGACGTCAACAGTTACCAGAAAAATAATATTAAAAAAAAACGAGAAAATCAACGGCCTGTAACGTTTTATTCACTCCTGTTGCTACTAACCTTTTTTTTTTTTTTTTTAAGGATGGGAAATCATCAAATGACCCCCCCCACTCTGGGCGGAGCGGGAGGGAGTGTCAGACTCATACTGACTAAAAACCATCCATGGAATTCTCAATTTTCAAAAATACATAACATTTTTCTAATAACTCTTAAGACTTGTCCTATTACCCAATTTCGGCTTGCAGTCGACTTCTAGGTCACCCTGTTTATTCATGTTTTCTGTATAGAAGTATAGAAAGCTAAATATTACCGTAGCCGTAAATCATGACACTTATTTAAACAATTCAACTAGTTCAGAATAACAAAATCTCTTTAAAAATGACCCTTTCGTAGCTAAGCAGGAAAAAACAATTCAATGTAGGACCTACATACCTACATAATGATTAATTAATGAGAAAACATTGAACTTTAAATTCACGTAATTATTTCTGAAAATTTTGCCCTTACCTCTTTATCGTTTTCCTCAAAATTTACTTGAATGGGCGACAAATTACAAAGGTTGTACGAATAACAATCAGAATTTATCTTGCTGCGGTCACATGGCCAATCCAACCACTTGTTGAACTTGAAAAAGTTGAATTATATGCTACTTAGCAAGTCTCATTTACTTACATAATAACAGTTAAAAGTTTATTAAACAAGTGACAAACTACGAAGTTTGGTGATTCACAGCTCAAATGTGCTTTTTGAAAATCATAACCTACTATAAATTGTGTAATCGTAGAACAGTAGAACTAAAGGGAATTTATGTTCCCACTAGTTTTGCTATTTTGTACTACGGTAAATCGTAAGACTAGTGGGAAAAATATCCCACTAGATCTACTGTGTATTTAATAGAACTAATAGGATTGAACTTGAGTTACCTACTTATTCGTGTATGTTCCGGCTAATTTCCAAAACGGCTAGACCGATTTTAACAGGACTTTTACTGGCAGATAGCAATATTAATTATATAAGAAGTAACTTAGGCTAATATTACGTTAGAAAACGGATTAGTGCAAAAATAAAAGTTAACATAATATTTTCATAATAATATACCGACCTACGTTCGGGTCAACCGAACGTAGGTCGCGGAGATTTCTACATTTTTTTTCGTGTGGTTAGTGCCTGGTGTCAGAGTTTCTATGGCCGCCCATGGGCCTCAGACTTGGCTGTACAAGTCGTTGATATCTCTCAAGCGTGCTGATTATGCCTTTATTAGTTGACACCGACCGAAACGGTCTGACGCGATTGTTTAACTATTGTGTCTACTTACTACCACGAAAAGTTAATGAATTATACTTATAACACTCACCCAAAGATTGCCATTGACATTGATATCCATAAGCGTCGTGATCTCCTTCTCGCTATGCTTCAACACCGGCTTGCAGGGCATGATGCCAGCGTTGTTGATGAGGATGGTCACCACTCCCACTTCTTTCTCCACCTTCTCTGCCAGTGCGAAGACTGCTGCTCTGTTTGTGACGTCACATCTGAAAGGGACAAGGGACTTAGTTATTAATATCATCAGCTGTGCCGGGAGTTGGGAACTACCAACTATGTTGGAGTCGGCTTCCAGTCTAACCAGATACTTATTAAATGAAGTTTTTTTAGCAAATGAGTTTTTACAAAAACTTTTAAACCTCATTTTTTTTTAAACTAGATGGGGTCTGTGTTTCGTACCTGACTACTCTTGAAAACAAAACAGCCGAAACAAACTCAGAGCTCATAGTCTCTTTTGAAGTCCAGACAATCTTGCTCAATTCACATGAGGACTATGCAGATTAATGTCTGAGATGGTCTTTGGATGCATTTGAATGCCAGTACTTCACATGGAGCGACTGCCTATCTGACCTCCACTATCAGTTACTAGGTGTCAGTTATAAGGGTTATTAGGTAAGGGTGTAAGAATGTTGAGATACAAACTTTTATCCTCATGATTCTAGACCGAACAGTGTTGAAATTTTATGTCAGTTATAGAAAAAAAAATATTATAGAAACGTGCAAAGCCTATTTTAAGGTCATGTGCAATTTATAAAACAGCAGATTTTTATATCAAGGGTTCGTTTTACATGGGTTCATACCAAATAGTATTTTGATTAGATTCTTACTTCGGTTTGGTACTTGTGTTCCGATTCTAGAAACAAACAGGTTAGTGAGAAAAAATATAAGATTTATTGCTTTAGGTATGTAAATTTAACCAGAAAATCGCATATATAATATTAGAAGTCGAGTAAGTTTTACTATCGCAAAAAAGTGGTCACACAACTCACTTGAAAAAATAACTACTTCACGAGACAACATTATAGTTTATTATAGGAAATTCTTAAAAGGATCTAGACTTAACTTCCGTGAGCCTACTTTTTAATAAATAATAATATGATTGGCCTCTTTTCTCCCCCTAAGTCACACAAAGCAAGTACTTACAGATAAGGGTAAGCTTTCCCCTTTTCCTGCTTGATCAAGGTGACGGTTTCCTCATTACCCTTGGGGTTGATGTCAACACAAATCACCTTGGCTCCCAGTCTGGCGAGCCTCTGGGCCACCTCCCGGCCCATGCCATGACCGGCACCGGTTATCTGAAGAAGAAAATTTTGATTAATATTTCTGGTTTATTCCGAATCTGAGCCAAAATTCTAACCGTTCCAATCCCACCCCAAATTGCGTTATAGATAGGTTTTCGTAAAACCCCTTTTTTTTACACAGGTAAAGAGCCTTCTTCTTAAAAGTTATTAAAACAAATTAAAAAGTAACCTTAGAAAAAGTACTAGGCTAACATAAATTAAAGAAGGCCCGGTAATTCTATCTAAAGGGTGTAAAACACCTCTTCACGAAGCCGAAGGGCACTTGTTCTCCCCATCAATGCGATCATTTTTTTGTTCTACACCATACCTGGGAACCTTCTAGTTACGGAGATATGGGGGGTCAAAGTTACAACTTTTTGACAAGTTTTTTTTTAAATACAAGATTTTTTTGTAAACTTTTGACTTTTAACACCTCCACGACCCCCGTACTATTCAATCCATCCATCAGCACTATGTTTTATGTGCGTTAAATTGAGTTCTACCACAAAACATGATTAAAAAGTGGTTTCCCAGCAATCAATTTCGCGTAAAGTTACTTAGTTTGATGTACAGAATGCTTGGTAAACGGCTTTATGATGAGGTGGTTTACACCCTGTATATCGCAATTCTGGTTAGGATACGAACGATACGCCGGGTCAGAGGCCCTACTCCCAAACGCTTCGTCCGATATGAGAGACACGGATAGATCCGAATATACGAATGAAACGTTAGAGAGTAGGGTTACGTTCGGAACAAGTCCCCGTGACTAGGGGGTTAGGTTTCAAAAACCATGTAAACAAAATATGGTGGATAAGTTTTTTGGTATTTTGACAGTTCCGAATTTGGATCTTTTGCCTAATTAATTATAAGGCTTACATTCCTGTGTTATCAACCTAAGTACTTTCATTTCATGATGATTAGGTAGGAAAAAAACAGTGATTCTTTTTTACTCTATCATCGTAATGATTTCATTATGGTTGTCCAAATGAGCTCAAAGTCCGTGCGGCCTATTAAGCTGAAGATAAGATATTGCGGCAATAATCAGTATCTGTGTGTATTACATAAAATCGAAATATCACAGACTGAAGCACTTAGAATTACATTTGGGGGGTTCACTGGAATTTCTGAATCATTTCAGTGGTAAGCAGTTGCCTCAGGGGTGAAATTGCTCTGCTGGTGGTGATTGTGGAGAATGCGTACCACGCAAGAATGTTCCCCAGCCAAAAGTGATGAGGACAAACACCGTGTGGTTTTAGTCAGTAGTAGTCTGACAGACCCCTCCGCCGACCCCAAACCGGCTGACATCGATTGGAGGATTTCCATGTGAAAAAAATGAGGAGCAATTTCACTCCCGGGGGTTGAATAGCGTTGTGAAGAACAGTCACTAGCTGTTCTATAAGGCGATTACATGAGCTAAACGCGAGTTTTATAATTACTAGAAGTATATGATTCACTGCTATAAACAAGACCAGAAAAATATATGATATTCTTCAGGATAATGCTAGCATGATAGTGTATTGAAAACATAATACAATTAATTTGATTCGATAAAAAATCACGAACTTTTCTCTAAAAATATCTTTCAAACAACAAAAAAACATACTAATATGCATGCGATTATTCTGATTTTTTTGACAAAAAATTCTACAAGCAATATATTAGCATGACAGTGTTATAGTTTTTTAATCCAATCAAAAGTATTTTGTAAATCGATCGAAACCACTCATTTCGCGCTATTTGGCACGCAGTGACTGACGTTACAACCACTCTGTAGTGCAAACTGATTAGAACTTTATACTAACAGCATTTCAAACGAAGTTTGAACCACCACAAATAGAGTTGCTAAATTAGCTCGTCTAATCGCCATAACCCCGTTTTTACTTCTTCTCCTTCCGACCATTTCGGCATACCTAATCAATCGAATCTAAACAGAACAAACAAATGCAGTTTAATCATCTCAAAATTGATGAAAAAACTACAGTTATTAAAAAAAAAAACCTTGGGATTATGTATGAGGATAGATATGACGCAGGTAAATATACTTAATACTTAGTTTAGTAGAATGCAAACCAGTGGCCAATTAATTAAAGCAAGGATGGCGATACTTATTTTTTTTAAATTTATTACCGTTTTTATAAACCGTACAAAAGTCAATGAAATCAGGTTTATAATGTCGTTGGCGAATAAACAAGCTATACCTAGTCTGTGACATTGTCCTTCAATAATAACCGGTATTTTAAAAAATATTACTTTGTTTGTGTTTCATAATAATATAACTTTGTAGTGATGCTGATGTGATGAGGACTTTAATTGCTTTACGTAAGTTTTTATGATAACAACAGGCGTAATAAGACGAATCAGTTTTGCGTGGTTCTTTGCTTAACTTTTGGTGATTTAAGTAGGAGAGGTCCTAGATGACGTAACATTCTAAAATGCATTGTATTGACATAAATTACTGAAAGCTACTAAAGTGGTCACTTGTGTCAAAAAGTCCACAAAATTAATTAGCTAGGTAGTTACATCCATAAATATAGAAGGAGCTTGGTAAACTTTTTGTGTTTAAAAAAATATATATTGGCAGTGGAATTGTATTCCGAATACATTACTATTCGTAAACCACAGAAATCGACCTCATTGGACTATATTTTCAATGATAATTCGACGGTACTAGATACTACTATGATGAGTTACCGAGCTCATCGTTGAATGAAAGCGTCACCACCTTGGATTTGAAAGATACAGTAAAAAAAAATTACCTAAAACTAGAAAGCACTCACCAGGAGATTGATCAACGAAAATTACCGTCTGAAAATGGATCAAAAACTTATTGAAATTCTTAAGAAAGAAAAAGCTTGACACTAAAGTCTTCACGCCAATTAAAATTAAGGACAAGCTGTTTTTCAACGCCTACTAAGATAATTCCCTCTCCTAAGGTGACTAATGATCCATCTAAATCAATAAATACAGTCGAATTGGCACAAAATGATGGTGATAGCTGTGACAATTCTTCTGATTCAGCCTTATCTGGACGTATTGCTGAGGGAAACTTAGAAGTTAAATCACCGAAAGATGTCATCTGTAACTCACTCACAATCCCAATCAACCCAATCCTTTCTTTTTCTTTTTTTTGGGATGGGAAATCATCAAATGACTTCTCCCACTCTTTGCGGAGCGGGAGGGAGTGACAGACTCTTACTGACTAAAACCCATCCATGTTCCTTCCTCGCCCTTTATGTTCCGGGGCCTCGGTACCTCTTTCGAACAGTCCCGCAACCCCGGAACAGTCCCGCAACCCCGGAACAGGCTCGCAACCCCGGTAACAGGCCCGCAACCCCGGGACAGGCTCGCAACCTCGGGTCAACCCAATCCTTGATTCGCGATATGTTGATGAATCTATTCCCACATCGAAGGCAGATTCTAATAGTGAATGTTCTCCTGCTGACACCCAGCAGTCAACTAATAACTCCCAACCTCATTTGCAAAACGAGGCTACTCAAAGAGTCGCAATTTTCGCTGATCAAGCTGGATCTGGTTCGTAAAATCCTTCAGTAATATCGGGAGTCAAAGTTCATCGTGACGTCATTTATTAAAGAATATGCAACTACGGAACAGGTTTAGAAATCATGTGCAAGTATGTTGTAAAGAATTAAGTAAAACCGATTCTGTCATAATATTAGCTGGCACAAATGACAACAATCCTATGAATATTCAAACTTATTTATATTACACATTATGCCAATAAAAATTCACTAATGTTTTGGTAGGTCTATAAAAGCACAAATGTCTAAAAAAATATTCACGTATGTTTTTGTTTTCAATTATTGCTGCATGTTTTATATAAGTGCATGTCACTTTAGACTTTATATTAATATTATTAATTATGATGTATACGTAATGTATCAAACACAATTTAATTGTTCCTGATAAATAAATAAATAAAAACAAATAAAAAGTTCTTTTAGCTATCTGTATTAGCCGCTGATCTAATAGGTAAGTATACTGATAATGAACCCGAAAACCGGCACAATCATTATTCAGTTTAGATGTGAGACAAATAGTTGCAAACATCAAACGCATGTTATCCCATTTTATTTATTTTTTGGGAACCAAAATCATCAAATAACTTCTCCCACTCTGGGCGGAGCGGGAGGGAGTGTCAGACTCTTACTGACAAAACCCATCCACGTTCCTTCCTCGCCCTTTATGTTCCGGGGCCGCGGTATATCTTTCGAACAGGCCCGCATCCCCGGGACGGCTGTTATCCCTTAAGGGTTAAGGAGAACTGTACTTAAAAGTACACTGTACACCCACTTTTCGCCAGTTATAATTATGTAGGTATCGTACAATAGTGATGGTCATATTTTAATTAAATGCTGGCCTGCAATTAGAAAATTTAAGTTTCGCGGACTACCCTGTAGCATACACCATTTTTTTTTTTTAAGCATTGGAAATCATCAGACACCCGGGCGTTTCCTCCCGCCCGATTCGGTGCAGGTACCTCCCGAAACATCCGTGTCCGGTGAGGACCTGCGTCAGGCGGAAGGTGAGGACGCCGTGGCGCCTCTCCAGCCACTCCTCAAAGAGGGGACTTACCGCCACTATCGTGGCGTGCCCTCTGTAGCATACACCTTAGGGCGACTTCCATAAGCTAAACACGAGTTTTGTAATGAAAAAAAAAAACAAAAAAAAATGATATTCTTCAGGATATATGCTAGTACGAGTATGATAGTGTTTTGTAAACATAATACAATTAATTTGACTCGGTAAAAATAAATCACGGACTTATCTCTAAAAAATTCTTTCAACCAAAAAAAAACATGCGATCATTCTGATTTTTTGGCAACCGGCCCTGGTTCAATCCATGGTCCGGAGCGAGACGGAATGGGAAGCCGTCACCTCCTTATAAGCTATATAATAGCATTACAGTGTTTTAGTCCAATCATTAGATTTTTTGTAAATCAATCGAAACCACTCATTTCGCACTATTTGGCCCGCAGTGACTGACGTAACAACCACTTTGTATTGCAAGCTGATTAGAACTTTATTGTAACAGCATTTCAAACGAAGTTTGCACCACCACAAATAGAGATCCTAATTTAGCTCATCTAGTCGCCTTAAAGACAAATCATTAGCAGCTATAGGTATTCCGCAAAGGAAACCACTTTATCAAAGATTAAGACTATCAGCTACTTACCAACTACGTAATATCTTTATCAAATTAACTTCTGTACAATATTATTATGTTCAAGTAAAACAGGTATTACCTAAACAATGTTAATAAAGAAAGAAAAAGCATTTATTAGCTCGCCAGGACAAAACCCACAAAAACAAAATGGTCAAATAACATTATATAAAAAGTAAAACTTAAAAAGAAAAAAAAATGATACGATCGGTCCTGTAAGAGGCCAAAGGCAACACAAACAGACAGACATACCTAACAGTAAAATTTGGGTTTATTTACCCGTTTGCGTTAAATTACCAAGTTTGTTTGCTGAATTTTCAACGAATACTCAAAACTATTTGAAAATATGTACATGTCACCGTAAAATTGTCAAACACGTTATTTTACAATATAACGGTGTTTCTCTCTAGCGATATTGTAAACTCTCGAATTATTGTCAACTGAACATACGGAAGTATCTCTGCCCTCATAATCGGGACTTTGGGCACCCCCCGTTAGGTTAGTTAGGTTCCTTTAGTTTAAACCCTGCACTCGGAAATGGGGGCCGTATCTTTTCATGAGAGTGGTACCACTGGGCAAGGGGGACCCCTCCTTCCCTCCACACAGCGTGAGTTGACTACCATCGCATGCATTTCACGAAAAATAATGCGGTTTATTGTAAGCAGTATGTTCATTTGACAAAACAATATAACGTGTTTTACAATTTTACGGTGACATAATAATATATAAATCTGCTTCCGTCACACAGTACATTTGTTTGAAGTCTTACATTTATAATTATTTAAGTTTTATGATTTTCGCGCTTACGTCTTGGCCATTATGACTTATAAATTTATAATTAGACGTATGAATGAAAATAGAACAAACGAGTTTACCACTACTAAAATAAGCCAGTTATAGAATATACCAGAATTAAAAGACGTAATTCTCGATTTTTTTGATTTGCGAATGCGCTTTATTGGCAAGTTCTTGATTTCAATGAGTCTCATTCTGTCTAAGATACTTTTACAGGCACCATATTTTTTTTTACAAGCTTTTTAATGGCACATAATGCCGCTGACACGAGTTAGCAATGACATTTAATTTGTCGCAAAAAAAAGTAATCTACATACATACCTACTTGCAAATGTTTACGTTTTGCACTGGTAACTTGTCAAACTGCCAAACTAGGAATTATATTATTTTGCTTTTGGTTAGGATTGTATTTACTACATACTTGAAACGATTCTAAATAATATTATGATTATGATGTACAATAAAAAAAAAACAAATGTTCATGGTATCAGATCACATTTTTCTTACATTTTTACAGGTATCTAAAGTCTCTTTTTGAGATTTCCAATGAATTTAATTACCAAAATAAATGTCCACCAGAACATTCGCAAAGCAGAATAAAAAAAGTAAAAACTTACCAATACAATATCTTCTGTGACATCCTTAGGGTCTGGTGGCAGTGCGAATCTGAAGAGAGACTTGACTATCTCAAAGTCAAGCCGAAGGATCATCCATACTATTTCGAAGAATATTCTAATCGCGTAAATAATCTGTGGTTCCTCTGCCCTGGAAGTTTTCATCTCGTTAAAGTACACTTTCGTTCAAATTAAATACTAGTTCACTAAAAATAGTTCACAAAAGTTTTTTATTAAAATTGACACACGGCCAGCGTTAACGAGATCGCAAAAAGAATACAGATTTTGTATAATAAGGTTTTGGCATATGCATTAGGGTGCGTTCAGACTGGTTATGTTTTTAATAAAGAAAACCAATCTAAACGTAACATGAAACTTCAAATAAAGATAAGCAGTTTAAGAAGAGATGATGATAAAGGAAAAGGCAATAAATAGCAACGATAGATAGGTTATGAAAGATGACATGGCTTATAGTAAGTGCCAGTAAAGATCGCAATAACGGTCGTTGACCCCCATAAGCCTGGTCAAGTCTTGAATCGTTTTCTATCGTGATCTTCAATTTTTTCTAATGAAGAACGGTTCATAGTTCATTTGTCCGTACGTTGAGATTATAATGGAAAGGGCAATAGTCGCTATTTAATTATTATCTTAACTGACGCTTACTGTAGAAACTAATGGAGAAAATAGAGAAGAATGGAAGAAGATGATATGCTGCGCTGACCCATATATACTAGGATAAGGGAAGGAAAATAATTTGTTGTAATGATGAAAGATGATGTTGCTAATATTCGAAGTTATTATTATAAGTTCATACTCGAATGTTCTATTCAAACAAATATTTACAGAATAGCCCAACTAGCAATTTTCTCTTGTAGATGTGCTGATTTAAGAACTAAGGTGTTACAACTGACTTACATGTGTCTTGACTATGACAGAACATCTTATAAAAGCATGATTCAAGACGTTTTGTACTTAAAGAGTACTAACACTTAGTACGTGCTCTTATAGATGTATATAAAGAATCGTTGTAACACATCTATCAGTACAGTTGTCTTACAAGCGCATTTTTACAGAGCAATTGCTCTTGAATATTATTTACACTTAAAAAAGCATCTTAAAAGTACATTCTTTCTTAGTAGAGTCTGCATTGAGTGGTTTATAACACTTATGATCTTAATAAACTTTTGCATAAAACTACTATGAAACCAACTCGTTCTAAGTGTAAATTGTCTTCTCTGAGTCAAATTAAAGAGAAAGCGAATAATAGTAGAGCTCTATCAGACTATTTGGTCTTATGGAAGACTTGTGAACACTTTACTAAGAATGTCGGCCATTATATTCATGTAAACAACGCTAAGTGTTTGTAACACTAACAGTTAACTATAGAGTTTGAAAAATGGAAACATGGACATAAAAATGGACATATAATATACTGATGCATATTTGTCTCATCTAATATTACACCTACCACAAAATGGTAATTTGTAAACCATGGTTTTAAAAGGTACCCTAAAATTAAATGGCTGCAAGTAGTTCTTTTATGTAAGAGCTCAATAAGTTCAAAAGGCTTAAAATTAACTTAAGTAGTGTGAAATAAGACATTTTAGTATTAAAGTTATCTTAGAGAAGAGTAATTGGTCTTATAAATCTCTAATGGCGTCAGTTTTTATTTTTATAATAAGTTAATATGTTTTTACTAATATTCTAAATACATAATTAAGTGGGCCTGTGAAAAAAATCTACTTTATTCCACAAAACATTCGAAGAAATGTACACCGCAAGTCATTTAAGTTCATAGACACATAATTATCAAGCAAATGAACTAAATGGTTACAAGAAATAAAAATACTACTAATACAAATAATACTTCCACAAGTTGACAGTTAAACTTGTTTTTTTTTTATTTCAACAGCACTCGCGCACACACTTTCGGTTGTTGTGATAAATATTCCGTTATTGAGCTTCCAGAGAGCAATATAAGGGGAATTACACTTGCAAGTGCAGTCCTAAGAGTGCTCTAAGTCTATTTTCCCTCAAACCATGCTGTTATAAGACCATCATAAGTTATTTTGGTCTTACAACAGCAGTAACAAGATTATTGTTAGTGTAAAGTAATCTTCAATAAGAGCGTTATTAGTTGACTGTAAGTGAGAATTCTCTTATAAAGTGCGCCTAAATCGACACTTACAGTTGTCTGTAAGTATGCTAAAAGAGTAAAAATTATTGGTCTTAGGACACTTGTAAGTTAAAATTTTGCTAGTTGGGAGATGTCTATGCGGTCATGTGAATTATAATTTCTTCTACGTTTTGTTTGAGTCATAGTGGACAGCAACAATAATTCATCTAAAATAATTGCATTCCAATAACAGTGATAACTATCAACCGGTGGTGGTAGTATCATAATAATTACGACCAAAACATTACAGTCCACAACAAAAAAAAAATGTGGAATTCTAGATTTAAATTACCAACATAGAAATTGAAAACAGGCCTGTGATAAAACTAGTGATTAAACTAATTTGTCATTGATTTGTTTTATCTTACCTAGTAATTAGGTTATAATCAAAATATTTTATAATCCTTACAAGATCAGCCTGTAAAAACTATTATCATTTAATATCTGTGCTGTAATCATCCCATGCGTACTGAACATGATTTCATGACTTAGTTTATCTGCACTTATTAAACACACATAATATATACCTAGGTATTTCTATTGAATGTACACTCCTACATTATTATTGTCTTTCTAGTTTTAGAAGAGCGTGGCCTCTAAGCTCACGTATTTTTCATAGTTGAAGGAAGGCAGGTGGCCTCTTTGTAAGATTCTAAAATGTAGAAGTTTATAAAGTTAACTAAAATTAAATTATTTATTATACATGCACCAATAAAATCACGCCTTTCCCTTGGGGAGGCAGAATCCACAGAAAGCCATCTCAATTTAATTTAAATAATGTTTTATTAATATATAAACAGCATTGCATAGGCGTAGTGGTAGTGACGCTGCCTTACGTCCTAAGGGTCCCGGGTTCGAATCCTGGTAGGAGCATTTGTTTGTGTGATGAGCATGGACATTTGTTTCCGAGTCATGGATGTTTGTATGTATAATAAGTATGTATTTACAAACAAAAAATAATAGTTTATATGTAGTATATTTACTATCTAGCATCCACGACACAAGCTTTGCTTAATGTGGCACTAGGTGGAGCTGTGTGTTAATAAAAAAAAAATTAAAAAAAAATGCTATTTTGTATGAACAAGGCTTTATTGAAGTACTTGCTCGTTTGACTGGCGTATGACGTCACGAAACCTTGATACAATAATTTTAATCAAGATCAGGTTTAACAGGTTCGGGTTCCTTGAGTAGATAAATTATCTCTAAATACAACAAAATAATTTTAAAAAATACCCACTAAAACTATGTTAATTTCTAATTTAAATGACAATTAATTGCTTTTCATATCTAGAGAACGGATCAACGACCATAATGGTCGTTGGAACGGATAGATAATAAAAAAAGTCCAGAATAATATTTCTAGTAGTACAGAATTACCTAAAATAAATATAAAATAAATACGAGATTTTCAAAGAAGCAGTGATACATAGAGGAATGATTTATTTTTGATGTCAAAGTTTCGTGTAACTTTTTTATACTTGCACAACTGACAATTGTTGTGGTAGCTTTCCATATACTTTTAAATGTGAGCGTCATTGTGTATGGAGACATTCTCGAAACTAGAAAACCTTTTCGCTTTTCCAAACAAAACAGGCTTGCCTTAATAACTATTATACATAAATTCTTACTAAACTTGTTTAAAAAATTGGTACGGGTTTACAAACAAACATATACTTAAGTAAATAATAAATGCAGCTTAGATGCGATTATTATAATTTTTATATCTAATTGTCTAAAATTATACTAATGATTAAGGATAGGTATTTTGAATGTTGTCCTTGATGTGTGACTGATTAACAGCCCGGTATTTTAATTTTTAATTGTAAATATTTCTTGACCAACTAAAATCTGGGTGAGGTCGTGGTCTAGCTTAAAAAATATTTGGATATTGTTTACGTTTAGAAAACCAATAAAAAATGCGTGAAACATTTGAATGCATGTATAATCTATCCTTGGACTTATAATAGCGACCTGGATACATATCAACATAGTATTTAGGCACGAGCATAGAAATATTAAAAAAGTTCTTTATTATATCTATGGGCACGAGTGATATTTTTATACCCTCTAGCCATTTGACAACTCTTGTCAAAACCATGAATCATACACGTATGTGGAAGAACTGGAAGAAGACATGCTGGCCCCCCAAATAAATGAGGGTAAGATAGAAAGGAGAATGATTAAAATTATATTGTTCCAGCCATGTTTTCTTAACAATTCTTTTCACCTTTTAGGGATATTTGGTTTTCAAGTAGGACTAGTTTTATTTTGAAACTATAAACGAATCTAGTAGACCCAACATGAAGACTTTTGTGTAAACAGGTTTGGTTACATCTGTTATTTACATCTGATATTTAAATATCAGATACCTATAAATAACAGATGTAACACAATGTCAAACCACTGTTACTAAAAAAAGCGTACTACTCTGTCACTGAATATTTGCAGGACAAACTTTTATAGCATGCCTTATGGTAGGATATGGCTAATGGACACTATTGTTTATTTAAGACCTTTTATTTTATACCCAGCGTCGGTTACAGGTATCGATATATCTTCTAGTAATATGAAATACTTAGCGTTCATATGAAAGCAAAGATAAGGAGATGAATGCAAAACAAGCAAATGATATCGAATTGCGCTTCAGTGAGGAGTTCATAAATGGGATTTTAAACGCATGTATCTGATCCATTTCTTAGTACGTAGGTGCAGATTGCACGTAGGAATGTATTTGTATTAACAGAATAAGTATTAGGTTGCTTTTTGTTGTAATTCAAATTCAGTCAAACACTAGCCAGTTCAAGGTCACTGTAAATAAAGCACTGTTGACCTTTCGTTGGTTAAAATGCTATATTTATTCAGTTCACAAAGTAAAGTTCTTTTAATAACGTTACTGTTAACTTCGATTTAGACGTAAGAATAACATTTCGAGAAAGCAAAGTTTAAAGTTTGAAGATTATATTTTTGGGAAATGCAAATTGTAATTTTGAGATAAGACCTTTTGCATAGTAGCATCACTTTGCAAAGATCCAATACTACACTACTTTGAGATAAAACAGACAAGATTAAGTGGATAAATTATGTATAAAAATCTTTTTACTCGAGACTACATTGACTTTATTGATAAAAATAGCCAGTCCAAAAATATCTTATCACTACAAGAACAAGAATTAAAAAACTTACATGTTGTTGCTTCGTGGTCTCTGTTGCTACTAAGTAAAATGTTATTAAACTCTTTAACAGTTGTGTTGATAACAGCTGATAAGGTTCGGTGTACTATAGATTAGCGGGACGACTGATTACACACGTGCGACTAAACGGTGCGGGTAACTTGCGATTTTTGTTTGGAGTTTTGTTTTATCTCAAAGAAAGACTAACAATATCGTGTGTTGTTCTTTCAGGGATACCTACCTACTCTGTCGGGGTTGCGGGCTCGAAAGAGATACCGCGGCCCCGGAACATAAAGGGCGAGAAAGGAACATGGATGGGTTTTAGTCAGTAAGAGTCTGACACTTCCTCCCGCTACGCCCAGAGTAGGAGAAGTCATTTGATGATTTCCCATCCCAAAAAAAAAGGGATATCTACTTAAGGTTAAAGCGTCATGGTGACCCGCGAAATTCAAATTTGCTTGGGTTTTTTGTAATTTGCGGGCCCGTGCTGGGTTGTATGTTGGTGGAAGTACCGTTCGCAGCTGTATGACGTATGTGGTTGTAGAATTGTAGTCATCAGATTCATCGGGACAGCCCTCCAAGTTCATGAAAGTCGAGGAACGAATTTTTCACGGTCAAAGTTGTTCCTCGACTTTTAATAACTTTGAGGGTTGTTTTAATGATTTTAATGATTATAATTCTGTGACTACATATATCTTGTAGCCGCGAACCATGTATCATTCATCAGCGTACAACTTGGCACTGCCCTGAAAATTGCAAAAAACGTAGGAAAATTTGAATTACCCTGAAGCATCAGCCTTAAGGTGGAAGCGCCATAATAGTTATTAAAAACACCACTCCAACCCTCTCAGTTCATTTAATCTCATTGAATGACTTTTAATGTAATAGACAGATTCATCATCTGCCGAGCCTTTTTCCAACTATGGTTGGGTCGGTTTCCAGTCTAACCGGATTCAGCTGAATACCAGTATTTTACATGGAGCGACTGTATAGCTGATCTCCACAACCCAGTTAGTAGTAGGTAATACGATACCCTTTGGTAAGACTGGTTGACAGGCCACTGACTACCTGTAACGACTGTCAAAGATCTACAAATGAGAGCTTGGACTAACGGCTTAACGTGTTTCCTGAGGCACGGAGGAAACTCGGTATGTAAGAGGGCTGTGGATGGCTTAACCTAAAGATCGATTCCAGCGGCTGTTATTATTTAGCCACGAGCTCTTCATGTAATAGACACATTATATTTAAGTAAATACGTAGGTACATACGCGTATCCTGCCAATTGCAAACAATTGCAAGAAAAATTGAATTCTCAAAAAATTTGGCTACTCTGGCGTTTCTCCCTTAATGACTTCCAGGAATTAATTTGGTATCACAGCAATTTGTATGGGGAATTGACAACATGGACATAGCCATTACTATGCCCTCTGTGTATTTCTTTGTAAGTTTCTGGGCTTTTTAACCGACTTCTAAAAAAGGAGGAGGTTCTCAATTCGGATGATTCAATTTTTTTTTTGTTTTTTTGCGCATTACTCCGTCGCTTGCCAACCGATTAGAAAAAATGATTTTTTGTTGGAAAGGGTATACTTTCCAAATGGTCCCATAGCCACCAAGTCGGGATTTGATGATGGAATCTTGGCGAAATCGAGGGAACTCTTCAAATTTTATAGGATTACGTACAGCGATTCTGGTATTTTCTACAACAAGTGAAGCATTTGCGTACGATAAGAACCAATCTACTATCAGATTTGATGATGAAGCCAAGAATCACGGAATTCCATAATGAGACAATGTATCCTAGTCGTGTTTGGGCTTGTTGTAAGTGTACGGTATGCACTTCCCATGTGTACCAAGCACATGTGAACCACTAAAAAGTGAAAAATAAAAACTTTTTTGCAAAAAATAAAGCCGGCTTCAAAAATAAAACAAAGAGGTGAAAAATAACTTTAGCTTCTGAAGTCGGTGACAAAAAATTAAATCAATCAAACTAAGGTCACCGACTTCAGAGTTATTTTTCAACTTTTTGTTTTATTTTTGAAGTCGGTTTTATTTTTGCTAAAAAGTTTTGGAAACATATAATTAGTATCTTATTACGAATATTTTATTGACATAAAATCTCTTAAATCCGTTATGTTATGCTTAAAGTGAAAACAATAAATCAATTTAATTTATGTCGATTATAAGGTTAGGTTTAAATTGGGTTAAGATAGGGTTAGGTTTAAGTACTTTGTAATAGCTTTACTTATTTTATTTAACAAAATCACTAGATCCGGAAACTTGAAATATCGTGAAATCTCCTTCTACTGGACGTTCGAAATGGTACTCGTAACTTCATTATATGAAAGATGAATGACTTATTTGCAAGCAATACAAAGCAAATTAAGTGAAAACACCAGACATTAAGGCGAAAGGATACGCCAAACTACAAAATTGACCTCTCTTTGAAAGACTACTACTACTAGACCGATGGACCAAATAATATAAAAAAAATACCTAATACGCATAACATATTTGACTTTAAAATTTAAGTTTAATTTTTTTATTATCTTTTATACTTTAGTCGGAAAAAAATCGAATATAACCTCTTTATATTTGCAATAATTGGCTTACTGTTTTCAAACGACTGAAGCGATTTAAATATTTTTTTCACAATATTATAGACAATTTATTGCTTTATTAAATTTAAGTTCAACATTTCACAAAAATTTTAATTAAATCAATAATATCATATTATTACATTTGCGCCCGGTGTTCGCGTTCACTCAGACGCAAAAGCCAGTCACATCCTAGCGTTCGCACGGGAAGGCTGTGTCGCATGTTAGCGCGCCCCGCTCTATAAAATTTGCGTAAAAGAGCATACAGTGCAGATAGGACGTTTCGTGCAGAAGTATGGTTGAGGTATTTAAAAATCGGACATTTCGTTTGCGCTTAGACGTTTTATATGTAAATATTTTATATCAATAAAAAACGGGCCAAGTGCAAGTCGGACTCGCCCATAAAGGGTTCCGTAGCAGCAAGTAACATAATATAAAAGTTCTTATGGTTGGTTGTAACTTTGAAAGATAAATTGCGGTTTACGATTTATGACGTATTAAAAAAAACTAATTACCTACTTGATCTCGTTCAAACCAATTTTCAATGGAAGTTTGCATAGTAATGTACATCATATATTTTTTTAGTTTTATCATTCTCTTATTTTAGACTGGAAGTGTCTCTCGCGCAAACTATTTAGTTTAGAAAAAAATTATCTCCTGAAGCTCAATATCATTTTTAGGGTTCCGTAGCCAAAAGGCAAAAAACGGAACCTTTATAGATTCGTCATGTCTGTCTGTGTGTCTGTCCGTCCGTATGTCACAGTCGCTTCGCAACGGCACGGCGTACCCAATATTGCGTTACCCAAAAAACATAATTATATGATGTACATTACCATAAAACTAATAAAATATATGATGTACATTAACATGCAAACTTCAATTGAAAATTGGTTTGGATGAGATATAGTTAGCAGTTTTTGAGATATAGTACATTTTCAAAAACGGCAAATATAACTTTGCTATTCATACAAACACTATGAAAAACAAATTTATCCACTGTTTTAGGCTTTCACGGTTTAAAACTAAACTTATATTGTCACTTACGGGATATCTTCCGTAACAAATAATCACGGAAGATATCCCGTAAGTGACAATATAAGTTTAAACAAATTTATTTTTACTGTTGACACATTACCTACTAATCTCAATATAATTATATCCCTAATCTATGCTTGCTACTACGGAACAAAAAAAAACGAACAAAAAAAGAATTACTTAAATCGGACTTGTAGTTTCAGAGATATGCGAACACAAACATAAAAACATACATACATAAATTTGACACATTGTTTCAGACGCTGATATACTAACATATACGAAAACTGGGCAGTTCTTGAATTATTACATACATACGGGTCGAATTGATAACCTCCTTTTTTTTTTGAAGTAGGTAAAAATGGAAACTAGTTTTAAAATGTAATTACTATTTTCGTATTTAGCGTATCAAAATAAATAATAAAAAAATCTACATCACCAAAAGAATACTTTTAAAAATGCAAATTTTGTACACAAGTGTTATTACATATTTTTTAATGGTCCAAACAAATAGTTAAATAAATAAAGATATTATTTTGATGTTTTATTTTTTTACTCTAACAATTTAACTACAATAAGTAACTGGGCTCAAGAATATTTTGTTCCCAAAACAGCATTGCAAATGTTCTGGGTCTGCCTACATTCAATCTATTTATGATGATAAAAACTAATAATAGGCAGCGATAGAAATGCTTCGAACGCATCTGCGTCCGGTGATACTCTTTGACGATCGGGGGATGCGCGGGCGCGCGGGGCGGTCAGCGCGGGCGCGCAGGGGTAGTCAGCGCTGGCCGCTTGTTTTGTTCAATGCTCAAGGACGTTGGGGTATCCTTTCGCCTTAATTAATTATTTTCAATCGTAAGACACACTGAATAAAGATCTATTTCCTATAATAAGTATGTCAAGAGGGTAGTCGGTTACTGACTCAAGAGTGACAAGTGCGTGTAACTTTGGTTAGCCTTCTTGTTACATAACTGTTCCTCTTGCGAGCCTCTTAACTACTGGTCAGTCTTCTAATATTATTTCAACATTATAATATTTGTTACGAAAGTTAAACTAATACACGTGTTATGAATGTTATGATACAAGTAAGTTAAGTTGATCATTATACACGAGGCAGTTGCTTGCAGCCCGAGCCGTAGGCGAAGGCGTCAATCAGCCGAGTGTCTACAGAGCAAGTTGCCCACGAGTCACTTGCGAGGAAAAATCAAACATGTATTGCATAAAATGTACGTTTTGATATGACCACCATGTTTTTTTAAAAAGGAATATATATGCACCACCACAGACGCGGGTCTATGGACGGTGAGCTATGGGCTAGCTCGCCGTCTTATGACGACAGGCCGTGTCGACGGCGCGTTCGTGTTACACGCGCGCCTCAAAGAGATGTCAGCATAATGGAGGGCCGTAAAGGCCGAAACAGTCCCGCAGCCCCGGCAGGGGCTGCGGGACTGTTCGAAAGAGATACCGTGGCCCCGGAACGTTAAGGGCGAGGAAGGAACATGCATGGTTTTAGTCAGTAATAGTCTGACACTCCCACCCGCTCCGCCTAGAGTGGAAGAAGTCATTTGATGATTTCCCATCCCAAAAAAAAGAGTGCTGGGTTTGTATGTGTTTTCGAGTTATGAAAATGACTGGGTTTATTTATTGCTCTTCCATTGTAGGAAACTATCATAAACAGCTATATAGTACTTTTCTCTGGATTTTGCACATGCATTTTGTGCTGCATTCAAAATGCAATTATTGTGTTGTATTTCTGGCGTTGTTAAATCTATCAATTGTTAATGTTCTGTACTAAAACTTGTCATTTTTACAACAAATGCTATACAAACAAAATATGAAAATTTTGGAAAATGGGTCACCAGTTTGTTTTTGCACACGCCAAGGAATAATTTCAATTTTATACACTTTTTGTTTTCGTTATTAAAACACACAGGTCAAAGGGCTTAATACTGTAATCTTTGTCTGACAACGGAACAATGTAGATTGAGATAAAAATGATGTCTTGTTATTGTATGTAATCTACAGATCGTGTAAAAGAATAATAAATGTACTTTACATGACGCATGTAATCTCCGAAGGGTTAAACAGGAATGTATTTTTGCTTTATTTATAAGTTAACAGTACCTGCACATACAATATACATTTTGACAGATAAGTTCCAGTCTCATACTCCCATGTAGAGAACAAGCCCATTTGCTATCACACAAATCTAGATTCCGGGGGCTATTGATTGAAGGGCAAGGGCTGAAGCCGGGGCTGCAGGACTGTTCAAAAGAGATACCGTGGCCTCGGAACATAAAGGGCGAGGAAGGAACATGGATGGGTTTTAGTTAGTAAAAGTCTGACACTCCCTGCTCCTGCTCCCCGAATGAGTGGGAGAAGTCATTTGATGATTTCCGATCCGAAAAAATAAAATAAAAAGGAGCTACTTATTGATGAAAAAAAAACAAAAAACACTGCCCGCACTAGTCATATCATTAAAGGATAACAGAAATCTAACTTATTTAAAAGACGTGTCAAAATGATCTGATCTGTAGTTTGTTTCAATTTAATGTCGCACAGCCGTTTAGTCGCAAGTGTGTAACCGGCTTATGAATATCTAACAGACTCCAAAAGCATTATTAGAATGGCTAAAACCAAGGTACAAAGACCGAATGATAATAAATTAGGTGCAAATTCCATTAAAACAAATCTGTTGCTGTCTGATATTCATTGAGTTTTAGATAAAGACCTAATTAGCACATACCTACTTAATTATGATGACGGCGACGGTAAGCAAAACAAGGATGTTTTTCGGCTAAATACGCATTTACTAGCGGAATATGAAAGATTTACCATGCAGATCTTTCCGCATTCATAATTATGTTGTTGTACCTATTCAATCAATCAAAATTTAGGCTTGTTATGCTGAGTAACATTAAAATCGCTAATAATGCTTTTGATACTACTTACTAACCTATTTTATCAATATTATAAGAATTTCCATTTTATTGCCAATAAACTTCTAGTTAAAGCCCTACTCAAAAGTAATGCCACACTCTTTCTTACCTATTTCGTAAACTACGGAGCAACATTGATGCAAATCCGATAAAATACACTTAAATAATTATTAAAACACATCACTTCACAAAATGCCGCTCAAAATCACAACAAAATAAAAAAAAAAAATACAAAAAAAAGAACAATTTAAATTATAGCCAACTTTTTAATAAACATTGCGTCAATTTGAAAGTGGAACTACACGCACTGAGATTCTCGTCTCGTCATCACAGGCCGTATACTGACTTGGTATGTCAAACCGGCCAGTATTATTTTGTGGCTTTGTATTAGGTAATTGAATAACCTATTCGAATGTTATGAACTTTCATTTTAGTAGCGTGACTCGTGAAGTATTTTGGCCAATTAAAAATTCAAATGTTTGTTGAACTGGCACGTTCAACTGTTGCAATAGTAAAAAGTTGGGTCCTATACGCCCCAAAACGCATACTGGCACCGCTGGTGCTGATAGGTATTCATAAATCTTAAAAAAAAACCTTCTACCTTCTTTATTTCAAAATCCATTTTCAAATATGTTTACCTATCAAAACGTTGTACACATTCTAAGACTGCTTGTAACACAACAAAAAAAGTAACAAAAGGCAGGTAGACAAACAGCTGAATCAATTTGTTAACGCAACAATTCCAAAATTCGACTGCTGTTAACCTTTCTTTTGATAAATTATTTATAAATAAAGAAATGCCTGTGAAGTCTGTTAAATAACTAACACACCACTAGTCGCTGTGGGACACAGAGTAGTAAACTGTAAAAAAATAGGTAACTACATTGTCTTGTGGTTAATTACTCGGAGGTCGGAGATAACGCGGAGATCGTGTTTTTTATTTAAAGGCAGAACACACAAACTGACATGAAGTTTTCAAGATAATGCAAAAAATATTACATGCTATTTCAGGTGTTTCAATGAGTGTGTTCGAGGTGCATCGTGCACGTATGGTATCAACATGAAAGGACCTCCTAGTACCATTGGCTTCCTAACCCAAAGTTTTTCTCTCATTTTGAGGACCGCTACCCTGATACGTCTTCCCTACGGAGCGTAGAGATGACCAAAACACATCGCGAGGAGCCATAACGATAACATGGTTTTGTATTGTATTGTATAACGGGCTGATGTCAGCAACTTCACGTCAGTGGGAAAATTCAATCCACCCCAACTCCCCGACCAGCGGCCAGGAGGGCCTTGATGTTGCTGGCAATCGCGCGAAGAGTACCTGGGTTATCGAAACTACACGAACATGGTTTTACCTCGGATGGAGTTCTAAATAACCCTAAGTTCTTTCCAGATGCGCACTGTATCTGGGCTGGGAAGAACGTACCTCCATAAATAAGGTTAAGATTTTTCAACATAACTATTATAAACCAGCAATGTAAAATCGATGAAGTTACTTTTTCCTTATAAAAAGACGGAAAATGCACAAGGTGTGAATAAATCGCAGCACCTGTTGTAGGTCTTTGCGTTTTTGTGTTGAACGCTTTATACTTAGCCGCAGTTTCCACATAAAAATATTATGTAATTATTTAACGCTAACCCCTGACATTTAACCTGCCCTATCATAAAAATCTTTCTTGTACTTAACAAAGTTGAACCTTGGTGGTACTGGAATAGACTGACAAACTAACAAGACTGACAAAGTCGAACAATAGTACATTTTGATACAAGTGAAGAAAGTTTGTTATTGCCGTTCGAGGCGGTATTGACACACGAGCCGTAGGCGAGTAGTGTTTCTGAGCCGATAACTGTAATAACAAATGTCCACGTGTATCAAACGACGTTTTTGAATACACTTTTGAAGAAATAAAATAAAAGAATGGAAAATATCTGTGTCATGAATTATTACGAGACTATGATTTAATCTTATTTTTCATTACTCATACTCGGAAAGTAGATCTGAAGTTGCCTGAAGAGCGGGCTGAAAGTAAAACTTTTCAGCCCTAGGGAAAATCACTTTCAACTGACAGCTGTCACATTATTTTAAAAAAATCTAGTTCAATTTTCACACTTCTATTTAACCATGTTCCGACTTCTATACAGCCTGTAAATCACTCAGTATTAATTAAAGAATATTTTTTTTAATAACCTAGTTATAATTTAGTTACAAATATTTCTATAAAATAACAAAGATTTGTGCAAAATATTTACTATTTTTTCAGTGATGAGAGTAAAAATAAAGGCTGGATAGCCGGCCACAAAAAAAAAACAAAATAGGCGGGAAAGCGGCAATCCGATCTTCATTTTTTTTCGAGTGGTTTCGTAACATGGTTCAAATATTTGATGGCATGACGAGTGAAGAATTTCGAGTTTATCTAATCGGTGATTTAGCATCGCGTCTGTGTCTTCTTTTTTTTAATGGCTTTTCGCAGGGCAACCTAGAAGGCTGGCTTGGAAATCATCAAATGACTCCTCCCACTCTGGGCGGAGCGGGAGGTATATAGTGTCAGACTTTTACTGATTAAAACCTATCCATATTCCTTCCTCGCCCTTTATGTTCCGGGGCCGCGGTATCACTTTCGAACAGTCTCGTAGCGTAGCCACAGGTAACGGCAGGCATCGGCCCTTGCTTATGCTGACATCTCTTTGATACCGGACTACCCTTTTTTTTTCTTTTCTTTTTTTTTAGGATGGGAAATCCCCATCCATGTTCCTTCCTCGCTCTTTATGTTCCGGGGCCACGGTATCTGACTACCCTATGGTTGCTGTGAGTGTAATGCCTCCAGCCAGGGCCATATAACTTATATGCCAAGCGTGGGATACCAACCTTGGCATAAGGCGTCGCTAGGGAAGGCCGCAAAGAGACAGGTTGGATATAGTGCATCGACACGTGAAGAATAAAGAATAATTTACTTTTATGCTTTGATTGTGATAACGAAACATTACAAGACATACCGCCTAATCAAAATAAATCGCGGTGTTATTGTATGTAATCGTCTAT
The DNA here is from genome assembly GCA_916618015.1 of Xestia c-nigrum. Classification (NCBI taxonomy): domain Eukaryota; kingdom Metazoa; phylum Arthropoda; class Insecta; order Lepidoptera; family Noctuidae; genus Xestia; species Xestia c-nigrum. The sequence continues at coordinate 4,709,777 of OU745245.1, read as the reverse complement.
TTGTGTGTCCCAGACAATCAGTGACCGCGGGGTCACTCAAGATAACATTTTATTTTCTACTTTCATTGGTTTCAAAGTTCAAGACGAGATGGGTTATTTCTCGCGAAAATAGCTATATTTTTAAGGAAAGTGTATACATATTATTAGACGTGACTGTACACCCATGGACAAACAAAAGTCGCTGACTGCTAAAGATATTTTACACTTTTCGGGTTGTTTTGGAGAACAATAGATTTTGCTACGAAAAAAGTATTTTTTTTCAAATACTTATTTGATGCGAAAATGCAATGGCATTACAAAGTATTTCCAACACTGATGAGGCTGACAAGTGAAACAATCCTACGTAATTTTAATTTTTTGACTAATTTAGAAAAATATCTATTCGTACAACTTCCCTCTCATTGAGAAGAGGCCGTGTCCCAGCAGTGGGAACATTATAGGCTGATGATGATGATGATCTATTCGTATGGCTAAAGTTGGAAAAGTTTTAATAAGCGCCTTTCTCCAAGTTCACAGCAAAATGTCGATAGCAAGCAGCTCCACTATTGAGTCGCTTTATGAATTATCAATTTTGTATCCGTGTCAAACTAAGCTATTCGAAGTTATCAGGCGGTTTCGTAAACTATACAACGTTATTTTTTTGTCGTTTTATTCACTCACTCATGAAAATGAACAACTTTTACTATGGGACCAACTATGAAATCTCGAAAAATATATCAGCTGTTGCCTACATTTTTACGAGTTAGGCGACCAATAATGTATGAAGCAGCTGATTTTTTTTTCGTGATTTCATAGTGAAAGTTGTTCATTTTCATGTGTACTATCCGCCCATAAAGGGATTAAAACGACTAAAAAATAACGTTGTATAAGATGATCAAGTCATGTTTTACATAAGTGATAATTATGATGGTACATCCATATAAGTATCAACAAAAACAAATACATTTGATTGACACAATTTCAGATGCAGTCAATCAAAGCACACTTATAGCAGACTGTCACCGGTCTTTGACAGATATTTCAATACATTAGCTCCGGGCTAAATAATAACAACTACTCGGGTCGTAGGTACTCCATTCAAGAAAGTGGCTAAGCGTTTGTGTACACCAAATGATGTTCCTTTCCAGGTTCCTGGTGTTTATAAAATCGATTGCAGCTGCGGCCGTTCCTATATAGGCCAAACAAAGCAAACAGTCGCTGAAAGGGTCAAAGTACACATAGCAGCGGTCAAAAATCGACAAACGAACAAGTCTGCTATAGCGGAGCATGTAGTAGCGACAGGACCAACCACTAAATAGAGTTACATAACCCAAAAATCCTTGCCAATGAGAAGCACTATTACAAGATAATGGTTCGGGAAGCGATTGAGATCAAGAAGTATTCTAATTTCAATCGCGAAGACGGCTTTAGACTCTCTGCCGCTTGGAATCCAATGATCACCAAGTAGTGTACCTACTCGTCAAGTGAAATCGTCTCAATGTGTGGACACTGTTAGTGTAGTGTGCTGTCCTAGTGAGAACCGGCCCTAATTAACATTTACTTATGAAGATCTAGTAGTTGAATAAACGCCTTTGCTTTACTGTGGCGGTACTTCCACTCGCGACCACGGCTGGTGCAATCCAGTCGAAACGTCGGGCTTAAATCAAAGGCATAAGTTTTATAATAAGCCATGCTTGCCTACACCTATTTTCGGATGGAAAATCATCAAATGACTTCTCCCACTCTGGGCGAAGCGGGAGGGAGTGTCACACACATCACAGCGCGTTAATTGTCTCTTCTAAAACCCATTTTATTCTTGCATTTCTTTTAAATATTTATATATATTTTTTTCTTTTTATATTTTTATATTTGTATAAATTAACTAAATGTCGTGATCAGTTTCAATAACTTAATTTCAATACTTTAATATAACCTGGGGAGGGGCATAGCATCCTAAAACAAGCACACTCCTTGCTTAAAAGGATTCTCTCCGTTGTAAATATAATAAGTTATCTAAGTTGAAGCAATAAACTTTTTTTTTTATACTTTTACTGACTAAAACCCATCCATGTTCCTTCCTCGCCCTTTATGTTCCTGGGCCATGGTATGTCGTACGAACAGTCCCACAGCCCCAAAGCATGTTGAACCGTTGGTCCAGCTGTCATTTGTAGATTTTTGTCAGTCGTTACAGGTTAGTCTTACCATGGGGGTATCAAAATAACAGACCTATACAACTCATTTAATACTTCAGTACTATAGGCCGGTAGGTTCTATTGTCCACGGTCCATGTATTATCGGTACTCGGCTGCATCAGGTTAGGGTCACATGTCCGTGTCCGCCGCCCGGACCGATATCCAGTCCAGTTTTACAGGTTTTACCGAAAACTCCTATTAAAAAACCTACGTTCTCCGTAGCTTTCTGAAGAAAATCTCTGGTCGACACGAAAATCACCGCAAATCAGTCTCCAAAAAGTTTCAGAAACCTTTTGTCAATATTTCAGACGTTACAGTATAGTTACAGTTCTTCTGGAAACATCTAATTGATTCTTAATTTCCCTTACCTATTTTAGTACAGTTACCGTCATTAGACATAGCAACAACGTCTGGTAATATTATTCCTATCCTGCACCGACTCATAATCGTAGTTAATATCCCATGTAAAATGTTGTAAGTAATTTTGTATTTGTTCATGATTTCATTGATTTAGTACTTTATCTTCAAGTGTTCTTTGAATTGTATTTATGACAAGGGTTCAATGTCCGTGTTCTAGAACAATTGAATACTCAATCAACCATGTCATATTTTATGTAAAATCGTGTAAACGACGAATAGATAAGTTTCTTGAAATTCAAAGGGAAGTCAAGTGACAGCGCCTCATATTTTTAGAACGAATTTGAATATATAGGATTGTCAGATGCCCTTTTTTGTTTTGTAACCAGTTAGCCACAGTGTTCCCAAACCGAGCGTCAAATGTCAATCCAATGCGTTTTCTTTTTTTTGGTGTTATCAGTTTCGGTATTTCTGATAGAATAGTAGTTTGTCTGACCCCTTTTGTAAATGCTCTTGATACCATTATCCGGTATTTTTCCCTTAAGGGGCCGGCGGAGCATGCGTCGTTCATACAAACGTAATACCAAAATAATTTGTAAATCAAATATATTCCTAAAGTAATCTGTATTTGTTTCGATTGGATTACAGAATATCTAGGTTCCCAAATACGTATTTTGAAAGGACATTTATATAAAGACGAGATACGAGGAATTTAAAATTTCTATAGAAAACTTATTTTTCTCATAAATCTTGTTTAAATCAGTGTCCATTCAAAAGACATATTTGGGAACCTAGATAATCTATAATCCAATCGAAATAAATACACACCACCTTCAGATAATGTTTGATTTACAAATTATTTTGATATTACGTTTGTGTCAACGGCGCATGCTTCGCCGGCCCCTTAAATCAGTCACTTATAAAATAGTTCTAGTACAAAATAGTAGTTTATGCGATAGTGCATAATGCCTAATTATGTATAGTTGCATAAGTACACTACTTTATCTACCCAAATATCATAAGGGCTCTATGATGGGTTCAGGAACCATAGGGAAATGACCTGCATTGTTACTTGGCCCTTGATTTTTGTGCCAACAGGTTATTAGTTGCATTCGTCGCTGCATTTACGATATCTGGCGGAGTATTCATGTCAATTTCTGAGTCACTATCACTCATTTTCGACAGAAATAAAGAACTTATCAGAAAATTTGCCTACTCGTAACTGGATTACTGGAAATAAAAAGCTAACGAACAAATGACAGCTCGAAATGGCGGCGTTTCGGATATCTGTCATTTATTTTTAAATCATAGGCAAACGAACAAAGTCACTATTCTTGTGTCACTCGAGATCAAAATGTCGTGCGATTTATAATTAAAATCATACTGAATTGGGGTTTTTTTTTTTTTAATCGATATCTGATTTAATTTAGGTGGTACTAGAATAGCACACTCACTTGAATTTGACACCTGTTCCAATTTTAATAGTAGTTTATGCAACTGTGCATAATGAAGGGCATTACAACACGAGTGTGGGTTTAAGAAACGAGCCGAAGGCGAGTTTCTTAATAGCATCACACGAGTGTTGTAATGCCTAATTATGTATAGTTGCATACACTACTTTATCTACCCAAATATCATAAGGGCTCTATGATGGGTTCAGGAACCATAGGGAAATGACCTGCATTGTTACTTGGCCCTTGATTTTTGTGCCAACAGGTTATTAGTTGCATTCGTCGCTGCATTTACGATATCTGGCGGAGTATTCATGTCAATTTCTGAGTCACTATCATGAGTGATAGTGACTCAAGAATTTTCGACAGAAATAAAGAATGGGTTACTGGAAATAAAAAGCTAACGAACAAATGACAGCTCGAAATGGCGGCGTTTCGGATATCTGTCATTTTTTTTTAAATCATAGGCACACGAACAAAGTCACTATTCTTGTGTCACTCGAGATCGAAAATGTCGTGCGATTTATAATTAGAATCATACTGAATTGGGGATTTTTTTTTTTATTTTTTTTTATCGATTTCTGATTTAATGTAGGTGGTTAGTACCACAGGTGTCAAATTCAAGAGAGTGTGCTATTCTAGTGAATAGCACACTCTCTTGAATTTGACACCTGTTCCAAATTTAAAACTCATAACGCAACTGTTTACAGTTGCGTTATGAGTTCATTACAGCACCGTTCATTTCTGCAGGTTGGTAATGCTGGTCATTGCCTATGGTTTTTGAACGCATTAGAGAGGGTTTATGATATTTGGGTAGATAAAACTCATAACCTACTGTTTTCAGTTGCGTTATGAGTTCATTACAGTACCGTTTATTTGTGCAGGTTGGTAATGCTGGTCATTGCCTATGGTTTTTGAACGCATTAGAGAGGGTTTATGATATTTGGGTAGATAAACACAAGTTGTATTTAAAAAAAGGTTTATAAGAAACTAAAAAATGCATGCTAAAACTACCAAAAACGACATTTCTTGTAAAGGGCCTTGTTACAGATTTAAATAGCAGTACTAAAAGTAGTCAGCCAGCAACATTTGATACCTGCATGTAATATACATGGTGTTCACTTGTACAGTGGTTCACCTTGCACTCGTTAGCCGGCTCTAAATGCGCGTTATGTAAGCGAAGCTGATTATAATTTACTAGCAGACATCACGCGGTTTCATCCGCATAGTTCCCGTTCCTGTGTGAGTTTGGAAATGAAAAATAATAGCCTATTTTCATCGCTGATAATGTAGCTATCGATTACTGAAAGAGTTTTTCAAATTGGTTCAGTAGTTTTTAAGTATATTCGTTACATAAATACAAATATTTCCTCTGCATAATATTAGTATAGATTATGTATATGGACTTTTGACTGTATGTATGAGTGGAATAATATGGTGACTCGGTTTTATCTTTAATTTGTCTACTGTTACTTAATATGACTTGAGTGTCCTGGAAAATTTTGAAATAGCTATTCCCCATTTGAACTCTGTTTTTTTATGTCGATTTTGGCCGCAGCTTTGCCCTCTTGATAGTCGGAAATGATCCTAAAGGAACGGTACTACTCGGGCGAAAAATATTTCCTATGCCTCGGTCCTTGGTTATGGTCTCTCGGGACCTTTGCAGAGTTAATTCATCAAAATCAATTTAGCCTAATTAGCCCAATTTATGTATAATAATGTGGTTTTAATAATTTTGATTTAAAACGGTAACAGACAGAGTTTATCAAATATTATTAAATCGATTTTTTCAAGCATATAGATCATAATTATTATTATTGCCACTAGCCAGTTTTATACGATTACCCTTAACGAAAATTTTATTCAAGAAACAACAGGTTTCTAGATAACTCTTCAAATTTTTTAGGCCCACTTGAAGCGATTTGGGTAGTTTTAGGTAGAGTACTTTTTCTGAATGATCCCATTTCAATTTGGTGAAGATCTAATGAAGAAATTCAGAGGTAGGCAACGGAACTCCTCAATAAATTATAGCTAAGACTGCGATTACTGAAATCTCATGTCTGTCTATTGTTTACCCCAGTTCCTAACACAACATCACGTAAGTACGTTGTGAAGGCGTAAGCACATGTGAACCACTAAAATGTGAAAAATATGTATAATAATGTGGTTTTAATTTTTGCAAAATAATAAATATATAAAAATAATACAAAAACAAAACTTGTGTTTAATGAATAAAGCTATGTTGGTAGCACTTTTGTTTACACTTCAGCTAAAATGTCGGTCATTCTTGAATAAAGCCTATTCATGTTGCCTTTCTACCTTTAGAGATGTACCTTGCAATAATACCTATATAGTATTTATTAAGGCGAGCTTATTGCCATCAACTGGGCATAAATCCAGACTCCTACTCAGAAATTCCTGAAAAAAAAAAACCAACAACACTTTCCCCAACCTGGGAATCAAACTCGGTTTATTAATTAAGACATTGGTCGATGTTCACCGAAAAGATAACGGTCTGATTAACTTAAAACAGCTGTTACTGTGACATGTCTCCATACAAAAATGTGTTTTAAACAGATGTTTTTAAATAATCAGACCGTCATCTTTTTGGTGAACAAGGACCACTTACCCAAAGAAACCGAGGGACACACTTTTGCATAAATTACAAGGTATCTATGTTTACATTTTAATGGTGCCATTTCTCGTGATTTATTATGAAAGAGCTAAACTGATCACGTGTGGGTCCACGAGCCATCGTTCGAAGCGATTTGATCAATAGTTAATAAACTATTGATGAATGAATAGGCAGTGTGTGCGTAATGTTATGGCAAAACAACACTGTTGAGCTTACGAATAATGGTAGGAATGTTGTATCATGGCAGAAATATTATGAAAACTCCCATAGAAGGATGTAATGTATAGAAAAACATCAAGTTTTTAAACCACGAAGAAAATGGCGGAACGAACTGGATATTTTCCTTGAGAATTGGAAGGAAATAGCGCAGAATCGTGACCGTTGGAAGGAATGGAGGGAGGGCCATTGCCCAGCTGTGGGACAATACAGGCTAGCTATAACAAAAATATTATAATAATTCTCTATTTCGCCAGGATCCCATCATCAGGTCCTGCTTTGATGATTATAGGACCACCTGGGAAGTATTCCCTTCCAAACAATTAAAAAAACAAAATCGGTCCAGCCATCTTCGAGTGATTGGGGAACATAACACAAAAGGAATTGAGAACCTCCTCTTATTTGAAGTCGGTTAAAAACTCTTATTTAGGGGCCACTGCTGTTAGGATTTTTTGGAAATGGTCGCAGAAGTCAAACCGCAGGTACAGTCGTCGTCCGGGGCTGCGGGACTGTCCGAAAGAGATACCGCGGTCCCGGAACGTAAACGGTGAGGAAGGAAGATGGATGGGTTTTAGTCAGTCAAAAAGTCAGACACTCCTGGGGTCATTTGATGATTCCACATCCGAAAAAAAAGGAACGGTCGTCGTGAGACTCCTTGCGACAGGACTTTGTCCAGCAGTACCTACACATAAATTGCAGCTAGTTTCTTGTGTTATGTTGTGACATAGCTCAGCGTTTTCTTCGCATGTCTTTTGTTCGCAAAAAAAACGGAATTAATGATCATGAGGTGGCATGGTAGGTACTTTTTGACCCCCAATATTGAAATCATTTGTTTGATAATGCAACCGCAGGACCACTCCTAATTCTTTTGAACGAATCGGGGTCAAAGCCTCATGATATAATTATGAAGTAAGGAGTTATTCAATGCCTAATGGCGCCAACTTGACTAGAAATGGCGCAAACTCATCTCACGTGTGAGTTTAGTAACGCAGATCAACGACTATGTCTACTTCACGTGTTGGTTTGAGTAAGGGTGCTTACATAAGGAAACAGGTTTCCGGTACAGACAAATCTGTACGGGTCGGTACCGACCGGCGCGGCGGGCGCAGGTCATCATCATCATCATCATCATCAGCCTATTAATGTTCCCACTGCTGGGACACGGCCTCCTCTCAATAAGAGGGAATGGGCTATAATCTACCACGCGGGTCCAGTGCGGATTGGTAGATGTCACATGTCTTCGAATTTTTGGTTCTAGGACATGCCGGTTTCCTCACGATGTTTTCACCGTTTTGAGAGCAGTGGTGATGAAATAAATTACACAAAGTAATACGCCTGTCTGGGTTCGAACCCACGATTTACTATTGGTAAGTCGGGGTCGCGATCGGTACCGACCCGTACAGATTTGTCTGTACCGGAAACCTGTTTCTTTATGTAAGCACCCTTAGGCAAGACTACCGGAGGCCAGACAACTTGGTATTCTAGTAGCAATTACATCACGAATAGCTCATAATTGTAAATAAATTGAAGGAAATGAAAATTTTACAAAAAAATATTTTATTTTTTTTTTTTTTTATTGAACAGATGGGCCAAAGTTTGCACATAGATCACACTATTATTAAATCACAATATAAATTCGTCGCATTACCTACAGGCTATTCCGAAATGAAAAAATATGAGAAAAAGCCCTGGACTGCAATTTTGTTTTTTTTTTTTTTCATTTTCATTATTTTTAAAGTCTCATGAAAGTCCCGCCCCTATATTCTTCGTTCAACCTTTTAAGTTACGATATGGGCCGGAGCCATTTTATCTAATTCCATTTGGCTGAGCCACAGGTCATCGCCTGGACATGCAATTATGCAGACACGTGTGGGTGTTTGGTGAAATTACAGACAGTTTGTCCATACAGTGCAGTTGGAGAGTGTTGGCATAAATCAAATTCTTCGATTTTTATACGTCGCGTTTTAAAAACATCTTGTAGTACCTACGGAAAATTAAATTGGTGCACAAATGGGTTTTCAGAGGTTGGGTTTGGGGGTTGGCAGATATTTTGAATTAATTTACCTACTACAATCCTAAGACAAAAATTATTATTATTTTCAGTTATTCTTAAAGCGATCGGCACCACTACAACCTGCGTTATGCGTTATGGGACTCTGCACTAGCCATGACTTATTAATACGGATGGTTTTTTTATGATCTTCTTTCATCCGCCGCTGCCGTTGGCTCAAAGTATCACGAGACTGTGACAAACTATGTCTCAATAAAAATATTATGTGTATTCATTCATTTATATAGAAGCTAAGCACCACTTCACAGCAGTGCCACTATAGTTCTGTACAAATTAATATGTGGCGACCTTGGACTAGAAAGCCGTGTGTTTCGCCGCTACGTGTAAAGGTAAATGCTCACTGTTTCACGGATATTAAATAAATAATTATAAATAAATAAATATCGTTGGACATTAAACACACAGCGCCATCTAGTGCCACACTAAGCAAGGCTTGTGTCGTGGACACCAGATAGTTGATATACTACATATATACTTTTTTGTTTGTAAATACATATCTACTTATTATACATACAAACATCCATGACTCGGAAACAAATGTCCATGCTCATCACACAAACATTTGTTCCTACCGGGATTTGAACCCAGGACCCTAAGAACACAAGGCAGCTTCACTACCACTACGCCATTCGAGTCGTCAAAACTAAAGTAACGGAAATTGGAAATAGTGAGTGAGAAAGCAAGCTACTTAGTACCTAAATTGGTTGTAATGCGTTACAACCTCAAGTTGTCTTACAAGATTATTCGCCATGTCATCAATCTTTTAATCCGACTTATCCTAAATATCCTCATGGATCGGGGCTGTGGACGCTAGCTAGCCGTCCGTCCGTCTTATGACGACAGGCCGTGTCGAAGGTGCGTTCTTGTTCCACGCGCGCCTCAAAGAGATGTCTGCCTAGAGGAAGGGGCCCGCAAGCCTGCCGGGGCTGCGGGACTGTTCGAAAGAGATACCGCCGCCCCGGAACGTAACATGGATGGTTTTTAGTCAGTAAAAGTGTGACACTCCCTCCAACTCCGCCCAGAGCGGGAGGGGTCATTTGATGACTTCCCATCAGAGAAAAAAGTTCCTCATGGAAACCGACTTAAAAAAAAACAAAAAAGTGAAAAATAACTTTAGCTTCTGAAGTCGGTGACAAAAAAAATTAATCAATCAAACAAAGGTCACCGACTTCAGAAGCTAAAGTTATTTTTCAATTTTTTGTTTTCTCTGAAGTCGGTTTTATTTTTTGCATAAAGTTTTTAAAACAATAGTTCCACCCATTGTGGACAACAATTTCATGCACACTCCCCGTGAAGGTCGCTGCAAGCGTCTTAATGAGCCATGCGAGTTGCTCTTGCAGCCATTTGCCGCTATATTTAACAGTTTTGAGCGAATTTAGCTTTTAACGCAACACTTGCACAAGCACTTTGGACCAAATGCTTGCAATGTGTACGGGTTTATTATTTGTAATGTGAGAATGGCACGGGGTCATTTCTTTGAAAGTTTTGAAGGATACCTATCTTAATTAGGCCTTGAATTCAATGAGCGAAAAATCAGGCGTGCGTTTAACTCGAGGTAAGCATAAACTACAGAAAAATGTATATGACAGCGTCACATTGTAAAAACCGTTAGATTGTAATATGACTAGCAAGATTGTAATTTCTGCCTGCAGGGTTTAAAGGAACCTAACGTCGGGGTGTCCCAAGTCTCGATTATGGGGGCAGAGATACCTACTTCCGTCGCATGCATTTCACAATACATTTTTTTTACAAATTATAAACTACCGAAAAATAATGCGTTAAATTGTAAGCAGTATGTGTTCGTTTGACACTCTTTCGAGAGTTTACAATCTCGCTAGATAGATTACAATTGAGTTTTACAATCATACGGTGACATATACAGGGTGTAAACCACCTCATCACGAAGCCGTCAACCAAGAATTCTGTACATCAAACTAAGTAACTTTACGCAAAAAATATTGCTGGGAAACATTTTTGATTTTGGGCTGTAAAATCATGTTTTGTGATATAACTCACTGTACCGCACTCAAAACATTGTGATAATGGATGGATTTAATAGTACGGGGTTCATGGACGTATTTAAAGTAACTAAAAAATCTTACAATAGAAACTAGTATTTAAAAAAAACTGGTCGAAAAGTTGTAACTTTGATCCCCTTATCTCCGTAACTAGAAGGTTCCCAGTCCCAGGGCCTCAATTCTGCTATTACAATAGTGTCAGAATAGGCGATCATTGATCTCAGATACAAGTTTGGTAATCTACTAATATAATGGCGTCATTATGACTTCTCAATGAACAACCACTGACTCTCCATTGAAAGAAATGTCATAGAATATTAATCTCGTACATGAAATCTGGTATGAATAAATATTCGCATTTAGTAGTAGATTTCCAAAACCATTTGTTCGAATGGTTTTATAATAATGGCAATACGAAAATACCATTAAAACACAATTTTATTACGAGACCATCGACCGACCATTGTGAATTTAGCAGATTACGAACTTAAAGAATTTATTAAAATAGCAGAATTAGACCCCTGGTATGGTGTAGAACAAAAAAATGATCGAAATGACTAGGAGAACAAGCGCCTTTCGGCTTCGTTAAGAAGTGTTTTACACCCTTTATATAAAACCTTTTCTTAAAGCAGACAGCAAACACAGTCTACGCCACTGAAGATAAAAATATGGGAGGATGTTTCAGGCATATGTAGTTCACCAAAACAAGTTTAATAAAGTTTATACCAAAGTCGCGGGCACACAGCTCTGCGTTACGAAGTGATGAGGTCAATCAACTCGTCGGACAGATAATATTAATTATGTACTGACCACAAATACCGCAGTTCCATACATGGTAATACTGTTGCCTGCCACAAAACATGCTTATAAAGGTTATAAACATTCGTTCCCTACCTGATGATTTATCGTCCTCATCAATATTGATTGACTGAAAGTATTTATTTTTATCCAACTAAGGCGATGCCAAAAGGAAGGGTTTTGATTTTAGCAGTCTATGTATGTATGTTTGTATTTACGTATGTTCCTAGTGCTTAAACTATTCGTCCGATTTTGATGAGTAAGGTGTCAATCGATTCGTTATTATGGCCTGGGTAACATGACATTTCATTCACTAGTAGGGTTTTTTATTGTTATTTAAAACCAAACAAATTCTTGTTTAAGGTGAAAGCGTCAGGGTGGCCCGCGAAATTCAAGGTTTCTTACGTTTTTTGCAATTTGCAGGGCAGTGGTAAGTGTTATGTTGATAAACATATACCTATCGGTCGCAACTTGCAGGGTTGTTGTCTTTTTTAAACTTTCACGATCAGAACACATTATAAAACTTAAGAAGACGGGTATTTATCGCGAATTTACCTTTAATTTAATCCCGACGTTTCGACCGGATTGCACCAGCCGTGGTCGCAGGGAGACTGAAGTACTGGAGGTACCGCGACAGCAAAGTGAAGGCGTTTATTCAACTACCCTCACTCATCTTCATAAATGTTAATTAGGGCCGGTTCACACTAGGACATAACACTACACTAACAGTGTCCGTATATTGAGGCGATTTCACTTGACGAGTACACTTAGTGATTACTGGATTCCAAGCTGAAGAGAGTTTGAAGCCGTCTTCTTCTTCTTCTTGGAGGGTTGTTTTGATAATTTTGATGATTATAATTCTGCGTTCCATAACTCAGGTTGCAGATGTCGGAGAAAAAACAGCCAAGCTGAAGTGGGAGTGGGCTGGCCACGTAGTTAGAATGCACCAAGAGAGATGGGCAAAGATCGTCACTCACTGGACCACTGATAGAGGAAATCGCCGTCGAGGTAGACCGCGGCTAAGGTGGTGTGACGATTTGATCCTGTTTGCGGGGCGAACATGGCCAGATACCGCACAAGATATAGAGGTTTGGAAGGAAAAAGGGGAGGCCTTTGCCCAGCAGTGGGACACACGATAGGCTAGGAAAAAAAAAGGAATCTGTAACTTAATACGTCTTACAGTCGCGACCGATATGTTTATCAACATACAACTTACCACTGCCCTGCAAATTGCAAAAAATGTAAGTAAATTTGAATTTCGCGGGCCACCTTGGAGCTTCCCCCTTAATAATGAGCCTATTGCCTACTTGACATACTTGGCCAGTTCGCCACTACTTGGCACATGGGTCCCTTCCTTCTGTGCGAGTTTTGGCCAGTCTAAGAATAAGTTCAGCACAACCCGCGATCTCCTTAGACGTGAAAAGTAGTCGATTCCTGACAGTTGGGATCCACAGTCAAGATGAAACAGGTGGATGAATGGATTCGAAGAACACTAGTTACAGTAGTAGTAGGACTATCAGAAATACACCGTGTTCACAGTTAACTATTACAAAACCAATTTTGGCACTACGCCAAGAATCCACGCGCATGTTTAGCTCAGTTAATCTTGGACAGCGTCGTTTTATGTTGACGGAAAATTTTGTAGAAAATTCTAACTGAGCAGCCTTAAATCTTGAACACGTGATGAGAAGAACGATAAATAAAGAGAAGAAAGAAAGATAAGTATTATGCCTGTTGAAGAATGTTTGTTCCTCACCTGGGTGAAAAGAAGACATTGACTTTATACAGATCGAAGAGTCTATTAACTACGTATGTCAATACTTTTTTTTCCGGATTGGAAATCATCAAATGGGGGTTCCGCTCTGGGCGGGGCAGAAGGGAGCGTACTGACCAAAACCCACCAATATTCCTTCTTAGTCCTTTCTGTTCCAGCCCGCTAAGCATGACCACCGGAGAAACGAGAGAGACTCGACAAATCTTTTGTTCATCTGTCATTGAATCGACTAAATGACAGATGAACAAAAGATTTGTCGACTCTCTGTCGTGTCTACGTATTTCTAACTGGCTATTTCTAACTGTGGTCTACCTGACCGTTTTTCTTGTGTTTCGTTACACAATTAATAATTATCTTTGTTTATTGTTGTATTTTTATTAGTTTATCTTCTTACTCACAAACACGAAAATAATAGTAAACAAACAATAGCAGTGTGGCAACACTTGCAGCGACACATCTTATCAAAAAGCCGGTAGATACTGCATAACGCACGTGCGAGATCGTTGACATTTCTTAGGGTTGACAAGTATGGCAACACGATAATCACGATAGCAGAACAGAAGATTAAGCCTTCCACCAGAGACGAGCGAGGATGCGTAGCGAGGAATGCGTGTGGTACTAACCAATCACATAGCTAGAATACCTCAAGCTGTGAAAAAGAAGCTATATTATTGGTAAGTTTCACACACATTCCTCGCTACGCATCCTCGCTCATCTCTTGTGGAAACGCAGCCTAATGATTCACTTCAAGTCTCGAATGTACTATTGCTTTCTTTGGGAAAATTATAAAAACCTGCCTACGGATTTAAAAGAGATAGTGAATTTGTTAACGAGCCCCCTAATAAATGATGATGATGGAAATAGGTACTGTACAACTGAACTTGCTATAACTGAGGAAATGAGGTGTAGAAAGAGAACATCCCTAAGTACCAAAAACTTCTATGATGATGTTATGTTGTGTTTTGTGTAGCCAAAGATATTTTACTGCTAGCCATAAATGTGGCAACCTTATGAATGGAGCAGCGTTCTCAATTAGCGATAAGCCGGCGACCTAATTTAGAACACATCGCATACTAACAAGTGGGTTCACGTGTAGCTTGTAATAATGTTTAATTTAGAACTTTGGCCTCCACATATAACATCACATAGACCTCTCAAATTAAAATCGAATGGCCATTTTGTGTTGGAATATTCTTTTAACTGCTTTTCAACCGACTTCCAAAAAGAGGAGGTTATCAATTCGTCTGTATTTTTTTTTTTTTTTTTTTTTTTTTGTGTTTGTTACCTCAGAACTTTCGACTGGGTGAACCGATTTAGATGATTCTTTTTTTGTTTGAAAGCTGGTGCTTGTCGATTGGTCCCATTTTAATTTGTTGAAGATCTGATGCTGATCTTCCGAGATATACAAAGGAACTCTTCAAAAATAGACGGCAAATCTGCAGTAATTGCTGCAATCGCTTGTAGGTTCATTGTTCATACTACATCATGACGTAACATCACGCCTGTATGCTCTGAGGGGGTACCTAGATGTGTACAATACTCCCAGATTTCGACAATGTTTGTTGCCTCTGAACTTTCCACTGGGTAAACCGATTTTGATGATTCCTTTTTTATTTGAAAGCTGGTGCTTTCCGTGTGGTTCCATTTCAATTTAGTTAAGATCTGACGCTGATCTTCGGAGATATAAATGGAACTCTTCAAAAATACACGGCAAAGCTGCAGTAATTGCTGCAATGACTTGGTTGTTTATTGTTTATGTAACATAGTGACGTAACATCACGCCTGTATGCTCTGAGGGAGTACGCAGAAGTGTACAATACACCCAGATTTCGACAGTTAGATATGTTAAGTTCCATTTAATGGGATCCTGAACAAATAGA
Source organism: Xestia c-nigrum (assembly GCA_916618015.1). Taxonomy (NCBI): domain Eukaryota; kingdom Metazoa; phylum Arthropoda; class Insecta; order Lepidoptera; family Noctuidae; genus Xestia; species Xestia c-nigrum. The sequence goes on along the minus strand of OU745245.1, from coordinate 4,694,406 downwards.
GGGAATTCCTTAAATTTTATTGGCACAACAGAAGCAATTTGGGTAGTTTTAGGAAGAGTACATTCTTGGAGTGATCCCATTTCAATTTGGTAAAGATCTGATGAAGAATTTCGGAAGATAGGCGACCGGAACTCCTCAATAAATGATAGCAAATGTACTGGAATCGCTGAAATCTCATATCTGTCTATTGTTTACACCAGATCATAAAAGAAAATCACGCCGGTACGCTGTGAAGGGGTAAGTACATATGAACCACAAAAAAATGAAAAATAAAAACTTTTTTACAAAAAATAAAACCGACTTCAGAGAAAACAAAAAAGTGAAAAATAACTTTAGCTTCAGAAGTCGGTGACAAAAAAACTAAATCAATCAAACAAAGGTCACCGACTTCTGAAGCTAAAGTTATTTTTCACTTTTTTGTTTTCTCTGAAGTCGGTTTTATTTTTTGTAAAAAAGTTTTTATATGAGATAATTATTCTTTTGAATTAATATTTTGTTTCTGCTATGGCTACGTTACACCTACGTAGGTACTAAACTTATCTTTCTATCACCTCTTTTTTCATCTATGGTTTGCATATGCAAACTCTTTGGTTTGGTAATTTATAGTATTTTATTGAGTTATGTCAAAGACGGATATTATTATCGGAACCTGTGTGCTTGAAGATACTCCACAAGAATCCTTTGTTCACCTGAGTCATTCAAATTGCTGTACATGTCTTACAAATCAAAAGATTGTAATACATATTAATGTGTTAGGGAGATAATAAAATGCAGTCACACCATAGTTATCAGATAGAAAAACTGATCTTTGAGGTTTTATCTCCATTAATTATATTAATTTGGTACAAGAGGGAAGACCCGTATTGTTTTTTCAATGGAATCAAATCAAAAAGTTGTCAAAACAATGTTGTATTTAAAAATAATTGAATAACAATGTGCAAAAATGTTGCTGTCTACGTGACGGTGTCGGGTTAACTTTTAATTAAATAACTGTAATTGAATTGACATGCTAATTATTCAAATTATTTATAAATTCGCGATCGTAATGAAAATTATATCTACCTATGTAACATTATCAAAATGAAAACAGAATTAAAAAAAAAACAAAAACCATTGACTAAAACTAAATGCAAAACAAATCATTAATGAATTCTATGTCGCTCGTCGTTAATTTGTGCGTTTGGCCCAGACTGGCTGAACGTCAGTTACTCTAGTCTCTCGCGACATCCGACCAAGAGCGGACGCGACCGCCATTGCAAATTATTTCCCGCCTAATTTTGACAGTTGTCTGTGATCGAACTTTTTTTTCTTTTTAGAAAATTGTGATAATGTAAGTAGTTTTATTTTGATTATTTTTTAGGGATACCTAGTTATGAGATGTGATTAATATTTTATGAAACTATTGTTATCTTTTGAAGGTGTCCTACCTTCAAAAGATAATACAAGATAAAAAGGAATCTAGGTCCGACGTTAATGCACGCACAGTTAAATTAAAGAAAAATAAACCTATTTTAAAGTATTATCCAACGACAATACAGGTTATTATTAGTGTGAAAATATGTCACGTGTGATTACAATGTTAAAACCAATTGAAAATCACTTATTATAATGTCTGCACTTTATCAACACATTTTACATAACAATAGAATTGAACCAGTGTTAAGTTATGTTAAAAAGTTGAAAGTAATTAAATACAATGTTGCTGTTATTTAAATTACAAGAATAATAATCAAAATACCTAAATAAGGAAAGGAAAATACCTTACAAATTTATAAAGTGCAGGTAAGTTAAAATAAACCAAGTAATTTTAAAGACCATTCAGTAATTTAAAACTAAAAAAGGTTCAGACAGTTATTGCTGATTTGAAATAGTCAATATTGGTTTTCGCTCAAACGTATTTCGATACGGGGTGATTCGTTATGTACATAGGAACCTATACATAAGTAGATACATAAGTTCAGCTGTTTATGAAAGAATGATAAGGCGGTTATAAATAGAACTGAAACAAATCACTACAAGTTGCATGCCATAAAACACTGTTTATGTACTCGTAGCTCTGCAAATACTTCAAAGATAATGTGCATATTTCAGGGAGTGAAAAAACTGTTTTTTTTTTTACCAACATTAAGGAGTTTACGGAAACATTCCCTGATGTTACTGGAATAACTGTACTAGCTGATAAAATATCTTTATTTTAATTATAATAGTAATATGATTACTATAAATATAAGTACTTACTAACTCTTGAGTTCGTTATTTTCTTTAATTACTTTTTCACGCTAAAATATGACTCCATCTCGTACCTAATTATTATTTTTCTGATGATCATTTTTATTAGGTACCAAAACGTAGTGCAAAAAAAAACATTTATAATTAGATTTACTAATTGTAGTATTGTTGAGTAATAAAAACAAGTTTTTTAAATGACTGTTAACGCTTTTGGATGCGCTTGGACGCGGAAATTCGCGTTCAGATGAAAACGTGAAGCTTATTAAGTATAGTGTTATGATTTTTGAGATTATTCCAATAATTATCAAACTGTAATAATATCAATGATAACATAATTATCAATTCCAAATTTCGGACCCAGCAAATTATAGATTTATTATTCGTCATCAAGTAATTTGTAATTTAAGCGTGTTTTATGCTTTCATTTCATTCTATATCTATCGACTGTGCCGCCCACTCCAATATCTATTCCGCAAATGCAATACAATCGATATTGGTGACGATATTATTCTCTAAATTACTAAATAATTCATTGTTTTTGTTTAATTATCAACGATTGTCAAGTCAATACCCTAACATTTGGTAAATACGTTATGCATCTACGTATGTAATGTACGTATATGTACTTAACTACTTACCATATATTCTTGCAAGTTTAGCCAAACAGAAAAAAATAGTCCCTAAACCAGCTTTTAAAAGAGCTTTATTCTATTACAAGTCTTCGAATTGGTCGTTTCAATTGTATTAGATGAATTCATCATATCTGGCCGCCCCATCAATAAGAATAAGATAGCCCCATCAATAAGAATATTATAAGCAAATTGAAACCCTGTACCACCTTACCGTGTTATTACCATTTTAGAACACTGGCAGAATAGTCGACATGGGGTCAGTCAGTTACCAAAGAGGAATAAAAACACACAACTGTCAAAGAGTGACACTCTGCCAAAACGACAGATTTATTCTTAAGTTAAAAGTTAGCTAATGATTGAAAAATCAGCCCTTAGGTCCATGTTTACCAAAAAGATGACGCTCTGATTATTTAAAAACAGCTGTTTAAAACACATTTTTGTAGGGGAACATGTCACAGTGACAGTTGTTTTTAGATAATCAGAGCGTCATCTTTTTGGTAAACATGGACCTTAGTATGATTTGATAATAGTTACGAACTTTTTAGATTCGTGGTTGTACTTCTTACTCTATTCTTTAACTAACTTATTCTCCTAATTTCACATCTTCAGTGGTTGAGGCTGAGTGTTATCATGTCAATCAATCAGACAACTGTTTAATAAAATAAACTAGCGGAAGTCACGCAGTTTCACCCGTGTAGTTCCCGATCCCGTGGGAGTACGGAGATAAAATACAGCCTATGTTACTCGCTGATAATGCAGCTTTCTAACGGTGAAAGAATTTTTGAAATCGGCACAGTAGTTTTTGAGTCAAACATACACAAACATAATATTTTTTTTTTCGTTTTTATATTATTAGTGTAGATGTAGACATACAAAAATACAAATCTTTCGTCTTTGTTCAATTAATGTTATATGTATAGATGTGCCATACATTCCATAATCATTGGAAACTATGAGAAATATCTTCTAGATTAACACAGAAATAGATGGTGCAAAGGTGCCTATAGACAGTTGATGACGGCCTTGACTCCTTTGAGCGTTGGGTCATTACAATCTCGATGTTTTGCGTCGAGCTTCATCTTGAATTAATTTATTGCAAACATAACTGTTAGGCAGGCATCTATTATCTAAATACCTATCAAAGATTTTGAATATTAAGAAGGAAGGAAAACATAACATCAGTTTTCCTTATACATAGGTAACTAACTAGCCGATGCCCGCGTCTTCGTCCGCCTAAAATTAAATACAAAAACCTTCCTCTTGAATCACTTTATCCCTTAAAAAACCCGGCATCAAAATCCATTGCGTAGTTTTAAAGATCTAAGCATACATAGGGACAGACAGACGCGGCAGGAGACTTTGTTTTATAATATGTAGTGATTATGATAATAGGTGGGTACTTTGTAAGCCTTGTGGCTACACTCATTAACATAATATTATTATTGCATTGACTCAAATTCTGGAACATAATGTAGTCATGAATCTGCATAGATTTAACATCAGGTTCCAGACAAAATAAGAAGGCAGGTAGGTAAGTTATAAGTAAGTAGTGGTAGGTAGGTAGACAGCATTTTTTTTAAATCCATTAAAAAACTTAACAGCAGTCTGATAACCAGTCTTAACAAGGGGTATTGTATTTCCCAGTAATCACTGTATGGCTGAGGTCAGATAGTCAGATCACTCCATGTAAGATAGGTACTGGTATTCAACTGCATTCGGTTAGACTGGAAGCTGAACAGATGATGACGGAATTTGGGCGTTATATTTGAAATCAAGTAATACATGAACTACAATCCAGGTTAAGTTTATACAGGGTGTAAACAACCTTATCACGAAGCCGTCAACCAAGCATACATAAAACTAAGTAACTTTACGCAAAAATTGTTGCTGCGAAACAACATTTTTTTTTGGGGTGAAAAATCACGTTTTGTGGTATAACTCAATGTAACGCACTAAAAAAATTGTGCTCATGGATGGTTTGAATCGTGCGGGGGTCGTAGAGATATTTATAGTAAAAATCTTGCGATAAAAACTTGTATTAAAAAAAATGATAAAAAGTTGCAATGTTGACCCCCAATATCTCCGTACCTAGAAGGTTCCCAGGTGTTACACAAAAAAAATATCAGAATGACGAGGAGAACAAGGGTCTTTCGGCTTAGTTAAGAGGTGTTTTACACCATTTATACTAACTAGGTATATTCCCCTACATGTATAAATAGCAGCAAGCAAACACGTTTACTTGCTGCTTTGCTTGCTTGTCTACATTTATTTGCTCACAGCAATTCGAATATCTAGAAAATGAAATGTAGGTAGATAAATAATAATAAATACCCCTCCTACAACAACAATGAGCACCGACAGGTGTTTGAAAATCGATCGAGTAAGTAAATAAATTAATAGTCGATGTAGTGAATAGAATGAATGTTTTCCATTCTTTCTTTCTTTATAAGCATGTATATACCTAACTATAATACGGTACTTATTACAAAAACAAATTGTCTTTCTGTTGGTCTGTGTGTTTGTTCCGGCTAATCTCCAGCAGGACTGATTTTGACAGAACTTTTAGTAGCAGATAGCTGATGTTATATGTAGTAACTTTAAAATGGTAAGTTATAGGGTTCCGTGCAAAAAAATAGGACCCCTGAAATTGTCAACAAAATCCTATAATAAAAGCATAATTTCACGCCGATAAAGAGCGCTGCGTAATAGTATCAGCTCGTTCATAAGTATAAATTGAATAAAGTGGGTACTTTATGCCATCCTAGGTAATACCTACTATTATTCGTGCTGTACGTAAACCGTGACATAATACCTCTTATCGTAAACTATACCTACCATTATTATACCCACTCAAATACCATACCTAATCATATACCTATTCAGCTTCTTGTTTTTCTAGAAACATTGACTGGTTAGTTATTTGTTGTTATCCAAATTGCTTTTTAATCATGTTTTCCTACTTCTGGTGTTCCTCGAGGCTACTTTTTCAAATTCAGAGGCGAGTTCACTGAAATTCAGAATGATCCAAAAAATTAAGTTTTATCTATTTATTTATCAGTGAAATAATCGATTTAGGTACCTGGGCGTTATACAATTGTATCGTCCAAATATCGGTACTGTTTGGCCAATTTTTGAGTGCAGCAGGAAGTCTTCTTGATTTTAAACATTTCTGACAAAATGTGGTTGTAGGTACACCTCTGCTGAACTCTTTGGAAATCTAGGCGTGATGTTTCTTTATAATAGAATTAAAGTAATTTATTTTTACTGTTATACTAATAGCTACATAGTAGTTTGACCTCTGACTCATACCACAACAATGACAAGAATACCAAAACGATTCTCATAAATATTTAAATTTCTTTTTTCTATAGCAGAGGTCTTGTAAGTTCAGTGAATTTTTAAGATAAATCCTGACGTTCACATCTCGTGTTACATGCGTCAGGTCGGCCATTAATAAACCACAAAACTGATGAAATCTTTACCACAAGCGATAAGTCTAAGGGAAGTAATTTTTCAGAAATGTCAGGAAATAAATATTTATTTCATTAACTTAAGTTACTTGCAATGGGTTATTCCCAGAGATCCACGATTCTATTGTTCTTCTTTTCCCACCGGGTCCATGAATAAAAAATTACATGATTTTTGGTAAAATTATTCATAAATAAACTAATTAAAATCGTAATACCTTTTGCGGGTGTAATTAGAGGATGTAAACTTCAGAATTCTTTTCTGGTAGATTATTTCGTGCAAATTCTGTTCCATCTTTGTATAGCGAGTGGCTAGTAATCCCTTCATCCGAAAACTGTATGTTCAATCTTCAGAACAAACTTACGTTTACTAACAATATACTTGATCTCAAAAGATGGTCAAAGATTTTTTGAAATCGGATAAGTCCTAACAGAAATTACCTCTTACAAACAAATGATTAATTTTACTTCTTAACGATTAATTTTACTTCTTAACGATTAATTTTAGTTCTTAACGATTAATTTTACTTCTTAACGATTAATTGTACTTCTTTAATGACGCCACTGCCTGACAGAAACTTCAAATGAAATCAGATCAATAGCATACTAGCGGACATCATGCGGATTCACCTGCGTAGTCACGTTCCTGTAGGAGTACCTACAGGGACAAAATATAGCCTATGTTACGCGCTGATAATGTAGCTATCCATTGCTGAAATATTTTTTAGAAATCGGCACAGTAGTTTTTTAGTTAATTCATTACAATCATACACACACACAATAATACTTTTTTTTCCTCTTTATAATAATATTAGTGTAGTTTAGTGTAGATGATCAAATAAGAGATAAATGATCAATGAATTATGTGAGGAATTAATGGATTATATGACAGAAAAGAAAATCAGAAGAAGTCTGATAGATGACAGAGAAAATGAGAATGGAAGAAGAAACTGTGTCGCTTAGACCCCAAGTAACATAATTATAACAAGGGCAGGTATATAATGATTTTGACCAGGTAACAGAATACGTTTCGAGTAGAATTTACTTGTAATTTACAATGTGTGTATTGCCGTCTTACGCACACTGTATGTCTGTGCAATCAAAACGTATAACAAAGTGTTAAGTTATGCAGCAAACATTTAGTTGAATTTTGATAGAGTGCAAATAGCAACTAGGTACTTGACATTGAGCACTATACTACTAATCAGCTTTTGTATTATTATTTTTAGTCGTGACTACCATAAAGTGTGAAATAGTTAAGACCCTAAACATTATTTATATTTGCTATCTACACTGGTCAGCAAATATAAGCCGAGCCACCCGCTACCTAGGAACTCTGATTCGATTTTCTCAAAAAGTATAAAACTTACAACTATCAAAGTTATACCTACAAAAAGTGCCTTTCATGGTGATTAAAATGACTACAAATTAATTTAAAAGTACCGTCAACTCACATTGTAACCAAGCAACAAACACAATGCTAACGATTTGCTCTGTTTTCACCCGAGTTTGAAATTGGAGTTCTTTTTGTCTACAATAAGGGTAGTCGGATATTTCTTATCATTTCTTTAGTTTTTGTCCATCGTTTGCTGAGACGCGTGTGTTTTTGCTACTTTTTTCGATGAATAATGGATACAACACCTCAGGAAGCAGCTCAAGCTGTAGCATTACTTCAAGCAGGCATTACGCAACGTGAAGTCGCTCGAAGGCTTCGAATCAACAGATCTTCGGTGCAACGAGTTTACTGACGATACCTAGAGACTGGAGCATTCGATCGCCGTCCTGGTACGGGCAGACCTAGGGCTACATCTGCTGCAGATGATCGTTATATCCACCTTACTGTTCTGCGAAATCGCCACCTCAACCCAGTTCAAATCCAACAAAGTCTGCAGGACGAACGCCAAGTGGTCATAAGTGCAGATACCGTCAGAAGGAGACTTGCTGAATTGAACCTGACCCCAAAAAGAGCTGCAACAGGCCCAGCATTAACGGTAGCACACTCGCACTCATCTGCAAACGTGAGCGAGAGAGACTGATAGATCCGAATATACGGACGAAACGTCACTTGAGTTCCATGATTAGTATTCACTTCTATCAACAGTCTCCAAAGTCCTGTTTTTTTTTGTCGGGAAACCCACCACCATCCAACCACACCATCATTAAAAAAAAAATACCGATCATCAATGGGTTAATCCGATTACTCTGAATAGGTATTACGCCTGTGATTTTCAGTAAATGGGATAGCAATTATATAATTGACTAGTGTTGACTATCCCCGATATCTCCGATTCTCCATGGTGGTTCATTGCCCTTTCAAGCTTCCTATGCCAATGCATGTATGTGATATTCATATCATTCATTTATTATTATGATTGTTAAGTTGTAAACACGTACTATAAGTTGGCACAGTCCGCAGTTGTTTGCTCCCTATTTTTAAGTAACCTCACAGCTGAACACTGTCTCTTTACAGGCCCCTTATTCACAACCATTCGACTCGCTTCCGATTCGGAAAGTCGTATATCTGTCTTCTTCTGGCATTACGAAAACGACCGAGATAGACATACGACTTTCCGAATCGGAAGCGAGTCGAATGGTTGTGAATAAGGGGCCAGGTTATCTTAGTTTGAGAGACAGGGCTCACAATGTCTGTAAATGATAAATGATGTTTATTTTGTAGTGTTTTCACAAACACTTTTACACGTCTTTTTTTTTACATACTGACTTCTGCAGCGTTCGCTAATGTATGTTTCCTTATGACAATAAACTTTTATTAATTGTCATAATATTATCCACCAACCCGCACAGGGCCTGCATGGTAGATAATGCCCCACTTTTTCTCACGGAGAGTAGACCTGTTTCCCAGCTGTGGGAACTTTATTGGCGGACTATACAAGACAGGAGAATATAGTCGAAAACACTCTGGAACGCATTCTCCTCAGATATTGTGGCTACATGTTGAGTCACACAAGTTGGTAATTAAGACGTTATTGCAGTCAATACACAACACAAACGTGTTTCACTGGTCCCAATTGATACATTAAAAAATTTCCATAGCTATTTGCGAACGAAGGAAATATACCAGATATATGTCCAGTTGTTATGTCACTTAACTTATCATACGGGATACGAAGAAAGTTTAATAACTACAGGACTATTTATATATGACATACCGAAATAAGCGTTACGAACTAACTTACCGCGCAACGTCTTAGGTTCGTGTAATTTTTATCAAACATATCTAATTTCCGCTGATTCACCCGCGTACAAATTATATACTAAAACCTTACTCGAGAACCACTCTATCCACTGGTGAAAAAAACATGAAAATCGGTGCAGTTCTTTTTTAGTTTATCGTTAACAGACAAACTGACAAACGCAGCGGAGGACTTTGTTATATGCAGTATCTGTATCTGTGGTTTATTTCATGGTCTGCGTCACCACACAAGAGGTCTTGCGTTTGTTCCGAATTCTGATACACCCTCATCATCATCTGCCTAGCCTTTTCCATGTCGGGGTCAGCTTCAAGTCTAACCGGATGCAGCTGAAATATCAGTATTTAACATGGAGCGACTGCCTATCTGACCTCCACAACCCAGTTAGTTCTGGGTAATACGATACCCCTTGGTAAGACAGGTTGTCAGACTTTTTGGGCTACTGACTACCTGTTACGACTGTCAAAGATCTTTAAATGACAGCCGGGACCAACAGCTTACCTTGCTTTCCGAGGCACGGAGGAAACTCAGTATGTAAGGGTGATTGCCTCTCCACAGACCAACATAGGCAAGCACGGCTTAACTTAAAGATCGACCCAAGCGTCTGGTATTACATAGCATGTTATTAATAAACTAGCTGACCCACGCAACATGGTCTGCGTCACATTAGAGAGAAAAACGAAAGGAAAAGATATCCCCGTTTTTGCAACATTTTTCATTCCAGCTCCGCTCCCTAACGGTCGTAGCGTGATGTTATATAGCCTATAGCCTTCCTCGATAAACTGACTATCTAACACAATAAGATTTTTTCAATTCGAACCAGTAGATCCTGAGATTAGCGCGTTCAACCAAACAAACTCTTCTGCTTTATAATCTATAGATAGATAACAAAATAAGTTAAGTAAATAAAATCATGTAAAAATATGTAGGCTCATACTGACAATTTCCATGCCGTCATTCGGCAAAAAAATCGAGTCACTTATGAGGAGGGTGCGGGGGAGGCACAACACCATCTTGAAAACTGTAGCTGAAGATGTTCGTGCACCTGTGTTGAGGCATTTCGTTCGGCTGGTGATTACTAGGCACGTATCTCCCTATTGGTTATCTTGACGGGGCGGGGTGTCTCAGCACAGGGGTATTTTATTTTTAATTATTCTGATGTGTTGTTCTTTGTAATTCTATTTGAGTACGAACAATAGTTCCTAAGTTTTCGTATTACTAACCCTTGGACTAGTTGTCCCAAAATAAATATATTTGACTAGCTGGCCCACGCAACTTCGTCTGCGTCACATAAGAGAGAAAAAGCTCACAAAGGGAATAAAATTTCCCCCGATTTTATAACATTTTTCATTGCTGCTGCGCTCCTATTGGTCACAGCGTGATGTTATATAGCCTATATATAGCCTTCATCGATAAATGCACTATCCAATGCAAAAATATTTTTTCAATTCCAGCCGGTAGTTCCTGAGATTAGCGCGTTCAACCAAACAAACAAACAAACAAACTCTTCTGCTTTATAATATTAGTATAGAAGTATCGATTTGATTTGAAAAACCAGTGACTTTCTTGATCGTTGTTGTCTAGTGAGTCAATGGCATTAAAAATATATACGTTCTACATTAAACTGCACATAGTGTTACACGCTCATTGGCTGATTTGCTTTAAACGTTCATCCAAAGTCCATTCATGGTTAATAATTTCCTTGTACCAGCACTTAAAGCTACAAATTAGGTACTAACAGTTATAATAGACGTAATTGTAATAAACCCGTCAAAGGTCCTGCCCTGTATTTCTTGTATTTGGTATTCAGATGGAATCATGACCAAAACTGACTTTACAGACATCGGTGATCACGCCTTTGATCCCCGAAATGTTAGTAGTAGAGGTGGCTGTACCCAAAGTACCCTCACATGTCGACGTGTACACCACAGACTACCCGCAATATTGTGTCTCCCTCTTTTAGAAATCCATCCAAAGGTCTGTCTTTATAAGATTTAGAGCGGTTTGCGCACTACGATCCGAATCCGATCCGAACCCGTGAAAATACGGTCCGAAGTACTCGTAGAATCATTTTTATGGTAGTTTACGCACTAGCATTAGTCGGCTTCCGTCATCCAAAAAAAAAAGGTTTTTATTGTAGTGTATTTTCACGGGTACAGATCGAACTCAGACGAGACGAAGTGCGAAACTAGCTTTTACCTTGTCACCAACATGACAGGTGTCACCCACTGGTGTCACCCTGTGTAATGACATCTCTTTGCAAATGTTATTACTAAGTCTACGCGGGGAAAACATAAATAGCTTCTGTTCAATGATCTTCGCGCTGTCAATGACTCAAAACACTGAACTTCCGAGTGTTTTGCACCTTGCCCCTAATGAATTGTTAACTAATTGTATTATTTGTTAAATATAAACATCGGCGTCACATCACTGAACCGAGTAGGTATTGTAAACTACGAAATACTAATTAAGTATCTACCTAATTTATCATTCTTGTTTTAATTTTATTTCAGTAGTGAACATGGTACCTACTGCGGCTTCGGTGGAAACTAATAATAAGAATGGAACCGCACAGAACTTGATGGAAAAAGCGCCATGGTAAGTTATTTTCTCAATATTAAAACAAGCTGTATTAAGTAAGCTGCTGTTATAGAATGATGACTTGATGCTATTCCCATAACTTGCAAGTTTTGGTGTTAAGCCATTCATTGAAAATCTAACAGCTTGTTTATATTTAGACATCCATTTTGGTGACAAGAGTATAAGAGAAAATAGAGTGGTATATTAGAGGAAGTCTGAAAGCGGTGACTGAAAAGGTGTGTGAAAATGGATTGTCGTGAAATGGGCACGTGATGCGGATAAATGAGGAAAATGTCATGAAGAAATGTGTGAGTATGAATCTGGATGGGTATATGAGTAGAGGAAGATCAAAGAAATTATGAATGGACTGTGTTAAGAATGATATGGTAAGAAAAGAAGTGTCTGATGAGATGACGAAAAACGGAGAAGAATGGAAAAAGAAGCAATGTTGCGCCCACCTCTAATGAATTGGGATAAAAGCAAGATAATTACGATTCATTGAGGTAACACCGGGTGAAAACGGCCAATAAGAAACTTCTATAATAAGTGACAGATTTTCCTACCAAGGTTCATCAGAATTTTCAATTACTAAGTGTGAAGTGTTTAGGATTACTCTTAATGAGCAAAAACCTACTGGATTATAAATAATTTCACACAACTATGCCAAAGTTCGCGCAAATATGCCAAAGATACCTTTTGCCTATAAAATGTAGTTGGGTAACTTAGGTTTTACTGGAAATGAGAAGCCTTTTTTTTTTTTTTTTATGGATGGGAAATCATCAAATGACCCCCCCCACTCTGGGCGGAGCGGGAGGGAGTGTCAGACTCTTACTGACTAAAAACCATCCATGTTCCTTCCTCGCCTTTTACGTTCCGGGGTCGCGGTATCTCTTTCGAATAGGCCCGCAACCCCGGCAGGCTTCGGCCCTTGCGGGCCCCTCTTCTTTTGCTGACATCTCTTTGAGGCGCGCGTGGAACACGAACGCGCCGTCGACACGGCCTGTCGTCGTCGTTAGACGGCCGGACGGCCAGCTATTGCCCATAGCCAGCCGTCCACAGGCCCGCATCTACGGTGGCCGGTAGCCACCACGTGGCCCCCGACGCCCGTTGCGTCTCCCGCGGCGGCCGGGAAGAGAGGATCTCTCCCTCTCTCGTTCCGCCACCTCCTTCGCTAGCATGACTGCTTCGCAGAAGGAGGCGACGGCTTCCCATTCCGTCTCGCTCCGGACCATGGATTGAACCAGGGCCGGACGCGAGAGGTCGCCGCCGAAATGAGAAGCCTTAAGCAAACAATTTATTGAAAGCACTTCACCCGCGACTTCGTCTACGAAAATTGTGATAACTCGGCAAATTTCTTTGATATCAACATAATTTATAGCTTATGTTACTTAAAATAGATGTAACTTTCGAATGATGAAATTTTTTTTTTATCGGTTTAGTAGATAAAAAACGTTTTCCTCTTTATTGGTTTAGAAGTTTAGGTTTGCCATGAAAATGAGATATAGTTGTTATAAAGTATAGGTGGAACGGATATCGACAAACAAAATGGTACCATGTATTCATTTCTAAATTCCGATGTAGAAATAATTCATCGTTTATTTTTAAAAAGTAGTTCTTTGTCTACACGTGATTTTTTTCACACAAATGATTTTTTTATTGAATAAGTGATGAAAAATAAATATTTAGTGTATTAGTCGATAATTTGGAATTGTTAACAATGGCTCGGAAAACAAAACCATAAGTAACTATAAGTTTACTTTTAATTTAAATCGTGGAAGTCGAAATGGTTAACACTCATAACTTAGAAGTGGTGACATTGTGATCTGGTGTTAAAAATCGAAAAAAACCATCGATGTATTAAATTTTGTAAGTTTGGATTATTTTATTTCCATCATCATAATTTAGTAGTTTTTTTTTGGGCTTTTACGTGTTTATTAATAAAATAAAAGATAAATAAGATAATAAGTGATAAATTGCTAGAAGAAACCTGTATTTGTTTATCGCCATCATATCTGGTAAATCTTATTTGTAAAACCGGAGCTTATGGTAATTCATTACATCATTACAGTTTTTTTTTCCTAACATAAACATTTAAAGTTAACTACCATTTTCCAGCCAGTTTCGATTATGGCAGTCTAAAAACGGTCATTACTGTTTTCAAACGAATAATACATTACGGACAGCGTCTTTCTGGAATTACTAAACTTCACACATAAATGTTATGTGCTGTCAAATATTAACTGTACATAAAATATAAGAGTAATGTAAATAACTGATTTGATTTGAAAAGAGTAACCATGGAGTTTCTTACCGGTTCTTCTCCATGGAATCGACCAACGCGAACCGTGCACCTTTTTCGACGATTTATAAGTGCCCATCCAGGCCTATGTGAAATAAAATATTTTGATTTAGATTTTGATGATCTCGTTAGAATACTTCTTATAATGTTCTCGGGGTGATAATATGTTCGGAAATAACAATTTACATCATTTTGAAATCGAAAGTGATTCTCTTGCCTTTTGCACAATATCGGAATTGCCTCCAAGATTAGCTGTAGCATAGGCACCTATGGCGACATTTTATGTTTTCGGGATTTTGAAGTACTTATAAAAATAGATACTGGAAATCGGCATGCCCTAAAACTGTACTTTTATTTTGTACTTATCTGGCGAAGGCTTATAGATATATTTTGCTGGCATGCCCTAGAACTAAAAATGCTTCTGCGTAGTGGACTGCGACTCTCTCCCTCTCAGAAAGTAGGCTTATGATGTCCCAGTAGTGATAAGGATAACGTCTGCCCGCTTAGCATGACCACCGGAGAAACGAGAGAGATTCGACAAATCTTTTGTTCATCTGTCATTGAATCGACAAAATGACAGATGAACAAAAGACTTGTCGACTCTCTGTCGTGTCTACGGTGGTCATGCTACGCGGGCAGGTTTGGGCTGTAGGGTTTCCCGTCCGAACCCACATAATGATAATAACGTCTCTTGTCTCCTTGGTAATTGGTCTTATCTTGCACATCTCCTCTCGCTCCTCTTCGCTTAGCCTAATACTTAGTTTAAATCCTAGATTTTTCTCTAGAAACTTCACTTTTGCGAGCTCTGTTTCTACCAAGTTACCTCACTCAATTACGCAACCACCTCATCTATACCAAAGGAAGGAAACCTTCAGATCCACCAACCGGCTAGGTCCGAGCTAGTTAGGGCAATTTGTTTGTTCGCGCATGCGCTGTTACACAAGTTGCGCGGGCGTCGGATCACGCCGTCACGCGCCGACCATTGACCTTATACGTGACGATGTGCGTGACATTGACTTTCGAACTTATGGGGGATTTTCAAGGCCAACCGGTCAACTTTGATGTAGGGTAAGGGTTATTTTGGTCTGTATTAGGTCATTTGCATTTTGCTTTTATTCCTAGTACGAATAAGTGCATAAAATAATTATCAATCTAATTATCACCCTGTCTAAGCTCTGAAGTAGGTATCGATCACCTCTCCGGCTAATAATTACGCCAATTAGTTTAACTTACTAATTTATAATAATTAGCCATTTCAGTACTATATTAATTCGTTTTCTTG
The DNA here is from genome assembly GCA_916618015.1 of Xestia c-nigrum. Classification (NCBI taxonomy): domain Eukaryota; kingdom Metazoa; phylum Arthropoda; class Insecta; order Lepidoptera; family Noctuidae; genus Xestia; species Xestia c-nigrum. Next base: position 4,678,705 of record OU745245.1, on the reverse strand, counting down.
GTCCACATCAACATCAGTCTAGCCTTTTCCCAACTACGTTGTAGTTGGCTCCCAGTCTTACCGAATGCAATTGAATAGCGGAAATTTACATGGAGCTGATATCTATCTGCTATCTATGTATGAAAACAATAAAACCATCTCACGTAAAATTTGACTAATAAAAGAAGAAGACGATGCGTTGGAAGACCTCCCACTAGGTGGACCGATGACCTGGTGAAGGTTGCGGGAATCCGTTGGATGCGAATCACACGGTCAATGTGGCGACACTTGGGGGAGGCCTTTGTCCAGCAGTGGACGTCTTTCGGCTGAAATGATGATGATGATGATGATGATGATGATTACTAATAAACACTTCCAAATCACTTACTTTGGTAATCGGTATCTAGGTATACATATATTATGAAGTCTCATTGTATTTTTTGAGGTAGGTACTCCTACCCAAAGCTGCATACAATGACAATCTAAAACTGGCCCCACAATAATTATATTGTTTGGACAATTTTAGACACTAATTTTCATATGAATTAGGCAAACAAAATAAATATTTTTAAGAGCACGTATCCAAAACGAAGGCAACGTCGCAAGTAGCTGTCAAAAAATTTCAATTTTTTTGGCAATATATACAGGGTGTAAACCACCTCATCACAAAGCCGTTAACCAAGCATTCTGTACATCAAACTAAGTAACTTTACGCAAAAATTATGGCTGGGAAACAACTTTTTTTTTTGAGGTTATAAATCATGTTTTGTGGTAGAACTCATTGTAACGCACTTAAAACATTGTGTTGACCGATGGATTGAATAGGACGGGGGTCGTGGAGGTATTAAAAGTCAAAATCTTACAAAAAAAACTTGTATTTAAAAAGAAACTTGTCAAAAAGTTGTAACTTTGACCCACCATATCTCCGTAACTAGAAGGTTCCCAGGTATGGTGTAGAACAAAAAAATGATCGCAATGATGAGGAGAACAAGTGCCTTTCGGCTTCGTGAAGAGGTGTTTTACACCCTTTATATAATTATAATATTTTATTTTAATTGGTAATTTTAACTGTAGTTAGTTAAGTAGTAAACTAAAATATTTATAGTGAATTGCAATTAATACACTCAAGATGTTGTAACCGTTTTAGGTTTAGAAAAGGCATTTGGAAAGTTTTTTCTCATCTAAAACTGATTGTTCGGTGTCATGGTATGAAATATCGCATTACATGATCAATATTTTAGTACTCTAGTTAGCCATATTTCTTGTTTCCATTTAGTAATATTGTGAAATTAATTAAAACAGCAAAAAAATTGACAGATATTTCGAGGTTGGCATATTTCTGAATGCGCTCTTAAGGGGCCGGCGGGGCATGCGTTTTTCATACACACGTAATACCAAAATAATATGAAAATCAAACATATTCTTAAGGTAGTGTGTATATATTTCGATTGTGTTACGTACCGTTCTATTTATGATAGGTTTTTGAATTAGGAATTTGGACCCCACAACTAGTACTCAGGCCTTTGTGTGTAGTAAAAAAGGATGTGATTTGACTAATTTGCCGGCTTGCTTATCGCCTATTCGCTAAGCAATCCGATTGGTCTACGAAGGGCGACAGTGGCGCCGCGCTTCCGTGTGGTGCTTTCTCTGGTACCAATCCTCTCAACTCGAAAAACTAACGTGCTCCGCGCAAGAAAAACTTTCTTCTAATAAGAAGTGGTCCATCAATGATTTTGTGCTACAACCCCATCCAAGATACTAAATAACATTAACCGACACCTGTGGATATATATGTGAAGTGAGTTTAGCTGGATTTAGGACGCCTGATACACGAACCCTTGCCCATGAGGTGCGCGAGGCAGTGGACGGGAGTTCGCTGGTAAGTTTTCAAATTCACACCCATAACTCCTACACAGATTGTATTATAGAATATCTATGTTCCCAAAGGACAATAATATATTTAAAGACGAGGTAGGACGATTTTAAAATTTCTATACAAAATTTATTTTTCTATTTTGAACTCTTGTTTAAATCGGTGTACGTTCAAAATATGTATTTGAGAACCTATATATTCAGTAATCCAATCAAAATACACACTACCTTAAGAATATGTTTGATTTACAAATTACTTTGGTATTACGTTTGTATGAAATGCGCATGCTCCGCAGGCCTCTTAATAGACATAGCAAAACTGCTAGAAAAACGACTCATAAAAATATAATGGCAAACAATATAAAAACTAGCCAACTTCTACATGTTGGCTAGTCTTTAGAACTGGTTTCATAAACAACTTCCTCGTCTACACGAGATAATATGTATATGTTCTTGTGCTGAGTACCCTAAAAAATACCTTCTGCCGGGGTCAATCTTCAAGGTTAAGCTACACTTCCCTATTTTGGATCGTGGATTGGTAACTACTCATTACATACCGAGTTTCCTCTGTGCCTCAGAAAGCATGTTAAAGCCGTTGGTCGCGGCTGTCATTTGTAGATCTTTGACAGTCGTTACGGGCATTCGAAAGTAGTTCTGACAATCAGTCTTACTAAGGAGTATCGTTGTAACCAGTATTAACTGAGCTGTGAAGGTCAGATAGGTATTTACTCTATGTAAAGTACTAGTATTGAGCCGCACCTGGTTAGACTGGAAGCTGGCTTCAACATAGTTGGAAAAAGGTTTAGCAAATGATGACGAATTTACATTTGTTCGTCGTCCTCGAATTCGTTGCAGATCGTGTCGAATTTCAATAAAGACTGTCGAAAGGACTGACGTACCTACCCAAGCTTTTGTAAATCCTTTATCCAATCCATAATGATTGACTTTTCCATCAGCATATTTCTTTATAGAATGTTACTTTTTCTAGACTTCAGGGCGATTTAAAGAATCTCAGTTACTTTCCTCTGCAAGAAAAGCGAAAAACTCTTAAGGTTTCTTTTAAAAATCTAGTCTGAAGAACTCGATGATTGCTTCGAAGGCTGCCTTTATCATTTCAGAAGCCCCACAGCCACGTAAAGGATCGGATACTCCTCGTCATAATATCATGGTCGAAGGAACTGATGAAGCACTCATTATCAAGCGTATTTCCTCACTAACTTTGTTTGACAATAAAAAATACTCGAGATTTAAAATGACTTCAATCTGCACTATTTATAAATATTTTTCGAGACCGGTCTCGCTAAATATAGTTCGAACTAAATAACAACGATTGGTAATACCTACAACTAATATCATAACTATTTTTAGTCTTCAAAACAAATTATCCAAATAATTATGTTGATCTTTTGAAACATGCTACGAAATAACTCTCGATCGGTAAAAATAAACCTGATAGTGTCCAAACTATGCAGAAAAACCGGGTAGATGAACAAAAACTGCAAGGTTAAAAGAGAATTTTGTAAATCGCCATAAATATAGAATGTACAATAGCACTCGTAAATTCTAGACGCTTATAAATTTTATTGTATCGTCGTGAAGCAATCGTGCCATATTTAATTCATTGAGAAACTAGCTCAATTTACGCGGCACCGGGTATCATGGATAACCATGACACAAAACCGCTAAAAGTGGAGAGATTCGGAAGAGAGAAAGAGAGAGAAGAGATAGTAACAGATAAAAATGTACCAAGATATATTTTCTGCAGACTTAACCCATTTATTCATTCATATTGTTTGTATCCTTAGAACCAGTCTGACCAAGGCGTACCCTATTACCCCGTACTGACTGGGTTGTGGAAGTCAGATACGCAGTCGCTCCATGTGATATTAAGCTGCGTGCAGTTATACTGGAAGCAGATCCCAACATACTTGGGAAATGCAAGGCTGATGATAATACACTAAGAACCCACTGTCTTTATTGAGTAATTTTTGGCATCCTTATATAAACAAACATCTACTTTTTAGGGTCTATCGTTTCATGCATGTCAGTGTCCCCGAAAGAAATACGACATAATTATGACATACACACATTCGTTCAGGTGGATAGACTATATTTTCAATGAGAATAAAGTAAGTAGAAAACAAACAAACATTTTCTCAGTGTACATACACAGAACTGCAACTAAAACCAACATAACATAACGCTGTCTATAAATCAACGGCCGGCCGTTTAAAACCGGTACTACACATCATGCGGAAACCATAGACTTTGGTTCTATAAAAACAAAATCCGAAGACAACCACAGCTAATAACAACGACCTTTAAAACTTTTTGCGATAGACTTAATTCATAATATTGACATATCAAGGTCGGAGCAATCAGGCGAGTTTCTTCGATGTTCTGGAACAACCTAATCGCTCGGCCTCTATACACTGACTGCACGAACGATGTACTTGTATCAGTACACACTGCGTAAATAAACGCAGGATGCTTCGCAGGATGCACCTATATTGTGTATTATGCTGATTTTCGAAACGTTTCCTCTAATTATTATGCAATGGACTCCAGTGCAACTACAGCTCGCATATTAGTGAAAGTTGTGTTGAGTGCACATCGTATTACCAGTAACAGTTAAATTTTATCCAATAAATTCTGTGTTCATAAAATAAATGGTACACGTCCCTCAATTTCACTTATGCTTTAAGTGATTTTTATGATCGGACTGACCGGTTTTGATAATTTCTGTGTAGTATGTGGTTCGACGTTTCGTTCGTTGGAAAGAACGGCGGCAAGCAGAACCTCCTTTTTTTCGAGTGAGTATATACAGGATGTCCTTGGTTTATAGGTCGTGTAGTTGAAGTATCTCTTCGACAGTGGATTTGAGCGGTTATATGCTCCACAATAAATCATACATAGAGCGTCAACGGAGCGGTGACCTTGAATATAGGACTGAAATTATCTCACAAGCCTAAGCAAAAGTAGATCCCGCAAATCCAGGATCCCACTTGTAGGCCAAGTTTTATCAAGAAGCCTGGAAAGGTAATTATTTTATGATTGAATATGGTAGGCTACTATTATACCATTCGATTAAGAACTTTTGTAACCATATTTATCGCCAAATAAATCTTTGACTATGGCTTTGACTTTGTATTCTCATTTCTAATATATGTGGTAATAATAGTGGATGAAGAATTCAAAATTGGTGACCTTAAAACTAGTCCATAATCTGATATAGTTCAGACATAGTTAGATGAGTCATTAATGATGAGGGGAATTTCTTATAACATAACAAAATTGCAGCAGGTGGGAATAACAATAGAAGAATATTATGTAGAAATATTACTACATACTTAAAGTAAGTTTTATAAATAATCACATAACTGACTCTTGGATTCATGTTTCTTTTTCTACAATACCGACTTATTTTTCTTCTGCAGTTATTTGTAAGGAATCGCAGTTTAAGAAAACAAAGGTGTTTTACCAAACAACCAGGGCCTCAATTCTGCTATTACAATAGTGTCAGAATAGGCGATCATTGACTTCACAATGATCAAGTTCTGTCAAGTTTTGATAACTTTAATAATAGTAATCTACTAATAGAATGGCGTCATTATGACTTCTCAATGAACAACCACTGACACTCCATTGAAAAAAAAACTTCATTGAATATTAATCTCGTACATGAAATCTGGCATGAATAAATGTTCGCATTTAGAAACTTACCATTTGTACTAATGCTTTTATAATAATGGCAATACGAAAATTACATTTTAACACAATTTTATTACGAGACCATTGACCGACCAATGATCGACCATAGTGAATTTAGCAGATTACGAACTTTAAGCAAAATTACAAAAGGATGGGAATGGGATCGTATTGACGAATTTATACTAATTTATACTATATTTATGTATAGTTACAACAAGTATACCTGACGGGATGTCCTATTATCAAAGCTTAAGCACTTCCATATTTAACATTTCCTTCATTGCCTTCTTCTATCATTTCTGTTTGAATATTTTACGGGATGAATTTTCAAAAATATTTTCTTCCAGAACGATTGTGTTTTTCATGCTTCGTGTAGGCTAGATTTTTATCTATCAGAGGATGACGTATTTTTAGGTAGTATTTTACAAAGTATTTATTAAACTTTGTACTCTGTGTTTATTTTACAGAATATATTAATTAAGTACCTACATAACAGACTTACGATCATAAAACGTTTATTGCAGTAATTATTTTAGTAATTATTTGAAACAATAAGCTAGCGTAATTGTTTAACACAAACACCACTGTGCCTATTATTATTTTGCATTGTATTGTATTGTATTGTATACCGGGCTGGTCCAGTCCGCAACTCCACGTCAAAGCGCGTATTTTGCGTATGGGCTATAATCCACCACGCGGGCTCAGGGCGGATTGGTAGATGTCACATGTCTTCGAAATTTCGGTTCTAGGACATTCCGGTTTCCTTCACCGTTTTGAGAGCAGTGGTGATGAAATAAATTACACAAAGTAATGCGCTTGTCTGGGTTCGAACCCACGACTTACTGTTCGTAAGTTGGAGCCGCCACCACTGGGCCACCGCTGCTCCTATTATTATTTTATTCTGCATAAAATACTTATAATACAACGGTAAATTAAGAAAATATATAAAGTTACTTTGATTATTTGCACGCATCTTTAACACTTTTAGGTAGATTAAAGTTGAAACAAATAAATTAAAATGGTCATGACATGATACCTAGTATAAATTGGTTATTAATAAAATAATCTTGTGTTTCCAACAAAAGTAAAAATACAATATTATTTTGCGGTCAAAATGTACCTACTTAAGAAAAAGACCGATGAAAAATTCTTATTCTTATTCTTTATTGCACACAAAAAAAAAACAACAAATATACATATTACTTGCAATAATATAGCTTATGTACAAAGGCGAGCTTAACCCAGAGTTGGGTTTTCTTACAGCAAACCTAATTTTGAAAGCGAGATTTGCAAAAGAGGATATACAAAAAAAAAAAAACTTCTAGGATTTGTAAGTCGTTGGTGCGTCGGAGTCTCCTCCACCCCGTATATCCTGCCCTAAGCCCTATATTCTAAAGACCTTAACAAACAAACTAGCTTTCCTCTTCATAAAAAAATTACATAATTAATGATCATTGAAGGCGATAATTGACTTCAAACCGATGGCCTTGTGTGGTTTCTTATCAATTAACGCAATTAGTGATATCCTTTGTGGTGTTTATTGATCCGTCTGGTCGACAAGAAGACGTGTTTCATCCTTGGCCTGGTAAAATACCGCTATTAATAAACTGATTGGTAGATAGTTAAAAACTTCGATTCATTGATATTCACAATGTCTGCTGTCTGCGGAGAACTCCTTTCTCACATTGGCAGTAATTATATCGTCCAATGTACACTATAAATCTCGTCAATGATCACGTTTCAGTTTTGTTGGCAATGACATCTTCGATGGCAAACTAAATTGTGTCGGCCCAAAATTGAAGCACCAGTTTTGCGCCTTTAGTAGCGTCTATCAATTCCTGTAATTAATAAACTAAACAACACAACAGAAACGCAGGACACAAAATGGTCAGTGGATATACTAAACGGGGCACTATTTTTTACTGCGACCGATTTCGAAATAGTTTCGTAGTTGGTCTCCACCTAACCTAACCTATGTGGTCGGAGTGAACAGAATCCCTTCGACATCGTTTTTACGACAAACGGTTAGTCGGAGACAAAAACATCAAGATGCTTTTAGCCTTATTTTTAGGTGTTCTATACGATAGAATCGAGAAAATAAAAGACAGATTATGTGAGCATCGTTTGTAGATCAGCACCATATTTACACTCCAGGGAAGAGTTATTGGGCTGCGGGACTGTTCGAAAGAGATACCGTGGCCCCGGAACGTAAAGGGTGAGGAAGGAAACTGGGTGGGTTTAGTCAGTAAAAGTCTGACACTCCCTCCCGCTCCGCCCAGAGAGGGAGAAGTTATTTGATGATTTCCCATCCTAAAAAAAAGGGAAGGGTTATTGATGAGTCTTCAAAAATCTCACTACATAAACCGTCTTCTCTGTTTCGTTTAAGAGGCCTGTAACACATATTTATTTTCCGTTCGTTGCTTGCAGTAACAATTGCTTGTTACAGAGTCAATTTCTCGACTTCAATAATAATAGTACGAAATTTATTCAGTAATAAATCATCGTTCTCACGATGCATATTTAAGCCAAAACTCACGGAAACCTGATTTCATGATTTTGGACCTCTAATTTGTAGTTTAAATTGAATTTAAAGACAACCATAATTGTTTCTCATCTCTCAACCATCCTATACTTCCATAATAATGTAATATTTTTTATACGTTATACGAGTATTATGCCTTTTAAAGTAAATTTTACAATTAGCGCAACACCATTATAAAATTATGATCAAACAATAATATTATTTATTTTATCCTTGGCGATGGTCCGCAAGGTTATCAAGTCTTGCGTTCAAAACAACTGGTTCCTGTATCCTTGAAACGACTTCTGTTCCACGTATTGTAGAGAAATCAAGTTTTTGCAGTGATATACCCGCCATATAGCATATATCCAACAACTAGTAGTAAATAAAATTAGTTACAGACATACTTTTAACATTTTTGTTTACTGTGAACTTATGAAACTTTCCTTTTCCTCTGAGTTTTTTTCCTTTTTTTTTTCTTCAGGCCCGTTGCGTTGGTCTAGTTGGACAAGCGATACTGTGGAGTATGAGGGTTTGGTTCCCCGGTCAGGAAAAGTGATATTGAGTTCTGAATGTATTGAAAGTAGCTCGGAGTCTTATCTGTGTCCGGTAAATGGCAACAGGTTCGTCCCTATTAATAATAGGTAATAATAATATATTTATTTTTCACCACAAAAAATTATACAATAACATATTATATGACTTGATAGGCTTAGTATACAATTTTTTAATATGGAATCCTCGGATCTTACTTTGACGTAACGTTTGATGTGCGAGAGGTATACGCTTGTCTAACGCTTCGGAGGTTACTTAAGCGTAAAGGTATGTATCATAATATCATTTTTATCAGCCTATTAATGTTCCCACTGCTGAGACACAGGCTTTGATTTCTATGAGAGGGAATGGGCTATAATCCACCACTCGGGCACAATATGTATCACATCATATATAAAATTTTGACAAATTTTTGAAAATGATTAACTAAACATTCGCTCATATTTCTTCAGCTTTACAGATTTCATTCTCTTCATTTTGTATTCCAAAGTCAAATAATCTTTTCATAAGAGGACGCTAACCAAATCTGTCAGAGCAAACATATCCAAATCACAGTTGTTCATCTCGCAACTCATGCGCATGTCAAGAGTCGTAGGCGCAATGTTGGTGACGCAAGCCAACGTTGGCCAAACGTGTTGCAAACAACGGTTTATGGTTATATTATTACTTACCAGTTACTGGGCGATTGTTTAATTAGTGTTTAATGGGTTTAGTAGCAGCTGTTAAGCTTTTGTAACTCTTTGGTGGATTGAATGGCGCCAACTACTAATTGAACTGAAATTATTTGATCGTTAAATGGGTAAGAGAATAGGTTAGCTTCCATCATCAATAAATTGCCAATCTATTTAGTCCGTCAGTTAGAGTATTAGAAAATAATGGGCACGTATTTTTTGTTTTTGTAAATCAACGAATATTGACAAAGATCAAACGCATCAAAACTCGGGAGTGGGGCTCGTGACGTCATAACTCACTAAGAATGATACCAAACAGTGACGTATTAGGAATTTTAAAAACGTCGTATCTTCGTCAATTTTGGTCTATGTGACAAAAGAAAAAATACGGGTCAAATATTTTTTGATAATCTAAGTGACGGACTAATTAGATTTTTCAGTTAACAAGCCCATTGGACGAGTATTGCAAGAGAAGAGATATTATTACAGAATGAGTAATGCTTACTATTATAATATCCGTTTCGTATTCTCTGGAACTAATCATTAGTTTCAATTCTAAAAAAAAATCTTTCACTGGCAGAAAGCTACATTACTCTTGAGTGCTATAGGCTATAAATTACATTTATATCATGTTTATTAGCCGAGCTATTACAATTTTTGCGGACGAAGTCGCGAGAGAAGTGCTAGTACCAGAGGCCCTCTACTAACACTTCGTCCGTATATCCGTCTCTCTCATTCGCACTCATCTGCTGACGTGTCTGAGAGAGATATACGGAATATACAGACGAAGCGTTCGGGAGTAGGGCTTCTGATACAACCAATCCGACCGTCTAACTTACAATGATGGAAATATTCATAAGTACTTAAGTAGCTGTACTTATAAGAGCCAGTGACCAATCATAGCGTCAAAGTCAATATCATTATTTGTATGACACTGGGCCATTGTATTGCACTGAGAAAGATCGCGGCGATAAGCGTACGTCCATTACAGGAACTGATATGGACGCTACTAAAGCCACAGGTCACAGACCCTGTTTATATTATAAATACGGATGACGACTCACTAAAAAAATAAGATTCTGTTTAGTCCGTGGATTATCGACAATATTGAATACCGACTTGTTTTTAGTTTTATCAAATTCATAAAATAATGACAAAGATGGAGTGGGGCTTGTGACGTTACTTTCTGGTAAAATTGTTTCCGAAATGTGACGTCACTCGAGTTTCGACGCACTACTGTGTCGCCTTCAATTTATATTTACGTCAATCCAGAAAAAATGAGTTAAAACATCAATCAGATGGACTATTTTTTTGACGGCTATTGCCACTTTGTGACTATTTTACGATTTGTTACATAATTCATTTTATTATCCTAATATGAATCTACAAAAGTGGCCAGTTTAGGCCCCTGGGCCGACACAATTTAAATTGCCATCAAAATGCTCAGAAGAAGATAGCACTGCACTTGTAGTTTAAGTATCTAAAACCAAAGTACGTGTATCTGAATCTCTAAATAATAATAATTCTATGATACAAATCTAACTTAGCAGCACATATATAAATTCTAGATGTGAAAGTAACCGTCTGTCTGTTGTGATGTAGTAATATATATATCTTATCGATAGTAATAAGGTATATTTATTCCAATATAGTCAGTGTATTCTCGAACCTCATTCGTTTCTTTTGTCTCCTAAACACCTGACCTTACATGGCGACCTTCACTGTTACCTCTATGCTAGGGATTGGTGGTATTCGGCGAATCATGGATGGATGATGGAGTTAGACGTCCTGTATAACTCCATGTCTTTCTAACACCGAAATGATGCGCCAAATCACGACAACGTGGCAGTTTCCATGAATGAATTACGATTAACATGTCATACAGGCCTAAAAGTTCTGGAGTGGCGATTGCGAACGCGCGGTTCAGCAGTAGACCTGTGAGTCTATCTGGCGGGCCCCAACGAGATTTATCAATAGGTCAAAGCTTTTCATGAAGACATTATTTTGTACCTAAAGAAAAATGGGCCCGCTGGATGGACGTTTGTTTGAATAACGAATATCTTCTGAAGTATAGCTCTCAGAAAGTCGAAATTTTGGATTTGTAAGGTACATAATAGTTTCTAACTCCAAGCACTATTGGGCGATCTATAAGTATAATAACAAAAAAAAAATCATAAGAGGCCCGCTAGCTAGACACTTCATAGAAACGTCATTTAATCAAAAACTGTTGAGGTACAAAACATATCTTATTTATTTTCGTTAGGTACAAAATAATGTCTTTATGAAAAGTTATCACCTATTGATAAATCTCGTTGGGGCCCGTCAGATAGACTCACACGCAGTAGACGATTTCCAGGTGAAAAGATGATGCTGATGATAATGTCATACAGGCAGACCAAGACCTGGATAAGGAAGGATATACCTAGGATACTTTTCACTGTCGTACACTCCCGTAGGATTATTTTCGACCTAGTCTAGGACTAAAGCTAATTATTACGAACCTACGTGCCTCTGAACCTCTGTAGATTCCATGGTTCCTAACTAAATGGCATCCATCACATACAAGTAGGAAAACCAATCATTTACCGTGCCGACACAAACGGCCATTAAATTATAAAGTGGTATCACTACCACACATTAACCAGCTCGTGTCATGAGCGTCTTGCGTCAGTTAACCTCGAACTTGAACAACCAGTGTACCGTGTCGCCGGTTTGGTTGCACAACCACTGCCGGTTGCTGCAAACTTGCTGTCGTGTGCGAGCACGAATATGTTGTGAAAAATATTTGGCAAATATACCTTAGTTATTTCTTGTAGAGAACATAGACACAAACATTACTTGTTCCATGTTTGAAAAAATATTTTTAAAGAAAATATGTGAGGTCTGGGATCTAAAATGGCCGCTTTATAGCAGAATCATTCGGATTATAATCACGTTAAAATTACAAAAAAAAATGGAAATGAAATGGTCAACAAACGCAGTTTAATTGCCGATTAGTTTTAACGTAATTCATATTATTTATTATGCTTTTATAATTTTGCTAAAGCGGACATTTTAAGACCACACGGTTCGAGATGGGTTCAGGAAAAGAATTCATAAAAGATTATTGTTTCCTTGCCCAAACTAAGTTTATACATTTTTAGTTGCCGTTTTTGTCATTGTTAAGTTTTCGTTTTCAACGTTTTTTCATATAATTATCATCATTTGTAGTTTTTGTACTTAATTTCAAAGGAAAATTATTGCTGACCGTATTTATCTTGCGTGTTGGCAATGAAATTGCTTATCGGGTCTAATCGCCGGTCTTACCAATGAATGAATGCAACCAGTATTTATTTGTGTACTCGTTATACAGGGTCACTGGCTCTGGACCCGCCATAGCAAATTCGCATATAGAGGAGGTCATTTGCTAATTACTGAACGTCACTTTCCCTAGCCAAAGTTTTATAGTTTAGGAGATAATATGTCAATTTTTATAGCTTAACAAAAAAAAAAAAAAAAAAATTACCTTCAAGCATTCATAACTTTTTTTTGCTTGATTTTAGTGGGTTTTTTTTAATATTTGTTGACTACCAACAAATAGTTAAAAAAACCCACAAAAATAAAGCAAAAAAAAGTCATGAATGCTTGAAGGACAAATTTTGGAAAATATTCAATAAAGTATAAAAAATGACATATCTCCTAAACTATAAAACTTTGGCTGGGGAAAGTAAGGTTCAGCAAATGACCTCCTCTATATGCGAATTTGCTATGGCGGGTCCCGAGCCAGTCACCCTGTATATGATGTACTTACGTAACTACCTTAGAATTTAGATTATTCTTAAATCTAACGAGTTTTTGTATGACATCAAGTCATCATCATCACTTACTGACTTCATGCATGTACAAGACTGGTACAAAGGTAGACTCGGGACCAGTTGACCAATTCAAAGACTGATATCGCGGGATCCGCCTGTGTGGCATCAGTTACCTAAAGAGCACTTAGTGCTACGTTTTTTCCACCTTTGGCTCAAATAGGACACATTATGATAGAATACATTAAGACTTCTCCACGCTTATGCCATTAGCACCTCGAATGTCATTTGTTCTTGTGTGATAAGGTACAATTAACATAAGGTTAATAACCTCCAAAGTAGGGTAATTATTTTATTACTAGCTACTGCCAGCTGCTTCGCCCGGGTGAAGTTTGATATTAATTGTCCCATGGGATCTTTACTACCGGGATAAAAAGTATCCTATGTTTTAATCTGGGCTATAAACTATCTGTGTGCTAAACTTCATCAACATCCGTACAGTAGTTTTTGCGTGAAAGAGTTGCAAATATATACAGGGTGTCCCAAAACTCAACGTCAAGCCGAAACGGGGTGACAGGATTGATCATAACCATCACGAGAAAAATCTGAAAAAAAATCTATCCCATGCAGTTTGAAAATTATGGGCATTTTAAGAAAAACCTAGAAATTTGATCAAACTGTACCATTTTTCGGTTATTGTGGTTATTATTTTTTATTTTTGTTCATTTCAACTTTAGAAACGTAATCCTAAATAACATTTCTAGAATCCCAATAAAAAATAATGACACAATTGCCTTAAGTTCCCGAGAATTGAGACTATTTGTTAAACTACGAATTTAAAATTTTCAAGATTCGTCGACTTTGACAGGCCCTCCTATAAAAAAAATGTACTAGAGTGCCTTGGCAAGTAGCATTAAAAGTTGGCGCATTTAATCAGAATTCTAAAATGGTACAATACTTGTTAGTTCCATACAATAGAAAAGAGTAAAAAAATTAAAACCTCAAGTAACCCGATTTTTGCTATCAGATTTTACTCAGTTAAAATGTTTTTAATTCGCACAAGCTCTAGGTAGGTTCTTAATTTTAAGGCAAAATGATGAGAGAGATGGATAATGGGTATGTTTGCCATGAGTGAGCGAGACAGATAGTGACGCCACGCATTGAGACGGAGATGCGTCGTTTAAACGAGTGCGAATGAAACAGATAGATGCTATGGCATCTATCTGTTTCATTCGCACTAGTTTCAGCCAAGCAAATGGCTACGCTACCAGTCCGACACCAACCAGTTAGTACGTTTCGCTCATTCGTCTACTGCGCACGTTCGTATTCGCTTGTGTTGATTTAGTACTGACAACTTTGGCTTCTCTTTTTGGACTTGAATCTTTGTGAATTGGACTTGTTGAAAACATACCGGCAACTTTGGCTTCTCTCTGGACTTTTGTGTTGGCATCCTTTTTATCTACCATGCCTACGCGCTACACTTCACAAGAATATGCGAACATGCACCTCATTTATGGGGAATGCAGATGCAACGCAAGTGCTGCCGCTAGACTTTATCGTGAAAGATATCCAAATTTAGAGCGCTACCCGGATCACCGCGTGTTTGTTAATGTGCACCGTTCACTCACAGAGGGCGGCCATTTTCCGAATCAAATACAGGCTGGAGGTAGACCTGTGTTTCCTTTCCAGGAAGAAGTATTGCAAGAGGTCGCACGTGACCGAAGTATTTCCGTACGTGGAATTGAAGAAAGAACGGGAATACCGAAAAGCACTGCTCATCGTATTTTACAAAGAGCCGAAATGCATCCGTTTCACGTACAACGAGTTCAAAGTCTTCTACCTCGAGATTATCAGGAAAGGATTTCTTTTTGTAGAACAATGCTACAGAGGCATAATGAGAATCCCCAATTCATCCAAAAAATTCTCTGGTCAGATGAATCGACATTTAAAAAAGATGGTTACATGAACTTGCACAATTATCACGAGTGGCATGTGGAGAATCCACATTTAATGCGAGAAGATAGATCCCAGTATCGTTTTAAAGTAAACCTGTGGACCGGAATTTTAAACGGTAAAATTATTGGGCCTATTGAACTGCCTGAGAACTTGAATGGAACTAATTACCTACATTTTTTAAGAGAAGATTTACCAACCCTGTTAGAGGACGTACCACTAGCAGATCTTCGCGACATGTGGTTTCAACAAGATGGCTGCCCAGCGCATTTCGCAGTGCAAGTAAGAGATTTCCTTGACCAGGAATATCCGGGAAGGTGGATTGGACGTTCGGGCACTATCTCGTGGCCCGCCCGTTCACCAGATTTAAATCCCCTGGATTTTTTCTATTGGGGAGTTCTCAAAGAAAAAGTTTACTCAAAGCCCATTGAGAACGTAGCCGACCTGCGTGAACGCATTTCTCAAGCAGCTGAGGCGATCAACTCTCGAAGATATGCCCGACTAATAAGTAGATCTTTTTTAAGAAGATGTAGGGCTTGTATTGAGGCTGATGGTAAACAATTTGAACATTTATTGTAATAAAAAACGTTATTTCTCTATCATCTGACTTTTATTCCAACAAACCTAATTATTTTACTAATTTTACTAACTTTTTTTCACTTTGGTAAAAGTGGCGTCACTATCTGTCTCGCTCACTCATGGCGAACATACCCATTATCCATCTCTCTCATCATTTTGTCTTAAAATTAAGAACCTACCTAGAGCTTGTGTGAATTAAAAACATTTTAACTGAGTAAAATGAGATAGCAAAAATCGGGTTACTTGAGGTTTTAATTTTTTTACTCTTTTCTATTGTATGGAACTAACAAGTATTGTACCATTTTAGAATTCTGATTAAATGCGCCAACTTTTAATGCTACTTGCCAAGGCACTCTAGTACATTTTTTTTATAGGAGGGCCTGTCAAAGTCGACGAATCTTGAAAATTTTAAATTCGTAGTTTAACAAATAGTCTCAATTCTCGGAAACTTGAGGCAATTGTGTCATTATTTTTTATTGGGATTCTAGAAATGTTATTTAGGATTACGTTTCCAAAGTTCAAATGAACAAAAATAAAAAAGAATAACCACAATAACCGAAAAATGGTACAGTTTGATCAAATTTCTAGGTTTTTCTTAAAATGCCCATAATTTTCAAACTGCATGGGATAGATTTTTTTTCAGATTTTTCTCGTGATGGTTATGATCAATCCTGTCACCCCGTTTCGGCTTGACGTTGAGTTTTGGGACACCCTGTATAGGTACATCCATACTCACTAACTTTCGCATTTGTTATGTTATTAGGATTCAACACCAACAATGTAATGGAAGTATTACGCTGAAATGACTTCGCAAAGAATAGTCTACGACTTTTCTTTCCTCAATTATCTTTTTTCGAGAGACTGTCATCTGTGCGGACCTGCTGCTTGAAGTATTTGATTATGCTTTCAAACAGAAATAAAGAAAACCTAGCACCCCATATTCAGAGAAAAATACTTAAAACTCAAACTCAAATCATTTTTTTCAACTAGACCATTTCACTTTTGAATGCCGATAAAACGAAAAAAAAGGCTACAGTCACAGACACAAGGCATAATAACTTGAGAAAGTACTGTAGTTGCCCATTCCCTAGCGTAGATCTCTATGGAGAAGAACGGGCAAGAAACTCCAAATACATAAAACATTGATAACAACATAACATAACGATTAAAACAAAAGAAATTCTTTACCAGAACGATCATAATCATAACGAAGAGGCTATGTTTATATTTTTAGCGTTATTTTCATAATCTGTTAGTTGGGGCAATGATCCGATCTTACCCAACTGCGCTGCGAAATAGGTGTAATTGCTTCACAAATCTCAATGTCACAAGGTTGCGTTTGTGTTGTTTTCGCGATTTATTATCTTTACCTATTTAGAGATTTGAAATATTTACTTAGTAACCACTAAAAGGTTGACCTCGTGGGTGTTGAATGATATGTCAGGAATAAACGTTTAAAATCTATTGAATAAGGCCAAATTTTTTTTTGTCCCCATAAATCATCTGTCTAGCCTTTTCACAACTATGTTAAGGTCAGCTTCCAGTCTAACCAAATGCTGCCGAATACCAGTATTTTATACCTCTACCACCCAGTTATTCTTGGATTGCAGAGACCCTTTGATTACGTGGCTGATTGAGAGGGGTGACTGGAATTTCTCCAGACAACATTTTTACAACTCTTTTAAATTGATGATTTTACCTTGAAATGATTAGTAAAAAGTCTCGATAAGTTGGTGTTTAATGTTATTTGCATATCATCATAAACCATGACGTAGGTAGGCATTTTAAATGACATAATGACAAACTTCCTTTTGTACTCAACCTAGCAATCAAAAATAAACATTTATGAGGGTACATACAATTACATAAAATGCCTAGATAGGCATACAATACAACCATTAATCTTTGTTTTCCTCAAACAGAATAAAATTGTATGTATTTTTCATAACAACTGAGGCGGAAAAATACATAAATATACCTTATAAGTGGGTACCCAGTACTAACTGGGTAGTGGAGGTCAGATAGGCAGTCGCTTCATGTAAAATGCTGGTTTTCAGCTTCATCCGGATTGACCGGAAGACCCCAAACATAGTTGGGAAAAGGCTAAGCAAATGATGATGACCTTAAGTGGGTGGTCAAATAAAATCTTGACACTGGTACCGATGAACTTCTCCCGTAACCTTACATCAATAAAACATATCCTATAGCACATATCCTACCCAAAGACTAACGAGATCTCTTCTCCTCAGGACCGACGAGCAAGGCATAGCGATGAAGGTGTACAACGGCATCGCGCTCGCCTTGGAGATCCTGGTGCTGTACATCAAGATGACGGCCACCTTCCTGCACTGCATCTACCAGTTCTTCGTGCCGCCGGAGCCTAAGAGTGTCAAAGGGGAGATTGTGCTGGTGTGTAACTTAAATTGTTGTGGTCTTTCGCCTTAAATGCGAAGTGTTTGTGTTTGGATAAACATCTTGCCTGCAGCACTGTAAAGGTACCCCAAAGGTACCTCTTGCCTTGCCTTGCCTCTGGCCTTTGGAGGAAATATTGATGTACAGCCTGTCACGTTTAAGTCGTATGTAATAAATAGTGCAGGACTTTTTTGAGTGAGTTACTAGGCACAAGTCGAGATCTGGGCTGCCTGACTTTCGAATTCAACCCAAACTCATGCTGTGCTCCACGTTATTATTTTTACTGGAACGTGTATGGAAATCTGAAATAGTGTTGAAAAAACACCTTGTTTTCAAGCAGTACTCAATGAGAGGACAATCGTCTATTTTCAACCACTACATATTTTGCAAAGTACAAAAAGGGGATCACATCAAATAATCTGTGCATGTTCAATTTGCAAACGGATTTTACATACTATTTATGTAACTGCTAAATCACCAAAGCATTAATCATCATCATCTGCTTAGCCTTTTCCCAACTGTGTTGGGGTCGGCTTCCAGTCTAACCGGACACAGCTGAATACCAATATTTTACATAGAGCGTCTGCCTATCTGACCTCCACAACCCAGTTAGTAGTAGCCTTAAATTCCTTCTGAAACATGTTCTATTCTTCTTGTAGATAACAGGCGCAGGTCACGGCATGGGTCGGGAGACGGCGCTCCGGTTTGGCAAGCTGGGTGGCGTCATCGTTTGCGTGGACATCAACCCCACCGGCAACCAGGAAACTGTCGACCTCATCAAGGAGCAGAAGGGGAAGGCTCATCGATATGAGTAAGTAGGCAGAACAGACATCGTGGAGGTGTGAAGCCAATGATATTACACCCTGATCCTGTAGGTTTATGTGAAATGTGATGCGGAGGAATGAGGAAAATGTCGTAACGGAAGTTTTGAGTTTGCATGTGGATATGACTATAGAAAAACCAAAGAAACGATGGGCGGAATGTGTTAATGATATGGTAAGAAAAGAAGTATGATAATATGAAGCAAAAACTTTTTTGCAAAAAATAAAACCGACTTCGATAAAAAAAAACAAAAAGTGAAAAATAACTTTACTTTCAGAAGTCGGTGACTTATGTTTGATTGATTTTGGTTTTTTTTTTGTCACCGACTTCTGAAGCTTAAGTTATTTTTCACTTTTATGTGTTTTAGAAGTCGGTTTTATTTTTTGCAAAAAAGTTTTTATTTTTCACTTTTTTGTTGGTTCACATGTGCTTACCCCTTCACAATGTACCGGCGTGATGTCTTGTAATGAACTGGAGTAGACAATAAACAGAGATGAGATGTCAGCAATCCCAGTCCATTTGCTATCATTTATTGAGGAGTTTTGTTGCCTATCTCCAAAGATCTTCACCAAATTGAAATGAGACTACTCCGTTAAAGTATTTTTCCAAACACTACCCAAACAGTTTCGAGTGTGTCTATAAAATTTGAAGAGTTCTCTCTGTTTCTCCAGGATACCATCATCAGATCATGACTTGATGAGTATGGGACGACCTGGGAAGTATACTTAACCTTCCGAAAAAAAAATATCCATTCAGCCATCTTCGAGTAATCGGGGAACATACATAAAAAAAAAGATTCCGACGAATTGAGAACCTCCTCCTTTTTGCAGTCGGTAAAAAATAAAGAATTATGGAATAAGAACACCGCAAATGAATTGGGATAAGGGTGAAATTAAATTTATTGTTGTAGTTATTAAATTGCACCAACGATTCTTACTAATTATATCTTAGTGATTACGGAACGATGTTCTTAGTTGCTGTGCCTTTGCTGATTATTTAGCACGTCTTGCGTCTCTTTGTTGTATTGTCTGGCCATCAAAATTAAATGGCTAAATAAATACCAAAACAAAAAATATACAACATTATTTTTTGTTTAGGTACACTAAACCCGAAAAGGGGTCATTGTACTCATCATTTTGAACAACTTTTGCTATGGGACGAACCTTGAAATCGCGAAAAAAAAATCAGCTGCTCCCTACATTTTGACGAGTTATGCGAACATAAATGTAGGGAACAGCTGATTTTTTTTTCGCGATTTCAAGGGTCGTCCCATAGCAAGAGTTGTTCAAAATGATGAGTACAATGACCCCTTTTCGGGTTTAGTGTAAACAAAAAATAATGTTGTATAATAGGCTGCCCGCTTATAGGTACATTCCACATGTTTCCATCTCAGTAAGTAGCTGGCACGTGGAGTACGTGGACTGAGTGAGTTCATTGCCAAATTCAATTGCTTTTTTATTACTTTGCTGCCATAAAACAGTTAGGTATACCTACTGTTTTTTTTTATTCTAGAATCTGATATAAAACGGCTCACACCATGTTTTGAGTGTCTAAATTATGCTGTATTTACTAAATGACCTCTACATAAATGCATACTTACCTAAATATTATTGCCCGGTTTGAAATTTTATACATGGCATAAAATTCAATATAAACTTGATAATTTTTCTAACAAAGATTTTGATGCATCGATGGAATATTAGTAATATTATAATTTATTTATTGTTTGAGTTCGTGATTTATCAATTTAATGGACTATCAAGTAGGCCATATGTACCACAATTTATTACTGGATGAAACACCATTCAATTTCGGAAAGTTGCTTCAATAAATTGAATTTGCTCCTGGGTCATTTTAATCACAATTTATCCGGCGAATTGTGGCCAAATGTGGATCCTATTTAGTGTAAAAAAAGGAGTAGGTATTTTTGATGGGTAATCAGAAGTACCTAGGTTAGGTACTTCTGATTTGATCACCCATGAAGACAATGCATTGGCACTGGATGCGCACATCATTAACGTTCAAATAAGTAATGTTTGCTATCACGGATACTTATCTTTGTGCTCTTTGTTGTGGTGATATCCTCATAATTTACTAGTATGTAATATTAATAACAATAATACTGTGTAAAAAGTCGTGGAGATGAAAATAATCATATTCAACCCCAATCGTTCATTCCATTTTCCTCTTAAATCAAGGTATACCGTTTTCTTAATAATATGCTATTGGGATCTACTGAAAATACCATAAAAGAAATAATAATCCTCATTTCACAACGCTATGTACAGTCAGATTGCGAACGCAGCTCCGATCACTGGGCTCTTTCTTTCGTCTGTTTCGTGAATACCATTATTTCTATTACTTACTCGTACATTCATCATACGCCTCCTTTTTTGCCATATCATACTTTACACAGTCCGTCTACCGTATCTTTGAGTTTCTTTCATTCTCATACCAATCCAAATTCGTACTCAAAACTTTCCTCTAAACATTTCCTAATTCCTCCGCACCACAGTATAAAATAGCAGTTTTGTTTGAGGAGTTCTAATATCAAACTCCACCTCGCAGATGCGACGTAACAGACCGAGAAGCTATAAACGCCCTAGCAGAGAAGATTCGCCAGGAGGTCGGTGAGGTGACCATGCTGGTGAACAACGCAGGCATCATGCCTTGCAAGCCGCTGCTGCAGACCTCTGAGAAGGAGATCCGGAGCGCCTTCGAGATTAACATCATCGCTCATTTATGGGTAAGTCTGAACTTTCTTTCTCGTGTGGTAAATGCCTAACCTGGTATCTGAGTTTTTGCGCCGCCCATAGGTCTCTGATTTGACTTTACATGCCGTCGTGACATATTTTCAGGTATGTTGGTTGGCGCTGGTGTGAAAGTGAATGAACATCAGAGTTAAATTGAACTGTTTCGGAAGTGAACATTTTGTCCAGAAGTTCGCATACGGGCAACAAGATCCTCTTCTTAGTGTGAAGTCAATCTAAATTGAATGATCCTAACATTAGGCAAAGACTTGAACACTTTTGCGTCTATAAATTTCGATAGGTAGCACGGGACATTAAGTTTACGTCCAGACATTCATCCGACTCAAAGTCTTGGAAAACACGATACGTCAACAGTTTATAAAATTTAGTAAGTCACTGTCAGTGGTAACGGGAGGTCGGAAGCCCGACGAAAGTTAGACCACAATGAGTTAGCGCCTGTGGCGGTTCATTTGGGAAGGCATCATTCAGCTACGTCCGGTAAGCCTGGAAGTCTCCAACATAGTTGGGAAATACTCGTAGTTAGGCAGACCTGTCTATGGGTAGGAATATACAATTACTTCCATCATCATTGATGGAGGTAATTGTATATTTTTGTTCATGAAAATAACTTTTCCTTCTTGCAGCTCCTCCAAGCTTTCCTACCCTCAATGATGGAACGCAACCACGGTCACATTGTCGCCATGTCCTCAATGGCAGGAGTGGTGGGACTCCGTAACCTGGTTCCCTACTGCGCCACCAAGTTTGCAGTCCGAGGACTGATGGAGGCCCTGCATGAAGAACTGAGAGAAGATAAGGAGAAGGACTACAGTGGTGTAAGTATAGATTGCGAGATCAATTGTCTTTGGAGCTTATCTTTGGCCCAGTTTTATTAGTACGCGCTCAGATAGAAATGTGCATAGCGCAGGGCTTGTAAATAAATAAATAGTGCCACACTAAGCAATGAGACCTGTGTCACCTGTGTCACAAAATAAACATCCATGGCTCGGAAATAAATGGCCATGCTCATCACCCAAACATTTACTCCTACCGAGATTCAAACCTGGGCCCTAAGAACGTAAGGAGCCTCACTACCATGGCGCTATTCGGGTCGATAAATAATGTTGTAATTGAAACATGTTTCACCACCGTCAGATTAGATTTTTTACAATTACATACATACAGTATAATTAGCATTTCTTTTTCTTTGCGAGTCGATGAAACTCAAATTGTATTCGATCAGTATGGCGACCCGAATGGCGTAGCCGTAGTGAAGCTGCCTTACGTTTAGGGTCCCGGGCTCGAATCCTGGTAAGAGCAAATGTTTTGTGATGAGCACGGACATTTGTTTCCGATGTATAAATGTATAATAAATATGTATTTACTAACAAAAAGTATCTTTGTAGTATATCAACTATCTGGTGTCCACCACTAGGTGGTGGCACTAGATGGCGCTGTGTGTAAATTGTCCAGCGATGTTTATTTAAAACTAGAAAGGTGCAAGTGTTTGTAAAGGGTGGGCAGGACCGGAGGTGGAGCATATCTTGCAGAGGAGTTTCACACTGGTACTCGTATTCTATTTGATGATACCCTGGTATTTGCTTAGAATATATCTATTAGCACTTAAAACAGTATAATTAGCATGTTTATTATTTGTTTTGAGATTCTGACATGCACTATTGCAAATTAGAGTTTATCCGTGATCATGTTTAAAAACTTACTTATATTTATGTATGAGTTTTATATTAACGCAGTATTCCTAAGTGTAACTTAGATCATGTTCAAAGTTTAAAATGACATCAAACATTGTTTGTACGGTATGTTATCTTTAGGAATCGGCAAGTAAATGTTCTATTAAATATCATCATGGCACGTTGAAATTCAAAGTACGTAGTTGGGTGACCTTAGACATGAATTTTATGGTTACGTTACGAACACAATTATTTAGAAAGATGAAGTTGTATAGGCAGATACATAAAACTCTAGGAAAATCAGATCAGTTTCCCAAACGCTGACTTGCTGTTCATATGACAGTAATGATTATGTTGGATAATCAGTATTTATTTTCTCTACAATGTGCTTATCTTATCTACCAATGGGAAACCTACCTAAATATTCAGGATGTAACAGAACAAAACGCAACATCTTTTCGTTTGCTGATTCAAACCATCGAACTGGAAAACTTCCAATAAGGAAAAAAGATCGATAAAAAATTGTACGCTTTACTCTAATTCCATCAACCGATGCGATATACGAAATCATGGTTTTTTTATTAATAAAATTCCTGCTATTATATTATTCCAGATAAAATTCACAGTAATCTGCCCGTACATCGTGGACACGGGGCTGTGCAAGAACCCCAAGATCAAGTTCCCCTCGCTGATGAAGATCCTCACGCCGCAGGAGGCGGCGGACAGCATCGTCGACGCCGTGAGGAGGAACTACCAGGAGATCACCATACCCAGCTCGCTCTACTACATCAACATGGTGAGTTACACTACACTACATTACTAAAAATGCAACAAACCTACCATACCAATAGTAACAACAAACATCACACTACAACACACCAACAAACATCACACTACGTCACAACAACAAAGATCATACTACAACACACCAACAAACATCACACTACGTCACAACAACAAACATTACACTACAACACACCAACAAACATCACACTACGTCACAACAACAAACATTACACTACAACACACCAACAAACATCACACTACGTCACAACAACAAACATTACACTACAACACACCAACAAACATCACACTACG
Source organism: Xestia c-nigrum (assembly GCA_916618015.1). Taxonomy (NCBI): domain Eukaryota; kingdom Metazoa; phylum Arthropoda; class Insecta; order Lepidoptera; family Noctuidae; genus Xestia; species Xestia c-nigrum. The sequence goes on along the minus strand of OU745245.1, from coordinate 4,654,303 downwards.
TCACAACAACAAACATTACACTACAACCCAACAACAAAAAACATCAGCAACAGTAGCAACTTTATTATATGATTTTATTAGAATATGATTAAGGATGTCTTGATAGGACTTCTACAACACATGTGACTAAAAAATAGAAAATATTATAAATTTTGATGGATGGGGGGGAGAGGAAGACCAAAGAAAATATGGAGGGATTGTGTGAGGAATAATATGAAGGAAAAGGCAGTAAATGATAGACAAAATTATGATTTACCAAAGTATAGTGAGTTTAACATTCTGACAAATTATTTCAAATTATTAGGCCTTTTTTATATGGACATAAAAAATATTATCTCGATAGCAAACAAAACAATGATTTTTAAGCGCGATTTGTATAAAAAAATATATATATTTTAAGGAGATGTAATGTTGGTTTCTTTTGGACATTATGGTTAATAGATTGTTCTCAAGCAAAATTATTATTATCTTCAAAATGTTTAATAATTGTTGTTAATTTACAGATCTGCAGAACTTTCCCGAGGGCAGTGCCCCTATATCTAAAGGATTTCTTGGATTCAGGACTAGAAGCCCATTCTTAAATTATACGCAGACGTTTTTCTTATAAACTGCCCTTAGATACTTAATTGTCACCCTGACAAAGTTAGGCAAAGATTTGGCTCAAGTCTAAAGGACCAAAAATTATTTTAGGCAATATTTAAGCAAGTTATTGCTACAAACATTTCTAAAAACTTGGGTCGTTCAAAAATATTGATATTTCAGTACTGAATTAGCTATAAAAAGGCATATAGGTAGCTTAGATTACAAATACAAAAGGGTCCAAATAAAATTGAAAATGAAAAAAAAAACTGAATAAACTGAAAGTGCTTGTCGCACTCTAGTTTAAATAAGCTAAATATTGACACAAAACTGTCTTTAAATAAATACTGCATAATAAAATAGATTTTTACAACTAAGAAAAAAGTGTCAATTTTAACTGATATTTCCAAGGGTTTGTAATTTTTTAATCATACACACACACACACAATGTATGTTTCCCGATAGATGTATGAATGTAAATATAAGATAAAATCAAGAATATAATTCTTCTTACAATAATTTTATTCGATTTTCGACGACTCTTAATAGCTTTTTTCTATGTTACCTAAGCCCAAAATAATCTAAATACAGGTTTGTTTTTTTACAACTTAATTACATGTTTTTTATACGTTACGTTGGTTTTCTGGGCAACTTTAGTACCTCTTTATAAGTACAATAATATTTTTGCAATACATTTTTTCTAAAGTTTGTACATTTTCTATTCAAGATTGTTTTGACTCTGTATCATGTTACTGTTGATGATATTTTTGAACAGAGTTACACCAATTTTCTTTTTTTGTGTATTGTTAATTTGCCCATTAGATCCTAAGTAAGTACTGAAATAAATAACCAATTTTTTTCATAATAAATATCTAAATTAACATTTTTAGATTAGATTAGGATATTATTTAAGTGTAAAAGTCAGACAATATGCAAATAAGTGATATGAAGTGCCTAAATGATACTAGTATGAATGAATATATTATTTTAGTAATCTTGCCTTTTAAAATATATATTCAACAACAATATTTTATACTACATTATACTATTCTTTGAATTAGTATATATGTAATATATTATATTATAATATACAGTATATACATGTATAGTTTTATTTTGTATACATATGTATAATAACTAATATCGTGTTATTAAATGTTTCTCAATATTAAAGGTTAACAGTAATTTTGTGAAAATATAATTTATTAATAACAGACCATAGGATTGCAAAAGCTGTTTTTTCCAGGTTTAAATGCTAAATAACGTTTAGTATTAGTTGCAATAGTGTCAAGTAGTTAACCATTATCGTTACATGTGTTACTGAATTTTAAGTGCCATCATAAATTATAAAACTACACCGGATTAAAAACATGATATTATGTATTCTTCATACATTTTTTGAGAGGTCATGGTATGTCTTCTTTGTACGTAGGGTTCCTCTATAAAATATATTAAGCACTGATCAGCTATACTTGTTTAACGTTAAATTTTAGACGAAAGATTAAAGTTAAATACATTTAAAAACGTTATTTCTCTCTGACTTCCTCAAACGATTGTCAGAAACCAAACGGTGTTTTACAGTGTCAAAGGTTTTAATTAGCACTGTGTTTTTTAATAATAGTAGTAAACTGTCACTGTGAAAAATTTTATTTGTTTTCTGTCTCATTTTGTTAAATCCTTTGTTAGATTTTTAAAATATTTTCTAGCAAAGTTGGCGACTGTGGCCTACGGTTATCTATTTCTATGAAAGCTTTTGAAGAGTATATTGTGTGTGGATCATGTTTGTCAATTTAGAATTAGGTTGTGATGCCAATTGTTTGTGATGTTTCAGTTGAGTGTGATACAGAATACATGGAAAATAAATTTAATTGAAGTTGTTTTTTTTACAATAAGTCAAAGATATAGTGAACAATAAAACCTTAATATGACCGTACATTATCCCTGAAGGCTTAGGGGCAGGGCAGATAGAGAGGAATAATCCCCGCGCGGTCTTGGGCATTTTCTTTACGGCTCGCGTATACTCGAGCGTATTTTCGAGGACGCGCGAGCATTTTTGGTCAGGTTCAAGCATTTATGCACTTTATTGTGATACTTTTAATGTTTATTTTCAAGTGCGTTAGTAAATCGTAAATCATTCTATCTGCGCTGAGCCTTAGGCAGAGGTACTAACCTGTAGGAAACCTACAATTCGCTAGTAAAAGGAGGCAAGCATATTATCATTACCCGGAAACAAATCTAAAGTACGAACGAAGTCTGATTCATTCAACATGGAAAACACAAACATCTATCGTATAATCAGAACACATTAAAAACACAAAAAGGTGAAAAATAACTTTAGCTTCAGAAGTCGGTGACCTTTGTTTGATTGATTGACTTAGTTTTTTGTCACCGCCTTCTGAAGCTAAGTTATTTTTCACCTTTTTGGAGTCGGTTTTATTTTTTGCAAAAAAGTTTTTATTTTTCACTTTTTAGTGGGTCATTTGTGCTTGCCCCTTCATAGCGTAGCGGCGTGATGTTATGTCATGCACTGGTGTAAGCAATAGATGGACATGAGATTTCAGCAATCCCAGTCCATTTGCTATCATATATTGAGGAGTTCCGTGGCCTATCTCCGAAGTTCTTCATTAGATCTTCACCAAATTGAAATGGGACCACTTTAAGAAAGTACTCTTTCTAAAACTATCCAAATCACATCAAGTGTGCCTATAACATTTGAAGAGTTCTCTCAATTTTTCCAGGATCCCATCATCAGAATCAGATCTTTATTTGCTTTGAATGTAGGTACAGGTATAAGATGTTGTACATAATTGATGAGATCGGCTACAGTCTACCTTACGGCATGCAAATTATTACATAAATTAAAATATTAATAAAATCAAAACAATGTCAACATAAAACAACACAGAAATTAAATTGAAGTCAATTAACAATTACTAGATAAACAAAACGAAAAATAAAAAGAAGTCAATTAACAACTAGATAAACATAACAAAAGTTAAAAAGAAGTCAATTTTCAATCAGTCAGGTTCATAAGTCTTACGTGGTTAAATTTGCAATCATAAACAATCATTTTCTGGATAAACTCAAATCATTTAAAAAGTCTTTCACTGAGTAGTAGCACTTGTCTAAAAGTAGTGCAGTTACCTTAGATTTAAAAACGTTTACAGAACAGTCTTTAAGACTATGAGGTATTTTATTATAAATGACAGGACCCATTGTCATAATACTTTTCCTTAACAGTGCTGTTTTGTAGTTATCCATATGCAGCAAGTTCTTGTATTGGGATCTCAAAGGGCCATTGCGTGTTCTTATATTTGCAATTGACGGAAATAAGTTTAAATAAGGTTTCACAAAAATTGCCACCTCCAATATAATATACAAACATGGAAAAGTGAGTACCTATCCTCAGAGACCGAAACACAGGTTCACAGCTGTCTGTGCTTTTAAGGTTTGACATAGACCTAATACACCGTTTCTGGGCCTAAAAATCCTCCTCCCTCTCACTACAGTTGCCCCAAAATATGATTCCAAATCTTAACAGTTACGAAACCAACCCATGGTAGGCTAGTTTAAGCGTATCTTTGCTAACCGTGTGTGATAGGTTGTACAGTACGTAGGTTGATTTATTTAACTTCTTGCATACGTCATCGGCATGCGGTTTCCATATCAAATTATTGTCAATCAGGATACCTAGAAATTTTGCTAAACAAGTTGTATCTACTTTTTGGCCATCATAAATAACATTTACATCATCGGGGCGTAACTTTTGGTAGAAGTGCATAACTTTTGTTTTTTTTAGGTTTATTATTAAGTTATTACAATCAAGCCAATGTATAATTGTTTCCAATGTGTTATTGATTCCAATGTGTTATTGAGTCTTCCTATCCCCCTCCATTCATCAACACCCATTTTTTTGTTTTTTCCGTCATGAGTGTCGTTTTCATAGTTTTCGTTTCAAACAAATCTGTTTTCTCTTTGATTTATGTGTGTCTGCGTAAGTACGTATCACATCGTAACGTAATTTACTGGCCATAGTAGACAATAGTTTCAGATTTTACATAATACCTACTTCTGATAACTTCCTCTTTTCTGCTTTGAAACCAACTAATTTATGAGCAACGCCCATTTTCAACGCGAGTGAAGCCGCAGACAAAGCTGTCTAATATATAAAAATCTCGTGTCACACAGTGTTTGTTATCGAAGTCCACTGAAACGGCTTCACCGATTTCAATGAAATTTTTTGTGGTATATCTGGTAGGCCAGAGAACAAGCAGAAGGCTATTTTTATACCCCTGGGTGACAAGGGTGGTTCACGCGGACGAAGTCGCGGGCAACAGCTAGTAAGTAATAAAGCTGCTTTTTTAAATTGTTTTAGTATGACAGTATTTCAGAATAACATGTAAGTTATCAGAATCATCCATCAGGCGACATGTCGCTGTGAGCGTTTATTTGTGTGTGTGAAGGAGCGGTAATAGGGCTAGTTACAGACAGGCTGCGACTAAATACGGGTGGTTTACACCTACCGATTTCCGTAAATTAGAAAAAAAACCTAGACATTTCATTAACGATTAGGGTCGAGAATCATTAGCTTAGTTACCTGTTGAAAAGCGACACTTTGGTTATTAGAAAAACGGCACAAATTAAGATTGAAATGCCAAATAAATTCTCAATCTATTTATTTCAAGTTTACATTTTGATTATTCACATTTAAAATGTACAGTTCAGCTACATACACATAAGTACTACTGACATTTTTGGCGTATAATCACCTTATTTGGAACGATGCTAACTTTACCTTACCTATACGATATTAAAGGATAGAACAACAGCATTAAAAAAAAGAATTATAAAAATAAAAAAATGTTGGAAGTCGGAAACCAGTGCTCTGCAGGAACTAGGTATTTTTAAAAGCAGGTGTTGTTAATATTTATTTAATTAATCAGTTGGAAAGTAGATATCATTTTGCTAAATTAAATAAAATCAAGATACAATGTTATCAAAATAAACATTAAAAGCAAAGTTTTACGTTTAAGTACTCTATATACAAAGATACACATACTTATAATTTTTATTGCTTATTTTTTCCTTAGTCATGCAAAGCAAAATAAGAATGTGCGCATTTACTGTTTTTTGTTTATATTTTTACTTGTTTCAAGGTGCTAATAATTACTTATTTACTTGTTGAAACATCTCAATCGAAGATAATTTTTCTTAGCAATAGAATCATATCAAACATAAAAAAACTGCATTTTTTCTCATCTCGCTTCTTTATTCCCCGCATATCCTTAAATATAAGTATAATTATGAAACACGAATTTTACTAAATTAACTGACACGTTATCTAATTCAATACCTACTCTTTCGAATAACAATGAATTTACGGATAATTTTCTAAAGCATACTAGCAAAGAAATTTCTCAAACTTATTTATATAATATCAAAGTATTTTACAGCATTAAATGCTCACTTTTGCGATAACAATTATTTTTTATACAATACTTAAGTACTTACATAAATATAATTTTTATAAATATTAATTTATTAATGATAGGTACAGCATACATACAGCACACACAAAACTAATTATCATCATTGTGATAGAAATCTTCAGTACCTACTGACTTCATTATTTATATGTTTAAGACTATATAATAATAATACAGATGTATTTTATGGAATTCGTATACAATACACCAAAAAATATGAATGGAAAAGGTAACAAAATGATACATTCAAAAAATCTTGAAAGTAACTGTTCATAGACATTTAAGTATACATGTGATATACTAAATCAGTGTTTGTTAAATTAAATCATAATTGTAGTCCTCATTTTTTTTAATGAAAATTATAACAAGTGTTTAAATGTCATACCTAATAAAAATATTTATAGTGTAAAAATGTTTACATATTTTTTTTATAGTGTTGCAATTCTCTACGATGGATTGTGTTAAAAATTGCAAGACATTCTTGCAAGCTTTAACAACTACAGTAATATTACAAGGTCTACTTATTAAACACAAATGTTGTGCCAGAAGGGACAACAATTCATGAATGTTTTATTAAATATAAAAAGTCATAATCGTAAATGTTCTTCAGGGTGTTCACAAGTGATAATAGCTTCCCAAGCCATTCTATAATGTATTTCTATAAGGTTATTCAGGATCACTATAAGCTTTTATTAAAAACTTTTACTTGTCTTGGCTTGTTACTTAGATCTTGGTCAAATCTTGTAAATCTGTATTTAAAATTTCTTGTAAATTAGGTTTAATGAACTAATGTTATAAGGTCCCTTATGGCACACACATACTACGTAGATAAGCATATACATAGACACAGTTATCTACATAGCAATTTTAACTAATAATTGACTTCACTCTCTTTATACATTGGAAGCAAAGTAAAAAAATCGCACAAATTCATACGCAACAAAAAAAAACAACACCATTTTCTTAAAACCATTTCAATGCTAAATGCTGATAAACTTAGTAATAACTAAAGTACAGATATAATTATAATAAAAGCCACATTTATTTTTTCTTAATCTTTGGTAAATACATGCATTTACACAATTTTATTTCATTTTATTCGTATTAGGTAGTATTAATTTATAAATATAATGTCCGATAATCGCTACCTATCGAGGCAAAGCCAGGCATGTTTATGATACAGGTCCAAGATTAGGATCAAATCTTTACGTGCTTCCCGAGGCAAGGAAGGCTCGTAATATTTCAAGGGATCAATAAACTGCCAAAACATTTGCCTAACCCCGACAATCACCCTTTACTACCCTAACTATCATGTCTAACGAAACTCCACGATCGAAAATATTTATCTTTCATAATAACTCCATTCCGTTCTGGTCCACTACTTTATATTCTTATTTTTAATTCATTTCTTTTAAGTTCATTTATATTATAATTCCAAATCCACTGCATGCTTTGATATCGTTCTTATTTACATTTTTACTTGAGGCCAACATCGCCTATAATTTTAACGAAAGTATATTATTAAAACCTTTAAAAAAAACAGACAAATATGAGATCGATACAGTCAAACAGTTGAATAACTGCATTTTTTTAAATTAAAATTATACAAATTATAGTTCATCAAATGATTGGATTGAATATAAAAAAAACAATAACAATTTTAAAAACGGGTGAGGGCATTTCCTAAGTCAGCCTCAATGTTACAGAAAGTGAGGTGTCATACTATAGATTTCTAGTATACTTTAGGTATCTAATAAAATATCCTTTAATTAGGAACATTCTGGAAATTATAGTTTGGCACAAAAATATACCTATGCTTGTTTTGCAATAAAAGACAAAAAAAATCCAATCAACCATACAATTAGAACCACTTTCTCTTTCCTAGATAAGATCTACCTAACTTTTGACAGAATGATAGGGAATTTCTAGGGAATGATCAGAAGGCGCCTTTTTACTATTTTTCTGCAGGCACACTCACCAAATCAAAACACTTTACAATTCACTTTAAAAAAAAAACACTAAATATAGCAAAAAAGACAAAAAACATGCTGTATAGACTTTTACTAATCATTTCCAGTCACCAAGTTTGTACGTATAGAGTAAGGGCAGAGTCAGACCTACTTATGACCAAGAGGTAGGTAGATTAAAATATGTCGATGTCCTTCAGGTGCTGGTAGTTGCGGTCCCAGTAACCACCGTTGTAGAGCCAGTCCTCCTGCTTGGTGTAGGGGTTTGTCCCTTGGCTGAACCACCTGGAAAAGAAAAAAAAGTGGTCTGAACTCTCGAGTTTTCATTAATTGGCTAAAAGGAACGACAAATAAAATTAAATTGGGGATATTGATTAGATTATAGCAGATTAGGGGGCTTATTCAAGAATTGAAAAATTGGCGGACTCTGAACTGGAGCTGAAATTTAAACCATATTTACAAAAACTCATGATTTATCTGACGTTAGAAATATCAGCTGACGTAAGGAAAAACCTCCAATAATTATTAAGAACTCTTTGAATGCACAAGAATCTTCAAAATTCGCGACACTGAAATTATACAGGGTATAAACAAAATCATCACGAAGCCGTCAAACAAGCATTCTGTACAGCAAACTAAGTAACTTTACGCAAGATAAATACTGGGAAACGACTTTTTTTTTGGGAAAAAACATGCTTTGTAACGTACTCAAAACATTGTGCCGATGGACGAATAAAATAGTAAGTACGGGGGTTGTGGGTAAAATAAAAATGTTACATTAAGGGGCCGGCGGAGCATGCGTTTTTCATACAAACGTAATACCACAATGACATGAAAATCAAATATATTCTTAAGGTAGTGTGTATATATTTCGATTGTATTGTAGATTATCTATGTTCCCAAATAAATATTTTGAAAGGACAATGATATAAAGTCGAGATATGAGGAATTTAAAATTTCTATAGAAAATTTATTATTCTCATAACTCTTGTTAAAATCGGTTAACATTCAAAATATGTGTTTGGGAATCTATATATTCTGTAACCCCATCAATTCGCTTGCTCCGCAGGCCTCTTGTACTTATTAAAAAAAAACTTGTAATATAGTTGGAATTTTGACCCCCCATGTTTCCCTAAATAGAAGGTATGGTGTAGAACAAAAGTCAATGTCGCAATAACGGGGAGAACAAGTGTCTTTCGGCTTCGTAAATCCTTTATGCATAAGTAAGCAGTTAAAACTTGTGAATGTTAATAGATCATTTTAAACGTCTTACCTCGGCTGCCAAGCCTCAGGCGACTTCTTCAGCAGCTTCCTAGCAGTCCTCTGCTTCTCCTCAAGCCTGGTCTTCTCAGTGGCTGCGGCATCGATGTCGCCTTGCTCCAGCAGCCTGATGTCAGGCCTAAGTCGGCTGTCCGTGGGACAGAGCTGCCCTTTCATGTCCCTTTCCATTTCGTTCAGGGACATCGCGAATTCAGTGAACTGGTAGTACTGGAAATTGGAGACAGGTAGTGTATGAGGTTTTATCAGATAAGATGATCGGCAATATTGATTTTTTCAGCCTTAGGATCCAAATCTCAGTTGACACACTAAAATGTAGAAGATGGGAAGAACGTCTGATAACTATCGCTATCGACCACTGAGCACTGTGACTTTTATCTTTCTTTTATCTTACTTTTATCCATCACGTTAGAGTCAGTGCATATACCCAAAAGGTCCTTTATCTATAACTTATACATAAGCTGGATATTTTGTTTCCTTCAACAAAAATTTGCTATCTCCAGTATTAAGAGTACTTTCTCTGAAGGTGCCGTTGAAATTACACCCTGTGTAGATGTTGACGGCATCACAAATCCATAAGATCAATCAAACGATTGTGGGATTTATTTCTTTGGTCAAAGCTCTGTTTATCCAGCAACACACATAATATTACCTGTGCGCTAGTAGTAGGCCGGGGCCTCGCCTCCCACAGCGTGGTGGAGCCGGCGATCTCAATGTTATTGGTGTCATCAGACTTAGGAACGTCTTCTGAGTTCTCAGCATCGTCTGACTGGGAATAAAGAATTAAATAAGGTTATTGATCTTCTCCAAAGCAGAATATGAAATGGATAGCGTGGCTTCATCACCTGGACTAAATATACTACCGGTACGTGTTTTGTGGTATTTTGTTCAGCTAACTTCACAAGAACCTCAAAACTGCTTAGTTTTGAGGTTTTTGATCATTTGAAACTAATTTATCTGATTTAAAGTCTAGTACTGATGATGGTGGCCTTAAAGATGACTTTACTACTATTAAATCAATTTACCAAAGGAGATAAAGTTCTTCCAATCGAGTTTTGGTCGCGGACTAGTCATGTCCAAAGGGGTTGACCGGTGAATAATAATTGTCTGTTCTATACTCCACTCCTAAGGCAGGTGCAGTACTAATTAAGTGGTATCTGAATAATTCCAAGTCACAGAGGTATCGAACCTCAAACTTCCTGGCTCTGGGAACATAAAACTTTGCCGGACTTGGAAGCCCTGCTTATCCAGCTCACGATATCCACGCTTGTGACCACTGAAACAACAAGGCAGTTCAGACCAACGAGTAGATACTCACGTCCTGTATAGACATGGAGCGCAGCGCGCCGACCTTGAAGCTGTTGAGCTTGGCGAGCATCTTCTTGGGCGTGTGCGCAGGTGTCTGTGCGGACGCCTCCTCGCCGCGCTCTTTGGCCCACTGCTCATACGCAGCCGCGCTGCAGCACTTGATGAACTCCGTCCATTTACCGTACAGGAACTTCACGCGCTTCTTGCTGGAATTTAAGAAGAGAAACGTATAAAGAGATTTTTCTTAACTTGGCAAGTAACACGTGCCAGTGGCTGGCGTCTTTCCAACAAATGACGGACTTTAAAATGCATGCCACGAGTCACCGCGGTGAGACTTGCGAAGTGGTGTACTTTCGTTGGTTGGTCGACGATCTTCACACTGTGGCTGACAACAGTTTCCGATTGGGGAGACCTCTTTCTACCTGTACGCTGATGATGATGAATTTGTTAACTACTTTATAACATCACGCCTGTAATGCTCAAATCCATGAGGGATAGGGAGAAGTGTACCTAATAGAACAACCACATTTCGCCAGTTATGTTTTAAGTAGCATGTAATGGGGCCAGGCTGTTGCCCTCAACCGGGCACCCACTGAGCTGCTGAGAAATTTCTAGTGGAAAAACCCAATAACACTTCGCCCAACCCAGACATCAAACCCGGAACCTCACGCTCCGCAGTCGCGCTTGCGATCACTCGACCAGCAATGCAGAGAATTTGTTAAAAATGTCCGCTAAATACAATTTTAATAGAGTAGAACAAATTACATTAAATATCATCCACGACTTTGGTAGGCACTTACTTAGCATCAACAATGAACCCGTCAACTCGATGCAGATCCCTGTTATTGAAGCCAGCGGGCTTGAACACCAGGTTAGCCTTCAGCCCAGCGCCGCCATGACAGGTCACCTCCATGGCTCCGAACTGCTCGATCCACAGCTTGCCCACGATCACGTTGTGGACGCAGCAGTTCACGTTGCTCCAGGTGTAGGCTTCACCCCATCTGGGGATGGAGAAAGAGAGGCTTAACTTGGTGTTGATAAACTTCTTGCCTGACAGATCATGTACCAATAAAAAATAAAATAAAATCAGTTCATTAAATTGAAGTTAGGAGAAACACGTTAAGAAATTAGTCGGCTTCCAGTCTAACCGGATGCAGCTGAATACCAGTATTTTACATGGAGCTGCCTATCTAACCTCCACAACCCAGTTAATACTGGGTATTACGATACCACTTGGTAAGACTGGTTGTCAGACTTTTTGGGCCACTGACTACCTGTAACGACTGCCAAAGCTTGACGTGCTTTCCGAGGCACAGAGGAAACTCGGTATGTATGGGTGGACACCCATCCACAGACCAACCTAGGGCAGGCACGGCTTAACCTAAAGATCGGCCCGAGCGGCAGTTATTATTTAGCCACGAGGTCCTGACCTTGACCTTGTAGAAGGTAAGAAAGCTATTGCTGACGTTGGTTAAAAGATTCTAAAAAGGGTCCGGTCCGGTCCGTAGTACGTAAAAGGATTACCAAACATTCGATCCCCGGCGGATGTGTAATCTGTCTAGTAGCTGTCTCGAAATAGACAAATATCCGGTCAACCAACCGATATTCACCATGTTTTTTGATACCCTTTTCAGTTGAAATGATTTTATAATTAAACCTACATGAAATAGGATTTGATATTGTAGTAGGATCGCGTCACCTCTTATTAAAATACTAGCTGTTGCCCGCGACTTCGTTCGCGTGAAAATATTGATGGGTCATGTGTGAGACTGCATCGTTGTTCGAGTTGTCGCAAGCGCTACTGGTCCTGAGTTCGATTTGCGGGACGGGCAAAGTGTTATTGTATTATTTGTGCCCGGTTGATGGGATTAAGCTAAATGTGCGAAATGTGGGTGTAGGATTAGATACACCTCTACCTAACAGTGGCGCAGGGTGAAAATAGTGACAGGGGAAGCCGTAGAAAAAAAAGGAAAACTGTTTTATTTGCTTCTGTTAACTTTTTTCCTCGTGTTAATTTTGACCTCATTTTCACTATCAGCGACACCAAAAACCACGGAAACGACACCCATGATTAAAAATCCAAAAACTTTCGTCGGCGCCATTTTTGATTTCATCTTCATTCATCAAAAGTAAGATCAAAAATGCAAAAGAAAAAAAAAAACAGAAATCTACAAAATATAAAAATCTAGTTGTTATCAAATACGATAACGACAATTAATCACTCTATCTCGTTCTACTATACATAATTTATTTATTTTATTTATTTATTTAAACAACACATACAACTATTATTACAGGTTTAGGTACCTAATACAATAGAGCAGTTATATTTAAAGTTAAATTATTTATGTTTTGAATAAATTAATGAATTTGACAAACTAAAGTAATTGCGCAAAATGCGGCCCGTGGGAATTCGCTCAGTGTACAATTGAAGCAATCAATCTGTTGTGACACCTTATTGAGTGTATGCAGCGCGCGCGTCAGCGGCGCGTGCTGCAGCAAGTTGGTGCGAGCGGGCGGCACCCACAGGAGCGACGGCTGCCATACTTTCTTTTTCTGCTCCTGCCGTAAGTCCATAATCTTCGGCTTACCTAGGTCCCTACAAAACGGAAAGTACTGCCAGCCGCGAAGTCACGTGTGCTATTAACTTGTGTACGGCCTATACTATTAACTTGCACTGCTGCAAAAGGTCTCTCCTGCTGCTGTTATTCGTGAACGAATGAGCAACTACAATGCAAAACTTCATCCCACCTTTTACCCCTTTGTGGGTTGAAATAAAAAAAACTAACGACTTACTAACTTTGATACTTTTTGGTGACTCAAAAAATAAAAACTTATATAAAACAAAATGTTGTTCTTTTTTACCCCTCAAGGGTTGAAATTCTAATAAAGCCGTTGCGTCAGCTTCCAATCATAAGCCCAGATAACAAATTTTGTACTTTTTACGTCGAAAATTAAGGATTTTTCACATAGAATTTCATCCCCTTTATAAACCTTCGGGGTGGAGTTATCAAAAACGCTGAAACACGCATAAATTAATTTTCAATCGTCAGCCTAAACACAAAATTAGAAGATCCTAACTTTAAAACTGACGGACTTTCATATAAGCTTCCATCCCCTATTTTATCTCCTTGGGGGTAGAATTGATCAAAATCCTTTCTTAGCGGATGCCTACGGCATAACATCTACCTGCATGCCAAATTTCAGCCCGATCCGTCCAGTGGTTCGGGCTGTGCGTTGATAGATCACTATGTCAGTCAGTCAGTCAGTCAGTCACCTTTGAATTATATATATTTAGAAGAAGAAGATGAAAAAAACGAAAAGGGGTGGAATTTAAATACTATTACCTAGTCTTGAAATGGCTGAAAATTCACGACAAAATTGTATGTTTCGTTTTTTTATTACCGCGAAATACTAAACCGTCAAATGTGAAAATCAATCTTTATAAATAAAGATTGATTTAGAAAATAAAACAAAAAGAGTAACATCCGTTATAAATAACGGATGTTACTCTTTTTGTTTTATTTTCTGACAACCAGTCTCACCAAGTAGTACTAACCGGGTTGTGGAGGTTATATAGCCAGTCGCTCCATGTAAAATACTGGTATTCAGTTTCATCCGGTAAGACTGGAAGCCGACCCCAACATAGTTGGGAAAAGGCTAGGCAGATGATGACTCTTTTTGTTTTGTTTTATTTCTATCTATTATTGTACGCCCTTTGTTGGGAGCAGCGGTGGCCCAGTGGTGGCGGCCCCGACTTACGAACAGTAAGTCGTGGGTTCAAACCCAGACAGGCGCATTACTTTGTGTAATTTATTTCATCACTACTGCTCTCAAAACGGTGAAGGAAAACATCGTGAGGAAACCGGTATGTCCTAGAATCAAAAATTCGAAGGCATGTGACATCTACCAATCCGCACTGGGCCCGCGTGGTAGGTTATAGCCCATTCCCTCTCATTGAGAGGAGGCCGTGTCCCAGCAGTGGGAACATTATAGGCTGATGATAATGATGATGATGATGATGATTGTACGCTCTTGGGGTTTAGAAACTTTAGTAAATTTTCTCTTTTATTTTGTTACTAGCTTACAACAACAATAAATCAATGATAATTCTATTTTTAGGCTTTTTTTGATCACGATGATTCTTATCTCACCGACTAAGCAAATAAATAGAATATCAATCATTGTCAGATATTAATCAACCAGGGTTGAAACTTTTCGTAAACCTCTAAATCGATGAAGCGCGTAAATTAAATGGGACTTGGAGACGAAAATACTCATTGGATTTTAGTCCTTCAATTGTAATGATGAGTGATCGATCTTGATTAATGTTACAAAATGCGGGCTTATATATTTATTTATTTATTTCTTTATATATCAAGGTACTTGATTTTTCTTTCTTTTCTGGTGATTCCGAGACGACCCGAATGGCGTAGTGGTAGTGGCGCAGCCTTACGTTCTTAGGGTCCTGGGTTCGAATCCCGGTAGGAGCAAATGTTTGTGTGATGAGCATGGACATTTGTTTCGGAGGTCATGGATGTTTATATGTATAATAAGTATGTATTTACAAACAAAAAGTATATAATATGTAGTATATTAACTAGCTAGTGTCCACGACACAAGCTTTGCTTAGTGTGGCACTAGGTGTTGCTGTGTGTCCAGCAATATTTATTTATTTATTATTTATTCCTTCACGTAAAGTAGGAACGATTTATTTACATAACTACATATTTCAAGGGACGAAATGTGGAAATAATTTATATTAAATTATGTAAGCAAGATGAGGTAAAGTTTGTTAGTAAGGATGTAGCTGTAATTTCCGAAATTACTCATACGATTCCCAAAATAAATCACTGATGATACCTACGTCAAACTTTTACCATAGCATATATTTCTTCGACACGGACGAATCAAGGGTGGAAGCAGCACAAAATAATTTGAAATACAATTTCGAAATAAACGTTACATATAAAATGTCTAGCACTTTATTATCATATTAAGCCGCTGTATTTCAAAGAAAAATAAAAACGCAATTCCAAACTCAAATAATGTTCCAATCGTGCAGAGACGACAGTCGTTTGTTATCCGGACGAGTGGCAATTTACTCTACAAATATTTGCGTAATTCTTCAATTTAAAATCTAGATACAACATACGGGATTCATTTTCATATTTATTCCAGCAAACGAAACGAGCAATGTGATTGATTTATTAGAAAAACCAGTTCTTTTTATTTATTTATTGAAACTTTGTGCACAAGTAAAAACCGTACAAAGCCGGACAGCCACCCGGAATTACGTGTTGTCTTTTATCTCATACTTCTTTCTTTTTTTAACTTTTGTTCAGAGAAAGCGAATTCCACAGAACAGTCTTTTAGGCACACTACTAGCCAGTAATGTTTCCATAGACACAGGTTGGCTATGAGAGGGATTGGGCTAGAACCCCCCGCGTGACCCCAAGCCGGTTGGTGCATGTCACAATGTCTTCTAATTTTAGATTTTAGGACACGCCTATTTCCTCACCGTGTAACCATTTTGAGTGCATGGTGATAAAATAAATTAAACAAAGTAAAGTGCCTGACTGGTTGGGACCGACAAATTGAAAAACACTTTCACGTCGTCTGGAAATCTCATAAAGTTGGAGAGATCTACATAGAAACTCTTGAAGTGTACGTCAATACTAACACAGCTACATACGTAAGTTACCCTTCTAGTATTTCCACTTACCTCGGTAGCTCGACGGTGACGTGTCCCTTAGGCTGTATCTCGACGCTTTTGCCGCAGAACTTCAGCTTAGGGTGCACCGACCCGTGGAAGACGAAGTGGGGGCTGTCCGCGTGGAACGCAGACACTGGAGGGTGGTGCGACACCTAGAAATACGAGATTTTATTTTTTGGAAGCAGGTCTGGCTGGTGAAGCAGAAGTCAGCCTCATAAAAATATATATTTCAGACAAAAAAGTCCATAGGCAAGGCAAGGTTGTTAGTAACAAGAATTTTGCATTTATAATATTAGTAATTAAAGTAACAACAACAAAACTAGACACACCGTCTACCCCTGCACAGTAGGCTCACTGGTCCCGCAACACCTGGAGTTCAGTGAACCTACTGAGCAGAACAGTATCGGTTCTCTCGCCAATCATCCTGAGGACACTATTCGGGCTCCCCCGTAACTCGGCGCACCATTGCATATTTTTACGCATAATTGCATAGAAGTCATCTACGCTGGCGTCAGCAAACATGCATTATGCCTGATGCATTGCAATATCGAGGGAGCCGAAACAGAGCCCTAAACACGTTATTGTACTGGACGCGCAAGGCAGTGTAGAATAAAGGCATTCATAGGTTGACATGCAAGATGTAATACCGAAAGAAAAAAAATAGTATCAGGTGGCGTCCTGTCGTTTCTGCCAGACCATGTTTTAGTGCAGCTGTTTTAAGAAGCACCACACTTGGTGTCTGGGTAACTATGGTCTGGAACCAAGACTTTTTATGGTCACCGCGCGGTAATCTTTAAGGTAGTTTCCTCTCTTTATGATCGTAGAGGAAATTGAACCTTTACCCTGTCTCATGAACCATTCGGTTCATGGTGCTGTCCCTAAAACATATTCTGTCATTCTTAAAAGAGATATTTTCGGGTCCAATTCGACTAGACCTGTTCTAAATATTGAACCGGTAGCAAATGTTTCTGCAAATTGTCTCTGACGTCTCCTCATGACGTAAATCTCGTATATGAGTCACACACAATACATGATACTATTCTTCAGTCACATCAACGAACAGTCTTTTTATTATAAAGCTCTCATTGTTCGTGTTCAGTGAGGGATGCTCAGCGATACAGAAAAGTTAATGTGGAGCATGTCTGATATCTAGATCAAGTTCACATGAGATGAGCTTTTGTACAAACAAAGTAGCAACAACTACTGGCGAACACGTGGAGCCACAAACTTTAATATACAGGAGTAGAATAACATGGTTTCGAAAGCTGGTTGTCTTTTGGATTAATGAAATTCCAAATTAGACCATTTTTTCGTCTAACTATGCTACAGGTCGGTATTACCAAGAAAATAATGTTGTTGTTCTAAATCTATCTTTCCCGTTTGGTTTGAGTCCAATTTTGGTTAGCATGTACATGTAATTCAGAACTCCAAAGGATAAATTCACATCCGCTTAATCCTTCTACTTACTCTAAAGCCGATCACAACTTAAACTTTAGTGAGATAATTCTAACCCGCTGGAAACCTTTCTTACCTGTTCACAAACGGCCCTGAACTCGGGTCGCTCAAGTTCGTACGTCTCTCCAAGCAGAGGGTTGAACGGCTTGCCCAGACGTTCCCAGTTTGATGCTAACGCACTCACGGCGAATGCTAGAGATACAAAATTAAAGAGTAAGTTTTAGTTTAATTTAAAAATGGTAAGGGCCAGTTTCACCGGTTCCGGATAAAGTGTCGGTTAGTTATCTGATAGTTAATACTATCTACCACTTAAAGGCTGGTTATAACTAATACTATATCTACCAGACATCGCTATCCGACACCTGTGAAACCAAAAGTGTTAGTTTATCTGGCAGATAAGTTCCTGCGATATTGTAATGTCTCGAATTATTGTCAACTGAACATACGGAAGTATCTCTGCCCCCATAATCGGGACTTGTGGCACCCCCCCCCCGTTAGGGTTCCTTTATGGGACACAAGACTCCTATTTGTAAAAGGGAATGGCTCCAAAACCACCACTCGGGCACAGTGTGGAGTTCCCTGGCTAACCGACACTTTATCCGCAACCGGTGAAACTGGCCCAAGACTTGTGATGGAGTTCGTTTTGATGCTTTGGTCCTTTAGTAGTGTTCCTTGTTTCAGGAAATAGGAAGTCTGGAAGCGTGACTTTAGGGTTCAATTTCCGGGTAAAGTACTAATGGGTTTTCATCAGGAATTTCTCAGTAGCAGCCACGGAGTCTGGATTAGTGCCCGGTTGATGGCAAAAGGCTTGCCCCCTATTACATGGGACACAAAAAAATAACTGGCAAAATGTGGGTAGATGTGTTATTAAGTAGCTCTCTGTCTAACTCTTTGAGTATTACCGGCTTGATATGATGTTATGTTATTTGAATCTGGAAGTACTATTTACTTCGTACGTAAGAAGGTACCATAAATTACGTACTTATTTAACAATTCAAACTTAACATTTAGGGTTCCAGAAGTTACGCAGCTGTCTGCCTTCATTAACATCTGAAGTCAACATATTATCGACAAATATAACTTAGCGTTCGTATTTCTTTATTCTCTGAGTTGAAAAGGTAAAATGTGTATAGGTTAACATTTTGCAAGTTCGAACACACAATACCATCCATTTATAAAAACAAGACAGACAAAGATGGCAGCCTGATCTCATTACCTGAGATCAAATCCACTACTGACAAACAACATAGTATCAGAAATGATTCCCCACTAAAATGATGAACAGGAAAGCCGAAATAATTATATTCTATATATAGTCTTATCCTACGAAAGCCTTACTCAAAATAATCTCGTTTATTTCTAATAATGGAAGAGCAAAGTATAGTCAACTGCACGTACATCATTAAAATGTGCGGTTTATTTGACAGTGACAGCTTGATTTTATAAAGTTTCGGGGATAATTTGCGGCCGAGCTGCCTCTGCTGAATCTCTGCCAGTTTGACAATTCTCTATTTATTTAAAAATCATGTGCAAGAGTGGTATGTACATAGGTGGACTTACAAGACAATTTATACCAGTCGGGTAAAATGAGAAAGCATTATGACAGAGGACAAAAAAAAATAACACCAATCCTTCCATCACTTTTATAGTCGGTATTCATAGTTCTTAGTATTAGAGATTGGGATACTAAAGCATAACAAGCGGTTTCGGTTTCATAGGCGAAAACATTGGCTTATTGTTACAAAATATTTGTACAGACGGAAATTGGTCTTGACAAAGGGTGCTGAAATTGTATTCATTAGTATAAGAACGTTGTCAGAGGTGACAAGAAATTGGTCGGAAGGAAAATTGGAGAGGCGGGTTACCGAATTTAGGTATATCAAAATGATTGGACTTTTGTTGTCTTATTCAATTTAGATCAGTACTGGTTAAAGACTCATCCTAAATGACTCTAAATTGATACTTAACATAAAATGACTTTTGGTATCCCCTTTGGGTTAAACAAGGCTAGTTGCACTATTTTGTTGCAAATTGGGCCTGCCCATGAGCTCGATCACGCCTGAGTAAAGCGATGGAGCTGAGTTAATTGTGTTTAAGGCGCTCCATCCACTGAAGATGCGTCCCGCCGCGGTTCGCGGAGCAACAGATTTTTCCATTGTATGCAAGTATGCATTGTTGGTATGCAAGTATACGCACAAAGGAAAAAGTAAGTATAAGTTCCAGTATTGGGGCAAACCTATTGTCACCCACAGGGGAATAATGTTTACTACCCGATTTCTCCGAGTCCCCAATAACGCATTTGGTGTCATTTTCAACTTATCTAAGTGCTGGATAAAGACCTCCCCCTAATTGCTTAAATAAAAACTTAACTTTAGAGGTCAACCGAAGTTCAACGTCAAATCCCCTGACATCAAGCAACATAATTAACAAAAGAAAACAGCTCTGTTATTAAAACAAGCTTAGTTAATTAAGAACGAAAATATTCTGAGCCAAAATCCGACTACATTTTTAAAATGAAACTATGTGTTCTTTCAGAAGCACTTTACAATTTAAAGCTCTATTCCCACTCGCTTTAAGTTTTTCCAGGTTTTTTTTTATTCATGGCTGTAAATGTAGGAACATTTAAGTGCTCTCCATATTCCAGCGATGTAGAGGAACATAAGTGCCAACTTGTTGACTTGATTTAATTTCCATAAGCTGGGAAATTGAGGGGGAAGATGCAACTATCTTGTGATTAGTTTTGCTCGGCTGGAATGTTAGTTGTACTTGGTGTAAGTTGTTGGAATAACTTTAGAGAAAGTTTTTAAAGTATAGGAGTTTTTAGAAACACTTCATTCGAGTAAAGTGGTGAGTTTATTGTTAGTATTTTGAGGATTTCGGGGTCGCGGCAGACCACGACCGAGAAGGCGGAACGAACAGGATGTCATCCTTGAGAATCGGAAAGGAATAGCACAGACTCGTGACTGTTAGAAGGATGCCTTTGACCAGCATGGGGAAAATATGGGCTAGCTATAAGAATAATAATTATGAGAATTGATAAAATAAATGGAATCTTAGTCACAAAAAAAAACAATATAAAAGCTGCCTTTAAAGTAGTTGGCACTCTTAACGCCCTAATCATGGCTAGTTTTTTTCCATTTTTCGACTAGATCAGCAGGATTGACATAAAACGTAAAACCTTAATATTACACTATTGTCAAAACAGGTTAATATAATATATTTAGCTTTTAGCTGACCACAAGTTCCTTATGCCAGAAACTACACACACTGCTAATGTCACCTGCCATGGCGCTGGCAAAACCACCGAGGTTTCTAAAAAAACCAGAATCTCCGCTGGTAAAACTGTTAAAGCTACAAGATTTGCTAGCGCTCGCGTGAGAATATATTAGTGTAACTATAGCTGACCACAATGACGCAAGTGCAATCAACATAATTTGATATGACCAACCAAAAATAAAATTCGAAAATTCCTCACCAGCAATATACTCCATCCTCGCCACCGGATCGGTCTGCTCTGAGGCCATCCTCAGCAGATGGGCATACTCCAGGTACTCCAGCATCCTCTGCAGGAACGACAGCGGCTCGTTGAACACCACCGGCATCGTGATCTTGGACAGCTCCTTGCCAACGCAGTTCTTCAGCACAGACCACAGGGAGAAGTCGCCGCGGCTGAATTGAGCCACTGGGAGGGAGGTTCTGTGGACAAGGATAGGAGTTCTGTGAGTAACAAAATACTTTAGCTTCAGAAGGAAGAAAATACACCGAGACTTCTGTGTATTTGGTTCAGTTTCTTTGCCACCAAAATAAAACGAAATCCTGACGAATTGATAAGATCATATTTTTGGAAGTCGGTTAAAAATTACGACACATCCTCATCAAAATCTTCTTAACCGCCTTCTCCCAAGTTGGGAGTCCCAACTCGTGTTGGGGTCGGCTTCCATATAACCGTATGCAGTTGACTAATTTACTATTATTATTTTATTTGACGACCCGATTGGCGTAGTGGTAGTGACGCTGCCTTACGTTGTTAGGGTCCTGGGTTCGAATCCCGGTAGGAGTTAAATGTTTGTGTGATGAGCACGGACATTTGTTTCCGAGTCATGGATATTTATATGTATAATAAGTATGTATTTACAAACAAAAAAGTATATATGTAGTATATCAACTATCTAGTGTCCACGACACAAGCTTTGCTTAGTGTGGCACTAGGTGGCGCTGTGTGTTAATGTCCAGCGATATTTATTTATTTATTATATTTTACATGGAGCGACCGCCTATCCGACATCCATGACCCAGTTACTGGGCAAAACGAGATCTCTTGGTAAATTCAACACACATATTATATGTTTAATGTTATTAGATTAGTCGTTGGGTAACTGATTCATTAGACCTAGATGTTATCCGCCTTTGATGGCACGCTAAGTACGCGTATACATTAAGTTTGTATATCGTAAAATTTATGATCTATAGTTTGGTAGCAGTAATTAGTTGATGGAAATAGAATTACCCATAAAAAATATTGCAGATTGAAGCGGGCAAGTAATTGAAAAACTTTTATGTTGAAACGATTCCAACATAAAGTCTTTCATACTTCGCTGTGACAAAGCCTTACTTACTTAGCTATAATACCCTAAAACCGGCCAAGCGTTGGACTAGCGCCTGAAGGGTTCTGTACCATCACAGTAGGATAGCCCCCGTTTATTTTACAATCGTTTTTGTTATAAAAACAACAGAAATACACATTCTGTGAAGATTTCAACCTATAATAGATCATGAGATACAGCCCACTGACTGACTAAACGTCCCTTTGTGCCTATTGGCCTTGTTTCGTTCTGTCTCCTGCTGATATGGAGGGAAATGGAAATTACGAATGTACGACTAAACGCCGACAGATACTCGTACTACGCCGACAAACTGAACACCGACAAAACTTTGCTTCGACGGAACTGTTCGCCGACAAGACTCTTCGCCGACAGGACTCTTCGCCGAAAGGGTTCTTGAGCGATGCAACTTTTTTTCCTACTCCTCCGCTATACTTTCTAAGTAATGTCGTTGCGTGATCCAAGACAGTTAAATTCATTCTCTGGTACATCGTCGAGCTTCATTGTCTCGGCACTTTTCTGGTGATCGCCTTTGTTGATTCTGGCTTTCAGGAGTAACAGTAATTTGGGAATAGTAAGGCGGGCTTGTTCCAAAAACAAAGGCCACTAACTGACAGACGACCGCACGGACAAACAGACATCGGGGGCTTAGTAATAGGGTTCGGGTTGGTTACCCTTCTAGTATAGACCCCAAAGAACTGTTTCTTTCACTATAG
Organism: Xestia c-nigrum; assembly: GCA_916618015.1. Lineage (NCBI taxonomy): Eukaryota > Metazoa > Arthropoda > Insecta > Lepidoptera > Noctuidae > Xestia > Xestia c-nigrum. The sequence goes on along the minus strand of OU745245.1, from coordinate 4,631,197 downwards.
TAGGTACTTAAGTCTAGGCGTCTCCTTCGTTAACTTTTCAATTATTCTGTCCAGTTCCCACTTAACTTAAAAGCAAACAATAAAGTCGATCGCTGGCTCGTTAACTGCGCCGTTCGGCTCGGTCCCAACTATCGACAAAGCTGTTATGATTCTATTATGAACAGCTTTTTATGTTACCGCCACCCACAGAGCATGTAATCACCGTGGCAGCGTAGATACAGGACTAATCAAATTCGTGGCGCCAAATGCTACCCTAAAATTCTGTGACATATATTCTGGGATTTTTGCAGAAAATTCAGATTATTTAGGTAAACCGCAAATGACGACATGACATGAGATCAGGTTTGCTTGAGCTACGATTTGACTTAACCAGAAAAAAGATGTTCGACTCTTGCATAAGCCAATCAGCAATCAAACTCCCAAACATACTGGTTTTTTTTTGCAAAACTATAGGGGTAAATTTATCGGACTGGTGACCGCAACTCTACGTTCAAAGCGTGTATTTTAACATAATGAGCTGAACATGAAGTCAAAGGTTCGATTCCCGGATGGGGCAAAATGTCATGGGGTTTTTCCGTGAGGAATTTCGAAGACGTTTTTGACGAAGTCTGGATCTACGACACGTTGATGGCAAAAGGCTCGCCCCTATTACATGGGACTAAACATAACATGCGAAATGTGGGTGTACTATTAGATACACCTCTGCCTAACCCTTCGTGGATTACAGGCGTGATGTTATGTAATGGTATAAAAGTGATGTTATATTATGGTGAAAAATTGTTCATGCAATCCTAATTGGTCAAGGAAGGCCAGGAATGCCATAATTTCTGGCTTTCGGTCCATCGCCATAGATCCTGCAACATTTACGTCATTTACCAAAACGTGACTGAGCTCTGAGCCACCGTCTGTAGATTATGTACATCGTTGACATTATTAAGTCAGCCTGTCGGCTCCCACAGCGCTGCAAAATGCCCTATTAATCCTATTAGTATTCTCGGCTCGTCTGTTACGGCGGTAATAATTACGCTTCTTCTTGTAAAAAAAGTCTTGTTTGAATAGCGTTATGGTCTTTATTACGTTCTCGCTCATAAAACTTTGTTGGATGAAAGTTGTTGGGATTTGAGACGCGGTCGTGGCTTTCTTTAATGGGCTCTTTTTTAGGTCAAATGGATGAAGTGAAAGAAGGACAATGCTGAATTGTTCCAGTATTATTTTGCAAGCTTTTGTTTTTAAGTTAATTGAGTAATCCAAAAATAAATAATAAACTTTTATGATTAGAGTTGTTAAATCTCAAACTATTGTACGAACTCTGAAACCACGGAAAATAATGTTGTATCTTCTCATCATCATCATCAGCCTATAATGTTCCCACTGCTGGGACACAGCCTCCTCTCAAGAAGAGGGAATGGGCTATACCCTAGTAGCATTTTTTGTTGGCATTTAGTTGGGCCACATACCTCTGGTTAGTTGGCAAATGCATACAATTGGCGGGCAGTTTGCGGGTTGGGCGCAAAACTGATGGCCTACATGGATTTGCCAACGAAGGCCCAACGTGGATTTGCCTACGAAGGTCCAAAGTAAGTAAGTAAGTAAGTTGCAGGCTCAAGTACTTGAGCCTGCAACCACTACCAATGTTTATGTTTACTACCGAGCTGGTAGTGTTGAACTAACAACAACCTTGTGTGATCAGTGTTCACAGTGTGAACACTAATAGGGTTGAAAAAAAAAACAGGCCAGTTGAGAACTTCCTCTTCCTGGAAATCGGTTGATTAAACTAAATGTCGCTCTGATATAAGCTGGTGATATATTTTCTAGAATTCACTCGAACCCAACCAAATCGTGGTAACACAACGATAGCGACTTCTAATTGGACTACAACGCCATCTATCGAGGTTGGGGTACAACTTTTGAACCTTTACGATACTATCATCACGGAACACAGAAAACAAATGAAGTGTAATGCACCAAAATTACTGCAGGAACCGCTGTCACCAAACTCACACATTTAAACCGATAATCATATATTGCACTACAAAAAAACTATTCGTTTGATTCGTTGTTCAAAGTTTAGTCAAAATTAGCCTACATCACAGATTTGGAAATAAACCCTGACGTTTTACAAATACGATGTATTTTGCTTTAGCGGCAAAACGTGTTTACGATCTATAGTCACACTAGATTCGATTGACGAGTCAATTCCGCTACTTGACCATAGATGGCGGTATTCTGAGTGGTTGCAATTATGAACTTAAACGCGTAAATCATATGGTTGACATTTGCGTGATCGGTCGGTTTCTGCTGCTACTCGGTCAAGGCTGGACCACATAGTATATTAAATTTATTTATCGATATCGATAGATACCCCATATTATGGTCTTCAATTCTCAAAAATAAGAGTTGTTGGGAGTACATTTATTTATTTGGTACACAAGCAGCTATTCATTTAAATTATAAATAAATAGACACAGACAGACAGGTAAATTTAGAATTAAGTAATAAAAGTGCTGGTATGTATGCATGCATGCCTTTTACAAGTGTTCAAAGGAGACATTTATTTTTTTGTGAAACCTAAAAGTATTTTAAATGAAGGTTAGAGGACCTGCTGATGTCTATTTAGTGATCAATGCAAGGTCTCAATCATTAATAAATTATAATAATTACGTTACTATTTAAAACATTGATTATAGTGCAAGTTTTACATAAAAATAAAACTTGTATTATTTAGCAGAGACGATGCACAGCATCGGTGAGAGGGCGCTGTATACTTCCCGTTAGTTTTCAGCCAATCACAGCTCTCGAAGTCACGTGGTTCCGGTAGTCACGTGGTCCCAGGTGGCGTGTTCGCTAGTGGCGGACTTTTACCTCATAGAAGTCTCTCACCAGGAGACCTTAAATGGATGCTGTGCATCGTCTCTGCTAAATAATACAAGTTTTATTTTTATGTAAAACTTGCACTATTATTCGGCATGTGACGATGCACAGCATCGGTGAGAGACGTGTTTATAACTCCTGGTGACCACAACGACGCTATGTGAGAATATGATAATATTTACTGAAAAATAAATCCATAACAACATAGCAACATCTAGATCATCATCATACTATACAGATCAGTGGTACTTCCAGTTCGGAAAATGTAATAATCTAGAAAACAAGAATCAATCAGCTAAACCACGATATAGAGGTCATCGATTTTATCTTACATGGGTTCAAAATTATTCGAAACATTACTCGGACTTGGTTATAGCTATTGACCTCTGTCACAGATATTATAATACTTCCTCTGTTTACAATAATATTTGGCAAAAGAATTCGGTCAGTACCAATTACCACGAGAGGGGATTTCTCCAAATGAAACATTTTCGTACCAATTTAAGGAAACTACGACTGAACGCATACTTACAAGATATGCAGATGTTCCTGCATCTTTTAGTAAGGTTTTAGTCCAATTACCTATCAATGTTCGTGATGCAGTTTGCGTGGAACGTCGAATTGTCACAAAAAAAAAGAAAAATCGCGTGTGCGTCCTGGTATTCCTAATTCCAAAATTTTCCCAAACCAAATAACTGGGCATATATTTTCGTTAGCGTGATCAAACACAGGATACAGAATGGTATGATCACCCTGATCAATATAGTGACTTGACGAGACCCTGAGTAGCATTAGGTCATGAACTCGTTTTCTCGACGCTTTCAAAAACAGAAAAGCCCATCGTCTTGACGCTTTGAATAAAGTGACGTTATTTGGTGGATTCGTCTGCAAACAAGCAATCAGTTCACTAGGATCCCAAAAAAGGAGACTTCTCTGCTCTAGGAGACTGCAAGGAGATAGTTTTGAGAACGTGTTGTACTAAGAAGTCGGAATTCAAATTTTCGATACAGGTCGGTCGTCTAAAGATCACAATTACAGATTTAGTAAACAGTATGGTGGGTTTACGCTAATCAATCTCTCCTAAGTGAATAGGAATGTTAATAATCTCGTCAAACTAATATTACTGGAACAACCGAAGTCATAATTGCTTGATACGCCATTTGACTCACAGAGACCAGGCCAGTATATAAGTACCCAGAGTGGATTCTCCCCAGCTAGATTGGAGCAGGGACCTTTCAGCTTCTGACCTATTCCTAGTTATTTCGCCTCACCCGCTAACTTCCAAACAGAGCTCTAGGTCTTGAATGCTAGGGACACAGGCCCGTGCTCCGATCCACTCGAACTCCATCTAGGTTTTGAGCAGAGTGCTCGAGGTCGAAGATCCAGTAACCAATAACCTCTCTTCCACATTGGAGCCACTACGAAAACGCCTTGAGCCGAGTTCAGATGGTAAAGAACTCTAGGGATCGGGAGTCTAGGCGGAAACACCCAAGCCAGATGAAATAGCCACTGACAACTAAAGGCGTTGCGAAATTGAGTCTGAACAATCTTTGGTAACATACTGACTCACAACCCTGGTTTCTCTGGCGGCAAAGAGGTCTATCGGGGGAACCCTTAATTTGCGAAAACACAATTATCCTAGAGCTGGTCTAAGAAGATGCCATTCTGCCACCTGTTTTCCGCGAGATAACCTGAATCCAAAAGATCGTTCAATTGTGCTCCCCATAGTGGTCATAAACTGGTGCATCAACTCCGGGTGCAAGCTGCTCCAAACTAAGGGCTTTTCCAAAGTTGTGACACACTATTTCAGATACTTCGAGACCATGTGTCTTTACCACGGAACAGTAAATACTTTTCCGTGGTAAAAATGGTGTGGCTGGTGGTTGGCGGTAAATGGTAGATGCATTCATTATTACGAGAAGGGCCTCCGGAGCCCGAAGCGTCTGCCACCGTCTCCTCTATCTTACAGACGGACAGAAACGAAAATCCACAAAAAATAAAAACTCTCTTCGATTCTTCATTGAATCAAGCGAGAGAAAGGTGACGTGGACATGACATTTCGAGTTGACCCCGCCTATAAGAACACCAATAGCCACGAGAGAACAATAAATTAGTCTGAGAAACCACTGTAGGTTTACGTGAAACTATGCTGACTTGCTGAGGATAGGTGGAGCTTCACCGTTCAATCTTCCTTTTGTTAAAAATGGGATATCTGAAGTTAGAGACCAGTCTGAATGGTTTCGGAACTATGTTCTGGGTCAGGTGCTTCAAGTTGAATATGGGCCTCTTGGACCCGTCGCTCTTGTTTGTAAGAAACATTTATCATCTGCCTTGGCTTTTCCCAACCATGTTGGGGTCGGCCTCCAGTACAACTGGATGCAGCCAAATAGCTGTACCTTACATGGAGCGACTGCTTATCTGACCCCCACAACCCGCGCCTGCTTATCTGCCAACCACAACCCGGCTAGTACCTGGTAATCAGATACCCCTTGGCAAGACTGGTTGCAAGACTTTTAGAGATAGGTAAATGACAGCCGGGACCAACGGCTCAACGGGCCTTCCACGGCACGCAGGATACTCGGCATGCAATGGGCGGTCACCCATCCACAGATGCACCTAGGCAAGCCTGGCCCAACGCAAGGATCGACCCGGGCGGATTAATTAGCCACGGGCTCCTCGAGTTTGTAAGAAAGATTGTTGAGAAAAAACTCGGACCGGCATCCCGATGATCCACTTCTAGAACGCCTTGAACAAAAAAATAAATATATAATAATAATGTATAAATATATAATAATAAAAAATATTATTGCTGGATTGACATCTCTAGCGATTGTGGTTCATACTGATGGATGAATCAGTCTTGGTTTGGAGGTAAATGACAGACACATTCCCGTGATCATTCCGAGAAGGGCCTACGGAGCCCACAGTGTCTGCCACTGCCTCCGATACGCTCGGAGACAGCCTCCGTAAAAGTGAAGTGGCTGGTGGTTTGGAGGTAAATGGTTGACGCATTCCCGTCCATTTCGGGAAGGGCCTTCGGAGCCCGCAGCGTCTGCCACTGCCTCCGATACGCTCGGAGACAGCCTCCGTAAAAGTGAAGTGGCTGGTGGTTTGGAGGTAAATGGTTGACGCATCCCCGTCCATTTCGGGAAGGGCCTTCGGAGCCCGCAGCGTCTGCCACTGCCTCCGATACGCTCGGAGACAGCCTCCGTAAAAGTGGCGTGGCTGGTGGTTTGGAGGTAAATGGTTGACGCATTCCCGTAACCATTTCGGGAAGGGCCTTCGGAGCCCGCAGCGTTTGCCATTTGGTCTGCTCGCCACCCTAGGGGTGTTCTTATTTTGGCCTTTGTAGGTGCCGAGCCAAGGACGTAGCCATTTGTCCATGCCCCCTGTATTCTGAATGTATGCGTGTTATGTAGGCAGTTTAATTTCGTCAAATAGGCAATTAGAACTTGGAGGGATCTTATGCAGACCGTCACGAAGGTTCTTATTTGTAAATTCGCTAAGGGTACGCTCCCGGCGATTTTCTATAAATACATAGCTCGTTTTCTGCAAACTAGCTGCATGATTTCCCTACTATTTTTGTGGAATTTTTACGAGGGTAGTTATGATTCCGAAATTTTATCAACAATGCTAGAGGCTGTAAATGACGCACCAGAAGTTGTCCACTCGCTGATACTTTGTAAGCTTTGATTGAGTAACTCGCGTTTTGAAATTAAAGCATTACTCAGGGCTGTTACCTACCATTCTCGTGGAATTCGCCGTAACCTTTACCCTTAACAAACTGTCGAAGTTCATCGTTAATATCAAGCTTGACGAAGCTAGGCGCAGCGTTATGAATCTTCAAGGCGTATGCGTAGCGCACAACCTTCCACAAAGAATCACCGAACTTTTGTAACGCTTCAAGTCGCTTCACGGGGTACGGATTAGAACCTTAGGGTCCTTCAAGGACGTATTAACAATTTAAGAATGCTTAAATTTAATCGCGGAACTCCACTGAACATATTAGGGGCAGCCACCAGATTTAAATTTAAAATCCAACGGTAACGTGGAGCTAGGTCCAGAAACTGGTTCTGGGGACCTGAGCCGCTAGTCAGAGTCGATCTGCCTGCGGACACCCACATTTTGCGTTAAAAGGTTCGTTAGCACAGCACTTGGTTCACAAGTTTAGAAATGTCTGATGACTCACCGCATTTCCGTCGCTTTACCTCAGAACCTGAAGGATCAAATTGTGAAGAGCTCGAATTGCTTCTTGGTAGCCGGCGTTTATGGCTCCATGAAGACTACAAGTCGTCACTTGCCTGCACTTCTTGATCCGAAACACAATTACACTATTTATTTGATTTTCACTTATTTAATTATTTATTTATAACACTTAGCACTCCATTCGTAAAATACGCGCTTGGACGTGGTGCTACGGGCACCAGCCCGTAATACGACACAATGCAAACGCTAAGTACTTAAAATTAAACTAAAATAAGATTCAAAGTACTAAAAACTAGCAGCAAACTCTAATTTAGATGTTGCTTGCTCGAGAAGTAACGACGCTATGAGGTAAAAGTCCGCCACTAGCGAACACGCCACCTGGGACCACGTGACTACCGGAACCACGTGACTTCGAGAGCTGTGATTGGCTGAAAACTAACGGGAAGTATACAGCGCCCTCTCACCGATGCTGTGCATCGTCACATGCCGAATAATACATATTTTTGCATTAAAGCGTTTATGCAATCTATGAAAAATGAAGGCGACCTTATACTTGTATTGTAATGTAAAACTAAATAAATAATGAATTTAAAAATTGTTTATTCCTTGTATCGATATCAATCTATAAATTCAATATTCGACTTGACCACATCACTACTTGAGTAGCGAAGTGCTTTCGAGGGTGTTCTATTGAATAGAATCAATCCAAAATAAACTTTATCTTAATTGTGTAAGGTTGATTTTGCCCAACCGTTCTATTAAATATTAATAAATATTAACAAAATAAGATTTTTATTAGAAAACAATGAAAATTGTACTAACCAATGATACGAAATACCTCCATTTTTAAGATTTCTCCTCCTACTATCATTTTTACACTCTAAAATGGAACAATACGGCATTGCTAGGGATGTAAGTTGTTATCATAACTTAAATCCCTACAAGGAACTCCCAACAGTAGGAATAGACGCAGCAGGCCCGTCGTTAGTTGGCCCAATGTTGTTATAATAACTGAAATCTCTGCAAAAATCACACATCAGTAGGAATAGTAACAGAAGGGCCTTCGTTGGCTATTCGTTGGGCAAATGGTGCATGTTTATGACAATGGGCCTATTTTAAGTTTAGGTTGGCGAAATAACTAACCGTCTGCCAATACATTCCCAACTGTTGGCATAAGGAAGCCAACGGCAATTGCTACTAGGGTAATCTACCACGCGGGCCCAGTGCGGATTGGTAGATGTCACATGTCTTCGAATTTTTGGTTCTAGGACATGCCGGTTTCCTCACGATGTTTTCCTTCACCGTTTTGAGAGCAGCGGTGATGAAATAAATTACACAAAGTAATGCGCCTGCCTGGGTTCGAACCCACGACTTACTGTTCGTAAGTCGGGGCCGCCACCACTGGGCCACCGCTGCTCTCGTATCTTCTCGTGATATATTTTTTCGACATGTGTGAACACTAATGTCAAACAATCAGCTGATTGTTTGATTGATTTTAGAAATGGGAGCGCTGTAAAATAACGTAAAGTTTCGTTCATATGGTCCAAGATCCCAGGGACATATGACTTAACTTATTTTCTGATTAACAAAATGCATGACATCGAGTATTGTAAGTATATACTGTGAAAGTTCGAGATAAGATAATTTTTATTTGTTCAAAACATGAGTACACATAGCATGCAAGATGTTACATTAAATTATAATTATTACAGACATGTTTTGCCTAAACGGCGTACAAATATAAGATGTCGGACGCTACACAGCATCAAATGATTTTAAATTGGGCCATTACACATAGCAAAATAACAATTAACCGTAACTTAAAAATAAAAGATACAATAAAAACAATAAAATAGTGTCATAGTTGCTGATCATAGTAATCATAGTAAATAATACATATAAATTATCAAATGTCAAAGCAATTATTATTAGTGATGCATACCTGATTATGTTTGCATACCTGGTAACTTCTTTCGACGATCAGGTTTCAGAATTACGTAAAAATATCACCCACTTTTCTTAACTACTTATAATACGTAATTACTTACTACGTACAACTTTTTACGTAATTTTAGCGCCGACATCTGAAAATGTTGGTACTGTCTATGTCCATATTGTTACTGCCAGATACTTAAGAGCCCTCTTACAGTCCACTAGCGCCGCCAATCGAAAAAATGTCATAACTCGTAAATAGAATCAAAAATACAAAATGTGGTCTATTATTACTGTAGAAAAGGCAATAACGTAATTTTATAACACCTTATCAACACTTGAAATATAGCTGTTTAGCTAAATCGTGCATTCAAAACATAAACGGCCGTTACAAATGCACGATTTAGCTAAACAGCTATATTTCAAGTGGTGACAATGTGTTATAAAATTACGTTATTGCCTTTTCTACAGTAATAATAGACCACATTTTGTATTTTTGATTCTATTTACGAGTTATGACATTTTATCGATTGGCGGCGCTAGTGGACTGTAAGAGGGCTCTTAAGCTGCTTATTGTATTTTCAGGTTGTTGAAATTCTGATAACGTATTCTTGTTCATAAAACAAGATGTTTAAGTAATGAATGTAGTTATGGACTTGCTTTCGTAGCTCTACTAATTAATTCATCTAGTCTGGCCTCCGTGGCGGTGGAGCCAAATCTGTTAGACTGATGCAGATTAAGAGATTAAAATGTCCGAGACGAGGCCGGCTGTCTGTTTGTGCTAGGTAACATTAAAAGCATGTACATGTCACCGTAAAATTGTCAAATACGATATATTGTAATATCTCTAGCGATATTGTAAACTCTCGAATTATTGTCAAACGAACATTCTGCTTACAATAAAACGCATTATTTATCGTGAAATGCATGCGATGGTAGTCAACTCAGACGGTGTGGAGGGAAGGAGGGGTCCCACTTGCGTACTGTACCATTTCTGAGAAATACCGATTAATGTAACCTAACCTTAAAACACTATAAATTCCCCTAAAAAGCTTAGTCGACGGAGCCCCGCTCTGCGGGGCCCATATTTCCGAGTGCAGGCTTTAAAGGAACCTAACTAACCTAACGGGGGGGTGCCTTAAGTCCCGATTATGGGGGCAGAGATACTTCCGTATGTTCAGTTGACAATAATTCGAGAGTTTACAATATCGCTAGAGAGAAACACGTTAAATTGTAATATAACGTGTTTGACAATTTTACGTTGACATACACATACAATCATCAATATCAATATAATCATCATCTGTGTAACCTTTTCCCAATTATGTAGGGGATGACTTTCTGTCTAACCGGATGCTGCCGAATTCAAACATTTTACATGGACCGACTCATGGATGTTTATAGGTATGTATAATAAGTATGTATTTACAAACAAAAAAAAAGTATATTATGTAGTATATCAACTGTCTAGTGTCCGTGGACACTAGACAGTTGATATACTCCGCTCACACTCTCTTTCTCTCACACAAGCTTTGCTTAGTGTGGCACTAGGTGGCGCTGTGTGTTAATGTCCAGCGATATCTGCCCTCTTCATCACAGCTATTGGGTACCCCGATATCTCTTGGTAGAACTGGTGTTGGAACCTTTATAAAATAATATTCTAAAGATTGCTGAGAGTGTACCAGAACCTCCCAAAATAGATATAGATGGAAACAGATGGAGGAAGCTTTCATTCAGAGATGGAATGGATGACCCGTTCATTTGTAAAGTTTAAAAGGGAAATAAGGCTATTTTAATTTTAAACTTATATTGTCACTTACGGGATATCTTCCGTGATTATTTGGTATTTTGAGTTGTTTGGTATTTTGACTCAAAATACCAAATAATCACGGAAGATATCCCGTAAGTGACAATATAAGTTTAGTTTTAAACCGTGAAAGCCTAAAACAGTGTTTATTTTAATTTTAATTTACTTAAGGCGATTACATGAACTAAATGCGAGTTTTATAATTACTAAAAGTATATGATTCACTGCTATAAACAATACCACAAAAATATGATATTCTTCAGGATATATGCTAGCATGATAGTGTTTTGAAAACATAATACAAATAATTTGACTCGAAAAAAAAACTTATCTTTAAAATATCTTTCAAACAAAAAAAAAACATACTAATATGCATGCAATCATTCCGATTTTTTGGCAAATAATTTTACAAGCAATATATTAGCATGATAGTGTTTTAGTTTTTTAATCCAATCAATAGTTTTTTTTTGTAAATCGATCGAAACCACTAATTTCGCATTATTTGGCCTGCAGTGACTGACGTAACAACCACTTTGTAGTGCAAGCTGATTAGAACTTTATTCTCCCAGCATTTCAAACGAAGTTTGAATCACCACAAATAGAGTTACTAATTTGGTTCGTCCAATCGCCTTAAAGATTGCTGAGCTGAAACAAACGGGTATTAATTAAGTAAAAAGGATATTTCAAATAACTTTTAATTACTCTCTTAATAAATTGGGTAACTTTGCTTATCTTTGACAAGCACGAAGTTTTGTCTTTACAAAAGTTTCTCGGCCAAAAACTCTGGTCCATTATTTTAGTCATGAAACATTACATAGACGTGACCGAAGTTCGAGAGGGCTTCCCCTAATGTTTTTTTTTGTTTAGAAACTTGTCGTTTCCGAAACAAAGTTGGGTTTGAATACCAAATGTTGTGGAACTCATTAGTTGAGGGAATGAGCAATGAATTTATTGGTAGGTTCAGTTTTAATGAGCTCTCTGTTGAAATGATAGTGAACTTAATTAGGGAAATGCCTCGTTGGTCCAGTGGTGACAAGTGAGCACGAGGTTCTTTGTTCAATTCCTGGGTTAAATAAACCAATAACATTATATTTATTTTTTTCTAAAGCAGCCACGGTGTCTAGATTTGCGCGCGGTTGATGGCAAAAGGCTCGCCCCTATTACATGGGACTTAAACTATTTTTTTTTCATTTATTTACTCTTTAAAAAAAAAAACATTTGTCTAGGCAGAATAGCATTTATAAATCACTAAGGTTTGTACTTAATGCTACTTATACTTGTATTAGACCTCTGCCTAACCCTTCGGGTATTACCGGCGTGGTATGATGTTGTGTTAATTAGGGAATAACCACTTATTGACGCAGATTGACTTGAGCCGATCAGAAAGAAGTTTATGTGCAACACATAAGATCCACCGACACACACTGGGTATACTCGCAGTGAAGTGGCCTACCTCGTCATCCTATCACGTCCCAGTAATGGGAATATTATATAGATGACAGAAAAAAAATATGGGCTACATTTTTTCTCACACATACACATTTCAATTTCCACGCGAACGAAGTCGCGGGCAACACCCTATAAAATATACACCACGAGCGTAATATGAAAGATGATACATCTCGAAAGAGTGTATGTGTGAGAAAAAATGTCTAGTGAGATGACAGTTATTAATAGAGGTGTTAAGAAACACATGACATGCTACGCTTGCGACAAATATTATAAGTAGTACTACGAATAACCAGCCTTGGATCATATTGTCATGTAATGTAAGGTCAACTTATCAGGATCAACCTCACAAGATGTGCTAGACAAAGATATACTAGCTAAATTATATACTTAGACCTTCCTCGAGAACCACTCGTTGCCATCTATGCCAAAGATGATGAACTAACAGCGAAAACACGTCACAGATCCTACATCGCGCAAGCAACATTCTCCGCGACTTAAGAGTCCTCTTACAGTCCACTAGCGCCGCCAATCGAAAAAATGTCATAACTCGTAAATAGAATCAAAAATACAAAATGTGGTCTATTATTACTGTAGAAAAGGCAATAACGTAATTTTATAACACCTTATCAACACTTGAAATATAGCTGTTTAGCTAAATCGTGCATTTGTAACAAAAACGGCCGTTTATGTTTTGAATGCACGATTTAGCTAAACAGCTATATTTCAAGTGGTGACAATGTGTTATAAAATTACGTTATTGCCTTTTCTACAGTAATAATAGACCACATTTTGTATTTTTGATTCTATTTACGAGTTATGACATTTTTCGATTGGCGGCGCTAGTGGACTGTAAGAGGACTCTTAATAGTAATATACGAGCACCCGTCTGGTCGGAGGATCCTCCATTTTCTACGAAGGATGAACAGCATTACACCCTGTTCTTCATACCCACAAAACTGTATACATTGATGAAAACAGTATGAAAACCGGTGCAGTAATTTTGAGATTATCGCGAACAGACAGACATACGCGGCGGAGGACTTTGTTTATACAACGTTATTTTTTAGTCGTTTTAATCCCTTTAAGGGCGGATAGTACTCATGAAAATGAACAACTTTTACTGTGGGACCGACTTTGAAATCTCGAAAAAAAAATCAGCTGCTTCATACTCGTACATTGTTGGTCACGTAAGTGTAGAAAAAATGTAGGCAGCAGCTGATTTTTTGTTTTTTTGAGATTTCAAGGTCGGTCCCATAGTAAAAGTTGTTCATTTTCATGTGTACTATCCGCCCTTAAAGGGATTAAAACGACTAAAAAATAACGTTGTATAATACGTAGCGGTAGTGAAGCGCTTAAGTACCAGGCAAACAGCACTTATGGAGAGTTTTAGTTCACAGACTGATGAACTGTAACAACAGCTGAGTTTAAGTGCTCCAGTTCGTAAACGTCTGTATAGTATACGAGCTTTAAAATTGGCACTTTGATGAAGGTCAAGTTTGAAACTGTTGCTATTATGTCAAAGGAGAATCAAAATTGCACTTGGTGTCACATTGTGACACTATCTTTTACCATCGATTCAATTTACTTATACTTCTAGAACCTCTGGCGTAGGTTTGTTTTAAACGGTATTTAAAATGAAAAATCTATTAGTGTACAGAATCTATTAGTAAACAATAAGTATTATACTTTTATATTCATCAGAGTACGGTCTAAATGTAAGGAATACCAGTTTTTTTATAATCAACAATCAATGTATGTGGATTTATTGATTATTTAAAAAAAAACTATTAGGGCATACCCTTTGAATTAATATGTATGTCCCTTACAACGTTGTATACCTATAGCTCGTACACAGTTGAATAGGCATTTAATGCAGAACAAAGGTTACCTAAGTAATGCCTAAACACATAAATCATAAAGAAACCTCCGTATTCAGCTTTAATTACGCCCCCGAGTAAATTTAAACGCTGTAAATTAACACAAACACGCACGCCGAATTTAGCCTAGTCATTCATAAGGGTTAACGTGATGTTTGCTTCCCTTTTTAACACACAGACGTTATAATAGCGCCATCTCACTCTTTCTGAAATGGGCCTATGTTAACGTTAATTTGAATAAGTATATAAAACTAAATCTACATCAGAAATATACTTGCGGCCGTGTCTAAGTTAAATTAATTGCTTAAGTTTATTGTAAGTAATTTTGCAAACAGTTTAATGCAATAGACAAGAATTTAATTAAAACAAAGTAAGAACCGTCAAAGAAAACAAAGCTAAGAATCCTAACTTTTGACAGTTCTTACTTCAAGCAATTGCTTAACTACATAATAAAAATCGTTGGTATCTTAAATAATGACGACTTGCTTATGAAGGGTGTAAAACACCTCTTCACGAAGCCAAAAGGTACTTGTTCTCCCCATCATTGCGATCATTTTTTTGTTCTACACCATACCTGGGAACCTTCTAGTTACGGAGATATGGGGGGTCAAAGTTACAACTTTTTGACAAGATTTTTTTTAAATACAAGTTTTTTGATAAGGTTTTTCTTTTACCACCTCCACGACCCCTGTACTATTCAATCCATCCATCACCACAATGTTTTAAGTGCGTTACATTGAGTTCTACCACAAAACATGATTTATAACCTCAACAAAAAAAGTTGTTTACCAGCAATAAATTTGCGTAAAGTTACTTATTTTGATATACAGAATGCTTGGTTAGCGGCTTTGTGATGAGGTGGTTTACACCCTGTAGATACGGATGTCAGACTTACCATTCACGTCTGTGGTAACAAACTGACCCGGCTGCTTAGCTAACCCCCAAACGCGGCACAATAAATTCGTAGCTACTATCGACCCACGGAACTGGGCCAAGGGCGGCTTAACCCAGAGTCGCTAAACCCAGCATTTGTTGCGTGCTGCTCTTAAGAGTTGGTGTGAACAGAAACGTCCGTCGGTGGGAATTGTAAGTAAGTGTCGGCGCGTGGCAGACAGAGGGTTAGACTGAAGCTAAAGCGTTCCCGGAAAACGGTTATAAGTTAATAATGGTGGAATAGAGCTCTCTTGCTTAAAAGTGTCGGTTTTGTTCTTTAACTTAAAATATTAATGGAAAATACGAAAAGGAAACATTAAGCTACTGCTGAGTGAATCGGACCCAAGACTCGAGAATAAATATTCTTGTGCTTGACTGCCAAGTTAGCTGAAGTGTAATTGGGTTCTTTCATCAGTAATATCTCAGTTTATAGCAGCCCAAATATGTGGAGGAGCTCGTGGCTCCGCTCGGGTCGATCGTTAGGTTAAGCCGTGCTTGCCTAGGTTGGTCTGTGGATGGGTGATCACCCTTACGTACTGAGTTTCCTCCGTGCCTCAGAAAGCACGTTAGCTGTTGGTCCCGGCTGTCATTTGACCATCTTTGACAGTTGTTACAGGTAGTCAGTGGCTCAAAAAGTCTAACATCCAGTCTCACCAGTGGTATCGTATTTTCCAGTAAGTATAAACTGGGTTGTGGAGGTCAGATGGGCAGTCGCTCCATGTAAAATACTGGTATTCAGCTGCATCTGGTTAGACTGGAAGCCGACCCCAACATAGTTTGGAAAAGGCTAGTCAGATGAAAGCAGCCCAAATGTGTGCACAAAAAAGGCCAATAAGCTGACACTTTTTTTTTTTTTTTTTTAAGGCTGGGAAATCATCAAATGACCCCCCCCACTCTGGGCGGAGCGGGAGGGAGTGTCAGACTCTTACTGACTAAAAACCATCCATGTTCCTTCCTCGCCTTTTACGTTCCGGGGTCGCGGTTTCGAACAGGCCCGCAACCCCGGCAGGCTTCGGCCCTTGCGGGCCCCTCTCTTTTTGCTGACATCTCTTTGAGGCGCGCGTGGAACACGAACGCGCCGTCGACACGGCCTGTCGTCGTCGTTAGACGGCCGGACGGCTAGCTAGCCCATAGCCAGCCGTCCACAGGCCCGCATCTACGGTGGCCGGTAGCCACCACGTGGCCCCCGACGCCCGTTGCGTCTCCCGCGGCGGCCGGGAAGAGAAGATCTCTCCCTCTCTCGTTCCGCCACCTCCTTCGCTAGCATGACTGCTTCGCAGAAGGAGGCGACGGCTTCCCATTCCGTCTCGCTCCGGACCATGGATTGAACCAGGGCCGGACGCGAGAGGTCGCCGGCGCCGATCGCCGCCACGAGGACACGGCGGAGCTCCGCCCACGCAGGGCAGACTTCCACCGTGTGCTCCACCGTGTCCTCCGGTCGATCCTCGCAGTGGAGACACCCGGGCGATTCCTCCCGCCCGATTCGGTGCAGGTACCTCCCGAAACATCCGTGTCCGGTGAGGACCTGCGTCAGGCGGAAGGTGAGGATGCCGTGGCGCCTCTCCAGCCACTCCTCAAAGAGGGGACTTACCGCCACTATCGTGGCGTGCCCTGCACGGGGTTGCGACAGTCGCTCTCTCCATGTCGCCATGAGATCGCGCCGGAGTTTCCCCCCGGCGTAGTACCTCCGCGCGCCACTCATGCAGGCGCGCGAGGACTATCGCCTCCAGATCCCACGGCGGCAATAAGCTGACCCTCTATTGCATGAAACTGCACAACTGGCCAGACTCGATGGACATACGATCTCATAAAACAAAAGAAACTAAATAGCCGTGACACAAAACCACCAAAAGTGGAGATATTTGAAAAAGACCTACACTCAGCATTGGGTGTCCAAAGATTGATGAGAACTGAAATGAGAGAGAGAGAGAGTATGAAATAAATGGTGAAATGTGAGTGATAGCCTGTAGGACACCTCTCCCGCGCCCTTCAGGGTGTACTAGTGTCATGTTTAATGTTAAAAGCAAAATATATTATACAAGAAAACTATCATCATCACATTGCCATGCAGTTTAGAAGCAGAAAAAAAAAAGGTAAATAGCTTGGTGTAGATTTTTGTTAATTTTAATTAGTGGTTAAGGAAACATCAACAGCTGTAAAGCCTAAAAAAAAAACAATGATATTTGATGGACTCACGTAGATCTTAGGTTACTAATAATAAGCTTAGTTTAATGTAACGTGTCCAATGATGGAGCACGATCGTAGTTTTATTTTTCTAAATCAATCAAACAATAAATAAAATGTAAATAAGAGCGCGGACCCCCACGTCTGCGGTAGAAAACTAATTATAAAAAAATAAAAAATAAAAACTATCATCATCTGCTTTTTCCCAACTATTTTGGGGTGGGCTTCCAGTCTAACCCGATGCAGTTGAATACCAGAATTTTACGTTGTGTGACTGCCAATCTGACCTCCACAACCCAGTTAGTACTGGGTCATACGATACCCCTTGGTAAGACTGGATATAGAAGAAAACAATAGCAAAGATTTAACAAAAGATTTTGCCCACCATCTTATCAAACCCAATAATCCACAGATCACGTAATAAGGAACAATGAATGAATTCTAAAGCAATTATAACTTCCAAAGATGAAACTTGAGCGGAATACCGAAAATCTAATTTACTCGCATTTAATAAAGCTGTTTCTCATTTTATTTTGGCCCTCAAGGCTAACACGATTATGACAGGATTACGGCGAAATATGGAAGTTTTGATCCCGGAGTATTTGCGCACCCTTGTGGGCCTAGCACCAACGGCCGAAGTAAACGTTACGCGCTAAAGATTTTAAAAGAAAAATAAATAAAATAAATAAATGTTGCTGGACATTTCACAGCGCCACCTAGTACCCTAATGCACTAGGTAATGCAAGGCTTTTGTCGTGGACACTAGACAGTTGATATACTACATATATACTTTTTGTTTGTAAATACATACTTATTATACATATAAACATCCATGACTCAGAAACAAATGCCCATGCTCATCACACAAACATTAGCTCCTACCGGGATTCGAACCCCTAACAACGTAACGCTTACTCACTACCGCTGCGTAATACTCGATACTGTGATGTTTGCTGAATACCAGTATTTTACATGGAGCGACTGATCTGACCTCCATAACCCTATTAGTACTGGGTGATATGATAAGCCTTGGTAAGACTGGATATCAGGAGCCGTAATTACTGTCAACGATCTACAAATGACAGCCACGACCAACGGCTTAGCGTGCATTGCGAGGCACGGAGGATACTCGATCTGTAATCGGTGGTCACCCATCCGCGGACCAACCTTGGCAAACGCGGCTTAACCTGACGGTAGACCGGGGCGGCTGTTATAAAAAGCATGACGACAGTATCAAAAATTGCAAATCCTATTATTCCTTCAGTTAGAGTATTGAAAAATAATGCACACTTTTTTTTTTTGTAAGTCAATGCATATTGACAAAGATACAACGCATCAAAACTCGGGAGTGGGGGTCGTGACGTCAGAACTAGCTAAAAATTATACCTAGGCGTGACGTATTGTAATTTTAAAAGCGTCATATCTTCGTCAATTTTGATTTATATTACAAAAAAAAATACGGGTCAAATATTTGTTGATAGCGTACCGTATTTAGCCACGACCTAAATCAGAATGGGTGTGTTTTCGAATCAAAAATCGTTCAATATAATATGTTAAGTTTACTTCGCGCGTTTGTACTAGGAAAACGATGAACGGAGAGTGCAAAATAGGGTGCGCTTCCCAAGGTCGCCGGGACCCGATCAATATGGCGGCGAGCACAAACCCCAGCTGTTTGCATTCAAGTAACGGTTCAAAATTTATAAGACCTTGAAATCTCTTGATTGCTATTTGATTGTTATACTTTTCTCATTAGTGTAGGAGCGGGGATGCTGATGAGTTTTAAGTGAAAAACTAAGTTTACAACTTGCAACATTTTGCTTAAAAACTAAAATTAATGTGGTTTATTTATGTTTTGACGAACAGTAACTTTAAGTAAACAGATTTGTCAGAAAAGTAGTCTTTAGTAAAAGACAAACTTAATAAAAAAACACACGGCTAAATAAGAGTCTGACAGTATCTTTAGTCAAGTTAAGTTAATAACTTAAGTTTAAGTAATTACCTATGCAAATATTTTGTGTTATAGTTTCTACTTTTGACATTTATAACTTCAAGCAATTACTAAACTACAGAACAAATAATCGTTTTTGAAATAATTACTTTTATCAAGTACTAAATCATTTTATCTTGTCTATAGATTGTGTG
Source organism: Xestia c-nigrum (assembly GCA_916618015.1). Taxonomy (NCBI): domain Eukaryota; kingdom Metazoa; phylum Arthropoda; class Insecta; order Lepidoptera; family Noctuidae; genus Xestia; species Xestia c-nigrum. The sequence continues at coordinate 4,611,793 of OU745245.1, read as the reverse complement.
AGAGATAAGAGAGTCTTTAGTCTACATCTATACTAATATTTTAAAACTGAAGAGTTTGTTTGTTTGTTTGAACGCGCTAATCTCAGGAACTGCTGGTTCGAATTGAAAAAATATTTTAGTGTTGAATAGTCCATTTATTGAGGAAGGCTTTAGGCGGAGCATAAATGAAAAATGTTGCGAAAACGGGGGAAATTTTATTCCCTTTGTGAGTTTTTCTCTCTTATGTGACGCAGACGAAGTTGCGTGAGTCTACACTAATATAGAGAGCAGGGGTGGCCCAGTGGTGGCGGCCCCGACTTACGTTCAGTAAGTCGTGGGTTTGAACCCAGGCAGGCGCATTACTTTGTGTAATTTATTTCATCACCGCTGCTCTCAAAACGGTGAAGGAAAACATCGTGAGGAAACCGGCATGTCCTAGAGCCAAAAATTCAAAGACATGTGACATCTACCAACCCGCACTGGGCCCATTCCCTCTCATAGAGAGGAGGCCTGTCCCAGCAGTGGGAACATTAATAGGCCGATGATGATGATGATGACACTAATATTATAAAGAGGAAAAATTTTGTATTTTTGTATCTAACGAATAAACCAGGCTATGGATTGAGCATTTCCCACATAGATTGTGAGGAGTTTTACCAGGTTTCGGTAAAGAATCTACCACAATCTGTCAAAAACACCAACATAGAAATATTTACCGCTAAGGTAACACAAAAAAAGTGGTGCGGAACGCAAATGTCACTTTTACAGTCATTTCATCTGTGGTCGGCCGCTGAACGAACGTTTTTGTGACAAGGGCACCGTATTTTGAATAACTATGGCGAATCGAAGAAAAGTAAATCGTTTAATTTTTTGATATGTTATACAATTTGAGTTTTCCTAATGATTTCTGCATATATTATAGGTAAAAACATGTACAATATCATGATATAATGAAATAAAACATGTGGGGAACCATATGACCCAAGCCTGTGAATGACTAATTATTGTGGGAGTTATTATGTCCATTGCCCGGTGAATTAAAATCTTAATTTAATACTAGGTTTTTGCCGCGTGTTTTAGTTAAGATTATAATATGTGGGTAGTGGTAACTTTTGTCGTCATAAAATATGTCAGTCTACTTCAGTGTATATTTTTTTCAGGTAATCGATCAACGACTTGAAGTACAAAATAAATTAAATGTTTTTATCAGAGGAAGAAAACGAAGACCCATATTTAGAATATGTCCAAAATTGTACTCGTATTGTAATTTATGTATATTTTAATAAAGATAATTATAAAACTTTTTTCATTAAAATCACAAACAGTAAAAAATGCTATCAAAATGACAATCGTTTTTTATTTTATATATGGATGTAAAAGTCTTCGTCTGGACAGGCAATGGGATTATGTTTTCCCACATGTTTTTTTTCAGGTTTTCAGCTAATTTTCTAAATATAGTTGATGAAATCTCATACCAAACGTTATCACTCATCTAAATCTTGTAAAGTGTTTAAAATGTTTGTATTTATATTTTTATGGTGTACATAATAAAGAGTATTCTATTCTATTCTATTCTATTCTAAATCTATGAAAAAAACACTACTACTGCAGGTTTTGTCGGAGGCCTGGTAAAGGGTTAAAAACTACAGAACCGATTTCAAAAATTCTTCTACCGTTACAAAGCTACATTATCACCGAGTAACATAGGCTATTAATTATATTGATATCATACAAATTGGCTGAGCTATCTCAATTTTTGCGGACAAAGTCGCGGCTGAAATGGAGTATCTTAGGAAAACCAGTATTACACCTGTTTTGCCAATATTTTATGTTGACGCTACCCTTGTCTACAAAATTGTGACTGCTGACAACGGACGGCTTAGGTAACATACGCCAGAACCCTTTCCAGGTGTTAGACTTGGACAGGCGTGAAGTTACATCCCCAAAGGAGTTTCCAAGGTAAGGAACGTACCCTGTGTTGTCAAGTCACTGTCGTGAGTACCTTGAAAAATGTGACAAAGGTTTTATTTAGTTGTGCTCGAGTAAACGTGAGACTTTGAATCACAAATAATTACTTTCTTTATTGTGAAACACGTGACGGTGTTGGTCGGTGAGAAAAAGTTGTTTTTTTCGACACATTAGCTCAAAAAAAAGCATTTATGAAGCCTGTATACTTGTTGCAGGCCTGTTCGAAAGAGATACCGCGGCCCCGGAACATAAAGGGCGAGGAAGGAACATGGATGGGTTTTAGTCAGTAAGAGTCTGACACTCCCTCCCGCTCCGCCCAGAGTGGGAGAAGTTATTTGATGATTTCCAATCCTAAAAAAAAAAAACACCTGTATACTTACATTGTTTGAAAGTTAAAAATTACGCACCATACAACGGAACGTGCGGGAAAATAGGTTCTCTCACCTAAATACCTGTTTTACCGCATCTTTACGGTTTTTTTAATTTCCATTAAAAACAAATAAGAATTCCACAAGGAGTTTCACATTACGAGAATAAATAGACTGACCGTCTGTGAGCTGACTGATCGAACCTCCTATGAAGCGCTTTTACTCAATACGTTTGTCTCACTTTAATACAAAAGAGTAAGTCAGACGAAAGATGTAGTTCTAATTTTCACCACGTGCATGTGGCGCCATTTTCATATTATTATTCCGACTGATAAACAAAATAATAATATGTGTATTACAGTGTGGTTCAAGAGAGGAATCAGATATTAATTTGGAATCTACTCTACCTGATATTTTGAATGAGGTTTCTTGCCGCCAAAATCGCGAGAGCGCTATTTAATGATTTACTTATAATTTTCTCGCAAATGTGTTAAAAAACGTTGTATGGACACACGTGCAAGCATTGGTATTTACAAACTCGTGACTATGGTAAGCCTAAGTATGGTAAGTTATATTCGTCTACTCTTTTGTAAAAACCAACTTACCGCACAAGTATCATAAATAACTATTACCGGACGTTCCCAGCACGATGATAGTATAATAGTAGTACCTAGAATGTAAGGGCAAACTAATAAAAATAAATATTGCGGGACACCGCCATCTAGTGCCACACTAAGCAACGAGGCTTGTGTCGTGGACACCAGGTAGTTGATATACTACATACATACTTTTTTTGTGAATACAAACATACATTGTCCTGAACCGCTGCAGATTCAAATAAACGTTTCGAAATAATAATATTTAAACATAAAAGAGCCCTTGCAATTTACAAAGCCTCTTTGCTGTTAAAGATAATTTAAATCTTACAAAACGTCAGAACAAAGAACCAGAATTAAACGACTCTGTCGGTTGTTGAATATTCATAAATCGTCGAGAATTAAAGGAAACAGACGACGAATTCTTGTATTAAAAAAAAAACATTTAATATCTTCATATTAAATTACTTTTAAAATCGAGAATCTTATTTCAACTTCAATATTTCAGAGTTAATCAGTATCTAAAACCTGGACACGAGTTGCCATGGCTGACCTGAAAGTCTTGGAATAATAATAATAATAATACAGAAGGCAGTACTCCTCGATACGGCTCGCATTGTAAGGAGGTTCTCTGCAACCCTAACCACCGGTGACATGGACCCTGCTCCCGACACCGGCAATCCCTATTTTTTTTATTTTTAAATGTTTTTATATCTTTTTGAAGAAATATTTAAAAATGTATAAAGTAAGATGTACTCGTATAATGAATAAAGGACATAAAATACAATCCATTGAGTCCATATTTAAAACAATACATTTTTTATCGTTCATAAATAAAAAGCCGCCGATTTTCCCACGCAGTCGAACTGAGGGTCTATGCTACTCAGAAAAGGAATGTCGTGAGGCAACAACCAGGTTTCCTGCAATAGAATAGAAATAGAATAGACTGTGGGTGGACGCAGGTTTTCCGAAGCAAGGAAAACTGTACAAATGCCTGTTTTGTGTTTTTCCATGTTCCTTCTTAGCCTTTTGTGTACCAGGGCCGGTATCTCTTTCGAACAGTCCCGCAGCTCCGGCAGGAAGCCGCGGTTTCCCTGTATGGTGTTGCTCTAAATACGACAGGACACTTGATATCGTGTCCGGCCTGTCTTCTTGCATGCAAATCACATGAGTTGATGGACGCTACTGAAAGTGACAAACTTATCGCCAAATTTTGGCTGGCTCAATTTAAATTGTCTTTCCCACGTTGAGAAGAAGTGGTATCAACAACTTAAAAAAAACCAGGTAAATTGCGCCTCCGATTTCAGTACCTACCATATTTATTTATTTCAATAAATTCAATTAAAAGAAACTCGAGGCACGTGCCACTGCAAAGTCCTTCATTTTTAATTAAGTATAAATTCAATCTAGAGTTCACAATAGACGCTCGAGAGGTCGACTTGCGTGATAATTAATGGAGAAAAAACTAGAAAAATAATGAAAAGTTTAATCAACGGAGATTTTTTATAAATTTGGTTCTACCTGGCTAGCTGGTAATTAAATGTACTAATAGTTGTACCTTCGGCCGCTTGAAATCATTACAAAAATATGGCCTCCATTGAATCGAATTTTGTTAAAAATTTCAAGAATTTTATGTTTTTTTTTTTTTATAAAAAAGTAGCCTAATTAAGCCCTATAACATCAGCTATCTACCGACTACCAGTAACATTCCTGTCAAAATCAGCCCAGCCGTTTCGGAGATTAAATTGTATAAAAGTCAGTTACGTTATTCGGGTGCAGCTGTCCCAGAAGAGACAGGATAAAGGATAAAACGCTGAAGATTACTTAAAATAACCTACTATTTCTAACATTATCTATCAATTTTGACCTAAGTCTAGTGTTAAAACCGATGAAGCTTATATATGTGTTTTCTATTGTTCAGAACACATCTATACCGTGTATTATTGTTTGAACGTCGAGCACCCGAGGAGAGTGCAACAGTACGGAATGAATAATTAATGATGCGCCACTGAACATAGTACGTGAATGGGATCAAATGATCAAATGGAATGTTCGATTGCAGGTGATCGGCTTTTGTTTTGCGATTGATAAAACATTAGCATGAAAATGTGGATAAAGAAGAAATATTGCACGTGTGTGAGAGTTTGAGAGACATTCCCAGGCCTGTAATAGGCTTGTTTACTGAAAAATTCTAATTAGTCCGTCACTTAGATTATCAATAGTAGTTTATGCAACTGTGCATAATGAAGGGCATTACAACACGAGTGTGGGTTTAAGAAACGAGCCGAAGGCGAGTTTCTTAATAGCATCACACGAGTGTTGTAATGCCTAATTATGTATAGTTGCATACACTACTTTATCTACCCAAATATCATAAGGGCTCTATGATGGGTTCAGGAACCATAGGGAAATGACCTGCATTGTTACTTGGCCCTTGATTTTTGTGCCAACAGGTTATTAGTTGCATTCGTCGCTGCATTTACGATATCTGGCGGAGTATTCATGTCAATTTCTGAGTCACTATCACTCATTTTCGACAGAAATAAAGAATGGGTTACTGGAAATAAAAAGCTAACGAACAAATGACAGCTCGAAATGGCGGCGTTTCGGATATCTGTCATTTTTTTTTAAATCATAGGCAAACGAACAAAGTCACTATTCTTGTGTCACTCGAGATCGAAAATGTCGTGCGATTTATAATTAGAATCATACTGAATTGGGGTTTTTTTTTTTTTTTTATCGATATCTGATTTAATGTAGGTGGTACTAGAATAGCACACTCACTTGAATTTGACACCTGTTCCAAATTTAAAACTCATAACGCAACTGTTTACAGTTGCGTTATGAGTTCATTACAGTACCGTTCATTTCTGCAGGTTGGTAATGCTGGTCATTGCCTATGGTTTTTGAACGCATTAGAGAGGGTTTATGATATTTGGGTAGATAAAAAATATTTGACCCGTATTTTTTCTTTTGTCACATAAACCAAAATTGACGAAGATACGACGCTTTTAAAATTCTCAATACGTCACGCCGTGCTATAATTTTTAGTGCGTTGTGACGTCACGAGCCCCCACTCCCGAGTTTTGATGCGTTCTAACTTCGTCAGTATTCATTGATTTACAAAAACAAAAAATACGTGTCCATTATTTTCCAATACCCTAACTGACGGACTAAATAGATTTGCAATTTATTGATGGTGGAAACTAGCCTATTTCCAATGGATGTGGATTTTGGCTGTGATGTATAAAGGGTGTAAAAACCTCTTATCGAAGCCGAAAAGCACTTGTTCTCCCCGTCATTGGGATTATTTTTTTGTTCTACACCATATACTTACCATAACCTAATAGTAACGCATATATTGGGGGTTTTTCATCATTTTGACAAGATTTTTTTTAATACATGTTTCTAATGTAAGATTTTTTTTAAATACTTCAACGGCGCCCGTACTATTCAATTCATCCACCAGCAGAATGTTTTGAGTGCGTTGCTCTGAGTTCCACCACAAAAAAAAGATTTTTCACCCGAAAAAAAAATCGTTTCCCAGCAATATTTTTTGCGTAAAGTTACTGTATATAGAGAGAGTTTGATGTACAGAATGCTTGTTTCTTGACTTCGTGATGAGTCTACTTAGATTCTGCATATACACCAATATTTTACATGTTCTGTTCAAGTCCCATGTCTTAGTGGGTGAGCTTAATTCCATCAGTCAATATTGGGCGCAACTCCAGATTCCGTGGCTGCTACATGGAATTCCTGATGGAAAAACCCAATAACAATATCTGACCCCGTATTCACAAACGTTCGACTCGTTTCCGATTCGACAACTCGTATAACTGTCTTCTTCTGGCATTACGAAAACGACCGAGATAGACATACGACTTTCCGAATCGGAAGCGAGTCGAATGGTTGTGAATCAGGGGCCTCAGCTCTCGGTAATGTTGTATATAATTATTTGTTCAATCACTTGGGTCTTCGGAAATTTCCATTAAAGCCTTTTCCAACTTCAAGAAGTTTAGGAAACCTTTCAAATGTCTATAGAAGAAACTAAACAATTCTCTAGACTACACTGTTCTAAGGAAAGTTTCCACATCGAAATAATAAAAGAAAACTCGGTAAACAATGAAAAACTTCAACCGCAATTCAATTTGAAAGGCTTTGGAATTAAATATGGCAACACAAGCACAGCTGGTGTGAGGTATCTTAAGCTCGAGAACAAACCAACGTCATATACGAATTAATGTATCGAAAATACACTATTCTAAATCGTTTTGGTCAACACTTTTGCTACAAACGTTTTAAGTATAATACCCATAGGACCCATAGATATGAAAAAAGCCTTAAAATTAAATAAATAACCCCCGGCCGAAATAGAGGGTTGTTATAAGTTTGAAGTGTGTATCTGCGTGTCTGTCTGTAGCATCACAACTGAACGGATGAGCAGATTTTGATTAAGTTTATATGGTTTTGTTTATCACTTTCTGTGCGTATCTTTCTGCTTGTGTTAAGCGGTCTACTTAGCGAATCCGCGACGTAAAGGGACAATATCTATACTAATATTATAAAGCAGAAGAGTTTGTTTGTTTTGTTGGTTGAACGCGCTAATCTCAGGAAGTTACGGGCTCGAATTGAAAAAATATTTTTGCGTTGGATAGTCCATTTATCGAGAAAGGCTATAGGCTATATATCATCACTCGGTGACCAATAGGAGCGGAGCAGCAATAAGGAATGTTACAAGCGGGAAAAAAGCTTCGGTTGAGCAGGCGATGCGTTGCGATATCAAAACTTCACGCGAACGGAGTCGCGGGCAGAAGCTAGTTAAGATATTTTTTTTTCCTTTTAAGAGGTTTTGTCAGTGATAAAGACGTCCGATTTTATGTTATGTTTGAAATTCGAGGACAGGTGGTATCTAGCAATTTACACGGAGACCACCTGATTTATTATAGGCCAATCGCATCGAGTTTTTGGAACATTAGTAGGCTGATGATGCTACAATACTCTGCACGTATCAGCTAGCCCAAATCGTATTTAGTACCCAACAGTAGGCACAATGGCGTTGTTTTACTCTCGCAGCAGTACCTAAGTAATTACTATCACAAAAGGCGCAAATTATAAACAATGGGTACAGTTAACCGCGCGTCTATGTCAAAAATCTGGCATTGACTGCGCCTTTATATAATGGGAGTTGGTTGGTTTTTGTGGTTCGTGTGCCACAAGGGCGTGCGGTTGACGATATGTTCAAACAATATTTACACAACAATATACCAATCTGGCGTTTATTCGGCACCTTTAAGGCCTTAGGCATGCCTCGAGTGATGCGACTTATTTTCCTTGCCTATGAATCGTGGCGTCGCAAGTCCCGTGGCGAACACTTATGCTATGTTCTTTTAGACGTACAAGGAACACGAACAGGGTGGAGTTGTTCATCTCCCGTTGAAAAGGGACGGTCTTACAACCAGACGGGTGTTGTTGATAGGTTTTTCATTATGTTCTTTAATTTAAATTGCGTCATAGATGTCGCTAGTGTTCGATTTGTCGGCTTGATTATGAACGTCACACTAAAAAAGCCTTTCATTTGCTTTCCCCGCAGTCGTCGCAAAACGCGTGTTGCTTGGTCGTGTAGCTCGTGTCCAAGAAGTATAATATATACGTAGTGTATTCATAAATTCGAGTAGACGGGGAGTGACAAGGGTTTATTCCGGTAAATCGGACCGGATACCGCTCGGAAAGGGACTGTCCGGACTTATCGAGCGAAATCACGCAGTTCTTACGCAGGGATTTCTATTTTGACCCCAGTTACGGAATACTAGTGCTTAGATACTTGTGGAAAATTCTGGAGGATTTCGAAAGTTGGTGTTTGTTTCTGTCCTAAACACTTTGACCCGGTGATACTTTAGTATTGTAAGGTCATATTATTCAAGCCAATATGATTTCAAAGACATTTAACAGGTTGATAGCGGTAATCCCGGATCGCGCTCTCGCGAAATTTGGTTGTTTTTATCTACGTTTAGTTTAAATGTGAAAACACAAAAAAATATGTTTTTATGTGTTTTGTATTAGTTTTGTTTTTTTTTTTGTTTTGTTTTAATTTTTTCTGCAAAAAAAACATTAGATTTAATTTTTTATTTATTTATTTAGGATTATTATTTATTTGTTTTTTTTTTTATTTTTTTTTTTGATTTCATTAGTTGTAAATAATGTTATTTTTTAAATGTTTTGTCCTGTACGGACTCATAATAGTAGTTTATGCGACTGTGCATAATGAAGGGCATTACAACACGAGTGTGGGTTTAAGAAACGAGCCGAAGGCGAGTTTCTTAATAGCATCACACGAGTGTTGTAATGCCTAATTATGTATAGTTGCATACACGTCTTTATCTACCCAAATATCATAAGGGCTCTATGATGGGTTCAGGAACCATAGGGAAATGACCTGCATTGTTACTTGGCCCTTGGTTTTTGTGCCAACAGGTTATTAGTTGCATTCGTCGCTGCATTTGCGATATCTGGCGGAGTATTCATGTCAATTTCTGAGTCACTATCACTCATTTTCGACAGAAATAAAGAACTTATCAGAAAAGGAGATAGTTTTTTTTGGGCCCACCTGGTCGTTGCATTTATTATTCATAATAACACCAAAAAAAGTAACCATTTTAGTATGGTTTTAAAGGAAATATTACGTAGAAATGAAAACGGAATCTTAAAATCATAATAAATAAGCTATGTTATGATATTTTTTTGCGAGTCAAATCATTCCTGTTGTGGTCAATGTCATTTGACAGCAAATACTTACGTGAATAGGGGCGTTTTTCTGTTTACTAAAAAAAGTACGGTACCTATCCGTTGGAAATCATATGTGCTATATAATTATTATAGAATCAGAAAGAATATAAAAATAAATATTATTAAACTATGAGCATTTTTAATGCCATTTTTATAGGTTTACACTAAAATCGCATAGGTGGTTTAAACAATCAACGTGGCATGAAACGTTATAAACCCACTTTTTTTGTGATTGACAGACAACTTCATTATTTTGACATTTACTTTTTCTGTTTATTTTGGTTTTCGTAAGTGTTTTTGCAGATTTTTCGCATTTATTCCGGTTAGACAATGCTAAGCTAATTAAACCACTGGAATCTAGAGGTTATAAGGAAGAAATCAATGTAAGTTTCATTATTATATGCTAGAATTTATGTGGCAAACTAATCCTCGAACAAAAAAAATTGTCTCCTTTGTCTACTCGTAACTGGATTACTGGAAATAAAAAGCTAACGAACAAATGACGGCTCGAAATGGCGGCGTTTCGGATATCTGTCATTTTTTTTTAAATCATAGGCAAACGAACAAAGTCACTATTCTTGTGTCACTCGAGATCAAAATGTCGTGCGATTTATAATTAAAATCATACTGAATTGGGGTTTTTTTTTTTTATCGATATCTGATTTAATGTAGGTGGTACTAGAATAGCACACTCACTTGAATTTGACACCTGTTCCAAATTTAAAACTCATAACGCAACTGTTTTCAGTTGCGTTATGAGTTCATTACAGTTCCGTTTATTTCTGCAGGTTGGTAATGCTGGTCATTGCCTATGGTTTTTGAACGCATTAGAGAGGGTTTATGATATTTGGGTAGATAAATACCTTTTCTTTCTTTCTTTCTTTACTATTACATACATCTCTGCCTACCTCTTCGAGGATTACAGGCGTGATGTTATGATAGGTATAAGCTTTTCGGTAGTTTATGTGAATCCAATACAGTTATTACTTTCCATCACCATTTTTGCTGACAAAATGTACGCCCATGGGAAAAAGGCATGACCACACTCTTGTGTGACTCATAAAGAGACCTTCTTTGCAAACCAAAACAAGCCTTGCTAAGCAAATATTCCTTTTCTCTAAAGTCGGTTAAACGGAGACGCAAAAGTTGCGGATACTGCTCTAAAGAACCAAATACCTCCAGGCTCCAAGTACCTCATACTCCAGTGTATGATGTCCACAGCCAGTCTACCATTTGTCATTATCGATTTACCCGAACCTTACTCTTCTATCACAATAAAGCCATAAATCCCGCTCGAAATATTACCCTGAAACACGACGTAATCCGGTAAAACCCGCCAGTGATGTGTAAACATCCGATCAAATCATTCATAGTCACGACCTCGAGCCACGAGGCTCGAATGGCTCGATAGCTCGAAGGCTCGCAAGCTCGGCTTGACGTACGGTGACGGCGAGAAAATTCAGTTTTCAAGCCCGTGAACCAATTTACCTGTTTATAATTGAATTTCGTCAAGGTGTCGGAAATTAATAATAATATTGACGACCAGTTGTGAAGTGAATTTTACAGCTCCGAGAATTAGTGGTTGCTTTTGACTTGGTGACAACATTTATTTATTTGAGAAAACATGTACCTACTCGTACAATTTCATCATCATTTCAGCCGAAAGACGTTCACTGCTGGACATAGGCCTCCCCCAAGCCTCAAGTGTCGCCACATTGACCGGTCCCGTGCGACTCGCATCCAGTGGATTCCTGCAACCTTCACCAGGTCCGATGACCTGTGGACCGATGGTCTACCTTGTGAGAGGTCTTCCAACGCAACGTCTTCTGGTTCGCGGTCGCCACTCCAGAACTTTTTGGCATCGGCCACTTAAGTTTGGTAATTCTTCGGGGTACGTCGGTAACCTTGGATCTCCTACGACATAACAGACGTAAATCCAAACTAGGAACATATAGTTGGAAAAGAGCAGATGACCTTTAAGACAATGATAAAATGGTCCTCATTAATCTGCTGGTATGTCAGAGACTGTTACACGTGGAAGGCTAATGGCAAAATCAATACGTTTGCTAGACTATGTAACTGGACCAGCCTGTGCTCCGCAGTGTTTACGGAGTATTTGCATGAATAATTTTGATGTTACATGAAATCAGTTTCCAGTTGGATACTTTAATTGAACACACAGTACTGTAATGTGCTAGAATATCTGCTGGCACATTAACTTTGTTTAAAAAAAGAATTGCAGGTACTTCAGCTACATATTTGAATACACGGACTTTACCTGCTTATTTTCAACCGACTGCCAAAAAGAGGAGGTTCTCAATTCGTCTGTATTTTTTTTTTTGTGTTTGTTTCCTCAGAACTATCGACTGGGTGAATCGATTTTGATGGTTGTTTTTTTTTGAAAGCTGGTGCTTCCCGTGTGGTCCCATTTTAATTTGCTGAAGACTTGATGCTGATCTTCGGAGATATACAACGGAACTCTTCAAAAATACACAGCAAATCTGCAGTGATTGCTGCAATCGCTTGTAAGTTCATTGTTTATACTATATCATGACGTAACATCACGCTTGTATGCCCTGAGGGGGTACGCAGATGTGTAAAATACACCCAGATTTCGAAAGTGGGTGTTACCTCAGGACTTTCGACTGGGTGAACCGATTTTGATGGTTCTTTTTTTTATTTAAAAGCTGGTGCTTCTTGTGTGGTCTCATAATCATCAAATCAGGATCTGATCAATTAAGATTCAAGAATTTAGAGAGAATTCTTCACATTTCACAGGCACACTAGAAGCGATTTGGGTAGTTTTAGGAAGTGTCCTTTCTCGAAGTGATCCCATTTCAATTTGATGAAGATCTGATGAAGAACTTCGGAGATATGCAACGGAACTCCTCAATATATGATAGCGAATGTACTAGGATTGCCGAAATCACATATCTGTCTATTGTTTACACCACTTCATAACCTAAAATCACGCCGGTACGCTGTGAAGGGGTAAGCACATGTGAACCACTAAAAAGTGCAAAATTAAAACTGTTTTACAAAAAATAAAACCGACTTCAGAGAAAAACCGAATTCAGAGAAAACAAAAATTAGAAGATATTTTTCACTTTTTTTTAAGTTTTCATCCAAAATAGAACTGACATTCCTTATAAGTCATGACAGAAATATTAGTTTTCTACTGAATCCTTTTAATAGAGCAAGTCAGATAGGCAGCCTTTATGTAAAATACTGGTATTCAATTGCATTTGGTTAGACAGAAGCGACCCCAACATACTTGGGAAAAGGTTAGGCAGATGATGACTCAATCATTTTAATTCAAAATACTTTTAGTGCCTTATTGCATAATTTAAGGTTAGTTGGAAGATATAACCTTACAGTAACTACATATCTATTGACATATGTAAATAAGAATACACTTCGAGGAATTAATTCTGGTGCATTTAAACTCAAAATTGGCTTTTTAGTTCTACTGATGAATACGGTGGAATTCCACCAACCAATGGCAGTAACTGCGATCAGCATATCCTACTAGGTAATATTATAAATGCGAAAGTTTGTGAGGATGTATGTTTGTTACTCTTTCACGCAAAAACTACTGAACGGATTTGGATCAAATTTAGCACACAGATAGTTTATTACCTGGATTAACACATAGGATACTTTTTATCCCGGTAATTAGATCCTGTGGGATAATTTCAAACTTCACGCGGGCGAAGCCGCTGGCAGAAGCTAGTATTATCTAAACCAGGTTCTTTTATAGCTGTCAGTGACATATTGACACCGACCGCTCTTGTGATGCTCTTGAGTTATATTGGGGAAATTCGTTCTAAGTACCTTTGTACTTAGGTATATAATTCTAAGCTCAAATGATTCCAGAACCAAACCCATTTTGACCGATCCGATATGAATCTTTAATTCAGAGCAATGCAATGTACTCGTAATAATGAATTATTCATATATGCACGCTGGCAATATCATCGCATCACGTTCTATTCTGCATTCCGAACAACATGGTAATTCAAGTTTTCCAGCATCCTAGAATACGCTCTTTTTGCATTCTAAACCTTTATTTCATTCATACTAACATTTTAATACAGGCGCGAAGTAACTTATTCCGCCTGTATATCTATCTGTTATCATTTCTCAGCTTAACAGTGAGTTTGGCACACAAATAGACCATGACTTGTGCTAGCCCGTGGGATACTTTTTATCCCGGTAGCACGTTCATATGGAACATTTTCCAACCTCCTCACGGGAAAAACCACGGGAAATACTATCACATAGGTACTACATATATGCGCAATTCTCGAGATTCATTAGGTATCGTTCTAGAAAACGGGCGTTTGGGCCAAAATTGTAATTCAAATGTAAAAAAGGTAGTATCATGAATAATGTGGAAAGAACAAATGGTTCTATTGGAAACTCATTAATATTGGATTTGATGGTAATACAGAAGCTACCTACTGTTTTTTTTTGTAATAATCTCCTTTGTTTGGGGCCCATATTAACTCTAATTGACAGCAATTTGCTGTCTACAATTATAATAAACTTGGTAGTTCAGTTCGCGATATAATCAATACGAAAATATGATTTACGTACAGCAAACCGCACGTCAATGACAACGACACCAAGATAAGATGGCCCTCATATCCATCATTTCAGCCGAAAGACGTCCACTGCTGGACATAGGCCTCTCCCAAGTGTCGCCACATTGACCGGTCCCATGCGACTCGCATCCAACTGATCAATGAAACTTTCACCAGATCATTGGTCCAAGAAAAGGTGGCAGTATTCTATTGAAATTCCTTAGTACGCTAGGCCGAAGTCCACTGGACTGCACGTTGATCAGACGCGCTTTTTTTAAAATAAATAGTGCATAAATAAATGCACATTATAACACTGAAAATCTATGAATGTCACTTTAGTAAAACATTTTTGTGACGGTCTTTATGACCCGTCTCACTACATAACTTATAACTGTCAACCGACAATATAGGTTATTTTTTCAGTGTTTTTTACACAAAACGCCCGTCGTAATATATTAACAGGCATCAACGTTTCAAATCGTTAGGCTCACCTTGTCCCGAGGTTGCGGGACTGTTCGAAAGAGATACTGCGGCCCCGGAACATAAAGGGCGAGGAAGGAACATGGATGGGTTTTAGTCAGTAAGAGTCTGACACTCCCTCCCGTTCCGCCGTTCCGCCCAGAGTGGGAGAAGTCATTTGATGATTTCGAATCCCAAAAAAAAAAGGCTCACCTTGTCAAAACCGAATGTATCGTTTCATACGGGATGTGTTACCTCACTCTTGGTTAAGTATTGATTGAAGCTTTATGTACACAAATGGGACATAGGCGAACACAAATGAACAAGGCATTCTCTATCAGTAAACCTTTGGGTTAAATAGTACTGCATAGAGATTGGATGCTAAAAATATTTGCTTGTTTTAAAATTAGTTTATTTAGTTCAACAACTTGTAACAGAAAGAGTATAGTCATATGGAATGGCACACTCTTCCATATGACTACTTATATCCTTTCTGTTAAAGTTGTTCAGTTTGATGGTCTGTTGCACACTACAGACCATCAAACTGAACAATTTTTTCCATGGGACCACCATCATAATCGCGAAAATAGACGGCCCCATAAAGAATTTCAATTGTGGAGTGTGGAGTTGTGGAAGACTTACACCACTTATTGATGAACTGTGTCCGATATGAGTCTGGGAGAAATGAATTGTTAAGGGTTTTGCGGCTGAACAGACTTGAAGTAGGCACATTTCACAAAATCCTGGCTCAACCAAATAGTGATGATGCGAAGAGTCTGTTTAGGTTCATGGCCCACAAATGATAAATGTATATTTAGGATACGATGGGACTGACATACGCATTGCGATTATAAATGTCCTTAAATAAACAAAGAAAAAAAAAAGAAAAAAAGAATTTCAATACCTACTCGACCAAATCTATGAGACAGCTGATTATTTTTTTTAGAATAGGATGGTGGTCTCATGGAGAAAGTTGTTCAGTTTGATGGTCTGTAGCACACTCTTCCGTATGATTATATCCTTTCTGTTACACGTTGTATATGTCACCGTAAAATTGTCAAATACGTTATAATGTACCTACATAATCTCTCTAGCGATATTGTAAAATCTCGAAATATTGTCAAATGAACATACTGCTTAAAACAAAACGCATTATTTTTCGTGAAATGCAAGCGATGGTAGTCAACTCACGCGGTGTGGAGGGAAGGAGGGGCCCCCCTTGCCCAGTTCTACAACTCTCATGAAAAGATATTGTACCATTCCTGAGAAATACCGATTAATATAAACTAACCTTAAAACACTTTATATTCCCCTAAAAAGCGTAGTCGACAAGTCCCAATATACTTCCGTAAGTTCAGTTGACAATCATTCGAGAGTTTACAATATCGCTAGAGAGAATCACGTTATATTGTAATATAACGTGTTTGACAATTTTACGATGACATATCCACACATACATCTATGAGCACTCTTTTCAAGGTTTACACACGCCGCCTTCTTTCGATTTGAATCTGTGCTGCCGATATATGAATATCGGCAGCACAGATATCGTATTCAGTCTCATTACATCATATTCACTATCGTATATCAGTATAGGCTTCAATATTCATAATTTTCCACAACATTTTTCGCTATAAAAATGCCAACTGACATGGCTACCTCTGACTCCTTATTACATGCTTAATTTAAAGCTAGTTAAGCTGCAGACAGGCTGACGTAACGGTAGACGGTGGATCTAATTTGTGGACTAATCAAATGCCCTGGAGCTTGCCTCGAGGTTGAGACAGATTAGAGATAGGCAAATGTAATAGCGAAATTCCCATCAAAGGAAAGTGTGGTTTTATAATCTGCATAATAATCTGGATTTGGATCTTCTTCGGTAATGGAAAAATATCAAAATGCAGATTATACATTTTTGCACATAAAACCAAAAAGCTAAACTATGGTCGTAAGTAATTCCGTACATAGAACATTTAATACGTTAACGGGAGACCAGTGTAAAAAACGTTCTATTCGAATCGTGTAAACTATAGCTTATCAACTTAACTACAGGTAAAATAACTATGAAAGTAGGTATCTAGCTCACTGTTATCTTTCAACAAATAAAATGCTAAATACGAGCTGCAGCTCAGCCAAAAAAACATTTCGAGTTCGTATTGACTCAAAGCTCAAAACACCCTAAAACCCAATCAATCACCCTTTAACTTTGTAATCCTTTAAAAACCCTCTATGCCCGAACACCTCGGAATAATGTAACATGTTTTAATTATTATTAACTCAGGAGACCGTCCCTTCAAGGGTACCGACAGTATTGGGATCGATACGGTTGAAGTGACCTTGAAAGCGGGACCTTTCACCGACGAAAAATAAAGTACCAACATCCTTCTATGTATTGAAAACAGAAAAGCTTGGCCACAAACTACACGTTTAAAGCCAGCCATAGGCGATAAGTTATGCATGACAGTTTTAAAAGTGCATTCAAAGAGCAAGCAAAGAGGACACACACTTTTCTACAAGCCTACCAGTTGGCTCATTTGTAAGTATGCCATCCTTTTAGTATAAGCATTCTGCTCTTTGATGTCAACACCAGCAAAACATGACAAAATTTTACTTTTATTTTTTCCGGTTGTTTTAGGTCCATGTTCACCGAAATGATAACAGTCTGATTATCTAAAAACAGCTGTCACTGTGACATGCTCCCATTCAAAAATTTCTTTTAAACAGCTGTTTTAGATAATCAGACCGTCATCTTTTTGGTGAACATAGACCTTAGTAAGTTTATTAATGGTTCGAAAAAAAAACGTGGGGTGCAGACTGCGGACTGCAGATAGAAGTGCAAACTAAGTAATTTTTAACTGCTACGGGTAGTGCTCCGCGCACGCCTAAATGGTGCTACGACGTAGCGGATCGGCTACGAGTGCTGTGAAGCGTAAGGGGACGGTCACGCGAGTTCCATGAGTTTTTTTGACTGTGGATTTTCAAGGTTGCATGTACAGGCCAAGATAGTTATATACAGTTTTTTCCTAATGTGCAGGCAACACGTGTGCATACCCATCTTTTATGGCCAGCGGAAGGTGGAAGCGCCAGGGTAGACCGCGTTTTTTTTCTGTTTTTTTGCAATTTGTTGGTCCGTATTAGGCAGGTTGTATGTTGACGATAAATTAGTAGTGCAAAGGAATGTAGTTTCAGAATTATAGTCATTGAAATCTGATGATTTTTAAATGAATTTAGAGGGTTGTATTGATATTCAACTCTCTTAGTTCATTTAACCGCATTTAATTACTTTTTTATGAAATAGTTAATAGATAGCCACAAGTGTGTAGCGCGATCGACTGCGAAAAAAACAAATGAAAGAGATGTCATCATCATTCGACAAGTCTATGCGATTTTTAGGCGGGTCTATGCTAGACGAACCGAGCACGACCGAAGCACAATCGGAGCCGTTCTCGGCTTCGTCATTCGCGGCGTCAAGTGTGGACGTACCTACAACGAACCTACAACGATCACTGTCCTCGAACGTAGTTTTACGCAGTGAGCTCGCGGCTCTTGGCGAATATGGACGATGGGATATACGAGACCATGCATCAATCTTCTTATTTTTTTTATCGTAATCCTCATGTTTTGGGTCCCATATCGATGGATTATTTTGATATAATTCAATTAATTGCACGGAAGCATCTTCGGTCCACGTTTCCATGATGTTCCGCTCGAGCGACCGACGTCTGTCACTAAACACGTCCACGAGCGCACTGCGAGCGCGAAGCAAATCCCTTTGTGTTCGTCAAAAAACCGACAACAGGCGGAACGCAGCCGAGCACGAACGAAATGCTCGCAGCGCGCTCGTTCGAGGCTTGTAAGTTGGTCCAAAGTAGACGAATTGTGCTCGGTTCGTGCTCCGCTCGTGCTCGGTTCGTCTAGCGTAGACCTGGTGACTAGGTAACACGTGAATGTTTTAGGTATTTTCCTGCGCGTGAGTGTCGCTTGAAGCAAGTTGCGTCGCAAGTCGCATCCCCACAGGTTGTGTAAGCAAGCAGGTTTTATTTCAACAAAACAATGTAATGATAGATCGTGTTGAGACCCAAAAATTTCAGGCGGAATGTTTCAGAATATTTGTTCAGTGCGTGGGTTGTGAAAGCCCTGCTTTTCGAGTGGGGTCGATAAAATACGTACCAATACATGTCATATCAATTTTTGTATCTGACACGAGAAGAAAGAGAACAATGTTTTAAAATTGTTGGTATACGACACATTTGTGAAACAGTCGGTAGATATACCTATACGTCAGGAAGATACTGCCCTCATTTTACTGTGTTTAGGAATATTATGTAGGGCACAAAGGATCAGACTATCAGTAAGAGTGAGAAGACAATACACCTGATGAAACAATTAGCCTATTTCCCAGACTCATTATCCCTAAAAATATTATCTTTCTAGAAAACAGGCAGTTTTAATTCCACACTATATTGCAATCAAACCACACTTTGATAGGTAATTAAGGTTCCTCTAGATCGCGCGTTGAAGGTAATGGTCCATTAGAGGGAATCATTAAATATAATGGCCAATGGAAAGTTACGCGCTGTCCGGATAAGCCAACAGGTAGAAAGATATATGAAAGGCTTTATTGAGAATGTTATATAAGGAAAAGTTTCGATTCCTTTCATGTAATGATTGATGGGTTATTTTACGCGAAGAAAATATGTTGCCTCATCGTTTTCTGTTAACATTTTGAAGCCATGGAGACCACGTGGTAGTAGCATAGTGGAAGCTACGCCGTAGCGTTGTGGAAGCTACGCCGTAGAGTAGTGGAAGCTACGCCGTAGCGTAGTGAAAGCTACGCCGTAGCGTAGTGGAAGCTACGCCGTAGCGTAGTGGAAGCTACGCCGTAGCGTAGTGGAAGCTACGCCGTAGCGTAGTGGAAGCTACGCCGTAGAATAGTGGCAGCTACGCCGTAGCATAAAATGACCTACGGAGTAGTGAAAGACGGCGGTGTAGCATGATACGCAGCACAATAGTTCTTCCATTTAGTATCTTAGTTTTTAGGGATGAAAACTATGTATTTAAACTTATAGTTAGCGCAATTATAAAGACTTCAAAAGAACTCCCTGAACTCTCACTTCTCATCCTCCAAAAAGTGATTCATCACAAGCATAATTACGATTAGGTACTTAAAATAGTATGTTCCTTGTAAATGGGAAGTTTCCTAACGCCAGTCGCGGAAAAATAAGAAGAAAAAAATGACAAGATGAAGTACTCATTATATCTGAGATCTTATTACATATTTATAACATCATTTCGTTCGTGTTTGTTGGTAAATTAAAGGAAAACACTCATCATAGGGGTATGCCTCTACCCACACAAATTGTGTACCTAATTGAAAGAATATATCTTTTTTGTGTAGGCCTCTTTTGGTATTCTTTCGAAATCTTATTTTTACTTGAATTTTGTTTACAATGGTACGTAATGATGAGAGTTGTTCACATAAAATAATACCGAAATGTCTTTTACCATATTTTATTTATTCAAGAACGAGATATATATTTATTATCGTGCCCATGTTACATCTTGTTTTAAGATCAACTGACCTTTCGCTGTGTAGGAATAGTGTATTATTTTTAAACCATTCAGAACATCACATTCTGATTGCCCTCAAGCCAGTTCTATTATTATATTGGTCATAGATATCCAACTAATATCATAGATGAAAAAAGAATAGAAAGTTTGTAAAGATATATGCATGCCTGGACGTTTGTTACTTTCATAAGCAAAAACTACTGAACGAATTTAGATGAAACTAGCTTCTGCCAGCGGCTTCACCGGCGATATGTTTGATAATAGTCCTGTGTGATCTTACTGCCGGGATAAAAAGTTTTATACGTGTTAATCCAGGTTATATACTATCTGTGCGTTAAAGAAGAACGGTCACGTCCCATATAAAAAAAAACCAGATCCGACAGAAAAGTGACCTATCTCAGTTTTTTTGTTATTATTTATATAATCATATTATATCGTTTTTATATTCGAAATCAATGGCTAACACCAAAATATTGCCTTATGTTTTTGTTCAGGGTTTACACTTAAAAAATACAAAATGCCTACTTATCTACACAATTCGTAATGTATGTAACTAAATGACGATAAATAGTTATGGGATGTATCCAGGAGACCTGGAGATACAGCTGTATTATATAACTTTTGAACTCCTAGTACAACATTCAACTTAGGTTTTTTTTTAAGGTGGTTTAAAATCATCTAATGACATCTCTCGCCCTTGGGTGGAGCGAGAGGGCGTGTCAGACTCTTATTGACTAAAAAAAAAAATAATTTAAATTAAAATAACTTCCCATACGAACATTTTTTTTATTTTTTAATACGGGATGTATTATAACTACTTACTTTTCTACGTCATTTAGTTACATATATTTACGAATTGTCTAGATACGTAGGCATTTTGTACTTTTTTAGTGTAAAGCCTGAACAAAAACATAAAGCAATATTTTGGTGTTAGCCATTGATTTCGAATATAAAAACTATATAATATGATTATATAAACAATAACAAAAAAACTGAGGTATGTTACTTTTCTGTCGGGTCTGGGTTTTTTTTGCCTGTTCTTCTTTCATCCATATCCGTTCAGTGGTTTTTGCGTGAAAGCAAACATCCATACTCACAAACTTTCGCATTTTATTATTAGTAGGACTTAGCAGACAGATAGTTTATAACACAGGATACTTTTTATCCTGGTGGCACGATCCCGTGGGACAATAATTGAACAACACGAAACCGCAGAAACAAACTAGTATAATACAGGGTGTAAACAACCTCATCACGAAACATCAACCAAGCATTCTGTAAAGTAGTAAAGTATAAGTAACTTTATGCAAAAATGGTTGCTGGGAAAGTACTTTTTGTTGGGTGAAAAATCATGTTTTTTGGTAGAACTCAATGTAACGCACTCAAAACATTGTGTTGGTGGATGGATTGAATAGTTTGGCGATCGCGGAGGCGTATAATGTAAAAATCTTGCAATAAAAATGGTAAAAAACTTGTCAATTGTTGGAACTTTGACCCCTAATATTTCCGTAATTAAAAGGTTCCCAGGTATGGTGTGGAACCAAAAATGATAACAATGACGGGAAGAACAAGTGCCTTTAAGCTTCGTTAAAAGGTGTTTTACATCATTTATAATTTTATTAAAGTACCTAAGGACCAACAAACTATGTAATAATAATTATATGTTAAAGCACAAATGTTGAATTACATGTTGTTGTTGTTTCATTAAATGTTTAAAAAAAGGCATACAACAAAGATTAACCCTATTGTTTTTTTTTCTGTGATAAAACAAAAGCATATCTATTGTTCTCCTAAATAGGGAAGTAACTATGCGAAATTAGGTAGGGGGGAGGCTAAGTTTCTACCCCCACTTACTTCTCCCCTTTTTTCAAATTCAGGTCACTGTTCATTCAAGTTCTAGGCTTTCAATTACCAAGCGTATCTTTCGCTTGGAAGGCCTAGTTGCCTGACTTCACACCTGTTGTAAAAGTTTTCTTATTTTCTAAGAGCACGCGCTAACATTCTGTTTTGTAGGTAGTTCATTAATAAGTTAACCAACTTGAATGCTGAAACTGGGATAAACTTCAGCTGAGCTTCTAAATTTTGAGGATAGAGCAATGGATTTGATACGCGAGATCTATTTGGTGTGTTTTCAAAAACTAGTTAAAGTTTGTGTGAGAAAACCACAAGTTTATCAAGGAACGCATGTTTTCGTAACTTGCATAAAAATATGCAAGGAGAATGCCTTATTGACTTAAAAATGGATCACTGATGAATGCTTTCTTCTGAGCAAATGTAGAAATCGGCATTTCTGTTTATATTAAAACAGTGTCACCATTAAATAATATGGTTGAAGTTCAATAGAATCCGAACAAACGCTATGCCTCACATTTATTGTGCGAACCGTCACTTTCCGGAATATATTGCCGGATTCTTTGTTTCTCGAGCATTATAATATAGATCTCTTCAAAGTTCAAGTGAATCGGTTTCTTTTAGGCAAACGTGCTCCTTCTTATGCCGCGTCATCGCTTCACATGAGCTGAGTGGATGCTATTAAGCTATAAGCATAAAAACTGTCGTCAGAAGAAAGTTTACTAGGTAAACATTAGTTTTTTTGTAGCCATGTCAAAACAATGGGGAAAACTGCAGTATAGCGAGCAATATTTATGTATATGTCACCGTAAAATTGTCAAACACGTTATATTACAATACAACGTGTTTAGGGCACCCCCCCCCCCCCCCGTTAGGTTAGTTAAGTTCCTTTAAACCCTGCACTCGGAAATAGGGGCCCCGCGTGAGTTGACTACCATCGCATGCATTTCACGAAAAATAATGCGTTTTGTTGTAAGCAGTATGTTCATTACAATATCGCTAGAGATATTACAATTATTACAATACAACGTATTTGACAATTTTACGGTGACTTATATAAAAAATAATCGCATTTTTTCTCAAAACGGACATTTTCTAAGCACTGCACTTGATATTAGGAGAGCAGAATGATATACAACCCATTTATTCCAGTTACTGACACCATGCATTCCAGGCATAACCTGTATTGCATGCATACAAACAAAAGCTATGTTTTTTTGGAAATAATACTCAAAACGTAGTTTTAACAAGTAATCAAAACCGTTGAAATTCCTATTTCACATTCCCTAAATGTGTCATAATTCCTGTGAAACATTTTGAACTCCGTTTCATTAGGAACAGCAATTAGATTTACTAATTAACTGTTTCATTTCGGCATTGGCGTTACTCGCAATGCCAAATTCGGGTTTCATATAATTATGTGAGTTAGAATTTAATAGGTACTAGTTTCAAATACGACTGTGCATAATACGTTTGGTAATATTATATGCGTTGGCTAAATAGAGCTTATTTCGGCACAAATATCCAATCTAGTTGAGCGTTAAGTGGGTTAAATCAGGCTTAGACAGGGTATCATGTTTCCCTGTAATTAGGTATTGGAGAACACAATATATTAGTCCTTCTGACCGTTTCCAGTCATGGCGACCAATCTCGGCGGACAGTAGTTATCAACACAGTAAGTATTGTACAGTCGCCAAAAACTTCTCCAAATTATGTTATACCATAAAATGTTGATGGTTTAGTTCAAAATTGAATGAGGAATATGACAGCTTGTGGCTAATTGATGCACCAGCGACTGCACACAAGTGTTTGCCCAAATACAGAAGCATTTTCTCTTCCCTCACTCACCACTGTAAACCGTTTGCATGGTCCCGGCTATAATTTGTAGATCTTTGTCAGTTGTCACAGCTAGTCAGTGGCTAGAAAGTGTGACAACCAGTCTTGCCAAGAGGTATCGTATTACCCAGTTCAATGGGTTGTGGAGGTCAGATAGGGAGTCGCTCCATGTAAAACTGACTGGCTGTTGACTGGATGCCGACCCCAACACAGTTGGGAAAAGGCTAGGCAAATGATGACTCTAATGTTCCAATGGAACACTAAACGTGGTTTCCAATACGGGGGTCATACCGTCAGTTTCCGAATAGCCATGCCGACAGTATCAAAAAATTACAAATCTTTTTAGTCCGTCAGTTACAGTATTGGAAAATAATGGACACGTATTTTTTGTCTTTGTAAATCAATGAATATTGACATAGATAAAACGCATCAAAACTTGGGAGAGGGGGCTCGTAACGTCAGAACTCACAAAAAATATACCTAAGCGTAACGAAAGAAAAAATACGGGTCAAATATTTTACGATAATCTAAATGACGGACTAACTAGATTGTTTTTGTCGTGTAACCTATTGAGGAGTTCCTAATATGGAACATAAATATTGCCCAACCTAACAAGCGAAACAAGGACCTCATGTGTGTTACATGTCCATAACATAAGGTGTTGCCCTTATCAAAATATCCAGGGAATAGAGCAACTATTGCCTCTCGTAATATGTTTCTAACCATTTAAACAAATATTTTCTTCGTTTACATATGGAATTCTGTGTTATTTCGCCTGTATGGATACCAAGTGAGCTCTCTGAATAAATATTGAATTTGATTATATAGGAACTGATGTAAATAATTATATTAAACAGTTCATGTTACTGTAATATTATTACTGTGATGACTTAATTTGATATCTGTAGCGTTAGATAATTATACCTTTTGCACTACTGAACTCCTGAAGTGGTTAGGTTAATTATTAATATGTAACATAATCTGTACTATATCTATTATATAATAAAAGAAAGTCGTGTTAGTTACACCATTTATAACTCAAGAACGGCTGAACCGATTTGGCTGAAAATTGGTGGGGAGATAGCTTAGAACCAGGAGAAGGACATAGAATACTTTTTTTTTTTTTTTTAATTATTTTCGTCGGTATGTAGTGGGTAGGTAGGGGTAGGTAGTGGGTAGTAGTAGGTAGGTAGTAGTAGGTAGGTAGTAGTAGGTAGGTAGTAGTAGATAGGTAGTAGTAGGTAGGTAGTAGTAGGTAGGTAGTAGTAGGTAGGTAGTAGTAGGTAGGTAGTAGTAGGTAGGTAGTAGTAGGTAGGTAGTAGTAGGTAGGTAGTAGTAGGTAGGTAGTAGTAGGTAGGTAGTAGTAGGTAGGTAGTAGTAGGAAGGTAGTGGTAGGTAGGTAGTAGTAGGTAGGTAGTAGTAGGTAGGTAGTAGTAGGTAGGTAGTAGTAGCTAGGTAGTAGGTAGTAGTAGGTAGTAGTAGGTAGTAGTAGGTAGTAGTAGCTAGGTAGTAGGTAGTAGTAGGTAGTAGTAGGTAGTTGTAGCTAGGTAGTAGGTAGTAGTAGGTAGGTAGTAGGTAGTAGTAGGTAGGTAGTAGGTAGTAGTAGGTAGGTAGTACTTTTGACGCAGACGAAGTTGCGTGGGTCAGCTAGTAATATTATAAAGCAGAAGAGTTTGTTTGTTTGTTTGGTAGAACGCGCTAATCTCAGAAACTACCAGGTCTAATTGAAAAATTATTTTTGCGTTGGATAGTCTATTTATCGAGGAAGGCTATAGGCTATATAACATCACGCTATGACCATTGAGAGCGGAGCAGGAATGAAAAATGTTTCAAAAACGGGTTTTTTTTGTTTCCTTTCGTTTTTCTCTGTTATGTGACGCAGACGAAGTTGCGTGGGGCAGCTAGACATAACCATGAAAACACTCATCTTTGCTAATCTCTCTTAACATTATAATTGCGAAAGTTTCTGAAGATGAACGGATGGATGTCTGGACTCTTTTACGCAAAAACTTAAACAGATATGGATGTTCGGCACACAGATAATTTACAACCTGAAAACACTGGATGCATTTTATGAAAACCAGTATTTTTAATGGAGCAACTGACTATCTGACCTTCACAACTCAGTTAGTACTGGGTAAAACGAAACCCTTTGGTAAGACTAGTTGTCAGACTTTGGGGCCACAGACAGACCTGTAACGACTGTCAAAGATCAAAACCTGGTTAAATCTGGTCTGTTTACAGTCGGGAAAAACGGTCTTACGTGCTTAGCTTACTTGACATAGAAGAAACTCGGTAAGTAATGGGTGATCACCAATCCCCGGACCAACCAAAGCACGGCTTAAGGGGCCGGCGGAGTGTGCGTCTTTCATACAAACGTAATACCAAAATAATTCGTAAACCAAACATATTCTTAAGGAAGTGTGTGTTTATTTCAATTGGGTTACACAATATCTTGGTTCCCAAATATATATTTTGAATGGACATTGTTTTAAACAAGAGTTATGAAAAAAATAAGTTTCATATAGAAATTTTAAATTCCTCATATCTCGTCTAAATATCATTGTCATTTCAAAATATATATTTGGGAACCTAGATATTATGTAATCCAATCGAAATAGATACACACTTTCTTTCTCACTTTCTTTTTCTTTCTTTATGTTTGGTTTGCGAGTTATTTTGGTATTACGTTTGTATGAACGACGCACGCTCCGCCGGCCCTTTAACCTAAAGAAGAGCGGTTGTTATTATTTCGCCACCAGCTACTCTTTAACCACCACTTTCTGTTAGGGTATGGAATGTGTCTTTTTTATCCTGATATTATCTATAAATACCCTAGGAATACTTTCAACCTCCACGCGAACAAACCCGCGGGCAAAAGCAAACAGCCACATAAAGGTAGAAGGCCAATTTAAAGTTCGGACCACGGCCATTATTACTGGCCTGCATTACGGGTAATGTAGCTACTTAATTAAGTTATCAACTAGCCTGCCAGCTCATTTTATGCAGAATATTATTCTCGTTGGAATTAATTTAATGACCGTGCAATGAATCGTCTAGAAGTCGTATTCATGAATAAGTATTCAAGTTGAATGAGCTGTCATCGATACATCGAGAACTCATGTCTCTTTAGTTTCGTTTTCAAAATCGAAATTTATCACAGTAAGTCGTGGGTTCGGACCCAGGCAGAGGCGCATTATTTTGTGTAATTTATTTCATCACCGCTGCTCTCAAAAACGGTGAAGGAAAACATCGTGAAGAAACCGGCATGTCTAAGAACTAAAAATTTTAAAACATGTGACATCTACCAAACCGCACTGGGCCCGCGTGGTGGATTATAGCCCATACGCAAAATACGCGCTTTGTCGTGAAGTTGCGGACACCAGCCCGTTATACAATTATAATATATGGTCTTCTATTGTAAAGTGACCCTTAGTTTTGACATTTATATATTTTTTCATTGTTTTTATTTTTTTATTAATGATATTATGATTTTTAATTTTTTAATCAAAATCAATTAATACTTTTTGCATTCAAGTAGTATGATTTAAAAGGTTTTTCAATTTTTAATGTCAATGAACTCTATAAATATTTATACGCCTTCGGGCATAACATAGCGAGCTTGTAATCTTTTAAAACAACTATTTATTGTACCTATGTTAACAAATGATTAAATGCTGACGACTTATTCTACTTGCAATATGCAGGCGATGAAAATAAAATTCCGAACGAGTAACTACAACATTTTATTTTTCAGCTGAGAAAAAAACATTAAAAACTTGAGTCACATTTTACACCTTTCAAGTTCATCAGGTCTGTGGTGTGACCGGTCACTTCGGACTATCGGAGGGTCGTAACCTACTCCCGTTAACCATGGTGAAGATCTTGCAGGAAACTGGGTATGGCTATGGTTAATCTTGTAAAATGATTTGGTTTTACAATATTATCATAATTGTACTGCAAATATAAACAAGTTATATTCAATTAAAATTTAAAAAACCCTCGACACATATGGACATAATTTAAGATATTTTTTTAACAATATATTGTACATTATTCTACTAATAAAGCCCTTTCATTTGATACCCATATTGAGGGAGTTGATGAATAAATATGTAATCCGCCATTTTGTGGCGGCGGCCATCTTGGACTGTATAAAACATAGATAAAAACACTCCTGACCGATTCACAAAAAACAAATCAAAATCGGTTCATCCGTTCGGCAGCTACGATGCCACAGACAGACACACACACACTCACACACAGACACGTAAACCTTTTAACACCCCGTCGTTTTTGCGTCGAGGTTTAAAAAGTGTCATTGAAAAAAGGTATTTTAAACTATTACTTGAATAAAATACTGTATTCATTGAAGGACAGACTAATATTTCCCAAAATAATATAAAAGCATAAAATGGAATTTAAAATAAGCTTTTAAAACCGTGGTCACCACTTTACTTCATGACATAATTGGCTCCAGAGTGAAGTATTGAGCCAGACACATTTTACCCCAGCATCGAAATAAAACAGTTTTTATTTTATCTCTCTAGATTGGATACATGAGAACGCAATATTTGAGGTATTTATTACCTTTATTTGGGTAGTTTCGATAGCGGTGGTTTATTTAATAATAAATATCGCGGCCACAGCGCCATATAGTGCCACACTAAGCAAGGCTTGTGTCGTGGACACCAGATAGTTGATATACTACATTTTAGATCAAAATGCAATAAACTACATACTTACACACACCATCAAAAAAAACTCATCAAATTTACTTTTTGTCGCCATTTTTTTCGGTAGATGCGTCGTCTAGCTCTGGAATAAAAATCCACTTACCTATATTTACACTGCCTGTCAGCATTATCTTCCATCTTACACCTCCACTCCACTCCGTTGGCTTCGGCTTCGTCCGAACTCTCCCGAAGTTGCACGAGCGCGAACGAAGACACGAAGGACGGTTGGAGTTCAAACACTGATGGGCACTATTTACTATTGAACTGTTTTATAACACTATTTGATATCCATTATTGGTTTAAATGTCACTGGTTTGGTATAGTTTTTTTTTTTGTGTTTGTGTCTTGGTTAGTTACTGGGCAAAAAATTCGGAAAATGAAACATTAGTTAGTGTTTTAATTTGAGATGTACTGGCGAAGATACCATTACGATTGGAAGCCATGTTGTCAACATTCACTATAATTATTTTTCGATCATTTTGAAATGTCAATAATAAAATTTGTTAATAAGTACAACTAAATACATAACTTAGATTTTAAACATCTTAATCTAATAAACAAGACAAGTACAGAGTATTTTCTTTATTTTTGTTTCAAGCAATAACATCACACCTATGTTCATGTTGAAGTTTCTTTGCCATAGTAACAAAATATTTTCTAAGTTAATTTGGTAGTCAAAGTTTATATCTTGTGGATTCAGGCCCTAATGACTTGTGTACATAAGTATAGTCACGCACTGCTCCTTAGAATCGGAGTGGGGAATTACTAAATTATTACATTACTTAGTGGACTTCTGCTTCCACGAACTTGAGAAGGCTAACAAAGTAATTAGTAGATGTTACTCATTCATTTAGGAAAAGTCAACGCAGAAGTATTTGTTGTAAGTTTTCTTTCCGGTAGTAATTACTCAGGAGCTTATTGTGTTTGGACGGCAACATGATAGTAATATTTTATCATACCGAAGGCGTAATATCGCTGTCACATCTCAGCTGAATATTAATCTTAGTTTTCTTACTACGGTCACCCTTTCTTTACCCAATAAAGCCATAGGAAAACAAATAACACACAATATAATATCAACCCTAACCTAAGATGTTACGATAAGAAGTTACTTTGCAAACGCTAAGCACGTAGCAACCGTATTTTCACTGCTACGTCGCTACGCCGTAGCGATGTGCTACGGCGTAGCGGCTGGGGAAATGAAGTTGTTCAATATTGCTCGCGACATTGAATGACACTTTGTCGTCGATGATAAAAAGTATTTTATTTCCCTATGGTCCACGTCTTGGGTTATTTATCTTGGAGCAAAATATTGAAGGTCGGTGTGTAAACAACTTGGAAAGTTTGTATCTCTCGCAGTTGTCTTTGGTTTCACAGTTTTGATGTAGATACCATTTACTTCAGTAAGGTATGCCCTAGGTATTATATGTATGAAATTAAATACATATATAATTGAAAATAAAATGCCTTGCTCAATAATGGTCAGTTTTCAATTAATATTTTTTACCGAACCAAAAACACAAAAAAAGTCGGTGACCTTTGTTTGAGAGATTTAGTTTTTTTGTCACCGTCTTTGGAGGTTATTTTTCACTTTTTTGTGGTTTTTAAAGTCGGTTTTTTTTTTGTAAAAAGATTTTTATTTTTCCATTTTTAGATGTTCTCAAATAAATATATGTCATGAATTTATGGCCAGCCTTGAGAAGTGATCACCTGGAGTAAAGAGAGCTACCAGAAGCCGTGTGCGTTAAATTTGAACGAATCGATCGGGCTAAGACTAAAAGATGCAATGGTTGCAATCCCATACCTCCACCTAGTACTACGTTTCAGGCATTAAAAGGTTTCGGAGATATGGAGCGCCGTACGCTGCCTCTAATATCAAGCTGGCCGGTTAGGTACAGTCCATAAACTGCAGGGTACCCCTCGAAACAGCTGTAATCGACCTTGGTAAAAAAAAATTGCAAAAGATCGTGTCAAAAGTTTGGCAAGCATATAAGGGTGTATCAGATTTGGACGCCAACAAATTAATAAATAGACCACATGACGGTAGATCGTTGAAGGAAATAACTAAGAAATCTGGCTTCTCATAATGAAGATCACACATGATACACCTTAAGCAATACAATTAGAACACTTGCGTCATGTTGTAATACAGCACCGAACATAGTGCTTTGCAATTTAAGACAGTTTGAAAGTCTAACCATGAGACCTCATTACCCCTTTTTTTTTTTTTTGTTATCTGCCCATGGTGATGGAGATGGAGATTCGGCCAAAAGTCTTCCACTTTTGGCCGAAGGACGTGGTGTTCCGTCGCTTCCGCGGACAAGTGCCACTGGACAGCTTACACAAGTGAAGTGTGACAGTGAAGTGTTACTAACATAGTTTTAGGTCTTATTTATTAACACATTTAATTAAATATGTTAGTTTATACGGTATTATATGGGTCATTGTAGCCTGAAATAAATAAATTGAATAAGATAAAGAAGAAAAAGAATGAAAAACGCATTTCGTAACAAA
Organism: Xestia c-nigrum; assembly: GCA_916618015.1. Lineage (NCBI taxonomy): Eukaryota > Metazoa > Arthropoda > Insecta > Lepidoptera > Noctuidae > Xestia > Xestia c-nigrum. The sequence continues at coordinate 4,580,546 of OU745245.1, read as the reverse complement.
TCATTTACAAAAGTACACATTACAATGAAGACAATTTTACCTAAAAAAAACACAGCACTCAATATTCCCCTATAACCTTTTCGTACCGAGAGGGAACTTTTTACTCCAACAAACGGTTGAACATTAAAAAGGCTCATATTAACTCCTCACTCTTTGATGTAGGAGTGTGAACGGGTTCTAAAAGGTGTGAACAATTAGTCGAGCGCAGGGAAAGGCTGTGAGCAGTGACCATTTAGCTAAAAAGCAGAGGTTTCAAACTAGTTTTATTGTATCTTGAAAATGTACTGTATTTTAAAGTAGGACTTGCTAAAAGATTGAGACTTTTTTGGAGTGACTTCATGAGAACCTTCTCTCTCTTTAAGGAATAAAAAAGGCAACCTCACTACTGCTGCGCCATTCGGGTCGTCTCAACGTGGGTGTATTACCTAACTCTGCCTATCACATTAGGGACTACAGGAGTAACGTTATGTACGGTCGAACAAGCTATTTGGTTTACACTTTACAATGTAATTTGTTGGTTAAACTGTAAATCAAATAGCTTGCTCGACCGTACTTTGTAATAGATTGATAGAAATCAGTTTTTCAGTAGTCAATCCAATATTTTCAACCGACTTCCAAAAAGAGGAGGTTATCAATTCGTCTGTATTTTTTTTTTTTTTTTTTTTTTTTTTTTTTGTGTTTGTTACCTCCGTACTCTCGACTGGGTGAACCGATTTTGATGGTTCTTTTTTTGTTTGAAAGCTAGTGCTTCCCGTTTGGTCCCATTTTAGTTTGCTGAAGACCTGATGCTGATCTTCGGAGATATACAACGGAACTCTTTAAAAATACACAGCAAATCTGCAGTGATTGCTGCCATCGCTTGTAGGTTCATTGTTTATACTATATTATGACGTAACATCACGCCTGTACACTCTGAGGGGGTACGCACATGTGTAAAATACACCCGATTTCGAAAATATTTGTTACCTCAGTACTTTCTACTGGGTGAACCGATTTTGATCGTTCTTATTTTATTTGAAAGCTGGTGCTTCCTGTGTGGTCTTATAATCATCAAATCAGTAGCTGATGATGGGATTCTGGAGAAATAGAGAGAATTCTTCACATTTTATAGGCACACTAGAAGCGGTTTGGGTAGTTTTAGGAATTGTACTTTCTCGAAGTGATCCCAATTCAATTTGATGAAGATCTGATGAAGAACTTCGGATATGCAGCGGAACTCCTCAATAAATGATAGCAAATGTACTTGGATTGCCGAAATCTCATATCTGTCTATTGTTTACACCAGTTCATAACATAAAATCACGCCGGTACGCTGTGAAGGGGTAAGCACATGTGAACCACTAAAAAGTGAAAAATAAAAACTTTTTTACAAAAAATAAAACCGACTTCAGAGAAAACAAAAAAGTGAAAAATAACTTCAGAAAAAACGCTTCAGAAGTCGGTGACAAAAAAACTAAATCAATCAAAAAAAGGTCACCGACTTCTGAAGCGTTTTTTCTGAAGTTATTTTTCACTTTTTTGTTTTCTCTGAAGTCGGTTTTATTTTTTGTAAAAAAGTTTTTATTTTATTACCTTCATCATGGTCGCTGTTGGAATGTTAATCATATTTGTCACAACCCAGATCTCTCTCTACAGCTAATTGTGGGTTATCATTGTTTACTTATTTGCAAATTGGGTGATAATCACTGAATACGAATAGTTATTATTACGAATTCACTGAGCTGATTGTATTCAGTTCAGTGAATTAGTGGACCATTTATTTTAAAATCAATGACTGAGTAATAATACAAGTGAATTAATGATGTCCTACTCCGTCATGACTTTTTAGTTTGCTTTAATAAAATATTTATGGCTGCATGACACAAATTACTACAAAATGATGTTCATTTTGTAGTAATTTCGTCCTTCCACTTAAATGTAAGTTTACGAGTCACCTGCACCAGTTCGCTATTTAAAACCTCGTTCTGTAAAATAAAATAAATAAAACTAAAGTAAGTTTATTACGTATCAATTTGGTCAATAACCAGAACAATCGTTACAGGTAGTCAGTGGCCCAAAAAGTCTGACAACCAAGTCTTACCAAAGGGTATCGTATTACCAAGTACTAATTGGTTCGTGGAGGACAGATAGGCAGTCGCTCCATGGAAAATACTGGTATTCAGTTGCATCCGGTTAGACTGGAAGCCGACCCCAACATAGTTGGGAAAAGGCTCGGCAGATGAAGTTCTATATCAGTCAGTGAATAATCAAAAATTAACTACAAAGTACTGATTTATCATCATCATCAGTCTATAATGTTCCCACTGCTGGGGCACGGCCTCCTCTCAATGAGAGGGAATGACTGATTTATAGGTTACCTTATTAAGCTTTACACTGCACGATTCTCACAAACGCGTAAGATGGCGTACTTCGACTGTGAAACTTATTGTGTCACTTATAAATTAATATACAAACCAAAAACTTCCTTCAGATACCAAAAGTTATTCCTAACATGATATAACTTAGTTCAAAGCAACCAAATTTTAACTGATTACAACTCTGAATACGAAAACGCAAATTAGGCCAAACCACGTACACCTACCTAGAATTATTAGTGGGTTCATACGAAGGCAGCCATTTGCAAAACAGCGTCGGAGGTAAAGTAATAAATAAGTAAGCAAACAAATGTTTTGTTAGTTTACCCTTCGTTATACTCTATTAGATATATTAATCTACATTATATTTATATTGGTTTATCTTATGATCATTATAAGATAAACCAATATAATATAGGGTTGCGAACCGTAGTTAAGATTTGTAATTGTGAGCCTCATTTACCCTATTTACGAGCTCGCAGCTACTATTTATTGTTTTGTTGGTTTAGGCTTGATTTAAGAATAGGTTTTCTCCGTAGTTTCGCCAACGTGGACGTCAGAATATTTCTCACGGGAACTTACTCATCATCTACCTAACCCTTTCCCAACTGTTTGGGATCGGTGAACGGCATCCAGTCTTACCAGATGCAGCTGAATACCAGTATTTTACATGGAGAGACTGCATGCCTTACCTCCACAACCCTGTTCGTACTGGACACTACTGGGTAATAGAATACCCCTTCCTAGGACTGGTTGTCAGACTTTCGGGACTACCTGTAACAACTGTCAAAGATCTATGATGGCAAATTGCTTAGCCCGCATTACCAAATAACCACTTTAAAAATCAATGAAATAACTCCAAACTGAGCAGAACAAGATAAATGATACACTAAGCAAGCAATCCCAGTGGTTATATGAATATGACCGTATTTCGCAAACACACTGGTTCGCATCAATACGCAGATTACCATCCTAACGTCCATTTATATCAGAAACTCGAAGCTAAAATAACAATTTACAAAACACAATTTTTATATCGCGTATTTTGATATTTTTCGAGGCGTTATTAATCTTGTAACCAACACCTTTTTAGGCAAAAATTTGGTTAACAAATTGTTTAAAGCCAAGTTAGGCACTTTTCACACGCGTGGTTTGCGTATAACCTGTGCCGCCACTATTTTTTTTTGAGGACATGATTTATACAAGCTGTCATAAATCATATCGTAAACATGTCGCAGTGTAGTCGTGTGCACAACTGCATACAGACGAGTTTCCGCCATGCGGTCGCATATTTGGTGACGCGTTTGGAAATGAATTGTTTCTCAAATTGATACAGTACACCAATTTGCAGTTTTACAGACATTTCATGGAGCTGTCAAAGAATGGCTGTTATTTGAAAGTAAAATTCAGGCAGTGAATTTGCTAAAAAATAATCCAGGAATGTATTAACGATGTCATTTCGGCCATATTCCTTCGAATAAGTTCTAACATTTAATGAAGAAAGTTTTGTCTCCAAATTGTGATGACTGTGGAGTAATTAATGATGTTTTTCATATCTTGATGGAGTGTGTCCAGAATGAAAATAGTAGACCTAATGTTTTTGGACGATAAAAAACGAATAATATTGGCATTTGTTATCCATCCTTGCTTTTCCAGTGTCCGATAAAGCAAAAGAATTGTATGAGCTAGTAAAAAGTAGATTGTAAGTTAGTGCTAAATAGATCGTAAGTAATTTGCTTTTCTGTACTGGGCGATGTGGTCGCTAAGCGACAAAGCCCTTTAATCAAATAAATAAAAATATTAACAATAATAATAAATAATAATATTCATTTATTTCAGATAACATGATCCATAAAGAGCAAAATTAAAATAAACAAAATTATTAATAATAAAATAAAGTAACATTAAAATCAAGAAACTAAAATAAATTACCATAAAATCAGATTTAAAATAAGATGAAATATTCAAATTAAAATAAGATAAAACAGAAATTATAACATTAAAATTAGTCTAAGATAAAATTAAAATTAAACATAAAATAGTTCAATACAAATACATACAATCAAAACACAGTCACAATGTTTTCGGACGACCAACCGTACCAACGTTGGTCTCAGTGAACGTCATAACAGTCAAATTAGTTTCCGTAGTAAATATTTACTAACTATAAAAACTGCCCGGTATTTTCATCGCACTGACGGAAAACTGTGCCTGTGAAAAGGGCCTTAGGGGGGTAGTGCTTCCCTATTTGCGAAGGTGACTAGAGCTTGTATTAGTTATTGTAAATTAATCATCATCATCATCATCATCATCATCAGCCTATAATGTTCCCACTGCTGGGATACGGCCTCCTCTCAATGATAGGGAATGGGGGAATGGGCTATAATCTACCACGCGGGCCCAGTGCGGATTGGTAGATGTCACATGTCTTCGAATTTTTGGTTCTAGGACATGTCGGTTTCCTCACGATTTTTTCCTTCACCGTTTTGAGAGCAGCGGTGATGAAATAAATTACACAAAGTAATGCGCCTGTCTGAGTTCGAACCCACGACTTACTGTTCGTAAGTCGGGGTCGCCACCACTGGGCCACCGCTGCTCTCTCGCTCGCTCTCTTGTAAATTAATGTTACTTCAAATTAGTAATTACACTAGAATTTATAAGTGGTTTTGTAATTAATATTCCTGCTTCGGTTACAGTAATTGGTTATTGAAAACAGAATTAGGTGAAGTAATATTAAGATTTTAAGATGTATGGATGGGTGTTTGTTACTCTTTCACTCAAAAACTACTGAACGGATTTGGAGGATTTTGTCCACTAGTAAGATTCTATGGGACAATGTTATAAATCTTCACGCGGGCAATGCGGCTGGCAGAACCTAGTGTTATAGTGGTTAGTTATTATAAATTTTCAGGTAGAATCACAGCCAGTTATTATTCATCATCAGCCAACTATTATTCAGAATTTTCAGAATTCGCAACGATGTTGTAAAGTTTCGGGAAAATGAAGTTTTCAGAATAAATTGAAATCAGATATGTGCCGATGTATTGATCGGCGCATACTTTCTGTGAATATCTAGATACCGCTTGCGATACGTCCAACCACTGAATTTGTATCATGGATATATATTTAGAATGAATTATTTGATTACCTGTATGGAAAATACGTTTTTTTTTATTACTTTTATTGCATGCCCGTTTCAATATATTCTGGAATAGGTTAGGTAGGTTTGTTTATGGTATATGGCTGAATGAAAGGCATTTACATGTGGCTGAGATGAGACTGCTAAGAGGGGTGCGTGTTGTTCCGCGAATGAATAAAATAAGAAATAAGTACATACATAAGAGGAAGTTTGAAAGTGGCGCCGGCTACTAGATGATTATTCATGTAAAACTACTGTGGTGAAATACATACCTACCAATGTAATCATTAGATTTGTTACTTGATAAAGAAATGTAGCAGCATGTTTATTATTAGAATAAGATATATTTTTTTTTTCTGTTTACTTTTTGTTGAGGGAGGAAGATGTGATGATATGCATATGTGGGTACATTGATAATGTAAGTGTGGTATGAAAGAATACGAATATACAGCAGTCATTACCCAAGCTTGTCGTTTGATTCACGTTCTACATAACTTTACACCGGTGACTGAAAAGTTGTGTGGTAATCGGTTGACTTAGTGTGGGAATGTGTTGCGGCGGAATAAGGAAAGTTTAGAGGAGAGATAGGGATTTTGATTTTAGAGAAGTATGGAAGACGTAGACATGCATAGTGATAAGGGCAGGAGCATGATGATGGTATGGTTATGAGGCTTATTTCTTTTAAGTAATATAAAAATACACCAAAATAAATTCCTTGATAAAAATGCACTGTCGTTCTGTTATAGCGCGTTAATGAAAGCGGGCACTAGATGAAGGTATACATTATCTTAACTATCTTTCTTTTTTTACTTACCTTTACTAGCGGAGTAGTATCAAAGAATTGATGTTTTTCATATCTATTCTTAGATATTATAAAAAAGTAAAATAATGACCGAATTGTCTAAGCCAAGAAAATGTAGATTTCAGTTTTTTAACTTTCAAACGAATAAAAATACTTCCTAACTGTCTCCAAGAAAATATATCACCATTGGTTTTCTGCTCCGAAATTTAACAATTTTACATATTCAACCAAATCTTAAATAAAACAAAAAGCCACGTCAAAAAGTCTTTATATTCCAATGAAAAATTTCTGGAATATTCTGTTTCCAGGAGAACATGAATAAATGAGATGTACACTTAGGAAAAACAGCGCAATTTTTCTACAAATTACATCGCAAGACAAACGTATCTTTGTAATGAATTTGAGGAACAGTAGTAGAAAGAATTCATTTTTCCGACATTTTGTAGAGTATCTTGTTTGCAGAATAAATTGTTTGTTCTTGACATATTCACGAATGTAGTATTTCTTTGTGTCTACAGAAAAAAAAATCGGCACAAGGATTGTAAGTTTAAGAGCAGACAAAGATCAGCATGAACGACTGGGCTTTAAATCATGATATTTTGCGAAACCATTCATTTTCTAAAAAGGATAAAAACTATTGAAAACAGTACTCACGCCTATAACCCTTGAAGGTTAGGGCAGAGCTGTACCTTTGAATACACCCGCATTTTGCCTGTTACGTTTAAGTTACACGAAAAAGAGGGAGAGCCTATTGCCAAAAACTGGGCACAAATTCAGATCCCGTGGCTCCTACAATAAAAATCCTAATGGAAAAATCCAACAACAATAGTTTCAATTCCTTGGCGCGACCAAGGAATCGAAACTACATATTGAAGTAAGTACAAAAACCACAAGACAAGAAAATGTAATTACTTGTTGTAGAAAAACACATTCTCATTTGTTGTACACACTGCTACACTTCAAGCTATCCATTACCAGGATTAAATGGCTTTGCAAATACAAATATAGATTTCCAATACAATGAGAGATCGGCATACACTGGTGTTGTATAGCTTGACTGTCGCCGTGCGTACCATTGAAGTCCCTTCCAACAGAGCGTCGGTGATCAATCTAAATAGAGATTTAAGGCGATTACATGAGCTAAACGCGAGTTTTATAATTACTAAATGTATATGATTCACTGCTATAAACAAGACCAGAAAAATATATGATACTCTTCAGGATATAAGCTAGCAACTTACTGTTTTAAAAACATAATACAGTAAATTTGGCTCGATGAAAAGAAATCACGAACTTATCTCTAAAAATATCTTTCAAACAATAAAAAACATACTAATATGCATGCAATCATTTTGATTTTTTGGCAAATAATTCTACAAGCAATATATTAGCATGGTATTGTTTCAGTATTTTAATCCAATCAACAGTTTTTTTGTAAATCGATCGAAACCACTCATTTCGCGCTATTTGGCCCGCAGTGGCTGACGTAACAACCACTTTGTAGTGCAAGCTCGATTAGAACTTTATTCTAACAGCATTTCCAACGAAGTTTGAACCACCACAAATAGAGTTGCTAATTTAGCTCGTCTAAGCGCCTTAAAACGTTTTGCAACTAAATTGGCATCGGATTCCAAAGAGGTGTGGTGGAGCTTCGGAATCCGATACTAAACAGTTAATATTGAAGCTCTATAACATTCCTATAAATCAGTGGTAATTACCGATTGATTAGTGTTAGTTCGAGACGGTTTTGATGAACATTCATTGATTTAACACAGATTATTTGCAATACAGTTTCTTGCCATAACTACCGCTCTCAAAACGATAAAGGATGACCACGTAAAGGATCGGGCATGTTTAAGAACAAAAAATTTAAAGATATGTGGCATCCATCAGGATCTAGTTGCCACGGGGAGTCTGTGCTTCAGCAGTAGGATCTTTATAGGCTGATAAGTCATTTCATAAGTCATTTATTTCTTAACAAAAAACATTGTGTAGAAAAATTTAAAATTAAATTATAATAAGGTTTCGACAGTAATAACAAAACAAACTTAAAAACTAGAAAAGAAAATAACAATAGCACCTTTTTACAAAAAAAAAATTAATAGTCGAATAAATAAAAAATAATAATAATAACAACGTCAAAAGATGGAAATAACAATTTTTACAATAATAAAATTAATGGTCACAAAAAAAATATACATGTAAATCAAAAAAATTGTCAAAACTGAAATAATAATGACAAAAGATATGAATAATAATAGCTCCTTATCAAAATAATTAAAAATATGATTATTATGATTAATGATTTGAATGTACTGTGCATTGCCATCCTAAACTATTTCATTCTTGAATTATTATTTAGCTGGTCCAGTCTAGCCGGATACAGCTGAATATCTGTATTTAACATGCTGCGACTGCCTATCTGACCTCCACAACCTGGCTATATAGTACTGGGTACCCCTTGGTCAGACTGGTTGTCAGACTACCGGGCCACTGACTTGAACTACTTAATTCTTGAATACACAAACACAAACACATTATGGCGCTGTATGTGTCGTAGCCAGTGCGGTCTAATTGCCCTACATTCAACCTCCGTTTTCAAGTTTCAATTTTGGAACAACTTTATTCTTTTAAAAATTAAATAAAGCTTGGCACCTTTTCTGGCCTGCGGTCGTTTTTTACTTTTTTACTGTCGGAATAATTAAATGAATTGAAGCAGTTGGTTTTTTTTGTGTTGGTTGATCGAACGATCATATTTATTTATTCATCACTTATTTAGAATGCGTAACAATGGATAAACACAGATAAAAAAAAAAATTGTGAATGAAAAACTATCACGTAAGTGAACTCCTTCACTTACAGGAGACCACAGCATGCATAATAGAATTTATAAAGGGTGTAAAACACCTCTTAACGAATACGAAAGGCACTTGTTCTCCTCGTCATTCTGATCATTTTTTTGTTCTACACTATACCTGGGAACCTTCTAGTTACGGAGATATTGGGGGTCAAAGTTTCAAGATTTTGACAAGTTTTTTTTTAAATACCACTTTTTATCGCATGATTTTTACTTTAAATATCTCTACGACCCCCGTACTATTTAATCCATCCATCCGCACAATGTTTTGAGTGTGTTACATTGAGTTATAGCACAAAACATGATTTATAACCTCAAAAAAAAAGTTGTTTCCCAGCAATATTTTTTGCGTAAAGTTACTTAGTTTGATATACAGAATGCTTGGTTAACGGCTTTGTGATGAGGTGAAATACACCCTGTATTTAAGCCAACAAAGTTATAACACTAATTAATACATATCGAAAAACAAAACCGATAAATCTATAAGACATTTTTTAATTCTTTACAAGAGATTCACAGCTGCAAAATTGATTAATGTGCAAGAACCACCAAGTAACATAATTCTATTCATATATCAACCTGTCACCTTAAGCCCCTCATAGCAAGAGCACACAGTGATGACATAAGAGCCACTCCCCAAGGTAGGACGAACAAACATACTCCACGGCTTCACCAGTGCGTTAGAAATTCATGACGGTTCTTGTTCGCAGTGTGAGCTGAAGTGCTGAACTTCAGGCTCCCACTTAAGTGCAGTTAGTAAGTCAATAGCTAGGTCGCGGTAGCCGGTAACAGATGATTGGATACAGGAATATTTTTTGCAATAATAATTAATAGCTGATATCGGGATCTTTGCCAGCTAAGCAAGTTATTTTAATTTTAATTCGTATTTATCTGAACTGCCTACATACATTGCTCCTTTTGTATTTTTTTTCGGATTGGAAATCATCATATACTTAACTTCTCTCACTCTAGGCGGAGCGAGTCTGACACTCTCTGTCAGAATTTTACTGACTAAAACCCATCCATGTTCCTTCCTCGTCATTTACCACGGTATCTCTTTCGAACAGTCCCGCAGCCCCGGCACGTTGGCACTAACTTAGTCTTAAGATTTTTAATATGTATGCTAAGATATTTACAAAGTATGGACATTACCTCTAGTCTGAAATAAACATTTTTTTCAATACACTTCCCCGAAAACTGGTTCTTTTCGCACTACGACTAAGTTCAAAATCCAGTGTATTTCAAACGCGTGCATTGCATGTTTTTCTACACATGTGCAGAAAAAACATGAAAAATGCACTATACTTAGTCCAAATTGGTTCATTGCATAATTTAAAAAAAAACATTCACGTAGACTATAGAGTCAGAGGTGTTTTTTTTTTTATTTCGGAAAAGCGATCTACGTTTTCTTTAAGTATAACACTTTTTGAATATTCAAATAGTCTTTATAAATTCAATATCGTAGATAAACATGATTACTTATAACGAATATTTACTTTTATAAACAAATCAACATTTATTTGTGTTCTAAATTCAAAAATAAAATAAAAAATATATATATATATTAGACTGAACGGCTTCATACCTTTGCCTCTCCTTCAACCTGGCGAAAGCAAAGCGCGGAATAAAATAAAATTTAAATCATAGTCTCGTGACACAAATATCTCACATTATTTTATTTTATTTCCTCAAAAGTGTATTGAAAAACGTCGTTTGATACACGTGGACATTTGTTATTGCAGGTCTCGGCTCAGACTGAAAGCCGACCCCAACATAGTTGGGAAAAGGCTAGGCAAATGATGACACTCACGCTTCCGAGCCACTTCCGAGCAATGAAGATTGTGCTACAGCAACACACTCGGCAACCATGCCATATCGCCCCTAAAAAAGAGTAACTCGACCATATTATGAACAACTTTCATTTGTTTTGCCTGCAGTCAATATCGCTCGAGCAGTTATGTCGTGAAACAAAGGTAAAGTGCATCAATATCAATAAAGGCTGCGTCATACGAAACTTCAAATAAAACCAGTTTGAAACTTAGTTCTCGTCAATCACTAGAGTGAAGTCGTTAAGGCTCTTGCAGATGCGTATAGAGTGATAGAAGTTCGAAGAATAGTGATTGATGATGATTTTCTTGTGTTTCATTGTTTGTTTTGGATGAGTAAAGTTAGACCACTATAAAGTCTGATATTTGTCGAGTGTATCAGTAAGACTGATCTAACAGTGACTATTACGGAGAACCGTAACTGTGGTGACCCAGTCACTCAAAATTTTAAAAACAATCAGGTCACAACAAAACCTTTCATGTTCATCAAGATGAATGTGTTATCGACCAAATCAAAAATAGATTTGGCTAGTCATACGTTCGCACAGGATTTTATAGTTGAGTTATATTTTATTGGATCCAGTTTGCAAACAGAATTAACGCACTTTGAAATAACAATTAATTTCTGCTCCGACCCCAGAAACCGGACACTTTAACCAACCTAATCCAAACTATTTTTATTTAACTCCTTTTAGATTCCTATTTAATTTACAAAATGGACCGTCGATTAATTAAATTTTACTTTAAACCTAAGTAATCGAATTAAACTTTCTTTGTGTGCACTGCAAAATTCGCAAAAGTTCTTTACGCACTTTACCTCTGTCGGATTTCACACTGCCATTTTATTTTTTCAATAAGATTTTCACAGACAATTTTAAAAACGACATCTTAAAAACAGCAAGCTCCAAATTAACCAAAGATCACCGTAGAAGATGACCCAATCTTCGGGATAAGAAACAAAATACTATTCCTGTTAGTCCGCTTCGTAAGCCTTCCCCTTTAAGTGAAAGGAACAAACATCGTCCAAAGTAAACGTTATAGTTGACATAGTCGAGTTCTTGACGCGAGTGGGTGTGATAGCTGCAATAAATTAGCCTTTTTCTCTCTACTCGTGCCACTAACAAACACGTTTCTTTTTATTTTTTGAGAATTCTCGATCTCGTATGCAGGCTAGCAATCTTCTTACGACTTTTATTAATGTAAAAGTCTGTAAAGATTGATTTTTGTTAATTTTTCACGCAGAAACTAATGAAAGGATTTGGATGAAATTGAAAATATATTGATAACTAGCTTCTGCCAGCGGCTTCGCCCGCGTGAAGTTTCAAAATTGGGGTTGAGTGAGAATATTATAAACGTAAGAGTAAACAAATATAATAATAACAAATCTCCGAACTGCTAAGCTATCGGGAGTTACACGTGTTATTGTGAGTCAACTATAAAAGATAGACATATGCTGTCTTGGGATATTTTTTATATAATTTTATGTGGAATATTTCCGTTATACATGATTTCTATGTAGCTTTAACCATTAAGGCTGCACACGCGACGGAAGCTAAAAAAACCAAGTAACTTCTCCCGTTTTTCCCAACATTTCCTTTCACTGCTCTGCTCCTATTAATGGTAGCGTGATGAAAAGTATACTATTACCTGCTCAGGAGTATGTAGAATAATTGTACAAGTTTCGTTAAAATCCGTCGAGTAGTTTTTTTTTATATAAATAACATACAGACAGACAGACAGACAGACAAAAATTTTACTGATTGCATTTTTGGCATCAGTATCGATCACTAATCACCCCCCGATAGTTATTTTGTAAATATATTTCATGTACAGAATTGACCTCTCTACAGATTTATTATAAGTATAGATAGATAGACCCTTTTCCATTTACAACAGTTGAAAGAAGATTACTAGCCTGTAAACTTAACTGTTTTGCTGACTGTACTGGAACACTTAATTGATAATTTCGATGTCCGTGAAATTAATTTATAACCTGTAATATTGCCAGGTTTCGTCGTTTTATAAAATGACAATTTTCTAATTTGTTTTCCCCGAAATTCAGTGGATTGACGTCAAGTCGAAGGTCTGATGTAATTACGTTCAGTCTTTCAGTGGCATTTTGATCGGGAATACAATTTTGGGAAACGCCTGATCTTCTCTAAGTTAATTTATTATGGAGAACGATTGGAATTATGATCCGTTATATGTGCCTAACCTAAGTTATGTAACTGCTAAATCCAGTTACAACATTAAACCTACACGATTGTCTCAATTATAGTTGAGTAGCATATTACGAGTAATATTTTGTATCTATTTAGTTTGCTAAATGTTCTACATTATAATAATTATGTGCTAAAACGTTGAAATAAATAAGGCCTTCAAACTAAGTTAAACCGTTGCCAAAATCCGTAACCCAAATTGATACAAATCAGGCTGTTACTAAATAACTGATAATCATTAACATAACTGACTCGCTCAGCGGAATAGTGGCCCAAGCCTTGCACATGGAGAGAATGAGAATTAATTATCTGAGAACTACATCAGTACTGATATTTTAGAACTTTCTCTGGTTATGTAAAAATAAACGCCATCTTTCAAACGCTACTGAAACTAAATTTTAGGCCACTATAGTTTTAAAGATCCATAGTCTAGTATACAAATATCTACTTAAATCTGTTTCTATTTTGTGGATTACGCCACTCTTCTGCTGAGCGACTCAACTATCAATAAATATAAATCGGTACATCATAAAATAAGATCACGCTTATCCCCAAGGTCAGAGAAGTACCCACACCCAACCAAACTATTTTAACTCGTATTATAGAATTTCCTAGTGAAAAACCCTGTTTAAGTGAAATCAAAGTACTTAATAACCAACAAAATCAAAACGAGCAACAAATATACCAGTCAGTGAATCAGCTGACCGTTTGGAAGGTAGCCAGCACCGCGGGTCGATACAGCCGCGACGACCCGTCTAGTCTAGCATACGTACCGACGACTGGTGTTTCCACCCTGCTGGCGACCCCATTCGGTGTTTGTACCCCAGTTGGAGTTTATTGGTAGCTAAAGATTTTATTGCTCAGGTGGTGTTCTCCATTTGTATTAGATACTTTGTTCGTAAAGAAGAAAAGAAAGACAATAGTTCCTACAACATATTGACTCCTAATAGAAAACTACGTCTTCTAACTAATAAATAATCTATTCATGAATTAATCCTAGAGAAATCCGATTAGCGTAGGGGCTAAGTGTTTATCTTTCTAACGGATTAATAGCCTAGTGGAAACAACACGGAAAAATATATCTAAAACCGTTCTTAACCAAGAAATATTACCAGATTACCTCATTGGTCGTAAAAGCGACCGCTAAGCATGACGTCCTTTTTTTTCGGATGGGAAATCATCAAATGACTTCTCCCACTCTGGGTGGAGCGAGAGGGAGTGTCAGACTTTTACAGACTAAAACCCATCCATCTGCCTTCCCTGCCCTTTACGTTCCGGGGCCCACGGTTTCTCTTTCGAACAGTCCCGCAGCCTCGGAAGCATGAGGTCCTGGGTTCGATTTCCGGGTCAAGCAAAATGTTATTAGGTTTTTCTATCAGGAATTTCTCAGTAGCAGCAACGAAGTCTAGATTTGTGCCTGATAGATAGGTATAGGCTCACCTCCTATTATATGAGTGACTTAAACATAACTGGCGAAATACGGATGTAAAGAAAGAAAGAAAGAAAAAATATTTATTCGTCGCAAAGTCATGACGTGCATCCAATATTAATAAAGTAAACATAGAACAATGCACTATGAGGGACACCTCTGCCTAACGCTTCGGGTATTACAGGCGTGATATTATGTATTACGTAATTTTCAAACAATTTTTACTATTGTGTTTTTTACTTGTTTTGGGTTCGGCGCAGCGTATACCTACTTCTCTATTAGTCGTTATTTCTGTAACTATGCAACCTTTTATTTATATCCAAAACGAAAATATTGACGTACAAAATATGGATTTGCAAATATGAGCAATAAATAGCATTGCGCTAGTTTTCCAAACGTGTTACCATTTCGCAATGGCATATGAATCAGAAAGTTGATCGAGACATTAGTTACCTGCAGCGAGGTATAAATTGGCATTCAGACAACATTTTGGCGCACCTTTAACTTTTGAATGTAAAGGCAGTGAGTTTTTTTATTTTAACTTTTTCCGGACTACATTTTAGACCTCTTGGTTACAGGGATATGATACAACAATGTGCTAAGTTCCTAAACACTCCATAAAAAAGGGATGTTATTAAGCAGCGTCCAATAGTCCTATTGGACGTTGCGAAATTCCGCATTTCAAAGCACCTCTACCTCTCACAATCCTCTTATTGTGTCGCTTCAGTCTTCCAAAACCATCTTACAAAAAACTTCGTACGAATTAAAAAAATAATTGTACAAATCAGTCAATTTTACGACAAAGAATTAATGTTTATTTCTGTTGGTCGAAGACATTAGGTGTTGGTTTTTTTTTGTCCAGTCTCAATAAAGAAAGTTTTAACGAGATGTCACTGGCATTTTCTAGCTGACTGATCCCTGAGAAGAAATAGTGCACAAACTCGGAGGTCATGATTCCTTTTGAAGTTCAATGTGAAGAGATAACAATTTGCTATGAATGAAGGTCTACCTTCAGTGATAGCAAATTGATATCTCTACACAGCTGGGATCGGTGGCTGCTTTCTTCACCCTCTTAGAAACAACTACCCGAAATGGTGGCCATTTCGGGTAGTTGCAGCCATGCTCTTATGGTTATTAGAAATACAACACATATCTGCCGATATACCAGTACCATACTAAAAGCATACGATACGACCATTTGCCATTTTCGAAAAAAAACAAAACCTCAAGTTTTCAAGAAAGTTTGCTTCAGAAATTCTTTTTTAAAGAAACCGAAGAAATAACCACTTAACAGCAAAAAATCTTGGTAAATTCTCGCAAATGGAGGTCTTCTGTTAATAAAGAATAAAAAAAAACGTTCACTTTATTTGCCTCAAGTTAATTTGTCTCAGCAGTCGACTAATGTATTTTGTACGCTGTATTTTCAATTATGAAATAAATAAAATTTTTAGGCGTTTTACGACGTCGCAGGTAAAGTATTTTTTTCAGCGAAGTAATTTTAATAAAGCTTTGATTATGTTATATTTTAATGTATACCTATATCTTGTAATACTTAAATAAGTATAAGCGGAGCAGGCGATAATAAAGAGCGCCTAAATACGAATAAGTGAGTCACATTATACTTCGTTTCGATCAAACCAGGCTAAAAATTTGTTTAGGCCTGAATTCCTATCGCTCTGACGCGTCGGTCGCGTACGTCGGTTGCGCGTACGTGTATACAATTGTTTTCTATATAGCACCTAACTGGGACCCTGACGTCAATGCCGCGTATTTGCTATCTACTGTTTATCTCGCTAACTTACGCGACCGACCGATAGCGTGTCAGGAATTCAGGCCGAGTCTAAACCACTATAACAGTAGAGAAAACCAAAGAAACCAAGTTTAGACTGTGTTAAACTGATAAAGCCAATCATGACATTACGATTAATAGAGAATAGTGAACAAGAAGACCTGCCGCGCGGACCCTAAATAAATTCGTCCCGATAACAATGAAATGTGTTTACAAGATAAATGTGTCTACAAGATAAATCGAATGTAGAATATACATGCATGTACTATATATTGTGTACCCATTTTTCATTGTGAAAATACATGCAACCTTCACAATGAAAAATGGGTACACATAAATCTTGGTAGATCTATGGAAACAATTTCAAAACCAATGCTACAAATATTGCAACAAAATGTTTAGAAACATTTAACAAACTATTTGTAACCTTATATCAGTTATTCAAACAATCTTGAAGCATACGACATCACAGCAAATTTAAATGAATATTGTCCACCATTTTGGCTTAAACGCGGCTCGTTTATGGTCGAGAATTACCTCTTAAACTAGCCGAAGAGCCCAAACAGCCTGTGAACATAGTTTTAGTTAAGAGACTAACTTGGTGTGGTGAAATTATTAGTAGTTTCAATTCAAGGGAGTCCTTTATAATGTTATCCGACTGGTGGGAATTTAGCTTCGGTAAGGTAGGAATTTAAAAAGGGCAGGGGAATTGCTCGTTGTGGTTTTTGTTTTTTAGTTTTCATAAGCCGCCGAATTGTAAAATAACAGCTACATCAAATAGGCCCAGTTCAGCATAATGCCGGGCAACTCGAGCCCGATGTTTATACTACTTATCTCTTAAGAAGGTACCTACAAACAAAAAAATCCGCCAAGTGCGAGTCGGACTAGTGATGCCTCGGGGTGCCCTTTTAAATTTCAATTATTTGTTCTTGTAGCGGCTACAGAAATAAATCATCTGTGAAAATGTCAAATGTCTAGCCATCACGGTTCATGAGATTATAGCCAGCGTTCGTGAGACAGACAGACGGACAGTTGTGTCTTTGCAATAGGGACCCGGTTTTACCATTTCGTTATAGAACCCTAAGAACCTTTTGTTACAAAAGATTTGACCTTTGCTGAACTTACGTTCGTACAAAAGTTTTGTATGAATGTAAGATCAGCAAAGGTCAATCAAAGGATCGAAAAGGGACAAAATATACCTATTACATTTTACTATACCTAGCACAGATACATAAAAATCAAATAAAAAACCAGAACTATCTAACTCTTATTATATTACGTGTAAAGGAATTGTTTTAGCATGATATACCCATACAAAGTAAATAAAACAGGACTACTGCAAAAATAGAAAGACTCCATTAACATAATCACGGCCTGCCTCCATTTTAATTACCCATTTCGTACACCTGACGCTGTCATGGCGGCCGATATGAATGTCCTTTCCTTTGTGTCAGAGTGACCTTTATTTTCTTAGCTATTAAGTTCATTTTAGAAGAAAAAAATATGTAAAAGGATTGTACGGTCAAGGTATTAGGGTCAGGCGACACGTGTGCCTGTGAAGACATAAACCTATGCATCCCTTAGCAGCTAGTGAGGGCTGAGGTGTAACGAAGCGTGAAAGTGTGAAACACCTTTTAAAGCTTCTGACAATTCTGTTAGAAATAGCTGTTATAGAGGCTCAAGTGCTGCAAATACTGGTTGACGAGGTTTTGATACCTAGGTATTTTTTTAGAATAGGCTTGTTAACTGACAAAATCTAATCCGTCACTTAGATTATCAAAAAATATTTGACCCGTATTTTTTCTTTAGTCACATAAACCAAAATTGACGAAGATACGACGCTTTTAAAATTCCCAATACGTCACTATTTGGTATCATTCTTAGTGAGTTCTGACGTCACGAGCCCACACTCCCGAGTTTTGATGCGCTTTATCTTTGTCAATATTCGTTGATTTACGAAAACAAAAAATACGTGTTCATTATTTTCCAATACTCTAACTGACGGACTAAATAGATTTGCAATTTATTGATGGTGGAAACTGCCCTATTAAACGATTTAAAAAGTACTGATTTAATTTAAGGCGATTAGACGAGCTAAATTAGCAATTCTATTTGTGGTGGTTGAAACTTCGTTTGAAACCGTCTCGAACTAACACTAATCAATCGGTAATTACCACTGATTTATAGAAATGTTATAGAGCTTCAATATTAACTGTTTAGTATCGGATTCCGAAGCTCCACCACACCTCTTTGGAATCCGATGGCAATTTAGTTGCAAAACGTTTTAAGGCGCTTAGACGAGCTAAATTAGCAACTCGATTTGTGGTGGTTCAAACTTCGTTGGAAATGCTGTTAGAATAAAGTTCTAATCAGCTTGCACTACAAAGTGGTTGTTACGTCAGTCACTGTGGGCCAAATAGCGCGAAATTAGTGCTTTCGATCCATTTATAAAAAAAAAACTATTGATTGGATTAAAAAACTAAAACACTATCATGCTAATAAATTGCTAATAGAATTATTTGCCAAAAACTCAGAATGATCGCATGTATATTAGTGTGTTTTTTTTTTGTTTGAAAGATATTTTTAGAGATAAGTTCATATATTTTTTATCGAGTCAAATTAATTGTATTATGTTTTCAAAACACAATCATGCTAGCATATATCTTGAAGAATATCATATATTTTTCTGGTCTTGTTTGTATCAGTGAATCATATGACGACTATTTATACGACTCGAATGGCGTAGTGGTAGTAAGGCTGCCTTACGTTCATAGGGTCCTGGGTTCGAATCCCGGTAGGAGCAAATGTTTGTGTGATGAGCATGGACATTTGTTTCCGAGTCATGGATGTTTATATGTATAATAAGTATGTATTTACAATATGTAGTATATCATCTATCTGGTGTCCACGACACAAGCCTTGCTTAGTGTGGCACTAGATAGCACTGTGTGTTAATGTCCAGCAATATTTACTTATTTTATTTATATACTTTTAGTAATGATAAAACTCGCGTTTAGCTCATGTAATCGCCTTAATATAAATGACACGTTTTTTGCCTTTAATAGCCCATCTCATAGTTCCAAACTGTACATGTGGCACATACATACTCGTAAATAATAAAACCTACTGCTGTTCTCTATCAGTTTACGTAACCACTTTATTTCGTGGGAAACGAAAATAGACTTAATAATTTTAGTTTTGTTACAGTTTAAATGAATAAAAAAAACCTCATTTAATAATCAAAATAACTTAAAAATCTTATTCAAGAAAAAAGCCAATCATTTGCATAAAATAAAGCAGTCATTTTCATCCAAGAATAGCTAACAAGTTTCATAAGAAAAAAATATACTCAAAATTTACGTAGGTGCCTTTACTCGTATCTCCCGAATAATTTCAAGCGCCATTCAAGTGAAAGGGTTTTCCTATCATACCAGTTTCACGCACAAGTAATTTTGAAAGGTAAAATATTCGTTTAGTACAGTTTGCAACATAGATTGACATTGTTTTGTTCACAGATAGACAGCTTACTGGTACAATGAGAAGTTTTCCTTTTGAAAATAAAAAAAAAACAAGAATAATATATGTGTTTATTTTAGGATTACAAGATGGTATGTTTCTATTTTTTTTAATGTACTCTTTCACAATGCTGTCTATTTGACCCAATGGTTGACTGGTAGAGAATGCCTTGTGGCATTAAGTCCGCCTATGTACCACTATTGTACATGAAGTTTAAATAAATAAATAAATAATAGTTTCCAAGAACTACATCACATCACTGGTATTCAGCTGCATACGGTTAGACTGGAAGCCGACCCCAACATAGTTGGGAAAAGGCTAGGCCGATGATGAGTTTCCAAGAACTCGGTAGATGGCGTTGAACTGACTAATTTACTAGAGACCAAAGCCAAATCGCTTGAAAAAACACACGTCACGTACGCTTGTTGACTGACACTTTCGTTTGCATAAGCTTCCGAATATAACCATTAGGTCCAAGTGAAATCATGTGACGTTCTGTTCCTTGCAGTAACGTACAGAGATCAGCGCCATCTATCCAGCGACTAGGGTAGAGTTAAAAACAAAATCCCTCATTCGAAAGCGATGGCAGATCGCATACCGCAGTGACAAAACGTAGGGCCGCTATAGATTTACCTAACTGATTGAAAACTCTACCGCTTATTGTGACACTAGCTTTTGCCAGCTGCAACGCCCGCGTGAAGTTTGATAATTGTCCCATGGCATCTTACTACCGAGAAAAAAACGTATCCAATGTTTTAATCTGCAATGCAAATTTTTATCGAAATCCGTCCAGTAGTTTTTGCGCGAAAGAGTAATAAACAAACATCCATACTCACAAACTTTCTCATTTATAATATTAGTAGGATTGCTTGGTTCCACCCGCAAACGGTGCGCATAATTGTAGCACTAGCTGTCACTAAGGATATGAACACAATAACAGATGGCTTGGTTAGCGCCTTCGCTACTTTGAAACACGCTAGGCGACTAGCGAAGGCGCTAAGTGCGCAGTGCGGCCGGTTGCGAAGATTCTAGAACGTTCGTTTCACTCTGTTTCTCTCAAGACGATTAGCTGGGCTCTAGGCACTAAGCAAGGCAATGTAGCCTAACAGAAACAACAAATGCTTATCGTGAAACTGAAGCAAAAAAGTACTGCTATCATCAAAGTTGTATCGCATTGTCGCTTGCGGTCATTCTCAACTGCAATAGATCGCCGTCCGTTCGTAGAATTGTCCCTCAAACAACTTTGAACTTTGGTTTTTCAGAGTAAAAGACGGATTCGTGAAAAGACGTCAACCGTTGTCAATTCCCTATCAATTGTGTTCACAACTAGTCGTTCAAACTTGAGTCTCTTTTATAAGTTTCTTTGCTAAAAGTTGGGACTTGAAGTTATAATTTATCGCTAAATTGATAATTGAATCATTGCTGTTGATTGACACAAAAGGCTAAAGGTTTTAATAATATTAATAAACCATTAATTTCAGGTAACAAAGACTCAAAGATAAATACTTTAATCTAAAAATATATACCAGTAACAATTTTTGTTAGCGTCAGTAACTTAAAACTATATTAGTAACACTTCACTTGCACGATGTTCAGTGTGTTAATAATTAGATAAAGATTACATTAAAAAAGGTCGTATGTGTTGTAGGAAATCATGAAGAACAAGATTCGAACACCCCATCAGGCACGTTGTATATGACGAAAAGATGTGGTATTCTTCATCGCATCATATGATGCTATTAACCTTTTCCAACGCTGTCAAATAGAGAACAAAATATATAACTAAAATGTTTGGATGTCGTGGTGTTAATGCAGTGACTACTTTGCTAAAAGGTTTTATATTTCCACCCGAGTTTTAACTTCGCGAAGTGTTTTCCTGCACTCATTCCTGGAAAACATCATACGGTGCTTAGCCTGTTAAAACTAAAAGGAAAAATAAAGTTAGCACGAAAATTCAATGTCACGACAAAAATAGTTCAAAGTACCTAAATGTTTTAATGACTAACATTTTACGAAAGAAAAACCTTTTATGGTGCTTGTGAAAATGTAACATTTTTAACAAAGACAAAACGAAGGAGGCTTTATTTCTTCACTAGCTTCTGCCAGCGGCTTCGCCCGCGTGAATTTTCAAAATTGGGGTTGAGTGAGAATATTATAAACGTAAGAGTAAACAAATATAATAATAACAAATCTCCGAACTGCTAAGCTATCGGGAGTTACACGTGTTATTGTGAGTCAACTATAAAAGATAGACATATGCTGTCTTGGGATATTTTTTATATAATTTTATGTGGAATATTTCCGTTATACATGATTTCTATGTATCTTTAACCATTAAGGCTGCACACGCGACGGAAGCTAAAAAAACCAAGTAACTTCTCCCGTTTTCCCAACATTTCCTTTCACTGCTCTGCTCCTATTAATGGTAGCGTGATGAAAAGTATACTATTACCTGCTCAGGAGTATGTAGAATAATTGTACCAAGTTTCGTTAAAATCCGTCGAGTAGTTTTTTTTTCTATAAATAACATACAGACAGACAGACAGACAGACAGACAGACAGACAAAAATTTTACTGATTGCATTTTTGGCATCAGTATCGATCACTAATCACCCCCCGATAGTTATTTTGTAAATATATTTCATGTACAGAATTGACCTCTCTACAGATTTATTATAAGTATAGATAGATAATAAAAATTCACTCAACGTTCGACAAAATTAGACCCTCTACATTGTACGTAACTATGTGAAAACCATTCACGTTCCATCACAAGCGATAGAAATTCATGCTACGTACAAAGTGCTACGACGCTACGCCGTAGCAGCTACGAGCTACGCCGCTACGCCCTTTACTTGTAAAGAAAATAGGTCAAGGGTGACTGGTGAATAGAATGTGGGTTCTGTATTTGTTGTGGGAAAATTAAATTAAACTTGGTTGTTAGATTGGATTGGTTCTGACATTGTTTGCAAACAGGTTGGTACCGATGTGACAAGAGCAGATCTCCCAAGTCAATTAACAGATTATTAAATGATTAATAATTAAATTGAATAATAATTTAAGTAAAATATAAGTTTCTTAAAATGTTATGTTAATTAGTTAGACCTTTAGATTATTATTATTATTGTTATTTTTTAAACTAGATTAAAATTATAAAATTAGATTAATGTTATAAATTGTACAACTTCTTCATGCATGCGGAGTTTACCTATAAGTGATTGTTGCACTGTGGCATTTATATTTTTGCATGTTACCTTAACCATACAACCTGTGTAAACAATTGTTGGTGAACCAACAAACATAAATAAATAAATAAAAAATAATTTCGCGATCTTGTTAAAAGCAAGCAAAAGTCTACGATTTACAGTAACATAAACTCTATGGTTTAAACCATTAAATCTGCTGCTATTCTAAACTCCCTTCAAAGCAATAACTCTCAAAAATAATAATTTAACAAATTATTTTAAGCATAACGTAGACAGTGTTTTAAAATAGGTTATGAGGCATAAAAATGCTAATATTCCGCCTCGAAATATAATTCGTAATGACATTTTTATGGTGGCATCGTTTCAGTTATGGCTCAGAGCTATATTGTTCAGGTTGTAGACTTGGATAAACAAATTTGTTTGTTTGAAAACCTGTGGAGTATTCTTTTTTATCATCTAGGTTTTTTTAATTAATGTAACTTGAAACAAGAAGGTTTAACGTTTTGACTGACAGAGCAAAAAACGCACGCGCATGCCCTCCACGACTAGTCACAATAGAAAGAAAGAAAGAAAAAGCATTTAATAGCCCGACAGGACAAAACACACAAAAAATCAAAAATAAATGATTGAATTATGATTATAAAATAATAAATTAAAAAAAAAATAAAAAAAGTTTATTGCTTCAACTTAGATAACTTATTATATTTACAATGGAGAGAATCCTTTTAAGCAAGGAGTATGCTTGTTTTAGGATGCTCTGTCCCTCCCCAGGTTATATAAAAGTATTTAAGTTATTGAAACTGATCACGACATTTAGTTAATTTATACAAATATAAAAATATAAAAAGAAAAAAAAAATATAAAAAAAATGCAAGAATAAAATGGGTTTTAGAAGAGACAATTAACGCGCTGTGATGTGTGTTATGTGTGATTATAACAAATAAAAAGTAAAAATAGTGAGAAAAGTAATAAAATCATAAAAAATACAAACAAAATTTGTCCTGACAATAGGGATGATTCCTGACTAAAAAAATATGTTTCAGTTTACTCCGTCAGTCAGATTATCGAAAAATATTGGATACGTGTTTTTTTGTCTTATCAAATTAAGTAAACATATATTATTTTATTTTATATGCTTATTTATGTATTAGTATGTAGGTACCCATTTATGTGTTTTATGTTACGCTTACGAGATGCTATGTTTCTTTTTAGTTTTATTGCACTCTATCACAATCCTGCATATTTGACCAAATGGTTGACTGGTAGAGAATGCCTTGTGGCATTAAGTCCGCCTACGTACCAATAATGTATACAAGTTAAAATAAGTAAATTAATAAAAATTGACATAGATAAAACGCGTCAAAGATCATGAGTAGGGGGGCGTGTGACGTTATTTTTCGGTAAAAAGATCACACACACATTTTTACCGAAAAGTACAGACGATACAGTGCGTCGAAAACTATCTCTCAGTTTAGGTTAGGTTAGGTAGGGTTTTTGTTTACGTAAAAAAATAAAAAATATGTGTGCAATATTTTTATCTACCCAAATATCATAAACCCTCTCTAATGCGTTCCAAAACCATAGGCAATGACCAACATTACCAACCAGCAGAAATAAACGGAACTGTAATGAACTCATAACCTACTAAAAACAGTAGGTTATGAGTTTAAATTTGGAACAGGTGTCAAATTCAAGTGAGTGTGCTATTCTAGTACCTATCTACATTAAATCAAATATCGATACGAAACCCCCATTCAGTATGATTTTAATTATAAATCGCACGACATTTTGATCTCGAGTGACACAAGAATAGTGACTTTATTCGTTTGCCTATGATTTTTAAAAAAATGACAGATATCCGAAACGCCGCCATTTCGAGCTGTCATTTGTTCGTTAGCTTTTTATTTCCAGTTACGAGTAGACAAATTTTCTGATAAGTTCTTTATTTCTGTCGAAAATGAGCGATAGTGACTCAGAAATTGACATGAACACTCCGCCAGATATCGTAAATGCAGCGACGAATGCAACAGAATAACCTGTTGCCACAAAAATCAAGGGCCAAGTAACAATGCTGGTCTTTTCCCTATGGTTCCTGAACCCATCATAGAGCCCTTATGATATTTGGGTAGATAAAAAAGTGTATGCAACTATACATAATTAGGCATTACAACACTCGTGTGATGCAATTGTGATGAATTGCAAACCCACACCTGTGTTGTAATGCCCTTCATTATGCACAGTCGCATAAACTACTATTGTAAATCTGACGGACTGATTAGTTTTTTTTTTGTCATCTACCCACCTATTTCACTTATGACTTTTTTATCATTTATTTGTACCGTTTGGCGTACAGGGGCACGCGTTTGCTTGTCCCGTATATTATTATGTGCGAGAATAGCAGTCAAAAAGTTGAGAACGAATTTTACTAATGAAATCTACATCTATATTTTTAAAACGCGGTAATTCACACTGACACTGACAGTTAATGAACACTAACAACAAAAATAATCCCGAATTTGGTACACCATCTAATAAAGCGGGTCCTTAACTTTGAACAAAAGAATTTGTAGAAATACTTAGTGCTTAAAGTTCTTTAAAGTCACTTTCTGATTCAAACGTACTTAATAAATTGGCGAAGTGGCGCCGTTAACAAAAGTGGCCGTAAGCTTTTTGTTTGGTTTCAGACATAATAGGCACTCTCACCAGATCACATCCACAAATGTACTTGAAAACAAACTCGGTCAATTAATAAATGCGACAAAATGAAATTGGAGCTTCAGTTACAGTAACATAGTAATTATAAACTGTTTTTTCTACAATCTAAATCGTTAAAAAAATTACGCGATTATCGTTTTTAAAAGGTCCATTGATGTTATTATCTTTATTTAAGTACGAATTATCGGTATTCCAGTAATATGTAAAATAAATAATAAAAATTAAGGCAAAATTAGGTAAATGACCGCTATATTGAGCACTGCGATGAGTCGGACGAGATTTTTTGATACTTTTATTATTTTAACGGTTTTCGTAACACTGATCAATTATTGTATGGGAAATCATCAAATGACCCCCCCCACTCTGGGCGGAGCGGGAGGGAGTGTCAGACTCTTACTGACTAAAAACCATCCATGTTCCTTCCTCGCCTTTTACGTTCCGGGGCCGCGGTATCTCTTTCGAACAGGCCCGCAACCCCGGCAGGCTTCGGCCCTTGCGGGCCTCTCTCCTACGCCCATGGGCCTTTGATTTGGATTTACATTGCGTCGAAAAATATCTGTCAGTCATGCTAATTTCCTCACGAAGTTTTCCTTCACCGAAGCAAGTGATAATTATGACACGCACATGAATCCGAAAAATCAGAGATACGTGGTTTCGAACACGAGACCTTTGACTTGGCAACATGACGGTAACACCACTAGAGGGCCCTGCTCAATACGTAAAGGGTGTAAAACACCTCTTCACGAAGCCGAAAGGCACTTGTTCTTCCCATCATTGCAATCATTTTTTTGTTCTACAACATACCTGGGAACCTTCTAGTTACGGAGATATGGGGGGTCAAAGTTACAACTTTCTGACAAGTTTTTATTTAAATACAAGTTTTTTTTGTAATATTTTGACTTCTAACACCTCCACGACCCCCGTACTATTTAATCCATCCATCAGCACAATGTTTTAAGTGCGTTACATTGAGTTGTATCACAAAACATGATTTATAACCTCAAAAAAAAAAGTTGTTTTCCAGCAATCATTTTTGCGTAACTTAGTTTGATGTACAGAATGCTTGGTTAACGGCTTTGTGATGAGGTGGTTAACACCCTGTATAGGGTGACTAGCAATAAGGTCCATGTTCACCAAAAAGATGACGCATGACGCTCTGATTATCTAAAATCAGCTGTTTAAAACACATTTTTGTTTTGGAACATGTCAGAGTGACAGCTGTTTTTAGATAATCTGACTGTCATCTTTTTGGTGAACATGTACCTAAAGTGTACGACACATAAACGCGTGATTGAGCTCATGATAACAAACAACTTTAACTATGGAATCAAACCTGAAATCGCGAAAAAAATCTGCTGCACCGTGTTTCCAGACGATATCAATTAACTTCGTTCGGTCATTGTACTCATCATTATGAACAACTTTTACTATGGAACTAAACCCTGAATCGCTAAAAAAATTGCTGTTCCCTACAATTATGTTAGCATAACTCGTCAAAATGTATGGAACAGTCGGTTTTTTTTTCGCTATTCCGCGACTCCAGTCGACTTTTATGAATATCGTTCGGAAACACGGTGTATACTGCTCTATGCTCTATATGTCTGATGCTTTTTTCACAAGAATTTATAAACACTTTCCCAGTATATCAATGAGATAGCCATACAAACGACTCAATTCAAAATAACGACTACACTTCCTTGCTAAATTAAATTCCTACCCTCACCCTTTGGCATAATCAAGTAAAAAGGGAAGGGTAAGACCAGTAATACTTATGTAAACTCAAGCCTCAACAAACAAAAGAATAAAAGGTTTTCTTCAACAGAAGAGGCCATCAATCACTTCAAAGAAACTACCTTCTATAATATTACTTTTGGTAAAGTTTGGGGGAATTCTACAAAGGAATTGGAGGAAAACTTGTGATTATTCCTGATCTATAGGTGTTTTTGAACTTCTTACTACTAAGACAGGTAATATCTTCAAATTATAGTAGATAACATTAAAACTAATGAGCGATTTCTACTGTTACCGAATCAGGACCCACTGCCAGATGCCGCTGCCGCTGCTCGTGATATAAAAAATTAATCAGCTGTTCTATCCATTTCGACCATACATTTTTTTTTTCTAATATAAGTCTTAAATCACCGACCCGTTTTGAGCAAGCGTGGTGATCAATGCTCGTGCCTTTTTTGTACAAGAAGAGGCCTTTGCCCAGCAGTGGGACAATCATAAGCTGGTATTATTTATTCATTTTTATGTGGAGGGGCTCAGACTGATGTACCGAAATACGTGTTCACCGTTTTCGCGCCAGAGTCCCTTCCATCTTGTATTTGGTCATTGATTAAAGCGTAAACTTTCCAAGTTCATAAACAGACTAGAATTGCTACTTTTTCTAAATTCCCTAACCTACTTACGCGTAGACCAGAATTCTAAAATTAATCTATTACAATTCTAAGTAATCCAACATAGTTCGAAAAACAACCCAAGTATTGTCTACTTAAATTGAACGGATTGAATCTATAGAGAAACTGAGATGAAGAGATTTATGGAGAAGAATGGAGAAAGGCAAATAACACGAACGTTTGAAGACGAGTCTATTTACCCGTCTGTGTGCATTGCAAATTGATTTTTAAACTCGATACTGCTTTGTGTTGCTCCGGAAAGTACCTACGACTGAAGCTTCAGAATGCTTGAATAGTGATTTTGTTACCAGCATTTTGTAATACTTATAGGTACTTTTTATGAACATCGGAATGAGGAAGGTTTGGTGGAGGCCTAAATCCATGAAAACACGTATTTTATTTGAAGCTAGCTGATGCCCGCGGCTTCGCCCGCGTACTAATTATATGCTACAACCTTCCTGTTGAATATCTATCTATTAAAAACATCTGCATCAAAATCCGTTGCGTACTTTTAAAGATCTTAGCATACATAGGGACAGACAGACGCGGCGGGGAACTTATGTGAGTGGCACTGGGCCGGCCATATTAGCTAAAGAACCGATGATCGTTGGGGTACGTATCCTGGTTCCTCAAACTCGGTAGAGCGAGGATCTTCGCAGAGTGGCTGGTAGCAACTGGATGAGAGTTGCCGAGAATCAAGTTGAGTGGCGTACTCGAAGAAGAGAAGAGCTAAAGAGTTATCCACCAGTGGAGTGTGGTGATGATGGTGATAGGAAGGCAAACGTCTCAAATTGTCACAATGTTGGAAAGGGAAAATATATTAATCGGCCAAATAATGCACTGAATTCTCGACTTGTGTATGTTTATACATAGAAATTTCAGTCTACTCTTCACCTTTTTTTTAGGATGGGAAATCATCAAATAACTTTTCCCAATCTGGGTGGAGCGGGAGGGAGTGTCAGACTTTTACTGACTAAATCCCATTCATGTTCCTTCCTCGCCCTCTATATTCCGGGGCCGCGGTATCTCTTTCGAACAGGCCCGCAACCCCGGCGTCTACTCTACACCTGCCAATTACTTCGGCCCAATACCTTCTCATAATAAAGAAAAAAAAAAGAATTATTAAAGAATTTATTCTAACAGCTTTCGCCTATGAATACTTTCGTGTATTCAAATCGCAAGTCTAAATCATTCATAACTCAGTCCCTTTAAAAGAAGTGACAGTACGCTCACTTGATCGAGCCTTAAATATTGAACAAGTTTAAAAGTCGGATAAAAATTCACTTCGAAAGCAAAAATGTTGTGCAAAGTTTCCCAAATCTTGAGAATACATTAAATACCTGTCATCTTTCACAAAAAATCGTGAAAATCAGCTCATATTAAAGTCGCTTTACATGGCTGTGTGACCGCATGTTTCTTTCACTATTTTTCAAGCGGTTTTACCACCATTTACCTAGATTTATAAAGGAATGTTCATGTGTATTTAATATTAAACTGACAAAAAAAAAGAAATCTCAATATTTGACATGTCCTAGAATCCGTGCAATCAGTCTCTGCTTTGCAAGGATGTCAAATATTGAGATTAAATAACTGGTAAATTTGCTTTCACTTTATTTACTTCTTCCATTTACAAATCTTACTAGTCTACAAAATTTACCGAAATAACCAACACCCCAACATAATGACACTCCCCTTAATAACTTCTGGAAACATGCCAAAACCCACACCAGACCAGAAAAGGCCCGAAATGCAAAAATAATGTACCTATAAAACCTAACTTGGGGTTTAAGTTCATACATTAAGAAATGGTAATGTCTTAGCACAACACCCTGGATTTTCCACAGAATATTTTCAGAAATGACTCATGCAAGCCTCATCAATTTTATGAGTTATATAAGCGAACTAATGGCATTCGGTTTAAGTGGACGTTAAATTGGGAAATAGAGGAGGATTTCCTGAAAATTTTCCAGTTTGTTTCACTAGGTTTGCTTTAAACATGGAGTTTGTAATCCCAGGAGTCTTTGTTCTCATATTTGAGCTACTTACATAATATATTATTTTGGCGCAGATGTGTAAGTCAGGGAAGCTGTTCGACGCTTGAATTATTTTAGAGCAACCTTTTTTTTCGTTTTTTTTTTTCATCAGATGACTCCTCCCACTCTGGCGGAGCGGAAGGGAGTGTCAGACTTTTACCGACTAAAAACCATCCATGTTCTTTTGTTTTGCACAAACTGTTTTTTTTTATTATATGTAGCCAATTAAATAATTTATCCATTTATTTAAGTTCCACACAAAGTTTATCTGATTTATAACACCAGTATCTTTAGTAGAACTAAGATAAAGGAGAATGACCAAAGTGGACCAAAATTTGAAAAAAAAAATAAAAGTTCTGCCCCCAGATTTACTACATAGCTCATTTGAAAGACTGGTTCAAAAGCTTAATTTTCTTCTATGGAACTGAAAAAATCTGTCCCACGGAATCATAGATATTAGCTGAAACGTGAACTTGAAAAAAAGTAGCACATTCACTTGCACATTCAAAATTGTTGAATTAGTCTGTAACTGTGGGTTAGAATTTGATGCACATTGGCACACATAGTAAGTCCAACATTATAAGTTAACCCACAATGGAATCAACCCGGGGGGCAACAGTTTTTTTTTTTGGACCAGAGCCCATACATTTTTGGTCATTCTCCTTTAAATAATAAACTTATCCTCGAAAACCTTATAATACCCTCAACCAAAAAGGCAAAGGCAAATAAACTGAATTTTATTTCAGTAAAAACATGTCCGAACATGTCACGTAACTAAAGTAAAACGTTCACAGAAATAAACCCTTTACGTAACGTTGCCATGTGACAAAAAAGTTCAACAAAAAATATCAAAACAAATGTTTCGTCTCCAGTCACGAACAGAATCCAGGAATAAAAAAATGGCGGTCCAGATCACAATGGAAGGCTGCTATTATTTGTCACAGACGAACCGGGATAAATGCAGCGAGACGGAATAAATGACGCTGTTTCCTTTTGCCATCATTATTGCGGGTGTATTATCTGGCTGTCTGTATTTGTTAGAAACAAACGGAATATTTAAACGATTGAGGTTAATGCTGTCAAATATTACGATGTTCTGATAAATTAATCAATATTAGATGTACATTACATAACCTAACACTGGTGTACCTAATAGTACACCCATTTGCCAGTTATGTTACTATGGTCTATTCATCATCAGCCTATAATGTTCCCACTGCTGGGACACGGCCTCCTCTCAATGAGAGGGATGGGCTATAATCTACCACGCGGGCCCAGTGCGGATTGGTAGATGTCACATGTCTTCGAATTTTTGGTTCTAGGACGAGCCGTCCTCACGATGTTTTCCTTCACCGTTTTGAGAGCAAGATACATGTGACCATCGAAAAGTTGTATGAAAATCCATATCTGTCGTGTTTGTCAAGCTAAGTGAATTACATAGTGAACATGACTGTAGTGAACTCATATTTATGTCGTGTTATTTAAAAATGGAACGATCTATTAGTCAGAAACATGGCAACCAAAGAGGTAACATATCAATGGTTTTATTTAAATGTCGAGTTACAAATCTTTGTAATAAGCCAATTCGAAAGCGGTTTATTGAAAAAAAAACAAAAGAACTCTTCAACGCGAGAAAAAATATTGTTGTTTGTGTGCATCATTGATTTCTAAAAGTAAATTGAGAGTATTAATTTCCTCGCATTATTTGAGAAAAGTACTACGTCCATAAACTGAGAGGAGGCCGTGTCCCAGCAGTGGGAACATTATAGGCTGATGATGATGATGATGACTACGTCCATAATGCCTTTGTTGCTGGCCGCTGCAGTAATGCACTATTTTGAAATAAGATACTGTCTAATGAATCATAACTGCGCAATTTATAACAGCGTTTTGCGACAGTAATATAATATTAGGGTATGGAGGAACCGGTTACCTACCCACCTACATAGGTAGACTCATATATGATAGCTAAACCAAATCATACAATCCAGATATCCTGATTAAATCTCTGAGTAATCTGTTACCGAATATCATCAGTTGTGATTGGTAAGCCGAAATAATTAAATGATATCCAGGAAATTCGAATTTCCTGGCATGAAAATGTAACGAGAGATTTGGAATTAAAAGGGTTCTACGAACCGGGTGTTAAAATGTACGAGGGATTTCAAATTGTTAGGATAGCATCAAAAACAATTTGACTGTGTCTAATCAGAATTGTTTTCAATGCTGCCTGCCTACGCGATGTCTATTCGATTGGAGATAATTGAATCACCCCTTTTTGGGGTTCTTTGGAGGTATGAAGAACAGGTTCAGGACGGGTGCAATGTCTGGTGGACCACTGCCCAACAGTTGTTGCCAGGTTCTTGTATTTATGGTCTTTTGCCGCGGATAACTTTGCTTGCGCGATGTAGGACTTTCATGTGTTTAGCTTGTTGGTTCATCATTCAAGTTCATTGTGTTAATTTTGTTCAATGTACCTTACCAACGGGCTATTTTGACTAAGCCTTCGCTGTCCGTCCGTCCGTCTGTCTGTCTGTCTGTCAGCGGGCTATATCTTATGATCCGTAATTAGGTAGACAGTTGAAATTTTCACAGAATGTGTATTTCTGTTCCCGCTATAACAACAAATAATACAAATAAATTAAAAGGAGCTCCTTTATTAAGATGGTACAGAACCCTTCATACACGAACCCGACTCGCACTTGACCCTTTACCAGATTATGGCGAAGCTCAAAGGAGGGTAATGTTTTGAACTGTATGACGTAACAGAAATACTTTACTCCATATTGTTTGGAATTAACTAATGCGAAAGAACAATAAAAGAGATTATGGCCCTAACCTACTTAGCTTGGAATGGTAATGACGTACTCAATACAAACGGCGATAGACGATTTTATTGGCGAGATTACTAGTTACTACATCTACCAACTTTTCCTAAGTATAAGTACCGTAGTAGATACTCATTTTATGTGTCATTCCTTTACATAGCAATTACTCGTTTCACTAATCGTTTTAAAAAGTACTCGATATAGGTATCGAAAAGATATGAAATATGAAAAACATTATTTTGTAATGAAAACGATAAATAAAGAAGTCAAGTTTTATATCTTATTCATTCCCAAAAAAATATCACAAACTAAGCTAGTTTCAACTAAAATTGATCAACACAACATTGATCAACCTGAACAATTCCCGAAATTCGACACAAATTAAATAAATAAATAAATATCGCTAGACATTACACACAGCGCCATCTAGTGCCATACTAAGCAAGGCTTGTGTCGTGGACACCAGATAGTTGATATACTACATGATGTATACTTTTTGTTTGTAAATACATACTTAATATACCTACATATAAACATCCATGACTCGGAAACAAATGTCCATGCTCATCACACAAACATTTGCTCCTACCAGGATTTGAACCCGGGACCCTAAGAATGTAAGGCAGCCTCACTACCGCTCCGCCATTCGGGTCGTCAATTGTGTTCCTATTCTTGTTAAAAATGCATCCATTTTATTATTACCCCAGAACAAAATTAACCGAGAAACCTATCCAGCGAATATTTACTTCGGTACATAAAACATTTCCATGCATAGTAGTAAAATATTCGACGTAGTTTGTCAACCCCACAGCGGGGAATATTGCAGGGCACCGAGACCGTTTTCTCTGCACTTGAAATATGAAAGAGGAGCTTATATCAATATTGCGCCACAAGCTTCTACAGTGAGAAACAATATTGGTGTTAAAAAGGGTAATATACCAAATTTGCCTAGTTTAAGGTATTCAATCAACGAATGAAATACGGCTCTATAGAATCTACTGCAACTGCTGACGAAACAGCGCTGACACTGCCTTAAGGCGTTTAAAAAATAATTCAAACGTCTTTTGCAATTTTCAGGCCAGCGCTAGGTTGTATGTTGATGAAAATATCGTACGCGACTGTTAAGACGTATGCAGTTACAGAATTATGGTTAAACTTATATTGTCACTTACGGGATATCTTCCGTGATAATTCGTTATGTTGAGCTCCCGATATTTCGACGCTGTTGCAAGCGCCATGATCGCGGGTTGACTGGAGTATGCGGATGGATGGAAATTAAATTGGATATCACTGATTTTATTTTTTTTCTACTTGTTATTTATTATCACTGGATCGAATTTCACAAGCCACGTATTTTGTCTAAAGACAAACATTACCTACCAAGGCTGACAAGAGAAGCAATTGAAATAAGGAAGTACAAAAATTTCAATCGAGAGGATGGCTTCAAATTGTCGAGTACGTGGAATCCAGTCTTAAGTATGCTTAAAAGTAGCAGCCGGCATCATACAAAAAACTCCACAAAACTTGGTGATACTGTGGGTGCGTTTTGTCGTGACTTAGTGTCGAGTTCCAATAGTGCGCGTAGCAAAAGACAAAGAAAGAGGGTAGACAGATTTGTCTGCTCGTAACAATTTAATTTCCATCCACCCGCATACTCCAGTCAACCCGCGATCATGGCGCTTGCAACAGCGTCGAAATATCGGGAGCTCAACATAAGGAATAATCACGGAAGATATCCCGTAAGTGACAATATAAGTTTAGTTTTAAACCGTGAAAGCCTAAAACAGTGTTTAGAATTTTATTATGGTTATCTAAATCATCAATACAACCCTCCAAGCTCACATACGTCTAGGAATGACTTTGACCTTGAAGAAATCGTTCCTGGAGTCAGAAGAACTTAGAGGCTTGTATTGGTGATTGCAAAAAACGTAAGAAAATTTGAATTTTGCGGGCTACCCAGATGTTTCCGCCTTAAGATTTTATCGAGATGGCTGAAGCTCTTAGGCTAAGGCTACAGGCAGCGATTTGCGATGCGACTGGAAGAGCGAAACGAGAAATAGGTACTTGGTATGGCTACATTACGAGCGAGATTCAGGCGTATTTTCTAATAAATTCGCCTCAATTTCGCTATGTTGTAGCCGATGCCGTGATTACAGTAATGTTGTTCCGATCGCATAAAGAAATCAAAGATCGCTGGTAATATTTGCTGTACAGTGTAGCCATAGACGTGAGCATTAATTTACTTGTTTAAATCGCTCATGTGTCGCAGGTCGCGTCGCAGCCTAATGTAGCCTCAGCCTCCCACATAAACGACTCTGCTCCCACCCAACAAAATGAATACAATTCAATTATGGGCTTTATTTATTCCTCTTTAGATATACTTCACACTGGCATTGACGGTGGTAAGCCCGCTAACAGCGAGCTGTCTGCTAATTTATGCTACCAATGTAAATTATAGGTAACTTAAAGATGAATCCTTAAAGCCCATTTTTGAATAATATTCTTTTTGCCAGTTGGGAGCGGAGTGGTGTAACTAGGCTAAGACCTTTACACACAGTGCGAGATGCGCAACCAAACATTCAGTTCGAGCCTATCACAAAAATTAGGTAAGCTACGCTTTTACGTTAGAAGTAGTGACCAAAAATTAAAAAAAAAAAAAAAATTGGAAATTCTATAATTACATACGTTTTACAGCCGCGAATCATATTTTAATCAACATACAACCTTACACTAACCTGAAAATTGCAAAAAACGTAACAACATTAGAATTTGGAATACCGTGGAGGTGTCACCTACATGAGATTTGTGATTTAGAGCGCATTTCCTTTGGTACCTACTTTTAAAGTTTGATCCGCGTAAATGAAAACACTTACCATTACTCGATGCACAGTGAACTTGCACTAGTAATCTCATCCTCTACGCTCAACTACGTACACTAGAGCTACTAGAAAAGCTTTTAACTCATGTTGAAGCCGCGTAATCTTATCTGTTCCTCAGTATCAGAAAATGGATAACATTATACAGGCAATATGGAGTGTTTATTGGCGATTATTCTGGTGATGATAAAGATATTCCATAATGTAGAACAATAACCTCGTGAAGGCCGCAGGATAGAAAGCACAGAACTGGTCGATGTGGTGGATCTGGTGTCTTTGGGGACGTATATAAATTATACAGGATGTAAACCACCTCATCACGAAGTCGTCAACCAAGCATTCGGTACATCAAACTAAGTAACTTTATGCAAAAATTATTGCTGGGAAACGATTTCTTTTTTAGGGTGAAAAATCATACTGTGCTCAATGATGGATTGAATAGCACGGGGCCGTGGAGGTGTTTAAAAGAAAAAACTATAAAAATATGGTGTAGACCAAAAAAATTATCACAATGACTGGTAGAACAAGTGACTTTCGGCTTCGTTAAGAGGTATTTTACACCCTTTATACGTCCTATGTAAATTAATGTATGAAAAATTATATATAAATTATATATTATTATGACCATTTTTCCTTTAAATGACCTTTCTTTGCAAACAACAATTGCAAGTTCTCAACTCTAGCTAATGGCGAGATCAGCTGTCGAGACCATATGTTTGCTCGATTAATGTTTTCACAAAACGAACCTAAAGTGTCAAGCCAACCTGCTGGATAATTGTGTGCAACATACTTTTCTATGTCATTGCGTTGTTTACATTCTTGAGCACTTTGACGAGTGCTTAAAACCACCAAACAATCCAAAAAAATCAATGGTTTTTCCTTGTAATTTCTTCCAATTGTGATTGGGCGTGTGTTACGGAATTGGTGCAGATTCTAATAAAAACTCATGACATATGTATAAACCGAATGACACAGTCCTAAAAGCTGAGGTACACATACAACCACCACAACAAAAGCTAAAAGCTTCATAAAGACATCAACTTAGTTATACTTCCGTAGCTCAAATAAACGTTTCTGAAAAAAAATCTTGGTGATACGGTGCTTGGTTATTAGGCTAGCAGCGTACTATCTGTTAGTGGACCAGTGAGCCAAGCTAAGCTGCCTGCACAAAGCCGAGCTAGCCGTAAAGCCTTCAGCAAAAGGAGCCTTGGTTCGCGATACTAAAGGAATAAAAGAGTACGTATTTTTTGACTATTATATTACAGTAATCTGGTTTTTATGAAGGTAAGTAATGTACTCATGACGATGATGAACAGTTTAAGTTTACACCAGAGTGCTTATTTTCACCTACTTCAAATTGGGACAAAAAACAGTTGCGTATGCCTAAATATACCCCTAGATGTTTTCTATGAATAAATTTATCTGCATCGATCTCCATTCACAAAAATACTGACACAATTGAAAAGTTAGCGCTGCCTTTTGCAACATATAAGTGAAACTCAAATGAAGCCGACAAAAAATCGATTGAGGGAAATGAATCAAAGAGTAAAAGGTGTAAAGCTTTGTCACCAGCTCCAGATGACCCTAATTACATTGAATTCCAAAGATAGGGTTCCATAAATCCAGGTGTTATCAAAGCTGCTGATTTTCCTTTGTCCCTTGAGACCTTAAAACGTGTAATATTTCGAATACCTTCTATTTCAGCTGATTAATTTGGTCCCGCCCTCGAGTTTCAAAGGTCTAATGTTTCCCAAAGGACATCCACGCTTTGATTTATTAGGGAAATGTCGTTATGGATCGGGGCAACTTCATTTGGTATCTAGCTGATATTATTTTTTGCAGATCGTGTAATTTTGGTCTTGGGTCTTAATTACACGAAGTTGGGGCCGTGACCACTTCGCCACAAAGAATTTTGGCAGGCACCTTAGAAAAATGTTTTTCATCACAACTGGTTGCGAAACGTGAAGGAAAATTTCGGGATGTACTAAAAGAAAAACGTAAATAGCATGAAATAACTCGCACTGGGCCCATGTGATGGCATATGGCCTATTTTCTCCCACAGGGATCCCCGTGCACAGAATATGGTTCATGCTTGATTTGGTCTGAATAAGTTTATTTTTCCATGATATGCCGCAATTCAGGATTTTCAGAAACCGTCCAGGAATATACTAGGTAAATAGTTCTTAAAACTTGTACTAGAAGCGTATCCACAGTGTACTAGAATCACAGATCTACACTTCAAAGAAAACTTTTTTACTAATTCCCAGGCGCGATTTCTATTGTCGGAATTAGTCTATCTTTCTCCACGAAATTCCGCAACGCTATACTCCAAAAAAGCCTTTCAGCAATTGGTATAACTAAGTAGTTCGTAAAACTTGTACTAGGAGCGTATCTACAGCTTACTAATACCGCAGAAAAACAATTCGAAGAAAAATTCATTACAATTTCTCAAGCATTTTCAATAAGCGTCTACTGAGAATTTTGAAAGAACTCCGTAACCAAGACATAATAA
The DNA here is from genome assembly GCA_916618015.1 of Xestia c-nigrum. Classification (NCBI taxonomy): domain Eukaryota; kingdom Metazoa; phylum Arthropoda; class Insecta; order Lepidoptera; family Noctuidae; genus Xestia; species Xestia c-nigrum. Next base: position 4,542,046 of record OU745245.1, on the reverse strand, counting down.
ATACAAGATAATTGTATTCTTCTTGTATCCTTTATATTTTTCTCTATTAGAATCATGTTGTTTTAGGCACATAACGAACTCCTATCTCTAAGGGCTTTAAGGATACCACGTACAACATAAAACGTACACTATAAAATTCACAGACCCTCAAGTACCTACGGCTCTCATCGAGCCCTGCGAATCGTTATAAGCAGTCTATAAAATGACAATTTAATCTCGGCAAGCCATCCCTTTTACGATGAAAATCGGTAATCGAATTGGTGGGGAAAACGATTTTGTTCCGAATATATCTAATATCGAATCGAATAAGGTTTTGCTGTTAAACCGATTGATGTATCGATATTAATTTCAGGGGTAACAGAAAGGTGGGAGGGGAATGCCGAACGGAATTTTAAAATGAAATTTTTTTGTCGTAGTCGGATTAGATAGAAAGTATAATGGAACTGTCACGTCAAGTCGCAGTTCAGAATGAATGGCAACAAATATGATTAAACCCGACCCTTTTATTAAATTAATATAAATTTCCAATGCCTGTACCTAATTCCATGGCAGGGCTCCCAAGTATTTCTAATAACTTGCTTTGACGACTATCTACGTTCCAGTAATTGTAATTGCGACCTGTTATATGTTCAATAGGTAGTTAAAAGTGATGTGATGAGGGACAGGCAGCGAACATCAATCAATACATGACGTATCGTCCTATGTAAACCCATTAGCAGCAGGCTGTGTCATAGAACTGATTGAATGTTTGCTAACGCACAATTAGTAACAACTAGCCGGATATACGAGTATGTTAGACTAAAGAGCCAGCCAGAGAGAAAATAAAACCATCAATTTCTAGATTAAAGCTCGTTTGCACCCAAAATAACTTACACAATACTACTGATACAATAAACGCTATCATTTCTTTTTTATCAACTCCCAAACTATTTACAGAAATATAACCATGATATCAAATCGTTAAGCTGTAAAATAATGTTCATTTAGCGATTTGTGGTCCATGGAAATTCAAGTTTGATTTTCGGTCAGAATATTCCAGATCATTCCGGACGACTAGCGTCCGTGCTTTGTAGCTATTAGTGATCCCAGATCTGGAGTTTCCGAATATTCGTGCTGTTCGAATATTCGTTAACATCCCAGGAGTATAATCTTGTTTTCGGGGTGACTCAAGAGGGAGAAACAGGTCCCAAAGCTCAGAGGTACAGCGGTAGGTGAGCTTGCGGCGAAACCGCACAATGCAATATCTCTTTAAAAGATGTTTATTCAACATCCAGTATGGGCCAGTTCTACTAATATCAACTATTAAAGGTGACTACTTATCCACAAGACGAAATAAGAAGTGATGCCGAATAATCTTACTTATTGTTTCAATGCGGCTACTCATAGTACTCATACCAAATCTAATTTTAGAAATTGAATTTCTAAAGTTCATTGTATTAGAATGTCTGCAGTGACTTGAAAAGGCACGCGACCGTCTGGCTTAAAGTAGGTGTATGCGAAACGCGGTTTAAACTTCAAATTCCGTGTTTTTGGTGCAAGCCCATTAATATTCAATCCGTTGAAAAAAATATAAACGAAATAAAGTAACCGTTACATTTAAATTATTGAAATAAGTTTACAGATCAGTCTGACATTGAATACATTCCGGCGTGACAGTCAATCGATGCATGTTAGCGCGCAGTACATCTCAATAGCTAATATCATAGCAAAACATCTGACAGATATAAGTATGCATATAACATCAATAATAAGTAACAATTATGTAACCGCAGACCACTCACGATCAAACCGGTGTCTAGGTCATGTGTGGGCGAAGTGTGCACGGATCGCGGGCGCTATGCAGACGTGAGCGCGCGGCAAACGCTGCGGCGCAACTGGCAATTATGAGCCGGGCGAGACTGGGTGGCGCCCCCCTCCCGCCACCCCGCACGCGTCCCGCGCCGCCGCAAAGGTATGTTGGCGCACAAGTGGGACCTCGGACACTGTTGCGGCTACCCAAATGTTTGCATGTTTCTTTTGCTCTAAGTAGACTTTAAATGAAAACATCGCAATAGAAACAAAATGTTAACGTTTGTAGCGACATTTTTAGAGAGGTTTTTTAATTTACTTTTTGTTTAGAGAAATAATAAAAATGTTTACAAAGTATTCGTAAGAGTACCTTATGTTTTAATAGCACACACCGAAAGGGTTGAAAATGTTTTTGTATCCAACTTTTGTAAAAATCTGTAGGTGCATAGACAAAAGAGCGGTCATTTTTATCTCTCACTAGCTGACCCGCGCAACTTCGTCTGCGTCACATAAGAGGAACAGGGGTTACAGAGAGTGGGTCGTAAGCACCCATAATACAATTTTCAAAGAGCACATCACACACATCCTTCTGCATAATGAAAATGCGCTCCCGGTACATGATCATTATTTTGCTGCGGAGTTATTTAAAACGGTGTATCTCCCAAGATATGCATTGAAGTCAATTTACGTACCCAAGGGCAATTTTGTTCAAAATCAAATACTTGTGATTAACAACGTATTTATTTGAATAAGAATAAATTACCATGTTTACAAAAACAGCTTTATAGGCTTCTATTGACAGCTTTACATCTTCATACTTAGACACTCGATGACAGTCATACTCCAGCTAGGTCTGCAGTTCTCATCAAGGTGCATTTAATGAGCCGCAACACGATATAGCTGCTGTAAACCGTTGCGGACCTCTCACAACTGCTTACCATTTAAAATTTCAAACTCTACGTCCCTACGCTATGACGCCGTGTCTTAAAGTGCACAACCTCTTCAAAGCTTAGAAACCTTCAAATGCGGTATTAATATTTTACGGTGACTTTCGAGACATTCCAATTTTAAAGAGTACTTGCAATTTTGCACCAGTTTTTTATGTGAGTTCAACCTTTTTGGAATAAAATCGGATTGGATTTTGAAACATGTATCAATATAACTTGTAGTTTATATCAAAATCTCGAAGGAGTATTGATATCAAATTCGAAACAAATCACCGCCAAAATAACTTTTTACCCCTTTTTAACCCCGTTAGGGGAATTTCAATGCAATATGAAACGCGTCCATCAATTCTGTTTATATTGTAGATTGCAAAGTTTGAAGTAAATTGGACCAAGGAATCACATTTTCCCATAAAATCTTTGCCCCCCTTTTTCACTCCCTTAGGGGTATAATTTCAAAATTCTTTCTAATCGTATGCCTATATTATACAGAAAATACACCCTCCAAGTTTCAGGTTTCTATCGCGGTTTTGGCTGTGCGTTGTTCCATCAGATAGTCCTTCAGGACAAAGCATTTTTTATTTGTAGATAGTAGGATTTGTACTCGTTTGTAATGTATTTGTAACTTTTCCGGTTTTATGTCTTATGTAAAATAAAAAATAATTATTGGCATCAAAAAATGATTTGTGTAAAATAGCAATTTTGTGGCTAACTATTTCCCCTACACTGCCCCGCTGAAAGTTAGTTTTTTGCGATTTCTGACTTTTTGAGTACTCTAACCTGGGTTGGTTTGGAAGAACTTCTTGATTAGTGTCGGAAAGAAGATCGATTGGCATAAAAAAAATGGTTTTATGTAAAATGGCAATTTTCTTGCTAACTGTACTTTATTTTTTAATCAAATCTATGAAGGGGGTAAACATTTTGTGAAAAAATTACGGATTGTTACCTAAGACCATTTTTGTGTAGCTACAGCTCCCCTTACTGCCCCGTTTACCGTTTCCACCCTGTATTACCAACTACTTATGCCGAGGAAAGCCGAATTTCTTGAGTTCCGCTATTTTGGGCGTATTCACTTCAAAAATGAAATTTCAAGAAAATTGAGAAATTACATTCACCTGTATTAGATTTGAAGTATTTACAGCAACTTTTAAAGGTTTCCACTTCAATGAATTTTATTCTATAGGTGTATGAAATTAATTAATTTTAAACACAAAACCCTCTTTTTTACGTCTATGGATGTTTTTTTTTTTTGAAATGCTGGAACAGGTATTTCTTTATTTTTAATAATAAGTATTTACTCTGAGTTTCATGAATCTAGAGCAATCTAAAATTTTTTTTTCATACAAACTTTACCCCACCCCCTTTTCACCCCCTTTTTCCAAAATTTTCCATAATATCTATAGCCTAAGTGTTATTCTGGGTTTATTTAAATAGATTAGTGAAGTTTTCATAAAAATCCGTCCAGCAGTTTTTACGTGATGCGCGGTCAAACAAACAAACAAACACGAATTTTAAAAATGGTTTTAATATGTTCAGTTACTTATTTTAAGTCACCCTGATCGGTTTTTTTTTTAAATCTTCAATGTACAGATTTTTTGGTCTCAACGATTTTATTATATGTATAGATACCACGGAAAAAACATGTCTGTTTTTCGGGTAGCCGTGAATTGAAAGCCAACATTCCGTAACAAACTACCCCCCTTCGGAAGTTATTGAATATCAATCGGGAATGTTCAGCAAAAATGTTTCATTCTGCATTCAAAGGAAAAAACGAAGCATAAAATGATAAATTGCCCTCGTTTTTTCATCCGTGGCCGTGGAGCAGACATACAAATAACAGACAATCTCATCTCATAAATAACGCTTGGGTCGTAAGTATTATGACGTATATTTGAAGAGTAACATATGGGCAAATAAGTCTCGGCTATGTAATAAGATCATCACGTCTCTTGAATTTCGCAAGAGATGGAAAAAAATACTATTGAATAAATAGATACCCACATTCTTCATAGAACTATAGGTAATTAAGCCGTAAACCCTGAAATTAAAATCTATATAAATAAAGGTAAAGAGTTTGTTTGGTTGAACGCGCTAATTTACTGATTGGAGTTTAAAACATATTTTGATGTTGGATAGTTAACATAACGGGGATCTATCTATAACATCACGTTATAACCAATGCGGAGCATAAATGAAAAATGTTGCATGAACGGGGAAGATTATAAAAAGATAGAAAGAAAGATAAAGCTTTTATTAGCCCGTACAGGACAAAACACATAAAAATTAACATTATTTACAACTAATGAAAACTAAACATAGATAAAACTAATAATTATTCCTTTTGTGAGCTTTGTCTACTAGTATGTACCTAAACCCCAGTACCTTAAATCAGGCTATTTCTTTTTCATTTTAGGTAGATTTCCTTTTTTTTTCTAAAAAAAATCTACCTATTGGTCCCTCACCTACGGGGATATAAAGGGTGTAAAACAGCTCTTCACGAAGCCGAAAGGCACTTGTTCTCCTCGTCATTGCGATATTTTTTTTGTTCTACACCATACCTGGGAACCTTCTAGTTACGGAGATATGGGGTTACAACTTTTTGACAAGTTTTTTTTGTAAGATTTTGACTTTTAACACCTCCACGACCCCTGTACTATTCAATCCATCCACCAGCACAATGTTTTAAGTGCGTTACATTGAGTTCTACCACAAAACATGATTTAAAACCTCAAAAATAAAGTTGTTTCCCAGCAATAATTTTTGCGTAAAGTTACTTAGTTAGATGTACAGAATGCTTGGTTAACGGCTTTGTGATGAGGTGGTTTACACCCTGTATATATTATGTATATGGGTGACAAGCAAAATTTAGCCACACTCTACAGGTCGCAATTATGAACCGATTGCTTTCAAACTTGGCCAAAAAATCGAAAAGGTCAAAACTTAGGTTAAGTTCGTGAATGGGCGGAATTCGTCCATGGGGGGCGGCGGGGGCGGTTTTTCTAAAATCAGTTTTTTGCCCATATTTTTTTTCCTATGAAAAATGTTTGAACCGTTTTTCATTTTTATCATTTGTAAGAAGAATACGGACAACTTTAAATTAAAACTTTGTCTATGCAACCCCTAAATTGGGGAAGGGGTTGAAATTTCTAAAAAAATTGCGGAAAACGATCAGTTTTTATTTGAAAGCTAATTGTTGACTCTACAATTTTTACCTTTAAAGTTTCGAAATAAAAAAATATATATAACTGCCGGGGTTGCGGGACTCTTTGAAAGAGATACCGTGGCCCCGGAACATAAAGGGCGAGGAAGGAACATGGATGGGTTTTAGTCAGTAAAAGTCTGACAATCCCTCCCGCTCCGCTCAGAGTGGGAGAAGTTATTTGATGATTTCCCATTCTAAAAAAAAACAAAACTGTTGAACTAGTCGGTCATTCTTCCATACAAATGTATTAGGTGATTATTCGCTTGTTTGACGGTTAAGGTTCAAACTAAAAATTGTATCTTCTGATCTTGTCATTATCTAGCCCTGCATGGAAGCAGAATTGGAAAAAACTATTGGTTTCGAAGTTATGAGCGTCGAAACTTCCATATTTTAACCATAATTTTAACTCATCTTTGGGCATAAATAAATAACTTATTTAGTATGAAAATGGAAAAAGCGAAACCATAGAAGAATAGATAATTTATTGAAAGTTCAAATATTTTATTTTGAGTAGTAAATATGTCACCGTAAAATTGTCAAATACGTTATATTGTAATATCTCTAGAGATATTGTAAACTCTCGAATTATTGTCAAACGAACATACTGCTTACAATAAAACGCATTAGTTTTCGTGAAATGCATGCGATGGTAGGCTACTCACGCGGTGTAGAGGGAAGGAGGGGTCCCCCTTGCCCAGTGGTACCACTCTCATGAAAACATACCGTACCATTTCTGAGAAATACCGATTAATATAACCTAACCTTAAAATACTTTATATTCCCCTAAAAAGCGTAGTGGACGGTTTAAAGGAACCTAACTAACCTAATTTCTGAGTGCAGGGTTTAAAGGAACCTTAGTTAGGTTCCTTTAACCTAACCTAACCTAACGGGGGGGGTGCCCCAAGTCCCGATTATGGGGGCAGAGGTACTTCCGTATGTTCAGTTGACAATAATTCGAGAGTTAACAATATCGCTAGAGAGAAACACGTTATATTGTAATATAACGTGTTTGACAATTTTACGGTGACAGATACATCCAGTAGTTTTTCCGTAATATCTTTACGCCCATAGGTCAATTTGTGAAATTTTACGCGCTCATTTTCGTTATAAATCGTCGTATAATCTCACAATCGTTATAATCGTCTACTATCTAGTTTATTATATTTTTAGTATATTTCACTAAATAAATATACTTTTAAATAAATAAATATAAACTAGATAAATGAATACTATTTATAATAAACTAGTTTTTTTTATTTAACTTTACTAAATAGCATGCATATTAGCCACACCCGCCAACGAGTTCGAGCTGTCGACTAGTTCAACCTTAAGTCCCATGTAATAGGGGGCGAACCAATTCCTATCAATCGGGCACAAATCCAGAGAGAAATTAGTGATGAAGAAACCCCTAATTAGATAACACTTTGCTCGACCCGGGAATCGAACTTAGGATCTATTGTATTGTATTGTACAACGGGCCGGTGTCCGCAACACCACGTCAAAGCGCGTATTTTGCGTACGGGCTATAATCCACCACGAGGGCTCAGTGCGGGTTGGTAGATGTCACATGTCTTCGAATTTTTGGTTCTAGGACATGCCGGTTTCCTCACGATGTTTTCCTTCACCGTTTTTGAGAGCAGTCGTGATGAAATAAATTACACTGCTTACTGTTCGACGGGGCCGCCACCACTGGGCCACCGATGCTCTCTAAATTAGAACCTAATGCTCTGTAGTCGAGCTTGCGATGATGCAGTCTTGAGGGATTAAATGACAAAAATTATTGCTAAGTCACACCTGCTTACTAGATTACAAAGTTATATTTTTGGTACTCAAACTGATATCAGTATTGGCTGTAAAATTTTACGACCGCACATATGCCACTCGTCCATGTATAAAAACTAGCGTCGTAAATAATGTCAGTACATTCCCCTTCCACCTGCCAGGGCGTGAAATATCCTCCGCCTTTGATAGAATCCTCTAGGCAAGAGGTCCTACCTCCATTCGGTAGGCAGCCTAATATACTACCAACACTGTAGGTAGTTACCTTTCTACGAAGTAATCACTCAGTCGTCTTTGAGAGGAGCCTTTGATGCAAGATACGCTGTGATAACCAGGTGATCTTGTATGAGGAAGTGTTGAGTAAATTCAGGGTAAAGTCCCGTTACGTCATGTGTCATGTGTAATACAAACAGTAATAATATCATCAACAAAAAATGTGTCAAATAGGTACTCAAGCCTTGCAAAAGCACCCGTGCAATCATTGCTAAGACGCTTAGGTATTCAGCGCGCTGTATAAAAAGTTTCGTATAAAACAAAGGGGATGCGGTACAAATAGTTTAAAATAGCAACTTAGCGGATACCATTTTATAATTTGTGTTCACTTCACATTAGATAGAGACGTTGCTTTGTTATTTCGTTGTTTCTGTGCCTGGCAGAAAAAAGCGTCTTCCGATTCCCTACCAAATGGTATCTTTTCCATGGTGTTAGAAATTCTACACCGCTATGGCGACGCTGAAACGTAGCCGTGAATCATCCAAAAAACCCGTAAATCTACAGACAAATCCGCAGAAGTGGCCACGCTGTGCGATCTCCAAAAAAGCACCTTTTTCAGCTTGAACCAGTCCTCACTCTCGTGTTAAACGTTAATTATCCAAAACCACGTAAACTAACCCATGGACCATTGGTCTAACTTATTACTTAGGGCTTAAGGGTGAAAGTAGGCAGAACATCAGAGGCATGCACGACACGCTTCTTCCTTTCTAGGTCATCCTAAAACGAGTATCCCGGGAATCGACCAGGTCAAGAACTCAAGATAGTAGCAAGGCTGGATAAACACGATTTAATATATTATTCACGGTAAATCTTCTGGGAGGAATGGCGGTCAAAGTGTCAAACCTTGAAGAGTAATGTAGAATGGTTAGATGTTGCATTTGTGAGGTCATGACGTCATCTACGGCTGATATTACTTAGTTATACGATTTCATCTTAGAGGATATGGCCGACGTACAGAAGACTATTGGTGGTTTGCCATGTTTAAAAAAAAATCCACCGTTTAGCGACTGAAACAGAGTAACATAAATATTACAAAACAAAGTCCTCCGCCGCGTACGTCTATCTGTTAGCTAAACTAAAAAATTACTACATCGATTTTCATGCTGTTTTCACCAATGGATAGACTGGTTCTCGAGGAAGGTCTTAGTATATAATTTGTACGCGGGCGAAGACGAGCACATCAGCTATTTATCTAATAAAATAAAATGGTAAAGACGAAAATACATAAAAAAACGATCAAATAAAATAAAATAATACATTTATTGTTAAAAATTAAATACAGGTCAAATATTGAGCTTAAAATAATATAAACTAAAATATTCTATCACAATTTGTTTGCACTATACACCAATCGTGTCAGGTACTATTTAAATACAAAATAAAACATAGTACGTAATAAATACATTTTGTCTGACTATAAATTTATTAAAATTTAATATGGCTTCATTTTTGGTAAAAAGGAAGTGTTTGTTTGGGGTGGTTTAGGAGGTTGATGAATTCAAAGAGTTAGATTAGCCTGGATAGATAGGGGTACATCTATCCAGCAGTACAAGTACGTAGGATCCAATAAGACTCGGTTAGATAAATTGGGCAGTTATTCTCGATAATATGAGATTTTATGGAGTCAAAACATTTTCTCGAGCGGACGTCACGCAGTTTCACCCGCGTAATTCCCGTTTTCGTGGGAGTCCGGGGATAAAATATATCCTATAATACTCGTGGATAATGTAGCTTTCGAATGGTGAAAGAATTTAAAAAAACGGTCCAGTAGTTTTTAAGCATTACAACCAAACAAACAAAGTTTTCCTCTTTATAATAACTAGCTCTTATGATACAGGAACTCCTAGTACAAGAGCCAGGGCTACACTGATGTTTGAGAAATAATTTGTCAATAAAGATTTATAATATTATTATTTATTTATTTATAATATTAGTGTAAAGTCCTATCGAATCCTACGTGCTTGAACTTCAGGTACGACATTTCGTGATCAAAGTATTTTCGTTTACGGAATTATTTTACGAAAATTATCACATACAATAAGTAGAGGAAGAGGAAGGAACATGGATGGTTTTTAGTCAGTAAGAGTCTGACACTCCTTCCCGCTCCACCCAGAGTGGGGGGGGTCATTTGATGATTTCCCATCCTTAAAAAAAAAAAAAAAAAAAAGGGTGTACAAAATTCTATATATATCTCATGGAATGTTTACAAAATATATAATTATGCACGATACATACATGATTCTAGAACCTCCAGCAGTTTGTCGGGTAAGTATAGAAAAAATATCTAAAGGGTGTAAAAACTTCTTTACGAAGCCCAAAGGCACTTGTTCTCCCCGTCTTTGCGGTTTTTTTTTGTTCTACACCATACCTGGGAACCTTCTAGTTACAGAGATATTGGGGGTCAAAGTTACAACTATTTGACATGAGTTTCTTTTTAAATACAGCACGACCTCCGCACTACTTAATCAATCTATCAGCACAATGTTTTGAGTGCGTTACATTGAGTTATACCAAAAAAACATGATTTTTACCCCAAAAAAAAGTTATTTCACAGCAATAATTTTTGCGTAAGTTACTTAGTTGAATTACGGAATTCTTGGTTGACGGCTTAGTGATGAGGTTGTTTACACCCTGTATGCTGGCAGGTTGATAATTAAGTGCGGAATTCTTAGTAACACTTTACAGATCAGTGTTCCTTATATGGTGTATAATACATTTATTTCCCAATTATTCCTGCACATTGAAGTGTCTAAGTCTATTAAGTGCGCTATATGCGTTGCATTTTGTGCAATTTGTCCATATTGTGCTAAACTAATGTGTTTAACGTTCACTCTTTAGCTAAGCTAAGTTCGTCGTGGCAATACCTGAGCTTCCATACTGACCAGTAATAATACTCTAAAGGGACCACTGAGAACTGAAACAAAAAAAAAACAAATAAAATAAAAAAATAAAGACAGAAACATTTGAAATCGATCGTATACACTTCCACCTGACATTAGAGACTGCCAAACGGTTGCAGTTTTTAAGAGAAGAGTAAAGATCATTTCCGATCCATATCGTCATAATTGCATAAGTACCTATTTATTGTTTGTTATTTTATTGTTTTTATAGTAAGTAAGTAGTAAGTTTGTATAGTTAGAATAGTATATTTATAGTATGTATGTAATTGCTGAGAGGGAAGGTGCATAATGCAGCTATTTTAGGCCAGGTGAGTCTGTGTGTTCCGGACAGGTACGTGTGGCGGCGACGGCAGCCGCGACTGCTAGTGGAACCGCGCGCTCGGACCAATCTGTTAAAGGAGGCGCCGCTGACGCGTGCACTGCGCACGCTCAACCTCATAGCGAGTGAGACAGACTTATTCTGTTGTTCTCTGGGTGAATTCACAAGGAATGCCTTGTTTGTAATTAGTTATAGGTATTAGTTATAAGTAACAATTAAGTTAAGTTAAATATTAATTAAGGCGCATTTACCGCATTGGTTAGCTGTAATGGTAGATGTATGTTGATAAATAAATAAATAAATAAATGTATTCTTATATTGTATATATTTAATTAGTTTTATACTGTATGTATTCCATTTTCTCTCCTTCTTTTACACACTATGTCTACATCTCTTTTTTTAGTATCTCCTTTCGCAGGTATGCTGGAAGAGATTTCTTTAGAAATAAGCATCACCTTTGTACTATTTACTGTTCCTTTCTTCTTCTCTATATTTAGTGTGTACATAAATTGTTAAATAAATAAATAAATAAATAATAAATATTTTGCACAAAAATGTGGCGGTAAATTCCTTAAACGGCAAGGTTAGTATGGTACACCAAAAACTTCAACACACCTCCATATATCGAATCTGGCTCGAAGGATCAATTTTTATAATAGGATTCTATCGAGGAGGGGTTAAATAAGCATTTACAAACGAGAAAAAAATAGGACAAACAACCTTTAAAAATTAAAATACCGAATTTAGATCGTACGAAAGATTCGTTTCTGAAACCTAAAGTAATAGGCATAACGACTGTATCAAAATATTACAAATCTATTTAGTCCGTCAGTTAGATTATTGAAAAATAATTGATATGTATTTTTTGTTTTTGTAATCAATGACTAAGATAAAACGCATCAAAACTCGGGAGTGGGGGCTCGTGACATCAGAACTAGTTAAAAATTATACCTAAGCGTGACGTATTGGGAATTTCAGAAGCGTCGTATCTTCGTCAATTTTGATTTACGTAACAAAAGAAAAAATACGGGTCAAATAGTTTTTAATAATCGACCTGACGGACTAATTGTTTTTTTTCTCGTCTGGATAAAGCTCGCCTTTGTACATAAACTGTTATATTGAAAGAAATAAATGTACAATGGTAAATAATAAGTGATTTCAGCGTCAAGACGTTTATGCAACAGCGTGAACATTTCAGACCGCAAAATAAAATGCGCGCGACGCCAAAACGGAATCATGGACTTCCATGCCTGTTTGCATGCGCCTCGCAATGTCAATACTTCACTTCAAACGTCCGGTGTCTGACGCCTTTTTCCGGCAGTCGGAATGAAACTCGTGCTATAATTTAAATTGACTTGCCACGACCGTTTCCTGTTTTTTTAAACGTACGATAAATCAAATGGGGTAATGGAAACGTGCCTTAATGTAGGCTAAATATCGTTAATAGGAGAGTTAATTTAATTGTCCGCTTAGTAAAGCAATTACTGGCTGTAAAAATAATGTACCTATATTTTTTTAATAGAGATTTTATCGCAGGTCACGCGTCCTACATTTTATTTTTTTTTAACAAAATTAAGTCACTGGTTAGAAACCTTGCTATTAAATGTAATGGCAGCCGTCACATCCCATTAAATCTTTTAACTCTAAAACTGATTGGTGATTTGACAGCAGCTGACACGACATTTGACAGCACCTGTTTTGACAGCACATTTGGCAGACGTCGTCATGATATTTGGCAGTCTGTGAAATTATCAATCATAAAAGTTAAAAGATTGAATCAAGTAACCTTTCAAAATTGAGGGGCTAATCCAGTTTTAACCAACGACCTTTTAACATTGCCTACGGGAGTAATCCAATTGGGTAAGGCAAACTTGAACTTACTTACTTATTTCTTCGTAATATTTTTGTCAAACACGCCGAAACTCTTGGGACGCGTCGGAAAACCCTTATTTAAAAGTATTCGTGTAACTAAAATATTGAGTTATTTTTTGTAATCGCCTTGGAAGTTAATATTAATTTAATAAAGTTAAGTAGTAAAACTTTAAGCAGCAATTTCGACGATCCTGTAGTTATGTAAGACGTATAGTGGAGTTAGGTATGAATATGCAAAGGGGAAACTTTTGCGATTACCTGAACCTGAGCTAGTTCTTTAGTTTTTTTTTTTATCAGTATTAGAAACAAAATCGATTCAATATTTTTTTCGTGTTTACTGGCCACTTTATTGCTGTTTTTATTTTTTTATGCAATTTTGTTACAAAAAAAGATATGCCTTTTTTTTCGAGTAGCTGTAACGGTTAAGGGATCAATTCAATTTTTTTTTGGGTTTACTGGCCATTTTCTAACTAACTTTTTTTTTTGATCTAAAGCAATTTTTTACATAAAAAATGATAGACCTTTTGCGAGTAGCTGCAACGGTTAACAACAAGAAGTAACAGACCTAACCGTTTTAGGGGCCGCCTCCACGAGCGAGAGAATCGTGGCGATATTATCGTCGTGCTATACATTCTCTGAGTCGCGATTTTCTAGCTCGTAATTTGACAGTTATTTAAATTTATCTAATTAAGTCCAACAGAGTTCTACGTACTTGCACTGCCGGATCTCTGTATATAAAATGTATGGCGCTCTGTAACGTAATATACAAAGCGGCAATTTGCGGCGACCCGGGCGCGCGCCCTGTCCGCATTTAGTAACTTCACCCTATGGGTAACGGGTCCTAAAGAATCTTTTGATCCGGCAACACCTAAAACTTCTGGATTACTTACGTACAACGATAACGCATACAACGATACAGCAGGTTTGCGTTAAGACAATGCAACTCTAACGCAATAGACATAAGGTTCACATTGCAGTGCTACATACCTCGGATGAGTAGACTTGCGATACGGCCTCGCGTTCCGGTAGACATGTCCGCCCTGAGAGACCAGCGTGCCGCGCGAGCTGGCGGCGCTGACGGCCGTGTGGAGCGACACAGGGGAGCCCGACGATCCCGATAGACGACGGATATAACGCTCTGCTTGCTCCTCGTTTGTGGGAGTTCTGTCACCTAGAGAGTTTGTGCTCTTATATTATGTGTAAAGAGTTCCAAGTAGCATTGGGCCGGGTCAAGTCTGTCCTGCCGGATACTCTCACTACTCAAAAGCAAAGAAAAACAAGTTTCAAATGATTGTTTTAATTAAAATTCATCCATGATCGTTATACTATTAAATGCATGTCACCATAAAATTGACAAAAACGTTATATTGTAATATCTCTAGCGATATTGTAAAATTTCGACAACAAAACGCATTATTTTTCGTGATATGCATGCGATGGTAGTCAACTTACGCGGTGAGGAGGGAAGCAGGGGTCTCCCTTGCCCAGTGGTACAACTCTCATGAAAAGATAATGTACCATTCCTGAGAAATACCGATTGTTATAACCTAACCTTAAAACATTTTATATTCCCCTTAAAAGCGTAGCCCCTATTTCCGAGTGCAGGGTTTAAAGGAACCTAACTAACCTAACGGGGACCCCAAGTCCCGATTATGGGGGCAGAGATACATCCGTATGTTCAGTTGACAATAATTCGAGACTTTACAATATCGCTAGAGAGAAACACGTTATATTGTAATATAACGTGTTTGACAATTTTACGGTGACACATATATCAGCGCCATGTTTTGAGAAACGAGATTACTCACACCGTATAAAAGTTGTTTCCCAGCAAAAACCGTAAGTTAATGTAAAGAATGCTTGGCTGACGGCTTGGAGAAGGGATCAGAAAGAGTCTTTTCAGAGACAGCGTTCAAAAAATGTCTCATCATCAGCAGATTAATGTGCCCACTTCTGGGACACAGGCTTCCTCTTTATGAGAGGGTATGGGCTATAATCCACCACGCGGGCCCAGTGGCCAAGAATTTTTTGGTTCTAAAACATGTCCTCACGATGTTTTCCTTCACCGTTTTGAGAGCAGTGGTGATGAAATAAATTACACAAAGTAATGCGTCTGCCTGGGTTAGAACCCACGACTTACTGTTCATAAGTCGGGGCCGCCAACACTGGGCCACCGCTGCTCTCAAAAAATGTATAAGTATACAAACTAATACTAGCTTCTGCCAGCGGCTTCGCCCGCGTAAAGTTCGATAAATGTCCCATGGGATCTAACTACCGGGATAAAAAGTATCCTATGTGTTAATCCAGGTTATAAACTATCTGTGTGCTAAATTTCAACCAAATCCGTTCAGTCGTTTTGGCGTGAAAGAGTAACAAACATCTATACTTACAAACTTTCGCATTTATAATATTAGTAGAATTACCATCAAGGCTGCCTATAGGCGTACGTCTCGTCAGGTCGGGACTGCTGCCCCAAGGACTCAGAGCACCCAGCGGACTAGAGAGACCAGCTGTCACCAATGTATCGTCTTCATCTTCAGACTCTATGGGAAAAATATTGATGACAATTTTGTATAATCTAACAAAATAAACTAAGTATAAATATAATAATATTGTTGCTATTATAAATTAACTATTATTCCAAACAACAACTATTTTGTTAATTACCTTCGAAAACGTCAAAGAAGTTTTCCTTTGAATCATTCAACGTTGATGACGACTTCGACTTTTTCTTTCTTTTGCTCTGAAACAAAACGACTATTATTGTACTCTTTAATACCTATGTATTTATGGATAAACTAGCTGACCCACGCAACTTCGTCTGCGTCACATATATGAGAGAAAAAGCTCACAAAGGAATAAATTTTCCCCGTTTTTGCAACATTTTTCATTTATGTTCCGCTCCTATTGGTCATAGCGTGATGATATATAAAGATAAATGGACTATCCAACACAAAAAGATTTTTTCAATTCCAACCAGTAGTTCCTGAGATTAGCGCGTTCAAACAAACAAACAAACTCTTCAGCTTTATAATATTAGTATAGATTGTTTTGAAAAACCTTAAAATATTTATTGTTATTCAAATTTCGATTTAACACTCATGAACATTAAGTTAAAAAAAATAAAACCGACTTCAAAGAAAACAAAAAAGTGAAAAATAACTTCAGAAAAAACGCTTCAGAAGTCGGTGACCTTTTTTTGATTGATTTAGTTTTTTTGTCACCGACTTCTGAAGCGTTTTTTCTGAAGTTATTTTTCACTTTTTTGTTTTCTTTGAAGTCGGTTTTATTTTTTGTAAAAAAGTTTTTATTTTTCTCTTTTTAGTGGTTCACATGTGCTTACCCCTTCACAGCGTACCGGCGTGATTTTAGGTTATGAACTGGTGTAAACAATAGACAAATATGAGATTTCGACAATCCCAGTACATTTGCTATCATTTATTGAGGAGTTCCGTTGCAAATCTCCGAAGTTCTTCATCAGATCTTCATCAAATTGAATTGGGATCACTTCGAGAAAGTTCAATTCCTAAAACTACCCAAACCGTTTCTAGTGTGCCTATAAAATGTGAAGAATTCTCTCTATTTCTCCAGAATCCCATCATCAGCTACTGATTTGATGATTATAAGACCACACAGGAAGCACCAGCTTTCAAATAAAATAAAAACGATCAAAATCGGTTCACCCAGTAGAAAGTACTGAGGTAACAAATATTTTCGAAATCGGGTGTATTTTACACATGTGCGTACCCCCTCAGAGCATACAGGCGTGATGTTACGTCATAATATAGTATAAACAATGAACCTACAAGCGATGGCAGCAATCACTGCAGATTTGCTGTGTATTTTTGAAGAGTTCCGTTGTATATCTCCGAAGATCAGCATCAGGTCTTCAGCAAACTAAAATGGGACCAAACGGGAAGCACCAGCTTTCAAACAAAAAAAGAACCGTCAAAATCGGTTCACCCAGTCGAGAGTACTGAGGTAACAAACACAAAAAAAAAAAAAAAAAAAATACAGACGAATTGATAACCTCCTCTTTTTGGAAGTCGGTTGAAAATGAAAACGCATACCTTAGTAAGTTCTTCTGCAACGGACATCTCTAGCGCGTGATGCGTCCTTGCTAACGCTGCCAGCGCCTCTTCTAGCACACGATTACGTTCTATCTGTTAAGATAACAAATCTTTATCAAACAAGTATTTGTTTTACATGTCTTCTTCAGCTGCGATGGTTTTAATAAACAACTCAACACCAGATTCAGTTGTGTTCCTGCGTCACATCGGACCACACCCGTCGTGGAAGTATTTTATTATCTGTGCCGTCGTGGCACAATATAATGTATATTTTTGTATTATCTGTGTAAACGTGACTTCCTATTATTATTACTCCTGTTTAAATCAGTGTACATTCAAAATATTTGTTTGGGAACCTATATTTTCTGTAAAAAAATAAATACACACTACCTTAAGAATATGTTTGATTTACAAACTATTTTGGTATTACGTTTGTTGAACTTCGCATGCTCCGCAGGCCTCTTAAGCGGTGTAGGCTTTTGACATATTTCGCTATTTAGTTCATTGTGTATGTCATAGATGGCGCAGTAGTACTGTCTGTTCTATGTCGCTGTACTCTTTGTAGTGCCGCTACACTTAGATACGCGATACCGCGTCATAAAATGTTGAAATAGTTATTTATCCAACATGTGAGGAAAGTTCGTTTTTCCTATGAGTTTCGATTTTGAGTCTTGAGCGAACGAAGGATTGAAAAATAGAATCACGAGCGCAGCGATTGATTTTAAATTTCAATCCTGAGTAAGCGAAAGACTCAACAAAACGAATAGCAAATAAACTTGCTCACATGTTGCATACAAAACTTTTCGCCACTCCCAGCAAGAAAGTATTCAGTCATCATAGGTAAATAAATTAAATAGTCACAAAGCGAATTAAACAAATTCTTTATTAAAAAATAAAAAGAGTCATGAAAATAATTTTAAAATGAAATGTAAAATTACTGCAATTTTTCAAGTTAAAAGTAACGTTTTTATTGGGTACATTTATCGTTGTTTTATTACTATTCACTTGAGTGTTTGATATTCCTGTATCATTACAAGGGGCCTGAGGTGGGGCATTGACAGTATCTTCTGCCGCAACACTAGCCCACGCCGTCGTAGACGGCTTCGTTTTTTTTTTAAATATCTTTAAAACTTAACCAAAAAAAATCAGGCAAGGTTAGTTTCTAAACGGGAACATTACTTTCCTCACTGTTCAAACAGTGAGGAAAAACCAACTTTCCTCACTGTTCAAACAGGGAGGAAAAACCAATTTTCCTCACTGTTTTCGTAGAGGAAAGACACTTCTTTCGTGCGGGAGTGGTGAAAATAACATTTGTAACAACGTAATTTCGCGTAATTTTGTTCGACTGTCGTCGCCCGCTCGAACAAGCATAAGCCTACCTCGTTGCTAATAAAGTAAAATAAAGTTATTGTGTTTTTTAATCTGTAGTAATTAATTTGTTATAATATGTCATATTTAAATGTCTTTTTCACTTCTCATGCTCTAAAAGTACGCCATTATAGCCCTACGAAGCGGGATTAAAGTGGCCGTTTATTCCCTAGGGAGTAAAAAGTAATATAAAAATGGAACGTTCTTTTACTCTGGTCACAAAAGATTAACTTATCAAAGGTTTTATTTAAATTTCGAATAGACTTGCAATAGAAAGCGGATTATCTAATATATAAAAATGAAACCCGTTTTCCGTTGTCACGACATAGCATGAAAACGGCTTGACCGATTTGGCTGATTCTTTTTTTGTTGTGTTTGTTATTGTCAGGAGAAGGTTCTTATGAAAAAAAATAGAGTAGTAGGTAGCTTTTTCCCTCTTATGTGACGCAGACGAAGTTGCGTGGGTCAGCTAGTTGAAAATAAAAAACATATGAACTCTTCAACGCGAGAAAAAGTTACCTCTCTGTTGAGCTTGGCGGTGTCGACGTCTCTCGCCTGCGCCACCAGCGCGGCGCAGTGCCGCAGAGTGACAGAGTGTATGTGTTAGTTACCTCTCTGTTGAGCTTGGCGGTGTCGGCGTCTCTCGCCTGCGCCACCAGCGCGGCGCAGTGCCGCAGAGTGACAGAGTGTATGTGTTAGTTACCTCTCTGTTGAGCTTGGCGGTGTCGGCGTCTCTCGCCTGCGCCACCAGCGCGGCGCAGTGCCGCAGAGTGACAGAGTGTATGTGTTAGTTACCTCTCTGTTGAGCTTGGCGGTGTCGGCGTCTCTCGCCTGCGCCACCAGCGCGGCGCAGTGCCGCAGAGTGACAGAGTGTATGTGTTAGTTACCTCTCTGTTGAGCTTGGCGGTGTCGGCGTCTCTCGCCTGCGCCACCAGCGCGGCGCAGTGCCGCAGAGTGACAGAGTGTATGTGTTAGTTACCTCTCTGTTGAGCTTGGCGGTGTCGGCGTCTCTCGCCTGCGCCACCAGCGCGGCGAAGTGCCGCAGAGTGACAGAGTGTATGTGTTAGTTACCTCTCTGTTGAGCTTGGCGGTGTCGGCGTCTCTCGCCTGCGCCACCAGCGCGGCGCAGTGCCGCAGAGTGACAGAGTGTATGTGTTAGTTACCTCTCTGTTGAGCTTGGCGGTGTCGGCGTCTCTCGCCTGCGCCACCAGCGCGGCGCAGTGCCGCAGAGTGACAGAGTGTATGTGTTAGTTACCTCTCTGTTGAGCTTGGCGGTGTCGGCGTCTCTCGCCTGCGCCACCAGCGCGGCGCAGTGCCGCAGAGTGACAGAGTGTATGTGTTAGTTACCTCTCTGTTGAGCTTGGCGGTGTCGGCGTCTCTCGCCTGCGCCACCAGCGCGGCGAAGTGCCGCAGAGTGACAGAGTGTATGTGTTAGTTACCTCTCTGTTGAGCTTGGCGGTGTCGGCGTCTCTCGCCTGCGCCACCAGCGCGGCGCAGTGCCGCAGAGTGACAGAGTGTATGTGTTAGTTACCTCTCTGTTGAGCTTGGCGGTGTCGGCGTCTCTCGCCTGCGCCACCAGCGCGGCGCAGTGCCGCAGAGTGACAGAGTGTATGTGTTAGTTACCTCTCTGTTGAGCTTGGCGGTGTCGGCGTCTCTCGCCTGCGCCACCAGCGCGGCGCAGTGCCGCAGAGTGACAGAGTGTATGTGTTAGTTACCTCTCTGTTGAGCTTGGCGGTGTCGGCGTCTCTCGCCTGCGCCACCAGCGCGGCGCAGTGCCGCAGAGTGACAGAGTGTATGTGTTAGTTACCTCTCTGTTGAGCTTGGCGGTGTCGGCGTCTCTCGCCTGCGCCACCAGCGCGGCGCAGTGCCGCAGAGTGACAGAGTGTATGTGTTAGTTACCTCTCTGTTGAGCTTGGCGGTGTCGGCGTCTCTCGCCTGCGCCACCAGCGCGGCGCAGTGCCGCAGAGTGACAGAGTGTATGTGTTAGTTACCTCTCTGTTGAGCTTGGCGGTGTCGGCGTCTCTCGCCTGCGCCACCAGCGCGGCGCAGTGCCGCAGAGTGACAGAGTGTATGTGTTAGTTACCTCTCTGTTGAGCTTGGCGGTGTCGGCGTCTCTCGCCTGCGCCACCAGCGCGGCGCAGTGCCGCAGAGTGACAGAGTGTATGTGTTAGTTACCTCTCTGTTGAGCTTGGCGGTGTCGGCGTCTCTCGCCTGCGCCACCAGCGCGGCGCAGTGCCGCAGAGTGACAGAGTGTATGTGTTAGTTACCTCTCTGTTGAGCTTGGCGGTGTCGGCGTCTCTCGCCTGCGCCACCAGCGCGGCGCAGTGCCGCAGAGTGACAGAGTGTATGTGTTAGTTACCTCTCTGTTGAGCTTGGCGGTGTCGGCGTCTCTCGCCTGCGCCACCAGCGCGGCGCAGTGCCGCAGAGTGACAGAGTGTATGTGTTAGTTACCTCTCTGTTGAGCTTGGCGGTGTCGGCGTCTCTCGCCTGCGCCACCAGCGCGGCGCAGTGCCGCAGAGTGACAGAGTGTATGTGTTAGTTACCTCTCTGTTGAGCTTGGCGGTGTCGGCGTCTCTCGCCTGCGCCACCAGCGCGGCGCAGTGCCGCAGAGTGACAGAGTGTATGTGTTAGTTACCTCTCTGTTGAGCTTGGCGGTGTCGGCGTCTCTCGCCTGCGCCACCAGCGCGGCGCAGTGCCGCAGAGTGACAGAGTGTATGTGTTAGTTACCTCTCTGTTGAGCTTGGCGGTGTCGGCGTCTCTCGCCTGCGCCACCAGCGCGGCGCAGTGCCGCAGAGTGACAGAGTGTATGTGTTAGTTACCTCTCTGTTGAGCTTGGCGGTGTCGGCGTCTCTCGCCTGCGCCACCAGCGCGGCGCAGTGCCGCAGAGTGACAGAGTGTATGTGTTAGTTACCTCTCTGTTGAGCTTGGCGGTGTCGGCGTCTCTCGCCTGCGCCACCAGCGCGGCGCAGTGCCGCAGAGTGACAGAGTGTATGTGTTAGTTACCTCTCTGTTGAGCTTGGCGGTGTCGACGTCTCTCGCCTGCGCCACCAGCGCGGCGCAGTGCCGCAGAGTGACAGAGTGTATGTGTTAGTTACCTCTCTGTTGAGCTTGGCGGTGTCGGCGTCTCTCGCCTGCGCCACCAGCGCGGCGCAGTGCCGCAGCGCTGACAGCGCCTCGGAGCCCGTGCCGCAAGCGTGCTGGAAGCGCTGCAGGGTACACCAATACATTATAATATAACATCACGCATCCTTATAGCGTATCCTAATAGTACACCTACATTTCGCCAATTATGTTTAAGTCAAGCTTGCCGTCAAACGGGCACCAATCCAAGCTGCTACTGAGAAATTATTGATACCAAAACCCAATAGACCCGACTCGAGACTCGAACCCAGGACCTCACGCTCAGCCATCGCGCTTGCGACCACTCGACCAACGAGGTACTCTTAACAAAACAAGTTCCACCAAGTTGTTTCCTAGACGAGACAGAAATAGAAGTGGCAATCGTATTTGTTCCAATCACTATCTACCAATCACCGGGACCGCGGTGAAAAGTTTTACATAAAAATCGATTCTAATTGCTTTACGATAGGGCGGAAATTCGTTTAATGCAAATAAGAAGACGTGAAAAGCTGCGATTTAATAGTCACACCATTTTATAAACAAGTCACAGAAGCCGATTTCTGTTTAACTTGAATAAGTCACTGCAGCATATCATGGAGATGTTGTTCATAAATCATACCATATACGCAGAATGATGCAGCGAGTTCCCAACATTGACACTTTTGTCCAGAGCTGCAACAATGGCGGCGCACTCACGTAGCTGTGTGTCTAGCAGGGCGAGACTATTCGTCGCTGCTGTTAACGCGTCTTGCATTGAACCTAGAACAATTTAAAAGTTTCATTATAAATCTCGATGCACAGATACTTGAGTCTTTGTCGATTATGTCTTAACCCGTATTCGACCACTCGTTACATAGTTACAATAGTGACTCGTGATGTGAGAATTATACAACAAAGGCAAACAAACTTGTCTTGAAACACCCCGAAATTGGTTATCTAGACTTGGTCGCTAGTTTGAATTTCGCAGGCATTTAAATACGAGTGAGCGATTTACATACATACAAACATACATAAAGTCGAACACACAACAAAGAACCCTACCTGGTACGATCCTCACATACTCCTTTTGCCTCGTCCACGTTCATACATCTGACGTCCTACTCTCTAACGCTTCGTCCATATATTCGGATCTATCCGTCTCTCTCGCACACGGCTGCAGATGAGTGTGAGTGAAAGAGACGAATAGATCCGAAAATACGGACGAAGCGTTAGGGAGTACTACGCATCTAACCTTTCTGAAGAACCTCACCAATAATTGAGTAAACTAAAAGTACGTACACTGCTATTTCCTCCTAGGGAATCCCCTTCCGGTGTTATTTATTTAATTTTTTTTTATTCTAGCCAGAATTGGTAGGGAACCAATTCTGGCAGACACAAAGGTTCATTTCGTATAAGAAAGAATAAATTCTTACCTAAAGGTTTGCATTCATCTTCCAAATCCTCGGTGGCCTCCCTCGCAGAGTCTGGTGAGGCGCCCGCCCACAGGTAGTGACCGGAGTACGCTATGTGCTCGTTCATTGCTGTTACCCATTGCTGCAACAAAGTAAGGCACATATTATATCTCCTATTGGTTGCTGTATTGACTGCTCAGAGAATGTGATTCTAGAAGTGTTTTGCGCAAAAATGCACTGCACATGTCAAACATATGCCAAGTTGGCGATCGACTATACGTTTGGTTTGAACACAGCCTAACTTGTTTCAGTTTGGTGTAGTAGTCAGTTACCTGTCTACAAGCAGCGACATCCTTCTCCCCCTGCACGGCCAGGCGGTGCGTGTCTCCGTCACTGAAGCGCAGCACGATGAGGGCGGGCTCGCTGGGCGCGGCGGACAGTGTGGCGGCGTCCAGGTACTTGCGGCCGCGCCACTGTGTGCCGCCGCGTGCCGCCTCGGCACGGGACCCGTAGTACAGCAGCACGCCGCGCTGCAGGACCGCCTGGGTATCGAATAGGCTCAATGTGTACCAAAATCTTGGAACAAGTTTGTATTAGGAAACAGCAGTGAAATTCTTTAGTTACAAACCAAATATCACAGCAGGAATAATCTACAGAGAGATGTCACATTCCATAATCTGTAAGGGTAACATCAAGTTTCTGGAACAGCAAAATAATCGACGCGTAAAAATTAAAAAAATCCCTTCGGCAAGCCGCAGGAGGAGGTAGATTTCGAAGGATTCACCCATATTTACATTTGTTAAATATTATTTTTATATTCTACTTTTCAGGGTGATTATTAAGGGGGGCAATTTTTCATTATTTTTATAGAACGCACCGTTTTCGAGATATAAGAAAATCTAGAATTAGAACCAGCTACGACTCCATGAAGCGCCCTCGCTACGCTCGCATTTTACATTACACACCCACTTTCTGTTACAAATGGCGTGGCTCCGCCGGCCTTCGGCCTACGCTTCTCATGCCAGCTAACAAGAGATTTAGGACAACTTATTTTCAAATAACTGCAGTCTGCAAAACAACATCCGATGACTAACGCTGACGGCTCACAGACAAATGGCTTGGCGCGCTTTTTGGTGTCGCTTCACGTACTGTACCACAAATTAAAAAAAAAATCGTTTTGTTTATGTAAAAAAATAGCGTAATTGCATATTAATCAGCAATCAATTATTGTGCACATTTATTATACACCAAAAGTATTTGGTATTCCAAAACAAAAAAAAATGAAAAATTTAAATTACTTTTATGTAAAACATGTACAAAATACACTTCTACTGTCAACAGAACGTGAAATATCAACTTTGACGTCCACCATGGTTTGCCATGGTGGACGTTAAAAGCACGCCCTTTAGGGCGTGCTTTTTTCAATTTGTATAAAAACCTTAAATAGTTAAATCTCATAATCCGTGGCGTCCGACTATTGAAAATTTGTATAAAGAGTTGTACTTATGTGTACTATCTATAGATAGACTGATAGACTGTTGTCCTCAGTCCTCAATCGTCAGTCTCCAGTCTTAGGCCTCAGTCTGAGTCCTCAGTCTCTTTCCTCAGTCTCAGTCCTCAGTCTCAGTCCTCAGTAACAGTCTTCAGTATCAGTCCTCAGTATCAGTCCTCAGTATCAGTCCTCAGTCTCAGTCGTCAGTATCAGTCCTCAGTCTCAGTCCTCAGTATCAGTCCTCAGTCTCAGTCCTAAGTATCAGTCCTCAGTATCAGTCCTCAGTCTCAGTCCTCAGTATCAGTCCTCAGTCTCAATCCTCAGTTTCAGTCCTCAGTCTCAGTCCTCAGTCTCAGTCCTCAGTATCAGTCCTCAGTCTCCAGTCCTCAGTCTCTTTCCTCAGTCTCAGTCCTCAGTCTCAGTCCTCAGTATCAGTCCTCAGTCTCAGTCCTCAGTATCAGTCCTCAGTCTCAGTCCTCAGTCTCAGTCCTCAGTCTCAGTCCTCAGTCTCCAGTCCATAAATTACGTCACACGAATTTCATGATTTTTGGACGAGGGAGGGCCCTCGTCCTTTTCACAGCTGGTCACATTTCTAGGACCCCCGACATAGTGTGACGTCACATTCCAATTTAACATCTACAAATTATTGAATAAAAAAAGCAGTTCCGATATTGAGTTTTTCGATAATAGTTGAATGTTCGTGTTTAAACACTTAGATTACAAACATTTTGCAATATTACGTCACAAAATTTAGGATCCCTCCGACCCTCTTGCTACACAATGTCCCACTTCGTTGATCCCCTCCCTCCCCTCAACTTGTGACGTAATTTATGGATGGCCCCTAGGTAGTATGACATCAATTGAAATTCAACTTAAAGCTCGTTTACATAAAGCTGAAATTAATAGAATCTCACCCAAACAGGTCTCCAGCCCAAGAACCGGGACCTCTTCAGCAGTGGACCTTCAAATCTCGCAGCTGTTCTTTGTAACCGCTGCACTGGTCTAACGCTCAACACTTCGCGCATATCTGTATCTTTAGCCATGTCGATTGCTAACTGACCTGCAAGTTTTTAAACATGTTTAAATCATAAAATCCCTCCGGCAAGCCGCAGGAGGAGGTAGATTTCGGAGAAGGTGCTGGAGCGTCCGACTATTGAAAAATTGTATAAAGAGTTGTACTTATGTGTACAAATTACAAAAAAAAAATGATTTCAAAATCGTTGTCCTGTAATGAAATGTTTACTCTTTTTAAATCCTCATAAAAGAATTTAGCATGGAAACACCCTCAATATTTTAGTTATATTTATTTATTTCGAAAACTATAAGTTTTATCGCTAAACTTCAAAGGTAACAATTGTAGAGTAAACAATTTCCTTTCAAAAAAAAATTTTTGCGACGCTCAAAATGTTTACTGTTTCGGAGATATGATTTTTTTTCACAAAAATTTTGGATATTTCGACCCCTCCCCAATTTAGGGGTTGCATCAAAAAAGTTTTAATTTAAAGTTGTCCGTATTCTTACTCAAAATGATAAAAATGAAAAACGATTCATAAACTTTCCATAGGAAAAAAGTTATGGCCAAACCGCCCCCCATGGACGAATTCTGCCCATTCACGAACTTAGCCTAAGTTTTGACCTTTTCGATTTTTTGGCCAAGTTTGAAAGCAATCGGTTCATAATTGCGACCTGTAGAGTGTGGCTACATTTTGCTTGTCACCCACATACATACGTATACATATAATTATATCCCCGTAGGTGAGAGACCAATAAGTAGATTTTTAAAAAAAAAAAAGGGAATTCTGCCTAAAAGTGTGAGGTCTGCAACATGCAGCACACAAATATTTTAAAAATTGGGTAGTAAGTAAATTAGATCGAATTGTACCGAAGCATTTGTCGATCGGCACGGGCCAAATAAAAGTCGAATATACTGTCTAGTCATACAGTAAAAAATAGCAGCGTTTATAGCAATCTGACCCCGTATTCACAAACGTTCGACTAGTTTCCGATTCAACAACTCGTATATCTGTCTTGTTCTAGCATTACGAAAACGACCGAGATAGACGAGTACCCGAATCGGAAGCGAATCGAAGCGTTGTGAATACGGGGGCTGGGTCACATTAGCACCCAATTCCTTTTAATACTGTACTAAAATTAAGGAGCTCCATTTGATTCGATACGACAAAATTGTACTTCGTGATATAGTCGAAAATAGACATTTCACCTCCGCCGCTTTGCCCCTCGCGCGCTCTACTGAACTTTGCCCTCATCTGAGAGCTTCCGTAGAAATAGCTGACTAGAGAGAAAAATACATTTTGTTTACATACCACTGTTATTCCTGAGTGTAGTATCGACTCCATTTTGTAGTAGTAACACGGCGAGTCTTGTGTGTCCTCTGTATGCGGCGCAGTGGAGGCACGTATTTCCTTGCGCGTCCACGCAGTTGATGTTGGGAGTGTTTGGACTGCTTAGCTGAAATAAGACGGAAAACATTAACCTATTGAACACTTTTGTCACATATACGTGACAAGCAAGCGCTGGCTTTGTACGGCAACGACAAAAATATGTGCCAAAAAAAGCGATGCACAATAGGCATGACGACAATATCAAAAAAATGAAAATCTATTTAGTACGTCAGAGTAATGGAAAATAATGGACATGTATTTTTTGTTTTTGTAAAACAAAGATAAAACGCATCAGTACTAGGAAGTGAAAGAAAGAAAAGAAAAAGCATTTATTAGCCTGACAGGACAACACATAAAACAAAAAAATGGTCAAATTGTGATTGTGAATTGTGTTGTGGTTGAAAGTGTTGGTGTGAATTGGGATGGAGGGGGGGCTCGTGACGTCAGAACTCGCTAAAAATTATACCAACGCGTGACGTATTGAGAATTTTAAAAGCGTCGTAGCTTCGTCAATTTTGGTCTATGTAACAAAAGAAAAAATACGGGTCAAATGTTTGTTGATAATCTAACTGACATGACGGACTATTTTTTTTTTTTTTTGTTGTTCACCCTATTAACATGAAATAAATAATTAAATGGTTTTGATTAGCAAGTGAAACGACGCGATGATCTTAAACCTGAACCACCTACAGCAACCCTACAAAGTCATCAATGGTGTTCCGATATGTTCGGTTTGTGCTCGGAGTTTTTTGGGCAAAGTTAATTAGATACTACTTGAGTGCACATTTAAGAGCAATACACCAAAGCTCTCGACTAACACCCTAGAAAGCCATCAAATGCAGTCAATATGGCCAAAATAGGCTGGCTGGCATCACTATCAGAACAACTGACAGATTTTGATAACAGGAAAAGCAGCGTCAAAATGGTGCCCATACTTTACTACTAAACGTGATTTATTCATTGCGTCGGTTTGAGGACATTAATTATACTGCCTGTAACCTAATTACCTGTTACCTTTTCAGCAGCATCTGAACACATTTGAATTGCTCTGATTTAGATAAAACAACTTTATGCTTCTCTTTGATAAATTCTGCTTTAGAAACTGTGAGAAATCTGTTCAATTACAAATTCGATCACAAGTTTAGTTACGTAATTAGGTTGCTCGTCCTACCACAAAGTTTACTTATGTCATTAGTGATTAGACCGTATCATCGATAGTCTCGGCCCATGGCGTAGCGTTTTGATACATTTACAAAACGTCAGACTGTATACCATTTTAACTAATACAATAATGAAAATCGATAACATATGAAGGATTCGTGGTCCTGCCGGGGTTGCGGGACTGTTCGAAAGAGATACCGCGGCCCCGGAACATGAAGGGCGAGGAGGTTTTAGTCAGTAAAAGTCTGACGCTCCCTCCCACTCCGCCCAGAGTGGGAGAAGTTATTTGATGATTTCCCATCCTCAAATAAAAAATAAATAAAAAAAGGGTTCGTAGTTATATACTAACAGCCGCAAAGGAGGTTACAGGATGGATGACCGCCCTTTTCAAAGGTCTGTGCCGAAACCAGTCTGTCTCGGAAAGCACACTAAGCCTTTGGTCGCGGCTGTCGTTACTGGTAATCAGACCGCCCGAAAGTCTGTTATCCAGTCTTACCAAGGGGTATCATCATTTTCCCCAGTTACTGGTTAGGCATACTGCATCCGGTTAGACTGAGAGTAGCGGTGACCCCGACTTACGAACAGTAAGTCGTGGGTTCGAACCCAGGCAGGCGCATTACTTTGTGTAATTTATTTCATCACCGCTACTCTCAAAACGGTGAAGGAAAACATCGTGAGGAAACCGGCATGTCCTAGAACGAAAAATTCGAAGACATGTGACATCTACCAATCCGCACTGGGCCCGCGTGGTAGATTATAGCCCAATCCCTCTCATTGAGAGGAGGCCGTGTCCCAGCAGTGGGAACATTATAGGCTGATGATGATGATGATGATGATCCGGTTAGACTGGAAGCCAACTCCAATATAAATAAATACAAATATCGCTGGACATTACACACAACGCCATCTAGTGCCACACTAAGCAGCGAGGCAGAATATAATCGGCAGATGATAAAGGCATAAAAGAAGTTGAACTTTAGTAATAGTATGTTAACCTTTTGACCGCCACAGCATAAAGCGCATGCCCTCCACGCCAAGCCACAATTCCATCTTCTATTTTGTCACATATTTGTGCCGTTTGGCGTACAGGGCACGCGCTTGATTGTCACGTATATGTGACAATGGCGTCTAAAAGGTTATTAACTTACCAACTCCTGTATATCCTCAATCCTGCCATCCTTAGCGGCGGTAAGCAGTCGAAGCTCCCTTTGATGTCTCTCCGCCCTCCCGGCCGCTTCTAGTAGTCTTTGAACGTCTCTTGTCTTTGACATGTCACATGGTGTTCGACCTTCGCCGTTCATTATGTTGACGTCAGCTTTGTGTTTGAGAAGGAGGATTACTAGTTCCTGTGGGAGTGAAAGAGATGTATAGATTAGCATATTTTTGTAGGCTATGTGCTAATGGATTATTTGATGTAACTATGTACATTAATAGCGTTACATTTCGAAATAGGTAGAACTTTATATGCCTATGTGTATATGTCACCGTAAAATTTTCAAACACATTAGATTGTAATATAACTGGAGAGATTGTAAACTCTCGAATGATTGTCAAACAAATATACTGCTAATAATATAACTCATTATTTTTCGGTAGATTGTGATCTATCGAAGTGAAACCGTAATATTGTAAAATGTTTGCTATGGAAGTCAACACGCGCGGTGTGCAGCAGGGGGAGGGAAGGAGAGGTCCCCCTTGCCCCATGGTACAACTCTTATGAAAAGATAATGTACCATTCCTGAGAAATACCGATTAATATACCCTAACCTCAAAACACGTTATATTCCCTTAAAAGGCGTAGTAGACGGAGCCCCGCTACATGGGGCCCCTATTTCCGTCTGCGGCAAAGGAACCTAACTAACATAACGTGGGAGTGCCCCAAGACAAGATTATGGCGGCAGAGATACTTCCGTCGCATGCATTTCACAATATTACGGTATCACTTCGATAGATTACAATCTACCAAATTATAAAGCGTAATATTCTAAGCAGTATGTTCAGTTGACAATATTTCGAGAGTTTACAATCTCGCTAGAGAGATTACAATCTAACGTATTTGACAATTTTACTGTGACATATACACATCGAACACTTGGCCTAGGGTGAGCACTATAGGCCGAGGTGATAGGCACAACCACATGTCGATAGATAGGCACAGTCTCGCTAATTATGTTGTTAACCAAATCTACAACGAAAACTTCTTGCAACCACTAGAGTCAGCACTCGAAAGGTGTTTGACTGATCACAAAAGCAGCATTAAGAAAATTTAAACCTGCTCTCAAAAATCTCAAAGTTTTTTCTTCTTCCTGACAACCTTACCTCATTCCCAATAAAGGAGGCTTTATGCAGTGCCGAGTCGCCAGTGTCATTGACTTCATCAACACTGGCCCCAGCTTCCAATAAGGCTTCCACCACGTCTGTGTGCCCAAAGTATGTAGCCAGGTGCAGCGGTGTCCAGCCTAAATTGGTCTTGCTTTTGCCTGGAAAAAGAAAAACAAATTAAGTTAGAAGAATGAGCCTGTTGTTCAATCAGTAGTCAAAAATGGCATAATAGAAAGCCATTTTCATGGACATGTATTAGGTATGTCATTTAAAATGATCCCTCTAAAATAACACCCATTACATGGCAAAATTGAATAAGCACAATATAACATTAGGCAGATGGTTATAAGCTTGCTTATACCTGTTATTCGTCAAGGTGAATGAAAAATTATTTTGGTGTTGGAAAAGTCCATTTATGGAGGAAGGTAATAAGCTAAGTATACATAATATTATCTGACCCAGCGCTAGTGTTACAATATCATGGGTTTATGACTAAGTAGCAGGAAAACTAATAGGAACTTATGTTAATTTAATGCGCATACTTGAATATATTTTATGCACTGGTTACATAATGTCTGACTGCTTTTTCTTTTTTATTAAACGGGAAACAATTCAAAACAAACAATTCTTTAAAACTAAATAACTTTTAACTTTAGTCTTGAAAACTGTGTGTGTGTGTGTTCAGTTTTTAAAATCTATTGGGCATCAATGATATTGAAGCTATGAATATTCAGATTTTCAAAATATTGAATTTGATTCATATATAATCCCCTCTAATGAATTAAATTCCTAATAATTTTCGTTTATTAGATGTAGATAATTGAATTGTTTTACCTATAAATAATCCGAATTATAGTCTGATGACCAGCATTAAATATAATTTTTGGTTTAAAAAATTGCTTGAAATAGCATAACAACCAATAAAATTCAATATTTCACCAGATTTCACCAGTTATTTCCAGTAATATTAGAATAATAACAATTCAATGACTCAAACACGGCAGATGATTACAGCAATTAAAAACCTATCATAATAAACTCCTAGTAACTGTTCAAAGTTCAAAATTATTTTTTCCAGGTAGTCATCAATGCAAGAAATGTTATAGTGCACAAGTATGTGTGCGAATACAACTAGATTGTCTCTCCCTACATTTTCCTAGATAGATGGGATTCTGGGACCAAGAGCTTAACATACCACATTCTAGTCTAATTTCATAACATTATACCAAAGAGATCCAAAAAGTAAAATTAACTAGGTAACTATTTTTTGTTTCAATATTCTCCTCAAATTATAGGTTTTTAAACTCTAACAGACCATCCTGACAGAGAGTATTGTGGTACCCAGTTGCTGTTGCTAGGTTAAGCTGGTCAGATAGGCAGTTACTCCATGGGTGCATTCCGAGATATGGTATAATCACTCACAGCGCTCTCGGCAATATTTTGTATTCCGATTTATTTTTCACGATTATGACAGCTGAGATCTGTCATTAGGTAATTTGACAGCGCTCATGGTGATATTTCTTTGAGGCATCTTGAAATCTGGAAATGACGACTCAAGGAACATCGATATCGCGCTTGTGATCACGCTCATGGTAACTCGGAGAGGGCTTCTGGACCCTCATATTGTTTACAGCCTATCTCGGAACGCGGCCCATGTAATGCATGTGGTAGTCAGCTACACTACAATTTAGACTGGAAGCCAACCCCAACATATTTGGGGAAAGGATACCCAGATGATGAAGTAAAGGTCTTCAATAGAATTCCTAAGTATGCTCAGTGTGTTGATATATCAAGTAAAATGTGTACTTATGGCTCACTGTATGTTTCCAATGTGGTATTCACTAGAAATACTACTTAGAGTTTAGAATAAAACCACCAAATTATCAGTAAGTAGATGAACCACTTTAAGGGTATGTGCACCCGCTACCCGAAATAGATGTGGACTAGTCGACACAGAACCTTAAAGCTCATGCTATGTTTATTAGATCTCACATACTTTCCTAAATTTTATAGCTTTTACAGCAACAAAGATGGGTTTTCACCCATCTTGTGTTGTGTTGTTGTTTGCTATAACTTCTTACAACAACCAGAAATTATTTTTTTATGGATAGTTTAACCCAAATTGTTTGATAATAACACAAAGTTTAATAGACAGCTAACTTTACTGTAAGATCATAGCCTATCCATGACAGCCTTACCTTTGCAATTGATATCCAATGTAAGTTTTCCTTCATTCTTCGCTTCCAGCATAGCCTTGACCACCGATAGCTCTCCATGTCTGGCAGAATATAACAGGGATTCCTGTGCCTCACTCACGAAATTATTGTCCTTAGACATTCTGCTTTCTGGTACTGTACAGTGCAACAAAGTAATAGTATGAAAGAAAACAAGGATTAATCACCAAATCACGCTTTGCAGCGTTACTTGTCGCTTTTAATTACGTCAAAACACATCGTTTCGTTATTTTATTTTAGATTATTCACACTTTAGGTCCGGTTTGGATAATTTGAATATCGCCACATTTAACGCTCGCGACTGTACAAACGATAAAACTAATAGTCGCACAACTCGCACAATTATTATCGAGTCCGTATTTGTAAGTAACAAATAACTAATTAGCAAATCTCGATTGGAGGACCTACCCACCTCAAGCCTTCCAAGGAATTGTCAAACTCAAAACATGAATGTCAAATGTCAGTAATTCAGTACCTATTGTCCCGACACCGACAGGTAGCTGCACAATCGCAATGCAGATTTCGAACTTTGGTTCCGTACAATTTTTTTTAATGAATTAAACATACGAATTAGAAAATCAAAGACAGTACACATTTGAGAGTTTAGAAATACGACTGTTGTAGTAGTAGGAGCCAATAACCTAAAACTATTAGAGAGCAATGACCAGCCCCCCGCTCCGGTCACGAGAAGAGGCGACCAACCGCTAGGTGGATATGTGAGCGATATCCCGAAAGACTAAGGGCGCAGTCTGTCACCAAACCAGTCATGGCCCCAGTTTCAACTTCAAACGGCTTAAACACATCGCTCAAGCAGGTTACCTACCCATCGTCTCAAATCAAATGAAATCAAATCATTTATTTCTTTGCAAACATAGGTCAGAAGCTCCGGCTTGGAGTTTGCCTGGTCTTGCTTGGACGCGTACCGCGAGGGTTGGTCTTAAGAGGCAAGATAAAAGAGCACATGGAAGAAGTTGGGGGAGGCCTTGCCCAGCAGTGGGAGATTAAAAGCTAACAAAAAAAATATGGTGCCAATTGAGGTTTTCAGCACCTGCGGCAGCCACCCCAGCTCAGTCCACTGTGCTAGGAAGATGATTGTGATGGTGTTGACACAGGTTGCATCCCACATCAAACGCCAACCAAACTTTCAAAGCATTATTCCCATCTCATAGGTACCGTCTGGTCTCTTCCCATCGTGTTGCGCTGGTTGTTGCTTGTTAAACGATATTTAGGTAAATAAAAATAAAAAAAGACGTGTGGCACTTGGGGACTGCCGCGGTAAAGCTATTGCATTTGTTTTTTACGGGGGGTGTTAGGTTATTTTCGTTACGGAATTTCTGGATTCGGTCTCCACTCTCAAGGCCCGCGATAGAAGCTATGCAATAGCTTAAAATCTGCTGTGCACAGTACATTAGCTACTTGCCTGCATTCGATGTGACGAAACAGTCGACTGTCTCGAACGTCATTGCCTTTCGTAATAATTAGTGTATTATCTATGGCATTTCGTGCATTTGCAGGCAGGCCCCGTATTCACAAACGCTCGGAACTAATTTGAATTCGATAAGTCGGATGTCTATTCTTTTTTGGCATAAGTAAAACGAGCGATACGACTTCCCGAATCTAAATTGAATCGAAGCGTTGTGAATATGGGCTCAGGTCAGATGGCACGCCAGGATTAAAGACATCATCTGTCGTGTTCTTGCCGTCATTGGAGTAAAACCATTTTAGAATCCAACACTTTATCACGTGACGATGTGTTGCGTATAATGTAGCAACATTAAGATTGTTGTGTGACTGGTAATGAGTGTACGAAACTTAAACACGTTATTGTGCTCATGATAACAAACAACTTTTATGAATGGGACCAAACTAGAAATCGAGAAAAAAAATTGCTGTTCAGTACATCTATGTTCGCCTAACGAGCCTAGACGTGGCGCTATCTTGCACAGTGCCTATGTTGGATAATGTGACTTTGTTTTATACCATACTAGCCGATGCCCGCGGCTTCGCTCGTGTAAAATTATATACTAAAACCTTCCTCTTGAATCACTCTATTTAAAAAAACCCGCAACAAAATCCGTTGCGTAGTTTTAAAGATCTAAGCATACATAGGGACAGACAGACGCGGCGGGAGACTTTGTTTTATAATATGTAGTGATAGTGATAGTGAAGATCAGCCGCCGTATTCACAACGCTTCGATTCGCTTCCGAGCCGGGAAGTCGTATGTCTATCTCGGTCGTTTTCGTAATGCCAGAAGAAGACAGATATACGAGTTGTCGAATCGGAAACGAGTCGAACGTTTGTGAATACGGGGTCAGGATAATTGAGTATTCGATTTTTCATTTCTTTAAGGATTCCTAATTTCAACGACCTTGACCTCGTGGCATGACAGCTTCCTCTACGTTCATAAACTGATGAATGAAATACTTTTCTGAATCGGGTGTGGTCTTTAACATTCTGCTAGTAAAACTAATAAAAGGATAATATTAAATCACCAAGTAAATTGTTTACTTTTGATTTATTAATAAAAAGGAAAATAAATGGCACTAACATGATTTTAAACGATTTACCAGATGTCACAATTAATTATTTGTTGATACTCTTTCTTCATTTCTTGTCAGAATGTCAGTTGTCACCTGTGGGCTGTGATCCTGTCAAAAATTCAAGAATCGGCGTTTCTGTTACTACTTAAATCCCAATTATAAATAAGAAATATGTGCGATGACGTCCAAAACTGTTGCCGCATCTGTTTGGACGTCGAGTCAGACCATGTCTCCATACTCGGAGACCCTACCATCAGCCTACACATGAAAGCTTGCCTATCAGTAACTATATCCTCAAATGACCATCTTCCAAAGACAGTTTGCTTGTCCTGTGTATCATTATTAAACCAATTCTATAATTTCCTACTTAACGCTCGTTGTTCACAAGACTGGCTTGAGTCTTCAGTGCAAG
The DNA here is from genome assembly GCA_916618015.1 of Xestia c-nigrum. Lineage (NCBI taxonomy): Eukaryota > Metazoa > Arthropoda > Insecta > Lepidoptera > Noctuidae > Xestia > Xestia c-nigrum. Next base: position 4,506,456 of record OU745245.1, on the reverse strand, counting down.
AGAAGACAAAGAAATCAACTGAAAACAAAATGGTGATACAACCCTTACCTGACTCAGAATATAACTCGGATTCGCTTCTAGAGTTTCTAAACAATACTGCAAATATCGAAGAGTACTTGAACAACCTTGGTAAGGAAGATATACCTTGTATTGTAAATATGTTGGACAAAAATGAACATTCTTTTGAAATAAGCAAGATCAATAATAAAACTATTAAAGTGCCGAGTCCTAAAAAGAAAGACATAGCAAAGAAATTCAAAACAGAAAGAGATGTCATGGACACAGATTTCCAGTTAAAAAACTTGTTATCAAAAGAACCAGATCCAAAAGTCAAAGTAAACCAAGTGAAGACAGAAAAAAATGCCTTCATATGTTTTGGCTGCAAAATTAAATATGACACCGTACAAAAATTGTTGCAGCACTTATGCATATGTGATTTAGCACTGCGAACTTGTGTACACTGCGACATGTTATTCAATTCTAAACAACAAATGCAACAACATTCAATTACACACAATACTCCGGGTATCTTCGCTTGCAACTGCGGTGAAGAGTTCCCATCTAAAGAGAGACTAATACAACATCACAAAACTTGCCACACAGACTATGCAGCGACAGTAGGGTGCGTGTACCGATGTAAAGGATGTGGGGATACCTTCAAAGAAAGGTTCCAGTTATATAAACACGCTAAGGAACATATTTTGAAGGTTGATGAGAGAGTGTGTGATATTTGCGGTCACAAGTTTCATGGCAGTGATGCGCTGAATAAACATAGGAAGGAGGAACATGAAAAACCTGAGAATGTTATGTACCGGTAAGAACTAAGCAATATGACTGATTTAAAAAGTGTTATGAGTAATAATCATATGTTATTATAAACAATTTTAATTGAATTAAGTACCTAAAATCAAAAAATGAAAATAATTGATTGATGTTCATACTGTGTAAGGAATCAATACTAGTAAAGTTTTAAGTATGAATGTAAATAGATATAAAAATAAAAGAAATTAATAGACTGTGTGACCAATGTAAGCAAAAAGGTATTGACTACTGTGATTGTCTCCTAAACAGAATTATGCAAGACTAGCTGTTGTTATCTGCAACTTTGTTTGCATGGAATTTTGTATGTGTAGTGTGACTGTGTGGGTAAAAAGTAGCCTATGTGCTATTTCAGACTATAAGAATCTTTGTGCCTTTTGGCATAGGCTTCCTCCGACAGTTTCCATTGGACTCTGTCCAGTGCCGCCGCAGTCCAGAGTTGTAACTAGGGTTAATAGTAATTCATCCTTCCATCTTCTTACTGGGCATCCCTATTTTCTGGCGCCATCTCTTGGAGGGTAACTGTCTGTTTATTCTGGAAACAGTCCTAGGCTATGAGATATGTTCATAAATCTTTGTTTCAGATGCAAAATATGTAACACAACATCAAACGACCGCCAAGAAATGTACCTCCACGTAAAAAAGCACACTGCAAGACCGGAGCCATCCCGTCACTTATGTGAATCCTGTGGCCGTAGTTTCGCAACAAGAACGTCTTTATTCCGACATTCGTTGTTACATGGAAATAATAGGACCATTTGTCACATTTGTAATAAACAGGTAACGGATACTAAGTTACTAGAACAGCATATCAAGGAGCACATTGAGATGGCTATATGTGAGAAATGCGGACAAAGTGTGAACAGATATAAGCTTGGAATGCACAGTTGTGTGTAGAATAATAAGTAAAGACTGTTTTTTCTAATGTCTTCTTTTTATGTTGATTGATTACATTTGCTTTAAAACATGTAAAGCACTTGTCCCATCGCCAACACTGAGCGAGAAGCGAGTAGAGCTACTAACTAGCAACGAGTTTGTGAGCAGCGAGACGCGAGTTAGTAGATTCGATAGTTTTGGCCCAGCGGCCAGAAGCAAGTGAAAGCATTGCTGACCAAATATTGCTGAGCGAGTATTATCTTTGATAGCTTTTGCCGCTTAGCGACAAACTTGCGGAACAAGTCCTCACTGGCAGTGTAAACAGTCACCAAGTATCAACTAGTAATTATGTGGCAGCGTCACATTGTAAAAACCATTAAGACTTCCGTCGCATGCATTTCACAATATTACGCTTTCACTTCGATAGATTATAATCTACCGAAAAATAATGCGTTATATTGTAAGCAATATGTTCGTTTGACAATCTTTCGAGAGTTTACAATCTCGCTAGATTGATTACATTCTAACGGGTTTTACAATTTTACGGTGACATATGCATCTCTTTTGCTTACACGGACAGTATAACTTTTGTACGTTTCTTGAACGAGAAAAAGCCGATAGTAATTCGCTTTATCGCCGGCGGTGGGACAACTGCCTTATGCGTAATATAAGAATATTGGGAAAACAGGTGTAATGTGTTAGAACTGATTTGTTTGAAGATTTTATCAATGGCAGCTAAAACACTATAGTTCAGCTCTACCAATTCCTTCGCGGAAAACAGGAGTAATGTTATGTTATTTTGGCCATTTCACTAACAATAAGCGACACCTAAATGAATGTCTAAATATATATTAATACGCTATTGGAATCTCAACTCTATTCAAAATCGTATAGTACCCTTTTATTTAAGACACCTAGTCAAAAGGGGGTACTTATAGCAGGTTTTTTTTCAATACTAATCTTTTTGTGGACTCAATAATGTACCTATATTATGGATTCAATAATTAGGACTAAAGTGTTATTAATATTTACTGAATATGGGATCTGTCTGTACAGGTATACCATCAGTTGATTGTAATTTGTAAGTCTTTAAGGAGTCCTTCAATTAACGCCTTAATTATGTGATCATAATTTTCAGAACTAAATAAAACATTTTCAGAACTTTGCATTTTTTTCAAAATAAAAGACAAATATAAAAGTACATGATTTTATTCAAATAGCTAAGGGTGAACTACACCAATAAAACGAAAGATCAAAATTGCACAAAAATGATAACATTGGCAACTTTTGAGCCCAGTTCAGACATGCTGATCGCGTTCACATTCATTGGTGAAATTCTCTCCAAGTCCAGTCAAAACATGATTGTAAAAAGTTATACAAGATGGATAGGTACTAGCAAGAATACATTACCGATAAAAAACAATATAAAATCATTAGTAACAGTACAGTAGGTACAATTTTCTTCCATTATCAAGGAGTTTGAAACTTTATACTGTTCACTCGAGACCCGATCGAACGGTACATACGGTCCCGTTAAAATGTCCAAGTATTTTTTGATCAATAACATACTTATTAGTTACGGGGGAAAGTGCTAGTTCTATTGAATATATTACTTTTAGGTCCATGTTCACCAAAAAGATGACGGACGATTATCTAAAAACAGCTGTTTATAACAAATTTTTGTAAGGGAACATGTTACATTGATAGCTGTTTTTAGATAATCGGGCTGTTATCTTCTCGGTGAACATGGACCTTAACCGGCTTAAAAAAACCGGAGATAATTTGATTCAAATTATCTCCGGTTTATGCCTAAGAAACTCATGCTTTACATTCGGCAATGCATATAAAGCAGTGATGGGCGTAACTAGTTACTTTTGTAATCTAATTAATAATTGAATTACATAGTAATTTAATTAAAATGTAATCTAATTACATAATATTCAATTACATTGTAATTAGATTACTTTGGATGTGCTATGAAATTAATTACAATGTATTTAATTACAAAATAATTTGATTACAACGTAACCTAATTACATAGTATTCAATTATTTTGTAATTACCTATAATAAATAACTTTAAATATGAAATGTCGCATGCTTGCATCGCATGGCTGCGACTGCGATATAGGTACTGCAACTAGGTATGGCGATCTTTGATCGATTTGTCAGGCCCAAAATATCGATATTTTGAATCGATATGCAGTACTGAATCGATCCAGTGAATCGATGTTTCACCCTTGAAAATCCCCATTAGATTTTTTCTTTCGGTAATATCCATAAAATTATTTACAATTAACCCCGCCGTTAACCAAGCATTCTGTACATCAAACTAAGTAACTTTACGCAAAAATGATTGCTGGGAAACTACTTTTTTTTTGAGGTTATAAATCATGTTTTGTGGTAGAACTCAATGTAACGCACTTAAAACATTGTGCTGATGGATGGATTGAATAGTACGGGGGTCTTGGAGGTGTTAAAAGTCAAAATCTTACAAAAAAAACTAGTATTAAAAAAAACTTGTCAAAAAGTTGTAACTTGGGTCAACCCTTCATATCTCCGTAACTAGAAGGTTCCCAGGTATGGTGTAGAACAAAAAAATTATCGCAATGACGGCGAGAACAAGTGCCTTTCGGCTTCGTGAAGAGGTGTTTCACACCCTTTAGGGCATTACACCCACTCCCAATAACGACAACAATTAAATAATAAAAAGTACTTTTTTGAAGTTGCCAAAATAAGTAAAGCTGCGCAGCTTTGTACGTTCTTTTGTCGCTTTATAATCCTAGCCCATAATAAACTCAACTGTCGGCTTTATGATCATACATACCGAATTTTCTAAGAAATCCACATTTTTTTTGTTTACAAATTGGGATTGCTTGCACACTTTAACTAATAAAATTGACAGAAGATTACATTTTTTTGGAATTATTATTATATGTTTCATTTTCGTATTTGTCCCATACGGCTACTACTACTAATATGAATGTGACTAATTACGTTTTATCAGATTACTTATGTAATCTGTTATAGTGTAATTGAATTAACTTGCAATTGAATTACTTTGTATTTAATTACAGTAAGTACTCATTGTAATTAGTTACTTAAGTAATCTGTTGCAAAGTATTTTAATTACTAATTACAATGTAACTGTAATTTGTAATTATTAATCTAATTACTTTTTGCCCATCACTGATATAAAGTGGGTTTCATACAATGGTACCGGGTGGTCGAAAAACAGTTTGCTCGAAAATCTTAACGCGGTAAAACTTCGAAATCGATCAATTTTAAACGCGACCGTTCATGTTATGCTCCGCAGCAGAACCACTTTTACTCTATTATGTAAAAAATACAGGATAAAAAATGTAGATAATGTCTACATTTTTGTAGCTTAATATAAAAAAAATATTATATATATTTTATTATTATAATGATTAATCTAAAGAGTCTTGGAAAATATCAATTAAAAGTGGTAATGCTACACATGCTACACATACTTCTATATTGAAACGTAAATATCTAGATTTACCAAATCGAATTTACAGAAAAGTTAATTCCTTTATTTACTCGGAGGGTGGTTCAACACGTTATTGAGAACAACATAAACGTAGAGTATTTATTTGTACAGAGGAATTTGTATATTTATATTCCTCTTCGTAAACTTATCATTTTAATATTTATATTCCTCTTCGTAAACGTATCATTTCATTACTTATTATATTGTTCTCTAATAAAAATTCTTTGAACCAACTATTCCAGTAATTAAATTTGGTGGTTGTTTGTTCGTCCAAGAAATCAGATAAAATTTTGAACTGTTGGTGATTCCAGATACCTATTATGATGGATAGGTATTTGATATTATGATGCATCGATGCAATCGGTAGTAAAAACAAAAAAGTGAAAAAACATAATTCTAACTTGTTAGTGAGAATTTGCGTCTCTACAATTATTTAATCAGCATCGTCAGTTGTCGCTTGAAGTCAAATGAAATTTACTATTATTCATTTACGTATTCATTCAACATCAAATATTTAGGAATAAGCAATGCACAACATCATAAAAGTGATATGTTAATACTGATATCGAGTAATTTTTGGCGCATTTTCTCACTCACCAGGTGTTCACGTTACCAGAAACGCTTACTTATATTTAAGTCTAAGCATTATATCTGATTATTCGGGAGAACATAAAAGCTCTTGCTTACATCCGTATTAAGGCTTAAAAATTAGCCGAGAATCACCAAGGATTCCCTTCAGCAGAAACAAAACCATCCTCTATGACGGATGTTAAAGAAATCTGTAAAAATAACTCTTATTCTGTACGGCATAAGGTTGTTAAGTTCAATCAGGAACTGCATGTATGCAGGTATGCTGATATCCCGCTGGTTCTTGCGTACCCCTGAAAAAGAAGTAGAAAACTATATCGAATCTTAAAAATAGAATCGAAGACAATTAATTTACTGGAACAACCAAACCGAAAAGAAAGCTGATGTTTTTTATTTAAGAACAAAATCCTGCAGGATAAAGAAGGAGGACCTGGAAGAAAGGGTAGAAGACCGGCAAGAACGGGAAGAAGACCGGGATGAACGGGATGAAGAACGAGAAGCAGACCGGGTAGAACGGGAAGGAGACCGGGAAGAACGGGAAAAGGACCGGGAGGAACGGAAAAAATATCGGAAAGACCGAGAAGTACGGGTAGATGACCGGGAAGAGCGGGAAAAAGACCGGGCAGAAGAAAGAGAAAAAGACTGACGGAATTAAGGAAAGAAAACCGGGAAGAACGGGAAGAAGACCGGGATGAACGGGATGAAGAACGAGAAGCAGACCGGGTAGAACGGGAAGGAGACCGGGCAGAAGATCGCGAGAAATGGGAAGAAGACCGGGAAGAACGGGAAAAGGACCGGGAAGAACGGGAAAAGGAACGGGAAAAATATCGGAAAGACCGAGAAGTACGGGTAGATGACCGGGAAGAGCGGGAAAAAGACCGGGCAGAAGAAAAAGAAAAAGACTGACGGAATTAAGGGAAGAAGACCGGGAGGAACGGGTAGAAGACCAGGAAGAGTCGGCAGCAAAACGGGATGAAAACCGGAAAGAACAGGAAGAAGACCGGGAAGAACGGGATAAATACCGGTAAGGACGGGAAGAAGACCGGGTAGAACGAGTAGAAGACCGGGAAGGACGGAGAGAAGAACGGGAAGAAGACCGGGAAGTAAAAGTAGAAGACCGGGAAGAACGGGACAATGACCGGGCAGACCGTGAAGAAGAACGAGAAGAACAGGAAGAAGGCGCGACCTGAGGCATGCGTAATACCACCTGGAAAAGCCTGAAGTAAGTAGGTACTGCATTCGTCTTTCAAACTTTCGGAACCCGAGGGCAAGATAATATCCGCCGCGGGAGACGCAACGGGCGTCGGGGGCCACGTGGTGGCTACCGGCCACCGTAGATGCGGGCCTGTGGACGGCTGGCTATGGGCAATAGCTGGCCGTCCGGCCGTCTAACGACGACGACAGGCCGTGTCGACGGCGCGTTCGTGTTCCACGCGCGCCTCAAAGAGTGTCAGCAAAAAGAGAGGGGCCCGCAAGGGCCGAAGCCTGCCGGGGTTGCGGGCCTGTTCGAAAGAGATACCGCGGCCCCGGAACGTAAAGGGCGAGGAAGGAACATGGATGGGTTTTAGTCAGTAAGAGTCTGACACTCCCTCCCGCTCCGCCCAGAGTGGGGGGGGTCATTTGATGATTTCCCATCCTTAAAAAAAAAAAAAAAAAAAAAAAAAAAAAAAAAGGGCAAGATAATATATCATATCTATAGCATATCTTTACCTCGAGGAGAAATCCGCCCAAGTTGTCAGCAGAAGCAATCTTCATACCTACTTTTTGCCAAACCAGTAAGAACCGATATCGATCGGCCATTCGACAACGGCTGCCTGCTTTCTAACTTAATGCGTCCTCACAAGGATTTGTTTTCATGCTGCATACTCATTAATAGCAACGCAACAGTCGCAGTCATACCTTCAATAATAGTTTTGGCAGCTTCTTTAGCGGTGATCTCGGAGTACCACGACGTGAACCGATGTGAAGGCATGGGATACATGCCGGTGGCAATAGTTCCTAGGTATACGGAGGTCGTGTGAATATTCTTCGTCCAAGTATCCAGGCGAAGCTCCTCCGATATGGAATCCATCAGTCCTGGTCAAAAATATAAGTCTTGAGTTTCAGCAACCCCTGGGATTATTTTGCAGAAATAGAACCTATTCTTCGTACCACTACACCTATCGTGGTCTAGCGTTAAATGTTGTCAGATCTACACACCAAAGTGAACTTCGACCGCGTACAGAATAGTTATGAAAAGGCGTGCCGATTAGTTGGGCCATCAGTACCAACATAGAGGTTGAAATAGTGCTACAGGTGTCAAGTTGTAAACTATACCTTCAATAGTAGGTTATTCTTACCTTTTAGCCCAAACTTCGCGGCACAATATGGAACCATGTCGGCACACGGCATTAGTCCTGCGCTCGAGTTGATAGCCACTATATGTCCATGCCGCCTTTCTATCATACTTGGCAAGAAGGCTTGGATTATCTGGTAAGAAAAAGCAATTAAGACCAGCACACAACGGGGACGGCACGGCAGGGCATTTTATCTTTATCTAACGTAAATTCATCCGTAGTAGTAATGGTGGTATCAAGAAACAAATTTAAATGCTTAGAGATCGACCCCGAGGCATCAAAGTGAATTTCCCTTCGCGGCAATGAACATGAAATCTGAATCTTGTTACGACTGTTTACGTACGAACGTACGGGTTTAGAAACAATCCTACCCGTGCCAACCCCGGTTTGCGCTGGCCTTTATTTTGAGAAAAAGTTAAATGTAGCAATGGAACAGTTCAACTGCAATTCTGCACTGCACCGGTAGAAAATCGCCGAGAAATATTTTCGCATTCTATTTAACCCTAGAAAGATAGTCTGCGTAAAAATGACGCATGCGTTTGCGAAATATAGCTCTCTCTTTCTTAATAGCGCGAATCCATAGGTACGCGTTTAGGACATCTCATTCGTCGCTGGGAGCTTCCATATGGCGCACGTGTCCGCGAGGTAAGTGTAACCGATTTTGAAATATAACGACCGCGTGCGTTAAAATTACGCATGATTATCTTTTACGTGACTTTTATGATTTGACTTGTATTATTTGTTTTGATTTTTTTATGTTATTATAACTGTATATTATTATCATAACTTACATTAACAGTTTCTTTTATAGATATTGAAGCAACAATGGGTAGTAGAAACTTGGACGAAGACCGTATCCTGGCCAGTCTCATGCAAAGTGACGACGAGCTTCCCTGTGAGGATACCGACAGTGAAGTAGGTGACCATGAGAGTGAAGATGACGTGCAGAGCGACACAGAAGAAGCTTTTATAGATGAGTTAGAAGAGGAACAGCCGACGTCAAGTGAAAGTATAATCCAAGATGGACCAAGCACCACTGAACAACCAATCTCCACATCAGTCTCTCGAAGGATCGTAACCTTGCGACAGAGGACTATCAGAGGTAAGAACAGACACTGTTGGTCGACGTCAAAGGCAACGAGGCGTGGCAGAGTCTCAGCAGTAAACATTGTTCGAGCTCAAAGAGGTCCAAGCCGCATGTGCCGTAACGTATACGGCCCCGTTTTGTGCTTTAGTCTCTTTTTTACCGATGAGATGATTTTGGAAATTGTACGATGGACTAACGCCGAGATATTATTGAAAAGACGGGATTCTATGACAGGTGCTACATTTCGTGATACAGATGACGATGAAATTCGCGCTTTATTTGGTATCCTGGTAATGACAGCGGTGCGAAAAGATAATCATATGTCCACAGACGAGCTATTTGATCGATCTTCATCAATGGTGTACGTATCTGTGATGAGTCGAGAACGTTTTGATTTCTTGATACGGTGTCTCAGAATGGATGACAAAACCATAAGGCCTGCACTTAGAGAGAATGATGTTTTTGCTCCTGTTAGAAAAATTTGGGATCTCTTTATCTACCAATGCATACACAATTATACTCCAGGGGCTCATTTGACCATAGACGAACAATTGCTTGGCTTTAGAGGGCGGTGTCCGTTTAGGATGTATATTCCCAACAAGCCAAGTAAGTATGGTATAAAAATTCTTATGATGTGTGACAGCGGTACTAAGTACATGATAAATGGAATGCCTTATTTGGGAAGAGGAACCCAGACCAACGGGGTGCCTCTCGGGGAATTCTACGTAAAGGAATTATCAAAGCCTGTATATGGTAGTTGTCGTAATATAACGTGTGACAATTGGTTCACCTCAATCCCTATGGCAAAAAGCTTACTCCAAGAACCTTATAAGTTAACCATAGTGGGAACCGTACGATCAAACAAACGCGAGATACCGGAAGAACTAAAAAACAGTCGCTCCAGGCCAGTGGGGACATCAATGTTTTGTTTCGATGCACCCCTTACTCTCGTATCATATAAACCGAAACCGGCAAAAATGGTTTACTTATTATCGTCTTGTGATGAGGATGCTACCATCAATGAAGCGACTGGTAAACCAGAAATGATTATATATTACAATCAAACAAAAGGCGGAGTAGACACACTCGACCAAATGTGTTCTCTGATGTCCTGTAGTAGGAAAACAAATAGATGGCCTATGGCTTTATTGTATGGAATGGTAAACATTGCCTGCATAAACTCATATATAATTTATAGCCATAATGTTAACAACAAAGGAGAAAAGCCACTAAGTCGTAAAAATTTCATGAAGAATCTTAGCTTGGGACTGTCTTCTCCGTTTATGCGAAAGCGGTTAGAAATTCCTACTTTGAAAAGATATTTGCGAGATAACATCTCTAATATGTTGCCAAATGAAGTAACTGGCACACCAGAAGACAACACTGAAGAGCCTGTAGTAAAAAAAGGTATTTACTGTACTTTTTGCCCTTCTAAAATAAGGCGAAGGGCAAATGCGTCTTGTAAAAAGTGTAAAAAAATAATATGTCGTGAGCATAACATTGATATGTGCCAAAAATGTTTGTAACTGATTTTTTATAGAATTGTATGTTCCTAATATGTTTAAGATATTGTTATTGTTGATTATGTGAAAAAAAAAGGCTGATTATTATAGTTAAAAACAATTTGTAATAGAAAAAAGTAAGTGATAAAAAAAATGTTGATTTATGACAGAAGTTTATAGGTTTTGTTTTTTTTTAAATAAAAAAAAAATATAAATATATTAACTGCAGTTTTAATTATTCTTATATATTGTGTTAATATATATAACATACAATTCTATTGAAATAAATTAAAAAACACCAATCTACAGCTAAATAAAACATATATCTTTTCCGTACTACACAATATGATTATCTTTCTAGGGACAAGTTGTACGATTTGGCTCGGATAGCCGATGACAAGGAAATTATCAGCACCAAAATTTTGGGAGCTCGACTGCCAGTCATTTTGAAATCTAATGTGGGGATTGTGGGGAAGTACATACAAAAGTCAGTACACAGTTCAATAGTTACCCAAAAGTGTGCAAGCAGGTTGGTGTCGATTTGCGTCAATATGGCTTCATGTCGCAGATGGCTGATGGGTGCACAGGATAGGACTCCCGCGTTGCTCACTACCATGGACACGTCAGACAGTTGCCGGCGTATGCGCATCGCTATTGCTACCACTTGCTCGCGAGACGACACGTCTATCGTGTAGCCGTAGCACTAGGAAATAAAATAAGTACAAATTTAGAATTGGGTTTTCTTCGGCTTAGAGTAATGAATTCTAAAGGAGTTCAGTTCATGCTTCGTTAGTGCTAATGGGTCGCACTGGTCGCTTTAGCATAATGCATTTTTGAGTTATTATAATTGCGACTTTGTTTAGGCCGTCTTGACGATTCTGTTCTTTGCCTCGTGAATTTTAGACTTTTGATATGGACGGAGAGTTGTCCTCATTTGAGTCGGAATCTATTCATTTACGGCAAAGACAACTAAGCGGCAATTAAAGTTAATTATTCAAGGCTTTTATTTTAAGTGGTATGCTACATAAGATCTTTATCGTAAGCAGAGGCGGATTAAATGTCCACAGCGCCCTAAGCTAGCACCGCACCAGCATCTCTCGAGTAGCCGAGTAGTATCTTACGAATATTATAAGGGCGAAAGTGAAGGGACGCATTTTTGACGTGATACTCGTAATGTCTTATAAAATGATGAACACACTGGCTGCACGCACGCAAAAGTGTCGCACCGTTCCAATCAACGCCCAGCCCAAACCCTTTAACCCGGACCTGGAAAACTGAAATTTAGCACCGTGGTTCCCTTTATAATGTAGACAAGACAAGGATTTTCCAAATACAACCCCTAAGAGTGTTAATTAAATATGGGATGAAAGTTTGTATAAAAGTGCGCCAGTTATAAAAATAGTATTAAGGATATTTTACCTCTCCATCTTTATGGCGTATTTCATCCACGACGGCGTTATTTCGCCTAGTGTCCTTGTCCCAGCAAATCACAGTGGCTCCGAGCTCCGCAAACTGAATGGCCAATTCCCGGCCGATGCCTTGTCCGGCACCGGTCACCTGTTCCAGAGTAAAACGAGTTAATGACAATAATATAGGGCAGCGATAAAATCTCACGTGTGCCTACCTACACCGGCTTTTACTCTAAAGTTGACACGGATCAGACTGTCTCATAAGTTTTTAAAGTACCGTCCATTTACTTATTATAGGCTAGGAATGCTTCACTGATAGACATCCGAACGGTTTAAATTTTTTGGATACTTTTGAGAAACCGTAGTTTTGCGCGTTCTTTTTATTAAGATTATTCTAATGTTCTGCTCGCATGTCATTCTCAACACTTACCAACACAGTCTCTCCATGCAGACTCTTCAATGTCGCCGGGATAAAAATCTTCGCAAAAGCCACAGTACAGGTGGAACAAAGCTTAACAATCAGCACTAGAGTATCTAGGGTCCACAGGGGCAAAGCGGCTAGCCCCCCACTGCCCCACCATGGCAGTATCCATACTTCTTGCAAAACCCTAAACTTCCGGGCCACAGTAGCTACACCACTCACAAATACGTTTTTCCTATGCATAAAGATAAAATAAACCTAAAAATATACTGACAGTTGAGATTCAGGTGACAGGTCTGTTATTGATTTTATGCATGGTACAATAATATACTTCGATGGAACTGGCTAGTTTATTGAGCATGAAGGATGGAAGTGTATTGTGCAAAAATGTAGCTGAAAATACTAATAAGCATCTAATATGACCTGTGATGGCTGTACACATGGGCGGGTCTTTTGTAGAGTAAAGAGAAAAATGTTGACTAGTAAAATTCTATTTAATCAACCATATTTCATAAACGTAGGTACACGGTGGAGGTTAAGGAGAGAAAAAACTTTTTATCGCGTCTCTACTTTTCTCGTCGAATTTACAACGTCAGTGTGACGTTAGTCTTGACATTTAGTAGATTGCTCGAAGTGGAGGTGAAGTACACGAAATCACACGAAACACTAAAATTATAAATCCTATTGTATAAAAAATGGCGAAACCTTTGCAAAAAGAGCGAGAGAACCGGTCTGCCGAGAAGAAAGACTTGACGTTCCATGCGTATACGATATCTCCTGAAAAAGCACACACATCGATCGTACTGCTAGAGTCAGCAGAACCGGAGATACTATGCCAGGTAACGAGTATTTGGCCAGTAAAAGTCCATCAATCTCCTGTCTTCAGTCCAATTATTTTGCCCATCTACCTACTCTTCAAAGATGCACACAGCATTTCTAAATGCAGCCTGAAATGGGTTGTAGTGAAGATTATCTTCTCCTACCATCATTAATCACAAATAATTGATTTATTCACAAAGAAATCATCATTTTTTACTAAGAGATCATCATCCTTCACAATGAAATCACCACTAGGCACAGTTGACCGCATGCCTATAGTGACAGTGACCTTGCGTGATCTAGCGTTGTACGAAATTTCTAAGAAAATTAGCCTTTATTATCATCACTGACGTATTAAGTCCAATAATATTTTTTTAACTGACTTATGGTCACTAACATTAGGTATTCATTTATACCGAAAACGGGATAATACTTACCATATTTACTGTTTGTTCTGAGTTCCAACAGACTGAAACAGAAACGAGTTCTGAGTGACTATGGTAGCGGTACCGAGTGCAAAAAACGAACAATAAACTGGGTAGACCGATTTGTCTGCTCGAAAACACCCACCTGCAATAACTTTAGTTTATGTGTGGTGCTTGCAACAACGCCGAAATATCGGGAACTCAAAACAAATAGTAAACGTTGTTAATATTCCGTTTCTAGTGTTAATGATGATAAGTTCAATTTATTTTCTGTTTCCAAGACCCTCAGAGCAATAACAAAGTTCTCGGCACAAGATATGCAAAATCGCGAAGTGCTGTTCGATCTCGATGCGATTAAGTACATCCTGCTCCATGTAGAACATCCAGAGATCAACATTCGAAGGTTTGCGCTTAAGGCCTTGGCACAACTCTGCCAGTTGCCGAGAGGACCGGAGCAGGTGCTGGAAAACCCACAGAATTTGAGAAAGATTGCTTACATGCTTGCCAAGGTGGGTAGATTCGTATTAAAGTGTTCATAAAAGTACTAAGGGACGTTGTGATACCTTCCTTAAAGTGCAGGTGTTGCACAAAAATGATTACCTATACCTACTTAGGTACTTAATCCGCACTTTGAGCGAAACTGCGGGTTCATACACGTTGCAAACAGCCAAGAGTTTACATGTTTAAGCAATACGACAGCGGAGTAATCAAATGAAAGGAACATAGAACATATAATATGTCAGCAGTCATCGCGACGCGACGGTACTCACGCTATGGAAACAAGTGTTGTTTGTCACTTGTTGTATCGCCTGAGGTCGTGGCCGCAATCCGGATGTACAGCTTCGGACAGTTTGATGCGATGCGTTAAATTTAGCTGGATTTCATGCGGATAAGTCGCAATACCTACGAGGCAGCCTTCGTAAATTACATTTTTTCCTAGTTTGCTCAGTCCCCTCCTAGGCAAAAACCTTCCTCCACTGCTTCCACTTCTCACGAACCCGTGCGTTCTCCTTCCAGTATGTAAATTACACAATCCCAAAAAACTAATTCTTTCGAAATTTCCTCCCCTGCAGTTGGAAGACGTCTTCGTTCTAGAATTTGCGTCGTTAGTCCTGGCAGAGTTAACAAGAGAACCTCTAGGATGTGAACAGCTGGTATCGGCTAATATATTGAGCACGTTATTTTCCAGAATGAAGAACAGTTTGGATCCCGATGTTCAGAAGAATTGCCTGCAGGTAAACCTTCTGGTCGCATGTCATTTTCTTCTCCAGACCGTTTCTGTTTCGTTCTGCCGTGACATTAGTGGTTCTATCTAACCGGTTAGCCGCGTGCTCCGCTCAAGCGACACATGTGACGCTGTTGCAAATGCGGAAACAATTTGAAAATTTTAGTTCAGAGCATGCCGCGAGTCACCATGACACGGCTTGCAACGACACTACTCACGCTGCGCTGTCACGCGTATCAAATGAGTGAAACGCGTGGGGCGTTATAAGCAAGTCGCGAGGTCGTGATCGGAGCGTAATCAAATTTATTAACATATTCTCTAAACAGAGATAAAGTCCTTTGATGCCTCAAACACCTACATGAGATCTCCAATATTTTCTCTAATCGCTTAAACAAAGAAGGCAAGAACATTGATCACCAATTCACCATGCTTACTAATAAGTATTCATTATAAGTTCAGGTTTCCTTACGATGTTTTCTTTCACCGATGTCTGTGATGTCTAAGTTAAACTTAGAAAGTGCATATGAATCACATAGTTTATTGTTCGTGCTCCTACGAAGAGCAAAGCACACACAAATTGATAAATCGTGAACCTATTAACTTATTAAATAACACATTCTTCCATCACAAGATTCTAAGCAATCTTCTGGACGATCCACTAAGCGCGTCAGAAGTGACAAAGAACAATCAGTTCAGCTGGCCATCTCTTCTGGCATTGATGCAGAGCAAGTTCTTAGCCATCCAGCATGCAGCTCTGAGGACCGTGGATCAGCTTATCTGTAGGTATAAGGATATCGTTGTGCAGAAGACCTTCAGAGCGTCCACTGGGGTTCTGGATCTTTGTGACATACTTGAGGTGAGTTTAAAAGCCAAAACACTCAAACCCGATTTCAATCCAATCGGTTTCAAATTAAAACTCGATCAGGGGTCCATTTTCCCTTTCGTATAAAATGTATTAGGTCTTTTCGTAGGTGCAATAGGCCCCGTAAGGAATACAGTGAAATAAAACTATCATAGAACCGCGAATATTTTGCTATGTCCTATGCTAAGAGAGGCAGCGAGTCTAGCGGTGTGCAAATCTCACTGTAGATGCTGAAAAACTCGATGTCGTCGCAAATGTCGCAAATAACAGAATTATTGATACAGAATTTATCTGTGACCACCATGTATCAATCAGGTAAAGTAGATAAACCCTGTACTCTCTCCAATTAGCGAAAAAAACATGCAGTCTTTGGGGACTCCAGATAGAAATGAAAACTAAGTAATCTATATCTGCTACGGGTTGTGCCCCGTGCACGCCTAGTGGTGCTACGCCGTAGCGCATCGGCTATGAGTGCTACGAAGCGTTAGGTGACGGTCACGTGAGTTCTATGATTTTTTCACCCAAAAAGTGCTCAACGAACCTAAAGAAGTTTCCACTTCAAAAAATACAAACCTAAAATATTTCTAACTCCCCCAGTCCTACGAATTTCGCGACGTCCACACTCTAGTTCTGGGCGTCCTTTGCAACTACGTGGAGACAGAAGAGAACGCACTCCATCTGTACCAGTCAGGGTGTATCCTGCGGCTTATAGCTTACCTTGAGATGGCCCTTCCGGCTATGAAGCCCCACTGCCTGGCTGTGCTGACGAAGATGTCTTTCACGTCTAATGGGAGAGATGTGAGTCAGAATTTACGTAGTTGCCCGTTATTCAAGTGGTAGTGAGGCTGCCTTACGTTATAGGGGTCCCGGGTTCGAATTCTGATAGGAGCTGATGTTTGTGTTATGCGTTTCCGAGTCATGGATGATTATATACAAGGTGTAAACCACTTCATCACAAAGCCGTTAACCAAGCATTCTGTACATCAAACTAAGTAACTTTACGCAAAAAATATTGCTGGGAAACAACTTTTTTTTTTGAGGTTATAAATCATGTTTTGTGGTAGAACTCAATGTAACGCACTTAAAACGTAACTTTACGCAAAAAATATTGCTGGGAAACAACTTTTTTTTTTGAGGTTATAAATCATGTTTTGTGGTAGAACTCAATGTAACGCACTTAAAACATTGTGATGATGGATGGATTGAATAGTACGGGGGTCGTGAAGGTGATGAAAGTTGATAAAACCTTGCAAAAAAAACTTGTATTTAAAAAAAACTTGTCAAAAAGTTGTAACTTTGACCCCCCATATCTCCGTAACTAGAAGGTTCCCAGGTACGGTGTCGAACAAAAAAATTATCGCAATGATGAGGAGAACAAGTGCCTTTCGGTTTCGTGAAGAGGTGTTTTACACCCTTTATGTATATTATGTTTGTATTTACAAACAAAAAGTATCTATATGTAGTATATATCCACTTTGACGACCCAAATGGCGTAGTGGTAGTGAGGCTGCCTTAGACGCGGGTCATATACAAGTGGCGTATGGCGGTGGCGCGGCGATGGCGCGGCTGTGGGTGCGCAGGGGGCGAGGAAGTGGCGCCACTTCCTCGCCCTCCCACGCACCTGCGCCACCGCCATACGTCATACGCCACTTGACCTTATTTGACCCGCGCCTTACGTTCTTAGGGTCCTGGGTTCGAATCCCGGTTGGAGCAAATGTTTGTGTGATGAGCATGGTTGTTTATATGTATAATAAGTATGTATTTAGAAACAAAAAAGTATTTATGCAGTATATCAACTATCTGGTGTCTACGACACAAGCCTTGCTTAGTGTGGCACTAAATGGCGCTGTGTGTTAATGTCCAGCGATATTTATTTATTACTATCTGGTGTCCACGACACAAGCCTCGTTGCTTAGTGTGGCACAAGATGGCCCTTTGTGTATTGTCCAGCGATATTTATTTGTTTATTAGAGTAGGTACCTAAGAACACCCCCACTAACTATATTGCTTTTGTTTGTCGAGTGGTCAAGTGAATGGAACATGAGAAAGATCGTGGGAATCTGTTAAATGCGAGCAACGGGAGCCATTTATAATATTTTAGTGAAGCGTAACACTTATATCTCACAGTGGATGTCTCTCAGCTTCTTCAAAGAGACTGGTATTCAGAGACATCCATAACCTACATACTCCATTTCCAGGCACTATTTGCGACGGATACCGACCTCGTGTTCTGCCACCAACTGCTCAGCTCGAACGTAGAACTACTAGCTGATGCAGCAATGGGTGTTGCCAACATGACGAAACTACTGCCTTCAGCCGTGCGCATGTCTGATACCAACATTATAGAAGCTCTGTGTGGTGAGTTTCAGATTAAAGGAGTTTGATTTAGATTGTAGTAGAACGTATGCTCCTCATGCACCATCGCCTGAGCCTTCTCCCTTCAGTCTAACCGGAAGCAGCAGTACCTACCAGTATTTGTCATGGAGAGATTGTCTATTTATCGATCTCCAAAATCCAGTTACAAATACAATACCCCGTGGTAAAACTGGGTGTCAACACATGGCTTCTTACGACTGAAGGACATGTATCCATGATCATGAATAAATTTTAAAAAAAAAACATGGCTTCTGAGTTCTGACTAATAACAACTGTCAGAGATCTACAAATGACAGTCGGACCAAAGGTTTAAAAAAAAACAGCTGTTCCTTACATTTGACTGTAGGTCAGTGTAGATGTTGCACTTTGGTAGAGAACAGTTGATTGTTGAGGGTTTAGAGTGATGTAGGTACCGAGCACGTGGTAACCGTTTTTGCGTTAGTATCCTACTACTGACTAGCGGACGTCAACGGTTCCACCCGCATAGTTCCCGTTCCCGTTCCCGTGGGAGTCAGGGATAAAATATAGCCTATGTTACTCGCTGATAACGTAGCTATCCATTGCTGAAAGAATTATTCAAATCAGTTCAGTCGTTTTTAAGTTTATTCGGTACATACAAAAATTCAAATCTTTCCTATCTATACTTAATAATAATATTATAAAGCAGATGAGTTTGTTTGTTTGGTTGAACGTGCTAATCTCAGGAACTACTGGTTTGAATTGAAAAAATCCTTTTGTGTTGGATAGTCTATTTATCGAGGAAGGCTTTAGGTTAAATAACATTACGCTATGGCCAATAGGAGTGGAGCACAATTGAAAAATGTTGCAAAAACGGGGGTTTTTTTTTTCTCTTATGTGACGCAGACGAAGTGGCGTGGGTCAGCTAGTCTATAATATTATATTAGTAGGTATAGATAGGCACCCATCGGCGGACCGACTGAAAATGGACCAGTGCAGCTATTACTTAGCCTCTTCTAGGATTTCAGCAATATTTTATTTATTTGTAGCTATACTGGGCGATGACGCTGCCGTCTGGTTCTACATCAGGATGAACTCGCTCCGGGCACTCGCGGAGCTCTGCCGCATCATTCCCAAGGCTGCCTTCAGTCTCGTCGAGCCGAAGACGTTCGTATCGCTCAGGAATATTAACAAGAAATGTTAGTACACTCAAGTACTCATAATTTATTCCTTCGTCCGTTTCCAAATTCTTTATTATTGTAAGTAATATAAGTAATTTATTAGTTTACCTACTCTGTTAGTATTATATTGTAATAGACTCTATAAGTAAGTGTCGCATGATTTTGTTTGTTTTTAGGTTCCAAATTTGCATCTGCGTCAAAATCACAATTATCTTTATTTGGGTATTGGGTAGTTTATCCCTAACTGTCATCCAAATTCTCCTTGTTATAAGGTTTCCTATCTTTGACAGCAGCAACCATTTTTTTTTGTGGCTGGCCTTCATCATAATAACCGACATCATTTAGGCCGAAAAGATGTCCACTGCTGGCTGCTGGACATAAGCCTCCCTCGAATGTCGCCACATTGACCGGTCCCGTGCGACTCGCATCCAGCGGGTTCCCGCAACCTTCACCAGGTGATCGGTCCACCTACTGGGAGGGCTTTAGGCTAACCTGGCCTTGTCTATGATCAAATGTTTGTCAACAGTCAAAGACACACCAATTGAGGCTCAGCGCCTCGCGGTACAGTGTTACATCAACCTACAGAACTATCACGTCAGCACGAAGGCCATGCTGAACGGCGAGTTTATGGCGGAGCTACTCAGTATAATGCAGGTGAAACAGAAAGATTACATTCATAGCAAAACATCACAACCCTGTCTTTTTGACTTCTCCGTAGTTGGTTAAAAACAATGTGGTGCTCTCATCGACAAAGAGCTACTACGTTCTGTGCGACTTGTTGACGACAGTTCTTTCGATATTAAGGTACCTTTACACAAATTATCTTTTTTCTGGCCTTTCTGAACTTAATCCTCTAAATGTAAGAAATAAGGTAAAATAAGGGAGGGCATGCTATTCCTAACCTACCTAGGTACAGTCAGCAAAACAGTTAGGTTTACAGGCTAGCAATCTTCTTTCAACTTATGTAAATGGAAAAGGGTTATAATCAATCTGTTTGCAATTTCATCCAAATCCTTACAGTAGTTTCTGCATGAAACAATAACTAAACTCGATCTTTACAGACTTATACTTTTATAATAGTCTTAAGAAGATTGTTAGCCTGCATACCTAACTGTTTTGTTGACTGTACCTATTTATTTATTAAAAATAAACCATTTATTTCAGGTAACAAAGACCCATAGATAAATACCTTAACCTAAAAATACATACTAAGTAATAACGATTTTTGTTAGTGTAAGCAACATAAAACTATGTTAGTAACACTTCACTTGCATGATGCTTTATACGTTCGTGTGGTATTTGTCCGCGGAAAACCACATCCTGCGGCCAAAAACTTTCATCCAACACCAAATGGAGCAAGCACGCTGGTATGCGCACCACAAACGCCTTGAAATTGACGTTGCGGCGCCACTCCAGTAGCTGTACTCTTGGCGTGTACTTCAACTTTTGACGCACGTACTCCTCGATGTCCTCTCCCTCAGTGGTGTAATGTAGACGAGAGACGTACACCGGAGTGTACCTAATCGTTTGCATTCCGTATCAAGCTGTAACATCTAAAAACTTCCATATTAAAATGAATAATGTCATTTTACAGCGCATCGACATCAACTTGAAGAAAATGACTTGCACTGTGCTGACTGGACTCATGACAGAGGACCTCGGGCCGGACTTGTTCACAGCCAAGAAAGGCGAAGAGGTTAGTATCGAAGCGACGCGACGCATCATCATGCTTGAGTACCTACTAATTATGGTGTACAGAATGCTTGGTTAACGGCTTCGTGATGAGGTTGACAGTCTGTATTTCAAAAGTTTGTCTGCCTCGTTGGTCTAGTAGTCGTAAGCGCGACTGCTGAGTACAGCCCCCGTATTCACAACGCTTCGATTCGCTTCCGTGTCGGGAAGTCGTATGTCTATCTCGGTCGTTTTCGTAATGCCAGAAGAAGACAGATATACGAGTTTTCGAATCGGAAACGAGTCGAACGTTTGTGAATACGGGGTCAGGTCCTGGTTTCAATTCCCAGGATGAGCAAAGTGTTATTGGGTTTTCCCATCAGGAATTTCTCAGTAGTAGCCACAGAGCCTGGATTTATTGGTGTGCCGGTTGATGGCTGGCCCCTTATGACATGGGGCTTTAACGTAACCTCCGTAATCGTATTATTAGGTACATCTCTGTTTTACCCTTCAGGGGTGTACAGCCGCCTCCTGCCGGGGTTGCGGGCCTGTTCGATAGAGATACCGCGGCCCCGGAACATAAAGGGCGAGGAAGGAACATGGAAGACACTCCCGCCCGCTTCGTCCAGAGTGGGAGAAGTTATTTGATGATTTGCCATCCTAAAATAAAAAAAGGGTTCGTGGTTAAATACTAACAGCGCAAAGGAGGCCCCCTCATATGATGAAAAAAAATAAAAAAAAACGGTTTGTACAGCCGTGTTGTTATGTTTAGTACCAAACTATGCATCTCCAGGTGGTGGCCAGTAATTTGATGATCGAACACATCGGGCTCCGCACCGCGCTGTGCACGGTGATCGCGGCTAGCGTCAGCAATGAGGGAGCTGATGTGTATCTCAACCTTGGGACTATACACTAGTGAGTATTACCTTTTCTCTGTACTTTTGATTGTGTCTATGTCGCAGCCAACTGGTTTAAATGGCCGTTTAATTAACCGACTATAGTCTCTTTACGAAACGGCGCCGTTCGAAAAATGAAACGTTATCGATTCAAGTCATTGATGAAACGTCATCGATCTATGTCATTTGCGTAACTTTTTGATTAAATGGCTGAATATAATTCAGGCGGCTACTTAAACGGCCGCTGTTTAGTAAAGAGGCTAGGCGGTTCATTGAACGACTAATTAAACCAGTTGGCTGCGACATCTACACTTCATTCGTAGCAGTTTCTGCTGTGCAACAAAGCCGAGCCGATGTAATGGCATGTAATGGCACAAACTCAAACTCAAAGCATTTATTTCACTTAGACCATTTACAGTCACTTCAACTTGGCATAATAACTTGTGAAAGTACTGTAGTTGCCCATTCCAAAGTGAAGATCTCTATGATAAAAAGGGGCCAGAAACTTCATGGACTCTTTCAAATCAAAATTTTGTTACAAATCTTGGTTACATCATTCATGTTGACGTTATACATAATTATGTTGATATGTGAGAACGATGTTTGAAACTACCTAATCCTGTATTGCATACGTACATGAAAACACCTACACAGTGTAAAAAGCCCCTTTTTGCCGTCAACCATAGTTCTGCTCGCACATCAAACTTAGTAATTGAAGCAAAAATGATTGCTTGGAAATGGCTTTTTTTTTGTGGGGTGAATAAGCACGTTTTACGGTAGACGAAATGTGACGCACTTTCAATATGCTGATGGGTGCATCAAAAAGTATGGGGACGTAGAGTTATTAAAAGTAAAGTTACAACATTTAAAAATCTTGTGAAAAAGTTAGAACTTAGACCCCTATAACTCCGTTACGGAGACTCCGTATTTAGGTTTTCAGGTATGGTCTAGAATAAAAAAAAATATCGCAATGACGGGGAGACCAAGTGCCTTTCGGCTTCGTTATTGGGTACTTTTATAGGTACTCATTATATTTTCTATAGGTCCGAGACCATTTGTTTACTGACAGTACTTAAACTGAGGCCAGAGACCATTTGTTATACTGACAGTACATAACTTTAACCCTAATTCATTCTCTGGGACTTCGTCAAACTTCATTGTGTCGGCGCTTTTGTCGTGGTCGCCACTGTTGATTCTGGCTTTCAGGAGTTACAGTGGTTTGGGAATGGTGTGGCGGGCTTGTAAAAAAAAAGTACTAAAATTCTTGATCGCTTCACGCTCACAGTATGGTACAGAACAAGCAAGCAAGGTACGTGGTCGGCGCATGGGAGCCGGCGTTGGAAGCCATCTTTCGTCACCATCCTTCTGCCAAACTGGCGTACACTGGCAGGCTCGACATCAACGACTTTACCCAGGTAAAAATGAACCTAATGCATTGCTGACAAAAGACGATTATCCAAAAACTTGGTTCTAGACCTGTCAAAGATACAGTTGCCGTTTTTCCAAATATTGTATTTGAGAGCTATCATATTGTGTTGAAACAATAACATTGCCGCGAACCGGAAGACGTAGCGTTGGAAGACCTCCCACTAGGTGAACCGATGACCTGCTGAAGGTTCCATGAATCCGTTGTATGCGAGTTACACGGGGCCGGTCAATGTGGCGTCACCTGGGGGTGACCTATGTCCATTGTAGCAGTGAATGTTTTTTGGCTTTGGGTTCCTGGAGTACGGTCATGATTTGGCCGAATTTATCATACATTTGGCAACCAACCACGAAAACGCTGCAACTTCAGAAAATAAATGTCCCAAAAACTTGTCAAAAGAACGTGACTTCGACATTTCGTCGTGTTTTCCGCAAAAAGCAGAAATGTATCAAGTCTGTTTTCCCGCCGTTATGCAAATTTATTTGGGTTTGGTGCAGCCATGTGTTCTTCTTCCATATTTCGCTTTTAGTCATCAGTTCCTTTCGTCATCATCATTATCAGCCTATTAATATTCCCACTGCTGGGACACAGGCCTCCTCTCTATCAGCGGGAATGAGCTTTATTCCACCACGCGGCCCAGTGCGGTTTGGTAGATGTCACATGTCTTTGAATTTTTGGTTCTAGGACATGCCGGTTTTCTCACGATGTTTTCCTTCACCGTTTTGAGAGCAGCGGAGATGTAGGTAATGCGCCTGTTTGGGTTTGAACTCACGACTTTACAGTTTGTAAGTCGGGGCCGCGCTGCTCCATTTCCTTTCTAGCCCTATATTTTTCACAATGGACCTTAATACCAGTATATTTTCTAGGAGGGTTTCTACTGTATTAAGCGCCTGGGCGAGCGTTTCCCCAGCATGCAAACGATCATGACGAACATGGATCGGCCCTACTCACCCGTGTTTCTGTGCAAGTTCGTACAGCCGCAGGAAAATTCCGGCTCCAAGATCGAGATCAGAAATCCTCGTGAGTATGACATGATGAGAGTTATTAATCTGC
Source organism: Xestia c-nigrum (assembly GCA_916618015.1). Taxonomy (NCBI): domain Eukaryota; kingdom Metazoa; phylum Arthropoda; class Insecta; order Lepidoptera; family Noctuidae; genus Xestia; species Xestia c-nigrum. The sequence goes on along the minus strand of OU745245.1, from coordinate 4,482,013 downwards.
CTGAAACTATTTACTTCAATCATTTCACGTTAGGTATATTTACTTTTAATTTGGCATCATATTATTGAGGATATCTTTCACGGAATAAATTTTACCTTAAAAAAAGGAAAATAAGGTTGATGTCCATGAGGAGTTATGTAGTTAGGAGTCGTTCATTTGATGAATGAAAAATGACATGTGTCTTAAGAAAGCGCTGCTTCACAAAGACGCAGGGGGGTGTTCCCTTGCGTCTGGTATTTGTGTATTTTATTTCAGTCTGAATTCGTCATGAAACAATACTTCTGATTTACTCGTACACCAACAGTTAAAATTTTAATTACGCAAGGGAATTAGCTAAAGCAACTATCTTTCTTCTTCGTGTGGTAACTGCCTAACCTGGTGTCAGAGTTTTTATGCAGAACAAGGGTCTCTGACTTAGCTTTACGTGCCGTCGGGAACTATCTCTCAAGCATGCTGATATGGTTTCTTCACGATGTTTTGCCCCTTCTATAGTCTAAAAAATCGAGAGAGTTACGAAGTCAAGTAAACAAACACTGTTTTAACTTTCGCGGTTTAATAATATCGGGAGTTAGAGTTTCAAAATATCCGAAGCTCAAAACAACAAATAATCACTCAAGATATTCTGTATAAGTGACATTATAAGTCAAGTACTCAAACAACTTTGATACACGAGGACATTTGTTATTGCAGTTCTTAGCTAAAAACATCCTCGCCTACGGCTCAGGTGTTAATTCCGCCTCGAATACAGTAACAAACTTTGTCCACTTGTATCAAAATGTATCATTACCAAATCGACGTTCCAGACAGCAACACAGAAGAGCAGGCCGGCCAGCTATCAGCTACCCAGTCAGCAGGTCGGCTGCCGCTCCCGCCCGTGCCGGATGACCACGACCTGCGGGAGTATCTGCTGAGGATGAAACTGTGGTTCGGAGACCCGTGAGTCATTTGTCTATTCTACAATAAAATAAAGCAAATAATAAAATAAATAAAGCTAATATTATAAAGCAGAAGAGTTGGTTTGGTTGAACGCGCTAATCTCAGGAACGACGGTTTCGAATTGGAAAATTCTTTTTGTGTTGGATAGTCCATTTATCGAGGAAGGCTTTAGGCTATATAGCATCACTCTACGACCATTAGGAGCGGAGCAGGAATGAAAAATGTTGCAAAAACGGGGATTATTTTTTCCTTTCGTTTTTCTCTCTTAGGGGCCATCCATTAATCACGTGATGTTTTTTTTGGCATTTTTTTGACCCCCCCCTCCCCCTTGGTGATACGTGGTGAGGTTTAAGAGTACCCCTCCCCCCTCCCCCCTATATCACGTGTATTTTTTCTTACCTGCAAAGAATCTACTTATTTTTTTATTTATAAAAAAATACTGGTATAAGTATCATCTAATTTTTTATTATAGAAAATTAAAGACTACTATAAAAATCAGAGGTAGAGGTTGCAGTTAAATACATGTAACGCCGCTTTTCGGTTGAGTATCGCGCGCTTGCCGAAAAAAATAAGTACACGTGATATAATACTTTACCCCCCCCTCCCCCTTGTGATATTTCATGATTTTTTATGGACCCCCCCCCCCCTTTCGAGCCTCACATGATTAATGGACAGCCCCTTAAGTGACGCAGACGAGCGTTGCATCATCTAGTTTAACCATATTTTAAACGCCACAGAAATATTTCGTGATCCGCATTATGAAAAAAAAAAGTCACGTGCGGCGTTTCTTCTCCACTCTTCTGGGAACTCAATAAAAAAGTCCCATGAAAATCCGATCACCATAAACTTTGTTTCACCTTTTGAGTATTTTTTGTCTTATTCACTCGCTACATAATGTTCTCTTTTCAGTTCGAAGTCTCTGCATTATGTTGAGATAGAAGACGCCCATTATGATATAAGGTATGATGTAGTTTTTATATTTATTATAAACCGCTCAAAAACAAGTACCTACACACCAGGAATTCTGTCAGATAAGTATTATAAGGTGGCTTAACTGAAACGAAAACCTAGCTTAATTGATTAAATAAGATACACCTAAGTTTAACTCCACCGGTTTTCCAAAATTGTAGCCGCTAAGATGAAGGCTAAACTTAGTCCTAACCGAACATAAGGGGATACATCTAAGTTTATCCGCATATGGCTGGTTGCATCTAGTTGTAGCCGGTTAAAACTAGATGTAGCCGCATTTCGGCTATTAGACTTAACATCTAAAGACAAAACCTCTTACGAAGCCGAAAGGCACTTGTTCTCCCGTCATTGCTGTTCATTGTCATTGTCATTGCTGTGCATGGCATTTTTGTTCTCACCATACCTGAACCTTCTCTTTACGGAGATATATTGGGCCGGGTTTTTATGTAAGATTTCTACTTTAAACACCTTGACGTTCCCCGTACTTTTTAATCCATCTATCAGCAGTGAGTTCTACCACAAAATATGATTCTTCACCCCAAAAAATGTCGTTTCCCATCATTTTTTTTAAAGTAGTTACTTAGTTTGATTGCCGAATTGCCGAGTCGAATCCGACTCGGCTGAGCAGCATTCAGGAAGCCGCGGTATCTTCTCGTCCAACTTACCGCAGTGTCTCAAGACGAAAGTCTATGACCAGTGTATGTTGCCAGTGACATGCGGAACCGAAACGTGGTCGCTCACAATGGGCCTTGTCAAAATGCTTAAAGTCACCCAAAGGCCAATGGAGAGGGCTATGCTCGGAGTTTCCTTGCGTGATCGAATCAGAAATGAAGACATCCGCAAGAGAACCAAGGTCACCGACGCAGCCCGAAGAATTGCTAAACTTAAGTGTCAGTGGCCAGTAGGCCGATGAGGCCGAAAACTTCAGGAGTGGCAACCGAAAGATGATGCGTTGGAAGACCTTCCACTAGGTGGACCGATGACCTGGTGAAGGTTGCGGGAATCCGTTGGATGCGAGTCGCAAGGGACCGGTCAATGTGGCGACACTTGGGGGAGCCTATGTCCAGCAGTGGACGTCTTTCGGCTGAAATGATGATGATGACTTAGATGATGTACAGACAGACTGCTTGGTTGACAGCTGCGTGATAAGATATTGTTTACTTCCTGTATAAGAGTGCGTTACAGTGTGGATTTTCATAGCAAAAATCTCGAGCGCCTCAAGTTTCGGGGATGTTGATACTTTGCACTTCTTCCTGTACCTACATTAATCTTCAATCGTTATCTAGATACCGCAATAGATGTGACGAAGTATCATCGTCGCTGAAGGAACGAGCGCATCTGCTGGCAGAGTACGTCGCTGAACAAATGAGCGGACTATCGCAAGAGAGAGACTGCTCCATGCCGAGCGTCGACCTGCATCTGGCTGACTTGATGGTAAGTTGACACAAGAAGTAACATGATGAGATAAGCGCACTCCCGCTAGGAAAAGCCTCTGTTGTAACTAGGTGTCGACTTGCATCAGTCTATCTGTTGTGGTGGTAAATAAAAACCTCCAAGTTTGTGTCCGTCTGAATGGTTGGTTGTCTCATTGTCTGTATGGGTGGCATAGAGTGGTTTTTTAGTCTGATGGGTGGTGACCTCACCCGTTTGCTAGTCAAATCGCTTTTGAAAAAAAAAGGGACTTCAAAATGACCAGCCATTCTGACATTAAAATAGCTGGTCAACTCTCCTTTGTGTAAATTAAAATAAATAAATATCGCTGGACATTTCACACAGCGCCATCTAGTGCCACACTAAGCAAGGCTTGTGTCGTGGTCACCAGATCGTTGATATACTACATATATACTTTTTGTTTATAAATACATACTTATTATACATATAAACATCCATGACTCGGAAACAAATGTACATGTTCATCACACAAACATTTGCTCCTACCGGGATTCGAACCCGGGACCCTAAGAACGTAAGGCAGGCTCACTACCGCTGCGCCATTCGGGTCGAGTTACTTAAATTTGGGTTATAACATTTACTCGAGTAATGACTTGAAATAAATCAATTTGAAATGATTATCAAAATGAACGAGTTAGCAACTACTTTACCTTGTCGCAGTTGACAATTCAATATTTTAATACGACTCCTTTATATATGTCACCGTAAAATTGTCAAACACGTTATATTACAATATAACGTGTTTCTCTCTAGCGATATTGTAAACTCTCGAAATATTATCAACTGAACATACGGAAGTATCTCTGCCCCCATAATCGGGACTTGGGGCAAGGGGGACCCCTCCTTCCCTCCACACCGCGTGAGTTGACTACCATCGCATGCATTTCACGAAAAATAATGCGTTTTGTTGTAAGAAGTAGGTATGTTCATTTGACAATATTTCGAGTTTTTACAATATCGCTAGAGATATTACAATATAACGTATTTGACAATTTTACGGTGACATATGGGTACGTATCATAATCCCGAAAGTTCATAATACCTATGATTGAAATACCGACGTCCAAAACATCGAAATTCAAAATACCGAAAGTTTTAAATGCCGATAGTCGTTATATCGAAACACAAAATACCGATGTTCAAATGGCCGAAAGGACGAAATCCCTAATGGACGAAATACCGAATTGACGAAATCTCGAATGAACGAAATACCGATGTATGAAATCCCGAATGGACAAAATTTCGAATGGACGAAAACTTTTATTTAGTAACTTATTATTTGACAAACAATTAATTATTTATCGTTTTATGTCATAAAACAACGTTTGAAACAAAGATATTAATTGTGGAATTCCAAAAAATAATAATAATAATAATTATGGTTTCCTATAAGCACAAATTTTGTGACAGAAATGAATCGCTGCAGAACCGACTCCACGTAGTCTTTTCTGCCCTACCCCGAGAGTGTAATTTAAGCCCGCGTAGGCGCGGAGGGGCGAGGCGGGCCGCGAGCTGAGGAGCAGGTGGCTTTAACACTTGCCGCCGCGGCTGACCGGCCAGCAAGCCGAAGCTACGGTGGTGAGTGTTAAAACCCTCTGCGACGATAAGCTCGCGTGTGACCGCCGAAGCCCCGCAGCGTCGGAGCCGTGACAGAAACCATGCCTGCTGCATGGTGCATGCTTGCTGGTTGCATGCTTGCTGGTTGCATGCTTGCTGCATGCGTGCTGCATGCTTGCAAATCATTTTTCTCGGAAACAGTAACTATTTCGGGATTCTGAACTACGGGATTTTGAACTTCGGGATTTTAAACTTTCGGGATTTTGAACTTCGGTATTTTAAACTGCCGGACAAATGAACTTTCGGGATTTTGTACTACGGGATTTTGAACTACGGGATTTTAAACTCCGGGATTTTGAACTTCGGGATTTCAAACTTTCGGTCTAATGAACTTTCGGGATTTTAAACTTTCGACCAAACAACCATTCGGCGTTTCAATTTTCGGGATTTCGTCCATCGGTAATATTTTAAAATTCGGTCTTTTAAAATTCGGGATTATGATATTTACCCTGACATATACATCCCCAAATGAAGAGTTTTGAGAGCTCAATTTAGCTACTTTGCAGTCGGAGCTGGAGTCCCCATTGATAGGGCTGGGCTTCGTGAAGTGTGGCGGAGCCCTGGAGCGCGCGCTGCTGTACAAAGTGCTCGCCGACCGGATCGGGCTGCCGTGCGCGCTGTACCGCACCTCCAGCGCATATGCCTGGTGCGAGATCGCTGTGCCGGAGATGGATCCGGTTAGTAAATAAAAAACATACTAAAGGTTGGCACGCGCCTAGATTTCGCCTGTAGGAGATTTTGATTGAAAATATTGTTTTTATGTCTTCAAAGAATACGATTAAGTAGTAATTTTTGGACGCATTCGTTCTATGATAGACTTCATCGATCGCTTTTCGGACTTAAAAAAAACGTCTGATTTCAAATAAAACAACCAAAACTTTCAAGTGGTGGTGAAAAAGTCACACAAAGTTCGAATTACTTCCGAAAGTAAAGTTATTTTTGACTTTTTTTTTAAAAGTCAGCTTCTTTTTTGCCAAAGAGTTTGGTGTGTAGGTATTTTATACAAATTATTTTCATGAATCATTTTACTTTGTAACTAGAAGTTCAAGGAATAATCGTGTCATCAACATACACTAAAAAGATAAAAAAATATGAGGGACCATGATGCAGGTTCCCTCTACCAAGAATCGTGTAAATCAGTCCAGTAGGAAATCACAGCGTAATCGGTGTACATTTCGCAGTCATCAAGCTTAACCTTTTGGACGCCATTGTCACATATACGTGACAAGCAAGCGCGTGCCCTATACGCCAAACGACACAAATATGTGACAAAATAGTAGATGAAGTTGTGGCTTGGCGTGGAGGGCACGCGCGAGCGTTTATGCTGTGGCGGTCAAAAGGTTAATTAGCCGTTCAATCAACCGCCTAACTACTTAACCTAACGCCCGGTGCCTTAACCTCAAAACACTATATTCGCCTTAAAAGCATAGTCGACGTCGCAGGGCACCCATTTCTGGGCCCGCAAGGGCCGAAGCCTGCCGGGGTTGCGGCCTGTTCGTAAGAGATACCGCGGCCCCGGAACATAAAGGGCGAGTAAGGAACATGGATGAGTTTTAGTCAGTAAGAGTCTGACACTCCCTCCCGCTCCGCCTAGAGTGGGAGAAGTCATTTGATGACTTCCCATCCCAAAAAAAAGGGCACCCATTTCTGTCCGCAGGGTTTAAAAGAACCTAACTAACCTAACATCAGGGTGCCCCAAGTCCCGAACTTAAATGTTGTTTTTTTTTCAGGCCTACCTACTTTAACTTTAATAAGTCTTTAAATTATTCTAACCCCACAGGAGGATGACGGCGATAAGCCCCAGAACTTCCCAGCCGGCCTCCTCCGTACCAACTACGTGGTGGACCTGATACAGCGTCCAGGACGCTTGATACCGCGCGGAGGGCGAGAGGCGAGGAACATCTGTGGACCTGTGTGTTCACCGCCTTATACAGCCAGGGAGTTACCTGACGTTTGTCGCTGTGAGAGACGTGCTTAACAATTAAGTTATTTTATTATTTGCCTGAAGTTTGAAAAAGGCTAGCGAGATGAGTTTACTTTTGTATTCCTAAGTCATCATCATCATATCTGCCCGGAATCACCCACTGGGTATAGATAGTCCCATTTCCAAAGAGTTGCCTGCTACTTTGAGGATATTGTCGACCCAACGAGCTTTAGAACGGACCTGGTTTCTTTGGCCTACCGTCACCACTCGGCGTCTCCGCGCCTAGATGTCCTGCCCAGGTCCACCGCCCGGTCTCCGATGTGCTAGACTTTCGTCCGACGACGGTGGATTTCGGTGTTACGCACTCGATACAAGAGGGCTCTGTCGAGAATGGCTTGGAATGGCCTTTGTATCACTCGTACTCGGCGTCTATATCTCGGCACCGTAGTAGGTTTAAAAAGTAAAATAATCATCTTCGTAATTTTTTAATGGCTTACCTGGTATGTGACTGATGTAGCGATCGGCCATAGACATTCAAAAATGGTGCAGTTTTTTATGACATGGAGCCGTTTTGGTTTTTGAATAAACATTCAAAATACCTTTTTGGATGCTCTACTGAAATTAATCAGTGCTATTTCTATGAAGTAATCATGTATTATTTGTATTTTATTGTACTTAATTAAATAAATAAAACAAGTTTTCAAATTAATTATTCAATTTATTTCAAACTTTACACAGCATTTTTCGTTCGATAATAATACATTTCTATAATAAATATAATATTTAGTATCAAAACTCTTAAGACAAGGCACTATAGTACTTAAGACACATTGCACAAGGTTCAAGATGGACGGACAATTACGATCACAAACATTTATGCTTATTAACTAATTAATTATAAGGCGATACTGCTACTTTTACGTTTCTAAGGCAAGCAATGATACTTCAGAAATCTGAGGGAATATTAATACTGCTGTTCTTAGGTCTATGTTCACCCAAAAGATGGTCTGATTATCTAAAAACAGCTGTGTTAAGGACATGTTCCTCTACAAAAACGTGTTTAAACAGCTGTTTTTGGATAATCAGTTCGTCATCTTTTTGGTGAACATGGACCTTATTCGACGGAATGGCAATTGGAAACTATGGTGGGATATTTTGAAGATAAAAATAAGTGATTAAGTATTTTCACTTTCCCGCTTAAGAGTTACAAGTTCTGTGAATGAATGATTTCATAAAGATTTATAATATGTATATGGCACCACTAAAGCTGGGCCCAATATGAGTAAAATAATCAAATTCTAAGTAAAGTGTAGATGTCGCTATTAATACTTGGCCCAGAATTATTATTTGTGCTGTTATTTTATTGACTGAGTCGCGTTAGCTTAAGAGGACTTTTTTTTGTATTTAAGTGTTAGAGTCTATATGTCACCGTAAAATTGTCAAATACGTTATATTGTAATATCTCTAGCGATATTGTAAAGTCTCGAATTATTGTCAAATGAACATACTGCTTACAACAAAACGCATTATTTTTCGTGAAATGCATGCGATGGTAGTCAACTTACGCGGTGTGGAGGGAAGGAGGGGTCCCCCTTGCCCAGTGGCACAACTCTCATGAAAAGATAATGCACCATTCCTGAGAAATACCGATTAATATAACATAACCTTAAAACACTTTATATTCCCCCTAAAAAGCGTAGTCGACGGAGCCCCGCTTCGCGGGATATTTCCGAGTGCAGGGTTTAAAGGAACCTAACTAACCTAACGGGGGGGTGCCCCAAGTCTCGATTATGGGGGCAGAGATACTTCTGTATGTTCAGTTGACAATAATTCGAGACATTACAATATCGCGAGAAAAAACGTTATATTGTAATATAACGTGTTTGACAATTTTACGGTGACATATACACAGAAAGCATTTAATCAATTTGATGACTTTACGCTATCGACGGTCCAGTGTAAAATGAGTCTTATTCATATTAATTTACAGTGCAGTATCAACCTTACATAAAAAAATACAATACTTAGTACTTACATAAATAAAAAAGAAATAATTTATACCTTTCAGGTAACAAAACATTGCGCTGGTGATAAAACTTACCAGTTAATAATAGACGATACGAATTTGTTCAAATATTAACGAAAACATTCGTTGGAATTAATTTTAACCTAATTTAATTTGATTTTTGTAGATAAGAATGTAAAAATACACAACCTGTATAGGATAAGATAGAAGGTGACTTAAAATAATTCAGTCTAAGTAAAATATGGAAATGGCATCTTAGATAGAAAATAATATAAAGGGTGTAAAAAGACTCTAACGGAGCCAAAAGGCACTAGTTCTCCACATCATTGCTATATTTTTTTGTTCTACACTATACCTGGGAAGCTTGCCGTGTGTTTGTTGTTAGCAACACATACCTGTTACGGAGATATTGGGGGTCAAATTTCCAACTTTTTCACAAGTTTTTTTTTCTAGTGTCCACGACACAAGCTTTACTTAGTGTGGCACTAGGTGGCGCAGTGTGTGTTTCCAGCGATATGTGGTTATTATTTACTACATGCTTTTCATGTAATAACTTTTACTTTAAACATCTCCACGAGCCTCACACTATTCAATCCATCCACTGGCACAATGATTTGAGTGCGTTACATGTACGTTTTACTATAAAAAGTGATTTTTCACCACAAAAAAAAGTCATTTCCCAGCAAAAAAAAATTGCGTAAGGGCACTTAGTTTGATGTACAGAAAGCTTGATTAACGAGTCTGTTTACACCCTGTATATAATTAGTTGCAATAGATAGCTACAGTGATTTAACATTTATAATAAACCTTTAAATTTTAAGTAGTACACCTCGACCTAAGATCGGTCCTAATCAAAGCTACCGTCGTCCTTTTTAAGCTCAATGTCATTATGATAACTTGCCCAAAAGCAAACATTTCTTTATTAACACATACTAATGCGCTTGTTCTAACTGTAAGCTTGTTTTGACGATTTGTAACTGCATACGTATATTTATATTAGTTTATGCCGTGCCATATATGAGCACCGCGCCATATATGAGCACCGCGCCATATATGAGCACCGCGCCATATATGAGCACCGTGCCATATATGAGCAGAGTGATCAATACTATAATTTATGTGCAGAAGCAGTGTTATAAGATTTCCAAGCGCTTAAAGCAGTGAAGAGCGTTATGTTTCATATTTTCTTACAGATATAAAAATATTAAGAATACGCAAAGCGGTTGTGCTTAAACTAGTAATTAATATTACAAAAGCTGCACTTATATTTTTATAAAATGTTAAAGCTGCCTTCTAACTTCGTTAATTAACCTAAAACGTCATTATAATACAAAGTACCTTGAACAAAACGGTGGTCAGGAATGTCAGAATTATATCTTAAACTAGCTTCTGCCCGCGACTTCGTTCGCGTGAAGTTTTGATATCGCAACGCATCGCCTGCTCAACGGAAGCTTTTTTCCCGCTTGCATCATTTGTTATTGCTGCTCCGCTCTTATTGGTCAAAGTGTAATGTTATATAGCCTATAGCCTTCCTCGATAAATGGACTATCCAACGAAAAAAGAGATTAGCGCGTTCAACCAAACAAACAAACTCTTCTGCTTTATAATGTTAGTATAGATTACGCAGTTTGTACGTCATTAACAAAGTAACCTTTAAAACTAACAAACCACGATACAAATTCACTAAAAGCAGAGCTAAAGAAAAGATGGATGGGTTGTGTGAGGAATGTCATGAAAGGGAAAGGAGTAAATGGTGCCGTGACGTCATACAGGGGAGAATGGAAGAAAAAAACGTGTTGCACCGACCACAAGTAGAATGGACAAGTGCAGAAAGATGATGATGAAACAGTGGGTATCTCCTTTGTTAAGAATGCGCCCATAACACATTCTCAAATAGCTTGTAAGCTTGATGTATCGAAAACATTTGTTATATCGTGTAACAATAAAGTTTCTCGGGACGTATAGGCAGCCATTTTGCTCTAAAAAAACTCTGCATTTTCTAGAGTTACAATAAGACACCTCGGGACACAGGCGTTTATTGTTTTAAAGCACATTTGCGATACAATAACATTACAATGACCAATTACATACGTATCAAGTTAGTTTACGGCTTTTTTTATTAAACTGTTCCGAGATCGACGTTTTTGATGACTCAATAATTTCTATAGTAGTTTTTATCGTGTAATTAGTTCCTAACCTGCAGTGCAAGTACGTAGGATTCGATAGGACTCGATAAGATAAATTTGACAGTTATTCTGGTTAAAATGAGTTTTCTACTCCATAAAAACCCATTTTATCGAGAATAACTGTCAAATTTATCTTATCGAGTCCTATCGAATCCTACGTACTTGTATGTACTACTGGTGTCAGAGTTTTTATGCCGCAGATGGACCTCTGACTTGGCTTTAAGCTTGACTCACGCTAGACCGTGCCGAGTCCGAGCAGAGTGTCGTCCGTGCAATTTAGTATGGACACACTCACGTTTCAAGGCGCTACCATATGAGTAAGTAAACGGAATAGAGTATAAGCTTCTTAACAACGTGCAAAATTGTGCCTATTTTGGTAGGGTTGTCACAGTAGGTGAAGGAAAATTAATCAAATATTTACTTACCTATTGTACTCCTTGGGATAGTTAAAGTATCATTTATTTTTATTTTATTCTAGTATTATTCATACACGCAGTACAATGAACAACCATTATTAATAAATACCAAGTTAAAATATTCTAGCTTGTCACAAAACAACGTGTGTTGCCCTGACAACCCTGAGTTTGTCAACTAGCTGTGACAGTGTATACCGGTTTTTTCCACTCTCGCCGCGTACGTGACAAGCGGCCAGTGGACACGCACGTGGTGCAACCGATTCTCGCGGTTGTATGAAGCTTAGACTCTGTTCCATTTACTTACTCATGTGCCACTACCATACAAAGACGGATTGTGCTACAGCCGACACTCGGCTCGAACCCGGCACCGTCTAGCGTGCGACATCCTTTACGTGTCGAGAAACATCTGCCAGGCATCCGGTTTCTTCAAGATGTCTTCCTTAATGTTAATGCTTCTAAAAATATTGTCAGTTACCATATTCAAATTTACATAGATTTTACTGGCCTTAGGTAATCTGTTTATACAGTAGTCTGTGGCACTCCATGCACTATTTGCGTCCTAGATCTAGCCCGCGGCAGGGGTTCGGGCACGCGAGACACGGAACTCTCTCTGAGGGATAGCGCTGATCCTGTGGAGGCTTCCGAAGGTGGCCGGGTCGATTGGAGAGTTGCTGGTTGACTTATCTGTAGATGGGAGGAGAATAATCATGGATAAAAGAGGAATTAATCTGGTTGGCCCTTTACAATAGGGGATGAATGATGTAACCAAGATTTTGTAACAATAATTTGATTTAAAAGAGTGTCCATGGAGTTTCTTGCCCGTTCTTCTCCATAGAGATCTACGTTAGGGAATGGGCAACTACAGTACTTTCACAGTTTTTATGTCTTGTGACTGGGACTGTAGCTACATTTAATTTTCATCTTTGTTTCGACAATTCAAAAGTGCCTGTTATTGGCCTACTTGAAATAAATGCTTTGATTTTTGATTTTGATTGATTTTGATTTTGTTCCTAACTAATCAAAAAATATTTAGTTAGATTATCGAAAAATATTGTATACCTACGTGTTTTTTGTTATAAATTAATAAAAAAAATACGAAGACAAAACGCATCAAAGATCATAAGTGGGCGCTTGTGACGTTACTTATTGGTAAACAATGTACGTGTGCAAACTAAACGGAACACAAATAAATAAATAATTGCACAATACTTACAGTTCGACTTGAAGGTTGTGGCGTATGAGGTTTCTTGATTGGCACGTCTCTATATTCATAGATATTGTCTCTGGATCGCGTATTATTGTCTATGCCGCTCTCTTCAACTTCCGGTACCATAAATATGTCTCCGTCGTAGAAGCGGTCTGTTTCTCTGTAACGTGTTTCAGTCAGGTTATTTATGTTCCTTTTTAACCACAGAGATAAAATTGTTAAAGAATATTAAAAAATCCAACCCTGTGATTATTATGGCAAACATAAAATTAAAACAAAAATAGGTGTGCAAACAGACAACACATTTTCTACAAGCGTTTATGTGAGACAGTTCACAATAGGTATTTGAAACTTGCAAAATCACAATTGAATATTTAAAGGGCGGAAAAGATTATATCCTAAAAACGCGCAAGGTTTTGGTTCGGCTTATATTCGATATAAAGTAAGTTTTGTTAGGTATCTTCACCACCGCTGAATCGTGGGTCAGTCCGACATAATTTTAGATATGCGTAGCTAAAATTATGTCGTACTGACCCACGATTACGTATTTTCGATGTGCCTGTCTATATGTGGCACTCCGAAGACCGGTTTCAGACCAGCGTATTTTGTCGGGCGTATAAGCCCGTACCGGCTTACGCGCGTCCACGCGTTTTAAAAAAATCGAACGCGCGTACACGCTGTCATCCCGGCCGGTATTTGCTTGATTAATATGACAGATACAGCATGTGACGACTTCCCTCGCGAATCAAAAAGTGGAAAAAGGCGCGCATCCAAAAATGATCTTATACACGCCGAAAATACTCTAATCTGAAACCGCCCTTTGCCTTTCTTTTGATAAAATAAATTCTAAGGCCTAAATTCTTCTTAGGCTGATGTCAGTCGCGTACGTCACCGAGAAATACATAATCAGCGGCGCGTAGAAGCGTCGCAGTATGCTGCTATTTAGAACACGATGTATACTCGTACGCGTGACCGACGTACGCATAAGAGGAATTCAGTCTTAAGGCGATAAGACGAGCTAAATTAGCAACTCTATTTGTGGTGGTTCAAACTTCGTTTGAAATGCTGTTAGAATAAAGTTCTAATCAGCTTGCACTACAAAGTGGTTGTTACGTCAGTCAATGCGGCCAAAATAGCGCAAAATGAGTGGTTTCGATCGAATTACAAAAAAAAACAACTATTGATTGGATTAAAAATCTAAAACTTTTCCAAAAAATCAGAATGATCGCATGCATACTAGTATGTTTTTTTTTTGTTTGAAAGATATTTTTTTTTTCAAAACACTATCATGCTAGCATATATCCTGAAGAATATCATATACTTTTCTGGTCTTGTTTATAGCAGTGAATCATATACTCTTAGTAATTATAAAACTCGCGTTTAGCTCATGTAATCGCCTTAAGCGTAATTTTGATACTAAAAATGAAGTAAGTAATTTTCCAAATAAGTTGCACATGTAATGTGAACTGACTCACAAGCGTCTACAAGCTTAGATTAAATGTTAGTTTCACCTACTTCACCGGCACCATTTTCCATTTTGGTGGTAAAGCCCTGTTAAAAAGGAATTTCAAACATTGTTAGTATACGAAAATATGATAACATTGTTAGTGATGATTAGGTAGGTATTGTTACTTAAAAATGATTATATGACTTAATTCTACAATTTTGTTAACATAGAGCTTATTAGCAAGTTTTGATTCTGAAGTTTAGTTTGTTGTTTTTTGTTAGTCACAAGTGAAGATATCTAAATTCAACACAATCCTTTTACATTTATTTAACGGTCAAAATCAGACATCTTTATTTCCGTAACAAAAAGGTGCATAATACATGTGAAAGGACTGTACTTTATTACCATCTATTATGTGTAATACAGTTGAAAATATACCTTATAAACAAAGACATGAAAGTAATACCTCTTAGCGTTCCTCCACAACATACAGCACACAACTAACAGCACGATGAGTATGAGACAGGCGCTCGACACCGACCAGAATGCAATCTGTAGGGGTTGCTTCGGTTCCCACCAAAACTAGAAAGTAAAATATGATATGTTAGAATATATACCAAACACGATAAGGGAGTCCGAATGCTGTTCAAGAAAATACTCAAACGATCCATTGACCCGATTAAACAAGTAACTTTAGTTAAAAAAAACGACGCTGTTCGTAGTACAATGATTCCTATTTGTGAAACTTCAATAGTTGAAACGGATAGTAATCTCAATACGTCCTTTTTAGAATAGAATAGAATGCTTTACTTTATTTTCAAAGAATCAATTATTATATTATCTTATTTTTCTGTTTTTAGTGCATCGGTTAAGGCGAAAGGATACCCCAACGTCCTTGAGCATTGAACAAAACAAGCGGCCAGCGCTGACTACCCCTGCGCGCCCGCGCTGACCGCCCCGCGCGCCCGCGCATCCCCCGATCGTCAAAGAGTATCACCGGACGCAGATGCGTTCGAAGCATTTCTATCGCTGCCTATTATTAGTTTTTATCATCATAAATAGATTGAATGTAGGCAGACCCAGAACATTTGCAATGCTGTTTTGGGAACAAAATATTCTTGAGCCCAGTTACTTATTGTAGTTAAATTGTTAGAGTAAAAAAATAAAACATCAAAATAATATCTTTATTTATTTAACTATTTGTTTGGACCATTAAAAAATATGTAATAACACTTGTGTACAAAATTTGCATTTTTAAAAGTATTCTTTTGGTGATGTAGATTTTTTTATTATTTATTTTGATACGCTAAATACGAAAATAGTAATTACAATTTTAAAACTAGTTTCCATTTTTACCTACTTCAAAAAAAAAAGGAGGTTATCAATTCGACCCGTATGTATGTAATAATTCAAGAACTGCCCAGTTTTCGTATATGTTAGTATATCAGCGTCTGAAACAATGTGCCAAATTTATGTATGTATGTTTTTATGTTTGTGTTCGCATATCTCTGAAACTACAAGTCCGATTTAAGTAATTCTTTTTTTGTTCGTTTTTTTTGTTCCGTAGTAGCAAGCATAGATTAGGGATATAATTATATTGAGATTAGTAGGTAATGTGTCAACAGTAAAAATAAATTTGTTTAAACTTATATTGTCACTTACGGGATATCTTCCGTGATTATTTGTTACGGAAGATATCCCGTAAGTGACAATATAAGTTTAGTTTTAAACCGTGAAAGCCTAAAACAGTGGATAAATTTGTTTTTCATAGTGTTTGTATGAATAGCAAAGTTATATTTGCCGTTTTTGAAAATGTACTATATCTCAAAAACTGCTAACTATATCTCATCCAAACCAATTTTCAATTGAAGTTTGCATGTTAATGTACATCATATATTTTATTAGTTTTATGGTAATGTACATCATATAATTATGTTTTTTGGGTAACGCAATATTGGGTACGCCGTGCCGTTGCGAAGCGACTGTGACATACGGACGGACAGACACACAGACAGACATGACGAATCTATAAAGGTTCCGTTTTTTGCCTTTTGGCTACGGAACCCTAAAAATGATATTGAGGTTCAGGAGATAATTTTTTTCTAAACTAAATAGTTTGCGCGAGAGACACTTCCAGTCTAAAATAAGAGAATGATAAAACTAAAAAAATATATGATGTAAATTACTATGCAAACTTCCATTGAAAATTGGTTTGAACGAGATCAAGTAGGTAATTAGTTTTTTTTAATACGTCATAAATCGTAAACCGCAATTCGCCCATGACTATTAACAATGTCGAATGTGAAAAACGGCAACTTTACAGGAGAGAGATGCAAAGTATTAATTGCATATATCTTTGTTCTTAATTAAAGTAGGCTTATGAAATTTTAGAGTAATGCTTTATTATTTATTTGTGTTCGGGACAATATTATGAATATTTAATGTGTAAATATAAGAAAAGTCACATAATACTTTTTTAACGGGGTAAAACTAATGATGATTTGTCGGAAGTACCAGAACCGACATTTTTGCTTGTACAAAATTAATGATTGCTTGTCGGAAGTGCCACTTACGACATTATTAAATTTTTATATTTGTTAAAACTGCATGTCGTATGTAAAAACGACTGAAGAAAATACCAAAAATGTAAAGAAATTAAATATATTTATTGACAATGAACAGACTATGAAAACTTATTCAAATAAAGACAATCATCTAAAGATTTTCATCCCGTGAACACAGTCGGAACTGGCAGATAGCGAGCGCTCACCCGCCCGCGCGCCCCGCTAAGAACGTCGGTTGTTATTATCCGACATTGTTAGCGGACTATCTAGGTAACTTCCGACATTTTTAATATAGTTATTTTAAAAACTATGTATAATATATTACTTTTTATTTCAGCTGATGATAGCCTTAGATATTTAGGCACGTTTTATGCAATAAACAAAAAAACACGATTTTGCAGATCCGACTTTGTTAATAGTCATGGGCGAATTTATCTTTCAAAGTTACAACCAACCATAAGAACTTTTATATTATGTTACTTGCTGCTACGGAACCCTTTATGGGCGAGTCCGACTTGCACTTGGCCCGTTTTTTATTGATATAAAATATTTACATATAAAACGTCTAAGCGCAAACGAAATGTCCGATTTTTAAATACCTCAACCATACTTCTGCACGAAACGTCCTATCTGCACTGTATGCTCTTTTACGCAAATTTTATAGAGCGGGGCGCGCTAACATGCGACACAGCCTTCCCGTGCGAACGCTAGGATGTGACTGGCTTTTGCGTCTGAGTGAACGCGAACACCGGGCGCAAATGTAATAATATGATATTATTGATTTAATTAATAATTTTGTGAAATGTTGAACTTAAATTTAATAAAGCAATAAATTGTCTATAATATTGTGAAAAAAATATTTAAATCGCTTCAGTCGTTTGAAAACAGTAAGCCAATTATTGCAAATATAAAGAGGTTATATTCGATTTTTTTCCGACTAAAGTATAAAAGATAATAAAAAAATTAAACTTAAAATTTAAAGTCAAATATGTTATGCGTATTAGGTATTTTTTTTATATTATTTGGTCCATCGGTCTAGTAGTAGTAGTCTTTCAAAGAGAGGTCAATTTTGTAGTTTGGCGTATCCTTTCGCCTTAAAACGGGTGGCTTTGCAGCTATGTACAGTCAGCAAAACAGTTAGGTTTACAGGCTAGTAATCTTCTTTCAACTATTGTAAATGGAAAAGGGTTATTATCAATGTATTTGCAACTTCATCCACATCCTTTCATTAGTTTCTGCGTGAAAAATAAACAAAAATCGATCTTTACAGACTTTTTCATTTATAAAAGTCGTAAGAAGATTGCTAGCCTGCATACCTAACTGTTTTGCTGACTGTACTCTACCATCATTAGCAGTCTTCTACCAGTCAGTGCTAAGAATAGAGTTTCTCCTTTTTTGAGATGCTTCTCTGGTATGTGCGAGTCTCCACCAGGATCTTCCGTATTAGAAACCTGCAGATACTACATTAGCGAATGCAGCCCCGCTTATTGGGCCCGCGGCTCAACCCACATAGAAAAGGCCTGCGTCCCAGTAGTGGGATCGTTATAAGCTGATATAGCCATCTTACCTCAGTTATCGGCGGGTACGTCGGTACAAGTCGTCCAATAACAGTCGGCAGATACATCGTCCAGAAGGCGAGCTCAGTCTGCCTGTAGTTCAGTTGTATCGTCGAGTTGAACGTCGTGTTTAAGTTCAGGTAGCGCAGCTGCCCAGCTTGGGCCATCTCCAAGTGTATGCCTAGGACTCGGGAGCGGGTTGGGTTGCTGTAAAAAGAGGTTTTAAGTGTTTTAAAGTTGTATAGTGTCAGTATTATTCTTGCAGAAGGTAGAAAGCTTTGAATGACACTCGCAGACATGAGTAAAAACTTATTTAAGTATTGTGAACAGATTTTAGAAATGGTCTACGGAAAAACGGGTGACATATCGAAACTACAGGCGAGCCGGCATTTGTCGTTTTAGAATGCGTTGCGCTGCGGCCCAATGCAGTTTTAACGTGTGTAAAACTTTTCGCTGTGATCTCCAACGGTTTCGGATCAAAATGAAGGGAATGTGTCTTTTTTAGACGCTGCTACGCTTTACAACAATGACTTGATATGTTTTAGCTGAGATTACGATCAAACTCTTATTGAAGTTATTCATAATAGGGAATGTGCAAGTATTACAAAACTCTTTTTATTTATTAAAAATACCTTGTATTGGCGCTTATAAACATTATGGTACAATTGTTTAAGTTTCTAAAACATCACTTCATTTTACAATTTATTGTTTTATGTAGCATATTTTTGGTGAAACGAAACGCACTTTCAAAACACGTCGTCCTCGATAACGGCGGTAGTGACATCAAAATTCATATGTCAAAAAATTACTTTTATTTGTAATGTAGGTAAAGATTCACTACGATTTTATTATAGTCGTCGCAATTTTTGCTTGAATAAAGCACATACAATTAGTAAAATTACTTTATTAGGGTTAAAAAACTAGATGTAAACAAGGTAGATTTTGATAAACGACGTCAAAGTATGGTCGCGATCGCGACAATCACGGACGTTTGAACTGTCATTGAAAATTGCAAGAGTTTAGTATTATTTTTAAGCGACAAGCAGTAGTTGAAATTAACTTTTAATACTTTTCGTAGGTTGATAATAGTGTAATTAATTGATTTAAGTGAAGAAACAAATACATGCATATTCCCTATTGTCTCAAAATGAAAGAAAGACAATATAATTTAACAAACAAATCATAACTTACCCAAACCTAGCAAAATCAGCAAAAGTCTTCATAAAAAAGTGACTCATGTTCCGATCATTGTTCGTCCACACTTGATTGTCAATCCTCTGTTTAGTCGGAAAGAACTCTTGGTCCATGAAAGGAGCCCCAGTCAGAAAGTAATGTTCCGTATCGTGGGCATATCGTCTCCATTCTGGCCACCTGAAGGCTTCCACGGTGGTGTTTAGGACATACATGTAGACCGGTACGTTTTGTTCCAAGAGAAGTTTTACCATTTTATCTGTAGGTGCGCGGTAGAGGAAGTCTGAAAGGAGCTGTGAAAGAAAAGTAAAAGTCAGTAGTAAGAAAGAACTGTGGTTGTAACTTAGAGCAGTTGTAACATGGGACAGATGTAACATAAGTCGGTTGTAGTTTGGGACAGATGTAACAATTGTCACTTGTTACATGGGTCGGTTGCAGTATTAGGTAGTAGTAAAAATCGTTATGGAGAGCTTAGATTAACAACATGGGTCAGTTATCAAGGTCAGATGATTATTCAATGGGACGGTGGGTCAGATGTGACAAGGGATAAACTCAAGCACTTTTTCATAGTCAAAAATAAGTTACCTACAGTCTAGCCACAGGCACAATAAATGTGAATGGATAGTGATCATGAGAAGGTTGTCACTTACGATGTAACTTTGGTCAGTTGAAAGTTATGATTGTAACAAGGGACGGTTGGCATAGGCGATGGTTGTAACAGGGGACAGTTGTAACACTACTTACGTGTATGTACTGGTCTCTGATAGCGCTAACGTTGTGCGGCTCAGGGTGGTAGGTGTACATGTAGCGGATAGCTTCGTACACTCCGCGTGGGTTTAACGTGTAGTTGTACCTTTGGACTAATTCGGACACTTTCTGGTTGAACCAATTTTCGGAGATCTCGTAGTTAGGTGCTAGGGATTCGTTGGTATCTGCAAATAAATAATATTCGGTTTTTTTTTAGGAATCCGATGAAAAATAAATAAACTAATATGTTTGATCTAGCAATTAAAAAGGTGCGACAACGCTTTTGTACGCCTCTTGGCATAACATAGCGCCCTAAGAACTTAAAGAACTGTATCTTCTACCTATGTTACACAAATAAAATGATTTGATTTGCTTTGACGTCAAGCAGTTCACAACAACACAAATACGTAGATGTGGATTTTTATCACTTCGCAACCCATGTAAAATTTCATGACATCAATCTAGAATCTAGCTTTGAAAACGTTTCTCCAATACTTCAGTGAAGGATCATTAAATAAAATACATACATACATATTAACCACTATGCACGACAAGATTTTGACACATGACACATCAGCTGAATCGGCGGGGTGATGCGAATTTGTCAAAAATTTACAGAATTTTCGTGAACTTTTAGCATTCGATTTTTTTGTGAAAAATATGTCTAGGAAGCTGTTTCATACCATACTTTTGTGGTAAATATCTCCAGTAACGTGTTAAGGTCGGTAAAACGGCGTCAGTGTATTGCCAAATATTTATAAAACACATATTACTGCACCCTTCCAAAAATTAGGTAACGTAGATGCGCTGGAAATAATGTACATAGGCAAGCTTCTCGTTCGCTAAACAAACTGGAAAAAGCTAAATAACAACAGTAACCTTCTATCTGCGTTCTTATTTTTGCCATTATTCATACATCATTTCATAAAAAATTACGATCAAAGTCTTGACAAATATTACAAAAAAAAAACAATGTTGCAACCAACTTATCACATGACATTTCACTTCGTAGTGCTGACCGTAAACCCGAGTTTCATCATTACGATTAAAATGTTGCATACAGCCTAATCGATACTCGCAATCAAATTAAGTTTGGAAAAAAGTTTTGAGACACAATGAAAACTCCTTGGTATCATTTCAAAGAATTATATTTAAATTCTGAAATGAATCCTTTTATACTACTTTTTTAATAATATCATGTAGAATAGTAATTATTCGTTGCTTTTGGTTGACTTATTAACAGTTAATAAACACAGAACTCTCTAAACTCTAAACAAATAACGAAATTCTTGCTTCAAGTCAACATTTTGATTATAATCTTTCCTTTAAAAACTTATGGCTTGCAGAATTTGGAGAAATGCCGTTGCCCAACTAACACCGTGTGGCAAATATGAGGTTTCACAGTTTAAGCAAAGACAAAATCTGAAAATGAATTATTAATATTTTCTACTGTACGAATGGCTAACCTCTTGCTAATAAATTCGCGTCGATTTTTAAATTAGGAATGTAATTGTGACTATACACATACATTCAGATTTATAAAGTATTTTTATTTACTTTAATCATTTATTGTGAATTTTGTTTTGTTATGTCTGAAGGTTGGATATAGTGCGCCAAGAATCGGAAAAATTGAATGATAAATAAATATTATGGATGCTAAAACCGTTGTTACTAAACCAAGCTTATCTAAGTATTCAAAATCAAATGAAAATTCATAATCTGCCTTGCCTTTTCCCATCTATTATGGGGTCGACCTCCAGTCTAACTGAAAACCAGTATTTTACGTGGAGCGACTGCCTATCTGACCTCCACAACCCAGTTGGTACTAGGTGATGAGACTACCTGTAACGACTTTCAAAGAACTACAAATGACAGCCGTGACCTACTGCTTAACGTGCTTTCAGAGGCACGGAGGAAACTCAGTGTGTGGGTCACCCATCCACAGACCAACCTAGGCAAGCAAGGCGTCGTAAACGTCGACCCGAGCGGCGTTATTATTTAACAACGAGCTCCTCTCCTCGGCCTTTCTTTCAAAATTAAATGAAAATTGACGAATAAAAATAGTGTTCGGAAAAAGGCGAGAAATAAATAAAAATTAGAAAGTCATAGGAAGGCCTTTGCCCACCAATGCGATAGAAAAGGGTGTTAAAAAAAGTATTTGAAAATAAAATGGTGTATCCCAATAACTAATCCAACCGAACACAGTAAAATAATCAAACTATTCCCCATTTACTAAATACAATTATCATGGTAGGAACCAAACCAATTTTCACCACACCCAAAAAATCAGTGCCATAGAGTATATTATAACCTTTCATCCCTGGCGCAAAGACAACCAACGAAAAAAAATCACAATAAATTACCTACATTGAAGTACAATGTTGAACAGCGAGTGCATTCTTAATTTCAATTTTGGTAAGGAAAAAAATCGGCGCGAATTTAGTCTAGTCAATCTGTGCTGTTTATTGTTGGGTTGGTATAATGTACGAAAAACTATTAAGATTTCCTAACTAAAGCTTTTTAACAATGTTATAATTAATATAAACAAGATTGTTTTACTTTCATCTATCGATTTGCTTAATTCCGTAAATAAATTACTCGTGTTAATCGAATTTTACAAAAAAAGAATCGATTTGAATAATCGCTTTCACACATCACAATTATAAAAAAAAAAAGAAAAAAAAAATGGTCGTCTATTTTCGAATACAAAATTAAGTAGTGGTAATGAATATTACGTGTTATTGGTCCTATATTAGTAAATTACGCTAAGATCTGGGTATTCTCATGTTGTATATAATATTTGAAATGATATTTGTCATATCTGTTGTCGAATCTAAACGTGTCTGTGTGTTAAAATGTGAAAAATAAAATGTAAACAAACAAGATTGGCGCGAAACTTTGACTTTGGATATAAAAATATATCATTACCACAGCTTATTCAAATTGAACTATGGATGAATTCGTCACATAATTAAATGACTAGTTATTATTTCTCAACATAATGGAGCTTGGATGCCCGAAAACCCCAATTTTTATGATTTTTAGCGTCGGCTAGCACTGCCGTCAAAATGGCGATGAACGTATTTACGCATTTGGATTTTATTAGGGTAAATTAAGTATGTTGCGCGCTAAATACAGAACTTTGAATGGCTCTAACATATGATATTTTTCTCCAACTATCTTAATTAACGCACACTCATAGTCTTACATAATCAGATCATCAAATATTTACATAAAAAATAAGGATGTCGTATGACTTAACCGCCGGCCCCATTCGGGGCCAGTACCGAGCCAGCGTAGGTTTCAGTGCCCGGCCCCGAATGGGGCCCGTACCGAACTTTATGGTTAAATAACAAATACTTACACAAATAAAAAGCCGCGTCTTGCGTAGTAACTCCCGTCATATACCTCAGTGAGGGATTGAACTGCCTCCTCTTGATCAGTTCCTCAGGCATTACGTCCAGGAAGTGCCAGTCCCTCTCCCTCCAGCCGTCGTACCATTCATCTCCAGGGAATGTGAAGTTGTTTTCTAGGACGGGACCCCAGGGTATGAAGCCTACATGAGGCTGTGGGGAACAATACCATACAATGAGTAAAAAAGAGATTTAAAGTGACCTTAGGCACTTTCCTGCCGGAGTTGCGGGCCTGTTCGAAAGAGATACCGCGGCCCCGGAACATAAAGGGCGAGGAAGGAACATGGATGGGTTTTAGTCATTTGATGATTTCCCATCCTAAAAAAAAAGGCACTTTGTGTTTACCACACCACGCCACGTAAGTGTGTTTCCGGCTTAAGCCGGTGGTTGGTCCCGACTATCATTTGTAGATCTTCGTCGTTACATGTCGTCAGTAGCTCGAAAGTCTGAGGACCAGTCTTACCAATGGTTATCGATTTACCCAGTACTAACTGGGTTGTGGAGGTCAGATAGGCAGTCGCTCCAAGTAAAATACTGGTATTCAGCTATTCATTAAAGTTTCTGATATTGGCTACTTTTTCTTGTACTCAATTTGTCACATACCTGAAACTCAGCATTCCCCAGCTCATAGAAGCTCCTGCCTTGCCTGAGACAGTTGACAAGCTTCCACGACGAGTCGATGGGACAGCCAAGCAGGCGCCCGAACACTAGCGACGTGTTCTGTACCCTGAATTTGTCTTCGATTATCGCCCAGTCAGCTAGTGCAGATCCGCTCTGGGGAACAAGACGTAGAATGTTAAAAAAGTGAAACTAGAAGGGTGAGTGCATTCACGCACCCTTTTAGTTGATGGAGCAGATTCAGTACTGCAAGGTTTATTGGCGATTTTGAAAGCGCTGTTGGCAGACTTGCCTAAATGATGGTGGGAGTGCGTTCTGGTTATAGCCACGCGCCAGAAGTAGTGGCTTAGGGGGCGCCTCCACGAGCGAGAGAATCGCGGCGATGTTATCGTTCTTGCCACGTTTTTCTGTATACTCTCCAGCGAGAGAATCGCGGAAATACTTTCGTATAGAAATATCTATACGAAAGTATTTCCGCTCGTGGAGAAGGCACCTTACAGGCGTAGTTCTGAGCTTAGGTCGAAAGTTGGTGTTGACATCGCAGTGTCGACGCTTCGTAAATGCAGATGTTGTGGGTGTTCAAAAACAATGTCGTGTTGACAAATGCACACACACACACAACACACTAGAACAATGCTTGGTAAGGGTTACGGTTATACCTCGTTAAATAAGAACTTACCTGAGCTATACAAACTATGCAAAATAAAATACAATTCTATTCTATTCTATAACCCTGGTGACCATATCCCTGGTCTGCGGCGCTATGGCCAGTAGACCAATAGACGCTGCTCCAACCCCTTGTCCAAACAGCGTGATAGAAAAACTGTCTCTGTTGGAAGGACCTATACTGCCAAACTCTTACTTGAGCTATAACCCTGGTGACCATATCCCTGGTCTGCGGCGCTATGGCCAGTAGATCAATAGACGCAGCTCCAGCCTCTGGTCCAAACAGCGTGATAGAAGAACTGTCTCTGTTGGAAGGACCTACACTGCCAAACTCTTACTTGAGCTATAACCCTGGTGACCATATCCCTGGTCTGCGGTGCTATGGCCAATAGACCGGCAGAGGCAGCTCCAGCCCCTGGGCCGAACAGTGTGATAGAAGACCGGTCGCCGTTGAAAGGTATGATGTTGTCGTACACCCAGCGGAGAGCCATCGCTTGGTCGAGGATGCCGTAGTTGCCGGGGGAGTTCTCGTCGCCGGTTGATAGGAAACCTGCAGCGAATAGTAAAGAATGAATTCTAATATATGACGCATAAATATCATCATCGGGGAAACATCGCGCCTTTTTATACGTGTCGTACCTTAGTAGAAAAATAAAAAACAGGAGACGTGGCAAGGGGGCGTGTCGGTGTCCGCGCGACTGGCACATGAGGCCCAGTCATAAGCAAATGGCTATACTATTTTTGCAATAAATACATTGCTTTTCAACGAGAATGGAAGGAAGGTGTAAGGAACTTAGGTCGCTACATGAGTACGTAGGTACAAGTACGTCGGACAAGCAATGTAAAAATCACCAAACGATAGTTCAATAAGCGGATGCATCGCGTAGTGCGGCCGCTGCTTCTTACGACGAGTTAGTGATGTGCTTGTGTAGTGATGTTTTTGTGTGGGTAAGTTGTAAGGTACATGGTAAATACACGATGTTTTTGATGGCATAAGGTTTATAATTGATTGTGTACTTCATTCTGTTTTAAGAAATGCGGGTGTGGTAGGGGCAAAGCGGAGACACAGGGTTCCGATACATTTTCGTCTAACCCTCAAATATCTCCTTCTTTATTATATCTATGCTTAGTACACTCACATAAAGGGTGTAAAACACCTCTTAACGAATACGAAAGCCACTTGTTCTCCTCGTCATTCTGATCATTTTTTTGTTCTACACCATACCTGGGAACCTTCTAGTTACGGAGATATGGGGGGTCAAAGTTGCAAGAATTTTACAAGTTTTTTTTTAAATACCACTTTTTGTCGCATGATTTTTGCTTTAAATATCTCTACGACCTCCGTACTATTCAATCCATCCATCCGCACAATGTTTTAAGTGCGTTACATTGAGTTATACCACAAAACATGATTTATAACCTCAAAAAAAAAAGTTGTTTCCCAGCAATATTTTTTGCGTAAAGTTACTTAGTTTGATGTACAGAATGCTTGGTTGACGGCTTTGTGATGAGGTGAAATACACCCTGTATGTATTTTCACCAGGCATGTTTAAGACTTATGTAACGGCCGAGCCTTCAAAATGATCCTTCAATCAATTAGCTCAGTTAATCACAGTCTACAGCTGGACATGGCCTTTCTCAAGCTGCGTTACAACATCCAGTTTGCGACCTTCCGCATCCACTGTGCCTACCAACCCTAAGATCGTAATTTTATCTAGCTTAGGGCCTACCATGATAATATTATGATCTTTACTAAGAATGTAGTTTAAAAAGAAAGAATCTAAAAGAAGAAAGAAAGTATGAACTTACCCAAAGCACCGAGCCTATAATTGATAGACACCACGATGACATTGTAGAAGGCAGCCAGCATGTGGCCAGGGAACAGGTTTGATGCGCCGGAGTTGTATTGCCCGCCGTGGATGTAGATCATTACTGGGTACCGTTGTGCTGTGGAGCCGGCGTCCGTCTGGAGAAGAAAAGAGATATTTACTAAGAGAAAGAGTTATAAGAGTTGTGTACGGTCGAACAAGCTATTTGGTTTAAACTTTACAATGTAATTTGTAGGTTAGACTGTAAACCAAATAGCTTGTTCCACCGTACTGAATCGTGGAAAGAAAAGATCCTAGAAATAGCATAAAAGTGTTTTTAAAAGGCTCATATTTGTATGTTTTCCATTTAGAGTTTCGGCTTAAAACATGCGTCATTTAAAGTTGATAAATTTCCTTAGTTTGACTAAGCATCATCTGCCTAGCCTTTTCATAACAATTTTGGTGTCAGCCTCAAGTCTAAGTGGATGCAGTTAAATACCAGTATTTTACATGGCGGGACTTAAATAAATAAAATAAATATCGCTGGACATTAACACACAGCGCCACCTAGTGCCACACTAAGCTAAGCTTGTGTCGTGGACACAAGATAGTTGATATACTACATATATACTTTTTTTGTTTGTAAATACATACTTATTATACATATAAACATCCATGACTCGGAAACAAATGTCCATGCTCATCACACAAACATTTGCTCCTACCGGGATTCGAACCAAGGACCCTAAGATTGTAAGGCAGCGTCGCCATCACTACGCTATTCGGGTCGTCAAGACTGCTACTCTGACCTTCTCAACCCAGTTAGTTCAGGGTAATACAATACCTTTTACTAAGATTTTGGGGCCATTGACTACCTGTAATGACTGTCAATAATCTACAAATGACAGCCGGGACCAACAATGTGCTTTCTTATCGCAAGAAACTCCGTATGTAATGAATGGTCATCCATCCACAAACCAAACCTAGGCAACTGCGGCTTAACCTGAAGATCGACCTGCGTGGCTGATATTGTTTAGCCACGAGCTCCTCGCTCTTTTTTGTTTAATTTAGGTCCATGTTCATCGAAGAGGTTTCATTATCTAAAAACAGCTGTCACTGTGACATGTTCCCAATGTTTCCATACAAAAATGTATTTTAAACAGCCGTTTTGGATAATCAGACCGTCATCTTAATGGTGAACATGGACTTAGTACGTAACTTGAAAGAACTCCGTAACTGTCCGGTATAAATAGTTGCTATGTAACTGAATCTATCTGTATTTCTGCCTGTGTATAATAGCTGAATGGATTTCGATGTTTGACACACAGGTTGACCATGAACGGGTTAGAAGGAAGGATGTTTTTTATGTCAAAAAGGCGCATGAAACCGCGGACAAAAACTTTATTCCAAAAATTTGCGGTGTATAGTTTTTAATTTGCAATCAATCATTGCGTATGAGGCGTCTTCCCACATACAGTGGCCATCTTACACCGCATGCCCTATCACCTGCGCACCTGATGACCTATTTGTTTTATAACCAGTGAGCGGGGTTTGCGTGCCTCAATTTTGGACTAAACAAATTTGAACTTTTTTCCATCAAACGCTAAGAAGATTAGACTTATAAAAGCAGAAGCTAGTTCAATTATCGCCCGTAGCCATTGCGCTCAGCATAAAGGTAGCTAATGAAGCAATAAGCCAGCTAATTAATTCAGGGCAGCCGGCGGCGGCATCAATAGTCAGTTCATTTGCTAATTGAAAGAGGAACTCCTGTACTGAGTTAGGGGACTTTGGAATGCAGTACGCAAACCCACGCAGGGTTTGGAATTTGGGAATATAGTCGGCCAATCGGATTTTCATACCTAATGCTTATGTCACCGTAAAATTGTCAAACACGTTATATTACAATATAACGTGTTTTTTCTCGCGATATTGTAATGTCTCGAATTATTGTCAACTGAACATACGGAAGTATCTCTGCCCCCATAATCGGGACTTGGGGTACCCCCCGTTAGGTTAGTTAGGTTCCTTTAAACCCTGCACTCGGAAATAGGGGCTCCGTCGCCTACGCTTTTTAGGGGAATATAAAGTGTTTTAAGGTTATGTTACATTAATCGGTATTTCTCAGGAATGGTGCATTATCTTTTCATGAGAGTTGTGCCACTGGGCAAGGGGGACCCCTCCTTCCCTCCACACCGCGTAAGTTGACTACCATCGCATGCATTTCACGAAAAATAATGCGTTTTGTTGTAAGCAGTATGTTCATTTGACAAACATTCGAGACTTTACAATATCGCTAGAGATATTACAATATAACGTATTTGACCATTTTATGGTGACACTTATACCATTTGCGATCTCCAAGAGTGGAAGACCCCTATCGAAGTCGAAAGGCAGTTGTATTTTTTGTTGTTCTGGATTATACCTCGGAATTCTAGTTACAATTTAGTTTTTAAAAATAACTGGAAGTCATGGGGAGAAGAGGAGTGCGATGACGCAGGTTAACAGTATCAGTATCGGTATCGGTACAAGTTTTACATGTTGTAACTTTATTTTTCCAAAAAAAAAAAAAAAAACCCAGCAGTAATATGTGAATAGAGTTACTTAGTTTGATGTACAGAATACTCAGTTGACGGCATCGTGACAGAACTGTAGACGGGAAGTATTATCAATTAATGAACATACTTCCGAACGAATATCAGTCACCGCGGTCAATCTTAACGCAGGAGATATTGTAGTGCCAACATAGGTGCACTCTCTGTACCTTTACTAATCCGGTGAGACGGCAACGCGATACTACCGGGGAGAAATCAGGCAAAGGATGAACGGATTTTATGACACCATTAACTACGGACCCACGTTTGTGAACTACAGTGACATCGAGTTGACTTAATTCTGCCAAACAAGATTGAAGTTCCCGCTCTTGTTTCATAGAGGACTTTATTTGAAGAGCCGTAAGGTTCATCTGGTTCCATAGGCGCCGCCACAAATCGTACTAATTAGAAACGATTAGTCGGTAGTTAGTGAATCATTGTCGGATGACCTCTGTGATATAACTGGTTCTATTGCAAACCGTAATGGCGTTCAGTGAACTTAGTTTGTCTTGAAGCATGGGTCGATTTTTTATGCCGATGTCGGGTCGTATAAATGGGTCAATAGGTGACTACGCTTACTCCTTTGAACGATTTAAAAATAATGCAAAGGATAGGAGAAAAGCTTGTTTCTTGTGTTCATAGCTACAAATCGAAACAGAAAGGTCGCGATTAAACGTCTTTTCTGACTCTTGCAGTTTATTCGCGTACTTATCATCACTAACGTCATTGGAATATAAAGTAACTAAACGATCCCGGAGAACTATTTATTTGCAATACTATGGGAGTGATTTCTTATTTACTTAACCCAGAAAGGTTGACTGGTTGAGGATGCCTTGTCGCATTAAGTCCGACTTTGTACCACAGGCCACGGTGTTGTACATGAAGTTTAAATAAATTAATGAACCATTTTTTTTTCAGATGGGAAATCATCAAATGACTTCTCCCACTCTGGGCGGAGCGGAAGAGTGTCAGACTTTTATTGACTAAAAACGATCCATGTTCCTTCCTCGCCCTGTACGTTCCGGGACTGCGGTATCTCTTTCGAACAGTAAATAAATAAACCCGGGATCCGCTCTTGCACACACACGCCATCATAAAATTAACATACAAATAAGAGCCTATAAAATGCATAATGTTTGATTATAATAGTGCCCCAAAATAGCGATGTCTTACAATGGACTCTAAACAAACAGCATTACATATTGATAACAATTATAATCGGATGTCAAATAACCCATTCAAAATCGAGTAGCCACAAAGACAATAGGCTCCGAATATGTAATGCAGTCATCGAAATAATTTAGAGGCTTAAACAATATCGATAATTATCATTTGGATAAAGTGATGTGCGTTTGCGGATATCTATTGTCGGATCAGCGGGTGAGGGTTGATCCGAAATGGGTTGTTTCATGAATGGATCCTATCAGTCTCCTTCCCTTACGTACTTAGGTCCATGTTCACCAAAAAGATGACGGTCTGGTTATTTAAAAAAACTTTTTTGCAAAAAATAAAACCGACTTCAAAAAAGAAACAAAAAAGTGAAAAATAACTTTAGCTTCTGAAGTCGGTGACCTTTGTTTCATTGCTTTAGTTTTTTTGTCACCGACTTCAGAAGCTAAAGTTATTTTTCACTTTTTTGTTTCTTTTTTGAAGTTGGTTATATTTTTTGCAAAAAAGTTTTTATTTTTCACTTTTTAGTGGTTCACATGTGCTTGATATACATGGAAAGTGCATACCGTTACAATTACAACAAGCCCAAACACGACTAGGGTACATTGTTTCATTATGGAGCTCCGTGACTCTTGGCTTCATCATCAGATCTGATGGTAGAATGGTTCTTATCAAACGCAAATGCTTCACTTGTTGTAGAAAATACCAAAATCGCAACACGTTTTCATATAAAATTTGAAGAGTTCCCTCGATTTAGCCAAGATTCCATTATCAGATCCCGATTTGGTGGCTATGGGACCATTTGGAAAGAATACCCTTTCCAACAAAAAAAGAATTTTCCAAATCGGTAGGCAAGCGAAGGAGTTATGCCCGAACAAACATAAAAAAAAAAAAAAAAAAAAAAATAGAAACATCCGAATTGAGAACCTCCTCCTTTTTTAGAAGTCGGTTAAAAACAGCTGTTACTGTGACATGTTTCCATACAAAAATGTGTTTTAAACAGCTGTTTTTAGATAATTATACCGTCATCTTTTTGGTGAACTTGGACCTAAGTCGATTTACAACGTATTATAGCAACCTATCAAGTATTAAGTAAATTGCATCAAGCTGAAGCGCATCGCATTTCAATTCAAAAAACGGGACACAGCGATGGTTTATATTTTGCAATGCGGTGTCGCCCGGATCCGTCAGCATTTCTCATCATCTGCCTATCCTTTTCCCAACTATGATGGGTTCGGTTTCCAGTCTAGCTGGAAGCAGCTGAACACTTTAACAACAAAACAAAAGAAAACTGCGATTAAATTACCCAAATAACAATACTGCAGACGAATTGTTGATTTCAGTTCGTCACTAAACGGAAGCACGTCAGGAACACAAGTTTCTGTGTAAAAACCATGAACCACAGATAGAGACTGATATTTGTTACTTTCTTATTTTGTAAATGATTTTGTGTGTGAAAACCCTGCCAGTCTTGACACCTATGACGTGTTCTAGTTTGCAGGTCAAACGATTCGCTTGTGAGAATCAATCACCTGCATTTTCCAACTATATATTTTTGTATACAAGAATTTCTGATTACACATTGTTACATAACAGAACTGTACCACCCATTGTTCCATAAATAAATTACGTACCTAATCAGATGGGCTAGCTATTCGCAACTATTCGCTAGGGACAAAAGCTATGTTTAGTAATACCATCATTATGCATCGGTCATGTGACGACCTCGTTTGTGAAGGCTTTTTAGTGAAAATGTAACTTGTGTGCAATTTGATGAAATTGTATGCTGTTTTGTTAATTTGGAATGGTATTAGGCGTGGTATATATCGGTCTACATCTTACTTGATGCTCACTAAAAAGCTGTGTCTAAGGTCTGTATTACGAAACCGCACCTGGGGGACCGCAGCTAAAACTAATCTAAAACCACTACAAACAGCACAAAACAGATTGATTAAAATTTTATTTAACTACAAATTTAGAACACCAACTCAAAAAATATACGAGGACACAAAAATAATGAACGTCTTCCAAACTTATAAATACTACACGTGTATACTTATACGCAAAATATTACAAAAAGATATCCATACAACAATTAATTTCATTAAAAAACAACACAAAATTACCTTACGTAATCCTAGCTACTTAGTAACGCGACCCCCCAGAACAGTTAATTTCGGGAAAAAAAATATTGAATATGAAGGCGTCAACATGTACTCGTATAATAAAATTCCAGTCGAGATAAGAGAAACAAAAAGTATGTCTAGTTTTAAAAAACTATTAAAACGTCACGTCACCGAATAACATTTTATTTAATTTCATTTACCTATTTATTTAAGACTCATCAATTAAAATTATAATATAATAAAAAAAAAAAAACATAAATACATACAATTACTTACTTTGCCATAGATGACACATCTAGTTATTATCACTTTTTAGATCCTTGTATATTATGATCGCTTACCCGCTTATTTTTCGTTTTTGCAAATGTATCTTATTTTTGTACCCAAGTGTTTTAAACGTCTATTACTATGTATACGCTTACACATTTTATTCTTGTATTTAAACATGTTTTCTCAGTAAGTGAATTATTGTAAATTCTTTATGAGAAAAATAAAGTTCTTAAACCATAACAGCACTCAAGTATTAAACAAGTAGTATACAAAGAATTAGATTCCACCAAACAAAGCTGGAGTTTAATTTAAAAAAATGCTTGCGTTTTAATTCTATCATCAACGCCGCTCTTTTATTTCCCTAGCCAGAATGAGACGTATACAACTACATGGATTGATACTCAATCACGTTGGCGGAATTAGACTAAAGTGACCTTTTATAATACTTTCTGTAAGAATATTGCCTACTCATTTTTTAAAGCGGCGCGCGTCTCCGAAGTAGGGGTACAAGGCGTGGCTACGTGCGCAATCCTATGTTGCTATACTTTTATTAAGCTGCACTAGTTTAATTACTTAGCTGCAAGCTAAGCTTTTTGGGGTGTAAGTTGGCACCCCAAAAAGTGCGGTTATTAAACCAAACAGGGTGCTTTGAAGTTCTCTTTTATATATGTCACCGTAAAATTGTCAAATACGTTATATTGTAATATCTCAAGCGATATTGTAAAAACGCGAAATATTGTCAAATGAACATACTGCTTACAACAAAACGCATTATTTTTCGTGAAATGCATGCGATGGTAGACAACTCACGCGGTGTGGAGGGTAGGAGGGGTCCCCCTTGCCCAGTAGTAACTCTCATGAAAAGATATTGTACCATTCCTGAGAAACACCGATTATTATAACCTAACCTAAAAACACTTTATATTCCCCTAATAAGCGTAGTCGACGGGCCCCTATTTCCGAGTGCAGGGTTTAAAGGAACCTAACTAACCTAACGGTGGGGTGCCCCAAGTCCCGATTATGGGGGCAGAGATACTTCCGTATGTTCAGTTGACAATAATTCAAGATATTACAATTTCACTAGAGAGAAACACGTTATATCGTAATATAACGTGTTTGACAATTTTACGGTAACATATGTAAATTACTTCACGCCTTTAATGCTTAGCGTCATTAAAACATCACTCGGCGTCTGTTATCTTCAATCAATTAAAAAAAATATGATGATATAACTACTCTTGTATTGATTCAATTGCCTATAGAATTCGGGCAAACGACCAACTCTCAATGAACGGGGTCGAGTACGTTCGTCTTCGGACAATCTTGTCCGGTTTCATTCAAACTACGTGTAGTGTAATAAATATACCGGGTACCCGAATTTGTGTAATCTTTCGAGCAACCGAATACGGTCTAACAACCAAGTGTAATAGCGCCAGTGAAATTCAGTTCAATTCGTTTCGGCAAGTCTTACCAGATGCATCTGAACATCCGATGAGACTGGATGCCGACCTCAACATAGTTGGGAAAATGCTAGCCAGATGATGATAGTCGTCAAATCCTAGAAGATGGTAAAATCTACTCACATTAGGAGAGAATATGTTCAAGTAGAGGCAGTCCTCATCCATATCCCTGATGCCTTTAGTAGCGCCAGTGTACTTGACTGGTTGGGGGCATGCTGGACCCCAGTCTACAGCTTGCATCAGCTGCCAGCCGGGGTGTTGTCGTGGAGGCTAGAAAGTAATGTTCAGATTAGATTTTGTTTCTGAAGGTAAGTAGAGCGACGATTTTCGCAGGGACGCTGGTAACAGCTGGATGAGTTACAGAGAGGCGAGACTACACTTGAATGGCGTATGATTGGAGTCGATTATGCCCAAAAGTGGATTGCTGTGTATGTGAGCTCATGATGATGATGAAGATTTTATTTATAGGTCAATTAATACATGAGAGAACATAATACAACATTTTGGTTGTAGATATAGTCCCCGCCACGAGAAGCTATACCTTTGGATCAAATTAAAAAAATGACGGTGTCAGCGTGATCTTACTTCAAAATAGCGGTCCAAATGTTTACGATCCATAATGTCAGGTGCGTTCCAGTACCACAAAACATTAGACGACAGGGCTTTATATCGCCAAAATATAACCCGACCAAGTGAAATTGCTTGTTAGTATCGTATTACACGTATGATAATTTGAGTTGATTGAATTTGGGAGTATTTCGTGTTGATTGAATTGTCGATACGTATCTTGTTAGAAATTCTTTGTTTACAAAAATTATAGCTTCTCGTGGCGCAGACTCTAATTTGTAGATTTTTCTGTTTTGGGTATTGTAAATAATAAATCCAGCTTCTACGTAATATAACATTACAGCTGTAATCCCCGAAGAGTTAGGCTGAGATGTAAGTACCTAATACCTTCATCCATATTTCGCCAGTTAGGTATGTTCAAGTCCTATGTAATTAATATAGACAACGAAAAAAAAAAAATTGGTCTGTCAGTTAGTTATCAACAAATATTTGACCCGTATTTTTTTTCTTGTTACATAAACTAAAATTGACGAAGATACGATGCTTTTAAAATTCTCAATCGTCACGCCGTGGTATAATTTTTAGCGAGTTCTGACGTCATGAGCCCCCCACTCCCGAATTTTATCTTTCTCAATATTTATTGATTTACAAAAAAAAGTACCTGTCCATATTTTTCCAATAGTCTAACTGACGGACTAAATACCTTTTTTCTTTTTTTTTCTGCTGGAAAATCGTCAAATGACTTCTCCCACTCTGGGCGGAGCGGGAGGGAGTGTCAGACTTTTACTGACTAAAACTCATCCATGTTCCTTCCTCGCCCTTTACGTTCCAGGGCCACGGTATCTCTTTCGAATAGACCCGCAGCCCCGGCAGGCTTCGGCTCCTCCCTTTATGCTGACATCTCTTTGAGGCGCGCGTGAAACACGAACGCGCCGTCGACACGGCCTGTCGACATTAATTAGACAGACGGACGGCGACCTAGCCCATAGCTAACCGTCAACAGACCCGCGTCTACGGTGGCCGGTAGCCACCACGTGGCCCCCGACGCCTGGTGCGTCTCCCGCGGCGGCTGGGGCGAGAGGTTCTAACCCTCTCGCGTTCCGCCACCTCCTTCGCTAGCATGACTGCTTCGCAGAAGGAGGTGACGACTTCCCATTCCGTCTCGCTGCGGACCATGGATTGAACCAGGGCAGAACGCGAGAGGTCGCCGCAATTTCTTATATTGTTGTCATGTCTACAAGGGAGCAAGCGGGCCTATTGGCATCAAACTGGGCTCAATACCAGATTCTGTGGCTGCTACTGAGCAATTTAGCATTTGCTTAAGCACTCTCACACAGATCAAGGCAACCCGACATACCTAGTTGTTCAAAACAAATTATGACAATCAAATAACTCACCTTGAATCTCCCTTCCAGCACGGGTGGTCTAGCATAAGGAATGCCCAAGAATACGGAAACTTCTCCCTGTATCCTTTCAACTGGTGACGACCATGGTCTGTACCCTGAATCTGGGTCTGGATTATCATAAAGATAGACCTGTGGGACAGAAATATTGTGAGATGTCATGTGACATGAGGGCAATAGTGAGCGGTACCTGTATGGTACATTTACTGCAGTTATAGCCTTAATGGATGTAAGACATGTGATTTAAGAAAGTATTGCCAGTTACTCTCAGTAGTATTGTAGAAAGCTTTATTATGTAATTTCTATGGACTATCTTACAAGCAGTAATGCTTCCATGTTTGTTTTTGTCCTGTCAAAGTGATTTCCATTTAGATATCTGGCATGGCTCTTGGCCTCTTTCTTGCTTTGAGTTTCTCACTGTTTGCATCAGAATTTTTCAAAAAGTGTGTTCTGGTGCAACAATCAACTTTTATTTTACCACAAAAATATTATCTAGTGTTGATGAAAACAGTAACACAACAACATCTTCTTATTTGTCTTTTCTTTATTTTCTTCACATTTGAAAAAGGAACACTAATCTAATTTGATTTTAATTTTTCTCACCTTAAACCCTTGCACCTGTCCATAATTAGTAGTAACAAAGACATCCTTCTTCAACTGTCGAGAGTCCCTCCTCTCCTTCCCTTGTAGGTCCTCCCTCCACCCTCCGAGTACACCAGGGAATAACGCATCAGGGTTGTTTGGGTCCCGGTTCTAAAATGATAGAGAAGGTTTGTACTTCACCCATAGCATGCACTTTGTGATTTTCAGCAATTTGTGGAACAGAAATACGAAGGCATAATGATAGCCCCAACCCGCACTGGGCTCACATGCTGGATTACGTAACAGTCCCTCTATTACAGGGACAAAGTCTGGGGGCCTTAAATGACCACTTTAGCAGAACCATTATAGGTAAATTATATGAATTATGTTAGAATTATTCATAAAATGGTCAAGTGATAATTTACAACAATAACTGAATCTGTTTTTTTTTTGTCTCTTTTTTCTTACAATCTGTCACTAGTCATTAGGACAATAAGTAATTTCTATGGTGTGTTAGTTGTCTTGCTCGGTATGCGTCCTGTGACACAACCTCTTACTTAAAAGCATAATGCTAGTATTGACCGACTAGATCTTGTGGAATTTTGTGTTTTAGTCTGCAGATTCCTTTTCTATCCATGAGTTGGTTGGCCAAGATGTTTGGGTGACGAGTTATTCTTTCTTTGTATGACTTGATGTGGCTTTTTATTTCTTCTTTGACTGGAAGTATCTTCAGATCATGGTGTAGAGCTTCATTTGGAACAAACCATGAAGCGTTTGTGATTGTTCTTAAAAGCTTGTTCTGAGAGTGCTGCATGATCTCTATGTTAGAGTGTGAAGCTGTTCCCCATAGCTGGATGCCATCGTGACCATTTAAAGAATTTTAATGTGATTTATATTGTGTTATCCTTTTATGGTTCTGCTAAAGCGGCCATTTTAGGCTGCCTGTAGGTATCCCAGCAGTGGGTACATTATCAGTGGATA
The DNA here is from genome assembly GCA_916618015.1 of Xestia c-nigrum. NCBI lineage: Eukaryota > Metazoa > Arthropoda > Insecta > Lepidoptera > Noctuidae > Xestia > Xestia c-nigrum. The sequence goes on along the minus strand of OU745245.1, from coordinate 4,444,120 downwards.
ATGAATTCTAGTCGTGCCTCTTGAGTCCTGGCGACTCACAAGTGAGTCAATTTTGTAATGGGTCCTATTGATAAGTTGAATTTAGATAAAGAGTTAGAGTGGCTAACAGTTCTGATTGAAATTCTTATTGAATATTTTTTTTTATGTTTATAATAATAATCTATTTATGAATATTTTAATGTTGTTTATATTATAATGTTTTAAAGACCTCAAAACTGGGGTTAAAACGCTGGTTTAAAGCTTAATTGTAAAATAGCTGTAAATGTATTTCATTAAACATACTATTCTTTGAATGGAATGACTAACAATGTTTACAAAACAAAGAATTTAATCTCTTAAAATCAAATCTGAGTCATAAGTTGTGAAACACATATTAGTAGCTAGGAAGATAAAAATAAGTTCATGTATTTAGTAGTTTATATAATGAAATATGAATAATACTCACAAGATTATAATTGAACTGGTTATCCAAAGGGTTTGTATTGATTGGGTTGTATGGAAACCCTCCGGGCTGGTTTATGTTAGGGTTGTATGGGTTATACCTTGATGGATCTGTCCCATACCTCCTGTTATTATACACATACGTCCTGTAGTCACTGTCTCCTGGGCTAGGCAGTCTTGAAGATCGAGAACTTTGCTCGCGAGAATTGTAAATATCATTGTACAGGTCCTTATTCGACTGGGACTTGACGCTAGCATATAGAAACAACGTCAATAAATAATGTTTGTACATTTTCACATCACAAAACACACTTTAAAGTTTTTCAGTTTAAGTTTCCGGATGAGTCACCATAATACACTTTGTGAACAAAACTTAGCAGTTTATCTGCAGCAAGAACCAACTTTATGAATGAGAACTAGTGTAATTATAAGTTAATTCACCGCGAATCCCAGTAATTAATTGTAACACACTATGACGAAGAAGATACGTGAGAAAAATAAGTGAGAACAAAGTTTCGTAACCCGTTTTTTGGCCATCGGGACTATAGTACCCTCTAATTTATTTGAAGTTAAACGCCCATGGGTACTGTAGTACCCAAACTTTTTTTTTGGAAATATAGCCTTTTTGCTCCTAAAGTAAGAGTTGTTTTGGCCTGGCAACAATTTTGTTTCGTTCTTTATTAACCACCGCTCATTTCGAGGTATGACAACACTAGAAATCATTCAACCAACTCTCGAAAAAAAAAAAAACAAAGTGACAGTTCATTGTGTGACGCGCTCGCGAACAACTTTGTACGACAAGTTAAGTTATTATCGTATTTTAATTGGTTTTTTTACATGAAAAACACCTAAAATTCTATTTGTGTGTGATAATCAGTTATTAGAGTAAAGGATTTAGTGAAAATTTCAAGTCTAGAAGTAACTTTTGTACTTAGTTTTCGAAAATATTCCGTAACCGGCTAAAAATTCTCAATGTACATATTTACAACCGATTTTATAAATGAAACAAATCATACACTCTAACGAAATATATACAGTTCAAAAGGCCTGTTCATAAGCATTGTAAAAAACATCAAGCGTTTGCCACTTTCTTAGAAACATTGTCATAAAACGTCTTTGTTTACGACAAGTGCGCGAGGCCCGGCGTTAGCAGCGATGACGTAAGAGCGCGGGACCCCTGACGTTGACGGTTGACGCGCGCGGGATGGCTCGACTCGGGGTAAAACACAGTAGCCTAGAAATAATGTATCACATTTTTATCTCTGAGGCCCTAATTTCGATTTAGTACAATGTCGCGAAAGTATACGAGGGCTTATCTGTTTGTAATCAGCGAGTTATCGGTATCAAAACGCACGGCAACGCCCATTTGATCACAGTTTGTTTATTTCAACTTTATTCGAGTGTGATTGAGTCACAGAACATATGATTGAGTTCAACTGATTTCGACATATTTATTATTGGCACTGATATTCTCGGCTGATCACCGAACTTAGGATGGACTGTTTTTTTCCATACTTTCTTGTTTTTGTTAATCTGTATGTCTCGTAAAATAGTAAATAACCAGGATTACATTACTCTTCGCTGTTTTTGTATTTGTAGCATAAAAAACGCTTGATTAGAACGTTTTTAATAGTGATTCACTATCTGCGGTGTGCCGAGAATGTCAGCCGTAACGTCTTAAGGTCATTGACTTTACTTCGTTCGGAAATTGTTTTATTTAATGAATCATCGGAACTGGTTTTCCACAATCTATTGTTTATATTTTTAAATTGCTGTTTTAATTTATGACCGTTATTAAGGTGGATGCTTTAATTATGGTAGCCCGCGAAATTCAAATTTTCTTGAGTTTTTGCAATGTGCAGGCCAGTGCTAGGCTGAATGTTGTTTAAAATATGATTCGCGGCTTTAAAATGTAGTTACACAATTCTAATCATCGAAATTATCAATACAACCCTCCAAGTTTATGTATCTCGATTGAATTAATGTTTCGTGAAAAAGTCATTCAATCGAATGATTGGTTGTAAGATTAGCTTAGGAAGCCGCGTCCCCACTTTAGGGCCAAGACTCACAGCCTTTGCTCTGATTACTAGAGAAGGTAAGCTGAATGTCGTACCAGAAAAAGTTTGTATTTCAGCTTTAATAGGTACGGTAGATCAGTGGTAACATATATGGGCCTTTTTTGTATTTCGAAATAAAAGCTTAAACGCTATGGAAGAAGGTTAATACCTACTTAGTACAGAGTTTCAATAGAACTTCTTCTGGTTTTGATATCATTCGGTTAAAATTACTATTTGGCGGCCCTCTTATTATAATTTCTTAAGTTCTTTCTCTTAGAGGTACTATATTAAGCATCTTCCTCTATGTTACATTGTAAATTACCTACTTTGTTTTCTCTATTGTATCCTCAATTTACAAAGTAAGCTGTTAATAAGTGGTTTCTAAAACTAGTTTTCAAGTATGAAACAACAACGTTTTGTCTAGCTATGTGGTTATTTGCTTGACCCAATTAAACTTATTTGCATTTCCATTATAAAGGGTTCAGCGGGCAGGCAACGGTGACAGGAACCGGTATATAGCGAGTGTTACGTAGCTAAAATATTTTAGTACCTACGTAATTAACCTACAGCAAGACGGGCTATTTGGGTTTTTGGGGGCTATTTGGTCCCATATAAACCAAAAAGTTATTGGGGTTTTCCCGTCAGGATTTTTTTAACATCAACCAATCAATGTGTTTCTAGACATTGTAAAATAACTTCTACCATACACCAACCGACAGTTATTATCGATATTTTTGTTCAAAATTGTGGGTCATCCCAAAACACAAATAGCCCCCGCTTTACGGTAACTATTTCTTTCATGAATACAGGATGCAGGGTGGTATTAAGTCACCTATATCTTTCGACTTTCGAGGAGGTGAACCTATCCGGGTTGGAGTGAGTGTAACGCTAACTTCAGGAAGCGAAAACTTCCAAAAAATACCTTTTTTTTTTAATGAAAACTTCTTTAGCGTCGACGTTATGCACTTTTTGGGATGGGTAAAAAATGTTAAACTCGCGTCAGGACACGTGACCTGATCGAAAATCCGTAACATGGAGGGACAGTAGATATACAATTGTCTTTTTTGTCCATAAAGATTTCGAGAAGCATGGTCAAGGCATAAAAAATATTAATAAGCGTTGGTACCATGGTTATAGATTTCTGCTTTTACCTTGGAATAAGATTTTCTATTCCTAACAATATTCGCTTACTGCATAAACGTCATTAAGTTAGACACGAATTTCCCTAAATGATACAAAGATTCAATGGACAAAGTCCCAATCAGCGAGTTTCTCACGAAAAAGTCGTCCACAGCATTCCACCGGGAGTTTTCAGGCGTTACTCGTAATTCCAGTCACGTATGCCTTTGGTTACACTAAAAGCAGGCACCTGTGAATTTTCACCAAAATCGGTTGCAAATTGAGGCCTTTCTAGGCATGGTCTGACGGATTTAAATTGTACATGTGTGTAGGTACTTGGTACTGACATCTTTGCATTAGTTAAAGTTAAGTGGCGATACTTTCAAACAAAGTTTTATTTTTGTATATTGGCACAAAGGCAGTCCAGTTCATGTATCCAATGACTAGTAAGCGTTCATAAAAAAAAAATAGGTATTTATGAGATTTGAATAATTTAAAAATAAATATTTTATTCGTTATTATGACGCAAGGCGTATAGTTTTGTCTCGTTGAAAATGGTGATGGAATGATCTGCTCGACTCGTGCGCTAGGTAGGTATACTCTACAGTTTGATACGTAAACATTTTTAACAGGGTGTTTTATATTTCTAATGTATTATTTAATTTTTCTTCGTACCTATCATCTTAATTACTTAATGATAAAAAAATCGCGCCTAGAGGTATTTTATGTCGGGTACATTGAGTGGACCGCTTTTGTAAGAAGACTAAAAAGTCACGGTGTATAGGTATATCCCTTTGTTTTAACTATATCATTTAAGTGTGTTGTGTTATGTCTTTTGTGTGCACCAATTAATGATTTATCTATTTATCTATCTGTCTTTCTATCTAAAATCCTGGCTTGCTCTTATAACCTACTACTCTTCATGATGCTAGCTAGGGTTTCTGAAGTCTCCTTACCTTATGGGCTTGCCGTATTGTTGCCTTTAGGCACGCCACTGCTTACTTAGCACATTCACATTATTAAGTTATGTTTTTATGTACCTTTTTTTTTTTTTTTTTTAAAATCTTTATTTAAGGGGACTCGGTCAACAATGACGATGTCGCCCCGTAATTCTAATTATACTATAACTACTTATTCTACTATGGCTAGATACATCTTAACTCTTCAAAATCTTATCAGAATCTTAACTATGCACTATTATTATATTGCCGTAAATGGCACATGTATAATACACTAACTTTGTCTTATCAAGCTAAATCATGTTGCAATTTCTTTTTCTTTTTTTCGGATGGGAAATCATCAAATAACTTCTCCCACTCTGGGCGAGTGTCAGACTTTTACTGACTAAAACCCATTCATCCATGCTCACCACACAAACATTACCGGGTTTCGAACCCGGGACCCTAAGAGTGTTCCTCTCTCGCCCTTTATGTTCCCGGGCCACGGTATTTCTTTCAAACACTGTGTGGTGGAGTTCAGAAACGCCCATTTAGAATACTTACGTCTTCAGCTACATTCGAACAGACACAGAATAAAGTATATTGCATGTCGACATTGTTTTAACCCTGACTGAATGTACATAATTAACAAGTACCGGTAGGTACCTACATAATAACCTAATAGGTTACTATGTAGATTTGGGGCAACTATAAATCGGCGTTCATAATATATATCGAATGGTTAGTAAATTGATATTGATTTATTGAAATTCGATCTAGCATATTACACCCGTAGATTTGTAGCTATCGTGGCTGGGTCGTAGCAAAAGCATGGCACAGGTGTTGCTGCGAAAAAATGAGTGATTATTGTTATTCCTTTCAATAAAATCAACAAATATTTTTCAAAGCCGAAGATATAATAATAACCTACCGAAACACACCTACTGAAACTTCGCGCCAATTTACCTAAGTGCACATGTGCCAAAGTCAAAATATTAACATGAAAGCGGGTGGGCACAGGCAACGAGTATATTCTGCCTGGCCACAGAGTGTTCAATCTCTTAATTACTCCCCTGTGTTTGGATTATGGATAGTCTCGATGGCCAGTCTCGTTTATGATCTAATAGTCGTAAGACGATCGGGAATGTACGTAATATTATTAAAGAAAAATATGGCTATAAATGGAGTGGAGATATAAGTTTGAATTGTGTGATTAAGAAGACCAGCTTGGCAGTAAGGATATTATTTTGAGGTTGCCATTTATTTTTAAAATAAAACCGAGATTATCAGGTTTATTTTTGTTTTAGTTGTTACTTAACAAGTTGATTTCCCTTTGAAAGACAAGAGCGACATAACGATCACGCTTTGGTTTGGTCATTGTCAAACCGTTACGGATAGGGACATTTTGGACGCGGGTCTAGGACATGAGCACCTCCATACTACTGCTTACTAAAGTTGTAGTTGTTGCGTAGGTACCAACCAGTTTGACCGAACTCTTTGCTCACTCAGACCGAACGATAAAATAAAACCATTTTGAATTTTGTTTCTAAAATCTCCAACGCAGCCGACGCATTGGTTTATCCCTGATGCGTTGCAGGGTATCCATTTTCATTGCACATGAGTTTCCCGCTGGTCACTCAACCTTGACTGTAAAAAAACAACTCGATTTACAAAACGTGCATTTGATGGCTTACCCTATCCCTACCGTATTTTTACGAGCAAAAGGGGACTGGCCATTATATAACAGGGTAATATTTATCAGCGAAAAATAAGCAAGTAAATAACAAGATAAACTAACAAAGAGCTTACTTAAGTAATATAAAACTTCTAAGGGTTCGCTATAATAACATACAGGGTCTAATAAAAATATAGAGAATTTTCAGAAGGGTCACACTTTTTGATATTGTGATACTTAAGTACGTACTTATGTTATTCGCATTAAAGTAACTCTAAGTTCTATAGATTAGTGATTTCGTGGAAATTGTTAAACAAAAATATCACGATCACGTTCGTACAAACTAATCTTCAAAACAATCCACGAATTTGAATAAAAAATTGTGAATTTTTAACTATACGATCGTCGCGTTCGTTTTTCGCTGAATCGTTCGGAAAATCGAAAGGCGCTAACACTTCTCTTATTATTGTATCTTGTCGGGAATCGAACAATGCGAAACCACTCACCTTCTATACCGTGAAGTGGTCCCCAATAATTGGTTTAGTTCACTAAATTAAGAAAGAAGTTCTGTACCTAGTAGGGGACGCTCCCACTTCTCTCTCTTGACCAGTGTTTTTGAAAGAACTCTTAGCCCTAGATGAACATACGTAGAATTTGTAACCTCAAGAACAAACCTTCTGCAGTTCAATGTTTCTCGATGTAATAATTAATCCAAACGAGTTCTTTTTTTGACGTTTATGTCTGTTGAACGTCCATTTTAACTTGGTCCTTCACATAAAATAAAACTTTGATAAAGAAGGCTTACATATTCTGGTTCTTGGTGTTTAAGGAAGGTTTTGTCTTATGAATTAAGGAATACTGGAACATAACAAAGTCATCAAATAGCCTTAATTATATCAATGTGAAATCTGATATAATTACTCATCGATCATTCATTGTTTCACCCATTTAATTTCGTATATTTTGTAATTAATAGCTTAAGTTGCTGTTCTTATGGCGCTGGTTTTGCAGCGCATTTAATGCACTAACAGGTAATTTTCTTATCTTTCACGATGGAACAATGGTGCTTATAACAATTTTGGAAGCTTTACTCTATCAAGGGCCAGTTCGAAAACGTTAAGTGGTTCGATATTTAAACAGAACGTGATAAAGTTGACTAAAGGTTGACTGGTAGAAAATTCCTATGGCATTATTATTGTCCGCATCTGTACTTTTGTGCTTGAAGTGTTAAATAAATAAATAAATAAAACCTCTTGTACCACAAAACACAAAAAAACTGTTTAGAGCTTAGTACGATTCAAATATCAATCTTTAACATACGACAGAAACAGAAAGTTCTCATTTCAAATTCGTTGTTCAAAAAAGTACGATCGACTGTGGGTATCTGATAGCAATGTTACCGCTATAGAAATAGAATGAGTGCTTATTTTCTGGATAATAAAAGAAAACTGTCGCTTTTGTCGTCCTTTTGATAATTAATCAAGATATTAAAAATAATCATTATATACTGTGAAAAAACCACTAGGTACTTAGTAAACAATCTCAAAGAAACCCACTCACACGATTGTCGGGTGCGTCTCAAGTTACTAAATCTTAATATATATAAATCTCGTGTCACAATGTTTGTCCTCAATGGACTCCTAAACCACTTAACCGATTATAATAAAATTCGCACACCATGTGCAGTTCGATCCAACTTGAGAGATAGGATAGTTTAAATCTCAAATTATGAGACGCAGACGAAGTTGCGCGAGTCAGCTAGTAATCTTATAAGTATAGAATAAGCCTCAGTCCTAGCCGCAAAGAAAGGTAAATAAATTCAAAAGGAAACCTCCCACGCTCGCAACACGGAAAAATACTAATTTACCAAATGCATACACAGCGATATCCTCATGTCGGTGAAAATATTCAAAAGGGCAGAAAATGTTTTCATCAGATATTATCCATCTGAGTGTGTACTCGTACTATGAGGAAATGGCAGAAGATTAACTCGTTTTTTCGTACCCACAGTGCTAATGGAAACGCGGGACCCTATTACTAAGGCTTTCTGTTTGTCCGTCCGTCACGAGCCTTTTGAACCGCAATAAATAAAAATAAATAAATATCGTTGGACATTACACACAGCGCCATCTAGTGCCACAAAAAAAAGTAAAAACAAAAAGCACAAATAAGTTAATGATTTAAAAGAGTGTTCATGGAGTTTCTTGCTCGTTCTTTTCCGTAGAGATCTACGCTCCGTAGCGTAGATCTGGCAATTGGATAGTTAATGGGTAACTACAGTACTTTCACAGTTTTTATGTCTTGTGACTGGAACTGAAGCTACATTTAATGTTCATTTTTGTTTCGACAATTCAAAAGTGCTTGTAACTGGCCTACTTGAAATAAATGCTTTGATTTTGATTTTGACTAAAATGTTATAATTTGAAAGGTATGAAGAGCACTTTCAATGTAAGTTGTGTCAAGTATAAACATTGTACGGTAGCACGGAACGCATCGCGTGCGACTCGCACTTGACCGGTTCTTTAAAGCCGACAGAAGGGTTTTTACCAGAAAATCAGAACACGCATGTATATAAACATAGTCTTCAATGAACATAGTATACAATATATAAAAATCTCAGTTTCTAAAACCATAAAATTAATGACATTTTCGATACCATACCATTATCATAATTATTTAATATTTCCAGTCCATAGTGCTAACACTATTCAAATAATTTATTTATGAAACTAAAACATGCATCGTTTATTTTAGTGCTTCATTGAATATTCACAACCAAATGATTAATTTGATAGTATTGGCATTCTGTGTAGGTACCTATATATATCCTGTGTATGAAGTATATGAACGAGTGCCACACAGCTTTGAATGTGAAAAAAAAATAAGGATGAATGAATGAAAATATATGTGTGTGACGAGATTTTTGAACGTGTTCGATTCATTCTTTATCATCGTCACATTTTTATGACGTATTTTTTTTATTAATTTTTTTTATTCTTTTTCTTACCCAAAGCAGAGAGATGTGTTCCAGTAACATGCATAATCGACAGTATTTCAGTCTAAAACGGTTATTATTTTATTTTCATTTTCTGACGCAATAGGAATGTATAGTAACTTACGTTTCGACCCGTACCTACCATTCAATTAAAAAAAGAAATATAACTTTATTTATTTATTTAAAATTATGTAAGTAAATAACACCTTAACGGCTATAACGCCAATGCGATGTTACTACCAAGATACCTCTAACTCTCTTACAAATAACAAAAAATAAATAAACAGACTTACATTAAAAAAATACCTACAATTAAACAATCAACTATTAACATTCTCGATGCACTTCAGTGCAACTCCTGTGAACTGCATCAGGCTGCAGTGAAATATATCTACCTCAACTGAACTTATCTACATATAGGTAGGTTCCTACTGCAGTACACCCGAGTCCAGCGTCAAATCTATAAACAATGCCAAAATCTTCAACAATACAAGCCGATCATTGAAAATTCATTCTCAAAGCCGGCTGTCGACCGTCATTCCTTGTCACACTACCCACATATCGGGTAACCCGGTAAATTATCAATGGGCCGGGTGCACCAAAGTCATTGGTTGGTGCATTCGGAATGTAAGCCATCTGGCGCATACCACTTGTATTGAAGCATGCCGGGACAGATTGCGATCCGGCTGAGCCAACATTGTTTTGGGACGGAGGTAGGAAGTTTCGGAGGAGGTTTGGCGAATGATTGGGTTATTAATGTTGTACTTATGACAGTGTTGGATTACTGATTAGCCGTTTCTCGTTCAATGCATAGGTTGTTGGAAGGTCGAAGAATACAACAATACCTACTTACGATTTTTTGACCGGTATTACTCAGTAAGTACGAGAAGTTTGTGGTTCTGCAAGAATAAAGACGACAGATGAATTGAGACGTATTCTTACTGAAATTCTTGATTAAATTAAGCAGTTGGTTTACACCTTTTTTTTTTTTTTTTTTTTTTTTTTTTTTTTTAGGATGGGAAATCATCAAATGACTTCTCCCACTCTGGGCGGAGCGGGAGGGAGTGTCAGACTCTTACTGACTAAAACCCATCCATGTTCCTTCCTCGCCCTTTACGTTCCGGGGCCGCGGTATCTCTTTCGAACAGGCCCGCAACCCCGGCAGGCTTCGGCCCTTGCGGGCCCCTCTCTTTTTGCTGACACTCTTTGAGGCGCGCGTTCTGTGAATTTCGTCACATTTAAAGTAAAAAAAATATTGGCTGGCAACAATTTTACCCAAAGTACTGGATAACCTGCGTGACAGGCATTTAAGAAAAAACCTAAACCTAAAGGTGTATGAAATACACGGTTAGGTATTATTTGGATCGCAGGACGCTTGTTTACGCTTGCTTTTTAGATTTGTCCAAAGCCTTCAATCTGGTTTGTTATGAGGTCCTGTTGGGTAAACTTCGTAAACAAAATGTACCGACGGAAATAGTGGAGATAGTTACATTTTGGTATGACAATCAATTAAATGTCGTTAAATGGGCAGATAGCTTTTCTGAAGAGTACAGGCTAAAGTGCGGCGTGAGGCAAGGGGGAAGTTCCTCGCCCATTCTTTTAAATGTATATATGGACAGCTCATCATCATCTGATTGGCGAGCTAAGCAGCATGCATACACTGCATACACTGTAGAATTTAAGTTATATGTTAAGAATTATTACTTAATACTAGAGGTCCAGAGCAGATTGGAGGTGTGGTGGCAAAGACTGGAGAATGTTGGCCTGAAATTAAGTAGAACCAAAACGGAATACTTGTTTTGTGATTTCGGCGGTCTCTCCAGTCCTGTGCCCATAACCCTTGCCGGAACGCCCATACCGGTCTGCTCCGATTTTCGGTACCTTGGGTCGCTTATTCAGGGAAATGGCGAAGTAGACCGGGACGTAACGCACCGGATCAACTCAGGATGGATGAAATGGCGACAGGTCACTGGAACAACTTGCGACCCACGGATGCCCCTCAAGTTAAAGGGGAAAATCTACAAGTCCGTGATTAGACCTGTCGTATTGTATGGATCAGAATGCTGGGCTGTGAAGAAGATGGATGAAAAACGATTGCATGTAGCGGAGATGAGAATGTTGAGGTGGATGTGTGGAGTGACAAGAATGGATAAAGTAAGAAATGAATATATTAGAGGATGTTTGAAAGTGGCACCTGTTACTGAAAAATTGAAAGGATGTCGTTTGGCTTGGTATGGACATGTAATGAGGAGGGATGAAACGCATGTGACTAAAAGAGTGATGGACATAAGTATTGATGGATGGAGGGGGAGAGGAAGGCCAAAGAAAAGATGGATGGATTGTGTAAAGACTGATATGAAAGAGAAAGGGGTAAATGATGCCGTGACGTCTAACAGGGGAGAATGGAAGAAGAAAACGTGTTGCGCCGACCCCAAATAAAATGGGACAAGGGCAGGAAGATGATGATGTTAAGAATTATTCTAAAATATTTAAAAAAGTTTGTTTTATAGCAAAGTCGCGTTATTTAAGTTCTAAAATTAAAAACAGCAATAACATAATTAAAATGACATGGAACATTATTAATAGCGAAACGGGAAGGTCTTGCAACCGAAATAGTGACTACAGCCTTGCTATTGGCGATACAATTTTAAATTCAGACACACAGGTTGCCACAGCCTTTGAAAATTTCTTTGCGGATATTCCCGTATCGACTACTAAATCGCTAAACTCGTCACCTGCTGCTGCCGAGTCTTTACTAAGGGAAAATGTTTCAGTCTGTGATTCAGAATTTAATTTTGAATAAGTCACGTGTAAAGATATAATTAAAACTTTTCACACATTAAATGTTAAAAAGACCGCCGATCTATGGGGTCATTCTGTGGACGTTGCTAAATCCATTATAAACATTGTAGCTCCTTCTTTAGCTGTTATATTTAATGATTGTATTGACCGTGGTGAGTTTCCTGATCTAATGAAATATAGTAAAATAATACCACTGTTTAAATCGGGTAGCACATCGGACCCCACTAATTATAGACCCATTTCAGTACTACCCACATTTAGTAAAATTTTTGAAAAACTAATTTTAGAACAAATGCAAAGATTTTTTAATAAACACAAGTTATTGCATAACAAACAGTTCGGATTTACACGGGGTCGTTCAACTACTGATGCCGGTGTTGAACTTTTAGGACATATTTATAATGCCTGGGAAGATAAATGCGATGCTTTGGGCATTTTTTGCGATTTGTCTAAGGCTTTCGATTGCGTTCTTCATGATACATTAATCAGGAAACTACACCACTACGGGATCCGTAATGCCTCTCTGGATCTTCTTACTTCATATTTGAGTGATAGGATTCAGAGAGTTGATGTTAACGGGAAAAGATCTCCCGGTTCCGTAGTTAGAATGGGGGTGCCCCAGGGTTCAATTCTCGGCCCGTTTTTGTTTTTGATTTATATAAATGACTTGCCTTACCTCATAAAGGATAACCATGACATAGTATTGTTTGCAGATGACACTTCTCTTTTATTTAAACTCAAACGCCAGCAATTAGTTACGGACGATGTTAATAGCGCCCTGGCAAAAGTCGTTAATTGGTTTAATGTTAATAATCTACTCCTTAATGAGAAAAAAACGAAATGTATTAAGTTTACGATACCCCACGTAAGACAAGTGGAAACTAGGGTACTAATCAAGGATGAAGAATTAAAAATGGAGGATAACACAGTGTTCTTAGGCATAACTTTGGATGATAAGCTTCAGTGGGGCCCGCATATAGACAAATTGGCAAAAAAACTTAGCTCAGCAGCATACGCCGTTAGAAAAATTCGTGATCTAACTGACTTAGAGACATCTCGTTTAGTTTACTTTAGTTATTTCCACAGCGTGATGTCGTATGGTATTCTCTTGTGGGGCAATGCCGCCGATATTCAGACAATATTTGTTTTGCAAAAAAGGGCTATTCGTTCTGTTTATAAATTAAGTCCCAGATACTCCCTCAGAGAAAAATTTAAAGAGATTAATATTCTCACTGTGCCCTCTCAGTTTATTTATGAAAACCTTTTGTACGCGCATAAAAATATTAAATTGTTTAAAAAATACAGTGATATCCACAACATAAATACGAGGAACAAACATAAATTTGTTGTTCCTGCAACGAGGCTCAAAAAAATAGGGGGTACGTTCAGATGCCAATGTATACGTTTCTACAATAAACTTCCGACCCATATTCAGGCACTAAGCCTAAATAAATTCAAATTGTTTATAAAACGAAAGCTCTGCCTGAAAGCCTTCTATCATGTTAATCACTATCTCGAAGATAAAAAGGCTTGGGATTAAGCTGCTCCAATTTGCTCTGTGAATGATGAAATTTCGGACTTCGCTTGTTTATTATTGATTCCTTTAACTTTATACACTGTGACATTGAATGATTTGACATGAATACTTAGTTCAGTATTTTATTTTTATTTTATTTTTTTACTTTACTTATTTTTATTTTTTATGTGTGTGTTTATTTGACATGAATATTTACTTGTGATTGTCATGACATTTAATGATTTGACATGAATACTTAGTTCAGTATTTTATTATTTTTTACTTTATTTTTTGTTTATTTTATGTGTTGTATTTGACATTTCGTATTTTTATTGACATTAGTTTTTGTAATTTATTATTTATTTTATTTAATAATTGTGAATGTGAGGACCTTGTGGGTCACTTTTTGTTATTTTTTTTCCCACGACTGTCTGGCAGTTTGAGTACTATAAGCGACCTACCCAAATGTCCTTTCTTTCGTATTGTTCGTCGTTTCGTTGAGCTCCTTGAGTTAAAAGTCGAGCTACACGATAACTGACAAATGCTTGCACTGACTGGACAGGTCCACTCAAATCTGTATGGTTCTTTCTTCAAAAGACCATCTCAGACACTAATCTGCATAGTTCTCATGTAAGTTGAACAAGATTGTCTGGACTTTAAAGAGACTATGACCTCTGAGTTTGTTTCGGCTGTTTCTTCTCAGAGTAGTCAGGTACGAAACACCGGCCCCATCTAGTTTAAAAAATAAGGACGTGTAAAAGTGTTTGTGAAAACCAATTTGCAAAATAAATATCATTTATCATTTATCATTTATCATGCAGGGTGTTATATTGATGGGGTTGCAGTCAATAATATAAGCTACGCTGATGACATGATGCTGCTGAGCTCATCAATAAAGGCTCTTCGCAACCTACTGAAGGTTTGTGAGCGGTATGCGGAGAGACATGGATTGGTGTACAATGCGACTAAGAGCGAGTGTATGTTTTTCGGCCTGGGTTATAAAACCCCTCATGAAACTCCACCTATTTTCTTGAATGGTTCTCCTCTCACTAGAGTGAAAAAATAAAAATTCTAGGGCATGTTGTCACCGATGAACTGAAGGACTATGAGGACATTGAACGTGAACGCAGAGCGCTGGCTGTCAGGGGTAACATGTTGGTTCGCAGGTTTGCTCGTTGCTCAGCTAAGGTCAAGTTAGCGTTGTTCAAGGCTTATTGTCTATCCTTCTACACGAGCAGCCTGTGGATCAATTATACTCAAAAGACATACAGCGCTCTGCGGTTGCCGTGGTTCTGCAGTGCTTCCGCGATGTTTACTGAAGTGCATACGAATGATTTCTATGCAATAAGACGCATGTGTGTGTCGTCACTGTTAGGCGGAGTACGCGGCAGCGTTAACGTTAAAGCATTCTGAGGATCATTTCTGATAAATATCAGTGTCCAGTGTTATACTCGCTGTGGGTGAAAATTGTGGGGCTCTGGGTTAATCATATGTTGTGAATGTGTTTTGTGATTGTTTTTTTTGTAACTCTACTAACATAGTTTATAAGTTCCAATTGTTGCTAACCAATATGGATCTTTGTAAACTGACATGAAATATCCTCTCCTCCGCTACAACAAAAGCCTATTGGATTGACGTCGAAATCTACTAATTTAATTTTCATTAAACCCCGACGCAAAAACGACGAGTGTTATATTACGTTTAACGTGTCTCTGTGTGTGTGTGTCTGTCTGTGGCATCGTAGCACCCGAACGGATGAACCGATTTTGATTTTATTTATTTTTTGTTTGTTTGAAAGATGAATTAGTCGAGAGTGTTCTTAGCTATGTTTGATAAAAATCAGTTCATGATGGCTGCCGCCACAAAATGGTGGCTTACATATTTATTCAACAACTGCCTTCAATATAAGAATAAGAATAATTTATTTAGTAGTAGATATTACAAAAGTGTACATTTAGGTGCAGTAGTGTAACAAAAATATGGGTATCAAAGAAAGGGTGTAAGTAGAATACTTCTCACACTACTATACTTTACACTATGATAAATTAAAAATCCAAGATGTCCGCCACCAAAAAATGGCGAATTAACGAATTAATTTTCTATTTAACTTTTAGTACATTGTGTCGGGGTTTTTTCAATTTTGAATTTAATTTTACTTGTTGAATAATAAAACTGAAAATATTTGAACATGGAAAAGTCCCATAATTTGTAATAAAATTACCAGCGCGAGCGTTTCGAACGAGGAAAATAGTATTTTTTATCGAAACAGAGAAACCCACCACAGCACCGTGAGAGTTAAGTGTTTTTCATTACTCATACTCGGAAAGTAGGTCTGAAGTTGCCTAAAGAGCGGGCTGAAAGTAATACTTTTCAGCCCTAGGGAAAACCGCTTTCAACTGACAGCTGTCACATTATCAAAAAAAAATCTAGTACTATTTTCACATTTCTATTAAACCATGTTCCAACGTCTATACAGCCAGTAAATTACAGCGCGATGTAAAATTAAAATAACATGAAATTCAGTATTAATTAAAGAAAATATATTTTTTAATTATTTGTTATAATTTAGTTACAAATATTCCTTTAAAATAACAAAGATTTGGGCCAAATATTTACTAATTTTTCAGTGACGATAGTGAAAATAAAGAAGGAGAACACAGGTACGCAGGTATCTGGTTGTAGGCTTTTACCAGGTCGATGGTGCTGAAGATTCGACAGCCTGCAATGCTATGTGCGAAGTCGTGGATGTGCCTAATCGGGTACCTGTCAGGGACCGTTCGCGCGTTGAGCATGCGGTAGTCTCCGCATGGTCGCCAACCATCGTCCTTTTTGGGGGCGAGATGAAGTGGAGATGACCAGGGGCTCTCCGAGGGTCTGGCAGTTCCATTGGCCAGCATCAGCTGGAACTCCTGCTGAGCAATTTTTAATTTATCCGGCGCTAATCGCCGGAACGAAGAAGATACTGGCGGGCCTGGGGTCGTGCGGATATGGTGTACCGTGTTATGTGGTGTGTCGCGTAATGTTCCGGCAGGTCGGGTGATGTCGGGAAAGCTGTCGAGGATTCTGTGGTACCTCGAGTCGCCAAAAGACACCTTTACAGAAAATAAAGACGAATCTAAGTGATTCGAGGCTATACAAAAAATGTTGGTACTACTATCTATTAATCGTTGATTCTTACAGTCAACGGCTAAAGAGTAAAAACACAAAAAGTCCACACCAATGATAGGTTTTGTAACCTCAGCTACCACAAAACGCCACTTAAAGTCTCTACGTAGTCCTAAATTTAAGTTTAACTCCAGGAAACCAAATGTTGGAATGGGCGTCCCATTCGCGGCCACAAGTTGGTAGTTGGTGGGCGCACGACGATCGCTGAGCAAACGACGAGGGTACACGCAGAGGTCGCTTCCGGTATCGACCAGGAACTGCGTGTTCGTCGTTTGGTCTGTGACGAATAGACGACCAGTAGAAGCGGGGCAATCGTCTGTCGCCATTACCGACTGCCCGCGGCGTTTCCCTTCTTGAAGTCGCAGGGCTTGATGCAACGCTTGGCGTTCTCGCCGTGCATCGAGTGGTACCAACACTGTGGGTGTCTTCTGTAGCTGGAGTCTGAGCGGGTTGTTGAACGTTGGCGTGAGTGGCGTCGCGTGTCTCGACCACGGCTGTGGGAGCGATTACGCGACCGACTGTCACGCAGCTGCACCGTCAGGTCCCTCATAGCACGCTTCAGTTCAGCGATCTCGGCTGCCATCTCGCTCACTGTGGGTCCTGCTGCTGAAGTTGACGCGACGTGGCTCGGTGGCGCGATGTCCTGGACACGATCTGCCAGCTCAGCCAGCGCCTCCAAGGTGCTGTGCGGCTGGGTTGCCAGCAGGGGCTGGATGCTGTTGGGGAGTCGACTGCTCCAAATGGTGCGCACAAAGTCTTCGGGCACGCTTGGTCCGGCTAGACCCTGCAGATGGCGAAGGAACTGCGACGGCTTCCGGTCTCCCAGCTCCTCGTGCATCAGCAGCTGCTTCACCTTCTTCTCCTGGGAGGCTGAGAGGCGCTTCACCAATTCGGTCTTCAGCTTCTCGTACCGGTTGGTTGTAGGAGGGGACATGATGACGTCCTTCACCTCTTTAGAAAATTGGGGGTCAAGATGACCCACCACAAAATTATATTTCGTGACGTCATCTGTAATCCCAGCGTTTTCGAATTGCGCCTCTATTTGAGCGAACCATAGTTCCGGCTCTTCTGGCCAAAACGGTGGTAACTTTAACGGCGCACGGCAAATCTCGTGCGACGCCACAATGGAAACGCGCTTTGCCCTGCGCGGTCTCCGTGTGACGTTGTCCGCCGGCTGTGACGACGCGGTGTGCTCAGACTCACTATCACTCATTTTTAAAGTGTTCGATCGGGGTCACCAGTATAGAGGTGTTGTCGAGTGTGTTGGGTAGGCAGGAGTATAAATAAAAGTCACTGCCTAAGTACTCACAGTTCTATTGCAGGATTAGAGATAGTTCACACGCACAACACAATACAGAAGAAGGAGAACAGAGATGATAGTTAGTCACAGTCACAGTACACACGGCACAACAGTTTATAAATAACGGTAAACACAAGATATCTAGCGAAACACGGAAACTATGCGTATTCGCGGCGCCACAGAATTATGCGCACACGTCGTTGCGAGGTTAGTTCCGACTGAAGGTCATGGAGAGGACGGTCAACGATCGCGCGCTGCTTCCCACCGCATTCGCTTGCTATACGTCACGATGACGTAGCTCGGCCGCGGTGCGATTCCAGTGTACAGCGTCCCGGCATCATCCGACATTATATTGATGTTGTCAATATAGGATGCCGGTGATATGTAATAAGTGAATATTATAAATACATGTAAATAAATGTGTTTGTATATAAATGTCTTGTGTTGTGTAATATGCAATACAAATACATAAATTAAATATGGGTGTAGTCCCTACAGGCTGAATAGCCGGCCACAGAAAAAAAAAACAAAATAGGCGGGAAAGCGGCGATCTTAATTTTTTTTTCAAGTGGTTTCGTGTTTTTGTTTTTATTTTCCTTGTATTCGTAATGAAAAGCACAGTGTTTACCTCGGGTTAAAGACTTATTTAGTCCCTCGAGCTATTAGCGCCCGCGCTACGCTTGGGCGCCAAACCTCGTCTCGGCCCTAATATGTTACTATCACCCCTAGGATAACAATGTACTTACTATTTTTCTTTATTAAAATAATGTTATGCTAATTCACACTCCATGTTTAAAATGTTATGGATAGTAATAAAAAAAAACTTCGACATGAAAACCTCTTCCTTCTTTTTTAAATGTTAAAATCGTTCCAAGTACGAGCCAGAGTTCACAAACATTTTAAAAGAGGACACCATAATTTCGGGCGCAGGGGTAGCAAACTCCCGATCTTATAAGGGTAAACAAGTTTTGCGTTATCTATGACAGATATCCTTCCCATAACATTGAAACTTGAAAGGTTCGACCTCTTTCCAACTCCTGAGTGAACGAACTTTTGATTTAGTAAAGTGTTTCGAACAGTCCTGCGTTTTTCGCATTCCGAATTCCGAACGACGATATATTGGAAGTCGGGTGAAATATATTGAGACTGATCAGAATTGTGATAGTAGGAAATACTTTGTCTTTACAGCTGTCAAATGGGAACCTTTCAATATCCATTAAATCAATAGTAAATGCCTACAGATCTAACCAAAGCAACATTCTATCATTATGAACAATGACATTTCAGATATTTCTATCACTGTGACATTTCCATCACAAATGTGTTGAATTGACATAAGGTACCGAAAACAGGTGACAATGGGGATTGCAATGTGTGAAAATCAAAAGGCTATAATAGCATAGCTGGTTCCAAGCATCGACACTGGTTGAAGAATTATTATTTCTTTGCCAGGATTAACAAAATGGCAATGTTTTCTAAATAAATATTGTCTAATAAGCATAAGAAAACATCCCCTTTTTCGTACTCTAGGTACTAATTACCTCGTGAATGCATAATGGTCCCGCATGGCACCGCATCTCTCGCATCGCTATTTATATGACTCCTTCAGACATTAGTTTGTTCTAAGTTCAATCACAGACGACCTGCAGTACTAATTGGAATTAGTACTTTGACTCTGGATTCGAAATGATGACAAATCTAATAAAAATTGATCTGTTTTACTACTAATATGATCACGCTAAACTAAAAGAAAATGCCGAAAAGGGGCCGAAAAGTTCTGGAGTAGCAACCACGGGAAGACGTTGCGTTTGAAGACCTCCCACTAGATGGACCTGACCCCGTATTCACAAACGTTCGACTCGTTTCCGATTCGACAACTCGTATATCTGTCTTCTTCTGGCATTACGAAAACGACCGAGATAGACATACGACTTCCCGAATCGGAAGCGAGTCGAATCGTTGTGAATACGGGGGCTGGTGAATCGCACGGGACCAGTCAATGTGGCGACCCTTTGGGAAGGCCTATGTCCAGCAGTGGACGTCTTGCTGAAATGATGATGATGATGATGAAACTAAAACATTTTCACCCAAAAATCAGCCCTTAAAAAATAGAAAAAGAGATTGTATCTTAATGATTTCAATTAAATCTGTACAGCAAGATTGTAAACTTAGTTGTAGAACATGTGCTTTGTATTTTATTACATCCCTCAAATTGTAAGCTGAGTACCTAGGTATCGACGACGAGTGCTTTGATACAACTTGGACAACAACGTCCACAACAGAACACTACAAGATATCCAGGCCGGACCGCTCCACGAACGATATTCTATCTCTATCAACATGAGTGAAGACTGGATTGGGAATATCTAGTCGATACTCGGCTGGGGAATGAACTTCTCCAATTTCGGCCGCAAATATTGGTATCCTTAGACAATAGGCTAGTTTCCACCATCAATAAATTGCAAATCTATTTAGGCCGTCAGTTAGAGTATTGGAAAATAATGGACACGTATTTTTTGTTTTTGTAAATCAACGAAAATTGACAAAGATAAAACGCATCAAAATTTCGGAGTGGGGGCTCGTGACGTCAGAACTCACTAAGAATGATACCAAATAGTGACGTATTGGGAATTTTAAAAGCGTCGTATCTTTGTCAATTTTGGTTTATGTGACCAAAGAAAACATACGGGTCAAATATTTTTTGATAATCTAAGCGACGGACTAATTGGATTATTTCAGTTAACAAGCCTATTGATCTGAAAATAGAACATATGAATAGCAAAATAGTAGCCAAGGGTAACTAGGTACATAATTAATCTTTTCATCCCCCCATCTCGGAAAGAGTATTTATGCTCTTCGACATCTGAGTGCAAAAGCCGTTTTTATCCTCGAGAGGAATAAAGTAAATTGAATTTAGAACATCATGTGCACTTGTTTTTATTTTATTTCTTCAACAGTCTATTGTTAAACGTCGTTTGATATACGTTGATATTTGTTACTGCAGATTTCGGCTCAAAAACACCCTTGCCTACGGCTCGTGTGTTAGTTCCGCCTCAAATACAATAAAAATCTTTCTCCACTTGTTTAAAAATGTAATTTTTGTACCACTTGCTCAAAAACGTGACATTCTATGCCACAAAAAGCGAACATAACAATAGTCATTTTTAATCTGTTAAAAACAGGGAAAGAAAATTGTTCTGCATTTCATTGATCCTCTAGGGGGAGAATGGAATACTTACCGAAAATACTGAACTACATCTGTGTTTACACCATTGAGTTTCTATATAAAGCATTATACATCTTTTTGAACAAGGAATACGCATTTATTATGCAGTTATGATTTTTAAAATAAAATTACGAAAACCGACGAGGCCGTATGAGCTTGATGCCTTTGCTTTTCCGACATAAAATATTAGTCTAGGAATTTGCCGCGTTTTTGTTTTCATCAAATACATAAACGTTAAGTTTATTTAAATTTATAACTAAGTTAATGTTCTAAAAATACGTTACGATGTTAAATCAAAGCGACAGTGACAGTGAATTGTCGGATTCCATCAGTGCAAATGCTGCCGCAAATTTAATAATTTGTTTCCAACAAAATCCAAGAAAAATGATTGAAAAACTTATGAAGAATTTTCAACGTGGAGAAGTGCGAATGGCCTATTAATTTAGAACTATGTTCCTCAGACGCAAGAACAGACAAATACTCAAAATAACTCATCAACAATAAATTTACCAAACAAAAATGTAACTCTCTCTATCAATAATTGGACCAATGTTTTGAATGTTAACTTTTACTTTTAATTGTCATTATTTTTAATGATAAATGCTAATCAATTACGATTTCTACAGGCGAGTCGCAAGAAAAAGATAGTTTTGGAGACGAAGATTTAATTAGATAAAACTTTACATTAAAAATTAAAATTAAATTATACAAGTGACCATGATCGAGGTTTGATTCATAATGGGAATCACACAGGTGTTCCTAAATTCGGAGATGTGACCGTGAGAAGATGTCGCCGTGAAGAGCTGACGTTGCGTTGCCGGGTGGTCCATTTGCGCAACCGCGCTGGGTACAGTGCAAGCGATGCGATGCGATGCGATGCGATAGTTAGCTTAACGTAACACCTCCCCCCGTAGAACAGCGACTATTGAAGACAGAAGTCGTAAATTGAGCTGGAGGTTGATTTGTGTCTACTCTGGTAGCTGGTACAGGGAAGACTCTTTGAAGTTCCATCTGGTTGCTCGCAGGTTCAGCAGGTGTTATCATTGCTTTTCGTCGTAGAAAGTATTTTCGATAGAGCAGGACACTGACGATTGCACAGACGATGATCACTATCACGTACATCGGTATAGTGGTGTGATATACACTGGAGTTGCTGTCTTCAACCAGGGTTATTGGTGACTGCATGGACAATTTCCTACTAGTCTCGTGTAAATGGTCCAACTTAATAGAGTTTAACTTAAAGGTTAGGGCTGAAGATGTCGTCTGCTGCCAAAAAGTCAAATTATCGGCTGGGATATCGATGATTTTCAACGCTTGTCCCTTGAGGCGGTCCTTGAAGTTGTAGATCTTGAAGAGGGGGTTTCAAGAGAGCATCTTTGAGGTATTATAGCGAGGTAGCTGCCTTTTAAGGTGTCATACAGGTCACGTCCGCAGGATAGATGTACTTTCGTAGGCGTAGGAAAGCTGATACCGTAGTGTCTGTCATCGAGCTCTTCATATGCAGGTTTCTTCAGGGATACTGTCTTAGGACTGCATGAAGTTGTTCGTTGTTGAGTGGTGATCAAATTCTGGATACAATCTGGTGCTGTTTGATTGTGCATAGTTTTCAACTCGTTGCATAGATACCATTTGCTCGTCTTCGGACATTCTGTCTCTATATACTTGAAGTCTTTCTTATGTAAGGCAAGAAAAGGATGTGGGGGTGATAGGACTTCATTTAATTTATTAGGAATCATACATAATTTATAAAAATCATAGGTTAAGGGGATGAGGATCGGAATTTTATATACTATAACTATTTTATTTCCCATATAGTAGGAGCCTAGTCTGATTATATCATATATTTCCCTTACATCTAAATCTACTATATTATCTTTGTTATATATTCTAGTTAAGTTTTTAATTATATCCTTAATAGTAATTAAATCTACAACTGCGTGATGAGCAGTAGATATTCTTATGAATGCAAGAACATTTTCTAATTTATTAAGTTCTTGCGATATATAATCTATGTTATCGCTAAGAATAGTAAAAACTTGGAAAAGATGAGCATATTTAATTAAATCATTTTCTCTGGTAGCTTCTGTTTCACTAATCTTTTTTACTAACAGTTCTATCTTGTTCTGATTATCTATTATATTATCCAAAATTTTTGAATGTTCAGTTATCCAGTCTTTTGATAAACTAACGTGTGCATTAAGTTCTGAAGCTATCCTATTTTCATTATCTTGCAGGGATTTAATAGCCTGACTATAGTGCAATGCATCTGTATAATCCAAATTTCCAGTAATACTTTTTATAACAGACCCGAGACCATCTACGAGTCCTCTTTTATTACGAGCTATCTCAAAAGTTTCTAACTGTCGAAGTACATTATTAAGCTTACTTTTCAGATAAGTCATATGGGGCTCGAATAAGAATCTCGTACGATTATTCAGTTCAGGGCTTACTGAATTTAACTGGTTATTAATAGATTTAACTATTTCGTGTATATCGCCAAAGTCAACATAACGTAGGAAAGAATGATAATGGGAAACGATTTTGGCAGGCCCGAGTTTAAAAGGTAAGATACCTGGTCCACTGTCCAGACTTTCAAGTTTTATCTCCTGCAGCATTGCTGGACTCAGTAGAAAGAGGAACATCAGGATCGTCCTGCAACAATTGTGCAGTTTTAGGGACTCTCTTAAGTCTAGTTTTGGCAACTGGACCTCTCTTTTTCTTCGTATAAATGTGAATAGGGAGGTTAGTCTCAACTACGTCGTGGGTATATCGGGAAGCTAACTTTTGCCTTAAAGCAATCGGATTTTTCACGAAAATCTGTTGTTCGGGTGGATAGTTTACCTCCGGTTCACGGGTTCTATTACGAGCATTCATCAGATCGGAACGAGAAGCGTTGCAAAGATCTTCGATAGTATTATACGCGAGGATCATCTTGTCTTTATGATTATGCATATACTGCTGTAATAAATGCGAAGAAAAAAAAAAGCGAAAAGGATCTCTAGGGTCAAAGTGACCCGTAATTACATCTATGGGTTTGCATTTAGTAAAACTATGAATACTACTATTGTAAGCCATAAGGGCGTACGGCATTAGGTTATAGACTGATTCAGATTTTTCAGATATTTTTAATATACGTAGGTGCTCTAGAATCGTTGAGTGGAACCGCTCAACAATACCATTTTCGTTAGGAGCATGAGGGGCTACTCTATGATGTTGGATTTTATGAATCCTTACAAATTCAGCTAGCAATTCGTTGGTGAATTCTGTACCATTGTCAGTTACGATAGTTATAGGCATGCCGTGATGAGTACAGAAATGTAATAAGGCTTGAATGACGCTAACTGCAGTTCCGTCACGTAAGTAATAAGCTTGACCATACTTGGAGAATGCATCAACTATGGTTAAGAATTTATCATTTTGTATAGTTAATAGATCTAAATGTACCAATTCAAAAGGTCTTGAAGCTGAAGGGACTACTTTTAGTTGTGGTCTCACAGGATTGCGGTCATACTTCGCCTGTCCGCAAATTACGCATTCATTTATAAATTTAGTTATTTGTTCGCGCATTTTTGGCCAAAAGTACTTATGCGATAGAGCAAGATAGCATTCATTGATGCCCCGATGGTTCGTTTTCCCATCATGATACTTGTTAATGATTTCCTGCTGTTTAAGATATTCCCTGACGTTCTCTAATTCTCTTTTTGTCACAAATAGGTTCATAGATGAATTCTTAAATGTTCTTTGTATTATAGGTATTATATTATACATTTCTAAATAAGGATTGATTAAAATTCCAGTTTTAATATTAGGTTGTACATATTCTTTAATAGCGTTAATAATGTCGTTTTCTAGGTTAGATTTAGAAATTTGTATCGATACACGTGTATGGTTATCAAATGGTTTGGTTATAACTGGTCTACTTTTGATATCACCTACAACATTAAATATAATTTGCTTAGAGAACTTATTTAAGGGTTCATCTGTGATAGGTATTTCTAAAATAGGATTTTCGTTATCAGTATGTACAGTAGCCGTATTAGAGTTACTAAAATTATCTGAAGCGGTTAGGGTTCTTGAACTAGTGTCATCTATGGTAGGAGTCTTCTCCGATGCATTAGCAATAACGGATATGAGTTCTTCATTGTGCAACTCAATGCGAGAAAGGGCATCTGCATTGGTGTTAAACTTTCCCTGCTTATACACTACCGTAAAGTCATATTCACTGAGCTTAAGTCGCCATCGCGTGAGCCGGGAATTGGGCTCCTTAAGACTCATGACCCACTGTAGTGGCTTATGGTCGGTCAAAATTTTGAACTTTCTGCCAAAGATGTATGGTCTAAAATACTTGCATGCCCAAACTATAGCAAGAAGCTCTTTCTCGATTGTACTATAGTTAAGTTCACTAGAGTTCAAGGTTCGAGATGCATACGCAATGGGCTTGTCAGAACCAATTATACCCTGGGATAGTACTGCACCAATGGCCACGTTGGAGGCATCCGTGGTTAAATTGAACTCTTTACTGAAATCTGGATATTGAAGGATAGGGTCGTTAGTAAGGAGGGTTTTGCAATGGTTAAAACAATTGGTATAATTTTGATCTATGGTTATTTTAGAACCCTTTTTGAGGCACTGTGTAAGTGGTTTGGTAAGATTTGCAAAATTGGGGATAAATTTACGATAGTAGCCTAGAAGACCGAGACGTTTAATTTCAGTGGGAGTTTTGGGTATGGGGTAGTTTTCTATTGCATTAATTTTATTGGGATTAGGTTTCACACCGTCCTTACAGATGACATGTCCCAAAAATTCGGTTTCCAACTTCAAGAACTCGGATTTATCCATTTGAATCTTGAAATTAGATTCCCGAAGTCTTTTGAAGACTTTTTCAAGATTAAGGATATGTTCCTGCAAGGAAGTACTGAACACTATAATATCGTCTAAATAGACGAGACAGATACTTTGTAGATCTTTAAGAAGGTTATCCATCACCCTCTGAAAGGTAGATGGGGAATTTTTAAGTCCCATGGGCATCCTTAGAAATTCATAATGACCGTTCTCAACATTGAAGGCGGTTTTATGAATATCTGCGCTGTCCATTTCGACTTGATAGAATCCAGATGCTAAATCTAGGGTGGTAAAATATTGGCACCTGCCAAGTTTATCTAAGACATCTGTAATATTAGGTAAAGGATATTTGTCGTCGATCGTTTTTTCATTAACCTTTCGGAAGTCTACAACGAGACGCCACTTAATTTTTCCTGAAGCATCAGATTTTTTGGGTACTATCCAAATGGGAGAACTCCATGCAGAGTCGGATGGTCTAACAATATTCTGTTCAAGCATCTTGTTAATTTGGTCCCTAACTTCCTGGCGATGAACGTACGGATATCGGTAGCTTTTGGTATGTACTGGAATTTCATCTGTAGTTCTTATCCTGTGTTTGATCTTGTTGGTGAAAGTAAGTGCTTCTCCATCAAGATAAAACACATCTGCATAATTTGCACAGAGCTGTTCTAAATTAATACGTTCTTCTTCATTTAAATGTTCGGTACGGAGACGCGATAAAACTTCAGCTGTACGATTCGATGAAATTTCAGTACTGTTACTATTAACTTCAAATATTACAGCTTCTACCGGCCTATCCATTGAAAATATGACATCATTAGATGAAGGATTGCTCAATTCAACCCAACCTCTATTGTTCTCTACTTTGGTAAAACAATCAGAAATAAAGCAATTACAGATTATCTGACTTTCAACAAATACCTCACCATCTTTTGCATTAACTGGTACTCTTATTAATTTCTTAGAATTTGCTGGTATAATATCCTCGTACAAGTTGACATTACGAGAATCGTACATCTGAATAGGTACTGTACTATTTCGTGTAATAAGTATTTTGTTTTTTAGGTCAATTGTAGAATTCCATTCATCTAGTAAGTCTATTCCTAAAAGGCCATCAAAATAATCATGAAATTTATAGATGAAAAGCGTAATATCCTGAGTCTCATTAAACTCTGAGAAGCAAGGCAAAGATATAGATATAGAGTAATCATTTTTACTAGTTGCATGAACCGTAGTAATTTGAAAAGGTTCATAGTTAAGGGGTAGATGATTGAAGTATTTTTGCACGGCCTCAGGGCTTATGAAAGATTGATTAGCCCCGGTATCAATTAAAAGCTTAAGTGGAGGATTTCTTATCTGGACATAGCCTAATTGTCTTTGAATATGAAAATTTAGTTCTATTTTGGCTTGTCGCATTTCGAAACCTTCTGAAAATTTTCATCATTAGTAGAAGATGGCGTTTGAATAATTTCCTCAATCACAGGTACCTCTGAGCGATGGTCTATTTCATTTTCACAGTTATACTCATTGACATGTTCATAGTCATAGCACTCATAGTCCGGATAGTTATAATCATAGTCATAGAAATCAAATTCATTAAAATTAGTCTCACGCGATTTGAAATAATTGTTCGGTGGCGGATTTCCAAATCTACGCCAATCGTGTCCACTAGGCGGTAAAACTTTAGGAACATAATGGCTTACTCCACTCATTGGACGTGGGGTATTACCGGCACCATGTGGCTGATGAGCTTGTACTCTATTCGGCAATCTAAAGACATTGCTTTGAGGGTTGTAATTAGGAGGGTGTGTGCGCATGACTTGTTGAGTTCGTGTCAGACCCTGAGGGGGTAAAGTTTGTGAAGGAAAGTTAGGTCTCCAGCCTTGAGGAAGCTGTGGTCGGCTACCATATTGAGGAGCTGACCCAAAGTTGTTAAATCCATATGGCTTTGATGGTCCAGGCATACTAAACGGCATAGGTCTAGGTACAAAATTATTCAAGGGTAGATGCGTGCCATGTGGAGTAGGACGTAACAAATCTTTCCTATTAGAGCCACCATCAGTACGTTGTTGCATGTAAAGCGTGTTTAGTTCATCCTGAACATACTCGAGAGCTTTCTCAATACTATCAGGACGCATGCAACGGATCCTAGATCCTAGAGGATCCTTAAGTCCACGTAAATAGGCCTGAAGAGTAAGCTTTTTATAAAGAGAGCGCTTTGCCTCTATTGTAGTATTCACAGACTCATGTAAAGACACATAGGTCATAATCGTGCTGAATAAATTTAGACATCGCTCGTAAAATTCTTGCGGCGTGCTAGAGCCTTGTGTCTGCAATGATAGATCACTATATAACGCGGTCTCGTCACGATGGTCTGCGAAGTTGTTGATTAGCGCACTTCTAATTCCTTGCCAATTCTCTGGTATCCCATTAGAATTAATAAGCCTAGCTGCAGAACCCGAAATTTTATTTAAAATGCCATTAATTAGGGCTAGATTAGTTAATTCGTGCCCAGGCTCAGTTCTAAAATGCGCAAGTACCAATTGATCGCATAAATTTATGAAACGGGTTAATATATGTGAATTTCCATCAAAATCTGGAACAAGTCTAAGTGACTTATAGATTAAATCTAGTGGATTACTATTATTATTTTCCATATTTTCTTCCAAATTGGAGTCTAATTCACTATCCTCTAAAATATCTCCTAGATCCCTGCGTTGATCTATCGATCTATCTCTATTCCTATTCCTATCACTAGCTAACCTATTATTCCGTGATTCTCCCGGATGGAAAATCTTGACGGCTATACGTTAAACTAACACCAAAAAATCACTCGCGAAATATTAAAACGACACACTTAAAATAGATATATAATATACTAGGAAGGACTAATGTAGGAAAGCAAGGACTAAGAAAGATTCAAAGTACTTACTGCATAATGCTCCAGTATCTTTCTCCTGCACAATCAATGTTCAGATCACTCACTGCAGAAATCAATGTAGGTTCGGTGACTTGTCTATGATGGTCTAGTTTTTACAAGTTTCCTGTCGGCTGCGCCAATTACGATTTCTACAGGCGAGTCGCAAGAAAAAGATAGTTTTGGAGACGAAGATTTAATTAGATAAAACTTTACATTAAAAATTAAAATTAAATTATACAAGTGACCATGATCGAGGTTTGATTCATAATGGGAATCACACAGGTGTTCCTAAATTCGGAGATGTGACCGTGAGAAGATGTCGCCGTGAAGAGCTGACGTTGCGTTGCCGGGTGGTCCATTTGCGCAACCGCGCTGGGTACAGTGCAAGCGATGCGATGCGATGCGATGTGATAGTTAGCTTAACGTAACAAATCTCATATTATTATTGTGTTATTTTTTTCGCAAATGGTACGAAAAGTAGAGTATTTTCCTCGGTGATAAAGCTGTCTTAGTCTTTGGTGAACTTAAATCTCTCGCTACACTCAGGACTCGTTTTAAATCCTGCTGTATCCCCTTGGTTAATAATCTACTAATATCTGACTTTTCAGCAACATAACGAATAATAATGCTGCCTTAAATACACTAGAAACAACAATAAAGTACTCAGTTCACGCCTAACGCAGATCAAAAAGCTTAATCAAGGTTTAAGACAACTTTACGCAACTACCAAATATCTAGAACCGTCTGTATTTGAGACGCTTAGTCGCAAACTGTAGTTAATGTTGCAAAAGCGATGATTTATTACTACCCATATAAGATCGTACTTAACCTATCAGATGCGATGTCACTCAGACTCCAAATAGTGACGCCTACGTGCTCAAATCTATATTAATTTTCACTTCATAATAATATTTAGGTATGTATTTATATTATGTACATAAATCATGTCTTTCGGTTGACGGGTTAAGCATGGGGTCAGTGAACTTTCGAAATATAAGTACGATGTAAAGAGGTTTATTTATGACCATCGTTTTCGCAGCGATTAGAGAAAGATTAAGGATAATATGGCAAAGTGTTTGATGAGATTAGAGTCACAGAGAAGTATGAATAAAAACTTAAGACATGCTGTGAGGACCCCGAATAAATTGCGATAAGGGCCAGAATGATCATGATTATGTTTTCGTAGCGATTTGTTCAAAATAGATGAAATACGTAAAGATAATTGTTGAATATGAAAGTAAGTAAAGGTAGTGAAAAAATTCCTGAGAGTAAGTAAATGTTTCAGAATGTTCTAGACGTGAGAAGTAAAACATTTATCATGACAGATAAAGGATCTAAATGCCTGGAGATAACAAGAAGACTTATTAATTGGAAACATACTTTTTGAAGTGAAACTTCTTTATCGGGGTTGGAAAAAAAATTAGTGTAACTTTTTTTCGTTACGCGTCACATTTTTCCGTTACGCGCCATCTTTTTCTTATCCCTACCACGCGTGATTCGAAGTATACTTTCTCCAGCGGAGTAGGGATTGGTAAATGTCTCCAATGTATTTTGCGGCCCGTTTTGAGTAGTTTTTTTTGAAAAATAACGTCATAAAGAAGTTTCACTTCTTACGAGTGTACGCTAGTACACGCACACATTTTTTATTGTGGTAAGAGGCACTGGCACTAATACACAGAGTTTTTCATGATTTCGGTAAATGCGAAAATAGTTTAAATCGGAAATACCACTGTCATATTTTTTTAATGGTTTGTGCTATAATTATAAGCATAATTAGTAGCACTACACTATAGGTCAGAATAACTCAAGTAAACTAAACAGAATATACTCGCATAAAGTGTTGGACGAATATTTTCAATACGAATTTATACCACCTACATTTACTCCGCTCGTTAGTAGATCTCACGGGAAGTAATAAAATCGCTGATAATTATGTAGTAGAACATCTTCCTCCTGCATAGACAGGAACTGAAGTGGCCTTTCTGGAAATCTCTATACCGATTGCTGGTCCAGATCCTGTAGAAATAATCTGGCCATCGCCTGTGGGCGCCAAACTGCTATTCCCTACAGGATATGCGCCACCTCCTTTCCTGCCCATCGTGCACATGCACAACCACCAGCACTTTCCAGGATTTCAATGAAACCAACGATAAAGCTGTGCAAGTGGCTACATTATCATCATTTTCCCAACTATTTTGGGTACGGCTTCCAGTCTAACCGGATGCAGCTGGAATACCAGTATTTTACATAGAGCGACTGGCTATCTGACCTCCACAACCCAGTTAATACTGGGTAATCAGATACCACTTGGTAAGACTGGTTGTCAGACTACAAACTGGCTGGTTAAGTGGTTACATACTGGTCGGATATAAATTTAATCCATCGACACACAAAGAAAAAGAATAAGAATAGTACATTTTGATACAAGTGGAGAAAGTTTGTTATTGTAGTTCAAGGCGGTATTAACACGCGAGCAGTAGGCGAGTGTGTTTTTGAGCCGAGAACAGCAATAACAAATGTCCACGTGTATCAAACGACGTTTTTCAATACACTTTTGAAGAAATAAAATGAAATAATGTAAAATATTTGTGTCATGAATTATTGCTTTCGCCAGGTTGAAGGAGAAGTATGAAGCTGTTATACAGCCTAATATAAAAAATAGTTGTTTTTATAAATTTTTGAATTTAGAACACAAATAAATTGTTCATTTGTTTATAAATGTAAATATTTGTTTTAGATAATCATGTTTATCTATGATGATGAATTTATAAACACAATTCGAATGTTCAAAAAAGTTTACAAATAAAGACGTAGATCGCTTTTCCGAGTAAAAAAAAAACATTCACCTCTGACTCTATAGTCAAAGGTGAATGTTTTGTGAAATGTTTTTTTTTTAAATTATGCATTAAACCAATTTGGACCAAGAGTAAGGTATAGTTATCTGTGGCAATTTTGCTTTATGCACATGTGTGGAAAAAACATGAGAAACGCACGTGTGTGATATACACTGCATTTTGAACCTAATCGTAGTGCGAAAAGAACCAGTTTTCGAGGAAGTGTATTGAAAACATCTTAGCTCAACACTTCTCTGTATCATATGCTATGGTCTTTGCTTGGAACCAATATTGCAAACTAATTTTATTGACATTCCAACTGGCCAGTTCTCTCTAGTTCGAACTAATATTTCCCTGAACAAACGAGCGAAGCCGCCGCGCCGGCACAACTTAGTTTCGAATACAAACACGTCTCTTGCAAGTCGGTCCTGCGAAGACATGAAGACAAAAGGGGTCATGATAGATGTTCCAAGTTTTGGGGTTAGGGGTGAGGGTTGAACGAATGCCTATCATAAGGATTTAATTACTGTTCATTGATGTTTCAGGCGACAGTAAGGATCATTTTCGTTTGACATTGGGTTCGTCAAACTTTTATTGATAGGTTGGGACTTAATACTTTTTTTTCTCAACCAGCAAGGGATTAAAATTGGCGAAACTCTGGATTGACCGTGTTGGTGAAGTTCTTCAGAAAGGTCTGCAGTGCAAGTACGTAGGATTCGATAGGACACGCAGTACAAGTACGTAGGAATCGATAGGACTCGATAAGATAAATTTGACAGTCAATCTCGATTAAATGAGTTTTTGGCTCGTCAAATTTATTTTATCGAGTCCTATCGATTCCTATGTACTTGTACTGACGATTAGATAAAATTGACAGTTATTCTCGATAAAATGAGTTTTTGACTTCATAAAAACTCATTTTATCGAGAATAATAATCAAATGTCTGGTACCTATTATCTGCAACCGGCGTACATGTATGGACGTGGACGAGGCAAAAGGAGCATATTAAGGTCGTAGCACTTTGTGTTCTGTGGTTTCTGCCTAATCCATCGGGTGTATATTTTCTTAACCATAGGTTTATAATATTCTATCTTTAACCCGAATAGTGCTACATATTGTATTTTATAACGGGCTTTGGTCCGCAACTCCATGTCAAAGCGCATGTTTTGAGTATGGTACGGTATGGTATGGTATGTGTTGGTAGATGTCACATATCTTCGAATTATCTGTTCTAAGACATGCCGGTTTCCTCACGATGTTTCCTTTCACCGTTTTTGAGAGCAGTGGTGATGAAAAAATTACGTATAGTTATGCGTCTATAGTGCCTATTAATGTAATGTACATAACCAACATAAAATTACATCATTTTAAACTGTACTCGTGGTTGGAATACATTATTTCAGACATATTATCATTTACACATCAACTTTAGGTCATTTTTGGTTCGAGTACCAACCCAACATCTACAGACCTGCTTGAAAGAGGACTTTTGGTCGCAGGGTGTCGTATATCGTCGCTTCCGAGGACGGTTACGCGACATCACGCAGCGAAACACGACGCCGACAACGCTGCGTGTATAGTTTTAGTATAAGGTTTAAAATAAAGGGTGTAAAACAACCTCTTCACGAAGCCGAAAGGCACTTGTTCTCCCCATCATTGCGATCATTTTTTTGTTCTACACCAACCTTCTAGTTACGGAGATATGGGGGGCCAAAGTTACAACTTTTTTGACAAGTTTTTTTTTTTAAATACAAGTTTATTTGTAAGATTTTGACTTTTAACACCTTTACGACCCCTGCACTATTCAATCTATCCATCAGCACAATGTTTTAAGTGCGTTACATTGAGTTCTACCACAACCTCAAAAAAAAAAGTTGTTTCCCAGCAATATTTTTTGCCTAAAGTTACTTAATTTGATGTACAGAATGCTTGGTTAAAGGCTTTGTGATGAGGTGGTTTACACCCTGTATGTATTAATTTATTATTGTTGTTTAATGTTATTTTATGTATTTTATCTATGGTCCTCAGTTGCCTGATAATAAAATGATTATTATTATTTATTTTAGTCATAACTTTACATTAGGTACTAACTTTAAACTATATACATACCCTTTCTAGATAAATAATAATCAACTTCGGCAACAATGATTAATGATAAATCCAACTGAAAACTTTTCTATCAATCTTGTCAGTTAATTTCGAAGGCTTCGTTACAAGATTTACATGAATTTCCTAATTAAATTAACAACAAATAATAACTAAACATGTAAATAACATGGCTAAATACAGGGTGTATTTCACCTCATCACAAAGCCGTTAACCAAGCATTCTGTATATCAAACTAAGTAACTTTACGCAAAAAATATTGCTGGGAAACAACTTTTTTTTTTGAGGTTATTAATCATGTTTTGTGGTATAACTCAATGTAACACACTCAAAACATTGTGCTGATGGATGGATTGAATAGTACGGGGGTCGTAGAGATATTAAAAGTAAAAATCATGCGATAAAAAGTGGTATTTAAAAAAAAGTTGGTCAAAATCTTGCAACTTTGACCCCCAATATCTCCGTAACTAGAAGGTTCCCAGGTATAGTGTAGAACAAAAAAATGATCAGAATGACGAGGAGAACAAGTGCCTTTCGTATTCGTTAAGAGGTGTTTTACACCCTTTATACAGACCTGGAATCACTGCGTCACTACAAAATTTAGAGCTGGTAGTGCTGGTAAACTATTGGTGGCGCTAAATGGACGTCGACGGCAAAACACTTTGGTCTTCTCTACTCTTATATCCGCATTCATATTCAAATTCCTGACGACATTTTCCCCATTCCTCCACATCACATGACCATACCACGACAAACGATTACCACACAATAGTTCAGTCATTGGCGCCACTTTCAGACTTTCTCTTGTGTACTTAGTTCTTATTTGTTCTTTGTTCTTTTGTTCTTGTTTGTTTTGTTGTTTTTTTGTTTCTTTGTTTTTGTTTTTTTTTGTTCTTTTTTTTGTTCTTTTTTTTGTTTTTTTTTTTTTTTTATAAGTACTGTTTAATTTTGATGCGTTTGTCCTGTGTGGGCTAATAAATGCTTTTTCTTTCTTTCTTTTTTTCTTTCTTTCTTTATTTGATCCATTCGCGTAACACCACACAACCAATCTCCGTACTCTGTGGTGAAATAACTTAACATAAGAGAATGCAGCAAAACTTGCAGTGTAACAAACTCGCAGTTAAGGAATTTATAATAGCTAGAACAGAGTGAGCTAATTAAAGTTGCTCGTCAATAAGCTGTGACTTAAGTAACTTGGAGTAAGCTTGCTTGAGTTGTAGCGTTTATGTTAAAGGACTTTAATATTGTGCTTAAGTCACTATTTTGTCGTAGCTGAATAACTTAAATCAGTGACATTATGAACACGTTTTAGAGTTTTTTTTTAAAAGGCATGTGTGGCCAGAAATTGCTCAAAACAGAGACATTTGGAGGGAGAAAGGCCTTTGGGACACAATCTTTATTGGCTATGAAAAAAACGTGGGTAGTCTTTGGGAACTGACGATAGAAGAACTATTATTGATCGAAGATAGAAGTGAAAACTGACTAATCTATACCTGCTACGGGTTGTGCCCCGCGCACGCCTAGTGGTGCTACGCCGTAGCGCATCGGCTACGAGTGCTACAAAGCGTTAGGTGACGGTCACGTGAGTTCCATGATTTTTGTTCACCCAAAATGAAATGTCAATGTTCAACGCGCTCATACAAGTTTTCACTGCTGGGCAAAGACCCCCATAGATTGTTAATTTAAATGATCCAAAATAACAATTCAGTGTATAATGTTATCGTTGATTCACTAAAATGATATGATCTATTGAAACTGACTTTTGTAAACCGAAGGAATTAAATTAGGTTTTAACAACCCCTGTACAGTTGAAGCTCCATAGACGCTATTATTTAAAAAAAAAGGTGGACGTTGTTCAAATCACAAATCACTACTGGCCGAATAAGGTTTGATTATACATACAAGTTCTAAGGGAAAAAGAATTGCTGTTCCACGGAAAAGTGATCAAGATCAAAATGTTTGGAACTTTTAAATAACTGATTTTTTTATGACCAGGTACTAGACACAGATAAATGCAGGCTTTGGGTAAATGTGAGTGTCACGAAGTATTTTGATGAAGATTGTACAAAATATTAAAGAAAAAAAAAACAAAGAAATCATTATCCTTCTTATTAAACCTTCTTTCACACAAAACTCCAAACAAGACACTAGTCTTCAGTCAAAACATGAAGGGCGCTTGTTTATTATTAAATTAACCCTTCAGCGCCAAGGGTAATCTTAGAAGTTGGTCGGAGGGTCCTCAGTTAATCTGTCAGGTTATTGTTTGAGCGCTGCCCTTCTGAGGGTTGAGTCAAGCGAGCCTTGTTTGTTCTCGTATAGTTATGGTAGCAAGGAATTTGATGAGCTGGTGACAAAGTTTATAGGACTTTCTTTAAGGTGGTTAGGGTTGAGCCCCTTTTTATGAGACGGATTTTTAAAGAAGCGTTTAATTAGTTGCAGGGAAGAGATTTCTTCTTCAAATGAAGGGAAAATTAATGATTTCGAAATTTTGTTAATTTATTTTGGTTTTTTTTGTACTTTATTATTTTAAGTGTGTTATTGTAAGTCTGTTATTTGATCTCTTTTTTAGTTTTAAGTCATAGTTGTTTTATTTTGTTATGAATGTTGTGTACACCTATAATTGGTACGTACATTAGAACCATACCAAATGGACCTTTAATTATAAATGTGTTATGTATGTACTGTTGGTGCACCTATTTTAAATAAATAAATAAAAAATAAGTGATTTGATAGAACACCACCAGTGTTAGTGTGTGCTGTTCTAGTGTGAACACTGTGAACACGCCCTAACTAACATTTATGAAGATCAAGTGAGGGTACTTAGTTGAATAAACGCCTTCGCATTGCTGTGGCAGTACCACCAATACTTCAGTCTTCCCGCGACCAGGGGGGTGAAACTTCAATACATTGGCTTCAAACAACATTTTCATAGATAGTACTGCCAACTGTGTGGTTAGGGATGTTTGACAGTTTACAACTGTCATAACGAGAACAGCTATTTTAGACTACTTGGCAGTGAAGTAGCGGTGCGATAGCCTAGCGGTGACCAGCGGTTGCCTTGTGAATAATAGTTCACAAGTTCGAATCCTCAGTCAAGAGTTACTTTTTTATTTATTTGGTTTACAAAAACCAACAGCGCCATCTAACAGCTTAGGTACACCGTTTTAAAAACGAAAACCAAAGTTGCGCATCTATCTTGTATTATATAGTGTATTATCTATGTCTCTCTTATCCGATCAGAATGAATTAGTTCTTTCAAGGCAAGCGTGCTCCACCGTAGCCCCGTAGCCCCCTCATCTTCGCTTCACAATGAGTTACGGTCAAACGCAAGCCATTCATCAGTCATTGAGCAGTGGTGGTGGCCCCGACTTACGAACAGTAAGTCATGGGTTCAAACCCAGACAGGCGCATTAGTTTGTGTAATTTATTTCAATACCACTGCTCTCAAAACGGTGAAAGAAAACATCATGAGGAAACCGGCATGTCCTAGAACCAAACATTCGAAGACATGTGACATCTACCAACCCGCACTGGGCCCGCGTGGTGGATTATAGCCCTTCTCTTCTCTTTATAAAACAAAAGAAAACTACAACTAGATGTGTTTATAACCATCGAAAAAAAGGGGTAGGTCCTAAGTCGACATGTACCTATATTTATATTGACCGTTTCGTTCTTAATTGTGGTAATGGGTGCGAGGAAATTGCTTATTAAAACGTACCTACCTCTTACCAAAAAATATATAATTATGTACTAGGTTGCAAATAAAGGGTGTAAAACACCTCTTCACGAAGCCAAAGGCACTTGTTGTCCCCATCATTGCGATCATTTTTTTGTTCTACACCATATCTGGGAACCTTCTAGTTACGGAGATATGGGGGGTCAAAGTTACAACATTTTGACAAACTTTTTTTTAAATACAAGTTTTTTTTTAAGATTTTAACTTTTAACACCTCCAAGACCCCCGTACTATTAAATCTATCCATCAGCACAATGTTTTAAGTGCGTTGCATTGACTTCTACCACAAAACATGATTTATAACCTCAAAAAAAAAGTTGTTTCCCAGCAATATTTTTTGCGTAAAGTTACTTAGTTTGATGTACAGAATGCTTGGTT
The DNA here is from genome assembly GCA_916618015.1 of Xestia c-nigrum. Classification (NCBI taxonomy): domain Eukaryota; kingdom Metazoa; phylum Arthropoda; class Insecta; order Lepidoptera; family Noctuidae; genus Xestia; species Xestia c-nigrum. The sequence continues at coordinate 4,406,069 of OU745245.1, read as the reverse complement.
AAAGGCTTTGTGATTAGGTGGGTGACCCTGTATACTACGTTGCAAATATAACTGTTGTACATTTTCAGAACAAACTCCTTCACAAGCTACCTACTAACTTGTACTTAGGTACATTCTAGAAATGTTCTACCGGTCGGTGCACTGAAGTCACTTCCATACCACTGCACTTGCCAGTACCATACAATATTTACTGAAACCGAATCTATATACAAACATCGGTGTAAAGTACAAACTTTGTTACCCTGAAGTTTGGTAGAGAAGTCGAATATTGTCGTTCTATCGGCCTAGCCACGAGTTGCAGTTATTTTTCCTCAGATCTTGAATCCCCATCAAAATCAAAATGATATTCTTCAGGATATATGCTAGTATGATAGTGTTTTGAATACATATATAAATCATCATCATCATCATCATCTCAGCCGAAAGACGTTCACTGCTGGACATAAGCCTCCCCCAAGTGTCGCCACATTGACCGGTCCCTTGCTAATCGAATCCACCGGATTCCCGCAACCTTCACCAGGTCATCGGTCCACCTAGTGGGAGGTCTTCCAACGCATCGTCTTCCGGTTCGCGGTCGCCACTCCAGAACTTTTCGGCCCCATCGGCCATCCGTTCTGCGAGCAATGTGCCCTGCCCACTGCCACTTAAGTTTAGCAATTCTTCGGGCTACGTCGGTGACCTTGGTTCTCTTGCGGATGTCTTCATTTCTGATTCGATCACGCAAGGAAACTTCGAGCATCGCCCTCTCCATTGCCCTTTGGGCGACTTTAAGCCTTTTGATAAGGCCCATTGTGAGCGACCACGTTTCGGTCCCGTATGTAATCACTGGCAACGACGACATATATAAATAATACAATTCATTTGATAAAAAAAAAATCACGAACTTACCTCTAAAAATTTCTTTAAACAAAAAACATACTAAAATACATGCGATTTTGGCAAATAATGCATTAGTGTTTTAGATTTTTAGTCCAATAAATAGAGTTTTTGTAAATCGATCGAAACCACTCATTTCGCACTATTTGGCCCGCAGTGACTCACGTAACAACCACTTTGTAGTGCAAGCTGATTTGAACTTTATTTTAACAGCATTTGAAACGAAGTTTGAATCACCACAAATAGAGTTGCTAATTTAGCTCATCTGGTCGCCTTAATGGGTATCGAAACACCCAACCTGCTCATGCAACCGGCGCCGGTCTCGCTCTGAAACAGGCCTAACAGTGATCTTTATGCTCGTTGCAATAGGGATGCTATAGGATAGTAAAATGTGAATGAATTATAATCGCTCAAGTAACAAAAACAAACAATTGAGCATCACATTATCACAAAGTCACCACGACAGACGCGACGTCACCCACGCAATGGAAACAAGGAGTCAGATAGCGCTGGGCTATTTTCATGCCATAAGTTTAAAAACATTCTAAAGTTGCTTATTTCTTGTCTTGCGTTTTGTGTCACATCTGTCACTTGCATTTTCAGTAATTCGATGATTTATGGTTGATTTTTGAAGTTTAAATTTATTATGGTATCATTTCTAGTATGCGTCATTATTGTAAAGTGTCAAATGCGCGTGACGAAAGTCGCATTGATCGAGGGTATGCAAGGGGCGTGTTAGACGTTTTATGTTCCAATACTTGAGATAAAGTGAACAGACACATGCAGAAAGTTTTCTTAGGTAAATGGGTCAATGCCTCGTGTCATCCTGATACTGGCTGACTGTGGTATGCAGTTTGTGGCACTTGGCTACCTATCTTGTTATGAACGTATGAAGGTGCACATTGCAATGTTTTTCCTGAGTAAAAGGAATAGATATTTTGCAATATGTTGTTGAAAATGTATAAAGTCTGAGAGACTGTAGAATGTACCTACATTATTATTAATTTTGTAGTTATTGTGATTAAATTTTTTACAATTGTTAATTTTTATTTTGGTCATAGACGTTATAAAAATGATTGTTGAAATTCTAGTTTTAATTTATACTATTTAATTTATAAATTTTATATGTACTGATTAACATTTTTATTTTGTAATAGTTAATTTATATCGAATGTGTATAAAATTATGATCCTAAGTGATTGAAATAAATTATTTTGAATTTTGAATTACAGATTTAACTAAGTCGAGTTGCGGAGCTTGCAGCTAAATAATAATAGCTGCTCAGATCGATCTGATGACGTTTTACCTACAAACCACGTTAGAGTAGGTTAGTCCATGAATGGCCCACGACCCACCCATTATATACCGTCGACCTTCTTCCGGGCTTTGAAAAGCACGCTAAGCTGTTGGTCCTGGCTGTCTATTGTTGATCTTTGTCAGTGGCTCGTAAGTCTGACAACTAGTGTTACTGTCTTTTTTAAACTTTCACGATCAGAACACATTATAAAACATATGAATACGGGTATTTATCGCGAATTTACCTTTAATTTAAAATGGAAACCGGATCCGGACCGGATCGAAACGTCGGTATTAAATTAAAGGTAAATTCGCGATAAATACCGTCCTTTCCACCTAGCTACATTGTAGTTACATTGATGTAACTAGCTGGACATTTTTATTCGAAGTAGTAACATTATTTAAAAATTTAACTTTAACGTAACTAATGAGACGTTTTTGTTCCACCTAGTTACATCGTAGATAGGTACCATCGTCGTCGGTTCAAAAGATATATTAGTTAGCTCTCGTGAGTCATGTACTTCTAGTACTTTCATGCTCATGGCAACCAACGTCTTAATGAACTTACTTAATGAAACCTCTTTGGTGAGGAAATGTACTGGCCACTTATAAATGATAACGAAGTCATCGACGTCAATGAAAATTTTCAAACCCGTATTCATATGTTTTATAACTATTGTTACTATTGGGTATCGAATTACACAGTACTAACTGGGTTGCGGAGGTCTGAAAGGCAGTCTTTTCATGTAAAATAATGGTATTCAGCTGCATCTGATTAAACTGACTCCAACATATTTGGGAAAATGCATGGCAGATTATGATGAGTTATTACAGACTTAGTTTTCAGGTCTTGTATGATATACCATGCTTTAATTTTAAGCTCAAGAAAGGATTTTGTGATGTACCTAAAATGGGGGGAATAGGGATCCAGGGGTGAATAGAAACAAAACTTTGGAATGGATTTTAAAGTTGAATTCACATGATATGGTACCAACAAGTACGCTATTGTGTTAACTAAATGATATTTAATTATAAAGGTACCTTGTTGGCAATATACAATACAAGTTCATCGATGAAATCGCTTCCAAAGTTTTGTTTCTATTCACCCCTGGATCCCTATTCCCCCCATTTTACCGGTATGTAGTAGTCATAAGTAATAGTGGGTAGGTTGATATTGTTATAATATAAATAATAGTGGGTACTTGGTTTCACTTGTCAAGGATTTTGGCCAGTCATTATACGTTGCATCTAACCGTGAAGAACTCTTCAGATTTGTAAACTTATTACTCACGTTTTAAGGTTGTGATTTCATTGACACAACATCATCATGTTCCCTGACCTTGTCCCATGTCACTTGGGGTCGGCGCAACACGTTTTTCTCTTCCATTCTCCCCTGCCAACTGTTTACGCTATCATTTACTCCTGTATCTTTCATACCATTCCTCACACAATCTATCCATCGTTTCTCTGGTCTTTCTCTCCCCCTCCATCAATCAATATTTGTACTCATCACTTTTTTAGTCAGATGCGTTTCATTGATTGAACTTGAAACAGTAATGTGTCTTCTTCAATGCAAGTCACAAATTACCTAAAAGTGCTCATTTCTCAACTGTACAGATGCCAACACATCAAGTTACCAAAAATGCAGAAACTGACAAATTTTCCCAATCAATCTTGAACCTTATACTTTAGCAAAAAAGTTGGAAATCTACTAAAGATATTTGACAGATTGTAGTACCAAATGTCGGAGTGAAACTATAAAATGTTTGATGTCCGACATTTGGCCCTTTTGTCAGCTCTACAGATTTATGACCGTCAATCTCATTTCATAACAGAACCTTTATAATTCGCCCCCGTTCCTCCGTTTCACTTGACGATATTTATTTTATTGAGATACTAGAAGATGTTGACATAGGGGTCAGTTTTGGAGCGTGTCCGTACCTAGCGTTTTTAAGCAACTTTTTTATCCTAAATAGGTTTGCGATTGGTCGCAACTTAGCTAATGTAAAGCGACGAATGGTGCATGATTGCCTAGACTACAATAAAAACAGAATTTTCATAAAACAAGTTTCTGCCCGCGGATTTACCCTCGTGGAGGTCAAAAATTATCTGAGAGGAACATACTCCGTACATATCATATTATTTCATGTCTACCTATGTGCCACATCGAAATCCGTCCAGGATTTTTTTTCAGTTAAAATCAAATATTTCTGGTTGTAAAATTAAGTTTTGTCGCTGCGATTCATTTGATTTTCATTGTTGTCGTTGTTTCATGTACACATGTCTTAGATTTTCATTAAAAAAAAAATTGATACTTTTAGGTAGTCGCACTAGGTGATCCTCGATATTACCTTTAGCCCAATATCACTCACAGAAAACACCACTGTTTCAGTCCCAACAACCCAGATAGGACAAATAAACTACTGTTTCAGTCCTAATAACCCAGATAGGCCAAAAATACCACTGTTTCAGTCTCAACAAAATAATGTTCCCAGATAGGCCAAAAAGACCACTGTTTTAGTCTCAACAACATTTTAGTTCTCAGTTATACCAAATATGCCCGTGGACCGAAATGAATTATTTAATTATCAAAAGTGCGGTCCAGCATGTAAACTAAATCCGTATATTTCAACCGGAAGATAATACAATGAGGTGACCCTTTGCAGGATTACAAAGGTATCCCATAGAAAGTACGCGACTTTAAGAAGTTATGGTAACTTTTAGCTCTGTTCCGACTTCATTATCATTTAATTTTTTTTGTTGGATTCGTGTTAACAAGTATCCTGGGTGCTGCCTTTTATTTTTCTGTTGGTTCTTGGCCTTGGTTTCATTTCCTGGATTTCTAGGGCTTTGATATTATTTTTAGTTAATTTCTACTCCGTGAATAGGGACACTTTGTTGACTGAAGTCAAAAAAGAACTACCCGAAATTTATGGTTTTTTGTGGCAATGTTATATACAGGGTGTATTTCACCTCATCACAAAGCCGTTAACCAAGCATTCTGTATATCAAACTAAGTAACTTTACGCAAAAAATATTGCTGGGAAACAACTTTTTTTTTTGAGGTTAGAAATCATGTTTTGTGGTATAACTCAATGTAACACACTCAAAACATTGTGCGGATGGATGGATTGAATAGTACGGGGGTCGTAGAGATATTTAAAGTAAAAATCATGCGATAAAAAGTGGTATTTAAAAAAAAAGCTTGTCAAAATCTTGCAACTTTGACCCCCAATATCTCCGTAACTAGAAGGTTCCCAGGTATAGTGTAGACCAAAAAAACGATCAGAATGACGAGTAGAACAAGTGCCTTTCGTATTCGTTAAGAGGTGTTTTACACCCTTTATAGACACCCTTCAAAATAACTTTACAAGGACAATGTTTTGGAATCTGCAGTTGGTTGCCAACAAGGTGACCCTCTCAGGCCTGTCATTTTCAGTTTGGCTATTTGTCCCATAATTCAACAACTAAATTAAAATTTTATGTGTGGTATTTAGATGATGGAACGCTAGCAGGTGATGTTGACACCGTTTTTGCTGACCTACAACTTCTCAAACTTCCATTTAAATCCATTGGCCTGGACCTTAACCCCTCAAAGTGTGAAATTTACCTCTCTGACGTTACCGACAGACAATTGACTATGCCACTTTCAAACTTCCTCTAATATATTCATTTCTTACTTTATCTATTCTTGTCACTCCACACATGCACCTCAACATTCTCATCTCTGCAGGCTGCAGGTGCTGAAAATCTCAAACGGCGAAAATACAATAATTTTATTGGTAATTATGTGTTTGAGCCGTTTGGGGTTGAAACACTAGGGCCGTGGGGTCCGAGTGCCCACTTAGTACTTCGGGAAATCGCCAAGCGGTTGGTCGACTCTTCACGGGACCAGAAGGCGGGCCTATTTTTAGGCCATCGAATCAGTATTGCCATCCAACGTGGCAATGCTGCCAGCCTTCTGGACACTTTTCCTGTTGGCAGCGATGTGGACGAATTTTTCGATGCCCTGTAACCCTTTGTGATACTTGTACATATTTTTATTTCTATTATAGTGTTAGTGTGTATATACTGTAAATCATTATTTATTCATGTAATAAATTTAAAGTTAAATAGTCAATTATTAGCTAGAAAATCGTAGTGATAATATTAATTACAAGGGGATATAATATAAACCAGCAAGGACGATTAATAGTATGCAAAAAGGAATATAACTTGCTGCGGCTGACAATTTTAAACCAGGACGATTTCTTCGATAGTCTTTAATTTATAGGTATAGGGTCCATTTAAGAGAGACATAGCATCGTGTTTAACATAATTGATAATAGTAGGCCTCCTAATACATCAGCCTCTGCTGAGGTTAGTATCTCAGCGGAGGGCTGGAGGCTATCAATCTAAAGGTACAGAAAATGTTTTTCTGCATAAGTGTTCGCAAATACTGTTCCCACATTGAAAAACCGAAACGAAAATGTTGACTCTAATTTTCCTAAGTAATTGGGCGACCAATGTCTGTTCTGGTGAAAATAGAGAAAATGAATTTTCACAGATATGAGACCAAGCTAGATCAATTTTTCGCCTCCGTAAAATCTTATATTGCAACTTTTATCGAAATCGTAATAGACGTTATCGAGAACGTGATTACAAATATTGCTCATTAAACAGAATAAAGTAGGATATCCTATTTTTGGGTCACGGACTCATTTACGCAGATAATGATGAATAGAATCGAATATATAATGGACAGCACAACACAATGGAGCAGTTCATACATATACATATAACAACAAACAGCTTAACAATGAATTAAAACAGCTCAACTGCGCTGAGCATGCATAACGAAAGGGTAACTAACTTAGCATATGCTGGGCGTAAAACACTCAGCGCTGGTCTTCAGTAGGGCCCCGCAGTGACACACGATGACTGCTTTTAGGACACAAACTTCAGTCTAATCCAATCTGGTTACTATTACACCTCTCAAATATACCTCCAATCATCGAATCTCTCAAATCCTTAAAGTTGTAACACGAATGATAAGTAGGCGGCAACCTAAGACACTTTATTTTAAAGCATTTCCACGTCTTCCAGATTTGCGCGCAGAGAATTATACGGATTTAAATACGATTGACGTTGAGTTCCGGAGTCCTGGCATGTTAAGTTCATTCATGTCATAGAGCATTAAAATGAGGTAGATATGCAGAATTAGATAGATTCTGTCGGTTTATAATTTAAAAAGCGTTCACTTTTGAGATAGGGTGGAAATATGCAACGTCAAAAGAAACGTTGAAAAGATTACACTGTCGTTTCTCGTCGTTTTCTACTTGTTCAATCTCATCTAAGAAAAAGGAGCCCAATTTTTTTGCCATTTATCTAAGACTCTCTTGAACTAATGCAAAGTATTGCTGATAAGCAAAAAAATAAAAAAATAAAGAATATAGCTGATTTTGTAAACGGACATACAAGACCAACCAATTATTTTTCACTTCTCATTCTCTAATAGTACGCCATTATAACCCTATGAAGCGGGATTAAAGTGACCATTTATTCCCTAGGGAATAAAAACTAATTTAAAAATTATTGAATTAAACTAATAATAATAAATAAATATCGCTGGACATTAACACACAGCGTCATCTAGTGCCACACTAAGCAAGGCTTGTGTCGTGGACACCAGATAGTTGATAATTATAATACATTTATATTTTTTTGTTTGTAAATACATACTTAATATACATCCATGACTCGGAAACAAATATCCATGCTCATCACACAAACATTTGCTCCTACCGGGATTCGAAGCCAGGACCCTATAAACGTAAGGCGCCAAACTAGATGATGATGATGCCGATTCGCGGTCGCCATTCTCAAGGGAGTCAAGTTCTGACTTTTCTCTTATATTAAATAATCTATGGTCCAGACAACGTGCGAGGGATGTGGGATGGGAGAGTGTTGAACTAAATGCATAATCAATGCATAAGGTGTCCCTGTTTTTAAATCAATGCCTCGCTTCTTCTTCTATAAGCTGTTTGAAATTCAGGGCGAGAAGCGATAATGTGTGATGTCGAGGGAAAATACTTCGTCAAGTGGAAAGGGATATTGTTTGTGTTTTTAACCGACTTCTAAAAAAGGAGGAGGTTCTCAATTCGGATGTTTCTATCCTTTTTGTTATGTTTGTTCGCTCATAACTCCGTCGCTTGCCAACCGATTTGAAAAAAATGTTTTTTTGTTGGAAAGGGTATATTTTTGAAATGGTCCCATAGTCATCAAGTCGGGATCTGATGATGGTGTCTTGGCGAAATTGAGTGAACTCTTCAAATTTTTTAGGATAATGTACAGCGATTTTGGTATTTTCTACAACAAGTGAAGCATTTGCGTTCAATAAGAACCATTCTACTATCAGATCTGATGATGAAGCCAAAATTCAGGCATGGAACTCCATAATGGGACAATCTATCCTAGTCGTGTTTGGGCTTGTTGTAATTGTAACGGTGTATACTTTTCATGTGTACCAAGCACATGTGAACCACAAAAAAGTGAAAAATAAATACTTTTTGCAAAAAACAAAACCGACTTAAAAAAAACAAAAAAAAATGTAAAATAACTTTAGCTTCTGAAGTCGGTGACAAAAAAAATCCAAACAAACAAAGGTAACCGAAGCTATTTACACATTTTGGTTTTTCTTGCCTGAACTGTTCAATTACGGGGTAAATTATGTGAACATGTTAATGTATCAGTGTCGTTTTTGAGAATACTTCTTTGGTTTAGTGGTTTCCACCGCATATGCTGTGTATGTGGTCATGTGTTCAATTCCTGGGTCGTGCAAAGTGTTAATGAGTTTTAAAATCAGGAATTTCTCAGTAGCCGCCAGGGAGTCCGGATTTGTGCCCTTTTGATGGCAATAGGCTCGCTCCTTATTATATGGAGAACTTGAAACAGCTGGCGAAATGTGGGAGTACTGTTAGCTATACCTCTGTGTGTTTCGTGCTGTGCGGGCTAATAAAAGCTTTTTCTCTCTTCGTAAATATTAGAAAGTTTCGACACTCAAAACATGTTAATCCGAAACTAAACCAAAGGAGTAAAACAACAGCTAATTAACCTGTTCAGAAACCTTTAATACAGTTTTTGTATCGAACTGATTCTCAAGTGCATTTCACGTTTCGCTACACCGTCTGATACGGCTCCCCGGTGGCCCGGTCTTGTACGGTCGAACAAGCTATTTACACTTTACAATGTAATTTGTGGGTTCAACTGTAAACCAAATAGCTTTTCCGACCGTACACGCGCCCTCGTCGATGTAGCTACTTACAAATATTACCTTTTGTTAAGTTTTGATATGTGGTACTAGTTGGTATCAGAGAAAAATCTATAATGTTGTAGATTTTTCTCAGATAACGTTGGTGAATTCGTTGGGATGAAGAACCTGCTATCATAATATTATTCGCCTTAATAAACTGACAACGTCGCTATTGATTGAGGTATGGAGAAGTAATACTCGTCATAAAGTAAGCGAAGATCGCGTAGCTGTAGATCGTGTAGTCGTAGCAAGTGGCTACGCCGTAGCAACTTGCTACGAACATGCTACGAATGCTACAATAATACGAGTTACTCTTTCAGTGACTTTCTTATTTTTGCACAGTAACTGTATTGATGAGAACATTTCACTCTTAATCGAAAAAATATTAAAATGCTGGAGTCTAACGTCCCCAAAACATAAACTGCGCCAATTTTGAAATCGCTTAAAATTACTTTTTACATAACGTCACGTTTGTAATCCATAAAGAATTTGGCATACGTGTACCTAACAAGTACAGCTACATGTAGCTCATTTCATAGGGACGACCCTATTGCCATCAACCGGGCACAAATCCAATAACATAACATGACATTTTATGTTATTATTGCGTAAATGATAAATGATAAATGATAAATGATCTTTATTTTGTAAGTAGGTTTTCACAAACACTTTTACACGTCAATTTTTTTTTTAAACTAGATGGGGCCGGTGTTTCGTACCTGACTACTCTGAGAAGAAACAGCCGAAACAAACTCAGAGGTCCAGACATAATCTTGCTCAATTCACATGAGGATCATGTAGATGTTAGTGTCTGAGATGGTCTTTTGAAGAAAGAACCATACAGATTTGAGTAAACCTGTCCAGTCAGTGCAAGCATTTGTCAGTTATCGTGTAGCTCGACTTATAACACAAGGAGCTCAACGAAACGACGAACAATACCAAAGAAAGGACATTTGGGTAGGTCGCTTATAGAACTCAAACTGCCAGACGGTTGGGGGGTAAAAAAAATAAAATAAAATAAAATGAAATGTAACCCACATGGTCCTCACATTCACAAAAGCGCAAAAAATAAAATAAAATTAATAATAATTTACAAAATGAATGTCAATAAAAATACGATATGTCAAAATACACACACATAAAACAATAAAAATTAACTAAAAATGTAAAAAATAATAAAATACTGAACTAAGTATTCATGTCAAGTCATTAAATGTCAAAAACCACAAGTAAATATTCATGTCAAATACACACACACACACACAAAATAATAAACAATAAAGTAAAAAAATAATAATAATATGCATTCATGTCAAAGTGTATAAAAGAAAGGAATCAATAATAAACAAGCGAAGTCCGAAATTTCTATATTCGCAGAGCAAATTTCGTTGGAGCAGCTTAATCCCAAGCCTTTTTATCATCGAGGTAGTGATTAACATGATAGTAGGCTTTCAGGCATAGCTTCCGTTTTATAAACGATTTGAATTTATTTAGACTAAGTGCTTGAATATGGCTCGGAAGTTTATTGTAAAAGCGTATACATTGGCATCTGAACGTACCTTTACAAGTAACATTAACTCCCGCGGGTGCCGCCGTATCCATACTAATATTTTACAGCAGAAGAGTTTGTTTGTTTGTTTGGTTGAACGCGCTAATCTCAGGAACTACTAGCTCGAGTTAAAAAATCTTTTTGCGTTGGATAGTCCATTTTACGAGGAAGGCTATATAACATCACGCTATGACCAATAGGAGTGGAGCAGCCATAAGAAATGTTGCAAGCGGGACAAAAGCTTCCGTTGAGCAGGCGATCCGTTGCGATATTAAAACTTCACGCGAACGAAGTCGCGGGTAGAAGGCAGTATTTAGTATTCAGATCAAAAGAGCGGCCGGATAAAAAACTTTACAAGGGAAGAATTTCCAAAAGAATAATACGAAAGGATTAAAATAAAAATAGGATGAAAAATGTTTGAAGACACGATTGTTTTAAGGAACAATTGGTCGGAATGAAGTTGTCGAAAATTGGGCCATTGTTATGTTGAGAGCTTTAATATTTAGATATTGCGTAATTCAAGGATTGTTTCCAAGGATTTAGAATATTTAGAGCTATTATATTTTGGTTTTTGGAAAGGGGTATCAAGTTAGAGTGAGCTATTATTGATGTAAGGAAAGTTTGTTTGCGAAAGATTAATTTATTGCGAGCCACGGGCACCAATCGTCATCTTCCTAGTCTTTTCCTAACTATGTTGGGGTCGGCTTGCAGTAACCAGATGCAGCAGCTGAATACCATTATTTTACATGAAGCGACTGCCCATCTGACCTCCACAACCCGGGTAGAACTTTGTAAACCGATACCCATTGGTTCGACAGGTTGTCAGACGTTTTGGGCCACTGACTGACAGCCGGGATCAATGGCCGAACGTGCTTTCCGAGGCACGGAGGAAACTTGGTATGTAATAGGTGGTTACCCATCGACAGACCAACCTAGGCGAGCATGGGTTTACCTAAATACCTGATCGACCCTTGGATAATGGGCTGGTGTACGCATGCCACGCCAAAACATGTATTTTGCGTATGGGTTATAATCCACCATGGGGGCGCAGTGCTCATTGGTAGATGTCACAAGTATTCAAATTTTTGTTTCTAGGACATGCCGGTTTCCTCACGACGTTTTCCTTCATGGTTTTGAGAGCAGTGGTGATGAAATAAATTACACAAAGTAATGCGCCTGTCTAGGTTCGAACCCACGACTTACTGTTCTTGAGTCGGAGCCGCCACCACTGGGCCACTGCTGCTCTTAAGATCGACGTTATCGATATAAATATTTTACGCACATTACCTCACTAATCCAGGTTCAGTTGAAAACCAGCGTTGGCCACTAGTTGGCATTTTTGTTGAACTGGACCCTTTTGACGCGGCCAAGAGTCACATAGTGTAACATTTTTTGTTTAGGTTATTGCTTTTTATCTTTATTTTTTTATATTGTGGGTACTTGTGGCATGACTCAAACAAATGTGTTTTTAGGGTTCCGTAGTCAACTAGGAACCCTTATAGTTTCGCCATGTCTGTCTGTTCGTCCGTCCTCGCTTAATCTCTGTGACCGTTAGCACTAGAAAACTGAAATTTGGTACCAATATGTGTATCTATCACGCCGACAAAGTGTTAAAATAAAAATTTGAATATAAATGTTTTATTAGGATGTTTTTTTTTAATTTCAACCCTAACGTGTGATATATTGTTGGAAAGGTATTTAAAAATGAATAGGGGTTTACTAAAATCATTTTTTGATAATATCAATATTTAAATTCGTATTCAATACCTTTATCAACTGTACCTACTCTCTGAAATGTGTGCCAAGCTATGGTTACTAGGTCACCCTTCCAAAAGAAGATTTCACAGCTGATTAAAATGGCATACAACAGACTAGTAAAGGCGGAGGTCATATCATCTGATTAGCCTTATGCTAACTATGTTGGGGTCGGCTTCCAGTCTAATCGGATGCACCTGAATACCAGTACATTTTTTTTACATGGAACGACTAAAGGCGGCGGTCATTATTGCGATGACCCAAATGGCGCAGCGGTAGTGAGGCTGCCTTACGTTCTTAGGGTCCCGGGTTTGAATCCCGGTAGTAACTAATGTTTGTATGATGAACATTACCATTTGTTTCCGAGTCATGGATGTTTGCATGTGTAATAAGTATGTATTTACAAACAAAAAGTATGTATGTAGTATATCAACTATCTGTTGTGCACGACATAAACCTTGCTTAGTGTGGCACTAGATGGCGCTGTGTGTAAGGTTCAGCGATATTTATTTATTGTAATACTCTATTTAATGAATTGAGGATTAAAACCCTGCTTTCAAGCTATTTCCTAATGAAATAATTCCCATTATGTCAGATCATGTGAGACGCATACCGAGGTAAGTACATTCTCGTTACGGATAATAGTCCGAGAGCTAACACACGTAGATGCTAGGTGATGATGATGGAATCGGCTGAAGTGTCGAATAATTGAACCGGAAGCGACGACAGCCATTGCAACTCCATTAGGGACGACCGTAGATGTCTTGTTCATGGATGTGACTTGTTTGCTGGGTAAAATAGAATAGAATAGAATTTTATTTTACAAGTATGGGAGACCGGGTACAAAAGTAACGGCGGGTCGAAAGTAACAAACGGTCTGTAGGTATATCAAATGGTCGAAACGCTGCTCTGCTACCGTCAGGAGACAGCCAGTGATGCTCCCCTCGCTTATATTTAGTCGCCGCGCTCGCTCCGTGCCGTAAAGTTGTGCTAGAGGACGCCACGTGATTTTAAGAACCAAAAGTAAGTTTTTTGTCATTTACTCATTAGTGTTCACGTAGTGTTCAAATGGTGATATCAATGTGACTATTTGCAGTGTAATTTTTAATTAGATTGTTTACACGGTGTTGTTATTGATTTTGGAATAGCAAGTTCTATTTTTATGCAGGCATTCATGAATTAACAAAATCGTGGTTGGGTACAAAAGTAACACAGTACTACGGGTACAAAAGTAACATGTTACTTTTGTCCCCATAATGCAATACGTATGATTCCCTTATTATTTTAAGTTAATTAATTTATTATTTTTATTGTTTTTATTTACTAACAGAATGCCGCGACAACGAGTGAGGAAGACACCAAGAAGGACCACTGACATAATTATGGACGTGCACATAAAAGCGGCTGACGAGCATTTCAAAGAGAATGCCACAATTAGAGCCCTGGCACAAATGTACAATGTTTGCCATGTGACATTGTATTGATACATAAGAAAATTACCATTCAAAAAATGATAAACACAGCTACAAACAACTGGATGCGAAATAATCCTGGTCAAACGCTGACTACATTACATTCCTGGTATTGTCAAAAAAGCATTTCCTCTAGCTGTTACGGATAAAATATACGAGTATATCATTGCTGCATTCTTCTCCAATCGCAAAAAATGCAATTGAAGAAGAATACTAATAAAGAATGAAAGCCATAAAACTAATTTACAACCTGATAAGTACAAAACGGAAAAGGAAAAAGAACAAAGAAGGCAAGTTAAAAGTAAAAGAAAACATTGATCATAACAATAATTCGTGTGACGAAGAAGATTGCTTTTGCTTTTTGTGTGTTTTATAATAAATAAGTTGATTTTATATAGCATTTCATATTTATTACATGCACCTTAACCATGTTACTTCCGACCCACACCGTGTTACTTTCGTCCTGGCCCCGGGGTCGAAAGTAACAATCGTCGTTTTTTTTTTAAAGCATTGTAACTCACAATAAACAGCAAATAATGATGTAAATTTATATACAAATTTGTAGAGCACAATCGAAGGTATTATGTGGCTATATTCATTTCATCATAAATATATTAAATAACGAGAAACCAGAGTCAAAGTACAAAGTGTTACTTTTGTACCCGGTCTCCCCTAATAATACATAATAGTTATTAAGTTTACATTTAGCTCAGTCACATTTTACCAATCAGCATGCAAAAATGTATTTAACATTATTATTACACTTATTTTCATCTATTTCAAAATTTACTATTGTAAACATTTTTAATCATCAACTTAATTAAAAATATATGTTTGTATTAAAAGGAAAATATAAATTAGTACCATTAGATTACTCATGTCATTACTATTACAAATAACATACTATTATCATTACATTATTTAACATGTCATTGCTATTACAAAACTCATACTATTATCATTACATTATTTAACATGTCATTACTGTTACAAATATCATTATTATAACTATTCCAATGTCAAAAACTAAAATCCAAATGTCAAAGAATCAAACTGTCAAAAATAAAAAAAATGTCTAAGTTCAAAATGTCAAAAACCAAAATGTCAAAAATCTAAATGTCAAACGAAAAAATATCAAAAATCAAGATGTCACTAATTAACAAATATTTTTCTCCGAAAGGAACTCAGTTACACTGCTAACTCGGCTAAATTGTGCTATATTAATTGGCCGGTCGTTGTTCAACTACGCATTGGTTGGGAAGCCTGATTTTGTAAACCCCGACTAAAAAGAGGGTTGCTATAAGTTCGAAGTGTGTATCTGTGTATCTGTCTGCGGTATCATAGCTCTTAAACGGCTGAACCAACTTTGGTAAGTTAATTTCGTTTTAAAGGTGTCTTAATCGAAAGTGTTCTTAGCTATGCTTTTTTATTGCTACGGAATACACTTTGATTATTCGTCGTTCGAGGTAGCTGCGTCCTTGGTCCATATTACTTCGAACTCAAACAAATGACAAACTTGCCGGCTAGCTGATCTTTATCACAGTCTTATTAGTAAATAATGTGTCAAAGAAGTAGGAATAACTAAAGGATACAATGATTAGATAAGAGTTGTAATGGTTTTCAGTGTTTCGTACTTTTGCAACGATTATCTTTTCTAAGCTTTTCGTTGACGTAGGTCATTCCAATAAATGTTTCACTTCTCTTCATCTAGGCGTGCCATTCTCCATTAATGCAGTAAGTTACGATATCACTACTTATAAAACAAAATCTCCCGCCGCGTCTGTCTGTCCCTATGTATGCTTAGATCTTTAAAACTACGCAACGGACTTGATGCGGGTTTTTGAAGTGAAACTTCTTTATCGGGGTTGGAAAAAAATTTAGTGTAGCATTTTTTCGTTATGCGTCACATTTTTCCGTTACGCGCCATCTTTTTCTTATCCCTACCACGCGTGATTCGAAGTATACTTTTTCCAGCGGAGTAGGGATTGGTAAATGTCTCCAATGTATTTTGCGGCCCGTTTTGAGTAGTTTTTTTTTTAAAATAACGTCATAAAGAAGTTTCACTTCTTACGAGTGTACGCCAGTACACGCACACATTTTTTTTTAATAGATAGAGTGATTCAAGAGAAAGGTTTTATAATTGCGAAGCCGCGGGCATCGGCTAGTAACTGACTTGTGAAGGTTTTGGGTCAAACAGTACCATTATAAAAGACCTGCCTGTTTGACGACTCGAATGGCGTAGTGGTAGTGACGCTGCCTTACGTTCTTAGAGTCCTGGGTTCGAATCCCAGTAGGAGCAAATGTCTGTGTGATGAGCATGGACATTTGTATCCGAGTCATGGATGTTCATATGTATAATAAGTATGTATTTACAAACAAAAAAGTATATATGTAGTATATCAACTATCTAGTGACCACGACACAAGCTTTGCTTAGTGTGGCGCTAGGTGGCGCTGAGTGTTAATGTCCAGCGATATTTGTACAGCGATATTTACCTATTTGCATCGATGTTAGATTACATAAATGAATTCTATCTTTATTCAAAAATAGCTCTTCCATATTCCCTAGCTCTCTGCACATCACTTCCATCCCGTCCACGCCAATTAGGTAGGAGGGCGAGTCGATAAAATAACCAAATTATATCGCCGATCGAACCGTTACAATTTGCTACATTCACTTGTATTATGTGACGGTGCTTCCGGGGTGCGGAATGATGGCGGAGATTCTTTATTTTTGGCAGGAAATGATAATGGGTGGAGTAAATTTAAAACTCATTGCTCAACATCATCATCAGCCTATTAATGTTCCCACTACTGGGGCACAGGCCTCTTTTCTATGAAAAGGAATGGGCTATAATCCACCACGCGGGCCCAGTGCGGATTGGTAGATGTCGCATGTCTTTGAATTTTTGGTTCTGTAATAGAACCTCACGATGTTTTGAGAGCAGCGGTGATGAAATAAATTACACAAAGTAATGCGCCTGCCTAGGTGCGAACCTACGATTTAGTCGGAGCCGCCATCACTGGGCCTTCGCCGGCTGCTCTAATAGGCCAAAAACAGGTGTAAGCTAGAAGATATTTTAAACTAGAAGTTGAAATTGCTGTTGATATGTCCTGGACGAGAGTTTATAGCTGGTTGGTCGGTGAGAGTTGCTGAGATTCGAGTTGAATGCAGTTGAAACTATTCCGAAGAAACCCTAAAGATGGTACGAACATATTTACTTATCTAACAATCGACTAAGGTCCATGATGTTTACTGAAATGATAACGGTTTGATTATCAAAAAACAGCTGTCACTGTGACATGTTCCCATACAAAAATGTGTTTTAAACAGCAGTTTTTAGATAATCAGACCGTCATCGTTTTGGTGAACATGGACCTAAAACGTGTTCTAACCAATTTCCTCTCACCTGATACACTACACCTCCTATCAGCGTATATTATCCCCATGCCGATATCTAAACAGCTCTTTTCTATTCAAAACCATGTTTTCGTTTACAAACTAGTGCGATAATAGCGCCGGCTTCGCTCGCGGCGTCGATAGCATCGCTGTAAGTGTTTAGTAAGGTTTATTTATAGGTGAGGTATAGGTCATATCGAAAGCGAGAAGCTAGGAACTGGAAACGAGTTAGTAAGAAAGAGTGTGTAGTTCGGATTCTTAGTTTTGGTGATGGGCCACGTGACGATAGAGATTATTAGCTGAAACGCGTATGTACCAAGCGAGATTGTCTTCTGCCCGCAAAGCTTGCTTGTTTGCTAAGCTGGGCCTATGTGGCGCATCCGTGAAACACACAATATTTTCTCTTTTTTTCTGTCTAGTTTTTATTTATTTATTTAACACTTCGGCATTCTCTACCAGTCAACCTTTAGGTGATGCAGAGACAAGCAGTGGTAGGTGTAATTCCTGAAACTCCACGAATAATTTTATTAAAGCTACGATAAACTACAAGGATAGATTTTTTGTTTATACTTTTTTTTATTTGTTGTGTGCGCTTGTGGCACGAGCCGAATAAATATGTTTTCTTTCTTTCAAATTGAGTTACTCATAACGAGTGCTCTCTTTGATAGCTCTTAACGAGTTATAAGCCGGAGGTATGAACAAATAACATAACTTCACGCTTGTAATCACACACCTACATTTCATCTGTTATGTCGAGGCGCTGCTGGCCTTCCTTGGGGAGTTGGGATGGATCGAGTGAAGTTCCCACCCGTACGCAAAATACGCGCCTTGACGTGGAATTGTGGACACCAGCCCGTTATACAATACAATGCAATACAATACTCATCTGTTATGTTTAAGTCTCATGTAGAAGAAGGCCTTATGCCATCAACATCGACCAGGCGCCAATTCAGACTTCTTGGGTGCTATTGAGTAATTCCTGATGGGAAAACCCAATAACACTTTGCCCGACCCGGAAATCGAACCCGGGACCATATCCTCAGCAGCTGTGGTTGCGTCTACTAGATCAACGAACGATCTGTAAGCTTTTGTGCGTTTCTTATATCTCTTTCATGATGGCATAGTATTATGCTGAGCGATATCTGTTGCGTGAATGTCTCACATTTTTATCGGACACTTGTGTTTTGTTCACTTCCTTGTTTTGTGTGAGTGAATTATTTTCTTTCTCTCTTCAGCTTGTTCGCGGTGGGGCAGGTACCTAATAGCGCTGGCTTCGCTCGTGGTGTCGATAGTATCGCTGTAAGTGTTTAGTCAGGTTTATTTATAGCTAAGGGCGGTTCACCAATTTATAGTGAGAGATAAGTTTTAGTTCGTGTATTCTGTGGAAAACTGTTGTTCACGATTCACAGTGGGTTAGTTATATTTTTGGTGTTGGAAGCTATTCAGAGGAGCTCGTAGTTAAATAGTAAAAGCCGCTCAGGTCAATCGTTAGGTAAAGTCGCGCTTGCCTAGGTTGATCTGTGGATGGGTGACCACCATCCCATACCGAATTTCCTCCGTGCCACGGAAAGCAAGTTAAGCTGTTGTTCCCGGCTGTCATTTGTCGATCTTTGACAGTCGTGGCCCAAAAAGTCTGACAACCAGTCTTACCAAGAGGTATCGTATTTCCCAATATTAACTGGGTTGTGAAGGTCAGATAGGCAGTCGCTCCATGTAAAACACTGGTATTCAGCTGCATCCGGTTATACTGGAAGCCGACCCCAACATAGTTGGGAAAAGGCTAGGCAGATGATGCTGGAAGCTATTCAACATTTTCAACGTTATGTTTCACGTTTAACCATTATTTGAGGTTCCAAGGCTTTGTCGTGAAGTTGTATCTGTCTGTTATATACGACTAGCTGACCCACGCAACTTCGTCTGCGTCACATAAGAGAGAAAAAGCTCACAAAGGGAATAAAATTTCCCCCGTTTTTGCAATATTTTTCATTCCTGCTCCGCTCCTAATGGTTGTAGCGTGATGTTATATAGCCTATAGCCTTCCTCGATAAACGGACTATCTAACACAAAAAGATATTTTCAATTCGAAACAGTAGATCCTGAGATTAGCGCGTTCAACCAAATAAACAAACAAACAAACACACAAACAAACTCTTCTGCTTTATAATATTAGTATAGATGTAAACGGAGCACGAAGCCGTCAATCAAGCATTTTGTTCAACTAAGTAAATGACGCGATGCTAACAGTATTGCTGGGCAACAACTTTAGTTTTTGTGGTTTTAAATCACGTTTTACAGTAGTACTCAATGTTACGCACTCAAAACATTGTGATGATGTGTGTGGATCTAGATTTATGTTATGAATACATAGCAAAAGCTTATACCATGATGTTTCAACAGTTTGAGGATACAATTAATCAGAATGCAGACTTACATCAACTAAGCATTCTTATCTAACTCAACTCTCAAAACAGATTTCTACAATGTGAACAAAACATTCTTCTATCAGTCAGAGAAAAGAAACATTTATTTGCCAGTTTACTCTGCGAAGAAGAATTCACAACGTCGTATAGTAAATACAAACTCATCTATTTCTGTCAGTAACTAAACTGAAACAAGCCAGTGTTGGTTAAGTAAGCTTCAAGTGTTGTTACTTTGAGGCTAAGCTACCGATGGACGTGGTTCAAGTTTCTATACCTACTCAATTTTAAGTCAACGTTAAGTCTGATGTTGTTCACTAAAGGTACATTGTACATAAATACTTTATAAAGTACTAGCCGATGCCCGCGGCTTCGCCCGCGTAAAATTATATACTAAAACCTTCCTCTTGAATCATTATATCTATTAAAAAACCCGCATCAAAATCCCTTGCGAAGTTTTAAAGATCTAAGCATACATAGGGACAGGCAGACGCAGCGGGAGACTTTGTTTTATAATATGTAGAGTTTGTGAGTGGAGATTTGCTACTCTGTCACGTCAAAACTACTGAACGGATTTTGATAAAATTTTGAATACTTTTATAACCCTTTATAACATTCAATGTGCTGACATCTCTTTGAGGCGCGCGTGGAGCACGAACGTGCAATACGGGCGAAGCTGCTGGCTTGAGCAATTGCTAATTAATAGCCACTATCCACAACGAGGTCATATGTTCAGTTATATGTGGAACCAGGGACTTAAAAAGACCTTCATCAAGGTTACAGAATTATAAGTGTTACATTTTGAATTGGTAACAGAATCGAATACTTATAAATGTGTTTTCAATGTGTTAACCCAAAACACTTACAAAAGTGTAACCGTAACATATCTGTAACAGATATAAAAAGTTTAACAGGTAAACTCAGCGTTGCCAAATTCACAATGTACGTACTTATTTATGGTTAATAAGCATTAGATAGCCGAAAACTAGTCGCAGTCTGTTGTAAAACTAATTATTTCAGTGACACATATTAACACTTATTAACACATATAAAAGGTTACAGTTTGATTCGGTAAAATTATTGTATCTGTTACATCTAAAAGTGTTTTTCTGTTGAAACTGTTTGTGTGAGTGTTAAAAACACACATTATTACGACAATAGAAACAGTGTGATTTAGGACTTCCGACCCGTACCAAGATTCAAAAAGACCAGGCAAATCTGGATAGCGGTCAACTATTCTACTATCATTAGCAAGCTAGAGAAGCGAGCGATTAGTGAGGAAATTGCTAAAATCACCATGCAAGTCTGGCAAGTTGGTGATGACAGCTAGTCAGAATTAATTAAGCAACACCCTGATTTGATTCCTTTTCTCGCAGCCAAACACAGCAGGATCTAACATCAGCAACACTCCAAAATCCAATTACCGCAAACATCATTGCAGTAGCAATCAAAGTGACGTTACATTAATTGAAACTCGAAATTCGAAATTCAAATCATAAACCGTCCGATCGCAGGGCCGGCACGAAAGGGCTGGGAAAAATAAACAGGGCTGTACAAACACAGGTTTCAATCGGCAGTTGTTTAATCTGTGCGGGGCACTTATTGATTTCACTGGCCCGTCCCTACCGCGCGCTTTATCTGTGGCCTCTGATCGGATAGTTCCCGTTTTGGGGGTCCGTGGAGATTTTCGTGATTATCGTTATTAAATTGATACGTAGATTTCATTTGATTATTAAGAGGTAGGAGGTGTTATATATGTATAGGGAACCAGAGATTGAATATGGGACATGAAGTATTTTTCAAAAGCAAGTTTGCCAAATTTGTGACATTAGCAAGAGAACTAAGATTACCAACGTAGCCCGAAGAATTATCAACCTTAAGTAGCAGTGAGCAAGGCACATTTTTGGCAGAACGTATAGCTGATGGGGCCGAAAAGTTCTGGAGTGGCGACCGTGAACCGGAAGACGTTGTTTTGGAAGACCTTCACCTTGTCGTTGGATTGATGACCTGGTGAAAGTTGCGGGAATCCGCTGGATGCGGGTGACACTTGGGTAAGGCCGATGTCCAGCAGTGGACGGCATATGGCTGAGATTTCGATGATGATGATGACGTTTTACTAGGCGGGCGTTGCTCTCTTTCTATCATTAAAGAAAAGCTCGTTAATTTATTTTCTTCGCGTATGTAATGTATGTGATGTATCGTGGCAAGCTTTCAACAACCTCTTTATTTTCTCCTCGTTCGCTGCAACGAGCGAGTAGCTCATAGACATAGCTCACAATAGACTAGTTTCCACCATCAATAAATTGCAAATCTTTTTAGTCCGTCAGTTAGAGTATTGGAAAATAATGGACACGTATTTTTTGTTTTTGTAAATCAACGAGCATTGACAAAGATAAAACGCATCAAAACTTGGGAGTCCCTGCTCGTGACGTCAGAACTCACTAAAAATGATACCAAACAGTGACGTATTGAGAATTTTAAAAAGTGTCGTATCTTCGTCAATTTTGGTTTATGTGACAAAAGAAAAAATACTGGTCAAATACTTTTTGATAATCTAAGTGACGGACTAATTAGATTTTTTTAGTTAACAAGCCTATTCAGTGAGTGGAGTAAAGACTCACTAAAATAAAGAATCGACCAAGTAAACGTACGGAACTAGTTCGTCCACCCACGAACTGCCTTACCGACTGTCGTCCAGCCGACCTCATTCCACGACAGGTAATAAATGTTTGCCGCTGTCGGACTGTTTGTAAGTCATCAGTTCTTGTTTGTGCCGCCTCAAATAGTTGAAACATTGCAATTTTCTGCCTTTACTGATGTTCAGTTTTTGCTGTATTCTACCTGTTTGCTGTTGTTGAACTAAATATTGAACTGTAAACTGCTGTTGTAGTTTTTGAATGATTGGTTGTGTTTTATTTTTTTTTGGTGGTAGCCATGTTTTTCGGAGCTCGTGTCTAAATAATAACAGCCTCTCGGGTCGATCTATGGGATAAGTCGTGTTGGCCTAGGTTGGTCTGTAGATGGGTGATCACCTACTACATACCTAGTTTGCTTTGTGCTTCGGAAAGCATGTTAAGCAGTTAGTCCCTGCTATTATTTGTAAATCTTTGACAGTCGTTATAGGTAGTCAGTGGGAGTGGCCCAAAAAGTCTGACAACCAGTCTTACCAAGGGGTATTGTATTACCTAGTATTAACTGGGTTTTGGAGGTCAGAGAGGCAGTCGCTCCATGTAAAATACTGGTATTCAGCTGCATCTGGTTATACTGGAAGCCGACCCCAACATAGTTGGGAAAAGGCTAGGCAGATGATGATGGACAGTGTTACTTTTATTTGTCTTGTGTTGTCAAATTATGGAGACTTAGCTTACAAAAAAATATATATATATCGCTGGACATTACACACAGCGCCGTCTAGTGCCAGTGTGCCAGACAGTTGATATACTACATATATACTTTTTGTTTGTAAATACATACTTATTATATTAATTTATACAAAAATCCATGACTCGGAAACAATTGTCTATGCTTATCACACAAACATTTGCTCCAACCGGGATTCGAACCCGGGAATCTGAGAACGTCAGTCTCACTACCGCTGCGCCATTCGGGTTGTCATTCCAAAATAACTGAATGGAACCTTACGCAAGTGTTTTTCTGTTATGCCATCATCATCATTATTCCTGCCCTTATACCAATACATATATTTGGTGTCGCCGCACCAAGTCTTCTTCTTCCATATTTCACCTGCGTCAGACAGCATCACCTGTCTGGCATGAATACTGAAATGGACCTTTTTGGCGCAGCCGTGAGGCACACAGCACAAACTATGCATTTCAATCAAACAAAGGTCACCGACTTCTGAAGCGTTTTTTCTGAATTTATATTTCATTTTTTTGTTTTCGCAGAAGTCGGTTCTATTTTTTGTAAAAAAGTTTTAAATTTAATATTATTGTGTGTGTGCTTAATGTACTGACGTCAAATAAACATTTTTTTCTTTCTTTATTTCACATTTACTTGTCATCTCAGCATTCATCTCCTTTCTGGCTACATCATCTTTCACAAAGTCGATCTGTCATTCCTTTAGTCATCTTCTATTTTTAAAGATATCTACATTTACACTCAAAATCCTTCTCACTATTTAGTAAGCACTAAATAGTGAGAAGGATTTTGAGTGTAAATCAGTTAGATTAATTATCAAAAAATATTTGACCCATTTTTGATTTTTTTTGTTACGTAAACCAGAATTGACGAAGATTCGAAACTTTTAAAAATCTCAATACTTCACGTCGGGGTATAGTTTTTAGTGTGCTCTGACGTCATGAGCCCCCACTCCCTAGTTTTACCTTCTATTTTATCAATATTCACACAGCCAAAACATACGTGTCCATTATTTTCCAGTACTCTAACTAACAAACTAAATAGGCTTACAATTTATTGATGGTGGATACTAACCTATTGTTTTTACTGACCTTGAGGTCCTATCAAACCAAAGCCGAAGTGAAAACGACATAGTTCCATTTTTAGGGTTCCTTAGCCATATGGCAAAAACGGAACCCGTATTGATTCGTCATGTCTGTCTGTCTGGCTGTCGGTCTGTCTGTCGGTCTGTCTATCTGTCTGTCTGTCTATCCGTCCGTATGTCACAGCCACTTTTTTTCCTAAACTGTAAGAGCTATGCTGTTGAAACTTGGTAAGTAGATGTATTCTGTGAACCGCATTAAGATTTTTACACAAAAATAGAAAAAAAAACATTTAATTTTGGGGGTTCCCCATACTTAGAACTGAAACTCAATTTTTTTTTCATCCAACCCATACGCGTGGGGTATCCATGGATAGGTCTTCAAAAATGGTACAGAGGTTTCTATTAATTAGCATTTTTTTCTAAACCGAATAGTTTGCGCTAGAGACAGTTCCAAAGTGGGAAAATGTGTGTCCCCCCTGTAACTTTTAAAATAAGCGAATGTTAAACTAAAAAAAATATAAGATGTACATTGCTATGTTAACTTCCACCGAAAATCGGTTTGAACAAGATCTAGTTGGTAGTTTCTTTTTAATACGTCATAAATCGTAAACAGCAATTCACCTTTCATTCAATCTGCTACGGAACCCTTCATGGGCGAGTCCGACTCGCACTTGGCCGCTTTTTTTGTCACACTTTCCCTCATTTACTCTTCTTCTACTATCCTTAATACGTTTTTCTCATTCCTCTGCATAATATATAAACAGTTTTAGTTTTCAAAGTATTGCTACAAAAATATATCTTTTAAAACGCCAGACGATCTAGAACGGACAAACCCATTTCCCATAAACCTATCAGCTCTATATTAAACCGATTCTTCTCAGATATTAAACTCTATAACTCAATGGTCGGGAGCCGCAAGCAAGCCATCTATCTCTATAATTGCTTTATGGAACCGATATCACAAGGAATATGTACAGTCCTTACAGTCCACAGATAATTTAACCATTGATAAAAAAATGTTTGAGAGCTGAACGTGGTAAGATGAAGTACTATAGGTGGCGAGCTTATAACCACCCAGAAACCGTGGCATCTGAGAAGTTCTTCATTGTAAAACCCAATAACACTGCCTGACCTGGGAATCGAATACAGGACTTCATGCTCAGCAATCGCTTGGGACCACTACACCAATGAAGTAGTCGATGTAGTAAAATCTTCTTTCAATAGGGTAGAGGTTACTGGCATATAATATTACAAGACAAACACTACTATAGTTGTTGTTGTTGTTGTTGTTGTTGCAGTTAAGATCGTAATAGTGGTCACTGACCCATCATCACCTGCCTAGCCTTTTCCCAACTATGTTAGGGTCGGCTTCCAGTCTAACCGGATGCAGCTGAATACCAGTATTTTACATGGAGCGACTGCCTATCTGACCTCCACAACCCAGTTAATACTGGGAAATACGATACCACTTGGTGAGACTGGTGTCAGACTTTTGGGGCCACTGACTACCTGTAACTACTGTGCTACTACCAAAGATGGACAAATGACAGCCGGGACCAACGGCTTAACGTGCTTTCCGAGGCACGGAGGAAACTCTGTATGTAAGGGTGGTCACCCATCCACAGACCAACCTAGGCAAGCATGGCTTAACCTAAAGATCGACCCGACCGGCTGATATTATTTAGCCACGAGCTCCTCACAAAAAACTTTTTTACAAAAAATAAAACCGACTTCAGACAAAACAAAAAAGTGAAAAATAACTTTAGCTTCAGAAGTCGGTGACCTTTGTTTGATTGATTTAGTTTTTTTGTCACCGACTTCTGAAGCTAAAGTTATTTTTCACTTTTTTGTTTTGTCTGAAGTCGGTTTTATTTTTTGTAAAAAAGTTTTTATTTTTCATTTTTTAGTGGTTCACATGTACTTACCCCTGCACAGCGTACCGGCGTGATTTTCTTTTATGAACTGGTGTAAACAATAGACAGTTATGAGATTTCAGCGATCCCAATACATTTGCTATCATTTATTGAGGAGTTCCCGTCGCCTATCTTCCGAAGTTCTTCATCAGATCTTTACCAAATTGAAATGGGATCATTCCAAGAACGTACTCTTCCTAAAACTACCCAAATCGCTTCTGGTGTGCCTATTTCACCAGAATCCCATTAAATAGAACTTAACATATCTAACTGTCGAAATCTGGGTGCATTGTACACTTCTGCGTACTACCTCAGAGCAAACAGGCGTAATGTTACGTCACTATGTTACATAAACAATAAACAACCAAGCGATTGCAGCAATTACGGCAGATTTGCCGTCTATTTTCGAAGAGTTCCATTGTATATCTCGGAAGATCAGCATCAGATCTTCAACAAATTAAAATGGGACCAATCGACAAGCACCAGCTTTCAAACAAAAAAAGAATCATTAAAATCGGTTCACCCAGTCAGAAGTTCTGAGGTAACAAACACAAAAAAAAAAAAAAAAAAAAACAAAAAAAAAAAAAATACAGACGAATTGATAACCTCCTCTTTTTCGAAGTCGGTTGAAAAGGGCAATGACCGCTATTGTTATTCTATTTGGCAGCAACTATAGTATTTCGTATTTCGTATTTAGAATAGAAAGTAATGAAGATCCGAGTCAGCTCGAAGTAGTTGATTGTGTGAGTAATTCAAAGTGGACTGGTAAGCTAATATCATCTTATGAGCAAAAATCAAAATAATCAGTTTCATAAAAGAAATTAACAATAGGTAAATC
Organism: Xestia c-nigrum; assembly: GCA_916618015.1. Lineage (NCBI taxonomy): Eukaryota > Metazoa > Arthropoda > Insecta > Lepidoptera > Noctuidae > Xestia > Xestia c-nigrum. The sequence goes on along the minus strand of OU745245.1, from coordinate 4,378,801 downwards.
AAACACCGCCTTAAGCTTTTACGGTCTTTAACGGGATTTCTTCCGAGATTATTTATTATTTTGAGCTCCCGATATTTCCGCCATTTTCTCGTGGTCCTAGTACTTTGTCCTATTAGTAGGACCACGAGGGAGACCAGTTTCTGTTAGTCCTACTATGACGTATTAGAGCTAAACTTATATTGTCACCTACGGGATATCTTCCGTGATTATTTATTATGTTGAGCTCCCGATATTTCCGAGCCATGATCGCGGGTTGACTGAAGTATGCGGGTGGATGGAAATTAAATTGTTACGAGCAGCCAAATCTGTCTGCCCTCTTTCTTTGTCTTTTACTACGCGCACTATTGGAACTCGACACTAAGTCACGACAAAACGCACTCACAGTATCACCAAGTTTTGTGGAGTTTTTTGTATGATGCCGGCTGCTACTTTTGAGCATACTCAAAACTCACGGAAGATATCCCGCAAGTGACAATATAAGTTTAGTTTTAAACCGTGAAAGCCTAAAACCATATTAGAGCTGTAATAGTTTATTTATACCATCTTTATGTAATTAATACCTTTGTCACTAGTAACAAAAGAAAAAATAAACCGGCCAATTGCGTGTCGGGCCAGTCACAGTACAGGGTTCTGTAGTAGCCCGTTATCCCAAATGCAAGTACCATGATCGAATGCGGGTGGAAATCACGGAAGATATCCAATATGTGAAAATATAAGTTTATGTAAATCGTGTCCAAATCTACATTGCCCTCAAACTTAAAACATTAAATTAAAACTTACTGCAGCCTTACTTTTCTTAAAATCAAGACGTCACCTCATTGGCAAACAGGCAACTACCACACGCAAAATCGTAAACTTATAAAAAAAAAATCAAAAGGTTCTTATAAAACACGTAATTCAACGCTTCTCCGCAATAATAAGGATAGATGAAGGTTTTTGGACCCTGCCCCGAAGCTCTGACCCTATATTGAGTTATAGGGCATAATATAGGAAAAGAGCGAGGGTAAAGAATCATCATTATTGAAAAGGATCTAGACCTTGGATTCTGCTGTGTTGGCTTTGTAAGTCAGGGCGAGTGTGAATGAGGCTTATTGGTTGTGAATTATATAGATGAATTCAAAGAATTTCTACCGAGATAAGTACGTCAACAAAAAAGCGGCCAAGTGCGAGTCGGATTCGCCCATGAAAAGTTCTGTAAAAGCAAGTAAGGTAATATAAAAGTTCTTGTAGTTCGTTGTAACTTTGACCGATGTTGAGTTGATTGCTTTAAAGGTAAATTGCGGTTTACAATCTATGACGTAATAAAAAAAACTACTTTACGAGATCTAGATCTCGTTCAAACCAATTTTCGGTGCAAGTTTACACATGTGATATACATGTGAATATAAGGGTATGCGTGCACTACGAAAATAAATCGTTGCGACTTTACTACGCGCACTACAATTTTTATTCTGATTATCTGTCTGACATCGTCAAAGATCACAAATCGACTGACCGCTGCGCTTGCGATTTTTTCCGCAATGCGCGAAGCCAGTACCGCTTCATAGGGTATAAAATATACGTACGTGGGAAAATAAATCTCAAACGAATTATTTTCGCAGAACAACAGAAATGTACTACAATACGCCCACGTATTGTAGTACATTTCTGTTGTTCACAGATTGACGAATTTTCTTCGCAACGAATTATTTTCGTAGTGCGCGCATACCTCAAGGCTTTAACAACATGTTGGTTACAGCAGTGCTTTATATAGGGACAATCAAGTCTCCCTGCAATCACCAGGACATCACCAGTACATTGCATTGGAGCTGGCTCGTACCCTGCGCACCAAGGAGGCGCAGCGCTTGCGCATGGTGCGATAAAATGATACAAACGATACATAGGTACGATAAAACGACATATTAGTTCATCCACTATCAAACTCTGGACGCTAAGACACCTATCTTACATTTCTACCTACTCCTTCAAGGCACTGACGTGACACATAAGAGGTAATCAAATCAGTTAAGACGATGATTGGTGATAGAGGCTTGAGTGCAAATCATACGAGACGCTCATCTACCTAGGTAAATGTAGATGTTCTTGAAGCATAGCCTAGAGAGCTTAGGTATACAAGCCGATAGCTGTTGGAGTAATCTGCTGCAATCTGTTAGGGTGTACGACACGCAATATCAAATTCCGTTATCGGTTTACACTGTGTAAACGGACCAATGACGAATCTATATGTTCGGTGCTTTTGTATATGTACGCACAAATACTACGTATTTTCTTTTTATTCTTTTTAAATCGATTAATACTTAGGTATCTAAAACAGCTGTTTAAAACACAATTTGGTATGGTAATATGTCACACTGACAGCTGTTTTGAGATAATCAGACTGTTATCTTTTCGGTGAACATGGACCTTAATCGACTAGCATATTCCAAACGGGACATGCCTAAAACGGAACGTTTTTGAAAGCGAGCAACACTGAATGCTCAGGTGTTGCTTTAACTCTCTTCTCAACGATCACGAATTGAAAACACGCGTTTGCTAATAGCTCGCTCCGATAGCTCGAGCCTATAAAACCAACCGTCACGAGTTATCAAGACTTCAGCATAAATAGCAGACGTCTACCGACGCCAGCCTATGCGTTTGCTACGTTCATCATCGAAGGACAGGGGCCCTTGGGGAAGTTAGCTTCGTCATACCAGGACAGTCCCAAACTTACGGTATATGCTAGCCAAATATCTCCATTTACTCCACACCATCAACAAAGCAATCTGTACATCTAACTAAGTAAGTTTACGCAAAAATTATTGCAGGGAAACGATTTTTTTTTCGGGTGAAGGATCTTGTTTTGTCTCAATGTAACGCACTTAAAACATTTTGTGCTGACGAATGGATTGAATAGTTACGGGGGGTCGTGCATGTGTTTAAAGTAAAAATCTTACAATGAAAACTTATATTTAAAAACAAACTTGTCAATAAATTGCAACCTATAATCCCCAATATCTCCGTAACTAGAAGGTTCCCAGGTATGCAGTAGAACAAAAAAATTGTCGCAATGATGGGGAGTTCAGTGGTTTTTTACATCCTTTATACTGGGAAACCGATAGAATACAGGGTGGCGATTTAGTTACCTGAATCTACCACGGGGGAATCTTACACATAGAATTAAACTGGATGCACGTGAGTAAAGCCTTGTTTAGAACAAAATCAGAAGCCTTTAAATACCTTTTTCATCCCCCCATCACGGAAAGAGTGTTTTTGCTTTTCGGTATCTGAGTGCGAAAGCTGTTTTTATCGAAGTAAATTTTAATTTATAACATCGTGTGCACTAAGTTCCTATGTGAATTCAAAACATAATTAAACCTATTTACTTCTATCTCCATGGTGCCAAATTTATCATACAATTTTTTTTTATTTGTTAATAACTCAGACTGGGAACTTTCTTGGTGTACTTTTTTTAATTCGTTTTGCGCGCCATTTTATTTTCACGTTATATTGTAACAACCTTAGGTTAAAAACAAGGAACTTGAAAACAAGTAAAAAACCTAAAATTACCATTTATTATCTGACGACGAGGAAGTTTATTTGACGCCAACAGAACTAACTGAATTAGTTAATAATGCGCAATTTCTTTTCGTGCGTTAGTCATTTCCCCGCTGAGGTGGGATAAAAAGTTACGAGTTGCACTCGAGTGCCAAGATTTTTCACCTCGTACTCTTTTGGTTCCCTCGCTAACGCTCAAGATTCTAAGTTTTGAATCACTCACTGCGCTCGTGACTCAATTTTGGAATCTTTCGCTTGCTCGGTCATCAAAATTGAGCACGCGGTTAAAAATAAACTTATAACTAATAACTATTATTCCCGGCTGCCACCACCGTGCACCGGTCCGCCACTGGTGGCAGTTGCAACTATTTGGCGCATCTACCACCACTGGTGGTGGTTGTGTCGGTGGAGTCGCATCTGCCCCGAATTCTGTAGACTCGACGATCAAGTAGCCGTCTGACACCACCAAGTATTTCAAATAACAAATAGAAAGAAGGATGGCCTTTCTGGGTCCAGCTATTAACTAGTTAATTGTCAATAGGTATGTAAGTACAAACATTACATAACATCACGCCTGTAATCCTCAAAGTGTTAGGCAGAGATGTACTTAATAGTACGATCGAGCAAGCTATTCGGTTTACAGTTTAACCCACAAATTACATTGTAAAATGTAAACCAAATAAATTGTTTGACCGTACACTCACTTTTCACCAGTTATGTTTAAGTCCCATGTGATAGGGTCCATTGCAATCAACCAGGCGCAAATAGTCTCCGTGGCTGAAAAAATCCTGATCGAAAAACCCAATAACACTTTGCTCGACCTCGGAATCAAACCCAGGACCTAACGCTCATAAGTCATGCTTGCGACTATTAGACCAACGAGGCAGTATACTTCCACCATATTGGCTTTGTCAGATTTCTCAAAAGGAGTTATTTGTGTACAGAGAAACTGCAGAAAGAAAAACAACAATTCGAAATTCAAAAAACAAAGAATGTTACCCAACTGCAAAACACAAGAACAGCCAGTAACAAAATTAAAAACAAAATCTAAGTCCATGACGTAAGAAGTGTCCTAAATATAACCCTGTCCGACTCGTTGGGTGACCTTAAAAACGTTATAATTACGCCTTCAAAAGGGTCCCAAAGACCCCTTGATATCTCAAGTTACAGAGATGTAAATGCTTTTATTTTTCACTTCCCCTTTCCTTCATTTTCAGTGAAATAATAAAAGGGGGGTTAAACAAAGTCAATCTTCGTTTATAAAAGTAATGAAGAGTTTTGTTGGTAATGAACAAAATAAAAACGTCATCCCAACGTTATGAATTCGCAACGCGCTCCTTGAAATGCGTGATGCTTATTTCTTTTAGCTGTAAACATAGGGGATTGCATTGTGGACGTTTACGCCACTGTGATGTTTCATTTCTCATGTGAATTAAATGTTAATCGGGTGATCTGTTTCCATAAACTGGTTATATAAAACTGCAATAATCAATAAATATAGTAGTTTTTTAGGCGTTCCGATCAACTAAACATTAATTAAGTTGACATATAACATCTCTGAAATATTACAAAGCAAGTAACAATGATTGAATGGTTTTACTTTATTTTGTCTGTAATATCTCCTGTTAGGTCTGCAATTATCAAAAGTATCCTTTATCTGAAACTTCTAGGGTAGAATTAATTAATTAATTAATTTATTTATTTATTTAAACTTCATGTACAATAGTGGTACATTGGCGGACTTAATGCCACAAGGCATTCTCTACCAGTCAACCATTGGGTCAAATAGACAGCATTGTGGAGTACAAAAAAAATAAACATACCATCTTGTAATCCTAAAATAAACACATATAAAGGTACCTACATACTAATACATAAATAAGCATATAAAATAAATTAATATATATAAAATACATATGAATAGTCCGAAATACGAAAAAACTTTGATAATCCTATTATCTTCTTCTAAAATATCATGATTTACCTTCTAATCGAGATCAGAATACGCGTGAGAAGGTTACAGACAGTTTGCAGTCATACTCGTCGCAATTTTTATATTTTCAATATTAGGGAGCTATTTTTAACCCCCAACGCAAAAACGACGGGGTGTTATAAGTTTGATGTGTCTGTGTTTCGTAGCTCTCAAACGGATCAGCCGATTTTTAAGTCGGGAGTGTTCTTAGTTACGTTTCATAAATACCGCCGCCACAAAATGGCGGATTACATATTTATTCAACACCTCACTCAATATGGGTATCAAATGAAAGGGCTTGACTATTAAAATCACTTGAAATTATGACCTTATGTGTAGGGGTTTTTTTTAATTTATAATTTAATGTAACTTGTTGTATTATTCATAAATATCATTCCTTAAACACTAACTAAATAGCCACCCTTTACAGTTTCCAGAGACTGAAAATAACGTAACTATATATGCTGTGACCGCACTGACGCGAAGCCTAATTGCAACGGTTAGGGCCTATTAACGCGTTGATAATGGTTCAAAGAACAAGCTAATGGAACGATTTGAATGTGGCCATGCATTTGATTACTAATAGTAAGTAGCTATTACTCATGTTTTGATGTGTTGTAATGTTAGTTCATCTTACATTTATCATTATATCTCTACGGTGCAGGTGAAGCGACTCCGCTACTGAATGTCGAAGTTTGAAATGTCGACGTATGTTAGTTCTAAAGTACAGGATCTCGATGTACGCCAGTTCGAAAGTTCACTGGAGCGAAGTATGCAAGGCCGACGTATCGTTGGTTAGAAAGCATACGAGTGCGATGTACGCCAGTTCGAAATTACCCTGTTACGAAGTATGAAATGCCTCCGTAGGTACTGTTAGTTAGAAAGCATACGAGTGCAATAGGACTATTCGCACTTGTTAAAATTTATCTGTATATATATATATATATATAGGTATGTATATATGGTTATGTATATATGTATAGGGGTATAATAAGTATAAGTAACTTGACCTTTTAAAGAAACCACTATTTTATATTATATCTTTCCAAAACACTATTTCATCTATGTAAAATTTCACATAAAATAGGTGGGTAAGGTTTATAGAGAATAAGACACTACTTAATAAAAATCATAATATTTATTTTTAGTCCAAACAATTGTCTAAATTCTTGTATGTAATTATAACACATTTTAAAGAATAACAAAACCAAATAAAATTCAAACTTAAGTACTTAACTTTTACGAAGTCTAACAATATTCTGCAACACACTATCGATCACTCGATTCACAACGATTATATTTCGAGCTCCGCACAGCACGACAGTTGAACAAGAAGTGCCGCCCCACTGGGCCGTCACCCGTTTTAAAGCATCGGTTTTTGTAAACAAGGTGGGGTGATCAGGTGACGACATAGCTTCGACAATCGTATTAAATATACGTTAAAACACTTTAATTTTAACAAAATGTTATTAAATAATTCTAAAATTATAATAATAAAATAGGAATAGCTTTTATTTGTTATTGCTCTTAAAAAATCACAATAAAACGTTTAGTTATTTACTTAATCAGATTTTAAGTTCCTGTTATTTCTTAATCTACAAAAATAGTTATTATGTCGATCGGATGTTAACCGAAATACATCAAATATTCACCAAAAACAGTTAACATTTAAAAAATTATCTATCACGGCCATACTGAACTGTGCTTCGCTCTCGAAGTACAAGCCTCAAAGAGAAAAAAAAAGATCATGTTATAGCTAATAATGATAAGTCGGTTATAGCCTCTGACCGTCACATGTTAGGGCTCCCACCTGCTGTACGTGAGATCCAGACTAACACCAGCATCAGTGACCTAATGTCTAATAACCCTAAGTCGCAAGTCATTGTTTTTATAAATCACATGTTTTAAATCTCATTTAAGTCATTATAAAATTTACTCTTTAAAGTAACTACTCAATAGTGAGTTTGTATTATTTTAATATACTTGGTTCACTCCAACCCTTTTGAGCAAAACTAAACTAAACGAATAATTGAGAAAATTAAAAAAGAAATCTTTATACAATTTTTATTTCATTCAAAATCACAGACAAATCATACAACAATCAATTTTCTTTTAAAAACAAAGTCTCTTATAAATAACAATAACAATCAATGTTGTATTTGACAATCAATTAGGTAAATACCTCTCATGTTATACTTAATACATAAATGGATAGGTTAAGAAGAACAAAAACAAAAAAAATAATACTAAAATGAATCTATCACGGTCAACCACCGTAGCTTACACAGACTCTTCGAAAGCAACGTTTTGATCTATCCATTCACCAGGCCAATACCTCATCTTCTCTTTGGCGACAATAACATTTCTTAAATTACCATGACCCCATAAAGAGAACCTGTCATTTGGTAGTATTTCAATGATTTCATATGGGCCTTTGAATTTAGAACCTAACTTATCATGGCGTCTATGCTCTTGACTAATATAAACTGTGTCTCCCAGATTGTATGTTTTGTTGGTTCTTCTGGTAGTATCAAAACGTTCCTTAAATTTATTTGCAACGTTTGTAAGACGTTGCTGAGCTAATTCACGATCGGCTTGCATATTAATTACTGGTTGTGTTGACTCATCTACAACATCAGCCAATCGGGCCTGTACAGAAGGAAGATAACCTTCTGTGCCTATTAACAGTCTAATTGGGGAAAACCCAGTGCTTTTTTTAAATGTTGTGTTAAGGGACTGTTGCACCTTCCAAAGTACGTTTGGCCATTCTGGAAGATCACTAACGGTTGTTGCCAACATATTTGTTACCGTGGCTACGTATCTCTCTACCTGCCCATTACCACGAGGAGTACCGGTAGATATCATATGATGTTCGATTCTCATTTCTTGGAAGAGGGACTGTACATGGTTCGAGGTAAAGTTCGTACCTCTATCAGTGACTACAAGACTTGGGGTACCAAAAAGCGTAATATTTTCTCTTAATACAAACAGTAATTCCTGGCCGTTTAAGGTCTTCAGGGCTCTGAGTAAGCAAAATTTAGTAAATCCGTCTATTATCAATAAAATGTACTTGTACCCTTCAACGGATTGTCTGAAAGGACCGGTGCAATCCAGATGCAATGTATGAAATGGAACTGATTTCTGAATAGGATGCAGCATACCTTGCTTTGGCCCAGAGTGACTTTTACGAGAAGTACAAATTAAACAATGTGTAATATATTTCTTTGTGAATGCTGCCATACCAGGAAACCAAAAATTATCTTTAATTTTATTAAGGGTCTTTTCATAACCCACGTGACAGTTGTCATCGTGATAAAGACGCAATAAACTAAGCCTGTAACCTCTGGGAACATACAGTTTTGGCACTGCGTCAACACAAACTTTATAATGAAGCAAGTTGTTTATTACTATGTATTGATTGGGATCCACCTCACCGATCTGCACTTTATTTATTATATTTTGAGTTTCATTGTCACCTCGTTGTGCAATCTCTAACCATGATGGCGGATTATTTTCATCATTAATAAGATTGACTACTAATTCAGCCACTGTTGTTAGTTTACTAGGATTGCGGCTAAGATAATCCACATGTCCTACATATTTCCCTTTTTTATAAACTATTTCAAATTGAAAATCCTGCATATAGGTCCACCATCTGGCGACACGAGGTGACAAATCCCGTTTATTCATAGTCGGTTTAATGGCATTGCAATCTGTTAAAATTGTGAAGTGGATACCCAGTAAATACACTCTAAAATGTTGAAGAGCATTATAAATTGCCAGGGTCTCGAGATCATAGGAGCAATACCTTGATTCAGCAGGGGAAGTACGTTTACTGAAATAAGCTACAACCCTATTCTGACCATTTACTTTTTGCATCAGAATAGCACCATATCCCAAAGAACTTGCATCAGTGTGCAATTCAGTTATAAAATTCGGGTCGAAAATTGTTAGCAAAGGTTTATTTACCAAATGTTTTATAACATAATCTCTAGCTTTCTCTTGTTCTTGTCCCCATTCCCACTTTTGGTTACTCTTGGTGAGTTTCGTTATAGAAGAAGTTCGTGAAGCGAACTCTGGGATAAACCTTCGAAAATAGCTTGCCAGACCCATGAACTGACGGACCTCCCTTACGTTAGTGAGTGCAGATACCTTACTACCGCTCGGCCTTACACCTTCCTCAGAAATGTGCCTACCCAAATACTCAATTTCTTTTACGAAGAATTTACATTTCTTTAAGTTGACTGTGAAACCAGCAGAACTAAGGGCCTGGAGAGTTTGTTCTAAATATAATAATCCATCATCTTCAGTTTTGAATGGAATCAATAAATCATCAATATAAACTAATAGAAATTTTAAATGTTGTACGGCTTTACTGATGGCTCTTTGGAACACGGACGGCCCATTACATATTCCAAATGGCATTTTAAGAAATTCGTAATGGCCATCCGGTGTTACAAAGGCAGTATACTTAATCGAATTTTGAGCTACTGGAATTTGATGGAAACCATTTTTCATATCTATAGATATGTAATATTTCGCATTACCTAGTTTATCTATTTGATCCTCGATGAGAGGGAGAGGGTACCTTTCTTTTTCTACAATTTTATTCAGTGCTCTAAAATCTACGCACATCCTGTCACTACCATCCTTCTTTTTAACGAGTAACACAGGACTAGCATAAGAAGAGTCACTTTCCCTAATAATATTTTTCTTCGTTAAGTCTATGATCATCTCCTTTACCTTCTCTCTCTCAACGGGGGCCAGCCTATAAGGTCGGTAATATATTACTTCATCTTTTTTTAACCGTAAACTCATTTCACCAGTCTTTACCGTACCAATATTGTCTGGTGACGGTAGAACAGACGAGAACTTGGCAAACATATTTTTTATTTTTATTTGTAAATCGCCATCTAAATGACTTATTGCTCCATTCAACTGAGCTATTTCTGTATCTAAACTATTTGAGACATGATTCTTAACATTTGGGGGCACACCTGAAGAAGATACACGAGTCAGTTTGCAACCATTAGAGTCTAAAATTACTGCGATATCTGGATATTGGACAGCATTTCTCCCAATTAGACAGTCATAGTAAAAGTCCTTATCTCTAGCTACATGAAATTCAATTTCAAGACAGATATCATCGAATTTTACAGGGGCAATTACCAAAGCAGTTACGTGTAATTTACCGTTACCTATCCCTTCAAGGACCGACGAATATGGTATCAAATTACAACCTAAGTGTCTAGCAATAGAATCTTTTATGACACTACAGCTTGCACCAGTATCGATAAGTGCCTTAATTGAATTGCCTTTAATATCGACTTCGGTTAACTTCAAATTTGTCTTTTTGAAACAATTTACACCATTTTCTTTAGTGGTAGATTTATTGACAGCCCGCTGTTTAAAGTAACAAGCCGACTCAACATGACCGACCTTCTTACAGTACGTACACTGAATAGGCTTGGTTGGAGGAGTAGCGCTAGTAGTCGCATCTACGGTCGCGGGACCTTGACGAGCTTCAAAATTCTTAAATTTGTAGCACTGACTTTTAATGTGACCCGGTCTTTTACAGAACAAACAACGTTTTTCCTGAGAGTCGTCAGGTTTGAAAATTTTGCTAGGTGGTTCACCCTCTCGTCTATCAGTAGATTTACCAGCTGTATCGATTGGACGCTTTCTTGAAATTTTTACATACGTTGTAAAAAGAGAGATTAGTTCGGCAGTAGTTTTGACACAACTATTGTAAGAAGCCATTTTAACGCTAACATCGTGTATACCCCCACAAACAAGCTCGAGTAATTGTTGTTCGGTGAAAGAAATTTTAGTATTTTTAAGTAACCTTAATTTTTCTCTGGCGTATTCACAATAAGAATCGGATGATTCCGAGGTAAGTAGTACAGCCTTTGTAAGTTTTTCGGTCAAATTTCGTTTTTCGGGATACAGATCCTTAAGGGTCGTTCGAAAATTTTCCCACGATCTTCCTTCCTCGGGTTCCCAAGTCTCGTACCACAATAAAGCAGAGCCCTTTAGGGCCTTACCTGCTTTAGCCACAGTCGTAATGCTGCTCCATTCAAGGTCCTTCGCGATTGAATCGATGGTGGTGCACCAGTTTTCGGCACCGTTGTCATTCTTTGCAGGATCAAATGGTGGCAGCACGACATCGTCCCCTCGTTGTTTCACAGCTACTGCATCGCGTATGGCTTTCAGCAAGCCTTCTAACGTTGCTGGATCCATCGCAAGCCACGTTCACAACCCCTGAAACATAAATAACTATTAATAGGTGGTATGTCAGGTTCAGATCCCACTTCTGATGTTAAAATTTATCTGTATATATATATATGTATAGGTATGTATATATGGTTATGTATATATGGTTATGTATATATGTATAGGGGTATAATAAGTATAAGTAACTTGACCTTTTAAAGAAACCACTATTTTATAATCTTTCCAAAACACTATTTCATCTATGTAAAATTTCACATAAAATAGGTGGGTAAGGTTTATAGAGAATAAGACACTACTTAATAAAAATCATAATATTTATTTTTAGTCCAAACAATTGTCTAAATTCTTGTATGTAATTATAACACATTTTAAAGAATAACAAAACCAAATAAAATTCAAACTTAAGTACTTAACTTTTACGAAGTATAACAATATTCTGCAACACACTATCGATCACTCGATTCACAACGATTATACATATTTCGAGCTCCGCACAGCACGACAGTTGAACAAGAAGTGCCGCCCCACTGGGCCGTCACCCGTTTTAAAGCATCGGTTTTTGTAAACAAGGTGGGGTGATCAGGTGACGACATAGCTTCGACAATCGTATTAAATATACGTTAAAACACTTTAATTTTAACAAAATGTTATTAAATAATTCTAAAATTATAATAATAAAATAGGAATAGCTTTTATTTGTTATTGCTCTTAAAAAATCACAATAAAACGTTTAGTTATTTACTTAATCAGATTTTAAGTTCCTGTTATTGCTTAATCTACAAAAATAGTTATTATGTCGATCGGATGTTAACCGAAATACATCAAATATTCACCAAAAACAGTTAACATTTAAAAAATAATCTATCACACTCGTATGCCTTCTGAGTTCGATATCAACACTATCGCTATTGGAACAATAGTAATAGGTAAGAAACAAAACACATTCTTATAAAGGGTGTAAAACACCTCTTCACGAAACCGAAAGGCACTTGTTCTCCCCATCATTGCGATCTTTTTTTTTGTTCCACACCATACCTTTTTTTTTTTAGGATCGGAAATCATCAAATGAATTCTCTCACTCTAGGTGGAGCGGGAGGGAGTGTCAGACTTTTACTGACTAAAACCCATCCATGTTCCTTCCTCGCCCTTTATGTTCCGGGGCCGCGGTATCTCTTTCGAACAGGCCCGCAACCACGGCAAGCTTCGGCCCTTGCGGGCCCCTCCCCTTATGCTGACTTCTCTTTGAGGCGCGCGTGGAACACGAACGCGCCGTCGACACGGCCTGTCGTCGTCGTTAGACGGACGGACGGCTAGCTAGCCCATAGCCAACCGTCCATAGGCTCGCATCTACGGTGGCCGGTAGCCACCACGTGGCCCCCGACGCCCGGTGCGTCTCCCGCGGCGGCTGGGAAGAGAGGCTCTCTCCCTCTCTCGTTCCCCCACCTCCTTCGCTAGCATGACTGCTTCGCAGAAGGAGGTGACGGCTTCCCATTCCGTCTCGCTCCGGACCATGGATTGAACCAGGGCCGGACGCGAGAGGTCGCCGCCGCCGGCGCCGATCGCCGCTACGAGGACACGGCGGTGCTCCGCCCACGCAGGGCAGACTTCCACCTTGTGCTCCACCGTGTCCTCCGGTCGATCCTCGCAGTGGAAACATCCGGGCGTTTCTTCCTGCCCGATTCGGTGCAGGTACCTCCCGAAACATCCGTGTCCGGTGAGGACCTGCGTCAGGCGGAAGGTGAGGACGCCGTGGCGCCTCTCAAGCCACTCCTCAAAGAGGGGACTTACCGCCACTATCGTGGCGTGCCCTGCACGGGGTTGCGACAGTCGCTCTCTCCATGTCGCCATGAGATCACACCGGATCGCGCCTATTACAATTGATCCAATAGCGATAGTGTCGATATCGAACTCAGAAGGCATACGAGTGCGAATAGTCCTATTGCACTCGTATGCTTTCTAACTAACAGTACCTACGGAGGCATTTCATACTTCGTAACAGGGTAATTTCGAACTGGCGTTCATCGCACTCGTATGCTTTCTAACCAACGATACGTCGGCCTTGCATACTTCGCTCCAGTGAACTTTCGAACTGGCGTATCCCAGGTATGGTGTAAAACAAAAAAAAAGATCGCAATGATGGCAAAAACAAGTGCCTTTCAGCTTCGTGAAGAGGTGTTTTACACCCTTTATAAATAAAACACTTCCTTACTGATCACAAAAGTCTAACACAAACAACTCAAAAGTCAGGCGTAACCGTACACAATACCTTCTCGTATACACTCCACCTATTTTATATCGCGCACCGAGCAACGTTTTACATCTGTCAAAAGTTGGGACGTGTTCACCATCTGTTCGTAAGTAGGCGCAGAATTTACGCGTACCCTGTTCTGATTCATACGCAAAGGTATGTTATGTAGGTGTATATAGCTACGAGCTCGATGTATAGGTACTTAGACTTCTCAAAATTCAAAAGCAATTTTCTCGTGGTAACACGATTGTGATGTGATAAAAACTAACGGTAGTAGTATGGGTAATAGTGTTAATAGTGGCTGTAAACTGTGGTTGTAAAACATCAAATTGCAATGATCGCCTCGTTGGTCATTTTTTTTAGGATGGGAAATCATCAAATGACTTCTCCCACTCTGGGCGGAGCGGGAGGGAGTGTCAGACTCTTACTGACTAAAACTCATCCATGTTCTTTCCTCGCCCTATATGTTCCGGGGCCGCGGTATCTCTTTCGAACAGGCCCGCAACCCCGGCGAACAGGCGCGCAACCCCGGCGAACAGGGCCGCAACCCCGGAGAGGCCCGCTAACCCCGGACAGGCCCGCAACCCCGGACAGGCCCGCAACCTCGGGAGCATGAGGTCCTGGGTTTGATTCCCGGGTCGAGCAAAATGTTATTGACGACCCGAATAGCGTAGTGGTAATGAAGCTGCCTTATGTTCTTAGGGAATCGTTCTTTCGAATTCTGGTAGGAGCAAATGTTTGTGTGATGAGCACGGACATTTGTTTCCGAGTCATGGATGTTTATTATGTATAATAAGTATGTATTTACACACAAAAAGTATCTATGTAGTATATCAACTATCTGGTGTCCACGACATAAGCCTCGTTGCTTAGTGTGGCACTAGATGGCGCTGTGTGTAAAATGTCCAGCGATATTTATTTATTGCATTTCTCAGTGCCACGGAGTCTGTATTTCTGCCCGGTTGATGTCAATAGGCACGCCCCCTATCACATGAGACTTAAACATAACTGGCGAAATATGTGTGTACTTGTAAGTCACACCTCTGCTTTACCCTTTAGGATTACAAGTTTGATGTTATGTCATCATCATCATCATCATCGGCCCATTAACGTTCCCACTGCTGGGACAGGCCTCCTATATGAGAGGGAAGGGGCTATAATCCACCACGCGGGCCCAGTGCGGATTGGTAGATGTCACATGTCTTCGAATTTATGGTTGTAGGACATGCCGGTTTCCTCACGATGTTTTCCTTAACCGTTTTGAGAGCAGTGGTGATGAAATAAAAGTAATGCGCCTGCCTGGGTTCGTACCCACGACTCACTAAGTCGGGGCCGCCACCACTGGGCCACCGATAACATCAGTCAATGTTATGTTTGAAATTCAAATCAGTACGGAGAACCTGTCAAGCGATTGCCTATATTTCACACCTCGTAAGTGATCCGCGGTTTTACCGATTTATATTTACTTGGATCGCATGTTTCTTATGTAGGTACTATCTTCGGTTCGTAGTACATTTGTCGCGTTAAAAATGACTGAGTTTATACATGTTAGTGTTCTTGACTGTAGAAGGTACCCTAAATGAAAGAGTTTGACGAATATATCTTGTTTTACGTGGATGAGCAATACAAATGAAGGCACTGCTGAGGACTTTTTACCATTTGAAGTTACATAAAAGGTGTAATAAGAGTCTTAATGAAATACTGCTTTAAGCACTGTTTTGTTGAAAGCGCAATATAAATTAAAAACACGGAAGATATCCCGTAAGTGACATTTCAAGTTTACTCTTACGAAGCCGAAAGGCACTTGTTCTCCCCATGCTTTTTTTGTTTTCTAGACCAAACCTGGGAAACTTCTAGTTACGGAGAAATTGGGGGTCAAAGTTCCAAGTTTTTTTTCTTAAATTACATGTAATCTAAGAACTTTAGACACCTCTACGGCCCACTCACTATTCATTCCATCCATCCACCAGCACAATGTTTTGAGTGCGGTACATTAAATTTTACCATAAAACATGATTTTTCATCCCAAAAAAAGTCGTTTTCCAGAAATATATTTTGCGTAAAGTTACTCAGTTTGATTTACAGTTTACATGAGTCTGTTTACACCCTGTATGTGAGTTCTGATTTATACACAGTGGTTTATTATGTGGGTATCTACATGTAAATCAGGGAGTCGAGTTTATATTTATCTGGCGAAATCAATATAAATGCGTGACATTTCTTGCGTTTTGTGGGAAGAAAAAGTAAAAAGTCGAAGTCGTCTTGTTTTTTTTTTCTATTGACGATTGATGCTATGTAGAGATTGATGGCGAATATTATTTATTTTCTTTTTGTCTGTTGGCAACGTCGCTAGTCTATTGGGGATATTATTACCAGTTGACAGCGTTGAGGACAAGTTTTTGACGCCATTTTTGTTTAGGGCCAAATAAATGGAGACGTTATAACACGAACCA
Organism: Xestia c-nigrum; assembly: GCA_916618015.1. Classification (NCBI taxonomy): domain Eukaryota; kingdom Metazoa; phylum Arthropoda; class Insecta; order Lepidoptera; family Noctuidae; genus Xestia; species Xestia c-nigrum. The sequence goes on along the minus strand of OU745245.1, from coordinate 4,362,360 downwards.
TTTTTTAAGTACTGGTAGGAAAATACCTAACACCCAACTGAGCTAATATAATATGACCTTTGTTTGATTCATTTATTAAGGTTTTTTGGCACCGACTTCTGAAGCTAAAGATATTTTTTACTTTTTTGTGGTTCACCTTGTGCTTACCCCTTGACAGCGTATGGACTGGTGTAAACAATAGACAGACAATAGATTTCAGGAATCAAAGTCCATTTGCTATCATTTATTGAGGAGTGACGGTACCTATCTCCGAAGTTCGTCATCAGATTTTCATCAAATTGAAATGGAACTACTTTAAGAAAGTATTCTTCCAAAAACTATACAAATCGCATCAAGTGTGCCTATACAATTTGAAGAGTTCTCTCTATTTCTCCAGGATCCCATCATCAGATCCTGACTAGATGATTATGTGACCTTGGAAGTATACCCTTTCAAACAAAAGAATAATAATTCAAATCGGTCCAGCCATCTTCGAGTAATCGGGGAACACATAAAAAAAGGGGTTTCGACGAATTGAGAACCTCCTCCTTTTTGAAGACAGTTAATAATGTAAAGCATTGAACTTGATTTTAATGCACTCAAAGGTACAAACATGCACAAAAATCTAAAATATATACAGAAGCATTTTTAAATAGACTGAGGTTATAATAAAACCAAGTTTTGCAACGACTGTAGTTTTAATGAATTCCCGGTATTCCAGCTATTTGATTTGTGTCAGTATTGACCACCGTTCAGTATTGGTATTTTGTGAGATATTCTGTTAACAACTTATTCAGCATTTTTGTTAATAAATGCTATCGCTGAACAATATTTGATTTTCATTGACCGATTCCGAATAAATTGTGTAGCTATTTGATTTTAACCCGGTGAAGTATGAGATTTTGCTGTAGTTATAAGCTTTTGTGAGTGATTATCGATAACTTTAGAATACACAAAATTGTAATAAACTTCGAGTCTTATCTGCTATTAGTAACTATCTTGGCGTTATCCTACTCTAAGCTTACACGTGTATTCAATTATTTATCCTCGTGTATTAACTTAACAAATAAATTAAATGGAATATTTAGTGTAACCATGGCATAACATCATAAATTACGTTTTTTATAAGTGTTTGTTGTATGAAAAGTCCAACCTATCTTTACCGGACGGACAGTATCCGGATATTATTCATCAATAAATGACTCCATCACATGACCCAGTTACTAGAAACCAAATCATTTTACAGAAGTAATGAAATTCGGAACAGATTTGCTGGACAGAAAAAATACGCAGACAAAAAAATTATAATGCTAAATGCTAATAACTTAACTAATAACAAAAAGAAGTGTAGTACCAACTTCCACGTTTCTAACTTTAAATATAACCAACCTCCATACAAACTTTCATCTCCTAATTTTCAAAAATCTTTTCTTAGTGCTCAGCTTCGTAATTTAAGAAAATTTTGTATTAACATACATAGACACACCCGGCTCACCGTCACAGGACACACATAAACGTCATAATACGAGGACGGAGCGCGGACAAGGCGCAGATGGGACGCCGTCGCGACTTTTTAACGCACATAGTAAAGACGAGGCACAGACGAGGCGCCGGCGTGACGGTTGGCGTCACGAGAGAAAATACGTGCACACCCCGCCCGCACCCCCTTTCTCGCCCGTCCCTCGTCCGCTCGCGCCCGGCGGCGCCCGTGCCTCGTCTTAAGTCGTCTTTTCTATATGCTTTACAACAGGGCGCAGACGCGTCGTTTCCGCGCCCGTCCGCGCCCTTTCTATTCTGTGGCTTTGCGACGCGACGTTTCTATATATTTTCTATGAAAAAGACGCGGTTTTCTGTATGACTTGCGCCTAAATCTATGCATTGTATCAATAACAGTATACAGGGTGCAAGAGACACCAATGTACAAACGTATTTAGTACATAATACATAACAAATGTTTCATCTGTAGTTTAAAAAAATATATATCTTTTCCATACATTTTGGCCATGTAGATTTTGATACCACCGATTTTTTTTGCTCAAAAAAACTGGAGAGCTCGTGGTTAAATAATAACAGTCACTCGGGTCGATCTTTGGGTTAAGCTGTGCTTGCCTAGGTTGGTCTGTGGATGGGTGACCGCCCATTACAACCGAGTTTCCTCCGTGCCTCAGAAATAACGTTAAACTGTTAGTTTCGGCTGTCATTTGCAGATCTTTGACGTTGTTCAGTCGTTACAGGTAGTCAGCGGCCCAAAAGTCTAAAAAGGCTAGAGGCAGATGATATATATATAATACTAGCTGACTCGCGCAACTTCGTCTGCGTCTCGTAATTTGAGATTTAAACTATCCTATCTCTCAAGTTGGATCGAACTGCACATGGTGTGCGAATTTTATTATAATCGGTTAAGTGGTTTAGGAGTCCATTGAGGACAAACATTGTGACACGAGATTTATATATATTAAGATTATGATTAATCCGTAACACACTGTTACAGTAATGAGAAAGTTTCGGTTACGTTCACGTGCTGAAGTTCCGCCATAGCGTGGTACCAGTTGTTACATTTCATGTAAAAGCAAAGTTTTTTGTTCGGAAACTGGGACCGGTATACATACAGTGTACATGTGATGTAGGGTAGGAAATAACTTACTTATTGGCGTGACCAGAATGTTTGAGCATTGGGACTTGTATTTGAAGGAAAAACCATTTTGTAGCTACTTTTTCCTGGTTGTAGAGGTAGAGAATTATGTTGAAGGAACAAGTTGTGTACGAGTATCTAAAAAAAATCGTCTAATTGGAGAAAGTAGATATTTTGTGGTAACATAGGAAAAGCTTGCGAAGATATTTTGAGGGTCAGAGCGGTTACAATAAATATAAAATAAATAAATATCGCTGGACATTTCACACATCGCCATCTAGTGCCATACTAAGCAAGGCTTGTGTCGTGGTCACCAGACAGTTGATGAACTACTTATTATGTACTTTTTTTTGGTTTGTAAATACATACTTATTATACATATAAACATCCATGAATCGGAAACCAACTGTCCATGCTCATCACACAAATATTTGCTCCTACCGGGATTCGAACCAGGACCCTAAGAACGTAAGGCAGCCTTACTACCGCTGCGCCATTCGGGTCGAAATAATATTGAAAACATGTGGTTTGCAACTTGTGCATTTTCTTTTTGCGTTGTGTATCCAACTGGACCCCGTACCCTAGTTTTTCTAAAAGCACCAGTGGCCCATTAGAGCAGCGAAGGCCCAGTGGTGGCGACCCCGACTTACGAGCAGTTAGTCGAGGATTCGAACCCAGGTAGGTGCATTTATACCTTGTATAATTTATTTCATTACCACTGCTCTGAAAACGGTGAAGGAAACCATCGCTAAGAAGCTGGCAAGTCTAAGAACCAAAAACTGAAAGACATGTGACCTCTACCAACCCGCACTGAGCACGTGTGGTGGATTATAGCCCATTCTAACTCTCCATGTGCTAGGTTCTGTAGGGTTTTAAATAGTTGTAGTGATATCGTAGATTTTTTCACCATGATTCTCTCAATAAGCAAAAATATAAATTTATGAACTGTTTATCAGATTTGTTGTAAAAGTTGTTGTTAAAGTTATTGGACTGTGTACTTAACATTTCAAGGAAATTCTGCTTTTAATACTTAGCATGTAAGTTATTGATTCATAGTTGTTTATTTTACTGAGTTTACTTGTACATTATGTAGCTTAAGATATTATAATTAGTTTCTTTTTTTGTCCATGTGGTGTTTACCTTTAAGTAATTGTTACACTTTGAAAAGTTTAAATGCATGTTTTATCTGTGTTTGTAAATTAGTGTAAACAATTGTTGGTAGACCTAAGAAATAAAATAAAATAATAAAAAATTAAAATTCCCTCTCATAAGGAGGAGGCCGGTGTTCCAGCAGTGGGAACAATAAATCGCTAATTATGCTATGTCAGTCTACCAAGACACGGAAGATACAACATTTAATTATATTATGCATTTATGTTCATGTATTGCCGGAAACGACCGAAAAAAACCAGTTTTATTAATTCAGATACAACTAAGATAATACCCAGTTTACGGAACTCTAAACCTGCTTGTGTTTCCGCGGCAATGGTTCCGTAGTGGGTGCTTACGACGTATGTTTATGATGCTCATTTTTTAGCTGTCGACCACATTCATATCAAGCTATTGCTCGGTTAAACTCCGCATGAAAATCGGATAAACAGAATCATTAAAATGATGAATTTGTGAGTAAATTTTATACGTGTAAGACGTTTAATTTTTATTAAAATACCTGTATTCGAGGAAACACCGTGTTGTGTTGACGAGTAGGATACGTTACTCTTGTCATAAAAGTGATTGCGGAAGAATATCTTAATTATTTTTGGTATTTATTTTTCAGAAAATGTTCCTTAGGATTAAAATCACGAAGAAAGAAAATAAAGCTACTCTTCTCTATTGCTAATTACCTTTAGAATAATACCAGTGTAAACAATTGTTGGTGAACCAATAAATAAATAAATAAATAAATAAATAAATAAAGAGGTTAATTCTGATTTTCGTACAAAGTTTATTTTATACAACATCTCCCAGTGCGTAATCCAATCCAAATTACCTACTACTTTTCATGATTTCTGAGGGTTCCGCATCTGAAGGGTAAACAAACGGTACCCTATCACTAAGCTCCCACTGTCCGTACTTCTGTCTATCAGCGGGCAAAATCTCTGATCCATTATAGGCAATAGTTGAAATTTTCTCAGAATGTGCATTTCTGTTGCCGCTGTACCAAAAACTAATACAAGGAGGACTGGTAGAGAATGCCATTTTCAATTAAGTCCGCCTCTGTACTTTGTGCTTGAAGTGTTAAACAAATAAAAAAAAAATGATAAATAAACTAAACAAATAAATAAATTTAAAAAACAGGTTACATTAAGGGGCCGGCGGAGCATGCGTATTTCATACAAATGGCATACCAAAATTATTTGTAAATCAAACATATTTTTAAGGTAATGTGTATTTATTTCGATTGGATTACAGAATATCTATGTTCCCACATATATTTTTTGAGAGGACAATGAGAAAAAGAAGAGATATGAGGAATTTTCAATTTCTATAGAAAACATATGTTTCTTATTACTCTTGTTAATATTAGTGTACAATCAAAATATATATTTGGGAACCTAGATATTCTGCAATTCAATCGAAATAAATACACATTACTCTGTATTAATTTACAAATTATTTTGGTATTACGTTTGTATGAAATACGCATGCTCCGCAGGCGTCTTAAATTAAACAAAACTCCCGACACACGTAGGGTCATAATTTTACAAGCCCTTTTATTTGATAGAACCCATATTGAGGGAGTTGTGAAAAAAAATGTAATTCACCATTTTGTGGCGGCCATCTTGATATGATTTTTATCAAGCATAGCTAAGAACACTCTCGACTAATTCACATTTGAAACAAAATAAAATAAAAAAAGACGTGTGGTACTCGGGGACTGCCGCGGTAAACCTATTGCACAGCATTTTTTATCAACTTATGCAATTATGATTATTTATTTATTTTATTTTTCCGTTTTTTGCCAGCTCGAGGACCAAACGTAGACTGAAAGTTCAGGCTCGACTTCCCATCACGATGAAATTATGAATTTTATAATGATGGTTCCACACAAACATACACAGACACATCAAACGTATAACACCCCGTCGGTTTTGCGTCGGGGGTTAATAGAGGGGGTTCCCCTACTGCTATGGTACGGAACTCTTTATGCGTGAGTCTTTCTCGTACTTGTCCGGTATTTCCTGTAATGTAGATTCACAGTAACCTCGTTCAAACTTTAAGCTTCGAACACACCCTGTACATAATTTTCCCTGAATGTTTACCCGTATGTATTTACGTGAAAAACATTACCCTCATTTTAGCTCCGCCGAAGTCAGGCAAAAACTCAGTCGACTTAGAAGATTTATGACTTAGCACCAAGATAAATAAGTGTGTATGTATGTAGGTGTAGATACTGTGTTTATTTAGTTCTTTTTAGGAATGTTAACAAAGGTGAGGTGTCCTTAAAATGTATTTTGAAGTGTATTGCTTAGTTTTGTTGTTGCGTTTTGTGAAACTATCACAAAGCGAATATCTTTGAAGACCCGAGTTGAGATGATTAATATTTTTCCACTCTAACACTTTTACTACTGATTGTACGTTTTAGTGACGTGGGACGAGTTGCAGAAAGGAATATTATTTGCTTTTGATTTTCATCAACTCGTCCCAAATGGGCCGTGGGCATGTGGGACGAGTTGCTGAATTACTCGAATAGCGCACCGGTAGTGAGGCTGCCTTACGTTCTTAGGGTCCAGGGTTCGAATCCCTGTAGGAGCAAATGTCTGTGTGATGAGCATGAACATTTGTTTCCGAGTCATGGATGTTTATATGTATACGTATGTTTTTGTTTATATGTGTGATTTTTTTATTATTTATAACTAGTATGTATTTACAAATGAAAAGATCTAGGGAATAATTAGTTTTAGTTAACTAATTTTGTCCCAAAATTATGAAGTTTCGTTACTCAGGGCTAGTAACACGCAATCAAATAATTGAATTATTACTTTACTTTAATATAAATACTTTTCCTATTCTGGCAACAATATCACTTACCTCAAAGTCACTGTCGCAGCAGCCATTGCGTTTTCACTGTAGTCGTGAAGTTTAGATCTATCAAGTGAATATTTACAAAAAAATACCTCAGGGTGATAAACGACTATTATTGTGGTAATTTTATTATGTTTTTTGTTTACTGTTCACGCACGATGTTGAAAACGTGCGTATTGCCATTACAAGTACTATTCCTTTTAATCCATTTCAAATTCCTTTATTAAATACAATTATTTATATTACTAAAGCGTAGGCGTTCCGTTTTTTGGGCACCTACCTACACTACTACTACGTCATGACTCAAAAATCCTCATATCGTCTTCGGACAGCCAATGAGAGGTTCTGGAGGGATGCCACCGAAGAAGCACCAATAGGAGCAGTCCACGAAGACCTCGGAATCCTTCTCCGTGGAACATTGACCGCTCGGTTTTTCATTGACATGAATAGCTTTTTATTTTATTTTTATTGTTGACATGATAATTGTTTTTTTTTAGTCTTAGTAACTTATTTTGTTTTTAATTTCTATCCAATTTTTGTTATTTTAAATTTATTGCAATGTTATTTTTCTTTGATTACTTAATTTTTCGTTATTTTATGAGAATGTTTGAGTTAATAACACTTCTGGACGTTTGCACGTCACATCATGTGGCAAACATGCTGTACCTAATAATGTTGTTTTGTTACCATCTTGCATGCATGTATTTTTATTGTGTATGTCACATGTTTAGCAAATAAATATTATCTTATCTTATCTTATCTATCTAACCACATTCAAATCTTAACCTTGCTCTGTATAGCTTCATACTCAACTCATAAAATATTGAACCGTTTTTCAAATGTACCGTTACTAAAGAAATAAACCATTTTTATTTGGAGAAACTAAGAATTATCATTCAAATTCCACAACCACAAACTGAAGAGGAAGGCGCTTAACGCAAGAACATTTACTTATTATGTTATTTTCTATTTCTTTTGTATTATTTTATCAAAAACGTTCAGTGCTTGCATAGTTTACACGTGGATTACGTTGAAATAATTTTAGAGTTTAAAGTTTCTCAGATTTTGGTCTCATTTTCGTTACGTTACGAAACTGAGAAATTGTTAAGCTTAGTTCACAAAGACGTAAAGTACAGTAAATTTTCACGTATTGATATTTTGAAATGGCTACTTAATTTTATATAAATAATATTTCATTTGCTAATTCAAGTACCGATTTTTTAAAGAAGTTTTTTAAATAATCTAATTAAGACTGTTTAGCCAAATACAACATTATTTTTTGTTTACACTAAACCCGAAAAGGGGTCATTGTACTCATCATTTTGAACAACTTTTTCTATGGGACGAACCTTGAAATCGCGAAAAAAAATCAGCTGTTCCCTACATTTGTTCGTTTAACTCGTCAAAATGTAGGGAACAGCTGATTTTTTTTCGCGATTTCAAGGTTCGTCCCATAGAAAAAGTTGTTCAAAATGATGAGTACAGTTTAGTGTAAACAAAAAATAATGTTGTATAATCACGTATTTTATTCGTCCAATCCATGTGTACTATACCTTATGACATCAGTTTCGTGACGGAGATGCTCAGTATCGTTACCTATCAGTTTAGTTACAAATTTAAAATATACACTTTTTCTGAGTATGACCGACAAGTAGTCAGCCAAGTCAGTCAGTAAGTCTATCATTCAGTCTTATTAAGGGGATCGTATTACCCAGTTACTTGTGTCAGGTCAGCAGGTCAGATAGACAGTCGCTCCATGTAATATATTTGTATTCAGCTGCATCCGGTAAGACTGATAAGCCGACCCATTCCTAGTTTGGGAAAAGGCTAGGCAAATAATGAGTTATTTTTTAATCTTTACTAATATTATAAAGCAGAAGAGTTTGTTTGTTTGTTTGAACGCGCTAATCTCAGTAACTACTGGCTCGAATTGAAAAATTATTTTTGCGTTGGATAGTCCATTTATCGAGGAAGGCTATAGGCTATATAACATCACGCTATGACCAATAGGAGCGGAGCAGCAATAAGAAATGTTGCAAGAAGGAAAAAGCTTCCGTTGAGCAGGCGATGCGTTGCGATATCAAGACTTCACGCGAACGAAGTTGCGGGCAGAAGCTAGTATTAAATGAGCCTACTCTAGACCTCAATCTGTTTGTTGTTGTTTGTTTTTCTCCAAGCCAAAGATCACAACCTGGAACTGACTATGGCATTACCATTCATGTTTGTCCAAATTATTCCCCCTACAACTTTACAAATAACTGTGGCTGCCAGAATATACAACAAGTCAGATCCACAAAATATTTGGGCATACTTGTTGACCAAAGACTGTCGTGGCACCCTTTTTTTTTTTTTTTTTTTAGGATGGGAAATCATCAAATGACTTCTCCCACTCTGGGCGGAGCGGGAGGGAGTGTCAGACTCTTACTGACTAAAACCCATCCATGTTCCTTCCTCGCCCTTTATGTTCCGGGGCCGCGGTATCTCTTTCGAACAGGCCCGCAACCCCGGCAGTCGTGGCACCCTCACATTGAGATCCTCATAAAAAGGATCAGGAAGCTCATTTGGGTCTTCAAAACTTTACGTCATATTATGCCCGCCCCACTTATAAATAAGATCTATATAGCTCTGGCGCAATCTATAATAACTTACTGCATTCCGATATGGGGTGGAGCCTCCAAAATGAAATTCCTCGATCTGGAAAGAGCTCAGAGATCACTTATCAAGGTGATATATTTTAAACCTTTTAGGTTCCCCACAACAGACCTCTATAAAGTCAGCAATTTGCTTTCAATTAGAAAACTTTATGTTTTAAATATGACCTTAACCCTGCATAAATGTCTTCCTTTTGACCCAGCTACTCAGAGCAGAAGGCGTAGAGATATTGTGGCCTACTCTTCAGGGGTTCGATCGGTTTTTGCTAGACGTCAATATGTTACTCAATCCACCTACATCTATAATAAATTGAACCTTACGTGTGAAATATATCCCATGCGGTTATACGACTGCAAAAGAACAGTTGGTGATTGGTTAAGATCTCTAACATATGAAGAAACCGAAAACATTCTGATCAGGGTAGGCTAACATGGTGGATAATTATGCATACACATACGCACGCACAAACATACACACACACACACACACACACACACACACACACGCACGCACGTACACAAATACACACGCACGCACAAAACACACACACCTAATTCACTTCACTCCTCACACATCGAGAGCTAATCAGATAACTATTATTTATTTAGTTTAACATTTCAAATCTTTATTATTATTATTATGTTTTATTTATTTTTTTATTTTTTCTTTAATTTATTTTGTTTTCCTTTTTAATAAATTGTATTTTGTTTTGTTTTTTAACTTCATTTACATTGTTAGGATACCACTTACGGGAAGAGTGAGACAGCTCCAACACAAGTACTATTGTAACTTACTGGGGCTGCCTCAGTTTATGTATGACACAATGATTGAGAAGTAATAAATATTTTTGTATTTTTTTGTATTTGTAATCTATGTGACAGACGTGAGATTGACGATGGAACGCCACTTAAGGCGACTAGATGAGCTAAATTTGCAACTCTATTTGTGGTGGTTCAAACTTCGTTTGAAATGCTGTTAGAATAAAATTCTAATCAGCTTGCACTACAAAGCGGTTGTTACGTCAGTCACTGCAGGCCAAATAGCGCAAAATTAGTGGTTTCGATCGATATACAAAAAAACTATTGATTTGATTAAAAAACCGGTTATTACGTCAGTCACTGCGGGCCAAATAGCGCGAAATTAGTGGTTTCGATCGATTTACAAAAAAACTATTGATTGGATTAAAAAACTAAAACAGTAAAAAACTATTGATTGGATTAAAAAACTAAAACAGTAAAAAACTATTGATTGGATTAAAAAACTAAAACAGTATCATGCTAATATATTGCGTGAAGAATTATTTACCAAAAAATCAGAATGATCGCATGTATATTAGTATGTTTTTTTTTGTTTTAAAGATATTGTTGGAGATAAGTGCGTGATTTTTTTATCGAGTCAAATTAATTGTATCATGTTTTCAAAACAGTATCATATATCCTGAAGAATACCATAATATATTTTGCTGGTTTTGTTTATAGCAGTGAATCATATACTTTTATTTATTATAAAACTCGCGTTTAGCTCATGTAATCGCCTTAAAATGAGAAAATTAGTCTTTTATTTTAACAAATTTCCAAGTAAAACTGCATGCAATTTAAACTTTTAAAAAATCATTTAGTCCAGCGTCCAACAGCTGTTCAAACAAGAGTCTAGTTCAAATAAGATACGGCACGGAATTATTGATCAGTACTGAGTGCGTTTCAATTAGTACCGCGTTGGAGTTAAGGAGAATACGATAGTTATAGTGATTGGAAATTAATTTGGGAAGTGTTTCTTGTTATTCGTGTTTGTACCCGATGTATTATTCTGTTCAATAACTAGCTACAAAAGTATCGGATGATGCTGAAGTTGCCGATCCTTTAATAAATTATTCTCATTTAGCTACAAATATGAAGCAACAACATAATATTTAATTAATTTACTCGTTATTTATTTATTTGTATACAGGGTGTAAACAACCTTATCACGAAGCCGTCAATCAAGCATTTTGTACGTCAAACTAAGTAACTTAAGTAAAAATATTGTTGGGAAACGACTTTTATTTTGGGTTAAAAAATTATGTTTCGTGATAGCTCGTGGCTAAATAATAACAGCCGCTCAGGCCGATATTAAGGTTAAGCCGTGTTTGCCTAGGTTGGTCTGTGGATGGGTGACCGCCCTTACATACCGAGTTTCCTCCGTGCCTCGGAGAGCACGTTAAGCAATTGGTTCCGGCTATCATTTGTCCATCTTTGGCAGTCGTTACAAGTAGTCAATGGCCCAAAAAGTCTGACAACCAGTCTTACTAAGTGGTATCGTATTACCGGATTGTGGAGGTCAGATAGGCAGTCACTCCATGTAAAATACTGGTATTAGGCTGCATTCGGTTAGACTGGAAGCCGATCCCAACATAGTTGGGAAAAGGCTAGACAGATGATGAGATTATTCACCGTCGGCCTCCAACGAAGTTTCTCTAGTATCTGGTACTGGCTTGCTATTAGCGCAGCAACAAGAAACGTGTATTTCTTAAAAAGGAAACTATGTAATGGGTGGCCACCCATCCACAGACCGACTTAGGTAAGCATAGCTTAACCTAAAGATCAACCCGAGTGGCTGTTATTAGAAAAAAGAGACTGCTGAAGGAAAAACAAGTATAATCTATAAATATGAGTATTGAAACTGTTTAACTAACTAATCAACAATGTATTGCCCCAACCCCTACTTATTTGGGGGCGACGCAGCAAGTCTTCTTCTTTCTTACTTGTCTATTAATTGAACATCAATCTCATCAGATACCTCCTTTATTGCCATGTCGTCTATCACGCATACCATCTATAGTTTCTTTGGTCTTCCTCTACACTCGTAGCCATACACAGTCATTCTCGAAATTTCACGACATTTTCCTCATGCCTCCGCATCACCTGTCCACGTTAACCGTTTACCAAACCACTTTTCAGTCACCTCTGCCACTTACAGACTTCCTCTTATGTACTCATTTCTTATTTTATCCATTAAAACACGACTAAGTATTCAGTGCAAATGTCAGCGTCACATTGTAAAAAACCGTTAGATTGTAAAATAACTAGAGAGATTGTAAACTCTCGAAAGAATGTCAAATGCACATACTGCTTACAATATGACGCATTATTTTTCGGTAGATTATAATCTAACGAAGTGAAACCGTAATAATGTGAAATGTATGCGATGGAAGTCTACTCGCGCGGTGTGGAGGAGGGGGAGGGGAAAGAGGGGTCCCCCTTCCCCCATCGTACCACTCTCATGAAAAGATAATGTACCACTCCTGAGAAATACCGATTAATGTATCCTAACCTCAAAACACTTTATATTCCCCTAAAAAGCGTAGACAACGGAGCTCCTATTTCGGTCTGCAGAGTTTAAAGATATTAAAGAATAAGTGAAAAATGTTATTTCCAAAATATATATTTGTGAAGTCCAAACAAGCAGATCAAAAAAAACAACCCATAGCAACGTCACAGATATAGGAAAACGTAAAAGGTATAAAGCAGCTAGATGCGCTCTACACTAGAAGTGCTTCCTTAACATTCCCTCTTCTTCAAGCCGAACTCTTCACAGAGCCTTACCAGTCTCGGTTTGTAAACAGGCTTCGTAAAAATGTCGGCAAGTTGTTCTGTAGTCGATACTTGCTCTATGGTTATATCCTTCTCGGATACACACTGTCGCACATAGAAGTGTTTCAGTTTTATATGTTTCGTCTTGCGGTGCTGCTCGTATGGAGGGTTATATGCGAGCTTAATTGCAGACTCATTATCGATTCGCAAAGTAGGCGTATCTAGGTTGATTTTTAGATCTTGAAACAATCTCCTCAACCAAACCATTTCACGACTAGCCTCACTGGCTGCAACTATCTCCGCTTCTGTGGATGATAGAGAAACCATGGATTGCTTAGAACTTCGCCAGGATATTGCTGAGCCAGCATACAGGCATACAATCCCGCTTGTTGAGCATCCGCTCGCTTCGTCTCCGCCGTGATCTGCATCACTGTAACAGATGAGACGCTTTTCACCTTTATTGTACTCAAGTCCAGTATCGATGGTCCCTTTCAAATATCTAAATATCCTCTTCACCTGTTGAATATTGCCTTTGGAAGGTCTATCAAGATTTCGAGATACTACTCCAACCGCATACGCAATGTCGGTGTTGTGAAACCACCTCAAATTTAAAGTTAGCAACACTTATTTTAATATTATATAGTAACATTATTTTTAGTTAGTGGCAACACTACTCGGATCTGTCATAGATACTCTGTATTTTTTACAACGAAAAAAATATAATGAACGTCCTATTCCTCGAGCTTGTTAATTTATTATCTCCGTCTATACCCTACTTCCAAGACCTGAAGACCCCAATATTTTACATCTGGCGACCGTGAGAGAGATTTTGGAAGAAAATATGGAGAAGGCAGTCAAGTTACGAGGCGTGCTAAGAGGCCAGTTTACCAAAAAGGTGAGCGGTTTCGAAACACTAATGGCGTCGTCACAAGAAAAAGAATCCATTCAAGAAAACGAATTTCCGACAATAGAAGCCGCGTTTCGTGGACTTAAACAAATCTACGTGAAAATTGAGCAATTGGATGGTCAAATAAACGATTTGGTGCTCGCGGACTCCGATGAAAATGCCCTTGAAAAGGAGTGTGAGGAGGCGGATAAGTATAGAAGCACGTGGTTCAATATCGAATCGAAATACGATTTTAAAAAATCTAAAATAAAGAGTACTGAAACAAGCTTTGGAGATAAACAAAAGTTAAAATTACCAACTTTAGAAATACCAAAATTTGACGGAAATCTGAAAACGTGGCTACCTTTTTGGGGAAAATTTCGGAAAATAGATGCTGACAAAAATTTGGACCCAGAAGATAAATTTGTGTACCTGCTACAATCAATAGCTGTTGACACTGAAGCAAGACAGCTGGTAGAAAGTTATCCTATTACGGCTGACAACTATTATAAATGTGTTGAGCACTTAAAATCCAGGTATGCAAGGGAAGATCTGCTGACGCAACTGTATGTAAGAGAATTATTGTCACTCATAATTACTAGAGATGAAAATGCAAGCCTAACCTATCTATTTGATAATATAAGTGCTCAGTTGCGGGCATTAGAAACTTTAGGAGTCACAAAGAAAAATGCAGCTTTTATTGTGCCAATGATTGAGTCAGCGATACCAGAAGAAACACTTAAAGCTTGGCAAAGGACAGGCAGTCATAATAATGACATGGAAATTGAATTAAACAATTTACTTAACTTTCTACAGTTAGAAGTTGAAACCAACCAAAGAATAAAAATGGCTCGTGGAAATACAATATTTAAACAAACAAATACAGACAAAGAAGTTTCACAGACTGCAAGCTGCTTAGTATCTACAGAAAAAAAGGAAACATACAAAAATACATGTATTTGGTGCGACAAAGACAATCATAGCAGCGTTGAATGTTACAAAGTACAAAAACTGTCACTGACAGAAAGAAGAGATACAGTTTACAAGAAAAGAGCGTGCACAATATGTCTAAAGAAAGGGCATTTATATAAAAACTGCAAGTCATCTATTAAATGCTTGATATGTATGAAGAGACATTCTACAATTCTCTGTGCATCACAATCACAGAAGACAGCTTCAGACAAAGGAGAAAAGGAATCAAAAGAGGCATGCACTACTACAACAGCTCATGCACAAAGTGCTCAAAGTGTAACCTTATTACAAACAGTTATCGTGAACATAGAACACAGGGGGAAAACAATACCTGTAAGAACGCTTTTCGATAGCGGCTTTCAACGAAGTTACATCAAAGATGAAGTTGTGAAAAAGCTACGGTTACCATCAATAAAAGAAGAAGTACTTACCCATTCATTGTTTGGCGGTGTGCAGACGAACTCTAAGTGTCACAGTGTATACAACATCAAGATCAACAGTCTGGACAATACCTACTCAACAGTGATTGCGGCCCTAAGCCAAAATGTTTTATGTGAAAATGTACCTAAATTTGACTCCCCTAACTTACATAATTTATTATGTCAAAACCATATTACCCTGACAGACGTAGGTGAAAATATCCAGGAAATAGGTCTTTTAATAGGGTCAGACTACCTAGGGTTGTTCCTAACAGGCAAAATTATTCATCTGCAACAAAATGGGCTGGTTGCTGTCCACACTAAGCTGGGCTGGACTCTGCAGGGCAAACTAGTGAGTACAAATATAAATAACACAACAACAACTTTATTTTGCAATGACAATAACAATAATAATTTGGCAGGTTACTGGTCTTTAGAAACATTGGGAATACAGGATCCTGTGGAAATAAAGTCAAAGGAGACAGCTGCAAATGAGGTGATGGCATCTTTTGAAGAGTCTATTAAAAGGAATGAAGACAACAGGTATGAAGTAAAACTTCCATTTAAAACTGGTCATGAAGATTTATTACCAAATTATAATACTGCAAAGAGACGGCTTGATGCAACTACTCAAAAAATTATTTCTAGTGGTCAATTTATAAAATATCATGAAGTACTCAAAGAATGGCATAAATTAGGTATTATAGAAAGAGTACCAGACTCTGAAATTGAACATAACATTGGTCATTATTTACCACATAGGGCTGTGATAAAGGAGTCAAGTCTAACCTCTTCATTAAGGCCAGTCTTTGATGCCTCAGCGAAGGACCGCAATGGTTTATGTTTGAATGCTTGTTTGGAGAAAGGTAATAACATGATAGATCTTATCCCTAATTTATTAATTGGATTCCGAACAGGAGCTATAGGAGTGACAGCTGATATTCAGAAAGCATTTTTACAAATCAGTTCGCCATCTGACGATAGAAATTATTTGAAATTTTTATGGTGGGAAAATGAAAGTCTCCAAAAGGTAGTAACTTATAGACATTGTCGTGTTGTATTTGGACTTACTTCAAGTCCGTTTTTATTGGCAGCTACACTCAGGCATCATCTTAGACACACAAGTGGTCTGAATGCAGAGCTACTTAAGAGATCATGGTATGTAGATAATTGCCTCACAAGTTTGGATACTGAGAAGGAAGTTTTAAATTTTATTAAAGAATCTAAACAGATAATGCAGTCTGCCAAGTTCAATCTACGTATGTGGGTGACATCTCCTCTGAAAATAAATGAAGCAGGTAAAGATATAATTTCCATTTTAGGCCTTAATTGGGACACATTGTCTGATAAATTATTTTGTAACACAGCCAACTTACCTGGCTTACCTTTTGGGGGGTATAGACTGTTCGCGTCCGCAGGCTTGACCATCTTAGCCACTAACATAACCACCCTGCACGTGCCCCCTGGGTGGTGCCAAATGAACAGCAACGCCGAGTCACAGGCGGCGGTCAAGTAACCTGTTTCTGGGCTGCCACTAGCCTAGAGGGACTAAATCCCCTATAAAAGTGTGGTCGTGATGCCTTGGGAAAGCATTATGCATATACTCCCAACCCCCTTTTAATATGAAAATGTCTGATAACGATAATGCGATGTCATGCGATCCGGCCAACCCCCGGCGCTCGCAGGTACCCGGGCCTGCGAGTGTGAAATTTGTTACCGAAGACCTCTCAGGGGTGGGCGACCAGGCCCCTGTGTTGGTAAATGCACCTGGCAGCAGTAGCAGCAGCAGCAGCAAAAAGCTTGTTCAGCAAGCCTTCCATCCAGGCTTGTTTATGAGACCAAGATCTTCATCTCTGGGGAGTAATAAACAAATCGAAGCTCGTCCAACTTCTAGTAATCAACCTTTGACCTATGATACAGAGACGGAGACCACATCTATTTGCCCCCCAATATGGCAAAGAGTTCCTATCAGCAGAAATCCTAAGAGAAAAAAGATCTCAAACAGTCCCGAAACAGTAAAAACATCAAACAGCTTCGATGGTCTGTCAATTGACCTTACCGAACCTAATGATATACCGAAAGATAAACAACCCCCTAAACCGCCACCAATAGTCCTATATGGTATAGAAGACGTCAATAAACTCACTGAACTAATTGAAACTGTTGTTGACAAGAACCAGTTTACTTTTAAGATTGTCAACCGAAGCCAGTTAAGAATAAGTTGCTTAGAGATTGAAAGCTATAAACAAATTATAAAACTAGTAAGAGAAAACGGGTTGATCGGTCACACTTTTAATCGGAAGGACCAGAGGTGCTTCAGGGTGGTAATACGAAACCTGCATCCAACAACACCAATGTCGGCAATCAAAGAAGACATTGAAGCTACAGGAAATATAATTACAGGAGAAATCATCAATGCAAAGTATGGGCCTGACAAGAAACCAACATCCACATTTTTTGTTAATCTTGCACCTGGACCAAATAGTAAACGAGTGAAAGAACTGAAATACATATATCATCAATCTGTCATCATTGAGGATCCGAAAAAGCAAAAATCGATAGTACAGTGCCAAAGATGCCAACAATACGGGCACTCGAAAAATTATTGCATGCGTCCATATCGTTGCGTAAAATGTGGACAGTCACATAAAACATCAGAATGCCCAAAACGTGACCGCACAACACCCGCCCAGTGCGCACTATGCAATGGTCCACACCCGGCGAACTACAAAGGATGTGAAGTATACAGGGAAATCCTGCTAAGACGCTCAAAGTCAACATACCAAGTGGCAAGAAATTCTCAAACTAAAATCTTTTCTAATGATAAAACAGAGGATGGATCTGTGCCAAACTTATCCGTCAAGACAGTTAAAAATCCTGAAGACACAATAAAATATAACCTGTACTCTGACGCAACGCGAAACAAAAAACACCCAGCTCTAGAAAAAAGGAACCCACAACCTTTTCTGAACTTAGAACAGATAATAATTAAACAGACTGAAAAATTTGACTTAATCATTCAACAAATGAGTACCCTTATGATGCTCATAACACAACTTGTAGACAAATTGTCAAAATGATTGCAATTCGAATGGCAACATGGAACATAAATGGACTGACCCCAAACAAAAATGACACGGAAATGTTTCTGACCCAACAGAATTTGGACTTGTTATTGATATCAGAAGCCCATTGCACCTCTGCCTCAAATCTCAAGTTTCAGAATTATGAATGTTATATCACCCTACATCCGGATGGGACCGGACATGCTGGTACTGCGATTATCGTTAGGAAATCCCTGAAACACCATATAATGCCTGAATATAAAACCTGCCACATCCAGGCCACTACAATAGCAGTTGAGGATAAAAATGGCTGTTTCAATATCTCCTCAGTGTATTGTCCACCCAGACATAAGATATCCAAAGAGATGTACTCAGAATTCTTCGAGACACTTGGCAGTCGGTTTATAGCGGGTGGAGATTGGAACTCCAAAAACACGCACTGGGGATCCCGGTTAACTAGCACCAGAGGAAGACAGCTAAACTCAGTATAGATTCTAATAACTTACGTACAGCCTCTACGTGTGAACCCACCTATTGGCCGACAGATACTACTAAAATACCAGATCTGCTTGACTTCTTCGTTATGAAAGGTTTTTCTACTCATTATTTTAAGTGCGATCCCTGTTACGACAGTTCGTCGGATCACACGCCAGTACTACTTACTCTAAGTACAAAGATAATAGAAAAAGAAAGTCCATGTAGGCTGTACAACAAAGAAACAGACTGGAACTCTTTCAAAGAACACATTGACGAAAACATCAAGCTAAAAGTGGCTCTTAAGACGCCTGAGGATATTGAAATCGCAACTAAATATATCACGAACCTGATTCAGGAGGCCTGCTGGACGAGTACACCTTCACTGGACCCAAAGAAGTGGATAAATAACTACCCTCTTGAAATAAAAAAAAACAGTCTTAGAAAGACGGAGGCTACGACGTGTCTGGCAACTGAGTCGACTTGCATCAGACAAAACAAATTTTAACAGGCAAGCGTCACGTCTAAGAGAAATGCTAGAGACCTGGCACAATAAAACTCTTGAGGCTCAACTGGAATCGCTTACACCCACTGCAGCTACTGATTACTCACTGTGGAAGTTTACGAAGTTGTATGACAGACCACAGCTGGTAAAACCTCCACTTAAAAACAACAGCGGCTGGGCCCGTACATCGCAGGAAAAGGCAAACCTATTCGCAGAACATTTAGCCAATGTATTTAGCCCGAATCACTCCTGCGACATGGAGTCCGAGAAAGAGGTTGAATCAATCCTCACCCAGCCTATACAGATGTCGCTCCCACCTGCACCGGTCACTGTACGAGAAGTTTGGAGGACTATTAATGACCTCAAGGATAAGAAAGCACCAGGATATGACCTCATTACAAAAGAAATTTTAAGGAAACTTCCAAGAAAGGCGCTGGTTTTCCTGACTATGTTGTATAATGGCATACTAAGGGTTCAACACTTCCCAGACCTTTGGAAGGTATCACAAATCCTTATGATACATAAGGTAGGGAAGCCAGCAAACCAGACCACTTCGTATAGGCCCATCAGCCTTTTACCCATCATGTCAAAAGTCTGTGAAAAACTGATCCTTCAACGAATTATGCCACTGTTAGAAAGCAATAATGCCATCCCGAACCACCAATTTGGATTTAGGCAGCAGCATTCTACTGTCTAACAAATACATAGAGTGGTCGAGAAAATCAGAAAATCACTGGAGGAAAAAGAGTACTGTTCGTCTGCATTTCTGGATATCCAGCAGGCATTTGACAGGGTCTGGCATGAGGGCCTTCTCTGTAAGATAAGAACAAGTCTTCCACACAGCTACTACATTCTGCTGAAATCCTATCTCACGGACAGAGTCTTCCAAGTGAAAGAATCTGAATCAACCTCTAAATTCTATACCATAAGGGCAGGCGTGCCTCAGGGATCAGTGTTGGGACCAATTCTGTATACTTTGTACACCTCTGACCTACCACAGGTAGACGGAGTAATGACTGCTACATATGCCGACGACACAGCCATTATGGCTAGTAACAAGCAGCCAGAACTGGCCTCAGAGCAGCTACAACAAGGCCTCGATGCTATTACAAAGTGGCTCCAAAAGTGGAGGATCAAAGCCAGTGCAACAAAGTCAGTGCAGGTAACATTCACACTTCGGAGAAAAAATTGCACTCCTGTATGCCTTGATAACTCCACATTACCACACAAAGACAGTGTAAGGTACCTGGGCATGCACCTGGATCGCCGTTTGACCTGGAACCAGCATATCAAAAACAAGAGGGAAGAACTCAACATAAGGCACAGAAACCTGTACTGGATGCTGGGTCGCAATAGCAAGTTATCGATAGATAACAAACTCCTCATTTACAAGTCGATACTAAAACCAACTTGGACATATGGCATTCAGCTCTGGGGCAGTGCAAGTAATTCTAACATCGCAATATTGCAAAGAATGCAGAACGCAATATTAAGAACAATAGCGCACGTTCCCTGGTTCACTACCAACTCTGAAATTCACGCAAACCTAAATATGACCACTGTAAAAGAGGAAATACAGGCCTCTACAGGAAAATATCAAAAGCGGCTGGAAAATCACCCAAATGTACTTGCGGCGAGTCTAATGAAGCGCAGCTATCAAAAACGTCTTAAGAGAAAAGACATACTGTAGTGGAAAACCCCTGCATAATACTATGAGTAGCTCTCCCCACTGGGGGAAGCACTCTACCTGTCAAAACCTCACAAAGTATCTGCTTATAGTACACTACTGATTGCAGATAAGCACAGAAGAACTAAAAAAAAAAACTTACCTGGCGTCAAAGACATTAAAAAAGTAACTAAGAGGGAGTTGCTCTCACTAACACAAAAAATATGGGATCCTATTGGATACACCGCCCCGGTAATGTTAGTACCAAAATTAATTTTACAAGAGACCTGGCAGCGGGAGTTACTATGGGATGAACCTCTCCCAACTGACTTACTTAACAAGTTTTTAGACTGGTATAATTACCTCCCTTACCTTGAAAACTGCAAAATTCCAAGACGACTAACAGCAGCAAATATTAAAGAGGTTAACTTAAGTCTTCACTTATTTTGTGATGCTAGTAAGGATGGTTATGCAGCATGTGTATTACTTAGAGCTGAAAAGGACGGCAAGGTAACAGTTCAGTTAATACCAGCTAAATCACGAGTAACTCCACCTAAAAATATAAGTATACCAAGGTTGGAGTTATTAGCTGCATTGATAGGTTCTCGTTTATTATCTCAAGTAAGAGAGAATGCACATTTTAAAAATTGTACTACATACTGCTGGACAGATTCTAGTGTCGTATTATGTTGGATTAAAAGACAGTTACATCTCAACAATTTTGTAGGCAATAGAGTAAAGGAAATTCAGAAACACACTGAAGTCAGTGACTGGTCACACATTCCAGAAACGGAGAACTGGGCAGATCTGGCGTCTAGAGGTTGCACGGCGAAAATGCTTTTCGAATGTTGCTGGTGGGAAGGCCCAGCATGGCTGCGTCTCGCTCCAGAGGAATGGCCACACTCTGAAATTGTGGTTGATGAAAGAGAAGTACAAGCTGAAACTAGGAAAACCGTATGTAGTGCACAAGTTTGTTCTAATGATAATTTACTGATCAGAACTCTAAATTATTTCTCAAAATACAAAAGTAGTCGGAACAGTCGCATGGATATTAAGATACATATATAACCTAAAACATGCAAATTACAAAAGGAAAGGAGAAATTACATATTCTGAATATGAAAAGGCTGAAAAGAAAATAATAAATTTAATACAAGAAGAAAGCCAAGAATACTTTAATAAAAATGGCGGAAGTATCAAATTTCCCTGAAAATACTAGGGCACCTTACCTTTTACCAGCGAAGAATCCTGTCGTCAAAATGATGGTGAGACAGCGCCACGAACAGCTGCAGCATGCTGGTACGGACCAGCTTATCGTAGACCTACGCGGGAGATTCTGGATCATCGGAGTAAGACGGCTTGTCAAATCTGTGATCTCTAGCTGTGTTATTTGTAAGAGATACTGGCAATCAAAACCAGAACAGGCGCCCGCCGCTCCACTACCTCCTGAACGATTGATCAGTTCCGCTCCTTTTCAAAATACTGGAGTAGATTAGCCGGTCCTCTCTTACTACGTAGTGGCGAAAAATGTTGGATTGTTTTGTATACTTGTGCCGTGTACAGGGCGGTGCATCTTGAATTAACACGTTCTTTGTCCACAGAGGCATTTGTCATGACATTACGGAGATTTATAGCGCGGCGTGGCCGTGTCGAAATAATGATGTCAGATCAAGGTACGAATTTTTATGGTACCAAATCTTTGCTTTCTGCTGTAGATTGGGAGCAGGTGCAGCGTGATTCAACCGTTCGTCGCATTCAATGGAAAATGAATGCACCTACTGCTGCTTGGTTGGGAGGATTCTGGGAACGACTAATTAGAATATTAAAGGATCTACTGCGCCGGATTATAGGTAAAGCTTAGGTAAGTTTATACATGAAGTTCGTAACCAGTTTAAGAAGAGATTTAAGGCAGAATATCTAACATTACTGATTCAAAAAGGTAAGGAAACTCAAAGTAATTTAAAAGAAGGTGACATAGTTTTGATAGAAACACCAGAGAAAAGAATAAGGTGGCCATTAGGTATTGTTCAAAAATTAATTGCTGGAAGGGATGGAATAGAAAGAACAGCAGAGGTAAGAACTTCAACAGGTTCTAAAATTAGACCAATTCAACGCTTGTATAATCTAGAAATTGCAAATAACAACATTCCAATACCTATTACAGTTCCTAGGATAGTTTCACCTGATCAAGTAAAACCCATTACTCTATCACCCAATAATTCTAAGAAATCAGCATCTGATTAGGGAAACGAGGATAATTTTACAAAACCCTCCATGCCACCACGGTATTCGCGAAGTGGTAGACAGGTAAAAATTCCAAGCAAATACAATATTTACTAAATATAAAAATAAAATATCTGTCAGTGGTTGAATGGTTTTTTTGATTGGACAAATACATTCAATGTATTTAGATAATTAGTTGTAGTATACTTATGTGAAGTAGATTAATATTCTTGAAAATTGTGTTAGATTAGAATTAAGGAATATTGCATTTTTATAATTAAGCTAGTTAACATTTCGTTTTCATATTCAAAATGTTTTTAATGTTTTTCGTTTTGTTTAATGAAACTTTATGTGCATTTAAAATTTCGTGAATTGCTGTTTATATTACGTACATAGAAAAGTATTTAATAAATGTTTATCAGCTGACTGGAAATGTAACTCAATTCATGTTTGTAATTCATGTTTGTTTTTACGCCATCTAGCGGCGATTTACTTCAGTCATAACTTGTTAAGTACCTAATTGTATTCATGTTCGAGTGATTATTTTATATTTGTTTTTCTTTGTTTTTTGGGTTGGAGGATGTTGTGAAACCACCTCAAATTTAAAGTTAGCAACACTTATTTTAATATTATATAGTAACATTATTTTTAGTTAGTGGCAACACTACTCGGATCTGTCATAGATACTCTGTATTTTTTACAACGAAAAAAATATAATGAACGTCCTATTCCTCGAGCTTGTTAATTTATTATCTCCGTCTATACCCTACTTCCAAGACCTGAAGACCCCAATATTTTACAGTCGGGTCGAGTTCCAACCATCAGATAGGACAAAGATCCAACAGCTTCCCGATACGGAAAAGCTTGCATTTCTGAATTTTCTTGTTCCTTATCTCCTTTACCGGATTTTATAATGGGTGTCCCAACCGCCTTGCAATTGCTCATTCCAAACTTTTCTATCAGTTTTCTAGCGTAAGCAGTTTGGTGAACTTTTATAGTACAATCTTTGTGTTGTTCTATCTCCAGGCCAAGAAAATAGGACGGTACTTTCGTGGTGATTTTAAATCGTCGTTTTAATTCATTTTCAATGAAATCGTCAGCCTCTTTCTCATCTGACGCAGCCACCAGTCCATCATCTACATAAAGCGCGAGCATTATCTTCTTTTGTCCACGTTCTCTGATGTAGACACAGGGGTCCGCTTCGCTGCAGATGAAACCTGTCTCCATAAGGAAGTCGTGGATACACTGATTCCAACATTTAGGTGCCTGCTTCAACCCATACAAGCTTCTTTTTAGTTTGCAAACGCGACCAGTCCCGTCATCGTATCCTTCCCGTTGTCTCATAAAGATTTCCTCTTTGACCGTGCCATATAAGAAGGCTGTAGAGACGTCAAACTGTCTGAGTTTTAAATTCTCATTTGCAACAATACTTAGTAGTATTCGGATTGTGCTCATTTTAGCAACAGGGCTAAATGTCTGGTCGTAATCAATTACGATCACGCAGTTGTCGTGTCGAAGGTTCCGTATTTACGGGTTCGTCATTTACAGGTTCATCTTCCTCTAAGGACTCAAAATCTTCTTCGACGCTTTCATTTGCTTCTGAAGGTGGATGAGAATGACTCTCTTCGTAAATAATTTTAGAATCTGTAAGAGGCATTGGCAGCTCGTAGGTGTTTATTTTAGGTTCAGGTATTGCAGAAGTTGTGTCAATCTTAGTTTTCACAAGTGAAGGTAACTCATCAAACACAACATTTCGAGAGCTGAACAGTTTTAATTCCTTTACATTGAAAATTCGATATCCTTCATCACCATCATACCCAATAAGAATGCCTTTCTCAGCTTTCCTACCAATCTTACTTTTTCTCTTTTGTTTTGGAATATGCACATAGCAATTGCTTCCAATGATTTTTAAATGATTAATCTTGGGCTTCTTGCCGTACCAGAGCTCATGAGGTGACCTTTCTTCTATAGGAGTAGGTCCCGTTCTATTTAATATGTAAACAGAGGCTTTAGCTATCTCTGCCCATAAACCATCTGGTATCTTTTCATGAGCGTGCATCAGCGCTCTTATCATCTCCACAATTGTACGGTTCTCTCTTTCTGAGGATCCGTTTTGTTCTGGAGTGTATGGCATCGTAAATCATTGTTTTATGCCATATTTTCTCAAAGTATTACGTACTTGTTCGTTATCGAACTCACCTCCATTATCGCTTAACAGCTCCATCACGACGTGTCCGGAAGTATTTGCTTCTGCTAAAAAGTCCTTTAAGCGAGCGTGAACTTCAGACTTTTGTCTCAGGAAGTAGATCCATCGATATTTTGAGAAGGAGTCTTTGAACAGAACAAAATATCTGTACTTGGAGATAGAGTAAGGGAATGGACCACAAACGTCTGTACTGATTAGCTCTCCAGGTTTGTTTGCTCTTGGTCTCTCTCCAAACTTCTGCCTATGGCTCTTGCCGAAGACGCAGCCTTCACAGATAACAGCAGAACTTGAGTCTACTTTTACTCCAAGCTCTCTTTGTATCAGTTTTGCTACATGTCTCTTGTTCTGATGTCCAAGGCGTTCATGGTATAGTTGAAGATTCTGTGGCGTCGTTAGTTGATTTATCTCAAGCTCGGGCATCAGTACTTTAACTTTGAGTTTGTACAGACCACCATACTTGTAGCGATTCCCAACTAAAATGACTTTGTCATCGTTCTTCACATAACATGACTGAGCAGTTGACTGAAAAATGCTATTCTTCAGCGTATCTTGTGCAGCTAGCACAGAAAATCGATTGCGCTTAATACTTGGAACGTACCATACGTTTGTTAAGACCAGTAATTCTTTGTGACCGTTTACATCAGCTTCAAGTTGAATAGAGCCTTTTCCTATGGCTCCAATCACCTCTCCATTGGCTGTCATAACTTTATGTGGCTCGTCAAAAACTTCGAAGGTGCGAAATACATCTCTTCTATTAGTGACATGGCTTGTCGCGCCATTGTCCACATACCACAAGTCTTTATCTGTTTTCTTACTTTCGCAGGCTAGAGCTATGCCTGTCAGCATCTCAATCTTTGAAGATTGCTTTGGAGGTTTTGGAGGTCTACCGTCCGCAATCCACTTCTTGCAAGATGTGACTTTTTGACAGCTTTCTCCACAGTATTTGCATTTCTTCCATTTCTTTTTGCTAATTCCTTGTTTTTCGTAGCGCTTCTCTCCTCTTAACATAAGAAGTCCATTGCTACTTCCGCTTTCTTCTAAATTCTTCTGATGTAAAGATCTCTCAAAAGTACATACTTGTGTCGTCAAGTTTTCTATATTTTTGTCACTCTTATTCATCAACAGCCAGCTCGACTTAAAATTGAAATATTGCTCAGGAAGTGTATCCAATATTTTACATATTAATAAAATTTCTGGTAGATCATTTCCTTCAATCTCATTGTTCAAGTCATACCAAACAGTTTTGAGAGTCGAAATATGTGTGGCCATATCATGCTCCTCGCTTTTCTGGTAGCGGAAGAACCTCATGCAGAGATCGTAACTCCTGTCTTCCTTTGCTCCATCATAAAGCCTATGAAGCTCTTTCCACATCTCACATGACGTTTCACATCGCATTACCTTTTGTAAAGTTTCTTCAGTCATATTCGTAGTAAGAATTAGAAGTGCTTGACTGTCACATTTTTGAAACATATCCATTTCATTCTTAAACTTTTGTAAATCTTCAGTTTTAGCCGTTTGTCCTGGATTTTCCGGCTTAATTAACTTGCCTTCAATTGCTTCTAGCGTACCTGGAGTACTCTTCAGTAGTAATTTTATCTTGTATCTCCATGTTTGCCAGTTAGTGATACCGTCGAGTCGACCGATCTCGATTTTTACGCCGGACGATTGCATAACTCTTTAGTTTTACCACTATTGCAACTAAACAATGTCAATTGTTAACGCTCTGCTACCATATTAAAGAATAAGTGAAAAATGTTATTTCCAAAATATATATTTGTGAAGTCCAAACAAGCAGATAAAAAAAAACAACCCATAACAACGTCACAGATATAGGAAAACGTAAAAGGTATAAAGCAGCTAGATGCGCTCTACACTAGAAGTGCTTCCTTAACAAAAGAAACCTAACTAACCTAACGTGGAGGTGCCCCAAGTCCCGATTATGGCTGCAGAGATACTTCCGACGCATGCATTTCACAATACTACGGTTTCACTTCGATAGATTACAATCGATCGGATAATAAAGCGTTATACTGTAAGCAGTATGTTCAGTTGACAATATTTCGAGAGTTTACAACAATCTAACGTGTTTGACAATTTTACGGTGACAGAAACATAAATAGTGGTGTCAGTCCAAGTCATAGGTCTAAGTCGAACTTTAAAAAAAGATTCCATTGTGTCCATTTTAAAAAGATTTGCCTGTGTTGATTCAAAAAAAGAATATTTATTTTCTACTCCTAGTTCTAATACCGACATAAAATATTAAAAAGTAAAACAAAATATAAAGGCGAGTGTACATTATTGCTCCTGGGAAATCACCGTTCACCACGCAATAACTAGGAGGGGGTAGTTAACGTTGTCATGGCAACCAAGTTTCTACGTCGCCCTAGAACGGTGCTATCTAGCCTAGTTTGATATGAATTTATAGTGAAGTAGTAAATATCGAGTATGGGGCCGATACCACCGACGTTGAATCGATTTGATGAATATTACATGGGATTTAAAGTAACTGGCAAAACGTACGTACACGCACGTCGACATACACACGGTATGTGTATATTACTTATAATTAATTTAAATTTTACTTTAACAATATCAATTTTCAAGTTTTAATTTGTTTTGCTGAATTTATTTTGTTGTATACCCACTAAAGGTTAACATGTCAATTTGATGGCTACCATTAATTATTAATATTATAGGGGATTGGCGCTGACAACCGAAATACAGGTTTTTGCCAAGTTCGGTTACAGATGGAAATTCTTTTGTAAATGTATAAAACTAGCCTTAAGAATATATGTAACATTGCAAACTTTTTTTTATTTAATAATTTTTTATTATTTATTATTATTATATAAGGTACACTTTTATTTAACCTTGCTTCGGGGAGGTGGCGTTGTGTTACGTTATTTGATGCATAATATTGCTAACGATAGGAGTCACGACATAAACCTTGGGGTGTAAACTTCTGCCGGCGTTGCGGGACTGTTCGAAAGAGATACCGTGGCCCCGGAACATAAAGGGCGAGGAAGGAACATCGATGGGTTTTAGTCAGTAAAAGTCTGACACTCCCTAGCTCCACCCAGAGTGGGAGAAGTTATTTGATGATTTCCCATCCTAATCTAACCTTACACATCGATATCGGACATATTTTAATGAGATTGCTGTTAAGGAAAACGATTAACTTTCAGAAAGGTCATTTTATATCCTGTATTTTTCTCCAGCAAACCCTTTAATTTAATACCTGTAACATGGAAATGCAAAAAAAAACTAGTCCGCCATCTTTGGGAGACCGCCATATTGTATTTAGAATAAAGGCAGGTATTGTATTTAGAATTTAGGCATTAAGTCCGCCTTTGTACAATTCTTACTTGTGCATAAAGTTATAATTAACAAATAAATAACCGCACTTAGCTAAACATGCATTGTCATCCAAACTAAATATGTAAGCAAAATTTCAGCTCAATCGGTAATCGGGAAGTAGGTCAAATTTAAATTCTAGGTTTTTTTACAAAGTTAAGGAAAATAATAAAAGCTTGTTAACAAAACTTCTCACAAAACCTAACGCACACAGTTTTCTTCACAAACACAACTCCGAAATACCGACCATTCAATTCCACCTTTACATCGGCAAAAACCGGAAAAACGTCCATTTTCAATCGGTGCCGTGAACCAATCAATACACGTGTAACAATCAGTATACCGTGTAACAATCAGAACGGTGGGTGTATCAAACCGGACAGATGTAGAGATAACGCATTGATTAATGTATCTGATCTGAGTATTCGCTGGGAAACAATAGCTTAGGTTGTCCGGGGTGTAATGATTAGCCCAGGGGAAATTGTAGCTGATGTTTAGATTTTGTAAAATATTTCATTGTAAAATCTGATATCTATACTAATATTATAAAGCAGAAGAGTTTGTTTGTTTGTTTGGTTGAACGCGCTAATCTCAGGTTCAAATTGAAAAAGTCTTTGTGTTGGATAGTCCATTTATCGAGGAAGGCTTTAGGCTATATAACATCACGCTACGACCATTAGGAGCGGAGCAGGAATGAAAAATGTCGCAAAAACGGTTTTTTTTTCCTTTCGTTTTTCTGTCTTATGTGACGCAGACGAAGTTGCGTGGGTCAGCTAGTAGATGATAAGGTCTTGTATTATGTTGGGAGTTACTTTTGTTGATCATCATCTGCCTAGTTTAAGTGGTATCATATTTCCCAGTACTGGTTGTCGAGGTAAGATTGGCAGTCGCTCTAAGTAAAGTACTGATGTTCAATTGCATCCGGTTAGACTGGAACTGGACTGGGTTGGAGAAAAAGGCTGATGCATCTACCTAGCCTTCATGTAGGGATTTGTTTTCAGTGTTAGAGGATGCAACTGAATACTGAGGACCAGTGATTCATCACAAAGGTAATCTTCCACTGTTATGTACTACAATTTTTGTATTACGACAGTCATTCAAAAGGAAAAAGTATCTCTATGTAGTATATCAACTTTCTGATTTCCACAACATAAGGCTAGTTGCTTTGTATGGCACTAGAAGGTGCTGTG
The DNA here is from genome assembly GCA_916618015.1 of Xestia c-nigrum. Lineage (NCBI taxonomy): Eukaryota > Metazoa > Arthropoda > Insecta > Lepidoptera > Noctuidae > Xestia > Xestia c-nigrum. The sequence goes on along the minus strand of OU745245.1, from coordinate 4,332,542 downwards.
TGTAATGTCGAATTTTTTTTTTTTTTTTTTTGTTATTTATATATTTTTTTTTTTTGCAATAAACCCAATTAATGAACACAATCAATGCATCAACAAAATCAACAGACTGTCATAGCAAAGGTAAAAGCAAAGGTAGCGTCAAAACCAGAGTTGCAAACCTTTTTAGGAGTATTTTTTAAACAATCTGTGAGTACCAAGGTGGGTAATATACAACTGCAAAACACCTCATAAAATACCACATAACTGTCAAGTAAGGGAACAGTATCGCAGGGCTATTTACATTTTTTATTCAGTCCCCAGTGCGACATAAGAATCGCGTTTTACGTAAGTTCCGACAAGCAAATTGTATATCTCGCCGTTCGATATAAAGTTTAGTCTGTGTAGCATTTGTTACGGATCGTAGAAGAAAACGAGATATGCTGTTATTTAAATAATGTGTTTAAAAGTATTATTTTTATGACGAGAATTTTGTCATTTGTCGTGGTTATGATTCACTAAGCCATGCTCACTGATGCCCAGTTATCCTGTTTGTTATTTTAATGACGTTAGGCTATTTACCATGTTGCGGGCCAGTTCGAAAGAGATACCGCGCCCCCGGAACATAAAGGGCGAGGAAGGAACATGGATGGGTTTCAGTCAGTAAGAGTCTGACACTCCCTCCCGAAGAGAAGGAGAAGAGAGAGAAGAGGAGGGGAGAAGTTATTTGATGATTTCCCATCCTAAAAAAAAAGCCAAAATTTACCATTTGTGTTGCTTTAAAAAATATACTAGTGTACGATTACTTCATAATATCACGCCTGAAATCTCTGAAGGGTTGGGTAGAGGAGTCAGACACCCACAATTCTCTACTCAAGTTAGTCAAGTCAGTTTATACAAAGATATTAGCGAGTCTCAACTCTTTGACCCTCAAATACTGGTGACGGATATAAAATTACTTCCATTACAACCTGTCTCATTCGGAACGGGTATGTAGCAATGAATCATGGTCTATTTCGTTTATTTTGTCAAGAAGATATACTTCAGGATACCTGTAAGTTGTAAGAAGTGTAGTAAGCTAAAAATCTATCTTTTATAAGTCATTCTAAAGCCCATTTTGAGCATACCAAACGGACCAGCCAAAACTTGAACCCTCTCCATTCTACTCCACAATCTCGCATCCGATATAAAGTTTAGTCGACGCCGATAAAGGGTCAACGGTAGGCTTGACCCTTTTCACGTTGATTGTACCGTGAGGCACCGAATTGAGCCTGTAACAATTGTAAGGATAAATACTTAAATTTTGTTAGCTACGCAACGTGTATTGTGTGGACCGGATTGGGTCGTACGTTTTATAGTGAAGGTTGTACGGGTTAAGTGATAACGTTTGGGTGATAGGGGTAGCGGTCTTTGTTGTCGCTGTGTGTTATTTTTCAAGCGATATACAACCATTCTTTGATTAAAGTAGCCAATAGTAGGTGAGGCTTATGCATTTTAAACTACATTTTTAACAGTATTACCAAGGCGTATCGTACTACTGGTACTACCTAGTACTTACAGGGTTGTGGAGGTCAGATAGGCGGTCGCTTCAAGAAAAATACTAGCATTCAGCTGAATGCAGATAAAACTGCAAGCCGACCCCAACGTCGTTGGGAAAAGGCTGGACAGATGGTGATGAATTTCGAGAGTATTAACTACATAGATACTTGAAGCCCTTAAGATAATACTCCTTTACTTTTCATTGTTATATCTCTAACCAGTTTACTTGGGCCAATGTCAATAATTCCAGTCACTTACCCTTAACATCTATACTTCTATACTAATATTATAAAGCAGAAGAGTTTGTTTGTTTGGTTGAACGCGCTAATCTCAGGATCTACTGGTTCGAATTGAAAAAAATATTTTGGTGTTGGATAGTCCGTTTATCGAGGAAGGCTATAGGCTATATAACATCACGCTACGACCATTAGGAGCGGAGCAGGAATTTCTTTTCCTTTCGTTTTTCTCTCTTATGTGACGCAGACAAAGTTGCGTGGGTCAGCTAGAAACCTAAATAAAGTTAGACTAGTACTTACTCAGCGATGTGTCGAAATGTACTAACAGCTTAACGGACAACCTTACAAACCCTAATGTATTGAAGTCAACAACCCAATAATTTCAGGCTTTTCGACCTCCGTACGTAGCCACGTAATGTACTGACCTTGTAATACTATACTGCTAATTAAAGAATTACAAATCAGCTTCCATTAATACTTATGTTGCGGGCCTTAACACTGGAATCAATGAAATAAATAAATATCACTGGACATTAACACACAGCGCCACCTAGTGCCACACTAAGCAAAGCTTGTGTCGTGGCCACTAGATAGTTGATATACTACATCTATACTTTTTTGTTTGTAAACACATACTTAAACATAAACATCTATAACTCGGAAACAAATATCCATGCTCATCACACAAACATTTGCTCCTACCGGGATTCGAACCCAGGACCCTAAGAACCTAAGGCAGCCTTACTACCACTACGCCAATCGGGTCGTCCAATGACAATAAACGTCGAAATGAAAGCACTTCACCCGCGACTTCGTTAGCGAAAATTTTGATAGCTCAGCTAATTTGCATGATATCAATATAATTTAAAAATATGTTACTTGGTAAAGACGTGATTTTTTTAAATCGGTTGAGAAGTTTTTGAGTTAAAGCTTAACAAACAAACAAAAAATCAAGTAGTTCCATTTCAAACATTATTATTACTAGCGAATGTCACGCAGTTTCACCCGAGTAGTTCCCGTTCCCGTGGGAGTGTGGGGATAAAATATAGCATATGTTACTCAATAAAAACGTAGCTTTCTAATGATAAAATATTTTTTTAAATCAGTCGAGGTGTTTTAGAGTTAATCGTAACACACAAACAAACAAAAAACAATCTTTACTCTTTAAAATATTAGTATAGATTATAAAGAAATCATGTTAGATTGTGCGCTTTCATGGGTCTTTGTGAGAGCGAACTAAGAACCCGCTATCCTCTAATTCGTGTGAGGTTACTTTAAACTTTAATTTTATAATGTCAACGTTTATAGTAAGCTAATCATTGTTGTCTGTTTCCTAAAACCTGGTTAGTGTACTTTTGTTTTGCACTATTGTCGACTGCATCATCGGTTATAATCACAAAGACATCGTGGTCGTGTTCATGGTGGAATGAAACACTCACACACACCCACACACACACACACACACACACACACACACACACACACCCGTTCTAAGGAACTAATAAATTGTATTTTGCTGTGGAAGAGCGGTGTCTTCTAACACAGGCATTACTTGCTTAAAAGGAGGCTCCAATCACCAACTAATGTAAAACTTTTTGGTTATAAAATAAAGATTTGTATTTATACTTATTTGTATTTGTGGTGAAAGGTTGAGTCATCTAGAATTTATAAGCGATCTTTGAGCTGCCACTGAAAAATCACAAGTGATATAACGATCGAACACAAACCCTTGCTTAAAAAAATGCTATTCCCTACCCACCACTTCACAATTTACACTCATTATACTGCTCATACTAATTTGTCAACAGGATTTACATAGTAATGGCTTTTTTAAAGCCTTTCCAACAGTTTAATGTAGGAGTGTGGTGTTCCGTAATTTATATTGACACGCACGCGATCGCCGTGGTGGACTAGTGTTTAATCAAAACTTCAACTGTAGGCACTGCGATATGCGCTGCGGCGAGTTAATAGGCAATAGGGAATATGTACTCGTAATTGGATAAACTTGTGTTTAGATAGGAATGGTGGCCAATTACACTCAAGCTTTTATAAATTTCTCCACAAATAGGTATGATCTGTCCAAGATACGTCCTGATTTTCAAACATATTTGTTTTTTAAAACATATGAAGATAACCGGAATTCTTGGAATCCAGTGATCACAAAGTGTACTCGTCAAGTGAAATCGCCTCAATATACGCACACTGTTAGTGTAGTGTGCTGCCCTAGTGTGAACCGGCCCTAATTAACATTTATGAAGATGAGTGAGGGTAGTTGAATAAACGCGCCACTTTGCTGTCGCGGTACCTCCAATACTTCAGTCTCCCCGCGACCACGGCTGGTGCAATCCGGTCGAAACGTCGGGATTAAATTAAAGGTAAATTCGCGATAAATACCCGTCTTCATATGTTTTATAATGTGTTCTGATCGTGAAAGTTTAAAAAAAGATATTTGTTTTTTACCTTTGACTTTTTTTCGGTTTTTCAGCTCAGTGTTTACCAGATACAACTACGTCAAGATCGGTGTTTCCTATAAACATTACTAGCTGAACTTCGTCTGCATCACATATAGACACAATGCAGTATTGCTCACCCCCGTTACTTATTAGTATGATAATATATAGCCTATGTTCTTCCCCAAGTTGATGTATAGCTCCTTGCCAAACATTACGATCCCAACAGCCGTTTAGTCGTGAAAAGGTAGCAAACAGACAGACAGAAAAACAGAACTCAACTTTCGCAAACAACAACACATCACAACTTCTGAAGAACTTTCGCATTTATAATATTAACTAACCGATGCCCACGGCTGCGCCCGCGTAAAATTATATACTAAAACCTTCCTCTTGAATCACTTGAGTCTCTATTAAAAAAACCCGCATCAAAATCCGTTGCGTAGTTGTAAAGATCTAAGCATACATAGGGACAGACAGACGCGGCGCGAGATTTGAGATTTTGTTTACCGACTTCTAAAAAGAGGAGGTTCTCAATTCGTCGGTATTTTTTTGTATGTTCCCCGATTTCTCGAATATGGCTGGACCGATTTAGATTATTTTTGATAGTGGTAGTGATAAGCACGGGTTGTTTAATTAAATTTAACACAGATAGGACGCCGTAGACTACATTAACTTCCAAGTTTTTTAATGGATAAGTGTGTTTAGCAATTTGGGTGCAGGTAAGCGTCAGTCCAGAGGTTTCAGAAGTATTCAAAGTATATTCACCAATAATAAAGCATCAACATAGCCTGCTTACTTATGAAAGTTATAGAAATAGGTACTAGCTGATCCACGCAACTTCGTCTGGGTCACATAAGAGAGAAAAACGAAAAAAAAACCCGTTTTTGCAACATTATTCATTCCTGCTCCGCTCCTTATGGTCATAGCGTGATTTTATATAGCCTATAGCCTTCCTCGATAAATGGACTATTCCACGCAAAAATATGTTTTCAATTCGACCCGGTAAGTCCTGAGATTAGCGCGTTCAACCAAACAAACAAACAAACTCTTCTGCTTTATAATATTAGTATAGATAACATTTTTATTCATTTTATACAAACAAATAACTGAAGAAACTTTCATACTAACTCTACCCTTTCTACAGTACAGAAAACAGTCATGGCCGCCGGTTCGTTGACCTCATTTCCCCGGCGATCAATTTCTAATCCTTTCATTGGCCCTCATTATGCTCTTACCAGTGTTATTGCATCCAATAATGTTTTAAGAAGCGTTTTATTTCCCTTAATTCCTGCCTTGAGGACGTTTTGAAGTAAGCCCAAGATTTGAAACGGTAGGGGATTATTTCTTCGAATTATAGCGTCACCAACTTTACGTTATTTTAGCAATTTCATGTGGTTCTGTGTTACATTTATGATACTATTTGTAAAAAGAATAGGTTTTATATGACACCAGGGCCTGAATTCTTGTTGCGCTAATGGTCGGTCGTGACGTCAGCGAGAACGAAATACGGCAGTCGGTCGCCGCTGACGTCAGCGTCGCAGTATGGTGCTATATAGAACACAATGTTTATTCGTACGCGACCGACAGTGCAGAACCGACCGTTCGCGCGACAAGAATTCAGGCCTGAGCCAACACAAATCAGGATTGTAAGCTTGATTTTTGCGCGCAACACCATTTCTTATATCAATTGGATCTATACATACAGGGTGTGCATTCAGAACATCAAACAAAGTAACCCAACGCAAAAATGATTGCTGGGAATCGCCTTTTTTTGCGATGAAAAATTCCGTTTTAAGGTAAAACTCAAATGTTATTAAATAGTGCGGAGGTCGTGGAGATGGTTAAAGTAAAAAACTTACATTAAAAGCATGTATAAAAAGTTAGTACTTTGACAAATATATATAATATCTCCGTAACTAGAAAGTTTCCAGGTAGGTGTAGAACAATGAAATTAACAATAGTCTTTCGGCTTTGTTATGAGTATTTTAAACCCCTTTTTCACATATTATGTGTATCTACGTGACACTAACCAAGGATATTATCCACCATGTTTTAGAAAAGTGTGGCCGTAAAGAACCATTCAACTGATCCACTTTCTCCAAAGAGCCAGCAACCCAGGTCAATACCACGATTACCGTTTTCCTGAAAAGTTTTCAGTCATCGACGCCACTTTTGTGCCTTCCTGTAATATGTTCATTCTTAAGGTTCACAATGTTTATTTAAACAAAATCGGTTTTGTAATTCGCACAGTCAGTTAATAAGTGTGTGTGAACGACATGTCACCGCTTTATATGCATTGTTAAATGACATTATCATAATAATTAATGCAATATTAAATCCAATCAATGTTGTTAGCTCAATTTTGGTTCAACTACGCCACACGTCACTGATGTCATTATCTATTTTATTATTAAATTATTTATTATTTTATATAGTAAAAAGGGAAAAGGTGGCAGTTTAACATTATCAGCAGTACGTTAATTGACAATGCAAATGAGTATTATGTTGCCCAGTTACTGGGTTTTGAGACGGTCAGATAGGCAATCATTCTGTGTAAAGGGTGGGTAACTAGCTGCCCACTGCAAGTAGTCTAACCGAATGCAGCTGAATAGCAGTATTTAGCATGGAGCTACTGCCTTTTTGACCTCCACAACCCAGTAAGTACTAGGTAATATGATACCACTTAGTGGTTGTCAGACTTTTTGGATCACTGACGACCTATAACAACTAACCAACATCTACAAATGACCGCCAGGACCAACGGCTTAACGTGCTTTCCGAGGCACTGAGGAAGATCGATATGTAATGGGTGAACACCCATCCACAGGCCAACCTTTTCTTTTTTTTGACGCTGGGAAAAAATGCATTACGCATACCCTTCCATCGGGGGATGAGAGGGCTATGTGGGACTCCCCGGGTCTGACCCGGTAGACCCACTAAAACAACCCAACGACATTCCCGCTTCGTCCGAGTGGCGAGGGACTGGGAAACCGGCATAACCTTTACGTCCAGTCCTTCGCCGACGATTCCCCTTCTTGGCGGGCCCCTCACAAGGGCCAGGGAATGAGCGACGAAGGTGGTGACGGGTGCGATGCGGGTGAAGGCACCCCGTGCCTGTCGCCCGCCCGTCGCCACCATGAGGAGGGAGACGACGTTGCCTTCTCCAACCCCTTCTTCGTCTGCGGAGCAGCGCAGCGAGAGGGTCGTCCTCTCGCTCGCGCTCCGCCTCCACGCCTCCGCTACGTCTTCGCAAAAGGAGGCCACCGCTGCCCAGGCCTCCTTGCTCCCCAGCATGGCGTTGACGACGCCAGAAAGCGAGAGGTCCTGTCCAATTACCGAGGTCAGACTGCGGCGCAGCTCGGACCAAGCCGGGTACATCTCGAGGGTGTGCTGCACCGTGTCCTCCGGCGCGCCGCAGTCGTGCCACGCCGGGGTCTGCTCCATCCCGATCCGATGTAGGTGCGATCCGAAACAGCCATGGCCAACACCTGCACTAGGCGGTACGAGAGGAAACCGTGGGACCGCTCGAGCCAGCTCCGCAAAACCGGACCGAGCGCGTCCAACGTTCGGCGGCCAAAGGCGGCGGTGTCGAGGTCCTCCGTCTAGTGGAGGACAATGGTGTCCTTCGCGTCCCGCCGCACGGGCTCCCGCTTTTTGGCGACGGGGCGGTCCCCGAAAGCTTTTCGGCGCGCCGTCCACTTGTACACTCTAGCGAGCCCCCAAGCCTCCAACTCCCAAGGAGGGGTACCGGCCAGAGCGCATGCCACCGAGAAGCCCACCGATCGGTAGGCTCTCGCCACCCGCAGTGCAATGGCCCTTTAGGGCCTGCGGATGGCAGTCGCATTCTCCCTTCTGTGAAGGGAGTCCTTCCAGATGGGGGCCCCGTATAGGGCCATGCTCCGCAAGATGCAGGCGCCGGCATTTCCCCTTGGCCCCCCCCAGGTTCTTGAGGAGCCACGAGAGGGCGTCCGTGGCCTTCAACAGGCGCGTCGACAGCCCGCTGAAATGCGGGCCGAAGCGTCACCTGTCGTCCGGCACCAGCCCCAGATACTTCATCTGGGGCTGGACCCCTATCCTGACACCCTCGACTACGATGTGGGCGTCGGGAGGGCAGCGCTGTCGAGGCCCGCAAAAGAACACGGCCTGTGCAGCGCAGCGCCACCTTCAATCCCAGGCGGCGGATCCTCTCTGCAACCAAGGATCCGCCAGCCGAGGCCAGACAGGCCGCGTCCGTGAAGTTCCTCCCCCGGGCAACGAGGAGAGTGTCATCCGCGTAGCAGATGACACTCCTGCCCTGGAGGAGCCAGTTGAACCCGATGTTCCACAAGGGGGGGCCAACCACCGACCCCTGCGGAACACCGGACTCTGCGACGTACCGCCTCACGGTGGCCGTCTTGTCCACTAGGAGGACTTCTCGGTCCTCCAGGAAGTTGGCCAGGAGGTCCCGCAGGTATTGAGGCACTCCGTGACACCGAAGCGTCTCCAATATCGTGAAGTAGGGGACGGAGTTGAAGGCGTTGGCAATGTCGAATGTCACCGCCAGCACTCCGTCCCCCGCCTCCACCGTCCTTCACCTGACCCTTGAGTAGGGCCAATGCGTCGATAGTCGAACGCCCTCGACGGAAGCCGAATTGGGCGTCCAACAGGTCCGGCCCTACCCCCCGCCAATGGCTATGAGGCCGGGAGGCGACAATCCCCTCGAACAATTTACCGACCTCATCGAGCAGGACGATGGGCCGGTATGCAAAGGGGGAGTCCGCCGGGCAGCCCTCCTTCCACTGTTTCGGGAACCTCCCAGCCGCTCGCAGCACGCGCTGAAAAGGTCCCAAAACCATGCCAGAGGCGGCGATCGCCAGCACCCGTGCGGGGACGCCGTCTGGTCCTGGGGCCGTCATCTTCACGCGGAGGCTGAGAACCCCCGCGTATAACTCCGCCACCGTTGGCGGAGGGATCCCCTCCTCCTCCGGCGGAGCCGCCCCTTGCGGGGGATCCATCGTTGGTGGGGTGAAGTTGGTCCTGCGCGGAAACAGGGACCGGACCACCCCATCCAGCAACGCTGGCTCGAGGCTTTCCGTCAGTGGGGGAACATAGGGGCATCGCTGGTTCCGCGCCGCCTTATATGGTCTCCCATAGGGATCGCTATCGAGACACTCCAGCATCTCGGCGGTCGCCGAGTCTTGAGCAGCGCCCATTGCAGACTTGAGGACCGTCGTCGCCTCTCGGTAAGAGGCGTGTAGGCGGTCCTCTTCTACCCGATCTCGGTGTCGGGCGTTGCGCCGTCGGCTCCACGTGTAGGCCCTTCTGGCCGCCACACAGGTGGCCCTCCAGCTCCTCCGTCCACCAATAGACGGCACGACGTGGAGGCGGGCGGCGAGACCGAGATATGCTGGAGTTGCACACCTCGGTCAGGGACGTGGATGCGCCGGCATCCAATGGGGCAACAGCCAGTCCTGGAGGAAGGCCACCTCCTTGGCTGTCTCCCGTACCAGGCGGGTGAGGGCTTAACCTAAAGATCGACCCAAGCTTCTATTAATATGCAGCCATGAGCTCCTTAAGTTATGTTATTATATATATACTTCTTAAAATAGTGAAGCTCAAAGACTGAGTATATTCAAAAAATCCAATTTCACTAATTAGACAGTTATATTATTTGCTGCCAGCCTTATTATAGTAGTACATTACGAAACCTTTATTTTTAGATCTTATCTCAAGTATCTATTTATTTTTCCAAATCCCACCTAACATACAAAACACCTCTACACTATCAAGATTGAAGCTCTCTTTAATAAAATGGGTTAAGCAGCCTTGGGACTTAACCTAATTATAATCAGACTGGTACATAAGGGCCTGAACAGACGTGCTACTTTCAGGGATCGGAGATTAAGACACTTTTCACAGGTCGAAACAGCGACTGAGTTTTTACATACATGAAGCATCAGAAATCAGCATCATCATTATCAGCCGAAAGACGTCCACTGCTGGACATAGGCTTCCCACAAGTGTCACCTTGTGCCACACCAGTGCCACATTGCGACTCTCTATCAGCGGATTTCCGCAACCTTCAGCAGGTTATCGGTCCACCTAGTGGGAGGTCTTTCAACGCAACGTCTTCCAGTTCTAAGAACTTTTAAGCCTCATCGGCCATCTAAATATAACTTCTTCACAGTGCCGGAGGAAAAACCAAAGATAAGCCTATTACTTTCCCACTGCAGAGCCTCGTCACACAGAGATGGCGTTGATTCCCTCGCTTGTTCAATGTAGACACGACATGACACGAGACACCTAGAAAAGAAATTAATAAAACCGCAGTTTTGACACCATGCTGGTCGTTAAAATGCACTGAAAACATCACGAAATCGCTGATTCTACAAGTAGCATGTCTGGTAACAGCCTTATATTCACTTGGGGGATGGCTAAATTGTATCGTAGGGCTGTCCACGCAAACACATAGACACTCGTATCCTAATGTTATGGCATACCTTTTGGCTTTATAAGGGGTACTTTGTTAATACTTATAGATTAGGACAACCCTTGGGATTAGTTGAGTCTGTTGCTATTGTTATTGAGGTAGCTAAGACAATATATGGCAGTGGACAAAGATAATTTCTAATGAAAATGTTTTGTTGTTGATTTTTAATTAAGAAGATATTATAAGCTGTGATGGTAACTTGACGCAATTTGAATTCTAGTCAAATTTGGTCAAATCTTTACGAACAGATACTTTAGTGTCACTTTTGGAGTTTTGTACTTTAAGGATCAAACCGAATAGACGTGACTCTGGACACCGGGACTCATCATTATCACTTTCCTGCCCTTGTCATTTAGGGTCGGCAAAACACGTGTTATTTTCCATTCTCCCCTATCAACCATCTCGCTATCATTAACTCCATTTTTCTTCATATCTTTCCTCACACAAATCCATCCATCTTGTCTTCAGTCAACCTCTCTTTATTTTGGTCACATGCGATTCATCCCTCTTTATCAAACGCTCATACCAAGACAGCAGATTCCCTTGCAACTATTCACTGACGCAATTTTCAAGTCGCAAGTGGTTCCATTCCAGTGACCTGTCGCCATTTTATCTCCGGAGACTGGACTGTGATCGATAAATCAGAGGAGCGTCTCTTGGGTTCTAATTTAAGACCTATTTGGCAGTCCGAAGGTCATACCTCTTGGCTATCACTGCCTTTTTTTTGTTTTTGTTTACGATGGGAAATCATCTAATAACCTCCCTAATAACCCACTCTGGGCGGAGCGAGACGGAGTGTCAGACTTTTACTGACTTAAAACCATACATATTCCTTCCCCGCCCTTTGAGTTCCGGGGCCACGGTATATCTTTCGAACAGTCCCACAACCCTACGGCTATCACTGCCTTAAGTAATACCTAAATGATACATATAGACCTTATTGAAGAACTGTCAACATTTATTTTGCGTTTATTTTGTTTTTGTACAAAATCTAATTCGATATATAAAGTTCCGAGATGCATTTATTGTAATATCCTTACTTTTACCGCAGATAGTGAAGTTTAATCTATTTTCCTAAGTGCATAGAACATGGTATGAAGGATAACATTGTAAACAAACAGGAAATTGAATCAGAATGTCACTGAGCAAGGAGCCAGGCACCCGACGACACACGCCATCTATGTAGAAGAAGGAATACACATTAGTTTTATTGTAGACTATGGTTTTTAATCAGTTGCAATTTGGTACGAAGCAGGAATTCAAAAGTGATGTGGGACGAACTAAGATTGTTTTGTAATGTGGGACAAAACTTCGGGACGAACGAATAAGAAATCAAATATGAATTCAGAGAGTTTTGGTATTACTCCAATTAATATTTTAACATATCCGCATTGTCAACTAAATGATAGCAGAAAACGTAGTTTAATTCACGCATACTCTAATTTTATAACTACGAAAGTAAACATTTATGTCTGTTACCTTTTTTATGTTTAAAACACTGAATCAGTAGATATGTGATAAATTAGTAGGCCAGTAGAGGACCACAGGCTACTTTTTATTCTGGAAATTTGTTACGAAATACAGAATACACTCCTACGAAGTCTTATTTAAACAATTATCCAACAGTAGCAAAGGGTACATTTTTGTAAGAAGTTAACCGGAGCACAATCTTTACTGTATTTGTTTTTTTTGTCCATAGAATACCGATTGTGTTGATAGGAATCGAGTTGTATGGAGTCTTCTCAACTGATCTATAAACTAGATTATGCCCCGGAGGAGTTCGATAATGTCATTGTAATATCGGTATATATTGCGTGAAATATTCTATGTGTCAATCTACGGTATTATTTGTGTGCCTTTCCTCCAAATCCGGTCATTAGTTTTTGCGTGTAAGAGTAACAAACATCCATCCTACATCTTCAGAAACATTTGCATTGTAGGATAGGAAGAAGGATTTTGGACTAATTTCAGGGACAGTGACCACGATAATAGACGAATAAGAATGCAAGAAGTACGAAACTCTTTTTTTTATACCTTGTATTGGCGCATTTAAACATTTTGGTACACTTGTTTAAGTTTTTAAAACACCACTCATTTTTCAATTTATTGTTTTATGTAGCATGTTTTTGGTGAACGGACCGCAATCTGAAAACGCGTTATCCTCGATAACGCCGGTAGTGTCATCAAAGTTTATGTATCAAAAAACACTTTTATTTGAAAAGAAATTAAAGTATCACTAAGATTTTATTATAATATCGTATTATCACAATTATAGCTTGGATTAAGCACCTACAATTAGTAAAATTACTATACTAAGGCCAAAAAAGTAGATGTAAACAAGGCAGATTGAGGTAAATGACGGCACATCAAGACCGCAAGAGTTACGGACGTTTGAACTGTCATGTAAAATTGCAAAAGTTGTATATTATTCTGGAGCGAGAACTTTTCACACTTTTCTTGGGTCCAGAACAGTGTAATATTTTATTAATTTAAGTGAAAAAAAAATTACGTGCGTTTTCCCTATTGATTCATCATCATGGTCAACCTATTAACGTTCCCACAGCTAGGACACAGACGTCCTCTCCATGAGAGGGCGTGGGATATAATCTACCACGCGGGCCCACTGTGGATTGGTAGATGTCACATGTCTTTACTGTTTGTAAGTCGGGGCCACCACCACTGGGCCACCGCTGCTCCCTGATAATTGATTATCCCTAAAAATATATCACCCGTCATTCACTCTACATCCGCCAAGTCATAACCAGTACAACGGACCAAAAAGATTTGTCCACGCGTCCGTGGTACCTCGTTCAAGTTGACATGGATCGTTAACTTGATGGTCAACTAATGAGCTGTGTCCATAGGTATTTGTTTAGCTAATATGTTTGCTTGTCAGATCAATATGAATGTTGATCTTACAATAAATTTTATAGAAAACACTAGCTGACCCACGCAACTTCGTCTGCGTCACATAAGAGTGAAAGGAGGAGGAGAAAGGAAAAAGAAACCCCGTTTTTGCAACATTTTTCATTCCTGCTCCGCTCCTAATGGTCACAGCGTGATGGTATATCCTCGATAAATGGACTATCCAAAACAATAATAAAATATTAATTTGAACCAGTAGTTTCTGAGATTAGCGCGTTCAACCAAACAAACAAACAAACTCTTCTGCTTTATAATATTAGTATAGATTAAAAAATCACGCGGGGAACTGCCGATAGAAGAGAAGTATAAACTAAGTAATCTATATCAATACTCAATACTTTCAATAACTTTCTTGCTTTTTTTACTTTCTTTCTTTTACTATGTTATCTATATCTGCTTCGGGTTGTGCGGTTTCCAGTGCTACGAAGCGTTCGGTGACGATCGCGTGGGTTCCATGATTCTGTTCACCCAAAAAGTGATCAAAGCGCCTAAAGAAGTTTTCACGTCTTAAAAACATACACATACCTACTTACCAAATTCTACTGAAACATCGTGAGGAAACCGACTTGTCCTAGGACACTGTTTTATTAGCTTTCAGGGGCTATTAATAAACTGACAGATATCCATAAAGTTCGGTACGGGCCCCATTCGGGGCCGGGCACTGAAACCTACGCTGGCTCGGTACTGGCCCCGAATGGGGCCGGCGGTTAAGTCATACGACATCCTTATTTTGTATGTAAATATTTAATGTTCTGATTATGAAAAACTATGAGTGTGCGTTAATTAAGAGAGTTGGAGAAAAATATCATATGTTAGAGCCATTCAAAGTTCTGTATTTAGCGCGCAACATTCTTAATTTACCCTAATAAAATCCAAATGCGTAAATACGTTCATCGCCATTTTGACGGCAGTGCTAGCCGACGCTAAAAATCATAAAAATTGGGGTTTTCGGGCATCCAAGCTCCATTATGTTGAGAAATAATAACTCGTCATTTAATTATGTGACGAATTCATCCATAGTTCAATTTTAATAAGCAGTGGTAATGATATATTTTTATATCCAAAGTCAAAGTTTCGCGCCAATCTTGTTTGTTTACTTTTTATTTTTCATATTTTAACACACAGACACGTTTAGATTCGACAACAGATATGACAAATATCATTTCAAATATTATAAACAATATGAGAATACCCAGATCTTAGCGTAATTTATTAATATAGGACCAATAACACGTAATATTCATTACCACTACTTAATTTTGTATTCGAAAATAGACGTCCATTTTGTTTTTCTTTTTTTTAAATATTTGTGATGTGTGAAAGCGATTATTCAAATCGATTCTTTTTTTGTAAAATTCGATTAACTCGAGCAATTTATTTACGGAATTAAGCAAATCGATACATGGAAAGTAAAACAATTTTGTTTATATTTATTATACGAGTAACATTGGTAAAAAGCTTTAGTTAGGAAATCTTAATAGTTTTTCGTACATGTACCAACCCAACAATAAACAGCACAGATTTACCAAAGGCTAAATTCGCGCCGATTTTTTTCCTTCCCAAATTTTAAATTAAGAATGCACTCGCTGTTCAAAATTACATTGTACTTCAATCAATGTAGGTAATTTATTGTGATTTTTTTTTTCGTTGTTTGTCAGTGCGCCAGTGATGAAAGGTTATAATAATTATACTTTATGCCAGGGATCTTGGTACTGATTTTTAGGTGTGGTGAAAATTGGTTTGGTTCCTACCATGATAATTGTATTTAGTGAACAAAATGGGGAATAGTATGATTATTTCACTGTGTTCGGTTGGATTAGTTATTGGGATAGACCATTTTATTTTCAAATACTTTTTTTAACACCCTTTTCTATCGCATTGGTGGGCAAAGGCCTTCCCATGACTTTCTAATTTTATTTATTTCTCGCCTTTTCCGAACAATAATTTTAATCGTCAATTTTCATTTAATTTTGAAAGAAAGGCCGAGGAGATCGTTGTTAAATAATAACGACCGCTCGGGTTGATGTTTAGGACGCCTTGCTTGCCTAGGTTGGTCTGTGGATGGGTGACCCATTACATACCGAGATTCCTCCGTGCCTCTGAAAGCACGTTAAGCAGTTGGTCCCGGCTGTCATTTGTAGTTCTTTGAAAGTCGTTACAGGTAGTATCATCACCCAGTACCAACTGGGTTGTGGAGGTCAGATAGGCAGTCGCTCCGTGTAAAATACTGGTTTTCAGTTAGACTGGAAGTCGACCCCATAATAGATGGGAAAAGGCAAGGCAGATTATGAATTTTCATTTGATTTTGAATACTTAGATAAGCTGGTTTAGTAACAACGGTTTTAGCATCCTTAATATTTATTTATGATTCATTTTTTCCGATCCGTGGCGCACTATATCCAACCTTCAGACATAACAAAACAAAATTCAGAATAAATTATTAAAGTAAATAAAAATACTTTATAAATGTGAATGTATGTGTATAGTCACAATTACATTCCTAATTTAAAATTTGAATTTACTAATTCGACGCGAATTAAGCAAGAAGTTGTCCGTTCGTACGGTTGAAAATATTAATAATTAATTTTCAGATTTTGTCTTTGCTTAAACTGTGAGACCTCATATTTTGCCACACGGTGCTAGTTCGGCAACGGCGTTTCTCCAAATTCTCCAATCCATAAGTTTTTAAAGGAAAGATTATCATCAAAATGTTGACTTGAAGCAAAAATTTCGTTATTTGTTTAGAGTTTAGAGAGTTCTGTGTTTATTAACTATTAATAAGTCAACCAAAAGCAACGAATAATTACTATTCTACATGATATTATTAAATAAGTAGTATAAAATGATTCATTTCAGAATTTAACCAAGGAGTTTTCATTGTGTCTCAAAACTTTTTTCCAAACTTAATTTGATTGCGAGTATCGATTAGGCTGAATGCAACATTTTAATCGTAATGATGAAACTCGGGTTTACGGTCAGCACTACGAAGTGATATGTCATGTGATAAGCTGGTTCCAACATTGTTTTTTTTAGTAATATTTGTCCAGACTTTGATCGTAATTTTTTATGAAATAATGTATGAATAATGGCAAAAATAAGAACGCAGATAGAAGGTTACTGTTTTTATTTAGATTTTTCCAGTTTGTTTAGCAAACGTGAAGCTTGCCTATGTATATTATTTCCAGCGCATCTACGTTACCTAGTTTATGGAAGGGTGCAGTAATATGTGTTTTATAAATATTTGGCAATACACTGACGCCGTTTTACCGAGCTAAACACGTTACTGGAGATATTTACCACAAATATATGGTATGAAACAGCTTCCTAGATAAAAACTTCCTTCCTTTTTCATAAAAAAATCGAATGCTGAAAGTTCACGAAAATTCTGTAAATTTTTGACAAATTCGCATCACCCCGCCGATTCAGCTGATGTGTCATGTGTCAAAATCTTGTCGTGCATAGTGGATATAGAATACTTAGAGTATCTTCCGTGATTATCAATATTTCTGAGCTCTTGTTATTTTGATGCTGTTGCAAGCGCATCCCGCGACCATGGCGATTGCAACAGCGTCGAAATATCGAGATTAATAATCACGGAAGATTATCTCCTAAATGATAGTGGAAGTTTGGCATGTCCTAAACATACACTCTGGCTTGAGTGCCAGATGTGGGAACATTGTCGCTGATTATGCTGCATTCAACCCGTATGGCGCAGCGGTATTAAGGCTGCCTTACGTTCTTAGGGTCCCGGGTTCGAATCCCGGTATGAGCAAATGATTGTGTGATGAGCATGGACATTTGTTTCAGAGTCATGGATGTTTATATGTATAATAAGTATGTATTTACAATAAAAAAAAGTAAATTATGTAGTATATCAACTGCCTGGTGAACACGACACAAGCCTTGCTTAGTGTGGCACTATATGACGCTGTGTGCAATGTCCAGCGACATTTATTCTACTGCTCGTAATATTCTGCAGATAAGTGAAGCTGTACCTACTTCTGAAAAAACAACGAATTTATTGAATAGTACACATCCTAACTCCAGTACACACAATAACACAATATCATCACGCTTGTGATCCCCGGTGAGTTAAGCAGAGGTGTACAGTACACCCACATTTCGCCATTTATGGTTAAGTATTAGAGGGCGACCCTATTGTTGACATCAACCAGGCACAAATACAGACTCCATGCAACTCCATATATGGAAAAGCCTAATAACACTTTGCAGTCTACACAATAACTTCAAAGAAAATACTTCATCCAACCTCGACCTACATAAAGCAAAAAGAAAAACGTCCTGAAGGTACAAAACACCCCACTATTTCGTGGCGTTAAGTCAGCTCTAGTAAAATTATGACCGACATTCTATTTAACCCTCCAGCTGCGAACGGCTCACAAGTAAAACGGAAATTCCGAAGTGAGCTTTGATTTGCATGAGAGCTATATGGGGCACTTTTGACCGGTGTAGCGTAGTTTTTCGTCCCTTTGACACGTCACCTCGCGTAGGGTTATTTGTGAGCGCCGTGTACTGTAGAGGCGGTATGAGAACGTAGGGAAACAAAAAAGTTGAAATATTGGATTTCTTTAATGGTTATTGGAATGTCGAAGCGTGTTTGTGTTGCTCTGTCAATCTGTGTTTGGTAAAAAGTGAGTGTGTCATGCGTCGGAATGTAATAAATCATCACACTTGTTGTGCCTGAAGAGTTAGGCAGAGGTGGTAAACGACTGGGAAACTCGCACTTTATCAGTTATTTTTAAGTCCCATTTGAAAGACGGTAAGTCAATTTCCATTAGCCATAATTATTCCTTAATCTGACCCCGTATTCACAAACGTTCGACTCGTTTCCGATTCGACAACTCGTGTATCTGTCTTCTTCTGGCATTACGAAAACGACCGAGATAGACATACGACTTTCCGAATCGGAAGCGAGTCGCGAATGGTTGTGAATAAGGGGCCTGATCATGGCGAAGACCGTTAAGAGCTAATTGTAGATGGCGCCACCATATCTGGTCTCAATCTGACCAATGAGGTCAAGGTATTTTAAAATTTGAAACGACATTCCTTGATTTTCAACCAATGAGGATGCTTAGAACCAGCTATGCTAGCGCCATTAGTTCCACAGTGTGCTTCCCCATTACCGACTCCAGCTTGCTGGTGAGAAATTTCACATGGATGAAACCTATTATCATTTTGTCCGACCATTTGTGTGTGCAAAAACGCGGTCATGGCCAATAAATTAAAGTGATAAATGAAGGCTAGATCAAAGTGTATATCTAGTAGACTTTTTCTTTTTTAATCGTCGACGCAAAAACGACGGGGTGTTATAAGTTTGACGTGTCTCTGTGTGTGTGTGTGTTTGTCTGTGGCATTGTAGCTCCCGAACGGATGAGCCGATTTTAATTTTTTTGTTTGAAAGGTGAAGTAGTCGGGAGTGTTCTTAGCTATGTTTGATGAAAATTAGTCCAAGATGGCCGCCGCCACAAAATGGCGGATTACATATTTATTCAACAACTTCCTCAATATGGGTATCAAATGAAAGGGCTTGATTATTAAAATAATAACTATATTACTATATTATATACTAAATTATGACCCTATGTGTCGGGTTTTTATTTAGTTTTAATTTAATGTGACTCGTTTGTTATACGAATACGATGCTCATAATAATTCCATGTTATCAGCTAAAAATGGGTAATTCTGCCTGTCGAGGAAAATGCGACTGTAAACCTAAAGATTTACATATTATTTTACGCTACTCGCCTGACTACCACACCCCTTAATAATACTGCCACGCTACAATCCACAATTTCCTGTACAAAAAAATTGCTCAACGTCTAGATAGCCCCAAGCTGCCTGTATAAAACTTGTTAGTGAGCCTCATAAAGTCCTTTATGTTTGCATGTAAGAACCGGGCTATTTATTGGAGCACACCACTGATTTCCCATTGGGGTACACCATTCATTGCTCGTTCCAGGTAGCCATTTTAGTTTTATTGTTGACGTGTGCGCTATCCAATTGCTTTTTTTTTATTAAACTGCGGTAAAAAACATAAAAATTGTTGGTGGAAAGGTGGGTATGGAAGCGTTTTTTTCGGGTTTTTGTTTTTTTTTGGCTTTGGCTTCTGAGTGAATATCATGCTGTGTCAGTAAGTGCGTTGTTTGACGTATAGATACGGTTGTTACGGTTGAACAGAAAAAGATGTTGCGGCAGACAATTGTAACGATGTGGCACAAACATGCACAATGCACATACAAAAGTGTATCCTCTTCTGCAGATCTCGCAATCAAACTTAGGCTTGCTGTAAGAAAACCCAATTCTGGGTTAAGCTCGCCTTTCAATTTATATGTATATTCGTTTTTTCGTGTGTAATAATAACAATAATATCGTCGCACTGGCAACAGGGGTGTCATTTTGTAAGGCCTCATTCTAAATTTCGAATCTGAATCCGCTGTGAGTTTCTTGATTAGCATTCTAAAAACTTGGTTGATAATACGAATGAACACTAGCGCCACCCTCGCGAGCGAGACAGCGTGTTGAACTGAATTGACAGGGAGATTTTGACAGATAAAGTGTGAAATGACATAAGAAGTGGTATTCTGTAAGGTAATTCCCCCAACTTCACTTCAAAATCAAATCAAATCAAATCATTTTATTTGTGTAACATAGGTAGTAGACACAGTTCTTAAAGTTCTTAGGGCGCTATGTTATACTAAGAGGCGTACAAATATGGTAGCATGCAATTGTCACAAGAAAGAAAAAGGATATATTTATCATACAAAAACTAAATTACTATGTCAAAAATTTAAATGTCACGTATGGAATAATTTGTACAGTCAATGTTAGATTTACAATTATAGAGGGTTAGGGTCACAATTTTATATTACAGATAATTTAATATTAATTTTACAATTTGGGTTAATTAAAAATTGTCATTCAAGAATTCGTTCAATGTTATTTTCACGACTTTTTTGCCAAGCTGTATAATAGCATTTGTGAAGTAGCAGCTGGTGTAGGGTACCGCTTCGCCCTCGAACCCGATTCAAAGTGTCAAATAAAAAGAACCATAAGCGAAGTGAGAGTAAATTGCGATGTGAATTGCGAGTTGTTGTTTGAATTTTACAGAATCGACCGGCAGATGGAAACAAATGGACTAAAAATGGATGACCCACAAGTTAAACTTATGGAATTGTAAATTATAAGGAAATAAAGGTTAGTTTTATTTTGAGAATGTTTCATGCGTTACAACACAAAGATTTGGTTCAGAGCTAATTATTTGCTATGCATTCAATAATGTTAATTTATCATTTAATTTGTTTCGTCCAGCTTCTGATTTCCTCTTTGATAGGAAGAAAATACAGGATTACTTGCTTACACAAAACGACATGCATTTCCTTAAATCAGACTGCTTGTCAGAATTCTAGTGTTTTCATTGAAATTGCGACCACGCGCCCACTATCTTTTGTTTGCGGCTCCGCTCTTGTACTTACAAGATTTCTGTCATCACGCCATGACTTCCAAGATTGTCTGATCCAAGTGATTATACAGGGTGAATTTTAATTAATGCGACAAAATGAAATTGGAGCTTCAGTTACAGTAATATGGTAATTATAAACTGTTTTTTCTACAATCTAAATCGTTAAAAAAAATTACGCGATTATCGTTTTCAAAAGGTCCATTGATGTTATTATCTTTATTTAAGTACGAATTATCGGTATTCCAGTAATATGCAAAATAAATAAGAAAAATTAAGGCAAAATTAGGTAAATGACCGCTATATTGAGCACTGCGATGAGTCGGCAAGATTTTTGATACTTTTATTAGTTTAACGGTTTTCGTAACACTGATCAATTATTTTTTAATTTTATATTTTATACATTTTCTTGACAACACGTATTATTGTATATTTAAATTTGTCGCATCTATTCAATTTCACCCTGTATACTCTGTGGTCTGATCATGGTCTGATCCACGTCTTGACACTTGTCAGTCAAGACTTCATCAAGCTTCTTTTTCAACTTCCCGCACCAAGTATAAACTCCATAAGATTTCATTCATCTACCGGGTAGTTTAATTAATTTTCCCGCCCCGCCCCCATAATTACGAAGCATTCGTCTTCATTAGAGGTCGTGGTGTCGTTTCATTAGTTTCTGAGTAAACAGTTGGTAGCAATGTAGGTACTGCTTTATAAACTGTTGCTTGATGATTCAGTTTGCGTGAATGTGTGTGTGTGTGTGCGCGCAGATTGGACATTATTTAATTAAATGTTGATAACCAGTTTTCCGTTAATTAAGTTTTATTTGGCATACTTAATTAATCGGGAAATGAATATTTCTAGTTATACATAGATAGATAGATAAATCATTTACATGCACGCAAAAGTCATAGCACAACACACAGAAGTACAATTAAATGATACAGTTCACTTATAAAAACATGGTGCCAATACACAAAAAAAACTATAATTATAATATTTACGAAATAAGTAATAAGATAGTAGCACCAAGACAAATTAAAAAAAAAAGGTGCGGTGTGCGTCTCAAGGTTACACCAAATGGGAGTCCAGCTCAGCATGTGTCAGGCATGCACGCTGATATTCTGCTGAATCCCTGTAGTGACATACAAACGTCGAGTAGACGAGATAAATATAGACGAGATAGATACTTGCCTCTCTTTGTTTGTGCCAATCTCCAATGTCTTATGCCAACCTCATCCAGGATATTCCTGTCCACAATTTTGTCTGCCAATCCCGTCACCGCACGACCAACACTTTCCTTTTCATATCTTGGACATTTTTAAGTGCTCTAAGCTTATTATTTATTTGAAGTATCCTTTCTGGGTTTCACTTAGTCCATTTTTCAGTTTAGTATAATATGGAAAAGGGCTTTGAAATTGTGGTTATTAGTCAAAAAGACAAACACGGTGAAATTACCGTAGTAAGTCAACTGGATTATTATGAAAATTGTCGAGATTTGTGCGCCCGGGCACCGCTTACACCCTAATAACATGGGTATTAATAAAATACGTACCTGGATAAATACTAAATTGCTCATACATTATTACACATTTACACCTTTTTTTTTTTTTTTTTTAAGGATGGGAAATCATCAAATGACCCCCCCCACTCTGGGCGGAGCGGGAGGGAGTGTCAGACTCTTACTGACTAAAAACCATCCATGTTCCTTCCTCGCCTTTACGTTCCGGGGCCGCGGTATCTCTTTCGAACAGGCCCGCAACCCACAAATTTACACCTCAGTCGTACTTTTCAGTGAATAATGGTCATATTATACAACGAGTAACAAAAAGGGTGTAACTTTCTCTATGGGACCACCACCGTAATCATAAAAATATAATCAGCGGTTTCATACATTTGGTCGAGTAGGTATTGGAATTCTGTATATGTATTGGGTCGTTGAAAATATTTTCGATTTCGATTATGATTGTGGTTCCATGGTGAAAGTTGTTCAATTTGATGGTCTGTAGCACAACCTTTCATATGACTATACCCTTTCTAGTACCAATTGTCTATGGACCCAGGGCATCGGGTCACTCAAAATCAAATCATCATCATCTACGACATCTAATCATATCAGCTTATTCCCAACTATGTTAGACTTTGATAGGTTGTCTTACCGGGTGCACTTGATTAGGAATTCCCATTTTAGATAGAGCGACTGCGTCTGACATCCTCAACCTAGTTACTGAATGACACTACTAATGATAAGATTGGTTGATCTTCGGGGTTCCAATTACCTGTAACAACTGTGAAAGATCTACGAATGACAGTCTGGACCAATGAGAGCAATTGTTATAATAAAAATAGTACACATAACTCAAACTCAAACTTAAACTCAAATCATTTATTTCAACTAGACCATTACGGCACTTTTGAATGTCGATAAAACGAAAAAAAAAAAGGCTACAGTCACAAACACAAGGCATAATAACTTGAGAATGTACTGTAGTTGCCCATTCCCTAGCGTAGATCTCTATGGAGAAGAACGGGCAAGAAACTCCATGGACACTCTTTTCAATCTAAAATGTTGT
Organism: Xestia c-nigrum; assembly: GCA_916618015.1. NCBI lineage: Eukaryota > Metazoa > Arthropoda > Insecta > Lepidoptera > Noctuidae > Xestia > Xestia c-nigrum. The sequence goes on along the minus strand of OU745245.1, from coordinate 4,308,894 downwards.
TACAAAATCTTGGTTACATCTTTCATCTTGAGATTATACATATATGTGAGAACGATGTAGAAAGACGTGCACAATAAGAGCGTCCAGAGTGAAAAAAGAAATAAATCAACAATTTATAAAATAAAGCAAGTCAAATGATCCATGGCAGCTAAGAGATGACCAGTCCCGACTGACAGCGCCCGTTCACGAACATGACGCATGGATCAGCGCCATTCAATTCAACCATATTGAAAGGAACTAAATGTCCCGACCCACCCGCCACCATCAGCAAGACATTTAAGCGAGCATGACATCCTCTCAGCCACCAAGGCATATTCAAGTCAATGAAAGATAACTAAATGCAAATGGTAGCTTTACAGTACATGGTACTCACACATGTGCTATGTAATTATACATTACTAAGAGATGGAATCTATACAATGCAAGAATCTTTTTACAATCTTCTGCAGCTACCACAATAATATTGTCCATTAAGTTTGCACCTATGGTTGCGGAGCAGGACCAGCATTTAGCCAAGCATTTTTATCCTCAATGTAATCCCCCAGTTTATAATATGCTTGCCTACATAGTGTGCGTTTTACACAAGATTTAAATTTCGTCTCATTCAGTTGTAGAATGTGGGGAGGTATTTTATTGTAACATTTTAAACAGTACCCCATGAAAGATGAATCTACTTTAGCAAGCCTGAAACCTGGCTGAACTAGTTGGTCCCTATTTCTAGTATTATAGTGGTGTCTGTCACCTCTTTTACTGAATAAATGCAGATTTTTCCTAACATACATGATGTTTTCATATATGTATTGACAAGGTACTGTAATGATATTAATTTCCTTAAACAGTTCTCTTAGAGAATCGCGTCTACGTAATTCATATATGGCTCTGATGGCTCTTTTCTGCAGAATAAAAATAGACTCGATGTCTGCAGCCCGTCCCCATAGTAAAATACCGTATGACATAATACTATGAAAATAACTAAAATAGACTATCCTCGCCCTATCAACATCAGTAAATTGACGGATTTTTCTAACAGCATACGCTGCGGACCTCAGCCGGCCTGCAAGAGATGTTAAATGAGGACCCCATTGTAGCCTGTGGTCGAGCGTAATTCCCAAGAAAACCGTGTTATTGACAAATTCAAGTTTCTCTTGATTCAATACTATGTCACAATCACTACTTTTGACATTTGGTAAAGCAAATCTTATGCACTTAGTTTTATTCCCATTCAGTACTAAATTATTAGCGGTAAACCAATTATGAACCTGCAGTAGGGCGAAATTTACGTCGTCAAGATTTGTGGCACGTCTGTTTATCCTAAATATTAAAGAAGTATCATCAGCAAACAACACCATTTGCGGATGGTTGTTAAATAAATGAGGTAGATCATTAATATATACTAAAAAGAAGAAGGGACCCAATATCGAACCTTGTGGTACACCCATTTTTACTCTTAAACCCATCGAATTTACGCCCTTTACTTGTAAATGCTGCTGTCTATCATTCAGATAAGATTTTACTAAACTGAGCGCAAGTTTACCTAAACCGTAATGCTCAAGCTTCAAAATAAGAGTTTCGTGATTTACGCAATCAAATGCCTTCGAGAGATCACAGAAGATTCCTATGGCATCTTGTGCCTCTTCCCACGCAGTAAAAATGTGTTTTAATAAAGTGACACCGGCGTCAGTCGTACAACGTCCTTTGGTGAAACCATACTGCTGTTCGTGTAAGATTTTATTGTTGTTAAAATGGTTAAGCATCTGATTGAGCATTATCTTTTCAAACACCTTGCTGAAAACCGGCAACACGGATACGGGCCTATAATTGTTGGAGTCTTTACTGTCCCCGGATTTAAAAAGCGGTATTACCTTACTGAATTTCATTAGATCCGGGAAGACCCCTTGATCTACGCACAAATTAAATATTGAGGCTAAATACGGCGCTACAGTCTCAACAATTGAGGTACAAGCTTTGATAGACATACCCCATAGATCTTCAGTTAATTTGATCTTGATTTGCTTAAAAGCTTTTATGATTGTTATGGGGTTTACATGATGAAATTTAAATTCATTTGAACAGGCTGAAACGTTCGCCTTCAATAAATCCATAGAGAGCATGGGAGAGGAATTTAAGGTTTCCGTAGTTTTAAGTGGGATACTGGTAAAGAAATTTACAAATTCTTCAGCGACTTTATTAGACGTTATTAGAGCTCACGAGACCATGTGAGGTCTCTAGTGTTATGTCATTACTTGTTTTTTTAGATCTATTGGTCTCTCTGTTGATAATTTTCCAAACCGTCTTTATTTTGTTATCGGCTGATTTTATCTTGTTGCTAATGAAAAGAGACTTGGCTATCTTGCAAGAGTTTAAAAAAATTTTCGAGTAAGTAGCCACATATTTACTAAACGTTTCTGTGTTGATATAAGGCTTAAGGCCGTATAGCTCAAACAATCGTTCCCTACTTTTTATAATACCCTGTGTTGCCTAATCACTGAAAATAAACTTTGGGGCAATAGTTTTAGTTTTCTGTTTTAAAGTATTATTGAACTTGGTGTGCACTACCGAAAAGAATTCTTCATACAATTCATTTACATTGTTTCCAATATGGCCTGGTATATTTAACTTGCTAATTAAATTATTATTAAACTTTTCTAAATTACTGGGTGGGTGTTATTTGTCTAGTTTGAATCTCAATTCTTTGTAATTGTTTATTAGACGCGAAAGAAACAGTCTCTCCGCTGTGGTCTGAAGGAAGGTAATTTACAATGGATTTATCTAAGTAGTCGCAGCAACAAAAAACATTATATATACATGTAGCAGTATTTGTAGTAATTCGGGTTGGTTCTGAAAAAACATTTGACAAATTAAATGATTTAAAGAGATTTAAAAATCTACTGCTGTTAACATTATTCTCTAAAATATTGATATTAAAGTCACCACAGATAATTATTAATTTACTACCAGTTACAAGTTTTGCTAAAGCATCTTCCATTACTGACTCAAAGATAGAGTAGTTCAAGTAATTAAGGGGTCTGTAAACGCACACTATTACATGCTTATCTAGCTCAACACAAGACAATTCTATGCTATGTTCAACCGAAAGATCGACAATATCATTACGAGGCTTAAATTTAAAACAATTTTTAACTAATAAAAAAAAAATAATAAAATAAAATAAATAAAATAAAATAAGATTAATGAACCCCCACGCATCTTAGACTTCCGGTTAAAGCAACTGCCCACACTATAATTCTCGTAATTAAATTGCATCTCGTAATCCTTCATCCAATGTTCAGTTAAACAGATAATATCAAACTTGGTTTTTTTCTAAAAATAGTTCGATTTCTAATTGTTTGGAAGAAAAACCCTGAATGTTCTGATGAAATAATGTAAAGGAATTCTGCTTAACCCCTTTTTGACAACTAATTAACTGAGAGCTAGAAGATACCTTAGAGTTGATAAGTTTACCTAAATTATCACTCGTAGCTTCCATTGTCTTACTGACTAGTTTAAATCTAAGCTAAAATGTGTAAAATTACAATTAGTATAATTACTAATTTCCGTGGAACTATTTACAAAAGACTGCGACATACCACATATGTCTGAGTTTAAATTAAAAGCTAATAGCCGAGCTATTTGACGTCTAAAACTAATAGGCAGGTACGCATTATTCCTCGTTGACTTCAATTTCTGGACGAAACTGTTAGTGTCGAAAAACGTCAACTTGTCACAATAGTGACTTACTAATAAACACATGTGATTATTGAGACTGTGAATATCATGATTTTGCCTGCTCGATAACTTTTCAAAGTATGGAAAGGCACACAGAATGATTTTCTTACAATTTAGTTTCAATAGTTGAGTGACATTGTCAGTGATATCATCAATTTTTACGTTCAAACTATTACCAACAAATATAGTTACAATATCATTAGGATTGAATTCCTTCCGAGTTATGGGTGCCGTTATCTGGTTATATGAAGCCTGAGGTGTACAATAATTTTGAGCAGAATGACATAACATAACATAACACAACACAACACCACACAACACAACACAACATAACATAACATAACACTTGTAATCCCCGAAGGTTTAGGTAGGGGTGCACATCCACATTTGACCAGTTTTGTTTGAGGCCCATATAATAGCGGCGAGCCTTTCGCCATTAACCGGGCAGCACAAGAAATTCCTGATGGAAAAATTAAATAACACTTTGCTCGACCTGAAATCGAACCCAGGATATCATGCTCCGCAGTGGCGCCAGCGACCACTAGACTAACGAGACAGTGTAAAATTAATAATGTTTGCTAAATCATGGAACAGTCGGATTTCCTGGACCCTTTGTTGAAAAACAAACAAGCCACTACCACAGTATTTCATGGAGCAGCTACCCATCTGACCTCTACAACCCAGTTAGTACTGGGTTGGGAAAGACTGGTTGTCAGACTTTTTGAGCCACTGACCTGACCTATAACGACTGTCTCAGATGGACAAATGACAGCTGAAACCGACAGCTTAACGTGCTTTTCGAGGCACGGAGAAAACTTGGTACGAGTATGTATGGGTTGTCACCCATCCACAGACAAACACAGACAGCGGCTGTTATTATTTAGCCACGAGCTCTTAGAAACAAACCACTACCAAAGATGAAGAAAACATAGAACAACATTATATTTTTCACCACTCCCGCACGAAAGAAGTGTCTTTCCTCTACTAAAAGTACTGAGGAAAGTTGTTTTTTCCTCACTGTTTGAACAGTGAGGAAAATAATGATCCCGTTCAGAAACCCGTTAAGTTTTAAAGATATTTTAAAAAATGAATAATTTTATGCTTAGAATAGAAATATTTATAAGTTAAAATTTATGTTTTTTTTTATAAAATTTATCAAAATATTATTGTAATTGTATAAGTTCAGAAACATTAATTTACTTTCTTGCTGGGAGTGGTGAAAAGTTTTGTATGCAACATGTGATTCGTAGTTCATTTGCTATTCATTTTGTTGAGTGTTTCGCTTACTCAGGATTGAAATTTATAATCAGTCGTTGCGCTCGTGATTCTATTTTTCAATCCTTCGTTCGCTCAAGACTCAAAATCAAAACTCATACGAAAAACGAACTTTCCTCACATGTTGGATAAATAACTATTCAACATTGTATCATAAGAGTTGCTTTGTAAGACACCGGTACTAAAGTATATTTCCGATATAACTGGCCGCAAGGGAAATTATCTAAGAAACGATGCCACGCTTTATGGCATCCGCTGTTTGAGGCAATCATAACGTAGCTGGGTCTAGATTTTAAAATATACTTTTTTATAATCTAGTGGAGTGTTGTGGTGAAGCCTGGAGAAGTTTAACGCTTCAGGAAATAAAGGGTATAAAAACTCCTAAAGAAGCTGAAAGACACTTGTCTCCCCGTCATTGTGACATTTTTTTTGTTTCACACCATACCTGGGAACCTTCTAGTTGTGGAGACATTAGGGGTAAAAAAATGCTTGAATATAAGATTTTATTGTAAGATTTTTACTTTATACACCTTCACGACCCCGGTACTATTGAATTTATTCATCAGCACCAGGTTTTGGGTGCGTTACACTCAGTTCTACCACTAAACATGATTTATCAGCCCAAAAAAAAGTCGTTTCCCAGAAATATAGTTAGTTAATTAGTTTGATGTGCTAAGAATGCTTGGATGATGTCTTCGTGATGAGGTTCTTTACACCCTGTACATACGTACTGGTGGTTGGTAAAAGAGTGCATTTCTTGGAATGAGTGATGTGACCTTATTGCAACAATTTTGACTTCGATAACTTTTTTTTTTTATAAAAAATTCGTCTCCGTTACAAACTGCTGATTGTGAGAAATCTACGATGTTCAGGTTAAACTGATACTTTCCCAATAGCTCATGGACGAATGAATAATCTAAATACCAATTTCAAAATGGTCTTTGTAAGCTTTTGGAAATAAAGTGCCATAGGTCATGTTTCAAACTTTCCTTGTTGTCCAAGACAGTTTTCTCAAAATTTTATGACGTGTCGTACAAATTACAGGAACGGCTTCTTTGTTTCATTAGCTTACTAAAATGGTGCAAATTAGGTCAAGCATCACCCATTTGAAGAAGTGCACCAAATTATCAATTACCCGAAAAGTAAAAAAAAATGTTTAGGAGACACGATTAAGCTATTTAAGACTTTATTTAAATTCTGTTGAAAGGCACCACTTAACTTTGTCTTCTGGTGGTTTTTATTACATTTCATTCAACTCTTGATTATGTTGAAGAAAATCTATACTAATATTATAAAACAAAAAGTTTGTTTGTTTGTTTGTTTGGTTGAACGCGCTAATCTCAGGAACTACCGAATTGAATTGAAAAAATACTTTTGTGTTGGATAGTCCATTTTTCGAGGAAGGCTATATAACATCACATATGACCAATAGGTGCGGAGCAGCAATAAGAAATGTTGCAAGAGGGAAATTCACGCGAACGAAGTCTCGGGCAGAAGCTACTACGTGATAAGACTCTTTCACATCAGCCCTTGAGGCCCTTCGTAAAATCATCGAGTATCGAAGATTTTTATAGCCTTGTGTATGAAGGGGCTACAGGCATATGCATACTTCAAAAATTGCCACAGCCTGTGCTTACTGCATTCGGCCTTCCGCGATCATCGCTATGTCTTAAATCACCTACACGCAATGATGATGTAATGAATGTGGTCTCCTTTTCTGCACAAAAAACATCTACCAAAACTATCCAAGAATTGATTACTCCGCCCGCCTCAAAAAACCGCACCGGACAGCAACTCTTATTTTATTATTTCATTCGGCGTCCAACAATGTTTGCAACGTATCTCTTTGCGAAATTATAAAATCCGTCCGTTATCTATAACAGAGTCACATGAATGATATTTTTGAAGCGCAAAGGCAACAAAGGGCTGCGAAACGGGCCGTATCTTATTTGAATAAGTCGCTGCATGAAAGCTTGCCCGCGCTCACTATGAAACTGGCGAGCCATAGTGCATGGACGAGCAGTAGACCGGTATACATTTTTAGACCTCCCTTTTCTATCTTCGAGATCTTAGATCGAGTTATGTAGGTGAAAAACAAATATAGAGTGTAAAGTCTTAGCAACTCTATTTGTGGTGGTTAAAACTTCGTTATAAATGCTGTTACAATAAAGTTCTAATCAGTTTGGACTACGAAGTGGTCGTTACATCTATGGTCGTTACGAATAATAGTGAGAAATGAGTGGTTTCCATCGATTTACAAAAAATCTATTGATTGGACTAAAAAAATGTTCTAAGCTTTTACGGTTTAAAACTAAACTTATATTGTCACTTACGCGATATCTTCCGTGATTATTTATCATTTTGAGCTCCCGATATTTCGACGCTGTTGCAAGCGCCATGATCGCGGGTTGACTGGAGAATGCGGGTGGATGGAAAATAAAAATGTTACGAGCAGACAAATCTGTCTAACCCTTTCTTTGTCTTTTGCTACGCGCACTATTGGAACTCGACTCAAAGTTACGACAAAAGGCCCTCACAGAGACTGCGGAAAAAAAGTACTATAGCGCCATCAGAAGACATTTTTAGAGATAAGTTCGTGATTCTTTTTATCGAGTAAAATTAATTGTATATGGTGAAGCGTCAATGCTTTTTCAATACCTATAAAAAATAAACGTAATAATAATTTAGGATTTCTCTATATTATAGAATGTGTTAGTGTTTTTAATTAAATATTTTAACTTCTCAATTGATGAATCCTCGCACCAATCTTTGTTGACGCAGCGCCCATGTATCGAAACGTTCTTGAGTTTTCTCGCAAGGGCCAATAGATGGCGTTAGCGTGTGACTACCGCTTCCTGTTGCCGTTCAAAAAAAGCTCGGACAGCGCGCCTCGTCGCCCCGCTTTAAAAATTCCCGTTGTTGGTGAAATCTTGATGATACGCATGAAATAAATGGACCTGCATCTGTGCTTCATTGAGAACTTATAGTGCATTGTTGATTTTTGGAGTTTTAACCGTTCCACCGGTGGATTTATCAAGATTTGGCTCGCCGGCCGGCAGCCTATACCTGCAAGCGATCACGCGTGCAGGAACGAGGATTCTTCCCATTTCCTGGGTCTGAGTGGGATCTCTGGATTGTCAAGGTACGTGGGCTGTTTGCTGCTAATAAATTCTATGGTATTGGTTTGTCGAGGATTCATCAATAGGGAAATTATTTTGAGGTCCGCCATTACACATTTAACGAAGGTTCGTACTTATTTCGAAGTTTCTTGCAACCTTCACAAAGGTGCAGGCTATTTACACGCCTCACCATATATTTTGGTCCTTCGAGCCGGATTATTAACCAATTAGCTGGATTTTTGCGTAATTGTTTGGTGAAAATCACATAGGTTCAAAACGCACAATAGGTATTTTATTTACTTACGTAAACTTTTGGTAAGTAAATTATTGCCTTTAGAACGCAGCATAATTGACAATAGATTTTACGTGGTTGTTGGTAAATCTGTTCAATTATTTATTACTTTACATAGAACGACATTACGTATTTATTGGTAAAGTTCATTCTGTGTAGGTATCCGCATTTAAAAATTCGCTTTGATAATATGTAAATAGGTAGGTAGTTACCAACTCATCTCGGCTTTGGGCGTAATAATAATTAGATAGATACCTACTCATAGTTGGTAGGTGCGTTACTATTGCAAACCGCCTGATAGGTATTATTTCTGTTATTGTCTTCGTTTGTTATTTAGCAAAATGACTGATAAACAACTGAAGCCGGAAGATTTGCTAACTATTCTTCATGAAAAGAAAGAATTGTTATTTAAACGCATTAATCGATTGTATGATTCATCAAAAAATATATCGTCGTTCGATTCGAGGAAAAATGAAAGTTTTATGGCTGAGTCAGAGACAATTGATAACATTCGAGATAGATTCGAATCTTTTCTTGATCAAATTAATCAAATTAACATTAGTATAAAACCTGGTTCAAGTGTCGACTATGCTTGTTTAGAGTCCTTTGAAGATTTGTATATTCATATTAAACGTGTTAGGAATAAAATAATTAGTAATCAATCGCTATCGACACCCAGTAGTAACTCGAAGACTCTTTTTGAGCCGCTTAAAATAAAGTTGCCTCCTATCGCGCTGCCGTCTTTCGACGGGAAAACTGAGAATTGGCCTGTTTTCTACGAGTCGTTCAAGTCGAATATTCATGATAATGATCTGCTGACTGACTCGCAGCGTGTGCAATACTTGGTAGGTAGACTTACGCACAACGCATTGAAGGTTACCGCTGGAATTGTGCCTACGGGTGAGACTTACCAGTTTCTATGGGATAGTTTGGTTAAAAAATATCAAGAAAAGCGCTCACTAGGTACGCATTATTTAAATAACATATTAGATTTAAAAAATTGTTCATATAACGCTAATAGTCTCGATTCTTTCATAGAAACATTTAGTGCATCTATTTCTGCCTTGAAACAACTTGGGATCACGGATCTTGCTGATTTTATTCTTTTGCACTGTGCAATGAGAAAAATCGATTCACAGACTATTCAATCGTTTGAACTTTCCATTCGAGATGTTGAAATTCCCACAACGAAATTATTGATAAGCTTCGTTCAAGATCAGGCAAAGATATTGGCACGCTCGAACTTGTCTCATTCGAACGCGAGAAACTTTAATAGGAACCCCGCTTCCTCGCCTCGCGAGTCACGCACACAGACAAAAGCGTTTGTTGTGAGCGAGTCAGCTGACTCGTCCGCTTGTTCATCCGCGACCGCGGTTCCATGCTGCGCGTACTGTAATGATAACGCTCATGTTCATTTGTATAACTGCGCTAAGTTTAAATCCGCGTTGACTCCTAGAACAAGGTTCGAGTTTATTAAATCCAAACGTGGGTGTGCGAATTGTCTGAGCACATTGCACGGATTGAGTAACTGCAAGTCAACATCACTCTGTGACTTATGTAAAAAACGCCATCATACACTATTACATTTTGTTAAAGAAAATAAACCGCAAACAGATGATGTTAAAGCGACGAATTGCAATGTAGTCGTCGCGTCGCCCCCCGCGCCTCCCTCGCTCCTCTCGACCCCCGGTACATCTTTGTCTGCTCCGGTTTCCGTCGCGGTGCCGCGCTCTTATGTTCATTGTGATAAGGTCGATATTTCCGCACGGGTGATTGCGTCTGATTCGTGTGATGTGACGCCAGCGTCTTCGGCACACAATTCGGCCGTGTTATTTGCAGCTGATGCAGCGAGGGCTAAGGCGATAGTGCTGTTATCGACAGCTCAGGTTTATGCGCGAGCTAAAAGTGACAGTGCGGGTCACAAAACAATAGTGAGGTGCCTAATTGACAATGGCTCGCAGAATAATTTAATAACTACAGCTTGTTGTAGAAAACTTAATTTACTGATAATTCCTTTGAGTAATTCCTTTGTTAAAGGAGTTGGTTCTATATCGCGACCGATAATAGGATACGTACATTTAGATATCGAGTCTCGCGTATATCCGGATCAAAAATATACTATTCATGCGTTAGTAGTTGAGTGCATTACGGACCAGCTACCATCGCACCATGTTGATTGGGATAACCATGTAGACTTCCACTCGCTTCCGCTCGCAGATTTAAGCTGGAATATTCCAGGGGATATTGATTTAGTGTTGGGCGCTCAACTGTTTCCGTACATTTACTTGGGGAATAGGGTCGATTTTGGCTCACGCGCCCCACCTGCATTATTGACCACATTCGGGTATGTCTTTATGGGGGATTTTCCACATAATAGTGATAATTTAAATTTACCGAATTCCTCTCCTTTCACGGCATTGGCTCTCAATGATTTAGTACAAAAGTTTTGGGAATTGGAAGAAGTTGAGAATAAACGTTTTTTATCTCCTGAGGAAACCGAATGTGAGAATATTTTTTCCTCGACCGTATCACGGGACGATGTGGGACGTTATACCGTCGCGTTACCTTTTCGTAAGGATCCCGCCGAGTTGGGTAACTCCCGCACCGCCGCGTATCGTCGACTTATTGCGCTTGAAAGGAAACTCCGCCAATTGCCGATGTTGCGGAAAAATTATAATGCAGTGATCAAAGAGTACATTGACAATGGTTACTTAAGTCAAGTCGACGAATCTGCCATTTCTGATGACGGGTACTATATCCCTCATCACGCTGTCGTTCGGCCAGACAAACCGATGCCACGCATTGTATTGGATGCTAGCGCTAGGACTCATACAGGGTTATCTTTAAATGATGTACTCCATATTGGTCCAAATTTACAAACAGATTTGTTTATTCTTTTAATAAATTTTAGATTATTTCCCATCGCTATAAATGCGGATATTAAACAAATGTATTTACGCGTTGGTGTACCCGTTGACCAGCGTAAATACCTACGCATTTTGTTTCGATTCAATGAGAACGAACCTGTGCTAACGTTTGCTTTTAATCGCTTACCCTTCGGACTTAAGTCGAGTCCTTACATAGCTATGCGCATTGTGCGACAGCTGGCCTCCGACAGTCCGCATTATCCCGAAGCTGCTAAAGTAGCAGAGACCAGTCTCTATATGGACGATCTGGTGTATTCTGTGAATAATGAAGAAACCGCCATGCAGCTATCGCATGATCTTATAAAAATGTTCAAATCGGGCGATTTTGACCTTGTAAAATGGTGTAGCAATTCACCCGCTCTTTTAAACAGTCTTCCTGACTCGCATCGTAAGTCCCTCGATTTTCACGCTGGGAATGATGTGTCTAAGGTTTTAGGCCTTTCGTGGGAACCTTCTCAGGATAATTTCTTCTTCACTTCCGCTCAAGTAGCTGAGAAATGTACTAAGAGAAATATACTCTCGATAGTCGCACGCTTATTTGATGTTCTCGGTTTAGTCGCCCCCGTGATCTTTTATGCCAAGTTGCTCATCAAAGAGTTATGGCTGAGCAATATTGGTTGGGATGATCCCGCTCCTGACGACATTTTTAAACGTTTCTCCATTCTCATGCAAGAGTTTCCATTGCTAGATACATTACGCATACCACGCCATGTGGGTTTTACCGATGATTGTTCCGTTCGTATTGTCGCGTTTGCTGATGCTAGTATGGGTGGGTACGGGTGTGTGATTTATATACACTCTACTGGTCCATCTGGTGTCATAGTCCGCTTACTTTGTGCGAAATCAAAGGTTTCACCTACCAAGGTCACAACTCTTGCACGCCTGGAGTTATGTGCCGCAGTGCTCATGTCAAAATTGGTAAAAACTGTTCGCGATACTTACGCTTTACGTGTTCCTATTGCAGGAATTTACGCCTTTTCGGATTCCACGATAGCCTTATCTTGGATACACTCTTCTCCGCACCGCTGGTCAGTCTTTGTCAGCAATAGAGTCGCTCAATGTCAGGAGAACTTGGGTTCTCAACATTTTTACCACGTGGCAGGTGTTGAGAATCCAAGCGACTGTTTATCTCGTGGCATCCTTCCTTCTCAGTTAATGTCACATGAACTTTGGTGGGACGGCCCCTCTTGGCTTCGTTGTGCTCCTGAGGATTGGCCCGTCAAACCGTTCTCTCCTATTAATTGTGGGGAACTTCCCGAGCACAAGGCAAATGTCTTAACAGTGACCACGCAAGTAGAACAACCCCTTCTATGTCAACTTGCTCAACGTACCTCATCATGGGATAAATTGTTGCGCATTGTTTCCTATGTGTTGAAATTCGCTAGACCAAAGGTTCATTGCGAACCTCGTTCTATTCAGGGCTTGTCAGCTGCGGAACGAGCGATAGTCTGTGCGGTGCAATCTGTTCATTTTGCAAATGACATTAAGCTCATAAAAACTGGGAAATTGCTTCCAAAGAAACTCCAAAGTTTAGCTGTCTTTTTGGATGAAGAGGGAATATTACGCATTGGTGGAAGGCTTTCGAAGTCGCACCTTCCATTTGACGCTAAGCACCCTTTTTTACTTCCCAAACATGACCATATTGTAGATCTAATAATACGTCATTACCATGTGATGAATTGTCACACTGGACCGGGACTACTCATGTCTATTCTAAGACAGCGATTTTGGATATTAGATGCCAGGACTGTCATTAGGTCCAAGTTGCGACAATGCAACACTTGTTTTCGGGTAAATCCGACGCATCCCATTCCAGTGATGGCAGACCTGCCGGAATACCGAGTATCGGAAGCAAAGGCGTTTGTCCACACTGGAGTGGATTATGCTGGTCCTATACGCATAACCCTCACTCGTCGCAGAGGCCAACACGCCCAGAAAGCGTATATCTGTTTATTCGTGTGCTTGGTAACCAAGGCCGTTCATGTAGAGTTAGTCTCTGATTTAACCTCTGATGCCTTTTTGGCCGCGTTTAAACGCTTTATCTCGCGTCGAGGACCAGTATCTTATCTTTATTCGGACAATGCTACCAATTTCGTTGGTGCTAAGGCCCAACTAGATGAGCTTTATAGATTCTTATTAAATTCAAGTTTCAATTCGTCTCTTTTACATGAGTTATCAACCCGCCGTATAATGTGGAAAATGATCCCACCGCGCTCCCCACATTTTGGCGCCATGTGGGAAGCGAATGTTAAAACATTAAAAACGCATCTTTATCGCGTGATCGGAAGTCAGCTTCTCACTTATGAGGAGTTACAAACTGTACTCATTCAAATAGAGTGCATTATGAACTCGCGCCCTCTGAGCGTCTTGTCTTCCGATCCCCATCCCGAAGTTATTACTCCCGCTCATTTTTTGATGTCGACTCCACTGCAGTACTTGCCGGCAGCCGATTTGTCTGGTCAGCGCATTAATTTGTCACAGCGCAAACAGTTGTTAGATAGTATGGTCCAATCCTTCTGGAAGAAATGGCACCTAGAGTATCTGCATACGCTGCAAGTCAGGCAAAAATGGGCAACTCCGGACAAACCCGTAGAAGTTGGAACTGTCGTACTCGTGGGACAGGATAATTCAGCTCCTCTAAGTTGGCCATTAGGAGTTATAACTGAGGTTTATAAAGGCACGGATAATGTCGTTCGTGTTGCCATGGTAAAGACGAAGTTCGGTAACTTTAAACGTGCCGTCGCTAAATTATATCCTATTCCAACACAATAAATGTTAACTCGTAAACGATAATCATAGACTTAAGATTTAGGAAATATATTAAATAATTTATATCGTTTGTTTCTCGCATTCAGTCGTAGAGCTTAAATTTTCTTGATCATAATCTAGGTCAGTAAATATAACTATTAATCTTTACATTTTCGTTTTGAAAGCACTTGCGTCCTTCCAAAGCCCCCGAGCATGGTGAAGCGTCAATGCTTTTTCAATACCTATAAAAAATAAACGTAATAATAATTTAGGATTTCTCTATATTATAGAATGTGTTAGTGTTTTTAATTAAATATTTTAACTTCTCAATTGATGAATCCTCGCACCAATCTTTGTTGACGCAGCGCCCATGTATCGAAACGTTCTTGAGTTTTCTCGCAAGGGCCAATAGATGGCGTTAGCGTGTGACTACCGCTTCCTGTTGCCGTTCAAAAAAAGCTCGGACAGCGCGCCTCGTCGCCCCGCTTTAAAAATTCCCGTTGTTGGTGAAATCTTGATGATACGCATGAAATAAATGGACCTGCATCTGTGCTTCATTGAGAACTTATAGTGCATTGTTGATTTTTGGAGTTTTAACCGTTCCACCGGTGGATTTATCAAGATTTGGCTCGCCGGCCGGCAGCCTATACCTGCAAGCGATCACGCGTGCAGGAACGAGGATTCTTCCCATTTCCTGGGTCTGAGTGGGATCTCTGGATTGTCAAGGTACGTGGGCTGTTTGCTGCTAATAAATTCTATGGTATTGGTTTGTCGAGGATTCATCAATAGGGAAATTATTTTGAGGTCCGCCATTACACATTTAACGAAGGTTCGTACTTATTTCGAAGTTTCTTGCAACCTTCACAAAGGTGCAGGCTATTTACACGCCTCACCAGTATATATTATGTTTTCAAAACACTAACACACCAGCATATATCCTGAAGAATATCATATATTGTTCTGCGTTTGTTTATTTCTGTGAATCATATTCTTTCAGGCTTTATAAATTCGTGTTTAGCTCCTGCAATCGCAATATTTCAGTATTTTGGTGTTAGTTATTTGTGTGTATCATAGATGGCGCTGTAGTACTTTTTGTACAATTGTTGTAGTAGTAGTTTTTTAATGCCGCTACAGTTACATTGGGTTTTCTTATTAGGACCCTGTTGACGGCCTCGGGTGACGCGACTATCGAGTCTTGCGACAAGTGAGTCATCCATCGCTCCGCATCTCACGTTGCAATGACATGTGACATGCTCTAAGTAATTTATTTAACGTGTCCGCAGTCACTGTGACCCGATGCCTGTCGTTTGACTGTATACTTGGTCAAGGCGTAAGAAATTCTAAGATGCAGTCTGGATATTTGCCAAGAGGATTAAAACAAACTTGCTGCCTAGCTGGAAATAACTTAATCGATGACCTTTGAACATCGATAAAAGAATAAAGGCTTTGATAATGACGTGTTCCGTTCAGTTTATCATTAGCGTCGTCATTTGATGAGCCCGGTTAATAGATAGCTTGAAATTTTCTGCAAATATATGTATATGGCCAATCCCATAATTCAAAAACCGAACCGGTATAACTCAAAACGCAATTTACTAACACAGCAAATCTGTAAATTTTCTATTGTAAAGTAATATTTTTGCACCTTTCTTGGACTGTTCCAGTCGTATCGCGGACGACATCTTTGTTTGACGTCTCTCGGTACGTTTCACTGAGGGACCGCTCCATCACTGTCAAACTTTTCCCATGGATACTGTTTCCTTCCTACATCTTGCCAACATATAAGGTAAATCGATAACTTTTAAACCATGAAACAAAGAAAAAGTGGGATCTAAAATTTGCAGTGATGACCACTTCCGTTTTTTTGTTAAAGGCACATTCAGTATTAGTCTATTTAACTCCTCATACTAATGTCCTATGAAAAACCTTCGACCAGAACTCTGCCCCTGCAGTTCAGACTGGAACTTTAAAGTGCAGGTGGAATCAAATAGAGAACGACAGAAGGTGAGCCATAGTTAGTATCAAGGCACCGCAGTCGCACCCGGCTTCATTGGAATACAGCCACCAGACCAAGTTATATCAGCAGCCTTCGTGGCTACGGAATAAGTTTATTATGCCCACGACTTCGTTCGCGTGAAGTTTTGATATCGCAACGCATTGCCTGCTCAACGGCAGCTTTTTTCCCGCTTGCAATATTTCTTATTGCTTCTCCGCTCCTATTGGTCATAGCGTGATGTTATATAGCCTATATACAGGGTGTAAACCACCTCATCACAAAGCTGTTAACCAAGCATTCTGTACATCAAACTAAGTAACTTTACCCAAAAATTATTGCTGGGAAACAACTTTTTTTTTGAGGTTATAAATTATGTTTTGTGGTAGAACTCAATGTAACGCACTCTAAACATTATGCTGATGGATGGATTGAATAGTACGGGGGTAGTGGAGGTGTTAAAAGTCAAAATCTTACAAAAAAAAACTTGTATTTAAAAAAAAAAACTTGTCATAAAGTTATAACTTTGACCCCCGCATATCGTAAACTCGTAACTCGTAACTCGTGTCGTCACTAGAAGGTTCCCAGGTATGGTGTAGATCAAAAAAAATATCGCAATGATGGGGAGAACAAGTGCCTTTCGGCTTCGTGAAGAGGTGTTTTTCACCCTTTATAGCCTTCCTCGATAATTGGACTATCCAACGCAAAAATAATGTTTCAATTCGAGCAGGTAGTTTCTGAGATTAACGCGTTCAACCAAACAAACAAACAAACTCTTCTGCTTTATAATATTAGTATAGAAATATAGATATAGTACAGAAGATAGAAAACATAAGTATAGCATACTAATTATAATTTTGTCTAACTAGATCTTATATAAAAGAAAGTTCTTTTCAAACTTGCCCTACTCGTTTCCCCGGACTACGTAGGTTCAACAGTCGTTATTATGAATATCATTTCACGCTGACCGGCCGTAGCCATGTTTTTACATCACTCTGTGCGAGCCGCGCCGCCTAGGAACAAGTTATGAGAAAGCCTTTTGCCTCGTGTTTAATCGAATGTCAAAGGAAAATGAGTTTCTTTGATACAACTCTGATACTAAAATGGATTGGTTTTCGTTTGAATTAGTTTTTTTTGTTTTCATTTGATGTTACTTTGTTGATGGGCTGTGGGATTGCATTTTGAGGTTGTGCTCTATAAAGGCTTACATTTATTTGTGGTCAAAAAGTTTCATTAAGAGAGAGTGGCGTAGAGGGCACTTCACTCACTGGTATGAGTAATTCAGTACTACTCATACACAACTACACAAAGTGACACTACTACACTGCACTGTATACTGCACTCTCTTCGTCGTTTTTTATTTGACAGTAAACTTCAAAGTCCTGAGTAATTTAGGAAATATCTACTCCGTGACGCTTGTGATGGCGCAAAACTTTTGGCTGAGTTAAGACCATCTGACTAAATACTACCTCCGACACTGAAAAATATGTTTTCTTTCTTTCTTCTTTCTTTCAAGAATAGCTTTTGCCATTGCAAACTTTTCTAAGTTTATCTTTGTCATCACAGACATCGGTGAAGGAAAACATCGTAAGGAAACCTGGACAAATAATTATTATAAGCCTGAAATCGTCAACCCGTCTTGAGCAAGCGTGTTGATCAATGCTCGTGCTTTCTCAGTATGAGAAGAGGCCTTTGCCCAGGCAGTGGGACAATAAAAGGCCGGTATTATTATTATTATTTATACTAAAATTTCATAAACACAGAAAGAATCTTTAACCTTTTGTCCTGGAATTCGAACCAGGGTGTATTTCAACATTTTCAACTGGCCTCATGTTTAATAGGACGATGAAAAAATCTAATTAGTAAGTCAGGTAGATTACAAAAAAATATAGCTGTATTCCCGCTGACACCACTGGATTTTTTCTTTTGTTACATAAATCAAAATTGACGAAGATACGACGCTTTTAAAATACCCAATACGTCACGCCGTGGTTTATTTTTTAGTTAGTTCTGACGTCACGAGTCCCCACTCCCGAGTTTTATCTTTGTCAATATTCATTGATTTATAAAAACAAAAAAATATGTGTCCATGCTTTTTCAATAATCTAATGCTGACGGACTAAATAGATTTGTGATTTTTTGATAATTTTGTCATGTCTATTGAAACTACACAATAACCTAGTTCCCCGTCAAAGTGTTGCCACCAAAGTACGGACACCTGGTATGATGTTATCCCTAAAAACTATACCGATGAGGGAGTTTAATGCGCGTAACTATAAGCAACTTTTAAAATTAACATTCCCATAGCGCAAACCATCCCATACTTTACTAGCTATAAACGCAAAACTCCATACAATTCATTACTTAATGTTGCCACAAAACAATTATTTACACGGTAACGACTTACAATTTTAAATTAAAACTGACTCGTTCGCAATAAGCGCGCCGGTTTCCATTTTAAGTTTAGTTTACAGGGTTAGGGTGATGTCATAGAGGAGTAACAGATCAAAGTATCTCACCCACCGTAATAAGAATAGTATACAAACGGATTTTGTATCTATTTCAAACCTTATTACTAGTGTCAAATTATGACGCACCAAACTGTATTACGTTTTATCTGTGTAAACTAATATTATAAGGAGGAAAGATTTTATTTTTTGTTTGTTTGTTACGTTTTTATTGAAGAACTACT
The DNA here is from genome assembly GCA_916618015.1 of Xestia c-nigrum. NCBI lineage: Eukaryota > Metazoa > Arthropoda > Insecta > Lepidoptera > Noctuidae > Xestia > Xestia c-nigrum. Next base: position 4,290,122 of record OU745245.1, on the reverse strand, counting down.
CAACCGACTTTAAAACATTTACATTTTTACCGAGAAACAGGCCATATAAATATACTGATATCAAATTGGCCGAGCTATCACAATTGCTTCATTTAACAAAAATACAAAACAAATAATCTTGGTATTAAAAGCTTTACCTAGGACTTAGACACAGATCACAAAAACCAACAAATGATGTCACTCAAGAAAATTCATCATCATCTGCCTAGCCTTTTCCCAACTATGTTGGGGTCGGCTTCCACTCTAACCGGATGCAGCTGAATACCAGTATTGTACATGGAGCGACTGCCTATCTGACCTCCACAACCCAGTTAATACTGGGAAATACGATACCACTTGGTAAGACTGGTGTCAGACTTTTGGGGCCACTGACCTGTAACGACTGTCAAAGATGGACAAATGACAGCCGGGACCAATGGCTTAACGTGCTTTCCGAGGCACGGAGGAAACTCGATATGTAAGGGTGGTCACCCTTCCACAGAGCAACCTAAGCAAGCATGGCTTAACCCAAAGATCGACCCGAGCGGCTGATATTATTTAGCCACGAGCTCCTCACTCAAGAAAATTACTAATTGAAATTTTACTCTACAGTGTGTCTTCGCTCTTATCAACGTAATTGATCGCCGGCTGTGCGCGTTTACGACAAAGTCTTAAATTAACATAATAATTTGGTTACACTCTGTATTATTTGTGGGGTTGTGTACTAAAATGTAAGCATTGAATCCATGTGAAAAAGTATAATGGTGTCACAAGGTGAAAGAATTTCAGGCAATTTATGTCCAAGATGAATGAAATTTCATCTTGGACATAACTGAAATTGGTGAAGGAAAACATCAAACTCAAACTAAACTCAAATCATTTATTTTAACTAGACCATTACGGCACTTTTGAATGCCAAAAATACAAAGAAAAATCAAAGTCACAGACACAAAGTATAATAACTTGTGAAAGTACTGTAGTTGCCCATTCCCTAGCGTAGATCTCTATGGAGCAGAACGGGCAAGAAACTCCATGGACACTCTTTTCAATAAAAAATGTTGTTACAAAATCTTGGTTACATCTTTCATGTTGAGATTATACATATATGTGAGAACGAACGATGTAGAAAGACGTACACAATAAGAGCGCCCAGAGTAAAAAAAAAACAACAACTTAAAATAAAGCAATTCAAATGATCCATGGCAGCTAAGAGATGACCAGTCCCGACTGACAGCGCCCGTTCACGAACATGGCGCATGGATCAGCGCCATTCAATTCAACCATATTGAAGGGAACTAAATGACCCGACCCACCCGCCACCATCAGCAAGACATTTAAGCCATATTCAAGTCAATGAAAGATAACTAAATGCAAATGGAAGCTTTACAGTACATGGTACTTACACATGTGCTCAAACATGTGCTATAACATCGTGGGAAAACCTGGGCTATATTGTGCAATCCCCAATCAGATTTGTGCAAGCGTAATTGTCCATGAGCATGCTTTCTTTGCGTGAGAAGGCTATGCAGTAGCATGTCATAGTACAGGCTGATATTATTTTTGGCTATAACGCCTACAAATCAACAAGTTGTCTATTAAAGATGATGTGAGTCTGGTGTAATTGAAGAACAGGAACGTGGTAATTCAAAGGGTTCCGAATAGTGGCGTTACTTTCATAAAAGCCTAAAAGCTTAGCTGCCCTTATAACCTCTTACTCTGATTGACGTTAGGGCTTCTGAACAGTCAGCTTGCCTTATGGGCTTTACGTATTGTTGGACCATAGGCACGCCACTGGTTCTGAAGGGTAACCAACGGGACCATTTTACTAAGCCTCCGCTGTCCGCCCATCTATCTGTCTGTCATCTAAGCGGACTGTATCACATGATGCGTAATAAGTAGATGGTTGAAATTTTCCAAATCAGAATCAGATCTTTATTTGCTTTGAATGTAGGTACAGGCAATGATATATAAAACTTCATTGGGTAAAGGTATAAGAGTAAACTTATATTGTCACTTACGGATTTTCGTGACTTTAGTGTCGAGTTCCAATAGTGCGCGTAGCAAAAGACAAAGTAAGAGGGTAGACAGATTTGTCTGCTCGTATCAATTTTATTTTCCATCCACCCGCAGTCTCCAGACAACCCGCGATCATGGCGCTTGCAACAGCGTCGAAATATCGGGAGCTCAAAACAATAAATAAAAATAAGTCATTTCATAAACAATTTTTACATTGTATCGAAAACTCATTTAAAACTAACACAACACGGATTTTAACGTTTACAATTTCAAAAATTAAATTAAACACTTGAAAGTTGGATAATGTTTACAATTTAAAAGTAAATAATACAATTATTATCTGACATGGGGTGACATGGGGTGTAAGGTTATTTTCGTTACGGAATTTCTGGATTCGGTCTCCACGCTCAAGGCTCGCGATAGAAGCTATGCAATAGCTTAAAAAAAATTAAAGGGGGCACTGAATGGCACAGAACCCTTCATGCGTGAGTCCTTGGCCGGGTTTATTCAGGAAAAAACAATTCACGCCTCATGTGTCTACAATGTAAATGAAGCCATTGACCCTTTGAAAAAGAGTAAACACATTGCTCGTCTTTGTTTCCCGTTCTGACCGCACCAAAAATAACTTTTTCGCATCCAAATTCCGCACACGAATAATAGCCAATTTAGATATTTCCAATCCTTATTTATGATTCCACCTTTTGCAGGATTAAAAGGGTACCGAATTAAGTTTCAAACCGACCATGTACTTAGGTAGAGTTTTAGGTATCACGATACGACTACGTAAGGAGGAGCTCGTGGTTAAGCCATGCTTGCCTAGGTTGGTCTGTGGATGGGTGACCACCTTTACATACCGAGTTTCCTCCGTGAAAAGCACGTTAAGCTGTTGGTCACGGCTGTCATTTCTAGAGTTTTGACAGTCGTTACAGGTAGTCAAGGGCCCAAAATGTCTGACAACCAGTCTTATCAAGAGGTATCATATTACCCAGTACTAACTGGGTTGTGGAGGTCACATAGGCAGTTGCTCCATGTAAAATACTGGTATTCAGCTGCATCCGGTTATACTGGAAGCTGATCCCATTATTGGGAACAGGCCAGTCAGATGATGATGACACGACTACGTATGGTATCCCACGTGAACACTTAATTACTTATAACATTTTGTAATGTCATGTTGCGTCCGGACACAGGTTGGTCGCAGCAAGGAAAACCTGTTCAGTTGGAGATACATTCAAACTCAAACTCCTTTGAGTTTGAGTTTGATTAAATCTTTATTTCAATTAGACCATTACGGCAATGTTGAATGTCAAAAATACAAAAAAACAAAGCTACAGTCACAGTCACAAGGCATAATAACTTGTGAAAGTACTGCAGTTGCGTAGCGTAGATCTTTTCATGAGAGTGGTACGACTGGGCAAGGGGGACCCCTCCTTCCCTCCACACCGCGTGAGTTGACTACCACCGCATGCATTTCACGAAAAATAATGGGTTTAATTGTGAGCAGTAAGTTCGTTTGACAATATTTCGAGAGTTTGCAATATCGCTAGAGAGATTACAATATAACGTGTTTGACAATTTTACGGTGACATAATGTTGACTCTGCTCTGGAGTGTACACGTGGTGCTGTTCTACAATCGATGTGCCACATAATATAATGTCCTGTGTCTCCTGTTGTTTGTTCGCTACAGAAACTGATGGATGCAACCGAAAGCGTCAAACTAGTAGCTCAGTTCTGCGCCAACACAATTAAGACTGCCATCGATACGAAGATTTTTCATGTCTTTTTTTACTATGTTGGAGTCGGCTTAGTGTGGCACTAGATGACGTTGCGTGTAATTATTTATATCCAGAGATATTTATTAATTTATCTGACTTCTACAGCCAAGTTTCCATGTCCGCTGCTTTATTGTCCGATGAATTCAAAAGTCAGTCCGTTGTCATAAGAAATTACTCATTAATGACATTCGGTCGGGCAGTAGTCTGGTGGACCATAGCATACATTTGGTTTGAAGATTCTCGTTTTTCCACGGATGGTGAGGAGTTGTATACCCAGTAAGATAACATCAGGCCTATAAACCCACAAAGGTAAGACAGCGGTTGAGCACACCCACATTTCGCCAGCTTTGTTTAAGAGATTGCTACTGAGAAATTATAGATGGTAAAACACTTTGCACAACCAGGGAATCGAACACAGGACCTCATGCTCAGGAGTCGCGCTTGCGACCAATGGACCCAGGAGGCAGTTTATTAGTCTTGCTCCTGATAATCATAGGTGCCAATGGTAGAGAGAAACATGGTGGATCAGAAATAAAGACATCCGCAAGAGAACCAAGGTCATCGACGGAACCCGAAGAATTGCCAAAGTGACAGTGGGCAGGTCACATTGCTCGCAGAACGGATGGCCGATGGGGCCGAAAAGTACTGGAGTGGCGACCGCGAACCGGAAGACGATGCGTTGGAAGACCTCCCACTAGGTGGACCGATATCCTGGTGAAGGTTGCGGGAATCCGTTGCATGCGAGTCGCAAGGGACCGGTCAATGTGGCGACACTTGGGGGAGGCCTATGTCCAGCAGTGGACGTCTTTCCGCTGTAATGATAGAGAGTAGCTCATTGGTTCGAGCTCAATTAATAACGAACGATATCTTGAATGTCAAAATGTCGTAGATAATAAAGGTCTTTCACATTACGCATAGTAAACGCACGTGTTTTGAATGTTAAGTTACTTTACAACTGCGGCGAAATTTATTGCCGTTTACGTTTTACAGTTTATTGAAATTGGTTGTTTTTATTTCAATGAATTATGATTGAAAAAACTTTTATAGGTTTGTACCTTTATTTACTTAGGTACGGTAAATAGTCAGTATGAGTAAGGTAGTTAGATTTAATAACGTGTGGCTGAAAGACAGTATTACTTTACAAATAAAAACTACATATCGAGATGACTGGCTTATGACCAGAGGGCCTACTCCCCAACGATTTGTCCGTATTTACGGATCTATCTGCCTCTCTCACTCGCACTCATCTGCAGACGTGCGCAAGCGAGACGGATAGATCCGAATATACTGACGAAGCGTTTGGGAGTAGGGCCTCAGCAACGGAAGTTTTTCAGTTGAAGTGATGACAAAAGAAAGAAAGAAAGAAAAAATGTTTATTTGACGTCAGTACATTAAGCACACACACAATAATATTAAAAAAAGTTACAAAGAGGACAAAAATACATAGTTTGTGCTGTGTGCCTCTGTATGTGTATGATGATGATAAAACTGCTTGACAACAAAGTCTAAAAGTGGGAGACTGCTCCACTATCACATGCAGTTCATAGTTCTGCCGCCTGTAAATATTTGGTTTACTGCTACAATGCATCAAAAAACCATTCCAAGACTTTAAAATTCAAAAATCTCCATAATACAACCTCACTAATATTGCCGTCTCTTTCCCTCAAGCTTACATAAATTCCAGTGTAATGTAGTGTCAGGGCTTGATAATGAGATTTACACGTAAAGAGTGCGCCGACGGGCGACATTATCGTGGACGACGGCGCGTTATTTACGTGTAGTATGGATGGTCCTTAGCGTTTGGTCACGAGCTATACGATTAAACGATACGCGTGTGCTATTTTCTATTTCTTCGTGACCACAGGGTGGAAGGGAAAACCGCCGCACAATTGGTTGCCGCGTATTTGGTACATCTTGCTGAACCCTGCATGTGAATTTTTCGTCGATAATTTAAAAAAAAAACAGCTCGTCCAGACATTTTTTTCCGTGTAGGTATTGTAATTTTTGTAGGAAAGATCAGATTTTGTTGGTGCTTCTATGTCTTTTCCACCTTGTTTATTTTACAACTTGTTTTACTAGCCAAAACCTTTGCTACTAAATTCATGATGATGTGATAGCAACTGTGGAGAAAACGAATTGAAAAAATTGTTTAGGGCTTACAGCTTGGCGCGACTCACCGCAACGCGACTTGCAAAGTACCTATGGTACTCACGAGACGAAAAAATAATGACACACCAATGTGTAATGGTTGACGCAAGTCGCATCGCAAATCACGTCGCAATTGGCGCCGCAAATCGTGTCGCAGGTAGCATCACCAGAGATCGTGCACAGGGCGTTAGACCGTTAGACTTTATCACAGAGGGCGGTTATTTACGTGTAGTGTGAAACATCCTTACATTGACAGGTGTGATTTGTGTACTGTATTTGTTATGCGGCTTGGGTGTTTTCTTGTGGTCTACACAAAAAAAAGTACTTCAATTTATTTCTTGCGCTGTATGGTCACTCTTCCACGTATTAGATTATTTTACCGTAAAGCTTCATTACTGGTCGTGTAACTCGATGAAATGTAGGTAGCAGCTGATTTTGTTTTCGAGATTCCATAGTCGGTCCCATAATAAAAGTTGTGCATTTTCACGAGTACTATCCGTTCTTAAAGGGATTAAAACGACAAAAAAATAACGTTGTATAGTTGGTCACTGTTTATACAGGGTGTAAATGAACCCTTGATGTAAACGTCAACCAAGCATTCTGCACACCAAAATAAGTAGCCAACATAAAAAAATATGGGTTCATGGGTCATGGATGTTTATACGTATAATTAAGTTTTTATTTACAAACAAAAAGTATCTATGTAGTATATCAACTATCTGGTGTCCACGACACAAACCACGTTGCATAGTGTCAGTGACACTAGTGTAATACCCAGCGCTTTTTTTTGCTTATGGGTGCATTGAACAGTACGGGTGTCGTGGAGGTGTTTAAAATAAAGTTTTATCATTAAATATGAAAAAAAAACCTTGTAAAATATGTAGTTGAAACTTGGACCCTCCTTAACTCCGTAATTAGAAGGTTCCCAGGTATGGTATAGAACAAAAAAATACCGCAATGATGGAAAGAACAAATTAATATTTCTCGGTTTTGTTAAGTTCTTTGCTTGCATGATCCATCACCATTTTCTTTTATACTGATGAAAAATGTATTATTAATATAAGTGGATCCATCTTAGCAACTGGAAGTTCACATTTCAGACACACTCCTTTATTCTCTGCATCGTCGACAATGGTCTTCCGCAATTTGTCAAGAATTACAGATGTTATAGATTTTCGGCCGATGCCTATGAAAGACCGGTCCCCAACCACATTGTCTTAGCATTCCTTTGATGCCTATCGTTTATATTCTGCCATGGAACGTCTAATCAATGGAGATGTGCTAACGATGATTACTATGACAACCTACAAAACGCCATTGCTAATAATTTGTCAAAATCTTTGCAGAGACAAAATTAATAGTCTCTACATTTCCAACTGTATCTATGCTATGGCCGGGATTGCTTGTAATACTGAAAGTTATCATCAATGTTATTCTCCTACCCTTACCTCAAATTATTTGGGGCGGTGCAGCATTCATCTTCTCCTTTCATTATCTATTACTCATCATCTAAGCAGTTCATCCATCAGGAACGGACCGGGCCTGCCTTCAGGCGGCTTCTGTCCAACCTGGAGGGGCCAAACGCCTCCTGCCGCAGGCTTTACGAGGGGGTTATGCGGTCCATTTCCCTTTTGAGGGGCCCCAGTGTGGGCGCGTTCCTTGAGGCGGCGAGCCACCCATTACCTGAATGCGCCCCAAAAGGTGGTAGCCGTAAAGCTGGTCCGTGGGTACCGCGCGATATCCCACGAGGCGGCGAGCCTGTTTGCCGGATTGCCGCCATGGGATCTGGAGGTGATTGTACTCGCGCGCCTGCATGAATGGCGCGCGGAGGCGCTACGCCTGGGGGAAACTCCGCTGCCGCGGCAAACTGCCACTCAGCAGACAGACTTCCGGCGTCATCTCATGGTGACATGGAGAGAGCAACTGTCGCAACCCCGTGCAGGGCACGCCACGATAGTGGCGATAAGTCCTCTCTTTGAGGAGTGGCCTGAGGGACGCTACGGCGTCCTCACCTTCCGCCTGACGCAGGTCTTCACCGGACCGGAGGCCACGGTGGAGCACAGGGTGGAGGTTTGCCCCGCGTGGGTGGAGCACCGCCGACACCTCGTAGCGGCGATCGGCGGCGACGACCTCTCACGTCCGGCCCTGGTTCCATCCATAGTCTGGAGCGAGACGGTTTGGAAAGCTGTCACCTCGAGAACCTCTCGTGGCAGCCGCCGCGGGAGTCGCACCGGACGGGGGTCACGGGTTGGCTGACCGTTCGTCCGATTTATGACGACAGGCTGTGTCGACAGCGCGTTTGTGTTCCACACGCCTCAAAGAGATGTCAGCATAATGCAGGGCAAGGGCCGAAGCCTGCCGGGGCTGCGGGATGGTTCTAAAGAGATACCCTGGCCCCGGAACATAACGGGCGAGGAAGGAACATGGATGGGTTTTAGTCAGTAAAAGTCTGACACTCCCTCCCGCTCCGCCCAGAGTGGGAGAAGTTATTTGAATTTCCCATGCGAAACAAAAAAAAAAACAGGCTATCCATCGTTTCTTTGCTCTGAAAGTAATGATTATAAAATTATCAATTGACAAGTCAAAACGGTACCGAAGCTAAAATCTTTGTAGTTACATGGTTATAGTTGTTAATTAGAAACATTCTATCAATTAAACAATAGATTTCGACTTCATTTAAAAACTTGTTGCTTGTGCTGTCTTTCTTAATGTATAAATGATGCTCACCTGTCCTTATTTGATAGTCCACCTCAGACACGATTTATTATTTGTCTATAGAATCATATCTCCTATATTTCTATGATCGAAGACATTCACGCTGCTGATAGATGCTTTGTTTCGACAAGAATTGTGATTTTTGTGAAGCAAAACAAAAGACTATCGTTACATTGTCTCAGGGACATCATTAGCGAAGATATTTCTTGTTTTGTATTGGAGGTAGCTTTGTCATTGTATTGGGTGGGTACTGTGGGTAGTAAATATATTATAATACTAGCGGACATGACGTGGTTTCATGCGCGCAGTTCCCATTCCCGTGGGAGCACGGGGATAAAATATAGCCTACGTTTTTCAATAAAGACGTGGCAGTTTATTGGTGGAATAATTATTAAAATCGGTCAAGTAGTTTTCGAGTTAAATGGTAACAATCACACAAAACAAAAAAAATAGCAAACCTTTCCTCTTTATTATGACGACCCTAATGGTGTACTCGTAGTAAAGCTACCTTCCGTTCTTAGGGTCCTGGGTTCGAATCCCGGTAGGAGCAAAGGTTTGTGAGATGAGCATGGACATTTGTTCCCGAGTCATGGTTGTTTATATGTATAATAAGTATGTATTTCTAGAAAAAAAGTACATATGGAATATTTCAACTATCTGGTGTCCACGACACAAGCTTTAGTGTGGCACTGGATGGCGCTGTGTGTTAATTTACAGCGAATATATATTTATTTATTTACACATATTATAATACTAGCTGACCCACGCAACTTCGTCTGCGTCACATAAGAGAGAAAAACGAAAGGAAAAAAAAACCCCGATTTCGTAACATTTTTCATTCCTGCCCCGCTCCTAATAATCGTGGCGTGATGTTATATAGCCTTAAGCCTTCCTCGATAAACGGACTACCCAACACAAGAAGATTTTTTTAATTCGAGCTAGTAGTTCCTGAGATTAGCGCGTTCAACCAAACAAACAAACTCTTCTGCTTTATAATATTATATTTATACTAGCTGTTGCCCGCGACTTCGTTCGCGTGAAAATGATGATGGGTCATGTGTGAGACTGCATCGTTGGGCTTCTGTAATTTTTTTATCCCATGTTAATTTTGACCTCATTTTCATTATCAGCATGATCCATGATGAAAAATCCAAAAAATTCGTCGGGGCCATTTTGGTTTTTTATTTTAACTTCATCTTCATTCATCAAAACTAAGATCAGAAATGCAGAAGAGTTAGAAAAAAAACAGAAATCAACAAAGTAAAAAATTCTAGTTGGTATCAAATACGATACCGACAATGACTCATTCTATCTCATTCTACTATACATACTTTCTTTTTCTGCCCCTGCCGTAACTCCATAATCTTCGGCTTACCTAGGTCCCTACAAAACGGTAAGTACTGCCAGCCGCGAAGTCACGTGTGCACGTCTATACGATTGGTACCTTCCTGTACTATTAACTTGTGTACGGCCTATACTATTAACTTGTGTACGGCATATACTATTAACTTGTGTACGGCATATACTATTAACTTGCACTGGTGCAAAAGGTCTGTCCTGCAGCTGTTATTGGTGAACGAATGAACAACTACAATGCAAAACTTCATCCCCTTTACCCCTTTGTGGGTCGAAATTAAAAAAAAAACAACGACTTACTAACTTTGATACTATTTAATAACTCAATAAATTAAAACTTTAATTAAAAACAAAATGTTACTCATTTTTCACCCCTCAAGGGTTTGAATTCTACTAAAGCCGTTACGTTAGCTTCCAATCAAAAGCCTAGATAACAAATTTTGTACTTTTTACTTCGATAATTGAAGATTTTTCACACACAATTTCATCCCCTTTTTAAGCCTTCGGGGTGGATTTATCAAAAACGCTGAAACACGTATAAATTAATTTATAATCGTCAGCCTAAATACAAAATTTGAAGATCCTAACTTTAAAACTAACGGACTTTCATATTAACTTCCATCCCCTATTTTATCCCCTTGGGGGTAGAATTGATCAAAATCCTTTCTTAGCGGATGCCTACGTCATTTAATATCTTCTTGCATGCCAAATTTCAGCCCGATCCGTCCAGTGGTTTGGGCTGTGCGTTGATAGATCACTATGTCAGTCAGTCAGTCAGTCAGTCAGTCACCTTTGAGTTATATATGTCACCGTAAAATAAAATTGTCAAATACGTTATATTGTAATATCTCTAGCGATATTGCAAAGTCTCGAATTATTTTCAAATGAACATACTGCTTACAACAAAACGCATTATTTTTCGTGAAATGCATGCGATGGTAGTCAACTTACGCGGTGTGGAGGGAAGGAGGAGTCCCCCTTGCCCAGTGGCACAACTCTCATGAAAAGATAATGCACCATTCCTGAGAAATACCGATTAATATAACATAACCTTAAAACATTTTATAAATCCCCTAAAAAGCGTAGTCGACGGAGCCCCTATTTCCGAGTGCAGCGTTTAAAGGAACCTAACTAACCTAACGAGGGGGTGCCCCAAGTCCCGATTATGGGGGCAGAGATACTTCCGTATGTTCAGTTGACAATAATTCGAGACATTACAATGTCGCGAGAAAAAACACGTTATATTGTAATATGACGTGTTTGACAATTTTACGGTGACATATATATTTAGATAAAGTATAGATTAGCATAGATTGTTTAGATGAGAGTCACAATTCGAGGGTTTAATGTCTTATTAGGCCTTTCCATCAAGAATCTCTCCCGGATTTGTTCCCGGTTGATGGCATTAGGCTCGCTCTTTATTACATAGAACTTAATCATAACTGGCAAAATGTGGGTATACTATTAAAGATAACAGGCGGGCTATTATGTTATGTTAGTATAACATAACTTGTCGATATTTTCATTCAATTTTCCTTCACAAAAAATACCACAACCTATTATTGAAACTCAATATTGAATCTAACAGAATTCTATTGATTTAATACGAAAACGATAACATTCTGGAGAGAAGAGGTTTCAAAGCAAAATATTATGTTTGGCAAGTTATTGTGAGTTCAGATGCCGTTCGACGGATTGCTCTGCATTATCGACCATCTTTTGTTCTAGGGCTGGCTAACCTCTCTGCGCCCTTCCGAAATACATGGTATAAACCACGTTATCACGAAGCCGTCAACCAAGCATTATGTACATCAAACTAAGTAACTTTACGCAAAAATTATTGCTGGGAAACGACTTTTTTCTTGAGTGAAAAATCGTGTTTTGTGGTAGAACTCAATGTAACTCACTCAACACGTTGTGCTGATGGATAGATTGAATAGTACGGGGGTGTTTGAAGTAAAAATCTGAGATTAAAAACTTGTATTTAAAAAAATAACTTGTCTAATTGGAACTCTCAATACCTCCGTAACTAGAAGATTACAATAACATCAATATATTATTATGTAGATTACATTTCGCGCAGTATACTTATATTTAACATTTCATTATTTCATTACGCATTGCATTTTACACGACTTACATTTGATATTTCACTAAACCTAACATTTACAATACTTTAGCTTTTAATTCTAGACATTACATTTCAAAAAATATACATTAAAATTTAACATTTTATCTCACATAACATTTTATGAAACATTAGTACATTTCATTTAATTGACATTTTTAATACTTATTCAAGCAGGTAACATGTTATTATTACATAGGAACATACACTTCATGCGATTTAAAACTTTTCCATTCAATATTCAATTAGATTTACATACATTAGGTACGTAAAATTTAATTTAGCTACTAGCCGTTCTTTTTTTTTGGCGTTACATGTCACGTTCACGTTATACTAGAATTAACAAACACTTCATTCCGTTAAAGTATTTAATTATGTATACATATAATTTTAAACATTTCATCGAACATTATTATATTTAATTGTTACTTGTTTTAATGATTAATCGACTACTTTGCTTCATGCTGTCTATTTGCTTGAAATGATAAGGCTCTAAGGTCCATGTTCACCAAAAATAATGTCCGTCTGATTATCTAAAACAGCTGTTTATAACACATTTTTGCATGGGAACATGTCGCAGTGACAGCCATTTTTAGATAATCAGACCGTTATCTTTTCGGTGAACATGGACCAAAAATGAAGTAAGGTGAAACGCATTTTTACGTATTATTCTCATATTTCAAAAACATGTGGGGACTGCCGATAAAACTCAAAACTAGTAGACGATCCGCTATGCCTACGCCGTAGCTGCTACGAATGCTACGAAAAGCGTACGTGACGGGCACGCGAGTTCCATAATTTTTGTTCACCAAAAAGTGCTCAATGCGTCTAAAAAGTTTTCACTCCAAAAATTTAATTGTAAATATTCTACAGGAGTAAAATGAAAGTTAAAAAACATTTGGTTACTTACTGTCAAAATCATCCTTTCGTCACAACTTATCTTATCCTATTTAAATGGTTATTGATATTAAGTAGGGCCTCTTCACCAAGTATAATACTAATAAACCATACAGGGTGTTCCAGACCAGATGGATATATATTTTTTTTTAGATTTGGGAGATCAGTCTGAATTTTTTTTCTGAGATAGTGCAATGTCTAAATAAGCACCTAAATAAACAAAAAATAATTTTAAAAAGTCATTAAAAAAAACATCTTGTAAGTAGGTCACAAGCGATTTTTTTCCTGGCGGGTACAAATAGGTACCTAAGCCGGCTACCTAAAAAAATAAATAAAATCAATCTGGCCTGGAGCACCCTGTATAAACCAACACAATCACAAAATTACTAGTCAACCCTAAAGTATAATATCTCTAGGGCTGTCGCCTAACGATATCATAAAATAATTTATTGCTCTCTCCGATCGTCGATCGAGTTCGCATTGAATGCGCGTTATCAGAATAGGCTCCTTCAAAGTGAGATTTAACAATAGATTAAATTTTAGCGATAAATCGAATGGCTGGTAATCATTTTAAATCGATTTCATTGCTTCAGTAATGTTGAAATGATACTAAAGTAGCGCATTATGTAAATGAGGTACATAAATTATTATATTTATTAAGGAGTGACCGGATTTTATGTTTTATAAGAAAACGATCTTCGATTTTTTACCTCCGACGTAAAAACGACGGGGTGTTATAAGTTTGATGTGTCTGTGTGTGTATGTCTGTCTGTGGCATCGTAGCTCCATAACGACGAACCGATTTTGATTTTGTTTTTCGTGTGTGAAACGTGAATTAATCGCCCGCTTGTTTTGATGAAAATGGTGAAGGAAAACATCTTTAGGAATCCGGTGTGCATTTAAAACTTTAAGGTCCATGTTCACCAAAAAAATTACGGTCTGATTATTTAAAAACAGCTGTTTAAAATACATTTTTGTGTGGGAACATGTCACATTGACAGCTGTTTTTAGATAATCAGACCGTTATCTTTTCGGTGAACATGGACCTAAGACATTTTTACATGACATTCCGCTAATAATCCCTAAAGGGTAAGGCAGAGAGAGATGTGCCTTAGTGCACCCAGATTTCTCCAACTGTTTTAAAGTCCCATGTAATATATAGGGGGCCAGCCTTTTGCCATCAACCGGGCATAGATCCAAACTCCGTGGCTGCCATATGGAAAATCCCACTAAAATTTTGCACGAGCCGGGATAAGAACTCAAGATTTCGTGCTCAGTACATTTTAGTCATCCTACAGTTGGCCCGCGAGGTGAATTGCGAATCCTTTTCATAGAAAGGAGACTAGTTTCGTTGAGACACTGCTGGCATGTAATCAATTGATGATTATGCTTCAATTATGATAATCATTAGAAATAGAATAAAGCATTGTGAAAGCATCGTCTATGCATGAAGTCAGGAGCCTAATTCTGCTATTTTAATAAATTCGTCACTCCAACACGATTCCATTCTCATCCCATTGTCATTTTGCTTAAAGTTCGTAATCAGCTAAACTCACAATGGTCGGTCGATGGTCTCGTAATAAAATTGTGTTATAATGGCATTTTCATATTGCCATTATTATAAAACCATTACTACAAATGGTTTTCGAAATCTACTACTAAATGCGAACATTTATTCATGCCAGATTTCATGTACGAGATTAATATTCTACGACATTTCTTTCACTGGAGTCTCACTGGTTTTTCATTGAGAAGTCATATTGACGCCATTATATTAGTTGATTACCAAACTTGTCAAAACTTGACAGAACTTGATCATTGTGACTTCAATGATCGCCTATTCTGACACTATCGTAATAGCAGAATCGAGGCCCTGGTAAGCTGTGTTAATGTAGTATTTTAATATACAAAGGATTATTATACGCTATCAGTCATGTTTTGCTGCAGATGTTATCAATTAATCTATTATGTATGAAGCAACAGATTAGTCTATAATGCTAATTAATGATGTATATTTCGTATGCTATTCTTGCTAAACATCCCCGAGGAATGTTGTTGCGGCCCTGTTCGAGAGAGATACCGTGGCCCCGGAACATAAAGGGCGAGGAAGGAACATGGATGGGTTTTAGTCGGTAAGAGTCTGACACTCCCTCCCGAGAAGTCATTTGATGATTTCCCATCCTAAAAAAAAATGGGCGCAGAATTTTACACTTAAATTGAAGAAAAACAAGACACAAATAATGGATGTAGCCTTATAACAAAAACAACATAATGTTACGCCTGTTCTTCCGTAAGGGTTCGGCAGAGATTTTGTCAGTTATGCTTTAAGTTCGAGGAGCTCGTAGCCAAATTATAACAGCTACTCTGATTTTTAGGTTTGGCCGTGTTTGCTTAAGTTGATCCTTGTATCGAGTTTCTTCGGAAAGCACGTTAAGCTGTTGGTCCCGGCAGTGATTTTTAGATCTTTGGCAGTCGTAACAGGTAGTCAGTGGCCTAAAAAGTCTGACAACCGGTCTAACGAATTTGCACCGTATTACCCAATACTAACTGGGTTGTGGAGATCAGATAGGCAGTCGCTCCATATAAAATACTGGAATTCAGCTACTTTCGATGTCGAAAGTGGAAAGTCAGGCAGATGATGATTATTTATTTTTATTTATTTATTTATTTAAACTTTAAGCACTTAATGTACAAAGGCGGACATTTTTTACCAGTCTACCTTAGGGTGATGCAGAGATTAAACTGTAGGTGCAAGAATAAAGAAAATTATGAAGACTATAATATAACAATAAATACATATATACAATAAATTATAAAAAGTGAAAAAAAGACAAAAAACAATAAAAAAAAAATTATGTAAGTGCTCGCGAGCTTTCATTTTAAATGTATTGTATTTTAGATCAAAAAATCGACGTAAAAATTATGTAACGTTTACACGCGTGCTCGTGCACCGGGCTAAGCAGACTCATCCCACGTAAAAACTTTACTATTTATCGTTCATTCAATATTCTAACAGTCGCGTTATAAACATAATCCCCACAATTCACCTCCTGCAGTTTTGTGTGGGTGCCACACGATGTATTGAGGTTCATGACTCTTGGGGTTGGGGCTATTTATACCTAATTTATTATCCATGATACACGTTAATGAGTTGCTAAGATAACGCCTAAGGTCCATGTTTACCGAAAAGATAACTGTCTGATTAACTAAAAACAGTTGTCAGTGTGACATGTTCCCATACAAAAATGTGTTTTAAACAGCTGTTTTTAGATAATCAGATCGTCATCTTTTTGGTGAACATGTACCTTAATTGAGAAATTAAGGCGATTACATGAGCTAAACGCGAGTTATACAGGGTTATTTTTTGTTTATACTAAACCCGAAAAGGGGTCATTGTACTCATCATTTTGAACAACTTTTTCTATGGGACGAACCCTGAAATCGCGAAAAAAAAATCAGCTGTTCCCTACATTTATGTTCGCATAACTCGTCAAAATGTAGGGAACAGCTGATTTTTTTTTCGCGATTTCAAGGTTCGTCCCATAGAAAAAGTTGTTCAAAATGATGAGTACAATGACCCCTTTTCGGGTTTAGTATAAACAAAAAATAAGGTTGTATAATTACTAAAAGTATATGATTCACTGCTATAAACAAAACCAGAAAAGTATATGATATTCTTCAGGATATATGCTAGCATGATACTGTTTTGAAAACATAAGTCTGTCTGTCTGTCTGTTCGCAAAAAACTCAAAAAAAGCTGCACCGAATTTCATGTTTTTTTCACAAGTGGATAGAGTGGTTCTTGAGAAAGGTTTTGGTACATATTTTATACGCGTGCAAAACCGCGGACATGAGTTAGTAACAATCAAAAGAAATCAACAACTTTGTGAAAGTAACTTATAATGCTATAGAAATAATAATTTTGTAATTATCTGTGGAGGCTTATAATTGGCAATTTAGTTGTACATTAATGTTCCACACGCTTTGACGTGAAGCTTTCATAATTAATGAAAAAAGTAGTAATAAGTAGTAAGTAGTAGTAGTTAATAGGCTTCTCTGAAAACTGTTTTTAACGACTTTTCAATAATTCCAATCAGAGTGGGAGAAGTCATTTGATGATTTCCCATCCTAAAAAAAAATAAAATAAAAAAAGGGCAGTACCAGTTCTGTAAAGAAAGCAAAAAACCGTTGTAGTAATACGGAACGTTATAAAAGGGATCTTCATTTGTCAAGAGCTAGATACCCTCTGTAAGTGTAGGGTACTTGTACAGTAAGGTAGCTCTGCCAAACACTTACTAATAAAGAGTGGAACATCAATGTTAGAAAGTATATATGTCACCGTACAATTGGAAAAATCGTTAGATTGTAATCTATCCAGCGCGATTGTAAACTCTCGAAAAATTGACAAACGAACATACTGCTTACAATCTAACGCATTATAATTTGTTAGATTGTAATCTATCGAAGTGAAACCATAAAATTGTGAAATGCATGCGACGGAAGTATCTTTGCCCTAGTAATTGGGAGTTGGGGCACCACCACGTTAGGCTAGTTAGATTAGGGGTCCATGCAGACAGAAACAGGAACCCCGCGTAGCGGGGCTCAGTCGACTACGCTTTACAGGCGAATATAAAGTGCTTTGAGGGTAGGTTACATGAAGCGGTTTTTCTCAGATATGGTGCATTATCTTCTCATAGGAGTGGTACATGGCAAGGGGGAAGCCCCCTCCCTCCTCCACCTCCACAGCGCGCGAGGTGAGTTCCGTCGCATAATATATATTTCACAATTTTACGGTTTTACTTCGTTATATTACAATCTAACGAAAAGTAATGCGTTAAATTGTAATCAGTATGTTCAGTTGACAATCTTTCGAGAGTTTATAATCTCGCTATATATATTACAATATAACGGGTTGATCCGATAGAATCTTTACCCAATAGTGTACCTACATTATTCTACTAGTCAAGCCCTTTCATTTGATAGTTTTGATACCCATTATCCATATTGAGGGAGTTGTAAAATTTAATTTCTCATTTTGTGCATAGCATAATTATAGTATTCTACTAGTCAAGTCCTTTCATTTGATACCCATATTGAGGGAGTTGTTGAATAAATATGTAATCCGCCATTTTGTGGCGGAGGCCATCTTGTACTGATTTTTATCAAACATAGCTAAGAACACTTCCGACTAATTTATCTTTCAAACAACAAAAAGAAAATCAAAATCAGTTCATCCGTTTGGGAGCTACGATGCCGCAGACACACTCAGACACACATACAGACACGTCAAACTTATAACACCCCGTCGTTTTTGCGTCGGGGGTTAAAAATCCATTTCTCTAGTAGATGTTCCACTACCTAATAACTTCCATCTTTTACTTTAAGTACCTATGATGGTCCAAGTGAACCAAGGGACCTCTTCTTAATTGGCAAACAAATATTAGTTCTTCCTGTGTTTGTCTTTAGTACAGTTGGTTTATTTACTATAAATACGAAACTCCTAAGTCCACTGGTAGAGAACGGTTCTCGTATCCCAAGAGACAGATGTCTGAACTTCTGTCTATAGGAAGATTGTGTTTTCATTGGTAAGTTGTACAGTGAATGGGCTTTTATTTATTTAGTACCTAAAGACGGACAAAGTTTAAAAAAAAATGGTATGGTCACGCACGCTGCGCATAACCAAAAAATAAACCGCTCAGATAACATGGCAAACCTCTGTGTACGTCCTATGCAGATGTGGACAGCGGGCCTAAAATGGCCGCTTTAGCAGAATCATAATCCAAGCGCGGCGCGGCAACCGCGGTGCGTCTGTACCGCCGCGCATATCGGCGCCGCACGAAACGTCTAAAAAGAAAGCGCCCTAAGATTAATACTTTGGAGTTTTTGCAAGATTGATGGGAAAAATTAATGTTTTTCTGAGACATAAAAGACAATGGTTTACATAGATTAACAACATAAGCACACCCACACTATACCTGCACATGATGTAGGTACAGGGTACATAATGAATTTCTAGCATGCTCGTTAATATTTCAAGTTTAGCTCAATTAGTGGAGCGATTAGACGGCGGTGGACTAAAGACGCTGTAATGGATGCATGCGAGATAATCCCGGATTAATGGCTTGATTGTACACGAGATTTTTGGTTGGAGTAGCTTAGAGGGTTGGGGGTGAGCAAGTTAAGAGGCTAATAGGGAATATGCATGTTTTTATTCTTCACTTATATCAACTAATTACACTATTATCAACCCACGAAAAGTATTAAAAGTTAATTTCAACTACTGCTTGTCGCTTAAAAATAATACTTAATTCCTGCAATTTCCTATGACAGTTCAAACGTCCGTGATTGTTGTTACCATACTTTGAAGTCATTTATCAAAATCTACCTTGTTTACATGTATTTTTTTTTGGCCTTAATAAAGTAATTTTATTAATTGTATGTGCTTTATTCTAGCAAAAATTGCGATAACGATATTGTTATAAAATCGTAGCGCAACTTTATCTAAATCTTCTGGATTTGACAAGTAAGGACCGGGGTGAGTGGCGTCGCTTGAGGGGAGCCTATCAGTCTTTTAACTGATTATTACCATGAAGTAATGGGCCTATTTCACAGCATTCGATTGTTCGATAATCTACTCGATAAATCCAAAAATACCGAGTTTGTATGAAGTTGCGTAGTAATTTGTACCTGAAAAGAGGCCGGGTAATTTCTGAACACATAAAAAGATCGTAAAATCACGCAAAAACCACAGCCCAAACATTAGGTACCGTTACTAAAACTACTCCAATCTTCACAACAGCGAACTACAGAAAAACAAAAGCCAATCTATCGAGCACTTCAAGAATTAGTGCTCTTCATTATTTCATTAGTCCCCCCCTACCCCCCCATCAGTCAGAAACTTCTCGAAGCTTGGAGGCATACAAAACAGGTCCCTGTACAAATACAATTATGTTGGAGTCTACGGAACCCTTTTATTTGGGATACTTTAGCTAATTCGCGAACATTTCTTTTTTTCTTTTCTCTTTTGTAGCCGGTGTCTTGTTTTGATAGGCTATTGGGAGTTGATTAAATCATTATGTTTCGTGTTAGTGGGAGTTTGCCTTGGATACTGTAAGAATGTTGTTATAACAATATTATTTAGGAAGCCCGACCCATTTGTGCAACTTGCTGAAAATCTCCCTACACAGTAAAAGATGGGGTTCATGATTGTTTTTCGTTGATGGTCCGATTGCTTTTGAATCAAAATGATCAGCAAAGTAATTTTAAATCAGACACCATCGCAATGCGTTTTTGTACAATCGATCAAAATTCATTGCGTTATTTAGGTTTTTTTTTTTCATTTATACAAAGTTTAACACAAAGGGTATAGTCATACGGAAGGGTTTGCTACAGACCATCAAACTGAACAACTTTCTCCATGGGACCACCATCGTAATCGCGAAAAAATTATCAACGGCCCCATACAGAACTCCAATACCTACTCGACCAAATGTATGAGACTGCTGATTTTTTTTGTAGGATAACGATGGTGGTCCTATGGAGAAAAATGATCACTTAGATGGTTTGTAGCACGTCCTCCCGTATGACTATACCTTTTCTGTTACACGTTGTATAAAGCAATGGATTAAAATGGGTGATACGAGTACATAGATGTATGGAATTGAAAGTATTGAGTGCACGTCTTTCAGACATATGCATAAGTAAAAATTCTGTAATACCGTACCCTACGTACGCAGTTTGTCTTGTGTGTGTATCTTACACACACAAGACACACAAACTGAAAGAACCAAAGCTAAATAAATACTAAGAAATGTAAGTAATCCTCACAAAAACTAGTGAATTGACGATTAAGAAACACGCTCCTGGCTTTGAAATGAAAGTAATTAAAATAATAATCTGAAGCAAAACGGGAGGAATAAAATGTGGGAGAGCGGTTAGTGGATTTTTAATTATTCAACTTTATAATTGAACATTTGATCTTTAAAAACAGCTGTTGCATCCATCTTCTGTAGTTTTAATTACCAGGGAAGCCGTTTGGATTGTACTCAATCTACTCTTATCAGTCGTTGGGTGTACCTAATGACTTATAAATTCCGTTGATTCGTAATACATAGTTATGTACATAGTGTTAAATGATAGTATGCGAAAACGAAATATTATACGTTTTTATACTGTCATGGTCACTAACATTATAATATGTAAAGTTATATTTCACCGCTAACACTTATAACGGGTTATTTATCACGTTTACTATTTGTTCTGAGTTTCTGATATTTCGGTACTGTTGCATTGCCATGCAAGCACCACGATTACGGATTAAACTAATATGTTTAAAGCCTTTCCCTAAGCTAAAGCTTTTCCCTTTAATTCGTTTCGTGCTTCTGCTCATAGTATTCGAATAAGAAACACTGAAGTTATCAAGTTTTAAAACACTATTTATTTAATCCTTCTCACATAAATAAATGGTACCTTTACTGCGTATCTTATCTTGTACGTATCCACATTGAATCGACTAAAAACATACCTTTTAAACCATGAGTACCTACGTCCTTGGTAATTAATACTAAAAATCCCAATTTCTTTAGATTTTAGTATTTCAGGCGCTTTACCGATGATACATCATAATAATTCACCAAGTTTTTTATTTTCAAGAAGCAACATTAATTTCAGCAAACTTCAAGAAAAGCTAGACGAAACCATATAAAAACACGAAGTTTGACTTGTAGCTCGCATGGAAGTTAAGTTAACAAACAAGGATACAGAGCTGGAGGTAAACATATCGGTGACCGCGTTTCAGCTTGTTTATTTTAGAGATCAACGACCTTGCATGCTGGGTGGCTGTAGGGATTTTTAAAGCTTATTTTTATTTCTTACATAATTTATCTTTGGTCTAATGTTTGAGGTTCTGGGTTCGATTTTATAGTCCTTAAATATTTACCACAATAGTGGGCAATAAGACTGCTAGGTTGAAATGGGAGTGGGCGGGCCATGTCTGTAGAATGCATCAGGTCCGATGGGCCAGAGTCACCTCTCAGTGGGTGCCAGAAGACAGGCAACATCGCCGAGGGAGGCCTAGAAAACGCTGACGTGACGACTTAGAGGCGTTTGCGTGACCTGAGAGAGCCGCAAGTAGAGAGGAGTGGAAGACTATGAGGGAGGCCTTTGCAAAGCAGTGGGTCACTACAGTCTAAAAACAAAAAAAAAACAATATTACATACACTCTCTTAAAAAATACCGATCCGCGACTGCTTTCCACCGTTTACAGGACTCATATTTCAGCTTGACTTTGTGATAACTTCCGTAAAAGTTCTTTAGAAGAGTAGTGGTTGTTTAGTGATAACGACTGTGACTCATGGTAGGTCGTAGTTTCGAACCCAGGCAGGCGTACTTGTTACTTTCTGTAATTTATTTTACCACCACTGCTCTTAAAACGGCAAAGAAAAATTACATACATGAGTAAACGGACATGTCCTTGAACCAGAAATTTGAAATTCGAACACAATATGTGACATCTACCAACCCGCACTGGGCCCGCGTGGCGGTTAATGGTTACCCATTCCCTCTCCCTGTGTGCAAGAGGTAGGAACAATAAAAGCTGATCATGCTAATAAGTTCTCTCATTAATGATGATGAAAACCACGTTAAGGTATTTAAAAGACCTTATCCCACACACAGACTAATATGAAAACCGACTTTGGTTTTATTGTATTAAGATAAGTAAGTACATTGTAGTAAAACGCCCTAATCTGACACGTAGGTCTCAAAACTTTGCGTGAGGTTTCTAAGAGAAACTTTGACATAATCTCTTGTCATGTCACGACCACCCCAATTCAAGTTTACTCCCAGCGTCTAAACATTTTCTTACGAAGCTTAAGAAATATTATGTCTTTTACAGTAAAAGGATAATCATCTGCCTAGCCTTTGTGTAACTATGTTGAGGTCGGCTTCCAGTCTAACCAGATGCGGCTGAAAATACTAGTATTTTACGTGGAGCGACTGCATATCTGACCTCCACAACCCAGTTATAGCACTGGGTGATACTTTACCCCCTTTTGAACTGGTTGTAAGACTTTCGGGCCACTGAATACCCGTAACGACTGTCAAATATCTCCCAATGACAACCAAGACCAACGGTTTGAAGTGCTTTTCGAAATACAGATGAAACTTGGTAAGAAATGGGCAGTCACCCATTATCGAATCAACCTAGGCAAGTGCCAACCGAGGCGCTGATGAAATATAAAAATTACACGTTATAAAGCGATGTTGCAGTTATAATAACATAGGGTTGAAATTTCCGATACCCTCAATCAGATTAAAGTTTCAACTCCAATATAAAATGGAGCAGAAAATTCATGCTGTCAGAATATCGCTTTCGTTGAATTTATATTTCTTCTCAGTATTCACAACAGATAACTTTCTGTTGATTTAGTTGGTGAGTTAGGAAAACTGTATAAAAACGGCTTCTTTGGATCGTATGGTGGTTTCAGTACAATTTTAAATTGATTTTTCCAAAAGGTATGTCCGAAAAGAGGGCAAGATCAATAGTCGCAACAATCTCAAATCTTTATGTTAAGCCGTGCTTGCCTAGGTTGATCTGTAGATGGGTGACCACCCTTACATAACGGGTTTCCTCCGTCTTGGGAAGCACGTTAAGCTGTTGGTCCCGGCTGTCATTGGTCCATCTTTGAGGGTCGTTACAGTTAGCCAGTGGCCCAAAAAGTCCGACAACCAGTCTAACCAAGTGGTATCGTATTTCCCAGTATTAACTGGATTGTGGAGGTCAGATAGGCAGCCGCGGGGTTGGAAATCGACCCCAACATAGTTGGGAAAAGGCTAGGCAGATGGATGACAGAATAAAGCCACTTTATGTGTGTTTGTGTGGTCAGTAAGACCGTTTAACAGCACAATGGAGTTTGATGCAGTTTCTACCGATATTAAGAGTAGGTAATTATTTATACAAATCATGTATTAAACTAAGATAAAACTCATAAATCTCAAAGATATGTCTCTGCACATGTGGCGGGGTTGGGTTTCTCGTATGTAATACAACGCAATGAATCAAGAACAAAAGTTCATTAAAAATAGTTTCGAAAATAAGTCCTGTCTAAATCAATAATTAATTCCAAATCTAAATAACAAATGCTCCAAGCTAGACATCTAACAGCTCCATCCAATATCTCTGAAAATCCTATTACAAAGAAGGATTTAATTAAAAAAAAAATCCTCTGTTATCTTTTTTTGAAGCGTCGTCTATCGATGCAATGTAAATCCAGCTGTTGAGGGTAGTCTGAAATTGGATTTAGAAATGGGAATCGAATGGCGAACCTCGTTCAACTCTGGCGATAATAGAGGGAGGCTGTTGAGTTATTCTATTCCGATTGTAGGCCGGGAGCTGGGAATGTAGGAGAACGAATTTTGACGTCAATTAGTAGAAAAAATATGGTCACAATTAAAATATTAACCTCATAACTGTGTATGTTTTGTTTTCTATTAATTGAGGAGAAAAAATAAATGAGAAAATTGAATGATTAATGATTGATGTCCGCTGTGAGACGTGTGTGGACGTCTTTCGGCTGTAAAAACAGTACCTAATAAGTACCTATTACATAAAAAAGACAGGATACAATTTATTGAAGCCTATGATATTTTTTTTTGTAATATTTACTACAAAAATAGACATTACCTACTTTACTAGCTTTACAGACATTCTATTTTTTATCGGAACACTTTTTGTTTTTCCTTCCAACTGGAAGATTTATCATCACTACATTATTATAAAACAAAGTCTCCCGCCGGTTCTGTCTGTCCCTATATATGCTTAGATCTTTAAAACTTTTCGGATTTTGATGCGGGTTTTTTTAATAGATAGAGTGATTCAAGAGGGAAGTTTTAGTATATAATTTTACGCGGGCGAAGCCGCGGGCGTCGGCTAGTCCATCTTTAATTCTAGATTTGCCCCAATTCATTTATACCTAAATTAGAATTGGTAGGTACTTATAACATTACTAGAATCTAGGTATAGATGAAAGATAATAATGATAATGATGTTGACCACTGGGTAATTAGATCAGATTTTGGCATCGATAGAACAGATTCCAATCAGGTGCTAGATTATTTAAGATAATAAAGGTTATCTAAAACACATTAATAAATCAAACCAATTAATTAGTCTATTTTGCGAAGAGATATTTTAAAACTGATAACGTAAAACAAAATCCTAAATCGAATAATCAAGTAAATACAAGCAAAATAGCCAAGATGTATTAGGTAATAGCAGTATCTTGCAATTTTTTTTTCCTATTTTTAGAGAAGGGCGTTGAAATATATTATGTGCCTTTAATTGGCACTTACCTTTAATCCTACTTCCGAATAATATTAAAAATGCGAAGGTTTGTGACAATGGATGTATGTTACTCTTTCACGCAAAAACTACTGAACGGATTTAGATGAAATTACATATAGTTTTCGGTGGATGCGAGTCGCAAGGGACCGGTCAATGTGGCGACACTTGGGGGAGGCCTATGTCCAGCAGTGGACGTCTTTCGGCTGAGATGATGATGATGATGATGACGTATAGTTTATAACCTGGATTAACACAAAGGGTACAATAAAATGCTCAAAGATTTTTAGCAGTTAGCTGTATTTCCAAATAGGTTTAAAATTATTACACACGAGCAAAAGTAACATGACACCGAGACTGAGGAATTCTGAACTACCCATGTTACCAGTATATAAAAACTAATTCAAAACATATAAATGTTGCCATTGCAAACAAAACACGCTTATGTTTAAATTATTCTTAAACACAAAGGATACTTTTTATTCTAGTAGTAAAAAAAATCCTGGTATTATCCCATGAGACAAATCTATTTTTTAATGTTTCCGTCTCCCGGTCTACTCCCCAATGTACTCGTAGAACCATGAGCAGCTAGGCTCCATAAGAGCCACCTACAGAATATTGACCCGCTGCACAACCTCTTACCCGAACGAGGTGTGAAAGCTTTACCTACCCACATTTGAATAATGGCTTGATGATTTCACCTTAATGCCAATGGTTTTGGGATAAAGCCAAGAGGATTTAAATTTTTGTCCTGGTTTAAAAAGCTAATGTTTTTGTTTTGTTTTTGAGTTTTTATTTGATAGAGTAGCAAACCTAGCAAATTACGACGAAAGACGGTATGTGCAGTGGCTGAGTGTCTGGCTGCAGCGCAGCGTCGGGGTTCCGGGCCTGTTCGAAAGAGATACCGCGGCCCCGGAACATAAAGGGCGAGGAAGGAACATGGATGGGTTTTAGTCAGTAAAAGTCTGACACTCCCTCCCGCTCCGCCCAGAGTGGGAGAAGTCATTTGATGATTTACCATCCTAAAAGAAAAAGCGCTGCGTGTCGCGAGTTTGATACCCACATGGAACAAATATTTGCATGACCTACAGATACTTTTTCCGGGTCTGTTTGTTTATGTGAGTTTGAATGTTTGTAGACGCACCGACGATACAGGAGGAATTCCAAAAGTGAGGCAACTGAGGCCAGATAGTTGATAACCTGGATATTTTTAACACATTGGATACTTTTATCCCTATAATACGATTCTGTGAGATAATAACCGAGAGCAAACGCTCTGAGCATAAACTAGAGATTTTGTAACAATATTTTGATTTAAAAGAGTATCCATGGAGTTTCTTGCTCGTTCTTCTCCATAGTGATATACGCTAGGGAATGGGCAACTACAGTACTTTCACAGTTTTTATGTCTTGTGACTGGGACTGTAGCTACATTTAATTTTCATCTTTGTTTCGACTATTTGAAAGAGCAGTAACTGGGCTACTTGAAAGAAATGCTTTGATTTTAATTTAGTACTTTTAGTATTTTTAATAAAAACGCAGAAAACATATCTAAAAGTCCATTCCCTGTGGGCTATCCTATATCCACTGTACAAATACTCATAGTTTGCATGCTCTTATATTTTACTGTGTATCTGCCAATGCTGTTTTTACAGATTTGCACCAATCGGATTGAAACGCAGTGACCTTTTCGGTCTATAGTCATAAGTTAGCTGTTGATAAAAAAAAAGTATTTTTCTGATAATTTGATTATTTGAGTATGAAATTTAAAGGGTTCACCGAGAAATCAAACGGTTACGTGAGAAATTGCAATAGTTTTACACGTTTCTGATTTCTGTAATGGATTTCGCTTATTTCGATTGAAACACATCAATTTAAAGTAAATTTTCATCAATCTTTGGCGTTGTTTATGGCAGTGACAGTTTTTTTTTTGTATGGGAAATCATCAAATGAGCGGGAGGGAGTGTCAGACTCTTACTGACTAAAACCCATGCATGTTTCTTCCTCGCCCTTTATGTTCCGGGGCCGCGGTATCTCTTTCGAACAGGCCCGCAACCCCGGCAGGCTTCGGCCCTTGCAGGCCCCTCCCCTTATGCTGACATCTCTTTGAGGCGCGCGTGGAACACGAACGCGCCGTCGACACGGCCTGTCGTCGTCGTTAGACGGAAGGACGGCTAGCTATGGCAGTGACAGCCTTGTGGCCTCATCCTCGTACTGCCTGGTTTTACGGATTCATGTGCGTATTGTAGATATCATTATCACTTACTTCGGTGAAGGAAAACATCGTGCTGATGATGATCAAACCAGCAAGCCCTTCCTTGACAGCATGTAAAGGCAAATCAGGAGTCCATGAGCTGCAAAAAACTAGGATCAACGTTTGGTATTCGGAAAAGAGCAAGTGTATTGTTTTCGTTAACAATATTACTGCAAGTGAAACCACTTTTTGTTGTTGAAATTAACCACACCTATGCAAATATTACCCGTTATATAGTTACTAAGCTAATATCACTACACTAGGCGAGTCCTTACTTATCTATCTATCATCATCATCATCATCATCTCAGCCGAAACACGTCCACTGCTGGACATAGGCCTGCCCCAAGTGTCGCTTCATTGACCGGTCCCTTGCGACTCGCATCCAACGGATTTCCGCAACCTTCACCAAGTCATCGGTCCACTCATCTATCATTGGCAAACTTTTCGTTAGAAAAACAGACACATATTTTTCCATACTTTGTTTTACGATAAAAAATAAGCGCCATGTATAGGCTACCTTTACTACCATCAAATGATACTTAGGTACATGATTGGTGGTAGTATACGTAGTTATACATCAACACTGCTCCTGTTCATCTCTATAACCGTACCAAGACACACGTCGACATTCCAACACAAGTTGCGGTGTCATCGCCACATACCTGCCAGCCTGTGGCCTAGCACCTGTACAACTATGTGCAACTATGTTGAACTATGTTGCACATGTTGGATGTTGGACGAGCTTGTGGCACCGCTGAGGTTTGTGATGTGTGGGTAGAGGCGTTATGTAAGGTGATAGTTATGAGGATTATATGGCAAGGTTTTGCTCGTGACTTTGCCCGCGCTTAAGGTGGATTTTATCTCACAAGAACGTAGGTACATCGGAGGTAAAATAACAGGGAACAATACAATGTTCTTAATCGTATTACAATTTTCTGTGAGAAAATCAAAACGTTTTTAAAAAAGAACATTCTTAGGCGCGGTTCATATACAAGAAGCGTATGGCGGTGGCGCGGCGCTGTCGCGGATGCGGGTGCGCGGGGGGCGAGGAAATGGCGCCACTTCCTCGCTACTTCCTCGCCCCCCGTGCACCCGCGCCACCGCCATTCGCCATACGCCGCTTGTGTTTGTCCCGCAGAATGTTTTTTTTTTAACTATATGGGCTTGCGTTTGGCCTGAATTTACCTCAGTCTCAAAAATGATTACGACATTATCGTTAAAAATTTAGTTAAGTTATGATCGGTGAAATAAAAAATGTCAAATGTCAAAAATTTGATTGCAATAACGATGGTTGCGGGAAACGCAAGTCTCTACATCCAAAATGCGTTTCTCGCAAGCATCATTATTGCAATCGATTTTTTTGCGGCTATCAGTGATGTGATGCGACATACTCGTAGAGTGGACTTTACATCGCATTACAACTGTCAGTCGCAAAAAAATCGATTCATCTGTCTCGCTTGTTTAGAAGAAGCATGATATGACATGTCTATAGGATCAGTGATATATGCGTCAATTGTAAATCGAATTCTATGTTTATTTCCTAAAAATAATAAGATATCTCTCAAATAAGGAAACGTATGCGGAATTTTCCATTTACTTAATTTTGCCTTTTATTCTATAGGTTTAATTCTCTTAATTCCTTTGATAGTCATTAAAAAGTAATAAAACAGCAAAATAAATACAACATCGCAGACAAAACACTTTAATTAAATAATAATTAAACTCATCTGCCTCCAGTGCCAGCTATTATAATTTAAAAAAAAACCCTCGTCCAAATTACAACCAGCAGGATGCAAAACTTAATAAAACAAACTGAAGGGTTTAATAAACGCTATGTCTGTCTCACTCTAACACCATCTCAGATGGAAGAAGTGAAAGAGACGACGGTATCACAATGGGTATCTAAGTGTCTATTCGTAGAGGGAATTCATGTGTCGGTGCAAAGTATTCGTTATTATCTGTGATTACAGAGGTTCTTGTTTCTGCCCGTGCTAAAATAACGTTTGGTTCATGTTATAGGATCAATAGCAATAAAGAATATAGCACTCCTTAGGGCCAAATAGACAATGAAAGGGGCCCCGTGGGCCGACTATTGAAAAGAGATACCGCGGCCCCGGAACGTAAAGGGCGAGGAAGGAACATGGATGGTTTTTAGTCAGTGAAAGACTGACTCTCCCTCCCGCTCCGCCCAGAGTGGATGGGAAGTCACCAAATGACTCCTGGCATTTGATGATTACCCATCCAAAAAAAAGGGCCCAAAATACAAAACTACCTGACACACGCAACTTTGCCTGCGTCACATAAGAGAGAAAAAGCTCACAAAAGGAACAAATTTCCTCGTTTTTGCAACATTTTTTGTTTATGATACGACCTTCCTCGATAAATGGACTATCCAACACAAAAATGTTTTTTCAGTTCCGACCAGTAGTTCCTGAGATCAACGCGTTATAGCCAAACTAAAAAACTTCAGTTATAGTTATAAAATTAGTAAATGTAGATTATATTTCTTTCAAAGCTAACGATAGGCCTAGGACAATATGTGATGTTAAGTGATTGGAGAAATACGAAACCTTTTGAAAACAATGGCCACTATCTAAAACTCTTTGTATGCTAAAGGTGCCTTTCGGAGACGGGCCGAAGGCCGACAACTGTAAGCAACACCATTTGTTTCAATGAATCTAAAGCGTCCTACTTCTTTAATTTTTAAAACATTATGGTCATTTGCAGAATGTTCGCAAGCCCGAACAAAAATATGATAGAATGTGCATTTGTAGACATCTTTGGGCGCAATCAAATTTACAATGGTAAATGCTTGATATGAAATTTTATTCTCATAAAGTACGAGAATAATAGGTACTAGTTTTGCTTCAAAACATTATGAAACTTGGCTTTTAATAAAATATCTTTCGTCAAACTTCTTTCCCTTGGACCATACCTCGGACGATACAGAATCTGCCGAGCGTATGTTTAATCAGCACCCTGTGGATATTGCCTAAGCAATAAAACATGCTGTATAAGCCCTTATGGACATTCCTTGTTCGAAACACTCAAATATTTCTCATATATAAATAGTGGTTTTATTACGTTGGTAGATAAATTTGTCAGTTGAATAAACTTAAAATCGGTTTGTCTTGAAGTTGTGTTCGTAAGTCACAAAGTAGATCCACCCGTTTCAGAAAAAATCGGCGGTGACAGACAGATAAGAAAGTGATTTTATAAAAGCTCGTTTGTTTAGATTTTGAGGTACGAAACCCAAAAAAAAAACGTTTGCAGACTGACTCGAAAAGTGCCAGATACGTTTCAATTCATACTAGTCCATGACGTTATCTGACCATCTGTACCCTTTACACGCTTTAACTACTAAACAGATACTGTTGTACAAGCTATTTGGTTTACAGTTTAACGAACAAATTACATTGTAAAATGTATACAAATTAGCTTGTTCCACCGTACACTTTCATGGTATTAATCAAAACTTAATACCATTAAACTTAAAATTGTTACTTAAGGGATTTCTTCAATGATTGTTTGCTGTTTGGAACTCCCGATATTTCGACGCTTTTGCAAGCGAATGTGGGTTGATAGCGTTGAAATATCGTGAGCTCAAAGTATAAGATTTGCTGAACAGATTTCCATGAAAGTTTTGTTAGCACATAGATTCGCCACGACTGAGCTACTGCATACGATTTTTTCGTCTAGGTAGAACATGTAGGATTGATCCGATTAGCACGCTGGTGAAGACACTATTCTACAGTTGATTCCACAGTCCCCCTCATTTCATCTTAGATAATAAACCTACTTACCCAAAACACCACAGACAGCATGTATAGAAGACTCCCAAATAAAACGTGATTTATTTGCCGTCTTTTAAGCTTACAGCTCACAACCGAACCGGGCCGCAATGCGTCAGGCTCAAAGCAACCTGTCAATTATAACTACCAACCTTTATTTATCGGGGCACGACTAACAGTTAGTAATTGGAACACGTTACCTGAATATTAACGACTCGTAGCTGGTAGCCTGTAGGTGTGGAATGATCTGCGAGGTCAAAGGGTGGAGTAATGGCCAAGGGGGTAATGGTTGGCTGGTTTATGACAGTTTGAAGATCTTACTTTCTACTATACAGGCTGGAAGCAGACTTATCACGAAGCCGTCAACCAAGCATTCTGAACATCAAACTAGCAACATTACGCAAAAATTACTGCTGGGAAACGACTTTTTTTGGCGAGAAAAATCATGTTTTGTGGTAGAACTTAATGTAATTGAACTAAAAATCTTCAAATAAAAAAAAAGTTATTATGTGGAACAAAACAAACATTTTCGCAAAGACGGGTAGAACAATTAGTGCTATTATATTGCGAAAGTTTTTGAGAATGGATAGATTAATCTTTGTTATTCTTTCACGCCAAAACTACTGACAGGATTTGAATGAAATTCATGACATGGATAGTTTATTACCTGGATTAACACATAAAATACTTTTTATCCCGGTAGTACGATCCCGTGGGACATTACCACGCAGGCGAAGCCGCGAGCATAGGCTAGTCTGACGTAAATCTGCCTAGCCTTTTCCCAACTTCTCAACTCTCAGTCTTACCGGATGAAGCTGAAGTATTTTACATGAAGTGACTGCTTATTTTTTTTTTTTTTTTAGTTTTTTTTACCCAGTCCGCACTAGGTAATACGAGTTCGCATCTACAAAATAACAGCCGCGACCAACGGCTTAACGTGTTTGCCAGAAGGAAACTCGGTATGTTATGTCGGATCTAAAAAAATATCACAAGGCGTATATTTCATTAATAATACCAGGTCATTCCACATTAAAATGACCATAGTTCCCGCCACCAGGAAGCTATACATTTTGAAAACACATAATATATTGGGGTTCGCAACCTTTGGATCAAATTGAAAAATGACAGCGTCAACGTCAATTGCGGCCCGAAAGTTTACGTTCCAGGCCCCTTATTCACAACCATTAGACTCGCTTCCGATTCGGAAAGTCGTATATCTGTCTTCTTCTGGCATTACGAAAACGACCGAGATAGACATACGACTTTCCGAATCGGAAGCGAGTCGAATGGTTGTGAATAAGGGGCCAGATGCGTTCTTGTACCACAAAAAATTAGACGACAGCGCTTTATATCGCCGAAATATAACCCGACCAAGTGAAATTGCTCGTTAGTTTCGTATTGCACGTATGATAATTTAAGTTGATTGAATTTCGGAGTATTTTTTGTTGATTGAATTGTCGATACATATCTTGGTAGAAATTATTTGTTACCAATCATTATAGATTCCTGTGGCGCGGACATACAGTGGGTTATTTAGTCACAAGAGAGCTGAAATGCACCTCCGCCTTCCACAAGAAATTCTACACTAGCACAAGAACTTCCATGATTTGTGAGCAAAAGAAAAACAAGGAGCAAACGGGCATCAGCTGCAGCTTCTTGTAAAACTCGGCCAAGATGAAGGGTTATTGTTGTTAGTACTCAAGTAGATTGGCTATAAATTGGTCACCTTCACGGCCATTTTATTTTGTTCGGTATACATTTTATAGAAGGATGAGAAAATATTGTAACACGAATTTTATACGTAAAATAAAGTAAAATAACCAAAAGGCACTTGTTTTCCCCGTCATTGCGAAATTTTTTGTGTTCTAGACCATACCTGGAATCCTTCTAGTTACGGATATATTGGGGGTCAAAATTTCCAACTTTTTCACGTTTTTTTTTAATGTAAGTTTAACATTACAAAAGTTATATTGTCACTTACGGGATATCTTCCGTGATTATTTATTACGTTGAGCGCCCGATATTTCGACGCTGTTGCAAGCGCCATGATCGCGGGTTTAAATTAAATTGTTACGAGCAGACAAATCTGTCTACCCTCTTTCTTTGTCTTTTGCTACGCGCACTATTAGAACTCGTAAGTGACAATATAAGTTTAGTTTTAAACCGTGAAAGCCTAAAACAGTGTTTAATATTACAACTTTACTTTAACTAACTTTACGACCCCTATTCTCGATACTATACGATACTATTCAATTCATCCATCAGCACAATGCTTCTAACATTTTGTTCAACCTTAAACGTGATTTGAACCCCAACAAACTCATATTTGAAACCTTTAAATTACCACTAAATTATGGATCTAGGTACAGATTTTCTCTTATTTTGAAATTATTTATATTATCTCTATTATATATTTTTTTCAAAACGCGTTATCGTTTCAAAGTCTTTATTGTAAGTAAATCCTAAACACAACAATACAAAATCACAAACAAACACTGTGACATCAACGTTCAAAGTCAAAAACATTTCATCAGCACACGTAAACCTGCACAATATTACTGCATGTCTTTATAATCTAATCTGCGCTAATTCCTCTAGTCTCGTCATTTCCATACAAATCGGGATTAAAACATTAACTGCTTAACACTGCACCTTCATTAAAAAACATCCGTCGATGATAGTACGTCACTAGATTAATAGAAGATAATGTGGTTAGTTTCTAGAAATTTACAAAAATAGGTACTGCAAGGTCAATGTCACCTTACTGGTAACCTACGCGTGAGCATAGAATAATCCGCCTGTAATGTTCCCACTGCTGGGACGCAGACCTCCTCGCTATCAGAAGGAATAGGCTATTATCCACCACGTGGGTCAAGTGCAACTTGGTAGATGTCACACTCTATCTTCTAAAACATGCCAATCTTCTCAGGATGTTTTTCTTCAACGTTTTGAGAGCAGTGGTAATTAAATAAATTACACACAGTATTGCGCTGCCTGGGTTCGAACCCACAAATCACTGCTCGTAAGTCTTGGCCCCCACCGCTGGTGGCCACGCGTTTCAGCAAATTCTTGATAAAATTAGACACCATAGAATTTAAGTGATAATTCACCTGCGTTAAATGGTATGGGTAAGCACCTACTCGTAGGTAACATAATTTTTAGTAAGAAATAACATATGACTGCCTTGTTATCCTAGTGGTTGCAATCGTGACTGCTTTACATGAGCTCCTGGATTCGTTTACCGGGTTGGGCAAAGTGTTATTAGGTTTTCTATCAGAAAAATCTCACTCGCAGCAATGAAGTTGGATTTGTGCCTGGTTGATGCTGAAATGTGGGTGTGTTACATACACCTCTTCCTAAACCTTCGTTCAGAAGATTCTGTGTCGACACCACTTAGTAATCCATTACTCATATACTCTGATTCTAGAACATTTTCTTCTCAATGGTTTATCGAGTTCATTAATGGCTAAAGCCACAAAGCCGAGATTAACACAAAAATAATAATCTTATCTTTTACTTATTGTGTTTGTCACCCAATAGATATTGTTTGATATAAATACGCTAAATTGCATTTCGAAATCACAGTTTGACAGCTACAACCAATACAACTATTGTTTTGAGAAACAACCCGAAAATCATTTTCAGTGGTAAGTTCTAAAAGAATATTATTAATTTATTTGCAATAAAATAATACTTGTGGCAATTAAAAATAAATTAAATTTAGAAATTATGCCTGATGTTCTAAATAACATACTTAATGATAAATTCGTAAAAGCTGTTTTTTTTCCTACTTCAAAATAATTTCCTACATCAAAATCATCTGCTATTTTTTCGTTAATAGCAGATTAACTGAGATTTAAACTACAAGTAAAAAAATAATTTAATAAAGAAAAAAACTATTGAAGCCTAAAAAATATTCTAATTTAAACAATTCTCTTACAGCAAAATGAAATACATGCTCATTTTCGCATCTGCCGTGGCTTTGGCCGTCGCCAGCCCCCACCACCGTAGCCTGGTAGACCCTGGCGCAGCTGGACCAGCCCCAGCTCCAGTCCCAGAGGTTGAGCCCATTGCAATTGGACCAGCTATATTGGAGTTCGAACCCATTGCTTCTGGACCCGCTGTCTTGGACTACGAGCCTATCGCCGTTGGGCCTGCACTTGTGGAAGAACAGCCAGCTATTCCTGCTCCAGCTCCTGTGCTGCCAGAAGACATACTTCCCCCTGTTGCACCTGCACCCATCAGTAACCCTCTGGTCCAAATCATTGTGAACATCAATGGTCAGCAGGGTTCCGTACCCGGTGTTGTTGTTCCTCAACCCCCAATTGATGTAGTCCCAGTTGACCCTGTTCACATTGTGGACTCAGCCCCCGAACCAGTAGAAATCGGACCTGCAATAGTTCCGGAGCCTGTAGAAATTGGACCTGCAATAGTTCCAGAGCCTGTGCAAATTGGAGTACCTATCATACCCAACCCAGCTGTGATCCTGCCAGAAGAGTTGAACTAAAAACATGACAAGATTATGGTGCGGGGTAGTAATAAGGTATAGAATAAGCTAAAGATGTGATATGCAAAAAAAGGATCTTTTTTTTAAACGAATTGTTTTCTTGCTTAAGTCTGACGTCATCTGTTCCAATATTTACTTAAATTCTACTACTAATGGGAAAACACATTATTCACTTATCCCATGGGAACGTATATGCTACTATTATAATATTTATGCATAGAAAATGAGCCATAACTAACTTTTGGTTTAGATGTAAACCATTAAACTCAGATACAAAGCCAACGCTAGGAAAATTTTCTGAAATGTGTTAAATTCCTTCCTTGCCTTCGAAATTTTGTAAGCAGTTTTGCCCACCTATTCGTCTAAGCGTGTTTATGACAATTCAAATTGAGTCAGTCTAAAATTTGGTGACGTGTTTGGCACTTTCAGTAACGTGTTTCTGCTCCTGAAGATTTGTTGATTGTAATTTTGGACCAACGATCCTAAGGATGCCATATGCATAGGGAGGAACTACATTACTCAGAAGAGTTAGATCATCAGTCCAGAAATTAGTTTTTATGAGTAACTAGCTGACCCACGCAGCTTCGTCTGCGTCACATAAGAGAGAAAAAGTTCACAAAGGGAATCAAATTTCCCCCGTTTTTGCAACATTTTTCATTCCTGCTCCGCTCCTATTGGTCACAGCGTGATGTTATATTGCCTATAGCCTTCCTCGATAAATGGACTATCCAACGCAAAAATATTTTTTCAATTCGAGCCGGTAGTTCCTGAGATTAGCGCGTTCAACCAAAGAAACAAACTCTTCTGCTTTATAATCCATACCATTATATGTATAAATGCGAAAGTAACTCTGTTTGTCTGTCTGTCTGCTACCTTTTCACGAGAAAACGGCTGATCGGATCGTAATGAAATTTGGCAAGGAGATGTATTTCAACCTGGGGAAGGACATAGGCTATATATTATCACGCTAATTACTTACGGGGGTGAGCAATATTGCATTTTGTCTATAGTTTTCAACTGTTTGACAACTGACAACTGTCATAACATGCATTGTAATAGAATAACTATTTTAAACAAATTGTCACGAGAACAAATAGCCCGTCGGCGACGGCAACCGCCTTTCGAACAGGGAGTCGCAAGATCAAGCCTCAGTACAGACATAAAATACTTTTTGATTTTGTGTAATGCTGTAAGATTTCCGATAATAACTTTGGTTCGCACGTTCAAAAACCCCCCGGTTTTCACTTTTTGTAACAAAGTATTTAGTTTTTTTTAAAGCTTACATATTTCCAAATCTTTGTTTTATACATATTTTTTTTAACACTTAAACGACAGTTTGGGAATCATTTATTTCAAATAATAAATCTGTAAACATGGCGCTTAAACTGTTAAAGGATCACACACAGAACCCATTTTCTACAATTTCTTAAATTTTCGTCTGTGTCTGTGTGTCTCTACGTAGCCCTTTTAATGCACCAATGCACCAATGATTATTGAGCATAAGTTAGAGATAGTTTTGATTTTTGTTTCTTTGCAATCGGTGCTCTCCATCAAGGAGAACTTATCATCATGATGTAAGGATACATGTAATGACATCTATAAAACCAAAATGGTACTAATGAATAAAAATCACAAGATAGAGAAGAAGAGAATAGTCAACATGACCCTGCTTTAAAAATCTACAAAGCCAGTAGAGTGTCCTTTCGACCACTTTCCATATGTTTTAGCAGTTTAACTTCGTGCTCTATAAATGGCGTTGTTCATTTGACTCCATTTTCTGAATCACGGTGTTATGATTTTCCGTGAAAGAATGATACTGGCATTCGCCCGTGTCAGATGTCTTTTTTTTTGTTTTTTTTTAGGATGTGAAATCATCAAATGACTTCTCCCACTCTGGGAATGACTTATCCCGTGTCATATGTCTCAAGTTTGGTTTTTGGGAGAAGTTCTCAATTCAACGTCTGTTTTCTTTATGTAGATACCTATATTATGCCTGAGCAATATCGAATGACCGAATGATGAAGTCGCACGAGACCGGTCAATGTGGCGACACTTGATAGGCCTATGTCCAGCAGTGGACGTCTTTCGGCTGAAATAATGATGAAAATTCAAATGGTACTCCATTTGAATTTTCACAGGACAGGACGGTTTTGGCAGGACACCTAGCAAGGCGCGGTGATGTCAGGTGGAGTAAAGCTGTGACCAAGTGGCATTCATTCTAGAAATCCAAACTGAAGTTTTGGTCGTCCAGCGGTGAGATAAGCAGACGATATTGTTGCCATTGCAGGAATATCCTGGATGAGACTGGCACAAGAGCGTGGAGCTTGGCACAAACAAAGAAAAGCCTGTACCCAGCAGTCGGCGAAGTCGGACTATGGATGATGATGATGGTGACGCATAACTTTTTCGAGATGTCCGATTTTCATGATAATTTTTATTGAAAGGCGTGTTTAGCAAAGTTTGTCCCATTTTTTATTGAAAATAGTTGTGTTCGAATTCATGTGCGTATTGTATAATCATCGCTTGCTGAAACATCGTGAGGAAACCAACATGCCTGAGAGACATTTGGCATGTTAAGCCAAGTCAGAGGCCCATGGACAGCATAAAAACTGTGACACAGTTTAGGCAACAACACGATAAGGAAGTAAAGATCGCTTGCTTCGGTGAAGAAAGACATAGTGAGAAAACCACAGCATGCCTGAGAGTTATTTTTCGACGGCATGTAAAACCAAGACAGAGGACCTTTTTTTTTTTGTTATTTTTTTTTTTTTTAGGATGGGAAATCATCAAGTTACTTCTCCCACTCTGGGCGGAGCGGGAGGGAGTGTCAGACTCTTACTGACTAAAACCCATCCATGTTCCTTCCTCGCCGTTTATGTTCCGGGGCCGCGGTATCTCTTTCGAACAGGCCCGCAACTCCGGCAGGAAGACAGAGGACCTTGGGCGGCATAAAAACTCTGACAACAGGTTAGGCACTAACCACACGATAAAGAAGAAGATCGTTTTGGGGCTTATTTCATAAACCTTTTTGACAACTTTAGACCTGCCTGAAGTTTGATTGTGATCAGTTACAGCAGCTATATCGTGTGTCGGCTCATTTCATGCACCTTGATATAAACTAATTAGACCTAGCTAGAGTATGAGTATTATCGGAGGTGTGACGATGGAGATGAAAGGCAGTCACAAGAGGTCCGCAGGTGTTTAAGGCTCATTTCGTGCATCTTGATAAGAACTTTAAACCTAGCTGGAGCATGACTGTCATCGATGGTCTAACAATGGAGATTGAAGGTAGTAGCAAGAGATCCTCAACAGTTAACAGCAGCTATATCGTCATTGGGCTCACTTAATGCACCTTGATGAGAACTTTAGAATATGACTGTCATCGAAGGTATCATGATGGAGGCTTGGAGACGAAAAGAAATTGCAATAGGTTTTCAAGAGTTTACAGCATTTACATCGTATTGTGTTGACCTGCCTGGAGTATGACTACCATTGAAGGTCTGACTTTGGAGAAGGAAGGCAGATGCGAGAGGTCCGCAACAGTTTAAAGCAGCGTTAACGTGTATCGGGTCATGTCATGCCACTTGATGAGAACTTTCGACCTAGCTGGAGTATGATATTGTCGAGTGTCCAAGGATAGAAACGTAAGGCTGTCGAGGGAAGAGTCCTTATTTGGAAAAACATAAGTTGAATATTTTGGCGTTTAATGTAAACCTATTCGAGAAAAAATAAATTGTTACTGACTTCAATCTGTACTAATATTATAAAGCTGCAGAGTTTGATTGTTACGTTGTTTGAACGCGCTAATTTTAGGAACTATTGTTTCGTCTTACGCAGACGAAGTTGCGGGGGTCAGCTAGTATTA
Organism: Xestia c-nigrum; assembly: GCA_916618015.1. Taxonomy (NCBI): domain Eukaryota; kingdom Metazoa; phylum Arthropoda; class Insecta; order Lepidoptera; family Noctuidae; genus Xestia; species Xestia c-nigrum. The sequence continues at coordinate 4,250,349 of OU745245.1, read as the reverse complement.
GTATAGATTTCTGAGCTGCAATGTCTGCTTCCATACATGGTCCTAATTTGACTCCAATTTACCCAAGGCTGATACAATTGTCGTTTTTCTTAAATCATATTAATATTATTATTACGATCAGTTTCCCCTTTAAAGGCTTACTGTTCGGTTTCGGTAGGTTGTTATCTCTGTTTGATAGACATTTTGCTGACAGACGGTTAGAAACAAAACGTCACAGAAAAATGTTTATTGATTTTTCTACGTAATTCAAGCTGACTTTGTTTATAAAAACACCGATAGCTGCGAAACCTGACATATATAAAACTGACAGTTATAAATAACTAGCTGACCCACGCAACTTCGTCTGCGTCACATATATGAGAGAAAAAGCTCACAAAGGAATATTTTTTTCCCGTTTTTGCAACATTTTTCATTTATGTTCCGCTTCTATTGGTCATAGCGTGATGATATATAGCCTATAACCTTCCTCGATAAATGGACTATCCAACACAAAAAGATTTTTTCAATTCCAACCAGTAGTTCCTGAGATTAGCGCGTTCAAACAAACAAACAAACAAACAAACAAACAAACTCTTCAGCTTTATAATATTATATATAATATATATAATATATATAAGTATAAGTATAAGTATAGATAAGTTTTAGAAAACGGGCCTTATAGACATTAGTATGACTCATTTATAAAGGGTGTAAAACATATCTTAACGAAGCCGAAAAGCACTTGTTCTCCAAGTCATTGCAATTATATTTTTGTTTTTCACTATACCTGCGAACCTTCTAGTTACTGAGATATTGGGGGTCAAAGTTACAACTATTTGATAAGTTTTTAATGTAAGATTTTTACATAAAATACCTCTACGGTTACCGTACTATTTAATCCATCCATCTACACAATGTTTTAAGAGCGTTACTTTGATTTCTATTACAAAACATGATTTTTCACCCAAAAAAAAGTTGTATCCCAGCAATAATTTTTACGTCAAGTTACTTAGTTTGATGTACAGAATGCTTGGTTAACGGCTTTGTGATGAGGTGGTATACACCCTAATCATTCTCTTAGTCTGGTCAATTTTGAGCGCTCTTCGAACGAAATTAGATACATTTGAAGGCCTTCAGGGTCTTTTTTAAACTTTCACGATCAGAACACATTACAAAACTTAAGAAGACGGGTATTTACCTTTCCTTTCTTTTTTTTCTTTTTTTTACCCGTCTTCTTAAGTTTTACATTTGAAGGCAGTCGCAGTCCGACCACCTTTTTTTTTTTTAGGATGGTAATCATCAAATTACTTCTCCTCTACTACTCTGGGTGGAGCGGGAGGGAGTGTCAGACGTTTACTGACTAAAACCCATCCATGTTCCTTCCTCGCCCTTTATGTTCCGAGGCCGCGGTATCTCTTTCGAATAGGCCCGCAACCCCGGCAGGAGTTCGACCATCCTTAAGCAAAGTTGCAGCAAAGCCCGAGGATCATATAGTCACAGCTATATGACGATGATTGGCGTAGTGGCTGGTCTGGCTGTTTGTTTTATGAGCTTAGGAGGAATTAAAAAAAAAAGAAAGAAAAAAAAAGGGAATTTCTAGTATGAGGCAAAACTTTTGCGGTCCCTGCGGAGTTTAGCATAAATGCAATATTATTATAGGATGGCACAGTTGGCGCAGTGGCTGATTGCTGCGTGTCACGGGTTTGATTCCCACACGGACAAAACAACATCGTGTTTAAAAATTTATTTATAAAATTCTCCGAGATTATTTTTCGTACTGTGTAAATTGGTCAATTTTAATTCACTAATTAATGATGAAGAAAACTGAAAGCTTACCTATATTAATCTATTTAATGACAAAATCTTAAAAAATGCCGTCAAAAACTCAACTGGTAATGTCTCCAAAAGACAATGATTTTGTAATTACTTAAATATCGGAAAGCATTCAGATAGAATACCTAGAACTTACAAAAAGTGAAAACCGGGTGGGAAAACAACTCGCGAGCAATGATTATTATTTTTAGGAATCTAACAGCATTTAAAAAAAACACAAATTATGAATACTGACAGTGATTCGACCCTGCTAACCCTGGTTCACAGTGAGGACGCTGAACCATCACGCTATTTATCCCTGTGACAACAGGTCTAAAATAGCCGTTCTATTCCAAGGCATGTTATGACAGTTGTCAGGTGTCAAACAGTTGAAGAATGTTGTTGAATGCATGAACATAAGGCAATATTGCTTATCCCCCTAAGTTATTCGCGCAATAATATATAGCTTATGTGTTATTTCAGACTATAATCTATCTTTTTGCCAAATTTCATCCAGATCCGTTCAGCCGTTGGGACGTGATTGAGTAACAAACATCTATCCATCCATCCAAACTTTCGCATTTATAATAGTGGTAAGATTCCTTTCTCTTATACCTACACTGTTACATTGAATAATTGGATATGAATACTTAGGATCAGTATTTTTTTTACCTTATTCTTGATTATTTTATGTGTGTATTTGACATTTATCGTATTTTTATTGACATTCATTTTGTAAATTATTATTAATTTTATTTCATTATTGTGAATGTGAGGACCACACGGTCACATTTATTTATCCCACGACTCTGGCAGTTTGAGTACTATTAGCGACCTAACCAAATGTCTTTTTCTTTGTCCTTTTTTGTTGTTCGTCGTTGAGCTCATTGAGTCGAGATACACACGTTAACTGATAAATGCTTGCACTGACTGGACAGATCCACTCAAATCTAAGTGGTTCTTTCTTCAAAAGACCTTCTCAGACACTAATCTGCATAGTCCTCATGTGTATTGAGCAAGATTGTCTGGACTTCAAAAGAGACTATGACCTCTGATTTGGTTTCGCTGGTTCTTCTCAAAGTAATCAGGTACGAAACACCGGCCCCATCTAGTCTTTAAAAATGACGTGTAAAAGTGTTTGTGAAAACCTACTCGCTGAATAAACATCATTCTTAAATTTTTTTTTGTTACTAACGTAATGAATCTTTCGATTTTTTCTAATTTCTAAACTATACGATTTTTCACTACGCGATAAAGTTTCAACGTCTCTATTGTTAGCGAATCCCAGAAACAATAAAATAAAATGACAAACAATGACTGTGACAACGTTCAAAGTCAAAAACATTAGATAAGCACACGTAAACCTGGGCCTCGATTCTGCTTTTACGATAGTGTCAGAATAGGCGATCATTGAAGTCACAATGATCAAGTTCTGTCAAGTTTTGACAAGCTTTTGTAATCCTATAATATAATGGCGTCATTATGACTTCTCAATGAACAACCAGTGAGACTCCATTGAAAGATATGTCATAGAATATTAATCTCGTACATGAAATCTGGCATGAATAAATATTCGCATTTAGTAGTAGATTTCGAAAACCATTTGTACTAATGGTTTTATAATAATGGCAATACGAAAATGCCATTAAAACACAATTTTATTACGAGACCATCGACCGACCATTGTGAATTTAGCACATTACGAACTTTAAGCAAAATGACAATGGGATGAGAATGGAATCGTGTTGGAGTGACGAATTTTATTAAAATAGCAGAATTAGGCCCCTGAACATATGACTGCATGTCTTTGTAATATAATCTGCACTAATTCCCCCAGTCGTGTCGTGTCTATACAAATCGGCATTAAAACATTAACTGCTTATAACACTGCACATTAATATTAAAAAAAATATTTGATTAATAAAAGATATTTGATTAGTATCTATATCATATAGAAATGAACTAAAATACTGCAAAGATCAATGTCACCACCACACAGTGTGATTATGCCATGCTCACGCCACCTTTGCGTGAGCATGGCATAATCACCCTGTGTGGTGGTGATAATCACCCTGTAATGTTCCCACAGCTGGGATACAGGCCTCTTCTCTATGAGAAGGAATGAGCTACAATCCTCCACGCGTGCCAAATGTGACTTAGTAGAAGTCACATGTCTTCTAGAACATGCCGATTTTCTAACGATGTTTTCCTTCACCGTTTTGAGAGCAGTCGTCATGATCTGCTTAGCCTTTTCCCAACTACGTTGGGGTCGGCTTCCAGTCTAACCGGATGTAGCTGAATACTAGTATTTTACATGGAGCGACTGCCTATGTGACCTCCACAACCCAGTTACAATGATACCCCTTGGTAGGACTGGTTGTCAGACTATTTGGGCCACTGACTACCTGTTACGAGTGCCAAAGATGGACAAATGACATTCGGGACCAACAGCGTAACGTGCTTTCCGAGGCCCGTAAACTCAGTATGTAAGGGTGGTCACCCATCCACAGACCAAGCAAGCACGGCTTAACCTAAAGATCGGCCCGAGTGGCTATTATTATTAAGCATGGGTTTTGAAAGCAGTGATATTTAAATAAATTACACCAAGAGATGCATCTGCCTGGGTTCAAACCGCTGCTTCGTTAGTCGGGGCCGCCACCACTGGGCCACTTCTAGTAACGCGTTGCAGTAAATTCTATAAAAAAATAAGACACCATATGAGTTGTGTAGATTCACGTTCATGAAATTGTGTCCATGGGCACTTAGGTAACTTGTTTTATAGTAAGAAATAACATGGGGACTGCTTTGTGTGTCTAGTGGTCGCAAGCGGACATGAGGTCTTGCCGGAACCTGTTCGAAAGAGATACCGCGGCCCCGGAACGTAAAAGGCGAGGAAGGAACATGGATGGTTTTTAGTCAGGAACACTCCCTCCCGCTCCGCCCAGAGTGGGAGGGGTCATTAGATGATTTCCCATCCTTAAAAAAAAAAAAAAAGGTCTTGCCGGAAAAATTCTGCCTTACCATTCGGGGATTATATGCGCGATGTTAATATGTTTTTTAATAACATGGAAATGACAATGAACGTTATTTTTTCAAAGCTTCCATTTTTCCCTTTTCCGGCAATACTTTTACATGCATCACTAATCATCTTGTTCTTAAATTAGGATTTTTTTCTTTATGCAGGTGCTTACCCTAATTATTCAACTTCTTTTGTTTTTGATGCATAAGTAGTGTCACTTTAGTATAAAAGCATGTTTTCAAGTGTATATGTCACCGTACAATTGTCAAACACGTTAGATTGTAAAATAACAAGAGGGGTTGTAAACTTTTGAAATATTGTCAAACGAACATACTGCTTACAATAAAACGCATTATTTTTCGTTAATTGCATGCGATCGTAGACAACTCACGCCTTGTGGAGGAGAGGGAGGGTAGGAGGGGTCCCCCTTGCCCAATGGTACCACTCTCATGAAAGATAATGTACAATTCCTGTGAAATAGCGATAAATTTAACCTAACCTAAAAACACTTTACATTCCCCTAAAAAACTTTTTTGCAAAAAATATAACCGACTTCACACAAAAAAGTGACCTTTGTTTGATTGATTTAGTTTTTTTGTCACCGACTTCTGAAGCTAAAGTTATTTTTCACTTTTTTGTGTGAAGTCGGTTATATTTTTTTGCAAAAAAGTTTTTATTTTTTCACTTTTTAGCGGTTCATAAGTGCTTACCCTTTCACAGCGTAACGGCGTGATTTTTTGTTATGAACTGGTGTAAACAATAGCTCTCTATTGTTTACACGAGGTTTCGGCGGTTTCGAAAGTTCAGAGGCAACAAACACTGTCGAAATCTGGGAGTATTGTACACATCTGCGTTCCCCCTCAGAGCATACAGGCGTAATGTTACGTCATGATGTAGTATGAACAATAAACCTACAAGCGATTGCAGCAATTACTGCAGATTTGCCGTCTATTTTTGAAGAGTTCTATTGTATATCTCGGAAGATCAACATCAGATCTTCAGCAAATTAAAATGGGACCAAACGAAAAGTACCAGCTTTCAAATAAAAAAAGAATCATCAAAATCGGTTCACCCAGTCGAAAGTTCTGAGGTAACAAACACAAAGAAAAAAAATACAGACGAATTGAGAACCTCCTCTTTTTGGAAGTCGGTTGAAAATCGTAGTCGCTATTTCCGAGTGCGGGGTTTAACGGAACTTAACTAACCTAACGTGGGGGTGCCCCAAGTCCCGATTATGGGGCAGAGATACTTCCGTATGTTCAGTTGACAATATTTCGAGAGTTTACAACCTTGCTAGAGAGATTACAATCTAACGTGTTTGATCATTTTACGGTGAGATATAGATTATTTACCAACTATGTAGACCTAAAATAATAATAGGACTTTTTCTTACAAATTATTTTCAGAAGATGCTGTATCGTATGTACCACATAATCCCTTATTCATATGAATCTGATCCTAGAATATTTCTTCTCAAGACAAGTGTTTATCAAATTGATTAATCGATAAAGCACCAAAGCTGAGATTAGCACAAAAATTGAAATCTTATCTATTACTCATTATTTTGGTCAGCCAGCAGATATTGTTTTATATAAATATGCTGAATTGCATATCGAAATCACAGTTTGACAACTACTTGTATCCAATACAACTATTGTTTTGAGAAACAACCCAAAATCATTTTCAGTGGTAAGTCCTAAGATAAAGATAAATATTCTTTATTTGTTAAAAGAATCCTAAAAGAATATAAGTTATTTGTTTTGACTGCAATAAAATAATACTCTTTACGAATAACCCTGATGATACGAATCTCCTAATCATAAATTCGTTAAATCAGTTTTTATTTTTAGACATATAAAATACATTAATTTGATCTTAGTATTTTTTTATGTTAGCCTCTTTCAGTATCTCACTGCTGGGCCAAGACCTCCCCTTTCTTATTCCAAAATAGTATGCTTTTAGTGTAATGAGTATATAAAGGGTGTAAAACACCTCTTAACGGGTACGACAGGCAATTATTCTCCTTGTCATTCTGATAATTTTTTTGTTCTACACTATACCTGGGAACCTTCGAGTTACGGAGATATTGGGGGTCAAAGTTGCAAGATTTTGATACGTTTTTTTTTAAATACCACTTTTTATCGCTGTATTTTTACTTTAAATATCTCTACGACCCCCGTACTGTTCAATCTATCCATTCGCACAATGTTTTGAGTGCGTTACATTGAGTTATACTACAAAACATGATTTATAACCTCAAAAAAAAATTGTTTCCCAGCAATATTTTTTGCGTAAAGTTACTTAGTTTGATATACAGAATGCTTGGTTAACGGCTTTGTGATGAGGTGAAATTCACCCTGTATACATAGTAAAATAAAATAATTGTAATTAGATTTACATGTATTAGTTGATGTTAAGTGTTTGATGTGATATGTCTAACAAATATTCTAATTCTTTCAATTCTCTTACAGCAAAATGAAATACATGCTCATTTTCGCATCTGCCGTGGCTTTGGCCGTCGCCCGCCCCCACCACCGTATTCTAGTAGATCCTGGAGCAGCCGGACCAGCCCCCGCTCTAGTCCCAGAGGTTGAGCCCATCGCAATTGGACCAGCTGTCTTAGAATACGAGCCTATTGGAGTTGGACCTTCATTTGTGGAAGAACAGCCTATTATTCCAGCTCCAGCTCCTGTGCTACCAGAAGGCATACTTCCCCCTGTTTCACCAGCACCCGCCAGTGACCCTCTTGCCCAGATCATTGTGAACGTCAATGATGAACAGGGGTCTGTACATAGTAACGTAAAGTGGATCCAGATCATATTGAATGTCCCAGCTGGCCCCGTTCACTTTGTGGATTCTGCGCCTGAAATTGAACCTGTAATTGTTCCGGAGCCTGTGCAAGTTGGAGTCCCTATCCTGCCCAATCCAGCTGTGATTCTTCCAGAAGAATTAAACTAAATCATAGCAAGATCAGTGCGGTAGTAATAAGGTCTAGAATAAGCTGAAGATGTGATATGCAAAAATAATATAATATTTTTTTAACGAATTGTTTTCTTCCATAAGGGGCTGGCGGAGCATGCGTTTTTCATACAAACGTAATACCAAATTAATATGAAAATCACACGTATTCTTAAGGTAGTGTGAATATATTTCGATTGCATTGTAATAACTTTGTTCCCAAATAAATATTTTGAAAGGATCATGATTTAAAGATGAGAGAGGTATGAGGAGTTTAAATTTGTTAAAGATAATTTATTTTTCTCATTACTCTTTTTTAAATCGGTGTACATTCAAAATAAGTGTTTCTGAATCTATATATTCTGTAATTCAATCAAAATAAATACACACTACCTTAAGAATAAGTTTGACTTACAAATTATTTGATATCACGGTTGAATGACATTTGCATGCTCCGCAGTCCTCTTAAGTCTGTCGTCACCTATTCTAATATTTACTTAAATTCTATTACCAATGGAAAAACAAATTATTCCTTAGTGTCATAGGCTAGTTTATCCCACGGGAACTTATAAGCTATTATTATTATATTTTCGAATAGAAAATGAGCCAAAGCTAACTTATTGTTTAGATGTGAACCATTCAATTCAACGCAAGAAAAATTAATTGAGATGTGCTAAATTGTGCTTCCATATTTTGTGAGCAGTTTGGTCCACCTGTTCTAAACGTGTTGATGATAATTTAAATTGAGTCAGAACAAAATTTGGTGACGTCTATCAGCTCCTGAAGATTTGGTGATTGCAACTTACAGCAAAAAATTAAGCAACACTGTACATAGGGAGGATCTACATTACTTAGAAGAGTTATATCATCAGTTTAGAAATAGGTTTTTATGAAAAGTTTCTGAGCGGCAATGTCTGCTTCCATACATGGTCCAAATTTGAGTGTTCCCAATTTTTGTTTTTTTACAAATTTCTGAGTTGCAGTGTCTGCTTCTGTACCTACATGGAACTCATGTGACTGTTCCTAAAAGAAATGACCCAAGGCTGGTAAAAATTTTAGTTTTTCCTAAATCATATGAATTTTAGTAGGTATTAAGCTCGGTTTCCCCTTTAAACAGAACTGGTGAAATGTGTACATAAGTATAATAATTTTGTAACTATTTTTGGCGAAGTTGCTTACATTATCCATCATCATATCGTCAACTGGGTCCATCCAGTATGGGCATCCAGTCTCTGGAACTGCTACTGACAAATTCCTTGTACTTTACGTTATTGTGCACTTTGACATTTTGTATGACTCATTTTGAGCGCTTTTTGAAAGTAACTAGCAACTACTGGTTCTTTAAATGAATACGTAGTACGGAACATTGACATTGCTGGAAAAAAATAACATTTCCGAACCGATTTTTAAAACTGATCCAATTGACGTCGACCGATGTAATCATATACAGCGAGGAAGGACATGATACAGATATCATTCCGAAACAAAACATTCTTATACAGATTTTTTTCATCAGCAAATAAAAAAAACCTGTTTTTCTATCTATGTCAATAACCGATGAAAAATTTCTTCGACGGGGGATCCCTCAGTCATACCTAAGGCTGAGATTAGCACAAAAATAGCAATCTTATCACACTAATTATTCTGATTTTCCATCTGATCAAGTTTTTATATAAATACCCTAAATTGCATTTCCAAATCACAGTTTGACAACGATAAGCAAACATCAATTGTTTTGAGTACACACCCGGAATCATTTTCAGTGGTAAGTAGTTCTTTTTATACAACAATATTCCATCTCGCTTTAAGAAATTTCCAGCAGATCAAAGGAGGATACAAAATACACATAAGAATTTCTTAACTGATTAATTGTTCTGTAAAATAATCTGGTTACTGTTTAGTTTGTAATTCGTTATAGAAAGATGTTTGATTTTGGGCCACCACTATGTACACTACATGGATAAATAGGAAAAAAATAGGGGAATTCCATAAAAATACTAATAAATTAATTTGACAAGGGGTAAAGGCGTACATAAATGTAGTTTTTTAATAAGAAAACCCTATTTTAGGGCAGCCATGACAGTTGTGTGACATGACGTTTGACGACTTTGACAGTTTTAAGAAGTGACATCTTCGTTTGTCTTTGCTTTGAGTTTGGATTGGATCTGTTCAATCAAATGTCATTGTCAAAATGACATTGTTTGCATACTGCTGCTCTGATCCGCCATGTTTAATTTTATGTTGTGTTGCTCTCCTTGACCAAGCTCATTTTAATGTACATGGAAACGAAGCGAAATTAAAGAAAATTAACAACGAAAAACGGTTACTGTAATATACAGCAATATTTACATATTGTGTACATAGTGCTGGCCCAGGCTCCATACATTTCTGGAACATCTCCTTTAGTTGAAGTTTCAAAGTTTATAAGTAAATTGATCATTAAACTGTATTAAGCGCCATCTTCCACCAACTAGTGGAGTGTTGCTTCATGAACAAATCTTTAGTGCCAAATTAACAATAATAATTGTTAAAATCCCAATTGCCATAAAATATTTCATTATCCTATTTTTAACTATAGATCCAGCTAATAACTTTCGTTTAAAAATTTTACATTTGAATTGATACACGAAAACGTCTTATCTACGAACTATCTAAGGACTAGTAAATACAGATACCAATAGATGGCGCTTATCTCTTCTGTCAATCAATACGGATTATTGTTATAATTATACAGCCAACTCACAGATGACAGTATCAAAATTATGATTGATGACAAATTAAAAGTTGATTATTAATAAGATTAACTAATATTCTTACCAGAAAGACACTTTTATAATATATTTTCCAATTTCCTTTATTCAACCATACATCAATAGAGAAATATGTAATATAATAATTAGTCATGCGTTGTTGGATGTTTGATCCTCATATTTTTATTAAAAAAAAAAAATAGTTTAATATGATACAGGTTCAAAATTAAGTTAAGAAACATTTACAATGTTTCTATTTACTCGTACCAAACCTAATTCATCCATTGCTTTTACAGGAAAATGAAATATATGCTCATTTTCACCTCTGCTTTGGCTCTGGCCGTCGCGAGCCCCCACCATCGTGACCTGGTAGACCCTGGTGCAATCGGACAAGCCCCAGCTTCAGCTCCAGAGCTCGAGCCCATTGCAGTTGGAGCAGATGTCTTGGATTTTGAAGACATTGGTTCTGGAGTAGATGTTTTGGACTTCGAACCCATTGGTTCTGGAGCAGCTATCTTAGACTTCGAACCTATTGGCTCTGGAGCTGCTGTTTTGGACTTCGAACCCATTGGTTCTGGAGCTGTTGTCTTGGACTTCGAACCCATAGGTTCTGGAGCTGCTGTCTTGGACTTCGAACCCATAGGTTCTGGAGCTGCTGTTTTGGACTTCGAACCCATCGGTTCTGGAGCTGCTGTCTTGGACTTCGAACCCATAGGTTCCGGAGCTTCTGTTTTGGACTTCGAACCCATTGGTTCCGGAGCAGCTGTCTTGGACTTCGAACCCATTGGTTCCGGAGCTGCTGTATTAGACTTCGAACCCATTGGTTCTGGGGCAGCAGTTTTGGACTTCGAACCCATTGGTTCTGGAGCGACTGTCTTGGATTTCGAAGAAATTGGTTCTGGAATAGATGACTTGGATTTTGAAGACATTGGTTCTGGAGTAGCTGTGTTGGACTTCGAACCCATTGGTTCTGGAGCAGCTGTCTTAGACTTCGAACCTATTGGTTCCGGAGCTGCTATCTTAGACTTCGAACCCATTGGTTCTGGAGCAGCTGTTTTGGACTTTGAACCCATTGGTTCTGGAGCAGCTGTCTTGGATTTTGAAGAAATTGGTTCTGGAATAGATGTCTTGGACTTTGAACCCATCAGTTCTGGCGCAGCTGTCTCGGACTTCGAACCCATCGCTTCAGTACCAGCTGTATTGGACTACGAGCCTAGTGTCGTTGGTCCTGCACTTACGGAAGAACAACCCGTCATTCCTGCTACAGCTCCTGTGCGGCCAGATGGCATACTTTCCCCTGTTGGACCTGCTACTGTCAGTAACTCTTTTGTCCAGATCATTGTTGACACCAACGATCAGCAGGTTTCGGTACCCGATACTGTGTTTACTCAATCTCCCATTGACGTTGTTCCTGTTGACCCCGTACAGATTGTAGATTTTGCCCCGAACCAGTAGAAATTGGACTTGCTATTATTTTGGAGCCTGTTAAAATTGGAGTACCTATACATACTGCCCAATCCAGTTGTGATGATGCCAGAAGAATGAAACTAAATCGTGGTAGTACAAATAAGGTCTAGAATAAGCTAAGGATGTGATGTGCAAATAAATGGATCTTTTTTAATGAATAGTTTTTGTATTACATTTTTTCGTCAATTTGTCTTCAACAGGGTGTAAACAGACTCATCTCGAAGCCGTCAACCAAGCATTCTGTACATCGAACTCAGTAACTTTATGCCAGAAATCATTGCTGGGAAAAGGATTGATGGATTGGATGGATTAAATAGTATAGGGGTCGTGGAGGTGTGTAAAGTACAACTCTTACAATAGAAACATTCATTAAAAAAGTAGTGGAAAAATTGAGAATTGTCTCCGTAACTAAAAGTTCCCAGGTATGGTCTGGAACAAAAAGATGATCGCAATGACGGCGAGAAGTCCCTGCCAGCTCCGTTAAGGGTGGATGTAGGGCGTAATGTTCTTAAGTTCTGTTACGATTATTATTTAAATTCTTTTACTGATGGGAAGCTACATTACGTAGTACTGGAGAATTTCTAGTTCCTTCAGCTCAGTAGTTAGTTGCAGTCAACCAAGTAAGAACATAATATCAATAGTTATGTTGACTGTTCTGTGATGCACTATTTCCCGTTGGGTCAAACTGCTTACAAAATGTCCAAGACTATATTTTACATCTTAGTGATTTGTTTGTGTCCGCGGCTTCCCTTGCATTCCCGTCGGATATTATTCCTTGGGAATGTTTTAAGCAGCATAAACACCGGAGAATAGTAGCCAAGAAAATAATTTCAGTAATCGGATCAGACGTGCCGAAAATTATCCCCTACATCCAAACTTGGAAAACTTTACCTCTTTATAATATAACAATAGATGACTACGGAATTCAGCAAGAAAACAATTCGTTCTAAAAAGATTCATTTACTTGCATCGCATCCTTAGCTTATTCTAGACATAATTACTTCTGCACACCATCATGTTGCCATGATTTAATTCAATTCTTCTGGCAGGATCACAGCTGGATTGGGCAGGACAGGTACTCCAATTTCCACAGGGTTTGGAACTATTGCAGGTCCGATTTCTACTGGTTCGGGGGCAGAATCTACAATGTGAACGGGGTCACCTGGGACATTCAATAGGATCTTGATGAACCACGATGTGTTACCACGTACAGAAACCTGTTGATCATTGACGTTCACAATGATCTGGACAAGAGGGTTACTGACGGGTGCTGGTGCAACAGGGGGAAGTATGCCTTCTGGCAGCACAGGAACTGGAGCAGGAATAGCAGGCTGTTCTTCCACAAATGCAGGCCCAACGGCAATAGGCTCGTATTCCAAAACAGCTGGTCCAATTGCGATGGGTTCAAACTTTGGGACTGGAGCTGGGGCTGTTCCAGCTGCGCCAGAGTCTACCAGGCTGCGGTGGTGGGGGCTGGCGACGGTCAAAGCCACGACAGATGCAAAAACGAGCATGTATTTCATTTTGCTGCAAGACAAAGAAGAAGAAGAAGAAAAATGAAGAGAATGATGAAATCTGAAGAGTCTGGAAAATGGACAAAAAATATAAATTTAGAGTGGGATCATTTGAATTAGAGTTAGAGGAAATAGAGGTTACATATTTATTTTATCAGAAATCGTAATAACAGAATTCATAGATTATATTTCTAATTAAAACTGACTACACACAATTAAAAATTGAAAACTGTCAAATAAACTAAAATATCTAAACTATGTATCAAACGGCATAAAAAATATAATAAAAGACCTTGACATACAATAAAAAAAAATTACTTTAATAAATTGTACTTATTTTATATTTCTTGAAATAGGACATTTAAAATAATTTCATTGAATAAATACTTACCACCACTGTAAATCGATGGTTTCTCAAAACAGTTGCTGCTTACTTGTCGTTGTCAAACTGTGATTTAGAAAATGCAATTTTGCGTATTTATATCAAAACAATATCTGATGGACGACGGATCAAAATAATAAGTAATTGATAAGATTATTTTTTTGTACTAATCTGGGCTTTACGATTTTAGTGATCTACAATAATATTGACGACTATATTGTCGACCCGAATGGCACAGCGGTCCGTAGTGAAGTTGCCTTACGTTCTTTAGGTCCTGGGTACGAATCCCGGTAAGAGCAAATGTTAGTCATGGATGTTTATATGAATAACTAGCTGACCTGTGCAACTTCGTCTGCGTCACATAAGAGAAACATAATCCTAATTTTACTTCTGGAACACTTTAAATTCAAATATCTTTTGATAGACTGAACCGATTGCAATGAAACCAAAATTAAATGTTACTTCAAGTTACGCTAAATCGTTGTGTATAAAAGTTATTTACATTGATTTCGTAAATTTTACGTGATGCTGGTACCTACAAATAAACATACAAACAGATATAAATTCGAAAAATGCTAGAAATGGGTTCTAACGGTTGTCCTTTAACACCCTGGCGATATTTTTATATTTTTTTTTAATAAAAAATCAATAAATAAAATCATTTTAATTCGAGTATCACAGACTCATATACAAATCACACAAATTCATACAGTCCCAATACATAATTACACAATATTTTCAATTTGTAACAATTTCATCTATTAAATTTATATATTTAATGTACAAAGAAGTATTTTCTACAGTTTTATTATACGTACCTATAGAAGATATAAATAGAAGAAAATATAGATATAGATAGATAGAATGGAATAGATATAGATATAGATAAATATGTATTTACAAACAAAAAAGTATCTGTGTAGTATATCAACTTTCTGGTGTCCACGACACAAGACTCATTGCTAAGTGTGGCACTAGATGGCGCTGTGTGCCTGGCGATATTTTTATTTATTTTTTTGTCTTTTCTTGTGTGTGGTTACTGTGCCTTACCTGGTGTGGAGAGTTTTTTTGCCACTTATGGGACTCTGACTTGGCTTTACGTGCCATCAAGACATATTTCTCAGGCATAGTGGTTTCCTCACGATGTTTTTTTTTACGGAAACAAATGATAACTACACTTGATTAACGAACTTGATAAACCCTATCCATTATTACTGTTTCGGCCCTAAATTAACAAATTTCCTACGTGCTTCTTTATGGAAGCACTCATATTTTAGACAAAATCCTCCTAAGTAGGCCTCTAGTGTGGGGCGCAGCATGTGTTGATACTCTTGCGCTTTCCTATCTTCCTAGTTCATCGTGCTGTGCGGGGGCTGCCGCTGCGGCTTCGGAGAACCACAAGCGGCGTAAGTATAGTAACCTTATTGGTAACTGTATTTTCGAGCCGTTTGGGGTTGAAACTCTAGGACCGTGGGATCCGTGTGCTCACAGCCTTTTCAAGGAAATTTCAAAACGCTTAGTTGCCATTTCCCGTGACCCTAGGGCTGGCTTTTACCTCGGCCAAAGGCTTAGCGTTGCCATTCAGCGTGGTAACGCTGCCAGTCTCTTGAGGACATTACCAGTTGACAGCGTTGAGGAGGAGTTTTTTGACGCCATTTTTTAAGTTTTTAGTTTAAGTTATTTAGTTTAATTTAATTTAGCAAATTATAAATAATGTACACACCTATTTGAAATAAAAGCGAAGAGAATCTTTATATTTTATATTTTGAATAAGAGAGAAGTTACCTCTATAAACCCTTGAGAACAAAATATGTTCTAGAATCAGATACTGAAAAAGGGATTGCTAAGTGGTGTACGACAAAATTCTTAGTAAAAAAAGATATATAATATGGTGAGCACATTATTAATTTAAAGGAAGTCTTAATTTAAGAATAATGAAATTTGTGATATGAGATGTAAGAAAATTACTGAAAAAAAAAAGAAACGCAGTCGTCAATAACATGACGTCCTATATATGTATGTATGATTCCTATAGTTGATTCTCAGTAGATGGTTCCAAAGTTCCAGTCAACAGGGTAAGAATATATGTATTTCAATAGATATGAATAAATGACCATTTTCTACATAGAACCGATTAAATTGAAGTCGACTGATGTGTTCATAATATAACTTTTTGATTGTTTTTAACAAATTTTCGTATGGGTGAGAGAAACACCGACGCAAAAATGATTACCATAGTACCCGGTTATCATTCTGAACCACCGCGAAAAAAAAAACTGCTCTTCGCTACTGACCACACTAGGTATCGATTTTGTAGGAATCAGCATAATTGTTTTTAAAATTATGAATATATAATTTTAATGTGCTTTCTGTTGGGCCAAACTGTTTATAAAATATCCAAAACTATTTCACTACATCTCAGTGTATTTTCTTCGACTTGCCTGTTTATCTCAATGTAATGGTTCTGATCTCGTTAAGTCTCATTTTCTGTGTCTAATAATATTAGTTTTTCCCATGGCTTCCCTCGCATTACCATCAGATATCATGCTACGGCAACGTTTTAGGGGGATAATGTTACTGTACTAAGAAAATAATTTATTAAGGTATCAGATCAGAGGTGCCGACAACCAAATTTACAAACCTTTCTTCTTTATAGTATTGGTTTAGATAGATGACTACAAAATGTATCAAGAAAACAGTTCGTTTGAAAAGGCTTCTTTATTTGCATATTAAAATTTGTCTCGCATACTTATCCTAGATTTTTAAGGGCGCCTAGTACATTATTTAAATAATGAGCTAAGGAAGTTAAATAAAATTATTATTATTATTATATCACTTCCTTAGTTTATTCCAGATAAATGATTCAGTTCAACTCTTCTGGCAGGATCACAGCTGGATTAGGCAGGACAGGTACTCCAATTTCCACAGGCTCTGGAACTATTGCAGGTCCGATTTCTACTGGTTCGGGGGCAGAATCAACAATGTGAACGGGGTCAGCTGGGACATTCAATAGAATCTTGATGAACCACGATGTATTATTATGTACAGAAACCTGCTGACCGTTGATATAATTTATTAGGATCTGGATCCACTTAACGTTATTATGCACAGAAACCTGCTGACCGTTGGTGTTCACAATTATCTGTACAAGAGGGTTACTGACTGGCGCAGGTGCAATAGGAGGAAGTATGCCTTCTGGCAGCACAGGAGCTGGAGCAGGAATAGCAGGCTGTTCTTCCACAAGTGCAGGCCCAACGGCAATAGGCTCGTAGTCCAATACAGCAGGTCCAATTGCAATGGGCTCAACCTCTGGGACTAGAGCGGGGGCTGGTCCGGTTGCTCCAGGATCTACTAGAATACGGTGGTGGGGGCTGGCGACGGCCAAAGCCACGGCAGATGCGAAAATAAGCATGTATTTCATTTTGCTGTAAGAGAATTGGATGAATTAGGTCTAGTAAATATAAAAATACGAATTAACATTGGGAACATTTGGAGTACTACAGTTTCGTTAGCTAAATTAATTTGAACCTGTAGACTAAAAGTAAAGATTTTTTTGAAAATATGAGGGTCAATCATGTATGTCAACAAGTATCTATTTATTTTATCAGAAATCGTAATAAAGGAATTGATATATCGTTTTGTTTAAACCTACTACAATAGGGGTAGACGACAAAAAAAATCTAATTATTCCGTCAAGTAGATTATTACAAAATATTTGACCCGTATTTTTTCTTTTGTTACATAAATTAAAATTTACGAAGATACGACGTTTTTAAAATTTCCAATACGTCACGCCCAGGTATAACTTTTAACTGGTTCTGACGTCACGAACCCCCCCTCCCGAGTTTTGATACGTTTTATTTTTGTCAAAACTCAGTGATTTACAAAAATAAAAAATACGTGTCCATTATTTTTCAATAATCTAACTGACGGACTAAAATAGATTCGTAAGTTTTTGACACTGCCCTAGTAGCAATTGCCGTTGGCTTCCTTATGCCAACAGTTGGGAATGTGTTGGCAGACGGTTAGTTGTTCCGCCAACCTAAACTTAAAATAAGCCCATCGTCATAAACATGCACTATTTGCCCAACGAATAGCCAACAAAGGGCCTTCCGTTACTATTCCCACTGTTGGGAGATTTTGTATGCATTTAAATTACTAAAACAACATTGAGCCAACTATCGACAGGCCTGCAGCTTCTATTCCTACTGTTGGGAGTTTTTTGTAGGGATTTAAGTTATGATAACAACTTACATCGGTTCAACTTAAACCTTTCAATAGGCCTGTTAGGTATGATACGTCTTACAATTATTGTATTGTCGAACTTAAATCGTACCATAGTTATTAGAGAGATTTGATCCATAAATGATTGAACCTATCGATTGATGTCAAAAAGGTACCTATATTATTTTTTCGAACTTCAGCCGATCCATCCCGGGTTCGATTCTGGTTCGAAATATTTTTTGAAAATCTTCGAATGCAGATTTGTTTCTTTTTAAAAATAAAGGTATGTCTCCTTTGAGTAAAATTTGCGTTCTCCAGTATTTAGAGTACTTTCCCTCCAGGTGGCATTGTAAAATTCCACCCTGTTTATTATAGTCTAGTAAATATATATCACAACACTAAAGAAGATGACTTAATTCCCTTGTTGCTATGATTCGTCAGTATCTCGTAACTGATTGTTCTCAATTTATCTTACTTAGATATCTCACTAAGTGCAATCTTGTCAATGGTACTTGATATATTAACTTGTTAACATTGTACTGTGAGCGCAATTTAAGTAAAGGTACCATTATTCTGGGAAAGTAGACGCGTAAGTACAGCACGTTTTAGTTCGTATCTTTAAACTAGATGGTGTTGTACAATTACGTCACGTTTCTGAATCGCGGTGTTAAGATTCTCCCGCGTCGAATGACTCTGGCGCAGTATTGTAGTGAATTCATGCGTACCTGGAATAAGGTAAACCGTGAACAAATAGGCGGTTCTCCCAGGGCGAGGCCTTCCCATTGAATTGCAGTCAGGTTGACACTTGCGATTATCCCTAATGTGGATAACTCTGATGAGTAATTTTATAAGCGTTCGCGCCGTCCCCCCAGAATTCTCACAAGTTGGGACTTCGTAGGCAATTCCACGCAGTTTATAATATTATATCCATATAGTCTTAGTCTATGATTCCACGTTAGCTCCATCTCCATCGCAAGTTGGGCTTTCGTAGGCAAATCTTCGTTGGCCATCAGTTTTGGGCCCAACCCGCAAACTGCCCGCCAATTGTATGAAATTGCCAACTAAACAGAGGTATGTGGCCCAACTAAATGCCAACAAAAAATGCTACTAGGGTGTCGTCATGCTTAGACACTATTAAAAATTGAAAACTATAAAATAAACTAAAATAACTAACCTATGAAAAGGGCATGAAAAATATAACAAAGTGTCTCCTCCGTCTTGACTTACAAAGAAAAAGGTCACTATCATACAGGGTGTAAATCACCTCATCACAAAGCTGTTAACCAAGCATTCTGTACATCAAACTAAGTAACTTTACGCAAAAATTATTGCTGGGAAACAACATTTTTTTCTGAGGTTATAAATCATGTTTTGTGGTTGAACTCAATGTAACGCACTTAAAATATTGTGCTGATGGATGGGTTGAATAGTACAGAGGTCGTGGAGATGTTAAAATGCAAAATTTCACAAAAAAAACTTGTATTTTAAAAAAAACTTGTCAAAAAGTTTTAACTTTGACCCCCCATATCTCCGTAACTGGAAGGTTCCCAGCTATGGTGTAGAACAAAATAATGATCCCAATGATGGGGAGAACAAGTGCCTTTCGGATTCGTGAAGAGGGGTTTTACACCCTATATATTGTATTTTTAACCGACTTCTAAAAAAGGAGGAGGTTCTCAATTCGGATGTTTCTATTTTTTTTTTTTTTTTTTTTTTTTTATGTTTGTTCGGGCATAACTCCGTCGCTTGCCAACCGATTTGGAATTTTTTTTTTTGTTGGAAAGGGTATTCTTTCCAAATGGTCCCATAGCCACCAAATCAGGATCTGATGATGGAATCTTGGCGAAATCGAGGGAACTCTTCAAATTTTATATGAAAACGTGTTGCGATTTTGGTATTTTCTACAACAAGTGAAGCATTTGCGTTTGATAAGAACCATTCTACCATCAGATCTGATGATGAAGCCAAGAGTCACGGAACTCCATAATGAAACAATGTACCATAGTCGTGTTTGGGCTTGTTATAATTGTAACGGTATGCACTTTCCATGTTTCAAGCACATGTGAACCACTAAAAAGTTGAAAATAAAAACTTTTTTGCAAAAAATAAAACCGACTTCAAAAAAAAACAAAAAAGTGAAAAATAACTTTAGCTTCTGAAGTCGGTGACAAATAAACTAAATCAATCAAATAAAGTTCACCGACTTCAGAAGCTAAAGTTATTTTTCACTTTTTTGTTTTTTTTTGAAGTCGGTTTTATTTTTTGCAAAAAAGTTTTTATTATATTTCTCTTTATAGGAAATGGGAAATTAAAAAGAATTATAATAATAAATACTTACCACTGAAAATTATTACGGGTGGTTTCTCAAAACAATTGCTGTTTTCTTGTCGCTGTCAAACTGTGATTTAGAAATGCGATTTGGCGAATTTATATCAAAACCATATTATTATCTGATGGATGGTGGATCAAAATAATGAGTAATAGATAAGATTGATATATTTGTGAAGATTAGCACCCGCTAATCTCAGATTAATGGTTTTAGTGATCTACTATATTGTGAAACCAGAAACTTGCTTTCTTTTCTATTTCTGCCGACCCGAATGGCGCAGCGGGGTAATTCAGCAACTCGTCCCACATTTTTACGGCCCATTTGGGACAAATTGATGAAAATCAAACGTTAGTGACGCTGCCTTACGTTCTTAGGGTCCCGGGTTAGAATCCCGGTAGGAGCAAATGTTTGTGTGATGAGCATGGACATTTGTTTCCGAGTCATGGATGTTTATATGTATAATAAGAATGTATTTACAAACAAAAAGTATAAATGTAGTATATCAACTGTCTGGTGACCACGACACAAGCCTTGCTTAGTGTGGCACTAGATGGCGCTGTGTGTAATGTTCAGCTATGGTTATTTATTTATTATTTATTTCTTGTTTTTTTCGTGTGTTAGTAGTGTAGCCTTATACCAGATTTTTTATGTTGCTCATTGGCCTCTGACTTGGCTGCACGTGCCGTCAAGAAATACCTTTTAGTCATGCCGGTTTTCACACGATATTTTCGTTCATCGAAGCAAGTGATAACACTTGGTTCTTAAACTTGATAAACCCTTGAGAAGACAGTTATGAGTGATCACCCATTACTAACGGGTTCCGTTGTGCCTCGGAGAGCAAATTAATCCGGCTGTCCTGGAATCAGATTAAACAAATGCGGATGAATAATTACAATGTGTTTTCTGTTGGCCAAACAGTTTATAAAATGTCCAAAACTATTTCACTGACTGAATTTTCTTTGACTTATCTGTTTATCTCAATGTAATGGTTCTCATCTAAACCATAACTTAAGTTAGTTAAGTCTCATTTTCCTAGTGTCTAATATTTCTGGTTTTTGTTTGGATTCTCGTCGGATATTTTCTAACGGGAACGGTTAAGGTATAGCCTATACCATCAGGGAATAATGTATCTACCCACTAAGAAAATAATTTAAACAATGAGATCAGAAAAAAAACACGCCTATCACTGTTTTCTCTAACCAATGTAGGAGAGGTTGTTTAAAGTCCCGGTTAGTAGTAAATCAGTGTATCTTGGCGTTTGCAAATTGCAAATATAAAAAAAAAATAAGATTTCATCCAGATATTCTTGAGAGAATTTAACATGCAGTCTGTTTTGAATTATATTTTGGAAAAGGATGACGTTTTGGCGAGTTTGAAACCGTTGAAAGACTTTTGCGAACTCCTCGTTAGTATTGCACCCCTGCAATTTTTGTGAGGTTGTGGCGGGACTGGCGCGTTTGTTCTCAATTACGCCTTGGTGCTCTAAATTAGTGTCAATTTATTTTTCGTCATGCCTAATGTTTTATTTATTTATTTAAACATTTGATGTTTATATGTATAGTAAGTATGTATATGTCTCCGTAAAATTGGCAAACACGTTATATTACAATATAACGTGTTTCTCTCTAGCAAAATTGTAAACTCTCGAATTATTGTCAACTGAACATACGGAGGTATCTCTGCCCCCATAATCGGGACTTGGAGCACCCCCATGTTAGGTTAGTTAGGTTCCTTTAAACCACTGGTTCCCAACCTGTGGTCCGCGGACCACTGGTGGTCTGCAGGAGCCTCGACTACGGTCCGCGAAAGATTAAAATGTCATTCGTACTTTTTAACTTGCACAGAAGATGTAAGCTCAATACAACCTTATTGAACCTATCAGAGGCAAAATTATTTTTTTTTTTTGAGATTGATTTACTAAATGATTGCTAAATTTTTCGAGCTTAATTTGATTGCTTTTGTAGCCATCACTATCTTAATTCTAAAGGTTTTCATCACATTATCCAATTTTCGTAAAGTGTGAGTTAAAGACTCACTCCCCTAGTTATAATCCTGTCGTTGTCCATGTTTATCTAGGACCATGTGGTCCCTGTTAATAATGAACATACGAAAGTGGTCCCTGGTCTAAGAAAGATTGGGAACCACTGCTTTAAACCCTGCACTCGGAAATAGGGGCCCCGCGAAGCGAGGCTCCGTCGACTATGCTTTTTAGGGGGAATATAAAGTGTTTTAAGGTTATGTTATATTAATCGGTATTTCTCAGAAATAGTACAGTATCTTTTCATGAGAGTGGTACTACCGGGCAAGCGGGACCCCTCCTTCCCTCCACACCGCATGATTTGACTACCATCGTATGCATTTCACGAAAAATAATGCGTTTTATTGTAAGCAGTATGTTCGTTTGACAATAATTCTAGAGTTTACAATATCGCTAGAGACGTATAACGTATTTGACAATTTGACATGTACATACAGAAACAAAAAGTAGATAATATGTAGTATATTAACTGTATGGTGACAGTGCACATCTAGTGCCACACAAGCCTTGCTTAGTGTGGCACTAGACAGCGCTGCGTGTAATGTCTAGCGATATTTATTTATTATTTATTTTCGGTTGTTAAGTGTTAAATTACCGATGAGGAATTTAACTCGATTGATTGATATTACAGTCAAATATAATGCTATTTCACTATATTATAATCATTCAGTCTTTCATTCCTAAAACGCTCGTTTACCTAACCGAGCTAGATTAAGGTCCATGTTCACCAGAAACATGACGGACGATTATCTAAAAACGGCTGTTTAAAACACATTTTTGTATGGGAACATATCACATTGACAGCTGTTTTAGATAATCAAACTGTTATCTGCTCGTTGAACATGGACCTAAGTTGTGGTGAACATCAAAATTCCCGCCTCACGTTTAAATAACTGTTTACGTTTAGTGGCCGGATTGGTGAACAGATGACGATGTTGACGGCATAAGCAACAAAACAATTCGTTAAAAAAAGATTTCTTTATTTGCATATCACATCATTAGCTTATTCTAGAACTTATTACCACCGCACATCATAATTTTGTCATGAATTAGTTTAACTCTTCTGGCAGGATCACAGCTGGATTAGGCAGGATAGGTACTCCAATGTCCACAGGCTCTGGAACTATTGCAGGTCCAATTTCTACTGGTTCGGGGGCAGAATCAACAATGTGAACGGGGTCAGCTGGGACATTCAATAGAATCTTGATGAACCACGATGTGTTATTATGCAAAGAAACCTGCTGACCGTTAGCATGATTTAATAGGATCTGGATCCACTTTGTGTTACCATGTACAGAAACCTGTTGATCATTTACGTTCACAATGATCTGAACAGGAGGGTTATTGCCAGGTGCTGGTGCAACAGGGGGAAGTATGCCTTCTGGAAGCACTGGAGCTGGAGCAGGAATAACAGGCTGTTCTTCCACAAGTGCAGGCCCAACGGCAATAGGCTCGTACTCCAAAACAGCTGGTCCAATCTCAACCTCTGGGATTGGAGCTGGGACTGGTCCGGCTGCTCCAGGGTCTATCAGGCTACGGTGGAGGGGGCTGGCGACGGCCAAAGCCACGGCAGACGCAAAAATGAACATATATTTCATTTTCCTATAAGAGAATTGTATG
Organism: Xestia c-nigrum; assembly: GCA_916618015.1. NCBI lineage: Eukaryota > Metazoa > Arthropoda > Insecta > Lepidoptera > Noctuidae > Xestia > Xestia c-nigrum. Next base: position 4,226,257 of record OU745245.1, on the reverse strand, counting down.
AATTAGGTATAGTAAATAGAAAAAAATACTAATTAGCATTGGGAACCTTTGGAGAACTAGAGTTTTGTTTGCTATTAATTTGAACCGGTATTCTAAAAGTAAATGTTTGTTTGAAAATATGAGGATAAAACATGTATGCATGTATACGATGTTATGTTATGTATTTACTTTATCAGAAATCGTAATAAGGGAATTGATATATATCGTTTTTTTTTAAACCTAATAACACACTATTAAAAATTTAAAACTACAATATAAACTAAACTATAAAAGGGCATAAAAATAAAATAAATCATAATATAGGATTTTATGAATCATCTTTTTATTTAAAATTGACCATACACTATTAAAAATTGAAAACTTAAAAAAAAATAAAATATCTAAACTATAAAAGGGCATTAAAATCTCCTCCTCGGCATGCAGTTAAAATAATACCATAATACTGTCAAAATAAACGAATTGTATTTCATATTATTTTATCTCTATATTATTAGGAAAAATATTTTAAATAATTATAAAAAAAAATAATACTTACCACGAAAATAATTACGGGTGGTTTCTCAAAACAGTTGTTGTGTGCTTATCGTTGTCAAACTGTGATTTAGAAATGCAATTTAGCGTCTTTATATAAAAACAATATCTGACAGCGGATCAAAATAATGAGTAATAGATAAGATTGATGGATTGATTTGTGTGCTAATCTCAGCTTTAGGATTTTAGTTATCTACAATAATATTGTGTTTGTGGTAAACTTGCTTTTTTTTCGCGTCGTTAGTGTGCCTAGTGCCTAACTTGTTTTCAGAGTTTATGCTGCTCGTGGCTGCTCGAGTCTGACTTGGCTTTATGTGCCATCAATACATATTTCTCAGGCATTGTGACTTTCTCACGATATTTTCCTTCACCGAAACAAGTGATAATGACACGGGCTTAATGAACTTGATAAAGTCTTGAGAAGAAAATTGTTCCGGTAACTCTACTATGAAGTTTACAGAGCCAAAACTCGCTAGCGGTTTCGTAAATTATTAGTATGAAATATTGCATAGCGGTTACAGGAAGAATTAAAATTTGTACCGTGCAGGCCACTATAGATAACGATAGGTTAAAAACCTAACGTAATCTATTCGATAGTCACTAAAGTTTTTCAGGTGTCACTTTACAAAACGGTGCCATGAGTCACTAATTTAACTGCACCTATCACGCTTGCGATAGTAGTTACGTAGCTCATTAGCATTTTGACGTATGAAATATATGTTTACATTAAAATTGTATGCTTTTTGAGTCTAATACAGTCTAATATTGTCTGCAAGAGCTTATTTTGCATGGAATATGTTAGTGCCGCTGAATTTGAAGGCCTACGCGTCTTCTGCATGCATGGTGCATGCTTGCTTGCATACTACATACTTGCTACATGTACGATGTATGCTCGTTTGCATGACTGCCTGCTTCTTTCAGGGAAATAAAAATCAGGTGTTCACAATCACTGGTTTCATGAATGTTCTGTGATGTGATAGACGAGTCTTTCCATTATTATGCGTATGAAATGTATGCCAAAAGATGATTCTAACTGTGAACTATCTGCGATAAGAAGGTTCTACTTTTAATTATTCCTATGCATTTGAAATTAATGCCTAACCATGATTCTTACTTACAAAATTATGAGTTTTGAACGTTCAATAAATGAGTGTCTGCCAAACGATTTTCTGCGAAATGAAGATTATGCTATCAGCATGCAATGTAATATTATGACATAAAAAGTTCTGCTATAAAGGGTTGATTCCAATCACCTGATGTTTTGTTAATGAATGTCAATGTTTGGTGCCATTTTCTTTTATAGAGTGGAAGGCACTGGCGCGACAACGGCTGTTAATTGTTCACAGTACACTGTTACGTCATCATCATTTCAGCCGAAAGACGTCCTCTGCTGGACATAGGCCTCCCCCAAGTATCGCCACATTGATCGATCCCGTGCGATTCGCATCCAGCGGATTTCCGCAGCCTTCACCAGATCATCTATCCACCTAGTGGGAGGCCTTCCAACACAACGTCTTCCTGTTCGCAGTCGCCACTCCAGAACTTTTCGGAACCGCTGTTACGTACATCATTCGATATTCTATCCCGCACGATGTTTTTTCACCGGTTTTTTTTTCTCTTTTGTTTCAATCCTACAAAAGCAACACCTAAAGATCGAAACAATAGCTATAATAAAGAAGGAGATATGCCCGTTAGACGAAAATGTATCGGAACCCTGCGTCTCCACTTTATACCTACTACACGTCAACACACACATGCAGTTCAGTAATAGCAATAGATACGCAGTCGCGCACACATACGCATTTATTAAATCAGAACGTAGTACACAATCAATTATAAATCTTATGCCATCAGACACATGGACACATCGTGTATTTACCAAACACCGTACAACCTACCCACCCAAAAACATCGGTACACAAGCACAGCACTAACTCGTCGTAAGAATAAGCGGCCGCACCATGCGACGCATGTGCTTATTGAACTATCGTTTGGTGATTTTTACATTGCTTGTCCAGTCATTTTACAGTCAGCGACAAACTTAGGTAGTGGTTTAGGAGCAATGTATTGATTGCAAAATAGTATAGCTATTTGCTTGTGATTGGCACAAGAGGTCAGGGTAGAGAGGGGTATTGTGCCTGTCGCGCGGACACCGACACGCCCTTTTGCCCCTTCTCCTGTTTTTTTTTAATTTTTCTATGATCGAAACAGATGTGGTGACGATGGCGAGTCTTCTTTGAAAAATTTGAAATACTTTTTAAACCCTAAAGCCGACGACAGATCTCTTCAAAAACTCTCTACTTTAAAAGCTTCAGTTTTGTCCATTACTGACCCAAATTAGCCATTCACTGCTTATGTCCACTATAAGGCCCTGTTCCCACTATGTCGTGACGACAGATAATCGTGTAGTTTTAAAAGTGTCATGGCTTGTGTATTGAAATGGAGGTGTTCACATATAGGACGGCACGATAACTGTCGTCCAGGGCCCCAATTCTCCTACTGCAATGTGTCACAATGGTCTGTCATTGATCTCATAATTGTTCATTTTGACAAGTTTGGTGATCTTCGAATATAAAGGCGTCATTATGACCAATGGTCAAAAAAAAAGGTAAAATAGTAATTTCGAACATAATGACAAATTAATGACTGTAATCTGCCAACATTTTAACAGTTCCTTCGAGATTTAGAGCCGAAATTGGCTCAATTAGCACCAGGGATAAAGATAATTTAAAACACTTGTAAGAAAATAAATCAAAACACCGGCCGCTAGAAATAAAAACAAACAAAACGTCAGTAAATAGTAATATCACATATGACTTTGACAGCTAAACAGGTAAAATATTATTGCGTTGTGGAACTGTTGTAGAAAATAATGTTTTTTGCTGTTTACGAACTTCTTACTACTTCAGATTGCTTTTATCACAAATAAATTTTTGTTTATTTATTTATTTATCAACTTACATCTACCATTACAGCTAACCAATGCGGTAAATGCGCCGTAATTAATATTTAACTTAACTTAATTGTTACTTATAACTAATACCTATAACTAATTACAAGCAAAGCATTCCTTGTGAATTCACCCAGACAACAACAGAATAACTCTGTCTCACTCGCTATGAGGTTGAGCGTGCGCAGTGCACGCGTCAGCGGCGCCTCCTTTAACAGATAGGTCCGAGCGCGCGGTTCCACTAGCAGTCGCGGCTGCCGTCGCCGCCACACGTACCTGTCCTTTTCCAGCATGAGACTATTATTTAGATGACTGCATTACACTCTAACTGGCTCCTCACCAATGCATTATACAATGCTATAATAGCTTTCACATTCGTGAAACCTCAGACCGTACGAAGCATGAAACCTAAATTTCTATACGCTCGTTTACAAGAACGCCTGATATGTTCCCGAAAAGCCAAACCGGTGTTGAATCGTACTCCCAAGTCTTTGACTTCTGTGACCCGTTCCAGAGGCAACCCGTCAATGTAGTAAGTATGTAAGATGAGATTGCGTGCGCGAGAAAAAGAGATGATCACATACTTCTAGCTATTAAATTCTAAGAGATTTTCCTTGCTCCATCTTACTACCATATCAATGTCCCTCTGTAGCCTGACACAGTCCCGCATATTCCACATATTGCTGCCTATCCCTTAAATAATATGTTAAAACATATACATATGAAATCTGGCATGAATCACTATTTCAATTGGGAAAATCATTTCTATTAACAGGTTTTATAATAATGGCAATACAACAATGTCATTCTAACACAATTGCGAGTCCTATGATTGAACCACTATGATGAATTTAGCAGATTACGAACTTTTAGCACAATGACAATAGATATCCCATTCTCATTCGTCAATTTTGAAATGAATGATAGACCAGTGTGACACTGTTGTAATAGCAGAATTGGGGCCCAGGACTTTTGCCAACTAAAATCCCAACAAAAATTTTTGCGTGAACTTACTTATGTAAAGATGCTTGGTTGACAGCTTCGTGATGAGGTAGTTTATCTCAACCTAGTTCGTACAGGTAAGGACCTATTTTGGGCAACATGAAACCAGCTCTTTGTGTCACCCAGCATCAAGATTAAATAACCTCATAAATAAAAACTCAGAACCTTTATTTGCCAATAAGTCTTTCATCATCAAACCAGCCACTTTTAACCTAGATTTCTTATCCTAAACGTAAATAAATCTAGACAAATGTTTTTTGATGTTTCGTGAGACAGTTGAAGGAGGATAATAATCAATGTTATTAATATGAACTAATAATATCAAAATAATTAAAATTATCCCTGAGAAAAATGATCCTTTAGTAAAAAGTCCACGTTTAATATGGCAAGACGTTTAAAAGGTAAGATAATCAAATAAATAAAAATATAATTTCAGGAACTGACATGGTATAATTAACACATAGTATTTACATAGCAAGTGGCCGTGTAGATGTTTAACTCAAGTGCGCAGTTCCTCCAGAATCCTTCATGATAGCTTAGTTGAGTTCGGGCAGTGTGACAACGGGGCTGGGGAGCTGAGGTGCGCCGATAGCAACAGATTCAGGAACCACAACTACGGGGAGAACGGGGACACCGATGGGAGCAGGGGCAACTTCGACAACCTGAACGGGTTCAGGGGCGGCTTCCACGATTTGAACGGGCTCAGGGGCAGCTTCGACGATCTGCACGGGCTCAGCAGCGATGGCGTCAACGGGAGCGACGTTGATGGGAGCATCGATGACGTGAGTGACACCATTGATGTTCAGGATGATCTGGACGATAGAAGTTCCAGCAGGAACGTTCATGGCATCCTCGACGACTTGAACGGGGCTGATGTGGATAGGCTCGTAGTCGACGAAAGCGGGTCCAACGGAGATGGGTTCTCCTTCAATGATTGCGGGTCCAACTGAGATAGGGTCGGCGTCGATCATGGCAGGTCCAACGGAGATGGGTTCACCTTCGATCACAGCGGGGCCGACGGCAACTGGCTCGAAGTCCACTATAGCCGGGCTTGCTATGATGTCACGGTGAACGGGGCTGGCGACGGCCAGGGCGACGAAAGAGGCGATGATCAACAGAGATCTCATTTTTGCTGAAAGAGGAGCAAAGGTTGATTACTACTGAAAGTCTCAGCCGGGGGCGGACCCGCTCAGTTTTTTGTTTTAATTCACACTGGCTGTTTATACAGTCACTTAGATTTTCTGCAGCCGATTGCCTAAGAAAATTTAGTTCTATTTTTAAAATTTATTCCCGCCCTAGGGAGGGAAGCAATTACTATGAGTCTTTCCCGCCCAAGGGTGGGAAATAGCATTTTCCATCGGCCATTCGGATTATGAGAAATGAAAAAGAAGTTATCCAAAGGTCGTGTTTCTGGAAGTCCTGCTATCATTATTTTTCCACAGACTGAGTAAAAATGTTAGCAAGCCATTACGAAAAGTGATAGGATTTAACCAAGTTAAAAATAGTAAAAAAATGTCTTTCATTTTCTAATTGTTCTATTCGTGTTGATATAAGATTTGAGTATTGACCAAATGATACTCGTATTTGAATCTCCCCTAACGTCACAATTCTTATAATAAGAAAATCGTTTTCTTACCTGCTTTGTGTTTGTGAGGTGTTATACAAACTATGCTTTCCAAGAATTTTTTGAACGTATTTATACAAAATTGTATCAGTTTTGCGATTGTATCATAACATACTAGATAACATTTTATTGTTGTTAATCTAGTTATTAAGATACAATGAAGATAAACATTTGTTTGGATTACTTCGTCTGATTGATTGTATCACGTGTTTCATGTACAATGCATTAAGATAGCACTAAACCATTTAAGTATTTGGTACTTAGAGCTATTCTATAGGATGTTCCATGTTCTTTAACGAAGTGGATTTTGAGAGCTTTCATATTTTAGATTATTATCACTTCAGATAAATTTATAAAAACACGTGCCACAAAAAACACACTAACTGTCCAGCTGAAAATACTATTTAAAGTATAAAGGGCGAGGAAGGAACATGGATTGGTTTTAGCCAGTAAAAGTCTGACACTCCCTCCCGCTCCGCCCAGAATAGGAGAAGTTATTTGATGATTTCCTATCCGAAAAAAGGACTCATAGGTTCGAACCTTGTTCAAACTTGACAGGCATTTTGCGTGATCTCTCAAAACTATGAAGGAAAATATGAAACGTAATGTGCCGATGATGATCGTTATCAATAAATCAAGAAATTCTAACTCCTTTTCCAAACGAGGAGTAGACAGATAAAAGAGTTAGATACAAATACAAATAATTTATTTGCATAACACAGTTTCAGAGAATGTTACAAAGTTCATAAGGTACACTGTATTATAACCATAATAATAATAAAAGCCTTTATTAACAATCCTACATGTTACATTTCATCTTATAACTGCTTATGTACTACTAATATTAACCATGGTTGTTTATGAAAGCAACGTAATTAAATGTTATTATTTGTATTAGACACCGGTTTCGTGATTGTCTTGCTCTTTGGCATAGGCCTCCCCAAGTGTTCTCCACAACGATCTGTCCCTTGCTATCCTCATCCAGCATGGTCCTGCTACCTCCTTGATATCATCCTCCCATCTTCGATGCTGCCTGCCTTTACTTCTCTTTTTATATCTAGGGCACCATTCCGTCACTTCGTTCGTCCACTTTTCTATTCTACTTCTTGTTAGGTGTCCTGCCCATTTCCATTTCAGTTGTTTGATTTGGTGTTTTATATCTATTATTTTGGTTTGTTTTCTTATTGTTTTTAACCTAATTTTGTCTCTTGATTTTATGTTAAGTATGCTTCTTTCCATTCGGTGTTGGCAAGTTTCTAGTGACTTGATATTTTTCTTTGTACAACTCCATGCTTGACATCCGTACGTCATGCTTGGTAGAATGCATGTATTAAATATTTTCTTCTTGCCTTCTATTGGTATATCCGGGTTTTTCATTACGTCTTTTAGAGCCCAGTATCTCTTCCATCCTAGGTTTATTCTATTTTGAATTTCTTTTGTTGTGATGTCTGTTGGAGATATTATTTGGCCCAAGTATGTGTACTCGTTTACCTATTCCAGCTCTGCAGCATTTTCAGGTTTAATGGGAGTTTTGGTGTAATTTGTCATTAACTTAGTTTTACCGGTATTTATTGATAGTCCCACCTTTTCACTTTCGTTTATCAGTTGTTCAATCATAATCTGCAGAGTGTTTGGATCGCCACATATTAATATAAGATCATCTGCGAATCTTAGATGGTTTAGCAATTCTCCATTAACATTTATACCATATTCCTTCCATTCCAGTTGTCGAAATATATGTTCTAGGGTTGCCAAAAACAGCTTGGGTGATAAGGGATCTCCCTGTCTGACTCCTTTCCTAATAGGGAAACATTCTCCTACCTTTTCTGTGCGTATTTTGGCTTTCATATCTAAGTATATATTCTTTATTATGTTAATGTATTTACTGTGGACCCGTTGTGCGGTGAGGGCTTCCCATATTTTCTCATGTTTCAGCGAATCAAATGCTTTATTGAAGTCTATAAATGCTAAGTAGTAGTTTATTCCATATTCGTTGCATTTCTGGATCATTTGTTTTATGGTATGGATGTGGTCGATGGTTGAAAAGCCACTTCGAAACCCTGCCTGTTGTTTCGGCTGATTCTCGTCTATGGTCTTTGTAATCCGGTCCAGTATTATCTTGGAGAAAATTTTGTATACGTTTGACATTAGCGAAATGGGTCTGTAGTTCGATATATCGTCTGTTCTCCCTTTCTTGTGAAGTAAGATTATTGTAGATGTGGTCCATTGAATAGGTATATATTCAGTTCTTAAAATTTCGTTAAAAAGGTTTGTAAGTATATCTATGATAGTCTCTGATACTCCTTTTAAAAGTTCATTAGAGATGTTATCTTCGCCGGGTGATTTTCCTCTTTTCTGTGATTTGATAGCTTTAATAAATTCATCTTTCAATATATTAGGAACTGTTTCTTCTTCGGTACTCATAATTGATTCGCTAATTGATGTTCTTGGTTCGTCATGATAAAGATCACGATAGAAGTCAGTTGCTGTATTTAGTATTTCGTTTCTTTTAGATTTATTTTTTTGAGTTTTGTGATGTGTTACGTTAGTAATATAACCATACTAGGTGCGCAAATATGTCACAGGAGATTAGAATTTATTCACATGTCAGAGATTATTACATTAAAATGTCAAAAAAATTAAGATGTCAATACACAAATAATTAAACACATAATCAAACCTAAAATCAGTAATTTACAAGTAATAATAATAGAATAAGGAAATGAAATAATGAATGGAATCAAATTAATAATGTCATAGTAGATATAAACTGCCTCAAAACACTTCTGCATAAACCCCGCTGAAATGTCGAAGTATTCGCTAAATCGAGCGCTCACGCTGTGCGGTCAATTCACACAGTCACATTGTGAGATTGTGCATCAAATGTAACGATTTATGTAATGCCATGGCGATTTATGTTCTGTGGGTAGACTTACATCGAACGTATCGTCCGAAATTGAATTCGTTCTATTCGAGCTAAATCGGTTTTCGTGGCTGTTAAGATCTTGAGCGATGAGCAGCTCAGAGCTTAGTTGTAGTGCACTAATTGGACTGCTAAACTGAAGAAAAACGTGGTACAAGGTGCAACGTTGAATAATTATCTAATGTTGGCAGTTTTTTAATTAATGTTTTAGTACTGTCTTAGTTAGATCTTGATGATCCAATAAAACGGCCGATTACATAAAATCAACTCTAAACTCAAAATTAAAGCATTTGTTTCAATAAGAACATTCATAAGACACTATTCAATGTCAAAAATACAATAAAACACCCTACCACCTACTGTGTATTATCGCTGCATCACCCTAAGGTAGACTGGTAGAAAATGCCTTAGGCATTAAGTCCGCCTTTGTACAGTTTTAATTGTGCATAAAGTTTTAATAAATAAATAAATAAAAAAAGCAAAATAAATAAAAAAAGCAAAACTACATTCACAGTCACACGGCATAATAACTTGAGAAGGTACTGTAGTTGCCCAACGAAATCAAACCATTTGCGAATCGTACTTTCAATGACGATTCTAAACATTTTGACGGAAATTCCTAGTCCTTTGCTTCTTTTATAAGCAAAGGACTAGGAATTGTGTATTTTTTTTGACAAATAATAAAAATAAATAAAACATTTAAGGAGTTCTCTTACTACGACAATATTGTGTTACTCAATTTTTACACTGATTAGCAACATCCTGTACATTGTACCCTTCTGCGCTACCTACCAAATGTAACGTTTTTTTATTGACCGTGATTATTTTGTCATACGTATGGTATTATTTATTTATAGCGGCTTCTGAACAATCTGATAGCCTGAGTTGTAAATATGCATTTATATTGTCTTTATGATGCACTTTTTATTGCAGTTTTAAAGTTTTAACCGGGTGTCGTCACGTGGACACCTGCCTTGGTTATCTATTTCCAGAAAAAAAGAGAGTGCCGTCAAATTAGAGATTTGAATATGAGAATAAAATACCAGAGATTGCTCGTTTGTCTGAGTTTACAAGTGTGCACTGTAAGGGTTGCGCCACATCTATTAGTCAGAATCATATTTTTCCATGTTCCTATACTTTTCCGTCGCTCAGAACCGTCATTTGCTAGAGCGAGAAACAGAGCGTGCTGCTGAGCGCATCGTCAATGTTGTGCTGATTGATAGATAACCCTGCTAATATCTCCTGCCTACTTGCTATCTCAATTTACCGCTCACTACTATCTATTTGTAGTTCAAAAACCGGTCAATGCCCTTGTGTTAACAGTGCCCATGTGCATTCGATCCTCGATTTGTTGTTGTAAATTATGCATTTGTTGATAACATTACTTAAATGTGTGTGTATGTGTGTGTGTGTGTGTGTGATAAACATATAAATCCGTTATCCAAATCCATAGGAACTTTTAGTAATCATCGAAGCAAATAAAATCAATTATAGGGAGTTTTAGTAATCTTTAATTTATGATATGAGATTAGTAATAAATAAAATTTATATTTATTTTATGATATAATAGCTACTGTGTTAAAACATATCAACTTCCGAAGATGATAACGATGCGATCCTTTATTTGGATATAATTTATCAGTAATCTTTTATTTATTTTGTGAAATTAAATATACATAGTTCATCCTTGGTGGGCAACAAATAACACGTTTACTTTACATAGTGTAAATAGAACTACCTCAGCCTTTTACGCATTCTGTAGCTTTTTTAAACTTATTTCTTTTTTATTTATTTTTGTATTTTACATAAATAATGCAAGCAATGTAATACATTCAAATCATTGTGCTACAACGATACAAGGATCAAGGAGGTATTGAAAGTTAAGCCGGAAACACACTAACGTGTCGTGTCGTGGCGTGGCGCTTGCTGTCGTGATGGTGACTGTGCACACTAATGTGTCGTGTCGTGGCGCGCTCTGGCGTTATTTCTGAATAGCACATTTATATAGCATATTTAAACTTTGCAGCGTACAAACGTGCATAATGTTTTCTTCAGCAAACTCGCGCCACGAGCCACGCGGTGTAAAAACACATTTGCCTGTTGTTTTGTGTCGGTGGCGAGCAGTCAGCGCCCCGCCAGAACACAACACGACCTACAAATATGTTTCCAACCATACTAAATGTATGAAACTGAAATGCTTCTGGTGCGCCACGCCACGCCCCGACACGTAAGTGTGTTTCCGGCATTATAAACATACAGGGTGTAAACCTAATCCTTCAAATTCCCTCTCACCGTACTGGTTTTATGTCCTCTTCTTTTGCTATCTCCACTATAAAACTCTGGAACGCGCTACCCCATGGCATTAAAAAAGCCGAAAACAAATTGGCTTTCAAAAGAGCAGTTCGGAAGTTTTATTTAAAGTCGGTCTAAGTTGTTTACCATATAGTCATTCATAGAGTCGTTGTAATTATATCAAAGTTTTCTCGTATTTCGGACTATTCATATGTATTTTATATATATTAGTTTATTTTATATGCTTATTTATGTATTAGTATGTAGGTACCTTTTATATGTGTTTATTTTAGGATTACAAGATGGTATGTTTATTTTTATTTGTATTGTACTCCACAATGCTGTCTATTTGACCCAATGGTTGACTGGTAGAGAATGCCTTGTGGCATTAAGTCCGCCAATGTACCACTATTGTACATGAAGTTTAAATAAATAAATAAATAAACCACCTCATCAAAAAGCCGTTATCCAAGCATTCTGTACATCAAACTAAGTAACTTTACGCAAAAATTATTGCTGGGAAACATTTTTTGTGTGAGTTTATATATCATGTTTTGTGGTAGAACTCAATGTAATGCACTTAAAACATTGTGCTGATGGATGGATTGAATAGTTCGGGGGTCGTGTAAAAACTTACAAAAAAACTTGTATTTATAACTTGTCAAAAAGTTTGTAACTTTGACCCCACATAATTATCTCCGTAACTAGAAGGTTCCCAGGTATGGTGTAGAACAAAAAAAATATCGCAAAGATGGGGAGAACAAGTGCCTTTCGGCTTCGTGAAGAGGTGTTTTACACCCTTTATATAAATTTTGACTCTTACGGTTTTCGTACTAAAGACCTTTACTAAGAGCAATTTTTAAAAAGCACTAACTGAGCAGTTACTGTGGTCACCTCTCTCAAACCTGTCTACCAATACCGATTTTTCCCTGAACTTGGTGACTTTCAGGTATCTATATGAGTAGGTTTCTTTCTTGATCATGTGGTAAGTGCCTACCTGGTGATTTCTTGACGTCAAAGACCCATGTCTCTACTGTTTTCTTCACCGAATCAAGTGATAATATTATACAAAGACATGGACATAAAATCGAAAAGTCAGAGGTGTGTGTTTTGATTTGAACTTGAGATAGTATATGACAGTCGTACGGTCGCACCACTCGGCTAACGCTGCTTATTACATTAAACATTGCTTAATAATAAAGACTCTCTCTCATTCTGATTCTATTTCTCAGTTGTTAAATGTTCCGTTGTTCTAATATCTCTATTTAGCAATTATTTTCTTATCTCACTTTTCCACCTTGCACAGCTGCTGGTACCCGCATTAGATTGCAAAACGGATCCAAAGGCGGGGCAACAATAATTATAGCTTTTCCTAATTAGGTTAAAAGATGCATACAGCCATTACCCAGGGTGGGAAAAAGTACAAATAATGCAAGTATAAGCACAAAGGCTGTAATAAGGGAACACCAAAGAAATGATGGATAGACTTTCTTTTTTTTAGGATAAGCCGGCGACACTATTCCCTAACCACCGTAACTCCTGCAAGCCAAAATCAACAGTGGCGACGGCCAGAAAAGCGCCGCGTCCAATGGATTTAACTGTCTTGGATCCCGCAACGAAGTTTATCAGAAATTAGTAAATTTACAGTAATTTCCACTTCCTCCCTTATCTACAGGAGACAGAACGAAATAAGGCCAACAGGCACAAAAATACGTTTACAACTGGTATAGGCCCAGCTGCCTAGTAATAAATGAAATGGATAAATTTTAACTGGGTCCTAAGTTTTGATTGTTTGTTTTGAGTTTTGTTATAATAGGTATGGCAGAAACGCTTGAACGCACGGAAATTTGTTCTAGTTTCTACAAGGTCCGTAGCATAGATAATACACTAAACAATATAAGATAGATGCGCAACTCTGGTTTTCGTTTTTAAAACTGTGTACCTCAACTGTTAGATGGCACTGTTAGTTTATAGTCAACCAAATAAATTCAAAAAGTAATTCTTGACTACGGATTCGAACTCGGGAACTATTATTCACAAGGCAACCGCTGTCACCGCTAGGCTATCTACCTCGCCAACAAGTTGTCTAAAATAGCTGTTCTGTTTATGACAGTTGTAAAACAGTGAAACAGTTGAAAAGTTTGTGTTCTCAAACATACAGATGGCAGTACTATCTATGAAAATTTTGTTTGACGCCAAGTTTCACCCCCCTGGTCCGTAGAATAATTAACTCCGGATATAACATGCGTGATGCGTTCATTTTTCCAAAGACTGCACTCCCATAGATTTTGATGTGCAGATTGTTCAACTTGCAGCTAGATATCGAAAACTGATGGATAGACTATGTGAAAGATGATACGGCGAGAAAGGAGGTGACTGCTCAGATGACAAGTAATGAGAAGAGAAGTATGAAAAAGACTTACTGCATCGACCCCAAATAATAGGGGATAAGAGCAGGACGATGGTAAATATAAATAAATATCGCTGGACATTACACACAGTGCCATCTAGTGCCACACTAAGCAAGGCTTGTGTCGTGGTCACCAGACAGTTAATATACTACATTATGTACTTTTTTTTTGTAAATACATACTTTTTACACATATAAACATCCATGACTCGGAAACAAATGTCCATGCTCATCACACTATGAAAGTAAGGCAGCTTCATTACCGCCGCGCCATCCGGGTCGTCGAAATGATGTATTTTCAAGTATTTATAAGAAAATACAAAGGAGTTTTATTTATTTGTAGCAGAATACTTCTCATTCCTTATGGAACATCTACCTACAGTAAGCAATGAGGTTGTTATCTCGACTTTCCACCTGCTATTATCCCGCATTACCCTACAAACGGATCCAAAGCCACAACAATAATTCTAGCTATTCTTAATTAGTTTAAAAGATGCATAAAGCCGTTACCAGGGGTGGTAAAAAGTATGAATACTAAATAGGCACAATGGTGGGGTAATATAGCCGGGTTGCAAGCTGGCGCATGCCGTCTCTGTACGCTTCGCTCGTATGAACATAGATCAAGAAATGTGTTAAAATAAAGCAGACTGGAGAGTCGCTAGATTACGTAGACTTCGTTGGTGTCTCGTAATCAAGTTGAACGGGAAGAAAAACGCTCGATTTGTGCTTACTATTTTGTAAACTTCCTAATGTTTATGTTATCAATATCCCGTACTTTGATAGCAGATGAACGGTTGGTGGATCCTTGGGGCTAACTTGTGATTTTTTCTTCATCAGTCTATAATTCTCCCACTGGCGAATGGGCTGGCCATGTTTGCCATATGCACAAAGAGCTGTGGGCTAAAACAATCACGCTGTGGAGCCCAGACACGGCCAGAAGGCGGCGCGGTAGACCTCACAAGAGAGGGTGGGATGAGCTTGACAGAAACAAAGACCGCTGGTTCACCATTGGCCCGGATCAAAAGATTTGGAGGTGATAGAGGAAGGCCTTTGCCCAGAAGTAGGATGACACAGGCAGTAACCGTCGAATCTACGACCGATAACTTATAGGTAGTAATCGTTTCTCCTGATCACCGCCGCTCTAATAGAGACCATTGACTAAAATATATTGCTATAACACCCTTCCCAAAACTATCCCTTCCAATAAGTGACAAAATAATCATTATTATCTCACGCGGTCAACATGGCGTAGCTAATAAGTGAACGCGATTGTGTGTGGACTTCGTTGGTTGCAAGCCTCGTATGAGGACGTTACGTTTACGCTCCATTCGTTTTTATTAGTCATTCGGACAAATTATGGTATGGAGGTATTAAATAATATGACGTTTTGGTAGTTGGTAAGTTCCTGTGGTCAATCAAGTTTAATTAGGTTTCTTCTTGTGGTCTTGATAATGTTCGTTGAAAAATGTATTAAGGCCATAACTTTCTATCTTAATTGCAAATCTATGCCACTTCAAGTTGTGTAGCACTAGACATACCTACACAGGGTGGAAGGCAAGCTGACCCAAAACAGACAGACAGAAAGTCAAACCAGAAAGAAAGAAATAAAAAGGAAAAAAGAAAGAACAGAAAAAAGAAAGAAAAGAAAGAAAGAAAGAAAGAAAAAAGAAAAAGAAAGAAAAAAAACTTAAAAAAGAAGAAAGAAAGTCGTACTGAATTCGTTCTCGCGTCGCTATTCCTTCAACTCCGTATATTGAAAAATCTGCCTTTTCAGCCCAGTAACTGGATAATTCGTGGTAAAACTGGTTATTGTCAGACTTTCGGGTTTCTGAATACCTATAACGACTGACTGAGATCTAAAAATGACAGCTGACCAGCCTCGACAAGCATTTGCAATAATAGAATATCTAACCTCTTCAAACAATTGTCTCATCTGCAGCTAAATAATCTGTGTTAGGTTGCGGCAAGTCGTAGCGTAGATTAAATCGCACGCAAGCGAATGCACTGATGAGCTAATTGCTCACACAGACGTATTGACAAACATTTTCAGTATTTTTGTAACTTTTACTGCCAAATTTTTTGCAAGCGTTGAGTATTGTTGAAGTTTGACTATCTCTACACATGATAGCTAGTCTTGTTGACTTTTTTACACAGATTATGCAACGTTTTTTTGTTGGCCCACTGCTGGGTAAAGACCTCCACTTTTTCCTTCCAAACTTCTCTGTCCTGTGCAATATCTGGGCATGATCGCTCCGCAAACATGGTCAGATCGTCACACCACCTTCGTCGCGGTCGTCCAGTGAGTGACGATCGTTGCCCATCTCTCCGGGTGCATTTGTGCTACTTGACCAGCCTGCTCCCACTTCAGCTTGGTTGTTTTTACTCAAACATCTGTGACTTGAGTTGTGATTAAGTAATTAAAAAAAAATCTTAAGGACATCGAGACCTGTCTCTTCTGTGAATCTTCGTGATCACACCCGTTTGTAGTCAAATTAAGTAACCTCTGTCCAATTGGGTTATAGTAGCATTATTAGATTAAATTGATGATCTTAAAGCTTGATTCCTGAAGTAAAAAGTTCCTGATTAAATTTTAGGCTGGAGTCTTAATGGCATCTAAGGCCCTGACCAATTTATTTAAGATTTCTTCATCTATATTTCTCTTTTACTCATCATCTCATCAGACACCCTCCGTATTATCTTGTTTATTATTACTTTTCATGGCATAGTTTTCAAAGTATTCGAGTACACTTCTGTCCCCACTTCCCTTGCATTTGAACATTCTACAATACTCTACTTGACCATGATTACGCATAAGCATCAAGCATGGCCGCCCTCTTATCTCCTTCAGTTAAGGGCAGTTACGGCAATGCCCTATTACTATCCAGATAAGGCCCACTTCTCCTATTAACCATTGTACAAAGTGGATGTGTAATTACGACGTCGGTACACGTTGACGTATCTATACAACGTATAACACAAAGGGTATAATCATATAAAAGGGTGTGCTACAGACAATCAAACTGAACAACTTTCTCCATGGAACCACCATCGTAATCGCGTTTAGCTCCTGTACTCGCCTTAATTGTATAAGCTAAGAGAAGTAAATCTGTACTAAAAACTAGCCAATAGAGTTTCCAATATTTTTTTTTAAAACCTAACTCTAAATAACAACTGATAACAACTGTATAACAACTGAACTACTCGTATATAACACACAAGCAGCCAATAAATCGTGTACGTTTCGAAACCACATTGCAATTCAGAACCCCAGCTTTCGAAACCGAAATCTTTCCAAGTTCTATCAACAAATAAATTGCCACAATTTCAAATAATAAATCTAGTAGCTGGGAAAGTACTGGAAACTAAGCGGAAATGCTTAAAAGCATCCTTTCCTGATTGATGTTGGTGAAACTCAGAGACTCGTAACAACCATAACCGCTCTGCAGGACAGTTACAAACTCGACAAGTTTCATCATTTGAACAACTTTGGTCGCAGCCGTCATTTGTTTTTGTTGTTGCAGTCTTTTATGTTGGTATTTCTACTTGGTAATAAAAAGGAGAGCTTTTAGATTGGAACAGTATAAAGTAGTAGTTTCGTAATATTTTTGAGAATGAATCATTGCGAATAGATCTATTACAAATTAAAAGACTTTAATTTCATGCATTCCCATCTAGATCATTACCATTGCAACAGTCAGAAGTAATTCATCATCACTTCTGTTGATTTTTACGACCATTCTGATCTGACCCCGTATTCACAAACTTCGACTCGTTTCCGATTCGACAACTCGTATATCTGTCTTCTTCTGGCATTACGAAAACGACCGAGATAGACATACGACTTTCCGAATCGGAAGCGAGTCGAATGTTTGTGAATAAGGGGCCTGGACTACTACAATGGGTTTCCTTAACCAGCCTATGCGTCTGTTGTCCTTGAAACAGAGACATGGTAAAATTGTTTATTTACAGTAATTATTCTTGATGTAATTATTAAATGTTATGATGGGGATACTTGAAGTCGATAGTTGATTGTTTGATTTTATTACATCGACACAGTGTGTCGATAGTTTAGATGTACGATGTTTTATTCCATCGATGCTTTATTGGTGCGATGTAACGTTTGTGCGAAAAATCCTGTTGCGAAAAACCCTACAGCGATTGCTTATTAAAGTTCGGTAATTTATTTGTTCGATAGTATGGCGGTTCTGCTGTTGTCTGTAATATTTAGGTAATTAATAATCTTATTTTGCATTATAGACGTTAATATGATTTAAAGGAAATAAATGCCTTTTATTTTAAAAAAAAATATCAAGATCAATACAGTTTTTCCTCTTAAAATTTTTCGACGTCACCACACATCACATCACAGAAAATGATCAACAAAGTACTTCAACGACAAAAACATAAAGTTGAAAGTAAAGTGCAGGCAAGCGGTATCGTTGGCCGCAGCTGCGTCTAAGTTTAAGTCGCTGCGTCGAGAACTAGTCACGACTCACACCTACGGCTTGGATGGAACGACACGCGAAATTATTTAGTTTTGTTCTGGAGTGGATGGTAATGTTTTTTCAAGCCGTGTGAATCAAACGGGTTCCGGTCGCTAAGTTCCCTACAAAATGGTTGAGCCAAGCGGCGCGGATGTGCAGGTCATGTCCGTGAACGGGTGCCGACGGTTGCTGCCGGTCGACTCACATTGCCATGCAGTTATGAAACAGCTTGGTGTAGATTTTTGTTAATTTTAATTAGTAATTAAAAAGTAAATAACGTACGTAACGTACGTACGTGTGTAAGTAGTAGTTATATATATATATATATATATTTGATGGACTCACGTAGATCATAACTTACTAATAATAAGCTTAGTTTAATGTAACGTGTCCAATGATGGAGCACGATCGTAGTTTTAATTATTTCTAAATCAATTAAACAATACATAAAATGTAAATAAGAGCGCGGACCCCCACGTCTGCGGTAGAAAACTAAAAAAAAAAAAAAAAAAAAAAAAAAACGGGTTGGGCAAGAATAAAGTCTGACCCAACTACATATGTATTATGTATATGAATATAGCCCCGTAACCGTTTTCAGTCACGGCAGCCAATCTAAGCGGGTATTGGCCATCGGGACTGAAGAAATTAATAGTGCACAAGTCAAGCGCTTTCTGTTCCTCTACTCTCATAGTCTGTCATATCATACTATCAGACTATCCTGAAGAATATCATATATTTTTCTGGTCTTGTTTATAGCAGTGAATCATATGCTTTTAGTAATCATAATCGCCATAACGTGCTTTCCGTGTCACAGGAGTATCATACCATCAACTACCAAACTCCGGGCTACTAGTACTGAGTTTCTTGCACCCCAATGGCACCTTTGGCCTGACCCGGGAATCGAACCGAGGCCACACATTCAGCAGTCACGTGACTAACGGGGCAGTTACCAACTACATAATTTAGTTTGAGTTTGAATTTGAGGTCGGTTCATTGACTACTTGTAACGAGAGTCAAAGATCTTCAAATGACAGCCAAGACCAACGGTTTAAATAGTCAAATATCTTCAAATGACAGCCGGGACCAACGGTCTAAGAGTCAAAGATCTTCAAATGACAGCCGGGACCAACGGTTTAAAGAGTCAAAGATTTTCAAATGACAGCCGGGACCAACGGTTTAACGAGCATTTTACATTAAACAGGTGCCAATCCACATTTATTACGTGTAAATGGTTGTAATGAGCTTCATTTATTAAGCGATTAAATAGATAATTATTTTATTTTTACCTTCACAATCATTTATTTTATCACTAATGATACCGTTTCAGTCCTTCACAAGACGTATTAATAAAAAGTGGACGCATACAAGATATCTTGCAAGAACAGATTGCGATTTTTACCGTGTATAGAACGTTATACTATTCATAGCCAATTTCAAATATTTATAGACTCCACAATAACATTTTCAGCAGGATTCGTAACAAGAGCGAGTTCAAGTGTACGAATAGCGTCTAATTTTGTAAAGCGCTGAAGCGGCTTTATTGGGCCACTTGACGCGTTTTCACTGAAATTCCAACTAGTTTCTACAATTAATGTATTTGTTAGTACAGAAATGTTTTGTTGAAATTCTCTTACCAATCGGTTTTAGCTTGTAAGCAAAGCAAAATATTAACTGAGTTTTGAAAATTGAGCTTATAAGTAATTTTCATCATCATTATCTGCCTAGCCTTTTCCCAACTATGTTGGGGTTGGCTTCCAGTCTAACCGGATGCAGCTGAATGCGAGTATTTTACATGTAGCAACTGCCTATCTGACATCCACTAAGTCAGTACTACGTAATATGATACGTGTATCGAAGCTTTATGTCAAATCCGCGATCATTCTCAGAAGATCCATTGGCCAGATCCATGATGAATCTAGTGAGAATTAATTTTCTCATTGGATCCTGATTTCAAAACATGGATCTACTGAGAATCGTTTATTCTAAGAAAATCCATTGGCCAAATCCATGCTGGATCTAATGGATCTAGTAAATATTAATTTTCTCGTTGGATTCTGATTTCAAGAAATGGATATACTGAGAATTGTTCGTTCTCAGAAGATCTATTAGCCATCGAAGCGAACATCGTGACACGTAAAACTATTTTTATTATGGATTCAGTATAGGTAAATGATTTTTGAAACACCCGGATATAAAACTTTTCGTAGATGTAGGTACACGTCTGATGCCTGACACGGTTTCTGACTATAATGACACGATTTTGACACTAAAAACACCGTTTTTGACTAAAAAGACACAGTTTTTGACTATAAAGACTCAGTTTTTGACTATAAAGACTCAGTTTTTGTCTAAAAAGACTTTTACTGAAAAGACACTGTGTTTGACGAACATCGTTTTTAACTATAAATACACCACTTTTTACTATAAAGACACCATTTTCGAGTTATTAAAAAAAACACTACAATGTTTGTCCATGGATTTTTTACTACCGCGTAGTTGCAGCCTTTAAGGAATTCTTTGAGAAGTTTATTACTTAACATGAGAATTTAAGTTCTTTCCCTAGCTGTTTACACTCGAGTTGCATTTGAGAGACAGGCGATTGATGCTTTGTTCGTAGCTCGGAATACACTCGAGTATTAGAAGAGATGCCTCAGACTTCGAAAGTCGATGAATCAACGTCGCGCAAGGAAGGTACTAAGTGCCGCTGTTTCTAAAATTTTAACCTTTCTTGTACATCTTCGTTTTGTATGTTCAGCCAGGGAAAACTTGCTTAGTAATTGGCTATGTAATTTATTTATTGTCCTTTTTAGAGGTTCATACTTATAAATTGTATCTCAGGAACTGTTAGCAAAACGAACAAATATTATTGGGGTTATTATATCAAATGGTATTTACCATTTGATATAATAACAAAAGTTCTATCCATTACATGACCTAATTTCATGTCATATACTTTTTTTTAGTATAACGATGAAATGATATAATGAATTATTGATATAATTTCAGTTTACCTAATTTGATATGGTTTAATAAACATTATATAATGCACACTTGAACTAATACTCTCTAATACTCTCTAATACTAATACTAATACTAGTATAATATTTAGTTAGTATATTATTTAAAATCTATAGTAACGTTTAATATAATTTTGAAATTAACTATACAATGTTCTAAATTTTTGCAAAAACTGATTAGACTATAAACGCCTGCTACTTTCATGTTCCCCCCGACCCTTTCTATTGTTGGTGAATCATCATTTAGATTAGGTTAGAACAGTGACCATTAGCGAGCCAGTGTGCCAGATCCCCCCTATTGTTCATGAATCATCAGTTAGATGAGGTTATAACAGTATGAAGTTTCCCGTTACACCAACTGAACGTTATATAAAAAGAGCATTATACAAATTGAAAATTATTTTAAATTAACGTTATACTAAATGTTATTAGAGCACAAGGATTTTATAGGACACTTAACATTAGATCACATGAAATTAGGTTATTGGTTTTTATAGCACAATGAAAATTATATGATGTGAACGTTATTTCAAGTGAAAATATACTTTCTGTTATTCATCATCATCATTCTCTTGCCCTTATCCCAATTTATTTGGGGTCGGCGCAGCATGTCTTCTTCTTCTTCCTATTTTTCGTCATCTCATCAGACACTTCTTTTCTTACCATATCCTTCTTAACACAGTCCATCCATCGTTTCTTTGGTCTTCCTCTACTCAAATACCCATCCACATTCATACTCAAAACTTTTTTCACGACATTTTCCTCATTCCTCCGCATCACATGCCCATACCACGAGTCAACCGATTACCACACAACTTTTCAGTCACCGGCGCCACTTTCAGACTTCCTCTAATATACTCATTCCTTACTTTATCCATTCGCGTAACACTACCTTTCTGTTATCATGCCATAATATATTACATATATATTATAATCGGTAGATGCTAAAGATTTTTATTATATAAACTACCCCAAAAACTGAAGCTAGGATAGCATGGTAGAGTGACTGTCGCGCGTCGGACTACTAGACACAGGTCTCCAGATTAAACCCAAGACACGCACTTTCTGATTTTTCAGATTTATCTGCGTATTGTTTTATTATCACTTGCAGCTTTGGTGATGGAAAATATTATGGAGAAACCAGCATGCCTAAGAGATATTTCTCGACGGCATGTAAAGCCAAATCAGAGGCCCATAAGCGACATAAAAACCACACGATAAGGAAAGATGACTAAAAACTGCATCTTACCTTATGAGGTAGTATTTGTAGGTGGTAAAATAGGATGACTTACTTATTACTTTTTCTGATACAGTGATCGAGGACTATCAAGGACTGAATGACTGAGATACTCATATCCATGAATCGCGTTAAAAAAAAATCGCTGGACATTACGCAGAGGGCCATCTAGTGCCACACTAAGCAAGGCTGGTGTCGTGGTCACCAGGCAGTTGATATACTACATATATACTTTTTGTTTGTAAATACTCGTACATACTTACTATACATATAAACATCCATGACTCGGAAACAAATGTCCATGCTCATCAAACAAACATTTGCTCCTACCGGGATTCGAACCAGGGACCCTAAGAACGTAACGTATTTGGGTATGATCAGATTGGCTTAGCAACACAATGTAAACAAACACAACACAAATGCGCAGGCTTTTCTAAAATCCTGGTTAACGAAGCTAAATCCGAAGCGTAACGGTAGCAGCTCTTAATCAAGTCGAAAGTTTAGCTGCGCTTACTGCTGACCACGAGTGTACTGCCCCGCGCGTAAATACTGACAACTGTACTGCAGTTAGCTGGTTATCTTTTCTGTGTTTAGTTGGCTAAGCAAGTATTTAGCAGGTATGGGTGTGGAAAGACCAAAAAGTGGAAAGTGGAGGCCTTTTTTTTTAGGATGGGAAATCATCAAATGACTTCTCCCACTCTGGGCGGAGCGGGAGGGAGTGTCAGACTCTTACTGACTAAAACCCATCCATGTTCCTTCCTCGCCCTTTGTGTTCCGGGGCCGCGGTATCTCTTTCGAACAGGCCCGCAACCCCGGCAGGGGAGGAAAGTAGTGGCCTTAAAATATGGTTTTTCAGGTTATTTGTAAGGCGGAAGAATGTGGAATATGCTTAGAATGAATGAAGATGCCCATCAGAGTTGAGGAAGACCAAAAAAATTATGGAAGGACTGTGTGAAGGATGATATGGTTATAAAGGAGGTGTCTGCTTAGATGACGAGTAATAAAAAAGTATGAAGTGTGTGGAAATATCACTTGTCATTAAAACATGCTGAAGTCGAAACAATATTTCTTCCACATTTGGATATCCTTATTTCGATAATATTGTGGGCTTTATCCCACATTTTGGCATGTTGTACCTATCTGACCTCCACAATCCAGTTACTGGGTAATCCGGTATCCCTTGGTAAGACTGGTGCCTTGTTTATTATATTTGAGCAACAGCATAATATACTGACTTGACGACTCGAATGGCGTAGTGGTAGTGACGCTGCCTTAGGTACTTAGGGTCCTGGGTTCGAATCCCGGTAGGAGCAAATGTTTGTGTGATGAGCATGGACATTTGTTTCCGAGTCATGGATGTTTATATGTATATTAAGTATGTATTTACAAACAAAAAAGTATGTATGTAGTATATCAACTATCTAGTGTCCACGACACAAGCCTTGCTTAATGTGGCACTAGGTGGCGGTGTGTGTTAATGTCCAGCGATATTTATTTATTTATTTATTTATTTATATTCCAGTATTTGGGAACATTTTCTGACGAATCCACATTGTTATCTGCCTTCCGTAGAACAAAATAACAAATCCAAACATCCGTTTTTAGATGATTAAACCAAAACAATTAGGTAATTAAAAACCAAAAAACATGATAAACCACTGCTTTCATTAGTTACGCACCAAAAATTGAAACTTCTGTTTAATTTCAAACCCGACTTTTTTTTCTTTGTGTTTTCAGTAAATCTTTGTAACGGCCAGCACTTTTTGCTTATCCCTTATTAGATAAAGGTTATCTTGCTTTACGTTTTGTGTTTTCTGTAATAAATGTCCGTTCCGAAATCCTTGGAGGCCCTTCCGTTTTTATAAAATTCGCGATATCGAAGTTCTATTTGGCTTTTGAACGTTATGCGGATAAACATGGCTCTGAATTTAATGTAGGAATGTCAGGAATATTGGTTAGTATTATTGTTAGTATATTATTGTTTTACAGATAGTTTTACTATGTAGAAGCTCGTGGTTAAATAATAATAGCCACTAGGGTCAATCTCCAGGTTACTGAGCTTGCCTGGGTTGGTCCGGGGATGGGTGACCTCCCATAACATACTGACTTTCCTCCGTGCCTCGGAAAGCATGTTGGTCCCGGCTGTCATTTGTCCATCTTTGACAGTCGTACAGTCCGACCACCAGTCTTACCAAGGTCAGATAAGCAGTCGCTCCATGTCAAATGATACTATTCATCTGCATCCGATAGACGAAAGCTGACCCCAAACTAGTTGGTGAAAATTATAGGCAGCTGGTGATGGCTAGTTTTAATATGAAAGCTTTATACTGAAAAACAACAAAGTACGTGAACAAACGGACAAAAAAAAAAACGGAAAAATAAATTACTTAGAAACTGAATTTTAATTCAAGATTAAGTTTTTTGTTAGGTATAATTTTATCTGTCTCATTCCCTAGCTTCTCTGAATTATTACGAACCAACTGGGGAAAAACTTTTGAGCTCACTTTTTAAATTGTAGAAGGAAGAATTATTTTGCTGTGACGACTAAGTTAAATTGGTAACGTTTACAGCCTATCAAAGTTTTGAAGATTTTCGTGTTACTGGGAACTTAAGGTAAGGTGGAATGGAATTTAGGTTGGTATGTCAAGCTGTACCTGTAGATAGAAAAAAAAGAAAAAATAAAGAAAATACATTTATTTGGCAAACGCCACAAGCGCACAGCGTATATAAAAAAACTAATAAAATAAATAAAAAATGGAAACAAAAACAAAAAAAAAACTTAAAACTAAACAAAAAGAAAAGAATATTTTAAAAATATATGTATAACCAAGTTAGTATGTATGGGGAGGTTTTTACAAGCACAAAGCAAATTGCTATAGAACTGATAAAATTAAAGATCTTCGAAGGGTGGCTGGTAGCAAGTATCGATTTAGGTGATGGTTGAAGAGGCCCATGTCCAACAGTCTACTGATGTAGTCTGATGATGATGTAAAAGGTCCAAATATACTCGTTTTTATGATAGTTTTTTAGGTTCATTATCGTGTGGCGTCAAGGTTAGGGAATCCTAACCTTGTGTCAGACTTGGTATACCGCCTACGTGCCTCTGACTTGGCTCTATATGCCGTCGAGAAATATCTCGATAGTAAATGCAAAAAAGCAATATGTAGGTACTGATACATTGAGACTATAATAGTTTTAATTTATTTTTTTCGTTTCCCACCAATAATTACTTTAAGAATATATATTAGACATTGTTTTTTTTTTATAAAAGTCACTTCCCAAAATGGACAAAATTAAAAAAAAAAGAAAAACAAACCAGATTCCACATGATCCCTAAATTAAAAAACAACAAAAAATAACGTCGCAGTCATTCCATGAATAATAGTGTTCTTTATATTCCCCAGTTTTCACAAATTTTTGCCACAATAAATCTGCGAATCTTAAGTTTTTTTCGTGAAAAAACTGTCTAAAAGCAAAATGGGCGGCTTAAGTGCCTAAACAAAGTCATTTAGTACCAAACAAGCTCGCCTGTACACGAAATCCTGGACGATACAAATTCTCGCTATGAATTTCTTCCTTTAGCCGAATAAAGTGAAAACTCTGTTCAACTTTTTTTGTGGCCAGTGCGAAAAACAACAAAACTTTTTCTGTAAATTTCCTTTGTTTATGAGGTCACATTTAAATAAATGGGGTATATAAGGTTTGGCCAATACTAAAGTTAATCTAGAGAAGAAATAAGTGGATATTTTTCTTAATAAATTACAGCCGTTTGTGAAATGAGATGAGATACTTAATTGAACATCATTTACTTAATAATGTTCAAGCCATCTGGGGATCATTTAGTTAGAGGAATATTTCAGGGGAAGTTAATTTTACTAGCAGATATTATTTCCGTTATGTTATTACGTGCCAAGTCTTTTTACGGAAGGTAAGTCGTTGGTTGTCGTTTTTAAACTTGAACTAATTCGTCATCATCTGCACAGCCTTTTCCAAACTTTGTTGGGGTCGGCTTCCAGTCTAACCGAATGCAGCTGAATACCAGTATTCTACATGGAGCGACTATCTATCTGACCTCCAGAAGCTAGTTAGTATCTCTTTGAACTAATTATCATTTTGAATTCTAGTTGCTTAGAATTTGCGGTTGTCTAGTGCTAGAGCCTTATCCAGAGTGGCATTAGCCATCGGGAAGCTTAAATATCAATGAATTTGAATGTCGTATAAATCCGAAACCCTTTCAAAATTATTTTACTTTTAAAATTAATTTTCTTGGTAATTATACTAATTACAATCGTTTCTTAAGGGGCCGGCGGAGCATGCGTTTTTCATACAAACGTAATACCAAAATAATATGGAAATAAAACATTATTTTAAGGTAGTGTGTATATAATTTGATTGTATTATAGAATATCTATGTTCCCAAATGAATATTTTGAAAGGACAATGATATAAAGACGAGATACGAGGAATTTAAAATTTCTACAAAAATCTTGTTTAAATCAGTGTACATTCAAAACATGGGTTTGTGAACCTATATCCTACTATATCCTACTAATATTATAAATGCGAAAGTTTGTGAGTATGGATGTATGTATGGATGTTTGTTACTCTTTCACGCAAAAACTACTGAACAGATTTGGATGAAATTTTGCACACAGATGGTTTATAACCTGGATTAACACATAGGATACTTTTTATCCCGGTAGTAAGATCCCGTGGGACAATTTCAAACATCACGCGGGCGAAGCCGCTGGCAGAAGCTAGTATTCTATAATCCAATGATAAAAAAATAGACACGAATACTTAAGAATATGTTAGGTTTACAAATTATTTTGGTATTACGTTTGTATGAAATTCGCGATCTCCGCAGGCCTCTTAAACGTATGGTTTCAGTCCGATGAATTTACGCATTGTTTTAACTTATACATTACTAGCTTTTGCCAGCGGCTTCGCCCGCGTGAAGTTTGATAATTGTCCCATGGGATTTTACTACCGGGATAAAAAGTATCCTATGTGTTAATCTAGGTTATAAACTGTCTGTGTGCAAAATTTCATCCAAATCCGTTTGGTAGTTTTTGCGTGAAAGAGTAACAAACATACATCCATCCTCACAAACTTTCGCATTTATCTAAATATATATAATTCAAAGGTGACTGACTGACTGACTGACATAGTGATCTATCAACGCACAGCCCGAACCACTGGACGGATCGGGCTGAAATTTGGCATGCAGGTAGATGTTATGACGTAGGCATCCGCTAAGGAAGGATTTTGATCAATTCTACCCCCAAGGGGATAAAATAGGGGATGAAAGTTTGTATGAAACTTTGTCAATTTTAAACCGATTGGGCTGAGACTTTGCACGCATAAAGCTACTATGACGTAGGCATCCTTTAAAAATGTATTTTGATAAAATCCACCCCTAAAGGGATAAAATAGGGGATGAAAGTTTGTATGAAACTTCGTCAATTTTAAGCCGATCGGACTGAGACCTTGCATGCATAAAGCTACTATGACGTAGTCATCTCTTAAGAAAGGATTTTGATGAATTCCACCCCCAAGGGGAAAAAATAGGGGATGGAAGCTTATATGAAAGTCCGTCAGTTTTAAAGTTAGGATCTTCTAATTTTGTGCTTAGGCTGACGATTGAAAATTAATTTATGCGTGTTTCAGCGTTTTTGATAACTCCACCCCAAAGGCTTATAAAGGGGATGACATTGTATGTGAAAAATCCTTAATTTTCGACGTAAAAAGTACAAAATTTGTTATCTGGGCTTATGATTGGAAGCTAACGCAACGGCTTTATTAGAATTTCAACCCTTGAGGGGTGAAAAAAGAGCAACATTTTGTTTTTAATTAAAGTTTTTATTTTTTGAGTCACCAAATAGTATCAAAGTTAGTAAGTCGTTAGTTTTTTTTTATTTCAACCCACAAAGGGGTAAAGGGGATGAAGTTTTGCATTGTAGTTGTTCATTCGTTTACCAATAACAGCAGCAGGAGAGACCTTTTGCAGCAGTGCAAGGTAAAGTATAGGCCGTACACAAGTTAATAGCACACGTGACTTCGCGGCTGGCAGTACTTACCGTTTTGTAGGGACCTAGGTAAGCCGAAGATTATGGACTTACGGCAGGATCAGAAAAAGAAAATATGTATAGTAGAACGAGATAGAATGAGTAATTGTCCATATCTTATTTGATACCAACTACATTTTTTTATTTTGTAGTTTTTTGTTTTTTTTCTCTTCTGCATTTCTGATCTTACTTTTGATGAATGAAGATGAAGTCAAAATAAAAATCAAAAATGGCGCCGACGAAAGTTTTTAGATTTTTAATCATGGGTGTCGTTTCCGTGGTTTTTGGTGTCGCTGAAAGTGAAAATGAGGTCAAAATTAACACGGGGAAAAAAGTTAACAGAAGCAAAAAAATCAGTTTTCCTTTTTTTCTTCGGCTTCCCCTGACACTATTTTCACCCTGCGCCACTGTTAGGTAGAGGTGTATCTAATCCTACACCCACATTTCGCACATTTAGCTTAATCCCATCAACCGGGCACAAATAATACAATAACACTTTGCCCGTCCCGCAAATCGAACCAAGGACCTCATGCTCAGTAGCGCTTGCGACAACTTGACTAACGATGCAGTCTCACACATGACCTATCAATATTTTCACGCGAACGAAGTCGCGGGCAACAGCTAGTAATATTATATAGTAGGAAGTAGGATTTTTATCAAACTTGTCTTGAGTGAGGTGATTGACTACCAACGTACAATGTTTCATCTAACCAGTTTTGTTAAAAAGAAAGATTTAACTTTTTGTTTGTTTGTTACAATTTAACTCAAAAACTACTCAACCGATTTTAAAATTCTATCTCTATTATAGAAATCGTCATCTTCACCGATTAACATAGGCTGTAAATTAGAGCACAATTTTCGCGGATTAAGTCACGACCCAAGTGCTAGATTTCAAATAAACAATAATAGACAATTTGTAGAATCTTAGTTGAAGACTTCAAGTAACATTCTACAAATTGGCTGTTCAGTGTTCTGATCCAATTCAAAGAATAGTACAATCAAGATAGCTCCAAATATCTCCCAAACAACATTTATCAAGTTTCAAACGGAAAACGAGTCTGTCTGTCTCTCAGGACCGTTGCTTTTCTACAAACTAACAGTGTCCTGACTTCAAGCCATCGTTACTCTTTGATCGCAGTTTTTGTATCAACATTGAAAACCCCGGAATAAGACTCGGAGATAAATGATGCATTCGATTTTTGCCTTTTTGTGCAAGAATTGTAGAGATTTTAAATTTCGAATTGATCTGACAGTCATTTCATGTAGTCCACTGGTTCCCAACCTGTGGTCCGCGGACCACTGGTGGTCCGCAGGAGCCTCGACTACGGTCCGCGAAAGATTAAATTGTTATTCGTACTTTTTAACACAGAATATGCAAGCTCAACCCAACCTAATTGAACCTATGAGAGGCAAAATTACTAAATGATTGCTAAATTTTCCGAGCTCAATTCGACCGCTTTTGTCCAATTTTTTATATTGTGAGTTAAAGATTCACTCCCCTAGTTATAATCCTGTCGGTGTCCATGTTTATCTAGATAAACATGGACACCGACAGGATTCATTGTTAACAGGGACCATATGGTCCCTGTTAACAATGAACATACCAAAGTGGTCCCTGGCCTAAGAAAGGTTGACTACATTGTAGTCAGTGGCTCAAAGGTCTAACAGCCAGTCTAACCGAGGGGTATCGTATTACTCAGTATTAACTGGGTTGTGGAGGTCAGATAGGCATTCGCGCCGTGTAAAATACTGATATTCAGCTGGAACCGGTTAGACTGGAAGTCGACCCCAACTATATGGAAAAGACTAGGCAGATGATGATTATTCTAACATATTAGTTAGTCTGTCATTGATGAGATTTTGAAAGCGAGCGACCCGATTTAAAATTGTTCGCAAAATCGGATGATAGATTTCTCATCTTTTGGCTAATATGACACTGACTTAATGATTTTGGACGTTTTTTTTGTAGGTATACGACTTATAATTGAATCATCTGCCTCCTGCAATGCCTATGTGTCATGTTACTGAGGGTGGTCGCAGCATGTTTTCATTCCTTCACTCCTTTTATTATACTCGCGGCTTCGCCTGCGCATTTATCCTAATTACCTGTTTGTATTATGTTTATTAATACAGGTTATAACGGTTTGACGGCCCGAATGGTGTAGCGGTAGTGAAGTTTGGTTCGAATCCCGGTTGGAGTAAATGTTTGTGCATATGATGAGTATGTTCGAGTCATGGACGTTTATATTGTTTATAAAGTATGTATTTACAAACAAAAAGTATATATATGTAGTATTCCAACCATCTGGTGTCCAAGGTTCAAGCCTTGTATAGTGCACTAGACGGCAGTGGCTGTTATGTCCAGCGATATTTATTTATTTACACTATCTGCGTGCATAATTTCATCTATATACGTTTAGGAGTATTTGCGTGAAATAGTAACAAATATCCATTTATCCATCCATCCTCACTCACTCAACTTTCGCATTAAAATTTGGAATTCAAAACAATGGAATTCCTCACTCTAAGCATCAATGACTAGTTAAATAAGCTCTTCATATAAGGGATATTAAACTTTATTTTTAGTTACAAAACAGTCACGTATTTGGATCTAAAAATAAATAAAGTAGCAAAAACAAATACTTCACCCTAAAATCTGAAGGTCATTCGAACGAAATCCATCTAAATATTCAGTTAATCTGACCTTTGGGGCTGACCACAATAGTTCTAGTCGACCACAAGGTCCGAACTTTAGCGAAGTAACCCGAGGAGACCCGAGTCAAAATGTGACGAATTCAATCATGTCGCAACGAAGGGTTGGTCAGAACTGATGAAAAGAACTTTGAGAAATTTTATTTTTATTTTTGACTGACTTATGCCACACTTATGCGGCCGAAAAGCGAAATATCAAACCAGAAGTGATATTCGTTATATGAATCAAAGTCATGGTCAAAGTCAAAGATTTATTTGGCGATAAATATGGTTACAAAAGTTCTGAATCAAATGGTATAATTGTAGCCTAACATATTCAGTCATAAAATAATGACATGCAAATTTTTGGGTACAATGATAATCATTTAAATTTAAACTGCAAACCGCAAACTGCAAACCTGCATTTCAGTCATTTTCTCTCACCCAACCTTATACTGTAAAGAGGAAGTGCTTAATTTTTTGTTTGTTTGTTACGATTTCACTCAAGATCCACATTGTTACCAAGTAACATAAACTATTATTTATATTAATGCAAATTAGTCGAGCTATAAACATTTCGGGGGTGAAGTGCTAGTTCATTATCTGTCCTGAGTTTTGTCCTAACTATGTTGGGATCGACTTCGAGTTTAACCAGCTTCTGGTGAATTTATTTGGAACTACTGCTTAACTGAATTCTTCAGCCAAGCTGTTACTGGATACCAGGATACCCATTGGCAGAGTTCATTATGTTTTCCTATACATCCGCAATTAATATTTGATTAATTTCCTTGCGGGATCAGAGACAGTTAAATTGTTTATTTGAGGGTTCGTAAAGCTTCATTGTCTCTTTTCTGGTGGTCGCCACTGTTGATTCTGGCTTTCAGGAGTTGTGACTACAAATACCTATTAGCAGCATTGATATTTTTCTTTTAACCGCAGCCACAAACGTTAAAGTTAAAGCACTGATCTGAAAAGCGTTTATAATAAAACAACACCATATTGCACATATTTGCGCGTTTTTAAGACGAAACATGTAACTTTTTCGCGTTTAATATGAAAAGTAAGTGAGCGCGGACTTTGGTGAGGGATCACTACATAATTGTACAAGTTGCTGGTTGAAAACTTACTGGCTCGAAATTCGTCTTGCTTCCTCTCTTTTTTATCGATTCTTTCATTTAAATAAAATAAGTTTCGACCAGAACTCTGCCAAATTGACAGTATAAGTAGTACGAGTAGCACACAAACAAGGAAAATAAAAGAGTGTTTCACTGATTTTTAATCAATCAGGGTGACAGATAATCGAGCGTATTGAAAGTGGGGCGTGCTATGCGAGCGCAGCGAGCTCGCCGCGAGTTCGCTGCGCACTCAGCCTACTTACTTTTACTTCGTTTTTTTTAAGGAAAGCATACAAAAACAGCTACCTACTAAAGTATGTTTGTAACAATCATATCAAAGCAAATCGTTCAATCGTTTCCACATCTGATAAAAAAGTTCATGTGTCCATTGTACAAGATCAGCCCCGTCTACATTTTGTTTGCTGATTGAGACGATATGATGCATTTTTTTCTTTTATAAATTCGGGTGACGAGTTATAAATCGAGAGGTATGGAAGGAGAATACATATTGCGCTGATCCCAAATGAATTGGGATAAAAATAGGAGAATGATGGATTGGAAATTCGGTAGTTATAAATAAAAGAACTGTGCCCGCACGTTTTGTCCTACCGTATATTCC
Source organism: Xestia c-nigrum (assembly GCA_916618015.1). Taxonomy (NCBI): domain Eukaryota; kingdom Metazoa; phylum Arthropoda; class Insecta; order Lepidoptera; family Noctuidae; genus Xestia; species Xestia c-nigrum. Next base: position 4,193,293 of record OU745245.1, on the reverse strand, counting down.
ACAGAAGTAGTACCGCCCTTGTTTCGTAGGTCACTTACAAGGAAAAAGCCTCTGTAAGCCCCAAATATTGAGTATTATATAGATTTATTATTGTACAGCAAAGCTCATTTATTTTGTTTCGTGTTACTTATAAGAAATATATCGTTAGGCTTCGTAATGTTATTAATTGACTATTAACGTCATGTTCGATTATGAGGTTTTAGAAGTTCATTATGTATTGACGGATAATGGTTTTTGTTCGAATAATGTTCTGGTATTTTGTATGAGTTAGGTTAAGTAATCTGGTTAGTAGCCTGCCCCGGGTTTTTACGGGTGAAATTTCCTAATGCAGAATTAAATAATATCAAAATATTATTTCATAATTATAAACGTTGCCCTGAAAATAAGTTTGTCAACTGAAAAAATCTAATTCATCCGTCAGTTAGATTATCAAAAAATATTTGACCCGTATTTTTTTAAATTAACAATATTACGACGCTTTTAAAATTCTCAATATGTTACGCGGTGGTGTTACTTTTAGTGCGTTCTGACGTCACGAGCCCCCACTCCCGAGTTTTGATGCGTTTTATCTTTGTCAATATTCATTGATTAACAATAACAAAAAATACGTGTCATAATTGTTCAATGTGTCCATTATTTTCCAACTGACGGACTAAATAGATTTGCGATTTACATTCACTCAAAAAATTATCGGGAATGGATGATTTGTATATGGTTCCAAATTCAATTTTTTATATTTTTTATTGTTGCTAGATTGGCACAACTGTTTTCCATTTTTGCGCGGCGTTTGAGTTGCGTCTATATAAATACAGTACTGTTCATAGTTCTATCATGATTATCTAGTGTGTATGGCGAATTTCTATGGACAAAAACATCAAACAAAGAGTTTGTCTTAAATTTTGCATCGCCAAAGGAATTTCGTGTTCGGAGACACTGAAAATGTTACAGAAGGCTTATGGTGAATCGACTTTATCAAATACACGTGCTAATTAACAATTCAAATCATGAGTGGTACAAAGCGTTCAGAAGCGGTCGAGATGTGAAGGAATATTTACCTCGCTCTGGTAGGCCATCAACGTCTGCAACTGAAGTTAACATCGCAAACTGTAAAGTTTGCCGATTAAAAAACTGTTAAAAAAATAACTTGTTTTTTTAAGTGATTTAAGTAGTGACACGCTATTGTTTATTTGTTCGCCATGCCTTCTTGCCTTAAAAGGCTGAGCGGATTTAAAAAGCCTGTACAGGTATGACCTGGATCAAGACATAGAATACTTTTAATCCCGGTTTGATTTTTCCGTGGGATAATATCTGACCTACACGCGTATGAAGTCTTGGGTATAAGCAAGAGATAAATAAAGTGTAAACCCTATCCCTAATATGTTGCAATAATATTGGTTAGCTCCCATTTCAAAGGTAATAAAAGTAAAGTTACCCAATTTATGCAGTAACTGAGTAAAGTAGCTCAAATTACGTTCTTAGAAATCCATGTTAAACAATAATTATTATCATAGTAAGTTATAATAGTTAAACGTCTGGTTTCAGAATATATTACTATTCAAATCTATGTAGACAAATGTTTCCGTTGATATCCTGTCGGCAGCTCTAAGTTATGCTACTCGTACGTCTCTGGCTTAGTTTCAACTTAGATTCGAAGTAATGGAATTTTGTTACCGTGGAAACATGTATTAATTACACTTACATTATGGCGCTCTCTCACCGAGCGCATTTGCCAGTAATGTAACAGTTGAAATTTACTTGTTTCTATGCAAAATCGAATCTTCGATTGTTATATTAAAAGCGATTAGGGAGCGCCTATACTGAATTTCATGGAAACGTCTGCTGGTGAAAAATACAGTGGGATACTGCAGGTTAAAAGCAAAACCGCGAAGAAAAGCTATCATATTACAGGTCAGTGAAACCACAACAAAGTAGTTTCCTATCAATTTTCTTCTTCTTTGAACAATTTCAACAGCAATTTTCTTGAAACTACAAATACCCGGGAATACATAAACAAAACGAGGTTCGTTTACTCTGCTCCTTCTTTACATTATTCAGTAGAATTATTTATCTTCGAATTAGTAACTTTCAGCCAAGACAAACTAGTTTTAAACACTGAAATCAAACTGCAAGTACCAGGGCGACATGACCAAAAAGAGGTCTCGCTCCACCCCGCTCATTTCTCGCTTATTATTCAGTAGATGTACACCATTAACATGCAAATCAGCTCGTTAACGTCGCATGGTGAGACAAAAGATCCCGTCGACGGTACTGTGATGTTTGAGTAACGTCTTTTATAATAGGAATATTGTATCTGGGTTATGGGACGTCTTTGCTGTTGGGAGTTGAGATTTGTGGTAATAAGTAGAAAAGAAGCTGATGGTGTTTTTTTTGTAAGTTAGGTAAATACATTTCTTATTAATAAGTATACAATTTTTTTACCTGTAACTTAATAATTTGCGATGTATTTTAAAACATGTCATGTCACTCTGATTGTTAAATAAGTAGTATCATTATTATATTAATACGTGTAGGTGTCATATTGACCTCTTTCGTAAACAGCATCGTAGATCAAGTGGATAGCAATCAGAGTGAAATCTAATTAATTGCATCCGTGTTATCCAGCGTTTTTCAAAATGAAGAACAAGAAAAGAAAAACAGCACAGGCACTTTTTAAAATAATACAAATAAACTCTAAGTGCAGTGTTGAGTACATTACCAAAAAGTAACTGAAAAAGTCTTTGTTTAGTAGAACAAAAGACCATCACAATAAAAGCTGTTCTTATCGCTTTGGGGTTTTCCTCAAATGTTAACATTAGGTTATGTGCGGAACAATGGACCAAGCCTTGCTACATTCATATTTAAATGGTCTTTCATAATATATCATCTTGTTTATCGGGCAATGTCGCTGGAGGAAAATCAGCCCCTTCTGGCTTTTATTTTGTGTCAGCCTATTCTGACCCACCACTGGGCAGAGGCCCCATAGCTTTCCAATCCAGTTTACAATTTGTCCTCTCCGACCTATCCGTCAAGACCGAGTCTAGATCGTCACGCCAGCGTTTTTTGGGCCCGCCTCGGTTACGACAGGCGTCTTCAGGCACCCATTGTGTGACTATCTTCGACCATCTTTCGCTTCGCCCTTCTGGTTTAGCTTTAATAAAATACAGAGGAACTAGAAAAGGCGACATTCTATCAGTGAAAACATCCTTTTTTCAATTAGCTGTTATTTTTTAGCCACGACCTCACAAACCACAGAAAAGATTATGCCAACACTGTTGAAAGTAATAACATAAGACGCTATGTACTATACAGGCCTGCAAATCATTACATCGTCGGCCGCCGAACGCGCTAGCGAACGGTTCGAATGTGGGTACCCCACCTGCTTCCGCGACAATGTCTGTAAATACGCTAAAATGTGTGAACTGTAACATCGTGATATGTGAATTGTTATCATTTATACAGAACAAAATAGATGTGATAGACAATGAAAGCCTAATAAGAATCTGTGTATCTGCATTTCGCGAAGAAGATGTTGTTAGTGCTAAAGAGTTGCTGTTTAGCTCCTTAAAGACTAACCAGAAGAAGATATCCAGGCGTAAAGAAGGCAAAAAACAGAGAGACCTAGAGGATATCATATGTGTTTTTAAAGTGACCGAACCAGATCTTATGCCGATCTTTGTGGCGCGTGACTTGCAAAAATTACCGCCCGTAACATTTGACCACGTCGATGTCACTAAATTATTAAAAGACTTGCTAATTGTGCGTGCTGAAATCAATGACATAAAAGGCAATTATGCAACAGTCCGTCAATTGGATGAGATGAAGACAGAATTAGGATATAGCAGGCTGCCAGCATCGTTATTAACTTGTAACATCAATACAAATAAACGAGGAGGGTATTTGCTCGATAGCGGGCCGGTTGGTCTACCGCCTGACAATACAGCGATGACGGGGCGTTCGAGCGCAGAGTCCGAGCGCATTGACTCACCAAAATATCGCTCTCTCGCTCACGCTTGTACCGATGGAGATAAGCTAAGTGCGCACGCACCTGTTAATTCGACGGTGCTAGATAGCGAAATGTATACGGAGATTGAGTCAACTGTTTGTCATACAGAGTTGAAACAAACAATGAAGCCCACTATGGCGGAGACTGTGAGAAATGGCGAGTGGAGGGCGGTAATGAAACCAGCTGACGAATGGATAACAGTGCAAAATCGTAGATCTAGAAACCGTTTTGCTGGAAGAACGGGCAAAGCAGCAATGAACTTGTCAGAGACTTTTAAAGCCGCCGATACGAAAGTTTCTTTGTTTATCTCTAACGTAAACAAGGACACAGCGGTGGAAGATATCTGCCAATATATCAAAAAGAAAACGGAGCAGGTTGTTACAGTCGAGAAAATTGCCATGAAGAAGGAAAAGCCATATAATGCTTTTAAACTATTGGTCAATAAAAGCCAGTTGGAAACATTTTTAGACGACCAGATGTGGCCAGATGGCATCACATTTCGTCGCTTTATTCACTTCAAGAATGGTAAACAAGACAGAAATAAAATTATTTCTGAGACGGGTGGAATAAACAATACAATTAATAATGGATAGTACATCGAAATTGAACATTATAACATTTAACTGTAAAAATATTAAGAGATCTGTCAACTGTGTGCGCTTACTTTGCAAAACAGCTGACATTATTTTGTTACAAGAAACGTGGTTATATCCACATGATTTATCATTTCTGGAAAATATAGATAACGACTTCAGTTATACCGCGAAGTCGTCAGTGGACACTTCAGCTGGGATTTGTAAAGGTAGACCGTATGGAGGCCTTGCCATATTGTGGCGAAAAAGTGCAGTTGATAACGTGTCTGTAGTGCAGTGTGACAATAACCGAATCTGTGCAGTAAGTGTAGTGATAAGCAACCGGTACTTCATGGTTATAAATATGTATATGCCAACAGATTGCGGTGATAACTTACCACATTTTACGGAATGTCTCAGTGAAATGTATTCTATCATACAAAATAGTAATGTTGAATCAGTGTTTGTATTGGGAGATTTCAACGCGCACCCGGGTGAGTCATTTTGTAACGAACTTCTTAGTTTTTGTACTGAGCAAGACTTATTATGTGCGGACATTGATTACCTAAGCATGTCAACGCAAACGTACACTTTTATCAGTGACGCACACGGGTGTAAGCGTTGGCTTGACCATTGTCTTGTTACACAGTCCGCAGGAAAAACAATTCAAAGCATCAAAGTGATTTACGATTCGTTCTGGTCTGATCACTTTCCTTTGAAAATAGAATGTGATATTAATGTTATTAGAGTGAAAGCTAATGTAATTAAGTCTTTTAATAACAGTGTATGTTGGGGTGAACGAAAACCAGAGGAAATCAGTCTATACTCTTCGTTATGCAACGATAAATTAAAGAAATTAGACTTTCCTAAAGAGTTTGAACTTTGTGCTGATAAATTTTGTGATAATACCCACCATACATTTTTATTGGATAAAATGTATGGTCAAATTGTGTCTATATTAAGTGAAGCTGCTAGTATAAGCAGAACCCCAAAAGGCATTGTAAGAAAAAAGTGTATAAAAGGGTGGAACAAACACGTTAAAGAATTCCACACACAGGCTAGAATTAAATTTAAATTATGGATGTGGTATGGTCAACCCAGCAGTGGGCCAATTTTTGAGGATATGACATTAAGTCGTAAAATATTTAAATCAAAATTGAAATGGTGCATTAAAAACCAAGAAAGAATAGAAATGGATATTTTAGCTTCACTCCATTCAGAAAAACGTTTTTCATCTTTTTGGAAAGGTACTAAAAGGTTGCATAACACTCCAAGCTTACCAGTTAGTGTGGATGGTAAAAACGATACCACTGAGATAGCCAATTGTTTTAAAGACCATTTTAAAGTGAGCTCACCTCTTCAGTCTGTGCCGAGGGTGCACGATGCTGAGACATGCCGGTCAGGACCACCCCTCTGGTTTCCATGTAAAGAACTAAAATCGGTGATTAATAGTATGAAGAGGGGTAAATCACCGGGTCATGACGGGCTTAGCATCGAGCACCTTCAAAATGCTGGTAGTCATCTGCCGCGAGTATTGACTATGTTATTCAATTTGTGTTTGGGACATTCCTACTTACCTCAGGAGTTATTGGATACAATTGTTGTACCTGTTGTAAAGAATCGGACAGGGGACATAGCAGACAAAGGTAACTACAGGCCTATTTCACTGGCAACTGTGATAGCCAAAGTGTTTGACAGTGTGCTCGACTCACACCTCGGTAGATACACCCAGTTACACGACACACAGTTTGGTTTCCGTGCTGGGCTATCTACCGAAAGCGCAATATTTGCGTTGAAGCATACTGTCAAATATTATAATGACAGGAAAACACCTGTGTATGCTTGTTTCCTGGATCTCTCTAAGGCCTTCGACCTTGTTTCTTACAATGTCTTATGGGAGAAGCTTCTGGAGGCTGGCGTTCCTACTGCATTAGTGTCTACGTTATCTTTTTGGTATGATAAGCAGAGGAACTTCGTCAAATGGTCTAATGCACTGTCTGACCCGTATACACTTGAGTGCGGCGTTAGGCAGGGAGGCCTAACGTCCCCGAGGCTTTTTAATATCTACATTAATAAGCTGCTGGTTGAGCTCAGCAGCACTCATGTCGGATGCCATATAGATGGAGTATGTTTAAATAACTTAAGTTATGCAGACGACATGGTGCTGCTTAGCCCTACTATCAGTGGAATTAGAAAGTTACTCTCCATTTGTGAACGTTATGCCGAACAGCACGGGTTGAGATATAATCCTACAAAGAGTGAGCTGTTGGTAATTCGAGGTAGGAATAAAAATCCAACATTTGTCCCTCCTGTAAAACTAAATGGTTCACTTTTACAAAGAGTTGCCCACTTTAAATATTTAGGCCACATTGTTACTGAAGAGTTAAAAGACGACTTGGATATGGAAAGGGAGCGCAGGGCACTGGCTGTGAGGGGAAATATGATATGCAGAAGATTTTACGGTTGTTCAGTTCCCGTGAAATTAACTCTTTTTAAGGCCTACTGCCAAACATTTTATACCAGCAGCCTTTGGGATAACCACACCCTAAAAGCAGACAATGCTCTGCGCATTCAATACAACAATGCCTTCAGGGCGCTGTTGAGGCTTCCACCTTACTGTAGTGCGTCAGGTATGTTCGCCGATGCGCACACTGACGATTACTTCGCGTTAATGCGGAAGAAAGTTGCCTCTGTAATATCCCGAGTGAGGGGAAGCAGCAACAGCGTTCTGAGGGTGTTTGCGGAGAGGCTGGATGGGCCTACAATGGGGAGGTTTATCAGGCTACACGTTGGAAGCAAAGCTTGTTAAACCTTCCTGTAATTTTTAATTTTTAATGTTTAATTTTTGAATTTTAATTTTTATTTTTTAATTTTTAATTTTTAATTTTTAATTTTTAATTTTTAATTTTTAATTTTTAATTTTCTAATTTTTAATTTTTAATTTTTAATTTTTAATTTTTAATTTTTAATTTTTAATTTTTAATTTTTAATTTTTAATTTTTAATTTTAATTTTTAATTTTTAATTTTTAATTTTTAATTTTTAATTTTTGATTTTTAATTTTTAATTTTTGATTTTTGATTTTAATTTTTAATTTTTAATTTTTAATTTTTAATTTTTAATTTTTAATTTTTAATTTTTGATTTTAATTTTTAATTTGTCATTTTATTTTATTTTATTTTCTGTGTCTTTGTTATTTTGTATACTGTTCCTGGTTGTTACTAACATAGTCTTTAAGGAAAATGTAATACTAACACCCTATGGGCCTTGATGCCTGACAATAAAATATTTTTATTTTTATTTATATTTTTTATTGCGATAGGAGCCCTAAACATAAATTAAACAAGCTTACTCGGTGTCTGTAACACCGAGTAAGCTGCACGCTATTGCTATACGTGCAAGCCACCATCGAGCTTGATATTAAATTGCGGATTGATTGATAGTTCCTTTATAGCTACCCTGGCCCGTGATGGAGGAATGTGTTTTGAAGGGAAAATAACTTGGGTTTAATGTTTTGTTGGTTCTTGTTGTTAGGAAAACTGATTTATGTGAAAACTGTTTTTTTTTGTGAACCTTGGTTCCTTTTGTTTTTTTTATTTTTCTAATAGTCACATGGCATTTTAAAGACAATTAGGTTTTTTCCCGTAGCTTCGACATCAAGGAGGTTGAAAAGAATCCCCCAAAGGAACGTTTTTATTGAGATACAAGATATCTTATGTCATGATCCTCCTGTTTTTATATTTGAGTGAATTATCTGATCTGAAGGCTATGCTCGGAGTTAGCTTGCGTGATCGAAAATGAATCAGAAATGAAGACATCCGCAAGCGAATCAAAGTTGACATAGCCCGAAGAATTGCCAAACTTAAGTGGCAGTGGGCAGGGTACATTGCTCGCAGAACGGATGGCCGATGGGGCCGAAAAGTTCTCGAGTGGCGACCGCGAACCGGAAGACGATTCGTTGGAAGACCCCCCACTAGGTGGACAGATGACCTGGTGAAGGTTGCGGGAATCCGTTGGATGCGAGTCGCAAGGAAACGGTCAATGTGGCGACACTTGGGGGAGGCCTAAGTCCAGCTGTGGACGTCTTTCCGCTGAATTGATGATGATGATGATGATCTTATCTGCCGTATTAGAGAAAAAGTCAGGAGCAGATTAAACAGAGTCCTTTGAGAAAACAAGTTAAACACTTTCAGATACTTCAAATTCAAGAATGGCTTACATTTATAACTTAACATCATGGCTGCAATCTGCGAAGGGTTAGGCAAAGGTGTATTTTTTAGTACACCCACATTTTTAATGCCAGTTACATAGTGTGAGTTTACGTTCATCCCTCAATTTACTAAACCATGGTAACTTTATCAACACAAAACTATTTAGCAATTAGAAGAAAATTAGAATGTCACATAAGACCCGTAACAGCGCAGAAATTCCCGGAAACATGTGAATTTTGTAGCGCGTCAGATTTCATTGTTAGTCGCAGCTGGACACAGTTTTTGCCCCTCGTTCACAAATGGTTCGTCTATGCTGATATAAATTTCAGTGCAGTATGAAATGTTTAGGGAATTTTTGTGACATCCTACGAAGTTTGCCTGTAACTAACTGGTGGAGTTGTAATTTTTTGAAACTGCATTTGCGAGATGTAGAATGGTTAAAACAATATGGGATTGATCAAACAAATGACTGTTGTGTTTTGTCTAGAACACATTGTTTGTTTGAAGTTTTGTCGAGATTAAGCTTTTTTTTTCCTCTGTTATTGCACCTCTAAATAATATTTTAGTATTTAAAAGATACTTGTAACCTACCTATGTTTAATTATAATTATATTAAACTTTAAACCTACCTATGTTTTATTATATGTATATTAAAGGTAAACCTTCTTTGCTGCTGCGGAGTCCGCAGCACAACTTGTTCCATGCAGTAACATTGCTGCTTGACGCTGCGTCAGAGTGCCTACCGGAATACTGCGCAATAGAGAAAATACCGCTCAAAATTGTGTCATCGCGTTCGGAATAAAAACCGATGCTGCACTGTAGCTTTTGAAGCTGTATTTCGTCACTATTTGATGTGAACTTTAGTTTGTGAATTAATAATATATTGAACACAATACCCAATCTTCCTTGCACCTTCGGTTTAAAAAGGCTGTAAAACACCTCTTCACGAAGCCGAAAGGCGGAGATATGGGGGGTCAAAGTTACAACTTTTTGACAAGTTTTTTTTTTAATACTTGTTTTTTTTTTGCAAGATTGTGACTTTTAAAACCTCCACGACCCTCGTACTATTCAATCCATCCATCAGCACAATGTTTTAAGTGCGTCACATTGAGTGATACCACAAAAAATGATCTATAACCTCAAAAAAAAAGTGTTTCCCAGCAATAATTTTTGCGTAAACTTAGTTTGATAAACAGAATGCTTGGTTAACGGCTTTGTGATGAGGTGTTTTACACCCTGTATATTCACACTACACACCTGTAGTGTACGGGGTCCACCCTTTATAGCAGAACTTTTTATGCCATATTATTACTTTGCATAACAGCGGATAGCATAAACTTCATTTCGCAGAAAATCGTTTGGCAGACACGCATTTATCATACATTCAAACTCATAATTTTGTAAGTCAGAATCATCTAAAGGCATAAATTTCATATGCATAAAAATTAAAAGTCGAACCATCTTGTCGCAGATAGTTGGAGGTCAGTATCATCGTTTTGCATAAATTTCATATGCATCAACATTAAACGTTGAACCATCCTATCGCAGAAAGTTTAGGGTTAGAATCATCTATTGGCATAAATTTCATATCAATAGTCATTGAATGGCATAACTTATTAGTTAATCACTTTTACCAATGTTATTAATTTTGTAAAATTTTATTGTTTTTTCTTAGTATATTTACGTCACTAATTTTATTACTGTTATGAATTTTATCCATTTCCCTATTTTGTAATTTTTGCATGTATTTTATGAATATATTTTATAAATATACGTTATTCAATTATACCAGTGTTATTAATTTAATAAAATATACAATAATTTTACTTAGTTGGTACTAGTGCAAAATCTTTCGACGATATTATGTGTTTCTTTATGTTTTTCGAGCGTATGGCACTCGTGGCCTGCAGGTGAAAATCATAATATTTTGGGTTTAACGGCTAAATAAGCATAATTTTCTTTCTTTCTTTTATTAAAACAGTAGATTGAGATCATGTGGTTTTTATTTTCCTGTAAGAAGCAGGCAGACATGCAAACAAACATACACCATGCATGCAGCAAGCATGCAGCAAACATGCAAACCTGCATACACCATGCATGCAGTAAGCATACAGCAAGCATGCAGCAAGCCTGCAGCAAGCATGCATCAAACGTGCAGCAAGCATGCAGCAAACATGCATACCCGCATATACCATGCATGCAATGAGCATGCAGTAAGCATGCAGTAAGCATGCAGCAAGTATGCAGCAAGCATGCAGCAAGCATGCAGCAAGCATGCAGCAAACGAGAATGCAACATGCAGCAGGCATGGTTTCTGTCACGGCTCCGGCGCTGCGGGGCCCCGGCGGTCCCACGCGAGCTTCTCGTCGCAGATGTGTTTCAACGCTCACCACCGCAGCTTCGGCTTGCTGGCCGGCTTAGCCGGCCAGCCTCAGCCGCGGCGGCGAGTGTTAAAACCACCTGCTCCTCAGCTCGCGGCCCGCCTCTCCCCTCCGCGCCTACGCGATTTTAAATTACACTCTAGGGGTAGGGCAGACAAGACTACGTGGAGTCGGTTTTGGAGCGATTCGTTTCTGTCACTAACTTTTCTAGCACAACATATTGACTTTTTAAGATAATATTTTAATTTTAAATTAAGGTTAAAATGCTATTTTGTGGCATTAAAAAATGGCAATACTGCCAAATAAAATTATTCCAAATTAAATTCTGCAATCTTCATAGTATGCCAAGTGAAATTATATCAAATAATCGTCGTTCTAAATAAACATTATTCTAAACGAAATTATGCGAAATTTGAACAATGCCAAAGGTAATTATGCCAAATAAAAAACTGCCATCTAAAAGTATGCCATTCGAAATTCGGTCATACACACATTCACCCAAACAATAAGTATATTTAAAAAAAAATATGCCTTTAATATATTCGTTTAAAGAAAATTATGCCAAGTGTGTTATGCTAAATGAATTTCGGAGCAACAAGATTCTGCCAGATAGATGGAACCCGTAGTGTACGATCAATCACGAATGTCGGCAACTTTAGAGCGCTTTCAATACAAAATAAAATAAATAGCCGTATAGTGAGAATATTTTAGTACGTACTTATTTAGTTTGAGGTTCTCAAAATTAGTATTAAACTTTCATTTTTTTAGTTTACCAGTTTGAGAAAATCGTTGCTTGCAAGCAAGAGACAGTCATAAGTACAGACGGTGACACATAAAGCTATAATTATTATGGCCTCTATGTACAGATTGCCAATAAAATGGGAGATTCGCATAAACTGGCCCCATAACACCTAAACAATGATAAAAAACATTCGGGGCAGTCTTTGGAGAGTGCTGGTAGAAATGAAAAGTAAGTAATTTGTTAGTTGGTTGTAGCGCTGGTACGGGTTGCCCACTGAAGTGGTGTTACGCCACTTAGGCCGCCGACGCGGACGCCGAAATGGACAAATTGGCAGTCGCTCCATGTAAAGTTCTGGTATTCAGCTGGATGCGGTTAGACTGGAAGCCGACCCCAACATAGTTGAGAAAAGGCTAGGCAGATGATGATGACTGCCTATCTGATCTCCACAACCCAGTTAGTAATGGTAACACGATACCGCTTAGTAAGACTGGTTGTCAGACTTTTTGGGCTACTGATGACTACCTGTAACGACTGTCAAAGATCTACAAATGACAGCCGGACCAACAGCTTAACGTGCTTTCCGAGGTACGTAGGAGACCCGGTATGTAATGGGTGGTCACCCATACACAGACCAACCTAGGCATACACGGCTTAACCTAAAGATTGACCCGAGCGGCTGTTATTATTTAGCCACGAGCTCCTAATAATACGACCGACCGACGACCCGAATGGCGTAGTGGTAGTGACGCTGCCTTACGTTTTTAGGGTCCTGGGTTCGAATCCCGGTAGGAGCAAATGTTTGTGTGATAAGCATGGACATTTGTTTCCGAGTCATGGATGTTTATATGTATAATAAGTTTGTATTTACAAACAAAAAAGTATAGATGTAGTATACCAACTATCTAGTGTCCACGACACAAGCTTTGCTTAGTGTGGCACTAGGTGGCGCTGTGTGTTAATGTCCAGCGATATTTTTTTTAATTTTTTTTTAACACATAAAGCAACAAAAACATTTGACACGCTTACATAAAACACGCGCCATACACCAATCTAGTTCACCAACTGTACATATCAGCACAATGGTACAGTCGTGCACAGTACTAAGCTGGTACAATCGCGTGCATCGGTCCATCGGCTCACGGCACGAGTTCTTCTGATTTATCACTGGTTAACGTGGTACAATGTAATTTTCGTGCATTCACAGTTTCATACGTGCGCCGTGCGGTTGTAATCCGCGGTTGTGTTCAGTTTTATGGCGAGAAAACGCAATTTTTGGGCAGGGTTATACAAAATTTGAAATAGGTAGGTACTTGAATGAAAAAAAAAACGATTCGACATAAAATTGTGAAAAAGCTTGTCGTAATGTAACAAACTCGTTACTGGGTTTTTCACATGGCAAAGTTTCAACAATAATTGGTTAAGGATTTAATAAAAAAGTATGTACAAAAAAAAACGATTTTGCAAAATTAAACTACTTCCAAAAAACCCACTAGTGTGATTTTTCATTATTGTTGGTGGAATACATACCACCACTCTCATGAGAAGATAATGTACCATTCCTGAGAAATACCGATTAATATAACCTAACCACGGCGACTACGCTTTTTAGGGGAATATAAAGTGTGTTTTAAACACACTTTATATTCCCCTAAAAAGATTAGTCGACGGAGCCCCTTTTTCCGAGTGCAGGGTTTATAGGAACCTAACGGGCGGACCTAACCCCAAGTCCCGATTATTTGGGCAGAGATACTTCCGTATGTTCAGTTGACAATATTTCGAGAGTTTACAATATCGGTAGAGAGAAACACGTTATATTGTAATATAACGTGTTTGACAATTTTACGGTGACATATACATATAGAAGCGACAGCGTCTACAATGTGTCCGCGTCAATTCGATCGAACCGTAGCTGAAACATTCATATTTAGCTGTTTAGCATACTTCCAACATTCATCTTTGTCCTAGATCCTTAATAGGAAATACAGAAAATTGCAGCTCCAATTACTAAAAAAGGACATTTACATTTCCCACTGTAGAAGTATAACACAGACTCTAGTTAAAAATTCTTTTACACATATCTGACTAAACCAGTAAACAGTAACCATGGTAACAGAGCTAGCGATTTAAAAACGTCAGAGGGAACTTGCGATCTTGTGTTTAAATGAAATTCTGCGGCCAGTGTTCGAGAAAGAGCTTGAAAAAATAATCAACTTTTTTGCTGACGACGTTTTCTAACAGTTGAGGTTTTGAAGAAAAATGTTGGCTGAGAAAAAGAATGCTATTTCAAAGTGTTAAGGCGCTTAGACGAGCTAAATTATCAACTCCATTTGTGGTGGTTCAAACTTCGTTTGAAATACTGTTAGAATAAAGTTCTAATCAGCTTGCACTACAAAGTGGTTGTTACGTCAGCCTCTGCGGGCCAAATAGCGCGAAATGAGTGGTTTCGATCGATTTACAAAAAAACTACTGATTAGATTAAAAAACTGAAACAGTATCATGCTAATATATTGCTTGTAGAATTATTTGCCAAAAAATCAGAATGATCGCATGCATATTAGTATGTTTTTTATTGTTTGAAAGATATTTTTTGGAGATAAGTTCGTGATTTCCAAATTAATTGTATTATGTTTTCCAAACAGTATCATGCTAGCATATATCCTGAAGAATATCATATATTTTTCTGGTCTTGTTAGAGCAGTGAATCATATACTTTTAGTAATTATAAAACTCGCGTTTAGCTCATGTAATCGGCTTAAGTAAGAAATTGGCATGCTATGCCAGTCATGAGTACTTCATCGGTCAGTAGCACCTTCGGTTTTATAAGCGATATAATACAAGGTGAGAACGGAATCATCACGAAGCCGCCAACCAATCATTCTGTACATCAAAGTAAATAACCGTACGCATAAATTATTGCTGGGATTCCAACGACTTTTTTTTGCATTGTCACGTTTTAGCGTCAAACTTAATACCTATAACGCATTCAAAATATTGTGCTGATGGTAAACAGGTCATGGAGGTATTTAAACTAAAGCTATAATAACCTAGTAATTATAAACCAGTATTTAAATAAAAACCTTGTGTCAAAGCTTACTCCCAATATTCCCAGACGACCCCCAATAGGTATGGTCCAGAACAAAAGAAAAAAAGCAATGCGGGTGCAGTGGATTTTATCTTCGTTATGGCTTTTTTTACACCCTTTGATGAAGGTTTTGCAATCTTCAAACTTTTATGTTTGAAGATTGTAAAACCCTGGTTATACCTGTATTACATCGACATTTTCCGATATATTTTAAGTCTCATATAATAAAGGCCGAGTCTACTTTTAAATAAAAAAAATAGCAAGATAAAAAAGAGAGAAATTCCTAATAAAATAAGCCAATATCGCTTTTCCCGACCCAATGAAGACCCCATGCTCTTACCATCACCAAGATCAAAGGTAGATCTAAATTCATACTCTGACTGCTAAACTTATTTATGTAGTACAAACGGTGTAGAATTGTAGAACGAAAGGTCATGAATTCGATTTCCACTAGTTGACGCAATATTTTCGTAAATGACGAACAATGAAACCCTAGTACTGTAAAGGGTGTGAAAAAGTCTCATAACGAAGCCGAAAGACACTTGTTCTCCCCATCATTGCGATCATTTTTTTGTTCTACACCATACCTGACAACCTTCTAGTTACGGAGATATTGGGGTCAAAGTTCCTTCGCATTTTTTTATTAAGAGCCCTCTTACAGTCCACTAGCGCCGCCAATCGAAAAAATGTCATAACTCGTAAATAGAATCAAAAATACAAAATGTGGTCTATTATTACTGTAGAAAAGGCAATAACGTAATTTTATAACACATTGTCACCACTTGAAATATAGCTGTTTAGCTAAATCGTGCATTTGTAACAAAAACGGCCGTTTATGTTTTGAATGCACGATTTAGCTAAACAGCTATATTTCAAGTGGTGACAATGTGTTATAAAATTACGTTATTGCCTTTTCTACAGTAATAATAGACCACATTTTGTATTTTTGATTCTATTTACGAGTTATGACATTTTTTCGATTGGCGGCGCTAGTGGACTGTAAGAGGGCTCTTAAATAAAGTAAAGGTTTTTAAAGTAAAGTACGAACTTTACTTTAACCTTCAAGAACCCCTCCACTATTCAATCCATCAACCAGCACAATGTTTTGAGAGCGTTACATTGAGTTTTACCGTAAAACGTGATTTTTCACACCAAAAAAAAAGTCATTTTCTAGTAATCTTTTTTTTCGTAGAGTTACTTAGTTTGATGTAAAGAATGCTTAGTTAACGGCTTCGTGAAGAGTTTGTATACACCCTGCAGGCAATATTATAGTTTTTTTTCTGACGATTCTTAATCAAGAAGGCTTATTTTTTTCGATTGCTATGACAACCAGTTAAAGTACTACCTACTGTGACCAAATCACCGAGGGCTAATTTAACTCGCAAAAAAACCGTCTCAAACTTTTATAATCAAGAAGATCTTACCCATCTTAATTTGGGCTTTGTGATTAAAAGGCATATTTGAAGGGACGGAATAAATGATAAGCCGTCAATCTCGTGACGTCACAAGATGGCCGCCACAATTAAGTCATGTCAAAGGTTTTTAATGCGCTTTGGAAACTTTGAGGTGGAGGAGTTTATAAGTACAGAGGGGATTCTGTGTGGAAACAACTGTTGGGTTTCATGAAGTTTTATATTAACCTCCTTGTTGTTCTCCTCTTTTGCAAAAATAGTTCATCAAAGGTTAATTAAGAAAGTTCGACTATTCTAAATAATCTTCAATCACGAGAACAAGCAAACTAGACGATCAATGCGAGCCAAAACAGAACCTAGGTACGATGACTACACAAGTCGTCATCCTTACCATCACAGAAACAGAATTTGTCCTGTACAATTAATGCATTCTATGGTTTTTGTTTTGTTTTAGAAATATCATTTAGCTTCAGGTAACTGCACAGATTGGCGAACAGTATTGCGCATGTAGGTGTTATTATTATTTTCTTTACATTTATTTATACTTCCAACATTCATATAATTGTATTGTTTATTCGTCTACACTTTATGTTTATTTTATCCGTATCTGGCCTGACCGTGGCATGACCTTCACTATGGGCCCTATCAGAATACCAGCGCTGTGACGTTTTTTTAAATGTTGCAGCACCATGCTGGCCTTTTGGCCTCACACAGGACGAGTTTCGTTGCTTTGAATTTTATACATATTTAGCATTCAGAAGTGAAGACGTTTAAAATAAGACAACGATGTACATAAAGTAATGAATACAACCGTTTATTCTAACTTGGAACAAAATATAAATTGCTGAATCTATCCATAACCACAACAAATCATAAGGAATTCAATAAACGTAATTGCTTAGAAAAGTAGCGAGTAAGTACATAAAATAGGAAAATATAAATCTTAAAGCCCTTTTGAACGATATTCCCCACGAGTCTCTCGCGACCAGTGACTAATGCAAGTTGTCTGTCACTCCTTTCCATAGAAGTAACCTGTGCTACGTACAACCTCATTTCTTCATAATACTACGAGAAACCTCATTTCTATTTATCATATTTTAATTCTGTTTAATTTTTATAAGTAAGTTTTAAATACTGATAATTTTAATGTGTTTTGTCCTGTGCGGGCTAATACATGCTTTTTCTTTCTTTCTTTCTTTATTTAATTTCTGATGTCGAGATGATTAAAGATTTGTGATAATGATTATTGTGATTATGTTGACCTTAAGCCCGGTTTAATAGTGTAAATGTAGTTTTTCCCGAAGGCTCAGTCACTTGGTCTAAAACTTTGAGTCATTTTTAACGAAAACGTGTTTCAATGCTATGTAGCTGCCATCAAAATTCCTATTTCCAATTAAGGCTCAGACACTTGGTCAAAAACTTTGAGTCATTTTTAACAAAAACGTGTTTCAATGCTATGGGACTAGCTGCCATCAAAATTCCTATTTCTAATTAAGGCTCAGTCACTTGGTCAACAACTTTGAGTCATTTTTAACGAACACGTGTTTCAATGCTATGGGACTACCTGCCATCAAAATTCCTATTTCCAATTAAAAGCCAAAAAGACTTTCGTCTTTACGTACCCCAGTTTCCATAATTCAGTTTTCGTCCTTCGGCAATATTCGTTTTTCCGAATTATCCCGAACTCCGGTCGTATTACGGTGCTTTTTTATTCTTTTAAACTAGATTTTAATTCACCGTTCGAAGCGTGAATAACAAATTGAAATCCGACAGTTTAAACACCGTTTTAAATCCACGTCCACTGTGGGTAGAATTAAAATAATAGGTGGTCTCAAGAGAATGGGACGTTTTAATTAATATTTGTTCTAAAAATGGTGTGATAATGCTTTCTTACTTATATAACATAACATCACGCCTGCAATCACCGAAGAATAAGACAGAGGTGTACCACTTACACCTACCTTTTACCAGTTAAGTTTGAGTCCCATGTAATAGGGGTGCGCCCATTTCCATCAGCCTGTCACAAATCTAAACTCCGTGTCTGCTACTAACACATTCGTAGTGGTAATATCCAATAATGAACCGGGAATCAAGTACTTCATGCTAATAAAATGACTGTAAACTTAAACCAAAAAAACTGCATTTAAAAGCCTCATGTTTCACAATTTAAAAAAAGAACGGGCTCTTGGCTGGGAATAAAATCAACCATTCCAAATATGAATTCAATTTGACAAACAAAGACCACGAATGTTCCATGTTCAAAATATCAAGACATAGACTAAGCCTTTAGTAGCTAGTGGAGTGCTCAGCGCATAAAACTTAACAACATCGACTGTTCCGCTGTATTTTCTTTTTCATGAAAGGGTAATTCCATTTTTCCGACATAATCGAGTTTTCCTTCTAGGAAATGGCGGTTAAAATAAAAATAAGAAGCCATTTCTCCGTTCACATCATATTATGGGCTAGTGCTTCTTAAGGATTTTATTTTATAGTAAATTATAATTTTATTTTACTTTTTGCCGCCGTACTCTTTTTATGAAGTAATTTCCTGTTTCCGGGTTCGTTATAGTTGTTTATTTCGTTTGGTGGTTTTAGATCGTTTTCGAGATAGTAGTAGAAGTATTATTTAGTTTAGATATATCAAGGGATTTATAAAACAACCTGTCACGATTCATTTAGAATATAGATTAACACATCTGAAGCTCAGATCCCAATTTTTAATTGATTGGTTTGTGTTAGTTAGTTTAGTTTATTTAAATAGTTTTGCAAGTAGTAAATAATTTACATTCTGAAATAATAATAAGTTAATTGTAATTAAATTCCCCTGCACTGATTAGGTATGTAGACATTGTTAAAAGATGTCTATATTAGGTATTTAATGAAAGTGTGAACAATTCCTTCATGTTATATTATGAGAGGTTTTAAATTTGACAATTAAAAAAAAAAATAGTTTCCATGAACTCGATACATGGCGTTGATCCGACTACGTTACTGGGTGCCAAAGCCAAAACGCTTGAAAAACACAAGTCACATACGCTCGTTGAGAGACACTTTCGTTTGCATCAGCTTCCGAATAAAATCATTAGGTCCAAGTGATATTATGTGACGTTCTGTTCCTTGCAGTAACGTGTCAGACTAGCGCCATCTATCCAGCGACTAGGGAAGAGTTGAAAAAGAAAATCCCTCATTGAACTTATAAAAAATCTCATTCACTCACTAAAACGAAAGTAGTAACACCCAGTAAGAGCATAAATAACACAACATAATATCACGCCTGTAATACCCGACAGGTTCAGCAGACGTGTTACTTATATAACACCCAAATTTCGCCAGATATGTTTAAGTCCCATGAAATGGGGGTCGCCTATTACCATCAAACCGGCACAAATCCAGACTCCATGGCTGTTACTGAGAAATTCCTGATGGAAAAAATTATTAACACTTTGCCTAATCCGAGAATCGTACCCAAGACCCCGCATGATTGCTAGCTCGCCGTCCGGACGGACGTCATATGATGACGTAAAGAGTTGTCAGCATAAGGAAGGGGTTCGCAAGGCCCGATGCCTGCCGGGGCTGCGGGACTGTTCGAAAGAGATACCATGGCCCCGAAACACAAAGTGGGAAGAAGGAACATGGATGGGTTTTAGTCAGTAAAAGTCTGACACTCAAAACTCAAATGATGATTTCCCACAGAAAAAAAAAATCTATAGACCAATGAGGTAGTCACACTAAGTCTCTTCATAAATCTCTTTAGATATTGCAATCTACAGGTTGTCTGATCCATTGGCTTACAAACACTGTTTTAAGCTTCTACGGCACCGGCCACACAGAACAGACGCAAGGCACGGACCCGTCGCAGTCGCGGCGCCCGTTTAATCTACTTGCATATAAAATGTATACAGCCGTCGCGACGTAAAACATACAGAAAAGACGGGACGCCCGTCACGACGGCGTCCTATTGGAAAACATATAGAAAGGACAAGGCGCGGGCAGGGCGCGGGCCTGCACGGGCGCAAGCGGGGGAGCGGAAAGGGCGCGGAGGGCAGGTTTGGACATAATAATGTAAAAACATTGTGGAGTCATCTTGTATACTTCTTGAAAACGATCAGGATAATAATGTAGATCCTCCATTATTTAAAAAAATCTATTCTGTCCATTGCTTAGCCATACCGGATGTACCCAGTAACGTCTAACCCTCTGCAGATTAGCGAGATATACCAGTGCCAATACATCTTCATCTTCAGAAGAAGACATGTTGTCGTATCAAAATCGGACGGTTGAATGCCGGGTAAAGCTTCTAGTGCGCGCCATAAAAAGTCGTGACGGCGCCCTGTCTGCGACGGGTCCGTGTCTTTTCTATATGCGTTAAAAAGTCGCGACGGCGCCCTGTTCGCGACGGGTCCGCGCCCCGCCCTGGTTTTACGTCTTTTCTGTGTGGCCGTTGGCTTAGGTTTAAAACTAAACTTGTATTGTCACTGACGACAAATAATAAAAACAAACACGGAAGATATAGAGCTCGTGGCTAAATATACAGCCACTCGGGTCGATCATCAGGTTAAGCCTATCTTGCCTAGGTTTATCTGTGGATGGGTGACCACCCATTTCATGCCTAGTGTCCTCCATGCTTCGGAAAGCACAGCTTTTAGTCCCTGCTGTCATTACTAGATCTTTGTTATTACAGGTCGTCAGTGCCAAAAATTGAAATACTTAACCAGTCTTACCAATAGGGTATCGTATAACCCAGTACCTACTTACTAGTTTGTGGAGGTCAGATAGGCAGTCGCTCCATGTAAAGTACTGCTATTCAGCTGCATCAGGTTATACTGGAAGCCGACCCCAACATAGTTGGGAAAAGGCTAGGCAGATGATGAATCACGGAAGGTATCCCGTTAGTGACAATTTAAGTTCATCATCATCATTTCAGCCGAAAGACGTCCACTGCTGGACATAGGCCTCCCCCAAGTGTCACCACATTGACCGGTATCTTGCGACTCGCATCTAACGGATTCCCGCATCCTTCACCAGGTCATTGGTCCACCTAGTGGGAGGTCTTCCAACGCATCGTCTTCCGATTCGCGGTGCCACTCCAGAACTTTTCGGCCCCATCGGCCATCCGTTCTGCGAGCAATGTGTGAATGTGAATTTGTGAATATAAGTTCATTGGCTTACAATTTTATCGAAGACTTTTGGAACAGACAATTCATTTTCAAGGGCCAGTCAATGAACAACCTAACCTCAGTTGTCCACCATTAAAAGTTCAATACCCTTGACATCGTAAAAACTCTCTCGTCTGGGGTACCCTAGTTAAATTTTACGGGTCTTTTTAATGTTTCAAGTTTAGCTACAATATTTTGAATGTAATATGGTAATCTCAGTTAAAATTTACAAGCTGGTGGATTGTGATATAGCCTATAAGTTTGCAGATGGGTAGATGAGATCAAGACAAAAGATTAGAGAGTAGGGCTCTAATACAGGGTGTAAACCACCTCATCACAAAGCCGTTAACCAAGCATTCTGTACATCAAACTAAGTACTCGTAACTTTACGCAATTTTTTTTGCTGGGAAACAATTTCTTTTTGAGGTTATAATTCACGTTTTCTGGTAGAACTCAATGCAACGCAGTTAAAACATTGTGCTGATGGGTGGATTTAATAGTACGGGGGTCGTGGAGGTGTTAAAAGTCAAAATCTTACAAAAAAAAACTTGTCATAAAGTTGTAACTTTGACCCCCCTTGTCTCCGTAACTAGAAGGTTCCCAGGTATGGTGTAGAACCAAAAAAATGATTACAATGATGGGGAGAACAAGTGCCTTTCGGCTTCGTGAAGAGGTGTTTTACACCCTTTATAGATCATCATCATCTACCTAGCCTTTTCCCAATCGGCTTACAGTCTTACCAGATACAGCTGAATACCAGTATTTTATATGAAGTGACTGCCTATCTGACCTCCACAACCCAATTCATCATCATCATCATTTCAGACGAAGGACGTCCACTGCTGGACATAGGCCTCCCCCAAGCGTCACCACATTGACCGGTCCCTTGCCATTCGTACTCAGATTCGTTAACCCAGTTAGTACTGGGTACGATACCCCTTGATAAGACTGGTTGTCAGACTTTTGGGGCCCCTGAATACCGGTAACGACTGTCAAAGATCTACAAATGCCTGCTGGAATTAACGTGCTTTCCGAGGCAGGGAGGAAACTCGGTCAGTAATGGGTGGTCGCCCATCCACAGACCAAACTTGGCAAGCACGGCTTAACCTAAAGATCGACGTTATTATTTAGTGAGCTGGTGAGCAGCTTCATTCATATTAGTGGCCATGAACTGCAGTCGTTGTGCTTCTTGAGTAATGAAACGAGATACTTCCTAACTTACAATTGCTTGCACTGGCTGGACTGGTCCAACCTGTGAAAAGAGTTTATTTAAAAAAAAGGTAAACCTGAAACCTATAAATATTCAGTTTCTCTTGTTTTTTATACAAGAATAGCCGTTATAATTGAATTTGTAATCTTGTCTTTTCATTTCAATACAAGTTGTTATATGCTAATGGTTTCCTCTTGGAACAGGATTGATTTTCACAAACATTAATTCTCGACAAATGGAATGTGTGTTTAATACAAAGCGTCATCGCTTTATTTTAACCCCTTATTTCTTACTTGATATTATGTTATTAACTAGTTTTTTTTTACAGATTGTTCACAGTTTTGTTCGTCAAAAGTATGATTGTTCGAGCTATTTAATCAAATTGTCTTTTTTAAACTTTCACGATCAGAACACATTATAAAACATATGACACGGACACACGGATATACGGACACGGTTAGTGTAGTGTGCTGTCCTAGTGTGAACCGGCCCTAATTAACATTTATGAAGATCTATTGAGGGTAGTTGAATAAACACCTTCTCTTTACTGTCGCGGGACCTCCAACCCGACACGGTCTAGCGTGAGTCAAGCTTCATCGTGCTTTCCAAGGCTCGGATCAAACTCCGAGTATAATGCATAATCATCCATCGACAGACCGACCTTAGCCAGCGCTGCTTAACTTCGAAGATCGACCCGTGCGATTGGTATGATTTAGCCACACCAGCCTCTCAGTTAATATAATATTCAGGTATTATAGACATCGTAAGTTAGATAAAACCTTACAACAAGATTACATTGAGTATTAAGACTTTGTACGGTACAAAATGCTAGCCCAACTACTAGGAGAACAGAACAACGAAGAGTTCCTTGCTTTTACTTAAGTTTTAAAGCAGAAAGCGCAATTCAGCCGCTGCCGGGCTGAAGTTAGCACGGAGTTTTCGCAAGCTGACGTTGAAACGTCCTGGCGTTGAGTTTTATATTAAAACGCTTATTTTGCTTGTCTCTTTGTGTGTTCAATTTAATAGGTTAATTAGTCAATTTGAAAGGACATTTGAACATGCATCATTTACTAGACAGCAGTGATATTTAAAATATTACTATTTCCGTGTGAATTTTCAATAAGAATAAAAATCTTTAACGTCAAAACAATTTCTGGACAAGATAATTTGACATAATCCATTTACATATATTTAATTGGAGAGCCTTTTTTTTAGGATAGGAAATCATCATATAACTTCCCCCACTCTGGGCGGAGTGGGAGGGAGTGTCAGACTTTTACTGACTAAAACCCATTCATGTTCCTTCCTTGCCCTTTATGTTCCGGGGCCGCGGTATCTCTTTCGAACAGGCCCGCAACCCCGTCATTGGAGACTTGGAGAGCCTCTTGATCGTCATCACGAGGTTCACGTTTGCTGAATGATCAGTGAAGGTTATATCATTAAATTAGATTAACTATAGACTAGACTCTCAGATCAAAATTATTCTTTGGAATTCATTCAACACACAGTAAACGGCCGACAGTTATTAAGTGTAGTTGGCTGTAATTAGGTAGACCTCATTTTAACTTGTTTTCTCAAAGGACTCTGTTTTAATCTGCTCCTGATTTTTTTCTCTAATACGGCAGATCAGATCATCATCATTTCAGCTAAAAGACGTCCACTGCTGGACATAGGCCTCCCCCAAGTGTCACCACATTAACCGGTCCCTTGCGACTCACATCCAACGGATTCCCGCCAGCTTCACCAGGTCAACGGTCCACTTAGTGGGAGGTCTTTCAACGCCATAATTTCACAAAGTTTTGAGTCACAGCGACGTGATATTTTATAGTTGTTCAAACACAACTTAAAAACTCGTAGCTCAATTGGATACAGGAACACAATTAAAGAAGTATGAAGCACATAGTGTGATGTTCTTCATCCCATTTAAAAAAGGGAGGATAAATGTCGCTGGAAATTGCACACAGCGCCATCTAGTGCCACACTAAGCAACCTTCGACCTAGTGGACTAGTGCCCGACAATAGGTCGAACTTTTCCAAGTGGTCGTAAGTACTGAAAAGCGGGTCTAAGATTTTGGGCTGCGGGATTGTTCGAAAGAGATACCGTTGCCCCAGAGCATGAATGGCGAGGAAGGAACATGGATAGGTTTTAGTCAGTAAAAGTCTGACACTCCCCTCGATCCGCCCAGAGCGGGAGGAGTTATTTAATGATTTCCCATCCAAAAAAAAGGGCCTAAGAATTTTGATGTAAGTCCTTCTGTCGTAGATGGCGATGTAGTACATACATTTTTTGTACTGAGTTGTTTTAGACCTTTCTTTTCATTTTCCCATTACCAAATTTCTTACGCTTCTTCCCTCTGCATTCATAAAAATGCAAATATGTTCAGAATCCTGAAGTCCTAAGCCCACAAAGTTAGGTGCTCATTACAGACAGTGTTCCCGATAATGAGCCCTGCTAATAAGAGCGCCGTCCAAATATTAATTAGTAGCTTTTGTCGAGACCTGCCATCGGGACACTTCGGTAAAAGGAACATTTTGAGAAAATGAAGAGTAATAAAACCTGTTCGGGTAGGGTGCAATAGCTGGCTTATTATACGACTAGCTGCTGCACGCGACGTCGTCTGCGTGAAGGCTCTACAGCATCAAAAATACTCAAGATGCCAGTGCTCCTCCCCCGTGGGTGATAGCGTGATAATATGTAGCCTATATGTTGACCCGACCTCATAGTAATATTCATGCAAAATTTGAAGTAAATCCATGCAGTACTTTTTGAGTTTAGCCCGGACATACATACAGACAAACAGACAAGCAGACAAAATTCTAAAAACTATATTTTTGGCTTCGATATCGATTGTAGATCACGCCCCAAGTATTCTTTAAAAAAATATTCAATGTACAGTTTTGAATTTCCTACGATTTTATTATACGTAAATAAATAAATATCACCGTAAAATTGTCAAATACATTAGATTGTAAAATAACTAGAGACATTGCAAACTCTCAAACTCAAACTCAACTCAAAAAACTCAAACTCAAATCATTTATTTCAACTAGACCATTACGGCACTTTTGAATGTCGATAAAACGAAAAAAAAAGGCTACAGTCACAGACACAAGGCATAATAACTTGAGAATGTACTGTAGTTGCCCATTCCCTAGCGTAGATCTCTATGGAGAAGAACGGGCAAGAAACTCCATGGACACTCTTTTCAATCAAAAATGTTGTTACAAAATCTTGGTTACATCTTTCTTGTTGAGATTATACATATATGTGAGAACGATGTATAAAGACGTGCACAATAAGAGCGTCCAGAGTAAAAAAAAGAAATAAATCAATAATTTATAAAATAAAGCAATTCAAATTATCCATGGCAGCTAAGAGATGACCAGTCCCGACTGACAGCGCCCGTTCACGAACATGACGCATGGATCGGCGCCATTCAATTCAACCATATTGAAGGGAACTAAATGACCCGACCCACCCGCCACCATCAGCAGGACATTTAAGCGAGCATGACATTCTCTCAGCCACCAAGGCATATTCAAGTCAATGAAAGATAACTAAATACAAATGGTAGCTTTACTGTACATGGTACTCACACATGTGCTATGCAATTATACAATACTAAGAGATGGAATCTATACAATGCAAGAATATTTTTACAATCTTCTGCAGCTACCACAATAATATTGTCCATTAAGTTTGCACCTATGGTTGCGGAGCAGGACCAGCATTTAGCCAAGCATTTTTATCCTCAATGTAATCTCCCAGCTTATAATATGCTTGCCTACATAGTGTGCGTTTTACACAAGATTTAAATTTCGTCTCATTCAGTTGTAGAATGTGGGGAGGTATTTTATTGTAACATTTTAAACAGTACCCCATGAAAGATGAATCTACTTTAGCAAGCCTGAAACCTGGCTGAACTAGTTGGTCCCTATTTCTAGTATTATAGTGGTGTCTGTCACCTCTTTTACTGAATAAATGCAGATTTTTCCTAACATACATGATGTTTTCATATATGTATTGACAAGGTACTGTCATGATATTAATTTCCTTAAACAGTTCCCTTAGAGAATCGCGTCTACGTAATTCATATATGGCTCTGATGGCTCTTTTCTGCAGAATAAAAATAGACTCGATGTCTGCAGCCCGTCCCCATAGTAAAATACCGTATGACATAATACTATGAAAATAACTAAAATAGACTATCCTCGCCGTATCAACATCAGTAAATTGACGGATTTTTCTAACAGCATACGCTGCTGAGCTCAGCCGGCCTGCAAGAGTTGTTAAATGAGGACCCCATTGTAGCCTGTGGTCGAGAGTAATTCCCAAGAAAACCGTTTTATTGACAAATTCAAGTTTCTCTTGATTCAATACTATGTCACAATCACTACTTTTGACATTTGGTAAAGCAAATCTTATGCACTTAGTTTTATTCCCATTTAATACTAAATTATTAGCGGTAAACCAATTATGAACCTGCAGTAGGGCGAAATTTACGTCGTCAAGATTTGTGGCACGTCTGTTTATCCTAAATATTAAAGAAGTATCATCAGCAAACAACACCATATGCGGATGGTTGTTAAATAAATGGGGTAGGTCATTAATGTATACTAAAAAGAGGAAGGGACCCAATATCGAACCTTGTGGTACACCCATTTTTACTTTTAAACCCATCGAATTTACACCCTTTACTTGTACATGCTGCTGTCTATCATTCAGATAAGATTTTACTAAACTGAGCGCAAGTTTACCTAAACCGTAATGCTCAAGCTTCAAAATCAGGGTTTCGTGATTTTAGGGCACGCCACGATAGTGGCGGTAAGTCCCCTCTTTGAGGAGTGGCTGGAGAGGCGCCACGGCGTCCTCACCTTCCGCCTGACGCAGGTCCTCACCGGACACGGATGTTTCGGGAGGTACCTGCACCGAATCGGGCGGGAGGAATCGCCCGGGTGTCTCCACTGCGAGGATCGACCGGAGGACACGGTGGAGCACACGGTGGAAGTCTGCCCTGCGTGGGCGGAGCTCCGCCGTGTCCTCGTGGCGGCGATCGGCGGCGGCGACCTCTCGCGTCCGGCCCTGGTTCAATCCATGGTCCGGAGCGAGACGGAATGGGAAGCCGTCGCCTCCTTCTGCGAAGCAGTGATGCTAGCGAAGGAGGTGGCGGAACGAGAGAGGGAGAGATCCTCTCTTCCCGGCCGCCGCGGGAGACGCAACGGGCGTCGGGGGCCACGTGGTGGCTACCGGCCACCGTAGATGCGGGCCTGTGGACGGCTGGCTATGGGCAATAGCTGGCCGTCCGGCCGTCTAACGACGACGACAGGCCGTGTCGACGGCGCGTTCGTGTTCCACGCGCGCCTCAAAGAGATGTCAGCAAAAGAAGAGGGGCCCGCAAGGGCCGAAGCCTGCCGGGGTTGCGGGCCTGTTCGAAAGAGATACCGCGGCCCCGGAACGTAAAAGGCGAGGAAGGAACATGGATGGTTTTTAGTCAGTAAGAGTCTGACACTCCCTCCCGCTCCGCCCAGAGTGGGGGGGGTCATTTGATGATTTCCCATCCTAAAAAAAAAAAAAAAAAAAAAAAGGGTTTCGTGATTTACGCAATCAAATGCCTTCGAGAGATCACAGAAGATTCCTATGGCATCTTGTGCCTCTTCCCACGCAGTAAAAATGTGTTTTAATAAAGTGACACCGGCGTCAGTCGTACAACGTCCTTTGGTGAAACCATACTGCTGTTCGTGTAAGATTTTATTGGTGTTAAAATGGTTAAGCATCTGATTGAGCATTATCTTTTCAAACACCTTGCTGAAAACCGGCAACACGGATACGGGCCTATAATTGTTGGTGTCTTTACTGTCCCCGGATTTACTCTTTACTGTCTCTCGAAATATTGTCAAACGAACATACTGCTCACAATAAAGCGCATTATTTTTCACTTTTAGCACGGTTGGTGATTGGTACTGATGTACTTGTGGGGGAGCGATTCCCTCACAGAACAAATATTTGTCTGGCCTATAGGTAGTTGCGGGTCTGGCTGTTTGTGTATGTGAGTTTTAATGTTTGCATAAAGGGCGGGAATCCGCTGAATGCGATTCGCACGGGACCGGTCAATGTGGCGACACTTGGGGGACATCCAGCAGTGGACGTCTTTCAGCTGATATCATGATGATGATGAAACTAACTAGCTCGTGGCTGAAAAACAACTGTTGCTCGGGATGATCGTTAGGTTAAGGGGCCGGCGGAGCATGCGTTTTTCAAACGTTATACCAAAATAATATGAAAATCAAACATATTCTTAAGGTAGTGTGTATTTATTTCAATTGGATTACAGAATATCTATGTTCCGAAACAAATATTTTGAAAGGAAAATGATATAAAGACGAGATATTATGAGGAATTTAAAATTTCTATTTATTTTTCTCATAACTCTTGTTTAAATCAGTATTCATTCAAAATATGTGTTTGGAAACCTATATATTCTGTAATACAATTGAAATAAATACACACTACCTTAAGAATATGTTTGATTTACAAATTATTTTGGTATTACGTTTGTATGAAAAACGCATGTTCCGCAGGCTTCTTAAGACGTGCTTGTTTAGATTGCTCCGTGAATGGGTGAATACCAAATATCTTCCGTGCCTCGGAAAGCATGTTAAGGCGTTTTTCCCAGCTACCAAAAACTCTCTCTACCTATCCTCTGAGAGTAAAGCGTCAAGAGTGATGTATCCATATGTGTGGCTATTAACCACAGCTGTATTTCCATGGAAATGCTACATGTCCGATGCAATAACTCGGAACGTCCATCAATCAATCCAGCGAGATGGATGGGTAGACATCTATCACTACAAACAAAGCCATTTTTGCCAGGTACAAGGATTTTTTGATATTGGAGAGAGCTTCACTTACTGTGTCAATGCAAGAGTTCTACATACAGATATAGGATTTTGACAATATAAAATTACTATAAATAAATCTGGGTTCGAACCCAGACAGGCGCATTACTTTGTGTAATTTATTTCATCACCGCTGCTCTCAAAACGGTGAAGGAAAACATCGTGAGGAAACCGGCATGTCCTAGAACCAAAAATTCTAAGACATGTGACATCTACCAATCCGCACTGGGTCCACGTGGTAGATTATAGCCCATTCCCTCTCATTGATGAGAGGAGGCCGTGTCCCAGCAGTGGGAACATTATAGGCTGATGATGATGATGATAAATAAATCTTAACGTTTTATACCACTAATGTTTTGATGCAAGTACTGATCAACACGGTACTGTGTTTATGTTTTGGTTATTGGTTTCTTCGAATAACAATAAATATTTCGCCTGTAGGCACACGGGTTAGGCAGAGAGAAGTGTACTTATTAGTACTTACCTACACCCAATGAGATTCGGTATTATACACCGTGACTTTTTAGTCGTCTTACAAAGGCAGTCCAGTTTATGTATCCAATGACTAGTAAACGTTCATAATAAAAAAAACTGGTATTTTTGAGATTTGAATGATTTTAAAATAAAAATTCTATTCATTATTATGACGCAAGGCGTAGTTTTGTCTCGTTGAAAATGGTGATGGAATGATCTGCTCGACTCGTGCGCTAGGTTATACTCTACAGTTTGATACGTAAACATTTTTAACAGGGTGTTTCATATTTCTAATGTATTATTTATTTTTCTTCGTACCTATTATCTTAATTACTTATTGATAAAAATATAATTGCGCCTAGAGGTATTTTATGTCGGGTACATTGAGTGGACCACTTTTGTAAGACGACTAAAAAGTCACGGTGTATTTAACATCATTGCCTACATCCACATTTCATTAGCTATGTTTAAGTCCCACGGGACGAGCCAATTGCTATCAATCAGCCATTAATCCAGAACCCTTGGATGCTATTGAGAAATTCCTAATGGTGAAAACCCCATAACACTATGCCTGATCTCGGAATCGAAATTAGGACCTCTTGCTCACTAGTCTTGATTGCGATCACTAGACCAAAGAAGCAGTTCTCCAAATAAGTACAATTAATTTTAACAATATTAGGTCGAACCCCCCCCTAAAAATATCGGTACATTTTTTGGGGACTGCCGATAGAATAGAATAGAATAGAAAATAATATAAATACTCTTTATTATGTACACCATAAAAAATGTAGATACAAAAACTAGTAGTATTGTAGAAGTGAAAACAAAATGTATACAGGCTCCGCCCCACTCGTAGCACTGCTACGGATTGCGCCCCGCGCACGCCTTACGTGCTACGCTGTAGCAGATCGGCTACGAAAAGCGTACCGTAAAATGGGGGGAATAGGGATCCAGGGGTGAATAGAAACAAAACTTTGGAATGGATTTTAAAGTTGAATTCACAAGATATGGTACCAACAAGTACGCTATTGTGTTAACTAAATTATACTTAATTATAAAGGTACTTTGTTGGCAATATACAATATAAGTTCAGCGATAAAATCCCTTCCAAAGTTTTGTTTCTATTCACCCCTGGATCCCTATTCCCCCCATTTTACCGGTACGTGACGGTCACGATTTATGATGTCATAATTTTTGATTACTCAAAAAGTGCTCAACACGCCTAAAGAAGTTCTCACTTAAAAAAAATAACGGAATAACAATTTCTACCTACCTTGTTGTTTATGTAGAACCGAGTGTACGGTAGAAAAATGGCATAAAAATAAACCCAGCGTCCTATAATGTTCGCACCTTGCCACGGTTCGTAGGACGCTGATCGATTCTCATTTGCCTTTCCACTTCGCTCATTTTTGTTTTGACCAGACCACAACGTAGATTATTCCTTTCCTTCGCATTTTCTAAATTAATTTTCCAAATATTTGTTGATTCTGATTTTACTTCAGAAATGGTAAAAATACGAATGATCAGAATATAATTTTGTTTTTCTATGCCCTGAACATTAACTGTGTTCATGTTGATCTGTTATCAGAGGAAGTTTAAACTATTTGAACATTCAATTACTGTTTCGCAACATAATCATTAATGCATATGTAATGTTCCCACTGCAGGGGAATCCCTGGATTCGATCACGACCTACATTCTGAAAGTCGCGGCCGTGAGCACAGGGCCACAAACGCTCCAGATTCTATGTCCTCTTCTTTATTATAAGCTTTTATTAAACATGCCTTGTTAGTTAGTTAGTTTAGTTTGTACTGGTCAAATCTTAGACGATCGCATCCGCATGAGGGATTTCCTCAACGGTTAATACCACGTTCCAAAAACTTTTTTTAAAGGGTAAATTAATTTTATGTTATTTTCACCCCATAGACTACACCCTTTTTTTAGGATGGATAGACTACACCTTTACCTTTACAACCACTCTGGCACCTCCACAAACAATACTCTTAACTCAAACATGTAAGTTTGGAACTACAATCGAAAACTGCTCCAAGAGCGCGCCACCTGTGCTCCTAGTACTCGTACTCGTTTGTTACTTCTGAATCTTGTTAAACAAAAAGGAATGCTCGTGTGTGAACTTTACAATTTCTTTTAAACTGAGTACTTTTCACTTTGGATGATGTTCAGGGCGAGT
The DNA here is from genome assembly GCA_916618015.1 of Xestia c-nigrum. Classification (NCBI taxonomy): domain Eukaryota; kingdom Metazoa; phylum Arthropoda; class Insecta; order Lepidoptera; family Noctuidae; genus Xestia; species Xestia c-nigrum. Next base: position 4,160,963 of record OU745245.1, on the reverse strand, counting down.
TGCTTTTTTAGAGTAATGGTAGTTTGGAACATTATTTACTACTTTTTAAAGATCTGGAGTGACCGCGAACAGGAAGATGTTGCATTGGAAGGCCTCCCACTAGGTTGACCGATGACCTAATGGGCTATTACGTATCTTTCTGATATCCAGCGACTGATATCCGGTGAGGGAGATGCACCGGGCGTTGGGGGCGGCCATGTGGTGACTACCAGCCACCTTAGACGCGGGCCTTTGGACGGTTAGCTATGGCAAGAGCCGAAGCCTGTCAGGGCTGCGAGACTGTTTGAAAGAGATATCGTTTCTCCGGAACATAAAGGGCGAGGAAGAAATATGGATGGTTTTTATTCAGTAAAAGTCTGACACGCCCAGAGTGGGAGGGGTCATTTGATAATTTCCCATAGCGAAAATTAAACTCAGTTGTCATCAATTTGGTATCCACTATGCTTACATAATCTCAATCATTTATGTAGGTATCGATACGAAAGTAAACTTATATTGTCACTTACGGATATCTTCCGTGATTATTTAATACTAGCTTTTGCCAGCGGCTTCGCCCGCGTGAAGTTTGATAATTGTCCCATGGGATTTTACTACCGGGATAAAAAGTATCCTTTGTGTTAATCTAGGTTATAAACTGTCTGTGTGCAAAATTTCATCCAAATCCGTTCAGTAGTTTTTGCGTGAAAGAGTAACAAACATACATCCATCCTCACAAACTTTCGCATTTATAATATTAGTAGGAAGTAGGATAGTAGGATTAGTAGGATAAGTTTAGTTTTAAACCTAAAGCCTAAAACACGATACGAAAGTGTCTGTCAAAATGAGTTATGGTGACTAACAGCCACGAAGGTCGCCAGTAACGTCATATTTCATCGCGACTGGTCATACGTAATTCGAAACTAGCCTTTTGAAATTTAATTGATAGACACTGAGCCCAGTTACTATCATTTTGAACTGTCAACAGAGTTACGTAATAGCTGCCCTTCAGGTGAAGGTTGCGGAAATCCGTAGAATGCGAGTTGCATGGGACCGGTCTATTTGGCGACACTTGAGGTAGGCTTATGTATTTCGGCTGAAAAGATGATGATGATGTATTACGTAGTGAAATAATCTTAGATGTGATTATTTGAGACAAAAAGAACAAGAAGATAGTATTAAGTTATTTATTCAAAGCTTCAAGCAAAAAGTACTAACACACAATACAATACAGCTTATGGAGTTAATGCTTATTGCATTAACTCCATAAGCTGTAGTTATTGTCAGTTCAATTGTTTTAATGTATCAGAATGATTAACGACTGCTAACAATTAAAAGTATTTTTATATTGACAATAAATCCTGAACAAAATTCTCGAAAAAAATATAGCGTCAATCACAAAAAAAATATTTTACAACCAAATTGGAAAATGAAACCTGTCACCAATCAATTTATAGGCAAAATCTTATCGCTTTCACTATACCCAAACCAGCCCAGTACAGATCCAACAACAGATTTATATATCTGCCTGGCATCGGTCCAGCGTATAGCAACAAGTTAGTGTATTTTAATGCCTACATGAACGCTAAACGGCTCTTAAACACTGCCACAATTACTTTACACGGTCGTTATGTTCGCCTAGTACTTCTGTTTTGATCGGTTGTTAATAGGATTTTAGTTAGACGTTTTGTACACATTAAAAGCACAACACGCGGTCAGAGGACCGCTGATCTCTCTTCGGAGGATGAGGAACGTTATATCCTGTTCCTCATTCTTCAATACTGTTAAAGTAGTAAAAACCTACTGCGGATAGTTGAAATTTATGGTTGCCGAACTGGAATGTATGAAAATTAAAATACTTACAAGTTGGCACCCTTTTTCACTTGTTTAGCTTTTTTTAGGGTTCCGTAGCCAAATGGCAAAAACGGAACCCTTATAGACTCGTCATGTCTGTCTGTCTGTCTGTCTGTCTGTCTGTCCGTCCGCATGTCACAGCCACTTTTTTCCGAAACTATAAGAACTATGCTGTTGAAACTTGGTAAATAGATGTATTCTGTGAACCGCATTATGATTTTTACACAAAAATAGAAAAAAAAAACAATCAATTTTGGGGGTTCACCAAACTGAAACCGAATCACAATTTTTTTTTTTCATCAAACCCATACGTGAGCAGTATCTATGGATAGGTCTTCAAAAGCTAAAATTGAGGTTTCAAATTGTTTTTTTCTAGACTGAATAGTGACTAGATACACTTCCAAAGTGGTCAAATGTGCCCCCCCCCTGTAACTTATATGATGTACATTGCCATGTAAACTTCCACCGAAAAATGGTTTGAACGAGATCTAGCTAGTAGTATTTTTTTAATACGTCATAAATCGTAAACAGCACTTTACTTTTCATTCAATCTGCTACGGAACCCTTCATGGGCGAGTCGGACTCGTACTTAGCCGCTGTTTTGTTTAGTTGTCAAAATGCAAAAGTTACGAAATGGGACGGAGCCATCCGGACGTGCACTGTGACAGATAACGTACTAAAGACTAGACTAAACTTTACTGGTCGTTTTTCTCGTTTCAATGTTTACGTTAAGCCGTGCTTGCCTAGGTTGGTCTGTGGTGTCAGGGGGTATCGTATTACCCAGTACCAACAGGGTTGTGGAGGTCAAATAGGCAGTCGCTCCATGTAAAGTACTGGTGTTCAGCTGTATCCAGTAAGACTGGAAGCCGACGCCAAGATAGTTGGGAAAAGGCTAGGCATATGATTCATCATCATCATCATTTCAGCCAAAAGACTACCACAGCTGGACATATTTCTGCACTGATTTCAGACTTCTCGCACTTAAAGGAAGCCCAAAATACACAATACACCATCCTTAAAACGCAATGTAACCAGAAACAAATGATTATTTTAGTACTTTAATACAATTTAAACTGTCTCTATCTCACACCCGCTATTCCGTCCCGTTTCCCCGTCGTTCCGAAGACATTACAAACATAATCCTACCTTATTCAATATTTAAATGAAGTATGATAAAATACAGAAAGGTTTTAATATCCGAACAGGTGCACCTGTGCACAAACTAGATGGTTCCAGAAGGTGAACTTCGTAAAACGAGCAAAACTGCACGCACACATAGACACGATTCACGTATAGCGAATGCAGACACACTCGCGACTGGCATTTGTTTCAGACCACCTTACGCACGCACCAATGTGCAAATATGGTCTAGTTTCGCTTAATTGCGAAAGCAGGCCTTCTATATCTTTTTATTCCGCGACCTGGGTATTATTAAAAGTGCCGGAGAAGCAATATTGTGCTCTAAAGGTATCTTTAATATCTCTCTAGTCAGTTGAAGATATCACTCTGCGAAAGAATTTTGAGCTTGAGTGATATTTTTTTCAATTAAGACAAAGACTTTGGTTCCGTTTGTTTTTTTATGAAAAATGGGTTGCTAGGAACGATGGTGTGTTTTCTAACTGGTATCGAGCCCTTGCATACACCATCTCATTACGTACGAATGAACCGGTATTTTATAAAGTTTAAGTTTATTTTTTATTTAACCTAAAAAATAATCACACATCAAAACTGAAAATTTTAATGTGTGATTATGGTTTAGGTATGGCACAAAATAAAAATACATGGTCGAGATAGTTTGATTATTTCTCTAAATAAATATCACATTTTTTCTAGTATTCGAGTGTTATTCTTAAAACACGCAAACATTCAAGATAGATAGAGATAGCCCTCTTAGGTCCATGAGTCCATGTTCACCAAAAAGATGACAGTCTGATTATCTAAAAACAGCTGTCAATGTGACATGTTCTCTCTACAAAAATGTGTTTTATGCAGCTGATTTTAGATAATCGTCCGTCATCTTTTTGGTGAACATGGACATTAAAGCCCGTTTTCAATAACGTACTGACAGGTCTCGGTTGGTTGCTGTCGCAGATAAAGAGGCTACGGAGCGTTACCTGTTACTGCTGTTTCTATAACATTATTTTCAAACGTCAATTAGACAGAATCGGCAGATAGCACCTCTAACCGCTGGTAAGCGCAATCCTCCGAGGCGTTTCGTTTTTGCGTTCGGTTGTAATAACTTTTATTACTAGGATCATTTTAAATATTATTAAACATGCTTTTAATAAGTTCCAGTACCACAATTTACGTAATCCCTATATTTTTATGCACAATTGTTACTAAAATTGAGAATAAGAGGCATATTGCGGCAATTTAGTATAAAAACCTGCTAAAGAAATGAAACGTAGTTTTGACAGTAACATGATGGTATTGTAAAATATTTTATTTAAATATTAACGGAAAGCATCGTTTCGTGTGTTCTAAAGTTTTAGAATTTCTGTTTATTTCTATTGATCGTTTGGTTTTGTGTGTTATATATAATGACTCAAAAAAAGCGCAACCTCTGTCTCAGTCTTGAATAATTTGGCGCGGGACATATTATAGTGCTCAAGTGCGTGCGCAGCCAAGATCAGGTGCAGGACCAACGGCACCGGTTTCAGAGGCACGGGGGTATCATACCTCCAACTTCCAAACTTCGGGCTACTACTGAGGAATTAAGTACTAATGGAAAAACTCGACAGCACTTTTTACCCCACCCGGGATCCCATAACACGCTCAGCAGTCGTGTTTGAGACCACGAGATCAACTGGGCAGTTGACTGAATAAAATGTATTCAAAGGTTCTAATGGTCACCCACACATAATTTACTATAGACGCCACAATGATTGCATTTTACAATTTCAGATGTAAACAAGATCCATGGATCAAGATTAGGTCATGCTCCTACTTACCTTGGTTGGCAATCATAGTGTTATAAACTCAAAAGCAACAAATGCAAGGAACAAAACGTTAAAAGGATGAGGATTGGAAGTCTGTTTGTGTATCTCATGTGTTAAATTAGCACAAATTGCTTTTGTGTACCTGCCTAGTTTTTTTCACGTAAAAAACAATTTTAGATGGTAATAAAATAGCATTATACTAAAACTTTAGTGTTTTATTTGGCTTAACATGTTTCACCTAGAAATATAAAAATATTTTAAAGTATTCACACAACAATTATAATTAAACATTAAAATTCAAGTTATTGATAAGATTTTGCCTCTTCGAATGGTTATGCAAACCCACCCTCAGGGCTGTATTGTGGTTCTTCAGAGTGTGGATTACCGGATTTTAGTCAGATGGCAGGTCGATTTCTGGATCCACTTCAACAACTCTGTGCAACATGCAGATGTTGTGTGACACAGATGTGGCTATGATGACAGCCTCTACAGAGCTAGACGATTTTTTAAGGAGAGCACAGGGAATCGTATTTTCCAAACACCAAAACATCTGAAAAAAATTAGAATGGAATATAATTATGCAACCTGCAGTCTATCCACAATATAATAACTGTGAAAGCACTCTAGCTGCCTATTCGAAATCGTATAAGATCTCAGATGCGCGAGCGAGATCTGGCCAGGTTTTCTCTAATAGCTGCGGCAAGTCTTGGTTCGTGACCTCCTCCAGTTTCTGGAGACCTACTAAGCCTGATTCCCTCAGTATTTTTCTTTATGTACTATTCATTAGTTTTTTTCTAGGAGGCAGTTTATATGAATACCAAATAAGTGAGACAAAATTAAATGTTTGCTGTTACAAGATTTTCTAGCACTTGACAACTACAACAAAAACTGACAATTATGTAAGTCACAAAAAGTCAAGGACAAAATTACCATTGACATTTTTGTTAAATTTTTAGCGACTACACTACGAATAAAACCTATTTACACCAATTTATACAAGTTTTCATAGAAATCGTGTATGAGTTTACTCACTAAATTCAAAAATTTATATCTATTGCGTCTGTCGGTCGATTTTAATGAAATAAACACAAAGCGTTAGTTCACACCGAGACGCGACGCAACGCGACAAAACTGAAAGAGGCCAGTAATTTTGCGTAGAGCCGCGCGGCGCCGCGATATGCATCGCAACGCCGCAACGTCTTGTCCACGTCACGGTTGTTCAACCGTACGGTGTGTTAGCCGTACAGTTGAAAAAACGTGAGAGCTTGTACATGACACGGCAAAACCACCGGGCGAGACATCGGCCAAGTACGGCTCAGTACACGGCCGTGGCGCTATGCCGTAGCGCCTCCGTGCACGTATACAAGCTTCCATAGTGATCCATACCACTGACGACCGTGCCTGCACACATCGAATTAACCGTAGATTTTCACGGCGAAAAACCGTGTGTGTACAAGAGGCCTCAGGCTGCGCCTCGCGCTGCTCTTGCACGCCGCGTGTACCTACCGCCGTACTGCACTGCTGCGTCGCGCGTCGCGATGAATTGCTCCACGCCGCAAGACATCTCGAGGCGCAGCGTTGCATGGTGCAACGTATTCTGAATGAGGGGTTTTTACGTGATGCAGGGCACCGTGATGCAGGGATTTTCCTGCCCAGATCCAGCAGAATGGCCAGAATCGAATATACCGGCTTCATGCATGCCTTTATGTCACTGAGCTAATTATTTTTTTATCACTCTTGTCTTCAATAAATAACACAGTGCGTGATAGAGTCAGCTGTACCAGAAATAAATATCATGCTCTGTGCGGTTATCTTGGAATAATCTCCCGAAATCGAGAGGTAGGATCAACTGTCATCAACTGTAACCGTTTGACATTTAAGCTTACGGACGATAGAAATAAAACGTGTCTGAAAAGCTTTTTGTCTTTTTTCTATGAATCAACTTATCTATGGTAAGCGGTCAGCCCTCCGAAAGACAGACAGGTGACGCGGATAGGATATTCCAAGATAACTATGTTTATAGAAACACCGATAGCTACGAGGCGTAGCCATATTAACTGACGGTTAAACGTCAGTACGTTATTGAAAACGGGCTTAAGGGGGGGTGGTATCTGTAACGAGAGGTTTTCTCCGTGTAACTCCTCTTTGATGAGTGAATATATAAATGTGCAAAAAAAATATATGTTGCTTATTAGACTCCAAACTATAATTGGTATAATTGAAAAAAATCTTACTTTATTATTATTACTTATATGAAAAAAATGTTTGAAGTTAAGCATTTGAAATAAAAAAATCTTTGAAATTCCGTAACTACTCCGAAAACGACATTAAGTTTTTTTTTACACACACATATTTGTCGCTATTTTCTTCACAAATCGTATTCACAATTCATAATTGCATAAGTATTTATTATTAGTTATTTTTATATTGTTTTAAAGTATTTTTTTATGTATTTTAATTTTGTATATATATAAGATTTTAATCTGTTTTATCTATTCCATTTTCTATCCTTCTTTTACACACTATGTCTACATCTCTTTATTTAGTATCTCCTTTCGCGGGTATGCTGGAAGAGATTTCATTAGAAATAAGCATCACCTTTGTACTATTTTCTGTTCCTTTCTTATTCATTTCGCACTATTTCGCTCGCTGTGACTGACGTAACAACCACTTTGTATCGAAGCTGATTAGAACTTTATTCTAACAGTATTTCAAATGAAGTTTGAACCACCACAAATTGAGATGCTAATTTAGCCTTAAGACAGAACATGCTAGCATACCTAGACATTCGTCCACAAAACTCACGCCTTTTTCTATGAGGTTAGGCAGAAACCAAAGTACGACACCAGCTACGATCCTGACATACGTAAAATCTGGTTCAGTAAGTAAATAAATAAATAAAATTGGTCTAATTAAAAAAATCTGTAACATAAATCCTTACCAAAATACAAGTACTCCCACCCATAAAACGGTACGTTTCACATAAAGATAAACGTGCGATAACTGGGAAAGAATGTATCATTTCAATCCAAGTAACACTGTCTATCCATTTCAGAACTGCACGGCTGGAAGAATATATAATAGGAAAAAATCACAAAATTGTATAATCAAAATCCAATGGTCTTCTTCCATTACAACCTCCTTTCTTCCTTTCTGACATTACTGCAACGGTCTGGCCGCTTCCAGAATTCAAATTTCGAATCTTGAGTCGAACGTCAAACAAACGTCATGCGGCCTGAAAAAGAAAAAAAAATAGTACAATCTTATATGCGAATCGCGCGTTACGTTCATAGAAAATCAGAAAATCAAGGAATTGTTTAATATTTCGTGTGTTGTGACAATTTATGGCCAGTGGGCAAGCTGGACAGGACAGGACGCAAATAACATGGAGGTAAGGATTTCCTATCTTCTCCCTTGAGCGTTCTGATCGTTGCAGCATCTTTGAATTGGCTGCCCCCAATGTGCATCTCTATCTATGCTAGGGAATGGACAACTAAAGTACTTTCACAGTTTTATGTGTGGTGACTGTAGGTACATTTAATTTTCATCTTTGTTCGGACGGTTGAAAAGTGGCTGCAACTAGCCTACTTTAAATAAATACATTGATATTGATTTTGTGTGGAGGCATTGGTTCTCGCACAAGAACTTTTACGTCACCGAGACCGTCATTGCCGAAAGAGGTAATCTCTCATGGGACAACAATTGAGAGATACATTTTTTTTCTTCTACTAAAAAATATTTCCAACCTCCAAGCAGACGGAGCCGCGTCCAAAAGCCAGTAACATAGATAACTGAGCAAAATTTATCATTTCAATTAAGTTTATGAGCATCCCACATTATCTGCAACGTATCGGAATTCATGGTGGCTTTAATCGAGGACGAGGATTTTTAATATCTCTTCGAAAATATGTGTAGGGTGAAGCATTTTTTTGTCATAATGAAGTTGCTGTTCGGTATTTGATAGTAACTTTTCTATGTAATAAAATAAGGACTATAATCATTTATCAATTATTACACCCCTTTAAGAGAATAAACCCAAAAACCTTCGAGTATTGAGAGTAAAATTAAATATTTTTATTTAAGTTACAGAAAAAAACATGTTATTTATTTAGATTAAACGTGTAAGTTTAGTGTTCTTACTATTGACTGTTGAGGAGTTCTCTCATGAGGAGACGGTTCTGGTTGTAAGATCTGGTTATGTCTGTCATAAAATGTATTGTCCGTTGAATCAAAGGTGTACAAAATTTCACAGACAAGATTTTACCAATACTGTTAGGTACCTAACTAACTAGGCAAGTTAATACAAAAAGATATAAATAAACGTGAAATTAAAGCTCCTTGTTATTTGGGTAAGATAAGATAAGATAGGATAAGATTAGATAATATTTATTTGCTATACATGTGACATACATACAATAAAAATACATGCATGCAAGATGGTAACAAAACAACATTATAAGGTACAACATGTTTGCCACATGATGACACGTGCAAATGTCCAGAAGTGTTATTAACTCAAACATTCTCATAAAATAACGAAAAATTAAGTAATCAAAGAACAATAATATTGCAATAAACTTAAAATAACAAAAATTGGATAGAAATTAAAAACGAAACAAGTTACTAAGTCAGTCGCAGCATGATAATACCTACAACTTTATTCCAACGAAACTAAAGCTCTTCAGCACTGAGATCTTGACAACAACCAAAATTCAGAGAGTTTCAGAGAATGACTTTCAAAGTGCAATTCACAGTCGAAATTGGCAATTAGCAGATGTTTTGAATGTCTACTTACGATATTAAAAAGGCATGCCTACAACTTTTCATTAGATTATTCCAATTCAATACAGCTCAGTCCATGGTGGTTGAATAAAAACTGCATCTTCTAACATCCTGCAAATTGACATCACCAGTACTACCTATTTTAAATAAACCCATCCAATTTCACAACGCATCTCAATTCTGACCACTAACCACGGCTATATCGATAACCCTTGCGGTCCAATAACCAGCGTAGGTATTCTTGTCACGTGGCCATGACGTCACTAATGAACCCTCCTCCTCCAGCGTTTTAATAGCACCCTTCAGCTTGTGAAAAATAAGTTTTTTAGATAATGGAGGAACAAAGTTTTACAGGCAGGAGTTTTAATGCTGGCGGAGCGTGAGTTTCAACTTTCAGGCGATTTTCAGGCACATGTTTTCCTGTACGTGGTTTTTGGTATGTGATTTTATCGATTTTTCCTGTTGAAACAATGTTATGTGTAAGAGTTTACATTCCATACTGGCTTACTTCCAAATTGGGTGTTTCTAAACTAATATGTCAGTAATTGAATATTCTTGGGATTGCGAATAATTATTGGTGAAATCTTACACTATCCAGCTTTCGCGGTCAGCGACTTCGGCGAGCTTTTGCTCTTTCACTCACGAAGAAGAAAGTAGAATTACGCAAATCACTTCCTGAAAGGTGATGTAGACTAATAAGCCGTTGACTTTAATTTCACCGATAAACCTGCACTCCCTTCACAATATCCTACTGGACCTAATCGATGCAAACTCACGCAGACACCCGGAACCTATAGCTGGTGTAGGACGTCAGCGCCGCCTGGATATTCTAAACACACAAACTTCGAATCCAGCGATCACGCCCGTCCGACACATCCGGATCCGTTGGATTATTAATTCCAGATATTATCCCCTATTGACAAATAAATTTTACCTCTTAATAACAGTATTTTCTCCAGGCTGGACCACGCGTGACTAGAGTAATTAGTGTACCTATTACGATCTAATACACTTTTAACTTTTCATATAACATTACGATTGAAATTTCCAAAGGGTTAGGTAGGTAAAAGAGGGCAATCCTATTGTTGTCGACTTGACACAAAACTATACTCCGTCGCTGCTACTGCCTGACCTGAGAATCGCACCCAGGATCTCATGCTCAAGAGTCGCGCTTGCGACTACTACACCAAGGAGGCATTCACTCGCGGGTCTGTGGACGGTGAGTTATGGGCTAGCTCGCCGTTCGTCCGTCTTTGACGATAGGTCGTGTCGACGGCGCCAGAGTGCTCCACGCACGCCTCAAAGAGATAGAATAGAATAGTAATTTATTTTGTAAATATGGATAATACATAATAGTTCTTAAGTTTACATTTAGGTCAGCCACATTTTACCAATCGGCATGCAAACATTTTAAATTATTAATATCATTATTATTACACTTATGTCAGCATAATGGAGGGGCTCGCAAAGTTGGAAGCCTGCCGGGGCTGCGGGACTGTTTGAAAGAGATACCGTGGCCCCGGAACATAAAGGGAGAGGAAGGAAAATGGATGGGTTTTAGTCAGTAAAAGTCTGACACTCCCTCCCGCTTCGCCCAGAGTGGAGCAGTCATTTGATGATTTCCCATATTTGCCACCCGGAAAAAAAAGGGAGGCAGTCATTAAGTCTTGACTATTCAATCATCGCTAAGCTGATAGAATTATACTTTTCTTAGGCCCAACATCCGACTTGATCTCACGACAATGGCCTAAAGATTATAAAAACCAGTCTTTATAACTAAAAGTAAAATGTAACGAACAACGTTAAGGGATATTGTGCTCTTTTCTTGGGAAAATTTAATTATTGTTCTTGTATAATAACTTTTTACGGTTGTTATCTTTGATGGGGTAATCAGAAGTGTATGTAAGTCATGACTGTGATTATGTTTGTCGTGAAATGGGATTAATCGAGAAAATGTCGTGAAAGACAAAGAAACGATGGATATACTGTGTGAACGAGAAGACAAAGGGAACAAGACAAGGGGTGACGACGCATCGAGAAGTAAGTATACCTAGAAAAATAAATCATGCTATGTCGACCCCAAAAAAATTACGATAAGGGTAAAAGAATAATGTTGACTAGATTCTCTATTATGATTAGGTACCTATAACCTATAGGGTGTAAACAAACTCATCACACAGCTGGCAACCAAGCAGTTTGTACATCAAACTAAGTAACTTTACGGAAAAATTACTCCTGGGACACGCCTTTTTTTCTGGGGTGAAAAATCATGTTTTGTGGTAAAACTCAATGTAACGCTCTCAAAACATTGTGTTGATGGATGAATTGAATAGTGCGGGTCGAGGAGGTTTAAAATAACATTCCTACAATCGAAATTTGTGTTAAAAAAAAATTGCCAAAAAGTTGGAACTTTGACCCCCGACATCTTCGTAACTAGACGGTTCCTAGGTATGGTGTAGAACAAAAAAATATCCCAATGACGGGGCATACAAGTGCCATCCAGCTTTGTTAAGTATCTTTTTATTGCATCCTTTATTCGTTACTTAATGGATTTGTTTCAATTATGTTTGACTTTGGTAGATATTTTTATCTTATTTCAAACCGTTTAAACTAAAAAGCGCTACACTACATTTAAATGTAATTTTCCTAAAATTAAGCAATAAATCTTTAAAACCGGCGACATCAGGGCAGCTTTCGGCGCTACTTTTTTTAGCGTTTGGCCAAAACAAGCTCGTTACTCAGATTATAACCTTGAATCAGAATTGACTTCCCCCTTTTATGGGTGTAAGTAGAAGGGTTTCTTGGTAAGTTTTTCATCTTATTTCGATTATCACTCACCGAGAGCAATTTACATAATGTTTAAAAGGCAATTTTAAACGACTTTAGACAGGTTTTTTCTTTAATTTGTATTTTTTGCGACACCACAGGCATGCATCACGTAAACAAATCAGGTTTAATGTAAAAATATCATATGAAATGGCGTTGCATGTAATATTACGCGCAGAAGCTTTAACAATAAAAATTGATTGCACTCGATGTCACAATTCTACGTGAAATGCAAGCAAACGAAATGTTTTTTTTTTTACCACAAAACACGACCACGACCACGTATTGGACCCTTTTCCCAACTATGGCTTCCAGTCTAAGCGGATTTAGCTGAATACCATTATTTTACATGGAGCGACTGCCTATCTGACCTCCACAACCCAGTTAATTCTGGGTAATTCGATACCACTTGGTAAGACTGGTTGTCAGACTTATTGCGCCACTGACTATAGGGTAACGACTGTCAAAGATCTACAAATGATCGCCGAGACCAACAGCTTAACGTGATTTCCGAGGCACGCAGGAAACTCAGTCTGTTAAGGTGGTCATCCATCCCCAGACCAACCTAGGCAAGCACAACCTTTACCAAACTATCGACCCGAGCGACTGTTATTATTAATTACGAGTCATGGGACGTTAATTCGAAAGTGTGAAGATGAAGAAAGCAACATGTCTTACAAAGAGAAACTTAGAAGACATGCTACATTCAGAAACCCGCCCTGGGCTTTTCTAGTGAACCAAGTGGTCCCAGAGAGAAGAAACCTGTTAAGCAGTGCCAGCAAACCACACCGTGAAATACACCACTCATTGGTGTTTATTAAAATCGAAATGAATATATGAAAATGAAAATAAAAATCTGAAACTGACTACCTATCCAAAACCATACATTCCGAATACGAATCTGAATTTTTTAACGTAATTCATATTATGATACGGCTAAACCAAGTAACGAGATAATACGATTGTTCTACCGTTTCAATTTCCGACATAATTATCCAAAAATAATTACATTTATACGTATAAATGTAATTATTTGGGATAAATATGTCGGAAATTCTATCCATCCATTACATCGGCCATCACCAACATATCGCTTATTCAAAACTACGCAATAAATCAAACGAAACGAAATAACTTCATTACAGCAACATGGATACGGCATTAACGGAACACGTTATCAGAAACTGACATTAAAGCAATATGGCCGCGATTTATCTGAACATTTTCATTTTGTGTCCTATCCCAGAGGGATCTGTTATAATTTCGTTATGGACACAGTATAAATTATTTTATGGTTATGTCAATTTGTTGTTATTAGGACGTGGGCATGTTTTAATCTGATTATCTCATAATGTGCACGTCTTTGTACATCGTTCTTACATACAATGTATAATTTCAACATGAATGATATACTTACAAGATTTTATAAGAATAGTTTTGATTGAAAAGAGTGTCCATGGAGTTTTTTGGCCATTGTTCTCCATAGAGATCTAAGCTTTACATGATACATCACACACACAAGGCATAATAACTTTCTCAAGTTATTATACCTTGTGTGTGTGACTGTAGCTTCGCTTTTTTTATTTTCTTGTTGACATAAAAATTAATGATTTGAGTTTGAGTTTACAGCCTTATCGTCGATACGATTTGATATAAACTTGAAATTTTCGAAAGATGTCATTCTAATATTTTACTTTGTGAATATCAAACCAGATGGATAATTAGTGCTAAGTTTGTTTAAAAAATAAGTTTATTTAATAAATGAACTTTTTTTGCCAATACGATAGTTCATAATTTGTAGACGAAAGGTGGCCTATTAATTATCATGTTGAGATAACCGGATTATAAAGAGAATAAGAATCGTCGTTGTCCATGACATTCTCATAGATTTCAGCATGGTTATTAACCCTCTACGCAAAAAACGACTGGGTGTTATAAGTTTGACGTGCCCGTTTGTGGCAAACGGATCACCCGATTTTGATTTTGTTTTTATGTTTGTTTGAAAGGTGAATTTGTAGGGAGTGTTCTTAGCTATGTTTGAAGAAAACCAGTCCAAGATGACTGCCGCCATAAATTGGCAGCTTACATAATTTTCAACAACTCACTCAATAGTTCCCGCGGTAGCAAATGAAAGGGCCAACACCAAAAACCGGGAAGACTTTGAAATTATGAAACTATGGGTTGTGGGTTTTTTAACTTAATATAACTTGTTTTGTGTGTTTTTGGTTAGATCCGTACGTATCATTTTCAGTATGCAAGGTGTAAACAGACTCTTCACGAAGCCTTCAAACGAGCCTTCTATTATATTGAACTAGTACCGAACAGTAGCCTAATCAAACTGAGGGTAATTCGTCAATTATAGTCCCAACACAGTAAATGAGTCGCTCGACTTAATTGCCAGACGAGATCTACCAGCCTATGTACCAGTTAGCTGACTAGACAGTAGACAGAATATGGTCACAACTTGTGCCGATAATTTGGTTTGTTCTGGAAAATAAATAATAGTAGATAAGATAAGATAAGATAAGATAAGATTTATTTATTTCTGAGTATATGGTACATTATGATCTTAAAATTAGTCAGTAGTACAAATGCGCGAAGAAATAAAGATGTTTCTCGTTAAAACTTTGAGGGTTGTGGAGGCTAGGCACCAAGCTGGCGTGCCTTGTAAAATATTTTATTCAGTGGCGTCAGGTTAGACTTGATGCTGATTCCAACTTAACTTAAAGGCAATGAAGATTCTGTAACTTAGCGTGTCGATGGTCATCTAAACTGTGTCGGTCGGAGCTACAAGTTTGGCGCTTTCGGTAGCGTCTATCAGTTTCTGCAATGAGTAGACAACAGGACACGCAGGACAACAGTGCCCCATCGTTTGTGGAACAGCACCTCATTTACTCTCCAGGGTCTGCCCTGGAGAGTAAATGTGGTGTTGTCTTTAATTAATCTCCACCTTTGAGCAGGTTTTCCTTGCTATCATTGTGTTCTTTTTTGTATCTTTAGTGCCTAACATGATATCAGAGTTTTTATGTCCCCCATTGGCCTGTCACACGCCGCCAAGAAATATCTCTCAGGCCTGCTGGTTTGACTTCCTCACGAAGATTTCCTATACGGAAGAAAGTGATAATTATGCGATGCGCACATGAATCTGAAACATCAGAAGTGTGAGTCTTGGGTTTGAACTCAAGTTGCTGGAACGACATCACTATATTAGGGTCTCACAAGGCAGAAGAAGGCAGAAAAAGTGCCCCCTTTCTTTCGAACAACTTTTTGTGTTGTGAATGTTTTTAGTGATGATGTCATCACTAAAAACATTTATCAAGAATCTTTATCATAACAAGGAAAACAAAGCAGTAGCGATCCGTCGTTACCTGTCATCGTATAATGACAAAGTGCAGTAATTCCTCTCTTCCTTACCGTAACTAGGGCAAACTAATTTGGGAATCACCTCACAAACAAACCCTTGCGAAGAAACAAGGAGTGTATTTAATGGCGTATTTATTTCCACTTACTCGAGAAAAGTTCGTCTATTAAGAGTATAAGGAAACATAATATTCAATCAATATGTACCTTATTAGAGAGTTGAAAGGTACTATGGGTATAGACAGTGAATATGATCCTGATGTAGGAAAAAAAATGTAGCTTCAATGGAAACAGAAACTGATACCATAGAACCATGAACCATGTTATATTAATTTTAATTTTTTATTGATTAAATTTAACATTTTGTTTTTATTTGTTCTGACATTTATTTCATCATCTACCTAGCCTTGCTAGCAAGTAGCTTCTCGTTCTGTTTTTGGCTTCTAATTCGTTTTTGACCTACTAATTATTATTATTTTTTGTTTTTTACTTTGCTGGACATTACACACAGCGCCATCTAGTGCAACACTTTGCAAGGCTTGTGTCGTGGACACCAGATAGTTGATATATACATATAAACATACATGAACTTGAAATGCGGGGTGAGGCAGGGCGGGTTGACCTCCCCGAGTTTGTTTAACTTGTTTTGCTTTTACCAACTATGCTGGGGTCAGCTTCCACTCTAATCGGATGCAGCTGAATACCAGTATTTTACATGCAGCGACTGCCTATTTGACCTCCACAACCTAGTTAATACTGGGTAATACGAGACCACTTGGTAACACTGGCTGTCAGACTTTTTGGGCCACTGACTACCTGTAACGACTGCCAAAAATGGACAAATGACAGCCGAGGCCAACTGCTTAACGTGCTTTCCGAGGCACGGAGGAAACTCGGTATGTAAGGGCAGTCACCCATCCACAGACCAACCTAGGCAAGCACGGCTTAACTTAACGATCGGCCCGAGTGGCTGTTATTATTTTGCCACGAGCTCCTCACATTTATTTCTAATATTTTATTTTTTATTGTCATTGAATTAACTTTATTTATTTATTAATCAATCAGCTGACTGTTAAAATGACAAAAGTTTTGTATAATTATGATGGTTTTGTATCTAATATGGGTCAATGACCTGAATTAAATGGTTTTTTATTAGTACTAAATAAAAGACTGACTTTTCACGAAGCCGTCAACCAAGCATTCTGTACATCAAACTAAATAACTCTAAAATTATTTTGGTATAAAATCACGTTTTCTACGACTCAATGTCTCTCACTTCAAACATTGTGCTATTTAATGCATTGAATAGTATCTATGGGGTTTGTGGAGTTAATTTCAGTAAAGTAAAAACGTTAAAAACTCGTAAAAAAGTTAGTACTTTGATCTTCGATATCTCCGTAGGTAACAAGAAAGTTCCCAAGTATGGTCTAGAACAAACTAAATGTAAAAATAATTATTATAGCCGTTGAATGTTAAAAAGGAAGTCATTTTTAGCATAGTACAAAATAACATCATTTATTAATTTTGAAGCCGTCATTAGTCATCAAAATTGACAAGTGACACGTTATTCAAATGTGTCAAACCGAAATATCAACATAATTTCTGCGAATTAACCTGTAGCTGATATTTTACTGGTAATTGCAAGTTCCACATAATCAGCCACAGATCGTTAGCTAAATATTCCCTGTACACATACATACATACATATAATGTACAACAAAGTTATATGTATAGAACATACATGAAATTGTACGTAGGTACACAATTTCCGCATTAAGTCCCGAGCTCCAGGTATTTCTGTGCGAATTATTAATGATCCTGCTTAGCTAGTATATTCCTTCATTTCACTGGATAAACTGGCCTATTTTCACAGTGACGGGAGGATTATAAATATAACAACCTCCTTATAATAACCACCACCATCGCCATCATCGGCCTATTAATGTTCCCACTGCTGGGACAGGCCTCCTCTCTACGAGAGGGCAATTATTCCCTCTTCCCTCAACGTAGTTATTAAACTGCGTTGAATTATTATTTGCTAGCAAGTAGCTTCTCGTTCTGTTTTTGGCTTCTAATTCGTTTTTGACCTACCAATTATTATTATTTTTTGTTTTAATTTTGCTGGACATTACACACAGCGCCATCTAGTGCAACACTTTGCAAGGCTTGTGTCGTGGACACCAGATAGTTGATATATACTTTTTGTTTGTATATACATACTTAGTTTTATACATATAAACATACATGAACTTGAAATGCGGGGTGAGGCAGGGTGGGTTGACCACCCCGAGTTTGTTTAACTTGTTTGTTAACCAGCTGATTGGCAGGCTCAGCGGATCTATGGTCGGATGCTCAATAGATGGCAGAATGATCAACAATATTTGTTATGCGGACGACATGGTTCTGCTGGGCCCGTCAGTGAGTGCTCTCAGGAGACTGCTTTTTTTTTTCGGGATGGCGTCTCGCAGTTCAACCTATAAAGGTTGTCGTCTGCTTAACCGGACTATCCTGTGGGTGCCTTGAGTGTAAGGCCTCCAGCCAGGGCATAAAACTTACAAACTAAGCGACTACACGCTAAGGGCACCCCCTGCGGGGTACGGGCCTCGGCTTAGGGCGTCGCTGGAAGAGGACAGCGAGGGTACAGGCTGGATCTGAGTGGTGTCATTATTTAGGGACTGGATTTGGACTACAGGCTCAGCCACACGGGCTGGCACGAGCAAGGGACGGGGAAGGTTTGAATCGGGGCATCGCGACGGGCCTCGACGGCGAGGACGGAATGACGGCTGTTTGCGTCTGTGCTTCTTGAGCGTGCTAGTTTCCTTCCTGCTCTCTTGGAGGAGGGTAATAGCCTCATCGGGTTCGACTAATGCATGTTTTGGGCGGCGGATCTGACTAATTCGCGAGGGTTTGTATCGGGCGGCCTCAGGAGACTGCTGTTCATTTGTGAATCATATGCCCTGTCACATGGACTCAAATACAATGCGAGTAAGAGTGTTTTCATCATATACAGAGCAGGGAACAAGGCTCCCTCAAATGTGCCGCCAGTTAAGATCAGTGGGTCTGTACTCCAGAGGGTAAAACTGTTACTGTTCAGAACCTTCTGTCAATCTTTTTTACACGTGCAGTCTGTGGATCAACTTTACGCGGCGGGCTTACAACGCTCTGCGTGTTCAGTACAATGACGCGCTGAGGGCAGTGTACCTAGGTACTGCAGTGCTTCTGCAATGTTTGCGGACGCTTACATCGACGATTTTTTTCTCCATCATCAGGAAAAGAACTGCATCAATGATGAGCAGGGTCCGTGGAAGCACCAACACTGTCCTCAGAGGGTTAGCGTGCAAAATAATTGACAGTCCGTTTACTGTGTACTGGGCAAGTACACCTGCTCAGAAATAGGAAATATATTGTGTACCTACTGAAGTTTTGTTTGCTATCAAGTTACTAACACCTTTTATTTTACTTTTCTTTATTTATTTTTTTATTTATTTTGTGTACTACTAACAAACTTACTAACGCTTTATTTGTAAAAATGTATGGACTTAATTGTGTCTGAAATAAAGATAATTATAAAGCCAGAGCTGGTATTATCAAGATGCCAGAAATAAGCAATTCATCGTAGACGTGTTGTGTCAGCGGCTTTCCTTTACAGATCCGTTGCAGAAGACAACCGCAAAATCATCATCTAGTATCATCCTTTAGAACCTTTTGTGTAATACCAGTAATTCGGTAAGGAAACTAGACGATGCCACCGTTTAATATTTTCAGCAGAAATCACTGATACTCATACCAAACTCAACCAAAGCTAGAAATAAGCACTTCAAACTTGTTTCAAATCCCTTAACATAGTTCAAACCGCAACATTTCTCAACGGATATAAATCGTAATACTTCAACATACAACCCGACATCATACTAACGATTGCACAGTTGCTAAACAACCGGTAGTTACCATAATTTACGTCATGTTACGACATCACTTACCCTCATGGAAGTCTATGGCCATAGGAACACTTTGGCGCCATCATCATTTGGAGAAGAAGGTTCAAGGCGCCATTTGGACATGTTTATGGTGTTTTCCTTATGGTAAATATGTTTTTGCATAGGGTTATGAAGCTAAAATGTGCTCTTACTATTTTAATATACACATCTTAGGTTTTTACAACCGTAGGTGCTTAGGTTTTGAAAGCTTAAACTTATTCTTGTAGAATGTAGGGTAGATGACAAAAATTCTAATTAGTCCGTCATTTAGATTATTAAAAAATATTTGATTCTATTTTTTTCTTTTGTTCCGAAAAACACAATTGACGAAGATATGACGCTTTTAAAATTCTCAATACGTCACGCCTAGGTATAATTTTTAGAGCGTACTGACATCATGACCCCCACTCCCGAGTTTTAATACGTTTTATCTTTGTTAATATTTATTGATTTACAGAAAAAAAATTACGTGTACATTATTTTCCAGTACTCTAACCGACGGACTAAATAGATTTGTATTTTTTTATTAATTCCGTCATACCTTTACATTCCGCACGAACTAATAAGGAGGTAACAGATTTAAATTTACCTGCTCTGCTACTTATTACAGTGTAGGGCCCTCTTTCGATACAAAAAAAAGGCACGACCATTAATCAATAGTTCAGATTTTTTAAAACAAATAACCAACCTATTTCTGTCCTGATGCAGAGCATAGAGCTCTTCTCAAACAGACGAAGGCTTGAGCATTTACAGCAAAGGTTCCTCAAGTAAAGTTGAGGATTTCAAACTTCTAATTAAAGTGAAACTTTTATTACATCGTCTCAAACTTTTTCGTCTGTGTGTTGCATGTCACGTGACGGTCGGTGGAGTAGGGATAAAGTGAAAGGCGTTACGATAGTATTTTTCTTCCAGACGACCGACTTACAAAGAATTTCTAGGTAATACTTATCTAAAACTTATTCGTGCACTAGTATTTTCAATATTCATATATCGGACACCAGCCCCGAGCATCTTAGAATAACTGGACTGCCAATATCTATAAACCAAAGGATATTGGGTATAAAAATATGCAAGGATTTTTCATTTTATTCTTTGTTTTTGCTGTGACCGCTTGAAAGAAAATGGTTACTTTTAACAAACTGGTGTAAATGCTGAAAGAACCAGTGGATAAATAATAACAGTCGCACTGGTCGAACTCCAAGGTTAAGCCTCGCTGGCCTCCATCCATTACACATCGAGTTTCCTCCGTGCCTCGGAAAGCAGTTAGTCCCAGCTGTTATTTGCAGATTGACAGTCGTTACAGCTAGACAGTGGCTAAGTAGGGTTGTGGAGGTCAGATAGGCAGTAGATTCATATAAAATACTTGTATTCAGTTACATCCTGTTTGACTGGAATCCGACCCTAACGTAATTCGGAAAAGGCTAAGCAGATGATGATCACCTAAATGACACTGCTGATTGTAGGACTAATCCCAATTATGGCCACAAAAACTGTCCTTTGCGGTTATACACGCCTATCACAATTATTTTTATTAAATTAGCCTTGAATGTCCCACTGCTGGGCAAAGGATTCACCCATACCCTTCCAGATAATCTTTCCCTGCGCCACTTCGAGCTAGCTTCCATGATGAGCGTCCTGGTCATCTCGCCATCCGCCATCTTGTCCGTCCTCAGGTTCTAAATTGACAATCCTACTATCCTACTAATATGTATTATATATTATATATCCTACTATATTAATATTATAAATGCGAAAGTTTGTGAGTATGGATGTATGTATGGATGTTTGTTACTCTTTCACGCAAAAACTACTGAACGGATTTGGATGAAATTTTGCACACAGATGGTTTATAACCTGGATTAACACATAGGATACTTTTTATCCCGGTAGTAAGATCCCGTGGGACAATTTCAAACATCACGCGGGCGAAGCCGCTGGCAGAAGCTAGTTAAGAATAAAATTAAATCCCATGTTTCGAACCTAAATGTAACAAATCGCAGGCCCACAAATTCCAACAATCATTAATGATTTTGCAGAACATAAAACCGGCATCATGCAAACACGGTTCTTTGCAAAAACCGTAAAATTTCAAACATAACTCCCTTTTTGTTGAAACCTTTAATAGCTGGGAATTCAATCAATCATCCCTTCACTGAAGCTGACGCGCTACGTTTTTATCCCGTTTAGAATTCAACGAATTTGTACAGGTCCTCTTTACATTCACTTAAAAATCGTACATTTTTAAACAGTTTTTAAAACTGGCAATCATTGCTGTGTTACGTATGTGTGTAGTTTATTTTTAGCATCATGTGAAAGTTCTCATAATTTCAGTATCTCCTTTTGCAGGTTTACTGGAAGAAAGAACCGTGGTCGATTTGGTATGGACCCGGGAATAATCATAGTAAACATAAAGAAAGAAAAGAAAGAAAGGAAAAGCATTTATTGCACAGGACAAAACACATACAAATTAACAGTATTTACAACTAATCAAAATTAAGCATAGACAAGAAAAACAAGAAACGAAACTAGCAGGATCAGTTTAATACATTATTACACACACACTTCACAATATTACGGTTTCACTTTGACAAATTATAATCTACCGAAAAATAATGCGTCATATTGTAAGCAGTATGTTCAGTTGACAATATTTCGATAGTTTACAATCACAATTTACAATGTGACGCTGACATATACATGAATTATTTGTAAATAAAAATAGGCCACTAGAATGATCATCATTCTCCTCTTCTTCTCCCAGTGTATTTAGAGGTAGGTGTATACCTTCCTTTTATATACTTCTCTGTTACTCGACTTTTCAAGAGGTCCCCCTGTCTACCTAAATCAACTTTCACAAAATCCATCCATCATTTCATATACCCATCCACTCAAACTCAAAACTATCCATCAGAATGGTCAACGGGTCATAGGTTTGTATAAGACACGTATGAAGTAAATAAAAGGTTCCTGAAGAAAACAACATTTATTCGATAAGGAAACATGCAAAGCCTTTATAGATATAGATATTTTAGACTCAGCTACCACTCAAAGTGGTATACAACTATTTATATTAATATAATATTCTTGTAACTCTGTCACATTTTCATTTGTTTTCTTGTGACAAAGATTTTTTAACATTTAATGATCCTTAATCACTGTAGTACATCGATAGAACTTAATATATAAATTAGGTACGTTACATTGGACATCTGCTACATAGATAGATCAAAAATACAACATCGTGTAAATATATTTAATTACTAATATATGTATAGACAATAACCACTTACATACTAATATTTTAAAAATGAGCATACATGTGTTCTGAGCGGTGTCGATTTGTCACAATTATCAATTTTTGGTTGAGAGCAGGAAAATTTCGGAAAAAAACCTGAAATGTTGATTACTTCGAAACCACTCAGATAGGACCCCTAGATATCGGGGTTAAATTTGTTGCAAATGAGCTTTAGTATCATCCATTCCAAGGCCTGCACCCAATTACCTATCACCCTGTATAAGGTAAAGGAGATATTTTTTTCTGTTCGAAGATTAGGCCACCCACATAAATTGTAGCATTTAATAATGAAACGCACATTGATTTCTTCCTTAGAACCTCTAAATTACAGTGGTTAAATAAGCTAAGCCGTAAACCAAAATAAACAGAAAAAGTAAATGTCAAAAAAATGAAGTTTTCTGTCAACCACTAAAACAAAAGATTTATAACGTTCCGTACCACGTTGATTGTTAAACCATCTATGTGATTTTAGTGTAAACCTTTAAAATAGCATTAAAAATTCTCACAGTTTAATTATTTTTATTTTATATTCTATTCTGATTCTATTATAATTATAACAGATATGATTACCAATGGGTAAGTACCGTCCTTTTTTTAGTAAACGGAATAAGTATTTTCTGTCAAATGACATTTACCACAGCAGGAATAATTTGACTCGTAACACAATTTAATACTATAGTAAAATGGTTACTTTTTTTTAGTGTAATATGAATAATAAATGCAACGACCAGGTGGGCCCAAAAAATTGTTTCCTTTAAGTTTAAGCTCATAAAACACTGACACGCAATCAAATCAGTATATCTCAATCTGATCAAAAACATAACATGAAATTTTTTTCAAAAATTTCAATCGAGAGGATGGCTTCAAATTGTCGAGTACGTGGAATCCAGTTTTGAGTATGCTCAAAAGTAGCAGCCGGCATCATACAAAAAACTCCACAAAACTTGGTGATACTGTGAGTGCGTTTTGTCGTGACTTAGTTTCGAGTTCCAATAGTGCGCGTAGCAAAAGACAAAGAAAGAGGGTAGACAGATTTGTCTGCTCGTAACAATTTATTATCCATCCACCCGCATACTCCAGTCAACCCGCGATCATGGCGCTTGCAACAGCGTCGAAATATCGGGTGCTCAACATTAAAAATAATCACGGAAGATATCCCTTAAGTGACAATATAAGTTTAGTTTTAAACCGTGAAAGCCTAAAACAGTGTTTAATGAGTGACAGTGACTCAAAAATTGACATGAACTGAACACTCCGGCAGATATCGTAAATGCAGCGACGAATGCAACTATTTGCTTCTGTATATGTTTAATTTATTTTTTATTGCATTACACTGGTAACAATGCTGGTCATTTCCCTATGGTTCCTGAACCCATCATAGAGCCCTTATGATATTTGGGTAGATAAAGTAGTGTATGCAACTATACATAATTAGGCATTATGCACAGTCGCATAAACTACTATTAAATACATAAAACGACTTGTCCATCGCACGGCAACATAATCAAAACTCCTTATTGAAAATAGCGCTAGCGGGTCTAATAAGGTTGTTTTTGCAATACAAAGACAAACGTTTATTTTTAGAATACGGTAGGCACAAACTTGTTAAATAAAAATAGCATGGTTCAAGGCATATCCGCCGCTAGACGCGACATAATTATGAATATTAACACTCAAATACATACAAATATTACACTTGATAGGTACGCAAAAATTAAAATATTACACTTAAGTGTTAATATTTTAATTTTTGCGTACATATGCTTAACCTTAACTTACTAACACTCTGATAAAGCAAAACTTTGTCATTTGCATTTGCCATTTTGTTTTTTCACAAAAAAAATTGTCCTAAGAATTTGCAAAAAAAGAGCCTTAAAAATCTGTCATTGGTCGGGAAACCTATACAAAACAAAGCCATGTATTGATGTGCCGAACTCAAAATAAATTATTTAAAAACTAGATTATTTAGTATACATATACATAAGGTTTTTTTCAAGTACTTAATTTAAACTAATCGTTGTTTGTTGAAAAGTATTTAATCAAATTTTGAATTTCATTCTCTTAATATAACAACCATAAAATTCGAGATAAGTAACACTTGTATAATTATGTTAATCATTTACTTGATAAGAAGCCTTCATTATCAGTTTATCTTGATGTTTTAAGTAATCGAAAATACAAATAAAAATCATTTTTTTTCCCTTCATATAAATGTGAAGTGAAATTCTCTTTACAGATAAAATCACTACATAGTATAAAACAAAGTCACTTTCTCTGTCACTATGTCCCTATGTATGCTTAGATCTTTAAAACGACGCAACGAATTTTGATGCGGTTATTTTAATGAATAGAGTTATTCAAGAGGAAGGTTTATATGTATAATACATGCATATTATAGTAGAGAAAAGCCGAGAAATTTAAAGATTTGTAATGTGATGTCGTAACAAACATATTTTTCTGCGTTTACATTGCAAACGCTGGCTTTAAGTACTTCGGAATTGTATATTTTAAATGATAGATGAATAAAAAATCCGTGACAGCATATGTTTATCTCCTAAGGATAACCCACAGTAACCATTTTTATCTTTTACATATTACAAAAAAAAAGAGTTATTTACCAAGCTATTTTAAACGATACAGTATCATTCCTTATCCAATAAAATACATTAAATACGTTGTGCGTTTCATGTAGATCAAAATTGCCCTTTACAGCATGTGATTTAAATGAATGTTTTCGAAGATATTACAGATTTAAACATTTCGGGACGTAGCATTGTACCCGTGCGAAGCCGGGCGGGTCGCTAATTAAATATCAAACATTACCTGACTTTCGTAGAAGACACTTACATTAATTTCACAACAATGTAAACATTTCTTTGTTCTAAATAATTATTTATTTTACAATTTATTTACTTCTGTTTCATTTTGGAACACATTTTTTTTATTTTTTATTTTATATTGACTACTCCCTCAATTATACGTTTTACACATAAACATCGATATAGAGAAAACATGTAGATAGATTTATTTATTTATAATTAATTGACTATTTTACGTATTCAAAGGGAAATTCGTAAAATGAACACTAGATTTTTAGTTTATAGGGTTACCCTGGTTGCGTAAAAATGCAAGTTCAAGCTCGTTTTTTTTTTCTTTAACGTTTTAAAATTTACTTACAATATGATGTCCACAATCCACACTACGTATACACATACAATGATATATCAATACATTAAGAATTGCGCAAATATCATTAAACATTCGATATCAGCAAGAAAAGTTGTAGTTATTTATAATATCTACAAAGTTTATTTTGTTATGTAATTCGTTCGCTTTGACTCAGAAAACGCATCAGGTAATACGCACTAAACCTTAATATCAAAGGTCGTGGCGATGAAATAATTCGCAGAACTTCCCGACAAAACATAACTACCAATGAAATGCATAGGCAGGAGGCACATCAGCGCCATTGCTATATAGCGGCGCGCGGCGGCGTCGCTCCGAACTACACAAAGCTACTACGACTGAAACATCTTGATACTTTACCCGAATAAAATAACTAGTGTAATAAAACTGTTTGATTGAACTCATTGGACTCGGCTATAATGCAGCGTCATCATTATTTGCCAGGACGCAGCGTATAAATGAAATCACGCAAACAAGTGCTTAATTTGCAATACTTTGGTTGTTTTTGCTTTGTAACTCACGTATACTGCATGCCCTCTCATGTTTCAGCATGTTGTCTTTGCGGTTGTGATCCTTTCTACAGTACCTGCAGTTGTAGATTATTTTGAAAGAGGAGTGCTTGGAGGTTTTGTGGCGGATCAGCTCGGAAGGGCGGCCGAATGTCCACCTGCAAAATGGCTCGTCGCATTTGTACGGCTTCAAACCGCTGTGCGTCGCCTTGTGGCTTTTAAAGCTTTTGTATTTTAAGGTCTTATTGCAGCCCGGAAAATCGCAGTTCATCGGAATCCTACTTGCACGTGGTTGGCGTTTCTTCGCGAGTGGTTTGATTCGCAGCACTGACACCGGGATCTTCTCCGGCGCACTCTCGCTTCCTTCTTCTTGCTGAAGCGGCATCATTTGAGGTGAAATTGCTGGTAATGGTGGCGGTGTTGGCGGTGATTGGGGGGATGGTGGCGGCGGTGGTGGCGGTGTTGGCGGTGATGGCAGTGGAACTGGTGATTGTGATAGCTGTTGTTGGTTATTGGATGAAATGTCAATCACATCTGTGGAGGTTCCCTCTGTTGTACTAGTTTCCACCACTGGCCTATCACTTGTATCGCTAATTGCTGGCTCGTTTGAAGCGCTGAGGTTTGTATGAGTGTTATCGGTATATCTGTCAAGAGATGATTGAAGTTGAGATGAGAACAATGCTGACATTGGTCGCACCCACACCCTCAGCTGAGGAAGATATCTATATGCTGGATAAATTCTCTCTTGGGAAGGATCGTCATCCTGGGGCTGCTCCTCTTGTGATATATCTTCATACTGGATTGGTTCTGGCTGGTTCAGATTTTGATTTGGCTCTACTTGGGGAGAGATATCCCACTCGGGCCCCTGGTCGTCGATATCATCGATAGACGAGAGCGGTTCCTCTTGAGGTAAATTTCCAAAGCCTTCCTCGACCGTTTCCTTGACGACGGCGAAATCTAGTGGCGCCTGAGAAAATCTTAACGAAATCGGCGTCCCCCCTATATATCTCGTCATTTCACGGCGTGTAAATTGCCAGGATTCATTTCGGAACGGTTCATTAGGATCTTGATAGTAGTCAGAGAAATCTACCAACTCACTAATTCGGCTACCGCTAGGTAGTGCGTCGGAAGGATATCGCTCCATTATCGATCGACTGCAGACTAACGCGCGGCGCGAGGTGCTTCTACACCGGTCACCGAACGACTGTTATATTGAGATGCTGCAACGTATCACCGGGATCCGGCAAAACAGCGTGGGTAGTACACACTACCAACGTTATTCTGCCGTATTATAATCCGGCCATTTCTTACATAACGTTGAGGTTATATGCATAGAACCAGCAAAAAATATAGTGAGAAGGCTTATGTCCCAACAGTGGGAACATTAATAGAAAATTTCCGTTTTTTTTTTTTAATTTTTCCGACTCATCATATTGAGACCTTCCTCGAGGAAGAGTTTTGGCCGAAGGGTGTCATATATCGGCGATTCCGCGGAAGGCTACGCGACACCACGCAGCGCAGCATGACGCCGTCTCTTCGTGTGCAATAGTTTATTTATGTTTAGTGGTTTTTATTAATATGTATGTTAGTCTGTAAGGTATATGTGATATGGGTCTTTTGTTACCTGAATTAAATGATATATTATTATATTATTATTATTTATTATTTTAATAGGCTGATGATGATGATGAACCAAAAACTGAAATTGATTTTTGAGTTTAATAATCACTACTTATAATAAAATAAAGCTCCGCGACGCGTCTGTCTGTCCCTAGTCCCTATGTATGCTTAGATCTTTAAAACTACGCAGCGGATTTTGATGCAGGTTTTTTTGATAGACAGAGTGATTCACGAGAAAGGTTTTAGTGTATTTTTTGCGCGGACGAAGCCGCGGGCATCAGCTAGTAATTAATAAAATTACTGTTTGAGATTATAATAAGGATAATATCTGGGAAGGAATAACGAAAGTTACCCCTTGAAAGGGATTTCAGTTTGCATGATAGTTTGTAATTTTTTGTAGATGTGAAATCCTCATCAAGTACACGATTTTAAACATTTTGTTCGTCAGTGAAAAATATGTTATTAAACATTCATTTTAATGTGCTGTTAATTACATTTTGCAATGCAATTAATAGACCACATTCATGTTTCATCAACTTGACTCGACGTAAACGTGACTCGACGTAATAATGAATGCTGGAAAGCATTCATTTTTACGTCAAGTTACTTGTGTGTATGATTTATGTTTATAATGATGAATATTATGTTTAGAATCTTCGTTTGACGACTTCATGAAAAGTCTGTTTCCGACTTGTATATTATACGAGCTATATAAAATGCCACTATCATAATTTAGTCGGGTAATACTGACAGAAGACTTCGTTAGTACTTTTGTCTCGTTTACTCTTACTTCTGAATCTATAAATGTGTCCTTGTCATACTAGTATTACCATGTATTGACGTGGCTAATAACGTTATTTTCTCCAACAAAGACTAGGAGTTTCAACTCTCGCACATTTTAAAATGACGTGCTTCTAAGTGGGCTGATAATATTATATTTGTACTGCAAAATGCTGCTCTTGTGAGATTTTAGGTATTGATTTCACCTGTTGTATACTGCAAACGTGGAGTTTAGCTCTGAATATCTTTCATTCAACTTGGTTTTATTTAGTTCAAATCGATAAGTTTAATCAAAGTCAAAGTATTTATTAGTGTGCTTTTTGGTATCATACAAAAAGCACACTAATAAATAATTTGACTTTGACTTTGACGAATCTAGGTCATTGATATTGGCTATATGTATACCCGTGTAAATTATCTGAATTGGAACGGTTGTCGGAATTCTAACATTAGTTTCGATCGTGATACATATCGTGACAACTTCAACATCATAGTCGGTAACTCTCTGTGAAATGATTGTTTTTAGACAGAATTTCTAGAATTGACTGTGATCCAAGAGCATTACGCTGACACTTCAAGTAACTTATCTGTGCAGGCGGGAAAACGCAGAACTAAACTAAATGTACCAAGTTTGACACATCAATGCGTTTTTGCTTGACAAGCAGCGCCACCATGAAATGCACACTTAAAGTGGTCAAACTATGCTTACACATCATCAGCCTATAATGTTCCCACGGCTGGGACAGGCCACCTCTCTATGATAGGGAATGGGCTATAATCCACCACGCGGGCCCAGTGCGGGTTGGTAGATGTCACATGTCTCCGAATTTTTGGTACTAAGACATGTCGGTTTCCTCACGATGTTTTCCTTCACCGTTTTTGAGAGCAGCGGTGATGAAATAAATTACACAAAGTAATACGCCTGTCTCACGACTTACTGCTCGGAAAAAAACTAAAACTATAGCTGTACTAAAAAGTTATTCAGCTAAAATTCGAACCCCACTAAATGACTTTTCGAAAAGAACCGCTAAAATAACGTTCAGGACGTTTTGTTGGTACAGGAGGAGCTCAGGGATTTATAATAACGGCCGCTTGGGTCAATCCATTACATACTAAGTTTCGTCCGTGCCTTGGAAAGCACGTTAAGCAGTTGGTCCCGGCTGTCATTTGTAGATCTTCGACGGTCTTTACAGGTAGTCAGCGGCCCAAAAAAGTCTAACAACCAGTCTTACCGAGGGGTAGTATTACCCAGTACTAAGCTGGGTTGTGGAGGTCAGATAGACGGTCGTTTTGTTTAAAATACTGGTATTTAGCTGCATCCCGTTTGACAGGAAGCCGATCTCAACATATTTGGGAAAAGGCTAGGCTGATGATGACGTTTTGTTGGTACAGAGTAATAGATGTCGCCACTATTCAATATTAGTTATCAAATTACTGTGCAAGTCAGCCCTCTTTTCCCTTTGTTATAAGTATTCTACAGGTGTGACCCTTGAATTTTGAATGGGATCCTTCGAAAACGATGTATCCCTCTAACCATTTTTTTGGCAAATATTCACTACTGTAATTTTATTTAAACAAATGAATATCCTGTACATGCATGCATAATCACCGCAATTTACTTCAACACAATCAAAATTCGCCTGCGGTTTATCCCAGGCATTTCATTCTGCCCAATATGTACGTAAATAATGTACATTCTATAATATAACCTTATATACGCAGGTATGAATGCGTCATTCATTTTGCAAGCATTTCGCGTCAAACTTCCATGGATCGCAAAGCTGAATGCTGGTTGAGTTATTCCTGACATTATCTGTATTGAAATCAAACAGTTGAATGCCGCCGTCATATGTGTGGTTAGGGTTGACACTTCGTCTTTGGGTTTTAATTAAAGAAATAATTAAGTCGTAAGTAACTTCAATTAATTAATCGATTGAATGAATTGAATGATATTTTTACGTTTATTAATTATTTCTTTGCTTTTACTATTTTGTCGGGTTCAATTGTATTTTTCTTGTATACTTATGGGTATTTTGGCCTGCAATAAAACACTTTTTTTATTAACTACGGTCAAAATAAAAACATGCGGGGCAGTCTTTGGAGACTGACGATAGAAGTGAAAACTCGTAGCCAATCCACTACGGCTACGTCGTACTGGATCGGCTACGAGTGCCAAGAAGCGTTAAGTGACAGTCACGCGAGTTCCATGATTTTTGTTCACTCAAAAAGTGCTCAACGCGCCTAAAGAAGTTTTCACTTTAAAAAACGTTTATTATAAACTAGAACTAGAACTAGACGAAGTTGCGTGGGTCAGCACCCACGCAACTTCGTCTGCGTCACATAAGAGAGAAAAACGAAAGGAAAAAAAACCTGTTTTTGCAACATTATTCATTCCTGCTCCGCTCCTAATAGTCGTAGCGTGATGTTATATAACCTTCCTCGATAAATGGACTATCTAACACAAAAGATTTTTTCAATTCGAACCAGTAGATCCTGAGATTAGCGCGTTCAACCAAACAAACAAACAAACTCTTCTGCTTTATACGAGTAATATTATTATAAATTATAAAATATAATTATAATATTATAATTATGGTCCGCCGGCCCCTTAAGTCCATTTATTCTCAACCGAATTTGAATTGGTGACTTTTGATTTGGTTTTGAAATTTTAGAACTTCTACATTACATCATTATCTCCAAAACCAGCAACCCTACACGGCATCAATTAAAATGTGTATCGGTGGCTCGTCATAGTTTTGAATGCATGAATGTTAGACGGCGGCCGCGGCGATAATTGTCGGTCAAATGCGGATGCGTCGGTGTTACGTCACACATTCACACCTGCATATCATATGCATATGCAATTCGTATGCATATTGCATATGACGTGAAGCGTGGGCTGTGTAAAGCATTGTATTGTGATTTTCTGGTAATATGCATTGCATTAATTAATACTGTGTTGGAGTTTGGAATGGCTTTTGTAGGGTTTGGTGTTTAATTATTTTTTTTTAATGTCAAGAATGGCTGTAGGTATATCGAAAGGATATAGATTGTATATTACTTTGATAATTATAACTGTCAATTTTTCGATTTTATCATTTTTGCTTACTGACTTTTTGATCTTTTTTTTAAGTGTTTTTCATAGCTTTTCGTGGTTGTTCCAATTCCAATAAAAATTCGCACCATTTAATTTTAGTTGGTTTTGTGCAACATGCTAAGTTGAAGCCTTTTTGGTATTATTGGTTTTGTTTATTTATTCGTATTGTAAAAAAAAATGAAACCCGGTCATAAAACTCGCCTTAAAAACCGTAGTCGTTTTCTCAAATAAATAAATACACCATGACCTAAAGTGAGAAAACGTGATTACTCTGCCGGGTCCCTTTCAATGCAAAAGGACAGTGGTATTGAAAGCTAATGGTCTACCTAATGTCTCCGGTCGGAAACGCGCCGTCTGATGGATCGTTCAGATTTTTAAACCACACGATTAATGAACTGGTCATAGGGAACATTTATCTTTTGTGCGAGTTAGGGTGGAAAAAACCGAAAAATGTTTTTGGAAAGTGTTAAAACATGTTCCTGTTCATCACGTCTGAAATCCCTATAAACTTAATTGGACGTGTTTCATTCAAGTCTCCTGTTATGCTTAGTTTCATAGAGTCAGAGATGAGCCTACTGGCAA
This sequence comes from Xestia c-nigrum, assembly GCA_916618015.1. NCBI lineage: Eukaryota > Metazoa > Arthropoda > Insecta > Lepidoptera > Noctuidae > Xestia > Xestia c-nigrum. The sequence continues at coordinate 4,128,180 of OU745245.1, read as the reverse complement.
ATCGAACTTTCATCACCGAACTGCCATTGAGAATTTTCTACTAAATACCTTATAACACTCTGCTCAATGCCCTGGGGCCTAATTCTGCTATTTTAATAAATTTGTCACTCCAACACGATTCCATTTTCATCCCATTGTCATTTTGCTTAAAGTTCGAAATCTGCTAAATTCAGAATGGTCGGTCGATGGTCTTGTAATTAAATTGTGTTTTAACGGCATTTTCGTATTGCCATTATTATAAAACCATTCGTACACATGTTTTTCGAAATCCACTACTAAATGCGAACATTTATTCATGCCAGATTTCATGTACGAGATTAATATTCTATGACATTTCTTTCAATGGAGTGTCAGTGGTTGTTCACTGAGAAGTCAGAATGACGCCATTATATTAATAATAATAATAATAATAAAAAGTGTTTATTTCTCACCACAAGCCAAAAAATACAAACAATATTTACACATATGCAGTAGCCAACGTATTTTGGTTGTGGATCGCTGGTGCCTGTGGTAGGTAGTAACACCTGTAATACAGGTCACCAGGTCCCCACCTGTTTAGAGTTACACATTTGATAGCTTACATCTGGTATCACAGCAAATAACAAAAGTTTCAAACAATTTGTGAGCTTATTAAAATAACAAGAAACAAAAGAGAGTAGTATTAAACAAATTAAAAAGTTAAAAGGATGTATGGGTTGATGAATGTAGGTTTGTGTGTGTGTGTGTGTATGCGCGTGAGTGTATGTGTGTATGTTTATTTGTTGGAGAGAGTGTTAGTGGATGCGTTTGATTAGACTAACACGTTAAAGAGAGCTTCCGTGGCAGTATATGTTTGGCTTTGTAGCCAGGAATGTAAAGCTATTTTACAATTATGTTTGTTCAATGAGTGTAGGGAAAGAATTTGGTTTAGTTTATTGTAAAGATAGGGTCCGAGGAAAACAAAGAATCTTTGACTAAAAGAAGTTCTAAGAGGAGTAGTTAAGGCAACTAGACGACGTTTCTATGATTTGTTTGTTGAGAAAAGATGGAAATAGAATGTTGCTTAATAGCAGTGGTCAATACAAACAATTGCCTAACCGTAAGGACTTGACAATATTCATAGAGCTTGACGGTAGGATAAAGCCTTGGCTTGAAACAGCACACCTTAAGAACCGCTCTCTGCGCACGTTCAATCTGAATATAGTGGGACTTGGCTGCCCCGCCCCAGGACGACAATAGACCAGAATTGACTGACATAGTGCCTGATATGTCATTTTCATGACAACAGCATCTGCTGAATTGCGTAGTTGTTTAAAAATGTACATTAGTTTGCGCACTCTATTTGATAGAAGTATTATGTACTCTTTGAAAGTAAGGTTGCAGTCAATCACTATGCCAAGATACTTTATCGAGGTGACTCGTTCAATGTTACTGTGATCATGGGTGCCAATGCCGTCGCTATTACCATTAGATAGTGTCACTTGGGAAGTAACATTTAGTGAGCTTGTAACGGACACATTGGTATTTCGAAAAATTTATTATTTTTGTTTTCGATATGTTTAGGGTAAGCAAATTGTTCTTAAGCCATTCACTGACTGTATCGAAACCTTTCTGAGCAAGGCGATATGCCTCCTCCCAGTTATCTGACGCAAATACGAGTGCTGTATCGTCCGCATAGGAAAATATTTTACCGTTTTCCAGACTGAGGCAGCACAGGTCATTCATGTAGATTAAAAATAAAGTGGGGCCAAGAATACTGCCCTGTGGCACACCAAAAGCTACATTCAGATCACTGCTGGAGTAAGTTCCAATTTTGGCACTCTGTGTTCTATTTGTAAGATAGCTCTGAAACAAGGATAGCTGGGTACCTTGTATACCCCATATATTAGTAGTTTACTAAACTTGTCAAAACTTGACAGAACTTGGTCGTTATGGCTTCAATGACCGCCTATTCTGACACTATCGTAATAGCAGAATCGAGGCCCTAGATGTCAAACCCACATATCTAAAGATGTCGGTGTTATGTTACAAAATGGTGTGATGAACTAGCAAAAGACGGCTTGACGGGTAGTTACGAATATCTTCGTCCATATATTTTTGTTGTTGTGCCTTATTAACGTTCTACCTCCTACATTTTTCTTATCAGGTGAAAAGAACGACTTTTCTCTTGCAATCCCCTCACCAGATGGAGAGATTCCTACGAAAAAACCAAGCTTGGAAAATGATCATATTAAGCAGCAAACGATATGTAGCTGAGTTCTAAGGATAATTATTTTAAGTGGGCCTGAATTTAGACGAACCCTGTCAAAAACATTTTAATCAAAATTCCAAATAACTATAGTTTAATCACTGCACAAAATGTCAACCAAAAGTAATTTACCAAAACCGCTTACACGTGAAAAAGCTTGATGGCATTAACGGCATTACATAATAAATGCAACAGAATAGAGTAGACCGCTCACTCTCCACTCACCACGTCCACCGCAATACAGCTCGTCATATCGTTCATTTTCTGCAGGGGAGATCGTTATTTCAACCTAGAGTTTACATTTGCAGTATTACTGGTTCCATGTAAAAACTAGTTTAGAACGAAGATTTTGCATTGAATAACTGTTGATTTAGTATTTTAGGTAGACTTGCATTGAAAAAGCTTCTTTTTCTCCTAAATGTAACTGTTTTAATAACCTACTTCTAAAAAAGGGAGAGGTGATTTATTCCACCATATTTTTTAACTGAACAACCAAACACAAATTGTCCTCTTTCTAATCATTTCCATGTTACTTGGGGTGCATTCCGAGATATGAAATAATCACTCACAGCGCTCACATCAATATTTTGTATTCCAATTTAGTTTTCACGATTATGACAGCTAAGATCTGTCATTAGGTCATTTGACAGCGCTCACGGTGATATTACTTTGGGGCATGGTCGATTGGTCGGTGTAATCGCAAGATGGCGCGTGTCATGACGTCATCTATGACGACTCAAGGAACATCGATACCGCGCTTGTGGTCGCGCTCACGGTAATTCGGAACGGGTTTGTGGACGCTCATATCGTTTCCAGCCTATCTCGGAACGCGGCCTTGAAATAGGCGCAACACGTTTTTTTTACCATTCTTTCTCATAAACCGTCACGCTATCATTTTCTCGTTAAGCATGCCATTTAAAACTATCAATCGTTTCACCACCATCCCTAGTTTTGTAGTGCCTAAAAAAAGAGGTGGCTATGTCGCCCACCAGCATTTTTTTTTATTAATTTATGTTCACCGATTTTTCTGTCATTACTGGTTCGATTTAAGTGATTCATTTTCATATCTATACTAATATTATAAAGCAGAAGAGTTTGTTTGTTTGTTTGGTTGAACGCGCTAATCTCAGGAACTACCGGGTCGAACTGAAAAAATCTTTTTGCGTTGGATAGTCCATTTATCAAAGAAGGCTATAGGCTATATAACATCATGCTATGACCATAAGGAGCGGAGCAGGAATGAAAAATATTGCAAAAACGGGTTTTTTTTTTCCTTTCGTTTTTCTCTCTTATGTGACGCAGACGAAGTTGCGTGGGTCAGCTAGTTTGAACGAGATCTAGTTATTGGTTTTTTTTTAATACGTCATAAATCGTAAACAGCAATTTACCTTTCATTCAATCTGCTACGGAACCCTTAATGGGCGAATCCGACTCGCACTTGTTTTTTTTTTGTTCGTCAGTATTATTTTTTTGCAAAAAAAGTGTATCGGAAACGATCACAGGTCGTTCTATACCCAAGTATGATTACTATAACTGAAGGTTTATCACGCCTCCATTGAAAACCCAATATTACCCAATCACCCATTCACTAAAGGTATTTCCATGAGATTACAAAATCCCGTAATCACAAGCACAACTCAGGAGAATATAATAATTATTTTTAATCACCGATTCCTGGATTACAAAGGTTCATTGTGAAAGTGTCACCCTTAGGATTAGCGTTATTTATATTATGATACGAGGGTCCTTTTGTTTATGAATAGTGCGATAGGGTAAGCGGTATTTATGTAGGTCAGTAATTGGATGGGTTTCGCGATTATGTTTAGATAAATGGAGAGATAACATTGAAGATGATGTTGTTAATGAGTTTGGCTCATAAACTGTTAGTTGTGATTGCTTTATCTATGCCAAGTAACGTTATTATTGTGTTGAATTATGTGTTTGTGTGTTTTTGTCTAACGTTATTGGAAACTTAATATTATAAAGGGAAAAGATTTGATTTTTTGTTTGTTTGTTACGATTTAACTACTCAACAGATTTAAAAAATTCTTGCACCAATATTTACCGAGTAACATAGGCTATAATTAATAATGTTATCGTGCCAATTACGAAGTCGTGGGTGAAGTGTTAGTTGGAAATAAAAATAAATCAAAAAAGTGAAAAATAACTTTAGCTTCTGAAGTCGGTGACCTTTGTTTTTATTTTATTTGTCACCGACTACAGAAGCTAAAGTAATTTTTTACTTTTTCACTTTTTAATGGTTCACTTGTACTTGATATACATGGAAAGTGCATACCGTTACAATTTCAACAAGCCCAAACACGACTAGGATACATTGTCTCATTAAGGAGTTCCGTGACTCTTGGCTTCATCATCACATCTGATGGTAGAATGGTTCTTATCAAACGCAAATGCTTCACTTGTTGTAGAAAATACCAAAATTAAAACACGTTATCATATAAAATTTGAAGAGTTCCCTCGATTTCGCCAAGATTCCATCATCAGATCCCGACTTGGTGGCTATGGGGACCATTTGAAAAGAATACCCTTTCCAACAAAAAATGAATTTTTCAAATCGTTTTGCAAGCGACGGAGTTATGCCCGAACAAACATAAAAAAAATAGAAACATACGAATTGAGAACCTCCTCCTTTTTTAGAAGTCGGTTATAAAGGCATCATGTTATGTTATTCTGTGTGAGAAAAGTCCTATAAACAAAGTTGACCCTCTTTCGTTTCTTGTAACATTTTTGTCGAAACCATATCTACAGACTGGAGATTATGTCTACTAGTAATATATTATTGGTCTACTATTGTTACTAAACTTGAGGACCTTGAGAAAGGTTCGATCTATCAGCGATAACAATATATAAACGCCCATTAAAATATATGGACAAACTTTTAGAAATCATTCAGTCCATGGATCAAAATAAAGACAATGGTCAAAAAAATGAAATAAGGAAAACGCCGTAGATTCTTGAAAAATAAATTATTCATCTAACAAAAATACACTAAAAATGTTGGTTAACCGGTGCATAAACACATCCATGTTTTTGTATTCTCAGTATTTCTTTTTGCTTGGATATCTTTGGTTTGCTGTGTTAAATTTTGTCTATCTATTTTAAAGGGACCTTATGTATAAAGGGTATAAAACACCTCTTCACGGAGCCGAAAGGCACTTGTTCTCCCCGTCATTGCGATCATTTTTTTTTTCTACACTATACCTACGGAGATATGGGGGGTCAAAGTTAAAACTTTTGACCAATTTTCTTTTTAAATATAAGTTTTTTTGTAAGATTTTGACTTTTAACACCTCCACGACCCCCGTACTATTCAACCCATCCATCAGCATAATGTTTTAAGTGCGTTACATTGAGTTCTACCACAAAACATGGTTTATAACCTCAAAAAAAAAGTTGTTGCCCAGCAATAATTTTTGCGTAAAGTTACTTAGTTTGATGTACAGAATGCTTGGTTAACGGCTTTGTGATGAGGTGGTTTACACCCCCCCCCCCCCCCTGTATATATTCTTTCAACATAAATTATTTCCCTAATCAGGACTTTGTAACAATATTTTGATTGATAAGAGTGTTCATGAAGTTTCTTGCCCAATCTTCTCCATAGAGATCTACGCTTTGGTATGAGCAATGGCAATACTTTCACAAGTTATATTGTGCATGACTTTAGCTTCGCCTCCTTTGTTTTTCTGACATTGCAACATAAAGTATATCTGTGTTATCTGTGAAAATATCGTAGAACTGTCATGTGTCATGTTGTCTCTGCTACTGTTAAAATCGTCAATTAGCCGCCATAAACTATAATCTCTCCTTCCCACGAATATAGTTACTAAAAACAGTGAAAATTCTATTTTATTAATTTGATCACAACCAGACATTCAAAAGTGCCTGTTACAGTCTTATTGAAAGAAATGCTTTGAGTTGGAGTTTTCGACCCCATTGAGTAAAATATGTACTAAGCACTATATTACAGCAACACAAAACAATTTCAACAATTACCTATCCTCTTACGTTTCACAAATTCCCAATCAAAATAAAACAATAAATATAAACAAGAAACCCCAGCTGTTGTTCGCTCACGTTTATTTTCGTTCCGACGTTGACAAATACATTTAATTTGCCACTCAAAGGCGCTTAAGATTTAATACTCTCAATCATCAATCATATTTTTTTAAAGGACCAAATTAATTATTGTTTGGGTATTTCGTTTTCGTCTTTGTACCCAATTTATTGTACATTTAATGGAAATATTGGCTTCGGTTTTATTTTAAGACTTTGTCATTTGTCTTTAGTGTTTGAAGGACCAAAATATTTGATCTAAAAATAGTGGAAAAATGTAGGAGATTTTATACATTGAATGGAAATATTGGGTTCAGTTTTATTTTTAGACTGTTTCATTGGTATTTTAATGGAAGGACCAAAATATTAACAGATTTAAAAATAGTGGAAAACTATAGGAGATTTTTTAAAATTAGAGATAAACTTGTGCCTTAGTTGCAACGCGGGTTGGTCTCTTATGTTAATCCACGGTCGGGTTGGTAAGTGGATGCATTACTACGCCCAACATACCGAGAACCCTAAGTGCAGGCTAAACTGTTGATCTCGACTGTCAATTGTAGATCTTTGACAGTCGCCATCATGGGTCAGACTGGTCCGACAGTCTGATAACGAGTAGGTCGTCTTTCCAAGAAATGTTCCGTTGCCTACTCAGTTACTGGTTTTAGCCCGTGAAAATTTAAAGCCTGTTTCCACACAGCCTCCGACAAATACAAATGTTAGGTTCTAAATTTCTAGCCAAAAGGAAAGCTTTAAATTAAACAAATGCAAAGTTTCTAGCACTTAAGCACTTACAGGTAATACAGTACGAGTACTTAGCAAATAACAAACGAAACGCTACTTGAGAAACGAACATGCTTAAGGCCCATCCACAACTTCGTGTAATGCAACTTGCGCCGAGTGAAACGTTCGTGTTCGTGTTCGTTCCTGTTTTATTTGTTCGCCCACAGCTGCTGTCAAGAGATGCTAGACACTTGAGCGGATAGCTTGTAGTCACAAAATAATAATACTTGTATAAACATGAAATATTTCAACTAGAAGTTAATTGTTGTGATCGGCTCATACACGATTGCAAAGAGTCTATAGCGTGCTTCAGGTAACGTTACCTGTGAGAGAGTCGGGGTGACACTGGGACAAGTGATTACGTTTTATTCGTATAGGGTAGCTTAATTAGAAGTGTAGTGGATTACTCTAACCTACTCGTTTGATTTTGCAAAAAAATATTGTTTTATTAATTATCTTTATACAATGATCGTAGTCTTCTTCTATGTTCTCCGTCATCCGTAAGACCAAGCTTTTGCATGTCTTTCCAGACGTTTGTCATCCAGGTAGTTTGCGGTCTATATCTCCTTCTCTTTTTTGTAGCCACGAAAAGACACTTTTTCACGATGGTTCTCGGGTCTGCGCATAACGCACGTATACTTTGCTTGAAGTGCGCTCTCGAAAACTTCTTTCACTTGTTTTCTCCGCAGTTGCGGTTGCAACCTCAGCTGTCACCCCGGAGGACAGGGCTAGAGGGGACTATTGGGAATAATTAATTGCGTGACCCGCGAACGCGTAGGTTATAGCCAAGAGGTAAGGTTTACACATTATTGTGAAAAAGTACCGTTGAATATATTGTTGAGCTGTTAAGGTAGTGATACATTATAGTGAGGAAGTGTGAGCTGTCGGCGGTAACAGGTGCAGCTTTAAGAGCCTCAAATGAAGCTGGTTTTGGAGATGTGAATGTTTGGATGTGGTAATAATGAGAGAATTTAGTTAATGATTTGGGTTGAGATAGACGTTGCAGTGCTGTCCAATGGAATATGGTGCATTTGACAGATATGACCTAGATTACATGTTGGAAAAGAGAAGATAATCATTTATTTGTCCAAAATATACATACACCTGGCGTGGAAGATGCAGTGATGTTGTTTGGTTATGATTTGATGTGAAATCCAACGAAAACCGTGATGACCAAAATGTGGTTAATTATTAATTATAATCAATAGTGAAGCACCATTCCATATATTATACCCATGCGATTTCCGGTTATTCACAAAAAATAATATCAATGAAAGGCGAAAAATAAAATGCTTATTGCAAAATTATCGGAAAGCATTTTATATTTCTACAGTGGCTTATGAAATGATTAATCTTTGCTCTCTTGTCATTTATTGAAAAATACATTTAAGATCACATGTATGCCAAAATACTTTAATGCTGCAAATTCTCGTATTCAAATTAATAAAAGAAACAGTAATTATAACCATATCAATCGATCAAATGGTGATTAAAGTCAAATAAATACTTATTTATTATATACTGAAAACAAAAGCCTGCAGAATATTCTTAAGTAAATTCTAACACTTTTTTCTGAATGTCAAAGAATTTATCGCCTGTGAACTCAGTAACATTTTTTCACACATAAGATTGATTATCCCTGCAGGACTTGTCCCACGTTTTATTTTATTCATTCATTCATTTCGAATCTGCATAAAAGGCCCCTTTTTACCCAAAACCAATACAGTAAACTCATCAATCTATCCGCAAATCTGAGGGTAGTCCGCGAAAAAGTGAAAGCGTCCATTTTTTTCAAAGAGAAGTCCAGTCCTCTCGGATTTATTGTACCTCTATCTTGACATTACTGTCAAAGTCTCAGTGATATTTATTGTTGTAACTATAAGGTTGCTTTTGAGCAGCTTCCACTGGCAAGTCCATTAAGGTGATAGTAGTCTTTATTCTCGTTGCAACAAGATTTGATTCAGGTTGTAGCTGTCAGATGTTAAATATCCGTTAAAGGACTGTAATTGACAACATTACTATGATCATTTTTACTTGTCGTTTGCCTGACCGACTATTTCCTTCGACCGTTCTGTATCACGATATCTGTTTCCGTGACTGAGTTAGGAATCGTTCGGGGAGCAAGAAATCTTTAACCTTTTGTATTTTTTTTTGTTTTTAATAAATAAGAGACAAACGTCTCTTTATTAATAAATTCGCTTTTTTATGTATTGATATTGTTTCTTAATGTGTCGGTGCTTTGCGTCAAGTTTCAAATGATGGATTACGTCTTGTGTTATTTCATATTACTTACTATTTTTTTTATTCAAAGTAAGAATTTTGGTTATACAAGAAAGAGAGAGAAAATAAAGAAGATACACAGCACTCCGCGTAGAGCTATATCAGTCATTGCCAGACATCACCGGGCTTCTACTGAATCAAATCATACGGTGCGTGGCTGAGATTGTTATTAGTGCTACGCCGTAGCTAAGACGTGCTACGTCGTAGCGTAATAGAGATACGCCGTAGGCCTACACTATGACGCTAGAAGTAGATAATGCCCAAAGTGCTTTCCAAATGTCTATCGTAGATGTTGGACTAGAAAATTTGAATGAACATTTTCAAGGTTCTCCAAATGCCAATGCCCAATAAAAATAAAAATCCTAAATTTTTACATTTATTTTCGTTCCACAAAAAAGGACTGTTAGTCTTTGCTAGCCACATAAAAACATCTGCCTAAAAGAACCAGTGACGTCAAGACATTTTTATCCAACCACACGTAGTTCGCTCGCCTACTCTATTCCCTTCATTACGGCCCCCTGTGTATTGTTTGACCGGAATTCTAAGCGATAATGAGCCTCCTCGAAATCACTGGCAAACGTGTTTGGTTTATAAATCTGTAATAATCTGGTCCTTTTGGGCTTTTTGTGGGCTGTATTTTTAGATATTGTGTTAGTTTAAGACTGAATCGAAGAAGTAGACGAAAATGGGCCAGACAAGCCAGGAGACAGAACGGGCCTAGATAAAGTGACAGTTTTTCAGCAGAACTAGGATGCAATGTTTATAAGCGATAACGATTTTTTTTTTTTATATAGGTCACCTCGCAGTTCAGTCTACGAAGACTGGCTTCTGCTTCAAGTCCTGTGGGATGCCTTGAGTTTAAGGCCTCCAGCCAGGGCGAAATTGACTATAAACTAAGCGACAGCGCTCTAAGGGCACCCCCTGTGGGGTACGGACCTCGACTTAGGGCGTCGCGGGGGCAGCAAAGGGACAGGCTGGATCTGGTTGTCTTTATTTAGGGACTGTTTTATTACTACAGGCTCAGCATCGCGGGCTGGCTCGAGCAAGGGCCGGGGAGGGTAAGCGATAACGATGCTGAATAAGTTAATAAATACCAGCATCACTGTCCCATTGTTAGGCAAAAACCATTTCTCAAATAGAGAAGGCACGATCATTGCTCAAGCGCTACCACGCTTGCTCAAGACAGATTGGCAATATTAGACTTGTATTAATAATTATTAGACTTATAACTATCCCAAGTCTTTCTTAACGATGTTTTCCTTCACCGATGTCACTGATGTCCAAAATAATAATATGACTTGGAAATGTCATATTGCTAGAATTTTAACTGACAAACGTCGTGCATGAGAGTTGAAGCCGAAACCTAGGCCTTTACGACGCTTTATTTTAATCCTGTTTAATTTTTTTACAGATTTTTGGAACATTTTGAAAGCGATTTCCACGTTTTAAGGCTCTAAGGTTATGTTTGCCTGATTGCGCAATCTTCTAAAATATTTCATGTTTTTTAGAAGCCGCTGTACAAAATAACATTCAAGGAATGACTCCTCCACTGTTATTCACCGTCAATCGCTTTTATAGTCAACAAGCAAGTGACTGGACGCCGGTGACCATACGGGAATACAAATTGCAGACTTCCCGGTTACCTCACCTGTAGAACGAACCAGTGGGGTCAGCAGGGACAAAATTGCAAACTTCCCGTTGACCCCATCAGTGCTGCAGTGGGACGAACCAGTTGAGTCAACGGGAATACACCTAAGCAAGCACTGTGCCATGGGCTCTCCATTGCACAGCATTAAACTTATCGCAGTCACAAGGCGTAAGCTCAAATCAAATCATTTATTTGCGTCAATATGGGTAGGTACATAAGGTGATACATAACAACAGAAAAAGTGCTTAAAGCCATATTCTACCTTGAATAGGTGTGCAAATATAGGTACATTACAATAAAATAATACTTTAATCTTACAAACAAATTACGAATTTAACCATAGATAATATTATTATTATTTGAGACATTCATTAATATACATAATTTCTTATTATTACATGCTTAATTTATACAAATTTATTACACTTATCATTTAAATAATCGTTAACATTATAATAGGCCTTATTGATCAAGTAAGTCTTTAATCTATTCTTAAATGACATAAAATTATTTTCTTCCTTTATTTTACTAGGTAATTTATTATATATTTTAGGGCCCATACAAAATGCACTCTTGTCAAACATAACTGTTCTATGGCGTATTGCACGAAGCGTACTGGCAAGCCTGGTGCTTTTTAATGTCTCATATTGGCTTAAATTTTTCCTAATGTCTAATGCTAGTTCATAAATATATAGTGAGGGGAAGGTCAATATTTTTAAATTTATAAAATGTGGTTTACATGTATCTGTAGGTTTTAGTGCACATATCGCCCGGATACATTTCTTTTGGGCTTTGAAAACAGTCTCTCTCTCAGTGGCATTCCCCCAGAACATTATACCATATCTTAGTGTCGAACCAACGTAAGCGTGGTAAGCAGATAGAAGTGCACCTTGATTCACCACTTTACGAAGCATGTAGATGGCATATGAATACCGATTTAGTTTAGTACACAATTGTTCAATATGTGTCTTCCATGACATGTCCGAGTCTATGTGTAGTCCAAGAAATTTTGTAGTGTTTATGTTTTCTATGTTTATTTGGTCATAAGTTATATTAAAATTGCTTAATTTTGAAATTTTATTTTTGAAAGTCATTATAAATGTTTTAGTTAGGTTTATTTTAAGTTCATTTAAATTTAGCCAGTTTACTATAGATGATAGCGTATCGTTCAGTTCGTATTCATGTGTCACGGGGTCTTCTGATACAACTATTGCAGTACTATCGTCAGCATACAAGACCATGGACGAATTTATGGATTTTGGGAGGTCATTAATATAAATAATAAAGAGTAGAGGACCTAGAATACTCCCTTGTGGTACACCTTTGCAGACTTTTATTGGTGTTGACAAGTGCTTCTTTTCGACTTTTGTGATATGTGAAATGCTAGATATTTCAGTTTGTTGTTCTCTGTTACTTAAATATGATTTTATGAGATCTCTAGCGTTTCCCCGTATTCCATACGCTTCTAACTTATTTAACAATACTTTGTGATTGACAGAGTCGAAGGCCTTTGTCATATCCATATAAAGTGCCGAGACATATTTTTTACCATCCATGCCTTTTAGTACCGTTTTGCAGAAAGTGTAGAATGCGTTGTTAATAGATTTATTTTTCCTGAAACCCATTTGTTCTTTGGCAAGGATGTTATGTTTTTCCATGTAGTTAAATAAATTGTTATAGATAACTTTTTCGAACACTTTTGATAAGATAGGTATTAGAGATATCGGTCTATAACAGTTCATGTTTTCTCTATCCTGTTTTTTAAATTTAGCTGTCAACGTTTTTTTTTCATCCAGTTGTGTTTATAAATAGTTGAACTTATATTGTCACTCACGGCATATTGTCTATTCCGTGATTATTTATTATTTTGAGCTCCCGGTATAAATTTCGTTTTAAACCGTGAAACAGTGTTTATAAATAGTGGGTTTTGTATGTATACAAAAAACAATAAAAAATGTTGTTATTTGTGTGCACGTCATGTTGTTGCGACAAATAAATAAGTTTTTTCCTTTCAAGTCACTACTTCCTGTTCAATGTTCTTGGTTCCACACAACTCTGGCGAACTAGCGACCAAAGGAATGACGTTTTAGTGTAGGGTATTGATATTTCAATACCCCACATTAAAACGTCAAGAAACTCGTCATCCAACACGAAAGCTGCCGAAACATGCCTCCTCCATTAGGACAGCGCACATCAGCGCACAAAGACTAATGATTGAAGTTCTCTCGCCGTGTGTAACAAGGATTTGTCAAGGCCTGTCTCCACTTAATCTCGGCTTCAAATACCGTACCCTGGGAATGAGCAAGCGTAAATAGTGCTTGGAATTAACATGTGAAGGCGAATTGGTTGATATTAAAATGTTAGATTGTTAATGAAGTAAGTTTTGTAGTAAGTTTTTGAAGGGTTCCGAGGTTTTTCCGTGTACGTATTATAAAGATAAATGGCAGTTGAGACATGTGTTTAATAACCAAAATAATTATGCATTGATGGATCGAGACGCATGGGACCGCTCAATGTTGCGACACTTGGGGGAGGCCTATAAAGGGTGTAAAACACCTCTTCACGAAGCCGAAAGGCACTTGTTTTCCCCATCATTGCGATCCTATTTTTGTTCTATACCACACCTGGGAACCTTCTAGTTACGGAGACATGGGGGTCAAAGTTACAACTTTTTGACAACTGTTTTTTTAAGTACAATTTTTTGTGTTTTATTTTGACACTTCCACGACCCCTGTACTATTAATATTAAATCCATTCATCAGCACAATGTTTTAAATACGTAACATTGAGTTCTACCACAAAACGTGATTTATAACCTCAAAAAAAAACGTTGTTTCCCAGCAAATTTTTTTGCGTAAAGTTACTTAGTTTGATGTACAGAATGCTTGGTTGTGATGGTTTGGTGTGGTTTACACCCTGTATACAGCAGTAAACGTCTTTCAGCTGAAATATGATGATGATGATTGATGAACGGAAAAACGTTGTACTTATGTAATTACAGATGGGTTTTTTAACAGTATCAGATTCTAAAAAAACAAGCTTAATCGTTAGCCCCATCTTAGTATACATCGTTATCGCCTTTATCTAAAAATCACAAACCACCATGGCTTCCACATCAAAATTTGTTGCTTAACGCCATAAACTCAGCCAACAAAAATCCAGCTCCAAAAAAGTATCAAAAAGCACACAAAAATTTTCAGTAACTATGTTTCCACAAAAGCCACATTCCTGTACTTTATTCCACACTCGCCTACGGTAGTCCATTTTACACGAAAATCGCCGAAGCTATGCACTTCGGTACTTTCGGTAGCCGGACGAAGAGAACTTTTATGGCACATTGCACTTTCTGAAATTCGTTTTAAGCCTCGAAGCGGTTATGGATTTAGGCATGTGACGTTTCTGTGACATTTCAGTGTCACGCCTGGGAATTAGGATGTTCACCATATTTTTGAAGTGATTTTTAGGGCTCCGTTGCCAAATGGCAACAAACGGAACCCTTATAGATTCGTCATGTCTGTCTGCCTGTCCATCCGTATGTCACAGCTACTTTTTTTTCGAAACTTTGAGAACTAGGCTGTTGAAACTAAGTAAGTAGATGTATTCTGAGAACCGCATTAAGATTTTTACACAAGAATAGAATTTAAAAAAAAAATTGGGGTCCCCATACTTAGAACTGAAACTCATTTTTTTTTCATCAAACCCATACGTGTGGGGTATCTACGGATAGATCTTCGAAACTGATATTTAGGTTTCTAATATCATTTTTTTCCAAACTGAATAGTTTGAGCAAGAGACCCTTCCAAAGTGGAAACATCGTCCCCCCCTGTAACTTCTAAAATACGAGAATTATAAAAAAAATATATAATATGATGTATATTACCATATTAACTCCCACCGAAAATTGGTTTGAACGAGATCTAGTTTTTTTTTTAATACGTCATCTTTTTACATTGTGTTTCTCGCTGCTGCGGAACCCTTCATGTGCGAGTCCGACTCGCACTTGGCCGCTTTTTTTAAATAAACTTTGCGTTATTAAAGTCTGGATTGAAAGAGTTGAAGGTCATATAGCAGGGCTTTTATTCAACAGCGGAATGACGAAGGCTAACAGTATCTTCTGTCTTCTTTGACCTTTGGTCACCCAATACTACTCAGTATTAGCCTTTTTAATCAGATCGGCTGTTCACCTAGTTGGTTGTTTTCACACATTCCTGCGTCCCGTCTATAGTCTTCACGCCAGTACTTTGATTCCTCGTCTCCCATCCAATTACATGAGACCTAAAGTCAACTGGCAATGTGTATTGTACACATACACCTTGGCCTAATCTTTCAAAGGTCACAGGCGTGTTAATATGTGGGGACTTAATATCTCACATAACATAACATTTCCTTGTATGTTATATTGTCAAGAACCTAATTCTCTTGCGGACAGACCACTTGGTCTCACATCAGTCCCCCAGGTTACGAATGGGCCGCTATTTGTCACCTTCTTCAGGTTACCATTATGTTGTGGACATACAGCCAGAAGGTAAAAAAAATATATTTGAGATTTACATTAAAAAACTATCAAGTTTTATTTTGTTTGTTTGTGTTAAATTGTAGGTAACTAGGTAACCTAACCTAACCTTTCAAAACAGCATTCTGTACACCAAACTAAGTAATCTGACGCAATACAAAAAAAAAATCGGCAAATACACTTTGACTTTGAATAATTATTACTGGAAAACGACTTTTTTTGGGATTATAAATCACGTTTTGTGGTAGAATTCAATGTTACACAAGTAAAAAACTAACATTAAAACTTAAATTAAAAAAAAAACTTGTGATAACTTTGAAACTTTGACCTCCAATATCCCAGGACGGTTCCCAGGTATGGCCTAAAACAAAAAACGATCGCCATGACGGGGACAACAAGTGCCTTTCGGATTCGTTAGGAGGTTTTTTACACCCTTTAGACAAACTACGATCTTTAGATGCGTGGCCCAAATCTAAACGACTCGAATGGCGTAGTGGTAGTGAAGCTGCCTTACGTTCATAGGGTCCTGGGTTCGAATCCCGGTAGGAGCAAATGTTTGTGTGATGAGCATGGACATTTGTTTCCTAGTCATGGATGTTTATATGTATAATAAGTATGTATTTACAAACAAAAAAGTATATATGTAGTATATCAACTATCTGGTGTCCACGACACAAGCCTTGCTTAGTGTGGCACTAGATGGCGCTGTGTGTTAATATCCAGCGATATTTATTTATTTATTTTATTTATTTATTTAAATAAACGCCGTGATTTTGTATTTTTTTTTTTCAGTACACAGTCTCAAAACAATTTCACAAAACGTCATATTATTAAGTACGTTTGTCAAGCACCTAATTCCCTTGCGGACAGCCCAGTGGGCCGTACATTACTCTCGCAGTTTACGAGTGAGCCGTCATTTGTCACCTCCTCAGGTTAGTAACATGTCGGAGGTCACCAGTGTTATATCACCACGAGTTTGTGGTCCAGTTGGGTGACAGTTTGTGTTTACCGCTGCATTTGTAAGTGTTACAAGGTCCTTCTTCCTTTAAGGTGTAGTTTAAAATGAGTACGTGCTCAACAGACCTTCCTGAGCTCTGTTGAGTATTGGTCGGGCTATAAGTTAATAGGTTTTGGCTTATTTTATTTCTCTGGAGTCTCGATTTATACCTGTGGTGTTCACTCCGACGCTAGTTAGGGTTTGGAGTAAAGCCACTAGCAAGCAGCAGCAGCAGCAGCAGCAACCAGGCAGCAGCAGCGATCAGGGTGGTGTCTTTGTTCAGGGTTGTACAATAAAACACAGTTTCCAATAATACTGGGTTAGGCGTGCTGTCGCTAGGACTGCTTGTACTAGACTGAGCGCGGCGCATCGCCCCGCGCTCCCTCCAACGCGCATCCCCCACCACAGCACGCATAACTCATTTATTAAACGTCACAATACCTAGTTGTTGACAATAGGCCTGTTATACGGGACTGTATGTCAGCTTTGAAGTAAACCATTTTTGTAATTGTGTGGGACGACGTAAAAGGAGTATGCTCAATCGAACCAAGTGGAGATTCTGCTTTTTTTTTTTTTAAAGAGATAAAGATAAAGATAAAGATAAAGATAAAGAGATAAAGATTCATTTATTTGCAAAAACATGTGTAGATAATAATCATGGAATGATGCTTATTATAGGTGTTACAGGATATTCTTTGGCACAACATGTTTGACCATGGTTGGTGTACAAATTAGGTCAGAAGACCATAAGATTTCAGAAAAAAAGATACAAAGTCAAATACCTATTCTAAAAAATTTAAGATTATTGATATTGAATGAAAAAAAATAATAAAATTAACAGTTTGTACATATTCGTGCGATTCAAAATAAAATATAATAGATTCAGTCAATATGTCAGAGCGATTTGTCATTTAAAAATTCATTGACATCATAGTAGGCTTTTCCTGTCAGTATTTTTTTCAATGTTTTCTTAAATTGGTCTGTATTTAGTTTTTTTACACAGGTAGGCATATTGTTATATATTATTGGTGCTCTGCATACAACGCTTTTATACAGTAGTGCTGTCTTAGCTGGCTGAACACGAAGTTTACTATTATCCCTGCGATTTCGTATAACAAGGTCCGATATTCGAGGAAACAAATGAGGGTTATTTCTTACAAATATGGCGATTTCCAAAATGTAAAGTGACGGCAGTGTGAGGATTTTATGCTTCATGAAAAGTGGTTTACAACTGTCAGTACTTTGGATACCGAACATAGCACGTATGCATCGCTTTTGCATTTTAAATGCCATATCAGTATTTGTTGAGTTGCCCCAGAAGATAATGCCATATCTTAGTACAGATTCAACAAGTCCATAATAAGCCGATAGTAAGACATTAGTGTTGATAGATGGAGCAAGTTGGTACAAAGCATAGGCCTGACTGCTGATTTTTTTACATAGTGCGTCAATGTGTTCTTTCCAGTTTAGTTTGCTGTCTATAATTAAGCCGAGAAAACGGACATTAGATACTTCATTTATAGTGTAATTATCGTGAATCAAATTTACATTTAAAGGATTATGGAATCTTTGTCCAAAGTGCATTATATTTGTTTTAGATAAATTTATTTTTAAATTATTATTATCAAGCCAAGAAATTATAGATGTCAGTGTATTATTTATGTCAGATTTATAGTTATTAATGTCCTTACATGCAATTGAAACTGTACTATCATCAGCAAATAATGTCATAGGTTGAGTCGTTGCCTTTGGCAAGTCGTTGATATAGATAATAAACAACGGCGGCCCTAGGACACTGCCTTGAGGAACACCGTATGTGACGTTTCTCCTCACGGAGCTGAATGTTTCCTCTTTTTTTGTTTTAGGATTCACTTTAGTAACTACTGTCATCTGTTGTCGATTCGTTAAGTATGATCTAATTAAATCTAAAACATTACAACTTGTTGTGTTATTAGTTCCTGCGAGTGCGTTGGTCTTTCTCAAGATATCGATGATTGAGAAATCTTACAAAAAGACAATCTTGTACTGGGGTTCGAACCTGCGACGGATTGTTTCAATTTGAAGACGTCAATATGTCGACACTTGTGGACACTCAGCCACGGCGCCGTTTACTTAGTTGACGAAATTATGGTATGGTTTCTAGGAACTTTTTGTTTCAAATATAGTAAATCCGTTACTGTGACTCATGTCTCAGGAATTTTTTTCCATGTTCGGTACACTTAGTTTGACGAACAATAGTAACTTTTTATGTAGATATTCACTTTTGCCAACACGGAAAATGCACTTCGAACGATTTTTAGACAGCACAAATTAGATTGTTTTGATGATTAGATCACTTAATTAGGGTTTATAGTTTTGTATTGTTATTTTATTTAGTGATGGTTTTTTAGACACTGGATTAACTATTTACGTTTGATAACACTTCTACGCGTGAACTGTTACTTTAGTCACAGAATAACTTAGGATTTAGAATATATAATTGCGTTTTACTATTTTTAAATAAAAAGAAATACGGAGCTTCTCAAATATGAATGCTAGCTAGGCAGCGCCCTCTAGCGATCTCTACAACTCAACACAACTTATCCTACTTAAAGTCTACTTTTACATTTATAAAACTTTATTGTAACTAAATTGCATGAAAATAAACTGAATATTGTTTTGACGTCTTACGGATTGAAGTCACAGACGGAGGTATCCTCTCAGCCAATAAAGCGATTTCTTATTTTTCCCTCTCTATTCTCCAGAACTTGGTTCGTCTCCTTACGAAAACAATAAATCTTCAGAGACTGGATAAAAATCAAAGCTATTGTTACTATCATTTTCTGTCTCAAACTAGTACAAAAGGTACCTTTTGATATTGAAATAAATAACAAAACGGTACTCGAACAATGGCCGGACAATTTATCATCGAATTATTTTGAACGAAAGCGATTCGCCATCTTGGGCGACATCCAAAACTTTGTTTGTCCCGACCAGATTTATTGGCGGGGTTATCGTCATTGCAAAGATGAGTAGCAGAAAGTCCATTTTCTAAGTCTTTCAAAAATTATTTGTTTGTGGAAATGAGTGTCTCTATCCGTTTCAGGAAAGGCCGTTGGTCCTGGTTGTCATATGTAGACCTTTGACAGTCGATCCTCTTTATCTGCCTAGTCTATTCCCAACTATGTTGGGATCGGCTCCCAGTCTTACCGAATGCAGCTGAATACCAGAATTTTATACGGAGTGATTGCCTATCTGACCTTTTCCCAACCATATTGGGTTATTAGACTTTCAGTCTCGCCGAAAGCTGCTGAATACCAGAATTTTATACGGAGTGATTGCCTATCTGACCTCAGTAACCCATTTAGTACTGGGTAAGACTGATCATCATTCAGTCGGGTCCCTGACTACCTGTAACCACTGTCAAAAATCAACAAATAACATCCAGGACCACAGCTTAACGTGCGTTTCGAGGCATCGAGGAATCTTAGTATATAATGGGTGGTCACCCATCCACAGACTATCCCAGGCAGGCACAGCTTAACCTAAAGATGACCAGAGTGCATGTCATAAACTAGCCACGACCACATTATTATACTGTTCCAGATTATATAAATGATAATTTTTTACTTTTTTTAGTTTATGCTTCGTTTTGTTTTATTGTTTTGTGACTATTCGTTTTTTAAGTACTTCTTTTTAGTTTTTATAATTACATTTTATTTAAAATTTGTATGTCTTTGCGGCAAATCATAGCCCTCAAATATTTTTATTTTATTTTTTATTTTTATTTTATTTATTTGGGACAAAAAACAGTTACACGTTACAATAATAACAAATAGCTTAGGTCTAAAAAATTTAACAAACGCATAACCCACACTATTGTCCACGGAATTATATCGATTTATAAGAAATAAGGAAACGGACGTATACAGAAAGGTCAAGTAAGAAAATATAAAATAAACCTGAAAGTTCACACAAACCAACTCTAGACAGCGCTATCTGTTTAGGTTTAGTTCGAGCGCACCAATCAGATCACAACATAACATCAATAAGAAGCAGTCATCGTTAAGGATGACCAGAAAGTAATTCAGAAGCAATTTTCCTAAATTGGTTCTGACTAAGAGCAAAAATATCCAAATTTATAAAATATGAGTTGTACGTTTCTAATAATCGGCGGAGTGGAGCTCTCTCCCCAGCATTTGTTCTACACTTCTCTGTGTAGAATAAGCGGTTTACTCGCACTTCTCGCCGATGAACAGTCCTAGGTACTACATAACAAAGTTTATTTGAGAGTTCCATACAATTAAACCTATTGTTGCATATGCCGTACAGCATCATAACCATCAGCAGTGTACGCCTGTGCTCCAAGCTTAATATGTTGTATTGTTTCATCAGATCAGCATAGGAAATCTTAGTGTGGTAACACTTATAATGTGTAGTGCGAAGAAATTTTTTTTGTACCATTTCTAGTCTGTGCTTATATTTTTCGTAAAACGGGCTCCAAATGGGGACCGCGTATTCCAACTGGGAACGGACTAAAGTCTTATACAAGAAGAGGAAAGTAGAAGCCTTTTTGAATTCTTTACAAGACCGCATTATGAAACCATACATCTGAAAGGCTCTGTTAATAATGTTGTCAATATGGATATCAAAATGTAACTTACTATCCAGTAGTACGCCAAGATCACGCGTGCAATCAGTTTTATTCAAGTTTATGTCATTTAGTGTGTAAGGAAATTTAATACTTGTTTTATTTTTAGTAAAAGAAATATAATGACATTTTGGTAAACTGAGATAAAGTTTGTTCTTAAGGCAATATTGTGAAAGTCTTCGTAGGTCATCTTGTAATAGCAAGCAGTCTTGCATACTTGTACAGGATTTAAAAATTTTGATGTCATCGGCGTACATGAGGAATTTAGAGTTAACTACACAAGACTTTATGTCGTTAATAAACAAGATGAACAATAAAGGACCCAAGACTGAACCTTGGGGCACACCGGACTCAACAACTGTGTAATCGGACTCGTATCCATTGATGACCACTTTCTGTGTTCTGTGGTATATGTATGACACAAACCATCTGAGCAGATTCCCTCTAATGCCGTTGAAAGCAATTTTGTCCAAAAGCAGTTTGTGGTCCACCTTGTCGAAAGCCTTCCGAAAATCAGTATACACAGCATCAACCTGCGTGCCTTTATCCATATTTTCAAATAAAAATTGTGTAAAAATCATTAAGTTTGTACTGGTAGATCGAGACTGAACAAAGCCATGCTGTTCGGGAATAATGAGATGACTAAGTTGTGGAAACAAATTACTGTGCACTAAATTCTCGAAAAGCTTAGACAACGTGGATAAAATAGAAATAGGTCGATAATTTTCAATGTTGGCTTTATCTCCACTTTTGTAGATAGGCGTAATAAAGGCTCTTTTCCATATGGATGGAAATACCCCTTCACTTAAACATTTGTTGAATAGGATATGGAGCGGAATACAGATTTGTTGTGCCGTATGCTTAAAGAATGAAGGTGGGAGACCATCTGGACCAGGCCCCTTATTTAGATCCAAGGACAACAATGACTTAAGTACGTCACACTTTTTGAGAACAATTTGGGGAATACAAGTTGATCTCTCATCACAGATATCAGGCGGTACCCAGCTCTTAGGGTCGAAGGTTGAAGGCTCGTACACAGAGTTAAAGAATGCGGAAAACAGTAAACTTATTTCGCCAGGGCAATTAGATGATATATTTTTATAGTACATGTTTGCTGGAAGACCGGAAATTCTCCTGTGGTTGGAGATGTACGACCAAAAGTGTCTGACGTTAAGAGGAATGCTGTCTTCGACTAACTTCATGTACTTAGTGTAACACTGATCTGAAAGTTGTTTAAACTGTTTACGATAAACCGAGAACTTTTCATAATTTGAAATGGTTTGTTGTTTTTTCCACCTTATCCATGCTCGTTCCTTATTTTTGAATATTTTAATAAGTGGAGCGTTAAACCAAGCGGGAAAGCTAGATGTCTTAGGTCTTTTGAGTGGGACGTGTGCGCGAATTATGCGATATAGGTACTCATAGAAAACATCCACTGCTTGTTCACTGGATAGATTTAAAAAAAGCTCATCCCAATTCGTCTTGTCTAGCTCAACATTAATTTCTTGATAGTTAGCTTTATGATAATTATATCTTTTAGTGGACTGACGTCTCATCGGTGTGTAATTTGTTTCAAGTAACGTCAAAACAGAAAATGGGGAATACACAGAATATGTTTAACCTAACACCTCTATTTAAATACATATGTTTAACAAATAAAGATTCTGATTCTGATTCATAAATCACGTACCAACTCTAAAATTACGAATAACTAATTTCAATTCTTCTTGATCCTTCTGCAGCTTTGTTGTAAATTAAGCGTCCCCTGATGACGGATCGTTGCAAACTATGGGCTATTTGCGGTGACCATAGATATCGGTGCGGTTCCCAACAGACGTTATTACTTCGCTATCGAGTTTCCAATGGTGATTAAGAAATGGTAACAGAAGGCTGGACTATATTCGGGTGTTTTTGTGGTCAGGCCTTGGTTTAGAATAAATTGTAGTAGCTCTCACTGGGTTAAATTACCAGTACTGGATACTCAGTACTAACTGGGTTGTGGAGGTCAGATAGGCAGTCGCTCCATATAAAATACTGGTATTCAGCTGCATCCAGTTAGACTGGAAGCCGACCCCAACATAGTTGGGAAAAGGCTAGGCAGATTATGAGATGATGTGCTCTGACTGGAGATTCCTTATTTTAAAAACGTGGCTAAGAAAATTAAGTCTTCATTTTGAATCTGTAAATGCGAAAGAAAGCCAGAAAAAATATCGCAGAAACATGGCGTGCATACAAAATGACAGAAAAAACATTAACAATAAACATGCAAATATTTATAAATACATCAAGACGGAACATAAATCGTCTTCATCTGCAGCAGATTTACACTCATCACGATGCTGTGTTATGGTGCCCACAGAATAGCGCTGGTTTTCAGTGGTCACCTGAGAAACAAGATACAAAAGTATTTAGAATACAGAACTGACATGAGAGACTGCCAAACGGTTGCAGTTTTTAAGAGAAGAGTGAAAGATCATTACCTATCCATATCGTCATAATTGCATAAGTACCTATTTATTGTTTGTTATTTTATTGTTTTTATAGTAAGTAAGTAGTAAGTTTGTATAGTTAGTATAGTACGAGTATATTTATAGTATGTATGAGTATGTATTCTTATATTGTATATATTTAATTTGGTTTATGCTGTATGTATTCCATTTCCTCTCCTTCTTTTACACACTATGTCTACATCTCTTTTTTTAGTATCTCCTTTCGCAGGTATGCTGGAAGAGATTTCTTTAGAAATAAGCATCACCTTTGTACTATTTTCTGTTCCTTTATTCTTCTCTATATTTAGTGTGTGCATAAATTGTTAAATAAATAAATAAAATTAAATAAGGTAAGAGCTTCTTATTATTTTCATGTCAATAACCTACTTAAACAATGGCAGCACCAACACTCACCCCTAATTATAACAAGCTCAAATATTTAAAGCGACACGCCTTAACGTTTCTACCACTAACCCTTTCTTGTTTTGCTGTCCAACTTTTCTTTGTTAAAAAGAACACAGAACGAAAAAGTGCAAATAGCAAATTCAGCTTTGTCTAGAAGCTGAATAACTTACATCAAATATGACTCAATCTGCCTAAAACGACAGCTTTAGAAGATTACTCCATAAATCTTTAATTCTACATGCCAAGCACTTTTACAGAAGGCTTGGAAATCCCGAAAAAGTAAGATGCGATCAATATAAAGCGCTAAGTAATGTGAAAATTGCGTCTTATTTCAAAGGAAGGTGATTTTTCCCACCAACTTAGCATTTTCCCTTCTAAATTCCTCAGGAATTTTCATTTTATGCGAAATTTGGTATAAAAAGGGTTATAAAGAGCTTACGTTGATCACGTTTGCTGTTTTTCTTTATGCTGTTTTACTTTTTGCTGGGTGTTTTAGCTGTTTTTAAAGTAAAGGTACTTTACTTAACAAATAAGTTTAAAACCATTATTTAGGGTTGAGATTTTCACGTAAAAAATAGAGACTTAAATTTATTAAAATCTTCAAAATCATCGTTCTGCACTTATCTCAATTTATTTGGAGTCGGCACACGGTAATTTGAAGGAAAGGAGTTACTACTAAGAGAGCTATCTCTTAGTAGTAACTCCTTTCTAGTAATGTTGTCAATCGCACATGTCCATCCAATTCTTCTTCAGTCTTTCCTAAAGCTCGTTGGAGCTGAATATAGTGCCACGAGTTGAAATCCTTATAAATAAATACATTAAAATAAATCATCTTTCATCATCATCATTTCAGCCGAAAGACGTTCACTGCTGGACATAGGCCTCCCCCAAGTGTTGCCACATTGGCCTGTCCCGTGCGACTCGCATCAAACGTATTTCTGCAACCTTCACCGGGTCATCGGTCCACCTAGTGGGAGGTTTTCCAACGCATTGTCTTCCGAGTCATCTTTAATACACAGGAATTGCCTACGATATTGTCGAAGTACCTAACTCCTGTACTGACCTGTGTTACAAGAGGCAGTGCCCTCTCCCACGAGGGCATATTACAGAATCTTATGCAATAAGATCAACAAAAAATTAAACTATAGTAAAAGCAAAAGAAAATGGGCTATATTAATCTGTTTAAAAGTAGCGAGCATGTTATGTTTACTAAAAACAAGCATTACAAGTTTATTACTGCTTACCAATTTTGCGTATAAAACAGTAACAAATTAAAAACTGTAACCAATACCTCGATTTACAGTCACAGAATACAATATCGAACACATCAGCGTCCCAGCCAGAGATATGTCGCGTTGTTACAATTCAATTTTTATTTGATAGCCAAAACGAGGTTCGTAAAATTTAACTGTTTCACTCGCATATCTGGGTAGCAGGCGTGCGATGTATGCAAATCAGGGTGTTACCAGGAAGCTTGTGGTGTTGGCAGAAGAATGATAAGAGATATAGATGTCTGGTTGCTTTATATTGGCAATAAGCAAGATGCTGTAGATAATGTGGTGGAATATAGTTACTATACGGAAAAGTTCCCGAGTTACCCTTGTAGCTTTTAGAGTAAACTTTAAGTTAAGTGGCAATGGGCTGGCCATGTTTGATAAGCCCTTCAGTGGAGACCATGTATAGGCGAGCGTTACGTTGTCCGTCCCTCAGATAGGTAAACCAAAGATCGTAAACATTTGACAGGAACAGACTGAATGTGGAAGGTGGCGGAGTGGGTGTCCAGCAGAGCACTGCGATAGACAGAATACTCGTAATATACGATGTTAACAGGTTTTCGTAAATCTGTGTCAAGTTCACTATTGATTGGTGCCTGAACTATTCCTGTGATTGATTGTATACAGTCTCCAAGATCACTTGAATAATAAAATCTAATTATTATAAATATAGGTATATGTGACCGTAAAATTGTCAAACACGTTAGATTGTAATCTCTCTAGCGATATTGTAAACTCTCGAATTATTGTCAACTGAACATACGGAAGTATCTCTGCCCCCATAATCGGAACTTGGGGCACCCCCCCGTTAGGTTAATTAGGTTCCTTTAAGCCCTGCACTCGGAAATACGCAAAGCGGGGCTCCGTCGACTACGCTTTTTAGGGGAATATAAAGTGTTTTAAGGTTTGGTTATATTAATCGGTATTTCTCAGGAATGGTACATTATCTTTTCATGAGAGTAGTACCATTGGGCAAGAAGGACCCCTCCTTCCCTCCACACCGCGTGAGTTGACTACCATCGCATGCATTTCACGAAAAATAATGCGTTTATTGTAAGCAGTATGTTCGTTTGACAATATTTCGAGAGTTTACAATCTCTCTAGTTATTTTACAATCTAACGTGCTTGACAATTTTACGGTGATATATATTTTTATTATTCAAAATACTTACGACGTTTTTCGATTTGAGATGATTCTCACTACAATAAATATTTAAAAGCATTGGCTAAAGGCACAATCTGTATAACCAGTTTCTTTAAAACCTAGACGACACTTCATACAAAGCTTCTTTAAGCTAAAAATCCAACGTACGACTAAACCCAAAAGAAGAAAACACCATACAAAATTCAGTAAATATTTTCCTCACTAATTAAGCTATACTCCTAGCTAAAGCTTATTTAATCCTTCCCGGATATTAAGATTAAGCGGTAAGGCGGCTTCGATAGCATTACAACCAGTCCACGATTAGTATGGAGCTGAGACTTCTTTTCGGTTCTGTGTTCTTTCTTTTACGAGTGTATGATCTGCAGTAAATACAGGTTAGTACAGGTAAAATGCACAAAAATTTTTATTTGAATAACTTGGTTTTAATATAATACATTGTGAAACTGATGATAAAACTTAAATGCATCACGTTTTAATGTACTTCATGAAGTAAGCATTTTGCTCAGTTCATTAAAAACTTTCTAGGACAAAGTTCTTTTTTATTTACTTAAAAAAGTAAATCAGTTAAAATAACCACGACATTAGGTATCATATTATATAATTGGTATTAATTAAGGTTAATACCATGGCCATACCTTGATATAAAATATGTCTGTGTTTAAAATTGAAAAATAATGTGTAGGTATCTTGATTTTTAACCAAAATTAGGGTCGGGGGCTTTTGGGACAAGGACCGCAGTCCCGGATTCCCCTAAATATTTTTGAGTGGTATTTTTGGGACCACAAGAAAAAAAACAAAGTTCTGTCTTGGGAAGGTACGGTCAACCAAACAATTTAGAAGTTATCTTGAGGATTTGTTTACGACACCCACGACCGCGACGTAACATTTAGGGAATTTCGTCACACTTTACCCAAAGATATGAAATAAAACGTATCATCTAAATTCGCTACAACACACCTTAAGTGCACTCTTAATCGTACTACAAACTTTATTAACGACCAATACAACTTGCATAGTAAACAATTCAAGTTTTTCTTAGCAAACTTAGTAAGAACTTAGAGGCTATAAAACAGGTATTTTAAAACGAAGTCGCAAGCTAAAGCAGTCATTGCCCCGCACCTGTGGCTCACTGATTTTACACCGACTTGTTTCAACTTATATAAAGTACCAAAACGACTTTAAAGCCAGTCCCGAGCGACTTGGAAGTCGGCTGCGACGGCTACTTAAGTTGTCAAAATTTTGTGCATTAAAATGCTTATTGTTTACAATGTTTTGGGTGGAAAATACAGGGATTCTGGATAATGTTTAAGTTGTAAATCAAAATGGATACGATTATTATTTTATCCCAGGAAAACCCGTTATTAAGAACAACAAGTGAACAACGCAAAATATGAGAGCTTTTTCCAAATCATGAACAAGTGCTTATTTTGAAGTTTCGGCTTTAAAACCAAATATTTTAAAACTATACGTTGTTTGATCATCATCATCATTCTATCGCCCGTATTTATTTGGGGTCAGCGCAGCATCCCTTCTTTGATACTTCTCTATTTGTTTGGTAAACTAACAGTACTTTAGGACTACTTATATATCGTTTAACAACATATATACGACAATTTTCTATGACGAAATTATGATGCAAAGACGAATTGAAGTTACTGAAATAATCAAGTAACAAAACATGTTCTACTTACCTGCAGACTTCCTCAGTAGCTGAAATTCACCCTCTCAACCCTCGCGTAATCCTTTAGGTACGTCTCAAAGTAGCAGAACCACAATTTCCTCCCACAAGGAAATCAGACAGAAAATCCTGCTCCATCTGAAAATAACAATGTCTCAGGTTATAATACTGACATTAATGAGACAAGGTACAGAAGGTCAATCCCATACAGCGAGCAAAACTAGGTTCGCACACATAGACACGTCAGTACAGATATGTCAAACAAATGCCTGGACTCGTACGTAGTTAAGCCACAATGCGGATACAAGTTCTCCACAGCTGGGGCACAATTCTTTCTACGTGTGATGAACGCTTATTTGGCCATAATAGGCCTTTTTGAGAGCAGTGGTTATAGAGAATGAGGTGTCTGAATGGGTTGAAATCCACAAATTATGACTCGTAAAGGTGGTTTTCGAGAGCAGCGGTGGCCCAGTAGTGGTGACCCCGACTTACGAATCACTTGGGTTCGGACCCAGCCAAGCGCATCACTTTATGTAATTTATTTCAGCACCACTGCACTGCATCGTGCAGAAACTGGCGCGTCCTGGAACCATAAATTACACATAGTAATACGCCCGTCTGGGTTCGAACCTACGACTTACTGTTCATCGCAAATTCAAACCTAATGCTTCAGCGTCAAAGTTGAAAATTATTACTATGTCTAAGTGTGCGACTGTGTTGGCTTGTTGTATAGAGCTGATCTTCTGCATTCATTTTGGTGTTACTTTCTTCTCAGACCAAGACTAATTTAATAAAGAAATTAATTAACAAAGGTCTCTGTTTAAAACAGTATTAAAACATGTTTAATTTATCAAGTGTTTGAGCGGTACAATTATTGTGGGGTAAAAGGGTAAGATTCTGGTGTGTAATGCTGATTATAATTATTTTGATAGTGACATTAATTGAACTGATTACTTGTTACTGAAAAATTGAAAGGAAGTCGTTTGGCTTGGTACGGACATGTAATGAGGAGGGATTAAACGCATGTGACTAAAAGAGTGATGGACATTAATATTGATGGATGGAGAGGGAGAGGAAGGCCAAAGAGAAGATGGATGGATTGTGTAAAGACTGATATGAAAGAGAAAGGAGTAAATGATGCCGTGACGTCTGACCGGGGAGTATGGAGAATGGGAATGAGAATGAATCTATCTATCTATCTATATCTTCTTCTATATCTATACTTATAATAAATCTGTAGAGAGGTCAATTCTGTACATGAAATATATTTACAAAATAACTATCGGGGGGTGATTAGTGATCGATACTGATGCCAAAAATGCAATCAGTAAAAGTTTTGTCTGTCTGTCTGTCTTTCTGTCTGTCTGTCTGTCTGTCTTTCTGTATGTTATTTATAGAAAAAAAAACTACTCGACGGATTTTAACGAAACTTGGTACAATTATTCTACATACTCCTGAGCAGGTAATAGTATACTTTTCATCACGCTACCATTAATAGGAGCAGAGCAGTGAAAGGAAATGTTGGGAAAACGGGAGAAGTTACCTGGTTTTTTTAGCTTCCGTCGCGTGTGCAGCCTTAATGGTTAAAGCTACATAGAAATCATGTAAAACGGAAATATTCCACATAAAATTATATAAAAAATATCCCAAGACAGCATAATTATGTCTATCTTTTATAGTTGACTCACAATAACACGTGTAACTCCCGATAGCTTAGCAGTTCGGAGATTTGTTATTATTATATTTGTTTACTCTTACGTTTATAATATTCTCACTCAACCCCAATTTTGAAACTTCACGCGGGCGAAGCCGCTGGCAGAAGCTAGTATATAATAAAAGCTCAGTTAGCTATTTTTTAACATTGCTACGGGTTCCTCTTTTATGTGAAACACTGCCACCATTAACTAAAAACCACTCCATTAACTCAATTCCCCATTCTTACCAAAAACAAGCCATTTCTATAGTTTATAGCCAATACAAAAGATCCATTCATAATTGCCGCTACAAAATTACAAAACATGGAATATTTATGGGTTAATAACTCTCAATGAATTCCGCTTCTGCATTGTGGAGGAGCAAATAATTTGTTGTACTAAGGAAACTATTCAAATGAATCTCGGGGACATTAATCAGGGTGTAACTGTGTCCTGTAGAGTGCTATTGGAATATCTTAGTGTTTATTCACAAGTTAATGTTTTATGTACTGCCTGACCATGTTGGTCTAGTGGTCGCAAGCGTAAGTCTCGGGTTAGATACCCGAGTTGGGTAAAGTGTTATCTGGTTTTCCATCGAGAATGGTTCAGGAGTAGTCACGGAGTCTGGATTTGGGCACCCTGTGATGCCGATAGGCTCGTCCACAATTACATAGGCCTTTCACGTAATTGGCGAAATGTGGGTATACCATTAAATACACCTCTACCTAATCCGTCGCGGATTTCAAGCGTGATGTGATGTTTTATGTCGAGATTGGCTAAGTTTAGCTGTAAGTTGGTTAATCGGAACACAATAAGTATTTAACAAGAGTGAAAATACCTATTATTAACCCGAAAAATCCACAAATGCGCACTGGGTCCGCGTGGTGGAGTATAGCAAAATCCCTCTCATAGAATGGAGATCTGTATCCCAGCGGTGGGAACATTAATAGGCTTACGATGAACCCGAAAAACCTGCCTACTGCCCGTTTTCACCAACACTAAGAGATACCCAACTAAATGCCCGCTGCTCGTTTTCACCGACACTAAGTGATACCTAACTGAATGCCTACTGCCCATTTTCACTAACACTTAGAAATGGCGGGCGACGCCCATGGCCAGGACCACTTAGTGAAGAGTGAGCGACTTAGAAGAAGAGAGATATTGCTTGATAATTCGTCTTACTTCCAGGCGTGTACGACTACCCGTAAGGCGCGGGACAGATACAAGAAGCGGCCGAGGTGATGCCGTAGCGCCGGCGCAGCGCAGAACGGGCGCGCTAACGGTGTCGGAAAGGCGAGGTGCGGGCGCATTCTACTGTCTTTAAAGTCTATGTTGTCACGCATTTTCGCCGTTTTTATTCCCACCCTAACCCCTAACTGCGGGTGCGCCGAGGGCGACGAAGCAGCGTCCGCGCGGCGCCTTCGCCACACCCGCGCCTCGCTGGCTGAATATGTCTCGCGCCACACATTTTGTATGAAATATCAAAGAAATAGCGACACTTCACCGCCCGACGCTTCTTGTATTTGTCCCGCGCCTAATGCAGCACATTCTGTCAACAAGCTAAAACAGGTGCATAACTAAGATCTCAGTTCCACTTCCTTGCTCATTGTGAATTACACCTAGCTCATATTCACGTGTATGTATTATAATTATCGATCAAAGTAGATCACAAACAATGTCCAGGGCTTCCGCTACAACCATGCATTCAAACTAATTTGCTAAAAGCTGGAGTGCATTGAAACAGATGGATTAAATGCCGGTCCTAGTGTATGTCAAAATTAATCAAACTAATTAATTGCACGCTGATGTATTGTATCACCTGATAATACGGTTGAAGCGTTAGAGAGATGCCACACGGGCGATGCCAATGAGTTGAGTGCGTCGTCTAGGCGCCGTGATTTCGACGAAGTGATTGCCGCATGAGCGCTGTGATAACCTAACACAATGCAGCTTACCCCCACGGCTGTGTTAGTGAACGACAAGTAATTAGTAGTAAGTAATTTTGACGACCCGAATGGCGCAGCGGTAGTGAGGCTGCCTTACGTTCTTAGGGTCCCGGGTTTGAATCCCGGTAGGAGATAATGTTTGTGTGATGAGCATGGTTTTTTTTTTTTTGATAGGGCATCTCGCAGTTCAGTCTGAGAAGACTAGCTTCTGCTTAACCGGGAAAGTCCTGTGAATGCCTTGAATTTAAGGCCTCCAGCCAGGGCAAAAATGGCTACAAACTAAGCGACAGCGCTCTAAGGGCACCCCCTGTGGGGTACGGACCTCGGCTTAGGGCGTCGCTGGGGGCAGCAAAGGGACAGGCTGGATCTGGTTGTCTTTATTTAGGGACTGTTTTATTACTACAGGCTCAGCATCGCGGGCTGGCTCGAGCAAGGGTCGGGGAGGGATTAACTGGGGATTACGCGCCGGGCCTCTGCGGCGAGGTCGGAATGTCTTCGGTTTGTATTTGTACATTCTACGAACTGTACTGGTATCTTTCCTACTCTCTTGCAAGATAGTGATCGGATCGTGTTTTTTTGTTTCCGAGTCATGGATGTTTATATGTATAATAAGTATGTGTTTACAAACAACAAGTATATATGTAGTGGGTGACCACGACACAAGCCATGCTTAGTGTGGCACTAGATAGCGCTGTGTGTAATGTCCAACGATATTTATTTATTATTTATTAAGTCATGGCAAATTCGATTTCCA
The DNA here is from genome assembly GCA_916618015.1 of Xestia c-nigrum. Classification (NCBI taxonomy): domain Eukaryota; kingdom Metazoa; phylum Arthropoda; class Insecta; order Lepidoptera; family Noctuidae; genus Xestia; species Xestia c-nigrum. Next base: position 4,095,626 of record OU745245.1, on the reverse strand, counting down.
GGTCCGAAAAGATGTTAATTATTTGTGCCTGGCTAGTGGAATTAGGCTTGTATCCTATTACGTGTACCTTATAGATACACGTCTGCCTAAAAGACATAAGATGAGCTCGTCGCTAAATAATAACAGCTACTTGGGTCGATCTTTAGGTTAAGCTAGATACCGAGTTTCCTCCGTGCCTCGGAAAGCTCGTTAAAACTGTTAGTCCTAGGTGTCATTTGTCCATCTTTGGCAGTCGTTTCACGTAGTCAGTGGCCTAAAAATTCTGACAACCAGTCTTACCAAATGGTAGTAATGGTGGTGGTGGTGTGGTGGTGGTGGTGGTAATGGTAGTATTACCCAGATTAACTGGGTTGTAGAGGTTGGATAGGCAGTCGCTCTATCTAAAATACTGGTATTCAGCTGCATCCGTTTAGACTGGGAGCCGACCCCAACATAGTTGAGAAAAGGCTAGGCAGATGATGTTTGCTTAAAAGACATCAAGAATATCCCACCCCCATTTCGCATTCACCTTTCACACTACAAAAAACACACACATAATAAAACCCAGGCTCGAACGCAAATTATTATTCCGTTTCGCGAGTGAAACACGAAATCGCACATGAAGGGCTTAATTTCGTTGAAATTTAATTTCCGTGCGCTGAAATTTTTCATGCTTCAGACGATATCAAAAATCGTTCCGTTTTTACGGTTCAAAATAAAAATAATGACTAGTTTCATAGCTAGTGGATACGGGTAATGGCCAGTGAATCGGAGTTATGGTACGAGTTGAATGCTCGTTTGAATCAAAATGGTCTTTATGATAATCGTTTTGGAACTAGTGTTTTGGGTAATTTTTGCAGTTTTACTATTCACGGAAATTAACCCGACAACTTTTATTACGGTAGGTAGTAGTAGGTAGGTAGGTAGTAGTAGGTAGGTAGTAGTAGGTAGGTAGTAGTAGGTACGTAGTAGTAGGTAGGTAGTAGTAGGTAGGTAGTAGTAAGTAGGTAGTAGTAGGTAGCTTTGTCCTCGTTGCGTGGGTCAGCTAGTTTTTAATTAAAAACTGTTTTATTTAAAAATCCTGGGCACTGAATTTATGACTGAATGAGTCATTTCCTTTTACAGTTTTAACTAACTTCCATTGTATTAAGTCGTGAGTTTACGTGTGCTTCTTTATAATATAATTATAAATATTTATTGTGTATTTAATTAGCCCCTGTTTCACCAATACTATTATTACAAAGTAACGAATAAGCTTTGAACATTATTATGAATCAACTGCGGACACCTAACCAGTATAGTGTCCGGAGTCGTTTCCATAATTAGTCTTTCGGTTTTATTGGTTTCATGTGCGTATTGTACAATTACATCGTGAGAAAACTAGCATGTCATAAAAAACTCTGACACCGGTTACAGCGACTCAAAACAAAACAAAAGGAGGTTGTATTTATAGGTGTTTTTTTTGTTTAATAGGACGTTACATACTTTAGTACACTCATTACTCAGTTCTGTTTTCTTAGTATCGGCTCTGTTCTCCATACAATATTATAGACCGTCGATTTTCGTAAAAACTGAAAGCCTTTTTTTCAATTAGACGTAGACAGGCACTTTAGACTGTCAAAAATAAATAAACAAAGAAAACGAAGCTACAGTGCCAGTCACAAGGCATAATAACTTGTGAAAGTACTGTAGTTGCTTTTCCAAAGCGTAGATCTTTATGGAGAATACAACCTCGGCAATATACAAATTATTTAATTCCATTTGGGACAAAATCAATGATAGAAAAGAGTAGCACATTGTTGCTACTCTTTTCATTGATATGTCAAAAGCATTTGACTGTGTAAAGTATGACATTTTGCTTGATAAATTAGAAGGTATAGGAATAAGAGGTATAGCACTCAAATTAATTGAGAATTATTTAAATAGTAGAATGCTGTTATTGAGGTATATAACGATCCTATAAAAATGGTTGAGGTAGTGACATCTTCATTCGAGTCTGTAATACTAGGCGTACCGCAGGGCAGTATATTGGGACCTCCCTTGTTCTTATTGTATATCAACGAGCTCCCTAATATAATTGAACATCTTTGCGTAATGTATGCTGATGACGCAACTATATTTATTTCAAGTGAATATTCCAATGACCTCATTTACGAAACTGAAATAAATAGAACGTTAACATCTGTGACTGATTGGTTGCAGTCAATAAACTTAAAAGTCAACGCCTCAAGAACCAAATTGATTCAATTTAGCAATTATAAAAGTAAACTTACTAAATTGAATGTAGCCATGTCTGATGCAGTGGTTGAAGAAGTAAGCGACACAATTTTCCTAGGAGTAACAATAGATCAACTTATTAGAATTTAAAGTGGAATGCACATATTGAAAAGATAGAAAAGAAGAATAAAAGAATATCTAGTGCTTGCTACGCATTGTCTGTTCTGGCAGAAACGACAAATCTAAGGTCCGTATTACAGAACGAAACTCAAGTCCAGTTTGATCTTAAATCGCCCAATCATAGTTTAAACATAGAATGTGTACTTGAGGATCCGTCTTATTACAAAAAAGCAATCAAACTACATGATAATGAGTTTTTGATAAGAAAAAATTGAACTTTTTTTTTTTTTAAATACTTTTGCATATCCGACTTGGGTAGACTGTTGAGACTATAAACTGTAATGTTTATTATTAAGAACTTCATGTACACAGTAACGCAATAAATAAATCTTTGTCTTATCTTTATCTTTAATAAAAGATAAGAAAGGTTATAAGCCCAGTCGCACTTTACAAGAAATTCTAGCAGGATATCGCAGCATCCTTACAGCTGACGACTGCAGGAATCACGTACTTGTACGCTATCGGATCACATCGCCGCCCCCACATACCAATCGCGGCTGTTATTACTCAATAGCGATGGCCGTATTCCAATAAAAATTCTAATACATTTTCTTTCCTATTCATTGGTATGGAGAATGTAGTTGGTGTAAATTGATGGTTTTGTAATAAACAGATCATATTTTCTATTACTTTTCCTGTAAAATGATTAAGCGAAAAAATACTTTATTATATGTAGTTTTTGTTCTGCATAATTATATAATGCGTCAATTGATTTTATAATTGCCGTATTCGTACACAGTACATTTATACATTTCCAAATTAATGTCAAGTGAATGCGCAGTCCACTGTATTGTACCAATTCAGGCATGCAACAAACAGAATCGGAAAGTAAATAAAATAGAATAAACACCTTAAACTATGTCATAAATTCAAATTAACACGTTTTATAATCGAGTAATAAATAATAAAAATAATACCATAAACAATGTCATAAAATCAAATTAATCCAATACACAATGTCATTAATTCATAATTAATACCTTGTACTATTTTATTAATTCAAATAACTTTTTTTTTCGTTCGCCTTTAAAAAAGCAGGCATCGATCTATAGAACATTCAGCCTTCATTCAAATTACTAAGTAATGTCAGAGTATCTAATGTCAAAATAATTAAGAAACACCTGGAAAACAGAGAAAAAGCCCAGAAGTGAGAACAGAGGTGGATAAAAAAGAACCCCAAGCGTCGTCAATATCCCTCTTATGTAGCATTTGTATTGAATACGAGAAGAACAGAACCAAAACTTACGTAAATATCGCTACTTTTCCGAAACCCATCACTACATTTTCCACTACCCCCTAAAAGCGCAACACCACGAAGTTAGCTACTAAATGGATTAGTTCAGAATACAGCCACAAGACGTGATCAGAGTACACAACTTTAAACTTCGAATGCATCTGACGTTTCGTTATTTGCTTTCAATAAACAGATCCGCATTGAACACGTAGATCGGATGGGGTTGGCTTCGGGTCGTAATGTTAGCGAGTATTGATGAATTTGTTGAGTATATAGTACGTTGATGGTTGGGTTTCCAGTGACTTTGAATAAGAAGTGTAAAGAGTGTTAGAGATAGAATCCAGTGGATATGGTGGTTATGGAACGTTGAGCTGGCTACCAAGTTGGATTAAATATCGGAAAGAAAAAGATGGTACTTAATGGCGGATAACCCAACTAATGTTACAATACAACGTGTAATGTTATATGCGCAAACCCTGAAAATAGTTTGATCAGAATCACGAGCAGAAGCAATTGAACCACTTTTTAACATAGGACACAATTTTCAAAAAAAAAATGATTACAAATGTAGCCCTGTCTATTTATTAATAGGTCAAGCCATCACGTGCGCAAACCCGTCAAAATAGGTAAACAAACAAACACAAATGGTTGTCGTCCAATTTGAATTGTCTCATAGGCGGGATACTAATAGATCTTGCTAGTAAATCTAATTGCCAGTAAAACTAAAACAGCACATAAAACTTTTAATTTTTTTGAATGTTTTTTTTTCTCTCAGTTTTAGGTCAATTGAATTAAAAACATTTGGGATGTCTGAGGTTTCACGCATTTAACATTACACGTTGTCACCGTAAAATTGTCAAACACGTTATATTACAATATAACGTGTTTCTCTCTAGCGATATTGTAATATCTCGAATTATTGTCAACTGAACATACGGAAGTATCTCTGTCCCCATAAATGGGACTTGGGGCACCCCCCCCCCCGTTAGGTTAGTTAGGTTCCTTTAAACCCTGCACTCGGAAATAATCGGTATTTCTCAGGAATGGTACAATATCTTTTCATGAGAGTTGTACCACTGGGCAAGGGGGACCCCTCCTTCCCTCCACACCGCGTGAGTTGACTACCATCGCATGCATTTCACGAAAACTTATGCGTTTTGTTGTAAGCAGTATGTTCATTTGACAATATTTAGAGTTTTTACAATATCGCTAGAGATATTACAATATAACGTATTTGACAATTTTGCGGTAACATATATAAAGACTTCTAAACAGAGAAGCGTCGTGTGAAAGCTGAGCAATACTCGCGTCGCCACCTCAAGCCCCGCGTATCTGTAAATGGAAAAACTTGCAACGCTCCATGAGACGCCACATCGCAGTCGTACGCGACGCGCGACGCACCGCGTCTTCGTAAATAAGCACTTACTTTCCCCAATAAGGTTAAGGGCGCTTTCAATTTTGGCAACAGTGCGGAGTCAATATCGCTGCGGTACGGACGGCATACGTTTGCCGCCCCGCGCGCTTTGTATGAAAACAAACGAACGTCCGTACGCAAGACGACAAACGCACCGCTTCGGCGCCGCAGCGGTGCGACACGAAACGCATAAATTGAAAGCGCCCTAAGTGTCTAAACCAGCTGGCGTAGCAGGACCACCGTGGAAACGGGTTTTGTAGACAAAAAATCGATGAAATACCAGATTAATACATAATAGAAATCTGTCATTGTGTCGATTCTTTCTTCGATGAAACGTTTCTACGGTGGTCGTGCTGCGCGGGCAGGTGTTTCTAGCATAAGCATTAGCAGACTATGATGTCCCCACAGCTAGAACGTAGGCCATTTCTATGTGAAATTGACCAAAGTCAATAAATACCATGTGACCTGTGCAAGTTGGTATCCAACATCTAAATAGTTATCAGATTATACCAAAAAATACGTCTTATTTATTTAACAATTTATGTACACAATACCTACAGAAAAGAAGAAAGGAATAGAAAATAGGTACAAAGGTGATGCTTATTTCTAAAGAAATCTCTTCCAGCATACCTGCGAAAGGAGAGTAGATAAAAAGAGATGTAGACATAGTGTGTAAAAGTTGAGAAAATAGAATACATACAAACAAACGATAAACCTAAGAATATACTTACATACATACAAAACAAAAATATATAACACAACTATAAACTACAATATAATTGTAAATAAAAATAAAATACCTATGCAACTATGACGAATTGGACAGATAGTGTTCTTTTACTCTTCTTTTGAAGACTGCAATAATATAGCAGTCTCTAAAAGTCTCAGTCTTATCTTTTTTTTCTAGGTCTTATTCTATCTCAATAATCGTATTCAATCCTTAAACACCAGACACGCGTAAGAGATCCTATAATCCAAAAATACCCAAAGACAAAAGAGCTTGAAGAAAACTGTGTACAAAATCTTTTACAGCATTTTGTCTTATCCTTTCCAATATGAACCGGATCCACTTGTACCGTTCGCAACAGAGTCGGTTAATACACGCTTCTGAAGGGTTCATGTAAACGGATAAACGGTTGGATTCAGTCCCTGTTGGGACTTGGGACGTATCAATAAAATGCTAACTGTTTTGTAGGCTGTATTTACCAAGTGTGTGTGATATATAAGCTTTCTTATTGTGAGATTATATAAATATATTGTCTTTATGGTAAGGTTTTTAACGTAAAATTTGAATGGTTTCTGCTTATTTTCGTCTTTTATATGCTCTACGTCACATCATGGTCAGTAAATGTTTTTTTTTTTTTTTCGTTGCAATTTAACACACAGCGCCATTTACTGCCACACTAAGCAAGTCTTGTGTCGTGGACACCAGATAATTGATATACTACATATATACTTTTTTTTGTTTGTAAATACATACTTATTATACATATAAACATCCATGACTTGGAAACAAATGTCCATGCTCATCACAAAAACATTTGCTCCTAACGGGATTCGAACCCAGGACCCTGTGAACGTAAGGCAGCCGTGACAATTTACTCGACGACTCGAATGGCGCAGTGGTAGTGATACCACTGCGCCATTCGTGTCGTCGAGTTAGGTCCATGTTCACCAAGAAGATGACAGACTGATTACCTAAAACAGCTGTTTAAAACGCATTTTTGTATGGGAACATGTCACAGTGACAGCTGATTTTAGATAATCAGACGGTTATCTTTTCGTTGAACATGGACCTAAATTGTCTACATGTGAAGCCAGAAAGTTTTCTAAATGTAACAAGTCGCGATTCCCCGAGTAGTTCAACTAATTGCAGTCCACCTCGGACTTCATCAGGACCTCAGGCTCACCAACATCTAGAAAAGTTTTTGTTGGATGATAGTTGAAAAGTAGACCTACTAAAGAATGTTCTGGCACAGTTCTCTTTCCAAATAAAAATTCCTATAAATAGTCTTGGGAATAACACTTTTCAGCACAAAAAAGTTAGGTAAACAAAATGTCACCTTGGCCCTTTGCTGAACTTTCGAGAAAGATCGCATCAATCTGGAACATTAAACTTCATAGTTCAAATCGATTTCATATGACCCATCTCATGTGTCAGACGTAATCGATGCCGAGTTACTTGTGAACATAGATTGACGAACCGAATGGCGTAGTGGTAGTGACGCTGCCTTACGTTTTAGGGTTCTGGGTTCGAATCCCGGTAGGAGCAAATGTTTGTGTGATGAGCATGGACATTTGTTTCCGAGTCATGGATGTTCATATGTATAAGTAAGTGTGTTAAGTATGTATTTACAAACAAAAAAATATATATATGTAGTATATCAACTGTCTAGTGTCCACGACACAAGCTTTGCTTAGTGTGGCACTAGGTGCCGCTGTGTGTTAATGTCCAGCGATATTTATTTATTAATTTATTTATAGAGTAGTGAATAAAATCTAGTGATATTGGTCATTAGGTAGTATACATAATAACTTATTTATGAAAACGTCTAACAAATCGAATTATCTATACTTACGTCCATGTTCACCGAAAAGATAACAGCCTGATTATCCAAAAACAACTGTCACTGTGCTGTGACATGTTCCCATACAAAAATGTGTCTTAAACAGCTGTTTTTAGATTGTCAGATGGTCATCTTTTTAGTGAACACGGACCTTAGTAGGTGTTTCTAACCTGAAGTACTTACGATGTATTTCATTTTGTTTATTTAACCGGTATTCAAATCTGTTAAGATCATGTTATTTTAGCATATTATACTCGTGAAAACCTATGTCGTTCTGTCAATCATACGCAAACTAAATAGTTAAAAAATACCTCGTGATCTTTATGGTCATAGTGGATTATGTCATCGGAAACCAGCTGCCGATGGATGAGACATTATAGTGCACAAGTACGTTTACACAGGTGTATAGAAAGAATCAACGTCTTAATCATCAATAGACAATTAATCAAAAGAGGTAGTAATTGCATTGCACTTCAGCATTGATAGATAACCTTCTCCTGTTTATTACCAGTAGTTGTTCCATAGATACATTCAATTCCCAGAAGTACAACTAGTTGGACCAAGGAAAGAACAACTCACTCGAGTTGAACCATTGGTAAAGATATTTCCCCATAGAACAACCAGTTGAACCATGGGTAAATTTACTTCTCCGTGGTACAACCAGTTGGACATCGCAGTTGTACCACGGGTCGGGAGTGGCTACAACGTTGCTAAACCTAGTTTTCGTGTTGTAACTCCATTTACTCACTTCTCAGTGGTTATGTGCTTCTAAGCCAGTCATTCATTGAGAAACTTATTTGTAAGTAATTACGTTGTTTGTTCGTAAGGTAGGTAGGCAGACTAGTTCATTATTATGATACTGTTTACCTGCCAGAAATACTTTTGGTTTTATGGTAGTTCTATCTAGAACTTTGACAAAAGGTTGTGTGCTAGTCTTGATAGCTTTTAGTTATTCTATGAATATGTTCGAACGGGGTTTAGTAGGTACCATGGCGTTTTTAAGCAAACTAGTATCAGTTGGCTTCTATTTCTATTGATGTGCTACGTCAGGCCAGCTCAAGGTTAAAGTGTTACCACCGAATATACCGTCAACTGTACCTTTATCATTCTTCTATAGATGATGTTATATAAAGAAGTATGAATGACCAAGGTATGCTGCGCTGACCCCAAATTAGTTGGGCTGCCGAATGACAATGAGAAAAATGGTATCTACCTGTCATTTGGTATCGCTAAGTATAAAATACAGGATGTAAACCACCTCATCACAAAGCATTATGTGTACATTAAACTAAGTAACTTTTCGCAAAAACGATTGCTGGGAAACAACTTTATTTTTTTGGGTGAAAAGTCACGTTTTGTGGTATTACTCAATGTAACGCACTCAATACATTGTGCTGATGGATTGAATAGTACGGGGATCGTGGAGGTTTTTAAAGTAAAAATCTTACAATAGAAACTTGTATAAAAAAAACTTGTCAAAATGTGATAACTTTGACCCCCTATATCTCCGTAACTAGAACAAACAAAAAAAATATCGAAATGACGAGGAAAACAAGTGCCTTTCGTGCCTTTCTTTTAAGACTTGTTTTACACCCTTTATACTGGTAGGTAACAGACATAACCGAAAGGGGAGAACTGTTCTTTGCATTTGGAGACACATAGTTGTCAGTAGTAATTCCTATATTCGATTAATTAATTACTAAGGTTATTAATAATCCGAATCTTGCATATTATAATGTAACCACACAATGATCCAGGTCTTCGTTTTGCAAACCGAGAGCTAAAATAAAATATACTGCGAATCTTCCCGACATTTTCTTCTCCATAAAATAAATCTTTCAAAGCATACAAAGAATCTGTTGACTGGTTTCCTTCGGAATAAACCTTGGATACCGATACCGATACTTCGCGGATTTGCATCGAGGGCGGCTATGTAAAGAATAATGCAGGCTTGCAAGCTGGTGGAATATAAATTTTACTTTCAATGTAAAAAAACGGTACTTATATTACGTGTTGCTGGCCTTTTTTGAGGATTTTATGGTGATGGAGGAAATTGACGCACACCCGGGCCCTCAGGGCTCATCATCTGTCCAACCTTTTCCCAACTGAATACCAGTATGTTACATGGAGCGACTACGTATCTGACCTCTACAACCCAGTTTGTACTGGGTAATACAATAATCCTTGGTAAGAGGGTTGTCAGAAATCCCCCCCGCGCCTCCACATCCAGGGCTTTATTATCGGTTATGTAGGTTTCAAGAACAAATTGCCTTTGAATCAAAATCAAGGCATTTATTTCAAGGAGGCAACTTACAGGCACTTTTGCATTGTCGAACAATGATGAAATTGAATTAAATATAGCTACAGTCTCAGTCACAAGACACAAAAAAATATAGTTGCCAGTACTGCCCAGCAGTTATAATGGCGCATCATTTTCTTACTACCTCATGTCAACGAGCAACATAATTCAAAAGCAAGTAAGCAATCGCAAACCTAACAACAGTTTAATTTGCCTTCAGCTAAACTATTGACTGGCAGTACCAATCACAGGACTTCGTACCAGCCAATCACATTCCCAAGAACTGACAGGCAAATTGCATCGAACGCTATTCACTAAATCAAATGCAGACATGCATGATGCGAAGGAGAACGTCTGCAATACTTGGTTTACATCGTAGATAGAGAATGGTATGGACATGTAAGTAAGGACACGTTTATGAGATCGACTGTGTCGTTGATTTAGTTATTGTGTAGTGGTTGCTGCTAAGCATCGGGTTCTAAAATTGCTTCCTATAGGTATCAGGAAAAGTTATATTGATTTGTGCTTTTTCTAAAATTTTTCCTTTTTAATCGACTTCTAAAAAAGGAGGAGATTCTGAATTCGGGTGTTTCTGTAATTTTTTAAGTTTGTTCGCTCATAACTCCGTCGCTTGCCAACCGATTTGAAAATTATTATTTTGTTGGAAAGGGTATACTTTCCAAATGGTCCCATAGTCATCAAGACGGGATCTGATGATGGAATCTTGGCGAAATCTAAGGGACTCTTAAACATTTTTAGGATAATGTGTAGTGGTTTTGGTATTAAATACATAAATAAATAAATAAATATCGCTGGACATTAACACACAGCGCACTTGTGCCACACTAAGCAAGGCTTGTGTCGTGGACACCAGATAGTTGATATACTACGTATATAATTTTTTTGTTTGTAAATACATACATAATATACATATAAACATCCATGACTCGGAAACAAATGTCCATGCTCATCACACAAACATTTGCTCCTACCAGGATTCGAACCCAGAACCCTAAGAATGTAAGGCAGCCTCGCCCACCTCTACGCTATTCGGGTCGTCACAACTAGTGATGACCCAAGTGGCGGTTCGTGGCGAGGCGGTGGGTGGAGTGACGATGTTTGGTTCGGGTTTTCTACAACAAGTGAAGCATTTGCGTTTGATAAGAACCATTCTACTATCAGATCTGATGATGAAGCTAAAATTCAGGCATGGAACTCCATAATGGGGCAATCTATCCTAGTCATGTTTGGGCTTGTTGTCATTGTAACGGTGTATACTTTTCATGTGTACTAAGCACATGTGAACCACTAAAAAGTGAAAAATATAAACTTTTTTGCAAAAAATAAAACCGACTTAAAAAAAAAAACAAAAAAGTGTAAAATAACTTTAGCTTCTGAAGTCGGTGACCTCTGTTTGATTGATTTAATTTTTTTGTCACCAAATTCAGAAGCTAAAGTTATTTTACACTTTTTGTTTTTTTTTTTGAAGTCAGTTTTATTTTTTTCAAAAAAGTTTTTCATTGCGTCATCTCAGTAACAGTCTGTTTTTGTACCCAATTCAAAGTATAAACATAATGTAGCATGATTCTTGAGACACAAATACATCGTTCAAGTGAAGTGTTACCAACATAATTTTCAGTTTCATAAAATTACACAAATGTCTTGCTTAAGTATGTTTTAGATTAAAATATTTATTTAAGGGTCTTTGTTACCTGAGAATAAATGAATTAAGTATTATTATTATAAAGCACTAGCTGACCCACGCAACTTCGTCTGCGTCACATAAGAGGGAAAAAGCTTACTACTACTACCTACCTACTACTACCTACCTACCTACTACTACTACCTACCTACCTACTACTACATTTTTTTTTCATAAGAACCTTCTCCTGACAACAACAAACACAACAAAAAAAGAATCAGCCAAATCGGTCAAGCCGTTTGCATGCTATATCGTGACAACGGAAAACGGGTTTCATTTTTATAATATAGATATAAGATAGATATATATATAGACTTGAGTACAATAATTGTCAGAACAACATCTCTTTGGTAAACATTTGTAAAATAATCTGTGGAAATTGTCTTTGAAAAAACAAGTTCCAACTTTGACCACTAGTCAAAAGAATCATCTAGGCATTTTCTATCTACGGATTTTACGGTTTACATGCAGAGTCCCATTTGCAATATAAAATAGCAGGACGTGTAATGTTTTCGACGTAAACGTAACTAAATATCTAAGGATTCGATCTACGAAACGAAAGACTATTTGTAGGGTGGATACGCTGGTTGTGTTGTGTTGGGATTTTTTTTGCTGCATTTCTAGTGATATGAAAATTGAATGGGTACGTGATTGTTGTACTAACGTTTTATAAAACAGATCTTAATATAATTCGTGATTATTATAATTTTCTTATTACTGCATAATTAATAATATTTGGTTTAAGATAATCGGTTTAATCGCATTGTTGTTGGCAATTTCGTTTTGAATCCTAAATACAGGGGGTAAACCACCTCATCACGAAGCAGTCAACCAAGCATTCTGTACATCAAACTAAGTAACTTTATGCAAAAAAAACGTTTTTTTTGGGTCGAATAATCGTATTTTGTGGTAGAAGTCAATGTAACGCACTTAAAACATTGTGATGATGGATGGATTAAATACGGGTATCGTAGAGATGTTTAAAGTAAAAATCAAAAACTTGATCTACAAAGAACTTGATCTACATTGATATTCGTCGTCGTTTTTTTTTATCTTTCCTTACTTTGTATCATTTGTTGTATATATGTATTTGTTGTTATATTTAATTCTTCAAAATGTTCTGCAAAACTCAAACTCAAACTCAAATCATTTATTTCAACTAGACCTTAACGGCACTTTTGAATGTCGATAAAACGAAAAAAAAAAGGGCTACAGTCACAGACACAAGGCATAATAACTTGAGAATGTACTGTAGTTGCCCATTCCCTAGCGTAGATCTCTATGGAGAAGAACGGGCAAGAAACTCCATGGACACTCTTTTCAATCAAAATGTTGTTACAAAATCTTGGTTACATCTTTCATGTTGAGATTATACATATATGTGAGAACGATGTAGAAAGACGTGCACAATAAGAGCGTCCAGAGTAAAAAAAGAATTAAATCAACAATTTATAAAATAAAGCAATTCAAATGATCCATGGCAGCTAAGAGATGACCAGTCCCGACTGACAGCGCCCGTTCACGAACATGACGCATGGATCAGCGCCATTCAATTCAACCATATTGAAGGGAACTAAATGGCCCGATCCACCCACCACCATCAGCAAGACATCTAAGCGAGCATGACATTCTCTCAGCCACCAAGGCATATTCAAGTCAATGAAAGATAACTAAATGCAAATGGTAGCTTTACAGTACATGGTACTCACACATGTGCTATGCAATTATACAATAATAAGAGATGGAATCTATACAATGCAAGAATATTTTACAATCTTCTGCAGCTACCACAATAATGTTGTTCAATAAGTTTGCACCTATGGTTGCGGAGCAGGACCAGCATTTAGCCAAGCATTTTTATCCTCAATGTAATCTCCCAGCTTATAATATGCTTGCCTACATAGTGTGCGTTTTACACAAGATTTAAATTTCGTCTCATTATTGCATTTGCTGTTTTATCTCTAACCCTAAGATAGCCTCTTAGAAAATGCTCAAGGCATTAAGTCCGCCTTTGTACATTATGTGCGTAAAGTTTTAATAAATAAATAATAAGTAAATTATCATCCAATCTTCTACCATATTATCATTATATTATAATATCATTCACGCTCGTTGTCATAATACTCAACAATTGTCAGCCTTTAACAACTGTCCCTAAAAATACTTCTCATATAACTGAAAAAAATATGTCATAAACACACTAAAAAACGTGTACCTGCTAACTACGACAACGACAAACCACCCGCGATTAACGTCACATACAGGTAGCTGTAACCATGACGTTGGCTCGAAATTTTCCGCACGCATGGACACCCTACATTCGCATCGTGTAGCGAAACACTGAGATGTGTCCCGTTTCTCATAAATCACGAGGCCATCCTACATAACGACTCTGCGAGTTGGGGTACCTAAAATGTTCACGTGGTATTGTAATGATTAGCTCTCTGTTTTATGCAACAACCATACTGTTTTCTGGTTATAACCTGTACTGTATTATTCCATTATTGGGCAAAGTCCTTTTCATGAACCAAGAACTTTGGTTAAATACAGAAAAAGGATATCTCAAGATTAATCAAATGAAGAAAACTAATCATTTTAATTGCTATTGATAAGAAAGAGTAGGTTTGACTGTTTTTCTTTGTATTAGGAATCTTTATTTCTCACTTTAAACTACGCTTTTTAGGGGAATGTAAAGTGTTTTGAGGTTAGGGTATATTAATCGGTATTTCTCAGGAATGTTACTATGTCACTTTATTTCGGACCAGCGGACGTCACGCGGTTTCACCCGCGTAGTTCCCGTTCCCGCGGGAGAACGGGGATAAAATGACGTAGCCTATGTTAGTCAGGGTGAATGTAGCTTTGCAATGGTGAAAGAGTTTTTGAAATCGGCACAGTTGTTTTTGAGTTTATTCACTACAAACATGCAGACAAAAAAAAAATCCTCTTAAAAACAGGATTATTATTATTATTCTGCCACCTACCATAGCGCAAAAATGATTCTTACCAACAGGAAGCTTGAAAATATCTCAGGTATAATTTCATTTATGACCTCACAATCGTAAATCTGTGTAAATAAACCAACGGATAATTATTATGAACTAAAGTAATGTTTCATTAAGCCGAGCTTAACCACGCTCGTTATAGCTGTACTAATCTTAGATAAATAAATTGAAGTTACGCTTGAATAAATTTAGTTAATTATAATGCATATTGTGCTAGTGAAAACCCCAGGAGGAGACGGCCCTGGGAAGACAAACATGGACCACCACTTACTGATGATGTATTTTAGAAAAATCTGGTGCCTAATAATCAAACAAGGTGTGACTGTTGTATAAATTGCGCCATCATATACAAAATATACGAAAATTATCATTCGATTAAATTTTCGATTAATTTTAAGACGAAAAAAAGACAAGTTGATTTTTGGATGAAAAAAAACTAGATTTTTACTTAAGAAAGTCTATGATACCCAATTTTCAAACACAGGAAATCTTGAAAACTATCCATAATAATTATCACGTTCGTGTTTGTCAAAATCTCGTTTGACAATAAGCGTCATTTTAGACCACCCGAATTCCTGTGACTTTATTTGACTTTCCTCTGTACATAAATTTTCCCAGACATTTTGTGAATTAAAAAGCTTAATTTAAGTGGTCCGTCAGTTTCTGAATTAACGCCCTTTGAGATGCTACAACGAGACCTCGCTAATTTCTTGAGAACTTGCCCATATATTTCAGTTAAACCACAGTAAATAATTGTTTAATTTTGTTGTGTATTGTGTCTTAGAAAGGAGATGAAGATCCCTCTTTTTGTAGAGGTCAATGTACTAACGCATAAATGGTGTAAAAAGACTCATTCATTGGGATCATTTTTTGGTTCTACAACAGACCTGGGAACCGAAGATATTGGGGGCTAAAATAAAATAAATAAATATCGCTGTCATTAAACACACAGCGCCATCTAGTGCCACACTAAGCAAGGCTTTTGTCGTGGACACCAGATAGTTGATACACTACATATATACTTTTTTGTTTGTAAATACATACTTATTATACATACAAACATCCATGACTCGGAAACAGATGTCCATGCTCATCACACAAACATTTGCTCCTACCGGGATTCGAACCGAGGACCCCATGAACCCAAGGCAGCTTCACTACCACTACGCCATTTTTTTTTTTTAATTATAAGTTTGTAATGTTAGATTTTTATTTTAAAACACCGTCACAGCCCTGTAATATTTAAT
Source organism: Xestia c-nigrum (assembly GCA_916618015.1). Taxonomy (NCBI): domain Eukaryota; kingdom Metazoa; phylum Arthropoda; class Insecta; order Lepidoptera; family Noctuidae; genus Xestia; species Xestia c-nigrum. The sequence goes on along the minus strand of OU745245.1, from coordinate 4,079,785 downwards.
ACATCCATCAGTACTAATAACAACCAGGTAGAAAATAACAACGTGATAACTTTTTTAAGTCCGTATATTGTTCACTTCACTTCACAATAATTCACACAGTAAATCACACGAACATAGTGACAGCATAGATTTATCTAATCCAATATCTAGCGCACGAATGAGACGATTGAGTGCGCTCCAACCTATTTAACAGCTCTGTTTGTCCCACCACCCGGCTATCGCGTGATTTAAATTATAAAAATGTTAGATGCGCACACATCCGGTGTCAATACAAGTTTTAAATATTATTATCAAATAACATAGCGATATTAAATATTATTACAAAAATACCTCGAAATACAGCAAAGGGAATATTACTACTTATCCTCTCTACATAAAATGATATTTATTATGACATTTCTAACATTCGGCCTTTCCTGACACTAAGTTTGTCCACAAACTTAATTCGGAAAACAAATAAACGGTAATTAATTATTAATACTACTATTGTAAATGATTTAACAATAATAAGTTAATCACAAATCAAATGTAAATAATTTAACAATATAAAATATTTATAATAGTACTAGCTGACTCGCGCAACTTCGTCTGCGTCTCATAATTTGAGATTTAAACTATCCTATCTCTCAAGTTGGATCGAACTGCACATGGTGTGCGAATTTTATTATAATCGGTTAAGTGGTTTAGGAGTCCATTGAGGACAAACATTGTGACACGAGATTTATATATATTACTAGCTGACTCGCGCAACTTCGTCTGCTTAGTCTCATAATTTGAGATTTAAACTATCCTATCTCTCAAGTTGGATCGAACTGCACATGGTGTGCGAATTTTATTATAATCGGTTAAGTGGTTTAGGAGTCCATTGAGGACAAACATTGTGACACGAGATTTATATATATTAAGAAGATTAAGATAATAATTCATCATAATAATCAATCACACAATGAACTATTTGGGTGGTTCTATCAACACCCCAAATTATATGCGAGTGGATCTATCAACACTCAACTTATTACAAACCCAAGTGGATCTATCAACACTTGATTATATCAGACTCTGCAAGTGGATCTATCAACACTTGATTATCTCAGACTCAACAAGTGGATCTATCAACACTTGATTATCTCAGACTCAGCAAGTGGATCTATCAACACTTGATTATCTCAGACTCAGCAAGTGGATCTATCAACACTTACATAATCGCGTCAAAATCTGCAAGTGGATCTATCAACACTCACATATATATCATCACATTTTGCAAGTGGATCTATCAACACTCACATATATATTATCACATTTTGCAAGTGGATCTGTCAACACTCACATATATATCATCACATTTTGTAAGTGGATCTGTCAACACTCACATATCTACAGTATATTGGCATTATAATCAACACAATATTTTAATTCAACAGCAACAATTTTTAATAATCATAATTATACATCAACTACACAAGGCATCATCGCTTTTAATCGTTACTAGACTCATTGCTAAGGCTACTCTCAGAATCGCTGTGGCTGGTCATGGTAATCCATGGTTTTATATGGTCGGCCGCCCAGACATTACAATATTTGTTTCGTGAAATATTGGAACCTTCTATACTTGAAACCTCGTACCTATCATTCTCAAGAACTTTAGTTATCCTAAAGGGTCCAGTGTATTTTGGGAGCAGTTTTCTACTTTTACCATCATTGCTAGGGACTGGTTTTAATATTTTAACTAAATCTCCTACATTATATATTTTAGCTTTAATTCTTTTTTTATCAAACCTTATTTTCTGATTCTCTTGATCTTTATCAATATGTTGACTTATTTGATCTCTAATATCTTGTATAGAACCAGGTTGACGTATATCACCTAATATTTCAGAAAAAATGTTATCGCCCTTGCTATTCAATTGCGTTCCAAAAAGTGCTTCAGATGGTGCTTTTCCTATTCCTTTATTTAGAGTATTATTTAACCCCCATTGCAATTTTTCTAAGACTGTGTCCCAAAGTCTTTCACCTAATTTATCTGTATAAGCAGTTAAGGCATCTAGAACCGTCCTATTATACCTTTCTACCTGTCCGTTCGATCTAGGAGAAGACACAGCATTCAAAATATGATTTATATTTGATTCTTTACAGAATTTTTCGAAGTCTTTAGATGTGAATGTAGATCCTCTATCCGAAATTATCCTATTAGGATATCCGAAAATTGATAATATATCCTCCATAGCACGAATCGTTGGTCCTGATTTTAAATTCCTCAAGGGCTTTAATAAACAAAATTTTGTAAATCCATCGACCAACACAAGCAGATAGCAATTACCTTTTGAACTTTTACAAAAGGTCCTAAGTGATCAATATGCACTGTATCGAATGGCTTGTCAACCTTATGTATCGGATGCAGAAATCCTTCTTTTGGACCAGCTGGTTCTTTACTATATGCGCATTCCAGACAAGATCTAACATATTTAGTGACGAAACGTTTCATTTTTGGAAACCAGAAGTCTTTACTTATTTTATTCAGTGTTTTTTCTATACTAAAATGACCTAAATCGTCGTGGTTCAACTTACATAGCTGAAAACGAGCGCATTTCGGTACAACCCATTTCAATTCATTATTTACGACTCTAAATAGCTTATTATTTTTTAACGTAAAATTTTTTTTTATGTCTGTGTATTCTTCATCTTCTAAAATTTTACGAATGCGCTGAGTATTAGAATCTTTTAATTGCAAACTCAAAAGCCAGTCTTCTTGTGTAATTCTAAGTATAGACGGCACAATATCTTGACTATTATCCGATAAATGAGGCTGAGGGTTTCTGCTCAGGGCATCAACATGTGACATTGTATGCCCCGGTTTATATTGAATATCGAAATTAAACTCTTGAATTGCTATCCACCAGCGGGCCACTCTAGGTACCAGATCACGTTTTATAAGAGTAGCACGTATAGCGTTACAGTCTGTTACTAGAGTAAATTTTAGACCAATAAGATAAACACGAAATCTTTGCAACGACGCTACGACCGCCAAAGTTTCCAACTCGTATGCATGATATTTTTGCTCATCACAACTAGTTTTTCGGCTAAAATATGCTATAGGTTTAACATCTCCCCTTTCATTTTTTTGAATTAATATTCCGGCTAATCCGTATTTACTTGCATCAGTATGCAGAAAGGTGTCATGTTGGGGATCATACATTCCTAACAGAGGTCTTTGAACGAGAGAATCTTTAAGGTAGGTAAAGGATTTTTCCTGCTCTAATCCCCAGTGCCACGGGTGGTTTTTCCTTGTCAAGTCCGTCAAAGGACGTGCTATAGAGGCAAAGTTCTGAATAAACTTTCTAAAATAGCTTGCTAATCCTACAAACTGTCTTACTTCATGGACATTTTTTGGTGTAGGAAATTTCTCAACCGCCATAATTTTAGCACGCCCAGGTCTAATTCCGCTCTCGCTTATTTCATAACCAAGATACTCCAATTCAGTTTTAAAAAAATTACACTTTTGTAAATTTAATGTCAAACCTGCATCTTTCAGAAGTTTGAATACTTCCTCTAATCGATCAAATTCTTCATTAAAATTTTTACCTGGAATTAAGATATCGTCCATGTATGCGAGGGCGGAATTGAATCTGGCGTTTCCTAAGACCCTATTTATCGTCCTTTGAAAGACTGCGGGAGAATTGACCAAACCAAAAGGCATCTTTTTGAACTGATATAATCCGTCAGGGGTTACAAACGCTGTGAGATGTCTACAATCGTTGCGTATTGGAATCTGATAGTAGCCACTAGCTAAGTCTAGACTAGAAAAGTATTTGTTACCATTGAGCATGTCTAATTGATCATCGATACGCGGCATAGGAAAATGATCCTTCTTTGTTTTACGGTTCAATGCTCTAAAGTCAACGCACAGCCTATATCCTCCCGTCTTTTTGGTAACTAATATAATAGGACTTGCGTAGGAGGATTTCGAATCTTCAACAATATCGTTCTCAAGAAGTTCATGAACCATATCGCGCACCACGTTTCTTTCTACATAACTCAGACGATAAGGCCTATGTACAACCGGGGTTTCGTCATTTAATTCAATACACATCTCGGACAAACTAGTACAGCCCAACTCAGACATATTTTGAGCAAAACAAGATCTATATTTGTTAATAAGTTCTACTACCAAATTAATTTGGTGGTCAGAAAGGTCGGTATTTATATTGATATCCTTTCGATTTATTGAATTTAAATTGTTAGTATCTAAAATTCGTTTGCAATTAGCATAAGGTTCATCTGAATTATTGTAAGATGTTATAACATTAGCCCTGGTCAACACAGTCCCTTCATAAAAATTAATGCATTCTTTTGACAAATTTTTGATTCCTATTCTACATTTCCCATCGCGCAGATTGTAGACCCCTCCTAATAACCAGTAGTTTACAGGACCGATGTTTCTAATACTATGTTCGATAAGGAGATCACATGTGGCTTTACTATCATTTATACAATCTATAAAGTTAAAATCCCCTATCAACGTATCAATAGAAATTCGTAATACTACTCTATCCGGACTACATACCTCAGATGGTAAACAAGTTAGTTCTAATGGATCTTTACGTTTTAGGATCTCTAATTTTTCACTTGTTTTAATAACTAGCACATCAGGAAGTTCTGTAAAGTTCTGTCCCACGAGTAACGGTTCAATCAACATCGAAGATTCTACTATATATGCATCTATTTCCGTAGTTATTTCTCCAAGAGACAATTTAATACGAGTTCTACCTAATGGTGTATATGAACCGTTTCCAAATCCTCGAATAGCTGGCAAATCATTCTCATACTTCGGTAAAGAATTTATATCAACTATCTTTTGGCTTATGAGGGTGCAATCGCTCCCAAAATCAACATAACTTTCGCAGGAAATAGTATCGTTAATTTTAACTTGTTTACGAAATTTATCATCCGCTTTATTAGATCGCGTTAACATAGTTTTTCTGTCCTGGGACTGAGACTTGAGACTGTTAGAAGACTTTTTAAGATAACAATCCATGGACTTGTGTCCTACTCGATTGCATGAGTCACATTTAAGTAAAGGTTTTGTACAAGCGTGTATTTTGTGGCCTTTTTCCTTACAATTATAACACACAACTTCAGTTACAGTACTACGACACTGTGCACCACGATGTCCCGGTTTGTTACATTTAGAACAAATTATATCAGACGATGTACCAACATTGTTTTTTGATTTATTATTAAAACGAAAGTTAGATTCTTTACCCAAATCTTTCAAAAACTTAAGCAATTCTTCTGGATCCGTTAGCCTAGCAGAGGAAGCGCTAGCTCTAATCATTCTATCATCTATCCCAAATATTAGACAATCAACCGCCTTTTTCCCGTTAATTTCACAAGCATTTAAAAGAGTAATTTTATCAAAATAATAATCATCTACGGCTTCACCTATTTTCATTCGTCTTTCTAACATTTCCGTTAATAGGGCACCATAGTTACTTTCCGAGGGAAAAGCTCTAATCAAACGCTCTTGCCACTCAGGCCAAGTCAAAAGAATAGTTTGAAGACCCTCATACCATTTTTTCGCATGACCTGTTAATTTAGGCAAGGCGAAATGTGTCGTCTGGTCATCACTCCAGTTATAAATTTTAGCGCATTCATTAACCTTAGCAATCCAGTGTTCAATCCTCTGATTTTTTTGATTAGGGTCAAAATTAGGTATAATATTTTTATCATACGAGATGCCATATGCAGTAGGTTTTAAAATATTTTGCAACAGTACAGCGAAATCACTACTATTAATAAGCATATTCACATTCTTACCAATCTGCAACTGCGAGGACGTTGGGGTCGATGCACGATTTCCGAGAGGCTGCTCAGCATCTCTTGTCGCTGAAGTGGTGGCTCTGCCACTCTCGCCGGCAGCTGGGTCAGGCAGTGATGCAGTGGAGGAGGCATTGTACACTTCTTCTTCATTAGTTAGCTGTTGTTCTGTAGCTGTTCCTCTGGATCTCGGATCCTTTTTTGGTTTCTTATGGCGTTTTCTTCTCCGAGTAGGACTTGAGACTGACTCGGTGGAACTGTCACGATGAGTGCGAGACCTTGCCTTACGATGAGACCTTGACCTCTGATCCCATTCAGACGAACTCTCTCGTCTAGTGGATCTCTTCTTACGTCGGGATCGCCGTACCGCACCAGAAGAAACGTTTCGACGATGGCGGTTTTTCCGATTACGCCCCCGAGACCGAGATCTCACCCGATGTCTTTCATGGTCTTCAAGGTCACTTTCCATTTTTGTAGGTTAACGTTCCACTTCTGATAATAACAACCAGGTAGAAAATAACAACGTGATAACTTTTATAAGTCCGTATATTGTTCACTTCACTTCACAATAATTCACACAGTAAATCACACGAACATAGTGACAGCATAGATTTATCTAATCCAATATCTAGCGCACGAATGAGACGATTGAGTGCGCTCCAACCTATTTAACAGCTCTGTTTGTCCCACCACCCGGCTATCGCGTGATTTAAATTATAAAAATGTTAGATGCGCACACATCCGGTGTCAATACAAGTTTTAAATATTATTATCAAATAACATAGCGATATTAAATATTATTACAAAAATACCTCGAAATACAGCAAAGGGAATATTACTACTTATCCTCTCTACATAAAATGATATTTATTATGACATTTCTAACAGTACCATTGAGCTTTATCAGCACAAATGTATTAAGCGCGTTACATTGACCTTTACCACAAAACATGATTTTTGGTCGTTTTCTAGCAGTAATTTTTGTGTAATTTTTTTTTTCAATGTTCAAAATGCTTGGTTGACGTCTTGGTGATGAGTCTGTTTACATCTTATATACAGGTTTTCTCCAATTTCCTGTGAGAGTTGATAAAAACTTCCGAAATACCCCAAGAGTCACATAATTTTGAGGAGCGGTCGAACAAGCTATTAGTTTTACAGTTTAACCCACGACCTCAAGCTCAGCAGTTGCAACCACTAGACCAATTAAGCAGTTTAAATCGAGGCTTGTCTATACCTTCATCGTTTCTAAGAAAAACTTGGTCTGAATAGAAAAATTATGCAAACTGACCTCTCCCCATTTACTGACACAATAGCCTTACCCCTAAAACCCAATCATAAATTAGATCTCTCCATCATAACTTACGCCAAACAAAACCACCACTTCCCTATCTCAGGACCAAAACAGTCGATAATATTTATATGGCACTTAAATTCTCATTTCTTCACTTTCTTAGGCTATAAATGTGGCGATTTGGGCCCGGCGCCCGAATGCGTTCGAGTGAATATTTCATGTGTTATAGTCGCAATGTCGCGCTCGTGTCGCTGTCGTGTCGTTATGGCGTCTTCGCGTCGTGATTTAGATAAGTACTTATTGTTTATAGTGTGGGAAGTGCGGTGTGAATGAGATGTTCTGGGGTTTCTTCTTGGAGTTGTGTTGGTGAGTTGTGATTGTTTCTTTTAACGGGTTGTGTTTGTTTTCTTGGAAGAAAAGCAAACAACATTCATTTTTAACCGGAACAACTATTAGTAGGGTAAATAAATATTTGTTCCCGACACGCAACACAACAGTCAATTGCTTACCCGCGGCGTCCACCGTGGCTTCATTTATTTCAATTTGAACATACAGACGTTTTTGAATATCAAAATCAAAAGGAACATATTAAACAAACAGCCCCAGCCATAAGGCGTATTACCTTGTGAAAACGCTGTAGATTTCCATTATATGCTCATGTTTAAATACACAATGTCACATGGTCGTGTATAGAAATAAAGTTGATTTAAATACACTGTCATATACGCTGTCGAGAAAACAAATTTTAAAACAGATAAAGCCGAGGAATTTACTTCGAAATCCTTTGGTTTGCGAAAGAGACAGGTGTTTGAATTGTGGTGCAGATCTTTTTATTAAATAATTATTTTGAAAAAGTGTGTTTGGTCGCCACGTTTCAAAATCAACCGTGGTTGGGAAAAGGCTAGGCAGATGATGATGCTAGGTAAGGTCGCCCTGAAATATTTACTCCGCCAAGCAGCATCTTACAATTTATAACTCGCGTGTACAAAAACACACTATTTTAAAACATAACAGTGTTATTAAAAAGCATAAACAATCCCAAGTGTGAACCATTCCTTAACAAAGCAGACAGCTAAAACAGATGGCCCTAAAAACGTATATCTCAACATAATCCGGCAGAGGAATTTAATTTGCTCGGTCTATTACGGGTCGATAACGAAAGGGGTAGACTAACCCTGTCTGTAGAGCGCCGCATTTTAAGATTCCTTCTCTTTAAGTGACTGCTACATATTGTATCCTATGGGACTTTATTTATTAAATTGATATAGTGTGAGTTGGACTCATATGTTTAATAATAATAATAGCGTCACGGGCGCTTCTACCGGGCTCTTCATGGGCCCGATGTAGATTTTCTAGCGTCCATGTCCTGGCTACGTTTTGGCGACCTCTTTTGGGGAAATTGAATATTTTGTCTGTGCGACTATGGACGAAGTTATGTTGACGAACTACTACCGGAAATATATTATGAAGGACGAGACGGATGACGTGGGTCGGGCATGCCACCTTCCGGGTAAGTCCATCAGACAATTTATTTCTGGTTGTTCTCCTCTGGCTAACGGCGAGTACTTGCACAGGCACAATCAAGTGGCCAGGATTATTCACCAGCAACTTGCTCTGAAATTTAAACTTGTGGAATCAGAAGTAGCGTACTATAAAAATACGACTCGCGTAGCTACGTTGAGCCCCAAACCAGCTTACGCCGCAATTGCTGCCTCATACAATTCAGCTTCAATACAACCTAAGCAGCAGAAAGGGGGAAAGCAGAACCGTCGCTGTGAAACCCTTTCGAGGATTCCGGTACAGCGATGTCCAGCAAAGCAGGAGTGTGATGAGGACGGACTTCACCTTAGTTCAGAAGAAGAAGAAGCCTACTTGTCGCAATCAATGCGGTACTCGACTGTCAGGACCAAATATGCTGCTGCGTCCAGCGACGCCAACGACGTTGCTTTATGTGTCCCGACTGCATCACTCCACGAAGGTTGAGGAAATCGAAGAGTACATGAATGTGAAGACCAGCTGGTCCTTGAGGGTCGAGAAGTTGGAGCCGCGTCACAACACTAACTTCAAGTCGTTTGTGGTGCGAGTTCCGACACAATATCTAGACAAGTTTCTCAAGGAAAAGTTTTGGCCGAAGGGTATTGTGTACCGACATTTTCGCGGCAAGCTACGTGACACCGCACAGCGTAACACGACGCCGCCACTTCGTGTGTCATATTGTCATAGTTCATAAGTTATATTTTGTATGTATTAGTATATTTTAAAGTTGTAATGTATTTTTATTTATTTTATCTATGGGCCTGAGGTTGCCTGATGATAAAATGATTGATTGATTGATAAGTATGTGCCCGACCCAGTTCGCGTGAAAAACCATGTCACGTTGTACTGGGATTAGTGTATGATTACTGACAGGATATTTGTCGCCAATAAGCCTGACATAGTGGTGATAGACCGATCAGCGCGCCGCGTAATGATAATCGATATCACCATTCCACATGACGAGAACCTCGTGCAAGCTGAGAAAGAGAAACAAATAAAATATCTCGACTTGGCACACAAGGTTCGCGACATTTGGAATATGAACTCGGCTATCGTTATGCCGATTGTCGTGACGGCCAATGGCCTTATTGCCAATAGCTTCGATGACCATCTCTCGAAGCTCTCTTTAGGCAGCTGGATCACGAGCATGATACAGAAGGCAGTACTCCTTGATACGGCTCGCACTGTGAGGAGGTTCCTGTCTTTGCAGCCCTAACCACCCGTAGCTTGGACCCTGCTGCGATATCGGTAGACCACTATTTTTTTTCTTTTTAAACTTTCACGATCACAACACATTATAAAACTTAAGAAAACGGGTATCGACCGGATTGCACCAGCCGTGGTCGCGGGGAGACTGAAGTATTGGAGGTACCGCAACAGCAAAGTGAAGGCGTTTATTCAACTACCCTCACTCATCTTCATAAATGTTAATTAGGGCCGGTAGGGCCTCACACTAGGACAGCACACTACACTAACAGGTTTTTAAATGTATTTTTTAGTTTTGTTTTATGATATGTTTAAACATGTTAATAATATGTTTAAAAATGAGTAAACGAAATAATAATAATCATTTTATTTTCAGGCAATTAAGGCCCATAGATAAAATACACAAAATTACAAACAACAGTAGCAATAAAGTAATAAAACTAATAAATATACACGCAACGTTGTCGGCGTCGTGTTTTTTGAAATGTCGAGATACGACACCCTTCCGCCAAAGTTCTAATTCATGCAGGTCTGCTGCATGAATTGGGACTTTTGCCGGAAGGGTGGGATGGTCGGTTGGAACTCGACCGACCATCCCGTCGTGCTTAGCTTTTACTGAACTTTGTTGGGGTCGGCTTCCAGTCTAGCTAGATACAGCTGAAGACTAGTATTTTACTTGGACTGACTACTTATCTGATCTCCACAACCCAGTTATTATTAGGTAATACGACAGCGTTTGGTAAGACTGGCTGTCTGACTATCAGGCCACTGACTTGACTAACTAAAATCTACAAATGACCAACGGCTTAACGTGACATGGAGGAAACTCACTACGTAATAAGTGATCTATAGGTTCTACAGGTAAATCTAGGAAGGAACGGCTTAACCTCCAGCAATCTGGAGGTTAAACCGCTCTTTCCTAGATTGACAAAAATAAAATAATATAATAAATAATATAATTTAGCTACGAGCCCTTCAAAGTCCAGTTAGTATTGAAAGTTTTCATATATTTTAATTTACTTTTCCCCGATATTGATTTTAGGAACAGGACGTTATTTAAGGTGCAATCATCTGCTTGCACAGATCTGTGTTGGGTACAGTACGCTCACATCTCGCTAGTTATGTTTAGTCCCATATAATAAGGGAAAACATGTAAGTTTTCATTAATCCATGGAAGATCAGAAATTACCAAAATGTTTTAACAACTATTTCAACTGTTTCATTTCACTAGCTTTTTTCTACGATAACTATGAACGAAATCTAGTCTGGACATACAAAAAAATGATATTCTGGATTTCAATATTTTTACCGGTTAAAAGTGCTAAAAGTGGTTCTGGGACGACCCATATTGGAGTTCGATGTTATTGCGTTCAAAACTGGCAACTAAAGTTTTTAAATTTCATTTGTGTTGAGATTCACGATCTGCAGAGTCAATTTACTAAATAAATATTGTGGAAAAGGCGAAATGAAAAACCTGGTAAGCGTTGTATGATGGTTGCTATTCAAAACACACAAAAGTCACAAACATGGTACAATAATTTGAACCTCGAATATCTTTTTTATCGACATTACATAAGACATTTAAAACATAACAAACAGTACTTAGAAAGTAGGTTTTACAACATCCGCCCTTAATGGAAATAAAAAGATAAAGTAGTAATGCTAAACACAATAAAAAGAATAAAACATTACTACCGAACTAAACAGAAATACAAAAACACAAGCCGACAAAAAATAAATAAATAGAAAATTATTCTACCTATTTATCGTTAAACCCATATTAACAACGCACCTAAGATGAGCTATGCGCCTTAAGGGCTTGGTTAAAACATCGGCTGTCATTTTATCCGTAGGTATAAACTTTATATCTATCAGACCCTCAGTAACCTTTTCACGAATAAAATGATATCTCGTATCAATGTGTTTGGTTCTATTGTGGTGGATTGGATTTAGCACAAGTTTCTGTGCACTTTGACTATCGTTGTGCAACAACACCCTATCAGCAAAACCAGTAATGTCACACACTAACCGTCTGAGGAAAATAGCCTCCTTTGCAGCACTGGTCAAGGACATATACTCAGCTTCTGTAGACGATAAGGCTACCGTCGGCTGCTTCTTACACTCCCAGCTAATAGGTCCATCTGCTAGCGTGAAGTAGTAACCAGTGTACGACCGACGGTCATGTACACAGTTCGCCCAGTCAGCATCCGTGTATCCACACAAACGTCTACCGACTTTCCTGTAAGTAATACAGTAATCCATAGTACCTTTTAAATACTGTAACACTCTTTTCGCGGCCAACCAATGCGTCTTATCATAACAGTTATTAAACTGACTTAAATAGCTTGTGGCATAAGCTATATCAGGCCTCGTATTCACAGCTAGGTACATGAGACATCCTATCAAGTTTTGGTAAGGATATTCACAAAGAGATGATGGATTACCTTTCTCCAACTTGTTATTCTCTAAAGGTGTAGACATCTCCTTGCAATCTTGCATATTAAACCGCTGCAACACTGCCTGAATATAGGTCTTCTGACTGACCACGATTTTATCGGCAACACGGTTAATATTTAAACCTAAACAATACGACAATTCACCCAAATCTTTTAGCGAGAAAAATTTTTCCAAGTCATTTTTGACATTGTCAAACGAACTTTTTTCTTTGTAAAAGACAATTAGGTCGTCAACATAGACTGCAAGTATTAAGGTTTCACTACCAAACTTTTTCAAGTAAACACATGATTCCGCAGATGTTCGTGCAAAGCCAATTTTTGATAGGATTTGATGCAATTTTATATTCCAGGCTCGAGCTGCCTGCTTCAAACCATAAATGGATTTTCTGAGCAAACAGACTTTACCTTCTGCCCCGCGCTCAGTAAATCCCTCAGGCTGTTGCATGTACACCTCCTCCTCTAAGTCCCCATTGAGGAATGCGGTATCCACATCCATGTGCTGGATCTTTAAATCCATTTCTGACGCCAACGCTATAAGGGTACGCAGAGATGAATTTCGAACCACAGGGGCAAAAGTTTCATTATAGTCAGTCCCCCAAACTTGACTAAAACCTTTCGCAACTAGTCGCGCCTTATGCTTGACTATTGCACCGTTCGCGTTCCTCTTTACCTTGAACACCCATTTACATGGAATAACCTTTTTATTTGGTTTATCCACTAATGTCCAAGTCTGCTTATTCAATAGAGCAGTGTACTCATCCCTCATTGCGGACATCCAGTTATCTTTATCATCGCTATTTATAGCTTCACGGTAACTTTTCGGATCGTCACACAACAAATCAACATCGTGAGTGCCATATGAATAATAATTTGGAGGTTTACGTACTCTTTCAGGATACCTTCTTACAGGACATTCAACGCTGGGTTCATCTGAAGGAACCAGGGACAGATCATGTTGTTCACCTGAATGTAGAGACTCCATGTCACCAAATCCACCAGCTTCATCAGTCGCGTCCACAAAATCATCAACTTGCTCTGCCTCCATGTGCACACCTTCTGAAGTAGGTGAAGAAGCAGAAGTAGATGAGATAGAAATCTCCCGTGGCGATGTGGTATCTGAAGAAGTTTGTGAAAAAAGATTAACGACATTAGGGCTCACAACAACTTCAGGCAGAACAGATTTATCCTTCAATCCTGAAAAATTATTTTCAAAGAACGTAATATCCCGTGACTTAATCAACCTCCGAGGGTTTTCCACGCTACGGAAATAATAACTCCTTGGATCGTCTGAATATCCAACGAAGATATGTTCAGAAGCTTTCATATCTAGCTTAGTTCTCTGGCATGACGGCACGTGAATTAAAGCTCGACAACCAAACACCCTTAAATGAGACAGGTCAGGCTTACTACCACACCACATTTCAAATGGCGTCTTACCATCAAGTGCACGATGAGGTGACCTATTCTTTAAATAAACACTAGTCTCTACAGCATCCTGCCAATAAACTTTCGACAGAGAGCTGTGTGCCAGCAAGGAACGGGCCTTCTCCACAATACTACGATTGCAACGTTCACTTACCCCATTTTGTTGAGGGCTGTATGGTACAGACGTTTCATGTCGAATCCCTTGAGCCTGTAAATAGTCTGTCAGCTCCTTGTTGACATAGTCAGTACCATTGTCTGACCGAAGGGTTCGAATCTTAGTGCCAGTCTGTCTCTCAACAAGTGCTTGGAAAGCACAAAAATACTTCTGAACTTCTGTCTTAGATGACATACAATAAAGGGATATAAAACGTGTATAATCATCTACAAAAATGATAAAATATTTATTACCTTTAAAAGATTCAGTGGTCAGGGGACCACAAACGTCCGTATGGACCAATTCTAATGGTGACGAAGCCTTTTTATACTTTATCCCTTTGAAAGGCTTCCGGGCCTGCTTACCTTCTACACAAGGTACGCATGGTTCTTTGTCAACCTCAGTATACTCCACACCAACAGCAAGACCTTTTCTGAGTAGATCCATACCAATACGGCAGAGATGTCCTAGACGCTTATGCCAAAGCTGAAACTGGGACAAATTAGTGTGAACATTATAAGCTGAAACACCTTGCGGTTTTACTGTACAATCTAAAGTGTACAATCCACGTGTTGAGATTTACGATCTGCAGAGTCAATTTACTAAATAAATATTGTGGAAAAGGCGAAATGAAAAACCTGGTAAGCGTTGTATGATGGTTGCTATTCAAAACACACAAAAGTCACAAACATGGTACAATAATTTGAACCTCGAATATCTTTTTTATCGACATTACATAAGACATTTAAAACCTAACAAACAGTACTTAGAAAGTAGGTTTTACAACAATTTGAAAGAAAGAAAGAAAGAAAATACATTTATTTGGCACACGGCACAAGTGCACACAGTATAAAATAAAAAAATTAAAAAAAAAACAAACGAAATATATAAATAATATACATATATAAAAAGAAAAACACAAACAACAATTATAATAAAAAACTATAACTAAACAAAAAGAAATGGGTATGATTTAAGCTGTCACCAATTTAATTCATTTTGTGTTTCTTAAATAATAGGGTTTGCCCTCAAAATAGTAGATTTGTCACCAAAATGTAGTCACCAAACAATATAAAATCAATTCCACAATAAATTACCGAAAATCATGGAGATATGGGGTCAAGTACCAAATAAATGGTTTTGTATGTATTAGAATAGGTTTTTCCTAATCGTATTTAAGCAAACTAATTTAAAGAGATCACCAATAAATCATATATTATATCACTAGAAAATTTCATGAAGGTCTAAAAATGTAGGGTGGTCGTCATCATCCTTTCAACCAAAAGAGTCTACTACTTAACTGGCCATGTGCCTCCCCCAAGGGTCTTAATTTCCACAGGTAGTATAAATATATTTAAATTAAATTTCTAGCTGAATAGTAAATAAAACACTTAATTAAAGTCAAAATAATCAATATTTATTGTTAAAAATAACAATCACTGAATAATCAGCGCTGGTTTGGATTTTGAAGGGCGCCCCCTTTTTCTTTTCTGGCCGATAAGTAAATTTTTTGCTTCTGGTGGGGGGTTGGCCAGCTTTAAGCGTATGGCTAATCCGATAATATGCTTGCACTTATAATTTTTGTAAAACGCAGGGCAGTTGCATTTTCCATGTATCCAATCAATATTGTGCGGTAGATCCACTCTCCATTTGCTGAACCATTGAACTTTGTAGTCATCAAAATCAGTCCATGCATTTTCAAAGTTTTGTATTTTGTCTGCCTTCCCAGCAGGTACTTCGTAGTGTTTAAAAGTATCGTCACTATTCGTCAGTATTACTTCTTTAGGCAACTTCGCCCATTGGTAGGCTTCTGTCCAGTCTTTCAGAGTCATTGTTGGTAATGTCGCAAATACTTCATCGACAGCTAATGACCATCCATTTACAAACTCTGAGGCAACTGTCAAGAAACGAGACAGTGGCAAACGTTCACGGAGCGTGTATTCATCTTTGATTACTCGGTTATGTGATTCTAATGCATTATTAGTCGCTGGTGAACCCATGTGAGCACCCAAGTACCAGTTCCGGTTTTGTATGAGCCATTGCTCCTTAAAATAATGGACAAAAGTTGTCTCATTCTCCCATTTCTTCAAGAATGCTTTTGAAGCTAACTCGAACGTTTCTGAATCAGTTACTGCTTGCAGAGAATTCACATCTGACAATAAATCTTTGTGAAAATTTTTTCGCGTATCTTTCTCTACATGAGCTTGAATTTTTTTTTTAGCATGTGCCCAACACATACGAATTGTGACATCTTTACCAAATACCTCTATAAATGCATTTTGTATTGCTTTCGCTGCATCACAGACTAGAACTTCAGGTTTCAAGTCTTGCGAATACAACTTAAAGATATTAATCTTGATGGCATCAAACAACAACTTAAAGTCTTCTTTTTCCTCATTAGTTGCAACCCCAAGCCCGAATGGATGAAATCTTTTGTTTTTGTCTGTACTTCCAACGACGAGAACGGGAAATCCTTGCCATACCAACTTGTATGTAGCATCAGCATGAAAAACTTTTACGTCACGTGCTTTTTGCAGCAAATATTTTGTTGATAGTACAAATCTAAAGCGCGATGAACTAGTATCTTCAATCACTTCATACCCAATAACATAAACTTCATGTTCGTTGTCAGGAATCGGCGAATGAGACCTTAGCCAAGCTTCCAATTCGCCTAGGCTGATCGTGGGCTGTCCATATTTACTACGGCGTCTGTCAATTAAATAAGTCCTTAGTTGGGACATTTTTGGCACTTTAATACCATCAATTTTAGCTAAATTTGCAAGTATGGCTTTTGGTTTGAGATGTAAGTCGTATAACTTGTTTATTTCTTCCTTTACTCTGTCACTAAGCCCATAACAAGCGAGCGTTTTCGAATCGTGGTCATGATCAGAATCTGTCCGAAACAACAACACTTCATCCGAGAATGAATACATGAGTAAATACAACTGAGCTGAACATTGTGGTCCCTTCCGCACCACTTTATTGCATCTAAAGTACTTTTTTCTCCCTTCCTCTATATCATGCGTTCGTAGAAAAGACCAAGTTTTTTCAGCCTTTACGTACTCCTCAGCACTGTGTTTGTTTTCAAATTTTTTTACGAAAATCCAAACCTTGTTTTGCGACCGTTTCTTCTTTGGTATGGTGCCTTCATCAGTGTCTGTATTTTCCTCATCAGACTCCAATATCGGCACTTTCTCCACAAATGATTGCTCGACGAACGACGATAAACTTTTTGAATGAATTGCATTACCTTCACCACTACTTGATGCCATAATCCAAAATAAACAGTTAAGAAATTAACTAAAACAACAAATTATCCACAACGATAATAAAATGCACCCACAACAATGAACGTAATCGTCGCGAATGAAGTAAACTTGCATCTCGCTGCCCGCGCCGCGCATCGTATGATCGTACCTACAACCAACCTACAACCCATTCGTTGAGGCCCGAAAGCGCGCCAATTTGTCTCCCTTCCCTTCCTCTTCCCTTTGAACATATTTTCATTAAAATTATAAACTGATGTATTAAATTGGTAACGAATACATTATTTTAATAACTGAACGAAATAAAATGTAACTAATGTATTGGTGACAAAATAACAAATGAAAAGGAGTCGCAGTCAGGGATCGATTAATCGATTTATTTGGTGACAGATCTACCATTCTGAGCACCAAGCTATTATTTAAGTAATAAAACTATTATTTTAAGAACGAAGTTTATATTCATGTAATGCACTACAATTTTATTGGTAATCCATCTCATATTTTACACATTATATTAACAATAATTTGGTAATTCATACCTGGGAACACTCTTTGTTTATCTGAGAACGAAAATATTTCGTGGCGATAGATCTATTTATTAGGTGATACAACTTGATGACAAATATAAATTTTGGTGACAAAAAATATAGTTCCCAAAAGAAATCAATTTCGATTCATTGAACTGACAACGCGACCATATTAATGGCCCGACCACAAATAATACCAGCATATATTCAGTGCGACCACGTGTCCATCCTTTTGTTGGACCACCATGAAAATGTCCAGTGAAATTCCGAAATTTCTCAAATTTCGAATGTCGTCAAGCCAAAAAGTATTCCGAATGCTGAACTTTTACTGAATGTTTGTGTAATAAAAATGAAAAAATATTTTTATTTAATTTAGTTTTCGGACGGTATGTTGGGGAATATTTTTCAGGTTTCTGGTAGTTATGATGACAGAAACTATTTTCAGTTGTACTCATAAATGTTTGCGGTTGCATTTCATTTTATTGTATAAACCTTTTTTTTCTATATTTTGTGTGTGTGTGTGTTGTGGCGGGATTTGTGCAATTTTAGTAACAATTCGAGTGTAGGCCGGCAATTAATGTTATTGAACTCGTTTGTGTTTTGTTTAGGGTTTTTTGAGATTTCAATCAATTTGAACATTTGATGGCGAAATAAATCTGCCAAGCATTATTTGGTCAAACTTATTTAGGGTTGACTTGGAGTGTAACTGGCTGTTTGACATCCAAAACAAGCTATACCACTCTTCCAAGCAATTGGATTTTTCTAACAATGATGTCTAAAGGGTGTAAATGTCACCGTTAAATTGTCAAACACGTTATATTACAAAATAACGTGTTTCTCTCTAGCTATATTATAATATCTCGAATTATTGTCAACTGAACATACGGAAGTATCTCTGCACCCATAATCGGTACTTGGGGCACCCCCCGTTAGGTTAGTTAGGTTCCTTTAAACCCTGCACTCGGAAATATAAAGTGTTTTAAGGTTAGGTTATATTAATCGATATTTTTCAGGAATGGCACAGTATCTTTTCATGAGAGTGGTACCACTGGGCAAGGGGGACTCATCCTTCTCTCCACACCGCGTGAGTTGACTACTATCGCATGCATTTCACGAAAAATAATGCGTTTTATTGTAAGCAGTATTTTCATTTGACAATAATTCGAGAGTTTACAAGTTGGTAGAGATATTACAATATAACGTATTTGACAATTTTACGGTGACATAAACACCTCTTAATTAAACCGAAAGGCACCCCCGTGATTGCGATCATTTTTTGTTCTAAACCATACCTGGGAACCTTCTAGCTATGGAGATATTGGAGGTTTTTCTTGTAAAAGTTATAGTCGTAGTAGTTATCGTTAGACACCTCTACGACCGCGACACCGTACTATTTAATCCGCCCACCAGCACAACGTTTTAAGTGCGTTACATTGAGTTTTAACACAAAGCATGTTTTTCCACCCAAAAAAAATCGTTTCCCAGCACTAATTACACAACACTAGTTTCATTTCATTTCATTTCATTTGATGTACAGAATGCTTGGTTGATAGCTTGGTGATGAGGTGGTTTACACCCTATACATGGCTTCGTTACTACCTTTTCAATGCATTTTTCACACACACTCATACGTAGTTCCACCATAATTCGTATCAGCACGTAAGCACATTAATAAAAGAATTCCATACAATTCACGGGACTATTATTAAACGAGAATTTCCTGGGACGTATTTTCTCCTGGTTCCCCTAAACATGGTGAAATATCGAAGACACAGAGTGGAATATTAATGTGTTATCGCTCACTGGTCTTTCGTTTTATTTGCTGGTACTGTTCAGTATCTTTAGAAATGTTTTGGGGTTTTAACAGGTACGTGTATGGTAGTGAAAGTAATTAAAAGTAAACAAAATACCATGAAATGAAAGTAAAACAAATTGAAACGTTTGAATTTGAGATCATCAAAATATTTTATACTAGCTTCTGCCAGCGGCTTCGCCCGCGTGATGTTTGAAATTGTCCCACGGGATCTTACTACCGGGATAAAAAGTATCCTATGTGATAATCCAGGTTATAAACCATCTGTGTGCAAAATTTCATCCAAATCCGTTCAGTAGTTTTTGCGTGAAAGAGTAACAAACATCCATACATCCATACTTACAAACTTTCGCATTTATAATATTAGTAGGATAAGTGGCATGTTGAGTTAGTAGTGCTAAGTAGCCGTAAAGTATATATGTCACCGTATAATTTTCAAACATGTTAGATTGTAATCTCTCTAGCGAGGTTGTTAACTCTCGGAATATTGTCAACTGAACATACAGCTATAATACAATATTACGCTTTATTTTTCGGTTGATTGTAATCTATCGAAGTGTAAAAGTAATATTGTGAAATGCATTCGACGGAAGTATCTCTGCCCTCATAATCGGGACTTGGGGCACCCCCACGTTAGGTTAGTTATGTTCCTTAAAACTCTGCAGACAGAAATAGGGGCCCCGCGTAGCGGTGCTCCGTCGACTACGCTTTTTTAGGGAAGAATAAAGTGTTTTGAGGTTAGGGCATATTAATCGGTATTTCTCAGGAATGGTACATTTACTTTTCATGAGAGTGGTACCATGGGGCAAGGGGCCCCTCCTTCTTTCCCCCTCCTCCACACCGCGTGAGCTGACTTCCATCGCATACATTACACAATAATACAGTTTCACTTCGATAGATTACAATCTACCGAAAAATAATGAGTTATATAGTAAGCAGTACGTTCAATTGACAATATTTCGAGAGTTTAGAATCTCTCTAGTTATATTACAATCTAACGTGTTTGACAATTTTACGTTGGCATCCATCGGCCATCCGTTCTGCGAGCAATGTGCCCTGCCCAATGCCACTTAAGTTTAGCAATTCTTCGGGCTACGTCGGTGACCTTGGTTCTCTTGCGGATGTCTTCATTTCTGATTCGATCACGCAAGGAAACTCCGAGCATAAGCCCTCTCCATTGCCCTTTGGGTGACTTTAAGCAATCTTCTTACTACTATTATAAATGGAAAAAGGTCAATCAATCTGATTGCAATTTCATCCAAATCCTTTCAGTATTTTCTGCGTGAAAGTATAACAAAAATCGAATCTTTACAGACTTTTACATTTATGAAAGTCGTAAGAAGATTGCTAGCCTGCATACCTAACTGTTTTACTGACTGTACATACCCACTACCTGAAGAAATGTGAAATGCTTTTCACCTACCTCTAGCTACCTGATGGAATGTGAAAGTACGGTGTTATGCTATTAGGCGTGACGCTAAAAGCCTGTCACTGCTCATTACTCGTAATTGTGAAATATGCATCTAACGTGTTACAGCAATGTTAGACTTCGAACAGCTGATGCAAGCATGATAAATTTGTTTCATATTTCTTTTTGACACAACTTGTAATGGGAGATTTTAAACTTACAACAACACATAACATCACGCTTGAAATTCCCAAGGGGCTAAGCAGAGGTGTACCCATTAATACATCCACATTTCGCCAGTAAGTTGAAATTCCATTTAGTAGGACGCGTTCCTATTGCCATCAGCGGGGCACAAATCCAGGCTCCGTGTCTGCTACTGAGAAATGTCTTATGGAAAAACCTAATGACAACTTGCTCGAAATGAGAATTGCAACCAAAACCTCTTAGCTCAGCAGCTAAAACAATTTTTGTGTAATATTTGAGAACTTTCATGACCCAGTGGATGACTAGCACAATTTCAAAAAGTTAGGTAAACAAGTACTGGGCTTTATAAGAATAAATCATATTTTTCTGGTTTAAAATATTTGAACAGTTTCAATTTTTAACCTGGTTTCAATAAAAATATCCGAACGGTTTATTTCAACGTACTTAAGGACCAATTTTAAACCGACAAAAAGACCAAAACTGCCAGTAAAACACCAGCAGCAAAATAACAAGAATTCAATACGTGCCAGACGAAATAGAACTATGTAGTAGTGAATAAAAGATTTCTCCGTACTTGTTGATAACAGGGGAATAGGGTTCCTTAAGAATGAAGGTCCCTGGTCGAACCCTTTGTGTTGTGTAATCAGATTGAAGTGTTGCTTATCTGTTTCAAATGCTGAAGAGAATTTTATTTCGACTAACGAATTTTTTGGCTTTTCTTTCTTTTTTGGATGTGAATGATGAGAATGATAATCCTTGGCATGTTCAGGAATTTGTGTACTTAACTATTTCTAATGAACCAGGGTGCATTGCTAAAGGATGTAGTTCTGAACTCTTTGAATAGTGCACTGTTTTATTTATTTATTAAAACTTTATGCACAAGTAAAAACTGTACAAAGGTGGACTTAATGCCTTGGGCATTTTCTACCAGTCTACCTTAGGGTGATGCAGAGACAATACACAGTAGGTGCAATAACAGAAAACAATTAAGTATGAAAATATTTAAAACTAAAATAAAATATAAGAATACATACATAAATACATACATAAAACATATACTCGTATATACAACACTATTTTTTGTTTACACTAAACCCGAAAAGGGGTCATTGTACTCATCATTTTGAACAACTTTTTCTATGGGACGAACCTTGAAATCGGGAAAAAAAATCAGTTGTTCCCTACATTTATGTTCGCATAACTCGTCAAAATGTAGGGAACAGCTGATTTTTTTTCGCGATTTCAAGGTTCGTCCCATATGCGGGTGGAACGAAAATTATTAATTTAAAATGATAATTAATAATATTAATCTTTATTATAGAGACGCATGTTAGTTTTTATTAGATTTATCACTGGATTCCATGTACTTGTTAGTTTAAAACCTCTTCTTTTTCTTTGAATAGTATTTGTGTTGGAATCACAGCAGGCTCCCCACAACTTAATCCCGTAGGTCCAGACTGGTTTTATGACAGACTTATATTATTTGCCACATAGTGTCTTTTTTAGGCAACCCCCAAAACTGTCGCATACCTGAATGAAAATATCTAATAAAAATGTTGGAAGAACATTAAGTAAGTGGTTTGACTATTATAATGTCTGTTTATATTTGTATAGTTATCATTACGAAATACTACACTGCGATATAATTATCCATAATGTACTTATTACAGCAAATCATATGCTTAAGTGGAAAACAGAATATGCAAGGAAACGTCGTCGTAAATTCTGTATTCAATGACCGGCAAAGCTTAATACATAACAAAGAATATTATAGTAAATATCTTGTCCCACAAAACTTTCCTCAAGGCCCTTTCCCCCAAATATACCCCTGAAAAATGTGACCCGAAAAAACCCAAACAACCTTACGTAATCTCTTTTTAACCCATACTTTGTTTACAGGCTGAAAAATCTTTTACAAAACTTTGCTTTGAGAACATTAATTCCCCACTTTATAGAGGCTTGGGTACCCTTAACACGTCCAATGTCGCAGAGATTTTTGTTCAATCTTTTAGGCTTAAAAGACCACCAACAGAGATTAAGATTATAACTTTGATTTAAGGACCAAAGTTGAGTGGTAATTTTTAGCTATAAAAAGACAAGCCTGTCTCACTGGCCTAGTAGTTGCAAGAGCAGTTCGCTAAGCAATGGCGCTTGTATTCGTGTTTAGACTATCTAATCAGGCAAAATGATTTCGAGTTTTTCTATCTGAGTTTCCTGAGTAGTATGTGTTTGTGCCCGGTTGATGGCAATAGGACCGTCCTCTATTATATGCAATTTAAACTTAATTTGTTTCCGAGTCGTGGATTTTTATATGTATAATACGTATGTATTTACAAAAAAAGTATGTAAATGTAGTATACCTATCAGCTAGCTAGCACTGGATGACGATGTGTGTAATGTCCAGCGATATTAGCAAATGTATGTTAGCTTACATAAATAAGTAGTTAGCAGGGGTGTAGGTATAATTCTGTCTTCCATTTTAGGGTTGTTTCATTCACATTAAAGAAACAATATGATAAAAGTGTGAGGTGGCGAGATTAATTAGAGATAATATTTAATAAATGATAAATGATAAATATCATTTATCAGTCTATATAAATGATAAATCTATATAAATGATAAATATTATTTATCATTTATTAAATATTAATACACATTAAACGTTGGCTGTATTTCACGTGATCGTAACATACCTTATCGCAATTTATGCCGTTTATTTCTTACTAAAACTGCTGAGTAAATCATCACAGAAAATTGCAATAAAACTTCTCAGCAGCTAGTCTAAATTTTTCCATCCAATGCGGTGGTTTGAAATATTGAACACATTTAAAAATAAGCGAAAACTATATAACAGATATAACATATGAGATTTAATGCTTCCAGAAAACAGTGTCACTTACCGATTAACGATGGCCTTTTTTTTTTTTGGGATGGGAAATCATCAAATGACTTCTCCCACTCTGGGCGGAGCGGGAGGGAGTGTCAGACTCTTACTGACTAAAACCCATCCATGTTCCTTCCTCGCCCTTTACTTTCCAGGGCCGCGGTATCTCTTTCGAACAGGCCCGG
Organism: Xestia c-nigrum; assembly: GCA_916618015.1. Classification (NCBI taxonomy): domain Eukaryota; kingdom Metazoa; phylum Arthropoda; class Insecta; order Lepidoptera; family Noctuidae; genus Xestia; species Xestia c-nigrum. The sequence goes on along the minus strand of OU745245.1, from coordinate 4,055,616 downwards.
GGTTACCCCCGGCAGGCTTCGGCCCTTGCGGGCCCCTCCCCTTATACTGACATCTCTTTGAGGCGCGCGTGGCCGTCGACACGGCCTGTCGTTGTCGTTAGACGGACTGACGGCTAGCTAGCCCATAGCAAACGGTCCACAGGTCCGCATCTACGGTGGCCGGTAGCCACCACGTGGCCCCCGACGCCCGGTGCGTCTCCCGCGGCGGCCGGGAAGAGAGGATCTCTCCCTCTCTCGTTCTGCCATCTCCTTCGCTAGCATGACTGCTTCGCAGAAGGAGGTGACGGCTTCCCATTCCGTCTCGCTCCGGACCATGGATTGAACAAGGGCCGGACGCGAGGGGTCGCCGCCGCCGATCGCCGCTACGAGGACACGGTGGTGCTCCGCCCACGCAGGGCAGACTTCCACCGTGTGCTCCACCGTGTCCTCTGGTCGATCCTCGCAATGGAGACACCCAGGCGTTTCCTCCCGCCCGATTCGGTGCAGGTACCTCCCGAAACATCCGTGTCCGGTGAGGACCTGCGTCAGGCGGAAGGTGAGGACGCCGTGGTGCCTCTCCAGCCACTCCTCAAAGAGGGGACTTACCGCGACTATCGTGGCGTGCCCTGCACGGGGTTGCGACAGTCGCTCTCTCCATGTCGCCATGAGATCGCGCCGGAGGTCAGTCCGCTGAGCGGCAATTTGCCGCGGCAGCTGCAGGAGCAGGAGTTTCCCCCCGGCGTAGTACCTCCGCGCGCCACTCATGCAGGCGCGCGAGGACTATCGCCTCCAGATCCCATGGCGGCAATCCGGCAAGCAGGCCCGCCGCCTCGCGAGAGATCGTGCGGTACCCACGGACCATCTTTACGGCCACCTCTTTTTGGGGCGCGTTCAGATAGTGAGCGGCTTCAGGGAACGCGCCCAGACGTAGAGTCTGTGGCAGGAGGCGTTTGGATTAACGATGGCCTGGGGCCTAATTCTGCTATTTTAATAAATTCGTCACTCCAACACGAATCCATTCTCATCCTATTGTCATTTTGCTTAAAGTTCGTTATCTGCTAAATTCACAATGGTCGGTCGATGGTCTCGTAATAAAATTGTGTTTTAATGGCATTTTCGTATTGCCATTATTATAAATCCATTCGTACAAATGGTTTTCGAAATCTACTACTAAATGCGAACATTTATTCATGCCAGATTTCATGTATGAGATTAATATTCTATGACATTTCTTTCAATGGAGTGTCAGCGGATGATCATTGACAAGTCATAATGACGCCATTATATTAGTAGATTACTAAACTTGTCAAAACTTGTCAGAACTTGATCATTATGACTTCAATGATCGCCTATTCTGACACTATCGTAATAGCAGAATCCAGGCCCTGGTCTTGTTCTCCTCTCATTACCTATCTGCTTAATAGTTCATTTCCTACTAAGTTGATGTTATTCCCCTTTAGGCTTCCAGCAAAAACAGATACAGTAAAAGCATTTGACACGGACCGACTGCCAAACTAAATGTGGCACTTTTTTGAAAAAGTTTATCAGACTTTTGGGCTTCTGTCTAACTGTAACGACTGTTAAAAATCTACGAGTGTTAGCTGTAACGTGCAACAGACATGAAGGTGTTGCAGTTTGTAATGTATCTTCATCCATCCAAAAGCAACCTTGGCTAGAGTTGCTTAAGTTGACAGATCGAACCGTGCGGCTATTATCGTTGTTATTTTATGTTTGTTTGTTATTTATATCCGTAGTACACAGACAGACTTAATGCAAGAAACCACCAAAACCCAGTTCCCTTATTAAAAAATGCATTTCTGGTCCTTTAACCCTCATGCCGCATTGCTCGTGTTAATATATTCAAGCGACATTGGACCTTCACTCGAGGTAGGTAGGTAGGTACTGTCATAACTAATTCAGGTCGACTTGATGAACCGTGGTCTCGTTTTGAGAATTTATGAATTATGTCGTCAACCTTCACAGGCAATTTCTGTTGCTTGAGCTAAAACGTGCATACAATTTAAACTGGTTGAGTTTAATAAATCTTGAGCGCTTTATTCACGTTGATTGGTGCTGAAAGCGCTGTTGTAGCTGGAAGGTTTGTTTTTGTAGGTAAAAGGGAAAAGGCTGCAGTGTTGTTAAATCTAAAGTCATAAGTACAGATCTAGCTTATGGGTATGTTTTTGCATTCGTTGTTCCGGTTTATTTGTGCAAGTTTGAAAAATTTAGCAAATAGTATCAGTCTCAATAAGAGTATGAGTAAAATTATGAAATAACAGGTCAACCTAATAAAACCGTGTTCATAAAGAATTTGATTACAGTATCTAATACTTTATTTTAAGCACAAAAGTAGATATCATAATATAATAATTGAGTTTTTTTAACCGACGTCTTAGAAAGGAGGAGGTTCTCAATCCGGATGTTTAATTTTTTTATTCTTCTATACTAATATTATTAAGAAGTATAATATATGTTTCTTTGTTAAGATTTAACTTTAAAACTTCTCGACCGATTTTAAAATCCATTCAGCATTAGAAATTCCACGTCTTTACTGAGTAACATAAAGCTATATTTTATTCTCGTACTCCTGCGGAAATGCGAACTGCGAGTAATTAATATAAGATAAAAAAATGTAATTTTACACTACTTTTTATATCACTGCAGAAAAACCATGTGCAATATTTTCTCAATGTTGATAGATTTGCTTTTACCTTGCGCAGAGTTATCATCATCATTTCAGCCAAAAGACGTCCACTGCTGGACATAGGCCTCCCCCAAGTGTCGCCACTCGCATCCAATGGATTCCCACAACCTTCACCAGGTTAAGTGGTGCAGAGTGTTAGGAATTAGTTCTACCGCCTACCGTTAGATTAATTGAGTGTTCCGAGCTTATCTTGATGATAACGCATTATCAGCAGAATTGCATCGTTTTGAGAAGACTATAGCTTCATGTTTTTGGAGTGAAAGCTTCTTTAGGTGCGTTGAGCACCTAAACAAGCCTTCATTCACAGGGATGAGAATGGATGGGCACGCCACGATAGTGGCGGTAAGTCCCTCTTTGAGGAGTAGCTGGAGAGGCGCCACGACGTCCTCACCTTCCGCCTGACGCAGGTCCTCACCGGACACGGATGTTTCGGGAGGTACCTGCACCGAATCGGGCGGGAGGAAACGCCCGGGTGTCTCCACTGCGAGGATCGACCGGAGGACACGGTGGAGCACACGGTGGAAGTCTGCCCTGAATAGAATAGAATAGAATAGAATAGAATAGGTCTTTATTTGCTTAGAATGTAGGTACATAAAAATAAGATGTTAAATTATAAATAGGATCCATGTACATTCTGCCATAACATAGCATGCAAATATAATACAAATTAATATAATTATAATTATTGAGATGTCACAAAGAAATGTCATTTAAAAAATCCTGCACTGAATAGTAACATTTGTCTAAAAGTAATTTTGTCAAACATTTTTTGAATTTTTGTAATGGCAAGTTTTTAATTTGGTCAGGTATTTTATTAAAGATTACAGGAGCCATACAAATCACATTTTTCTTCAATAAGCTAGTATTAAAAACTCCAGTGCATAATAGATTCTGGTATTGAGATCTCATAGCTGTATTTCGTTTTCTAGTTTCTGTCAGAGTTGCAAATAGACATCGATTGCTTTTTACAAATATTGCTAATTCGAGGATATAAAGGCACGGGAAAGTAAGTAATTTCTGAGACTTAAATATAGGTATGCAACTGTCTGTTATTTTAAGACCAAACATAGCTCTAATGCAGCGTTTTTGGGCTTTGAAAATGCTTTCCCGTTCACTGCAATGACCCCAAAATATTACACCGAACGAGAACGAGAGAGGGAGGGATCCTCTCTTCCCGGCCGCCGCGGAAGACGCACCGGGCGTCGGGGGCCACGTGGTGGCTACCGGCCACCGTAGATGCGGGCCTGTGGACGGTTGGCTATGGGCTAGCTAGCCGTCCATCCGTCTAACGACGACGACAGGCCGTGTCGACGGCGCGCGTCGTGTTCCACGCGCGCCTCAAAGAGATGTCAGCATAAGGGGAGGGACCCGCAAGGGCCGAAGCCTGCCGGGGTTGCGGGCCAGTTCGTAAGAGATACCGCGGCCCCGGAACATAAAGGGCGAGGAAGGAACATGGATGGGTTTTAGTCAGAAAAAAAAGGAATGAGAATGGAATCGTATTGAAGTGACGAATTTATTAAAATAGCAGAATGATTCAGTTCGGTGCTGTAACATTAAAAAAACATCACAGCGCTGGCATAGTCAGATACGGATCGGATTATAACTAAATAAAAAAAAAACAAATTTAGAAAACCCCCGACACACTGTACTACAACTTAAATAGAAAATAATTCGTTAATTCGCCATTTTGTGGTGGCGGCTATTTAGGAATTTTATTTTATCATACTGTATAGTATTCTACTAGTAAGCCCTTTCATTTGATGCTCATATTGAGGGAGATGTTGAATAAATATGTAATCGGCCATTATTTGGCGGTGGCCATCTTGGATCGATTTTTATGAAACATAGCTAAGAACACAAAAACAATCCAAATCAGTTCATCCGTTCGGGCTCTAGGATGTCACAGACAGACACACACACACACACACAGAGAAACGTCAAACTTATAACACCCCATCGTTTTCGCGAAAAAAAAAAAAAGGGGTTAATAAAGGCATATATACACTACTTTTTATATCACTGCAGAAAAACCATGTGCAATATTTTCTCAATGTTGATAGATTTGCTTTTACCTTGCGCAGAGTTATCATCATCATTTCAAAAAAAAAAAAAAAAAGGGGGTTAATAAAGGCATATATATTATGGCATGTTGTTCAATATTCACCGGTCCAGCAGTGTAATGCTGTAAGCTGATTACAATGATACTGTACAATATTTTATTAACAGTGTACTGAACACCTAAAAGCGATTCTAAATACAATACCAGTCACATTCGCCATACATCATAAATAACTTTTCTTTTGTAAACGTCAATATCTACACTTCCAGTACGAGGTCGCGAATCTAAATAACTAATATCCTTAGATTTGTAGCGCACATTCGCGACACGTACTTATTGCGGGCGACAGACTGTACCGACACGTCACATGTACTGCATTGTTGATGTGGAGCAGATCATATAATTTATGACTGTGAAGTTATAGAAGGCTGCTGGTCAAATAATATCAACCGCAGCAGTCGATCTTCGAGCTAAAATAGCTCCCATGATTTGTCTGTGGGTGGGTGATCATCCAAGACACATTCATGCCATGGAAAACAAGCCAAACTGCTGATCCGGTTGTGATTTTGTAGATCTTTGGCATTCGTAGTTCGTAGTCAGTGTCGTATTGTAGAACAGATGGGATGTCAAAGGTATGATCTGTCAAAATAGGAATCCGCCGAACAAGTGCATATCGGAGAAGGGATCTGTCGAAAAAGTGTTTGTCAAAGTAATGAGTAGTCGAACTATTGTTATTTAAAATTCAAACTGTGTCGAAATAATTAACTGTCGAAGTTCAGGATAAAACTCAGGCATCCGGTTGTACTGGAAGCAGACCCCAACGTAGTTGGAAAAAAGCAAGGCAGATGGTGAATATCAAGTCGATAACTAATATTCTTACATTTGTACACATTCGCGACACGTACTTATAGCGAGCGCAGTGACAGACTGTACTAACTCGTCACTCACATGTTTTGCATGGATGATGTAGACTTGATCACATTTGTGATTTTGTAGTGACTAAAATGTATTATTATTGAGTTGCCCTGACATGTTGGCCACAAGATACAATCTCAACACGACATGCGTCTTGTGAGAGCGGCCGTGGAAGAAACAAAGCAGAAAAGCTGTCAAGAGAAAGCCACGTGTAACTGCAATGCGACTTTGAGCTCTCAATTTACATCCGTAAAGAGACATATTGAAATGTCTGGAAACCAAGAAGGACACTTGCAACATCTAGAGGATAGCCAATTAACCTTCATAATTCACTAACAGTCAGTGAAGTGGACATAATAGCTAAACAATGGCGGCTGACCGCTATGGTCAGGCTTAACAGATCAAGGGATAACATGGTTAATTTAGATATTCATAACTGTAAAATTTCAAGTGGCAATGACGTCAAAACATGACAAGAACTTTGTAAAATTGTCTGTTTTTCATTTTCTCTCGTTTAGACGTCAAGAGACAAATTAATACACACAGTAATACCTACTTACTGCCTATCTATCTCCACTTAAAGTTTGTCTTTCACACGTTTATCATAAGAACACTCTTCTTGTCTCACTTCTTTCGATCAATAATTTCTCTACTGTCCTAATTTATTACGGCTCGGGTGTCTACTTCTTTCGTACTTCTCCATCAATTAATTAAATTTTAGTTTAAAAATGGTGTCGATTCTGTTGTTCACAAACTAAACTTAATTAAGGCTATTGCTATCTTTTACTAAAAGGCAGTGCAAGAAAAGGACGGCTATAGCTATGAACTAAGTTAGAGATGTCAAACTAGTTTATGCCTTGCGCTTCACCGTGTTTTTAGTCGACATGTTTTAACGGGCACCTTTCATTTGTGGAAATATTAGTTCCAATTAAAGTTGACAGCTTTAAATTACGTCCATCTCTTAAAAGAAAAAGATAGCAATAGCCTAAATTAAGTTTAGTTTGTGCACAACAGAATCGATACCAATGTATTATTTTTAGTTGAAATATTTTCTTATAGTATTTATTTTTATAATTCATAATTTGGTTCTATTTCACTGTTTTAGACTTTCATGGTCTTTCACTATACTTAAGGTGCTTAGACGAGCTAAATTAGCAACTCTATTTGTGGTGGTTCAAACTTCGTTTGAAATGCTGTTGCAATAAAGATCTAATCAGCTTGCACTACGAAGTGGTTGTTACGTCAGCCACTGCGGGCCAAATAGCGCGAAATGAGTGGTTTCGATCGATTTACAAAAAAAACTATTGATTAGATTAAAAAGCTGAAACAGTATCATGCTAATAAATTGCTTGTAGAATTATTTGCCAAAAAATCAGAATGATCGCATGCATATTAGTATGTTTTTTATTGTTTGAAAGATATTTTTAGAGAAAAGTTCGTGATTTCTTTTTATCGAGCCAAATTAATTGTATTATGTTTTCAAAACAGTATCATGCTAGCATATATCCTGAAGAATATCACATGTTTTTCTGTTCTTGTTTATAGCAGTGAATCATATGCTTTTAGTAATTATAAAACTCGCGTTTAGCTCATGTAATTGCCTTAAAGTACTTACGGGATTATATCCGTGATTTTCCTTTGTTTCTACGAGCTCCCATTTCGAAGCTGTTGCAAGCATTATGATCTCGGAAATACTTAAGAGGTATGCGGGTGTGACGAAATTTATTAATTATGAGGAGACCAATCTGTCTACCCTCTTTCTTAGTCTTTTATTACGCGCACTACTGGAACTTGATTGTAACTCACGACAAAACGCACTTACAGTATCAGTTAGTTGGTTCTATTTGTTTTGTCCTGTTTGAGACAAATAAATGCTTTTCCTTGTTCTTTCTATTAGTCGGCATCTCATTACTCACTACCATTTTACAGCCAAACTAACATTTAGTCACAGTTAACATCATAGTTTACGATTAAGGAACACCTCTCCCCCGGGATCGATTGAAGAGAATAGACAATGTAATTACGTCGTCATAGATCCCTGAGCCGTCGTTTATTAAAATGTGTTTCGAGATACACTATGGATGAGAGGTTTTAGTACCTCTTGGAATTATTGGGTAGTATTTTTGGCTCACGGTTTTTACCCCACAAGAAAAGTGTCCTATATAATTTAACCCAGGTTAATCTATCCGCGAGTCAAATTTAAATAAAATCTCATCAGTCGTTAAGGTGTGACAAACAAATATATTTATTCTCTTTTACAAATTTAATAGTAGTGCATGTTTTTTTAATTAGGATACGCGAAGTAAGATATTGCTAAGGTGATGAAAAAAACATGTTTTGTTGCATAGAGTATAACAGGTTATGATACATGTCATCATTATCATCTCAGCCGAAAGACGTCCACTGCTGGACATAGGCTCTCTCTCTCATTATGTTTACTTTAAACTAGCGTTATAATCACAATTTTACTATTCTTTTTTTATTTTTATTTATGTGTTGTCCTGTCGGGCTAATAAATGCTTTTTCTTTTCTTTCTTTCTTTCTTTCTTTCTTTCCCCCAAGTGTCGCCACATTGACCGGTCCCTTGCTACTCGCATCCACCGGATTCCCGGCTTCCCGCAACCTTCACCAGGTCATCGGTCCACCTAGTGGGAGGTCTTCCAACGCATCGTCTTCCGGTTCGCGGTCGCCACTCCAGAACTTTTCGGCCCCATCGGCCATCCGTTCTGCGAGCAATGTGCCCTGCCCACTGCCACTTAAGTTTAGCAATTCTTCGGGCTACGTCGGTGACCTTGGTTCGAAAGTAACATCAAATAAAATAAAGTAGTCCATATTTTTAATTTAGAGAAAAAGCAGGATTCTTAAGTATTTTACTGTTAAAAATATTCACCCATACCCACGTATACCTTTCTTTTTCATCTTCACTTTTACGACTGTACCCACTCTCTCGTAACATAATCGTATTTGCACATTCCCGTTCCCGAGATGGCCGTTTGTTCTAAACGCACCTCTAAACGCGAATAAAACAATAATTCTACGTCATACCAAAGTCCAATTTTCCGCGGTTTTGTCATTGCAATATCTATTCATGAGTTTTCGTGTCATGTATGGGACTACTGACTTATTTATGCAGTCTACACCAACCTTATTTCAAACACACAAAGACCATTTTCAAAAAAATTGGTTGTGATGTAAATTTTGTGGTTGGCTATGTGAGTAGGGTTACCACACCGAATTATAAGTTTAAATTGTTTTGATTTTGGAGGACCCTGATAGTGTTCCTGTGTATTATAGGTAGACAGGTATTTAGAATGTATTGTCATGATTCAGGTAAGCAATTTAAACTTTAGGCAATCAAGTAAACGGAAGCTTAGTTTAGGGTCTGAATTTTATCTGCGTTGCTTTGCATAGAGGTTAATGCTTAAAGTAGTTTTCATAAGCACATAACCAAAAAAGTATATAAATAGTACTAGCTGACCCACGCAACTTCGTCTGCGTCACATATATGAGAGAAAAAGCTCAGGAAAAGGAAAAGGAATAAATTTTCCCCGTTTTTGCAACATTTTTCATTTATGTTCCGCTCCTATTGGTCATAGCGTGATGATATATAGCCTATAACCTTCCTCGATAAATGGACTATCCAACACAAAAAGATTTTTTCAATTCCAACTAGTAGCTCCTGAGATTAGCGCGTTCAAACAAACAAACAAACAAACAAACTCTTCAGCTTTATAATATTAGCATAGATATCAACTATCTAGTGTCCACGACACAAGCTTTGCTTGGTGTGGCACTAGGTGGCGCTGTGTGTTAATGTCCAGCGATATTTATTATTTATTATTATTAGTTTTCATAAGCGTACACTACCAATATTGCTGTTCTACAAACATCGGGAACTTAAAATAAATGATAATTGTTTTTTTTTACTTATAAGCATAATCCAATTGTTAAATGACAGTACGTCATCACCACACGTGTTACCTATTTGAGTACAAAAATAAATACTTACCCACAAATATTATTTATTTCCACATTGTCGCTTAATATAAAATTTCACATTTTTGCTACACAAACAAGCCCAGACATTTGCATTAATTAATGTCTTTGTTTATTTCCTGTGAAGACTAACGTTTCGCGTGATATCGGGGCTCAGATGTTCGCAGCCAGCAGCTGTGCCGTTATTAATACTCGTCAAGAAAAATGAAACGATCCCCAACTCATATTTTAGCATTCTTATTGAATAATTTTCAAATTGGTTTAGAAGCACCTATTCAAAAAAATATGGCAGTTTTGTTGGACACAAAATTAAAAAAAACTTTTTTGCAAAAAATAAAACCGACTTCAAAAAGAAAACAAAAAAGTGAAAAATAACTTTAGCTTCTGAAGTCGGTGACAAAAAAACTAAAGCAATCAAAAAAGGTCACCGACTTCAGAAGCTAAAGTTATTTTTCACTTTTTTGTTTTCTTTTTGAAGTCGGTTTTATTTTTTGCAAAAAAGTTTTTATTTTCAACTTTTTAGTGGTTCACATGTGCTTGATACATGGAAAGTGCATACCGTTACAATTACAACAAGCCCAAACATGACTATGGTACATTGTCTCATTTATTTATTATTTATTTATTTATTTATTTATGTACACACAAAATACTTAGTAGGACATTACATTAAGAAAGAAGAGCACAAAGGTACTGCTTATTTCATAAGAAATTTCTTCCAGCAGACCTGCGAGAGGACAGTTGAATTAGAAATGTAGACACAGTGTGTAAGTAAAGACAAAACAGGAAAATTTAATTAAAACTCTAAAATTAAAATATAGCTATTTATAATAAACATACATACAACTATATAAACACATATTAAACTAAAAACTGTTATTGTAAATATATACCTATAATATATATACAGAATATTACAGCATAGAGGACAGGTAATGCTCCTTGACTTGCTTTTTGAAGAGAAATAAGGTTTTAGAGTCACGGATGTTAGGTGGAAGTGAGTTCCACAAACGTACTGCGTGAACAGAGAAGGAGTGAGAATAGAATTCGGTTTTATGGGATGGGAAATTAAGATGATGCCTGAGGTGGGATCTACACAGAGCATCAGGAGGACGGGTAAAAGAGAAACGATCGCGCAGGTAACTGGGATAAGCAGGGTTATAAAGGATGTTGTATAAGAGACATAATATCCGAGTATTTCTGCGAAGACGGATAGGGAGCCACTTCAGTTCCTTACGGAAGTGAGAGACATGGTCATACTTTCTCAGACCAAACACAAAACGAATTCCAAGATTTTGCAAACGCTCCAGCTTATTCAACAGCTCTTCTGTGGCATCCAAATAGCAGGCATCAGCATAATCAATGATCGGCTGAATCAAAGTTTGAGCTAAATAAATTTTGGTTTTAAAAGGCAAGAAGCTCTGTAAGGATTTAAGCGAGTGGAAAGAAAAATGCACCTTACGACTAACCTCATTCACTTGAGCTCGCCAAGAAAGATTACTGTCAATTAAGACACCAAGATCCTTAGCTGTTTCAGCATAGTCAATGGTCGAGCAGCCCAGAGATAATGGAGTCAGATTTGACAGGTCAAGAGCATTGCGATAGTATCTGCTGCCTATAATCATGGCCTGCGACTTGGTAGGGTTAATCTGTAAGCCGTATGACTTAGCCCATTGAAAGATTCTTTCCAGGTCATGATTCATGGCGTTGATTGCAGATTCCGCATCAGTCAGCAAGAAATGTCGATACAACTGCAAATCGTCTGCGTAGAGATGGAAGCAGGAACTGATAACCTCATTATGGAGTTCCGTGACTCTTGGCTTCATCATCAGATCTGATGGTCGAATGGTTCTTATCAAACGCAAATGCTTCACTTGTTGTAGAAAATACCAAAATCGCAACACGTTTTCATATAAAATTTGAAGAGTTCCCTCGATTTCGCCAAGATTCCATCATCAGATCCTGATTTGGTGGCTATGGGACCATTTGGAAAAAATACCCTTTCCAACAAAAAAAGAATTTTCCAAATCGGTTGGCAAGCGACGGAGTTATGCCCGAACAAACATAAAAAAAAAATAGAAACATCCGAATTGAGAACCTCCTCCTTTTTTAGAAGTCGGTTAAAAAATAAACAGTTAAGATTTTGTTTTCAGATTAAAATACATTATGATTGTGCTGTTAATCGCAACTCAATTCAAAAGCTTATTTTAATTGAGATGTAAAATTTAGTTCCTTTTTAAAGGAAAAATTCTGAATAGCTCTATATAGCGCGATTTCGTCCGCGTGAACCACCCTTGACACCTAGGGGTATAAAAATAGCCTATGGCTGGTTCTCTGACCTACCAAATATACACAACAAAATTCATTTAAATCGGAGAAGCCGTTTCAGAGGACTTTGATAACAAACCTGTGTGACACGAGATTTTTATATATTAGACAGCTTTGTCTGCGGCTTCACTCGCGTTGAAATTGGGCAATTTTATTGTGCAAAACAATGAGTAAGTACCTTTCAAGATCCAGCTGAATTTTAAAGATAAGTATACAGACGTTGCTGATAAATTAGTTGGTTTCAAAGCAGAACAGAGGAACTTATCAGAAGTAGCTATTATGTAAAATCTGAAATTATTGTCCAGTATGGCCGGTAAATTACGTTACGATACGTATTACGAAGACACACATAAATCAAAGAGAAAATAGAAAGAGATAGTTTTAAATGAAAACCATGAAAACGACACTCATGACGGAAAAACCAAAAAAATGCGTGTTGTGATGGATGCAGGGGGATAGGAAGACCAAAGAAACGATGGATAAATTGTGTGAGGAATGATATGTAAGAAAAAGGACTAAATTATACCATGCGCGACTGCCTATCTGACCTCCACAACCCAGTACTGGTTAATATGATACCAGATGGTTTCACTGATTGGTAGATTCTCGGGTCATTGACTACATGTAACGACTGTCAAAAATCTACAAATGACAGCCGGGATCAACAGCTTAACGTGCTTTCACGTGCTTTGTGCGGTCACCCATCCACAGACAAACCTAGGCAAGCACGGCTTAACCTAACGATCGACCCGAGCGGCTGTTATTATGTAGTCTTGAGCTCCTTCAATTGAATTGTGATTTAGACATTAATAAAGTCGCAGAATGTATAAAATTACTTCAGACAAACGTATTTCTCTTGCAAGCGAAGACACATGACTTCAGTGTCTGCTGTACATAATGAAGCTCCGTTCAATGTTGATTAATTTATGCGCACTAGTTAAGCGCTGTCAACAAATCTTCAATGGTTACCGTTGACACTGTTTAAGATGACGTGTGACATATGCATGTTACACAGACTGGGGTTGACGACATAATATTCGTGTATACTTACTGTAGATACGTAAATAAATCTCTGAGGTTATTAAAAGAATTGACGAGAATAAAAAAAAAATTAAACTTCGTAATTAGAATAAAAAGTTTAGAAGACACAGCTAGGCGTCTGTGTGTCAAATATAATTCTTTGTTACATTAATTGTTAGGTGAACTTGTGACCCAGTAAGCATTTCATTTATAAAACACATATATACACACACGATCGGAGTACCACAGTAACTATATGATTAATTAGTCTCATCTGAACTATGCAACTCAATATCAGCAATTTAAATGGAGCTATCTGAGCTACACAAATCACTTGCTGAGTAGTACGATACTTCGTGATTTAATACTAATACTTACGATATAAACGATTACATAAGCTAAATGCGAGTTTTATAATTACTAAAAGTAAATGATTCACTGCTATAAACAAGATCAGAAAAATATACGATATTCTTCAGGATATATGCTAGCATGATACTGTTTTGAAAACATAATACAATTAATTTGGCTCGATAAAAAGAAATCACGAACTTATCTCTAAAAATATATTTCAAACAATAAAAATTGGTTGCCTGTAAAGTCGGTATACGGGCGAAAGTTTTACGTGACAACGACTTTGAGTGGTAAAATAATTTTAATGTAAATATTCATTCGTATAGTAGGAAGAAGGATGAAATGAACCGGTGTGTATGCCTATCTCTCTCACTCTCTCTCTCGGACGCGTGCCTCTCACTCGCTCTCATTGTGAGCGCATAACGTGAGCGGAGCGTAACGCAGTTTCTTGAAGTGTCACCCGGCAAACCAATTTATAAGACGTTGTCACGTCAAAAAAACAAACTAATATACATGCGATCATTCTGTTTTTTTTGGAAAATAATTCTAAAAGCAGTATATTAGCATGATACTGTTTTAGTTTTTTAATCAAATCAATAGTTTTTTTTTGTAAATCGATCGAAACCACTCATTTCGCGCTATTTGGCCCGCGGTGGCTGACGTAACAACCACTTTGTAGTGCAAGCTGATTAGAACTTTACTAACAGCATTTCAAACTAAGTTTGAACCACCACAAATATTGTTGCCAATTTAGCTCGTCTAAGCGCCTTAAAGAACGGTATAATGATTAAAACCACTTATGAATCCTATTAGTGAATGGAATCATAATGATGTGGATAATTTTAAGAAAAAACAAAACAAAAAAATTACTGCCTAAAAATATGCTATCAAAAACCGTGGTTCGGCTCAATTTAGATTGTTTGTCGTATAGTATTACATTCAACAGCGATTTTTGAATAATCGAGGAGAGTTTTATTTTTATAGATTAAAGTATTCTTGTATATCATATCCTTATGTCCCAACAAATTTTGTCCCAGAACTTCCCCGCCCCATACTAACCCTACTCCAACCACTTTTTGTTTGACAAATCCTGTCAGCGAGTGTTATAATTCACTGCAGTCATGGACTTACACATTCAGTCGCTATGACTATGAAATAGTTTTATATCAAACTGACAGCTTGACAGGTCATCGGCCGTTTATTTTGCAGAGGACGCCGGGACGAGGGGATTAAGGCCGCGTTGCAATCATATGGACCGTACGTACACTATACACACAGGTGTGTGTGAGTGAGTTAGGTACATAGGTGGTGAATTGACAAGTGAGTTAATGAATGAATAGTGATGACTTTGACCGATATTTAACTGTAATAGCTGGGTGTCGCTTGCCTCAAAATATTTCAAAAAAAATAAAATTAATTTTATCTTACCTTGTATGAGAGGCCCGCCCTTTTACCAGAGGGCGGGCCTATTTTTGGCCAAAAAATCAGTATTGCCATCCAACGTGGCAATGCTGCCAGCCTTCTGGGTACTTTTCCAGTTGGCAGCGATGTGGATGTCGATGCCCTGTAACCCTTTTTGATACTTGAACATATTTTTATTTCTATTATAGTGTTAGTGTGTATATATTACACCTTGTATGTAGCCGACAGCTCATTCAGCCAGCCTTCAACCTCAAGGACAAACAATATTTTAATCATAATTATTATAATTAGTACGCATCGCTGCACAGGAGAGTGAAAGATGGTCGTAATAGCATCCTGAGAACTGTACCGGAGAGCGACAGCTCTCCAATTGTAATGTTTCTTGTGTAGAAGGTTATTGGTACATGCGCTGGTTAAATCATATTATATTATGTAACTAACACTCTATGGATCTTTTTGTGTCCGAAATAATAAAAATAAATACCCACAATGATTTTATCTCAATGTTAACTATCTGGCGTAAAATGTAACTACTAAAAACCTTTTTTTGTGAAATTGATCCTGCCAAACTGTAGTTTTGTTATAACTGGTACCGAATGTAGGAAGGCTTCACAAATTTAAAAGAAATCATCATATTGTGGAATTAAAATTGGATAGATATACATGACACTAGCTGACCCACGCAACTTCGTCTGCGTCACATAAGAGAGAAAAAATGAAAAAACAATCCCCGTTTATGCAACATTTTTCATTCCTGCTCCGCTCCTAATAGTCATAGCGTGATGTTATATAGCCTCTATAGCCTTCCTCGATAAATGTACTATCCAACGCAAAAATATTTTTTCAATTCGAACCGGTAGTTCCTGAGATTAGCGCGTTCAACCAAACAAACAAACAAACGAACTTACTTATAATATATTAAAGTTTGACTACTGCTTCATCATCATGCCTAGCCTTTTATCGGCTTTTTTTTTACGTATTCTAGTCTTACCGTATGCAGCTGAATACCAGTATTTGTCATCAAACGTCTAGGCAGACGTTTCATGACAAATACTCTGATCTGACTTCCACAACCTAGTTAGTGCTATGTAATACCCCTTATTAAGACTTTTCTTTTGCTTGTCAGACTTGATTCTGCTGCTTTATTCACTTTCTTATACTATGACTTTAAAATTAGGTGGAGTTCGTGGCTAAATAATCCCATTCGGGCTGATCATTAAGCCGTGCTTGCCTAGGTTGGTCTGTGAATGGGTGACCATCCTTACATATCAAGTTTCATGCGTGCCTCAGAAAGCACGTTAAGCTGTTGGTCCCGGCTGTCATTTGTCCATCTTTGGCAGTCGTACCAGGTAGTCAGTGGCCCAAAACGTCTGAGAACCAGTCTTACCAAGTGGTATCGTATTACCCAGTATTCACTGGGTTGTGGAGGTTAGATAGGCAGTCGCTCCTTGTAGTATACTAGTATTCAGCTGCATCCGGTTAGACTGGAAGCCGACCCCAACATAGTTGGGAAAAGGCTAGGTCAATGATGATTAAAACTTTAAAATTAGGTAAACAAAATAAAATAGTATCCGTTAGCTGCCTACCGATTAAAACCACCGTTGGCTGCAGTCAACGTTAATTAAACCACACAATGTTATGGTTGGCTTCGTCATAAACGCTACTTTATAAGCGACGGAAAACCTCTTTTATGATGTTTTTCATGACTTCATTAATTCCCAAGGTAATTATCTAAGACAGTATTAGACGAAAGATTCTACTTTGTTGCCTAATGACAGCTAATACTTTGTGTTAAGGTGACATAACATCACGCTTTTAAATTGAAGAAGGGTTTTAGTGTTATACCTTTAATAGTACACACACATTTCATCAGTAATGTTTAAGCTATTTACCATTTGGCTATGAAATAAATAAATACAATACAAACATAACAAGTTACGATAAAAAAACCCAATAACACTTTGCCCAGCCTCGGAATCAAACCCAGCCCTTCAAGCTCAGCAGTTACATTTGCAACTGACCACTACAGATAGTCATTTTTCATTTCATTTATTTCAGTAACAATTTTTACATTGTATCGAAAATTTACACTGAATCATATAATTAAAAAAACAGGTACAGTGCCGACCAAAAGTCGATAGGCAATCTCACAAAGCAATAGCTTGACGTTTAGTTTGACTTACGACCTTCTACTTTCAACAAAATAGATATTGTCAGCAACTAGTTGTAGTTCATAATTTCAATGCCAATATCTAAGACATGATGGCCTAGCGGTTGGGCCCGTCCAGAATTAAGAGTGAATCAGTAAGCCGTGAGTTCAAATCCCGCACAGTTACTTTTAGACTTTTTGTAAGTTTTTACTCTACAGAAATATTATATTCTTTAACTTGTTTGCTTTGTTCACACATTTCGTAAAGTTAGGGAGGTAGATAGTAAAATAAGTCAAGAATTTTGTTAGATTTCTGTGAGGTAGACATGAACTTTATGAATATTTTAACTTGATCGGAATGAACTTTGTCGTTTGGTTGTAGTCATACATAATACACAATATAATGTGGTAGTTGATGGTCAGTGACGTGTGGTTTAATAGATAGCGATATTGTTGTTGGTGTGATTCTTAAAATGCGGGAAAATATTAATATTAAGGCGGGGCGACTATTATCGCGAATTATCCGCGCTTCATAAAAGTGGCCTTAATAGAACTGAATGTGAGTATTATAATTATTTATGAATTGTAACTTAAACATTAAAAATTAAAAACGAATGGGTATTATAAATTGTTCATTTATTTGGTGACCTGTGGTTTACTTAATTCGTTGTTTTTTTTTTCAAACTATCATGCAAGATAAATAATAAGTGTTTATTATTGGATTTATAAATGCAGAGTGAATGAAGTCACTTTAGTATTTATTACAGCTGCCTAACATCATTTTTTTTGTTTAGAGAAATGCAGTAAGTCTCTGGATCAAAAGGTATGAGGGAGAAGGGAGCCTTGCAAGTAGACAGCGAAGTGGAAGGTCGTCGCTTATTAGCGAAGCGCAGCGACAACATATCGTGGGCGAGTATGAAACCAATGGTTTCACACCTACGACACACTCGGAGTCACCGCAAACTGTTCGCCGTGCCGTCCACGCTGAAGGCTTGCATCACAGAAGATCAGCTAAAAAACCCTTCTTGACAGAAAGACATAAAGAAGAACAATTACGTTTCGCACGGGAATATTTAGACTTTGACTGGATTACTTCCATTTTGTTCCGGTTCGCGGTCGCCACTCCAGAACATTTCGACCCCATCGGCCATCCGTTCTGCGAGCAATGTGCCCAGCCCACTGCCACTTAAGTTTAGCAATTCTTCGGGCTACGTCGGTGACCTTGGTTCTCTTGCGGGGATGTCTTCATTTCTGATGCGATCACGCAAGTAAACTCCGAGCATAGCCCACTCCATTGCCCTTTGGGTGACTTTAAGCCGCATACGTCTACTTGACTGCATTGAAAATAATGGGGGTTATACAAAATATTAATCCCTAATGTTCTAGTTTTAATTAGACGTGTTACAAAATGTTTAGCGATATTAATAATTCCTAAATTGAGGTTTAGTTTCAATCTTCTTTTCTTCAGGAAAATGAACACTTAAACTATAACCTCAATATGAGTTACATTTATTGTGACGTCACATAAAAAACATATTCACGAAGTATAAATTATGTATTAGTTTTCAGTAAGCAAGCTCTGTTGAATACCGATAGATAGAAGTGGGTATCAACAATTATATTTGTGTGATTAGAATATCCTTGTTATGTTAATAAAAAAATGACTTCAAAGTGGGTATACAGATACACAAAAAAATCTTATGAACGGTTACAAGAGAACTTCTTATATCTAGGTAGGAATGTGACGTTACAAATCTTATTAAAGTTGTTAATTATATGAATAAATGAAACGAATAAAACAATTTTTGTTATCTGTCAGCACGACTTTTTTTTCCACCTTCCAACACCGAAAAAATATTACACAATCACATAAATAGTTATGATGGGTTATTAACTTATATTTAAATCTTTATAAAAGTAAATAATGAGCATGAACCCATTTCAAAATAAATACCTAAGTAAATAGTTTTTGCATAAAATACAAATATTAATAAAAGTGGTTACAAAAAAAAAAACCCATATAATGTAAACGGGATTTGAACTCAAGACACGTTGATCGTGAACCCACTGCTTAACCTAAACAGCTATCAACACCTGGTAGATATGGTCGAATTTTAGCTATCCAATGCAAATACGATCATGCGTTTGCTGCGTGTATAACAAAAGAGACGGTAATATATATCTTTTTGTTTCGTGGAGAGCGACGCGACAGCTTGCGACAGTAGGCGACTCTGTAGCTGTGGTGTGCGTAGGTACTGTATTGAGACAGCTTACACATACAGCTGCACGGACGCTCGCCCGTGCGTTCACAGCAATATGGCCTCAATCAAAAATGCAAAAAACACTTACAAAAAAATCGTCTTTGGGGACTGCCAATAAAAGTGGAAAGTAGTTAATCTACATAATATATCTGCTACGGATTGTGCCCCGCGCAGTCGCGCACGCTTAAGAAACCTGCGGAACATGCGAATTTCATATAAATGTAATCTATCTATACTAATAATATTATAAAGCAGAAGAGTATGTTTGTTTGTTTGGTTGAACGCGCTAATCTCAGGAACTACTAGTTCAAATTAGAAAATTATTTGTGTTGGATAGTCCATTTATCGAGGAAGGCTTTAGGCTATATAATATCACGCTATAGCCATTAGGAGTGGAGCAGGAATGATAAATGTTGCAAAAACGGGGTTTTTTTTTTCCTTTCGTTTTTCTCTCTTATGTGACGCAGAAGAAGTTGCGTGGGTCAGCTAGTACCAAAATAATTAGCAAATCAAACAGATTCATATATGGTAGTGTGTATTTATTTTTATATGATTACAGAATGTATTGGTTCCCAAACACATATTTTGAATGTACACTGATTTAAACAAGAGTTATGAGAACAATAATTTTTCTATACAAATTTTAAATTCCTCATATCTCGTCTTTATATCATTGTCCTTTCAAAATATTCGGGAACATAGATATTCTATAACACAATCGAAATATATACACACTACCTTATAAATGTGTTTGATTTTCATAATATTTTGGTATTACGTGTGTATGAAAAAAGCATGCTCCGCCGGCCCTTTAAGTGGTGCTACGTGCTACGCCGTAGCGGATCGGCTACGAGTGCTACGAAGAGTTAGGTGACAGTCACGCGAGTTCTATGATTTTTGTTCACCCGAAAAGTGCTCAACGCGCATAAAGAAGCTTTCACTTCAAAAATTTACGAAAGTGTCGTTGTAAGATTTGAGCAATTGGTGTTGTATTATTTTATGTTCCTATTTTCGACCCCTGAAAATACTGATACTTTCTAGTTACGATCAGTCATCGTTAAAATAAAAACATTAACAGAATAATAATTATTTAAACCGACATATCGTGTTAAGAGTCGAAAATAATGATTCATGATGCTGATATTCGGATAAAAAGGATTACATTTTAATTATACAGAACTGAACGACTGTGTGAATAAACTTCCATTCATTTTCATTCAACCAGTCGTTCGTGTATTTGGTGAGTTTATTGAAGGCAGTGAATAATGTTCCGATGAATTGGTCATTTCTCATGTTTTTTTATCTATACCTACATTTTTGGTAAATAACCAAAAAACCGGCCAAGTGCGTCTCGAAGGGTTGTGTACCATACGTTTGGCCCCCAGGCTGGAACGGACAGGGGCTGCCTTCAGGCGGCTCCTGCCCAACCTTGGGGGGCCGAACGCCTCCTGCCGCAGGCTCTACGCGGGAGTCGTGCGGTCCATGGCCCTCTACGGGGCCCCAGTGTGGGCGCGTTCGTTGAAGCGGCGAGCCGCTCACCATTTGAACGCGCCCCAAAAAGTGGTGGCCGTAAAGATGGTCCGTGGGTACCGCACGATCTCTCGCGAGGCGGCGGGCCTGCTTGCCGGATTGGGATCTGGAGGCGATAGTCCTCGCGCGCCTGCATGAGTGGCGCGCGGAGGTACTACGCCGGGGGGAAACTCCGCTGCCGCGGCAAATTGCCGCTCAGCGGACTGACCTCCGGCGCGATCTCATGGCGACATGGAGAGAGCGACTGTCGCAACCCCGTGCAGGGCACGCCACGATAGTGGCGGTAAGTCCCCTCTTTGAGGAGTGGCTGGAGAGGCGCCACGGCGTCCTCACCTTCCGCCTGACGCAGGTCCTCACCGGACACGGATGTTTCGGGAGGTACCTGCACCGAATCGGGCGGGAGGAATCGCCCGGGTGTCTCCACTGCGAGGATCGACCGGAGGACACGGTGGAGCACACGGTGGAAGTCTGCCCTGCGTGGGCGGAGCTCCGCCGTGTCCTCGTGGCGGCGATCGGCGGCGGCGACCTCTCGCGTCCGGCCCTGGTTCAATCCATGGTCCGGAGCGAGACGGAATGGGAAGCCGTCGCCTCCTTCTGCGAAGCAGTGATGCTAGCGAAGGAGGTGGCGGAACGAGAGAGGGAGAGATCCTCTCTTCCCGGCCGCCGCGGGAGACGCAACGGGCGTCGGGGGCCACGTGGTGGCTACCGGCCACCGTAGATGCGGGCCTGTGGACGGCTGGCTACGGGCAATAGCTGGCCGTCCGGCCGTCTAACGACGACGACAGGCCGTGTCGACGGCGCGTTCGTGTTCCACGCGCGCCTCAAAGAGATGTCAGCAAAAGAAGAGGGGCCCGCAAGGGCCGAAGCCTGCCGGGGTTGCGGGCCTGTTCGAAAGAGATACCGCGACCCCGGAACGTAAAAGGCGAGGAAGGAACATGGATGGTTTTTAGTCAGTAAGAGTCTGACACTCCCTCCCGCTCCGCCCAGAGTGGGGGGGGTCATTTGATGATTTCCCATCCTTAAAAAAAAAAAAAAAAAAAAAAAAAAAAGGGTTGTGTACCATCGCAGTATGGGAAACCCTCTCTCATTTTTGAATATTTTTTATTATACTAGCTGACCCACGCAACTTCGTCTGCGTCACATAAGTAAGAGAGAAAAACGAAAGGAAAAATAAAACCCGTTTTTGCAACATTTTTCATTCCTGCTCCGCTCCTAATAATTGTAGCGTGATGTTATATAGCCTAAAGCCTTCCTCGATAAACGGACTATCCAACACAAAATTATTTTTTTAATTCGAGCCGGTAGTTTCTGAGATTAGCGCGTTCAACCAAACAAACAAACAAACAAACTCTTCTGCTTTATAATATTAGTATAGATTAGATACAGCCCGCTCGCTCTGACAGACAGACGAAAGGACACACATCGTAGGCTTAGTAAATGGGGCGCCACGCGCTGTCGGTTACTTTTCGGGTAAAAAACCCTTACAAAAATATCCATTGATGATATAGCTTCATTGTTTCAATCACAGCTGAACATTCCTCCTCTATTTTATGCTATGCTTCCCTTAATCTGTGCAAGTTTTGTTCAGGGTCTTTGATCTTCTGTAGGTCGTCCACCTATCGGATGGTCCTTCTCCCATCTTCTCCTCTCTGCTACAGCTGCCATTATCAATAATATGACGCCTTAGGTCGAAGCTTGTACGCCACAGGGGGTGCCCTTAGCATGTAGTCGCTTTAAATGTCTTATACTCTAGGCACTCACAAGATCGTCTAGTTAAGTACTGACAACCTCCGTGAGATGCCATTCACGAAAGCCTCGAAAAGAAAAATGTACGAGATATTAAAAACTTGCTGTATCTATACTATCTATATCCATACTAATATTATAAAGCAGAAGAGTTTGTTTGTTTGTTTGTTTGGTTGGACGCCCCAATCTCATGAACTACCGGCTCGAATTGAAAAATTCTTTTCGTGTTGGAAAGTCCATTGATCGAGGAAGGCTTTAGGTTTAGGATATAACATCACGCTACGATTATTAGGAGCGGAGCAGGAGTGAAAAATGTTGCAAAATCGGGGTTTTTTTTTCCTTTCGTTTTTCTTTCTTATGTGACGCAGACGAAGTTGCGTGGGTCAGCTAGTTAATATTATAAAGCAGAAGAGTTTGTTTGTTTGATTGAACGCGCTATTCTCAAGAAGTACCGGCTCGAATTGAAAAATTATTTTAGCGTTGGATATTCCATTTATCGAGGAAGGCTATAGGCTATATAACATCACGCTATGACAAATAGGAGCGGAGCAGCAATAAGAAATGTTGCAAGCGGGAAATTCACGCGAACGAAGTCGCGGGCAGAAGCTAGTAATAAATAACCTACGCAAAGCACTAACAATGTATATTTTTTTATAAAATACGAGTACACAGGGTCGCAAGATTTATTTACCGTTATCGCAGTTTCAAACTGCCGTTATGTTTATCTTTCTTAAAAGTTTTACAAAAATGTATTAAGTTTAGAAGATTTTCTTTTGTTAGAAAGCTTAAGTGTCGACCCATGCATAGATAAATGAGAACGACTGAATAACACTTGCGGTTAACGATATTTTTTTTAATTTTTAGGTTAAATATATTTATCTATCTGATAGAATATGTTAAAATAAAGCAGATAGAGACAGATCTTACCAGATCTGATCGACCAGATCCCGGTCACATTTAGTAAAACAACTAACAAACATCACAAAGTGGTATTAAGAAAATTTGCAACAAGGAAGACATGCATCGAAGAAACTGTACTACCCAGTGTTGATTAATACACGTCCTTCTCTGGAATAATCAATAAATAAATAGGGACTCTCTAAAAGAGGGTATACGAGTAGTGGCACCGTTTTGGAAAGCTAATGAGACAAGGAAGTCCTTTCTGTAACTTGCACGTTAAGTGTCATACATTTATTTTAGGATTACTCAAAACTACCCGTTTTTCAAGGCATTCAGCCTTGAAAAACAGGGGTAGTTTACATTTTTTACTTATTATGAACTTATTGACGCTGTTAAACCAAAGATTTGGGTTCATTTTTAACCGACTTCCAAAAAGAGGAGGTTCTCAATTCGACTGTTTTTTTTGTGTTTGTTTAGGTATAAATTGCTTTTGGAAAAATTCATACGATTATGCGCATTCTGAAAAGTATCCTATAAACGCTCAGAGCGACGTCTATTTGTCACAATTATCAATTTTTGGTTGAGAGGACGAAAATTTCCAAAAAAAACTCAAAAAGTAGATTACTCCGAAACCACTCAGATAAGGACCCCTACTTATCGGGTTCAAGTGGTTGCAAATGAGCTCAAGTATCACCTATTTCAAAGCGTGCACCCAATTATCAATCAACCTGTATACCTGTGCCATACTTTTTGTTTTTATTTTTTTTATGTGCACACACCAAGAATCATTTTCTTTATTTCTTAACGCATGACCCGTAGAAAATTTAAGTAATACATAGCACAGATAAATTACTTCTTTTTTAAACATATTTATTACTATACTTTTATACTATATTTTTACACGTAATTATGATTTGTCTTTGAATTTATTTTATCACTTTTTATTCAAGACTTTTATTATACGCATGCAAAAGTGTTAGAGGTTTGTTCGACAACTTTTACATGTTTTTACGATTTGTAGGTCTGTATACAAAAATACTAAGATTTGCAATCATAATAAATAGTATACATTGTCCCCAGACACGAAACTGCTATAGTATCTCAAACATTAGCATTTTCATCCAAAGTTAAAGCATTTTCAAGTACATCTTTGCAATTTAACACAGATATAAACAATTGAAAAACATTTCAATTAGATTAGCCAACCTTGGTTAGGTCCCGAGGTCACGCGTGGGCCGTCGACCGGGCAACGAGCCCCGACGGTTGCCATGGCAACGCCCAGGGAGAGTGTGTCACCCTCTTGTCTACAACCTTCGAAAATATTCACTAAAAGTGATAAGATTTGATTTTTTGGGAATAAACGCTTTAGATGTATTTGTGGCTTGTAAATATGTATAGAGGAATGATTTTTCGTGCGTTTTTTGTATTTTTCGTTTTATTTTATAATATCATTAACGCAATTTTTGCTTGAATAAAGCACATACAATTAGTAAAATTACTTAATTAAGGCCAAAAAAATAGATGTAAACAAGGTAGATTTTGATAAATGACGTCAAAGTATGGTCGCGACAATCATGGACGTTTGAACTGTCATAGAAAATTGCAGGAATTCAGTATTATTTTTAAGCGACAAGCAGTAGTTGAAATTCATTTTTAATACTTTTCTTGGGTTGATAATAGTGTAATTAATTGATTTATGTGAAGAAAAAAATACATACATATTCCCTATTAATTGTTGCGAGAAAAGTTTTGAGCTTGACGTCTACATCTCCCGCGCCTTCTCCCAACTATGTTGGGGTCGGCTTCTAGTCTAACCTGATGCAGCTGAATACCAGTATTTTACATGGAGCGACTGCCTATCTGACCTCCACAACCCAGTTAGTACTGGGTAATACGATCGCCAATAGCCAATAGACTGGGAGCGTGGAGATTGGCACAAACAAAGAGACGCCTTCCATCAGTGGGTGAAGTGAAGTTAAGCTAATGGACGATGATAAATAAGTAAAATAAATATCGCCGGATATTACACACAGTGCCATCTAGTGCCACACTTAACAAGGCTTGTGTCGTAGACATCAGATAGTTGATATACTTACTACATAAATACTTTTTGTTTGTAAATACATACTCTATAGAATAGCGAATATCACGCGGTTTTACTCGCGCAGTTCCCGTTACTGTGGGAATGCGGGGCCGGGTAAAATGTAGCCTATGTATATGTACACGACATAATTAGACATCGCTATTTTAGTTTTATTTTTTTTTTCTTTTTGGATGACCAACTACCATTTTAATTGACATGACATAATTATTATTGATAGCTATTATGTATAAATAATTATTTGAAATGAATCGAATTATATTTAATTTTAGTGATTAGCTGTTATTTTAATTTTAATTATCATGAGTATTTTTATGTAACTGCCAATTTCTAAATGTGTACTGCATGCTATTAGTATACCAAGACATAAAATTTTAATATATTAAGAACTTATGTAAACTACCTATATTCTTGCAAATAAATGCATCATTCATATGTTACTCGCCCATAATGTAGCTATCTATTGGGAAGAGAATTTTTCAAATCAGCCAAGTAGTTTTTAAGTTTATTCGTTCGTTACATACAAAAATACAAATCTTTCTTCTTAATAATATAAATATAGATAGTATAGGTATAAACATCCATGACTCGGAATCAAATGTCAATGCTCATCACGAAAAACATTTGCTCCTACCGGGATTTGACCACGGACCATAAGAACGTAAGGCAGCCTCACTACCGCTGTGCTATTTGGGTCGTCAAAATGTATATTCATTTATTTAGTACATGCACCACACCATGCATGCATGTACACCTAATAAATACCGGATAAAAAAAACCGACTTCACACAAAAAAGTGAAAAATAACTTTAGCTTCAGAAGTCGGTGACCTTTCTTTGATGGATTTAGTTTTTTTGTCACCGACTTCTGAAGCTAAAGTTATTTTTCACTTTTTTGTGTGAAGTCGGTTTTATTTTTTGCAAAAACGTTTTTATTTTTCACTTTTTAGTGGTTCATATGTGGTTACCCTTTCACAGCGTAACGGCGTGATTTTTTGTTATGAACTGGTGTAAACAATAGAGAGACATGAGATTTCAGCGATCCCAATGCATTTGCTATCATTTATTGAGGAGATCCCGTCGCCTATCTTCCGAAGTTCTTCATCAGATATTTACCAAATTGAAAAGGGATCACTCCAAGAACGTACTCTTCCTAAAACTACCCAAATCGCTTCTGGTGTGCCTTTAAAATTTAAGGAATTCCCTCTATTTCTCCAGGATCCCATTAAATGGAACTTAACACATCTAACTGTCGAAATCTGGGTGTATTGTACACTTCTGCGTACTCCCTCAGAGCATACAGGCGTGATGTTACGTCACTATGTAACATAACGTCGGGGATAGTGCAAATCCGCGAATCTACCATACGTAAAATGCGCGTATCTGCAATAAATCCAGTTTTACAGGGGAAGGTTAAAACTTAATAAATTAATGATTTTGCGTGAATTGCCCGCAAAAACTTAAAATGGCTACATTTGTCATATACGCGGAATTATCCAATGCTAGTTACGCGGATTTGAACTATCCCCGACGAAAACAATAAACAACCAAGCGATTGCAGCAATTACTGCAGCTTTGCCGTGTATTTTTTTAGAGTTCCATTTATATCCCCGAAGATCAGCGTCAGATCTTAACCAAATTGAAATGGGATCACACGGAAAGCACCAGCTTTCAAATAAAAAAAGAATCATCAAAATCGGTTAACCCGGTCGAAAGTTCAGAGACTACAAACATTGTCGAAATCTGAGAGTATTGTACACATCTGCGTACCCCCTCAGAGCATACAGGCGTGATGTTACGTCATGATGTAGTATGAACAATGAACCTACAAGCGATTGCAGCAATTACTGCAGATTTGCCGTCTATTTTTGAAGAGTTCCATTGTATATCTTGGAAGATCAGCATCAGATCTTCAGCAAATTAAAATGGGACCAAACGACAAGCACCAGCTTTCAAATAAAAAAAGAATCATCAAAATCGGTTCACCCAGTCGAAAGTTCTGAGGTAACAAACACAAAAAAAAAAAAAAAAAAAAAAACATACAGACGAATTGATAACCTCCTCATTTTGGAAGTCGGTTGAAAAGGAAACCATAGTCACCAGAAAGCTAATCACACGTCCTCACGTATAGTTATCTATGGTGTAAGCACAAAAACACAAAGCACACAGTTTTAATATAAGTGAGAGAAAAAAATATATATATAAAACCAAAATAATAAATATATATAAAAAAAAATACAAAAGGACAAAGTTTCATTTTATAATTGATATCTACCCGGTATGTAATATTATGTTTGTTATTAAAACATACCTACATTTACTGTATACATATAACATCTTGTAGCTGTTTCATTACATAATTAATAGAACTGTGCCTTTCGGCAATATTAGCTTAATTTTCTCCCCAATTTACATTTTATTTGCTTTACATTGAAGGTAGCATGTGTAGTTGTTCTGGTATGTAATGAAGTGAATAATTAAAGGAGCAGGTTTGTTTGGATTGAAGCATATGGTAATCTATAGGTTGTTTGTCTGTTCCAGTACCTAGGTACTGGAACAATCGCAATCGTTATAAATCGTTGCAAATATACAGGCTGTATTTCACCTCATCACAAAGCCGTTAACCAAGCATTCTGTATATCAAACTAAGTAACTTTACGCAAAAAATATTGCTGGGAAACAACTTTTTTTTTTGAGGTTATAAATCATGTCAGGTATAACTCAATGTAACACACTCAAAACATTGTGCGGATGGATGGATTGAATAGTACGGGGGTTGTAAAGATATTTAAAGTAAATATCATGCGATAAAAAGTGGTATTTAAAAAAAGCTTGTCAACATCTTGCAACTTTGACCCCCAATATCTCCGTAACTAGAAGGTTCCCAGGTATAGTGTAGAACAAAAAATGATCAGAATGACGAGTAGAACAAGTGCCTTTCGTATTCGTTAAGAGGTGTTTTACACCCTTTATTTAGTCCGTCAGCTATATGTATAGTATTGGGAAATAATGGACACGTATTTTTTGTCTTTCATCAATGAATTTTGATAAAGATAAAACGCATCAACACTCGCGACGTTAGAACGCACTAAAATGATACCACAGCGTGACGTTTGTAAATTTTCAAAGCGTCATATCTTCCTCAGTTTTGGTTTACGTAACAAAAGAAAAAATACGGGTCAAATGTTTAGATTTTTTCAGTTGACAAGCCAATTCCTTCTATGAGAAGAGGTCTTTGCCCAGCAGTGGAACAGTAACAGGCTGGTATTATTATTGTTAAGGTCCTGGGTTCGAATCCCGGTAGGAGCAAATGTTTGTGTGATGAGCACGGACATTTGTTTCCGAGTCATGGATGTTTATACTCGTATCTATACTATATGTATATAATATTATAAAGCTGAAGAGTTTGTTTGTTTGTTTGAACGCGCTAATCTCAGGAACTACTGGTTGGAATTGAAAAATCTTTTTGTGTTGGATAGTCCATTTATCGAGGAAGGTTATAGGCTATATATCATCACGCTATGACCAATAGGAGCGGAACATAAATGAAAAATGTTGTAAAAACGGTATTTTTTTCCTTTTGTGAGCTTTTTCTCTCATATATGTGACGCAGACGAAGTTGCGTGGGTCAGCTAGTGTATAATAAGTATGTATTTACAAACAAAAAGTAAATTTGTAGTATATCAACTACCTAGTGTCCACGACACAAGCTTTGCTTAGTGTGGTACTAGGTGGCGCTGTGTGTTAATGTACAGCGATATTTATTTTATATTTTATTTTATTTATTCCATTATAATCCTTGGAAGGGTTATGTCCAGCATTGCAGAAAATAATAGACCCTTTGACGTAATCCTTCAATGTTCGAGTGAAAAATCTCAAAGCCAACAGTCGCAAATATATTATTATTGTTCGCCCATATATGTGTGCTCATGAAAGGGAGTCTGTCTTGCCCATATCAAGATCAGTGCGGCTGATAACGTAAGACATGTGTACGGACAAGCTGTACCTACTGTTTATTAATATATGTACTTGTGTAGTATATGTTTGTGTAAGTCGCAGTAGCCCGAAGGCTTGCGGCGACGTTTCATGAGCATCAATTGATTTGGGTTAATTTGACATGAAATAAAACCGTCTTTTGTTTCGAGGCTTGCTGTGCTCGCGGTTTCACTCAAGTGGCTATTAATTCTTTTGGCATTATAAGGGACCCAAAATACCAAGTAAATCTGTCTAGGTGAAGATTCATAGATGACTCTGCCCTAAAGTGTAAATGTGGTGTTGCCCCACAAACGATGGGATACTTGATATCGTGTGTTGTTGTCCTGTTGTTTGACAAAACATCATGAAAGTGTCAAACTTATTGCCAAAGAAGATTGGCAGCCCTCCATGCAAACTGGGGACCACACTTAGAGTTCGCGTACATTCATAGAAATACTCTCGAAAGATAGATCACGGTAAAGGTTGGCTCAATTTGAAGTGTCATTGACTTGTTAAAAAACTACTTGTTCAAGTTTTGACCATGAATGTAGATGGGTATTTGAGTAGAGGAAGACCAAAAAAACGATGGACGGACTGTGTTAAGAAGGATATGGTAAGAAAGGAAGTGTCTGATGAGATGACGAAAAATAGAGGAGTATGGAAGAAGAATTCTTCTTCCATACTCCTCTATTATTTGGGATATTTTATTATTCCGCTTATTGCCGGCTCGAGGACCAAACGCAGACTGAATGTTCAGGCTCGGCTTCCTATCACGATGAAATTATGAATTTTATAATGAATGTTCCACGCGCTTGGGCGCCGCAAAAACGATTCGGTGTTATAAGTTTGACGTGTCTGTGTATGTGGAACATTGTGTTACTGTCCAGCGATATTTATTTATTTATTTATTTATTTAACATTCATTATGAAATTCATAATTTCATCGTGGTGGGAAGCCGAGCCAGAACATTCAGCCTGCGTTTGGTCCTCGAGCCGACAACAAGCGGAAAAATAAAATACATAAACAATTTATAATTGCATAAGTTGACAAAAAATGGTTACAAAGAAGGTCTAACATCAAATTTGTACAACCTACAACTCCTAGTTACGGCAATATCTTAAAAAGCTTGTCATTGTCATTATCTGACATGGGGTGACATGGGGTGTTAGGTTATTTTCGTTAGGTTATTTTTGTTACGGAATTTCTGGATTCGGTCTCCACGCTCAAGGCCCGCGATAGAAGCTATGCAATAGCTTTAAAAAAGGCTGTGATTTCCCCACTGATGGGACACTCCTCTCAATGAAAGGGAGTGGGCTGTCCACCATACTTCTACACGCAAGTTGCTAGATGTCACATGTCTGCGTCTTTTTGGTTCTCCGCAGAACAATTGTGATGAAACAAATAACAAAAAGTGAATAATAACTAACGTAATATTTATTTTACACTAGCTGACCCGACAGACGTTGTCCTGTCACCTACTACCTACCTACTACTATCTACCACTACCTACCTACCTACTACTACCTACTTAGATACCTTTATAAGAACCTGCTCCTGACATTTACAAACACAACAAAAAATTTCCAGCAAATTGGTCCAGCCATTCACGCGTGATGGCGTGACCAATGGAAATAGGAATTCATTTTTACATATAAAGATATAAAGGTATAGTTATAAAATATAGATCGATTAAACTCAAAACACAAAAATAGAGAGGTCGAAATCATTGAAATAGCTTGCTTATCGAAAAAAAAAAAAAATATTTATTACCTTCAATAATTGTACACGAAACACTTATCTAAGCACTATGCAGCGTACAACTAGGGAAAAGAGTGTTTACGATGAGCTCTGGTACCCAATGTAAGATTTAACTTGTGTTTAGGGTGCCAGCGTCCTCTCCTATACTTTGGACATGTAACGATAGTTGTAAGACGAGCACAGTATATCACAATTAAATTACAATACTATATTTACTAGCTAATTCAACTAAGATGTGGCCTATTTATGTATCTATGTCATATTATCTCATGAAATATTACACGCGTCTGGATGTGAACCCGTGACCTCAGCTAGCTAAACTTGCCAAACTCGCCGAACCAGCAACAAGTTATAATGTAACACGATCCTAGCTATGTAGGGGTCGCATTTAATTAACTAACTACTCATTTACTTTAAACTATATTCCCTTTGATATCAATGGAGGTCCATACAGATCGAAGTGTAGCACGAAGATAGATAGATAGATAGAATACTCTTTATTATGTACACCATAAAAATTTAAATACAACAGTTTCACGAAGTTTCATCATCATCATCATTTCAGCCGAAAGACGTCCATGGCTGGTCATTGGCCTCTCCCAAGTATGCCCCATTGACCGACCCCGTGCAACTCGCATCCAACTATCCTGCTACGATGCCACAGACGTATAACCTCAGTGGAAAATTCGGTGGTTTTTAGGTTAGGTTGATTTTAAGTTATTTTATGAAAAATCCCAAATTACATTATTAAAGCCAATTTAAAAACGATTTAATCTGGGATTTTTCATAAAAAAACGACCTAGCTTTAAAATCACTGAATTTCGGTAGAACATTAATGGTGGCTTAATTTCTTGCATTATAACCCTACTACTATGTCCTGCAAGGACTACGTCGAATTACCAGCAACCCTGTATAGTTATATTTTAGTATTCATGTCTAAGGAATCAAACCCAAAACCGCACATAACACGGTTCATTTTTACAAAACCATTAAACCGAATTAAGAAACAGATGATCAAAGATAATTACGTAACCATCCCTTTTTCAAAGTTCGTTAAAAGACGGTCAAAGTGACAGATGCAAATGAGAAAAGCTATTTAAATTAAAAAAGTAAGGGGGAAACATAAAGTAATAGCTCTTGGAAGTCCCCAAAGATTTTGTAACGATCTTTGTGTAAGGTAATAACTGCCAGAAGGCTTACTGAATAAGGACTGGAAACAGTGCTTGACCGATCGTCGGTGCGTACGTCGGTCACGCTTGTCATTTGTATGAAAACACACAGCTACGCTGACGGTACGCGCGAGATTACCGTCAGCGTAGCTGTGTGCGCATAGATATAGCTACGCCGTCCGACGGTCAGCGCTGACCGAGGACTGTAAGGGCGCTTTCAATTTATGCGTTTCTTGGCGGCCTGCTGCGGTGCCGAAGCGGTGCGTTAGACGTTCGGTGAACGGACGATCCTCTTTTTTCATACAAAACGCACGGTGCGGCAAACGTACACCGTCCGTACCGCAGCGATATCGACTCCGCACTATTGCCGACCGCGCGCTTTGTATGAAAACAAACGAACGTCCGTACGCAAGACGACAAACGCACCGCTTCGGCACCGCAGCGGTGCGACACGAAACGCATAAATTGAAAGCGCCCTAAGGGCCCTAAGGCTGGAAACAGTGCACGACCGACGGTCAGCGCTGACCGTCGGTCTGCGTAGCTATATCTATGCAAGTCTATGAATGCGCACACAGCTACGCTGACGGTACGCAAACCAAATCACGCGCGTACCGTTATATATATCTTCGCCGACCGACGGTCAGTGCTGACCGAGCACTGTAAGGGCCCTAAGGCTGGAAACAGTGCTCGACCGACGGTCAGCGCTGACCGTCGGTCGACGTAGCTATATCTATGCAAGTCTATGAATGCGCACACAGCTACGCTGACGGTACGCAAACCAAATCACGCGCGTACCGTTATATATATCTTCGCCGACCGACGGTCAGTGCTGACCGAGCACTGTAAGGGCCCTAAGGCTGGAAACAGTGCTCGACCGACGGTCAGCGCTGACCGTCGGTCGACGTAGCTATATCTATGCAAGTCTATGAATGCGCACACAGCTACGCTGACGGTACGCAAACCAAATCACGCCCGTACCGTCATATATAGCTACGCCGACCGACGCGGCGACGGTCAGCGCAGCTATATCGATGCAAGTCTAGACGGTACGCAAGCCAAATCACGCGCGTACCGTCAGCGTAGCTGTGTGCCCATTCAATTTTTTTTTCGTTGACTTACTTATTTTGATGCACTGAATGCTTGATGGACGGCTTCTTAAAGAGACTAGGCTGTTAACATCCTGTATTCATGTCATTTCTTGATAATCGTTGATTAGTTAAACGGTTTAACGAAAACTTACCAAACTCGCACAAAATTAACTGCCTGTTTCCATACAATCTAATAAAATAAAATAAAATAAAATAAATATCGCTGGACATTAACACACAGTGCCACCTCGTACACACTAAGCAAAGCTTGTATCGTGGACACTAGATAGTTGATATACTACACATATATACTTTTTTGTTTGTAAATACATACTTATTATACATATAAACATCAATGACTCGGAAACAAATGTCCATGCTCATCACACAAACATTTGCTCATACCGGGATTCGAACCCTCCTGGGTTCGAATACCCTGGGTCCCTAAGAACGTAAGGCAGCGTCACTATCACTACGCCATTCGAGTCGTCACATTATTTTAGTTTAAGTGTTTGAACTGAACTGTTGTTCCTTTCTTCCAGGCCGGTTTGGCGTTGGTTTTCGGAAGCTATTATTTCTTGTGGATATTTCTTCCTTATCTGTTAAAAACGGTAATGAGTGAACGTTCTAATCGGTTTTGTGTTAGTTATATAATTTAAAAAGAAATCCTCTCTAAGAGAAACATTTAAGTCTTTCGTAATTATTTACTGAATTGATTAATGAAGCTAAATTATTGAATAATGGTAGCTTTATGAGTAAGATAAGTTATTTTGAAGTTTTCAGACAATTCTAGTTTCGGGTAAAAGTTTGACAATTAATTATGCACATACAAGATTGATGAATATTGTGTGTTTTCAATTATGATTTTTTTTTCGAGAATATGAAAATTGATTGCTAGGTTGGTATGTAATGAATGAGACTCGTGTTACTATAAAAGTTTAAATAAGGTTTATAGTACATAATTCTAGATAATTATTCGTGATCGGAATAGGTAGAGCTATTTAGGTTCATTGGCCGCAAACATTGATGTCAATATGGATATTCCACGAGATTCCGACTGATACCGCGGGATTTTATTATTATATTATTTGTTTAAATAAGTGAATTATTGTTGAAGCGTATTATTGTTGATTATTTTAATTAAGATTTTATTGTAAATACCATTTTTTCTAATTGATAATGTTTTGATTTTCTAAGGAACAATTAATTTGTATGGTAATAAGTTTTTGTACCTACAACTTCAGAATAAAAATGTTTAAATGATTGTTGATTCTTGAATAAGAAATTGTTGGTTTAATGAATAAAGTTTATCTATTTATTATACTATCCCGTCCTTCTTATATTTACCCACCAGAAAGGAAGTGTAATCTTTCATTAGTCTCGAAGGCGAGAATAGTTTTTTTATGATTTTACTACCTACTTACAAACCAAATCCCGGGACTCGGGGAGTATCCATTATTATTATTTCCTTTATTCATTATTTTACATATTTTTTACATTTTTAAATATTTATTTACAAAACTAAATTTAAAAAAAACATTTAGAAATATAAAAAACAGTAGCTCACTAGCGCTGGGGACAGGGTCCGAGCTGCCGGTGGTCAGGGCTCTTGAGAGAGGAACCTCCTAACAATACGTGCCGTGTCGAGAAGTACTGCTTTCTGAATCAAGCCCTTGATCCAGCTGCCAAGCGAGAGCCTCCTAAGGTGTTGGTCGAGGCTCTTGGCTATTAAGCCATTGGCCGACACGACTATCGGCACAATGATTGCTGTACTCACATCCCACATGTCGACAACCTCGCGAGCCAGATCTAGTCTATATTTGTTTTTTTTATCTTGCTCTGCTTTCACGAGGTTCTCATCATGTGGGACCGTTATATCAACAATCATTGTGCGACGCTCCAATCGATCTATCACCACAATGTCAGGCCTATTGGCAACAACAGTCCTGTCGGTGGTGATAGGTCGGTCCCAATACAACGTGATATTACCATTTACGAGTACTGGGTCGGGCGCATACTTATAGTATGGCACTTCTGATTCCACAAGGTTGTATTTCAAAGCAAGTTGCTGGTGGATAATCCTGGCAACAAGGTTGTGTCTATGCAAGTACTCTCCGTTAGCCAGACTAGAACACCCAGAAATAATGTGTCGGATCGACTCTCCCGGACGGTGGCATGCCCGACATATGTCAACCGTGCCGTCCTTCACAATGTATTTGCGGTAGTTATTCGTCATCATAACTTCGTCCATAATTGCACAAACAAAACCTTCGGTTTCCCCGAAGAGGTCACCAAAGCGTAGCCAGGATACGGACGCTAAAAAGTCTACATCAGGGCCATGTAGGGCCCGGTAAAAGCGTCCGTGAAGCTCCTTGCCTTGCCATTCTTCCCTGCGGTCATTAGTGTCCAATACTTTAGGCTTGCGCCAGTTCCCGTTAGCCAGGGAGAGCGGGGTGAGGCCCTTGTCCACTGAGACCACATCTCGGTGCATCCCCACGTCGGCTTCCAGGAAATATTCCCTGAGACTGCATACCTCTCGGTTGTGCAGGTTCTTAGCATTTAAGAAGCCTCGACCCCCGCACTTCCGAGGGATATACAGTCTCATCATCGACGACCGTGGGTGATGCATTCGATTTGCGGTCAGCAGTGTGCGTACCCTCCTATCCAGAGCATCAAGTTCCGTCTGAGTCCATTTGAGTATGCCGAAAGAGTACATTAAAACCGGCATGACCCAACCATTGAAGGCGCGCACCTTGTTTCCACCTGAAAGAAGGCTATTTAAAACCTTCTTCAGGCGACCGAAGAAGCGCTCCCTCAACGATTGCTTCATGTCAGTTACGTTAATGCCTAACGCTTCCGACATACCCAAATACTTATAGCTTTCGGATGAGGAAAGAGATCTTAGGTGTATGGAATCCGAGAGCTGAAGTCCCTCGGATTCCATAATCTCCCCTCGCTTTACATACATTACTGCACATTTGTCCACACCAAATTCCATCCTGATGGCGTTACTAAAAGTTTCAGTTACTTTCAGTAGCTCCAACAGTTGCAATTTGTTGGGGGCAAAGAGTTTCAGATCATCCATGTAAAGCAGGTGAGATATAACCTGACCATCTTTCCTCAACCGGTAGCCTAGTCCTGAATTCTCCAGCAATGTGCTTAGAGGATTCAGGGCTAAGCAGAACCAAAGTGGACTCAGACTGTCGCCCTGGAATATTCCCCGTTTAATCCATACAGGTTCATCGCTCCCCTGGATCTGTCGACATCCTGGATATCGAAGGACCGTTTTCCATTGCCCCATACATGACTCAAGGAAGGCGCGTAGAGTTGCATTTATTTTGTACAACTCCAGCACCCTCATGAGCCATGTATGAGGCACAGAATCATAGGCCTTCTTATAATCTATCCAACATGTAGACAGATTCTTTCGGGAGCGGCGAACCTGTTGGCTAATGGCCATATCAATGAGGAGCAGCTCCTTAGTACCACGGGACCCATTCCTACATCCATTTTGAGAGGTAGACATGATAGAATTACTCTCAATATGTTTGTTGATTTTTGCTCTCAAAATGGATGTAAGAACTTTATAGACCGTTGGTAAACAAGTGATTGGTCTATAATTTTTGGGTTCCGCAGTACTACCTGATTTATGGAGCAGGTGGGTAATTCCTGTAGTCATGAACTGGGGTAGCGACCCTGACTCTAAGGCTGATTGAAACTGGGACGCCAAGCGAGCGTGTGATCTTTGGAACCACTTGATCCAGAAGTTGTGCAGTCCATCCGGCCCTGGAGATTTCCAGTTAGGCAGCGGACGAACTGCACAAGCTACGTCTTGGGGGCTGATGATGATTGCCCCCATTTCCTGTATTTGATCACACACTTGTTCAACCTTCCGGATCCAATCGCCCTCAGTGTGACTGACAGGCACCGACCTGATGCTGCGCCAGAATGAACACATGGCATCATCATCCGGTAGACGCGTGTCAGTCACACCTTGGTCCGGTCGTTCCCAAGCCCTATATACCCACCTTTCATCACTTTGGAATGAGCGATTCTGAGTGTATCGCTCCACTCGCCGCTTATACCGACGAATACGGCTTGCCCATGCACAGATCTTCTGCTTCAGGAAGTCGATACGCTCTGTGATGCGGGCCAAGTAATCTCGAAAACTAACATCAGTTCCCGAGAACGCCCGCCTCACAAAGCGCATCACTCTAGGGCGAGTATTGCCCTCCCTGAAGAAGATTAATTAAAAAAAAAAAAAAAAAAAAAAAAAAAACTTCTTTATTTGCCAAATCAGAAAATAACAACCTTGCACAGTAAACTGTTATTGAAATAACATACAAAATAATAGTAGATTTAGATACAATTTTTGTTTGTTACGTGTCGGTACTTATTACATGTTGTTAACATTCACAGAACAGATTCACTCTGCTCCCCGTACTAGTATAGACTGTATTACGGTGGACCAGTGTTCCTCGTTCTCTGTGATTGTACTCATGGTAGCATACTTGTGACAAGAAATACTATTTAATTTTTATAACATAAAGAGTTTTAGAAAATTTAAAGCAAAGCAGAATATAATATTACTTAAACTTAGGGTAGGCAAACATAGATTAGTGAACATTTTTTTTTTTAGAAGGTACATGTAAATATTGACATAGTATAAGCAAAATATTTAGATGCCTAGTTTGTTTACATTGTGTTTGGTCGTTATACTTTATAATGTTTGCCTATTTAAAAAAAACTAGTTGCAAAGTATATTAAAGTTAATATTATCAAAAATAAAAGAAGGTCTTGATTATTAGCTATTATCTTTGTGTAAAAAGTGAACGTTGTATGTGTAATGATAAATGTAAGTGACTTGAAGTATGTATGTAGTGTATGTATGTGTATGATGCAAATTTTGGTGATTTATTTAACTACAAATTTTAAGTATTTTTTCAGTATCATCATAGTTCAGTGAGTTGAGAAACTTAAAAATTTCCATTTTACAAGTATGGGAATTAAGATTATGAATTTGGATTAATTTTGAAATTTTATTGTAAATGAATGGTCCTAGGAAACCAAAAAAACGGTTTGCAAATGAGGTTTTACAGTAAGGCACAGAATAAACAATATCTTGCCTTCTCCTTGCTGTATAATCCGGTCTTTTTTTGTGCTGGGTTAATATTAAGTCTTTGATGAATAATTGCCTTACTGTAAGTACTGATAATTCAGAGTACAAAAGATGAGTAGGGTGCTTAAATTTCTTATAACTCATCACCTTAAGAACAGCACGTTGTGCTCGTTCTAAAGCAATAAGAACGGTTTTGGCAGCACCCCCCCAAGCAGCAATAGAGTAAGTTATAATTGACTGACACAACGAAATATACACTAACAATGATAAGGTTGGCGGGTAAAAGCCTCGTATATTTTTAAATATATAAATAAGTTTTCTCACTCGGGAGGTAAGTGATGAGATCTGTTCTTGCCAGTTTAAGTGTTGATCAATGATCAGACCAAGGTATTTTAATGACGAAGCTTTAGAAAGTTCTTGGCAAGAGCATGTCCCCATCACATTACAAGTGTGAGCATTTATTTGGATAACGCCAGGAGCTGGCTGGCTGCTCTTTCTTATGCTAAAAGGTATGTATTTAGTTTTAATCGTGTTAAGAGTCAGAAGATTTGACTGTAGCCACTGCGAAACCAGTCTGAACCCTTCGTTAGCCAGCTCGTTTGCCTCCTTCCATGTTTTTCCACTAAATAAAAGGGCTGTGTCATCAGCGTACGCTATGACTCGGCCCTGGTTCAGCTGTAAATCACACAGGTCATTTACGTAAATGAGGAAAAGCGTAGGTCCCAAAACACTACCCTGAGGCACACCGAAAGTCACACTCTCCAGGTCACTCACGAAGCCATTTATTCCTACACATTGTGTTCTATTAGTCATATAGTCTTTAAGTAATTTAAGCGGTATTCCACGAACTCCTGAATGTTCCAGTTTTGCAAGAAGCAGGGGAACAGAGACTGTATCGAATGCTTTCGCCAAATCCAGGAAAATGGCTATGGTTTTATTCCCTCTATCGAGGTTATTCACAATGGTAGAAGTTAGGTGTTTAATGGCATCGCTAGTTGACCTGTTTTCCCTAAAACCGAATTGGTTGTTTGAGAGGAGATTCTGAGATTCAAGGTAACGAGTCAGTCTTTTGTTAATAACTTTCTCAAATACCTTAGATAAGGAGGGGAGTAGCGATATTGGCCTATAGTTAGAAACACGATCTTTATCCCCCGCCTTATGTATAGGTACAATTAAAGCCTTTTTGAGGACTTCTGGAAAAACGCCCGTTTCCATGCATTGATTACATATCATAGCTATGGGCAGAGCCAAAATATCTGCTCCTGATTTAAGCAGTGATATTGGAATTCCATCGTAACCAGTAGCGTTCGATTTTTTTAAATTCAGTATGATGGCTTTTACTTCATCGATATCCGTCAGCAAGAGGACGAGCGAGTTGGAAGCAGAGCGCCCGATGAAGGGAGCCTTTGGTAATCCCGGGTCCCTACTCTGTATATCATTCGCTAAATGGTATCCAACATTTGCAAAGTACTCGTTTACCTGGTTAACTGAGCTCTGTGGATCAGGATTGAGTTTTAGCAGTTCTTCGTTATCATTACTTAGACCAGTGAAATTGCAGACATCTCTAATTAAGGACCATTGTTTCTTTAAATTGTTTTTATGCTTATTGATTTCAGACCTTAGATAGTTGTTTTTAAGTTTTTTCAATAAATTATTACACGTGTTACGGTACCTTCTATAAGTGATATTTAAATTTACATTGTCTGGGTTTTTGCGAAGCTTTTTATGAAGTTGATCTC
This sequence comes from Xestia c-nigrum, assembly GCA_916618015.1. Lineage (NCBI taxonomy): Eukaryota > Metazoa > Arthropoda > Insecta > Lepidoptera > Noctuidae > Xestia > Xestia c-nigrum. Next base: position 4,015,304 of record OU745245.1, on the reverse strand, counting down.
TATTTCTAATACAGCGGCATAGACCAGGCGTTATCCAAGGTTTTAGGGCCCGTTTCCTTCGAGACAGTTTATATAAAGTTGTATGTTTATTCATTGCGTCAGTTATAGCTGTCAAAAACACATTTGTCGCTATATTGCAATCATCAGATGTTAGAATGGACGGCCAGCTGATTTGTTTTAGATCTTCGATTACTGCCTGATAATCTAGTTTTTTATAAGTTTTAGTTTTTCTAGAGTGAATATTAGATTTTTTTGAAAGCGAGATCATAACACTTGAGTGATCTGTGACTGTAGACTCGCAGACTATAGTGTAAGATAAAGCCGTAGTTTTCAGAAAGCAGTGATCCAGACAATTTTCTTTTCTGGTCGGGAGGATATGGGATGGCAATAACCCATGTGAGGCCAGTAAATCCATGTACCTTGAAGAGTTAGCACTGCTATTATCTATGATATTAATATTAATGTCTCCTATTAGAATAATATTTTTAAAACACTTTAAAATATTTAAAATACGGTCTAAAGCGATTAAAAAATTATCAATGATCTTGAATGCGGGCGATCTATATATCGATATTATTGCGAGCTCATTTTTAATCGTAGACAGTAGGCAGTTCATTTCATCGACATCGCTTGTAGGTTCAGTGATTTTAACTTCAAGATACTCTTTAAAGTAGACCACTATTCCACCGTTTTGATTAATTGTCTCAACGGTAGCAAATGTTTTGTATGAAGTAATTTTTGGTAGATCCACGAGTTTAGCCAGCCAACATTCAGTCAAAATAATAAAATCATATTCTATATCCAGTCGGTTCAGTAAGACCTGAAAGTCATCGAAATTATGTTTCAAGCTTCTTATATTTTGAGTCAGTATTTTGTAATTATTAGATTCACCAAATACTTTTTTGCAGTTTTCAGGAATATCTACGCTTTGTGAAATGCCAACGTTTATAGTTTTTTCGATATCTTCCGAGATATCTACTAAATCAGCCATATTGTTTGTTGATCATTAAGAAGATTATGTCGGCGGTACAAAGCGGATACTCCCAATTATCGTATAAAAATAGTGTAATGTATGTAAACCGTTTGTGTGTGAGAATAGAGTTTAGTGGGTAAGTATTGTGTGTATTAAATGCTTGTTGGTACACTTTTACAGATGTATTGATAATCAGATAAATTAAGACCATTATAGAGTTACTCATTGATATAGTAATTAAAAAATAAGAGAAAAAACAGCACAGAATTAAACATCGAGAGAACTTACTCTTAACTATTAGTCAGATTTCCAGAGGGGGGTTAATAATGTTGTTGATTATACCTTCTATTTGTTCAGAGGACTTGATCAAAATTGCTGGCTTATCTTCCGACTTCTTCAAGAATATCCTACCATTAGAAACCCAGCAGAACTTGAAGTCGTACTTCTTTTTAAACTCTCTGGATTGGTAAAGGAGTTTCCTGGCAGTTGGAGTCATAGCTTCTGAAACGTACACTGGCTGAGTGTCACCAGATATTTTGAGTGTTTTAGTGCTATATTTATCTTGTTTGTTGTTCATGTTGTAAGACCTGACAGCTTTCAATGTATTAGCACGCATTTGTGCTGTTTGGTACTCAACGAATATTGTTTTGTTTTGACCAGATTTTTTTCTGTACACTTGACGTACTTGGTCTGGGGTGCAGTTTACGTTTAAGGAGCAGTGTAGCTGGTTCACCATCTCAACCAAGTTTTCATTGTCGGTAATGGGTACATTTTTAATCTCAATCATAGTTTCAAGCTGTTTTCGCTGAAGTGCGTCTACTTGTTCCTCAAGGTATCCAATTCTGTTAAGAGCAGCGTTGTTTTCCAGTAGTAAAGTGTCATATTTGAGTTTTAAATCCTTGTATAAACCCGTATTCTCCTCCAGGGTTTTATTTAGAGCTTGATTTGAAATAATATTTTCTTTATTCTGATCCCTTAGTTCACTTATCATTTTGTTTAAATTAAGGAACTCCGAGTTTTGGTCTTCTTTGAGTTTTTTAAACATTTCTTGAATGTCCTTGCGGACTTGATGTATTTCCTCCATATCAGGGTGAGTCTTCCTTTTTCTCGACGCAACGAAATCGAAGTCTTCTGTACGTGAGAGTTCAGGTTCCGATACAAAAGTTGTACCATTTGGTGAGCGCAACATGATTGCTTCTTACAATATTGCATATACTGTAACACAGGGCACGCGTCTTTGGTCACTCGGTGCGTGATCACGCCAGCCGCAAACCAAATTCAGCCTTAAAACTTGCACAGTAAGGTCTAGTTTCGAACACTTCAAATAATGAATATTTGGTAAATAATATTTGTACACAATACGCTACGTCTGTTCGCGTCAAGTGAGAGCGAGCGAGTCGAATTTGCCGATGAGTACCCTAGCCTCACCGATACGTCGCTCAATTCTGCACTGCCAAGCTGGAACAGCTAATTTCGGTCGTGTAGTTCTGTCGTTGTTGGGAAACTTGACGTGAGCTACACGACACGCCGCTACAGCTCCACAGTACAAAATTGAGTGAGTATCGGCGAGGTCTTTGCTGCTGTCAAAGCAATTTGACAGCTGCGAATCTAGAGCACACACCAGCGCCTTGTTTTTCTTGTGCATTGGCAAACGAGGCAAACGTGGTCTAAGTTCAGGCGGTGTGGAACGATACTCCCGGAACGCGCCCTCCAAAGCGCTCCTCAATTGTGCGTTGCATTGGGTACTCACGGATATAACTTCGTCCCCATCCTCTTCACTATCGTAGTCAGATCGCAGTGGCGTACAGGGGATTGTTTGTAGCTGCACTGCGATCATTGGCGAAGCAGGCGTAACTAAGTTACTCCGTGATTCGGAACGTAGTCGATCAAGTACGGTGTCATCCAACATATGGTTACGCTGGATCACCCGCACCTGATCCGACAGTCGTTGTGCGTCTACGTTGACAGCCGGCTCAAGTACCTGAAACAGAGAGAGCATTTGACCACGGTACGCAATCAAGTTGCTTCCTCCCTCAGTAGCCCCATAATATGCGCGCATGACATTTTCATTCATGGACTGAGTCCATCGCATGCGCGACACATTTCCACCGGCAGCGGGGACCCTGCTCGAGGCCTGTTGGCCTCGAGGTCCCAAGCCCGCTGGTGGCCGTCCTCTTCCTCGTCGTCGTCCTCGTGATGGTGGTGGTGGTGGTGTCGACGGCGGGGAGAAAAACTCGTCACTCGAGCTCGACGCAACTGCAGCGACCGGTGACACGGTGCTCACGGGTGTGGCACGTCCCGGCGGCTGCGAGGCGGAGCTGAGCGACGAGCCCGGAGATGGTGGCGTCTCGTAGTAATTTGGCCCGGTGCCTTGTTAACATGGTGACATTTTGACTGGTTATTTCGATGTGGTGTTAACTAGTTCCGCATTGCTAAGGTCCATTTTATCATATTTTGGATGTCCAGCTTGTTTGAGATTTTTTTTTTTTCTTCTTTGTCATTATTTATTGTTACTATTTGGTTAAATTTGTAAAATTATCAATTAAAATTCGGAACAAGAAAAAATTACGTATTGTCACTTTGACACTCAGGCCACTTATTATTATTATTATTAGAGCTGTTGTATGTATTTGCCATAGGTTAGAACCTATGGCAAATACATACAACAGTTCTACCTATGCCGATCTATGATAATGAAACAACAAATAGCTCTTTAAAAAGTGCAACAGGATCATCATCTGCCTAGCCTTCCCCAACTATGTTGGGGTCGGCTTCCAGTCTAACTGGATGCAGCTGATTACCAGTATTTATATTAATTTGATTTTAGTTTAATTTGATTTGATTTTAGTTTAATTTAATTTAATTTTAGTGTTATTTATTTTTCAATTCAATGTTTTGGTGCTTATTTAATTTTTCTTTTTGTTAATTTTGAATTTGATTTTATTGTTAAATTTCTTACTTATGTGATGTTAATGTAAACCGGAAGAGCGGAAGTACCTACTACAAGTAATTTTTTGCTCAAAAGGTACTTTCTATTATTTGATTGTTATGTCATATATTGAAATAAAGCTTTTTTTTTTGGTTACCTGGAGCGACTGCCTATCTGACCTCCACAACCCAGTTAGTACTGGGCAAGACTGGTGACAGACTTTTTGGGCCACTGACTGCCTAGCGACAAGCCGGGACGAACAGCTTAACGTGCTTTCCGAGGTACGGAGGAAACTCGGTATGTAATTGTAAGGGTGGTCACACATCCAAAGACCAACCTCAGCAAGTACGGCTTAACCCAAATGATCGACCGGAGCGGCTCTTATTATTTAGCCACGAGCTCCTCACAGCTAACCCTACTCAATTAAATTTTGTTTCATTTTAATAATTAAACACAAAACTAACACGTTATATTACAATATAACGTGTTTTTCTCTAGCGATATTGTAATATCTGGAATTATTGTCAACTGAACATACAGAAGTATCTCTGCCCCCATAATCGGGACTTGGGGCACCCCCCCCGTTAGGTTAGTTAGGTTCCTTTAATGACAATATTTCGAGGTTTTACAATATCGCTAGAGATATTACAATATAACGTATTTGACAATTTTACGGTGACATATACATTTTTCATTCAAAATCTATGATATAAGCTTGTGACACGAAGATCTTTACACCGTGTTCAATATGATTGGTAATTTAAGAAGCCATTATGCTATAATTGACGTGCAAACATCGTTACACTCTGATAGATTATAATGTACTTCTGTAGCAAACTTAGGTGCAGTTTACAAGAGCGATGAGACTATCTGCCACTCCCGACGACCATACAGGTCGTTGGCCACTCCCCTTAATAGTATTGCATTTAAATTATTCCTGATATTATGACAATTTCAGTTGATTAAATTTGGGAGTATTTCTTGTTGATTGAATTGTCGCTACGTATCTTGGAAGACATTTTTTGTTTACAAAAATGATAGCTTCTCGTGGCGCGGACTATAGTGCCTAAGTATGTATTTACAAACAAAAAGTATATATTTAGTATAAATAAAAATAAATAAACACAAGCCTTGCTTAATGTGGCACTAGATGACGCTGTGTGCTAATGTCCAGCGATATTTATTTATTTTATTTATTTATAAAGCCACACAGATAGATGTTCAACGTCAGAAATGTTTAAAGAAACAAAAAAAATGACCGAATATAATAATTATTATACACGCATGAATTAGGGTAAACGGGCAATAAACTCATACAGTCACAAGTCATGTACTTTACTCAAAATAGAACTTCCTTCATAAGCCATGTACCGTACATCTTTTTCCTCTTACCGACTCATAAAAGGGTGTTCCATTCTTTGCCGAAACAACAGAATATAAAAGCACGCATTTTATATTATTCGGAACAATAAGCGGAGTAGACACAAAAATCCTTTATCCTTACAAAACCATCTATATCGCATTGTCCCTACATTCTGTAAGCGTATATACGTATATATACGTTCCTAATTTTTGTAGATGTGTATTATAGCCGAAGAGTGAAAATGTTAGACCGGTTCAGATCATATATTTTTTACTAGGTAGTGCTCTTGGCTAAATATAATAGAATACTCTTTATTTGAATTTGAAGTCTGAAATAATAGAATACTCTTTTTTTTTTTAAATTTGAAGTCTGTCACGGTGTTACTATAATTATTTCGTAAATATGTTTTCTTTTTGTATATTGTCACCTTGCTTTTTACTATATCATTTTGTTCGAACTAAGTATATCATTTAATTGTATTGTACTATGTCTTTTGTGTGCACTAAATAAATGTTTTATCTATCTATCTATCTTATTATGTACGCCATAAAAATTACAGATACAAAAATAAAACTTTTTAAAAGGAAAGAAAGAAAGAAAATTGTCTTTATTTGGCATTAACATACCTATAATATTTTACAAAATACATAAACAAACAGCTTATAATGCCAAAAGGGCCTCAGCTCAGCATAATCTCAGATTGCAACACAAGATGTGCCACTTGACAGTAGTAGTTACATTTCTAAGTATTTCTTAAAAATTAAAGGATACAAAATAAAAAACACTTAAAATATAAAAAAAAACAGAGTTCCGCCGGTGTCAGGAGCAGGGTCCAAGCCACCGGTGGTTAGGGCTGCAGAGACAGGAACCTCCTCACAATGCGAGCCGTATCGAGGAATACTGCCTTCTGAATCAGGCTCTTGATCCAACCGCCTAATGAGAGCTTCGAAAGATGGTCGTCGAGGCTCTTGGCTATCAGGCCGTTGGCCGTCACGACAATCGGCACAATGATAACCAAGTTCATATCCCACATGTTGCGAACCTCGTGTGCCAAGTCGAGATATTTTATTTGTTTCTCTTTCTCAGCTTTCACGAGGCTCTCGTCATGAGGGATAGTTACATCGATTATCATTACGCGGCGCGCTGATCGGTCTATCACCACTATGCCAGGCTTATTATTAATTACAAGCTACTACAGTCTGTCAAATTTCTTTAATACATTTTCAACTTTATATCTAAAGCATTAGGTGTATGGTTGATTGGGATGACAGTTTCGAGAACTTTAGTGTGCTGGCGTTGTCTGTACATACACAAAGCTCGGAGACGCCACGAATCGATCGGCAGACGTTTTAGATTAATTAGAATGTTTTCCTCGAACTCTCTTGGAGCATCGTTAGTTAATTGGTTTTCTTTTATAGTGAATTAATGGGAAAGAAAATCTCGGCAGTGAAATGCGAGATCGAGATTAAAGACAAAACGTTTGATTGGGGACAAAACGTCGCTTGGGTTGGCAATACGGCGATTGCTATTATTCTGTAATGAAAGGATAAACATTACAGCAATGAATGCAAGAATGTAATGTTTGATAGAGAGATTTTAATTTATCGAATTATTATTTGAACCAATCAAAATATATTTTTTATAAAACAAAAAGGAATTAGAAAAATAATTATAATTTAATAAAAAAAAAATAATTATTTTATTTTAAAATTTATTTAATTATAATAAAATCTTTAAAATCTTTGACTGGTTTGTTTATACAGGGGTCGCAGGCTAATGAGGATCATGGATGCGTGAGGACCATGGGTTTGATTCACTGGTGGGGCAAAGTGTTATTGAGTTTTCCCATCAAGAATTTCTCAGTAGCAGCTACGAAGTCTGGATTTGTGCCCGAATGATGCCAATAGGCATTGCCTCCTAATGATTATATGGGACTTAAACGTAACTGGTAAAATGTAATGTAAGGTACACCTCTGCTTATATTCGGAGGCTGCAGGCGTTATGTTATTTATTTATTTATTTTTATTTATTTATTTATTTAATAAAGGTCTACCAACAATTGTTTACACTGGATACTGGGACAAAATTCATTCGTAAATATAATAACAGCGCAACAATCACTTATAGGTAAACACCACATGCACAATACAATAAATTCGGAAGATAAGCTAACTTAGTAAGTACTAAGCGCCAATATTCAATTAAATTAAACTTAAGATGTGAAAACCAGAACTTGACAAAATCGTTTGTAAAAATAAATTAAATTAAATTATTTATGAAAATGACAACATTATTAAATGGCTAAAATAAAATTGAAACCAGATAATTGACTCAAATTGATACCAGAATTTGACCTAATTGCTTGTAAAAATAAATAAAAACACATTATTCGTGAAAATGACAACATTAACAAATGTCTAAAATAAAAAAATAAATAACATTGGTGAGTTGAAATTGATAAAATAAATAAAGATCGACGTCAAATTATAATTAATTGACTAAAAGTGATACCAGAATTTGAAAAAATCGTTTGTAAAAATAAATAAAATCAAATTATTCATGAAAATGACAACATTAATAAATGTCTAAAATAAAAACATAAAAAATTAAATTACATTGGTGGGTTGAAATTGATAAATTATAAATACAGATCGAAATAAAATCATAATTATAATATTATAATTAATTGATTAAAATTGATAAAATTGAATAAAACTTATAATTATATTGTTGTTAAGTATACATTTTTAACATGAAAAAGAAAACACAATTATTAAATATTAAATTAAGAACAATGGTAAAAATGACCCAATGAAACAATTGGATAAGCTAAGTTTGACACAATGAAATAATAACTGACTGTGATTAGGGGTTGCTTGGTAAACGAATAAGGATGGCTTTTTGTTTAGCAAGAGAGTCAAAGTGGAGATCAATAACATCACTGTAGCTATTTACCGCCTTGCACATTCTTGCGATAGGTGAATTGGATCCCAAAACTGTTCTTCTAAATGGCGTACAAAGAGGTGTGATGGCACCACGCGGGATTCTAGAGGGTGCTCGAAGACTGAAAAGGGAAAGTAAACTAGGACTGTCTATTTTATGCTTAAATATTTTGTAAGCAAACATTGCATCTATTAAGTGTCTACGTCTGTCTAGCGAGGTCATGTTAAAATGCTTCAATCTTTCATTGTAAGAACGTACTTTTTTGGCGATTCCATTGGAAAATGCGAGGTGCCAAGCGAAGCGTTTCTGGACACGTTCAAGTCGCAATGAATGTGTTGCGTAGTGAGGGCGCCACACCACACTATTATATTCTAGGATGCTGCGAATGAGACTGTTATACAGCAGTATTTTGGTTCTGTTGTGACGAAAGGTTTTACAATTTCTTAAGACGAACCCTAACATTTTCGAAGCTCTTTTAGTAATACTATCGAGGTGTGGTATGAAAGTTAACTTCTTGTCAAACAGTACACCGAGGTCCCTTATTGTTTCAACTTCCTTAATTTCAACTCCGGATATGTGGTAACTACTGCGCGTTGGGATGCTCCTTCTAGTGAATTTAACATGGCAACATTTTTTGGGATTCAGTTCCATTTTGTTGCTGTTGCACCACAGAACGAGACGATTGAGGTCACTTTGAAGTTTTACTGGATCATCTTCAGACTTTATAATTCTCAAAAATTTTAAGTCGTCAGCGTACATAAAAAAATCCGAGAGCAGAAAACACCGTGGGATGTCATTTATAAAGAAAATAAATAAAATTGGCCCCAAGTGCGAGCCCTGAGGAACACCGGAAGACACGCATTGCAGAGTCGATTGATAACCGTTAACGACAACAAAAAAAAATCTTTCAGTTAAATACGAGCCAAACCAATCCAAAAAGGATCCAGAGATACCGTAGGCGCGCAGCTTAGCCAGTAAGATTTTGTGGGAAACTTTGTCGAACGCCTTGCTGAAATCCGTATAAATAACGTCAGCTTGATAGCCGGCATCAATAGCCTTTATAAGCTGTTCTGTAAAAGGGACTAGGTTCGTACTAGTAGAACGGGTCCTAACAAATCCGTGCTGGTGGTCGCTTAAAAACATCTTTAAATAATCCTGAATATAGGGGCATATCAGTGACTCGAAAACTTTGGCAAATGAAGATAATAGAGAGATAGGCCTGTAATTGGTTACAACGCCCTTGTCATCAGATTTGTGAACCGGAACCACCTTTGCGATTTTCCACTTTGAAGGAAATATACCTGTCGTCAAAGATTTGCCATAAATCAACATAAGCGGGTAAACCAACTCAGATGAACATGCAACAATGAATGCCGGAGGTATTCCATCTGGCCCGGCCCCTTTTTTTGGATCTAAGCTTTTTAGTTTATTGAGGAGAGATTCATAAGAAATAGTGGGAGCAGTTAGACCCAAACTATTATTTTCTAAAAATTGCATGAATTCAGAATTGTATTCAGCACCACTACTATCATCAGGGCTGTAAACTGACGAGAAATAGCTTGCAAAAAGGTCACATACTTTAGACCCGTCAGAAGTAGCTGTGGTTCCATCGGTCATGGTTAAGGGGTAAGCACTAGAACCTCCACGTTTTGCTTTTAAATAAGTCCAAAGTAGCTTAGGGTTAGATGTCAATTCGTCTTCTATATGTTTTACGTAATCCTTGTAACTATTAGACGCGAGATTTTCACATCGTTTACTAATTAGTTTAAGCTCAATTGCATCTAATGGATTCTTATACTTCTTAAAACGCTTTCGGATCTTATTCTTTTCATTCAACATTTTAATCAGTTTACGACTAAACCATGAGGGGTATTTTCGGTTTTTAGGTTTACGTAAAGGCAAAAATTGTTGTATCGCAGCGCCAAGAGTATCGTAGAATACCTCCAACATCTCATTAACATCACGCAGTTCACCAAATAATGAATCCCAGTCCAATTCCCTCAAAAAAATACGAATAGCACTATAATCCGCCCTATGGAAGTCGGGAGTAGCTTTTCCTATGTTGTAGGGAAGACTTGCTACCCTGTCAAATGTAATAACAATGTCTAAAGGGGGATGCTGTTGATCCACATTACTTAAAGGATACATGCTTTCATTTACAGCACATAGTGGTATTGTCGAAAGCACAAGATCCAATACACGACCAGCGGCATTCGTAATAAAGTTACATTGCCTCAACATGTTAACACAAGTAAAATCCATCAAAAGTTCATTTGTATTGTTTGGTTCAACTCTGTTTGCGGTGTCACCCACGCGTCTCCAATCGATGCCACCCAAGTTAAAATCACCCACGAGACAGACGTCACAATCAGTTATTTGTTCAAAGACCGCACTACAAGAATCCACAAAATGTTCCAAAGTACATCGACGCACTGGCGGTGGTAAGTATACTGCGCAGAGAGCTATTCGACTGACTGTTCGTGTCCACGGCAGTTCTATAGAAACCCAGAGATCTTCGCAGTTACTTTCCCAGTCTTTTACGCGTTTGGACTTGATGTTCTTCTTTACAGCTATCAGAACTCCTCCGCCCTCTTTTTTCCCGCAAGCTAAATTACTTTCCCTATCCCTTCTATAGACTACGTACCTGTCATCGAACAGCTCGTTGCTCAGAACAGAACTATTAAGCCAAGTCTCTGATAAAATAATTACATCAAAGTCGTTACAACATAGATTCCGATAGAAAACATGGGTCTTTGTTCGTAGGCCACGGCTATTTTGGTAATATATTTTTAAGCTTTTGAATTTAGTTTTTAAATTATTCTGTATAGCATGCATAAAAACAATGAGAAAAATAGGTATATAATATTACACAATCTTATTTAGGGTATCCAGATTTTTAATCATAATATGTCCTTCGCCATCAGCCTTTCTCACAAAAATCCTACCGTTTCTCACCCAGACATACTTATAACCCTTTTCTTTTGCCTTCAGCCTGGCGGCCGCATGAAGCGATTTATTAGATGATGATAAATGTTCCACAATGTAAATCGGGGTCTTGATACCCGCAAGTCCAAAGTCTGTACTATTAAGCTTTTTGGTATTATTGGTTTTGTTATAATCTATAACGGCGGCAAGTAACTGATCCCGTATTCTTGGCGAGGCAAGCTGAACCACAATCGACCGAGGGCGAGAACTATCGGTTTGGAGCTTAGCTGTACGGGTACAGTGCAAAACATCGCTATCCTTTAGTTCACATTTGACTACCGATCCCAGCTGCTTAACAACAGTGTATAGGTTTTCCTGTTTATGTTCAGGAAAACACTGTATCTCAATATTGTTAGACCGCGCTTGTTGCTCCAAATAATTAAGACGCTGACACAGTTCTGAGTTAGAGCTTTTCAATTGGGTATTCTCTTCCTTCATTTCCCTCACAGTATTCTTTAAGGCAACATGCTCAGATTGGAAGTCCTCGAATTGCTTGGTATGGAAGTTTAGTGATATACTTAATTCTCTCACCTCTTTCCCTATTGGTTCCAACTCCTTATTAATAATACACACAATTGAGTTATTCAATTGTTGTAACATAGTAGCGAGCTCTCTTTTGATAACATCTTGCACTATTTCTCGCACATCATCGCTGGTCACTGACTTATTCTCGGGAGGGGAATTCAGGGCAGGTCTTTTATTACCCCTAGTGGAGGACACATTGCGAGCAGGAGTGCAATCTTTATTCGAAGTGTTGGGAATCAAATTAGTGCAAGTTGAACACATCCAATTACCATATTCATTGGAGGTGGCAGGAATATTCGGTAAAGATATGCAAACAAAATGATGATTCAAGTTACATCTCATGCAAGTAATAAACTGTTCGTTATCCTTTTTGTTTACATTGTTGCAGCATCCCCATGATGGTGATGAAGCCATAACGATGAATTCACCTTCGCCTTAACGTGCTAACTTGTTTGTTTACTTTTTGCACGTCAAAATATTAAAATAGTTCAATCCAACCTTTGACCGCCGCTGCGCTGGAGCGTGCGAGTGAAAGCTCGCGAGAAGAAGGTCGTAAGTCCGCCGTATTAGGCGTCGCTTACGCGTTCTTTTAAACAGTCCGGGTAAACACTTAATGTCGGTAATTCGTTATTGAAAATTACCAAATATCGATCATTAATCAATGATCACACTATGTATCAACTAAATCACTGCACTGTTCAATACTAGGAACTTATTATATTGATATTGTCAATAATTCTGATTTAGGTACACATCTTAAACACATTTAATGAATAAATTTATGAGGAGCACTTTTACTTAGATGTTTACTGTGCGGTAGCTTAGCGATATGTATTGTATGTTATGTTTGTTAATCATTAAATATTACGTAGCTAGGCCTAAAATCTGTGAGCAGAGAAAAGTCTTCCAAAGATTTACCCGTTGAGGAATTCGAACCCAGCACGGCAGAGATACTCGTGTTCAGAGGCCCTACTCTCCAACGCTTCGTCCGTATATTCGGATCCATCCGTCTCTCTCACTCGCACTCATCTGCAGACGTGCGCGATGGAGACGAATAGATCCAAATAAATGGACGAAGCTTTAGGGAGTAGGGGCTCAGTAGTGGGCGGTTAGTGTGAACTATGACTAAGGTCCGTGTTCACCGAAAAGATAACGGTCTGATTATCGAAAAACAGCTGTCACTGTGACATTTTACCATACAAAAATGTGTTATAAACAGCTGTTTTAAATATCCAGACTGTTATCTTTTCGGTGAACAGGGACCTAAGTAGGTAAACTACAATAATTATCTGATCAATTTATATTTTAAATCCTTCACCGTTTTGAGAGCAGTGGTGATAAAATAAATTACACAAAGTAATGCGCCTGTCTGGGTTCGAACCCACGACTTACTGTTCGTAAGTCGGGGCCACCCCACTAGGCCACCGCTGCTCTCGCTGATTTACGCCTGGTTGATGGCAGTAAGCTTGCTCCCTATTACATTGGACTTAAATATAACTAACGAAATATGGGTGTAGGTACTACGAGTATTAGATACTCCTCTACCTAACCTTTCAAGGATTACAGTTGGAAAGAACTGATAGAAAATTCCTGACCCTTCGCATTTCTAGCAAAAAAAAGGATACCCATAAGACGTACATTACAGCATGCACTGCAGGTTCGTCACCTCTGCTCTGCCTAACCCTTTGGAGGTTGCAGACATAATGCTAGGTATGTAGAAAGAATTCGATTGAAACACGCGACACTTCGCATTTCTATCGAAAAAAAAAATCCCATTACAGCATGCACTACAGGTTCGTCACCTCTGCCTAACCCTTTGGGTATTGCAGACATAATGCTATGTATGTAGAAAGAATTCGGATGAAACACGCGACACTTCGCATTTCTAGCGAAAAAAATAGATACCCTTAACTCGTACATTCCAGCATGCGCAGGGCTGGAAAGCGCTTTAGGCATCGTTTTCACGCGCCAAGGGTTCTACAGTAACAGTGGGGTGGCAAGGCGGTGCGTTTGCTGCAGGCAAACTGCATTCACTATTTGAGCAATGGCAGTGTACAAAATACTTTTTATTCGCGTTTGGCGGAAAGAGAATTCGTTGTAAAGCTTTGCTTTTTTCTCTAGGTTTTATTTTGATTTTGATATCGGTGTCAAATAACCGTAACTATTTTGTTTGGATTTATAAAAAAAATCTGCCTTCTTTTTTTTTTACTGCTTCGTTGGTCTAGTGGACGCAAGGGTGACTGCTGGATGTGAGGTCGATAGTTGTTATGTTACATAGATACTTATTATTGTAATAGGGGCCGATACTATTGCTATCAATCCAGCACAGTTCCACATTCCGTGGCTGCTGATAACAATAAGAGCTGCTGATAAATTCCCGATAGGAATAAGCAATAGCATTTTGCCCGACCCAGAGATCAAACCCACCACTTTTTGATCAGCAGTCGGTTTACGGATAGTTGTTTGATATAAAGTACTTGTTGACCCGTTTTTTGATTCCGTTGACTTCATCATCATCAGCCCGGAATCATCCACTGCTGGGTATAGGCCTTCCCTTTCTTCCGCTACACTCCCCGGTTGTATGCCTCCCTGATCCAGGTGTTCCCCGCGACCCTGACAATATCGTCAACCCAACGAGCTTTGGGACAGCCCTAGTTTCTTTGGCCAAACGTAGGCCACCACTTGGTCAAAGCCTTGCTCCATCGACCAACTCTATCTCTGTTGACTTAAAGCCAGGTAAACATTCAATGAAACGGGTGAAACCAATATAGTCAAATTGTGAATACGCCAGACATGTTTCCGTTACCGATCGTTAATTTGTACGTACCTGTTTGAGAAGCCTTATAGGACCCCATACATATGCATTAAAGATACATTAAAACCTTTTATCAGAAACAATCTATTGGTGATGCGAAATCAATATTTTTCTGCACCGTCTGCGATTCTTGGTTTCAAACAGACGCGGTAAGCTTCCCTAATTCCGTGTTCTTAAGCAGAAAACTGTAAACATACTTTCGACTATCGTAAAATATGATCAAGAGTATGATAAGGGAGGGTGACTCAAGAGGGTACCGAGGTCCGTATGGGCTATTAAATGTCCAAGCAGTTTATATGACAATGCGTGCCCTGCTGCTATGTCGAAGATGTCAAGATTATTTGTGATAGCATCGGTGATTTATGCAGGGGTAGGCATTATGTCACTGTTGCTATGTCGATAGAAGCATGGTCAAGCTAAAAGCCGCGATAGGTCAGCTAGGCTACTGCCAGTTAGTATACAGGTATTTTCGAGACTGTGCATAACATTAAATAAACAGGCCATGTCTTCCCCAATGCTGGAACACTCACAAACCTATGGAACCTGAGAGTGTAGCCAGTAATTCGCCATGCCTTCGCAATACGGTTTGGTAAATGTCATCGTTCGAAGATATGCTTTTCCGACGATATTTTCCATGCGATGTAACTGATGCCTAACGATTCTTAAACTAACCAAGCACAATTGGCATACAAACTTAATAACGAAATAAAATCCTAGTCACGGTGAATACGATTTCATTTTGTTAACACCTAGGCTCTGAGAAATTCTCTTCACTTACCAATTAGTTGTGTCTGAGACTTTCAGAATAAACTCGTATAACCCAAATAGGTTGGGGTCGTCTTCCAGTCTAACCGGATACAGCTGAATTCCAGTATTTTACATGGAGCTAGTAGCCTATCTGACTTCCACAACCCAGTTAGTTTTTGGTAATACGATACTCCTTGTTCAGACTGGTTGTCAGACTTTTTGGGCCACCGACTAACTGTAACGACTGTCAAAGATCCACAAATGACGGCCCGGACCAACAGCTTAACGTGCTTTCCGATACACGGAGGAAATTCGGTATGTAAGGATGGTCACCCATCCTCAGACAAACTTATGCAAGCACGGCTTACTCTAAAGATCAAACCGAGCTCCTCTTATTACGAAGTCCTCGAGACATAACTCGTCTAAAAGTCTAAAATACCGTTCGCAAATCAATACCAAAACTCTCAGGCTGAAATTTTTTAACTTTACAGAAAATATTCGAGTAAATAATAATAAAGTAATAAAGTTTTAACTGTAGTTAACCTATTTCTGAAACTTTTTGCTGCAGGTTCGACTGTTGACACATTTACAACTAGTTAGATAGCTGAAATATATTTTTCAGCCGAATATTTGGGGAATAGGGTGACTATAGTATTTATTACGGAGGACCATGTCGCTAAATAATAACAGCTGCTAGGGTCAATCTTCAGGTTAAGCCGTGCTTGCTTAGGTTGGCGCGTGGATGGGTGACCACTCATTACGTAGTGATTTTCCTCCTTTCATCGGAAAGTTCTTCAAGCCTTTGGTATCGGTTGTCATTTTTATACATTTGACAGTCGTTACAGGTAGTCAGTAGCTCGAAAGTCTAGGCCAAGAAATACCTGGCTTATTATTCGACAACTGGCGACTGTGAATATCGCGAGTGCTCGCGAGTTGACACATTCCAATTTTAATGCACGCACGTTATAATGTACAGTCAACGGATTGAAATAAATAATTACCTAAAATAATAGAAAAAAACAAGTTTTGCTTGTTTTTAAAGATATTAGTAGATTATAAATTTTATAAGAAGTTAACTTAGCTGACAGTACATCTGACGTATTTTACGTCACCAATTACAAGAGCGCGAGAGTTGACGACAGCAAAAAAATATGAATATCGGAAGGTGCCAACTCGCGAGGATTCGCGAGATTCACAGTCGCCGGTTGACGAATAAGCCACATACCTACTGCAACATCTCTTCAATTAATACAAACTCAAGTCCTTCACTCGGTTCCCTTAATCATTAAAAAGTCGTACCCTACTAAACTTAGCAATGCCCTATCTTGACCCACACATAATCTGAGTCACAAGGTAACACATTTTTCCGCCGCGACACCACAAAATAGTCCAGAAGGTTTGCCTTGCAGAATGAATGCAGACGGATTTAAGGGGACTACTCTACGGGGACTATTTGACGGACAGGGCCGTCATCTACCCCAGTCGCTGCGGAGATTGGAACCGGCGAGAGATGTCGTGCGGTGTCCCACAGGGATCGGTTCTGTTACCGCCCCTGTGGAACATCGGGTACGACTGGGTGCTGCGCGCGGACTTCCCTAGTGGTGTCAGCGTCGTCTGCTACGCAGACGACACCCTGGTGCTGGCCCATGGGGGGTCGCACGAGGCGGCGGCCGACAACATAACACGCGGGGTTGCGATAGTCGTAGAGAGGATCCGGCAACTGGGTCTCGAGGTGGCACTGCACAAGTCCAAGGCCATGTGCTTTCATGGGCCTCGGAATGCGCCACCGTCGGGATCCACACTGACGGTAGGAGGGGTATCCATCGGCGTCGAGTCGACGTTGAAGTACCTAGGACTCGTCCTCGACAGCCGGTGGAACTTCGTGGAGCATTTCCGACGTTTGGCCCCCAGGCTGGAACGGACAGGGGCTGCCTTTAGGCGGCTCCTGCCCAACCTTGGGGGGCCGAACGCCTCCTGCCGCAGGCTCTACGCGAGAGTCGTGCGGTCCATGGCCCTTTACGGGGCGCCAGTGTGGGCGCGTTCGTTGAAGCGGCGAGCCGCTCATCATCTGAACGCGCCCCAAAAAGTGGTGGCCGTAAAGATGGTCCGTGGGTACCGCACGATCTCTCGCGAGGCGGCGGGCCTGCTTGCCGGATTGCCGCCATGGGATCTGGAGGCGATAGTCCTCGCGCGCCTACACGAATGGCGCGCGGAGGTACTACGCCGGGGGGAAACTCCGCTGCCGCGGCAAATTGCCGCTCAGCGGACTGGCCTCCGGCGCGATCTCATGGCGACATGGAGAGAGCGACTGTCGCAACCCCGTGCAGGGCACGCCACGATAGTGGCGGTAAGTCCCCTCTTTGAGGAGTGGCTGGAGAGGCGCCACGGCGTCCTCACCTTCCGCCTGACGCAGGTCCTCACCGGACACGGATGTTTCGGGAGGTACCTGCACCGAATCCGGCGGGAGGAAACGCCCGGGTGTCTCCACTGCGAGGATCGACCTGAGGACACGGTGGAGTACACGGTGGAAGTCTGCCCTGCGTGGGCGGAGCTCCGCCGTGTCCTCGTGGCGGCGATCGGCGGTGGCGACCTCTCGCGTCCGGCCCTGGTTCAATCCATGGTCCGGAGCGAGACGGAATGGGAAGCCGTCGCCTCCTTCTGCGAAGCAGTCATGCTAGCGAAGGAGGTGGCGGAACGAGAGAGGGAGAGATCCTCTCTTCCCGGCCGCCGCGGGAGACGCAACGGGCGTCGGGGGCCACGTGGTGGCTACCGGCCACCGTAGATGCGGGCCTGTGGACGGCTGGCTATGGGCTAGCTAGCCGTCCGGCCGTCTAACGACGACGACAGGCCGTGTCGACGGCGCGTTCGTGTTCCACGCGCGCCTCAAAGAGATGTCAGCAAAAGGAGAGGGGCCCGCAAGGGCCGAAGCCTGCCGGGGTTGCGGGCCTGTTCGAAAGAGATACCGCGGCCCCGGAACGTAAAAGGCGAGGAAGGAACATGGATGGTTTTTAGTCAGTAAGAGTCTGACACTCCCTCCCGCTCCGCCCAGAGTGGGGGGGGTCATTTGATGATTTCCCATCCTTAAAAAAAAAAAAAAGGGTACTACTCTATTTCTAGTGGTTCAAACTTCGTTTGAAATGGTGTTGTAATGAAGTTCTAATCAGTTTGCACTACAAAGTGTTTGTTACGTCAGTCACTGCGGGCCGAATAGTGCGAAACGAGTGGTTTCGATCGATTTACAAAAAAATTCATTGATTTGACTAAAAAAATAAAACACTATGATGCAAATATGTTGCTTGTTATTTGGCTAAAACTCAGAATGATAGCATGTATTTAAGTATGGTTTTTACTCGTTAAAAAGTTTTTTAGAGATAAGTTCGTGATTTTTTTTATCAAGTAATATTAATTATATTATGTTTAGCATTATATCCTAAAGAATATCATTTTTTTCTGGTTTTGTTAATTGCAGTGTATCATATGCTTTCAGGCATTGTAACACTCGTGCTTAGGTCCTGTAGTCGCCTTAATAAGGGTTGACATGAGTCGTGACGTCAGAACTAGCAAAAAATTTTACCAGGGCGTGACGTTTTGAGAATTTTAAAAGCGTCATATCTTCATAAATTTTGAATAATGTATCAAAAGAAAAAATACTTGTCAAATATTTGTTGATATTCTAACTGACGGACTAATTATCCAAAAAAAAAATCGCTGGACATTACACACAGCGCCGTCTAGTGGCACACTAAGCAAAGCTTGTGTCATGGTCACCAGACAGTTGATATACTACATATATACTTTTTGTTTGTAAGTACATACTTATTATACATCTTCAACTTTTCCTTCTCTTATTTATTTATTTATTATTATTATTATTTTTTTCTCTTCTTCTTCTTCTTTTCTTCTTCTTCCTTCTTTTACTTTCTTCTCTTCTTTTTCATCTTCTTCTTTGTTTTTGTCGTCTGCCCTATTACCAATAATTGGGCACAAATCCAGACACCCCGTCTTTTATTGAGAAATTCCTTATAGAAAAACACAATAACACATTGTCCGACCCAGGAACCGAAACCCATAACCATCGTATCCAGCAGTCATGCTTACGGAACCGGACTTTTGTGCTTACCTACTCTGTGGCGACACCCTCGACCTGATTTACCCCTGGCTTACCCCCGGCGTGCAAGTGATGGGGATTAGGCGGTATTATGACTTGCGAACGCCTCTTGTCGTATATAAAACGTCATAATATGGCAAAATATTGCGCCTTTTTTGCTGAGAGGGTCGTAGAGTTTTTGGAGATTGGTGTTACTTGGGCTGTTTTGTAATTGGACCTGGTGTGAGTATTGCTTCTTGTCTTGTTGAATTTCTGTTGAATTTGACCCGTGTGATCATAATAATGGGAGCAGCGGTGGCCCAGTGGTGGCGGCCCCGACTTACGAACAGTAAGTCGTGGGTTCGAACCCAAACAGGTGAATTACTTTGTGTAATTTATTTCATCACCGCTGCTCTCAAAAACGGTGAAGGAAAACATCGTGAAGAAACCGGCATGTCCTAGAACCAAAAAATTCGAAGACATGTGACATCTACCAATCCGCACTGGGCCCGCGTGATAGATTATAGCCCATTCCCTCTCAATGAGAGGAGGCCGTGTCCCAGCAGTGGGAACATTATAGGCTGATGATGATGATGATCATAATAAATGTGCAGAAACTGAACTGAGAGCATATTGTGTGCAGTTGTGAACTAGGCTCAGAACACAAATCGAATTACCTAATAGCCAGTTAAGTCCCATATGATGAGCTTATTGCCAGCAACCGCGCCCAATGCCAAACGTGGCTGCTCCAGAGAAATTTCCGATGGAAAAGCCCAATAACAATTTGCCCAACCAGGGAATCAAACCCAGAACCTCAAGCTCACCAGTCGTCATTGCGACTACGAGATCAAAGAGGCACTTCCACCGCACGCCTTGGTTTCTACCAATTACCTAGTAAGACCGGATTACCTAGTAAGACTCTACTGCACTTTTAGTTATCACTGCTTCTAAACCCAATGATACACAAGTAGAGTAGTAGTATAGTTTTAAGTTACTTAAGCCAGCAAAAATTGTTATCAGTATGTACATACGTGCATACAAAATATTGACAAAAAAATGTTATATACAACGTGTCACTCCAAATGATTTTTAATTGAATTGACCTAAATCTGAGTGGGAACATTATAGGCTGATGATGATGATGATGATGAAATCTGAGTGAATAAAAAAACAAAAAAAAAAGGCTTTATGTGCTGTTTTAGTTTCACTGGCATTTAGATTGACTGGCAAGATCTCATAGTATCCCGCGTATTAGAAAATTTAAATTGAATGACAACCATTTGTTTTTGTTTGTTTACCTATTTTAACGGGTTTGCGCACGTGATGGCTTGACGTATTAATTAATAGATAGGGCAACATTGAAATGAAGATTTTTTTGAAAAATGTGACCTATATTAAAAATGGTTCAATTGATTCTACCCGTGATTCTGATCAAACTATTTTCAGGTTTTGCGCATTTAACGTTACACGTTGTATGTACTTAATATTTTTTTATTTGTTTTGTTTGTGTTTTTTTTTATTTCTATCTGGTGTCCACGACACAAGCCTTGCTTAGTGTGGGACTAGATGGCGCTGTGTGTTAATGTCCAGCGATATTTATTTATTTCTAGATTAAGGATATGGTTATGCTATGGATTTTTGTTACCTGTAATAAATGGTTTATTATTATTGAAGTGACACATATAAAGTAACCAGCTATCTATCACCATGCAACTCACTCTATTGCAAGCAGCTTACTAACACACTAATTCACACCAGATCACATTATCAACACAATCACGGTTCATATTCCGCCGTGAGCGGACATATCTCGGTAACGTGTAGGTACATTAGAGCAAGGCGCCAACGTTGCGTGAGATCGTTAGCAAGCTGGGTGATTTGCTGATTCTAGTGCTGTTTAGGAAGACTAGGTTAACTGAGATTGTTTGTTAGTTGATAAGCATTATAAGTCACGTATTTTATTGTACGATCCGATCACTATCTTGCAAGAGAATAGGAAAGATACCAGTACAGTTCGTAGAATGTACAAATACAGACCGAAGACATTCCGACCTCGCCGCAGAGGTCCGGCGCCTAATCCCCGCTCAATCCCTCCCCGACCCTTGCTCGAGCCTCCCGCGATGCTTGCCCGGTTAAGCAGAAGCCAGTCTTCTCAGACTGAACTGCGAGATGCCCTACACAAAAAAAAAGTATTTTATTGTAATTCACCGTCTGTAAATCAAGAATACACCGGAAATTTGTTTTTATTGGTAAGCAGCCTATTGCAGGTAAGTAGCATCTAGCTAGCTTATTATGTAACTAGCAAATGCTGGGTCACAAAAAAGGAAAAAAATATATACACAGACTGGGCCGTCGGTCGGCCTACTATCGGCGATGCTGACAGGATAATCCACTAGCCTAGGCATGGACTTTGAGTTATTCTTTTATAGCATGAAATTGCACGACTAAAACAAAAACGTGATCACGATTTTCGTATAGAATGATAAAAACATAGAACAGGCAGGAATAGGCACAAAAATATGACCTATATTAAAAAGTGGTTCAATTGATTCTGATCGAGATTCTGATCAAACTATTTTCAGGTTTTGCGCATTTAACGTTACACGTTGTATAGAACACAATGCATATTCGTACCGATGTCAGCGCAGGAGGAACCCAAGCTTTATACCTCTTTTCAAAAGTTGATCAGCTAGAAAAATGGAACCTACCTTACCTATCGTATCGACGTGCATCGCGCTGTGTCTTTTGAAGGGTTGGTATGTGTACCGGTAAAATTGCACGCACGTTTTCAATTTCGTTTCTAGGGAACGAGTGCAGTGCAATATCACGTAGGGCACGTTTTGCTTAATGTAAAATAATGATATTCAGCTGCATTCAGAATACAGGGTGATTGCGTACATTCCTTGTATTGGGTGATATTCGACCTGAATATAAAGGTTAATTGGTAATTGGGTGCATTCTTTAAAATGTACGATACTTAACTTAAGTAGTTTAAATTTGATAAGGCTCGGCAACTACTGTATGCCGAAACACGAGTGCTTTACAACAGAATGGCAGAATGACGGTTGGTTGGTTTTTAGGAGTCCAACTGACGCATGTCGTAGAGAAAAGTAATTGGCCTTCACTAGTTAAGCACACTACGATTTTTGACACTTACACTGAAAAAAATGCAATTCAATCAAGTGACTTTTTAGCTTGATTGACGATATCTTGTTTAGATCAATCAAAATCTTAGTTAAGTTGATCATCACGACATGATTGCAGCAATACTAGTTCACTTGATTGAGCGCTCAAACAAGTTTCTCGATTACCCTTAACAAGACATCATAGTAGAAGAGTTAAAAAAGAGACAAGTTCAAAAAATGTTAACTGTAACAAAGTAAGTTAGCTGTGTCAATCAAGCATTTTGATTACTTCAATAAAGATTATTGAAACTTTATTAAGTTGGTGTGACTTGATAGCATCTATCATTGCAATTAATTGTATTAATCATACAACTTGGTCTAATCTTGCGCTAAATGTTTGAGCTAAATAAGTTGCTTGGTTGTGTTTATCAAATACATCATACAAACAAACTACATGACAACATGATTCCAACTATCACGTACGGTGTTTGTCCTAATAAAGGTTCGTGTTTGCCCTGAACAAGTCGCTTGTTTGCCCTAGTCAAGTCTGATAGTTGTATCTATCAAAAACATCGGTCAAAATACTCCAACACAACTTGATTGCGGCTACCAAGTAGGGTGTTCACCCTTAAAAAGTAGAATGTTTGCTCAAAACAAGTGGCTTGTTTGCCCTAATCAAGTTTAAATGATAAATTCTATCCGACTTGATAGTTCACCTTAATAAAGGTGCGTGTTTGCCCTGAACAAGAAACTTGTTTGCTCCAATCAACCTTCTTGGTTGTATCTATCAAATACAACTTGATTGCAGCTATCAAGTAAGGTGTTTACCCTAATAAAGGTGCGTGTTTGCTCTGAACAAGAAGCTTGTTTGCCCCAATCAACCTTCTTGGTTGTATCTATCAAATAAATCATTAAAAATACTCCAACACAACTTGATTGCAGCTATCAAGTAAGGTTTTTACCCTAATAAAGCTGCGTGTTTGCCATAAACAAAAAGCTTGTTTGTCTTAACCCAGTCACTGCGGGTTTCCACTAGGGTTGCCACCTTTATTTTGGACAAATATACCTAGTATTTTCCCAAAAAAGCTGCAAAAATATAGTAAATATAAATTCAGAAAAAAAAGTTACAAATTTATTTTTAAACATCATGCAATCTAAAAAGAAATCCCGCTTAGGTAAGTGTACTGTAACACTTTGCTCCATATTTGTCAATAACATCTTCCATGTTTTTTTTATTTTACCAGCAGAAGTTAAACAATTAAAACAATTATTGACAGTTTGACAGTTGACGTTTTGTTACCGCAAATGCGTTTCGTTCTGAAATACTCCGTGCAGCGCTGCACGGGTACGTTCCAGCCAGACTTCCAGTCAAAGTTTATAAAAAAAAGCGCGACAGTTGAATCAGGGATAAAAATACAGTATTTTTCTATAATATTTATTACAATTTCCTGAAATCAAGTACGATACTATATATTAATAGGTATACAGGGTGAATTTTAATAAATGCGACAAAATGAAATTGGAGCTTCAGTTACAGTAACACAGTAATTATATACTGTCTTTTCTACAATCTAAATCATTAAAAAAAATACGCGATTATCGTTTTCAAAAGATCCATTGATGTTATTATCTTTATTCGAGTACGAATTATCGGTATTCCAGTAATATGCAAAATAAATAAGAAAAAATAAGGCAAAATTAGGTAAATGACCGCTATATTGAGCACTGCGATGAGTCGGACGAGATTTTTTGATACTTTTATTATTTTAACGGTTTTCGTAACACTGCAATCTATTATTTTTTTAATTTTACATTTGATATTTTATACATTTTCTTGACAACACGTATTATTGAATATTTAAATTTGTCGCATCTATTCAATTTCACCCTGTAGTACGGGTGGCCACCGTAGTTTCCACCAAGAAGATGTTTACACAAAGCGTGCACATTGCACAACACAACTATATAAAATATAAAGAAATAAACAACTGTCACTAGTGCCAGTGTTAACCCTAAACAAATGATTTTTTTTCTACTCCTAAGTATAGTATAGATAGACTTTTGTTAACGTTTACTAGAAATTATAAAATACCTTGGCTTGGTTATTGTTCAGTTTGATCTATAGTTTTGCATTTAGATATTGTAATTGAACTGCTGCGTTATCAAGTAATTTTTTGTTATGACTAAAACCAATAAAAAAAAATGAGTGGGATGTTCAAGTAAACGTGGCAATTTTAGGAGTTTTTGCCTTTAGCTTAGGGGTAAATATTTTTAGGAGTTGGTAACCCTGGCCTCCAGCCCAGCGGCCAGCCGCCACGCCGCACGCGCCATCTCTGACTTTCTATCTACTCTCAAGCAAGTTCTTTCTCGTCTCGACTCGTACGGCGCGCGCCCGCGACGCGGGCGCGCGCCGCCGCGTATTTGTTCTGTAGCCGTCACTCAGCCGCCAGCCGCAGCCGTTTTTTTTGTTCATTTTCTGTGAAAAATATCAATAATTCTAATCTAGATTCATTTAATGAGTGAGTTAATTTCCGTGAAAAACAAGAATCAAATCTAGACACAACACTTTTTATACCTATTTCATTTGTGGGATACCTCTGGTAAGTATTTGTCTTTAAATTTTATTGACAATTTGCTGTGTTTGTGATGCATCCTAACTAAAATTATTTTATCTAGCGTGCACGCTTGTGGTGTTTATAATGGACGAAGTTTTAGAGCTTTTAACAACTTGGGGCCTCTCTGAGCTTGCAGGCACGTTTTTAGGTAGGTACAAATAATTAATTTCATTTCTAACCTCATTTTTTTTCACTGCGTCTGACACATTGTCACACTTCGTTAGTCGTATAGCGTATTCGTCTTATAAATAGCCAGTTAAAGGTGAATAGAGCCTCCACCCTTCGTCGTAATTGTCGAAAAAACGCGAATACGAATAGCGAAGTGTGCGAACAACGGTTTTATGATGATGTATTTTCATAGCGCGTTGCTGTGATACTGTAGGCACTTTACTAGCGCATTAGTGATGACCACATCCCTGCATGCACAGGGGCATAACAGCCACCTAACCGTTGTTGCAGAGGACATGATGTGTAAGACCGGCAGTACTTGGGCCAAACTCCATCCTAGTGGCAAAAAAGCCTATGTTTTGTTTTAGATTATTTATTTAAGGTTTTTTGCTTACTAACACATTAAAGATACATAGTATCTGAAATGAAAATTTTACATTTTGATAGGTAGGCAAGCATCCTTTAAGAAAAAACAGGATTAACCTGTTTGTATGCATCAACCTAGTTGAGAGACCATGTTATGCATAACTAACTTGTTGATCATGTTAGTAGTCCCCCATAGCTTAGTTGGCAGCAGCGCTGCCTTCTGCGCTGTGGGCGGTGGGTTCGATACCTACCGAGAACAAACATTTGTTTGATGAACATTAATGTTTGTTCGCTGTCTGGGTTTTATTATAATATTTTATGTATCTAATATTTATTTACAAAAAAAAAGTATGTATTATACCAACTTCCTTTTTCCCAAAGTACAGTGGGATATGCATCAAACATTCAAACTATACACTCCTTGCCGTTGCCTTGTGTAACTGTATCTGTGTCTGTCTGTACAAGCTTAGCTTAGTATGGTGTTGATAGTGATGTGTGAAATATCCATGGTAAAAAAATATTTTATTTAAAATTTGATAGAGTGAGAGAAACAATTAAATAACTTTAGTGATTTTAATGAGATGCAACAAAAACTTTAAAGTTGAATTGCCATACCAAGTTAGCAGGGGGAAGTCAGAGGCAAGTCCAAACATTATGTTTAGCATAAATGTAAATAGGGGGGTGGGCATCACAAGATCTTAGTTCTAGGCGAACAATACCTACTTATAGTAAAATAAAAATATTGATTTCATAATAAATAAATATGAACATTATTGGACATTTCACACATTATTTAGTCCTATTAGTATATAGTCCCAAACTTGTACAGATTGTAATATGGGTTATATATCTTTCAATATATGTCACGGTCAAAATTCTTAGTCGAAACTACTTCTGACTAGTCAAAACGAATTAAACAAACATTTCCATAGAAACTTATTAGGTTAAGGTTTTTTTCAACAAATTTTTAATGCAGAAATCGCATTTTAATTTAAAGGTTCTGACTGACACCAGTCAAAAGTGGTTTTGACTGAATAAGAGTTTTGCCTGTAACATATATTTAAAAAAAACAAAGTCGTGTTAGGGTTAGGGCGCGTACCTACACATATTGGTCCGTTTTAACAGATCAGAATTGGACCGGAGCGACATGATTACTGAATCCGGAATACTGTTTTGTGTGTGAACTCGCTCATGCAACTCCATACGCCATCAAATAATGGACCTGTAAAACGGATCGCTATGTGTACGAGCCCTCAGTTACACCACCTAAAACTCAAGAACGGCTGGACCAATTTTCATGATTTTTGTGTTTTTGGATTAATCTTCGCCCAGAATAGTTAATAAGGAACTAGAACTTATTTAATAAGGAAGAAAATTAATGTCAATCAATAAATAACAATAAAAACATCAGTGTAACCGTTCATTTGTTAAGTTTGTGAGTTGATCAGGTTGTGGGTGGTAGGTGGTAGACACGGTCACCGCCCAACGAAGTGGGCATGATCAGCATGTTATATTTATATAAAAAAAAGGTAATAATTTTCGGACTAACTTTACTAATAAGTAGTTAATATTATACACTTTCAGATAATCAAGTTACTCTGGAGGCATTAGCTGCCCTTACGCCAGACACCATCAAAGAACTGGTCCCCAAAGTAGGCCAACGAGTGCTATTTCTACGTTGCTGGAGGGTGTGGTTTGCGGAATATGTAGGCAAAGAGCCTTCAGATGATGCGAGTATTGTAGTAAGTGACAATAACATTGTATTCATTCATTTTTTAATAAAGTAAGCCTTAATGAAGTCTAATTTGTTTTGTTGTTTCAGAGCCTTGATATCTCAACCACAGCTTTGGAAGTCTTTAATGATAAGCAAAGCATTGGTACAGCTGGGGTTGTGTATGACTTAACACCTGCCTGTAGTCCATCAACACAATCCCAAACTGCACAGGACAGTGGTGTAAGTATTCATTTATGTACATAATTATCTAAATATTTATAAAAGTACAATTAGTAACGCCACGCAGCACAGTTTACCATTTGCAATAGTAGAGACAAGTCGCCACGGGCGGCCTCAGGCTGCGGCTCACAATGATATGTGTTTCTTTTCGTGTAGTAAATAATGTTATATTTTGAGTCGCGTTATTTAAATGTGAGCGCAGAGTCGCGTCGCATCGCGTCTCGGTGTGAGCCATCTCTTATGTTAAGGAATTAACACCAATGTGTTTTGTTTTAACTGAAATTTATAGCAACTGAATTTTATGTTTATAGGTATTGCAGACTCTACTCGCACAAAACTTAGAGACAGCAGGTCTGCTGGTTCATGCAGGTGACAGTCTTCCTGGAGACAGTGCTCGAAATCTATTAGCTTCTGTTATAGCAAAAGAAATTCTACAAAAATTTCAAAACATACCAATTCGGGGTGATTTATACTACAAGTGGTGCTCTGAAATAAAAAAACTCTTCCCTGGGGAGAGGTCAACCACATATTATATTCCAGCCTGCAAAACAGCAAATGGTACCACTCTACAGGCGAGAGGCAAACTAGTAAACCAGATCCTTAACACCCGGAAACGCTTTCAAAGGCATGGAGTGTTAGCTGTAAAGGCAAAAAAAAGCAGGGAGTCAAGTCCATTAAATTCAACTTTTTGCCCATCACCAAGACCGCTACCTTCAACGTTTTCTAACGAGCCTGATGAAATTTTCACTTCTACTTCTGTTGAGGAGGATATAACGTGGCTCAAACACTCATCTGATCCATGGTACATAGTTGAGGAAAAATGGAAACGAACTTGTGAACATAGAATCCGAAATTTACATGCTGGTGAAACAGGGCCGACCATCGAGAAATATGTTGATGATTTTCCAGCACTGAAAACGCCATTAGGTTATTGTTTGGTAAGTGTTTATAATTATTTACTCACATTTACCTACCTGTTATTTTGGATGAAATGTGTATTACTGGTATCAAAAACTTTTTTCTAGTCTTTTTAGGGTACTGACTCAAAGAAGGGTAAAACGGGACCCTATTATTAAGACTCCGCTGTCTGTCTATCTGTATGTCTGTTGAGTTGAAATTTTCACAGATGTTTTAAATATTTATTTTCAATGGATTGTCTTTAAAGTCCGCAGTCGGACACTTCTAGTTATGGGGTTTAGGTTTCCGCACTTAGTCCTTAAAGCGGACCATTGTGCCTTAATGTCCACCAATATTGATGTGTTTTTTTATTTCTAGTTGGAGCATGATTTTGAAGTTTCTCATCCAAACCACACCAAAAATTTACTATTAAATTTCCCACTGTTGAAGACAAACATCATCAGATTGCTAAACCAGAGAAAAACCAAAGATAATTTTTATACGGAAATTGCTGAGCTTGCCGATCGTAAGTGTATTTTTTTTTATTACAAAAAGGAAGAGTTTCTCACGGTTCTTCTTGATTAAGTAGTGACAGAATATGACAATTTGTTTTCTCTATTTTAGATCCCGATGAAGAAGTTACAAATTTAGTGGCATTTATGGCCATACCGCTCCTTCTTCGCTCAGCTGTGAGTTTTTCTGGCAAAAGAAAGACAAATAAAGCTTGGAAGCCAACGAAAGTGGAGGCACGTGACGCTTTCATAACCCATATAAGGAATAATGAAATAAAAGAAGCAATACACAGGAGGAAACAGAAACTCATGGATAAAGGTTTTTCGCCACAGCCATTTTGCATTATTGTAGGCCCTTCTTTATCGGAAATAACCACATTCTTGATTGTTGTAAATGATTGCGCTGTATACGAAAGAACAAATATATTAGCGGCAGTTGATACTTGTTTCAAAGCTATATGGGCTTTGAATGCTGAATATTCGTTTGACTCGTATGCAACATGGTACTTCATCCAACGAGGACTGTATAAAATCACATCACAGTTTGATAAAGGATCGACTGCTGCTGAGTCATTGCTCAGCGATTGTAAAATAGCTTTGTAATTAACTAGTTACGTACCTACTTAAAATGGTTAAATGTTTCGTATGTAGATCAGAATTATTAAATTTTGCTGCACTTAAATTCCATTTTAACAGTATTCATAGCAAGAAAGACCTCAAAATATATGTATGCATAGAAAATGACTGTGGTCGAAAATTTCAATTGTTGAACTCTTTTAGACGTCATTTTTTTCGGGAGCATAACTCTGATTCGGAAGTCGGTATAGTGCCAATTCAACTGTCACAGCAGAATGCTACTTATTTACCCAGAGAGTCGATACCTGAGTTAGATGTTCAGGTGGATGTCGCCGTTACTGATGCAGTTGCAAATAAAGATTATTTTGAAAATTCTGCTGCAGTTGTAGCTGATGCTTCTAGTATTGAAACTACCGTTGAAAAATCATTGTCAATTTTTATAGCAAATCTATATGCCAATCCACTTTTACCTAGAAATGCTGTACAGGCGGTAATAAATGGATTTGAAGAGTTTTTGTCAAATTCTGTTGTACCGGCTATTACGGAGCGCCTTAAATTATTGTCCGCAGAAAATTCGATTTCTTCTACCAGTATCAATACATTGACAAACAATCTTTTGCCACTTATTACTTCACCATGGAACCAATTTAATACTGAACATAAACGCTTACAATACTTTAATAACATAGATACTTATATTAAACCACAAGAAGTCATAATTGGTCAGAGGTTTGACAGTGTAAAACGAGCCGGTGTAACGCGTATGGTACCTGTTGCATGCAAGCAACATTTTATTCCCCTTCGACAAGTCCTAAAAAAATTTTTCAGTTTGGAAAATATTCTATCGGAAACCTTGAACTACATGACTTGTCTCATCAATAATCAGTCAGGTGCTGCTGTTGAAAATTTTATCCAGGGCTCATTTTGGCAGAGCAGAATAAGAGCGCGCTCAAATAAAACTGTTATTCCGTTTTTCATTTTTTTCGACGATTATGAGACTGGTAATGTATTGGGGAGTCGTTCAGGTCAACATAAATTAGGGGCTGTATACGCGTCCATTCCTTGTCTTCCACCTACCCGTTCTTCTATACTAAACAACATATTTCTCACCTTGTTATTTCATTCGTCAGATAGAGCATTATTTGGTAATAAGGTAATTTTTCGATGTATCATAGATGAATGTAATTATCTTAGCGAAGCCGGTATATATTTTGACATACCTGGATACGAAGGTACCATCTATTTTGAGCTTGGGCTAATTATTGGGGATAATCTAGGCATCCACTCGATGACAGGTTTCGTAGAAAGTTTTTCAGCCAATTTCGCATGCAGAATATGTAAAACCAGAAAAGAGGTCATGAAAAGTCAATGTTGGGAAGATGTAACATTGCTCCGTACGTCGACAAATTATGAATCGGATTTACTTACCAACAATGTTGCAGAAACTGGTATCAAGGAAAGATGTATTTGGCTTGACGTTAAAGGTTTCGATTTGTTTAATCAGGTCGGTGTCGACTGCATGCATGATATATTAGAAGGGGTTGCCAAGTATGTGATGAACTTTGTTCTTCTTCAGTACATTCGACATTTCAAACTTTTTTCATTATTTTTTCTCAATGAACGATTACATGCTTTTGCGTATGGCCCTGATAGTAAAAATCAACCATGTTCTTTGAGCATGGAACACTTAATTCAAGGAAACGTTCGTTTCTCCGCTTCAGAGATGCTGACTTTCCTAAGATACTTTGGGTTACTAGTCGGAGAGTTAGTTCCTAGAGGAGACGACACTTGGGCTTTATATCTACAGTTAAGAAAGGTACTTGAAATAGTTTTATGTACAGCATTTGCTAAAGGTACTGACGAATTATTGCAGTCCACAATTGCTGAGCTTAATCAGATGTACATGTCAGTTACCCATGTTCATTTAAAACCAAAGTTTCATCATATGATTCACTACCATTCTGCTCTTAAAAAGTTTGGTCCTCTAGTGTCTTTATGGTCAATGAGATTCGAAGCAAAGCATAGAATTTCTAAAATAGCTGCTAGAGCTTCGTACAATCGCAGAAATATAACATGGTCATTAAGTATGAAACATCAACTTAATCTAAATGCAATTTTTATATGTGGAAAATTGAGTGATATTCTTAAAACTGGACCGGTTAAACGTGTGTTATCTTTCAAAGTCAGATACTTACAAACTCTCTTGCAATTGTGTCCCAACAAAAGTATCACCAAAGTAACTTGGGCGACTGTATCTTCGACACGCTACACTGAGGGCACTATACTAGTGAACTCTACCTACAATGATGAGTTGGTTACTTTTTTAAAAGTAAAAAGCATATATTTATATGATTCCACTAGTCTGATGTTTGAGGGAACTTTATTTCAGACTGTGAGTTTTGACGATCATTTGTTTGCCTATGAGGTTAAAGAACCTGAAGCAACAGAAATGGTAGTACTGTTCTACAATAAGCTAGTTTCTCCGATACCTTGTAATATAAATGTCCTTATGTCTGGGAAAACATATATAACAATTCGTAGTCCGCTTTAAAATAAAACAATATAATTTAGTATAGTAGGTATGTGGTTTAGCTTGTTCTTCTTTTGCTTTTGTTCTTTCCTTGGTTTGTAGGGATTCTCAGGGGTTGTATGTTTTGTATGGATACCACGAAGGGGTTTTTATACGTTTTCGTATAAAAGAATTCAACAATTGAAATTTTCGACCTTACGTAGGATTAAATTTGAACTACCTTTAACGTCTATAGTACAATAAGTAATCATATCACACGGTGTTTTTGGAGGAGATTTCATTAAAATTATTGGTGTGATGTGTTAGTCCCGTAGCTCACTTAAGGTGTCCTGTTGGTCATTCTGATCCAGCAGGGATGGCAAGGGATAAAAGCAGCTGCAGGGAGACTACCTGTCAACCCTCGGCTGATGAAATAAGCTAGGGAATCACGCTTGATTTTCGATTTCATCTCCTGTTAGTTTAAAACTAATCAGGCGTTGGAACTTTGGTACTTAAAAACTAAATTAATATTGTTTTTTTCTTTTTTCATATCATTTTTTGGAAGTCACTGTTTTGTCCACTCTTTAGACAGAGTTTTTTTCGTTAACCAATACTTGATTTTAATGCGCAGAAACAGTAAATATTATTTTTTAGTTTTTTATTTGGTATCAGTAACTTTAATCAAAAACTTTAATACCATAATAATGTTTATTCAGTATTATTATGTCAGACTATCTGTCTGTCTAATTAACCTTAATTGCGTTATTCTTTTATGAGAGTATATACACAATTTATATAACTTAGGTATATCGTTCTAAATATACTTTACAATTAAAATTTAATTTAAGTCTAATACATGTAAGATTTTGTCTGTAACTCACTGTATATATAACCTGTCTGTTACCTAACAATATATTATGATTGTATAATAATTATATCGTTTAATTTAATTTTCCCTACTATAGGATAACAAACTTTTTTAGGAGATAGGTAGGTTACCTAACAATTTTTGACATATATTTTTCTTTGGGTTTTTATCGATAATCTTGTGTGCTCCGAACAAGTTAGATTAATGTACCAATTAAGTGAAACTTGATTTTTAATTGTCACACAATACTAAATCAACATTCGGTATTACATTTTACTAGTCTCTGGTATTACAAAACAAAAATACCGAATGCTGAGCTAGCATTATGTGACATTATAAATCAAGTTCCACTTGATTGGTACATTCATCTAATTTGTTTGGAGCAGCCAAGATTATCTTTATAACCCCGAACAAGAAACATGATTAAATGTATCAAGAGTCTTGTTTAGGGCAAACAAGCTACTTGGTAAGTATAAACAAGCCACTTTGTTAGGTTTGTTAGGGTGAACAAGCTACTTGGTTAGTGTTAACAAGTCACTTTATTTGGGTGAACAAACTAGTTGGTTAGTTTGAACAAGTAACGTTATTAGGGTGAACAAGCTACTTGGCAAGTATAAACAAGCCACTTTATTAGGGCAAACAAGCTAATTGGTAAGTATAATCAAGCCAATTTATTCGGGTGAACAAGCTACTTGGT
Source organism: Xestia c-nigrum (assembly GCA_916618015.1). NCBI lineage: Eukaryota > Metazoa > Arthropoda > Insecta > Lepidoptera > Noctuidae > Xestia > Xestia c-nigrum. Next base: position 3,981,650 of record OU745245.1, on the reverse strand, counting down.
TAGTGTTAACAAGTCACTTTATTAGGGTGAACAAACTACTTGGTTAGTGTTAACAAGTCACTTTATTAGGGTGAACAAACTACTTGGTTAGTGTTAACAAGTCACTTTATTAGGGTGAACAAACTACTTGGTTAGTTTAAACAAGTCACTTTATTAGGGTGAACAAGCTACTTGGCAAGTATAAACAAGTCACTTTATTAGGTTTGTTAGGGTGAACAAGCTACTTGGTTAGTGTTAACAAGTCACTTTATTAGGGTGAACAAACTACTTGGTTAGTTTAAACAAGTCACGTTATTAGGGTGAACAAGCTACTTGGTTAGTATAAACAAGCCACTTTATTAGGGTGAACAAGCTACTTGGTTAGTGTTAACAAGTCACTTTATTAGGGTGAACAAACTACTTGGTTAGTTTAAACAAGTCACGTTATTAGGGTGAACAAGCTACTTGGTTAGTATAAACAAGCCACTTTATTAGAGTGAACAAGCTACTTGGTTAGTATAAACCAGCCACTTTATTAGGGTGAACAAGCTACTTGTTTAAGGCAATCAACTTACTGTGTATGTGTGCGTGTATATGGACAAGCCACTTTATTGGGGTGAACAAGCTACTTGGTTAGTATAAACAAGCCACTTTATTAGGGTGAACAAGCTACTTGGTTAGTATAAACAAGTTCCTTTATAAGGGTGAACAAGCTACTTGTTTAAGGCAATCAACTTATTGTGTATGTGTGCGTGTATATGGTACACTGAATAAACTTGGTTGGAGGAACTATGTTTTGACTTGATTGCTGCAAATAGGTTTTGTGATAACTCTAACCAAGATATCTCAATCAAATAAAAGTAGTTGTTGTGATCATTGTGCTTGATAGGCTCAGATGCAAACAAGTTACTTAGTCAATCTAAACCAAATCTTGATTGTGGCAACTACTTTTTTTTTTCAGTGTAAATAAATGCCTACATAAACAGGCTCTAATGGATTTTTCAAAGCCTGGGTTGGCGTCAATATACAGGGTGTAAACCACCTCATCACAAAGCCGTTAACCAAGCATTCTGTACATCAAACTAAGTAACTTTACGTAAAAATTATTGCTGGGAAACAACTTTTTTTTTGAGGTTATATATCATGTTTTGTGGTAGAACTTAATGTAACACACTTAAAACATTGTACTGATCAATGGATTGAATAGTACGGGGGTCGTGGAGGTGTTAAAAGTCAAAATCTTACAAAAAAATCTTGTATTTAAAAAAAAACTTGTCAATAAGTTGTAAGTTTGACCCCCCATATCTCCGTAACTAGAAGGTTCCCAGGTACGGTGTAGAACAAAAAAAATATCGCAATGATGGGGAGAACAAGTGCATTTCGGCTTCGTGAATTTACTAGGTGTCTCGAAATGTTAGTAAAAACAAGAATTTACGCATCTAAACTTTAAGAATACCTTTCAATAACTACTTCATTGAAACCATAACTTCCTTTAAACCACCACATTGTTTGAAGGGGTTTGCTTTGCAACATTTATGACGACACCATAATAAAATTGTTATATCTCAGGTAAAATCCTCATAAAGTTTATGTTTGAGACGGTTGAGCTGACACCTAAAAGCTGCACGATAAACTTTTACAACGTAAGTATCTACTTGTAAACGATAGCAAGAACTGAAAAAAAAACCTGTTTCTTTTAAAAAAAAAATATCTAGATTCTTGTCCATTTCTCAAAGGACAGCAATCTTGAAATCTAGACAAAGTTTCATCAAACGCCAGGTACACGGACGTTTTCTCATTCCATCATTTTCGCTTATTTAAGCGAAGGTTTTTTTACTTGCAAACGAGCGGAATCAGCGTGAAACTGATTTAAGCGTAATGACTGTGCGCTCAAGTAGGTATTCAGTCAATTTCACAAATCGGACCCACCCTAATTGGAGTGAGGTCATAGTGAGAACATTTTTCGGCCATGAGAAGAGCGAGGAAAATGTCGTAAGAAACATTTTGAAGTTTTGTTTTAAAGGGATAGCTGTAGGGAAGCAAGTTTTGAGTTTAGATGTAAATGGGTATATGAGTAGAGGTACACCAAAGAAACTATGGATGGACTATAATTATGTAGGAAAGGATGTGTCTGATGAGATGACGTGTAGGTAATAGAATCGTATGGAAGAAGAAGACATGTGCCGACCCCAAATGAATTAAGAAGAGGGCAGGTCACTAAAATAAATAAATAAATATCGCTGGACATTACACACAGCGCTATCTAGTGCCACACTAAGCAAGGCTTGTGTCGTGGTCACCAGACAGTTGATATACTACATATACAGGGTTATTTTTTGTTTATACTAAACCCGAAAAGGGGTCATTGTACTCATCATTTTGAACAACTTTTTCTATGGGACGAACCCTGAAATCGCGAAAAAAAAATCAGCTGTTCCCTACATTTATGTTCGCATAACTCGTCAAAATGTAGGGAACAGCTGATTTTTTTTTCGCGATTTCAGGGTTCGTCCCATAGAAAAAGTTGTTCAAAATGATGAGTACAATGACCCCTTTTCGGGTTTAGTATAAACAAAAAATAAGGTTGTATACTTTTTGTTTGTAAATACATACTTATTATACATATACACATCCATGACTCGGAAACAAATGTCCATGCTCATCACACAAACATTTGCTCCTACCGGGATTCGAACCCGGGACCCTAAGAACGTAAGGCAGCCTCACTACCGCTGCGCCAATCGGGTCGTCAATGATGATGACTTGTAGGTAACCAAAGAAACGATGGATGGACTGTGTAGAAAATAATATGGTTAGAAAGGGAGCGATTAGTGAGATGACGTAGAATAAAAAGTACAGAAGAAGACGAATGGTATGAGTGCACATGTGTTTGCACACTAACTTGAGCGTAATATTTCCTGAGCCGATGGTGTATTTCCGCTGGAATTTATGCCTTTCGTGAAACCACCAACCAAGCATTCTCTACCTCAAATGAAGTAATTCCACGCAAAGCGATTGCTGGGAAACGCCATTTTAAGAAAAATCACCCAAAGTAACGGGCTTAAAACATTGTGCTAATTAATAATTAATGGATGCATTGCAAAGGGGTCATGGAGGTATTAAAAAAGTTATAACTATTAAACGTTAAAAAGGTGAAACTTGGAAACCCCATATCGCCGCAACTACAAGGTTCCTGTAGGTATGGTCACAATAATAAAAATATCGCAGTAACGAGGACAACAAATGCCTTGCGGGGTGTTTACGGGTATTTGTAATATCCTCTAACAACAAGTTATTAATTATCATTTAGTACAGCTAGTTCACAAAACATCAAAGGCTATTTTGTTTATTGAAAACGAACAAAACTTACAAAACACATTGTAAACAACTTTCAATACCAACCGTCTACAAAACGTTGTCTCAATTTGGCTCACAAACTGGGTTTCACTTACGTATCTAGTTACAAGCTTTGGTGACAAAGATATTCTGGCTGGCTGCCAATTCGCAAAATATATCGCGAAGTCTTTTGAATAAAGTCCGCTATTGCAGTTGTAGGCACTGAGGTGGCAACTTGTAAGTTTTGGCGCCTTCTGATTTAATATTATCGAATGGGAAGCGAATGTCGGAAAGAAAAGATGCAGTGCAGTCCAGATAAAACTGTTACTTGAAAAAAATATATTTTTGTAAATGCGGGCAGAAAGAATACACAAAACGACATTCTGCCAGAGTAAACAAATGTAGCGGTTTGTCATAAGCAAAACCCGGAATATAGGTAAATTGATTTGGGGTCAGTAACCTGAAACGTTTATATTAATATGGACATGCCTCCGGGATTCCGGAATTTTAAAAAGATTTTTCCGGAAATTATAAATTGTTAGGAACATGTACGATGAAGACAAGCACTAAGCACTCGCTGCTGCTCGCGGCTTTGCCTGCGTGCATTTAAAAAAAGTAGACATATATAGTCTTTTAAATACATTTATTCAAAGCACAACAACAAGTAGCTCATAGCTGACATACAACAAAAAATTACTACAGTTTATAACCAGCTGTGCCGCCCGGCTTCGCTCGTGGTACACGCATAATAAATACATGGGGAAAACGTACCTTTCCAACTACAGTGAAAGAATTTTTGAAATCAGTACAATAGTTTTTGTCTTTATCCATTACAAAAGTACAAACATTTCCTTTTTATAATATTAGTATTTATGTTCATAAAAATCAATTTAAAATGTTTTATTTGCTAAATATAGTGGTTTAAGAATCCATACATTCAAATTATTTAATTTAATCCCGTAAGCACTGAAACGAAATCCCGGGGAAAAAGGTTTTATTACTCAAAAATGTTTGTAACGGTTTTTTTAAGTCTACTCCCGTTTGGATTCACGTAAAGTGACATTGTTTATTTTCAATGTCACTTTACACCCTTCTGTAAAGTTGTTGTATGAACTAAATGCTATAAAAGTGACTGTCGCTAGTCTAGTCTATGACCTTAGATGAGAGTGATATATAACATTAAAACATATTATGGTGTGTGTGTTAAACATATTTGGTTGTTCTCCTTAGTTTAAACATTCGTTTATTCCAGAAGAGGCGTGGCACAGAGGTGGCTCTGGTCAAGTCTTTTAGTTTTGTGACCATTCTGGGGTGGTTCTAATGAAATAAAAGTCTCACTCACCCCGGTCTTATCTCCAAAGACCGGCTGCCATATGAATTATGACCCATGAAAAAAAAACACGATAATCTTTACTCAGTATATAACACAAAGCCGCTCTCGCTGTTTGTACGCTTAGATTTTTAAACTACGCAACAGATTTTAATGCAGTTTTAAGCAATGGATAGAGTGATTCAAGAAAAAGGTTTACAAATGTGTAAATAAATAGCCACATTAGTATCTAATTTGCAGGTTTTTATTGTTTTGATTTAATTTAATTTCATATTTATATTATATCGTATAAATAAATATATATATATATATAATTATATATTTTTCATTACTTTGAACAGGTTGACATTTGTATTTTTTTTTTGTTTAAATGACTTTGACCATTCTTGACATTTTTTATTGTATGTTCCATTAATTTTTCCATTGACATGCCACTTATCTTGAATTTATAATATTATTGTTAACCAATTAATTATTTGCATGCCCAAATGACGGCAAAATGTGGAGAACTTTATTAAAACAGAACATCTATGTACCAATTTTTTCAGAAATAAATGATTTGATATGATTTGATTTGCACCCATGCAAAGCTGAGCCAAAGACTACCTTTTGCACCTTGACCGCGTTTTTAGCGGCCTAAAATAAAATTCAGGAAAGTTCCGGACAATCCAATTGCCGGGCACAGGAAAAAATAAAGGGGGCCAAGGTCCAGGGTTTAATCAATTAAGAAATAAATAAGCATTCAGCTAATGCAAAGAAGTTTAGCTATTACCTTGTTTTTGTACTAGTGTTTTGTCAGTTTTTATGTACACGGCTGGTGCCAAAAAGCGTGGGAGATTTTATTTCAGGATACTATGGGTAATTTTTCATGGAAAACAACTCGTGAATTGTAAATTGCAAATGGCCAAGTGACTGGCTGCTACGCTGTTTGTCGCGGGTTCAAATCCCGCACGAAGCAAATATTTTTGTGGCCTATATGTAGTTGTTGTTGTTTGGCTGTTTGTGTAAGTCAGTTTAAATGTTTGTAAACATACAGAAAAAATCCTAGTGTGGAGGAAATGTTAGACCTAGAAAACAAAACCTGCTATGAAATGTTCAAAATCTACATAGGATGACTGTCAATTAGTATACGATACTTAAACACATGATTGTGCTCATGATAACAAACAGCTTTTACTATGGGACCAAACCTGAAATTGCGAAAAAATAATCAGCTGTTCAGTGCATTAGGCGAACTTAATGTATTGAACAGCTGATTATTTTTTCGCAATATGAGCACAAACACGTGTTTAAGTTCCGTACACTAATTACCAGTCACCCTATATGTATATGTCACCGTAAAATTATCAAATACGTTATATTGTAATATCTCTAGCGATATTGTAAAAACTTGAAATATTGTCAAATGAACATACTGCTTACAACAAAACGCATTATTTTTCGTGAAATGCATGCGATGGTAGTCAACTCACGCGGTGTGGAGGAAAGGAGGGGTCCCCCTTGCCCATTGGTACAACTCTCATGAAAAGATATTGTACCATTCCTGAGAAATACCGATTTCATAACCTAACCTTAAAACCCTTTATATTCCCTTAAAAAAGGGGGCAGAGATACTTCCGTATGTACGGTTGACAATAATTCGAGACTTTACAATATCGCTAGAGAGACACACGTTATATTGTAATATAACGTATTTGACAATTTTACGGTGACATATATAAATGCACGGCATACAAATAGGTATATGATACAGGTGAAATAGTTGTTAAAACATTTTTATTTATTTTGAAGGTAATTTCTGATCTTCTATGGATAAATGAGAAATTTCAGGCTTTCCCCGATTACCCATATTTATTACCCAACACATATCTGCCTGAACCTTCGAGAAAGTCATCATCTGCCTAGCCTTTTCCTAACTATGTTGGGGTCAGCTTCCAGTCTAACTGGATGCACCTGAATACCAGTATATAACATGGAGCGACTGCCATCTGACCTCCACAGCCCAATTAGTACTGGGTAAGACTGGTTGTCAGACTTTTTGGGCCACTAATTACCTAACGAATGTCAAGCATCTGCAAATGACAGCCGGGACCAACAGCTTAACGTGCTTTCCAAGGCTCGTTGGAAACTTGGAACGTAAGGGTAGTTACCTACCCGTGGCTGTGGTGTCGTGTTCGTCGTGGTCGTGTTGTTAGTTGAATTAAAGACACCGTTGGGAAGACTTGGTTTATTACATAGCTTACATACTCGTAGTAGGGGTATCACAGACGGGGTTCACAGTAAGACAGCCATTAGGCAAGTGAAGACAATCATAGACAAGACAGATAATGCATAGTGATGTGTAGACTTACATACTAAATAGTGATGTTACAACAGTGGGACTGTTCCCGATGCTGCAGGACTGCTCCCGTGGCTGCGGGACTGTTCGAAAGAGATACCGTGGCCCTGGAACATAACGATACGATTACCCATCCGAAAAAAAAGTATAGAGATAGTCAGAAGAGTCAGAAGTATAGAGTATATTATACCGAGATGGTCACCCATTCACAGATCAACCTAGGCAAGCACGGCTTAACCAAAAGACTGACCCGACCGACTGTCATTATTTAGCCACGAGCTCCTCGCATGGTTGATACATTGTTGATATGATGTGTCTGTTGATATGTTGTATGGTTGATATGGTGTGTGATACATTACGTACACATACACGCCAAGACTATTTAATTAAACCGAAAGAAATAGCTACCTGCCTAAAAAATAATAGAAATATATGTTTGTTAATTGTATGTTATTGTTTTGTGAGTTTAATTTTTTTTATAATGTATTATTTAATTTTAATTTTGACATTTACATTTCTTTATTTTTATCTTATTTTTCTTGTTTTGTTTATCTAATTATTCGTTGTCATGTATATTTTAATTTTTAGCATGTAAGAATTAGATCAGACGTCGGGTACACCGAATATCGGCAATGTTGGCTCCGTGCATTTAATTAATTTTTAAACGTAAACAATGAGTTTTTTAGAGTGAAAACTACTTCTAACATAACTATAAATAGTAGATAGTGTGTGATAGTGTTATCTAGTAACTTAATACACGTTTTGTACTAAAATCTACGAAACGAATACCTAAGTGACTATTGTGTGATTTCAACCCAAGAGACAAAGGAATACGACAAGCAGTGTTTGTGTGGAAATACAAGTTAAAACACATAATTTTCATAACTTGTGTGTACAACAGACCGGATTTATTCGTATAATTAACGATTGCCAAGGAAAATAAATTCCTATATGATTATATTGTGACAACAAGTTGAACAAAGTAATGAGTGGTCTACCTACATCTTCAAATAATTAACACATTAACAGTACCAAAATTTCGACCTCAACACTGTCAGTACGATTGGTCTAACGGTTTGCTTGTTCGGCTGAGAGAATTACACGGCGAGGCGCGAGTTCGGATCTCACAAACTGCGATACTTTTTGATGATATATCACATTCGTTAACAGTCTAAACTGTAATATCGAAATAAGGATGGCAGAAAACCCAAGTCAAATGTTTAATAATCCAACCACCACAAATGATGAGGTGTACACTGACAATGTTACTGTTCGAAATAAACATACTTCGGTTGCTTCAAACAGTTCATTTGATTTATCAGAAAAAGAGGAAGAATATAGATCGCTTACTTCGACTACTTCTTACGAGTTAAACCGCAGCTATCCCGATTTACATTTAAATTTAAATGACGATGTAATAGATCTGAAAAGCAAGATATGTCTACTCGAAGAAAAGTTAATAATTGCAGAAACTGAAATAGAGAATTTGTTGTTGGAAAATCATTCGCAAGCCAAAAAAATCACGGATTACAAACTAAGAATCGACAAACTGACCCATATTTGTACAACCACATCCACAAAAAAATCCGAGGCCAAAATAAAACGCAAATGCTTAATTAGAACCAAGCTCGACTTCAAAGAATCACAACAAAGTCCCATTCAACAGACCGGAATAAATAAAATGCCGTCGGATGACACAATATTGGAACCTAATATGATTCAAGATGTTATACCACAGCGGGCGACCCTAGAGGGCTCCACTCATTCGGAAGCAATGGACTCAATGACACAAGGAAATTTAGTTTTTAAAAAAGCTCATTTAAATAAGCTATGTATAATAAGTGATAATAATGTCAATGATGTGTTAGAAATTGCCAAAAACACTTTTCCGAATGACAAAATATGTCACTATTGTATGCCGAAGGCGGGTATTATGGGACTCATTGCTACATTAGACATTAAACTTATAAATTACACACTAAATGACTACTGTATAATCTTCCTAGGTGAAGCAGACTTTTTAGTCTCCAAGAATTATGCAGAATTAGTAGATTACATTAAATGTAAACTCGAAAAAATATTGCATACGAATATTATAGTATGTTGTCCTACTTTTAAATTAAAATCGAATACTACCTTGTTTAACACCAGAATAGAAGCTTTTAATCGACTCTTGCACCTAAGTAATCAGATTTTTAAATTTGCGTACACTTTTGATACGAACAAACAACTAGAATATTCATATGAAATGTTTCATAAGTATACCGGCAAAGTCAATAATGCAGCAATAAAAAATGTCTTTGGGAACTTGAAAAACTACTTGGAGCTATTTAAACTTCCAGACTATGAACATTCCTGTAGTAATGATAATTTTAATATGATGCAAGGTAATGAAGATAGCGAAAAGTGTCGTTTTAAACCCGGTACTATTCCTTATTACTTCAACATAATGAATACAAACCAATTTTCAACTAAAGTTCAAAATCATAGCACAGTTAATAACGGCACTGACTTTTTTCGTGAATAATGGATCTAATACAGTCTGTAAAAGTACTTTGATGCAGAGAACTAGCTGTTTAAGAATTTTTCATCAAAACGTTTGCGGAATAAGTAATAAAAAAACTGAGCTAGAATTATACATCGCAACCACAGGTATTCAGTTGGACTACTTGTGTATAACAGAACATTTCTTAAATCTACAATCTGCTCATGTATTTAACTTTTCCAATTATAACTTAGTTTCATACAATACTAGGACAAACAAAAAAAGGGGAGGAAGTCTTATTTTAGCACATTTAAACACAGAAAGTGAAAATATTGATTTTGTAAAGAAAATGTATAAATCAGATAGTTTTGAAATATGTGGGGTTAAAGATCTTGAAACAGGGTTACATCTTTGTTGCTGCTATAGAAGTCCTTACGATAAAAATTTTGAGAGTTTTTTATCTAGTTTAGAAACAATTTTAGAACATTTTATTAACAAGAAGTGCATTATATGTGGTGATTTTAATATTGACGTACTTGTTGACAGTAAGAAACATGCTGAATTTTTAAGCATATTGACATGTTATAATTTTCGATACTTAGTAAATACTCCTACTTTTATACGGAACAATGCATATTCATGTTTAGACAATATTATTACAAATCTCGCTGATGATGACATAGATCATTGCTCTGTTGATCACAATGGTTTGGCAGATGGCCATGGTGGTCTTTTCTGCAACGTGACTCTTGAAAATATAAACAATAAATCGAAAAAATCCAATCAAAATGTAATAATAAAAAAAAGAATATTTAATGATACAAATAGAATTGCTTTCAAGGAAAGTATAAGTAAGAAAAATTGGACAAATATGGGAATAAATAGTTTTTTAAGCTGTTTGAGTAAAGTATTTCAAGATTGTTACCGAAAAAAAATCAATTAGTATAAAACCATATAAAAACACCTCAATACAATGGATTACAAAATGGGTTAAAGTTTCAAGTAAAATGAAAAGAGTGCTATGCTCAGGTACAGTACCTAATGCAAGCCTAAAGAAGTATAAAAACAACTATGTTCGAAATTATAGAAAAATTATTCACCAAATTAAGAAAAAAGCCATAATAAAACATTTTAATACTGCTACAAATTTAACAAAACAAACGTGGAAACTTGTTAATGAATGTACAAAGAAAACTAAAAATAGGCAATCTAGAAACTTAATCCTAAAAGTGAACAACAAAGTGGTATCTGACCCCCAGCAGGTCGCAAATCATTTCATTGACAGTTTTGTGTTCAAATCGTCACTCGCTAGCAATGAAAAAGAAAGAGCTATGACTTTTCTTTTAGAAGGCACAAAAAGAGCAGAAAGTGATTTAATGTTCTATACAACAACACCATCTGAAATTAAAAAGATTATAAGTAAAATGGCAAATAAAAAATCTTGTGGTTTTGATGATTTACCGATAACGATTTTGAAGGAGAATATAGACACTTTGGCTTGCCCTCTTTCTGAATTTTTTAATAAATGTCTTGAGGAGTCGGTTTTTCCAGACCAGTTGAAGTTGGCTAAAGTAATTCCAATATTCAAAAAAGGTATTAAGACAGATCCGAAAAATTATCGACCTATATCACTTTTGCCAACCTTATCAAAAATATTTGAGAAAATCATCAAAACAAGGCTGATGGTACATTTAAATGTAAATAGAATAATTAATTTAAGACAATTTGGTTATCAGAAAGGCGTCGGTTGCTCAGATGCAATAAATACTCTTGTAAATGACATAATTAATAAATTAAATGACAAAATGAAAGTTGCAGGGCTATTCATCGACCTTAGCTCCGCTTTTGACACGATTGATTATGACTTATTATTGACAAAACTTGAATATTATGGAATCAGAGGCAAAGCCTTACAACTTTTAAGATCCTACTTACAAAATAGACGAATGTTTGTCGAAATAAAAAGCATCGACGAAAGTAATCATGAAGTCATATACACCTCTAAAATTACAAACATAAAACGTGGTGTGCCCCAAGGCTCTATTTTGGGACCTATACTTTTTATTCTATTTACAAATGATTTGCTAAACTTTATGCATTATATTCAGCCTGATGTAAGACTTGTTGTATTTGCAGATGATACAAATATAATAATTGGGGCGAATGACCTAAAAGAATTGACCATAAATGTTCATAAAAGCCTACAATATCTCTGCGATTGGTTTAAAGCCAATAACCTTTTGCTAAACACAAGTAAGACTAACATTATTTTATTTAAATCTACATCTCGCAATAATGAAAATATGGATGTACAAATCAATGGGGACAAGATTGCATTGGTGGATGTAGTCAAATTTTTAGGTATTAACATAGATGTGTATTTAAATTGGAAACAGGAGTTGGCTGCCATTGATTCTTCAGTTTCATCAGCATGCTATGCACTCAGGAGCCTTAGGGGTACGTTAGATCTAAAGCAACTCAAGGCTATATATTATGCGCTAGTAGAATCTAGATTAAGATACAGTATAATGCTGTGGGGTAACAGCTATAATTATAATTGCCGTAAAGCGTTTACTTTACAGAAACGTGCCATAAAGACTATAGTAAGGATCTCACAAAGAGACTCATGTAGAGAGCACTTTAAAAAACTAGATATTTTAACAGTACCAAGCCTATACATATTAGTAGTACTAAATCATTTTGCCAAAAATATTTATGAGTATGAATCACAAGAGGAACGTAAGATAAGAGAAAGCACAAGAAGAAAGGAATTTAAACACAAGATGGCACCAAAATTTAATATAGCTAAGCACTGTTCCAGATACCAAGCAGTGGAGTTATTTAATAGGTTACCGACTGATTTGAAATTATTAATTTATAGCACTCACTCATTTAAAACAAAATTAAAGGCCTTCTTGTTGAAAAAATGCTTTTACTCGGTATCTGAATTTATGTCAAACTAAAGCTATTAACTTGAATTTTTATTATTATTATTTTTGACATTCAGTAATAAAATAATCACTTGTACCTTGACGAAGTTGTTCCCTTTATATTTTTGACATTAAATTTTGACATTATACCGATATTATTATTATTAATTTTTTTTTTTTGACATTAAATTTGAAATTGTACCGCTATTTGTTTATTTTGTACTTTTTTTTGTTAGAATAATTATGTCATTATGAATATTTCACATTAATTTTAATAAGCTTTTAAATTAGGTACCGCATGTTATAATTTTATGTAATATGTAATGTTCAACACAATGTAAATTGTTAATGAATAAATGAAATGAATGAATGAATGGATTTTGCTGTGCACGGTCTACATTGTGTGTGTCTACCATGTTTTTACCTTGTGGAATGCAAATAAATGAATGTGAATATGAATACATAAATGCATGGCATACAACACAAATATGTATATTTTATTCATTATCTTAGTTACTGGTTGCGAATCAAGAAACGCTTTTCTCCCATCGCAACTATGTTTGGTCGCGATATTTTTATTCTTTGTTCGCAACCAAGTTGCGGTTAAGGAAAAAGTTTTCTTGATTCGCAACTGGTTGCGAATCGCAGTTGTGAAAACGGCCGGAGGGGAAATTAATGCAAAAGAAACAAAAGACTACATCATAATCTGTTTTACTTCATAGACATTTACAAAACAGTGTTTGAGCGACTATAAAACGTACCCATTCTATTCTAAGAAATCTATTTGTTTAAATTTTCACAAAATTATTCGTCTCAAGTATAATTTGACATTACTAAGAGATAGTACCTATTAACGTCTGCAATAGTGCCCCTTCAGGCAGGGTAGGTGCTTAAATTAATTCAAGTTATGCCGGACGGACGCCCGCTGTTCAAGAAGTTGTCACCTACAGATAGCCCAACGGTTGGACGTGACAATTCTAAGTTTATCCTCCGGACTCCGGACACTTACTGCCATTTCTTGTCCGGATTTCCTCATTACTGATTATGTCCGGAGTTTGAAGCCCTTTCTTGTAAGCTTTAAATTTAATACGCGAGATTTGAAGTTGTGAAGTCGTTATGAGGATTTATGAAAGAGGGGTGGAAGTACCAATTTTTGGGCGAAATTCTCAGGGTTGTGTGATGACTTATAAGATTGTAGAAAAATAATGGCGACCTCAAATCATTTAAAGTAGGTACTGAAAGGTATGAATTATAGATTTCGTCCTCAATCTTTTTTATTATCTCTCAAAAAAAATTATCTGAAGAAATATCAAACGCAGTACAACTGCGGCCTATTTCAACATTTAGACAGGTCAAATTAGTATTAGTATTTTTGCAAGGACGAGGCATTTCTGAGGTGTGTATGTACAGTTCTCAAAATTATCACTTACTGACTAAATTAAATTAAATAAAACAAATATCGCTGTATATTACACACAGCGCCATCCAGTGCCACAACAAGCAAGGCTTGTGTCGTAGACACCAGATAGTTGATATACCACATAATATAGACTAGCTACTACTACCTACTACTACACTATCATATTATGACATCACCTATATACTGATACTCGTATGTTATCCATAAGGACTTTAGGCAGTTTATCTATTATTACATTAACATTTGGGCAGTTATGTCTAATTCTAGTTGAGAAATTCCCGATGAAACAACCCAAAACACTTTCCGACCCGAGAATGGATCCCACTACCTTACGCTCAGCAGTGGCGCTTGCAGTCACTGGACTAATGCGGCAATTACAGTATTCAATCGATTGAAATATCTTACATCAAGTGCAAGTACATCTCAATGCACTTAAGAAAACACTCCCAATCAATGGCTGTAGGGGCGTGAGTAGTTTGTTTTAAAAGTTTTATTACATTCTGCCGACTCTCGGGAAAAGATCGAACTTACTTACTTAAACTTTACACTCTTTTGCTATGAAACGGTATTAGCTTAGCTTGCAATTCAATCCAATCGAGAGTCACGGCATCCAATATGTTGTAGTGATTTTAGATAATCGAAGACCATTTGTTTTCGGCGATTTAATGGGATTCGGGTGTTCCATTTCTAGCCGTAGATTTAAATAAACCATGAGATTTGAAAACAAAGAATTATTGAATGTTGGTTGAGTAGTTGCAAGTGCGACTATACGTTTCATGAGGTCCTGAATTCGGTCTCCGGGTTGGACAAAGTATTGTTGGGTTTTTACATAAGAAATTTCTCAGTACCAGCTACGGAGTCTGTAGTTGTGCCCGGATGATGGTAATAGGCGCGCCCCCAATTACAAGAGACTCATCAATTCTACCTAACACGTCCAAAGCACGTGTCTAAACTTGAGTCGTTTTACTGTCGCACAACTTTCAAACTACAAATACTACTACAAGTATAAAGACACATGTCTAAGTCCAAGCACGTATTAAGTGGCGTTTGTAGATCTCGACCTTAGATCATCAACTAATGAGTCATAGTATTTTCAGGGTGCTTAACCGTCTCTGTTAGAATATATTACGCTATAAAATAAATGCCAAACACTCACTTACTTACAAAGATCTTGGCCCAAAAAATAACACTAAACACAAATGTACACATAAACACGTGACCTATTTACTTGGTCACTTCATATTCAGCTGTCCACACGTAAAATTGTCACATCACTGCTGAAGGAAACTCGTAAAAAAGAAAAAATAAACCCGTTGACGTCAAGTCAACTTGTTGCTGTCCTGTCAGACGTGGCGTCACGTCGTGTCATGATTGTCAACGTCAGCTGGGCGGTTTTCAATTTTTTATTCGTGTTTTGTTTTTCGATAGTCTGTTTTTTCGCTTTTAGGTTACTATCATTGATCATTGATTGATTTTATTTTTAACCGACTTCTAAAAAAGGAGGAGGTTCTCAATAATTCGGATGTTGTTTGTTCGCGCATAACTCCATCGCTTGTCAACTGATTTCTAAAAATATTTTTTTTGTTGGAAAGGGTATACTTGCCAAATGGTGCCATAGCCACCAAGTCCGGATCTAATGATGGAATCGTAGCGAAATCGAGGGAACCCTTCAAATTTAATAGGATAACGTACAACGATTTTGATATTTTCTACAACAAATGAAGCATTTGCGTTCGATAAGAACCATTCTACCATCAGATGTGATGATGAAGCCAAGAGTCACGGAACTCCATAATGAGACAATCTATCCTAGTCGTATTTTGGCTTGTTGTAATTGTAACGATATATTATGCACTTTAAAAAGTGAAATATAAAAACTTTTTTTGCAAAAAGTAAAACCGACTCCAAAAAAAAATCAAAAAGTGAAAAATAACTTTAACTTCTGAAGTCGGTGACAAAAAAAATAAATCTATCAAACAAAGGTCACCGACTACAGAAGCTAAAGTTATTTATCACTTTTTTTGTTTTTAAGCTATTGCATAGCTTCTATCGCGGGCCTTGAGCGTGGAGACCGAATCCAGAAATTTCGTAACGAAAATAACCTAACACCCCATGTCAGATAATGACAATGACAAGCCAGTTTTCAGTGAGTTGTAGGTTATATACAATTGATGTTAGCCGCTAGTCATGTTTATCCGTGATCATGGTGATTGCAACAATGCCGAAATATCGAAAACTCAAAACAACCAATCAAAAAAAGTAAAACCGACTTCAAAAAAAAAAAAAGACGTGTGGCACTCGGGGATTGCCGCGGTTGAAACTATTGCACAGCATTTTTTACCATTTATACAATTATAATTATTTATGTATTTTACAACTTATACAATTATAATTATTTATGTATTTTATTTTTCCGCTTTCCGGACCAAACGCAGACTGAATTTTCAGGCTCGGCTTCCCATCACGATGAAATTATGATTTTTATAATGAATGTTCCACACACACATACACAGACACGTCAAACTTATGACGCGCCGCAAGCGAGCGGACCGCGTGCTTACGGAAGCCGAGCCTGAACATTCAGTCTATGTTTTGGTCCTCGAGCCGGCAACAAGCGGAAAAATAAATTACATAAATAGTGAAAATTGCATAAGCACATTTAAATTGAAATATGGCAACCGTCGTGGTTGACCATTTTTCGTTATTTTATTAAGGTTGATCAATAAGGCCATCCATGAAAAACTTCTATAGCTGACGAGTTCATTCACTAGGGATCTTCATCTTCCTAGCCTTTTCCCAACTATGTTGGGGCCGGCTATCAGTCTAACCGCATGCAGCTGAGTACTAGGAATTTACATGGAGCGACTGTCTATCTGACCTCCACAACCCAGTTAATACTGGGTAATACGATACCCCTTGGAAAAGCTGGTTGTCAGACTTATTGGGCCACTTACTACCTTTAATGACTGTCAAAGATCTAGAAATGACTGCCGAGACCAACAGTTTAACGTGATTTACGAGGCATGGAGGAAGCTTGGTATGTAAGGGTGGTCCCTCCACTAAAAGTATTCAGTAAAATACTGTTTTATCCAACGACTATATTCCGTCATTGACTGTACCGCTGTAAAAATTGCATTATACAACATTGCAATCATAAGCGGCTTATTGTGAACGAGACGGGTCTTTTGTTAAGGGCTTATTATAATTTACAATAATGTATATGATAGGTTTATGCGTTGACGCAGAAAAGGATTGAAATAATAAAACCCTTCAATCCTTCTCTGCATACCTATATAAGGTTCCATTAAAATACACACACAAGACAAATTTAAAAATACTGAGATATCAAAGACATGGGATGTGTCTATGCTTTGAGTAACCAAATTTTTTTGTTTACTTTCGTCAGTTGTTTTATTTTCTTCTATTTTATTTTCACCACTGTCCTTATTTTGGTAGTCTGAATGATTAATAAAAGTTTGTTCATCTATTTTAATAGGACCAAAGAGTATAAAATACAGAACAAAAAAAATGGAAAAAGAATATGTATCATGGACAAAGAACTCTTAATAGATGACAAGAGATTATCAAAAAGCCAACGTCACGTGGTATTCCCAGGCGGTCACCCATCCAAGTACTAACCACGCCCGATGTTGCTTAACTTCGGTGATCGGAACGAGAACCGGTGTTCTCAACATGGTATGGACGTTGGCGACGGTGCAACTGAAATTGCTCTACAGCATCAGTGCATTTGGCAGGTATCCAACTACAATTTATTTAAGTAATTAGATTAACTGATCTGCAACGTCTAATATCTATTTGTACCTAGTTATGGCTAAGAATCTATCTAGGAGTAGCTAATTTTATCGGCCTTCTGTTTCACTGACATCTGAGACGAGGTAATCCGAAAATAACCAAAACTATCCAGCTCGCAATGAGCTTGTAAGTTTAAAGAAGTATTGGTGGCAATTATATTATTATTTCACGACTTGAATGACGTAGTGGTAGTGACGCTGCCTTACGTTCTTAGGGTCCTGGGTTCGAATTCCGGTAGGAGCAAATGTTCGTGTGATTAGCATGGACATTTGTTTCTGAGTTATGGATGTTTGTATGTATAATAAGTATGTATTTACATACAAAAAAAAGTATATATGTAGTATATCAACTATCTGGTGTCCACGATACAAGCTTTGCTTAGTGTGGCACTAGGTGGCGCTGTGTGTTAATGTCCAGCGATATTTATTTATTAACAAGGATTAAACGGATCCTGAAGATCGGAGACCGAGTATGAGCAAACTTAGACGTGGGCCGCCCGAAGCTGCTCGAAGGCCTTATTAAGGTGCCTAGGAAAGACTAGATGGGAATGACTGGGAGCTTGTCAAAGGCTACGTTCCACCACCACAACGCCCGGTCACGTAATAACAGACAGTCCTAACTGCATTTTTAAAATGCTCGGTCTATAAAGCAGAAGTAAGAGCAGCACGAAGATAGACGGTTCACAAACAAAAACAACAAAGCTTTAAATTCCAAATTCAAATTTTTCTTAAGAAAGTTGAACTGTACCAGAAAAAAATATTTTCACAAACAAAAACAATAATGTGCCAAATTCAATTTTTTCTTCCTTCCTTATCGTGTGGTCAGTTACCTAACCTGACCCCGTATTCACAAACGTTCGACCCGTTTCCGATTCGACAATTCGTATATCTGTCTTCTTCTGGCATTACGAAAACGACCGAGATAGACATACGACTTTCCGAATCGGAAGCAAATCGAAGAGTAGTGAATACGGGGGCTGGTGTCAGAGATTTTATGTCGCCCATGGGCCTCTGACTTGTCGAGAAATATCTCTCAGGCATTTTGGTCTCCTCATGATGTTTTCGTTCACCTGAGCAAGTCATAATTATACAATACGCACATGAATCCGAAAAAACAGAGGAGCGTGCCTAGGGTTCGAACTCCAGACTTTGATTTGGCAGCCCGACGGTCGCACCACTTGGCTATCACTGTTCCATATTTCATTTTTTCTTAAGAAAGTTGAACTGTACCAGCTCATTACAAACTAGAACTCATTACAACTAGAAACAAAAGACTTTTAACAAAAAAGCCAACGTCACGTGGTATTCCCAGGCGGTCACCCATCCAAGTACTAACCACGCCCGATGTTGCTTAACTTCGGTGATCGGAACGAGAACCGGTGTTCTCAACATGGTATGGACGTTGGCAACAGTGCAGCTGAAATTACTCTTCAGTATCAGTCCACGTTGGAAGCTCTCCAATAGCAATTTATTTCTGTAATTAGATTCATTGACGGGTTACTATTAATACAAGTGTAAACACAAGTGCACATCTTCCTAGTGCACATTACTTTCCAAGAGTTATGGGAAGCGATGAATGACACCCATTTGATATACTTAGGTCCGTCGAATCAACTCAGCTGTTCATAGCAGGACATAGGCGTCTTTTAAGGTGGGTCACTACGCCCTATCCTCCGCTCTCTGCCCTAACCACTTTTAACGAGAGACTTTCCCGCGCTTAGTCGAATAATTTAGTTACAAATAATCAAACCAAACCAAGATCCTCCTAGTGAAAGTTGCGGGAATTCGCTGGATGCAAGCGGCACGGGACCGGTCGATCTGACGACACTTGGGGAAGGCCTGTCCAGCAGTGGACGTCTTTTGGTTGAAATGATGATGATGATGATAAATCGAATCAGCCTTCAGTTAAAACTGGACAGATAGTGTTGACCGCCTTTTTTAAAGCTGGTCTATCAATCTGGAGTGCGACCAGCGTATTACTTGCCGGTTCTTGAGAACAGAAATGACTATCTTTTCTCTCTAAAATTCCCATAAAAGTTGATTTAAGTCAGTTAGAAACTCTTTCGTGGAAAGCAAAAATATTTCTATCAAAAAGCCAACGTCACGTGGTATTCCCAGGCGGTCACCCATCCAAGTACTAACCACGCCCGATGTTGCTTAACTTCGGTGATCGGAACGAGAACCGGTGTTCTGAACATGGTATGGACGTTGGCAACGGTGCACCTGAAATTACTCTTCAGTACCAGTCTACGTTGGAAGCTTTCCAATTGCGATTTATTTCTGTAATTAGATTCATTGACGGGTTACTATTAATTAAAGTGCAAACACAAGTGCACATTACTTTCCAAGAGTTAGGGGAAGCGATGAAAACTTAGCTGACACCCATTTGATATACTTAGGTCAGTCGAATCAACTCAGCGGTTCATAGCAGGACATAGGCCTCTTCTAAGGTGGGTCACTACGCCCTATCTCCACAGTCTGCCCTAACCACTTTTAATGAGAGACTGTCCCGCGCTTAGTCGAATAATTTAGTTACAAATAATCAAACCAAACCAAGATCCTCCTGGTGAAAGTTGCGGGAATTCGCTGGATGCAAGCGGCACGGGACCGGTCGATCTGACGACACTTGGGGGAAGGCCTGTCCAGCAGTGGACGTCTTTCGGTTGAAATGATGATGATGATGATAAATCGAATCGGCCTTCAGATAAAACTTGACATATAGTGTTGACCGCCTTTTTTAAAGCTGGTCTATCAATCTGGAGTGCGACCAGCGTATTACTTGCCGGTTCTTGAGAACAGAAATGACTATCTATTCTCTCTGAAATTCTCATAAAAGTTGCTTTAAGTCAGTTAGAAACTCTTTCGTGAAAAGCAAACATATTTTTTACAAAAAGCCAACGTCACGTGGTATTCCCAGGCGGTCACCCATCCAAGTACTAACCACGCCCGATGTTGCTTAACTTCGGTGATCGGAACGAGAACCGGTGTTCTCAACATGGTATGGATGTTGGCAACGGTGCAACTGAAATTATCCTCCACTATCAGTCCACGTTGGAAGTTTTCCAATTACGATTTATTTCTGTAATTAGTGTTGCTATTAATACAAGGGCAATCACTGATATCATATCTTCCTAGTGCACACTACTGCGTCTAGAAATGCTTTCCAGGAGGTAGGGGTAGCGATTAAAACTCGTCTGAAACCCATTCGATATACTTATCTTAGTCGAATTAACTCAGCCGTTCATGGCTGTTCCAAGGTGAGTCACCACGCCCTATTCTCCACTGTCTGCCCCAGCCACTTTTTAGGTCTTAGGTCTTCGGTCCATCCAGCTGGAGAATGTCCCCTGCTCAGTCTACTACTTACCACGTCCGATGTTGCTTAACTTCGGTGATTGGAACGAGAACCGGTGATTTCAACATGGTATGGACGACGGAATTTTGCCGACTAGAAGTGATTTCTATAATTAAATTCCTTGAACTATCAATTTATATTTGAAAGTAATTGTGTCCACAATTTCATTTAGGATCGTCAGTCATTACCTCAGCTCTCCAAATAGCACGTTCAATTCTCGCATGTTACACCTATTCTCAACATAGTGTGAACGTTGACGACGATGCAACTGAAATAACTTTATAGTTTCACTGCATATGGCAGTTTTCAAACTAGAACAGATTTATATTCATTGAACTATCAATACAGCTGCACCTATTTTGGATACTCATTGTCTCCAAAATATCATCTAGTCCGTCGTTATCGGGAGTGTCGGAGTGGCGACGAAAGCACGTTCGATTTCCTGCCTGTTACACCCATGTTGAGCCGAATACCATCTTATAAAGTTTTTACAGTCCAGTTCTAGAGATACATCTCTCATGATTCTCACCTCATAACCTGTTTCTCCACCTTCTTCATACAGCTTATCTTTGCTGCCTTTTTTGCAATCGTCGGTGCTCTGTAACTAGGGGATGTTGTCTTTCGCTTGCAGTCTTAATGACTGCATCCAGCGGATTTCCTCCTAATTCATCGGAACGCTAGTCTACATGTGGTGGTGTTCTTGCCAAGAACATTTTCCATAAATTTCTGGATTCACTGTCATTTTTGTTGTTTTATTGTCAAAAAAAACAACCACCAACGAAATGTTAACCAATTTTTTTTTTGTGGTTTAAGGACTCTTTGGTAATAAAACAAAACATATTTGATCAAAAAGACAACGTCACGTGGTATTCCCAGGCGGTCACCCATCCAAGTACTAACCACGCCCAATGTTGCTTAACTTCGGTGATCGGAACGAGAACCGGTGTTCTCAACATGGTATGGACGTTGGCAACGTTGTAACTGAAATTTCTCTTCAGTATCAGTCCACGTTGGAAGCTCTCCAATTACGATTTCTTTCTATTATTAGTGTTGCTATTTATACAAGTGCAATCACTAATATCACATCTTCGTAGTGCACACTACTGCGTCTAAAAATGCTTTCCAGGAGGTAGGGGTAGCGATTAAAACTCGTCTGAAACCCATTCGATATACTTAACTTAGTCGAATCAACTCAGCCGTTCATGGCAGTACATAGGCCTCACCCAAGGTACCTCACCACGCCCTGTCCTCCGCTGTCGGCCCCAGCCACGTTTTAGGTCTTAGGTCTTCGGTCCATCCAGCTGGAGAATGTCTCCTGCTCAGTCTACTACTTACCACGTCCGATGTTGGTTAACTTCGGTGATTGGAACGAGAACCGGTGATTTCAACATGGTATGGATATTGGAATTTTGCCGACTAGAAGTGATTTCTAAAATTAAATTCCTTGAACTATCAATTATATTTGAAAGTAATTGTGTCCACAGATTCATTTAGGATCGTCAGTCGTTATCTCAGCTCTCCAAATGGTGACAAAAGCACGTTCAATTCTCGCATGTTACACCTATTCTCAACATAGTGTGAACGCGTTGGCGACGTCTGAAATTACTCTACAGTTTCACTGCATGTGGCAGTTTTCCAACGAGAATAGATTTCTATTATTAAATTTATTGAACTATCAATAAAGTTGCACCTGTTTTTGATACTCATGGTATCCAAAACTTCATCTAGGATTGTCCGTCGTTATCGGGAGTGTCGGAGTGGCGACGAAAGCACGTTCGATTCCTGCCTGTTAAACCCATGTTGAGCTGAATCCCATCTTATAAAGCTTTTACAGTCCATTCGTAGAGATTCATCTCTCACCGCATAACCTGATTCTCCACCTTCTTCATTCAGCCTATCTTTGCTGCCTTTTTTGAAATCGTCGGTGCTCTGTAAATAGAGGAAGTTGTGTCTTCCGCTTGCAGTCTTAATGACTTCATCCAGCGGATTTCCTCCTAATTCATCGGAATGCTAGTCTACATGTAGTGGTGTTCTTGCGAAAAACATTTTCCATAAATTTCTGGATTCATTGTCATTTTTGTTGTTTTATTTTAAAAACAAAAAACAACCACCAACGAAATGTTAACCAATTTTTTTTTTTGTGGTT
This sequence comes from Xestia c-nigrum, assembly GCA_916618015.1. Taxonomy (NCBI): domain Eukaryota; kingdom Metazoa; phylum Arthropoda; class Insecta; order Lepidoptera; family Noctuidae; genus Xestia; species Xestia c-nigrum. Next base: position 3,958,522 of record OU745245.1, on the reverse strand, counting down.
TAAGGACTCTTTGGTAATAAAACAAAACATATTTAATCAAAAAGCCAACGTCACGTGGTATTCCCAGGCGGTCACCCATCCAAGTACTAACCACGCCCGATGTTGCTTAACTTCGGTGATCGGAACGAGAACCGGTGTTCTCAACATGGTATGGACGTTGGCAACGTTGTAACTGAAATTCCTCTTCAGTATCAGTCCACGTTGGAAGCTCTCCAATTGCGATTTATTTCTGTAATTAGATTCATTGACGTGTTACTATTAATACAAGTGCAAACACAAGTGCACATCTTCCTGGTGCACATTACTTTCCAAGAGTTAGGGGAAGAGATGAAAACTTATCTGACACCCATTTGATATACATAGGTCAGTCGAATCAACTCAGCAGTTCATAGCAGGACATAGGCCTCTTCAAAGGTGGGTCACTACGCCCTATCCTCCACTCTCTGCCCTAACCACTTTTAACGTGAGACTGTCCCACGCTTAGTCGAATAATTTAGTTACAAATAATCAAACCAAACCCAGATCCTCCTGGTGAAAGTTGCGGGAATTCGCTGGATGCAAGTGGCACGGGACCGGTCGATCTGACGGCACTTGGGGGAAGGCCTGTCCTGCAGTGGACGTCTTTCGGTTGAAATGATAATAACGATGATAAATCGAATCAGCCTTCAGATAAAACTGGACAGATAGTGTTGACCGTCTTTTTTAAAGCTGGTCTATCAATCTGGAGTGCGACCAGCGTATTACTTGCCGGTTCTTGAGTATAGAAATGACTATCTTTTCTCTCTAAAATTCTCATAAAAGTTGCTTTAAGTCAGTTAGAAACTCTTTCGTGAAAAGCAAAAATATTTTTTACCAAAAAGCCAACGTCACGTGGTATTCCCAGGCGGTCACCCATCCAAGTACTAACCACGCCCGATGTTGCTTAACTTCGGTGATCGGAACGAGAACCGGTGTTCTCAACATGGTATGGACGTTGGCAACGGTGCAGCTGAATTTATTCTACAGCATCAGTGCATTTGGCAGCTTTCCAACTACTCATTGAACTATCAATAGAGTTACAGTTATACTTGATACTAATTGTGTCTACAAGTTCATCTAAGATCGTCAATCGTGATCTCGACTCAGGGAGTGGCGACGAAAGCACGTTCAAATCCCGCCTGCTGCACCTATACAGAGGTGAATCTCATCTTATGAAGCTTTCAAAGTTCACTGCTAGAGATACAGCTCTCACGACTTATACCTCATAACCTGATTGACCACATTCTCCATCCAGCCTGTCTTAGCTGCCATTTTTTACAATGGGCGCTGCACTGTAACTAGGGGACGTCGCGTCGCATGTACGGCTTGCACTAATAATGACTGCATCCACTAGATTTCTTCCACCTTAATCAACACACTTGTCTACATTCCTGGATTGTTAGTCACTTTTGCTTTCATATTACTTTTGTCAAAAAAGCAGCCACCAACTTAATGTCTACAAATTGTTTCTAGAGGAAGTCTGAAAGTAGCGCCGGTGACTGAAAAGTTGTGTGGTAATCGGTTGTCGTGGTAAAGGCATGTAATGCGGACGATTGAGGAAAATGTCGTGAGAAAAGATCTGATTATGAATGAGGATAGGTACATGAATAGAGGAAGACCAAAGATACGATGGAGAAACAGTTTTATAATAATATGGCAAGGAAAGAAGTGTCTGATGAGATGGATGACGAGCAGTATAAAAATGTCGAAGAAGACATGCTTCGCCGACCGAAAAGGACTGGAGAATGATGATGATTTAATTCCAGAACTCTTTGGAATTAAATCAAAATACATCAAAAAGCCAACGTCACGTGGTATTCCCAGGCGGTCACCCATCCAAGTACTAACCACGCCCGATGTTGCTTAACTTCGGTGATCGGAACGAGAACCGGTGTTCTCAACATGGTATGGACGTTGGCAACGGTGCAGCTGAAATTGCGCTTTACTACAAGCGCTTTTGGCAGTTTTCCAATCACTACTTATTTCTATAGTTTCACACATTGAACTATCGGTATCAATACAGCTATAGATCCTACTAGGTGTACCTGTGACTTTCTCTATGGACGTTAACCGTCATCTTTGGTGTGGAAGTGATGATGAAGGCCAGTTTGGGTAGCATAGCATGCGATCCACTTATTGAGTGTATGCAAGTGAATTGCAAAGATTAACAAGTATACTGTTGGGGAGACGAGTTCTTGATCGAGGACAGAGAATCTACAAACATTAAAGATACCCGGCCACAGACTTGGCTAAGCTACGCCTTTTGCAGTATGGCTGGCAGAGGCTAGAGGAGGGTGTACCTAGAAATGCTGAAGGTCATAATGCTGACGAGGCCGAGAATTTTTTGAGCGACGACCACGATCTGAAAGATGATATGGGAGTAGGCATCCCACAAGATAGACCAACCGCTTTAAAGTATCGTGAGAAAAGTACTGTCCTCACTAGGGGAGTACTATATCACCAGCAATGAACGTCTTCGAGATTTAGATGAACTTTTACTTGATAAATCAGGAAAGATAGCTAAAAAAGTCTTGGTAAAACTTAATGACAGAACTGAAACTGAAACAAAATACATTTTTATCAAAAAGCCAACGTCACGTGGTATTCCCAGGCGGTCACCCATCCAAGTACTAACCACGCCCGATGTTGCTTAACTTCGGTGATCGGAACGAGAACCGGTGTTCTCAACATGGTATGGACGTTGGCGATGGTGCAACTGAAATTGCGCTTTACTCTCATTGCATTTTGGCAGTTTTCCAATAGTTACGATTTATTTCTGTGACCAAATTATATTTATAGTCCATTCATTTGTCACTGCAAGTAAATACTAATACATTCCTAACGGCGTAGTTGTGCCCATGACCATGAATGTCATCTATCGGAATTGCAACGAAAGGTCGTTCACCCATCCGTTGCGACGATGAAGTACTAGCTCATAAGGTTGACTGGTAGAGAATGCCTTGTAGCAGTCTACCTTATAAGCTTTATGTATCTACCTTTTTTAACCGACTTCTAAAAAAGGAGGAGGTTCTCAATTTTTTTTTTAAGTTTGTTCGGGCATAACTCCGTCGCTTGCCAACCGATTTGGAAAATTCTTTTTTTGTTGGAAAGGGTATTCTTTCCAAATGGTCCCATAGCCACCAACTCTGGATCTGATGATAGTATCATGGCAAAATCGAGGGAACTCTTCAAATTTTATAAGATAACGTGTTGCGATTTCGCTTCACTTGTTGTAGAAAATACCTTTCTACAACAAGTGAAGCATTTGCGTTCGATAAGAACCATTCTACTATCAGATCTGATGATGAAGCCAAGAGTCACGGAACTCCATAATGAGACAATGTATCCTAGTCGTGTTTGGGCTTGTTGTAATTGTAACGGTATGCACAGTGAACCACTAAAAAGAGAAAAATAAAAACTTTTTTGCAAAAAATAAAACCGACTTTAAAAAAAAAAATCAAAAAAGTGAAAAACTACTTTAGCTTCTGAAGTCGGTGACAAAAAGACTAAATCAATCAAACAAAGGTCACCGACTTTAAAAAAGTTTTTTAATGTTACACAACCATGCTGAGATAGGAGCCTTTTGGCCTCGTGCAGGACGAGTTTCGTTTCTTTTAAGATTTTTTCTGTGTAAGTTTTATTAGTAAGTTTTATACTGATAATTTTGTCCTGTGCGGGTTAATAAATGCTTTTTATTTCTTTCTTTCTTTACCACTCTTGTACTTGAAATTTAAATAAATAAATAGGAGCAGGCATTTAAGAATCTCATAATCTCCAGCCACTATAGAGTGGAGATTCTTACCTACTTCTTCTTGTAATTCTTTCTTGTTTTTTCGTCTATACGCAGTAGTAGAAATAATATAATGTGGTGCTTTCTAGGTTCAGACAAGTGGCGAAACCAATAAAAACACCATACATTAAAATGTTAGGACTTCGATCTTCAATATTTCTTTAACCTGAAAAATCCCAGATTATGGTTTAGTAGGGACAAATAAAAACCGGTTAAGTGCGTGTCGGGCCACGCGCAGTATAGGGTTCCGTAGAAGCCCATTATCATAATATAGTACAGTTTATTCGTTATTCTAAGGATTTGGTACAAAATTATCGAACACCTAAGTTCAACAACTATCACTGCTAAACTAATAACCTTGTCCTAACCGCTATAACTTTTCTTTAAAGTTCATGAAATTAATTATTTTTCGTGAAATGCATGCGATGGTAGTCAACTCACGCGGTGCGGAGGGAAGGACGGGTCCTTCTTGCCCAGTCATGAAAAGATAGTGTACCATTCCTAAGAAATATCGATTAATATAACCTAACCTTAAAACACTTTATATTCCCCTAAAAAGCGTAGTCAACGGTTCCCGATTATGGGGGTAGAGATACTTCCGTATGTTCAGTTGACAATAATTCGAGACAATATCGCTAGAGAGAAACACGTTTTATTGTAATATAACGTGTTTGACAATTTTACGGTGACATATCCAGTATTTCAGAACCAGAGTTAGTAGCATATCTAAGAATTCCGAACACAGTTGTATTTACATACCGCACGTATCCTAGACGTGTGACTAACTCGATACTAGCCTATTTAAAAACACTACCAACCGGTGACCACAACCACTGCTTGATCACGTAACAACACGCGTCTTTCGACTGAATGGGAAACAAATGAATGACAGAAGCCGTTTAGAACAAGCGAAGAGTCATGGAAGAGGCGAAAACAAATGAAGCACTCGAGTTTTTAAGCGCGCAGGTATAAACTCATCGAGTAGCGAGATAAATCATCACTAAGTATTGCTGACAGCTGTCATTTTAACTAAGCGAACACGATGGAATAAGTGCGTGTACGCGCGTTCCATTTTTAAAGCACTGTGGCGCGCGTGTATGCGCGTACTTCGATACTTGTACTACAAAATAGGCTAGTCTGAAACCGCTCTAAGTCGCATCGCTCGAAGCCGTGAACAAGGCCTGAAGGTAATACTATATGCATAGAAGATGCGCACGGGAATACAATTTGGCCTAGGCGTCAGGCAAAACCACACTGTTGTGCTCGAATTTCAGGCCTGCGCCTTAATGATTGACAATTAGTTTGTGTGTTCTCTTAGAACACAACTACACGAGATGACACGAGATATTGACTAAACAGCACAGCAGTGCAAGTACGTAAGATTCGATAGTACTCGATTAGATAAATTTGACAGTTATTCTCGATAAAATGACTTTTTGACTCTAAAAAACATTTTTTTTTCGAGAATAACTGTGAAATTTAGTCTAATTGAATCCTACGTACTTGCACTGCAGGTTTGAGAGCAATGAATGAGTAATTTATGATGCCACTAGTTTTGCCTGCGGCTTCACCCGCCTAAGTTATTGTTTTACATAATGTCGTTACATAATGTAAGAGTATCAGTTATATTATACTCTATCATAATTATTTGTCCGAGAACCAAAAATTCGAAGACATGTGACATCCACCAAACCGCACTGGGCCCGCGTGGTGGATTATAGCCCATACGCAAAATACGCGCTATGACGTGGAGTTGCGGACACCAGCCCGTTGTACAAAACAATACAATATATTATACTCTATCATCATCTACTTATTTTTTTCCCAACTATTTTGGGGTCTGCTTACAGTCTAACCGGATGTAGCTGAATACCAGTACTAAACATAGAGCGACAGCCTATCGGACCCCCACAACCCAGTTAGTACTGGGTTATACGACACCACTTGGTAAGACTGGTTGTCAGAGTTGGGCCACTGACGACCTATAACGACTGTCAAAGATAGACAAAGGACAGCCGTTGATGACACTCGTGTATTAACCCGGAGTTCACTGTGTGGTCGTTTAGAGCCAGCAGCACCACCACGCTGTCTGACAGTATACGAATTGAATGGTCCACAACCTTCCTGGCTATGATGGCCAACGCCGCCATTGCAGGGAAATGCTTTTTTCAAATCCCTATGTGGAAAGAAAAACACAAATAAAACGATCGTTTTCGAGTAGTTATTGTAGTTGGTAGTAGTAACTATCTTAAAGAAAACTCTATTGATATTTAAAACCATTTCAAATCCAAAAACCCATCATGATCTTATCACATCTCGCCTTTTAAGGGTTATCAGCAGAGGTGTACCTAACAAGTACATTGCGCCAGTTATATTCGTTAAGGACTTATGTCTGAAATAAAAAGATTTTATTTTTATTTATTTATTTTTATATTTAAGTCCTATGTTATAGGAGGCGATCCTATTGCCATCGATCGGGCACAAATCTAGACTCCGTGGCTGCTACTGAGAAATTTGTGATGAAAAACCCAATAACACTTTGCACGACCCGGGAATCGAACCAAGGACCTCGATATGCAGCATTCGCGCTTGCGATCACTAGACCAACGAGGCAGTCAAACCTCGTATTTCCTCCTTCGTTGTCCTCGTATTCGTCGTTAAAGACTTAGACTTGATTTCCACGGCATGTGGACGGTGAGCTATAGACTAGCTAGCCGTCCGTCCGTCTTATGACGACAGGCCGTGTCGACAGCACGTTGGTGTTCCACGCGCGCCTCAAAGAGTGTAACGTAGTAGAAACTCAAAAATGTTTCTATCGTTACTTTGTTTACATAGACAGATTCAACGCTTACAATCTAGTCAAATGTCAAAATAAACGCCACAGATTATGTAAAATCATTAGGGCATTCTCGTTACTAAACGACTTAATTAGCTGTGTTCCAGTGAAATGCGCACCGCGTTCCGTGTATCCGCACTAGTGAGTGTGGACTTGTCTATGCGTGGGCGCGGGTATATAGGTCATCGCCCCAATGACCAGCTCTTTTTACTGCTACCGAAAATCAGACGCGTTCACCGGCATTTTATCCACCGTGACCTCATACGTGATCTAGAATATTCGGCTTGAAGCAGGCTGTTTAACTCGTTTCTTTAACGACATAACCTAAAAGTGATTTTATAACCCCAATACTGGGTAAGTTGTTGAACAGTAATCGTTTTCTTATTTTCCTTGCACCATCTAGCTACGTGGATTCGAGATGTGAATCCACCCTTCATCATTCTTTTTGCTTTGCACATTTAATTTTGTAAAAACATGTAGCTTTCAGCTGAGCGTATTTTGACATTGTATTTTCCTTCATGACACTCAAAATGTGCAACTCATGTCGTGCCTTCCATCACTACCTTGTAAACTCCGTACTGATTGTGACTACCACACATCACCTGCATGGCGCATGGGTACTCCCCGCTTTGCTTACGCCTTGGTGTCACAATCAGCGGAGATGACCATCAGCCATCTCGTGACACGCTGGACGTTTTTTCCAGGGTCCAAAGTTCCGGCTGAGACATCCAAAGTTCCGGCTGAGACATCCAAAGTTCCGGCTGAGACATCCAAAGTTCTGGCGGACATCTAAGGTTCCGGCTGACATCTTCCGGCTGAGAACCAGATACGGATAGCTGTACGTTAGTACCGGCTTACCGGTTATCAGCGGGCCAGCGTCGGGTACTTTTTTTTACCTGCGTGGCCGCTACCGACATCTTCGGGTCGGCGCGAACACCTGCCGACCGTCACCCTTCCTGGCGTCACCAGCGTGGCACACCGCTACGGTCTTCGTCGCACCGGGCTGAGCCAGGAGAGTACCGCGCTAACCCCCAGGCGGGCTTGGAGAAAATAGTGACCATAGACCTTCCCACACCCGTGTAAAATTGTTATAATTATATTTTTATGTTGACAAGGTTTCGTGGTTTTAATTAACCTTCCCCACGAAAACCCCATCTGTCACATTGGCGCCCAACGTGGGGCTAGCGCGGTACTCTCCGGGCAGAGCAAAATTACAGCATATCTGAGCGCGAGACGTTAGCCGTCGTAACCGCCCTAGAATATTGGCGTTGTTACATCGAAAATGGTCAACAATTCACCGTTTACACTGACCACAGCGCGCTTAAGTGGTTTCTCTCAATAAGTAACCCAACTGGTCGGTTGGCTCGTTGGGGAGTTCGCTTATCAGCATTCAATTTCGTCCTCAAACATCGCCGTGGCGTGGATAACGTCATCCCAGATGCGTTGTCTAGAATCGTCTCAGTTAGTACCATTAGTACTTCCAACTCATATTTGGACACTAAAGACTCGTGGTACAGGAATATTTATGACGGTTGCTTAGTTGATCCTACCAAATATAAAAACTACATAATTAAAAATAACGCATTATATAGGTTATCAAAAAATAAACACAACTTAACTTCAGAATTCGCGTGGAAAGAAGTTGTACCAACGGAATTACGTAAACAGATCATCGATGAAAACCATTCAGAGCCAACGGCTGGCCATATGGGTATCTTTAAAACATACCGACGTCTTGCATTACGTTACTACTGGCCAGGCATGTATCAATCAGTGGTTAAATTCATCAGTACTTGTGACAAATGCTTGGCTTATAAGTCCCAAAATCACCAGATACTGGGAGAAATGGGTCGCCCTGAGCATTGTTCACGACCATTCCAAATGATTTCAATTGATCTAATGGGCCCTCTTCCAACTTCGCGAAAGCAAAATAATTACATACTGGTGATTACATGTTGTTTTTCAAAGTATTGCTTAATTTACCCAATAAAAAGAGCTACTGCAGACATAATTACCAAGATCTTAGAGGAATCTGTGTTTCTTATTCACGGCATTCCACAAGCGATATTAATGGACAATGGCACCCAATTTACTGGGAAGGTCGCAGATGCCTTGTTTAGGAAATATGCTATTCCCAACGTTTTTTATACACCCAAATATACCCCACAGGTCAATTTGGTGGAACGCTATAATAGGACGATAATAACATGTATATCAACATATGTGGATGATGACCACAGATCTTGGGACCTATATATTCCTAAGGTCCAATTCGCCATTAACAACTCCGTGAACGAAGCTACTGGATTTACTCCAGCTTTCCTAGTCTTCGGTCGCGAACTTGTAACTTGCGGCACTCATTACACAGACAACGACCTCGGTGACGAAATAGTGTTTTTGCCACGGGATGCTTACGCCGAAAACTTGGGTTGCTTATCCAGCGTTTTCGATACGGTGCAAACAAGACTATGGCAGGCTCATGTAAAAAACACCTCGCATTACAACTTGCGTCGCAAGTTTGCCGAGTTTAACGTTGGGGACGTGGTCATGAAACGCGCTTATTTTTTAAGTGACAAAGGAAACAAATTCACGAAAAAATTAGCTCCTAAATTCATTAAGGCAAAGATCATAGCCAAGAAATCACCTTTAGTCTACATCCTTGAGGATATGACGGGAAAAAACATAGGATCCTGGCATATAAAAGACCTAAAATTGGTAGGCCTCAATACATAGTAATAAACTTTAACTTAACTTCAACTCTGTTCACTTCACAGTAGTTAACTTCCATTTGAAATCTTTCTATTTAATGAAACTTTTAACTTAACATATCTGAGCGGTTGCAACTCATTAAATAAGCCTTTGCAGGAGCGGGTGGATACTCCTTAAATAAGCCTTAATCCAATTTCAAATTTAATAACCCAGTAGACTTCTTTGACTTTTGCGTACTTGCTTGTAAGCGGTTACAGCTGCTAGCACGTCTGTTTTGCGCGAGTATCACGTCAACTACGGACATGATACTCTCACACACCTGATAGGATGCGGACTCACCTCATGTAAAGGTGGTCTGTTAGATTTGATAGGATACGATGAGATGAGGGATGAATGAGGACGAATAAAAGGGGTCGTAAATCAGATGAGAGGTATAGTAGGAGTAAAGGATTTTTACTGAGGTAAAAACCCTAACCAAGCGGGGGGGTATTGTAACGTAGTAGAAACTCAAAAATGTTTCTATCGTTACTTTGTTTACATAGACAGATTCAACGCTTACAATCTAGTCAAATGTCAAAATAAACGCCACAGATTATGTAAAATCATTAGGGCATTCTCGTTACTAAACGACTAAATTAGCTGTGTTCCAGTGAAATGCGCACCGCGTTCCGTGTATCCGCACTAGTGAGTGTGGACTTGTCTATGCGTGGGCGCGGGTATATAGGTCATCGCCCCAATGACCAGCTCTTTTTACTGCTACCGAAAATCAGACGCGTTCACCGGCATTTTATCCACCGTGACCTCATACGTGATCTAGAATATTCGGCTTGAAGCAGGCTGTTTAACTCGTTTCTTTAACGACATAACCTAAAAGTGATTTTATAACCCCAATACTGGGTAAGTTGTTGAACAGTAATCGTTTTCTTATTTTCCTTGCACCATCTAGCTACGTGGATTCGAGATGTGAATCCACCCTTCATCATTCTTTTTGCTTTGCACATTTAATTTTGTAAAAACATGTAGCTTTCAGCTGAGTGTATTTTGACATTGTGTTTTCCTTCATGACACTCAAAATGTGCAACTCATGTCGTGCCTTCCATCACTACCTTGTAAACTCCGTACTGATTGTGACTACCACACATCACCTGCATGGCGCATGGGTACTCCCCGCTTTGCTTACGCCTTGGTGTCACAATCAGCGGAGATGACCATCAGCCATCTCGTGACACGCTGGACGTTTTTTCCAGGGTCCAAAGTTCCGGCTGAGACATCCAAAGTTCCGGCTGAGACATCCAAAGTTCCGGCTGAGACATCCAAAGTTCTGGCGGACATCTAAGGTTCCGGCTGACATCTTCCGGCTGAGAACCAGATACGGATAGCTGTACGTTAGTACCGGCTTACCGGTTATCAGCGGGCCAGCGTCGGGTACTTTTTTTTACCTGCGTGGCCGCTACCGACATCTTCGGGTCGGCGCGAACACCTGCCGACCGTCACCCTTCCTGGCGTCACCAGCGTGGCACACCGCTACGGTCTTCGTCGCACCGGGCTGAGCCAGGAGAGTACCGCGCTAACCCCCAGGCGGGCTTGGAGAAAATAGTGACCATAGACCTTCCCACACCCGTGTAAAATTGTTATAATTATATTTTTATGTTGACAAGGTTTCGTGGTTTTAATTAACCTTCCCCACGAAAACCCCATCTGTCACAAGAGATGTCAGCAAAATGAAGGGCCGAAGCCTGCCGGGGCTGCGTCTGTTGGAAAGAGATACCGCGGCCCCGGAACATAAAAGGCGAGGAAGGAACGTGGATGGGTTTTAGTCAGTAAAAGTCTCACACTCCGTCTCGCTCCGCCCAGAGTGGGCGAAGTCATTTGATGGAGGTATTCCTCAGCGCAACCATCTAGCGCAACTAAATTATTCCTCGGAGCGCAACCGATTGGCACAGTTTCCACCAAAGCTGAGAGAAGAGGAGCGGAGAGGAAATGTGCAAGATTCGAGCAATCACATTGGTTGAAGTCTTCATCGCGTCTTTCGTCTTTTCAGTGATTGGTCGAATCGTGAACATCTCTCCGCTTTGGTGGAAACCGGTCCTAAAAGTACCAAAACTCAACCTAATTTGTTAATAAAAACCTTTCACCGTGTGATTTACAAATAAAATTGTGGGTATTTGATAAAACGGCGCTAACGAGCTGCGTCGGGGGAAATGGTGACATTATAATAATTTGAGAATTTGACTCCACTTTGTTGTTACTTGATTTTTATTACAGCATTATGATATGTCATTTGAGAGTTTCTCGGGTATGATTGATTCGTTTACTCTTGATTTGTGAGTTGTGTTTTTAATATAATAAGATGTATCGCTACAATGTTGGGAAAGAAAAATAAGTATGAAAAAAATCTGATTATATTGTCTTGGAATCTACTCGTTTTGTAATTTAAATCTATACTAATATATTGCAAGAGGTAAAAGGAGATCACCCAGATTGGGCTATTTTCTAAAGTTAACGACCAACCAAAATAATACTAGTTTGGATGAAGCAGAACATCAAACATTTTTATTGGAACACCAAAGTCGTAAGTTAATTCACCGAGAAGTTATTCAACCACAAAATATCTGAGATCAACCAGATTAAGGTATTTTTTTTTTGCCGGTCAACTTAAACAAACGCAATAAGTACTTAAATAGAGGTTTTTATTCCCCTTTTTTATTCCCGGTCTTTTTCACGTTCTCTCCGGTCTTCCAGGTATTCCCGTTCTTCCCGGTCTTCCCGGATTTGTTCCCGTTTTTCCCGGTCTTCCTCCCAAGTTCTACAAATTAGCTACGCAAGCTAAGCAAGCTAGCTTAGAACAACTTTGCTATTTCCTCTACATTCCTCTTTTTACAAGTCTATCCGAATTGCATTTTTTGTTGTGTTTGTAACTCTGGTAATTAAGTAAAGTCTGAGTCATCCGTCAGTCGTTTAGTAATGAAGTAAGAATGTGCTGAATCATGAAGGTTCGTCCATTAGGGCCACTTCTGTAGAACTGGTTGTTTTGACCCAAATCTGGATAGATCTAAAGTTAAGCCAGAAAGGGTTCAACTTGTCACGAAACTTTGACAAGAGACGAAATATATCTATTGATTGTTGACTTAGATTTTATTTTCAGAGGACTTAGACACAGTTTATTCTAAAAGTGATAAAAATGATGCAAAACATAAAATCAATAGGATTGTCATAAGCTACCAAAACCTCGTTGAAAGTTTTTGAAGTGTAAACGTCTCTAGGCGCTTTGAGCACTTTTGAAATGAACAAAAATCATGGAACCTGCGTGCCCGTCACGTAAGCTTTTTGGAGCACTCGTAGCCGATCCGCTACGGCTGCGGCATTCGGAACTAGTTTTTACTTCCATTGGCAGTAACCAAAGACTGCCTCGCATGATTTTTGGATAGAAAAGGTGTTAAACACCTCCTAACGAAACCGAAAGGCACTTATTTTCCTCATCATTGCGATCATTTTTTTGTTGCACACCATAACTGGGAACCTTCTAGTTACGGAGATATTGGGGGTCAAAGTTCCACCTTTTCGACAAGTTCTTTTTAATGTAATATTTTACTTTAAACATCTCTATGCCCCCTGTACTATTCAATCCATCCATCAGCACAATGTGTTAAGTGCGTTACATTGAGTTTTACCACAAAACATGATTTTTCACCCCAAAGATAAATTGTTTCCCAGCTATATTTTTTCCGTAAAGTTACTTAGTTTGATGTAGAGAATGCTTGGTTGACGGCTTCGTGATGAGGTGGTTTACACCCTGTATAAAACTATTTAAAAGCCCTATTATTGTCTAAGCTCTCTGCACAATGCTGGTGTGCATTGTGTTTTTTTCCTGTACTCAACTGTTAAGTAAGTTGAGACCTCGAATTGTACTGATAACTTTCTCACTAACTTGCTTGGGTTTATATAGGAATTAAGTTAAGTTTAACTAAGTGAAAAAGTCTGAAACAAAGCTAAATAAAGAAAATGACTCACACGAGCATTTCACTTTATTTACTGAACTTTATTTAAGACTTTTTCACTTAGGTTAGATAAAGCTAAGTATGCGTGTCACAAATGTAGATATTATTCTCATCTTATAACAAAAACAACAATACATCTTTTTGGTCCTTCTTCCGACTTCCTGTACAAAAGGACGTGCACACTTCTCAACAAACACCGAAGAAAAACCTCAGATATATTGCTAACATTTGCGTTACACCGACCTGATACAAAACCTTATCTGCTGTTATAAATCTTCGCGCATAACTCATTCGCAGGTGCACTGGACTCGACTATAAAGGTTATGTCTCTAGGGTGGAAAGAGTAATATTTTACGTGACTACGGCATTTGTTGGTAGCGACTTCATTTAGTTAGTAGATGTTATTATCATATTTTTTGTTAGATGCGTGTGTGTGGTGGCGTTTTTAGTATGGGAACGTGCGTTTTTTGGATAAACGCGATTTTTTTCGTTTCCTTAAGAATATTTGCTCGTATATTTTCTTTTGCGTTGTGGAGTTCGTGGCTGAATTTAAACTGACTCTAAGGGCCTTATCACACTAGCGAATTTTGAGCGAATAGAACGTGGGGCGAGTGCGCAGCGAGAAAGGCTAGTTTTCCATTTATGTTTTAGATATTGGTTTCAATCCGTTCTCATTTTACTGTACTTGATAACGTACGTGGGAGTTGACGACAAAAAAACAAATAAATTGGAAGGTTCAACTCGCGAGCACTCGCGAGATTCACAGTCGCCGGTTGACGAATATGCCACAGGTTGCGTCCCACACCAGAGACCTACCCATATTCCAAAGAAACATCGTCACGTATAAATTATTAGATATTCCTCTCTTAACTGACACAAACAAGCGTAGCTGTTAGGTTTCAAATTGGTTTTTACAGATACTTTCTATTTGTCATCTTTGTCTAAAAACTTGATGAGGTAGGTGGATTCTGCATACACTAAAGTAACCGAAATAATTATTCAGTTATTAATAAATAAATGTCACTGTATTTTAGTTTAAATAGGTTTACACTTCATTGAACACAATTATTTGGATTCCCATATCGTTTATTGTTACGTTCAATAAAATAGTTTACATTCTACAGTCATTAGCATTTTGTACTACTGAATTTGATCAAACAGTTAATTAATGTAATATTATTTTATTGCCTAAGCGTATATTATTGTGTTCGAGCATAATTTATTAATTGTTGTAGTGGTTTCACCTTGTTTTGTGTCAATGATTTGATTACGTTTCGTCAAACTTAAAAGAATTAATATTCTACCGATTGTTTACAACATAACTTTATTGAACCCATTGCATACTAAGTTACCTCCGTCCCTCAGAAAGCACGTTAAGCCGTTGGTCCCAGCTGTTATTCGCAGATCTTTGACAGTCCTCAGTGGCCCTAAAGTCTGACAACCAGTCTTACCAAAGGGTATCGTGTTACCCAGTACTAATTGGGTTGTAGAGGTCAAATAGTCAGTCGCTCTCCTGCTGCATGCTATGGAGGGAAGTGGAAATTACAGTTTTTTCCTACACCTTTGCTATACTTCTCTGATTAATTTCGTTGCGGGATCCAAGGCAGCTTAATTCATTCTCTGAGACTTCCTCGAGCTTCATTGTCTCGGCGCTTTTCTGTTGGTTGCCACTGTTGATTCTGGCTTTCAGGAGTTACAGTGGTTTGAGAATAGTTGGGTGGGTTTGTCCCTTAAAAAAATGCCGTCGCTCTATGTAAAATACCAGTATCCAGCTGCATCCAGTTAGACTGTGGCAAGTCGATCCCAAGATTATAGTCAAAAAAGGTTAGTTTTTTTTTTTTTTTGGTATGGGCATTTCGCAGTTCAGTCTGAGAAGACTGGCTTCTGCTTAACCGGGCAAGTCCTGTGGATGTCTTGAATTGAAGGCCTCCAGCTAGGGCAAAAATGACTATAAACTAAGCGACAGCGCTCTAAGGGCACCCCCTGTGGGGTACGAACCTCGGCTTAGGGCGTCGCTGGGGGCAGCAAAGGGACAGGCTGGATCTGGTTGTCTTTATTTAGGGACTGTTTTATTACTACAGGCTCAGCATCGCGGGCTGGCTCGAGCAAGGGTCGGGGAGGCAAAAAAGGTTAGGCAGATGACGAACGTTTTATAGAACTGTAGGTAATAAGCATAGATCGGAGTAGGTAGATTGATTTTTGGTACTTGTATCATAAATGTACACAGAAAAAATAACATGGATAAGCCATTATTCCGGAAGGTAATGTCGGTATTAATTATAATATTTAATTGAATCCGGAAAGATTCAATTAAATATTGTTAATGTTGGTAGTGATATCATTACTATTCAATTCAAAATTTAAAGGAAATTATGAAAACTTAATTAATTTATTATTTATCTGTTGAATAATAAAATCAATCGAACTCCGATTGAAGAATTAATATTTTTAATTATTTTTTTCTTTTTATGGCCACAACTTTTTTTAAACTGTTACACTTAAACAAAATATAATCAACCGATTCCAGAGGAATGTCCATATTAATCGGACGTTTCGGATCAATTACCCCAATTTAATCTACCTACTCCGACCTCTGGTAATAAGCCTTAGAGATTTAATCACCCGCCTTCTAAAGATATACATATACACAATATCTATTAAAAGCTAGAAATAATAGTAACACTTACTCCAACACTTTCAAAAGCAGTTTGGTATTCTTCGTCACATAACATTCACATAGTAGTGCTTCCTAAGTACAGAGCGCCATGAATTTCATTTGTTATGAGCTGATCGCAAAGTTTCAGAAGGGAACCTTGCAAATGACTTCAAGTTTCCGGCCAGAACCGAGCACGTAGTAAAAATGTCGACGTAGTTAATTTGCGACTAATTTTACGCTTACTAATGCCGAGTGCGAAATATTCCTACATATTTATCTATATACACTCGAGAGCAATGAATCCGGGTCACTTAAAGAATGTTAAAAATCTCGGAAACTAAAAATGATAGGTTAATGCAATAAATTGTATTTAATAGACTATGTAATACTCCTTAAATGAAAGTAAAAAAAATATGAGTCACCATACATTTTATTAACACAAAATTACATAAAGAAAAAAACTGCTGATCTCTCCTTAAAACAAAAATAGGAAACATGAAATTTTTGAACTTTATTACGATTTTCTTGAATTTTAATACTTCGTATTGCCTCCTCGTGCTTCCATTACTGCGTTTACGCGGTTTGGCATGCTGTACACCAAGTTCCTTATACGATTTTGGGGAATATTCTCCCATTCCTCTGTGAGAGCAATTTTGAGCTCACGAAGCGTGATTGGGGGAGGGTTTCGTTGTTTTACGCATCTGCCTAGCTCGTCCCAAGCATGCTCGATCGGGTTGATATCCGGGCTGCGCGCTGGCCACTCCATACGAGTAATGTTCATCTCTTGAAGGTAGTCATTCACAATCCTACCTGTATGAGGTCGGGCATTGTCATGCATAAATATAGCATCCTCACCTAAATTGACCATAAATGGACCAACGTGATCATTGAGGATTTCTTCCACATATCTTACGCTAGTTAAAGAGCCGTTTTCTATGATCACCAGCTCTGTGCGACTTTCAGAAGAAATTCCGGCCCACACAAGTACAGACCCACCACCGTAGGCTACTTTTTCTTCGATGCATGCTTGCTTGAATCTTTCCCCTGGTCTTCGATACACTCTGTGTCTTCCATCGTGCTTGTAGAGCATAAATTTTGATTCGTCGGAGAACATAACTTTTGACCAATCTTCAATACTCCAATTTACGTGGCTCTGGGCATATCTTAGTCTTGAAATACGATGCCCACGCTCCAGTTTAGGGCCGTTTGCAGGTCTAAGGGGTTTTAAGTTAGATTCAGCAAGCCGACGTCTTACTGTCCATGCACTTGGGTTACTTCCTCCGAGGCGTCGAAACTGATTTGTGAGTTCAGTTCCTGTGAGAAAGCGATTTCGAAGCATGGTGTTCACCAAGTATCGGTCTTCTCGTGCTGTGGTACACCTGGTTCTGCCCGTTCCTGGTCTGCGTAGGTTAGAACCAGTTTCTTCGTAACGTCGGAGAACTCTTTGTACTGTTGACAGCGACACACCGACAGTCCTGGCTGTATCGCGCTGACTCCGGCCGGTTTCCAGCATTGTAAGTATTCTGGTGCATTCTTCAGGCGTAAGCGACATAATTTCAGCTTGAATAATGAATATAGAGCACTATCAACATGGTTTATGTACCCACATATATGACAGATTACAAACAAAAGCAAAACCAAATGCTGTAATTTCGTAGTTCCATCTTCGAAAGTGGCCCCTTTTCAAATTTGATTTTTTATGATATAACTTTACAATAACTAAGAAGTTTTAATACCTTCATTTAAGGAGTATTACATTGTCTATTAAATACAATTTATTGCATTAACCTAGCATTTTTAGTTTCCGAGATTTTTAGGATTCTTTAAGTGACCCGGATTCATTGCTCTCGAGTGTATATAAAAATACAACCTTATTTTTTGTTTATACTAAACCCGAAAAGGGGTCATTGTACTCATCATTTTGAACAACTTTTTCTATGGGACGAACCCTGAAATCGCGAAAAAAAAATCAGCTGTTCCCTACATTTTGACGAGTTATGCGAACATAAATGTAGGGAACAGCTGATTTTTTTTTCGCGATTTCAGGGTTCGTCCCATAGAAAAAGTTGTTCAAAATGATGAGTACAATGACCCCTTTTCGGGTTTAGTATAAACAAAAAATAACCCTGTATATAAAAGAAAGTCGTGTTAGTTACTCCACTTATAACTCAAGAACGGCTGAACCGATTTAGCTGAAAATTGTCAGGGAGGTAGTTTAGAGCCAAGAGAAGGACATAGGACTTTTTATCCCATTAGGTAGTAGTAGGTAGGTAGTAGGTAGTAGTAGGTAGGTAGTAATTTTGACGCAAACGAAGTTGCGTGGGTCAGCTAGTATTGAATAATAGTGAATGTCACTCGGTTTCACCCGCGTACGGTGATAAAATATAGCCTATTATATGTTACTAGCTTCTGCCCGCGACTTCATTCGCGTGAAGTTTTGATACCGCAACGCATCACCTGCTCAACGGCCGCTTGCAACATTTCATATTGCTGCACCGCTCCTTTTGGTCATAGCGTGATGTTATGTAGCCTATAAACTTCCTCGATTAATTGACTATCCAACGAAAAAGATTTTTTCAGTTCGAGCCGGTAGTTCCTGAGATTAGCGCGTTCAACCAAACAAAAAAATGACACCAAAAGGCTCACCCGTTATTGCATGGGACTTAAACATAACTTTGACGACCCGAATAGCGCAGCGGTAGTCAGCCTGCCTTACGTTCTTAGGGTCCCGGGTTCGAATCCCGGTAGGAGCAAAGGTTTGTGTGATGAACATGGACATTTGTTTCCGAGTCATGGATGTTTATATGTATAATAAGTATGTATTTACAAACAAAAAGTATCCATGTAGTATATCAACTGTCTGGTGACCACGATACAAGCCTTGCTTAGTTAGTGGCACTAGATGGTGCTGCGTGTAATGTCCAGCAATATTTAAATTTATTGTGAATAAATGTAGTTGTAGCTACTACTAAGTTCACCTCTGCCTAACCCTTCGGGGATAAAAGGCGTGATGTTATGTAAAACATAGAGGTAACATTAACTTACATCACAATTGAGTCAATACTGTGTGAAAATAGAACATTGTGAAGAAAGTAGCACATCCAAGAATAAATAAATCCAAGAAAGGCCTTTTCTTACATTCCCGCGACGAAAATTATGCAATTTTGGCTCGCAAAATAGGCACAATAGAAAGATCTCCGAACCTCACTTGCCAAAAAAATAAAAACGACGTAATATACCATTCCAGTTTCCCAAAAAAACCGAACAGACCCACAACTGATATAATAACGAAATAACAATTTCCAACCACAAACAGGAAGATATTTGCTAAAGAAAATTGCCAAGAATGAGATCAAAATATTCGTCAACAAGGTCCTTCGGAATGTGACGTCTCAACATGGCCGGAAATTGAAAATGTTCGTACACGTCAGTCGATGGCCGCTGCGAGACTTTCTCCCCTCAATTCTATGGATCACACGACATTTGTTACCCACTTCGGATTAAGCATCAATCAATTTGTAACTTTAGATCTGTGTGTGTGTTGTAAAATGGCATTTTGATGGATATTTGTTTGAGCTTTTTAGAGAATTGTTTTTGGTTTTTATTTGAATTGGATGTGTGCGAATTTGTTATTGAGATATTGGGAATGGTATCAACTGACATGATGTTAAAAAGCCTGTGAAGGCTCGACACAAATAGAAAAATATCACGTTAGATATCCCGTAAGTGACAATATAAGTTGAGTTTTAAACCGTAAAAGCCTAAAACAGTGTTAGAGAAATATCTTCCAAAATCCTGGATTGAGAAAACACTAAGTTTTTACTATGAGTCTTGCCAATCTCCACATTCTTAAGCTAGCCTCAACCAGTCTTGCAACTCCATTCGAGTTAAAAAAAAATAACAACTTTTATCTTTTATGCAATTACAAAGCTACTAAGTCAATACTGAATTAAAGTACCTAACGTAAGCTATCAAAAATAACGAGTAGAAATGGTTTTATCGATTAGCGCGTTCAACCAAACAGACAAACTTTTCTGCTTTAGAAAAGATATTGAATTAAAGTTTTGTAAATAAGATTTTGAGTCCCTAACTCGCTATATTAAAATGTACGCTCAGCGTCGTGTCTCGGTGTGGATTGACCCTTGACCCGGTGAACAAACTTATTATAAAGAACTCAGAACATTAGCAAGACATTGTTTAAAACCCCTTTCCCTAAGGAACCCTAGAAGTCTCAAATAAACTTGAGTATTGGGTAATCCAGGTAAATCCCATACAATTGTCTTCACAAAGAAATCCGATCCCCTGCTACTTTATCCTCGGCGCTTCTTTCCATGAAACAAAGTTTTACGTTGTAAAGAAAATTTTATGCAGCTTTCGTTTTTTATCAATGCGGTGCTTTTCCACCAACCTGGTGGAAAAGCACCCGGTCACCTGGGGGCCTAAAATGGCCGCTTTATCAAAATCATAATAGGGTATTAATATGAATTACGTTAAAACATTATTAAAATGGTTAAACAGTTACACTTCATAATATTAAAATGCCTGTGACCATTTGGATAATTTTTGTAGGTAAACTTATATTGTCACTTACGGGATATCTTCCGTGATTATTTTTAATGTTGAGCACCCGATATTTCGACGCTGTTGCAAGCGCCATGATCGCGGGTAAGAGCGGGCGGGCGGGATAAGTTTAGTTTTAAACCGTGAAAGCCTAAAACAGTGTTTAATTTTTGTAGGTTATTTTGGACCCCCAGATACCCATCGTATCTTTTTAGCTGCACAATACAGAAATTGAACAAAGAAAGTGTTATATCAGACTCACGGCCATATTTTTTGCCAACTCATAAGTATCATTATCAGCCTATTAACGTTCCCACTGCTGGGACTCAGGCCTCCTTCCTATGAGAGAGAATGGGCAATAATCCAACACGCGGGCCCAGTGCGGATTGGTAGATGTCACATGGCTTAAATTTTTAGTTCTAGAACATGCCGGTTTCCTCACGATGTTTTCCTTTACCGTTTTGAGAGCAGTGGTGATGAAATAAATTTCCCAAAGTAATGTGCCTGTCTGGGTTCGAACTCACGACTCACTGTTCGTAAGTCGGGGCCGCCACCATTGGGCTACCGCTGCTCTCTCATTAGTAAACTCAGTACAAAAACACAATGAGATATTTTTATTATTTTTACCCAAATACTAAGGAAGGTTTCGAATTCAAATAAAAAAAAATATGTATTCTTTAGATCGGCTTCAAAATACTGGTCTATTTTTCCTAAACCATGTTTATATTATAGTTGCATTTCTATACCTACAACTACATTAGATACATGTTACCACAGAAGTTTTGTCTGTGAACCTACATTTTATTTAATTGAACCCATTACAGTTTTTGTCTACCAATTTGCATTTAAATCGACTATCAAAAATTAGCCCCATCGCTAAAAAAGAATTCTCCAGAAAAACACTTGGCCAAGCGCATTCATCTTGATAACGGTGATGTGAAAAAACTTTCAAAAAAGGGGCAACTTATCCTCAAGCAAAGCGGAAAACTTTTCAATCGGTTATGGGCGAATCCATTAAGATGAATCGTTGAATTTTCAGTTTTCTATCAGACCGCAACTTTGTCTGCAAAGTATTCGAAAGAATATGCAAATGTTGTCAGCATCGAGTTGGTTAAGTATGGAAGGTATGGTCGCATAAATGCATACCCGCGATGTTTATGGATTAATAAATTAAAGGAGTGATCTACAATAGCGTAAGCAGTATTACTCCATATTATTACCAATTCTATTCCTGTAGGAGTGTGTCATAATCCACCACGCAAGCCCAGTGCGTGTTGGTGAATGCTATGCCGTTTTCCACATGATATTTTTTCAACATTTTAAGAGTGTTACTGTTGAAACATGTGCATACTATGGTCTCCAGTAATTGAAGGAACTGTTGTTGAAAGAATTGTGACATTAATGGTACCTTATTATATTGTATTGGTTAGCCATTACACAAAACCGCAAAAAATGGAGAGATTTGGAAGTAACCTGCATTCAGTATTGAGTAACTAAAGGTTAAGGAAGAAGAAAATCTATGAATCTGTGTATCCTTTGTTGGAGAAATAAATAAGAGCACCGTTGATGAAATCAATAAACACAATGTTCTTGCGTGAATTCAAACCAACAATAGTACAGTCGTAAATCGGAACGTTACCACAGCCGCAGCATTTCTCTACGAAGCTAATGTGAGTTACACATTTCACATTCCTTGTTTGCTTACATACCAAGCTTTAGGTTTTTAAACGTAAGCCTTGTATGTGACCTAATGTTTGAGACGTTTGAGTCTGGTGCCAGCATGATGGATGGCTTATGTTAAGTTCGTATTGTCCAGGTCGAACTGCATTTTAGTATACGTACGTACGTGCGTGCTTTGCCGCAACATTAACAGTTAGAAGTAGCCTAGACTAGTAGTAAGCTCTATCAGAGCGTTTCGTATTTCTCCAAGTACTTTCAACAATAAGTATTATAAGCTTCAGTAGCTTATGTACAAAGCACTTTTGACTGTTCTTACGTCAGACCCTATGTTTTTTTATGAATAGTAAACAAAATAAAGATTTTTTTATTTTATTTTATCTAACAAATAAATGACAAATGGCGAACATATTCATTTATTTATGAAAGGATTCAGTTCATTCAAGACATCAAGCAATAACCAGCCTCCATCAATAACTTACCCCAGAAACAATATTGTTCAGTAACAACATTAATTACCCACTTTAATTAAAAACTAAACCAGCACTTGGGCGTACACGCAACGCATACAGATGAGGAGCAAACAAAATTGTACACAATTAGGGAACCAAATGAACTCCGGCTGAAATGCTAATGTGTCCCGAAACTCATACTGTTTCACTACAAAGCAAATATGCCGTCTAGTTCCCGGTATCTTTGTACAGAAGTATCAGTTTGGTTTGAATGGAATAATATGAGTGAAGTGGTGATTAAAGGCAGTTCTTTTGGTGTTGCGTCTGTAAAATATCGGTGGGCTGCATTTTGGTAATTGATAGCAAAACAAGCACGTACGCTCGTAGCTTAAGGCGATTACATGAGCTAAATGCGAGTTTAATAACGACTAAAAGTATAAAATTCACAGCTATAAACAAAACCAGAAAAATATATGATATTCTTCAGGATATATGCTAGTATGATAGTAAAATATCGCTGAACATTAACACACAGCGCCATCTTGTGCCACACTAAGCAAGGCTTGTGTCGTGGACACCAGATAGTTAATAAACTACATATATACTTTTTTTGTTTGTAAATACATACTTATTATACATATAAACATCCATGACTGGAAACAAATGTCCATTGCTCATCACACAAACATTTGCTCCTACCGGGATTCGAACCCAGGACCCCATGAACACAAGGCAACTACACTACCACTACGCCATTCGAGTCGTCAAAATAGTGTTTTGAAAACATAATACTTTTAATTTGACCCGATAAAAAAATCACGAACTTATCTCTAAAAAATTCTTTCAACCAAAAAAAACATAGTAATATACATGCGATCATTCTGATTTTCTGGCAAATAATTTTACAAGCAATATATTAGCATTATAGCGTTGTAGTTTTTTAGTCCAATCAATAGATTTTTTGTAAATCGATCGAAATCACTAATTTCGCACAATTTGGCCCGCAATGACTGACGTAACAACCACTTTGTAGTGCAAGCTGAACTTATTTTAGATCCTGAGGCGCACTCTACCGCTCGCATTGCACCTTTGTAGATACAAGAGTGCTATGCGAGCGGTAGAATGCGCCGTACTAACACCATTGTAGAGACATTGTAGAACCTTAGGCTGTATTGCGTGGGCCTCTTTCGGGGGTACAGCAGCGCTAAAACCGCTTGTACATTTACTGTAGAACTTATCCATGGAGGCTATGCCGTTATTATAAACCTCTAACCGGCCGCTGTATGGCTTGATAAAGAGCTTGTGTGCTAGGGTATTGTGTTTATGTGGTCATAACCTGCAACGTATATGCGAAAGATAATTGTATAACATTTAAAAGCTCCTGGAAATGGGTGCTTCTATAACAAACAAAAAAATATACAATAAACAATGTTTTCTTTTATTCATTTGTTTTAACAGGTAAAACCCAAGCTAACAAAAGTAGTCATTAAAGCAAATTGTCCAATTGTGTTGTGTGCTGTAACAACTTCATGTTTACGATTCATCATCATCGTTTTCTTGACCTTATCCAAATTGATTTGTATTTGTTACATTTGTTGACATGTATATTTCTTTTAAAACTTCTCTATCATTCGTCATCTCAGCAGTCACCTTCTTTCAAACTATGTCACCCTTCACACTTTTGATCTTCTTCTACTCTTATAGTCATCAACATTCAGACATAAAACTTTCCTCGTTTTACTTTTTCTTCATTTTTATGATTATGGTGTCATTTTCCAAACTGGATATTGTATATTGCTTTAACTCCTTACTAATTTTTTCATAAAATAATTGAAAAGTATTCATAGGAACTTTCGTACTTATTCGGAAGGGTAACTAAAACAGTTATTCCCCATAAGGATAAACACGACAAAAATCCAGAAACGGATCAAAAGCGTTTCAAAATAGTTTATCGCCTTCGAAATTCGACTCAACGCCTTCCAAAAGATTCTCAGATAAATCGATGTGGTAAATAAAAGAGTTTGCGGAGGACACTTCAGATCAAAGGTGAAAGGTGGATGGCCACTCTTCGTGAGGGAATCGTCGAATCATCCGTACAAAAGCCGATTGTTGCCGAATAATCCCGATTGTTGGTTTTCGAATTTAGAGTTTGTGAGATCCTTTTTTGTTGTTGACATAAATGACTTTCATTTTTTTTTTATTTCTGTCTTTGAAGGTTTATTAGCTAGTATGGCAGTTTTTAATCACTGTCGTTTTTAATTAACGTGAAATAAATTTAAGCCCACACAAAACATAGAAAAATGTATTCTCAACTAAAAATAATGGGAATGTACTTATCATTTCCTCGTCTATTCAAGGTGGTTCGAAAAAGTAAACCCTTGAAATGGCAAATTATCAAAAACTTTAGTCCTAACCTAGATTATGTTTAACCAAACTGAGACAATTGTAATTTTTTTAAAGTCAACCTATTCTTCAGTTAATTTTAACCTCCTTTTTACAAAACAGCTACTGAAACTCTCTTGTGTACACCTATTAGCTAGTTTAAAGCAGCTTACATTTTCTGCTAACAGCTTGTAGTGGTGAAAACTTTAAGGAAAACTCTCTTTTAAACTGGCTACCTATTAGACTAGTTTTCTCAAATGAAACTTTCCTTAAAGACATGTAATTCCAAGGCTAAGTTGTAGAACTTTTATCTTTGGAGCAGGTTTGAAAATGTTTCTTACTTTGTAAGGCATATTACTAATTTCATTGTCACCCCTTACCAACTATACGGAAAGTTAAGGAAACTCCAAACACTAGTGTTGGAAACTTGTGAACTCTGACTTAAATCGTCTGTACTTACAGTTCAAGGGTGTAAGCTTCAACAGGATGAAATGTTACTCACTGTTTGGCTATCCGACTGTGTGATCGAGGTTTTAAATCCTTTCTAAAATAGTTGCATGATGCTTTATCAATTTTTTTTTCTATAATAAAATCGTAGGAAAATAAATTTAATTAACAATTACAATGTACAGGAAACAAATTGCAATTAAAGGTATAATGTTTGACGTATACTTTAGTAACAATACTGTTTCAAGCGTTTTTAATTCGTCAATTGTTAGAACTTGCAGGCCGTAAAAAAACAGGGTACTTATAAAAGCCAAACCCCAAGCAAAGATATTAGCTTTGAGATACCTCCTACGGATATCTCCTGGGAAAACTTTGACAAGGTCCACGTAAAATAAATCAAAAATCAAAATCAAAATATTTTATTTCACATAGGCCTGGAGGGGCACTTATAAAACGTCGAAAAAGGTGCACGGTTCGCGTTGGTCGATTCCTTGGAGAAGAACCGGCAAGAAACTCCAAGGTTACTCTTTGTCAAATCATTTGGTATTACAATATTATTATGTTTCATTACAGCATTAGTACTAAAGTATGGGGGGACAGCGTAGGCCCGACAAGGAATATTTAACAAAAGTTAAACAGCATCCGGGAATCGGGAAATGACAGATGACAACCAACCAATGAACCCCCACTACCCCTAAGTAATTTAATAGAAATTGAAATACACCTTTAATCCATGTGCTCGGGTAGATGGGATCAAGAAAGCCGTAATAATCTAAAAAGTCCCATGAATATAATAGGAAGTTTACTGAAATGGAATTGAGATAGACGTAGTTTCGGTAGTTGCGAAATTTTTGAAGCACGCACCAAGAAACTAAACCATATAAAGGGTGTAAAACACCTCTTAACGAATACAAAAGGTACTTGTTCTACTCGTCATTTTGATCATTTTTTTGTTCTACACTATACCTGGAAACCTTCTAGTTACGGAGATATTGGGGCTCAAAGTTGCAAGATTTTGACAAGCTTTTTTTTAAATACCGCTTTTAATCGCATGATTTTTAAATATCTCTACGACCCCCGTACTATTCAATCCATCCATCCGCACAATGTTTTGAGTGTGTAACATTGAGTTATACCACAAAACATGATTTATAACCTCAAAAAAAAAATTGTTTCCCAGCAATATTTTTTGCGATGTACAGAATGTTTGGTTAACGGCTTTGTGATGACGTGGTTTACACCCTGTATAACGCAACAGTTGTCAGCACATGTATGTGTAATCGCAGAGAGAAAAAAATAAGTTTCCCATTTCAAGTAGTCTTGATACACTGTAGAGTTTTGAATGTTGGTGTCGTTGTCAGTCATGGCGAATGTCACTTGCACAGTTTAAATCCCGTCACATTTAATAAATATTTAAAAAAGTTTTTTTTTTTTTTAGTAGCTTGGCGTTAAGCACTGTCACACGCGATGTTGCTTATAAATTAATATTAGCTGACCCACGCAACTTTGTCTGCGTCACATAAGTGAAAAAAACGAAAGGAAAAAAACATCCCCTTTTTTTCAACATTTTTCATTCCTGCTCCGCTCTTAGTGGTCCTAGCGTGATGTTATATAGCCTAAAGCCACAAAAAACAAACAAACAAACTATTCTGCTTTATAATATTAAGTATAGAAGTATAGATTATGTTAATAGTAAATTCAGTATTTTTGTTCATTTGAATTTGATAATGAACGATTAATTAGCCTTAATGAGAAAACTTACGATAAAAAAGCAGGAAGTTCATTAATTTAACAATAGCGCAGTGGTTACTTGTTATTGGTTGCGGGTTCGAATCCAGGCGGGCGTATGACATGTGTCATCTCCCAACCGGCATTGGGCCTGCGTGGTGGAGTACAGCCCACTCCTCATAGAGACGACGCGTGTGTCCCAGCAGTGGGAAATTTATAAGCTGATCATATAATCGATATTAATCCAAAGAGTGTTAATATAACCTTAACGAAAGCAGAAAGGCACTTGTTCTCATCGACATTCGATACTTTTTGTTCTGCACCACACCTGGGAACCTTCTAGTTACTGCGATATTGGAGATCAAAGTTCCGACGATTTCAAGTTTTTTTGAATACTAGCTTTTAAGGCGATTAGACGAGCTAATTTAGCAACTCTATTCGTGGTGATTCAAACTTCGTTTGAAAAACTGTTAGAATAAAGTTCTAATCAACTTGCACTACAAAGTGGTTGTTACGACAGCTCGCGTTTAGCTCATGTAATCGCCTTAAGGTTTTCAACATAACTTTAAATATCTTTATAACCCGTTCACTATTCGGTGCACTCATCAGCACAATTTTTTGAGTGCGTTCTTTTGAGTTTTACCGTTGTTTCGTACCATACGTGTATCCGAACGCACACGTCTTGACATTTCGAGCATCTGACAGCTTTTTTTTTTGACGTTTAGTTCTTGTCGTGATTCATAACGAGTTCACATTGATTTTTGTTGATTGATTGAGATAATTACCGAATCTAAGAAAATCTCCTTTGTTTGCAAGATTTTGGTTGTGATTAATCGTTGATTAGACGAAACGCCCCTAATTGTGTATTAAACCGGGCTTATTTGTTAATTGTCCGCGCCGAATTTGAGGTTGGCTTGGCCCGCGTGTGAAATTGAATAAAACATTAAAATTGTGAAAGTTGACGTGCATTGTGCAGTTGAACTATTATTGTGCTTCGTCCAGACGTGTTATACGCTGCTGGGGCAGCGTCTGTTGAAACATAGTCGGATCTGGTGAACCACTCCACTCACACATCACTTTACACATACCCACACAGACATACAGTACCAGAGCCGGCTTGATCAAGGACTGGTCATCCCCTTCAGCCCACCGGCACCAGGTAAGTTACCTTCATTAAGGGCAATTTGATTTGTCTCCGCGAATCGCGGAAGGTTCGGTCATACCTTGCCCTGGGTTTGGACCGAACATTTGGTAGCAGAGCGTGGTTAGTGAACAAGAAAACCTACCTGTGCCTGATCGATTGGAAGTCTAGAACATTGAACTGATTTGTTGCCGTTGTCAGCCGGGCTCTCACATTTAATTAAAATTAATTGCATTGGCACACATAAGTACCCCCTTTCTGTTGTGCTGGTAATATAAGAATATTGTGTTCAGTGTATTGGTAGATATATGTGTGCTGTGATAGTTTAATATTGTTGATTTATTGTTGTATTGTATTTGACTTGGTTGAAATCATAATAAGGTTTGGTTGCAATGGCCTCGCTGAAGGCTGTAAAGGAGGCGGCCGCTGGTTTGGTCTCACAGCTAAGATGGTTCACCTCAGCTGCGGCCACAGTTGAGCGTGTGGACCTAGAAGAGGTCACGCTTGCTCGATTTGAGCAGTTGAAGGAGAGACTCAACGTTGTGGATGCTTCATTCACCCGCTTCAACGAGCTCATCGGGGATGTGAGTTTGGAGCTGTTGGGCCAGGCAGCCCGTGACAAGGTTGCTGCGGATTATGACCAGATCTTGTCACTGGGGGATACCTTGACTCTGCGAGCCCGCGAAATTTTGAAGAGCCGGATGCCTGTCCAGGCCAAGCAGGAGGCCTCGGTTGCTACGGCCCCCGGCCTATTGAGTAGACTGCCCACTCTGGAGCTGCCACATTTTGATGGTCGCTTGGACCACTGGCTGGACTTC
Source organism: Xestia c-nigrum (assembly GCA_916618015.1). NCBI lineage: Eukaryota > Metazoa > Arthropoda > Insecta > Lepidoptera > Noctuidae > Xestia > Xestia c-nigrum. The sequence goes on along the minus strand of OU745245.1, from coordinate 3,929,310 downwards.
CAGAACTTGTTCGACAGTTTGGTTGATGCGCGCTCGGATCTCAGACCTGCCCAAAAGTTGGCCTATTTGTTGTCAGTCCTGGAAGGTGAGGCCCGAGCCTTGGTGCAGCACTTGTCGGTGACGGATGCAGCCTACCCTACCGCTTTGGAGCTCCTCTCCCGGCGGTATCAGAACAAGCACTGCCTGGCTGATGTGCACATCGGCCAGATTTTGGGCCTACCGGCCATTGCCAGCGTGTTGGCGTTGCGCACCGACCTATTGAACCCATTGGTCTCGGCGACCAACGCCTTGCGACGCTTGCAGTTGCCGGTGGACCAGTGGTCCTATCTGTTGGTGCACATCGTTCTGCGGTTGCTCCCCGCTGACTTGAGGTCCCGCTTTGAGCAGAGGTATGGTGGGGATAATTCCACCCATCTTCCACCTTTTGACGACCTCCTCAAATTCTTGGAAGACGAGTGTCGCTTCATGGACAACACTTGTGGTGCAACGGGGTCGCGCCCATCACCTTCTAGGCCAAGAGACCAGGGACGGACTAGGGCCAAGGGGCCTGTTGATAGTCGCCCCGCCCCACGTTTTGCTGGCACCCGGAGTCGTCCTGATTGCGACTATTGTAAGGCCACGGGACATGATATGGCAAGTTGCCCGGAGTTCTTGGACTTGCACGTGGCCTCCCGTCGCCGAATTGCCAACGCACGCCGCTTGTGCTTTTCTTGTTTGGGGGCTCATTTTCATCGGGACTGCCCCGAGCCCCGCCCGTGTAGAATTTGTAAAGGCGCTCACCTAAAGATTTTGTGCGCCAACGCGAACCGCTCTGGCAGACCAGCTTCTGATGGGGGTTCGCGCAGGGGAGGGTATGACGGCGACAAGCACCGGGCCTCTGGCACGCCGGTTGGGAACCGGGTAGAGGCCCGCAATTTTGATGACCAGTCTCCACCCCCCGCGCAAGCTGAACGGGAGCCGCGCGCGCGCCATTTGGTCTCCCCTCGCAGTGGTGATCGGGAGCCGCGCGCGCGCCATTTGACCTCCCCTCATAGGGACAATTGCACGGCGGCTGCTCGGCAACAATGGCCAGACCAGCACCGCTACCTTTCCCCTCCGCTGGCGGAACGCCCCCGGTTGGAGTCGCGCCCCCCGCCCTTCAGGCATCCGGTGGGATATGCCCTTCCGGCGATGGCGAGCGGCTCGGGGCACCGCGCGGACGAAGCATTTGAATGCTACCCTCGTCGTGAACGACGACAGCCTGGACGCGGCGATCGGTCGCCGCCCAGGCATCGCTAGGAAGTTGGCGCCTGCCCCGCTACAGGACCCCCCCAGATCGAGACGGTTTTGTTGCCAACGGCCTCGGTCAAGGTCTGGGGACCCTTGGGTGACTCGATTGTGGTCCGTGCCATTTTGGACACGGGAGCCCAGGGTTGCCTTTTGTCTTCTTGGTTAGCGGGACAGGTCGGCCTGAATGTGAACGACTTTTCAGGCAAGATTCAGGGAATTGGCAAAACGGCTGTCACCACTGTTGAGGGAAGGACCTGGTTTGAAATCACCCCTGTGAGTTGTCCGTACCCTAAAATTGATGCTCCTGCCCTTGTTCTGCCGAATATATTGGGCAACCATCCCCAATGTCAGTTACCTTTGGATGTTCTACGGTTGACGTCAGGCCTGGATTTGGCTGACCCCCGGTTCGATTCCCCTTGTACGGTTCATTTGCTGTTGGGCTCCGATGTGCTGGGGAGAATAATGTTGGGAAATATGAAGGTCTTGCAGCCGGAGACCCCACAGCGCCACGGGAGGGGCTTGGTGGCTGTCTCAACCATCTTTGGCTTTGCAGTGATGGGCCTAGTGTTGAAAGTTCCCCCTCCACCTGAGCCTGATTTTGTGTTGACATCCGGTTCCGCTCTCTCTGACGCCGTTCAGAGGTTTTGGGAAATTGAGGAGCCCCCTCAGGTGGCCCGCTTGAATCCGGAACACGAGGAGTGCGAGTTGTTCTTTCAGAACAACACCGGTCGACTCCGTTCCGGTCGGCTTGTAACCCGGCTGCCCTTTGTTGCGGTGCGACCACCTCTCGGCCAATCCAGATCCACGGCCGAAAAAAGATTGTTGGCGATGGAGCGTCGCATGAGCAAGGACCCGGTGCTGCGGCAAAAATACGTAGATTTTATGCGTGAATACGCGGACTTGGGACACATGTCGGTGTCAAACTTAGATTGGCGCTCGGTTGAACATTTCTTCCTTCCGCACCACGCGGTCCTCAAGCCATCCACCGGTAAACTGCGCACAGTGTTTGATGGGTCCGCGCGGACTTCTTCCGGTGTCTCGTTGAATGATTGCTTGCATTCCGGCCCCAAATTGTTGAGGGATCTTTGTGACGTCATCACGTCTTTCCGTCGTCATCAAGTAGTCTTTGTGGCCGACATCAAAATGATGTTCCGGCAAACGGTTATTCACCGGGATGACAGACGTTATCAGTTGATCCTGTGGCGGGAGAACCCCCAGGACCCCATGATTGTATACGAGCTCAACACGAACACGTACGGCCTTCGATCAAGCCCCTTTGTTGCTATTCGTTCGCTTTGGGAGCTCGCGGACCGGGAGCGTTTGAGGTTCCCTCGAGCGTCCGCCATCTTGAAAACGGACCTTTACGTCGATGACGTCTGCACTGGAGCTCCCACAGTTGAGGAAGCTATCCTGTTACGTGACGAGTTAGTCCAGATTTTGGCTTCCGCTGGCTATGAGTTGCCTAAATGGGTGTCCAACTCGCCAGCGCTATTGGACGGAGTGTTAGAGGATCATAAGCAGGATCCTCACTTGTTTGAGAACGTTGACAACCCCGCCATGTTGGCCGTCCTCGGCGTTCAGTACCGACCAGTCCAAGACACCTTTACCTATGATGTCGACTTGGAGTCACCAACCACTTGGACTAAACGACTGGTGTTGTCTACTGTTGCAAGGACCTTCGACCCTAACGGTTGGATCTGCCCGGTATTGTTTTGGGCGAAATGCTTCCTTCAGCGCCTTTGGACCGCTGAACTCGGTTGGGACGAGCCACTTCGGGAAACCCTGTTGGAAGACTGGCTCCAATTTGTATCCGCACTTCCTGCGGTCAACGAGGTCGCGCTACCACGCGCCATCCTCCCCCCTGGGGGTTATACTGCTACCCTTCATGGGTTTTGTGACGCGTCTTCCAACGGTTATGCCGCCGTTGTTTATCTGCGTAACGTAAGCGCGACAGGCCAGGTGAAGCTGTCACTGGTCATGGCCAAGAGCAAGGTGGCCCCCCTCCGCACGGCATTGACCATCCCTAAGTTGGAGTTGTCAGGGGCGGCGCTTCTTGTGCGACTACTGAACCACGTGGCGCATACGTTGGGTGGAACTGTGGACATTCGGGCTTCTTACGCATGGACGGACAGTCAAATTGTTTTGTGTTGGTTGAAGACGTCCGTCCACTCTTTGGAGGTTTTTGTTGCAAACCGAGTGTCTCAGATTCAAAGTTCTGAAACGTCGTTGATTTGGAGGCACGTGCCCGGAGACTTGAACCCCGGCGACGTAGCCTCACGCGGGTGCATGGCCCCCCGTTTGATTGCTCACCCCCTTTGGTGGGGACCGGCCTGGTTGACTCGCCGCGAGGATGATTGGCCTCGAACGCCAGTCTTGATGTCGGATCCTTTGCCCGGACTTAAGGTGTTCGCTGTTGGGACAAGGGACCCTCCGTTTGACCCGGAAATTTTGTTAAATCGGTACAGCTCCCTCGACAAATTGTTGAACGTAACCTCGTGGATCAGGCGCTTTGGTCATAACTCTAGGAATCCAGGGGACAAGCGCCTGTCACCGGTCCTCTCTCCTCAAGAGCGACAGGAGTCACTCCTCCTTTGGGTCCGCTCTGTGCAGGCCGCACACTTTGAAGGGGAGATAGAGACATTGAAGGCGGGTAGGGTCAAGTTGTCGGGAGCCGTCAGTAAGTTGAATCCCTTCGTGGATAACACGGGTCTTTTGCGTGTTGGAGGACGGCTGAGGCACTCTAGTCTTCCTTATGGGGCCCGTCACCCGCTTTTGTTGCCCAAGGAGGGCCATTTGGTTAAATTGTTGGTGACCGATCGTCACATCAAGAACTCGCATGCCGGTTGTAATGCTCTGTTAGCCATTTTGCAACGAGAGTTTTGGATTTTGTCGGCTCGTCGTACCATTCGTAGCATCGTCTTCCGTTGTATGCCGTGTTATCGGACTAAGGCCTCCACTATGCAGCCCCTAATGGGAGACTTGCCGGCTGATCGTGTCAATGAGGCGAGGCCATTTGCTGGCGTCGGAACGGACTTTGCTGGTCCCTTTTCGGTGAAGACGTCCACCCTTCGTAATAGTAAGATTGTCAAGGCTTATTTGTGCGTTTTTGTCTGCCTATCAACCAAGGCAGTGCACCTGGAGCTGGTAACCTCCCTCTCGACAGAGGCCTTTGTAGCAACTTTGGATAGATTTGTGTCTCGCCGTGGGTTGCCTTCTTTGATTAGGTCTGATTGCGGTACTAACTATAAGGGTACAAGTAACTATTTGAAGGAAGTATACACCTTCCTTAATGAGAGCCAGGTTGACATTGGTAGTAGATTGGCCCGCCGAGGGGTCACTTGGTTGTTTGACTCACCAGCCTCCCCCCATTGGGGGGGTATTTTTGAGGCCGCGGTGAAAGCGGCAAAGGGGCACTGGCGAAGATTGTTGGGAGACACCGTTCTCACCTTTGAGGAATTAACTACGGTATTTTGCCGCATTGAAGCTGTGCTAAATTCGCGCCCGTTGTGCCCGCTTTCTTCGGACCCGAACGATTTGGAGGCTCTAACACCGGGCCATTTCTTGATTGGACAGCCACTTGTCGCCCTGCCGGAGTACCCTCTTGTTGATGTGAGCCAAAATCGGCTATCGCGGTTTCAGTTGGTGCAACAGCTGGCTCAGAGCTTTTGGAAGCGTTGGAGCTTAGAGTATCTGCACATCCTCCAGCAGCGCGTCAAGTGGACGGACAAAACTCATCCGCCCAAGATCGGAGACCTCGTCCTGGTTAAGGACGCCAACCTCAAGCCTTTGTATTGGCGCCGGGGGCGCATTCTTAATTTGGTGGCTGGCACCGACGGGGTCCCTCGTTTTGCTGAGGTTTTGGTAGACGGATCAGTCATGAGGAGAGCGGTCGCAACTTTGTCAAGACTTCCAATTGATTAGCGGACGGGTAGGCCCGTCCGGGGGGGGTAGATGTTTCGTACCATACGTGTATCCGAACGCACACGTCTTGACATTTCGAGCATCTGACAGCTTTTTTTTTTGACGTTTAGTTCTTGTCGTGATTCATAACGAGTTCACATTGATTTTTGTTGATTGATTGAGATAATTACCGAATCTAAGAAAATCTCCTTTGTTTGCAAGATTTTGGTTGTGATTAATCGTTGATTAGACGAAACGCCCCTAATTGTGTATTAAACCGGGCTTATTTGTTAATTGTCCGCGCCGAATTTGAGGTTGGCTTGGCCCGCGTGTGAAATTGAATAAAACATTAAAATTGTGAAAGTTGACGTGCATTGTGCAGTTGAACTATTATTGTGCTTCGTCCAGACGTGTTATACGCTGCTGGGGCAGCGTCTGTTGAAACATAGTCGGATCTGGTGAACCACTCCACTCACACATCACTTTACACATACCCACACAGACATACAGTACCAGAGCCGGCTTGATCAAGGACTGGTCATCCCCTTCAGCCCACCGGCACCAGGTAAGTTACCTTCATTAAGGGCAATTTGATTTGTCTCCGCGAATCGCGGAAGGTTCGGTCATACCTTGCCCTGGGTTTGGACCGAACAACCGTTAAACATGATTTATCAGCTCAAAACAAAAGTCGTTTCCCAGCAATAATGTTTGCGTCGAGTTACTTAGTTTGATATAATAATCGCGTCACGCGCCCTTAAAATGGCAAGAGTTGCCATGTAGGGATGTTGTGTTATCGAAAGCCATTGTTCTGAGGCGATTACCGTAAATTACTGACTAAAGAGTGTGTTATGTATTATTAGAAGACACATTTCATATATGGACAAGGTCATAGACATTATACAATATGACATGTAGGACTTACTACAACTCAAATTTCTACCCAACTGCTGAGCAAAGGCCTCCCCCATCCCTTTCCAACTCTCCCGGTGTTTTGCTTTATTTGGCTTATCAGTCAGAACGAGTCCATATCGTCACGCCAGCGTTTTTTGGGCCTACCTCAGTGACGACAACCGTCTTCAGGCCCCTCTGTGTTACGATCTGGCCCATCTGTACCTTAACACACATTCAAATTAGTGGCATGCGACATTACAGATATCCATAGGCATCAGTGACCACTGGTTCTTACCGTCATTGCAGGTTGATTGCATTGGTAAAGGACCAATGATATAAAAACTAGGTGAAACTAGGTGCCAGGTGGGTAATACTTCTCTGTATATATTTATGTATGTATAATTTATTCATCATTTGCCTGCTTTTTCCCGGCAATTTTGCTGTCGGCTTCCTGTTTAACCGGATGCTGCTGCCAGAATTTGACATCGAGACACCACTGCCTATCTGATGCCCATAACCCAGTTAGTACTGAGTAATACGATACCCCTTGCCCAACTAGCAAACTAATAGCAGCCTATTTTGCAACAGTTAGCTGTACAGTAGCGCTTTAGGGGTTCAGAAAGTAGTTTTAAGTTCTACTATTGCTACCCTAACTGTTCATAGCTGTAAATATCACTAAGGGTAGCAGACAGTGAACCAAATGCCACTCTAGGCTTTATAAGAGTTCATGTTACAACTTATTTGCCGTCTATAGAGAATTAAAACATGTATGTTAAAAACTTAAAGTTGCTAAAAAGCCGCTATTGCCGCTGCTCTACGCTTCAGAACTACACACAGACTAGAATGGCAGACTTTTAACAGAACTGTATAAAATTATATTTATCACTGCTTTGCCACTGAAAGTTGCATAGCAACTTGAAAGAAATGATGTGTACTTTTGCGCAAACTTAAGTAGCAATTCGATCGATTGTATTACGAATAGTGCCATTAAGGCTTCACAATAGAAGCAGGAGCGTTATGGACATTGCCTTCTTATTTGAATACATTCTGCTGTTTTTATTGGAAAAGTCGACAAACACAAGCGAGAGTCCTATAGATTTATTTTTTTCTAATTAGTGATAATAGACCAGTTACAAAGGAAAAGTAAGTTTTAGCTTGGTTAAAAAAATTAAATTAAGTAATTTTTTTTTTCGTTTTTTTGTTCGGCCAGTGTTTTCCCACGTAGATGGACGCAAAGTTCTTGTTGATTTTGTTGCTCTTTATAAGTTTGAATGATTGTGAAAGGCATTCTGAAAACATGGTGAGACATGGTAAGTGTTAAACAGTTGAAAACGCAAAAAATATAGAAGCAGCTACAAACAAATATCATCGATCACCGTACCTATTTTAGGGTTTTCAACGAGTTCTACGGATCTCTAAATAAATAACCATTTGTGTGGTTTGATACCTGCAGTAAGTACGAAATAAAAGTAATTGTAAAGACTTGAACTGCATTTGTGGCACAGGTATTACTTAGACCTTCAGAAGAGTGAAACTTAACGCTTTGAGGCGCAGAGAGGTAGTATTAAGGCTGAAATTGCAAGTTAAAGCTGCTTCTCATAGACACCATGTTTACAAGACAATTCTTTATCAGTACTTTACTATTTATAGGTTTTTACCACAATTTATAGTAAAATATAACTAAATATAGAACCAGCAACTTACTAAATACAAATGTGTAGTTTTTTAATATGATATTATTTAAATAATAACATTTTACATATTTTACGATATTCTGAGGTCATTATTGAGGCGCGTTAAAAATACTCCAATAATATCAATTATATGCACGATGAGCTAATCTCCGTTTTCAGCCACTTGCATATAATACAAAATAAAGCTCAAAAATACTATGCCTTTACTTCTTATTTATATTTGCATTCAGTAATGTCTGACTCAGGAACAACAGATGTATTTTAATAAATGAGAATAGAATTTTGCAAATATGGGTAACTGGGAAGACAGGTGAATGAACAGTGATCCTTTATTCCTTCAGTTAAAAATGTCATTCATTGATTAAGCGCCACAAGAGCTTTAGTGTGGTGTTAATTATTCGTTGCAGCTGCTGTAGCGCTTGTATGCCACTATTATGAAGTTTTAACGGAACCGTAAGTTGCAAAAAGTTGTGCCCTTTTGGCTGCAAAGCGGCTACATAAGATCTGCAGTGCAGGCTCTGGTGCTTGAGCTTGGCACCTTTGGGAATAATCGGATTAGCTCTAAAGCTCTTAAGCAACTTGTTTGTGCTACTTGGGTGGTAACACTAAAACGGGATATTTACCACTTAATGCACAATAACTTCAGTTTAAATCCGTGATCACGGTTCTTTCAACAGAAAAACTTGATTTTGATTATGTTTGTGACATGACTGAACTGTAACGTCAAAGATTTACAAGTCGGAACCGGCTCAGTTGCCATAAAAGGAAAAAAAAATACAAATGACAACCGACGGCTAAGCAAAATGTTATTGGGTTTTTCAATCAGATATTTCTCAGTAGCAGACACGGAGTCAAGATTTGTGCCGAGCTGATGGCAATACACTCAACCATTTCACATGAGACTTAAACTAACTGACAAAATGTGGGTGTATAATTAGGTACAGTCACGTCTAATAATATGTATACACTTTCCTTAATATTATAGCTATTTTCGCGAGAAATAACGATTGTAACTAGGAAATTGGATGTTTTTCATAAAAATATGAGTTCCAGAATACTATGTACGTAATAACATTAAATTTTAATCAGTACATTAGGAGAAACACAATTTAAAAAATTCTAAGTGTTTACATATTATTAGACGTGAATGTACACCTCTCACTAAACCTACGGTGATCACAGGCGGAATGTTTTGTATGTTATATATTTTTTTCAGTTGCAGCTTAGAGTTAGGTTAGGAAGTCAGTGGTGATATACATTCTTGCTTCAGAAAGCTCTTAAAGCCGACAGTCCTTCGCCTGATCTCTTCCTGTGCGTGTCGGACTGCCGACTCATGGGATTATGAGCGTAAAGGAATAGAGTGTGTTTGCGTATACTAGTGCATTGTATTATATTATATAGTATTAAAAATCATGGTGCTAGCCATTGCAAGTCACCATGAAATTGGCCCAAAAACTAACGAAAGTTGGACTTTGAGTACTAGAATAAACGGTCCGTTATGGCAAATAAAAAAAAATTAAAAGTTTTATCACTTTGACAAGTTTAATATTTCTTACACAATCGTTAAATAATAACCTATACGAAACACTAAAAGTTAAGTAAAATCGTTTTAATAATCATCTTAAATAACTATGAACAGTTTTTAAATCTAATAAATTATTGCTATTTCTATTGTTTAATAATGATATAATGTAATTGGTTGTTCTGTTATTTATGTATAAACTATTTGCAATGAGATATTTTCACAAACTACCATTGTTTATAACACATTAACTTTTGACGTAATACGGCCTCGTTGATCTAGTGGTTGCGAGCCCTACTACTGACTGAGCAAGCGGTCCTAGATTCGATCCGCGGGTCGGGCACAGTGTTAATTGGGGTTTTCCACTGGGAATTTCTCAATCGAAGCAACGATGTTAGCATGTGCGTTTATCTGCTCCAGTGCGTCGGACGTGGCACAGTGCGGTGATGTGGCTGACTGCTGGCATCGACTGGGACAAGATTGGAAAGCTGCAATGTGTTGTGCCAGGGGCGCTTGTTGAAGCTTAGGGTGCTGACCTGGAATGTGCTTCCTCTGCATGCTGGTGGTCAGGGATACTAATTTGACGCTAGCTATCAGTACCTGGAGGACCCGTATCCGTGGTGCTAAGCAACTGGGCCTATTCCAGTTGTAAACGTCTCTCTGTGCCTATTGGCGTTGTTTTGTTCTGTCTCCTGCTGATATGGAGGGAAATGGGAAATACGGTATTTTTCTACTCCTCCGCTATACTTTCTGATTAATTTCGTTACAGGATCCAAGACAGTTAAATTCTTTCTCTGTGACTTCATAGTCTCCGCAGTTTCCTGGTGGTCGCCACTGTTGATTCTGGCTTTCATGAGTTACAGTGGTTTGGGAATAGTGTGGCGGAGTACCTGGAGAAAGTGCTTGAACAAGTGATTTGGTGATGATGACGTCACGTTGCTCGAAGGTGGCACTGATGTTCAGAATCGGGGTCTCCAGTTTAGGAGCATGACGAGCAGGGTGTAAAATTCCTCAACAGTCCATTAAAAAGGCAGGATCCTGTGACCAGACGGGTGTTGTGTCTGATGCGCTACTGCCCGACAGTTATTCTTGGGTTTTTCCATATGGTCTTAATTTGCAAAGAGCTTGATATCGCCATCTAGGATTTTGATATTAGTTCTTCATTTGTGTCATAGATGGCGCTGTAATATTTTTTGTACTATTTCACTGAAGTTGTTTTTGTACTATGCCGCTACAACATCAGTGTTACAAATTACTCATAAATTCAAGCAAACGTCTGATGATCAGGTATGCGAATATATTTTTCAGTCATGATTATATTGCGGCTTCTATCTCTCGTTGACGATCTTTTATTTAATTTATTAACATAAAAGTCAAACCAAAGTTTTCGATTACTTTTAACAATGATGATAAAAACGTCCACAGCGAATGCATTAAGGTTTTCAAGTAATATTTCTAGAAATATAAAAAAAAAACTAGTATCATTGTAAAAACCCCAAATTAGTAAAAAATAATCACTTAACATCAAAACATCACTAAATATAAATATTAAGGTGGCTATATACAACCGACGACAGTTGCTAGTTGTTGTACGGCCGCCTGTATTGAAACTATGACAAATAGAATAAACAATTACAATGAACAGTAAACAATTTGCTAATAAAGGTATAATTTCACATGTAAGTCTTACTGTTATACGTATTATAAATGGCATGTGTACATCATTAAATCTAAGAACAAAATCCAGGACTTCAAAGAATAGGACACTTATGAAAGACACACCCCAAGCAAAAATATTGGTTTTTAGATACCTTCTACGTATATCGCCAGGGAAAACTTTGACAAGGTCGACATAAAATAAATGACTTATGACAACCAACCAATGGGCCCTCACTGTTTCTAAGTAATTTGATTTGAATTGCAATAATCTCATAATCCATATGTTCATTTCATAGTAGTTGATACGATCAAATACGCCTAAATATTCTAATAACGTCTCCGAATAGAATATGAAGTTTATAAAAATGGAATTGAGATACACGTAGTTTCGGTAGTTGCGAAACTTTTGGAGGACGCACCAAGAAGTTAAACCATATATTAACGCAACTGTTGTCAGCACATGTATGAAGTGCTTTGTAATCGAACTGAGAAAAAAAAAAGTTTCCCAAGTATCGTGGTCACTCATGGCGAATGTCACTTGCACAATTTATATCAATTCACTTTTGATAAATATTTTTTAGGTTTTTTTTTTACTAGTTTGGCGAAAAGCACTTCCGCGCGCGACCAATAGATGTTGCTTCTAAGAGATTAAAAAAACATAAATACACACATATTTTTATTATTATCACATAATTATACTAATGAACGATCAATTATTTTTAATGAGAAAACTAACGATAAATCAGCAGGAAAAATCATTTAGTTAACAATCGCGCAGTAATAACGGCGCCAAATTACTAATAAAAGTTCACGAGTTTGAATCCAGACAAGCACATTTATTTAATCACAGCGGCTCTCAAAGTGGTGAAAGAAAACATCTTGGGGAAACCTACACTTCCTAGAAAAATATATCGAAGACATATACAGGTAGATCACCGGCTCCTTGTCATAGAAAGGAGGCCTGTCTCTCTAACAGTCGGAGAATTTTAGGCTGATTTATTATTTGGATTTTTTGTCACTTTAAAGTGTCCATTATTGAAAATGGTATTCAAAATATCGGTAATACACGTTCTTACGAATCGATATTAATCTATATGTCACCGTAAAATTGTCAAACACGTTAAATTGTAATCTCTCTAGCGAGGTTGTAAACTGTCGAAATATTGTCAACTGAACATACTGCTCACAATATAGCGCATTATTTTTCGGTAGATTATAATCTATCGCAGTGAAACCGTAATATTGTGAAATGCATGCGACGGAAGTATCTCTGCCCCCATAATCGGGACTTGGGGCACCCCCACGTAAGGTTAGTTAGGTTCCTTTAAACCTTGCAGACAGAAATAAGGGCCCGCGTAGCGGGGCTCCGTCGACCACGCTTTTTAGGGCCATTTTTAATTTATAGTGTTTTGAGGTAAGTTTATAATAATCAGTACTTCTCAAGAACGGTAAAATATATTTTCATGAGAGTGGTACCATGGGGCAAGGGGGACCCCTCCTTCCCTCCCCCTCTTCCGCACCGCGCGAGTTGACTTCCATCGCATACATTTCACAATTTATTACGGTTTCACTTTGATAGATTACAACCTACCGAAACTATATATAGATTACTATACTATACTATACTATACTATACTATACTATACTATACTATACTATACTATACTATACTATACTATACTATACTATACTATACTATACTATACTATACTATACTATTATTATTACTTATATTATAAGCAGTATGTTTATTTGACAATCTTTCGAGAGTTAACAATCTCGCTAGTTATATTACAATATAACGGGTTTAATAATTTTACGGTCATCTATATATATGTCACCTATTGAAATTAATAAAATTGAAGTGTCTTTAGGCTTTTTTTGTTTATTTTGGTCGGTCTGTCTATCTGTTGGTCTGTCTATCTGTTCTGCAGTACAAGTACGGAGGAATCGATAGGACTCGATGAGATAAATTTGACAGTCATTCTCGATAAAATGTGTTTTTGACTCCATAAAACTCATTTTATCGAGGATAACTGAACGGATTTATGTCTACAGCGCCCTAGGCTAGCACTTCTCAGCGCTACAATCTAGTTTTAATAATTACAAAATTATCCTCGTCGAAAAATGACTTGGAAAGGGGTTACTGTCTCAAAACTGTTTTCAAAACACTTCCTCGTAAACGGGTTCTTGTCGCACTACGACTAACTTACTATTCTATCTCGAAGTACTGTATTAAAAACGTAAGTCTGGGAACCTTTTAGTAATTGCGATATTGAATTCTTTTTTGAACACTAGATTTTAAGGTTTTCAACATAACTGTTTTTTTTTGCGCCATCTAGTGCCACACTAAACAAGGCTTTTGTCGTGGCCACCAGACAGTGGATATACTACATATTATATAATTTTTGTTTATAAATTCATACTTATTATACATATAAACATCCATGATTCGGAAACAAATGTCCATGCTCATCACACAAACATTTGCTTCTACTGGGTTTCAAACCCGGGACCCTAAGAACGTAAGGCAGCCGCACTACCGCTTTGCCATTCGGGTCGTCAAAAAATCTTTTTTACAAAAATAAAACCGACTTCAAAGAAAACAAAAAAGTGAAAAATAACTTCAGAAAAAACGCTTCAGAAGTCGGTGACCTTTGTTTGATTGATTTAGTTTTTTGTCACCGACTTCTGAAGCGTTTTTCCTGAAGTAATTTTTCACTTTTTTGTTTTCTCTGTAGTCGAATTTTTTTTTTGTAAAAAAAAAATAATTTTAGCTTTTTAGTGGTTCCCATATGCTTACCCCTTCACAGCGTACCGGCGTGATTTTAAGTTATGAACTGGTGTAAACAATAGACAGATATGAGATTTCAGCAATCCCAGTCCATTTGCTATCATTTATTGAGGAGTTCCATTGCATATCTCCGAAGTTCTTCATCAGATCTTCATCAAATGGAAATGGGACCACTTTATGAAAGTACTCTTCTTAAAACTACCCAAATCGCTTCTAGTGTGCCTATAAAATGTGAAGAATTCCCTCTATTTCTCCAGAATCCTATCATCAGATACTGATTTGATGATTATGAGACCACACAGGAAGCACCAGCTTTAGCAATAAAAGAAAAACCATCAAAATCGGTTCACCCAGTCGAAAGTTCTGAGGTAACAAATATTTTCGAAATCTGGGTGTATTTACACATGTGCGTACCCCCTCAGAGCATACAGGCGTGATGTTATGTCATGATATAGTATAAACAATGAACCTACAAGCGATTGCAGCAATCACTGCAGTTTTGCTGTGTATTTTGGAAGAGTTCCGTTGTATATCTCCGAAGATCAGCATCAGGTCTTCAGCAAATTAAAATGGGTCCAAACGAGAAGCACCAGCTTTCAAACAAAAAAAGAACCATCAAAATCGTTTCACCCAGTTGAAAGTTCTGAGGTAACAAACACAAAAAAAAAATACAGACGAATTGAGAACCTCCTCTTTTTGGAACTCGGTTGAAAAAGTAGTTTCCCAGCAATATATTTGCGTAAAGTTACTTAGTCTGATGTACAGAATGCTTGGTTGACGGCTTTGTGAAGAGTAGTCTAGGTCTGAGTAGGTAGGAGCAAATGTTTGTGTGATGACCATGGACATTTGTTTCCGAGTCATGGATGTTTATATGTATAATAAGTATGTATTTACAAACAAAAAGTATATATGTAGGGTGTCCACGACACAAGCCTTGCTTAGTATGGCACTAGATGGCGCTGTGTGTTAATGTCCAGCGATATATTTATTTATTTATTTTTATTAGGGAAAAGCAAGGCAGATAATGGTCTTTCACTAACTAATTATCAAACGTCTAGTTGCCTCTCAGCAAACGGTTCCAAGAAAAGCTAAGTTGAGAGAGAAAATTAACTTCCAAATGAAAACGCGTTGAAGGTAACATGTCTAGAAAATTACTCAGAACTTTATAAGGACTATTCACGAGGTGCACTTCGCTTCACGATTGTACGGATTGTGAGCGACTCCGCTTAGATTCAAACTCGTTGTAAGTTTAGTGAATTAACGAGTTCTGTTTGCGACTGTACTTCAGAATAAAATGCTTTGTAACGTAGTAAATGTAGAATGTTATGTTGAGGTGTTATGTTAAATTAAGTAGTTAAGAGGACTACAGGAGCTAAATTGTCAACTCTATTTGTGGTGGTTCTAACTTCTTTTCAAATACTGTTAGAATAAAGTTCTAATCAGCTTGGTAGCTTGGTAACCTTATAGTTACGGAGATATGGGGGGTCAAAGTTACAACTTTTTGATATTTTTTTATTACAAGTTTTTTTTGTAAGATTTTGACCTTTAACTCCTCCACGACACCCACACTATTCAATCCATCTATCAGCACAATATTTTAAGTGCGATACATTGAGTTCTACCACAAAACATGATTTATAACCTCAAAAAAAAAAGTTGTTTCCCAGCAATATTTTTTACATAAAGTTACTTAGTTTGATGTACAGAATGCTTGGTTAACGGCTTTGTGATGAGGTGGTTTACAGCCTGTATACTTTGCACTAAACATCATTGACTTTTCTGAAGAACTTCAACAATAAGAAAATGTCTCCAATCGTTGGTACAGTGATTGCAAACGCGACTGTTGAATATGAGGTTCTGGATTCGATTTCCAGTTTGGGCAGTCTTATTGGTTTTTTATCAGTAGCATCTGAGGACTCTGGATTTGTGTGGTTATTACAGGCGTGATATTATGTCCACTCTGGGCGGAGCGGGAGGGAGTGTCAGACTCTTACTGACTAAAACCCATCCATGTTCCTTCCTGGCCCTTTATGTTCCGGGGCCGCGGTATCTCTTTCGAACAGGCCTCCCTGCGTTTCCACTCACATCCACCTTGTAAATACCTTTTTTAATGCCTTTCTTTCATCCTCTGTACAAACCTAATTTCATATTATCCAGTAATACAACCGGTCGATCAAATTGAGCTCCAGGCCGTATTGAAACAGTTTCTCCATTTTTACGCCCTACGGCTGAATGTCATTTATGGGAGGAAACAGGCGTCGCGACGTCGAATTCCTATCATAGCCGTTGAATCAGAATCTGAACATAAATCCATGACAGAAGTTCAAAGTTCAATAGCCTTTGTTTCGACGATCTGGGCGCGCACCGCTACAATTGAGGACGCACGGGAAAAGTGCAGATGGAAGAAATTGGGAGAGGCCTTTGCCCAGCAGTGGGATAGTACAGGATAAAGGCAAAAAAACGTCTTAAATCTTGAATAATGATACGTACAAAAAAATCGTGGTTTTATTCTACTAATATAAGGGCAAGATTGCTACCTATTGGTCTCGAAATTATTTACTACTAATCAAATCAAATCAAATCAAAATCATTTATTGCTTTAACCATGATGTGGTAAATGGTGGTAAATAAAATTATAGTAACAATTATGGACCCTGTCGGGCACAACAATTTTTAAAGTAATATAATTAGAGAGAGGAAAAGCGCTTTATAACTTACTAGCTGACCCGCGCAACTTCGTCTGCGTCACATGAGAGAAAAACGCAAGGAAAAAAAATCCCCGTTTTTGCAACATTTTTCATTTCTGCTCCGCTCCTAATGATTGTAGCGTAGTGTTTTATAGCCTATAGCCTTTTTCGATAAATGGACTATCCAACACAAAAAGAAATTTTCAATTCGAACCAGTAGTTCCTGAGATTAGCGCGTTCAACCAAACAAACAAACTCATCTGCTTTATAATATTAGTATAAGTATATAGATAATATTAAAAATATTTCTTTCTCATTTATCTAATAATCATAATAGTCTCTAATAATAATAATAGTCTACCGAATCATTTCTTATAATATAATTATGTTTTTAATTGCTCATACTCGTATATTTACTGGCTTAAAAATTGATCATTTTTATTAGCTAAGTAAATTATAGTTATTTAATCAAATATATTTTGTGTAAAAGTATTATAGTTGATTTTAATTTTGGTTATTCTATTTTTTTATTATGAATGATTATTCAATTTATCTGTTCAATATTCGTTGACTGTATAACAGCTTTTTTTTAATTAAGAAATTCTTTAATTTATTTAAAAATTTACTAGTTTTATTTTGGTTTCTTATGTCTTCAGGTAGCTTGTTGTATATTTTTATTAACATAGAATATGGACTGGATGAGTAACATTTAAGGCGGGAGGGGGGCAAGTTTAATCTATTTTTGTGTCGCAACGAGTAATTACTTTGTATGTCTCCCCGTTTGTTGTAAGAGTCTGGATAGCAGACGTCACGCGGTTTCACCCGCATAGTTCCCGTTCCCGTGGGAGTACGGCTGTATTTTTTTTGAAATTGGCACAGTTATTTTGAGTTTATTCATTACAAACATACACACACAAAACTACATTTTTTTCCTCTTTGTAATATTATTAGTGTAGATAAATAAATATCGCTGGACATTAATACACAGCACCGTCTAGTGCCACACTAAGCAAGGCTTGTGTCGTGGACACCAGATAGTTGATATACTACATATTTATCTTTTGTTGTTTGTAAATACATACTTACTATAAAAAAACTTCCAGATAAAACATTAATGTTCTTTTCCATCACTTGAAATGTTTACCAACAGGAAAAAACTACTTCAAATTGAGTTTCCATTGAGCTTGTCTCTTGTACGAAACTAACATACAAAAACTCTCAACTTGCCCGTCACTATATACTGAGTAACAGAGAAACCTATAAACTCGACTACCCGTTTATTTACTAACGAGTTTGCAAAACTGCTATATCCCATATATCCTGAAGAATTATATTTTTCTGGTCTTGTTTATAGCAGTGAATCATATACTTTTAGTAATTATAAAACTCGCGTTTAGCTCATGTAATCGCCTTAAGAATTGCACGGATTTGCTTCCTGAATACGTTTTTACTGAGGAAAAGTATGTCGATTGAGCTAAACTAATTATTATAAGTCTGAATCATTTCATTGGATTGGTCCCTCTCTTAAATTAAAGAGGCCTCTAATGTAACGACTGCGTCTTACTCCCACGTCAAACATTTGTTTGCAAAACCTGAAGGAAGCATTTGTCGTCTCGACCATGCGCTGAACAAAACGCATATTTAAGCGATAGTCACTTTGGTTATATACTCGAGAGCAATGAATCCGGGTCACTTAAAGAATGTTAAAAATCTCGGAAACTAAAAATGATAGGTTAATGCAATAAATTGTATTTAATAGACTATGTAATACTCCTTAAATGAAAGTAAAAAAAATATGAGTCACCATACATTTTATTAACACAAAATTACATAAAGAAAAAAACTGCTGATCTCTCCTTAAAACAAAAATAGGAAACATGAAATTTTTGAACTTTATTACGATTTTCTTGAATTTTAATACTTCGTATTGCCTCCTCGTGCTTCCATTACTGCGTTTACGCGGTTTGGCATGCTGTACACCAAGTTCCTTATACGATTTTGGGGAATATTCTCCCATTCCTCTGTGAGAGCAATTTTGAGCTCACGAAGCGTGATTGGGGGAGGGTTTCGTTGTTTTACGCATCTGCCTAGCTCGTCCCAAGCATGCTCGATCGGGTTGATATCCGGGCTGCGCGCTGGCCACTCCATACGAGTAATGTTCATCTCTTGAAGGTAGTCATTCACAATCCTACCTGTATGAGGTCGGGCATTGTCATGCATATATAGCATCCTCACCTAAATTGACCATAAATGGACCAACGTGATCATTGAGGATTTCTTCCACATATCTTACGATAGTTAAAGAGCCGTTTTCTATGATCACCAGCTCTGTGCGACTTTCAGAAGAAATTCCGGCCCACGCAAGTACAGACCCACCACCGTAGGCTACTTTTTCTTCGATGCATGCTTGCTTGAATCTTTCCCCTGGTCTTCGATACACTCTGTGTCTTCCATCGTGCTTGTAGAGCATAAATTTTGATTCGTCGGAGAACATAACTTTTGACCAATCTTCAATACTCCAATTTACGTGGCTCTGGGCATATCTTAGTCTTGAAATACGATGCCCACGCTCCAGTTTAGGGCCGTTTGCAGGTCTAAGGGGTTTTAAGTTAGATTCAGCAAGCCGACGTCTTACTGTCCATGCACTTGGGTTACTTCCTCCGAGGCGTCGAAACTGATTTGTGAGTTCAGTTCCTGTGAGAAAGCGATTTCGAAGCATGGTGTTCACCAAGTATCGGTCTTCTCGTGCTGTGGTACACCTGGTTCTGCCCGTTCCTGGTCTGCGTAGGTTAGAACCAGTTTCTTCGTAACGTCGGAGAACTCTTTGTACTGTTGACAGCGACACACCGACAGTCCTGGCTGTATCGCGCTGACTCCGGCCGGTTTCCAGCATTGTAAGTATTCTGGTGCATTCTTCAGGCGTAAGCGACATAATTTCAGCTTAAATAATGAATATAGAGCACTATCAACATGGTTTATGTACCCACATATATGACAGATTACAAACAAAAGCAAAACCAAATGCTGTAATTTCGTAGTTCCATCTTCGAAAGTGGCCCTTTTTCAAATTAGATTTTTTATGATATAACTTTACAATAACTAAGAAGTTTTAATACCTTCATTTAAGGAGTATTACATTGTCTATTAAATACAATTTATTGCATTAACCTAGCATTTTTAATTTCCGAGATTTTTAGGATTCTTTAAGTGACCCGGATTCATTGCTCTCGAGTGTATGTAGCATAAGACAGAACAGTAGGCCAGAAAACCGCAACTCACACACTTCACAAGGATGCTTATCGATTTTCCTCACAAAGTGTAGCAAAACACTGTCATATTTTTTATTAACAAACAATGACTGTGTGATCTCCGTGATCGTCGTTTTTTATGATATGATCTTTTATTTTAAAAGGTATTAAAATAACCTTAATTTTACATATAGTGGTGATTATTATTTTATAGTTCTGAGTACTTACGGTAATGTAATAACTAACAGTCGAGTTAACAGTGCTGTTATGTGGTTTAAGCTGGGATATCCGAACTAACCAAATAATCCGATGCCTTCAAACAGCATATAGCTAACAAAATGGCTTCGGAAGCATTACACTGGATGTAACAAAATCCCAGGACGTCACATTTATGAATGAGAAATTTAAATTTCATCTAGAAGTCGGGAATACCCATGTGCCCAGTTATAACTAGGGTTGTCACTATTATCAACAGGACCTACTCCTATTTCGGAAAACCCTGAAAATCTCTGTGTACTAATTTGATTGTTCGTATAGGTGTTAAACAAACGCTAAGTAGACAAGACCGAAGACAGAAATAAAGAAATACATTTATTTGGCTCATGCCACATAAGCATCCAATATAAAACAAAAGTAGCATAAGAAAAAGTTAAAAAATCTTAAATCTATCTATATTATTCTGTTTAAGTCCTATGTACGTTGTAGAAAGCGACCCTATTGCCATCGAACAAGGTATAATCCTGTCAACTACTAAGAAATTGATTCGATTGAATAACCAAGGATGTCATGCTCCAAATCCAATCCAATCAAACTCCGTTTTATGCACTTTAATCACAGTTTTACCTTATTTCTACCCCAAAACTCTATGTTTGGCCAGCCCTACTCTCATGTAGACTTCAATTACATAACGCGGAAGGATTGTTAATTGAGTTGCGACACACGACGCGTGTCCGCGCTCTGACGTCATCGTACGTTGCAATTACGTCACACTTTGTTTTTTCTTGTTCCTTGACAGACTGGAAACTTTGGTTAGGTACTTGCTAGCTAGTACTAATTTTGAAGCTCTCACGCTGAAATTTTGATGAAGCCCTGTTAAGAGGCTGACAAGACCTAATTGATGTTATTCAAGCAGTTTTTTAAGAAAAACATTTTTTTGTAGTACCTTAAAAAAATATATGTTAATATTCATCATATTTCAAAGACCTTAAGACGGACTCGATACATAATTGGAACAAATCACTAACTTCACAAAATTAATAACTTCACATGTACTGTATTTTAAAGTGCTAGAGTGGCGACCGCGAACCGGAAAGCGATGCGTTGGAAGACCCCCCACTAGGTGGACCGATGATCTGATGAAGGTTGCAGGAAACCGTTAGATGCGAGTCGCTCGGGACCGGTCAATGTGGTGACACTTGGGGGAGGCCTATGTCCAGCAGTGGACGTCTTTCGGCTGAGATGATGTACTGTATTTTGTCAGACAATATACTAAAATTAGAGTTCATGTGCTGGTGTCCAGCGTCGCAGTCAGTCTGCGATTGGCCGTATCATTTAACTGATCCTGAAGAGCGCGTATCCAGAATATTGGCAACCTAGCAAAGACTTGTCATTTTCTTACCTGCAGTACAAGTACGTAGGAATCGATAGGGCTCGATAAGATAAATTTGACAGTTATTGTCGATAAAATGAGTTTTTATGGAGTCAAAAACTCATTTCATCGAGAATTACCGTCAAATTTATCTTATCAAGCCTTATCGATTCCTACGTACTTGTACTGCAGTTTTAATTAATTTAGAAACATGTTGTATGATAACTCGAATATTAATTTATAAATGTTATTATTAGTAGATATCGCAACACCGAATAACTGATTATTTGGTGTTGCGTGTTGTGATAGATGTAAAAAAAAACTATTTGGAAACTTTCCTAATGCCTTTTTACACCTAAAACGGATACAATATAAAATTCAGTGTTTTAATTGCATTTCACTATTAATATTCTAGTTTGCTAGTTAGCCTAGCCACATTTCTTATTATTTTTTATGTGTTTTGTTCTGTGCGGGCTTATAAATGATTTTTCTTTCTTTCTTTAATATTTCGAAATTCATTAAAACAGGTAAATACCTATCACATATTTTTACATTACCGCGCTTTTAAGTCAGAAACGAGACAATGAAGTTTGACAAGCTCCAGCGGTTATCTTCTTGGATTTCTTTTTAATTAATTGTGGTATGCATTTGCTCGGGACGAACCCAAGACTTAACCAACTTCATTATAAAACATATGAATACGGGTATTTATTGCGAATTTATCTTTAATTTAATCCCGACGTTTCGACCGGATTGCACCAGCCGTGGTCGCGGGGAGACTGAAGTATTGGAGGTACCGCGACAGCAAAGCGAAGGCGTTTTGTCAACTACCCTCACTCATCTTCATAAATGTGTGTAGTTGAATAAACGCCTACACTTCAATTAACCAGAAATCAAAGGACAACTTTAAAAAAAAACTCGCCACAAAATCCCGAGACCCCCCTACCAAAAATCTAAGCCTAATAGAATAAAATCCCTTTTAAAACACCATAAATCCGAGGCACCCATTGATAGGGACGCTCCTCAATTGCTTATAAATCCAGTGGAATGGTTATTGGGTGAAAAATGGTCGAAATTGTTAGATGCCTCGGTTAATTTAACATTTGGGTTACGGGATGATATCTCCCGGGATTATATCAGGGATCGTATTTTGAAAGGGTGTGGAATGAAAAACGTCGCGTGTTTTTGGATTTTCAATTGTTTTTTTTTGTGTATACTTGTCATGGTGGAAATGTTATTGTACTGTTGCCTAAAAGAGACAAAATAAATTTTATTCATTTATTTATTTTATTCAGACCAAAGATCCATAAAGTGTTGGTTGAATCGTAGCCTATTTACAGTAATACACATTTGTGCACAAACATTATTTTGTCTACCTACCCAGTACCTGATGAATGGTCCACTAATTTTGTCCGCCAGTGTAGCTTGAATATTGTTGGAACTGTCCGTAAATCTAAATCACATTAAAATTAATTTTACAAGCCCTCTGGTCGCGCGAAGTGTCGATCAGTCGGCGGGAGATTTCCTTAAAAAGGAGACGCGCACTCGGACCCCATGACCCGAGCGTTTCGACCCCAAACGGCTCAAAGCTGTAGTTACCAATAAGGTACACTTCACGCGACCAGAGGGCTGGCTACTTCTTTGGCCAAAGAATTAGCATTGCCATTCAACGTGGCAATGCTGCCTGTCTTCTGGGCACGTTTCCCGATGACAGCGATCCGGAGGAGTATTTTGACGCCTAAGTGTCCTATTGACATTGTTGTATATTTATTGTGTACTAGTTTTATGTTTAGTTTTATTTTTGTAATTACATGTAGTTTTAGATGTAGTATGTTAATTTGAATAATTTTAAAGATAAAAAATACGTGTCTCCCTAATTAAAACTTAATTTTACAAGACAAATCTGTTGCTGAGGAGTTGGTGACGCCTCTGCTTTACAACGAAATCACTAGAAGTTGGGGAAGGGCTCACGTTTTGGACAATTTGCTGTCAGTTTGAAAAGTAAGTTCTCAGGTAATCTAATACGTAAATATACTGCTGACGAATCGGGGACATCAAAATTAAACAAAAAGTTATTTATTTACTTATGCCAACGAATTGAGACTTCTTGCATTAAAAAAATGGTGAGCAATCGATACAGTAACGAGTCGGGCATAACTCTAACTAACATTGATTTGATTCCTATCAGACTGTTCACACAAATGCTTATAAAAACGAGCATGGATAAATTATTCACGGGCATTGCATTCAAACTTAGATACCTTTAGATAACCAACTAATTGAATGCACATCGTAATACTCGCAAGGGTTATTCAGAGAGACTCCCAATTAGTGCAGATGGTCTAGCGCATTCATGCGAGATATTTTAATAACCGTGTTGCGTTTAATTATGACAAGGGAATGAGCGATAACATCCTACTGTTTGGTTGTGATAAGAATGTGTTGATAGCACAGTGTCAAACTTGGATGTTATAATAATAATCATCTGGGATAGTCAATGCATTGGGCATTGTTATTTGCCATTGATTCTTCACTTGCGTATGTGACGACTCTGTTTTCTTGCTAAGAGCCAGGAATTTATTACAATTAACTTAACATTAAGCTACTCGTTTCTATCTCTGAAACCACTTAAAGATTAAAATAAATATGGCTGGACATTAACACACAGCGCCATCTAGTGCCACACTAAGCAAGGCTTGTGTCGTGGACACCAGATAGTTGATATACTACATATATACTTTATTGTTTGTAAATACGTACTTATTATACATGCATATAGACATCCATGACTCGGAAACAAATGTCCATGCTCATCACACAAACATTTGCTCCTACCGACCCTAAGAAAGACAGCCTCACTACCACTACGCCATTCAGGTCGTCTGTTGCTACAGTCTCTCATTTTTAGATCTATGTCAGTCGTTGGTAGTCAGAACCCTGACCGCCTTATTATAAAAACTTCCTTAAGTACCAGGATTAAACCAGAACTAAAAGGTCTAGGTTTAGTCGGATTACAAATCGAAGACCAACATTCAGAGTTCTATGCGCCGTTCCTTTTTACAAAATGGTGTAAAGTAAATTAAAAAAAAATATTTCATACGTTGACAATTTAGTACCATAGTTAAGCCAGGGGTCACGATGGTCTAACTTTGGTACTATAGATAGTTCTAGGACTAGCGATAAACTTTGTTTTGTAATAACCTTTTTTCAAGTTCATGGTTTAAACCTAGTACTAAACCCGGTACTATTTTTAAGACCACGTTTTGTAATAAGACGGTGAAAGCCTGGCTGCCCACTACATAGGTTGTGGAGATCACTTAAGCAGTTGGTCCGTAGGAAATACTGATATTAAGCTGCATAACTTGGTGGAAATTACGGTTTTTTCCTACTCCTCCACTATACTTTTCTGATTAATTTCGTTGCAGGATCCATGACAGTTAAATTCATCCTCTGGGACTTCGTCGAGCTTCATTGTCTCGGCGACTTTCTAGTGGTCGCCACTGTTGATTCTGGCTTTCAGGAGTTACAGTGGTTTGGATATAGTGTGGCGGGGTTGTCGCAATAAAAAAAGCGGCATTCGTCTGGAATCTCACCCGTCACTTGGAAGGCAGTTGGAAAAAGGCTACAGGCACTTCCCTCCGCGCACTCGTTCGGGTTGGATGCAATTTATTTTGCTGTTGTTTTTAATTACGATTTTCGTGTTCCGTGATCGATTCTCGGCTCGTGAGTTGTTTCTAGGTGTGTGCTATTGTGCTAAGTGCTGGTATCGTAAGTTTTTTAGTGTTTTTACGTCGGTTATTACTGGTAATTAGTTCATTTCGTTTACTTTCGGTGAGTACATTTACTTTCTTTGGTGTGTGGGTACCTCGATATAATTTTGTCGTTTGGTAATTCTGTTACTTTTCTTACGTTTTAATAGTTTGTGTTTACATTTACATAATTTATAATATGTTGTCCATTAATGATGACCCGCCTGACCGTGGCAGAGATGCATTCCATACACCCGGGTCGCCGACGACCTCCGCTAATATCTCGACAAAACGTTTGTTTCGCGAAATGTCACCTTCGTACATCTCGCCCGAAGATAGGTCAAAACGGCTTCACACATCCAACTCAATTGAGAAGCCCTCGCCTATTTTAAACGTCAGTACTGCGAGCAGCGACCACTATTGCGATTTAGTGTCACAGGCGTCTGCATTTTTATCCAAAATTAACGACCTTGTTAATGATCAAGGGTCCCGCATTAATGTCGCAAATAAATCCGCTATCATGGACATGACTCAGCGCGTAACGGCCATCGTTTCTTTGTTAGCAATAAAATCATCCTCCAACGAAACAAAATTAGCCAATACGGAACGCGAATTAGATAAAATTAAATTCAATTCCAATACTGTTAATAATCATAATAATGTCAATACTTGTGATTGTAACAAATCTTCGTATGCGGATTCGTTGAAACTTCGTCTACCTAAAGTTGTGCCAGCGGTGGAGTCGCGCGCCCCTCTCCCGTGCGTCGTCGCCTACCCTACTGCTGAGCGGTCAGCCGATTACTCGTCATCGTCCGCGACTAAACAAGCGCTTATGAAAGCGATTAAGCCTAGTGACGACGGATTTCAAATTGTAGGCGTTAAGAAAACCGCGAAATCTGGCGTTGTATTACGTGTCGCTAATGACAACCAAATAAAAAAATTGCAATCTGTCGAAGCTATTAGGTCCGCCGGTCTAAGACTTGAAAAACCGAAAGGCCGAAGGCCCCGTATATTAGTTAAGGACGTCCCATCCTCAATGGAAGACAAAGTTTTTCTGCACGCGTTATACCGTCAAAACATTAAAGATGAGTTGCCAATAAATGAGGATGATTTTATTAAGTCAACTAAAATTATTCGTCGGCGTTCCTTAGATAACGGTCGCAAGTGGATAGGTGTTGAAATCGAGTCCTCAGTACGTAAACATCTGGTGTCCACCAAAGAAAAATTATTTATTGATTGGGCGACTTGCCGTTTCATCGATGATGTCGAGGTAGTCCGTTGTCTACATTGTCAACAGTTCGGTCACGTTAAGAAACATTGCGTTAATAAATCACCTACCTGTGCTAACTGCTCCGAAGCGCATGAAACAAATAACTGCCCGCACAAGGATAACTTAAATTATATACCGACTTGCGTGGCGTGTAAACGTTTTAAAAAACCGTTTGACCATCGTTGTGGGTCTTCAGAGTGTACCACATACAAACTTAAGCTCGAACAGTTAATCCTCAACACTAACTACTAAAATAATGGATAGTTTAAATATAGGACAATTAAATCTCCACAACGATAGGGTGGCGACCTCTGAATTAGACAAATTAATTATCGATTATAACTTAGACATTGTACTTGTTCAAGAACAATACCAGAATGCACACTTACGTCACAAAGTAGTTCAACTGGACAGCAAAGCACGAGCCGGAATTTACGTGACGCGTTCTTCTAACTTTACAGTAACATCTTTGCGTAACCTCATGACGCCCCACTGTGCCGTTGCGGAAGTCTCATCAGCTTCTTTCAAAGTTTACGTTGTGAGCTGTTACTTTCAATACTCAGATCCTGTTGCTCCTCATATACATAACCTCCGTCACGTCTTGCAGTCACTCGCGGGCTGTAAAGTTATCGTTGGCGCTGATGTTAACGCGTCATCGTCTCTGTGGTATGGCAAGGTTAGGTCAACGGATTCCGACCGACGTTGTGCTGTTGAAGATTTTATTGCTGAAATGAACCTATCGATTCATAATACCCCTGATGCACCACCTACTTTTTGCAGCCTAATGGGCGAATCTTGTATTGACGTCACACTTTCTAGTGCAGACGTTCGCT
This sequence comes from Xestia c-nigrum, assembly GCA_916618015.1. Taxonomy (NCBI): domain Eukaryota; kingdom Metazoa; phylum Arthropoda; class Insecta; order Lepidoptera; family Noctuidae; genus Xestia; species Xestia c-nigrum. The sequence goes on along the minus strand of OU745245.1, from coordinate 3,902,206 downwards.
TGGATAGGTGGCGTGTCTTACCAGATGCGTCCTGTAGTGATCATCGCCTGATCGTGTACGAATTTGTTCCGGTGTCTACTCAAGGTCCGACTCATATCACTGGTAATTTTAGATATAAAAGTAAAGGCGCGAACTGGGAATTCTTTGGCTCGCTTTTTGCAAGTCACGCCAAAGACTTCACTCGTGATGGGCTGTCAGCTGAAGAAAGTGCTGAAATTATGTCAGACACCTTCACTTACTGTGCTGACATCGCTATTGGTCGCGCATCTATGACCAACCTCCGTAGATGTGATTGGTGGTGTGACTACTTAATTGAACAACGTAAAAGCTATCGCCGAGCGCGTAGACATTTAAATAAGCTTAAAAAACAAAAAGTCACCGGAGACCCATATACCATTGCTTTAAATGCGTTTAGAGTTGCCAGATCCCGCTACAGAGCATCGACTGAAAAATCTAAGGGTAATTTACTGCGAAAAATTGTAGAAAAATTAGATAAAGAAGGTCCGTGGTCTCCTTTGTATCACGAGTTCAAAGCTAATCGATCGGTCGACCTAGCGTTTATCCAAAACATTAAAGTAAATAATAAACACACCACCGGTATTGAGGAAACGACCGAAGTTCTATTAAATACTCTGATACCTGATGATTCGCCGGTAAATGACAATGACTACCATCAACAGATCAGAGCGTGGGCTGCTGTGCCACCTGAATCACCAGCGTCAGACCTTCCATCCATTGACGAATTCATTAATGTTGTCAGGAAACTGCCTCTTAAAAAATCAGCAGGTGAAGATAAAATATCTAATCGGATGATAATAGAAGCGTGTAAAACAGCGGGCGACGCCATTCTATCTGTTTTCAACCGATGTATTGCGGAAGGCGTTTTTCCTCGCGTATGGCGACGTGGCTTTATACGAATAATTCCAAAAAGTGGTGATAAGCCACCGGACGACCCTAAGTCGTACAGGCCCTTAACCCTACTACCAAATTTGGGAAAACTCTTGGAGCGCCTTATAGTTCCGCGTTTGCTACCGGACGGACCAAAGTTTCATAACAACCAATTCGGATTCACCGTGGGTAAATCTACTGTTGACGCGGCACTTTCTGTTAGAAAAATTGTTAATAACTCTGAACACAAGTACGTGGTTGGAATCTTTTTAGATATTTCCGGGGCTTTTGATAACGCTTGGTGGCCGATGCTACTACTTAAAATGAAAAATCGTGGCTGCTACAAAAACATATATAATCTTGTTCATTCATTCTTTTTAAATGGTACCGCGCAACTAAAACTCGGACATCATTCTATGTCAAAGTCCCTTACCATGGGATGTCCACAGGGCTCGGTAATCTCTCCGTATGTATGGAATATAGGTTTTGATGATTTCCTCGCGATCCCACTTCCACCGGGCTGTTCATTAACCGGTTACGCGGACGACGGCCTGCTGCTCATTCAGTCAAGTACCCGGGCTGGACTCGAGAATTTGGCTGACACTTGCCTACGATTAATATCTCAGTGGGGCGATCGAAACCGTCTGACCTTTGCACCGCATAAAACATTTCAACTAATTTTAAAAGGTGATCTTAAATCGTGGCCGAGCATTAAATTTAATAACGTTCCCGTGAAAAGAAAGCAGTCCGTGTGCTACCTTGGACTGGTCTTAGAGAGGAATTTTTCATTCGTAGATCACATAAAAAATGTCGGTGAAAAAGCTAAAAAGAACTTTTATTCCTTAACGAGGATATCCAAATCTACGTGGGGATTGTCATTTTTAACTTTAAAGACTATCTACGTGGCTACTTACTTGGGTTGTATGTGCTACGGGGCACCTGTTTGGGCCGATAGGGCCACCATAGGAGCGGTGCGACGTAAATTGCTTCAAAGCCAGCGTTTGGCGTTGATATTCTTATGCAAAGCGTATAGGACGGTTAGTACCGAAGCTCTTCCGGTGCTTGCGGGTGTACTTCCAGTCGATCTGGAGGTGCAGCGGCGGGCTGCAATGTACTATAACGCGCGTGAGACCACGGACGCAGACTTTTTATCCGTACGTGATCGTGCTAGGATTTCTAGATTATTCAAACCACAGACCGACGTCTGGGAGGAACTTTTATCTGAATGGCAATGTAGGTGGGACAATTCCATCAAGGGCAGGCACCTCCACCAGTTCTTTCCATCCGTTCGTGAGCGGCTGGACAGGACATGGCTGGAGGTTGATCACTGTGTTGCCCAATTTCTCACGGGCCATGGCAACTTTAAGAGTAAATTATTTTCCTTCAAGCTTGTTGACTCGCCTTTTTGTCAATGTTCAACATCTGACTGCGAATATGAACAATCTGCTCATCACATTTTGTGGGAGTGTAGTCTTTGGCAAAATGAACGCAATATTATGTTGGATAGTGTACAGGTTACATCCGGAGTTATTTACTATACGGACCTTGTGGAAACTAGAGCAAATTTCCGTGCGTTCAAGCGTTTTTGCCATACCTATTATTGGAATCAAATATAACAGCTCTCAACTAGGACCCATTAACGTTAATATTTATCCGTGGTGCTTGGCAACTGGGCCTATCCCAGTTGTAAACGTCCCTTTGTGCCTATTGGCCTTGTTTCGTTCTGTCTCCTGCTGATATGGAGGGAAGTGGAAATTACAGTTCTTTCCTACTCCTCCGCTATACTTTCTGATTAATTTCGTTGCGGGATCCAAGACAGTTAAATTCATTCTCTGGGACTTCGTCGAGCTTCATTGTCTCGGCGCTTTTCTGGTGGTCGCCACTGTTGATTCTGGCTTTCAGGAGTTACAGTGGTTTGGGCGTGTGTGGCGGGCTTGTCCCAAAAAAAAAAAAAAAAAAAAAAAAAAAAAAAATATGTGTTAAAACTTTGAAATGTCATGAACTCGACAGCATGGGTCAATTCTATAAACCAATTATTGAGCACTATTCTCACAACTAATAGTTTATGTGCTGCAACTGTTTTTTTTTAACCGACTTTTAAAAAAGGAGGAGGTTCTCAATTCGGATGTTTCTATTTTTCTTTTTTTTTAAGTTTGTTCGGGCATAACTCCGTCGCTTGCCAACCGATTTAAAAAAATATGTTTTTGTTGGAAAGGGTATTTTTTCCAAATAGCCCCATAGTCACCAAGTCGGGATCTGATGATGGAATCTTGGCGAAATCGAGGGAACTTTTCAAATTTTATATGAAAACGTGTTGCGATTTTGGTATTTTCTACAACAAGTGAAGCATTTGCGTTTGATAAGAACCATTCTACCATCAGATCTGATGATTAAGCCAAGAGTCACGGAACTCCATAATTAGACAATGTACCCTAGTCGTGTTTGGGCTTGTTGTAATTGTAACGGTATGCACTTTCTAAGTATAAGTATCAAGCACATGTGAACCACTAAAAAGTGAGAAATAAAAACTTTTTTGCAAAAAATAAAACCGACTTAAAAAAAAAACAAAAAAGTGAAAAATAACTTTAGCTTCTGAAGTCGGTGACAAAAAACTAAAGCTATCAAACAAAAGTCACCTACTTCAGAAGCTAAAGTTATTTTTCACTTTTTTTGTTTTTTTTTTGAAGTCGGTTTTATTTATCTTGAGATTGGGAATGTATAATAATTTTATGACATAACATGTATTTGAAATAAATGATGCGATTTTCTTAATCTTTTATTCTAACTTAATTTTGATTTTATTTGTAATTTTGAATGATACTTTTAATTTTATTCTTTGATTTTATCTTCTAATTTATTTCCAAGAATTTATTGTTTTTTAAAATAATTTCATAATTAATTGTATTGTACTTAATTTTACAGTTGTTGTTAAGTTTATTTTCTAGCAAATCTTAATATATATAAATCTCGTGTCACAATGTTTGTCCTCAATGGACTCCTAAACCACTTAACCGATTATAATAAAATTCGCACACCATGTGCAGTTCGATCCAACTTGAGAGATAGGATAGTTTAAATCTCAAATTATGAGACGCAGACGAAGTTGCGCGAGTCAGCTAGTTATCTAATAAGAATAACTTTAATAGCTTTTAATTGTAAATTTATTTTTTGCCTATGTAACATTGTAACAAGATAACCATAATTGGTGCATGTTATGTTAGCCTGTAAGCAATTGTTGCACTTACAAAAGTACTATTATGCATGTATAATTTCAAATGTTCTGTGTATACAATTGTTGGCTAACCTACATAAATTAAAAAAATAAACAAAAAAAAATTGAGGAAAGTTCTGAGTGTAAATGTGGATGGGAACAAGAGAAGAGGAAGACCAAAGAAACGATGGATTGATATGCCATGAACACACGACACCTCCTGTGTCTGATGGAATGACGAGTAATAGATAAGTTTGGAAGAAGACATGCTGCACCGACCCCACATAAATTAGGATAAGGGCAACAGAATTATGATGATGACATGTATATGTCACCGTAAAATTTTCAAACACGTTATATTACAATATAACGTGTTTTTTCTCGAGATATTGTAATGTCTCGAATTATTGTCTACTGAACATACGGAAGTATCTCTGCCGCCATAATCGGGACTTGGGGTACCCCCCCGTTAGGTTAGTTAGGTTCCTTTAAACCCTGCACTCGGAAATAGGGGCCCGTCGCCTACGGTTTTTAGGGGGAATATAAAGTGTTTTAAGGTTATGTTATACTCGTATTAATCGGTATTTCTCAGGAATGGTGCATTATCTTTTCATGAGAGTTGTACCACTGGGCAAGGGGGACCCCTCCTTCCCATCCACACCTCGTAAGTTGACTACCATCGCATGCATTTCACGAAAAATAATATCGCTAGAGATATTACAATATAACGTATTTGCCAATTTTACGGTGACATATATATTACGGCTAGCTAGTTGTAACCGGCTATAGCCGAAGTGTAGCTAGTTGTAACCGGTTATAGCCGAAGTGTAGCTAGTTGTAACCGGCTAATAGCCGAAGTGCAGCTAGTATGAACCGGTTAATAGCCGAAGTACAGCTTGTTTTAACCGGCTAAAACTAGGTTTAGTCGGCCACATGCGAATAAACTTAGACTCTTATCTACGATTAGAACTAGGTTTAGCCTTCATCATAGCGGCTAGAATTATACAGCCGCACACCGGTGGTTAAACTTAGGCGTTTCCTATTTATTATAGGCTATTATAGATATTATAGGTTTTCAGTTCAGATAAGCATTTTGGTTTTGTTTTGGGTATCTTATCCCCTAAAAAAACAAGTTGAAAATGTGTCAACACTTAGTGAACTTGGTACTTATTACCTTAAAGATAACAAAACCTTCTGTACTTTTATCTCTCACCCCCGTTCCAAATTCAAATTCAGCCATCAACTCACAGATGCTGGCACAACAAATTATTTCACCTGTCTAACAGACGCTAGTACATGTGCCCGAAGTCGTGGCGAAACGTGACTCATGTACCAATGGGTTAGCGACCGTGACGACGCGTCGAGAATTGAGTAGTGGGACTGTAGTAGGGGCTTGGTGTCGCTGGGGCACTGGGTACAGGTTCCACGTGATGTTTTAATACTACTGTTTCTTTGGGACAATTTTGAGGGGTTAAAGGCATCGAGAATGTATACAGGGTGTAAACCACCTCATCACAAAGCTGTCAACCAAGCATTCTGTACACCAAACTAAGGAACATTGCTCAAAAATTATTGCTGGGAAACGACTTTTTTTGTGTGTTGTTTTAGAACTCAATGTAACGTACTTTAAGTATTGTGCTGAGGTGTTTACACTAAAAATCTTTCAAAAGAAACTGGTATTTAAAAAAAAAACTTGTCGAAAAGTTGGAACTTTGACCCACTTATAGAGGGTTCCCAGATACGGTGTAGAACAAAAAACGATCGCAAAGACGGGGAGACCAGTGCCTTTTAGCTTCGTTAACAGGTGGTTCCTTTATGTGAATGGGCGATAACATCCTAATATGTGGCTGTAACTCTTGTATGTTTATGAAAAATAGAGTAGACGACAAAATAAATCTTATAAATCCATCAGATAGATTTCAAAAAAATATTGAACACGTATTTTTGCTTTTCTCACGTAAACAAAAAATTAAGACCATACATACAGTGCGTCGAAATCTCGTAAATCGTAGCTCCCGAATGGATGAACCGATTTAGATTTCGTTTTTTTTGTTTGAAAGGTGAATTAGTTGAGTGTTCTAAAAATCAGTTCAAGATGACCGCCGCCAAGTAATGTGAACTACATATTTATTCAATAACTCCCTCAATATGGGTATCAAATGCAAGGGCTTGTGAAATTATGAAACTACGTGTGTCTGAGGTTTTTCAGTTTTTTTATTTAATGTAACTTGTTCTTATTTCACATAGATCTTAGAAAGTACAGTCCAGCAAATTTAAATCATTTACAACTTTTAAACTTTAACCTGAATAAGATTTTCGAACCCATACTATTATAAAATTGATCATAAATCAAGAAATTTATCGGATTTCCACGGGAAAGCCATACTTTAAAAATTTGATTAGTGTTTAATATATATTTTTGTTCGCAACTGTACATGAAAATACTCATTTATAACACCTGTGCCTATCTCCTTACCGTACCTTCGCCGTGTGAACCTTTTCATGCCTCCACAAATCTCTGAGTACCATTGTAAGTTCTGAAGGAGGAAGGACCCTTGACAGGATCTTGATATAAACTAATTAAGGACGCACGCCAAGAGGTACAGGAATCCTTCTCTATTCATGGTACGGAAAGTTTACTGGATGATATCGCAAGGACTGACGTTCGGTTTTCAAACGCCCCTTGACAATCACACTGTGGTGTTTCTGTCCATTTATTTGATGTTTTCTCTACAACAGTACAAAATCTTATGAACTAATATTTAAAGAAATGCATGCAAATAAATGCTTCTCGACTTTGTCCGCAAAACTTGTGGTAGCTCGACCAATTTGCATGATATCAACATAATTTAAAATTAATGTTACTTGGTAAAGACGTAGCTTTTAAATGGTGAAAGAATTTTCAAAATCGATTGAGTAGTTCTTGAGTTAAATCGTAACAAACAAATCAAAAATCAAATCTTCATTTAATAATACTACTATTATACAATCAAGACAAAGGTCAGATATTATTTTAGACAATTACGAAAATACGAGTCACTTGTGTTAATAAAACGAGCAAATTACTTAATACAAAAAAAAAAACTCTAAATACTTTGGCAAACGAAACTTATTATAAACATTGACTTATTGCTAAAACAGAGGCTGTAGACATACGACATTCTATCAGCGTTATCGTTCAAGAAAAAAATATTTAAGCTACTAATTTATTTTTTAATATTTTCTTAATATCGACCATCTTGACTTTCTTTCTTGGAGAAAAAGTACTCCCACACAAAAGTATTGCAGCAATAAAAATCTTAACGCTGTTATCACGCGCTACAAAGTGCAGTTAAATATAAAAGGGTCCTTTCACCGGCCGTAAACATGTGTTGTGGGTAAGGAAATATAAATTAAGTGTTAATTTACATAGAGGAATACCTAAGAACGCTATAAATCTATTTCGAGCCAGCACCTTAGTTGAAAACACGGTTGGTCCCAGCTGCCATTTGTCCATCTTTGACAGTCGTTACGGGTAGTCAGTGACCCCAAAAGTCTGACACCAGTGTTACCAAGTGGTATCGTATTTCCCAGTATTAACTGGGTTGTGGAGGTCAGATAGGCAGTCGTTTCATGTAGTATACTAGTATTCAGCTGCATCTGGTTAGACTGGAAGCCGACCCCAACATAGTTGGGAAAAGGCTAGGCAGACGATGAGCTTAGTTGATTGTTTTTTTTTCGCACATAGTTTTGGCCCGCATATGTTGCAACAGACAAAAATACAATCATGTTTGCTCACTTTCAACACTTTTCTATAGCTACGCGCTGTGCCACAACATGATTGTCTCTTATATAAAGTAAGGTGTCTAGTAACAAATCTGTCCCGGATATCGCATTGTATAAACTATGTATATGTGTGCAAATTTTCATACTCCTCCGTCAAAAAGGGGTACAGAGTTTTCTTTTCACGTATGAGTATTATGATATAAGGTTCTCAAATTCTCAATGCTGACCACCGCATGTTATCGGATTCCATTTGGAAAAACAAACAATATTAAATATGCAAATAAACAACAAATAAACAAGCGTGCATACGCCGATAAACTCCATTAGTTTGTCATTTTATTGAGAGTATGTACGACTGGGAGGTTGTGGCAGTTTGTGTTATATGTTTGTATCTTATTCTATTACTGTTTAGTTTATAGATTTAATTTGATAGTGTTATGTAAGGGTTTGAATTACAAGGCTTGCAAGCAGCCTGAAGTGTGAAAGTTGGTGGTACGGTACGTGAATGGCCCGCAAAATCAAATTTATCTTCCGTTTTTTGGAATTTGCAAGCCACTGCTAGGTTGCATATTGATGAAAATATGATTAGCGACTGTAAGACATATGTAGTTACAGAATTATATACATCGAGGCTCGAGGAATGTCTTTGACCTTGAAAAAATAGTTCCTTGACCTTTATAAACTTGAAGGGTTATTGTATTGATGATTATAATTCTGTACTTACATACGCAAATCATATTTTCTTCAAAATATCCAGCACTGGCCAGCAAATTGCAAAATACATAAGAATATTTGAATTTCGTGGGCTACCCTGGAGCTTCCACTTTAAACCAGAAAAATACAATATATATATACAGGGTTAATTTTGTTTATACTAAACCCGAAAAGGGGTCATTGTACTCATCATTTTGAACAACTTTTTCTATGGTACGAACCCTGAAATCGCGAAAAAAAAACAGCTGTTCCCTACATTTATGTTCGCATAACTCGTCAAAATGTAGGGAACAGCTGTTTTTTTTTCGCGATTTCAGGGTTCGTCCCATAGAAAAAGTTGTTCAAAATGATGAGTACAATGACCCCTTTTCGGGTTTAGTATAAACAAAAAATAAGGTTGTATCCCTCTCATTGAGAGGCGGCCGTGTCCCAGCAGTGGGAACATTATAGGCTGATGATGAATTTAAAGAAGGTGTTGTGATAATCTTACTAGTATGTTTGAAGCCAACGACATGCGTGATTCGAGACTTCGCAATCTGCCACAATGATTTTGAAAATGAGCCCGCCGATGGAGTACTGGAGGAACATACATTTACCTGGCTTGGTTTTGCGCAGTACATTCACGGTAAGATGTTTTAAATATTTGTACTCATACAAGATTAGAAACAAGTAAACTGATGGTTGGTTTTATATAAGAAACTTTATTTAGAAACTTTTATCACAGTTAGACTGACAGTATACTAAATTATGAGTTCTTTTCAAAGTCTGCTATAGTGCGTTAAACATTTTCCATAATTTTTATTTTTATTTGTAATATTTTTATCTTTGTATACTTGGCGCAGGATTTTTCCATCTCCGTAACAAATAATGGGTTACCCTTACTTAAGTGAAATACTTGATGACAGTGACGACTGGACGGCCTCATAACATCAAGGCTCCTCGTGTCACCCTGGTCCACAAGCAGTTTGCTCTCGGAACCGCTAAGGACTTGATGCATCTTCCAAAGAACTACAAACTGTATGTCGTTTTTATCTAAGCCTAGTTTTATCACATTTTTTAAGAATGTACTGAAAAGTTCCTCTTTTGAAAAGGGAGGTTGAGGAAAGGTGGGATAGTTATCCAAAAACAAATTATTTTACTTTTTTCTTTTTTCATAAATGATGTTTATTTAGCAAGTAAGTTTTTACAAACGGGGTACCTATCATAATCCCGAATTTAAAAAAAACTGATGGACGAAATCCCGAAAATTGAAACGCCGAATGGTTGTTCGATCGAAAGTTTAAAATCCCGAAAGTTCGTTTGCCCGAAAGTTTAAAATCCCGAAGTTTAAAATCCCGTAGTTCAATATCCCGAAAGTTCATTTGCCCGACAGTTTAAAATCCCGAAGTTCAAAATTCGGAAAGTAGTAGTTCTGATAGAAACTTTTCAGTATCTTCTTCCACGAAATTAACTTCATGTTTCAGAGGCAGCATTATCTTTGGTGATTATGAACGCGACGAGAAGGAGTGCGGCTTAACGCTCCAACAAATAAAGTCTGACTTAAAATGCTCACGCGCATATATGGAAATACCACCGCTCGACGTAATACCTCATCCAGAATTCACAAGGTACTGTTTCTTATTGAACTTACCACTATAAATGATCGAAATTAAGGAAAAGGTTTCCATTTGGCCATCATACACGCTTAACATTATAAAACATATGAAGACGGGTATTTATCGCGAATTTACCTTAAATTTAAGCCCGACGTTTCGATCTGCTGCTGTCGCGGCTCGGCAGCTGGGTCGCGGGGAGACTGAAGTGTTGGACTGTATGTTTAATAATGTGTTCTGATCGTGAAAGTTTCAAAAAGACAATTCATATAAGCTTGTTTTTTGTTTACGTCTCAAACCTCTTAATCATTGTATTTTTCTTTGAGACCAACTTTTACGACGGGATCACGTTAAAAATCAGCTGTTTCTCAAAATTGCGCTCACAAAAATCTCATTTTCATAACGCAAGTGGAAAGCTTATTCTCCTATTAAGGTAAACAAAAACTAAGCTTGCATACGTACGTAAAAGGACATCATTATATTTTAATGACTAGCTGACCCACGCAACTTCGTCTGCGTCACATAAGAGAGAAAAACGAAAGGAAAAAATATCCCCGTTTTTGCAACATTTTTCATTCCTGCTTTGCTCCTAATGGTCGTAGCGTGATGTTTTGTAGCCTATAGCCTTCCTCAATAAATGGACTATCAAACACAAAAATATTTTTTCAATTTGAACCAGTAGTTCCTGAGATTAGCGCGTTCAACCAAACAAACACTCTTCTGCTTTATAATATTACTAGCTGACCCACGCAACTTCGTCTGCGTCACATACTCGTATATGAGAGAAAAAGCTCACAAAAGGAATAAATTTTCCCCGTTTTTGCAACATCTTTCATTTATGTTCCGCTCCTATTGGTCATAGCGTGATGATATATAGCCTATAACCTTCCTCGATAAATGGACTATCCAACACAAAAAGATTTTTTCAATTCCAACCAGTAGTTCCTGAAATTAGCGCGTTCAAACAAACAAACAAACAAACAAACAAACTCTTCAGCTTTATAATATTAATATAAATATAAATATAATATTATATTAGTATAGATATATAGTATAGATTGTATTTTAATGATTGCATTCTGATTTACCAAACATACCTATCGATACACTGATGATGATACTTATTGGTTGTCTTTTTGAATGGTCTACACCTAACTATTATAGTATCTGTAACTGTGACCAACTTGTATAATGCCCAGCGTCCAATATGCTCATATTATTTCAGATTCGGAGTTGGCAACAGTTTAGCTCTCGTTAAACTGATTCAACCACTGAGGTCAAGTAAGTATACCTGGCTTGTTGTAATCTTATTTTATTCATTTTCATCAGAATCATGGCGTTTTTCATACATTTTGATTGTGTAGATTTTGATCAAATAGCTGATAACCGATGCACAATTTAGCCACACAAACAATCTTTAAAAAAAAAAACAATTTTATCAAGTCCAGAATCATAGATACTGAGTGCATTGTCACAGTTTACGCGGCAATACCTGTATCTAGGTTCAAATTAAATTATCTAGTGAAACTCTTGCAAATGTGTATTGGGTTTATTTATATAAAATTGAAGATGCAACTTTCTTTGCTGCGGTACTGTGATTTTGCATTGTGTCTTTTTTCTATTTTAATGTTGTGTGCAGTTTTGACATCACGTGCCAAATAAACCCACGGAACAGAGAAAAACAGAATAAACCGTTTTAATCTCTTTACTTAGTAGTGTACCTACAAACTGTGTATATTGTATATTACTTCGGTTTCAGACTACATGCTCCCGATATGTTTACCGAATTTAACCGAACGCTCTAGGAAGAAGACATTTAGAGACGTGTACTTGATTGACTATACAAGCAGTATGTTTTTAAAGGTTGATTCACTAACAAATAATTGTATGTACAACTAAATAACACAGTGTCAAGGGTGTACCTACTTCAGCAAACCAACATCCTATTTGCGCCTGTTTTATAATATTTTGCAACGTTATAAAAATCTCGAAAAAAGCTTGTCACAAAAGGACGAAAAGCGAGATTAAATTGATTTCAATTGCCATTTATAATACTACTAGCTTCTGCCAGCGGCTTCGCCCGCGTGAAGTTTGAAATTATCCCACGGGATCTTATTACCGGGATAAAAAGTATCCTATGTGTTAATCGAGGTAATAAACTATCTGTGTGCTAAATTTGATCCAAATCCGTTCAGTAGTTTTTGCGTGAAAGAGTAACAAACATACATCCTCACAAACTTTCGCATTTATAATATTAGTAGGATACTTCGGGTAAGCCTATCGAAACCCAGATAAATCAGTATCTTTGCAACACCAACGCTGTGTTATATAAAATTAATAAATTTCTGAAAAAAATATCCCAAGGGACCGTTCAAGTATTACGTAAGCACTATTGGGGGGCAGGGGGGTCTATGCTTTGCTTATTTCTGATGACAGGGTGGGGGGGTCTAGATAGTTATTACGTCAGCAATAATTATTTACTTTTTTACAAACATGATAACCCACACATTGTCTATGCTTGAAAACGAAACGCATATTCAGGGATTCCCACAAATAATGTTTACGTAAGCATGGGGGGGCGGGTAAGAGCTTAGCTTACTTTTGCTGACAAGGGGGAGGGAGGGGTAAATAATTGTAATAAATCAGCTTACGTAATACTTGAACGGCCCCCAAACGTAAAAAACTATTTTGTTTGTATCTTTTTAACTTATTTTCTATTTTTACAGCTGTGCCAAGAAATTTCGATTCGGATCGATTAGCCAAAAAAACACTACAATTGTTGATCCATAAAGAATGTAAAGAACATCGAATGAAAGGGGTAATGTTAAAATTCACGTAACTTAATCAAATCTTTACTACTACTTAATCAACAACTTTCATCAACAATTTTTTAAACTTTCATTGGAGTTGCCAATGAAAGTTTAAAAAATTGTTGATCCCTTTTTAAAGGTTTTATATTAATGCTTACAATACTGTCCATAATTTGATTACAATTTAACTGAAAAAATCTGCTGGGAAGATATCTATATAACGCTGCCATACGCAAGGTTATAACAGTAAAAACGACCCTATTGTGTCTGTAGAAATTAGGCCCTGAAGGTGTTACCCACGTGTTCTGTACCACCGGGTGCGGTGTCCGACCAGGGGCGCCCATTATCAGCCACGCTATGAGCGGGTCTTACCAGCTGCTTGGAGTGACTGCGAGCGAAGCACCCTGCCACCGGCGCTCTATGCGACGCCGCCTCAACCACAAAACGCCCATCTACATAGACGTGTTCCCCTACAACGGGTGGATCGAGAATGTTATCACGGCACACCAGATACCTAAACCGTACCCGCAACATGTTATGCATGTTAATACTGGCTACAGTAAGTGTTGTTTTAAGAAGCCTGCGGAGCGTGCGAAGAACATACATACGTTATACCAAAATAATTTGTTAATCAAACATGTTCTTAAGGTAGTGTGTATTTAATTCGATTGGATTACAGAATATCTAGGTTCCCAAATACTTATTTTGGGACACTGATTTAAAAAAGAGATATGCGATAAATAAATTTTCTATAGAAATTTTAAATTCCCCACATCTCGTCTTTGTATCCTTGTCCTTTCAAAAAAAATATTTGGGAACATAGATATTCTGTAATCCAATCGAAATAAATACACACTATCTTAAGAATAGGTTTGATTTTCATATTATTTTGGTATTACGTTTGAATGAAAAACGCATCCTCCGCCGCCCCCGAAGGTCTGAATTCTTTTCGCGCTGACGGTCGGTTCGCACGGTTGGATACGAGAATACATTGTGTTCTATATAGCACCATACTGCGACGCTGACGTCAGCGGAGACTGACAGCCGTATTTTGTGACGTCATGACCAACCGTACGCGACCTATCGTCAGCAATTAGTAAAAAAAATCTAGAAATTAGTTTTTATGACATTGGTGCTGACTGGTTGTATGGTTCTTTCTCAGGTGGAGGCGTTAAACAATCATATTTGAGGAAAAGGAGAAAGCAGATGGAAGGTTGGCGCTCTCGTACTTATTTGATGGGAGACTTTTGCTTCAAGAGTATGAGAGTACAGAAGAGGAAGGCTTCCTTCTTCTATTTGGAAAGGTTTGAAGTGAATGCTGATCCACCGGCTAAATTTAACATCGTCATGAAGGTATGTTTCTTTGTCTGAGTATACTGTTTTTTCGTTAGTAATTAAGTTCAACTACAGTTAGTCAACTACAGTACTTTTACATTTTTGTTTCGACAATTCAAAAGTGCCTGTAACTGGCCTACTTGAAGAAAATGCTTTGATTTTGATTTTGATTTTAATAAACGTCCATAACTCCGGTTATGGGCCGTCTCCATGAGCCCAGAGAATCGCAGCGCAGAGAATTAATGGCATGACTATAATATCGGCGTGATTCTCTCGCACGTGTAGATGGCAACTCAGACTAGAAGCCAACACAGTTGGGGATATGCTAGGCAGATGATCATGATGAACTGTTCATAATTCGCCTTGCAGTGTTCACATTGCCAGACGACAGAGGTCACAGAAAATAACTTGATCAAATGAACTTGTTAGATCCTAAAAAATCCCTAAAGCAAAGTTTAGACGAAGTCAGTGTTACACTGGCTTGTCTCAGGAGTGGCGCCAGCGTTACTGGCTTCGTCAAACCCACTTGGTTGTTGGTTCAACTGTTTCCTGCTGTATTTTTTTTAATTTGAACTTCTACAGCCTGCCAGAGCTCGAAGGAAACTTTGACTCGTATTCCTGCCTGCCAGTCACCAGTATTATCTGCATAATTCACGGTTATTGTTTTAGATATCTGCGGGCATCGAATGCACAATAGTGTGTGCTCGCCTGGCTATGCCCAACCGTCTGTCACCGCCTCTTATAGAGGGAGTCGGGGGCTACAACATAACTGTATCGTTCAAAACAGACTGGTTTCCAAACTCATTCTACTTTTCTTTAGGACTTGATGGTAGAAATACTTCAGAGAGAGATGTCGATGACTGGATTCAAGAACGTCCTCAAGGATTCTAGTGAGGTGTTTCTAGCTGCCGTAATACAATTTTGGCTTTAATTAAGTGTTTCGTTTTATTTCACCTCTAATTTATAACAGGTTAAATTTAAAATGTGACCTACGGGATATCTTCCGACATTGTTATTGATATTGTGCTCCCGATATTTCGACGCTGTTGCAAGTGTCAACAAGATATTCCGTAAGTGACATTATACGTTTAGTTGTGCACCGTGACAGCTCAAAAGAGTACATGATAACAGGGTTATTGAAAAAACACAAAGAATCTACTATAGGTGGTTTCTTTACATCCGGTTCTATCATATACCTACCACACATTTCTAATATACGCTGCGTAAACATTGTCTACGATCAAGTTTCCAATAGCCATGAAAAGCTGGGTTTCCAATTATCCTGAGACATGTAAGAAGTTGCAACGTAGTTCACGATTATATTAAACCTCATTTACGAGATGCAAATATCACCTCTGTAATTAATGTAATTTAGGAAAATGTACGGTAAAATTCAGTCATTAAAATTATAACAACACAGTTTGAATGGAATATGGTAAGTACAGCCGTCATTGTTGCGATAGTCGTGTCGGCCAATGGCTTAATAACCTCGACCAACTTCTGAGGAGGCCCTCGGTTGGCAGCTGGATCAAGGACTTGACTCAGAAAGCAGTACTTCTTTCTGTACACGGTTGTATTGTTAGGAGGTTCCACTCTCAAGAACTCTGACCACCGGTAGCTCGGACCCTGTTAACGATGCTGGTGTCCTACTACTTTTTTTTTTTATTATATTATTTTATATAGAAACTAGCTGTGGCAGGTACCAAACTGTCACAGTTCCGTTCCTATGTTGAGATGTGTACATCTGCGTACCCCTTCAGAGCATACATGCGTAACGTAATGTTATGATGAAGTGTTAACAATAAACCTCCAAGCAATTGCAGCAATCACGACAGATTCCATATCCATTCCATATCTCCAAAGTGGATGATCAGATCATGGCAATATTTATATAGGATCCATGTCGAGCTCTAATTTAACCTTTCCAATAACAAAAAAAAATCATCAAATTCGGACTACTCTGTAAAACCCGTACCCTAATTCCAATCGCGAAGACGGCTCAGTGATCACCAAGTGTACTCGTCAAGTGAAATCGCCCTCAGTATACGGACACCGTTAGTGTAGTGTGCTGTCCTAGTATGAACCGGCCTTAATTAAAATTTATCAAGTTCAAGTGAGGGTAGTTGAATAAACGCCTTCGTGTTGCTGTCGCGGTACCTTCAATACTTCAGTTCCCCCCGCGATCACGGCTGGTGCAATCCAGTCGAAACGTCGGGCTTAAATTCGCGATAAATACCCGTTTTCACATGTTTTATAATGGGAAATAATAAGTCTAGCCACAAAATTATGTATTGGACACGTGATTAAACTTCTAATTTTATAACTAAGCAACGCGAAAATGACATAGCCTCTAATAAACTAATTCGTCTTTTTTACAACGCCAACTAAATATTCTATAGAAAGCGTCAAGTAAAATCATCAATTATTGTGACTTGTCCTTCTTATTTATACATGGCCACTTAATTTACTAACTCGGCCACGGATTTTACATCTCGTTACCATTTTACGTTAACGCAATGTCCTCAAAAAATATATTTCAAGCTTCCACAGAAAGCATCATTTATTATAACTTAGCATGTTAAATAATACATCATATTCTTTTATCGTCAAAATAGCCACTGCATGATTTGGCGCGAGTACGCGAGATGACAGCGACCGGTCATTTGCGCTAATCAGAGAGCGCCATTCGATTCATGTAACGACGAGTTGAGTTGATCACGTGTAATTGTTTATTGTAGTTCGTGCGTTATATTACAATATAACGTGTTTCTCTCTAGCGATATAGTAAACTCTCGAATTATTGTCAACTAAATATACAGAAGTATCTCTGCCCCCATAATCGGGACTTGGGGCACCCCCCGTTAGGTTAGTTAGGTTCCTTTAAACCCTGCACTCGGAAATAGGGGCCCCGCGAAGCGGGGCTCCGTCGACTATGCTTTTTAGGGGAATATAAAGTGTTTTAAGTTTAGGTTATATTAATCGATATTTCTCAGGAATGGTACAGTATCTTTTCATGAGAGTGGTACTACTGGGCAAGGGGGACCCCTCCTTCCCTCAACACCGCGTGAGTTGACTACCATCGCATGCATTTCACGAAAAATAATGCGTTTTATTTTAAGCAGTATGTTCATTAGACAATAATTCGAGAGTTTACAATATCGCTAGAGAGATTACAATATAACGTGTTTGACAATTTTACGGTGACATATATATAAAGTGGCCAATATAAGTACTATTTGATGACATTTTTAGCAAACTTTTGACGATCAATTAATATGGGATGAGTTACATTTAAACGTACTGAGTTACAAAAATATAAGCTAAATAAATATAAGTTTTGATGTCATTTAATAGTATTTCTGTTAGAATGCATGTTACAAATTTAGATGCTCAAAAATAACCATCATGCTGAGTTGTATTTAGAGTGGTTTACATAGAAGATAACTAGTGGCTAAGATAGTATTATTTTGATGCTCGTTAATTGTGGCAGACTTAGTAATTTAGAAATCAACATACATTTTTGGAGGCAAATAATGATAATAAAAAGAATCCTGTTTAATTAGCACCCTTTTATAATGTGTTCAGATCGTGAAAGTTTAAAAAAGACAATTACTCTGTAAAAAGTTATACGTGGTCACACATAAATAAAATATACGCGTCGACTTGAGAACCTCTTCCGTTTTTTTCCTGTTAAAAAACCTATTTACATAAAATAACATCACACCTGTAATCTCTAACTCCGTGGCTGCTACTGAAAAACTCCTGATGGAAAAACCCAATAACACTTTGCCTGACCGGGGAATCGAACCCAGGACCAGCTCAGCAGTCGCCCGTGCGGCCACTCTACCAACTTGTATAAAATTAAATTCTTTATTTACGCTGGAAAGCATCGTGAGGAAACTAGCATGGCAGCAAAAATTTGAAGAAATGTGGTATCTATACCAACACGAAATGGGCCCGCGTATTGACTTCCAGCCCAATTTCTCTCGTAGAGAAGGAGGGATGAAACGCATGTGACTAAAAGAGTGATGGACATGAATGTTGATGGATGGAGAGGGAGAGGAAGGCCAAAGAGAAGATGTGTGGATTGTGTGAAGAATGATATGAAAGAGGAAGGAGTAAATGATGCCGTGACGTCTGACGGGAGAATGGAAAAAGATAACGTGTTGCATCGACGACTCGAATGGCGTAGTGGTAGTGACGCTGCCTTACGTTCTTAGGGTCCTTTTTTTTTTTTTTTTTTTTAGGATGGGAAATCATCAAATGACTTCTCCCACTCTGGGCGGAGCGGGAGGGAGTGTCAGACTCTTACTGACTAAAACCCATCCATGTTCCTTCCTCGCCCTTTATGTTCCGGGGCCGCGGTATCTCTTTCGAACAGGCCCGCAACCCCGGCAGGCTTCGGCCCTTGCGGGCCCCTCCCCTTATGCTGACATCTCTTTGAGGCGCGCGTGGAACACGAACGCGCCGTCGACACGGCCTGTCGTCGTCGCTAGACGGATGGACGGCTAGCTAGCCCATAGCCAACCGTCCACAGGCCCGCATCTACAGTGGCCGGTAGCCATCACGTGGCCCCCGACGCCCGGTGCGTCTCCCGCGGCGGCCGGGAAGAGAGGATCTCTCCCTCTCTCGTTCCGCCACCTCCTTCGCTAGCATGACTGCTTCGCAGAAGGAGGCGACGGCTTCCCATTCCGTCTCGCTCCGGACCATGGATCGAACCAGGGCCGGACGCGAGAGGTCGCCGCCGCCGATACGTTCTTAGGGTCCTGGGTTCGAATCCCGTTTGCTTGTTTCCGAGTCATGGATGTTTATATGTATAATAAGTATGTATTTACAAACAAAAAAGTATATATGTGGTATATCAACTATCTAGTGTCCCCGACACAAGCTTTGCTTAGTGTGGCACTGGGTGGCGCTGTGTGTTAATGTCCAGCGATATTTATTTATTTATTTATTTATCGACCTCGAGTAGAATGGGAACATATGCAGGAAGGTGATGAGAGAAGAGACCTATGCCCCAGTAGTGGGAACACTTTAAGGCTGTTTCAACTGCTAGTAGAAAATCATCTGCCTAGCCTTTTCCCAACGAGATTAGGGTCGGCTTCTAGTCTAACCGGATGTAACTGAATACCAATATTTTATATGGAGCGACTGCCTATCGGACCTCCACAACCCAGTTAATACTGGGAAATACAATACCACTTGATAAGACTGGTGTCAGACTTTTTGGGCCGCTGACTGCCTGTAACGACTGTCAAAGATAGACAAATGCCGGGACCAACAGCTTAACGTGCTTTGCGAGGCTCGAGGAAACTCGATAAGTAAGGGTGGTCACCCATCCACAGACCAACCTAGGCAAGCACGGCTTAACCTAAAGATCGACCCGAGCGGCTGATATTATTTAGCCTCGAGCTCCTCCAACCCCAAACTTCAAATTCCGTGCCTCCCCATACTGTTCAGTCTATAGTACAAAAGATTAAGCCGTTATCACGTAGAGCATACGAATTTACGATCAACGTTCGGGGACCGTCGCCGTGTCGATCCGAACTTTGACTTTCTGATGAATACAGCCCCAGAATTTATGGGGAAGACATGCCCATTTGGAGGGGCTTACCCGTACATACGAAAACATCCCGCTTTTTCAACTTTCCGCGGCTTTTTTTATTTATTACCAGCCTTCTTACTTTCCGCACTGGCTGTCGCGCGGTTCTTTGTGGAATAAGAAATATTTACTGTTTTATGGTCGGATTAGCTTCTGGAGGAGTTCGCCGTAGCCGCTCAGGTCGATCTTAGGTTAAGTAGGGCTTGCCTAGGATGGTCTGTGGATGGGTGACTACCCATTAAAAGCGAGTTTCCTCCGTGCCACGGAAAGCAAGTTAAAGTCAAAGTCAAAGTTAAAAATTTATTTGCCGATAAATATGGTTGTAAAAGTTCTTAATCGAATGGTATGATAGTAGCCTAACATATTCAATCATAAAATAATGACGTGCAAATTTTTGGTACAATGATAGTCATTTAAATTTAAACTAAAAGAATTCTTTTACATTATAGAAAGGATTGTTAAGCTGTTGGTCCCGGCTGTCATTTGTAAATCTTTGATAGTCGTTACCGGTAGTCAGTGGCAGAAAAAGTCTATCAAGTGGTATCGTGTTACTTAGTACTAACTGGGTTGTGGAGGTCAGATAGGCAGTCGCTCCATGTAAAATACTGATATGCAACTGCATCTGGTTAGACTGGAAGCCGGTCCCAACTTGTTTGGGAAAAAGATAGGCAGATGATGGTAGTCAGATTACCTCCGTATAAGTAAACAAGATTGTATAAGAAATAGCCAAGTCTATGCCTTAAGAGGCCTGCGGAGCATGTGTTTAAACGTAATACCAAAATAATTTGTAAATTAAACATATTCTGAAGGTTTTCAATTGGATTACAGGATAAATAGGTTCCCGAACAAATATTTTGAACGGACACTGATTTAAACAATAGTTATGAGAAAATTATATTTTTTAAAGAAATTTTAAATTCCTCATGTCTCGCCTTTATATCGTTGTCCTTTCAAAATATTTATTTGGGAACATAGATATTATGTAATCCAATCGAAATATATACACACTACGAGTACTTTAAGAATATGTTTTATTTTCATATTACGTTTGTATGGAAAACGCACCCCTCCCCTTAAGCACCGAGAGAGTCACAATGACAGCTATTTTAACTTATAAAATAATACACGACAATTGTCGTTTTTGAGAAGTTTCAATACATTAATTTAATGAGTCTATGCATGGGGATATCAGGTAATTGGTCCATAGCTCGTTCCAAACAGGAGGCTACGTTTGGGACCAAGGGAGGGGATTTTTAAAGTTCCGGCCACTCATACAAACTTATTAAAGTTCGCACCAGTGATTCGTGCAATTAGAACACTGAATGATATCTCTCGGCATTTGGATATTTTTTCTTGCTCTTTGGCGGAATTCCAGAGGGTGACACTTAGCATGTTGTCTGCTGTTTAGATTGTGCTTCTACCCAGACTCGTTAGTTGGGACTGCACTATTAATTAGGTATAATGACTACTTTTGTTAGCTTGGGTTTTACCTGTTAAAACAAATGTATGTGTTAATTAATAAAAAAAATAAATAAAAAAAAAAAAATAATAAAAAAAAATATCCGATGAGCGTACATATTTTCATAATTTTACCTTTGAAAAACTGTTAACGTGCATTTAAAAAGGGAATAGATTTATACACTCGAGAGCAATGAATCCGGGTCACTTAAAGAATGTTAAAAATCTCGGAAACTAAAAATGATAGGTTAATGCAATAAATTGTATTTAATAGACTATGTAATACTCCTTAAATGAAAGTAAACAAAATATGAGTCACCATACATTTTATTAACACAAAATTACATAAAGAAAAAAACTGCTGATCTCTCCTTAAAACAAAAATAGGAAACATGAAATTTTTGAACTTTATTACGATTTTCTTGAATTTTAATACTTCGTATTGCCTCCTCGTGCTTCCATTACTGCGTTTACGCGGTTTGGCATGCTGTACACCAAGTTCCTTATACGATTTTGGGGAATATTCTCCCATTCCTCTGTGAGAGCAATTTTGAGCTCACGAAGCGTGATTGGGGGAGGGTTTTGTTGTTTTACGCATCTGCCTAGCTCGTCCCAAGCATGCTCGATCGGGTTGATATCCGGGCTGCGCGCTGGCCACTCCATACGAGTAATGTTCATCTCTTGAAGGTAGTCATTCACAATCCTACCTGTATGAGGTCGGGCATTGTCATGCATAAATATAGCATCCTCACCTAAATTGACCATAAATGGACCAACGTGATCATTGAGGATTTCTTCCACATATCTTACGCTAGTTAAAGAGCCGTTTTCTATGATCACCAGCTCTGTGCGACTTTCAGAAGAAATTCCGGCCCACACAAGTACAGACCCACCACCGTAGGCTACTTTTTCTTCGATGCATGCTTGCTTGAATCTTTCCCCTGGTCTTCGATACACTCTGTGTCTTCCATCGTGCTTGTAGAGCATAAATTTTGATTCGTCGGAGAACATAACTTTTGACCAATCTTCAATACTCCAATTTACGTGGCTCTGGGCATATCTTAGTCTTGAAATACAATGCCCACGCTCCAGTTTAGGGCCGTTTGCAGGTCTAAGGGGTTTTAAGTTAGATTCAGCAAGCCGACGTCTTACTGTCCATGCACTTGGGTTACTTCCTCCGAGGCGTCGAAACTGATTTGTGAGTTCAGTTCCTGTGAGAAAGCGATTTCGAATCATGGTGTTCACCAAGTATCGGTCTTCTCGTGCTGTGGTACACCTGGTTCTGCCCGTTCCTGGTCTGCGTAGGTTAGAACCAGTTTCTTCGTAACGTCGGAGAACTCTTTGTACTGTTGACAGCGACACACCGACAGTCCTGGCTGTATCGCGCTGACTCCGGCTGGTTTCCAGCATTGTAAGTATTCTGGTGCATTCTTCAGGCGTAAGCGACATAATTTCAGCTTGAATAATGAATATAGAGCACTATCAACATGGTTTATGTACCCACATATATGACAGATTACAAACAAAAGCAAAACCAAATGCTGTAATTTCGTAGTTCCATCTTCGAAAGTGGCCCTTTTTCAAATTTGATTTTTTATGATATAACTTTACAATAACTAAGAAGTTTTAATACCTTCATTTAAGGAGTATTACATTGTCTATTAAATACAATTTATTGCATTAACCTAGCATTTTTAGTTTCCGAGATTTTTAGGATTCTTTAAGTGACCCGGATTCATTGCTCTCGAGTGTATATCCCTACTATTATACAAATGTGAATGTTAGTTTGTTTGTTACGCTTTCACGCGAAAACTACTCAACCGATCATTTATTTATTTATTTATCCAACAATTGTTTACACAGGATACAGGGACATAATTTATTGGTAAATATAATAACAGCGCAACAATTACTTATAGGTAAACACCACATGCACAATACAATAAATTCGGAAGATAAGCTAACTTAGTAAATACTAAGCGCCAATATTCAATAAAATTAAACTATAGATGTGAAAACCAGAATTTAACAAAATCATTTTTAAAAATAAATTACACTCAATTATTTATGAAAATGACAACATCATTAAATGGCTAAAATAAACAAATAAACAATTTAATTACATTGGTGAGTTGAAATTGATAAAATAAATAAAGATCGACATCAAATTATAGTTAATTGACTAAAAAAAATTATACCAGAATTTGACAAAATCGTTTGCAAAAATAAATAAAATAAAACTATTCATGAAAATGACAACATTATTAAATGTCTAAAATAATAAATTAAATTACATTGGTGAGAAATTTATAAATTATAAATAAAGATCGACATAAAATTATAATTAATTGACTAAAATTAAGGCTAAACAGGAAGGAAGGCGTATCACCAATAATAGTAGATTTTACGAACATCCATATCAGAGGCGATTTCATCAAAAAGGCACGGGACTTTAATAAGACTACTAAAGACCATAAGTTTAACACGTCACATATAAAATTAGAGGGCCCTCCTAAACCGATATTCCTGTCCGAGTGCCTTACACCAAAAGCTCAGCATCTGTTCTACCTTGCTAGAAAATTCGCCAAAGAGAATAGCTAAATGTTCTGCTGGACTTCTCTCGGCAAAGTGTTTCTAAGAAAAAATGAGGGAGAGAAGCAAATTCTTATTAAAAACGAAGCAGACATAGATCTCCTACATCAAACTAAATGACTAGCTGAGTATTTATGCACCAATTATCCTACATACCCGTATTCCCATCATAATTTTTGTATTCTTAATGTTTGCATGCTTTGTATTCAATTCAAATTATCCTATATGTTCTCACTGTTAGTAATTAAGTATTTCTGTCATTGTTTTTTCTACTGTTCAACTACTTACATTCACCACACATCGAAACATTATACTCACACATTATTTTTACCAAAACACAAAACACTTTCGTGCTTCTTATTGTGTGCCTTTAATACGGCATATTTTGCAGCTTTTAATGTTCCGACGATTTGTCTGTGCTATACCATTGCTACTAGTTCTGTTTCCATTTCTACCTACAAAGAATATGGTTGATATACAAGGTATCGCAAATGACATTGACGATGTCGTCAGTGTCAGCGATGCTATAGCTATTGACATTCCGGAACAATGCAAGGCTGCCTTTAACTCAGGTGCAAAATCGTTTTCAGTTCTAAATCAAAATATCAGAAGTCTAAACCGAAATTATGAAGGGCTTGTTGTTCTCCTCAAGAGACTAGACATCAATTACGATCTTATTATGCTTACAGAATCTTGGCTATCCGAAAATTCGATCATACCTGAAATGGTAAACTACACAACTCACAGTACTAAATCCCACCTCAATCAAAATGATGGTATCGTATTATACCTAAAAGATAGCATACACGCGAAAGTCTATGAACCAAATTATTGTCAAGAAGTAAATTGCCTTGTTACTACAATAGGCAACGATTTGGCTGCTGTATCAATGTACAGACCGCCAGCATTCAAAAACCTAGATCCCTTTTTAAAGTCTTTAGATAAAATCTTGTCCAGTATTAAACAATATAAAAACATCGTTTTGATGGGTGATTTAAACATTAATATTAATCAAAGGCAGCTTAACTTTAAACATGCAGAGTACTTAAATTTGCTTGCGTCCCACGGCCTTCTTACCACGCATACTCTGCCAACTAGAGAATCTAACTGTCTTGACCACTGCTTCGTTAAAACAAAACTAAAACCTTTAACTATAGTTTGTCACTCAACTCTAACTGATCACTCAAGTGTTATGATATCACTACCCCTGAAAATGAAAACTAAACCCAAAAAAAACCCCTTTCGCACAAAAACCGACTATGAAGCTGCTATTAGAGACCTAAAACAGATTGACTGGGGAGAAAGGTTTCATAATGATGACCCAAATGCAATGATGAACATTTTCTTGGAAACCATCAGAGACATCCTTTCAAATCACACACACACCGTCAAACAACCGAGGCGACAAGTAATCCTGAAACCTTGGATTACACCAGGTTTATGTAGATGTATGAAAAATCGCGACCAACTTCACCAAAAACTAAGAAAAGCCCCAGAAAACCCAACCCTTACCTTAACCTACAAGCGCTACCGAAATACATGTAATAACCTACTTAAAAACCTTAAAAACAAATATTTTAAATCACAACTTGCTAAGTCTAGTAACAATATAAAAAAACAATGGGCACTGGTAAAAGAAATGGCTAATTTAAACAGCAACCCAAAAATGCCATCGGAGCTTCTCTCCACAAATTCAGACCACCAGGATGAGTTAAATAACATAAATAACTACTTTGTCAACGTCGGTAGTAATTTGGCAAACACCATCCTGTCCAGGACCCTCACAAATGAGACAGATCTGAGCAGGCGGTGTAGACCCATAAAGAATAGCGGAACCCTTAACTCATTTGTGCTTCTCCCAACAGACCAATTTGAAATAAAAGAAATAATTGCGAACATTAAAGCTAAGAATTCCTCGGGATGGGACGGTGTTTCCACGATTTTCATTAAAAAGCGGTGGATTTCCTTATTGCACCACTAGCACTCATTTGTTATGCTTGCTTCTCAAAAGGAGTCTTTCCAGATGCCCTTAAGAAGTCAGTCACTATTCCCATATATAAAGCGGGAGACAAAACTGTGGTGTCGAATTATAGACCGATCTCTCTGCTCCCTAGTTTTTCAAAAATTGTGGAAAAACTAATAAACAAGAGGCTAAAACACTACCTAGAGACTCATAATCTTCTATCAGGTAATCAGTTTGGTTTCAGAGAAAAGATATCAACAGCTGACGCCCTTCACAAACTAACTTCGTATGTAGTAGAAAACATGGATAAGGGACATAAGTGTCTAGGTATATTCCTAGACTTAGCAAAGGCCTTCGACACCGTCTCTTTACCCATCCTCCTAAACAAACTCGATACCTTGGGAATTCGAGGAATACCTCTCCAGCTGTTCCAGGATTACCTAACAAACCGGAAACAGGTTATGAAAATTGATAACAGTATAAGCCGTGAGGAAAATGTCACCTTCGGAGTGCCTCAAGGCAGTGTATTGGGTCCTACGCTGTTTTTAATATATATTAACGACCTATGCAATCTGCTCTTACAAAATGGTCAAATAATAACATTTGCAGATGACACAGTATTACTGTTCAGCTCTAACACATGGAAAGATGCAGCCGAAGCAGCAAATAAAGGTTTTGCTTTAGTGACCACATGGCTGGACAATCATCTGTTGACACTTAATCTTGACAAAACGAAATATATTACATTCACAATTAACAGTAGAACTCAACCGTCTCCTGACTCAATAAATATAAAAACTCACCATTGCAACAATCAAAGTACCTGTCATTGTAACCCAATCACCAGAACCAACTCTATAAAATATCTTGGTGTTACAGTAGACCAAAACATAAACTGGAAAGAACACATCATTAAAGTAAATAATCGCGCAAGAAAGCTAATTTATATTTTTAAAACTATTCGGAATGCATGTGACATTAAACTATTAATAAAAATCTATTTAGCACTATGCCAATCTATACTGGTATACGGCCTGAATGTATGGGGAGGAACCTCAAAAACAACCATGCTGTCTGTCGAAAGAGCCCAACGCATGGTACTTAAAGCGATTTCTCGCAAAAAGTATACATATCCGACTCACCAACTTTACTCAGAACTAGGAGTCCTAACTGTGCGAAAATTATTCATCAAACAAGAGATCATGGCACAGCATAAAGTAAAACCGCACTTTGCTAAAAGGCGGCGATTAGACATAGTTTATAACATACCTAAATTCAGAACATCTTTTGCACACAAATTTCACAACTATCTCGGTCCTAGCCTTTACAACAAAATAAGTAAAAATCTAAAATTGAAGAATCTCGATAGCCAATCATGCAAAAAAGCCATTGAAAAATATTTGAAAGCACTAGACTACAACAGCACTGAAAATCTATTATAAAACGATGTTATCAACAAGGCGCATAAACAAATAAACAATAAAGTACACACACATGCAGAAACACATAAATACAGTCATATACACATTTACATATACACACCCAATCACAGACTATTCCAAACAATTTGTAGCTTAATAAATATAACTATATGTACCACGATTTATAACCTATACAGTATGTAATCACACTGCTGCTATTATGTGACTTGTAACTGGAACCTTGTGGAAATCTGTTGTTCTAGGGTTGAGGAATACTATCCGCTCGTGATACAGTTTTATACTAGTACGAGGGGATAGGGCGAATCAGTCTAAAGACAGCCAAACCATCTCTACACTGTACCATCTCAAATACAACGATCTGTCTTTTTTGTGTTTATTATTAAGTTACTCTGTATGGTTGTCCTAAATTTGTGAATAAATATTATTATTATTATAATGAAATTTAATAAAACTTATAAACTGTTAACATTGTAATTGTATACATTTTAACATGAAAAAGAAAAATCAATTATTAAATATTAAATTAAGAACAATTGTAAAAATGACCTAATGAAACAATTGGTTATGCGAAGTTTGACACAATGAAATAATAACTGACTTTCATCATGAAACTTTGTACACATATTTTTGGAGGTATTAGAAGTAACATAGGATACCTTTTATTAAAAAATATATATATTTTTTAGCAACAGGATCCGCGTACGAAGTAATTTTATATATTTTGAACAAGTAATATTTATTATACAAACTGACTAAATTCTCTATTAAAATGAAAAACAATTTACTTAATAATGAACTGTTGTTAGAGCCTAACTTGGGTGTCAGAGTTTTAACACGAGTTTTACCAAAATAACTAATCTAACAACCATAAAACCAACTATAAAAGCCATAGAAAAACTGCTCCTCAACGCTATCAGCTAACAATGTGCCCAAGAGACTGGCGACGTTGCCACGTTGTATGGCAACACTTCTAGTCAAGGTAAAATCTATATCGCTAAACTTTAAAGTTAACAAGTGTAGAGTAAACAATTTGCTTTCAAAAAAAAAAAAAATTGCAACGCTCAAAATGTTTACTGTTTCGGAGATATGATTTTCTTTCGCGAAAAATATGGAAATTTCAACCCCCTCCCCAATTTAGGCGTTGCATCAATAAAGTTTTAATTTAAAGTTGTCCGGATCAAAATGAAAAAAATGAAAATTGGTTCAAAACTTTTCTATAGCAGAAAAGTTATGGCAAAAAAACATATTTTAGAAAAACCTTAGCCTAAGTTTTGACCTTTTTGATTTTTTGGCCAAGTTTGAAAGCAATCGGTTCATAATTGCGACCGCGCCATCGACACGGCCTGTCGTCAAAAGACGGACCGACGACGGCGAGCTAGACCATAGCTCACCGTACATAAGCTTGCGCTTACGGTAGCCGGACTTAACACCCTGGATTTAAGCAGAGCACAACATGTCAAGAGACAACGTCAAGTTGACGCCGCGACTTGTTTCGACAAGTTCGACATTCACGCGATAATCACCCCACACAAGTTTCTTGTTTCATAAAATATCAACCAAGAAGATTCGAGGAATTAACTTGAATATTTAATGTTAAACGGAAGACATGTTTTAAGTAATATGAAGTTAACAGCTTAAATGAAACACTTTGCAAGTGCTCTTTAGCCATTATGAGCTGTGCCTGGAAGCAGAATTTCATAGCTGAGAAAATGGAATTCTACGACATATTTATTTATTTTTGATAAATTATATAATGAGGAATCTAGAAATTGTCAGAAGTATAAAGGTAGAAAGAAGGTGACTGCTGAGATTATGAGTATTAGAGAAGGAGAAAGTATGTTTCGCTGACCCCAAATAAATTGGGATAAGGAAAATGAGGACGTATATCATAAAAAAGATGAATTCCAGGAAATTATATTATGATTGGTGAGTTTACTTGGGAAATAATGTAAAGCTGCGCGTTCATAAGCTCAAAAAGTCCTGATTCTAAACCTTGTTTGAATGAGACGATTGTTAATTTTGAATCAAGTAGAAAATTACATGTTGTTTCACACCAACTATTATAATAAATTATTGTGCTTTGTTTGCCTAATATAATGTAAACCACCTCGTCTTTCCAGTCCTACTGGAATTTCGCACATCATAACCCTTAAATGCCTTAAAAGGGTCTTCAAAAGTCTTTAAAAAATTTAACCCAGCTTCTGGAAGCGTAATCAGGTTATAGTTTTTTACTGCCAGTAGCTTCTTTGTGAGGTCTGAGCCATATTGTCACGCGTGTGCCCAGACCCACAGCTGAATCGTAACTTCAGCAAAGAATTATCTGCCTAACTTTTTCCCAACTTTATTGAAGTCGGCTTCCAGTCTTCCTCGATGCAGCTGAATAATTGTATTTTACATGGAGTGACTGCTTATCTGACCTCTGACTGGCTGGGTGGTTGTCTGCCTTCAGGCCATTGACTACCTGTAACGAATGTCAAAGATCTACAAATGAGAGCCGAGACCAACGGCTTAACGTGCTAACCGAAGCATGCAGGAAACTCGGTATGTAATAATGGTCACCCATCTACAGACTGACCTTGGAAAACACGGTTTAACCTGAAGATTGATCGGAGCGGCTGTTATTATTTAGCCACGAGCTCCACAGCCCAGGATGGGTTCGTTTAATCCCTGCTATAAGTGTAGTGATAATATCCAGCATATTGTCTGTAGCTCACAACTAGCATCTAACGTGAGCTAACTTAGTTTGTACTACGGTCCCGGAGCAACTAAAATCAGTTTACTGGATGCGTGTAGACCGAGATATAGAAGCGAGCGGGTGGATTTAATTATGAACCAGGAACGGAGGTCCTGTACCTTTTCATGTAGGTAAAGCTCAGAGCTTTTAGCTATTTTGTAAAAATATGCTGTAATAGTAGATTATGCACCAAGAGGATAAAGTAGTGTTTCGGGAGGTTCCTGCATCGAATTGAGTAGGAGGAAACGCCCGGGTGTTTCTATTGCGAGGATCGATCGGACGACACGGTGACACACACGGTGGAGTTCTGCTCTGCGTGGGCGAATCACCGCCGTGTCCTCGTAGCGGCGATCGGCGGCGGCGACCTCTCGCGTCCGGCCCTGGTTCAATCCATGGTCCGGAGCGAGACGGAATGGGAAGCCGTCACCTCCTTCGGCGAAGCAGTCATGCTAGCGAAGGAGGTGGCATAAAGCGAGAGAGAGAGAACCTCTCGCCCCAGCCACCGCGGGAGACTCACCGGGCGTCTGAGACCACGTGGTAGCTACCACCCACCGTAGACACAGGCCTGTGTACGGTTAGCTATGGGCTAGCTAGCCGATCTTATGACGAAAGCAGTGTCAACGGCGCGTTCGTGTTCATCGTCAGTTAACAAAGTTATGTCATCAAAAAATAAGGGGTCTGTAATAGCCAATGCCTGCCGGGCCTGCGGGACAGTTTGAAAGAGATACCGTGGCCCTGGAAAAACAAGACCTAAGAAAGAACATGGATAGGTTTTAGTCAGTAAAAGTCTTACACTCCCTTCCGCTCCACCTAGAGCGAAATTGGATACGTATTTTTCCTTTTGTTACGTAGACCAGAATTGACGAAGATACGACGCTTTTCAATTTTTCAACTTTTCAATACGTCACGCCGTGCTATAATTTTTAGTGCGCTGTGACGTCACGAGCTCCCAGTCCCGAGTTTGATGCGTTCTAACTTTGTCAATATTCATTGATTTACAAGAAACAAAAAATACGTGTCCATTTTTTTCCAATACTCTAACTGACGGTCTGAATAGATTTGCAATTGATTGATGGTAGAAACTAGCCTATTACCTGTCTGTACAAATAAATAAACGCTTCCCGCTTTTAACTTCCCCACAGTACAGCATGTGTCAACCGTACGAACTTTGCA
The DNA here is from genome assembly GCA_916618015.1 of Xestia c-nigrum. Lineage (NCBI taxonomy): Eukaryota > Metazoa > Arthropoda > Insecta > Lepidoptera > Noctuidae > Xestia > Xestia c-nigrum. Next base: position 3,870,927 of record OU745245.1, on the reverse strand, counting down.
CTCAACTTTGCTTATTAGATTGTTTTGTTTCGTGCCTTGTTAATTAAGGCAGTCACACACCTAGTTTCGGTAATGCCGCCTTAATTTCACAAGTTTATTAACGAACTGTGCATTGTTTGAACCGATCGTGTTTCGACAAGTTTTTCTTTACGATGGTGTTAGCAAGCTGTGCTGGAGTTGTGAACTTTGGTACCTGTATTTTAGGGTTTATATTAACTTTGGGACTTATTTAAGATTCAAATACAAGATATGGGTATTGATTAGTAATAAATATTTAATTAAGAATTCAAAAACTAAAGTCCGGAAGTCTGACAACCAGAATTTCCAAGGGGTATGTAATTACCCGCTCGGTTGTCAAAATCTGGGCATTTATTTAAAGTAAGCCAATTATATACCTTATAGAATCGTAGAAATAATGACTACAATAAATTGGAGCTACAGTCCCAGTCACAAGGCACAATTATTGTTATAGTGTTGTAGAGGTGAAATTGGCAGTCATTCCATATGAAATAGCGGTACTCGGCTGAATCTGCTTCGACAGGAATTTAACCTTAATACAGGGTGTAAACCACCTCATCACGAAGCCGTCAACCAAATATCCTATACATCAAACTAAGTAACTTTATGCAAAAATTATTACTGGGAAACAACTTTTATTTTGGGGTGAAAAATCACGTTTTGTGGTATAACTCAATGTAACGCACTCAAAACATTGTGCTGATGGGTGGATTGAATAGTGCGGGGGTCGTACAGATATTTAAAGTAAAAATCTTGCGATAACAATTTGTATTAAAAAAAAACTTGTCAAAAAGTTGCAACTTTGACACCCAATATCTCCGTAACTAGGTATGGTGCAGAACAAAAGAATGATCAGAATGAGGAGGAGAACAAGTGTCTTTCGGCTTCGTTAAGAGGTGTTTTACACCCTTTATAGTTGGGAAAAGGTTAGACAAATGATGATGACCATTTGACATCATAACACCAACACAATCCAAAACGTTTTATCACCAAATAATTAATAAAACCCCCTCAGACAGCTCAATTCTCGCCACTCACGTAAGTGCATACAGTTAAGCTGTTGCGACTAATCGCAAGCTGTTGCAGTGTCGACACAATTAAATGTACAAGCTGCGAGCTAAATGTGTTGCGGTTAAGTACTCTTAAGTGTAGTGTGACAAATGCGGTGAGAGGGAGGATGTTTTGAGAACAGAATTGAGTAACGAGTTGCTGGTAGGTAATTAATATTAGTCGCTTTTTAATGATTGAGGAAGCTGTTGGCGTTTGGTGGGAAACTGGTATACACGTTACAATTACAATATCTAAGATGCTTTCCTCTGTCGTTAGTCGGCCTTGTGACTAAACTATTTAATCTGGCGAAGGCGTGTAACTGTGTAGAGATAGATGAAGTTGTCAACTAATAGCAGAGAGAGAGAGAGAGACAAATAGAGAATAATTAAGAGCCTTTATAGTATACAATTAAAAAAGTTAAATGATTGTGGAATCAATAGATATTGGTATTTTGACCTATGGGTAAAAATGTATATGCAGTGCCTACCTGTATGAGATTTCTGTTTTCACCCTATATGTAGTTGCAAAAGGTTGGTTTTGGTAGTTAACCCTGATGTTCCTTGTAGTCAGCCTAGTACATTAATGAGTCAAGAATGTGGTGTTGCCCCACAAACGTGGGACACTTGATATCGTGTCCTGCCTTTTGTTTGTACGGTCGAACAAACTATTTGGTTTACACTTTACAACGTAATTTGTAGGTTAAACTGTAAACCAAATAGCTTTGACTCAATTTGAATGTTCATCAACACGCTAAGAACAGAATTAACCAGTCGACAACATTAAATTATTCCTAAATTCCTAATTTCTAAGTTTACGATAAGAAAAAATCAACCAATTACTACAACCAAACCAAAACTACAACTGTTAACATTCATCTTACAGATCAGTTAATTGACCGCAGACTAACCAAAACATTCGCAAGAACTACAGAACACATTAGCTGAATAATGTAAATAACGACGGACACAAATACACTACGCTCGGTTACATTAGATATTTAAGCTGATAGGCGCTGTCTGTCACCTGTTGGACGCTACACAGTGATTGTGTATTTGTGATGCCTAATATCGTAGTGTGCCAACAACTGTTACGTTGGTGAGTTTATGAAGAAATTCTTGTCATGTTTGTTTAGAGTAGTTAACCTCATAAATCAATGGCGTTTTATACTTAGGATAGACTTAGAGAGTCGAAAACATCCTTTTTTTTAGTATGAAAAAGCATCAAATAACTTCTTCCACTCTGGGCGGAGCGGGAGGAAGTGTCAGACGTTTACTGACTAAAACCCATCCATGTTCCTTCCTCAGCCTTTATGTTCCGGGGCCGCGGTATCTCTTTCGAACAGGGCCGCAACCCCAGCATCTGCAAGGGCCCGCAACCCCGGCAGACTAGTTAAGAGCCCTCTTACAGTCCACTAGCGCCGCCAATCGAAAAAATGTCATAACTCGTAAATAGAATCAAAAATACAAAATGTGGTCTATTATTACTGTAGAAAAGGCAATAACTTAATTTTATAACACATTGTCACCACTTGAAATATAGCTGTTTAGCTAAATCGTGCATTTGTAACAAAAACGGCCGTTTATGTTTTGAATGCACGATTTAGCTAAACAGCTATATTTCAAGTGTCGATAAGGTGTTATACAATTACGTTATTGCCTTTTCCACAGTAATAATAGAACATATTTTGTATTTTTGATTCTATTTACGAGTTATGACATTTTTTCGATTGGCGGCGCTAGTGGACTGTAAGAGGGCTCTTAACATCCTCACCAATACTTTTGAAATGGTAAAAGAAAATAGTGCAAAGTGCTACATAGACACTTATAGGACAGTACATAATGTGATGGTGAAACATAAATACTTATATACAGTAAAAAGTGAATTGAAACCTAGTTTTTTGTATTTTGTTCTCACCATCAGTTTAGTTGATTTTATATTTTTATATGATAGTTCGTGATATAGATCATCATAATTACATAGTTTTATAAAGGTTTACATAGAAAATCGTCACGCGGTTCTCATTTCGGTAAAGTTTCGCAGTAGTTAAGGTAATCTGCACAAAGTTTTCGCACCTTGTTCTGATTGGATTTTAGCCTTTCCCGTATTTTTGTAAATTCTAACTGGAATCTGATTGGTCAATCGCTTAACAATTTTTGGACAAAAGACGTGCCATTTTGGTGGTTGGACACAGTCGCCGGCCAGCCAGTCTTAAGAACACTATCTTAGTAAAGAATAAATAGAAGAAAGAAGCAACTAGTGGTTTTATTCTCCACCAACCCAGTACACAATTAGTGTGTCCAGCTAAGCAACCGGTAGGTCCTACAAAAAAACTGACCGGCACGGGGAATTCAATCTAATAAGGTTAAGTGCCCACCTTCCTCTCCTTCCAGACAGGGAACTTTTGTCCCAGCAGAACAATCAAACTTAGAATAATAGTAATAAAATGATGCACACATAAAAAAAAAATGACAGAAAAAATTGTCCGCATCGCTGACAAATTGTACTCAGAAGGCCACAATCACCACGTTGGATGGCAATGCTGATTCTTTAACCAAAAAATAGGCCAGCCTTCTTGTTAAAGAAAGATTCGAGCAACCACATGGCAATGTCTCGAAATACTATGTTATATTTGAATGACAAACGATATACGAAAACGATAATGATAAATTATTTAAGCTAACTCGTTGCCACTCATGGTTGCTGTAAGCGATTTTCGAAATAGGATGGGTTGCCAATTCTAATAAATGGAGCATCTATTTGTGAATCAATAACAACGTCTTGGTATTTATGGGGTCGTCTTGAATATAATGGGTTATGTTGAACTATGTTAGCAATCAAATGCGTAACGTAGAGGCATTGTTGCTTTTAATTTGAATTGAAGGCCAAAGAAATAATGCTACTGAGATGATAAGTAATAGAGAAATATGTAAGAAGAAGATATGGGATAAGGTCAAGAGAATGATAATGATTTGAGTCCCAACCTAAATATATGAAAATCAATTGCTTTTCGTTAGTCTCGCTAGAACTCGAGAACGGCTGGAACGGCTGGACCGGCTCATTTTGGTTTTCAAATTCAATTTATTTGTGGAAGTCCAGGGAAGGTTTAAAAGGTGATACATAGGTAGGTAGGTAGGTAGGTAGCAGGTAGGTAGGTAGTTGGTAGGTAGATAGGTAGGTAGTAGTAGGAAGGTAATAATATGCAGGTAGGAAAAAATGCATGTCGGGGTACAGCTAGTAAGATTATAATTTTCACGTCCTTGAAACATCACATCTCTTACAAAAACCCGATGCTTTAAATTTCAACGAAGCGTGTGAACCTTAACGCCGTTCTTCACAAACGCAAGGGTTAGCGTAAAGGTAACCTTCTCAATCCCGACTCACAGATGTTACGTGTGTTATCAAATGTAGCTGTCCCCAATTATTTAGGGAATGACGCATAATAGGTAAACACAGAAGGTCAGCTCTTTCTAAGAGCTACACGCATACACCTACGGCATTTGCAAGCACACCCTCGAATGGAATTTTTTTATAGAGAGAACCAACCAGGAGAACCAAGCGTCGTGATTTTGTATTGCAATATAATTTTATTTAGAAATATGGCAACACTAGCTGTCACTTTTGTAGCCAATCACGAACTCGAGTATCATTATGATAGGGGGTAAAAGTGGGGATAGACCGGCAGTTGGTAGTAAGTTCCCGTCATAATATATAGATGGTCTGTGGTAAGTTCGTGCTTAGCTATCGTAGCATTAAAACGTGTCGAGTGCACCCTGGATAATAAGACTGTGAAAGGAATATTAGTTTGGATCAAACAAGTTGAATTTATGAACAGAGTTATCTAAGTATAAGTATCTATATATATAACTCAAAGGTGACTGACTGACTGACTGACATAGTGATCTATCAACGCACAGCCCAAACCCCTGGACGGATCCATTACCAAGTTTCAGCAGCATAGTTCTTATAGTTTCGGAAAAAAAAGTAACTGTGACATACGGACGGACGGACAGACAGACAGACAGACAGACATGACGAATCTATAAGGGTTCCATTTTTGCCATTTGGCTACGGAAACCTAAAAATGATTTGCTTAAGAGCCCTCTTACAGTCCACTAGCGCCGCCAATCGAAAAAATGTCATAACTCGTAAATAGAATCAAAAATACAAAATGTGGTCTATTATTACTGTAGAAAAGGCAATAACGTAATTTTATAACACATTGTCACCACTTGAAATATAGCTGTTTAGCTAAATCGTGCATATGTAACAAAAACGGCTGTTTATGTTTTGAATGCACGATTTAGCTAAACAGCTATATTTCAAGTGGTGACAATGTGTTATAAAATTACGTTATTGCCTTTTCTACAGTAATAATAGACCACATTTTGTATTTTTGATTCTATTTACGAGTTATGACATTTTTTCGATTGGCGGAGCTAGTGGACTGTAAGAGGGCTCTTAATATATACTGACGCCGCCGTTGCAGCACTCCGGGCAGGAAAGGCGGTAAGGTATAGTAATTATGATAATGTCAATCTGTTTAAATCACCGTACATACATGTCTTTTTGGTCGCGTCTGTTCGCCCATAGTACGAAACGGGCCTTCTGTTCTTATCTTCTCTATGTCACAAAGTCCGTCCGCCAGGAGCGTTCTGCTTCATTGGGGCAACGTGACTGCGATGGGTTCTGACCGTTTTGTCCCAACTATAAAACGTAGGTTAGCTGGACAAAGCGTGTTTTTCTTGTTACTGAATAGTATTGTTACGGGAATGAGATTCTGATGGTGTCATTTATTGAGCTCAGTTTTGACGACCCGATTGGCGTAGTGGTAGTGACGCTGCCTTACGTTCTTAGGGTCCTGGGTTCGAATCCCGGTAGGAGCAAATGTTTGTGTGATGAGCACGGACATTTGTTTCTGAGTCATGGATATTTATACAGAGTGGAGAAGACAATACGACAATAAATGAAAACACGCGTAATACTATGTAGTTCATAGGAATAACTACACTATTAAAAAAACCCAAAACCGAAATTAAAAAAAAAAACCAGACAAAATCTAACTCTAAGGATACTCTTTATGACTCTCATTGGCCTGGTTTAAGGTCTAATTTGCAGTAAATCAAATTTAGCGAAAGTTTTTAAATAGCGAGTTGCGGGGGTCGTTAACCTGTTAGTGGTTCCTTAAAATCAGAGGTAAAAAATAATTTCCTGTGACTAAACTACTTTATTAAAATATCGTTTGATATTATCAAACGATATTTTTTTTGTTTGTTAGGAACGTCTTGAGGTATGCGTAGTTTAATTTATTGTCGTATTGTCATCACCACCCTGTATGCACAAACAAAAAAGTATATATTATTATGTAGTAGGTATATCAACTATCTAGTGTCCACGACACAAGCTTTGCTTAGTGTGGCACTAGGTGGCGCTGTGTGTTAATGTCCAGCGATAATTATTTATATTATTTATTTTAACGAGAAAAAAAACCATGCGAGGCTGTCTTTGGAGCCTGTCGATAGGAGTAAAAACTCGTAGCCGATTCAAGCGCACGGGACGGTCACGTGAGTTTCATGACTAAAAGGTGCTCAACACGCCTAAAGCAGTTTTCTCGATTTACGAACAGTAGGTTCGAACCCAGGCAGGCGCATTACTTTGTGTAATTTATTTAATCACCGCTGCTCTCAAAACGGTGAAGGAAAACATCGTGAGGAAACAGGCATGTCCTAGAACCAAAAATTCGAAGACATGTGACATCTACCAATCCGCACTGGGCCCGCGTGGTAAATTATAGCCCATTCCCTCTCATTGAGAGGAGGCCTCGTGCCAGCAGTGGGAACATTGTAGGCTGATGATGATGATGATGATGAACATTGAACTTTAAGCCAGGTAAGGCACCAACCACACGACAACGAAGATTGTAGACTTTCGTACAGTTCCATTCAATTGGTAGGTACCTACACATATTGTAGTAAGTTTCGTACAATGTCTGGCTATAGTTCGTAGATTTACGCTTGTCGAAGTCTGTCAGAAGCATAAAGTCGTAAACTTATCGAGTAGTCTACTCACGTTGCTCTCCGATAATACAGAATGAAAATAGAAACCACTAGTTTATACGTGCGGATTCGCCTGTGTAGTACGGTAACTGTAGCACGCGACATTTGTCTTAATCCAGGTTATGCATAATTGTGCACCAAAATTCATTTAAATCCATTTAACTTATAATCATATTTATTTATTTCAATCAACATTAGATCATAGGTACAATTAACAGAATCAAAAAAATACAAAATAAAAGCACAACAAAATTATAATAATGAAATCAAATTACCATCAAATCAAATTAAAGTCAAATCAAATTAAAATCAAAAACATAATTAAAATCACATTAAAATTAAAATTATTATAAAATTAAACCAAATTATTAGTACTTGAAAGAGTAAGTTACTAACTGTTAGGTAGTTACTGGGCAGTTTAACAATACTCGTGCAAATGGTTACTATTCAAATCAAATAGTAAACATGATAAATATACCGTTTTCAGTGTTAATGAGCTAGCAGTTATCAAACAAAGCATTATGCTTTTACTTCGTAGTTTTTATTAAATCTAAATTTATGAATTTTCATCTATACTTATACTTATTACTTATAATATATAATGTTATTGTAAAATAAAGTTTTAAGCAACTAAACATTTATAAAGTAAGCTAATGTTTCCTTGTCTTCATATCGATCAGTTCCGCATAAATAAATAATCCAGCACAAAACCCCATTCAGTTATTTAATCTGCTGTCATCTGACGATGATGCAATAGCTCCATTCTTTTATTCGATTCATCATCATCTGCGACGCCTATTTTTGAACTACGTTGGGTTCACCTTCCAGTTTAATCGGGCGCAGCTGAATGCCAGTATTTTACACGGAACGACCACCTATCTAACCTCTACCCAGTCTCTGGACAACACGATACCCCTCGGAAAGACAAGCTACCAGTCTTACGGTTTTCCAACTACCCAATTTCTCGGCTCAATTCAATGGAATAATTGAATTAAATGTTTCAAAAGATATCACACAGAATCCTGCTTAAATGATCACATAATAAATATTCATTAATCGCAATTAGCGACTATTCGAAGCTTATATTCATTAAGTTAATATAGCAAAAAGTAGCTTCTCAGTTGATTTTTAATGGGAAAACTTTTCCCGTTTGCATGGACGGCACGTCGGCAATACGGTACTTCCTAATAAAAAGAAAAATATGTTTACATTTTGTCGCTAACTTTTATAGTTTCTTGAGATATTGAAGGATGAAAGTTATGCAAGCAAATATGCATCTTTGCTGAGTAGGACGTAATTACGTTTTTAAAACTTTTTTTATTACTGGTTTACACACGCTCTGGCTTTATTAAGAATCGATCGAAACATTGCATTATGTAATTTGATTATTCCTTTGAACTAAACATGGCCAATGATTAAAGGTTTAGGTAAAATAAAGGTATTGCCATTGTTTGGGGCTCTCATTAAGGCGACTTCAGGACCTAAACCTGAGTTTTATAATGCCTGAAAGTATATGATTCACTGCAATAAACAAAAACAGAAAAATATATTATGATATTCTTCAGGATATATGCTAGTGGGGTCCACCCTTTATAGCAGAACTTTTTATGCCATATTATTACTTTGCATAACAGCGGATAGCATAAACTTCATTTCGCAGAAAATCGTTTGGCAGACACGCATTTATCATACATTCAAACTCATAATTTTGTAAGTCAGAATCATCTAAAGGCATAAATTTCATATGCATAAAAATTAAAAGTCGAACCATCTTGTCGCAGATAGTTGGAGGTCAGTATCATCGTTTTGCATAAATTTCATATGCATAAACATTAAACGTTGAACCATCCTATCGCAGAAAGTTTAGGGTTAGAATCATCTATTGGCATAAATTTTTTGCAAAATCTTTCGACGATATTATGTGTTTCTTTATGTTTTTCGAGCGTATGGCACTCGTGGCCTGCAGGTGAAAATCATAATATTTTGGGTTTAACGGCTAAATAAACATAATTTTCTTTCTTTCTTTTATTAAAACAGTAGATTGAGATCATGTGGTTTTTATTTTCCTGTAAGAAGCAGGCAGACATGCAAACAAACATACACCATGCATGCAGCAAGCATGCAGCAAACATGCAAACCTGCATACACCATGCATGCAGTAAGCATACAGCAAGCATGCAGCAAGCCTGCAGCAAGCATGCATCAAACGTGCAGCAAGCATGCAGCAAACATGCATGCAGTAAGCATGCAGCAAGCATGCAGTAAGCATGCAGTAAGCATGCAGCAAGCATGCAGCAAGCATGCAGCAAGCATGCAGCAAACGAGAATGCAACATGCAGCAGGCATGGTTTCTGTCACGGCTCCGGCGCTGCGGGGCCCCGGCGGTCCCACGCGAGCTTCTCGTCGCAGATGTGTTTCAACGCTCACCACCGCAGCTTCGGCTTGCTGGCCGGCTAAGCCGGCCAGCCTCAGCCACGGCGGCGAGTCTTAAAACCACCTGCTCCTCAGCTCGCGGCCCGCCTCGCCCCTCCGCGCCTACGCGATTTTAAATTACACTCTAGGGGTAGGGCAGACAAGACTACGTGGAGTCGGTTTTGGAGCGATTCGTTTCTGTCACTAACTTTTCTAGCACAACATATTGACTTTTTAAGATAATATTTTAATTTTAAATTAAGGTTAAAATGCTATTTTGTGGCATTAAAAAATGGCAATACTGCCAAATAAAATTATTCCAAATGAAATTCTGCAATCTTCATAGTATGCCAAGTGAAATTATATCAAATAATTGTCGTTCTAAATAAACATTATTCTAAACGAAATTATGCGAAATTTGAACAATGCCAAAGGTAATTATGCCAAATAAAAAACTGCCATCTAAAAGTATGCCATTCGAAATTCGGTCATACACACATTCACCCAAACAATAAGTATATTTAAAAAAAAATATGCCTTTAATATATTCGTTTAAAGAAAATTATGCCAAGTGTGTTATGCCAAATGAATTTCGGAGCAACAAGATTCTGCCAGATAGAAGGAACCCATGCTAGTGTGATAGTGTTTTGAAAAAATTATACAATTAATTTTACTCCATAAAATAAAAATCACGAACTTATCTCTAAACAAATCTTTAAACCACTACAAACCATACTAAAATACATGCGATCATACTATTGGGCCCGCAGAGACTGACGTAACAACCACTTTGTAGTACAAGCTGATTAGAACTTTATTCTAACAGTATTTCAAACGAAGTTTGAACCACCACAAATAGAGTTGCTAATTTACCTCCTGCAGTCCCCTTATATTATACGTTGACTGCCTTGCTGGTCTGGTCACGGGGTCCCGATATCGATTCCCAGGTTAGGCGATGTGTGAATAATTAAATAAAAATAATCTATACTTATATATAATATTATATAGCAGAAGAGTTTGTTTGTTTGGTTGAACGCGCTAATCTCAGGAACTACCGGCTCGAATTGAAAAAATATTTTTGTGTTGGACAGTCCGTTTATCGAGGAAGGCTTTAGGCTATAACATCACGCTACGATTAGTAGGAGCGGAGCAGGAATGAAAAATGTTTACAAAAACGGCTTTTTTTTTCTTTCGTTTTTCTCTCTTATGTGACGCAGACGAAGTCGCGTGGGTCAGCTAGTAATTTATAAAATGAATGTCAAAAAAATACGATATGTCAAATACACACACATAAAACAATCAACAATAAAAAAAACAATAAAATACTGAACTATACTTTTAGGTGTTGCAGGTGTGATGTTATGTTATGTTAAGAGTATAAAAACAAAGTGTACCTAACGTTAAATGCGCCAAACCTCAGACACTGAATTTAATTGAATTAATAAATAATAAATAAATATTCGCTGGACATTACACACAGCGCCATCTAGTGCCACACTAAGCAAGGCTTGTGTCGTGGTCACCAAACAGTTGATATACTACATATATACTTATATATATACTATACATTACTTACATTTACATATTACTTATATTTTGAGAGATAAAAAAAAGTTTCAGAAAATGTAAAGGTTTTATGTACTGTTTTACTTTATTGGCAATTCGATTTACTGGAAATAACTATTATTATCCCGCGTATGAGAAAATTCAAATTGGACGACCACCATTTGTGTTTGTTTGTTTACCTATTTTGGCGGGTTTGCGAGCGTGATGGCTTGACCTATCAATAAATTGACAGAACAACATTATCGATAAAGATTTTTTATGTGACCTATGTTAAAAAGACATTCAATTGATTCTCTTCTTCTCTCTCGTGATTCTAATCAATCTATTTTCAGGGTTTGCGCATTTAACGTTACACGTTGTATATCTGTTCATCATCATCCTCATCTGCCTAGCCTTTTCCCAACTATGTTTGGGTCGACTTCCAGTCTAACCGGAAGCAGCTGAATACCAGTATTTAACATGGAGCGACTGCTTATCTGACCTTCACAACCCAATTAATGCTGGGTAATACGATACCACTTGGTAAGACTGGTTGTCAGACTTTTTGGGCCACTGACTACATGTAACGACTGCCAAAGATGGATAAATGACCCGGCTGCCATGTTACCAACAGCTTAACGTGCTTTTCGAGGCACGAAGGAAACTCGGTATGTAAATGCGGTCACCCATCCACTGACCAACCTAGGCAAACACGGCTTAACCTAAAGATCGGCCCCAGCGGCTGTTATTATTTACAGTTGCACCTACTTAAATTTGAATTTCTTATTAATGTCTCTGTGACGGGACCAAGGCTCTATTCACTGTCTAATTAAAGTCATTCATTAAACATTATCACACTCAAAATTAAACACAAAAGCTTGCATAAAAATCCTGAAAAGCGTCCTCGGCAACATTTCGAAGAAATCTAAATTAGCTGTTTCAGAGCTGAAACTTTGTGAAAGAAATACAATCGACTTTCTTTCCTTAATTATGAGTTCTTTTCATTCGCTGTTACGGAACATTTTCAGATATATTTTCCGTAATGCCTTGGTGCGTGCTCTTAAGAATATAAACAAAAGAAATGATATTCAATAGCGATCTTTGTTTTTGTTTTGTTTTTGTTACTAAATGGTTGTGAATGGGTCGGAAATGAATAGGTCTTAAATTAGGAAATAGGGCAACGTTTTAGTACAGTTAACTTAATTGACGACTCGAATGGCGTAGTGGTAGTGAGGCTGCCTTACGTTCATAGGGTCCTGGGTTTGAATCCCGGTAGGAGCTTATGTTTGTGTGATGAGCATGGACATTTGTTTCCGAGTCGTGGATATTTATATGTGTATTAAGTATATATTTACAAACAAAGAAGTATATATGTAGTATATCAACTATCTGGTGTCCACGACACAAGCCTTGCCTAGTGTGGCGCTAGATGGCGCTGTGTGTTAATGTCCAGCGATATTTATTATTTATTTGAAAGATACTTATACAAACATCATCACGCATAGGAGCTCGTGGCAAAAAAATACCAGTCATTCGAGCCGATCTTTAGGTTAAGCAGAGCTTGCTGTGGATGGGTGACCACCCTTACTTACCAAGTTTCCACCGTGCCTCCACATTTAGCTGTTGGTCCCGGCTGTCATTTGTCCATCATTGGCAGTCGTTACAGGTAGTCAGTATCCCAAAAAGTCTGACAACCAGGCTCACCAAGTGGTATCTTAATACCCAGTACTAACTGGGTTGTCAGATAGGCAGTCGCTCCATGTAAAATACTGGTATTCAGCTGCACTCGGTTAGACTGGAAGCCGACCCCAACATAGTTAGAAGATAATATAACATCACGCCTGTTATCCCCGATGGATTAGGCAGAGGTGTACCCCATAGGACACCAACATTTTACCAGTTCCGTTTAAGTCCAATGTAACAGGGAGCGAGCTTATTGCCATCAACCGGATCCAAATTCAAACTCCATGGCTGCTACTTAGATACACTACACAATTTAATAATAATAGTTTTACGAGCTGGGTATGAGATAAATTAATTACTACCGATTAAACAACACAATAACTTTATTAACACAAAACAATTTAAACTTAATCACAAAGACACTTCAGTTCACTATTCGCTTAGATATCGCACTTGTAGTTCACTTCGATTCGCTTCGTTGTGTAGCCAAATCAAGACTGACGGTCGCGGGCCTGAGCGGTGTATTTATACTCGCCAACAGTTACAACAGAATAACCACGAATATTCAAGAGGGTCATAAAAAACACTAACAAAAGAATAGTAGGTAGGTTAAATAAGTAGTAGGTATAAGCTACTTGTACAAAACAAACAAATATAAACCGTATGCCCTAGGCGTACGGACGAAATTCTAATGTCTTTTTATAAATAGGTCGCGAATTTGTACCTACCTGACTTTAAAAGTTATAATAACGGAATGCACTCGAAATTCCAATGTACACACACTGTAATCACGTGCTTTCTCGAATGTTCTAGTAGGTCCGATGTAACAATAGTTTATTTATTTCGGAAAATCTCCATATAAGTAACATTATTGTAAATCACAAAACAAAAAATGTTGTGTGTTAGTAACACAAAAATGTACCTAGAAATACGTTAGTATTTTTATCTAACTTATGCCTATGGATGCTTACCCACTGATTCTGGAAAGGACAGTCAAAACGGGCAGCAATCGCATTTAGAATGCTGTTGCTGCTGCTTCGTAGACGGTGCAGCAAGGAGTTTGCATTCTTGCGCATGATGGCTTGAAAACTATCCGTACGCATTTCAGCATACATACCGGACGCACTGCAGCGCCACGGCAGGCCCAACAGCATCCTGAAAGCGTTATTATACAGAGTGCGCAGGGCCGTGTAGGTTCCCTGCGTATGGTTCACCCACAGGCCACTCGAGTAAAAAGATTGGCAGTACGCCTTATAAAGTGTTACCTTTACCTCATTTTTTTTTTTATTTTAAATTACAAAATAATTATTAAAAAATTAAAATTCACTGCTGAGATTTGCTGCTGGCTGACATTACAATATCGCGAGAAAAAACACGTTATATTGTAATATAACGTATTTGACAATTTTACGGTGACATATATAAGGCACAGCCCGTACCCTCGGTACTAGAAACTTGTGCACCAGAATTGCCTTCATCACGAAGAGGACTTGGTAAAGAAATTTGGCTCCTAAAACTGTCTCCTTTTAACCCCCTCTGCTATCGAGGAAGATATGAATTTAATGGTATATTTCACATTATGAAACACATCGTAAATGAACCCTTCTATAGACATATAATATATTCTCTCATAACTAACCACAGGGCATGAATAGCTCCCTTGGTCAAAACCCACTAGGGCAGAAATTATTGCGAAACAAATTCAAAGGAAAATAGCGTTGTTTAAACTTCAATGCGTCAGGAAATCTGTCAGAGGGTGGCCCAATTAAAGAATATATAGCGGTCGCGTAATTTAGGACCTTTGTGCCACAGATTGATTCAGCGAGGTTGAACTCGTGAATAATTTAGAAAATCCTGGCTGAATCGAATCGGTTCCTTCGCCAGGCGGACGAATAATAAATACATGCGCTTTGTCTCTGGTTTATGTCATGTTGCTTTGCGCGGGAAAGCATTTGACAATGACGTAATATTTTTGAACAGATTTCATAAAATGTTTGATTTGTTTTTACATTTGTTTGTTTTATGTTACATTTTTATACTGAGAGACAGTCATTTTGTTTGCACATTACGGTAACAAGGTACATGTACTTATGGAGTTTGGTGAAAACGTACGGTCTATGAAAATTATCATTGGCGCCTTTCAACTTTTAGAAGTTATTGGTGTTAACGGAGGCATGGGTAATGAATATGACTTATGTAGGTGGACGTACTGTTTGTATTATTTTGATTCTTGCTTGTCGAACACGATCGAATGGATTTCGGCAACCTACATATTATTTACCAATTATAGACAATATAATAGTCAAAGAATTGTTGATTTTCTATTTCACGGTAATTTAATTTTGTATCACTACTGTTTCGTACAATCTAATATGGTGGCCATATTGTAAATGGCAATAGTAAATACATTTTTTTTTTTTTTTTTTTTTCTGGCAACACTGGCGACAGGTCGTGAAAAAACGGCCTCGCAGTTAATTTATTTTAAAATAATAGATTTTTTGTGTTTAGTTTGTTTTAAATCTATTCTATAAAGTAGAATCAATGTATAAAGTGACACACGTAGTGTTTGTGTCCTGTTTATAATAATATAGTGATAACTCGCTACAATCGATAATTCGATAAATCAAGTACCGGCTGTCAACTATTGGACTGTGGATTTGAATTCTTCGAACCGGGGGAGTATTCCGTTTTAATTTACGTATTATTGGTGTATTATTTACATACTAAACATCACTTAAACACTGCTCAGAGCTCTGAGCAACATCCCGTACACACTCCGGCTACGTTTATGTCTCATTTTGCTTGACAATTGTGGAAGCGAAATCGAGGACGAAAACACTTGCCCAGACAAAAACATTTACTACAAACCCTACTTCACACATAATATGTCCTTATTAATTATGCACACAATCGCCCCTTTAAGATTATAACACGTCCACTCCAATTCTAAAATAGTTATTCTTGCCAATTTAAAACCCAGTTTTGGTTCTAAATTGTTTTGTAGATAAATGTAATTTCGTAAAAAGTAAAACTTGTAACGATTTATACTTTGTGTACTTACATCAATCTTTTTAATATAAGCATAATATGTTCGTAATAATTAAATAAGACAGTAATATTTTAAATATCATAAGTTTTATAATCGAAACAATCTACCCACATTAGGAAAAAGTAAAATCATGAGATAGTAAACTTTTTATTAATGCAATTAAATTGATAATTCAGTCGGCTAATATCAATCCTGTTAAGCTAATACAGCAGCCTACCTCATTTCTTTTAGTAAAGCAAACTTTTGTTTCTGTTTTTCTCCCTTTTATCTCTAAATTTTCTTAATTGGTCTATCCTATTAGTTCTCACCGTTTCCTTATTTCCAATTTTCAGAAACCAATCCGGAAACCATGCCTGTGATGACCCGTAAGGCTACTGCTCAGGATATGGAGCTAAAATTGAGAACGGCCCTCCAAGAACTAAAGGACTCAAACTCCAATGCCAACAGCTATTGCAGGAGAGAGAAGACAGTGAGGAGGAGGTCATTAATATTAACAGCAAAAACTCCAGCTTAAAACGGGAGCTAGTAGACCTTCATCAGGATTACTTGAATGTTGTCAATGAGCGGGATCACCTAAGGGTGGTCACGGATGGGTTCCACAGCTGCAGCAACTTATACGAGGAGGCTTTGTGTAAAATTAGGGACCTAGAGGAGGAATTAGTCCATGCTAATGTTAAACTTTTAAATTTAAAAAAGGAACAGGATCGTACTCAGGTTATGAAAACTGATCATTTGTACAACGAACTAGTAAATACAAATTGTAACCCTCATTCCCTCATAACAATAGACCTTACAGAGGACTCCTTACTGAAACAAAATTCATACCATAAAGTAAGTAAAAATAAAATTAAGAAATATGCAAGATTGAATAAAATCATTAAAAAAAATTATAAACATAAGAAACAACAAAAGCACTATTCCAAAAATATTCAATTAAGGAAAGAACGTGTTTCTCTTGTTAATAGATTAAATAACTATCAAATTAAGTTAGAAGACAGTACAAGTATTTATGAAATAGACACTCAGCGCTTACAATCTGAAATTGAGGCACTGAATGAGTCACTAAAATCTTTATATAATAAATATGAAAGCTCTAAAAAACAAATTAAGGAGCATATTCTTGTCACAAATGAGTTGGTTGACAAAGTAGACTTGCTGACTCTCAGCAACACTCATTGTACTTGTCGGAGTGAACCCAGTCTTGATGCCCTCCAGCCTGAGGCAACGGAGGACCCGTCCCAAGCTGTGAGTGCTCAGAACTTCATCATCCATCAAAACCTTGATTCACAAGTAGTACAGCCTGAGATTAGTCATTTTTTTTTTTTTTAGTGGTTTTTGAAAAGGTAATGCTTAATCAAATGCTCTATCATTTTAACACCAACAGAATCTTCCATGATCAACAGTATGGTTTCACCAAGGGACGTTGTACAACTGACGCCGGTGTAACCCTATTAAAGCACATATTTGCTGCGTGGGAAGAGTCCCAAGATGCAATAGGAATTTTCTGTGACCTCTCTAAAGCTTTTGATTGCGTAAATCACGACACATTACTTTTGAAACTGGAGCATTACGGACTGGGTAAACTTGCACTTAGCCTACTAAAATCTTATTTGAGCGATAGAAAACAACATGTTCAAATAAATGGTGTTAATTCACAGGGTATGAATGTAAAAATGGGGGTTCCACAAGGCTCAATATTGGGTCCTTTCCTTTTTCTAGTATATATAAATGATCTACCCTATTTGTTGAAACACCAATCTCAAAATATGGTGTTGTTTGCTGATGACACTTCTCTAATTTTTAAGATAAATAGACGGGCCAAAAATCTAGATGACGTGAATGATGCCCTACTTCAGGTCCAAAATTGGTTCACAGCAAACAATTTGGTATTAAATGAAAAAAAAACTAAATGCATAAGATTTTCATTACCGAATGTTAAAAGTAGTGATTGTGAGATAATATTGAATAAAGAGAAACTCGAATTCGTAGATAAAACGGTTTTCCTGGGGCTTACGCTTGATTCAAGGCTACAATGGGGTTCTCATTTAACATCTCTTGCGGGGCGCTTAAGTTCAGCAGCATATGCCGTTAGAAGGATCCGTCAGTTCACTGATGTGGATACCGCTAGACTGGTATATTTTAGTTACTTCCATAGTATAATGTCTTACGGTATTTTGCTATGGGGACGGGCTGCTGATATTGAGTCTATATTTATTCTGCAGAAAAGAGCCATCAGAGCCATATACAATCTTCGTAGGCGCGATTCTCTAAAGGAACTATTTAAGGATATTGGCATCATGACGGTTCATGGCCAATACATCTACGAAAACATAATGTACGTTAGAAAAAATCTGCATCTTTTCGGTAAAAGAGGCGACAGACACAATTACAGTACTAGAAATAGGGACCAACTAGTTCAGCCAGGCTTTAGACTCGCTAAAGTAGACTCATCTTTCATGGGGTACTGTTTGAGATGCTATAATAAAATTCCACAAAGTATTCTTGAACTGAATGAGACGAAATTTAAAACATGCATTAAACGCACACTATGTAAGCAAGCATATTACAAGTTGAGCGATTATATCGCTGATAAAAATGCTTGGCTCAATGCTGGTCCTGCTCCACAAGGACAGGGGCGCAAAAATTGATAGCATTAAATGGTATTGTTGGAGCTGCTGAAGATTGTACAACTATCTTTGCATTGTATAGATTCAATGTTAGTATTATATAATCGCATAGCCCATATTGTGTGAGTACTATGTACTAGAAAGCTTTCATTCACTGGAAACCTACTTTAGTTTTTGACTTGAATGTGCCCTGGCGGTTGAGAGTATGTCATGCTCACTCAAATGTCTCGCTGATGGTGGCGTGTGTGTCGGACCATTTAGCTCCCTTCAAAAGGGTTGAGCTGAATGGTGCTGATCCATGCGTCATGTTCGTGAACGGGCGCTGTCAGTTGTGACTGGTCATCTCTTAGTTGCCTTGGCTTATTTGAAAGAATTATTTTGTTTTTACTATGGACACTTTTAACGTGCACATCTTGCTACATTGTTCTCACATAATTTACCATCTCAACATGAATGATGTAACCAAGATTTTGTAACAAAAAATGGATTTAAAAGAGTGTCCATGGAGTTTCTTGCCCGTTCTTCTCCATAGAGATCTACGTTAGGGAATGGGCAACTACAGTACTTTCACAGTTTTTATGTCTTGTGACTGGGACTGTAGCTACATTTAATTTTCATCTTTGTTTCGACAATTCAAAAGTGCCTGTTATTGGCCTACTTGAAATAAATGATTTGATTTTGATTTTGATTTTTTGACATATTGTCATCTGTTGAGCATTTTGATGGACTTTATGATTTTGGTCTAAAGAACACTATTTTTATTGAGATGTTTTAAATATAAATTATATTAAAGTATAAAAGGGTAACATAAAACTACCTACTACAACAAAATAATCTACATCTAAAACTATTTCTTTAAATTCAGTTCGGGCAGTTTTTGAGTTAACTGTACGATTTTCTAAATCTTCACCATTAAAAAGCTACATCTTTACCAAGTAACGTGGGCTATAAATTTGATTGATATCATGAAAATAAAAATTGAATAGTGTTTTTTTATATACAATTTTTTTTAATGACAGCAATTTCTATATCAGAGGTTTTCCACTAACTATCACTTACCTTTATTTAATCCGCAGTTACCAAAAATCATCATAATTTATTAGATACCACACGTAAACCAAACCCCTCTAATCTAAATTAATGATACCCATATAATAAACAAAGTCTCACAAGAAAATTTCAACTGTAATAATAAAAGGACGCATATTTCCAATGATATGGACTGATTGTAAGAATCAAATAAATTGCGAGATATTCTAGCAATTTTTTTGCAAAGAACATTTGCAATGCGCAAGCAATTTTTCTACTGAGTTATTATTGTAATCGTAATGTATTTAGTTAGGTACTCTTATTACTCTTTGCAGTATCCGTTGATTCTGAAAAAGGCACTTATTATGGCTGGCCGCGCTCCAACGCATCGTATTACAAAAACCCTTGCACATAACTTTTGTACATTTAAAAATACTACTGCACACAATAGGCGGGACGAATCGTGAAGGTGTTAAAAGTTATAATCTTACAAAAAAACTTGTATTTAAAAAAGAACTTGTCAAAAAGTTGTAACTTTGACCCCCCATATCTCCGTAACTAGAAGGTTCCCAGGTATGGTGTAGAACAAAACAAATATCACAATGATGGGGAGAACAAGTGCCTTACGGCTTCGTGAAGAGCACACACCCTTTATAATTTTACGCGGGGAAGCCGCGGCCATCGGCTAGTTCTCTTATTAAAAAAATTAAATACCTATCACAATCGATTCCAAATTCAATCAAACTCATAAACTAATTCAATATAACACACAAAGGCGAAATTCACAGAATTACATTAACATCGCAAATTAATATCCGAGGGCAGGAATGCAGGCCTATAGATATGAGGTCGCTTGGGGCTATAGATGGACCCTGTCAAAACATGCAGGGTCGAAATAGGTGGAATTCCTTTTGAGTTTTTGGTAACCACAAAGAATTTGTCTGTAACGTTCAGATTTCATCATCTTTGCCCTATTTATTTTTCTTGAGTTCGGCGCAACCTGTCCAAGGATGGTTCAGATTTATTTATTAATTAATTTACTAGCGACATCCACTCTGCCTGTCTTTAGGTTAAGCTGTGCTTGCCTAGGTTGGTTTATAGATGGGTGACCACCCTATCATACCGAGTTTCCTCCGTACCTCGGAAAGCACGTTAAGATGTTGGTCCCGGCTGTCATTGATATATCTTTAGCTGTCGTTACAGGTAGTCAGTGGCCCAAAAAGTCTGACAACCAGCTTTGCTCAGTATTAACTGGGTTGTGGAGGTCAGATAGGCAGTCGCACCATGTAAAATACTGGTATTCAGTTGGTTCAAGTTACACTGGAAGCTGACCCCAACATAGTTGGGAAAAGGCTAGGCAAATGATGATAGCGACTTGCGCCAGATTCGTGCGGTTGAAAAAATATTAACTATTCTGTTAATAATTATATCGGTTTTATATAATAGGGATGATTCCTAACTAAAACAATATTATTCTTTTTAGCCCGTCAGTTAGGTTATCGAAAAATTTTGAATATGTGTTTTTATTTTATAAAATAAAAATAAAAACGACGAAGATAAAACGAGTTAAAGATCATGAGTGCGCCGTCACGGTCCGGTAAAAAATATACTCAATAGTGACGTCACACAAGTTTACGACGCACTGTATCTTCATTTTTTGTTTACGTGCAAAGAGAATAAATACGAGTACATTTTTTTTTTGGAAATTTGACCAGATTGGATAAAATATGATAACGACCACTCTTCCCGTGGCTCAAGGTAGCAGTGGTGGTGGTATTGGTGGTTGGGTAGAGGCTAGGCGTTGCAATTGCAATACAACGTCATATCGCAACCAGTCTCTTGGACACATTACCAGCTGTCAGCGTTTAGAGGAAGTTTTTTTGTTTTTTTTTTTGTCTCTGTCGTTTGTGGAACGTATGTGTAATTTAATTTTAATTAATTTGGCTGTGTTACTGTTACGATTGACATTTTAACTTGACACTTTAAGTATTTTGTCATTTTATTTCATTATTTTTATCTTATTTTTCTTTTTGTTTATCTAATTATTCGTTTTCATGTATATTTTAATTTTTAGCATGTAAGAATTAGATTTTGCTGTGCCCTGACAGGGTCTACAACGGTTCTTAGCTCTAAGCCTTTTGTTAACACCATGTTTTTACCTTGTGGAATGCAAATAAACGAATACGAGTGCGAACAGGACCTCATTTACACTCCAGGGCATCAATTAATACTTCAACAGCAACCTAAGCGCCATTCTACCTAAGCAGGTTTTTCTTGCTGCGGCCGAACTGGTTCCCGAATCTAGATACTCAGTGGTCAGCCATGTCAAACAATGAAGGGTGCAAAACACCTCTTAATGACACCAAAAGGCGCTTGTTCTCCCCCTTTATTGCAATATTTTTTTTGCTCTACACCATACCTGGGAAACGTTCCGGAGATATTAGAGGTCAAAGTTCCAACGTATCGACAAGTCTTTTTTTTTAGTAATAGTTTTATTGTAAGATAAAACACCACTACGACCCCCGTGCTACTCAATCCATCCATTAGCACAATGTTTTAAGTGCATTGACGACCCGATTGGCGTAGTGGTAGTGACGCTGCCTTACGTTCTTAGGGTCCTGGGTTCAAATCCCGGTAGGAGCAAATATTTGTGTGATGAGCATGGACATTTGTTTCCGAGTCATGGATGTTTATATGTATAATAAGTATGTATTTACAAACAAAAAAAAAAGTATATATGTATTATATCAACTATCTAGTGTCCACGACACAAGCTTTGCTTAGTGTGGCACTAGGTGGCGTTGTGTGTTAATGTCCAGCGATATTTATTTATTTATTTATTGAGTTCTACCACAAAATAAGATTTGATTATTTTGTTTGATGTTCTAAATGCTGGCTTCGTGATGAGGTGGTTTACAAACAGAATTGAAAGGATACAGACAGTAACATATTAATCGTTGATAGTTGGAACATAATAGCTGTACCGAATGTAATGCAATCGTTCAGATCGATACACGCGCTCGCCTCCTGTCTAGCTCATCACTGTTGCCAGGGCCGGAATCACGAACTGCGTGTATTTATTTGAAACCCTTATTGTACTTAGTTATTTTTATTATAATATTACGGGCACGTGTATGTATTCATGATAATGAAGGTATAATTTCTTTGTGAGGGAAAACCAGTAGAGAAATGATGTACTGTAATCTGTTTCCGAATATCTAACTACAGAAATATATGACTAAATGAAAACTGTTGGCTACAAGAACAAGAAGCATTAGAAATATACATATAACGCTAGCATGTCGCCCGCGATTTCATCCGCGAAAATCATTATAATTATAGCCTACGTGACAAAGATGTAAAAAAAATGGTGGCTTACCTCATCCACGTTCATTGTAAGGTCTCACACGCACTAAACTAAATATTTTCGTAAGACCTACAACATTATTTCGTCTGAAAACAACTCCCCAACCAAGTCGAATTCAAAACATAACTTCATCAAAATTGTCAACTCAAGAGGGAAACAAAAACAGGATCGCTCACTCAACCGGCTACAGAGGTAAACATATCTCGAGATATCGCAGATATCTTCAGATATGCCCCGAGGGCCGCTGTCACCGTGAGAAGGGGACAAAATAAGGCCCAAGGTGCACTTGACGGAATAATTAAGAATGTCGGTCAAGCTTGTCTCTAAGACTACGTTCACACCATCGCGGATAGTCTGCAGCCGACTGTAAAGCTGCTTTCAGACTACGCTATACTATGATAGCATATACAACATTATTTTTTGTTTACACTAAACCCGAAAAGGGGTCATTGTACTCATCATTTTGAACAACTTTTTCTATGGGCCGAACCCTGAAATCGCGAAAAACAAATCAGCTGTTCCCTACATTTATGTTCGCATAACTCGTCAAAATGTAGGGAACAGCAGATTTTTTTTTCGCGATTTCAAGGTTCGTCCCATAGAAAAAGTTGTTCAAAATGATGAGTACAATGACCCCTTTTCGGGTTTAGTGTAAACAAAAAATAATGTTGTAG
The DNA here is from genome assembly GCA_916618015.1 of Xestia c-nigrum. Lineage (NCBI taxonomy): Eukaryota > Metazoa > Arthropoda > Insecta > Lepidoptera > Noctuidae > Xestia > Xestia c-nigrum. The sequence continues at coordinate 3,847,420 of OU745245.1, read as the reverse complement.
AATCATAGCACAACACACCGCGCACCGTACATTGATATAGCCACGTTCACACTCTACAGTACTATACATTATTTACTATTGCTATAAAATTGATGCGTTGCGCTGAGATCATGCTGTGCTATATCACGCGCCGCCTTCTCCCTCCTCCCTCACCCCCGGCTGTGCCGCAAGTCTCTTCCAAGATCGCGGTCAACTGAGCTTGCTATGTACTATAAATGCTTGCAATACTATCGCGTAAATGTGAACGCCATGCTACAATATTAGGTCCTTCTTTGTTGCTATACTATATAGCACAATAGTATACCGTAGTCTGAAAGCCTAAGCGGTATCGAATACTTTAATGTACGAAAGATTTACTTCACCCGCCGACTAATTAGCTTTTAATTTTCTGACATTTGCGAAGTCGGCGGCCGACTATTGTAGAATACGTTGGGTTTGAACACGGCCTTAGAACTAACGTGTTTGTAGCAACATGGAGTGACAATTTTGTGAGATGAATTTGTGTGTGAAAAATAATTGAAGATTTTTTTTAACATAGCTTTCCTATACGCCTCTTTTCTTAGAGGGGATTGGCAGAGGAACTACCGCGCTCACTGAGGGTTGGCCACTTTTGAACTTTATTGCTCAGGGCATACAGGTGAAAATTTGTTGACCGTCAGTGAAATCGGGAGTACTTACACAGTAGATACACCCATACGTTTAAGGTATTTCTAACTTTTGTAGGATTTTGGACACACAGACCCCAATGGTGTGGTGAGCACAAATGCGTATTGACAGAAAATGCAGGCTTTACTAAACAAAGAGGTCGAATCGGTGGAAAGAAATATTAAACTACCTAGTATGTGTAGCATGAACGGCGCTCTACTACGCCGAACTTATTCTAAACTACATAGATGAACCATATAACAGTCGGGTATTAAACCATTATAGCGAAATATTTTCCGAACAATTTAACACGTGATCATCTTTCAACAAACAACACACAAAGATAAACTCATGAAAAGCCGAGTTACGTTGTAAACCAACACAAAACAATGTTTTACAAACAAAGTAACAAACCCTTTATTACGAACTCCCAAAGTATCAAAATTCGTCTCTGCGGTACACGGGTACCTACCAATTCATTGATTTACACAAATTTAGAGCCGAGCCACCCTTATACACCCATGCCATGGCAGGATCAATAGACACCTATACATAGCAACCTATACATAGCCGCATTTACACACAGCTATACATTGTTATACATTTGTTTAGCTCTGACAATGCCTTGAGGATATAATGGTAATGTTACAATACATTGGCCCCGTTTTGTTGAGAGGAATAAGCTAAAATATTGGTGTTTTTTATATGCTTGATGTTAGAAAAAAGATTAAAGAAAATTAGTCGCGACGTGAATGTATAGTACGAATAATAAATTAATAAAATAATTATGCGTTATTACAATTATTATGCACCAACATGTATCTACATAAATAAGGTTTGTTATGACTCATTTATAAAACCACTTCATAAAGGATACAACGTCTTATCAATTCGTATCGGTGATAACGATGACCACTAGAAAACCGACCATCTTCGACAGTTAACTTGTAATTTCCATAGTTGTAAAGTACCTACTACGAATACATTATATTTTTCGCACTACCAATTCAAAACGTTTATTGGTGTGAAAAAAATATTTTGCCAAAAGATAGCAATTTTTTCTCTAGTTAAAAATCAACTTAGTCCCATCTTTTTCATTTCGTCTTTTCGATACTGAATTGTTTAAACAAAACCAAACAAACTGCTTGCCTATATCTGTATTTTTTGATGATGCGGTCAATACAAAATATCTTGGCAACTCTGAGTAAAGCAGTGCTCTTGCCATTTGATCACTTGTCGCAAATCAATTTGTCAATGTTGTCGCTGGTGGTAAATTAAGCCATGTTGTCTATTCTCCAGATATACAACTAAAGAACACAGTGGGATGGCGTTCATGTATTGTATGTCGCACGAAAAGATTATCCAAACCGTTTCATTGCTGCCAACCAACATATTATTATCTAGATTAAAGAAAATTTATTTAACTTCATCGTTGGCATCAGAAGATTCAAAACCAAATACAGCCAAGTCGCTACGTTTTGTGACATACTTGCAAATATATTATTATTTGATGGACTTGCTTGATAGAGTTGCAGTACCTACTTATAACATTGCAATGCACTTTGAACGTGCGTGAGTTTGCTTGTGCATGTGTGCGTTTGTTCGCCGCTTCTTTTCTTTGGACACATAAAAGTGACCCCCGCGCATTGATTGTTTATAGAAAATAAATTTTAAGAAAAAAATACTCAACAAAAACATACATACACAAATTTCATTCACCCAAACACATCAATTGCATAACCGTAGCAGTCGTAGAAAAGATCACATTGTACTTCCTCGAGTGCGAACCACTAAAGGTAGAAGATCACTTGTTTACGAGGGAGTGCAACTTTACAATAAATTACCAGACGAGATAAAGGGTGCAAATTCAATTAACAGTTTTAAAGCCAAACTTAAAAAATATGTTCATCAAAATATCAAAATTAATTAAAAATCAAAGTTGTACTACTGATTGGTGTATCTGCATTGTGACAGCGGGATCGCACTCTTTATGTCAAGGCAGGGTAATTACGCATAATAGCGCAGTGTGAGATTTTAGGGAGTACCCACGAACTTAAATATATTATTTGCAATAAAATGCGTTAAGTTAATTTGTAAGTCCGAGTGTCGAAGGACAATGATTAGTATAAACTGTTTAAAATTTTTCTCATGTAAGTGAAATGTAAATTTCTTAATGAGAAATAAATGTCTTTAACCAGAAATTTGATGAAGTTTATAGGATTGTATTAATGATTTTAATGATTGTAATTCTGTAAATATGAGTACATACGTGTTTCTGTTGCGAATCATATTTTGTTCAACATACAGCATATTGTTTTAAGAAGCTACTCATATAATGTTTGTAGCAGAAAAAAATTGCGTAACTATATTATACACGTCTACGTGACTTACTTTAAAAAATAACCATCATCATCCAAACTAAAGGGTATAAAACACGTCTTAACGAACCCGAAAGGCACTTATTTTCCCCGTCATTGTGATCATTTTTTTGTTTGACACCATACCTGAGAACCTTCTTGTTACGGAGATATTGGAGGTCAAAGTTACAACTAGTTGACAAGTTATTTTATAGTACAAGTGTTTATTGTAAGCTTTTACTTTAAATACCTCCACAAACCCTGTACTACCCAATCCAACCATCAGCACAATGTTTTGAGTGCGTAACATTGAGTTATACCACAAAACATTATTATTCAACCCAAAAAAAAAGTTGTTTCCCAGCAATAATTTTTGCAAAAAGTTACTTGGTTTGATGAACAGAATGCTTGGTTGACTGCTTCGTGATGAGGTGGTTTGAACCCTGTATGTTAAAGTCGGCTGCTGCTAGTCTAACCGTATGCAGCTGAATGCCAGTATTTTACATGGAGCTGCCTATCTGACCTCCACAACCCAATTCATACTGGGTAATAAGATACCATTTGGTAAGACTGGTTGTCAGATTTTTTGGGGCACTGACAACCTGTAACGACTGCCAAAGATGGACGAATGACAGCCGGGACCAACAGCTTAACGTGCTTTCCGCGGCACGAAGGAAACTCGGTATGTAGGGTGCTCACCCATCCAAAGACCAAACTGAGCAAGCACGGCCTAACCTAAAGGTGGTTGTTATTATTTGGCCACGAGCTCCTAAAGTTGCTAAATAACCATACAAAAAGAATTTCTAAAGCATTGTTTCTGATTCAATTTTAATAGCTACTGAAAAATAAAATTTAAACAAAATACGGCAAAAACACAACTTAGTAAAAAGCACAGTTGTTTTAGTGTAGGTATTCCATGCCAAGTTGCACGGATGTACGGTGTGGTAATGCCATAAACCTGTCTAGGTACGTGTGAGACTTGCCAATGGGCGCTTAAATAGGTTAGTGGGTGTGAACCTGGGGTTACAGGGCCCTAAGTAGTTTTGATTTTATAGTGGTCTGTAAGGTGAACATGATATATATCGTAAAAGATTACTATTCTTGTTATTTTTTATCATTCCTTAGTGTAAATATACTTCCTTTAACTGTGTTACAGTTTGTTTGTTATACAATATGGGCCGGAGCCATCTTGAGCATGTGTTCTCAAATAAATTAATGATTCAACTACATTTATTGCAGAGTTATTTTATGACGTTTAATTAACCATAACCATGCCACAAATTCAAACATCCGGTGTTGGTTTTTTTTACTTATATCAATCGTTAGCGCGATTTACTTTGCATCTTCTAAAAGTTTTACATTTCGCAAGTGAAATCGAGTCATTACGGTGCCATAAAGTTAGTAAATCACAATCAACATCATTCTTCTAACCTCATCTCAACTAATTTGGGGTCAGCTCTGCATATCTTCTTCATCCATATTTATCTACAGGGTGTAAAACACCTCATCACAAAGCCGTCAACCAAGCATTCTGTACAACAAACTAAGTAACTTTACGCAAAAATTATTGCTGGGAAACAACTTTTTTTTTGGGGTCAAAAATCACGTTTTGGGGTTAACTCAATATCACGCAATAAAATCATTGTGCTGATACTTAGATGGGTTGAATAGTACAGGGTTTGTGGAGGTATGTAAAGTAAAAATCTTGCAATAAAAACTAGTATTTAAAAGAAAAACTTGTCAAAAAGTTGTAACTTTGACCCCCAATATCTCCGTAACTAGAAGGTTCCCGGTATGGTGTACTACAAAAGAAATGATCACAATGACAAGGAGAACCAGTGCCTTTTGGCTTCGTTAAGAGGTGTTTTACACCCAATATACAACATTATTTTTTGTTTACACTAAACCCGAAAAGGGGCCATTGTACTCATCATTTTGAACAACTTTTTGTATGGGACGAACTATGAAATCGCGAAAAAAAAATCAGCTGTTCCCTACATGTTCGCTAATTTCTTCAAAATGTAGGGAACAGCTGATTTTTTTTTTCGCGATTTCATGGTTCGTCCCATAGAAAAAGTTGTTCAAAATGATGAGTACTTTATTCATTGACACATACATTTGTTTTAACAGGTAAAACCCAAGCTAACAAAAGTCGTCATTATAGCTAATTAATTGTGCAGTCCCAACGAACGATTCTGGGTAGAAGCACAATTTAAACAGCAGACAACATGCTAAGTGTCACCCTCTGGAATTCCGCCAAAGAGCAAGAAAAAATATCGAAATGCCGAGAGGTATCATTGAGTGTTCTAATTGCACGAATCACTGGTGCGAACTTTAATAAGTTTGTACAAGTTGCCGGAACTTTAAAACTTTATATAACTCGTTACTCAACAATCACCTCTTTACGCTATCTAACACAATATTCAACTACAATATTGTAATTTCTACAAATTCTTATAAAATGATTTCCCCTACCTAAGTAATAAAAAGCCTTTCTAGCAATCAAATATTTCAATCTAGTTAGTCAAAGCTTACTTTACAAAGAGGCATCGCTGTGACATTATATTAAGGCACCTATAAAACACAAAGGAGATCCCAGCACTAAGATGGAATGGATTGCTAATCCTGGTTCTCCGTTGGAACATTGCAGGCTTTTATCATCCTGCAGTTGTGCGGTACTTAATTGAACGTACAGTTGTGATAGCATTACTTATTGTTGCAAAGAAAATGGCGGCGTTTTTGCAGTTGTTTTGTTATCATTTTATTTCATTGATGTTGAGAGTTTTGGATAATTCAATCGACCGAAGCCACAATCTTTTTATTTTTACATGTGTTGGGATTACATGGAACAGTACAGGAAAGCACGATTGGCTTGTACAACAACATCGTAATAAATATATCTGTAGAGAGTCAGTGTCTCAGCATTGGGACACTGTTAGAGAGTTGGCCGAAATATACCACAAGGACGCACGGTTCTCTATCGTGTTACCTAACTTTTTAATCCATAATCTAAAATGACATGTTTTTTTGTCCTAATCATCATTTGTCCGAATGATAATTTACCCGAACTTTATATCACATAATATCAAATGCCATAAAGTCGAAATCCCTAAATATAATATGCCCTAAATCCGTTCGCCATAAGTATTACAATCAATTACTTATATACAAAAGACATAAAACCGTTTTCAATAAAAGTCATAAGTCCTATTCTCAGAACTAATTTGTATTACAAAGTTTTTGCTATGAACTTCTGTCAGGCGTTACATAAATAAGAGCACGCTCGACGTGTTTTGAGATACTTCACTTTGTTATGTTGTGCTTTAAATGATGGATCGATGCAAGCAAGCATACAGTATGCAAGCAAGCATGCAGCATGCAAACGAGCAAGCATCACGCAGCAGGCATGGTTTCTGTCACGGCTCCGGCGCTGCGGGGCTCCGGCGGCCTCACGCGAACTTATCGTCGCAGATGGGTTTAACGCTAACCACCGCAGCTTCGGCTTTCTGGCCGGCTCTCCGCCCAGCCTCAGCCGCGGCGGCGAGTGTTACAACCACCTGCTCCTCAACTCGCGGCCCGCCTCGCGCCTCTGCGCCTACGCGATTTTAAATTACACTCTTGGGGTAGAGCAGACAAGACTGCGTGGAGTCGGAATTACAGCTATTCGTTTCTGTCAGTAAAACCTAACTTGACGGGTTTTTTTTAGCTACTAACAATTTATAAATGACCATTCGGCATAGACCTGGTGAAGGTTGCGGGAATCCGGTGGATGCGAGTAGCAAGGGACCGGTCAATGTGGCGACACTTGGGGGAGGCCTATGTCCAGCAGTGGACGTCTTTCGGCTGAGATGATGATGATGATGATTCGGCATCATACACAATACTTAGGACATACGACTTTATTTCATGTAAAATTAGGAGATTCAATTATTATAGTATTCGATATTATGACAAAATAGTATTAGAAGTAAAGTTAGTTATGTATAACAAAATTTCGGAATTTTGAACATTATGGTTACTGAAGTTTATAGCAAACGTGTTATGGATTATGATTTTCGGACAAAAAAAAATAGGACAAGCAAGGGTGTACATATTGATCCAATAAATTCTAATTGCCATTTTCTCGTAGAAACCAAAGCTTCTTTCATAATTATTTATGAAAGTAATTCAACTAGAAATAACTGTGAAAACACAGTACTTCCTCTTCATTTTACTGCATAACTGAAATGCAAGCACCAACTGCAAACCCACCTAGTTTAGATAAAGGAATCATTCCAATTAGCCAGAGCAAATACCTAGAATTGAATACAGATTTACGCGGCGTGCTTGTGCCGGTAGGTAGGAAGAACAGAAGGTCACAGGTTAGCAAAAGGAAGTCAATGTCCCTAAATGAGTACCCACATTCTGCCTCCAAAGTTGAAGTCTTTTATATTAAGGGATGAGCGTAGTGCCATATACTAGGTACAGATCCAGACTCCATGGCTACTATGAGAAATTCCTGTTGGAAAAATCCAATAACACTTTGCCAAATGAATGAAGAAAAAAAGAAAAAAAGGTTCTTTTTTTTCGTATGAGAAATCAGCAAATGACTCACCCCACTATGGGCGGAGCGCAAGGAAATGTCAGACTTCTACTGATTAAAACCCATCCATGTTCCTTCTTAGCCCTTTGTATTCCAGGGCCACGGTATCTCTTTCGAACAGTCCCTCAGCAGGAAAGACCAACGAAGTAGTAAACACACAGTAAAATAAAAATACATTTAAAATGCCGAGATATAATAATTTAGAAATAATTAAATATTGGCTCAGTAACCTCTTGCCCACCACGCTCAAGGGAACATCACCTTTTTTTTTAGGGTGGGAAATCATCAAATAACTTCTCCCACTCTGGGCGGAGCGGGAGGGAGTGTCAGACTTTTACTGACTAAACTCATCCATGTTTCTTCCTCGCCCTTTATGTTCCGGGGCCGCGGTATCCCTTTCGAACAGGCCCGCAACCCCAGCAGGAATCGGCCCTTACGGGCCCCTCCCCTACGGCTAGCTTGCCCATAGCTAACCGTCCACAGCTCCGCGTCTACGCTGGCCGGTAGCCACCACGTGGTCCCCGACGCCCTCCCGCGGCGGCCGGGAAGAGAGACTCTCTCCATCTCGCGTTCCGACACATCCATCGCTAGCATGACTGCTTCGCAGAAGGAGGTGACGGCTTCCCATTCCGTCTCGCTCCGGACCATGGATTGAACCAGGGCCGGACGCAAGTGGTCGCCGCCACCGATCGCCGGTACGAGGACACAGACGGTGCTCCGCCCACCCAGAGCAGACTTCCACCGTGTGCTCCACCGTGTCCTCCGGTCGATCCTCGCAGTGGAAACACCCGGGCGCCCGATTCGGTGCAGGTACCTCCCGAAACATTCGTGTCCGGTGAGGACCTGCGTCAGGCGGAAGGTGAGAACATCGTGGCGCCTCTCGAGCCACTCCTCAAAGAGGGGACTTACCGCCACTATCGTGGCGTGCCCTAAGGGAACGCCACCTTGGATACACCAAGCGGTAGAAGCACATGAAAGAAATTGCTAAGAGCAGTGAAATGTAGCTTCGGAAGATGACCCAACTGCGGTCGTGACCAGGTGTTACTTTCTCAGTGGATACCCACTCTTCACAAAGTCCACCAACCTCTGCAAATATTTATTTATATCAGTCAGTCAGGAGCTCGTGGCTAAATAATAACAGCCGCTCAGGTCGATCTTTAGGTTAAGCCGTGCTTTCCTAGGTTGGTCTGTGAATGGCTAACCACCCTTTTTTTTTTAGGATGGGAAATCAACAAATGACTTCTCCCACTCTGGGCGGAGCGGGAGGGAGTGTCAGACTTTTACTGACTAAAACCCATCCATGTTCCTTCCTCGCCCTTTATGTTCCGGGGCCGCGGTATCTCTTTCGAACAGGCCCGCAACCCCGGCAGGCTTCGGCCCTTGCAGGCCCCTCCCCTTATACTGACATCTCTTTGAGGCGCGCGTGGAACACGAACGCGCCGTCGACACGGCCTGTCGTCGTCGTTAGACGGCCGGATGGCTAGCTAGCCCATAGCCAAACGTCCACAGGCCCGCATCTACGGTGGCCGGTAGCCACCACGTGGTCCCCGACGCCCTCCCGCGGCGGCCGGGAAGAGAGGCTCTCTCCCTCTCTCGTTCCGCCACCTCCTTCGCTAGCATGACTGCTTCGCAGAAGGAAGTGACGGCTTCCCATTCCGTCTCGCTCCGGACCATGGATTGAACCAGGGCCGGACGCGAGAGGTCGCCGCCGCCGATCGCCGCTACGACGACACGGTGGTGCTCCGCCCACGCAGGGCAGACTTCCACCGTGTGCTCCACCGTGTCCTCCGGTCGATCCTCGCAGTGGAAACACCCGGGCGTTTCCTCCCGTCCGATTCGGTGCAGGTACCTCCCGAAACATCCGTGTCCGGTGAGGACCTGCGTCAGGTGGAAGGTGAGGACGCCGTGGCGCCTCTCTAGCCACTCCTCAAAGAGGGGACTTACCGCCACTATCATGGCGTGCCCTATGGCTAACCACTCTTACAAGCCGAGTTTCCTCCGTGCCTCGAAAAGCACGTTAAGTATCCCGGCTGTCATTTGTAGATCTATGACGTCGTTACAGGTAGTCAGTGGCCCAAAAAGTCTGACAACCAGTCTTAACAAGTGGTATTGTATTATCGAGTACTATTTGGGTTATGAAAGTCAGATAGGCAGTCGCTCCATGTAAAATACTGGCAGGCCGACCCAGACACAGTTGGGAAAAGGCTAGGCAGATAATGAGTCAGTCATGTGTTACGGTGAACAACACACTACTCTTCTTCATATTTTTTGTCAATGACCTTACTAACTTCCTCTAGGTTTGTATGTTGCATTTCCTAAATTGGTCTTACTGTACTTACCTTCAGTACGTCTGCACTGAATCTCCGACGTCTAACGTCGCACTGACCTCCAATTATAATTGTTTGATATAACTACCCATTGTTACGACGAGCTGAGGTGAATTGTAAACGGATAGATTGTAGCTCCGGAGGTCAGATGCCGAGTTATTGGAGCTTAAAGCAGTAGTTGTCAAGTACGTACTTCGTAACTGACCAAATTCAAGATAGATTTGTCAATAGATATGGGTCTACGAAATTGCTACGCCGTAGCTAGACGTGCTACGCGCCAGCTAACGCCATCGTAGCAAATCTGTGCAATATAGAGTTTTCCGTTTTTGAAGTATGTTATTGATTTTAATATACTCTTATTCAATATTATTTACTAAAAGAACATAAATAATATTACAAAATAACAAAAAAATATATCGAACATTTGATTTATATTTTGATCACAATGGGCCTTATCAAAAGGCTTAAAGTCACCCAAAGGGCAATGGAGAGGGCTATGCTTTTAGTTTCTCTGCGTGATCGAATCAGAAATGAAGACATCCGCAAGCGAACTAAGGTCACCGACTTAGCCCGAAGAATTCCCAAACATAAGTGGCAGTGGGCAGGGCACATTGCTCGCAGAGCGGATGGCCGATGGGGCCAAAAAGTTCTGGAGTGGCGACCGTGAACCGGAAGACGATGCGTTGGAAGACCTCCCACTAGGTGGACCGATAACCTGGTGAAGGTTTCGGAAATCCGTTGGATGCGAGTCGCAAGGGACCGGTCACTACGACGACACTTGGGGGAGGCCTATGTCCAGGATGATTTGATTTTGGAGACAGCCTTAATGTCTTCTGATCGAAACCAGCGCCCTTGTTGCCTTGATGGCAACAGGTTTTTTCTATTACATGGAACTTTAGCTGAATGTGGGAATATCTCTACCTTATAACATTCAGGAAAAACAAGTATTTGTTATTCTGTAGTGATCAAAAAAAATAAAAATGGGATTGGAACGAAATTTAAAGTTTCAAATATGAACGCTGAATTATTTATTACCCAAAACCAATCATTGGAAATACCAATAGTGTGAACCGAGCTATGATTCCACATTAAAACCGCTGTATTGAATTAGTCGGTAAAATATTATGGAATATCCGATCCGAAAATACAAAAATTTCTAGAATTTCACCAGCAATTTTGCTATACCAAAAAACGTTCAACATATCTCCTTAAATAAATCATTGAGGTGCCTGATTGTAATTACAAAATAACAGTTTTATACTAATGAACGATTAAACGGTACTTTTACCAAAACAAATGTTTGAAAAAATAGCTTGTCTGTTTGTTCCGGCCAATCTTCGAAGGAGCAGGACCGATTTTGACGGGACTTTTATGAGCAACTTTTAGGCAGTAACTAAAGCTACTTTTATTGTATTTTTAAAACATGGTTCCGTCCAAAAAAAACCTTGAAATTGTTAACCAGAAAGCGATTCAAATACCGATGTGTGTGATGTTTTTTTTATAATAAATTTTCGTGGACGGTCGCGGTGAAAAACTAGTTACGATTTTCCCAGGAATGAATAAGACAATTCGTGTAAAGTTTTGGTGAATTCATTTTCGAGATACATTGGCACGTCCATCTGCAATTCTTAAAACCGTTAATTGCAAATTCAGTTAAAACTGTTTTACTGCGTCGAAAACCGTAATTTCAGATTCCTGGTGAGCACCAATTTCAATTTCAATTTTAGGAAGGAGAAACTAGGTCGGCCCTCTTTTGTTTTAGATTTCATGCATTGGTTCCAGATAATAAATAAAATAAGCCTTTATTGCTGTTCTACAAATTTAATAATAATAAATAAAAATAAATATCGCTGAACATTAAACACACAGCGCCATCTAGTGCCACACTAAGCAAGGCTTGTGTCGTGGACACCAGATAATTGATATACTACACATATATACTTTTTGTTAACTTATTATACATACAAACATCCATGACTCGGAAACAAATGTCCATGCTCATCACACAAACATTTGCTCCTACCGGGAATCGAACCCAGGACCCTATGAACGCAAGGCAGCTTCACTACCACTACGCCATTCGAGTCGTCAAACAAAAAAAATCAATTTAAATAAAATACACACATTTTTTCTTATTAATAATGATATTCAGTATTAACAGATCGACTACACGATCGGTTTTACTTCACTTGTCTTCCGACAAAGGTCTCCTCTAAAGCTTTCTATTTCTGCCTGACTCTCGCTGTTCTCGTCCACTCTGGACCCGCTACCTTTTTGAGGTCATCTTTCCATCTTTTTGTTTGATAGTAGAACGCTAATATTTACATTTCCATTGAACCAAATGTATCACTCCGTTTGACGAACAACTTTTGAATTACACTTATTTGTCGAAGATTTTTTTTTTTTAGATACTTTTTCGTGTTTCTGCAAGTTTCATAAATGACCTCAATTTATATGGTTTATTGTTTATTATGTGTTTTGAATGTTAACCAAGCCTTGTTTGTGCCAAGTTCCTAGCTAGATGCTTGGTAAAAATTCAAAACACATAGGATATGCATGTAATTAAAAAGTATTAGTACCAGGAATTCATAAACCATTTCGTTTCAGCTCCCAAAATGAATGCTTCAAAGTCAAACACAATTCCTTGGACAAACACACCTACACCTACGTTACATCACGACCGCAGTGTACCAGGGCCCCAGTAAGGCGAGGAGATCTATTATTCCGAATTTCAATAGAGACAAAGTTCGGCACGTGACCGATGTCCGTTGGGAGACTCGCGTGGTACTTTAGTTAGGGAGGACATACACTAGTGGGGATGGCGATTGAATTGAAACTGGTGAATTACTTTGTAGAGTTAAGGTCTACATTTTGGCATGCTGTAACCTATCACTAATTTCATTAGCCTGCACTTTTGACGGGACCTTTTAGGGCTTAGAAAACAAACTTAAAACATACATGTACGGTCGAACAAGCTATTCGGTTTACAGTTTAACCTACAAGTTACATTGTAAAGTGTAAGCCAAATATGATTACTTGACAAATGATTCTTCTTTGTGTCGATGTTTCCCATATTTATAAAAAAAAACTGTTTCGACTAAGAACTCAGCCACAATGACGGCGTTGGCAGTGGCTTCCGACAGGTCCCTTAGAGTGCAGGTGCAGTTGCACAAAGTGCAGGTCCTGACCTGCTTGCTGCCTGCGTGCATGGTCCACCTCCTGAGATGGGCCATGGTTTGGGATAAGACTCTACAGTCGCACTCAGCCTTATTGGTATACCCCCACCAGACCTGTATACCTGAAGCGGCCTACCTGGCTAGACAGTCGGTTTACAGTCTTCCAGGTGGACCATAGTAGTTAGTGACCCTGACGCTATTACGCAGCAATCAGTACATTATCTAGTCAGTGAGTCTTCTAAGATTAGCTGTTAAACACATAAATTCATCCGAAATTCCAAATGCTTCCAAAGTAAATACGTTTAACAGTATTATTTCAATAAATTTCAGAATTTCATAGGCTTGTTTGTTAGGCAATGTTTAGTCAAATAGTTTACCTAATTACCGATACAGGTATGCTTTGAGAGCATATCAGAACGTTCACATTGAACTCGGTACATAGAATTATATAGAATTTTCCCTGAAAGGAGCGAATTCTATTTATAATTTGAATATGCGCACATATTCTACCCTACACCTGTAGGTACATATACATATGTATGTTTACCTAAACATACATATGTATATGTACCTACTATTATCTGCTGCCGTAAGCTTAAAGAAATTCTCGTGTCACAAGTTTTCCTTATAGGAAATAGGTGTCTGGGGAACACCATCACTGAACGATAAGTATCTTCTGAAGCACACTATCAATAGTAGGTTACTAAGCAGGTATTCTTATGCTGAAAGTATTTGCTTCTGGCAAAATGTGGGTGAAACTATAATAGGTACATCTCTGCATTACCCATTCGGGAAAGACAGGCGTGATGTTATGTGATGAAAGTAAAGCGAGCACGCGTACGTTTGCAAGTTATTTGATGAATTAAAGATCAATTACTTATGATACAAACCATTTTTCTCTTTGATGATTCGGCAGAATTAAACAACAGACGTGTAAAAACTGATAATACACCGTAAAATTGACAAACACGTTATTACAATAAAACGCATTACTTTTCGTGAAATGCATGCGATGGTAGTCAACTCAGTGTTGTGTGGAGGGAAAGAGGGGTCCCCCTTGCCCAGTGGTACCACTCTCATGAAAAGATACTGTACCATTCCTGTGAAATACCGATTAATATAACCTAACCTTAAAACACTTTATATTCCCCTAAAAAGCGTAGGCCCCTATTTCCGAGTGCAGGGTTTAAAGGAACCTAACCAACCTAACGGGGGGGTGCCCCAAGTCCTGATTATGGGGGCAAAGATACTTCCGTATGTTCAGTTGACAATATTTCGAAAATTTACAATATCGCTAGAGAGAAACAAGTTATATTGTAATATACCGCTCCGTCCGGGGAAGTAGCTTGGTCATGCGGGGCTTGCATCCACTAAAAAACAACGCCATGAGCCTACTGACGCCTTGGCGAATGAACTGCAACGCATGACGTTCGCGACCCACCCAGCGCAGCCCGCCTCCGGGCACCAAAGTCTTTTGGCGATGCTCGGGATCACCTGAGACATTGCACTTGGATGAATACCTGGGTTATTCTGAGATACCTCGATCAATGATCCTGTAGGATACTGTCCGACCTCCGCGAGCCAAGCAGTGCGCGCGACCTTTGCTCAAATACCGAGTAGTGTGGCAAAACCGCTAAAACTTGTACAATAGCTACAGCCTTAAAATATCTAGCAGCAAAACGCGCTGCGGATTAGAGGCTTAAGCACAAGCTTACCGCGCAGGCAGGCGATCGGGCGATTAGAACAGTTCCAACTATCATTTACTTAACGGTTTGGGGACTCATCAATAGTTATCAATGCATGCGACTATTCAAAGTTTTTGGGGCTTTTTGTCGGTTCGATTAATGGATTTAATCTATAGAAGAACAGGGTGTTTAGTACTTTAACCATATTTCCCATTAGAAAAGGGAGGAACCTCCGAGCGTATGTTGTGTCTGATGGGCTACCTACTACCCAACCTAATATCAAGTCGCGATAACGTTTACCACTTTATTTATTTTCTATTCTCAATCGTATCTGACTCAATATCAGCAAATATGAATATCAGCGCAGTGACGTTTTTTTTTTAAATGTTACAGCACCCACTGTGCTGAGCTAGGAGCCTTTTGGTCTCGTACAGGACAAATTCTGTTTGTTTTTTTTGTTTATCTCACCGACAGACGTTGTCCTGTCAACTATAAATATTGAATTCGAATTGACCTACTACCTACCCACTCCCTACCCAGCGCCTACCCACTACCAACCTACTAAAAATTCGAAAAAAAAGTATCCTATGTCAGTCTCCTGGTTCTAAGCTATCTCCCCACCAATTTTTAGACAAATCGGTTCGCCATTCGTGAGTTATAAATAGTGTAACTAACACGACTTTCTTTTACATAGATAGATAATCATAATTTAACCATTTTTTTTTATTTTTGTGTGTTTTGTCCTGTCGGGCTAATAAATGCTATTTCTTTCTTTCTTGCGAATCAAAACTTTGATGTTAGCTCTTCATTTGTAGCATAGATGGAGCTGAAGTACTTTTTGTACTGTCTAGCACAAATAGATTGTTATTATTAAAGCAAATGGAGCTTTGATCACCATGCTTGGTTAATGTATTCGGTGTTTATCTAAGATTGTCTAAGATGGTTTATCTAAGATTGTGTATGTGGTTATCATTAGGTCTATAGATATCTACATTGATTGTGTTGTAGTAGGTATTACTTTAGGCGGACATTTTTTGGCTATTTATTTTATTTTTATTGTTGACATGATAATTGTTTTTTTAGTAACTTATTTTGTTTTTAATTTCTATCCAATCTTTGATAGAAATAAAAAACAAAATTTATTGCAATATTATTATTCTTTGATTACTTAATTTTTCGTTATTTTATGAGAATGTTTGAGTTAATACACTTCTAGACATTTGCACGTCACATCATGTGGCAAACATGCTGTACCTTATAATGTTGTTTTGTTACTATCTTGCATGCATGTATTTTCTTGTATGTATGTCACATGTTTAGCAAATAAATATTATCTTATCTTATTTCAATTCTCCCGTTTCTACTTCTTGCAACACTTCTAGTACTACTGCTTAGTTTCTTTCTAATAGATCTTCCTAAACGATTTCGTGTTACACACCTCAATAAAGTCAAACATCGTTTTTCATTCTTCATCACCGCAACCAATCTCTCAGGTAAATTATAATTACATTCCAAAAATTCTAATTCACAAATTTCATTCTATTCTAAATACGACGTGAAATAAAGGCACACATTTCTATCTCCCTTCGTCGTAATTCCCACGACTCGGGGCCGCATTTCATAGCAAAAATGTAAACATTTCACGGTACCAAAATTAGTTTTTGGTCTTTCATGAAACACATCAAAGGATTACTCAAAAGTTTAATTGTAAGAAATTGCGCCGACTTCGCCAGAATTATTTTCGTTCGGAGTGAATTTCGTTAATAATGAACAATTATTATTAACTCTACCTAAGAAATTAGTAGAAGAAGTTCAAACTCTCTCCCTCTCTCGCCTTTTTGAATTTTGAGTTATTTAAAAGCTAACTTTGTGAAGATGTTTTGGATTTGTTTAGATCTTAAGAAAGTTTTGAAGTGCAAGATATTTATGTTCTAGTTAATGACATTAATCACACCTGTGATACCTGAAGGGTTAGGTAGTAGTGTACCTAATAGTACGTCCACATTTCACTAGTTACGTTTCATCATCATCATCATCATCATCATTTCAGCCGAAAGACAGACAACATGTTATCGAGTTCTTCTCAGTGGCAGCCAGTAGCCCACTTGGTACAGGCTCGTCTCCTATTTTATGGGACTTCAAAATAGCTGGATGTCATCATCATCATCAGCCTATATTGTTCCCACTGCTGTGACACGGCCTCCTCTCAATGAGAGGGAATGGGCTATACTCTACCACGCGGGCCCAGTGTGGATTGGCAGATGTCACATGCCTTCGAGTTTTTGGTTCTAGGACATGCCGGTTTCCTCACGATGTTTTCCTTCACCGTTTTGAGAGCAGCGGTGATGAAATAAATTACACAAAGTAATGCGTCTGTCTGGGTTCGAACCCACGACACCTGCGGAATGTAGAACTCCCATATTCTACATATGCATTGGTGCAACTGCATAACTCTTCGAAGACAACCGGCATTTTGTTATGCTTTTTACTAATAACCTGTTCAAAAATTATGACTGTTTCCTATTATCCTTATTTTAACTAGAACATATTCCCTATAAGTAGCACAAATAAAATCTGTGACAAAAATCTTTACGATGTAACTCAAAATACTTAATAAAGGAAACTCCTGCTACACCTTTTATGGTAGTTGAAATTATGACTGTGTAGTACTAACATAAGTTAATTATATTATTAACGTCATAACTTTTACTGCGTACAGTCGTAAAGTAAATATTACGATGGATCTATAATCCAGGGCGGGAAATGATAAGTAGGAGAGCCGCCATTTTGTTTTATTGCCCGGTCTGCTTCAGTTTTACTCGTAAACTGGTGATACACATGATTGAAAGAATTGCTTCGGCATGCTTAGAACCTGAAATCTTCAAATTACATTTCGAATATCTCCGAAATCGGTACTCACTGATTCAAGGCATGGCATGTTTTGGAACGACAAGTGTTTTATAAATACAGGGTGTAAACCACCTCATCACAAAGCCGGTAACCAAGCATTCTGAACATCAAACTAAGTAACTTTACGCAAAAATTATTGGTAGGAAACAACTTTTTTTTGAGGTTATAAATCATGTTTTGTGGTAGAACTCAATGTAACGCACTTAAAACCTAGTGCTGATGGATGGATTGAATAGTACGGGGGTCGTGGAGGCGTTAAAAGTCAAAAATTTCCAAAAAAGTCTTGTATTAAAAAAAAAACTTGTCAACAAGTTGTAACTTTGACCCCCCATATCTCCGTAACTAGAAGGTTCCCAGGTATGGTGTAAAACAAAAAAATGATCGCAATGATGGGGAGAACAATAGTGCCTTTCGGCTTCGTGAAGAGGTGTTTTACACCCTTTATATTTGTGTACCTATGCCATATTTTGGAACGGAATAGAGGCAGTTGCTTCATGTAAAATACTGATACTCAACTGCTTCTGGTTAGACTGGAAGCCTTAAGGTCCGGCATAGTTGGGATAAGGCTAGGCAGCTGATTACGTGTATGTCGTAGTTTAGCCACAGTTTAGCTCCGAGTTGGGTAACTGTAAGTACAGTAAGCAACCGTTGAATAAATAAGATTTAGATTATTATTTTATCTTCAGTGAACAAATCATACGTAAACGGACTCTTTCACCAATAAACAGTCCCCAAAGAGTTTCTTCTGTATCGCTAAACAACCGGTAAGATCAAAAACTCCGGAAACTGGCTTCTTTCTACCTTTGGAGGAGAAATGCTATAGATCTGTGAGTATATCTGCCTTCCAATTTAAAAATTAACACTATATATGTAAAAACTATATATGTTTTAAGCTTAAAAATTTTCAATATTAATCTCATAGCAAGTATCTTAATACTATAGTTAACATCATGCCTGTTACATACGGTAGTAAACGCGTGATAATTGTGTTGAGGCGTATCTGCACCTTTTTTTTTTTTGTGATGGAAAATCATCAAATGACTCCCACTCTGGGCGGATTGGGAGGGAGTGTCAGACTCTTACTGACTAAAACCCATCCATGTGTGAGATCTTAAGTTACTAATAATAAGCTTAACTTAATGTAACGTGTCCAATGATGGAGCACGATCGTAGTTTTAATTATTTCTAAATCAATCAAACAATAAATAAAATGTAAATAAGAGCGCGGACCCCCACGTCTGCGGTAGAAAACTAACTAAAAAAAAAAACCCATCCATGTTCCTTGTTCGGCCTTTATGTTCCGGGGCCGCGGTATCTCTTTCGAACAGGCCGCAACCCCGGCAGGCTTCGGCCCTTGCGGGCCCCTCCCCTTATGCTGACATCTCTTTGAGGCGCGCATGGAACACGAACGCGCCGTCGACACGGCCTGTCGTCGTCGTTAGACGGACGGACGGCTAGCTAGTCCACAGGCCCGCATCTACTGTGGCCGGTAGCCACCACGTGGCCCCCGACGCCCGGTGCGTCTCCCGCGGGGCGTATCTGCACCTAGCACACCCAAATTTGCACGATATTTTCCCCAAGTAATAGTCTTTTGCCATCAACCGGGCCCAAATACAAACTGTTGGCAGCAACTGATGGGAAGCCCAGAAACACTTTGTTCGACACGGGAATCAAACTACGGATAACAATATTCTGTAATAGTGCTTGTCCAACGAACAGATGAGTAATAAACAACAAAGAAACGTCACCATAATCCTCGCGATAAAAATACCTCTGTAATAATAATTTACCGCAGTAAAATTGAACAAAAAAAGACATAATCAATTGCATGCAATAAACAAATAGTCCGGTCAAGTTAGACCAAATAACAGAGGTGAGGTTACCAAAATTCGCATAGAGCTGAGAATTGGTAGAGATGGTCAGGATACCATTAGAAAGAAAGGGTGAAAAGTCCCCAAAAATCCCATTGTTGCTAAAAAAGTTATTCAAGGTCAAAGGTCGCTTTTTTCAGCCAAACGGTGAGTTTTATCATAGAAATAGCTCAGACATAAATTGTAGATCGTGCAATTATCTACAAAAATTGTCTCTATACTTTTTTTCGTGAGAGTCGTCGTTTCCGAGATATGAGCGAAGAAAGTTGTATGCTCCATAAAATGCACACGTTTCCACGTTACCTGTGAGGTAGTGTACTTGACGCGTTTTTTTTAACGTGCTTTCCCCGGTAGGCCTATTCCACGAACCGATCTGTACTAATAAATAATAAAAAAAATTGTCGTTAATTGTAAAGAATGTGATAAAATTATTGGTCCGAATTATAATCATTTATTACATCTGTTTCTTCTTGTTCTTCGTCTTCTTCTTCAAGCTGAGTGAAAATAAACTCGTCCAAAAGCGATGGATCGGATGTCTCGTCGTTTATATGAAATGAGTCCTCTTCTAATGGAGATTCAGCATTAGAACAAAGCTGGCCTTGACAACTTGTACAGGCTAAGGAACAAAACAACCCAACTTTTTTGCAGCCACATTTGGCATTACATCCTTTTTTACAATTGCAAAAAATGGTGTTGAGGAGTTTTTCTGGTGCAGGTGGAAGTAAAGTTTGGACAGGTTCTAATGCATTATCAATAAACATCCAACCCCAGTCTTTTGGGTCTAATTGATTACCAAGCCACACTTGAACTTGATAATATACCCGAAGAAGATGTTGTTGTGCAGAAGCCGAGGTTGGAGGAAGAGAAGCCAATTGCACTTGCTTTTTGTTACGAGTATTTTTGACAAAAGACACGTAACGGAACTTATCAATGCAGGTAATTTTTTTTGGAGCTCCGTACATGGCAAGAAGAAAGCGAATTCCATGAATAATTATGTCTTTTGGAGTAGACTTATTATTTTTAAAAACTTCGGCACAATCAAGTAAATCTTGTTTCTCAAACATTTTAAAAACAGACGTTTTACCTCTCCTGTAAAATGCAGATGTTGTATCGCAGCCACTTATAGCATGGAGAAACAAAATGTGATTTTGGCACTTTGCAAATGCAGATAAACTTTGGGATGAATATATTTTGGACTGATGTTGAGATTTTCCAGGTTTTAAAAAATAAATTGTTCTGTCAGCTGGAGTTCGAGCATTCAATAAAACTAGTAAATCAACGTCTTCACTAACAATCATAGTTGTGCTTGTCAAATTGAACTGTTCTAATGCTGTTTCAATAATGAGGACATCAGCATCATTATCAGCTTGCTTGACAAGTATTTCTTCATTCGTCAATTTATCTTTCAACATTGAAATGAACCGAGACTTGTTATGAGAATTTGCAAGAAACTTTTGTTGAGTAGTGGGAACGGTCATAAATTGATCAAATAAAACATCTGAAGATGAAGATGTTGTTGTTGTTCTACGACGTTGTTTAAAAATTACGTATAACAAGAGAAGAGAAGTGACAGACATATAGTTTGTCAAAAAAGTAATGGCCAGGGTGTGCTTATTAGACTAAAAAGGTTTTAACAGTTCGGTTATTAGGCCTTTGAAAGAAGAGCAGGTATACGACCCACGTGGATAGTCGAATAGCAGGCAGATGTTTGTCAAGGTAGCACTGGCGTAGAAGGCAATGGACTTATTTTCTTTTGAGTTAATATTGATTTTTTTTAAGTTAATATACCGAAAGAAAAAGAATTCAACTCGCATTACGGCGCCAGTGACGAATGAACGTGGCGTACTTATGCATTTTATGGAGCATACAACTTTCTTCGCTCATATCTCGGAAACGACGACTCTCACGAAAAAAAGTATAGAGACAATTTTTGTAGATAATTGCACGATCTACAATTTATGTCTGAGCTATTTCTATGATAAAACTCACCGTTTCGCTGAAAAAAGCGAAAAACCCATTTTCGCGACCTTTGACCTTGAATAACTTTTTTAGCAACAATGGGATTTTTGGGGACTTTTCACCCTTTCTTTCTAATGGTATCCTGACCATCTCTACCAATTTTCAGCTCTATGCGAATTTTGGTAACCTGGTATGTATACTTTGACCGGACTAAAACGTCTGGACTCTAAAATCTCAACAATAAAACAGCATTAAGGTGAGTTTAAACTTGCCACTGGGAGGGATGAATTATAGGCAAGAAAAATACAGGCGAGCGCCTCGTTAGACCGGGCAACTTTCCACCTAACCACTTAAAAAGTTTTTGCAAATCTGAGGTAAACGTGGGAGTAAATATGACGCATTGAACTTTGGAAGGAGACTGTCATACAGGTATGGGTGACAGAGATTCATTGTAATGACGAACTTATAAACTTATAAGCCCACCACTCGCACCCACGCCTATATAACACCCACACTTGTTAACAATATTGAAGTGATACAGCACTGACATCGGCCAAAACGTTTGCACCAGCATTTGTCGACACGAGTCGTACATCAGTCGCATTGTCGATGCGAACGGAACAAGCAGGATAAATACTAATGTCCAACAAAAATTTCGGTTTCAGCTTTGGCCACCTTTTGCCCTAAAATTCACCAACAGCAAAAGCTTCAACCACGGCTAAAACGGACCAAAGTTATGGCTGAAACCGAAGATTTCCAGCAAGTAAGGAAATTGAGCGAATTGTTACGAACTCGCGATGTAAAAAGCGTAACTGAATTTCTAAGGGTTAGCAAACCTTTGGTTTCAGCTGTAGGTTGTAGCGATAGCCAAATTATCGGCTTTGGTTTCAGAGTTCAACCAGAAATCGAGTGAGTATATATAACTGATAGACTTAGAACCACAGCAACACAAAGTGAATCAATTTGAAGTTATTTTTAAGAGCCCTTTTACATTTTGTCATCATCATCATCATCATCGGCCTATAATGTTCCCACTGCTGGGACACAGCCTCCTCTCAATGAGAGGGAATGGCCTATAATCTACCACGTGGGCCCAGTGCGGATTGGTAGATGTCACATGTCTTCGAATTTTTGGTTCTAGGACATGCCGGTTTCCTCACGATGTTTTCCTTCAACGTTTTGAGAGCAGCGGTAATGAAAGAAATTACACAAAGTAATGCGCCTGTCTGGGTTCGAACCCACGAGTTACTGTTCGTAAGTCGGGGCCGCCACCACTGGGCCACCGCTGCTCAATTTTTACATTTTGTGATATAAAAGAAAATGTTCATTATTTTAGTCCCAAATTCCCAAAAACATAATTTACGCACCTCTTAAGCACACGTTTTTGTTATGTTGAGTATTAAACGAAAACGGATTTTTTAAAGAAAGCCTGTAGAGCAAAAAAGCTTTGCTGAAAGCTCTGTGTCAAATTTATCTATGCACTAGCTTCTGATTATTTGAAGTTTGATTATTGTCCCATGGGATCTTACTACCGAGATAAAGTGTCTATGTTTTAATCCAGGTTATAAACTATCCGTGTGCAAAATTTCATCAAAATCCGTTCAGTAGTTTTCGCGTGAAAGTGTAACAAACAAACTTACATTCACATTTATAATATTAGTAGGGATGAGGGGTCGATAAAATATATACCGGGCCAACCAGAGCCACTCATACGACGCGCACGTCCATTGTCACGTACATGCCTAAATCAACACGTAGGAACCAATTCCGCATTTGTTCGGAAGATGTTCGGAAGATTTTAAATGCTAACAACACTCCAATGCGAGTGGTCTGTTGTTTTTCATTACTGAAACTGAAATAATAAAGTTTATTTTCAGATACTTTAATAAGTCCAAGAGTCCAATAACCAAGCCCAAAGATTCACGGATCTCTAAAAAGAATATTTGAGTTGACAACCTTTTAAATATTGTTTCTACTTGTTTTGATATTCGGTCTTGACAAAGTACAGTGAAGTAGAAGAGGAATGAGTAAATTTTTATTCTATTTGAATTAATCAAGATTCGAACTTTTAACATATCAAATCAAATCAAATCAAAAATGTTTATTTGTTAGAATATGGTACAAAATAGATGTTACAATACACAAATATTTTTAATGCTTATAAATCACTAACACAGAATCAGAATGTTTATTTTTTAAACTAGACATGAACTAAGCAGTTATAGAGAGTGTGAGATGTAATATTTTCATTTGTAGGTATTTTATACCTACTTTTTGTTCAACAGACAATAATATGCTTATGAAACCTACATGCTCCGCTGCCAAAGACACGTCAACATTTTAAATTCTATTCGGTCTATAATGAAAGATTTTATTTGACGTATAATTTTCCAACCACCCTGTCCACACTATCAATATGAATAACAAAATTTACGGTGCGCTCAAAAGAATTTACACTGTTTGGTAAGTGAAACGAAGTTATTGAATGCATATTGCAGCGGTTTAATATTCAATTTCACAGTTTTTGATTTTTATTATGCAATACGAATTTTGATATGACATTTTTGGTAATATTTGTGGCTTAAAATTGGTGGGCACCCGTTGCTACGATTTTATATTAAGAGTATATCGTATTACCCAGTACCAACTAGGTTGCGGTGTTCAGATAGGCAGTCGCTCCATGTAAAATACTGGTTTTCAGCTGCATTTTGTTAGACTGGCAGCCCCAACATAGCTAGGAAAAGGCCAGAGGATGATAATGACCTGTTGTTACGATTTTTACGAAAAAACGTTTGTGTGTGTTGTCTGTCATAGCTTAGAATCTGTAGTTAGTTACATTATAATTTGTACAATCGACACAGGCCGTATCTATGAGATTGGAGATCAGCCACCAAGCAAACCCTTTGCGGGTCTAAGCTGTAGATGGATGTCACATCTCTCTACCAAGGAATCTGTCCTGATTATTGAAACAAATTTCATCGAAAGCCATTTCTACTACGCCATATCATCAAATAGCCATTTACTACATGATCATTTGATTGACGGACCATTTCATCAAATATTTACATCTACAAACTCCCATTTCAGTGATAGTAAGTATATTTCACAGAGTGCTTAAAGGTCAAAATTAAACGATTGTTTCTTTCCAGTTTCAAAACCAACCGAGATTGTGAGAGTTTCAAAAAATGTCAAGATCGAGTAGCCCTAACCACAGGCTACCCAAACAAGGACACGATAAAACTGGCGACACTTCAAATTACTCCCAGCTTGAAGCTACTCTCCTTCAGAGTGTCCAAGAATTTCCTTTACTTGAGCTTCGCGAGACCAGGTACTGACCTGTTAGAGTTCAATGAACTGTGCAACGAGGAAACGTAGCGATCAAGGATTGGATGGTGATATTATAGTGACAAGGATTTGTGAAAGATTTTTATAAGAGGTGGTGTAGATTGGTCTATGGTCAGGACAAAAGATTTGGTACTTCAGATATTTTGGGAGAATTTATAACAAATTCTTTATTTGCATAAAACGTGAATTCACCTTAGAGATTGTTTTTGTGAAACCATGGATATTTTTATCATTTCACCAATAATTTTAGTATTAAAACTAATATATTTTTACATAACCACATACTATTACCACTTCTAAAACTGAAATTACTTAACGAGAGTTTAAAGGCAAGTTCGATGTCACTATAATATGACTAATCTCTCGTTAAACAATGGTACTGATAAGTTTAACTATGTACGTCTAAATAAATACTATATTAATTAACAAAAATTGGGATCCCCAATTAAAAATAATGTATTTTGTCTTTGTGTATTGTTTTGTCCTAGTCCTGTCTTTGTGTATGTGTCTGTTATGTATTGTTAATGTAAGTGTATTGTAACGTCGTGAAATTAAATAATTTGAAGAACATTGGACATGTTTTATTTGATTCTGAGAATTAAATAACATTGTATAAGAAACGTTCAGTCCATTAACTGCCATTTTCAATAACTTACTAGCCGGTTTCAGTAGGTTGTTTGACGTTTTACTTACGGACCGGTTAGAAAAGTTCCAATATAATTTAGGGCCGTGCCAGCCAAACGCTTTCAGCACGGCCCCCTCTTATTTTCCAAATTTGTTCAAAAGTACAGAGGTACATTGAAAAAGAAACCGGTACATATACTCCTAGAGGCGAGTACATTACATTGGTGTACACCTAAAACGCAAAATCTGGTGGGCCGAGCCAGGCAAACGGACATAGATTTTCGAAAAATATTGGACCCGTATTATATATTTTTGTTTCATAACGTAAACTAAAATTGACGAAGATACGACGCTGTTGAAATACTCAATTGGGCCATTTTTTGTGAGTTTTGACGTCACGAGCCCCCCACTCTCGAGTTTTGATGCGTTTTATCTCTGTCAATATACATTGATTTACAAAAACAAAAAACACGTGTTGGCGATTGGCGTAGTGGTAGTGACGCTGCCTTACGTTCTCGTCCGTTCCACCTAGTTACATTGTAGTTACATCGATGTAACTAGCTTGACATTTTTATTCCAAGTTCACATTATAAAACTTAAGAAGACGGGTATTTATCGCGAATTTACCTATTTACCTTGTTTTATAATGTGTTCTGATCGTGAAAGTTTAAAAAAGTAGTTACATTATTTAAAAAATTAACTCTAACGTAACTAAGGAGACTTTTTTGTTCCACCTAGTTACATCGTAGATAGGTACCATCGTCGGTTCAAAAGATATTAGTTAGCTCTCGTGAGTCATGTACTCCTAGTACTTTCATGCTCATGGCAACCAACGTCTTTGTCAACGTCAACCACGCCGGCAGACCGGGAAGACCGAGAAGAAGACCGGGAAGACTGAGAAGAACGTAACTATACGATACCTCTTTTTTATGAATAAAATGCACATCGGTCTTCCCGGTCTTCCCGTTCATCCCGCTCTTCTTCCTGGTCTTCTTCCAGGTCTTTCCGGTCTTCTTCCCGGTCTTTCCAGTCTTGTTCCAGGTCTTCCCAGTCTTCTTCCAGGTCTTCCCGGTCCGCTTCCCAGTCTTCCAGGTCTTCTTCCCTGTCTTCCCGGTCTTCTTCCAGGTATTCCCGGTCTTCTTCCCGGTCTTCCCGGTCTTCTTCCCGGTCTTCCCGGTCTTCTTCCCGGTCTTCCTGGTCTTTTTCTGGGTGTTTCTGGTCTATTTCCCCGTCTTCCCGGTCTTTTTAAAGGTTCCTGGTCTTCCCGGTCTTCCCGGTCTTCTTCCTGGTCCTCCCAGTCTTCTTCCAGGTCTTCCCGGTCTTCTTCCAGGTCCTCTTCCAGGTCTTCCCGGTCTTATTCCATGTCTTCTTCCCGGTCTTTCCGGTCTTGTTCCAGGTCTTCCCGGTCTTCTTCCCGGTCTTCTTCCTGGTCTTCTTCCCGGTCCTCCCGGCCTTCTTCTTGAAGTTTCTGGTCTATTTCCCCGTCTTCCCGGTCTTTTTAAAGGTTCTTGGTCTTCCCGGTCTTCCCGGTCTT
The DNA here is from genome assembly GCA_916618015.1 of Xestia c-nigrum. Taxonomy (NCBI): domain Eukaryota; kingdom Metazoa; phylum Arthropoda; class Insecta; order Lepidoptera; family Noctuidae; genus Xestia; species Xestia c-nigrum. Next base: position 3,820,405 of record OU745245.1, on the reverse strand, counting down.
CTTCCTGGTCCTCCCAGTCTTCTTCCAGGTCTTCCCGGTCTTCTTCCAGGTCCTCTTCCAGGTCTTCCCGGTCTTCTTCCAGGTCTTCCCGGTCTTATTCCAGGTCTTCTTCCCGGTCTTCCTGGTCTTTTTCTGGGTGTTTCTGGTCTATTTCCCCGTCTTCCCGGTCTTTTTAAAGGTTCCTGGTCTTCCCGGTCTTCCCGGTCTTCTTCCTGGTCCTCCCAGTCTTCTTCCAGGTCTTCCCGGTCTTCTTCCAGGTCCTCTTCCAGGTCTTCCCGGTCTTATTCCATGTCTTCTTCCCGGTCTTTCCGGTCTTGTTCCAGGTCTTCCCGGTCTTCTTCCCGGTCTTCTTCCTGGTCTTCTTCCCGGTCCTCCCGGCCTTCTTCTTGAAGTTTCTGGTCTATTTCCCCGTCTTCCCGGTCTTTTTAAAGGTTCTTGGTCTTCCAGGTCTTCCCGGTCTTCTTCCAGGTCTTCTTCCAGGTCTTCCCGGTCTTCTTCCAGGTCTTCCCGGTCTTATTCCAGGTCTTCTTCCCGGTCTTTCCGGTCTTGTTCCAGGTCTTCCCGGTCTTCTTCCCGGTCTTCTTCCTGGTCTTCTTCCCGGTCTTCCCGGCCTTCTTCTTGAAGTTTCTGGTCTATTTCCCCGTCTTCCAGGTCTTTTTGCAGGTTCCTGGTCTTCCCGGTCTTCTCGGTCTTCTTCCTGGTCTTCCCGGTCTTCTTCCAGGTCTTCTCGGTCTTCTTACAGGTCTTCCCAGTCTGACGGTCTTCTTCCAGGTCTTCCCGGTCTTTTTCCAGTTCTTACACGTAGTGTCAAAAAATCAAAACAAAAGCATGTCAACAAAGAAAGCAACAGATAGCGCCAAATAAGCCAGTAAGTTCATTAAGACGTTGGTTGCCATGAGCATGAAAGTACTAGGAGTACATGACTAACGAGAGCTAACTAATATATCTTTTGAACCGACGATGGTACCTATCTACGATGTAACTAGGTGGAACAAAAAAGTCTCATTAGTTACGTTAAAGTTAATTTTTTAAATAATGTAACTACTTGGAATAAAAATGTGTTACCGGGAAGACCGGGAAGAAGACCGAGAAGACCGGGAAGAAGACCGGGAATACCAGGAAAAAGACCGGAAGGACCTGGAAGAAGACCGGTAAGACCAGGAAGGAGACCAGGAAGAACACCGGGAAGACCAGAAACCTGCAAAAAGACCGGGAAGACGGGAAAGCAGACCGGGAAGACCAGGAAAAGACCGGGAAGACCGGGAAGACCTGGAAGAAGAAGACCGGGAAGACCAGAAAGAAGACCGGAAAGACCTGGAAGAAGACCGGGAAGACCTGGAAGAATACCGCAAAGACCTAAAAGAAGGCCGGGAAGACCAGGAAGAAGACCGGGAAGACCGGGAAGACCAGGAAGAAGACCAGGAAGACCTGGAAGAAGACCGGGAAGACCTGGAAGAAGACCGGGAAGACCTGGAAGAAGACCTGGAAGAAGACCGGGAAGACCTGGAAGAAGACCGGGAAGACCTGGAAGAAGACCTGGAAGAAGACCGGGAAGACCTGGAAGAAGAACGGGAGAACCTGGAAGAAGACCGGGAAGACCTGGAAGAAGACCTGGAAGAAGACCGGGAAGACCTGGAAGAAGAACGGGAGAACCAGGAAGAAGACCGGGAAGACCTGGAAGAAGACCGGGAAGACCTGGAAGAAGACCAGGAAGAAGACCGGGATGACCGGGAAGACCAGGAACCTGCAAAAAGACCTGGAAGACGGGGAAATAGACCAGAAACACCCAGAAAAAGTCCGGGGAGTCCCGTTCTTCTTCCTGGTCTTCCCGGTCTTTTTCCAGGTCTTTCCGGTCTTCTTCCAGGTCTTCTTCCAGGTCTTCCCGGTCTTCTTCCAGGTCTTCCCGGTCTTATTCCAGGTCTTCTTCCCGGTCTTTCCGGTCTTGTTCCAGGTCTTTCCGGTCTTCTTCCCGGTCTTCCCGGTCTTCTTCCCGGTCTTCCCGGTAACACATTTTTATTCCAAGTAGTTACATTATTTAAAAAATTAACTTTAACGTAACTAATGAGACTTTTTTGTTCCACCTAGTTACATCGTAGATAGGTACCATCGTCGGTTCAAAAGATATATTAGTTAGCTCTCGTTAGTCATGTACTCCTAGTACTTTCATGCTCATGGCAACCAACGTCTTAATGAACTTACTGGCTTATTTGGCGCTATCTGTTGCTTTCTTTGTTGACATGCTTTTGTTTTGATTGTTTTTTTTTCTTCCCTGTCTTCCCGGTCTTCTTCCAGGTATTCCCGGTCTTCTTTCCGGTCTTCCCGGTCTTCTTCCTGGGTTTCCCGGTCTTCTTCCTGGTCTTCACGGTCTTCTTCCAGGTCTTTCTGGTCTCCTTCCCGGTCTTCCCGGTCTTCTTCCAGGTCTTCCCGGTCTTCCCGATCTTTTCCTGTTCTCTCCGGTCTGCTTCCCCGTCTTCCCGGTCTTTTTTTCAGGTTTCTGGTCTTCCCGGTTTTTCTCCTGGTCTCCTTCCCGGTCTTACCGGTCTTCCCTGTCTTCCCTGTCTTCCCGGTCTTCTTCCAGGTATTCCCGGTCTTCCCGGACTTCTTTTTCTGGCTGTTTCTGGTCTATTTCCCCGTCTTCCCGGTCTTTTTGCAGGTTCCTGGTCTTCCCGGTCTTCCCGGTCTTCTTCCTGGTCTTCCCGGTCTTCTTCCTGGTCTTCCCGGTCTTCTTCCAGGTCTTTCCTGTCTTCTTCCTGGTCTTCCCGGTCTTCTTCCAGGTCTTCCCGATCTTCCCGATCTTTTCCTGTTCTTTCCGGTCTGCTTCCCCGTCTTCCCGGTATTTTTTCCTGGTTTCTGGTCTTCCCGGTTTTCTTCCTGGTCTGCTTCCTGGTCTTCCTGGTCTGCTTCCCGGTCTTCCCGGTCTTCTTCTCGGTCTTCCTAGTCTTTTTCCCGGTCTTCCCGGTCTTCTTCCAGGTCTTCCTAGTCTTCCAGGTCTTTCCGGTCTTCCCGGTCTTCTTCCAGGTCTTTCCGGTCTTCCTGGTCTTCTTCCAGGTCTTTCCGGTCTTCCCGCTCTTTTTCCTGGTCTTCCTGGTCTTCTTGTAGGTTTTTCCGGTCTTCTTCCAGGTCTTCCCGGTCTTTTTCCAGGTCTTTCCGGTCTTCCCGGTCTTCACTGTCTTCTCGGTCTTCTTTACGGTCTTCCCGGTCTTCTGCCCGGTCTTTCTTTTTTTTTTGTGCCTTTAAATAAAATATTGTCGTGAGAATGCTTTTTCTATTAATTTTGTTTTATTTTAAGGATAAGACAATGCTAAAATTAAAACCCCACATCAATAACTGTCAGCCCGATGATGTACAAAATCTATCGATATAATTATCAATGAGGCTTGTTTAGAAGCCGTGGATAGTGGAGAACCAGCACCAAAAGTTTTTAATAAAGCATTGCAACATATTAATGAGAAGGGTTATAATATGGCTGCAAAAAAGCCAGTGCCATCTTTTAAAAATAAAAATCTGCTATTTACAAAAGAAGGAATGAAAAAGCCGATGTGATAAAAACTTCCACTAGAAATATAGAGGAAGTGGAAGTGCCACATCAATTCTTCTTTCTTCTTTCTTTCTTTCAAATGGTAACATGCGTATCATAATATTCTGTTCGCAACATGTAAGACAGTATATTAAGACCGTTATATTTTATAGATCAATTATTTACCGTTCATGGCGGTGTTGGAAGTGACATTATTAATACAAAAATTATACCAATGATTTATGCCTTTATGACACATCAAAACAAGGAAGCGTATATTATATTATTTCATTTAATTAAAGCACAACTAAATGATTGGAAGCCACAGAAAATAATGATATATTTTGAAGAGGGGATAATTGCAACGCTCAGAGAGATTAACACTGTTCATGAAATAAAAGGTTGTCACTTCCATTATTACAATAGTTTGAAACGCAAAGCAAAGCAAATGGGTATATTTAAGGATAAAAGTCACAAAACTATAGTTTTACTCTGCAGTAGTCTAGCATATTACCAGAAGAGGAAATATTATCAGTTTGGAATTACATAAAGAGTGAAATTGTACTAGAAGATGATCGAATAGAACTTGAATAGTTTCAACATTATTTTGAAAAATTTTGGCTAAAAGAAAAAATGGTGAAAATGTGGTGTAACTATGGTGAGCTACATCGAACAAACAATATCGTGGAAGGATGGAATTTTAAAATTAATACTAGTGTATGTAGTGCAGCCCCGACTTACGAAAAGTAAGTCGTGGGTTCGAACCCAGACAGACGCATTACTTTGTGTGATTTATTTCATCACCACTGCTCTCAAAGCGGTTAAGGAAAACATTGTGAAGAAATCAGCATGTTCTGGAAGAAGGCCGGGAAGACCTGGAAGAAGACCGGGAAGACCTAGAAAAAGACCGGGAAGACCTGGAAGAAGACAGGGAAGACCTGGAAGAAGACCGGGAAGACCTAGAAAAAGACCGGGATGACCTGGAAGAAGACCGGGAAGTCCTAGAAGGAGACCGGGAAGACCTAGAAGACCGGGAAGACCTGGAAGAAGACCGGGAAGACCGGGAAGAAGACCGGGAAGACCAGGAAGAAGACCAGGAAGAATACCGGGAAGACGACCAGGAAGACCGGGAAGACCAGGAGGAAGACAGGGAAGATGACCAGGAAGAAGACCGGAAAGACGACCAGGAAGACCGGGAAGAAGTCCGGGAAGAATGGGAAGATGACCGGGAAAACCAGGAAGAAGACCGGGAAGACCTGGAAGAAGACCGGGAATACCTGGAAGAAGACCAGGAAGAGCTGGAAGAAGACCGGGAAGACCTGGAAGAAGACCGGGAGGACCTGGAAGAAGACCGGGAAGACTACCAGGAAGACCGGGAAGACCGGGAAGATGACCGGGAAGACCAGGAGGAAGACCGGGAAGACCTGGAAGAAGACCGGGAAAACCTGGAAGAAGACCGGGAAAACCTGGAAGAAGACCGGGAATACCTGGAAGAAGACCGGGAAGACCTGGAAAAAGACCGGGAAGACCTGGAAAAAGACCGGGAAGACATGAACACACTTATAAACACACATTTATACCAAACACACTGCCATAAACACGATTCTCATGTTCATTTATTTTTATAATTTTTCTTTTTTCCGTTTATTCGTTTTTCTTTTTATTAGTTTTTCTTTTTTAAAATATGTAACTTATACCTAATTAGCACAGATAAACAATTGTTAATTAACTCGAGGAAGAGCGAGGTTTATCCCATCACAAGTATCTTCGGATTACTTTCTGGGAAGCCCCGGCAACTTAACTGTATAGATTTAAGATAATAAACACATTTTTTTTTTTTTTTTTTTTTTTTTAATTAATCCTTAGTAGTATTCGACATACATAAGTCTACAGTCCAGTCACAGTTACATTTCCTGTGATTTCACTTCACCGTCGAAAACACAATGATTCTTATTTTTCTGTCATCTGTTAGTTTGCTGCCGCTGATTTGCATGTTAATCTTTATTTTACGGTCCTAAATCTTAAATAGACGAGGTTGGTTAGGGCTGTTAGGGGTAAAATGAGGAAGAATCCCTAATGAAGAAGAAGAATCATACCATCTGATTCCCCATTCCTATTTGTCATCAGACAAGCAGAGATACTGCGAAGCGACACCGTAATATGATTAGAGTTCCGTGTACCCGAACAAAGCGCTATGCCTCCACATTTATTGTGCTATTCCCTGATCATTATAATCTGGATCGATTCAAAGTTCGAGTGAATAGGCTTCTTATACGAATGCCTACATCACATCAGCATCGTCTCAGGCAAGTTCCGGGTAAACGCAAGACTATTTAGTATAACAAAACAGAGTTTCATACTTCCCATTACCCATAACGACCACCAATATTAAAACCACCCGAACACAAATAGTTAATTAAATACATTGTACTCAAATCCAACCAAGTAATGCACTCAACAGTAACTATCTCATTAATAACGGAACGCCGCCGTACATTCGTACAAGATATTCACATTCAACCAGGCTTTGCACATAACAATACAATTGCATACACCCATTGTACATCTGGAAGTTAAATTCTAACTTTGGAGTAGTTGACGGGGTAAATAATACTGCCTCTACTGCAAATACAAATCATAGAGCTGCAGTAGCCAAGTGGCTATTTTTATAACATAACATCATGCCTGGCTTGGGCAAGTGGCTATTTTTATCATATAACATCATGCCTGGCTGAGGCAGGTGGCTATTTTGATCCTATGACATCATGCCTGGCTGTGGCAAGTAGCTATAACTTTTGTCATATTATAACATCATGCCTGACTATGGCAAGTAGCTACTTTTATCATATATCATCAGGCCTGGCTGTGGCAAGTGGCTATTTTTTATCATATAACATTATGCCTAGCTATGGCAAGTAGCTACTTTTATCATATAACATCATGCCTGTAATTCTCAACGGGTTAGGCCGAGGTGTACTTAATAGTACACCCATGTTTCGCCAGTTTTGTTCGTGTCCCATGTGTCAGGGGGCGTGCCAATTGCCATCAACAGGGAAAGCTAACACTCCGTGGCAGCTACTGAGAAATTCCTTATGGAAAAACCCAGTATCACTTAGTCCGACCTGGAAATAGAAACCAGGTTTTCACGCTCAAAGTTGCGCCCGCTAGACCAGCGAGGCAGGCAATGACGCAACTACAGAAGCTTAATACAGCAACTGAACGCTAAGCTCCGCACTAGCCTAATTTAGGCTATCACAAAATGTGCATATCTGGGAATGGCAAAGGCAAAGTGAGAAAACCCAATGTTGTCGACCATGACTTACAAGTTGCTTGTTGCTTTATATGTCAGTGGACGTGGATAAACTAGACGAGTTGCTTTTAGTTACATGTATGATAACCACTGCTCACAAAGCGGCTAACATTGCTAGAAAACAGGCATGTCCTAGAATCAAATCAAAGACAGTGCCTACATTCTACCCATCTGCACCAGAGCTGCATGATAGATGGAGAGTTGACTGCAGAAAAGTCCACTCTATCTCAGTCGGAAAGCCTGTGTGATGACAAGGTAATATAACCCACTGATCATGGTAATACTAGTCGAAATTGCTAAAACTGCGTACAACAACACCAACGCAGATCTCTGATCCTTAAAATAGTATGTCTGCTAGTATACTTTTTTTTTGTTTTTTTTTTTAGGATGGGAAGTCATCACATGACTTCTCCCACTCTGGGCGGAGCGGGAGGGAGTGTCAGACTCTTACTGACTAAAACCCATCCATGTTCCTTCCTCGCCCTTTATGTTCCGGGGCCGCGGTATCTCTTTCGAACAGGCCCGCAACCCCGGCAGGCTTCGGCCCTTGCGGGCCCCTCCCCCCTTATGCTGACATCTCTTTGAGGCGCGCGTGGAACACGAACGTGCCGTCAACACGGCCTGTCGTCGTCGTTAGACGGACGGACGGTCTGCTAGTATCCTTAGGCTCTTTGTCAGTACCTACTTAGAGGTACTCAAGGGTACTCGCAGCGTAAGCCCTACGAAATACAAAACTACGTACGTGGGGCTTATAATGAAATAATGCTAGTTTTATTTGAGAGTATTACAGCTCTGTGCTTTGTTGTTTTTCGATTCTACTTCTGTGTCAGACGTTTTGTTCGGGCCAGGTTTTATTTATTTTTACTTTGTTTGAAACAACGGAATGCCCCCTGCTACGATTCTCATACAGATTATAAACAGACTCATCACATAGCCGTCAACCAAGCATTCTGTATATCAAAACGCAAAAAATATTGCTGAGAAGTGACTTTTTTTGGCCGAGAAATCACGTTATATGGTAAAACTCAATGAAACGCACCCGAAATATTGTGCTGATGGATGTGGGGGTTGTGGTTAGAAACATGTATTTAAAAAACTTGTGTAAAGTTGGTTCTTTGACTCCCAATTTCTACATAACGAGAAAATCAAATCAAATCATCAAATCAAATCAAACCAAATCAAATGTAATCAAATCAAATCAAATATAATCAAATCAAATCAAATATAATTAAATCAAATCTTTTATTCTTTGCAAACATGGGTAATTAGTACATAGATGTTCTTTTCCCAGAAAGTTCCCAGGTAACGTCTAGAAAAAAAACTGATCGCAATGATGGGGAAAAACCAGTGCTTTTCGGCTTCGTTAAGACTCTTTTTACATCCTTTATTTAGTGCTCTTTTCGCCTCTTCAACGTTCATACATTTCACCTAGTCGTACACGCACTCCAGTTTCGAAATATGCTACCTACCGTTCATTTTTTTTGTACAGGCATCAGTTCAACCAGAGCAACTTCTGCTTTCTGTAATTCAATATTGTACAGTGCCGACCAAAAGTCGATAGGCAATCTCACAAAGCAATAGCTTGACGTTTAGTTTGACTTACGACCTTCTACTTTCAACAAAATAGATATAGTCAGCAACTAGTTGTAGTTCATAATTTCAATGCCAATATCTAAGACATGATGGCCTAGCGGTTGGGCCCGTCCAGAATTAAGAGTGAATCAGTAAGCCGTGAGTTCAAATCCCGCACAGTTACTTTTAGACTTTTTGTAAGTTTTTACTCTACAGAAATATTATATTCTTTAACTTGTTTGCTTTGTTCACACATTTCGTAAAGTTAGGGAGGTAGATAGAAAAATAAGTCAAGAATTTTGTTAGATTTCTGTGAGGTAGACATGAGTTTTATGAATATTTTAACTTGATCGGAATGAACTTTGTCGTTTGGTTGTAGTCATACATAATACACTATATAACGTGGTAGTTGATGGTCAGTGACGTGTGGTTTAATAGATAGCGGTATTGTTGTTGGTGTGATTCTTAAAATGCGGGCAAATATTAATATTAAGGCGCGGGTGACTATTATCGCGAATTATCCGCGCTTCATAAAAGTGGCCTTAATAGAACTTAATGTGAGTATTATAATTATTTATGAATTGTAACTTAAACATTAAAAATTAAAAACGAATGGGTTTTATAAATTGTTCATTTATTTGGTGACCTGTGGTTTACTTAATTCGTTGTTTTTTTTTTCAATCCATCATGCAAGAAGATAAATAATTAGTGTTTATTATTGGATTTATAAATGCAGAGTGAATGAAGTCACTTTAGTATTTATTACAGCTGCCTAACATCATTTTTTTTGTTTAGCGAAATGCAGTAAGTCTCTGGATCAAAAGGTATGAGGAAGAAGGGAGCCTTGCAAGTAGACAGCGAAGTGGAAGGTCGTCGCTTATTAGCGAAGCGCAGCGACAACATATCGTGGGCGAGTATGAAACCAATGGTTTCACACCTACGACACACTCGGAGTCACCGCAAACTGTTCGCCGTGCCCTCCACGCTGAAGGCTTGCATCACAGAAGATCAGCTAAAATGCCCTTCTTGACAGAAAGACATAAAGAAGAACGATTACGTTTCGCACGGGAATATTTAGACTTTGACTGGATTACTTCCATCTTGTTCCGGTTCGCGGTCGCCACTCCAGAACTTTTCGACCCCATCGGCCATCCGTTCTGCGAGCAATGTGCCCTGCCCACTGCCACTTAAGTTTAGCAATTTTTCGGGATACGTCGGTGACCTTGGTTCTCTTGCGGATGTCTTCATTTCTAATGCGATCACGCAAGTAAACTCCGAGCATAGCGTCTCCATTGCCCTTTGGGTGACTTTAAGCCGCATACGTCTACTTGACTGCATTGAAAATAATGGGGGTTATACAAAATATTAATCCCTAATGTTCTAGTTTTAATTAGACGTGTTACAAAATGTTTAGTGATATTAATAATTCCTAAATTGAGGTTTAGTTTCAATCTTCTTTTCTTCGGGAAAATGAACACTTAAACTAAAACCTCAATATGAGTTACATTTATTGTGACGTCACATAAAAAACATGTTCACGAAGTCTAAATTATGTATTAGTTTTCAGTAAGCTCTATTGAATACCGATAGATAGAAGTGGGTATCAACAATTATATTAGTGTGATTAGAATATCCTTGTTATGTTAATAAAAAATGACTTCAAAGTGGGTATACAGATACACAAAAAAATCTTATGAACGGTTACAAGAGAACTTCTTATATCTACGTAGGAATGTGACGTTACAAATCTCATTAAAGTTGTTAATTATATGAATAAATGAAACGAATAAAACAATTTTTGTTATCTGTCAGAACGATTTTTTTTTTCAACCTTCCAACACCGAAAAAATATAACACAATCACATAAATAGTTATGATGGGTTATTAACTTATATTTAAATCCTTTTAAAAATAAATAATGACCATGAACCCATTTCAAAATAAATACCTAAGTAAATAGTTTTTGCATAAAAATCAAATATGTATTAATTAAAGTGGTTACAAAAAAAAATAAAAAACCCATATTATGTAAACGGGATTTGAACTCAAGACACGTTGATCGTGAACCCACTGCTTAACCTAAACAGCTATCCACGCCTGGTTAATATGGTCGAAGTTTAGCTATCCAATGCAAATACGATCATGCGTTTGCTGTGTGTATAACAAAAGAGACGGTAATATATTTCTTTATGTTTCGAGGAGAGCGACGCGACAACTTGCGACAGTAGGCGACTCTGTGGCTGTGGTGTGCGTAAGTACTGTATTGAGACAGCTTACACATACAGCCGCCCGGACGCTCGCCCGTGCGTTCACAGCAATATGATCCTTAGCGTGCCTGTGCACTTATCAACGCTTACTGTACATAGTTTCCAGCAGCTTCACCAAACGAGTACTTCAGCTGTGCACAGTTAGAGCCGCTATCACTGGACACAGTTCTTTTAATAAACATCTTTTTGTCATAGGAGTCACAGACAGTACTGTGTGCCGAGCCTGCACTGAGGAGGACGAGACAGCAGCCCACATGATTTTGCACTGCCCAGAGGTCGCAACATTCGGGACTAAGTACTTCGGTAACCCAGGTATTCTCCGAGAGATTATCATTAACACCAAGGTACTGCTAGCCTTTCTCGAGTAATTAGTTGGATCGAATAAACCCACTCGAACACAAAATACGTTTTGGACGTGGAGTTGAGGACACTTACAATATAGTATATACACACATCAAAAGTGTCTAGGGATCAAGCATTTTTATGCGGATTTCTTGAGATTGAGATGTGGCTTTGTAATAAATTTATGATTTTATAAATTTATATGGATCCTTTTTGGTGCATTTCATAATTTGAATCAGGAACTGTGAATCAAATTCGAGTAAAAGATGAAAATCAGCTGTCAATATTTTCCCTATAAAAACATACAACGCATTGAAGACATTATTAGTGCTACTGTTTCCCTACTACTGATTAAAACCAACGTTATTATGGAGCGGCGACATCATTTAACCAGGGAAGAAATGCGCAGAGCCGTGGGAATGATAGAAGCTGGTTCCCGGCAACGTACTGTGGCTTTAGCTGTGAATACAAGTCAGAGTGTTATCAGTCGACTTTGGACACGTTACCGAAGCACTGGTACCGTGGCTGAGCGCCATGGAGGACGGTATCGCTGCACCACACGGAGACAAGACCGATACATTCAAATCTTAACTCGAAGAGCTCCAACAATAACCGCCATGATGTTAGCCGTGAGGCTTCAGGGAACTTAATTAGCGACCAAACAGTCAGAAACCGCTTGCATGAAGTGAACCTTCATTCCCGAAGACCGCTACGGGTACCACCTATAGTAATGCACAATCGTAGGATTCGATATCAATGGGCTCTTGAACACAGAAATTGGGCAGAAGAACAATGGCGTTTCGTGTGCTTTTCTGATGAGTCTCGTTTTGGTATGAGACCGGATACAAGACGTATACGACACTGGAGAACCCCTGGACGCCAACAGCGATTAAAATCCTGCCAGGAAGTCCATCCTTATAGTGGTGGAACCATCATGGTATGGGCGGGTATTTGGATCGGCGGAAGAACTGAGTTGATTTGGATCAGAGGCAGCCTCAACGCTCAAATTTATGCTGAGACGATTGTATCAGACGTCACCGTTCCTCTACAAGTGCAAATCGGTCCCTTATTTCAGTTAATGCATGATAATGCACGACCGCACCCCGCAAGAGTTGTAAGACAGACTCTCGCCGCAGCTAACATCAATGTCCTGCCCTGGCCTGCTCAGTCGCCAGACTTGAATCCGATTGAGCATGCATGGGATATGCTACAGAGAAGAGCTCTGCCGAATATGGAGGGTATCCAGTCGCAAGAAGACCTTTTTTTGTTGTTGCAACGAACATGGGCGGCCATTCCACAGCGTGATTTGGATGAACTCATTTTGAGTATGCCAAACCGATGTTCTTGTGTTGTTAGTGTTCGCGGTAGAAACACGGATTATTAATTGTTTAAGTTACCCAATAAAATTTTAAAGAAAACTGTTAATTCAGTCTTTTTTTCGAACTTTTGTGTTAGTGGTTCAAATGTCAAAAATCCCTTTATTAGGAAAATGGCAAATTTCTTTATTAATGCAAAGGTGACTTGGTTTATCGTTACTGTGACAAACGAAAACACTTTATTTGATGAATCCTTAAAGAAAATTTTAATTAATATCAATCAGGAGAAAAGTTATTGCAAAAATATATGTTGATCCCTAGACACTTTTGATGTGTGTATATAACTCTTTTTATTTTTCCAACCTGTTTGGGTAAAATGCAACAGATCTTTTTCAAGCAACTCACACGACCGAATACGCACTGTCCCATGCCACTATTCTGTCGGAAAAAAACCAAAGCCATCACTTATGACACTTGTCATATTTGAAAGAAAGCGACAGAATTTTATAAGTCAAATTCCGTCAAAATTATTAGTCTTTATTTTAAATAAATGATTTGATATGTTTAAGAATTATAAGAATATTGGTGGTCAAATAATGCCACCTATTTACCGTGTGATAAACAAGCGTAGAAGTCATCCAAACAATGTTTAATCGATTCCAAAATAACTTTTTAACGCGTGTCATGAACAAATGCAATATTTATGACAGTTGCAAAAGATATAGATACAGACGCCGCCGCGCGACACGGCTTGTGCAAAGTAAAAAATCCTCACGTCTAATCCTTCCTGTATGTACCGAAGCGAGGAACGATATGTTTTATTGTTTTACAAAAGCAGAAGACAACCCGTCGAAAGTTACAAGTACTGAAGAAATTGAAGAAGAAAAACCAGTATGCTCAAAATCAATTAAAACGGGAAAAAAAATGAGTGTGAGAAAGTTCAAAAAGGCAGGGAAAGTTCTGTTGTGAATTGTGTAGCTAATTAAATAAAATAAACTAATTAAGTTTTATTTTACATTAAATTATGTGATGCATTAAAATGTGTTGTAAACAAGTAAGTTTGGTTTTCTTGCTTTCCAGGTTGTTTGTGACATTATGAGCTATCAAAACGTTGAAGAACTCCGTCAAGAAACCAGAATGTCCTAGAACCATTAATCAGGATACATGTGGCATCCACCAACTTGCACTGCACTGTCACCACGTGGAGGATTACGGTCCTCTCGCACTCCTCAGGCCTGAATTCCAGGAGGGGGCACGTTACACGGCTGATTAGGCCTATGCTGTAAATCAGTTGAGTAGCTATCATAAATATTGAAATATACCACAGACCAAATGTTTTATTTACTTTTTGATTATAAAACAGCTCGCCTGTTTTCCGAGAGGATTGGCAGAATTATGCCAGTGCACACCGCAGGTATGTTTTAGTTACCTGTAACAGGGGTCGATCCTTTTTACCCTTAACCGTTCACAAATCCAAGGTCCGGGTTGCCACCGACAAATTCCTAATGGTATTGACCTAATTACACTAAACCCGAACTTACTGATATTGTCAACGACGCTACAAACTCAAACTACACATGATTGGCCAGAAAACCACAGCTCTAGTCTTGTCCTTTTTGTGGTTGCAGGCGCGACTGGTGAAAAAGACCTCCTGTCTGGGTTAGATTCCTGGATCAGGCAAAGTGTTATTGAGTTTTTCAAGAACCACTCAGTAGTAGGGTGAAGCCAGTGAGGGTAATGATGTCAACGGGTTCGCTGATATCGCATGGTACACTTCTCTGTGTCTTCTTAGCTTTTCATATGCACGTGTTTCTGTGACGATAAAATAAAAAGGCCACAGACGACAGGCACAAAAGCCCAACTTCCAACATTTTAACGAACAGATTTAAAAGGCTCATTTTCTATGAAACTAGTTACTCATTTTTTAGTTTTCGACATTAATTGCTTATGAATTATGCAAAAACGTAAGTGCGCCGACAAAGTTCGCCTTCGTTAAGGAAAGTTTCCAGTTTTCCACTGATATGTAACTTTATAGTCGCGCAATGATGTTGGCTGCAACTATGTGGGTAGACTGCATAATTTCCTCAACGAATTTGCCTAATCTCTTTTTTAATATTAGAGCTGTACGATTTAATGGCCAGTTTCGCTTTAGGTGAGGTACTGAACGATCTCTTTAATCGTGGTATTTAGAGTTCCTTACTATGTTTAAGGTGACTGCCTACAGTTGAAGATTAAGAAAACACAGAGAATAAGTAATTTTATACTAATGACTGAGGTTTCAATAACACTTCTTGCTTTTGGCTTCTCGCTTATTCTAAGAAAGGAGAAGGTCGTGACAATCATAGATACGGATTGTGTGGTGACGCTCAGGGGAGCCCAAGCATCTCTTGCTTCTAGACTTCAGCATATTCTTGTGACATTTGCCTGCATGTGCATGTAAGTTGTGCATCCGCCATAGGGCTCTCGCTACCACTGCCAGCAGTGAACATCTTACATACTGGAAAGTATACCAATATTGTAAATGCGAAAGTAACTCTGTCTGTTAACGTTTCATGACCAACCCAGCTGTTGGGATAGTAATGTGGGAAGGAGATTAATTATAACCTGGGGAAAAATATAGCTGGCTATCATTTTTTTTTTCACACTTTCACATCAGAATTTCCATGCAAATGAAGTCGCGGGCAGCATACGCGGGCACATATTAGTTAAGCCAATTAATTTACATTATAAAAAATGTCTTAGTATGAAATTATCGGCTCATTTAAATAAGTAAAACATTCATAAATTCTATCATTTTAATCAAGTTTATTTTTAGAAACTGTACCAACAGTTTTTGTTATTTAAAATGGAGTCACAAGAAAAGATAGCGTGAGACATAACTGCATAATACAACTATATTGTATGAAATACTTTCCACACACATCCACGAAATGCATGTCATCAGCATATTACCGTTAACTCAAGTCGCAAGCTGCAAGCTTTACTCGCTCGAGACAATTTCATAATTAAACTTGTGTTAGCAAATACTTATGTATGTACACGCTAGGGAAATTATTTGCTTTTGAGCATTTTGTTTTATTTTGGCATGTATGTTTGTTGATTGAGCTGGGTCTGTTTTGAGGTATATGGTAAGTGGAGATTCAGCTAATTAAAGTCTGGGCAAAGGGAGCAAGATTGCACCTTTTCGGGTGAGTCTTGTACTTTTGTTTAGCATTATACAATAACAGTCTCACATAAAGATTAGACGTCACTGACATAAAGACTGCTCACAACTTAGGACCGATTAATGTTAATATCTATCCGTGGTGCTGGACAAATGATTTTTTTTTTTTTGGTTGCATAAATATCACATAACTACATAGGGATAAGGGGGATAAGAACATACAATTATTTTATCCCAGTAGTATATTTTTGAAGTGATAACTTCCTCAGGCGCGTTGAGCACTTTTTGGGTGAACTAAAATCGTGGAAATGATGTCACCGTCACCTAACTCTTCGTAGCACTCGTAGCCGATCTACTACGACGTAGCACAACACTTAGGCGTGCGCGGGGCACAGCCCGTAGCAGATATCTAAGACTACATAGTTTTCAATTCTATCGGTAGTCCTCAAAAACTGTTCTGCATTTTTTTTACACAGGATAATTTTTGGACTCCTCGCGCTATAAGCCACAGGCCAAATACTTGCATTATAAAAATTGATATACCAAGTAAAATTTCAGGCCACTTAATCCCATTCTGCCTAAAGGCCTTTCCATTGTCGCCACAATATCCCACCCTTCATCTTCCTACACCCGGTCATAACTCAGCCATGACACACACAACTATACCCGGATTTCGGAATCAATTTATCAAGCAGACATAGTCGACTGCCGAAACCGGTTGACTACCCGGTTGAATAATAAACCGCGGTTAACCGCGCCCCGGGTGCGTTCCGTTTATTACAAGTCACCACTTTACAAGTTATGGCTGCTTTCAAAATTTTTACTTTATGGCACCTTGACTTGGAGTGTAGAAAAGTTGAAGATGTGCTGTCTCAATATAAAGAAATTAGCTTCTGCCAGCGGCTTCGCCCGCGTGAAGTTTGAATTGCCCCATAGGATCTTACTACCGGGATAAAAAGTATTAAATGTGTTAATCCAGATTATAAACTCTCTGTGTGCAAAATTTCGTCCAAATCCGTTTATAAATTTTGTCGTGAAAGAGTAACAAACATCGGTATCAAGACAGTTGCGCGAAAGACATTTGCGCGAAAGACACTTGCGCGAACCCTTTTGAGCGAAAAGACAAATGCGCGAATGGACTTTTGCGCGATTGGACATTTGCGCGAACAGACATTTGCGCGCCAGGACACATGCGCGAATGGACTTTTGCGCGATTGGACTTTTGCGCGAACGGACTTTTGCACGAAAGGACAATTGCGCGAGTGGAAACTTGCGCGAGTGGACATTTGCGCGACTTAATAGCCACAGAGGTTTACTCTGTGGAGTAAACGTAACTTAACGCCTCATACTTGAAGGGGTTTTTTTAAATTCTTTCGTGCAAAAGCAACACACATAGTGAGGTCAAGAAAAGGATGGGTGGGTTAAGCAACACTTGGTGAGGTCGAGTAAAGGATGGGTGGGTTTAAGCAACACGAGGTGAGGACTGGACAAGGATGGGTGGGTTAAGCAACACTTGGTGAGGTCGGGTAAAGGATGGGTGGGTTTAAGCAACACACATAGTGAGGTCAAGAAAAGGATGGGTGGGTTAAGCAACACTTGGTGAGGTCGAGTAAAGGATGGGTGGGTTTAAGCAACACGAGGTGAGGACTGGACAAGGATGGGTGGGTTAAGCAACACTTGGTGAGGTCGGGTAAAGGATGGGTGGGTTTAAGCAACACACATAGTGAGGTCAAGAAAAGGATGGGTGGGTTAAGCAACACTTGGTGAGGTCGAGTAAAGGATGGGTGGGGCCAAGCAATATTTGGTGAGGTCGGGAAAAGAATGGGTGGGTTAAGCAACACATGGTGAGGTCGGGAAAATGATGTGTGAGGTTAAGCAACATTTGGTGTGGTCGAAAAAAGGATGGGATGGGTGGGTTAAGCAACACTTGGTGAGGTCAGGAAAAGGATGGGTGGGTTTAAGCAACACGAGGTGAGGACTGGACAAGGATGGGTGGGTTAAGCAACACTTGGTGAGGTCGGGTAAAGGATGGGTGGGTTTAAGCAACACGAGGTGAGGTCGGGAATAGGATGGGTGGGTTAAGCAACACTTGGTGAGGTCGGGAAAAGGATGGGGGGTTAAGCAACACTAGGTGAGGTCGGGAAAAGGATGGGTGGGTTAAGCAACACTTGGTGAGGTCGGGAAAAGAATGGGTGGGTTAAGCAACACATGGTGAGGTCGGCATAATGATGGGTGAGGTTAAGCAACATTTGGTGTGGTCGAAAAAAGGATGGGATGGGTGGGGTTAAGCAACATTTGGTGTGGTCGAAAAAACGATGGGTGGGTTAAGCAACATTTGGTGAGGTCGGGCAAAGAATAGGTGAGTTAAGCAACACTTGGTGTGGTCAAGAAAAGGATGAGTAGGTTAAGCAACACTTGGTGAGGTCGGGAAAATGATGGGTGAGGTTAAGCAACATTTGGTGTGGTCGAAAAAAGAATGGGTGGGTTAAGCAACACTTGGGGAGGTCGGGAAAAGGATGGGTTAGTTAAGCAACATTTGGTGAGGTCGGGAAAAGGATGGGTGGGGTTAAGCAACACACATAGTCAGGTCAAGAAAAGGATGGGTGGGTTAAGCAACACTTGGAGAGGTGAGGAAAAGGATGGGTGGGGTTACATAATATTTGTTGAGGTCGGGAAAAGGATGGGTGGGGCTTAGCAACACTAGTTGAAGTTGTGAAAAGGATGGGTTGGTTAAGTAACACTTGGAGAGGTCGGGAAAAGGATGGGTTAGATTAAGCAACATTTGGTGAGGTCAAAACAAGAATGTGTTTCGCGCAAATGTCTTTCGCGCAAAAGTCCCAGATCCGTGGCGGCCCCGACTTACGAACAGTAAGTCGTGGGTTCGAACCCAGACAGGTACATTACTTTGTGTTATTTATTTCATCACCACTGCTCTCAAAACGGTGAAGGAAAACATCGTGAGGAAACCGGCATGTCCTAGAACAAAAATTCGAAGACATGTGACCTCTCGCGTGGTAGTTTATAGCCCATTCCCTCTCATTGAGAGGAGGCCGTGTACCAGCAGTGGGAACATTAAAGGCTGATGATGATGATGATGATGATGATGATGATCCATACTCACAAACTTTCGCATTTATAATTTTAGTAGGAAGGATTAGCAGGATTAAGGAAAATTATGTTGATTGAATGGCGAAAAATAGAGAAGTTTGGAAAAAACAGAAATGCTGCACCGTCCTCAAATAAACTGGGATAAGGACTGAAAAGAATGATGATGTTGATGATGAATATTGATTTCACCTCAGACCAATCAATCAATCTTTTGCATTGAGGCAAACGACAGAGCTTTCCAGCTCGTTACGAACCGATGGGATGAAATAAAAATCATCAGAGTATGTAGATTTTTTATCTTCTTAAATATCACGTCAGATACTTTGATAATTTAATGCACATAATAAATAAATAAATATCGCTGGACATTACACATAGTGCCATCTAGTGCCACACTAAGCGTAGAGGCTTGTGTCGTGGACACCAGATAGTTGATATACTACATAGATACTTTTGTTAGTAAATACATACTTATTATACATATAAACATCCGTGACTCGGAAACAAATGTCCAAGCTCATCACAAAAACATTTGCTCCTACCGGGATTCGAACCCGGGACCCTAAGAACGTAAGGCAGCATTACTACTGCTGCGCCAGTGGGGTCGTCAAAGACAAATACCAAATACAAAGACAAAGACTGGCTGCCTTACGCGCTTAGGGTCCCGGGTTCTGCACCATTAATGGTGCAGGTCAATGGTGCAAACGGTACGACGGGGATTCCCCGTAGGAGCAAATGTTTGTGCGATGAGTGAGCGCATTTTAAAAACAAAATGTATATATTATGTAGTATATCAACTATCTGGTGTCCACGATACAAGCTTCGTTCCTTGGTGTGGCACTAGATGACGCTGTGTAATGTAAAAAAAGCGGACTTAGATCATTATCACACTAGCGAATTACGACAAGCCGCGAAAATTGAATGGACGCGGATCGCACACCGCGAACTCGCTGCGAGCTCGCTGCGCAGTCGTCCCGCTTTCCACTCGCTCGTAAGTCGCTAGTGTGACAAGGCCCTTAATGCCTTGGGCATTTTCTACCAGTCAACCTAAGGGTGACGCAGAGACAGAACAGTGGATGTAATAGTACAAAAGGAAAGATAAAAAAAAACGTAAATGAAGAAAACCAACAAATTAATTGTGGGACAAGTCTGCCAACTTCTTATGTAAGTTTTCGGGTCCTTAATTTCTTGACCAAGATTACTAAGATGGTTTAAACACCCACCTTTGACCGTTTAGTGTGTGTTCTCAATATCGTGTAACAAATACTTGCCATTTCTATTTTTATTTAAATTTTGAAACAGTTTTAATTTTTGCCATGTCTGTCCATTCCTACATTCTTGTTTTTTATAATAGCAGAGTCGATATCCTTTAAACATTTAATGTTCAGCCATAACAATGTATTATACTACTACCTTTGTAACGCCAGGCAATTACAAGTATCTTTATTAAGATCTAGAAATTATTTTTCCTATAAAAGTTAAGTTGGTATAAAACTTTGATGGTATTATGGTACCTTTTTTTGTGGTCCTTTTTCACTTTAAATAATATAAGTTTTACAGCTTCTTGAAACATAATTCGACTAGGGACTGGCTGATCATCTTCATCATCATCATTTCAAATGGCTAATATAAAAAAAAAATTGTGATTTAAACCAACGTTACGAATAAACAATCACCTGAAAGTCTGACTATCAATCTTACCAAGGAGTATCTTTATAACCCAATAATTGGGTTATAGAAGCAATTTTTCCATGTGCTGACCCTAACATAGTTGAAATAATCGCCTTAAATCATCACCCGCCTAGCCAGGCGGGTGATGATTTAAGGCGATTAGACGAGCTAAATTACCAACTCTATTTGTGGTGGCTCAAACTTCGTTTGAAATGCTGTTAGAATAAAGTTCTAATCAGCTCTGCACCAAGCTGATTAGAACTTTATTCTAACAGCACGTGGTTGTTACGTCAGTCACTGCGAGCCAAATAGCGTGAAATTTGTGGTATTGATCGATTTACAAAAAAACTATTGATTTGATTAAAAAAATAAAACACTACGAGTATCATGCTAATGAGGGATATGGGGTTCTTCAAATAAAATTCGTCTTCACAATTATTTTGCTTTTATTTCTCGTCCTACGTGAAACATCTTAGATTCTTAACCGCCATTCGTACACACTCTACAGTCCATGCATCTCCTTCCGCCTTTCACTCACACATAGCACTCTGTCTCTTTCTTCCAGTTGCGTTCCGTTTCCCACATTCGGCCATCCGACATTCATGTCTGTCCCCAGACATGCTAAACTGGCTTCCATTCCTCATTTCATTCTTACATTACCTCCTCATCCATCATCATTACACACTTACATTCGTCACTACTTAAATACACTATTACACTTAATACACACTTAAATAACTAATCATAAACATCAACAGCAAAAGAAATGAAATTCCTGTCTTACACAGTTCTTCACTAAAGGTAACTTGTAGGTGAACACAATGCAAGGGTTAACTTTTACAAAACATGTTATCAACTTAAACACTATTTTAAAAAACAAAACAGTAGTAAGTTAGCTTACAACATTAATAAGTTTATACAATTGAACTTCAATTTTCATTTGCAAAACAAAACACAAAACTTAAACACTAATAAAAAAAATATCAAATATCCATCATTCAGTCTTACATCCATACATCACCATAAACTAAGCATATTTACTCAATTTCTCCATCATTGTCAGGCCACCTCTTCATCCCATCAGCAGAGCATGTAGTCCTTATGGGACCTTCAGATGTGACATCATCCTTTTCAACATCATAGCAATCGTTTCGCTTGACCTTAATAATCTTATACGGGCCTAAGTACTTTGGCTTTAGTTTGAGTCCTGGACCAAATAGTGTTCTTTGTATTGCTACTCGTTCACCAACTTCATACTTAGTACTTTTCTTTCTTTTCTTATCATAAGTACTTGCATTTTCTTCCTGAATTTTTAACATTTGTTCTTTAGCTCTTTTTCTTAATTCTTCTCTTTCTTCACTGAACTGTTCTAGACTCTCTTGCTGAAATAAATCAATTAAAGGTATATCTTCTTTGGATTTCATCTTGACACCTGTTAATAGCTCAAATGGACTTGTACTTCTTTGGAAAGTGCTATTTATTGCACGTTGCAATCGACTTACATGTTTGTACCACACTGATGGATCTTCTGCACATAACTTCGTAAGAGTTGGTTTAATGATTCCATGTATCCTTTCCATCTTCTTGTTGAGTTGTCTGTAGTCTACACAGACCCGTGTAGAACCATCTTTCTTCCTGACTAACACCAAGGGACTAGCATATTCTGAGAAACTTACCCGTATTATGTTGTCATCCAACCATTCCGTTACCTGATCTTCAACTATTTGCTGTTCCTTTAGTGACAATCTTCTAGGTTTTTGAGCTACTGGGATGTCATCCTTCAAGATAATTTTCAGTTGTATGGGTGCTTCTTTTACTTGGACCCGCTTGTAGTCATTTACACAATGTAAAACCTCCTTTTTGACAGTTGAGCTGACTGTGGAACCTACAACCACACTCAAACCTACAGTAAAACAATTAATTTTTCTCATCCATTCTTCACCTGAGGATAACAACAACACACTTCCTTCATTCATAATCATCGTCACACTAGCGAGAAACTCATGACCTATTATTAAACTATAAGGCATACAGTCTTTAGGCACAACATGGAATGTAACTCCTTCGTAACGTCGTCCGTCAATCACAGCACAAGTTGTAAACTTCCCGAATGAACGCACTTGTTTTAGTCCGAGACCTGACAACACAACACCGTCTTCAGTCGTCTTTGGCTGGCCGATCACGTCATAGAAGTCTTCTGACATTAAGTTGACATCGCTTCCCGAGTCAACGAGCGCCTTTCCTTCGGTATTTTCAACAAGAATACTCAAAACCGGCTTCCCCGACTTCTTGTTGGGTTTGTTTACAATCTGCAAAACTTCTTTATTTTCCCGACAGTGACAGCTGTCATCTGCGTCATCGCCTTTAGTGGTGCCAACATAATCCGTAGCGAACATGGCGGACTTCAAAGTGCTGGGATTCGTCGGATTTCTGCTCGAACGATGTCCGTCACGTTGGCAGCGCTGTTGGTCGTCTCCGCCGCTGATTGGACGACTCGATCGGTTGTCGAAGTTATCCGAAGGCTTCCGATCGTCTTCGCGTTTCGTCGCCGTCGTGCACTTTGAAGAAATATGGCCGAATTCATTGCACTTGAAGCACTTAAGACCTTTTTCCTTATGAGGACAGTTTTGCGATGAATGATTGAGTTCTCCACAGCTATAACACCGCAACTCACTGCTCGTATTCTTCTTTGAATTTCGATTATGGCCACTAGATCCCTCATTACGTTGCGTGTCACGACGCGCCTTCATTTTTTCTTTCACTTGTTCATATATTTTCAGCTTTTCCTTCAGTTCACTGTAGCTCGTAACACCATACAATAATATTTTATTCGTTTCTAAGTCTTGAATGCCATCGACAATGTACTTGATAGCAACGTAATCGGGAATCTTACCCCTTTTTCCGAGTTCTTTCATTATAAGCACGTAATCCATGCAGCTTTCGTCAGACTTTTTCTTACGTGCACTCATAATCTCATGAATCGTCTTCTGGTCAATCGCGTCGGGAAACTCCTTGCTGATGGCTTGTTTCAATTCGGCCCACGTTTTAAACGGTTTTTCGCTTCGTAGCCACAGCGCCGCTGTTCCCGTCAAGGATCTACGCGCAATCACCAGCGGTTGGAGCGACGTCCATTCAAATATTTCCGTATTATCCTCAATATCTTGAATCCAACGGCTCACTGGGTAGGTATGGTCCTGACCGGAAAAATTAGGTATAAAGTCTTCAGCATATTGTACACCTCTTGATGACACGTCTTCAGTAGTTTTAGGCATCTTTCAGTCTTCAGTCTTCGGCTTAGCAGTCGTAGATCGTAAAATATGCGGTTTTTCGTTGTTGCCAACGTCTTGTCGCCGCGCACCCAACCACGTGCCACGTGCAGCAAGAAAAAACTTCGATTCGTCGTTAAATCCGTCGTCAATCGTTGCGTCTTCTTCCCTATATCCCGGACGAGCCTCCAAAATTGTGGGATATGGGGTTCTTCAAATAAAATTCGTCTTCACAATTATTTTGCTTTTATTTCTCGTCCTACGTGAAACATCTTAGATTCTTAACCGCCATTCGTACACACTCTACAGTCCATGCATCTCCTTCCGCCTTTCACTCACACATAGCACTCTGTCTCTTTCTTCCAGTTGCGTTCCGTTTCCCACACTAATATATTGCTTGTAAAATTATCTGCCAAAAAATCAGAATGATCGCATTTTTAGAGATAAGTTCATGATTTTTTTATTGAGTAAAATTAATTGTAATGAGTTTCCAAACAACTATCATGCTGGCATATATCCTGAAGAATGACATGTATTTTTCTGGTCTTGTTTATAGCAGTGAATCGTATACTTTTAGTAATTATAAAACTCGCGTTTAGCTCATGTAATCGCCTTAAAATCGAAACAGAAACCAAAAATATGTATTTTACAACCGTTCAATCCAACCATTATCTTTAGAATTGCGCATACGAAATTCACTCACATGCTTCTTTCGTTCATAAAGGCTGTTAAAATCTATCAAAGCATTCCTTACAGTTCATGAAACCTGTACTAAGCCGTGGTTTGGAGGGTTGCCAATAGACCGAGTATCAATACCACTTGGCCTGAGCACCCCCTAATGACGTGGTCGTGAAGATACAGCTTAAAGACTACACAGTATACAAGTTGATAGGTATTGTATGGGTTAAGTTTATTGGTCTAGCTTTTATTGGTCTATTCAGTGGTTTGGTAGAACTGTAATGTTCTTGTGAAAGGTGAATGGAGTGTAAGTATTTTATAGTTGTACCAAATTAATCGTGGTAATAGATTAAGTAAAGATATAAAAAAATTCTGTTGCAAAAACTTTTTCTATAGGAGTAGTACAGAGATACGTTTTATAGATTAGCTTTTTTACGTGTTTCTTTGGGATGTTGTGTCGTTTATTGTTCGGTTTGCGGTCAACCTATTTTAATACAATATTTTCCGGAGGCTGTGAATCAACGAATGTTGTAAGCTAGTATTTGTGGGTCGAGATCGTTAGTTTCTACTATCTCCAAGAAAGCAATTAGACAATTCCTTCCTTGTCTCACCTCCTATCACAGTAGAAGAGCTGCAGCTTGCACGGCATGCCTCGTGGTATGTCTCATTTACTCTTACTTCTGGATCTAATTAGCTATCCTTGTCTTATTTTTAGTTTTGAATGACTTGCCTATTACCCTATCTACGGCTTTATATCCCTATTTTATTGCCTTTCTATTGCGGAAAGGCAGTGGAAAACTGAGCTATTAAAACCTTAACCAATAGCTTTGCACAAAGTTCACGTCATGTACAGATAGTCTTCATCTCTTTGACCCAAGGCGTCATAACTAAGTGCGATCAACTTTAATAACTGGTAGTGGTTCTAGACATTCTCGTGCAGTTCTTGTTAGTATGAGGGAAAATTTGGATTCTGGTTTCACCTTTTGAAGTAGTTGCTTACAGTTATCATGATCTGGCTAGCCTTTTCCCAACTATGTTGAGGTTAACGTCCAGTTTAACCGTAAGCAGCTGAATACCAATATTTTACATGGAGCGACTGCCTGTATGACCTCCACAACCCAGGTAGTACAATAATCATATAAATACGATACCCCTTCGTAAAACTGGATTCATACACAGAGATATTTCTCTGGGACTTCGTCGAGCTTCATTGTCTCACGCTTTGTTCTAAAAAATAAAAATTACTCTCAAATAACCCAAGATTATGCTTAGATGGTTTGGTCATGAAAGGCCAGAAACAAAGGTATATAGGGTGACTGATAATTAGTGTACGAAACTTTAACACGTGATTGTGCTCATGATAACAAGCAGTACATTTGGCGAACTTATAAAGGGTGTAAGACACCTCTTCACGAAGCCGAAAGGTACTTGTTAATGATGGGGATCATTGCGATCATTTTTTTGTTCTACACCATACCTGGGAACCTTCTAGTTACGGAGACATGGGGGGTCAAAGTTACAACTTTTTGAAAACTTTTCTTTTAAATACAAGTTTTTTTGTAAGATTTTAACTTTCAACACCTCCACGACCCCCGTACTATTCAATCCATCCATCAGCACAATGTTTTAAGTGCGTTACATTGGGTTCTACCACAAAACATGACTAATAACCTCAAAAAAAAAAAGTTTTTTCCCAGCAATAATTTTCGCGTAAGTTACTCAGTTTGATGGCTTTGTGATGAGGTAGTTTACACCCTGTATGTACTGAACAGCTGAATTTGTTTTTTGCGAATTCAGGGTTGGTCCCATATTAAAAGTTGTTTATAATCATGAGCATAATTACGTGTTTAAGTATCGTACACCAATTACCAGTCACCCTATATAAGGATGTGAGTGGAAACATTGGTAGGTGATGCCCATTGCCCAACAAGGACAACTGACTTTGACAACCGGAATGCATGTATATTATGTTTTACCAAATGTACGAAAGTATTCGGCGTATGTAAGGATGGTAGCGGGTTTTGCTTACTTCACTTTTCTTGTACATAGTCGTCAATTCTTGTCAGTGAGGTCGTGGTCATCGCTGGTTGCTGCCTTTGATATTCTTTTCTTCCGGTCTCTATTGGTCGCATGGCGAGCACACTCGATTATAGTTACGTCTCAAAAAATGCATTATACACCTCCTTTTACTACATTCAGTTGAAATCGCTGCATGCAAATAGTTGCATTAATTCAACAAGAACGTCTTGGAGATTCTCGTAAAATAACACAGTACCCATTTAGGTTTAAATCAAACCAAACGACTGACAAAGCTGGCATGAAGCATTCAGTTCAGACCATAAAGTTAGTTACCTCCAACTAAACGTGTTTGCTGCAACAAAGTCCAAATAACCGACAAAATCGACCAATGATGGCTTGAATACACGATTTTAATCAATGTAGTTAGTGTTAATTTAAATGTTTCATTTATGTTCAGTCATTTAGTTCGGTTTCCGTTTGTACAGATGATTTTTAGGGTTCCGTAGCCATTTAGCAAAAACGGAACCCTTATAGATTCGTCATGTGTGTCTGTCTGTCTGTCCGTCCGTATGTCACAGCCACTTTTTTCCGAAACTATAATAACTATGCTGTTGAAATTTGGTAAGTAGATACATTCCAAAAACAATAAATTTTGGGGGTTCCCCATACTTAGAACTGAAACTCAATTTTTTTTTTCATCAACCCTATCTATGGGTAGGTAAGTCTTCAAAAATTATATTGAGGTTTCTAGTATATTTTTTTCCTAAACTGAATAGTTTGCGCGAGAGAACTAACTGGTAAAAACCCGCGTCAAAATTCGTTGCGTAGTTTTAAAGATCTGCACATAGGGACAGACAGACGCGGGAGACTTTGTTTTATAATATGTAGTGATAGTGATAAGAGTTACAAGTTGTTTCTTCTAATAACTTGCAGCCCGCTTTAACCCAAAACGACCAAAGGCAAGTGCTTCATGCATTACATCAACCTGTCTGCAGCTGCATCTTCTCTGAAATATAGTAAAAGTTAAACTTTAAAATAAACAACAAAAACCACAATGTATATAATGATATTCTGCAGCTAAACGCCGCAAAAGCGTGGCGGCCATTGCTGCGAAATTCAGACGATGTTGCAAGTTTTAATGTTACTCTAGAGATAAAAGTGATGTTGCCAGATCTTTTTGGCAATTGAAATGTTTGAAAAGTATGTTTCTTTTTTACTGTTAGTATCAAATATAACTTTTAATATCTTGCTTTATATGTTTCTGAATTAAGAAGCAAATGTTGTTGTTTTTAACTGAAACACCAACAACTAAAGACAGACCTACTGGAGATAGTATTAAAAGCTCGAAAGTGATTGAGGCATCATTCCCCTGGACTTTTTTCCTTTTTTTGGATGGAAAATCATCAAATGACTTCTCCCACTCTGGGCGGAGCGGGAGGGAGTGTCAGACTTTTACTGACTAAAATCCACCATGTTTCTTCCTCGCCCTGTACGTTCCGGGCCACGGTATCTCTTTCGAACAGTCCCGCAGCTGGCCTAATACCTGAATGACGTGTGAATAATGATATATTGGCTCGAATGGGATGACGACTATTAGAGAAGTTTGGAAGAAGAAGACATGTTGCAACGACTCCAAACAAGAGACTTATAATAATCCTCACACAATCCATCCATCTCTTCTTTGGCCTTCCTCTCCCTCTCCATCCATAAAAATGAAGAGCTCTCAATGAAACGATTAAAAAAAACTGCAGCCTTTGTCTACCAAATTCTTACAAAATACATTCATACCCTCGAAGCTAGCACCACAGCCTAATAAAATACATTGTAAGAACAATATACGATGCTAATACGACGTCATAACGTTTCAATTTGCTGGCACATTTCCTAAATATTCCCCGCCGGTGAATTTATATGAGACTCTGTGAGGCAGCTGTGCGCGTATGCGCGTGTATTAGACGCGATATTTGCTTTTTGACAATGTGGTTCGTTATTTTGTGATTGTGTTGTTGGAAGGTGACATATTGCTTTTCGTTTAATTTGATAAATTGTAGTTTTTGGGTGACATTCACAGACTAGATAATGCAAGAGCAGCTACTTCGCGTAACTAGTTTACGATCAAAAATACGATAAAAAATCGTAAGTGGCCACTTTCGCGCTCAGTTTGCATCGGTGTATAGCGCTAGTCGGACGTTAGTTTTGAAATTATGGCAAAGGTATCCAAAAACTAGCACGTCGACGGCGGCGTCTTTGAATCGAAAACATCCATCACTAAATAGTGCTTGTGATGTCACAATAGGTAGTCAAAAAATGGCACGCTTGGTTTTCATACAGATCGTGATACCTGCGTTATCTATCTATATCTGTGGTGACATCCTTATTCTTATTCTTTATTGCACACAAAAAACAGAAATACAAATTAATAGCAATAATATAGCTTATGTAGAAAGGCGAGCTTAACCCAGAGTTGGGTTCCTTTCTTCATCCTTTTTTGTCAACTGATAGTAGTTATTCGGAATTTGTATTAGCATTATTTTCTATGCTAGATTAATACAACTGGACTAACCTCACTAAAAGTTAAAGTTTATTCTAATGCAATGTGTCCTACATAATTGAAACCTGTTAGAATTAGTTATTTCTTTGACTGTCTTGTTACTACATTGGTCGCAAACGCGAGTGATGTGCATCAGATCCTTTTTTTTTTGTAGGATGGGAAACCATCAAATGACTTCTCCCACTCTGGGCGGAGCGGGAGGGAGTGTCAGACTTTTACTGACTAAAATCCACCATGTTTCTTCCTCGCCCTGTACGTTCCGGGCCACGGTATCTCTTTCGAACAGTCCCGCAACTTTGATTTCCTTGGTTTGATTCCTGGGCCCAGAAAAGTGTTTTTGATTTTTTCTATTAGGAGTTTCTCGGTAGCAGTAACGGAGTCTGGATTTGTGACCAGTTGATGGCAATAGGGTCGCCACTAATTACATGAGACTTAAACGTAACTGGCGAAATGTAAGTACGTGAACTATAATCGGGTACACCTCTGCCAA
Organism: Xestia c-nigrum; assembly: GCA_916618015.1. Lineage (NCBI taxonomy): Eukaryota > Metazoa > Arthropoda > Insecta > Lepidoptera > Noctuidae > Xestia > Xestia c-nigrum. Next base: position 3,791,135 of record OU745245.1, on the reverse strand, counting down.
ACACTTCAGGGGTAACAGGCGTGATGTTATGCAGGGCAGGGACTCAAACTGTAACCGTAATAATGAAAGAAAGAAAGAAAGAAAGAAAGAAAGAAAGAAAGAAAGAAAGAAAGAAAAAATGTTTATTCGTCGCAAAGTCATGACGTGCATACAATATTAATAAGGTAAACATAGAACGCATTAATACAAACACAAACACTAAAACTAAAACCGAAAATTAACACAGCAACATTAACATAATTGTAAGACTAAACGGAGAAAAAATAAAAAAATGCATTTTAATGCGTTTTAAACACTGCTTTTAAAACCGTTTCAACAGAAAAACACTTTTAGATGTAACAGATACAGTAATGCAACCGAATCAAACTGTAACCTTTTATATGTGTTAATATGTGTAACTGAAATAATCAGTTTTACAACAGACTGCGACTAGATTTCGGCTATCTAATACTTATTAACCATAAATAAGTACATTTGTAAATTTAGCAAGGGTACTCCCTTGATTGTCCTAAATTTTTTTGTCTGAAAATCATTATGCATAACACGTTTGCTATAAACTTCAGTAACCATAATGTTCAAAACACCTAAATTATGTTTCACATAACTAACTTTACTTCTAATGCTATTTTGTCATAATAACGAATACTATAATAATTGAATCTCCTAATTTTACATGACATAAAGTCGTATGTCCTAAGTGTTGTATCACATAATGTGTATGATTCTGAATGGTCATTTATAAATTGTTCGTAGCTAAAAAAATCCCTAAAAGTTAGGTTTTAGTGACAGAAACGAATTGCTGTAAATCCGACTCCACGCAGTCTTGTCTGCCCTACCCCAAGAGTGTTATTTAAAATCGCGTAGGCGCGGAGGAGCGAGGCGGGCCGCGAGTTGAGGAGCAGGTGGTTGTAACACTCGCCGACGCGGCTGAGGTCGGCCGGCGGAGCCGGCCAGCAAGCCGAAGCTGCGGTGGTGAGAGTTAAACCCATCTGCGACGATAAGCTCGCGTGAGGCCGCCGGAGCCCCGCAGCACCGGAGCCGTGACAGAAACCATGCCTGCTGCATGATGCTTGCTCGTTTGCATGCTACATGCTTGCTTGCATACTGTATGCTTGCATGCTGCACGCTTGCTTGCATGTTTGCTTGCTGCATGCTTACCTGTTTCATGCTTGCTTGCTTGCTGTATGCTTGCCACATGCTTGCTACATGCGTGCTGCATGCTTGCTTGCATTACATGATTGCTACATGTGTATTGCATGCTTGCTTGCTACATGTATGCCGTATGCTTGCTGCATGCTTGCTTGCATTGCAGGTCAAGGTCTACATACGATTAAACATTTACTTCGAATAGGACTTATGACTTTTATTGAAAACGATTTTATGTCTTTTGTATATTATTGATTGTAATACTTATGACAAACGGATGTACGGCTTATTATATTTAGGCGTTTCAACTTTATGGCATATGATATTATGTGATTTAAAGTTCGGATAAATAATTTCGGACCAATGATGATTATGACAAAAACAATTATGTCATTTTAGATTATGGATTAAAAAGTTAGGTAATACGATAGAGAACCTTTAGCAAGGCTGAGCTTACCTGTTAAACACTTATTAACACTGTTAAACCTTTTATATCTGTTACAGATATGTTACGGTTACACTTTTAAAAGTGTTTTGGGTTAACACATTGAAAACACATTTATAAGTGTTACATATTTGATTCTGTTTCCAATTCAATATGTAACACTTATAAATCATTCTGTAACCTTTATATAAAGGTGTTATTAAGTCCCTGACGTTATGTTTAGTCTCAAAAAAGCGCCATCCACGGAAGTGTCTTGACAGAGTTACATCAAAATCAGTCTTATCCCAGCCGTTTCTCGGTCCAATTTACTTTAGCGCTTATATTTATGGTTGCAGTCGCATTGGGAATTGTACCTACACTGGAACATATTCTCAAAAACTACACCTTAGTCCCCATGAAAGCTATCTCTTACAATAGGTACTTTACAAAAAACCAATCCCCAAACAAACCCCACACAATATCCGACAAGCACTGCCACTTTATCAACAGATAGCATAAAGGCACAAATTCTCACACAATGGTATCAGTGAGAGCCTATTATATACTTTAAACTCTCTATTGTAAGCATGGGACATCTCTTTGTGCTTCTATGTTCGTATCATACTTTGTTACAGGCAGTAGTAAGCTGTTAAAGGGTTATTGTGGTCTATTTTGTATCGGGTGATAAAGTTTATTGTGGTGAATTATGGAGCTAAATAATAACATGGTATCACTAGCTCTGTTTTTGCTCAAGAGTTTGGCAAAGGTGTACTTATGGTCCAACCAAATCTCACCAATTTTGTTCAAGTCCCATCATTATTCACAACATCAGTCATCATCTGCCTAGCCTTTTTCCAACAATGCTGTGGTTGGCTTCCAGTCTAACCGGATGCAGCTGAATACCAGTATTTTACATGGAGCGACTGCCTATCTGACCTCCACAACCCAGTTAATATTGGGAAATACGAGACCACTTGGTAAGACTCGTGTCAGACTTTTTGGGGCCAGTGACTACCTGTAACAACTGTCAAAGATGGACAAATGACAGCCGGGACCAACCGCTTAACGTGCTTTCCGAGGCACGGAGGAAACTCGGTATGTATGGGTGGTCACCCATCCACAGACCAACCTAGGCAAGCATGGCTTAACCTAAAGATCGACCCGAGCGGCTGATATAATTTAGCCACGAGCACCTCCAAGCTGTTCAAGTCCCAAGTAAAATTGAGTAATATCAACAAATCCAGACTCAATGTTCGCTACTGAGAAAATTCCACCACCACCAACTACCACCCCACCACCACTATTGTACAGTAAGCGTTCATAAGCGCACAGGCACACTAAGGATCATTTTGCTGTGAACGCACGGCCGAGCGTCCGTGCGGCTGTATGTGTAAGCTGTCTCAATACAGTACCTACGCACACCACAGCCACAGAGTCGCCTACTGTCGCAAGTTGTCGCGTCGCTCTCCACGAAACAAAAAGATATATATTACCGTCTCTTTTGTTATACACGCAGCAAACGCATGATCGTATTTGCATTGGATAGGTAAACTTCGACCATATCTACCAGGTGTTGATAGCTGTTTAGGTTAAGCAGTCGATTCACGATCAACGTGTCTTGAGTTCAAATCCCGTTTACAGACGGGTTTTTTTTTTGTAACCACTTTAATTTATATTTGTATTTTATACAAAAACTATTTACTTAGGTATTTATTTTGAAATGGGTTCATGCTCATTATTTATTTTTTATAAATATTTTAATATAAGTTTATTAACTTAAAAATATTACACAATCTCATAAATAGTTATGATGGGTTATTACCCATCATAACTTAATAATAATAATAGTGTAATATTTTTTCGGTGTTGGAAGGTGGAAAAAAAAGTCATGCTGACAGATAACAAAAATTGTTTTATTCGTTTCATTTATTCATATAATTAACAACTTTAATAAGATTTGTAACGTCACATTCCTACCTAGATATAAGAAGTTCTCTTGTAACCGTTGATAAGATTTTTTTGTGTATCTGTATACCCACTTTTATAGTCATTTTTTATTAACATAACAAGGATATTCTAATAACACAAATATAATTGTTGATACCCACTTCTATCTATCGGTATTCAACAGAGCTTACTGAAAACTAATACATAATTTATACTTCGTGAATATGTTTTTTATGTGACGTCACAATAAATGTAACTCATATTGAGGTTATAGTTTAAGTGTTCATTTTCCTGAAGAAAAGAAGATTGAAACTAAACCTCAATTTAGGAATTATTATTATCGCTAAATATTTTGTAACACGTCTAATTAAAACTAGAACATTAGGGATTAATATTTTGTATAACCCCCATTATTTTCAATGCAGTCAAGTAGACGTATGCGGCTTAAAGTCACCCAAAGGGCAATGGAGAGGGCTATGCTCGGAGTTTACTTGCGTAATCGCATCAGAAATGAAGACATCCGCAAGAGAACCAAGGTCACCGACGTAGCCCGAAGAATTGCTAAACTTAAGTGGCAGTGGGCAGGGCACATTGCTCGCAGAACGGATGGCCGATGGGGTCGAAAAGTTCTGGAGTGGCGACCGCGAACCGGAACAAAATGGAAGTAATCCAGTGAAAGTCTAAATATTCCCGTGCGAAATGTAATCGTTCTTCTTTATGTCTTTCTGTCAAGAAGGGCATTTTAGCTGATCTTCTGTGATGCAAGCCTTCAGCGTGGAGGGCACGGCGAACAGTTTGCGGTGACTCCGAGTGTGTCGTAGGTGTGAAACCATTGGTTTCATACTCGCCCACGATATGTTGTCGCTGCGCTTCACTAATAAGCGACGACCTTCCACTTCGCTGTCTACTTGCAAGGCTCCCTTCTTCCTCATACCTTTTGATCCAGAGACTTACTGCATTTCTCTAAACAAAAAAAATGATGTTAGGCAGCTGTAATAAATACTAAAGTGACTTCATTCACTCTGCATTTATAAATCCAATAATAAACACTAATTATTTATCTTGCATGATAGATTGAAAAAAAAAATAACGAATTAAGTAAACCACAGGTCACCAAATAAATAAACAATTTATAATACCCATTCGTTTTTAAATTTTTAATGTTTAAGTTACAATTCATAAATAATTATAATACTCACATTTAGTCCTATTAAGGCCACTTTTATGAAGCGCGGATAATTCGCGATAATAGTCGCCCTCGCCTTATATTAATATTTGCCCGCATTTTAAGAATCACACCAACAACAATACCGCTATCTATTAAACCACACGTCACTGACCATCAAATACCACATTATATAGTGTATTCTGTATGACTACAACCAAACGACAAAGTTCATTCCGATCAAGTTAAAATATTCATAAAACTCATGTCTACCTCACAGAAATCTAACAAAATTCTTGACTTATTTTTCTATCTACCTCCCTAACTTTACGAAATGTGTGAACAAAGCAAACAAGTTAAATAATATAATATTTCTGTCGAATAAAAACTTACAAAAAGACTAAAAGTAACTGTGCGGGATTTGAACTCACAGCTTACTGATTCGCTCTTAATTCTGGACGGGCCCAACCGCTAGGCCATCACGTCTTAGATATTGGCATTGAAATTATGAACTACAACTAGTTGCTGAAAATATCTATTTTGTTGAAAGTAGAAGGTCGTAAGTCAAACTAAACGTCAAGCTATTGCTTTGTGAGATTGCTTATCGACTTTTGGTCGGCACTGTACATGAAGTTCATAACACAACATTATTTTTTGTTTACACTAAACCCGAAAAGGGGTCATTGTACTCATCATTTTGTACAACTTTTTCTATAAGACGAACCTTGAAATCGCGAAAAGAAAATCTGCTGTTCCCTACATTTTGACGAGTTATGCGAACATAAATGTAGGGAACAGCTGATTTTTTTCTGGTACAACCAAATCTCACCAATTTTCTTCAAGTCCCAAGTAAAATTGTGTAATATCAACAAATCCAGACTCTTTGATTTTTTTTTCGCGATTTCAAGGTTCGTCCCATAGAAAAAGTTGTTCAAAATGAAGAGTACAATGACCCCTTTTCGGGTTTAGTGTAAACAAAAAATAATGTTGTATAAATAAATAATTAAAACCCAATAGAGGAAATCGAACCAAGGCCTCAATTCTTTTGTTCTATTTTCTTGCTACGGAAGAGCCGAGTCTCCTCATACAGGTAATATTTACTTAAGAAGAGGTTCCAGTCATATACCTCTTGCCTTGATTTGGTTAAGAAAGAAACAAATTTTAATTTTTAATCAACCGATAAGTTTTGATTAAAGATCCCAGTCACCAATTACTTGGCCCGTCCTGATGGTTCTTGGTAAACCTAAGACTTCATACCCTCAAAAGCTTCGTGCTGGTGCATTTCGGATATAAAGAAGAGGCACAATCATTTCATCTTTAAATAGACTGAAATATTTGATGCTACCCACCTAGTGCACAGTTGTTCCAATAACCTACAATTCAGTTGCTGTACAAAATTGTTAGGCCTGAAAACGTATCCCACAATATTTCTTACCTATTCCCCCAACTCCCAACGATTAAGACTAAGCGGTCCAACTTATCTAAAGTTGATAAACGCAACCGCCGCACGCGATGCTTTGTCCCTCGCTGCGATATATCAGCGGTTCGTGAGCGTTTGTTCAGCGTCGTGTTATATTGTTGCAAGATTATTTTACTTGTTTTATTGTACTTGGCTTTACGCTAACACTTACTGAAACTATCTGAATTAGTAAAGATCAATCATCAATTCCTAATCATCGTTTTTTTTTTAAGCTTTGCCCATATTACGGATTTTTTGTATCGTGGGTTCATTTTTTATTTTATTTGTTTCGTGTGGGGGTCAAACCAGAGATATTCAGTCGGTCAGCCATTGCGCTAACCGTTTTTTACAAGCCCTAAACTTCGCTACTTCCACAGCTTTGTTAGTGCCAGCGCAGAGGTCACCCTGATTGCATCTTCTATACTATATGCTTTATCTACCTATACTTAATCTATACTACATATTATAAAGCAGAAGAGTTTGTTTGTTTGTTTGGTTGAACGCGCTAATCTCAGGAACTACTGGTTCAAATTGGATTTTTTTTTGCGTTGGATAGTCCATTTATCGAGGAAAGCTATAGGCTATATCACATCACGCTATGACCAATAGGAGCGGAGCAGCAATAACAAATGTTGCAAGCGGGAAAAAGCTTCCGTTGAGCAGGCGATGCGTGGCGATATCAAAACTTCACGCGAACGAAGTCGCAGGCAGAAGCTAGTGTTTGATAAAATTCCATGTCTCGGAGTTAATAATAATCAAAAGTAGGGAAAATTAAAGCAGTCCTTTGTAAAACTTACGTTTAACACATAACGTAACATCATGCCTGTTTATCCCGAGGGGTTAAGCAGTAATGAGCCAATCGACCAGACACACATCTTGATAGAAAACCCGTTGAGTATCGACCATCAAAATCACAATATTTTATTTCACATAGGCCTGGATGGGCACTTATAAAACGTCGAAAAAGGTGCACGGTTCGCATTGGTCGATTCCATGGAGAAGAACCGGCAAGAAACTCCATGGTTACTCTTTTCAAATCATTTGGTATTACAATATTATTATGTTTCATTACACCATTAGTACTAAAGTATGGGGGGACAGCGTAGGCCCGACAATAGGCCGTTGCTTGCTATACAAAAAATGTAAAACAAAAAGAATATAGAATCGAATTTCATACTCAGCAATAACGCCACTAGAACAACTTAGCATGAAAAATCCGGCAGCAAAATAATTTAAGTATCTTTTTAAAGTTTTTAACTCTAAGATATTACTTTGAACCCCCATTAAAGCCCACATTTTCCCTGAAGAGCGACTTTCGCGAACATATGTAGGTAGTTAGTTAGCAGCAAACTCAAACTTATTATATCCCTAACTACTTACAGGAACTATTTATTAAATAGTCAGATTTTATTGAAATTCTTAATGCATTTTCCAAGATTATTTTACAAGTTACTTATACAGGGTGTATTTCACCTCATCACAAAGCCGTTAACCAAGCATTCTGTACATCAAACTAAGCAACTTTACGCAAAAATTATTGCTGGGAAACAACTTTTTTTTTTGAGGTTATAAATCATGTTTTGTGGTATAACTCAATGTAACACACTCAAAACATAGTGCGGATGGATGGATTGAATAGTACGAGGGTCGTAGAGATGTTTTAAGTAAAAATCATGCGACAAAAAGTGGTATTTAAAAAAAAACTTGTCAAAATCTTGCAATTTTGACCCCCAATATCTCCGTAACTAGAAGGTTCCCAGGTATAGTGTAGAACAAAAAAATTATCAGAATGACGAGTAGAACAAGTGTCTTTCGTATTCGTTAAGAGGTGTTTTACACCCTTTATGAAGTTCTAGTTAGCAAGTTCAACAGCAGCAGCAGTTGGTAGCAGTTTTATTTACAGAGAATAGTTATTGATTTTATGCAGGATTTCATACTGAAAACGTTTCAAAATTTATACTAATCCTAGAAACAATTTTTAGTTGTTTGGTTTATGTAGCAAGTAACGACTTCTTTGAAATCGTATTGATAACAGAATGCACGCGCCCTTTGAATAAAAAGTTTTCCGTTTTTTTAGTGTATTTGTAAGTCAAGCATATTCTTAAGGTAGTGTGTATTTATTTCGATTGGATTACAGAATATCTATGTTCCCAAATATATTTTTGAGAGAACAATGATACAAAGACGAGATATGAGGAATTTAAAATTTCCATAGAAAAGGAGAAGTTGTAACTTCCAGAGAAAATTACCCCACGTCCGACAGCTGAGAAAAATATCTCAAAAAATAGATAAAAATAAGTATTAATAAATTGCATATCTCCGATTGTCATCCTTACTGGCTATCATACTTAGAAAATGCTCCAAATATTATTTCAGGCAGAGTATTACTTATCTTAAAAATATTTTACTTTCACTCATGCAATACCTACTGTAACGATCAAAAGTGGAATAAAAATGACATAAAGATTAAACAAATGAACATCTGTGACATTCTACATGCTGCTGCTTCATTGTTACAAGGAAGGTGTTAAGAGAAAAAAATAAAATAAATGAAAATTATTTATTCCTGTTCTACATCTAGCAAAACAACAAAAAACGCTGGGTGGCTAAAACATCTTCACACCTCTTATTTTATAAAATATACTGATCATAATAATATAGTCAGTAAGGAGTTACTTTAAAAAAGAATACTTTTTAAATATGTAAATATTATTAACCTAGTATAACATCTATTATCAAAATGAGCTATTACAGTGTTTAATTGCTTTTTAATCCCATTGTAAAACTAAACTCAAAAGTTAGTATATTACAGGTATTCTGCCCCTTTTTTTTTTTTTTTTTTTTTAAGGATGGGAAATCATCAAATGACCCCCCCCACTCTGGGCGGGAGTGTCAGACTCTTACTGACTAAAAACCATCCATGTTCCTTCCTCGCCTTTTACGTTCCGGGGCCACGGTATCTCTTTCGAACAGGCCCGCAACCCCGGCAGGCTTCGGCCCTTGCGGGCCCCTCTCCTTTTGCTGACATCTCTTTGAGGCGCGCGTGGAACACGAACGCGCCGTCGACACGGCCTGTCGTCGTCGTTAGACGGCCGGACGGCCAGCTATTGCCCATAGCCAGCCGTCCACAGGCCCGCATCTACGGTGGCCGGTAGCCACCACGTTGCCCCCGACGCCCGTTGCGTCTCCCGCGGCGGCCGGGAAGAGAGGATCTCTCCCTCTCTTGTTCCGCCACCTCCTTCGCTAGCATCACTGCTTCGCAGAAGGAGGCGACGGCTTCCCATTCCGTCTCGCTCCGGACCATGGATTGAACCAGGGCCGGACGCGAGAGGTCGCCGCCGCCGATCGCCGCCACGAGGACACGGCGGAGCTCCGCCCACGCAGGGCAGACTTCCACCGTGTGCTCCACCGTGTCCTCCGGTCGATCCTCGCAGTGGAGACACCCGGGCGATTCCTCCCGCCCGATTCGGTGCAGGTACCTCCCGAACCATCCGTGTCCGGTGAGGACCTGCGTCAGGCGGAAGGTGAGGACGCCGTGGCGCCTCTCCAGCCACTCCTCAAAGAGGGGACTTACCGCCGCTATCGTGGCGTGCCCAGGTATTCTGCCCCTGAATTAACATTTAGAGCATTTTTTTTCATGTGCTAGCCAGTAAGGATGATCACCGGAAGTATATAATTATTTTATACAAATTGTTAGCAGCAGCTTTGCAGTCGAAAGTGGGGCATTTTTGCTACTTCTTCTTTATTTTTCTTGTCTTGTTAAAATCAGTGTCCAATCAAAATACATATTTGGGAACCTAGATTACTTAATTTACAAATTATATTGGTATTACGTTTGTATGAAATACGTATGCTCCGCAGGCGTCTTAAACTTCCACTTATACTCAAACTAACACACAGAAAATAACCTCAATACAAACAGCAAAAACGTACACAATTCCTCATGTTTTCATGTTCAATATGACTCGCTATTAATAGGCTATTACAACTGTACCTCGCTCTAACATGAAGGTTCTCAGATGAAAAATTAATTGAGCTCACTGCCAACAGACACAGCCTTCTGAGAACTGACAACACAGCTGTTCGAGGAATAACAGTTAATTGTTGAGAAATATATGTACTCAGGTTGAGGTTTTCATTTACTTTGTAGGAAAATATATTATCCTGTAAACATCTGAGGATGGTGCCTTTTGTTGTAATATTTCCAGCTCAATGGCACTCTATAAATCAGTCATAAAACATATTTCCGATCCGCTTACACGGTCAACGTACTGATCGACCCATTTAAAATAATTATTGAAGTTGCAATTCAATTTCTGAAATACGTTCTCCACTTCTACGATTGATTGATTGGTAGTAGTTTATTCCCACAAAATAATAATATAGTCCTTATTGCTGTACCTTTTACAATAACTTAATACATGCTAAAAACTAAATGTTCATTCTAATTCTAATTTGTATTAAAGTGATCGGCAACTGGTTGCTTTTGTTGACCAGCTTGTCTGTCGACAAAGGCCTCCTCTAAAGATTTCCACGTATTCCTGTCTCTTGCTATCGGCTCCATACTAGGCCAGCTATATTCCCCAAGTCATCTTCCCATCTTTTGTTTTGTCTGCCTCTACTTCTCTTTCCATCCCTTTGATACCATTCTGTTACTAACTCTATTTATCTATATTTGCTCTAGTATATCGTGACCAAATATAGCCTGGCCCGTTCAACGCCATTTGAGAAGTTTGTAGGCTGTGTGTGTATTTTTAAATTTGATATTTTTCTTAATTATTTGTAATTTTACTCTATCCGTCCTTTTTAAACCCAAGATGCTTCTTTCCATTGAATTTTGGCAAACTTTTAATTCATTTTCTTATAACTCTGTTAACGCTCATGTCTGGCACCCGTATAGTAAGCCGTATAGTATTCAATTCAGCAGGTGTAGATGGTAAAGCAAGGGCATCAAAACCCACCGCAAGAGCCCCTGCAACATCCGCAGCCTATATTTTATTATAATTGAAAGGTAACAATTAGTCAAGAAGTCTAAAATAGGTCGAAGTAGCGGAATGTTAAGATGGGGAAGTAACAATTTTTAACTAGAAGTATTGAAGATTTTTAAGATTGTGCAATCACTCAGTCAGTTTGATAAAATACTGCCAGTCTGAAGTCACTGCCGGCTTCTCTGTTCCGTAATCATTATAATCTAGATCTATTTAAAGTTCCAGTGATTCAGTTTCTTCTAGGGAAGCATGCTCTACCCCAGACTTTTTCATCGCTACATAATAGGCGAGTGGCGGGCAAGCGAAAGCCCATTTAGTATTAAAAAAATGGAATGGTATTCCGCTATTTTAAGTGAGATTCAGTAAAAGTGAGGTTGATCATTATGTACAGACAGATTTTGCACCGGCTGCGGATGGAAACAATCAGTCCTCAAGGGCTTAACTGAATCCGCAATTCCCTACATAATCTTGATTTGAAAAAAGTGCATTATAAACCAGATGAAGGTCTCAATTCAGTTGAACAAGCACTTAAGAGATAATAATAGGAAGATGGGCAGCCATGTGTGTTTCTGTGTTTTGTCTTAAATTTCGGTCAAGGTTTGGTAGCTTTTTAGGAGATTGCAATCAAGCAAGAGATTCGCGGCATGTTGTCTTAACGCTACGACAGATACATACGTATAATCAAAATAAGAACGTGTTTTAAGTAGAATTTTTGTTTTATTATCATAAGGAAGTATCAGCATCGCAAAAAGAAAGACGAAAGAAATTGTCATGTAAAATAAATATCACTTAATTTTAAATACAGAGTGTCCAGTGGATAACCTTGAAATGGCTTATAGTTAGAACCTATAGACATTCAGAGGAAAACAAATCTGTCATAAAAAATATCATCCTCAGATGTAGGGCCTGCTTAAGAATGGAGGGCCATATTCAATTTTTATGATTCAATAATTTATTCTCCTTTTCTACATTAATAGCAATAATTCACTATTTAAGGCACATATAATAATGAATTTTATCATTATGAAATCTACTTGAAATAGACTTTTATTTTCAAATTATTGGTCACTCATGTGTGCATGCATTTATTTTTACTCAAGAAGCTTAAAATTTTGTTTAAAAAATAATTTATATATATTTTCCTTTTTTTCCACTTATATCGTGATGGATTTTTTTTCGTATTATTTTCTAAATGGCCATAAGCTATTCCAAGGTTAACCATCCTTATCGAACACCCTGTATAGGCAAGATCTACTGAAAAATATTCTTTATAATAATGAGACTTATAACTTGTCGTAATATTTACGTTCAGGCTTTTAAATTAGATGGATAATGAATAATTCTGTTTGCTCTTTTTTTATTTATGAGAGTTGTACTTTAACATTCATTTGTAATGTGTCGTATCCATCATCGTAAAAAAAATGATGGTCTTGATTTATTTATTTTATTTACGTTAAACATCTGCTATAAATATCATAAATTGAAATCACTTTTCATGTCTGTCTCTGCGACCGCATTTTTCCCCTAGACTTCGACTTCGAGCTTCGAGCTTGTGATCCTGGGTTTATTTCCAGATCAGGCAAAAGTGAAGATGGGAATTTCCAATAGGAATTTCCCAGACGTTTGGAAGCTGGCGGTATTATACCTGTTAGTCCTGCGCCTGATCTTTCTCCGATTGTTTGGATTGGGCATCCCATTGCACTATGAGAGCAAAAGGATCAGAACGTTTACCTGTGCCTGCCAATACATTTGTGCACTACCTATTTGTATAACTCCTGCGCCGATGGGTAATCTCCGCTGAGATTGGACGCTGTGAACGAAAACGGCAAGGAGTATTACCATTATTATTAATGTTTACATTAATATTGAACTCAGGTACCTGGTATAAATCTCAACATTTTCACTAGCCGTGAACATCTAAGGCAGGCACTAAGGCAAGTACTCTATAATAACCTTTCCAGCGCTCAAACATATGCTAAGAACCAACCAATGCCGTGTAACACACAACTTCCTACATACCTACCTACTTCCACCAACCGTTTGCTTTCAATTCGACAAGATAATGGACAGTCGTACCATGTCAGTCGAAAGCCTTCACTGAACAAGCGAGATTTGCATAACTGCTAGCAGGATTTGTTCCCGAAGACTGATGGCCGTTTCCTGGTGATTTTAGTCTGATAAATGTTACTACTGGACATCTCTAATTGCTGCTTTGGCTGCGATGGATGAAACTTGGGCTTAAATGGGATTAATGGAGAATGGGTTTTGGAGAAAGATTAAAAATACTTTGGGTATCAAATATTCCTGCCAATAGGTATGATTGTTTCAAGACTAATTTATTAAAGAGTAACTTATTTATTTTGTAAAGGTAGATTCACAGAATACAGCAGATTAATTTGATAAAATAAACGAACATTACGCCAATTACGAACTACACAGAAAACTTATTATATGCCGAGAGTGGTGCGAATTAATTGGCATTAAAAAAATGTAGTGTGTGCCTGTGTGCGTATGGGTTACTGTATAGTGTCTGTGAATGTGTGTGGTGATGTGTGTATGATATATTTGTGACTAACTGGCACTAGTGGCGGCACTGAATATCCCGCGTTTGATCCAGGATTAAGATTATGTCTTTTTTAAGGCGGTTCCGTGTGGTATTAAAGGGGTCGAGCGTTGGGAACTTGTCATTGTATAATGCGGGTAAACGCAAAAATGGCGACATTTTCATATAATTAGTAGAGGCCGAAGGAACTGCTAATAGAGAGGTATGTCTGGTACGTCTGGGAGGGACGTTAAAGGATATTTTGCTGAGTAATGTCGGACAGTCAAATTTATTATTAAGTAGGTCGTACAATAACACCATGTCATTCATATGCCGTCTCTCTTCCAGTATATTTAAGTTATGGTATCGACAGGAGTCCAGTTAATTTAGGATGTCCACTTTTGTTCTATAATTTCAATTTCTCTATTAATTTCTGTGACGTTTACTAAGTAAAGTAAACTAACTAATACATTATGAATGAAAAACCGATTAACTAAATTAACAAAAAAAAACATAAAAAAGGGCATCAAAGACTCGCCCTCAACGCTGTCAGCTAGTACGCTGGTACTGCCATACGTTGAATGGTAGTACGGCCATCAAGAGAAACGTAAGTAACCTATGTGTTCAGTACGAGGATTTCGTGTTAAAGGTCGTGGAACATCTTGCAGAATCCTATCTTGAAGCTCTATTAAATTAGAACTTTTTAGCAAGCCCGACTGACCGAATCGGCATTTAAGTTGTCCTGCATACAACCATTGTTTCAATCAATGAAAAAAATCACATAACCGGCACATTATTGTAACGCTATCCAAACAATTTGACGACCCGAATGGCGTAGTGGTAGTGACGCTGCCTTACGTTCTTAGGGTCCTGGGTTCGAATCCCGGTAGGAACAAATGTTTGTGTGATGAGCATGGACATATTTTGTTTCCGAGTCATGGATGTTTATATGTATTATAAGTATATATTTACAAACAAAAAAGTATATTATGTAGTATATCAACTATCTAGTGTCCACGACACAAGCTTTGCTTAGTGTGGCACTAGGTGGCGCTGTGTGTGAATGTCCAGCGATATAATTAATTAATAATTTAATTATAATTATCCACTTACAAACATGACACACATACTATACAAAGAGAGGGACTTATATATTTATAAAGGTTATCCTGTATGCGTACTCGTACAACCTACTTTCCCTATCAAGATCAACCTAAAACGTTTTCCGACAGTACACAATTTTATTTAAGTCTCTCTACGATATAAGATAATGAAAAACAATACTTTTTCTGACAATAAAACAGGCAAACAGGCAGAAAGCGGACGTTTATCGTCGTAAGTGGGACAGGGCACACTACGGCATAAACAGGACGTAAAGACTGGGTGATATCGAAATAAAGTTCGATGTTTCTTCTTTTTTTCTCTTTGACATCATCAGAAAAGACTTTGATAAAAAGTAAGATGAACCGTATAGTCCTTATCGATCTAAAGAAAAAGAAAAAAAAAGAAAAAAATGTTTATTCGTCGCAAAGTCATGACGTGAACGCGTGAGTCGTGTCGTGTCGTTATCTACTGAATTACTTTTGCCCATGGCTTCGGCTTTGTGAAAGATGGGTTTAATATCACGGATACATACTACCGCTATAAAATAGTAGATTAGGTATACAACATGAGTGAAAAAAAAACGAAATTTGATTTGAGGGACTAATTTGAATCCCGAGAGCAGCGAAGGATTCTAGATTAGAATCCTAAGCGTAGCAGAGTCTGAATAGAAGAAGTATTTTATGTCCAGGTAACCATAAAATTTAAATGAACCAGCCATTACCTGCCTGCCATTTTGGGGAAAAACAAGCGTGATATTATGTGTGTGAGTTTATAACTTGCACGTGTACACCGACATCCCGATTTATAATTTTGCTAATAGAAGATCAGAAACTCACAATCTAACCATATCTTCTATAACAAACGCGTCTAGTATCGAAACCTGTTAAAGTTAAATTACCGCTAAAAGTTCGCGATGAGTTACCGCCCGAGTGAGGAAAAACAAAAATAAAGAAGGAAAATATTCGCAAACTCTCCGGATAGAGTTGTCGGAAACTGTTGGTACTATTTTAACACTAGTTTATACTTGTGGCTCCGTTTGCTTTAACTGAACATTTTTGAAAATTACTTGCTCACACCTACAGTCTCACTCACGTGATTTTTTTTTATTCTAAAGCTGTCCAAATCTGTCTGTGAACAAAAAAATCATGTACAACAATTAAATCAATGAAAACAGATACAAATAAGTGTGAAGGGTTTCAATGCAATGTTAAATGCAATTAACATTGCTGATAGCAATAAATTATAATAATCTGGGATCTATCTTATATTTGATACAAGAGAGCCTCGTGAAAGTGACTAACGTTATGTAGTTAACGATAAAAAAAATGAATATATAAACGGTTGTTGTAAGTATACCAAATAGTTTATTTTATTTTGCTTATAAACCTACTTGCACAATTCTGTTAAATAGCTTATGTCATCTCCTTTTGAATGTCGCAATAGAAATACAAAGTGGTGTCTGTCGCCAATTATCTAAATATTTGTTCGTTTTATAAATAATTTCCCCCGATTATATCCCCCTAACCAAATGTAAAATAAAATAAGCCTTTTAACTAATAAAACCGTGGCGTAACGATCCGGCACGACCACATAATACGTCTGTAATGGTCTACAACGAAAACCACACACCATGAACTTTTGAACCTAACACTGTGTTAGAGGGAGAGAAGGCGCATTCCATTTGGTACCCTTCCTGCTCTAGCGGCGTAATGGCTGTGGTTTTATAACTTTACAGCCTGATATTATAATACGTGTTAAAATATTTGCAGTACAAAGCTTCCGTTAAAATGACAAAAAAAACATGAATGGATGTACCTGCCTAAGTACGTTAATGTGTATACTTGTAACACCAGCGCTTGGGTCAGACAACATCACCTGTCTGGCACACAGTTCATACTATGTATTTTTGTCCTTTTTTGTATCTTTTTAATATGATTGTGTGTGCTTAATGTACTGACGTCAAATAAACATTTTTTCTTTCTTTCTTTTTTTTTCTTTATAACATAACACTACGCCTGTAATTCCCGAAGAGTTAGACAGAGATGTACCTAAGAGTCAATCACATTTCGCCAGTTATCGTAATAGGGGGCGATCCTATTGCCATCAAATCCGTGGATCCGTCATCTGTTGATATGTACTTGTGTATCCACTCCAATTTATTCAAATCAAACATTAAAATCAAAATATTTTATTACACATAGGCCTAGATGGGCACATATAAAACGTCGAAAAGGAGCACGGTTCGCGTCGGTCGATTCCATGGTTACTCTTTTCACTCTTTTCAAATCATTTGGTGCAATTATATTATGTTACAGCATTAGTAAGTATTGGAGGACAGCGTAGGCCCGACAATAGGTCGTTGCTTACTATACAAAAAATGTATTATAGTGGTCGGTAACTTGTTACCGCCTGCACAGATAAGGTTATGTTTTTTTTTGTCAATTACCTAGGGCTTAGGTAACTCAGTATCCTTTTTTTTATCTTAATATTTATCTTCTTCATGTAGGCATAATCTGATTACCTGAACTCTAATCTTAGTCATAAACCATTATCTTTAAAAGGTTTACAGAACTTTCCAACGTGAAAATCAACACCAATTTTCATACCACAGAAGCAGACAATAAATAAACAAGAATGATTTTAATTAAAAGCCAATCGAGTCAGGTGGAATCACTACATATGCTTTCTGACTAACACTATAGCCTTCAGCGTTAGATTCAATATTGTTTAATGATATCTTACTGATTGGTGCTGAATTTAATTTCGTTTGATCGGTTGTTACAGATATTAATAAATGAGTTTAAATAATCCGCATTATTGCAACGATAGTGGTCGATCCACCGGATAGATTTGACAATGTTAACTTTGCTCTCACATAGTGATTCTATAGCATTCCCATGTTGAAGACACAGACCTCTATGTGCAGAAAATACAGCATTTATTTTGTAATAGCTGATGCACGTGAAAATTATATACTAAAACCTTCCTCTTGAATCACTCTACCTATTTAAAAAAAAACCCGCATCAAAATCCGTTGCGTAGTTTTAAAGATCTAAGCATAGATAGGGACTGACAGACGCGGCGGGGGTCTTTCTTTTATAATATGTAGTGATTTATAACATTTAGTACAGCATAAGCCATTGCTAAATAAAGTTAGTTAATCCTTTTACTCTGTCTTGTCACGTCTTCCATTCATCAGCAAACAACTTAAATCTAAGGTTGGTCTCCACGAGCCTTGCGCATCATCAGCATACGATTTCCAAGCTTATAACGTGTGTGTGAAAGGTCAGTTTGCTATCAAATAGTTTTACTGTCTATACTCTGGCTATAGAATCGTTTTGTAATATTCATCATCATCATCATCAGCAGGCGCCTATAATGTTCCCACTGCTGGGACACGGGCGAATTCGGCTGTCTTCGAATTTTTGGTTCTAGGACATGCCGGTTTCTTCACGATGTTATCCTCCACCGTTTCAGATTAGTGGTGATGAAATTAATTACACAAAGTAATGTGTCTGTCTCTGTTCAAACCCACGGCTTACTGTTCGTAAGTCGGGGCCGCCATCACGGGGCCACGGCTACTCTCGTGTAATATTCACCTTAGCATAATTTACCATGCGAATCCAATGCGGGTTGGTCTTCGATTTTTTAGTCTAGGGTAAGAACATGCATATTATTATGCTTATTAACTACCGAAATAAAAATCGCTGGTTCTTGGTAGTGAGAACAAAAGTTATATCTGTCCATCAGAAATCCATTAAACAATAAGTATCAAAAAAATAGACAAAAGGTATAAAAAAGAGGCTTCAAAACACAAAGCCTAAGGCAGACTTGCACAATGCTGAATAGCCTCATTTGCTCGTAGGATGCATTTAGAGACATATTATACTACTATTATAAATACGAAAGTTTGTGAAAATTTATGAATATTTGTTTCTCATTCACGCCAAAACAGTTGAGCGGATTTGAGTGTTTGGCACACAGATTATTTTTACTGGTGATGTGCTATACAGGTTTTTCTAGTGCAGACACCACTCTCTCACATACTTGTCTATCTACCGTAATTTTTAGGTCTATACAATATACATAATAAGCCATGTTTGTGAAGAGATAATAAATTAATTTTAATTTTAACTTGAATTAACATATAGGATACTTACGACCGATAGTACGACCCGTGGGATGATAACCGAACCCGGAAACTACAGGCAAATTTAAATCAAAATAGATGTCCTTCAATAAAACCAGAGCTAACGCGAACTTTATGTAACAAAAAGGCAACCGACCGCAGTCCGTCTTTAAAATGTACAACTACTAGATTCCCGCTGGTGAATTTACATTCGATGCATTTTTTATTTTTTATCCTCACTGTGGAAAAGGAAGACATTTCGAGTTCTACTAGAACTACAGTAGGTATCGATTCAAATCGATTATTTATTCGAGTCGCGAGCTCAATATTCGGAATTATTTAGGGGTAGCCTCTAGTAAGCTTGCGTATTTAAATAATGTAATGGCGACGCCTCTGTTCCAGTAATATAATATGAAGTATCGAAGTCCATATTTATGAAGAAGTTTTGATGGCATTGTCGCACGGATTTTTCTTTGGTTTTATTTTGTGGCGTCTTAATAATAAATGTGTTTTGATTTGTAATCTTCGCTTCGACTTATGAGTAAGATATGTTTGTGAGATCTGGATTGGAGACTGTGTAACACCAAGCATAAGGATGGTGTCTTACACCATCAAGCTCGGTGGAGCAATGATCTTCTCATGGTGGTTGCTAGGAACTGGATGAGAGTTGCTGAAATCGAGTTGAGTGGCGTGCGATTGAGGAGGCCTATGTCCAGCAGTGGACTTCTGTAGGCTAACGATGATCAGGTCTGTGACATCAAATTAGTTTTATTAATCCGTGATTAATCTGTGACTTATCTACTAGTATTTAAAAAAGCCTATTTGAAACCATCAGCAATCTATATTATAATCTATACTAATATTATAGAGCAGAAGAGTTTGTTTGTTTGTTTGTTTGTTTGGTTGAACGCGCTAATCTCAGGAACTACTGGTTCAAATTGAAAAAATCTTTTTGTGTTAGATAGTCCATTTATTAAGGAAGGCTATAGGCTATATAACATCACGCTACGACCATTAAGAGCGGAGCAGGAATGAAAAATGTTGCAAAAACGGTTTCTTTTCCCTTTCGCTTTTCTCTTATGTGACGCAGACGAAGTTGCGTGGGTCAGCTAGTCAATAATAACCGTTATAATTGATCTAATATAGCAACTGTTCTTAGAAAACCAATCTCAAAATCATTGAATTTAGATATCCGATATAAATGATCAAACGCCAAATTTTACTTACAATCTCTACATCACTATCACTATCACTACATATTACAAAACAAAGTCTCCCGCCGCGTCTGTCTGTCCCTAAATATGCTTAGATCTTGTAACGTTACGGTTTCCTGGATAGGAAACCATAAGGTTGCATTGTATAAAATAAGAGAAAGATGACAAGAGTAAATAATAGCAAGATGATTTAATAGACTAAGGAAGCCGAGGTAACGTGGTGATTAGGGTCCAGCTCTGAAGCTCGCAGTAGGCAGGAGCGGCTCGCCGCAATGATAGACTCGCTCGCAGACGCCAATCTTGCGAGGGTTCGAAGGTCGAGGCTCACCCGCTGTCAATGTGCAGTTTCTGAGAAATAGTAGTGAATGCCTTTTCAAGGCCGACAGCGTCCAAGCTCTCCGTAGTAGTGTAGCAGTGTAGTAGCAGCAGCCTTTCAAGGATATTAGGGCTGGATTTTGTGAACTTAGCGATCACATCAAATAGTTCAGAGCACCGTCGAGCTTCTTACTCGCTCGAAGACTAAGGATAGACTGACTCATGGTACAATAATGGATTGACTATTCAGGCTCGGCTTCCTGTCATCATGCAGTTATGAATTTTTATAGTGTTCTAGAACATAAAAGAATAAAATGGTACAAAAGAGGTCTAGCATCAAACGTATACAACCTACAATTCCTAGTTACAGGAATAAATTAAAAAGAAAACTTGGTTTGTCATTGTCATTATCTGACATCGCAAAAGTAAACAAAGATTTGGAAACACCAAAATGTACAGAAATGCTATAAATAATATTAATTAAAAGGCGGAAAAGGCATGCTAAGCCTCCGCATAAAAGCTATGAAGTTATTCGGAAAGGGCATGTGATAATATTTTGGATTACAATAGTTAAAAAAGTAAGTACAAAAACACAAACATTACAATCTTAAAAACTACGCAATGGATTTTTTTATAGATAGAGTGATTTTAGAGGAAGGTTTTAGTTTATAAATTTACGCGGGCCAAGCCGCGGGCATCGGCTAGTATCTTAATTTTTTATTTATTTATTTAGCACATGGAAGACTTACAGCTAATAAATACAGGAAAAAAAAAGGAAACCATAGTCACCAGAAAGCCAATTACAAGTCCTCACGTATATTATAGTTATTTATGGTGTAAGCACACAAACACAAAACACACAGTTTTAATATAGGTGAGAGATTAAAAAATATATATATACAACCAAAATAAACAACCTACGGCTACTTGAAAAACTTAAGGCTTAATCACCTTCTGGCCGAATTCACACTAATTGTGAATGGGTCAAATCCATATTCCTTGCATATGTCGTTGAAGTCTCTGCGTGCCCGCACAATATACCTGTTCTGCCTATAATTCGATGATGAATGAGGTACACGTATATAATAAAAGTAAAACATGAAATATTCATTTATTTCTGTCTGACATTAAAACAATAAGTAAAACATTAAAACCAATCCACAGCCATACCATTAATATCAATAAACCAACAATAACAAATTTCAAAAACACGACGTCACTTTTCATTGAAAACATGAAAAGTGTCGGTGTCGCCTTTACATCACAATCAAAACAACATATTGGTTGTTATTTCCATAACAAAGTTACACAAAAAACTCAATCATAACTTGAGTACTCTTGCGGGGCACAATAAAACGGTATATATGTACTCACTTAGAAAATTCTTCGTGCCACCGTCGTTGGAAATCCTACTTAATCTATATGGTAATAGGATTAAAATTTCGGAGGCAAGCAGGCGACTCTTGAGAGATCTCAGAGCGTTATTAACAAAATACAGCAGGTCGGTATGCTTAATACAAAAATATATTCCTTTGTCTACAGTTTTCGGTGTACTTGTGAGATTATGTGGCTTCGCTTGTCTCGAGAATATATTGTTTGGTTCTGAATCATAAAGAACTTAATAAAATTCAGATAAAATATATTTCTGTTACCTTTCCCGGATTTCCTCTTTTCTGTGATTTCAGAATGACGTAAAGTCGAAATAACGAAAGGTTGTAAAATTATTTATTTTTTTCAAATAAGTCATTATTTGAACAGATTTGAAATTTTAAATGCAAGCGTGCAGCGACAGAATTTGACAAGTATAGGCTGAACGGATATTAAATAATAGTTCAGGTGGAGGTCAGGCAGACAGCCGGTAAGACTGGTTGCCGACCCCAACATCATCATTATTATTACAGCCGAAAGACGTCGACTGCTGGACATAGGTCTCCCCCTAGTATCGCCATATTGACCGGTCCCATGCGATGTGCGCAACCTTCACTAGGTCATCTGTCCACCTGGTGGTAGGCGATCCAACGCCGCAGTTCAGCTAGATCATGATGAAAAATACTTATACGTAAGTTAAGCCCTAAACACATTTCATCTTCTATTCTCCAAAACATTTTCTCCAGTTTCCACCACAATTTGCAACAAACAAACAAACTTAATCGCACAATTCCTTTGTCTCGCGCTTCATATTATGTATTCCCCGAATAAATGTAAATGTTCCTCTACATATTTGCAAGAGTTCTTGTGAACTGTGGGTCTACCGCCACCTCTTATAGCAGAAATATTTTAATCTTTTCTACTTCGTCTTCAGTGTGGTGAAGAGGTAAGGCATCCATTTCTGCAACGCTAGAAGTGGGTAGATGAAAGTCTGACAACCAGTCTTACGAAAGGGTAGCAAGGATTGGATACGCAGTCTGCGTCCATGTAAAATACTGTTATTTAGCTGCATCTGGTTCAATTTTTTCTACCTTTATAGTCGGGGTGGGTCAGTTTCTCAATGTAAAGTCTTTGAAACGGCTTAAACTTTTATTAAACTCACTAAAAATACAAAAGTTGCACAAGTTAAACGTCCGCCATCTAAAGTCTCTCTCCACTCTCTTATCAACCTCAAGACATTAAAATATTACCAACATAATGAAAGAACTTAAAACTACGATGGCCAATCAGCGGCCGAGTAGCGACGCGACGACAAATCCGTGATTGGTCGGCGCGAGGCGCTGGAGCTTACATGCTAGCGCGTTGGTGAATATCTATCGGGTGCTATACCCCTATTGGCCCTCTTACGGCCAGGGAAATGGGAGCGTTCGGAAACGTCTTCCGCTATACCTTTCGGGTTTGATTTTATTTTTCAATTTAATGAGCTCGTGGCTAAATAATAACAGCCGATCAGGCCGATGTTAAGGTTAAGCCGTGCTTGCCTAGTCTGGTCTGTGGATGGGTGACCACCATTACATACCGAGTTTCCTCCGTGCCTCGGAAAGCACGTTCAGCTGTTGGTCCCGGCTGTCATTTCTCCATCTTTGGCAGTCGTTACAGGTAGTCAGTGGCCCTAAAAGTCTGACAACCTCAACAGTCTTACCAAACCACTGTTAACTGGGTTGTGGAGGTCAGAGAGGCAGTCGCTCCATGTAAAATACTGCAATTCAGCTGCATCCAGTTAGACTGGAAGCCGACCCCTGTTGGGGTACTAGTTGTAGTTGGGAAAAGGCTAGGCAGATGATGAATGAAATGCAATGTCGTGGACAAAAAATTGTTAAATCGAATTCAAAATTTTATAGCAATGCATGTCCCATTGTTGGACAACTGCTGGACAAAGACCTAGTCATATTATCTTTGCTGCTACTCTTTTTGTATACATTAGAATCAAAAATATATACGCGTCGATTGCGAACCTCTTTTTCGCCGGTTAAAAGTCTAGGCTAATGATTATGAAGAGTTGGTGGTTGATTCCCTGTGATGTTTAATTCCACTGCCTTTGCTCCGCGGTACATAAAAATTTTCATAATGTTAAAATAGTGCGTGGGATAGGTGCCTTCTAAGGAAATCGGAAGCCTTGATGGTTGAATTCAAGTTATAAAAAAGTGTATATAGACAAGAAAAGTGTGATAAGACCTAAAAAGTTTATTTCATGGTACTAGTCTTTTTTTACGTTTCAAGGATATTCAGAATAGACACTTCAAAAGATGTGACATTGAAATGTTAGTGTAAGAAAAGTATGACGTCTGTGGAGAGTCTTGTAGTACAGGGAAAGGTTGAAGGCACAAGAATGCGCGGCAGGTCAACAGAAAGAAAGAAAGAAAGAACAACAGTGGTCAAAACTGCACTCAATGGTTCACTCCACAAATGCACGAGAAAAACCACAGTACAGAAGGAATGGCGTCGGATTGTGGAGCTTGCCAGCACCCCTGATGTGACGACCACGACCACTCTGCCAAGAGTGTGACGACGAAAAAGACGGAGAAGAAAAAGTTAAAAAAGTAGGCATAAAATTGGCCTGAGTGGAGACGTCATGTGCATCGGCATGTCAACGCCTTTGAAGAGAGATGAAGGTCACAATTACATTTAACAAAAACTACAAGCTGAACCACCTACAGCTACGAGCATACTCCAACGTCAGTCATAGATTGAGAGTAGCATACCAAAGCCCTCGATAAAAACCCTAGAAAGGCATAGAATGTAGTCGCTGTGTGTAGAAATCGGGTTCATGGCATTCTGAAAGTTGATAAGTGATATAATATTTTGCTGTTTTAATAGTTTACTTAACTCTTTTGCTGAGATACTACAATTAATCATTAAATTTGTGATAGAGTAAAAAGAAAAAATACCCGTGTTTCACGCTACCCGTGTAAAAATACTATTGTTCGAGCACCTCGATGACATCTCATTCGGCCTACGTCATTTCACCCGTTTCAACGTTCATTAGGCAGTCGTGCGCCATCTACGATATAGCTAACACTTGTGTAACAGACGTAACAGTGCAATAAACTACTTGTAAAACCAAGAATATACGCAATTATTTGGAGTCAGATTCTATTCATTTGGTACCCTGGATCAATCCCATGCCAAAACATGGTGACACCGACGTGATCGACGCAGCTATCGGCATATTTTATTCATCGCATCGTACCTTTGTCAAAGCGGACTTTGGACTCGACGCACGCTAATTGAAAAAACGTTGCCCAGCCGTTGAAAATCGTTGCATCTTTTAATTTAGAGATTGGTTTCTTTAAACTGAGGAGAAACCGCTTGAACATCTCAATTGTGGACACGGAGAAATAACACAGGAACCACGAGTGGAGTGAAACACCACATCGCCAGGAGATCATCTGAACCACAGCTTGTAGCCCGCCGGTCAGACTTGTGAACGAGGAGCACCGCAGCCACGGTTAAGCCAGGGAAGTGATCCATCCTGTGGTTCCCCTATTATTCCCATTTTTCCGTCCTCTTTTTGACTGAGCATTGTGCTAATTTACTTCATTAGTTATCCGCCTGCGGGGGAAGTGTTACTTCATTGTGAGGCTAACGCAAAACCAAAGGCAAGATCATACCAGTTTTTACATAATCCTTATTCCCTATTAACATAAAAAAAAAATATATGTGTAAATGGGGTGGATGAAAAGCTGACAAAATAGCACGATTATTAAGCGAATGTCATCTTTTTTATAGGTTTTTTACACAAGTTTGTTAGCTATCCATCATTACATTTCATTAAAATACTGTCTAAAATCAGTAATAAGTCGCAAGCCGTGCAGCTCACTGTTTTTCTCAGCCACGTGCGCATGCGCAAATTCCCAATCCAAAGTTTAATCGCACATATTTCTAAAGATTTTCATTATTTATGCACGTAGTTGCCATTAAAACTATAAAATATTCAATATTTTTGCTAAAATTCATCTCATACAATTTATAGTTAGTTACATTACCTAATCGCTAGTCCATTTAATTTCCCTTGGTTTCGCCGAAAACCAAACATTTCTTATATGTAATTAATGTTTATTTTATTACGCATTCCAGTGCATATTGTGTGTGAGCGAGGTGCGTGCGGACCAGCTGACGCCTATTGTTCTTTCGGCGCGTTATCTATCGCCAGCCGTCCCATCAGCTGATTTGTCCCGTTACCTGCGATCGTGACTTTGAATCACCGTCGCATACGCTGGAGTGAATTTAAGTATTTCTTTGTTTATTTCATTATCTGTGTGTGTTCCATTTTGTATTGCTGAATTTTTATTATGTCGCATACAAGTATGAGTGATTTCCGTTCAAGATCACCAGTTGAAGGTGTTAAACTTCAAGTTCCTACAGCTAGTCATTCAATAAAAGACTTGAAAGATTTAATTGTAAAACGTAGTTCAGTTAAAGGTCGAATTACAAAGTTTAAGAACCTTTTAAATGAAGTCACTTCTTTAGAAAAACCTACCGATGCTCAAATGCATACTTTATTAAATAGGTACGAAAGGTTTCGTGAATTGTTTATTTATTTTGAAGATCTGCAATCAGACATAGAATTGTTAAATTCCTCTGAGTTAGATAGTGAACTCGACATCAGAGATGCCATAGAAAGAGACTTTAGTTCTTTGATTGCAGAGACAAAACTATTTATAGATACTAATCTTTTAAAACCGAATAGTAATGCTGATTCTTTACATTCTGCACGTGATTCTTCTAAATGCTGTAGCACTAAGCCTATGGGCTTCAAATTGCCTTTGATTAAAGTAGCAAAGTTTGATGGTGATTTCTTTAAATGGATGGAGTTCCGTGATACATTTATTTCTTTAATTCACAGCAATGACAGAATTGAACCTGTACACAAGTTTCATTACTTGAACTCTTACCTTGAGGGGGAGGCTTCCAATGTCATTAGTAACTTGCCAGTATGCTCTGCTAATTATGAGGATGCCTGGAATCTTCTCTGTGAGAGATACAACAATGTCAAGCAATTGAAAAAGAATCATTATAATTTATTCTGTAATTTTCCACCTACCACTCGAGATTCTGCTAAATCTATGCGAAATTTAATAGATCATGTTTCAAAAGGTTTACGTGCCTTGAAGACTTTGGGTGAGCCCACAGACTCGTGGGACGGTTTAGTTGTCGAATTGGCCTCGGCGAAATTCGACAGTGGCACTAAGTTCAAGTGGGAGGAATATACCAACTCATTAGAAAATTCTCCTACATTACAGGATCTCTTTGAATTTCTCAATAGTCGAGCTAATGTCTTAGACGCTGTTAAAATTAATAAATCAAAAGGTGAAACAACTTCTTCTCATAAGTGTGATAAGTCTCATACTAAGTCTTTTGCAATTTCAGCTGATGTTAATGCGGGTTCTAGTGACGCGTGCCTCCTGTGCAAGGGTAGGCATCGGATTTACGATTGTGCGGCTTTTTTGGCCAAGTCACCAGCAGATCGAGCCGCGGAGGCGATGAAATTGAGGCTGTGCCTCAATTGCTTGCGTAAGGGACACTCATCACGCCAATGCAGGTTAGGTCCATGTTCTACTTGTAAAAGGCGACACAACACCCTGTTGCATAGGGAACCGTCTCAACCTGTGACCACATCGAATGTTCACACGTCTGCATCCTCAACTGTGAGTGCAGTCGAGCAAGTTTCGACTGATAATGTTGCTACTGATGACGTAGTTAGTATGTCGGTCAAGGCCAACCATAGTGTGCTGCTTTCAACAGCCCTGGTTGATGTTTTTAATCCAGTTACAAATCAATACACAACAATTCGAGCACTGCTAGACAGCGGGAGTCAGTCTTCTTTAATCACTGATAGTTTAAAAAATAAGCTTCAGTTGACTCCTCAGCCAATCCAGGTCGATATTGTAGGTATAGGTAATGTGTTTACATCTCATTCACTACAAAGATGTGTAGTGCAAGTTAAATCAAAACACAATGATTTTAAACTTATATTGTCACTTACGGGATATCTTCCGTGATTATTTTTACGCGCGTGCGTTTTGTCGTGACTTAGTGTCGAGTTCCAATAGTGCGCGTAGCAAAAGACAAAGAAAGAGGGTAGACAGATTTGTCTGCTCGTAACAATTTATTATCCTTCCACCCGCATACTCCAGTCAACCCGCGATCATGGCGCTTGCAACAGCGTCGAAATATCGGGTGCTCAACATTAAAAATAATCACGGAAGATATCCCGTAAGTGACAATATAAGTTTAGTTTTAAACCGTGAAAGCCTAAAACAATGATTTTAAATCAAATGTGTCCTGTTTAGTGTTGCCTCAATTAACAGGTAACTTACCTAAGAAATCATTTAATATTTCGCAACTTAATTTACCTCCTAATATTAAGTTAGCCGATCCCACCTTTAACCAATGTGCTCAAGTTGATATGTTAATAGGTGTTGATTTGTTTTGGTCGGTTATAGAGGGTGAGCAAATATCTCTTGGTCCCAACCAACCTATCATGCGTAAGTCGAAGCTAGGCTGGATTTTGGCACTCCCACTGTATATTCGAGATATTAGCAAGTCACAAAATAAAACTGTAAATTGTCATCACATTTTTATCAATTGTTCAGATAGTTGCTCAAATGAAGTACTAGACCAGCAATTAACCAAGTTCTGGGAGTTGGAACAAATCCCTCACTCAACCAATACTGAAACTGAGGAGGAGATTGCATGTGAAAATCATTTTGTTATGAATACTAGCCGAAATGATGAAGGCAGATTCATAGTTAAATTGCCACTCCATACAGAACCCGATTGTCTAGGCAATTCATTCATAATGGCTAAAAGGCAATTTTTCGCGTTAGAGAAACGTTTTAATAAAAATCCGGAACTGAAAGATATGTATTCAAAATTCATTCAAGAGTACTCTGATCTAGGGCATTTATCGGAATCCAAAGTTTTGATTCCCGAACAATCTTACTTTATTCCGCATCATGCAGTATTAAAACCAACCAGCGAATCGACAAAGTTACGTGTCGTATTCAATGGTAGTGCACCTACAACGTCAGGATATTCCATTAATGATCTACAGTTAACCGGTCCAAACATACAAGATTCGTTGTTAAATATTTTACTCAGATTTCGTCAATACGCTTATGTGTTGTCAGGCGATATAGAGAAAATGTATAGGCAAGTACTGATTCGCGAAGATCATCGTAATTTGCAACTAATTTTATGGCGTAATTGTGACAATGAGCCATTAAAGTCACTCAGATTAAATACGGTTACATACGGGTACACCAGTTCAAGTTTTTTAAGCACTCGTTGTTTATGGCAATTAGGCGAGGAGTGTAGTGACCCTAAAATACGAACCGTAATACAAAATGACTTTCTTGTGGATGATTTGTTGACGGGTTGCGACAGTGAAGCTGAATTGATACTAATTAGAGACGCGATAGAAAATGCTTTGACAGCTGGTTGTTTTACATTACGTAAATATCGGTCAAATTCACGTTCTTTGATTTCTGAATCCCAAAATGTTCAACGCAATCTGATCATCAGTTCTTCACTACACACCCTAGGGGTAGGGTGGAACCCTAATGAGGATTACATTCATTTTCCCACAAATTATGAAAACAAAAGTGACAACCCTACTAAAAGATTTATCTTATCAGATTCCTGTAAGGTCTTCGATCCTCTTGGCCTGTTAAGTTTATTTACTATTAAACCTAAAATATTAATTCAACAGTTATGGGTACAAAAAATAGACTGGGACGAACCAGTGCCCAACAATATACTAAAATCGTGGCAATCTTTCATAAAAAACATGTCTAATATTCGTAATCTATTCATTCCTCGTCACGTGTTATGTAACAATCCGGTTTTGATAGAATTACATTGTTTTTGTGACGCGTCGACGACTGCCTATGCCGCATGTGTTTACTTAAGATCGGTAAATAGTCAAGGTGACGTCACAGTACGATTGCTGTGTGCTAAGGCTCGCGTTGCGTCTGTGAAGCCGACTACGGTGCCCAGGCTTGAGCTGTGTGCGTGTCTGTTGGGAGCTCAGCTCGCTGCGGCCGCATGTCGCGCACTGCGATGTGTTATCACTCGACAGATATTTTGGTCTGACTCATCCATCGCGCTAGCATGGCTGGGGGCTAGGTATGATAAATTGAAAACGTTTGTTGCTAACAGAGTGTGCAGTATTTTAGAGCTTACTGAAGGTTCGGAATGGCGTCATATGCCTACCACACTCAACCCGGCAGACTTAGCATCACGAGGGGTAGATGCAGACAAAATAAATATCTTAGGCTTATGGTGGAACGGTCCTTCATACTTACTTATGTCGGAAAAGTTCTGGCCTACAAATAATAAAATAATAAACAATATTAGTGATTTGCCCGAGGTAAAATCAAATGTATGTGTGAATGTAGATAGTGAGACAAATCATGTAATTAATTTCGATAAATATTCTAATTTTTCAAGATTGCAACGGTCTTTTGCTTATGTACTTCGATTTGTGCATAATTGCAAGCATTCAAACAATAAACTCACAGGTGTTTTACAGCCTGATGAGCTTAAAGCTTCGTTAGAAGAACTAGTGCGTCTAGCTCAGCAAGAACTATTCAGTTCAGAAGTGAAAACACTTCATTCTCAAAGGACATTAGGTTCTAAAAATCCATTGTTGGCTTTGAGTCCGTTCTTAGATACTAAAAATATCATGAGAGTTGGAGGGCGTCTGAAATATTCTTGTTATTCATTCGAAAAACGTCATCCAATGGTGCTACATGCTAAGCATAGACTTGTGAAAATGTTGTTTCGGCATGAGCACTTACGTCTTCTCCATGCTGGTCCACAGCTACTACTTGCATCCATTCGCGAATACGTCTGGCCCATTGCTGGACGAGATCTTGCACGAACTACCGCTAGGCAGTGTATTGTTTGTAGGAAGGTTAGCGGGAATACGTTGGCTCCTCTGATGGGTTCCTTACCCGAGCAGCGTGTGAACCCCGATTTCCCATTTGCTAGTGCTGGTGTCGATTTCGCTGGACCATTTTTGATAACAGATAGGAAAGGGAGAGGATGTAAAATTACAAAATGTTACCTTTGTATTTTTGTATGTTTACGATTTAAATGTTTACATCTCGAAGCTGTGAGTGAGCTTTCGAAAGATGCTTTTATACTTTCGTTGCGACGTTTTATCTCTCGCAGAGGAAAACCTACGGAGATATTTTGCGACAATGGCCGTAACTTTGTTGCCGCTGACAGGGAAATTCAGGACTTGATTTCAAGGCATACTAATGATATTGCGAGCTTTGCTTCTGGGGAGGGTATTAAATTTAAATTTCAACCAGCGTATGCGCCCCATTTCGGAGGCTTATGGGAGGCTGGCGTAAAATCCGCCAAGTTCCACTTAAAAAGAATTTTAGGTAATTCACATTTGACATTCGAAGAATTAGCCACTTTGTTCAGTCAAATCGAGGCTATCCTCAACAGCCGCCCTTTATATCCCTTATCCTCATGTCCTGATGACCTTCAGTCCTTAACCCCAGGTCACTTCCTGATCGGGCGCCCGCTAACTTCGATGCCGTCTCCCAGTCTGGAACACTTGAACCTCAACAGGCTAGATCGCTTTCAGCGCCTAGAACGTCTGCGTCAGGATTTTTGGAGACGCTGGCAGCTGGAATACTTGGCTGAGCTGCAGCAGAGGCGGAAGTGGAAGGTTCCAAATCGACCACTTCAAGCTGGCGACTTAGTATTAATAAAAGAAGAAAATACTCCACCCATGTCATGGAAATTGGGTCGAATTCAATGCCTGTTTCCAGGAAAGGACGGCGTGGCTCGGGTCGCCGAGATTAAAACTGCTTCAGGCACCTATCAAAGGGGTGTGAAGTATCTGTGCCCCCTGCTGGATGCTGCTGCAGATTAATTGGAGTCAGGACACTCCAACGCCCCCCAGTATGTTCGAGCACCTCGATGACATCTCATTCGGCCTACGTCATTTCACCCGTTTCAACGTTCATTAGGCAGTCGTGCGCCATCTACGATATAGCTAACACTTGTGTAACAGACGTAACAGTGCAATAAACTACTTGTAAAACCAAGAATATACGCAATTATTTGGAGTCAGATTCTATTCATTTGGTACCCTGGATCAATCCCATGCCAAAACAACTATTATTATCACCCACTTATTAAAAAAACCTGTTTCAAAATCTCAGCAAAATTCTGGCTCTTCCCAAGGTTGACAAGACACCTTTAAACCATAAAAACATAAACACAATACTTTGGCATACTCACATTAAGCTAGCTAAGTAAGGGCGGAAGTAACTTCGCAGCAGAGTACTTACTAAGTAACAACGTTCTCTCGGGAGCGACACTGAACTACACGTGATTGTGAACAAAGACGAAACCAGCTTTCGACACATACTTATATAACATTACGCTTATTGGTGGTAAAGGGGTGAGCTAAGTTGTAAGTGACAAAGCTTAACTACGATCTTAGTTCGTAGAAGGCTACGCCGTAGGCGTGCTACAGCGTAGGTGTACTACGGCGATAGATGGTCTACGACTTGTGTGTTAAATTTAAATTATGCTGTTTTGGATGTTATCCGCTGTTGCAATAATAGGATCGAATGGATTTAATTTAAAATGCAAGTTTAGCTCACTATGTTGTATATTGACAGAACACTTTATCCAAAACTTCTAGCATGAATCTATATAAAATTGACAAAACTGAAAGTATCTTTCTGAAAACCGGTCAGTTTCATAGAAAACCACATCTGTAATCCCTGAATTTTAAACAGGGGTGTTTTTTTTTTCAACGCCCATATTTTTTTCAGTTATGTTGCAGTCCCATGTAACAACAACCACAAACACAGACTGCTACCGAGAAATTAACAAAGAAATGTGAATCTAAAGGGAACCAAATTAACACCATGTTGGTGTTAATTTGGTTCCCTTTAGATTCACAATGAAGATCAACGAACTCACGTACATACACAGCTAGCTACACATCACCAGGTTAGAGGCAAAACGATCTATCTCGATTTTTTTTCGCTTTTTTTTACTTTTATACCTACCATTGGAATTAAATACCGATTCAAATGGAATATTAAAGTAAAAAACTGCAAAAAGTCACGATAGTTGGTTTTGCCTCTAACCCGGCAATATCTCCCTTTATCAAAACGATCTGTTCACAACACGGTAATAGAGTTTGAACGTGTTAACAACTTTATTAAGTACATGTTAACTATGTACTTCTGTGAAAGGGTACAATAACTCAAATTCTGTAACTTGAATTATTGTGCAATGATAGCTTAATAACACGGTTTGTTTCCTTGATAGGATGAGTAAACCCATCCTGTTATTTAATCAAATTTTATATCAATTCTTACTATTGAGGTTAATAATTTAAAAAAAAAACATTGTTTGTCTGGATGGATGTTTGTTACTCAGTCACGCCAGAACGGTTGATTGGATTCGGATAAAATTTGGCCCAGCGATAGATTATAGTCTAGGATACTTTATTTTTCTCACACATTCTTTTTTATTTTTTATTAGCCTGTATTGTCCCACTGCTGGGCAAAGGCCTCCCCCATAGTCTTCCACTCCTCTCTACGTGCGGCTCTCTCAGGCCAATCTATCGCAAACGCTTCTAAGTTGTCAAGCCAGCGTTTTCTGGCACCCACTGAGTGGTGACTTTGGCACACATTATACATTAAAAAAAAATCCACTCGAACGATGTCTCGAGCAACAGCTACTAGTATTAAATACATAAATAGTAATAACATCTTTTATCTTAAGTCTATTCCATGACAAAATTGCTTTTGAATTTCGAAAAGTTGGAACTTTAACCCCCTATATCTCCGTAACTAGAAGGTCCTAAGAAGGTATGGTGTAAAAGAAAAAATGATCGCAATGACGGGGAAAACAAGTGCCTTTCGGCTTCGTTAAGAGGTGTTTTACACCCTTTATTCTATTCTGGTCTTTTGATCATGCTACGGCGTAGATGAAACTTACTACGACGTAGGCGTACTACGCAGCGAAAACCATATTATTGTTTGTGTTTTTTCCTCAACGGCGTCGTATCAAACAACTCGGTACCTTTTATCAAAATAACAAGTCACACGCACTGTCTCAAATTTCACAAATTCTTATAGAAAAAAAAACCCACACCGTCACTGATACCTACTACATATTGTATAGGACTTGTAACTGTCGTAAAACGTGATTTACGTAAAAACCTGAAGCAGACTTCATTATTCGCTTCTCGTTTTAAAGGCCGTAAAAAATAGTAAGGAAGTTGTAGTTTTTTTTTTAATAAACCATGGTAGCTTTTCGTCTTGTTATTTAATGAAGTTCTATATTTTTGACATATCCATTGCTTCATATGAAAACCGGAAAGTCGTTTTTTCTCAGTGTAGTCACGAAATTAACAACCAACCTCATAATTTTGTATTATCACAATCTTGGCAAAAACGTATTTTTTTTTATTTAGCCTGTATTGTCCCGCGTCAAAAAAAAAGATCTATTCATTTTTTTTTATAAATCTTTACACCTCACTACTCAATACTGGAGCTCGTGGCTGAATAATAATAGTCACTCGGGGTTGATGTTTAGGTTAAGCCGTGCTTGGCTAGGTTGGTCTGTTGATGGGTGACCACCCATTACATACTTACTAGCTAAGTTTTCTAAGTTTCTTAAGTTTTCTCCATGCCTCGGAAAGCTGTTAGTCCCGGCTGGCATTTGAAGATCATTGACAGTCGTTACAGGTATACAGTGACCGAAAAAGTTTTCGTATTTCGGAATTGTAACTGGGTTATGGAGGTCAAATAGGAAGTGTAAAATACTGGTATTCAGTTACATCCGGTTTTATTTATTTAATTTATTTATTAAGGAAAAACAAACAGTAACATATTACAGATTAAAATAAGACTTAAATACTAAACTATGATAAATATGCTACCCACTACGTTTTCACAGATTACTATGAATATTGTACAACAAGAGAGACTATTTATGAATGTAAACTATAAATTTAAAAACGTTAAACTGTAATTTATTGGTAACAGGTATAACAGTAAGTCATATAGTAAGTTATAGTTGTGTGATGTACTTACAATATACAAAAAGTTACATTAATTGGCACACAATACGTAACATATAAATATATAATTATGCCACACACATTACATCACAATAGTTCGGTGAAGGAAAACATCGTGAGGAAACCGGCATGTCCTAGAATCAGAAATTCGAAGACATGTGACATCTACCAATCCGCACTGGGCTCGCGTGGTAGATTATAGCCCATTCCCTCTCATTGAGAGGAGGCCGTGTCCCAGCAGTGGGAACATTATAGGCTGATGATGATGATGATGAGTTGGGAAAATGCTAGGCAGATGATGACCTCATATTCATTACTCAAATCTGTCTGCCCCAATACCTGATCTAACTTCTCTGTCTGCCCTTGCGCAGAATAAAGGTGTATTGTTATGTGTGCGTTCTCCAGTATACCACTATTTATGATCCTACTAATAAAAACAAAAAACTCCAATAAAACATGACACAAAAAAGTGTACACGCCGATATTAAAACTTTTTACTCATTTTGTCGTTCACTGACGAGTCCCAAGTGCGTGATATGTGAAGTTCAGCTCTTTATATAAACCATCACATGGATTTATTTACTGTAATGAGGAAAAAAACATCGGAACATTTATTGAGAAAAAAAAAACATGAAAATATATTTCGGGCGCACTAATTGATAGTGAACACACAAACTGATAGTTAATCATTCAGATCCTTTGATAAATACATTATACAATATCATCACGCATGATTACCTCCTGAAAAAATGCCTGCCCAGCCCGGGCAGAAAAAATAAAAATAAAACATAAAAATAAATATAAAATAATAATAATATATTCTAATATTTATGAGAGATTGGCCAGAGAAAACCGCACATAGAGAATAGTGGAACGCTATGGGGGAGGCCTATGCCCAGCAGTGGGACAATATGGCTAAGTAAAAAAAAATATAAAGCTATATTGTTCAAAAAGAAAGAAAGAAAGAAGAAAGAAAATTGTGTTTATTTGGCATTAAAATACCTATAACATTTTACATAATACATAAACAAACAGCAGTAAAATGCCAAAAGGGCTTCAGCTCAGCATAATGTCAGATGGCAACACAAAGTGTGCCACCTGACGCTGATTTTCAGCTGCAGCCCACGAGTGCCATACGCTCGACAACATAAACAAACACATAATAAAGTCTAAAAAATTTCAAAAAATGTCAAAAGAGCATTACACAGGTTGAAATATCACTAGCCTCCACACTAGGATTCCCTGTGTCGTGGAGACAATAAGTCTCGTTCGTCTTACTAAAAAGAATAAACAGGAGGTAAGCCGTCCGTAAGAGGAGGAAGTCTCCATAAGATATATTAGTTCCATGTAACAGGATGCGAGCATTTTACCTTCACCCTGGAAATCAAACTCACAATCATTTTTTTATTTAGGTATGAATAAGTAACGGATAAGTCTCAAAGTCAAATCAAATGCTAAAGAAAAAAATCTCGGCTAGATGAATGAAGAAAAGCAAAGGAATAACGTGCCTTATCGTTTTCAATTGCCATCGTCGCAAGAGGTTGAATTTCGAAAAGACTGTCGATGGATTTTATGTCATAAGGAAACCTTCAACAGAAACTCTGGTTTCTGATGGATAGGCAGAGCACAACATAATACATACAGATTGCATTTTTTTCCACCACGTCTTTACCCCTAGTCCACGCTCTAGCGCCACGCTTTTATTAACTGCGGATGAAACAAATGAAAGGACACGCTGCAAATTGCGAACGCCATGACGCGATTCCTTGATGCAGGTAGCGTCGCATGTCACATCACATCACTGGAAGCAGATGACGTTTATAAAAACACACACACTCACACACACACATACTACCACTACACTACTGTTATTTTGCTTCAGACATCCAAACAAATGACCTAAAAAAAAACCCTCACCTAAAAAACATAATAATACTGCAACGAATCGTTTTTCCATTACCAAGACGTTTCTTAATACAAAATCAATATCCTACGATGTTGAAGCAATGAGGACAAACAGAAGCCACTTACCCCGGTATTACTTGATATTATCAATGTTTCCAAACAGCCAATTAGCTACTTTAATATTTTAGAGTACATGGGTTTAATTTGATAGGTTTATAATTGTTAATGTATGGATTGTTTGTCCGTGGTTTCATGTTGTTATGGAGGATTAATGTAAATGCATTGGATTATGTCGGTTGTGAGTCAATTTTATTTCCTTGTTTCTATTTTTTATTGATTCTTTTGCCGTGATTATTTATTAAAATACATTAACACTGGCTGATTTAAAATTGCTTGTTATAACAATGGTTTATTTATGTTTTTGATAAGGATTTGACGATACTATCCCATCCTAAAAAAAAAAAAACTGTAAATTAAAATACATCATTAAGACAGTCCCCCTATGTCTTTATTCTAGTGGTGTAAGCACGACTGCTGAGCATGAGGTCCTAGGTTCGATTCCCGGGTTATCCATCAGGAATTTCTCAGTAGCAGCCACGGAGTTTAGAATTGCGCCCGTTTGATGGCAATAGGCTCTTCCCCTATTCCATGGGACTTAACATAACTGGCGAACTGCGGGTGTACCATTAGATACACCTCTAACTCACCCTTCAGGGCATACAGGCGTGATGTTATTGTGACTGCATGTCATGTACCCTTAATCACTAAGCAAATATTTTAGTTATGATTCTTATTTTAAAAATGTTCACACGGTATCGGCCATCTGCAAGCCCATAAAGTTCCTATTTTATGAGCTGACAAGTTGCCGTAATTAATGATGCAACGTCCTTTCCTTTTAAGAGTATTGAAAAAAATAATATTGCATAACTTGTAGCAACTTGTAAGAAACTGCAAACAAAAACCCCGGCAGACGGGCGCAGGCAAAACTTAAAGAATTCTTTAGAAACGTTAGAATATTCGATTTCTACGAGCGACTCATAATAGATAAGCACGCGTGTTTGTAATAAACTCTGGTCATTGGGTAAAACCCGGACCATCACTTAAGACAATTGAAAGAGTCACAAAAAGCATCGACAGGCAAGGCGTGGGATTCTGGAAAAAAACGGTACAGGCAAGAAGGGGCTGGCGGAGAGAGGCGAGGGTAGGGAAGTCGAGACAGTCGGTTGGAGACCGCTAGAGGGTGGAGACGATAAGCTAGGAGTTAAGCTAGGAGACGTAGAAAATACTAGGAGTTTATGTCTGAGTGTGTGGCCGCGAAAGTGTGATAATGTTTGTAAAAGTTTATAATAGTTTGATGGAAAGGTCTGTTTAGATTAATCGAGGTGAGCGAGAGATGGCCTTAGACGCATGGAGAGGTTTGGCTGAGTTCGCGGGATAGACCGGTCTATAATAATAAAAGCACTAGGACGTCCTAGGTTAAACTCGGAAGGTTAGCATAGTTTCAGTATTAAGATGCGCATCAACTCCCCGAGGACGAATAATATTTTATAAGCTAAAATATTAGTAGTCATATTAAGTCTAGTAAAAGTGAGTGTTGTTACGTGAAAGGAGCCAGGCTGCGGCGAAGCCGAAACTACAGTATTCAGTAAGTTAGTTGAAGACTGACCATCTTTAAAGAACACGTAGTAAGTGTTAACTATAATTAAATCCTCGCTTAAATTGCAGTTGGACTGTAGCGTAGAAGGGCTGACAGTATTCACTTATTGCAGCATGACGGAGCGATTGCATCACGTCATCATAATGTATATTATTATCTCATGTATATTATGTGTCCACCTCCTAACCCGTACCTGAGCAAATATTCATATGCTGCGTTTGATCTAGGGAGACGAAGAAAGCCTACCGCTTACACTCTACAACGTACATACAACATGTACATTGTACCCCAATACAATCGACTATTGACGACTATCGACTTCTAACTGACAAATGGAAGGCCGAATCGTAATTTTCGCATTTTGGTTAGAACGAAGTATATTGTTCAGTAGTGACAGCACCATAACATTCACAAATGGACTAAAACAAATTATAATGTCTAGTATTATAATACTAACTCGTATTTGTGTTACAAGGCAATCAAACGCTGCTGATGAGTACTGCTTCCTGTAAAAGTCTAGCTCAGAAAATTGCTTTGAGACTATTGACGTATGTCCCTGGGAGTGGGGTAGGCATCACGAAGTATCACAACCTAAATTGATAGCTACGTTCTAAGGAACGCTAGGGACTGTGTCTCATTAAAACAAACCCCGGCTGCCACAGGCCTATCACTAAATCGTCACAATTTAGCGAAACACACAAACACTACTTGGGGAAGATTAGAGGGACAAGGAATTACGAAACATATGACCATTTCGGCGCTCAACAGTAACATAGCAATATATTCTGCTACAGACTGAGTCTACGATGCGCTTGTGCAAATTGATCCAATAAATGGGGTAGACGACCGTAAGGGTGTTTATCAACGAGAGTACGCGTGTAAGTAAAGATAATGAAAACCTGTCTTCTTCAATGGCATTGGCCTCACAACCCAAGTCTTAGGATTGGAAAAGACATGTTAGAAAGTGCTTAGGGAACGTGTGTTGTTGGAGTTCGTAGCAGTGCCCTTAGTAGGACAATGCGCTTAGGTCTAACAGTACACGCACGCCGGGTAAACGTTGTAAAACGAATCCATGTACTTGTACATGGGCTCGTTTGTGTTTGCAATCGGCATCTAATTTTGGAATCTGATAAAGTAACATAATGAACTGTTCTTAAGCACAAGCGTAACGATTCCTTATCAAACTTCTAGTATATATCATATCTTTGCGTCCTCTTGTTTTATTAGCTTCATACTTTATTGGCGTTTTGCCTCATTAGATTTGATATTATTCATGTATATATATAACAGTGAATTCCAATATTAACTTCACCTTGTGTCCCATCCCAGTCCCCTAGCCTCTAAGGAAGGGACAGGGCTAAGACAAATCCCTCATATTTGGAATTCTGTCCATCTAGTCAGTGGGAGGCCATCCAGTCAAAGGTCGAAACCTACAGAGCTTGCGCGGAGGAGGGGCGCTGCTCCTTCCCCTAAGGGGGAAGCTGACCATAAATACTAATAAATAGCATGATTTAGGAAAAACGAAAATTTTATCAGCCTAGGGTAATTTAGGAACAGTCACATTATGTTATGTAATGTAATTATATTATGAGACAGGTAAAGAAAAAACGACTAGTAATTACTTGTCTCTCTAGATCAGCCTTTCCCAAAGTGAGCGATAACGCCCCCTAGTGGGCGCTGCAGGCCTAAATGGGGGCAGTAAGAAACCTAGAAAAAAAAATGGGGGCGTTGTGTAGAGGCTTAGGGGCGATTTGTATTTTCATCTGGGAGGACTCTTAGACTCCGACTGAGCTCTCGATTCTCCACTACAAGTTGTAGTAATCAAGTAATATTAATTAATAAATTGGTTCGATATTTCTCTCCGTGTAGTTCATATATCTGTCCTGTTTTATTTAATAAATAAAAGTAAATGACTTAATAAAATTACTAATATTGTTTAAAAAAAAAAACTATAATAGTTATCTAAGCTAACATAACAGTTGTTAGTTTTTAGCAGCTTGTTAGCTGTTAGTTACTATTATTATTTTTTGTTTTTTTTTTAAGGAATTTTAATTTTAATAATAGGTGAAAAAAAGGGGGCGCTACAAAATAATTTATTTTCACAGTGGGCAGTAGACAAAATAAGTTTGGGAACCCCTGCTCTAGATAAACTTCAAAGATCCAAAAAAATAAGTTTCACGATTGCTTTCGTTTTACAAGGAAAAAAGTAAAACACGTGGACTGCCTACTCAGTGACATTTTGTAATCCAAAAGGTCGCCTCCTACGTCCTATAACGTAGTGTAGTTGACACTTAAAAACAACATTGCAAAAGACATGAATTATTAGGCCACAAAAGAATAATACAAGTTGTTTTTATAATCTAGTCTTCGTTACCTCCATTTTACTTGAAATACGAAATTCACCTTTTTTGCTACGAGAAATAGTTAGAGAGCCGATGACACTAAACCAGTGCCTAATGAGACTCCCAGATGAAATATACAGGGTGAATTTTAATTAACCCTAGATTACTACTCTACGTCGCAGAGGCGCCCACGTTTTTGATCTTTTGCTCTCTCTTTTTATCCTTCGCGCGTATGGCATTCACGTTCAAGGACATTTCAGTCATCGCTAGCACGTGTCGCAGGACAGTGGTTGCGTTACGGTAAGTGTGCTAGTTTTTTAGATATTACTACCCTTGGCGCTCCAAAGACGTAAGAGTAGCTTGTATGTAAGTTTTGCGGTCTTAATAAAATTGTATGTAAAATATTTTTTTTTGTTACTTTGTTAGTTTTTTTTAGTTAATTACTTCATAATTTACAATTTATAAGAGAAGTGTATACTTAAAGTTGTTTTTTTCAATTTTTAATGAGAATACTGTTTAATTGCCCAAGTTCCAGAAATTTCAACCTAAGATTTATTTGATTAAAGATTTCATAATGAAAATATTATAATAATTATTTAAAATTATGTTTTTCACTTTTTAGTAATATACACAATTATAAAAACAGTCCAAACATATCAATCATACTTATAGGTTTTGATTAAAATCATTATCAATATGATGCGCCTCGCGGGCGTATGAGTAGTTTCTTTGTATGTCGCAACATGAGTAGTAATGTAGGGTTAATGCGACAAAATGAAGTTGGAGCTTCAGTTACAGTAACATAGTAATTATAAACTGTTTTTTCTACAATTTAAATCGTTAAAAAAAAATTACGCGATTATCGTTTTCAAAAGGTCCATTCATGTTATTATCTTTATTTAAGTACCTACGAATTATCGGTATTCCAGTAATATGCAAAATAAATAAGAAAAATTAAGGCAAAATTAGGTAAATGACCGCTATATTGAGCATTTTTTGATAC
This sequence comes from Xestia c-nigrum, assembly GCA_916618015.1. Classification (NCBI taxonomy): domain Eukaryota; kingdom Metazoa; phylum Arthropoda; class Insecta; order Lepidoptera; family Noctuidae; genus Xestia; species Xestia c-nigrum. The sequence continues at coordinate 3,749,289 of OU745245.1, read as the reverse complement.
TTTTATTATTTTAACGGTTTTCGTAACACTGATCAATTATTTTTTAATTTTACATTTGATATTTTATACATTTTCTTGACAACACTTATCATTGTATATTTAAATTTGTCGCATCTATTCAATTTCACCCTGTATATAATTAGTCACGTTATTTATGGGGGAACACGACAAAGCGATGCTGCAATGAAAAAAACCTGGAAGAGCAATAAAAAATAATTAAAAAAAAAAAACATAAAAATCCGGTTTCTATTATGATAAGACTCCCAAGTTTTGTTTGGTTGCATATGACGTATGCTTATAGCAAAAGTAACATAACTAATAGAGCCATAAGCTTAAAGTAATTTCAATTGCTTCAAGCATATTGCTGCCAGTGGCTCCCAACTTCTCTAGACCAGCGAGCCCAAAATGGCCGCTTTAGCAGAACCCTAATATAAATCAGGTACAAAATTTTAAATTCTTTAAATGTACTTTATGGTTATTTCTATAAAGTACATTTAAAAAAAAATAATAAAACATTATTATTATGTTGATTTCACTAGTTTTTTTTCATTAATATTTATTTTTTATTTATTAATTAATTAAAATTTATTTTTTAATAATAATTTTTTAACGTGATACATATTATGATTATGCTAAAGTGGCCATTTTAGATCCCCAGGACACTTTCGTACTCCAATATTCTATAATTGTTCGCAGGGAACACCAGAAAAATTAACAATTCTTGAAAAGTAAACTGTATTACACAAACATAAAATGTAAATTGTATTAGTACATACATAAATATTTATTGTAGATCTTTGACAGTCATTGCAGATAGTGGGCCGACAGTCTGACAACTAGTCATGCCGGGTACTCCTTGGTGGCGGTTTTGACGGTACTCCGTATTACCCAGTACTAATTGGGTTGTGAAGGTCAGATAGCCAGTCACTCCACGTACACAAACAGTATTCTAATAGACAATTGCAACTTTTTCTCATAAATCTATATATTGTAACGCGGCAAACACCCAACCACGGCAGAAACACTCGCGCGCACGTGAACACGGCGGGCGTCATCACTACCCCGCACCGCACGGCCCACCGCAGCGCTCCTGGCCGCCTTTATAAGCGCCGCCCGGGCTATGGATCATTAGTGTCCGGTTAAGCAGACGACAACCTTTCTAGGTTGAACTGCGAGATGCCATTCCGAAAAAAAAAAAAAAAAATGGATCATTAGTCTGAGTTCGGCACGACTTGGGTGTACACACCGCATCGGCTTAGGTCGGTCACGTTTGCCCCCGCTTCTTGCTGAGTTCAGATTAGCGCCTGCACTGTGCGAAGGTGGTGTTGGTGATCCACATTACTGACGTACAGGGCACGGTGCGCTTAGGGTTTTCGGTAGGGTTTAGTTAGATTACTTTATTTCTTTATTTCATTTGTTATGTTAGTTAGCTCTTTGTGTTACCATTAATGTACCTAGTTATTAGTTTAAATAAACTATTTTTTGTTATTTTTGCAAAGTGGGTTTAGATTTATCTCCTCACACTGAACCTTGCCACAATATTATTATATAAAAATCAATTGCTGTTCGTTAGTCTCACTAAAACTCGAGAACGGCTGGACCGATTTGGCTCATTTTGGTTTTGAATGATTTGTGGAAGTCCAGAAGAGAAGGTTTAAACGGTAAAAAGTAGTAGGTAGGTAGTAGTAGGTAGATAGTAGTAGGTAGGTAGTAGTAGGTAGGTAGTAGTAGGTAGTAGTAGGTAGGTAGTGGTAGGTAGTAGTAGGTAGGTAGGTAGGTAGTAGGTAGGTAGTAGTAGGTAGGTAGTAGTAGTTATGTAGTAGTAGGTAGGTAGGTAGTAGGTAGTAGTAGGTAGGTAGTACTTTTGACGCAGACGAAGTTGCGGGGGTCAGCTAGTTATACATATAAGTAAAGATGATTACGGACCACTGGATTCCCTTTAAATCGATGAGCTAGATACTTTAATCAATCTCAATACGGAATCAAACTAATGTGACACACGGGACAGTCAAAGACATTGCCTTCCAAGAAACAGTACATCGTGAATGTATTCAACAATTTTCAATTAAAATGTGTCCCCAATTGTTTACAGACTCACCCTTTGAGAGCGTACACCCGTTTTAGACACTTGATCACAAAGTATTGGCATTTTTAATTATAAAGCCGGTTTGTAGACGGATTTTCTTTATAAGACTTCTTTTAGAATTAAAAATTACGGCTTGAGAAAAGGGTGTTTTTTGTGGAATGTTAAAGGAAGCTTAGTTAAGGGCTTTTGAAGAGATATTAGATGAATAAAATTAATTAAAGGGATTCTTCGATGAAAATAACAACATAATAAAAAATATTTGGTAAAATGTTGACGGCCTCGTTGGCAATCGTGACTGCTGAGCCCAAGGTCCTAGGTTCGATTTCCGAGTTGGGCAAATTTTTATTGGGTTTTTTAATCAAGAATTTCTCAGTGGCAGCCCCAAAGTGATTAATGATCATGATAATGATAGACGATTTCAGTCACAGCGACTGCATTCATTGGCTTTCTAGTTTGGTTGTATAGAGCTTTGGTGTGCTGTTTTAGACTTTCCCGGTTTTTAGTACTTACGGGATTATCATACCTCTTCAGTATTCCCGCGATCATGATGTTTGCAACAGCGTCGAAATATCGGGTGCACGAAACAAAAGAAAATCGCGGATATAATCCCCTAAGTACTTTAAAGGGCCGGCGGAGCATGCGTTTTTCATACAAACATAATACCAAAATAATATGAAAATCAAACATACTCTTATGGTAGTGGGTATATATTTCGATTGTATTATAGAATATCTATGTTACCAAATAAATATTTTGAAAGGACAAAAATATAAAGACGAGATATGAGAAATTTAAAATTTCTATAGAAAACTTATTTTTCTCATCACTCTCATCACTCTTGTTTAAATCAGTGTACATTCCAAATATGTGTTTGGGAACCTATATCTTCTATAACCCAATCAAAATAAATACACACTACCTTAAGAATGTGTTTGATTTACAAATTATTTTGGTATTACGTTTGTATGAAATTCGCATGCTCCGCAGGCCTCTTAAGTGTTTGGTGTGCTGCTCTTTCATGTGCTCTCAAGTGGCTTGCATATCCAACTATGGCCGAAAAACTTCGAGCACACAAAGCAGACATGTCAGAACAGCATTGATAATATTGTAGGGTATAGCTGTATGATTAACACCCGGTTGATGGCAATAGGCTCGTCCTGTATTACATGAAATTTAAACATTTTTCTTTTTTATTTAGCCTGTACTGTCCCACTGCTGGGCAAAGGCCTCCCCCAATTCCTTCCATGTGCTTATTTCCTGTGCCACCACGGACCAACCCTCGTGATGCGCGTCTCAATCGTCATCGTCCAAATCGTCTTGCCACCTTTTCCTGGGTTGGCCTCGGCGGCGCTGTCCGTCTTCCGGCAATCATTGTGTGGAGACATTTGCCCAGCGGTCATCGCGCATGCAACTGACGTGACCCGCCCAATCCCATTTTAGTCTAGCAGCCTTCATGCCAACGTCCACTATGCCCGTTTTGGAACGCAGCGTGGAGTTTCGAACCCTATCTTGTCTTTTGACACCCAAAATGCTACGTTCCATTGCTCTTTGGCAAACGCCAAGGCGGAGCTTCTGAGATTCGGTGAAACTTAAATTAAATTTTAAAATTAAATGTTAAACTTCCTAAAATCGTTTTAATTTCCACAAACAGACCACAATATGTATTTTAAATGTAAACTATTGCAGAATATTTAGCCGGCCAATGGTCTCAATCATTAGCTGGTTAAATATTCTGCAATAGTTCATTTGATCCGGCCATTGTGTTCATGGATGTTATCGACTAGTTCAAAACTAGCTACAAAATATTTTGAGTGCTGGCTGTAGAAATACTGAGGGCCTAGTCTCGAACTAGACACTCAGTATTTGACGCGTTTGAATGTAATGTATGTCAAAAATGCAAGCAGTTTAGTTTATTGTTTTTTTTTTGTTTATTATTTCTTTATTTGTGACTTTCAATGAAGTAGGTACTTTAAAACTATTTTGTACGCCGAATATGGCAAAACATGTTGAAATTTTCTAATCTCGTTCCATCCATATGTGCATATACATGTATCATGTTACACATGTTTAAAGAAATAAATGCCTGTTTATCTTTTTCTTTCTTGCAACAAGCACCATTAATACAATGCATGAATAAATTCTTAAAATTAAGATATATGAAAAGGGTATTTAAGCTTCCTGCCGGGGTTTCGGGGCTGTTCGAAAGAGAAACCGCGGCCCCGGAACATAAAGGGCGAGGAAGGAACATGGATGGGTTTTAGTCAGTAAGAGTCTGACACTCCCTCCCGCTCCGCCCAAAGTGGGAGAAGTCATAAAAAAAGCTAGGGCCTCTTGTTATTATATTGTTATATCTAGGGTTCATCGTCATCATTTCAGCCGTAAGACCTCCCCAAGTGTTGCCGCATTGACCGGGCCCGTGCGTCTTGCATCCAGCAGATTCCTGCACCCTTCGGCAGGGTTCACCTAAACTCAAACAAGATCGGGTTCCTTCTTTTCCTAAGATACATTGACACACACAAACTACCGAAAAGTTTATATGAACCTATTGAAAGTCCAGATAGAAATACTACCTACTACTAACTAACTAACTAACTACTAAATTGACTGCAATTTCTGTTTGGGTAACAACATACCCCTTGGTACGACTGGTTGCCTGATTTTCGGGCCAGTGACTACCTGCAACGACTGTCAAAGAACTACAAAGAAAAGCCGGGACCAAGGCTTTAGCTTGCTTTCCGAGGCACGAAGGAAACTTGGTATTTAATGGGTGGTCACCCATCCAAAGATCACCATAGGCAAGCGAGGTTTAAACTAAAAGGTCGACCCGACCGGCTGTTTTGCAATTCTCAATTCACTCAATTGTACCAGACACTTACTTATCTCTCAAAAAGGTTACAAAAATCATTCAACAACACTTGAACTCCTTCAAGCTATTAATTCAAGCGCTGCCATCAAAGGTGTTTGACTATGCAGCGCTGTTTGGCTCAGCCTAGCTTTAAATTAAACTGGAGTCAAGCAAAAAAACACGGAATCATGAACCACCTCAAACGGACCAGAAATTGTATGGCGCGGCACAAAAATAGAGGATTTGCGGTCGTTAAATGTTTTACTACTGTAAGCCAGTAAGCGATTAAACTTGGTTCTAATACTTAGTGTTTAACAAAAGCAATTCAGTGTTTGTTAGCTTGGTTTAGACCGATTTATTTGGCCGTTTATCTCGGCTGACATTCTTTGACAGTCGTTACAGGTGGTCATGTGGCTCGAAAACTTAACAACTAATCTTACCAATTGTTTAACCCAGTAATAACTGGGCTATAGACATCAGACAGGCAGTCGCTTCTGCAAGATACTGATGTTGCTGCATCGGTTTCGACTGGAAGCCAACCCTCACCGAGTTTGGTAAAGGCTAGGCAGATAATTGTTCAAGCTTCCCTCAATAAGATTCATATTACTTTCTTTCCTCATTTGGGAAGTACTTAAAAACCCAACTATAAAGCTATGAGCTACATAGGTATAGCTAAAAATACTGGGACCTTATCTTTGCCTACATAGTGTGAATCAAAGTTTCTTTCGCTGTCTTTACGCTTAAATCTTTTAATCTACACAACGGATTTCAACGCAGTTTTCAGCAATAGATAAAGTGATTCAAGAGGAAGGTTTTATGTATATGTTGCATCCATGCAAAGCCAGAGGGGATCGCTAGTTTTTATATTTAAAAAAACATTCAGGCACTTAAATATACCGATATGTCTATTGGACACATGAACATTTCCATATTGGGCAAACTGTTAAATAATCAAATAGATTACATGAAAAAAGAGACTGTACTAACCACCAAAATATATTCATGAACTCACTCCGTCTGCTCATAACATTGTAATATTCAATCGCAAAGGTCTTAGCGATACACGCGCAATAACTAGCCAGTAATGGCTGCAATCGACAGGTTAATATCGTTTAACAGACGTCCTACACTAATTCCAGGATTATATGATGCCTGTGTGTGTAACACAGTGTTGCTGTCTCGCTCACTAATGCGGAAAGTGATGGGTGTGGAAATGAGAGAAATAGAATGAAAAATATGCAAGGTTAGGTAAGTAGCCATTTTCTTTGTTAAAATGCACGTAAGTAAATTCAGCATTTCTGTGTAGTATCCGCTTTGAACAGAGCTAATAGGTTGATAATAAAATTTATTTACTATATCACCGGCTCACCGTCATTACCAAGCCGCAGTCTAGGGTATGCTTCATCTTCCAACTTCCCGCCATACCTGGTGACTGACAGTTACCTGACTACTTGTGGTTTAGAGGCAGTGTTTACATATCTATGAAATATACACTATACTACCCCATTTAAGTTTCGCCAGGAAGCGACTTTAATTTTATTTTTGATGACCTACATTGTGTCCTACTGTTGGGCAAAGGACTCCCTTTTCTCTCTCCGAACCTCTCTGTTTTGTGCAATTTCTGGCTACACTCGCCCCTCAAACATGATCAGATCGTCACACCACCTTCGCCGCGGTCGCCTTCGTCGGCGATGTCGCCAGCGGGACATCGCCGACGAAGGCGACCGCGGCGTCCGACCGTTGGCGTCCAGTGAGTAACGATATTTGCCCGCTTCTCCAGGTGCATCCGTGCGACATGGCCAGTCAACTCCTTCTTTAACATGGTTGTTTTAACTCAAACATTAGTTATGTGATTTATGCAAATGAATAATTAAGACAAAAAAACTAATACCTCAACATCGAGGCAATTACAACTAAAGTATGCTTATTTGTCACCACTAAAACACGACTCTGGTGATGACACTTCAGCAAAGCGTCAAAATGCAACACCAAAAACAAATCATGAAATCCAGGTAACCAACACCTCGAAAAAAAATCCCTCGATTCGCCATCCACTTAACACAGCTGAAACCCGGCAACCAGGTCGAGTGGAAAAACTAGCGGCACTCCGTAAAATATTAAATTTAATGACCGGCTTTTGTCACTGGCTGGAGTTATAGCAAGCCCTTACAGGCCTGTTTTACTTTTAATTATTAAAACACTAATTTTGTCGTTGGATGACCTCTAAATCTTGACTCTTTGGTGAAGAAGATTTTGTTTTGAAGTTTGGATAAAGTTTCGGGATAGGCTTTGGCTTGTGATTGATGCTCGAATTAAGGGATAGAAACTGTGTATTAAGTAAGTTGGTTGTTGAGGCTCTTGGTTTATAAAGTAGCAGATTTTGAGGGTGCTTATTCCCTTTATTGTTTAGTTATGAAGCACTTCGACGTTTCTTGTGTCTTTGACTAAGCTGGGATAAAATTCTGTATTTTAGGTTTTAAAATGCGAACTGTGTTGCAAGATTAATACCGCATAATATAACCCATGATTTTGTTTCGCTGTTTTTATTCTCAGAGTATTTGGTTAGTAAACACACGACATAGTTTTCAGACATAATTTAAATTTTGACATTGTATATTTATAGATAAACATTATAACCAACTATTTAGAAAAAATAACACAATGACAACTGATCCTAACATACCCAGAGGTGTACACGAGAAACCGGAAGCTAAACACAACCACGCCCAATTGATGTACTCACGTATCTTGTAACTCAAACCCAATTCACAAGACGTACCCCGACGCAGACGCGGACGTACCGCCACCCAGAGCCGGCGCTCTATAAATAATTCATACGCCAACTTTGAGAGATGTTGTAGTTTAAAGGACAACTGACTTGCAATTCATAGTATGGTACAGATTCTAGCGTTGTAGGTTCTTACTGCTCGGTGCTTAGGTTCAGTTTACAGAATATATTTTGACTTGTTTTCCCAAACGCCCAGAGGGTGTGTGGGGATTGATTTACGATAAAACTTCATTATCATCATCATCAACAGCCTATTAATGTTCCCACTGCTGGGACACAAGCATCCTCTTTATGAGAGCGAATGAATAAATAAAACAAAGACAAAACGTAGGCGGAGAATAAACTGCACCGAATAGTTCCGATCCCCATCTGACTGTTCGAAAGAGATACCGTGGCCCCAAAACATAAAGGGCGAGGAAGAAACATGAGATGGATGGGTTTTAGTCAGTAAAAGTCCTCGCGCTCCGCCTAGAGTGGGAGAAGTCGTTTGACGATTTCCCATCCGAAAAAAAAGGCGACGAATATAAAATCAATATGACATGTGAGGTAGCTAACGCAACTATCGAGAATGAGGACCTGGGTTTGATTCCCGAGTCGAAAAAGTGTTATTCGGTTTTTCCATTATGAATTTCTCAGTAACAAATACGGAGTCTCGATTTGTGCCCAGTGGATGGCAATAGGATCGCTCCCTATGACAAGAGACTTAAAATAACTGATGAAATGAGTATATGGTGCTATTGGATACTATGTTATCACTGAATAGGTACGTCACCAGTTAGTTTTACCCGATTTCACAAAAACTTAACGAATGCCAATATAGGTATAATCACTCGTTTGGACTTTGAACTCTTCGTAACACTGAAAGTCAATATTTCAACATCGCAGAAATGTTTTGGCCGTAATTTGTTAGATGGATTTATAGTCCTTGAGATGTAAATGCACAGATACGCAAGCAAATAAACGTTGTTTCAATTCATTAGAACATAAGGATAAAATAAATGTAGGGTTTACAAGAACTATCAAACGAGGAACCTTTGAGAGGTGAATCCAGTACCAATCATTAGCATCAAACCTAGTGGTCAAAGAGCATCTGTCATACAAGGTGCATTATCAAAGCGTAGTTCCGATATTCGAGTTAAGGGATTTGCGTGTGGTTAAAATAGAGTGTTCTGGGAATGTACCTACGCTTTACTAATTGGACGTTTAAACCGGCCGAACGTTCAGGGATCGAGAAATCTAGGAACTGGACATTTTGGAAATAGGGCATGGGTCAATGGACATATGTGGTAAGTATCTCTCTTGAATTTCAGGTGAAAATACTCAGTGTACGCTGTATTTTAATTATCCGACCATGATTTTTCTATGTGCGTTCTGTGTGTTCAATTTGTCATTTATAAAATTGTAAAAAAAAAACATTGAAAAAAACACGACCTCAAAAACCTAAAGCCAATTCAGTGTAGTCCACTACACCAATAAAATAATCAATACAGGTAAATGGTTCGCAGATTATTCGGGTTTACATAAAAAGACCACAGGTAGTAATAAACATAACGCTTTTATCTAACAACAGAACTAAATCCAGCTTTTTGCCCAACCAGCTCAGCTCAAAGCACCACAAAAAGCACTAAATTGATACTCGAACTAAACCGTAATAGAATCGAAATGCTACTAAGAACACTATTTATTACTGAATCCAATCTTGGCATGGCTCGATTGCAAGACTTACGATCGAATCGAGTTCCAATCGAGTTTTCCTCGACTTATGAGGTTAGACAGCCATTCCTACCCCTTCTGCGCTATTTTCGCCTAGTTCTACTTTTATAGCCTTTTTTTCGCGGCTTCAATTCAGTACCGCGATAGGAGCAAAAAATTAGCCGGCAGTTTACTCCCGCAAACTAGCTGAAATGGAGGGTTTTCGGTGTTTTGTTTTGTCCGAAACCGACGCTAAAAAGTAAGTGGCTTCACGCTTGGTGGGTGCTTGTTCTAAATGTTTTCACGGCGGTCGTCGGCTTCATTATGGGGTTCATGAATTAAGTAACTAGACTTGTTTGGGGGTTTTGGCAAGGGTGTTGAATTTAATTGAGGAAATGCAAGATATTTGACACTGTTTATTAGTAACATTCTTCAAAAAGGTCAGGTTTGCAGTACAACGTGGACAATGCATATGAAATGTTCATAACAGGCATTCTGTCGAATCTCGCAACTCCGAAAAAAGCGTACCATTTTTTTTAAGGGTGGGAAATCATATCTTCTCCCACTCTGGGCGGAGTGGAAGAGAGTGTCAGACTTTTACTGACTAAAACCCATCCATGTTCCGAGGACGCGGTATCTCTTTCGAACAGGCCCTCAACCTTGGCAGCAAAGCGTACCTTTGTGTCTAATTGCTAGTTTTCCTTGTACTGATTGAGATGAGTAATACTAACCTTACTGATATCTAATTTTAAGTATAATAATCTGTTTCAAAATGAAGAGTCGTGCCTGTGTCTGAGAGATATTTCTTGATGGCATGTATAGCCAAGTCAGCGGTCCAGCGGCCAGCGGGCAACTTAGAAACTCTGACACCAGGTAAAAAAGAAGCAAAATATACCTTAAAATTGTCAGTTACCTGATTATATCTTTGTTGGGCCACATCAACAGTCTTTGAATGTCGAGTTATCGATGATGTTGTTTGAGAGGCCTTGATCAGTTTTCACTTGCAATTTTATGAGATTTAATAAAAAAAAAAAAAAAAAAAAGTTCTTAATAAACAAATGGGTTAACTCTTTAGTCCTAGCTACAAGACCAAGTATGAAAGATAACACAATCATCGATTCCCCATCCCAAATCTATCTTCTTACCCGAAAATTCATAACCTCATCAGTGGTTATACTCGAGCGTTTTTCCCCTATTTCCCCCAAGTTATTGCCGTCAATATGTTAGAGGAACTAATGTTAGAGGAGGAGGGAGGAGAGAGGGCGTTCTTTTGAAAAATTACTAAGTTTCCATTTCGTTTCACTGAGTTATTGCAGCGGTTGCGCTTGTAAAGTTATCGACTATCCAGGGCCGGAGTTGGAAGTAGTGCTGTCAGATTGTTGTGGTGCATTTTAGTTTGTGAATATAGTGAAGAAGATTACATACCGAGTTTCCTCCATGCCTCGAAATCACGTCAAGCTGTTGGTTTCAGCGGTCATTTGTCCATCTTTGGCAGTCGTTACAGGTGGTCAGTGGCCCAAAAGTCTGACAACTAGTCTTACCAAGTGGTATCGTATTACCCAGTATTAACTGGGTTGTGAAGGTCAGATAAGCAGTCGCTCCATGAAAGGACATATTTATACGAGATATGTGGTATTTAAAATTTCTATAAATATCGCTGGACATTACACACAGCGCCATTAAGTGCCACACTAAGCAAGGCTTGTGTCGTGGTCACCTGACAGTTGATATACTACATATATACTTTTTGTTGAATAAAGAAAACTTACTTTTCTCATAACTCTTGTTTAAATCATTCCATTCCATTCATAATATATATTTGGGAACCTAGATATTATATAGGGTGTAAAACACCTCATCACAAAGCAATCGAAATCACACACTTCCTTAAGAATCTATTTGGTTTACGAATTATTTTGGTATTACGTTTGTATGAACGACGCACTCTCCGCCGGCCCCTTAATATCTATTAAAAAACCTTCTGTTTTGAAGTATTTAAATTCACCAGAATACTTGGCAAAACAGTTTTAAAACTAGCTTTTCTGAGCTAGCTGTAAATCCATACTCTACACTTAAAGATCTTTCTACTACATATTATGAAGGAATACATGAAATATATTCCCCAGTACATACCACCATCACTTAATAATCCACTAAACGGATTGTCAATTAAAGTAATTAGTTGTGAGCTCAGCGGCACCTCGTTACATTATACCCGAGGGTGGAATATATACCAGACCGCACTCGACCTACCTTTGAATCGGAGAAACTGTTCCACAAAGTCACGAATATTGTAATGGGCTACAATGGCCAGTGATGGTCAAAGAGACTTTCTCTCTCTTTGCATAAAGAAAAAATAAGCAGTATCCACTGTGATTGGTCAGTGTGTGACGAAGTTTTCCATGTGAAAATTTCGCGAAGTAAAAAATAAACTACTTAATTAGCCCGTCAGATAGATATTCAAAAAATATTGCACACATATTTTTCCTTTTTTTCACGAAAACAAAAATTCAAGACGATATACGACGACGACGATACGTTTTTCGTAAAAAGAAACAAAATTGTTTACGTGGACACAGTAGGTATTCAGTGCGTCGAAAATTTGTGTGATGCATTTCGGTATATTTCTTACCGGAATGTGGTCCTAAGTAGTCCCACTCATGATCCTTTTTTATTGATTTGATAAAACAAAAAACACGTATCCAATATTTTTAGATAATCTAACTGACAGATTAAACAGAACCATACTTTTTTTTAAGTCAGTCTTCATGTCTACTATGCTACGTAATTTCCCGCGTCACTGTTTTACACATCGCGTAATTTCGGTGGGCGTCTGTTGTGTTGCACTTACTCAGTAGTCTGTAAATTAATTGAGAAATTGCAAATAACATAAAATAACTCATATTGATACTTCCCAGGTTATACCCCGAAACCCTGTTAAAAACGTTTCGTAAACCGGGTCACAACAGCTTGAATATCCAGCAGCGAACAAATGTTTGTTCATGCACGATTGAAAACGCACCTTGTATCGCAAAAAAACGGAACGTTGCAAAAATCGTGAAGCCAGTATTACTATACTGGTACGTATAGTGGAAAGACTGCACTAGTATTTTTAGGCATACAATTAACAAACCATCAGATTTAGCAAAATGTAACGGCAAAAAAAAATCACTTTTGATTGCAAAATTAATAAATTATCACCAAAATGAATCCAAACAATATTTTTTTTAGTTCATGACCACCAGAAATTGAACTGTTATGCCCTTGCATCTGAGCTGTGACCTGGTCTAACCTAATCTGTCCGTGTCGTGGTGCCTCAAATCCTAGGCCAAACTGGTTGTTATAAACCACCTCATTAAAATTTGGTGCTCAATTGACTAAATTTGGTGATCAATTAATATTTTAGGTGATAGACGTTAGTGGTCACAAAGTAATTTTTGGTGGTCATTATATTTTCCCCCATATTTTTATAGCACGGATACTAATGAGATACAGATACCTTTGGACACTCAGGGACGCCATTGACGTTCGTGTTCTCCTTAAGAGGCCTGCGGAGCATGCGTTGTACATGCAAAAGTAATACCAAAATATTTTGAAAATCAAACATATTCTTAAGGTAGTGTGTATTTATTTCGATTGGATTACAGATTACCTAGGTTCCCAAACATATTTTAGATGGACACTGATTTAAACAAAAGTTATGAGAAAAATAAGTTTTCTATGGAAATTTTTAATTCCTCATATCTCGTCTTTATATCATTGTCCCCTTAAAAATATATATTTTGGAACATAGATATTCTGTAATACAATCGAAATAAACACACATTACCTTATATTATATACACGCTGAAATTTGAATTGTTGTTTTCCCGAAGCGAAATGAGTTTGTATCGGTAATACAATCGATTAATAAATGTAAAAAAAATTAGACTCAATAAATGGTAGATTAACAATGTGATAAACAAAACTCGAAAGCGACTTGAACCAACAGTAATATCTACGCAGAACGCGGGCCGGGCGCGGGGGTGTCCAGAACAGCCGCGCGGTCGTTGCACTTCGCGTATAAATCAGCTAATCACTACTCCTGACTTAATAAAACACAAAACCCAATAAGTTTTAATAAAATTTTGAAAAAAAAAAACTTTTTTTTTAAGTTTGCTTTGCGTTTCGATAGTGCTACTGATGGGTAATCGTCCTGCCGCGGGAAAACAACCATTAAAATTTCACCCTGTATATGTTTTAATTAGAAATTATTTTGGTATTACGTTTGTATGCGTTTGTACGCACACTCCGCCGGCCCCTTAATGTTCTGGGGCGCTTCTTGTTTCAGACAGTTACTGCCGGGGCAGAAAGCACAGGCTGTTTGCCGTGCCTCCATGTCGTGCTGTCGCTCATACTAAGTCGCCGTTTCTTCCCACTCTGGCCGTGCTTAATGATCTCTTGGATTCTAATTCAAAACTCGATCTGATCGCTGATGGATGGACGAAGATTTTATTCGTATATCAGAGATGAATTAACTGTGAGAGGAATTTAAGTGTTAACTTAATTTTGCTTTGCTTTATGATTTTGTATACTTTAATTTATTTTTTAAACACAATCGTTTTGATTAATTGAAAAAAAATATATACCTTACTTTTCTATCAAATTGATTATCTTCTAGCAGGTTCATCTTAATATCACCCCCGTGGGTAGGATCACAAAAACGCTATGACAAAGTTGTGCGAGTTCTCTGAAAGTGGCGGCTTTACCTTATTAGGCCCTGGTGTACAGTTTATATTTTATGCCACTTGGCGGCCTTTTGAGGGGGCTTAGTGACAAGAATTTGTTTAAAAAGGTCGAGGTGCAATGTGCGGTAACTTTTTTCAGGGGTTAAGTTGTTGATCTCGCCAGTGCGTTGTAGGAAGTTTACAACAATCTTTCAATGGAAAAAGTATTTAAGGCACGTTAAATTGTTTGACTAAATAATTTTCTTAGGCCTTATCAGAAGGCTTAAAGTCACCCAAAGGGCAATAGAGAGGGCTTATCGGAGTTTCCTTTCTTGATCGAATCAGAAATGAAGCCATCTCCAAGAGAAGCAAGGTTACCGACGTAGCCCGAAGAATTGCCAAACTTTACACATTCACTGTCGACATAAATATAGAAAATGCCCAAGGCATTAAGTCCTCCTTTGTACATTATGTGCATAAAGTTTTAATAAATAAATAAAAAAGAGACAATGGTTAAACAATCGCTCTGAACCATATGTGGCTCATGGGACAGGAAAAGGGTGAAGTGGCACTGTGGGCAGGGAATATTGCTCGCAGAACGGGGATGAAAAGTTCCGGAGTAGCGACTGCGAACCGATGCGTTGGAAAACCTCCTACTAGGTGGACCGATGTCCTGATGAAGGTTGCAGGAATCCGTTGGGTGCGACTCGCACAGAACCGGTCAATGTGGTGACACTTGGAAGAGATAGTAGTCCATCATTTCAGCCAAAATATGTCTACTACATCTTTTGGCTGAAATGATGATGATGATGAAATAATTTTCAGCAAGAATGTCTGAGAGATGTTTCTTGACGGCATGTAAAGTCAAGTCAGAGGCCTATGGGTGGCCCATATAAACTCTGACACTAGGTAAAGAAGACGCAAGAATTACCTTTAAGTTGCCGAAGAAATCAGTTACCTGATTTTTTTATCTTTGTTTCAAGTCATCAATTTTGGAGGATGGACTTTTGATGAAGCTGTTGTTGCGTTGGTCAAACCAGTAGAGATACGACCAAAACACTAACAGATATTTCGATACAATATCTTTCTGAGTCCGGAGTCCTGAGCCACATTCAAGTTTGACCGAATCTGCAGGCAATTTAAAACTTGACAAGGCCTCTACCACAGCTTCATCAAAACTTCAACTCAAACATATAACAACCTACGCCTGCGGCTCAAAACCCAAAAGATACAAGTAAAACACGAAACAAACAAAAGACGAACGCAACGAAACCAAAAAAAAACATACATTATCCAATTTGGTTTAAGTTTAACAAAATAATTCCGACGACCCATCCGAAGCTCTGTCGTCATAATATACATTGGATCAACATGCAATATTTCAACCAAGAATTTCACTTGGACTTCAAATAACAGGTTAAGTACTGTTTGGCCTATTTGGCGCAGACGTGAGACACACAATATTATTTAGTTTTTTTTCTCTGCTGTTTCAAGTTTTTATTGTGTAGTTTGAATTTTCATATTTTCATTAGACTTTTTTTTAATGTGTGCTATTGTGGCATTTGCCAAATAAATTTGTTTTCTTTCTTTCTTCTTTCTTGTTTACTCGTCAGTCGCGAGGGCAGTTGCATAAAACAAAACACATTTTATGTTTGTAGTACAACACAACAAAAAGTTTAGTTGACAATTTTATTCATCCATAAACCTGCATTCGATTTTTCAAAAGAAGCCTACAAAGTTGGTTGACTGGTTACCTTTATTCTGGTGTGCGGAGTGCGGCCCTGTGGTCCCTAGGAAGTCATTAAAGACTTCGCAACTAAGTGAAAAAGTTCACGACACTTGTTTTCTGAAAGTGCCCAAACATTTTTGTTGTAATGATATAACAGGACCTTTGGTACCGAACCGAGATTGCCGGTACCTTTTTAAAGGTAATGCTGTCTTCTTTGGGAAGTTTAAACGGTATATGGGAACGTGTTTGCAGACAAAAATGGCCTTGAAGTGTATTTTTTATTTGTGAAAAATACGTTAGAAGATTTTTGTAGGAGATCTTAGAGGGTTTGAGCAAGCAGCAGAGAATAAGGACATAGATAAGTAGGTGCAGCTTCATGAGAGAATTCCGAAATTTTAATTAAAAAGCGAAGAATGGACCTTAAAAACTTTTGGCGACACTGACCAATATTTCTGGCAAAACACTTCCACACAACGCCCCGAATGGCGTAGTGGTATAAAGGCTGCCTTACGTTCTTACGTACCTGGGCTTGAATCCCGGTAGGAGCAAATGTTTGTGTGATGAGCATGGACAATTTTGTTTCCAAGTCATGGATGTTTATATGTATACTAAGTATGTATTTCCAAACAAAAAAGTACATCTGTAGTTTATCAACTATCTAGTGTCCACGACACAAGCCTTGCTTAGTGTGGCACTGGGTGGCGCTGTGTGTTAATGTCCAGCGATATTTATACACTAGAATAAAAACTGCTATTATATGCATCAATATTAACTTTTTAAACAAAATAATGCCTTAATAATGAAAGATTTACAATTAGAACGATATATAAAAATTAATGTTACCAGCTGGATTTATTCGTTTTTGCGTTTGTATCACTTAAATAATAGATTACCGCTTTACTAATTAATAAATAAATTCATTATATTTTCTCACTTGTTGCTAACCGGACCGATCTTTGCACGTGTTTTAGTTTAAGGAAAATTCTAAGAAATTATAACTAGGTCAATTTGTATTACAAATCTGTTAAGAACCCGACTGTATAATATATCAAAGGTCGGCAAAAGTTTCCACTAAATGGCAAGGAACAGTAGTACAGTATTCTCTGTTAAGTTTCTGACTTATTTGTAAGAATTTTGGCACGTGTAAGACCAAACGTCTAAAGTCGACAATCATTTGTAAAGATCAGCAATACAGCATCTCTACTCGTTCAGGACTATTATATATAATTATTGTGACTTACTTTGTTTTTCTTTCTTAACGGAACATTCCGTTAAGAAAGAAAAAACAAAGTAGGTATTTTTTAGTTTCGCTCAGAACATCGCAAAGAAAATGGGAACACCTAAATACTCCGAAATGTTTTATTCCGAATTTTGATATTCCGATTTTCAAAATTCCGAATGTCATAATAGCTAAGAATTACAAAGTCAATTATTAAAAATCACGAAATTTATTTTTGCGAAAGTCGTATATGCGATTTGTGTCTTCTCCGATTTTCATACGTTCGAAGAATCAAATGCTTGAAGAGTTTTCGGTCCGAAAAACGAATTCTAGTTAATTCGAAGTATTGAAAATCTGAATTTTAAAAGTCTACATGTTGGGTTACAAAATTTAGTGATAGAAACGAACGCTGCAAAACCGACTTCACGTAATCTGGAGTGTAATTTAAGAGCGACGCTAAGCCGTGAAAGAAACAAAGCTGTAGCACGTTGCATGTTGCATGATTGCTTGCTTGCTGCTTACCTGCTTGCATGCTGCATGCCTGCTTGCATGTTGCATGCCTGCTTGCATGTTGCATGCTTGCTTGCATGCTGTATGTCTGCTTGCATGCTGCAAATCCCCTGTATTATTGATGAATCACTTCGGTTACGTTAGGTTAGAACTGTGACTATTAAAGCGCGAAGGTATGTATATTTGTCTTGCTATTTAATTTTATTGGAATTCGGTATTTTGAGAATTGTAAACGTAGCAACATCGTGAAATTGGATTTATGATAAATCGGAGTATACATTACACATTCGGAATTTTGAACTATTCGGAATTATGAAAATCGGTTTTTTTAAATTCGGATTTGTGACTTTCGGAATAACACACTTACTTCCACTCGTAACTCGTAACAATATATCTGACATACGGTTCCTAATGAAAATAGCACAATTAAGGATTGAGTGTCAACGGGTAATCCCTTGATTGTCCTAAATTTTTTTGTCCGAAAATCATTATCCATAACACGTTTGCTATAAATTTCAGTAACCATAATGTTCAAAACACCGAAATTATGTTTTACATAACTAACTTTACTTCAAATACTATTTTGTCATAATATCGAATACTATAATAATTGAATCTTCTAATTTTACATGACATAAAGTCGTATGTCCAAAGTGTTGTATCACATAATGTGTATGATTCCGAATGGTCATTTATGAATTGTTAGTCGCTAAAAAATCCGTAAAAGTTAGGTTTAAGTGACAGAAACGAATTGCTGTAAATCCGACTCCACGCAGTCTTGTCTGCTCTACCCCAAGAGTGTTATGTAAAATCGCGTAGGCACGGAGGGGCGAGGCGGGCCAAGCTCGCGTGTGACCGCCGGAGCCCCGCAGCGCCGGAGCTGTGACAGAAACCATGCCTGCTGCATGCTGCATGCTTGCTGCATGCTTGCTGCATGCTTGCTACATACTTGCTTGCATACTGTATGTTTGCATGCAGCACGCTTGCTTGCATGCTTGCTAGCTGCATGCTTGCCTGTTGCATGCTTGCTTGCTGCATGCTTGCTATATGCTTGCCGCATGCGTGCTGCATGCTTGCTTGCATTACATGCTTGCTACATGCGTGTTGGATGCTTGCTGCATGCTTGCTTGCATTGCATGCTTGCTTGCTTGCTGTATGCTTGCCGCATGCTTGCTACATGCATGCGTGTTTGCATTGCAGGTCAACGCCTACATACGATCAAACATTTACTTAGAATAGGACTTATAACTTTTATTGAAAACGATTTTATGTCTTTTGTATATTATTGATTGTAATACTTATGACAAACGGATGTAGGGCTTATTATATTTAGGCGTTTCAACTTTATGGCATATGATATTATGTGATTTAAAGTTCGGGTGAATTATCATTCGGACGAATGATGATTATGACAAAAACCATTATGTCATTTTAGATTATGGATTAAAAAGTTAGATAATACGATAGAGAACCGTGTCAACGTCTTTCTAAGCTATCCCTGAATGTTCCTCCTCGCCATTTTCGCTTGAGAAATCTTCTTCGCGCTCCTTACGCTCGCACAGTTTACCGTAGTAATTCTTTTTTCCTTCGTTCAATCAATGCATTTAACGCAATTGTAACGAACGAACACCCATCAATCGATTTGTTTACAAGTAGCTTAGCGGCAATTAGTACTGCCTTGTCTAAAACCTATTTTGTTTGTGATTTATTTATTTATTTATTTATTTAGGTTAACCAACAATTGTTTACACAATGTACATTTCTGACTTAATGACTAGAGTAACATTTACAAGTGCAACAATTAATTACAGGTTAACACCACATGCAGTGATGAATTTGAATAGTAGTTTTTTTCTTTAGTCATATGCTTTGTTATTATATTATGATAAGTTTTATTATTAATTATGCTTAGATAGTTTGTACAAAAATAGTTTATTGCTAAATGTGGAGGTTAATATCTTTTCGTTGATTGCCTTACTATATAAGTTTGTATTGTTAGCTGTAAGCCGTTTTAGTTTTAACCGTTAAAGTTTTTCGTATTTATGTAGTGTACCCAAAAAAAATGTAAAAAAATATATACACCGTGTTGCCAGACGATATACATAAACTTCGATCGGTTATTGTACTCATCATTATGAACAACTTTTACTATGAGACCAAACCCTGAATTAAAAAGACGTGTGACACTCGGGGACTGCCGCAGTAAAGCTATTGCATGGCACTTTTTCATCAACTTATGAATTTTAAAATGAACGTTCCACACACACATACACAGACACGTCAAACTTATAACACCCCGTCGTCTTTGCTGCGCCCGAGCGCGGTCCGCGCGCCGCAAGAGAGCGGACCGCGCAAGCAATAAAATTCATCATTCAAGCCGAGCCTGAACATTCAGTCTGCGTTTGGTCCTCGAGCCGGCAACAAGCGGAAAAATAAAATACATAAATAATTATAATTGCATAAGTTGATAAAAAATGGTTACAAAGAAGGTCTAACATCATATGTATATAACCTACAACTCCTAATTACGGCAATATATTAAAAAGAAAACTAGCTTGTCATTATCTGACATGAGGTGTTAGTTATTTCCGGGGTTGCGGGCCTGTTCGAAAGAGATACCGCGGCCCCGGAACATAAAGGGCGAGGAAGGAACATGGATGGGTTTTAGTCAGTAAGAGTCTGACACTCCCTCCCGCTCCGCCCAGAGTGGGAGAAGTCATTTGATGATTTCCCATTCTAAAAAAAAAAAAAAAAAAAAGGTGTTAGGTTATTTTCGTTACGGAATTTCTGTATTCGGTCTCCACGCTCAAGGCCCGCTATGCAATAGCTAACAAATTAATGAGCAGTTCCATACATTTTGTCCGTTATTGCAAATATATTTATTGTAGGGAACAGAAGATTTATTTTTCTCAGTTTTAGTTTTGGTCGCATAGTAAACGTTGTTCATAATTATGAGTAGGTACAATGACCGGTCGAACTTAATGGATATCGTCCAGAAAGACGGTGTACAAAAACAAACATAAAGATAAAACAAACGAAATTGATCCTGTAAACCAAAAATCTCGACATGGTGCTGTACTATTTAAAAAAAAACACAGCACTAATATTTCTATGTGAGTCTAGGTATACAGTATTACACTTATAAATATTAACAGCTCGGCTCGGAAACAGCTAGTGAAGTCCAATCACCGAGAGTATGATGGGGTGACGCCTCCTTCACCCATTCGTAAGCTTGTGGTAAGCCCGTTGCAGATGACGTGACGGCTCGGTGGTGACGTCTCGCAGGAGCTGAGTCATCACATCCTTTTGGGTGGACGCCTGTATTGTGGACGATTGCATGCAATGCTTCACGTTTGCTAGTTGGGTGGGCACATGTAGGAAAATTCGATAATTGTAGCACTCCGAATGATGGAATTGAAAATATTCATCAAATAACAAACTGTTTAATATTTGAAAGTTCCCAAAGTATATGCGATGGAAAGGTCTTGACCCATTCTTTTCACAACTTCTTGCTTATATAAACAAATCCTTAACCCACAATGATGACATATATATGGTTAATGTTTAAATGTCTTAACTGACATGGTCACGAGCATTGTAACATACTGAAATCGGGATATTTACCACAAACTACAACGTTTTTTTGGATCCAAAACAAACAGTAAACATGGTTAATATAGCTATTTTATTGCTAAATCTAGTTAAACTTTCAACATCAGTAAAAAAAGGTGCTAACCAATACATAATCCCTCCCTAGAATCAAACTACCTTTCATTTATATTGCCAAATCAACGCAACAAACCTAATACTTGCAAAGCCGACTAAAGTTTATTTTTCCAGTTAAAGCGAGGTCGTATTCCGAATCTAGGCCAGAATAAGCCATAGTACTTATAATCCGCTTAGCTCGTAATATCGGCAGCGCTTTTTGCTAGCTTTGCATAATTCTAACGTTGGACAAGAACGTTGCTTTCCTGGACGCCAAATTGACAGCTTGATAGCTTAATGCAGCGTTGTTTTTCCTAGATGATTTAAAATGTTTGGGTTATGTTTTGGTGTTATGCAATGGAATGCAGTCAGGGTGATTGGGAAATGGGCAATTCAATTATTATTTCCCATAGTTTCTTTGCAAAAATTGAATAATAAATTTCTACTTCCATTTTTACGCACAAAAACGTTCACACCTCTCAACCACTTATATTATTTTCGCAACAAAAAATCTTTATCGACAAAATTTTCTTTAAAATTCCAACAAAAACATTTACCGTAAACAACATTCATTTTATTGAACCCACCAAAAGCTTTTGAAACTCCCAAATAACATTTTCAAATCCCAATATTTAATTCACAAAAACCCGTAACATTTCAATAGACCTTTATACTTTAAACACCTGTGACAATTGAAGCCATTGGCAAAGATTTTCTAAAATGCCGTGTCATTGAGGGACCCCTTCCCCCTTGGGGTTCGCACCCCCTCTCCGACCCCCGCTGAACCCCCGTCGGCTGTCAGATAAGCAATAACCTGGCACCTGTCGCCTGCCACGTCAAAAGTTGAGCAAATACTGAGAGTGTTTGAGTGTATGTGGTGGTGGAGTAAAAAGAAATTGGCTCAGTATAGAATACACGTAGAGAAGGTTAACTTTTTAGCGACATTTATGTTTAATAGATAGTATTTTTTAGAGCAGCTCGTGGCTAAAATAATAACAGATAATCAGGTCGATCTTAAGAAGGTTAAGATACCCTTGCCTAGGGTGGCCTGTGATTGGTGACCGTGTGGAAAGCACGTTAACAGGCCTGCGGAGCATGCGTTGTTCATAGAAACGTAATACTAAAATATTTTGAAAATCAAACATATTCTTAAGGTAGTGTGTATTTATTCCGATTGGATTACAGATTACCTAGGTTCCCAAATATATTTTTAGATGGACACTGATTTAAACAAGAGTTATGGGAAAAATAAATTTTCTATGGAAATTTTAAATTCCTCATATCTCGTATTTATATCATTGTCCCTTCAAAAACTATATTTGGGAAACATAGATATTTTGTTATACAATCGAAATAAACACACATTACCTTAAGAATATGTTTGATTTTTTAAGATAACACCACAAAATGAGTTTCTCAGGTCAATGACATCAAAGGAAAATTAAAGCACCCACCTGTCGTACCAATATCAATCTTATCGATTCTTGACAGCTTTCCTTATAAAGAATTTTGCTTCATCTTGCGTTGAATATAAATTTATTTAATTTATATAAGAACTCGAAAAGATATTCTGATATTTAGATAACTAGCTTTAGGCTGCTAAAGTTATGGTCGGATATTATCCCACCGGAACGTTTTAAAAGCCAATGACATTCGGAGATTACGAAGCATATCATAAATGAATCAGATCGATAGTTCCAAAAATTAGCCCCTACATCCTCTTTATGTGTTGGTATAGACTAGCTTGAGCACGCGGCTTTGATCGCGTTTGTTCGGAATTTATCCCACGAGAACGTTTCAAACATAGCCTATGACACTCACAAATAACGTGGTTTTCTATTGGTACAAAAAATCTTTATGATGTTAGTATAAAGGTATAGAGTACAATAAGACAAAGAAAATGAAGTATACCTCTGAAAAAAAACATTTTATATTACATTTTACAAAACCAAAGACTGAACTGATGATTTTATTCAATCATCCAACCATCTTTCAAAACCATCTGGTGGTCGGTCCTTCGAGACGATAACTTATCATCGTAAAAAAAAAATTACTTACTTACCTATCCACACCCAGAAGGCTGTTATTGTCTATTCACCCGAAACGTTCACTCTTTTGTTATTTACTAAATTTTCTATAACATTTAAACCATTTCTATGTTTTGAATATTCCAGAATAACTCTTTCAGTGTTTCAATAAAATCGTAATCAACATCCTGTCCACGGTCTACAACCTTAATTGTAAAAATACAATTCCATGTTTGAATTTGACTAAATTCGGGGAACGGATAGTTTGATGATGTTCACAGTTATTTGAAATTCTCAACTAAATTGAAATTTTAATTGAAACAGTATTCGGCGAATTGATATTCATATTTGTTTTTATATTGTAAATATATGGCGGTAGAATGGATTCATTTTATCACTGGCAAAATTTATATTATTTTCTAGGTGTTCGATAGTGTTATCAAATAATGGGTGTTCAAATAAAACAACAAGAATATTATAAATCAGATTGCTTTAATTTATTTTAGTTTTATACAAATTGAATACTACTTACGATAGTCAATTTTAACGAATAAACATTTTACCCGTTGTATTTATTTTTACAAATTTACCTTTGTATTTTATTTTTTATTAATTTTCATCTATTATAAAAACCTCCATAGGGGCTTTTCATTATAAACTTACATTACACTCGGCTGTATTTATTCAACTTACTGCAGTCGTATATTTTTTAATTATAATTTTAATTAATTATTTCAACTATGGTTAAGCCACAGGAACACAATGTGGATTATGTGTGAATTAGGAAAATAAATGTCGAACTACGTGTGAGAAGCTCGATAGTTGAAAATTAGTTTGGTCGATGTTTTTTACCTGTTACTGTAGGTGTGGGTTTAGCTTTTCATCGGCCATTTTGTTAAAATATTGTAGTAGAATTTATTAATTTACCAAAATATATGCCTAAAAATGAACATCGTTTTTTATTTGTTACAGGCAAACGTATTATAGGCGATACCGTTAGTTAGTATTAAAATATGATTAAATAAATTCTGTTTTAGTGAAAACTTTTATAAGTTATTCACTGAGATGTCTTTCAAGATATTAATATTAAATAAGACTTTTCAATGTCTCATGTTTCTTGTTCGAATGCAAGATTTATATAAAAAAAAACAATATGTCGTAAAAAGCTAAATCCAGCACACAGATGAAGATGTGTGAGAAAAATGTAAAACATAAATAATTCGTGTAGTAACGTTGTTGCATACATAAGTTGGTGTTTGAGTAAGCGAGCAACCACCAGGTGTAATGTTCATAGATGTAGCTTAAATAGCGAGCGAGTGAGACACAGATTTACATTTGTTGGCCAAAGAACATAAGAACCACTTTTTGAACTGAAATGTGATTTATCCAATATTTATGTTTAAAATTAAAACAAACACTGTTACCATAGAGAAAACTATAGAGCCTCCATAAACATATGGAAGCAAAAAGGTCTAGACTGAAGATAGATACTGCCATTTAAAAGTTTATAATTGAAACGCCCCATATTTATTATCATAATTATTACTTAACTAAAGTATAAACTAACAAATTCGTTTTAAGTATTATAGATACTGGTCACTTTGAAAAGTTGTTGTGATCTGAATATTCTCCGAATTTATTTCAAGTTGATTTCTTCAACCGCGCGTTTACGATATCTGCAGACTGGAGTCGTACGAGTATACTAAGTTACAGACACGACATGTGTCAATAGCGGTCGACTCGTATCGGGTTTGAGGATCGCACCAGCACGGGCTGCGGGAATGGGGTGCGAGTAAACAAGCTGTCACTATATGCCGTCTTTCACAAGTTACGTGAAAAGGTATGCTGTATTTTTCGGTCTTAGAAAAGCGAACAAGTTTCGTACCGTATCGAATCCTAAAATTGACTTTTTCTTTGTGTATGGAAATGAGAATTTGTAACCGAAATTCAATCTAGTTTGTGTTCGTTAAACAAGATGGGTCCGTAAATATTTTGGGAAATTAAAGAAGACACAGAAAATATTATAAAATTCAGTTATTTTATTTCTCATCACTCCCATAACTCTCATTTACAACGTAACATTCTTGGGTCGATTATAAAGTATACCATAGCTTGGTAGGTTCTTAGGTCCTTGGCAACAAAATTTTGCTAAACAAGTTTTTTTAAACCGCTGTAAATTTTTCCTTACCGCTATAACTAATAAACGACACAAGAGTAGATGAAACTCGAAATAGTTAAAATCTTAGTTTACAGCGTCAGAAGTAGAATGAAATACATGGAAATCCAAAATACCTGTTTCACGATTAAAGCATTTTGTTTCTGTTGTGCAGTATGCAGAGCAGTCTGTATGACATATGAATAGATATTTATATTTTAATTATTAAAATATAAATTATGATAAATATTATTTATAAAATATAAACACAATATGTAAAAGTATTGCTTTCAAACGAGATAGATTTTACTTGAAAGAGTAAAAGCAACAAAATATTCGTTAATTTAAAAAAAAAAATAACTTTTATGGATATGAATAAAATTAACTACAACAATATGGTTACAAAAGGGATAATTATAATAAATTGTGTAAGTAATAAAAAAATATATAGTAATAATTATTGCCATATGCCATACAAACATTAAAATTATAAATAGATGTATACATATATAATAGTGTAGACATAGACGATAGTGTGTAAACTGGTTCCTCAGTGTTAAGTGAAATTCGGAAATAGATTAAGAGTTAAAATCTACAAAATATTTGAGGAAACATACGCAACTGACAAGATAATTGATTTATTATGTTATGTTTAATTTTAGAGATTTTGATATTTATAAAATTGGCGCAGACCGATATATTAAATAGGTTTCAAAAATTTGATTATTTATGTTACATTTTTATCGTCCAAGTACTTCCAAATCTTTGAATTTTTAAATTGATTAAAATATTGTTTTTGGTGAATAAATTGTTTTGTCAGTTACCGTAGTTTCCTCACACAATTTTGCATTATTTCTTGAAGTGTGAACAAATTGCCAAAAATATCAGAAGATTAACTACGCTGACATTGTAAAAGTGAGAGAGATTTAAACAATAAAATACTGCTTGTAAAATGTGTATGCATCGCATATATGAAGTGGTTACGTCAGTTCATTTGTAGGTTTATATTCTAACC
Organism: Xestia c-nigrum; assembly: GCA_916618015.1. Taxonomy (NCBI): domain Eukaryota; kingdom Metazoa; phylum Arthropoda; class Insecta; order Lepidoptera; family Noctuidae; genus Xestia; species Xestia c-nigrum. Next base: position 3,722,812 of record OU745245.1, on the reverse strand, counting down.
CGGTCCCATGCAGGCGTTTTATTATTCGGTTTTATTAAATCGTAGATCATTTCTACTCGTTTTAAAATTTATCAATATTTTTATTATATTTTATCATTGAACCGCTACCACGGGCCTTACATTCGATTTCACAACCTCTCATTTATTTTTATTAAACAAAACAAGTTTAAAATTGGCTGAACAACCCGTAGCCGCGGCCCAATACAAACATTAACCAGTTAAATTACATGTTAACAAAGACCCTAGTTCGTTTTTTTTATTTTTTCTTTACAATAAACTTCTCGACTTCATCGTTTATACCTAAAACCAACTTAACTTCAATATTTATAAACCCTATTTTTGGCACTAACAAATCTAATTAAATATATTAATTAATTTTACAAATTTTCATTTTTTTATCATCGCTTTCGAATCGAAACATACACAATCAAATATAACAATAGGGTTTATGAAATTTAAAATTATTTATAACAATTATAAAGACGAAATATTAAATAAAATGACATTTGATATTTTTCAGCACCACACTTGAAAATAATTTCTGCGAAACGACAACGTATATAATCTCAGGAATGATTAACATAATTAGGTTTTAATAATAAACTTCTGGCAAATACAATTTATGAACAGGCTGTACTTTTCTCTTAAGACATAAATTTTCCTGACCCTTTTTACGTTCAGAATTCTTAAGATTTCGTAAAAAAGGCAAATCTCGTTAAATACATTTTTGATGTTTATTCGAAATAAAGATAAAGAAATAATATGCGAAAACACTCAGATTGCGTAAATTTTTATATCTAGTTTTTAGTGAGCTTCCTTATTAATAGTTATTCCATTATAAGTTTAGCTTAAATCAAGGGACACGACATTCACTAGGCTATCACGACATTTATAAGAGCGAAATTGAGGAACGGACATAGATAAAGACTTTAAATTGTTTTATTTTTTAAATAATACGACTATTATAAAGATGCTACAGTATGTGCTAAAAGGTTCTAATCGAGTAGACACTTGACGAATTGGAATCGATAACAACCAATTTCAATCAAAAAACTTTTTCAATTGAATATCCGTCAGAGCGACATATTGACGTCTTATTGGGCGCGAAAAATTTCGGATCGCCTCCAATCGATTTACGTTTGAAATTAATCAGATAATACTTTCACTTATCGAGATGATATCAATATAAAGACAGTATCTAGTACTTACGAGTAATAGTGTACTATTCCTGCCCAATAAGACTGGTTGTTATAATACTAGAGTGAAAAATGCGATATTTTAGTCTTTTTTCCGATTTTTTTCTAAAGTTTATATACAAATACATACACACTGCATTATCCTGTATGTACATTTTTATCAATATGGTTACGTGGTGGTTAGTGATATTAACAGCATTGTAATATTTCCGCTAAGCATAACATTAACACAATCCGATTCCTAAATAGTTCTATGTATTTCTGATGCTAGGTACTTACTCTCATATCGATATACTAACAGTATGTTTATAATTTTACACTATCCATAGTTTAGTGAGCATTTATCGATACGAGAGGTGAACGATTACGTTCTCCGTTTTATCGATTATGGTTTTAAAAACTAAAAAATCATCATTTTCCTTTTTAATCGGTCCTAATTATTTTTTTATTCAACCTCCTGATGCTAGACCTATTCTATCTTTGGTTCCATATTAATTGTTGAATCCTTATCAATTCCATAACTGTTTAACAATTCCTGGATTTAATCTTCGTAGTACATTCATTTAATAATTACAAATTTACTTCCATACCCTTCGCTAATGTTCCGATCTATCTATATTTATACATATCGATTCAAGTCGATATGTATCGATGTAGACGCAGCGATAATCGCTAATCGAATTTAAATTTCGAATGGAATAATCTTAAATCGTTAAGCTATTCTTCACTCTACCGATATTTGATCCATTATGTACATTACTTAATACCCTAAGGTTTTATGTCATCGTCTGTGATCCCTCATTACATGTAAAAAGGATACCGATTCAAATCAAATTTTTAAAGGACCTCCTTTGCCTTCAATTTACGAGAATTTTAATTTAAGCTTTCGCGTAGAACCGAACATTCTGTTTTACAAACTTTTTTGATCGAACCTCACTTTTCACCCGCAAAGTTTGATTTCCAGTCAAACTTTTCCGTAATTTCCTTTTCCAAATCAATGCAACTCTGTGCCAGCTAAACATTCTTCCGTTAAATCAACCCTCATTAGTAACTCGTTTATACATAATCGTTTAGTTATAGTAATTAATATTGTATTTCAACAAATTATACATGTCAACATTAATCTGTATAACATCCTAGTCAACATCACATTTTTTTAAATATTTGATAATGGAAATTTCAGTCTGCGCCCAAAAGTTTTTTTTTTTTCGACATTTAAACCTATTAATTCGAAGAGCACAGTAAGCAAACAAAATACATTTGCATTGATCCAGAATTATTATTTAAATATTTGTAATAATATTCAAAGGAACCAAAATAAATACAAAAACCTTAACACCAAAACTCCGGACATCACCTAAAATTTCCACTAACATTCGACTTAACTACAATATGTAAATTTATTATAATTTAATGTCTTAAGACTTTGTTATGGTGACGTGTGCGTTTCAAACACGTATTTAAGTTAATTACATTATCAATTATAATTACAAATCGGCAATCTAATAATTAGTTCTCTCATACTTTTGCCGCTCACTGGAGGCACCTAGTAGTCGGTTCATTGCACGATGATATGCGGTGCCGATAATAGGACAGCCACTGTCGCGATGATTGTGAAAAGTGTGAACACAAACAGGCAAAACCTGGGGACAAAAGTAACATGTCAGAACCATAAGCATGTCGAACAGAGTTGGGCACAGGACAGCCCTGGGGAACTCCTAGAACCAAATATTAGAAAACCTCAAAGTTTATTTAACAATAATTAAATTCAGATTTACAATAATATGAATGTACCTACTACAATTTGAACTTGCACATCATTTATAAAGTTCATAATAAGATGTTCACATTACACGTTGTACCATATTTAAATGTCAGGTTTCAAGTCAAATGCCTTGTCAAGATCCGTAATGCCTTACCCTAACCTAACCTAACAATAATACAAATCAGTACTAATTTCAGTCCTCGGAAAATCAGATTGTACTTCTAAAAGCGCTCCCTACTTTATTTTTCTTCGCCATTTAAAGCTGCTTGTTTGAAATTCAAAATGTATATCCGTGTGTCGGATTTCCTACATTTTAGTTTGCATTTTAAAATGAAGACTGTACAAAATTGAATTTCAGTTAAAAATCCCAACTATATACGTCATGTCAGGACTTTTAAAACAACGCATAAGGCTTTGCAGCCAAGCGGTCTATCCTATCTGCCGGGTGCAGCCAGAGAGCATTAGCTGATTTTATATCACCGTACGTTGAACCTAGATATTTTGTCCGCTCGGTGCGTTATCCTTAAGCATACAAGACAGAGACGGGCTAAACAGGAGGATAACCATGTTACGTTGTAGTGACCTGTTCCCATATTTCATTCTTTCTGAATAAACTATTGCACATGTGCAGCTTACATATAAAAATTAAAGGTAGGTACTCAGTTGGCAGGAAGGTTGTTAGTCGACCATAAAACTGGCAGGTTACGAGCTTATTCACTGCTAATTAAATTTTGTGTGGTTTCTACAGCTATTTCATTTACTTTACTATTTTATGAAGTTCTGTATTTATTGCAATACTGTACACTTAACCAATAACTAGTAGTTTTCATGGGTTTTAATTCTAAATCTTATTACAAGCACCTACCGGTTTATTTCATATTCATAGTAGCATTTAAATACAACACGACGTGAATGTATTTTTTTGCTGCATATCCTGCTTTTGCTTCCAACTTTACATAAAAGCTCTGACTTTGCTAGAGGATATAAACTCAACTATTTTATATCTCGCCCATGACACAACACATGAATAATTTCAATGATGTTTTTGTGCCACCAAGTTTTAAATTAAGAATAGCGCTAACATATTCATTCTGTCACAAATTGATTTACTTCTATTGAAACACGTTTTTGAAACACGTTTCCGAACATTCACAAAACTATCGTAATTTAAATTATCTTCGTACTGCTTCCTTTTCCGTTCTTTGACCAACATTAAGCAGATGCACTGAAATTGATTACAAAACAAAAAGTTTCATACAAAAATATTTGCTACAAAAACGTATTGTTCCACACGGAAATGAAATACCAACCTCATTCATTTAAGTACAAAACAAAAGCCCGGTTGCTGGTTAATCCGCCTTTATTGTGAAAACAATACATTCATAAATCAATGAATGTAGTTTTACCATATTCATTAATCAATTCGCTGGAGCTTTTCGGATTTGGGTAAATTGCGAATTGAATCGAATAATTTCTTTATCCTCGATATTATAGTCCCTACTTGTTCTGTGGTTTCATATATTATGTATGGTCACGTTCTATTTACTCTTGAAACTTTTCCCTTATATGTCTCCTTCGTTATGAAGGGAATTTAAATCGTTTAACGCCACCGAAGAGTGTATTATGGTAAAACGCTGTAATTTTAAATGGTTAACAATTAAATATAGAATGATAGAAGCTCACCATTACACAGTTGTGGTGAGAACAGGGTCTACTACCATAAGCATAAACAGTTTTTGAAGTTACCTGCCGTGACATAAACCTCTCTAAGAGGACATCAGGCATAAATCACTATGTGAGGCCAGTGACAGTTGATCGGTGCATATGTACTATTATTTGGTTCCATGTATTCTTACCTGTCAACAACCATCGCTGCGAACTTCCAATCGCTGATCAGCTCAGCTTCCTCATCTGCCTTCTTCATCCTCGCAGTTATGAACTGCAACTCCCTCAGGATGAGATGAAGTTCTCTGTGGTGGCTCCCCAGCCCGCCGCCCACGTCTTCCATAGTGGACGGACGGACAAATGACCGACGGAAATCCGACCGGAATATTGAGCACCTAAATCGATATAGTGAGATTGGAAAAAGTGTATTAGCATAGAAATGTCCGTTCAATGAGACTTGATTTTGAGATTTGAAAAACTGATTCAAGAATCTAATTATTTGATGAAATGATAAAAAAGAACAGTATACCCATTAGAGTATTGAAGAGATTTTAAGCAGCAAAATGTTGTAAAATAATTAATGGTATTACAAACATTCCGGTAACGATACCTGATGTTGCACTACGTCTCACTTACTCAATAGTCTGAATAGTAATTATTGTCTTATAAGCTACGCCTTTAACTCACCCTGGTCCTAAATTCCCAGTCGATGCTGTACTATTTGGAGGTGGAGGGCCATGCCTGAAGTCATCATCTATATCTAGCACATTTGCTAGCAGAGACTTGGATGACCGCTCCTTAAGCTCTAGCTCCCTCATTCTGGTATTCATCATTATTGTTTTTCTTGTTATTTTCTTCCCTGGCCTCGACATTCGAAGTATCCACGGCAACCATTGCAGGAACACTGATTTTATCTGCCAACGAAAATAATACATGAGGCCCTGAGAAAGTAATAGTATGCAAGGGATCAGTATGAGCAATAATTCTTTGTAAATCTTCAAATATTTCAAAAATTATGGAATTATAGAATTGGCAATGGGTTTTCATCAAATACTCACCCACTGTGGCATCTCATGTATGTCTGCAGTTCGATGATGGTAATTGAGTACGACTACTGTCAGCACCACTGACGACGCTACCATAAACATGATGCAGTTGAAGTATGTTCCTGTTACATAGAACACGTAGTTTTATTCGTTGCGGGGTACGAGTTTATGTAGATGATGTATTACTTTACGTGGGAGATAAGCGTAAGAGTACTTTCAATTTACATTACTGATTTCAAATTTGAGCAAGATTTTCAATTTATACTTTTGCATTTTTACACTTAATTTATCTAAATACTTGAACAAAGGGATGTTGTGCAAAATCACATTTTTTTATTTACATCTTATATCTAAGGTGACAGACAAACACGAAAAATAAAATGAAAACGGCAAGGAGAAAATTAAGTACTTTATCTTACAGTTTTATAATTACATTTTTAATTGCAATATCACGTGGTTCAAAGCTATATGTCATATCTAATTAACAATGACACAGAAAGCCACATTCATGCATTTTAATTGTACATGCGATGTTCTAATCTACATTTAGATGAGTTTTAGCTTTTATGCGTTACATTGACGGTATCCACTTTAATGAGTCAACGTTTTATGATATTCTGTCGTGTCTGTCAACAAAAATAATCTGTTTTAAATTCAAAGTGTGATAAACACGACAAATTATGGCTCTTATTTTCTTTATCACCTATTTTTATTATTTTATGCCAAAGAAAGTGCCTGTCACTTGATTACTTTCAGCATTATTGTCAATTGTTTCTTTTGGACAAGCTCTTTCAGTTTATTATTTAGTATCTCTTGTAACGATGTCGAAGTTAATCGAAAAGGAATAAACATATTCAAAATGTAACTAACAGTACACGAGAAGCAACTTTGACAAAGGAATTCGCTATTAATAAGAAAAACTTTTAAAATTAACTTAGAACATTTAGATGTAAAAGACAAATTGTAATTCCATTGTGAAACTAATAGCAAAATTCAAACCGAACACACTGGTCAAAGTTTTATCTCAACAAATCTCTTTGTCAAAGGTTTCAATAAGTTTTATCATTTTGTCAATTACAGGCATAGTAACAGACCCGGCAAAGTTGAGACCCGAAGTTCACGAGATACTTGGAGGCTGGACCCTCACTACCCGCATCCACTTTGTTGCTTTAAACTGTTGTTTAACTTTAAATCCTGCTTTTAAACTACAAGCAATTAAGTATTTAGAAGCTCTTTTAGATAAGGAGTACGGTAATATTCGCCGTTTTAATTTTCTTTCAACCATTTCAAAATCATGCTCGAAGCTGACGTTGGTAGTCGCGTGTCCGTCGGCTGTCTACAGAAAGGCCAATAATAAGTAAAACAAAGTAAGTAAAAGAGATTCGAAAATGAAATTTTAATGAATGGACCAAGAAGTAATGTAAGATTATTTTAATACATTACAAGAAGATCAAGTGCCAGTATACTCAGGAAATAACCTTTAGATAGACTCAGTTTAGCTACGTATTTCAACAGCACGAGTTTAAAGTGCAATAACTCTATTTCAAGTGTCGAGAGAGCCGCAAGAGCGCTGTAAAAGCATAGATCAGTCTCCAGAGACGGCGAAACTCTAAAATGCAAGTTGAAAACAGAAAAATATAAGATACTATGCGCTCTCCTTCAAAAATTCAAGCAAAAATATCTATTTAGATCTTTGTTAAGTTGGTGTTTCATGAATGAGTAGAGGGACATTTTAGGCGAAACTCCCCAAAATATTCCTCAAGCTGCATTCTCTTTTAGGAAAGAAAAATCTAGTCATCATTATTTTATGTTTCAGTTATTTAGGAAAAAAATAACAAACGCGTGGTACTCTTCTCACCTATTAGGGGGATCGCCTCAGAGGTTTTTGTGATGACGTGTCCCACCAATAGAGAGAAAACAGTTTGCGACAGGAGGATTGTAACACCTGCAAAGATCAATATAAACTATGAAACAAAATGAAATCAAAATGTTCTATTTACATTGGTTAAACCTATGGTACCATCCAGTCTATACGTCGTCGTTAGATCTCGTCCTGTTTGTGTGCTGAGTCGGTATCAGGGGCTCAAGTGAAATCATAAACGAAACATAGGGATAGTCATGCAAACACTAGAGGGTTTTATCACTGGCGTTTTATCATTATTATTAACATTTTTCATTTATTTGAGGAGAAGGGTTTATTAGAAGTTTTAGCTAAAGTTACACCACCCTCCAAGTATCCAAAAACCGCGGCTTTAAGCCTATGGATATAAAAATATTTCGAAGAAACAATAACATTCAAAATAAACACCCAATACAAATCGTACACCATGGAATCGATTACGTAGGTAGCGAACTCACATATATACTTGAAGATGATAAAAATACAAGTGTAAACACTTAGAATAAAAATATGGTAACTTACCTTTAGCATCCACTATCAATTAAAGCTCTTGACAAAGTAATAATCACATGCCATGCCACTTAAATTTGAAAGTTAGTATCATTACAGAAGTGTATCGATTAAATAAACAAAATAAATGAGAAGTCAAGTGTTTAAGCTGAAGCGAAGAATCACGGAATCGATTCCAAGATTTTAACCGAAATCACTATAGGAAGATACCTAAAAGAAGAATTACCTTCACAGTTTCTTTTGTTGGACTATTGCAATTTACTCTTCAATAGAACGAATTCTTGTATTAATTTATATTAAGCAAAAGCATTTTTACAACGTCTAGTAAGAAATCGACGTCATTTAACGACAGACAATTAAACGAAAGCTTGAAACCACTTAATAGCAGCCATATGCTCACAACAATTTAAAATTAACTTTAAACGTACATAATTTACTCCTTGTAATGTTTAAAATAATTATTAATTATTCATTTAAAAAAAAAAACAAAAACAAAATGAGAGCTTTAATAAAATTAAAAATAGTATGAAGTTTGAAATAAAAGTACCAGGACAACATGAATATGAAGAGAAAATAAATGTGGGAGACAAGCGGGATGGACAAACGGTGTGGGTTAGGTTTGGGTAGTGTACCTAACAGGGGGATAGCGTCGGAGACCTGTGGCAGAGTCTCAGCTACCAGGTTGAGGAACACCGTCAGCGAGAGAAGAATAGTGACTCCTGCAATCAAACACATGGTTAACACCCCTACTGAAGTTGATATCGTCTATCAACCTTCCAAAGTGTTAGATCATCCTTGTCGTTTCCTAAGCGAGACAATAGTGAATGATGACAATATCGAAATGATATCTACACCAAGAAACACTTACCGTCTTTATACGTCTGGATCTTTGCGGCAAACTAACACCGACACAAACAGTCATACCACACTCTAGACAATCTAATATTCATTTCAGTGCACGCTGCTTCCGAACGGCTCTTAAAAGTTTTATTACCCCTTTGGTACGTTCAACAAGCTGTATAGCGTGAATTCTTGGCTTTTACGGTTACACGTTTATTATTTCTGATTAATTCTCGCCTCCACAATGTAATATTAAATGGTTCTTGTTGCTTTTATCGTTGGTTTGGGATGAATATTAAATGCGTTTGCAATTCTTGTTACGATTTTTAATATTTTGGATTGGTTTTCTTGCGTTGTTTCCTTTGTGAGTTTGATTAATTTTCGGAATTTGAATGGAAAAAACATCAGCTGTTACAAGATTAATGTTCTTGGTTGGTTTTCAACGAAAACTTTGACATAGGTCATAGATACTTTTAAGCCACTTATATGTCTCTATTTATTTCAGAGACCTTGAAATTTACCTACATCTCACTTACAGACCGTGCAATATAAAGTTTTACGTAATACACGGCGACGGTCAAACCTAGCCCCATTATACTTCCTTGAAGAACCCCATTAATCTTTGTATTCAAAACATCGGTAGCAGCGTGCACTTTCCACCAGCATTATATCCTACAGTGCGGTACCTATTAATGGCACTGCATCAGACGTGGACGGCATCTTTTCTGCGACCAGGTTCAGAAACACGGTCAGCGACAACAAGATTGTCACACCTGTCGACCGGCCAATATATGGGTCAGTAAAAATTTCTATCAGTATCAAGTAAATGAAACGCTACAAGTAAAACCAAAACTCTCGATTACCTCTAACACTAAATGCTTGATAGCATGTAATAAAAGCATTCTACTGTTTTTCTGCTTGGTCATTATCTTGAATAGCTACCACATTTTCGTCGACATCATCATTAGTACTGCATTACTTGAAGTAGTTTCATGTCGTGCTGTTGTTAAAGTACACTATACAACAATTTAATTTATCAAATGAAACTTTTCTACCAACAAAAATTCAAGTCACAATTTCAGCGTTACCACATACCATCACGCAACATTATCAAGAACTTGAACAATTTACTAAACATTCCCTAACATTTGGAAGGAAGGAACTCAACCGTGAATGATACTTGAAATCTGACTCCGAACAAGGCCAATTTTCTAGTCTGTGCAATAATAATTCTAACGCCTCCTTCAAACGCTCCCCCATTAAATTTAAGTACGTTCTTAGTTCCAGTAGAGCTGCTTTTAAATACTCAAGTCTCATCGCTTATAATTAAATTGTAAAACTGTCTTTTATGGACCATGAACGATCTTTAGTTACAAATTATTGAAGCACGCTGTTTGTCGGATTATTCCTCGTTTGTAATCTCTCAGTCTCTCCATTGATTGGGTCTCTGGAGACAGCTAATTTTGGTTTCGTCGCCAGCTAGCACAAAAATAATTCTTAAAAAAACCTTATTAAAACGTTTTCTCTCAAAACTACTATAACACCATTCACCAACATAACCAGGGCAATATTAATTATAAAACGCTAACCCACTTACAGTAAAGTCTCCCTCTACTGTTGACACATATAAAATTTACTGCAAACTCGAACGTACATCAGCACTTGTGCTACATACGACTGCGATACGAATATATGCACATTGTGGCCTTTTCAAGATAAGAAAATGGAACACGATTTTGCTCCGTTCTTCCGTACCTCTTTTGCTTGCTGTACGTCCCGCGTTATTCACTTGTCAACAAAGCAGATTTTCTTCGGAGAATGTTGAATATTTTAATGCAAGTGAATTATCTAGTTTCGTACAAGATAGTAAGATACTTTGGTTCGATTGACCGTCTCGTTGGTTTTACAAAGTCTAGTTAATAGTTGCAAGCGTGGCAACTAAACATGTCTTGATGTGGGTTGCATTGCAGGCAGCGGAAAATCGCATTGGGTTTTCCAGAAGCCCAGACTCTCTTCTTCTCTATAAGGAACTTAACACTGGTGGTACATGGGTGTACAAAACACCTCTACCTAATTTATTGAGTCTTATTTGCTAATTAAAACACAGTTTACTGACCGAGAGTAAGTTTTTCTCCGGAATCCGGTGGCAGTGTGAACCCGAGGAGTGCCATCGAAGAGATAAGCACGCACGGAACGATGAGGTTGAAGAAGTAGTACAGGGTTCTTCTCCTGATCATGATGGTGAATGTCACGTCGACGTAAGGCTCCGGGCAGCACGCGTACGTTATCGTGTTCTTTTTGCCTGGCATTCCTGAGGGTTGGAAAGTCAGTAGAATATTGGTAATCAATAAATGAAGAGTCGAAATTAAGTCGAACTAAATAAAATGTTATGTTGATGATAATTTAGTAAAAGATGAACAAAGTAATAGAGTTATCAACAGAAAAAAATGGTAGAGAGAAAGATGCACAATGACATGAGATGTGACTGTTTTCAACAGTACCTCGTTAATAGCCATGAAGGATTTGTATCTACTATCATAACTCACCTATTAGATACCACTCCCCGTTTGTTATGAAGTCCGACAGGTCACCGCCTGCCTCATCTTTTAGCACCAGATCCAACTGTCAGGGCGAAACACGGTGTAGTTTGACACATTCAACAAGATGCACTAATGCCCTAACTCATACAAGGAAACATGCCAAGTATACCGAGATAGTAGGACCAAATGAACGAAGAATATCTTCCATTATTCGCTTCGCAATACCGACTTGTTCAAGCAATATGATTGCTGTTGAGGAAGCAATTTTGTAATGAAATGGTTCGTCATTTCTCTCTCCATCGTCCTTTTCTTTCCTTCCTCTTGCATACTTTATTGGATAAAAAAAATCAGCAGATTTTAAGTTATAAAAGTCTTGAAGCCTGTTATTTGCTATCGGCTTAAATCGACTTACTTAATAACTGTCTGGAATCATTTGATCCTGCCATCTTTAGGTATTTGAAGTTTCTCGTAAAATAATATATACCTTGGACCGAAAGGGAAATGTGAGAACCTCTAAATGCAAGACAAGGAAGGGGATGCAAGAGCATGCTTTAAACAATTGGAAAATATCGCCGCCATACGGAATTTTATTAATTTAATTCTAATAGACTACTAAGAAACAACTAATAAAAAGCAAATAGGATTTAACAAATACTTAAGATAGGGAACAAATACTACAGTAAAGAAAAAAGATTAAAAGATAATATCCATTGGATAAAAGATACAAGCTAAAGAGCATTTAAAAGACTAAAACCTAAAACTCTGCTACAAAAAAGAGCAGAACTCCAAACGCTAAACTAAGTATCGTTCAAAGCCAGACATTGCCAGTAATGAACGAAGCTAAACCAGTTTCCTCAAACCACGTCAGACTTCAAATACTAAAACTACTCATTATAATGAAAGTTAAAATAATACGAGGACACAAAGGCAAAGTTAGATTAAGTCTATAACTAACACGTGGCGCGAGACTGGAGTAATGAGGTCTGAGGCGCGGCCCAACTCCGGGACACTACGGAATTATTCAAGAAGTTATCACTCAACGTACACGATATTTATGACAGCTTTTGTTTTATATTTTACTCGAGTTTTCAGACTAAAGAGGACACTTTGTAAAGTAATTTTGAAAGGCATTGACGCGAAACTTTTACATACAAAATAAGAATTTTTAATATGTTGCTTTGATACTTAAAATAAAACTGCGAGCGCGCGAACGTTACAATATATTTTATTTATAAAGCTATCCGCTAATAAAAATGTTATGTTTGACGGTGTTCGACAATTTACAAAAGCTTGTGATTTCGGGGCAGCCGGTCATTTGTAAACAAAGCGACCGTAGCCCGGTCAATCGGTTTCAAACTGTACCTACAACACTTCAACATTTGTACCCATCAACCGAATTGCTGTTCGGACAGAAATCAATCGGGTGACAGAAATAAAATACATCTATTTTTTATAAAACGTCGCATTTAATGGTACAGACAATATTTTTATTTGTGCAACAGAATCTGCGACGCAAAATCACAACGAGACAACGTGAGTGAACTCTTGATCGAAAATCAATACTTACATTCTGAGACTACCATAAATTCCGATAAGAGCTACAAATGAATAAATACATCTACAAATACTTGTGTATCTATTGCAAATTCAACATCTAAAGAAATAAATAGAAAAACGTGCATTTAAATTATGTAAACAACACTTTTGAAAAAAAAATTCTAGGTACTAAAAGAAAGACATTAATCTAGGCTACAGAATAGAAAACGGATTGAAACATCTGAATGTATGCTAAATTATTCGAAACATTTGAATTTATTTTATTCAAACATTGCTGTATACATATTCGTATACATTCTAGAGGTGACCGTTTTAATGGCGCCGAAAAGTATTTTCACCTTTATAAGCAGGTTTATGAATAGTATTAGTAAAATATTTAATACGCTGTATTAATTTACGTAGCCTTATGTAATCAAATAAGTGAATTCCACAAATTGGAAAGATATTTTCAAATAGTCGATAACTAGGTCTTTTCAGCCTTCGAGAGGAATATCTCAGAACTGTTCAGAGTACTTTTTTGGTTTATTTTTTGAGTATTTATAATTAGTAAAAATACTAAATTAGCCAGTTTCTCCGAATTTATATGGTTTATGCTAATAAACCGAATTTAATTATTTACATTTTACAATCTAAATTCGCAACATTATAAAATGCCTCAAAATAGACATAAAATGTTTTTAGCAGAAAGGGTATGCTGTGGTTATATTTCCTGGAAATATTTAATGAAGCTTTTCACGAACTGCACAATAATTATAATTTCCGATAAACTTGAACACAATGGAAAGTAATTTACAAAATAATTTACTATAGTGTTACGGTATTCATTTAATATTCATTGTCACATATTACACTATAATTAATTATGGTTTTGCGTGAAACCGGTATTTTTAGTGTAACGAAAATTGCAATTGCTTTGATTTAGTATAACCATTCATAGTATTTTAATAAACTTTCCTGGCATTCAATGGGCTATGATTATCAAATATTGACCTAAACAGAAAATTATAAGCGAAATGACGCTTCGAATAATTTAGCAGAATATTCAATTAAACTTAACTTCATTTAATTAAATGAAAGATAGAATAAAACTTTATACATACACATCGTGTGTGCTCACATGCTCACACACACATTGATAAACGATATACACACACACACACACAGAATGCTCACACTTTACAGTCTATCCTGTAAAGTGTATTACACTTTGATACATTTTGATTGAAACAAGATTTTATCATTGATTATATTTACACTCAATGCTTTTTTATTCATGTTTAGGTAAAATGAACCCCACATCAGTAATGACGAGTGCCAATCAAAATGTTAATATAAATGTTGTAATAAAATACATATATACACACAAATATTCTACAGAATTTTCCGTATGGCGGGTTAATAATCGTTTTTTTGTTTGTTTAATTATTAGTGACTTTCTTCCATCATTTATGTACAGTGCTAATTTTTTGCATCATGCAAAATAGTACACACAAAACTGGATATGGAAATATCCTAGGTTTCTCACATGGTTCCCTTAGATTTCGCCCTAAACTAACTTAATCCTAAGATATCTACCTAACTATACTATCTTATTCTTAGCTATCTAACCTGTACTTTATCCTAATAAGATTAATTCGCGCGATCTTTTAATGTAATTATTCCAGCCACGGCTCTTATTTATAATGTTATTGTGTAATTAAATCTTGTTAATTTAGAAGTAATTAATTGTAATGAGGCTCGAGTTATCTGCTCTGTTAATGAGAAGATGTTTGTTTTACTTTAAGACTTTTAGTAAGCAGTACTTAACTATTAACTTGTTTTACGGTTACAGAGACACCTGCCTGTCATAGATACATTATTTTATTCGGTCCATAGTATTTTAATATTGAATTTTATATCTGTGGTCACATCAGTGGACTAAAGAGTTTCTATGCTTCTATTTTTTTGGAGAACTTTTGTTACTTTTTTTGGTACTTTGACCATAAAATTCAGCCAGTAATTTGAAACGTACGCTTTAAGACGTGTGTGGTTAAGTCAGCGTAATATAGCTGTAATAACTTTGCAAACACAAATTTAATGTTCTATCTCAAATTTCATAGTACAAGTCTCATGTTAATTTCCCTGCCTTTAAAATAAAACAGAACTTGAGACTAAGTCAACATTAGAAACATAAATACGGCTTGATAATCTTCAGTTAAAATATAAAGCAGACAGGTAAATCCGTAACGTGTGTTTAACTAAACTTCGTTCAAGATGTTTACCTAGGAGAAACGAGAATCAAAGCTATACTACGGTACAAGTGAAGGTTCGCTCAAACCGGTGAGGATAAATTATGGACCAGCTGCGGACATCGGACACTTACAGATACTTTGGTAAATTATTTGTTAGTGTCCGGTAATAGGAGCCGTGTTCACATTTTTTCCGTACCACCTTGACCAAACCTCAAAAAATGCTTACCTATTAAAAAAACGTGACGATTCGTGATTTGAAATTCGCGAATGAAAAATAACATTAAAGAATCGAAATTCAAAATTGTTCTTTTT
Organism: Xestia c-nigrum; assembly: GCA_916618015.1. NCBI lineage: Eukaryota > Metazoa > Arthropoda > Insecta > Lepidoptera > Noctuidae > Xestia > Xestia c-nigrum. The sequence goes on along the minus strand of OU745245.1, from coordinate 3,707,250 downwards.
TTAGTCAGAGATGAGAGTAGATCTTTTAAAATCGCGAGTGAAGGAACCGTGGCTGATTCGAAATTCAAAATTCTTCTATCTTTTTTTACGTGTATAGAGCCAGAGAAACTAGTGAGTGAAATAATATGAGATCTTTAACGTTCTAAAGTTTCTACCTGATTGCCATCATATGTCCAGCTACCAAACTTCATATCACAGTGTTGGTCGTCGAAGGGAAACCACGTGATGTCTATCTTGCATGTGCTCTTGAATATGCCAGGAGGCACGTACAGGCAACTGCCGTTGTTTCTGACCACCACGTTGGTCTGGTATGTCCCGTCAAAACCCTCGTCAGCACTATGTATCAATACAAATTGTGTCATCAACTAACTGTATGTTTTTAAACATTTTTGAATGTTTAATAACATTGTTGTATAACATTTCATAATCATCTATCATTAAATCGAATTACATAAAAACGTTTAGCTACCACATCTAATGGTCAGCTAAAATATTAAAGTCACTTTTTTCCATCTTTAAAAAAATGTTGCCATACTTCAAAATTCCACAGCTAAATTATGCTCGATTATTTTTCAAAGTTCCATTCATTCACTAAATAACAAATGAAGGAACACTGATATAAATAAATGATTTAGGTACAGAATTTAACAGAAATAAATTAGATGTAGGTTCTGACCCTCATCAAACCCTTACAATTGAAAACGAATGCTGGGTACTAAGAGCATTCTTTGATCAGCAGTAATTTCATTAAAAAATCCTTTGAACACATTGCATGTGTTTTTCTATTCATTAAAATGTACTTATCATTTAAATTATCTAAGGTTAAAAATATACATTTTCGTTTAAATTAACTTAGATAGAAATGAAGTCGGCAAAGCGTCAGTGAGATCGCGTGAAAATAAGAATCAATATCAAAGAAAACTGTTTTTCTAATGATGAAGAACGTCATGTTAATTTAATTTAAATCAGAAGTTTTAATTAGATACAAGCCATTTTATTTACTTATTATTAAAGCTATATATATCTAAAGCGAAATGTGCTTTTATAATTAAGCGTTTATTTTTATGAATTATTTATTTGTAAGTGCTTCGGATTCATCTGGGACGCTATTTATTATTAAAAATGTGCTGTCATTGACAAAGTTGAAATTAGTATAGATTTTATCATTGACTGCACTAACGTCATCCTCTCGCTCACCAGAATTAGAAAAAAAAAAGCTCTTTTCAAAAAAGTGTTGCAAAAGGAAGAAGTTGCAAGTTACAAAAAAAAACATCTGACAAGCGAGACAATGACAGTGGTGTCTCAAATCAGCGACTAGCGTGCCATGTACGTTTATTTTATTTTTATTTGTGGCAGCACCGAGTAGGAGCTTTCAACCGCGCGAATGATCGTTACTTTTTAAATAAAATAAAAAATATATTATAAAGGGGGCAAGTACCGATCATCACATTCGGGACTATCTCCTACTGTGCTGTCACAATTCTGAAAATTATGTAGTTAAATATATTAATTTTAAAAATAGGAAATTAGGTACACGAAAAGAGTAAATGTTAATAAAGGTCATCTTAGAGCTAAGCAATAGAAAATAGGCAGAATGAAACAAAATGCTTGGTTGATGCATAATTTCAACTTACGTTAGCAGTTAGAACAAATGTTTTTTTGCTTATTCTGCTGTACAAGTTCACGACAAACCTCCCGCAGGCTTACACGTCTCCACAAAGGCCTTTATGTGCTAAATAAAGAACACGGACCTTATCGCCCACATTCATTTATCAACGTGGCCCACAATCTGATCATTAGTATTTTTCATTCAACTCCCCCTTAACGAATACCATTCTAATCGGATTTATTATTTGGCATCAAAGTAAATGTTAGCTGTGGTAGATTTAAACTTTCTTTTGTAACATTTGGGTCAGATATAGAGCCTTCTTGTGTTTTTTTGGCTGATTTGCAAAAAAAAATAGTTTCGTGTCAGAATTTTCCAAAAGGTAGCAGAAGTACCTATGGGCCAAAATGTGTACGCAAGATTATTTTGTTCTGTTTTTTATCTCACGCAGAAGTTCATTGATAAAATGTCTATATGGCTATGAAGCCATATAAACATTTTATCAATGAACTTCTAGGTTCCGAGTCTGAAACCGTCACGATCCATTTTGGAGTGAATCTAGTCGTGTTTGTTTGTCAAGTGAATGAAAACTAAGATAAGCACAACTGATAGAATTCTAATCATTAAACCCAAAGCAAAGATTCAAGATCTTGTCTGAGCTACAGTTTAACTGTAATTTGTCCACGAGTGTCCGGGGACGCGAGCCGATGAAACCAAGATACTGGTTTATACTGGTTTACACCGGCTTGTACTGGCCGTAACTAGTTTAAACTAACTTTTGGCGTTGCCATTAATAAAGGAGTTCATTTTAATTCGCTTTTGGGATTTATTTTCGGAATTAAGTTAAGTAGAGTGTTTTATGTTTGGAAGTAATTTAATGTCTACTGTAGTGATAAAAGGTTGGAACTGGGTTTAATGTTTAGCGTTACACATCAATGACTTTGGTACAGAATATTTAGAAAGTTAATTTCGGATTCCGACACCTTCAAAGTAGGAACAGAATGGTGTCTATTTTGACAAACGTGTTATATATTCTTGAGACACTCTTTTATACTATATGCAGCTCTAAATATCATAAAAGTTTATCCGTGATGCATCTGACGATGAAAAATATCTCCCCAACTAAAACTATCACCCACAAATTCAAAAAACAAACAAGATAAAATCCCCAGATAGTGAAAAGCTCAAACGTCCGTAGGCGTTCACTACAACAAAAGTGCTGTCATTCTTGCATGTAGTATTCATGGAGTAGGGACGTGCGATGTAACCACTACTTCACTAGGTATGTTAGTTGGCGTCTCGCCAGCAAATCCGTATTAACGCGGACTTCGTGTCAAACAGTAGTGTAATTCAGTGGATTGAATAAAACATGCGATTGCTGCGAATGGACAGTTTTCTTTTGTCATGTTTTTATTGAAAGGTTTGGCTGTTTCTTTTGTGAATGGAAGTATCTCTGCAGTGTTATGTCTGGCCAACTGTAACGGAGCTATATCGTTTAGTTCTCGATAGCAAGTTAGTATTTTTTTTGCGTGCACCACAATCTTTGGCCTCCAAAGTCTGTTAATGTGTAAATGAAAGCCATCTGGGACACTCTTCTGAAACCTAATATTCCTCTATTTGGCCGGAATAATTTAGCTATCAACAGTGGTTTTAATTTTACTGTCGTATACCACAATCTTGAGCTCTAAAAGTCAGTTAATTTACGAACAAGAGCCTCGACCGCTATTCATATAATATTTATGTCAAGATTCGAACACAACATCTGACAGAAGAGTAATTGTCACGAGTTTAGACTCCAACACCTGTCAGACACTTCATCACCTGAAATGTTTCCAAATGACACTTCGGTGTGACACACACCCCTTACCTTCAACAAGCCAGTCACGAAGATGGTAAACAAGGTGCCACCATCATACAGCCCGTAAATGATTTAAAAGCTTTCATAATCGAATGCTGGGTTACGGCCTACTGGCCCAGAGCCAACCGGCGCCAATATTCGCGACGTATAGCCAATATCGTAAATGGGTGAATTTTGTTTTGTTAATATGTTTGAAGTGTTGGCTGAAATATTGGTTCTGAGAACGAAGTGCAGTGCGAGTGGTGGGCTTTTTAATTAGTACTTCGAGTTTGATTATTTTTGGGCTGTGTTTACAGTTTAATTAGAGATCAGTAAAGTTTTGAGTTTGAATGTTAAAACCTTATTTTTGTTTAAACAAAAACAAAGTCGCTAAAACGATAAAAGCGCAGTTTCTCGTTGAAAACGAAAATTTGAAGGCATTTGATTCAGAATTTAAAGCCGTCTGTATGTTTCTCGGTAATTGTAAACCCGGAAACGGTTGTTTTTTTTAATAGGTCGACGAAAAAAAAGGCTGTTTGGAATGATGAACTGAATGTGTATTTGTTTGTGTCTCAGTGTCCCTTCCTCCATGTACAGTCGAACCCTAAGTACCAGTCAACTATCGAGTAGGTTACCTATAGCATCAACCATCTCAGTCTTATGTTGCTCTCTCCCAAGGTGAGGTAAACCGATTAACTAAGTTAGTAATCTAATGTGATTCCACTAACTTAGTCTGCTTTGGTTTGCGATGCCGCCACAACCTAAAGTGTGGAGACATGGAATGACTGAGTTTATATGCCAAACTCCACACATCATGTAGTCGATAAAATTGATGAAATCTCAGGAAAAATAGAGAAGGGAAGACTTTACTCTATATAGAATAGAATAGAATACTCTTTATTATGTACACCATAAAAATATAAATACAAACATTTTAAACACTTTACAAGGGGTGACACAATGGGCGGTCTTATCGCTAAAAGCTATATTGTGAGAGATCCGTTTTTCCCAAATGTAGTGATGGCACTGCACGAATTCCCCGAATGTTTCGCATATCTTAACTACTAAGAGACTACATGGGCATTGTTATGCATAGTAACACTAAATATTTAAAACTGATTTAATTTAAAAGTAAACAGCTGATTTGTATTCAATTTTCTTGCGATCACAATCTTTATGCTGTTCTGTGCCAAATGTATCCCGCATTATCCTGGGGTTAACACAGACACTGGTGTCAGAGTATATGTTAATAAGATATAAAACGTCGACTTATCAAACACTTACTTGCTAGTCAAATTATTTTATGAGAGACGAATTATATAAATGTATTCGCTTTACAAAAACTCGTGTTGAAAAATGTTGTGAATTTGACGAAACAATACCTGAGCACTTTCATTTCTTTGACTTGAAAACGTACAAGATTGAAAAAATCAGTTAGGGCTTTTTTTAGTCATAAGTTTTATGCATTGCTCTTAATTACTTCTAACGTCATTATCACTATTACTATCATGTCGTCACTATCTGCAATATTTAGCTCATAAATAACTGGAAACATATTTATCCCAAACTGCAAACATACCAACATTTCAGGTACATCCATATTTCCCTCACAGTTATTTTCCCAAGGTGTACTTTTCCTCGATCTTCTCAAGGCTGTACATTAATTATGTTGCCTCCAACTCCAAGTGAAATTGTGAATCACCTGCACGTTACGAATATCATACGCCCATAGCGCGTGTGACGGGAGAAAATGAGCGCGCTGAATGAGCAAATCTTTTTCGGCGTATTTTGTACACATCGCAAAAAACGTGAATGAAAATCTACACGGATTTTTGCTTAGAAGGAGAGAAAATATATTAGGTACGTCTATTAGCTCTGCGATTTGATTTATTCAATGGATTTTCTTTTGTTTTTTTTACTTATAGGCAGATACTTGATTCATGATCTATCCTTTCCCTGTCTGTTGCGTATGTTCTGTTTTTATCCTCTGTACTTAATTCAACATCCCATAAATAAGTCCATACAAAGCAAAGTGTAGCATAAAAACACCCATAAATTCCTTCCATTTAAAACATTCTATTAGCAGATTGCAACCCGTTTTCCCGTAATCGCATCAACAAATCACGTATAAAACTTTTATTTACAAAAAGAATAGTTGACTGGCGGACTTCCAAGCTCAGTTTCACCATTTAAATCTGTTTTACTGTTCAAACTTAAAAGTCTGGAAAAGTTGAAAACCGGCCAGTTGCTAACACCGATGGAGCGGTTATGTCCTCATTACAAGAACCGAGTCTGCAACTCTGCAATTTACCCGACCTTTATTTTAATTCGGATGCCTGTCCAAATCTCGCTTTAAAATCTTGGGAGTTTTGTTCGGGTAATGTTCGTGTTAAAGCAACAGATAAATTAAAACGTAGCCGTAATGTATTACCGTTAATGTAATTTTGGTTAATGTCGCAGATTTTCCTTGTATCATTAAGTGATATTTATAGACGCTTGTCTGTGTTTAAGGCACCATTAAATCATGAAAGAACATCCAAAAGAAAATCTTATTACAGAGAGTTAGAAACAAAAAAGGGAGCAGTGAACACCATTGAAAGTGGGAGAGGTCATATACCTCTCTGGAATAAACATTCCAGGGAGCATTAGCACAATAAATAATGTAGATAGCGACTGAAGAAAAAACTAACAGAACAGTAAATCTACTATCTCGGTCTCCATAATATCATATATTGTATGGCATCGTTAAAGTAGTAGTGTTTGAGCCATAACTGCTTATCCGTGGATGTTCGTAAAAGTTATCGGCCTAAGATATATGTCTATAAACGTCTGGCTTCCGACCAGGTAAGTGCCGATAAACATGGAACACACTTAACATTAAATCATGTGACACTAGGTTTATATCATTTGCTTCTTAACGGTGTAATGAATAACATGTTTGGCGCGCCGCCAGATGGCGCTACTTTCCGCGGACGTCTGTTTCTCGAGAAAATTTGTTTACCGTTAACGATGTTTGAACGACGCGACTGCATTTTAATTTGGAAATATATTGTATGATTATATTACTGTGTTCTGACTCCACAAATTGCATGTTGCAGAGTCGATGTCGTGGAATGGGGCACTTATTTCGAAATTTGTCGCAGATGGCTTCATTTTAAGTGAACAAGTTTTGAAATTAGAAATCCTAAGCTTGGAATACTCGCCAGTGTTCAGCTATAATTAAAATCTTCTGGTTTTGAAATGTAAAGTAGTCTGGTGAAATATTTCTTCCCCTCAAACGTTGGGACGGACATTAAGGAAATTTATAATTATTTTGTCCGCATATTTCAGTAAGTTGAACTCTCTAGTGAGGTTTAAGCCCCGTAATTACTTACAGTCACTTTAAAATAATTTTCACCAACCTATAAAGTAATTAGAACTGAAAAATGGCAGGAACGTTTCAGTATTTTATTTACGGTTCTACGTGTAAAATACTTCGTTCACTTCGCCACTAACAATTTTTCCGTTTTTTTCTCGAGAAAAAAGTGTATTTAACAAAAAAAAATACTGTTTACTGAATAAATTTACCTTTCAAAATATCATACCAACACTTCTGAAAATCTTTTTGAAAGTAGAATATAATCAAGTATCCCATTGTTTCATCCGTTGGGATAATAAAAACAAACTCTTTATTTGTCCCTTCCCTTTAAAATAATTAACACAGCTTTGTTGCCAAAAATTACAGAACATTACAAAAAATTGCTACCCCCATTAAAACCCCTCAACCTTATCTGGGATGAATTTTAAATTAATTCAAAATACCAGTAGGTACTGTTATTTTGTTATTTATAGTCTGAAATTACTGTAGAAATCCACAGCGAAAAAAGCAATATACAGTTTCTGAAATTGAAAGCTTTAAAAAATGAAATTATTGGGTTAGGTAGCATACCCGTTTTTTATACTCTCACCTATTGTACATAAGCACGTCCGGTTTCCACAGCTTGTTAGGCGTGATCCTGAGGTCCTTGACCCCTCCATATTCACTGTCGTTCCACCTCAGGTTGTAGTCATTCCACTCCTGCACATCAATACACAATCAGAAATATCATCGTCAACACAAATGAAGGTGCGAGCAAAAATATTGGAGCATTTCTGATTTTGAAAAATGAATGCAGTAAAAAATTCGGGCGTGTACTGATTTTAAAAAAGGTAAGTGACAAATGGAAGCAGTTCTGATTTCAAAAAGTGACATAAAAATTGAGGTTTTTTTTACGTGGTGATTGCAGGGTTCTCATTTCAAAAAAGTAATGCAATAAAGAGATTAACGTAAAAAGTGAAGTTTTTAATAAGGCAAACGTTAAGAATGTAATAAAAAGGTGCTAGACACCTTAAGAGGCTAAAAAACAACTTTTCAATGTCAACAGGGCAGTTGCAAAGTGCGGTGCTGTGAATTGTGAATGATAAATTGTGTTAAAATAGCGTTCTTAAGTACTGATAGCGAGAAAATTTAATACTGTCATAAATGTAATTTAATGTAGAGATTCTGTTGATACTGACATTAGAGACTGTCATTGTGTATTTTAATATTAATGCCATTTGTAATCAGAATAACTCTGAATAATTCCAGTATTTATTGTGCCAAACAGCAAAGTCCTTATTCAAAATTGTGATAACTTTCGTCCACAGTAACATCGCAGAAAACTACAACAATTTGAAACGTCAAAAATATAACTTTGTCACGGGGCTTCGACTCAAAGAATGGAATTTTACAATGTTATATAAAAATACATATCAAAAATATTCCAGTCATTCTGCTCGACAGTGAACGGAGCAATGGTGGGTGTCGTTTTTACGGCCGATCTCAATGCAAAGATTTTCTTTGGCTTTATTTTGTATTTTGTTGCTGCACTATATAACATAGTTATAATAATCCTACTTTCTCTTTAAAGTGTGACTTACTAATGACTTACAAAAACGACTTCTATAAAATTGTACAGTGATAACAAAGCTTTTGCTTTTTCCAAAATGGCGTCTCGCAGTTCAACCTTGAGAGGTTGTCGTCTAGTTAACCAGAATATGCAAAACTGTAGCACAGTTTATTATAAATGAATAAATAGCTTAGGTTTTATTTGATTCCGTTATGTATGACACACTAATATAAACTACAAAGAATTATACGTATTAATTTATTTTCAAAGGTTTTTTATTGCAGCTATACGTAGTTATATTTGAAAGTTAATTAGATACTCTGAATCTAATTAATTCTGAAATATTAATTCATACACCTAATTGAATTACTTCGCACATGAAGATTACTTTCTATTATATATTATGATATATTTCCTTTAATAATTCAGATCCAGTCAAAACACGTAAAACTTCCAGAAATCAATACACAAGAAGACTGAAAACAAACACCCATTGGTCGTGTGCGATCTTGTGTTAATAATTGATACTGTTATTCTACGGCATGTCAATATTTGTATAGAATCTATTAAGTTGGTACAAGGTGAGTCTGAGCTGTATAGCTTACATCAACATCTGTATATACGTCTTGAGAAAACAAACCTATACATCATATTCGGCGTGTAACATAAAGGGTGTAATTAAATGACTTGAACTTTATTGATGGACGAATTATGATGTTAAATAAATATTAAATTAAGACTAAATATTGTACACCATACAGGTGTATGTTACAGCGATCCTTTATAATAATCATAAGAACTGATACTTTACCTGTGACAAACAAAAAATGAATTTGAATTTGAATATTTGTAGATAATTATGCCACAGATAAAAAAACTGAAGAATTTTTGAATTGAAAACTTCATTAGGGTGTTGAGCACTTATTGGGTCAACAAAGATTATGGAACTCACATGACCGTTACCTAACGCTTCGTAGCACTCGTAGCCGATCCGCTACGGCGTAGCACTACTTGGCGGTTTCAATACCTATTCGACCCAAATGTATAGGACAGCTGTATACTTTCATACAAGTCTAAAATAAATAAATAAATATCGCTGGACATTACACACATCGCCATCTAGTGCCACACTAAGCAAGGCGTGTGTCATGACCAGACAGTTGATATACTACAAATATACTTTTTGTTTGTAATTGTACCTACATATAAACATCCATGACTCGGAAACAAATGTCCATGTTCATCACACAAACATTTGATCCTACCGGCATTCGAACCCCCGACCTTAAGAACGTAAGGCAGCTTCACTACCGCTGCGCCATTCGGGTCGTAAAAGTTTGGCATCTTTATAACCTACTACTCTACCTGATGTTAGGGTTTTTGAAGTCCGCTTGCCTTATGGGCATGCCATATAGTTAGCCTCTAGGCACACTAGTGGTCACTGGATTTTGGTTCATGGAGAAAATCATGCAGTTTGATGTTTGTAGCACATCTGTAAATATAACTACATCTTTCTGTAACACACTGTATATGTTCCCTGTTCTGTACCCTTATCGACTCTTTGTACATGTAGTATAGTACATATAAAAGGTATAGTATATACAAGAGGTATCTTACTTCTCCTACAAGGCTGATTCAACTTGTTGCTACGTTCATATTTTATGTGTCTTCAGAGTACTGTATTGGCTTTTATACCGTACCCGCTATCCTATCTCTCAACACAGCTTATTGCAGACGTCTGTTGTAGGTTTATTTATAAAGAAGTGCCTGTATTAACAAAATCTTGGCATGTTCAATGTTTTTATTGCTTTTAGAAATAGTCCAAACTGAATTCGTAAGGTTTTTTATAGGAATGAATCAGTTTTCATTTTAAACTTACTGATTTTCTGGCAGCACACAGAGTTACCAAAATGATGCCTGTTGTAAATACAATTTAAAACTCTACTCATTCTCTTTTCATTGAAATTGCCCGACAACGTCATACATAAGAAATGGGAAAAGTATATTCAGTATGACATGATTGTCTTAAACACGAGTGACAATATTGGAAACCATCTACATCATATTACCGATACTATTTCCACTAAACCAGTAGCTTCTTTCCCAAAATCATAACCTACAAAAGTATTCACAGATTCACAATACAAACACAAAATCCGGGCACCCTTGTACACGATTCCAATATTGTCATCTGTGCTCACATCCACAACAGCAACAATATCATCTCGGCAGCAACGATAACATCCCGTTCAGACTCCGGCAAAACAAAGCGGACCCTTCAAACTTCACCCACTCCTCTAATATTGCAAAAGTTAGACCCACAACTTAGCCATATCTACCTCTAGATACCAACGTATTTGCACAGTATCATATTAGATTCCCCACCAGACGACTACTTACAAATAGGGTCATAACTCCAAAACTACTTTACTGTTTTTCATAAATGTTGCTGGATCAAAGAACTGTATTTAAAATCAAAATTGGGTTAAATAAGTTTAGTTTTTGATATAATTGTAAAGATTTAGAAGGACTACTTTAAGTACTTTACTAGGTTAATAAATTTGGGCCATTTGCCGGTGTGGAAGCGAGACAGATATATAAGTAACGTTCTCTCCTGAAGGGTTTGTGTATCAATTAGATAGTTTAACGTCTTTATTGTTATCAGGCATACGGTGTAATATGTAGCAACTCGTAACTTATGGGCAACTTAAGTGCTTAAGGGATAGGTGACTATATAGGCGTATGTTGAAATCGTTCAGAAATGACAGGGGATTATCGTGCCTAGGAATTAATTATTGTCCTCTAAGTATCTGCTACAAATGATGAGATTTAGAGACTAGACAAAGTAAAAGATAATAAGTAATGTTGCAAAAATACGATTGACATGGAAACAAATAAAAAATCTGTCATTTTAAATCAATTACATCTAAAGTACCACTGTCTCTGGTACCACTAAAAACATTTTAATAATTTTCTTAACAAACCCTCAGGAGAGAACACTAACTTTGAAATTGGTAAAAGAACATGGTAACTTAGTAAATTGGTCGTTAAATTCAAGAACTTTGAAATTTAAACTTTATTTCAAAGCTCTCAAAGTTTATTTAGATAGAGCAATGTACAAATGAACTATGATTAAATTTAGAAAATTTGAGAAGAGATATTAAATTATACAATGACAATGGAAAGTTTGCATGTTTTCATAAGAAGCTCTCGAAACTTATGTTTTAAAAAGAACACAGATTTATGTATAGAAATATATTTTGTATAAAACTTGAAAGTTTTTTGTACATTTCGCAATCATGTAATTCTGCAATTATGTATACATATGCACACGACACAACACAATTACGATATACCTACAATAAATGTATACAAGAATACGATAGATAAAAAAAGAAGTATACACCATATACATCACCTCTAGGAAGCAATAAAACGTGCAATGGGAAACATGCAGATACATATAAATATATATATAATTCCATATACACAGCACACTTTGTACCTAAGAAGCTCGACTTTTCTAATTTTCTTGCAAGAATATATAGGTCTACATAGACCTTTCTGTCATTAACAAGACCAAGGGATCGGGGAACACTACTGTTTCTGTAACTAAGCTGCCGTATTGGTAAATGCTAAAATAATTATAGTTTTAATAGCTTAACTACATACCTTTATTGCTGGAATAGTAAAAAATAACATACATTTCGACAATAAGAAAGTATACATAAATAATTGTAACCATTTCCGCAATATACCAAGACAATGCAACCAACATCAAAAGTATGTAAATTAAGCGTCATTGTTTAACATTTTTATTAAAAAAATAAATAAATAATAAAACCAAAACTTCATCGATAAAATCGGGAACTGAAGCATAATATCTATTTTCCAAATAAAATAAAACTAAACGGGTCTATAACAATGTATTTTAAAAGTGTGTACATTTAATGTCAATTATGTACACAATGTTTTAAAATTTCGCATTTTATTATGCATACAGGTACCAAGACAAAAACATCTCAAAGAAGAAGAAAGAGTTTAAAATACTTTTTAGAAAATATGTTTTAAATAGTCGAAAACGTCGTCCCAATGAGTTTTAACTCCGCAGGCAAACTAGATTCGAGCATGGTAACCACACTTCAATTTGAAAGAGGATATTATATTTCCCATAATAAACATTCCATGGCCATGCATAGTATGAAAAATACTACAATTTCTTGTAGCGAAAACAAAACAAAATCAACAGCGGGTACCCAGGATGTGCATTATCAATTTACAGTGTACATAAAACACATTTCATCTCAATAACAATATTTGTGCATATCAATATACATAAATCTTCACCAATATGTCACTTCCAATTGACCTAACGAGACCCACTTTAACACATAGTTTAAGTTATTTTTCAATTGAGAAACATATTGTATATTTTTATGTTAGTATAAATTATCACGTCACACTTAACGTCAACCATTAGTACATATTGTTAAATGCATTGCGGCTTACACGGCAGTGTCGCTGATATACACAAATGTCTATACATTTCTGTCACGATACTCACCATAAAGATGTATACAATTGTACAGTTCCGGCTATACTGTCTACGTAAAGTTGGAAGTTCTAAGTAGCTAACTTATGACAGTTTGTATGAAGGGATGCATGATAGGGTCTACTGGCTAGTCTACTGCACGAGCCGGGGTCAGCGATGACGAGGAACGGACATGTCAAGCAACTCCCATACAAATATCATATACAAGTGAATACAAGAAAGACTGCCGCATATTCCACAATGCTATGCAAGTTTCATAACAGTCATAGATTAGAAGAATAACCCAAACAGATAGACAGAACGAAGGTATAATATACAAAAAAAGAAATAAATAAAAAAAGAGTAGAAACGAAAATAATGATTAGAAATTTTAGTGTTAATTTTAGGTTTGTCTTTTATTCACACTTACCAACGACAGCCATATATTGGTTATAAGTAGTTGATTCTTCTCGTCCTATTGGGTTAGACGATGTCAACAAAAACAGAAAGGGCGCAGTCAGTATGATGATCTAAACAAACTGTTCCACTCCGCCGCACACAATACTTAGGGGCTGGGGCGGCACGCGAAAATATCACTTATCATGCGTTCGTTAAAAGCTATTTTCGCGCGCCGCCGGACACACAATCTAAATAGATATTATATGCGTAGTTTACAACAATTTAACACTGACTCCATGCGACAGATCTGCCGCGAAGGCGGCGCCCTCTGTCCGCGCCCGCCTCCTGTAACCTTTCCTTCGAAGTGCATTAAATGGTGAATTAAAAAAGTGCGGTAAAATAGTGCTGATTGAATGTGGAAAAGTACGGTAGTTATCGCTCGTTACCCGGTAGTGTTGGGATTGCGGGGGGCGGGGGGCGAAGGCGCCATACCCGGCTCCTACCACTTACCAAATTGAGCCAGACGTTTGTGGTCAGGATTTGATTTTTCTCATCCTTATTTTGTAAAAGGTACGCACGCCGACGCAAAAAAGGAACGAAAAAATATGGTGAACAACAGTACCGTGTAGGGGACTAAGCTTTTACCTCTTAATTTCAATTTAGGTGACTTCACGCACATTTCAAAATTATACAATTTCTCGTACCTTGATGACATAATTATTTCAGGGCTCGACTTTTTGAACAAAAGCAACGAATTGAATTACAAAGATAAAGGCAACATTGTAGCGTATTCTTTGAAGTCAGCTAAATATCAATCTAAAAACACAGATGAACCACAAAGTCGTTTTAATCTCTTGCCCTCGATTTAAGAGTGGGATAATCCACTTTAGCTGGGGCTAGTCGTTAAGAAGAAGCAATTAAATATTCCAGTGAATAACAGAGAGCAGTTCGGTGATGAGTAATGCGTTTTACGATTCCACTCGACGGTTGTTTTATACGGCCATTTGTAAAATATGACAGATTTTATTGTGACTAAGTTGAAATATTTGACGGAGACAGATTTCATTTTGGCGTTTTATGTTGTGATTCGTATTTTGTTGCTGCAGTCTAACTTGAAATTCAAATTTTGCTTGCTTGGTGTCTTTGAGATGGATATTAGGATCGTCTAAGCTGTTACGAGCAGCGATGGCTGAGCTGCGATTTATTATGTCAGTAAATCCGCAGTACCTATTCTCTTAGTTCAGCATAACAGTTTCAAAACATACTTAGACATACCTAGAATAAACTTACTCCTAAGAACTTACTTCTGACATATTTCATTGTTTACACGCTTAAAGTGAGATATACCTGTACCCTTCGACATCTAACGATGAGTTAGGCAGGGGTAATATACTTATAGGAAATTCTGCTACACTGACAGTCAAGTTCCATATAATAGGTAGTGAACATTTTGCCATCAATTGGACACAAATGCAAATTCTCCGGGTTGCTAGTGTATTTTGCAGAGAAATTCACGATAGAAGAAATTCAATAACTCTCTTTTCGTACTGGAAATCATGCTCACTCAGACGTAGTATTTGCTTTCACTTGACAAAGCGAGACAAATATTAAGGGGCCGGCGTACGTAGTTCATACAAACGTAATACCAAAATAATTTCTAATTAAAACATATTCTTAAGGTAATGTGTATTTATTTCGATTGTATAACAGAATATCTATGTTCCCAAATATATTTTTTGAAGACAAAATATATATTTTTTTTATATAAAGACGAGATATGAGGAATTTAAAATTTTCATAGAAAACTTATTTTTCCCTTAGCACTTGTTTAAATCAGTGTCCATTTAAAAATATATTTGGGAACCTAGATAATCTGTAATCCAATCGGAATAAATACACACTACCTTAAGAATATGTTTGATTTTCAAAATATTTTGGTATTACGTTTATATGAACATCGCATGCTCCGCAGGCCTGTTAAGACAAAACCACGACTTACTGGTGTCACTACAACTCATTCAAATAAATTTAACAACGACCAAACCCTAAACGGTCCGACATAACTCCCAGGACCCAAATTCTATGACATGTTTATACCTAAGTTTCAGGAAGGATATAAACAGCGCTCTACAGAGGCCAATAAAGTTAAGATAGCATCTGATAAAACTTTATGACGCAAAGATTTATGGACCCGAGGGACCGGCGATTGATTGATTAGGTGGATAGCTCCTTTTATGAATATACTGTAATATGCAATAACAATATTTTTGGAGATATTGCTAATTCTGTAGATAAAGAAGTTCCTGGTTAAGTAATTGGGTCTAACTATTTAGCTGGTGATGAGGACAAGGGCGTAGCGAGGTACGGGCAGGGGGGGGCAGCTGACCCCCTCTAGAAGATGCAGAAAGAAATGCTCACTAACCATGAAGTAGTATTACGTAAGTAGCTTATTAATAAACTAAAACAAAGATGATTCTATCAACAGCGGAATTTTGCAGAATCTAGATTTGTTTACCATTTTTAACATAAATTGTCCCATTTCTCATACAGCATTTACCTTAGAATATTCTTGGTTTGCCTAGGCTTGCCCCCCCTCCCCCCTTAACAAAATCCTACCTACGCCCTTGGATGAGAACACTGCCGTGAATTTAGTTAGAATAAATATGAAGGCAGAAACATAATGTGATGTTCAAGTAACCTAATTAAACAAATATTTGACAATCAAACGAAATGAGGACGATCATTTAAGGGCTTTAAGACAGGCAAAGTCTTAAGACATGAATTTTAACAAGTAAATGATACTCATACGTTGTAAATATACGTTTTGTGCTTAATAAGAGGTGGACGACTATTCATCCAAACCATTCAAAACTTCAACATCTTCACACTTTTAACCATAAAAACCATAAAATGGTAGCAGACGCTGGAGCAGCTATATTTTATGATTCAGTAACTCGACTGTCCCCCGACACTTGCCACTCTCGGCAAGTACTCTCGTGCTCTCTCTAAACGGTGCAGATACTAGTGTGAAAATCATGATAAATTTGCAGTTATATGCTTACTTTGTTTTAACAGATAAGTATATTCCAAAATTCTGGTCCTGCATGTTTTTTTCCAGACAGATTTAGAATTTTTAATATCTCCCGGATATGAATTACAAATGTTACACCCAATATTGCGAAAAACCCGAATTTGTGAAAATGTTTTTGAAGAACCTTTACGATTAATTTAAAACCTGGAAGTAATGGGGACGGGTCTTTGACTATCAGTGGGATGGCACAGCCTAACCGTACCAGTAATTTACCGTACCGTATCAGTAATTTACCGTACCGTATCAGTAATTTAAATTTAATAAAATTATTTTCAAAGGTGAAGATTAACATCACAATTTCTCTAAATATCCAATTATTATAAATGATACCTATTATTTAATAGTCCTTTAAAAATTCTTTGCCAAGAAAAACCTTTCAAAAGGTATCTCGAATCTAATTTCCGTACTTCATTACGTACCCAACAATCAAGAAAAATCCCATTTCCTTTCCAATTAAGACCCTTTTAATTCTATTAGCAACACGTAAAACTGTAACTCTTCAAGAACTCTCACTCATAACACCACAACACTTCAATATGGAACTACAGAATGATTCAATACAGCACTAGCGACAAGGGCTTGGGCTTGCAAAGAACGCTTCACTACGAACTTGCGTTGCTGTAGGCGCTTTACGCTTTTGTCCTGCCTCGCTGCAGCGCTCGATTTTCGTGTCTTTTTTTTAAAGTTCAGCGGACGGGTTTTAAAGAATTGTGAAGGGTATAGTTTAATGTGTGGTATTGTTGGGGGTTCTTTATATCAATTTAAAAGCTTAACTATAGTACGCTAGTATTATATTATCTGTGACTATAGAAAATATCATCATCACTATCTTGCCTTTATTCCTATTTCTCATCACTTTTTTCTTTCCTACAACTTTAATTGTCATCATTTTAGAATTTAGTTCTTTCAGGGAATATCTTCTATCACACAATACATTCTTCATTTGTTTGGTTTATATTTTTCCTATCTACATTCATGGTGAATTTCTTTATCGTAACAATATGCTTCTCACTAGAGTGTGTCTACCATTTAAAAATGTACTTTAAATCTCCTACAAGACCTCTCGTTTTCTAACAACGCACTTAATAGTTTCAATTTTTCCATACTTTCATCTAAATGTTTGATAAACATTATTTCTGCTGATTTGTGTACGTTCAAACTCAACATCGTTCATAAAATTATGACGTACATTCAAGTAATCATATGCAATCTTTTAGCATCCAGCTGCTTGCTTCGTAAATCGTATCCAGAGATAAATGGTAGCTCTTTTAGTAGTACAGTCTTCATGTTTATAATCTCCTGGTAACCTCTAGGGACATGGTTGTGCACAATTTGAAATTCTGAAGTATTTAGTTTAGCAGTAGTTTGTGCAGTAGCACTAGCATGTGTATAGAAAAGTAAAACGTAGCCTATGTGTTATTCCAGACTGTGTAATCTATCTCTGTGTCAATTTTCATCACGATACGTTCTGCCGTTCTGGCACGATTGCACATATAGCCTATCCTGGTGTCAGAGTTTTTATGCCGCTCATGGTCTTGACTTTCCCATTTATATAATCCAATTTAGTCATTTATCGGAGGCATTCTGGAAATGGACAAAGAGTCAGTCAGTTATTTAAAACTTGAAGCTTGCATTCAAAATAACACATGTCTGTCTGTCTCCAAGGACACAACGTATAATTCCTTCCCTCCCATCTCTCCTCTTCCTGCATTACCAAAAGTTCCTCTCGCTTCAGTCAAAGGATACAGACAGACATTTCAATTTCCGCGGTAACCATTGATTTTACCATTTCACTGAATGTTTCTACCGACATTTTTTAACGTACCACACGAATTCAGCGTTCAACTTACGTGACGAGATTTTTTATAGAATTCACTAGGTGTTGGAACCTTATTGAAATGTTTGGCAAAATAACAAGTGTTTTAAGGCTTTTTGTGTTCTAGAAAACAATGCCGTTCTACAAAATATTTCACTAAAACTAGGTCACAGTTACTGTTATATTAATGGCAAAAAATGGCGTTTTTTTACGTTTTATCATAGTTTCAAACAACAATATTCAAGAAGAGTACTAAACCAAATTACTTCAAATGATACATCTTTAGTGAAATCTCGAATCTTTACTTTGATTCATTAGAGGTATACCTAACTTAACATTTCAGAAATTTCAAGCATGATCTTAGACGTTATTGAGCCCTTTTAAATAGATGAATTATACAATTATCCCAACTATATCTCCTTTCATATACCCGGAATAATACTAATCGTATAAAGTAAGTTATTAAAATAAGCGATTCTTCAAACTTACTAAAACTATTCTGACTAATTAGATTTGCTGGCCATTGGAAAAACCAGTCTCCCGGATTATCACAAGTTTATACGTTTTCCACGTTCACTACTTAGTTTCCAAACATGCAAACAAAAATGTGTTTGTGAAAAAACAACTTAAAAAAACACGTTTGTTTCAGTTTGTTCCACAATTTCAAACATAAATGTGACATTAAAAAAAAACAGTCGTTCTGAAGTTAAATTAACTAACACTAACATCAAGTGGTTATTTGTAAAAATAACACTAATTGAAAACAAGGACTTGAACAGACTTTACGTACGTTGATACACTGGGTCACCGCTGCTCATTTAATTTGCAATAATGAAATTCATAACCATCGGTGTATTAAAATAAGTAAATTGAACAGATGTAATTTACAAATTAATTCGTTTTTCTGTGATCGTGATAATATTTTTAACTGGCATCAAGCATTTTTGTAGGAATACTAGCTGTGGCTCGCGACTCTGCTTGCGATGTAGGATGAAAAATAGCCCATGTCCTTCTTTAGGTCATATACTTTTCGTTCGTTCGTTTTATGAGAATGTTTGAGTTAATAACACTTATGGACATTTGCACGTCACATCACGTGGCAAACATGCAGTACCTTATAATGTTGTTTTGTTACCATCTTGCATGCATGTATTTTTATTGTATGTATGTCACATGTTTAGCTAATAAATATTATCTTATCTTATCTTATCTTATCAGTATAATCGCTGCAGTCAGCGATTGAACTGAACGACAACGATGATTTCGCGATTACGATGGTGGTTCCATGGAAAACAGTTGTTCAGTTTGATGGTTTGTAGCACACCCTTTCATTTGACTATACCCTTTCTGTTACGCGTTGTATAATTATAAGGGTAGCTAATGCCCTGCGTGGGTGGAGCACCGCCGTGTCCTCGTAGCGGCGGCGATCGGAGGCGGCGACCTCTCGCGTCCGGCCCTGGTTCAATCCATGGTCCGGAGCGAGACGGAATGGGAAGCCGTCACCTTCTTCTGCGAAGCAGTCATGCTAGCGAAGGAGGTGGCGGAACGAGAGAGGGAGAGAGCCTCTCTTCCCGGCCGCCGCGGGAGACGCTCCGGGCGTCGGGGGCCACGTGGTGGCTACCGGCCACCGTAGATGCGGGCCCGTGGACGGTTGGCTATGGGCTAGCTAGCCGTCCATCCGTCTAACGACGACGACAGGCCGTGTCGACGGCGGGTTCGTGTTCCACGCGCGCTTCAAAGAGATGTCAGCATAAGGGGAGGAGCCCGCCGGGGTTGCGGGCCTGTTCGAAAGAGATACCGTGGCCCCGGAACGTAAAAGGCGAGGAAGGAACATGGATGGTTTTTAGTCAGTAAGAGTCTGACACTCCCTCCCGCTCCGCCCAGAGTGGGGGGGGTCATTTGATGATTTCCCATCCTTAAAAAAAAAAAAAAAAAGGGGAGGAGCCCGCAAGGGCCGAAGCCTGCCGGGGTTGCGGGCCTATTCGAAAAAGATACCGCGGCCCCGAAACATAAAGGGCAAGGAAGGAAAAATGGATGGGTTTTAGTCAGTAAGAGTCTGACACTCCCTCCCGCTCCGCCCAGAGTGGGAGAAGTCATTTGATGATTTCCCATCCCAAAAAAAAAGCTAAGTTGCGATCAAAAGCTACCAATAGAAAGAATGGATAGACACCTACCTAGATTTATTTACGCAGAAAAACTGTCACTATATTTTCTTGATGAGTTTATTGAACCCACAACTTTCTCCACGAAAAACCACAACACAACACCCCCATACCACAAAATAAAAAGGAAATAAAGTAGGTTACAACAAGATTTACAGACACTCTACCTACATTTATAGGGGTCCGTAATAAAACAAAGAAACATTAGTAGATACCTATTTGGTAATAACTTTGTTTGCCATTACGTAGGCGAAGTTAATCAACCGTTCTAGTTCTAAGTACTATTAGGCCCGTTTTGTCTGATACAATCATCTGCCCAGACTTTTCCCTATTATGGTGGCTCGGCTTCCAGTCTAACCGGTTGCAGCTGACAACCAGTATTGTAGACCATGGAACGACTGCCGATAAGGCCCCTCATTCACAACCATTCGACTCGCTTCCGATTCGGAAAGTCGTATGTCTATCTCGGTCGATTTCGTAATGCCAGAAGAAGACAGATATACGAGTTGTCGAATCGGAAACGAGTCGAACGTTTGTGGATACGGGGTCTGATCTCCACAACCTAGTTAGTACTGAGTTAAACTATGCCCTTTGGTAAAACCGGTTGTCAAACTTTCGGACCACTGACTACCTATAACGTCTGTTAAATGACAGACAAATGCCAATGGTGACAAGCATCTTAACGTGCTTTCCGAGGCACAGAGGAAACTCTGAATGTAATGTGTGGTCACCCATTCACTGATCAACCAAGACAGGCGCGAGCACCTTAACCTAAAGATCGACTCGAGCGGCCATTATTATTTAGCCACGTTTTCTCTTATACAATTCGACATCAAAATTAATACTCATTAAAAGGGCGCTCTTAGATTTTCAATCTATACTTAATATTATAAAGCAGAAGAGTTTGTTTGTTTGGTTAAACGCGTTAATCTCAGGAAGTACTGGTCCAAATTGAAAAAAATGTGTTAAATAGTCCATTTATCGAGGAAGGCTTTAGGCTATATAACATCACGCTACGACCATTAGGAGCGGAGCAGGAATGAAAAATGTTGCAAAAAAGGTTTATTTTTTGTTTTTCTCTCTTATGGGACGCAGACGAAGTTGCTGGGTCAGCTAGTGCTATGATAAACGGCAAAAGTCCAAAATCCTACGTACCTTAATATTTAGCACTTGGTTCAAAACACTCATTAGACACTACAACCCTTTTTCATTTATAGGCGTGTAACGACTGGTACTATAATTTAGGTTAAGCCATAATCTTTGTCTTGACAAATATCATAAAAGCTCATAAACTTTGACAGCAGCAATTGAAACCCTAGTGTGCTAAGGAGGACTACATTCCTTTGTCAATACTGTATTTTGAATGTGTCTGGAATACATTTATCGGAAACTTTTCCTGCGACTTTGTCAGCAAAAACTGTGAGAGCTCGGCTAAAATGCATGATAGAAATATATTTTTTTAAACTACCCACGAATACTGTTTCTTTGTATCAAAACAGTTTTTTTTTTATTAGATCATTAGTTTTCATGATTACCTACACAAACTTAAAAACAAATCTCTTTTCTCATCTTTTTATAATATACGAGCTGACCCACACAACTTCGTCTGCGTCACATAAGAAAAAAAACGAAAGGAAAAAATAATCTCCGTTTTTGCAACATTTTTCATTCCTGCTTCGCTTTTAATGGTCGTATCGTGATGTTATATAACCTAAAGCCTTCCTCGATAAATGGACTACCCAACACAAAAAGAATTTTTCAATTCGAGCCGGCACTTCCTGAGATTAGCGCGTTAAACCAAACAAACTCTTCTACTTTAAAATATTAGTATAGATGTGTAGATAGTATAGATCTATGGTATTCCTTAGTATCAACAGAAGGCTATCATGCTCATTTCAAATATACCAAACTAGCTGATCCGCGTAACTTCGTCTGCGTCACATAAGAAAGAAAACCGAATAAAAACCGTTTTTTATCAACATTTTTCATTCCTGCTCCGCTCCTAATAATTGTAGCGTGATGTTATATAGCCTAAAGCCTACCTCGATAAATAAACTATCCAACACAAAAATAATTTTTAAATTCGAACCAGGAGTTCCTGAGATTAGCGCGTTCAACCAAACAAACAAACTCTTTTATAATATTAGTATAGATTATATAAAACTGTAATTTTACTAACAAGGTTTTGTCAAAGAAAATCACGTTACGGGAAATATTCAATGGCATTTCCTTTTTTTTGTTTTCCTACTTAAATATTCAATCCTTCTTTTGCTATTGAAAACTATGAAAACAGAACTCGTGATAAATTCCACGTGTTTTTCTTTACGAATTCTCTTCAAAAAAAAAACCTATTGGAATGTAAATAAAAGTGCAGTGGAATTGGCAGCTTTGATGTTTTGAGCTTGAAAACATAAAAGAGTTGGATCAAAA
Organism: Xestia c-nigrum; assembly: GCA_916618015.1. NCBI lineage: Eukaryota > Metazoa > Arthropoda > Insecta > Lepidoptera > Noctuidae > Xestia > Xestia c-nigrum. The sequence goes on along the minus strand of OU745245.1, from coordinate 3,684,471 downwards.
GTTTTGCGAGGGTAGCTGTAAATACGTAGTGGAATTCAGATAGTTATTTAACAGATGTAAATCTGCTAGAAAAGGTTCCAACATTTTCGTATCAAAACATTATTGTAATTAATACGAAAGTCCAAACATATTTTTTTAAACTTTACCAGTAAAGTTCGGTATGACAGCGGTTAATTAACAGTCAAGCTTATTCGTACCGTGACATTGAGTCTGAAAACTGAATATTTGATTCTAAATCAAAAGACGTAAGTTCAAATTAGTTTGGAAATCAACAGTTTATGAACGTCATTATTACGTAATACGTTCCTTCAAAATGCCCTTCGCCATTTCCAAGAGTTTCAGCTGGTAAGAAGAAGTGACGGGACAAATTGATCAGCAATATATCTGTCTCTTGGGTTAGAAGAACCAACATTCTACGATTCTGGTGATGAACTTTTTTAAATATGAACAGTAAGTGGCCAGTTGAAGTCAGACAATAATTTATTTCCTTTGTTTCAGACTACTTTATGAAACTGTAACTCGTATGCGAAACAAAACGAAACTACCCAGTTTTATAATAGTCACGAAGCTGACGGCCTATTGTGGTTCCACCATTCTCTGTATTCATAGCTAATATTGATCCCACACAAGACCTAAACACACTACCAAATATTACCTAAAACAATCTACCTTAATTACCGCGCACACGAGCCATTTTAGTAGGACATTTTCTTGAACACAAAGTACTAAATTCGAAGGACCATTAAAGCTATCGACTTAACGTAAAATGTAACCGTTCGCCACATTACGATGTTTGCTATACCGGCAAACTGTTATTGAGAACGAGCTACAGAAATTGTCCGCAAACAAGTATCCAATTACTTGGTTACCCCACTAATAAGGGTAATCGGACATTATTTCTTGTGACGTCATTTATCAAGGTCAATGAACTTAGGTATGATTAGGATTTCTGTGTCAGATATTTCGCTCCTATAATAAGTGCCTCTCAAAAGGTCACGCTAAAATTAGTCGGTAATTAAAAGGGGTAACTCTGAAGAACCTTTAACATAAAAGAGTTCCAATTTCAATTTAATAACATGGCCAAGAGAAAAAAGACTTTCTTAACCTTTTGAACGTCATTGTCACATATACATGACCAGCAAGCGCGTGCCCTGTACGCCAACGACACAAATATGTGACAAAAAAAATCAGGGCACCATAACAAGAAAAAAACCATTAAATAGTTTTTTGACAGTATTTGCGGGGAAATTGAGGCTTGGCGTGGAAGGCACGCGCGTAGTTTAGGCTTTCAAAAGGTTAATAATATAATTTCAACACTCTTTTAACCAGGAGCAGGCAAAGTTGTTCCAAGTTCATCTACATATCATCAGTTAAGTTTAAATCTATACTTCTATACTAATATTATAAAGCAGAAGAGTTTGTTTGGTTGAACGCGCTAATCTCAGAAACTACCGGCAATTTATCGAGGAAGGCTTTAAGCTATATAACATCACGCTACGATTATTAGGAGCGGAGCAGAAATGAAAAATGTTGCAAAAACGGGGATTTCTTTTCCTTTCGTTTTTCTCTCTTATGTGACGCAGACGAAGTTGCGTTGGTCAGCTAGTCTCATAGAATAAGGTTAAGCCTTCTACCGTTTATTGACATTACTATTGATTTTACAATCAAAAATTAAAAAAATGTAAACGCCATGAAGATGAATACAACTTAAAAGACATCCAACAATGGGAACATCCCCATTGAAGCCTTATCAAGTCTGAGAAATATGCTGTTATTCCTCAACTCATAAATTGACATGATATTTGACAACAGATTAACTTGAGGGGACTTTACCGAACGAGGGGTGAATCCTAAACAACCCCCAGCAACGAAACCTTTGCTCTTTACAAATTCAGTATGATATTCCATCCACTTGTAATTCAACGAATTGGAACAATGGGAAATATTATTATTTATCCAAAATTTGCAAATGTATTATAATATTATGCTTCCCAAAACTTTGAATCTACACAAATAACGTTGGTTTACTCAAATTTCGTAAAGCAATATGGCCACGTGCTGAGTTATTCACTGGAATATTTTCATCTATAAAAATTTTGATGGAACATTTTGTTACATATATTGAGGCGGGGGACTCGTTTAAAAAATAGTATTTTACTAGCCATTGGAAAGGACAATCAGCCTTAGAAAACACTGATTACACTTAGAACCTTGTCAAATCTTGCAAATCGCAACGACAAATTTGATTTTATATCAATTGGTAAGTACCGAGTTTAATATGACAGAGTTCTAATGTGATCAACATTTTCTTGAGGTTAGTTCCAATAAATTAGGTACTAAATATAAGGTTTAGGTATTAGGTCACATCAATTACATAAGCTTCTGTTGTGGTGAGGATTCTAAGCATCAAACTTATAGCCTAAAGTTTCTAACTTAATCTATATAATCGTGCAGGTAGCTTAAACGGTTTAGAAGAACCTAAACAAACCTCAAGTTACCTAAGGATATACATGTGTTCTTTCAAGTTAAACACTGACCTTTTGCTTTAGGCTATAACATCTGAAGTACTAACAAATATTATCGATGTGTTTTTTTTTTGTAATAAACCTAAAGTGGCAAGAACTGCAATGCAAGGATTTATTTATTTCACTCAGAAGCGAAGTTCCAACATTAAATATCACACGCCCGTAAACGTGTTTGACCCTATTTGTCAATTACATTCAGTTTTAACCCACTTATCTTACAAAAACTGCCACCTTTCACCGATCAAAACACATTAAATTCCTTCCAGAAAATACTCCCAACATTATCCAAAAGCGGTCATTCAGAACCTTCAATTTGTGACACGGTAACCGAAAACTGTCACCACCCTTCAAACGAGCGCGATGGAAATCCCTTCGACACTTTAATCCCCGTATAAAAGTGCTTTTTCACAGAAAATAGCGGTTTTATACAAGAATTATTATAGCGAGATCGCTCAAGCGTTCTTATATTAAAATTATGAATGAACTACCCATTCATTTTTGTAGAGAGGAGATAAAACTGTCCTGCTCTCGGGTTGTTGTACATTCGTCACAAAGTAAATTCGTCACGAAAAAAAGTATGTGTAAATTTGCCACAATTTCTAATATATTATTATTTTTGTTGTAAATTCGTCACATAGGTTTTATTCGCACCGATAGCAAAAAAAATAAACTAGAAGTAGAATAAAATGTTGTATATTTTTCAGAATCAGATCAAGTTTAATAATTTAGCTTACATCTTCATAACAACAATCAGTTCTCGAGTGAACGATTTGACTAAAACTTAACAATAATAAGATAAACAACAGAAAGACATTAAAAACAGCAATAATCATCTTTTTTTTAAAATTTAACATAACATTTATAAAGAATCACAGATCTCGACTTGCTGACTTGCCTACAACAATATAAATAAATATAATAACCTAACATCTACGTAAAAATCATAGTTATCAAGTGGCTGGTATGCCCGTAACATTACAAATAACAAGAAAAACAGTCAAACAGATTTTGAGTGGCTGATTTACGAACAACATTACAATTATAAGGAAAATAATTACATCACAGTTATAATCACTTTTTTTCTTAACTTAAGTAAAAATCACAGATTCTGAGTGGCTGACTTGTCCATAACTATATAAAAATAGTAAGACTTATAAGTATATAAACTATGTAAAAAATACTATCACTCATCCTTGGCTGATTGAAAAGCTACTTCATACATTTGAGGCATAGGTGTGATAGTGTTGGCTGCTGCTTCCTTGCAAAGATTTTTTGCCTTTATAATTTCAGTTTTCACTATATTTGATTGACATTTGTGGGCCGATTCATGCAAAATCCTGAAAAATCCTGATGTCATGATTCTCCGAAATTTTAATATTTGCACTACATGAACGATTAGTGCATCTCCAAACAGTGCCAATCTTAGTTTCACTGTGGAAATTGTACGTATGACCATGTCTTACAAGCATACGCTGCCCTCTTTCTGTTTTAGTCAAAGTGATATGAAAAAAATATAAACGTTTTTTTAATTAACGAGAAAAACATTGAATACATTTAGAAATAAACTAAAATTTACTTTACAAAAAAATAATTTGTTGATGAAAGTTCATAGGCAAGTGATATGTTTCTGTTATATTTGAGTTAAAAACATGTGTATTTTCACAAAGCTTCAAATTCTATGTAACCGATCACGTCGCCCGCCATTTTGTTTTGGTTTCTCGTGCTCGTGTCGAAAGCAAGCTATACACGAGTATTATTTATAAAATACTCTTATATTTATTCACAATCATCCTAAATACATGAAATAATTCAATTTATATGGAAATAGAATTATTTCCAGAAGTAGAGTATAGAGTGGCGGTAACAAATATACTTCACGAACCTGAAGCGGGGACAATGTCGTTAAAACTGTCAATAATCATAATAGTAGTATATGTTATAGTATAATATGTTTTTATTTTGAAAACTACTCATCCTGCGCCCAGAGCCCTATAGTACCTTATTAAATCTAAGAGATAGATTAGTAATGATTTGTACAATAGCATTAAATAATAAAATACTTACACCATGGCTTCCCGAGCTTGTACCAGGTTGATCAAGATACATTTTTTCAAAGACGCACCTATCACAAATCACATTTGAAACAGATCACCACAGGCATCGACAAGGCCAAGGGAGTCACTGAGCTAATAAGTTGTTAGATGCGTTTGACCGATACTGTTAGAATGGAACGAGCGAGCACATTTAATTCGAGTATATTTAATTTCGAGCGCTAAAAACTTGTTTGCTATCGCTACTTAAAGAATTTTACAATAACCCTCATGAACCTGTGACGAGTTTACACATATTTTTTATACATGTGACGAATTTACTTTTAATGTATGGATTTTTCAAAATATGACGAATTTACTTTGTGACGAATTTACAATAACCCCTGCTCTCGTACCCTGTTCTTTGTTGAAAATATTGCGAAGCCCTGTTTGTTGTCGTGTTAGTAAACATCATTTTTTTTTCTAGAGTTTTAAACAGATCTATAAAACTAAGAAATCTCCGAATATTTCATGATAAACTAAAGGTTTTTAAACTGCTGATCTGTATTTATAAACAAAAGTATTTGAGAGTTTATATTTATGCATATAAATATACATAGGTTAAGTACTGTATTTTCGTTCTATCAGTATATCGTTGACTGACAATTTTAGGTTAAGCCCGCCTTTATACCAGTCCTTGTCATTATCATATCATTAGCACTGGCTTTGTAATTTACGTGTACAATAAGGAATAAAGAAAACATTATTATAGAGTTGACCTCTAAATTTTTCAGGTACCTAAACTACTTACACGTGATGCGTACTGTAGGGGTCATTTTCCTGGTGTCCAGATATGTGCTATTTACAATATTTGAAAAATGTAACAGAAAATTACGTCACAAACTACTAGGGAACTTAACTATAACTAATCTAGAGTAGTTTGGTTTAAATATACTTGAAAGACACTTGATCTTCTACCTTCAAAGTTTGTATCCTCATCACAACAGAAGCCATACAATCACAAACAGACTCACCACGTCAATGATTTGCTGCAGCGTGAGACCGAACCTGACCTCCAGTGGTTCGCTTTCATTGGCCACCGGCCGCTCCAGCGTGTTGTAGTTCGCCAGTAGCGCGTTCAGGAGACGCTTCTCGTGGGGACCTTGCTCCGATACTGTGGGTGGAGAAGATATGTGATGTGTTAGCTGGGGGGATAATAGTTGACGAAATAATGATAAATTCAAAGGAAAGAGAGGTGGAAGGAGGGTTGGGGTTGAGCTAGGAAACGCCTCCGTAGCAACTGGACAGTTTTGCAGATGGACAGTTTCGCAGCTGAAAACTTGTGCATAGCAGTGAAAGTTAAAGTTTTTGGTTAGTTGGAAAAGGATGCTGTGCTGGCATAGAGGCTTACTCTACGATATGCTGTTATTCGCCATGTGGGCCCAGCGTAGAGTTAATAGGTAACGTAAGTTTTCGAAATTCAAAATAACTATCTACAAATTATGGAGGGTAGAGGGAGAGATGAACAAATGAACATTGAGGTTTTGCAGGAAGTTTATCATAATAATCAAACAGGAAAAAGAAATTTTGACTTCAAAGTAAATGGAAACTGGTAAGGAGTCAATAAAGAAACATCAAAGGCGTTTTATGTTGGAATGAAGGAAAGGAATTAGTTGTACAGGAAAAGAAAATGAACAAAAATTATGATTGACTTGGAAGTATTTTCAAGCCAGAATGTTAACAGAAACACGATCAAATGGAATCGTAAACATAAAACAAAATAAGATTTCAATTTAATAACGTTTAATATTAAAGACATTCATTGATGAGAGCTGAGGTGTGTTGATACCGTAATTTTAACCTTCAAAAAAATTTTTTTTTTTTTTTTTTGGGTTGCGGGCCTGTTGGGTTGCGGGCCTGTTCGAAAGAGATACCGCGGCCCCGGAACGTAAAAGGCGAGGAAGGAACATGGATGGTTTTTAGTCAGTAAGAGTCTGACACTCCCTCCCGCTCCGCCCAGAGTGGGGGGGTCATTTGATGATTTCCCATCCTTAAAAAAAAAAAAAAAAAAAGTATTTGTTTTTGAACCTATTTTCACTTACACATTCCCACAAAAGAGTCGACATTGAAACATAAGTCCAATAATACTGCTGAATCTTCTTGTAACTGGAATACAAACATGTTTATGAAGATATCTTGCGCAAATATATTCAGGGCATGTATATATTGTCATAAATATGTATCAAGAATTCGTCGACACTTCCTACAATAGTTGTATCACAATCCCGGAAAAACTTCTTATTTCCTATCAATATACGACAGCACCGTTTCCTATGATACAATTGTATAGAATCGGAGTCGAGGAACTTTTATTAATACGAAGAAATAATCCTATATCTCCATATTGATCTGAACAAAGCAAAGTAATAAAAAGAAACTGCAGAGCGATACCATAGATAAAGCTCATTACAATAAATCCAACAGTTAGGGTGAGTTTCACAATAAAAGAGATAATTCTTAAAGCCTTTGACTTTTCAACACATACATCTAGCTTCTCATCTAAGTGCATAGAGGTAGAACAAATCTTTGAAACAAAGGCACTCGATAACTTACAAGACGAAAAGAATTAAGAGGAAAACAGACCATATTTTTTCACAACAAATTGCACAAATCCCTATAGTTCAGCGGCCGAGAACTACGTACATCTGCCACAAGAATAACGACTGGATAAGTCTGTCTACGCACCTGAACTCTTAGAAACCACAAAGTGACCTTAACATCGAAGGCATAAAGTCTATTTTTGCTTTACAGAAGAGGCATACAAGAGTCCGGCTGGAAGGATCAGCAATAAACACTCATTTTAGGGGCTTACAATGCTCTTATACGTGATGTATGAAAGCCAGAGTGTGACAAGTATAACGTGCTCGTACGCCCGGATTAGTGCGTTAGAAAAGGATAGATGTAAGTGCTCGGCTGCGCGCGAAATCAGGTAATTTATTTTCTTTGGTATCTCCAGGTCTCGGGAGGATTTCAGAATGGTCTAATAGTTTTTTGACCAGTATATATCTTGTTCGTTCTCACATTTGTTTGCTTTACACTGGAATGGGATGCTCAAAGCAATAGAAATCCTTTTACTTGGTATTAAGTTTGGGAGATTACTAAAAGCCAAATTATTTAGAACTTTAGTTGTGAATGGATAGAAAATTGGAGAGTCTTGCATTGTCCCTCCGTTACAAATAGGAACTGTATGAAATATTTTGAAAATAAATTTAATAAATAACAACCAAGAGTGGAGATATATTTCTTTAAAAACAAAATAAAATGTATGTGATGTGGCTGTACTTATTCAAATAAATAAATAAATAAAACTAAATCCAGGCTGTCCCATTTAAAATATGAAGCTTCACATAATTAATACACCTTCACGTTTTTAACAAGTCCATCACAATAATGATCACATTGAAACAAGGCAATAAGTATGTAATTAATCAAATTCAACCGAATATTTGGCGTCCACTTACTGCGGTTGTTTTGTTCGGAAAGTGTTAATTAGTGGCTTAATAAATGCTCTTATTATTCATTTGCATAGTGACCGAAAGTATTTTGTGTGTACTTCTCTTTTGCTTCATTTAACAACAAAATAGCAAGTTTTTTCGAAAATGATATAATAACTATAGATCGGAATAGGTAGCTGTTTTATGTACTTACCATAGATTAGAATAATATGGATATTCCCAGAGTTCCGGGATTTGGTTTTTAAATAGGTACTTAGTAAAATCATCGTATTCGTGGTTTCGTATTTCCCAGTATTAACTGGGTTGTGGAGGTCAGAAAGGCAATCGCTCCATGTAAAATACTGGTATTCAGCTGCATCCGGTTGGACTGGAAGCTACCCCAACATAGTTGGGAAAAGGCTAGGCAAATAATGACTTAGTAAAATCATAAAAAATAACTATTCTTGCCTTCGGGACTAATGAAAGATTACACTTCCTTTCTGACGGATAAATATAAGAAGTACGAGATTAAGGATAGTAAAATAAATAGATAATCTTGATTCATTTAACGACAAAAATGTTATTTACGTAGCAACTTCTTGTTCAAGAATCAACAATAATTTAAACATTTTTATTCTGAAGTTGTAGGTACAAAAACATATTACCATACAAATTATTTGTTCCTCAGAAAATATAAAAGCTTAATTAGAATACTCAATACGCATATCACTTATTTAAACAAATAATATAATAATAAAATCCCGTGGTATCAGTCGGAATCCCGTGGAATATCCATATTAACAACAATGTTTGCGGTCAATGACCCTAAATAGCTCTTCCTATTCCGATCTATGGTAATATCATTTTCGAAAAAACTTACTATTTGGTATTTCTCGAACTGAGCAGTGACGAAAATAAACTTTAATAATAACTAAACTAAAGAACAAAAAAAAAAGTTTAAAAAGAGTATTAAGTACAATGGAGACTGATAGTACCTACAGTTTGTCTTACAACCAGACTTACTGAGAGATTACCCAGTAGCTAGACGGAGGTCAGATAGGTAGTCGCTTCATGTAAAATACTGGCACTCAGCAGCACAGGGTTAGACTGGTTCCAGTTATAGATATGAATCCAGTTGCATTACAGCAGTGGTTCCCAACCTTTCTTAGGCCAGGGACCACTTTGGTATGTGCATTGTTAACAGGGACCATACCTAGATAAACATGGACACCGACCGGATTCCGAGTGAATCTTTAACTCACACTATACAAAAATTGGATATTGTGATGACCTTTAGAATTAAGACAGTGATTATATATACAAAAGCGATTGAATTGATCTCGAAAAAGCAATCATTTAGTATGAGATTTTCAAAACAATTTAGAATTTTTCGCTTGCATCTTCTGTGCAAGTTAAAAAGTACGAATAATATTTTAATCTTTCGCGGACCGTAGTCGAGGCTCCTGCGGACCACCAGTGGTCCGCGGACCACAGGTTGGGAACAGTTCATTACAGGCACCATAACAATTATGATGCTTCCCTCACAAGAGCTCTGACCACCATTAGTTTGGACCCTGATCGCAATGCTGGTGGGCTACTATATTTTGTTGTTTTTTTTGTTATATTGTATTTATATAGAAATATTTAGAAACGTAAATGATAGATATGTGATAAAATGAATAAAGGGAATGATGCTTCAAAACAATATCAACATAGTTAACTCTAATTTTTCTACTACTAAATCCCGTTGCTTTCTCTATTACCGCATTTTCTGAATGTAAGAAAATTATACTTAAACTCATACATCTTCCTATACTCCTAGTTAATCCTGGCTCTAAATTATTCATCTAATCCGTGTTACAAACTACGATATAACTCGCCTTACTGATTACATCACAAACGGTTTGTTTGATACCACAGAGTTATACAGTTATGGAGATGAAGGTGGGATTTAGAGTATCATACAAGTATCAAATTAAAGTAGTTTCGGCAAGGTAGAACTAGAACACATGGAGGTGCATCCTCGGCAGTCTGCCTGCTAACACTTGGCTGGTTGGTAAATATTTTAACTAAGTTGGAAGATAAAGGGCATAGTTAAATTTTGATCTATCTTTAATCGACTGTTTAATAATAAGTTTCTTAGGTCCATGTTCACCAAAAAGATGACTGACGATTATCTAAAAACAGCTGTTTAAAACACATTTTTGTATGGGAACACATCACATTGACAGCTATTTTTGGATAATCAGACTTATGTTCTCGGTGAACATGAACCTTAGGTCAGTATTTACCGAGAAGATAACAGTCTGATTATCTAAAAACAGCTGTCAATGTGATATATTCCCATACAAAAATGTGTTTTAAACAGCTGTTTAGATAATCGTTCGCCATCTTTTTGGTGAACATGGACCTTATTATTGACAGAACACGAAGAGCCCAAAGTGATGAAATAACGTCTACGAGTATTGGCATTGAAATGTTGAAAATAATGACGTGGATATTGGTGTGGGTGTACAGACGTGTTTGTGATCTTCATATTTTAAGGATTTTTGTATTTTCTGTAGCATGTTATGGTTTTATGTACCCAATAAATAAAATACCATTTAACGAAAGAGATAATCGGTAGTAGAAACGGCTGAAAGCTTGTAAGGTTTCATCACATTCAATCAACAAATCACACAATACACAACTTACAACACCAAAAAGTTACCGACAAAAAGTGTTCAGAATAACTGAAATCCCCAGTTCAGGCTTAAAACTAGCACGTAAGCAGCTAAATTCTCTATCCACGTGCCACCCGACGTGCGGTTAGGGACGAACCGTAATAGAGACAGGTTAAAAGGTCCACTGGAAGTTGTAATAGTTAGTCTAGGGACGAAGTGACTAACGTTTTAAAGAAACATCGTCCCACCACAGTTGATTTGATTCGAAAATGTTCTATAGTACTTCAGTTTTTGGTTGATTTGTTCTGTTCTACAGTCGTATAACGTTACCACAAACTTTCAATTTTTTCATTTGATTTTGAAATTAACCCATTATTTTATGGTTTAAAATAATTTAGAGAAATTTGACAGCTTGTGGTAACTTAATGCGCAAGCGACTGTACGCTATGGATCAGTGTAAATTCAACCATAATCCATCTTAAGATTGAACTATAATTGCGCTTAATAAAACATATAAAGGCTATTTAAGTAACAATTTGCAAAAGCGATTCCAATGTAGATAATACATCATTTACATCTGCCTATTCAGTGACAATGTTGGGGTCAGCTTTAAATTTAACCAATACCAATATTTTTCATGAACAATAGAATAGTGGAGGTCAGATAGGCAGTCGCTCTATGTACAATTCTGTCCGGTTCGGTCAGACTGAGAACTAACCGTAACATAGTTGGGAAATGGCTAGGCTATCGATGATGCTGATAAACTGCCTATCTGACCCCAAAGACACAGTGACTGGATAACAAGACGGCCCTTTGTTAGATTAGTTGTCAAACTGTCAGATGTTTACTATCTATCTTACATATTAACGCTGATCTTCTTCATTACGCGCACTATACTTTCTGCACTCCATCTTACATAGTGACGGTATCTAATCCATTCAGGGATTAGCGCTTCCAGCCACCCTCGTAAAGTTGCGGCGGTTTACCTCGCCAGTACCGAATGAATAGTTGCTGAATTAAAGCTTGAAGTGACGGCCATATTGGAGAACACCTTTTGAGGTTATGAGCGATTTTGAGATGTAGATGAAGCAGATTAAAATCAGATGATGGATTTATTAAATATCTTTTTGGTATGTAGTGTTGTAGGTTTGGTTCACGTAAACAATTTAAAACAAAAAGATATCGCCGTGAGATAAATAAAAACTGTTTTTCTATTGTTTCACTAAAGATTTAAACAAAAATAACTACGAAATGGCTGCAGACCCCAGGCTTTTTCTGTCTCCGATATTGGCAACTAGTCCGCTGTTAGTCCGATAATATAATTTATTTTAAGTATAATTTTTTTTTTAAGTGTACCTAGTAAAAGCATTTGTTTCAATTAGACCATTACAGGCACTTTAGAATGTCCAAAAAACAACACAAAGTGAAGCTACAGTCGCAATCACAAGACATATATAATAACTTGACAAAGTACAGCATCGATCTGCACTCAATTTATATATTTTGTATACGTAGCGCCAAATTCACATTTTACGCTCCGTCGTATATTGTATTACGCATTTTATTATTCAATTGCCAAGTTGTGTTGGGGTTGGCAACTGACAGAGTGGTGTTAAGTACACTCGGGCCAATATAAATGCCAGCCACGAAGGCGAAATTTTTAAATAATTTCATAAATATGACCGTAAAAAGCGGTAATGTTAATTTGACTGTGGAAATGGAAATATGAACCTTTTTTGTCATCAAATGTTTTGTTTTGTAGCTAAGTGTGTATTGTGTTTATTGAGTTAAATCGCTTTCTTTTGGACCGTTTACTAGCCACAGACCTAGTCTGTTACTTTGCTGAGGGTATAAACATTAACCCGTTTAACAAATTTTCTATTTACGTTAATCACATGCCATAACAATAAAAAAGAGATTTTAATTTAAAAAGAACGTCCTATTATTTATTCATCCTTCAACATTGAATCCCACGCATCAAACCTCATTACCCCCACACTTTTTTTTATAAACAAGATGGCCACCTGTCAAAAAACAATTTCCCGCCAAAACTCATTATTTCCCAAATAATCACGTTACACAGCTAGTTAGCAACGGGGCTGTAACTAGAAACTCAGTTGGCAATCATCGTAATCTAATCCCTTCAGAAACAAAGGCATTGTCTGCGCAATTTATTTGTACCCAAGCACCCGACCCTCGAAATTACTTGAAATTTTGAAGACAGTAATAAGATGTGTGTACTGTCGTGTGAATGGAGGGTGTATGTTGTGAATAGTAGCGATAAAGCTTAGGAATGTAACACTGTTCTGTAATACTCGTATAGTTCATGATTTTCCTTTGTAAGCTCATGTATCCTTGTAAGCTGTTGTGGGATAGTTGTTCTAGTTTATTGTGAAGAAGTCGAATGAATACAGTATTACGCTACACGAGAAAAATAATTATGTGATAATAATCATAATAGCCATGACGACAGTATTTAAAAATTGCAAATCTATTTAGTCCGTCAGTTAGAGAGTGTTGGAAAATAATGGACACGTATTTTTTGTTTTTGTAAATCAACGAAAATTGACAACGATAAAACGCATCAAAACTCGGGAGTGGGAGCTCATGACGTCCAAACTCGCTAAAAATTATACCAAGGCTTTGACATATTGAGAATTTTAAAAGCGTCGTATCTTTGTCAATTTTTGTTTACGTAACGAAAGAAAAAATACGGTTCGCATGTTTGTTTGATAATGTAAATGACGGACTGTTACATTTTTATTTGTTTGTCTACCCTATGGATGATATAGCTAGAAAGGAGGTGACTGCTGAAATGATTAGTAATAGAGAAGTATGGAAATAGAAGACATACACTTAAAGTACTTACGGGATTATATCCGTGATAATAATTTTCGTCCCACCCGCATACCTCTTCAGTATTCCCGCGATCATGATGCTTGCAACAGCGTCGAAATATCGGGTGCTCGAAAAACCACAAGAAAATCACGGATATAATCCCGTAAGTACTTTAAGTGTAGTGAAACACCGTGAAAGTCTAAAACAGTGCATTAATAGAAGACAAGTTGCGACGACCACAGATAAATTAAGATAAAGGCAGTGAATAATGATAAAGACTCAATCATATTTACGTTAAACTGGTCTTTATCTATATCTATACATATAATAAAAAAACTGTGTCTGTACATTTAATATATTTTTTAAAAATTGAGGGGGGTTTAGGGACAGTAGTAGAGCACGAATCCAAAAAGAAAAATCTGTCTGTTTGTTTGTACACGCCAATCTTCGGAACTACTTGACGGATTTGAATGTTTTTTTTTGTTGTATAGATATTATAAGTCTAGGCAACACAATTATAGGCTATAAATGATCTTGGAAACTTGAACACCTGATGCAGAACCGCAACAGACCAGCTAAACTATAAGAGATACAAAAATGACACCATAGCAAAAATTGCTCCACGAGATCCAGATAAACCAAGATACCAAATCAAGGTTCAAGTCTTTAGTAGTTGAATTCGAAAGGCATTGAATAAATAATTGATCACAGATCTCAAAATACTCTGCAAAATTCACAGAGAATTTTCAGCCGCTTTTCATTTGATCAAAGGCTTATAATCACAACTTTTCGACCGTCAAAAGCCGCTATTCATCCCCTCGAATCAAAGAGTAATATAGCCTCTTAATCCTGATACGATAAGTACCTGGCACCTTGCCCAGGAGGGCCATATAGCCTCGTGGCTCGTGGCTCATGGCTCGGTCCCTCAGTTGTCTCTTATCCCCCTCTTAGGACTCTCGCGGGTGCTTCAGCTACTCGCACGAGGTTTGTTGAGCTAAAGTGAGCTCTTTACATTCTCTTCAAGCACTTTGGATTGAAAAATTGACGCGCAGTCGAATGAACAGAATGGTTTGCGGTCTAGATAGGTCTTGAAGGAGTCTGGATTATGGTTTATGAAGCTTTTAGATAAGGAGCTTTTATATAAAATATGTAACTTAACTTGAGAATCGAGTAGGTTTGCAAACACCCACAAGCTACAAACAACGTGATAAGGACAGGCCCGTCATAATTTTACTTTGTGTCATTTAAGTGCTATAACTTTTGCCCGCGGCTTTGCTCACGATTTGTTCGCAAATTATCGCTCGAGAACGTTTTAAATATATTATATGCTATGACATCAATAACGTGGCATTTTATTGGTAAAATAATTTTCAAAATTGGTTCAGTAGATCCAGAGATTACCCCTCTACAACCTCACAAACATTACCTCTTGATAATATTAGTACAGATCAGATTAATGACATTTCAATCTTATTTCAACTACTTTCAAAACGGAAGGGGGAAACATTACGAGGGAACCTAAGTTCCCTCGTAACGTTTTCTCACTTTACCTACTTGTCTTGTCATGTGACATCAACGAACGCGCAATAGGACCGCACGGTGGATTGCGCGGATCTATCTCTTTCAGGGAGAGGACTTCTGCCTCCCAGCAGAAGAAATGTTAAACACTAATAGAGCACTCTCGTAATTTTACAGAAAATAATTTTCTTTGCCGTCTTATTGAAAACCTCATCAGATTATGTATTACACTAAATATTGTAAATCACCAGAAGAAGGATTTCTGAAATCAAATCTGTGATACAAATCCAATTCACAAAATGCGTAACTAAGATCTATAAACCCAACGTACATTGACCTCAAAGCCTTAAAAGCAAATAACGCACTTAAAAGCCTGACTTTGGTACTGTAAGCCAATCTGACGTGGCTCCGATAAGTCACGCCACGTCGACGTCGGCTCGGCTCGAAGCCTGCCCGCGGCTGTCGCTCGCATTGTCTGCCGTAATCGATGTTCTTCCTACCACTGCGAATTGTAGTGATTCTAAGCTGAAGGCTTTAATTACGAACATACTTATTTAAAATCATTATTAGTCATTTTAAAATAACGAGAGCGATAAATGCTTTTGGTGCAGTTTGCCGTAACTTTTATAATTTGCGAAGTTATGTAAAGGATCTTTTGTTGTTTTTTTTTCACCTATAACGGCGCATATTTGACTTTTGTTTTTGCTGAAAACAGACTTGTAAAAGAATTTACGACGTATTTTTATGGGTCTTGTACACCATAGCCGTTTGAAAGCCTATTTATTGTTCATCGCCATGTTTTAACACTTATTCTTTCTTACAAAGAAATGAAAACATAAAAGATTGTTTACACTTTCATCTCATAAAACCGAGCTCGCATCTTGAATGGAGATTTCATATCCTTTTAAACGTTAAAACTCAAGGAGCTTAGAACATTTTGATGCAACGTTTTACGAAAAAGCGGGGCTTCTTCAAAGTACAATAACTTGAAGCTTACCCGCTATTGCTTACATTAGGCGCAATAAAGTAGCATCAGAACGCTAATCTACACCCGCTGTGGCGCTGCACCGCTTGCAGCGCTGATATTAATGCTAGTATGGATTAATTTAAACGCTATTTTCGCTTTATCGACGTTGCTTTTGTGTGGCGTGTGAAGTTTTTGGTTGTATTGTGGTACAAAAAATATGTAGGATACTCGTTACTGGACTTCCCGTTTACATGTTTTAATTTTTATACATCAAGTTCTGAGTTAAATTATTGCATAACACTCGCTAGCTCTAACAAATAAACTCTACTATGTCTCAAGAAAACACCTTTGAGACAAGACCAGAAAATTTGTTAACAGGGCCGAAATCGAACCTTCAAACAGTAAAAACATTTCGACTGCAACTGTCCCATCTTTTCAATTCATATATTATTATGTCAAAACAACATTCGATGTCACCCAACCGTAAGAGAAACACACATAAATGTACATAATGCGTAGGAAAACACGTAAAAACATACAATTTATATCTTTGTTTACTATTACAATGTAGTTGAGAAAGTTTAGCCTTTTCGGTAACGCATTTTTGTATACATACAGTTGGTTTAAGTAATATAGTAATGCATGCACGTATAAAATTTTATAGGCGCATGCATGTTTATATAGAAAGTAGTGTGCGCAATAAATGTATTTTATTTTTATGCCATATCGTCGTTTCCTTTTATTTATTTTATAGGCTCAGAACAACATTGTACGCACTTCATAGGAAAATGCAAACGCCAGCACGTGAAGCTTCTACAATCTGTCAAATTTCTGTAATAGATTTCCAACTTTATTGCTAAAACGTTAGGTTTAAGGTTCATTGGGATGATTTGACAGTTTCGGGTAGCTCCCATGTGTACAAACAAATTGTTACGTGTCTTTGGACTGTGGTTTGTATTTGAAATAAAGTGCTGTCAAAGTTACAAGAAATTATTAATAAAAAAAAGTGAAACGTACCAACTCATGAAGTAACTTAACTAACTTAACTATAAATAACCTTGGACCTAAACTACGTAATACCTAACTATAACTAATAGGGCGCCAGGATGCTTTTTGGTTGGTGTTACGAGCATGGAACCTTCCAGTCCAAGGAGGAGCAGCCGGCTGACGTGGTTTCTCACCAGTAATGTGGTGGCAATAACAATTAATGAACAAAATGTGTCTTCATAAGGTTCGGTGCATGTGCACTTGGGTACATGTGACGGTAGGCTGTAACAATTAATTTATCACCGTTTGAGTAAAAGAGGTAACAAACCCAAATTGGACTAGTAAGCAACTACTCGTATTTATAATGGAATGAAAAGAAAGCTCACCCCTTTATTGTTAAATATTTCACAAAAACAATATTACTTGGTCTCAACCAATTAATAATTTGAGATGGCGTGTGGCGATATGTGGACAACATTCGCTCACAGCGTGAGACATGTCTTTGCCTGATTACTGTTTGCGCTGCTATGTGTCCTTCACGCCCACGACCGTCGATATAACTATTCTTTTATGATTAAGGGCCAGTTTCACCGGTTCCGGATAAAGTGTCGGTTAGTTATCTGATAGGTAATACTATCTACCACTTAAAGGCTGGTTATAACTAATACTTTATCTACCAGATATCACTATCCGACACCTGTGAAACCAAGTGTAAGTTTATCTGGCAGATAAGTTCCTAATAGGCTAACCGACACTTTATCCGCAACCGGTGAAACTGGCCCTTAGTCTTATGTTTAAAACTTACAAAAAGAAGTGTAGTCGGTAGGGTTTTGAACGCGCGACACTTAACACTGCAGTCCGCAACCAATTTTCATAGCTAACTCTGATATTAATTTGCACATTGAAAGAAGAACAGGCAAAAAAAACCCAGACCCGACAGAAAAGTAACATACCTCAGTTTTTTTGTTATTATTTATATAATCATATTATATAGTTTTTATATTCGAAATCAATGGCTAACACCAAAATATTGCCTTATGTTTTTGTTCAGACTTTACACTAAAAAAGTACAAAATGCCTACGTATCTACACAATTCGTAAATATATGTAACTAAATGACGTAGAAAAGTAAGTAGTTATGGGATGTATTAAAAAAATAATAATATCTACCAACTAAGCTAACTAACTTAACTTAACTTTTTAGTTCTCTAATCACCGATATAAGCTCGAACTGGCGTCAACGAATTAGTGGAATAATCCGATCTGAATCATCGAATATGACGATTTTAATTAATCCTAAGTTGAGGGCGAATCCAGAAGGGCATGCTCTGACCCCAGTACCAGAGGCAAAAAGGAACGGGGTGGAATTTTTTAGTCAGTAAGAGTCTGACACGCCCTTTCGCTCCACCCAAGGGCGAGAGATGTCATTAGATGATTTTAAACCACCTTAAAAAAAAATCCTAAGTTGAATGTTGTACTAGGAGTTCAAAAATTATATAATACAGCTATATCTCCAGGTCTCCTGGATACATCCCATAACTATTTATCGTCATTTAGTTTCATACATTACGAATTGTGTAGATAAGTAGGCATTTTGTATTTTTTTAGTGTAAACCATGAACAAAAACATAAGGCAATATTTTGGTGTTAGCCATTGATTTCGAATATAAAAACTATATAATATGATTATATAAATAATAACAAAAAAACTGAGATATGTCACTTTTCTGTCGGATCTGGGTTTTTTTTATATGGGACGTGACCGTTCTTCTTTTCGATCCAATGCAGCCACTAGACACGACGCCATTACTAAATGAATGAATGAACTTGATATTCAATTACTAACCTAGAGATTAACTAAACTAAAGATTAGATCTGCATTACTAAAAACTGAAGTATCTTATCAGGTATTTTGTAGAAACAGGAGTGAACACTCGGTAGGCATTTAATTTCAAAAATGTTTTGTCAACTAACATAGACAAGCCATAATTTACAAAATCGACTGCGCGTCTTGTAAAAAAACAGAAACAACGATAATTAATTCACTCACCGATAATACAATTATAAAGGGTGTAAAACACCTCTTCACGAAGCCGAAAGGCACTTGTTCTGTCCATCATTGCGATCATTTTTTTGTTCTACACCATACCTGGGAACCTTCTAGTTACGGAGATATGGGGGGTCAAAGTTACAACTTTTTGACAAGTTTTTTTTTAAATACTTGTTTTTTTTTGTTTGATTTTGACTTTTAACACCTCCACGATCCCAGTATTATTCAATCCATCCATCAGCACAATGTTTTTAGTGCGTTACATTGAGTTCTACCACAAAACATGATTTATAACCTCAAAAAAAAAGTTGTTTCCCACTTAGTTTGATGTACAGAATGCTTGGTTAACGGCTTTGTGATGAGGTGGTTTACACCCTGTATAATGATAAAAATGGATGACAGCAACGAGGAAATATCGGAAAACATTGCACGTCGCAGACAATGCTAATCTTTTGTGGCAGGCGTCGAATTGACGGATTAAACCGGTTTATCATTAAATTATTTTCCTCGTGGACTGTTGCTGTAATGGAAAAAAAGGTTTAATCGGAAAATAAGTTTTGCTTGAGGTGATAAACGGATTAATTCTTTTTTTGTAAGTAAGAATAAAGAGCGGTTATTGAAAAATCTTCATCACCATCATCTGCCTAGCCTTTTCCCAACTATGTTGGTGTCGGCTTCCAGTCTAACCAGATGCAGCTGAATACCAGTATTTTACATGAAGTAACTGCCTATCTCACCTCCACAACCCAGTTAGTACTCGGTAGTACGATACCATTTGGTAGGACTGCTTGTCAGTCTTTTCGGGTCACTGACTACCTGTAACGACTGTCAAAGATCTACAAATGACAGCCGGGGCCAAGGGCTTAACGTGCTTTCCGAGGTACGAAAGAAACTCGGTATGTAAGGGTGGTCACCCATCCACAGACTTACCTAGGCAAGCACGGCTTAACCTAATGATCGACCAGAGCGGCAGTTATTATGTAGCCACGAGGTCCTCATGATATTGAAAAATCTGGTCATACAAAAATTTCCGCTTTGACTCACGAATGTGAAACGGACGTAAACCATAAGATAGACTGATTTGTAACAAAGTCTATCTATCTCTCTAAATATTAAAACTTCTTTGTATTTAAAGTGCGGCAAGATTTTTGGACACTTGAAATTGCATAAAACAAGGTGGTAGGTAGTTTTGGTTTTGATTTTGAAGGTAAAACAGGTTGCTTTCTATGACGTCACAACAAATGCCACCAACAGTTAGATGATTAGACAGAGCTGTATTAGTCCAGCTTCTGTCTTATCGTCACACACATTTAAGATCTGAAATCATTTTAGAGCACTTAACACTCATTCACTACTAACTCTTCCGTCTCAAAATGATCATTCAAACTCTAAATGCTCAATATGACGTCAATAATAGATTGTTAAACACAAAATGGATTCCCGAATTCCCCTCTCCCGATCCAACAGCCAACCAATCTTAAAACCTGCTCAAATATTCGCCTAACCCCCAAACGCTTCAATATTGAGCTCCACTAAATCAACAGCACAACACGCAATAGTGGTTGAACAGGGTACATTCGACCCAGCTAACATGGACTAGAAGGGGTTAATTAAAACGTTCGCCACCGCTTTCTAAACTGTTAACAGTGTTAACTGAAGCAAGGTCTACGTACAGGGACGGGTTTTGGTATAAGTGGGCCCCGAATTATACAAAAACGTGAGGTGAGAAAGTTCAGGGCATTATTGTCCAATTTTACAAAAAAAACAGGGGAAAGTTCAAGCCAGTTTACACACGTTTAAATTAATTTTGGATCCCTTTTAATTCCTACTAATTAGACTGATTTGTCAGTGGGGTTTAGTGAATTAATTTAGAAGCTTACTTAGCCAGAACTCGTAAAATGTTTGATCTGGCTAGAAATAACATTTAACACCTCTGGAATGCCTACTTTTAAGACTGGCCACATAAAAACTGCCATAAAAAACAAGAGGTAGAGAAGAAGTTTATTGTTACTACGGAGATGGGTTATGTAAAGTAACTAACATTACATCCAATTTTCCATCAACACTAAGATATTTTCAAGCATTTGTATTCGTTTATTGAATCTTGCAAAAATTATTATCAATTTCCTTTTTATTATTGCTTACAAAACTTTTGCACTTAACACGTTTTGTTTTATCCAAGAGAATAAAATGCACCCTTTTCTACGAGTTCGTCCCTGTATTCCAGTTGTCAAATAAGTTGGAGACAAGTTAGTAGTGGAGTGCACCTGTACCCGCTGTGCCCGCCTGTACCCCACGGTAAATAGTTTTTAGATTAGTTGGTATTGTTTCACGCGTAACCCTGGTATTGGATGTTCCAGAGTATTTGTTGGTAGATTGGAAATGGTTGGGTGAGGTTGGTGTATTATCTTTTGTAGAAAAAGTAGTCGTGTTGAGAAACTGTAATGATGAAACGGTGTATTTAGTAAATGAGGTGAGAAACTGATATATACTTGCGGTTTCACCCGCATAGTTCCCGATCCCTTGGGAATACGGGGATAAAATATAACATAAGTAACTTGCTGATAATGTAGCTATCCATAACTGAAACAATATTTCAAATCGGTTTAGTAGTTTCTACGTTTATTCGTTATATATAAAAATACAAATGTTTCCTATTTATAATATTAGTATATTATAGAAGTATAGATTAGAACATACTTTGTTTTTCAATACATAAACATAACAACACGCACATGTACCAGAGCTGTGACATTTTTTAATGTTACAGCACCATGCTGAGATAGGGGCCTTTTGGCCTCGTTCAGGACCTTTTTTTTTTGGGATGGGAAATCATCAAATGACATCTCCCACTCTGGGCGGAGCGGGAGGGAGTATCAGACTCTTACTGACTAAAACTCATCCATGTTCCTTCCTCGCCCTTTATGTTCCGGGACCGCGGTATCTCTTTCGAACAGGCCCGCAACCCCGGCTCGTTCAGGACCTTTCGTTTCGTTTTAGTTTTCAATTATCTTAAATAATGTTATTTTTTATGTGTTTTGTCCTGTACGAGCTAATAAATGCTTTTTCTTTCTTTCTATCTATCATGTAATGCACAAATCCAGGCTCCGTTACTGCTACTGAGAAGTTTCAGACAGAAAAACCTTTTCTATGAATTAGTTAATTTTTTTTTGAGGCAGCGGTGTCCCTATACCACACTAACATTTTGTTGCTGCATAACAACTATTGCATATTTGCAATAGGTGTTTCGCAAACTCAAAAACCCCATTTGAGGAAAACTTTTCAGAACAGATTAGTACCAAAATGTTCTTTTTGATGTCCCTTAACCAGTGGTTAGGTGTATAACAGGTAAACTTAGCGTTGCCAAATTCACAATGTACTTATTTATGGTTAATAAGCATTAGATAGCCGAAATCTAGTCGCAGTCTGTTTCAAAACTGATTATTTCAGTTACACATAGAAAAGGTTACATTTTGATTCGGTAATAAGCGGCTTTAATATTCTTTGTAAGCAGTTCTCTTTTGACCCATTTTGCATCAAAGCCTTTTCTGTACGCACTCGGTTGAATACAAACTTTTTTAAACAATCGCGTAGTGCTTAAATTTATCTATCTTATTTTTTCCCCATGTCAACAATGCCTAACCCAATGTCTGAGTGTATTTAGTGCTTATTGCTTATTTTTAATATCCTTAATTTGTATTATTATCGTGCTTGCTATTTTGTGATCCACTACTATTATCTCTGTGTCTACTCGTGAGAACCTGTAATTGGCTTTGTGTCGCTTAATCAATAATTGTTACTCACTTATTTTAGCTGTTGGTTCTCCTTTTAATAAATAAATAAATAAACATTATTGTATCTGTTACATCTAAAAGTGTTTTTCTGTTGAAAATGTTTTAAAAACAGTGTTAAAAACACACTGTTCCAGTTTGAGTCCCTGGTGGTTAGGGCCTAACCACATGAAAAAGAAAGAAGTGTCTAACCTGATGTCAAAGTTTTTATGCGACCCATGAACCTCTGACTCGACATGACAAATATCTCTCAGGCAAGAATGTTTTGCTTCACCGAAGCAATGAAAATTATACTTAAATCAGAGGTGCGTCTTTGTTCGAACTCGAGACCGATGACTTGCCAAACGGTCACACTACAAGGAGATCATTGCTGCTGCAGCACCAAAATGATCAAATCATTATGCATTTACCAAAACTACCATCCTAACACGCAATCTCTCCAACTTCCGTGACGCGACAAACGCCGATACTTCTCCTCCATATTGAGCGCCTATCTCGATAATTACACCACACTGTTGGACTCCGTAGGCGTCGGCTTGAAACAGAGAGGCGGAGGGACAAGAGGGCGAAGGGGAAAGGGGGGAGGGTACAAGGGACGTGTCGCCAGACGTTTGAATGTTCGCCGGACATCCCGATTTTCGTTCAACTGAGCCCAGGGGAATATAAACGGACATGAGACAAATGTATAACGGTTTGATGTTACTTTGCTTTTGTTTAGTGAATGGGGGTTCAAGTGGGTTTGGTTTATTTGCAGAATGAGGATCTAGAGTTTAATATTATCATATAAAGCCGCACATTTATATCCATTCAGAGAAGATAAACTTACATTTTGCCCGCATTTTTAACTACCTATGTCATAAAAACTAGAGTTAGCTCGCAGCTTTGCCCGCGTGAAGAACCAAAAACATTCTAGGCTATAAAATCTCCCAAAATACGTATAAATGCCTACAATCGGTATTAAAGATAGACAATCTTTTATTTACCACAGAATAAAGACTTTTTTGACAGATAAATTATATTGAACAAAATGGTATTATAATATTAACTGTCTCATATAACGCGTTACACCTGGCGATATTATCGCTCTTAGTTAAGGAGAGGGGGGTAGGGCAGAGGGAGACCGGGCCATGAATGGCCTACAACCACGGGCCGGGTCGGTACGAGTTGCACGCACCGCCGCGCTCCGCGCCACGCCGCACCGAACGGTTATTTTTAATGGCTCGTCTTTTAATGTGGGTTTTAGTAAAAATAACTGTTGAAGGTGTGGGGTATTAGTTAAAGACTTTTATGTTCATTTAATGTTGGACCAACATTAAATGAACCAACATTGTTGGTAGAAGGGATTATATGGCTAGAAAGGAGATGACTGCTGAAATGGCGAGTAAGAGAGAAGCATGGCAGAAGAAGACCTGCTGCGTCGACTCCACATAAGTTGGGATAGTGGCAGGAAAAGGATGGTGATGATATTGGTAGGACTTGGTGGCTATTTCATGGGTACTACAAGTCTATCGAAAATTTCCTCAAATCCACCTCACATACACAAATATACATATACATCTCTCACATATACAAATACATCTCGATTATACAAAAATATTCGATATGAAATTCTTATCACAAACTTAATTTTATGACCTTTTTTTAAAGAATTACCCTTATAAGCTTAAAGAATTTTCTTTGAAAAAGCAAATTCTTAAAATATACGAAACACAATTTTAAAAAACTCTGCTGTAGAGTAAATCTGCAAAGTAACATTGTGACAGAATTCATTTTATTTTCAATACGAATCTTGCAGAAATTCTTTGATACAGCGTATATTTTGTAAAAGCATGACACTCCCTTTACTTTACTGGCTATATTGAAAGTTCTACCCAGCTAGATAAGAATCCCAGCGACTTTGAAAATAGATTCTGTTGCATAAATTCTATTCAGCGCCACTCAATGTTAAAAAATGCGCATATTCTCGCTTCGCCTCGCAAATCGATGCCCAAGCAAATAGAATTACGGCGATTCCTTTAATATAGCCTGCGGGGTTTTGTTACGATTTTTGCAAATGGCAGTAAAGTAGCAATGTTGTTCAACATTCATATTGAATATCCTGCTGTTGTGGAAGTTTGTTATGCTAAAACTACTGACCAAATTTGGATGAAAGGGCTTGGAACATTTTTTGTATGAAGCGTAGTCTGATTTTTTTCCGCCATTTCGTTTTTTTTTTTTTTCAAAGTTGCCGCCACGCATCAGACCTATATTTATCGATAACTGGCACCAATGCAAATACGTTTTATATGAAACAAAACGTTATAAAGCGTCAAGTTTCCGAAATAAAGGGTGTAAAACACCTCTTCACGAAGCCGAAAGGCACTTGTTCTCCCCATCATTGCGATCTTTTTTTTGTTCTACACCATACCTGGGAATCTTCTAGTTACGGAGATGTGGGGGGGGTCAAAGTTACAACTTTTTGACAAGTTTTTTTTTTTTAATTCAAGTTTTTATTGCAATTTTTTTACTTAGTTTGATATACAGAATGCTTGGTTCACGGCTTCGTGATGAGGTGGTTTACACCCTGTACATGGCGTTGTGATCACTACCAGCACAACTTTGACAGCTTGTTTGATAGATTTGTTTCAGTAAAAATTGATTGTATGGACGCCAACTATCGATTGATACGCGGGTTTGTTATTTTATGCGTCTGATCAAATCAAAGTTGTGCTGACGATGCTACCCAGTGAATAGATTTTAACTTTGATAGCTCATCTCTCGGAAAAGTGACACTTTGGAACATTTTGTCACATACATCAATAGCATAGCAAATCAATAGTTTATAATCTAGATGGATTTTTTTTATCAAGGCTGTACAACCTTTCTGATATCTTGATTTCTTGGGAGAATGACCCAACCCAACTGAACAACTGCTAAACTATTTTTAATGTAGAAATGTGAGCCACTAATATTGGTACTATGCCAAACCCTTCCAGAATTCAAGCATGTTACTTTAAAAACATCAATACAAGGTATAAACAACCTCATCACAAAGCCGTCAACCAAGCATTCTGTACATCAAACTAAGTAACTTTACGAAAAAATGCTGGGAAACGACTTTTTTTTATGTGAAATTGCCTGGTTTGTGGTAGAACTCAATGTAACGCACTCAAAACATTGTGCTGATGGATGGATTGAATAGTAGTAGTGTTTAAAAGTAAATCTAGCAATAAAAACTTGTATTAAAAAAAAAAAATATCTCAAAAAGTTGAAATAAGGGCAAGCTTCGACCTCCAATATTTCCGTAAGTAGAAGGTTCTCAGGTATACTGCAAAACAAAAAAATATTGCGATGATGGGGAAAACAAGTGCCTTTCGGCTTCGATAAGAGGTTTTTACACCCTTTATAGGTCTCGAAATCGTTATATCGTCTTGTTTTCTCGAAATAATCTTATATCCTTTTAAAGAGAAAGTTCATAGGTAAAACCTAAACAGGTTCACAGGTTAAACCAAATTGAAAGATCGTTACTGGATTAAAGTGCCACCTATTTCGGTAGGTAAAGTTTCTTACGTGGTATTGATAAAAGAAAGAAAGAAAAAGCATTTATTAGCCCGCACAGGACAAAACACATCAAAATTATCAGTATAAAACTTACACAGAAAAAAACAAAGAAAAGAAAGGGAAAGAGTAAAAGAAAATTCTAGAGCTACATAACTTTTACAGTTATTGTCATGATACTTGACGGACCCCTCTAAGTGCAAAATTCAACCTTACGTACTTTGTATATGTTGGGAACATTAACTCGTGGTGCGGTCACTTGTTAACTTAGGACCTTTCGATCGATGAGCAATATAATTAAGTCGTAAATTGGGTAGCCGATAAATATTGGGACGACGCCATAAATTAACAACGGACTGGAGTTTGTTACCGGCTGTGTTTCGATGTGAATTGTTTAGTTTAATTATTGTTGTTTAGAATCTATATTCCTGGGTTGAGAGCAAAAAGCTGGACACTGTTGATTATTTAGTAGTATTTTGGAGCAATAAAGTATCAAGTATGAACCTTTTAGTTAGTAACATAGTTTACCAATAATATTTTGAATAATGTAGAATACATAGGATAAAGATGCTAAATATAAAATATGGATAATATTTCACAGCTCTTCCCCATCTATCGAAAACAATCATCAATGTATAATTTTGTTGAAATCATTTTTCACAGAGTGGAAAATTACTTAACCAACGAAAATGTCATCTTTGTGGGTCTACCCTGTACCAAATCAATGGCAAAAGTTTTCACTATGAAATTCCTTCCATCATTTATAGAAACTTAACTCACTGTCACAAACACTATCACGTCATTCACAAGACAAACCCTCCTTCCTGCCGTCAAACCAAATCTCCTACACTACTATACCTACTAAACTAAAGGCACAATCTGTCGGCTGAAGCAACAGCCAAGGGGGGGCGTTGTCATGACAACCGTTCGGGCGAGCCACCTCAATTTTTGCCCCAGTTACTGCCCTGCGAACGATTTTGATACAAAGGTTGGTAAAGCGAAGGGCATACTTGTCAGACTGCATCGATTGGATGTCTTTATATGTTGTCAGTCGGATTTTGAAAAAGGTTTGTTTTAGAGATAGGTTTTTTTTTTGTTTTTAGGTTAATTTTCCTCAGAATTGGGTGTAATTTGTGGTTGTTTTTTGGGCATTTGTTTGGTCTGACTTAGTGATGTATTTATTGCTATAATGAATGAATAGAATGTAAAAGTAGAGCGTACTTAAATGTATTTTATTTACGGTTTCGGATGGGGATCAATCGCATTGTTCCGTAAAAACCCACATACGGCCCGCGTCGTGAATTATGGCCCATGTCCTCTTTAAGGTAGGTCTTAATTAAACCCAAATTGGTTCAAACAGCAGAAATGCAGATGATGAAACTTAAACAATTCTTGAAAGACACTTCAGTTTTGATATTTAGAAACAAAATTATTATGACCAGCTTATCAAAAAAATAACCTACATAGTCCCGCCTCGGTTCACTGAGCCGAGATACAGAATATCTTCTTCAAAATTAATGTATAAAAGAAAGTAATTAATCTAATTACCGATGGAGCCAGAGATTCGTCCATTAAGAAGAATGAAAACGACTAAGTGCCAAGGATTTACCAATAACTTGGGAAGGAATTAATTATGGCTAATTACATGCTGGAACTTTTAACAGAATTTTCTGGATATTGTTAGCTTTAAGATTGATTATGAATTTTAAAATGATCTAATTTTCAGATCGTTTTCTAAACCAGGATAATTTTTTTTTTTTTTTAATTTTGTCCTGGCACAAAAGTGTTCATTTACAAAATGGCAACCTGAACGTTACAGAAATACATTTTCATATCCACATACTTAGACAAACTGAATCACTTAACTTTACGGATTTTCTCCTGTTCTTAAATAAAAGATTATACTTCTCATTTCCCTCTCAAAACATGACATTTTCAAAAAAAACAATGCAAGGAAATGACTCCAAAATTAAAAGAAAACAACCTTACAAATACCTAATATTATTGTACAAAACCGTTCAAAATTCACAACTGATATACGAAACTACTGCTCTCACACAGTAAAAAGGATCATGGCGTTTTAACAGCAAAGCCTTGCTTAAGGAAACGGCCTGAACAGTGCAGAATATGACTCGAAGTAATCCTCCATACCTCCACCACTCCACTATTAACATGTATTTCAAATGATTATCGCACTGTTAACGTTCCATTGCTGCACAGGTACCGTTGAAAGGACAAGTATTAGTAGAATACCCGCGATGTACAACAATCTCGGCTA
Organism: Xestia c-nigrum; assembly: GCA_916618015.1. Taxonomy (NCBI): domain Eukaryota; kingdom Metazoa; phylum Arthropoda; class Insecta; order Lepidoptera; family Noctuidae; genus Xestia; species Xestia c-nigrum. The sequence goes on along the minus strand of OU745245.1, from coordinate 3,655,793 downwards.
CCAAATCGCGTTGGTTGAAACCAAGCTTAGTGGTACAAGTAAAATGTAATTAGTAGAAACTCTAGTTTTCGTGTTCAGTTCAGGTTTTAATGCTGCTAATAGTATGCATAAGTTGATACCGTTAGTTCAACAAACTCGTTCGGATTATTCTAGAAAGTTCGGCAGCGCACCAATCAACGTTTAATATGTGTTTTACTCAATGTTAGTGTTTGCTTTGCTTTTAGAACTAAATGGATTAATTTTGGATGCTTCTGTTTGACTTACCAAATTGAGCTTTAAATAGTTATTAATATTCAAAGTGCAAAATGGCTCTAATTTCTTTAAGACCGTAAAAAATAATGTGGAAGGGATCGCCTTGTGATAAAGGACTGCAAGGACAACATTTTACAGTTGTTTTAAATATCATGGTATTTTTTGGATTTATGTGAACAACAATGTATCCAATCAATACATTTTGTTATCTTTTAAACGTACGTCGTAACTAAAGAAATGCAAACAAATCACAATTATTTTCTCCTCGCGAGCTCAACAGCTTACTACGACATGCTACGGCGTAGCATTGACTGCTACGCCGTAGCGGCTACGAGCTCTAAACAATCATTAAACGTCAAGAATTCATTTAGATCAAACAGAACATCTGTGTTGCTAACGATGGGGCGTGGGGGTTTGAAGTGAGGAACGAGGGGGAGGGGTTTAATTAATTATTTTTACTATGGCGCTGATGCACGGCTGTGCTTAATGAAACTCTGTGTTATTTTATGGGGATTTGTTGAGATAAGAGACAAAGTGGCTTCATTAAATGTAATAAAATTAAGCTAAAGTCACTTTTATTTGTAGATTTTTATCAAAGGCAAGAAAATGCAAACTAAAATGTTTGAGCTCGAAAATATGTATAATGATGAAATAAAAAATAAAGAACAACTGAATGAAAAAATTCAACCCTTTGACACAAACCTCACGTTACTTACAAAACACGAGCCACGAACTACCAAACACTGTTATAAATCCTCAAAGCGAAAAAACTTCAAACAATCCGAAACAGAACAATACGAACTAAATTCTACGGAACACTGAAATCGCTTGCTGCGAACGCAATCAACAAAATAGTGGGAACACGCAGGGCTGTCAGTTTCCACCAACATTCGCGAAAACTAATCAACGTTAAAAGGCAATGTTGACAACCCTGACCGCGTTTGAAAAATGTGGCGATTATACCTGTCCACGTAGGCCGCAGCGTATTGCTACGCCGTAGTGGTATGCTACACCTAGGGATTGCAATCCAGCGGCGTTTTCAATCCAGCTGGATTCTTGCTGGATTGACCTGAATCCAGCTGGATCCAGCGCGGATCCAGCAAAATGTGGAACGAAAATAAAAAGAAGACATTTTTAAGACTTTTTTTATTAAGTAATTTGTATTAGGAACTTCTTACGATAATCTATGAATTCTTTCAATTTTCTTTGGTTTCTTAACCATTTGAGATCAAAAGAATCAACTTAAAATCAAATAACATATAACCTCATATAACATTTAAGATAATGTTTCTAAGGATGGATTCGACCAAACTAGAGTAAGTTTTTACTCGAGAGTAGGTAAACTACCACTTACTATGCAATTGTTTATTCGAGAATAATAATTGTCATACAAAGCAGTAGCTTACTTTCGAGTAACAACTTACTCTAGTTTGGTTGAATCTGCCCTAAGAAAGCAATATCTTATTACCTACTAGAGACCTGATTATATGCATTTGCTTATTTAAGCCATTCTCGGCGGTTATTACCGCTGAGAATAAAAGCAAAAAGCGGTAAAATATGCTATTGCATATTTACGAACAATCGCTGGATTCAGGTCAATCCAGCAAGAATCCAGCTGGATTGAAAACGCCGCTGGATTGCCATCCCTAGTCACAATTCTAACCTAACCTAACCTATGAATCCCTTCGACGTAACAAACGAGCAACGAATGAACTCAAAGATAACTTCATTTGAATTTCAGCTGACGAAACTACAGACAATCTTACCACTGAAAATTTGGAAACATACTTGATCGTTTACGTTTACAATTTTTTTAAATAATTTTAAAAATAATTTACTCATTGTATGCTGATTTGGAAATAGAAAAAATGAAAACTTACTTTTCTCTTTTTTATTTTGGGTGTTTCTAAAATCTATCATTTAATTTCACATATTCTGCCAATTTCCGTGCATATTTAAAGCATTTTTCATGCATATAACAAGCTTTATAAATTGCATATAATCCGGTCTCTCTTTATTACGTTTATGTTTAATGATAGGACGGCTAATCAGTAGCAATCAGTCTTAGGTTCAATCAGTCTTGGGTTTGATACGTTTGCGGATCCGCATTGCTGGATCCAGCACTGTATGCTGGATCCAGCATATTTAAAAAGGCGCTGGATCCAGCTGGATTGCTGTATGCTGGATCCAGCAGTTGCAATCCCTAGCTACACCGTAGCTACGCAGACGCTACGCCGTAGCAATTTGAGTGTCTGTATTGGATTTTGTAGAGTTTTTTATTGAGTAAATACATATTGCCTAATGCATATTGCCATTTGTCATATTACTTCAAAATGACTCAGAAAAACAAACATCAACAGACAAAGTGACATATCGCACATTCATAACACAAAGCTTCGGAAATACAACGTAGGAAAAACTAAAATGCTACAAAACTACCGACGAACTCCTCCTATTGAAATATAATCTATACAGGAAAATAGAAAATTCTTCACGTATAAGTGGATACCGTTATCTTTAGTTTAGTCATTTGTAGGAAAGAGTGTTATTTTATATGATAGTGGCTGGTATATTGACTAATCAAATCAAAATAAAAAAAATCTGTGAAAAACATAATTTGCTCTAAAATGACGTGTACAATTAAAAAACGTAAATAAAACAGATGAGGAAGCTCTGAAAACTAGCGTAATACCAAGTCATATTACTTCAAAATGACTCAGAAAAACAAACATCAACAGACAAAGTGACATATCGCACATTCATAACACAAAGCTTCGGAAATACAACGTAGGAAAAACTAAAATGCTACAAAACTACCGACGAACTCCTCCTATTGAAATATAATCTATACAGGAAAATAGAAAATTCTTCACGTATAAGTGGATACCGTTATCTTTAGTTTAGTCATTTGTAGGAAATTATATTGACACAACAGTAGGCTATTTTATTAAATTCAAGCTTTCAATAAGAAGCAGTAGTTGCCGTAGCAACAGCAAAAAACATCCACTCGTATTGTGTTGCTTGCAATTCTTGTTTATGAATTTAAATTACGATGTCCTTTACACCATGTTTTATGTTTATTGTTCCTATGTATAATGTCACCTTCATAAGTATTTTTTTTAGCCCTGAGCTCATCAACATAGACACAACACAAAGTAAAAAAAAAATAAAGTTCATATGTATTAAAATACAAATACTTTGTGTATGGAAAATAGTGGGGGTAAACTAAGGTCACACAATATTGTGACCTACAACAATACTGGTTATCAGACTTTCAAACGACTAACTACCTATATTATTATAATTAAAAAAAAAATACAGCGCTTAACTATAATCTGTTTTGGTTATACAGGGTGTAAACCACTTCATCACAAAGCTGTCAACCAAACACATCATGTTCATCATGTTGTCATTTTTAAGTATATATTTGTTTTTTTTCCGTGTAATTTTTTGCTGATAATTTTGATGTGTTTGTCCTGTGCGGACCAATAAATGCTTTTTCTTTCCTTCTTTTCTTTCAAACATTTTGTACATCAAACTAAGTAACTTTTACGCAAAAATAATTAAAAGAATATATATATAAAATATTTTTTTTTATTATTTTTTTTTTATTTGTTGTGTGCACTTATGGCATGTGCCGAATAAATATGTTTTCTTTCTTTCTTCTTTCTTTCAAAAAATATTGCTGGGTTCTTTTTCGAGGTCATGTTTTGTGGTAAAACTCAATGTAACGCACTCAAAAAATTGTGCTGATGGATGGATTGAATAGTGGGGGTCGTAAAGATGTTTAAAGTAAAAATCTTACTATAATAACTTGTATTTAAAAAAAAACTTGTCATAAAGTTGGAACTTTGGCCCCAATATCTCCGTAACCAGAAGGTTCGCAGGTATGGTGTAGAACAAAAAAATGATCGCAAGGACGGGGAGAACCTGCCGGGGTTGCGGGCCTGTTCGAAAGAGATACCGCGGCCCCGGAACGTAAAGGGCGAGGAAGGAACATGGATGGGTTTTAGTCAGTAAAAGTCTGACACTCCCTCCCGCTCCGCCCAGAGTGGGAGAAGTCATTTGATGATTTCCTATCCTAAAAAAAAAAAAAAAAAAAAAAAGGACGGGGAGAACAAGTATTTTTCGGCTTTGTGAAGAAGTGTTTTACACCCCTTATTATATCACATATTTGATGATACCACAGAACTCCATAAGTTTTAATGTCTCTCAGAAATAAAACACGAAAACCTCAAACATCCCACGGTCCAATTAATCTTTTGAGTTTCAAACCCCGCTATCGACGTGTTCCCACAGCGTGACAAGTAACAAACGCGAGGTGACGGGACGCGCTCGCGTCAGCGTGCTCGCCAGAACACGTTAGAACATGTTAGAACTTGTCTCTTTTTAACACGGCCCGCTAAACACGCTGTATAATAAAAGATAAAAATAGAGATAGCTGCGTTCTTTGTTGTGGGGTATGGTTAGTGTGCATTCGTAAACTGATGCTTTAGTGAAAGTCCTAGCTGTATACTGATTACTGTACTATATACTGACTATTCTCTTAAATGTTTTTTTATCAGAGGTTTCGGCCGGTTTTGAATAACTTGACACAACTTTTGAAATGTATTTATATATATTAAAACTTCTTATACTTATAGTTTATAAGTGTAATGAAATTGGTAGTTATCTAAATTACGGTGAAGGCTGTATAAACAAGTCAGTTACGTAGACAGGCATGAAAAGTGTAATGAGTACATGGTTAATTAATGAATAATTTACTACCTTCTTCACATTTCTTTTATACCAGTATAGTACAACAAATGAACACTAAATCATAGTCTGCAGACATAAGAAATAACATTAAATTACACGAGAAAAACATAGTTTAACGCGTCAATAGCTCTCTTTTGTGGCGGTTCTTTTATATCCATTCTCATTCATCGCTAACTAAGATTAATGTGGTGCAATCTGTCTCGCCGATAACTATCTATGACACAGATTATAATCGTAAAGGATGGGTGGTTCGCCGTCATTTTTCATAGACTATAGAGGCGAGAAATATTACAGAGCACAGGAAAAAATTATGACTAAAAATATTACCGAGGTTGTGGGTATATTCATCTTTATGTATTGCTATTTTTTGTGTGATAAAATTGCTGCTAAAAAGGAGAAGTTGTTACCCCTTGAGAAGTAACTATACGCTCAATCAACATACTGTTTTTTAGTAAACAAATAAATATTGTCAAAAGCATGCCTCGTTTCACCGAGACTTGTAGGTCGACGATAAAAAACCAGTGACGTAAGCACGTATCCTTTGGAGCAAGTCGCTTGGCCCGAAGCTTTAACTTAAAAGCAAAACAATATGGCTGGGTATAATAATTAAATGCAGTGACAATCCAGCAAAGAAAATGACAACTTTAGCTTCAGGCACTTTTCCTTATCTAATAAAACACGAGCAACGACAAAGCCACAAATTAAATCTTGGCAACATTCAAGAATAAAGATAAAATAAAAGTTCTAGGGAAAACGCAATTCATATTTCTATTATACTCCTCATAATTATTTTCACGGAATAAACCACTTCGGAATCTCATCATAAGAAAATGTATATTAAATTAATATTATGAAAGGAAATAAACTTCTATTGAAAGTTACCCATTCAGAACATGCTTCAATAATGTGCCAAGAGATTCAATATCTTTGGTTATTGGAATAAGTATCCAACATTGGAATAAGTATCCAACACTAGGATAAGTATCCAACATTTGAATTCAATTTCGTTTGTATCTCGCTTACGATTACGTAAACAGTTTTCTTTATTTGCTTCTTTGCATATTCATGTTATGTCACCGAATTTCATGGCTATTAAATATCCAATCGTTGTATGCTCTTTTGATTTTATTTTGAGAAATCCACGATTATCTTTATCGTGGTTAAGAATCAATCATTCTATAATGCCATTAAGGGGCCGTCGGAGTATGGGTATTTCATACAAACTTAATACCAAAATAATTTGTAAATCAAACATATTCTTAAGGTAGTGCGTATTTATTTCGATTTTATTACAGAATATCTATGTTCTCATATATATATTATAAGAGGACAATGATACAAAGACGAGATATGAGGAATTTAAAATTTCTATAGAAAACTTATTTTACTTATTTACTTATCCTTTTTTTATTTACTTATTTTTGTTGTTAAAATCAGTGTCCAATCAAAATATATATTTGGGAACCTAGATATTCTGTAATTCAATCGAAATGAATACACACTACCTTAGGAATATGTTTAATTTACAAATTATTTTGGTATTACGTTTATGAAATACGCATGCTCCGCAGGCATCTTAAGATACGTACACCAATTGTTATGGTATTTAAAATATCACTGAACTTTGTTGTATAGCCATAATGTTCATGTACGGATGCCAATAAATCAGAAACAAAAAATTATAATCGACTATAAGGTCCATGTTCACCAAGAAGATGACGCTCTGATTATCTAAAACAGCTTTAAAACGCATTTTTGTATGGGAACATGTCACAGTGACAGCTGTTTTTTGATAATCAGACGGTTATCTTGTCGGTGAACATGGACATAAAACTAACAGCCTCTTTGGTCTAGTGGTCGCAAGCTCATGACTGCTGAGCATGCAATCCTACGTTCGATTCCCTGGTCGTACAAAATGTTATTGAGTTTTTACGTCATGAATTTCTCAGTAGCAGACACGAAATCTCTCCCGAAATTTCGACCACTTCCTAACCCTTCCAGGATAACAGGCGTAATGTTATGTTATGTTATAACCTTTGAACATTACAATACAATATATTAATAGCAGTAATCTCTCCACCACTGCCAACCTAATCAAAACTGAAAAGCACTCCACAATTCCCTATTTAAAACTCGCTACAAAACACATGTATATCAAAACATGACAACCCAAAACACTCAAACATTTGATCCTTCCAAAAATTCATTTTCCAAAGCCATTTGTGTAGGAGCCATACATCACTTGTGACATTAATTATTTCGCAATATCCTTAAGAGCCCAGCCTTAGAGTCTCACGTCAAATATGGCGCAGGTCCGACAAATTTTACAATTAAGTCTTTAAATAAGTACATGATTAATGACTTACGGGCCTCATAATGAAAAGGGGTTCGCAAATCCTGGGATAAAAGAGGTTTCTTTGTAAGTTTAGAGTACGGGTGTGTTGTGTTCAGTAAGTTTTGCCTTGGATTCGGATGAAGATGAGTTTTGGATATTATACCAAGTTAATCCGTAGTTAAATGGATACTGTTTCCTGAAAGGTTTGGTACGTTTTGGTGGTTTAGCTACAAAATCGCTTTATTATGAAAGAACGGAGGAGACATAAACTTTGGTTTGCATGTTAGAAATAGGTTTAAAAGTCTTTTGACTCTGTTCAACCACGTAAATGTTTATTTAAAATACATACTACATCATCTAGCTCCATTCATGAAAATATGTCTTGAATCCTTCTTCTTATTCAACCAAAAAACATACAAAATATGTCTTTTAATAAAGTGAGTAATAATATAATAGAGAGAGGTACCCACACGTGTGAGGTGGCGCCACCTACCGCAATTCTCGTTTCATTACCACGCTTAGAATTTATTATAAGACGTGTTAGTTTCCTTGCTATTTTCTTCAGCATTTCTAGGTAATAATGTGCGAATGGAAGGGTTGAAAAATGCATCGGTACATTGAGAAACGTGGAAAGATGATGATTGCGTCTAGACGAGATGAAATTGATAATGAAAGAGTTAAAGAAATGGTTTTGTATGAAATATTTTGTATGTTACAAGACAAAGACATGGAAGGGTATTTAAGTAGTAGTTCTAAGGCCGTTTTTTTTTGTTTTGTACAGGTTTTGTATGCTACGCTTGCGACCCGTGGTCAAATTTGGACCTGGATCAAAGAATTTGGAAGTCATGGGGAGAAGCCTTTGTCCAGCAGTGGGATAACATACGACACAACGTTGTTACATCAGTAACATTAATTCTACAATTAATAAGGAGTAACAATGACGGACACAAAATAGAATATTCAGATAGTTTCAAAGGCAGAACATTTTACTGTTTCTGTGCCCAAAACTGGTCTGTGTATAAGAATAATAATGAATTGGCACATTCGTCATAATATCGATACGTAAGTGGCACTTGAATACAGACTTTCAAAATAAGCTCAGGATTTATTTGTGGCTATTGCCACACTGCCCTTCCCTGGGAACATTTCTTCATTATTTGGCTAGGGTTCACTCAATAAGGACCACTTATAGATCGTCGTACTCTGTGGTATGCAATTTATTAGGGTTCTTCGAAAAACTAGTCATGAATTAATGAAAAGAAAGAGGTAGGCACAAATATACTCCATAATTAGGACAAGGTTACCATTGCAATAAAGAACTCACAAACTGAATCCACATGAGAGTTAATCTCCCACTGATCCATGCTTTATCTACAGATTATAAATAGCTAATATAAATAAAATACGAGTAAGATCAATAGGTTATACCCCAGACAAGCCTCGATGGCGATGACATTTAAGATTTTTTGAACAATGTTTAATAGAAGGGAATGGATTTAATGTTACTGGTATAAGATATCGTTTGATACATTTCCAAAAGGGCTATGCGATTTGTAACTGTTATGGTGGTTTTATTTTTACCTAAAAGTACCTTATACCTTACATTTTTTTAATCAAAATTGTTACAAAATAGATTTCCTTAACAAATATCAATGCGCTGAGAAAAATCTTATATTCAATGGAATAAGGTAGGTACTAAGAGGCGGAAAGACAAGTGTAATAATAATGTTACTTGTCAGATTTGGCATATCCAAAAGGTACTAACCTAAAACTACGAGCCATAAGAAGTAACGTTTCACCTCGCTTCAATATAATATCACAACCTTTATTCACGTCAAATCCATTCGTAGTAAACCAAAAACAAAACACACATTAACAACAATATCCTACTCACAAAGTAATAAAAAATAACATAGGCCGTAACATGAAAGACCTTTGCCCGTTTACCTCAGACGTACGACCATAGACACGGGACATTTTATGACCAATAACTGCCAAGATGGCGGCCGGCGGAAAAATATTTTTTTGCGACGAATTTGCGAGTTGAAGTGGCCGAGATTTATCGTGTAGTGTTTGTCTTCAAGGAAATCGGTGACGCTTGTCCCCGATGTAAGTTGGGGGAAGTATTTATTTATGTTTCGCGAAGTTTCCTGGCGACGAAAGCAATATTCGTACTTAACCTCACTTTTGTCGCGGCTGGGCGTGTGTTTGCGTCCTTGTGATAATGTTTTCGCCTTTATTGCTTGTTTTTGATGTTTTTACAACCCTGTCACTATTGGGAATAACAAGAGACTATGAATATTTAGTTACAGGTTTAGTAAGATTTATACAATGTTTTAATGTCGATTTTCAGGCGTTTATTCAAAATAAGAAACAAAGATGAGATGCTATTCTTCAATTCAACAACAAAAAATAACGCAAAGATAGCACTGACATAAGTATTCCGAAATCAATTCAAAAGAAATAAGAAACAGTTTTAAAACTTCTGTTACAAAAACAGTCAGTCCAAGAATATGGCGAATAGATCGCTTAAAATAACCAACTTTTCAACAAGAATACGACTTCTTAAAATAAACTTCCGATCGGACGGAGGCAAGAGACGTCAACGCTAAATAATAAAGAATGACTAACTTGGTCGATATTCTAGACAGTGAAAAGGCCAAGTCTTTGCCTTTGTAAAAGTATCTAAAGATTTCGAACCTTTTTTAGTAGAACCTCGTATACATCTATTAAGGCTATAGATGGGGTTTAAACTGTATTGGGGCGATTCGGCTACTTGAATGAATATCTAGATTCCTTTTTTAACTAATTCCATCCATTTTTGATCTAGTTTTAAACAATGGAGTACTAACGTTCCTTGTGACTTAGAAGAACCTAGGATAAATCATTGTGGGGTATACGAGGAGGTTCAACCCTAAATAACATATACAATTAGGCACGAAGACGAGAAGATGATGACGCATGTCAAGCAGTTCGCTTTCACGGAGCTCCATCATAACATTAACGAACCATGAATGCTTAAACAAACAATAACTCCAAACTATTTACATATTATATCATGCCCCGAAGAATCTACACACTGGCGACAATTAAGGTACAATTTCATCTAACATATTCTATAAATACGTGTATAGTTTAAGTATGCAGGGCGTATCCCTTTCTAATTCTATCGAGAGTAATTAGAGTGGCCCCGCTCGACCTCCCGTTCTGCTTTGCATAGCTGTTTGTGGGTATTATACCCACAAACAGCTAGATTCCGTGTGTAAACTGGCTTTTTAGTACTTGATGATTTAATTGGAAAAGTCCAAACACCGTCATCTGCTTAGCATTTTCCCAACTACACGTATGTTGGTTTCGGATTCCAATCTTACTGGATAGTATTAACATAGAGCAATGCGTTTCTAACTGCAGCCCAGTTTCTGGGTAACACGATACACTTTGGTACCAAGCCAAACTAAAAAAACTTATAAAAATAAAACTCTGTGGCAGGCCAACAAAACTGCAATAGTTTGTAGCCTAAAAATGTAATTAATCTTTGGTAAACTGCAAGCACAAAAGTCACTCAGTGGGTGCCTGAAGATGGCCGTCGTAACCGAGGCGGGCCCAAAAAACGCTGCCGTGACGATCTGGATTGGTCAGAAAGGCCATATTGCAAACAGGATTAGAAAGCCATGGGGGAGGCCTTTGCCCAGCAGTGGGACAGATCAGGCTGACAAAAAAAAACTGCAAGCACTGACATCAGAAACATACCAGCATCTTACTCACCCTTAAAAAAAAACTCCTCAAATACATACACACAATAAAATTATGCATCGTCTCAACGCAATTGCCAGGCAAGCGTACAGAATCACTTCCCCTAAACCTTGCCTCATATACATACATATTTGTTGAACCAAAGGCCCTTTATAAGAGCGGCGTCGACAAAAGACGGTGTTTCGGATAAGAGGCGGAATTTTTCCGGGGATATTCCGGAGGTCGTATCTTAAGATACGGGGCTCTGTGGTCCTTTGGTCATATCTGCAGGTGATCTTGCGAAGGCGTTGGGACGAGCGTTGATGGGCTTTGGGTGTCCCGGACAGATGATGTTAAAACGGACAGGCGTTTTGAAATGAGGCGGTGAGTTGAAAGTTTCAATAGCGGAAGTGGTGATGTAATAACAGTATAATATAATAATGACGGAACTGTTTGCAATCCTCAACTGAAAACAGAAACTTGCCTTGTCTAAATTCTACGATATTTATTTGAAAAATACGTTACCTAAATAGGTTAAATTCTGCAGGTATAATAAATTGTATTATCTTTACACACAATCTTAATTCAAAAATCAAATTAAAAACATAAAATCGATCGCTCAAAGCCCGTCGGCGAGAAACACAAAAATATTACACATTTTACCAGAAAAACTCACCCACAACAAAAAAACAAGCACTTTTATGAACTTAAAAAATAATTCAATGAAGTCTTTAACAACGAAGTCGTGATTACCCCCGAGGGTGGCTCGTCACGGTTACTTGCGATTTTACACGATTCAGCCCTAATTTATTAAAGTTCCGACGTTCAGGTAAAAGGAATTGGCTTAGACTTGACAGGAAACCCCCTTTTTGCCCTTTTTTTTTTCCTGGTTCACGATTTTAATTAAGCGAAGGAACGTTGCTGTGTTCCTGTCTTTTTGTATGCATTTTAATAAAGTGTGATACGGTACGAAGCGCAGAGAAAATTCATTTTGAATATGAAAATTTCTTAGATTTTCACTATGCAACAGCGACATGGTAGTATTTACTTTTCTCTATTTATTTTGTCTTTTCACTTACATAGCAAGGTTAAATTATAATATCTAGGTACAACTCGAATAGGTAATATTATTTTTTACCATGATAGATGAAAGTCTGTTCAAAACCCAAGAAAGCACTAAATCACGAACAACCAATACAACCAAACCACAAAATTCACATCCTATCACAACCATTAACACTCCAGCCTTCCAATGCACACAATTATTCACCTCCGCCATCTTATAAACAAGCCGAGACATCGGAGCCTGGCATATATAAACAAAAGCACGTCATGCAAGATGCATGCCTTCCTCAAATGAATTATTTATACAGGTTAGGTTAGCAGTCGCTGCATTTCTGTACCCTAGATTTATTTAACAGTGCATATCTCGGCTGGGTCTATTTATTTGCACTGCAGTGCATCGGATTGCTATGTCATGTCGCATAAACAAGTCCTTGCAGTTTCCTTTTTGCTATCGCGGCCGTTTATTTTACACTTTCGTGCATAATTATGGAGTTTGATAAGGTTCAGCTTTGTAATTTCCTTTGGCTGGCTTTTAGTGGCAGTTTAGTTTAATGTTGCTTGTATTCGTGTTTATGATTCGAATGACGTTGATTACGTTTTACTTGAGCCAGGTTTATAAGAATTTTTGATAGTTATGAAAAATGTTGGGAATTGTTATTTATTATGTTGAGTTTGATTTGTAATGAATATTAATTGACTGTACATTTTTATGTTCAAGGCAATTTCAAAATTTTCTTTATGTGAAGAATACTTCTCTATTTTCCATTGAACATTTCACACTGAGTTTTCCCAAATACTTTCTAAACATGCCATCTTATTTTGGTTTCTGCAAAAAGATATCTACCACTTTCAGAACAGAAAACACAGTACTATGTTTGCTGGAAAGCAGTTTGAGGAAGAAATGGATTTTTAGCCGAAAATAATTCCGACAATACTTTCTAAAACATTGCCAAATATTTTCAAAAATACTCTCAGGAAATGTTTTACCCAGTAAAGGTGAAATTCTGGATTTAAGTGCGTAGAAGGAAAACCTGAGCAAATTTCAGGAGCTAAACCTCGTAGTATATTTTCAACCTGTTGTTCGTAAGCTCTACGTATGTATGTAGAAAGCCGTCTCTCTTTTATTTCTGAGTGTATACTTTGTCCGTACTTAACTGTACAAAGTATTCTGACTTCTAAGTTTTGCAGAACTCTGAGAACCGAGCTGATTTATAGTACCTACTGCTTCGCTAGAATGGAAGTGTGATGCCGTGTTGTAAATGTTGTAATCAAAGCGATCGTCGCATTTGTTTAGTTTTGTGCAAACGAACGCGTGATCCCACCATTTTGAGGTTTAGCTTTGAGTGCCTGTATTCTCAGCACAAAAAGTTGAAAATGTTGAGATACAATATTTAACATTAAAAAAAAATTGCAATAAAGAACTTCTTCGCAACACATCAGGTGCATATAATTCTATCTGTTTTTGATATTTTCCTCTGTCTTAAGGTACCTATCTGTACATCTAGATATTTACCATGTTTACTATATATTATGAGTTCCCGATATCTTGGTTCGTTCCCACGTCAGTTTAAAAACTTGAATAAATATTGGCTATTCTTTTAATAAACACGAACTAAAATGGAATCTTGTTTGCCAAAAAGCCTCTACCTTTATCACAAACAATTCAAATTTATCCTCCCATTCACACTACAAAAACTTTTCAACGATTAACTTTCCAGCACGTCGTTGTACATTCAAATACGCTATCATTCTTTCTACTTGTAAAGCAAATTGGCCCACAATATCCCAGCACTTGCCACGTAGCTCGTAGGTCCAATGGGTTTCATCGTCCCCTTAACATCTCACCACAGTAAGAGCTATTGTGTCGCGATCGATTCTAACACCCCCTATCTCCCCCCAGGGGCTGGGGGTGGCTTACAATGTTTTTAAATTGAAAATAGTTGTTCAGAGATTATTTATGCTTGAGACAATACTGTCTGGTCGAGATACTCTTTATTTAGCCTGGAGTTTATTAATTTGAGTTGCCAATCATTTTGATTAGAAATTTGTGTTTAATAGGTCGATGCTGGTGTCGATTCTGTTGTGCACAAACTAAACTTAATTTAGGCTATTGCTATCTTTAACTAAAAGGCATTGCGAGAAAAGGACGGCTATAGCTATGCACTAAGTTATAGATGTCAAACTAGTTTATGCCTTGCGCTTCACCGTGTTTTTAACCGACATGTTTTTACGTGCACCTTTCATTTGTATGGAAATATTAGTTCGAATTAAATTTGACAGCTCTAAATTACATCCGTCTCTTTCTCGTATTATTAGTGAGAAAAAGATAGTAATAGCCTAAATTAAGTTTAGTTTGTGCACAACAGAAACGACACTATTGTCAGGGATATAGTGTATTTAAGTATTTATGGTATTGATTTTTTTGAAGAAATGGGTATAAAGTTTTATCTGGTGACCTGATAGAAAAGGAAGATAGGTTTAACAAAATGGGCCCTGAAGTGAGCTAGCCCCCGTTATGGCTGTAGATAAAACAACATTGCATCTTTGTTCATACAACCTTTGAAGGAAGATAAAATTAAATAAGACAAGTACTTATTCAAACACTGTTTTAAGCTTTCATGGTTTAAAACTAAACATATATTGTCACTTGCGGGATATTGTCCTTGATTGTTTATTGTTTTGAGCTCCCAATGTTTTGACACTGTTGCAAGCGCCATAATCGCGGGTTAATAAATCTATTAGAGCTCAATCAAATAAACACACACAAACAAATATCCCGTAAGTAACAATATAAGTTTAAGTACTTATTCTAAATTTCCAATTACATACTTTTTTTATCGTAGGGCAGGAACTACATAGAGGGATGACGGCTGTTATCAACGTGATAACAATTACCAACACTTGAATGGAATTGCGTGCAACTGAAGAGGTCTATAATTAATATTCCATCTTAATTAAGCTTGAACATACTACTTACATTTTCAAACAAAAACCTACCAGAGTCGTTAAACTCAAATCAAGGCGAGTATGTATTGAGACACTACAAACTGAAGTACTATCACACTACGTTCAACAAAGGATGTTTCCTGTTTGCATCAAATTCATATGTAAACAGCGCAGTGAAATGTTGAACTTACCTAAATTCATTTCCATATTTTTGTTTGGAAAAGCTGTAGTTTCCGTTCGTGAGGGCAGGATTTAACATATTTCTAGTAAAATTAAATTCGAGTATGTTTGAAACTGGTATAAATTTTAATAAGTTATTATTGTTTTAGGAACTAAGAACTTTTTTAGATTTATCAATAAATAATTTCTCAGAAGGATTCCAGTTTATTTTTGCACGAAGCATTTGTGTGTCTGGTTGAAAGCAGTGTGCTCGTCCGCTATTTAAAATTGATGGGACTTAAACGTAAATAGCAAAATGTGGGTTTAGGTCAAACTCTAAGTAACCTTTGCATGATAATCTATACTTGATATTATAAAGCAGAAGAGTTTGGTTGTATGTTTGTTTGGTTGCGCTAATCTCAGGAACTACCGACTCAAATTGAAAAATTCTTTTTGCGTTGAAAAGTCCATTTATCGAGGAAGGCTATAGGCTATATAACATCACGCTATGACCAATAGGAGCGGAGCAGCAATAAGAAATGTTGCAAGCGGGAAATTCACGCGAACGAAGTCGTGGGCAGAAGCTAGTATATTATAAACGTGTTGTAATGTTATCTATGACCAAGAATCAGGCTCCTAATCTTCTTCTCACATATCAGCACGAACTAATAGAACGCTCGTGATAAAAATATAATCCAATAGAAAATTGGAAGCGGGGCTGTTTTGGTTGCGCCAGACGTTTATTTTATGCATTGACTTTCTTGAAAGACTATTTTAAAGCAATCAAAGAATCTGTCTCAATACTATTACACGAGTAGAGGACAAAGAAGGTTATGCTTAGAAACAATTAACCTACAATAGTTTAAAACATCAAGTCATCATCATCATCATCATCATATCAGGCGAAAGACGTCCACTGTTGGACATAGGCCTCCCCTCAAGTCTCGCCATATTGACCGGTCCTTTGCGACTCGCATCCACTGGATTCCCGCAACCTTCACCAGGTCATCGGTCCACCCAGTGGGAGGTCTTCCAACGCATCGTCTTCCGGTTCGCGGTCGCCACTCCAGAACTTTTCGGCCCCATCGGCCATCCGTTCTGCGAGCAATATGCCCTGCCACTTAAGTTTAGCAATTCTTCGGGCTACGTCGGTGACCTTGGTTCTCTTGCGGATGTCTTCATTTCTGATTTGATCACGCAAGGATACTCCGAGCATAGCTCTCTCCATTGCCCTTTGGGTGACTTTAAGCCTTTTGATAAGGCCCATTGTGGCCCTTTTGATCATTGGCAAAACACACTGGTCATAGACTTTCGTCTTGAGACACTGCGGTAAGGGAAACATCAAGTATATCCACATAATTGGTGTGTACTTTGTACGTGTGTTTGTCTCATTGGTCGAGTAGTTATAAGCGCGACTGCTGAGCATGTGGTCCGGGGTTCGAGTCCCGGGTCGGGCAAAGTGTTATTGAGTTTATCCATTAGGAATTTCTTAGTAGCAGTCGCAGAGTCTTGATTTGTACCTGATTGATGCAAATAGGCTCGCCTCCTATTACATCATCATGCCTTTGCCCAACTATGTTGGGGTCGGCTTCTAGTCTAACCGGATGCAGCTGATCTCACGGCCTATCTGACCTCAACAACCCAGTTAATACTACGATATCACTTGGTAAGACTGGTTGTCAGACTTTTTGGGTCACTGACTACAAAACGACTGCCAAAGATGGACAAATGACAACCGGGACCGTGCTTTCCGAGGCACGTAGGAAACTCGGTATGTAATGGTGGTCACCCATCCACAGACCAACCTAGGTATTTTCTATTAGGTACATCGCGGTCTAATTCTTTAGGGATTGTAGTTATGTTATTTAATGTACTTTGTACCCACAGATACACCACTACACTCCTTTGGGAATGCAAGCGTAATGTTGGATATAAACTGGGAATGTTAAATTTAGCATAATGATTTGTTAATCATCTGCATAATAGCTTACATGTTTAGCTGCCATGTTTATTTTACAACATTTGTCGGCACAATTTGAAAACTTATTGCCTATTAGCTACTGGCTACAGTTCTATAATGCATTCATATAGGAAATTGTTGGTTGATTGGTAGACACCGAAAGTTGCTGAAAAGCCAAACTGGTGGTAATTCGTAAATCTTGCTCATTCTTTTTTAATTTTACTTATAAAGGGTGTAAAACACCTCTTAACGAATACGAAAGGCACTTGTTCTCCTCGTCATTTTGATCATTTTTTTGTTCTACACTATACCTGGGAACCTTCTAGTTACGGAGATATTGGGGGTCAAAGTTGCAAGATTTTGACAAGTTTTTTTTTAAATACCACTTTTCAGCGCATGATTTTTACTTTAAATATCTCTACGACCCCCGTACCATTCAATCCATCCATCCGCACAATGTTTTGAGTGTGTTACATTGAGTTATACCACAAAACATGATTTATAACCTCAAAAAAGAAGTTGTTTCCCAGCAATATTTTTAGCGTAAAGTTACTTAGTTTGATACACAGAATGCTTGGTTAACGGCTTTGTGGTGAGGTGAAATACACCCTGTATTCATGACAAATAGAGTTTTAGAAGGAAAAAGTCCGGTTGCTTTAGAAGGCATCACCGCGAATTGGTAATATCTCTGCCCAGGTGTGGGGCAATACGGGCTCAATAAAATAATGAAAATTGAGTTAAGAAATTGAGACACTACACTAAAGTATCTATCAGAGTTCGATGTCCGTAGCCAGTCCACAATTTGTCTATATACTCGACTAACATGTGCAGGCGGTAAAACAGAGAACTAAAATAAATGTACAAAGCTTGACTTACTGATGCATTTTTTCTTGACAAGTAGACTATTTAAAACTGCAAACTTAAACAGGTCGTAGTTTGAGTATGCTATAACTTACTGGAAATGCACAACCACAAAAGGAAAATATGCTAAAAGTAATATAGAATTTTAAACAAACCATAATCGTGATTATCAAGCGGGCCATAAAAGATCTTGTTAATTATTCATTAAGCTTTTCCGTTTAAGCTCGGAGTTAATAACTCATAAAAATAGTTAACGAAACCCAGTAAAATTACCTACATTTATTATGCAAGTTAATGGCGTTAAAATCATAAAGTTTTTCTTTTATTTTTACAAATATTGATGGTAGTGAATCTTGAGCGGCCATTTTAAAGAGTACGTTAAAGTTTACCTGTGTATTTCTAATAAACGTACGGTATCTTCCGTACGTTTATTAGAAATATCATGTTTCCACCCGCTAGAGCATCAAATTTCAAATTTTCCGGGATTTTTTGGGACAAGCCCTTCACTCTATTCCCAAACTGGACCGAGCGAAATCGCGATGTTGAAACGTCGCTGTACCGGAATTAAAATCCTAACCCAGGTTATGGTCTATCCGTATTTCTTTATTTATTTATTTATGTACACACAAAATACTTAACAGGACACTACATTCATGGAAATCCGCTCATTCAGCCGAAAGACGTCCACTGCTTAACATAGGCCACCACATTGATTGGTCCCGTGCGATTTGCATCCAGCGGATCCACTCATTCGTGACAAAAAAACTTACTTTGGAATTAAGGGGCCTGCGGAGCATGCGTTTTTCAACTAAAATCAAACCAAATTTTTAGGTAGTGTGTATATATTTCGATTTTATTATAGAATATCTTATCTTTGTTCCCAAATAATTATTTGGAAAGGATAATGATATGAAGACGAGATATGAGGAATTTAATCTTTGTTGGTGTTAAAATATGTTTTATTTACAAATTATTTTGGTATTACGTTTGTATGAAATTCCCATGCTATGCAGGCCTCTTAATAGTATTAATTGAATTACTGAACTGCCTAGTTTAATACGATTTTCGTAAAAAGTTTTTACCCTACCTTACACGATTTTCGCGAAACTTTCAACGCCAATAAATTCAGGTTTTATAAAGGAGTCACACAACCAAGTGATGTATGGCGTAAATAAAAACATGACGGAATTATAAAATACATCAACGGATGACAGTTTATAAGGACATCGCTCACACCACCATAGCCGGCCATTTTATTTACCCGCCTTTACACCGCATGATGAGGGATAGTTATTTTATTACTGCTATTGATGCAGCTGTTTAAGAGATGATGATGACAGATGTAGGTTTTATCTCGATGATTGACGCAATTGATAAAACTTAATTTCGAGATATATGATACTTTTAAACGAGAAACTCTTGTAAATATGTATATGTCACCGTAAAATTGTCAAACACGTTATATTACAATTTAACGTATTTCTCTCTAGCGATATTGTAAACTCTCGAATTATTGCCGACAGAACATACGGAAGTATCTCTTCCCCCATAATCGGGACTTGCCCCCCCCCCATTAGGTTAGTTAGGTTCCTTTAAGCCCTGCACTCGGAAATAGGGCTCCGTCAACTACGCTTTTTAGGGAAATATAAAGTGTTTTAAGTTTAGGTTATATTAATCGGTATTTCTCAGGAATGGTGCAATATCTTTTCATGAGAGTGGTACCTACCACTGGGCAAGGGGGACCCTTCCCTCCACACCGCGTGAGTTGACTACCATCGCATGCATTTCACGAAAAATAATGCGTTTTATTGTAAGTACGTTCGTTTGACAATATTTCGAGTGTTTATAATATCGCTAGAGTGAGGGTTAGAGAACCTTAAAAATAGACATATGCTATCGCGGACTTTTTTTTTAAATGCTTAAGAGGCACAATTCCTTCGTACGTGATTAACCGCGTTATGCAGCGCTTGCAACGGAAGCAAAGAAAAAGAACGAACGATTTTCATAAAATTTAATATGCTGGGGGTTTCGGGGGTGACAAATTGACCTAGTTAGGTTTCAGTTTTAGAAAATGTCACAAAATAAACCGAGCAGAGTTCGTCCATCCAGATATTGAAACTTTAAATGTATATAGGTTTTATTTAAAAATATAGTTACTTACAAATAAAAGAAATGCAGGACCGCAAAAAGGCGTTCTATATTTTCGGCCTATCCCCATTACGAAGAAAGCCTGTTTGCGAAAATGTATGTATGTGGTTTTTCCTAACATCATCGGCAAACATCGATGTGTGAAGGGTTCCAAAAAGATAAAATCTTCTAAAATATTTGTTTTAATAAAAAATATGTACCCTTCCATACCAGTTTGGAGCCCATAAAATTCCGAAATAGGATCAGATAGCAGCAAAAAATCCCGCCAATATCGGGAAAATTCCGGGACCGGGATTATAGAATACGGGATTAATTGAAACCTTTTGTTACATAACACCGAAAACAGCCTTTTTTATATCAATGCGCTCTATTCTCTGTTATTATTACAAAGATATTACTCGTTTTCGGAATAAAAGGATGAGACAATAATTTATCGGCAATTTGGCTTCTCGATTTCGGGAATAGTTGGTCGCACGATAAGATTAGCCGTTATTGTTATATTTGTTTGAGCCTAATCGTATTACTTAGAATACTTTCATGGAGTTCACTTTCAGTTCAACCAAGGGTCTGTAGGAACAACGTAACTGCAAAGTACCTTTTATTTATCGATTAATGGCGTTGTCTATCTTCTTAAAGAAGAATTGTGAACGATAGAAAGCAGAAAAAGAATGAGGGAATGGTTAAGCCCAGCATGGGGACAGTACAAGCTAATAGTAACATACTTTTCAATATAAAACTGCCATGTAACAGAACCTATTAATGCTGTCGTCTTTTGTTTAAAATGTACCAAATAATTTAACTTACTGAACAGTCAATTGCAGTCGTCTTTGATTTCTCTTACCTAACAACTCTAATATTCCTCTCCGAAACTGTTTCTTGATACAAAGAAATTGTTTCTATTTCAAACACTACAAGGTAATCTAACACACAAAAGCCATAAACCAAGCAATTTTTCTCCGGCAACACCAAATAAATTGAATTCCACCCTATCTACTCTTTGGAACGAGCCAGAGACAAACAACCAACTTTGAACCATAAACAATAAGGAAATCCCGTGAAACGCGGTAAAAATTATTATTTTGTGCCAAAATTGTGTCATCTCGTGTGTCTATTGGTGTATGGTGGAGAGTAGGGCTGCCAAAAAACGATTTTAAATGGTGATGGTTTTTAGATATGCCAAAATAATCCGTTTGTCCTAACTGTCATTTGTAAACATTTGACAGTAACGGGTAGTTCCAAAGACACATTACCCAGTAAATTGGTTGTAGACGTCAGATAGGCAGTCACTCCATGTAAAACACAATGTAATGTTAAATTCACAGCTGCCTCCGATAAGACTGAGGCCGACACCAAGATAGTTGGGAAAGGCTATGCAAATAATAACATGTTTGTTTGGTAAGCCAAAAGCTGGAAAGCCTAGAAGAATGAAATTCACAACATTCAGCATTCGGGGCTAATTTTGCACGAGAGTAGAAAATGTACTAAGAATAAGTAATTTCATGTGAAATTTCGTAATTTCTTATTTTTTTGGGGTCTTTTTGCTTATTTTTCAGGAAAATTTATTTAGTAATTTGATAGTCTCGTCATTTAACATTGCAAATTAATGAATTCATTTCCACGTCTCTAGGTTTCTAAAATACAAAGATATTAGAATTTCGTTGATATACCCGCCGATTAAAAACAGAATGGGTGCCATTCGTTTCATGTGGGGTTAGGAATATTTATGAAAGTGTATTTGTCGATAGAAAAGAGTATCGGCCAAACACCCTGTATACGGGGTGTAGGGACACCACACGTGAAAACTATTACCACATATTCAGTACATCTTTGTGAGCATAACCACATTACAATTTTTCATCAGTAATTTAAAAAAACAGCCGTTACCTACACGGTCAAAATGTTATGGATCAGTTGATTTTTTGAGATGTTATAGTACACAAGTGTGTGGCGCAGACACAGGTGCACTCTCTATTCCTTTATTCACATAGTCTTGATGGTATTGTCTCTCCTTTCACCTTTTTAAGAGAGTAACAAAAGGGGCAAAGAAAAGTAAAGAAAAAGAAAGAAACTACCATATCAGTACCAGTACCCGTACCAGTTACCTGTATTTTCACCAATGCAATGGGAATTTTCATCGAGCACACGGCTTATACCATTACGACATTTTTGTGCCTGACAACCCTATTCCATACCTCAGCGTCACCATCATAAAATGCACGTGGCACAGTAAACGGTAATATAAACCTTACATTATGACTTTATACGGTACATTATTACGTTTCTTTATTTTACTACCCCCATTGTGTTACGAATAAAATGTTTCAATGAATATTTTCACTTAATTTTTTTTCGGCGAACGTCAAAAAATATTACTGACTGTATAATTTATTTCGTATCTTTTTTTTATTTCAGTAGGTATCCTTTGATGTATGCTTTTATGTTGTAATCCTTTTCGACATTTATATGGTAGTATATAATGTTCAATACACTTCTTCTTAATATCACCAAAGACATTGAACGCGATCGGAAAATACCCTAACCGTTTTTTTTTCGTGTGTTTAGTGCTTAACCTGGTGTCAGAGTGGTTTTACCGCCTATAGTGAGTTAGTAAACCGTTTGAAAAGATGTCAACATCACCATTGATATGAATTTTGACTCTGACATCTTTTCAACTCAGTTTAAATTATACATGTTACCCTTACAAACTAAAACACATAAATAAACTAATGATATTTCACGAACACAATTCACGTTGCATACGTCTAGCGTCAAAGTTCGAATCATCGCCTTAAACTATATGCAAATATTAATGCTGTTGATAACAACTGCACGCGAACAATTCCGAAGTTTCCCTCCTCTTCGATTGAATTCATACAATGACACATATTCACTCTGTATTACCGATTTGCGCGATTCCGGACTGTTTACACTTCAATGCGTTTCCTCCTAGTACGAAACAACTGTATTTAGATGAAAATGTATTTCTATGCATTTGTCGATATTATACAGTGTGTTTGGCTATTAGCATTTCATTGAACATACCCGAGATCAGCTGATTAGAAAAACAAGATGGCCACCATTCGCGGGGTGTGGGATTAGGAGTATTTAAAAACGTGTATTTGCCGATAGAAATGAATGAGTATATAATTTGCCTTTAAAGTACTGGTAACCAGTAGTCAAACACTATATTATTAAGTGAAGTGGGTTTTAGTGTCTGGCTATCTAACGGCGTCGTTCTTCTAAAATGCTGATTCTTCGTCTTTGAGTGTCGATGGACTCAAATAATACCCGACCGACAAATTATTCTTCGTTTAAATCCTGGAAGGTGCAGGTGGCTGCGCACTCGCAGGATGATCAAGTGTAATGATTTTTGACAACAAATTTGAGAATCTATATGGAATATGTTATTTGTTTATTATTTACATGCAATGTTGGTCGAGAAACAATCACTCATAACGATGTTAACTTAAGAAGATAGAAAATAAATACTATTTGTCTTTGTAGGTTCATACTCCTGCAATCCTTAACCAAAAATATTTTCGAGCACTTTCTTTTTATGTCGAAAATACCAACAAACAAATCAGTTTACCGTCCATATATTTCTTGAATGCTACATTAAATAGAATATCCCATTACACATTTCATGTAAAAAAGCTTGGGCCATATATTTTATGTCGAAATACATCATCAGCATAAAGAAACCTAGAGAGCTCTATTAAGTTTTATTGTGCAGAGAAAATTGACTATTTTCAATGACAAAGACAAAATGATATTGCGTTGACAGTCACTGAAAAGGTTTTAGGAGCAATTCAAGTTTATAATCATTGCCACTCTTTAACTGACAGTATCCCGTATAATGTGCAATGGCAACATGTAATTTAAATGAACGAAAAGAAGGAAAACCTCCTGAAAACAAAGCTTCTTTTATCTGCACATGGATGCAATTTCGTCTACATTTGCTGTTTATGCCCCATAAAGTCTTCGTCACATAGATTAAGCCTTAAGTTCACTTTATTTACCATAATGCATCTTAACGTTATACTCTCCGAAGAACCTAATTACACGCTAGTACAAAAATCGAGCAACAAAGCTTCCCGGGACAGCGCCTTTGCTATTATCTACCGACAGCCCCGACTAACGACCGAGAGGATCCCGCCGAAGTGTTCAACAATATCCCGGATCCCGGGACTAAAGTACCTCGCTATACTACAGCACTAGCTACAGAGAGGATGTAGTACTTTCGCCTATCTAGCTCAGCTTATAATAAAAAATAATGTTCCATTCTCGATTCTTCAAGACCAATGGCGATTTACGGCCGACCCTTGTATACAGGTGGTCAGGTCTCGGAACTTATCATAAAATATATTTTACGAGCGCTTGGAGTCCTTTGAGGTAAGTATGGCGAGCGGTTTTGTTTGGTTGAGACACAAATGTTTTGGGACAAAAATTACTGGTAAGGATTGTGTAGTGTGTCGTTGGTGGCTTTCGTTTTGGGTATTGGGATCCAGTTGATGTGAAATGCTTTGGATTATGTATTAGGTATCTATAGTTAAGTCCTTCTTCTACCATAACTGTATTACGTTTAGATATACAAAAACGTACTAGCGTCATCCTGCTTTTTCTTACATCGCTTAGATACTTACCATAGACGTGTTCGTACATTTAAACGTGCTTAAAATATGACCTTTACGTATTTTAATTAAATTGAAAAAACAGCAAAGTAGGCAATCAAAGCCACGTGTCGGAATCTTCACACTAAATCTGAAGATATCCCAACAGACTGCTACTTAAAAGTTGTGACGTCTACACAACAGAAATATAATCCGCATTCAAATAAAGAACTCTAAACAAGCATAACCTCACTTTCTTATGAAACCTACAAACAAAAACAATAAAGAAAACAAAATTCTAACTTTAAATTGTTCGATACTGCTCTTAAACAGTTGGTAGCAAGACAAATGGCCAACAAAAAGTACGGGAGAATTGTAACAATCGTCGACGTAAAAAAACGGATCCCAAACGACCAATATTGAAACAAAAAGTCGGATCTTTGGAAGAAATAAGTATGGAAGTCGCAATTGCTGTGTTATAGCCTGGAGTTGGCAAGGTACGTAAATTTAGGCAATCCTTAGTCTGTGACTGTTAGTTTTCCATTGTGTGTACATTGTATTAATATTGTAGAGAGGCAAGTTTTGTTTGTTTGTTTTGCAGAGACACAAAGTTAGTAAGAAGTCATTTGATTGTCTCTGATTGATAGAAAAGTTTTTGTATCAGTCTATTGATAGGCTTGTATGTATGAATGGGCCAAAGAAAAATATGATTTCTGTTGATTAGGCAACCCACTTAAAGTTAGGTAAAGCATATTCAGTAGACAGCTGCGATAAATTGAGCTGATTAATATCTTTACTACTATCTACTGAAACAAAGAATGTAGGTATTGCTGTACTAACGTTCGTAGCAATTGCGTATTTCTTATAAAAAAAGAAACCCTTCCTAAACGTAATAATCTAGCAACAGACAGTGTCTAACGTTGCTTTCCTTACAAATATACTTCCCTTATGATCTATTTAAGCACGCACTACAACACCCAATTATGGTAATTCAACACGCCGAACAAGCAAATACTCAATTAACGAGATTATTTAAACAACAAACATGTATGTGGCAGTGTTTCAGAACGGAATCTAACTTTAATTGAACCAATAACGAAATATCTGAATAGTACTTAATAATTCCATGCTCTACATACAGAATAGATAATGTTGGGATGTAGAACACGGCTTATGGGATTTGAAAATCTCGTTCGATGTTCGAATTGTCATTTGTTTTCAAATTCTATGTAATGTCAATATTGTAAGAGGTTTTCCTCTACACATGGCCTCCTTTTTTAGAAGTTTTTATTTTTATTAAAACATGTTTGAAGCAGATTACATAAATATTTTTTGAAAATTTTATTTCTCGGTAAAAGATAAGTTCTTTTTTCGCTTAGTCTACAGTTTTATGTATGACGTTAAAGCTTCTTCAAAATATTAGTCTCAAGTTCGTTTGACAAAAGTGGTGATTATAAGCCATTCAATAATGTACCCAGTCTATTAGAAAGGCCATGTTCTGTACTAAACATTTATGAGCTGATGTGCTGAACTCAATCCCAATAATGTAATGAATATGAGCTCCAACGCTACATCCCACGCAAGTTACAAGAGTGAACTTAAGTAAATGGGTCAAAGTAGGTCTTAAGTGTCGACTCAGTAAAGTGCGACAATTTATGTGTGCTATGTTCTTTATAGAAACGGTATGTGACTGTTGTTAGGGGACCCCGGATGTTTGGTAACTGTTAAGTTAAACTTTGTCCATGATGAATTTGTTGACGACGATTTAGAGGCAAATTTCACTAATAAAATTGACCGCGTTCAACACTTTTAAACTGTGTTCAAGTGCATCGATTTCAACTTTGCTGTGGAATATACCAACAGCACTCAAACATGGTTCAGATATGCTGATAGGGTTTGATTTAGTGATGAAATTCCTTTCAACTTTAACAAAAGATTAGCCAATAACAGCCCTCTAAGAAACTTGATGTTAAAAGCCAAAAAGCATGCATAGTAAAATCTATAAAATATTAATAACATCTAATGGCTCGACGAAAAACCTTTCTCAATTTTACATTATTTACATCCAAAACCAAATCACTTATTCAAACCGAAAACAAGATGGCGTCCAACACAAATCCATAATATTCCACTTTTAAAAATGTTTTCAAATATACCACAATTTCGTAAGCATACTTAATTTAATAGGGACGTCCCTTAGAAAACCCATCTCATCCGACTGTCAGCCCTTGGTAGATAGGGCAGAATTTGCATGAAACACTCAATATAACACGAATAGGTACGAATACCGTATATTTCATATTCTATTAATGTTGCCGACTTCAAAGCGATCTTCGTGTACATAGGATGGGTGATGAGCATATATTGTAAGTTGTCTTACATATCCCCGAGGGGAACTGAGCGAATTAGGACGTAAGCGATGCAATATGTTTGTTCTGCGAACTAATATCACTGATTCGATTGGTTTAGTTTAGTATTACCAAGGCAATAATGTCGTCTAGATTCCGACTGAATGTGTAACTCATGTGATGATCAAATACCAGTTCAAACTTCCCGTATTCAAACTAAACATAATTGAAAGAGCCTTCAAGATAGACGTCTATCTATCTACCTTATTGAGTGGGCTAATAATTTAAATATAAAAATGAATAATAGAAAGAACAAAATGTCGTCTTGAACATTGAGCCAAACAAAGGAGACTTATGAGATGTTTGATTTTGGGCCACCACTATCTACGCTACATAGATAAATAGGAATAAAATTGGGGAAATTCATAAAAATACTAATAAATTAATTTGACGAGGGGTACGGGCGTACAGAAATGAAGTTTTTTAATAAGATTACCCTGTTTTTGGGCAGCCATGACAGCTGTGTTACATGACGTGACATGACGACTTTGACAGTTTAAATAAGTGACGTCTTTGTGTCTGTCTTTGCTTTGGGTTCGGATTGGATGTTCAATCAAATGTCATTGTCAAAATAACATTGTTCGCATACCGCTGCTCTGATCCACCATGTTTAACTTAATGTTGTGTTGCTCTTCTAGACCAAGTTAATTTGAATATACATTGAAACAAAGTGAAATTGAAGCAATTTGACAATGAAAAACGGTTACTAAATTATACAGCGATATTTGTATATAGGCTCCAAAGGGCGAGGAAGGAACATGGATGAGTTTTAGTCAATAAGAGTCTGACACTCCCTCCCGCTCCACCCAGAGTGGGAGAAGTCATTTGATGATTTCCCATTCCGAAAAAAAATCCTACAGACATTTCGGGAACATCTGCTTTAGACACAATAAAATATAAACAATTTAGTTATAATACAACGTAACTTCACGCCTGTTACCTCGGAAGATAGGCAAAAATGTATGTTTAAGCCCCATGTATAGGGGACTACTAACATAAATCGAGCAGAAATCTTAACTCAGAGCTGCTACTGATAATTTCCTGTCGTTACAATACCTATTAGTAACAAAAGAAACGATAGACAGACTGTGTAACAGATGTTATGCCAAAAGATGGTGACTCGTTGAGATGACAAGTGTATAGAAAAGAATGGAGGACAAATCATGCTGCCTCAAATAATTTGGAATTCAGACATGAGAATGATGATAAGAAATATACACACAAACAATTATTTCCTCCCTTTTCTGTCCTTTATGCCATGATGAAATTACATTCATACACGTGACGACACAGCGGTTAATCCGTCACAGGATAAATTCGTGTCCACGGAGAACAGCGGCAATTTATTCCTCGCTAAGTAATTCGGCTCTCTCTGTTTTTCTTAATTAATCAGTCCCGTCTTCAACGTGT
The DNA here is from genome assembly GCA_916618015.1 of Xestia c-nigrum. Taxonomy (NCBI): domain Eukaryota; kingdom Metazoa; phylum Arthropoda; class Insecta; order Lepidoptera; family Noctuidae; genus Xestia; species Xestia c-nigrum. Next base: position 3,627,149 of record OU745245.1, on the reverse strand, counting down.
GCTCTGACAGGACTGTTTATGTTATTATTAGGTACTCTAGTTTATTAGACAAAGTGGTTTTCAGTTATTTTTTCATTAAAAGGTAAAGGCAGGTAGTGAATTTTACATTAATTTTCCGCCCCAAAGTAAGAACTCGGTATCAAAAAATATTCTTAGTATCTAAATATATATAAATCTCGTGTCACAATGTTTGTCCTCAATGGACTCCTAAACCACTTAACCGATTATAGTAAAATTCGCACACCATGTGCAGTTCGATCCAACTTGAGAGATAGGATAGCTAACATTTCAATTTATGAGACGCAGACGAAGTTGCGCCGGTCATCTAGTATTCCAATAAATTAATAGTGTAAGTGGCTTATTTAAAAGTTGAATGAAATAATTATGTATATGTATAGTCAATCCTAATTACACGTGTTACAAAAGTATTCAGGCTTCATACCTTTGCTTCCCTTCAACCTAGCGAAAGCGCGGTAAAAAAATAATTAAATCATAGTTTCATAATAGTTCATGTCTAAAATATTTTTTTCATTTTTTATGTGAATACTTCAAAAGTGTTTTGATAAACGTCGTTTGGGACACGTGGATATTTGTTATTGCAGTTCTTGACTCTAAAACACCCTCACCTACGGCTCGTGTGTATATTCCGCCTCGATCATAATAGCAAACTTTCTCAACTTGTATCAAAATGTACTATTTTCATGCATTCATAATGCCTTGTTTAAACCTTCATAAACCGATTTCTTTGTGTTACAGATACGCATTTTTCTGCTTAACTAAATAGGGCATAAAAAGAGCAAACCCGTAGCTATGCGGGTACTTACATACCCAATCCTTGTACCGCCTACACAAAGAACAATCCTACGCCCACCGAGGCCGCATCTAGAAAAAATACGTCCGTTTTAAAGATGGAGTGCCGCCTCGTTCGTCTTGTAGAATTATTTCGAACCTATTTGATTTATTGAAGGCGGTGGTTTACTGTCTAAAAAGTAATCATTTCATGAGAAATTCGTGTATGATTGAATTTATTTTGCTCAATATTTTGTTGTGATGGTAAAACAGGAGCGAACTTTGGAAATAACACATAATAATGTAACCCAGTTCGTTTGATCAAAATTCTGCCATGGACTGATTAAAGAAAAATACATTTTCCACTATGGACCAAACTATTCTTCAACTCAATCAAAAGCCAAACCGACTTCAGTTGTGTGGAAAATCGAAACTATTGTCGGAAATAAACGACCAACAGCAACAATTTCACGAAACGAAGGTTTGATGAAAACTCACGGAATGTTCCACCAGAACAAGCCACGATTGAAACAAAAGAAAGAAACAAAAACGTAGGACCGCCGACGGAATATTAAACTTAGTGGTTTTACTCATTCGGTCCGAAGGGAGCCATTCATTCACTCACTCTTTACTGTGAATGTCGAGCTAAATTCAAAATTAACAATTCACTTTGTCGTTCCTCTTTTGTTTTAATTTGTTATTATAATCTTGATACCAGAAATGGATGTTAGAATAAGTTAACGCTTGTACCAGCAAGATGGTCGCTGGATAGCGCTGAGGGAGTCAGGGACTCAAGAAAATATATCCAATTTTAAACGCTACTTAAGTACTTGGAACTATTGCTTGGTACTAACAAATATAACAGAAAAACTGCACCTATACTTAATTATACATCTTGCTAAATTGTCCTCACATAATATACCATCTCAACATGAAACGGAACGTATCCAAGATTTTGTAACAATATTTTGATTTAAAAGGGTGTCCATGGAGATTCTTGCCCGTTCTTCTCCATAGAGATCTACGCCAGGTAATGGGCGACTACAGTACTTTCACAGTTCTTATGTCTTGTGACTGGGACTGTAGCTACATTAAATGTTCATTTTTGGTTTCGACAATTCAAAAGTGCCTGTAACTGGTCTCCTTGAAATAAATGCTTTGATTTGATTTGATTATAACGCGATTATGACTAGGTTAACTTAAAAGGTTGTTTTGTACAGAAATAAATGCTGCGGGGCTAACATATTTTTTGAATACGCTTACTAATATGTTTTACTAAAAAAAATGCGTCTTTTTTGCACCGTATCTGCCAAACATCTTTCACTAAAAACACTAACAAACTATCAAATTTTATAACAAAAAAAATCCCTTTACCAAGCGCAACCTTTTTAAACCTCATTATATATACACGTGTACCTGGTCTACTCTATACACACTAAGGACACAACCACACACCTATATGTAAACACTGTTCTCTCACAATAGCCGGTCCGCACCCCTATGACCTAATAACAGCTTACGCCACAAAGTCCCCAGCTAACACTAATCAGGGCAGTTTTAAAGTTACTCGCAGCCAGTCAAACGAAACTGCTTAACTTTGAGGGGACCTGCATGTTCACTAATGATTACTTAGGGGCAAAACCCGTGAGGTTGGCACGTGGAGGTAGATACTAGAAAACCAACCCAATGGTGGTTGAAAACACCTACATTTAATGATGATGCCTACTCGTGGCAAAACAATAACAGCCGCTCAGGTCAATGTTTAGGTTAAGCCGTGCTAGCCTAGGTTTGTATGTGGATGGGTGACCACCACATTCTGTATTTCCTCCGAGCTTCGGATAGCTCATTAAGCTGTTGTTCCCGGCTGTCATTTGTCCATCTTTCACAGGCAGTCAGTGGCCCAAAAAGTCTGACAACCAGTCTCACCAAGGGGTATCGTATTACCCAGTACAACTGTGTTGTGGAAGTGAGATAGGCAGTTGTTCCATGTAAAATACTGGTATTCAGCCGCATCCGGTTAGACGGGAAGCCGACCCCAATACACAAGAGCGTGGAGCTTGTCACAAGAGCGTGGAGCTTGTCACAAGAGCGTGGAGCTTGTCACAAGAGCGTAGAGCTTGGCACAAGAGCGTGGAGCTTGGCACAAGAGCGTGGAGCTTGTCATAAGAGTGTGGAGCTTGGCACAAGAGCGTGGAGCTTGTTACAAGAGCGTGGAGCTTGGCACAAGAGCGTGGAGCTTGTCACAAGAGCGTGGAGCTTGTCATAAGAGTGTGGAGCTTGGCACAAGAGCGTGGAGCTTGTTACAAGAGCGTGAAGCCTGTTACAAGAGCGTGGAGCTTGTCATAAGAGTGTGGAGCTTGGCACAAGAGCGTGGAGCTTGTTACAAGAGCGTGGAGCTTGGCACAAGAGCGTGGAGCTTGGCACAAGAGCGTAGAGCTTGTCATAAGAGTGTGGAGCTTGGCACAAGAGCGTGGAGCTTGTCATAAGAGTGTGGAGCTTGGCACAAGAGCGTGGAGCTTGTTATAAGAGCGTGGAGCTTGGCACAAGAGCGTGGAGCTTGGCACAAGAGCGTGGAGCTTGTCATAAGAGTGTGCAGCTTGGCACAAGAGCGTGGAGCTTGTTACAAGAGCGTGGAGCTTGGCACAAGTGCGTTGAGCTTGGCACAAGAGCGTAGAGCTTGGCACAAGAGCGTGGAGCTTGTCACAAGAGCATGGAGCTTGGCACAAGAGCGTGGAGCTTGGCACAAGAGCGTAGAGCTTGGCACTTGGCGTTAACCTTCGGGGATTACAAGCGTAATGTTATGTTATTTTTCATTTTCTTCACACTCTTACATCACGGAGTTAAGAATGCCATTTTCATTAAATGTAATACCTACAAAAGCGTCGCTTTGTTTCAAAAATGATTATGCTCACTGTTGCAACTTAACAAGGGTGTATTACGTACTAGAAAATATGTACAGATATACACTTTAATGAAAAAAATCTGTTTGTGACAAAATAAAACGATTATGTCTGTAGCAGACAAATTTGATACACAAAACACATGATTTCAGTTTATTATGTCTGTTAAACGTATCAATAATAATTAGATGGTAATTATTATTGATACGTTTTACAGGACGGTATAACTTTTATATGAGGGCTAAACAAAATCAAAATACGAGTAGTTTAAGTCTCTCTAGTCTCGTCCACTGTTGTACTGTGTAATCTGTTGAAAGTAAAAGAACACATTTCGATATAAACTATATACACTTGTACAGCAAAGATATCAGCCCCAGAGAATCATAAAATTGCTGGAAAGGGTAAGGGTTTTATATTCGAAGATGGATACACTATCGCGATACGCGCTTCTATTTCAAAATATTCAATATCTTAACAAAAACCAATCTGTAACATAGAACATTATCTTGATTTAACATTTTTATGTGGACCTTATTTACACATATTAGTCGGTGACCTATGTTTGATTCATTTACCTACTTAGTTTTTTTGTCACCGACTTCTGAAGCTAAAGTTATTTATCTCTTTTTTTTTAAGTTGGTTTTATTTTTTGAAAAAAGTTGTTATTTTTATCAATTACTAGTGCCAAAGAATGACAGTTAATACTTAATATGGTAGATGACCTAAAAAATCTAGTTAGTCCGTCAGAACTATTTTCAAAAAATATTGTAGACAGGAGGACACAGTGTGTCAAAAACGACGTGTGAAGTCACATTTCGGTAAATTTTTTACCGGAAAGTGTCCCCACACGCCCCACACTTCGATTATTTGGTACGTTTTACCCATAGTATTTTTTATTGATTTGTTAAAACAAAAAATACGTATCCAGTGCATTTCAATAATCTAACTGACGCACTTTTTTAATTTTTTACTTACGAATTATCCTTATTATCTTAACTTTATATATGTAACATTCCATAGACTGCCAAAGAATAATGCGCGTAGTGTATCATTAATATTCTTTGATTTACTTTTATTAGGTCTTTACCCTTTGATTACAAACAGTATTGTATCGCCTTTTATAGCCCATAAAAGCAATAAATTCTAAAGCATAGTTCCCCTCTTAATATAAAATAACTGAACGACATATTAACCTAATTTCCCTCTCCCTCGGCCCTCCTCTCGTACACTTATGAACGAGCGTCTAATTCTCACTTTAATTAATTTAGAAGCTAGCCTTTCACTAAACCAACACGTTTACCTGTGTCGTGAGCTAATTTATTATTAAATTTAGTCATTGTTATTGTTTATGAGAGAAATATGGAGGATATAGGGCTTGAAATAGAATATTATGAAGGGTATGTGACTATACTTAATGTGGTACAGTCTTGTGTGGGCATTATGTATAGGACGAGCAAAACTGCAATTCATTTTCTCGTGGGAAAATGATTCTTACTTTGTGATTAGACCTATATCGTAATATAGTACGTGTTCTAAAATACGAATATGTCAATATTTATTTTACGACCTTTTTTCCTAATTTATACAGCCGATGTTATCCGGACCATAATAACAAATCGATTGACACCTTACTCATCAAAATCGGATGAATAGTTTAGGCGGTACTGAGGAACATACGTAAATACAAACATCCATAGACTGTTTAAATCATAACCCTTCCTTGGCTTTGCCGTAGTCGGGTAAAAATACGCAAAATAGTAAGAAAACAATAGAGAAAATCACTTTTAAACATTGTTTTTTGTTTATACATCTCCTAACTGTAGAGACATAGGTACACGAGTATGCAGACAAATATACAGACTTAGCTAAACTCAAAACTATTTTTTATCTCTTGAAGTTTCCACGTTTTACACATGAAAGCTACACGTGTTCCAAATTGGACACTTTTTTGTAGGAAAAAACGTTTGAGGAAAAACGTATTTTGTGGAGGAAAAATATTTGAGGTGCTTTCAAGCGATTAACTAATTGGGGTTTTCATTTTTGGGAAAAAGTAAAAAAATAAGTTGACATTTAAAAAGAAATATAAAAAGTCGATTTACTACTTTTTTGATAGGGTAAAAACACAGCAAGCCAATAAAAAATTGAATTCCTTTTTTATAACATCAAAATCTCAATCAAGGCACAAAAAAAACTACAAACGAGCAGAAAAACAATCTACCACGAAGCCACCCTTCCGTGCTACGACAAAAAAAAACACCACAAAAAAGGGAACAAATCTCGCTCATCATTGTACCGAGCAACTCACTGGAGTGAAAGAAAAACTTTCTCGAAGGAATCATCGAAACCGAACGTCGACACAATCTCAACAAAACAATGAAGTATTTTTTCTTTTCGATATTCATAAAAAAGGTATGAAAAAGCCCTGAAAACAAACAAAAGAACGGCATGGTAACTGTTGGCATTTTTCGTAAAAGGATATACTACTTAACAAGGGCTTGTCGAATCGTGAACAAAAGGTTGAACGAAAATGAAAGCTAAGATTTTCTCCCAGTAGCCTCGGCCACCGTAGACGTGGGTCTGTGGACGGTGAGCTATGGGCTAGCTCACCGTCCGTCCGTCTTATGACGACAGGCCGTGTCGACGGCGCGTTCAAGTTCCACACGTGCCTTAAAGAGATGTCAGCACATTGATAGGGCCCGCAAGAGCCGAAGCTTGCCGGGGCTGCGGAACTGTCTGACAGAGATACCGTGGCCCCGGAACATAAAGGGCGAGGAACGAACGTGGATGGGTTTTAGTCAGTAAAAGTCTGACACTGCCTTCCGCTCCGCCCAGAGTGCGAGAAGTTATTTGATGATTTCCCATCCTAAAAAGTAAATTTGAATTTCGGGAAAATTTGTCATTCCCATATCTACGTAACATAATACCACACCTGTAATCCCAGAAGTATTAGGCAGAGTTTTACTTAATAGTACACCCACATTTCGCGAGTTATATTTAAGTCTCATGTGATAAGGGGCGACCCTATTGCCATCAACCGGGCACATACAAATATCAATCATATGACTATCTCAAAAATTATTTCATTGATGGAAAACTTTTTTCAGATGAAGTCGTAGGTAGAACCCAGTTTAATTCTAAAACAAATTATTTTAAGTACAACCAACCCTGTTTCAGGCAACAGGATAAAGATATGCATGGTGCAGAAAGCAAAAATTGCAAAAAAACTCAGCTAAGGGAAACAGCAATGCTCAAAGGCAAAGGGCAGGCTATTATAAGTTATGCATTGCAATCCTGCTTTATGCGTCCCCAGCGAGCGCAACAGACTTTGTTAATGAAAGTAAGTGAAACCACCATGTGTGTTGTGTGTACTTAGATATTTTTTTCGAGTAATGAAAGCCTTTGAGAAACTGATTAGGTATATTATATTATTTTTACTTTCTGAAGTGGCCGGAAGAAAATGGATGGCATGACACAAAACCGCCAAACCTGGAGAGATTTGAAACAGACCTACAATCAGTATTGGTTGCCCAAGGGTTGAAGAAGAGAGAGGCAGAGAGAGAGTTTAATTTTTTACCATTACTGTTAAAATTAAAAATAGTTTAATATCTTAAATTTTGGCCAGGTAGTTTAAAAACCACAAAAAAGGACAGCTTATTTAGAAGTTGAAAATTACAAGGGAACGATTTGTCTTCTGTTTTCCTGTTTTCTTTTCGTTTGTTTCATATAGATAGCATTTCGCCTATTTTCAATATTATCCTTTTCGTAACAGGTAAAAAACCAGACTCCGAAAAACATAATCTCATGCTTAACAATAACTCTTGCGACTACGGACTTACGGACCAAGAATCAGTTGGTTACAGCAGTTACAATAAGAACCCAACGAATAACTTACAAAAGCTTTATCAACCACGCAAACTCCTCAAAAACCTGATTAAGAGCCACTCAATCTTCGTCTACGCCTCACCTACTTTCTCTAAAACATATTAAGCCTAACGCATATCATTGAGCCGCGCTGATTGCTCCAATCTCACGGCCCGAAGCGTTGTAAACCGCTGGTAGTTCACAGTTTGCAAATGAGGCCACATTAAGCGAACTAATCATAATAATCTACGAACACAACTGGTTTATACTGTGTACGGAGTTTCTAACTAAAGTGGTGGAAAAAGAGGTCACGTCTATTTGTCTGGAAATCAAGGAGACATATTTAGCACTCGGTAGTTTTAATGAAGTTATAATGTGGTATTAATATCAACAAGTCCGCCATCTTTGAGAATCCACCATCTTTGAGTATCCGCCATCTTTGAGAATCCGCCATTTTGGTTTAAGAATGACGCTAACGCTAGCTACGCTATGCATTGTTAGCTCAATCGGAAACCGAAAATTGGGGTCAACTTTAAGTTTTCGGATTTTTATATAGTTACAATACAAGCGAAGCTTATCAAAGCGTGTTAATATTCTATTTCTTAGAATATTATCATGTATCTTTTAGTCAAACTATCTCCTTTTCTGCTTATGGTATATGTCAATAAAAAATAAATTAAGGTGGCAATTTAAATTAAAGTGGCTTTGGTGACGCGTTTCGCATTTCACCTAAACCCAGTATGTGTTTACCACTTTCTGTTTTTATAAAACAAAAAACAAGGTGATTGATAAACCAAGCACACACGCCTGCCAAAAACGTTTTACAATACTTTTAATGTCCTATGGCGCTATTCAAAAAGTTGTTTTCAATTCTGTTTTCTGGTTGACAACGCACTTAAAGTAATGGCTGAAAATGTTTCATATAAACTTTTATATTATGACCTGACTTTATATTATGTTCATTGTCTGAAACAGCAAGGGGCACTATAAAAAGTCTATGTTCATAGACAATCTCTGCAAAGTTTAGGTTTTTAAAGCTATTATGGTTGTTAACAACTGAGAATTATTAAAGAGTAGCTTTCTTTTGTGTTATTTTGGCTTATCTCCAGGTTTCCTTTTGGTTTAAAGACTTAAGTTTATCTTAAGTGAAAAGTCTTTGTTCCTAAATAGTTTAGCCTTTTAATTATGAATCCTCTGTAATAAAAGTACTGGGAAGTAAATTTTCCCCGTACTATATGGATACAATTTTACGTGAGTGTACATTTTGTTCCACCCTGCTTTGAATACATTTTTGGCTTCTTTTCCTTTTAGTCTTCGTTTATAGAAGATCAATTTGTATTTGAAGAACACGGATCAGTTTGGACACAAGTAAGGTAAGAACTTCTTTTACTGAATTATTATCATAAAACCAAAATCTTAACGGCAGCGCGGTGTGAATAGTGGAGCTACGTCGCATACTATGTACAACATGCCGATAGTAACTTCTGCGCTGTCACTGAAGTGTCAAAGTTTTGGGCCAACAAAAGTTGAAATACTGTCGTACCAGCGACACGACGAAGAACTTAAGAACTACATCATTATACTATGTTCTATATTTCACAAAAGAATCTCGTCAACAAAACCTCACAAACAAGTCTTGTTTATCTCACATAAAACATTTCTGTTTTCCAATAGGAATAAAACAGAGATTTATCACTACAAACGCGAGATATCTTGAACGAGATGTAAGGAGAATTCTAATAAATAAATGATATGTTTTTTTTTATTCCGATCACCATTAGTATTGATTGATCGAGCCTGAATATGATTGTTCACAGGTTAAGCCTCAATTTTCCCATAGGGCCTGGCCTTTTTTATTGGGACAAAAGTGGTTTGTCTTGGGTTGTCTATCGTCTGTGCATTTTGATTTTCATGACTGTACGTGACTGGCTTTTTTAATCTGTTGTTATTTGTGTGTATCAATTAATTGATCTACTGAGTCATGTGCGATAGATTTGCAATATTTTTCAAAAGAATATTAATGCTGATCAAAAATCTTGTTTCTTCAAAACCCATCCGTCTTATAAGGCATCAGATGGCATGGTCTTGTGGTCAAAACACACATTACACTAATTGGTATTAATTACTGTTCAATAAATCCTTTTTCAACACACTTGCTCATAAAGTGGCTATAATTTCACCGCAATTAGGCACATAATGACACCTGTAATCAAACTGTGACTTTCTCATTGCTATTATTCACAAGTGAGTTATAGGGTTTTTTTTTTTTATTTGATTGGTTGAATTGCTTTGTTCTTAAAAAAGTTTCGATACAAAAAAGATCGTGTTCAATAGTACAAATAAATTAATGTACCTATTGCTTGCTCATTTCATGCAACTTCGTATCTACATAGATAATTTCAACTTATAAGTTTTTAATAAATACAACTTTCACTCAAATGTAACTTTTGTTTTCTCTGTATTAAATAAAACTTTGAATTCCCCATTTCGTACGTGGCTAAAACGCTATCCGCGAAAAGCAAAAAAAAGAAAACTCATTCTTTTAGTCTATGGCCGATCGCCATTGTTAGATGCGCGTGCATAGGAAAATGATTAATTTTTCCCGCCATTGTGAAAAATGTTTTTTTAGTATTATTTTATTCACAAGTGTGTTGAAAAACGTCGTATGATACACGTGTGTGTTGATGATTACCGTCCTCGGCTCTCTTAAGACCCTCGCGTAACGGCTCGGGTCTCAATGGCGCCTCAGCGGTAATCACCAACATTACACACTTGTACCATAATGTACTATTAATCCACTCTTTTATCTCCTGCAATGATGTAATTAACTAATTAAAATTACAGACAGTACAATTTATTGTAAATTATGCAACGGTTTGACGTAAAGGCCAGTAATTTGTAGGGGGCCACAAATGACTGGCCAGTATCAAAAAAACAAACACATTTTTTTAAAATAAATCATCATGAATTCAACCTTCGACGCTTTTAATTTCAAAGTGATTTTACGGAATAACACCGCCTTCGGTAATACTGGCGGGCAAGAATATCTTTCTTTCATAAAACTTCGTCTATAGAAATCGACCCGTCTTTATATGCCGCCATTGAAAGGGGAAGGCCTAATTAGAGACAACATGCCTTAACAGGCATTAATGGATTTTCCTTTGATATAATCAGACCAGATCTGTGAGTCTACGTAATTAACTGTGTGATTTTAATGTGGTTAACTATACCTGTCTTCAATCCATTCATGTATGTCCCAAAAAATATATTTTTTTGACACGAGAAAATAGAGAGAGCATTCAACGGGTTTCATTGAGAATTCTTAGGATAGTGCATTCAGAAAGTTGACAACGGCGCAAATAACTGTCAAATATTTCGCCATTTTGATTAATGTGTCAATTTTATCGAATAAATGAAATATCGCTAGGAAGTGCTCACTAATGTAACATTGAAAAATAATCAAAGCAGTGAAATATTTGACATCTATTTGCAGCACAAATTCGTCTATCAACGTTATCAACTTCGCTTCATTCGTAACCACTTTTTAGAGTGATCCTGCCGTCACGAAAGGGGAAAAGGCAACGTTTGCAATTTAGAATACGTACATCATTGAGCTATATATACTAGAGATGCAAACCTTAACAAAATTGACAAAAAAGTGTAACCACCATTTCAACGCAACGACGTAGCTTTGAAACCATTAACATTTCAAAGTGAACGTATATTTGTCTCGCTTACACAAGTCACAAGTACAATACCGTCGCCTTAATTAGACAAAGACGGCAATATAAACTTGCAATGGTGGGATGGGGTGGCCTACTCATGCGAAATTTTACCCAACTTTTTTAAGTCTTAAAAATAATAATAAAATAATTAATAATAATGATTATTTATTATTTATAATAATATTTTTTTTTAAATTAAATTAACTTTAAAATATTCGAATAACATATTTCGTTTTGGATATATTAGAAGTTCTTAACTAACAAGCACTTGTGACTTCATCCGCGAAAAAGGCTAAAGACGTGTGTGACAGAATTTTTAAAATCGGCTGAGAAGTTCTCGAGTTAAATCGTAACAAACACACAAACAAACAATAAAAACCTTTTCTCTTTATGATATTATTATTTCGTTTATTAATTTATATACACATTCGCTTTTTGGATCTATTTTGTCTTGATCACGGAAGTGCTTCGAAAATGAGAAAAATCAAAAATTTAAATCAAAGCATTTATTTCAAGTAGGCCAATTACAGGCACTTTTTCGAAACAAAGATGAAAATCAAATATAGCTACAGTCCCAGTCACAAGACATAAAAACTGTGAAAGTACTGTAGTTGCCCATTCCCTAGAGTAGATCTCTATGATGAAGAACGGGCAAGAAACTCCATTGACACTCTTTGAAATCAAAATTATTGTTACAAAATCTTGGTTAAGTACATCATTCATGTTGAGATGGTATATTATGCGAGAACAATGTAGCAAGATGTGCATGTTAAAAGTGTCTATAGTAAAAACTAAATAATTCCTTCATCATGGCAACTAAGAGATGACCAGTCACAACTGACAGCGCCCGTTCACGAACATGACGCATGGATCAGCACCATTCAGCTCAATCATTTTGAAGGGAACTAAATGGTCCGACACACGCGCCACTATCAGCGAGACATTTCAGCGAGCATGACATACTCTGAACCACCAGAGCACTTTCAATTCAAGAAATGGCGTAGGTTTCCAGTGAATGATAGCTTTCTAGTACATAGTACTCACATAATATGGGCTATGAGATTACATAAAAGGTAAATGAAAATTAAGGTAAAGGAAAATTTTGCAGGTGGCTAGTCAGTCTCTTTTTTCAGCTATTGGATTATTTCCACCCACTTAACACGGAGTGTTACATCTTTAGGTACCCTAAAGCGTTGTTATAAAAAAAATACAAAGCACTTATTTCATCAATTAAAAATTCTCCCACAAATGTTGGAAACTAAAACAAGTTTTACTGGTAACACTGAACCTAATTGTTAAAATTCAAAATGTAAATTAATAAATTGCGTTTTACGTTGATATAAACCATTATAAAAACTCAGAAACAGTAAAATTAAGTACGGAAAGTAATTTCGGTTAATTAATTATGTGTTTGTGATTTTAAATCGCACTCTTTCAATACGCATTTACCCATTGTTTGTCCTGTGTCACTTCCGTAGGCATCTAACCCTGCGTTCCGAATTGCGATAAAAGTGATAATATCGCGACACCGACCAACGCGCAATGTCACAATTATTACTCAGTAGCCTCATATTTTGTTACTACTAAATTCGGTCGGATTCGCGATATTATCACTTTTTTTGCAATTCGGAACACAGGGTAACAGAACACTGAACTGACGTTAGCGACGCATATGTATCTGTACATATGACCCGTAGCAACGCCTTGGCGTGGTAATTGCTAATCTAGTAACATATATATCTATGACGTACATATAAATTATAATAATAATGCAGAGGTTATACGTAAGAAACTCTATGAACCATGAAAAACTGACAAAGCCTTACTTTGTCCGCTAAACTTGTGATAGTTCGGCTAATATGCAAACATATAATTTATGGCTTAACACTCAAGAATAATGTAGCTATCTGGCAGTGAAATATTTTTAATAAAAATAGATTATAGTTCCGAAGATAATCCTCTAAATTCAAACAAATTTTACCTCTTTATAATATTAGTATAGATGAAAAATATGAAACCCCTTATATTATTGCAGTAAGTAGTTTACAACTGTAGCATTGTAGTGAAGGTCAGAACCATACAAAACGATACTACGGCGAGTACATACAAATATCAAATACCATTTTATACAGCAGATAAGGGTCATAAGACGATATTACCGACATCGCAGCGGAGAATCCTTTTTTCTATACAAAAGTAAATAAATTGCTAGTGGCCTTAATACGAGCCTTTCAAAAATACAGAGAACCTCTAAAATATTCATAGGTACAAGCTTTCTGCTTTACCTTGTATTTCTTTACTTACAAGTGGTATCGGCGAAGTAATACTATTAGAGGGAAGGTGAGTTCAGAAATGAAATGGAGTTGGGTCATAGTGGGTACTTAGACGTAGGTATACTGATGGAAGACAGGGCACATTGCTCACAGAACGGATGGCCGATAGGGCCGAAAAGTTCTGGACTGGTAACCGCGAACCGGAAGACAATGGCTTGGAAGACCTCCCATTAGGTGGACCGATGACCTGGGCCTCGATTCTGCTATTACAATAGTGCCAGAGTAGTCGATCACTGATTTCATAATGGTCAAGTTCTGTCAAATTTTGACAAGTTTGTTAATTTTACTAACATAATGGCGCCATTATGACTTTTCAATGGTTGACCATTGACATAGTCATAGAATGATAATCTCGTACATGAAATCTGGCTTTAATAAATGTTCGCATTTAGTAATAGATTTCGAAAACCATTTGTACAAAGGGTTTTATAATAATGACAATACGATAATGCCATTAAAACACAACTTTATTACGAGAGCCATTGACCGACCAATGATCTACCATTGTGAATTTAGCAGATTACGAACTTTAAGCAAAATGACAATGGGATGAGTGTTGGAGTGACGAACTTATTAAAATAGCAGAATTAAGCCCCTGGTGAAGGTTGCGAGTCGCACGGGACCGGTCAATGTGGCCGCACTTGGGGGAGGCCTATGTCCAGCAGTGGACGTCTTTCGGCTGAAATGATGATGATGACACTGATGGTAGGTTTAATTTCCTCTTAGGCCTCGTTCCCACTATTCGTGAGGATTCATTTATGGTTTGTTTTTTAGTTGGCAAAAATCGCGGACCATAGTAATTGTGTCGTCCTACAAGTATATGTGAACACTTCCATTTAAATACATAAGCCACAATACTTAGAACTACATGATTATCTGGTTTTATTCTAGTTTCTTCTGCTTCTTTCGTATCTATGATGCGACTTGGTTAAATTTCTTGGGCCCAGTATGTGGCCATGTTAATCGCGGCGTCAGTGGCGACTTATAGGTCTTCTTATGTGCAGATGGTGGAATATTTCTGGACTATTCTAGCTATCAACGTTTTATTCTGTACTTTCGCCTCTCTTTGACAGTGGTTTTCTTCAGGACATTTCACATGGGCATCAGGAGCATGTGCCTGCAATGTGAGTTCAGATTCACTTGTTTTTATACAAAATCGAATCTTGGATTGCTACATTAAATTCACTGAGACACAACACACTCTAAACCGCCTGTAGAAGAGTTCCGTAAATAAACAAAGTGAGCAGTTTGGAATTATTTTTCAAAATTCATATCATACGGAGATTAACGGGGATACGAAACAAAAAACGAAACAAACATACATTATACGCTGATAAACATATTACCCGCCTTCAATCGGGTTAATAGCAATTGGGTTTATACTTATTAAAATGACGTCATAAGAAAAATAACGAGTTTGAACGGCAAAACAACTGGTTCAGTGCTTTCACAGTGAGTAAGCAGGTTTTATTCTTGTATTGAAATTCGCATAGTGCTATTTACATATTTTTTGTGTCAGTGCGCTAACACTTATTGCGAGTGTCTCTAGCCGTTCTCAGTACAAACAGCCGGTAATTAGTGTCGCTATTTTGTGTCTACTTAGCTGTATTTACTATTAAATTAAGGGAAATTATATGTGCGGCAACAAAAGTTTTCTTTAGCACCTGCAACCTAGCGTCTTTTTTTATATGTGGGCGACGAGTTAATAGAACAGCTTCAATTATATTAATTCATCATCTTTACTATTCCAACAGAATATCAAAAAACCAGCGTCAATTTACGAGCGTAAATTAATATGACTCCGAGCTACCCATAAATCTATTTACTTCTGATTTGATAACTCAGCGACTAATGTTGTAAGTGAGCTACTTTATATATTTTGGAGATTCAACATCTGTCTGCTAATAAAATCAAATTCCAGCCTCAAAATTAGCAATCAAAGTTTTTCATTCAACAACTAAATTAATAAATCATATTCTTTTTTCGTGAAAGTTTGCAACACAAGCGCAGGAGTGTACCTGACGCTCGTTGGGAATCAGAGGGGCGCGACCGGCCATTTGCACCAATGAGCGAGCTCTATTCGGTGCGTGCAGCAACGAGTTCACGTGTATTTGTTTACATTAATGACACGATTAAGGAGTGCTCGTATTCTTATTTGTTAAACGTTTGTGATAGTGGTTATGATATGGATTTGTATGAAAGTATTTATTAAGCATGTCGTCTAATAATGAAGTCCCTTTGTACTGTTCTGATGAAGACTTGGAAGACGTTCAGGAGGCGAAGAAAAGGCGTGGTGAATCGAGAAATTGGATGTTTGTGGAGAAATTTTTGAATGTTCGTGCCGCTGAAAAAGTCGTAAAAGTAGAAAATACTTGGTCAATATTAACTACTCATATGACGCTAGATGAAAAAAAACGCTTTTATAGGTGCAATAAAGTACCACGCAAGGGAGAGCAGTGTGTTGCACAGATGTATTTGTTATTTGAGGCGAACTCGGACGCGGTGTTACTCTATCGCACAGTTTTGGTATTTGCGACGAAACTAAATTGGAAATTAACAAGCTTTTCGACCTCTGCTTAAAGCCGAAAGCCATTGTACACAATCTGAAGAAGATAGATGGACTTAAAATACCTACAAGACAGCAGCTCTACTACTCTATGGGCCGTCCTCAATTCACCTAGGAGAGTTAGAAAAATGGATAATTAACCGCACAGATGTTCCTGACGATGAAAATAAAGTTTTTGTGATAACTTATCATATTTTAGAATATGACCCACCTAGCTTCCGCTTCGTTTTGTCTTCTAAGAATTTATTAAAACTGTGTCTTACTGCCGAAATTTTACATGCGGATGCTACCTACAAATTAATCTGGCAAGGGTTTCCTGTTCTAGTAATTGGAACAACGGACAAAAACCGAAAATTTCATCCTATTTGCCTAACAGTATCTACACATGAACGCAAAGAAGATTTTGAAACTGTGTATAAGGGATTGAAAGACAGTATTTTTTCCATTTTCTCATATGCATTTGACCCAAAGGTTTTGATATGCGACGCCGCAAAAAGCATACAAAATGCTTTTATTGACGTGTTCGGAGAAGAAACTATAGTAAGAATGTGCTGGGCACACGCTAACAAGCAAATGTGTACGAAATTGGATCAAACAAGTGAGAAAAGTTCACGAAAAGCCATATTGCAAGATATAAACGCATTGCAGTGTGCTACTTCTCCTGAAGTGTTTACCGCCGCTTCAAAAGTTTTCTTGGCGAAATGGCATGAGCAAAAGGCATTTATGACATATTTTAAAAAAGAATGGCTCACTAAAAACCCTAATTGGTATTTAGGTGCAACACCTATCTTATATCACCTGTGACTAATAATGCTCTCGAATCTTTTAATAGGATTATTAAAGATGAAAATACCCTCCGCGAGCGTATACCGTTGTCCCGTTTTTTAGTAGTTGCAGAGGACATGGTTACTAGTTGGTCACAACAGGCAACGGAAGAACTCTTTGCGACGACACCGGTGTTAAAATTAGCTGACTGGACAGCCGGATATCTATGGTGTAAAACCGATACCAAAATTAGAACAATACTATCAACACCAACAACTAATACCTACCTCAGGTGCGAACTACACGAGGACTACTTTGACGGAGAAAACATTCAACGATTTTGATGAGTACAAAAAAGTGTTTTTTTCTTCTTGGAAAATTACATTACCGAAAAAAGAAGAGGAGTGGATTAATGGCCACTGTGACTGTACAGATTTTCACCGCAAGTATTCTTACAAGCATTTGGTGGGTCTGGCTATCAGGATGAAACATGCATTTCCGCCGCCAGAAGCAAAAACACAAAAAATTGGTGTAAAGAGGAAGCGTGGGAGACCAGGTAAAGCACAACCTGCGCTGATTATTCCGTGACAAATAACAATGTTATTCATTATTTGATTGCCTTACATTATTGTAACTTAGGACATAAGTACAATTATACTTAACATAAAAACCTATGCTACTGCCATTAAAATTATCTGATTTACAAATAAAATAGTTGTTTGGTTTTAATTTTCCCTAAAGTGTGTCCAAACACAAACACACACAGAGTTGCAGATGTTTGTTTATGATAATAATATTTTTTGTATGTTCATTTGGGTGGGTATAATAGTCAATTACTTACGGTAACATTATAAATAGATGGGCGAATACATGAAATTATAGCTTTCATTGACCATTATTTGATGACAATAATTAGGAAATTTTATGTTCAAATATAGTAGATTCACTCATCAATGACTTATGCTAAAGTATAAAAATAAAGGTGACTCTATGAAATTAGAGTACGATGATATTATTTTATAGATGAAGTCAATACACTTATTAGAAGCTGGCAATGAGTAGACATATCACAAATTTAGTTGCTTAAGAATTATCACCATGTTGCTTCATATTAACAGTAGCTTGTTTTACAATATATGGTCGCTTATAAACCATTTATTAGACGCTAAAAGTTCGTCGCTGACCTATTAATTCATTAGACAACTAAATATATTTGCAGACGAAAATGACATTTTAAAGAAGCTGCCTTAATTAGCACCCTTAAATTAATTGTTATTTTAAAAATACTACGGGATTGTACTTAAATATACACCAACAGTGTTTTGCCATATACTTATTACTACTGAGATGCTCCTTAAAAGTGAAAGTAACAACAATTTTGGAAATTTTGAAAACTTCTGTTTTCTAGAATCTAGCTTGATTCATTGTTAGCTTTTAAAAACTCTTGTGCAAGGTACATTTAAACTACTTACTTTTATTTAGATACGTGCTGATTCCTCACTCGTAAAAAAAACGCATATCTTTAATGCCCAAAACTCGAATAAAACTTATGTATCTGTTCGTAATAGATTGCCCGTGATTTATGTTAAGCAATATTCTATTTAAGTTCTCCAAGACGACGCCATTATCATAAAAATCGAATACATCGACGATACGCGAACGAAACGAGATCCTAATAAGATTTTGCGGGACGGTTTATCACTTCCACTCATAACTTATGATTTAGCACTTTGATATGTTTTTTTACTCTACGGGTTACTTATCCATATTAATATTATATATGTATAATAGTATGCAACAGAATAGCTGTGTCATATTTTTGGGTGTGATACAGCCTATAAAGCTGAACAACTTTTTCTATGGGAGTATCACAATGTTAATTTTGATCGCCAAAACAAACAATAGCCGAATACATTTGGGACGAGTTAATATTGAGGTTTGTATTTTTTTGTTCAGGCTTCCGTTTTGGCCGCAACTGGCGTGTTTTGAGGCGATGATGCAACCTAGGGTGTAGCTCGCTTCCCTAAAAGAAACCGATTCACTTGAACTTAGAAGAGATCCAGATTACAATGATCAGGAAACAGAGAAGCCGCAAGTAAATTCCACAGACTGGCAGTTAGCTCAATAAATGGGAAATAGGACAGCAGATATTTTTTCGTGATTATGATTTTGGTCCCATAGAGAAAGTTTTGTAGTGTGATAGTCTGTACCACATTCTTAAATATGAGCACACCTTTCTAATACACGCTGTATATGCGAAAGTAACTCTGTTTATCTGCTACCTCTTTATTTCAAATTGAAATGATAAGGTAGTGAATGATAGGAGGACATGGGAAGATGCGAAAGAAATCAAGTGACATGGACAGAGAGTTGAGAATGATTCCCGTTTAGTTACAAAATTTGTCAATCAACCACAAAATACAAGCCCAAATCTTTTGTCCCCTCAACATTGCCTACCTAACATCGTTCATAGTATATATTTGGCTATTTTTTCGAGCGCACATGACAGGGCAGCGTGGGTTGATTCATCTGCTTGACCAAACTTCTATATTTGGACGCAGATATTATTAACAACGGCTTTATATGGTAATAGATTTTTCCACCATAATGTGGAGCTTCCTAAACACGTATGGGAGTTACCTATGATGAGACATTTTTGGACTTTTAGTATGTTAATAAATTACTATTGTTTAGAAGCTCATAACTTATTATGCATTCACATATTATGTTCAACACCACAGGGACAAAGGCCTCCTATCCATGAGAAGGTCCCATGGGTTATAATCTACCACGCGGGCCCAGTGCGGGTGGGTAGAGGTCACATGTTTTAGAACTTTGATTTTAAAACTTGCCGGTTTCCTCATGATGTTTTCCTTCACCGTTTTTGACAGCAGTGGTGATTGAACAAAGATGTAGAAGCATTGTTGCAATATTTGTATCCAGAGACAAGACCAAAGGAATGATGGTCGGGCTGTCAGAATATGGTACGAATGGAAAAGGAATGGCTTCTGCGATGACAACGACTACAGTACTATGAAAGAAGAAGACATGCTATGTCTCCAAATAAATTGGTCTAAGAAGAGAATTAATCATAAACTTTATTTATTTGGTTTGACAAAACACTTTTACATGTCCCATCATCTTATGTTTTAAAACTAGATAGACCCATGTTTCGTACCTGGCAACTCTGAAAACCAGCCAAAACAAACTCAGAGACCACTGTCTTTTTTAAAGTCCAGACATTGGTCAAGTTATACGAGGACCAAGCAGATTAGTGTCTGAGATGGTATTTTGAAAAAAGAACAAATTACTTATGTCGTAAAACAGCACATTATAGAATCTCTGAAACAACTTATTGTTCGTTTTTGGTAGGTTGCTATTTCTGTCAATTTGCCATTTTGCTGACAGACGGTTAAAACAAAACGTCACAGAAAATCTTTCTTTCATTTTTCTATAAATCAAGTGACAGGTAGGTGGCGAGGATATTATTATGATATATTTCAAGCTAACTTCGTTAATACTCGTATAAACACCGATAGCTACAAGACATGGCATATTAACTGACGGTTATACAAAAGTAGGTTTGGGCCTCAATGGGCCTCAATGGGCCTCAATGGGCCTCAATGGGCCTCAAATGCCTCAATGTATCGTCAACGGCTACAAACTTACTGGTCGAAGTAAATATTCAACTGTTTTGCCAAATTGCTACAAGAAACAAGAAAGCATCTCCCCAACCACGGCCGTCCATCAAGTGGTAGCAACACTAGCAACACAATTACTTGTACTACACGATCTGGAGATAAGCAAGGAATTTGTCACGAGTCTCGACTGCGGAGACGGAGCGTTGAGCAAAACTTGCGCGGAAGTAAGTGCTGTTAGTTGTCTCTCTGGGTAACAAGATGTTATGCAATTGTTTGGTGCTTCAGCAATTTTCGAAAAGATAATCTGTTGAGAGATTGTGTAAATCATTTCCTTGTGCGATAAGATCGACCTTTTATTTATTTGACATTTCAAGCACAAAGTATAGAGGCGGAAATGCCATAGGCATTTTCGACCAGTCAACCTTCGTTCATTGTGTTCTAATTTGAAATGTGTGTGACTGTTTGTTGTTTCATAAATGATATGTAGTGTACAATAAATGAGCTGTCAAAACGCGGTACTCTCATAGATTTTTTATGGCAATAGCGTGTGCTATTGCCATTGCCCATGCACTGTTTAGTCAACACAATGACACAACTATTCATTGATTTCAAAGCAACTAAAAATCTAATTTGTCAATTAATTCAACCCTTCGACTAATGAAATCGGGTTTTCAGACCCAGAGAAATGTTTTTTTAGAAATTGGTGTCTTGGAATTATTGTTTAATGGTGTCACCTACCTTATTAACAGGTGCCTAGATGGTTTACACACGTGAATGTTCATTTTTGTTGCATATCATCGTTCATATGCTCATTTCATTTTTCGAATAATTCGAAACGCGAATGAAAGAGGCCAGTATGCCAAAATCTAATATGGATATATTCGCTATTGAATGTAATTTTCATTTTAGATTAAACGAACGGTTTCAGTGAAGAATTCCGAATGAAAGACCAAAATCATCAAAAATAAGCATCTGACATCAGCTTAAAAATCACGCACATGATGTTTTTTTCACTAGGCGCTAATAATAACTGAAAACACAAACAGTATGTTTACTAGGTATTTGAACATTGGTAAGTTAACCGCTGAATTTCTATTTGCTTAAATTCAGTGTAGAAAGTACCCTCACACCATTTTGTCATAAACCAGTGGCGTGTCAAACGACGATTTGTAGCCAAGGAGGCGTGAAAGCAGACTAAACAAAAATACTCTCGCATTTATAATATTTACCTACATGATAATAGGAAGGATTGAAATTCACACTACGAAACATCACGTACTCATATTTACTTTACTCAAGGCTTCTGAAAGCCAGATCATGTCTCTGATCTCTTAACACAGTGATTGGCTGGCAGAAAAACACAGCTGCCACCATAATAATTTAAAAATCCACATAGAGTAAAACTTTTTAAATCAAGAATGTCGTCACTAGGCACACCTAGTTAAATCACACTTATATTTCGCGAATTACAAGTGTGATTTAAAAAAGGAATGTTTCATTTATTTTTAGCAAATTGTACACAAAAAAATAAAATAACAGAATGGACTTAAAGTATTGAAATGTCGTGCAGAAAACGAAAGACATAAAAACGCATTTCGAGCTATTGTCTTTTGTTGTTTAAGAAATCCTAAGATATTTAATCAGATGAACATCCCCACTAAACGAAAGAAAAAAATACTTTTCATCACTTAACACTTTACACGCACATTATAAAATAAATATAAAAAATATCCTGGCGCGTGACTTGAAGCGGAACGCCGCCATCTTATTTTTCAAAACAATTTCCACAGATATTTTCACACATATTTACAAAAAGTGCTCTTCTACAATGCACTTAATAGCGACAAAGAACTATGCGCCACTATATGTACTTGATACGCAGCGTTTAAACGTTCCTTAATCAATCGCATGGCAGCTTTACCTACTGGTGTGTAGTACCTACTTATAATAACAATGGCCGCCGCTCTGAGAGGCGCCCTTCATGCCCTGAAGCCTGTCTGCGCCACGTCGCAAGGACAGCGCGGCCCAGCGTTGCGTTATGTATGGCACATATTCTGTGGTGCATTGTAGTTTTGTATTTGTAGTGCGGTTTATAACGAGATTTTGAGGTGGCGAGTGTAAACCACATAAGTTGAAGAAGGTGCCGTTGAGTTTTAACTCGAAGTTGAATGATTGCTTATTGCTTTGTCGTTCAAACTGAAGTCCCCATTTCCTAATTAAAGGCAAAGGAACAAATACTCGTCTATAAATAAAGTTCCTTTTTCAAATTCACCAAAGTAGAACACAACCGTAACGTCAATTTATAAAGCAGAAACGTCACGTCCACAACTAAGCCACTCGAACAAAGCGCCAAATTGAAACGTTCCCCCACAAATTAATTCAAAGCACATTACTTAAACAAGCGTCTTAATTCACCGTAAATATCAATTAAAATTTAAACAACAACCGACATTTGGAACAAGACCACGGTCACTGAAACGTTCTTCGAAACAATCGTCGAACAAAACGGCTGTAATTACAAGAACCCAAAGCCTACAATTCGGTAGTCGGCATTTCCACATGAGAGGAAACTTTTGTGGGTAATGGCTGAAAACTGACGAGCATTATTAGCTCCGAACCTTATGCGGGCGTTTCACTCGTGCTAGAAGAATACAACTCATGAATAATTCGGATCTTGAACATCGTCTTAAAGGAGTATGGAATATTTTTGTGGCTTGAAGCGGTATACGGGTTTGCATTGGACTTAATTTTTAATAATGTATAAGAGATGCGCACGTTTTCACAGGTACATTAATAATTCATTCCTTCAAAGGATTATAAGTAGGCAGGTACCTAGATATAAAATTATTTAAACATCCACGCGTGACCCATTTATGCGATAACTACGCGTTCATTTTACATCAACAGGACATACTGGTCGTATTGTAAACCAAGCTTAATTGCGAAATGTGGCAAAGCCCGTATTTGGCGCGAATCTCGGTGAAAAGTGAATCCGCGCTAATTGAAATTCTCACACCACGAAACCTCGGACGCTGCCAAAGGCCTCTGGTTCGTTGCCGAAAACTTGTGTAAAACTAAATCGACTAATTGGCGGACTTATGCCAGTGTCAGTGTGGAAGTCGATTTGAAAAAGAAAGGACTAAAAACAAATTAATCTTCCTCTTATTTAAAACGATGGATTGTAATATTTCGCTTTACTTTATTTAAAATATACATGAAATCTTTATTGTCATCATAGTAGTAAGGGGATATAGTTTCTAGTCAATACTGAATAATACTTGAGCTTGTTTGTGTAAACATTGTAAAAGAGAATGAAGCAGAAAATATTTCCTCTGTTATACAGAGTGTCTCATTCAAATCGGTCAGTATGGGAAAGTCTGAAACTATAAGACATACGAAGATCTGTTCTGAGGAACCATGTCATCGATTTTAATAACAAGATAAACTGCATTCATACATTTTAAAAATCATCTGTACTCCGTTCGGGAATCGAACCCGGTTATTTTGAAAAAAACACCTACACTATTTCTATTTAGATATCGATTGTGTAGGTCTAAAGCAGTAAATGTCTGTATGAAACATGATGTCTGAAATGAATAAAATGCATTGTTTCCACATACTTTAATTTATTTTAGTAGGTGCTTTAACTGACCACGTTTACAAAATTAAACAAGTTCAGGTATCTAAAATTGTCTCAATGGTTGTTTGTACCTCTTTGCTGATGTTGCAACTTGATACATACACCGCTTTACATACATATGACATTGGCATTGCATTAAACCATTCCGGAAGTTTTGTTATCTGCGATAATATTATCTAATATCGTATTGAATATTGTATTGAAAAAGGCGGTGGTCACTTCGAGCACCTACTAAAATAAATTAAAGTATGTGGAAACAATGCATTTTATTCATTTTAGACATCATGTTTCATACAGACATTTACTGCTTAGGACCTACACAATCGATATCTAAATAGAAATAGTGTAGGTTTTTTTTTTCAAAATAACCGGGTTCGATTCCCGAACGGAGTACAGATGATTTTTAAAATGTATGAATGCAGTTTTTCTTGTTATTAAAATCGATGACATGGTTCCTCAGAACAGATCTTCGTATGTCTTATAGTTTCAGACTTTCCCATACTGACCGATTTGAATGAGACACCCTGTATATTCATTAATTGATTCTACGCTTCGCTGTTTATAATTTATTCGAGTGTTAATATTTGTGATGCTTTCACAGTTTTACGTAGACCGGAACATCATACAATTTTAACGTTATTCTATGAACCCGTTTTGTAAAAACGCTACGGATTAATAGACAAACCCTTTTAGGCTTTTATTTATTGTCCATGTTTGATAAAAGCTGTACACGGTAAATGAAAGCCATTGAATATTTCTTGCGCATTTTTTGTTACACGCGTAGTATGAGTATCGGTACTACTTAGGTTCGAGTGAATGGTGCCAATATCGAAGTAAGCTTTTAGAGGTGAGTCTCGGTAAATCGACCATTAAATCCGACAAGAAATCGACACATTTAATAATTTTGAGATTCAGTATCTTCGTTTGTGTGGAATTTTTGATATGTTTCCAGACTATAATCTAGGTAGATTAACCAAAATTAATCATACCCCTGTCCCAAATTGCAGATCTGATCAGCCATTCTAGCGTGATTAAGTAACAAACATTCGCATTTAAAATATTGAAGTAGGTATGTCATTCAAATAATTTCCAAATATAAAAAAAGGAAAAGAAAATGAAGAAGGAAATTGTGATGAAAAAACAAGATGGAGGAACCACCACCAATATAAACAACAACATTTAATCCAATAGTTACCTGAATTCAGTAGCACAAAAATCTCTATGATTGATAAAAAGTGCAATAAAGAGGCTGTTAACTTAACTGCGCTTCTCAAACAAGCATTTTCAAGTGAAACAAATTCAAAGGAAATTACTGCCTTCTGTCTACAGAAATAGCAAACAATCTCGATAAGTGATGCTTGTTATTATGTAGAAGGTGCCTTCTATACAATTTCCGAATCGTATTCGCTGCTTCTGGAGATAGGAGTGGCAAAAAAGGAAGTCACAAAACAATCGACGAGCAATTTTCAAATTTTTAAGAATGTTCGTCGCAGTCGAATCTTCAAAAAACCCTCTAATTTCGAAAGTATTTTTACATTGAAGGTCGATGACATAGGATTGATCTTTTTTATAGCTTTATAAAGGCTATCAGCATTGAGATATAAGTACTAACGTACTAGGCAAGACATCGTAAATTACTACTTTGTCTCGTTCAACTGCGGCGATCGCGCCGCACCTCACTCAGTTGTTTTGCCGAGAATAAATACACTTCCGCAGCAAATCTAGCGCTGTGGTAAATTCGTTACGGTTTAGACGAATTGTTATTATTTTAGCGCTGCAGCGAACTGGAGATTCAAATTACGAAGAATAGGACAGTTCAGTTATTTGACGTAGCTTCTCTAGTACGTTAGTACTTATATCTCGATGGCTATCAGTGGAAATTTTATAACGTGTGTATGTGTGTGTGTGTGTGTGTGTAAAATCTTAGATCTCATGTGTCACTAACGTCTTAAAGCAAAATGACATATTCCACGTTTGACATTAGGAACACTTGGTCCGTTTGCGTCATCTCATACAAACGTCTTTAGAGGTTTTAAATAACACTCAGACACTGCCCCATGTTCCATAATCAATGTCACGCCACACAGGAAGGCCGATTGGAAACCGACGTCCAGTCTCTCAGCTAAAAAAACATGCCACAAAATATTTGTTTTAATCGTCCTGGCGTCGCAGTGACGAACAACCCCTTAGGTGCTTGTTACTTGGCAACGAGTGGCAACAAGGCACCACGTTGTACACAATTCAACAAAGCCACGATTTTCACTGCGGTCCCCAATGACCACTCTTTGAGTTCATTCAGATTGCTGAAGGTTATTTGTTTGTTTGTATTTAAATTTTCGAGTCGCCATAAGCCGATTTTCGTATTTGCTGATTTAACTTTTTGGAGTTTGCGTCTGGTTGAGTTGGCTATCGAATTTGTCTACCAGTAAGTTGTTTAGGATTTCGTTTTAGGTATAAAGGTAAATGGTAATTGATCCTTAATTTCATATAAAACATTAGAGTGACAAGATAGATTTGTGCTTGTGATCACGCCAACGTCTCGAATTACTAATTTTATTCATAACTAGCTGACCCACGCAACTTCGTCTGCGTCACATTAGAGAGAAAAACGAAAGGAAAAAAACCCCGTTTTTGCAACATTTTTCATTCCGGCTCCGCTCCTAATAGTCGTAGTGTAATGTTATATAGCCTATAGCCTTCCTCGATAAATGGACTATCCAACACAAAAAGATTTTTTCAATTCGAATCAGTAGTTCCTGAGATTAGGGCGTTCAACCAAACAAACAAAACTTCTGCTTTATAATATTAGTATGGATAAACCATAACTTCACACACGTCTATATATTTTATGAAGTAACTCACAAAGTTTTTATGACCATCTGATAGGGAAAAGAGCTTATCGCTATAAACTGGATGTAATATAGACTCCGGGATACTACATCGAAATTCGTGACGGAAAACCACTATACAGCTGTAAGCCAATCTTTTTAAAACTTAAAGTTCTACCTTTGCCGTGTTTATATGTTTTTGAAATTTGCGTTTTTGTTAAGCGAAATTACAATTTATTCGAAACGAACACTGACAGGCCAAATGGCCGAACACGGCATAAAGACAGACTTCGGTTGCCACGAATTAAACTTAAATTATTTATGAAAAATGTATACTGCATGGCGATTATTATTTACAATCATTTACCTAATAATTTACAAGACCTACCACTGACATTGTTTAAAAAGATACTTTTCAATTTGCTGCTTATTAAAAAATATTACTCTATTAAGGAATATTTAGAAGACAAGTCAATAGAATCTGAAAGTTGCATGTTGGAGTAATTGATATCACTGACTGTGAAAATATAATTTGCACGCCATGTTATGGCAGGATATGCTGAAACAAACCTACTGTAACACCTTATGTACCATATTCTAGCAAATAAATGTTTTGATTTGATTTGATTTGATTTGATATAATAATCAGCCCGAGGACCTCATCTCACCTCAGCAGAAGCGCTAGACCAACGAAACAGTACTAGATGCAAATTATAAAATTAGAATAATATTTAAAAAATTTACAACTTCGTTATGCATGCGGAGTTTACCTTTATGTGATTGTTGCACTGTTACATTTACATTTTTGCATGTTACCTTAACCTGTGTAAACAATTGTTGGTGAACCAATAATAATAAATTAAAAAAAAAAAACATAAGTTTCAGTTTTCATACATTATAAGTAAACAATGTATTCCACACCTCAAAGCCACAGTCATAATTTCTATCTCCTAGCACACTATTTAAGATATAAAGTAACAACAGCAGTCTCAGAACAGGACATGATAATCCAGAATATTCGAGAACTACAAACTACCTGAGAAACTTGCTCTCTACATCACTTCAAAAGGAACCGCAGCGGTTACCAACTACTAATAACCATTTAGACTGTAATGTACAAGATAAAGTTTTCCGCCATTTTCACTGGTACGCTTTTCATTCGTTTTATCTTGGAAAGGGAAAAATAATGTGGTGTCCGTGTCATATCACGTTGGAAGTAAATGGTTGAAATTAAATGAATAGAAACAATTAAACGGATAGTTGTTACGCTGCCTGATATTTTGTCAAAACTACAGCATATGATTGATGCAGACAAAAGAGAATACTTTGTCTTACATCAAAAACAAAAACATTCTATCATCGTGAATACAAACAACCCACAAAGCAGTCAAACAAATATACACACAATATACAAACAAACAAAAAAGATGTACTTTTATGACAACGAACGTGGTAACAAACTAACTGGAAGCCATACACGTCAAATCAAGCCCACAAGGACTAAAATGTTACAAAGATATAAAGATTTCCACGTACTAACACTAAAGCCATCGACCCACAAGGGGGTCGTTACTGTAGTTCGTAATTTAGCAGGTTTCAATAAACCAATACCTCAGGCACATACATGTATAATAGATTAGAACCCTCATATTAATTTGATCGGTTCAAAACTTTGCTAGTTACTGAACTAGGATTTGGACCATTGTTCATTAGGCTAAGTATGAAAATGTGGGAGAAAAGTAAAAAAGGAAGGAAGAATTTATTGTTTATTCTTTCTTTTTTGAGTGAAGCGATTCAATATAAAAGTACTTAGATTTAGCTAAAGCGACGCACAGAAACGGGAAGTGAGGCAGAAAAAGTGGAGGCCCATGCCCAGCAGTGGGTGGTTCCGAGCTGATATGATGATGATGATGACGTAGCTCATAATAAGGAACACTAAAATCGACCGAGGAACATTTCCTACATGTACATAATATACTGTTTGATAGTTTAGTTAGCGAAACGTGAAAATAAGAGCCGTCCATCATAGTGATCTATCAAAGCCATGTTTACTCGAAACAGTCTATAGTAATAAGTGATTACAACAAAACACCATTCTCCTTTCAACATCCAAATTAACACAAAAAGAAAGAAAAGAGAATAATGATAATTAAAATCATTTACCCAGCTCAGAAAACACAGCCGTCCTAATGGCGAACACATTAAATGTATACTGACATGGCAATATATTCTACGAACCGCTCTACCCACAGAGTTGCCATATTGCAAAAATGTAATTCTCCGGCCGAATTGCTTTAATAGCAAGCCCTGATCCCAAGTCTGGGCAAATTTAAATAATAAATATGGTAATTATTTGTTAGGATAATTAAGTAACTCCGCTCTTTTTGCGTCACATCAAAGGGTTTTTTGAATGCCGGAGTTTTTAAGGTGTCAAAGTGTTTCAAAGTAAAGGGTAAATATTTGCTCTTCAGGTAAAGTTCAAGTCTCGTTATAGAACGGGTTTCATTAGTGAATCAACATCTTATTTACTAAAAACTAAGAATTTGAAACCAAGCTTTACTGAAAACACAACAACGTATCTTACAGTAACAAAGAAACGTCTAAATAAATTATATCTGTTCATTAGACATGATGGTAAACAGACATGACAAGGTAAAACATTTGAATAACACGTACAAATAACTGGATTCCAACCGAATTTTCCGTTCTCAAATCAAATAATCCGTTTTGCTTATAAATCACCAAAAAAAAACAGCGCAAAGATACAATCACTCATTCTTTTCACGAACTGTCGAACTCACGCCGCACAATCGGGCAATTTCAAACTGGCAACACTCGCGAAAATGCTTAACAAAACAGAAAACATAAATCTGTGTCAATACCAATTAACTGTGGGCCACAGAGAGAACACAAAAACACTGGGAACTGGAAATAAATCAACTGACGTACACAAAATGTTATTTTATTGTTAATTCTGTGGTTCTTGTGGTGTGATCAAAATAATATAATAGGTACTTGTAAATGCTTGATGGAAGGTTTTCAAAATCTTCCTAGTTATTTTCTTTCTTATCTCGTGAAGCATTTAACACTGCATTCGTTTGTATGATGTAATTATAGTCGTCAAAACAAACAAACACGTTCATAAATTGTTACGATCAGAGAAAATTGAAATATGCCGCCACCTCTCTAATAGTTTTGAAAGTTTAAAAATACAAAAACTATCAGAATATTACTGACTTAACCAAAGTCAATTTCAATCTCAGAATGACTTCAGTAATTTTAAAATTAAGTTGCGCAAGTAACAAACATAATCTACATGAACACACATGCCAATCCAGCCTCTTTTACCGTAAAAAACCAGCCTACAACAATGAACATATCATAAATTTTGACACACTTTCCTGCCCAAGTTTTCTAACCGACTAAACCGGTACAGCATTATCAGGATAAATGACATAACGTCATCGCAACGTTGCGAAATGCTGGGAACAGCCACGAACCACGAGCCACTGAGCTCGCGATCTCAGCCCGCGACGGTAATGGCATGAAAATGATAGATCGACACACTGCACTACACTACACTGTAAATCTTGCCGTGTAACGGGGTAAGCAGAGTTTCAAGCTACAGCCAAGTTTGCAAAACTTGATTAAGAGATTCTTTACGCATTGCTTCTTTGAAAGCGTTGGGTTAATTTCTCCTGCCTTATCTGCGTCATCATCATCGCCTAGCCTTGCCTTTTTGAAACTATGTTTGGGTCGGCTTCCAGTCTAACCGTATGCACCTTATGCATATCTGACCTTCACAACCCAATTAGTACTGTTACTGTTTTATCTGCCTCAACTTATCGCTTAATCTGTTTTATAATCTCTTATTCTCACCAGCCAATTTTAAAAGATGCTATGAGATCTGATTTGATTAAAAACGTAATCAACCCTCCAGGAGCCGTTAAAACTTAGCGTGTCCATGCTACGTATTACGAGTTTCCTAATATAGAAGCGTAATTTAAATGTGGTGGTTCGTGTAATATAGATGTTAAAACCTTTAAAAGAGGAAATGGTGTGTAAATAAACGGTAACAACATAACATTTAATTTTAACAGAAAGCAATGCACAATCCACAACCATACTATAAATCGAATTACCACTTATTTCCTAACGAAACAACTATTACCTATTTCCAACTGAAAACTTTATTTCTCTCATTTCGTTTTTTCCTATTTCTGAACGCGACCGTAATGGCATGAAAATGATAGATCGTCACACGCTGCACTACAGTACTCGCTGTAAATCTCCTTTCCATTTGTTCTGAGAGTAAAGTAAGCAGTATCGACACGTTCTAGACATTTCAGGCTTAACGTTTCAATAAGAGGTTTTCTTGGTTGGGTTTTTAAAATGGTGTTTGTGGAAAGAGTATTGGAATTTGGAATTGAAAACTCAAGATTTTCTTCAAACCCGTTTTTGTTTGGTAGGTAAACTAATCACAACAGTACCGACTTGACTATATTTTGGGAGAAAAATAAGTTATTATTTATATTGCGTTTTCATTTACAACCACTTTCAAAATTGCTTGGTTTTAAACTCTTTCTCTAGTATAAACACAAAAACTTCCACTTTATATTGAAAGGAGCAAAGTGGTCCTTTCGTGGCCACCTCTGAAATATTATCAGAATAAATGGCGTCACTTTAACAGAACGTTTGGGTACACAGCTCGTGATCGTAATAGCGTCAACTAATATATATCCACATGTTGCACTCAACGAGCAAGCCAAAATATGCTTGTGGCTTTTACTAGTTTACTGCCAATTTTAGTTTTTACGTCTGAAAACGTTTTTGTTAAATGTAGAACAGTACGCAATTGATTGTAACAGACCCTAATATAGTTAGGAAAAGGCTTGGCTAGATCATGTTATAATACCGGCTTTAAAATTACTTCCTCTATAAAAAAAAGATAAGTAAACAAAAACTGCCCCAACTTAACATTCCTTTAATAATAATCTCTCCGAAATTGCGAGAATAGCCATGTCGATCCAGAGATAAGACAAAACAAATTAAAACTTGAGACCTTAATTTCGTTCATAGAGCCAGAAACAGATTCCGTCGACGAAGAAAAAGTATTAAAACTACTTAAATCCGACCATAAGCAATTAGGTAGTCTGTAGCCAGTTTAAAGCGGCAATCGTTTACCGAAATGAGTTTTCTATTTGTTTAATTAAAAGGTTTTCTGACACACAAACTAGGTCTCTACTCTATCCATTACCAATTCGCTTTGTGTCCTTTGTCTAGCAAGCAGAAAACATGTTATTTCAGTCTATGGATTCATTTGTTTTATCTGTGGTAATGAATCGTCTCCTACTTTGTCTGTGGTCAATATAATTAGTAAAGACACAGAGTGTATAGATACATTTTGCGTATGATTCTAATGTATTTCACAGTCACAGAATTGTGATAATATTGATTTCAACTCAACAATAGACCATAATTCTCATTCAAATCAGTTGAAAAGGAGAATCACACGTGAAAATCAATAGACCAGCGGCAAGGGCATTGGCTGCCAATTCAAGGGCCGTAGAACAATACTTTGGCGGCATCAAATCTGAACACATTGAGCTATTCAAAGACTGTCTATAGAACTGAGCAAGCACCTAATATTAATAGTATAGCTAATTTACATAGGGTCATAAAAATCATGAAGAAACCTGATAGAATAACAGAAGGTATTGTATTAAAACGTTCACATTCAAGACGCAATTTCATCTTAGCCAAACTCAATGTTAAAAATGTAGGAAGAGAGATTTTTAACAGATTGAGACAGATTTAAGAACGTTCAATAATACAGCAAGTACCTCTGATCTTGGTCAATAATCATGGTTTTGATAATGTCATTAACCTCTGCGCATGGGTGCTATGTTCGGCGCCTAGCCAATTACATTCCCCGAAAACGGTGTAACGTTTACCTTTACCCAAATCACATTATCGTGCCAACCTGATGGCCTTAGGGGATATCAAATCTTCCGAGCAAAACACCCTGATTTCATGCCGTTTAACCTGATTCCAAAGCAAGGCATTATGTTTGTTTCTATTAAGCTTTATTTCAGATGTCCCTTTTTCTTCCTCATCTGTAATAAGCATTTCGTCTTCCCCTCCTTTATTTGCTCACAAAACAATGAATCACTAATTATTGCTTTAGATTTATCTCTGTCTCCGAGCGTTCATCAAATTCTTTTGAATTTAAATCTTTCATCAACTTTTTCGTGCAATTAAGCGAAACTTGAAATGAAAATGAAAGAAGATTAGACGAAAAAGGTGAGCAGGTAGAAAATATTGCCAGAGTAAAATATATGGTTATCTTTGAGAGAGATAACGTTATACACCCTTTCGAGCTATCCGTCGGGCGGGTCGACGTTGTGTGCATATTTTATCGGCAAAAATGAACGAGCGCCATTCTTTCGTTTTCATAGAATTTGATCTTCATTACGGATATATTGTGTGAATCTAGGTTGGGGGTAAACAAGAATAGCTTACCATGTATTGGTGCTTTTCTTCTCTACGTTTTTTTGAATATTGATTTTTTTGTTCCAATGAATGGCACCAGTAAGTTTGTCGATATCACCTGAAGACTAGCTATATACTATCACGACACTTGTGCGTTCTATTGTCGTTAGTCCTCTCTTTTGTCAATTGAAACAGTCAATCGATTGTACCTATTGTCTTCTATATTGAGTCAAAACCCTATTAAAACTGTTCATGTTTTAATTAAAAGCCTGTGAAGTTAGTATATTGATTTGAACCTAGGTAGGTTCATATTTTTAAGACTTCTTCGAGAATCCGTCTGGATTTTAAAGACTTATTGTGAATTCTTTTGCGATGCTTTGTTTACTTGGCTTTCTTAATTATCAGCAATTGATGTGCTCACAATGCTCCAGTGGCGCACCAGTCTCACCAAGGAGTATCATGTTACCCAGTAACTAATATGTGGAGGTCAGATTAGCAGTTACTCCATGTGAATTCTGACATTCACCAGTTTCGGCTTAGACTGGCAGCCGACCCCAATATAGTTGGAAAAAAGCAGGTGATTATGTGCCAACGATGCTACGCAGGTAAAATCAATAGGTATGGTCAGACACCATTCACCCCATTTCCTTTCCGTGTTCAAAAGGTCTAGGGACCCTTCCCGAATGAACAACTGACCCTTTTATTTATTCCACACCCACGTGTTTAACTTTAAACTCGGAACTAGCTCAACCTTATTTTCTTTGTCTGATGCAGACCTTATTTGTTAGCTATAAAATTGGAAGCCTGGTTTTGATCTGCATCGTTGAAGCCAGAACCAGGAATTTTAAAACAAAAAAAGTGTATAGTATGTACTCGTACGAGTACAAAAATTTGCGTCCATTTTCTTTCAAGTTAAAATTGATCTTTGTCTCCCTAGCTATAGCATCGTTTTGAGCAAATCTGCTAGCCTAGAGAAAAAAAATTCTGCTAATTTCTACATGAACTCTCAGCTTCGTCAGCACCTAATTTACGATGCTACGCTCTTACACGATAATGTACTAAGATGTTAACTGAGTTACAAGGGCGAGAGCGAAGCGAGATTGTAACCTGTTGGCAAGTCAACCGGGACTGTAGTCCCGGGAGACTTCCCAAGTGCTCATGAATTTATTCATCGCGATACCTGCCTCTGGGGCGACTTCTGCTTTTTAGGACTTAATTAACTTTAGACGCGAGATCAGATTTTTTTACTTTAGACTTTCATGTGCGTAGTTTTAAGAGGTAATGAGTTTTTCAGCTTTGTTGCGTTTGTAATAAAACTGCCTTGAATCTTTCAGAAAATCATTTTACCGTGGATATATCTCAATGTGAAAAGTAACGCCTCACGTTGAGCAGAACAACTACAGAACATAAAACACGAATACCTACTCCCATAAAAACCATTCCCTCAACGAATTTCTGGCGAAAACAGAGTCTTAAAAAAGAAAGACCTCAAATTCACAGACGAGAACCATAAAGTTGGCACCTCGGCTACAAGCCGCGGTAACCAAATCATTACCATCACTGTAACTACGTACAGATTCACTCGTAAAACCAGAATTTTTGCGTTTTATTACCTCGTATACAGAGCCGACCTGCGGAATGGAAACTTAGCACAACACGTGCCTCGGCCGACTTATAAACATAAAACAGACCAATCGTCTGCGAATGAGTTCCGAATGTCTTCCAAACTCGGAATTTTCCCGCGGAGACCTATTTTACCTGGCCGAACTTTGAACCTGATATTCCGGACGGCATCCGAGCCGCGCTACCTCCGTCAGCCGTGATCCCGGCTCAGCTCATGGTATCTATCACACACAACACCTCGGCTCTCACCATCACGCCAATCGATCCCCACAGGGGTAAACAAACGCGGGGGCGCGGCGGACGCCTGTTGCGTCGTTCACGAGGCGGACACTCACCGGGCAGCAAAGCCAGCAGCGCCAAGGCCACCAACATAGGGGCCATAGCGGCGACGCGCGGGCATACCACACCCGCGCACGCTGCGCTAGCACGCCGGCGCGCTCATGCGGCCTGAGAGAACGTGCGGCCGGCCCGAGCAGCGCCCGGCGCGGGACTGGGCGCGCCCGCCCCCGGAGCCCCGCTCCCCGCCCCCCGCGCACCGCGCACCCCCTCGCCCGCACCCCGCTGCGCAGCCGCCAGGACAGGTGCGCGCGGCACCCCGCCGACCTGAGCCCTACCCCATGAAAAGCCTCTATTATCATCTCGAGAGTAAAATAATCACTGTATAGTAAGCGCCATCTGAAGTTTGTGTCAGCGTACGACATACCCTGTAAAATCATAAGGGTGATAAAAATGAAGGGCGCTAAGTAGGGCAAGGGCCCAAGGTCGCTGCAGCCCGGGCGGGTGACGCTCCGGCGACTCGCGCCCAATCTTTATGCGCCCTTGGAGCGTTTAGGGCACATCCCTACGTGCCAATAAAATATTAAAGAGGAGCGAGCCGCAAGATAGACTATTCATTAACAATTCGTTAAATCTCATTCAAGTTTGATGTGTGGTAACGTACGGGGCTAAAGATAATGAGCTGAGAAACGAGCTAAGATCATACAAGGTAGCTATTCCGTACGCGTACGGTAGTTTATACGGTAGTTTATAATTATAAGGAAAAAATGCAGAATTTCGCCAAAATTCATAATATTTCTTCTATCTATTGAGTTTTTCACTTGTATTAATACTACAAGTACAATATCCTTTTACAAACGGCAAAATGCTTTCATAAACTAAATCAACCGTTGGTTGCTGCGAAAATATCAAATGAGGATAATCAAAAAAGCAAACTCAGCATAAAATTGCGACTATGGCACTTCTTTGTCACAATTCTGTTTATTTTCCCCGAAGATTAAGATTAGGGGGAAGGATGGCCATGGATGGATATCCGTCGAGATGTGCGAGGGGAAATTGTAACTACTGAGCTATAGAGGCAATCCGGCTATCTGTGAAATGGGTACTGTATTGCCAATAAATACAGGCAGTAACGATTGTCTTGTAATAAAAAGCAGTACACGCGATTGGTCCACGCTTTTTACCAACTGTCTTGATCTATCAGAGTAGGTAGGTAGTGATCGTATACTTGTGTGTAGCAATTATGAGGTAATTGGAGTTATAAGGAAAATGTCGTAAGGGACATCTTATAAGAGTCGGGTAAGACCAAGGAAATAATGGAAGGACAATGTGGAAGATGGCTAACAAGACTTACTGAGATAATGACTAATAGAGAAGAATGCAAGAAGAGAACATGCTGCGCCTACTCTAAACACAGAGCTGAAGAATGCTGAATTTTCTCCACTATTCAATCGCCGAACGTACTTACCTTAGCGAGAAGCTTCTAAAAGCATATCTCTTAATGAGCCACCGTGCACAGAAAATAAATTTCAAAATTAAATATCGAAAACATAGCACTCTGAGCATGTACTTAATATCGTCCAAAGTTACCTTCAACTGGTTGGGGTTACTCCGCATGTCTCCTTTATTCGGCAGGTCAACTTGAAACATTGCGTCACCTTCTGTTATTGCATTTTTTCTCAATAAAGATTGTTTTAATAACAAAACTATTTTGTGAAGCTTATCTCTTCATAAGACTCGAGTTTGAAATTGATATTTTACGTTGTATTATAAATAATAAAGAAAAAACAATACTTTAATTTTCGTCTGCAGACTTGAGGCCCAAATAACATTTATTTAAATGTGTTGGAAAATCGATTGCCCTGCTTAATATTTTAGAGGTTTATCGCAAAGTCAATCACTCCATTCATATACCGAAACCCGTCAGTTAATTGATTAAATGCTGGTTGAATTAAACCGTTCTATAATAATCCTCTAAGCTTAAAACTCGTTATATTTCCATCGAATAGTTCACAGTCCAAATGATCCGAGTATTATCTATTTAAACAAAACCTTTTGGAAGTCCCAAAATCTATATTTGTAGAGCACATTACGTTCGACGGAGCCTGCTTAATATTCTTCGCGGAGAATGCTCGTTTTTCAACCCTGCCTCGCCCATAAATATGACTAAGATCGCCGATGAAAATTGATAAAAATCGACACTCTGCCACGCCTTTACTGAGATTAATATTTTGAAAGCGAACTTTTTAGATTTTTTTTGTAAGATATCTGTGCGTACACTGAACGCTTTGTGTGCCAAAAAAAGTTAAGATGAAAATCGAAAAATGTGAGTAAGTGGCTTTTAGAGAAATAAGGTTTTCTGCGTGCTTTTCTTTTGTTTGCTAAACTGATATTTACCAGTGAGTCATTGCTCAATACATAGAACAATGCATTAATGAATTTATTAAACCATTCAATAATCTTTGTCGAAAACTAAGTAAGATATTTTTGTCTCTGACTTACTAGATATAGACGTCCACAAATGTAGGTGTTTGTTCCTCAATCACACCTCTAGTCTCGACCGAGTCAACGAACCTCGATAAATGTTTTCCACGAAGAAAATAGTAGGTCAAGGAAAAATAGACTACATTCTATCTTGATTGGCCACATAGAGATAGTGTCTCTGCTCCGGTAGTGAAGATCGAGCATCGCTGTTCAGTGTATTTTTACGTAAAGAAAATATATTATGGCAACTCTGGACAAAAGAAAAAAGATACGGTCAGTATAAAAACAATTATTGTTACCATAAACAAAGTAAATTCAAAACAAGAACGGGGTAAATGACCGCCTGCCCTCTATGATAAAATACTTTCTGATCATCATCATATAGGTATTTACTTTGTTAGTTTTAGACGTTACAGTTTCTTTTATATATTTGCTCTATCTCATCTCGCTATACGTATACAAAAACGTGAAATTAAAATTACATGAAGATATAATGCTAAATGTGGCATCAAACTAAGATAATAATTTTACATTTAGGAACCGACTGTCTGGTTTCATTTGCAGATATTTCAATGAAACTAAAAATAGATTGACGACTGTTTTATAATATCGATTATCCTTGTTACATCACGCCTGCTATCAAAGACGGGTTTGGCAAAGGTGTATCTAATAGTACACCACATTTCACCAGGTATGGTTAAGTACCATTTAATAGGGTGTGAGCCTAGAGCCTATTGTCATCAACTCTGTGTGCAAGAAAATAGATTATGATGTAGCAAATGTGATACCAGGAAATGATCGACCTATTTATATTCCACACACAAACGAAAACCGTTTTGGCCATGGCTGGATGTAAATACAAAACGCTTAATTTAAAAATAAGATTCCATTTTTAAACGCAACCGTTCATAATTCTTAATTTAAAAATAACATTCCATTTTTAAACGCAACCATTAATAAAGAATAAAAAAGTTCAAAATTATAACCGCGAGACTAAAGCCTGCCATTATGCCTGCCGAGGTACACTGCTGCACAAATCCAACACATTTCCATACTCGTCGGCGAGGCTCCATGCACCGCGTCTGTGCCTCATATAAAACGCAGGTAAACTATCCAGATGGATTTTCATGATGCGCTCAAGCAGTTACGTGCGGCATCTTCTAAAGTGAAAAATTGTGTCTTCAACATGTAAAATGCAATAATGTTAGATGAAATTTTGTGAACGGTCGTCTAGCTTTGTTTTGAGTTAGTGTAGTAGGTTTCTCGTGTAATATCTTCCTTTATGTCAAGTAAACATAACCAACTAACCAAAATATGTATTTATTTAGTACCAGACTCAAGTTAACTTCAGAGAAATAATACAAGTCAAGCTACGTGCTACGACGTAGCCGGTCTTTGCTACGCCGTAGCATACGGCTACGGGAGAATGATTTGTTCGGAATATTGACATCATTACTTCTGGCTGCGTTACTTATGAGAATTCCTGCGATATATTTTAGCTGGTGCCTGATGGTCTGACGGTGGCGTGGGTTTACAGTTTAACCCACAAATTACATTGTAAAATGTAAACCAAATAGCTAGTTTGACCGTACCACTTTCATACATAATCATCTGCTTAGCCTTTTCCCAACTATGTTTGGGTAGGCTTTCAGTTTAACCGGATGCAGCTGAATGCCAGTATTTTACACAGAGCGACTGCCTATCTGACCTCCACAACCCAGTTTGTACTAGGTAATACAATCCCTTGGTGAGACTGGTTGTCAGATTTTCGGCTTACCACTTACTACTTAACGATTGTCAAAGATCTACAATTGACAGCCGAGACCAAACGCTTTCCGAGGCACGCCCAACCCATCTATGGAACAACCTAGGCAACCACAGCTTATCCTAAAAATCGACTCGGGCAGCTATTGTTATTATTTATTTCTTTATATTATTATTATTTATTTGTTTACTACCAATTATAACATCTTTCATCTTTTATTTTCTCTTTCGTGCATAATAGATATGTCGATTATTTATGTTGACTCTGACAGTTAATGACGACAGTTGACCCATTTCACAGCTTACCTTTATCATCAACCCGATCATCAATGCCTATCGGAAAGCCATTCAGTAAAATAATCATAACAATAATTAAACAGTACAGCAGACATTGTGCCGATAGTCGTGTCGGCCAATGGCTTAATAGCCAAGAGCCTCAACCAACATCTTAGGAGGCTCTCGCTTGGCAGCTGGATCAAGGGCTTGATTCAGAAACCAGTATTTCTGGACTCAGACTGGAGGATCATCTCTCAAGAGCCCTGACCACCGGCAGCTCGGACCCTCTTCCCAGCGCTGGTGGGCTACTATTTTTACAAGTTTGTTTTGTTGTAAATTAGAATATTTGAAAATGTTGATTAATATGTATAAAAAATACTCAGTTTACTAATACGATCACAGCACACGCTGGGTATCGTAAAAGACGACTAAGGGATTAACCAAAGAATGGGAAGCCTGTAATCGCTAACTGCCAATTAACCGATACGGTTATTACCGTATAGCACATTCGCGTAAGGAGAGAATGTGTTACGTAGTTCAGGTTTGTAACTCGATATGGCATAGGTATAATGAGCTGGTAGTTTCCATTGCTGGGACAAATGCTTCCTCTCTTTAGGTCGGTGAATGTCACGCCAATTTCGAATTTTATGACATTTCGGTTTGATTTATTCTTCGTTCGGCACACTGAGTTTCGTCCCACATAACAGGGCCTCAATTCTGCTATTACAATAGTGTCAGAATAGGCGATCGTTGATCTCATAATGATCAAATTCTGTCAAGTTTTGACAAGTTTGGTAATCTACTAATATAATGGCGTCATTATGACTTCTCAATGAACATTAACCACTGACACTCCATTGAAAGAATTGTCATAGAATATTAATAATATTAATATCTTACATGAAATCTGGCATGAATAAATGTTCGCATTTAGTAGTCGATTTCGAAAACCATTTGTACGAATGGTTTTATAATAATGGCAATACGAAAATGCCATTAAAACACAATTTTATCACGAGACCATCGACCGACCATTGTGAATTTAGCAAATTACGAACTTTAAGCAAAGTGACAATGGGATGAGAATGGAATCGTGTTGGAGTGACGAATTTATTAAAATAGCAGAATTAGGCCCCTGAATCTTGGTTCGTCTCAAACAATTATAAAATAATCGAAACAAAAGAAAGTGCGTGCTGAGAAGTGGTACAAAACAACAAATATTTCTGAAATCCACCTCCATGACTGACTTCCTGCTGAGAGGAGACTTATTCAGTCAGTCAAAAAACAAGTTCAAAATCGAAATACACTCAGTTATACATTGCCATAACGCCTATTTTGTTTTCTTTTTTGATATTCCAACGGCTAGGGGTTGACGTAGCCCCATGTAACCCCATGTCAGAACCTGTCCGTCTGTCTGTCACACGATTGTTACGTGTTTCTCGGGTAATATTTCCCTGACATGTCTACATTAAATAAGGGTTATTATTTAGAGATTCATGCAGAATCATAACATCTCGTTGAAAATTGATTACATTATAGATGAGAAATCTGTCTGGTGTGTCTGAAATTAGTCTGAACTTGTACACTTGTATTTATTTATGCATGAAAGTTGACCATCGAATGCCCTCAATCTGTGTTTACGTAATTCGTCAAAATCATAGTTTCGCCATTTCAATGTTCGTCAAATATTTCTAGTAACAACGTTTATGGTGGGGAAACAAAAACTAAGTTTGTATGTTGGTATCTCAATTCTTCATCATCTTAAAAGCAGGAGCTTTATCGCAAAAGAAGAAAGAAAGAAAGAAAGAAAAAGCATTTACTAGCCCGACAGGACAACACATAAATAAATAAAAAATAAAATGTTAAAATTGTGATTATAACACTAGTTAAAAGTAAACAAATGAGAGAATAAAAAAATAATAATAATAACGAAAGAGTCAACCATCTTCTTCCATACTCTGTTGAAATGTCAATTCAACATTGTATAAAGTTTTCCGATGTCCATTCGAAATAAAGTGGGCAGGAACCTGAACCATGACCGCTCGTGGAAAATAGAGCGGAAAATATAATATTTTTCACTTTCATTCGATGCTTTTATTTGCATCGGGCAGCGCTGGTATGGAGGATACCTACCTCCACAGCTGGTGTACATTTGCTTTTATCTATTTCATATTGGAAACTAATATCCATACCATATCCCTTTTTACGTATATTTTTATATTATATTTAAAACATAAGTACGTATTTACGTACATATATTTCTGAGCTTTACTTTAACTTTTTATCATCGGCTTCTTATTGCTTTTTCCCAGCTAGCTGCCCAAGGTCGGATTTCAGTCTTACCGGATACAGCTGAATACCCGTGGTGTACATGGAGCGACTGCCTATCTGCCTCCGAAACCCAGTAAGTAGTGGGTAATACGATACTCACCCCTTGGTAAGACTGGTTGTCAGACTTCCGAGGCACTGACTACCTGTAACAACTGTTGAAGATCTACAAATGACAGCCTAACTGCTAAACGTGCTTTCCGAGGCACGGTGGAAACTCGGTATGGAATGGGTGGTCATCCATCCACAGACCAACTTAAGCAAGCTAGGTACAGTCAGCAAAACAGTTAGGTATGCAGGCTAGCAATCTTCTAACGACTATTATAAATGTAAAAGTCTGTAAAGATCGATTTTTGTTATACTTTCACGCAGATACTACTGAAAGGATTTGGATGAAATTGCAAACAGATTGATTACAACCGTTTTCCATTTATAATAGTAGTAAGAAGATTGCTAGCCTGTAAACCTAACTGTTTTGCTGACTGTACTTCAACGTCTTATCTTCCAGTAATATTCTTGAAAACTATCGTAACATTTGTCTAATAACAGTGAACCGTATACTTTCTGGTATTTTTTATATACTTCGGTATTCTGGAATAACTGTAATTCTATTGCAACGAAAAATACTAACTCGCAATAAGGATATTACGAGCTCCTTTTATGTATTAAAGTTAACTGAAAAGGAAATTAACTTTATGAATAGGTAAATAAACTCCAACGCCAAGATTGCTAGCAAATGGACATTGCCTACCTACTTAGTAATAGGCATGAAAGTCAGCTTTAGAAGAGGGATATAATATGAACATACGATCATCGATAAACAAGACAAGTTTTACTTGGATAGGTGCTTGAAAAATGTAATACGCTAAATAAAATTATGGCAAGATATGATTAAGAACGGTGTCAGACTAGCTGCGCGCCGAAAACATGCAAATCTGACACTTAGTGTCTGTTATAAAGGGTGCAAAACACCTCTTCACGAAACCGAAAGTCACTTGTTGTCCTTGTCATTGCGATAATTTTTTTTCATTGACCTTCTAGCTACGGAGATATGGGGGGTCAAAGTTACAACTTTATGACAAGTTTTTTTTGTAAGACTTTGACCTTTAACACCTCCACGACCCCCGTACTATTCAAACCATTCATCAGCACAATGTTTTAAGTGAGTTGAGTTCTACCACAAAACATGATTAATAACCTCAAAAAAAAAAGTTGTTTCCCAGCAATAATTTTTGCGTAAAGTTACTTAGTTTGATGTACAGAATTCTTGGTTAACGGCTTCGTGATGAGGTACCTGTATAGTGTACTGCTATGGCAGTTTTGATGCTTGAATGACAGTGTCAGGAGGTGAACTTAGTTCCCACTATGACCACGAG
Organism: Xestia c-nigrum; assembly: GCA_916618015.1. NCBI lineage: Eukaryota > Metazoa > Arthropoda > Insecta > Lepidoptera > Noctuidae > Xestia > Xestia c-nigrum. The sequence goes on along the minus strand of OU745245.1, from coordinate 3,583,482 downwards.
CTAAATTATCCATGACGAACTCTAGAAGTGACGTTATAAAACAAAATCTTGTCTGCACTTTTTTAATCTTACAAGAGTACCAAAAAGCCATCAATGTTTAATATAATTCCCGGATCCTGTCGAAAAAGTTGTAATTCAAATCAAAAGCAATTCTAAACTTTTGTGCGACAGCAAACGTTAATAAAACCGGCTGACAATCCTCGTAACTTTTACAATGCGTATTTGTCGTTATTGTGAGCGAGTTAGCCTGGAATTTTAAATGCGCTTGATGAAGTACAACGTCGGGCTTGGGAGAGATTGAAAAGACATTTCTCGATAAAGTGTAAATGGGTAAATAACATGACAAACAAAAGGAAGATAGATGGCCTTAACTCTACAGACAACCTAGTGTTATTATATCTAGGTATACGATACGATAAAACCGAACACTGGACTGTGACAGATATGTTTCTGAAATACCTGTCAAAGTTTAATGGCGTGAGTCACCCTACTTTTGACAATATCTGTAAATGTTCGAAATCAAAATATTTAAAAAGAATAAAGACACACTCCAAACATTAATTCGTAATTATAAAAGTAAAACCCTCACGTCTACACCCGAAACAGAAAAAAAAACAAACTGTTACCCAACCTTATCAAAACAGTATAATCTTTTTATTAAATATAGCCATTTTGAACACCTAAAAAGCTTAACGTTAATTTGGGAAGATGGTTGCTGTGAAACTGCTCACATTTGCATACAAAATTTCTGAGTTGAGTCGCACAGAAATGGAAGAACGCATCGGTAGGTAGTAGGTAGGTGGGGGTGTCAGAATGGTACCTACTTATACATGTTTTTTCGCAAAAGATACCAAGTTTACCAGACAAATCCAGTAGGTATAGGTAACAATTTTGTAAGGAAGATTACTGGTGCCAACTTTGCAAAAAGTGAATATACCATACCTACGATATTGAAGTCATTTTCCAGACTATTCCAGAGTTATGCTGTTTGCCTCGGTGGCATTTGGTTTTGGTACTCACAAACCAGCCTAAGCAAACCTTCCCTTGCTCTAGCTACAATGGCACCTAAAAAAAAAGGAATGGCACTAACAATGCAATGGGAAAGGTTAAGAAAGTGACTCGATAAATGCATATACAATGACAACATTCAAGAGCCATCTAGTATTTTTTACTTTACCTACCTACATTCAATGTACTCTGTGCTACCTACTTCTTGCAGCTTTGGCTCCGTTTCCATTACCTGTCGCGGTTTCTGTAAGGTGCTGCCATCTCGATTCAAACTTCAAAACCAAGGAAGCGGCAAAGAGTATCAAACATTGAATGGTAGGTAACCCCACAAGAGATGTCGCTGTCCTATGACTTCACGTAAACAACATTGCACTTCCTTGGCAGTCGTGTAAACAAGAAAGCAAATATTAATCGTGGAAATAACGAAGTAACAAAGGAAGGTTGTAGAATAAACTGACTGATATACGATTAACCTAGCCACCTACTTTCATGCTTTAGACAGATTCTTTGTTAAAGTTTGTTTCAGTCATGATAACACCATCATCATGATCTGCCTAGCCTTTTCCCAACTATGTTGGGGTCGGCTTCCAGTCTAACCGGATGCAGCTGAATACCAATATTTTACATGGAACGACTGCCTATATGACCTCCACGTTGAGTTTTCCTCCACATTCAGTCATGGTAACACCGCTGTGATATTGTCAAATTGAATGTTGTGGTGCTACATTGTCACCAGTATTATATACGATAGTCCCTCTAGCGGTCTCTCTTGCACAGAGCATCATAATACTGGCTCTCTAGCCTCGAGTTTGATAGCCTGGCAAAAAGTTAACCTACAGTGTAAGTTTTAAGGTTCATATTTGTGTTACGAATTTTGGGGAACTCATCTAGTCCCTGTTTTATATTATGCCAGATACTCAGGTCTTTAGTCCAAAAAAAAAACAGAGTCCTGAGTCAAATATGTCGTTTTAACAAAAAAAATAAAACCGACTTCAGAGAAAACAAAAAAGTGAAAAATAACTTTAGCTTCAGAAGTCGGTGACCTTTGTTTGATTGATTTAGTTTTTTTGTCACCGACTTCTGAAGCTAAAGTTATTTTTCACTTTTTTGTTTTCTCTGAAGTCGGTTTTATTTTTTGTAAAAAAGTTTTTATTTTTCATTTTTTAGTGGTTCACATGTACAGTGCCGACCAAAAGTCGATAGGCAATCTCACAAAGCAATAGCTTGACGTTTAGTTTGACTTACGACCTTCTACTTTCAACAAAATAGATATTGTCAGCAACTAGTTGTAGTTCATAATTTCAACGGTAATATCTAAGACATGATGGCCTAGCGGTTGGGCCCGTCCAGAATTAAGAGTGAATCAGTAAGCCGTGAGTTCAAATCCCGCACAGTTACTTTTAGACTTTTGTAAGTTTTTACTCTACAGAAATAATATATTCTTTAACTTGTTTGCTTTGTTCACACATTTCGTAAAGTTAAGGAGGTAGATAGAAAAATAAGTCAAGAATTTAGTTAGATTTCTGTGAGGTAGACATGAGTTTTATGAATATTTTAACTTGATCGGAATGAACTTTGTCGTTTGGTTGTAGCCATACATAATACACTATACATATAATGTGGTAGTTGATGGTCAGTGACGTGTGGTTTAATAGATAGCAGTATTGTTGTGGGTGTGATTCTTAAAATGCGGGCAAATATTAATATTAAGGCGAGGGCGACTATTATCGCGCTGAATAAAAGTGGCCTTAATAGAACTGAATGTGAGTATTATAATTATTTATGAATTGTAACTTAAACATTAAAAATTAAAAGCAAATGGGTATTATAAATTGTCCATTTATTTGGTGACCTGTGGTTTACATAATTCGATGTTTTTTTTTTCAATCTATCATGCAAGATAAATAATTAGTGTTTATTATTGAATTTACAATTGCAGAGTGAATTATGAAGTGTTGATTTATAGCATCTGTATTACAGCTGCCTTACATATTTTTTTTTGTTTTAGAGAAATGCAGTAAGTCTCTGGATCAAAAGGTATGAGGAAGAGGGGAGCTTTGCAAGTAGACAGCGAAGTGGAAGGTCGTCGCTTATTAGCGAAGCGCAGCGACAACATATCGTGGGCGAGTATGAAACCAATGGTTTCACACCTACGACACACTCGGAGTCACCGCAAACAGTTCGCCATGCCCTCCACGCTGAAGGCTTGCATCACAGAAGATCAGCTAAAATGCCCTTCTTGACAGAAAGACATAAAGAAGAACGATTACGTTTCGCACGGGAATATTTAGACTGACGGGATCACTACCATTTTTTCTGATGAAAAGTCTTTTACATCAAGTCAAAAGGGTAGACTTCATTTATGGCGCAAGGATAACACTCGCTGGTCCGATAGAAATGTAATCCCTAATACAGACTCAGGTCGAATTATGGATGAATGAGTGCCCCCATAGAAAATCTATGGGGTTTGATAGTGCAAAGGTGGGATACACGAGATGAGAGATGTATAACACAATTAACAACCCATTACATAAAGGTGTGGGAAAATTTAAGAAGAACCGAAATATTTTGAAACATTGTGGGGTCCATGCGCATACGTCTACTTGACTGCATTGAAAATAATGGGGGTTATACAAAATATTAATCCTAATGTTCTAGTTTTAATTAGACGTTTTACAAAATGTTTAGTGAATATCACTAAACATTTTGTAACACGTCTATAATAATATATAATATAATATAGAATAATTCCTAAATTGAGGTATAGTTTCAATCTTCTTTTCTTCGGGAAAATGAACACTTAAACTATAACCTCAATATGAGTTACATTTATTGTGACGTCACATAAAAAACATGTTCACGAAGTATAAATTATGTATTAGTTTTTAGTAAGCTCTGTTGAATACCGATAGATAGAAGTGGGTATCAACAATTATATTTGTGTGATTAGAATATCCTTGTTATGTTAATAAAAAATGACTTCAAAGTGGGTATACAGATACACAAAAAAATCTTATGAACGGTTACAAGAGAACTTCTTATATCTAGGTAGGAATGTGACGTTACAAATCTCATTAAAGTTGTTAATTATATGAATAAATGAAACGAATAAAACAATTGTTGTTATCTGTCAGCACGACTTTTTTTTCCACCTTCCAACACCGAAAAAATATTACACAATCACATAAATAGTAATGATGGGTTATTAACTTATATTTAAATCCTTATAAAAATAAATAATGAGCATGAACCCATTTCAAAATAATGAGATTTCAGCGATCCCAGTACATTTGCTATCATTTATTGAGGAGTTCCCGTCGCCTATCTTCCGAAGTTCTTCATCAGATTTTTACCAAATTGAAATGGGATCACTCCAAGAACGTACTCTTCCTAAAACTACCCAAATCGCTTCTGGTGTGCTTATTTCTCCAGAATCCCATTAAATAGAACTTAACATATATAACTGTCGAAATCTGGGTGTAGTGTACACTTCTGCGCACTCCCTCAGAGCAAACAGGCGTAATGTTACGTCACTATGTTACATAAACAATAAACAACCAAGCGATTGCAGCAATTACTGCAGCTTTGCAGTGTATTTTTGAAGAGTTCCATTTATATCTCCGAAGATCAGCATCAGATCTTAACCAAATTAAAATGGAACCACACGGAAAGCACCAGCTTTCAAATAAAAAAAGAATCATCAAAATCGGTTAACCCAGTCGAAAGTTCAGAGGCAACAAACATTGTCGAAATCTGGGAGTTTTGTACACATCTAGGTACCCCCTCAGAGCATACAGGCGTGATGTTACGTCATGATATAGTATGAACAATGAACCTACAAGCGATTGCAGCAATTACTGCAGATTTGCCGTCTATTTTTGAAGAGTTCCATTGTATATCTCGGAAGATCAGCATCAGATCTTCAACAAATTAAAATGGGACCTATCGACAAGCACCAGCTTTCAAACAAAAAAAGAATCATTAAAATCGGTTCACCCATGGACCTAAAAAAAAAGGCGGACGCCGTCTTCTTTAACAATAACTGAAGCACCCATAGTAAGTCAGTGCACTAATGCTGACAGGTGCGCACGCAGACATTCACACCATAGTAAGTCTGTCGTCGGCCATTACGTTTTGAACGGTGCTCCGTGTGCCCGCTTGTTATTTTGCGTAATAAAAATTAAAGTATGCCCTCGTGTGTAATGAAAAGTTGTCGAAACCATAGTGGTTCAATTTAAAAAAGCCAGGGGATCACTTTTCATAGGTAAGCATGTAATTTTAAACCTTATTTCTCGATTTTACATTAATAAATTTAATAAGTCTCGAAATCAATCAGTGTTGCAACCATTTCAAGTTTTAAATTGCTTTAAAAGTGGGACATTTATATTTTTATGTTAATATTTATTGTATTCTTCTATATTTTAAAGATTTCCCTCAGCAAATGATGCATGGAAAAATGATTGGATAAAAATAATAAGAGAGTGTAGAAATGAAAATAATTGGAAGCCATCTAAATCTAGTGTAATCTGTAGTATGCATTTTGAGAAGAATTGTTTATACACAACTAAAGGGGGACTTCTTCGCGTTGTTGTCCGAAGACTTATAAAAGATAAAATAACAATATATAATGAAAGACAACATCGGTACATGTTAAACAAAATCCTAGAAAAAATTATAGCAAACGACAACATTTTTTTAGATTTGGAATTTGAACATACATTTGCAGGAATATAACACAAAATAGCTTTAATTAAATATACAGGGTGTCTCATTCAAATCGGTCAGTATGGGAAAGTCTGAAACTATAAGACATACGAAGATCTGTTCTGAGGAACCATGTCATCGATTTTAATAACAAGAAAAACTGCATTCATACATTTTAAAAAACATCTGTACTCCGTTCGGGAATCGAACCCGGTTATTTTGAATAAAAAACCTACTCTATTTCTATTTAGATATCGATCGTGTAGGTCTTAAGCAGTAAATATCTGTGTGAAACATGATGTCTAAAATGAATAAAATGCATTGTTTCCACATACTTTAATTTATTTTAGTAGGTGCTTGAACTGACCACGTTTACAATATTAAACAAGTTCTGGTGTTTAAAATTGACTCTATGGTTGTTTGTACCTCTTTGCTGATGTTGCAACTAGATACATACACCGCTTTACATACATATGTCATTAGCATTGCATTAAACCATTCCGGAAGTTTTGTTATCTGCGATAATATTCTAATATCGTGTTAATGTTGTATTGAAAAAGACGGTGGTCACTTCGAGCACCTACTAAAATAAATTAAAGTATGTGGAAACAATGCATTTTATTCATTTTAGACATCTTGTTTCATACAGACATTTACTGCTTAAGACCTACACAATCGATATCCAAATAGAAATAGAGTAGGTTTTTTTTTCTTCAAAATAACCGGGTTCGATTCCCGAACGGAGTACAGAATGATGTTTTTTAAAATGTATGAATGCAGTTTTTCTTGTTATTAAAATCGATGACATGGTTCCTCAGAACAGATCTTCGTATGTCTTATAGTTTCAGACTTTCCCATACTGACCGATTTGAATGAGACACCCTGTATAGCCGAAAAATACCTAAACATTCGTTTCCACCATATATGTAAATTAGAAGGGATTTCTAGATGTGTCGATAGCAAAAGACAAGTATACAAAAATTTAAACCAACAAAAGGGTTTGTAAAATTTTATTAACATTAAATGAGTTGTAAATATTTTAAATATCCAATGTGTTTTATTTACTTTACCTTTATTTTAACAATATCTGTCACAAAAAATTGTAATAAAACCAAGTGCAAGGGAAATCTTATTGAAATATTGTTTAAAAATGGGCAATTTTTCATCATCTGGCATCCCTTTACACACGCACACATAGTTACGCAGCGGCCATTGTGATGCTTCAATTTTTTCTTAATGAAGTTACGTCCGCCTTTTTTTATAGGTCCATGGGTTCACCCAGTCGGAAGTTCTGAGGTAACAAACACAAAAAAAAAAAAAAAAAAAAATACAGACGAATTGATAACCTCCTCTTTTTGGAAGTCGGTTGAAAAAATAACAAGTTACTATTACAAGCTTATTATTTGCGGTTAGTGCAATAGCCGTTTCATGGGATCGAACAGTAGAGTAAGGTTGTCCTTCAAAAAGTTTGCACGGAACCCGAGTCCGATTCGCTCTTGGCCGGTTTTTTTTGCTAAGTTCATAAGAGCCGATGAACGAATTTTTATAGCTTTTTTTTCTTCGACTGTTATGAACTTGGAGGGTTGTATTGATGATTTTGATGACTATAATTCTGTTACTTAATACGTCTTACAGTCGCGACCGATGTGTTTATCAACATAAAACTTAGCACTGCCCTGCAAATTGCAAAAAACGTAAGATAATTTGAATTTCGCGGGCCGCCCTGACCCTTAATATACAACGCTCTGTGGTAGGAACATTTATATTATGCTCTGTGGACGGTGTCAGTCAGTTGTCACTTTGTCAGACTTGTCACCACTTGACACTGTTGTCATTTGTATTTTTGTAAATTGTCACCAAATAGACGACTAATTTTGGCGTTGTGATTTCGGCCTGATTATACTTAATTTCTGTATTGTGAGCATTATTGAACAGCTCTCAAAATGAATAACACCACGATAAATGTGGATCAATTGAACTCTGCACTAGGCTCGCTTCGAGTACTGCGATCCAGCGTCAGTCATGTCTTCGAAACACTTTCCAATGGACTGCGCGCCGACCACGGCGAAGATGGCAAAGATAAGTTCCTTTTAGAGCTTCAAGAACTGTTAAACAACGTGAATATTAACCTGCGAGACTTGGAACAGACTGTAAATGGCCTCCCTATACCCACAGCACCTTTTAACTTGGGCACAACGACATATCTAAGCCAAGAGACTACACAAGACCGACAAGCGCTTTACACTCAACTAGTAAATAGCTACAAATGGACTGATAAGATTCACGAGTACAGCTCCTTTGCACACACACTCCTGAGCCAGAACTCGCTCAAGCGCTCATACATAAACTCTGGAAGTACGAAGCGACGGGGAAAACTGCAGAGTAACCACAATGTCGCGCCTCTACAAGTAGACAACGTTATTAACAACATTGACAGGTCATACAGTGACATGAAGATAACTATATCAAGACCATTTGCAAGCAATGCTGTGGTGCAGATCAACTTAAGCCATGTGCTAAAAGCTGTAGTCGCCTTCAAAGGGCTGCTCATGGAGTGGGTCATGGTCAAAGGATATGGTGAATCATTGGATCTATGGACTGAGTCCCGACATCACGTCTTCAGAAAAGTAACTGAGAATGCTCATGCTGCTATGTTACACTTCTATTCTCCGACATTACCGGAACTGGCTGTGCGTTCATTCATGACATGGTTACATAGCTACATAAATCTCTTTAGTGAGAAATGCAAGAGATGTAATACCCATCTTCATCATACGTCGCTACTGCCTCCTGCATGGCGAGACTTCCGCACCTTGGACCCATTTCACGATGAATGTAAACAATAGTCAATGTGGTATTGATCGGAGGAGCCTACCAATTCTTTTGGGGACTCTTCCTTTCAATAAGAATTAAACTAAAATGGACATTGGAAAAGTGTAATATCCTGGTGGGAACACGTGATGATGTGTATCATATTTTATAAGTTTTAGTTATAAGCTGCTCTAGTATATTTACTGAGTAAAGTTGTGTATTATTCATAGATCAACCAAAATGAGTACTTCTGCCATGTTTCTCATTCTCATACTCAAACTGGTATTCACTGGTAGTGAATGAAATATTCACTACCAGTATAATCATAATGCCTCATTGGTTTGGTGGCTGCAAGAGTTGTTCCCAGCTTGAACAGTGTGGGTTGCAGGCCTGTTTGAAAGAGATACCGCTGCCCTGGAACATAAAGGGCGAGGAAGGAACATGGATGGGTTTTACTCAGTAAAAGTCTGACACTCCCTCCCGCTCCGCCCAGAGTGGGAGAAGTCATTTGATGATTTCCCATACAAAAAAAAAAAATGTAATAATATGGTTGAACAGTGTATTTCAAAAATGTTATAAGATGAAATAGGCCTGCCCTGCCTTCAGGCATGCTGTTATGTATGTGTAGGAATATGATGTTGATTTTATATAATACCATCCCATTCAGTACATTATTATAGCCTTGTAAGAAATTGTATCATAATTTATTTTATTTCACCCTTAAATGATACCTTGTGGCTAAATAACAACAGCCACTTGGGCCCATCTTTAGGTTAAGCCGTGCTTGCCTAGATTGGTCTGTAGATGGGTGACCACTCTTACACACCGAGTTTCCTCCATGCCTCGGAAAGCATGCTAAGCTGTAGGTCCCGGCTGACATTTGTCCATATTTGGCAGTCAATATAAGTAGTCAGTGGCCCAAATAGTCTGACAACCAGTCTTACCAAGGTGTATTGTATTACCCAGTATTAACAGGGTTATACCCCCCCTTGGTAGGCAGTTGTTCCATGTAAAATACTGGTATTCAGCTGAATCCGGTTAGACTGCAGGAAGCCAACCCCAAGATAGTTGGGAAAAGGCTAGGCAGATGATGCTGTGTTTGTGTGTGGTTTGATACATTCTGACAGTACTAAGCTGTAAAAAGGTACCCAAGTGAAGCTAAGTAAATTCAATTCTAGTATGTATAAGTTTTGCTAGTAATTCTGTACCTAATCACTTCAAAATAAAACAACATAAGATAACTAGAAATACATTTATTAACGAACAGTCTTAAAATATTAATAAATTACGTGAATGGTTTGCAAACAGCCACAGAATGATCGACACTGCAAATGACCTTTAATACGTGTCCACCAATGGCGACTTTTAGTGGGAAGTGTTGGTCTTTACCAGAGCCTAGACCGAGGCAGCCTTGTCTATTCCTGCCCCACATATACAAGTGTCCATCATTGGTAATCGCTGCTAAATGTCCTATACCACAGGCTACCTTTTCTACACAAGCCTCTGTATTGAATTCATTGCGTCCAAACAAGGGTGATGGTATCTGTTTTGGTCTTTTTGAGTGGTCCACATTGGGACCAAGTCCCAGCAAACCGTAGCCCCAAACAAATGCGTCACCTGCCTCTGTAGAACAAACAGATAATCACTGATTGACTTCAAACATTCAATCTGTAAATTAAAGCCATTTTAGTGGTCTAATTCAGTGATCTTAGACTGAATAATATTGAACCCATATTCTCACTTAAAGCTTTTCTTTTATCAGTAGACTTGTTCATTCTCATCCGCTTACCGTGCATGTTTAAAATTATACATGCTAACTCACCATTCACAATCAAACAGAATGATCCACCGGCTGCTATGTCGGTAATCTTGCCTAAGCCTCGAGTAAATTCTCGCAGAGAGTACGACATGTTGACTTGCTGTGTGCCACACACCATCGGGATCTGACCATACTCAGAGTTGCCCCAGCCAAACAGTTCACCAGCATCTGTAGAAGGAAATATGTGAACTTTCACTGACTTTGACTGGGTTGTGTGTGATAGGAGCTACATTCTAATATCCATTCTGTGTAGAGCAGTGAATTGCCCAGTAGAATTGGCTTGGTGAGTTCAAACCCAGGCACTTTGTGAATTTATATTATCACCACTGTTGTCAAAATGGTGAAGCAAAACATCGTAAGGAAAAGGGCATGCATTAAACAAGTTAATGCATGCCCTTCCCTTTAGTTCCAAGACATGTGACATCCATACACTGGAGCCGTGTAGATTATGACCCACTCCTTCTCCCAGAGAGCAAGCCTGTGTCCCAGCAGTGAGAATGCTATAGGCGGATTATTATACCCACCATTTAACGCCAGCACACAATCGCCAGTAGATGCGACTTTCACAATTTTCTCTGAAGTAACATCGCCCTTCACAGGGGCAGGTATTGGCTGGTTGTCGAATGTACCAACGCCGGTCTGTCCGTCCGCGCCCCAGCCGCAAGCGTACACCTTGCCGCGCTCTGTTACAAACATACTGAAACATGATTGTACACAAAATTGTATCGTCAGGATTACATAATTAAGATAAATGAAACAATACAAATCTATTGCAACTCTTCTTTAATTTTAGCATGTTTTACTTCGCTGCTTGGCAAAAGCCTCCCAGAAACTCCGATAAAAAAACATGCGTGTCAGTCTTTGGAAAATCTGCTACCGGTTGTGCCCCGCCACAGAAATATTAAAAACAGGAGAAGTGGCAAGGGGGCGTGTCGGTGACCACGTGGAGCTGGCCGCGTCGCTCAGCTATTGAAAAAATGGCCGTAACCGCGAGTTAGTGTGTCGTCAACCGCGTTCGTAAAAAAACGATTATGCCGTCTTGTTCGGTGGTTTCGTGCAAAAATAGAAGCCAAGACAAAAACTTTAGAAGACAGGGCATCAGTTACCACAAGTTAGAACAAGTATTTTACAATATTTGTCTTAAAAATCACGAAAAACCATAATCCCTAAAATATATCTGACTTGTACTACTTGATTTATGTTTTCTTGTATTACTCCGACTGTATTATGTTTGCATTAAATACATTGCTCTTTTACAACCACCTTAGTCTGTCACTGAGTGACTGAACGAGCAATGTACACCTGACATAACGAAACATCATTAAGCCGTCATGTCGCATGGTGCGTCCGCTGCTCCGGTCCGCCGTATTTGAGCGCGAGCTAGTGATGTGCTCCTGGAGGTTTGACAAAGTCTGTCGACAAGAAAGTGGACTGCGAATTGTTACATTACTATTTCACATTTTTTTTCAATTTGTTAACTCTTGTAATCCGGTTGGAAGGCCGATGTGGTTCTATGCTTAATTTTCTTTTTCTCTTTGACAATTCAAAAGAGCCTGTAACTGGCCTAATTGAAATAAATGCTTTGATTTTGATTTTGAACTACGTGTAACTGTGTCATTTGATTTTTAATTGATTTTAAAGTATTTTTATTCATTGAATAATGTTTGTAGGTTTCATATTATTTTTATTTTCTTTATTTCCAAATCCTTTATAAAAATAATCGATATATTTATCGATAACTCTTCGATTTAGTCAAGCACTGTGTCGTATCCGCCCCCGTGTCCCGACAACACACAATGATAATTGTTTTAGTGTGAGTAAATTATACGGAAAAAGTACGCTGTCGTTTAACAAATAAGGTTTGTATTTAAATGACAGAGTTATCGATGGCGCGTGTGTGCACTTGTTCGTAGTATTGTTTTGACAGAGCTCTGTGTGCAATATTAGCTTTATGGAGGGGCAACTGTGGCTTCATCGGTTTTCTATACATTTTGAACTCCACGCCATATCTCCTTCTTTATTATATCTATGTGCCCCGCGCACGCTCAACTGCTGCTACACCGTAGCGGATCGGCTACGAGTGCTACGAAGCGTTAGGTGACGGTCACGCGAGTTCTATGAGCTGTTTTGTTCACCTAAAAAGTGCTCAACGCGTCTAAAGAAGTTGTCACTTCAAAAATGGCACATGAAAAATGTTGATTTTCTACAAACAACGTACTTACGTATGATCCTGCCCGCAGCACACGCTGGCTATCTTCTCCTTGCCCAACCTCTTGATATTGTGAGACACCATGCTTCCTTTATATTCCTCGTTCGGGTTTATCTTACGCCCACACTGGCCATATGCGTTGTTTCCTAATGTAAACACTCCTTCGTTGTCTGTCAGTATTGCCGTGTGGGCGCGACCCGCGTCTATGCCGATGATCTATATAATTGAAGTATTTGAATTTATAAATATGTAGAATGTTGATAAGTCTGTAGTAAACTACGAGTACAATAAGCAAATACAGCTACCTACCAACTAAAAACATGTTTGTTTGATAGAGGTCTTGCCACTGTGAATAGTCTGCTCATTCCTTAACTGACATTGTGCCTACAATCTTTTCTCTTTCTTGAGCGAGAACAATCGATACACTCGCTCAGCGGTTGCCTGTTATTTGTGTACAAATTACCTTAGTTTCTAATGACTTGTAGGGCAGGAATATTGGTGCTGGACTGAGCAACAACTCAAGTGGGTGACCGATGCGTGGAGCATGATAGCCAATCTGTGAGTCAGTGTTGATGCCTGTACCAAACACTTTGTGTTGCTCACTTGTCTTTATAGAAGTCACTGTGAATCCGTACCCTGCAGCTATGTGTTCAACCTGCAATAATTCGAAAGTGTAATCATTAATAACAGAACTGAACTGCACTTGGATGTTTTCCGTTAAGAGGAATTTTGCCCTGAATCTTTATGGCAAATAAGCTCATCCCTATTATGTGGGACTCTAACATAAATATTGAAATGTGAGTGTACCTACTGTAAGAGTACACCTGTCTAACCCGGCCTTTTAGAATTACAGGCATGGTGTTACATGTAACTTGTATGTCCCAGTTAAACTCAACTTCTAAGATCTAAAAAGTTTTTAAAGGGGCATTGTCACTGACAATTTTATTAGCATTTTGATGGATATTTATCATTTGTTGCGAATGGCCGATGGGGCCGAAAAGTTCTGGAGTAGCAACCGTCAAACGGAAGACGATGTGCTGGAAGACCTCCCACTAGGTGAACGGATAGCCTGGTGAAGTTGGTGGGAATGTATTGGATGCGATTCGCACAGGAGCACGCACTTGAGGTGGGGGGGGGAGTCCAGCAGAGGACATCTTACGGCTGAATGATGATCATTTAATTTGATATTTCAGTATTATTGCAAGTGACATGAACTCGAAACCAACAATTAACTTGGTAAATATCCCATTTTCAGTGCTTATCTCATCTCTCTCGCGTTCATTGGACTTACATCAAATCTCTCTGCAAAGGGTGACCTCATAGGGTACCAACAGAGTGAGAAATTATTCCGGTACTGCTTCCTGCCCTTATTGCCACGTGGCATATGAATACCTAGTGCACCAGTCTCCGCAAGCCCCCAAGTGTACATGTTCCGGTCTGAGGACTTGCTTGTGGGGTACTGGAAAACTAAAATAGAAAGGTGAAATTTTGTTATAGTGATGATAGTTTAAAGTAAAATTAGTTAGTCTAAATAGTTAATAATATTGCTGTCTAAACCAACGCATACATCTTATTCACCACTGGTGAATATGTGTTCCAAATTCCAACTTTGTTATGGTTTTGTAAATACCAATGGCCATCGACAGACCAATTAAATGAACATGGTTTTCGGGGTTACAAAACATTATATATGAGAAAACACAACAAATCAATTTGAAACCCTTTCTTTTAAGCTTTTGATACATGATACCGAAATTTCACAATGTAACAGAGTAATTACTTGGAAGTGATTCTTCTTCATCAGGGTCCGGAATTTTCTTCTTTGTAGTTGCATAGTAGCGGTGTGCAAATACAGTTAGACTCCTGTTATGTAAAAACACTTTAACGGTATTCATTTTAGTTGTAAATTAGAACATTTTCAAACAAAAATTCTTTTTTTTTAGGTTATAATGCGGAAAATAACAATCGACTTTTATTTTGAGTGATTTGATTGGTTGACTGACTGACTGACCAATTTTGACGTTTCTTTCTTTTGACGTTTATAGAGATGTGGCGTATATACTAGAACAGGTCCAGGCACTAGATATTTACCGATACTAGGTCGCACCTAATCCAACTTTTTAAATACTCGATCCACCTAGTCTCACTGCCTACGCGGCACCCGGCAGCCGCGGCGGTGCGGCCCGCTCGTAGGTACCGAAGTTAACCGAAGTCCGAAGTATCGGCACGGGCGCGGCGAAGCGAGATAGCATTTTGTTGCCATAGTTACTAGTCTGCTTTGCCGCTCACTCGTATTTGCCTAAAATCATTCGAGTGAAAAGTAACGTCATATTTACCATAATAATTCGCGTGTTAGTCATTTGAATTTGAACCATATTTCAATACAGTTAAAAGTGACGCGACGTGCACTCGTGTTGTGCAAGAATATATTCTGTCCTTTTTTATTTAACTACATTATTCCACAGTCTTCTAGGTACTTACTCGATGTATTTGAAGTCTATTATGATCCACTTGCACTAGGTGACTACTATGACTAGTTGAGTATCAAATACGGACTCGCGCATGTGATCTCGGTGGTTGCCGGCTCGCCATACTGATACGCGTATCGTATCGATTTTAGTAGGTACCGAAGTTTGGTGTGTGTAAAAAACTTTTGATTTTAGTTTTAGTGTTTATGATTTAAAAAATGAGTCTCAGAGGAAGTAGTGTCGCTTGGGATCATTTTACGGACAAAGGCCAACAAAAGGCTGAGTGTAATATCTGTAAATTAGAATTGAGTTTCAAAAGTTTCGTATCAAACTTAACTAAGCACTTAACGGACGGGTTATACGGAACTTTTGAAAAACATCCTTTCGTAAGTTTAGTTCGAAGAAACGACGTTCCAGCTTCAGTGACAGCAGCCCAGGCTAACCAGCAACCGCCACAATCAGACCAGGCAGAATCACCATCTAGGACTCAATCTGCTGGAATGGTTCAACAACCTGAAGGTCAACATCTGCCGTCTACTAACTTGGTGCGATTTGTACAACCAGGTTCGAGAACTATACGAATAGCTTCGGCGGAAGTAGCAAATGATTTTGAATCGATTTCGAACCGATCGGAAGATTACGATTCATTACTACGTACCCTGTACCTACACGTATCGGTGGTACGCAGACACTAAGCATATTTTAATGTAAGCGTACTTAATGGACTAGGTGGAATAGGTATTTGGATCGAGTATTTGTACGGAATTGGACTAAGTGCACCTAGTACAAAATTTACCTAGTACGACTCATCTCTAGACGTTTACGTTCTTTTTTAAGAGCCCTCTTACAGTCCACTAGCGCCGCCAATCGAAAAAATGTCATAACTCGTAAATAGAATCAAAAATACAAAATGTGGTCTATTCACGGAACAGAGATTCTCTGTTCCGTGGGTCTATTATTACTGTAGAAAAGGCAATAACGTAATTTTATAACACATTGTCAACACTTGAAATATAGCTGTTTAGCTAAATCCTGCATTTGTAACAAAAACGGCCGTTTATGTTTTGAATGCACGATTTAGCTAAACAGCTATATTTCAAGTGTCCAAGGCCGGTCCGAAAGGAGCTGGCTTCCTTCCAGGCGCGATTTTCCGTCCTGGAGGGAATTGTCCTGCGCCCTCCCCTGAGCGCGAGCAGGGCGGCCGCGGGCACGAGCACGGTCTCGTATGCGGCTGCTACATCTGCACCTGCTCCGGGCCCATCCAGTCGGCCCTCCGGCAGGGGTGCGCTGCCGCCCCCGCCTCCTGCAAAGCCGACTCCGGCCAAACAGGCGGCGGCGCCGGCTAAGAAGAAGACGGCGGGCCGCAAAAAGGGCAAGGGCAAGGCAGCGGCACAGGTTGCAAATGTGCCTGCACCAGTGCCAGTGGCGAGTGGGCCAGTGCCTGCGACACGTCAGCCGTCGCTGCCGCCGTTTAAAAAAAAAAAATAGGGCCCGAAAGGTCGCGGCTAGGCTTCGCGCCCCAAAAACCGCAGTTGTAGTGATCACACTACAGCCGGAGGCGGCAAAGAAGGGCGTGACCTACCGCGACCTGCTGGCGAAGGCCAAGGAGACGGTGGATCTCGGGGAGCTCGGGATCACCGGGGGCCTCCGGCTTAAAGTCACCGCAACTGGGGCTCGCATGCTGGAGATCCCCGGTGAAACCAGCGGCTCGTCCGCTGACGCTCTCGCTGAAAAGCTGAGAGCGTCCCTAAACGCGGACGAGGCCCGAGTGTCCAGACCCGTCAGGTGCGCAGACTTGCGCATCATGGGTCTGGACGACTCGGTCACCGAGGAGGAGGTGGTGGCCGCCGTTGCTGGGTCCGGGGGGTGCTCTGCCGAGCAGATCAAGGCGGGCACGACCCAACGGGAATGCGAACCGTTACGGTGAGCTGCCCCGTGACGGCGGCGAAATCCATAGTGGAGGGCCGAACGCTCCTGGTGGGCTGGGTCTCAGCGCAGGTGAAACTGCTTGAGCCCAGACCTCTGAGGTGCTATCGCTGCCACGTGGGTCACCACGTGTCAGTGCAGTGCGCGTCGGAGGTTGACCGCAGCGGCTTCTGTTTCCGCTGCGGTCAGCCCGGCCACGTGTCGGCGACTTGCAGCACTGCGCCGCACTGCCCCGCATGTGCGGCGGCTCGCAAGCCGGCCGATCACCGGGCTGGGAGCAAGGCCTGCGCTGCTCCCGCCAAGCCCAGAGCCAGAGGCAGGGGAAGGCCCTCCGCCACCTCCGCCAACGCCACCGTCGCCGCCGCCGTAGCCGTTGCCGCCACAGCCGCTGCCGCTGCCGCCACTGCCGTCGCCCAGAGCACGGTAAGTTCGCCTGCGGAGGGGCCCTCACAGGGGGCCCGGGGGGAGGAGGCGACAATGGAATGCCAATAACGGCACCATTACGCCTCCTCCAGGCGAATATCAACCACTGCGCCTGTGCTCAGAATATGTTGCTTCAGAGCATGGCGCAGTGGTCGATTCACATCGCTGTGGTCGCTGAGCCGTACTTTGTCCTGCCCAGGGAAGACTGGGTGGCGGACCTTGACGGCTCAGTGACCATAGTTTCATCGGCCGCCGCCGGTACCCCGACCCTTGAAAATGTCAGGAGGGGTCGGGGGTGCGTAGCAGCACGGTTCGGGGAGATCGACGTGGTGGGAGTATACTTCTCCCCGAGCCGAACTCTCGCCGAGTTCCACAACTCTCTCGCAGAGTTGAGTGTCGTCGTCGGAAACCATTCCCTCCCCGTGCTTGTCCTCGGGGACTTCAATGCCAAGAACTTGGCTTGGGGTTCTCGTTGTACAGATGTGCGGGGAAGGATGGTGGAGGACTGGGCCCTGGAGAAGGGCCTGGACGTCCTCAATCGGGGTTCTGTTCCCACGTGTGTGCGGATGCGGGGCGAGTCGGTGGTGGACATCTCGTTCGCTAGCCCCGCTCTGTCGCCGCGTGTCGTTGACTAGCGTGTCATGGAGGGGGTGGAGACATATTCCGACCACCGGTGCATCCGGTTTGACGTCTCCACCCAGTCCTCAAGCGCGCCAGTCCAACAGGCCCCGAGTGGTCCGCGTTGGGCGCTGAAGCAGATGGACCGGGAGCTCCTCCTGGAAGCCTCGATCGTGCAGGCCTGGGTGACATCACCGGACATGCCTGCCGACGTTAATAGCGAGGCAGAGTGGTTCCAGGAGGCCATGTCCGACATTTGTGACGTGGCAATGCCCCGAGTCCGGCCAGGAAGCGCCCGACGGCAGGTGTACTGGTGGTCGCGCGAAATAACGACCCTACGTGAGGCGTGTGTTGAAGCGCGGCGCCTGTACGCCAGGCATCGCAGGCTCCGCATCCGCCCGACGGATGCGGCAGCCATTGAGGCGGAGCTGTACGAGGGATACAGAGCGGCGAAGACCGCCCTCCGGGACGCTGTCCTGCGGGCCAGGGAACTGGCCCGCTCGGAGATGCTGGAGACTCTCGACAGAGATCCGTGGGGGCGCCCTTACAAGATGGTGCGGAATAAACTCCGCACCTGGGCCCCCCCGCTGACGCAGAGTCTCCGGCCAGAGCTCGTGGAGGACGTGGTGAGCGCTCTGTTCCCCTCGCGGGGGGAACATCCGCCCCCGCCTATGGCTCCGCCACCTGCGGTGCCGGAAGAGGACCCAAGTGACGACGACGACACTCCGGAAGTGACTGGGGTAGACCTGAGAGTGGCGGTAGGTAGGCTTAAGGCCAAAAATACCGCCCCGGGACCCGATGGCTTGCCTGGCAAAGCCTGGGTCTTGTCCTCGGTTGCGGATGCTCTCGGGTCCCGACTGAAAGGGCTCTTAAGCGCATGCTTGGAGAGAGGCCAGTTCCCGCTTCGCTGGAAGACGGGGAAACTGGTCCTCATCCAGAAGCCGGGGCGCCCTGCGGACTCTCCGTCCGCATTTCGGCCCATTGTGCTGCTCGACGAGGTGGGCAAGCTCTTTTGAGAGAGTAATTGCAAACCGCCTCGCCGAGCACCTTGAGGGGATGGGGCCGAATCTTGCGGAGAACCAGTTTGGTTTCCGCAAGGGGCGCTCTACTGTGGACGCCATCATGCGCGTGAGAGCCCTCACGACGGGGGATGCAATATCCCGGGGCGGGGTTGTTTTGGCGGTGTCTCTCGACATCGCCAACGCCTTCAACTCCCTGCCCTGGAGCTGCATCAGGGAGGATCTCCGGTATCACCGGGTGCCGACCTACCTCCGTCGTGTGGTCGGGGACTATTTGACGGACAGGGCCGTCATCTACCCTAGTCGCTGCGGAGATTGGAACCGGCGAGAGATGTCGTGCGGTGTCCCACAGGGATCGGTGCTGCGCGCGGACCTCCCAAGTGGTGTCAGCGTCGTCTGCTACGCAGACGACACCCTGGTGCTGGCACAGGGGAGGTCGCACGAGGCGGCGGCCAACAATATGACACGCGGGGTTGCGATAGTCGTAGAGAGGATCCGGCAACTGGGTCTCGAAGTGGCATTGCATAAGTCCGAGGCCATGTGCTTTCATGGGCCTCGGAATGCGCCACCGTCGGGATCCACACTGACGGTAGGAGGGGTATCTATCGCCGTCGAGTCGACGTTGAAGTTGTCGCGTCGTAACGCGAATGTAAATAAAATAATTATAAATAATAGAAATTACATGGCAATACCAACGCATCGTTACTCTGTAATGATGGAATGTTTATCTGTGGTAAGGTCCACAGACACAGAGTGCATTATAATAAGATCCCGCCAAAAGCTAATGTCATGGCTTGGAACCGACAATCTTTCGGTGTTCTGCAGACAAGTAAAAGTGGAACTGACGAGTCGCTCGTCAACAGAGTGCTGTGTGAAAGCTAAGTAGCCCCCTAAGTTCCCCCTGAATTGCGCTAAGTAGAGCTAAGTTAAGTAGCCATAAGTAGCTTTTGAGTAGTTGCTACTATGAGAGTAAGCATGAGGCTAAAGTTGTTAGCTGGTGGCGGTGCTTGTAGATCATTAGATATAATGTAGAACAAGTAACGCTGTACTGATCGAGCCTGTGTCGAGCTGGCCTCATGGGTAGCATGCGGCAGATCGACAAGGCAGGCTGATGAAAGCCACCTGTTAAAAGAGCCTGTGTCGAGCTGGCCTCGTGGGTGGCACGTGGCAGATTGACAAGGCTAACTAATGAAAGCCACCTGCTAAAAGAGCCTGTGTCAAGCTGGTCTCGTGGGTGGCACGTGGCAGATTGACAAGGCTAGTTTATGAAAGGCTCCCCCCTGAAGAGATATTATGGTACATACCTACTGATAATCTACCGAGCGTGCAGCTTGGCAAGTTTGGCTTATGAAAGCTTAAAGGCCTAGAGTTGGAATGGACGGCCATGAGGGTCAGATCCTTAAGAACTGTAGAGTTAAAGTAAAGTAAAGAACTGTAGAGTTAAAGTAAAGTAAAGATCTGTAAGAGTTGGGGACGCCTTGGGCAGTATAGTGCAAGGGTTGACCAAGAGAGGGTCTGAACTAATGCAACTGCTTAGCGTTAGAGAGCCTTGGGCAAAAGAGTGCGAGGGTTGGCTAAGAGAGTCTGAACCTAAGCAACAACACTAGAGTCGGGGATGTATGAGCTATACAACCCCTTATATCCTTAATGGTGCATGAGTGTGGCGCTAACGCTTATTTCTATTTACAGCTTGAGAAGAAGTGGCATAGTCATGGGCAGAATTGACCGCCCTGATGATGCTTCCTTCTCCCCGCCCATGGTACAGAAGTAGTTAGTATCAATGGGCATAAACACCTACAGATGGTGAACAGCAGCGGCTAGCAGCTCGCTGAAGGGTGCGGCTAGAGATGGTGAACAAGCTGTGGAAGGAAGGTGAAATAAGGAAGAGAACAATAAAGCGAGGTACGATACTCAAAGTATTTATTACCATGATGAGATCATTATATTATTCGTGCGCCTGCTAATGTAAGCGAACCTAAGGCACGATTATATTACATACCCCATATGGCTTACATAATAGAGCAGGGGCGTCACGACAGAAGTACCTAGGACTCGTCCTCGACAGCCGGTGGAACTTCGTGGAACACTTCCGACGTTTGGCCCCCAGGCTGGAACGGACCGGGGCTGCCGTCAGGCGGCTCTTGCCCAACCTTGGGGGGCCAAACGCCTCCTGCCGCAGGCTCTATGCGGGGGTCGTGCGGTCCATGGCCCTTTACGGGGCCCCAGTGTGGGCGCGTTCCTTGAGGCGGCGAGCCGCCCATTATCTGAACGCGCCCCAGAAAGTGTTGGCCATAAAAATGGTCCGTGGGTACCGCACGATCTCCCGCGAGGCGGCGGGCCTGCTTGCCGGATTGCCGCCATGGGATCTAGAGGCGATAGTCCTCGCGCGCCTGCATGAGTTGCGCGCGGAGGTACTACGCCGGGGGGAAACTCCGCTGCCGCGGCAAATTGCCGTTCAGCGGACGGACCTCCGGCGCGATCTCATGGCGACATGGAGAGAGCGACTGTCGCAACCCCTTGCAGGGCACGCCACGTTTCGGGAGGTACCTGCACCGAATCGGGCGGGAGGAAACGCCCGGGTGTCTCCACTGCGAGGATCGACCGGAGGACACGGTGGAGCACACGGTGGAAGTCTGCCCTGCGTGGGCGGAGCACCGCCGTGTCCTCGTAGCGGCGATCGGCGGCGGCGACCTCTCGCGTCCGGCCCTGGTTCAATCCATGGTCCGGAGCGAGACGGAATGGGAAGCCGTCGCCTCCTTCTGCGAAGCAGTCATGCTAGCGAAGGAGGTGGCGGAACGAGAGAGGGAGAGATCCTCTCTTCCCGGCCGCCGCGGGAGACGCACCGGGCGTCGGGGGCCACGTGGTGGCTACCGGCCACCGTAGATGCGGGCCTGTGGACGGTTGGCTATGGGCTAGCTAGCCGTCCGTCCGTCTAACAACGACGACAGGCCGTGTCGAAGGCGAGTTCGTGTTCCCATCCTAAAAAAAAAAAAAAAAAAAAAGGGGTCTAAGTCTGCTATTTTTATTAATCCATCATACCAACACGATCCCATTCTTATCCCATTGTCATTCTGCTTCCGACAGACGTGTTGACGCTGCCCTTGCGGCCACGCAACTAAGCTCCCTGCCTCCCTGTCGCTTATTAGGGCGATTGTGCACTACAAGGAATTTTACTGTCCGGCAGTCCGATTTTTTACGGTCCGATATGGCACGCCATATAATACATATACTAGTTTGTGCACTATACGTAATTTTACCGTCCGACATTTTACTTTTCCCCATTCCGGAACGGAACTGCCGACGTTCCAAGAAAGGGCGATTGAATTTTTTTTATTGATTGATACGCCACAGTTTAGGGTAGCTCTGTCTTTGAAACTACACGCCACGCACGCGAAATTACTCTGAACGATGAGTTTCTTCGAACGTCGGCAGTTCCGTTCCGGAATGGGGAAAAGTAAAATGTCGGACGGTAAAATTACGTATAGTGCACAAACTAGTATATATGTCACCGTAAAATTGTCAAATACGTTATATTGTAATATCTCTAGCGATATTGTAAAGTCTCGAATTATTGTCAAATGAACATACTGCTTACAACAAAACGCATTATTTTTCGTGAAATGGAAGCGATGGTAGTCAACTTACGCGGTGTGGAGGGAAGGAGGGGTCCCTCTTGCCCAGTGGCACAACTCTCATGAAAAGATAATGCACCATTCCTGAGAAATACCGATTAATATAATATAACCTTAAAACACTTTATATTCCCCCTAAAAAGCGTAGTCGACGGAGCCCCGCTTCGCGGGGCCCCTATTTCCGAGTGCAGGGTTTAAAGGAACCTTACTAACCTAACGGGGGGTGCCCCAAGTCCCGATTATGGGGGCAGAGATACTTCCGTATGTTCAGTTGACAATAATTCGAGACATTACAATATCGCAAGAAAAAACACGTTATATTGTAATATAACGTTTTTGACAATTTTACGGTGACATATATATTATATGGCGTGCCATATCGGACCGTAAAAAATCGGACTGCCGGACAGTAAAATTCCTTGTAGTGCACAATCGCCCTTACACTACACGATCGGCAGGGCGGTAGGAAAGCAGGGCGGTCGGGACCACTCGACCACCCGATTTAGGCACCCTAACTCCCGACTTCTTATTACACTTCCCTTTCCCTGCAGGCAGGGCCCTGCAGATCGTGTAGTGTAATAAGCGCTTTAGGCGTTCACATGACCGCGCAGGGCGTGGCACGCCGCACGACAGCGCGCGGTCATGTAATAGTAGATTGTATCATAAGGGAGCAAAATAATATTTTTACGGCGAGGGCGCTTTTTTGAATCCAGAGCGAAGTGAGGGATTCTAGAGTAGAATCCCGAGCGTAGCGAGGGATTCTTTAGTAGAATCCTGAACGTAGCGAGGGATTCAAAGTACGTCGCCCGAGCCAAAAATATATTTTGCGCCCGAGTGATACACTCTACTTTTCATCACCCACTATGAGAAAATAAAAGGCGCCTCATATTTTATTGTAATATTGATATTTAATGAAACAGAGTAACAACTAAATTGAAATTAAGTAGTATCTAATAATAAAACAACTAAAAACTTATATTTACATTTGAGACATTTTCACAATTTTGAAAATTAATTGTTACAGTTTTATTAGGAATAGAGATTGTTGTAGATTTAATTTTATTCTGCGTGTTTGAAATAATGTCAGAATGTGGCTCATTTTGAGGAAAATGTGACGGTGAATCTCTTTGTTTGGATGTAGATGGGCGCGGCGACAGTGGCATGGATGGATTAACTGAAGGTTGCAATTTAATGTTTTCCACGATGCGTTCACATGTTTTCGCCTTGTTCTCAATGGAATCTTCTATATATCCCTCTGCTACAGCACTCGACTTCCATCCTCCATGTCGCTTGAGAACAGTTAAGTCCGCTCCAGAATCTGCCAACAGGGTAGCAGAAGTGCGACGAAAACAATGTCCTGTATATAGCTTGATATCTGGTAACTTCAAATAAGTAGCGATTTCTTGTGGCATGTAAGAAATTTTATTTTTTCCCATAACTTGTTTGAAGCACTTGCCATTTTGATAACGGATGAAAAACCGATTGGTCTTTATATCAGCAGGACGCAGGTCCAGGTATTTCTGTACAATAGTTTTGTATTCTCCTCGGATTACGAAGGATCGGTCAATTTTTGTTTTTGTGTCTGTCAGCTTTACTAACAGTAAATTATCCGAGTGATTTTCGACATCATCAACAGTTATTTTTAAAAGTTCATTGCCACGACAAGCTCCATGTACTCCGAAAATTAAAGCCACCTGTAACAAAACCGAATGTGAATAAGACAAGTACCTATCTATCGAAGTACAGGTTACAATAAAATGCGCATTTTAAAACACTGGTTATACTTTACTAATCCACCATATACCTATACATACATAGTTACTTACTTTTACGGCAAGAAAGATGTTGTCGGGTGCCTCATTAAGGAAAGTCTCCACGTTTTTGACTGAGAACACTTTGGATTTTTTAGGTTTAAATCCATCAGACATCCTCTTCAGATACGCTATTAATTTCGAATACTTATGTGTCCAGTTTTACGTCGTTATTAGAACTGACTGTTGATTTTAGCATTGAGTAGGTACTCCAAAGTGTGGAAGGTTGTTTAGTTTTGGCTAAGTACTGGAAGTAGGCCAAAAACACAGATTCTGAAAAATTCTTGGCGCCTCTTGAATTTCTCCATTCAATAAAATTACCATAAGCTTTCATATATTTCTCCCGGGATTTTGCAGGTAGTAGATTATCCATCACATTTCTTGCGTCAGTTCTAATACTATCAGGAGTTAATTCTATACTTTCACTGTCACTTGAAGAACTCATTTTTCAAAACAAAATCATGAATTTCTATCAATCCGTGAAAATTGACGAAAACGCGGGCTATAGTTCGCGCGTTTTTAATTTTATTTCTTATTTTTTTTGTATTCAACCGGCGCGCGGCGCTACTATGGGCCGTCGCACCAGCCAGTCTTTATTCAAACAATATTTGCGTTCGATTTCTTGGGCGCTGAACACAAGATGTTCCAAATTCAAAAAGTGCGCGGCAAAGATAATTGCGGCGCACTTATAAAGAGGATTAAAAACTCATTACTGCCCGCTAAAAGTTTCTTATAGAAAACACCACCTTTGGGTGCACTTAAAGGCGAACCAAGTCGTCTTTTTCGAATAGATGGGATGAAAACCAATGTAAACGATAATCACTGTTTACTTTGATCTTATACCGCGCGGTTAGTGGTTCCGCGCGGTACCGCGTGAACTTAGACTTAGTGGAGTAAGGGCCTCACAAGGCCCCCACTAAATCAGAGACGAGACAGCAATCAAAACGTAGGAGCGCCAACATCCAAATAAATTCTAATTAAAATATTTTAAAAAAGAAACGGGAAAATAAAAACAGACAAAATAAACTTTCAAATCATTTGTTTGCCAAAACATTGAAACAACTTGTATATAGATATTATGTTCTGCTATGCATCTGTAAACATTTATTGGAATAATTTGTTTTACAATTTAAAATAATCAAGTATTTTGAGAGTAACATCGAATCTTACACAAATGTTTAAAATCGTAAATAAAATTAAATGACACATTTGAACGATTAAACACCATATTATGATAGAGATACTGACGTCAACAGTCAACACTGAGAATTGTTTTTATTTCTTTTTTACTTTATTTTGGATAATAGGTTGGCACGCATTTGCGTATTTTGAAAGAGGGCTTTGATCAGGCTTCGGAGTTCTTCGTTCCTGAAGTGTATGGCTAAGGGGCCGGTGCCGTCTTTCCAGTGGTTCTCTATGTCCTTGAGGGAGCCGCCTAATATGAAGATCAGCTCTTGGAGCTTGATCCAGGATTGAACGTGTTTTTCTATTTCTTCTGGGTTCTGAAATGATAAAATATAATACATTAGTTGCAGATTTTGTGGCTCAACCTGAGAATAAGTCAACATTTAAAATAGCTCCCTCTGAAGTTTTTGATGAAATTTATTATGCAGATAATCCGTGAACAAACTATGCCCCATGTATGGTTATCGCAGTTAATAAAATCGCCTTTTTTACAAGTCAAGAAGGAGTACTCCTGAAAAAAAAATACCTGGAAGAGCTGGGGAGCCTTGTGTACAACAATGGAGTACATGTCGGTGAGCTGTGTTGCCATCTCCATAGAGATATCCTCCACGGTGCAAACTCGGTGAATCAACTCGTCCAAGAACATATTAACTAGGGTTGCCATAAGTCTGAAAAAAAGAAAAATCCATGTTTAAGTTAAATGAAAAGACGGTAAACGCTTACCCTTCTACCATTTTCTAATGTCGAAAAGAAGTAGCGCCTTACACAACAACCAATCCGATTCCCAGAAACTTTTGTGAGTGAACAACAAACTTTCGTAACGCCATCCATAAGAAGTTTATTTATTTATCATCACATGTTTTCCTTTGTAGCATGAGGGCCTGGGATCGATTCCCATATTCGGGTAAAGTGTTACCTTTTGGGTTTTCCTACTACGAATTTTTCAATATTAACCTGGAGTTTGGATTTGTGTCCAGTTGATGGATATGAATGAAAAGGAATGGATAAAGTAAGGAATCAGTGTAATAGAGGAAGTTTGAAAGTTGCGCCAGTTACAGAAACATTGAAAGGGAATCTACTGTCTTGGTATGGTCAAGTGATGAGAAGGAACGAATCGCATGTGACTAAAAGAGTCGTCATTGACTTGCCCTTATCCCAACTTGTTTGAGGTCAGCGCAACAAATCTTTATGTGACTTAAGTCACTTAAAAAGAGTGATGAATATATTGATGGATGGTGAGGAAGAGGAAACAATGGATGGATTGTGTTAGGAATGATATGAAAGAAAAAGGAGTGAATGATAGCGTGACGGTTGACTAGGGTCAGGAAGAGAAAAGCCAAGGAAACAATGGATGGATTGTGTTAGGAATGATATAAAAGAAAAAGGAGTGAATGATAGCGTGACGGTTGACTAGGGTCAGGAAGAGAAAAGCCAAGGAAACGATGGATGGATTGTGTTAGGAATGATATAAAAGAAAAAGGAGTGAATGATAGCGTGACGGTTGACTAGGGTCAGGAAGAGAAAAGCCAAGGAAACGATGGATGGATTGTGTTAGGAATGACATAAAAGAAAAAGAAGTTAATGATAGCGTGACGGTTGACTAGGGAGAATGGAAGAAAAAAACTTGTTGCGCAGACTCCAAGTAACATTAGGTCTTAGGTTTGCTGTAAGAAAACCCAACTCTGGGTTAAGCTCGCCTTTGTACATAAGCTATATTATTGCAAGTATTATGTATATTTGTTGTTTTTTTTGTGTGCAATAAAGAATAAGAATAAGAATAACATGTGACAATTGCAAGAAGATGATGGCAATAGGCAGGATAAGTTCGTTGTTTTGTTGCCAATATGCGATGTCATGAGTTTACCTTGTAAAAACATTCTTCGGGAACACTCCAATCCAGACGTTCTTCAATAAATGCAGCTGCCGCAAGCACTGTCGGATGGCTGACTCTGCGTTTTCGCCTAACACGTCTTTCACGACAATGCAATTGAGATCTGAAACAAGTAACGGGATGGGCTCATTTTTATGCGTTTGTAAACCTCTTCCGCAATTATTTAAAATATGTAGTTAGATTGCATCAAGCAAATATTTCATCTTCATTCATTAAATATTATATTGATATGATTAGTTTATTCACTTTATTTTTTTTTGTTTTTTTTAGAGGCCCATGGGCAGCATAAAAACTCTTACACCAGGTTGCGGCTGCGGAGAACCTCAAGCGGCGTAAATATAGTAACCTTATTGGTAACTATATTTTCGAGCCGTTTGGGGTTGAAACTCTAGGACCGTGGGGTCCGAGTGCTCACAGCCTTTTTAAGGAAATTTCAAAACGCTTAGTTGACACTTCCCGTGACCCTAGGGCTGGCTTTTACCTTGGTCAAAGGCTTAGCGTTGCCATTCAGCGTGGTAATTCTGCCAGTCT
The DNA here is from genome assembly GCA_916618015.1 of Xestia c-nigrum. Classification (NCBI taxonomy): domain Eukaryota; kingdom Metazoa; phylum Arthropoda; class Insecta; order Lepidoptera; family Noctuidae; genus Xestia; species Xestia c-nigrum. Next base: position 3,555,427 of record OU745245.1, on the reverse strand, counting down.
CTTGGGGACATTACCAGTTGACAGCGTAGAGGAGGAGTTTTTTGACGCCATTTTTTAAGATTTTAGTTTAAGTTAGTTAGTTTAGTTCATTTTAGCAAATTGTAAATAAGAACGTATTTTCCACAAATAAAGTATTAAAAAAAATTAAAATTTATTCATATGTTTAATCTACACTAGATTTTATAGCATAAAGCAATGCTAGCGATTCGTTACGTCGACGGTAAATAATAGTGAACTCACGCGTTTGAAGACCACGTAAGTATTATAATATTAATAATATTTTACTCTCTCTCTATCTGTCTGTCTCTTTGGTCTAGAGGTCGTAAGCGCGACTGCTTAACAAGGGGTTCTGGGTTCAATTCCCGGGCCGGGCAAGAAGTTATTCGATTTTTCCATCAGGTATTTCTTAGTAGCAGACACGGAGTGTGGATTTGCAAAAAAATATGCCACGATTTTGTAAAATAAAATAAAAGTAGACTCCCAAAACCATAAATTTGTCAAAGCTATGTTTAAAAAGTTATAAGGATTTGAACGTGGCCGCGCCATTGAAACGCTCCGAACCGCGCGGCCACGGAGATTTTTAAAACTAATTGCTGTAACAGACGACATTATTCAGCGTGGAATTTTAATGGTTGTTTTCCCGCGGCAGGACGATTACCCATCAGTAGCACTATCGAAACGCAAGTTATCTTTGTGTTTTTTTTTTCAAATAATTATTTTAACGTATTGGGGTATGTGTTTTATTAAGTCGGGAGTACTGATATAATAGTGAGTGTATAATACTGCACAAAAAAAACTAGTATGATATTTATAAGATACTAGCTGACCCACGCAACTTCGTCTGCGTCACATAAGAGAGAAAAATGAAAGGAAAAAAAAACCCGTTTTTGCAACATTTTCATTCCTGCTCCGCTTCTAATGGCCATAGCGTGATGTTATATAGCCTATAGCCTTCCTCGATAAATGGACTATCCAACGCAAAAATAATTTTTCGATTCGACCCGGCAGTTCCTGAGATTAGCGCGTTCAACCAAACAAACAAACTCTTCTGCTTTATAATATTAAGTATAGATAAGTATAGATTTAGCTTTAGCATTCGCTTCATTCTTTCTCATTTACTGTGTAGGAGTCAATAGCACAGGCAGGGTATCCAAGTTTGGGTTCCTGAGTCACATAACAACACAAACAACAAATACAGAGGAGGGAAGTCCTCTAATATTTGTCTAGTATTTGTTGTTTGTGTACTACTGACAAATCTTTGTAGGTTTATAATATCGTGATTATTATTTATTTTACTATAGCTATAGCCAAACAAAGCCTATTTAGGGTTAACCTATGGGGCAATCTAAAGTGGTTTTGCTTTATAGGAAAGTGCAATCAAAAAGTTTGTTAAAACCAGGATTTGTGTCGAAAAAGGAGAGTGGGGTCATCATCACCCCAGCAAAGGGCAACAGGCAACAGGCAACATAAATATACATATATACCAAGACATCTGATCTCTAAATAATTGGCCATACAAACTCGCAATTATCTTAATTAATTCATATGCTAGATATTAGAGATGTACCGACTAGTAGCGCACTAATCGAGAATACCGACTTTCCGGTATCCGGCCATATTTGTAATCGGCGACGCGCGACGATTCGGCAAAAAGCGCAGACTGATTAAAATTTAATAATGATTTTTGATGTCCATAATTTTTATTTTCTAATCAGCATTACAGTTTTTTGTATAACCGGAATCGGAACTCTCTTTGGTAGACAATGAAATTAAATCAAGAAAAATATCAACCAACAATAAACAAAACAACAAAAAACAAATTTTCAATGCGGACTATAGCTACAGCAACTATAGTCGGCCAAACTCATAGCTGGCCCATCTCTACTGGATACAGATATTTCACTAACCTGAAGACCTAATATTATCCAGTATCTGCTTCCTTTGTTGCTGCATATGTATAGTGAGGTGTTTGTAGCCTAGATCGCGGATTTTCTGCACCAAATCCACGAAACCAATGGGATAGTCCAGTCCTCGGGTGTCCATGACGCTTAGCCACTTGTCCCCAAATATCTGCAGGTTGTGCGCTAGGTACATACAGTTGTTGTGGAACAAGGCTGTCAAACGAGAGAAGTGAATTAGTAGGGAATGTGTAAGCTGCAATTATTATTATGCCAACAATAGTAAGAAACCTTTTGTAACGGACGACGAGCCCTTCACAAAATGTAACCCTAGTATAAGTAGTTTTTAGGAAAATAACGGGGACCTCTATGTCTGTCTACCCCCGAACTATTATATACTAAAAGGCCTTAAGCCTTACGCAATGATTTGCGATGTTGCATCAGCTTTTGTGGAGGGGATATTGGTCAAGTCAGTACTTGTCCAAAGGGAGATATTACGCAATAAGTTAAACTATTGCATCAGCTAATGGGAAAGTCCATTTTCACGGGCTATGATTGATTAAAGGTCCCAGAAAGACGCAATAGTGCCCCCACAACTTGCAATGGCGTAATAATCTATGTAAGGGGAACCGATTATTTAATCGATAATCGAGTCAAATAAGAACAAATAGAAACAAGTAATAACTTCATTCAACCAGTGAATCAAGGAGAAGTCTTCAAGAAGTCAAGGAAGAGCTCCATATCAGACAGATTGTCAAAGATATAAAGTAGATTCATAGTTCTTATCAGTTACCTAGTGTCGTAACAAAGTTAATAAGTAAATGAGTCCCACGTTCCCCACGTCGTAATACGTTATGTACATTCCTTATATAACAGGAACATTTAACAGTGTAAACTCTTGTGTCCCGCTTCAAATATAAGCTATTTTCGATCTCTAATATACAATAAAAGTGTTAAAGTATCTACCTCTTTAATTCAATACAGTCCACCCCAACATTTGGTCCATTCGAGCCGGATATATGGACAGTGGAGACCAAGCTTAACATCTTGGTCCATTCGAGACGGATAAGCAGTGAAGTCCCAACATTTGGTCCTTCAGATCCAGTTAAATAGCGAAAAGTGCCGGTATAATACATAGCGCGTAATAAAGTGTTATAAGCGGGCACATAAAACTGTAAGTACTGAACGAAATAAACTTTATATATATCGTGCGTAAATAAAGTTCCGTGATAGGAAAAGTGATATTCTGTGTGCCAAAATCGCGATCATAAGTGCGCGGTAAAAAAGGGTAAGCAGAATAACAGGATTCATAAGCGATATTCTGTATTAAATCGCGATCATAAGTGCGCGGTAAAAAAGGGTAAGCAGAATAACAGGATTCATAAGCGATATTCTGTATTAAATCGCGATCATAAGTGCGCGGTAAAAAAGGGTAAGCAGAATAACAGGATTCATAAGCGATATTCTGTGTATTAAATCGCAATCATAGTGCGCGTTAATAAAGGGGTAAGCAGAATAGTGGGACTCATAAGTGAATATTAAAAAGTAAATTGACTCGATTCGCGTTGTGGAATGAAATACTAACGGATATATTGTTATAAAACATATAAAAGTGACCGTGTTGTGAATAAATAGTTACGCGTCATATACAAGCGCGCGTTATATAACATAGCGCACGCCCGTTGATAACGTATTGCCGCCGTGACTAGATATAGTGCCGTATGGTACATAGGGCCGTCGTAAGTTATAGTGCCGTCACAAGTATATAGTGCCGTCACAAGTATGTAATAGTGCCGTCGCGGTAAATAGAGGACTAGTCGTGATATAATAACAGCGTTGAAGTGCAGCTAAGTGAACGTCGTAGTGGACGAATCTGGTGAAGTCCAAAACCACAGGATAGGACTGTCGCGCATCTTTCTCCCCGCTTAAAGTCAACCTGTAGCGTACCATCTCGGATAATGGTGGTCACCCGAAGCCAGGGTGATGCTGCAGAAGCTGAGGACCGGAGGCGGGCCCTGCAGGAGAGGGCAGACGAGCATAGAGAGGCAGTTCTACGCCAGGAAGCGGAACGGATTCGAAGAGAGAGACTACGGAGGATTTCAATAAACCCACCCTTGTCACCGGCAGTGACAAGTGAGCAAAATATTATATCTTCACGACCAACTACCGCGCCCCTTACGACAGCAGACACGACCTTAGCAGGACCATCGTCAGGACTTCTTCTGAGTGAAGAACATGGACAAAGGACGAGGTCACCCACCCAATCGGTGAGGTCACATAGGTCACAGAGGTCACAGAAGTCACAAAGGTCAACCAACAGTATTACAACGCGCATAAGGCTAGCCGAATTGGAAGCAGCAGAGAAGCTTGCAGCCATCCGGAAGAAGTCTCTCGACCTGGAAGAGGACCTGGTCAAGAGAAGATTAGCCGCCCAAGTATCTGTCCTAGAGGATGAACAGGACAGCCTGCAGGATGAGCCCCTCATCACTCAGGAGGAAAGCCATCACAGTAAAGTGGATGAATGGCTTCAAACGAACCCCCTCAGATCACGGGGGGAGGGGGACCAAGGCCCCCCCCGGGAGGACCCAAGACATATTAAATTCGACTTGCCACGGGGAAGGTCGCCGGCATCAACGAAGCACAGGAACAGCATCGATAACTTGGCAACGACCTTAGAAAAGATGGCAAGACCCCGATTACGGCATACGGATTTACCGGTGTTCTCCGGTAGTGTGAACGAGTGGCTGCCGTTTAGGGCGGCCGTGAACGACACTACCAACATGTACAGTATATCGCCTGCTGAGAACATACAGCGATTAAGGAGCTGTCTCAAGGGAGAGGCAAGGGAGGCGGTTTCCGGCCTCCTACATACTGCCACTGATCCAGAGGCCATCATGAGGACACTCGAACAGTGCTTCGGACGACCAGAGGCACTCATCGCTCGCGCCATCGAAGATATGAAGAAGATGACGAAGCCCATGGCATCAGCCTCGGACTTAAACAACTTCGCCATCAAGGTGCAAAACGCGGTATGCGTGATCAAAGCAGTCGACCGAGGAGGATACCTACACAACCCAGTACTGACTGGCGAAGTGCTGGACAGGTTGAGCCAACATATGAAGTCGAAATGGTGCGACTTCGCCTTCGAGAACGACGACAAAACGGAGCCGGAGATAGTTATGCTGTCTCGTTTCCTGATGCGGGAAGCGGATAGGGCGTTACGATACGCCTACGCCCCGCCCACTGGCGCCGCGCCCGCCAACCAGAAGAAGGAAACCAGACAACCAGTGACAGCAAAGAAGAGAGCTACCCCCGTCTACACAGCCGTCGAGAGCCAAGAAGAAAAAGGTCGGTGTCCTAACTGTAAACAAGATCACGTATTACATAAGTGTCCCAAATACAAGGAGATGAGCGTCAAGAAGCGATGGGAGTATGTCAGAGCCAACGGCATATGTTTTAGATGTGTCGAAAGTAAACATGGGCGATATAGATGTAAGGCGAAGCCGTGCGGCTTAGGCCAATGCCGCCGGCCTCATCACGCCTCCCTCCACGAAGAGAGGGAAGGCACCAAGGAAGAAGTGACGACCGTGAAGGTTACCGCAGAGCCCAGCAAGGAAGAAGCGGTGCTGTCGGTGGCGACCAAGTTCGCGGCCGACCAGAAGAAGGTACTGCTGAAGATGTGCCCCATCATAGTCACCGGGTCACGGGGGGAGGTAATGACGTACGCATTGTTCGATGAAGGAGCGACCGTCACCCTCATTGATCAAGACCTGGCGACCAGAATAGGAGCTGAAGGGACCCCACGCCCGCTACACATACGCGGCGTGAACATGTCTTCGGAAGTGCAGGAGAGCAGAGCGGTACGGGTGCAGGTTAGGAGCATCCGGAAAGACGGTCAGTCACACGAGCTTCGAGCAAGGACCATCAAGGACTTGAGGCTCCACCAACAATCCATCCCAGACAACCTGCTGAATCACAAGCACCTGCGAGACCTGCCCAGAGAGGAGGTTTGCTACGAGCAAGCTCGTCCAGGACTCTTGGTGGGCACAGACCATTGGGAGTGCATAGTGACCAGGGAACTACGAGTCGGTGGCCGCGATCAGCCAGCCGCCTCACGAACGGAGTTGGGATGGGTGGTGCACGGAACAGCACCACGAAGCGTTATCACGCAAAAAGAAGACATACTGCACGTCATCGAGACCGGGAGAGGAGACGAGCAACTGCACGATCTAGTCGAAGCACACTTCAAAATAGAAGCCTTGGGCGTCGCCAAGAGACCCCGCGTGAACGAAGCGGACCAGCGGGCGACGACCATCGTGAAAAGGACGATCAAGAAGATCGACGAAGGCTACGAGGTGGGGCTGCCGTGGCGGACTGACAACGTGGTCATGCCACCAAGCTACGGAGCAGCGCTGAGACGACTGAAGAAGATCGAACAGAAAATGGATGCGTCACCGGACTTTGCCGTGCAGTACGCCACACAGGTCAAGAACCTGTTGGACAAAGGATACGCGATGCCATGCGACGGAACAGAAAAGGATAGCCCCGTCTGCTGGTACCTGCCTCACTTCGCCGTACAGAACCCAAACAAGCCTGGGAAACAGCGATTAGTCTTCGACGCGGCGGCAACGAGCTATGGAAAATGTCTCAACGACGAGCTACTGGAAGGTCCAGACCTACTGCAGTCCCTGCCGGGCATAGTATTCCGGTTCCGAGAGCGGGCAGTGGCAGTCACCGCAGACATACAGGAGATGTTCCTGCGGGTGAGAATAAGGCAGCAAGACCAACCAGCTCAGCAGTTCCTGTGGAGAGACCAAAACAGGACGTCGGCCCCGCGTCACTACAAGATGAGAAGCATGATCTTCGGAGCAGCCAGTTCCCCGTATATGGCTCATTACGTCCGGGATTACAACGCGGAGCTTCACGGCAGAGAGTATCCCAGGGCCTTAGAAGCCATAACCAAGAACCATTACATGGACGACTTGGTGGCAAGTTACAGCGATCCAGAGGAGGCGTGGAAGACAGTTGATGAAACTAGAAAGGTGCACGCGACCGCCGGCTTCACGCTACGAGGTTGGAGCTCCAGCGACGCGACGGTTTTGCGCGACGTGCCCCAGACACTCCACGCCACCGCCCCGACACAACTAGGAGGGGAGCAACCTGAGAGCAAGATACTCGGGCTGTACTGGAACGCAGAACGAGACGAACTCGGGTTTAATACATCCATGAACCGAGTGCCGTCCGAAGTAAGAGAACGAACTCGTGCTCCCACCAAGAGGGAGGCACTGAGCGCAGTGATGTCCATCTACGACCCGCTAGGACTGCTGAGTCACTTCACAGTACGAGCGAAGATAGTACTCCAGAGCCTGTGGCGCCTACAAACAACGTGGGACACGCCCATTCCGGAGGAAGAAAACGAGCTCTTCGCGGCCTGGCTAGGTCAATTGGAGGAAGTAAACAGACTGCGGCTACCCAGGTGCTACCTTAAGAAGAAAACACAGCGCATCGAACTGCACGTGCTGTGCGACGCAAGCGAACAAGCGTACGCGACGGTAGCATACTGGAGAGCAACAAACAAGGATGGGACCATCGACGTCGTGCTGGTCGCGGCCAAGGCAAAAGTAGCACCGCGGCGAGCCCAGACAATACCACGTCTGGAGCTGCAGGCAGCGGTGATAGGAGCCCGACTCGCCGACACCATCAAGAAGGAACACCGTATCGAGGTCAACAGTACGACTTATTGGTCGGACTCCTCTACGGTGATCCACTGGATCCATCACGACATGAAGAGGTACACGCCGTTCGTCGCGCACAGACTCGGAGAAATCGCCGAGCTCACCAGCAAAGAAGAATGGCGCTGGGTGCCCACGGAGCACAACGTGGCGGACGACGCTACCCGACTCACCAACGCGCCGATCTGCGCAACCGACCGCTGGTTCCGCGGGCCGGGTTTCCTCCGTCTATTGGAGGAGGACTGGCCCGGGACGCCGGCGTCGGAAGAAAACGAAGAGGAGGTCCTGCACATTGCGCCGGCCCCTGAACGAGACAGCTGGCTGCCCGATCCTGCCCGCTTCTCCAAGTACGAGACGCTGGTACGCGCTGCTGCGCGCGTGCTCGCATTTATTGATGCGTGCCGCCGCGTCTCGCCTCGACTCGAGCATCGGCACATTGAACGCGCCGAAAGGGAGCTCCTGCTGAAAGCACAGCAGGACAGCTTCCCCGAAGAGTTGAAGAGAATCCAGTCTGCTCGCCCCGTCCCCAGGACGAGTCGGCTGTACAGACTGGACCCCGTATTGGAAGACGGCCTATTACGCGTGCGAGGACGAATTGAAGCCTCTAGCGCGCCTGTGGAGGCCAAGCGACCCATCATTTTGGATGGTCGCCACCGAATAAGTAAGTTGATTGTAATGCGCGAGCATTGCGCCGCTGGGCATGCCAACAGGGAACGAGTCACCAACGACTTACGGCAACGCTATTGGATCATCCACCTGCGACCCACGGTGCGAACTATTGAAAAAACCTGCACATACTGCCGGAGACTGCGAGCAACGCCGCAGCCACCGGCCACGGGAGACCTGCCACGCGCCCGCCTGGACCCCTTCCATCGCCCGTTCACCAACTGTGGTGTGGACTATTTCGGGCCCATGATGGTGAAGGTGGGCCGGCGCCGAGAGAAGCGATGGGGCGCACTGTTTACGTGCCTCACCTCCCGCGCCGTGCATCTCGAACTCGTCGCAACATTGTCAACAGACTCAGCCATTATGGCGCTGAGAAGGATGGCTGCGCGCCGCGGCTGGCCGCGGCTCATGTATTCCGACAACGGAACTAATTTCAGAGGAGCAGATCAAGAACTGCGAGCGGCTTATGCGGAGTGGACACCGGCACTGCATGAAGAGGGACTACTGCATCGAATGGAGTGGCGGTTCATCCCTCCCGGCGCACCCAATCAGGGCGGTGCGTGGGAACGGCTGGTACGCTCCGTAAAGACTGCCCTCGCTGCGACTCTGCGCGAAAGGGCGCCTGCTGAAGAGGTGCTGCTGACTCTGCTTACCGAAGCAGAGTTCGCCATTAACGCACGCCCTCTGACTCACGTTAGCGTGAACCCCACCGATCCGGAGGCCCTCACCCCCAACCACTTTTTGTTGGGATCCTCCACGGGCCTACCCTCAACAGGGCCTTGTGACGAGGCCGACCGACGTGCTTGGCGGGCCAGCCAGGCCCTTGCCGATCACTTTTGGCGACGCTGGCTGCGGGAGTATCTCCCTACACTGGTACCCCGCGGCGAGCCGCAGAGCAAACGCCAACCGCCGGAGATCGGCGACGTCGTCATCATCGCCGACAGCACCCTGCCACGAAACGTGTGGCCACTGGGAGTCGTCGAGAACATCTACCCGGGACCTGACGGCGGCATCAGAGTAGTCGACGTAAGAACGAGGACCGGCGTCTTCAAGCGTCCGGTCAGCAAGCTCGTCGTTCTACAAAAGGAAGAGAAGGCTGCGCAGGCTACGCCGGGGGGAGAGATGTAACGGACGACGAGCCCTTCACAAAATGTAACCCTAGTATAAGTAGTTTTTAGGAAAATAACGGGGACCTCTATGTCTGTCTACCCCCGAACTATTATATACTAAAAGGCCTTAAGCCTTACGCAATGATTTGCGATGTTGCATCAGCTTTTGTGGAGGGGATATTGGTCAAGTCAGTACTTGTCCAAAGGGAGATATTACGCAATAAGTTAAACTATTGCATCAGCTAATGGGAAAGTCCATTTTCACGGGCTATGATTGATTAAAGGTCCCAGAAAGACGCAATAGTGCCCCCACAACTTGCAATGGCGTAATAATCTATGTAAGGGGAACCGATTATTTAATCGATAATCGAGTCAAATAAGAACAAATAGAAACAAGTAATAACTTCATTCAACCAGTGAATCAAGGAGAAGTCTTCAAGAAGTCAAGGAAGAGCTCCATATCAGACAGATTGTCAAAGATATAAAGTAGATTCATAGTTCTTATCAGTTACCTAGTGTCGTAACAAAGTTAATAAGTAAATGAGTCCCACGTTCCCCACGTCGTAATACGTTATGTACATTCCTTATATAACAGGAACATTTAACAGTGTAAACTCTTGTGTCCCGCTTCAAATATAAGCTATTTTCGATCTCTAATATACAATAAAAGTGTTAAAGTATCTACCTCTTTAATTCAATACAGTCCACCCCAACACCTTTTTTAAATTTGATCATAAAGTGATATTTATAGTCAAGTCACGCCATAAATATTAGGATGTTTTCAGTATTTATTTAGTTCACCAAAAGTGCTAACAACAGTTCAATTTCATGAAAAAATCTTAAACTTACCAACATAGTGTGGAATGGTTTGCAAATAGTTTTCATGATGATATGGTACCACAGCATCATACATCTCGAACACCAGCCGAGTAGTATTGTACATTTTCTTGCACACCACATCCCCACACTGTACTGCTTGCTCCATAATCCCATAGGACAAGTCCAACAGCTCCTGAGCTGTCTTCGAGATCATACACCTCGGAAAGAAGTACATACTCTTAGGGATAGTTTTATTAAGAATACCTATTGCCTCTGCTGCTTCTTGGTCAGGTTTTAATGGAAATGATGTATTTGTCATATGCTCCACCCCAATAGACATTGTAGCACTCAAATCCTTCAGCATGATAGCCCTTGCTGACTCCAGAAAATGCATGCTTGACTTATTAGCAAATAATACATCAAGATCGTTTAGGTAATCCAATATTGAGAAGTTCGGAGGAGCAAACTTTTGAATCAATAGAAACTGCTGGAAACTACTAATTTCTTCTGTTCTTTTTTCATAGGTCTGCAAATCAGTTAAATTATTTGGTATGGTATCAATTAGACAATCTTTTACCAATATTTCTTTGAATGCTTCACAGATCTCTTTGCCAACCATTCTCATGATAGTAGTGTCTCGCTTAAAGTCAATATTTAGTTTATTACTCAAAAAACCTATGACTTCTCTCAAGTTACTTATAACATTATTAAACTTTGGCTTAAAACTCTTCTTGTGCATCTTAGTAATAGTCAATAATTGTTCAGTTTCGGCATACACAGACACTTCACTTTGTATTATGGGTGTAAGAACATCTTTTAGAACAAATAGAGAAAACTCTGAAACTTTGTTAGCCAACTTGCCGCTCCTATCCAAAGCATTGAGGACATCAACTGCAGCAAGGGGTTCTTCAAAATTTAATTTAATAGTAATTACAGTTTTTCTAGTTCCAGCCTGTATACTCCAATTAATCATTGTGGCCCAATCCTTGTACATATCAAAATGTAATCTATCTGAGATGGCTGTAGCTGTCTGTTTAATATTGTTGTATAAGTCTAAACTCTGGAATCCTTCAGCTGCGGCGTCAGCATGCTGCATCAGATCATACACTGCTTCCACAGACCTTGAATAGCTCAAGGCTTCTCTACCATCATCAAACTCCTTAACATACTCCCCACAAAGCACTACATCATCTACTATGTCGCTAGTAAACTTGACTTTTAGATACTCATGTTGTAGTTGCTCTCGATCGGCTAAAGATTTGAGCACGTCTGCCATAGTCTCCTGCTCTATCTCCAGCTTGCACAGTTCCATGTCCGCAGCTAGGTTCTGTGTTTCATTGCATAAATCTACACTCTCCTGCAGTATTGCTGCCATATCAAATTCAGTAGAGATCAAAAATGACTTGAAGTCATTTTTTAATTGTTCTATTTCTTTGGATACAAGAGGAATCTTCTCAGAAGGTTTCCAGTTTGTTTCATTGACATCAAAGATTGTTTTCAAAACTTTATCTACACTATATTCCTCCATTTTAATGTTTTCTTTTGGACCTGTCTTTTTTAATGGAAGGTTCTGGATGTTTCTCACGGTTGGGAGATTTGTGCGAATGTCGGCGCTGCCTTGAGTGGTATTTATTGGAGGTTACAGCATTCCGTAATGTGTTCACTAAAAAACGCTTATTGGTTTTGTTCTGAGGAGCTTTGATCCAACCAGAGGGTCCCACTATTTCAGCTCTTGCAGCTCCTTGAACAGCTTCTCGTAGTAACTCTTCAACAGCTAATCTATAATGTGATATTATTTATATGTAAAATACAAATTTTATAAGATTTAATCTAAACACTTACATTCAATGTACACCAGGACAGCTTATACATTAAGAACGCATTCGCACAGCACTTTAATTTTGAAACGAATTTTATTTTCCTTACATCAAACAAATAATCATTCATAACTTACACAATTTACTGAAAGTAGAAGGATTGTGTGTTAATATGTATTCAAATTACAAACTGGGTTCTGCTTAGCACAATTTTAATCAAATAATTTTCAGAATCTATGTTAGTCTTAGCACAATTGTATATTTGGAAATAACATTTGAATAGTTTTCGGCATCTAGCTATGACGGAACCATGGAAAACTCACTTTTCTAGGGCTTCGTCATCTAATGGTTCTTTTTCGGGTTGATTGGTAACATCTTCTTTCTCTGTCATAGTTCAAATGACCACAAGTTTGTATAATACTACTACACTAATGTATAAATATGCAATAATAATAATCTATTTCGAATTTCCACAGAAATCCATTTTCAATAAAATCCTCAACCTAGGAGAAAACAAACACGTATTTTTGACAGTTGTTGCATAAAATGCGTTCATGTTTTATAATAGTTTTTACATTTTCATAACATTGTTTTTACATATTTAATCCACTAAATTTCAAACTAGATAAACTACAAGTTTAATTTCGCGTGTAAAATGCCTAAGTGTTTATATCACTTTGAATAAAACAGTCAAAGATTTTCAAGCAATGAACGCAACAATAACTGTATTTCGTTTTTTTTCTTCTGGCAAGACTTTTGACTGCGTGGAGTGAAACGTCAGCCACGTACGAACGACTGTCACCCGATCGTCTTTGCAGGGCCAACCAAATTTGCCTTTAGTTGTTTAATAATAAGCGTAAAATAAGGTAAGTAAAAGCTATTTCGGTTTAAAAATGAGAAACAGTATGGTTTTCATCCATTCCTGACCAATGTATACAAATATCAAGCGATTTTCATTCAAAATTATCGTGTTTGAATACCTTCAATCTGCAACCTATTTTAGTGCCAAAAATAAAATCTTTATTTCAATTTCCAGACAAAATGAGTGCCAAGCTGATATCCCTGATCCTCATCATCGCTACTGCGGTGACCGCAGAAGATGAGCCAGCGATTGCGAAGTTGCTTGTTTCGAAGCAAGTGCTGAACAAATACTTGGTAGAAAATATGGATATTCTAGTGAAATACACGCTGTTTAACGTCGGTACTGCTCCCGCTGTGGACGTAAAGCTTGTTGACAATGGTTTCCACCCAGAAGTGTTCCAAGTTGTTGGTGGGCAATTGACGGCACACATCGACAGGATACCCCCGCAGACCAACGTGTCTCACGTAGTGACGGTCAGATCGAGCAGATACGGCTACTTCAACTTCTCATCTGCTGAAGTTTCCTACAAGGCCAGCGAAGACGCCACTGAGGTGAGACCCTTTGTTTACTTTCACTTTGCAATATGTTCTATTTTATCAATCTGTTACAAGCATCTGATTATGGCTAAATTAACATTACTGTAACTGAGCACAACTAGTGTAGGTACTTTCTCTTTTTAATATAATTATACTGCAATCTGCACACATTTTGGGTTCATTGACATAATAGTCTTATAAGATAGGTATGATTCTTCATCTTATGTTGAATTAAATCAACTCACTTTGTGGCTATAAGATGCACAATTTGATACTGCATGCAATGGTTTAAATAGAATGTTACCAAGGAGCGGTGATTTCCCTCAAAATTAGTACTGTTTGGAGTGCTTAGCCTTTTGTTCACTATTTTGGGGCGAAAAATAATGATTGTAACTTGGAGATAGGATCTTTTCCATAAAAATATGAGTTCCAGAAAACTATGTGCGAAACAACATGAAATTGTAATCAGAACAGTACAAGAAAAACTTGATTATTGTTGTTTGGTTTATTAGTGTTGGTAAATTGTAACTGATTAGAAGATTTCTTAATTCTTCTAAGCAGTAGTAGATAATACTTATCTTGCCAGACTTACTAAAAGTAATTAAGTCTAGATCCAAAAGTTAGTTTTCATAATCTATGTTAAAGGTTTTGGTTTTCACACTTATTCGCTAAAGTGGACCATTGTGCAGGCAGTTTTCATATTATTTGTCACTATTAATAGAATACTAAAATATTTTTTTTCTTACTGTGATACAAATATAGTATTAATGTAATTCTTATCTCTCTAAGTTACAGTGGTTATTCTGTGAGAAAACGGCTTTCTAACAAAGCTTAGCCAGTACTTGTAACACAAATCACAAGAAATAAATATATCTGTCAATATTTCTTTCATTCTCTATCAAACAAAAATCTTCTATGTAAAAAGTCAACCTGTAGGTTTTGTGATTTTGTCCAGAATAACTTCCTATTTACAGAATCGTTTTCTGACCATATTTCAACATATTATAAAAACAACCTTCCTCATGAATCAATCCTCATTGATTGCGCTAAACCGCATGAAATCTTTTAGTAGTTTTTAAGTTTATCTTAAACATACAGACAGACGCCGCCAAGGACTTTGTTTTAAAATAGGTCTGTGGTGAATGGTGATATACATATTGTAAGCCATGTCCGCACTGGTATTTCTTAGTTACTAACTTTGATAATCTTTTTAACCCCTCTAGGGGTTTGACACATCCTTTTTGAGTAGTAATTAATGAATGAGGAATTTTCTTATTCAACTCTTCCCTAGTTGCTGGATAGATGGCGCTGATCTCGGTACGTTATTGCAAGGAACAGAATGGCACATAATTTCACTTCACTACACCAAACTTTTATATTCGGAAGCTTATACCGTACGTGACGTGTGTTTTTTCAAACGTTTTAGTATAGTAATAGTATATTTATTCGCATAAAACATGGTAAACAAATATGTTACATAATAGCACAAACATGTTTAGCTAGGATAAGACCAAGCATGCAAAAATTGTCTTTGGTACACGAGACTTTGACCGACCAATGATCAATCATTGTGAATTTAGCAGATTGCAAACTTTAAGCAAAATATCAATGGGTTGGGAATGGAATCGTGTTGGAGTAACATAGTCAGATCAACTCCATCTATGGAGTTCATGAAAACTCTTTTTTTTTATTCTCAAAAAGAAAACCTCTCATTGTACTAAATATGATTCTGGCAGTTAATAAAACATACTAACAACAAAATTATCTCATTTCAGTTACAGCAGTCCATCAGCAGCTCCCCCGGTGAGGGTGCCATCGTCGCTTTCAAAGACTACGACCGCAAGTTCTCCTCGCACATACTGGACTGGGCCGCCTTCGCAGTCATGACCCTCCCCTCCCTGGCCATCCCCTTCGGTCTCTGGTACTCCTCCAAGAGCAAATATGAGAAACTAGCCAAGCCGAAGAAGGCCCATTAGTTTGTAGTTAGGTAATTAGGTAACTGCTAATGTTTTGTGGGTAGTTTGAATAGAATGTGACATGACTGATTTCTTGTTTTCTTATATTGCATCCATTTTTTTTTGGTTGCCAGAAGTATTGGTTGGGATCTCCAGAAAATACTTAGAAATGAAAGAAAGAATGATCCCAACTATTTAATTTCATGACATTATTATTGTCGCTCGAATTAGATTTGAGAGTAAAAAAGTCAATTTATTTGTTGAATTTGTTCCGAATGGTTTAGTTAAGTAATTTAATTGAATAAATAATTATGCATTTAACATTAGCAGTGATCTATCTCACTCCTTTAGTTATGTACGTCAACATCTTGTTAATACTAATTTATATGAACAATAAAAAGTTTTTTATAAGTCCAACAAAGTTATTGTATTGACCTAAACCGAAGTATTATAATATCTGTGCCTAAACATACACACCAAGATATTTTTCCTGACATTGTAGAAGTAACTTTATGCAAAGCTGTTTAAAGTACAAAGTTGTACGACAATATAAATTTGGAGTTGTACTGTACGAACATAGACACGGGCATCAAACTGCTTCGCATTAACGGGCCGTCTCCACGAGCGAGAGTATCGCCGCCATAAATATAATCGTTGTGCCATACAAATTCGCTTCGTCGCGATTCTCATCGACCGAAGAGTCAGTACCTAGATACGAAACGGGGCACTATGAAAAAAAAAAACTTAGAATAATTTTGGGACCAATTTCGTTCGAGGTCATTTAGTCACAGTTCTAACCTAACCTAACCTATGGATGAGGATGCCCTCCACATCGGCGGCGGCGACCTCTCGCGTCCGGCCCTGGTTCAATCCATGGTCCGGAGCGAGACGGAATGGGAAGCCGTCGCCTCCTTCTGCGAAGCAGTCATGCTAGCGAAGGAGGTGGCGGAACGAGAGAGGGAGAGATCCTCTCTTCCCGGCCGCCGCGGGAGACGCAACGGGCCTCGGGGGCCACGTGGTGGCTACCGGCCACCGTAGATGCGGGCCTGTGGACGGCTGGCTATGGGCTAGCTAGCCGTCCGGCCGTCTAACGACGACGACAGGCCGTGTCGACGGCGCGTTCGTGTTCCACGCGCGCCTCAAAGAGATGTCAGCAAAAAGAGAGGGGCCCGCAAGGGCCGAAGCCTGCCGGGGTTGCGGGTCTGTTCGAAAGAGATACCGCGACCCCGGAACGTAAAAGGCGAGGAAGGAACATGGATGGTTTTTAGTCAGTAAGAGTCTGACACTCCCTCCCGCTCCGCCCAGAGTGGTCATTTGATGATTTCCCATCCTTAAAAAAAAAAAAAAAAAGGATGCCCTCCACATCGTTTTTACGACAAACGGTTGGTCGGAGACAAAAATCGCCTTATTTTTAGGTATTCTATACCATAGAATCGAGAAAATAAACAAAATACGAAAAAAAAATCTGGGCCCCGTTACGTTTACTCCAACCGAAATAAGTG
This sequence comes from Xestia c-nigrum, assembly GCA_916618015.1. Classification (NCBI taxonomy): domain Eukaryota; kingdom Metazoa; phylum Arthropoda; class Insecta; order Lepidoptera; family Noctuidae; genus Xestia; species Xestia c-nigrum. Next base: position 3,538,531 of record OU745245.1, on the reverse strand, counting down.
TCGTGACGATAATATAGCCGCGATTCTCTGACTCGTGGAGACGGCCCCTAAGTTAACACTATAATAAAGCTTCATTACAAAGTTGATTATTCAATGTCAGCAAAAATCCTTACGTTCTGCGCTAAGTCTAACCCATCATCTGCCTAGCCTTTTCCCAACTATTTTGGGGTCGGCATCCAGTCTAACCGAATGCAGCTAAATATGCGACTGCGTATCTGACCTCCACAACCCAGTTAATACTTGGTAAGACTGGTTGTCAAACTTTTTGGGCCACTGACTGTGACCTGTAACGACTGTCAAAGATGGACAAATGACAGCCGGAACCAACAGCTTAACGTGCTTTCCGAGGCAAGGAGGAAACCCGTTATGTGAAGGTCACCCATCCATAGACCAACCTAGGTAAGCAGGGCTTAACCTAAAGATTGACCCGATTATTATTTAGGCGCGAGCTTCTCCGCGCCAAGTCTAACCCATTACTCGAAAAAACCTTAAAACAGCCACAGTTAATAGTAATTTATTGATTGATACGACGTAATTGCGTAACCTAAGTAATGGGTGGTAATGGCAAATAATCATTAAGACAGTTCATTGACATTCATCACGTTAAATCGTTAAATATATCAAGCAGACGAAATATTAAAGAAATCCACAATAATTATTTTCTGAAAGTGTGTAATGCAATTGGGGTGCTGGACAAAGGCTATAGGTATTGTTTGTAAAAGCTGTGAAATTATCAAGATTTCAGAGCCTTTACAGACTACCTTCTCAGGGACGATACAGATTTGCTCTGATCACCACTATCATAGTCCACAGTTGGACCACAGAATAGAAGATAATAGTAGGTACTGCTGGACCATAGTTCAACTAGCGGTGCTAGGGGGCGCACGCATCACGCCTCGCTTGGCGTTACAAATTATGCTAATATCTATACTAATATTATAAAGCAGAAGAGTTTGTTTGTTTGGTTGAACGCGCTAATCTCAGGAACTACCGGCTCGAATTCAAAAAAATCTTTCTGCGCTGGATAGTCGATTTATCGAGGAAGGCTATAGGCTATATAACATCAATACCAATAGGAGCAGAGCAGCAATAAGAAATGTTGCAAGCGGGAAATTCACGCGAACGAAGTCGCGGGCTCTAGAAGCTAGTACCTAATAAAGTTTCGTTTGTTTATAGGCGTTGATGTCTGAAACTACCAGTCAGATTCGAAAAAATAGTATATTTTATATCGAGGGACTCAGCGAAGTATGGTTTCGCTGAGTCCCTCGATATACCAGAGGTGCTTCTGAGCGTGCGAGAGGGAGTCAATTAAACCGAGGGTATATTAGGTTGGCGTTTAGTCTCGAGGTGCAAACAATACTTTTCACTTTGAGTGCGAGAAAAATAGTAAATTTAGTACAAAAAACATTGTTTGTTATTCCTTTAATGCACAAAACTTTCAAGTTTATAGGTGAATCTTCCGCGATTTTGGCTGCAAAAGATTATCTATTATGTCTTTTGCTCTTTGCTCGACGTCAAATTCTTCACTGCCGCTGAAAAAACCTAATTTTATTAAAAACCAAACAAAACTCTCGACGGTCAGTTTTTTCTTCTAAACCAGTCAAAGAATAACAATTTAAAACACATGGTGCCACCTCCTTTGCGGAAAAACCATAACGTGTTCCCTCAAAAACGTGGAAACACCGTAATAGGCATTCCCAAACCGGGTAAGCCCAAGTCCTTGCCGAGTAGTTACCGGTCGTGCGTCCCACAGGGATCGGTGATATCCCCTCTAGCCTTCACGCTTTACACCAGCGATATCCCAAAGAGTGGAGCAGCCCAGTTAGCCTTGTTCGCTGACGACACGGCCATCTACTACTCTGGTAGGAGTACATCCAACATCTGTCGTTTTCTCCAAAACTCCGTAAAAGCCTTAGGCTTAGGCGATTGGTTCCGGAAATGGAGAATCAAGGTCAACCCCGATAAGAGTGAGGCGGTACTTTTCTCTAGCCCCCGCGTAAGATTCCCCCCCTCCCCCAGTCCGATAATCATGTTCGGCAAGCCGATCCCGTGGGAGAAGCATGCCAGATACTTAGGAGTCATTCTCGATAGGCGGTTAAGATTCGGTGAGCACATCAAGACGGTACGTTCGCGTGCCGCCTTCGGATGCAGGATCCTAACCTAACCCTCCAAAACCGATTTTTACGTAAGGCCACGGGAGCCCCATGGTACGTTAAGAATGAGCAACTTTATGTTGACCTCAAGATCCCCACCATTCAGCAGTGCATGAAGCGACTCACTAAGGGTTTTTTTGATAGGGCCGAAAAACACCCTAACCCGTTAGTCGTTTCATCATATAAATGTAAATATGTTTAGTTTGTAAGCCCTGGCTGGGGGCCTTATAGTAATTTTGCCCACCCACGGGATAGTTCGGCAACCTTAGAGAGTTGCAACTACGAGTAAAAAATTAAAAAAATTAATACTCCCTAAGAAGTAAAGTGGTCACTTTAGTCCCGCTTCGTAAGGCTACAATGGCGTACTTTTAGAGCATAAGAAGTGAAAAAATGTTTGTTTTGGCAAATGTCTAGCAGTTGACGTATTTCGGCTGAAATGATGATGATAAGTGTGGTTTCTGAACTGCTTTCTGCCCCCATGGGAATAGAGGAAAGGCAAAGGAAAATGTTTTTATCCTACCATATATTATCTGCGTAGTTTAATTATGTACCTACATAAGTAACAGTATTCCATTTTATCAAAACATTAAAAACTGAAATCGTGGCTTTTATTATAACAGCTGTTAACTGATGTTTAAACAACAAGTGGTACTCCACAAAAAAGGAGGGCAATTATTGTCTTTGATGTCAATAAGCTGACGACGACGACGTGTCAGCAGCACTATAACGAGAACATTGTTCTCGAAGAGTTGTGTCCACATAACGCTAGATGGTGCTGGCATGAATAGTTTCTATGAACTTCATGGTAGAGAAGATAAAGCCCAAGGTTGAATAGCAATTATGAATTACAAACATTGGTTTTAATAGAAACCTTGCGGTACAAGCCGGACATGTTTATCGTAACAAATTCAAAGTAATTGAAGTCTTATATTTGCGGTTATAGGTGTTAATTTCTTGTTGCACTGGCCTCGTCATTCATTTATCTCTTTACCGCCAGAATCGAGTGACACACTGCAAGAAACATCCTTTTAATTCCATTGAAGTGGGTGAAATATGATCAAGTCTTTATGACTCATTGAAAGCGCTTAAACTTCAAATAACAAACTTCATTCTCACAATTTGAAGCCTTGCGTAGGTAGGCAAGTTAAAATAACTCAACAAGTCGACAAAAAAGTACCTAACCACTTCAAGCTGGCTCATATTCAAAACTAGGTAGGTGTAACCACTTGGATAAATATCACACGAGAAAGTAAAACAAGGCCATTTACTGAATGTTTCAATTTGCAAGTTACGAAAAGAATACCAACGCCCGTTCTTATGTAATTCTCAGCTGAATTGTGGATCTAATAGGTAAGGTACTGGTCCTACTACCAGCGATTAGCGAGTAGAGTTAGCAACTAAAAGCGAGTAGTGTATTCAACGTTTTCGTGGGCGGTGTGAACAAAACAGTGAGCTAATCTAATCAACTAGGTAGGTACTATTATACTGTTGAAACAACACCAACTACTATTTTACTGATGAAGGCAAATATTGCGTGACGAAATTAGCATGTCTGAGAGATTTCTCGACGGCGGCGCCGCGGCGCGGCGGCGGGAAAACCAAATCAGAGGCCCAGTAGCGGCATAAAATTCAGCTAAGTAGTGATGTTCAACTTTTTAGAACAGGATTTCAGGAGCTGGGACGTCCGCCGCGTCCGCGTCGGTGCGTCGCGTCGCGGCGTCTGGGCCTGCTTTTTTTGAGCGATGAAATAATAGTCGGAATGCTTCCTCGATACTGGTGCAGCGGGACAAATTCCTCAGCTCCGCACACATTCCTAATTAAGAACGTATAAATAATTCTCTAGGCGAGGCATTTGCTTATAAACATTGTCACGTGCATGTAGCATCTAGGTATCTCGTCCGACTTGTTGGGCACAAGGGCGGATAAACTATTTAAATTAAATTAAGTAAAATGGAAAAATGATAGTCAGTAAATGATTTGATTATCTCAATCAGTATTTCAGAAACTGATTCTTAACATTTCTACAAGTATGTGAGTTTTTGAGTTTTTATACGTGGGCGCGTGGGCAACTACTAAAAAATTGATAATCATCACTCCATCTTCCAAACATCTTGTTTCCGTTAGTTAAGTACTTAGATAACTTCGTCTCTACATTTTCTGCATGACTGATGACTGTCAAAAAATGAGTTTTTAACATTGATATAGGTATCGCCTTTTAACCAATGGTTTTTAAGCTAATAAAGTGTAGGAAATATTTATTATCTATGGCGACTTGGTGAAACTTCCTGCGCGTTTTATCAATTTCTGGAAATCGAACTCAGAGCAGGACCTGGCGAGACACAGCACAAGACAACGCTGACCACTAGCTAGACTAGTTACTATCATTTGTTTGGCAAACATGTGGAACGAGAAAATTGTGAGGACTGGTTTACGCCGACCCCAAGTAGCACGGGCAGCATAGCATGATTATGAGCTAATGATATTAAAACAATTTAGAGCTACGTACATTATTAATTACTTACGTTAGGTCTCTTGACCAGTGCAGATTTTAAGACAACATAATATTATTATTCACAAAATTGTTACATAGTGTTACGAGCTGGGTATGAGATAAATTAATTACTACCGATTAAACAACACAATAACTTTATTAATCACAAAACAATCAAAACTCAATCACAAATACACTACTGTTTACTATTCACTTAGATATCGCACTTGTAGTTCACTTGGATTCGCTTCGTTGTGTCGCTAAAACAAGACTGCCGGTCGCGGCACTGAGCGCTCTATTTATACTCGCCAACAGACACACCAGAATAACCACGAACATTCGAGAGGGTCATAAAAAACACAATGGAAGTAGGTACGTAGGTAATAAAAACAGTAGGTATAACCTATTTATACAAAACAAACAAATATGAACCTTATGCCCTAGGCGTACGGTCGAAATTCTAATGTCTTTTTACAAATAGGTCGCGAGTTTGTACCTACCTAACTTTAAAACTAATAATAATAGAATGCTCTCGAACTTCTAACGTACACACACTGTAATCACGTGCTTTCTCGAATGTTCTAGTAGGTCCGATGTAACACTGCCCCCTCCTTAGACATGCTCGTCCCGAGCATCATTAGTCCCGTAGTATCGCGCCAACCGGTCTACATGCACAATCTTAGGCGCACCTCGTGGACCCTTCTGTATTCGGTAGGTGACATCGTTGATCCTAGTCACGACTCGGTATGGCCCATCCCATTTTGCTTGTAACTTCGGAGACTTCCCCTTGCTCCGCACTGGGTTATGCAACCACACCAGTGAACCCTCGTCGAAACCCCTACCGTTTGCCTTCCGATCATACCGGGTCTTCATCTTCTCAGACATCTGTTGGCTGGATTGTCGGATATGCTCATAAACATCGTTCAACTTATTACGCAAGTCATTCGCGTAATCTGTTACACTACATGGAGCATCAGGAGGAGTTCCAGTGATTAAATCAGCAGGTAACCGTAATTCCCTTCCAAAGTTCGCGAAGGCTGGTGTCACAGTCGTACTTTCGTGGACTGCACTTCGGTAAGACAGAAGAAACGGCTGTATGTGCTTGTCCCAATCCCTTTGCCGGCTTTCCACAACTTTCGCCAGATATCTCTCCAACGTTTGGTTGAATCGTTCCACCATTCCATCAGATTGTGGGTGGTAAGAGGTGGTTCTGGTTTTATGGGTACCCATCAATCGACAAGTCTCTTGAAATACTTGCGATTCAAAATTTCTTCCTTGATCGCTGTGTATTTCTAAGGGTACTCCAAAACGACAGAATACTTCTTGAACTAATTTATCTGCGACAGTTGTTGCTTCTTGGTTAGGAATGGCGAAGACTTCCGGCCACTTTGTAAAGTAATCCATGACCACCAGGAAGTACCTGTTTCCGCTCTCGCTTACTGGAAATGGTCCCGCAACGTCTAGTGCTATCCGTTCCCAAGGGGCTCCAACGTTGTACACTTTTAATGCACCTCTGCTGCGTGTCTGGGGTCCTTTCACGGCCGCACAACTGGTACATTTACGGCACCAGTCCTCCACGGGTTCCATCTATCTGGCAGAATCTTGTTGCTCCGAAATTCATTTAGCATAACACACTTGGCATAATTTTCTTTAAACGAATATATTAAAGGCATATTTTTTTTTAAATATACTTATTGCTTGGGTGAATGTGTGTATGACCGAATTTCGAATGGCATACTTTTAGATGGCAGTTTTTTATTTGGCATAATTACCTTTGGCATTGTTCAAATTTCGCATAATTTCGTTTAGAATAATGTTTATTTAGGACGACGATTATTTGATATAATTTCACTTGGAATACTATGAAGATTGCAGAATTTCATTTGGAATAATTTTATTTGGCAGTATTGCCATTTTTTAATGCCACAAAATAGCATTTTAACCTTAATTTAAAATTAAAATATTATCTTAAAAAGTCAATATGTTGTGCTAGAAAAGTTAGTGACAGAAACGAATCGCTCCAAAACCGACTCCACGTAGTCTTGTCTGCCCTACCCCTAGAGTGTAATTTAAAATCGCGTAGACGCGGAGGGGCGAGGCGGGCCGCGAGCTGAGGAGCAGGTGGTTTTAACACTCGCCGCCGCGGCTGAGGCTGGCCGGCTTAGCCGGCCAGCAAGCCGAAGCTGCGGTGGTGAGCGTTGAAACACATCTGCGACGAGAAGCTCGCGTGGGACCGCCGGGGCCCCGCAGCGCCGGAGCCGTGACAGAAACCATGCCTGCTGCATGTTGCATTCTCGTTTGCTGCATGCTTGCTGCATACTTGCTGCATGCTTACTGCATGCTTACTGCATGCTTACTGCATGCTTGCTGCATGCTTGCTGCATGCTTGCTGCATGCTTACTGCATGCTTACTGCATGCTCATTGCATGCTCATTGCATGCATGGTATTTGCGGGTTTGCATGTTTGCTGCATGCTTGCTGCACGTTTGATGCATGCTTGCTGCAGGCTTGCTGCATGCTTGCTGTATGCTTACTGCATGCATGGTGTATGCAGGTTTGCATGTTTGCTGCATGCTTGCTGCATGCATGGTGTATGTTTGTTTGCATGTCTGCCTGCTTCTTACAGGAAAATAAAAACCACATGATCTCAATCTACTGTTTTAATAAAAGAAAGAAAGAAAATTATGTTTATTTAGCCGTTAAACCCAAAATATTATGATTTTCACCTGCAGGTCACGAGTGCCATACGCTCGAAAAACATAAAGAAACACATAATATCGTCGAAAGATTTTGCACTAGTACCAACTAAGTAAAATTATTGTATATTTTATTAAATTAATAACACTGGTATAATTGAATGAAAAAAAAAATGTTCAATAAATTTTATAATTATTACGGTAAGAAATATAAAAATAAACTAACTATGAATTTTCTGTACCTATTGAAAATAGTCTTTCCATAATTATGCATAAGAAGTGTATGCGAAAAGATGATTCAAACTATAAACTTCCTGAGATGTGATAGTTCTGCCATTCAATGACTATTGATATGAAATTTATGCCAATAGATGATTCTAACCCTAAACTTTCTGCGATAGGATGGTTCAACGTTTAATGTTTATGCATATCAGTATCGTCGTAGGCACTGTGCCATACGGTCACTTTCGTTACCCACACCTATTGCGTTTGACCATTATTCCAGCGTATCTCAAACTTTTTGCGAACTGTTTATACATAAATCATGAATTCATACAAGTGCGGCGCCTGTGAGGAACCACTATCCGATGGAGTTCATTGCACTATATGTAATCATGAACTACACTTCCATTGTGCTGGAATAACAGAGGCCGGATACCGAAAGCTGGGTGACAGAAAGCTGACGTGGCGTTGCAGCAAATGTAAAATAGCTGCCACTACTCTAGCTCCAGTGTCAGCTGCAACTACTCAACCCCCTTTGTCACCAAGGCTGGAATCGGAGTCGGCTATCCTTAGTGAGATAAGAGCACTCGCGGAGAAACTAGCTCCTCTAGAATTTTTAAAAGAAGAAATAACAGCGCTTCGTACTGAGTTTGCTGATCTAAAGTCATCACTAAGTGAAACAAATAAGGAGCTAAAGCATTTCAACGTGAAAATTAAAGAGATGGAAGCGCGCCTTGCCCACGTCGAGAAGGTTCATGAACAGGTGGATATCTTTCAAGCCCGTTTGGATAAACTAGAGGAAGATAATAATGCTAAAGAGCAATGGACCCGATTGAACAATATTGAAATAAAAGGTCTACCTCAGAACAATCACGAGAACCTGTTTGAAATTGTCAGCAAAATTGGTACTAAAATTGATTATCCCGTGTCTAAGTCCCAGATAAACTTTATAACTAGGGTACCAACCCGCGACAAAGATCAAACGAAACCCATCATAGTGAGTTTCTGCAACCGTTACGTGAAGGAGGACTTTATTGCTGCTGCGAGACTACTTTTCAAGACTACACCTTTAACTACAGGGCAAATAAACTTTCCTGGAAACCAACGGATTTACGTCAACGACCACTTGACAATACAGAACAAGGCATTGCTGTCCAAAGCTAAAAAAGCAGCCGCAGAAACGGATTTTCGCTATGTCTGGGTCAAGCACTCCAAAATACACGCGAGGAAGGCCGACACGTTTCCTACAATAGTGTTAAAATCCGAAAAAGATCTCATAAAAATAAAATAAAACTATGTCAATTCCGATCTAAACCTATAAATGTAAACAAAATGTCCAAGTCAAGTCTTGCAATACCAAGCATTAAGAACAAGTTTGAGAACCGTGCGCAGGTGAGTGCTACCAGCGTATTCCACCAATTATTGTGTCGCTCAATAGTGCTGAGTAAATTCATTCCAAAATGTCATTATCATGTTGTTTGTTGTCGTTGTGCCAAATTAGTCCTAATTGTTATTATGTTACAGTGCAATTCTATTTACTTAACCTACCGAGTTGTGACTCACCGGGCCTGTGTCGTTTTTTTTGTTCCTTATCTTAACCCATTTGTTGCGAGTATTTCAAAATTCCGTGTTTTTACTCACTGTGCATTGCTGTGCCTAACAGATTTCTACCAGTTTCTGTTTACTACCTTCATGATGGTTTATTATTGTTGGTTTTTAATGTATTCGTTCATATTAAGTGTTTCACTTTTACTACAAATTGATCATCTTATTAAAGTTTATAATATTGTTGCTGTTAAGTTCAAAAATGATTAATATATATTATCAGAATGTACGAGGTCTGCGCTCAAAAACAAACGCGTTATTTCGTAACGTTTGCTTAAATTCGTATGACGTTATAATTTTTACGGAAACATGGTTAGTGGATAGTATTAGTAACAGTGAGTTGTTTGATGGACGATATCTTGTTTGGAGGCGGGACCGGGATTACTGTCGAACAGCACAGACTCGGGGAGGCGGAGTGTTGATCGCGGTGAGGAATGACCTGACCGTTGTGGAAAGATGTGACTGGCGTACCTCGGCCGAGGATATATGGGTATCCATCGTTCTGAAGCGATCAAGACCAGCGGTAAGTTACAATATCAATATATGTGGCCTGTATCTGTGCAAAGAAAATGTTGGCAACTCATACCTAACTCAGTTACAAAACTTTCACCATAAACTGAACTATTTAGTATCCGCCCACCCTCTAGATACATTTATAATAACAGGCGATTTTAACTTCGGCGGCGATGTGGAATGGCAGCAGTCAGACGATAGCTCTGGGTTATATCCTGAGAAAGTGTCCGTTCGATGTATTTTGGATTTCTTTGACACAATAAATGCGTGTAACTTGTCCCAGTTTAATTGTGAGCGTAACGTCAACGGTAGACTATTAGATCTTGTTTTCTCAAATAGCGCATTAAAAGTGAATCATTGTGTTGACCCCCTGGCGGTGCCGGTTGATGTTCACCATAAACCGTTGATAGTTAACGCTGACTTTATCGAAGTTCATAAACTCATTGAGAAACCTAGCACAAAATACATGTTTCATCGGGGCGATTACACTGCAATTACGTCTGCACTAGATCTTGTGGACTGGAATACGTTGTTGTCCGCTGGGTCCCTGGACCAAGCCCTGAACCTTTTCTATACCAAGCTATACGAGCTCAGAGACTTGTACATTCCCGTTAAACCTTTGAAAAAATCAACACACCCCCCCTGGTACACCAGTGCTTTAATTAAAATATTAAAAGAAAAACACAAATACCACAACAAGTACAAAAATTACGGTAACTTATCCGATTATCACTCTTTTTCTCTCTTGCGAAACCGAGCTAAGGAATTAGAGGCTGTTTGTTTTGATGCCTATATGGAAAAAATAGAATCCTCAATCGCCAAAAATCCTAAATGTTTCTGGTCGTACATCAAAAGCAAAAAAAGTGGTAATACGCTACCCAATGTGTTACACTACATGGACTCGTCCGCAGACACCGGCGAGGGTATCACTGAGCTTTTTTCGTCTTACTTTCAGTCTACCTTCCAAGAACCTGACTCAGAATATGACGAACTGGTTTTTAATAACGATACTCATCCTGCTAGCTCGGTGAACCTGAGTACAGTTAGCGTGTGTCCGGAGACGGTACACAAGCTACTCGTAGGCTTGGACCCATCTAAATCTGGTGGGCCAGATTTGATACCCCCCATTTTCATAATTAATTGTGCAAAGAGCCTGGTGGCACCAGTCTGTGTGCTGTTTGAGCGGTCGTTAAGGGAAGGTATTGTCCCAAAGATGTGGAAATCGGCATTTATTACACCAATTTTCAAAAAGGGGGATAAATCTCAAATAGAAAACTACCGCCCCATTTCTAAATTATGTCTTTTCTCTAAAGTTCTTGAACGAGTAGTACATACGGAAGTTTACTCAGTTATGCAACGTCATTTCGGCGACGAGCAACATGGTTTCCTCAGAAAACGGTCAACTGCCTCCAACCTGATATTATCCAATGAAATTATAACCACTGGAATGGAAGAACGATGCCAGGTCGACGCGATATACACGGACTACAGCAAATGTTTTGACCGTATAGACCATCGCGTGCTTCTTCAGAAGCTATTATCTGCAGGAATACGCGGTGATCTATATCGGTGGTTTTCTTCATACATAGAAAACCGTACACAAGCTGTGGTTCTGCGTGGATACACGTCTGGATGGAAATCGGTCCCATCAGGAGTGCCTCAAGGTTCAATCTTAGGGCCGTTATTGTTTACAATATTTATTTTAGACATTAAAAAATGCTTTAGAAACTCACATATCCTATTATACGCAGATGACATGAAGGTCCTAAAGTCCATACGCACATTATCTGATACAGAGCTACTTCAGTCAGACCTTGACAGATTCGTACAATATTGCAAAATCAACAAATTACAATTAAATGTATCCAAATGTTTTCACGTAGTATTCACTCGCCAGAAATCTATTATTGGCCCAGGGTATAAACTGGATGGTACTTACATAAGTAAAGAAACCAGTATCAGGGATCTTGGTGTCGTTCACGACAGCAAGCTGCTTTTTGATACTCATATTGAAACAGTTGTCAACAAGGCGTTCAAAGCATTGGGCTTCATTATTAGAGCTTGTTCTAGTTTTCGTTCCCTAAAACCATTAAAGGTTCTTTACTGTTCTCTAGTGCGTAGCAATCTTGAGTACGTTTCTCAAGTATGGAATCCTCAATACTCGCGAGATTTACAAAACTCGTATTGAGTCTGTTCAGAGGAAATTTTTGCGTTACTTGGACTTCAAGGCTGGGCAATTCTCAGTCGACTATGAACATCGCTGTAAGCGATATCATTTCTTACCACTGGAAGCAAGACGTAATATCAGTGATATCTGTTTTCTAGTGAACATCGCAAACGGCTCGGTTGATTGTCCTGAACTACTCAGCAAAATACTACTTCGCACTAATCTTAACAATTTAAGAAAACGCCCTCTTCTCCAAGTACCATTCGCATCGACAAAGTACAGGCGCAATGCCTTCTGCATACGTAGTGTTATAGCTCTAAATAGTTTACCATCACACCTGGAAATCGATCTATTTTGCACCAGCGCACACAAAATTAGAAAGATTCTGAACAGGGAGTATTTTGGTGACAACCATAAATAGCTTTAGTATTTTTTTTATTTTTTTTTATTTTGATATTGCACGACTTGACATACCTCATATTAATATCTCGACATATTTACCAATATGTGTACATTGGAATCTGTTTATTGTGTTTTGATTTCTATTCGCTGTAATTGGTCAACGCATGTAACTCATTACTAATTAGATATATACATGTGGAAGCTTGTAATTAGCAATTGTCACTACTTATATATGTTTTTTTTTATTATTGTTATTAGTCTGTAAGCTTTCTTTAAAATTAAATAAATAAATAAATAAATAAATATATGAAATTTATGCAAAACGATGATACTGACCTCCAACTATCTGCGACAAGATGGTTCGACTTTTAATTTTTATGCATATGAAATTTATGCCTTTATATGATTCTGACTTACAAAATTATGAGTTTGAATGTATGATAAATGCGTGTCTGCCAAACGATTTTCTGCGAAATGAAGTTTATGCTATCCGCTGTTATGCAAAGTAATAATATGGCATAAAAAGTTCTGCTATAAAGGGTGGACCCGTCCTCCACATCATCACGACAATGGATCCAGTAAAAGCGTTCGCAAATTTTTAGTAGAGTCCTTTTTACTCCCATATGTCCTCCAGAACATCCATCATGGTAGAGCCGTAGAACATCCGGTACCTTAGTTTTAGGAACAACCATTTGTAGATGGCAGCTGTCCCCTCTAGCGTTTTCCCATTTACGGCACAAGACTCCATCCTGGACCACCAAGCTGTTCCATTGCGCCCAATAACTCTTCGTGATGGAACTCATTGCAGCCACATCACTCCACTTGGGTTTAGGAACACCAGCTTTGATCCACTCGAAGATCGGTTTGATATCCGAGTCATTGTGCTGAGCCTGCTGTAGGGTCTCTTTCCATTCATCACTGAGATCCATTCTAAGCATCCTCACGGGCACTACTTCCTTATTCTCTTGCCTGGCACAGTGCTTACAGTCTTCAGGACAAGGTCTCCTTGACAAGGCGTCTGCGTTACCGTGAGTTCTCCCACTGCGATGTTCAGTTATGAAATCAAACTCTTGGAGTAGTTCTACCCATCTCGCCACTTGTCCTTCTGGATTCTTGAACTGTAATAGCCACTTCAGTGCTGCATGGTCAGTTCGTAGTTGGAATTTACGTCCCAGCAAATATTTACTGAAGTGCTGCACTGTCTTTACTACAGCGAGGAGCTCCGGTCTTGTAACGCAATAATTTCTCTCAGGTTTCGATAAAGACTTGCTGAAGTAGGCTATTACAACCTCCCGGTCTCCTTTCCGTTGAGACAGCACGCCCCCAATTCCAGTATTACTTGCATCTGTGTCAACTATGAAGTCATTTTCAGTGTCAGGATATCCCAAAATAGGTGTATTGCACAGACGTTTCTTTAATTCCTGAAATGCGACGTCGCAGTCATCGTCCCAACAGAATTGCCGCTTTTCCTCAGTGAGTTTGTGCAGAGGTTTTGCAATGTCGGCAAAATTCTTGACAAATCTTCGATAGTAGGAGCACAAACCCAGGAATGCTCTGACCTGTGTCTTGTCTCTCGGAACTGGCCAATCCTTGACGGCGACTACTTTTTCTGGGTCTGTTTGAACACCTTCCCCCGAAACTATGTGTCCTAAGAAGTTCACTTGCCGTCTGAAAAACGAGCACTTTTTCGGACTTAACTTAAGATTTGCTGTTTGGATTTTCGACAGCACTCGGTTGAGGTTTTTAAGGTGATCTTCAAATGTACGGCCCACGATGATTATGTCGTCTAAATAGACAAGACATGCGTCTCCAATCAATCCGGCGAGTACTTGCTCCATCAGCCTTTCAAAAGTCGCAGGAGCGTTGCACAAACCGAATGGCATAACTTTAAACTGCCATAGCCCTTTTCCTGTTGAGAATGCAGTTTTTTCCTTGTCCTTGGGGTCTATTTCTACTTGCCAGTAGCCACTCTTCAGATCAAGCGTGGTAAACCACTTCATACCAGTCAGCGTATCCAGTGTGTCATCGATCCTAGGCAGCGGGTAGCTGTCCTTTTTCGTGACGTCGTTCAGTCGTCGATAGTCCACACAGAAGCGCATACTGCCGTCCTTTTTCTTTACCAGGACCACAGGAGAACACCATGGACTCGATGAAGGCTCTATAACACCGTCCTTCACCATTCCCTCAATCATGGTTTCTACCTCTTTTTCTCGTGCAACTGGCAGTCTTCTTGGTCGCTGACGAATAGGTAACTCGTTACCTGTATTAATCTGGTGCTGAACAAGTCCAGTTCTCCCTATGTCAGCATCATTCGAAGAGAAAATGTTGGCATACTGAAGTAACATCTTCTTAGCCTTGTCCATTTCTCCTTTAGTTAAATCGCAGTTTTCCAAAAGTGTTGACACGTCAAATTTTGAACTGCGAATTTCAATTCCGGTAGGCACATCTTGCAATTGACGCATCCAGGCTACTTCCTCGCAAGTGCCGATAAAGGTGCCCTTCTTAATCACTTGCTCCTGGTCACTTGGATTCAGTATGCGTACTGCTGAGATGTTGGTGGCCTTGACCAGAGTTCGTGCCATTTTCCATGGGAAGTCATTGTTCACCCTTTCTATTAGAACACTTCGACCTTTGTTTCCAGAATTTCGTGGCAAACAAATTGGCACAACCGTTTCTGATCTGCGAGGAAGAATAATCTTCTTCAAGCAGTACACTTTTCCTGATGGTGCACCTTCCATGAAGACTTCCTCTGAACCACATTTCAGTACTCCTTGATCAACGTCGATCTCACAACGATATTTCCGCATGAAGTCCAAGCCCAAGATGCAATCGTCCACTATGTCGGCCACGATGACATTCTGCTTGTAAAATCTGTCACCCAATTTTAACTCCACCTCCTTCTTGCCTCGGACGTTTATGTGCTGACCGGTAGTTGTTAGTAACTGTATACGGTCGTGCTTATTGAAGTAGTCCCCAAGAAACCGACTTGCTAGTTTGGAATTGACGACCGTGTGAGATGCTCCAGTATCCAACGTCAGTTTGCATGGTGTTCCATTGACTTCGCCTTTGATGGTCAGGCTGTTCCCGTCATGTGCTTGCGAGATCAAGATTCTCGGGGCTTTTTCAATACCAGCCAGCACCCGCCCCTCAGTCCTGGCATTTACTCGTTTCCCTGCTGTGGCTGGGCAGTCACTTCAGCCACCCTTCCCTGCTTATCTTCTCTCGGGATGTTGCGCTTAGGACAACTTGACCGAAGATGACCCCTTTCTCCACAAGTGTAGCACCTAGGATTATACCCTTGTGGGCGGTCGCGTACAGGTGATGCTACAACCTCCCTGACGCGGTGCGTTCGGTGGTCTTGCCTCACTGCCTCTACTTCTAAGGCATGGGCCAAGGCGTCCTTCAAGGTCTCATGATGCCCAAGTCTCACGGCAGCTCTGACTTCTAAGTCACGTATTCCATCAACGAACGCCTGTACCAGATTTCCATCAATCAGCGCAGGGGCAGACTGGTAGGCTTTCCGAACGAGTTTTTCAACTTCCAGAGCCCACTGCTGTAGGTTCTCGGCACTTCGTTGAAAACGGTCCTTCAACTTGGCACGGAATACGTGCTCCAGGTGCGCGTCGCCGTATCTGGACTCCAACGCCTCCAGCAGCTGCTCGTAGGTAACGTCCTTGCCGAGCGCCTCCAAAATAGTCAGGGCCTGGTCTCGGAGGCCCAAGGTGAGCGCGGTCATGGCTTGTGGTTTTGTCCATCCATTAGCCTTCATGACGGCCTCAAACTGTATTTTGTAAGCCGACCACGAAGATGTGCCGTCGAAGTGTCGGAGGCACTTTAAAACCACGCGAAGAAGGTGTAGCAACCACCGAAACTACAGTTCCACCTTCAGTCTTCAGTTCGCTCAAAGCCTTCTGCACCCCAGCAATCTTAACTTCGGCCTCCGAGATGCGATTCTCGTGCTGGTGGACCTGATCTTTCATCACTTTCAGGTCCTTGCCGAAAGTTGCATGAAGATCCTTTATGAGGATCATCTGCTCGTCTTGGCGGCGGACTTGCTCCTCCTGGCGGCGGGCTTGCTCCTCTTTGTCTTGCTGCAACTGCTCTTCCAACCGGCGAGCCTGCTCCTCTTGACGGCGAGCCTGCTCCTCCTTGTCTCGCTGCAGTTGCTCCCGTAACTGGCGTCCCTGTTCCTGCAGCAGCGCCATTAAAGTAGACAAGTCTGGCGCCACTGATGCTGAAGAAACTCCAGATGGGCCAGCGACTGGCTCTGACGTAGGCTGGACACCACCCGGTGTCTGTGTCGGAGAATCTCCAAACCGCCTTTGGTCCATATCCTGCTGTCGCTGGCTTCTGGTACGGATACCCTCCGTGTCGTCCTTTGGTAGAATTGGCATAATTTATCTCTCACTTCTGACACCAATTTGTTACGAGCTGGGTATGAGATAAATTAATTACTACCGATTAAACAACACAATAACTTTATTAATCACAAAACAATCAAAACTCAATCACAAATACACTACTGTTTACTATTCACTTAGATATCGCACTTGTAGTTCACTTGGATTCGCTTCGTTGTGTCGCTAAAACAAGACTGCCGGTCGCGGCCCTGAGCGCTCTATTTATACTCGCCAACAGACACACCAGAATAACCACGAACATTCGAGAGGGTCATAAAAAACACAATGGAAGTAGGTACGTAGGTAATAAAAACAGTAGGTATAACCTATTTATACAAAACAAACAAATATGAACCTTATGCCCTAGGCGTACGGTCGAAATTCTAATGTCTTTTTACAAATAGGTCGCGAGTTTGTACCTACCTACCTTTAAAACTAATAATAATAGAATGCTCTCGAACTTCTAACGTACACACACTGTAATCACGTGCTTTCTCGAATGTTCTAGTAGGTCCGATGTAACAATAGTTTCGGTAGATTATCTTAGTGAATTATCATGATACCTACCTATTTGATTATCATATCCGTGATAAATATCATGAATCACTTAACTATATGTATAATTAAAGATTCTAAAAGATTGCTACTAGATGACATCACATTCACTGCGATAAAAACATACACCAATTTAAAATCACAACGTCTTTTATTTTGACAGTGAACTACCTGTTTACATTGAGCATATCAAACATTATGTGGAACAATAGAAACCCTTTCATAATAAAGAGGATTCTGATGCATGTGTGTATTACGCAATCGTAGATGTAGGTAAATATTTATAAAGTTCTAGTATGAATGGGAAAAAACCAAAACCAATCTACAATTCTGTAACTAAGTAGATACCTAACCGTTTTTCAAGATGCTTTACCAATTTCAATACCTTCCAGCTTAGCTGGTTTATCTCCGTGTGGATTACGATAAAAATAAGTAGGTAATTTAACGAACTTGTTTAAACAAAAGACGACTCATTTTGTTTCGTAAAAAAAGTTGGAAGAAAATGCTATGGAAATGAAAATGTCAATGTCTCCCTCGACATTCAAACAAACTATCATATAAATGAAGAGATTTTTAAGACTCCGACCGGAGAATGCTGCCTGACGATGTTGATACAAAGGAGAGGAGAGATAAATTCACTTTTACCTATAGCGTTCTTGAAAAACTGGAAATATCAAATCTAGTCTCACGTCTGCAACGAATTCCGCACTGGGCACTGCATGAGGGACCCAAATGCGCGCTGCTTCGGAAATTTCTAGTTTCTACACTTTCTAACGTAGGTACGTTTAGAATAAGTTATGCGCGTTTCAGTTTCAGGTTAGTTTGTATAGCTCCTCCCAAATTAGGTGAAAGGTAATTAGGTTAAGTGGGTAGGTGACAAATCGCTCGGGATTCTCTCTGGTTCAGGCAGAGCTTTAGTCGCCCTTTTAGTCAAAGACTATCCTGTGGGTGGGCCCTACCTTTAAAAAAAAGATATTATTAATCATACCGCGGAGGAGCTCGTGATAAATAACAGCCGCTCGGGTCGATCTTCAGGTTAAGCCGCGCTTGCCCAGGTTGATCCGTGGACCGCCCATCACATTCCGGTTTTCGTTATAAGGCCCGGCTGTCATTTGTAGATCTTTGATCGTCGTTACAAGTAGGTACCTAGTCAGTCTGGCTCGAAAGTCTGACAACCAGTCTTACTGAGGGGTATCTTATTACCAACAGTACTAATTGGGTTGTGGAAATCTGATAGGCAGTCGCTCCATGTAAATTACTGGTTTAGTGATGCAACGAATACGAATATTCGTATTCGCCGAATAGTAGACATTTACCGAATATTCGTATTCGGCGAATACTAATACGAATATTTAATTTATCGCCAACTGCTGATCCACTGGCCTTTTGGCGAGAAGATGTCCATTTTACAAGTCTGAAAAAACTCGCCCAAAAATATTTTTCACTGAAGCCATGTACAGTCGCCTCGGAAAGACTTTTTTCAACGGCTGGGAACATCCAGACTGAAAAAAGAAATCGCCTAAAACCAGAATCTCTATAAATTTTAAGTTTTTTAAATAAAAATTTGCCTGCTGTATATTTTAATTAATAGAAGAGTAAAAAAATAAAATATATAAGTATTTTATTACCATGGCGAGATAATCGTATTCGTAAAAGTAGTATTCGTTGCTTCACTAATCCGGTTAGACCCAACACGGTCGGCTCTAGAAGCCGACCCCAACACAGTTAGGAAAAGGCAAAAGGCTAAGCAGATGATGATACCACTGTGGCTGGGCTCGTTCTAGTTGGTGAATAAAGTAATGAATCATGATACAAAGTTCCATAAGGATAAATAATAATTATGGTAAGACAAGCAAGTCTTATTCAAAAAGGATAAAGTAAGTAATTAAACATTAATTTTGCTAACTTAGGGAAATTAAGTAACTGCTATTAAATTAATACTTATGTACTTGCTAGGAATGAATTGCTAATATTATTTATCATTAAACAAAAACATACACACTGTGTACTTCGGTACTTGCAACAAAGTAGGCTATCAAACTCGGACGTAGCTGTTTATTTATTTAATTAAAAACAATTTGAATAACTTGTTATATGTATGACATAGATGAACAGTTTTAATTTATGCAACTTGATACATAGGTACCTACCGTGCGTGTTACATTATATGCAGTCGAGGTTACTATGTACCTGCATTCATGTAGCTTGGACCCGGCTCCCAACACAGGCGCGAGCGGACCTCTATTTTTCATTTTTACGTATCGTTTTATTTTATGAAATACTAAAAATGTAATTAGATATGAATATGAGTGAATAAACGAAATAATTCGATAATGTATAAAGTATGTGTACGTGGATAATCCGCCATCATTGGCAAGAAGCCCAACACAGTAAAATAATGACCTCAGCAAAGATGCATGTATGTCATATTATTGTACCTACTATGACGCCATATACAGCTGCGGAGATTACCGGAACGAAATACGCAGCATAAATAAACAATAAAGACAAGTATAGGTAAAGGAGGTATAACATAAGCGTTCAGTAAAATATCTCCGCTTTTATTTACTTCATTATCATTTAAACACGCAATCATCTTCGCGCACTGGAGTTTCATTTTTCAGTTACCTACACTGAATTTATTTTAACCGGACTGAATTGCGCTAGAAACTGAATTCCAATGTTTCACAATCAAATTGTTTTGTTTCTTTGTTTAAAAAAGCATAATGTGGTGCAACTTGGTAAAGGAAATGCTACTTTGTTTGTTGGGTCTATATTGGCAAGGACACTGATCTTTAGGGGCCAATGACCTGACTTAGATAATATTAGTCGGCTTATGTTTAACTTACCACCAGATATAGTAACAAATAGCAGACAAAAATAGTAAATGATCACCAAAATGAAACTCGCATTTTAATGTAAAATTATAACCAAAGTTTTAACACTTTGCTATCCTATTTAAGTAAAATGACTCCAAGTAAATCATGAGTAACCCAAAAATAGTAAATGATCACCAAAATTAAACCAACATTTTAAAGTAAAATTATAACCAAAGTTTTTAAATTTTGCTATCCTATTTAAGCAAAATGAGTCCAAATAAATCATTCTTATCCCAAAAGTAGTAAATGATCACCAAAAGTAGTAAATGATCACCAAAATTATACCAGCGTTTGAAGATAAAATTATAATCAAAGTTTTTACATCTTGCTATCCTGTTTAAGTAAACTGACTCCAAAAAAAATCATTATTTTTATGTGCCATAATAATTATTAGACATAATATTTAAATGGCATAACAAGTATTAGACAAACTTATTTATTCTGTGCATGGTTTTATTTTCTGTGCATGGTTGATGGTGGGCTAGGTCGACGGAGCCCCGCTTCGCGGGGCTCCTACTTCTGTGTGGTTTATAAAAAAATAACCACAAAGGGGATGGCGGGGTCTATTCGCTCGCTTTGCTCGCTCACACGACCCCGCCATCCCCTTCTAACCTAACCTGTCCGAGTCGGGGTGCCCTAAAGTCCCAATTGCAACCAATTTCTCTTGATATAAACAACCGTTACACACCCAATGTCGATGGCAAATTATGTTATGGCATATCATAATTGTGGCATGTGATAATTAGGGCATGTGATAATTAGGGCTTACAATTATTATGACAAACGATGTTATGGTAAGTGACTTTATGGGAAACAATGATTCTGGCAAGTGACTAATATGGCAAATGAGTATTATGTCGTATGATATTATGGCTGTTGACTATTATGGCAAATGATATTAGGGCAAATAAAATTCGGGTAAACGGCGGTATACCCTGGGGATCGTGTCCGGGCGAGCGCAGCGGCGGCGGCGTTTGCGGTGCGGTGCGGGAGGGGATTGCAACCCGGAGACATAACTATCATAATACTTTATTTGATAATATGCCTACATTTTATGGCAATCACAGTGATTTATTTAGGCAAAAATAATACATTAATTTGGTCGTCAAGATTTGGTGATCATTTACTAAATTTGGTAGTCGAATACAATTTAAAGTGGAGTCGTGACTAAAATAGCTGGTACTATTGTATTTTTAGACTTAATTTTTCTGGTGTTAAGTAGATATTTTTGGTTACAAAACTAAGGGTATCAAAGCATTTTATGGTGGTCAGTATATTTATCCCCATATTAGTCTAGCCATGAGTCCTAGCTAGCTGTTTGGAGGATCTCGTCTTTGAGACATCAACAATTTTGGACTAGACATAGTATTTCACTTTAAATGCCCATAAACAACAAAGTTGAAAGGCGTAACGGATGCTTTAATGAATGAGAAAAAAAAACAATGTTGTTAAAAATCTCAAAACATTGGCATCAATCGAAACTTTGGTAGGTACCTATTTATGCAACAAACGTCTGATAGATATCAGCCTTGCCAATGGACGCGAAGGTGCAGACGAAGAAGGGAAATATAAGTCTGTCTGACGTATTGCTTCTTGTTATAGAATGGACGAATGGCCTCACACAAAATACTTCCACGTAAGTGCATCAATGATTATGACGCTTCAGGTCACATCAGTTACTGTTTACGATCCGCGCATTATCGCTGTAACACCAGAATAAGCGATAATGGAAATAACAACTAGCGTGATAATTTTAATTCGTACACAGGGCTTGATTTTAGCATTAATGTTTGACGTAAAAACCCATTGTTATCATCTATAATAGTAGAGCCAATTTTTCCAACTCTTATCTCAGTAAGTATTTCGATAAATATATTTAGCTTAGCGTGAGTACCTTTTGTTTATATAAATCACTAGCGGACGTCACGCGGTTTCACACGCGTAATTCCCGTTCCCGTGGGAGTACGGGGATAAAATATATCCTATGTTACTCGTGGATAATGTAGCTTTCGAATGGTGGAAGAATTTTTAAAAACGGTCCAGTAGTTTTTAAGCCTATTCATTACAACCAAACAAACAAAGTTTATAATATTTTTCCTCTTTATAATATTAGTGTAGATTGGTTTAATCTACGCGATTAGAAAAGAGTTTCTAAAGGACTAAGCTATGTTTAAAACTTGACCGAATAGACCAAACCAATGCTCGGTTAAAGCAACAAAAAAAAAAGTAAAGTCAACGTTTCGCTGGTCGTTGATTCATAATCCGAAGGTCGGTATCTGATTAGGTGAAGCGTGGGTAGTAGCGATCTGAAACGTCACTTAGTACCCTTTTCAGACTATTTTCGAGACAAGAACACGATAAATAATGACGTGTCGGCACAAATAGCTGTGTTTGCTCAACTGCTATGATAAGTAATTCGTTTGAGGCAGGTGCAAAAACGTGACTTGTTAGTAACGATAACGAAATTGCTAACAATTCCATGAATTTGATACTACGAGTATTATAATTAGTTTGATATAATTTGCTGAAAGCCAAAAAATGGGCGCTTTGTGAGTAATCTACTAAATAGCTTAATTCCAGTGGGCGCAGTGGCAATATAATTTTATTTGGTAAACTGCGATAGAGCGGCTTTTTATTGAGTTGAGACATTCGATTCTGAAACATTTCTCCGACATTCGTTTCGCCGTTGATCGGTTCACCGACAGAACGATTCACTTTTCATTTTTTCTCCGACAGAACTTTTCAACGACGAACGATTCGCCGACAGAACGATTCACTTTTCATTTCTTCTCCGACAGAACTTTTCAATGACGAACGATTCGCCGACAGAACGATTCACTTTTAATTTTTTCTCCGACAGAACTTTTCACCGGCGAGCGATTCGCCGACACAACTGTTCATCTGCTCCTGGGTTATAAAACATAGGTATTCGACATGTAGACCTGTTTCCGTTTAGCTCCCTTTTTTTTAGGATGGGAAATCATCAAATGACTTCTCCCACTCTGGGCGGAGCGGGAGGGAGTGTCAGACTCTTACTGACTAAAACCCATCCATGTTCCTTCCTCGCCCTGTATGTTCCGGGGCCGCTCATCTCTTTCGAACAGGCCCGCAACCCCGGCAGGCTTCGGCCCTTGCGGGCCCCTCTCCTTATGCTGACATCTCTTTTAGGCGCGCGTGGAACACGAACGCGCCGTCGACACGGCCTGTCGTCGTCGTTAGACGGACGGACGGCTAGCTAGCCCATAGCCAACCGTCCACAGGCCCGCAGCTACGGTGGCCGGTAGCCACGACGTGGCCCCGACGCCCGGTGCGTCTCCCGCGGCAGCCGGGAAGAGAGGATCTCTCTCTCTCTCGTTCCGCCACCTCCTTCGCTAGCATGACTGCTTCGCAGAAGGAAGTGACGGCTTCCCATTCCGTCTCGCTCCGGACCATGGATTGAACCAGGGCCGGACGCGAGAGATCGCCGCTACGAGGACACGGCGGTGCTCCGCCCACGCAGGGTAGACTTCCACCGTGTGCTCCACCGTGTCCTCCGGTCGATCCTCGCAGTGGAGACACCCGGGCGTTTCCTCTCGCCCGATTCGGTGCAGGTACCTCCCGAAACATCCGTGTCCGGTGAGGACCTGCGTCAGGCGGAAGGTGAGGACGCCGTGTCGCCTCTCCAGCTACTCTTCAAAGAGGGGACCGCCACTATCGTGGCGTGCCCTCCGTTTAGCTCCCTTAGGTGGATATTGGTACTTACAGAGATGTATGAAAATAACATTTTTTTAGAAAAATGCATGTTTTATTCGGGCTAGGGGCGCGGGCGAGGTGTCCAGAGACGGGCTAGCGAATTTTGGAATAAAACTTGTTAGGTGCCGAACAAAAATTTTGAGTTTTGGTCAAAAAACCAGTTTTCGAAAGAAACAAATTGGAATTTCACCCCACAACCTGGAGACCGGGACACGGAACGCGGACCAGAATTCAGGGAAGAAGGGTGAGGACTATTGCAACTATAATCTAAATTGAAATGTGAAAGAAAATTTGGAAAAACCATTAATTTTAAGGAATTTCTCTGAAAATAAGGGATGGAGTTCAGACGCGCGTGTGCGCACGATATGGTCAGAACACAGGCGGACGCCTAGTTTGGTCTAGAAAAGCCGAAAACAGCTTCAAAATCGCACGTCTAGAATAGAAGATATCAACGTTTTCGTTTTTGACTGGCTCTCTTAGGTGGATTTTGGTACTTACAGAGATGTATGAAAATAACTATTTTTTAGAAAAATGTATGTTTTATTCGGGCTAGGGGCGCGGGCGAGGTGTCCAATGTTTAATTTTATGTATTAGTATTATATTGTATTATTGATTGTATGTCCAGCAGTGGACGTCTTTCGGCTGAGATGATGATGATGATGATGATGATGATTGATTGTATTTTGTGTGTATTTGTGTCAGTTGTGTCGGCGAATCGCTCGCCGGTGATAAGTTCTGTCGGAGAAAAAATGAAAAGTGAATCGTTCTGTCGGCGAATCGTTCGTCATTGAAAAGTTCTGTCGGAGAAAAAATGAAAAGTGAATCGTTCTGTCGGCGAATCGTTCGTTGTTGAAAAGTTCTGTCGGAGAAAAAATGAAAAGTGAATCGTTCTGTCGGTGAACCGATCAACGGCGAAACGAATGTCGGAGAAATGTTTCAGAATCGAGACATTCACTAATCTCAAGTTGCAATAACTCGCTTTTGTTGGCTACCTCTAGCAGATTGCCATGCCATGCCTTTACACTATCTACAAGCCCACATCCCGACCCAACTGCCCTTCTAATGTTTAGCAAAGGTTAAGCCACTTTTAGACAAAATAATACTCTAGAGCTCCTCACAAAGAAATGGAAGATAGATCTAGAATAATGTGTATCAACCGTTTCCACATTAATATGGGTAACGAATGGAACAAGTTTCGTTAATTTAAAACCAAACCCATCGAGTAAAAACTTGTCTTTTGAATGTCATTCCAACTATGCATTAGGCAATCGACTTGGATGGGAATTTCTGGCATCGTTGAAATTGAAACCATAGAAGTACAAAAACGGCCATTTTCCCGAGTTAATAAACGCTAATCTGAGTACAATCTTGGTACACGACGTACTTACTCACTAATAAGTAACACCAATGGTGCCGATTCTCTTGTCACAAATTTCTCTAAACTAGACTAAAAATCACTAAAATTTAGTTTATTCCTGTCAAACGACGTTTCCTATTCTGAAATTGATTAAAATGACATAACTTAAATCAATTATAGTTTGACAGCACTAAGTTATTCAATTTAGTGAAAATGGCAATTTCGCCATTCTGAAATTGACGTTTTTCACCTAAAACTTTGATTGTCAAACTAAATCAGACTATTTTTAATCGAGACTAAAAAGATGTGGAATAAAATTAGTTGTCATGAACTAAAATTTACAAAGCAGATTTCTCTCGTTTTTCTTGAAAGTTTGGATGTGTTTGAGTTCAGAATGGAAGCTTATGTGATTGCAGCAGTTGTCGATTCGGCAGAAAGGTAAATTTAGTGTTATTTTATTATGATACAATACGAAATGCATTCATGAAAACTTACAAGGGAAATCCGCCGATAAGACGACCCACTGACCAGGATTTGCGTACTAAACATCTAATGCACATGCTACTTTACATACACTTCTCATAATCAAAGCCCCTTCCAGGTTTTGTGTAATAACTAATAAGAAATAACTATGTTTTAGAAACTATCAAGAGAGGATTCAATTGGAAAGATAAGAGCAATCCAACGCATTCCAAATGGCAGAGAAGAAATTCAATAAAAAGACACCTAGATCGGGGGCACTTTATTTGGTGGATAAGCTGAATCCTCGTTTGGATGAAGGATTTATCCCCAAACACCTAAAGGTTAGAACGGTTTTGTGTCCTATATATTATATGTATGCAGTAATTCACTTGCTAAAACAAGTTAATTACTGCATACATACAAGGAACTGTAATTCAGTAAGAATTACATTTCCTGGATTTTGTTTTTGTCATAGTGACTTTTATTACGTGATACATTACACCAAGGCATTACTTATTAAAGAAATAAGTTAGTAAATAGTAAATACATGAGGAAAGATCTCAGTGGCTTCTTGGTAGGTCACTTGTAAACTTTATACCTATTGGGTATATCTATTAACTAAGTACATATAAAGTTTTATTTATTTTAGGAACGGATACCCACTATACAGTCATGGCTCATGATTCCCATGGTGGTGCCACGTACGGAAGGGGATGCTTCATTATATTGAGTGCCACTCAAGGGCAAGAAATGTGGTAGAAATGTGTAATAGGCGCCTAGTGAACAGAACCAGAAAATGCTACAAAAATTATTCTGGCATATTGCACCCTGTACAATTGGAAAAATTTGATTGTAAGTGTTTGATTTGATTTATATGTAATTCTGTTTTATTTGTTTTCAAAATAAGAAATCTAATTAAGTGTATCTTTGCAGATGAAGAAGACTTTAATGTCACCGAGCATAGCGAGCAGAGTGCTATTGCGGAGGATACCTGCACAGATTTCCTTGCTGATGCGTGGAAAATTCAGCAATCACTTGTCACTTCTTTTAATTAAATGAAACATTTTATTTCTTTAATGTTAAAATATTTATTTTCTCCTTAAACCTTAATCAATCAATCAATCAATCAAAGCATTTATTTCAAGTAGGCCAGTTACAGGCGCTTTTGAATTGTCGAAACAAAGATAATAATTAAATATAGCTACAGTCCCAGTCACAAGACATAAAAACTGTGAAAGTACTGTAGTTGCCCATTCCCTAGCGTAGATCTCTATGGAGAAGAACGGGCAAGAAACTCCATGGACACTCTTTTAAATCATAATGTTGTTACAAAATCTTGGTTACATCATTCCTGTTGAGATGGTGCATTATGTGAGAACAATGTAGCAAGATGTGCACGATAAAAGTGTCCATAGGTAAAACTAACAAAAACAATTCAAAAATAAAATTATTAATTAAAAAATAAAAACAAAAGCCGTGGCAACCAAGACCAGACCAGTCCCAACCGACAGCGCCCGTTCACGAACATGACGCATGTATCAGCACCATTCAACTCAACCATTTTGAAGGGAACTAAATGACCCGACACACTCGCCACCATCAGCGGGACATTTGAGTGAGCATGACATACTCTTAACCGCCAGGGCACATTCAAGTCAAAAAATAAAAACGAAGGTTTCCAGCGAATGATAGCATTCTAGTACATGGCACTCACACAATATGGGATATGAGGTTATATAATACTAAAGATATTGAATTTATACAATGCAAAGATAGTTGTACAATCTTCAGCAGCTCCAACAATTAACAAAAAAGAGTAGCGATCATGAATCACAAAATAGAAACCGCATATTTAATACATGTTTCTGGATAACATGCGTTGAATGTCATTGGGATCTGCCCCTGCTGGTCCTCCACTAGTAGCCCTGATGGAATCCCTCGCCTTTCTTGCCTTTGTTTTCAATTTTGTCACCCACACACTCCAAATCTGTTGAAATTAAATAAGTTTAGAATACATGAAAATTATGCATGTTCTTATCCAATCCAGTATAACATTTCATCTTACTGAAACAACTTACATTGTTGCCACTGCTCTCAATACTCAATACGTTTATTGCATTCCACAATACTTTGGGATCAGCTTGATTTTCTTCTTGTTTTACCTTTTAGAGTATATACTAGTATAGTGTACACAAGTACCTATACGTTACTTTACTACTACTCGTAAACGAATCGAACATCAAAGAGTATTTATTTGTTAATTAATTATGTTAACCGACCAACAAAATAATAATATTATTGACGTGTGACATCTGACATGACAATCAAAACAAAGATAGGGCTTTCCTTCCAAACGCCGACGAAAATAACGGTTATTTTCAACTACAAAACCGAACATATTTTTTTAAGATCAAATTTTTATTTATTAATAAGCTAAAATTAGACTGAAATAAATAACAGGGCAAATCATGCTACCTCATAGATTTTTAAACACGGCAGTTTTGTCGATTATGATAAAATCATAGGTTTTAATCATATTGAAAACCGAAAAGTTTCGCCAAAATTTTAAGTCATTTCCGATTTCCAACCCTAGCAGGATTACTATGGTCACAGATAATAAAAACTGAAAAATAAATATTTTACAACAATAATGTTTTACGCACTTATAATACTCCCTGTATTTCATTAATGATTATTGATAAACAATTTTAAATAATTGTTTGATTTCACTAGGGTTTTTTTTTGCAATTCGGATCATTTCGTTCACTTTCAT
The DNA here is from genome assembly GCA_916618015.1 of Xestia c-nigrum. Lineage (NCBI taxonomy): Eukaryota > Metazoa > Arthropoda > Insecta > Lepidoptera > Noctuidae > Xestia > Xestia c-nigrum. Next base: position 3,510,124 of record OU745245.1, on the reverse strand, counting down.
TCAGTTTTTATTTTAATCTCCGACAAATCTTAGTCTATGGTCTATTCAATTTAGCAATTGTCAAACTCGATTTTAATTGTGTCAAATCTAAAACTAAAATTAGAGAATTTTGTTTTCAGAATAACTTACCGAAACCAACTAACTAAAATTAAGAAATTTTAGTTTTAGTTTAAGTTAGTTCGGTGTACAAGAGAATCGGCACCAATGTCGGTAATTGATAAGACATAAAATAAAAACAAACGCCTTAGGAATTGATGACGTAATAGATATTGTTTCGCATCTTGCAGCATTTAGAACACAGAGTACCTACTTATTGATTTGGAAGCTTCCTAATTAGTGGTCAGATCGGAGCGTAATTAGCCAGTTCGGAATAATATTAGCTCAAGTTATCAGCAGGTTTAACTAGGTTACCTGTTACCTATGTTTGTAAAGGGTCACGAGTTCACGACCTCGCAGATCGATACTGCCATGTCTGACTATCCCTAAAGCCATTAGTCACATTCTATTTTATCAATCATAGCTACTTACGTGGGTGTGTGGTATTAGTTTTACTTTGTAAATGCTTTGTTCAAAGCTTGAATAGTTTTTGGACTTAGCTGGACTCATTCATCCAGCCTTAGGAAGCTGATTAGTTCGCATCATTAGGCGACATTCGTCAGATATTTCAAAATAATCTTCTTTTGTTTTCTTTAGAATGACGCCACTCATGAAGCCATATTGCCAGGCGGTATCAACACTTGCCCTTGTAAAATTAACTCATGACATGAAACAACGCGCCTCATCTATGAATAGACCCGTCTAATTCTCACAGTAATGTGAAAACTGCCGCAGGTTCATAGTTCACAGCTAAATGGCAGATAACAATATGTGCTTACGATAAGGCGACACATAGATTTGCTTTCAGGAAAACAGGCAAAGAGATTAAAGATATTTCATAATACACACGGTCAACAAACCAGCGAAACAACAATAATGCGAGTTGAGAACTAAATGGTTTTACTACGCACTGTCCTAAATTCTCCGCTCATAATTTGGATCATTCACAGTATGACTAATGTGGAAGGATCGTTATCATCGAATCGTTAATGACACTCGCAAGGCTTCAATACAGCCAATTAGTATGTAATGTGTGTTCACGTGCACTTGGTATGAGTGGCCCTGTTTTGATTCAAACCTGTCTGTCACCTGTCACGCACAATTACAATAATGGGCCATTCATGGATTTTATCGGTCATTTTTGTAATGGAGAATCAATTAAGCGTTTTGTTTAGCTGCTGTTGATGTTAATGATAATGATTACCCCGTCTACTAAACCAAAGAAGTGAATATTCTTGTTAGGGGAATATAGAGCATCGCATAATTAATTAAGAAACCATAACAATAATATCCATGGACGAGCCATTGGCCACTGTGTCCAAAGTGGAGAACGGTAGGGAGTTGGTTTATTCCATATAGGCATCTTATCCAAGGTTACAACACTTAGTATGTAAGGGAAAAACAACAATATTAGGTACTACCTATTACAGCGTGCGAATCGGAATAAGCCTACATTTATAGTCAATACTGCTGGATACACATATGGGAAGTATGTAGAGTTAATTCGTGCTATGTACAGTCAATAAGAGAATGATGATGACACATACATACCACACTTATTAGATAATTATTTAAATGAATGCCTAAGAACAAGATGAAGAAACCTTGACACACCGAATGTGTTCGAGACGATGTTGTATCGCTTTACATGCTGGTCCTGTCCTGGTAGACTACGAACCGGTTGCTATTTCAATATCAGTGTAATAAACTCGTACTTCTTCATTACTAATTTTTAATGAGCTTTTATTTGAACTAGCACGAGCAACACACACGTGTTGACTATTTCATGATTATTTTCGTATTTGAGTAATTTTCACGGCGTTTAAATTATTTTTTCAAGTGAGGAATTAATGTTTTCTTGGCACGATTCGTACATGCGGTCGTGGACTTTTCGGTGAGTGTCCAAGGACTTTTAAATGTTAGTCAACATTTACACTAAACACCACGAAAAAATTATGGGCAAATAAAAGTTGACTAAGTTGATAATAAGAAATTACGTCAGCAAGAAGTCCAATTACATCTGCTATATTTTTTGCGACTGTTTGAAACAGAACATTCGATTTTTTCGTTCAGTTTCGGAACTAAACGATAGACAAGCCGCTACATTTTATAAGGCTACTCAAAATCTGGTTACAAAACAAAATTTTCACCCAAAAGTTGTTTTGACAAAGATGTCGGAATATGCAATTACCAACTTATACTGCTGGCTAATGCCAATCTTAGATTCTTTAAGATTCTTAGCTTTCTTACGTTACTGATATATTATGTGTTACTCTTACAGGACCACTGGTTTAAAGGAAAATCAAAAATAGGAGTTATTTCAGTATTTATTTGACATGAGGATGTTAAGTGTTTACCTAAGCACAACACGAAAGATCTCGTAACATTATGTACAAAAAATAAAGCATAATAATTAACATCTAATAAGTTACTAAGAATTAGGAAATATAAAATGACAGCCATAAAACAATCACAAAATTAAAGAGAGTACTGATATCTTATGTTCTGGGTTCTGGACTGTTGTCTTAGGCATAGTGGAAGAAGATTCCGACGAATCTCAAGACGTGATCGTTTCATTTGCTTCCAAAAGGCATATCCAATTATTTATAGGAACAAAATATGTTCCTGAAACAATCATAACTCTAGTCTAATCTTAACAACAATACAGTGCTTGTAGAAGCGTGATCAACACTCAAATCGTTTATACGAAAAATATATATACTTGTTGTAAAAGTGATTTGTGTAAAGCTGTACAAGGTAAAACATTTATCATAATCGCTTGTGGTCAACGGACTAACTTTAGTTAACGAAAACGAAATTATGAAAACTAAAATTAAGATCTGAACATAAGATTTCAGGTGACTACCTCTACAACTAGGTATTTCATTATACATATATAAAAATATTGCATTAGTTATTTACATTGATATAAAACTCTAATCCTCCGTTCTCAAGAACAATACCCTCGCCCAACCAAGTGTTTCTTTTATCACTGATATGACCGGACCACAATTTAAGGCAATTACTTGATAAGGGGAAATTCGATAATTACCAAATTATATATTTATTGGACCGGGGCTATAAGAGTGCGTCGTTACAGGTGACGAAGCCCCGTAATCCGGGGTCGTAGCTGTCGAACTAGGAGGGGAATCTATGGGCTTCGTAAGGGCGGGAGCTACGTACTCTGGGAATCGAATACTAGACTCCTCCTGCAGAGGAGCCGGGGGCGTGCAGCTCGGGAACGGACTTAACAACAAAAACGTACCAAAGGCCACGATTGATGCCATAATCAGAATAATAGTTCTAGCTTCGAAGCCGGCTCTTAGACCAGCCCAAGCGGCCATGTTAATGAGTAGCAGAAGGACCGAAACGCGAATGAGTCTCACGGCGGTCGAGTGGATCCTCCCACCGCCGACGCCGCTCATGTCGCTCGGACCGTACGCGAAAAACAGATTATGTTTATCGCCCACGTGTTTGAGCATCATGTACATCAAACCGAACGGCGCTATCAACGGACAAGCGAGGCTGTAAACCATTGTTATTGAGAAAATTGCTATGCTCCAAGCATAATGAACTCCAAACGGAAACTCGTAGAGAATGGCTCGCTTTACGTAGCTCTTCTCCGCCTTCGATTTCGACTGCAGCAAGTACCACACATAGAGGAACAGTTCGGGAAAGCGGATCAGTTCTAACGCTGTACCAATTAGGCCGGAGGTGATAACGTAATTGACGAAAAATGCGCCTTTGTCAGGCAAAAATACACAATCCCAGCGCATGCTATTGTTGTGGTCGATGGTCCACCTCAAAAATGCTTCCGCACTAACAAGTCCCAAAGAAGGTAGGATAAGAGTCATTAATAATAAAAATGATACAGTTTTAGTCATAATGGAGTAGTTCTGCTGAGACTTGGTCCAATGAGAGAGGAACTTATCAGAGAAGGCTACAATAGCAGGCATGACTGCAGCCATGGTCCAAAGAAGCAGCGTGGGGAGGAATTCAAAGATCACAGTACTAATTTTTCCTAGGGAATCTGGTTTAGCTACTGTTGTATTAAAAAGATTGACAATAATTGCAGGGGTTGTTAAGAAGAATAACACAATAAATAAGAAAAAGTTGACAACAATAGCCTTGAGGTACCATACACCAGGTTGTACACTCAGGTTTTCCCAAATAATGTCGGAGGGATTTGTTGCATGAGACAACACCCAACCATAATGCAGACTGAAGTTACTAATGACATGTTCAGCAAGCTGGTAAGATGGTAAAGTCAAGAACGCAATGCCTAGAGGATCATTCAGTACCATAGCTCGGCATCTCTTCGCTTCATCTTTCAACCGCTTCTCTTCGGCGCTGTAGAACTCCAGTGCATCCAGTTCAGGACCACACCATTTTGGCTTCACAGTAATCCTCTTCCCAGTTTTCTTGAAGTATGAGTCAGTGTAAATGAGAGCTTCGGTCACCATATCCTTACTCTCTTGAACTTCGTTTAGCGTATTGATGTTGTAAGCAAGGCGGAGATCCACTATTTGAATGTGAGGGAAGTTGTTTGCAAAATAAGCTCTTATTGTAGATTCATTTCTATCAGCTTTTGATATGTTAGTGATCATAATAGTGCCGGTCATAGATGTTGGCACTGGTTTACGTCCCGTGCACCTCCTCATTATCAGCACAGATACTGGTAGAAAGGCAATACTTATCAGAGTGTGCACCCATAGCCAGGTAGACCTTCCAGTAAGGTTTGACAAAGTGGTTCTACTAAATGTACTGGAATCCACATTTAAATTAGTGCCTTGGAAGTTGATAGGCAGAATAATGCCAATAGACACTAGTGTCACAATAAACATCAATGTTATTGCATGTCTTTGGAAGGAGAGGTAGTGGACAGCGTCAGGCCCGCACTTGGCCAGTATTTGCTCTCGGGTCAGACGGAATACAGCAGGCAGCCACGTAAAGAACCCTTCATCTATGTTGAGAGTGTCTTCGGTGCTGCGTCTCCGGTTCACTAAGGCATCGCCATCTCCACCGCGGTAGAACAAGCTGGTCCACCGGCTCTTAGTGCGCTGCACGAGCGCCATTCGGCCATAGTTCCATGCCGTCCGCCGCAGCACAGTGAACAAAGCGATCAGGAAAGTCCATGATACCAAATTCAGTATTAAAGTTTGTGGAATACCATTGTACGCGCCTGTTATTATCACATTTTGCGTTGTGTTCAATATCATACAACCCTCATCATCGGTACCGTTCGAGCTGTTCGAAGTTAAACTAAATGCTATGTTTGTAAAACTACTCATTTTCGATGTCGCAACACGGGCAGTCAGGCGTTAAAAGAGAAAGTATTTACATAATTATAGTTCCACAAATCCACAAAATGCACTGACACTTCACTAAAAACTTGGTACACCGTTGCACTCGAATTTCAATACCATCTGGAAATTCTATTGTTGTCTGATAAATTGGATCAAAAGATATCAAAATAAATGACGTTTCTCTGTTACACTGCTGTGCCGTTGCTGATGAAGTCACAGCAAATGACAGTTAGGTGACAGAATGTCCACAGATAAAATAAACGAAATGATTGTCGAGTCTCGGTTATTGTTCTGAAGTCTCGAGTCAATGAGTGTCAATACTTTGAAACGTTCCAACTACCGATTTCTTTTTGTTCATAACACACTGCCCGGTACTAATGAGAAAAAAAGAGATAGAAGAATAAAATGTCCTGGAACTGTCAAAGATTAGGGTAGTGACAGTTCTTAAATAAACGCGTTTTTAATTAAATGAATAACGCTATAGCAGTTACTGGAAGTTAACGTTATAAAAAAGACAATGCCTCATAATCATGTCTAACTAATAAGTTGACTTCCAATTCGGAAATATGAAATAAAAGCTATTTATTCTATTCAGAAGTAGAAGCATAGAATTTTTAAGTTATTCATATTACTTAAAGTAGCTGTACGGTATGATGTAAGCATAAATCAAAGTAGTCAGAAGTCTGCAAAAGTTTACTAAGATTCCACTTTGCCCGACCATTTACATATTTTCTCACTTATGAAAGAAATATACAGGGTGCAAGAATATGAACCCCGGAACTCGCTTGTGGTGTTTCAGATAATGCTAGTGAACAACTTTTGTTGGTAACTTTTGGAAATTCAATTTTTTTTTTAGTTTTACAAGTCCGAAAGGCATTGAAGGAGAATGGAGAGGCCTTTGCCTTGCAGTGAAACACGGTAAGCTGGACGCCTCAGATCCTACAGGAAGTCCCTTTATTAGCGAATTTCAGGAACTCGAAGAACAAAAGTTATTTAGTTTCATGGTCACTCGGAACACGGCAGGTCTTCTACCAGACCATACCAGACTATTACTGTCCCACTCCTGGGCACAGCCCTTTTCACAACAGAGATGGCACGAGTATTGATCACCACGCTTGTTCAAGATGGGTTGGCGGTTTCAGACTTTTATTAAACTATAAGTTCAGGTTTCATAACGATGTTTTTCTCGTATTTCCGTCATCGGTTCTAACATACTTCTTTTTTCTTAGCCTGTATTATCCCACTGCTAGACAAATGCAATATCAATAATTTATCAGTCAGAAAACTATAAGTTATTTTTGTCAACGACAACTGCGTATTACCTTAGAGCCACCCTTACAGTAAATTAATTGCTAGGCAGGGCTACCTAAGTGTGTTTCTATTTTCACAATAAACCAAAAGACTTTGCAAATTCATAACACAAAGTGTTTCTATCTTATTAGTTCTCTTCACCATAAATTATTAATATCTGAAGATCAAGTGGATCTTCTGATCAACCAAACTGATTCTGCATCTATTTGTATAATAGATCTATCTATAAAATAAAATAAAAACTAAAATAAATATCGCTGGACATTAACACCACCGCGAAAAAAAAAATCAGCCGTTCCCTACATTTTGACGAGTTATGCGAACATAAATGTAGGGAACAGCTGATTTTTTTTTCGCGATTTCACGGGTCGTCCCATAGAAAAAGTTGTTCAAAATAATGAGTACAATGACCCCTTTTCGGGTTTAGTATAAACAAAAAATAATGTTGTATACTTTTTTTTTGTATACTTATTATACATATAAACATCCACGATCTCGTAAATCACCTTCTTTCATTAGGATTGTGCCAAAAAGATTTGGAAAAAAAATTGAAAAATGGGAATCCGTTACCGCTATATAATTCCTCTCGTAGTTTTAGTTACGATAGGCGCTCTACCAATCAATCAGAAGTCGCAGCTCTAGAGCTAATGTCAGTTGTCAGTTTTGAAAATACCTATTCAATTTTACGTTTCGTTTTATGATGAATGAAATAGTTAATAATTTATTAAAAATTAAGCAATCATTTTTAAATGTTCTAGTTTTGTAAAATTAAATTAAATCTTTTTTTTATTAGTTTACTATATTTCGCAAGATTGTTCAATTCTTTGCAGATATTTTTATCAACAATTTGCAATGATTTAGTTCGTCTAACAGTTATTTCAATCAAATAATACTTTCTGTAATGAAAAGCCGTAAGAAAGAGACCACAATAAACAATGTATCGAATAGATGAGACAGATGCACCATACTTGAAATGTGGAAACAGAATGAATTTCTAAAATTCGTAACAAGTTCGACCGTTCGATTAACTTGTTTTGTGATAATTATTTTAATTTGATGACTTCTAACTTAACAATAAACAAAAAAATATGGCAGACTTCGACTGGAATAATTATTTGGAAGTGAATAAAACTGTCGCTATTCCTGAGGAATTATTTTCTCATGTAAGTTTCAATTATTTCTATGTTGTATAATATTTTTTTTAAGATTGTTATTTTATTTACTGAGTTGTTTTATTACTGTTTAGAAACAGTTCTGCTGTTTCTCCATCGTATTTGGTTAAGAAAACTATGATTGAATTATAGAAACATAAATTCTTGCAGGAAATTATAAAAATGATGTGTACCATCTCAATATTTCTATAAATAAACCATGCATATTTTTGCAATAATGCAGTTGTGTTTAGATAGTCTATGTAGGTGCCATAATAAGAGATTTTATCATGTACATAAAATCTATGTTGATGTTGCAAAACACTATTAATAAAAATATGAAACCATATGGCATTAAGTTCTTCACCAAAATAATAATATATTTTATATTATATTAGATTAAATGTTAAAAACAACCTTTTAATGTATAATAAAACAAGTAAACAAGAAAGTTTTAAAATGTAGCAACATATATTTATTTTTAGATTCAAATGAAATTCAAGGAAAAAGTAATAATTTACAGTTAACAATGAGATACTCATGTAGCAACTGGTTACTGGTCACATAATAATATTATAGTAGGTACATTTGATGAGTGCTGATGGTCAGTGTGATGTTTGAAATAAATTTGATGAAAGCAAATAAATTGTAGAATTAGATTAATTTGCAGGCAAAAAGAAACACACACAATAAAAATTGTTTAAATGAACCGAAACATTTCAGATAAAAAAATATGTAAAATGTAGGCACATTTATGCAAGTGCTTTTTCCATCTTTTCTTTTTAGCTGATTGGCCACTGAAAACACTATTTTAACTTTTTTTAAAACAACTAGGTACTTCTACTTATCTTGATGAAGAAATATCACTCCTATAGGCAGTGGGCAGTTATTCAGTAATCTGAAAATCTCATGTTATTTTTGGTATTCAATATCTTCCATGGCTTTTTCCTCCTCCATGCTTTGTATTCTCTTAACTTCATTATGAATCATTTGACATGTAAAAATACTCTGTAATATCTTTGTCTCACACCAATTTATTTTTTGTTTGGCTCATTTAAATATTCTTTATTTACTTAGACTGTTCAAGATAAAAAAAATCTGCCTATTGTTCTTAAAAGTATGTGCCCCATGAAGGTGATCCAAAACTTGGCCTTTATGAACTCATAAAAATATTTCCAATCAATACTATTTCTGTTGTTACAGGTGGAAACTAGTCTCTACAATGGCATCAAACAGGGCATGTTGCTAGAAGTCTGTCACAAGAACAACCCAGACATCTACTGGATAGCAGAGATCACCATGGTTTGCGGGCACCTCCTCCGGATCAAGTTCATCGGTGCAGGCAATGACTTCTGGTGTGACATATCCACTACAAAAGTCCACCCCCTAGGCTGGTGTGGGAAATATGACGAGCTTATAGAACCTCCAGATGAGATTAACGAAAAATATGGAGATACAATCATAGAAATTATGAAAAAGGCCTTATTAGATGGTCAATCAGTCTCCATAGAGGCTTTAAATAATAAGGGACTGTCCCCAATAGATAGAATCAAAGTTGGAATGAAAGTAGAGGTGCAGAATGTTATTGATCCGTACAGATATTGGATTGCTACGGTAAGCTTCTCATGTTATTAATGTTAGTACCTATTGCAATTGTTCTCACATATTTTCAATTTCAACAATAGGTTGCTATTATTATGTGGCTTTATGCTTCACTGTCTATAGTACCTATAATTATGAAATGTGCTGCACAATATGAACCCTTTGGACTAAACATATGATAAACCAGGAGACCAGGATAAGGTACAGTTCTATTTCCCATAGTTTAAATACTTATATTATTTTTTCTTGTAAAGAAATTAACCACTAATCTAGAAAATCTTTTGTATTTCGAGAGATATAAATGAGTTTCTGTTTACACTGAATAAATGCCTACTGGACAAGAAACTAATGATGCGGTAATTCCCCGCATGCGGCGGGCCGCCCGCAAAATCCTCGGAACAACATATTCGTTTTGAAATTTATTGTAAAGTAAATGAGCGGCGGGCATCCCCAAGCAGTTGACAAGCCTCATTTCAGACGTTAATCTGCATTACGAGTATGTAAAGCGATTTTGAAATCTATCGAGCTAAAAATCCTTCGTATACCCCCACCTACCTACCTACGGGATGGAGAAAATAGAGTTTCCTACGCAATTTGTTCAGAAGCCTCCAGATTGTTGTTTATTTTGTACTAGCTGACCCACGCAACTTCGTCTGCGTCACATAATGCTGGGGCTACACTATCGCGATAACGCGAAGATTTGCGTTGTCGCGACACGTCTGGCCAAAGAATTCGTCCTATCGCGATAAACTTCGCGAATACGAATGCCCTTCGCGCCGCTGTCGGTAAATTGCCGCACATCAAAGGGTTTTGTCGCGACAAAGTTCGTGTGGTTGGCTACACTTCGCACACTCTAGTTGACTGCGATACTCTGAGAGGTTTGAACGTGTTTGATTGAACTTTTTAATCACGGATTGGAATAATGAGAGGATAAGGAAAGATGTAGTAAATAATTGTTAGCCGTCATGTGATACAGCGCAACCGCCTCTTCCATGTTTTCCCGCAAATGAATTGTCGCGACATTTTAAATTATCGCGACAGTAGAAAGGTTTTTCCAAGTGTGGCCAATCACTTCGTCATAGAGCGAACACGAACTTTTATCGCGACAACGCGAACACGAATCTTCGCCTACAAGTCTGGCCGTAGCATAAGAGAGAAAAACGAAAGGAAAAAAAATCGCCGTTTTTTCAACATTTTTCATTCCTGCTCCGCTCCTAATGGTCGCAGCGTGATGTTATATAGCCTAAAGCCTTCCTCGATAAATGGACTATCCAACACAAAAATATTTTTTCTATTTGAAACAGTACTTCCCGAGATAAGCGCGTTCAAACAAACAAACTCTTCTGCTTTATAATATTAGTATAGATTGTTGTGTTTTATTCCTGCAGAATAAACAGTTTTCTTTGTTTCTATCATAAAATAATTTTAAATGAAAGTTCGTGTTGAATTATTACGTCGCGAGTTGAGACTATAAAACGTAATGATTGCTTTTCTAGCAAGCAAGTTAGGTATCAAATCAAATGCTTATTTTATTTAGTCAAATATAGCCATATAGGTACAAACGGAAATCACTCTTTTCTAGAAGCGAAGCCTTTGGTTGTAAGAAAAAGAAAGATTTGTCGATCTTTCATAAGTACATAAAGAAAGATCGACCTGAAATTCTACGAATCCTACTTGAATGAAACTTCTTGGGAAAACAGTTTTCCAGAGAAGTCTTATTTAGGTAGGTATTTCATTTTCCGAAAACTTGAAGTATTGCGAAATGATTTTCCTACCCTGTAGCAAATTTCTGAGAAGGCAACCCTCGCAACATCTAAGAATAGATTCCCCTATCAGTTGGGGCGTGTGGGTGGTGCTATGCTAAGGGCGATATCAAGGAATTATAAGACGGGAACCTCTTGTTCAGCCAAAGTATCCTGGATACATGTACCTATAACATGAATAAACTAAGTTACTTCGGGTTCAAAAATGTAGGCATATCGAATTTTTAATGATAGAACGAAGCTTACTCCTTTCCGTCAACGTCTTTTGGGAACGAAGAAGCAGGCTTTGAGTAGTGTTGTAGGTAAATACACTCAAACATTCATCTACTATACATACATTGAGCCAGTCACCTTAAAAGTCCCTTGTAACGCTGCGCGATAACTTCATGTTGAAGTACAATAGCTTTAATAAGACATTGTTTAATTAGCAGATTACATACCTACGTGACTTTATTCCAATATCTACTCCATTTATGACGTAAAAACAAGTCAAAGTAACCACATTATTGAAGCGTCTGTTCTATTGTGTAATAATTTGTAACGATCTGTAGGCATGTTGTTTATGGACTTTAAAAGATAAGAGCTTTCCGGAAAGTTGGACTTGTGTTGGAGGTTTATTAGGGCCTGCGCAGACGACAAAGTTTTGTCCGCCGCTGGATAGTATGACCGCTCCTGTTCATTGGTCGTTGTGTGGTTTACGTACCCAGAAGGTAAAAACGGGAACCTATTACTAAGACTCCACTGTTCGTCTGTTCTTTTGTCATTCTGTCTGTCACCAGGCTGTTTCTTATGAACCGTGATAGCTAGAAAGTTGAAAAGAGATCACTCAAATTGGGCTATTTTCAAATAAACTTAATATCTGGATAGAGCATAAAATAACAAACCTTTTTTATAATAATACCACAGTCGAAAGTCAATTCACCGGGAAGTTATTCAACCACAAAATATCTGAGATAGGGGTAATTTTTTTTTGCCAGCCAACTAAATTAAACGCAATAATCAAATACAGCTTATGGATATAAACATTTTTTTTTATACCTACCGCCCAAGTTCTATATCCAAGTTTTCAAGAAATAAAAAAATGATTACTATAACATAAGTGCTTCATAAAGACGTTAATCGAAGGATATCCGCCGATCTCGATCTCGGTTCGAATCCCGGTAGGAGCAAATGTTTGTGTGATGAGCATGGGCATTTGTTTCCGAGTCATGGATGTTTATACTTATAATAAGTATGTATTTACGAACAAAAAAGTTCAACTATCCGTTATATGTAGTTGTCAACGACACAGGCCTTTTTTTTTTTTTTTGGGATGGGAAATCATCAAATGACTTCTCCCACTCTGGGCGGAGCGGGAGGGAGTGTCAGACTCTTACTGACTAAAACCCATCCATGTTCCTTCCTCGCCCTTTATGTTCCGGGGCCGCGGTATCTCTTTCAAACAGGCCCGCAACCCCGGCAGGCTTCGGCCCTTGCGGGCCCCTCCCCTTATGCTGACATCTCTTTGAGGCGCGCGTGGAACACGAACGCGCCGTCGACACGGCCTGTCGTCGTCGTTAGACGGACGGACGGCTAGCTAGCCCATAGCCAACCGTCCACAGGCCCGCATCTACGGTGGCCGGTAGCCACCACGCGTCTCCCGCGGCGGCCGGGAAGAGAGGCTCTCTCCCTTTCTCGTTCCGCCACCTCCTTCGCTAGCATGACTGCTTCGCAGAAGGAGGTGACGGCTTCCCATTCCGTCTCGCTCCGGACCATGGATTGAACCAGGGCCGGACGCGAGAGGTCGCCGCCGCCGATTGCCGCTACGAGGACACGGCGGTGCTCCGCCCACGCAGGGCAGACTTCTACCGTGTGCTCCACCGTGTCCTCCGGTCGATCCTCGCAGTGGAGAACCCAGGCGTTTCCTCCCGCCCGATTCGGTGCAGGTACCTGTCGAAACATCCGTGTCCGGTGTGGACCTGCGTCAGGCGGAAGGTTGTCCATCGCGACCACATCTCGATGCATCCCCACGTTAGCTTCTAGGAAATGTTTCCTGAGACTGCATATCTCACGATTGTGGAGGGTCTTAGCGTTTAAAAAGCCTCGACCCCCACACTTCCGCGGGACGTACAGTGTCATTACCGAAGAACGCGGGTGATGCTACGATATGCCGTCAGCAATTTACGGACCTTCGTATCCAGGGCGTCTAGTTCTGTTTGAGTCCATTTGACATACCCAAATTCTGATAAGTTTCGGTTGCTGAGATTTATGGAATCTGAGAGCTGGGTTCCCAACTTCCCACAGATTCCACAATATCCCCTCGCTTTACATGCATGACCGCTCATTTGTCCACACCAAATTCCATCCTGATGGCGCTACTGAATGTTTACTTTCATCAGCTCCATTAGTTGCAAATCGTTGGGGGCAAAGAGTTTCAAGTCATCCATGTAAAGGAGGTGAGATATAACCCGACCATCTTTCCGCAACCGATAGCCTAGCCCTGAATTCTCCAGCAGTATGCTAAGAGGATTCAAGGCTAAGCAGAACCAAAGTGGACTCAAACTATCGCCCTGAAATATACCTCGCTCGATCCTTATCGGCTCGCTACTCCTCTGAATTTGCCGACGTCCTCGATAGCGAAGGACTGTCCTCCACTGCCCCATACACGACATCAGTGTGCAGAGTTGCATCAACTTTATACAACTCTAACACCCTCATGAGCCATGTATATGGCACTGAGTTATAGGCCTTTTTATAGTCTATCCAAGATGTCGACAGGTCCTTTCGAGAATGACGAACCTGTTTACCGGCCGGGTTTAATGGCTATATCAATTAGGAGTAGCTCCTTAGTACCGCGGGACCCATTCCTACATCCATTTTGGGAAGCAGACATGACAGAATTGTCATCTATGTTTGCTAATTTTAGTTCGCAAAATGGATGTAAGAACGTTATAGACTGTCGGGAGACAGATGATCGGTCTATAATTTTTGAGTTCCGTAGTACTACCCGATTTATGGAGCAGGTGGGTTATACCTGTTGTTAGGAACTCTGGAAGCGACCTCGACTCTAAGGCTGACTGGAATAGGGTCGCCAAGCGAGCATGCGACCCTGTGAACCATTTAATCCAAAAATAGTGCAGTCCATCCGGTCCTGGAGATTTCCAATTAGGCAACGGACGAACTGGACAAGCTACGTCTTGGGGATTGATAGTAATTGCCCCCATTTCTGGTACTGAATACACGCTCGCTCAATAACCCGAGTCCATTCACCCTCAGCATGGCTGACAGACACCGACCAGAACGAACACAATCCATCATCATCCGGCAGGCGCGTGTCAGCCACTTTTGGGTCGGTCGCTCCCAAGCCCCTTAAACCCGCCGCTTATACCTACAAATACGGCTTGCCCATTCATACACTTTCTGCTTCAGGAAGTCTATGCGCTCTGTGACACGGGACATGTAGTCTCGAGGGCTGATATCAGTCCCCGCCTCACAAAACGCATCACTCTAGGGTGAGTATTGCCCTCCCTGAAGCAGATATATTTGCCAATGTGTGCTCTGGCCTCACCAATACGATGTTCAATCTTGTATGGCTGGTTTTGGTCGTGTAGCTCTGTTCTCAGAAAATTTGACACGAGCTACACAACACAGGACTGAGTGAACATCGGTGAAGTCTTCGCAGTTATTAAAATAATTTGACAAATGCGAATCCAGAACAGCCACCAGCATCCTATTTTTGTTATGCACGGGCAAACGAGAGCGCGGTCTAAGCTCTGGTGTCACGAACCGATATTCTCGAATCGCACCTTCCAAAGCAGTCCTCATATCCTCACTGCACTGGGTACTTACATTAGTAATCATGTCACTACTCACGTCGTCATCGCGATTTGTTATTGTGGTTGACTGTGGTGGAACCACAGCCTGCGAGGGCGGCGTGACAATGACATGGCTACTCTGCATTTCATTTCGCAAGCGATCAAGTACGGTGACATCCAACATACGATTACGCTGGATGACTTGCACCTGATACGACAGTCGTTGTGCCGACACGTTGACAGTTGGTTATTATCTGTGGCAGACCTCAAGGCAGAACTTTTGCAATAAGTTGAGTGACTAGGTCAGAGCTCGATCGATGAGTTTGGGCTTCAAGCAGATCGGCAGATCTCCCATGACCAGTAGCATTTATATCTTAGTAATCATTATTAAAACTTGGGTATAGATTGATCTTGGGTGGCATAATAAAAAATGTATTAATTATTTCGTTTATTTTAGGCCGGCAAAAAAAAACACCCCAACCTAAGTGATCTCAGATATTTTGTGGTTGAATAAGTTCTCGGTGAATTGACTTACGACGTAGGGGTAATAACAAAAAAAGCGGCCAAGTGCGAGTTGGACTCGCCCATGAAGGGTTCCGTAACAGCAAGTAACATATTACAAAAGTTCTTGAAGTTCGTTGTAAATGAAAGGTAAATTCCGGTTTACGATTTATGACTTATTTAAAAAAAGAATCTACTTACTAGATCTCGTTCAAACCAATTTCCGTTGGTAGTTTACATGGTAATGTACATCATATATTTTTTTTAGTTTTATCATTCTCTTATTTTAAAAGTTACAGGGGGGGGGACACACATTTTATTACCACTTTGGAAGTGTATCTCGCGCTAACTATTCAGTTTAGAAAAAAATGATATTAGAAACCTCAATATCATTTTTGAAGACCTATTCATAGACACCCCACACGTATGGGTTTGATGAAAAAAAAATGAGTTTCAGTTCTATGTATGGGGAACCCCCTAAATTAATTGTTTTTTTTTCTATTTTTGTGTGAAAATCTTAATGCGGTTCACAGAATACATCGACTTACCAAGTTTCAACAGCATAGCTCTTATAGTTTCGGAAAAAAGTGGCTGTGACATACGGACGGACAGACAGACAGACATGACGAATCTATGAGGGTTCCGTTTTTACCATTAGGTTACGGAAACCTCAAAATGATTATTATTTTACGCTCTATCCAAGTAATACGTTTATTTTATTTGGCCTTTTGAAAATAGCCCAAAAATGTAAGGCTGGGTGATCTCTCCTTTTCTCAGTTGATGAAACAGAATAAAACAAAAATATTTAAGTGGGGCTCCCATACAACGAACGTGATTTTTTGATAATAATGGTACGGAACCCTTCGTGCGCGAGTCCGACTCGCACTTGGCCGGTTTTTCGTCTATTGGTTGACGTCCTTTAGCTGTTGCGAATTGTTCGCGGACAAATTATCTATCGTCTGCTTAGCACTTTATTCGGATAACTCAAAAGCCGGATATCTATACTAATATTATAAAGCAGAAGAGTTTGATTGTTTGTTTGTTTGGTTGAACGCGCTAGTCTCACGAACTACCGGCTCGAATTGAAAAATTCTTTTTGCGTTGGATAGTCATAAATTCACGTCGACGAAGTCGCGGGCAGAAGCTAGTATAATAATATAAGATGTCTCTTAAGTGTCCTTAATATGCGGGACAAAACCTTTGTATAGGTTAGGAGTGGCCTCAGGAATAAACAGTTTCTAGATTCACCAAACCCAAAGGCTATTTAAGGTGGATGGATGATCGAGTTCTTTGCCATTTTGTCGCTAGATGGCGACACATCCACAGTTTCGAACATTTTCAATTTTTACACCTAACATAGATATTTTTAATAGACAACTTTATTAAATGCGAAACCTAGGGCATTAACTTGATTTTTTTAGATAATCACTGTGCTTGTTAACTAGTATCATGCAAAGATTTCATCAAAATAAAGATTAGCCGCTTGAATATGCTCTTTACACACACATGCAAAGTAAATAGTAGTAACTTTCAACACCACTAGATGTCGTTTTATTCAAACATGGTTGGAAAGGACCAAATTATATAAAACATGAATGTCCTTACATTATAGCATAGCAAACAAATTTTAATTTATTTACTAAGCATAGGGTAAGTCAGGGAGAGACGCCTATACGGTATAGATGCCTACTGAATTTAAAAAATAAAATTAAAAAATTACGTGAATCGGAACGCATCCTTATTATGTCAATTTGACAGCTAATGTCAGTGTGAAAGTTTTGATACGGACAATAATTATTTTAAAATAGTATTTTGTTGTGAATTCCAAAAATAAGGTAAGTGTAGTTGATTAAATCGGTATAATATATTCTTTGAGTTAGTTTGCAGTATTTTTTTCCCCTAATTTTTCTCGTAAATAGTATTTTTTTGTTTTATAACCTAACATTGTGATCTTGTTTTGTTGGTAATCCACCTTTTTGTATTGAAAGTGCTTTCGGGTACGTTCAGAGTCGATAGGCATCTCTCCCTAATGATTGGGAGAGATGCCCAATGAAGTTTCAGGGTTAGATGCCTAGTAAATATTAATGATATTTTATCTTTTCAGATGCCAAATGAATACAAAAGAAAACCTTCTGGCTCTAATAGAGCTACGTGAAGTGAAGAAGACTTAGAAAAGGCCATTTCTCTACTAAAAAAATTTAATGATTTATCATCATTAAATTTAATGATTTATCATCATTAAATTTTTTTCAAGCAAGTAAAGAATACAATATTCCTTACAGAACTCTTCGTCGTCGATTTCTCATAGGCAATACTAAAAAAGGACGACTAGGACCTGACTCTGTTTGAAACAAAGAAAAAAAGATTGTTAATCATATTAAGAAGTTGCAAAGCCGTGGATTTGCAACTTCTTAATATGATTTGGATTTCACCAGAAAGAGACATAGAATACGAAATTCTTGGAGATATTTGTGTAGTGTGTGGGGAATATTATCACGCCACTAAAAAGAAATGCGACTGGTTACGGTGTGTTCAATGCGAAATGTGGTTTCATGAAGATTGCAGTGAAGATTCAGCGGAATGCCTAACGTGTAATGTCTGATTATGTATTAATTATTTGTGGGCATCTATCCCTGGTATCTATAGGCAACTCACCCACATGCCTGGGAGAGATGCCTATTTTACATTATTTTTAAAAAATATTCTTGAATCAAAATAAAATAAAAAAGTAGTAGTAGTATCAATAGTTCCAAATTTAATCTGAATGGCATAAATAAACAGTGATTCAAATTAACTATGTGTATTTCATTTAGTACCTTACATATATAATTAATAATGATTTTTTTTTTAAACTATAGGCAACTCTCCCTGACTTACCCTACTATATACTACTAGAGGTTAAATTGTTATGTTCCAATCCATTCTAAGCATACTTTTGTTTCCAGGCTCGATATCCGATACCTTTCACCATAACAGTATTATAATATCTGTGCCATAACAAATTATTCAGATAAATTATTGTGGGTAATAAAGGTACGTTGTACCTATATAGGTTGTTATGTGACTGAACCTAAATAGTACATAACGTGTAAATAAATTGTGATGTGTACTAAATAAATAAAAGATATTTTATTCAATTGTAAAGCTTTTTATTGTAAGTACCTTTACTATAAATTAATAATATTTTTCTATGGTTCATATTTTCATACAAATAATCGTTTTATTCACTCTCAGTTTCTGGTTGGATTCGAACCATCGACTCGTACCACCATACAAAGATAACATAGTTTTTTTAAATATTTTGATATTTACAATTATGATTCTGAATTTAGTATTAGAAAGAATTATGTACGTAGATTACAATTTATATAACATCACACGTAAGTGTATATAACGGCACATGTAAGTATCTTACACAACAACACACAAGTGGTTGCTAGCTAACCATATCATTTATGTTTCAAGAATACCTACTTATTATACAATTTTGAACTTCAATAAATATTCTTTTACAATTGAATTGTTAGACTGGTACCTAAATACATGAGTTGTTTCGGCTACCTGACTCTAAGTCAAGGTACCTGGGACAATCTCCCAATAGTAGACGGGCGCTCCTTGCGGAGTAGGCTGGTGACGCTCGCCTCCACGCACCCCTGAATGCGTAGGGGGGGGGGGGGGTACCGGCGACCTCGTAGACTACCACGGAGACCTCGGGGGAAGAGGGGGCAGGCAGGAGCAGGGAATAAAACCCGGATTTTCTTCTAGCTGGTTATCCCTAGGTTTCGGCTTCTTGCTTGTTCTTGTTTCTTCCTCGATGGCTGGGCTGCGACTGACGATCGTTCGCCGTTGTTCTCGTCTTATATACGGCCCTGTCCGCCCATAACGAGAGCCGCGATTTTTAAGCCCAATTTCGCGTTTGTTTTTGCGAAAGCCGAAACCTTTGGAGCCCCATATTTTATTTATTTATTTAAAATAACCCTTACAATATATACATTTTTACATAGCTTATTATCTATATTACCTTATGAAACAACAATATTGCACCTTACATTAATTACAAAAAATATTCTAGAACAAAAACTATAAAAATTACGATGGACACAATTTTTGCTATCTAATTTTCCTTATATTTTCTGAACCACTGGGCCGATTTGCATAATTTTTGCATAAATATCGGTTTTAGACCAAGTTCAACCTTTCTACACTAATTAAAAAGTTCTAACTTAATAAACAAAAAATCACATTTTCAACTTACGTAATTATGAGACAAAAATTCTAATTTGCAATTTTCTATGTCTTATTGGAATTTAAAACTGGTATCACGGCATTTTTTCATAATTCTATGATGATTCTAACTAGATTCCGTTAAAATATTTACATATTTTCACCATCAATTTTCATAACAAGTTTTCAAAACAAACAAAACTAATTTCCTACTACGAGTAAAACGACTCACGATGCATTATTTGCACGTCCACTACTTGCACCCTGGTGTGGAGATATGGTCTCGTCGCCGACATGAGTGAAACATATCTACATAGAAAATTCTTATAAACTAACAAATAACACAAACTATACATCGCTACGTTCAAAAATAGCATAATAATAGTTTATAATGTTCTCACTGCTGAGACTCGGGCCTCCTCTCAACAGTGGTGATGAAATAATTTACACAAAGCAAAGTCGCTTGGGTTCGAACCATCGACTGGTACCACCAGACAAAGATAAGTAGGTAGGTACATAAAAAATATAATAAGTAACTAAATATCTTCTCTTCTACGCGCTACTTTTTGGTCTCGCTGCCGTCGCCGTGCAGTCTTAATCTTCTACTTGTCACTTTTTACTTCCATTTATATAATTTCCGTGCGATCTGAATCAATTGCTGGAAGAAGCAGTTTGCCCTGCAACAAATGAATTTACAGTTTTGTTAGACTATACTTACTGAACCCACACCTCAGAGACCTGAGGAATAAGTTAGGAAATGAGTAAGACATAATATATTTTTCATACCTTTTAATTCCTTGATGTCTAGACATTTGGCATTTTTTTCAACTCGTCTCAAAATAATTTCCGGCAGTACACATGTTTTAAAGAAAGTTACCAACTTCGGCATCATAGCATTGATAAATTCCTCATCCCGGTTAACTTCTATTACAGTCAATGGTTGGGTGACAGATATAAAGCAAATGAAATAACATTTATTCATTTTGGTAATTCGCAATTGACCCTGGACCTAGAATCAAAATAATAATAGCTGTTAAAAAGAAACAATCCAAGAAATCATCATCATCATCATCATCGGCCTATTAATGTTCCGACTGCTGGGACGGGCCTCCTCTCTATGAGAGGGAATGGGCTATACATATAACCACCACGCGGGCCCAGTGTGGATTGGTAGATGTCACATGTCTTCGAATTTATGGTTCTAGGAAATGCCGGTTTCCTCACGATGTTTTCCTTCACTGTTTTGAGAGCAGCGGTGATGAAATAAATTACACAAAGTAATGCGCCTGCCTCGGTTCGAACCCACGACTTACTGAACGTAAGTCGGGGCCGCCACCACTGGGCCACCGCTGCTCTCTACTCAATGTTCTATTTCATATAAATTATATTCTAAACACAAACATAAAATAAAAAAAATAAAAATCTGGTTGTACCTGCCGTGTTAATATCTACTCGCTAATTACATTTCCTATGTGTTTCTCTTTCAGAATTTGTACTCAGAACATGATGTTTAATACGTAGTATTGAACATCCACAATTTACACATAATTATTGTCGTTGGTGACCACTACTTGTGTTTTGTTCATTTTCTCGAATCCCTGAATTGTTGAGAGCCAACATCCAGCAAGAATGAGAGACCAAGCACTGAGCTGTAAACTGTAAATAAGACATATGCATATTTATTTTTGTTCAGTTTGTACGGATAATAGAAAAGATTATTTAAAAACTGCTAAACAGAACATTAGCTTACCACTAGCAGTCCATAGTCGAATTTCTGATAGTATTTCAACGGGTTTCAGAGGCCGTCTCCTGCGATGCATAATATCAAAGCCGCAATTGCCGCATCACATTGGTTCCTCAATCCTCATTCCTAGTAGGGCAACAAGATCGTGCGCAGGAGTGTTCATGCCTAGGTTGTCATATAAAGCCGGTTCAACGTTTAACAAAATAGCGCCAGGGTCATCGTCATGAGCAGATTGAGTGTCCAAGGGTAAAGCCGGGTCTTCAATAAAAGCGGTATAGGAGTCCATTATAACAAAATGAAAAAAACTTATCGAAAAGTAATCGAAACCACATTGAATGTTTTTATTTTCATTTCATTGTATGCATTTGTCATTATTGACAGTTGGTGTAGCCAGATAAAATGATTTGAAGGCCAAAATCAATGAGTGTTTTATTTGTTTTTAATATAATTAAAAGAAAATAAATATAACACCGTTTGAAAATCACTTGATTACAGATTTTTAAGAAAATGTAATCGTATTTTTATAAGTTTTCGAAATCGATTAGTATCTTTCCTGTAAGAATAATCACAGATATAATTAATGTGGCAACACCGAATCAGTGTCCAACCATAAAATGAACGATTCCCTTTAGAGTAGGTACATACCGGTATGTGATGTGATGACAATCAACGAGTGTTGCTAACGTTTGATTTTGTATTTCCTCTTCTAAATCTTATACTTTTTTAAAGTTTTAAGGGTAATTACTAAATATAATTCTACATCACCTTGAAAAGCATCCATTGTACATAAAAATAACACTTACCGTCAATAAAAAAACACTTCACTTTTCCATAAAAACTCTTTCACGGACGTTTGAATGGTTCTCAGTAGTAGAGTCGCCAAATATGCTAAACCTGAATGGTGCTTACTACTCAGTTAGCCGTTCAGACGAGCGAAATTTGAACTACAGCTACCATTTTGAGAACAACATTTTGCTGACAGTTAAAAACCCCGAAACATAAATAAACGATGTACAGCAGTCTCTGATTTACAAGTTGTAGGATGTTCTGATATTTAAAAAAACTGACCAAAAATACTGCCCTACGTTTCCCCTTTATCTTGGTAAACTTCTTAAATGGCAAGACCAATTTATCTTGACGCACTTTGTGTGCTAATAATATTAAAATTTGCAATAGTTATGAAAAACCAAAGTGGTTTGTCTGTGTACCTATTCACTTATCTTGCTGGTTTCACATGAATTAAATATGATTCAATCAATAGATGTAAGATGAAGATGAAAATGATGATGTAGATGTAATCTTTTTACTTACATACAGTAGAAAGATTTTTAAATCCTTAGGTACCTACTTTAAATTAAAAGTACCTAGATAATACAATAATTACATTAGTATTGTATCTGTGTGAACCAAAGGCACGTCGCAGATATTTTTTTTCACTTTCTGGCATTCTCTCTCATCTCCAAATAAAAATCATTTTATCAATCATAAAATGTAAAATTAGCGGGCAAACCCGCGCGCTAGCGCAAACTTGCTATAAACACAATTTTGATTCGCAAGATGTCAAGACAATTATAACGCATGGGCTGAGAATGGAAGAATGGCAACAATGCGGGTGACTCGGGGTGCGTCTGGTCTGAGTAACGGCAACGTCGCGTTCGTCGTCAATCGGTACCTACCTAATAAATAACCTTGGCGCTTGTTCGAATTTTCGGACAGCGCCATCTATAAATAATAAATGTTTACCGAACGTAAACTCGTATTACAACAGTTACGAACTTTTTCTCGTGGTTCTAAATATTTCTGTCAGATGGCGCGATTCAGTACACTCACACATGTAAAGATTTTTCGTTTTTTATTGGGTCAAATTCTCCTAGAAATACTGTTTTTTTAATAAAATTTGGGCGATTTGCGACCATAATACATTATAAAGTACCATTATACTTGCTTTTATTCTGCAGAAACCGTTTATTTACGGAGATTACAGAGCTTGGAAAATGTATGGCGAGGTCTGTCTAGGCAATCACCTTAAATTATTTTAAATACCAGGTTCTTACAGAAACAACTTTTCACAGGTATGTGAGAACGTCGGCGGTCGTCTTCTAGTCCGATACGACGGCGCTGATGAAGACCTCACCCAGTTCTGGATCTTCTTCTCGAACCCTCGACTGAGTAGCTTCGGCTTCGTTACCAATAAGGTAAGTCCAGCATTGCGACCAGTATTTACCAAAACGTTGTAGTTTCTCCAATGACTTTTAAAAAGAATGTTGTGTTGTCTGTGGTTTCTCCTAAGATTTTTTTACATAGAAGGAGGAAGAAATCTGCCTGCACTAAACCGTATTGGGTTTCCGTGTGTCTGGCCCACTCAATTTCACAGGAAGAACCTTAAAGGCTGTTTAAGTGTTTACTTATA
Source organism: Xestia c-nigrum (assembly GCA_916618015.1). Lineage (NCBI taxonomy): Eukaryota > Metazoa > Arthropoda > Insecta > Lepidoptera > Noctuidae > Xestia > Xestia c-nigrum. Next base: position 3,486,222 of record OU745245.1, on the reverse strand, counting down.
GTCTACCCGTGTGCCACACATCGAAATTCGTCCCTGTTAAAGCGCGATTAAGTAAGAAAGAACCTAACTTAAACTTTCACATTTTAAAAGGTAGGAATGCGTCATACTGCCGCATGCCGTGTGCTCTGCTGACCTATTTGGAAGAGGATTATATTTTTGGTTTAATAAGAACTCGGTCAGTGGATACGAAACGGGGCACTATTTTTTAGTGCGACCAATTTCGAGGTAGCGCTCGCCGGCCGCTACCGCGGCACCGCTCACTCGACTCGCACGTCAACTACGTGCGAGTTGAGCGAGCGGTCACAGATCAGACACAGTTCTAATCTAACCTAACCTATGTGGTCGGAGTAAACGAAATGCCTTCGATATCGTTTTTACGGCAAACGGTGAGGAGTTCTTACAGACGAGCGGCACGCTGCCAACGGCACATGAACTGCAGCCGTCGCCACCTCTTGACGTCGCGCGGCTGCAGTGTATCTGCCGTTGGCTACACGCCGCTCGTCTGTAAGTAGGAACCCAGTCGGAGGCAACATGGAGAGAGCGACTGTCGCAACCCCGTGCAGGGCACGCCACGATAGTGGCGGTAAGTCCCCTCTTTGAGGAGTGGCTATAGAGGCGCCACGGCGGCGTCCTCACCTTCCGCCTGACGCAGGTCCTCACCAGACACGAATGTTTCGGGAGGTACCTGCACCGAATCGGGCGGGAGGAAACGCCCGGGTGTCTCCACTGCGAGGATCGACCGGAGGACACGGTGGAGCACACGGTGGAAGTCTGCCCTGCGTGGGTGGAGCACCGCCGTGTCCTCAAAGCGGCGATCGGCGGCGGCGACCTCTCGCGTCCGGCCCTGGTTCAATCCATGGTCCGGAGCGAGACGGAATGGGAAGCCGTCACCTCCTTCTGCGAAGCATTCATGCTAGCGAAGGAGGTGGCGGAACGAGAGAGGGAGAGAGCCTCTCTTCCCGGCCGCCGCGGGAGACGCACCGGGCGTCGGGGGCCACGTGGTGGCTACCGGCCACCGTAGATGCGGGCCTGCGTCTTACGACGACAGGCCGTGTCGACGGCGCGTTCGTGTTCCACGCGCGCCTCAAACAGATGTCAGCATAAGGGGAGGGGCCCGAAAGGGCCGAAGCCTGCCGGGGTTGCGGGCCTGTTCGAAAGAGATACCGCGGCGCCGGAACATAAAGGGCGAGGAAGGAACATGGATGGGTTTTAGTCAGTAAAAGTCTGACACTCCCTCCCGCTCCGCCCAGAGTGGGAGAAGTCATTTGATGATTTCCCATCCTAAAAAAAAACAAGGCAAAAACACAAAACATTTTTACCCTTATATTTACTCGTAGTTGTTTTATAGCAATTTTTTTCTGCCTTTTTTCTACGTGCATTGCGTACCTACACTCTAACCAAAAACTCGTCTTTAGAAGCTGAAGTGGAAACTGGAAAAAAGTATTAGTTGAGTCATCCCATAATAAAAAGTGCTATTTTTCGTCATCATCATCATTATTTCAGCTGAAAGACGTCCACTGCTGGACATAGGCCTCCCCCAAGTGTCGCCACATTGACCAGTCCCGTGCGATTCGCATTCCTAGTGGGAGGCCTTCCAACACAACGGCCTCCAGTTTGCGGTCCCTACTCCAGAACTCTTCGGCCCCATCGGCCATCCGTTCTGCGAGCAATGTGCCCTGCTCATTGCCACTTAAGTTTGGTAATTCTTCGGGCTACGTCGGTAACCTTTGTTCTCTTCGTTCTTAGTGCTATTTTTATTTGGACTCTTTTAACAAAATCTCAAGGTTACTTGATAACTGATAAGACTGTGTTATGACGTAGTTTGATTAGGAGTCATGGCCTGTACTCTCTATAGGTCATCTCTCATAACTTATGATAAACAATCTGCTTATAAGATTTATATGGCGATTAAGTTCATTTACGACTATCTCAGACACGTATTTGCATGGTGTTCGTATGACTTGACCATGATTATGAAGAAAATGTGGCCTTTGAGTCTGTTTTGGTGATTTTTCTCAAAGAAGTCGAATAGGATCATAGGAGATACTGACTCTAAACAAGTGGCTTTAAAACAGAATTTATTATTGACGTGTAAAAGCATTTTTGCAACCAATTTAAAATAACGATTATCATTTAAATAAACCTCCGTATTTCCGTATGTACAGTTCCTTGATAAAACGAACCTGCTTCACTGTTTTATTCTTAGAAAGCGATCAATACAATGGCTTCCCAGTTCGCCCCCGCCTGCCTTCGCTTGGTCCGATTTCCAAGTATTTTTGTCCATTTTAAGGAAGCTTGTGCATTATTGATTGACTCGTTCAACTTAGTATTTTGCAAAGTTGTGGATCGTATCTTACAGATGCGAAAACTGTTCCAGTGGCCCGGATTTATTTTCGGCGAATATGCAATAATAAACTCGTGGGGTGACCCGAACATGGTATATGTTCATGTGCGAGTCGGTATGATTGCATAACAGGGTAACAAAATTGAATACTTGGGCCGATAGTCTCGCCAGAGATACGACGATTTTGTCGTTATATCTGTCGAGACTGCCGGGGCCAGCGATGGCAATTGCCGATCGGCACGAGTCGAGTAAAGGCGGAAAAGTGCAACTGTTTCGGGTCGGCTTTCTTGTCCAACAAATACTGCTAAATTGAACATCATCATCAAACTTCCTGACGCGCGAAATGGTTTGTCGTGGCCTTTTATAAAATTCCACCTAAACAACCTTTTACCCTTGCCCTATTGATATTCTAATTCAAGCCCTCGGGCTTCCACCCTCCAGTAATGAACTTAGTTTAGCTACAATCAAAGGTCATTCAATGTTTAATCAACTGGCTTGTTTCTCTTCGAGCGCAGGGAAAACATATTTAAAGTACATACATGACTATCATGCGTTATACGAAAAAGGCGGATCCCTTCCGGATTGGGGATTACAAATCAAAATTTTGTCACTCAGTCTCAGTGTTATTAGAAAAATCTGATGCTTTAAAAACACGAGATATTTAAGCATAAGCAATGTAACTCGCTCTAAAATACAGCCTTGTGGAATCGGACGTACTGTACTATAATATGTACGACCGAGAATCCTACGAAAATAACAAACCATGTAAATTCTATATTCATATTCATATTCATTTTATTTTGCGTACTATAAGTTTTAAAAGATGTTACAATGAGCTTACAGCTAAGAACAATTATGGACCCTGTTAGGGCACAGCAATAAACAAGATTACCTAACATAAAATTAGTATTAGTAGTTACTAAAATATATTATTTACAAACAGAGGGTATGTTACACATTTATCAGAGTACCTATCTAATAAACATGCTATCCATATCAAATTAAAAGCGCTATCGACTTTCAACGCCATCCCGTCGTGTCGCTCCGTCTAGCCTAGATTCGAAGTAATTTTAGCTCCAATCAAAGCTCTATTGTTACTTTATTTATCAATATTCCGTACTACAAGTATGTAGGTCGGCAAACATGAGAAACCGTAATTCTCGTCACTTGAACCGATCGGTTTGATTGACCTCGATACTAATAGCAATCTTCAACCGGTAATGTGTTAATGATTCGGTGTAGGGTAAGCAGTACAATCGGACATAAGAAGAATTAGATATTTTGTTAGTATGTTATGTCCTTGTATTTGTATATTTTTGACGGTCGGAAGCCAAGTCTGGCAGTCTTACTAAAGGGTATCGTTTTAAATCCTATTGCTCTGTAACTTGGTTAGGGAGGGCAGATAGGTAGTTGCCTCATGTGGTATTCAGTCGCATCCGATTAGACTGGAACCCAACCCCAACATAGTTGGAAAAAGGCCAGACAATAATTTTAAATAAGGGGTATCGTATTACCCAGTACAAAGTGTAGGTACTAACAGTTGTGGAGGTCAGATAGGTAGTCGCTCCATGTAGAATACTGGTATTCAGCTGCATCCGGTTAGACTGGAAGCCGACCCCATACTTGTGAAATGGCTAGGCAGATGATGGTATAGGTTTGTAAATTAAGTGGTTTTTTAACAGGGTTCTCCGTGGCAGTTCAAGTACCCCGGCAAAGTGAATAAGTTCTCGTGCAAGAACAAATTGAGCACACAACTGCGGCAGAGCGCTGAGGAGGCTATCTCGGAGCCCACGCCCGCAGACCTGTTCCAGGTGAGTTTTATTATCAGAAAATAATATATTATTTAGGTAGAACCCGTGTACCCGATAAGAGATTTCTAATCGAACGAGATTAATAGAGAAAAAACGAACTTCCATACAAACAACCAAAAATAACCTCATTATTGCTCAGTTAAATTAAATAAGAAAGACTCGTGTTTCCTATAACTCAATAGTTTAAGCCGTGTCTTGTCTATAAGTAAGATAGAATCCAGTTTTGTTTGTCTAATTATAAAAAGAAAGACCAAATTGGCAATAAAAAAAAATGTAATTTGACTAAAGAAAGACTAAAAGTAAATGAATTTTCCAAATATGAACGTCAAATTAATAACTCTTACAAATATTCATGTAAGCCTGTAAGGGATAACATTCGCGATACGAGAAATAACTGCGATTCCATCTCCTCTACCTTCTTTGTGTTTTGGGTTTATTCTCGCTGGTATTGTTTTTAAAAACATCGTGTGTTATTTTCCTGTTTGTGATGAGAATCGACAGGGGAAGTGTTCTTTACACGCGGCGTGTGTTTATTCCCGATAAATCAATAAATATTTCCACATTTATAGCTGTAGCGTAGCTTTTTGAAATTATAAAATGTAGGCCTTAGGGCGCTTTCAATTTAGACGTTTCGTGTCGCGCCGCCCTTAAAGTTTAGTCAGGTTGTGCAAATCTGTTTATAAAGTTATCCCATAATAAGACAATAACATTTTTTGTCCCTTATTCCACAGCCAAACCAAAACTTGGAATCTCACAACTTCGTGAGCGGCATGAAGGTAGAAGCTTTAAGTCCCCAAGACATGCGCACCGTCCGTCCGGCGACCGTCACCAAAGTGTTCAACAATCTACACTTCCTTGTAGTCATCGACGACCACGTGGACGACTATGAAGACTCCAAGATGGCGTGGCTCTGCGACTCCATGCACCCTTACATATACCCTATAGGATGGGCACAGAAAAACGGCCTAGCCTTCAAAAGTCCCAAAATCTGGAAAGAAGGTCCGTTCGATTGGGACGAGTATCTCACACTGACGTCATCGGTACCAGCCCCTGATTACTGCTTCGGCAATAAAACACCACTGAAAGGCGTCGAAGTAAATATGAAATTAGAAGCCGTTAATCCGCAAAATCATGAAGAAATACACGTAGCTAATGTAGATTGTATTGTCGAACATATGTTGTTTGTAGAACTTCTACCTATTGGAGAGAAGTACTGGTATGCACAAGACAGTGATTTACTATTCCCTGTTGGTTGGTGCGACAGCAACGACTACGCTTTACACATTCCCGATACAACGATCGAGAAGGAGCAACCGAAGCCGGTTGAAGATAAGACTGTGAAAGAAGAACCGAAGTGTTCAGACGAATGGTGCGATAGGATTTACTTTAACTACAAGTGTTACGCGGGACCATCGATAAGTAAGAACAAATTGTCTCAGTTGCCAAAGCACGTGGGTCCGGGGCCGCTGTCGTTGGTGCTGAAGGAGGTTCTCAACAAGATTATCTCGGCGTCCTACAAGCCTGCTAAGCTACTCAAGGATTGGGAGACTGAGGGACCTCCGGAAGAGGGTATGAGGCTCGAGATGTTGAGGGCAAAGTGAGTATTCAACGATGTATTTATTTAGTTTTCCTGTATCCGAAACATCATTGTATTTTTCAAAAATCAAGCCAGTTTTTTTAGCTACTGAAAATAGTAATCAGTATGGCCTACTGTGACGGATGCCATATTTCTAGATATTAACTGACTGTTTCGGAATTGGGTTTCGCCATTGTCAGTTCTGAAAAAATACATAAACGTTTCATAATGGTCATGACATGTAATATCATGTTTCATGTCTTACTTGGAAGATTACATTCAAACATAAGGAAACAAAAGACCGCCGCATAGTGGTCTGAAAATTAAGATCATACAAACTTAAAGTCAGGAATAAAAAAAATTGCAATGCCTCTGGCATACCTCCCTTTACGTATTAATGATGTATGAAATAAGTAGCTCGACGCGTGAGAAACAAAAAGCTGTGTTGTTTTTTTAGTGGGAGAAAACAAAGTTCATTTTCCTGAAACTAAATGGAACTGAAGGGCTGGTCACTGTTTTAGGCTTTCACGGTTTAAAACACACGCACGGAAGATATCCCGTAAGTGACAATATAAGTGAAGGGCTGGTGCTCACACGAGCTATTGTACCATATACGGTTATCAAGATGCAATCTTAGTTAAGCACCTCTATTTCCAGTTTTGCCAAGCAGCATTTTTTTCTAACTTGGATGTTTCAAAATCTTTGTTGTGGTGGAATGAACTTGTCGATTGATTTACTTGTACTATCGTTAGTTGAAGATGAAAGTAATTAAAAATTGATTCAATACTTTTTTTTGCTAAAAATGCATTCAAAGAACTAAGTAACTCATTTGTTAATCACCGTGATTATGGTTGAGTAATAATTAGATAATAATGACATGAGCATTAATCAGTTAGCTTTAGAGAATAGCTAACGTTAATGAGGTTAGTTGTATAAAAATACGACGCATGAGCTTAATTTTATCAGTAGTTCTGAGCACTTTACATTATACCACAAGTCTGCGATGAGGTATTCGATAGCTGTGAAGTGATTTTGTCATCATGACTATATTAATTATCTAATGCTTAACAGCATGGCTTCCCATATTAGAAGACTGTAGTGGTGTACTCTCGTCTGTTTCCCCACGATATTTAGGTAGTTTTTCGTCGTTTGAGTCGTTTGAAAACTTCAAATAAATAGGTCTGCAGAATATTGTGGAAGAAGGCTTTGGATTCTCCCATAACTTTCCTTCGCCTGCCTTAGTTTGCTTATACAAACTTGCAGTACAGGTGACGGTACAAGTAGCGAGAGTCGACTGTTAGAGCCCTAGTACGTCAAAGATTTGTAGAAGTTAAATCACATTTAAAAATAAAATAAAAAAACTAATTGCAAAGCAGCAACCACAGAAGCATAAATGAGATGGTGAACACCAGCCCTTCAGTTCCATTCAGTAAGTGTTTTCTTCCATACGAAACTTTTTTGGCTGGAGCTGCAAATGCCATATTTAAAAAAATAAATCTTGTTCCCTCCTTCCATACCTTCTTCAGGAACTCAATAAAATGTCCCATGAAAATCCGACCACTTTAAACTTCGTTCCACCTTTTGAGTATTTTTTGTGGGCTATCAGAGCACACGGTAAAATTTTCACGGGACATGGAGTCACACCTTTTCTGACATTAATTTGTTCTGATAGCCTCTGTATATTAGTTAATCTGTGAATTGCAGACTAAAGTCCAGCACGTACCACGCGTACGTGCCGATAGCGCGGTCGGCGCCGCAGGTGGCGTCGTTCTGCCGCGACGTGTGCGTCAAGCTGCAGGCGTGCCCGTGCCTGTTCGGGCCCGACGAGACCGTCACCTGCCCCAACGACTGCCAGCAGGTCGACAAGTCTACCTTCCGTAAGTTATTTACAACGATCTTTTTGGCGCGTGTCCGAACTTAGTAGCCAGCTTATTTTCTTAATATAGCGTCAGTCAGTCATATTTTGTTTTGTGTTGCCACCGACGACGCCGTGGAAGATGCGAAGTTTTGAGGCAACATGTAAATAAGAATATTTAATGTCATAAACCATGTTCCCAAATGTTAACAAACGGGCGGGGGGACGCCCCCGTTAATTATCATTCAAGCACCAAAACATTATAAGAGTACTGTACAAGACTCCGTAAACTCTTTAATTAAATAAATAATGTTGTGTTTTCATTACTGTTGATATGCACCATATAAAGTGTTGCTGTTAATTTAATATCCTATTTAAAAAACAAGCCCTCATTATCGACACAAATATTTCTAAAATCCAAGTCGATAGTGCACTATAAACTTTATCATTTGTATAAAGATCAAAAATAAAATTCCAGATAACAACACCGAACGCCGTGGAAGGCCTAAAGGCAGCCTCAACGGTCGAAGGAAAAAGAAAAAGGCTGCTCCAGAAAAGAAAGAAAAGGAACTGCAGCCGTCGCAGGAGAGCGAGAGTAACAAGGACGTTGAGTCTGTGGAGAGCTCCCACAGTGCGGGCTCCACGCCGCCCTCCGAGCCCGGCACGCGGCCCGGCTCACCCGACCAGGCGCCGCGACGTGCCAAGCGACCCAAGCACCACTACCCCAAGATGGAGATGAAGACCCGCGGCGCCAAGCTACCCAACTTCGCCCTCCAAATGAAAGAAGCCCACTGGAACAAAAAAGACGTCCAGACGATGTACAGCAACACCTGCGTCAAGAAACAAAACTCGCAGGACAGCGACACGGAGAACGATACCAGTTCTAACTCTAGAGATGCCAAAAATATTTCCGACGTGTCCGACTCCGAGGAACCTGAACTGAAAAAGTTAAAATTCAACACTTACGATCCTCTCCCGTCCGATAACAAAATGTTCGAGAAGGACATGGCGATGTCCTGGATGAAGGGGAAGCTGAAGCTATCTCCGAACCCGCTAGACTGGTCGGTCGATGACGTATACGCGTACCTAAGAAGCACTGACGACTGCAAACTTATTGCAGAGAAGATGAAGCAAGAAGAGATAGACGGCCAAGCCTTCGTGATGCTAGATCTGCCCGTCATCAGGGAATTTTTGCACATGAAGAAGGAATTCGCGCTCCAACTTAGTAAACATATAGCTATGATGAGGTGGTATATAATCAATTTTGAAGAATGTGGTGAATCGTGATTTTGTTCCTTGTTCTATTATTTGTCTAGTCCACAATAAAGTATTTGTTGAATAATTATAAACGCATTTATATATTTAAAAAGGTAAATAACATCAACCCACAAAATGTCAGACAAGACGTATTGTATTACCCAATACTAACTGGGTTGTGGAGGTCAGTTAGGCAGTCGGTCGACGTAAAATACCGGTATTCAGCTCCATGCACATTTTTGGCTGGAAGCACATTTCGGAAAAGGCTAGGCAGATGATGAGGTAGACTGTACAGCAATGTCAGCCATACAATGGTACTGTAACTCTTGCCAAGTTGCGTCACGTTTCCGAGGTATAACCTCATCAAAGCAGTGAATATTTTTGCCTCACACAAAATTTGTTTGCATTATTAAACCAACTATTATTGATTTTATACGTGGCCGCTATTTTGAAAATAAAAATAAAATGGCAGAAGTCAGGTAAGCCACGCTTCATACAGAAATCTGAGAGCCTCTTTAGGGTTCCGTAATCCTGACAAGGAACCCTTATAGTTTCGTCATGTCCGTCCATCCGACGTTTTGCTCAGAGTATTAGTAGTTACTAGAAAGTTGTATTTTTGTGGAGGTGTGTATATCAATTACGCCGACAAAATGGTTTTTTTTAGGATACATATGAAATGGGGATGATTTTTTTTGGTAGTCTATCCCATCGTGTGGGGTATTGTTGAATAGGTCTTTTAAAATGACAGAATCAATCAATTTACGAAATATTAAACATCAAAGTGCAAATTTTAGCTCGAGTAGACCCCCCCCCCTCCTTAAGCTAACTACTGGCTGAAAAATTTGGAAAAATTCGTGATTGTACATCTTATGAACTTTTAGGGAAAATTATAGCGGTTAAAATAGCTTAATTAGTTTTAGCAGTAATAGTCATTGAACTTGGGTGTTGGATAATTTTGTACCAAATACGAAATCTTTAGAATAAATCCTCTAAAGTGACTAAGATGAAGTAGTTGCTTGTTTCAGGACAAGGTCTTCTTGACATGGCGTTGCGTTACCGTGAGTTCTCCCACTGCGATGGTCAGTTACGAAGTCAAACTCTTGTAGTAGTTCAATCCATCTCGCCACTTGCCCCTCTTGATTCTTGAACTGTAATAGCCACTTCAGGTACTTTATGCCCTCGGCGTACGGTCGAAATTATAATGACAATTCCTGATATTTTTTATAAAGGTTGCAAATTTATACCTACTTAACTTCAAAACTAATAACAATGGGAATCACTCGAAGTTTCAACGCAAACACACTGTAATCGCATGCTTTCTCGAACGTTCACGAAGGTACTATGTAACAATATGGTAGATCTAATGTTTAGTAATTATGGTAAGCTATTCGTTGGGAATAGGTAGGTAGGTACCAAAAAAGGGCCCTCGCCAATGTGACCTCGCCTACGTCTAGATTAGTCCTCGCTGCGTCACTGCGGTCAACCGTCCATTAAAACTACCGGAAAGACAATATTTAATACTTAATTTAATACATTTTACATAATATGATGAATAACAGGAAAATAATACACCAATTTATAAATGTTAAGTGGGCTTCAAGAAGTCCACTTTGTTATAGACTCGGATCTTTCAGCCACGGATTTTGTGTGACTGTGTGCTGTTCGCTGCTAAACCGTTTAATTGTGAAAATTTATGTTTTGGTGTTATTTAACTTCTGGGTAGGTACCAAGGTACCCAAGTTCTACTTACCTGTAAAGATGGGTACAACAAGAATATTGTATTTCATCGCGTTAGTATTATGTACGGCGTTATGTGAATGTGAGTATTACATGGTTTTTTTAATTAGTTGTAGAGCCAAATGGCAAAAACGGAACCCTTATAGATTCCTTCTGTCTGTCCGTCCATACGCCATCCATTTTATTTCAAGGCTGTTGGCACCACACCTCACAGTTAAAATTTGGAGAGTATGTGTCTTCCATGAACCGCTACACAAAAGTGATGTGAAATTATGAGAATAATTGACATTTTGGTCCGTGGATGGATGACCGTTCATTACATACCGAGTTTACTCCGTGCCTCGCGTCTAACCGTTAGTCCTGCCCGCGTAGGATGGCCGCCGTGGAAACGGGTTTTGTCGACTGACAATCGACAATATGACAGATTTTCGAAAGACTTCTATCGTCCTTAGCATGGCCATATTTGACATGTGAAAAAGAAAGGTCTCTAGTCTCTATAGCTACAACAGTCTCCAACGCCGAGCATGGCGATATTTTTTTGTCTACTTTTGATACCTGACCCCGTATTCACAAACGTTCGACTCGTTTCCGATTCGACAACTCGTACAGATAGACATAAGACTTTCCGAATCGGAAGCGAATCGAAGCGTTGTGAATGCGGGGGCTGTTGTAGATCTTTGACAGTTGTTACGGTAGAAGCCAAGCCAAGTTCGTAAAGGGAACGGCCGCGGCATGCGGTAGCCTCTTAGAATATGTCGGCGTAAAACTGACCTAACCGGATCTTTCCACAAACTGCCCGTAGTTTTCTGGTATCGGCTCAATACTTATAATTTGCAAAGGTTCCACTTTCGACGTACGGAACCCTATATCACTAATTTCTAAAAAAAAATTCGATCGGTTGGGTATATTAACGATTTGTCCCCAGTGACGTCACCGCCGAAGATTGTGAAGCAGCCGACACAAGAGGAGATCCTGTTCCAAGTGGCGCAGCCCGGCGAGGTGGACAAGCCGTTCATCATCGAGTGCGAGGCTGAAGGCGAACCGGCTCCTAAGTACGTCACCTTATTTTAAATTAAAAGTCCTTGTCAGTGGTCAGTGCACACCGGGGACGGCAGGGTAGAGCGTGTTTTGTTTACCCACACGTGCAGGAGTCTAGAAAAACCGAAAGTCTTTTTTTTTAAAGCTATTGCCTATTGCTACGAAAGCTACACCGCGTTGCTATCACACCGATTTCGTAGTAGCGCATACTGCGCGCGCGTAAAATAATGTTTCTGAAAAAAATATCTTTTGCAAGGATTCTGCAAGTCGTCGTCTCATAATCGTCAAAATGTTCTATTTCCTAATGAAAAAGAAACCCGCGTCGAGTCCGAAGAAATCTTGGCGGGTTTCTTTTCAAATTTTGATAATGCTTGTAGATGATCCTGTAGTATGATGACACTAGCCACCATTGCCTTCGTGTATATTAGTAGTACCTACTTGTAATTATTCATTTAAGTAATACGTAATGGAAACTTTGCTGAATACCAACATTCCATTTATAAACACCTCATTTTATCCAAACAGATACAGATGGGTCAGAAACGGTAAACCGATTCAGATAACTAGTAACGATAATCGTATCTTACAACAATCTGGACGCGGTACACTCGTGGTCAGTCAGCCGCGCGACGAGGACCTCGGACAGTACCAGTGCTTCGCCTACAACGAGTGGGGTACTGCCGCTTCCAACAGTATCTTCGTACGTCGCGCTGAACTCAACTCTTTCAAGGACACGGACAGCCAACAAGTCGTCAGGGCAGAGGAAGGGAAACCTTTCAAGCTCACTTGCGAACCACCCGACGGTCACCCCAAACCCAAAGTCTACTGGATGTTGCAAGGCAATCGGGGAGAGATCAAGACAATCAACAACTCACGCATGACTTTAGACCCGGTAGGAAACCTTTGGTTCTCGAATGTAACTCGTGACGACGCGAGTGTAGACTTAGCATACGTTTGCACAGCTAATTCCATGTTCAGGAATGAGTACAAGTTTGGCTACAAGATATATTTGGAGGTGACGCAGACGGATAACGCGCCTATCTTGAAGAGGCATGAACCGGTGCATCAGTACACTACAAGGCCGGTCATGAAAGGTCTAAAAGGGAAAATGGTGAAACTTTACTGTATTTATGGTGGAACGTAAGTATACATACCTACTCGTTTAAGAAGAAACTTTGATTTTAAAATTTTAAAGAAAAAATGGAAGTTTGACGATCTCACTTTTTTGTCATCTGTCACCGAACTTTTTCTTAGTAAATTGAGCACGTGTAACTACCGCCACTGTTAACAAAACAATTTTCACCAGGCCCTTACCTCAAGTTATTTGGAAAAAGAACGGACAAAGCATTCTGGAGTACCCACACATACTCCAGGAAAACTATGGGAAGTCTTTGAAGATCAGGGACCCGACGTACGGAGACCAAGGCAATTATACCTGTGAAATCACCAACGGTGTCGGAACTAATCAATCTCATTCCATACAACTCATTATTGAAGGTGAGTTTTTTTGTTTTCCATCGTACTAATGATTACAAAATAGTTCATTTTGGTGTTTATGGCTAGGAGAATAAACAAATAAATACTCAAGAAAAATGCTAACTGGCGACTATAGGCGGCATGGTCTCATGGCCTGTTCCGTGAGGAACTAATTTATAAAAAAAAACAAATAAAAACGCATTTGCTGTAACATAATTATCATGTAGCTGATTTTCGAAATAAAGAAGCAAAAGATACTTATCCGGAGGCGAACGCAATTACAGGCGGTAAAACCGACATACATAGACCAATCCTGTCGCAGAGGTTTTAATTACAAACGCGGAGTCGATAACTTCGACGGCATTATGCTGTATTTCATTTATTTACGTCGAATTTTCAGGATTTATTCCGTTAGGCACGAGTAGGTTTCACACTAGATGTGATACACTGTTTAAAATGAACTAACAAATTACTTGATTAACAAAATAACACGGAACACAATGAATCGGGTTACGGGTAGTGGGTACTTTCGGGATGTTTCAACTCCGCTGCGATCAGACCCATCACCCAGTCTGTTGTCCTCACCGAAAAAATCAAAACTTTGTAGAAGCACGCCATGGTGTGGGTTGACTGGTTAAAGCGTCGCGTAATGCCACCACTGGCGCGCTTGGAATTCCTTACTAATGACCGGATCCGACATATATTTTGTCGGTCTGTTAATGACTTTGGTTTGTGGTGTACGCTGGCAGCTCGACAACAGACACTGGTCATAGACTTTCGTCTTGAGACACTGCGGTAAGTTGGACGAGAAGATACCGCGCAGCTTCCCGAACGCTGCCCAGACGAGTCGGATTCGACGATTAACCTCTTTCTCGAAGTTAGACCTACCTAACTGGACCGTTTGTCCTAGATACGCATAATCGTCTACAATTTAATCTCCGATCTTGATAGGAATGGGTGTGACATGGGCATTCAGCATGACCTTCGTCTTGTCCATGTTAAGTTTTAGACCCACTCTTTCGGAAGCTCTACTGAGGTCATCGAGCATTGTACTGAGGTCCTCCATGGTCTCAGCCATGACCATGTCATCAGCAAACCGAAGGTGAGTGATGTACTCGCCATTGACGTTGATGCCTAGCCCTCTCCAGTCCAGAACCTTGAAGACATCCTCCAGTGCAGCGGTGAACAGTTTCGGAGATATGACGTCTCCCTGTGTTACACCTCGCTGCAGAAGGATAGGTTCCGAGGCTTAGTCCTGAAGTCGGTCTGACATGGTGGCGTTTTTGTACAAACACTTCAACACCTCGATGTACCGGTAGTCAATTTGCCACCGTTGGAGAGACTGCAGTACAGCCCAGTTCTCGATCGAATCAAAGACTTTCTTTTAGTCCACAAACGCTAAACAGAGAGGCAAGTTGTACTCTTCGGTCTTCTGTTTAACCGGCCGAAGCGTATGTATGTGGTCCACGGTGCTAAAGCCTTTTCGGAAACCGCCTTGTTCGGGTGGCTGGAAATCGTGAGAGAGACGATTCGTGATGATTCTTGGAAACAACTTGTAGACATGGCTTAGAAGTGAGATGGGCCTGTAATTCTTCAACCGGGTATTGTCACCCTTCTTAAAGAAGAGTACCACCACACCCCTGCACCATGCCTGTGGCGTTTTCCCTTCGAGTACGACGGAATTAAACAGCCTTGCGGTGATCGCTCCCGGTTTTCACCGAATTGATCACAGAAACATCATTGAACATTTGCTTCTTGGTTGTCATGATGAAGTCTCGTTTTATGTTGCACCATCTGGGCTCTGGCAGGTTCACTTCCTGTGCTCACGCTTTTTGAAGAAGGAGTTCATCATATAGAGGCCTTCTCCATAAAACTAACCAGTTGGTGGCCCCGGTGGTTCCGACGTCCAACTCCAAATTGCCCCACCTGCAGCTCATCCCGGTGTCTCGTTTGCCCAGTTTCGCGTTGAAGTATGGGGACAACGGAAGTGAGTTTTGAAACCATGCATGGCTATAGAGATATTCTCATACATGGTCTCCACTTCGTCGTCGGGGTGTGCAGAGGTAGGGGTGTAGGCCTGTTTGACCTTCAGCGAATACCTTGAAGATATTCTGAGTATAAGGTACGCCACCCTGGTTGACACACTCTCAATCTTCACTACGTTGTCCACAAGGGAGTTAATTGTGGACGATAAACCCATCACCACCCGGCACCGACTGGTGGTCACCCTCTCGGAAATAAAGCAGGTTGACGGATTTTAGGATTATCGTGTCCTCCCCCTCTCTTCGGACTTGATAATCCCACAGTGCGGCGAAGTGTACGCGTGTTATATATACCAGGTCCAGTCGTTGGTATAGGCAGCCGGATCCCATGGGATTCTTCGCACCCCTTGCTACATCGTAACTTCGACCGCTGCCGTAGTCGAAGGTAGATGGAACCTCTTACAACAGCCACGGGAAGATATTGGATGGTGCTATTATTTACGTCCGACATCATTAAACTGTTAAATAAAAAGATACCAGTCGTGTCGCAGCGGTCCGTCTCATATAATATAGGGACAATCATACCTTGCTGCTTTTTTTACGGTTTTGGTCAACTTCGAGAATAAACCCTTTAAAGTTTTCATATTTATTGTAATCTTTATTTCTGAAATATCTCGGCCAAAATGACACTTCAGGGTTATAAGGTATTTTCTATGTACTTCTTTTACATGAAACGGCTCGCAGAGAAATTACCCACCCTAGTTTATTATAGTCCACACTTCTACATGAATCAGAGAACTACATCACCATGAAAAAACCACCATCTATTTTATCTTTCTAAATTGTCTTAATTCAAAATCCCAGGACTGTACAGACAGTTTGACAAAAAGTTTGTCAAAGTATAAAGTTATTATAGGTACTCACAACAGGCGGCCTAAGCGTACGGGGCGAGCTAGCTCAAGGCGAGGCAAGGCGAAATTGTCTAAGCTGAATTCATAATTGATTGTCCCTTAGCCGCGCCATTCTTCACGGTGGAGCCAGAGGTCCAAAACTTCGCGGAAGGCGAGTCAGCTGAGATCAAGTGCGAAGCCAGCGGTACTCCCGTGCCCAAGATCACCTGGATCCACAACGGCAAGCCCATTGAACAGGCCGAGCCTAACGCTAGGAGACAAGTGTCTGCCAACACCATTACCATCACCAATCTGGTGAAGAAGGATACTGGAAACTACGGTTGTAACGCAACCAGCTCCATCGGTTACGTGTATAAGGATGTCTACATCAATGTTCAATGTGAGTAGTTCTTGGTTTATAATCGAGTTTTCTAACCTAATATTATGAAGAGTTGTTTTGTTTGTTTGTTACGATTCAACTCAAGAACTACTTTACCGATTTTAAAAATTCTTTCACCATTAGAATCATTCTTTACCGAGTAATATAGGCTATAAATTATATTGATTTCATGCAAATTGACCGAGCTATCACAGTTTTTACGGACGAAGACGCGGTCGTAATATTTATTTATATTTATTGACTTTGAAGGATGTAAACAAAAGAATATATTGTTCCAGATACAAAGGAAAGACCTGTTGAGTCTACAAACTACGTTAATTACATAATTTGGTCAATTTTATTAATAGCTGGAGTGGCGCTGATCCTATTAATTATTTTTAAAATCGAAACGCTGAAGCGCTATTGGTTTAAATACTGCACACGTCAATAACCAACAACTTTAGTAAGTATTATGAAGCATCTTTCACAGTAATATAAAGGCGTAAGTTTGTATGTGTGTATGTGTGCTTGAGTGTATGTTTGGTATACCTTCACTTTCAAACGGCTAAACGAATTTGAATGAAATTTGATATATTAGTTTACAATCTGGATGTAGTGTGATTCCGTGGGACAATTATCGAATTTCACGCGGGTATAAGCTAGTACATACCACCTACATAAAATAAAGTTGATACATAGAAACTAATACAATTTTAGTGTCTGTTGGTAATTTCATAAGGGAAATTGGTATAAACCAAGCCACAAAGTCATTCTAAGCAACAGGAAATAAGAAAGATTCAATTAAGCGCTTAGACGAGCTAAATTAGCAACTCTAAGCTATGGTTCAAACTTCGTTTGAAATGCTGTTATAATAAAGTTCTAATCAACTTGCACTACAAAGTGGTTGTAACGTCAGCCACTGCAGGCCAAATAGCGCGAAATGAGTGGTTTCGATCGATTTACAAAAAACTATTGATTGGATTAAAAAACTAAAACAGTATCATGCTAATATATTGCTTGTAGAATTATTTGCCAAAAAATCAGAATGATCGCATGCATATTAGTCTGTTTTTTATTGTTTACAAGATATTTTTAGAGGTAAGTTCGTGATTTCTTTATATCGAGCCAAATTAATTGTATTATGTTTTCAAAACAGTATCATGCTAGCATATATCCTGAAGAATATCATATATTTTTCTGGTCTTGTTTATAGCAGTGAATCATATACTTTTAGTAATTATAAAACTCGCGTTTAGCTCATGTAATCGCCTAATTCATCTGTTTTACAAAGCCTAGTGGGTAAATTTTTCAAAGAAAGCGCTAAGATCAACAAAAATGTTTCCCATATTGAATAATAATTTCACGCAAACGAATGTTGCGGCAACAGCTGGCTAAAAAAATTTACAATACAGGTTCCTCGTACTGGTTCTTGTTGCACTATGATTATGTTCAACATGCATTTCACACGTGTGCGTTTTTATGTTTTTTCCACACATGTGCAGAAAGCAAAATTGTCACATAACTTTAAGGTAAATGCATAATTTAAAAACGTTTTGACTGTGAGACTGTGATTAAAATTTTATTTTGTTGCGCTCTTTGCTTGCGCCAGGTTAAAGGAGAGGCAAATAATAGTATGAAGCCGTAATACAGCCTATTATAAAAATTGATTATTTATAATAATATGTTTTTGAATTCAGAACACAAATAAATGTCAATTGCTTATCAAAGTAAATATTAGTTTTAAATAATCATGTCTATCACCGATATTGAATTTATAAACACAATGTGGCAATTTTGCTTTCTGCACATGTGTGGAAAAAACATAAAAAAACACGTGTGTGAAATACACTGCATTTTGAACCTAATCGTAGTGCGAATAGAACCAGTTTTCGAGGAAGTGTATTGAAATGAACTATTGTTCATGTCTATGTATTTTTTTTGATGAGATGTTCATTTGTTCGCAGATAAAGTACCTACCTAAATACCTAGGTACGCTTACATTTAAGAACAAAAATCAAAAATGAATGAGTAAAAGTTGAAAGAGCTACCTAATAGGTTACTGGACTTTTAAAATTTTATTTTTCAGCCACGTAGTCCTTTGTATAAGTAATCTTCTCTTCGGACGAGAAGGCTGTTGCGCACAGAACGCAGTACGTGATTTTAGTTGGGTGTTTAAGTAAAACGAGTTATTTCGTAGTTGATAGTCCGAGGTCCTGCGGCGGCGCTCGCGGTGCGCATCTGTACGTGCGCTCGATTTGGTGGCGGAAGACGAACTGAAGCGATCGATTAGTCGATCGCTGCGGGCGCGCGAATGAACATCGCGCAAGTGAACCCGTTCATTTGCGGTGAACTACTGAACTATGAACGTATGTCGCAGCGGTGGGACCTCGGTACTTGTTTATTATAAAATGAAGTATAAAATAAATGCAAGATGTTTTCCATGCGTAACAAAGGCGATGCCGAAATAAATGCAATTTAACAACACCATTAAAAGAAAAATAAGAAAAACGGCGGCGTCCTATATACGAAGACATTAAACACGAAGAAATTGCCACTTCAATGTCTTTATTAAATAAATCAAAACATTATTTTTTGCTTTTTATCCTCGTCACCGCGACTTTTTGTGCAGCCAAAGTGCGAGTCGTTACGAAATCATGCGACAAACTCTAGCCACCATCAGCATTCCAGCTGTATTAGAACACGGCCTAAGGGCTTGCCACGTGGCGATGGCAAAAGACCAAGTGGGAGAAGTCATTTGATGATTTCCCATCCCAAAAAAAAAAAAAAAAAAAGGGCTTGCCACGTGACGATGGCAAAAGACCGAACGGCATGTCTTTGTTGTTGGACACAGCGTCGATACTCTTGCACCATCCAATCTTCCTAGCTCATCGTGGGGTGCTAGCGCTGTTGTGGCGGCTGCAGAAAACCTCGAGCGGCATAAAAAATATGGTATCCTCGGGCCGACAACTCACAGCCTTTTCAAGGAAATATACAGGATGTAAACAACCTCATAACGAAGCCGACAACCAAGCATTCTGTACATCAAACTAAGTACTAAACTTTATGCAAAAGATTTGCTGGGATAATTTCATTAATTCCACTGCCTAATTGTTACTACTGCAGTATAATCCAACAAAAATGTTGGCGCTAAAAGCAATCTTTTTTTAGCTCTCTTATTAATAAGTACTATAAATGACATAAAAAACTCCAATACTAACATTCGTTTCTTCTGTGGTGTTAAACCTTCAAGAAGAATAAGTAAATAACCCTCAATAATATCGACTATAGTTTAAATTTTCTTCTAAATTAATTTTGTATTCTTAGGTATGTAAATAAAGTTATCTCGAACCTCAATCGTAATTTTGTTCCATAATGTATTTTAAGTCAAGTCCATAATAAAGTATATTATGTTGTTTAAACCTTATAAACGCATTTATTTATTCAAAAACAACATCGACCTCAAACAGTTTTACGAAACTTCTTGCACAAAAAATTACAAAGTTTAGTTATAAATGATTTTTCAGATGCGCGCTCGTGGCAAAAGTCCTCATTGAGATATATATTCTTTTTCGCGTTGGAAACTTTTACAGGTATTTCTCTATCGGGCACGTTAAAATCCTGTTCTTGCTCAACATACCTTTCTAACTCCATCTTCTTAGCAGCCAGCCTTTCCATGTTCTCTGCAGATGCAACGTGTTTACCGCGGTCTGGGCCTTTAATCGGCTCCTTGATATTAATTTCAGATAACAGGTTACGTTCATTTATTTTAATTTGCACGCATGGATTCCCACTTAAAAGGTAAATGTTCAAGATCTCGTCTTTACTAACAGTTTTGGCTTTTGGGGGATTATCGTCTAAAGTGGAGTCCGTATGATAATGATCATTTCTGTAAGCTTCGATTACAGAGTCCAAATTTTCGGTCCCTGAAGTATTTGTAACATAACTTGATTCGTCGTCAAAGACGCTAACATCTTTGACATGATCTGGACCTCTGCATGACAAAGATGCTAAATCAATGGATTTGTTACCGTTAATGTCGTTTAAAATGTCTTTGTCCTTGCATGGCAAAGATGCTAAATCAATGGATTTCTCATCGTTAATGTCGTTTAAAATGTCTTTGTCCTTGCATGGCAAAGATGCTAAATCAATGGATTTCTCATCGTTAATGTCGTTTAAAATGTCTTTGTCTTTGCATGGCAAAGACGCTAAATCAATTGATTTCTCACCGTTAATGCTGATTAAAATGTCTTTGTCTTTGCACGACAAAGATGCACAATCAGTTGTTTTCCAGCCCTCACTAGAAATTAAAGTTTCAGAAGACATTATATGCTGTATCATGTCTTTTATAAAGTCTTCCATGTCAGCAATAGCATCCTCTTTATTTTTTTCCAGAATCTCGTTAAACCTTCTTTTATAGAGCTCAAAGTCACGCATGCTCGCATAAAAGCTATCAAATATTTCAAGAACAGTCGTTTTGAAAAGTATTAAATTTGACTCCAAACTACTTTTCGAATTATCGTCATCAGTTTGAAGTTCTTGTGACATGTTTCTAAATATTTTGGACTCCAATTTATCTAGTTCAGAATTAGTTAAAGATCCTTTGCTCCGTTTATATGAAATATCGTCCACATTTGAATCTTTTACTGGCACTTCATCATGTTCATATTTCTTGTAGTACTCACGTAGGCCTTTCAGCTCAGCTGAGCTGTGTACTTCATGAAAATCGCGTTTTCGAGTGTCGTTCGTGTCTACGTGTTCTTTTGGGGTGCCGACATGTACTTCTGATTTGAAAAACTTTTGTGTGTCTCCTGAATGTTTAGATGCTTGCATGCTGAGACACTGTATCGGTCTTCGAGTGTGATTGAGTTGATCACCTGTAAATATCAAAGGTAAAATAGGTCGTTATTAATCGAAGTTTTTTAAATAGTGAGTGACTTTGGATCTTGATGTTGCGGGTTTAGATTCAAGTCGGGCCAAAAATATCTAGGAATTTTCTGCTAAGTTCTAGTAAAGACACAAAAGTCATAGGTTGTTACCAATCAATAGTAGTAGTCGGAAACATATTTACCCATGATTATTATGCTCCGGAAATGCGGTCAGAAATTCAGTACGCGAAGAGGAAATAATTTTTTCATAGTCCCTAGAAATAAGTTGTAGGAAGAAACTTGAATTGTTGCCTGCTGCGGGACAAAAGTAAATAGAAGTATATTTGTTTTAACTTCTGTAAAAATTGCTCAGGAGTTTAATAGAACGTAATAATTTATTCAACAAAACTCATCAACTACATAGCTACATAGTTTGGCACTGACACTAGCATTGTATTCTTTTGATAAAAGTATGCGAAGAAAAAAAAAGTGATCCATATTCAAAATTCGCGGATTATTTATATTTGGGAACGGTGTGGTTCAATGCGATAATACTTTAGAAGAGTTTTAATCGATCTTTTGCTTTTACTGTGTCGGTGTAATGGGGGCTTTCGCGCATGAATACGCCGCTAGAGGCGTACGTGTAGTCTTATTGTCAATCGCAATCGTTCTACTAGAAGTAAATAATTTATTTACAACACAATGTTTAAAATAAACGCCATCAAGAAGTCAAGAGTGTGCACGCGTTGCGCTCTTTTTAATAACGTATTTATACTACTAAATTCATTAATGATTGAAGTGTTAAAATTGAGCCATTCCTGGTTTAATAAGAGATTTTCTTTTTCAACTCTTCCATAGACGTTGAATATCTATCCAACCCACTGACGTATAGTGATCCAACCCAATCTGTCATCTGCCATCTGGTGCTGATCTCGGTATGTTACTGCAAGGAACAGAATATCGCATAATTTCACTTTGATCTAATTCGGAAGCTTAAGTAAACGAAAGCAGGGGTGTGAAACTTCCATACATTGGCGTTGACACACAGTTTTAAAAACGAAAACAAGAGTTGCGCATCTATCTTGTATTATATAGTGTATTATCTACGAACGAAAGTGTCAGTCAACCGTATGTGACGTGCATTTTTTCAAGCGCTTTGTCTTTGGCCTCTAGTAACGTAGTCAGTTCAACGCCATCTACCGAGTTCTTGGAAACTATTTTTTTTAATTTTCAAAGTAAAACCTCTCATTCTCGAAAAGGAAACCTCTTTGAGAATGACTTGAAGATTTTAAGTACATACCAAGCTAAGATCTAGTTAGTTCTTGGAGGAAGATTTTTTCAAATGTTTCATGTTTGCTTATTTTAGGGGCAATAGTGTAAAAAGATATGTATCTGTAGCTTACATTATGTTGGTAAAATGTTTAATGAGACACTTTTTCGGTACTATACCTAGATTCGGTAATATAGTATAAATATATTGTCAGTAGCGCCATCTGGTGAACTACAAAAAGAAAACCGTAATGAGGGATTTTCTTTTTCAACTCTTCCCTAGTCGCTGGATAGATGGCGCTAATCCGACTACGTTACTGCAAGGAACAGGTCAGAACGTCATATAATATCACTTGGACCTAATGATTATATTCGGAAGCTGATGAAGCTGATGCAAACGAAAGAGTTTTTTCAAACGTTTTGGCTTTGGCACCCAGTAACGAAGTCGGATCAACGCCATCTATCGAGTTCATGGAAACAATTTTTTTTTAATAGACAAAATTAAGAGCCCTCTTACAGTCCACTAGCGCCGCCAATCGAAAAAATGTCATAACTCGTAAATAGAATCAAAAATACAAAATGTGGTCTATTATTACTGTAGAAAAGGCAATAACGTAATTTTATAACACCTTATCAACACTTGAAATATAGCTGTTTAGCTAAATCATGCATTCAAAACATAAACGGCCGTTTTTGTTACAAATGCACGATTTAGCTAAACAGCTATATTTCAAGTGGTGATAATGTGTTATAAAATTACGTTATTGCCTTTTCTACAGTAATAATAGACCACATTTTGTTTTTTGATTCTATTTACGAGTTAAGACATTTTTTCGATTGGCGGCGCTAGTGGACTGTAAGAGGGCTCTTAAACCTCTCATTGTAAAGGTTATATTTATGATAAATCGTGTAGAGCAAACTTATTTTTTATATGTCGAGAATAAGAAGTATAGACACGTATCACTTCGCCCGCGACTTCGTTCGCAAAACTAATTTGAATAAAGTCTGGCCAACGAAAACGGTCCACCAATTATTCCCAGAATATGACAATAATTTAAGACTCATTATTGACACGTTTCGTACTGGATTCATCTTGATCTTGTGTTTACGTGTATCGTGTAATATGTAGTATGTCAACTATCTGGTGTCCACGACACAAGCCATGTTAAGTGTGGCACTAGATGGTGTTGTGTGTTAATGTCCAGCTATATTTATTTATTCTATCAACATTGGTTTTGTATAAATTAATGCCGAAAACAATCAAAAGTTCGGTGAGGAAGCTTCTATTTGGTGAAAAATACAAAAAAAAGTGATTTGATTCAGAAATCTGCAGAGAAAATACTACGAATGGATTCAATCATTTCACTTTCAGGTAAATTTATTTAGATCTAACTCTGAAAAGCCTGCACAATACGCTGAAGGAAGCATTCGAATTTACGGGATGCCGTGAAACCCTTAGGAAAACGTGTACATCACATTATGGACTATTTGAAAATATTAAAAAGGCAGAATTAATAGTACCTACTCTTTTATTTAGTAATCATCATAATACACTCGAAAATTACAGCTCATAAAACATATAAAAAAAGATTTTACTTGTTGAATAATAAACAGTATCAACTCGAAAAGCAGTATCATTCATTCATTCATTCAGTTTATATCTAGGATATACACAGATCTTGATTTTTTTTTAATTCCCGTCTTTTTCTTGGACAGTTTTGGTTGGCCGGACTCTAATATCAATATAATTTATAGCCTATGTTGCTCTGTAAAATACCGCTAGGTTTTAGTGGTAAAGATTAAGCTTTCTTAAATACAAATATAAAATATCATTTAAGATGCCATTTAAAAAAAGCCATGAGTGATAAAACGATTATAATTTCAAGTTTTACAATACCCATTGTTTTTTCCAATGGACCTGGCCGAAATAGGAAAATGACATTGTTACTGAACGTTAAGAGCAAAGCTTCCATTGTCTATGCGAACGAAACCTGTCTATGATACTGATACCTACGAAAGAGAAGTATCCCTGCGTTCCAAGTGCAACAGAGATAGCAATTAAAACGGCCATGGACGTAAAAAAGAAACTTTGTCTATGCCAAGCCAGTCATTGAACCGTCAATTGCTGAACGAACGAACGACAGTGAATCTCAGAGGCCCCGCCTTTAAATCCGTAATTTTATTATTTCAGTTGGTTTTCGCGATGTTAATATTATAAAAACGATCATTTAGGTAATTACTTACACTACTTCAAATTTATAAATGTAATCTATGCCGAGGCATAATCGAGTTAGCATTAGCGGAATGCAATTATTGATTTGCCGTGTACGGCAACAAATAGTGAGTTTGTGCGGGTTTTCTAGCGTTAGCCTGTTGTGAAACCGTGTAACTATAAGGGTTAAGGGAGTTGCGGTACTTTTTAAGTTTGCGTAACAAGTTTTTGTGTCATAAGAGGTCTCCAATTTAGTGTATTTGATGTTGCTATTTTTAGTGGGTGTTGTCATTGTGGTCCAAGCTTTATTCGGATTAGGTCATCGAGTGCGGTGAACATGTGTGCCAGAGAAATGTGTTTTGATTAAGTTTTAAAGTGGTTTATTTGATTTCTTGTTAGATACACGAGTACTACGAAGTAGGAGACCTGTAAAGATGGGTACAACAAGAATAGTGTGTTTCATCGCGTTATTATCATGTGCGGCGGCGCTTTGTGAGTATTATTTATATTTTTAATAATGTTTATTACCCTGTCTCCTATAATATCACTTGTTTATCGCATTGTTAGCCATAGTTCATTCAACTTTTTCTGAGTTGCACCAACCTCAGAGAAATATTTAAGTTATGAGACAAACTTGTTGATATGTACAACTCTCTTCTAACTGTGCTAATTATTACCTTCTTGCGTGTATTTAACTAAGTGACAAAGTTTTGCATTATAATATAAATGTTTACTCAATTCACAAACAAGCTCATCACTAATTTACAAACGCTTCGTTTTTATTCAAATTTATATAATATTTTTTAAATCATCTGTATTCGCGCCCAAGCCTTTATCAATTTGCTTATACCATCCCATATCCATAAGTGAAACACATGAAAAAATAACAAAAGCATTGTGACTCCTGACGACTCCTCCTTAGATGACTTAAATGGTGGTATTACTCACTGCATCATATCATATCTTAATTTAGTATCCTACTGGCCAGATTTGTAATTGACAACATTGTTTTGTCCTTGCTCATGCCTTGATCAAGATTTTGATGTCATAGATTGAATTTAACTCTGGGCTACCCACCTTCGCCAATATGTAGGTACTAAAATAGATTTAATCTGCCATTGTTTTATAGAAAAATCTTGAGTTGAATTTGTTGTTTTCATGGCCTGAATAATATTTCACATAGCTTAGCTAAGGAACAATTTATCCAGTATATAATTTTTAAAACCTCTCTCTAAACTGGGATGGAAGAAAAAAAAAGGTTTCTAGCTTAAAAATAGACTCAAATTATTTCCTGAAAAAAAATCATCCCTACATCTCTAATTAGTAAGAACCTGTACTTCTTACTGGTGTCCCAAATATGGTTATTTAATGGCAAGGAAGTAAAAATAGAAAAAGCAAATGATCACGATTACAGAAAACATCAATGAATAATTAACTGTTTTTTTGATTCTACAATAGTGTCTGAACTTCAATACAAACCAGAATTTCTGTTAAAAAATACTTCTTTCCATACACCATAGCCAGTCTGGAGTTAGTACAATAACCATACTCGTGTATTCTCGGTAGAAAGGACAATGTAACATAAATTAATTAATTACATTAATGCCGTCCCCTTCATCAATGAAATCTTTCTTATGATGAAAACATAGCCAAGTTTGTGTCGGAATTGCCTTTCCACAACACATCTTGAAAATATTACTTGAAATATTTCAGTCAAGTTCTGATCATATTGATCCTTTAAGTCACCTAGGTGGACATGTTCATGCAATATTGTCTGCAAAAATTGTGATAGCTCAATAATTTGCATGATATCAATAAATGAATAGCCTATGTTATTCGGTAAAGATGTAGCTTTCCAACGGTGAAAGATTTTTAATATCCATTGTGTTGGTCTTGAGTTAAATCGTAACAAACTAACGAACAAAAAAATATTTTTTTCCTCCATATAATATTAGTTAAGATTTGAAGCATACAACACAAAGAAGGCATGTAATTGTATGCAAAACTTGCCTTGGTTATTAGCATAATTTTTCATTTTGTATGTATTGTTGACATATTGTTCTCATCACTATTGGCAGCCAAAGCATGGGGCCACTATCAGAGATTGGCAGGTAGTGTGTAGGGCTCTGATTGGAGTATCTCAATACTCAATACACAATATCTACCAGTGCCAAGTAGATCATAATGCAATCTACATACCTTTGCTATACTAATTGACCAATACATTCTTGTAACTGTGCAACTTTTGTTTTTAGAAGACATTTAGGTATATCATAACATATTTTTTTTTTATTAATTTGTCTCATTTTAAGTTTAAATGCTAAAAACATATTAGAATAATCCTATATGTAATAAATAAGAAAAACTTAACATTGACATAAAATAATAATATCACTTGCACACTTCTGCCATGTCAATAAAATCATTCTATCCACAAATAGATTTTTGTTACATTAGAAGAGCTCATTACATTTCTCTAATCTTCAAAATGATAACTTTCAAACATGGCAATTTTTATTGCAAGAACGTAAAAAGAAAAAAAAAAACATCAACTTAAGGATAAACACAAACAAAAATTGGTTTAGAAGTAAATTAAAAAACACACTGCCCAAACCTTGTCAAGTTAACTTATATGCCAAATATAGCCGTATGATATCATAGGGAGTCAATAGCAGAAGTAAACTGACACTGAAACACTGACCTAACCCAATGCCTTGACATTTGAGAACAGCTGAGAAAGGTATTTACTGTTTTCAAAGGTGAACTGTCTGACAATATGGTCATTGTTTGCATTTAGTACATACTATTAACTATATAATACATAATCAAAGGCAGACCGATAGAAAATGCTCAAGGCATTCCAACTTTGTATGGATATTTTAATTTTATTTGTGTATAAAGTTTTCTTAACCAATATTTTATAGAGGAAAGATTTGTATGTTTGTATTGCACTATCACTATATTATAAAACAAAGCCTACCGCCGTGTCTGTCCGTCCTCATGTGTGCTTAGATCTTTATAACTTCGCAACGGATTTTGTTGCGGGTTTTTTTGATAGATAGAGTGATTCAAGAGGAAGGTTTTTGTTTATAATTCTACCCGGGCGAAGTCGCGGGCATCGGCTAGTAACAAATAAACTTAAAAACTACTGGACTGATTTGAAAACTCAGCAATGGATAGCTATGTCACCGTAAAATTGTCAAATACGTTATATTGTAATATCTCTAGCCATATTGTAAACTCTCGAATTATTGTAAAACGAACATACTGCTTACAATAAAACGCATTATTTTTCGTGAAATGCATGCGATGGTAATCAACTCACGCGGTGTGGAGGAAAGGAGGGGTCCCCCTTGCCCAGTGGTACCACTCTCATGAAAAGATACTGTACCATTTCTGAGAAATATCGATTAATATGACCTAACCTTAAAACACATTATATTCCCCTAAAAAGCGTAGTCGACGGAGCCCCGCTTCGCGGGGCCACTATTTCAGAGTGCAGGGTTTACAGGAACCTAACTAACCTAACGGGGGGGTGCCCCAAGTCCCGATTATGGGGGCAGAGATACTTCCGTATGTTCAGTTGACAATAATTCGAGAGTTTACAATATCGCTAGAAAGAAACACGTTATATTCTAATATAACGTGTTTGACAATTTTACGGTGACAGCTACATTATTAGCGACTAACATCAGGCTTTATTTTATCCCTGTACTCCCACGGCAACGCGATCTACGCGGGTGAAACCGCGTGATGTCAGCTAGTATTAATTTAAGATTATTTAAACAAAATCTAGATTCTTCTACAATATACCTAGGTAGGTAGTTTAAAAAAGTAGTAAAAAGCAATCATTGTTTAATAAAAAGAAGATATTTTTTAGATAACTGGGTCAGGGTTGGGGTCAGAAACAAAAAGATATTCTAAAATTAGAGTTTGCTTATTGGTTTGTCTAAACAATGAGATAATCTGACATGCAGTTTACATTAAACTTATTAAAACATAATTATCGTCAACATTCTCCTGGCCTTATCAGAATTTACGTGAAGTCTTCACAGCATAAAATTAACTATAAAATAAAATAAGCGTTAACATGTTACCATACTTCTCTATTAGTCGTCTTTTCCTTAAAAGTCGTACCGAAATGTAAAATTAATAAAAAAAAAATGAAATTATTTTATGTAACTCAATCCCATTCAGTCCAATATGTTTCGTCGACCCCAAGTAGAATGTAACAAGGGCAGGAAGATGATGATTACTCAGTCCCATAATTTTGACCACGTCATAACATTTTTATTTGTCCCCAGTGACGTCACCGCCGAAGATTGTGAAGCAGCCGACACAAGAGGAGATCCTGTTCCAAGTGGCGCAGCCCGGCGAGGTGGACAAGCCGTTCATCATCGAGTGCGAGGCTGAAGGCGAACCGGCTCCTAAGTACGTCACCTTGTTAGAATTGTTTTACTTAGAATCTGAGTGCAATGTCAGATGTTCTTAGTGTTAGAACATCCGAAGTTGCTTGATACCCTATTGGAGAAGTTTGCTGCAACAGGCTTGAAGCCATCGGCAGGCTAATTAACCAAAAAGGTCCTTATGGCAAACTGAAAAACAAAAATCCAAGATAAATTTCGTTGGCTGTAACAGCGCCCATCCTACCTATAGAAATCTTCAAATATAAATATTATTTGCGATGATTCACACATTCATTGTATTTTGTTGTTTCACAAGGAGCAATAGTATTATGTGAAATGTGTTAAAATTATCCTGGGGCAACAGTTAAACATACATCACGGCTGTAATGTAATCCCCGAAGCATCCACATTTCGTCAGATATATGTTTTACTTTGGGCCTTGTATGGCTATATTTCTACAATATCAGTTCGCACTTGCTTTTAATTTTTACTAGAAAACCCTATTATTCGCAGGTTTTTCCAATTGCCTAACTTCAAGTTGAGCATTTTTAGCTCATAGTTTCTTGTCTTCGCTTCTTCCGAATAGAACTACATTCAATCAACTTTTCTAAAGAGTTATTATAAAAAGTAATTCATTTAAATTAGGCCGAGAATCACAATTCTTTGATCGTCTAAATTGCATTACAAAACCTCCCAAAACCGCCCGCCCTTCGCTACTTAGGTACTAGTGCTTGAGTTGGGGAGAAGAAGTAACGGACCAAACTGACCAGCAAAGCTTCTCCGTAGAGAAGATAATAGGAGTCATTCCCGCCATGTTACGTCGACTCCTGATTTTCTTGGTTTTGATGCATTGTCTTGTCTTGTGTGACAAATATCTTGTCTACCTATGTCCCGGAAAATACGCGGCTAGAAGTGTTTCAGACCAGCACACATACATAAATGAAAATGATTATAATTGACGGCGTTGTGAATGAAAATATGTCGGCTGACACTAAACATTTTATTAATTCCTCGATGGAAGTGAGCACGCTAACCAAAAATTCATCATGCTGTTTATAAAACCGTGTCGTAGTTTAGCTGTTTATTTAGCCTATAAACAGAGGTTAAATTGCTTGTGAAATGTTTTTGATACTATGTTTTTTTTGGCTGGACTCGTTATATTTCTTTTAATTCTATCAAAAAGAGATTATATTAGCCATAACGATTATATGTAAAGGCAAAAAGGTATTAGATTGACCTACGCTAACTATCATGTTGAAAGATATTGGAGGAATACGACCGACACGCTTTAATTGCCACATTGCCAGAAGTCCCGATCTTCTTTGGTTCCTGAGCTAACGAATTCAGGAAAGGATAAAAAACCAGCGTAAAATTCTTCTGATATAGTACAACGGTGTCGCAGAATAATTAAATTACCTACTAATTATTTACGGCTGATCAGTCTCTGCACGTGTCGAAATTATCGAAGAAAAATATAACGAAATGGTCATCATTGATAACACTTTACCCAGTAGGTTCACAGCTATACGCGCAAAACAAATTGACAACCTTATCTAAGCTGGGTGGAAAATAACCCTCGGAAAGCCTGTGAAACATTCTCGCTGAATCCGGGGATTACACAACACACCAACCCTTACAAGGGGTATTTCGATCGTGATGGTGAGATGGTATCAGTAAGCATATGGTAAGTAAACATTCATTCGAGGTTCCTAAACCTCTTTGGATAATAGGGACTTGCTTCTCCCTACCCAACGACAAGTACTACTAGCCTAGATTTCCCGGGGGAACTACGGTTTCATTCGAGATAGTATCTAGTGCATATCCTTACCGTGACGACAATTTCCTGTGTATTTCAAACCTCATCCGCTGCACTGTGATTGAGTGACAAACAAATTGACTCACGGTTTTATTAATAGTTAGATTTATCATACCGTTTTATGGACATCACTTCATAGCTAAACTATTTAGCCTTTGGCCTTTATAATGATCTTTATTATCTGAAACTTGAGTCTGTTCATGGGTATTATTTTCTTGGCTGTAACTTTGTTGCACAATTCTGGCTTTATCATTGGACGACATCTTTCTTTCGTTTAAGTGAAGTTACGATAAATCTCTCTTCGTCAATATAACAGTAGTATTCGATGCTATTTCTCAGAACTTGGTCGATGTCGCCAGTTGTGGTTTTAATCAGAGTTGACGCTGCCATCGTGTTTATCAATACAATATCCCCAGATATTTTCACAAAAATGTCAACCAATAGCGCCCCTGTTATTCACTTCTCAGTCCCTAGTGTACCGAAACCGGAACACCTCGTACCTAGCTAACCTAAACTTTATTATACAGAAATTATTATTACAGAAAATATGGCCTGAATCCCATCCTGTCTTAATTCACAACCTATCGTAGGCCTCGAAAATGGGCCGCTTTAGATTCAAGCGTGCCAAAAAAACTAGACTGCATTACATATACGTTTGATGTAAAAAAAACAACCATAGACAGCTCAGCAGAATTGAAATTGTTGCGTTAGTGACGAATTTTATTTACGAGAATGAAAGTAAATACTCGTTAATTATTCTTACGGCTTATGTAAATTGAGACAGTAGACGCCAAATCCTTTTAAATGCTCAGCAGGACTTAATCACTTCCTTGTCTTCAACACTACACTGGCGCCCTATGACTAAGAAGCACTAAGTCACTACTTTGTTACTAAGCTATGAAAGGTGTCTCCATCTTTTCTTGAAATTCAATTAAGTATCAACAAAACAATTAATTACGGAAATACATACAGAATACAATATCGGAATTTTATCGGTCAGCGGCAATCTACGAAACTACTGAAGCAATAATTGTAGTGTAGTTTTTGCTGCGTCGATCACACATTATATGCCGATGACCTAGCATTTCTATGGGCGTTTATTCTCGTACAATATCATAGTTCAGTGGCTGTTACTATAAATACCGCACTCTGAAGGTCCAAGTTATATTATATGAAAGAATGATGAGAGTTACTATGATTTGTGTCGGATGAAATCAATGACCTGCGGCAGATAACGGTTTTGTAATGATTATAGTGTTCATATCAATTAACTTGACTTAAACTTGAAGTGATTTGACCTCAAAAGCTTTCTTACATTTGTTCACCAATCAATATTTTTGAGGATTATCTATACTTCTATACTAATATTATAAAGCAGAAGAGTTGGTTTGTTTGTTTGTTTGGTTGAACGCGCTAATCTCAGGAACTACTGGTTCAAATTGAAAAAATCTTTTTGTGTTGGATAGTCCATTTATCGAGGAAGGCTATAGCTATAGGCTATAAAACATCACGCTACGACCATTAGGAGCGGAGCAGGAATGAAAAATGTTGCAAAAACGGGGATATTTTTTCCTTTCGTGCTTCTCTCGCTGCTAAAGAATTTTTATACCGTGCAAATTTAGGAGAAATTATGTATGAGGTTATCAGTGTTAATTTCACAGCAGCAAGATTCTTGAAACATCTTTGGAAGTTTTTTGATTCAATCAGTATTCTGTGGCTTCATCCTGTAAACTATAAGAATTGGTGGATACTAAACTACGGTAAAAAGCCTTTTCTGAAACATGAGAAAAGTAGGTCATTGATGATAAATTACTAAAAAAAAAACAATAGGATGTTACTCTGTCAGTACCTGTAATTATAATTAACAAATAGCAATAAAAAGTGTACTAACCTACAATGACATTATCCTTCGTCAACCGACATGAATACATGACCAACAGGATAATAATAATTATAATTATTGATATTATAATTGGAAGCTTTTAATATTGAATTACAAACCAACATACAAAAACCACAATAAACAGGACCCATTCATCGAAGTATAGATTAGTAGTAAATAAATGCGGGACATGAATAATTTATGGCGTGAGTCAACCTTGGTTCGAATGCAGTCATCTCGAGGCGACGCGACGACAAACTCGGAAATATTATGTCATGTATGAATAACGCTTATTCGCTAAAAATAATAAATGTAATATGACGGTTAGAACCTGTTTTTCTCTTAGTCAAGTTGTTGTTGGTGTTGATCTCATTGCCCTAGAACTCAATCGAATGAAGAACAGGTTATGCACAAAAGTGTTTTGGCGTTTGGTTTTGAATAGCAGGGGAATTTAAGTAAATAAGTAAAATTGATATGCGTTAGAAGGTGCTCTAATAGGAACTCCTCATTGGTGTATCTCATTGTCATCGCCTCAGCCTATCGCAGTCTACTATTGGACATAGGCCTCTCCCAAAC
Source organism: Xestia c-nigrum (assembly GCA_916618015.1). NCBI lineage: Eukaryota > Metazoa > Arthropoda > Insecta > Lepidoptera > Noctuidae > Xestia > Xestia c-nigrum. The sequence goes on along the minus strand of OU745245.1, from coordinate 3,452,851 downwards.
TGCATCATAACACCGATCTCTGGTCAGTTCGCCTGTCCATAGTGTCTTTCTAGTTAAGGCCAAGAGACGAAACCTTTTGTATAGTGATTCTTTTGGGAAGATTTGCTTTCCTTGTCTTTTAGTTCACTCGGCCAACGATGACATCTAAATTCAAGTCTCAGCGTCAAAACAATGATTAAAAAAAAACCATTTTCAGGAACATTTCAACTGCCAAGGACTCGAGGAGTCGGTTATTTAGATAGTTGAAAGCAGTGGTCGGTTCCAAAACGTAGATTTCTATGGAGAACAGAAGAACCACATCTCCCGAGTTACTTATACCTGAGTTTCTTCTCTTTCCACTTCTTGGAATCCTAGTCTGCCACAGAAAATCGACATTAAAGTGTAGTAATTTCCCATTGTGAGCTAACTAATAAAGCCATCCTACATTACCTGAGTTCTCGCCCGGTGTGTTGTATCCCCACTAAGCTAATGTATTTACGATACAAGTGGGTTAACTGCTGTACCAAGTTCCCTTTATGACTTGCAAACTAGACAGGTCGTTGAACTTGCTGTATATCTGGAAAATCAGTCGAATCATACCGTTATGTTTAGGAAAACTATGATTTTTTATAAGACTAGCTACTGTTAGCGATTTTGTCCATGTTCATTATTCTAAGGCACTCGGTAATTGCGTAACTTTCCATCAGAGAAAGAAATCTGAAATCGGATCAGTAGTTACGGAGATTACCTCCAACATCCAAGCATTACCTAATTATAATACATATTAGCATAAAATAGCTTCCGCTCGCGGTATCGCCCGGAGAGGTCGCAAACTATCCCAAGGGAATTATCGTACCAGGATGAAAAAGTATCCTATAGTGTTCAATCCTAGGTCATGTTGTAACTGTGTATTATATTGTTTATAATATTAGTGGGGATGAATAATAGAGGAAAACTTCCAAAAATCAAAATCAAAATCAAAGCTTTTATTTCAAGTATGCCAGTTACAGGCACTTTTGAATTGTCGAAACAAAATTGAACATTTAAAGTAGCTACAGTCCCAGTCACAAGACATAAAAACTGTGAAAGTACTGTAGTTGCCCATTCCCTAGCGTAAACGAGTCAAATGTAAACGAGTTTAAATAACATTATTTCATTGGTAAAACATACTGTGACTAAGTAAGGAAAAGTCATGCATTGAAAGGCTAATTAATAATATCGTTGTAAACTGTGTATTGTTTTAATAATAATATTGTTAAATATTATGGCAGGAAAACCACGAATTTACTGCTTGTTATACAATCAATGATTCTGTGGCTTCGAATTTATATGAAAGCCTGCTTTTATATATTTATAAATACATACAACATCGAGGCACCCTTCTTCAAACGCTCATGGCTATTTTCGTTAACACTATAAGCGACAGCTAAGTGAATGCCTAAATATTTATGCACTGTTGGAATCTCAACTTAAGGCGCCGAGCCGAGTGTAGAAAATCAAATAGCAAGCTTTTATTTGAACATTCAAATAGTGTTTGTGAAAACGAGGCTGTAAATAGGACTAGGTTTAAGGTTGAACCTACGGCCAGACGAACGCCTTCCGCCACTTAACTTTATAATTTGTCGTATCAAAGTCTTAGAACTTGGAAAAGAGAGATTTTAAAAGCGTTCGTGTTGACTTTCAGGAAGATTTTACAGAAAAGTTCCGTGTTGCATATTTACTTTCAGTATTTAAACTAAGTTTTGTTGCACTGCTCTCAAAACGGTGAAGGAAAGCACCGTGAGGAAACCTGCATGTCCATAAACCAAGTATTCGAATAAATGTGCCATCCATCATTGACCTGCGCTGAGCCCGCGTTTCTTTTTGTTTCCAGCAGAAGGAACGTTTTAGGCTAATTATTAAACACCAAGTTTGAAGGGTTTTATACACTGTAGTCTGTAGGTCGTACTGTTATCATACTCGTATGTCCCTAAGGACATGAAAACCGCATTTGCGCATGATCCATTTATATAATTAATTTATTTTGAGTGTTGAAGACTTTATTAAATTTATCAATTTAATGAGTACTTACCTAAAATGTAATTTATTGCTATTGAATAGTTTGGTTGCAAAATATTTCCTTAAACAGTTTACCCTTAACCCATTAACCGATAAATAAGTATGAATGGCATGATTTCACAATAACGAGGAAATTTTTTATCAATATTTCACGCTGACATAATTTGAAAGAGTACCTACTTTTGATGAAAAATCCTACTGCCTGGAGGTACTTATTTATCCTTAAGACCGACATAATCGACGTTTCTTGACTTTACACATCAGCAAGAACATTGGTGATTCCAATGCGATACTACGGTACTTACCTATAACTAGGAAGTTTGTTCATACGCAAAGCTACTCCAAGATTTCACCTACTAACGCCATCTTTTTGTCCAAACAGGTACAGATGGATCAAAAACGGCAAGCCCTTCGAATACACGAGTTACGATAACCGTATCTCCCAACAATCTGGGCGCGGTACACTCGTGGTCAGTCAGCCGCGCGACGAGGACCTCGGACAGTACCAGTGCTTCGCCTACAACGAGTGGGGTACTGCCGCTTCCAACAGCGTCTTCGTACGGCGCGCTGAACTCAACTCTTTTAAGGAGACGGACAGCCAACAAGTCGTCAGGGCAGAGGAAGGGAAACCTTTCAAACTCACTTGCGAACCACCCGACGGTCACCCCAAACCCAAAGTCTACTGGATGTTGCAAGGCGACCAGGGACAGCTAAAAACAATCAATAACTCACGCATGACTTTAGACCCCGAAGGAAACCTTTGGTTTTCGAACGTAACTCGTTACGACGCGAGTGTAGACTTCGCATACATTTGCACAGCTAATTCCATCTTCAGGAATGAGTACAAGTTTGGCAACAAGATATATTTGGAGGTGACGCAGACGGGTATCGCGCCTACCCTGAACAGACATGAGCCGGTGCGTCAGTACACAACCAGGAAAGTCGAGAAGGCGTTGAAGGGGAAAAAAGTCGAACTCTACTGTATCTATGGTGGAACGTGAGTATCTTTGATTATTTTGTTGAATAGTTTGAAGGAAAGACTAGAACAATATGTAGAACTTATCGTGTTGTGTCTGCTAGAAATCGATAACCATGTCACGCAAACTTTAGGGTTACGCATTTTGCGAATTTCGAACTCGGTTTATGAAATCCAGTTCATCGTGATGGGTGTTATGTAAGTCAAGCGACTAATCAGCTAAAAAACTTCAAGGTATGGTTTGCTTATTTACCTTGGAAATAGTGAATATATCCGTGGTGACTTTATAGGATTATCGAGCGCGACATAATATACATTCAGTACATTGCCCTGTGTTCTGCGAAAGAGTTCTATATTCTACATAGGTGCGCGCAATTGACGGAAACACTAAAGGGGTGACCAGACTTCTAACTAGTGCGTGTAAGGAACCCACTTTGAAACTGAATTGATTGAAACTGTCTTTCAAATATGGTCAAGTAGCACGTTAAATAGCTATCGGTAATCCGCCAGCTGTTTTTAAGATGAGACGTAATGATTTCATTCATGCCCAAACCAGTGGGAGTGTAGCATTCTAGATGTGTAACCCGAGATTTTAGGTTAGACGCGTCGATTCTGCGCTTGCGACACTGTTGAGTTAAGGTTGCTAGACATCATCAACCGGCTATGTCAGTTTTTTTGCTGTTTCCTCCTTAATTCATGCAGTAATAACTTGGATAAACTTGATTTGATAAAAAAAAATGACCGTGTTATAATTTCGCGTTAATCAGAAGTAACGGCAACGCTGAGAAGCTCAACTTTTTATCCGGCTTCGTACTTTCAGGTATATTTTTGCAACCAAAATCTTTTAAATCGTCCAGCTAAAATATCTTTATCCGCCTTATATTTTCGCACTGGTAACCCTACCGTATCCAGTGCAGGTACTGACCTATTGCGCCCCCGCTACGCGTGCATGAGTGGCCGCGAGTGGGCTTTTCTCTCCGCTATCGGGTTTCATACATGCCGCTAATTCACCGCATGTTCTCTGGCCTAGCTACGGTCTTTACTAAAGGATCGGGGCTATATTAAGAACTAAATGGCAATAATAGCTAAATCTTTAAAGTAGTTTTTTTAAGCAGACAACTATAATTTAGAAAATTCGGTGGAAAACAAGGGCAAAATGATTTTCGTGTTGGTAACATCGAACTGGTTTTTTACTTTTCTCTGAAGACCCTTTTACACTAGGTAATGAAATCAGCCAGTCAGTGGCCCAAAAATTCTGACAACCAGTCTTACCAAGAGGTATCGTATTACCCGGTACTAACTGGGTTGTGGAGGTCAGGTAGGCAGTAAAATACTTATTTTCAACTTCATACGTTTAGCCTGGAAGCCGACCCCAACATAGTTGGGAAAAGGCTAGGCAGATGATGTTACCTTTCACTGTCTAGTGCTCAAATGTGAAGAGTATCTTTCAAATCGTCCATATTCCCCCCAGGCCTTTACCGCAAATCGTTTGGAAGAAGAACGGTCGAAGCATCCTCTCCTCTCAAGGCATAACTCAAGACAACTACGGCAAGACACTGGTCATCAGGTACCCGACCTACGAAGACCAGGGCACGTATACCTGTGAAGTCAGCAACGGTGTTGGAACTGCTCAATCTTACTCCATTCTGCTCAATATTGAAGGTGAGTTTTTCAGCACTTTGTACCTCGGTTTTTTTCTTTCGGTTCTCGTGAGTTGTTGAGCCATATCAAATGTTACCAGTTAACTTAAGGAAGGAATAAAATACAGGGTGTATTTCACCTCATCACAAAGCCGTTAACCAAGCATTCTGTATATGAAACTAAGTAACTTTACGCAAAAAATATTGCTGGGAAACAACTTTTTTTTTTGAGGTTATAAATCATGTTTTGTGGTATAACTCAATGTAACACACTCAAAACATTGTGCGGATGGATGGATTGAATAGTACGGGGGTGGGAGAGATATTTAAAGTAAAAATAATGCGATAAAAAATGGTATTTAAAAAAAAACTTGTCAAAATCTTGCAACTTTGACCCCCAATATCTCCGTAACTACAAGGTTCCCAGGTATAGTGTAGAACAAAAATATGATCAGAATGACGAGGGGGACAAGTGCCTTTCGTTTTCGTTAAGAGATGTTTTACACCCTTTATAGTGATCTTGGTATGTGTTAGATTTTTTGCCAAGAAATAGCGCAAAGCAGGGTTCAAATAAAGGAATGGAGGGCATTTGCGCTATGTGGGACACTACAGACTATTACACCAAATTTTTTTGTGGATTTTTCTCCAAATTTTATTTCTTGTACTTAATTACATTTATTCAAAGAAAGATGTATGTATACCTACTAATATGCAAACTACAACTCAAAAATACCTACAAGTATAATAAAAATAAAATTGACTGAGAACTAAAAGTTGAAAAGTTCTCTATTTCTATGTGATGCCAGAATGTTTTTGATCCGTTACACATATTCCTCTATCCGTATCGGGAACGTCAATATTACACAAAATTAGCCCCTCAACAGATCCTAGATGTTTGGAAGTGGTGCCTGCTTGGTTTTATTAAATTTCGTCTGGGCTGAATCAGATTGTACAAGACATAAGTTGCTAGGCTGTACATTACAGTAACATATATGTATTAGAAATCGATACACAGTGTAGAAAGTAAGGTTTAGCTTTTCCGCGCAAAATACAAACGGATATTTTCATTAGGGTGGTACAAAATGATTAGGGACGGCTGTACGCGTAAACAATTCCAAGCAAACAAATAAACTTGGCGTGCCGCTATAAAAGTTTCATATACATTTTTATGGCCACGTGGTCACTATTTTCGCCATAAAGGAAATGCCCTAAATCTTCTATTTTAATGTTCCTTTCTTGCCAAACCGCGATCATCTGAGTTATTCAAAATAGAAACTTCTTTTTCTTGAATTACGGTAAGGATAGATACTTGCTCCGTCTTAGAAATCCCACCAAAAATGTTTTCATGTAAAATGTTGCCAAGACGAGACCATGTGACTCGCACTGTCAAAAAGTTATCAGATCTCACGTAGAGCCAAGCTTTTAACTCTACACGCCCTAACTCTACAAGGTCTAAGTTCACAAACTCTACATCTTAGACAAAATATATGGCTTGGCCAGATATTTTTGCCAGTCAGATATTTAAGCAACAACACAAAAGACAGCTGCTTATATACAACGTCTTGTCTCCCTAAAACCTGAAAAACCACATTCACCCCAGGAAGTGAGAAAAACAGCACCCCAGATCTCTTTACAAGGCGCGACATTAAAAATGGCGTCACAAAGGTCGCCTCCTAATTATTCTGCTGTCGTCCAGCACACAATAAGACAGTGTGCCAAATAAAGCGGTCCCTACAAACAGGCTACGCCATTTCCGCAATGCTGATTGTAAATGTAACTTTGCAAGGGCCCAGTGCCATAATGATGCTAATAATCGTGCCACCGTCATTTCCGCTTTCCTCTATAAAGTTTGGCTGCGTTCGTAATTAATATGTAATTGTTTAAGGTTCGACTTAAATATACGTCATTATAGCCGTGTTTGGAGGCTTTGTGGCGAATTATGCAAATGTAATTATTATTGTCAAAAGTAATCGAAATAAATTATGTGGTGTTTGAAAGGATGGGTCGATGTTATTCATGTTCTTTGTACACCAAAAGCTAAGTTCGGTATGTTATGATCTTCATTTTGTAAAGATCTAAATAAAGAATTATTAAAACATGGGATGGGTCCCACCTGCTTCCAAATGCGCTTATTATTTGCGAAGGCTGATAAACACATTACCCTCCTCCAGTCGGGTAAATGCCATTTAAAAATTAAAACACTCATTTTCTACTTTGTGTCCGGTAATTGGTAGCTTTCAAAGCTAAAGGGACCTTTTCAAATTTGCAGATGATAAATTCATTTGGTAATTTCAGTTCGGTGGCGTTTTTACGCGAATATGACACGAAATTCACGGCACGAATTTATGAAATTTTTTTTTTGTATAAAACAGGGACATGATAAAGGTTGACGTTTTCCTTTTCTAATATTCTATTGGTTTATTCAAACTGACTTGTTTCCATTTCATGTGACATCCACATATACGCGGGTTAATTTTCTTTTCTATCAGTTGAGAGAAACCTCTCGTCTACCGTTTCAAAACTTGGATTTCTGATGAAAATAATCTTTTGTCATTCTGTAACAAAAGCAGTCAAAAATATAAGTATTTCTCAAACCTTTGTTCACTTGTCAAACTCGTACTTGACATTATTCCGAATACTTGCCCAGTGACATCATCTTTGAAACAATTATACATATAGGAAAGCATATGGCACACACATGATATAAGCCGAAAATGTTTTATAGCAAAGCGTCTCTTGAGGGAGCTATTAAAATGTAACGACTGCGCAAACATGGCCGCAAATGTTGGCTACATCAGAGACAATCAATGTGATTGTGACCTTTCGCTTCCTTCCGTTTGACTTGTGGCGAGGAAGGCGGGAATCGAAGGCTTCCTTTTGTCGATGAGGAACCTTGTGAGTTTCCTGAGTATGAATTGCTATAGTAACACATAAATTGTATATTTTCTCACTGATGAGCAAAGCCATTTTATAAGGAGACGGCAAAAGCATTACATTTTCACATTGGGTATTAGCGATTTCAGTCATTACCGCTTTAAGATTATGTTTCTTCGCAATGTTTTCCTTCACCGTGTGTCAGTGATGATCAGCGTTGTAAACTTAAAAGCCACATAAGTACTGTCTTCGTATCTAATTGGTGCCCCACATACTCCCTTAATTTGCTTCAAAGCACCACGACAGGTTCATATAAATTCCAAATAATAGATCCCCATAATTTACTGCAACAAACGATGGGGGCCCTAACACCGCTCTATAAGTAGGTACCATGAATAGCTGATACCCATATTAAGTCATAAGGTAACAGGTGGCCCTCCACCTATCTCCTCAGTAATCCCTCAACGGCCTCTTACGACACGTTCGTGGCATACGATAGGGTGATAAATTTCGAGTCCACACAGTCATCCGTGGCGTAGTCAATCTCTCTCCACCCTAAGGGGCTTTCCGTTCAATAGCTGAGTCAACGTTTCTTTGGATAGGTAATTAGGTATACCTATACATATGTTTCGTTTATTCTTTAAATGGATCGTGTGAGGAGTGGCATACGAAAGAAAAAGGAGTTAGTGATAAAGGGGCGGTGGACAGGGGTAAACGAGTAAGAAATACGCGTTGCGGCGCTCCAAATAACTTTCGATATAGATAGATAACGATGTTCCCGACTGCACATTTTTGGTATTCCATCTAAAATTGGCAAAACAGAAGAACAAATGGCGAAAAAACAACTCCTTTTTTTTCTAAATTTTTAAAAAGGTCTAAAAATTCGCCAACCGGTACATTTTGATTATTATCTGATGTCCACACACGTCGATGACGTAATCACTTGTCATGCACACAAATAACTCGGTAACCCGGTTCCCGTACTGCTGGATAAACGTCCGGCCCTTTTTATTACGTGAGGTTTAGAGGCCGGCCTTATAATAGAACGGTTTGTGATTCTTATTATAGCCTATCTTCTTAGATTTTGATATGATTTGCAACTTCTTTTATCATGATCAACCACAGCAAGAATACACTCAATGCGGAGAAATGCGGGGTAGGCCTTTCTTATTTGTGCCATTATTCACGTTCCTGTGTCAGTCTCATCCTGGAGTATCTCCTGATGGCGTCGTAGTATTCTGCCCAGATATGATGGGCAGAATATTACGACGCCATCGTACTCTATCTGTCATCACCGCGCAAATGTTCTACCCAACTCTATTTGATTTCAATAACGCAATTTCCAATATCGATGCAAATTCTTTACTGACAGAAATGTGGTTCTTGTAGCACCATCTCAAGGAGACTACGTTAAAGTAATTTTAGTTTTAATCCAGTCTACATAAAGAACCTAGTTATGATCTCGATGGAGAAACACCAATAAGGTAATTTCCATGTTAATTTCTGGGCGACAGAATGCGATAAGAAAATCGATAGCACCCCACTGCCACCCCTTGCTTATCCTATTAATAACGTTTATTGGATAAAAAGGTTATATCCGGAACCTCGTCTAGCCGGACTACCTCGGACATAGTTTCCTGATTCGATTTCTGGAACGAACATCCGTAGTACTGGCAGATCCGCCGGAATTCCGGATTTATCAGTTGCATATTATATAAGGCCTCACGGCCGTTGTTTATTGTATCATCCATGTAAAAACATGGATGGGTGAATGGAAATCTTATTTTTCTTTTGTTACCGTTTTTTAAAAGTAGAAACCACTACGCTTCGTTTATGCATAATAAAGCAGCAACATTTTCTTTCTTAAAAAGTCTCGCAAACTCGTCTGAGAAGAACATATGAAAGCCCGAGGCTTGCTTACGCGCGTACTCCTCCATTTTGTTCCGTCAACAATTCGTCTAGATTGCGAGCACTTGAGTGTGGCATGCAGTCTGCCGTAATCGCCGCGGGCATTGTTGTACTACCGTCGTTCGACTACTGCGATTTAAAATACGATACACAATAGAAAATGGAGGAAAATTCTGTTGACAGTTGAATACGTCTGGCCGTTTTGCTTATTTGTCCAGATTGAAGGAAGCATATCTTGTTCAAGCATAACAGAATGTTGTAAGTTATTGCGAAGTCGTAAAGTTTCTAACACGAGTTATGAAGTCACTATCAGCAGTTGTGAAGTCAACAGCGCTTAGTGCAGGGCTCGAAATGACGGAATCAAACCGTATTTTATATTAAACTCATATAATTCAAGTTACTAGGATTAATATTCATTAATTTAGTTAAACTCACCATTGGAATTAAATGTCAGTAAATATACCTAAAAGGCCACTTGGCCTCTGACATCATCTATTCTCCATTCTATTAACCTACAATATACAATAATGCGTAATATGTAACTCCATACATTCGACCATGTTAAGCTTGACCTGCTTGGATGAGAAAATGTACTATTTATGGCACCGGCCCAAGATTCCATTTAAAAGATCCTATAAAATTAATTTGTAATAGATGAATGGGGATAGTTACATATTGTATGCGATAAATCTGTAAATAATTACCAGTATAACGTCTGTGTATCATCAAAATCACATGAGGTATTAGAATCATGGACAAAGTTCGGATTAAGGGGAATAAGAGGATCAAGAGGCATCAATAGGACATTATGCCATTGTAATTTATGCTAATGAAGAGCCTCTTAAACGTGCAGGCTTATTTGTTTGCGTATACTTTGTTACACACATTAAAGATGGCGCCCGATACTGCAAACAATGTTGTTATGTCATTTGTTGTTTGTGTCCCAAGAATTCAATTTATTAATAAACTTTGTTTCTCGTCCCTTAGCCGCGCCATTCTTCACGGTGGAGCCAGAGGTCCAAAACTTCGCGGAAGGCGAGTCAGCTGAGATCAAGTGCGAAGCCGGCGGTACTCCCGTGCCCAAGATCACCTGGATCCACAACGGCAAGCCCATCGAACAGGCCGAGCCTAACCCTAGGAGACAGGTGTCTGCCAACACCATTACCATCACCAATCTGGTGAAGAAGGATACTGGAAACTACGGTTGTAACGCGACCAGCTCCATCGGTTACGTGTATAAGGATGTCTACATCAATGTTCAATGTGAGTACTTTGATATACTTAATACATTTTTTTTTGAATTTTTCAGGAAATGAGAGAGATACAGTGGTATTTTGGAGATTTAATTTTGATGCCAATAGTTACACCTCCAGCACAATTAAAACCGAGCCGAAATGAAGTTCAATTGTTTCTGGTATAATCTTTGTTACATTCAAACTTCGAATGCCGCTTCACACACAGCACGGGAAACGGACGTCAACCAAAGACAGAGTTTAGTTTCGATTCGCTTTTGTTTTGCGTTGCGGTGTGCTAAATACGTACGCTGCCGCTGTCTCAGTCCATTGCTAACCAGCTTCTAGGCAAAGAAGTAGTTTTACCCATACTCGACGCGTCTATTCCTTTAGTGGTCTTGTCAGCAATAAAATTACTACAAGAGAAATTTGTTAATCTATGAGACTGCGTGACATATCGAAAGCTAATCCCCTTACTGTAACTCTCTCACATTTCTAGTTATATCACTTGTAGCGTTCCACTTGCAGTGTTCCACTTTACTTTAAAGTCTACATAGGAGTAAAATGATTTTAAATGTATGTATATTGTATGTGCTTTCTTCCTGAGCCTTGCCGGCTTGAAGGCGCCGCGACGCCCCAGATTTTATACTTCACTTTACTTCAAGCATTGTTATAATGTTCTTTATATTAAGTGAAGCCATTAGGGTGGTTTCAAAGTGTCCTATAATATCTTGGCTCATTGGCTCATTTTTAAATAGAATGTTTTACACGCGAATATAACCTATATCGAATCATTTATTAAGATCTATTATGGTAAGCAACACATACGTATTGTTTGGTATAATACAGATAGTTGGGAACGCTTTGTCGTATTGTGCCAACAGCCTTTAAACCAATTCTAATTCATGCAGTAACTGTAATACTTTAAAGTTTCACGCCTGCCACATTTCTGTTGTCAACTTAATACACGATTCTGCAGTTTCCAAATACCCAACACCAGTTCATACAATTTGGAAGAAACAAGTTCAATAAAGACTCCAATTTTATTGCGTTCCGTTTCCTTCCTGACAAGTTCTGTTCTCTAACTTTTATAAGGAAACGACAAAGCGTCAGCCACCATAAACTGTCACTCATAATTAATTATGACCCTAATGTAGCTACACACAACCCAAATTCAGTCTTAAGCAGCAAAAAATATAGTTGAGATTTATTGTGCCAGTTGGCATTCGCCCCAGTCATTTCTAGATGAACTCATAAATACTGGGAATAAATCTTTATTATGTGAATAAAAAGTTGCTCTCGAGACGTCACACTTCGTCTGCGATGTATAATGTGGCGGGATCGATGTCCCCATCGAAATGGGTATACTTATTTACCGATCCAACCACTCAGCCTATGGCCGTTCGCAGTCGGCTGCTTCTATAGAATTAAGGAAATATAAATACAATAATGAATGAGGGCCTGAAAGTTTTTCCTTCACTATAATTTTGTTAGGGAAGTTCTTTCTTCTCGGAATGTTTTATTATTTATTTCTTCAGGTTCCATGGGCGGATCTATCCCTGTCAGTTTTATATAGCTGTAACTATATCGCGAATTCGTTATCGATTCGCTAGACAAGCAAGTTTGTGTAGGGGAGAACTAAATCGATTCCCATTTGCAATAGTTGTTTAGGGTCCTGTTTCTGTCCTCATTTTGGGGTCCCTAACTCAATAGATTTGGAGTTCGGGTCAAAGCAAACCTCAGGATTGGTTTTGCATTGAAAATGTTTGATGATGGCACAACAAGTTTCAAAGTGATTCCAAACTAATGCTAGTGTCAAATTAAGGACATAAACGGTTTATGTATTTGTCCCATAAGTTTTTATTGTTTGTTTATGACAAAACCAACTATTTCTACTAAACATTAATTGCATACAGAGGCCATTTTAATTACTAGACTCTCACAGATAGCAAAAGAATGAGCGTGAGTCCGTGAGTCGTACAATTTCTTAATTATTATCACATGATGTCACTCACGGCCGGCTCATTCATTTGAGTCCCAAGTATAATGATGACACTCGATAAAGAATCCTAAGTAGGTACCTACGCGTCGTCTTTATGTGTTCACTTTCAACTTGAGCGCTAATGTCACCCTGGCCGTGTTCAGATTAATCTTGATAGGCTATTAGTCTTTATGAAAGTGTCTGAAACCATACTTACATCCTAATATTATAACTGCGTTTCTGGTGAACGAATTTGGATAAAAATTTACACACACGGGTGCTTAACCTTAGTACGGTAGTACTTTCCCGTAATATAATATCTGAAATTCAAGAAAAGTTAATATAAAGAATACCCCACAGCTTGTTACTGTGCCACTGCAGGGCAAACGCCTCTATTCATACTTAAAGATGACACAAAAATGAACCACCACGCTTGGTCTTGAGGAACATTGGCGATTTCAGAGTAATAAGTACCTATAATTATTATTGTGAGTCTACATTTCCTCTCAATTCACCCTTACCAAAGTCAGTGATGTCTAAAATAAACTTAAAAGGAACGAATTACTTTTACTATTTTGTTTGTTTATCAATTTCGTCCTTACCAAGTAGAGCCAATTAAGAAAACAATATTCTTGGTTTAAACTCGATTTAGCGCTTGACTTGTTTAAGTAAATTATATTGTCTTGAAACAGCCCAGGCAACAACAATCTAGCCTACATTATAGTGAAAAATAAGTGAGTTAAAACTAGGGATGCCTCGATACACCTTTTTTTTTCGATACGATACCGATACTGATACTCTTATAAAAATATCCGCGATAGGTACTGATACCGATACCGATACGCTTATTGAATTAAAAAAGGAAGGTAGAATAAATAAAACACAATTGATTCATAGTTTTAGTAATCAAAATTAACATTTATAAGATTTTTATTTAAAAAACAAAATATTCTTATGTTTTGCGGGCAAAGGCGATTTCGCAAGTCTGTTTGAATAAGACCTGCGGTTTAAAATAGTCTCTCAGATGCGACAGAACTGAACCACAAACTAAAGTACTTCTGCGCCATATTTTTCAAGTTTGGGTAAAGACGTAATTTTTAAAGCGCGAAATTTGAAAAGAATATCGTTGAATCTGCCATAAGAATATCGCCGATACCGATATATCGGCAAACCCGAAGTATCGCCGATATATCGGTATCGCTATCGGCTGCATCCCTAGTTAAAACACAACACTACAAAATGAAATATTCCACTACACTGAAAGCTTGAAATACTTGAACATTCGGTTGCGTGACTGGCCAGCGAGTAATAATAAAAGGGCTTAATTAATTAGATTTACATACTAAATCTTATCGGTAAATTATTTTACACTACATATTTATACAACGAGGCTTATTTAATTCATAATGTTGGCGAGCAGTTTACGATCTTCGTGTTATGCAAAATGTGGATTATTTTGTAATAGAACACCATTACACCACGACTGCAATCCTCTAGGGGTAAGACAGAGGTGTGTGTATGTAGTTCTTATGTCCCAAGCAGCCTATATTAATTTCCCCATCTTTCGCAGATCTATGTTTGTCAGGTGTTGTCTAAATTCTTCTCTTCTCCTTGTTCCGTTGGTTTTACTAAACATTTAAATTGTCAAAATAGGAATCAATTGCCTATATCTTTCGTTTCTTGGTTTTGTGGTGACCTTAGTAAAAAACTCTCATCTCAAGGCACGCAAACTCACAGTAAGATAGAGCACGCCGTTTGATAAGATCCCTCCCTATTCAATACTCAACCTTGGAGGCTTCAAGTCAAGACGACTTTTTGCTTTCCATTAAAACGACGAATCCATATTCTTGTTGCGAACCTACGAGTATGTCTTAGCATTTGCATGGCATGTTTAGCTAATTAATTAATTAATTGTTACTACTGCTGGGACACAGATCCCTCTTTTTGAATGAGAATGGGCTGTACTTATCCACCATTACGGCTGCGTCGAACCAATGTCTTACTAAAAATTAAAATAATATCGTCTCCGTCAATATTTCATCTGCAGTGTGACATTTATACCACTGCCATAGAATTTCTACGTCTGAATTTCATTCATTAGCACATTGTTGTTCGTACAAGCAAGCTTGATTACGATCAACACGTATTTCAAACAGCCATTTGAATGCACTCATAACTCAATTACTATAATATGAATAAACCATCTCTGCATACGAAATTATAGGGAGTGACGCGGTGCACGATCCCGGGATTACGCAGGCCCCAGCCATGACCTAGATCCCGGGATGCCTCGACCCAACCGCGCTGTATTGACATTGTAGAGAACTAGACAACCCACACCGGGGCAATGGTTGCGTAATTAAGAGAAATGGTTGCAGCTTTTAATTGTTTTAACACTCTCAAGCTCATTCTGTTGTTATTTTCCGAGTGTTGGTTGTTATGTCTGCTGGCTCTTTGTTTACATTTGATATCTTTTTTATTTCGAGAGCTAGATAATTTTTAACCCAAACTGGCCTTTTTTAATCACGACATAGGAATGGGTCACCTTGCATCATGCATGATTAATCCAGCACGTGTAAATTGCCATGGCAAAATTCAATATGGAGGCGGTTTGAAGCTTTGAAATGGGAGGGCGTAGCGTGTATGTTGGACTTGCAGCAAAAGTGTAATGTTTGCACAGCGATTTTTATCAGGTTTGACAGCCTAACTACTTGATATTAGTCCTTAGTCACCGGAAAGAAACGGGGTGGCCCTTCATTAGCCCACACAACACATACAAGACCACAAAACATGATTAATTTAAATCGTGTAACTAAAGTTATTGAGGATCGTAATGTATTCAGTAAGGATCGAGTAATGATTTAAACTGCGTGAGATCGGTTTTCAGAAGGTATTCATTTCCCGTTTTTGTGTAATGGCGTGAGCACATCTCTAAACGGTAGGACAGGTTTCGCAGGTTTGTCTTTAAGATGCAATTCGTATTGTTTTATGAGACAAAAGTAATTTATTACACAATTTGTGTATTTCGCCTAAATACTCCCAAGGTTTTGAAACAAATCTTGGTATTTAAGGGGCCGGCGGAGGATGCGTTTTTCATAAAAACGTAATCGAAAAATATAGACACTACCTTAACAATATGTTTGTTTTTCATATTATTTTGGTATTATGTTTGTATGAAATTCGGATGCTTCGCAGGCCTCTTAACTTTCTGCTTTAGGTGTCTGAGTCTGATGGAACTTTTTGTCGTAATGCAATCTTAGCATGTAAATAGTGGGCTCCTTTCATTCCCTTGACGTCTAAGTCCAGACTGTCAGGGTCATAATTGCTAGGAAATATTGACACTGAGGGTCTTGAACGCCGCTTGGCCGACCGCAACGAAATTCGCCCTAATCGTACCGCACCTTCGGATGGGGACGATTTTGCCCGTCATTCCCATCTGTAAAGGCTCCGAATCCCAACTTATCTAACTTGATACGGAACGTGTCGAGCATCCCAGACGGTACTCGACTTATCTGCAATGCGATTTAATATCAAGAGGTACAAATTAACGAACGAACTGTTTAAAACATCCGAAAGTCACGTTCGACCTCATGTTTAATCAGGGCAAACCAAATATGTGACGGATTTGAGATAATATGCATCATCGTGTAGCAACCCATATATATAACTGTGATTTGGTCTATTATAGATAGTTAGACGCTATATTTTGCAGGTTTTAACGCAAGCCCAAAAGTATAGCACATAAATGTATTCTTGCCCATCAACACAGCCAAGAAATTCCTAAGTTCCATTTTGGTATCTTGTGGCTTGAAGAGTTAAATTAACAAAGGCCCTATATTTGATTTTGAATCCCTTTCAAAATCACGGTGATCAACTCTGGCAGTAACAATCTAATAACAATGTATAATATTATTACTGCTGTCAGAGGCAAAATGTGAAAGGACTAAACTGCAAACCGTCGCTTACACCAATATTCGGGTTTATTTCTCCGACTCGTGTTCACTCAACATTACTGATTGAAGTCCCCATAGTTCGCCGTTGAAGTATGTCTGCTATACCTTCGCACTTTACGGCTGTATGCAGCTGCACCCCATTAATTGCTAAATAGCGTGAGCTTATGACGTAACTCATGCTCTTTGGGGTTGAAAAAAATGTCTGCCTCGGTTTTACTTGATAAACGGTTTGGTTTAATCGTATTTGTCGGATTTATTCTGCTAGTATTGTGAACGATTGGTTAAGCTGTGTTAATGCTGAAATGAGATTACATTTTTAGTATTATTGAGTAAATATTGTTTATATTTGGACTGTATATCCGTACGAAATTGTGTGATGGGTGACGGGTAAAATCAAACACCCTACGCGATAACATCGCTCAAAGTTTTCTTTTATTGGTTCAAAAATGGCCTCATAAAGTAGCAGCTGTCAGTCCAAAATCCGCCGTAATACAACAATAACCTATTCTTCATTCGATACGACCCAAAAGTTGTAAAGAAACGGTAAAAAGTGCAATCTTTCTCGAGCCTTTATCGCAATCGTTATCTACCATCCATTCACGCGTAATACGGTGTTGTAAATTACACTAGAACCCCAGTTTACCTGTGAACGTTTGAGTTTAACCCCCAACTACAAAGATGGGTGCGTCAGAGGGTGTGGATGGATTAATATCCGATTTTTTTTCCTCCAACCGAGTTCAATAACCTACCTATTGTGTCTGAGTCATCCCCAAAATCCACAATAATGAATACAGAGGATTGTGGCATCGGAAATTCCTATTACGTCGTATTGTCTGCCCTTATTCCCTCCTAATATAGTATTCTATAGGTCTATTAAATATTTCCTCGGTAAAGTTATGCGATTCGGTCATTTTTGATGGTATGGGAAATGACTTAATTTGACATTACGAGTTAGGTATATTGCTTGCGTGTTACGATATATTTGGACGTTTAAGAAAACAATGTACGAGTACGCAACCCATCACTCTTCAAAAAGAATTGTTTTTTTTTTCGTGCTATTCAATCCAGAGAATTTCCATTGATCGAAAGAAAATTTGGCGCAAGGCTCACCATTTCATTTCAAATCCAACAATTTAGGGTTTTATGCTCATACTAAAGTATCATCTAACTGCTAACATCTTGTTAGACGAAGTTTCTGAGCACCTCACGTCTTCGCCCAATCAAACAGTTAATAGAATGAATGAAACGAATAAAGAGCACAAAGTAGGAAGTACAGGTCCTTTAAGATGAAGACGGACAGTTGCAAAGTACGGGGAATACTATGTTATGTCACCACCGGTATTTGCCTGGCGCTGGCGCGTCCATTCAGATGGCCAAAGCCAATGCTGTTCACAATGTTTGTCCAACATGCGCTGCTGCAAAGGTGTGACTCCAATGTTTGCTTAAATATTTTACCGGTAAGGACGTTTAGGTCGTAGTTATCATTGCGTCAACATTGAATGTCACATTTATGGAATTTTAAACGAACTGTTTGGTATTACGGCGCGTTTGAATATTTGTACGCTAAGTGATATTCATATTGATTAAGTTAAAACACATCACATGTACTTACTGATAAATTCGTGGCTTCAGGTACTTAATGAATCTTTTGAATGTCTAATTTTGCCATCTACAGATAGTAAAATTAGACATTCAAAAGATTTCGAATATTTATCTATTTGGATACCTAAGCCCAATCTCAAATCTTACCGCAACAAGGAAGTAAAATTATTATTCAACGAAATATTGGTTGCACAAACAGACAAAGCTTCAAAGATAATTTTAGATGTTAAAACAACGCTCCTGTTTTCACCATAATCCTACTGGTGCTAACTGTTAATGCGGATGTCATAACATAACATGATCGTTGTAACCTGATTTACACTATGAATCGTTCCAGTTCGGCCTATCAAAATAACAGATTTATTTCGGTAATACAATATCGTTCATAACGATAATTTCGGTGCTCATCCTGATTTCCCTTTTCATAATATTGGACTTATTTATACTTGAAGATTATATTTTATAGTCTCCATTCTCCCCCTGGGTTGTTTTGAGGGCTTCGAAGCGGGTATTAAGTGCTCTAAAATATGACTTTATACCACCAGGGTGGTATTGTTTCGGCGTTTTTAGAGTATTTTGCATTGGCGAATACCGATATATCGATTTTCCGAGTTCCGTTATGTCAACATCACCCAGAATTCGACAATATTCGGCAAATTGTGGCTCGTCAGTGAATTTGTCGAACTACATTTATTTGATAGCCGATAGGTCACTGTACCTAAATATTTGTAAAGCAATTATTTTAATTGGGTTTGTTCGTGTTGTTTATGGAAAATTGTTTACTTAGTTTATTTGTTTTATTTGAATGAAATTACTTGTCTGGAAATTTGTCTGTGCCATGTTGTATGCTCATTACTTACTATACTATTATATGTTTATTTTGTCAGTTAATTAGAACTGTTGGTATGATCATATTTCCATTTCGATGAAGTCAAATAAGACCAACTCGTTACATCTTTCCCAAAGACAGGCGAAGTGACAACACACTTTGCTATACATCAGGAGCCCCAAATAATACAGTCTGCGTTCACAATTTACGAATTCATGTGTGTATAACGACACGAGATCGTGTCTAGTAGCGTCAGTAGCGTCTATTGGGCACATCCTGACGACACACATTCACACGCCCACCCGCGAACCGCGAGAAATATTGCCCACGGATATTATTATGCACTTAGCATCTCGTATATTGTGATTAATGTACCTGTTTGTTAGTCTAAATTGCGAAGAAAACAGTCAGTTTATACACTCTTTTAACAAAAATAGACGAGAATTGTGGTGCATTACCGTACAAACCTATCAACACGCTTAACGTTTAGACAAGGAAAACATTTTTATTCGTTGGCGCATTTGGGGGCTTTGAAGAGATCTTGATAGCACAATTTTGACTAAAAGCACAAAAATGAGAGGCGGGACGTGACCAATTAATCAAAAGAGGGATCTCAAAATTGCCGGCCGATGATTTGCTGAATATTCCAACCTTCGACGTTTGTGTAATTGATCCTTTAAGTACTAAAGCTCTCATTTACGCCGTAAATGAATTCAAATGAAGCTTACATTTTCCTTCACCATTAAAATACTTCTGACAAGACAAAGTGGAACACTGCAATCCATCATTATAATAACCTTTTGGATAATAAGATTCTAATCTTTGTGTTCCTGTGCAGCAATCCCGCCAGAAATAAAGGAAGGACCGGAGAACCTCACCCGGGTGGATGGTTCCGAGGCTGTGCTTAAGTGCAGAGTGTTCGGAGCGCCGAAGCCCATCGTCAAATGGATGAAGGATGATGTGGACGTTACTGGTGGGAAGTAAGTATTCAGAGGCATTCTACTTTCTTTTTACAATAGGTACCGCTCTTAGTTAGGCAAAAACCTAACCTAGGGGGAAAC
The DNA here is from genome assembly GCA_916618015.1 of Xestia c-nigrum. NCBI lineage: Eukaryota > Metazoa > Arthropoda > Insecta > Lepidoptera > Noctuidae > Xestia > Xestia c-nigrum. The sequence continues at coordinate 3,432,758 of OU745245.1, read as the reverse complement.
TTATACACAGTTGTACAGAAATATCTTGCTAAGCGTTAGTGTCCCAAGTATACTTCTGCGTACATACATTTTCGGAGAATAAATATGTCATGTTATAATGGTTTTCTTTCCACAGCTTATTAGCGGGTTACGGTACTAATTATACTAAACAAGGGTCTACCCTAATACCCTATCGATGCACAGTTGTGTGAGATCAAGCCCATAAGTACCATGTGGCCCATAGTAAATTGATTGGATTTGACCAGACCCCACGGTCTGCGTAACTTATTTATCAAATTAATGCTTTTATTCAGCTACAGCCGGTTAGACTGGAAGCTGTCCCGACATGGCGAAAAGTCTGGGCAGTTTAAAGTGGAAGAGAGTAATCATAGGGAATAGAAAATTGATTTATGATTAGATTTGGTAGGGTCTGTAACTTATAATCAGTATCGATTTGTAGCGCATGACAGTAAATAAGTATCGATTATTTATCTGTCGAAGTTTGTTTGTATAAAGGGTGAGAAATGGTGGGAAAATCATCAGGCTTATAAAGCTGGAAAAGAGGTAAGATCTTCGCTCTAACAGACTAAATTCAATGCAACATATTTTCGTAAAACGCTTTTATGCGATAAACTTTCATATCCAGCTTTGTATATTCCCTTTTCCGTGACATTAATACTCGCACAAGTTGCAAAATTTCTCACACTGCACAAACACTGGAGATTACAGCTCCTAAGAATCAAATATCAAAACATCCCTAAGACGTGCTTGCTAAGGAAAATATTATCGGATTTCATCTCCCCCGGCGAGACATGAAAAGGGGTTTTACAGTTCATTGGACTACTTTAACATCATCAGTCAATGTATAGATCGATCAAGGTTCCTTCGAGCGTATTTTTATTTTATACGTAAGTAGTAAGCAAGTAAATAAATTGCTTGTACAAGTACTGATCGATCGCTAGTAGTTTGATTAGTTTCCAATGAGTTTTCTTGATCTTGTTACGAAACTAATAGTATATGTTTCGGAGCCTAATGCTAACCGTAAACCTAATTGGTTATCGGTCGATGTTCGTATGTCATCGGTCGAACTCGGCTGATCGAATCAAGAAATGAATGTCGTACCTACTAACAGTAGGTTTTACAAACGACATCGTCTTATGATAATATAATGATGCCAGTTCTGTGTGAAACGATTTTGTCGTGAAACTTACAGACGTATTGCGAAATGGGATGTGTTCTAAACTGCATTATTTTTTTATTGAGAACATCAAATTACAGTCAAAAGTTAATTTCTTTAAACGATTTTGTCGTGAAACTTTATCAGACGTATTGCGTAATGGGATGTGTTCTAAAATGCATTTTTTTTATTGAGAACATCAAATTACAGTCAAAAGATAATTTCTTTTAAAATTTTTTACGTCTAAAACTATAAAAATTTTCGTACTCGTGACTGTTCGAGCGTAGTTCGCTAAATTACGGGTTCGGTGTACCCGACCACTGGGCAGAGGCAAATCTGTAAATAAATATATCATTTTCAGATATTAAAGGTAGGTTTATTTATAAATAAAGAAAGTTCTGAAAGGTCGACACACGTGTAACGTCAAATCAAATCTTCCTTCTTGTCATATAAAGCCTTTAAATAGATATTATTTCGTGTTATTTATTTATTTTTCGTCTGCCTCTTGAAAATATAGGTCTTCCAATATCTCGAAGTGAATTGTTTATTTTATATTTGCTCTCGATTTATGGTACTCAAGATAATTTGGAAACTCCAACCTCCCTGTTGGGTTTTTCTAATAAATATCACGAGCTGTTTAACATACCCTTCTTCTTAGCTTGTCGATGACACTTTATATTGAGTAAACCCAAAATGGCGACGAGACCCTGATAACTAGTTTATTCCATCAAACACAAGAATACCACCATGACCCACGCAACTTCGTCTGCGTCACATAAGAGAGAAAAACGAAAGGAAAAATATTCCCGTTTTTGCAACAATTTTCATTCCTGCTCCGCTTCTAATGGTCGTAGCGTGATGTTATATAGCCTAAAGCCTTCCTCGATAAATTGACTATCTAACACAAAAATATTTTTTCAATTTGGACCAGTAGTTCCTGAGATTAGCGCGTTCAACCAAACAAACAAACTCTTCTGCTTTATAATATTAGTATAGATTATTTTGCACTACTTTGGAAAACCAAGTACCAGTTCCAAGTACTTTCCGATCCCCGAATTTTGATAGATAATGTGCTGAATATTTGGAAAGCCCCGTTTACGCAGCTAGTTCACAATCTATCCATACCGGTTTAAAAGAACATTAAATTGTCCAGCAACATTAAGTTTACTTTTGCTCCACCCAGGTACAACATAACTCCGGAAGGCGACCTGGTGATTCAAGATGTGTCGTACACGGACGTGGGAACGTATCAGTGCTACGCCAAGAACAAATTCGGAGAGAAGTCCGCTTTCGGGTCCCTTGATGTTAAGAGTAAGCATCTCAAGTAGTAGCGATTACCCTTTGTTTTCGATGTATCCATACTGACGGGCAGTTCCCTTATTTTTAAGAATGTTTGAATGCTATTAAATTCACCAAATTTTTTGACATTGATTGTTTATGAGATGAGATTGTAACTCTAATTTGAACGTCTTTACATTATAACGAGGATCGGTCATCTGTAGTCAATATATGTTTTTAATTGTTTAAAATTTGGTCAGAAAATGTCTCCGGAGCATATTTTTACACTGTATGTCCAAACATATAAAATGTCCAAAGTTGAAACTTTAGTCGAGTGCGAGCATATGGAGACTCCTATTTATTTAATTCAAACAGTAAATATAAATAACTATAAACAACATACAATTGAAAAAAACAATCGAATCAGGCTAAGTAACTCGGCATACCTAACACCTTTATCTCCCCCACAGAACGCACAGTGATCACCGATAAGCCGGAACACTACGAGGTAGCCGCCGGCTCCTCGGCAACATTCCGCTGTAACGCGAACGCTGACGACGATCTCAATCTGCAGATCATCTGGCTCAACGACGGACAACAGATAGACTTCGAGAACCAGCCGCGATTCCGCATGACCAATGACTACTCGCTGCTTATATCAGATACTACGGAACTAGACTCTGGAGAGTATACCTGTATTGCTAAGACGGCCATTGATGAGGCGAGGGCGCAGGCTACGCTGACTGTTCAAGGTAAGTTTAACAAATTACAAAGATAAGTAGCTTAGCATCTGCATAGATTAGTATAAAACACCCGAGTAGCAGTAGCAACTTACGGCCATTTTCAATAATTACTAGCCGGTTTCGGTAGGTTACTTATCTCTGTCTTTTAACCACAGATTTAGCTATTCTTATTTAGTTTTTGCCGATGCGGGGCATGAGTCATTACACAATTAAATAAATAAATATCGCTGGACATTTACACACAGCGCCATCTAGTGCCACACTAAGCAAGGCTTGTGTCGTGGACACCAGATAGTTGATATACTACATGAAATATACTTTTTTGTTTGTAAATACATACTTATTATACATACAAACATCCATGACTCGGAAACAAATGTTCATGCTCATCACACAAACATTTGCTCGTACCGGGATTCGAACCCAGGACCCTAAGAACGTAAGGCAGCGTCACTACCACTACGCCAATCGGGTCGTCAATCAACTGACAGGTAGGTGACACGGATAGGATATTCTTTGTTTATAGAAACACCGATAGGTACGGAAGCAGGCATATTAACCAACAGTTAGACATAAGTAAGTTAAAGCGCCCGTTAAATTTGCAACCGACGAAGCTTGTTTAGTACTGAGCTCTACTGCACAAAGGTGTGATAGGCTCATATCTTTTAACCACAGATTTAGCTATTCTTATTTAGTTTTTACCAATGCGGGGCATGAGTCATTACACAAGTGGACTGTTTAAAAAATAGCTTACTATTTGGAAAATATTTATTTAAATTTTATAGTATCAATGGGGTCAAAATTACACATTCTCTTAAGTGGCTTCAACTCTGAAGTCAGCATGATATTAAAACCTCGACGGAACCACAAAAAGTTATGAAGTGTCGTAATGTGAACTGCACAATTCCGAACTCCAGTGAACTATTTGGAGAATTGCCAGAACTAACTGTGTTATGATTGCTGCAATATGTTCAATGTAACTTTGTAGTTTGTTTGTTTTTTTGTTCAGAGCTGCAAATATATTTAACCTGAGTATACAGGGTGTAAACCACCTCATCACAAAGCCGTTAACCTAAGTAACTACTACTAGTACTAGTATATTGCTGGGAAACAACTTTTTTTTTTTGAGGTTATATATCATATTTTATGGTAGAACTCAATGTAACGCACTTAAACATTGTGCTGATAGATGGGTTGAATAGTACGAGGGTCGTGGAGGTGTTAAAAGTTAAAATCTTACAAAAAAAACTTGTATTAAAAAAAAATCTTGTCAAAAAGTTGTAACTTTGACCCCCCATATCACATAGAGACCCTGGGAACACCAGGATCACTTGCAGATGTCCTGAGGAGTACGGGAGGTCTAATCTGCTTCTGGAGGGAGGTGGGCTGGTTGGAGTAATCGGCCACCATGGCTCACGCACAATGGTCCATTTCAAGGACTAAGTGCGGAAACCTAAAACCCCATGATAGAATAGATAGACCCCCCATATCTCCAAAACTAGAAGGTTCCCAGGTATGGTGTAGAACAAAAAAATGATCACAATGATAAGGAGAACAAGTGTCTTTCGGCTTCGTGAAGAGGTGTTTTACACCCTTTATTGAAACAGTCCTCATCAGTATTATTGAGATCCTACTATGTTTATCGTTGGTTTTTAGTTGGCGAAATCTCTCTACCTCTCTCTCTCAGTCTGTCGTCACGATATTGTGGGAACGGGGCCTTAGGCTGATACTTTTACGATTCGTCATGACTGTATAAAAATTGTTTTGAGCCATTGATTTTTACCCACCTTGTTCACGAGAGTAATTTGTACTTTCAGTTTATTCCACGCTTTCAACTTTATAAATCTTGTTCCGCAAACTTTTCTTACTCGTGTTTACTTATGGTCTCTCCTCGTCCAGACAAACCGAACCCGCCCGCGCTGGACGGCGTGGAGTGCTTCGCGCGCACGGCGACGCTCCGCTGGCACTCCATGGGAGACAACCGCGCTCCCGTCCTGCGCTACTCCATACAGTACAACACCACCTTCACGCCCGACACGTGGGACCTCGCCAGTGACAATGTGCCCGCCATTGATACGTCGTGGACCGTCCAGCTCAGTCCTTGGGCTAACTACACTTTCAGGTAACTATCACTACAGGCTAATGCCTCATAAGAAGGAACATGGATGGGTTTTAGTCAGTAAAAGTCTGACACTCCTTTCCGCTCCGCCCAGAGGCGGGGGGAGTCATTTTGATGATTTCCCATCTAAAAAAAAAAGAACATTACATCACGTGCACCTGTCACCTATTTGGGATACAACTACCAATGTGCAAAAAGAGATGGTGTTATACCTCCCCTACATAGCTTTATCTCTTTTACACTGGAACGATGATAGCTCCTAATACTGCCTCGGGCCAATGAAAACAGCTGTTTTATACGTCTGTTGGTGTCTGATAGTAAACTAACCGTAAGGGATAAAATAATTAAAAAGTATATTTTACAGGGGAGATATACAGGGTGGAAACGGTATACGGGGCAGTAAGGAGAGCTACCTTAACCGTTGCAGCTACACGAAAATAGTCTTAGGGGAGACCATCCATAATTTTTCAACAAATTTTGATGCCCTTATTACCCCATTTACCGTTTCCACCCAGTATAGGATTGGTAGTATGATAGCTCTGTGATGGTTGACAATTTTCTTTAGACACATATCTACGGAAATGATACCGAGTTTTATGGAGTAGTAATGCAAAAGTACAATGTAATCTGTTAACTTTCCAGGGTGGCCGCTTGGAACAAGATCGGACCTTCCACTCCATCAGCTCACTCCGATGTGTGCACGACGCAGCCCGACGTGCCGTACAAGAACCCCGACAACGTTGTGGGAGAAGGCTCTGATCCTACCAACATGGTTATCTCTTGGTCGGTCAGTAACCATACACAATTTGTGAACCTAGAGGTTTCTCGAGGTAGAAAGAAAAGTGAATGGTTATGATTGCGCGGAAATATAAAATCTGCATGGATCACAAAAGAACAATTGTATGACTTAGATTATCATGAAACAAAGTATTCTTATCGAGATTTTGTTTTAAATAAATAAATATTGCTGGACTTTACACACAGCGCAATCTAGTGCCACACTAAGCACCGAAGCTTGTGTCGTGGACACCAGATATTTGATATTGCCTGTGAAGCTCGACCAAGCCGGTCTGACACCATTGATTAACTATTTTATTTACTCTGTTAACAGATAATGGTACTACATACATGTTTTTTATAATAAATAACGTACTTTACAATATTTACATACTTATTATAAAACTAAATACAAAGCTAACAATGATTATGTAACATCTCATCTCATTCCCCTCACAGAAAATGCCTGAGATCGAGCACAACGGTCCCGGGTTCTACTACCTGGTGGCGTGGCGCCGCAACATCACGGGACAGCCCTGGAGCGAGGAACAAGTGCGCGACTGGCAACTCACTGACCACGTCGTGCCCAACACACCCACCTTCGTGCCATACAAGATCAAGGTAACTTTACTATACAACATCACGGGACAGCCCTGGAGCGAGGAACAAGTGCGCGACTGGCAACTCACTGACCACGTCGTGCCCAACACACCCACCTTCGTGCCATACAAGATCAAGGTAACTTTACTATACAACATCACGGGACAGCCCTGGAGCGAGGAACAAGTGCGCGACTGGCAACTCACTGACCACGTCGTGCCCAACACACCCACCTTCGTGCCATACAAGATCAAGGTAACTTTACTATACAACATCACGGGACAGCCCTGGAGCGAGGAACAAGTGCGCGACTGGCAACTCACTGACCACGTCGTGCCCAACACACCCACCTTCGTGCCATACAAGATCAAGGTAACTTTACTATACAACATCACGGGACAGCCCTGGAGCGAGGAACAAGTGCGCGACTGGCAACTCACTGACCACGTCGTGCCCAACACACCCACCTTCGTGCCATACAAGATCAAGGTAACTTTACTATACAACATCACGGGACAGCCCTGGAGCGAGGAACAAGTGCGCGACTGGCAACTCACTGACCACGTCGTGCCCAACACACCCACCTTCGTGCCATACAAGATCAAGGTAACTTTACTATACAACATCACGGGACAGCCCTGGAGCGAGGAACAAGTGCGCGACTGGCAACTCACTGACCACGTCGTGCCCAACACACCCACCTTCGTGCCATACAAGATCAAGGTAACTTTACTATACAACATCACGGGACAGCCCTGGAGCGAGGAACAAGTGCGCGACTGGCAACTCACTGACCACGTCGTGCCCAACACACCCACCTTCGTGCCATACAAGATCAAGGTAACTTTACTATACAACATCACGGGACAGCCCTGGAGCGAGGAACAAGTGCGCGACTGGCAACTCACTGACCACGTCGTGCCCAACACACCCACCTTCGTGCCATACAAGATCAAGGTAACTTTACTATACAACATCACGGGACAGCCCTGGAGCGAGGAACAAGTGCGCGACTGGCAACTCACTGACCACGTCGTGCCCAACACACCCACCTTCGTGCCATACAAGATCAAGGTAACTTTACTATACAACATCACGGGACAGCCCTGGAGCGAGGAACAAGTGCGCGACTGGCAACTCACTGACCACGTCGTGCCCAACACACCCACCTTCGTGCCATACAAGATCAAGGTAACTTTACTATACAACATCACGGGACAGCCCTGGAGCGAGGAACAAGTGCGCGACTGGCAACTCACTGACCACGTCGTGCCCAACACACCCACCTTCGTGCCATACAAGATCAAGGTAACTTTACTATACAACATCACGGGACAGCCCTGGAGCGAGGAACAAGTGCGCGACTGGCAACTCACTGACCACGTCGTGCCCAACACACCCACCTTCGTGCCATACAAGATCAAGGTAACTTTACTATACAACATCACGGGACAGCCCTGGAGCGAGGAACAAGTGCGCGACTGGCAACTCACTGACCACGTCGTGCCCAACACACCCACCTTCGTGCCATACAAGATCAAGGTAACTTTACTATACAACATCACGGGACAGCCCTGGAGCGAGGAACAAGTGCGCGACTGGCAACTCACTGACCACGTCGTGCCCAACACACCCACCTTCGTGCCATACAAGATCAAGGTAACTTTACTATACAACATCACGGGACAGCCCTGGAGCGAGGAACAAGTGCGCGACTGGCAACTCACTGACCACGTCGTGCCCAACACACCCACCTTCGTGCCATACAAGATCAAGGTAACTTTACTATACAACATCACGGGACAGCCCTGGAGCGAGGAACAAGTGCGCGACTGGCAACTCACTGACCACGTCGTGCCCAACACACCCACCTTCGTGCCATACAAGATCAAGGTAACTTTACTATACAACATCACGGGACAGCCCTGGAGCGAGGAACAAGTGCGCGACTGGCAACTCACTGACCACGTCGTGCCCAACACACCCACCTTCGTGCCATACAAGATCAAGGTAACTTTACTATACAACATCACGGGACAGCCCTGGAGCGAGGAACAAGTGCGCGACTGGCAACTCACTGACCACGTCGTGCCCAACACACCCACCTTCGTGCCATACAAGATCAAGGTAACTTTACTATACAACATCACGGGACAGCCCTGGAGCGAGGAACAAGTGCGCGACTGGCAACTCACTGACCACGTCGTGCCCAACACACCCACCTTCGTGCCATACAAGATCAAGGTAACTTTACTATACAACATCACGGGACAGCCCTGGAGCGAGGAACAAGTGCGCGACTGGCAACTCACTGACCACGTCGTGCCCAACACACCCACCTTCGTGCCATACAAGATCAAGGTAACTTTACTATACAACATCACGGGACAGCCCTGGAGCGAGGAACAAGTGCGCGACTGGCAACTCACTGACCACGTCGTGCCCAACACACCCACCTTCGTGCCATACAAGATCAAGGTAACTTTACTATACAACATCACGGGACAGCCCTGGAGCGAGGAACAAGTGCGCGACTGGCAACTCACTGACCACGTCGTGCCCAACACACCCACCTTCGTGCCATACAAGATCAAGGTAACTTTACTATACAACATCACGGGACAACCCTGGAGCGAGGAACAAGTGCGCGACTGGCAACTCACTGACCACGTCGTGCCCAACACACCCACCTTCGTGCCATACAAGATCAAGGTAACTTTACTATACAACATCACGGGACAGCCCTGGAGCGAGGAACAAGTGCGCGACTGGCAACTCACTGACCACGTCGTGCCCAACACACCCACCTTCGTGCCATACAAGATCAAGGTAACTTTACTATACAACATCACGGGACAGCCCTGGAGCGAGGAACAAGTGCGCGACTGGCAACTCACTGACCACGTCGTGCCCAACACACCCACCTTCGTGCCATACAAGATCAAGGTAACTTTACTATACAACATCACGGGACAGCCCTGGAGCGAGGAACAAGTGCGCGACTGGCAACTCACTGACCACGTCGTGCCCAACACACCTACCTTCGTGCCATACAAGATCAAGGTAACTTTACTATACAACATCACGGGACAGCCCTGGAGCGAGGAACAAGTGCGCGACTGGCAACTCACTGACCACGTCGTGCCCAACACACCCACCTTCGTGCCATACAAGATCAAGGTAACTTTACTATACAACATCACGGGACAGCCCTGGAGCGAGGAACAAGTGCGCGACTGGCAACTCACTGACCACGTCGTGCCCAACACACCCACCTTCGTGCCATACAAGATCAAGGTAACTTTACTATACAACATCACGGGACAGCCCTGGAGCGAGGAACAAGTGCGCGACTGGCAACTCACTGACCACGTCGTGCCCAACACACCCACCTTCGTGCCATACAAGATCAAGGTAACTTTACTATACAACATCACGGGACAGCCCTGGAGCGAGGAACAAGTGCGCGACTGGCAACTCACTGACCACGTCGTGCCCAACACACCCACCTTCGTGCCATACAAGATCAAGGTAACTTTACTATACAACATTCAACCCCTGGCTGTGGAAGACCTCCCACTAGGTGGAGCGGTGACCTGGTGAAGGTAGTGGATGCGTGTCGCACGGGACCGGTCAATGTGGCGACAGGCCCGGGGAGGCCTATGTCCAGCAGTGGACGTCGCACGGCTGAAATGATTATGATACAAGATTCACGAATCTTTTGCATCTCCAAGCATAAAGCTACAGCCAAACTGGAGCGAATCCCGTGCGGTAAACAGGACGCGACCTCGTGCGATTCGCTCGCTCGCTTAGCCTCTCAAACTGTCTGAGAGGCTAAGCGGAGTTGGCGACTTCCCGCGTGCCATTTTTGTCTGACTCTCATTGAAGAAAGATGTCTTTTCATTTTAAAATAAAAAGTTTTGCTATTGTTGGCCGTGGCCGAAGAAGAATCTTAAGATTTTAAATAAGTAGAGTGCATTTGATGCCTTTTCTGTTTTATCATTTGAATTTTATCTGTGTTTGACTAGAGATAAACTAAGAAATCTATTGCTTTTAAAACTTTGTGTTTTTATTACCAAGAAAAATTATTAAATAATTATAAAAATATTCTAATTAATAATAATAATTGTTATTAGTATTAATTCTTTTTTATAGTCCTCATGACTTAGGTCGTAAAGGATCTTATTTTCTTTATTTTTTTCTAAAAGAATTCCATGGGCATTGAATCAAGGATAAAATATGCGTCCCGCTTCAATTTCGCTGCAACTCGCGCGACTAGTCGCGCCAATGTGAACACGTTCATACAAGTTAGTAGGCGCAATCGACGCGAGCGAATCGCGTCCCGCGTATCGCATCCTGCGTATCGCTCGGGATTTGCTTCAGTTTAATTGAAGCTTTAAGAGAACTGGAACATTCAAAGCGTTTCTTATTATCTTCAAAATCTTTCAAAAGAATTTAGTACTTCTTTGACTTGGAGGTGTGCATGTGACATTTAAGTCAAGTTAATGACATCAGTGTGTAGTGGTTATTCATTGTTTTGAGAGAGATAAAGAGTCCTCGGAAACTTCCATTTTCTCTATCTCATCATCTATTATATTTTCCAAAAATCCATAAACGAGGTCTCTAAATTCCACGTTATTTAACGTTCACATAACTCTGACAACAGGTAACGGCAGTGAACTACAAGGGAACGTCGAACGTGTCTCCCGTGGAAGTGGTCGGGTACTCCGGAGAAGACATCCCGCTGCAGGCGCCGCAGAACTTCACGCTGGTGCAGGTCACTACCGGCACCACCGCGCTACTCAACTGGAGCCCCGTGCCCGCTGACTCCGTGCGCGGACACTTCAAGGGATACAAGATACAAACCTGGGTCGATGGCGAAGAAGACAGGCTCAAAGAAATCCTAGTCAAAGCCGACGCGTCTAGCGCTTTAGTCACTAAATTCAAGCCTTACAAGAAAAACAATGCTAGAATCTTAGTTTACAACGGCCGTTTCAACGGACCACCCAGCGATACCCTCAGCTTCCACACCCCTGAAGGCAAACCCGGTACCGTCAAATCCTTCGAAGTGTACCCCATCGGATCCTCAGCCATGCTCCTGAAATGGGACAAACCCATCGATGAAAACGGAGTCCTCAGCGGCTACAAAATCTACTACCAGAAGGTCACCGGAACATCTCTAGGACCTCTCGAAGAAAGGAAGAAGGAGATCGATCCTAAATTCGACCGCGCAAAGTTGGCCGGGCTCGAACCTAACACGAAGTACCGCATTGCGATCAGAGCGAAGACAAAGGCTGGCGAAGGAGACCAGTACTACGTGGAACAGTCTACCAAGACATCTGTGATAGCGAAGCCTGATGTACCGCTATTTGAGACGAGTACGTTGCCGGCTAAGGAAGGAACAGCTCATGTTCTTGTTCGTTGGATCCCGTCGTTGGATGGGCATGCCGGAACGCACTTCGTCGCGTGGTACAAGCTGAAGGGCCACCCTGATTGGTCGAAGACAAATGAGGTGACTGACGATGACTACGTGATCCTGACAGGCTTGGAGCCGGGACAGGTGTACGAGGTGAAGCTGACGGCGCACGACGGAGAGTACTTCAGTGCTAGTGAGATCAAGGATGTTGATACTACCATTGGTAAGTGTTGGTACGATTTCGACCCTAAAACCTGTGTGTAGATGAGATAGTCTTTAACTTCTTCTTACCTTAACCTTAACTTTCTTTTTTTAACTTCCAAAAAGCCTGTAAACTTAATATTTTATCTACCCAAATATCATAAACCCTCTCTAATGCGTTCAAAAACCATAGGCAATGACCAGCATTACCAACCTGCAGAAATAAACGGAACTGTAATGAACTCATAACGCAACTGTTTTCAGTTGCGTTATTTTTTGTTGAACGCATTAGAGAGCGTTTATGATATTTGGGTAGATAAACTACTATTCTATCACAGCCCGCGTAGCATGACCACCGTAGCATGACCACCGTAGAAACGGGTTTCTTCAAAGATATAATCGTCAAAACATTTTGTCGAATCGTTCTAGAATTTATGGTTTTTTTTTTCTCTCCTGTATCGTGGGTGTGTCTACAAACATTTAAACTCACAAACACAAACATACAACTATTTGCTCCGTGTGGAAATCGAAGGCAACGCAGCCCAAGCAGGCCCGCAGCGCAGCAGCCAATCGCTCAGCCACTACACCAACTGTGTCAATAATTTCGTTAATATTTTTTGTTTTGTACTCTTGCTAAGTTAAATAAATAAAAAATTGCATTATTAAATGGGTTTTATTATTGCAAGAGTTAAATGTAAATAATAAACAAATCGCCTGATAGTAGAACCTGTATAAGGAAACACAACTAACTTATCACAATCACGTGCAGTTGGCCGATAACCTAGATCTCCAGTTTTTTGTGTGGTTCAAGGTTATCACTAACTAAACTTAATCAAAAGGTCAAAGGTTACAATAACAAAAACATTTGCTATCATCGACTTTTTTGGCGATAATGTATTTTTACCTCTTGCAATAATGAAAGTATTGAAAGTATCTCAATTAAATCGTAGTTGTAGAATTAAATATTTCAATAGTTACAATATTCTTCAGTATTGTACACTACTTTTTTAGAAGAAAATTAAGTAAGTTGCAATTTCTTAATGTTTATCATCATAACTTTTATGTGTCGAGTGTTGCTAGTTTTGATCAATTGTCTATGATATAATAAGTGTCAAAAATTGATGATTGATTGATTAGTAGGTATATTTAGGTTACGGTATTTATGTATGGGTCTTTGTTACCTGCATATTGCAGGTTTATTATTAAACGAAATGTGAGCTTTCATGACTGAAAGCGTATCATGTAAATTTATGATGAGGCATGGTAAGTGCATAATAGTTGTAGATTATAAAAGTGAAAAAAAAAATGAATTCGAGGGATCCAAAAACCGTGAAAAAAAAAACATCACAACAACAAAAATTCGGTACTTGAATCCCTCGCTTCGCTCAGGGTTCTGCTCTAGAATCCCTTGCTACACTCGGGATTCTCTATCCTTCGCTGCTCTCGGGTTCCAACTTCCCCGAACTAAATTTCCTAGACCTAGCAGAAAAATAATTCGATCTCGCCATCTTTCCACAGACGGCCCAATAGTGAAGTTAGACGAGGACAAGACAGCGACTGCCGGCTGGTTCATCGGTGTGATGTTGGCGCTCGCCTTCTTACTGCTGGTGCTACTGCTGGTGTGTGTCGTGCGACGGAACCGCGGCGGGAAGTACGACGTGCACGACCGCGAGCTGGCGCACGGCCGCAGGGACTACGCCGAGGGAGGCTTCCACGAGTACACGCATCCGTTAGTACATTCATGCTTCTACCTTCTTACTGCTGGTGCTACTGCTGGTGTGTGTCGTGCGACGGAACCGCGGCGGGAAGTACGACGTGCACGACCGCGAGCTGGCGCACGGCCGCAGGGACTACGCCGAGGGAGGCTTCCACGAGTACACGCATCCGTTAGTACATTCATGCTTCTACCTTCTTACTGCTGGTGCTACTGCTGGTGTGTGTCGTGCGACGGAACCGCGGCGGGAAGTACGACGTGCACGACCGCGAGCTGGCGCACGGCCGCAGGGACTACGCCGAGGGAGGCTTCCACGAGTACACGCATCCGTTAGTACATTCATGCTTCTACCTTCTTACTGCTGGTGCTACTGCTGGTGTGTGTCGTGCGACGGAACCGCGGCGGGAAGTACGACGTGCACGACCGCGAGCTGGCGCACGGCCGCAGGGACTACGCCGAGGGAGGCTTCCACGAGTACACGCATCCGTTAGTACATTCATGCTTCTACCTTCTTACTGCTGGTGCTACTGCTGGTGTGTGTCGTGCGACGGAACCGCGGCGGGAAGTACGACGTGCACGACCGCGAGCTGGCGCACGGCCGCAGGGACTACGCCGAGGGAGGCTTCCACGAGTACACGCATCCGTTAGTACATTCATGCTTCTACCTTCTTACTGCTGGTGCTACTGCTGGTGTGTGTCGTGCGACGGAACCGCGGCGGGACGTACGACGTGCACGACCGCGAGCTGGCGCACGGCCGCAGGGACTACGCCGAGGGAGGCTTCCACGAGTACACGCATCCGTTAGTACATTCATGCTTCTACCTTCTTACTGCTGGTGCTACTGCTGGTGTGTGTCGTGCGACGGAACCGCGGCGGGAAGTACGACGTGCACGACCGCGAGCTGGCGCACGGCCGCAGGGACTACGCCGAGGGAGGCTTCCACGAGTACACGCATCCGTTAGTACATTCATGCTTCTACCTTCTTACTGCTGGTGCTACTGCTGGTGTGTGTCGTGCGACGGAACCGCGGCGGGAAGTACGACGTGCACGACCGCGAGCTGGCGCACGGCCGCAGGGACTACGCCGAGGGAGGCTTCCACGAGTACACGCATCCGTTAGTACATTCATGCTTCTACCTTCTTACTCGATAACTCGACTCAGTCAGCCCTTCTCCAATAAGATCAAATTTGACGTTAGGACAACTTGCTCTAATCCAAAATCTTGTTAATATTCCAGTCTTGACAACAAGTCCCGCCACTCAATGAGTAGCGGCACGAAGCCCGGCCCTGAGAGTGACACCGACTCCATGGCAGAGTACGGCGAAGGAGAAACAGGTATGTTTGTTTAATACTCTCTCATGTGTGGCTCCTCTTGACTGGCCCTTCACACAATGGCTGGCCAACGCTGATCAGAAAAATTAATTTAGTAAAAAGTCCTTTCAGTTATTGTTCGAAAATTTTATATATTTTTTGCTCGGGAGTTTATATCGTCACTATTTCGTTCCAGTTAGAACACTTGGATGTGGCGAAGGACAGACGTTTTTGGGGACTGTCTCTTGTAAATGACGTTGAAAAGGGTTGATTATCAGACTAATTTAATTTTGAATAAAACATAAATCAGACCTTGTCTTTGGTAACTCTTTCAAGTACCACTTTTGAAGGGTCTTTCCACTTCTTAAAACAATTTAGTTAATTTTTTCATCAATGTCACGTAATTACTGAATGTTAGGCCCACTTGCACCACGAATTATTAAAGGGTTTAGTTCCAAATGAATTTAAGACATCGTTCTATTTCTGTTATTCATTTGGTCTTCAATTGATTGATAGAATGAAGTTTTGAATATGTCTAACATTTGCAGTGCATATGGGTCTCAGTGTTGATCAGTCAGCGTGTGCAAGTATCTCTGCCTAACTTTTACTTCTTGCTTTGATTTTGACTAAGCTTTTGTCATTGAAGAAATTAGTTTTATTTTTGGTAATTATATTTATTTAATTTTTAATTTTATTAGATAAATGTTCCCCATTAAACTGCACGCATTTTTTACGTTTTACTTTGTTTGCACGTTAGCTACCATTCGTATTTTACTGATCAAAAAAGATGTCAACACACTTGTACTGCAATAGATAATTGATGGTATCGAGTGGAAAAAATATCCTTCACATTTCAAAAGAAACTTTTGTGTCAATGAGAAAATAATTATTATACAAGAATATATTGGCGCTTGAATGACATTGACATGTAAAAAAAACAGCATTGGAGCGTTATATCCTATTTTGTCCGCGCACTAACCGCTCCGTGTACATCTTTTACCTTATAACACTTTTCTGGTCAGTACAGAAACCATTTTGTTCCCAATGTTGAGTACGCATGTGTGTCGCCGTGGCTGTAAGCATAAAGCATGTGTTTCCAGCGGGTATGAACGAGGACGGGTCCTTCATCGGCCAGTACGGCCGCAAGCGACGCCCTCCGCCCTCAGGACAGACTGATTCCGCCTCGCAGGCCTTCGCCACCCTCGTCTAAACCCAACCCTTCCTTTGCACCCTTTAATTCAAGCTTGTGTATACTGAGATAACGATATTGTATAGATTTTAGGTCACAGAATTAAAAAAAAAATAAGACTAATTTGTAATGCAATTAGCTTTTAATTCGCCATCCGCTTTACACGTTTTTTTTTTTCAATAATAAATTCGTATCTCAGTAAACAAAGCTAAGCCTTTGCAAAATAAGTGCGCTCCAAATATAGCTACGTTCTTGTAAGCTTGTAATGTAACGTAGTGCCATTGCATCACAATAATGCAATATAAAACAGTCCGGTACTGGCAACCAATCACCGTAGGCAACTCCCTTGTACTTCGTTCTGATTGGTCGATAATTGATGGTGACGTCGCCCGCCAAAATTTTGTTCTTTATTACGTTTTGATCTGAGAATTATGTTGTGAATCTTTTTTTTTTTATTGATCTGTGCAGTATACTGCTAGTTAATTTAGGCACAATTTTCACGTACTCGACTAAAATATACGTTTTGTCTTGTATATGGAAATAGTAGTTTTAAAGTTAAAATCAAGGGCGTCCAGTCTTTATTGCACTATTTCAGAAATAGTTTAAAATAAAGGCTTTATCACTGAGTATTTCATTACCCTTCGCAAGTAATGACCGCAGCTTAGGTTAGTTTATAAGTACAGAATAATTTGTATGTAAGTAACTTTAGGTTGTAAAGAAACAAATGATATTACTTGGAGTGAATATTTCCTACTTAAATGTTTATTAGCGTGCTTTGTTATAAGTTTTGCATTTGTTTTAATGTTATTTCCTCGTTCCGTCCCTTCCCTCTTTTTCTTTGCCTGCACGAGCGCCGTTTTTGTTTCGTTTTGTGAGGTATGATTTTATTTTTGCTTTTTTTGTGTTTTATTTTGCTAATTATTTTTTGGTTTATTTTATTAATCAAGATTTTTTTAATATCTATGATTTGTATATTTGAATTCAAAGACGTCAAATGTATTGTAATTGACAATCGAGATATCTTTGCAACACATAGACAATGAAAAGATCATAACGAAGTTCAGCAATAATCTGACTACCTATTTATTTTAAGGAGTCTTACTCAGAGGATATTTTGAGCTATTATTTAAGTTCACTCGATGATAGATCACAAAGAGTTATCCAAATCCCAAAGTCAAAGTATGTAATAGTGAAAGTAATGAATGTTTACATTATACAGGTCGTTTCACGGAGGACGGATCATTCATCGGACAGTACGTCCCCGGCGCGCGGGTACTGCCCCCCCCGCCCGCGCCCCCCGCCCCCTCCGCGCCCCCCACCTACGTGTAGACAGGAGCGACATCTACACGGACGGGGAGTATCGCGGTACTACAATACTTGTCGTATGATTCTTTACACAGTTATTCTACCCCTGACGTTCCAACTTTATTTCGATCTTTATCTTCATTGACATAAGGTTGTCGACAAAATCAAAGTGACCTTTAATCTCAATATATTAAGCTGCTTATGGGATGCAGTCAGAGGTTAAATAGCTGTGAAAGAACTTAGTATATGCTTTCAGCGCGGGATAAGGGTGACGGGAAATGTACTAATATTGAAAATTGTCAGACACATCAAGAAATTAACAAAACTGAGCACCTTTTTCACCGCGCTTTTGCATATTAGAGGTCTAACTATAGCGGCGTTGTGTTGCTATTTCTTTCACACTTGCTCGTAATAAGCAAGTGTGAAAGAGATAAACAACATTTTGTCACTTTAGACTAAAGTGACATCACGATTTCTCAGTGTCCCGCACGCGTCGAGTTTTATTTAGGATTCTAATTTCGCAATATTGTGTTGTAAAAAGTATTAACATAATTGGTTTCACTATGTCATAATGTGACTTTAGTTGAAATGTCGAAAGTTTATATTACCGAAGTCACCACCATCTCGATGTCACAAGCTTAACGGCTTTTTAAATATTGTTTTGAGACGCGAAGATTATATCTATGATCTAGTAATGCACTGCCATTCTTCTTACATGTATTAAGATGGTCGAAAAGTAGATGGACTCACTCGAGTGAATTCACTGAAGGAAAAAAGGTCAATTATTACTATCTTGCGAGAAAAAGTGAACATCTGTGCCTAAAAGTGAAGATTTCTTACAGTGGAATCGCCGAGTGAGTTTCAACTATTTTCCCAAACGCTTGAAAATTATTCAGTGAACTATCGGCAGTATAATTTGACAGTGATTGTATTTAGTTGAAATTTATTAGCGTGTAAGCATTAGTGTAAGCTGATAACGAAGCCTACCTTTCTGTTTCGGCCGGCTGTTAGTGTCAATAGACATGGCTATAAGGTTTTATTGACTATCTCCCCTGAGGTCGTAGCGATCATCTCTAAGTCTGTTGAACATTTCGTTATTTATGAGACTGATTTTAAGTAATGAGAAATAGTCAAACTGACACTAACGTTCGGGTTTTGGGGTTGTTTTATTCGCTCAATACTTTCAGAGCGTGTTACGATCTTAAACAGCCCTTGTAGGCTTATTGACTAGATCTTATAGTTATCTGTAGTCTCACTTTCATGATCTAAAATTGCCTATCTTCGTAGTTGCCCAGGGACATATCGAATGAAGGACTTGAATGCCGCAGTTGAAGAATGAATCTAACTTCTGTTAGACCTAAACAAAAGATCTCCTGCACTCCAATATCGCTATCTGTGCACTTCGCTTTCCAAAACCTGAACGTTAATATCTCGGCTTGTGTTAGTAAGTAGGCGATGTTTCGGCTCGATATCAATTACGTGTAGTTTACCATACGGTAGCTGGTCAAGACTTGAGATAAGAAAAGCTATTTTTGTCACAAAAATAAGGTAATTAGCTCTGGACTCCGGTGGTCATGTGCGCTCAATGCGAACTTATCAGGCTTCGTAGATTTGGCTTAAGGATTTAAAGTTAAGTAAGGATTAAGGTTGGGTTAACATGCAACGGTTTGGAGTATACGCGATGTAGCGTGGCAGCCAATGGTCAGTTCGCAAGCCAAAATTATTCAAGTATCACTTATTTTTATATCAAATGCATATCTTTCTTAATAACTCTTTGAAACACGCTATGGACCATAAAGATTTTTATTTTACTAATCAAACCTTTGACTGTTACGAAAATTCAAATATATCTTTGTCATTCTAAAATGTAGATACATTTAAGCGTTGACCAAGCTTGTTCAATTAATAGATGTTGTCTTCCATTGCGGTGTTGTTCAATATTGCAGATGTGCTTAGGAAATCTATTTAAAATTTTAGTTAAACCATTAAGAACTCTTCTTTACGTTGTCCTTCTAAGACTTATATTCTCTTATGTATTGGGTGTGTCTGCAAAATTGTAGAACGTACAAGTAATGGAAACGGCAAATGAGTATCTAAAAGAATCTATATTTTATTAAGAAAAATTAAATAATAAAATATTTTTATATTTAAATGCGCAGTTTGACCACCGGGGCATATCGTGGTGCTTTGCAGAGTTAAAGGAAAGTGGTTCGGTGTTGTGATCGTCTGTTCTAGCGCCGACACGTCGGTGTATCCTCTCCCCCCTCCCCCCTCTCCCCCTTACGTCACCTTATCCCACCTGTGTCAGTTCACGCAACTATACGCATTGAACTTCGTGAATGAAAACATATTCGCTAATACAATGCTAGTAAGAAGTTGTAACAAAGCTAAGATTGAGAGACGACTTTAGAATGGCGTCCAATTGAATGTCATCAAAGAGACGTAGTTCAAATCATCCACTTAACATTTTACCAGTAATATCACTTATATAAACACATATAGATGTAGATCATCAATATTATCAACTTGTATAAAAGCCGCTTGAAATGTGTGCGTGTTGTGTGCTGACATGTCTGACTGTAACATAGTAGGCGTAATGATATTCGGAAAGAATCTCGATTATTAGGAGTTACAAAAATCTCAATTTATCCCTCAACACTTCGAATTTTATCCATCGATCATCGGTACATTCGTATCGTTTGTAATCGATACAGTTTATTGTATAGAACGTTTATCACTCTGATATTAATAGTTATCCGTGACCACTATGGTACATCTCGCAAATCTCGAATGAATTTAAAGTACGGGACGACCCGTCAGTAAAATGTCTCTCTTGCGTAGTCGTAAGTCCTCTTTATAGGCTTTTTTCGTATTTGAATTTTTCATATTTGACTATTATTGAAGTTTGCACCGATCACATTGAAGTTAATGCCCAGTTAATGTTTCTGATTTTGGACAATTGCAGCTCGAGATTATTGCTTTCCGATACCAGTGTTGCATAACGCCAAAAAGTACGATTCGACGTATTCATGTTCGTGAGCAATCGTCTGGAGCCGCATGACGCAATATCTCGTTGTATCGTGTCTAGATTAAGGCTAGGGATTCGTGTTAACTAATGTTAGGTAGCTAACGCGTTCGCTTACTGCATCTGTACATGTATATTTATTCTTTGCCTTATCTGTACCTTTATTGTATCCAGTTTTATTCGTACACGGACATTTTGTGCACACGTGCGCTAATAACCGTCGATTTATTTTATTATAATTTATTTATTTGTGTATACTTATTTCTCCGCCTGAAAGGTGTCGGGTTTAATTGAGTACATTCCAGACGGTCTAACCATGTTGATTTTTCAAATCGTTTTATTTAGTCTCCCCAATGATGCGTCGCCGTCGGTCAGATGTAATCTGAACTATGTTTATAAAACTTTGGACCGGCAGCTGAGACAAGCAGCGTAATTTATTAATTATTGAAATAATTAAACGTCACACATATTTGTTCCCCCTCGTTATTATGTATAGTTTGTCCAAGGTAACCTGTGCGAATGCCCACATTTTGATCGTTCTCATTTAGAGCTTATACTGTAACTATTGGTACCTTATACATTGCATATTTATATTTGATGGCACTGTTATTGTAACCCCTTTAAGTTATTTGTTAAGGAGTCTTTATCATGTCTATTGTCTAGTAAGAATTTAATATATATCTATTAATATTAATTGATTATAGTAGGAGCCTTGTTCTATTCGCGTCTGTTTTTGTCGCTTTTTATACCCGTTAACGATTTGAAAATTCTTTGTCTTGATGAAAAAAAAAACTTGTTACGGTTCGAAATGACAATTTTGATATTAGATTGTTAGTCACCGGTCTCCGGTGGAAATTCACTGCCTTCCCTACTAAATTACATTGTGTTCATTTTATCTTACACGTACATAGTAAAGAATACTTGCCTTATGTAAAATTATGAATGAAAATGTGATTTTCATTGATCCAGATTCGCCCTGACAGCACAATGTCTGCATTTATTAAGTGTCACAATATTAACCATGAATTGTATCAATGTAGGTCCCCAATGTAATCTTACAGCGCCGTACTCAATAATAGTTTGGATGTTAGCAGTTGAATGTATTGTTGTGTAACGAACTTCAGAAACATTTGGATATAATTATAATTTATGAAAATGTAATAGACCTAATGTTAATAGAAGCTGGTTATATTGAAAGCATTGTTAGTTACTTAGATGAAATAGTTGAAACATGAGAGAAAACTGTGTTCATAACTTCATAGTCAGTTGTATTGAATCTTCGAGCCTTTGTCATTTTTCCCAGCCGGGTAGGGGCGCCTATCAAAGGAACAGTATTATAAAAATCATGCTTTCAGTATGTCCAGCTCACTAAATATTTAGTAATAGCCGAAGTATTCGCTAAATACGAACTGGTAGATTCTAATTGTTGTGAGGTACATGCAGTGTTATCTATAATGTTGACGATGCTTTGTTTTCACCATTGTTTGACAGCAGGTTGCATTCAACTTGGGAATATTATGTTAAAGGCGCTAGACGCTCTCCCAGTGCTAATGGGAAAACGAAAGCATCAAGAACAATTTAATTATATTTGCTAAGCAAGCTTTTTTATCTACATTGGACTATTTTGTTGGTTAGATAATAGTTTGCATTTATTATATAAAAAATGTTTAAAAATCATGACAAAAGTGTAGGTAAAGACTTGTGAAAAAAATTCTGATCTGACCCGTACGATTCTGTTCACGAATTATCGTAAATTACATTTTAGTTCGCATTAAGTAACTGTAATTTATTGTAACTATGATGAATATTTTTTTATGTTGCATAGAAAATAAACATTAAGAAATTAGTTTTAATGTTTTTTATTTACTTACATACCCTACACTATTTCTTATTTCCAAACGAAATAATAAAATGAAGTAATTAACAGTTAGCGAAATAGACACAATAGTTAAACAATCGCGTCAGACCGATTCGGTCGGGGTCCACAGACGATTACAGAGACACGAGACAATTTTTATTGAAAACACTGTAACGGGTCTTTTAAGCCTGTTACATGAAAGCGGATTTATTTCTTTAAAAATTATTTTTTTTGTGTAGTGGTCACACTGATTTTGCTTAGCTGTGGAGTTTGTCTTTGACAACTGTCACTTTCCGACTGAACATTTTGGAAGAATGGTGGTGATCTAGATCGCTGGATAATAAATCCGTATAATCGGGTTGCAAGACACCAGAAATTAGTGCGAAATGCGTTAGCTGCCGGTACTCTTCCATGATTCCCCCTAGGATTCCGTTTTATTTCAATGGAATCATACCCTTAATTGATAATCTAGATGTCCTGCATGAGGAGGACAATAATTTGAATTTTGAAGGAAACACCCAATGAGGTGTTTCCTTTACCTTCTACAAATAAACTTTGGACGCGCGGCTCCCACCAACTCACCTGGGACGCACGCCTGAGTGGAGGACCCAGGAGATGAGCATCGTGTGTGGTGGGCTGGTTATTCTGGCCCTGGTATAATTTTAACTGTAATATTAAAAAAAAGTGCAATAATGATCTGACCCTCTTTATTAGTTTTAAATAAGTACTCTTTTCTTTAGGAAGGAATCTTCAATTGTTTTAGTTTTAAGCCCAGCAGCCTACGGGCAAATAAAGTTAGATTTTTCTTATAACTTTGTTCGACTTTTATTGATGCCCCCCGCTAGCAGATTAAAGGTTCTTAATGCCTGCTGCCTGAACAATCCGTAAGCATGGTGTGTGCTCTGGCGCCCGAGGTTCATTTTTAAACTTATATTTTGAGCACACATACACTATTCATATTTTATTTTAACCCAGTAGCTTCACAACAGGAAAACACCTAGCATTCAAAATATAAATATATTTTTTTTATTTTTTTATTATTACAATTGTCGCTCAGCGAACAGGGACTTGAAGTAGGTTGTCTGGTGCTTGTTTATGAGTATTTACGGTCATTATTGCACAATAATTAATTAACCTATGAGTCTTTTGTTTGTTCATCATTGTTATTTTAATAACTTTGTGTTTATTTTAGTTTGTGACTCATAAGTAGTACTTAACTTATTTTGGTGAATCTTTGTAAACAATGTTTGGCGTTTACAATTGATAATTTTGTTTATTGACTTGTTTGTTTTAATAACATGTTTTTTCTTAGCAAAACCAACATATTTATAGTATAGACCGCGTTTAGTTGTTGCACTCAACAGGAAAGTTATTTTAAATAACTAAGTTTAACTTTGTATGTAATTCATTTAATCTAATTGTTAAGTACAATATTGTACATTTAATTTAACTAGACTTAAGCTGTTTGTAAGTGATTATTGCACTTTTTTAAAACAATATTTAACTTAGTAATTTTTCATGGGCAAACCACATTGACTTTCATACTTAACCTCAAACTTGAGAATTTATTTTCAAATCTTAAAACTTTTTGACGTTTAGTTCTTGCTTATCGCTTTTTATTCGGCTTGCTGTTTTGTTAATCATGGACAAGGGAGTTCAGTTTCCGCCGCTTCAGGAATCGGGTGATCTTGATACTGGTACTGCTGCTGATGTGAATGCTGCTGAGAAAGTTCATGAGATGGTTAATGTCACAGATGTTAACAATCCCTTTGACTCGAGAATCGCTCACTCTTCTTCGGCTTTTACGGCTCAAGCGTTGCCTTCATTTAATTCCTTGAATGCGCTTGTGAATGAAAATATTCGAAAAAACTTTCCTCCTCTCTCTAAATTGCCTAACTTTGAAGAAATTAAAACAACATTATTTTTGGAAGGGAATGTTTAATGATGTTCATAAATACATTTTGACTTGCGATACTTGTAAAGCTTATAAACATACTACGTCTCCACCTTTTGGTATTATGATTAATCCTAAGAAGGTTGATCGTCCCATGCTCATGCTATCCGTTGATATCATAGGAATTCTACCTAAAACTTATTCTGGTCATAGATACATACTTTCGGTTGTAGATGTTTTTACTAAATATTGCTGGTTCTTTCCAATGATCAATGCTACCACTAGAGTAATTTGTAAACATTTTGAAAAAGAAATATTTCTTAAGTTTGGTTGTCCAAAAATAGTAGTCTGTGACAATGGAACCCAATTTACTTCAAAACATTTTGTAGATTTTATGAAAGGTTTTAATATAACCAAAATATTTTATAATACTTTGTATACACCTCAAAATAATCCTGTTGAGAGGTATAATAAAACGGTCGAAACCTGCATATCGTGTTTTGTTAGAGATGATCATAGAACTTGGTCAAGTTTTTTGCCCAATGTTCAATTAGCTTTAAATAATAGTGTAAACCTTGCTACTGAGTTTACTCCTAACTTTCTGATGTTTGGTAGGGAGCTTATTCTTGATGCGTCATTACATCATTTTAGTAGTTCTGTTGAAGATTTAACTCAACTAGAAATTTCAAATAGGAATGCTTATGCAGTTTCTCTTAGTTCACTTAGTGATATTTTTGTTAAAGTTCAAGCTTACTTGTTAAAGGGGTATAAGCGAAATGCCGCTTATTATAATAAAGGTCGGAAAGTCATTTCTTTTGATGTGGGTGATATGGTGTGGAGAAGAAGTTTTGTTCAATCTCATGCGCCTGCATATTTTTCGGCTAAGCTTGCACCTAAGTTTGTAAAGTGTAAAATAACTGAAAAGGTTTCAGATAACGTCTATGTTTTGAAAGATTTAAATAAAGGTTCAGTGGGGCGTTATCATGTTAAAGATATTATTAAATTTTAATTTTGGGAACTTTTAGACTTTGTTTTGTTATTGAGTATTTTTGTGTGAAGATCAGCTTTTGTTAGAATGATGTATGAAAGGCTATCGCTGTTTGAAACTTATTATTATGTTAGGTAACTTCACTATAATTTATTAGATTCCAATTCGATTCTTTCTAAAATAAAGCTTAGGTCATTCTGGTTAATTTAATACTATTTTTTTTCACACTAACTATTTTTCACATCGAAGGATCTTATTTATGTTTTGTTTGTTTTTGTTGGATTATATATGATTCTCTTTTCTTTTTAAGGGTAACCTTTTTACCTGTTTACATTTTATTAGAATCTTATATAATCTTACACTTCAGGTAATTTTACCTTGGGATTAAAAGACTTAAATTCAATTTCAAGTTTTTGTAATCTTCCCATTTTTACATAGTTTAAAATCATTCTATTTCCTCTTCGTTATAAATAGTAATCGATTTTTAAATCTATTTTGTTTTGTTCATTGTCAGAATTGTTTCTCATTTTTACTAGAGTTTCATTCTTTTTAATGATCGGATTTGACTTTGTTAGTAACGCGTTCATCCTGGACTTTGCTTTTTAGGGTCATTCTGTAACTTTTGTTGCAAAATGCCTTATCATTTTTTGGATCTTGGTGTAATATTTGACCTTGATTTCGACTCTTTTACCATTGTGCTCGGAAGGTCGGTGGTGTTGTGCCGGTCACAATGTGGGATTTTGGCCCTGGCCATATTTTTTCCTTTTCCATTGTGTTGGACATTGTTGTTCCAATCACAATGCGGGATTTTTTTTTGACTTTCGTCATTCTTTTTCTTTGCGCTCGGAAGTTCGGTGGTGGTGTGCCGATCGCATTGTGAAACTTTGGGTTTCGCACTTTTGTTATTGAGATTTCTCATTGGAGATCTCAATGTTTTTTTGTGAATTTGTTTGTGTCTGGGAGATTGGTAGTGTTGAGCCAGTCACAGCATTCACATTCTTTTGCAGCTGTTGTGCTCGGGAATTCGGTGGTGATGAGCCGATCACAATACGTTTTTTTTTTTGTTTTGTTGCAGGTTGTTCCTGTAACAATATTTTTAAATAAAGTCCTTCAGCTTTATTTGAAAACTTTTGTTTGGATTTTCAAATTTTTTTTGGATTGTAGAACACGGAGTTAGTCAGTGGCGATGGAGCCTAACTGCACTCTAGAGATGGTAGAGTTGGAAGCAGCTGACCTAGTAGTCAGTGGCGATGGTGCCTAACTGCACTCGAGGTTGTGCTGTTCCAAATAGTTCGAAATTTTTGATCAGTGGCGAAGGTGCCTAACTGTACTAAAAATTGTAGTTTGTTTTGTGTTGGTATATTGTTAGTTCGAAATTTTTGATCAGTGGCGAAGGTGCCTAATTGTACTAAAAATTGTAGTTTGTTTTGTGTTGGTATATTGTTAGTTCGAAATTTTTGATCAGTGGCGAAGGTGCCTAATTGTACCAAAAGTTGTAGTTTGTTTTGGTATATTGTTCGAGTTTGTTCGAAATTTTTAGTCAGTGGCGAAGGTGCCTAACTGCACTAAAGGTTGTAGTTTGGAAGCGGTAAGAGATTTTTCTCTTCGTTTCATTTATCTAAGTTTTATAACTTATTTTTTTATTCTGTTTTTCACAGATTTCTTTTTTGTTATTTGTATTTTTTGCTTTTATAGAGTTCTTGATACTTAGTCGCTTGACGTTTTCAGAATTCATTTACACTTTGAATCTTTTATGATTTTTTTCTTTTATTTGGAATTAGAAAGTAATTAGGTTTGGTTTATTTGGTTGAAGATTGCTTTCTAATAAAAGAAAGTTCCTTTCTTTTATTTTTCGGGGAGGGATGTAATGTAACGGGTCTTTTAAGCCTGTTACATGAAAGCGGATTTATTTCTTTAAAAATTATTTTTTTTGTGTAGTGGTCACACTGATTTTGCTTAGCTGTGGAGTTTGTCTTTGACAACTGTCACTTTCCGACTGAACATTTTGGAAGAATGGTGGTGATCTAGATCGCTGGATAATAAATCCGTATAATCGGGTTGCAAGACACCAGAAATTAGTGCGAAATGCGTTAGCTGCCGGTACTCTTCCATGATTCCCCCTAGGATTCCGTTTTATTTCAATGGAATCATACCCTTAATTGATAATCTAGATGTCCTGCATGAGGAGGACAATAATTTGAATTTTGAAGGAAACACCCAATGAGGTGTTTCCTTTACCTTCTACAAATAAACTTTGGACGCGCGGCTCCCACCAACTCACCTGGGACGCACGCCTGAGTGGAGGACCCAGGAGATGAGCATCGTGTGTGGTGGGCTGGTTATTCTGGCCCTGGTATAATTTTAACTGTAATATTAAAAAAAAGTGCAATAATGATCTGACCCTCTTTATTAGTTTTAAATAAGTACTCTTTTCTTTAGGAAGGAATCTTCAATTGTTTTAGTTTTAAGCCCAGCAGCCTACGGGCAAATAAAGTTAGATTTTTCTTATAACTTTGTTCGACTTTTATTGATGCCCCCCGCTAGCAGATTAAAGGTTCTTAATGCCTGCTGCCTGAACAATCCGTAAGCATGGTGTGTGCTCTGGCGCCCGAGGTTCATTTTTAAACTTATATTTTGAGCACACATACACTATTCATATTTTATTTTAACCCAGTAGCTTCACAACAGGAAAACACCTAGCATTCAATATAAATATATTTTTATTTTTTTTTATTATTACAACACATTGTAGGGGACGTGACTAGGTGTTACCTATTGGGAACCGCTACGCTACTCAGTTAAACACTCAAACAACTTTAATGGGTTTATTGAGGTAACTAGGCTAAGTTATTGCTAAAATGATGGAAATGAATGCACTCGGTTGCTGTCCGTTATGCACTGAGCTCGCGGGGCACATACTGCGGCCGCATCGTATCGCTAGGTCAGCAAAACGTGGTCGATTGCAATCATTGCATCGAACATGCTCCCGACGGGAATAGATGAGGTAATGAGATAAGCTTATACAAAATAAAGAGTTACGTGAGTGTGAGCGTAAAATGCTAAGGAATTAAGACAATATTAGATGAGAAATTATTGACAAGGTGATGGAACAATCATATCTTATAGCTAGACATGGATGCTCAAACGGTTGAGTCATTTATCGAGAACACTGATTGCCTTTTAGGTAAGGGAGACGTCGACATGTCTCGCCTCTTTGAACGCAAACTAGACCACCGTTTAAAAAAATTAGATACGCGCGCACTATCACTGACACTTGACCCTTGTTCGGACAGGGGTTGATTTCGCGCACTTACACTCGAGCCTTGCTCTTGCTCAGATTGGTTTATACACACACTCACACTCGCTGGTACGCTCTCGACTCGCCCTTTGGCGGTTGGACCACTGGGCCGCCGACACCTCCTCCTCAGGAACCACAGGACCGCTACGATAGCTGCTGCTAGTAGGCTATACAACAACGCATACTGATGTATGTCATGTGTCGTTAAAACTTCCGTCTGTTCGGCTGATTTTTTCATAGATTCAATTTGTTCACCGAGTTGCTTTAAAGATACGTCTATCGGTGCGGTATCTTCATCGACCTTATCGTCTTGGAAATTTTGGATAGGTAGCGTAAGATTACTGATAATTCGATTTATGGGAGTTAATTTTATCTCGAGTATATTTGGTTTAAGTTTAAGTGTATTCTCTAATTGCTGATGAGAATAAAGTGTTATATCATGACCCTTCACAATGCATTGCTTAGATAGTTGAATAAGTCCAGCTTTGCTGACTTCGCTCGCTTGTAGGTCGTCGTCGCATATGACTCTCAAAGAGTACGAGTCACAACAGAAATACAAATAGGTAGAAAAGTCGTGTAATGGAACCCATTTGTTTTCACAGCTAGATTTGATGATCCTGCAAGTGGTTAGCTTCTCCTTCTCGCAGAATTGTTCCTCGGGACCTAAACTCTGGACTGGCCCTCGAAGACGACAAAGATAGTTTTCCGCTTGATGTTCACAACCTTGAAGATCGCTGACGCTGGCTGTTATGTATGAATCTCTTCTTAAGTTAATCGCTATGTATTCTGACGCTGGCTTGATGCTGATCATACTTTTATTAATTTGAACCGGAACTGGTATCAAATTGTACAGCTGGAACGTATCTCTGCTAATTAATGGTAAGTTAATTTCAAATATAAAATACAATTTGTAGATCTCATACAGGTTGAACTGAATGTCATCTATCGGTAATGCTAGCTCTTTCGATATTTGACTAGATACAATCTGTAACTCCGCACGGAGTTGTTGTGGAGTCAAGAGATGCAGATTGATCTGACCATGATATATTTCAGTCATAGTGTCAAGGAAAGTGTCCTGAATCCGCTTTAAATTCTGAATCATATTAATAGTCGCTAACGCAGCTAAAGAGAAATCTTGCTGAATAGACATTACGTCGATCTCTTGCTGCAATGTGTTGGTGACGCTGTCTAAATGATTCAAATGTTTATTGATTATCTTATGCTGTTTTTCAATAGTCTCTTCTGTTCGCTTTAATATATTATACTCCGCTTCTATGACCGATGTCTGATTCCTATACAGCTGACTAAGGTGGTTTATATTCCCGTGTACAAGTTCAATGTCACGCTTGTATTTTTCTGCGAATTCCTGATCCAGTACTCCGAACAATGAATTAGCTATGGAGCCGACAGCGTTGATAAGCCCGCGTCGGGTTCGCGAGCGCGCTCCAAAGTGCTGATTGAGCAACAGCTGATTATAGTATTGTAGTTCATCGTAATCGTGTTGTATTTGTAGGATGATAATTTTACAATGGCTCTGCTTTTGAATTTTCTCGCATGTTTGCTCGAGATATTGCGAAAATTGTGTGACCGCTTTGTCTCCTTGCCAGTAAGGAGACATATTATAATAAGTTACGATTTTCCACTGATCACGAATCAGATGCATTTGTCCTAATGGGTCAAAATACAATGTTTGATTGCTATCGAACGCTGTTAATTTGTATGATGCTTGAGTGTTCAGTATGAGGCTCATAAAAAATATCCGAGAAAATCGATGTCATCGATATCCTCGGATATTGGGCACAGTGGTCTTGAGTTTAGGCTCGCTTCAATTTGAGCCAAGATCGTGCTGTATTCTTCGAATGTAAGAGCTTGTTCTCCTATTACTCTTTTCAGATGTTGTTTAAGACTCCGAATAGATCGCTCCCAGATCCCTCCAGCACTTGGCCAAGAAGGGCAGTTCCAATGCCATTCTATGCTCATCTCCACTATTTCTCTGTAAAAAGTGTCGCTAAAAATTCGCTCAAACTGTTGCTGTTCCTCCTGAAGGATCTTGTTAGCACCTACGAAGTTTGTTCCATTGTCCGAATAGATGTGCTTTGGAGTCCCTCGTCGTGCCGCCATGTGACGTAACGCTGCTAAGAATGACGAACTGCTTAGGTCGGAGACCAGCTCTATATGGACCGCTTTTGTGACCATGCAAATAAACAAGGCGATATACCCCTTGGTTGTTTTAATGCCTTTCCCTTTATTTGCTTTTACTCGAATAAACCCCGTATAGTCTATTCCAGTATGATAAAATGGAGGCGCTGGATTTGATCGACATTCAGGCAAGTCTCCCATTATTTGATGTAGCTTTCTGGGTTCTTGTTTTTTACAGGTCACACATTTACGAAGCTGTTTTTTGGTAGCTCTATTTCCTTGAATTATCCAATATTGCTGTCTCAGTAAAGACAAGGTAAGTCGAGCTCCACCATGGAAGGTGTGTTCATGTGCTTGCTGGATAAGAAGTTCCGTTAATCTCCCGTCATATGGGATTATTATTGGATGTATCATATCAGGGCTAATGTTGGCATTTTTAAGACGTCCCCCGACTCTTAGTATGCCGCTTTCATCTAAAAATGGCTGTAGATTTAATAATTTGCTACTGGAATTAAGTTTACTAAGCATTAAACTCTCGATATCCGATGTAAATTCCCTGCGCTGTATGCATTTAATTATAATTACTTTTGCTTTCCTTAGCTCTTGAAATGTGAGATACGGCAGCTTTTGTTTACTTGTCCGTGCAAGTGCACGTAATAACCATGCCACTATACGATTTATTTTATCGAATGAGCTGTGGCGATTCAATAATTCTTCAATTACGCTGTCTTCATGATTGCTATTTTGGACGGTTATTACTTGCCTCCGGACCTCCTCTTCCGTCGTATACTCTGATTGCTCTCGCTTTGGCTTAAAGTCGGGTGTCGATAGCCAAGCTGGGCCTCGCCACCACAACGCGTGCTCTATTAATTGTGTAACGGATTGTCCTCTGCTCGCTGAATCAGCTGGATTTTCTTTAGTTGATACGTAATGCCATACGTCAGGTGATACCACGCTAATAATTTTCTTCACCCTATTCGCTACGAACGGTTTCCATCGTTCAGGATAGCCTTGTATCCAGCTAAGGACGATCTTGGAGTCGCTCCAAGCATAGATTTCGTAATCAATGCTACTCATGCTTGTGACTACTTTTGTTAGTAGTCTGGTTAATAGCTCCGCTGCACATAATTCCAATCTTGGAAGTGAAACGGTCTTGCTGCTTGGTACTAGTCTTGTTTTAGCTGCAACTAGTACTACAGATACTCGATTTTTTGTTACAATTCTGGCATATACGACACATGCGTACGCTTTAAGAGACGCATCACAAAATCCGTGCAACTGGATAATGTCGTCTCGTTTGCTTTGCAACCATCGAGGGATTTTGAATCTGCTAATACATCCCAGATCTTTAGTTAATTTGACCCACTCATCGCTGATCTCGGGTGAAACTTCATCGCTCCATTGAATTTCATCTAGCCAAACCTTTTGAAACAATAATTTGAATTTTGTAGTTAGCGGCGCTAGCCAACCTAGAGGATCAAATAACTTGGATATTTCCGATAGAAGTAGTCTTTTTGTAAGCTTTGAAGTATCCGCTGTTGAAGTATATTGGAAAGTGAATTCATCTGTTTCTGGATCCCATCTCAAGCCCAGAGTTTTTGGTGTGTTTTCAGTTTTGAAAATGAAAGATGGTGCTTGATTATATTGCTGCGATGAATTTATATCTTCCAATAACCTTTTCTCATTTGCTGACCACTTTCTCAGCAAAAATTTTCCGCTGCTTAGGCACGAATTAAGTTCTGCTATGCTACTTTTCCCTTCATCGATAGTATGAGCTCCGGATACTAGATCATCCATGTAGAAATCTTCAAGAATTATTCTTGCTGCTGTAGGAAAGTTATGCTTCTCGTCCGCTGCTAGTTTTCGAAGGGTCATCATCGCTAAAAAAGGAGCTGAATTCGTGCCATATGTAACCGTTGTTAACTGGTATGTCGTAATAGGTTGTCCAGTTTTAGTTCTCCAAAAGATTTTCTGGAGTTTTTGATCCGATTCGTTTACTAATATCTGCCGATACATTTTTTCGATATCGGCAGTGAGTACGTATCTGTATTGTCTCCACTTAAGTAACAGTGTCTGCAGATCTTGCTGCAAGTTAGGTCCTCGATGCATGACATCATTGAGACTTAGTCCCGAAGAAGTTTTTGCGGACGCATTAAATACGACACGTAACTTTGTAGTGGAGGATTCCGCTCGCTGAACCCCATGGTGAGGTAAAAAACACTCTATTCCATCGCTGCTAAAGATCGCTAATTTCATATGTCCCAACTCTTCATATTCGCTTAGAAATTGCTTATATTGCTGAGCTAAAGCCTTATGCTTATTAAGCTTTTTCTCTAGATTCTTAAATTGCGCTAGTGCTATTTCCTTTGACGATCCCAGCTTATCGTTCGCTTGCTGCTTCATCGGCAACCTAACTTGGTAACGACCGCTTTCAAGACGTTTGGTCGTTGATAGGTAATACTCGACGCATTGCTGATCTTCCGCTGATATATCATTTTGCTCGTGAATATCTTCAATTTCCCAAAATTTTTGAATGTCCGCTGTATTATTCACGATGACGTTACACTGGAATTGTGGCTTTACAGTTCCGCATATTACCCATCCTAACTGGGTTGGCTGAGCTAAGGGCGAAGACGAATCAGGACCTCTTATCAAACCGTCTAGCATGATAAGAGCATAGGCGTCTGCCCCGAGTAACAAGTCAACCGGACGACTTGTATTAAACGCTGGATCCGCTAAATTAATATTTTCCAAATGCGACCACGAAGGCTTTTCGAACGATTGATTTGGTAAGTTTTTGATAAGACTTTTCATTATCAAAACATCCGTGTCAAATTTGAAGCTCGTATACATAGACTGGCATGTAATGCTTAGCTTGCCCGTGCAGTTAGATTCCTTTTCTCCAATTCCGGAAACTGCTCCATCAAATTGCTGTCGTTTTAAACCCAACTGCTGAGCTGCCTTCTCCGTTATTAATGATACCTGTGAGCCCTGATCAATGAGAGCTCTCAGGACCAGCTGTGTGCTATCTGCTGCTGTCACCTTTATTAACGCTGTAGCTAAAAGAATCTGAGTAAAATTTTGCTGAGATGCGTGAACACCGTTGCCGCTGCTTTGCTTTGAACTCTCTCCTTGCTTGAGATCTTCGTCATTAGCATAATTTTGTTTGCCCTCAGCAAAACAATCATGCAATAAAGTATGATGCCTGCCCGAACACGTGAGGCAGCGCTTCTTGGAATGGCATTTATTTCCATTATGATTAAAAACGCAATTAATACAACATTTCAGTTGTTTGACGGTTTTAAGTTTCATTTCTTTCGGCATTTGCAGAAACCTTTCGCAATTGTGTAATTTATGCTCAGCAAAACAATGAGGACATTTGATTTCCTGCACGTGCATTGCTTTAGAGTTCTTTGAATTATAATCGTTCGATTTATAATTATTGTTAAATTTGCGGCTGTTTGGTAATGATTTTGATGAACTCGCTTGCTGTTGAGATTGCGTCGACTTTTGCATGGTGTCTTGTCGTCGACGAGATGTTTCTAGGCTAGTGAATTTATTTTCCAAAAAATCTAAAAAGTCTTGTAGGATTGGTAGTTCTCTAGGATTTCTTAACGACTCTATGTATTCGGAATAAGATTCACTATCCAGCTTTTGCGATAAGATATGTACAATTAGAGGGTCCCACGTGCTAATATCTGCACCTAGGTTTTTGATAGCGTGAAGACTCTCTAACGTGACGTCATGCAATTTTTTAAATGCTGAAAATGATTGCTGCTGTATATTTGGCACATTTAGGAACACATTGGCGTGCGCTGTAAAGATAATCCTCTTGTTATCAAATCGATGATTTAGGATCTCCCAACAAACGTTATAGTTATCAGCACTGATTGGAAGGTGCTGAATCAAACGCTCTGCTTCACCTTTTAACTTGCCTTTCAGGTACTGCATTTTTTGAGCGTTTGACAGTGCGTTGTTCTTGTGAATTGCTTCGCTAAATAGATCTTTAAAGGGCATCCACTGCTGGTAATGGCCTGTAAATACAGGAATATCCATTTGAGGAGTGGATTTCTCGCGATATGATGTTGACCACATCTTGGAGTTAATAGCTTTTTTCAAGCTATTGAAAGTACGCTCGTGCTTGCTAAAGTGATATTCATAGTCTTCTGCTAGATCTTCCTCTGATTCACCAATAATCTCCCAATGAAGATTAGTAGTCCACCGATTGTGCAGGGTTCGAAGGGCGTCTTCGAACTCCCACTTGTCAACGATAGTTGCGACATCAATATTGTTGACTGCTCTAAGAAACGCTTTAAAATTGACCGACTGCTTATGGAGCATATCGTCAAGCTTGCTGTTGGACCCTCTTGACTGGAAGGTCGGAGTTGTTGTTGCTGGTGGGTCTGGCTGACTCGTTGAAGTTCCGGGCGCCAGCTGTGCTGTTTGAGGAAGACACGGTGCTTTCAGAGGTTGCTGCGTCAACTGTTCTTTACATTGACTGATAAGCTCTTTTGCTGTTAAGTATAGTTGTTTCGTGCTCTCAAATTCGGACTTAATAAAATATTTATGATTTGTCTGCTCAAAAGGAAGGGTCTTTTCATGATTCACTTGAAAGTCCTCCCAGTACTTCTCAAGTAACTCGAGTTTACGCTTACAGTAATCTATAGTTTTACGCTCTACGCTATCCTTTTTAAAATTGACGATGAGTTTTCTAATGCTCTCCGCAATCTCAGATTGAATGTAATAAAGGTTTTCCATCTCGCTGCTGATGTAAGAAAAATTAAACGATCTTACTTGGAAAAATCCTTTGCCGCTGCTGTCCTGATGGGGTTTGTCTCCCACACCAGTGATCCGCTGTTGCCGCTAATGTGAGCTATGAACCCACTGCTGCTGGATGGGCACTCCCCGAGTACCGCTTTTGCTGCTACCGCTGAGAGAATATATTGGGCACTCCAACTCAATATACTTCCACTAAAGTCTCGTTGCTAAGGTTAACACCACTGTCACTGCTAAGCTTTAAACCACTGCAATTCAAAGTGTCACTAGTTCTGTTTAAGTTCACTTCGCGAGCCCTCAGTCCCGAAAAACTAAAGTCCAACCGCGAAGTTCAGAGGCTCGAAGGACCAAAATGTAGGGGACGTGACTAGGTGTTACCTATTGGGAACCGCTACGCTACTCAGTTAAACACTCAAACAACTTTAATGGGTTTATTGAGGTAACTAGGCTAAGTTATTGCTAAAATGATGGAAATGAATGCACTCGGTTGCTGTCCGTTATGCACTGAGCTCGCGGGGCACATACTGCGGCCGCATCGTATCGCTAGGTCAGCAAAACGTGGTCGATTGCAATCATTGCATCGAACACACATACCTACATACAATTATGGATCTCAGGTGGACTATTAATTTCTTCTTAAAATGAAGACGGTTTAGTTATTCAGATGCCTATTAATAAAAAAGTAATAAAGCTGCCAGTTGACTGTCAACTGACAGCTTTATTACTGTTGACTGCCTCGTTGGTCTAGTGTTCGCAAGCGCGACTGTTGGGCATGAGGCCCTGGGGTCGATACGGTCGGGAATGTGTTATTGGGTTTTTCCATCAGAAATTTCTCAGAAGCAATAGGTTTCTTTGAAGCAAGCGGTTGAGGGCAATAGGTTTGCCCCCTATTACATGAGACTTAAACATAACTGGCGAAATTGAGCACTATTAGGGCCTCTGCTTAACTCCTCGGGGATTGCAGGCGTAATCTTATTTTATGTAATGAACCTGCGTTTACAGGCAGGCAGATTTTTCAGTGTCGTGAAGCATATTACGGAATCGCCACACACACCGACTCTTGACGCTCCTGGCCCCGTATTCACAAACGCTCGGAACGAATTTCGATTCGAAAAGTCGTATGTCTATCCTTTTTTGGCATAATGAAAACGAGCGAGATAGACATACGAGTTCCCGAATCGAAGCGTTGTGAATACGGGGGCAGGAGTATAAGAAAATTCGTAGAGCCGCGCCGAATATGCGTTGAGCGCACAAGTTCAATCACAGCCGTCATTTACTATACGTCACCACCACCAGTGTCGTAGTGCGAGAGTGAAGGTGGTACGCTTCCCTTAATGATCTCGTCTCCGTTGCTCCACACTAGGAATTACTTGGAGGGGTTTACAAACATTTAAACTCAAATACACAAACAGCTAGACTCGGAACAACTCCCTGTAGGTCATACAAATATTTGTTCCGTGCGCGAATCGGACACGCAGCGCAGTAGCCAATCGCTCAGCCACTGCAGTAACCGTGCAACGCTTGGTTTGTATTGGAGCTTGCATGCTCACGGTAGGTAAGGCTCGATCTCATTGGTGCGGGTAATCTTAGTCGCTCGCACGTCAAGAAACAGGTGCATAAAATCAGTAAAAAAGACAAGTTTTTCTGAAAATAACCGATATTCACATAATATCGGTTAAGTATTTTCAGAAAAACCTGTATTTTTGCAAGCACCCTGTAGGAGTTATTGACAATTAGGCCTTTATAAGCAGACGGGTACCACGTCCGTGGTCAGTGGTATAGAATCATTTCATAGTTGTAATTAGGTAACTGACGTAGCCCGAAGAATTGCTTAACTTAATTGGCAGTGGGCAGGGCACATTGCTCGCAGAACGGATGGCCGATGGAACCGCGAACCGGAAAACGTTGCGTTGGAAGGCCTCCCACTAGGAGACCGATGACCTGGTGAAGGTTGCGGGAATCCGAAGGATGCGTGTCGCACGGGACTGTTCAATCTGGCGCCACTTGCCTAAGCCTCTCGCTCGCCTATGTCCAACAGTGGACGTCTTTCGGCTGAAATGATGATGGTGATAACGATGATATGATATAGAAGTAGAAGATGATCCATTGCTAAAAACGTTACTTATATGTATATTATTATGTATAACCGACGCTTGCTCCTTTTTTTGCACTAAAAGTTATAATAAGTCATCTTTTTCATTTTTCAGCTTCCTCTAATAACACAACGAAGGTACTAAGAAGACAGGTACTTAATTAGACTCCGTATCCTGTCAAGCTTTTCTTCACTGGCTCGGTGACCATCGATGATGTTGCAGTGCACAAAGTAACATTTGTCACCGGTATCACGAAAATCATCCCTACTGCTACGGCATAAGGCGCTGTCAATGAGCGCTAACTGGACGTGTCTCATAGGACCCATGGTATTAAATCAATATTTTTTATTGGAAAGTAGAACGGTAATCTTTGTAGCTAGGAGTAAAAGTTAGAACTAGAATAGACTAGTATGTAGTTTTCAATAGTTTATCCCACAGAACAGGTAAAAGAGGTTACAATGGCCTTGTGGGCGGGGCAGGCACGCCGCTCATATAAGTGAATGCTCATATTGTCCATCGATTGCTCATTGGTCATCGTTACTTGTATGTGTGAGTGCACGTCAAGCACTGTTCTTGCGTTAGTGTGACAATCACTAGCAAGCTCCCGATCTAAGTGTGAGTAGTTTATTTGTGTGCGTAATGCACGTACGTATGGGTCTGTTGTTGGTTAGTGGAGTTAAAGAGTGGGAGATAAGCGGCGACACGCGTTCTGAAACAAATCAGGAACTATTTTCTGTTCTGTGGTGTATCCTCAATCAAAGTCCGTTAATTTAGATTTTAGCAGGTAGTATGGATTTCCCCATAGACGTCCATTCTAATGTTTTAAATGAGAAATTATCTTTATTTATTTATTTATATATTAACTTTCACGCAAGGTACGGATACTTAAACTGTACAAACACCCAACTGTTACGTCCCTGATTATGACTTTCGTACATAGGCGTAGCTAGTCCTAGTAGGACCCAGTATCAACTTTTTTGGAGACCCTTTGCTGCACTCGGATTGAGTGCGGCGAAGCCCGACAAGAGGAGAAAATCATTCACGTCAAACAAATTACTTTTGCAAAGAAAATAGCATCCTGACAGTTAGAGCTTTCTGGACCGTGATAAGTTATATTTTCATTTTATCTTTAACTAGCGGACGTCACGCGGTTTCACCCGCGTAATTCCCGTTCCCGTGGGAGTACGGGGATAAAATATATCCTATGTTACTCGTGGATAATGTAGCTTTCGAATGGTGAAAGAATTTTTAAAAACGGTCCAGTAGTTTTTAAGCCTATTCATTACAAACAAAAAAACAAAGTTTTCCTCTTTATAATATTAGTGTAGACTAGCTGCCCCACGCAACTACGTCTGCGTCACATAAGAGAGAAAGAGCTCACAAAAGGAATAAAATTTCCCCCGTTTTTGCAACATTTCTTATTACTGCTCCGCTCCTATTGGTCATAGCGTGATGTTATATAACCTATAGCCTTCCTCGATAAATGGACTATCCAACACAAAACGAATTTTTCAATTCGAGCCGGTAGTTCTTGAGATTAGCGCGTTCAACCAAACAAACAAACTCTTCTGCTTTATATTAGTAGGTACTAGCTTCTGCCCGCGACTTCGTTCGCGTGAATTTCCCGCTTGTAGCATTTCTTATTGCTGCTCCGCTCCCATTGGTCATAGCGTGATGTTACATAGCCTATAACCTTCCTCGATAAATGCTGGACTATCCAACGCAAAAAGATTTTTTCAAATCGAGCCGGTAGTTCCTGAGATTAGCGCGTTCAACCAAACAAACAAACTCTTCTGCTTTATAATAATAGTATAGATATTATATTTAGATCATGAAAAATATTTGAGAAGATTTTGTGATTTTTTTCCTGATCAGGAATCCTCGTTACTCGGGGCCCCCGTATTGTTGATACGGCTTATACAGCGGCAGCTACGCTTCTCAACTCTCCTCAACAGAACTTAATACCTACCTAACGATGAATCATCCCCAACAGAGGTTTCATTATTTTAATCCTGAACACTCGATATTCCGTCAACCATACTGCCTCAGCGGGAACCTTGTTTAACATAATGTGGTGTACTGATTTCGCTAGTAGTAAATTACGTTGCGTTTAGACTAAACAATACCTCAATGGCAGGTAAAATATAAACCTCAGTAATACGCGCCATTCATTCATAACGTGCTAACAATACTTACAAAAACAACCTGCGGTTTATGAAAGCAAAACCTTTTGACTTGTAAGAGGAGCTTACGAGTCAGCTAAGAATTATTTTGAATATTCATAAAGGCGATGAAACTTTTTGCTTCTGGACCCTTCAACGATAATTTACAGTCGCATGATTCCTTTTGCATGTGCTAATCCAGTCAGTCACGAAGATTTATTGATAAAACGGCGCCATTAACTTTGAGCAGCAGTTAATCTAATCAGCAGATGCTAAATTTGACCGGCCATAACATTGTATGTAAGCTGATTGTAAAGCATCCCACGTCTCCCGGATGATTTGCTATCAATGGCAACATGCAAAATGTTGATCGTAAATTATATCGACGAGATATCAGACGAACCATATGGGGTTGTCTGCGTCACCTCTATTTTATCAAAAGTTAAGTCCAAAATCCTTTGTGGTGGAACTTTTTGAAGCGCAAAACAAAGCTGTGTATTGAGTAAAGAGCCAGTATGTAGGCAGTCTGTGTCCGACCGTCGTCAGGGCGGGACATCATCGAGCGATTTGTATTTGTTGTCAAACGAGACAACCGAGTTCGCGAGTTGTGAAGTGTCTTTTTAATAAATTATGAACGTGCGTGCTGCAAGTTTATTTTAATAGGAACACGCCGTTAATTACAGGTAAGATAAGACCGTTCTTGTAAACCGTATCATATCGCGAAATCCATCCAGGATGACAGAGGTCGGTAAATAAAAGATCGTTGATCCCACTTAAAACTTAATTGTTTAATCGATTCGGAATTCGATTGGCGATCGTCTTTACTAATTACCCACATATGTACCAATATTGACTGATTACTGTATATCTAATTACTTAATTGAATTTAAGATAAATAAAATTACGGAATAACTAAAATTTAACTCCAGAACATTATTAAAAAGGTGCGTTCAAAAAACGGGAGATTAAAGAAAGCATAAAAAAGTAAACATTGCTATCTGGCAAATGTAAACATGATGGGGTGTTATTAATAGAGCCCTAACTATGGGATCATATGTTAGGAGTACATGCATATGCACGGTGCACCGTGACTCGAGCTAAGGCTGGCTTCAAACTTGCTACTCACACTTTGGTACTCCAGCAAGTCGAGATTGATTTGTGACGATAAAATTGTCTGACAACGTTGTAATCGTTAAAATGGATAGATATACCTACACGATTTTAATAGTCCTGCTGCCACTTGCTCGACAAGTAAATGCAGTTTATTTCTTCGGTCTTTTTGCATACGCTTGGTTCGGGCTTAACGATGTTTTAATCGTAGTGCAGTTTACACGATTAATTGCTACCAGATGGTGGAGCTTTTACTGAGGATGTTAATTGCATGGTTTTGGTCCATGACACAGCTGCGATATTTCAATTTGCATCTGTAGAACGGATGCTTAAAATCGCATGGGTATGATTCAAAATAAATCGCTTATCCAGTCAAGTTTCTAATTTAAAATTATCGCGCGTCTTTTTCCCACCCAATATTGAAAAATACTTACTAAATTTATTATGAAGACTTGGTCATGATTATCACCTGTTTTTTCTGTTGCATGATTATCACGATTTAACTAATTTGTGTAAAGTAAAAATTAACAACAAACTACGTCAATGAGACTTCTGGAAACATGGATTAGACTTCTTCAAAGTTTCTAGATAAGGTGTTGACCTTTGCTAATTTTAAGATTATAATATGCACTAGAAGGGATCTTCCTCCGGTAAAAAATATAGAACCCATAGGATGGTTCCCTATTAAAGCATCTCCTATAGGTGATAAATTTTCAAAAATAATTCCTTATTGTTCACTTTCGTTGTGAACTGTAGTGTAATATTCCTTGCTGTTAGTTAAGCTCAGTGACTTAAACTTTAACTTTAATGAAATATTGTTACTTATAAATAAGTAGATGCGTTCATAAAGCCGCAACTTCTCATTCGCTCCATGAACAGCCAGCCTTAGTCCGCGGCCGGACGGGGGCGGCCGCGGACCGACAGCCGGACTTTATTTTTTTTACTTTTTATACTGTTACCTGTTCCCTGAACGGGTATCGTATCGACTGGCCCGCTGCCCGCTGGTTAGCTTAACAAGTGCACCCGCCAGAGGTGCCCTATCTTTGGACAACACTCTTTATAATACCACTTCTGATTATTAATGAGATCAGGTGCTTATTCGTTTTTCGCATTGTAAATGTTCAATTTAGGTGAAAACCTTTCAAAATATTTTATGGGAGTCGAGTAGCAGTAGCCAATGGGCCGAAACACCAAGGTACATAATAAAGTAATACACCCACAAAATCGCATTTTTTTATTTTAATTTTAAGTTAATTATGTCTGTCGCTTTGTAAATTTGTTTAAAAATAACACAATAGAAATAAAAACTCTAAAATTAGTAGGAATATCGGGCTCGCTCCATTCTGCAAAAAAAGAACTCAGATTGTCCATGCCACATTCGGGTGTTTCGCGAACATCCACGGTCATTCGCACGTCTTATCACAGGATGCAACCGTCTCATTCACTGAAACTGTCTGTCGGAACTAAAATATTACCCTTTTAGCGTTATTTTTATTCCAGATTGAGGACCCAAGCTGTATATTAAAACTTAAAATTCAAATAGATTTCATCGGTCAATCGATCGATTTGTCAAAAACCACTTTTTGATGAACTTGTAATGCCATAGTTTACTAATTGCTGTCAAATCAATTTGCTTTTCGATGACAGGCATACAGGGAGATGGAACATGATCTGGGTTAGGACAAGGATACCTACTTTGAATACCCGTAGTATATTCCTACTTCCTGTGGGCTATGGGATAATTTGCGTCTCCAGATACTAGTCAAAATGAAAAGTTTTGTATATCGTCATAGTTTATTCAGTAAATTAGTGTTATATCTCGGTACATTTTACTCGTATGAACTGGTCATCGCCGAGTCGAGATGATGAGGAACAATAACAGTAACTTGTAGTTACGTTAATCAATAAATTAAAATCTTGACAATAATGGTCAATTCACAAGCGTACAAACACGCTCTTCTAAAATGACCTAAATGACGGACAATTTGTTAGTCAGTCGAGATCGAGCCACTAATAAATTCTCGCTTTGAGTTAATAATATGCTTATAATGATACACCGCAAAAATATACAGCTATTCACTGGCTTGCGGTAAGATTACCCAGAATGTGTTTCATTTGATGACATAAGAAGAGCTAAATCGGGATTTACGAGTAGTCAAAAACTGGTCTGACCGTTTCGGAGTGGCGGTTAACCCAACTAAGTGTCAGGCCATCATTGTAGGGAGCCCCCATAGCCTGAGGAGACTGAATGGTTTAACGGTGCCACCGGTTACCTTTGATGGCACTGTGATTCCATTTAGCTCTGATGTTAAGGATCTGGGCTTACATGTTGACACTTGCCTTGACTGGCGTAAGCAGGTCGTGATTGTGAGCAAAAAAGTCATAGGAACGTTGCGGTCACTCTATCGGTTAAAAAATATTCTCCCATCACACATTAAGGCAATGCTTGTACAATCCCTTATCTTCCCCATAATTGACTATGGTGACGTGTGCTACTATGACCTGAATGCAGATCTCCTCAACAAACTTGACCGACTTCTTAATAGCTGCATTCGATTCGTTTTCAATCTCCGCAAGTATGATCATGTATCTGCACATCGCTCGCTTTTAAAGTGGTTACCTATCCGGCAGCGCAGAGCGTTGAGGGCTTTGACCACCTTGTTTTCTCTTCTACATAATCCCACTTCTCCTTCTTACCTGACTTCCCTTTGTCAATATTTATGCTCTGCACACAACAAGAATCTTCGGTCCGAGACCAATCGTCTTCTTCGTTGTCCTTCTCATCGCTCTGGCTTTATAAAGTCATCTTTCTTTGTCCAGGCGGTCTTTCTTTGGAATGCGCT
This sequence comes from Xestia c-nigrum, assembly GCA_916618015.1. Taxonomy (NCBI): domain Eukaryota; kingdom Metazoa; phylum Arthropoda; class Insecta; order Lepidoptera; family Noctuidae; genus Xestia; species Xestia c-nigrum. Next base: position 3,388,764 of record OU745245.1, on the reverse strand, counting down.
CCCTCAGAATATCAGGACGGTAACCAATCGGTTTACTTTTAAAGTGAAAGCTCGAGAGCATATTCACAAGAAGTTGGCAGAGTCGTCTCAGAACTAACTGTTAGTTTTTTTTTTTGTCTCTCATAACCTTTTATATATTTTGCTTTATGTATGTATATATGTATTTATTATTGTATTTTAGTTTTATGTTTTAACTATTTTGTTTTCGGTTATTGCACCTACTTTGTATTGTCTCTGCATCACCCTAAGGTAGACTGGTAGAAAATGCCCAAGGCATTAAGTCCGCCTTTGTACAGTGTTTACTTGTGCATAAAGTTTTAATAAATAAATAAATAAATAAGTAACTTTACTATGTACCCAACTACACATACTTAAGATCCCTACAGAGGATTTTTCCTGACGTCAAAATCACAGCGAGACATATTTGTTTACCAAGTTACTAACAATATTACGGTTTGCCGCTATGCTCATTATGTTTGGTCATAAATTAACTGTTTCTTTATGTGTAGACATGCTCTCAGTGTCAAGCAAGACAAATATTTAAAGTGCTCTTGGTTTGCGTAATCTAACTCACCTATTCCATTAGACCGTGGGAAAGAGCGGAAAAAATTCACAATATTTCCATCATTTCAGATTTGTTACAACTAAATAAATGGTTTATCCTTGCAACCAAAAGTTATAAAATTATTTTGAGGAGTGGAACGTAACTACCATGACTCAATTCCAGATTATCAGTTTTTGCTAATCAAAACCTAATTTCCTGTTATAAAACGAAGATTTATTTATGAATTGGGCGGGTCCCAACTGTATCGTAAGAAGATATTAATATACTAAATACAACGTATCTACATATTAGACAAAGCAAGTGTAGTACTTTCAGTGTGTAGATTGTATTCAGAGGAGAGCTATCATCTATCTAACAGTTGACATCTACGTCATTTTAACTGACCTGCATAATGCTAAGCACGTGGCATATCATACTGCGAATGACATGGGCATGATGTTATGTTGTATTTTCATCCAAGCTCACATAAGTATAGGTACGACTTGGACCTTGTAAAAATCCTCCATCGACTTACATGAACTTAGAGGGTTGTACTGATGATTTTGATTGTTATAATGCTGCAACTACATACATTTTACACTCGCGAACGATCTTCTCAACTTCATACGACCTGCTACTGGCCCGCAAATGGCAAAAAACGTAAGAAAAATTGAATTTCGCGGGCTACCCTGATGCTTTCATCTTAAAAGATCTGTCCGGAGTCTCCTCTGTGCAACGCCTGTTAAGGCACATCCCTGGGGAGAATAAATTGAGGTCTATGTCGTCCCCGAGCCTCACTGTGCCAGTGTGCACGGCATCACGAGACCAATGTGTCGTCGTCTCGGTGAGCGCACAGAGTCCCCACTCTGAAAATCCGCTACCACAAAGACCCGCCCGCTTTAATGTAAGCAGTGTTTCGGCGAGATAGGCGTCGAGGTTGTTTCTATCTCCCTTACGTCTTCTCCTATCAGGATCGCCTTTCTAACAATCCCGCTCGGCAACCTCCTTCGGGACCATCACAGAACAAGGTCATCTGCTTCCAATTGTCAGACTCAACCATTAGAGCCCCAACTACGGCTAACAGAGAGAGGTCTTGTCCGACGACCAAGACCGTTCAGTCCCACGCAGGGCACTCCTCGAGTGTGTGTTGTGCTGAGTCCAAGCCGCCTTCAAAATGATGGCAACTTGCAGTGGCCTCGCACCCAATCTTATTCAGGTACTCACCGTAGCAACCGTACCCTAGCTGTAACTACTTGTGTATTTAACAGGAGAAGCTGAACAAAGGAGTACCTACTACCTACTTATAGTTAGTCCCATATGTAATACGGGTCGAGTCTTATGACCATTAAACGGGCACAAATCCACAGTCCTGGCTGGTACTGAGAAATTCCGGACGGGAAAATCCAATAACACTACCCGAGCTGCAAATGGTAATGCATACAGAATATAATTAGGTAATCAATTAAGTTTAATGATTAATTATAATTACCTATTATGTTTATCTAAGGCACCAGACCGCGCTAATTTGGGGTTATCACGCAAATAAATATTGTTATTTCGTTACAACAAATTTAGATAAATGGCGCCTGAAATATTAGATTTTTTTATTACTTGCTTATTATAATTTGTAAACAATACTCGACTTTATGATAAAGATGTTCTATTTAATAAAATGTAAATACGCATTTTTTTCTAGAACACGACTTGTAGGATTGTTTGGTAAACTTTGTACTATTTAATTGGGCGATAAAAATAAAATATCTAGTCAAAGTCACAATAGGTCAAAGTGTGACCCCCCTTAGTCACTCCGAAGATTTGGTGTGGGAAGGTTAACAATGCTTAGAACAATATTTAAAATAACTTCACATATGACCTTTACTTGAAAAAAAAAGCAGATTTTATTGGGTACCGCACCGTAATCGCACGTGGTAATTTTGTTGCCATTTATATATTTCCCTGATAGTGAGCATCTTGTTACTTATTATTATTCTTGATTAATTTAAACACAGTGAATACCAATTTCTTCTGTGTTTAAATCTAGTGCAAGTTGGATCGATAGTCAACCCTTTCAATGCGATCGGGGTAAGTAACTAGTCTCATCCTTTATCTTTTGTGTCTATTAAATCTTAATAGTTACCAGCTGAATGTAATCTATTGAGTACGAGCTCTATTTGCAGCAGTAAATTCACTATCAGATTTTACAGTCAACAGTAATTTACAGTTACCTTTTGGTACCTGTAACTTTTAATCTAGATTAGATTAGCTCTTGGTGTTAACTAAGAGACACAGGGACTACAGTTAGGTACCTACTACAGTCAGCTGTAATAACTCTCTATGGAATATTCGTATAAGTCTTACAAGTTTAATAGCTCCACAAATTATAACATAACATAGACAAAATTGTTGTGCACCCCTACTCCTAGAGCTATCGGACTCTTCTTTTTTGTTAACACCTTTTGTACGTATAATTTGACACCGGGAGCGAGTAAAAAAACTAGTAGACATTACTTTTTGACAGGGGATATTTAATGAAGTTGTAGGTTTTTTAGTTTCGACGGGCGTTTCTCACGATAATACCATTGTAGGAGCACGTCCCAAACGGTCTCAATCAATTATGTTAACTGTGATAATTTTGTTTTTCTTTGCTTTTTTTTCTTTGTGGCCGAGGAGAGGTTTTGTATGGTCGACAAACAAATTATACGCCACTTACACGCTTATTATTGGTCCGCGTTGGACCGCTTTAATGGAATTATGACATATTTTAGGTAATAGCCGTCGGACTGTTAATTGGACACTCGGGAACGATTCGGTTTTAACGTTGGAACCGGACTCATCCAGAGTTTACGACTCGACATTTTTTATTGAGTTTTAATCGAGACGATGAAATACGATAACAGGTTGAGTTCATCTTTTATATTATTTTATACGAGTTTGAGTAAATCAGGATTTGGAACTTTTAAAAATGGGCATTATGTAAAATACTGGTATTCAGCTGCATCCCGTTAGACTGGAAGCCGACCCCAACATAGTTGGGAAAAGGCTAGGCAGATGATGATGAAAGATGGGTATTATAGGGTTAACAACCTAACATTATTATATCTTGACAAGGCGCGAGACAACACAGCTTCAGTTATTGCGGTGTCGGGTCCTAATGTGTCTGTTTACTTCAGAATAGATGCTATTGAGATAAATCCCACGACTGCTAATGTAAGCACTATACACAAATTAGCATGGCCAAATTCCAAACGGAATTCCCGATTAGTTAGTACTACACGACATATCTTTTATTTACACAATCGTATATAAAATATCAGAATCTTGTAGAGGAAGTACTAGTCTCTTTTTTATTGCAGTGGAGTACCCATCAATAGTGCAAGCTGGTACAAAACTTGCTACTTGGTCAAGAACCGTTAACCGAATCCTGAAAAAGCAGGTCTCAAAACCTTGACGGACACCAGAGGCATAAACGCTGGTAAGAAATTTGGGTCTGAGAACAACTTTAAGAAAGAAGTTCTTATAGCCCAAAATATTGCCGGATGACTCCTGCGTTATTTTTTTCATGTACCTTCTAGTAATACGATATTAGTGAAATATTTCAGAAAAAGTTCAACTAATCGACGTTGTTGTGAAATGTTTTATGGGACATTGAGGGTGCTGATGGGTCTCAGGGTTCAGCGCTGACCCGAACGTTGCAAACTCAATACGTCATACTAAACTAGTTCATCCAACTTCTACCACATCTAAAAGCTTAGTTTACGGTCCTCAGTATGTGGCGATCGGCTTCGATGGGCGCTCGACTGTGTGCCGGGCTGGCGCTGGCAATGTCGCTGGCACTCGGCGCCGGTCGTCGCGACTACAGGGACCCCGAGGCGCGGCACCACTCCGACCTGTCGCTGTGGATCGACGAGCGGCAAGTGCGGATGTTTAGCGGTAAGATGTTCAAGTTCCTTTCATGGTTTCACAGGAGGTGATCCCTGACCTTCTCCTATTAATGCCTCATTTTTGTCCGATTAAATCGTAGCGATCTGAACAGCTCTGTCCTTTGCTGCAGGGACAGACTCTGAGCTCTCTATTACATCGGTCTACAATCATGACACAAGACCACGCCTGCTATCACCGACGAGTTAAATAGGCTTCTACCAATTACGTTTGATTTCCATGTGATAGGGTTAGCCTAATGCTATCAACCGAGCACAAACCTAGACTCCGGCTGCTACGAGAAATTCCTGATAAAAACTACTATTCGGTATTTCATAACGTAGGTATTCATATTAGGTTAGCGTAATTGAGATCATTATGATGAGCAATAGAAAGTTCTCAAAAAGGGAAATTAATAATATTAACTACCTAAGGCTTAAGGTCGGTATTATTTTCCTAGTTTTATACCTACGACCCAGTCAACATTTGCCTTCAATCAGCCATCAACTACCAAGCCTTATACAAACTATTGCGGTCGACTTCCAGTCTTAGCAGATGCAAGTGCATACCAGTATTTTACATGAACTGTCTGCCTATCAGACCTCCACAACCGTCAAGACTGGTTTCCAGCCTAACTTACCTATGTAACTTACCAATTAAAACGTCTCATTCCAGGTATATCAATGCAAGTATTCGCTATAATCAACGGGCACGTGTCCCCATACGTGTTAGACCCAAACTTCTCTAACAAACTGCCGGTCATACCTTCAGAGGTCGGCTATGTAAACTTCACGTGGAAGTCGAAGAAGAGATACTACTACGACTTCGATATTCTGACGTCTTCAGACCTGACTATATTGAAGCCGCCTGTGCTATCAATAAAGACGAGGGGACGGGTGCCCAAAACATCAAAAGGTAAATAAATACCCGATTGGCGTAGTGGTAGTGACGCTGCCTTACGTTGTTGGGGTCCTGGGTTTGAATCCCGGTAGTAGCAAATGTTTGTGTGATGAGCACGGACATTTGTTTCCGAGTCATGGATGTTTATTTGTATAATAAGTATGTATTTACAAACAAAAAAGTGTATATGTAGTATAACAACTACCTAGTGTCCACGACACCAGCTTTGCTTAGTGTCCAGTGATATTATTTTTTTTTTTTATTTCAATATATTATAAAATGCACCTACTGTGTATATGTTTTATAGTCTTTTCACAGTTTACTATTAAAATCACAGTAATAATTTTCGTTACAATAAAGTTGACTGTTAAGTACAATGCCAATGGCAAGTCTCTCAAGATCTTTAACTTCGTTACAATAATTGCTGCTGTCGGAGGGAAAATTATTGTAAAAAGACCTTAGTTGGGTTTTGCTTTCCCATTCAAAGTCAAATGACTCTGGCATAATAGTCTATAAACGACCGAAAACGTCATGGCGTTAGGTCATACTAATATACTTATTTGTCGGTCACAAATAATTTGGCCAGGAAATATATCGTTTACCTTTTTAGCAACAAACACTATCCGGTCCACAAATACGCAAATATTGTCCAAAAATAAATAACGAGTTTGTTCCACAGAATTCAGTATAATACTGCCATGTGTGGGCAATAACAGCGGTGTGGCCACATTTGAAATAGGGCTAGTGCTTAAAAATGGGCGCGGATTGCCGCTAAAAGGCACCCCACTAAGGTTACACCTAAAGAAGGAATGCGCACAGAGAGGTGTGTATTTAGAAAGGACAGGTATTGTATCGCCAACGCATTTTTAACACTTACACGCCTGTGTTTTTGTAGCTGTCTTGTTTCCGCATGTATTTTTTCATACGAGTAACTAAACAATAGGGATGATAACTGAATAAGGTCCGTGTTCAGCAAAAAGATTACAGTGTGATTATCTAAAACAGCTGTTTAAAACACATTTTTGTATGGTAATATGTCACAGTGACAGCTGTTTTTAGATAATCAGACTGTTATCTTTTCGGTGAACATGGACCTTAAAAATACATTATTCTGTTTAGTCCGTCAGTTAGACTATCTAAAGATACTGGTATTAGTGTTTCTTGTTTTATCAAATTAACAATTGACTAAGATAAAATGCGTCAAAGGTCTTGTGACATCACTTTACCGTTAAAAATGTACTCAAATGACGTCACACGAGTTTGGACGCACTGTTTTGTTTGAATTTTTTGTTAACGTGAAAAAAGAAAAATGTGTCAAATATTTATGGATATCTATCTGACGGCCTAATTAGTCTTTTTTGTCCCTATTTAATCCCTATCCCTGTTACCATATTTAACTTGCCTTTAAATACATTTAACAGCGCCAAAAACACAGGCGTAACGCTTAAAATTTGATTTTTAAAATAACTTACAATTACTTCTTCTATGAAAAACACTGCAAAGAATCTATTAGAGTCCCTCTTAGCTTATTAATTTATCTCTCATGCTTAGTTTGCAAAAACGAAGTATAGCGAATTTTAGTACCAGAACCAAAGCACTAAACATTGCATTTCATCTATTTCGAGCTCATATTGTTATGCTTAGGTGCGTGTCCTATTGCTGGCGATTGGCGGGAAGCGGGTAGAGCTCGCCGACAGTGTAAAAAGGCAGCGATCAACTAATTAGAATGTATCTCTTTTTATTGACACGGGGCCTGCAATCTTTTGTAGGTTTCTTGAGCGAAAAGGTAGTGGGAAGTTAATCGCTCCTCGTCAGCGGTGGGACGCCTGCCTTACGCTACTAATAATACATTTACGGGCAGTTGGTGAGCGAACGCTTTACCACCTATTACCGTACTGTTCACAGCATACGTCACCTCAGTGTTTGTGCCCATACGTTCGGTCAGAACAATACAGCGATTGACATTTTTATTAGCGTTTTGTGTTCGATTTTATGTTGAATTATTTGAGAAACAATCGATAATTTAGAGGAAACAGTTGGAGCTTGCAATCCTACTCTGAAGTCCTATGAGTAAACGAGGAGTTAAATTTACGCTGCAAAATTAAAAACCATTTTTAGGGTTCCAAAAAAACGGGAGTTATTCCATCATGAAACTGTTAATGGCAATGCCAATGAAGATGATGATGATGATGATGATGTGGCTGTTAGTGACAATGAAGCTAACTAAGACTCCACTGTCCGTCTGTCACTATGCTGTATCTCCTGAACCATCATAGCTAGACAGTTGAAATTTCACACATTTACAGATGATGTATTTCTGTCTCCACTATATATTTATTAAAACAAAATTACTAAAAACAGAATAAAATAAATATTCAAGTGAGGCTCCTCCCATATTTGCTCGATATTAATAATGGCAACTCGCACTTGCCGGTTAGTAAATTATTTTTCGTGCAAAACAGGAATACCAATTCTCTCCTACACTGCTTCTAGTTCCTTCCTCTTAGTTATATAGGCAGATATCCCTACTAATATTATAAATGTGAATGTAAGTTTGTTTGTTACGCTTCCACGCGAAAACTACTGAACGGATTTGGATGAAATTTTGCACACAGATAGTTTATAACCTGGATTAAAACATAGGATACTTATATCCCGGTAGTGAGATCCTATGGGACAATAATCAAACTTCACGCGGGCGAAGCCGCTGGCAGAAGCTAGTATTACTATATTACAGCTTATGTACAAGCGAGCTGAACGCAAAAATTCACAGTGGGGAAAAGAGAGAGAGACTAGAGAATTCCCTCTATACCCAATCAAGAGCTAAATAAAACATTTTGAAATAAAACAATAACTTTTCAATCGCTGTACTGTCTCCAATCATCGCTGATTCATTCACTAGTACTAATGTCAGTGAAGCCTGCGATGTGCGCCAGGCCATATTAACCGAATGCATTATTTCCCGGGTCCCCCGAGTGCGCTGGCTGCCTGATAGCGGTGCCTCTGCTCACGCCATTTGCGTTTTTAGGTTCGTATCATATGCTTGCTTTCTAACTAATCATTATTTTAAGGTAATTTATATTTTATTGCAAAATGTGCATCAGCAATTCATCATCATTGAACGCATTATTTTGTTGCCTTTCATTAACTGTAAAAGCCCATTTACACTTATGTTTTTCGGTTTAGATACTCATTAAAATAGCCAAACACTGTGATTTTTTAGTCGTATTACAACGGCAGCCCACTTCATGTATCCAATGACTATACTACACATTTTTTTTTCAATAGAGTTTTGTGAGATTTTAACTATTTAAAAACAGTGTGCGTTACCCTGGCAAAATGTTGTGCATTTGAGATGTGAGACCATAACAAATAATTAGAGTATCATGAGAAGAAATTTGTTTACTAATAGCAAAATTTATGTGAATTGTAGTTTTAAAGTTATTTCGAGAAAAACACATTTTGCTGGAGTAATGTTTGAAAGGCTATCCTGGCAAAATCGATTTTCAATTATATATTATCCTATAATTAAAATTGTATAAAAATTATACTCCTAACTTTTTTAAAGATTGTTTTATAATCAATTTTCCCTATACTCCAGGTCCAGACCCAGAATGCGACAAAAAATGTGCGAACCAAGGCTGGTGCAATAACGAGAAGATTTGTCAATGTCCGGAAGGGTACATGGGACAGGACTGTAGGACTGCGCTGTGCTACCCGCAGTGCATGAACGGGGGGAACTGTACCGCGCCTGGAGTCTGTTCATGTCCGCCTGGCTACCAGGGCAGGAACTGTGAAGGAGGTGGGTCCTCATTCTTTACCTGTTTGTGCCTAGGGTTCGAACCACAAGACTATCGCGCCTGTTTTTGGACTCATGTGAGTATTATACACCGTGTTTCCGGACGATATACATAAACTTCGTCCGGTCATTGTACTCATCATTATGAACAACTTTTACTATAAGACCAAACCCTGAATAGCGAAAAATAAATCAACAGTTCCATACATTTTATCGAGTTAATGCGAACATAATAGGCGACAATATTATAATATAATTAAACAATATTTGACCCGTATTTTTTCTTTTGTCACGTAAATCACAATTGACGAAGATACGACGCTTTTAAAATTCCCAATACGTCACGCCTAGGAATAATTTTTATCTGGTTCTGACGTCACGAGCCCCACTCCCGAGTTTAGATGCGTTTTATCTTTGTTAATATTCATTAATTTACAAAAACAAGAAATACGTGTCCATTATTTTTCAGTAATCTAACTGACGGACTAAATAGATTTGTAATTTTTTGACAATGGTGTCGATTCTGTTGTGCACAAACTAAACTTAATTTAGGCTATTTCTATCTTTTTCTGTCTAATAGAACGAGAAAGAGACGGACGTAATTTAGAGCTGTCAAATTTAATTCGAACTAATATTTCCATACAAATGAAGGGTGCACGTAAAAACATGTCGACTAAAAACACGGTGAAGCGCAAAGCATAAACTAGTTTGATATCTCTAACTTAGTTGTTAGCTATTGCCGTCCTTTTCTCGCACTGCCTTTTAGTAAAAGATAGCAATAGCCTAAATTAAGTTAAGTTTGTGCACAATAGAATCGACACCACTGTCGTCATGCTTATTGTAGGGAACAGCAGATTTTTTTTCGCTATTGGTTCCAAATTAAAAGTTGTTCATAATGATGAGTACAATAAACGATCGAAGTTAATGGATATCGTCCGGAAACACGGTGTATAAAAAGTCTGACAAGCACTCAAGCAGTCTTACCAAGTGGCATCGTATTACCCAGTATGAACTTGGTTTTGGAGGTCAGATAGGCAGTCGCTGCGTGTAAAATACTGATATTCAGCTGCATCCGATTAGACTGGAAGCCGACCCCAACATAGTTGGGAAAAGGCTAGGCAGATGATGATATTGTGAATAATATACAAATTATCACTTGCTTTTGGTGAAAGACAACATCGTGAGGAAACCCAACCAAACCTGAGAGATTATTTCTAGACGACATGTAAAGGTAAGTCAGAGACCAATCGCCGGCATAAAAACTGTGTCACCAGCCCCCGTATTCACAAACGCTCGGAATGAATTTCGATTCGACAAGTCGAATGTCTATACTTTTTTGGCATAACGAAAACGAGTGAGATAGACATACGACTTCCCGAACCGAAATCGAATCGAAGCGTTGTGAATATGGGGTCAGGTTAGCAACACGAACACGAAGAAGCAATTTTGTCCTAGGGATAGTTATTTCGATCCAGCTCGATGTGAACCACTGGTCGTTGGTTTTGTCCAGCTAGGCCGACATGCTAGAGGGATCTTTAATCTAATAGTCTGTATTGAAAATCTTGAAAAGCATACATCAAATTACCATAGAGAACTGTACAAAAATTCTTAGTTATTTATCTGTTTCTGTATATTCTAGTTTCGATGAATCAATTTAGAAGTAGATGAGTGTACTTTGTAACTCTCTTTCTATCTTCTTTTTGAAAGAAGAAGCAGAAGTAAACTAGAAACAGTTTCTTAGCCACGAAATGTGTTACTGCAATTAGTATTGATTGATTAGTTATTGAAACGAGACATATATTTGTTTAACATAATTTATTCATTTAACAAAAATATACAATCGTAGAAGGGGATTAAAGTTGTCTAGATCTTATTGGTCGGTAACAGTAAATATTGTAACAGCTTAGGAAATATCAAATAATACTTTTCGTTATTACGTCTATTCTATTGCAGTCGATGTTATATAAATGCTACATAAAACACGTTTTATACGTCTTTGCTTTGATTTACACAATAGAGATTACCGGCCTACTTTTTACGAAAATAACAACTACTCCTATCAAGGCACTTGCTTTCTAGTGCCACGACATTAATGTAAGTAAAGTCGGCAAAGAAAGTTAGTTCACACTGTGACTTTCAAATATGTAACCGTTCATAAAAATATTCAAATTCCAAAAAAAATATTGTGTTTTTGTTATCTATATTATAAAAATGAAACCCGTTTTCCGTTGTCACGACATAGCATGAAAACGGCTTGACCGATTTCGCTGATTCTTTTTTTGTTGTGTTTGTTATTGTCAGGAGAAGGTTCTTATGAAAAAAAAAATGTAGTAGTAGTAGGTAGCTTTTTCCCTCTTATGTGACGCAGACGAAGTTGCGTGGGTCAGCTAGTTTGAAAATAAAAGCGCTACCTACTTTATGTGCTGACTGTACTTACCTATTTTCGGTAACTTAACGACATTATTAACTAAGTTCAGTTGAACTAGTAAAAGTCATGATTGTTTAATGTAGATACTAATAATCTAAATTCTTAAACTATCTAGCAGTTGTTGGCTCTGAGCAAATATTTAAAGACTCCTGTCAAACACAAACAAAAATCAAGTATCTCGAATGAGTTCTTTCAGAACTTATTATGTGAGTAATTTATCGAGTGTTAGTACTCACGTGCATTATTTTTCTTAATTCTTAGTTAAACAGGAGCCAACACTTCACCAAACTTATTCTTGTTTTTCATCTATCAAATCCTCTTTTAATCTAAACCTGTTTCGAAATAGCGATAGCAGCTTTGCATCCAGCCTTAATAACTTCAGTCATGGCTTTATAGAACGGTGCCTGTTCAGCACCATGGTCTATCCCTGTGTCATGGTGTTCCTGCTCCTCATTTCTGAAGTTGGTGATGGTCTCTAGAATGTCCTTGTCGATGTTAGGGTCTTCCATTAGGACTCGGAGCTGGTCGTTGTAGTGGTCGACTATGACGGTCTCTACGGCCACTGTGCACGCCATTGCTGCTTCTTTGCCTAGGAGAGCTGTGCCTGTAATTGATAAAGGATAAGATAAGACTTGTGTGAATAGAAGTTACATTTTTTTACATGGAATGATGGGATTTGTTTTAAGAATGTGCAGAAATAGCTACATAGCTTGTATTTATGTACTGGTAAATTTCGATAAATTTGCATTATATTTCGACTGGAACCGATCGCAATATACTTTAGGGAAAGGCTAAGCCAGTGATGTTGGGATTAAAATCCAAGTTATATGTATTTTGGCAAACCCACTCAATATATTTAAACATCAAACTTACAGAGACACGAACGAGTGTTTGCTGGCTCTTCAAAGCACTTTTAGCTAGGTTCTATAATTTCTGAATGACAGAACCTGGGCTTTAACATCATCGGCAGCCTACAGCTGACCACTGCTGGACAAAGCCTCTCCAATAAGACACCTCACAACTCGATTCTCAGCGATAACATCGCCTTTACCAATGTTCTTCTTCTTCTTCACCATCATCAGCATCAGCCTTCCCAACAGCCTTCAGCCTTATCCCAACTATGTTGGGGTGGGCTTCCAGTTTAACCGGATACAGCTGAATACCAGTATTTTACCGAAGAGATGCATCGACTGCCTATCCGACCAGTTAGTACAGGGTAATACGATACGATCAGTTTTACCCCTTGGTAAAACTGGTTGGCATACCAATGACTTTCTTCTTTACTATATATTATAAAACATTCTTCCGCCTCGTCTGTCGCGATAAACTCAAAAAATACTGCATCGATTTTCATGCTGTTTTCACCAATGGATAGACTGGTTCTCGAGGAAGGTTTTAGTATATAATTTGTACGCGGGCATCAGCGAGTATTAAAAAAAAGAAGTCAACATACTCACCAGCGCCCAACATAAACCCAGCGACATTCCATAACGGCGTCATGGCCGTCGGTCTAACCCTGTACTCGTTGATGAGCTCCTCAAACTTGGCGCGATGCTTCTTCTCCTGCTCCCACATGTGCTGGATGAGCGGCCCCTCAGCCGTGCTGCCCAGCACAGCCATCTGCCCGGCGTAGATACGGTCCGCGCCTAGCTCCCCGGCATGGTCCACGCGGATGATCGAGTCTAACTGGAATGGGAAAAGAGTTGGGTTTAAATAGTGCTCGTAATAATTTAAGTTTTTAGGGTTCCGTGTCCGAAGGGTAGCTTACGGGACCCTTTCATTAACCCCAGCTGTCCGTCCGTCCGTCTGTCTGCCAGCGGAATGAATCTCATGATCGTAATAGGTAGACCGTTATTTTTTTACGAAATGCATATTTCTGTTGTTAACAACAAATAATAAAACCCCCTACAACGATGATACAAAACCTTTCATGCCCGAGTCCGACTCTCATTTGGGCGGGTTTTTACTGGCTGTACACTTTCAATATCATAACTTAAACTTAAGTGTGGGCCACATATTACAATGTCTTACTCATGTCAGTTTCGTGGCTTGTACCTATATCTTATCAAGTAAAAAAAAAGCGGCCAAGTGCGAGTCGGACTCGCCCATGAAGGGTTCCGTAGCAGCAAGTATCATAATATGAAAGTTACGATTTAAGGCGTATTAAAAAAAAACTACTAACTAGATCTCGTTCAAACCAATTTTCGGTGGAAGTTTACATGGTAATGTACATCATATATTTTTTTTAGTTTTATCATTCCCATATTTTAGAAGTTACAGGGGGGGGACACTTTGGAAGTGTCTCTCGCGCAAACTATTCAGTTTAGAAAAAAATATATATTAGAAACCTCAATATCATCTTTCATAGACCCCACCACGTATGGGTTAGATGAAAAATTTTTTTTCGAGTTTCAGTTCTAAGGATAGGGAACATCCAAATTTTATTGTTTTTTTTTCTATTTTTGTGTGAAAATCTTAATACGGATTACAGAATACATCTACTTACCAAGTTTCAACAGCATAGTTCTTATAGTTTCGGAAAAAAGTGGCTGTGACATAAGGACGAACGAACGGACGGACAGACAGACAGACATGACGAATCCATAAGGGTTCCATTTTTTCCGTTTGGCTACGGAACCCTAAAACATGCTATTTTATCCAGGTTTTTTCTACTTACATGAGGATTCTTCTTCCAATACGGCCTGCTGCTAGACGACACTGTGCTGTGAGCGCAGCGTATCTGCTGCAGTAATGGTCTACGTAGCATCTTGCTTCACTTCTGGAACCAGTACATAAAAGACTATTTAACAAGAGTCTTTGTTACAGGTATATGTGCACAAAAATGTTTGAATGGAGGCAAGTGTATACAGAAGGACACCTGTGAATGTCCCAAAGGGTATTATGGATTGCGCTGTGAATTTTGTAAGTATCATCAATCACTAATCATCGATCACTGTTAGCTTCTACATAATTAAAATCATTGCTATGGCCCCAGTTAATATGGGCAATGCAGTCTGATCCAAAACTTTCAAGTTGAGGATGCCTCTAAAGTGAGTTCATAGAGAAAGGAATATAAAAAGGGGTAGGGGAAAAAAAGGGGAGCAGCGGTGGCCCAGTGGTGGCGCCCCGACTTACGAACAGTAAGTCGTTGGTTCGAACCCATACAGGCACATACTTTGTGTAATTTATTTCATCACCACTGCTCTCAAAACGGTGAAGGAAAACATCGTGAGGAAACCGGCATGTCCTAGAACCAAAAATTCGACGACAAGTGACATCTACCAACTGGCACTGGGCCCGCGTGGTGGAATATAGCCCATACGCAAAATACGCGCTTTGACGTGGAGTTACGGACACCAGCCCGTTGTACAATACAATACAAGGGGTTTTGTCGAACCCAAGTAACGGGACAAGGGTAGGCAGATGATGATAACTTTTAAAAGATGACTAGGTAAAACTGTATGCAGGAAGCGGACAGCGTGTTTGGCGCAATCAGGGAGAAGCCTAACTCCGTGAACTGCCATAGGCCGAGTTGATGGATTGCCAACCTAGCAGTCACACAGGTTTCTCTGATGAATCTGTCCCCATATA
The DNA here is from genome assembly GCA_916618015.1 of Xestia c-nigrum. Lineage (NCBI taxonomy): Eukaryota > Metazoa > Arthropoda > Insecta > Lepidoptera > Noctuidae > Xestia > Xestia c-nigrum. Next base: position 3,373,584 of record OU745245.1, on the reverse strand, counting down.
AAGCTTGACTGACGCTAACTTGAGCAACGGACAATGGATTGTGCTACAGCCGATGCTCGGCTCGAAACTGAGGCCCTATCTGCGACTCTCACTCGCACTCAACTGCAGACGTGCGCAAGAGTGACGGATACATCCGAATATACGGACGAAGCGTTAGGGAGTAGGGCCTTTGGCACGGTCCACCGTGCGTTATCCTTAAGATGTTTAACATAACATGTGTTTCCAGCAAAATGCGTAATCCCGTGCCTGAATGGCGGGCGTTGTAAAGGCGTGAACAAGTGCCGGTGTCCAGTAGGACTCGGCGGCAATCACTGCGAGGTGGGGCGGCGCGTTGGAGACTGCACGTGCCGCGGCGAGTCGTGCACCGGCCCGCACACGTGTCGGCACGGCTTCTGTGTGAACGGCGCCTGTGTGTGCGAGGCGGGATGGAGAGGACGTTGGTGCCACCGGTCCACTGGTATGGGAGGAATAGCGGACTATACCAATCCAGTTAGATTATACATGACATCACGCACCAAAGAATAAGGCTGAAGTGAACATCCTCATCCCAATGAGGGATTTTCTTTTAAAACTCTTCCCTAGTCGCTGGATAGATGGCGCTGATCTGCAGTAACGTACAGCGTTACTGCAAGGAACAGAAGTCACATAATTTCACTTGGACCTAATTTTTATATTCGGAAGCTTATGCAAACGAAAGTTTCAGTCAAAGCCGTATGTGAAGTGTGTTTCTTCAAGCATTTTGGCTTTGGCACCTAGTTACGTTACTGATCTACGCCATCTATAGAGTTCATGGAAACTATTTTTTTTTAATTCTTATGTTCAAAAGGTGCTCAATTCCAGCTTAAGCTTAATAAATGACTCAAAATTTTGAATAATTGGAAGGAAGTAAATACTTTGATTCAAATTATCCCAATCATTAACTCCATTTAAGACATTGACGAACATAAGCCATTATTTTTGTATCTATTTTGCAGGATCATCTGAAGAGTCTGGCGAATACAAAAGGCCACGATGAAACAAAAACAGACAGTTGACGAAACTACTTAATAATGATGTGATTTCTTTAATTTTATGAAAAATAAAAATATACATATTTTGTAACATTGATAAATTAGTCATTTAGATGATAAGTTCTACGCCACCTAGTTTATGTATTTAGATTTAGTATTATGAAATAATATAAAATATTAGAGATATTTTGAACTTGTTTTATTTTGGAATTATTGTCAGCAACACTGCAACATGGTAACATTAGGTAACAATCAATAACTTTTGTGGCTACTTATTGGCTACGTAACATAAATTAACACCATATAACAAACTTTCAGCAACAAGCAAGTTGCATAGCATTTCTTCTATGTTACAGTTACATTCTCTAACATTGTTATCAATTTGTTACCACAATGTTGACTGTTTTCAAAAGTTACATTACATAACATATACTACCTATCACGGCAATAACATTAAATAGGTTTTTGTTATTGGATGTTGCTTAGTAACACTTAAAAACGTTACTCCACAAAAATAACCATAGTGTTGATGCATCATAATAGAGTCAGAGTCAACTCTTATTTTAAAATTAATTAAGCATCATTGTTAAAATCATAGTGAGCTTTATGTTCATTACAGTAAGGTTGATGTTTAGTTGCTGCCACGGACAAGTCTGTCAAAATCATAGAAATCTTTCTATTCATAAACAAAGGTTACTGCTGGTAGAAGTAAAATAAATATGAAATGACTCGTATCTATCCCCAATTACTATCTAACGGCAAAATGGTAGAGCGGAGGAGATTACATCTTGAACTAGAAATAGCTTTGCACAGTAAGTTATCTTTTGTATGAGGTTTTAGGCAACAGATAAGTCCTTTGCCGGGAGCATAATATAATTTAATTAGATAATTCTAGCTCTAAGTTAGGTTAGTAATAATGAATAAAGCTTACGATGTCTGAAAATACATAATTATCAAATTAGTCTTATGTTTAATCGGCTACATGAAAATATAGGTAGGTAGGTATTATATTTGTTATGTTATTATACCATAGGCCTTTGCCCAGCAATGGGGTAACGCAGGTTAACAACATCATCATCATCATAATGATACTTCTTGTTAAGATCTATAAAGTAATGCAAAATAGGATAGGTGTATGTAGAATGGATTTAAATCAGGCTTACAGAGCTGCCTTGGCCAGACATAGCAAAAAAAAACACGGGAAAATTTGGATGAAGAGGGGAGGCCTAACCTCAACACCAAAACAAATATAAGTACGGTACCAATTTCTAGAACTTCACAGCAATTCTTATTTTTTCAAATGGGTCAAACCAAAACTTTGCATAACTGACAGGAATAGTTTTTGATCCAATAATATTTTAATTTTTTTTTTTGTTTTACCAGCGGTGGACAACAAGGAACCTCAAACATTAAAATGTTATATAATTTTTATAAAATTAAAAGACTAACTCACCGTTTTTCTTGTATGGATCAATGGAGATATGTTACGCAATCATCAAATATTATGAAAATAATAAAATCAACACGCGAATTCAGAATACTTGTTTACAATCATGAAACGTCAAGTAAAGTTACTGAAAAACTCACTAGATGGCACTACAGTATGACGTGAAATGATCAATTTCTAAAATAAACTAGTGATTTTTCCTGAACATCACACAACTTGGGACGTCAGAATAAATAAATAGCATTATTTGGCTGCTAAAATTGGTGAGTATCTTTCACAAAATAAGCTTTTATTTACTTACAAAGCTACGAATCCTTTCCCCCCTCAGGCAGAGGGGTGATTTCCCTTTCCATGCGAAAATCACACCGCGCAGACTCGTACAAAATGGCGACCCCTAGAAACGAAGTTTATACGGTCCACATACCGCGCTTACCGATCGATACTAATGGAGGACTCGAATTTTTCGGGGACTCTCGTGCACTCCGTAAATTTTGTGAATTCAGTGTCTGGCCGAGTGCAAATGTCTTAAAAAGTGTTGTTTTGGACGAGTTACATCACAGCAAGTTCGCAAGACTTCTAATTGGATTGCAAAATGTGCTTCAAATCACGCAGGTGCGTACGCAGCCGTAGTTTCACCATTCTGTCTGAGCCTGCTCGAACGCGCGGCTCCCCTTCATGATGGCCATTCATTTTGGCTTATCCTTTACGCCGCCGCAAAGAGCTTGCGCCATGTCATGCGTCTTCGAAACTGACCCGTCGCGGGGCACCATGCACCGTATAAACAAAACATCAAACAAAATGCGTCATTGGTGTATGCGACTGCATTTATTCGCGCGTAAAAGGCAGAAAAATGTAAGTTGCAGTTAAAATTATGCACATGTAAATAAAGATGGATTCCTGAAAACATTGGTGCATTGGAATTGTATTCCGGGACTTCTATGATATTTTTTCTAGTTAGATATTCGGTGGATGTGGGAAGCTCGAGTATTGATTTTTCTCAGCTAGATGCCTACACAATAGAATAGTCCAACATTTTGTACTCGGCTTTGGTATTTGGCAAACGACGATTCCTCTTTACATTCGTAATTCTTAATTGTTGGCGAAAAGCGGTTTTCCAAGCATATTTCACTAAGTCCAGCTGTGATAACATAATTTCCAAGTTTCCAATAAGAAAATTCGTTCTGAATCTTCATTCTGTTTTGAACAGTTGAGGAAAAGAAAAGCCGACATTTTCTTGAGGTTTTGCTGTACACTAACTTGCCAAAATCAATACAGATTAACGATGTAGTTAAAATGGTAACAATTTCATATCCTACAAAAATGTTGGTTCCAAATCAATAATCCTTGAGTATTGATTAGTAACATTATTTTCTCAGACACATTTTAAGCTAGACTCAATAAGGTCAGGGTTGACTTATGAAATATTAAAGGCAGATTATAGGCTTCCTAATTGGTCTACTAGAAATTGGGGATGTGAGATTGGTGTCAGGAGGGAAGTCATTGACCCCTATTGATTTTCTAAACCAAGCATTAGTTAGGTGTCCACAGATAATGGTGTTACTTAAATATTATATGAGCAATCAGGCATAACTAGAAGGCAAATAAAGCATTTAATAAAATTAGTCACAGATGGAATAGAGCCAGCTTTACCAAATATGAACAGTGTTTACTTATCTTCTATGACCTAATTTTGGGAATAAATCAATAAAATGCTAGTCATATCAACTGGGCATACTGATTTAACTAGTTTTATTTGTATCTTAAATTCTTTTAAATAAATCATTAATTGAGCCAATACCTACAGGAAAATAATAATTGTAACACTTTTCTATCTACAAAATAGCTTTAATCTAATTCTAAAGGCCATTTTGTACATTTAAACTGTAACAATTCTTCCTAATTCAACATAATACCTATTTGTTTTTGTTATAAAATGGACGCAACCAAATCACTTAGCAATCCTACAGAATAAGAAAACAAAATTATGTAAACTATTGAAAAAAAACAACAAGCTAAGTATTGATCTTGTTAGAAGCAGCTACGAGTTACAAGGGCATGCCCTTCTAGTAAACAGAGAATTGTTGGACAATTAAATACCTATGTATACAAATATACAAGTGTCAGTCTCTAAGCCATAGAAAATTGCTACCAGTTAATCTGTAGATGATGCAGGAACAAAAAGATTTAATATTCCCAATCATATGTACATAATATTCTAAACTTTAATTCGATCAATTACTCTCCAGTAATGCTTACAGACACAATGTTTGTCTTAAATCCTAGGATTTCTAAGCTTTAATAAAAATATATCTGGGATCTAAAATACATTTAAATACGTTAAAGACAAGGTTGAACTGGCACTACATTTCTTCACAATATAAATACATCAGCAGTCTCTTATCTTTATCATTTATTTTCAAGGTGAAGACAAATAAAACAATGAAACAAAAATGCAGAATTTTTATATTATTATTATTTAATTATTCAAATTAGATATATTATTATTATTTCATTATTCAAATTAGATATATTATTATTATTTCATTATTCAAATTAGATGAAGACTCCCTCTTTGGATGTTGTCATCCTGGTTTTCCTGAATGATGATGGGCACAGAAATATACAAATATAGGTAGGTAGTCAAAAGCAGAAAGAAAGCAGTACTAAACAGAATTAAGTGTTCTTTCATTTAGCATAGATTTACAGAACTACCTAACTACCGATAAGCAATAGTGTCACAGGCGATTCTCAGGTCGCGTAACGCATACTTCGTAACCGAAACGGAAGTATGGTTTATTACCAGTCAAATAACATAAAAAAACTTTGTCCTTCAGGTCATAAAACTCAGTTGAAGAGCGCAGATCGTGTGACTGTAGCACGCCGCGACAAAGGTGCACAACCCAATGGTTCGGCATCTGAGCGGGCAAGACGAAGACCCTGACTACGTCATGAATTCAGCCGTCAGCACTGAGTCCATGGATATGGAGGGAGAGGTAAGATAGCGATAAAATGACGATTTATAATTTAGTTGTGGGCTGGTGAATCATCGCTGCGTAAGCGGGCGTAACCCAACGCAGACCCTTACGATGTCCACCTCGCACAAGCTGCAGATTAATTTAAGGATTTTTCCGCTGTAATGTAGGTACCTACCCAATTGGTGTGCGGCGTTCCAGTGAGAGGATAAATGGTCTAGAACTCGGTCGGTTTTGTTGTCTAGGCGTTTTTCTAGAGATTTCGCCTCTTGGTTCTGGCGCAGAAATAAAATAACTTAGTGTAGTATGAGAGCTGGCAAGTATGGCATATTGCGTCGACAATCTGAACCGAAATAGGTACCTAGCTGAATGTCATGGAAGCTATCCCATTTGGATGACATAAGGCTTGCACTAACAGTAATAGGTACCTAGTAAGATTATCATAAAAAGACGACGATTTTCAATTAAGTACATCTCGTATCGAGTAGCCTTTGGCAGAACACCTTGAACCTTCGCGATACAAGGCCAAATCAACTAGACGCGTCTTATAGTACCTACTACGTCCTTGGAAGTCTGCTAGCTCGCTCTCTTACGTATGTATACCTAGTAAGAAAATCGATAGCACTGCCACTGTCGGAACTACTCGCCGACTATCTACCAACTTCTAAAATCGGATTCAGATAATGGCTTCAAGTCTTACCAACTGTATCTGAAGGTGAAAGGTTGCGAGTTGCGAAACATTCTTGTGAATTCACAATTAAATTCCAACAATCTCTACCAACATTCGTAGTTCACCATTACGTAATATCAATGGTACCTATTGATTTTGACTCGGGAGCAGGAAGTCGTACCAACTACTCCTGCTTCACTCGCTTCTGTATTTCCTAAATTATCCTGAAACGGTGCGTGCAAACTTGCAAAGTATGATAGCTAGATTTAAGTATGTATGAACGTGATTGAAAAAAAAAGAGGGTGCTTATGTTAGAACCACGGTTCGAGGATATTATATCAATGGATTTTATAATTATGTCAAACGATGTTTTATGATTTAGATATCAAAAATACAAAAAATGTTATGTAATGTGTATTAATAAGTAATTTATGGCATTTGTTACTGTATTTCTACTTCCCAAATGTACGAGGGCGGGTCAATAAGTCCGTGACTTTTGGAATAAAACACAGATTTTTTGATAAATAAATCATTTTATTTTTCAACGTAGTCTCCCTTGAGCTCTATACACTTTGTCTAACGCTTCTCCAATTTTTTTATCCCTTCCAAAAAATATGATTTGTCGAGGTCCTCAAAATAAGCCTTTGTTTGCGAGATGACTTCATCATTGGAGTCAAATCTTTTTCCACCAAGCCATTTCTTCAGGTTTGGGAACAAGAAGTAGTCACTCGGAGCCAAATCTGGAGAATAGGGCGGATGAGGGAGCAATTCATAGCCCAATTCATGGATTTTTGCCATGGCAACTGCACATGTGTGCACCCTTGCATTGTCTTGGTGGAAAATAACTTTTTTCTAGGCCAAATGAGGTCGGTTTTTCTTCAAATCGTCATTGAATCGGTCCAATAAGTTGGCATAATATTCCCCATTGATTGTTCTTCCCTTTTGAAGGTAGTCAATGTGGATTATCCCGCGTGCATCCCAAAAAACAGTCGCCATAACTTGATTGGCTGACAAACCCACCTTGGCCTTCTTTGGCGCCGATTCACCCTTAGAAACCCACTGTTTTGACTGTTGTTTGGTCTCTGGTGTGTTGTGATTAGAGGTTGCAAAAGTTCGATAGTTTTGATTTTCGAATATTCGAATATTTTTTCAGTGCTATTCGAATATTATTCGAATATTCGAATATTTTCCAAAAAAAATAGAAAGTACTTAAAATACAGCTTTAATTGCTTTAGGAACTATATTTCTATGTACTCGTAGGTAAGTAAACCTGGCGTAATAATTTCTTACATAATCAACAAAAGAAGTCACAAGTTCGTCTATTACTCGTATAAAACAAAAATATGTCGATGAAAACTCTTTTTTATTTTTAAATTTTCCAATGTACCTATACACTGCAACTTTGCAAGTCATCATCATCATCATCATCTCAGCCGAAAGACGTCCACTGCTGGACATAGGCCTACCCCAAGTGTCGCCACATTGACCGGTCCCTTGCTACTCGCATCCACCGGATTCCCGCAACCTTCACCAGGTCATCGGTCCACCTAGTGGGAGGTCTTCCAACGCGTCGTCTTCCGGTTCGCGGTCGCCACTCCAGAACTTTTCGGCCCCATCGGCCATGCGTTCTGCGAGCAATGTGCCTTGCCCACTGCCACTTAAGTTTAGAATTCTTCGGGCTACATCGGTGACCTTGGTTCTCTTGCGGATGTCTTCATTTCTGATTCGATCACGCAAGGAAACTCCGAGCATAGCCCTCTCCATTGCCCTTTGGGTGACTTTAAGCCTTTTGATAAGGCCCATTGTGAGCGACCACGTTTCGGTCCCGTATGTAATCACTGGCAACACATACTGGTCATAGACTTTCGTTTTGAGACACTACGGTAAGTTGGACGAGAATATACCGCGCAGCTTCCCGTCCTCCACGGTCTTAGCCATGACCACGATATCGTCGGCAAACCGAAGGTAATGGTTGTACTCGCCATTCACGTTGATGCCTAGCCCTCTCCAGTCCAGAACCTTTAAGACATCTTCCAGTGCAGCGGTGAACAGTTTCGGAGATATGATGTCTCCCTGTCTTACACCTCGCTGCAGAAGGATAGGTTCCGAGGCTTGGTCCTGAAGTCGGACTGACATGGTGGCGTTTTTGTACAAACACTTCAACACCTCGATGTACCGATAGTCAATTTGGCACCGTCGGAGAGACTGCAGTACAGCCCAGGTTTCGATCGAATCAAAGGCTTTTTCGTAGTCCACAAACGCTAAGCAGAGAGGCAAGGTATACTCTTCGGTCTTCTGTATAACCTGCCGAAGCGTATATATGTGGTCCACGGTGCTAAAGCCTTTTCGGAAACCTGCTTGTTCGGGTGGCTGGAAATCGTCGAACCTGCGCGCGAGACGATTCGTGATGACTCTTGAAAACAATTTGTAGACATGGCTTAGAAGTGAGATGGGCCTGTAATTCTTCAACCGGGCATTGTCACCCTTCTTAAAGAAGAGCACCACCACACCCCTGCACCATGCCTGTGGCGTTTTCCCCTCGAGTATGACGGAATTGAACAGCTTTTGAAGGGCTTCAAGTACCGGTTTTCCACCCGCCTTCAGGAGTTCGGCAGTAATTCCGTCATCCCCCGGTGCCTTGTTATTTTTGAGATGTTTCAGAGCCATCCTAATCTCGTACAGACTGACGTCCGGGATGTCTTCGGTATAGTGTCGAGTTAGTCTAGCTCTTGGGTCGTTTGCTAGGTCGACAATGGGTTTGCTGGTTGACGTGTACAACTGTCCATAGAAGCTCTCGATCTCCCTCAGTAGCTCCGGTTTGGCGGATAAGATCCTGCCATCGTCGGTCTTCAGTTTCGTGAGCTGGCTCTGCCCAATAGCCAGATTTCATGAAAATTTTGGAGCCTTTGTTCCGCTCGTTTGCGTCTTTAATACGCTCGGTATTAAAGCGGCGGAGGTCGCTCTTTAAGGATTTAGAGATCCGTCTATTGAGCTGCCGGTATTTCGACGCCTCATCTGAAGACTGCAGGATCATCTCACACCGCTCCTTCATGAGCTCGAGAGTTTGATTGGAGAACTTTGCAAGTAAGGTAACATAGTGGGAAACTTATGTTCTTTTAATCTCACGATTATACATGAACAAACATGTTAATCAAAACAATTATAACATTCTCAAACAAATTAAAAAGTCTTAACTCGTAATAAGTAAAACAAAAGTATCACAAATGTAAAGGTGTCGTAAAGATATTGCAATATCATTTTCTTAAGCAATATTACACTAGTAAATCAGATTCATAAATAATAATTCAGAAATACTTAAATCCATTATTATATACAAAATATCGAAAATCACCGCTTTGCAAATAAATAACGACGCTTTTAGTCCGGGAGGTACTGTTGCAAATAAAAAAGTCATAGTAAGCAGGCTGATATTGTCATCGAAGGTTGATCTTATATTGCCAATAAGTAAAACAGCCGTCAGCTGCTCAAGTAGCAGTGGGTGTAGGATTTGGAGGTTACGAAAGTTGTAAAAAAAATAAAAATAAACAGTCAAAACTCATAGTACGCCGGCTGAAACTGACTGAAATCGTCAGCTGCATAGTTGTGGGGGGCGTCAGCCGCTTGCATGAACTTGCTACGATTCCTCCCGGACTATTTCCGTAACTCAAAATAATGGCGTCATCAAAGTCATACCGTCTAGAAGTGTTGCCAACAACAATTTTTAAGTTCTACCAACATAGACTTTGGACAAGTAACATTTTTGCTAGTATTCGAATATTCGAATTTACTTTTATTAACTATTCGAATATAAATTTGGAAAGAAAATTCGAATAATTCGAATATTCGAATATTCGATTGCAACCTCTAGTTGTGATGGATCCATGTTTCGTCCACGGTCACAAAACGGCGCAAAAACTCCTCCATATTGCGATTAAACAACGCCAAACCTTCTTGTTAAGTTGTTACACGATTGCGTTTGTGGTCGACTGTGAGCAAATGCGGCACCCATCTTGCGGAAAGCTTTCTCATGCCCAAGTGATCATTCAAAATTGAAACCACTGAGCCATGCGAGATCCCTACGGCTTCCACAATCTCTTGCACTTTCAATCTTCGGTCGGCCAACACCATATCGTGAATTTTTTCGATTGTTTCGGGTGAAGAGACCTCAACTGGGCGTCCAGGACGTTCGGCATCTTCAGTGCTTGTACGGCCACAACGAAATTCAGTAAACTACTTTTTTAACATTGAAATCGATGGTGAAGAGTCCCCATAGTATTTACCAAGCTTAGCCTTGGTCTCGGTAATGGTTTTTTTTCGCAAAAAATAATGCTTAATAAGCACACGAAATTCACTTTTTTCAATTTTTTTCTCAAATTACTGGGTAGTCTGATAAAGATAGCTATCAAACACAAACTAACTGACGTAGCAAGTTCAAATTTCGACAGGAGTCAACTGACAGATGCCTGTTGACAGGAGTAGTGTTGCTTTTTCAGTTAAGAGGTCAGAAATTCAAAAAGTCACGGACTTATTGACCCGCCCTCGTAGATAGCATTGGAGTAGAGTTAAAACATAGTCTAATCCATAAGTAGCAACACTTCTGCCGGCAGTAATGCCGTCAGTCGTGATTCTAAGTACGTAGGTACCTAGATATGTATAGTCTGATTTTAAATAAATGAAACATGAGTTTTTTTATAATGTTTATGTAGCATATATGCAAACAGTTTAGTACTATATAAGACAATAAAATAACAATAATTATGGCTCTCATGAAAAATGGATATACATTTATATCAAACTTGAGATATTTTCGAACCCTGGTTAGAACTGCTGGCGTTCTGTTTCCGGCTAATCCCTTTAGAAACGTGACGTGCCGATACATGCATGTCCTGTGTGAATGTTATTATTTATCACACTACCATTCGTATTAAATATCCAAAGACCATTTAAACCAATACCCAGAGAGCAAAATATCTACAATAACCTAATTTAGCGTTGTTTCAAATCCCGAGCGGCCTAGACTTGCCTCAGACAGACTCACGTAACAGACGGCTGCAGTTCAACAACCGTAGTATACATTTTAGAGCGAATTCGTGGAAATACAATTTCCATGAATATGTGTACCTGCTTGTGTATACTATGAAGAACATTTAGTAAACATAACTGAAATGCAACAACAAGATCCCATATTAACGGAGAAAGCTGATAACTTCACTATTAGGTGTAAAACTAATGATATCGATTTATCTCGGCATTGTTTTAGTATTAAAAAAATATTGGTACTTATGTACCTTGAAAGTCCCGTACTTTACAGGGTTCGAAAATATTTTTATGATATATTATCAAGTTTGAAATACTTATATGTAATTATATCCATTTTGTATGAGAGCCATATTATTATTGTACTAGTTTCTGCCCGCGACTTCGTACGCGGATGCTGTTGCTTATGCCAGCGACAACGAGGTCGTCAAAATCGATTTTTAAATCTTCGATTTTGACGACTTTTTTTTAAATCGAGAATTCGACATCAGACGTGAAAACGTCTGATGTCGAATTCTAAGAGCCCGTGGACGGGAAAATAACGGATCTTTCCCATCTGAGCAACACATACCGTTTGTTTCTTTTTGCCATTTAACAGCTTCACAAAAAGTACAATTTTGAACCATACCTCCGATGGCGGAATATGTGGCGTATTCAATCATAGGAGTAAACGTAAATGCACTCGGTTCCTTATCAACCCAAGGAAAGTCGCCATACCCTACGGCTATATCTTGATACACATCCGATTCTTCAGATGATATCGACTAAGTCGATAAGAATTCAAACGTTCATTGCGCTCTTCTCCTGTCTCTTCATGCCGTACTCCAGCAATTCTTTCCCTCTCACTTTCTAACTGATTATGAATATTTTGTTGTGTGCGTGTTCGGGACAATGTATGATAATCTCGATCAGCAATTAGTCGCGCATCACGTTCATCGCTCGTTTCAAAAGACCTGTTAGTAGATGTGCGAATACGCTGAGAACTCAAGCGTGATTCTGTTATCGGTAAAAGTTTCCGATTCGCGAGACAATGCATGTCGCTCACGATCAGCGGACAGTCGCGCATTACGTTCCGCACTTGTCTCTAGAGACCTATCTGCAGATGCGTAGATACGCTGGAAACACATGCGCAATTCTCTATACGTGAACGTCTCCGAGTCGCGAGACAATGCGTGAAGTTTACGATCAGCAGTCAGTCGCGCATCTATTCTTCACTGATCTCTACAGACCTGGACGGAGATGCGTAAATACGCGGAGAACGCCGCCTGCGTTCTTCGCGATCCGAAGAGTTTTCTACGGAGCAAGTTGCAGCCTGACGTTCTCGAACAGCATCAAGTCTCTCCTGACGCTCTTCGGTAGATTCTTGGGATCTTATGATCCTCAATCTTTTAGCTCCTTTGGAACATTGGGAAAGATTTGGCCTCTTTCTAGGCAAGTTTATACTTTTGTTGTGAAGATACCTGATCAATTAAAATCTAAGTGACTGCATCCCTGCGCTACCGGGTAGGCTGCCGAGTAAACTACCAAATAACATAAGCCCGAAGGCATATTTATTCGATAAAATAAAATAATAAATGGGAGTTTTGGCCAGTACAGTCAAATTTTCAATGATATACCATCGTCATCGAAAATCAGTCCTAAACTTAACAGGACTGATTTTCAATAATTGGCGGTAACCCAGCTTATGTTATTATTTTATAATTATACAGTGAAATAAGTGATAGCTTTGCATTAATTTTCACATCAGATGTTTCTGATCTTAGATTTTTTATAAGTCAACAGGAAATGCCAATAAGTATATTTAAAAAAAATATGCCTTTAATATATTCGTTTAAAGAAAATTATGCCAAGTGTGTTTTGGTAAATGAATTTCGGAGCAACAAGATTCTGCCCGTTTATAGATTATATAAACTCGGCCGGAATAATAATTGCATCTCACTTTGTCACACGTTTGGCGTTTGGTAAAATGCAAGTATTTTTGGGCGAGTACTGGACGGCTTGATATGATATATAACTTGTGTAAACAAGTAACAGTTATTAGGTTCTTCGTTTCCCCGCTTTCAGTGGTCACTGTATCGTTCACTTCTATAGAAATATACTGGTCTATTTATTATTTATGGCGATCGGTGCCGACCATCAAGAAATACAGCCGTTCGATATCTTGACGGCCGGTTAGCGTACTCAGGTTGCCTAGGTGTCTATGTCTACTGTCTGATATTTGTATCGGTTGTAAGATTTGTGTCCGTTAACACCAACGTTAAAGGCGAAGACAGGCGGATTAGAGAAGAAATTCAAGCGGAACGCAATCGACGATCTAACAAAATATAGTTTTTGCTGGTTTTCCTCCTGGGTGTTAATAGTGCAAATAATTCGCAGGACATGTCACAAGTAGACGGATGCGGGCTGAGCGGGGCGTCGGACGACGATGACGACTGCGCATCGTCCCCCGCCGGCTCCAACTACGATGATAGCGCCGATCTCATCAAGAACGCCATGAGCGATGAAGTTACCAAACAGTTGGCTGCCGCTGGTGAGTTTCGTTCATGGTATCATGCTTACTGGCTCAGGATCCTAGCAACGACCTGCTTGTGTAAGATGCATCTTCTATGTCAGGTGTAATGTGGGAGCATGCCTCCATATGCTCAGGTGCATTTTATGGATAGTTCAAACTACGAAAATGCGCCCTTTCTTTCTTAATCACTTATAAACCCGTACTTACTTAACTTATAAGAAACAGTTACGCGCGTCTTCATGGATTTATTGAAATTACGAAATCAGCGAATCTCACTGCGACAGGAAAATTTACGTGGCTATCATGCTATGGGATATAATACTCACTTCAGTAAAGCCTTACGCGCATAAAGTTACCTAAGTGTCCGGCCGCCCTTGATGAATCATACGTAAGTAGTTCGTATCTAGTTGGTCAAACGTAGCTGTCCAATTAAGGGGTGGATCGAAGTACTTGAATAAAATATACTAGCTAGTATAATGTCTAGCTAGACTAGAAGATGCTAGATCATAATTTGTTAAAAATCTTTAATTTCAAAATAGTTTGACATGTGTCCCACTATTGGGACTTAACTATGGCCACGACATCTACAACGAGTTTTGATGAATTTTCCCCGTTCAGTAAAAATTTTCGCTAGGCTTGCATTGTGTCTTCCATGATGTGCAAATGTCATCAACCAACAGGTCCGGTCGGCATGGCCGCCGCTGCCGCTATAGCCTCCTCCAAAAAACGGAAGCGGCCGCACTCCTTCGAAACCAACCCCTCCGTCAGGAAGAGACATCAGAATAGATTGCTTAGGAAACTCAGAGTAAGTTACTTTTATATCTTAATATTTAGCTGCAGTCATTATTTCCCAGTGTCTGGAATTAGGTTAAGCGCCAGAACTCTTGAGCTCGAGCCTTGGCTACCCTTGTCGAATATTACTAAGAGATCATTTTGCAAGGTCTTTTATCCGTGGTAAACTGTGTGTGGTAAATCTGGTAGAAGTGGGAGCAGGCTGACCACGTCACACAAATGCGCTTGGAGAAATTTGTAAAGATCACTGAATGCCTGAAAGGGCACTGCGAAGGTCGTGTGATGATCTGATCTTGTTTGCGCCGCAAAGATGGCCAGATATCATACAATATAGAAAGGTTTTCAAAAAAGACAGGGGGCCCCTGCCCAGCTGTGAGATACTTTTATATCCATGGAAATTTAAGGTGAACGCACACTTATCCGCGCCAAAAGAACCGACCGCGCTGAAAGTAACATTTTCTCATCCGTACAACGTTACCTGGTCGTCCGATTCGACGCGGATAAGTGTGCGAGGTTTCATAGGATTTCATACAAGTACTTCTAAAATTTGATTCTTTCGGCTCCTTCGCTTTTTCGGCTGATAAGTGTGTAAAGTAAGATGCGGTCGAATTCGCCTTAGAGGTCTTATTGAAACAATCAACTTCCCCCAAACAGCAAACCATCGAAGAATTCGCAACTCGTGTAGGGCAGCAGGCCGTGGTGCTGGTGGCGACACCCGGCAAGCCGAACACGTCGTACCGCGTGTTCGGAGCCAAGCCGCTGGAGGACGTGGTGCGCAACCTGCGCTGCATGATCATGGAGGAGCTGGAGAACGCGCTCGCGCAACAGGTAAGTCGCGCTCCACAGTGTGATATCACTGAGTTAGGGGCAGCGCAAAGGACACTGTGTTCAAGTCTGCGACAAATTTGGCGTGATTGATGTGTTTTTTGTCCACTGTAAGGCGAGCAGTAGGATCCTTTCCATCAGTAGATCCTTATAATAATAATAATACATTTGACGCAGCGTTTTTGGCTGCCGCAGACATGTACACACAAATTTTTTGCCGTCTGCACTGTCCCTTAATGTTGTAAAAGGTATTTGGAATCATTATGGAACCAACATCAAATCCTTCAACATATTTTTTTTCTCTTCATCGCTTATTTTGCTAATTTTTAACATTTTTATAATGGAATGAATGATGTCTGAAATTTTACTTTCACTTATCAATAAAAGATCTATGTTATAACATGTTTTTAGCTAAGAATGAACAAAAATATTCACCTCATGTGGGGTACATTAAAAAGTCAGAACGGTGTCCTAGCCATAAGCACTAAAAACATGATCTTTTCTGGCTTCAGTGAGTTAAAATTATCACACCACCTGCGACAAGTAATGCTACAATTCCATTCAATATATAAAAAGATTTGTTATTGAAAATTCACTGAAGCTATTTAAATGTTTATTTAGTTTCTTCAACTAAAAGCTTGCTATCAATGTTGTTGGTCCTACCCTTAAGCCACATTTAGAACATCAGCAACGAAAACATATTATGAATAAGTTGTAGCAGCTGTAGAAGTGTACAGCAAAATAACTCCGAGATAAAACTAGCATTCATGAGGTAAACTGCCTATTATCTGTCTTATTGGCGTGGTATTAACCCCGCGAACCGGGGTGTAAAACTATTTGATATTAGCCCAAATTATGGTTTGAAAATTATTCACAAACGTGATGTTTTTAGAAAAATCTTATTCGTCAAGTCACGCGAAAAACTAAATGAGGCTTAATAATACATGTAAACTTTTTGGTTTTCAAACTGACTGCGTGAGCTGATTACTACGAAACAAAAACATTGCACGAAATTAATTTAAAGATAACGGGCGGGATTCTACCAATGCAGCCTTGAGAAATACCTTGAGTTTTCCATGTCTTCACCGCCTTGCTTGGTAAAAACCGGTCCTAAACGTAAATCATAATTGAAATACAATAATATATTATGTACCTGTCGCAAGATACGATTTTCAAGTCTATACGACTAAGCTCAAACGCACCAAACAGTGAACGTGTATGTCGCACGATAGTTGCTGAATATCACGAGCGCTCGCCAATCACAACCACTCTAAAGTAGACAAAGGTAGACAGATGCATAGCTTTAAGGTGAGTACACTCATGGAATCGGCTTAAAAGAGCATGAAGAGCATTATTTATGATAAATCGGTTCGGTGACGGTTCTCAAGGCGACTCCACATACATTAGCATCGTCAATGCCTTACATCCCATTTTTTTTGGGGGCTCGATCTCGTCTACCTTTGCCAATGACATGTTTTTTTTGGGACCTTTTTAGGGGTTCCCAGGCCGTTGTTGATGAAATGATGATAGACGAAATTAAAGTAGTCATTATAATTTAAAGCTTAAGTTAAGGCCTGGATTTCTGCAAAACGGAGACTATCGGAGCGAAGAATTGCGGGATTCAACCAATCACATTCATTGAAATCTCTCTCTCTCTCTCTCTTCTCTGATTTTCAATAATGACACCACTGCTTGTCTCTGCATCACCTAAAGGTTGACTGGTAGAATATGCCTATGGCATTAAGTCCGCCTCTGTACTTTTGTGTTTGAAAGGTTAAATAAATAAATAAATGTCTAGTCTCTCCCGTGATTGGTTGAATCATGCACGTCTCCACACCGTTCCGCTCGTGTCCGGTTGCGTATATGTATAGAGTGAGATAGGTGTTGCGCTCGCGACTAGTGGTAGTGTAGTGTGTGTCGTATGGGTACGAAGTATATAACGAGTCAGTTCGGGCTGGGCGGCGGCCCGCAGGCGCCGGCTCCGCCGCAGGACGACCCCTCGCTGTTCGAGTTGCCGCCGCTCATCATCGACGGCATCCCCACGCCCGTCGAGAAGATGACGCAGGCGCAGCTGCGGGCCTTCATACCGCTCATGCTCAAGTATTCGATGGGTGAGATACACTTATATTTTCACCAACATATTAACCTTGTCAAAAGCAGAATCTGGAATCAGATTGCAACAGAGAGAAAGACGGAAAAGAGACCTACGCTCTGTTGTTGCTCTTAATCATTCTTATTTGCAATTAAACAAGAAGTCGCAATTGCAGAGTAATTAAAGTTATTCAAAAGGAACAGAACTGAAAAAGTCCCTTAAAAATTCCAACAAAACCAAACAGCTGATGTTAATGCCATTGTCATTAATCCAAAAGAAATCAATGACGGCATACTATGTATGTACAGTGCGCGGCAAGCCGGGCTGGGGTCGCGAGTCCACTCGACCTCCGTGGTGGCCCAAGGACCTGCCGTGGGCCAACGTTCGCATGGACGCTCGCACTGAGGACGAGAAGCAAAAGGTAAAGGTAAACATACTCTTGATCACCATCATTCAGCCAAAACACCTGCACTGCTGGACATAGCCCACCCCCAAGAATCGCCAGATCAACCAGTCCTACGTGCGACCTACGACAGATGAATGGTTCACCTCATGAAAAAGCGAAGGTACGTAGTCACCAATCCAGAACTTTTCGGCTTTCACCTACATAATATATGGCCTGCCACTGTGAGGATTCAACGCACAAAATTGGTCCTTTACGAAACATTACGCTACTACAAACGACTCATTTAAGTGATAAGGAAGATCCCGTAGTTCTTCCACCTGATCTGGCAACTAACAGGTAATCTAAATAAGTAAAGAATTATTGTTCTCATTTCGTCTTTATATCGAAATATGACTGTTTACACTTTAGCCTCTGTGAGTTACACTTACCCTGGGAATACTAGTTGTAAGGCTAAAGTAAATGACTTAAAATACAGAGGTTAATATTTTCAGATGTCGTGGACGCACGCACTGCGTCAGATCGTGATAAACTGCTACAAGTACCACGGCCGAGAAGATCTGCTTCCCGCATTCACTGAAGACGACGAAAAGGGACCTCCTACACAGCCCGTAAGTCGCTATACTACTATACTTGTTGTCACAGGGCTGTGAGTTTAGTCACGAGTCCTAGTTGGGCCTAGGTAAAGTAACTAGGCTTAGGGCTCACGAAAAGACGATCATAGAACGCGTTATCATTAAAACTGAAACCAACCATGATAGTACATAGTGTAAATGCTTTATTTTGTTTAGTATATCTGATACGACGAACCGGTTTTCTAAAGGCTAAACCTAAAATAACATTTCGATGATGTACCTGTGATAATCTGGCTGATATTACTCATTCGTTTGTTCTGAATGTTTCCTTGAGAATAGGGCGTCAAAAGCGAAGACTATCGAAGAGACGAAGACTACGAAGTCTTTCATTTTAATAGCGTCATAACAACCATCTGGTTTCGCGGCGATAGCTACTGAATACGAATATTGAGTAGAGAAGATTCTTTAAAATTGTGTGTTAGAGTAATAACATCGATAATCGCTAAACTAAAAAGCAATAAACATACACACAATACAATAAATTAAGTTATCGCAATCAAACAATTAACATTATCGTATGCGTCAACTAGATTGTATAATTTGACAACACCGGGAATCGAATTGACGACCACGTTTGTCCGATACTAGACCAGTCAAGGCTATTGCCTATTTACTACATAACTTAAGTTTATCTACCTAGTCTTTAGCTTCTAAATCATAACTTTATCCTTGAGTATTTTGCCAAACTAAATTAGGATCTGTTTCGTAGAACCGATACCAGACACTTCCCATATTGCTCATTTTTGCTTTCATTCATGTCATCTTTCACTCAAAGTGAAATGTCTCAGCACAAAATGAATCAGAATTAAAGATTTTATTAGGAAACTAATTTGGATTTCGTCTGCATATTTCACTCGCATAATGAATGATCGAAAAATCCAATAAAAAATCCTTTCATTATGAACTTTCCTGTTCTTCAGTAGAAAGAAGTGGGGCGTTTTGAGGCGTCTTATGGAAATTTGAACGATTCTCAACTTAATTTGAATAGACATTCAATTTATTCATTCCTTTGTAGTTGTGAACGTGGAATAAAACAAAATTAAGCTCCTTATGTCGACTTATGGTCTACACAAAAAACGAAGGTTATAACTTATTTAGCTCACAATAATTTGTTTCCGTAAGGGAATACAAACATTTGTCGTGGCTCCCCGGAGGCGTAAAGTGCGTCATTGCTACATTCAGGTCGTCAAACAATAAGTTACGCCCACGCTACTTATTAGTGGATTGTGACGTCACGCATATTTAGTTACACGTAATGGCTAGTCGAATATAAACTTATTTAGTGATTCCAAAGAGGAAAATAATATTTAGTGGTAGGCATCGATCGCTAATAAAGAACGTTGTAGGCAATTGAAATAATTTTATTTTGAGGTAAAAGGTTTTGACTCAGACCCTTAGTAATTAAATTACGGCAATAGATACGGGTCTCTTAACAATATTGGAGAAAGTTAATGCAGGACAATTAGGTCCAATGCTTGTTTCCACAAGAAATCGGTGACACAAAATACCAACTGCATACCATGTCCATGTGGTGTCCAGCACTCGACTCAGCATGATGATCGATGAGATTCAGATAGGTGAAATTCCAACAGTGCCAATTATTTAGGCATTCATTTAGGGTGTTGTCAAAATAACAGCGGCCATAACACTGTTCATATTTATTATATCTTAGGTACTTGCTACAAATATGTTTTATATTTTTCTAATCGAATCTAAATTATATTTACTGTTTATTAATGCTATCTCACATGGAATGCTGCCTGGATATGGTAACCCTTTTCAATTTTATATTCACAACGTATTTTCTACTATAAACTTCACATCTCGCATCGTCATGCAACTACAATAATGTGTAACGACCTTGCATCCATTGGTCGTTCCGTTCGCATCACGTAAATGACCGCTACATAGATATCGGCTTGCATGCCGAACGCGGGCAACAACTCGTCGAGCGGGTCGTCGTCGGGCGCCGGGCGCAGCAACCAGCAGCAGCAGCAGGCGGTGCTGACGTCACAGCAAGTCTGCATCGACCAGATGACGCTCGCTGATGTCGATGTACGGATTTGTGTCTATGAATCAGCTAATTAACACAATTATTGCAAAATTGCCCAAGTGTCGCGTTAAATTAGTGTTTGCAATATCGTGACTCTTGTTAAGACTTAACACCTACCACAGTTGGTCTCTGCATCATCCAAAGGCAGACTGGTTGAGAATGCCTTTGGCATGAAGTTCGGTATGTTCATTTGTTTGCAAAATGACATCCATCATCCATCCTCCTAGTGAGACTCTGAAATATCTTCAATCAATGAATTCGTGCAGAAAAACAAGTCATGTATGGTCGTACAAGCTATTTGGGTAGCATTTTACTATGTAAGTTGTTGGTAAAACTGTAAACCAAATAGGCACTACCGTACAACCACTAACTTATAATTTTGACAAATGTATGAGAATGCTTTTAGAAATGCTATATTCTCTTTGAGATGCTATTACTAAGAATATTATCTACAACGTACACAGATGTCCCAGTACGCGCCAGCAGTGCTGCAAACCATCACGAACCCGGACGGCAGCGTGTCTCTGATCCAGATGGACCCCAACAACCCCATCATCACACTACCAGACGGCACCACTGCCCAAGTGGTACGTAACATGGTATGGTGCATTCTATTATAATCTTACCGCCCGATCCTAACCGTGACCGTAATGAAACTCTACCCTGGACGCCAGACTTGGACGTTGATTGGGCGTAAGTTTAAGGCTGATACAGTACTTCACTGACGGAAAATGTTCGTAGACAGTGTAACGTTTAACGAATTTCCATATAAATGACGAGCGCACCGACCGGTGATATGCTGTGACAGCCCTAAGTATCAGCCATTCATGTAGACCAGCTATACTCAACCTGCAGCCCGCCGGGACTTTGTTGTTAACCCATCTGAGTTACAAAATTATAAACAATTTTAAATTTCCCGCCCATCATCGGTGTACGTATGTGTGCGAATCGTCTTTTTCAAAAATGAAATACATAAAGAACGTTTACAGAAACAAACTTACAGGTTCCCATCTGGATGATGTTATAAAGATAGCATGTAGCGAGCGACAAGCCAGATCTTGATAAAGTTTTGAAAAAGTGCTCACAGTACCAAAAATCGCTTTTTTCGTCAATAAAGTAACTACATTGTGGAACAACGTTTTAATTAAGACCTAAATAATTTTTGCTTGTGGCCCTCGACACCATGACTGAAATGTGTGTGTGAAAAAAGGTTGAGAATGGCTGATGTAGACTCACCATTCGATCACTAAATGTTCTAAAATGCATGACACAGTAGAAATACTTGCAACAATGGTTCATCATGAGTTCACCATTCACTTCAGTAATTCCCATATGTCAGACATCCTAGTTTGTTTTTATCTTACCGAAAGACCGTGTTTTCTATTTCTTTGTTGGAATGGAATATCAAAACAACGTTATTATGTAAGACTATTATGTATTTTTCTTCTTGTGTCCAGATTCACTCTGGCGAGGGCGGTACACATCTACAGGCGCTGGAGGGCGACGGCTCGGTGTCGGTGGATCTCAACGCCGTCGCCGAGGCCACTCTCAACCACGACGGGCAGATCATACTAACTGGAGAAGATGGGCACGGTATGTACACATCGTAATAATGTCCTCTTCACCCAATTTAGATGAAGGCGGCTGTTCTCAACAGAGACCAATGCAGGAGATATAATAGTGCACAAGTGTAAGTGCAAACACAGTTACACTCCTTCTGTCATAACCTGATAGGACGGCAATCTGACACGACCAGCCCACTTAGCATGAACACCGGAGAAACGAGAGAGACTCGACAAATCTTTTGTTAATCTGTCATTGAATCGACAATATGACATTTGTCGACTCTCTGTCGTGTCTACGGTGGTCATGCTACGCGGGCAGGGAGAGATTAAGCGCAGAATCAGCCCACGTTTTCAGAAAGCTTCGATTCGGAAAGTCGTATCTCTATCTCGCTTGCTTTTGTTGTGCCAAATAGACAGACATAATATGTCTATCTTATGACATCTTAGTCATGACTTCCCGAACCGAAATCGAATCGGTTAAAAGTAAATTACAATAATATGATGGCATACGTTTTTTAGCAAACGTTTTTCGTTCACTGTACAGACGGCTAAAAAGTATAGCTCAATCGAGATTTAAGTTGCTATAAAACAAGTGCGACTTTAAGTTATCATTCTGTATTGTAACATTCCAGCGTACCCGGTGTCAGTATCAGGAGTGATCACAGTCCCAGTGTCCGCGTCAGTGTACCAGTCCATGATCTCGTCGATGCAGACGCAAGATGGTGGCGTGTGCGTCACCCCTCTGGTACAGGTGCGGCCCAAGCTCGAACCGATCGACCTCGACGATGTCACCGTTAAACCGCTCATGCTAGCCTAGTACACTCACAAACATCAATATGCACACACTTGCCAAATTCAGTAGCAGTTATCTCGTGGAATAACGATTACAACTTTGGGAACCTATTTCAAAATTGGTTTCCAAAATACTATGTTTGTCAAAAAATTTTGTTAGGTAATAATCGCTTTAAATGGTGCTAAGTGTATACCTATTGGTGCTTGTGACACGCCCTAGTGTTATGAGACACGTTTTAGTTTGCGTATACCGCCTACATTTGCTTGGTATGCTAGAATACATCGTGGTCGAGATAAGGATCGAAGCAGTGGCGTCTTGTAGAGTTTGCTATGATGACAATTTTTAGTTTGTGGACCCCTCAAAAACCACGTATGCACTTCATTACCCTATTTTTTTTGCGTAGTAAAGAGTGCTGGCTGTAAGGAATGAACTTTCGTGTTGATAGCAATTAGTTTACCGCAACCCAAGTAGATTATTCCTAAAACCATGTTAATGTCAATGAGTAAGTTCAATTTCCAAGTTTTATTTCCTTTTAGGGTTTTAGACATAAAATATGTAGAACAACCAAATTATTTATTTAAATAGTTTCTCATTATTTTGCAGATGACAAATAGGTGTCCAACTTTTAGGTAGAAAACTTCAGTTCCTCTGAAAATTAACTCCAAAGAACCATAAGCTTAATTAAGGTATTTTAAGGTTCAAGCTATACAAGGCTTAATTTTATTTATGAAAATGTTGGCTGAAGGGAAATAGACTGTAATACCTGACAATACTACTTCAACCAGTTGCAATATATACTGGTATTCAGCTACAACCAGTTAGACTGGAAGCCGACCCCAACATAGTTGGGAAAAGGCTAAGCAGATAGAGAAATAGTATTCAGTATTCCTAAGAAACTTTGTCAAAAGATATATACAAAAATAATATAATAAAGTATTAATTTAAATAGTATAAATTCATCCACTAGTGCAATATAATAAAACATGCTGCCAAAAATGATATTCACCCAAAGAAAGAGTATAATATAAATAAAATAGAGAAATTATAAATAAAGAAATAACGGAACTTCGTTCGATAAGAAGAAGCCATTAGAAGTTTAATACATAAAATGTCCTTGTGACTTGTGATATTTTTGTATATAGAGGATAAACGAGTATGTTTGTCGATCTCTGAGTTCTTAATAGGCTTTAGAGGTTAGTCCAATTATTTTAATGAAAATAGGCCTTATCAGTAGTAACATACTGTAAATTATGTGGCCTTTATTTCTACCTGTAACAGACAATTTTTGTTAGTTTTCTGCGGGTTATTTAGATGATACGACCGCTTAGTGCCAAATACACTGTACATGTTCTTTATAATTAAGTATGCTGACAATTTTATGACGGATTATGATAGACTAAAATTGCTCGTTTTTTTATGCTGATACTTGATTAAATTGAAAGTATTATTTTGTGAGAATCTTACGAGATCTTGCTTATTTTAAAACGCGATTGTTAATTTATCAAATAGAGAATTAGTTACCAAAGTGCAATGTTTAGTGAGCTAGCTATACTGCCAAATATGCATGGTTTTCGTGTAATTGTGTATTTATTTATTGCGTCATTGTCGGTAAATACGTTTTTAGAAACACTACACAACACCAAATCGAACAGTACAATAATATTTGGCCATTGATTTGGGGGTTGCTTAGTGACAAAACAGTAAAAAGTAATGGCACCTTGTTTTGTTATGAACTAATGAAATGAATCCCACTCCTGCATTATCCCACAGGGTAAGCAGTTGTGTATTAGCTCTATTTAATCGGGATTGGGTATACTATCTTTCTTTTCAGTCAGAGGCAACGTAAAAACTCGGACACCAGGTTAGGACCTAGTGTCAGAGATTTTATGCCGTCGAGAAATATCTCTCATACATACTGGTTTTTATTACCTCACGATGTTTTGCTATGGTATGCTATTGTAAAAATATATGAAACCCAGTGAATTCTGAAAGCGTATTTACTAACTGAAACAATACCTAGTAATAATTTAGTCACCTGTTTTTTTTTTCTTTGCACATAGTGCTTGTTTTATGCCTAATTATATTTCGTTGCCTATGATTTATGCTGACATTGTACATATGTCAAGAATTTAAGCTGTGTGTGTGAGATTAAAGTAAAGTTGCTAATCACTGTTCAGCTAAACGAGCTGTAGTGTTATGCTAGTAAACTTGTGTAAAATAAATACATTATTACGTCAATTTAAGATAACCGGTAATTTGTTTTGTTTAGGCGCAATCATGAACAAGACTAAAAGATCCTTTCTTTAGTGGGAATTTATTGCCATAAAATAAAATTTTAATAGTAATTTCCACTGAAGTAGTACAGACATTTTAATTTTTCTGGATTCAAAATTGACAACATCGAAAATAAACAAAGCTGACAATTACTGCGATGAATTTATCAATATTACCTAATTAAATTATGAAATTAATAACTCTATACTAAAGAGTACATGGTACACTATTTCAAACTAATAAAACAAAGAACGAAATACTTATGTTGATTATGAATTTATTTAGTTTTGAAAAAACATTTGACAGCTATTTACGACGTTGTCATCTTTTAGAACGCACAAACTTAAATTGTCGTACATTATGTTCATTATACACAATTACATTTTTGTTTTATTTTTATAAATTACGGAGTTGTTTATTTTATGTTGTGCATGATTTTAAAAAGATAAATATTTTATGATTTTGACTGACTATAAAAAGTTTGACTTGACTACAGTGACTGAAAATATTTCTTGTAGCCTTATTAAATGTGTATTCATTGCCATAAACTGCCATAATAATAGCGTGACAAAGACCACGCAATGTTAGTACATCACTTATTTGAAATTACACATTTTACTTTGAGTTCAAATATTGTTTTGTTATGTTTTGTGCCTCAGAATATATTTACATTGTCTTTTACCTAGTGTAAAGTATTGTATAGGGTTATATTTTATTATAGTTTTGTATATTAAAAAAAAAAAGTACAATTTCTGAGGCTTGGCTTGTACATTTTATTTTAAACGTTTTATTTTCAGTTAAAGCTCGTTATGTTTTGTGTTGTAGTATTTATAGTTTACTCTAATGCAACGCCGATTAAGTGATAATGTATTCCTTCCAGTATTACACGATAGTAAAAACCAATACTCGTAGCAGACGCGGTCATAAAACGTGTTGAGTGGAACGTGTCAGAAGGGAACGCCAGGGTATTACGAAACTCGAATTAAATTAAGTGTAATCTAAACGGATATTATAAATAAGAAAGATTTGATTTTTGTTTGTTCGTTTGTTAAGATTTTAACTCTAGAACTCCTTTACCGATTTTCAAAATTCTTTCACCATTAGAAAGCTACATCTTTACCGAGGAACATGGCTATAAATTAAATTGATATCATTAAAAATAGCCGAGGTATCACCGTTTTCGCGGAGAGAGCGAAGACCGTGACAAATATATACTAACAGAATTAAAATCACCAATACAATTTGTTTAGCTGGTATTGGCCATAATATAATAATAAGTAAGTATAGTTATATGTAAGTATAGAAATGAATAAAGAGTAATGTTGAACTTGGAAAGCTTTTATCGCGAGTTATTTTTTTTTGGTCAACAAGCAACTTGATGCCTACTGAGGTGTCAATGGGGATACACACTGTGGTACTAATGGCGCTAGCATAGCGGGTTCCAAGCATCGTCATTGGTTGAAAATCAAGGAATGTAATTTCATATTTTAAAATACCTTGACCTCATTGGTCAGATTGAGACCAGCTATGGTGGCGCCATCTGCAATTAGCTTATAACGGTCTTCCCCATTGTGATAAAACGTCATAACATTTTTCACGGACTACACCAGCGCTTCCACCTGAAAAAAGCAATACCTAGTAGCATTTCGTCTCGCTCACACGTTCTATGACATCTACTGCTGCCATGAACTATGTTCAGTATTTTCGGTGTTGCTTATGAGTAGGAATGGTTTTATCTTTTGTTTACGTGTGCGAGTGCCGCCGCAATAAATACGTGAATGTATCGTGTTGTTTTATTTGCACGAGCCGACGCTTGGTGACTGCGCACTGTGTGTGATGTGCTCATGTGTGTCTGCATGACAGGTGTGTATATTGAGTTTTTATTTTGAGTTGCTGCTTGATTTGTGGATCTTACAGTTCTGTCACGGTTATTCTATCTTTGATTTTGCATAACTGTCGTACGGGGTCGTAATCAGTGTTTTGGTTGCTAGTTTTGCTACCACTGAAATGTATTTTCAAATGCTGTTGTCACAGATAAAATAACTATGAAACGACTACTCGTTTCGCAATGGAAGTCCAAAACTGATTACGTATCGAACATTGCATCCTGATTTGCAAAATAGAATAGAATACTTTTTATTATGTAAACCATTAAAATTATAGATACAAAAAATTTAAACATTTTACAAGGGGTGACAATTTCTTATCGCTTATAAACGCAAAATCACGAGGTATGTTATGTAGGTATCGTGTTTTTTTTTTACTGGTTTTGGCCTGCCAATGTGTACTAATAATATTCATATTTTAGTCTAATTAATTATAAGTGTTTCTTCTCCCATTTTCTTGACTGACAGCGGGTGCAGTCTAAAGACGAAGCCCATGTTTATTTGTCGCATTGATAATCCGCAAGTCCCGGGGCGCCAATCTTGCAGGCTGACAGCGCGATTTCAGTGCCTTGGGAGCGTTCAAGTATTAGGTAACTAATTGCCCCCCCCCCCACCCTGAGGGGTACAGAAAATCGTTACAGGGTGGGGGGGAGATCTGCAACAATAATTGCGTTACATAATAGTTGAACGCTCCCCGTAACAAATATCAACGAATAATAACTTGCGAAATGTTTGTACTTGTTGGGCAGTGGCTGCCATGAGTAGAACCAGATTCACGCGTTATTGACACCAAAACCTTTTAATATCAAAATTTTCATCAAAACTATCCCCAGTAACCACGGTGTGAAACAATGAATGAGTTCGAAGCGCCGTGTAACGTATGCTAAAGTTTCAACACCAGGTGGAGCAGAACGGCGAGGGGCTGGAGGCCATCTCCATGGGCGGCGGAGTGGCGCAGGTCATGCTGCAGGGAAGTGGCGGCGAGGCACAGGTGCTGCAGGTACTCAGCCTCAAGGACGCCACCGTGCTCAGCAAGGCCATGGTCAGTACACCCCAGCTTACGTGTGTCTACAGTCAGCTCTATGAGCCTAGCAGACGCAAGCAGGATGCATAGTAGACGACTAGAGATTTGTGAATTGTGTCCGAACTGGACACGGCCGTCTAAACAACGAATAGAAAAGTATATTATTAAAATTAACAGAAAAACTATGAAAGTTTTCAGTTTTGCGGTCTAGCACTGATTTTGAGACACCCTCAGTGTCATTGATTTGTTGTACATCATGGATAACTTAAATTGTCGATATTGCCACATTGTGTATTCTTGATTTCTATCTTATCTGGTGTATATTTGTCTATACTAATATTATAAAGAGGAAAACTTTGTTTGTTTGTTTGTAATGAATAGGCTTAAAAACTACTGGACCGTTTTAAAAAATTCTTTCACCATTGGAAAGCTACATTATCCACGAGTAACATAGGCTATATTTTATCCCTGTAGTCCCACGGGAACGGGAACTACGCGGGTGAAACCGCGTGACGTCCGCTAGTCTAGTATATAATCGTAATTTATTATCACTTATTCAGGCCATGCTAATGCTATACGGTACTCGATATTTCAGTACTGCCCTGATCATTATAGTTATCTTCATTGATAACTACTTATCTGGAGTATTTGAGCGACCTTATTCCGTCGCTTATAATAAAATTGTGTTTTTGTGACGGCAGGTTAAAGCCGAGCGTGACGCGGTAGTGACGGACTCCTAGCTACTAACTCTGGTGGCGCAAAGCCCGCCGCCTGAAGCAGCCCCCGACTGCCCCGACCTCATGGCCGACGTAGCATAACTCCGCCAACACACTCCACTATCGAACTAACACGATCGTTACTAATATTTGACTTGACACGCTAATCCAAATGCGTTTTAATAGTTCCAAAATTAATACGCACTAAAGGTGACTCGATTGCACCACCCGACTCGGAAGACGAGTGCTCAGCTGTTATTGTTATTCTAGAATTTATGAACTCTAGTGTTACCTTCAATGACGCGCATTACTGCGCTTCCAATTGGACGCTGAGTGAGCGCAACGGCAGAAACACCATGTTAACGAATAGCCTAGCTGTCATGATTGTCCAGTGATTTTGGATTGACTTTGAATTCTAGAAATAAATTTACCATTATTAGGCTTAAAATTTTGCCATGAAATGGGATTAAATAATTTTAATTTCGATGTATGTAACTTATTTATTTATTGATATGAAAAATAAGACTAATTTATTTTAGATGCAAATCTACTGTAGGTGGGGAACAGATTTGTGCAATATATACCAGCCGCGTTTATTTTGTATAGATAATTTCTTGCGCGGTAGATGTATTCAAGGCGAACGTGCAAGGAGTTTCATATAAATATACGTAACGTAATAATCGTATACATTCCTGTAATTTTATTGATGCGAGTTTGTTGTGTACATTTGTTATGTTTAATTTATCTTATGTTTGTTACCTACAACCTATTTATTTATTCTAGTCTAAACCAGTCAAAGGAAACCTATTCTAGTCCGAGTGAAATATATTTAAGAACTTTACCGAAACTTTTCTAAATGTAAGTTTTGTAAAAATAAATGTAATTTAACTTGTCCTCTGTAATGTAAATTCGTTAAAAGAACAATATTATAATTCCTGCGCAGGGTCACTACATAGATGACGTTAGTACCTAGGGGTGTTTAAAATCTTAGAAATGTAAAGACTTGTTTCAGTTTAGTGATGTCGATACGATTCTAGCACTTGGGGGACCTACCACCACCTCGTTTTTCAGTGTTATTATAATCTTACTTCAGTGATGCTATACAGGCCGTATCCATCCATCTACTAAAGTAAGATTAATAAAATACTGCTTTATGTGGTGGTAGTTTGATACAGCCCCTGGTTTCTGAAAGGCTAATGAATACAAAAATTAGTTTCATGACATGCCAACTTTGGTCATTCAATCAGCGCATCGCAGCATGAAAATACATAGTGCGTCTGAGCGGACCGGCCGCTACGCCCGCACATGTTCAGCGAACAGCGGTCTACCCGCATAACCACGCGTTAAAAACAATACCAGTCTGGAACTCATGTAGAGTTCTAACAGTGGTTTAGCTAATTTTTTTGGTTCATAACATCCTTTCAGGAACCTTGTGTAAACGTAGTGTTCCTAGTCAATATTGTCCAACATTCAACATCAGGATTTCTTTTCAATATGCCTATGCATCTTAGGCTTTCCAATGTAACTCAAGTAAATGTTAAGATTTATAGTCGGGAGTAATAAGTAAGGTAGAGGTCATAGAAAAGTACAAAGGAAGTAAATTATGATGTGCGGAATAATATACTTTGTTTTTTAAGACACGAGCGAGAGAATAGTATTTACTTTTAAAGATTTGTTTGATTCTGTCCATATTTTATTTTTGTTTATTTTACCAAAGAACGTTCATGTTTTGTCCTCTATTCTATGATAGCATGATATAGCACAATTTTGTTGTTAAGTACAATTTGTGATTGTAAATAATGGTATGACTGTGTGAATATGGCAATCATTAAAGTATTTACGTACATTTTCCTGTTTTTCTTTTTCTTTGGTAGACGAACTTGTCATTCGTCATCATTTCACCCGAAAGACGTCGGCATAGGCCTTCCCCAACTTTCGCCAAATTGACCGGTCCCGTCCGACTCGCATCCTGCAGCCTTCACCAGGTCATCGGTCCACCTAGTGGGAGGCCTTCCAACACAACGTTTTCCGGTTCGCGGTCGCCACTCTAGAACTTATCGGCCCCATCGGCCATCCGTTCTGCGAGCAATGTACCCTGCCCAGTACCCACTAAGTTTGGCAATTCTTCGGACTTCGTCGGTAATTTTGGTTCTCGTCTTTAGATAAAAGTAAGGGTCAAAATATTGTTATTAGACCGCAACTTTGACTTTATTCGTAGCCAAGTCAGGGAGCGGCGCGTTTTTTTTATGGGAAAGCATCAAATGATTTGACTTCCCACTCTGGGCGGAGCAGGAGGGAGTGTCAGACTTTTGCTGACTAAAACACATCCATGTTCCTTCCTTGCCCCTTTATGTTCCGGGGACATGGTATCTCTTTCGAACAGTCCCGCAGCCCCAAGAATATGAACCTAATAAAGGAGCAAAGGCCCATTTACACGATGCAACTTTATCGCCTGTTGCATATTGAAGCAAAAAATTACAGGCATCGTCTAAACATGTCACATTCTTGCTCTAAATAGGCAATTCTTCCATTCAAAACTGTTCTTGGTATAAACGCGCACGTAAAATCATTTTTTGTATCTCAGATCAACAAAAATCTTTTTTTGTTGATCTGAGTTTTGTATATTCAGTCACAATCCTCTTCATTTGATGAGTTCACTGCACTCGTATTTGCAAATGGAGAGAGAATTGTGAGGGTGTGTTGATTGTTGCTAAATAAGTTTAGAAATAGTATCCGCATATAAACAGTTACCTAGTTGCAATTCTCTAATGCAGTTGCATGTTCAAGAAAATGGCATCATGTAAATGAGGCCATGCTACGCCAATGAGGCTTATCCGTTTTAGTCGTACCGTATGCACCAATGACCTGCATTATCAATGGTGCAGATGACTATTAGTTTAGTTTGTACTATGAATACAACTTACTTCGCTATACTTTCCAATATAAGTCTGATGTACTTAATAAATGTGCGATCTAAATCTCATCTGCGAATTTTGTATTTCTAACTTCAAAGTATTTCTTCAGATCTGCAGAGGGATGGGACGACAGAAACTGAATCGAATAGCAAACGACACAAAATATTATGTTTAGGTACTTATATTTTTTTCAAATTCTGTCCTTTCTTTTCTTAGAGGTGTCTATGAAGACACACACATTATTATCATATTCATATCATCCAACATGCACTGTTTTATGTAGATTGGTCGATTACATGGTTCCAGTGGCGACGGCGCTGAAATAAGACCTTTATCCCAGCCAAACTTACTGGAATACGTTCAGGGCATTATAGTAGTTGCCAGCCAGCGCCGGGCATCTTAGTAATATGGAGACATCTCCCGACCGAATTTCCTTGTCCAAAATAACCGGCGACTACAAGTACGTAAGAGATTCCATAGTGCACAAATCCCCGTGCCTTCTCTGTTTCATCCTTGGACGGAAATGCGATGCGACCCGATCGATGAGAAGTCACGTACGGAACTCGGGCGTCTGGACACGATGTGGCCTCGAGACGTTCACAAAACAAAAGTATCGATCCGCGTTTACTATATTTTTGCTTCTGTTATACTGATGGTTGTGTAAAGGGAGTGAAAGACGAAAAGGAAAAGATAAGCTAGCGTGACAGAACAGAATGGAAGAAAGAAAAGTGTTGCACTGACCCCAAGCAACATGAAGAAGGCGCAGAAAGATGATTCTTAGGCGTGATCTATCACTACATATTATAAAACTGAGTTCTCCGCCGCGTCTGCCTGTCTGTTCGCGATCAACTCAAAAAATACTGCACCGATTTTCATGCTGTTTTCACCAATTATAGAGTGGTTCTCGAGGAAGGTTTTAGGCATCAGCTAGTTAATCTATACTAATATTATAAAGCAGAAGAGTTTGTTTGTTTGGTTGAACGCGCTAATCTCAGGAATTGGATAGTCGCTGCAATCATTAGGAGCAGGAACGAAAAATGTTGCACAAACGGGGTTTTTTTTTCCTTTCGTTTTTCTCTCTTAAGTGAGGCAGACGAAGTTGTGTGGGTCAGCTAGTACTAGTAATAATATGATAAGGTCTCCAATTATTTAAGATAAAAATACCTAATGTTAGTGAGATTAACAACAGACATCGTTACGCCGTTTGACAGTGTCATTGTTCTTACAGCAATGTTTACAATATCAATACAAAACCGTCCGTCTACTTATGCGGTTGAAACTCGTAATCGCACGAACATAATATTTGGGCCTCTCGCTTATTTAACCATAATATAGATTTTGTTTTTTCAATAATTAATGTTACTGTTACAAGTAAAAAGTTCTTTTAAAAAAATCCTCATCTACTTTATTCATAAAATACTATGCACTTACAAAAAGAAAGTGATGTAATGCTATAATATTTTTATTGATAATACTAATAAGTACATTGCTATGAAAGGGCAAGGAATTGTATAAAAGGAAAGAAGAGGCGGGCCTAAGATGGCCGTTTTAGCAGAATCATAATATGAATCACGTTAAATTGTAACATGATTCATATTATGATTCTGCTAAAGTGGCCATTTTAGACCGTCAGATAACATAGAAAAATGAAACAACGTTCATAATTATATCA
This sequence comes from Xestia c-nigrum, assembly GCA_916618015.1. Taxonomy (NCBI): domain Eukaryota; kingdom Metazoa; phylum Arthropoda; class Insecta; order Lepidoptera; family Noctuidae; genus Xestia; species Xestia c-nigrum. Next base: position 3,340,291 of record OU745245.1, on the reverse strand, counting down.
TATCATATTCTTCTAATGTTTGAACATTAGATAAGCATATCGATTTTTTGAATGGTTGACCAAGAATACTAACTGAAGACGCAGCTTCCCACAGTTAAAAGTAAATAAAAACTCGACAACAAAACTATTATACAAATTTTCTACAGCTTAATTTGATATTTAACGGTGACCTTACATGTCATAAACATTCTCTAAAGCTAGTTCTGGTTTGTCGTAGCCAAGCTCCTCTGGTGTTTCAATGCCAAGTTCGCATAATGTGGGTTTAATTTCCTGGATGATGTAGGGGTAAATTTCGTTGACTTTGGGGCCACACTTGTCTTTGCAGGCCTCAATGAACCTGACAGCGAGCGCATAGTCATTGACTCTCCTGCATGCGTGCAATGCCGCCCTGATGATCCTTGGGTCGGGTACAAGGTCCATACCGCACAGGTCGTTCATGCCCTTGCGGATTTCCCATCCGTCAATGTCCGTCCTGTTAAAGAAGCACTCATATCTGAAAACAAAACAAAACCATGTTAAGTGTTTTTCAAGATGTTGTAATGATTATTATTGAAAAGGCATAGGGAGGCCTTTACCCAGCTGTGAAACAGAATCGGAAGATATACAGGAACTGCTTTATTGGTCTGTGTAACTAGGGACTAAGTGTGTAAACCAAAACCCCCAGAAACAATGGGGTGGGTGCATTGGCGAATTTGCAAAAAAATGGTTTGCGACAAAGGGAGGGCTTTAAAAGCCACATTTATGCATATTCCATCTAGCTAAACTCAAATATCCTAAAGATTTTAGAAATAGTAGTAGGTACTTATTGGATGTACACAGCCACCAATAAGACTTTCCAACAGGAAAAATACTTGATCCTGATCTTTTCCAATTCATTTTTAGCTTAGTTAATTTTTTACAAATTTCAATGAAAAGTAATACAGTACTGGAAGATGCTGATTAACAGAAACACTGCTAATTGTGTGAAAGTAGTTGAAAACTGCTTATGGCCAGTTTTCACTTAGTTTTTTTGGTGCTCTTTATTTAGTAATTAAAAATATTGGTAAGATGTACATGTTTACTTTACAATATGAATGTTTGTTTTTTTTTACTAAATAGATGACACCTGTCCTATTAAAAAAAGGCATGCCTTAAATATAAAAAAAAAATATGATATAGGACAGAGTGATTATTGCTCTTTACTCATAACTATCTATTCAATGGATCATAGTAGAACAGCAGTGGTGATGTGGCCTAGTTAGCAAAAATCAATATTCTAACATTCTTTTCAATCCCACCCAGTAAATTGACGAAGTGATAAGCAAAGCAACACTTGAACCAAAAACAAGGAAAACAATGATTATTAGTCGAGGTTATAAAAATTACTCATGTTCAATTCAGATCACACTCAATTGGAAAATCTGTCGGAATTTACTAAAAAAAAGTACAGAAAATACCACCAAGCTAGACGTACAATAGAATATCACTCAAACATGCTGAAAGCTATAAATCACCGACAAGATTAACACAATTTTCAGTTACATAACGTCAAAAGTTCCGACAAGGGACTTACTTTGTATCAAATTCCTCATCGGATTCGACAACCGCGTGCGACCGCCGGACGGGCACAGCGGTAACCTTGGCCGCCGGCACCAGGGACCTTCTCAAGATATTGACCAGTGCACCAGAAGTTGATTTCAGCATTTTGATCAGACGTTACACGGGAACTTTGGCAAGGATAACAAATGGCTGCTCAACTATAGACTAAAAAACCTGAGTGCCAGTTGCGACGCGGAATATGACGTTTTTAGTGATGCGCACAGTTATTGATTTTAGTATACTTCATAGATATTTCATAGACTATTGTATCGATTACTATTAAAGTTATTTTTGTTTATAAAAGAACTTTATTTTTTGGGAAATCTTATCAATATTATTTCTTGTAGCCATGTTGGTCCTTTGGTGAGGTTAAATTTATTAGACAGTGAAGAGGAATGGTGTACCGAATGCATTCGTACTCTTAACGAATTTTTCATCATCATCGTTCTTTTGTCCTTAGCCCATTTCATTTGGGGTCGGCGCAGCATGTCTACTTCTTCCTTACTTCGCTATTACTCGTCATCTCATTAGACCTCCTTTCATGCCATATCATCTTGCACAACCCATCCATCGTTCATAAATTCAGGCTCAAAACTGGCCTCACGGCATTTTCTTTATTCCTCCGCATCACAAGTATACCTATACCACAACCACAGACGTATAAAGACTCTTACGTCTGTGACCACAACAAGCGATTACCACACAACTTTTCAGCCGCCGGCGTCACTCATTTCCTATCTCTCGTAACGCTACTAATATCTATAATCTGTGCTCGTAACACCACAAATCTCCCTCAGCATTCTCATCTTATGAAGAACACCCAAATGCACGAACAAAAAAAACGTGCACATAAATGAAATCAGTTGCAGAAAGAGTTCAACGTACGCCTGTAGGGGCAGATCGACGTACACTTGTAGGGAGAGATCGACGTACTCTTGTATGGAGAGACCGACGTAAACTTGTAGGGAGAGATCGACGTACACTTGTAGGGAGAGATCGAAGTACTCTTGTATGTAGAGATCGACGTACACATTTGTAGGGAGAGATCGACGTACACTTGTATGGAGAGATCGACGTACACTTGTAGGGAGAAATCGACGTACTCTTGTATGTAGAGATCGACGTACACATTTGTAGGGAGAGATCGACGTACACTTGTATGGAGAGATCGACGTACACTTGTAGGGAGAGATCGACGTACTCTTGTATGTAGAGATCGACGTACACATTTGTAGGGAGAGATCGACGTAAACTTGTAGGGAGAGATCGACGTACACTTGTAGGGAGAGATCGACGTACTCTTGTATGTAGAGATCGACGTACACATTTGTAGGGAGAGATCGACGTACACTTGTATGGAAAGATCGACGTACACTTGTATGTAGAGATCGACGTACACATTTGTAGGGAGAGATCGACGTAAACTTGTAGGGAGAGATCGACGTACACTTGTAGGGAGAGATCGACGTACACTTGTATGGAAAGATCGACGTACACTTGTATGTAGAGATCGACGTACACATTTGTAGGGAGAGATCGACGTACACATTTGTAGGGAGAGATCGACGTACACTTGTATGGAGAGATCGACGTACACATGTAGGGAGAGATCGACGTACATATGTAGGGAGAGATCGACGTTCACTTATAGACGGAGATCGACGTACACTTATAGACGGAGATCGACATACACTTATAGACGGAGATCGGAGTACCCTTGGAGATCTCTTTTCATGTGTACGACTATCGACGTCCACGTGAAGAGAGATCTACACTTGTAGAGTTAAAAATATGTCAACCCTCGACCGACAGCTCGCTGTCTGTCCCGAAAGGTCTCACAGTTAACCGACACAGAGCGCATAGGAAGCGAGGAATACAGAAGACCAGACGAACGAGCGTTAGCTAAACTGTAGCACTCGCAGTTTGCAAGTGTATCGGTACCCACTAGAAGAGAAAGCTATGTAGTACGCTGATAGATTTTGAGATTTCATTATATCTCCTATATTCATCATAAAATAGTGGTCCGCCGGTGTCGAGGGAAAGGTCCTTGTTATTGGTTAGGGCTCGAGACAGGAACCTCCTCACAATGCGGGCTGTCTTTGCTCCAATCACCTAAAGAGAGCCTCGATACATGTTCGTCGAAGCTCTTAGTCATCAATTATGCAGTTGATGATCTTGGTGCACGGTAAAACTCTAATGAGTTTATGTTGGCACCAACTTAAATGTATAAAATGTATGTTTGCTACTGAATAAATAAATAAATAAATAAAAAAAATAATTCATAGTCCAGATTTCGCAAACCTCGTGTGTCAAGTCGAGATATTTTATATTATTTTCGATATAATAAATAAAACGATGTGAATATATGATAATACTTTATTCATAAAGAATGTGTTGCCAGTTAACAAAAGAAATATACTGTTTACTATGAAAACAACAAGTAAAAAATTATTAGTTATTATGTCTAGTAATACAAAACAGGCTTACACTTATGATATAAATTTCTATTTGATATTACCTCTTTATCAATCTTGGTATTCACAATTACCTATGTAAGATATAAGGCGCTTTGGTCCTTTACATTTTTCTTCTTCTTTTTTTCTTATGGGCAGTAATGCTTTCTTGGCCACTATCTTCTTCTGAGCTGTTGGAAGAACTGCTATCACTATCGCTACTAGATGAACTACTATTAGATGAGCTGTCGGAAGCTACACCAGTGCCTTGACTCAGGTCCATGCTACTAGCGATCTTGTACAGCTCAGGTTCTTTGGTCTCCAACACTTTGATCCACTTTTTGGAGAGTTTGGGGCGGCCACGCACGGTCTTGTGCCAGACAACCGGGAAGTTGGTGCGGCTGCAAAAGTTTTGAGTGACAGCCACTGTGTCGTCCAAGTTGAGGACGACATGCCACCAGCCTCCTGGCACGAATACGGTTTCACCCGGTTTCTGCAGAATCTCCACCTGTAAGAGAGATTAACATAAAGTCTCATGATTTCAAAGTGTATCTGCAACTTTTTGACGAACCGAAAGGCGCAGCGGTAGTGAGGCTGCCTTACGTTCCTAGGGTCCCGGGTTCGAATCCCGATAGGAGCAAATATTTGTGTGATGAGCATGACATTTGTTTCCGAGTCATGGATGTTAATATGTATATTAAGTATGTATTTATTTATTTAACACTTCAAGCACATAGTACAGAGGCGGACTTAATGCCATAGGCATTCTCTACCAGTCAACCTTTGGGTGATGCAGAGTATTGCAGAGACAAGCAGTGGTAGGTGTACATCTGAAAATAATTTGATTAATACTCAGGTAAACTACCAAGATATTTAAAACACTATACTATTTACATACAAAAAAGTATATCAACTATCTGGTGACCACGACACAAGCCTTGCTTAGTGTGGCACTAGATGGCGCTGTATGTAATGTCCAGCGAAAAAAAAAAAGTAAGAAATAGGAAATCTGGTCCAAGTCTAAATACAATTAAGTGTGGAAATCCAACAATACAATACAGAAAGAGAATAGGCATTTAATGAAAAACTACTAATACTTACTGGTTTAAATTCTTTGGGCCATGTATCTAATTGAGTCTTAGGATAAATAAGTTTGAACCATGTGACAGCTTCGTCTCTTTGTTTCCCACCCATTGCTCCAGTCACCTTAATCAGTTCTCTAGGAGTCTGGGTTGGGAATAAGCACCATCTTTTGTGACCAAATACCAAAGCGTTCCAGGCACTTGTTCCCAAGGGGTCTATATGGATACCTGTCCCAGAACGCTGCGGTCCCATCACAAACCACCGGTAAGGTGGCCTCCTCTCTTCGCCGCAATACTTAAACAAATCATCCCTAAAATACAAAGGGGCCTCATAGTCTTCCAAAATTTTCTTTCTCCTCACATGCTCACCAAAACTGCTATCAAAAATATAAAGCGGACTGTCATCAGTCGTTGTCCTCATGTATTCTACATAATACTTCATTTTCATCTTAACACTGTAACCCTCATTGTCTTCACCACACTTAAATTTCTGGTTCCTATACTTTTTGGCAAGTCTTTCTGATGTCCATTTATGATTAGCCTTCCAATTTGTCTGTACATTAGTTATAACTACAGGTTTGTATATCTTTTCATATTTCTCTATAAATTCTTCGGGTGTCACTTCATTTTCATTTATTCTGTCAACATTATCATTACATTTCAGAAATTCGTCAAAGTTTGTTGCATACTTCAAGGCTGTCCATTGATACTTGTCTGCTAATTCTGGAACAGAAAAGGAATTATGTTGTAGCTGTTTTGTTATGTACAACTGCTGGGCAAGGGGCAAAAGGCGAACTCCATGAGTTTTAACACAAAAATTTAAAAACTTAATTTACATCTACGTAAGGGGGAGGGAGTTACTCGCGTCCGTAGGATTTACCATCTTTTCCTAGACCCACCCTACACGTCTCCCCCGGGTGTTGCAAAACGAGCAACGACGCAAAGTTTCTGGCGTCGGTTAACTAACCCGTTTAAGATCAAAACGATGGAGACAGGAACTGGTCTCCTCACCCGCTGCTCTGTTGAGTCAATCTGCAGAATCAGGGATATTGGCTTAGCCGCCCGTGTCGCGAGGTAGAAAGCCTCAATAAAAAATCACCCCAATCCTACGGTGGAGACCGCGTCAAGAGGATGCATGGCTGAGGGATGTCAGTCTCGAGCGCCAACCTTAGTGAATCTGGCGAACACCATTGTATTAGCCTTCCCACAGGAATGGTGTCACCCTGTGTAGCGACCACCCTATCGTCCATACTCGTGGAATCAAATAATATGACTGATAATAAAACCCAAAAAACTTATACCAAACAACTTTTTCACAAAGGACTCGTGGAAACTAGACCAAGGTCCTTGTCATTCAGCGGATGCATAAGCACGGATAAGCAGACCGAAAGCCAGGGAAGTAATGTAAATACTTTTCAAACAAGCCACATAGAAAACAAATAGGTACTTCAACAATCACCCAGGCAAGTCAAAGAGACTTTTCTGGACAACAGAAAAAGGAATCCTCAAATCAAGAGTGGCAGCAAGACAAAGTCCCTAATAATAAACGTAGGAGGCTCGATAGCCCCACAGAAGGTCCAAATAAACAAACAACCACCAAACGGATTAACTACACTATCTCCGTGCAAAACACATTTGATATTTTGAGCGATGAAGATCCTATAGCTGAAAAAGAACACAAAGAATACATACCAAAGCCTGAACCAATTTTTGTGACCGGCATAGTAGATATAACACCCCTAAGAGATCTTTTAGGCAAAATTATTAAACCATGACTACACTAAAATAAGGACACATAATCAAGCTAATGCCTGCAGACATTGAAACTTACAAAATAATAAGAAATAAACTCATCGAAAAGGACATCAACCACTACACTTACAAACTCAAGAGCGAAAGGGCCTACAGAGTAGTCGCCAGAAGTCTGCACGCCTCAGAAAATATTGATATGGTCAAAGAAGATCTACAAGCAAATAGACATGAAGTTCGTCAAATAGTCAACGTGTTGCATCTAACTTCAAAAGAAAATCTTCCCCTCTATTTCATTTTCTTAGCCACGAGCTAATAACAAAGATATTTTTAACCGACTTCTAAAAAAGGAGGAGGTTCTCAATTCGGATGTTTCTATTTTTTTTTTTTTTTTTTTTTTTTTATGTTTGTTCGGGCATATCTCTGTCGCTTGCCAACCGATTTGGAAAATTCTTTTTTTGTTGGATAGGGTATTCTTTCCAAATGGTCCCATAGCCACCAAGTCGGGATCTGATGATGGAATCTTGGCGAAATCGAGGGAACTCTTCAAATTTTATATGAAAACGTGTTGCGATTTTGGTATTTTCTACAACAAGTGAAGCATTTGCGTTCGATAAGAACCATTCTACCATCAGATCTGATGATGAAGCCAAGAGTCACGGAACTCCATAATGAGACAATGTGTCCTAGTCGTGTTTGGGCTTGTTGTAATTGTAACGGTATGCACTTTCCATGTTTATCAAGCACATGTGAACCACTAAAAAGTGAAAAATAAAAACTTTTTTGCAAAAAATAAAACCGACTTCAAAAAAAAAAACAAAAAAGTGAAAAATAACTTAAGCTTCTGAAGTCGGTGACAAAAAAACTAAAGCAATCAAACAAAGGTCACCGACTTCAGAAGCTTAAGTTATTTTTCACTTTTTTGTTTTTTTTTTTGAAGTCGGTTTTATTTTTTGCAAAAAAGTTTTTCAATGTTAAGTACATCAACTACGTCAAAGTAACGATTGAAGCACCCTACAAGAAAAAAGAGGTGTTGCAGTGTAAGAGACGTCAGAAATTTGGGCACTAAAAAAATAAATGCTTCAGATCCTTCTGATACGTTAAATGTGGAAACAACCACCCAACGACATCGTGCACCAAATCCTCGGAGACAGATGCTACCTGCGCTAACTGCCAAGGGAAACACCCGGCAAATTATAAAGACTACAATAAATATAAACAGTACAAAGAGAAGATACTAAAAATAAAACCTGTCATCGAACCATTTAAATACACACCTGTGACCAAAGACCCAGCACTGGCGAAGGTGCTTAACCGATGTTTCTTTCAAGAACCAGCTATGCTGCGCTTCTGAAAAACAAAAGCGACAAGCCTGCAACACAACCTCAAGTTTCCTCGTTGGAAATTAGCCAACAGGATATCACCAGCCTATTGGACACAATGTTCAATAGATGCGAAGCAGTCATGAAAAACATGATGGACAGCATGATGGATCAAATGATCAAACGAATCACCCGCCTGGTTCCACCGAGGGACTAAATATCCGCATCGTCATCTGGAATGCCAATGGGCTGATCGACAGACGGCTTGAGTTGTTCATGAATATTGAGAAAATCGATGTCGCACTTATATCGGAAACAAGACTTACCCAAAGATCACACGTAAAATTCGAAAATTACATAATCTATAGGACAGACCACCCTTCCGGTAATTCCCACGGCGGGACTGTTGTAATTGTTAAAAATAACATTGAATATTATCTGCTTGAGGCTTGCAAAAGGGAGGAAATACAGGCTTCATCAATTAAAATACAACACAAGAGCAATGACACAACACTCTCTGCAATTTACTGCCCACCTACACATAAAGGGGCTGACACTTTCAGGAATTTCTTCCACTGGGCCCAGTTCTTATCTGCGGAAGATAAGGAATTCCAAAAATACATATTGAGGGTCAAGACTAATTAACCCAAGGGGCAGACAACTACATAAAGTCACACTACACCTAAATCTAGAATGCGTCTCTCACAGAGAGCCAACATAATCCACACAGCCACAGATCAAAATAAAATACCAGATCTGCTAGATTTCTACATAACAAAGAACCTTGTTGAAAATGTGAGTCTAATTCGTGAATCTGTTTCATTTGAATTACCCCACTATTCCTTAGCAAAAACACCAACTAAAAAGATCTATAAATGTATAGAGAAATTGTAATGGGTAATTTAAACCTAAACATCAAATTGAAAACAGGTGAAGAAAAAAGTCCATAAAAACGGAACTTCCAAGGAACATAATGGAGAAGGTCAATAAACGGCGACAAATGAGAAAATAATGGCACAGAACTAGATATCCTACGGACAAAACTAAGTCTAACAAAGCAACAAAAGAGCTGAAAGTTATGATCAAGGAATACAAGATCCTCTGCCTACAAAGACACTTATCTTATCTAACCCCACATGTAGATTCTAATTACTCATATTATGGCGTGCGACAAAGAAACTTAAGCGACCAAAAGAACATATCCCACCATTGCGAAGACAAGACAGAAGTTGGGCTAGATCTGAAACTGAAAAAGCAACTGCATTTGGGGAGCACCTGGAAAAGGTTTTTATTCCGTTACCTTGCACTGACATTAATAGTGACAAGGAAACTTATGCTTCCCTGTAAAGGCAGTAAGTCCTACTGAATTAATCCGTGAGATTAAAGCTCTTCCATCAAAGAAAGCGACTACGGTGATTCATAATTATTGCATAATTATTTGTCAATGTTTTTTACGACTGATAATGGTCCAAACTCTCCACCCAATAGGGAATATGCAAGATATACAAAAAACATGCCTTGTATCGCACATTATAAAACATGCCTTGTATCGCACTATAGATCATTGTAGTACACTTGTTTAAGTTTCTAAAACATCACTTAATTTACAATTTATTGTTTTACTAGCTTCTGCCAGCGGCTTCGCCCGCGTGAAGTTTGAAATTATCCCACGGGATCTTATTACCGGGATAAAAAGTATCCTATGTGTTAATCCAGGTAATAAACTATCGTTGTGCTAAATTTGATCCAAATCCGTTCAGTAGTTTTTGCGTGAAAGAGTAACAAACATACATCCTCACAAACTTTCGCATTTATAATATTAGTAGGAAGTAGGATGTAGCATGTTTTTAGTGAAACGGGAACGCACTCTCAAAACACGTCGTCCTCGATAACGGTGGTAGTAACACCAAAATCTATGAGTAAAACAAAATATAAAGCAAAAAAAATAAATTTAAGCAAGGTAGATGGTAGATAAATGACGTCACATTATGGCCGCGACAATCACGAATGTTTGAACTGTCATAGAAAATTGCAGGATTTTAATATTATTTTTGAGCGACAAGCAGTAGTCGGAATTAACTTTTGGTACTTTTCTTGGGTTGATTATAGTGTATTTTATTGATTTAAGTGAAGATAAAGTTACATGCATATTCCCTATTGCAGCGCATAAAACATTTGCAGGTGAATGGTCATGATGATGAAAATACAAACAAACACTACTAAGTTTTATATCAATACTATTATTTTAACGAGGTTTTGTTTGTAAGTTTGTTTTAGGGGGTAATCACCATGCAGTGTAAACTTTAGTAATCATTAAGTTTCACATTAATGACATAAGTGTTTTGTGTCTTGCCAAAATACCACTACGTGGCTTGCTGAAACAGCCAGGTGTAGCGGCAGACCACTTAGAAAATAGTGGGATGAGCTGGACAAAACCAACTGCCAGTAACACAGGCCGTTAGCCTTGCATGGCCTTTGTCCAGCACTAGGAAAATGTATGCTAGTAGTAACTTAATTACTAATTAAGAAGTACATAAATCCCAAAAAAAAACTAACAAACAAAGATGTAAAAGCTATCATATATTTTATGCAAATTTATTAGAAAATGTTTTGAATTTATGTTTACCAAAATTCAAGATATTGTTATTTAATTCATCATTGCTATGCTTCCTCAATAATTAATTAAATAATAATATATCTTTTGTCTTTTTATACAGCTAAAACAGTTTGAATACAATAACTCTTCCAATTTTTTAGTCGTGCACGCATTTTTGCAACTTAAGGCAATATCTAAGGTTTTTTTTTGATAACTGTTAATTGGATGGTGTTGAACTAATACCTACTATATCATTTGTTTCAGCTAACTATGATGGGACTTAAAGTCGATTCTTGATATTTCAGTCTATAAAACTTAATGCTACATGTAGGATTCTATGTGAGATAGCAATTAGCATCAAGGCTACAAGCTCGAAAGGCATCGTGATATCCGAATGCCACGCTAACGCAAATTATTCTAGATTATGTCGGCTTTGGTACTGATAGACGTAACGGGTTCATAAGATGATTTATTGAGGTAGAGAGTCTTCATCAATCCCAATATTTGAACTAAAAATGCTGCTTTCCGAAAGTGTGCCAATTACCATGAAGCTTAGGTACCGTTCACTTACCGGGTCTTGCTTTCCTTTTAACTTCCTTGATACGTTTTTTTGCTTTATGAGACAATTTGTACTCACTGTCCATTCTATAAATAATAAACTGTAATAAATCTAATAGATGCGATGAGTACCTAAATTGATAAAATAAACTAATGAACAGCGTTGAATTGAATCAAATTGACAAATTCATTGACTTGACAGGCAGCTGATGCTACAACAGCCTTTTCCTGTTGTCTATGTTTTTAGTGATGTACTGTTTTAGTAACAACAATTTTATAATAAATGTTTTGATCATTTGGAGATCCATTTATTTGAGTTTTCAGTCTAACTAGGTTATTTGACTAACTGAAGTGAGTGTGTGATGCATTCCTCAAAATTCTATAAAATAACACACAGAACTAAAAGTTTGTTTTTTTTTTAATTCAGAAACCAAAGTGTTAGGGTTTTTATAGCTGGCAATGAAACATTTTCGTTTCGACGCATGCATTGGCAAACTCACAAACTGATAATTTTAGAATTTCGCGTTTATAACCGAAATAATTTGAACATTTCTGGTTTTTTCAGTTTTTATTTACTTTATACCTTTACAACTTTCAAATCAATCCCATTCTTTTCGATACTAATAATTTAAAGTGATTGATTTGACTCTTGTAGTGAAACAAATTTCAAACGTTCCAGTCTGAAGTGTGTAGCTAGCTCGATATAACTGTCAATCTGGGTGTAGAAATTTATTTTGTAATTTTCACCGGTTCTCATGTGTAATTTCTCAATGTGTTAGACTATTTTTGAACAAAGGTTCTTTGAGAAATAATGTTATTTAGTGTATGTGGTGCCTAAATTTGTGCGAAAATGGATGACGGTACAGTGAAGATTCAGTCCGGAATTAACATCAACATAAAAAGAACAGATGGTAAGTGCTAACGTACAGACTATGTACAAATTGGTGTGTATTTTCACTTATTTCGTCGGTGAATTGTATTTGTCGGCGGTCCATAATGCTGCGGTCGATGACTTGAGGGTATCATATGAACCTTTTGTTGGTCTTGAGAGCTGCTTTTTCCTGAAGGCATTGGCACTAAAATGATTTGGTATATCCGTTAGCTAATTACCTGGTACAATAATACTCATGAAAGTGAAGACGAATTTTTTGGTTTGTTCCTAACCAATTTTGGGAACTTATGTTTGTTCTGCAATAAGAATTTCCCAAATTCGTAAGTTCTATTATGAGCTATTATGAAGAAAAATATGAATCATCAATACTTGCACTAGTCATATTCAACAGAATATTTTTAAAATAACATCGTGACCTAGTCTTGTTATCAAACGTTGGAAAATGTTTGTAAAACTGATAATTGTTTAGAAGAAATACTGTTTAGTGGTTTTATCCAGTGCACTAAAACTTGAATTACCTCTTTTAAAACGTCATTACACATCTTATAACAAAGTAAAGCTACAATAATGTAACCTAACCACTTTGTTATAACTCAATCATACCTGTAGCGACTTGTTTTATCAGCAGTATTACATGAAATTCAAATTTATAAATGCATGATCACTTTGATGTCAGAAGTTGGGAACACCGTTTCAATTATTTTGTTACTTAAGGAGCTAATATGAAACTCCTTGTTTTTGTATATAATAATAAACAATAACTGCATATTACTCTCACTGCCTGGGCAAAGGCCTATTCTCTTGCAGAGTAGGATCAAGCAATGACAATCATGCTTGATCAAGGAAGGTTGGTAATTTCTGACTCATACTAGAGCTGTGCCTGGTGACCTTTTTTATTTTATTTTTCCGATGGGAAATCATCAAATGACTTCTCCCACTCTGGGCGGAGCAAGAGGCGGGAGGGAGTGTCAGACTTTTACTGACTAAAACCCATCCATGTTTCTTCCTTGCCCTTCATGTTCCGGGGCCACTGTATCTCTTTCGAACAGTCCCGTAGCCCCAGGTCTGCCTGCCTGGTGACTTTAGGCTGTGTGAAATAATTTAAAAAATATTGCTTTCTTGCAAGATAAATGAAAGTAATTTAATAAGCCTGTATTATCCCACTGCTGGGCACAAGGCTCTCTTCTCCTGGCTCCCAGAGAAAGCTAGAATTAATTTCAAAATAATAGTTAATAGTTTCAGCGGCAACACATCGTCAATACAAGGGACCAAAACCTAGTCATCCACCGTTTCTACGACTTCTTTCCCATTCTTCTTAATATTGCTTGCTCAAGGACTTTAAAGACATACAAGGTAAAAAAAAAATATAAACAGCTTTCTTATAATAACCACATTACTAATTTACTATGTTTTATAAATACCACTAAACATTCTATGAATAAATTCTCAATGTGTGTTGCAGTGATGCAATAAATATTTATTCATGGATTCCATGTAATAATAATACTACCTACTTACATTATTTTAAAGTTTGATGTGATTTTTAAATGATTATTTGATGATCAAACCAATAAAGAAATCAGTCAACTTTTGTTGATCAAATAAAAATAGTAAAAAATTGACAACATCTTATCATTGCACTTAAAGTACTTACAGGATTATATCCGTGATTTTCATCACTCATTTTATCCTGTAAGTACTTTAAATGTAGTGAAAACCCCTGAAAGTCTAAAACAGTATCTTAACATTGACTTCAAACTGAAATAAATTGGTCTTCTTTCTGCATTCAACTCACCTACCCTCCCCTGTGACCTGGCGCCTGAAATCCCCTTGACATTACCATTATCCACTCATGAAAACAATTTCCGCATTTTGATCCCAAATTCCTTTGAAAAACTTCATTCTTAAAAACCATAGGTAGCTGAGGAGTTCAAAATAATTTTAAATACAATGATGGCGTTGGGGCGGCGACTGCGCGGCCTTGTTGCGTACCGCCAGCGCCATATACGGCAACCAGCGCACGCGCCGACCGCAACGACAGCGCGGGACGATTGGCTTGCCATTAATTACTGATTCTGAGTTCACTTTAAAAATACTACTGATCTTTCAAATTCAATGAAGTCATTGAAAAGGTATTTGGACTATGCAAAACTAATCAATTTTCCTCGTACTTAATGCCTTACTAAAACACTTTTGCCAAACTTATCTATCAATTTGCTGCCGGGCAAAGGTCACGTAATCCGTAACTGGAGTCCAGCAAATTCTTAAAAAATTCTTACTCACAATGTGGGTTAAATAAATGTTGTTATTCAATGACCAAACCTAAATGTGGGCGTAAGCGCCAACCGCCAGTTCTTAGTTGGTTTAGAAACGATTTATGGGATTAATTTATGTCTTTGACACACACAGAATAATTTAGAGACCTACTTAATTTTTGTTCAATTTTGGGCCACACAGAATAACTATCTCCTTAACAATATTTAAAAATAAAAATGATTAACCCTATCGATCTTTCGGATTCATTTACAAGTCAAGAGAAGCCATCTGATGCATATCTACATAGTCTCTCCAATCGCTCGTTTTATATCTAAATCCCCAACTACTCTCATCCAGTTACTACCAACCACGCTGCGAAAATCATTTCTCCACCAAACCTGAAGGCGTTGTAACTCGTAACGTTGTCCTACACTTCGTTTACAGATACCTATTGCGGTTTAGCAAATCCAAAATTATACCACGTGTTAGCGATATTGTCGAGTCCAATGCGGTGAGCGTACTGCACCACAGGAAACCATCAATATTGCCCGTGTGCCACGCATGGCAATAAATAGGCAAGGTTACGACCAACTAGTCCAACTGGTGTGTTGAACGAATTTTCGATGGTGGATTTTGTAGTCTTCAGGTGGTAGTTGCGAATTGTGGCGTCTCAGTTTTAGATAAGGCTTGCAATGGCTAGCATTATCTGCGGGATACTGCGATAAGAAGTACTTAGAATATAATCAGACAAACAGACAATCGGTCTACAGATATCTTTATGATGCAATCGATCCGGAACTTCGATTCAGTTACGAATAGACGATATCCTATAATATTCTATTATAGGATATCGTCTATTCGTAACTCGGGCTCTCGCATTCCAACATTTTATTAGAAAGCTTTTTGCCATTGCGAAATATTCAGCTAAAATACTAGACTGTTACATAATTGATAGTGTAGGAAACAATCATACAGTAACAATTCATGAGAGAACATGCTCATTTCATGCTCACGTTCGTGTCAGACCATTTCCTGGTCGCCCAATAGCCTATCCAAGGTTGCGCCATCGATCTGAGGGCCTCTGTCCTCTACAAATAAAGATGACTGTCTATGTTGTTTGTGTGATTTTAGCATTTTTGGGGTCTTACGTGAAAAT
Organism: Xestia c-nigrum; assembly: GCA_916618015.1. NCBI lineage: Eukaryota > Metazoa > Arthropoda > Insecta > Lepidoptera > Noctuidae > Xestia > Xestia c-nigrum. The sequence goes on along the minus strand of OU745245.1, from coordinate 3,324,649 downwards.
TAAGTACGGAACTTCAAAACTTGTCAAAGGGTATCAATTGATTATTCATTCTGTTTTGTGTCTTGTAAGCCTTGCAAGACACAAAACAGAATGTTATTTACTGAATAAACTTCTGACGTTTTTAGTTTAGTAGCTGCTTCTTTAGGTTCCTTAAAAACATAAAGGACGGGAGAAAATGTAGTCCATTAATATTCCTCTTGTTAAGGATTTCAATCTCATCCGAGAAAGCAACTGTCTGTGTTAATTACTATGAACAGTGAGACTCCTCAATTCTAAGTTTAAATGTTCGTCGTAAAGGTTTCTTTGAAACGGTAGGCTTTACTTGAAGATCAAAGTGAAAAGCACTGACCTGTGGGCTGTTCTTTACAGCCTTATTTTTAAAAACCTTTGGATTATGTCGACTATTAAGACCAGAGTCTGAATACTCTGAATTTTCTTTTTAAAAACCTTTGATGTGAAACTTCCAAAGTCCTATTTTTTATCAAAAATAGCTTCCGTCTTCTACCCATTACATAATGTAATATTATGCCGTGTTTTTATTATATATCGGCAACAAAATAACGCATCAAGGTCCCCGATTGGTACGCGTGGCAACGTTGCGAACAAGTAGTGAGTCACTGCACAACGGCTTCCCTCGCTCGGCGGCTGACCGACATACGAAACGAGAAACCCGACGTAACAGTACTATCAACGTTTTTATACTTTAATCATAGATATTGAAATTTTAAATCTGTTGAACTTGTACCATGTCTCGTCGTGTCGCGAAGTTTATCCCGCCACCTTTTCTCCTCTTCTAAACACTAAGAGCTTTCGCTTTTTTCTATTCTACCAGGAACGAAAGTGACATGACTGTCATGTTTTCTTCATCTCCCTGACAAAGATTAATAAAGGGCTTTAGTTTTTCGCATCAACAAAGCTTCAGATCAAGTTGTATAATACCTACATTATAAACTGTTGAAATTAGCTTTGTTTTATACGTGGGTGTCGTTAGTTCCATAGTCTAATCCTGTTGTGCTATGCGCCGACGCCATTCAATCTATTATTCTAACTGCTAATTTCACGAATCATATTTTATGCCAGGTGACTTGTGAATGCGTAATATTGCTTCACTACTTGTGAAGGATAAGAAGAATAATTCTTGTGGCTGTCAACAAGCGTGCTGTAGCCAATTTAATGTGATAGTAAATGTCTGATATTTCTTCGAGTATGAGTTTTTGAGTAATTTGTGGCATAGTATACACATTGAAAGCTGTATCTTGCTTTGATTTGTAAACTACGGCAGGAATGATGATAAGATTCATCGGCGAAATGTGGATATGGGTGGCAGGATGCTAATGTCATTCCACGATTTTCCATTTGACGTCGGAGCTACCTCTGATTGCTTTTTCTGCTTGACTGAACTACGGTCTTGGTGATACCCAAACGTGTGGATCACGACAGTATTTCATTTCTTACCATGTTTGATACGTTTGTGTTTGTTCGAATTTCTCAGTAGCTGTTCGGAGCCTGTATTTGTGCCCTTATATATTTGTGGGACTTAAATATATCTGGCGATAGGTGGGTGTTCGTGGCGGTGTGTCTGTTACTACACTTAAATGAAATTGGAACACACTCATTGACAAGTTCATCTGAACTATTTTGATGAATAACTCAATGAGTTGCATCATTAAGTAGCTGGTCCAGTAACCTTACACGTGTTGCGTCAATACAATACGTGGGTGATATTGTCCTGTGCTCCAATCAGCTACCCGCAGCGAACCAAACGAATTGATTCCGCACGGTAATTCACGAATTGGACGTAACTCAGCGAAGTTCGGCTGATGATGTTGACCTCATTGCTAATAGACTTTTTATTCGTTAATCATCTCTCTAATTACTAGATTCTAGAATAACAACGGTAATTTATAATTTATAGGGTCATTGTTTCCAATTGGGCTTGAAATAGTGACGAATATTTTGTTTGTCGTTGATGAAAAATTCAACAAAAAGTTTACGCTTCCAATGGTCGATTTATCTTCGCAGACTGTTATCTTATTACGGCAATTATGAACGAGCATTAGGTTTCCAGGGACGGGGGGCTTGCTCAAGTCGCATGTTAGCCGATCAGCTGATAATTGCCACGGCGTTTCATTCCGTTAATTGCAACCACTGATTCAAATAGAGATAAAAACCCACTTTCGATTGTGGTGATGTCATCAGTAACTCATGTAGGCGTAGTTACTATTAACGGATAGGTTTAATAAGCGGTAGTCTTGCCCCTAGTGACCTAGAGACGTCCAAAGTTATTATAAATGACTAAAAAACCAGACCAAACTTTGCTTGTTTTTTAGTCCATTAAAAATGAAGAACAATCTATCTTGGAAGATCTTAATTTGTCACGAAAGCGTTAGAGCCAATTAGCAGAGTCTAATTAAGGAAACGATGTCAGAGACAGATAGTAAAAATAACGTGATTGCCAGACAAATCCGAAGCTCTTTAGAAAGTAGCCCATCCAATACTTTTCTTGTAATCGATAAGCAATTGGGGGTGGGCAATTCAGGGCGAGTCTATTTCAGGTCAATAGGAAACCAACTTAGAAATTAAGCTAGTGTAATGAACTAATGATGAACTGGTTTTTACCAAATTAAGTTTTATTTCATGAAGTCGAACCAGTTCATCAGCCATCAAATGTTATTGTACCATTTTTGGGACAGGACCGAACTTCATTCTATTGAAACTTTGTAAAACACTTTTGAAAATGTTTGAATTTTAGTTCGGGACAGTCCACAGGCCTCCTTATTCTGAATCTAAAATATCGTGAATAACTAGCAAAGTCTTCGATCTTCAGCAGCACTTGACTAAAGTGACATAATACTCTTAGCCAACAAAAGATGGAGCCTAGAGACGCTCGTCGACAATAGAAAGACTGCTGTGCCTCTTTCCACTTTCTCCAACACTCATAATGCTACATAGTATGTATGTTACTGTAAAACCCCGAAGTACGGTAAATCTTAAGATTTCCCAGTAAATTCTAAGATTTACCAGCATGAGTTGGTAAATGTCCGAATTTTATAAAAAAAGAGACAATATTTCGGGCTTTTACCACCAGAATTTGGGAAATGCTAAGATTTACCAATGATGGTTGGTTAATGTTGGTTATGGGAATAAAATAATGACTATTTCTTAATCGTTTATTTTAATTATCGGTCAGTCAAAGCTTTACATAGTTTTACTTATAATTATGATGATACAGTTTTAATGTTATTATTTTTTATTACTTTTATTATCATGTGAGTATTTCTTAACCATTTATTTATTAATTAATAATCAGTCGCATCATTATAATTTGACTTCTGTTTCTTTAGGCATCGTTGGCAAAGTCTCAAATAGGTCTTAATAGCCTCAACTGTTAAATTTTTATACTTGCGGTTACATTGCATTATCATCCTTGTCCTCCCACCGTGTCCAACAGTAACGTGTATTTCTTCGAGAACGTTAAACAAGTCTTCGTAACAAACGTAGGTAATGCCTGATTTCACCATTTTTTTCTTTTATTATATTCAATTTCGTATTTAAACGAGCAAAACGATCGAATGAAACGCGAGGAGGCGAGCGCGCTTTTGTGGGGGGCTGCAGTGTGCTCGCGAGTACGCCACAGTGATCTGACACGTTTCAATTTGTCAATTTTTTAACATTTACCGCTTCTCTGGGGTAAATCTTAAGATTTACTGAGTGTATGTTGGTATATGTCCAAAATTAACGATGATCATAGAACATTTCGGACATTTACCACTGAAGCTGGTAAAACTTAGGTTTTACTGGGAAGTTTTAAGATTTACTGCACTTTGGGCTTTTACAGTAACATGTATATAGAATAAAAAATATCCAACACGTAGAGCTGTTTGTGGTAATAACTCAGTATTTATTAGATCTGCTATTTGTAACTTGCGGCTTTCTTCCAACATCGTGAGTTATTCGATATCTTGGTCCTATTCAAGTATCGTAAGAGGTTGGCATGTTATTTGTATTCTGTAGGACATCGACCAAGTAATCTGAAACAGATGTTCAGATTCTCATGTTCTAGGTTACCAAACTTGATACTCTTGGCAGTCTTGGCTATGTTTTAAGTCTTTTTAACTAGCCTAGCCTTCGACACCCACGTTTTAAGATGTATGTCGGTTGTTCTATGGTCATCGAAGAGCAGTACTTGGCTGGCATTGCGTTAATATGGTCCCAAATGTTCGATTATTTCTTGTGGTGCAACAATTTTTCCTATCAATTTTCGCGTTTCTATGGAGATTTGGTAAGATAATCCAATTTCGTTCTGGAAGTTCATTCAAATCTTTATTTATGTCATCAAAATTATTAGTAGGTAGGTACAAAAAGAATTGAGTTTACCGTATGAATCGTAACTGACCTACAAGGTCGAGAAGACCGATCGGTATGACGATGTATAAATGGCATTCAGTCATTTGAAATGCTCACTGCCTTGTATCTTAAATGGCAGTCTTCATATTCAAATATTTGTCGATGAACTCATACGTTTGAATTATTAATTCTACTCTGTGATGGGCGAAAATTACTTTTCTTAAATCGTTTGTTGCCTCATTAAGGATCTAGCATAATTTGTAAATCGTAACTTTACAGCAGCTGCAAATTTTCTAAACGGCATCCCAAAAAAAATGTAATATGAAACGATGCCGAGTTTTGAGTCGCTTTAGTTGTTGAAACATTTTAAACCACATTATTACTCATTCTTATTTATATTCCCTAGTCTAGATTTGCTTGAGAGTAAGCTTGTTTCAATCATGGTCTAATATTAATTCTTCGTTCCTAGCACATGTGTGTGACGTATTCTAGACTTCAGTTCATCGACACAAAAGTCGTTATCCTCAATTGGCTGAAGTCGTTTGCAGGAACAATTATCATGTTGTGGACTTTTGTCGTCCTATTTATTGGCGTTGAATCATCGTTTTTCGTCTTGTTAGCAAGATTTATTTGTCTCTTAGTATTTTCTGGTAGGTACTACGACTTAACGTGTTTCATTATTGTGACTATTTTAGATATAAAACCTCTTTAGAAACGTTTGCTTTGGTTATTCCAACGAGATATCTTACGATTTATCTGCACAATAACCGCTAATGTGAGCTGATTCAAGTATTGAATGGCGTTGGGTTTATCAATCGATTGATTAACGATCAAGTTTATTGCAATTCTCAGTCAATTGACGTCAGTTTCCCTTCTAACTGCACAGTTTGTGTTCACTGAGCTGTTGCTGGACACTCAAATTAATCACAATTAGGAATCAGTTTTCTGATCGTGATTGATAATGTTTGAATTCAACGAAACGCTATGTAACAGACAATGTAATCGCAGTTGAATTCTCCATTAAATTGTATTTTATTAAAGCTCTGTCTTCTTAATGAATATCAGAAGTGTTTTTTTTTTCAAAACAATCGTGCAGATTTCTGTACACACGCCTTGACGTGTCTGGAACAGATAATCCCACTGGATTGTATGATATTTATAGCTCCTAGGTTACTTCTCTTGTATTACTCAAAGCTCACGCCATCTTTCAAGACAACCGACCATCTGAGCCAGGGTTTCGCAAGGCTCTCGAGTCGTGGGTGGCGTGTGGGTCGCGAAGTGGTTCCGTCTACTGATGTCATCGTGCGGCCTCTCGGTCGCAGGACTTGATGCCCATAACTCGCGGTTGACGTTGAATTTAAACCTCTTTCAATTTCGTTTCAGATAATTGTGTTATATTGGTACTTGTAGCTTGTGGTTCAATTTTGGCGCGTTTCAGAACAAAACCAGTATTGTACAGTTGTTGATCGTGGTTTTTAGTTTAGCAACCTGCAACCATTGTTATCTGTTCAATTAATAAATTAACTTACATTATCGAATTCTCAGAGTATATTTACGCAATTTACCTCATTTTCGAAGAAGCAAACGCGCTGAAAATCAAACAGCTCTTGGCTTGGCTAATGGCTTCAGATATTGCTTTTAAAGCGGGATTTTGTGTATCTATCTTGGTGTGGTTGATTCAACTTTGTTTTTTATTTAGCTTATACTGTCCCACTGCTGAACAATTGACCTCCCCCAATTCCTTCCATGTGCTCAGCCCTCGTGGTACGCGATGAGAGTCTCGCCTCCTCTTTCGGGTCGATCAACGCCGTCGGTGTTTGATTGAATTATTATCTTTAGAAAATGTTAAATGTCTACTAGTATCGATGATTTTAACCAAAACGGGCCAAGAAAGTGTACATAATAAAATTGAACCGTTGAAACCTATGAACTTAGTCGTTTCGAAAGGCACAACATCTTTAAATTTCGGCATGTTGCGGACGATTTGTTTCAGCTTATTCGGGTAAATGTGTTGTCTCAAACAAAATTGGTGTGATTGCCAAATTAACGTATTGTTGATTTACTGTGTTAGCTCATTATTTTGGAATTATGTGTGTTTTGGATATCCATCGAATTAATCTGGATATCTCGTAATACTTGATTTGTTCATTGCTATTGAAGATAGTTCGAGGTGCTTGCTGAAATCTTTGTTCACATTTATCTATTCAATCGAACTGCCTTCTTCTACTATATCGCCTTACCTTCTAGGACTATTAAATACAATATTCAAATCCATTTTCCCCATATCCAGTGCCACCAGTTTCCATTTCGTTTTTATTTGCGTGCCTACTGTATGACGTGGGCTATAAGCCGCCTGATATGTTGAGCTATTTGTTTTATTGCTTTTCTAAAGGGTTTGATATCTGAGCCTTTACGATGCTATTGACATTTCAACCTTGTGTTACTATTTCATGTTTATTACCTACATTATGCTTATCAAGTCCATCATTTCAATCTTTGTTGTTATCTCTCATGTATATCATATGTTTGTTGTAAATTAATGTGCATAATATTATGTGTCATGGTCAGCAGAAAAAATGATACGTTATTCATTATTTACCTAGTCTGTAATTGCATGTCTTTTAACACTGTTGGTTTATCGCCATGGCTGTTTTTATTGCGAGTCGGATCTCATAGTGTCAATAAAGATTACTGTTACTTGATGTGACTAGAATTTTGAAGTTAAGTTTAGTTGGGCATTGGGTCTTGTATAAACTACATAACGGACTGCTACCTACCGTTGGTAGCATTTCTATGTAACTATTGATTAATTGATAGACTTCTGTTTACTTTGATACAACGTTTTCTTCATTCAGTAAAGGAGGATTAGGTTGAGGTATTGTTCACGATAGACATAACAAGGAACTGTTTACAGTGTTTACTGTTTGTCATAACACTGACGTGAGAAATAAACAGTTGATCCATTTCCCTGCAGTTCTCAAAACATTGGAAACAATGCAAGCTTTAACCCAATTGTACACGATTTAAATAATGATCCTCCCTCTGCACTGGTAATGCGCTCGTATTATGAAAATGGCCAAGAATATGATGGTAATCTTATGATTTATGGACTGTTGAGCCAGTTACCATTAAAATATGCGACCTTCAAAGGCGAATACACTTTTCGGGACCGTACGCTTGAGGAACTTCTAAGTTGGTACAAATTATGTGCCCAAATGAGTGTTACGCGATTTAGTAGATGATATTTTATGTGGTCACTCACTAATCATCAGAAGTTTTTATCGTAGTAATAAAAATCTAAGTTATTTAAAGATTTGATGCAATGTTGCCACCTTTTTGCTGGTGTGGGAATTTTATGATGAATTACATTGTTTTCGAATACCGTTGCGTATTTATGATTGATGCCTCTAATTCCATGTTTCGTCAGGCTTCGATAATGGCCTTTAAAATAAGACTCGCACAATAAAACAGAAGCGAAGTAGTGTAACCTAAGTAATTTTTTATTACGTACAATTCAAAACAATTGTATTAATCCCAACCTCCTACGGGTGCAATTAATATTCCAATTGTCGCCCCAATTAAAAGTATCGTATTGTCTTGACTGAAATAAATAAGACGAAACATTTAGATCAAACAAATGGTCGGAATGTGGCATATTATTGTTTCTCCAGCTAAAATGTATTTATTCTAGATTTTGTTCAATGATCTTGCTCCAGTTACTCTAATCCGAACGTTGCGGTCTGTCATTCATTATCATTTCTGAGAAATTAATTCAGCAAGTTGATGTTTTTAAAATGGAACTTGTTGGAATAAATTATGTTTTAAAGATTTTGTATATAATATGGCTTTATAATAATCATATAGTTTCATTTCTGAAAGCTCTGGTCTTGGTTTTCTTCCGTATCAATCGTATCGATGGTACGTCTTATTAAATTACTTGTGCCCAGTTGTAGGCTACGGCAATCGTGGCGCATGTAGCGTTAAGAGTCGTTTGAAGTGCACGTATTGGGCTAGGACACATTGGATACTCCAGCAAGATGATCAGTTAATCATTACACATCTTGATGTAAGAGCATGGAGCCAGAACCGTGAGTAACAACCGTCAGATTAATCACTTCCAGCTTCACTTTTAGGACACACCACCAGATCTACCATTTCCAGGAATCTTTATCAAGATCGATCATGATGTATAAACAAAATTAACCTACAAAAGTGACGTGTTTATGTATAGTCTTGAGTTTTATTTATTAGCTGCTCCACAACATCAGCAATCTGTGCAGTCAGTGGGTATGCGCGGGCGCCGGCCGTCTAGCCGGTTTGCGCCGGATCGCCTGACTCATAATATGTATAGTCACTATGCAGTTGATAAGAGACAGAAGGTGGAGTAGTTTTCGAATAATAACTTGCGGAAATTAAAACTAAGACTTATTTGAAACACAATTGGTTCAGAGTAAGGCAGAGAGGGATCTATTAACTGCGAATACCAGCATCCCTTCTTCGCAACCGATGAAGATGGTCTTCAAGTTCACTATGAAGTGTGCTTGTATCTACTCTTGAATCGCGTTTGTTGCGACCTCATGTAGACCTTCTCTAACTTCACTTATTGTGAAGTAACCTTCTAACGAGCACTGCAAAATAATAACTAAAATATGTGCCATTGATTTGCGACAGGTTTCCGTTGCATTTATGAATAGTTCACGTAAGAACGGATAAACAATGGCTTTGGTTCTACTCGTTAAGACCGACACCGACTGGACCGTCTCTATGCGATGTGAAGGCATGATTAATTGCTAATGACGTGTTAAAGCTAAGGACTTCAAGCGGTAAATGTTCTGTAACGTTTATCTTACTGATAACTAATGCTAATTGAAGTGTAAACGGGCTTCTAATTGGATGATCTTCATGCGGAAACCAGTGTTTAACGACCATGGGACCAACTTGAAGAGTTTGAACTTTGCTACAATAGTTTTTGTATCTACGAGTATATCTATATACTACTATATTTACGTCGTAAATATATAAACTTTAGTATGTACTCCTTACAATTTGCTTAATATGAAAATTGAGCTGTTCCATTGTTGCGTATAATTTAATCCAGTGTAACACGCGTCTTCCCAGTTCCACCCACCCTCGGCTCATATAGCAGTTGGACTAACCACGACTCCAAGAGGTCTTTGAACCCTCTGGCATTCGTCAGGGAACCTATAGAACAACTATAGTCTTACGCGGTTAGACTTAGTACTAGTTTATGGAAAGCCTGCGTCTGTTAACATATTTGTAATTGTTTTAAGGAAGTTTTAGTTGCTTGCCTTCGATAAATATTGGATTGCATATTACGTATTAGTCACGTTGTGTGCGTTTGTCAAGACTCGTTTATCTGATGTTTGTTTAAGGATTATCTGATGTGCATGTATTCGTAAGTTGTTCGAAGATTGTAATCTTATTAAGTCTCATTCCTTCTTGAAGTAAACCTGAATTTCATCATAAAGTCAGCCTAGTGCACAAGTAATCCACCGAAAATTCACAGCTTCTTGCTTACTCATCTACTGTTTATAAAAAGGTGAAAAAAAATATCGTGGCGTTTAATGAAGCATCCAAGATTTATATTGTTCACTCTAGAGCGAAAGTTTATAGCATAGCGGAACGTTTGTCTGTAAATAATGATGTATTAAAAACATCGTCTTCACTATGTGGGCCACGGTCGACTCGCGAAATTACTGCTGAACTCATTACCGCTAGCCGTGATTGTACTTTTACTTGTGTTTAACATACTTGGGTGCAGACTGGTGACTTTCAAAGAACTTAGTTACGGTCCTTTTAAATATTTCGAGCACCCAAAGGTGTCTTCTATTACATCTCTTGCATTGACGAAGAGGGAAAAATGGAGAGTGGAAACCGCTCATGTTTCCTTGGATACTGTAATTCTACCTGTCTAATTTCTGCATTCCTCCGCGTTCAGCCTACTGAACTAATCACTACTTAAAATATTTGTCACAAATAAATATTCGGTTACTCAAATAACTACCTTTATTTGAGTAACCGAATCTCGTTAAATACTTCTTTTTTTTTAAGATAAATACTCCTACTAATTACGTAAAACAAGAAGCACTCGGCACCAAATAAATTCGTTAATTAGTCACTGAAGGATTGCCTTGGAATCCATTGAAGAAAATACTTGACTAGAGGATGTTCTGAGGCAATCACCAACTTGTTTGAAACTGGATTCAATCTTAACTTTGCCAGTAAGTAATGGTCGCTCTATCAAGTTTCGAAGCACTTTGTTGGAACTTCTTGTTTTGCAATACAGAGGAAAGTCTTCAATACGCTGTTCCGAATGTATTTGATACAATATAGGGTGTAAAACACCTCTTAACGAATACGAAAGGCACTTGTTCTCCTCGTCATTCTGATCATTTTTTTGTTCTACACTATACCTGGGAACCTTCTAGTTACGGAGATATCGGGGGTCAAAGTTGCAAGATTTTGACCAGCTTTTTTTTAAATACCACTTTTTATCGCATGATTTTTACTTTAAATATCTCTACGACCCCCGTACTATTCAATCCATCCATCCGCACAATGTTTTGAGTGTGTTACATTGAGTTATACCACAAAACATGATTTATAACCTCAAAAAAAAAAGTTGTTTCCCAGCAATATTTTTTGCGAAAAGTTACTTAGTTTGATATACAGAATGCTTGGTTAACGGCTTTGTGATGAGGTGAAATACACCCTGTATAGTTATGTTTACACAAGGGTAACGGTATTGGCTTGCCGCCATAACTTCTGATTAAACAGTCCGGTTTAACAAACTAAACATTGTTTCTTTGATTTGTTTGTGACACAATCGAATGTTTTAAATAGTTTTTTTTCGTGACAATAAGCTTGTTTTCATTGCACTGATAAATTATTTATGAAGCGTCCTGTGTAGTTAGTTATACATGTGCGTTATTTAGCGGAAAAAGAAATGACTAATAAGGAAAAAAAATGAACATACTTCTCATTTAGGACGGCATTGTGGGTAAGTGAACATGGAATTCTATGACGAAATCTTCGTGTAAAATCCCTCTCTTTTCCTTTAATTTAATGGGAGGTTATTCGTGTTCCAGTGGCTTATGAAGCGGCCGTGATTGCAATCCTACTATCCTACTAATATTATAAATCCTACTAATATTATAAATGCGAAAGTTTGTTTGTATGGATGTATGTATGGATGTTTGTTACTCTTTCACGCAAAAACTACTGAACGGATTTGGATGAAATTTTGCACACAGATGGTTTATAACCTGGATTAACACATAGGATACTTTTTATCCCGGTAGTAAGATCCCGTGGGACAATTTCAAACATCACGCGGGCGAAGCCGCTGGCAGAAGCTAGTATTCTCTAATTTCGTGAACTCATTTCCTTGTATCAGGTTTCGAAGACCCAATTCTGTCTTTCAGTAACATAAACCAAAACCACTCTAATGTTTTATCTCCAGAAGCTTCAACTTTGACCTCGTTTTAATTCTTATAATGAAACCGATCCTATACCATCTAGATTCTGGTTTAATGTTTTCGAATTATCTTAGAACGCAGTATTGCATACTAATATCCTATTTCGATAAAGAGTAGTTCCTGAAAGTTCGACTTTGTGAGCTTCTCAGTCAGCAATACTAAAGAAATTCTAATGCGGAAGTTTTGCGGCGAGAGTCGCTGTAATATTGACCCTTAGGAGTCTTAGGACTAGCGGTTTGTAGCCGGTCCATGTACGGAGTAGGTTCGCCTACTGTCGCCTAGATCTTTGACCTGTGTCGTCGCTTCGTCGCTACTTTGACGCTAATACCTCGTTTGTTCAGCTTGTTAGATCTTGTTAGAAGTATTTGTTGGTTAGAATGTTTGTTTGCGAATAACATGAGAAATAATATTCTTGGTTGTTGATGGCATTATTTTGGGACTTCTTTAATCGATCCAAGATTCTTCCACACCGAGTTTGAACGTAAAAGTATCGCAAAACAGACCTCTGTTTTATTCAAACCTTAAGCTTGACAAGTTTATAAAAGTTTCAAGTGAAATTACTCTTCTCTCACAAAGAACATTAGATTAAAGTAAAATACTTGTAAAAGCTTTGAAACTCAACACTAAAGTCACGACCGCCAACTAAAGTTTCATTACATGAAGAAATTTCTTTGCCTTCCAAGTAAAACCACCACAATTGTTCATTGAAACTCGATCTATTAAAATTATACGTGTATATGAATGATTGCATTCACGCTTCTCTAGTAATTGCGCGCCGCTTCGGCGTCTCTCCCTTGTTGCGATCTTGACCGTGGGAATAAGTACTCTGAGGTGGTTTCTTTTCTACTTTTACCTGTCATGTAATTATAGGTTATAATGTTACATCGTGCTGCTTTGTGACTTTGATTGTGGCGGTTTGTGTTTAAATTGAGTTATTGTTTTAGGTTTTTAAATTCTGGCTTGATTGTGCGAGTTTTTTTTTAATTTGTGAAATTCCTTTCTAAACTTTCTTCTACTGGTCTATAGTGTTCCCTTATCATGAAAGTGGCTGCTTCCCATTTCCTTATTCTTAGATTATTCGATTATTAGCATTCTTATTCAAACATCAGGAACTAAAAATGAAATGCATTCGTTTTCAAGAATGTGACGAGCTTGACGCTTCTGTGTTGGATTAGTCACAGTTTTAGTCTCGCGATAAGCATTATTTACCACATATGCTGGTTTCTTTCTCTAATATTGCACGGTTGATAATTTAAATTCACTCTGAGTGCCAAATATTTCACTGCAGAAGAGTCTCTGGTCATAATGCTACATTGACTTTCAAACCATACTCAACAATTTATTTCGTTTTATTCATTATAATTTTAATTGCTTTTCATAATATTAATGTAATTTATTCTTATGCTCATGAGTCAGTCTTCAGGAAGTTATTTTACTTGAAAGCAAATTCATAACATGCTACATCAAATACTCCTCTAATTTTACTTTCCATAAAATCTAATCCTGGCTCGGATTTTACGAGCATGTTAATAACCCGGAATGGGCTTAGCAGAAAACCAGAAACTAAAACGAAATAAGCTCACATAAGGAAACCCACCCGATTTATAATTAGCTAAGCGATGTGTTAACGGGTCAATGACACGGCGGCCTGATGCCATACGAAATCGTCACTGGGCATGCGACCAACACATAATGATCTTTCCTTTCCTCCATTATACAAACAACCAAAGTTTTTCGGAATTTGGTCACAGGTACGCTTTTGGCACTACGCCACGTATTCCATGGTTCAGCTGGTGTTTCCTAGGATTTATTTAAGGATCGATTGCTGATCATCGATCTTGGACTACCGTTAGACACTTGAGTATTCAGTGCGTAAGGTAATGTAATGTTACCATGTGAACGGGAACGATATACCAACTTACTTACCGGAACTTCGTTTTCAATGAAAATGTCGATCCAAGCACTTTTAGCTTTACGACGTTGGATTCCATTTAATATTTAGATGTCGACCTAAATAAATCAGTTCAGACTTATCGTGCGTGTCCTAATTTATTAATTAGCATGATTTGTAACATCACCTACGTCATGAAAAACGTCATGCGTTTTGTAATTGATGCGATAAACTGTACTGAATACATGATACTCGTAAAAGATAGCTTTTTTCGGCTCTGGTTTTACAATCCACTGCTCCTCGTATCATTCTAATTAGCTATTAAATGCTTATTGCCTCTTTTACAGCTGTAAAAGTAACGACTGTTGAGTTGTTTCTATTGTGGGATGATCACTTAATTTTTATTGTTGCTTCTTATCTGTTCTTCTAATGCGATATATCATTCTCACCGTCTTCATTTATTATTTGTACGAATTGTAGTCTAACTTGTTCAGGTCTGTGACCAAGGTTTTTGCCGTTAAAATGTTAACGTCCGTCTCGATGCGTCAAATCATCGATTTTTTCATTTCGGTCCTTATTTCCTTATGGAATATTTTGATTCTAACCCAAACAAATCTTCGCGTGACACATAATCTTCAACAGCTATCACTATTTCTATAACGTCAGCCCCAAAAACGGCACAGCTTATTTTTTCTAAACACGGCACAGCGTTAACGATTTCTTCTTCAAGAGTTTATGCGACAGGTGAAGAAGGAACAATGGCGATGTATTAATTACTGTCATCTTCGAACCGAATGCTTTCAGTTAGTGACGTGTTGCGTGCACCATCTCATGCGATGTAGTCATAATAATATATCTAGTTTTTGCAATTTCTTGCGTCTGTTATTTAAGTATGTGGTTAATAGAATTTTGTAGTACTTACTCGTTTATTTATAGGATTAACATCTGGATTTAGTGACCGTTTGTATGTGGAGTTTAAGATCTTTTTGTCTTCTTGCAATATATTTAATATTATAATATCTAATATTAATTATATTCTATTCTAGAGAAAGCAAAATCCATTATCAGTAGCGGCACGTTCGGATGCCATCCATCAAAGTTCAAATATAAACCAATTGACCTTGACACAGTAATCGCGTAACTGGCGTACCTCAAATGGGTCAGATGCAAACCCGTGATAAATTGAAACTACACGCCCTCCACCACTTGGGGCAATTAAATTGATTACGTATTAATTAGCAACTTTAGTCCGTTCCCGGACATTAACTCTCACAGCAATAAGTAGATATTTATTACATGAGAGCAAGTTGTATTTATTTATCGCTGTAGGAAGTGAAAATCGATTAATGATGCGTATTATATCTGGTTCTTCGATATTGTAAAGACCATTTATATTCATGCCATTATCATCGCGTTTAGATAAACTTCAATTATTATAGCTATGCATAAAATTACGTGCGTTTCTTACACTATGTGTGCAGTATAGTGTACTGATTTGTTGCCAAAAGTACAGAGACGAATCTCGATGCTTTTTATTGCAATGGGTCGTTTTTTTTTTCGATTTATCGTGCTTCCCATACAAGAAATGAATGGGAATTTTGGCGACATCCCGAATATTCTCTTCTCTACTAATAGTAGTCTGGCCCAGGAGTATGAAATTGCTAGTGTGTGTCCCCAAGCGTTTCCTGGCACCTTGCCAGATTCTCTTTTGCTGAGCAAGGAGGATGCAAGCTTACAACTACTTCCTTAATTAAAGATATGGCCAGTTTCACGCAAAATTGTTAACGGTTCTAATTAGTGTCTTTAGTTATTTGCAATTTCAAAGCTATTGTTTAGTTTTTTGCACCGACTATTAATATCCTGTCATTTATCTCGAGATAAACCCTCGCTTATACCATCGATATCATTTGAACGTTCTGATTTATAGACAGCCATTGTTTATTTCTTTTCTTATATCGAAGACCTGTCATTGCATTGCAATAGCACGTCGCGATGTCCGCCGGTATGAAAGCCACTGATATCCGGATGTTCGCACTTTCGCAGTTACTCCAATGAGCTACGATGCGAACTAGTTTTTACTGTTGCCTTTTTATTGATTGCTATCGTTTAAGATTAAGCCAATTAGGCTTCAGAAAAACTAACCTGGATTTTTTCTTTATTATTTTTAGTTTTGGCGCACGAGGTTTGCATCGGCGCGGCGTCTATTCATCTTTTTATCATGATTTAAAACCATTCGTTTTGTTTCTTCTAACGCTTTATTCATTTGGGTTCCATTCTTTTGGAATGTCAGTCACAGTTAATACATATATTAAACACCTTTGGGTACTCCAATGTTTATCCCCACGGCTATTTAATTAACGTTCTTTGATCCTGTTTCTAACAATTAAATGCCTTCTTTCCGTGTATTACACATTTATTTGATCCTATTCCTTTGAAGTAAACACTTGTTTACCTTACATGAGCGTGCACAAGGCAAAATACAGTAATTTGGAGCTCCATTCTCGAGGCCAATTTTCGCAAGGCACCCCAAAATTGTTAGCCGTTTTGCAACGTAACCCATTTGTGCATAAACGAAGGTGTTGGCTAATATTTGCATATAATTACACCCACTTAAAATTATCACGATACTTGTGAACTAATGTCTATATTCCGATGTGTTGTTTAGGACCTTGTGTATTATTAAGTTTGATTTTGTAGTCGGTTGTTGGCAATAGGTTCGCCCTTCCCTATTTCATGGAACTTCTAGCTAGAGGTACCTCTGTATGCCTAACCCTTCTTGGATTGCAAGCGTGATTTCATGTGTTATTCGTATATCGGGCAGCACGATTTCGAGGTGTCGTGACAATATCCATTACAAGCGTGTCTATGATTAAAATTAATCATGGTCTAACGGTATAGGAAACATGACTGCGGCAATTCAGAATGACAATGCTAGTTATTTTGCTAATTGTGATAGGTGGCGCCATCTCTGACAGTATGTGTTTAATGTCAAAATATATTTCCACTTAGGATTATTGATAGCATAACATCGTTTCGACTGTTATCCTTCACGGGTTCGGTAGAAGTGTACCTATTTACGGCCATTTTCAATAACTTACTGTTCGGTTTCTGTAGGTTGTTGTCTCTGTCTGTTTCACATTTTGCTGCTTTGTTTTTTTTTATGAATCAAGTGGGTAAAACAAAAACAGGTAGGTGACGCGGATAGAATATTTCAAGCTAACTTTCTTTATAGAAACACCGACAACTGCGAGATGAGATAACATAACATGTATGTATATAACTGACTGACTGATATTAACTGACAATAATACGTAAGTAAGATATAGAAAACGGGCCTTAGAGTACACCCATATTCCACCAGTAATAGCGGGTGAGCCTGTGCCTGTCATTGATACCACGGAAACCACACATTAAAATACCAAAAATACACAGCGCTTGAATGAAACACAGAGAGCCATCACGATATGTTACGTTAATTAGTGGAATTGAAAAAGTGATCCTATTCGTTACAAGACTAATCAGCGTTTAACAAATAAATCAAGCTGTATATCAGATTGGACATCGCACAAATCACGCCACACTAATAAAATATTGATTGATTTAACGCAACAAAAGAAATTATCAGGTGAGAGTGAAATCGGCCGTTGTTCGAACTTCTGTCGGCCTTGATAACTGCGGTTATTACTAGTCACGTTTTATGGGAAATAAATACGAACACCATAAGCAGTGAATGATTTTGAACAACAGAGCTGGTGAACTATATTGCGAACCCGAAAAATTCATACTTTAGTAATACTAATAAGAATGTTTTAAACAATAAAATAGGTGCTCTATTACCTTTACTATTAGGATACACAAAATAGAAGCATGCTTTGAAGTATTATGAATTTTGAATGAGGATTGTATTCCTCAAGCTACAAAACATTGCTCTAGTTTTGAGTTGCGTCAAAAAATATTTGTAAGTACTTGTAGACAGAGACCCTTTGAAGAGTAACCATTTCGGGAGACAATTATTTAATGAAATGAACGATGGTATTTATGGGATTCCTGCAAAGGTAAGCAGGCTAGCTTATGTAGCTCGCTGTTAAAGCCATGATTGAATTCGCTGAACAGTAAATCCAATGCACAGACAACGTTTGTTCACAAACGTGACCGATGGACGTATCGCAAAGCATATTTCCAATAACGGTGTTTTTGCTTGCTTTATTTCGGCGATTCGTTCCACTTTCGTTGGGTCTGCCGAGCGTAACCATGGTGACGGTAGTGTGTTCAATATTAGAAGCTACGTACTGCGAAATGGGGAGTGAATGAAGAATGTTTTTTTAAGTATCTGGAGTTGAATTTATTTGTAGGAGTCGCTTCGATGTTTCTTTAGGCGTGGCAGCTGTCAGTCAACTTCTGATAATCTGTTTCACCGTCAGTCTTGAAAACTTTATTTATCTTTGCTGACATTTTTCTTTTGAAGATTAATTTTATTAAGAATTTGTTGCTAAAAGAATAGATGGGCAGTTTCGATTTTTATTTACATAAAGGGAAGTCAATTATTTCAATCAAAACTGTCTAGATACTTACATAATAATTATAAAACTTTTCATAAGAGCGGAACATGTTGGTCACATCTGTACCACGTGCTTTTTGTTTATTGTCTTAATTTACATAACTAGTCGCGTTATGGGTTTTCGTAATAATGAATAGATATTCTATTCAAACATATTTTTCTTTGTTTTTCATAGACACAACATAATATGAATTTGAAAAAGATCATTCACCTTGAAAGCCCTTAAATATTTGTTAAATCCTCATAACCACACCTTCATTTTTAGTTAGCAGTTTATGAACCCCCAAACGAGTAAACCAGCATGTCCTAGAACCAAAAATTCGAAGACATGTGACATCTACCAACCCGCACTGGGCCAGCGTGGTGGATATGCAACACATGCGCTTTGACGTGGAGTTGCGGACACCAGCCCGTTGTACCTACAATACAATACAATACAATGAACCCCCAAACCCTAATTTCATTACTGTCATCGCTGCAGATTATAGGACTCCGTTTTGTCTTTTTGTCTGGTCTTTGCTAGTAATTGAGTTCGATTTCCCTGATTCATCATTAGCTTTCATCAGTCCACTGCTATTCCTCGAGAATCTCAATAAGTCTCATGCAGTTGACCTGCCACCAGCTACTCTGTAGAGATCGCTAACCCGTCCCGCCCACCTAGCTTTTTTACAGCAGTCCAGTGCCAATCATCTCAACTCTCGGTAGCTCTCATCCAGTCTCTGCCAGCCACTCTGCGAAGAACCTGGTCGCTCTATGTAACCTGGCCACTGGCCTGTTAGGTGTTACTCTGACATTGGGACCCAAATCCAATAGCAGTGCAGTCTACACAACGTTACGTCTATACTGCCTACATTTTTTTATGTGAAAGCATGAATTCTTACGATGGCAGCGTAGTTCTGTAGTGCGTACGTCTGCGGTATTCCGCTCGGATTATTTATTACCGGCTCAGTTGATGCGGACGACCTTATCACAATACTCTGCGAACACAATGTAAGCATAATCTGTTCTGCGTACATGGCTTTTGTTCGCTTTTTGTACAAAAAGGCGCTTTCTAGGTACGTTTAGAGGTGACGATTGGTTTTTGTGATTGTTGTAGGTACAGCACTAGTGAATAACGCAAAATTCTAGCTAGTTACAACAATGAAATAAATTCTTATTATCTTGTACTAAGCATTGATCGTGCAAATGTGCTAGAGTTTTAACACTCATCAAAACATTCAGAGGTTTTCCATTAGCAATTTTTGCAAATACAAGCTTAATTAATTTGTGGTTAAGCTTTTTCGACTGGACTTATCTCACTATTTGTGTCTCTTTTAAATATTTCTGACTGTTCGCCGCATTCTTTTTCGTTAACACCTTTGTCTTTCATCAAAACATTCAGATTATTTGTATCTTCTGTTTTATCTCTATCATTCAGATGCTCAATATTCCGTAAATTATAACTGTCTACGTCGTAACTTCAATGCAACGTACGATACACGTTGATTATGTCGGTCGTCGCAGGTCGACAACCTTGACCCGATAATATTTCAGCGTTTACATCATACTGGTCGTTGGCCTATTATTCAATAATACCTTGTTTACCTATGACTATGAGCTAACTGTTTTAACTTGCAACATTTTCTTTTTGAATTTTCTTCCTCGTTATTTTATTGCCTCTCAGTTCATCCTAAGGGTCTCAAATAGAAATCGCTCCGGGGTTTAATTCTGGTTATCAACAGTCTTTATAAAACATATGAATACGGGTATTTATCGCGAATTTACCTTTAATTTAATCCCGACGTTTCGACCGGATTGCACCAGCCGTGGTCGCGGGGAGACAGTCAGTCAGTTTCCCCGCGACCACGACTGGTGCAATCCGTATTCATATGTTTTATAATGTGTTCTGATCGTGAAAGTTTAAAAAAGATAATCAACAGTCTTGTAAAGGATTAGCAAATTCTATCTATCTATAGTCTCTAATCGTCATGTCTTATGTCTTCAATGTATGTATGTATTCAGCTATTTCTATAAGATCTCCTTTTCTCATACGTTTGAACTCAATGTTACCATAGGTCTTAATACTTCATGCAACTGTCTGCCGCTAGGTCTTCAACTACCACTTGTCTTAACCATATTAGCAATCGAATATGGCAATAACTCGATGCAAAGCGCTTTAAATTACTATAAACGATCTGATTGACAAGAAATAGCTGAACAAATCTCAACTGTCATGTAGATGTAAGCACTTGTGTAACTAAAACGTTAACGTAGACTACACGAGAAGGTCAATTTCCGTTATTAAAACCGTTAAAATCTAGGCGACAATCAATGTCAATAATTTTTCACACGCGTGACGTTTTTTTGACAAACGAGTCTGATATTATAATACGAATATTCGTAAATCGGAATCGTTCCTGTATTATAAGTATTAATTATAAGGTAGTTGTTGCTACCACGATAAACCAGATACCTAATAACTAAAAACCTACTAATTGCAGCAGTTAAACATAACCAGACACCAAACAAAGAACCACTTGAGTTTGAACAAGATCGGAAAACGAAATTAAAACTCCCTATTGTTTACATGATACGTTTTGAAATTGTTGGTCGTTTTGTTTATACTCACGCTAATAAAGGGGCGCGTCGGGACCACAGGCAACTGGGGAAGGTCGGTAACCTTGTCCCGACTCTATAATTAGCTCTTTGTTTGCTTTGACTTTTCACTGTCATCCATTATTGTCCGTGGAACTGATGAGGATGCTGTTAGGACTCTGTTAATGGCAAGCTCTTTGTCTATTTTTTCGAATAATGCTAGTATTTCCAGCCTTATTGCTTGCAAAATCTCTTCCTCCTAAAGCAAAACGTAAAAAAACAATCGTTGGGGATATGTCGAGGGTTCTTTTATTAAATTTTCATTCGACTTTTATGTTCAGTTATGATGTGTGCCAAAAATCCGCAACGGTGACTGACAGTCTCGCCAATATTAACTTTCCTTGCTTATATTTCGTCCGTGAGTAAGGTGATATCTTCATCAAAGAAAATGTTTTTGGACTCATTGAAATGGATACTTCACTCATACATACTTGCAACACTTAATGATTTTAATTAACTGTGTTGTGTTGTGTGCTAGAAAACTGATACTTATTCAGTAAACATAGACAGAAATCATATTAGAAAACCATTTTTAAAAACCGTGCAGCC
Source organism: Xestia c-nigrum (assembly GCA_916618015.1). NCBI lineage: Eukaryota > Metazoa > Arthropoda > Insecta > Lepidoptera > Noctuidae > Xestia > Xestia c-nigrum. The sequence continues at coordinate 3,303,171 of OU745245.1, read as the reverse complement.
ACACAAGGCAGTTTGTTTAATGCGTCTAGTCACCCCCCTTTTCCCGCAGACGAACCTGCCCCCCTCTGGTCGTATACACAGATGTTCTGTCGATGTATTTAATTAGTCTGTGACTTGTTACCTTATGATGTAGGCCTGGTATATGTTGTGTAATAGACTCCCTTGTTCTATGACCATGAGTCTTTACTACTCATTGATTGGTAATGTTATGCGACGGTTAGTCAGAATCCCATAAGTTTGCCAATAAGGGGTATTGTGTCAACCAGTAAGTGGATTGCGGTAAATTACTGGTCACCAACATAGTTGGGAAAATATTAACATGTAATCAGGACGGCTGACCGGGAGAATGATGTTATCGACTTCAAAACTGCATTTCCGAAGTTGTTTTCACACTTTTAGGCCATCTTCCTGAAACGTTTATATTTCAATTTAAGACAAGACATGAAGAACGGGTATATTGCAAGATAGTCTATCCTTGCATGACCAAAACTGATTACAAACTTCCCAAGCGGGATGCTCATAATTTATCGGCGGACTTTGCACCAGAATTGTGGCGCTAGCAATTTTCATAACAGTTTTGGCATCATATTTTGGATAGTCATGTCTGATGAGTCCATATTTTACCCTGAATATAAAACCAATCCTTGAAGAACTTGTTTTTGTCAATTTTGGCAATCTATAAGTCTATGAAAAATCCATTCATGGTTTTATACAGTTTTACATACAGCAACTGTTTTAACTTTTCTATTGTTTTGCACTCGTGCATTTGTTGGCACAGCCTTTTGTAGAGGTCGTTACTATGCTGCCTTTTGTACATTAAAGGTGATTTTAATTCTCCAGAATGTCTCTGTCTGTCGGTCTGTCTAACCTTCAAATGTATAGAGTTAATTAAGGATTAAAATATACTTGAGGGGTCGCCTTAAAATTGAGCAAAAATGCGTGTATTTGTTGCTTAATTACCTGGTGAATCAGAAAATAGAGTAAACCTGTTTTACATAACATTTCCGCCTTCCTTGAAAACAGCGGCTACTTCTAGAAGGATCTTGCAATAATTGTTTATTTTGACCATTTTCAGGCCGGGTCCATTCGGCAATCGTGTCCGGGGTCAACTTGGAGACGAGGTCGGTCACAGTGGAATGGTACGAGCGTGGCGAGACCAAGGGCAAGGAGGTGGAGATCGACGCTATCCTGGCCCTCAACCCGGAGCTCGCAGTCGGACCCCCCAGGCATCACACACCACACCTACAGCCGATGCCCAACAAACTCGCCAGGGTAAGAGAACACTTCTTCAGAACTTCTGCTCGCCCGATACTTCCATAAGAAGTAGGTCTATGTTAGTGGTCGTTTTAATGTTCTTTTTCGTCAAGCGTGATCGATTGGGGGAAAACATGCATTACAAGGTTTTTACTAAAACAAACCCCGAATTCCTAATAGATGTTACTACATCTCTTAGGAATTCATATACGCCTAGTACGAAGTGAGACGTGTTAGTTTTTTCAGTACTTATTAATTTTTCGTCAAGCGTGATCGGTTAGTAAATCATAGATTTGAATAATATGCTTGCAAATGAATGAAAGTTAGAAACAACTCTTTAGAACAATGCGTGCCTAGTACTTAGTTTAGAAATTGAAACGAACGTTGTAGTCGTTTTCATTCAACTCATATACGCAAATCGTGATAGATTCGTTCATGCTTGAATAAGTTTTGCGTTACTAATATCATCATCTAAGTCGGTGATATAACAAAATGATTTCATTCATTCATACACCCAACTGTGTACTAATCTGTAATTAACACTAAACACATTGCATCACGAATGTTTTGAAATTAATATTTATAGCAATGAGTACATTATGCACGTAGGTAATGCAGGAACGTGGCAGCCTTGCTTTCATTACAGTCCAATTTATTTTAGCCCCGTTAACTCTATTATAAACTTCAGTGCAATAAATTCTAGTTGTTAAGGTCTGCTCATATGGCTTGGCACGGATGGGCGATTTCAAGTTGCAACACATAACGTAGCCTATTTCATGTGAACGTGATTCTGATTACTAATCTTCCGAACCGCAGTGCCTACATTCAAAGAATCGTGAAAGGTCTTATCCAACTTTGTTGTGTGCTGAATTATTGTTCAGTTGGATTTCTAGGAACAGATAGTAAACTTCTGCTCTACCTTAAGTACTTAAAAGTAGGTGGAAAGTAAAAGCTTACCTTAACAAAGCGTAAAATAAACGCAACGAGTAAAATTCCGATGTGACCAGACCTTAAAGCATTTCCTCACGGCAACAACAAAGGTCAAATCGACCTAATTTTTGCTGAAAGCCTGCAGTTGCCATTTACTTGCTTTCGCCTACAGTTTGCGCCTCTAATCGATTGTTAACTTTAGCGATAAAGCTAAATGAAAGCTTTGGTTAGTTTTATCGATTAGTAAGGGCGTCCGAATCGCGTACCAAGCCGCGATCACTCTCATTGTTTGGGTTTTGGAGAACAGTTGCTAATAGACGCCACGCCACAGTTGTGTCGACATATCCGCGTAAGGCGAATGTGCCCTCTGCCCATGACGCCACGACACCTGTCACTTCTTATCATTATAATAATTATCCATCATGAACTTTTCTAAATCATTCATTTAGCAAAGCCGGCTTTTGTTGAGTGTGCAGTGACGATTTTTTTCGAAATCCTGTCAATGCGTGACAAAAATTGCATCGTTATCATGGCTGTCGCACAACCGTTGGAGGAAATGTAGACATGTTCCCATACATCTACAAGTGGCAGGTGACAATTTGTAGCTAGCACAGTAGCGATCATAGCTTGACGAAATGTTTTTTTTTTTCTGTAAGATGCACCGTTGCTAAGGCGACGCAGTATGTTAGAGCACGCGCCGCTGTGTTACTATAGGTAATCACGATAAAATTCGTACACTATTGTAGATATAGGTAAACACAGAACAGCGGTAGTTATGTGACTTGTACCTAGCTAGATAATTTCGATGTCTACGAAAACACCGGCTGATGGTCGCGTGTCAAGTAGTGGCCGGCTCTCGGTCCCACGATGATTGATGGTTAGACGTATAGACGACCTTCCAACCAGTATGGGTACGTTTGACGCATGCCGGACACCGGTCGCATCGATTTTCCACAAGCCGTGCAAGCATTTCAGTTTCACTTTCAACTCGAAGTCCATTAGGGACGCACCTTGTTTGTGACTCTGTTAATAATAAGCAGGCGAAGGGCGAAGCGCTGGAACGTTGAGTAAGTTGTTGCACCGTGTTTTGTCATGTATCATTGGCACGTGTATGTTTAACATGGCCGCGAAGGACCCGTCCGGCTCGTCGTCGGACGACGGCGGCTTCCTGCGGGAGAGCGCCGAGGGCGACGGTGCGGCTGACTCCGGACACACGCTGCCCGTGCGCAACTCACGATCGGTACAGTCTACGCACTTACTAAACGCATCATTCGCACGCCGGAGTCCGACGCGCACGCACCTCCTGCTGCGCCGCTCCGATACCACCTTATTTTTTTTATTTTCACACTTTTTTCGATTACGTTGCTCCACGATCTATGATTTGCACACGAACGGCTTGTTATGGTGTTTTGTTTGACTGTAATGGATTGTGCTTTTGTCACGCCTGTTATAACTCAGTCTAATACAATGCGATACGGTGCGCAGCGGCTTCAGCGTAACAAAAACACAGTCCAATGGTAATAAAGTAGTAGTGGTTATAATGTTGTAGTTTGTATAATGTCAATGTACCTACTGTATATTTGTTGCACTAATTCATTGGACTTTTTGACCGACTCGGATTTTGTAAAAAGTTGACCTAGAAATCCAATTTTCAAACTAGATGCAAATATAGTGTTTATGGTTCATTTGTCAGGTGTTTACTAAGTCTAATTTGGTCGTCAATGACATCAAGCGCTGATTCATCTTCCCACGCCGCTTTGACTTGTCTTATCGGCTCTTAACGGAAATTTTCTTACGTATGTTGTAAATAATGACCAATTGCATTCGCCTGTTTCGGCGTAATTGAATCAGCTGAAGCTTTTTGGTTTTTATGTTTGAGAGCTACTACAAAAACTAAATGGTTTGGAATTGCGAAATGATATGATATATTCTGTGGATTTAATGTTTCTCATTTTACCATATTTTATTTAATCTTTCTTATGGATTTGTTTTGAAATAATATGTATCAGAACAAGTTTTATTTTGAGTGTACTGTATGTTTAAGCTTCATTCCTCATGCAATGACAATAAAATTGACTACTGAAAGACGAAATATTAGATGAACGAGTACCTGATAGTTATTTTAACAAAACCCTGTGTAGCAAATTAACGACTACCACAACTACGCAATATAATAGAAATTTTCCACTTGCACTTTTCAAATTAAACCTTATTATGAATGATAGAATAATGAATAGGCACCTAACGCTACTGACATTGAAGAAAGTCGTACCTTGCAAAGAGAATACATAATGACCAACCATGCCTACACACAACGAATTCCTTGCAAGGTTGAACACAACAAATAATAAGCAATCTTCAATAGACGATGTCCACATATTTAGAAATGAAGTGTTTGCAGATGTCTTTGCAATTTAATTCTCAACTTTATTTGAACTCCACTGATCTGACTGTAAATTCTGTGTATACTTCAAGTACTAAATCTCAAGAGATGTTTGCTATAATCCGTGCCTATTTCTTAGTCTGCAAATGCGTGAATAATAAAATTGAAACATTTCTTCTGAGCTTCTTGCTGGATTAGTTAATCCAGGTGACAGCTGGAAAATTACACTACACTATTTCAATTTGAAATAGTGTAGTGTTCTGTTCTCACAAACTATTGCAACCTTAGTAAATTACCAGTTATCAATTCAGGTAGCTAGAATTAATTAGTGTCACATGAATCGACATTTATATTAATAGAGGGATCATTCAAAGTAGTGACGTAGGTAACAAAGAAGTAGTACAAACTGAGCAGAATAAGGTTTACTGAATAATCAATAGTCAATCGACTGCCGTGTTTAATGGACTCTTTGGTTTCTGGTGATTTGAGACACACAGGCCACACTGCATCTGTATTCGGCATTTTATAATGTGAAATCATGGTTATATGGATTGCTCATTGGGAGTTGTGGCAAAGTTTGATTACTTAATCAATTTCTGACGAAGAAAGATGACAACCATGACATACTAACAGATAAATGATAAATAAAACATGTTTGAATAACATCTCTATACATTCAATAATCAGTTAATCATTCAGACAGAAGATGAGACAATAGCATCCATATCCATTAATAAACTAGGATTAAAGAAATAAAACTGTCAACGCGCAGCTACTACACGTGCAACCATTACTATTCATTGTTCGTTACAATTGTAACAGACATCCCGTTGTTACCGTAATTAGCTTGCGTCCAAGTACTCGAGAAATATGGATAAGACGACACCGGATTTTGTACAGAGATCCCTCTTGATCTCCTTTGTGGTTTAATGAGTGTCGTATTATTGTTTGTTTAACCTAGGAGTGGAGCAAATGCGACGTTATTATAAGCCTGAAATCGCTCACTGGTACAAGCCTCCCCTTTATTCATTCGCATTTTCCGGTTCTGTGAGTCCTTTTCGCAGGTGTTTTCCACTATTTTGACAATATCGTCGATCTAATATCGATATCGTCGGTTTCTTTGGCTTAACTTTCGCAACCACTCGGTCAAAGCCTTGCTCCATCGACCATCTCCGCGTCTAGCCAGATGTCCTGCCCAGGTCCACTTGAAGCGTCGTAGACCTTCGTCCGACGGCGGATGAATAATGTGTCTTAGAGTTGAGAGAATCGTCACTTGTTTATGATGGTTTTCCTATTACTTTCCATTGTCAATTATTTTTGACGATATGAATGAATTAAATATTCGCTCTAGAAGTAAGGTAAGTAAGTATGAGATCCATTGATGCTACTTCTGAAGATTAAACCAATGATCCTCATGTCATAAATGAAGCGCTTATAGTCCATATCGCATGCAAAGAATCCAGACACAGTAGTGTTTATAGGTGAACGTCAGTTCGTCTCTGAATACCTAGTTTTATGATAGCTATTTCAATATTGATGTGACTATTTTAGTATTAGGAACATTTAGAATTCATGTTGTAGTCTGGCTGAAATCCTCTTGTCGGCCATTAAAGAAATTTTGATCAATTGGATAAAAATGTAAGTTAGAATAGAGGTCGCGGGGCTCGGGGTTCGGGGCTGTGGGACTGTTCGAAAGAGATACCGTGGCCCCGGAACGTAAAGGGCGAGGAAGGAACATGGATGGGTTTTTAGTAAGTCTGACACTCCCTCCCGTTCCGCCCAGAGTGGGAGAAACCATTTGATGATTCCCCATCCGAAAAAAAAAGGATAGAGAAGGTCGAAAAAGTCTAGAAAAAAAGGGTTTTGTCAAATGTTGATTAAATGTTACGAAATAATAACATTAATGGATATCTTATCAAAAAGCGTACTGCATTTAAATATGATAACGTTTGTTCCGGTATGAATCAATTCCAGAGATTAGCAGGTATTTTACTTCAAAACATCCAAGTCTCTATACCCATGGTATGTACCTACTGATGATACCGAATACTTTCACCACATGCTGAAAGGTCCATATTTTGAAAGGATACTTGAGTGATGATGATGATTTGCCAGGACACCAAATTCCAGCAAATATGAAATACACACTTTGATCCCATGACAACAGAAAAACGGTATGACTAGAAGTACTCGAGAGAGAAGAACTAAAGAGTCGTATCGTAAGACAAAAGCAATAAAAAGTTATCTCACAAACTGTGTTCTTAAATTGGAATGAAAACGTTTGTGAATATCACCAAACTTAGGAAGTCATTAAATGAAATATATGAGCATTCTCGCTCTTTGCTAGAAATGTATGAACATGTTATGACAAGACAAGCTAAAAAATGTTATAATAAGCCCAAGGACGCTCAGCCCAAGGAAACTTTCCCACACAAATATGAAAATTTGTGAAAGTTGAAGACGAAAAGTCGAAACTTTCTTCTTTTGATAAGTTAATATCTCAAGATGTTTCTTCAAGATTAAATAAAAACCTTGTTCCCGCTTCCATCAGCGTTTTTACTTAACAGTTTAACGATTTAGTGGTCTACCGTCGCTTGGGAAATTGCCTGTGCAGTACGCACTCTGGTGGAAGAGATTAGAGTCCTGGCGGTACCGCGGAACCCAGTCGGGCGCCATTCATTGCCTCGCCTTCCGACCGTGATAAATTGCGTCCCGCTACCCGCTAATTGCTTCGGACTTATTTCCGAAATGGAGATAAGTTATCTGTGTACGAAGACATTTTGTAGGAGTAATCGTTGAGTAGGTTTGAAAAGCAAGGTACTTAGTATGTAGTAAAGAATTATAGGTCTGGATAATTTTCGCAATAATCAAAAAGATGTTCTAGTTTTATGATTGTTTCTAATGTCTTTCATTGAAGTTTTTATCATCATTCTGTATTCTATCTCCCATCTGAGATTCATTATGTTTATTGCTCAGATGAAAATCTTTATCGACACCCGAGAGTGATGTCGTTACTTTTTTATCCGTCCTGGTTTACGTTGGCTCGTTTTTATTTATCGTGAACGGAGCGACCGTTTTCGATTCCTAAATCCGACCCATTCAACATGTGATGCTACAAATATTTATTTTCTGTTCATATGGTTTTAGCACCCAAAACGTTGAAAATTGAGCTGAAGACAAATTTGCTCCGTTATTAATTTTCAGAAATAAATAATAGGATTCAGCATATTTGATTCGTAGAACTACTGGTTTATGTCACCCACTCTGTCATATTTCTCAGAAGTCTAAACTCATAAATAAGAGCAAATAAAGATACAAATCTGCGCTACAGTCGGATAGGCAGGAAAGGCGCCATCAAAGTGGGTTTATACTGCATTTCGCGAAGGAAACGCCCGTCAGGTGCCGTGAATAAGGAAGTACTGGTATGGAGAATCGTACCATTTTGGCCTCAATACATTTCTAGGCCCGGTTTGGGTGTGCCTCGATAGTACCAAGTGCTGAAGATAAAAATGTCCTTTGAGATAAAGAAAGAAAGGGGAAGTTCGGTTAGAGCTTTCTTGATAAGACCGCTTAAACCTTGGATTGCCTTGCAACCTTAAAATATTAAGAAGATGAATATGATAATGATTGACGAAGAAATTAGTCTGAATCAAATAAAAAACTATATGTGTCGTTTTGCTTAACTGGACAGGAAAAGAAGTCTCCTTTAATGTTTCACCCCATTGCTTGTTTTGAAGGCATGAGAATATGACCGAAGCCTGGGTAAAAAAGGTACCTAACACTGTTATACCTTATACAACTACAATTAAATAAATCGTCAGTCCAATTGCTGCCATGTGGGTGGGTAATAATGACTAAAGCATTTATGAATGTTTGCTTTTGCCGTATCACCATAGTATCAGTTTCAGTAGGCAATGGTGTTGGTCGATAGTCACAATCACAAAGTTAGACACTTTGATCGGTTGAGTAAAAACTCGGTTAGTGGGCCACGGATTAGCATTAATCAAGGGTAGTTTGTGAGCTATTAACTGATGGAGAAATGTGTAAACTGTTACCTACCCTACCTTTGAATAATTTGGCGAACTACCTTGAAACAGTGTAAATGTTTTGGAATCTAGCGTACTACTTTGATTTTCTGTAAAACTTTCCAAACTGCCAGAACCTTACATTTCCTGGGTGCTTGTATCATCCCACTGATTAATGGTTCTTTCGATCCAGGGCCACTGTAAATCTCAGGATGTTGTTTTGTCCAACTCGTTTCACAATCTTCTGCTAGCTTTCTACGACCACATGTCATGGATTAATCGTTTTCGGAAGAAACGGGATCACAGAATTGGGATATTGGTATCAGAAAATTTTCGCTTTAACCTCAAGGTTTTTGTGCTTTTACAGGAAGTAATGGAAATATGTCAAAGTTGATGCCAACATTGTATTTTCATCGAACAAGCAATTATTTTTTCTATGCCACGCTCGCTATCAGAATACCCATCACAGCTCCGTATATATAATTTCCTATCGATTCATCGGTATTTGTAAAGATGTCAGCAACAATACCTGGAGGACGGGCTAACGTCCCCTTAACCCAAAAAGTAAATTAAATACTATTTCTTCCACGGTAATACTCTTCTGTCACAACAAACATTGAAAGATGTGAACGAATTACAGAATAACAGAATCGCCCGCATAAACGAACACTTTTCCAGATTACGGGAAGGCTTTTCGAAAGCTGCTTTTTTGTATTGCCAAATGAAAATGTTCTGTCGATGCGGGTTTAGGAAACTATAACACTATCTTAAAAGGCGATTGTTAATGCTGTTGTATTATTTTAAAAGCTTTCATGTATTTTGGATTGGAATGCTCGTTTAATTTATTGATTTGTTTGGTAGGACGATTTAGCTACTCTCTGGTCGAGGTGTTAATAGGAAATATAATGATGTTAACTCAATGTGGAAATAAAGGAAGACAAAAGTTGACATAATTTTCTCACTGATTTTGACATGTGAATATTTTTTCAAATCTTTCACACTCTTTGGATTGAGGTCTGCAAATTACTTTGTAAATATACAGTACCTTTTTCTTTTATTTATCCCTGTCCCGCAGCTTTTTACGATTATTTTGCAAGTAAAAACAATTTAGTGCGAAGATGATTAATGTGTGGTTTCTGTTTTAGGATATGACGCGGCAATCCATACCGGTGGCTACAAAAGGTGAGTCTTACTTATTTTGCTTGATTGATAATGTCAACGCCGCCGAAGTTTTTACCGGATGCAAATGACCATTATGCGTCTGACCGCTATTACAATTTATAAACATTGTTGCATTAATGTCTTTTGACCCTAAAATACTTAGCTTACCAGGAATACTACAAGATTCCAATGCATTATCAGTTTAAGAAATGACTTCATCTTTGAGGTTGTTATTATCTTATTTTCCAAATAACTCTCATTTCAAGACAAACAGTGACTCTTTAACAAAACAATGTTGATAATAACAAATCCGTGTTTACTGGTGTTGCAACACCTTCACCAAAAGAACGAACAAATCTTGCTATGTTTAGTCATACAACTGTTTTGATGTCTGTGAATCATACTGCAATATGTGCAATCCGTCCTATATTCTGTGTACTTTGTTACAAATAAACGTAGGCCACGTGTTGCTTAAGGATTTCACCCAATCAAAACGCAGGACTAAAAAAAAGTATCAACTTTCAAAAAGATTGTATCTTACTCATCCGTTGTAAATTGTAATAAATGCTGATGAATGCTTTAAACGGAACCTTGAGTCACTGAATATTGTGATATTTTATGTCAATATTTAATCTACAATTTCGCAAAGCAGTACAAAGTTAACTGACCTTGAAGTAACGGAAAAATAATTAAAGCAATTAATTCGCCCAAAGAAGGATCCCCAAAACAGTTCATGACATCACACTTGCGTGAACCTCCTTTTAAAGCGTTCTAACTGGCATGAAACAAAAATAATGTGTCCACAGAGAAGTAAAGACGTTCTAATGAGGCGAACGTTGCCCTAACGGTCGGTCTCAATCTTAATAGCGATCTTGAACTGGCATGACGTGTGTCTCGCAAGACTTTATCACATATTTCAGTTCCATTTTAGCTGATGATTCGTATTGTCCGTGATTTTCTTTGTGACGGCTTCTGGATTTGGAGTTATTTTTGGATCAAGTGTTGAGTTACCGCATGATGTGTGTGTGACTAGGTTTTAGGCATTTTGTGTCGCTTCCGTTTTGAAGTTTTTGAGGTTTTTAAATTCTAACGATGTGATTTTGGTCGGGTTTAAATTCGTTTTCAACGCTAGGAGTTTAGGTCGACACAATATTTATACAAGATACTTGACCTGCAACATATTATATCACGTGTTTATTTCGTTTCGGTCCCTTCTAAATGACGAGTATAAAGGACAGGATGTGCTTGAATATATGTAAAACCAAGCGATGCTCTACATACATTTTTACCTTAAAAGTTGTCCTCATAAAATTCCGTGAACATAACAATAATGTGTCCACAAATATTGGTAGTGCATTGTAATGAGGTCGAAACACCGGCTTCGTTCACGACACGCGATGATTCATTACTTCGTTATCTACTGCATACGTTAACCCAGAGAATTGCTGACTGCTGTCTAAATCATAGGTCTAGTAATAGGTTCCAGCCTGTAAAAATACTGCCTGCATTTATGTAAATACAGCGGAATAAAATTTTTGGTCAAAACAAAGTTGTTGTATGAAGAGTGTTGACAAAGAAAAGCAGTTTTTCTTGTCTTGGAAATAAACGCGTTGACATGAGTGATCTTTGATAGCTTATCTTTTCTGCAGCTGCGCTAGAGCTGAAGTATCTTCTAACAAACACATTTTTTGGTAACATTTTATTTTAGCTTCCAACTTGACTTTTTCAACTTCTGCTCTTGTTGCCTGTCCTTTTTTTATCTTATCTACAATCCTTAGGATTTGGGGTTTACTAAAATGGTTTTCTATGTCGCGTTGTGACCAATGCTTAGGTCTATCAGTAGCCATAAAAGTCTACTTTGCACTCACAAAATATTACTACACGGAAATTCTTTGCCAAATTGGCAATTGAATGTATGACTGAACTTCATTCACAATGAAAAAAATAATAAATTCATCAACATCATCGCCCTTCCAGCCAGGAATCACCTAGACGATCCATCGACTATCTGAGCCATTATTTCAAAAGAAGAATGACTAAACAATAAGTGATCGTTATATCTGCTCACATCCTTATCATGTTAGAGTGAGACACAGCTAGTTTGACGTTTGATTCGTTGTGCATGAGCGTCGCTGCGTCTGGCTGGCGGGTTCAACGGTCGTGGGTCATTTGTTACAGGTGGGGCACGCGAAATTATTGTTACTAAGGTTCTATTTGTTTTTCATGTTACTGATAATTCCTGTCGATGCATCCAAGTGGTTGGTTATAAATTAACATTAAGTTCCATGTTCATTTAGGAATTCACAGGCGCAGAGGCTGGCACCGTAGAAAACAACAAATAAAAATTATTGCTGAAAAAAAAACTTACTTATCTAGTTAGGTTGAGGAGTGCCTGAGGAGTGACCCGTTTGCCATCAATAAGGCACGACTCCACACTATTGGCTGCTTCTGAGAAATTCCAAGCAAAAACTAATTGAAAAATAAACACTTGTCTGATAATAGCTCAGCTCACAAAACACACCTTACTTTAGTTCTGTAACTAAACTTATCTTTCTGCTCCGCCGCTTCAAATGCCTATAAATGTAATTTAACCCCAGATAACGCTTCTGAACCCTGTAGGTGTAGATACTTACCTATAGAAAAGTTAGATTGACACACAAACTCGGTTAAATCCTTACTGGCGCTGTCCCAAGCTTATCACTATTTATTGGTTACGGCTCTAAGCCCAAGCTCCTTTAGTATTGCACCTTTGCAATTTATAGAACCCGAGTGGGTTGTATACTAGGGTTTCCAACCAATCGTGGAAACATCAGGTATTCAGCATGGAGTTACAAACATACACACAACCTGCTATAATCCTTTTGCTTCGTCGATGCACATTCATATTATATTTAAGGAAATACGCTTACGGGTTGTGAGTACTACACATCTGACCTTTGTGTAAAGCATTATCATTTCACCGATAAGGTCAGTGAGGAGTGCGTAGAAACATCAGCAATTCAGGATGAAGCTAATAAATTAATAGATCGTTGAACTCAGGAATTACTCTGACTAATTAAATTAAAAGAATTGGCACAGGAAAGAGATGCTTGCAAAATTCAGGAGCAAATTCCGACAGAGCTGTAAACTTTCATGTACGTGCCTGCTCGTCCGCACGTATTCTCTTGGATTCCGCTCGGAGTAATTTTGAAGCCTTTTGGAAGAGTAGTGCTCCTAAAGGAAATATTAAGTAATATATTTGTCGTTCTATCTGTCGGTCTTGTTTTCACGCTTTATCGGTTGATCGGAATTTTGATTAAATCTGATACATGTAAATGACCTGTATGACCTAACAGGTTATAGTCTAGGTAGTTCTGGGATGATCACCGATGTTCAGGCAGCTAAAGCCGCGGGTGAAAACTAATAACAAGTATTTGGAAAACAATATTGTTCCGTAGAGCAAAAAAAATAACATATCAAAGATAGCGTTTATTTATCTGCGTCCCATATCTAGGTTAATTTCAGCGGTTCTATCAAAATTCTCCCAATCTTCTTTGTTCCTAATAGTTACGGGGGCATCGAACTGATAATAATTGTGTCACCTGCGGCGCGGGCGCGTTATTTTTGTTATTAAACAATCATAGCGGCTTTTGTAGGACAAAGTGTTTATTTTAACTGATAATTATGTCTGTCTGCTTTATTCTGAAATAACACACACGTGAAAGTCTGTCTGTTATTTACAGCCATTCTAGTATACTAATAATATTGGCCCTTTCTGTTTAGCCTCTGAGCATAGGCCTCTCTCCAATCGTTCAGAATTCTGCGCAACTGTTATCCAATTCTCACGGAAGTTATCCAGCTCCTCCCGCTAATTGGTGAGGTCTGTCACAGTGCTATCTGTTGTTGAAAGAAAGACTCCTTAATGTCAAACATTTCCTTGGGTTACCTGTGTCAGTATCAATCACTTTGACATAAGTTTCACAAGTCTTGTATCATACTAAATCTACCTCTAGTTATCATCTGTCAATAACAAAACAATAATTGGCTATCATAAATTATTGGGGGGTCGGCGCATGTATTCTTCCATATTTTTTCTATTTCTCGTAATCTCAGCAGTCTCCAAACTCGTCTCATAGAATCATTGATAAATAAATGACGCACCTCCTATAATAATATTTCCATTATCAAACATAATCCAGATACCTTTCACTACATTGACGTAATGTATGTTATCTGTTACAAATCGTGCTATTGGCTCAATGCTTTTAATGTTTTCAGTAATCTGAGTAGGAAGTGAAGTATGAATTGTTTAATATCAGACTACCAGATATGCGGTAGGTGCAACGTTGAAGGATGTTATGGCTTCCCACTTATTAACACATAAATAGAGGCTGTATCCATACTAAAATTTAAAAATGGGTAAGGAACTGTGTATTTGTATTGTCTGTTATGTTTTGTTATGCGACACTACGGACTTCGATCTGACCCAGGACCGACTTTAGGATTTTTTAACACATTACAAGGTTCCCGTAGGATAATTTCCGACCCCCACGCTAGTTACTCAATGAAAGAAGCTTGTATTTCATAGGCTCGTAAAGTTAGCCTGACTAATTAGGGTGACTATATTTATTTTCCTAATGAGACCCGTCTTACTTCGAATTTTGGCCCCCGAGATTTTCGTATTCGTGTCTCGTTCAAAATTCACTTGTCCTTTGAGACACCTCGACTCCGAGGAATGGTTAGGTCCCCCTCAGCTTAAGTAGCCATCTTTAGTCTCCCCTAGGCCCCAGGGTGCTGACCTTTTTTAATAATGTTTTTTGCATTTTGATCAACCGACACAAACTAGCAGATAGCTATAACAGCTCTAACTTAAATTAATCTGAACATTTTGAACACACTGTGTTAAAACAATAGAGTAGGATATTCCAAAACTGTCTTCGGGATTAATGGAACGAAAAATAAATAATTAACGAATGACGCACGACGAAATCCGATCTTCATTAGACTCCGTTCCATATTCGGCGCGTCCTTGTTCGAACTTGACCTACACTCACCTGTAAATCTATCACTACAACATAAAATATTAAGTTCATTGGCCGTCTAATAAGTAGAAAATAATGGCCACCCCAATCGCGTGCCAGCTCACATATCCCCGGAGTTGCGTCAATCGATTGCGCAAGATTTATTTGGCAGCTAACGCAATCTAAAATGTCCCAATTTACTGCCACACTTGAGACGAGTTCAGTGCAGTTTTGTCAATTGGTTAATTTGGATTGTTTGGAGAGAGATTATTTCCCCATAAATTCTGAAAGGGAATGGTTTGCCTTCATAACGTCTGTCGAGGCAACATTTTGACTTCCTTCAATGTCACAATTACTGTACATAAGACATCCACAGAATTTGTATCTCTACCTAGTATAAAACTTGGTACAAGATGTTGGTCACTATAGTTTAATCAAAACACCTGCTTTATATTATACAAGAAAATTCTAACCGTTATCTGTATTGTATCTGAATCATCTGAGTTTGGTGGTAACAATAAGGATTACACATGTACTGTATATCACAAACATGAACTAGAATAGTCAGTTCCTGCTAATTTTTGTATTGAAGTTATCCTTATTTTTGTCCCATAGCTTGGCAAAGGTATTCTCCATAGCCATCCACGCTTTCCTATGTGCGAAATTGGTATGTCCCAAAAATATTCATACCGTATTTTATCTTTATACCTTAACTAGCTTTGGCCCGCGACTTCGTTCGCGTGGAATAGTGACTTCCGGCAGATTTTTGGTTTGACCCACATTGCTGACTCTTGGCCAATAGATGGCGCAGTCTGTCCGGAATAAATTTATTTTTTTGTAATAAAACTATCCTATGTCTTTTCTCAAGTTCCATACTATGTCTGTACCA
This sequence comes from Xestia c-nigrum, assembly GCA_916618015.1. Classification (NCBI taxonomy): domain Eukaryota; kingdom Metazoa; phylum Arthropoda; class Insecta; order Lepidoptera; family Noctuidae; genus Xestia; species Xestia c-nigrum. Next base: position 3,287,529 of record OU745245.1, on the reverse strand, counting down.
AATTTCACACAAATCGGTTCAGTAGTTTAGGCGTGAAGCAAAGACAGACAGACAGAGTTACTTTCGCATTTATAATATTATATATATATATATATATATATATATATAATATATATAGTTTGGATGAATTGAAACAGTAACACTTCAGCTAAGGTAGGGTCATTGTCAAAACGTTACCGCTCTTGACATTGTGCTCCCGCGAAGGTCGTTAGTGTAATTGTAACGCGTTGTTGACCGACTTTGTGAACCAGCCTCGTAATCATGCAGATTGGATCATTCTCATTCAGCTTTGATTGAAGTTTGCCATTAAAAACTACTTTGGTATTCATGATTGTGTGAATGATAAGAGTACAAACTTTTTGGGGGTTGGTTCACGTTTAGCCATAACATAATCTGCCTAAAAATGCGAGGACACCAGCCTCAGCTGTCTAAGAAAGTGGGCTGAGCAGTAATACAACATGCAGACCTATTGCGGGTTCGTGGATGTCACATGTCTCCGAATCTTTGGTTCCAGGCCTTGCCATTTCTTTCATCGTTTTGAGAAGTTAAGCATTACATTTTCAAGGGAACGATAAATGCAAATCTAGAAAATCTAATCCACGTAGAATATCCGAACGTTATATGCCTTGCTTTGGGCAATGCATAATTTACAAACGTGACACACATTTGCTAGGCCTGTAGTCCTTCCGCTATTAACGATATGAATTGCAACTAGGACAACAATAAAGATGGCTGCCGACACCGTAGAGGATTAGAGGTTTTATGTTTATAGGGCTGCCAGTAGAGCAGTATTGGATACATCTCTTCTTTTTAAAATTTCTTTAAATCATGGAACCTTACTAGATTCCTCCGCCCGTCAGTTTTTGATATAAAATCAAACTTAACTCTCGTATTTGGTCAAGCTTGTCGTTAGCCAATCTTGGCAATCTCCGTATTGCATAATGCATTTTACTTTTTTCCGATACAAATAAAACAAGATTTCATTCATCCAGTACACCATCAATCATAGCGACTGTCGACGTGTCCGTGTGTGATCTCGGAAGAAAATCTCAAGAGCCGATTTGCATGCAAATGCTCCATTATTGACGTGCATTTACTGGTAGCAATTTATCTGACAAAATATTCGAAATCCTCACGATTTCGTGACCGTTGATAAAAAGTCTAGTGAAATATAGAGCCGTCATTCATAAAAATCCGAGAATTGTTCGTTAATTAATTTCATAATTACCGTCAGCCGGTACAATGGCGTGCTATGCCTATGCAAGTGTGCAGCTATGTCGGGCGCCGGTGGTGGTTCGCACAATTAGTGGACGTGTTATAATATATTTATCGTTCCCACCCCGCATGAGAATGCCACTGACAAGTGCATTGCACCGGTTTTTAATGATTTTGTAGATACGGTTCGGTGTCATTGTACGCCTCGTTTGTTTAGGCTTAGTATGCCATAACATTTATGTTTACTATGCAGAGTTGACTGCAGAAGACTATTTGATGTCAACTAATTACCTCTTCTGAATTATCATCGTTAGCAAGATAAGTTTAGAAAGTGATCATGATCCGTTCGTAAAAGGACCTAGGCTGTTCAAAATCGAGTTTAAAAAATGCTGAAAGTGAGAAAGCCTTATTTTTGTTGAGGCGAAAATTGAGCGATTACCAACTTACCGGACAAATCGTATTTTTGGACATAAAGTAAAAGTTTACATCCGGCTTGATCAATGTTATGGAAGCATTAATAAAAGAAAAATATGAATTTAAAACTTTCTAATCTTCATAATTTTCCACATTGATTACCAACCAGGTTGACCTTGTATTGAGAGGGCTCTTGGAATTCGACGCGCACTAAATAGCTGCCTGATGAAACTTGAAGCACGTTTCGAACCTTATGTAAACCTTTTTATAGCAGAAAGCGTTCTATACGACAGATTGCGAGCATCTAGATATCACCCAAGAACGTGAGGTTATTATTGCAAAGGTCGTCTTAACTTTATTACAATGCTATTCTGGACTTGACCTTTGCCTATATCAAGTGCTATTTCCCCAGGTTCTTCCACCGCAGGAAGTTCAGACCTAACATATGGCTTCCTAAAGCGACGTATATAGCATTTTTCTTTGTTTATCTTCATAATAACACATGGTGGTGGCGTGTCGCTATTAAGCCGCTTATTTCGGGGTTGTATGAATTTTACATGGGGCGGTCAACGTGACTCCGTTAGTTCCATCGCTATAAGTGTGGGCCGGAGCAGTGGCGCGCGGGCAGTGCGCGACCGGCCGTGTACCACAACACTGGCTGGCACCGGTGTTTCAAATTCAAATTTAACCAATCACACAAATGGATTACACACAATAGTGCTGTTAACCTGACCTTGGGTTGGAAATTCTACTATTTTTGTTATATTTTCGTCGATATGCCAGTGCGATGCGTTCAGCCGAATCTTCAGGCGCGGCGGGCGACTGTAGGCCGTAAGTTCAACCCCCTTGTCTGTATGTGATGGTATTTGTGCAATACTAACCCTAAATGCATTGTGTTAAGGTCGGATTTCATTGTGAATTGTGGGGGTGTCCCGGGAATTGATTCCGAGGCGCAAGTGTCGCATACTGATATTACTGTAGATGGAAAAGTTTCCCTTTTCGGGTAGTCGCGACTGGAGGTTTATTATGCTAATTGTGGAAGCTGTTGACATTACCAAGTTTGGTTTGTGGTGTACGACCTTCGGGGGGATAAAGGCTGAGCTATAAATAAACTTTGTCTTTGTCATGTCGATCGATTTAAGAAAATAAGCTGATTAATAAATGAGTGTTCAGTTCACCGACTTCCGAATGATGGTTCGAATAACTTCCTTACATTTTTGATGGACAGCCTAACAATTTACGGATCAATAACTCAAAGTACTGTTTTGAACTGATCCAATACAAAAAACATTTTGACATCTTGAAAAATTCGTACTTCAAAGTTGGAATTTCTTTAAACTTTCTGAATTACTCTTGAGTTTATTTGTGTTGATACAGCCCATCTTCCTCATTCAAACTCATTTAGGCAGTCAATTAAAAGTTCGAAAACGTCAATGCTGGAATTTGAATTTATGTTGCAAATAGGTACTTACTGCAATCCTATGCACACGAAGTAAAATTTTCTGAATCTGAGCTTCAAACCTCAAATTCATTCATGTAAGATGGCAGCCATGCAACTGCTATTTTGCGAAAAGTTCATAGGAACTCTGCAGCGTTACTAAAACTGAAACTATTCGAAACGTTTTCAATTGTAGTATTTACTTCAACAACTTCAGAAGTACACGCTATAAACCAAAAAGTTTTATCCAACTTCGACAAATCAAAAACTTCCTAATTGTATCTACAAACGCGATAGACAATAAGGTTCATTGATCACTGAATCTTTTTATTCCACATCCACATCCCACGTGCAATGAGTTTTGGTACAAGACACTGTTTATGAATTTATGAAGTTACTAGCTGACTCGCGCAACTTCGTCTGCGTAAATTGAGATTAAAACTATCCTATCTCTCAAGTTGGATCGAACTGCACATGGTGTGCGAATTTTATTATAATCGGTTAAGTGGTTTAGGAGTCCATTGAGGACAAACATTGTGACACGAGATTTATATATATTAAGATTATAAATTAAAGGATAACGCACCGTGAATCATTTGCGTAGGCGCTGGGTAACGACCCGCGACGTGTCGCGACCCCTTACATCCATTAATATATTATCGATTTTAAATACACGTGGTGGTTTTCAACTAGGTGTTTTACTGCTTCAATTGATAACAAGTATATCGTAACTAGTTCCAGTGTCATGGATGACTTTAAACGAGTATTGCCTGAGCACGCTGTTAGGCGTAATTTAAATTAGATAACATCTTGTTCTTATTTTAGCGAATCCTAAATCAAATGTTGCAAAAAAATTGTGTGGTCTAATACAACAGCTTGATCAATGAATATCTAAGTTTGTTAAATAATAAGTATTATAAGAATATTGTTATTAAATGTTAATTTTAGTGGTGTAAGAGTAGTGATAAGGTACAATGGGGTGGGCGTATCCATGTGGATAAAAACCCTCTATTAAATTTTAAGAAATAAAAAAAATAATAAAACTTGTTCTACCAACAGATGAAAAAAGCGTGAAAGTAACAATTCTAATCCTGTTTAAGTCCTGCTGTTGTTAAGTTTAAGTGTTCTACCATTTCCAACACTGTTTTCATCAAGTCGCCGAAGTTTCATTTGAAAGCCTTCGAATTGGCTTGTTCAAATGTTACTAAAATGAAGTTTCCATGTGCTTTTCAGATAAGGAGAAAGCTCAGACTGTTTTGACTAATTTAATTTCAAATCAAGACTCCGGTGGGACTCTTATTGCTAACTTAGGTCAAGTGAAAAATCTTAGTACGGTCACTCAGGTCGTGTGATCCATCATTGGGTTAATCAGAATTTTGCATGCTCGGTCATTCTCTAATGCGATTCGTTGCACCCAGTCTTCATGTCGCCGGGTCATAAGAAATTATTATGTCGTTTAGTACTCGTTTACGAGCAATTGAATAATGAGGCTTGACTTGACAGTAATTGGCAAATATTTATTATATTGCAAGTGGCCTGTTAGCGTCTCCGGACACATCAACTTTTCCCTGCGGTTAGTAGCATCATCGTTCGGCCAGGATGGATGACTTCAGAGAAGTATCCTTTCAATATCGATCCTTTTGCGACTACTTAGATGCTAAGGGTATAATCGCTTAATCTATTCCAATATAAAAGGGTATCTAAGAACTAGGACAAAGTAATATTTTATTGGCCATAACGAAGACGGAAAAGACTAAAATGTATCGGATGGAGCTTATAGCTGTTCCTGTTGTAAGTTGACAATCTTTGTTGAAGGAACGCTTTGATGGTTATTGCTAGATGCTCCAGCCCTACAGTCATCATCATCTGCCTAGCCTTTTCCCAATTTCGGTTCGGGTCGGCTTCCAATCTAACTAGATGCAGCTGAATACCAATATTTTACATGGAGCAACTGCCTTTCTAATCTCCACAACCCAGTTACAGTGGTTGACAGAGTTTTTGGGCCTGACTACCTGTATCGACGGTCAAAGATGTACAAATAACAGCCGGGACCAAGCGACCTTAGCGAGTTGCAACTACGAGTGGTCATTTCTAAACAAAAAAAACAGCTTGACGTGCATTCCAAAGCACGTAGGAAACTCGGTATGTAAGGTTGATCATCCATCCACAGACCCACCTAGTCAAGCACGGCTTGAACCTAAAAATCGACCCGAGCGGCTGTTATTATTTAGCCACGAGCTCCGCCCTATGATGCTCCAGCTCTACTGTATATAGGTAAAATAAGGTCGTGATCTGGGAGTGGACATAACTATATTTGTGTGATCTTCAAAATGCGGTCTTCGATCACTATGAACTGAGCTGATCACTTAACCTATGCTCTAAATAGCGCATTGGCACCGCTTCCCGTTCTAATTAACGCATGAGAGATAAGTGTAAAGCGTGGGTGATCCTTCTGTAAGCTCTAGAAAACTAAATCTAACTGGATTTTGTGTTGGCTACAGATTATTATATGAACTACGAAAGATCCAGTCTTAATTTAGATGTCCGAAAAGTGTGACTAGTCTTGAAGGTTTTCTGTGAGACCCTGACTATACATCTATTGAACAAATTAAAATTTGACTCAGCGCCTGGACCTTCTAATTTCTCACGCATCTGGCTTGTCTAATAGCGTTCGGGCTTAACCTAATATCTAGTTTAGGCTAGTCCAGTGTCTTACTTTGGTCTTAGTTTAGTCTAGTAGTAGTAGTAGTAGTAAAGACTAGTCCTATTGGATGTATAAACAGAATCTTAGTAATAATCATACCTAGTGCTGTTATGATGATATTATCACCCAACAAATGCTCCAGTAGCGGTTTCTCCATTTCTCTGCGGCCATTGACAGCTGTCATGTTACAAAGCCGTTTCCACTAATGACGTCTACTAACTTCCGTTCTTCCGCAAGTCATTACATAAGTCCTCTTCGCGTTTCAAGTAGAAAAACATTACATACATACGATACTTGGTTATCGAACGTTGTATCAAGCACGCGTCGCCGATAAACTCGGCTGATAACGTACACAACGCTGTAGACTAGGAAAATCCCGATTATTTAAAGGGAAGGAACGATGTGAGGAGGTTACGGTTGTTTTCGTGTTCAAGAAGAATTAAATACGGGCGCTGAAATTAATTGTGCTACTAAGCAATCACACTGGATCTAGATCATTATGTAAAATTAACGTCAACTGTCAACGTGGCACGGTGAAAAACCACCCACCTAAGACTAAACTTGACTTGGCTCGACCAGTGCTCTTTGTAATCGTTTTGAGAATCGTTTAGTTTACTATGCATGTATCGTTTCTGAAGTTTTTGAAGCAGTTCAGAAGTGTTATCGATGGTGTTTATGCTCTCACAGATAGTTATCGTTTTATCTGATAGTATTTATTAATATTTGGTTTGTTAGAAGCGTTAAATCTATGTTTTTATTACTTTTTAAGAAGCTGTTAGAGCTCCCATATCATAACAAACATACACTTCTTGGTGAAAATTACTATAATCATAAAAGTTCGTGATAGCAACTTTTATGGTCAGCTACCATGAACATTACTCGTGTTGGCTCGTAACTAATTACCACTGGTTGTATCGTCTGATATTAATATGTTTAATGTTTGTAAACATTTTATTAAATAATTATAGAGATAACGTAATGGAGCATTTGGAAACTTGTTAGATGATAAAGCCAGTATATTGGTTACGGAGGAAAAGAGGTACCTGGCTTTTTGAATAATTAAAAGTCCCATTTCCTTATCGCCATTTTATCTCGTCTTGTTGTCCGGACCCCTTTGGCTTCTCACTTTCCGAGTCCCTTTTAAATCCATGTCTTGACTATGCTGATAATCTAGTCGGAATAATGTTTATGAGTTTCGAGGTTTAAATGCAACCAAAATAGCTGATCTTGATATACATTACAAAATGTCACATTGCAAACTCGCGATCTGGCCGCGTAACACAGTCCCAAAATCCACACGGTTGAATTCGTTGGCAACAGCTGGCTTCAAAATATGCAACGTGGTAGCAAATCCCAATTGATCAATGCATTCGTCCCGTTGTCAAGAGAACCGTTGTTATGCGCCACTGTTTTTTTCTGCCTCATATTCAGGCAAAGGTACAATGTTCTACAGGTTAGACCATGTGACAGCTGACGTCATATCGTTGTTAGGCGACCGTATTGTTATATTAACAGCTGTAGAACTGCAAAATTTTGGAGCCTTTAAAATAAATTAAGGAGATCGTATGTGTGCGGAAAACGTGGATGTAAAACTGAACGAAGGTAACAAAAATGATGTATAGGGAACTTGCAGTAAAGAAGTTGATGAAGTTCCTAGCAATGAGGTAATAACCTGCCAAGAGGTTATGCGAATCGATGACCCAGATCATAATATTGATGTACGAAATTTTCGTGAATCAGTTGGGTTTCAGAACGTTGTAAGAGTGCATGAGAGTTTCACAGTGTTCAGCCTAGAATAGAAAAGTTAATTTGTGTGCAATAAAAACAAAAATTCCATCACATGAAATTATAATTAAGCGAGCTGCATTTTTGAACAACATGTAGCATAGGCCGAGGTCAAACAATATTTTAGCCAAAAGTTAATTTTCTTAAAAATGTTTTAAGTAATCCGTTTCATATGCAAAATATGAAGTTTATGCGAACGTAAGGAGTTGCTTCGTGTTTTGTAGCCTATTTTAATTCGCGTGTCCTTAAGTTGAGCAAAAACAGTGTTTTAGCGAAATTCCCAGGTGCGCTTTTAGATTGGATTGGCTCATTCAGTTTTTACGGTTAATAACAGTCGTTCTGCTAAATTACTGTTCATAGTTAGGCGTTACTTTCAAGTAATTGGTATCGTGGGTGGCTGATGTATTATTTAGAAAACGTGCCCGTGCAGAAGCTTTTATTAAAGTTAAAGCTCATCATTTTATCGGTCGACTGCTGTTTATTTTTATTGGCCACCCCTTTGGCCGAGCTTATGGGAAAAGGCACAGCTGATGCAAACAGAATGTCAAGTTCAACCCTAAAATTTTCGTCATTACGGAACTTATTCACCCTTCGACCCTTCTTAACACCCCACTGCCAAGTTCACAACCCTAAACTGTCACAAGTCACAACTATCGATTAGTCACATAAAAGCTCGTGACGTCATTTCGCAGTAAATGTTTCATTAGACGTGGGGACAATAATGGGTCCTATTATTTTCCAATTTTAGTCGATTGTCCAATGGATTGATAGACGCAATCGATCTGCCGGTATCCAGTAGTTTTTCATGCCAGTACACCGTAAGCCGTTGGCTTGCTTAGGTTTTCTATCATATTAGGTAGCTGATCGCCTAGTTCTTGTATTATCTGTATCTTGGTTTTTGTTGTGGCTGTTTGGATAGAATTCGTTGGTGTATTCAAAAATTTTGTTTGATTGACCTGAAATTCTTTGTTGCATTCAGATGTGCGGTTTTGTGTTTACAAGTCTCCTTTGTAAGATTAAGTCAAATGTTAATGTTGAAGCTTTCTAAGCTATTGTGCTGTGTGTGATGTTTGTCTTTAACAAGACTGATTGGACAATACTAGATAATTTTATTAAAAATTAAAGTGTACATAAAAATCGAATCGATTTCGAATGGCAATTCGTAAACTCTGTTCTCGAATGAAACGAGTCTGTGCGCCGTTTAAACCTTACCGGGTCACTGAATACGACCACTTTTGATGCAAATTTCGATTTAAATAGTATGTGAACTATTTCGTTTACCAATAAGGTGGATATGTGTTTTCACCTTCACACACGGCCGTGCCTGGCGCGTGCGTCACGGTTCATTGCCTTGACTACGGAAAGAGATCCTAATATGGCGAGCGGCGCAGGATTGCCTTGCGCCGACGCAAACTGAACTCATTCCGGACAATCAGTCTATCAGAGCAGCACATATCATGTAATGGATAAATAGACGAATGATATAAACAAACAAACATCGGCAAAATGTGCTGTTCGTGGTTGAGATGTCGAAGGCGCGTCGCCGATTCGACGGAAAACAATGAACCGATGGAAGCTTTTGAGAAATCTGAATCGCCTGTTGAAGAGGCGTCGGAAGAGGAACAAAAGACGAAGTCACGTAAGGCCTGTTCATATCCGCACCTCTATTGCGTTCCTACATCCCATAACGTTACGCTTTTTGCACATTTTTGGACTTTTCTTTCCCGTCTAGATTTAAGTATTACGTCAGTATGATTCACAGACATGTTAGGCATTGTATGGACGAATATAGACAAAGTAATGTCTTTGCATGACGAGTGTTCTGCTTGCGATGTTTTAGTCGAAAATTGCGTGACTTCAAATGTTTATGAGCTGCTTTTAAGGCTTGAGATATTGCCTGTTAATAAGGCTGTTAAAGCTTAAGCGATTCGAAATAGTTTTGGACCAGTTTCTGTTTTATTTGGATGAAAACCTTGTAAAATATTAAGACACAAGGTCTTTTTTCGTATAATCCTTAACACTTTAAACATCGAAACAGGCTAAAGATTAACACACATTTCTATAGCTTTGCATATCATAAACCATTTGTATTGTATGCGAAATATTTGCATGCCATTTATGACGTTGTGGGCGATAATGCTTTTAATGCAATATTCCAAGCCAAAGCAAGGCTTTCCTTTAAGGATTAATCAACCTGCAATATTATAAACAACAAGCATTGTTTTAAGCGTGCTGAAAAAACACAAGTTTTATTGTATAGTAAATGTTTGATATCAAGGTAAAACAACGTCATTTGTTCGATTTCTTTGTGTGATAACTTAAAACGCCAGATGTCAGTTAGATGGCTAACTTTAAAATTATGATTATCTTAAATATAACTTGTTTTTTTTTTATACGAAGGTAACGTATATAGGCAGCATTCTGGTAGAATCTTTATAGCAAACACGTGTGGATTAGTTCGCTTGCTCTAGTTTCCCTACAGCAAAGACCCCGGTACTTTTTTATTCTGTGCCCCGGTCTAATTTCAAGACCACCTCTTCTGTTCCATATTTAACAAGCTTGTCATTGTCAACAGCGCCGTCCCGAGTGACACGCAACAACCAAATGCGACTGTCGAACGCGGCCGGCGCGTACACGAACGGGCACGGCGGCGACACGACCGGACGGCGCGGCGCCGAGAACGTGCCGCCGCCCATGCAGCCGGCACAGGCCACGGTTACCAACACTAGGATTACGCAGCAGGTAAGAGGAACCTCTTGAAACTGAGGAATACGCGGAAATCCGGTATATAGATGTGTATATTTTAGAACTGAAGATTCGAAAACTTAGGACATACGTCAACCCGGTTTGGACCATCTTACCGAGCGAAAGCCTATATTAAAGTCTAAAGGCGGAGACTGGTTCATGAACCACTGGAAACCAACCCGGAAAGGAGCATCACGTCAAAGCTGCATCGCCAGACCAGCATTGAAAAAGAGCAATTTGTTCCATTCTAGACCATTAACGTAGTATTCAGGGAAGATTATTTCACCAGGATTCCGCTGTGTTAGGATCGGTCTTGTAGAACCAATGACAGTGTAAAGCAGTAAGACGTATGCTATATAATTTTGGTTCTTGCGACTTACCGATCTCGATTTGAACAAATCTAGGACTCACACCGTCATCCATATTATACTCCAATCCATCCCAACCAACGTGCATATCGGTCTCAACCCCCTCGCCGCTGATGTAACACATAAAATAACCAATACGTAGATGAAGAACCTTAATCCCTGTGCTAAGCCCAGTCCTACCTCCTCCCGATCGTTTCACAGCAGCCCCCGTCAGGCGGTCGGTCGCGCGCCGGCAGTACACCAAGCGCCGCGTCAGTGCCGCAGGGTCTGCAACAGAACTCGCCCTACATGCCTCATCTGCAACGGAGAATGCATAATGTTAAAGAGGTTCCTGAATTCCTTTCCAATATCCCACATAGTTAACCTTTCTAAGGGCATTCGCCCTACAACATTGGTAGCCATTACATCACGAGAAGCCCGTAACCATAACTGTTATGGAATAAAAAAAATTGACGTTCTCACTTGGTGTCTCGTGTCCCTTGTGCAGTTCACAGCGACGAGCGTGGCGGGTAGCGGCGGCGTGGCGCGGCCGGCGGGCGTGTCGTCCACGGCGTCGGTGCCGCACGCGGTGGCGTCCGGCGCCGTGCGACGCTCCAACGTCGTCAAGGAGGTGGAGCGCCTCAAGGAGAACCGCGAGAAGCGACGCCAGAGGCAGGCCGAGCTTAAGGAGGAGAAGGTATCAACAAAAACGTTTTAAACATTTCATCATTATCATCCACAACCTGATGAACCCACTGCTGGGTAAAGGCCTCTCTTAGCTTAAAGCTTTAGGTATTGAATAATTCTTTGAAGTAGATTTTACACAGTATTTTTTTATATTAACTGCCTAGACCTAACTTTTTCGGGTTTTGTTCTGAGGGTTAGTCAGATAGAAGTTGTTGGGAGTCCTACAAGCAATTTTACTATAGCAGATTACTATAACATAAAAAAAAAAATTATATATATATATATTTGAATTGAAAAAAGAACAAAAATATACTTAAAGTGATTAGATACTGAAACTGGGTGGCACAATAAACGTTTCAACTATACTGCCGCTGCCGATACCTATCCTACTATCCTACTAACATTATAAATGCGAAAGTTTGTAAGTATGGATGTATGGATGTATGGATGTTTGTTACTCTTTCACGCAAAAACTACTGAACGGATTTGGATCAAATTTAGCACACAGATAGTTTATTACCTGGATTAACACATAGGATACTTTTTATCCCGGTAATAAGATCCCGTGGGATAATTTCAAACTTCACGCGGGCGAAGCCGCTGGCAGAAGCTAGTATTAAATAAAAGAGTGCTGTCATCCCAACCTAACAGCGTACAACTTGGGCCATCAAATGAAATCTATCTTAGTTGCTTTGGATTCTATGAGTTTCCATATATTTGTGATAAATTTATAAAATCCTGTAAAAAGACACACTAAAGAAACAAAAATATTTTTAAACTAAACGGTATTTAATTTTCTTTAATTACTAGGAAGCCCTAATGAACATGGACCCCGGCAATCCGAACTGGGAGTTCCTAGCCATGATCCGCGAGTACCAGAACAGCATCGAGTTCCGGCCGCTGACTGGCAACGAACCCGTGGAAGACCATCAGATCACCGTCTGCGTCAGGAAGAGGCCGCTTAATAAGAAGGAAAATGTGAAAAAGGAGGTTTGTCTTAAAATAATACATTTTTTTATCACCTAAAGAGTTTTCTGTGACAAAAGCCAGCCTGGAAACTGCTTAAAGAATTCGGATGCACAGAAATACAATCAGTCCTTGGCAAAGTTTACATTTATTTGCGTTCTGCAGTGTTTATAGTTCCGTTCAAACTTCAGATCGTCACTCGCAGCTAACTTCTGAGCCGCCATAGATTATTTAGAAGCGCCATAATTTCGTAGAACTACAAGTGTAAAATAAGCTTAAAGCTTAGACAAATTTTTGACCCTTGTAAGACTGTACTATCCTAATTGAAGATTGGCGGAGTTGGAACATTAATTATAAAAGTATATTCCAGGTGGACGTAATCAGCGTGCCGACAAAGGACCAGATGATCGTGCACGAGCCCAAGAACAAGGTGGACCTCACTAAGTACCTCGAGAACCAGAAGTTCCGCTTCGACTACGCTTTCGACGACACCTGCACCAATGAAGTTGTTTACAAGTTAGTATTGCAGCTACGGAGTGTTATTGAGAACCATACATTAAAATTCTTCATTAATTGATTTGTTTAAAACCTGACTGAATGTTTTATTTATTTAAACGAAACATTGAGGGCTATTTTAAGTCTTATCAGTACGGAGCGACCCTGTAGTATCAACGTTGATAACGACCTTCTCGCAAACTTGCGATCGCTAAATAATAACGTAAAATTTGGTTGGTAGAAACGCAAGTCTGTACACCCACGATGCGTTTGTTAATAACGAGACTGCCTTTAACATAGTACACTTATATGATTGTGTGGGTAAAGCGGGTTTACTTAGAAGAATGAAAGCCTGTCTCAAAAATGTTGTTAATATCAGTAGATCTTGCACAACCAATGCTTCTTGGGCTATTTGTGGTGCTTGTGATATTATCTTTTTTAGTAAACCGGGTTTTTTGGGGTTTACAAAGGTGCGGTTATTTCATAAAATCTAAAAGCCCGGCTTGGACTGACCCTCTTATCATATAACAGTGCGGGCAGTTGTGCACTGGGAATATGAAATGTATAAATGTAATTTATGATATTTGCAGATATACGGCAAAGCCGTTAGTGCAGACGATATTCGAGGGCGGCATGGCGACGTGCTTCGCGTACGGACAGACCGGCTCCGGCAAGACGCATACCATGGGTGGCGACTTCCAGGTAACATCATCCTTGCATTCCTTTCGAAACTTCTACATTTAAATGAAATTTCAACTTTCTACGTAGGAAACAAGTTTTAATCTCACTTGCTGTGTTTTTGTAGTGTTATTCGTCTCGACCGTTCTTATAGAAGCTTATTAAATGTATAATGTTGTGTTCCAGGGCAAAACTCAAGACTGCAAAAAGGGTATCTACGCGATGGCGGCGCGCGACGTGTTCGCGTATCTCAAGTCGCCCAAGTACAAGCCGCTCAACCTCATCGTGTCCGCGTCCTTCTTCGAAATATACTCCGGCAAGGTAAACACTACTTTCAACTGTTCTCTGAACCTAAAATATTAGCGACCTAACTACGCTAAGGTGGACGTGGGGTGAGGATTGTATCACCTGTTCGTCGGACTACAAATTGATTAGCTTTTGTTGTAAAGGACTATGAGACCACAATAAACAGGGCGCAGATATAATGCATACAATTCTACCTAGTTTTAGTCTGGAATGAACTTCCAACCTTTCAGACAGGTAAAAATAATTGAGGAAACTTTAAGACTGCACTCTACCCTGCATTACAGATTCTTCTTTCCGTATTTTAATTCTCTCGAGTCGAATTTTAGTGTAATATAATTTAGTAAGCTGGTTGTGTGGTACATTGCAGGTGTTCGACCTGCTGGCGGACAAGGCGAAGCTGCGAGTGTTGGAGGACGGCAAGCAGCAGGTACAGATCGTGGGACTCACGGAGAAGGTCGTGGACAACGTGGACGAGGTGCTCAAGCTTATACAGCACGGGAACGCCGCCAGGACTTCCGGACAGGTACCGCATATTTACTCACACCTAAAATAACTTTTATTTTAAGTAGAACTTCATTTTCAGCTAAGGAAGAGTTGCACATGAAACTCGACAGTATGTTTGTCTAACACATTATAAAACTAAGGAAGACGGGTATTTATCGCGAATTTACCTTTAATTTAATCCCGACGTTTCGACCGGATTGCACCAGCCGTGATGTTTGTCTAAATAAGTTTATACCCATGGATCTCACGAATGACAATTTTGCCTTGTGAATCAGATGAAATTTGTATGGTGTTGACACTGGTTAGCGGATGGTTCAAAGCAGAATCTCAATGTTAACGCCATTATACTAGTTTGAAATTCCGTGTTTCGTAATACTGTTGAAACTACCCAATGTCATTGTCATGTATTACTTACTGCAATCTTGGTCACTTCTTGTCTAATCTATTTTAAATTGCTAATGATTTGTTACGATCATTTAGTAAGATGTGTGATGTTTGTTGTGTTCCAGACGTCTGCGAACTCGAACTCGTCCCGGTCGCACGCCGTGTTCCAGATCGTAGTCCGGTCTCCCGGCATGCATCGCGTACACGGGAAGTTCTCTCTCATCGACCTGGCGGGCAACGAGCGAGGTGCCGACACCTCCTCCGCCAACCGGCAGACGCGTATGTATAGCCTGACACTCTAACATATTATTAAACATAAAAAAGTTGTAACTACATTATGTTTTACCACTATTATCAAGGCTATTCTTCATTTCGTTGTAGATTTAGCACATTTTTGCTTGTTTTTATCAATAGGCATGAGGACAGTATAATAGTATATTTTATAACGATGGACTAAACGAAGCCATTATATACCCGAGGTGGTTTGACTCCCGAGCTTGCGAGGGAGGCAATGAAAGCGAGGGTATATTATATTGGCGTTTAGTCTCGAGGTGCAAACTGTACTTTTTTCACTTCGAGTACGAGAAAAATAGTCATTTAAAACTGAACAAATTTACACTCGACAAAAATTCTGAACTGAGCGGTCAGTTTTTCTTCTATCAGGTCAGTCACAGATTAACCATTGAAAACACAAAACTTGCTCTCAACATTTTCGCAATGAAGCTGATTCACACTCCACAGATAATTAGTATCTACATTACTGCAGCGGCTAACAGCAGAGGCATTGCTTTTCAAAATCAAAGATGCACACAAACAACCATAATTTTATTTTTTCTCGCGTCGAAGTGTTCATTTGTTTTTTTTTTTTTCAATAAACCGCTTTCTATTTGCATGCCAATTCTAAATTTAAATAAAACCTTTTACAAGTTCCTCTTTTGTGACCATGTTTCAGAGTAAAAGATCGTTCCATTTTTAAATTACTTTTTACTCCCTAGTGAATAAACGGTCACTTTAATCCCGCTTCGTAGGGCTATAACGGCGTATTTTTAGAGCATGAGAAGTGAAAAAATAATTACAATTATATTTAGTCCGTCAGTTAGAGTATTGGAAAATAATGAAAAAAAAAAATATTAATCAATGAATATTGGAAAAGTTAAACGCAAAAAAAGCGTCGTATCTTTGTCAATTTTGATTTACGTAATAAAAGAAAAATAGGGTAAGTACGTATCAAAATCCCGAATTTTAAAATACCGGTGGACGATATCCCGAAAAATGAAACGCCGAATGGTTGTTTGGTTGAAAGTTTAAAATCCCGAAAGTTTAAAATCCTGAAGTTTAAAAACGCAAAGTTTTAAATCCCAAAAGCAATAAAAGTTTAAAATCCCGAAGTTTATAATCCCGTAGTTCAAAATCCTGAAATTGTCACCGTTTTCGAGAAAAACGCTTTTTCTAAACCTAAACTCAAAAAACTTAAAAGTTATCTAGCAAGCAGCACGCTTGCAGCAGGCATGCAGCAAACATGCAACAAGCAAGCAGCAAGCATGCAGTAGGCAAGGTTTCTGTCACGGCTCCGGCGCTGCGGGGCTCCGGCGGTCCCACGCGAGCTTATCGTCAGAGGTTCCTGCTCCTCAGGTCGCGCCCGCCTGCCCCTCCGCGCCTACAAGGGCTTAACTTACACTGTAGGGGTAGGGCAGGAAAGACTACGTGGAGCCGGTTTTGCAGCGACTCATTTCTGTCACAAAATTTGTGCTTATAGAAAACCAAAACCGTCCATTTGGGATTTTGTCCATGAGCGATTTAGTCCTTTCGGGCATTTGAACATCTGTATTTTGTGTTTCGATATAACGACTATCGGCATTTAATTTTCTTGGTATTTTGAATTTCTATGTAGGTATTATGAACTTTCGGGATTTTGATACGTACCCAAAAAATACGGGTCAATATTTTTTGAAAATCTAAATGACGAAATAATTCGATTTTTTTGTCGTCAACCCTATTCTGGGCGACACCTGTTTGCCTTATGAGCGGGCCTAACGGCAGGATCAATTCTGATTTCCCCCCTCGCATCTCGCCACACCCGCATTAGTACGGATAACACTCGCGGCGGCGCCACGATGCGCAACGCACGGAACGTAGTTATCAAGTATTTAGCGGGCAGTGCGCTGCATAGTATATGCAAAACAATAAATAAAACCACTTTTTTCCTAATTTATTTTTGTTCACCTTCTATACAGAGCATTGGATCTGGGTCTTTCGGGCGAAAGTTGGCGCCCGGGACAATTTTTGATTTTTCCGTCATTGGTGTTGTTTTCATGGTTTTTGGGGTAACTGATTACGAAAATGAAGACAAGAAGAAAATTCAAGATGGCGCCCAGGAAAGTTTTAGGTTTTTCCGTCAAGGGTGTTGGGGGCTTTAAGGCTTATGGCTTATAAGGCTTGGACTTTCTTTTTGACCTCAATTTCGTAATCAGCGACCCCAAAAACCGTGAAAACGACACCAATGACGGAAAAATCAAAAATTTTCCTGGGCGTCATCTTACATGAGTGATAATATTTTATCTAGTTGATGGTTCAGTAATACGCACCAAAAAAAAAATAGAAACCAAAATTGTTGAAAAAAAAAGTAACTTTGTGACGATTTTCTATCGAGAAAATTTTATCCTATTATATTTTCCTCAGACCCAACCTTCTCATTTATAATGAAGTTTCCTGACGTTTTGTTTTCCTATTTGAACATGATTTACTACTGTAAAAATCTAATCTAAGATTGAAGATTTTGCTTTAGGCCCGCCAAAGTTGTATATTAAATTTCAACACCGAAACCTCGTTATTCTCAAAAATATAAAAAATACAAACATTTTTCACATTTATTCATAAAATGGTAGCGACAAACTAACTATGAAAGGTTTTTTCTTTCTCCGACAGGCATGGAAAGTGCAGAAATAAACAAATCCCTACTGGCACTGAAAGAATGTATCCGAGCGCTCGGCATGAAGGGCCAGAACCACCTGCCGTTCCGCGTGTCGAAGTTGACGCAAGTACTGCGCGACAGCTTCATCGGCGACAAGTCGCGCACCTGCATGATCGCCATGATCTCACCCGCCATGTCCTCCTGCGAACACTCGCTCAACACTCTGCGCTACGCCGACAGAGTCAAGGAGCTCGGGACTGCCGACCCGGCGCGACGTGCAGACGAGCCCAGCGCCGACGTCGACATGGAGCCTGCACACGACCTGGCGCAGCTCCGCTCGCTCAATGTAAGTGTTACAACACAATGTGTGTTGTGTGTCACAGCAGCAGACGAGCCCAGCGCCGACGTCGACATGGAGCCTGCACACGACCTGGCGCAGCTCCGCTCGCTCAATGTAAGTGTTACAACACAATGTGTGTTGTGTGTCACACCAGCAGACGAGCCCAGCGCCGACGTCGACATGGAGCCTGCACACGACCTGGCGCAGCTCCGCTCGCTCAATGTAAGTGTTACAACACAATGTGTGTTGTGTGTCACACCAGCAGACGAGCCCAGCGCCGACGTCGACATGGAGCCTGCACACGACCTGGCGCAGCTCCGCTCGCTCAATGTAAGTGTTACAACACAATGTGTGTTGTGTGTCACACCAGCAGACGAGCCCAGCGCCGACGTCGACATGGAGCCTGCACACGACCTGGCGCAGCTCCGCTCGCTCAATGTAAGTGTTACAACACAATGTGTGTTGTGTGTCACACCAGCAGACGAGCCCAGCGCCGACGTCGACATGGAGCCTGCACACGACCTGGCGCAGCTCCGCTCGCTCAATGTAAGTGTTACAACACAATGTGTGTTGTGTGTCACACCAGCAGACGAGCCCAGCGCCGACGTCGACATGGAGCCTGCACACGACCTGGCGCAGCTCCGCTCGCTCAATGTAAGTGTTACAACACAATGTGTGTTGTGTGTCACACCAGCAGACGAGCCCAGCGCCGACGTCGACATGGAGCCTGCACACGACCTGGCGCAGCTCCGCTCGCTCAATGTAAGTGTTACAACACAATGTGTGTTGTGTGTCACACCAGCAGACGAGCCCAGCGCCGACGTCGACATGGAGCCTGCACACGACCTGGCGCAGCTCCGCTCGCTCAATGTAAGTGTTACAACACAATGTGTGTTGTGTGTCACACCAGCAGACGAGCCCAGCGCCGACGTCGACATGGAGCCTGCACACGACCTGGCGCAGCTCCGCTCGCTCAATGTAAGTGTTACAACACAATGTGTGTTGTGTGTCACACCAGCAGACGAGCCCAGCGCCGACGTCGACATGGAGCCTGCACACGACCTGGCGCAGCTCCGCTCGCTCAATGTAAGTGTTACAACACAATGTGTGTTGTGTGTCACACCAGCAGACGAGCCCAGCGCCGACGTGGACATGGAGCCTGCACACGACCTGGCGCAGCTCCGCTCGCTCAATGTAAGTGTTACAACACAATGTGTGTTGTGTGTCACACCAGCAGACGAGCCCAGCGCCGACGTCGACATGGAGCCTGCACACGACCTGGCGCAGCTCCGCTCGCTCAATGTAAGTGTTACAACACAATGTGTGTTGTGTGTCACACCAGCAGACGAGCCCAGCGCCGACGTCGACATGGAGCCTGCACACGACCTGGCGCAGCTCCGCTCGCTCAATGTAAGTGTTACAACACAATGTGTGTTGTGTGTCACACCAGCAGACGAGCCCAGCGCCGACGTCGACATGGAGCCTGCACACGACCTGGCGCAGCTCCGCTCGCTCAATGTAAGTGTTACAACACAATGTGTGTTGTGTGTCACACCAGCAGACGAGCCCAGCGCCGACGTCGACATGGAGCCTGCACACGACCTGGCGCAGCTCCGCTCGCTCAATGTAAGTGTTACAACACAATGTGTGTTGTGTGTCACACCAGCAGACGAGCCCAGCGCCGACGTCGACATGGAGCCTGCACACGACCTGGCGCAGCTCCGCTCGCTCAATGTAAGTGTTACAACACAATGTGTGTTGTGTGTCACACCAGCAGACGAGCCCAGCGCCGACGTCGACATGGAGCCTGCACACGACCTGGCGCAGCTCCGCTCGCTCAATGTAAGTGTTACAACACAATGTGTGTTGTGTGTCACACCAGCAGACGAGCCCAGCGCCGACGTCGACATGGAGCCTGCACACGACCTGGCGCAGCTCCGCTCGCTCAATGTAAGTGTTACAACACAATGTGTGTTGTGTGTCACACCAGCAGACGAGCCCAGCGCCGACGTCGACATGGAGCCTGCACACGACCTGGCGCAGCTCCGCTCGCTCAATGTAAGTGTTACAACACAATGTGTGTTGTGTGTCACACCAGCAGACGAGCCCAGCGCCGACGTGGACATGGAGCCTGCACACGACCTGGCGCAGCTCCGCTCGCTCAATGTAAGTGTTACAACACAATGTGTGTTGTGTGTCACACCAGCAGACGAGCCCAGCGCCGACGTCGACATGGAGCCTGCACACGACCTGGCGCAGCTCCGCTCGCTCAATGTAAGTGTTACAACACAATGTGTGTTGTGTGTCACACCAGCAGACGAGCCCAGCGCCGACGTCGACATGGAGCCTGCACACGACCTGGCGCAGCTCCGCTCGCTCAATGTAAGTGTTACAACACAATGTGTGTTGTGTGTCACACCAGCAGACGAGCCCAGCGCCGACGTCGACATGGAGCCTGCACACGACCTGGCGCAGCTCCGCTCGCTCAATGTAAGTGTTACAACACAATGTGTGTTGTGTGTCACACCAGCAGACGAGCCCAGCGCCGACGTCGACATGGAGCCTGCACACGACCTGGCGCAGCTCCGCTCGCTCAATGTAAGTGTTACAACACAATGTGTGTTGTGTGTCACACCAGCAGACGAGCCCAGCGCCGACGTCGACATGGAGCCTGCACACGACCTGGCGCAGCTCCGCTCGCTCAATGTAAGTGTTACAACACAATGTGTGTTGTGTGTCACACCAGCAGACGAGCCCAGCGCCGACGTGGACATGGAGCCTGCACACGACCTGGCGCAGCTCCGCTCGCTCAATGTAAGTGTTACAACACAATGTGTGTTGTGTGTCACACCAGCAGACGAGCCCAGCGCCGACGTCGACATGGAGCCTGCACACGACCTGGCGCAGCTCCGCTCGCTCAATGTAAGTGTTACAACACAATGTGTGTTGTGTGTCACACCAGCAGACGAGCCCAGCGCCGACGTCGACATGGAGCCTGCACACGACCTGGCGCAGCTCCGCTCGCTCAATGTAAGTGTTACAACACAATGTGTGTTGTGTGTCACACCAGCAGACGAGCCCAGCGCCGACGTCGACATGGAGCCTGCACACGACCTGGCGCAGCTCCGCTCGCTCAATGTAAGTGTTACAACACAATGTGTGTTGTGTGTCACACCAGCAGACGAGCCCAGCGCCGACGTCGACATGGAGCCTGCACACGACCTGGCGCAGCTCCGCTCGCTCAATGTAAGTGTTACAACACAATGTGTGTTGTGTGTCACACCAGCAGACGAGCCCAGCGCCGACGTCGACATGGAGCCTGCACACGACCTGGCGCAGCTCCGCTCGCTCAATGTAAGTGTTACAACACAATGTGTGTTGTGTGTCACACCAGCAGACGAGCCCAGCGCCGACGTCGACATGGAGCCTGCACACGACCTGGCGCAGCTCCGCTCGCTCAATGTAAGTGTTACAACACAATGTGTGTTGTGTGTCACACCAGCAGACGAGCCCAGCGCCGACGTCGACATGGAGCCTGCACACGACCTGGCGCAGCTCCGCTCGCTCAATGTAAGTGTTACAACACAATGTGTGTTGTGTGTCACACCAGCAGACGAGCCCAGCGCCGACGTCGACATGGAGCCTGCACACGACCTGGCGCAGCTCCGCTCGCTCAATGTAAGTGTTACAACACAATGTGTGTTGTGTGTCACACCAGCAGACGAGCCCAGCGCCGACGTCGACATGGAGCCTGCACACGACCTGGCGCAGCTCCGCTCGCTCAATGTAAGTGTTACAACACAATGTGTGTTGTGTGTCACACCAGCAGACGAGCCCAGCGCCGACGTCGACATGGAGCCTGCACACGACCTGGCGCAGCTCCGCTCGCTCAATGTAAGTGTTACAACACAATGTGTGTTGTGTGTCACACCAGCAGACGAGCCCAGCGCCGACGTCGACATGGAGCCTGCACACGACCTGGCGCAGCTCCGCTCGCTCAATGTAAGTGTTACAACACAATGTGTGTTGTGTGTCACACCAGCAGACGAGCCCAGCGCCGACGTGGACATGGAGCCTGCACACGACCTGGCGCAGCTCCGCTCGCTCAATGTAAGTGTTACAACACAATGTGTGTTGTGTGTCACACCAGCAGACGAGCCCAGCGCCGACGTCGACATGGAGCCTGCACACGACCTGGCGCAGCTCCGCTCGCTCAATGTAAGTGTTACAACACAATGTGTGTTGTGTGTCACACCAGCAGACGAGCCCAGCGCCGACGTCGACATGGAGCCTGCACACGACCTGGCGCAGCTCCGCTCGCTCAATGTAAGTGTTACAACACAATGTGTGTTGTGTGTCACACCAGCAGACGAGCCCAGCGCCGACGTCGACATGGAGCCTGCACACGACCTGGCGCAGCTCCGCTCGCTCAATGTAAGTGTTACAACACAATGTGTGTTGTGTGTCACACCAGCAGACGAGCCCAGCGCCGACGTGGACATGGAGCCTGCACACGACCTGGCGCAGCTCCGCTCGCTCAATGTAAGTGTTACAACACAATGTGTGTTGTGTGTCACACCAGCAGACGAGCCCAGCGCCGACGTGGACATGGAGCCTGCACACGACCTGGCGCAGCTCCGCTCGCTCAATGTAAGTGTTACAACACAATGTGTGTTGTGTGTCACACCAGCAGACGAGCCCAGCGCCGACGTGGACATGGAGCCTGCACACGACCTGGCGCAGCTCCGCTCGCTCAATGTAAGTGTTACAACACAATGTGTGTTGTGTGTCACACCAGCAGACGAGCCCAGCGCCGACGTCGACATGGAGCCTGCACACGACCTGGCGCAGCTCCGCTCGCTCAATGTAAGTGTTACAACACAATGTGTGTTGTGTGTCACACCAGCAGACGAGCCCAGCGCCGACGTCGACATGGAGCCTGCACACGACCTGGCGCAGCTCCGCTCGCTCAATGTAAGTGTTACAACACAATGTGTGTTGTGTGTCACACCAGCAGACGAGCCCAGCGCCGACGTGGACATGGAGCCTGCACACGACCTGGCGCAGCTCCGCTCGCTCAATGTAAGTGTTACAACACAATGTGTGTTGTGTGTCACACCAGCAGACGAGCCCAGCGCCGACGTCGACATGGAGCCTGCACACGACCTGGCGCAGCTCCGCTCGCTCAATGTAAGTGTTACAACACAATGTGTGTTGTGTGTCACAGCAGCAGACGAGCCCAGCGCCGACGTCGACATGGAGCCTGCACACGACCTGGCGCAGCTCCGCTCGCTCAATGTAAGTGTTACAACACAATGTGTGTTGTGTGTCACACCAGCAGACGAGCCCAGCGCCGACGTCGACATGGAGCCTGCACACGACCTGGCGCAGCTCCGCTCGCTCAATGTAAGTGTTACAACACAATGTGTGTTGTGTGTCACACCAGCAGACGAGCCCAGCGCCGACGTCGACATGGAGCCTGCACACGACCTGGCGCAGCTCCGCTCGCTCAATGTAAGTGTTACAACACAATGTGTGTTGTGTGTCACACCAGCAGACGAGCCCAGCGCCGACGTCGACATGGAGCCTGCACACGACCTGGCGCAGCTCCGCTCGCTCAATGTAAGTGTTACAACACAATGTGTGTTGTGTGTCACACCAGCAGACGAGCCCAGCGCCGACGTCGACATGGAGCCTGCACACGACCTGGCGCAGCTCCGCTCGCTCAATGTAAGTGTTACAACACAATGTGTGTTGTGTGTCACACCAGCAGACGAGCCCAGCGCCGACGTGGACATGGAGCCTGCACACGACCTGGCGCAGCTCCGCTCGCTCAATGTAAGTGTTACAACACAATGTGTGTTGTGTGTCACACCAGCAGACGAGCCCAGCGCCGACGTCGACATGGAGCCTGCACACGACCTGGCGCAGCTCCGCTCGCTCAATGTAAGTGTTACAACACAATGTGTGTTGTGTGTCACACCAGCAGACGAGCCCAGCGCCGACGTCGACATGGAGCCTGCACACGACCTGGCGCAGCTCCGCTCGCTCAATGTAAGTGTTACAACACAATGTGTGTTGTGTGTCACACCAGCAGACGAGCCCAGCGCCGACGTCGACATGGAGCCTGCACACGACCTGGCGCAGCTCCGCTCGCTCAATGTAAGTGTTACAACACAATGTGTGTTGTGTGTCACACCAGCAGACGAGCCCAGCGCCGACGTGGACATGGAGCCTGCACACGACCTGGCGCAGCTCCGCTCGCTCAATGTAAGTGTTACAACACAATGTGTGTTGTGTGTCACACCAGCAGACGAGCCCAGCGCCGACGTCGACATGGAGCCTGCACACGACCTGGCGCAGCTCCGCTCGCTCAATGTAAGTGTTACAACACAATGTGTGTTGTGTGTCACACCAGCAGACGAGCCCAGCGCCGACGTCGACATGGAGCCTGCACACGACCTGGCGCAGCTCCGCTCGCTCAATGTAAGTGTTACAACACAATGTGTGTTGTGTGTCACACCAGCAGACGAGCCCAGCGCCGACGTCGACATGGAGCCTGCACACGACCTGGCGCAGCTCCGCTCGCTCAATGTAAGTGTTACAACACAATGTGTGTTGTGTGTCACACCAGCAGACGAGCCCAGCGCCGACGTCGACATGGAGCCTGCACACGACCTGGCGCAGCTCCGCTCGCTCAATGTAAGTGTTACAACACAATGTGTGTTGTGTGTCACACCAGCAGACGAGCCCAGCGCCGACGTCGACATGGAGCCTGCACACGACCTGGCGCAGCTCCGCTCGCTCAATGTAAGTGTTACAACACAATGTGTGTTGTGTGTCACACCAGCAGACGAGCCCAGCGCCGACGTCGACATGGAGCCTGCACACGACCTGGCGCAGCTCCGCTCGCTCAATGTAAGTGTTACAACACAATGTGTGTTGTGTGTCACACCAGCAGACGAGCCCAGCGCCGACGTCGACATGGAGCCTGCACACGACCTGGCGCAGCTCCGCTCGCTCAATGTAAGTGTTACAACACAATGTGTGTTGTGTGTCACACCAGCAGACGAGCCCAGCGCCGACGTGGACATGGAGCCTGCACACGACCTGGCGCAGCTCCGCTCGCTCAATGTAAGTGTTACAACACAATGTGTGTTGTGTGTCACACCAGCAGACGAGCCCAGCGCCGACGTCGACATGGAGCCTGCACACGACCTGGCGCAGCTCCGCTCGCTCAATGTAAGTGTTACAACACAATGTGTGTTGTGTGTCACACCAGCAGACGAGCCCAGCGCCGACGTCGACATGGAGCCTGCACACGACCTGGCGCAGCTCCGCTCGCTCAATGTAAGTGTTACAACACAATGTGTGTTGTGTGTCACACCAGCAGACGAGCCCAGCGCCGACGTCGACATGGAGCCTGCACACGACCTGGCGCAGCTCCGCTCGCTCAATGTAAGTGTTACAACACAATGTGTGTTGTGTGTCACACCAGCAGACGAGCCCAGCGCCGACGTCGACATGGAGCCTGCACACGACCTGGCGCAGCTCCGCTCGCTCAATGTAAGTGTTACAACACAATGTGTGTTGTGTGTCACACCAGCAGACGAGCCCAGCGCCGACGTGGACATGGAGCCTGCACACGACCTGGCGCAGCTCCGCTCGCTCAATGTAAGTGTTACAACACAATGTGTGTTGTGTGTCACACCAGCAGACGAGCCCAGCGCCGACGTCGACATGGAGCCTGCACACGACCTGGCGCAGCTCCGCTCGCTCAATGTAAGTGTTACAACACAATGTGTGTTGTGTGTCACACCAGCAGACGAGCCCAGCGCCGACGTCGACATGGAGCCTGCACACGACCTGGCGCAGCTCCGCTCGCTCAATGTAAGTGTTACAACACAATGTGTGTTGTGTGTCACACCAGCAGACGAGCCCAGCGCCGACGTCGACATGGAGCCTGCACACGACCTGGCGCAGCTCCGCTCGCTCAATGTAAGTGTTACAACACAATGTGTGTTGTGTGTCACACCAGCAGACGAGCCCAGCGCCGACGTCGACATGGAGCCTGCACACGACCTGGCGCAGCTCCGCTCGCTCAATGTAAGTGTTACAACACAATGTGTGTTGTGTGTCACACCAGCAGACGAGCCCAGCGCCGACGTCGACATGGAGCCTGCACACGACCTGGCGCAGCTCCGCTCGCTCAATGTAAGTGTTACAACACAATGTGTGTTGTGTGTCACACCAGCAGACGAGCCCAGCGCCGACGTCGACATGGAGCCTGCACACACGACCTGCCACAATATTGGTTCTCTATTCGTTATATAATACCTCGGTCATTTAGCTCCTATATTATGACTTAATGTAATTTTCAACATTTTTCATAGGAGGGCGACATGTCCGCTGAAATGTACACGTTCCACGAGGCAATCGACGAGATGCAACGAGCAGAAGAGGAAGTACTAGATAATCACAAAGCCATCTCCGACTACCTGCAACACGCGCTGCAACGGTGCAACCAGCTGCTCGGCATCACGCGCGACGTGGACTACGACCAGGACGGTGAGTTGTTGATCTGCTGTAACGTTGCATCTCCAACTACCTGTAACATGCTTAAGGAAATGTCAACATTGTCAGGGCGGGACAAAATAAGAAGACTATAAGGAATTGGTTTTGTCTAGTATTTGTCCTGCATCCCAGTAGAGTACAGTACATGTGCCTTACGGGCGTAACACTTTTACAGAATTGTTTTGTCCGTCAGTAAGAATCACCATATATCGGATGTATATAAGGATGTGTAACTTGATGAATTTTAGCATAAGCACATGTATATTGCTTATGTAAAGCTTATGCGCTACCGCGTGCTTGCATGTCTGTCTGTTCGCATGCGTGCGTGTTACATTACATGTTGTCCGTATCTGCATATGCGTGCGTGTTGCAGGCGTGCACGTTCGCATCAAGCGGCTCCGCTTCCTGCCGAGCGCCGGCGTTGGTACGCGACGATCGCGCCGACTGTTAGGTTTGACTTACTGTTGCGACACACGTTGCTGCATCATTATCTTGTTACTGTAACACTGGTAGAGGTCGCGTGGCATTCTAAATTATGACTTTGTATCCGTCCGCTATTATTGTACACCCGTGAGTAAGATCACTATGGCAAGATATAAAAAAAAAAACTTCAAATAAACACTACATTTGCTCAAAACACAATAGTGCAAACACGAGTTAGATTTTTGAGAGCACCATGTTTTTAGATTCACATTCTGTCCAAACTCACTAGCTTTTCAATTCAGATGTTCTTTTTTTCAGAATGAGGGGTTTTGTTTTTGAGTATTAAAAAAAAACATAGTTCACGAACTCTGTAGATGGCGTTGAACTGACTACGTTACTAGGTGCCAAGCCCAAAACGCTTGGAAAAAAAAAACATTGCGTCACGTCACATACGCTCGTTGACTGACACTTTCGTTTACTTAAAGTTCCGAATATATCTGTCACCGTAAAATGGTCAAACACGTTATATTACAATATAACGTGTTTCTCTCTAGCTATATTGTAAACTCGCGAAATATTGTCAACGGAACATACGGAAGTATCTCTGCCCCCATAATCGGGACTTGGGGCACCCCCCCGTTAGGTTAGTTAGGTTCCTTTAAACCCTGCACTCGGAAATAGACTACGCTTTTTAGGGGAAAATAAAGTGTTTTAAGGTTAGGTTATATTAATCGGTATTTCTCAGGAATTTATCTCATTATCTTTTCATGAGAGTGGTACACTGGGCAGGCAGTAGGCCTCCTTCCCTCCACACCGCAGTGAGTTGACTACCATCGCATGCATTTCACGAAAAATAATGCGTTTTATTGTAAGCGTTCGTTTGACAATATTTCGAGAGTTTACAATATCGCTCGAGATATTACAATATAACGTATTTGACAATTTTACGGTGACATATCCTTTACATCTAAGTGAAATGATGTGACGTTCCGTTCCTTGCAGTAACTCACCAAGTTCAGCGCCATCTATCCAGTGACTGGGGAAGAGTTTAAAAAGAAAATCCCTCATTATGTTCTTTTCTTATCATCTCATCCAGTTTATTCTAAACTCTAAAGAATACTTCGTGTAGTGCGGGTGATACCATAATCAAAAGGGAATTCATTGTTAACCGTGCCGATCATCACGCTGCCAATGCTGACGCTCCTAGGGCTGATTGGTTTAATTTAACTGCTTTAAAATCTATTATATAAATGTGTGGTGCGATGGAACTTCGCATCTACAATAATAACGTACAAACTATCTTCTATAACCGCTTTAGGTGATGAATTTTCAAAAATCCTTACAGTGCTGCATCCAAGCTTTGGATTTGTATATTTATTATGCATTTTCTTAAAATGTAAATTCTTAAGAGGGCTGTCTATCCATCCATAATCACACATCAAAACTCTCAGTTTAGATATTATGGCCAGAAAATTAAAAAAAATAAATGCCTGAGGAAGTTAGATTATTTTTCTCGGGAGTGTTCTAAATAAATTTCTCAATTTGTCTTGTATAACAGAGTTAGACTAATAAAACACTCAAATACAAGAAAATTTGTGATAGCCCTCGTAAATGTATAATTCTTACATACATTTATGCAATGACGTTTTGAGTTCAAATCGTTTATTCTAATCTGTTTATTAACAAGAATATTTTAAACTGACCTTGTAAAACCTATTCGTAATATTTATTTGCTTCATGCTGATTTCATAATGATCTTAACATCTAACTGTGAAACTGTATGTACACCCATATTAAAAGCCATCTCCCCCGCAGCGTACGCGACGCAGTGGGAGGAGCTGCTGAACGAGCAGCTGGCAGTGTTGGCACAGTCGCGCGACCTGGTGGCGGAGTTCCGCTCCAAGATGCAGCAGGAGGAACACATCTCGCGCCACATCCAGCCTCCCCGCCATCACTAGCTGTCTGCTACCGCACTGCCGTAGCGTCGATATCGATCCCTCGGAACGTGGTTAGATACCATCCTTTACCTTTTAAATGGACGACAAAAGGGAAACATGTTTGTCCAAAAGTATGTTTTAATAGTGATTTGATTCAGAACTTTTTAACGACGTCTGTCGATAATATTGTACGTCACATGACAACACGATGAAAGATATAAGTCTGACCCCTAGCACGGCCATTCGAACCTGAACTACGTATTTTTCTGTTACGGACTTTTGTAATACCCTAAATATTGCTCGCCAGGTGCTGCTACTATTTCTAGACTTAATTTTGTCCATGACGATAGTATAAGTATGACTTGTAAGGGTCGTACTAGGGGTACTGACTTAGAAAGACAAAAGAAAAAAGAGGTATCGTTTCGTATTATAGTAGGATTTCACCTAAAGAAAGTTTACCAATAATTGCTTATTACAAGTACCTTCTTTTGTCAGCACATGAACGAAACATATAACAGACTGACCACTAGTCGTTTCAGTGTTCGCCTTAATTACGATAAAACATTAATTGTATAAAGATGCATGTCTTCAAAGTGTATCGAAAAGTTGAAGTCCAGTATGCTCCGGTTAGAAATGTACAAAAATGGATCATTTTGAAAGTGAGTATAAAAATGAGATATTTTGAGGGCGGAAGTTACGAGGCGAATGTAATGTAACAATTTTAAACATTAAGATAATAAGAATCTCGATGTTCGGTTGTTAGAAACCGAATTTTATTCCCTTTTTATCGACGCTGCGTAGAGTGCGCGCTGCTGGCGTGTGACGCGGGAGGTGTCGTCACACACACGTCACAGTCGACACGTCACAACAACGCGGACACAAATGACAGTGTATAAAGAATCAGTATTGAGACAAATTCAATGTTTGGTGACCGTGTGTAGCTGGCCTACTGTATAATCGCTTCATTTTGATTTGCCCGCGTCTCGGAAAACTGAGCGAGTTTTGACCAGTTTGTTCGATATTATTGTATAGCTTAGTATACCGAGGTATGTGCCGTCGTGTTGAAAACGAGAGACTGTTTATTAGTAGTGTTTGAAGCACAAAGGATGGCCGTGCGGCCGGCAACTGTCCCACATGACTCGTTGACGCGCTATTTTGACGTGTATTTTTAACTTAATAACGTCCAAAACGGCTTGTCGGAATCAGTTGTGTTGCCGAGTGCGATGCGGTGTGAGACAAAACGTGCTATTACGAGTATCGATAGTAGAGATGTATCTTTAGTTTCTGTAATAGTTTATACAGTACTAAAGTCAATGAAGGTGCGAGTTCACTTGTTGGCATTTTACGTAGTTTGTTTTGAGATTTTGCCCTAATACTGTCCACGCGATGCCAGCGAGTGAATTCCCTCCTTAACTCAAGCTAAAGATGAAAATACGTGTTAGACATCGGTAGATACGTTTATCGATCGATATCTAACATGTAATCGAATCATGTAATTGTAAGGTGCGAGACATTACCCTATTAACGTTAAGTCACTTATTCTGGATGCATTTAACTTTCGCTAAAGGCCTATCGTCGAACTGTACATATTTTTATATACCCGGAGATGAAGTACAAACGTGGCAGTGGGGCGGACCCAGTGATGTGAAGTAGTTCCTCATTGGCGCGACTAGCTGGCCTAGCGGGAATGATCTGAGGCTAGCTTCACTTAACAACGCTTCAATTCATCCGCTTGAAAGTTTCTAGCCTTGATTTTAAACTAGAGTTGTGAATCTAACTTCAATTTATTGTGTTAGGGGTCGTTTTTTAGACCAAAGCCACACTTGTCCTGTAAAACTGTTATAGTACGTGTCGAAAGGCGCAACCCAAGTTCATTTTATTTAATGCTCTAGTTGCGCCAATGTCTATTTATATGAATGTATCTGTCAAATTCCTATCCTTTGTTATACCTAGGTGCATTCATCCATATACTTGGCCATGCTTGGACAAGTATTGCTATTAAATTTCGAGCTTTAGGATGGTTTCAGTTTAACTTGGCCACTTGCCCGCTAAGCCAAGGTTTTGACGGATAACTACTGTGTTGCTGTGATTTGTTTTCATGACAAAATTGTTTAGAATAATATGTTTGGCATAACGAAGTACTCGGAATGTTGTGAAATAGTTGTTTTAAAATTAGATATTTTGAATGTAAAAGGCGTTTTAACATACTTTGCGCACCGAAAGAAGATTGCTTTTGTCTTGACCTATAAATGAATAATAGTAGGTGATTCCTGTTGTAAAAATATATCTTCTTGATTTGACTTTACTTTCTTTAAACTCTTCTATTAAAAGTTAAAAACGGATCAAGACAAAATCAATATTTTAAAATAATAAACTAAAAAGAAAGTATTGATTGAGAATGTATAAATGTTGAGTATCATGTGATTGATTAACATATCTGTTGCATATAAAATCGCTTGTTATTCGCTCGTTGTAAACGTAACCATTGACCCGATTTCCTATGTTGTGTGACAATACAAGTGCTTCAAGTGTGCGTATTTACGGTGAAAAATGTACGTTCACTCACAAAACTACGTATTTTTAGAAGTAAACTAAAATCAATTACCAATTTAAATGACTTTTTTTTCTAAGTTCCTCCCACCTCTTGGATTGTTTCTCGTATTTTTAACAGCTCTTTCTGATACTTCTTTTTAAAATTGTTCCTGATTTCTGACTGCAGCTCTGCTCACAGGTCGATCGATCAAGGTTGGGACGGTCATTCTGTGGTTGTGTCACCATCCAGTTCGAACAGAGATCTTGGGGGTAGATCGTCACGGGTAGCCAGATCTCTGAAAGTCTGACCGTCTTACCATGAGGTATCTTATTGCCTGATGGCTCCATGTAAGTAATAATCCCCAACGCAGTTGGGAAAAGGCCTGAAACTGGTGAAGGTGAAGAGAGTGTTTATTTTCTTAACATAATATATAAAAAGGGGAAAAACTACATTTTTCTACCGCAGTAAATGGTCACGCATGAAACACGAATTACTTTTCATTGATTACGTAATTGATTTGCGCATAGTTCGGCTAGAAATGTGTGAGTCGTAATTTGGACATCTGTAGAGACAATAGGCAATATCGAGATCTGTAAAACATTCCATTCTTGAGATTATAATTTAATACCATCTCTCAAACTCTTCTGACAACAGAAATTATTTAGTTTAGTCCTAACTAGCTGATGCCCGCGTACAAATTATATACTCAAACCTTCATCGAGAACCACTCTTTACATTGTTGAAAGCTGCATGAAAATCGGTGCAGTAATTTTTGAGTTTATCGCGAACAGACAGACTGATAGTGATTTTGAGTACACGTTCATCATCTTCCTGCCCCTGACCCATCTTCCTTTTATTTATTTAAACTCCCTGTTAGACGTCATGGCATCTTTTACTCCTTTCATATCATTTCTCACTCCTCCAATTTTGAAAACATGTTTTGGACTTGAAAAAAATTACAAACAGTTTTGATTACCGTTGGCATTTATGATCTCTTGATATCTATATCTTTGCAGCTGTCCATTATTTTTCAATATTTAACAAGGCAGCGCCAAACTTATATTGTATTTTTTTTACTTCAAAACTTGGCCTGACAATAGTGAAAAAAAATCAAGTTATATCATGTCTTGACAAACACATTTATTTTATATTTTGAAAATCAGTATTTCATCTTTTTTATTTACTCACTTGATAATTCCTACCTATGGTGCTTGAATACGTTAGGCCTTTAAAGCCGGGTCCAGACGTGTGTAGGTAATGGGTAATGTAATGTATCGTGAAATGTACCACGAACTCTGTGTGTGGACGGCACTACAAGCCTTCGTTACATTACGCGTTACACACGTCTGGACAGGGCTTGATACTTAGGCATGGTATAACTCGATAGATGATTGTCTATATAGTCTAAGATCCCGCTATACAACGACCTTCACCGAGATGCTTATTTAATGAGACGTATTTTTTATGTTATTAAATATGCCAATAAATATATCCTATATGGGTTGCCTAACAAATTTCAGTCCAGAGTATTTTTAATTAATAATTTAAAAACATTTTTTTTTTAAAGATTGCACCGGTGTGATTATTAAATAAATTTGATACCAATCGAAAGTTTGAAGCCCATAGAATATGCAAACGTTAGGTTGCCTATTTTTTTCCGGTCACAACCACGGGTTGCCAGGTGTAAACAGGTAAATCTATAGGTACTAGCATTTTGCAACGGTCTGATTATTGAATCAAACTTAGATAAAATGAAAGATTATTTCATAAGGAACACGGTGGTATAGGGTTGCCTGCGAAAAATCAGTCCCGAATTAGGGTTGTCGAATTTTAAATAATAAAATATCGCTGCGAGTGAATGTGTGTGAGAGAGAGGTCCCAGACCAACCATCCCACGCGGTAGAAAAGGACGCAGCGTAGCAGCTGTTTAAAGTCCGCCCATTTAAAGAAGGAGAGTGCGCATGCTATTTGTGCTTGGAAATGAAAAGGATAGCGATAGACTCGAATATGCTGTGCATTATTTTGGAGTCATAGATATAGTATTATATAGATGGCGAGAAAGCGTGTCGCTGAAAGGGACAAAAAAAAAGTACTAGTACTAGTAGGAAAAATGTACCCCATAATTAGTGATAAAATTAGAAATAGGTACCTACACAAAGCCTGAAGTTTAGACCGATGAAATCTGTGTCATCGAAAGCGACAGAAAGAAAACCGGGGAAGGGCGAGTCGGAGTCGCACACCGAGGGTTCCGTATAAACTTACCAATGAAAACAGTTCCCGCAAAAAAATTTTTGTGGAACTACAAATTTTCAGTTTTCGGATTTCAGAAATAAAAAACCGATGTGACTTTAATTGATTAAAAAATAAAAAATTAAATAACTATTTCTGTATATTAATAATTAACTACTCCAAAATAATGCACAGCATATACGAGTCTATCGCTATCCTTTTAATTTCCAAGCACAAATAGCATGCGCACTCTCCTTCTTTAAATGGGCGGACTTTAAACAGCTGCTACGCTGCGTCCTTTTCTACCGCGTGGGATGGTTGGTCTGGGACCTCTCTCTCACACACATTCACTCGCAGCGATATTTTATTATTTAAAATTCGACAACCCTAATTCGGGACTGATTTTTCGCAGGCAACCCTATACCACCGTGTTCCTTATGAAATAATCTTTCATTTTATCTAAGTTTGATTCAATAATCAGACCGTTGCAAAATGCTAGTACCTATAGATTTACCTGTTTACACCTGGCAACCCGTGGTTGTGACCGGAAAAAAATAGGCAACCTAACGTTTGCATATTCTATGGGCTTCAAACTTTCGATTGGTATCAAATTTATTTAATAATCACACCGGTGCAATCTTTAAAAAAAAAATGTTTTTAAATTATTAATTAAAAATACTCTGGACTGAAATTTGTTAGGCAACCCATATAGGATATATTTATTGGCATATTTAATAACATAAAAAATACGTCTCATTAAATAAGCATCTCGGTGAAGGTCGTTGTATAGCGGGATCCTATACTAATAGTTTGTTGCTCAGTTGTAGTGCCACACCTCTTTGTATCGTCTATCTGATACTATTGTGAACGGAGATGAAAATATCTCCTCTATTTATATAATAACTCAGGACTGCAGTGACTTGAATTTCATTCAAGTGAGCGGGAGCCAAGCTCTTTGCCAGTTTTAAACTCGAGTTTTAGTGTTTTTCTCACATTTTCCTGCGTTTCTACGGGAAGTTTGTACCTACTATAACGGCTTATATTGTAATTTAAGGTAACTTGTGATGATCTGTTTAGTTCAATTTGCCGCAGAAATGCAGATTTGTGATTTTATTAATGACGACTGCCAGTCGCACCCAGGGCTGGTGAGATAAATTTCTATACACAGATATTTACTGCTACCACAGATATTGTAATTTATTTTTAAATAAAATAGAAGTCATTGTCATCTCATAAAAATCGTATAAAGACTCATTTTTGTGTATTGTTAATTAATAAAAATAGAAAAAACTACTTAAAGACTATGTATGTAAGTTTTGCAAGTCAGTACATTATAATACTTTTTTCATTTATTTTGTATGGGATTTTATTTATTATGTTGTGATAGAATGTGCATATACCTAGTGTTTGTGTTCTTGTGACGCACTGTTAAGCAGGTTCTAGACGTGTGTAACGCGTAATTTAATAGCACTACGAGCGTTACATGTAATGCTCGTACTGCCGTCGCGTTACATTACACGATACATTACATTACGCGTTACACACGTCCGGACTCGGCTTTAGACGCCTCACAGCTTGAGCATGTCACCTATGTTCCATTCTGGAATGTAACATAGAAAGCTGTCGCATTACATTACACGATACATTACATTATGCGTTACACACGTCCGGACCCGGCTTTAGACGCCTCACAGCTTGAGAATGTCACCTATGTTCCATTCTAGAATGTAACATAGAAAGCTGTCCGCTCTAAACATGCGTAAATTTTTCATTTGTAACTTATAACCACGATAATGTAATGTCTGCGAAAATAATAAATAAACGTAACCCGAATCTGTTTTGTGGTTTAATATCTACTCATCTGGTGCTAGGTTCAGACTTGCTTTTTACCTTAACCCCTAGGGTCTGAAGGATCGACAAATATTCGCTTTTATTTCAAGTTAATAACGTTAATTATGTAGTGGGCTGTTATCAACTATTGGACGAAATCACTCGAATATTTGCACGAGTTCAAAATCTTAACCTTCATACCGTAATTAGAAGCTATTTGCACTTACATAAGAATGTTTCAGTACATGAAGACATTCTTGTTTGAGATTACAATTAGTGTCGATGCTTGTGTGAATATTCGAGTGAATGGCGACCACGCTCCCACACCTCGGCGAATGCGACCCTCTCGAGGTAACTATGTATTACATACTGTAGCTTACAACATTATTAGATAGCGCTTATTAATAAATAATTAAATAAAACGACGGCCCTCTGTATCAGAGTGGCTGCTGCGCCGACGTTTGATCGTACTGAACAAAATCTCTCTTACTATAATTATTACTATACGTTTTTTTAATAATTGTATTATTGTCGAGATTGTAACCGCGTTGGAATGAATTAGTAATTGTATAGAAGCGTTGAGTAAATGAACAAGTGTTGAATGCTGGTGCGGCGCATTCCCGCTCTAGTTGTCTAGTTAAATGCTTTATGATAAACTCTATTTTAACATCGCACATTATAATAAATTAATCAAAATTGTTTTGATGTTTTATTTTTGGTTGACCCGATCGAAATTACCCTTTTGATGAGTTAGGTACTCAATATTAAGGTTCAGAAAATCTCTGCTTCGTTACTTAACCTAACATCATGAGTTTTTTTTTTAATAATGATAGCTCGAAAAGGCAAATAAGACAACAAATACTGAAAGTTCTTAGTTATATTTAAGAGCAAGTTTGTACTGGTATCATGGAAATGCAAATAAATAGTCGCACATAAATACTGGAAGACAACTAGGGTTGCCAACTTTTTTTACAAGAAATAAAGTATATTCAGGTCTATGAAGAATATTAAACTGTATTTTAGAAAAATTAACAGTATTTTATTTATTTATTGTTTAAAATACATATTTTTTAGAGCTTCTCGCAAAACTTATTTATTTATTTAACAATTTATGTACACACTAAACTTATTAATTTACAAAAAAAAAAACTTCATACGCCTTACCACAATTATAACAAAAATTCAAATAAATGAGGAGCTCATTTTTTATTAAATTTATAGATGCTCTTTTTCTATCCTCCCGCCACTTAGCATTCATTACTGAAAAAAACTCTTTCAGTAAATGCCGAGGTTCCGAAATTTGTGTGAGCTTCTAAGTATAACACATAATAATGTGTTTGCATTTTGATGCTGAAAACAATATTTTGTATACTTTATTTTTGTTCAACAGTAAAAAGTATGATTTAGTTAAAAACGGTATAATACTGTTTAAAACAGTGTAGTTGGCAACCCTAAAGACAACACAAAATACTTCCTAAGTACATCATCAAAACATACACAAGTAAAGTAACATTACAAAGATAAGGTTTTATGGAATAACAATTCATAAGAAAATATAATTTCGACATCATTTTTAGTAGGTAAGTACATGTTCAATTTATAATTATGGCAAAGAACAATAATATAATTATTTTTTCAGAATCCTGAAAATCGAGAATAGCACGCTTGTATTTCAACTTGGAGTCGATTTTTTTTATTTTTTTTCTAATATTATGCTACATCTATGATCTATACAAAACAAACTAACACTTTTAGGCCAACTTACACCACAAATCACGAAGCACGTTTAACGCTTAACTAATTTCAAAAATCGTTCAAAGATGGGAGACCTAATAATAAGTTTAGTATTAAAATAACATTAAATGAGTTGACAATTTGTGGTGCATTTGGGCCTTAATCCACCTCCACACCCGAAAATTTGTGCAATCCTAATTAGAAATAAGTAATAAATAAATAAGTTATCAAATATCACAGCACAATTCTAGTGATTGTTTTAGTAGTACCGCTCCCATCGCAAATCTCTAAATGCGTTTAGCGTTTGACATATTTTAAAATATCATACTATATTTATGTTTGAACGATTAACAGGAACCGAGGAAACAACATTGTTTTGTTTCTACCAATAATTTGAAGATGACAGAGTCAGAACAATATTCTAAAATTGTGTAACGCTGAACGTAGGTATGTATGTGTGGTGCAAACGGGTTTTAATGTGATGAAAATGTAATATCTAGTCAAGAACACTATTATTTTTAAATCATTTTACAAAAATGGTTTTCCTGTAAATGCCTTACCGTGCTAAGTATCTTTTTTTTTGCGTGAGTTGAGATTATTATATAATTACGTAGGTAATATAGTTATGCGAGCGAAAGAAACGAATCGATTTTTAACACTAGAACTAATCACGTGGAAACGGTAATTGATTTAATGGACGATTTATTCATTGTCCCAAGCTGATGATGTTATTTATTATTAAAGCCACTTTGTTTTGCTGAGGTTCGTCAATGACTAGAAGCGCCAGTGTATTCTCTTGTCAATGTAATCTCAACTCTAAATACATCATGTCAGGTTCTGTACCATAAATCTCAATAAAGTTCTGAGTCTCAAAAATGTTTATCAGAAGCGCGCTCCCCTGATGTAGTCATTCAAGCGCCAAAAGAATCATGGTACACTATTTCATACGTATAAACTGAGTAGCATAAGTTGTTATCTTTGGTTTACTTAATTTAGCTATACACATTGTCATGGCCCTTTTACTATTATTGAGCGCTAAAATTACATGATTATCTTATTGCCCCCACATACAATGTCCCATTAAACGTGTAAGCAAGTCACGAGAAGAATTCAAGGATTAAAGGCTACGGTTAAATCCGAAACCAGTCGGCTACCTCTATGAAATAAGACTGGTGTACAATAAAATGTCACTTATAAAACGCGCGACATAACTAAACCGCGTCTAATAAGACAGAGTATTGAGGCACCTGCCTCACCAGGCAATATGGCATATAATATTTTTATTTGTGTTCAAATAATAAAAGACGTACAATCTTTTAAAGTTTTCTTGAGCGAGATAATATTTGATGGAGCGCTATTCGCTTTTTCGTTGGCGGTGGGACAGTTGTCTGAGGGCGGTTTCAGATAAGCGTATTTTCGTCGCGTATAAGCTTATTTTAGAAGCGAGTAAACGCGCGCTTTTTGCCGTACGCGCCTTGTAAAAGCGCTGACGCGCGCGCGTGTATGTGCGAACCGCGATAGACGCCTCTCGCTTGCTTACTCAGCCCGCCAAACGCCGAACACGTCGGAATAAACGCGTGTACGCGCGTTCAATTCTTTTGAAGTGCAAAATGTGGCACGCGCGTTTACGAGCAGCGTTTATATTCGCAGATAAACACGCTAGTCTAAAACCGCTCTCTGAAGTCCCAATGGAGTTCAAAATTCATTTCGTAATTGAAGAATTTACATAATTTCCTTCTGTACAAACTGCTGTTTCCGTGAGTGTATAGGGCCACTGGTAACCGCCTGCCAGCAGGCGTGTACATACAATTGGAAGAAAAAAATCCTATAACAACATTATTTACAATTTCAAATGCTCCACGACATTATATTTACACTAAACACAGGGTGTAACACAGGGGCAACGACGCGCCAACTGTGACCATGAATTCAGTACATAGTTCTAAACAGACCAATGTAGAAATGATTCGTCCCTACGACCAACGTAAACGGTCAAAATGTATGGAACAGATGTTTTCTCATGGTGGCAAATTTACGCTTTGATGTCCCTAACACTGTGTATAATAATTAAGGTTATATTCACGATCCAAATTCCCGCTCAATCTGCAAAGCCAAATCAAGCTCCGAAACCCAGATTAAGCCTTGTTAAGGAACGAACATGTCCCATATAATGTCACTGTTACCGTCTTCGACCGTAGGATGGGAGTCGTCATCACAACATGTCGTCCTCAAATCCTTCTCCAGTAAGTATGTGCGGGTCACCGATGGCGGGGACCATGTGGGAGTACTCGCTAGTCGCCCAGAGGTATAAGTTTAGCGTTCGTTCCGTACACTGAGCTATGAACCTGAAAGAGAGAGGTATAAAATGTAGTTTTTGATGGAATTACGAGGTAATAAAGAGGCATTATGCAGCCTCGTTTTACGAGAACAAGACGAGCCGGAAATTATTTTAAATGCTTTTTCCCGTAACGGCAAATGCAGTGGTTATCCTGCCTAGTAGTAACGTTGTTTTGCTTCGTTTATATATCTGCGCTATATGTTAATAGTCAGTATGAAGCAAATATTATTTTTTATTTGGAGCAATTACTTATTTATTAAATGGTATAATACATGGCAAGAGTTTTTGGAAGGACTTAGGGGAGACCTTTGTCCAGCAGGGGGAGGAAAGGTTGGACAGTATAGGCTTAACAAGCATAAAGTACAGGTATTTGATCATTGGTCGAGTTATTTGTGTGTGGATGACAAGTTTGTAAAATGTGAAACGGGCTGAAAAAAACGTTAACATTGACATGCGTGTTGACATTTTTCTCGCTTTTTTATCCCAATGAATAGGTTGACGCATTCAATGATGTGCCTATGAGTAGGTAGCCAGCAGCTGTAACAATGTAGCTCTAACAATGCAGTTATTGTGATCTCGATAAGAATTAGAACATACAACCATGTTATTTAAATATGGGAGAGTCAACTGACTTCGAACGGCATTAATCCTACGAATTACTTGAGCATTTATTAAATAAAAAATGATAGATTGGCTTAGAAAATTACAATGCACGTGTTACTCGTGTTTGCAATATATTCTGAA
Organism: Xestia c-nigrum; assembly: GCA_916618015.1. Taxonomy (NCBI): domain Eukaryota; kingdom Metazoa; phylum Arthropoda; class Insecta; order Lepidoptera; family Noctuidae; genus Xestia; species Xestia c-nigrum. The sequence continues at coordinate 3,247,268 of OU745245.1, read as the reverse complement.
CTGCCATTCATTGATTGAAGTTCATTGTATGACTTTATGACTTATAATTCATGTTTAACCTTGTCAGATATAATTATGTTGTTTAACTGTTTTTAGACAAACGATTGATTAAAAATTCAAATGAATAGTTGCTATCCAGGGTGGTACCTAAACAGCTACAGAAAAACGTTTTTAGCGGACCAAGCGATCAAAGATTAGATGCTACACTCTTAGGTCCATACCTATTCACCGAAAAGATAACAGTCTGATAGTCTAAAAACATCTGTTTATTACACATTTTTGTATGGGAATATGTCACAGTGACAGCTGTTTTTAGATAATCAGGGTGTTATCTTTTCGGTGAACATGGACCATGGACGGGTCGGCATTCGATTCGGCACCGGCAGCGCTGGGCACATTATATTCGGGTAACATTCCGTTCGAACCGATCAGCAAACTCCACTAGCCGCCCCGAACAAATTGTAGCACCCCCCAACAAAGAACTAGTGGTTTTCTAGAATACTATCATCATCATTTCAGCCCAAAATCATCCACTGTTGGATATAGACCCAGAACATAGTGACTTAAAATTCCATCTCACCTAACAAAAGGTCTGACATCGCCCTCATTGGCAGTCTGTAGATGTTGGTAGTACAGATGGCGATGCTGCTTAGCGATGATCACCGGAGGATACCCGGCCTGCATCAGTAGTAAGTTCATCAGTAACCGGGAGGTGCGCCCATTACCGTCCACGAACGGGTGTATGTGGACCAGTTTGTAGTGGGCTAGCGCTGCGTATCTGGAATTGAGGGAATTAGATGTTAGTGATGGTACATTCAGAAAAGTCTGGGGCGTAGTACGCGGAACTAGCGTGCGTATAAGCGTGATGAAGTGGTTGCAAGCGGGACTGCTGGGCATGAGGGCCTTGGCCTTGGCCGTGTCAGACTTTTACTGACTAAAAACCATCCATGTTCCTTCCTCGCTCTTTACGTTCCGGGGCCGCGGTATCTCTTTCGAACAGGCCCGCAGCCCCGGCAGGCTTCGCCCCTTGCAGACCCCTTCATTTTGCTGAAACCTCTTTGGGGCGCGCGTGGAATACAAACGCGCCATCGACACGGCCTGTCGTCATAGGACGGCCGGACGGCGAGCTAGTCCATAGCTCACCGTCCACAGGCCCGCGTCTAAGGTGGCCGGTAGTCACCACGTGGCCCCCGACGCCCGGTGCGTCTCCCGCGGTGGCTGAGGCGATAGACCCTCTCCCTCTCGTGTTCCGCCGCCTCCTTCGCTAGGCTTCCCATTCCGTCTCGCTCCGGACCATGGATTTGAACCAGGGCCGGACGCGAAACATGAGGGCCTGGGTTCGATTTCCGCATAGGGCAAAGGTTTTTCCATCGGGAATTTCTCAGTAGCAGCCACGGGGACGGAATTTGTGCCCAGTTGATGGCAATAGGCACTCCCCCTATTATATGGGACTTAAACAAACTGTCGAAATGTGAGTGTTACCTCAGCATAACCTTTCGAGGATTATTGCGTAATGTAAAGAATGTATCAGAAGGCATTCTGTGTACCGCAATGGGAGTTGGCTTGAGTTTTTGCAGATTGTTAGACATTTAATGTTATAATAATTGCAGCTGTGCAATTATTGTCCTGTGTATGTATATATTTTTTTTCTCTCTATGAAAAACAATGTAATTCGAAAAAAAAGAAGCAAATCTTCACATCATAAAAGTTTTATGTGTGTTGAGTTTTTCTCTTTTATTGTACTTAGTTTGGTGTAGTGCCACCAGCACGGAAGGCCTTTGTCATTCGTCCAGAGGCGTCCCTATATCTGGTCTATTAAAAAAGCCTTTATTTTTTAGAATTTGAGTTATTGTTAAATCAATAAACAGTATTCTACTGAAATAAAGTTTCTTCAGCCATTCATTTTTATGTAACCCATAACAACAATAACTACACATCTGTAAGAACAATTTGTTTTTAAACAAGTAAACATGTAAAACATAACATTTATGCAGTCTTGGAAATGAAAGTCATATCATGCTAGTTCAGTGACTCATAGAAACCTTTACTTTCTATTTGTTCACTGACTAGACTATGGTATATTATTAAATAAAATAACAACATGAATGACTATTTACATAGAAACTATTTCTAAACAAAAATGTAGCCATTTTTGTTTAGAAATAGTTCATCATTGGCCTGGTGGTTGCAAATGCTTCTGCTGAGTGTGACTTTCTAGACTGATTTCCAGGTTTGATGGCGCAGCGGAGAAACACGTTATATTGTAATATAACATGTTTGACAATTTTACAGTGACATATACATATCACACAAACTATCGTGGGTTTAACAGTGGTATGCCAGACACGGCAACTTCGGCAGTAGCCCTCTACTGGGTGAGGGTAGTGCAGGAACGTGGACATTGGGATAGGTCAGGTTGTGAATGATTATTATTAGAACAGTCTTGATTTGTAACAGATTGATGGCAATGAGCTTGCAACATCCTTGGGACAAACATAATAATACAGGGAGAGCAGCGGTGGCGGCCCCGACTTACGAACAGTAAGTCATGAGTACGAACCCAGGCAGGCGCATTACTTTGTGTAATTTATTTTATCACCACTGCTCTAAAAAATGGTGAAGGAAAACTTCGTGACGAAACTGGCATGTCCTAGAACCAAAACTTCGAAGACATGTCCGCACTGGGCCCGCGTGGGATTATTGCCCATACGTAATATACGCGCTTTGATGTGGAGTTGCGGACACCAGCCCATTGTACAATACAATACAATAATACAGGCAAATGTAGGGTAGTAGAAGTTGGATGTTCAGGTACACCCTTACCTGAACCTTCAGAGATTACAAACAGTGTTATGTTGTAAAATGAAATGTCTTACCTTACAGGATGCAGATCTAAAGCATCTTCAGAATTCAACCATTCCAGAAACTGAATCATTAGCCTGTGTATTTCAGACGGTCCTGGTGGGATGTGGCCACCAACGTAAACTTGTGTTCTGCGAAACTGACCACCCTCAATGGGATCTACATGACCCAACACTCGTTTATGAATCTCTAGTATATCAGCCATTGTGATGGCTCGCAAACGGTACAATAATGTGGAGTTAATGTACTTCATTGCTGCATCTAGACCTAAGATTTCATTATGCTCATCTATACTTTTTCCTGAAACTGCTATTCTAGTTTCTAAGACACTTCTAGTCTGTTGTAATGTCATGGTGTTGCCTTCAATAGCAACAGTGTGGTAGATATGTTGGAAGTAGGCTTCTTTCTTTGCTCTTCTTAAAGCTGAATTACTTTCAGGTATTGATGATAGTGCATCCCTCTTATCATCTATCTTTCTCAACATCTCTCGGTCTAAGTTCTCTACTATGCTGGCAGTGCGTTGTCTATTCTCTAAGGCACCACTGTGCTCCGGATAATTAGTTAAAGCTAAGGTATATAGCTGGTCAGCCCTGACCACATCCTTTTTGGTGTCTTCCAAAAACTCTCCGTAGTGGTTGAGAATGTCAGCGTGTTTCGGTGATAACGCGAATGCATGTTGAAACAATTTGAGCGCTTTTTCATCTTTGCCTACCTTTTTCATTTCCAATGCAGCATTCAGCGAAACGACTGCTTCCGCATCGCGAGTTTTGTCGAGCGATCTGAGCGGGGGCGGATCCGGATTTTGCTCAGAAATAGGTTCTAAATAGTTACCGTACAAACCATCAGGTATGGGCGAAAATGGCTTCGCGAATTTCACTTCGTAATTTACCAATTTGTGCAATGATATCACAACAGCGAACGTACACACTACGCTTGATAATATTAGCACAGTTTTACATCGATCTACGATCATTTTTGTGTTAATTTTCCATTTACAATTGCACTTCATGTTTTCAGTTTCGTTCGCCCTACCTATAAGCAACATGATTGCGACGTTCACTGAAGCATATGTTCTCCGATAAAATCTTTGTAATGACTGCAAATGTTTTAGATTTCATCGTGTATTGCAATAATATTTCTAAACTCTAATAAAATAAAACCACGTAAGGTCACTATTGACATTTTAGCTTGATATTTTGACAGTATGTGTCAAAGTCAAACTGACAAATTATTTGGTGTTGCAATATTAGAAACGTTTTGACTTGACGATATCGAATTTAATTTAATTTTTAAAATTATGTGTTTCTCTCCTCTTTTTCATTTGGGATAAGTAACACGACCATTTCCACCTTTATATAAGTTCTTAGCTGTCGCAATAGGGTAAACCCTGTAAAGATAGTTTCAGCTGTTTTAAAATAATAAAAAATATATGTATTTCAGCTTTTAATTAGAATTTTGTTCAGGGCAACATAAACATTGATGTCATTTTGACAGTGACAAATAAGCGAAATACGTTTCGTTCTACTCATTACAAGTATGAAATATTACGAGCGACAGATTAAATATTCGAGTATATCCGATATCACAACCATTTATAAAGAAACCACGTTATTTTTAGTTATAATGTAGAAATATGCTATACTTTATTGATGTCCTACAGAATATTTGCGGAATAATTTATAAAATTGGCTGTATTATACTCCCAATATTTGTATCGCCCTACTCACATTGTCTGACGCTTGTGGACCTTGTCTCTGGCATTCTTATAGCTACTTGAAAGTTAGTACCTGTTGTAGTCTATGGTTAAAAATATAATGTTATTGTCTATGGAATGACGAAGCACTCTTTCGCTTTCTATATTCAACCTGAATCATGTCGTGTACAGTCATACGGTGCTAATTAAATATTATCTTTGAGTCTAAGGCAGTTTACTTTGATATTAAAGCAATCCCGACCGAACCCCAAACATGGTGTCAGAATTGGTGTCATATTAAATTAAAAGGAAAACGAAAAAGCCAATAAAAGTCGAGAAAACTGTAAGTAAAAAAGTCAAGTCATCCAAGTCACCAACATGGCGGACAAAGCGTTCTTTGTGCAATTGAAACCGTTTATCATACAAAATGGCGATAACGTGGCAGAAAAATGGAAAAAATGGAAACTTAGATTTGAAATTTTTATGGATGCTAATGATTTATCAAAAGTAACGGATTCGAAAAGGACAGCAATTTTCCTAAATGCTATTGGTGATGACGGAATAGAAATTTTTAATAGTTTCAATATAGATCGAAATACAACAAAGTTAGATGACATCCTAAAGAAATTCGACGAAAAATTCAGTCCTCTTTTAAACATAACAGTAGAAAGGTATAATTTTTTCACAAGAGTCCAAAAAACCGAAGAATCTTTGGATGAATATTTGACCATATTGAACAACCAGGCTACCACATGTGAATTTGGTAATTTGAAAGAAGAATTGATCAAGGACATGCTCGTAATAGGCATGATTAGCACACACATAAAAGAAAGACTCTTACAGGAAGAAAATCTTACAGTTGAAAAGGTGATGAAAATAGCAAAAAGTCTAGAATTGTCTCAAGAAAGATCAAATAAATTAAACAACCAAGAAATTAAAAAGGAGAATATTCAAGGGATCAAAGAGCAAAAACAAAATTATAAAAATAGAAGTCGAACACCCTACCGAAGTAATTCGAGACATCATAAAAATAGTCATGGGAGAAACAATAGTCATGGAAGAAATCAGTCAAGCAACAGGAATAAATCATCAGACAGGAATTGTACCAGATGTGGACAAATTCACAGATATAAATGCCCAGCACATGAAAAAACCTGTAATAATTGTAAAAAACAAGGACACTTTGCTAAATTTTGTTTTTTCAGGAAATCAGACCATAAAGTTAGTAATATTTCTTATGAACAGCCAATGTCAAAAGATTTTTCTAATAATTTTGTCATAAATTCAGTTCAAAATTGTGAATCTACAAAAAATTGGCAAATAAATGTTTATTGTAATAATGTCAAACTTATATGTCAAATTGATACAGGTGCAGATACAAATGTCATAAGCAAGAAAATGTTAGATAAAATTATGTCCAGTTCTCACTCAAATATTAATATTTCAAGAACAAATAATAAACTTTTTTCCTTTTCAGGACAATTAGTGCCAAATTTAGGTACATGTATTCTTAACTGTAAATTTGAAAACGGAATAACCACAAAACTCTATTTTGTTATTGTTGAATGTGAATGTAAAACAATATTGGGTTGGAATTCATGTGAAAAATTAGGTATTGTGAAAAGAATATATGGAATCCAGCAAAGGTCAGTACAAGAAATTATTTCCAAGTTTGCTAAAACATTCGAGGGTCTAGGTTGTCTACCATATAAAGCTCATCTAGACATTGATAGTAGTGTTCCACCTAAAGTCTGCCCAGTCAGAAGAATACCTTATTCATTAGAGAAACGTCTTAAAGAAGAATTAGAATATATGGAAGAACTACAGGTCATAGAAAAAGTCGATAAGCCAACTAAATGGGTAAACTCAATTGTCTTAGTCGAAAAACCAAATGGTAAACTGAGAATATGTCTTGATCCTAGAAACTTAAACACGGCTATTAAACGTCCTCATTTCCCGTATCCAACATTCAATGATCTTAGATCTAAAGTTGCAGGTGCATCAAATTTTTCAAAATTAGATGCAAGTTCAGGCTATTGGACTATATGTTTAGACGAGGAAAGTAGTGAACTTTGTACGTTCAACACTCCATACGGTCGATACAAATTTCTAAGACTGCCATACGGAATCAACTCTAGTGGTGAAATTTTCCATAGGACAATGAATCAATTATTCGGAGATTTAACAGGTATAATTATATTTGTAGACGATATACTTGTTTATGGGTCTACTATTGAAGAGCACAATGAAAGACTAGAATCGTTATTCAAACGAGCGTCGGAAGTCAATTTGAAGTTCAATAAATCCAAATGTCATTTTGGTTTGTCTGAAATATGCTATGTAGGACACATTTTCAATAAAAAAGGTGTATCACCTGACCAGTCAAAAGAAGAAGCAATTTCGAAAATGCCAAGTCCAAGTAATGTCAAAGAACTGCAAAGATTTTTAGGAATGGTCAATTATTTAGGTTCCTATATACCAAATCTCGCAGAAGAAACTTCTTTGCTGAGAGAATTGCTCAAAAAACATAATCAGTGGCAATGGTTAGAACAACATGAAACACAATTCAAAAAATTAAAGTCAATGTTATGTCAATATCCAGTCTTAGTCCATTATGATATGAAAAAACCAATTAGATTGTCAGTCGATTCGTCACAAAATGCAGTAGGTGCAGTTATTTTACATGACAAAAATCCGATTGCTTATGCTTCAAAGTCATTAAACAAAAGTCAAATTAATTATGCACAGATTGAAAAAGAACTATATGCTATAGTATTTGGGTGTAAAAAATTCCACCAATACATATATGGAAAACCTATTCAAGTTGAAACAGATCACCAACCTTTAGTCACATTATTCAAAAAACCCTTGTCAGAAGTACCAACAAGATTACAACGTATGATGATCACTTTACAAGCTTATAATCTTATTGTGTCTTATACAAAAGGATCAGAGATGTATGTTTCTGATACATTATCTCGTGCTCCAGTCAAAGATGATAAATTTAACCAAGAATTAGTCAGTTTGGAAGATTTAGATTCAAATATTAATATTCACATAAATTTGTTAACCTCTAATTTAGCCATTTCTCCAGAAAAACTTGAGAAAATTACAAGACACACTAAACAAGATTTAGTTTCTCAAAAAATAATAGAATATTATAAAAATGGATGGCCTAAATGTAAAGAACATTGTCATAGTTTAACATTGCCTTACTGGAACATAAAAGAGGAAATTCATGTAATTAATGATATAATTTTCAAAAACAATTCTGTTATCATACCTCAGACAATGCGTACAGAAATATTAAATATATTACATGAGGGTCACCAAGGGATTGAAAAAACAAAAAACTTAGCAAGAAATGTAGTTTATTGGCCAAATATTAATCAAAATATTGAAAGTAAAGTTAGACAATGCGAAACATGTTCAATTTATTCTGCAAATAAATCAAAACAACCAATGTTAACTCATGAAAAACCTTTATTTCCATGGCAAAAACTAGCTACCGACTTATTTGAATATAAAGATAAGAAATACTTATTGGTAGTAGATTACTATTCTAACTACATTGAAATAGCAAATTTAAATAAAGACAGTCGAACATCTAATGTTGTCGCACACCTAAAATCTATTTTTGCACGTCATGGCATTCCAATGCAACTAGTTTCAGATGGAGGACCGCCATACAACTCCAATGATTTTAGAAAATTTTTGCATGAATGGGACGTTGAACACATTATCTCAAGTCCAAATTTTCCAAGATCCAACGGCTTAGCAGAAGTCTCAGTAAAAATAATAAAAAATATACTAAGGAAAAGTGATGATTCTGGATCTGATCCTCACTTAGGTCTTTTGCAATATAGAAATACACCGAGAGGAAATTTAAGCTCTCCAGCACAGCTTTTAATGTCTAGAACGTTAAGATCTCAGCTACCTAACAAAATTAGTCACTTACGACCTAAGATTGTAAAGCATTCGGAACATAACAAAAAGAAACAAGAAAAAAGTCAAAAAACCAAGTTTTATTATGACAAAAACTGTAAAAATTATCTGGATTTTCAAATAAATGACAATATTTATTTTAAGAAAAATCCTAAGGATATTATATGGACAAAAGGTACTATTATGTCTAAAACCAAATATCCAAGATCATTTATTGTCAAAGATTATAATAATAATACTTACCGTAGGAATAGTCAGCATATTCGTTTTAGGTTCAAGTCAGAAAGTCAAACGTCAAGTCAGAAAAATGTCTCTCAAAATAATAACAAAAAAGTCAACTTTAAGGATAGTCCTAGTCCTAGTCAATTAAATAATGAACTAAACAAGTCAAAATTTTCAGAAAAGGAGGATGATAGTTATACATTTATCTTCACTTATCATGAGTCAAGTCCTGAGTCAAGTTTACAAAATCAGGAACTGAACAATGAGTCAGATTCATTCTTATCTATAGAGTCAAATCATTCTTGTCAGTCAGAAAACCAGTCAGAAAACATAGTAAAGTCACCTATATTTGTTGATATCGATGAAACATTAGTTTCACCTGAAAGTCTACATGACTATAACGAATTTGATAATGAAAGTCCAATGTCTTCTCAACGTAGAAACTTAGAGAACTTACTTCAAAGTCCAAATGAATTAAATATACCAAGTAGTGTAGAACAATCTCCATTACCATGTAATGATGAGGCTGTAAATGCTGAAAAACAATATAGCTCTAGGGGAAGATTGTTAAAGAAAACACAAAGACTTGATTTATAAGATTTAATACATAGAAAATAATACAAGTTCACAATAATATTATCACAATTTAATTCAAATGCAAATTGTATTTTTATTGTATTATTGGCAAGCACTCACTTACTCTTACTATGATATTATTGTATAATTATATTAGTAATGTTTATAATGAAATGTATTTTAAAAATCTTAATTCTTCAATGTAAATTGTTATGGTTGTGTTTAACTTGGATTAAGTCATCTGTCAAATAATTGTAATGTCAATGTCAGTCTGACAGCTCTCTTTTAAAAAGGGGCATGTTGTAGTCTATGGTTAAAAATATAATGTTATTGTCTATGGAATGACGAAGCACTCTTTCGCTTTCTATATTCAACCTGAATCATGTCGTGTACAGTCATACGGTGCTAATTAAATATTATCTTTGAGTCTAAGGCAGTTTACTTTGATATTAAAGCAATCCCGACCGAACCCCAAACAGTACCTATATAACACATTTGTTTATTACTAGGTAGCACATAGTTTTGTAAATCGACATACAATATAATGCTCTGATAAGTAATTTTATGATTAATTTACTAAAGCAACACTCGGCCATTGCTCAGTCTTGGATATAACCTCAGCCGTTCATCAATTCGAGTGCAAACGCACTGGTGTAATTGGGGCCACCCCTCAGTGAGAATTTGAATCAACAGAACAGATTAGCTCGAATAAAAAATTGACTCCGTGATGGGGCAAATCGAGTAGGTGTACCCATTTCGTCTGCTGGGTATAGATAGATAGGCCTTTCTGTGCAAATCACACGTTCCTGTGTCAGCCTCATTATAATTATGTCCTCTACCAACTTCAACTCGAGTAGGTAAGTAGTAAGGAGTACGTACGTAACTTAATATGTACTAGCTGACCCGCACAACTTCGTCTGCGTAACATAAAAAAGAAAAAGCCCACAAAAGAACTAAATATTCCCCGTTTTTGACACAATTTTAATTTATGCTCCGCTCCTATTGGTTGTAGCGTGATGTTATATAGCCTAAATGAAGCCTTCCACGATAAATGGACTTTCCAACACAAAAATATTTTTTCAATTCCAATCAGTAGTTTCTGGGATTACCGCGTTCAAGCAACCAAACAAACCCTAAGGCTTTATAATATTAGTACCTATAGATGATGGCCTTAGCTAGCAGGACTCGGGATGTCTGCTTACCAAGTCTAAGTACCTAAGTAGCAGTGGCGAGGGGTTCTATTAACAACTCGAAACCACAAACACGGAACAACCACTGTAGGTACTGGACTTTACTTTTGGCAATAGTGTCTACTATTGCCAAAAGTAAAACAATGTAGGTAATTCAGTTAGGACGTGATTGCCAAAACATGACTAAAACTACAAATGGTTAGATGTATGGTTTCTTCAAACATTTTAAAAAATATGCACCGGACCTTCTTACTGCTAAGTAGGTACTTCATTGTAGGCTTACCACGTACTTTCTATACTTACCTTTCTTTTTATTTTTATTTAAAAAATTAAAAAAAAGTGTGATTTCGTTTGAGGTAGGTCCGTGTACGTGTCTCTCAAAGGATGCAGGTAATGGGGTTGGTAGCATACCTAGCTTCGACCATTTCCACTAATTCACTACTACCTGCCCTACTCACCACCCACCCCTTCCTACTACCTCATGGATAAGTAAAGGTGTCCAGTTATTAATTAACAATGTTTTTAGTTGTTTGTGAAATAATTAACTGAATCCCGAATAGCTTGTGGATTTTAAACTTGGGAGCTTAGGAGGGGGAGGTGCCACCATATCTACAGGTAAATAAGTCCACGTAAATAACAAAGCAAGGTTTCATAATAGTCATTTATTTTTAATTTTAATTTTAATACTTTTTTCGTTCTCTCACGTCTCAAATAAATAATAATCCCACGTAGACACTCAGATCATTTACGAATAATAAGTAAACAGTAATCACTAACTCGTATTCACATTAATTGATTAAATAAATTTATTTCTAACTAAACTTAGTAATTATAAAATTATATTACTTAAAAAATAGCTAAACAAACCCTCTGCCAATAAGGCATAAGCTGCTTGACGGTTAAAAGTAATCATTTAAACACGTTCAAAAACAATCAACTTGGTTAAATGCAAGACTTTTAAGCCCAGGCCCGGCAGTCTTGACAGAGATAACGACAAATTCGCTAACTTTCAATCGCTGATTACCAACGAATAAAGTGGGTTGCAATAATTATGTTTACAAGAAACGCATCTGGGATGTAGAGACTTTCATTATTCGCAAGCATCATTATGGCAACCGAATTCATTCGGTAGTAATCAGCGATCGAAAATTAACGATTTTGTCGTTATCTCTGTCGAGACTGCCAGCCCTGGTTTCATGTACGCGCGATCCAGTAAAATAGCGATTTTACGATCGCAACGTATGTTGCTGACTAGACAATCGAGTCGTCACAACGATAAAACTTAGCGAGCATCGTCGCTAATGGCAAGTTCTGAAGACACATCAAATCAAACATTCTTAGAACGTACGTAGCGCTCTGCTACAATCTACAATCGAATTTGATTCAACACCAAAAACGTCGTAAAAGTTGCGTGCTCGTAACTTCCTGCGTTCAAGGAGCATTTTAACGATTACTTGCGACAAAATGCTTGGCGAGAGTCTATTCTACTTATTACTACACTTAGCGCTATACTATGGCAGTATTGCAGGAAATTAGAGAGCATACAACATGAGTTTCATAATATCAAGCAGCTTAGAGATGGGCTCGCTGCCTCAGACGGCTGACCGATGGAACAACGCTGAAAACGTTTGGCAAGATTAATCTGATTAGGTACTGCAATCTATACTGTTAGTTGCTGGCAAGTTAGTGTTAATTTTCCTATAAATTCGATGTTACAATTTCAACTAACAACCTTGAAAAAGGTTCGTGTTAATAATCTTAATACTATTAATCGTTGCGTTTAGTAACGTCCTCTACCGTCACTTACACTAAATACATTTTGGAACGATTCTCTCACAATGTTTCTCTAGGAAACAATTCGTGCGACCAGCGCCTCACACACCTAAATCCTTGTCGAGTCACTCTTTACGAATTAATACTATGTTTTTTAATAAAATCGTACAATCGTACATTGTGAAAACAGACTTCACAGCCTGAATGGAACTAGGACAGTTATGCATTTATGAAATGGATCCTTAATTTTTATCGGTGGTATCATGCCATGTAAACTCGTTTTAGGTTTAAACTAATCACTAAATACTACATTCGTGACTGCTCCTTTCAGCTTTCAGATAGAGAACAACCACATTTTCATATCAATTGATTAGTATTGGGAAACAAATCATTCTATTACAAAAAACTTTACAAATCCAACTACATAAAACAGACGTTAACATTTCAATTATTTTTTTAATAAAAAAAACTTCTGAAATTCAAGACTTTCTTAGTGGAAGTTTAAAATTTACACAGCATGCCAACGGAACTTTTTAGTGTAAGTATTTCTTTCTCCAATAGTTCCTGATGTTTCGATTAACGGCACATGGAGTCGACGATGATCATGGTTGAGTATAACGAGCAGCCCAGGGCTATCATTGTGCCCATGGCTATACTGGAGTGGTATGTCCTGAAAGTCTTCAGGACACGAAGGTAGCGGGGACAGTGTGCGAGTTCACCTAGGATTAGGCGACCGACCTGTAACAAGAGAAACACATGATTTAGTAAAGACTCCTTGTGAAAATAATCTAATTGGAGTATTTTGAAATTCGATTGAGGAATTTTTGCATTGTCTATGCTTCAAGGAAATTCAGTAATCTATGACAAATGCAATCAACACTTTGTGTTCACGTGTGAAGACTTAGTAGTAGTACCTAGGAACTAAAGATAAGACGAAGTTTTTGAAGAGCGAGAAGAGGTTTTGGCCTTGTAATTCAAGAGTTAGTGATTGTCAAAGTCACGGGTAGAAACATGATTTCTTTGACAGCGTCATTACTAGAATTTCCCAACAAATTAGAAGAAACCAAAGTTGGAAGAACGCCAAATGATTGCAAAATCGTTTTATTGCATCACAGTCAATCAGTACAATTCTTTACTTTTCACGACGTGTGCATATCATCACTTACTACGAACTCAATAATTTCTGCATCGATGCAAAAAGCACGTGCAGTGATTCACACGCCACCTTGCAATGGCGTCAGGTTTCCGTTGTCAAGTGTATTGTTTTCTATTTTTTATGCGATTCTCAGTATTGTTTCACGAACGTATGTCAGATGAAGCAAAGTGTCGCTGTTAGGGCTTCCATTAAAGTATTCATTCATCATCATCCTTCAAAGTAAAGCCATTCATTTAAAAGTAAACATCATCATCAAATCATTCGGCTTCATTTTAAAGTATTTTAAATTCCGTAACTGAAGATGTCAATTCCGTACTTACGTAATTTACGTAATTGGTATGAAAAATCAATCAAAATAGTCAACCAATAAAAAAGCAATCTACTACGTAACTATTATAATGCGGCAACACTATACCCCACACCACCTCACCTTCACTTTGGGCCCTATCAGAATACCAGCGCTGTGACGTTTTTTTTTAATGTTACAGCACCATGCTGAGATAGGAGCCTTTTGGCCTCGTACAGGACGAGTTTCATTCTTTTAATTTTATCAGTACTTTTAATTTTGATGTGTTTGTCCTGTGTGGGCTAATAAATGCTTTTTCTTTCTTTCTTTCTTTCTTTCTTTCTATACGATACATCTAAATCAAAACTATACAAACAGGGGATTCCCCGCAGTTTATTTTATCGTTTGTTAAATCTTGCAAACAATAATTCAAAGATGTACAGAATAGAGTTCAAATATATCAATTTGGCGAGTCGGTAGGGCCGGGGAGTCCCTGGCGAAAAGTCCCTACGACTACGGGGAACTACTATGCTCTTCACTTTCTTAACTAAAATGAAAGTAGTTTCAACGCTAAATTGTCGGTTGTTCAGTCCACAACTTCACATCACTAGACCTTCGAACAGTTGGCACTTGATTAGATTACAGGTAAATGCGCGAAAATATTAACCAACAGTAAACACAGATCTCCATTCCATTATTAGGGTAGAAATGTGCATTTACGACAGCGCAGGCGGCGCCGCGGTCGCGAAGTTTTTTTGACTGCAGCGTATAATTATTTGCTTTCGATAACGCCTACAAGTGTAGAAGCCGAGCGAGCCTTTTCATCTGCCGGTTATTTTTGTAATAAACTAAGAAGTTCACTGGGTGACAAAACTTTAAATGCCTTGTCTTTTATGAGATCATATTTTCAAGAAGAGAGATTATATTCGGAAGGAAAAAAATGGTTTGACTAAACTGATTAAAACTACGATGCTAAGTTCTTAAATAAATATTTTTTTGCTTAATTATTGTGTTTATTTTGATAATACCTTGAATTTGAAAAATATTCAATTAAGGAAAGAACGTGTTTCTCTTGTTAATAGATTAAATAACTATCAAATTAAGTTAGAAGACAGTACAAGTATTTATGAAATAGACACTCAGCGCTTACAATCTGAAATTGAGGCACTGAATGAGTCACTAAAATCTTTATATAATAAATATGAAAGCTCTAAGAAACAAATTAAGGAGCATATTCTTGTCACAAATGAGTTGGTTGACAAAGTAGACTTGCTGACTCTCAGCAACACTCATTGTACTTGTCGGAGTGAACCCAGTCTTGATGCCCTCCAGCCTGAGGCAACGGAGGACCCGTCCCAAGCTGTGAGTGCTCAGAACTTCATCATCCATCAAAACCTTGATTCACAAGTAGTACAGCCTGAGATTAGTCATTTTGTATCACCTGATTGTAATGATTGTCATCATTCAGTTATGTCTTCTGATAGTATGGGTAGAGGGCTAGGTAAATTGATCAGTAATAACCTGAGTTACTGTACCCAAAATTATTGCATGCCAGGCTCAAGCTACAAACAAGTAATGGCATCAGTAGTAAAAAATGATTGTTATCTTAACACTACCATTACTCTTTGTGTTGGTAATAGTTTTAATGTAAAAAAGGAAGATATCACAGACTGTGTTTCTGAGTTGCTTAAGTTAAGTTGTAATAAAATCATATTGTGTGCTTTTCCATATTTTGAAAATTTAAGTAGTAGGAAAAACGATTATATATATATGTTGAATAAACATGTACATTTTTTAGTAGGTCACTATAGTGACAGGCTTATGTATCTGGATATCAACACTATAGTTGGTAATCTTAAGTCATCACGGGGTAAGGTGTATCTACCTATTGTATGTAGACACAAAATAGCTCGGCTATTAGCTTATAGTATTCACACAGACATAAATAGTATGTCTAAGTTTAGTTATATTATTAACACTGCGACAATTAGTAATTCTACTAATGTACAGGTGACTGGCACAAATGTATATAGCACTAGTGCTATAAATGTTTACACACATTTTACTGGGGAGGATCCATATGTCACCATGGAAAATTCTCAATTAAGGTTTATTAGTGATAGGGTCTTGTTGTCTGAGGATGGCACGGGTGTCTCCGGCCTCACTCCAAATTTTAATATGAATTTAAACTAGTAAGTGAGACAACAGAAGGTACCATTAACAATATTTTTGTTAATCCTACCAACAGCAAGGTATCTTCTTGCACTCCATTAGTTAGTAAAAAAGGGCCTCAGCAGAACACCTTAAAATTATTCCACCAAAATATCCAAGGCATTTCTTCCAAATTATTAGAAATTGAATTGTTTTTAGAAAATAGTAAGTTTGACATTATTTGTTTTACTGAACATTGGCTAAAGGATTACCAAATGCTTATTAATTATGAAAACTATATGGTGGGTAGCTGCTTTAACCGTAAAACTATGCTTCGTGGAGGTTCCCTAATATTAATAAAAAATAGTTTTAAATATAAGCAACGTAATGACATAGTAGGTCTCTCGGTTGAACATTGTGTCGAACTGTCCTGTGTTGAGCTAGATAAGCATATAATTGTGTGTGTGTACAGACCCCCAAACTATCAAAACTTTTCCATATTTGAATCTATAATGGAAGATGTCCTGGCAAAACTTGCAGCCAGTAATAAATATAAAATAATTTGTGGTGATTTCAATATCAATATTTTAGAAGAAAATTCAAATAGCAGTCGGTTATTAAATCTTTTTAAGTCATTTGACTTGACTAACGTGTTTATTGAACCCACTAGAATCACAACTTCTTCTGCTACTTGTATAGATAATGTTTTCTGCGATTGTGATTACTTAGATAAAGCCATAATAAATTGTTTGCCGTCTGACCATAGCGGACAAACTGTAACTTTTAGGTGTAAAACTCCAATGCAAAAAGTTCAGATTAAATTTAGACCTATAACTTCTTGCAAATTAAAGAGGTATAATACTTCCCTACAGAACAAGTTAAGTGTAATGAGCCAAGAGGATATTAATATAAATCAATTGTATGATCGTTTCTTTTCATTAGTTCACACGGAATTCAACAAAACTTTTGAAAAGAAGACAAAGAGTATTTGCCCTAAGTTTATATTTAGTGATTGGGCAACTAGAGGTATCAGAAAAAGTAGGGAAAGGCTATTTGAGCTTTACAGCCTTAAGCCTTTTATAAACACTGAAACTTTTAGCAAGTATGTTGCTACGTATTCAAAGATTTTTAGAAATACTTGCAAGGTTGCTAAAGCCCTGCACATTAGCAACAAGATCAAAACAGCGGAAAATAAAATAAAGACCGTTTGGAAAGTTATAAATAACGAGACCAACAGAAAGAAAATACGTAATAATACTTTTACATTAGATACAGCATGTGGTCTTAAAAGCTCTAATCAGGAAGTAGCTCAAGAATTTGTTAATTTTTTTACCGAAATACCAATAAAAACTACGGAGGCTCTTAATTCCTCACCTGAAGCCTCAATTGGCTTATTAAAGGCGAATGTGTCTGGCTGCCTGGCTGAATTTAAATTTAAACACATTAACCCCATGACAGTTATTAAAGCTTTCCGGCAAATTAAAATCAAACTGACTGAAGATTTATGGGGAATGTCTATCAAAGTTTGCACATCTATACTTGAGACCATAGCCCCGTACTTAGCTTTAATTTTTAATTTATGTGTAGACCAAGGAGTTTTCCCTGATTTAATGAAATACAGTAAAGTCATACCTCTTTTCAAATCCGGGGACAGTAAAGATGCCAATAATTATAGACCTGTATCTGTGTTACCAGTTTTTAGCAAGGTTTTTGAAAAAGTAATGCTTAATCAAATGCTCTATCATTTTAACACCAACAGAATCTTCCATGATCAACAGTATGGTTTCACCAAGGGACGTTGTACAACTGACGCCGGTGTAACCCTATTAAAGCACATATTTGCTGCGTGGGAAGAGTCCCAAGACGCATTAGGAATTTTCTGTGACCTCTCCAAAGCTTTCGATTGCGTAAATCACGACACATTGCTTTTGAAACTGGAGCATTACGGACTGGGTAAACTTGCACTTAGCCTGCTAAAATCTTATTTGAGCGATAGAAAACAACATGTTCAAATAAACGGTGTTAATTCAAAGGGTTTGAATGTAAAAATGGGGGTTCCGCAAGGCTCAATATTGGGTCCTTTCCTTTTTCTAGTCTATATAAATGATCTACCCTATTTGTTGAAACACCAATCTCAAAATATGGTGTTGTTTGCTGATGACACTTCTCTAATTTTTAAGATAAATAGACGGGCCAACAATCTAGATGACGTGAATGATGCCCTACTTCAGGTCCAAAATTGGTTCACAGCAAACAATTTGGTATTAAATGAAAAAAAAAACTAAATGCATAAGATTTTCATTACCGAATGTTAAAAGTAGTGATTGTGAGATAATATTGAATAAAGAGAAACTCGAATTCGTAGATAAAACGGTTTTCCTGGGGCTTACGCTTGATTCAAGGCTACAATGGGGTTCTCATTTAACATCTCTTGCGGGGCGCTTAAGTTCAGCAGCATATGCCATTCGAAAAATCCGTCAATTCACTGATGTGGATACCGCTAGACTGGTCTATTTTAGTTACTTCCATAGTATAATGTCTTACGGTATTTTGCTATGGGGACGGGCTGCTGATATTGAGTCTATATTTATTCTGCAGAAAAGAGCCATCAGAGCCATATACAATCTTCGTAGGCGCGATTCTCTAAGGGAACTATTTAAGGATATTGGCATCATGACGGTTCATTGCCAATACATCTACGAAAACATAATGTACGTCAGAAAAAATCTGCATCTTTTCGGTTAAAGAGGCGACAGACACAATTACAGTACTAGAAATAGGGACCAACTAGTTCAGCCAGGCTTTAGACTCGCTAAAGTAGACTCATCTTTCATGGGGTACTGTTTGAGATGCTATAATAAAATTCCACAAAGTATTCTTGAACTGAATGAGACGAAATTTAAAACATGTATTAAACGCACATTATGTAAGCAAGCATATTACAAGTTGAGCGATTATATCGCTGATAAAAATGCTTGGCTCAATGCTGGTCCTGCTCCACAAGGACAGGGGCGCAAAACTTGATAGCATTAAATGGTATTGTTGGAGCTGCTGAAGATTGTACAACTATCTTTGCATTGTATAGATTCAATGTTAGTATTATATAATAGCATAGCCCATATTGTGTGAGTACTATGTACTAGAAAGCTATCATTCACTGGAAACCTACTTTAGTTTTGACTTGAATGTGCCGGCTGGCGGTTGAGAGTATGTCATGCTCACTCAAATGTCTCGCTGATGGTGGCGCGTGTGTCGGATCATTTAGCTCCCTTCAAAGTGGTTGAGCTGAATGGTGCTGATCCATGCGTCATGTTCGTGAACGGGTGCTGTCAGTTGTGACTGGTCATCTCTTAGTTGCCATGGCTTATTTGAATGAATTATTTTGTTTTTACTATGGACACTTTTAACATGCACATCTTGCTACATTGTTCTCACATAATCTACCATCTCAAAATGAATGATGTAACCAAGATTTTGTAACAATATTTTGATTTAAAAGAGTGTCCATGGAGTTTCTTGCCCGTTCTTCTCCATAGAGATCTACGCTAGGGAATGGGCAACTACAGTACTTTCACAGTTTTTATGTCTTGTGACTGGGACTGTAGCTACTTTAAATGTTCATCTTTGTTTCGACAATTCAAAAGTGCCTGTTATTGGCCTACTTGAAATAAATGCTTTGATTTTTTTTTTTTTGATTTTTTGAGATAGTAAAAGATAATTGTAAACTGTAACTACAATATTTACAAAAAATCATATTCGATTAGGGAAAAATTACGTAATTACGTAATTACGGAATTGAAGAAAAAAGTTGCGTAATTAGTTACGTAATTGATATTTCCGTAATTTTGGAAGCCCTAGTCGCTGTTAAGGGCATCCTTGAACTTTGATTTCTGGTTTTGTCTTATACTCATTAGAAAGCACTTAGGTAAAGGGCTTTTATAATTTATGACGATGACATGCCGAGTTTATTTTTTGTTCATATTCGTCGTCACTTTACTATTGTATGTAAAATAGGTAGTGGAATTATTCTAAATGATACTCATTCAGCTTGTCTTTTTAAGACTATCATGAAAAGAAGATTTACAGGACAGATCGCTAGCATAGAACCTCTTTGTCATAGGGAAAGTGGAGTAAGACACCGTTTCTTTAGCATGTAAATCTTTATCATATTATAATATTGCTTTGAATTAGATTATTGGCATCACGAGAAACAACATGGGTCCAGGAGAGAATACAACCGATAGAATTATGTACTTTTTGAGAGGCGATACTGTCCTGCTTTTGGGCATTGGCTTCACTCATGGCTTTTCTTTAATGCTTCAGATATCAGGGTATATCGTGCTAAAATAACAGTAGACTAGTAGTATTCTATACTCACTTCTTGTCCGCCACCAGCTGCCTCCTCCATCTGTGTCTTGACATGCTTGGCGCGCAGCATGGGGCGCACGAGTCGCAAGCGCACGTACGACTCGATGCTGAATACGGCTAGCAGCAGCGCTAGCTGGAACAAACAGAAAAAGGACGTTTAGTTGAGGTTTGAATTTGGAATTTGTTTCTTCTTTATTCTTATTTCTCCACGAGTAGCTATCAAGTCAAAACACTAATTCAAATAGAGAATAAGAAAGAATAGAGTGTCAGTTAAGAGAGTTGTCTATGTAAATGCTAAATGTAATGTATTGTCAGTATTGTTATTCTGTGTATTTTTTTTCCGTATGACTACAAGCAAACAAATGGCTTGACCTAACCTGTCACGTTATCAATTAAATGATTAACAATCTCTTTTAAAACAGTTTTTTCCTTGCCTATAAAAATGAACAGCTATTTTTATTATGTCGGAACCGGATGTTCCGACTTAATAAAAATGGCTGTTCATTTTTAATCTGTACTTATCCAGAATGAGTTCAAGCGAGTTAATCCGACCTTTTGATACCAGCCTTGCCTTTACTTAAGATTGCATAGTATCTTGTATGGAATAAAAAAATAAAGTGAGTATTGGTTTGATACGAAGATTCAAGGTTTTTACCGTCTCCATGCAATTTATTTGCAATTAACAATTTTCGTGTCTAATAATGTTCTACCCTGAAATTTTAATCTCATAGTCTTTATGTTGAAATTATTTCTAAGCAATAGATACTTATTTGCAATTATTTTTTTATTTCAATACGCATCATAATTTAATGCATGATTTAAAATCATCCATCATTGTGGGCTATTATATTTTTTTGTGATGCCTAATAATCTCTTGTGCATTCTTAATTTAAATACACTTCTATCGCTAATCAGGTACATGACTAAATCAAAATTGACCAATGAGAATCATTGATCAATTTATAAATTGGTAGGCGAAGGCCATATTATTGGAGTACAAAATACGCCTGATAATATGTTTGCTCAAAACCACCCTGACATTTTGAATAACAATAAATGTATTTATTAAACATAGCACTTAAGTTAAGTGGAAGGACACGATTGTAAATAATCGTACATTTTTTATTTCCTTGGCCGCTGTTTAAAACCTTAATCATCATTAATCAAAGTTATTCGGTCGATTTAGTTTATTTTAGATAAGGCAGGTCATTAACTGTCTACGCATAATGCTGAAAAATAACACTGGTAGGAACAATTTACCTTCATCGAAAATCAATTAAGTAGGTAATTCCATAACGTATTAATTTATAGAAATACCTTATTTTCCTATAACTTATAGTGTAACTGAAACAGACTTGCTGCAGATGACTTGCTCGTAACTAAAGGCAAATTTACTAAAATTGAACGAGTCCAGCACTTCCAAACCGCGTTTAAGAACTGTCAAAAATTACACAAACATATCAACCTCGTTAAATAAAAGAGCCTATATATTCATTTCAGAGGTCAATAAATCGACGTAATTGATCGAACGTGTGAAGACCCTCAGATAAGGGGTCGTATTGTGTCTCGAACATTTTATCAATTGATTTATCTCCCAAGCAGTTCAGGGCATAACTCCTTATATGTATAGCTGATTGAGTCTGATATAAAGTTAATTGTAATGGCCAATGGGGAATAAATTCCTTAGTTAAGTGCTAGTAAAACAAGTGGTCGGTAAAGTAGAAGTAGGTAGCGTTTGTTTATAAGAAGCTAAAGTTATTTTTTGTTGTAGCTTTGATTGGACCCTATCCAAGTTTTTTTCCCTTTACTACACTTTACCTGTAGTTAATCTATTAATGAATAAGGTGCTTCATTCCTGAAGATATTTAGGAGAAGATAAGTAACTTCTAGTTACCCTACTTGGCGGGCATGTTAAACAGTGCCAACTTTCGGGTGTGTGTTCGATGTTTTTACCAGTATAGGTAGTATTATATTTCAAAGTGAAAGTAAAAGTGAATCACTTTTACTCAACGATGACAACGTATCTTATTCTTACTCCGTAAGTATGCAAATATTCAATAATAATTAATCAGAACACAATAATTTCAATTAATGTCAATGACAGTCACTCGAGCATAAACTTTAAACACTTTACGTATTGGCGCCATTTAATTTATGCCCACGTGTTATTTTACTTTATTATTATAATTATGCTTGTAGTTTATTGCAGACCTGCGACCTTTTGCTTATGTACTTATGTTTACAGCACTTGGCCGTAACTCAGTCAAGTATGTGCTAATTTTGTTTGTTGCACAGGCGGGCATATAATGGAAGATCGTCTGTCATGTATTGCGTTTGTCTTTGGTAGCAAGTATCTTTAACCGACTTCCAAAAGGAGGAGGTTCTCAATTCGTCGGAATCTTCTGTAACTCTATGGTTCACTATCTTATGTGTCAATAAGGTATCAAATAAAGCTATCAGCTATGATCAGCTAGTCCTATATTTCTGGCGCAAACCGGGCTAAAATAGACCATACTTTGGTCTAGAAGTTAAGAAACCAAGAGAAGAATTAGTTCTGTCACCATCTAGTTTCTTAGGGAAAATTCGTTTCACCAATAAAACTGATCGCGATCAGCACTTTAAACTGCGTTCAGGATCTGTCATAGGCATCATTGACACTGACGGCTCTTAATCGGGATGTAGCTGCCCTGATTGAGATCCATTTCGCTCTTAAAGTTTCTGAACTTAAAATAAGCTTAGGTTTCGATGCTTACCTGTACCCAGGAGGTGTGTTCGAATTGTGTGAGGCACTGCGTCCTGTAGTAGGCGAGCAGAGCCAGTAGGCTGATGATAGCGTTGAAGGCGTAGTACACGGGGAACAGGACTGTCTGGACGCGGCCGAACTCGTGCCGGGGCAGGTTGAAGTACAGCACAATACCTGGGGGAGAAGAGAGCCTTTTGTTAGTTACTGTAGTGCTAAATAGCTTGAAGAACAATAGTACATTATGGTACAAGTGTGTAATGTTGGTGATTACCGCTGAGGCGCTATTGAGAGAGCTGAGGACGGTAATCATCAACACACACGTGTATCATACGACGTTTTTCAACACACTTGAGAATAAAATTATACTAAAATAGATATTTGTCCTTGGAGTTTTCAGGTAGTCAACTTTCCATAACGTTAAGGGCTGCAGATCTTATATCGGGCGGTGTACAAAATAAATCATTTTCTTCATAACTAGTATTTGTAGACATTTGAATTAATAAATAACTATAATTTCAACAGTGAAAACGAGTTGTGAATTTTTTTTCGCAATGGCGGGAATAATTAATCAGTTTTCCTATGCGCGCGCATCTAACAATGGCGATCGGCCATAGACTAAAAGAATGAGGTTTGTTTTTTTGGCTTTTCGCGGATAGCGTTTTATCCACGTACGAAATGGGGAATTCAAAGTTTTATTTAATACAGAGAGAGAACAAAAGTTACATTTGAGTGAAAGTTTTATTTATTAGAAACTTATAAGTTGAAATTATCTATGTAGATACGAAGTTGCATGAAATGAGCAAGCAATAGGTACATTAATTTATTTGTACTATTGAACGCGATCTTTTTTGTATCGAAACTTTTTTTAAGAACAAAGCAATTCAACCAATAAAATAAAAAAAAAAACCCTATAACTCACTTGTGAATAATAGCAATGAAAAAGTCACAGTTTGATTACAGGTGTCATTATGTGCCTAATTGCGGTGAAATTAGAGCCACTTTATGAGCAAGTGTGTTGAAAAAGGTATTATAAAATTCAGTTGTAGAAGACGTCTCATTACAGAAAATAGTCATCAAACAAGGTAAAGGCCTAATACGGTAAGGAAAAGAGCGATGTGCCGAAATACTTGAAACTATATTTAAAACCGAACTAAACGCGTGACTGTTTGACGTAGTAAGTGTGAAAGTGCTCGTAAACAATCCCTCACCCACTCGATCTACTAACGTCAATAAATATGGAGTACATGCCGTATTGTACATACATACAATACGGCATGTCATGGTCCTACGTCCCTATTACTTATATAACGATACGACCAGACACTGTACAAATGTCTGGCGGCCCCACAAATATTTGCTCCTATGTGGTTGAACCTTTGTGCGCGACCCTGACTGAGGTTGACGATCCCCTACATTATTATGGTACCCTAGTAGCTGATAAAGCTTGATGGATTCATGACGTGTGACTTTGTAACAGGTGAATGATCGTTTCAGGGTCCTCTTAAATGAGTTTTATAGCATAGTACCATAATTATTTTGTCACGATAAAGTTATGGTGCTAGATTAGATAGATTTCTTCAAATTTCCATTGCTTTTTCGCAATCGAAATATTAAAATATTACGTGGCGACGCGCGACTATAAAAACTGTCTATGGTTACTATTATTTGAATGTTCTCTTTACTTCCGTATCATTTCTAGCTAGGTACATACATAGACGTGAAACAATATATTTTCCATTAGTAATAATTTAATCTTTGACAGGAATAAATCACTAAGGTCATTTCAATATGCCATGCATGCCGTTACGTGTCACCCGGAACGCGCAATGCCCGCGAAATCATGCACCGGTCGGTTACCGCTCCAAATTGCTCCTCCACAATTCACAAAGGATGTTGATGGTTTCGTTATATACAGCTCAATTACTGTATGTTTTAAACATGCAAAACTGTTTGTGTTTGGTGAATCATTTGATCAAATATCGCCTGTGTCTGTCTATGATTATTTATGATATGATATGAATTATGATTGAATGTATCTCCTGATTGGAATTTGAAAGGGAACGAGGAATCTTTTTTTTTAAATTGATAAGTAATATAATTCTCTAAGATGGGGGCCACTCCTTGTATAAAGGGTGTAAAACACCTCTTAACGAATACGAAAGGCACTTGTTCTCCTCGTCATTCTGATCATTTTTTTGTTCTACACCATACCTGGGAACCTTCTAGTTACGGAGATATGGGGGGTCAAAGTTGCAAGAATTTTACAAGTTTTTTTTTAAATACCACTTTTTGTCGCGTGATTTTTACTTTAAATATCTCTACGACCTCCGTACTATTCAATCCATCCATCCACACAATGTTTTGAGTGCGTTACATTGAGTTATACCACAAAACATGATTTATAACCTCAAAAAAAAAAGTTGTTTCCCAGCAATATTTTTTGCGGAAAGTTACTTAGTTTGATATACAGAATGCTTGGTTAACGGCTTTGTGATGAGGTGAAATACACCCTGTATTGATTATCTTATGAAAAAGGAGGTTATTCCCAAGGAGTTTTTAATTCAACATAAATAATGTCGTGAACGAGATACGGGATGTCTACAATAAAAAGATGCATAATATTAAACGGTAATCTACATATTATGCTTTAAACTATCTAATAAACGATAAAGGTGCACAAATTTAAATAAAACCAGAAAAAATTGCCAATAAACAAAGATTTGGTCTGCGTAATCAAAATAATACTTTTTAGGGTTTTAATTCTGTGCTGTGCTTTAAGTATAAAATGTAGTAAATGTAGTATGGCGGTAAAAATTAAATCTTACTTGGAATTCTGTTCCGAAAACCGTTCGGATTTTGTTATCAACTTAACAATCATTTACAAACTTGTTTAATGGTGTAAAGTGGGTCTATAAAAAAGGATTTACGATTAAAAGAAAGGAACCCTAAAACTCACGGTACTTAAAGACTCAAGTCATGCGATTCTCAATTAGTTCTCATTACGCAATTACTTAATTATTTATTGTAATATTCTGCAAAGAATTTTTCTCGTAACCAAAACGAATTTCATGAACTTTTAAATGAAAACTGAAAATCAACTTAATACCAACTTTATCACTACACAAGAAGGTTCCAAGTATTATTTGCTTATTCTTTGGTCGATTAAAATTCCTGTATTTCGGCTGGATATTAAAATGCTGAGGAGCATCGTTTAGTTCTGAATGGACCGTGTAGACTTGACACTACCTTGACAGGTGACCGCCCTCCGGTTTTGAGATTTCCTAACTTCTAAAGGCGGTGTATGTGTGTAGTGATTTATGAAATTCTGAGTAATTTCTGATAACACGTTGCTTAGTTTTTCAATGTTGTATGACAAAGATGAAAGGCAGACAATATCGTATAAATGCTTTTGAAGCTCTACCGTTATAATATATAAAACAGTTGTAAAGCTCAGCTATTTTCACAAATAAATTATTGGAAATTAGTGGCAGTTTTAATTGGAATTTGTTGGAAAACATCGTGAAAGGAGCTCTTTGTTCACTTTCTGTGTACCTTAAGTATTCTAAGTAACGGGTTAGGAAATCCTAAATAGGACAAAGTAGGTATGAGAAAACATCCGTCTCTGTCTGTATATACCTAGAGACTCTAAACGGTTCTAATTTATCCAATTATAAGCATAACCCGTATTTTGCAATTTGTTAAATTCAAAATCAAGGAAAAGTTATTAAAATAATCATTTAACTTAAATGGTATTTGTTTTATTATGATCCTTGATGACGTCTGTCCTTGTTTCCACCTTGAAATCTTTGGGTCAAAAGCTGGTTTAATGGTAAAAAACAAACGTAATTATTATTTTGGGACCTTAATGAACAAACAAAAGAAAAATTAAAATAAATGTAAATTGATTTTTGGATTCAGCTAATTCGATGACTTTTTTAATATAATTAAATCAACTTCTAATTGACCATTTACCAAATACGTTTATTATTAAAGAAGTGTTAATTAGAAGACTAAATGTTTATAAAGATGAAACATCAAGAGAGGGTGTCCTATGAAGTCCGATCATCTCGATTGATATTCGCTGATGTAATATTAAGAAACAAAGGAATGAAAACAATGGTAAATATCGAACAATAAACTCGGCTGACACGTGTAAACGTGTAACTGTGGACGGTGGAATGGCCGAAGGGAATCGCGACGCGACGGTTTACGACATTCGTGATCTGCTATTTTATGTGTTTGTTACTACATACTTAGTAGTTACTTAGTCGTGTAAACAGTAAACATTTATGATGCTTAATAATTTTAAGAATTTGATATTCCAAAAAAAAAACATCTATGGACCACAATAATGGACTTTATTCTTAGTTAAGATAATCAGGAATCGTGAAAAATGCATAACCCTCCAAATTCATTCATCATCCTACTAAACGATTAAAAATTCTTGAAGAGTTTTCGAACATTCCTTTTTGCAACAATTACAGAGTTCCGCGTTCTTTAAATACAATACAACCTTCTTCCAAAAAAACTAGTGTTTCTCAACGACAAGATGCTAACTTTTTTATTGGAACCTCGTTCCTTCACGTTTATAATACGCATGCCCGGCAACGTGATAGAGTTCTTCGAAATTCGAACGAACGAGTTACTGAATGCTGATTTTGAAATAAAAAAGTTAAAAAACGTTAATTTGATTTGCGAGAACAATTTGCGATTTTGTAATGGACAACTCGTTCTGTTTCTTATTATTTATCTAGACTCCGTTTGATGCCTAGACCTATAGACTATTAAAGCAGATAATGACAGACATTTCTTGGCACTCTTCGTCTTCTTTCAGCTTCAAATGAGTAAGGGCATATTTTTAGAAAACCTAAAATAATTACAATAGTTAAGTAACTTTTGGCAATCGTTTCAGAGTGTTGCCATTTTCCTCGGTTATGTAGGTAGTCAGTTCGCAAGTGATATTCAATCCAGAATGTTCCAGAAAACCACCTCATTAATCTAGTGGTCAATCGCTACTGCTGAACAAAGAGATTCCCAGGTCAAGGTGGTATTGGATTGATCATTTGCATCCCGGAGGCTCGATTAGTACCTGTTTGTTGGCAACAGACTCGCACCGTATTACATGGGATGTTTATTCATTGCTGACGAAATGTTGCTGCGCTATAGGTACTCCCCTTTCTAACCTGTTGAGGCACAGGTATGATGTTATCATGATCATGTTCCAGAACTAAATCTTACCAGAGACAAGAGTCATCCAGACTTGTGCTCCGAAGTGCGTGGCGACGGCGACGACGTACAATGCCCTCCATCCGCGGAGATTACTGCTGGATCCGGGGCGACTCAGCCAGGCCAGGAGGACGACCACGGCCAGGGCCACGTGAAGAGGCTGCGAGGTCTTGGTGGCGATTCTGTGGACAAGAGAGGGCGGAGATATAGAATATTGTTTCATAGAGTTTTTCCACTAGCACTGAGAGCGGAGATATAGAATATTGTTTCATCATAGTACATATTGTGGAACATAAATGGAACAAACGTATAGCAAATATCCTTGTATCACTGAATATCTCTGTCTTTTTTTTTTACAGAGGGATGTGATTCTCATATAAAGCTTCGACTATTGTGCTATGATTTTGACTGTACAAAATTATACGAACGCGAACAACATGACTGCAAAATGTGCAACAACCTCAAACCGTTGTGTTTCATAATCAACAAAGGTTTGTTGCCAACTGCCGATAAATGCATACTTGTTGTGTAGAGGCTATTTATATTGCCACCTCGTTACTGAAGCCTATTACAGGTTGGAGAAATTAAAATAACATACTATTGAACAAATAATGTTCTTTACGCACATGCACTTTACGAAGGTGTGGTGTGGTTTATTTTTAGAGCATGTTCATTCGGAACTCACTCCGTCATTTTGTTGTTAATAGGTACAATTTTCACAGAGAATTTCACAAACGACCAGCAGCGCCCTCCTGTTAACGTCCTTCAAGTGCCAAACGAACCTTGCCCTAAGACTTGATTAATTATTATATAATTATTCACTATTATTATTTTCAAATGATAAATAATAATGGTGATGAGACGAAAAACTGTTTTATTTTCCAGCGTAAATAAAATGCTGCGTGAAAAATTATCAAAAACTTAAAATACACTGCGCTAGGCTGCCGACCGAATGTAATCGATTTTGACACGTGACACTAGTAATAATAACAAATGGCAGCATGAAAATTTAATTTGTGTAGGTTGTCGATTCGAGTAATTTAAAAAAATATATATTTTGCGTGTCATTTAATACTCGTGCCGAAAAAAAAGATAATTTACGAAGACGAGTGACGTCTATAAAAAAAAGTAATTTTTGCATTTTATTATAAGTACTTATACTTTCAAAAGTTTGGGAACCGTTTAACCTTTTAATGTAACCGTTTAGTAAGTTAACGGATATACCATTAAATTGGAACTGACAGTTGATCCAAATTCAACACTTACACACGCAATGTGCTTGCACCATACAATTTTATTTATTTAGTACGTGTCATTTATTGCCCTCAAGGTTAATTTAGTTTTACTTTTACATTCTACAATCCAAACGGTACAGTTAAAGATTTTTTTTCACCCTTATGGGTCAAGAAAGAAGACATAATCTAAAAATAGATTCGGTTTGCAAATCGTGCTAAGTCCTATTTGTGGTTTTTCTTAATTTTTTAATTTTGAAGAAGATAGCATTTTTATACATGCTATTAAAGTATTTCTCACAGTCAATGTGTGAACGTTTTTTTATTACAGCATCATATTTGCGATATCATTTTCGCCAGTAAAATCAAATAATCATGAGCGTAAAATTCGCGGTTCGTGTGAAAAATGTTTGTTTTGCGAATAAGAAAGTGGAGTAGCCTGCGACTTTTAAGTTTTATCAAATAAATATATATTGGATAATCACGGAAACCGCATATATTATGTTAACAAGTCTCATAATATGTATATTTGTGGTTCACATTTAAGAAACAGCCAAATACATGTGAAATGTAAAACATTGTTGAAGGGAAACCGGCAAAAAATTATTATTGTACAAGTGATGTTATAGGCGATACCAAAAATCACAATAAATAACACTTGTTTCAGTATTAATCATCATACAGTAGGTACACTTGTTCTATAAATGCAAATATTTGAAACAAAAACAAGTTTTATACAAGCATCTTATTTGTTAAAGCAAGCTGCCCGTTTCAAGTGATCATATTATGACTGATAAATGATGATTCCATTCCCTGATGTATAAAATAATACTATATCTCTCAATCACGTGACCTTATCCTGGTGTTTTGTGTTGTATCTTTATTATAGTAAGACCTAGATTAAAATAATGCAATATGGAAATCACTTTTCCTCAGTGAGTGCGTATATATCGGCTTATTATTCATTAATTTGCACTTTCTTCTTTGATTAAACCAGGATTTTTTAAACGGATTTCGATAAAATGCGATTATTTTATTTGTTTCTTTACGTGCTTGTCCTTGAATTAAATACTTGGAAAGTTTTGCACCTACCTGTATAAAATGTGTTGTATGTAGTTGCAAATGTCATAGGTGCAGAAGTTTAATTGCAAACGTAAATATAAAGCAATAAACAAATGACATTTGACATTTATCGACAGGTGGTGTGAGGACTTACAATAAATAAGAAAACCTTGTTCAGATTTATTACAATTAAAACAATGAAACTAAACTAACAACAATCTATAAAAGGGCATCGATCATCGGCAATCTCCTTGTTGTTTGATGAGCAATGATTTTCGATTATATTGGACGTCATTACTGTAAGTAGGTTTTAAAATAACTTGCGTTTATCTTCAGTACTTTAATAATTAATTGGTTTGAGTAAAGACAATTTGTTGATTGACCTGCCTATATTGATTTATTTTTCGTAAAAATATTTACGTAATAGATGAAAGGAAATGTCGATGAAAAGTTTTATTCTAAAAGCTATCAAAATATTTCCTTTTTAATTAGGCAGGCTGCAAAATATAAATCTGTGTGAGTTGTGACATAATTATTTTATACTTCATTGTTTTTGTGCCAATATTCTACGAAAATACCTATATTTTGTTTGTTATTCGTTCCCTTTAGAGATAAGATAAACCCAAATATTTATTTGGGATGGCAAAACAAAAATATTTATGAGAAAATAGATGTGTGCAGAAAGCGCGTGATTTTGGCGATACGCCACGTCACGAGCTGCGTTATTTTTACCCGAAACAGACGTAACGAAGTAAATAATAATTGTTTGTGTTTATTTTGTATATTATCTTTTAAAACATCTATACGTTTAATTTTCTTCGCGATCGAGTTAAAAAAACTGAGAAGGTCGAAAATACATGAGGTTTTCATTTTCAGATTATTAAAAATAGCAAATAATAAATATATGACAAGAGGTTATTTTAAGGATAAAGTGCAACATTTGCATTCATTGCCAAGATCTTTCATGTGGTTTGCCCATAAAATTAAATGACAGAAGGTACTTTTACGAGCTGAAACGCATTTGGAAATGAAGCAACAACTTAGGTATTAAAAATTATTAACATAATATAAGAGATAATAAGTACATACATTCAAATAAGTATCGTAATTGTTCTTTCAGTAAATACATTCGATCTTTTACGAATATTTACCTATTTTTAAAATATCACGTAGCAAAATAGGTTCCTTCAACTCTATCGCATCGAAATTACACATTGTAATATCAGCATGACGTTTATTGCTAATTTATCTCTTATCGATTAGGAATTAATGGTTGCCGACGTGCCTCCACCCACGTGCGTACTTTTAATTAGTTCGGCTATATGTAGAAGAAGTCCTCATTAAGTCAATTGATCAATGTCATCGGCATATTTTGAATGATTTCGAGGTTACTCTGGTTTCCTTGGCGGGTGATTGTAATAATTACAATCACGCGCCAATTATTGGCGCGTGAAAGAAATTCAAATTTAAATTCGGAAATCAAAACCAGAGACAGGATCTGAATCTGTTTATTTTTTTTATTTTGAACTCTACTTGATTGTTTTACCTCCCTTAGAAGATATTTTAAGTCTGTCGACGCTTTTTCAGTGTATTAAAATGATAATAAAAGTTTTATTAATATTTCTACTACCTACTCATTGATGTTTCTTCTAATTTACATTCTATAAACGTCGTCAGACATCAAAACACTCTACTGTTTTGTTGACGTCACCTTGGAGTGACTTGTGACAATCTTTTTAAATATTTCTAATTATAATATATTTCCACTAGGCAACAAAGCATTTTGGTTTCACGCTGTAAGCCGATTTATTTTACGACGATCGCCGAGATTTCAGACTTTTCACGATGTTTTAGTGTTATAGCAACAAATTAATGAACTAAGATCAAAACTTTGCTCATAAAATATACACTATCGCTCGACGTTTAATGAACCCTTGAATTAAACATATTTTAACTACGTAAATAAGTATCTACAATTTTTTTCAGAAGAAAGTATCGAGACAACAAAAGGATACTTGTATGTAGAAAATATTGTTGTTGACTATCATTGTAATTTGTCGTATTTTTTGCAAGGTTGAAGTCTGAAGTCGAACTGATATGGAATGAGAAATGTCCAATAATTAGTTCATTTGTCGAGATTTTTTATTATCTACAGGCCTCGGTTACATGGCAAACATCGTATTATAAGAATGACCAAATTATTCTGATTTCCTATAGATAAGCTTAGAAAAATCGATCGGCACGAAGCATCAAATTGATATTCTGGTTCAAGATTTCGAATAAAATTGATTGGACTGGGTGGGTACCTATCGATTCAAAACTTAGTTGCGGTCAATCGTTGGCCAGTTTGCATACAAACATAGGTGTCACTAAAGAAAAAAAAAACAAATTCAATAAAGGAATTCTCAGCGGCCAGCGGCCATCATTGTGAACAAAATATAGCGGTTTTACATAAAAATAAAACCGATATTATGTGCCGAGAAGGAAAACATACAGCATTGTTTATGAAGAAGCAGTGTATACTTAGCGTTTTGCGCGGTCATCATACATTTAATTTAGTTCAACTTAATGTCAATAGATGGCGTAACTATCGCCCGATGTTGTATTTAATTTGTGCCAGCTAGGACGCGGGGACCGTTGTCACTTTTCGAATTCATAGTCTTCACCAGGAAGAACTTCCTACAATGCTGTATGTTTTCCTTCTCGGCACATAATATCGGTTTTATTTTTATGTAAAACCGCTATATTGATGTGCCTCCGGAAAACATACAGCATTGTTTATGAAGACGTGTTTGTTATCTGCTGGTGAAATATTACAGGTAAAACACAACGCTATGATGATAATCAAATGTTTATTCTAAGAGTTAAATAGTTACAGTAATAATAATTTATTGAAAACAATCTGATCTTATAGATAAAGGGTACAATAATCACGGTTCAGATTTTCTACGAATAAATCAAATTTTAGTTATTTAAGTAGAAGTAAATGTGTTGAAAAATGAATTACGAGAGTCTCTAGGCAGTTCTATTTCGCGACAGTAATGATTAAAGAAGGTATTGGATGATTTCCAATTACCTCGTGATAAAATGTCATCAATTGGTTGATTATCTAACCAATTTAAGGACGCTACTGCTGATCTACAGCTTCCCGGAGATGCATGAATGCCACTATCTCTGAGAACTGTACGTACCCAGTTCCCAATTACAGTGCGTGAGGCAGCTTTTGTGTGACTAAATATAGTGATAAAGAGATTGTCTAAATTGGTAACTTCAGATCTCTTTGTTTTAGTTTTTTCTATTAGAAGTCTGACTAAAGATACAGGACATATGTTTTTATCATTATGTTGTGAAAGTTTCCACGCGGACTGACGATAATAATGTGTATCGGTTTTCGATCCAAATGCAGGTATTAAAAAGATATTGTCACCATCATCGAAAAAACTGTTATTTGAAATTTTTAGCAAGGTAAGGTCATGAACCCTACGGCCTGATGCTAGCAATAAAACGGTGGCTGTTCGACGTGCTAAATCGAACAATGTGTCTTTAGGTACAGTTGATGAGAGCCAATTTAGTACGATACGTGGATCCCACGTGAACGAAGGTCGTATTTCTTTTGGTTTAGCCACTCCTATTGCCTTAAGGGTTTGTTTAATAATAAAGTTAGAAAATGTTTGTTGTTCAACATGAGGGCCGCAAAAAGTTAAAACTGCCGATTTGTGGACAAGGATAGTACTGTAGGACAAATTTTCGTTGAGAAAGAGAAACATTAAGAATTTTGCGATGTCAGCAGGTTTTGGACATTTTGGGTTTAATTGAGAGTTAGAGCACCATCTCAACCACCGCCTAAGTGCCGGCAAATAGGTTGACAAAGTTGAACGTCGCCAGCTCTTCTTTAGAAGATCTTTTTCTTGTGTGGACCAATCTTTTATTTGGGCACCCCACCCCCAACTTTCCAGACTTTCAGGGTCAATGTCTGTACCTGTGGGGGAGGCTGTGATGTCATAACATCTATCATGGTCTCCGACAGGTTCGGGAGTTCGTGTGGGTGGTCTAGAGCTCTGGATTTCAGGTCCTGAAGCCAGAAGGCTCGAGGCCACTCTGGAGCCACTACTAAGTAAATTCCCGTGGCGTTGTTCAGTTGTGCCAGAACTCTGGGCAGCAAGCTGGGAGGTGGAAACACCCACGCTAGTCCGTGGTTCCATGGCCTGCTGAAGGCATCGATATAGCTTGCCGATCGATCTCTGCAGTCCAGAGATACGTAGTTTTTTACTACCGCGGATGCTTGTGTCGCAAATAAGTCGATTTCTGGACGCCCCCATTTCCGAAAGACTTTCACTGTTGCTTGAGGTAGAAGATGCCATTCCACGGGTTGTTTTCCTCGTGATAGTCTGTCCGCTATTATATTGTATCTCCCCGGCAGATAATGGGCTGATAGGGTTATGTTGAACTTGTCTGTTAGATGTAACAGTTTGAAGGTTATGGCTAGTAACCCCAACGATTTGGTGCCCCCCTCCTTTCGGATATATGCAATCAAGGTCCGGTTGTCTGATTGGATCAGCACGTGGGAGTTCTGCAACGTCTTCGTATTCCTTCTGATTGCCGCTATTACAGCATATAGTTCTTTTTTGTTGCAGTGCCATCTTTTTTGGTGAGTTTTCCATGCACCTGACATCAGACTTCCGTCCAGGTGGGCACCCCAACCCCAATCCGAAGCGTCCGTCGCAAGGAAATGGGTAGCAGGCTTTTTGTGTATAGGCAATGTGTGACTTGTGGCTCCGCGCCACCACATTATCTCTTGGGACACAACTTGAGGCAATAGCTGTTTTTGACGGGGTTGTGTCTTGTTGAAGTGTCGTAAGAAGATTTGCATTTTCCGACAGTGTAGTCTTCCTCGGGGGACAACAAAGTTGGCGAAGTTTAACTGACCCAGCAGACTTTGCAGCTCCCGAAGATTGATGCGACTTTTTAGCAACAACCGGTCTAATGTTTGATTTATGCTTGCTTTCCTTTTTATTGGCAGGGACATTGTATTTACGGCTGTTTGCCAACGTATGCCAAGGTACTCTAAATCTTGAGTTGGCACCATAACCGATTTTTGGTAGTTTATTTGCCAGCCCAGGTGTTCCAAGTGCCTCACGGCTTCCGCAGCCTGAAGACATAACTTGGATTGGTCTTGGTTGACCAGAAGGAAGTCGTCTAGGTAGACTAGCACTCGACATCCCTTCGCTCGCAAGGTTTCCGCAACCCAGCAAGTTACGGAGGAAAATAGGTGTGGCGCTGAGGCCAGCCCGAACGGTAAACATGTCATTTCGTATAACAGATCTTTGTAGCTGATCCTTAAGAACGGTCGGTGAGATTTTGCTGCCCGAAGGTGAAAATAAGCCTGGGAAATATCTATTTTTATCATCCAGTCTCCAGGTTGGAGAAAATCTGGGATCGAGGCGTGAGAAATCAGACGAAAACGTTTCGTTCTGACGAACTTGTTTAATTCTCGAAGATCGAAAATTGGGCGCATCGATCCGTCGCTTTTCTTCCGCAGAAAAAGCTTCGAGATAAAACTGGGCGTTTTCTTGGAAACTAGTCGCAAAATATCCTGATCCGATAGATCTTTGACTATCTGAGACATTGCAGGGGATGGTTTGGTTGCATATTGCGTCATGATCCTTCTTGTTGGCATTAACAGAGGAGGTTTTTTGTAAAGGGGTATACGGAACCCCGAAACTGCTGACATTATGAATTTGTTTGCACCCAGTGCTTGCCAACGGTTCTTGAACATCGTTAAATGACCTCCCCTGAAATGTGTCGGGTAGTCACTTTTTTCCCTCTTTGTTTCGAAATGAATAATTTTTGGTTTGTTTGTAACCGTCACTTTTCCCTTTGTACGTTTGTTGTTTTTTGTGGGTATCACGAAAATTATTTTTATTATTTTGTGCCTGAGGTCTGTATTTGGAGGTAGACGGTGTTGGTTCCTTATATTTTGATTTGAGTTGATCCTTAGTTTTGTGAGCCTGTGGTGGTGATAACCAGAAGTGAGGCCCTCCGAGGGACTGGATAAGAGACATAAGTTTTGACTTGTCAAACAAAAACTCTTCACTAGGAGGTATATTACTCAGCGCAGCTTGCACACTTTTATTCGGAATTTCGGAAATTATTCTTTTTCGTCTAGTTTCAATACATTCGGCTCTTTTACCGCAAATTATTTGTAAGGTTTGTTCAGATACTTTATAAGACGTCGATTCATTACCGAATGTTTCAAAAATTTTATTAAACAGGTTATCCGATTTTAACTCGGCAGGGTTATTGTGAGCCCAATCAATAATACCCTGCAAACCGGATTGCAAAAGCTCCCTTTGAAGTAACAAGGCGTTAGTAGTTGCAGCCATGATTTCCTCCGTTGGGGCCAGGAAATCTTTTCCTTTGTTCAAACAACACAGTTCGTCGTTAATTTTTAAATTGCAAAAGCCCGGGTATGCGAGCATTTCCAACAATGCCTTCTTATAACGGATATGTTGCCAAGTAGGGGTGTTAAAATGCTGCAAACTGATTAACTGTTGTAAGCGTTTTTCATCAGCCGATTTAAGAATTTTTTTCTCATCAAAACTAGTTTTACAGGCTCCCAAATCCAACGATCTACACGGTTCTGTAGATGGATTAGTCACGAAAGCATTGTTGCTAACCCCCGCTGGTTCTATAACGTCACTTGTGTTCACATTACCAGTCGGCACGTAATTTTGGTGCATAATAAAGTTTGTAAGAAAACTGACCTGGTTGTATAACGCGTCGATCCGAGGATCGACCGTTACCTGTGAATCCCGCTTTTGTGTTTTGCGTGGAGGTTCCTCTTGTTCGGCTTCGCTGTCCGATGAACTGCTAGCGCACGAGGAGTCCTCTTTTTCTTGATCCCTCTCGGAAGTCGGCGAGTTTGAAACGATCGACCGATTGGCCCCGGCGGCGATGGCCTCATCGGGATCGTTACTCGGCCCGGGATTCATAACGGTAAAACCGTTATTTTAACGTTAAGATTTAAAATACAGAAATTAATGCACTATTAAAATGTCTAACACAGTATTAGATAGTTATTTTAAAAGGTTAAACGATTAACCGAATATTTTTGAATTTCGACCGCTCGCGGCGAAAGTACACAACGCTATGAATTCGAAAAGTGACAACGGTCCCCGCGTCCTAGCTGGCACAAATTAAATACAACATCGGGCGATAGTTACGCCATCTATTGACATTAAGTTGAACTAAATTAAATGTATGATGACCGCGCAAAACGCTAAGTATACACTGCTTCTTCATAAACAATGCTGTATGTTTTCCGGAGGCACATCAATGGCTTTTTGTGTGGCGGTTCTGTTTGTTTCGGAAGAAATCGATTTGCAATGCAATTTTGAACTTGAACTGGCGAAATCGGACAACGATGGTCAGACCGGACCGGAAGGTTTAAATTTAAAACTACATTTCATGAATGTATTAAAATTTGTTCTACTTAGTTTTTTACTGGTCTTACAGTCGAATTGGTATTTTTTGTCA
The DNA here is from genome assembly GCA_916618015.1 of Xestia c-nigrum. Taxonomy (NCBI): domain Eukaryota; kingdom Metazoa; phylum Arthropoda; class Insecta; order Lepidoptera; family Noctuidae; genus Xestia; species Xestia c-nigrum. The sequence goes on along the minus strand of OU745245.1, from coordinate 3,209,247 downwards.
GATGTGGGCGGGCTGATGGGTCGTTATCATTCGGTATCACCTAGAAAGATCTGTCTGCACTAGTGAGATTCGGAAGTCTAATAATTATGCAGTCTTAGGTATTCAATATTTACTCTGCATACATTTTTATTTCAGAAAATCTGTTTCAAGACACGGAATCGTTTGTGTCTTAACAAATTGAACAAAATTTTTAGGTACATACTTACCTACTTTTAATTTTTTAAATACCTATACAAGATTTCATGCTAGAACCGGTAGTTACGCTTTTTGCAAAGATTCAATAAAAAATAATTGATCGCTTATTACCAATTACAGATTTATTTCCGCATAACGGCATGCCATTCAGAAGATTTGCCATTACAGTAATTAAAATTGATGATCATACGATTATGCATGGCAATATTAAATACTAAAGCAGATTTCTCTCTGCGGTAATTCAGTGAGTTTTAGTATATTTGTATGTTACAGTTATATAGCTGCAGTCTCAGTCAAGGTTTGTGTACCTACTGAAAATAAAACAAAAACATAAAATTAGTAGTAGTTATGTCATTGAACTACAAGACGGTAGCATTAGAGTCTGAGTATAGTCATTAACTGCAGTAAATCAATCTAACTTACAACTAACTTAAATAATTACTTATAGTTAAACCTATCTGCAAATTAAATCCTGTCTTTGTGGTCATAAAATGTAATCAAGGTACTGATATGTTTATGCTTTGCGCTTTTGAAAGGCTCAGAAGTGAAGGGGGAACCTTTACAGGTAGCTTTGCAGTTTCCAGTATCGGTCGGTTGGTTTGAAAGCTTACCCAAATAGGTTTCTGAGAATCGGGTCAAATAAATGACCTGTTTTCTAAGAACATTAAGGGAATAAAATAACGAATGGCCTAAAATTCGTGTTAAAAAAACAGTGTCTGTTTAACCGTCGAAAATAACAGTGAGAGAAGGCGCGATTCAGATTTTAGAAGTGTTTTATTTTTGAACTATAAACTTGCCCTTATAGTTGTCAAGATTTATAACCTTGGACGTACAATAAAAAATATTAAGTTATAAATGTCTATAATGACAGTCAGTCATCCGTGGTTGAATGTTACCGGTTAATCAATTACTGGCGCTTAACCGACCACAAGATTATGAAGCCTAATCTATTTTATGGTCTGGTTCTACCGGATGTGGTCACCAGCGCTAATTAAACATTTATTTGTTACTATTCTATGGTTTTATTTTGTTGGCAATACAGAGTTATAGACATATCGCTGTCATTTTGACATTTTCATGTTTCACATGATGCGACTTTGAAATGGAGCTCGAAAAGTAGTATCGCTTTTTACTTCACTCAGTTTTTTGCATTCTAAATGGACGGAATTAACTATTTACATTCACACACATGATGCAAATTGACGATAAAAAAATTGTGGTGGCCAATATTTCTGGGTCAATTTTAATAAGTCGTGTAGAGATAAAAGACTGAAGATAAATTATGTAATTCAATACCATGTTATGGGGTTAAAAGTTTATCGTATTTATTTGGATCAATGAGTCCTCGTTTACTTAATTTAGATAGGCAAGTACCGGTAAAGTAAATTAGCTTTCTTAACAGTAGGTATGTGTCATTTGCGATAAAAATGTTTTTGTATTGTTTTGATATCTTCTATAAAAACATTTCGTTTTGTAATCCGAATATCAATAATACCTAGTTTAATTACGTCCATGTGCGTCAGCTGCGTTTTCACGTCTTCATACATGTTTGCGCACAGTCTGATTGCGTATTAAACTTGATTAAATAAACGACGTAAATTACCCTCACATGATTCGAACGTGTGTTGTTTTAATTTGACGAAAATTGGCTATAAGGCAGTTTTGTAAATTGCAAATAGTAGGTAAATCAGATAATCTCTATCATTAGATAATAAAGACAAATATAGCGTACCTAGGTACGTATAGATCCAAATAAAACGATAAATACAGGAAAACCTACACAAAAAATTAACAACTTCAGAATCTGTGTCATCTTGACTTGATTATGGGCATCATTTAAAAATAACTACGCCAAAAATAGAAGTCGCTGTACGATGTACTGACATAAGTAATTATATAGTTGACATTGTACACTGGTACAAGAATAAACTGGCCGTTAAATCAACTCCAAAAGCAGCGTAAATACGCCATTATTGACCATAATATTTGCCCCATAGACGAAGAAGCTGTAATTACGTATTCTGCATAAGGCAAAGGAAATCAGCTGTCAACATGTCGGGTCAAATAACGCTGCGTTTCATGACCTTGTTATAGCGCTACGCCACGTGACGTAGACGCTACGTCACTACCACAGTCGTAACTCGTTCGAGACGTAGTCGTGAGCGAGCCGACTTTCAAAGGTCACTTCGTCGTGAAACTTTTGCAGCTAATTATTCTGAGTATTAAAATGTAAATTGAAGCATTGATCTAGTGACCTTTTTAAATCGGAATCAAATAAAAAGTAAACCGTAAAGTCTGCTCTTGTTATTCGAAAGTTATTTCTAGAACTAACATTGCAGAGTTCAATGACTCTCCGACTTAATACCTAAGTATAGAATGTGGGAATTGATCATCATAACTACCTAGTATATATATGTTATGATGATTTATATCAATCAATTAGTTGCTATGCGCTCCCCTCAAACAACTTTATATGTGCTGTTTAAATATTAGTTTTTCATACGTTCATTTGCATGTACAGTCATTTTACGCTGTACTATACAGCGTACAACTGGCATAGTGTGTCTTAGGCGTAACTAAGTATTTGCTGTTGTCAAGAGGAAAAGTCGTGATTCATCATTCGGTAGTCCTTGAAGTTAACCGTGAGATAAACCAATGGGTTGTAAAGTGAAATAGGAAGTAAAGTATCTCTTTTGGGAGATAATCTTTGAACAATGCAGCTGTATTTTTAGGTTTGTACCACTTTGGAAGTATACTCTCTATTTTGTCACTGTGTTATGTAACTACAAAACAACATTCTTATTTAAAATATTATAACGTAGCAACACGCAACACAGCTGATTAACTAATATGTCATGTCAATTTGTGACTTGAATTTCAATATGGTATTTTTTAAAAGAAACGTAAGTAAGCGGATCTTTCAAAAACACTGCCTTGTCTGAAAACTTGTATACTTCACACGGATTGTCTTACAAGGCACCTCTGATATTTTTAATTGCACATTGCGTATAATTATCCAGTCAATTATGGCTCTTATAACGACCAAGCAATGGCTAATATCGCATATACGCATAATCAAAACCTTAACGGGCGGCCCATGCCACCAATACGACATCAGGAATCAATATTTCATTTTTCGAATGCTATTTAAAACCTTGCGTTCGGATTCACATCCAAGATCTAGGCCGTTGCGTGCGTGCTCCATTCGCTTATCGTAACTGCATCGTAAAGATCTGTAACATATGGCTATTTTTTACCAAAACACCGGTTAATCAGTTATCGGAACCTACTTGCGTTTCGAACAGTAGCGTTTCAGTCAATTGAGTGCACATTAGCGCTTACAACTAGTAATTACAGCTAATAACTCATTTAGTACGACACTGGAGCAATGTTTTTAATTAAGTCCATTACAAAACACCACATAAAAAGTATCTTGATGCGTTTCCGATCGCATTAAAAAACTATAAATTATAGAGTGAGCAAAAAATTATCTCTTTAAAATTTATGTAAGGAATGGCAGAACTATTTCAACTGCTTCATTTTCCACGGTGTACATACGTTCGTACAGATTTTTTGATTATGTAACAAGTCATTACAGTTGTATATTAAAATGTCTGTTGCTTTAAAACTTGTTTCGGAGAGATTGTGATCTTGCCATGAGAGATCTTTAACCGTCTAATTAACTTTATTAAAACATAAATAGATTCGTTCTTAGAATGAAATGTAAAACATTTACTTCGTCTGAAGGCGGTCTAAATACAGCCATGGCGCCGTCACTTAGTCACCTGCAGCCGCTGCAGCGCTTAAAATATCGGAAAAGAACTCGTCTTTTATGGCGTTCAGAGAAAATGCATTCCTGATAAAAATAACTGCTCGTATTGAATCTGTACGGACCGGTCAGTAATCACGAGTTGCGCAAGCAGCAAATTATTGCTTTTTTGCGATAATGTATGTGGAATACAAGTTTCTTATTGCGTACTGTATCAAATTCTCAATGGTTTTGGATGAATGGAATTTCAGAGAAGTTTTGGGGCATAGGCGCTTGGGAAGTCTTTTGGAGGGAAATGCTATACTGCTGTGTGGAAGCGCTTCAGCAAAAAATTAAACACCGTGGAAAAGAGCATAATAACTGATGTTCTCATTTAATATCAGTTCGCGCCTAATTATGCTGATTGCTGGTGTCCTACACATGTTCTGCTTTTGTTTTTTTCTGCAATGGATTTGAAATGGAAGTAGAATTTTAGCGCAGAGACACAAATGTGTCAAACGAATTTCTAGACGACTCTTTTGAACTTTTCATGAATCGAATGCCAATTTTATGATATTAGAATTGCTCAAAATAAAGTGACACGTATTTTGGTTCCCTTGTCTTTTATATTATTTGTTTCTTAAAATAATAGGGTCGGTTGCGGAGACTTCTCGTATTTTCTACAATTCATCGTGGCACAGCTACATCACACGACCTCGTTTTAAATTGTACTGCTAACAAGCTGCCAGGGATGTTGCAGTTACTTGCAAAGTATTTATTGTTTGTATCGACTCTATAAATCAGAAAACCAACGTGAAGATTGGCTAATGTTGCTTGCAGTCTACAAAGACGATCACTATCCACCGAAACAAAAACAAGAACTGATTTAGAAACTTACAACCTAATTTAATAAAGACCAGAGGAAGCTCAGCCACAAGTTGCAATTGCTTCCAAAACATTCCCTGTTTCTACAGCTACTTTCAATATAGACGTACTTTTCGATAGCTTATGTCACTGTGTTTTTATTGGTAGAATGCCACTATTCGCCTTCAGACCTAACTGAGGAGAATGATAATAAACTAGGAACTGGCCCAACGATAACACATGCATGTCCAGATGAGGAAGACCAAGTACAGCGTCCACATCTAAGGACTGTTATTATTATAAACCAAGCCTTCGACACCAAGTCTATAGCACGTCTAGCCAACTAATAGGGATGATGCAGAGAACCGTGCAATCTTATCGGTACTGGTAAGTTCGCACACTCGTTACAACGTGACTTCCGAGACTTCACGAGGTTTATTCGTGGATACAGTCTGATTGTCACTACTTATATTGTAGGTTGATCTTTCGTCATGTATTGGAACCATCTTTGCTTCTAGAATCAAAGTTTTTAAAAACCTTCGTTTTATCTTCAATTAGACTGGGATTTGGGATTGGCTTTGCTTTAATAATAATCTTTGATCTTATTTCTAGTTTGTTAGAATGCATATTGTTTAACAGTGGTAGTTTCTTCTCAGTTTGAGCCTTTGTTGCGTTCTAGATTTTTGGTTCATTTTACCATGTGCATTATGATTTTAGAATATCGTGGGAACAAAGAAATACGTAAGGATTTGTGTTTGTGTATTTGTTATTGCAGATGTTTTACCAGTTTATGTAGTGTCTTCATCTTTTTCCACTGCTATATGTCCTTTGTCTATCCTTGAAACTATCGCCTCTTGCATTTTACACGCGCCGTCGACTGACTCATCCCTAATGAGTGTTACCGTCAGATAAAAAGAGATGTCGATCATTTTGACCGATTGATGTGAATACATATTTATAGCGCTATCAGTCAATTTATTGATATTGAATACGTGGGTGTAGGATTGATTAACGAATCGTTCAGTCGACGAACTTATGATTGTGGGTTTGTAATTCACATGTTGGCACATGCGGTTATTTGTTATCCGCCGTTTAGCTTTTAGTGATGTCATTTGATATCTAGTGCGGAATCTAGATTGGTGTTTTTACGTTGTTTTTAATAGATGAGCTGATACTGTTAGTAATAGTTTCAGTTACAGGAAGTACAGTCTTCGTTCTCAATCTGTTGTTCACATTTTGTTTTTGCTTTCAAGTCGTATTACTGGGAATTGGCCACTACAATATTATCTTAGTTAGATGTTTGAAATCCGTATGTTGCCGAGTTTTCTTTGATTTATATCTAACAAAAGTCACAACCCTACCCCACAATTAAATGTAAATCTTACAGAGTACATACTTCACAGCCACGCAGTCTTATTCCGGTGCCAACTGACTAGAGTGGGCTGAAATCCCTGCGTTCACATTAATCAAGTCGTTTGATTTATTAAAATTTTAAACAATCAGCTACTCGATATCGCATTGATAAATGTATTGCATGTATTTAGGCTATCGGAAATCAATGGATATTGCAACAGATTTAATTCTTGGAAAATAAAAACGTTTACTTGTGCATTAGCACGTTCGCATGGAGGCTATTCCGAAATTATTTAAAATAACGTGCCCACTGTGGACCATAGCTCAGGACGCGTTCCCAGTTTGGGTTGGTAAATGTCACATGTACTCGAGTTTTAGTTCTAATAGGGTCTGCCCGTTTCTTTAAGATTTACCTGAACCGATTTCCTGAATAAATTTGAAGGAACACATTGTTATTTTGTTACGATTATACTAATGAGTTTATTTATTTTAGATATGCTTGCTTTTGACAACTGTCTCTCTGATTATATCTATCATTTTGTCGTGTGAACTAGATAAATAGTTAATTAATTAGGTGCACTTCGATAAGAATAGTTCTTATCAAAGGGTTTTTTTTTCAATTGTCTGACTAATCATAATCACAAACCGGGTTTTTTCTTTGGACCAAATATCCCGCGATTATGTATCATTGAACTTTTTTTTTTCAAATTTTGACATGATTTTGACAAAATTCGAGGTGTAATTTACTGTCATGCGCACTTTCCTCGCGAGTACCTATATGATGGGCAAATATTTTTAGACGGTAGGTAGTTTTGAGTGGAGCAAGTAATTAACAATACTGTAAAACTTCGTGTTTACAGTAATTGATTTAAAAGCAATGAAGGTTGTTTGGTGAGAGAAGGGGCGAGTTTTTGCTGTTTAACTAAGCGTTGAAATGATTGATGATTACAGTGATTTGATCTGATTTGAATATGATTAGCTGCTTGAAGGCAAACTTTAATGAGATTGAGATGGAAGTAAAGTATTTACGATTCTTTTTAATGTATTCGGAATCTTGGCTGAAAATGATAAAATAACTGTGTATTTATGTATTCATTAACAAAAATTATGTAATTTTCAATTCATCGTGTCGCACTTTGAAGTGGGCTCATAAGATTTAGATACTTACAAAATCTATCGTACTCGTATCTATCTACAATTAGGTATACCTGAGATAAGCCATATAAAATTACCGATCAGGTACGTTTCTAGTTTCATGATCGATAAAATCATGCTAATCTGATAATCAATAAATAAATAATGTGTTTTGTCGCTATTGTAATTAAGTACACTTGTACCAAATCAAAATTTTTTGCATGCGTTTGGATTGGACAAGTACTATCTTTAAAGTAAATGTAGGACGTTGCGGTTGAAGAAAGCATAAGATTTGAATATAGAACTTTACTCTATGTCCCGAAACGTATTTTGACAACTGAAACATCTGTGCATTGATAAACATCGTGTGACTGAACTTGTCCGATATGCTTGCCAAATGCAATGCAAGAGATTACAGTTTTATAGGTTTTAAGATTTATTACAGGAATTAATAGCATAATTAGACATTTAACACTGACATTTCGAGTTTCTTCTTTTTTTTAATAATGTATGAAGCTTACACTTAGGTTAAGACTCATTTCAAAACTCATAATAAATTATTCATAGGTAATTTATCAAAAAATCTACTTTGTTATTTAATTGTTCTTAATCGTCGTCTACGTCAAAGAGATTTTACATGAAGAGTTTATAAAGACAATGGCTGATTGCTAGCTTATCTGATTTATCATGTAAAATATGAATGTTAAATAAACCCTTTACACGTGTTTGTTTGGAAAAGCTTTAAAAGCAAAGGAACAACATGCATACTGCCGGAAATACAACTTTTTGTTTGATGGAATGGAATTGTTTTTTTAATTCTCGCATTGCCATAGAGTACAATGAACTTCAAAAATGATAAATGACGTAACTCTAACTGACTTCTTATCGATAAGAGCAGAGCTTAGTTTTTATAGTCTCCATGATGCACTTTGATTCAATTTCCATTATCAAGGATTTCGTTTTCTTTAAGTTTATGGATCTTTGCTGATAGTATCAATCACAAATCGAGAATCCATCAATCAAGGAAAGTTAATAAGAAAAACCTAAGAGTGAAAGAGATGACACAAGTGATGGCATAACACCAAAGTCTTGACAAAGCAGTGGATTTTCTCCCGTGTTTATTTGTAGACAAGATATGTAATTTAACAGTATTATCTATTGGTGATCCTGTTCATGCCTGGGATGAAAATCTAATCAATCATTTTAGATTAGTAGATAGGGTGGAAAGTTTTTGCTCTATCATATTTTCTGTAATTTTATTTTAGATGAAAGGTTTTTGACTTGTATTACTGGGTTTATCGGGTCCATAACTTGACGCCTAAGCTGCATCTTTGAGACCTAGATAGTGGTTACAACTACCTTCCTCCGGCTTTGTTCGGCCTAGATCCGGTGAACGACAATATTGAAAGGTTTTTTTGTGTTTAAACGGGAATGTTTTAAACTAATCACTTTTTAGGTCACCTTATATGTATAGTAGCACCACCTACTAATTCTTAAAGACATCGTTTGTCATTTGAAACTGAAAAAGTTATAATCTGGTGCTAATGATTATTTTTCAATGAAAAGATGTCGATAATGAAACAATACAACTGTCGAATAAGCAAATAACTTTCATTGTTCAGTAAACGTTATGTAATGGTCAATTTGCTGTCTTTACAGATTCTGAAAACACCTTATGTCTCCATATAACGCACGACTTATACGGGGCGATTTTGTTTCTCTATCGGCAATATTTTTCGAGATGTGACAAATTAACGATTTTCCGGTTACATTGTATGATCTGGGTATGGTTTAGTGTTTTTTTGATCCCTGAAGGGATCGGCTGACTAATTGATAACAATTTATAATGCCAAAGCACAGCAGTCCTGCGACCGACCACTAGCCCAATGTGTCAGTTGATTTGTTCTGTAAAATCTCCTTGGTAACGAAAGTTGCGACTATTTCCCAGTTGAATCTCTGACATGCGCTCAAATGTCATCTTTTTCGGTCATCGTTGCATAAGTAGACACCATAGCAACGGTTTATCAACCAATCATAACAATCGATTAATCCTGATAATCGATTAAGGTAATACAAACAATCGATTAAAACGCAATGTCTGTGATAACGTTATCAATGCAGGTTGGGACGTCCTCGTTTGTTTAAGAATTATTTACGATAAACGGTAAAAAAAAAACAAAAAAAAACTGTTGTCTATGAATTTTGTAAAGGCGCTTCCACATTACGACATTCATAGGCAACCATATTTTTTTAGAGCATTTAATATTTGAATGTTAAAAAGTAATGATAACCAGCCAGTACCTACCTCTTTATTTTTCAATGAATAACAAATACAACCTCATTCTTATGTCTAGAACTCTAGATAAACAGTGTACGTAAGCTAATCAAACGCAAAATAAACGAACAATACACTCAAGCAAATACAATCGAGAAATTTCCCTCTCGGGAAAGTCTCCTTCATAAGCTATTGTTATTTAGTGTCAACAACAAACAAGATAAGGGTATCACGGACACAGAAAGTGATGTTTTATCTTTAGGAACACAAAAGTGCTAGTATTGAAGATAATTGCATAATATCACACACGTATGCTATGTAGTAATCACTTTGATTGGCGCTAACTAAGATAATAAATCGTTACCAAATGCGCGTTAATGGTTGAAATCGAATTTGGTAGCTGATATGATAATACTGTCTTAATTAATTGATTTTTTCTTTACTTATTATTAGTCTTCAAGCTACGAGTACAGTCTAATTCAAATTGACATAATACATTACACCTCCATTTTTTGCATCAATCCGCTAAGGTTCTTGCTGCACAAATAATTTGGCTAACGGATTATCGATAAATGACCATCGGCTGGCTATTGTGAAGAATGACCTTAAAATCAAAGTCAAAGCGATGAAGGTTGAAGCAGATAATTCTTATTGATTTACAAAGATGATTAAATTAGGATGTAAGGTAATGTTAATACCTGGCTATAAGTACCGGAAGCTGTCAAAATTTCCCAATCAACTTTGAGCGCAGAAGCTAAGCACAAAGCATAAACTTTAGCGATGAAGTTGAAAATCTTTTAAAGAAATTTGACAGATTTTAGTAGCGTGATGTGGTTGGCATCTGTTTATCACACGTTGAACAAGTTAAGAAAACAACAGTCGTCACTAGATAAGATTGATTGATTACTTTTGTAGCAGAGTGTCGCATTGTTGCGAAATACCTGTTTTTAGTCCCAATTTATCTTGTAAAATATCTAATTTACATAGTCATAATTGATTGTAATAATATGTTCAGTCAATGAAAGCTATCGTGAGTTGTTATTCAAGCTAATCTGTAAATTAGTGTATTTTTTCACAAATGGTTTAAAAAACAAAGACGGAAATTATTTTAGGTGTCAGACAGAATAACAGCATCACATCTTTTGATAAGATTATAAGAGATTAGGTGTACCAACCGTGATAGCCGTCCAGATTTTCTAGAAGTTGCCTTTAACTGATTATTTAAACTGGCAGAAAAAAACATAATGTACGATATACTACAGCAAGAAGGACCAATAAACAGTGTCTAGGTCAGGATCGAATCGTAAGGGGGAGGAGAGCAAGGGAGGCACAGGCTGGAAGTGGGCCATGTCCAGCAGTGGACTTCAAAAAAGAAAAAGAAGAAAAAAAAAAAGAAATAAACGGCAAGACTCTTGAGTGACACCAAACTAAAAAACGTGTACTAAATAATATCGTTAAGGACCAATGAACTTGAAACATGATTGCTAAGTGCGATTATCATGAATCATAACGTTATGCAATGATAAAATGACGTCTTCTGCATGTGGCCAGCCATGGGGCCTATGATTTGATTACATAATACTTTGTTTTATCTACGCAATGTCTATATAATCCACAAAATAAGCGTATAAAGAATACCAGAGAGAGAAGCTAATTTGCTTAAAATATTCAGTAATATAGGTTACAATTTACAAGGCATATTTTAGCGGCGCGTTATTTGCAGAAAAAAAGTATAGTAAAAGTCATTTGCCTATAGTAATAGGTAATCAATATGGAAACCAGTTGAGGAATCCTTTCACTTATTAGAAAATAATAAAGAGCCTATTCTTGCCATTGAGACGGTTATTTGATGAATCTGTTTAGTTTCACAGTTCGTTCAGCATTTGACTCACGTAGATAACACTTATTATTATCATAATAATCTACTGAAATAAATTAATTGTAAGTAAGTATAATTTTGACGCACTAAAGGTGATTCTATTTATATCCTTATCTTTTCTGAGTGCTGAATCAGCATTTATATTTAGTTTTATTACTATTCAGTTTCAGCAAACCCGCATCACAGATAATGAAGACTTTCATCGTAAATACAAACAAGTTTATGCGTGAAAATAGAACGAAAAACCTTGTCATTTTTACGAGTAACTGGAACACATATCTTTCGCAGATTTTTATTGTAATTTTATGTTTTATTTTATAGGTCGAGCTCGCGGTTCTCGGATTTTTCAGACTTTGTCTCATATTAATAACGCGTAAAAGATACTGCATACGGTTTCTGAATTCACTAAAGATTTGAATGGAGAACTAGGTGGTTCTTTCTTTTATATCGTGTGGTAAGTGCTTAACCTGGTGTCAGAGTCTTTAAGCCGCCCATGGGATTCACTTAACAATGCTGATTTCTACAATATATAGCACTTGAAATTATTAGTAAGTAGTAGATTTTGACAGCTTCATTTCTCAATTCAGATAAACTTCCTGAACAGACACCATTGTAGAGACATCCGTGAGAACGTCGGCACGAGCCACTGTTCATTGAACACAGCCAAGCTAACAATGCGTTCTATACCGTTCTAATTGAATGGGTGCAGGGACGATTTTTCTCTGCAGTTTCGTTGGCAATATCTACAGATAGCAATAACACGATCACGAGGGGTATAAACACTGCAGTGGACAGTCTTACGTGCCTTCAGACACGTTTTCAGACCACGTAGCTACATCATGATATGAGTATATGAGATCAGTTTCATCCGTAACAATCGCTATTGGGAAATGAGTAGAAAATGGCGCACGCCGTAAAACATTGTATTCTTACTTATGGCTCGTTCGTTTTACGATTTCGATGCTCTAGTTTGTGTTTTACAATTTTGTTGCTAATTTTGTAGTAAATTATTGTTTGAGGATGATTTTACGGGTTAACGATGGCCCATTTAACCTTTTTGCTGAATTATAATGTTGCAAAGACGTATGTACCTACAGACTTTTTAAGTTGGCGTTGTTCCTAAAAGTAATACTAGCTTCCTTTATGGTTCATGTATGATGAAATCTAAGTGATAGTTTTCCCAGAAGAATACTTTCTACACATAATATCGGGCCATTTTTGTCTAAACTATTTCCGCGACATAATGTCGGCCTCGTTTGTCCTCTCTGGGCACAGTCCAATAGTTTCTTCCGTATTATCGTTTAAATAAGCCGGAACACAATGTTTTGTTTTCCTGTTTATCTTATTATTATTACTATAGAATAAATAATAGTTAATGTACTACTATTTTATTGTAAATTTGCATATTTTGTGTAAATATTTAATTACTGGTTGTGGAAATAATTGACATAGTCTAGTAGTATATTGGATATGGAAATAGATCAATTATTTTTGTATATTTGTTTGTTTTCATCGTTTACTAGGAAACGATAATTAACCATTATTTGTTTAAATAATTAACCATTATTTTTTTGTGATAATGTCGTAGTGATAAACACATATGGTCAGTCTTTTTAGGTCAACTTGAAATGCGTATTAAAAACAATAAAGATGCCAATATAGCCCAAATTCATTGACAATCAATCGAATTTAAAAATCAGTTTCATCAAATTGAGAAAGTTTAATATCTACTTAAGTACATGGCCTATATAAACCAAGGTTTATTTCCAATTGAGACTAATACATATGCCCTCCGTTTGTGGCAATCAATTAATCATATTTAACGGTTTTCGTTGATATGAGCCTATGAATGGAAGACTGAACCATTGCATCATGCAGTCGCATTCCTGAACATATAATATTAAAGGATGATGAGCACAAATGTATGGAATTATTATAATTGGTTCAGTACCTTGAGAATATTGAAAATGTTTTTTTTTTCAGAAGGTTCTAACGAAATCATGGTTTAAATCTAAGTTTTAGTAGCCAATTTAGGTAGCAGCTCGAAAATTTCATGTAAGTATTTAGATATGTTGTAACTTTAATTAAGTCATTACGAACATTCAGATCGTACAGTTTAAGGATATTTTGATAATTCAATATTTATTTTTTATATTATATGGAATCTTTTAGCAATTTTGATTGTATGAAAATGGTACCTATCATTATACAATAGCCGGTAATCAGTTCGATGTTCTAGCTCTCGGTAATTGGCGGTTATTTATAATCTTTTCGCTATTTTAGTAAAGAATGGTCAATTTGTCGCCATATTTATCTGAGCCCGTGCCGTGGCCAATTATAAGTTTCAAGGTTGAAGGTGATCAAAGTAAAACTTGGTAAAAGTGAAACAAAGGCTGACTGTCCGAAGAAAACTGTTGACCGTAATATTTCCGTCATGTCGGCTGTTTAGCCGTCTCCGCAAATAAAGTTTTACTAATAATTTACGGTTTTCAAAAATGAATAGTGTCTGATAATTTAAATGGACCACCTATTTAAATTTTCATAACCATGTTACAAACTTACTAACTTTACTCTTAAAAATGTAATCGCCTTATTTATCTCGCTAAGCCTTTTGGCTCAGGAAGAGCCCTGAAATATTCGTGTCATAGACAGTCTGACCTCGGCTTTAGGCTAGACATTTAGATATCTAGATCCTTTCTATTCGATACCTACCTTATACAAGAAAGGAACTTCGAGAGACTAATTAATTTAAAGTCGAGAGACTTTCTTAGAGTTATTTTCATGTTCGTTTTTTCATGAAAGCATAAATGAGATCGCTCGAAATCGGAAAATGTGCGATTTATTACCCACAATAATTTATTTTCGAGTTCTATCGTTCCAATTTTAAATGAGGTTTTAACTTTTTTTTTTTCTAATGTTACACAGGACATCGTAGAGTTTCTTCCTACAATGGATAGACCATAGTGCAGAAGTATAACTTTTGATCTAAACATTTGGGTACATCTTCTTTATTATATCTATGGGGTACATTATAGTCCTTGTTTATGTGTAACACACAGTCATGTCCTATGATCTAAAGTGTAATTTGAATGAAGCTATTCTAAATATTCATCAAGCTTGAGTATATACTTATTGAGTACATAGTATAGATATACCCATAAATTCAGTGAAGTTATACCAGATAATTTATTTTGACCCTAATGTAGATACACGCTTGTAGACCAATAGTTCTTTTTAACGCCATGGAAGAACGTTTGTCATAAACGTTTTAATTCATAGGTATTCATTCAAACTTTTTGCCTATTTACACCTACAATACAAACAATTAACACCATTGTGAAACTACCACTTAAAGTCTATTTTTGGAAGTCTACTGGCCTCATATACTAGGCTGAACTGGGTAAATACTATCAATAATATATCTATCGATCAAAGTCCAGTCTGTGGAACACTTTCTTTTCACTTGACATACTGATAAGAGCATGGCATCATGACGTTATCATTAAACATCTGATCGTCTCTTCGTACTTTGATCCTGATTACAAATGTTTGTAACTTTGTACTGTTGAGTAATTTTAGTATATACCACTTCCCTGTTTTGTGGTGCGTTTGGTTTGGTTGCACTGGATCACGTTCGAAACTTCAAAAGTAGAGAAAATACTGAAGCCCGCTTTGAATCGACTGGGAATAAGTGTGACCTGTGATCATAATGTTTTTTTCTACTAATATTATAAATGCGAAAGTTTGTGAGGAGGGATGGATAAATATTTGTTACTCTTTCACGCAAAAAGCGCGGGACGGATTTAGATGAAATTTTGTACACAGGTAGTTTATTACCTGAATTAAAACTTAGGATAATTTTTATCCCGGTAGTAAGATCCCATGGGACAATTATTAAACTTCACGCGGGCGAAGCCGAGGCCATAACCTAGTAATTCATACAAAAGTATTGCACTCAAATAAATGTCAATATTCCGTTTAAATGCTTCCATTTACTACTTCCCACATCTAAGTTACTGGCGAGGCGTTAATGCCTTATTTATCTTTATTCCAAGGTAAGATGCCATTAGACGTAAGATATAATTTTAAATTACAATCAATAGGCTCATTGTTCTAAGTCTTACTTATCTGAAACGGTAGTTGGTTGTTGGTAAATCCTGTTCTAACACGGACTTGGTACTGCTTCAAGTGGCTAAAGATACGAATCTAGGAAGTTTTAGACAGGATTATCTATCATAAGTTCATAACTGTCAATTTGACATATATGTGATGTTAGATGTTTTATCGTCTAAACTGATATGTAAGTCCAAGTCCTATCTTTGATATTAACACAGCCGTTTTTGGGATTATATAAATTGCGCCGTTAGATTTTTCCTACGAGATTGAAGAAGAATCAGTTTTATAATTCGATTTTTCTTTAGGCGAAGATTTCTAGAGAACCTTATTAAGTGAACAGCATAAAACTAGTAAATAGAAACAAAATTGAAAGCTACATTCCGTTTGCGGTTCAGTGAACTTCGTTTAGTTCCTTAGGAATTCTTTTAACCCCAAACACAGACGATAATGCGTATTGTAAGTATAGATTGAAATGTTTTATAAATATCTGACATTCGTAAGCAGAATAAACTTAGTTATTATTCAGGCAATCATGTGACCGTCGCGCGCGACGTCAAAGACTACTGCCAGGCTAGCATGGGCAGGGGATAAAACTTTTCTCCACCGGTTATTTCCACTGACAAGGGATAAGTCAGTGGAAATGACAGGTGGAGAAAATTTTATCCCCTGCCCATGCTAGCCCGGCTGAAGTACCAACCGAAGATATTGAACAGGGAACAGTATTGTGTAATAGACAGGTTTACTGAAACAGGAGGTAAAAAAAGCAATTTTAACCATTAATTTATCGATTTCTTCATATTGATTCAATGATTCGTAAGTATAGAATATTACTATTATTGTGGTCAGATAGGCAGTCGCTCCATGTAATTCTGGTATTTAGCTGCATCCAGTTAGACTGGAAACTGACCCCAACATATTTGGGAAATGCTAAGCAGATGATGATAATATTTTGTAAGTCATATACATATACATCAGCATTATAATTACAAAAACAAGTAAGTACCATGACTAAAAAGGCAGGTCCAATAGATAAGGACTTTGCACCGATCACGACGTTTTTAAGATTAAGAAGATCAAGTCAACCTGAAATCCTTTGTGATAACATCACGAGTTATTGATAACGTCTGAAACTTTGCGCTGAAGGGTCGTTCTTATCTCGAGGATAGCATGCCGTGAGTGAATGAACGATTACTTTCATTAAGATAGTAATTTCCAATTTAGATAAAGTGATTTGGTACTGAATCATTCATTATTGGTTTCTACTGGTTTACCATGATCACCGATTCAAAGATACTAACTAAAGACAGATTGTAAAACGATGTCAAACATGTAGAAAAAAATTATATGTCAATTATTGGTACAGAAAGACATATGTTTAAATATCCTTCAACAGACGTGGAACTAATTAAACATACGCGTCCTGAAATATGGCCTTGTAAACGATTAGAATAATTTCAGTCCAAAATATTTCTAACGGCCTTTTTAAAATAAAAAATTCCATCACTTCATCGGAAGTAACGAAAGAAAATTTTCACACTCGGAAAATTGTATCGAGAGCCGCTAACACGAGTCAGTCACGTCAATCGGAAACTCTACAGCTACACGTAATCATTTTCCACCCGCTGTCACATCAGAATTTTGACAAACTTGGCCAGATTTGAGCATCTTCAGGACTACGAAGAGTAATGATGTACTTATTGGTAGAGGCATTTAGAATTTTTGCTGCCGTAAATTCCTAGAAGAGAATGTCTCCAACATAACCAAACAAAAATGAAAGTCTGTACTCACACGTAAGCTTTCGTCTCCTGCAGGTGGACAAGCCCCTGCTTGAACAGATCGTAGGCAACCTTGGAGTACTTCGTGGACACAGCCAGAAGGTCTGGCTGGTACTCCACCTCCTTCTGCATCTCCGAGTTGTTGGGATCGGTGACAATATTGTGCTTCTTCTTCATTCGTTCTAAGGTACGCGAAGGTTTCGGCACGGCCGGCGCCACCGGGGCCGTTTCGATCACGTCACGGGTACACATATTACACATCTTTCTCTACAAACACGCTCTACGGTCACTGACGGTTTGGCTTGCGCGAGCGCTGTTCGAGTATATAAGTCGATGAAATCGCCTCCCCCCACCACGCCACCACTTGTGACGCAAGGTGTGCAACGCGGAGTCGCGGACGCCCCTGATAACGTCGGATTCGGTGAATAAAGACGTGTGGATGTTTGCATGGCGATTAAAAACAGTTTCGGCTAATTATAATATTTTTTTTGCGGATTCCAGTGAACAGAAAAATAAGTCTTTTTAATAAAATATTTGATGGCATTCATACTGTCTGGGTGATTGTCAAAATATAAGACCTCACCGACCTCCTTAAAGAACTACCTATAACGAAAATTTGTTACTTACTTTTTCGGGACAATCCGCGGTTGGGTGTCCTTAGTTTTTTTTTTTTTTAACCTTTTATAGAATTATTTTTTTTATGTGTTTGAAATAAGTTGAAATGAATTTTGGTTTTTAGCAGTTTTTGGAAAATCTTCCCTGTTTAAAGTAGTTTTATTTGTATGAGTATCGATTCAAACAAGCATCAAATGGGTTATATAGGAAAGAAAACAAAACAACGAAGGAAAATAATTTTTCCTTTCACAAAAGTGGTGTTAAAGAAAAGTTGCCTGCAGGCTGGCTAAAAATGGTAGTTTCTTACACTGAGACTTGGTCCGAAATCTACGTCATGGGACTCGTAGTCATAAAATTAAATAACCGGAACAGTGTTGTTAGCTGCAACACCGTTGTCATTTATGATCGATTTACGTACAAAAAGCATAAAATATAAGTGCACTTACTTGTGGAATGTCCTTTTGTATTTCTTCACGTTAAAACCCGTCATTTTGAACAATCTTCACGAGCTGTGATTGAAAGGACGTGACATTCAGCACTGACGGTTCATTTAGAGTACATGGCCATATTTATTTTGATCTAGCTGGTAAAATTAGAAGGATAGACAGACGCAATCAAGGAGGAGTTCGGATGAAAGCAACATGACATGTACTGAACGAGCCGTGATTCGGAATGGCCGCATGGTTTGGAGACGCGTCATAATTATGCCGTGATCGTCAGAAGCGAGGGAATGATGAATAATAGAGACAATTATAGATTAGGTACCTGTTATTCCATTATAATAGTCTAAGCTCTAATGATCTCCATCATTGCCTTGTTTAGTGATGGCCCTGACATATTTAGGTATATCCACTGGAGTTTGAATTGATTTAACATGGAGCTCAATAAAAAATATAAATCGATACTAAATTAGTCTAAGATCTATGCAGTAAATATAAAGAATACATGCTGCTCTCTTCTACTATAAAACACAATAATAAAAACAATATCTCGGCGAGTACTTGCACAGGCACAACCAAATAGTCAGGATTTTTCACCAGCAACTTGCCTTGAAATATAAACTTGTGGAATATGAGGTACCGTACTACAAGTATGTGGCCGACCCTGTTCTCGAGAAAGACCATGTCACGCTGTACTGGGATCAGTGTATCATTACTGACAGGACTATTGTCGCCAATAAGCCTGACATAGTGGTGATAGACCGATCAGCGCGCCGCGTAATGATAATCGATGTTACCATTCCGCATGACGAGAACCTCGTGAAAGCTGAGAAAGAGAAACAAATAAAATATCTCGACTTGGCACACGAGGTTCGCGACATGTGAAATATGAACTCGGTTATCATTGTGCCGGTTGTCGCGCGTGACGGCCAAAGGCTTTAAAACCAAGAGTTTCGATGCTAGCCATATATCGAAGCTCTCTTTAGGCGGTTCGATCGAGGGCGTGATTCAGAAAGCAGTAGGTACTCCTCGATATGGCTCGCGTAGTGAGGAGGTTACTGTCTCCGCAGCCCTAACTACCGGCGGCTTAAGCCCTCGTCCTGACACCGGCGGATATATTTTAAAAGGGATTTTTTTTAAGAAATATTTAAAAATGTAAATGATATGTTGCAAAATGAAAAAACAATACTTAATACCTGTGAGCGAGTAACTTATATAAACAATAGCGCACATAATGTTACAATAGAAAGATTGAGCGTTATTGCAGATGTATACAGGGTGTATTTCACCTCATCACAAAGCCGTTAACCAAGCATTCTGTATATCAAACTAAGTAACTTTACGCAAAAAATATTGCTGGGAAACACCTTTTTTTTTTGAGGTTATAAATCATGTTTTGTGGTATAACTCAATGTAACGCGCTCTAAACATTGTGCGAATGGATGGATTGAATAGTACGGGGGTCGTAGAGATATTTTAAGTAAAATTCATGCGATAAAAAGTGGTATTTAAAAAAAAACTTATCAAAATCTTGCAACTTTGACCCCCGATATCTCCGTAACTAAAAGGTTCCCAGGTATAGTGTAGAACAAAAAAATGATCAGAATGACGAGGAGAACAAGTGCCTTTCGTATTCGTTAAGAGGTGTTTTACACCCTATATAATTAAGGATTGCATGTACTTAAAATAAATAGTTTCTAAATTAAATTAATTAGTTAATTATTATTTTAAGATTTGCTTATTGCGTTATTGTTTTGTTTTGTTTTCTTTGATATTAAAAAAAAAACATCATTAGGAATTATGTTTTGGTGATGGAAACCAATAACAGGTATTCTCTTCGTTAAAAATCGATAATATTTACTAGAAGATTTCCTTTGAAAAACTGAATTTTTCCGCAACCATTTAAAAGAAATTGTTTAAGAGAGAAAAGAGATTTGCGGTTTATTGATCAAACTATAAGTAGGCTATAGAAGACACCATAGCTGCTATGTAAGCTATGGTTTTTCTATTGCCTACTTATAGTTCATATTGCTTTATTTTTAGTAAGTAAGTACTTATATTTTCTCTTTAAGCTGGCTGACTTCGTTACAGAATGTGTACTGTGGTTAACAAACACTTGAGAGAATTGTATAAATAAGTATGGTGTTTGTGGTTAAATTCCATGCGAATTCAAAGTATTTATTCATATTTATGTAACAAACACTTGAGAGAATTTTATAAATAAGTATAAAATTTTGGCGTTTGTGGTAAAATTCCATGCGAATTCAAAGTATTTATTTCCCGTACATTTCCTGTAACTAGTGTTGTTGTAACTGTAATGAGGTAAAATCTCGTGAAAAAGATATGGACTTTCTAACAGGTGTTAGATTTTTCTGAGGACAAGTTGGCGGGACACCTTGAATGGTTAGTTGCAGAAAGCAAGTAAGCAAGTTAAGCATCGAGAAATGTGGAAGGAATCGGGGGAGACCTTTGCTCAGGAGTGGGACAGGTCAAAGCTAACAAAAAATCCATTTCCCACAAAAACATTAAAAACCCTGTATCACCCTGTAGGGGCAGACGCGGCGGCAGATTTTGTTTTATAATATGTAGTGATAGTGATTTGTTTATTACTTATTGTTTTCTTTTTTTTCAACACATATAAATATATTATAATTATGTATGCACCTACTCACCACCACCATTTACACAAAATATAAAACTGCTTCACACCCGGAACCTCACTAATCCAGGTACAGTTGAAAACCAGTGTTGGGGACTAGTTGTCCGGTATTTTGCTGAACTAGGCCTATTTGGGGCAGCCGTGAGGCACAGTGTCACATAATTCTTACTTATTTTTTTTTGGTTTAGATTTAAGTTTTTTAAAAGCTAGTTTTTTTTTATAATATTTAAGTTTTTTTGATTATTTTTATACCGTGTGCACTTGTGACGTGTGCCAAATAAATTAGTATTTTCTTTCTTATTTCTTTCTTTGTTTGTTAGGCAGATAGCCGATAGTTGAGAGGAGGCCGTGTCCCAGCAGTAGAAACATTATAGGCTGATGATGATGATGATGATGATGAGGCAGATAGTTACGGAACTGTTTTTTTTTAGATTGATTTACGGATACACAATTAGTTGTTTCGTGGTACACGTACCTACACCCACAAGTTACCGGTGACGTATGTGTCATGTGACGACAGAAATGTAAACACAAGGTTTTGTTTAGATCTTGTGTGATGCATGTGACTTATTACAAGATCTCTATTTGTGTCGGATGAATGGTGAAGTGGTAACGTGTGTTGGGTAGCGTTTGACTTATATAAATGGAGTAAGGAAGTAAGGATTTTTTTTTGTCTAGGGAAGTGCGATACTCGTATTGCCGTGGGATCTACGGTTTTAAGAATCAGCGCTAACACTGGTCCTGGGGTCGTTCCTTTTTTTTAGAATTTTTTTTTTTAGATCGGCCAAATAATTTTTATGTTTATTCATCAGGAATTTGTTAGTAGCCTAGCACGGAATTTAGATTTGTGACCGGTGCACGGTGTAAGGTAGTAAGTTGGGGTTTGCCCGATTTTATATAGATTTAAAAATAATTGAAGACAATGTGGGTGTACTGGATAATTAATTACAATGAATAAAGGCGGGATGTTATTATGGATGAGATGCTATTTCATGCAACTGATTGATTTTATCTCTTAGTTTGGTAACTTAAATGGGTAATCCTTTGCATTGTGGTTGTTCAAAAGCAGACTTATCCAAATGAGTACTGCTACTTTTTCAACGAAATCTCAAAAATGACAATAACAATACTAAAGATGGGTCAAAAGATAAGTCTTTGGAATTCATATTAATTTGAAACATTCTTAACGTCTTCCAAGACAGTTTAACGCTTTTAATCTCGAATAACATTAACAAAAGGAGCATTTTATCAGTATCGAGACCTTTGAAGTAAATGACGTAGGTATTGTCTTACCATTGTTGCGAAGGAAAACCGTGGTTTATCATCCATTATCTCCATGTCTGGAGATAAGTGACTCTTACTCGTTCAAAGACTCGATATTTCTTCAACTCGGTACATTAAGTAATGTTTGGTTAAGAATAAACATAATTAGTAGAGCTTTTGTGTGTATCGGCGCCTAGTTTGATAAGAACAACTAATTATCTAATGAACGGGTGAATTTCAGAAATCCTCTTTTTCTTTTAAGGGATTTGACGGCAAAAAGTTCAATTAAAAAATCACAAGCTCACTCATCCTATTTTCCAACTATGTTAAGGTCGGCTTCCAGGCTAAACGGATGCAGCTGAATACCAGTATTTTACATGGAACGACTGCCTATCTGACCTCCACATCTACAATCCAGTTAATACTGGGTAATGCGATACCACTTGGTAAGACTGGTTGATTTTTTGGGCCACTGAATACCTGTTACGACTGTCAAGATCTACAAATGACAGCCGGGACCAGCGGCTTAACGTGCACTTAGGAAACTCGGTATGTAATGGGTGGTCACCCATCCACAGATCAACCTAGACAAGCACGGCTTAAACTAAAGATCGATCCGAGCCGCTGTCATTATTTAGCCACGAGCCAAATCACACGCTCCCTGATGCAGTCAGAGTCAAAAGGTCATAAAGAGCACAAATGAAAGGAAATATCACAAAGCTCTTTTCATCTGCCGAGTCTTCGACCAACGTTTTTGAGGACGACTTCTAAAGTTACGTGATCCCGATGTAAGCATCATTGATTACAGATATCCAATCTGTAATCTATGATGTTTACGTCGGGATTGGTTTCCGTACTTAGCCCTCAATTGGACCGTAGCATGTGCGTAATGGCGGCCATATTTGAATACCAGTATTTTTAATTCCACGTCCAGGAGACAGTGGGTAACACGATATCCCTTGGTTAAACTGGCTGATATTCTTCATTATTTTATTTTAAGTGTTTCTTACTCCAGTAACGTATCTACAAATTTTAAGGTTCCTACGTCACAGGCGGGATAAGTTGTATTCATAGCATTTTAATCTGAACCTGAGATTTTAGTTTGTGGTTTCACCGGTAAATGGGAAGAACCCACTACTTAGGTTGTAAAGGAGTTTTATATCAGTTTTCTTATAATCATATTCACCTGAGAGCAAAACTTTGTCGTCATAGCATTGAAAGCATTGACCATTGGACTAGGGATTCACATAATTTGTTTCATACATTTCATAAGACAACATTGATTCATTAATGTTTGTTTGCAAGATTAGCAGAAAAAGTATTGATCATAGAGCGTTATCTTGAGGGTTATAAATCATTGGTTTTACTACCTTTATTTTAGAGATAATGTATGTTTATTAAATATATCTTACAGTAATAATGTTACGCTATGCTAATCATATCATCATCATTCTCTTGCCCTTATCCCAATTTATTTGTGGTCGGCGCAGCATTTTTTCTTCTTCCATACTCCTCTATTTTTCGTCATCTCGTCAGACACTTCTTTTCTTACCATATCCTTCTTAACACAGTCCATCCATCATTTCTTTGGTCTTCCTCTACTCAAATACCCATCCACATTCATACTTAAAACATTTTTCACGACATTTTCCTCATTCCTCCGCATCACATGCCCATACCACGACAACCGATTACCACACAACTTTTCAGTCACCGGCACCACTTTCAGACTTCCTCTAATATACTCATTCCTTACTTTATCCATTCGCGTAACACCACACATCCCCCTTAGCATTCTCATCTCCGCGACATGCAGATGCCTTTCATTCATCTTTGTGGCCCAACATTCTGATCCATACAACACAGCAGGTCTAATCATTGTTTTATAAATCTTCCCCTTAAGTTATGCTAATCATATCGTAGCGTAAATGCTCACTATTCGGAGTACCCTGGTACATTATGCGAAGGTGCTTCTATAAGGTGTCTGTTTCTATTAAAATGTGGATGTGAGATTCCGTTACCATGTTTTACGGCCATTTTCAACAACTTACTAACAGGTATCGGTAGGTTGCCATTCTGTCTGTTAGACATTTAGCTTACGGTCGATTAACAAACCGTCACATAATGGCTTGTTTTGGTTTTTGTATGAATCAAGTGCACGGATCGGATCGGATCGGACGCGTCTGATGTGAAGCGATGATGTGGCCAAGGGGCACGTTTCCCTAAAGGAAACTGATTCACTCGAACTTTGAATAGATCTATATTATAATGATCAAGGAACAGACAAGCTAGCCGTTCTGTGTGGGCAAATTGTCAGCAAGAGAAGATTTTTTGGTTATCTATAGCCACTCCATATTCTCCGGTAAAACAGCAAATCTGTATTACCTTAATGTGTGTTCTATCCGTTCTGTTTTGACTGTAACCGAAGAAAGAAACAAGTAACGCAGTCGCCTGACGGAATGATTAACGTGCTAAAATTACAAAGTACACTCTAGACTAGAGGTACTAAAGATAAAGTTCTACCAAAAGACGACCCTTTCCGCAACCAATGTGTAAATTTTTCCTATAGGAAATGTTTGAACTACTTATTTCTAAGAAGAGCTACGTAGTAAGGCAAGACCGCGTTAATCATGGAAAACTTGACCTGAGAGGCCTCTGTAATATCTCAATTATCTTATCTACAAGATACATTATCGGAAAAAAATCGTCGGCGAATATGAAGGGCTTGGCAAAATGGTTTATGTAACACAAGGCTACGGTTTTTCAGGAAATATGTCAATGACTAGGCTGTGTTTAGTTTCCACTGTTACGCCTTCATACTGCGCAGTACATATCATTTGATAACCAACAAACAAAATGTTAGTCAACTTGGAGCGTCATCTGTTTGTGTGCAAAACATCTATGACGGTAAAAATATTGACGTAGAGTTGGAAAATAAGATACCAACCTTAGAGATACCTCGATACTCACTGAATTTGATGAACAAATATTTTTTCGAAGTTGTCTTAGATCTCAAAACATTAACTGCTTAAAAGAGAATAATTAAAAGGACTTTCATGCCGCACCATTAAAAAGAAATCTAATTTACCTAGATTATATTTTTTAAATTAGTTTTGGGGCTATATCCTGACTTTTATACGAGTACAATACCCAACGAAATAAGTGTGTACTATAAGATACACTTCTGCTTAACTTTGACTAAGAGCGGGATGACATGTAACGTTATCTATACTTATAATAAATCTGTAGAGAGGTCAATTCTGTACATGAAATATATTTACAAAATAACTATCGGGGGGTGATTAGTGATCGATACTGATGCCAAAAATGCAATCAGTAAAATTTTTGTCTGTCTGTCTGTCTTTCTGTCTGTCTGTCTGTCTGTCTGTCTGTCTGTATGTTATTTATAGAAAAAAAAACTACTCGACGGATTTTAACGAAACTTGGTACAATTATTCTACATACTCCTGAGCAGGTAATAGTATACTTTTCATCACGCTACCATTAATAGGAGCAGAGCAGTGAAAGGAAATGTTGGGAAAACGGGAGAAGTTACTTGGTTTTTTTAGCTTCCGTCGCGTGTGCAGCCTTAATGGTTAAAGCTACATAGAAATCATGTATAACGGAAATATTCCACATAAAATTATATAAAAAATATCCCAAGACAGCATATGTCTATCTTTTATAGTTGACTCACAATAACACGTGTAACTCCCGATAGCTTAGAAGTTCGGAGATTTGTTATTATTATATTTGTTTACTCTTACGTTTATAATATTCTCACTCAACCCCAATTTTGAAACTTCACGCGGGCGAAGCCGCTGGCAGAAGCTAGTTTTAGATTAAATTATTATAAAGTCAAGCAATTGAGTAGCAAAAATTAACGATGATTTATAGTTCCAGTCCCGTAAAAGGATCAAAGTCAAAGATCTACAAATGACAGCTCGGACCAACGGCGTGGTGATCATCCATCCACGGCAAAACCTAGGCAAACGCGGCTTAACCATAAGATCGACCGGAGCGGCTGTTAGCATTATGACCCTCTAGGTGGCCCCATGTGACTTCATTTAACCAGGAGCACTTCACGACAATATGACTGAGAAAGATGAAAAATAAAACCAACATTCCCCAGTCAGATTTAAAGTGCCTCCAGGCTTATCCAAAGGTATTCACAAGTTAACAGGTAGTATCCTTATCCCACACATAACACGGACACACGTTAAGCACGCACTCTATTTTTATAATCTCCGGTCTTTATGTGATAACATCATAGCATTATGACGCTCTAGGTGGTCGCAGGGTGACTGCATTATTATGGTCGGTTTATATTTGTACTGCTGAAGATGTAAACATACAAGAGGGAAGCTGTCGACATGTTTATCTGTTGTTTGCTACTGTTCTGTTTGAATCTGGAATTTGAGATGTTGGGATAGGTAACCATTTACATCTTAAACTGAAGATCATGAAATTGTCACCATTATTGAATTTTATATAACGGTGAAGGAAAACATCGTGAGGAAACATGCAAGTCTGGCATGTCCTAGATCCAAAATTCGAAGACATGTGACATCTGTAAATCCGCACTGGACCGGCGAGGTGGATTATAGCCCCAGCAGTGGGAGTATAGTGATGATGATGATGATTGGAATATTTTTTATTTGAAACGAGAGAGAAAAAAACTGTCGATGAATTGAATCGAGAGCATTTTAGGTCTAGCATCATCATTTAGCTGATATACGACCACACCTGGACTTAAGCCACCGTGTACACTACATATCATGTCTTTTTTTCCTGGCTTTCTCTGTCCCACTCCTGGGCAAAAGCCTGGCATCCACTCTTTCCATTTTACGCGAACCTGCGCGTCCTCCTTACAATTCTGATGGAACCTGTCTTATGACAGAAAGTTCGAAGTCATGAGACATCCATCAACCCTGGGCCCGTGTGGCCGGATTTATCCCAGCTGTGGAGACAATATGACGGGTACTGAGTCTTTCGATTCCAACGCATTCTTGCGTCCACCTTGTCCATGCCTTTTTTCTCTGACCATTTTGAAGATCGTCAATTGTTTATATTCTTGGAAACAATATAAAAGTGAGGTTATAACGCGTTCCTTCGGTAAACTGTGGATGGCGTGAAAACCGGTACTTCACACGACAATCAAGCTACAATTTAGCGGTTATTAGTTACTGTGACGACGAAACAGTGAGACAATTTGTTTAGGTTTGAAAGATGCAACTTTGTTTGGCACATTTTAATGTATGAAATTAAATGAAACCCACATTAGCAATGTTATTAGTCATAGTGTTTGTTTATGTATTAAAGATTCCAAAAAAGTATTTTCAGTATAGTATAATCAGAGTAACCAAATCTATCGATATGCGCGCGAACAAAAGTTACGCACAGCTTTTCCGGTGGATCTACAGCTCACTACGCGAACATTTTGTGCTGCACAAAATGTTCGCGCAGAAATGTGCACGCAAAATTTTTGGTGGAATCGCACCATAACAAAGTACTCAATCAGCTAACCGCACTCTACGGTAATCAAAGTAAAATCATAGAAGCCTTTGTTACTGACATAAACCTATTGCCTGCAGAATGCAAAAATGGGTTTCTAGCTAACGCTTTCAAATTCCGCCAACACAATAAGTCCCCTATTTCTGATTTGCCACTAATTCTATGGAATGTCCAGCATCAACCCATTCTGAGAACAGACCTGCAAATATTATTCTACCATAGGTGACTCAGAAACGATACGTAGATAAATTATATCAGTTCGCTAATGAGTCACGTACTTTACTGATAATACTTTCTATCTACAACTGCCCTATTGCCTTACATGACACATGGCTGGAGTCCTTCGTTTTAAGCCAAGGCCAGACATTGTGGCCTGTTAAGGGGCCGGCGGAGCATGCGTATTTATATTTTATATAAAAATAAAATAATTTCGATTGGATTACAGAATATATAGGTTCCCAAACACGTATTTGAATGTTCACCGATTTAAACAAGAGTTATGAGAAAAAATATTTTTCTATGGAAATTTTAAATTCCTCATATCTCGTCTTAATATCATTGTCCTTTCAAAATATTTATTTGTGAACATAGATATTCTATAATACAATCGAAATATATACACACTACCTAAAGAATAATTAAGTTTGATTTTCATATTATTTTGGTATTACGTTTGTATAAACAACGCATGCCCCGCCGGTTCCTTAAGGCCGACTGAATGCCTTTGATGGTTCCGTTGATCAACTGCAAGTATCGGAAAGGGGGTGTGACACAGGTCACCAAACGGAACACTTTCTGCATGTAACCAAAATAATCAGCTGTATCATATAACACTGCAATACCTAGTCGACACAAATGTAATAGTTTATTTCAAAATGGGATCGCAAAGTTTACAAATGTTGCATTTATATAATTTTTAGGTTCAACTGTACAATAAAGACGGGTGAAGTAGGTACTGTTCTCATAGAAAGGCCAAAACATAACCTGTGTTAAGAAGAGACAGTGCCGGTCTGGTCCTGATTGGAGGATTGGGATATAAGTGTTTACAATTTAAAGTTTGAAACAGCATCTGGACATAAGTGTAGTTACTGCCAAATAGTTATCTATTATAATTTATCCACTTTACAGCAACAATACATAAGTGTGATAAAAGACCATAAATTCAACGAAAATTTAAATCATTATCAAATTCACAATCAATATCAAAATTGAAAACAAAATAGAAAAACTAAATTAAAATCAAACCAAAAGTATAAAAAAACCACTTGCTTCACTGATGCCAGCTATCCTGCAACTATTACAGTCAGGAGACGACTCTCATTCTTCTTGCACATTTGATTTTCTAAAAACCTTTGACCATTAAAGCGGTGATGTGAAATTCTTCAAAAATAACTGCCTCCAATAAACAAAGACACACGTGTTACTTAATTACACCATAGTAGTTACCTGACCTTTTAACATAGTGAACGATTTGCAAACAGACTGACACTTCTTGAAGTTATGCAAGTGATAACCTACGGGTTATAGATAAAGACCCTCCTATGCGTTTCGCACTGTATTCAATAAGTAATGTAGTGCGGTAATTAATTGTGATGGATCAATTACGTGAAGCGGACTCCAGGATGACTAACTTTATCAGCATCTGCTTGCCTTTTCCCAGCTATGTTGAGGTCGGCTTCCAGTCTAATATGAAGCAGCTGAGTAGCAGTATTTTACATGCAGTGACTGCCTAGCTGACCTCCCCAACCCAGTGCTTCTTAACAGATATAATATGTATTGCTCGAGAGTTCATTCCGCTAGGTTGAGACTTCTCCTATAGGCATATTTATGCCTGCCAGAAGTCTCAACGTAGCGGCCTTAGGAGTCACCATCATCATTATTTCAGCCGAAAGACGTCCACTGCTCGACATAAACCTCTCCCAAGTGTGGCCGCATCGCGTCTTTAGGAGTAGTCTCATGTTCAAAACTACTAATTCCACAAAAAAATACGAATTCCTACTCAAACTATCATAACTTGGCAAACAACAGGTAAATGCTGTTCGTTATTTTTATTTACAGAGGGTAAAACATAATGATGTTGTCGACTTTCTAAGATAATATTAAGATTGTATCAAAACTAAAAGACAAAGTGCACATGATCTCATGTAATGTCCAAAAATATCTTGGGAAATCTCCAGAGCATGCGTGACGTCACAATAATTTATCTGATAGTTCTGAAAATGTCATGATATCGACAATGGATTGACAGATAAATGTAGAAGACTGTACTATCTGTCTATCTGCCCAACACCTACGGGGGGCCCGTGAAGGTTTCGGTCACGTCAAGCAGACCATATGAGGATATTTACTCTGAATTCTGAAAGTCAAGTCTTTTGATGAATGAAATGGCTGTCAAACTTCATCCTCTTCTTTATTGTTTGAATAACGTAACAACATCCAAATTCCCTTCATGAATGTGACACAAGAAATGCATGATTAGTTTATAACGTTTTCAATGCTGGTATTCTGACCTCTTTTCAGTAAGAGCGACCCGTCTTGCCGGCTAGGACCTACGGTAGAGAGGACATTCATAGAGTTTTTGGTTCTAACTCATATTGGTTTCCTCTCGCTGTTTTGAGAGCAGTGCTGATAAAATAAACTACAGAAAACAACGAATAGTGAGTTTTGGAGTTGGGACCGTGGAATATTGGACATTTCGCGAATTGGACATTGTGCGAAATGGTCATTTTTTGGATTGGACATTTTGCGAATTGGACGTTTTGAGAATTGGACATTTTGAGAATTGGACATTTTGCGAATTGGACATTTTGCGAATTGGACATTTTTCGAACGCTGGACATTTTCCGAATTGGACATTCTGCGCCTAAACGTTCGTAAGGTGTAGTGTGGGACACTGAGTGTACATAAAGGGCTGGGGCAGACTGAATGCGGTAGGATGAGAAGAGGATGCTGTAACGATGTTTGTGAAAGGTCTTTGTTCAGTTGTGAACTGCGATAGTGAAAAAAGTGTCTGCCATCAAACCGAATGGATCCCCAAATGAAGACAATGTGAACAGCCGGATGGCACGTGAGCCAATACCAATGTATTTGTAAATCTTCGGTCACGTAGCTACTGATCATTTCCTGATTGCGATTGTCTTGTTATTAGCCAGGTTAACATGACATGATTTAAAAGAGTTTGGTTAACATCACCTTTTTTTTTTTCTTTTTTAAGGATGGGAAATCATCAAATGACCCCCCCCCCACTCGGGGCGGAGCGGGAGGGAGTGTCAGACTCTTACTGACTAAAAACCATCCATGTTCCTTCCTCGCCTTTTACGTTCCGGGGCCGCGGTATCTCTTTCGAACAGGCCCGCAACCCCGGCAACAGGCCCGCAACCCCGGCTGGTTAACATCACCTCAGATATGGCTATTCTCTAAGAAGAATCATGAAAGTCATGATTTATATCAGCAGATCTATTTAATTCTATCTATCCATCTACCGTTTCACGCCTTAAAAGCGGCACCGATTTTGATGAAATTTGGGACACAGGTAGACTACAACCTACGTTAGGACAAAGGATACTTTTCATTCCGAGTTCTTTCCCTGGGGATGATTTCCGACTTCCACAAGAACCCAATAAGAACCGTGAAAAAAACCTTTTACTATTCTATAATCAACATGCGTTTAAAACAATGGGAACAATACAATTGCCATTTGGTACATAAAACAAACGACAGACTTCTGCTTTTAATAGAAATAGAAAACAAACAAAGAAGACTTGAACAATTCTCCAACATACGAATAGGTAGTCAAAAACAATACACTATAAACATTTTGTCGCGAAAGGAGTGTTTTAGAACATATAATCTAAGCTGATAAAAAAAATACAGACGAATTGATAACCTCCTCTTTTTGGAAGTCGGTTGAAAATATACGAGGAGTAACAGATCAAAGTGTATTAACTCCACCAACCGTAATAAAAATAGTAAAAACGGATTTTTTATATATTTCAAACCTTGTTACTAATGTCAAATTATGACGCATCAATCTGTATTACTTTTCATTATAAAAAAGAACCAAAAGTGCACATCGTTTCAAACAATATTAAATCCAGGTTTGTGTACGTGTGCTCTCTTTAAAGTACTATGGATTATGTGTTTATCTCAAAATTTACATTAACGGAGTTAATGCACTTTGATCTGACATTACTCTTAGAGCAGTGTCACTGCTCTAAGTTTTTGACGACCTAATCGTTTAGGTCAGTACCAAAAACTTAGAACAGTACCTCCAACTTGACCTACCGACAGTAGGCCACAGTCTGAATTAGTTCTCAGTTGTTGGCAGTAGGCTCGCCCGTTTTGCCGGTTATGCTCAACTCGCATACGAGACTTGAGCATAACTGGCAAAACGTAGGTGTAGGAACTATGGGTAAATCTCTTTCTCATCCTTCGTCGATTACAGGCTTGATATTTTGTAGGAAATTAAATAAAAGATAGAAACTTTGTAACACTAGGCTTGACAACTATCAAAAAATTACAAATCTATTTAGTCCGGCGTCAGTTAGAGTATTGGAAAATAAAGGACACAAAGGTATTTTTTGTTTTTGTAAATCAATTATCATTGACAAAGATAAAACGCATCAAAACTCGGGAGTGTGTGCTCGTGACGTCAGAATATACTTAAAATTATACCAAGGCGTGACGTATTGAGAATTTTAAAAGCGTCGTATCTTCGTTAATTTTGGGTTCAAGTAACAAATGAAAAAATACGGGTCAAATATTTTTTTACAATCTAACTGTCGGACAATGTGTCAGTTTTTTGTCGTCTGCTCTCGAATAGGTGCTCTGAACAGCATTTCCAACTTGACCTACCGCCTCCCTCTCCACTGCGCCATCACGTCACTAATCAGAACCACACACGTTCTCAGAAGATGTCGCGCTGATTATCTGCGTAACGGCCCATTCACGACTTCGGTCTTAGCGGCGAGCGGCGCGGCAGGCGGCGCGGCGGCGGCAAGCGGTGCGTTTTACACGCCACGTACCCTCAGTAGCGGCTAGCGGCAGCGGCCGAGGTGGACGTATTTAGGTAGTCGGAACGTGCACAAAATTATGGCGTTATCAAAATTATCCCTTCTGTGTTTAGAAAGCGGTATATTTTTAAAACAAGATATTCTTAATATGAGAGAAGGAGTGCACGAACTGAATAAAGATCGATATTTAAATGGCGAATTTCGTGACCTATACGAAGATTACAGAAAATATCCGGACAAGTTTTATGAGTACACAAGAATGAGTGTGGAAACATTTCATTATAATTATTATTAAAATTTCAATAATAAACGCCTCGGTATCCATTACCGCCACAAAATCGTCTAAAATTTTTTGTTTATGAGTTCGCCGCCGAGTCCGTCACACCTACACCGCTATCCGCGCCGCTCTGTTTCGTGGTGTCGCTCTCATTCGCCTGTACTGTTGATCTCGCCGCTCGCCGCTGCAGTGATTCGCTCCGACAAAACCGCGCGCGGTTTCGCTATGAGCGGCGACTCGTGGCGTGCTTCAAACATTTTCATACATTTGTTCTTACCGCTCGCCGCCCCGCACGCCGCCGCCGCTCACCGCGGTAAGGTCGTGAATGGGCCGTAAGTACTTTGGGAAGTACTCGCTCCATCTGCGCGTGCGCCGATAGCAATGATCATTGAAATGCATGAGAGGTTGGTTTCTACGAACGATTTCTATTTTTATTTGAATATTGGTGACGTGATGATAATGTTTTAACACATTTGTGGTGTTAATGAATCATTAGTTAACTTATGGTGGTTACTTGGTATGGGAGAAATTAAGGTGGTGGTAAAAAAGAAGGGGGAGATAGGAGAGAGTGAGAAGGGGAATATTGTAATCTTGATGTGCACAGCTCTCAACTTCCAACAGTTTTACAAAATCAAGGCTTTTATTCAAATTGGGCTGAGAGAATATTGAAGAGAATCAGAACTTTTAACGTCAATATTTATATCTGCTAAGCACCTCGTCCGCGACTTGGTCCGCTAAAATTGTGATAACTCGATTTTTATCAGTGATTTTAAAACAAAAATCGGAGATTACCCCTACATGTAAACAAATTTAACCTCTTTATAATAAGAATGCAGATATGGATAATAGAGCCGGTCCAAAAACACGCCGGTCCTTCACTTTTTCCTAGTGTTATAGCGTCATAATGGATCTGCTTTTGAAGTCCAATTTATCTGTCGGTTCATTAAAACTCCATTCAAAGTAATTCCAGGAGACATCTTCAAGAAAAAATGATTTGACCGAATCTGAAAGGCCAAAACACTTAATCGCGTTTCCATAAAATAGTTCGCCAGTCACCTGCAGGTTTTGTAGATGACGAATATTACCGATTCGATGCAACATAATGTAATCATATCATTTACATTATATCTATGACTGTAAAAATATGTAGAAAATATGATGTCTCATTTTAAGTAAGCTTTCTCTTGCGAATACTAAGGAAATTACTATAGGGAGAAGTTTTACAACGAGGCGCGGGCGCGCGGCAATTTCGTTCCTGAGCGCTTTATAAAACTCCTCTCTTATCGACACATAGTCCTTTCTGCCCCCATATTCACAAACGCTCGGAATGAATTTCGAGTTGTGTGTCTATCCTTTTTTGGCATAACGAAAACCAGCGACATAGACATACAACTCTCGAATCGAAACGTTGTGAATATGGGGTCTGAAAGGGCTTTGTGGCTGGCTCATGCCGATTACCCGCCCATTATCTACAATAGCCTATCAATCTAGCATGACTTCTGAAACTACAGTTACAGATAAAAATCTGCGGAATTAATCTTTCTCATCACAGCATTCACGATTGGCTTCATCACTATAGATAACGAATTACCAATTTTGCGCAATATGTATGTAATCTCCCAATTCAATCCTATATCTTTATGACTGTACAGAAATTTTGTCTCATCTCAATGAGAAAGTACAAAGTTTTCTCTCATATCGACAAACAAGACAGATCAGTTTTATTTTAAACACGTTTTCATGCACGTGTTGATTAGCAGACCAATTATTATTATAAAAAAAACGAGGGTACCTCATCCAAATGTCAATTAATAAGGTACCTGTCAATCGATTTGTCATAAAAAAAACTTGCGTGGGCCTCAAATTCATAGTCCGGTTTAATCTTTTGATCTTGTTCTATTAATTAGGATTATTTGTACGACTTTTATAGTAATAATCGGCTTTTAAACATAAATTGTAATTATGGAAACGAGTCCTCTTACTTTAAAAGTTTTCCAAATAAATGTGGATGACAGCATCATCTAAGATTTTGTCTGTATGACATAATCTTACCTCGTAAATGATAACAAAAACTTCTGAACTTTGTTTAATAAATTAACAGTGGATTGGAAAACTAAGTTCTCGATTTATAAAAGAGTGTCCATGGATTTCTTGCCCGTTCTACGATTTGGAATGGGCATTTCGATTCGTTATTCTGACTAATTGACTTCTTGACACTTCAAAACTACTTGTAATTTTGTTTTTGAAATAAAATATAGACGGCACAGTTAGCACAGTGGTTGAGCGATTGGCTGCTCCGTTGCGTGTCGCGGGTTCGATTTCCGAACGGAACAAATATTTGTACAGCCTACAGGTGGTTGTTTCGGGTTTTGCCGTTTGAGTATGTGAGTTTAAGAGGCCTGTGGAGCATGCGTATTGGTTCACACTAAAGTAATACCAAAATTAATTTTAAATCCGAAATATTCCTAAGGTAGTGTGTATTTATTTCGATTGGATTACAAAATATCTAGGTTCCCAAATATTTATTTTGATTGGACACTAATTTAAACAAGAGTTATGAGAATATAAACATACCTCGTCGTTGTATCAATGTCCTTTCAAAATATATATTTGGGAACATAGATATTCTGTAATACAATCGAAATAAATACACACTACCTTAAGAATATGTTTGATTTACAAATTATTTTGGTATAACGTTTGTATGAAATACGCATGCTCCGCCGGCCCCTTAATGATTGCAAAACGCTCCCGCTAATAAATCCCGCTTTGCCCACGATTTATTAGAAATCCCTAGAGAGCGTCAAAGTTAAAAATGTATTGTGTTATGTATTTTCATCATAAGGCCATTTGCCTTCCTTATAAAAAAAATATCTCAATCAGGACACATTTTCTACGTGTATTTTCCCACTTACATGTCTAAGCATACTTTCCCCTTTGAACATTTAGGTAAGAGTATATTTCCTACATTACCTGAATGATAAGAAACTACACCAGGGCTTATCCGTGTCCCGGACTTCCCCTTTCCTCTTACGCACAGACATAAGATATTAATTATAACAATAAAATCTCGTACCTCTGCGATGTGTGGTTTTGGACCAATTAATTGTACTGTGTCCATGATTTATCTGAAAATAAGCCTTAGATCTCGATTTCACATAATTAATTCAGGTTTTAAAAGAGTAATTCACTTGGTGGCGATAAGTAACGAGATCACCGCTAGCTTGAAGTTTTCACAATCTACGGAAGTCTATGTAAAGTTCTTTTATCTACTGCGAATAATTTAAATAACATTCTTTCGTTGCAGGGTTACACTTTTGTCGTTTTTAATTTTCAGGCGACTCAGTACGACGTGCTAGACATAGGCCTCCCTCTAACGTCGCCATACTAGCCGCACGAGAGGTCTTGTGCTTCTGGCATCCAGTGGATTCTTGTGGCCTGCACTAATCTATTATTCTATTTAAAAAAGTTTCCAAATTAGATCAAATTACATTTAAAATTTTGTCATTTTTCTTTTTGTCGTCATCGGCGTCGAGTGGAGTTCCTAACCAGGTGTCACCTTACGTTTCGTCCATACGGACGGATCTATCCGTCTCTATCGCGCACGTCTGCAGACGAGTGCGTATGAGAGACGCGGATAGATCCGTCCGTATGGACGAAACATTAGGGAGTAGGGCCTCAGGAGTCAGAGAGGCCGTCCATGGGCCTCTGACTTGACTTTACATGCCATCGAGAAGTATCTCTCAGGCATGCAGCTTTGGTTTCTTCACAATGTGTTCTTTTTGAAGTGAAAATCATACAATACCCAAAAGAATCCGATAAATCAGAAGTGCGTGAGTTGGGTTCGAACTCTTGACTTAACAGTTGTGAGTTTTATAGTGCAGAGTGAATTTATAAATATTTTTCACTTCTCATGCTCTAAAAGTACGCCGTTATAGCCCTACGAAGCGGGATTAAAGTGACCGTTTATTCCCTAGGGAGTAAAAAGTAATTTAAAAATGTAACGATCTTTTACTCTGAAACATGGTCACAGAAGAGTAAATTGTCAAAGGTTTTATTTAAATTTCGAATTGGCATGCAAATAGAAAGCGGTTTATTGAAAAAAAAAAAAACAAATGAACTCTTCAACACGAGAAAAATTTATGGATGTTTGTGTGCATCGTTGACTTTGAAAAGCAATACCACTGTTGCCAGCCACTGCTGTAATGTAGGTACTAATTATCTGTGGAGTGTGGGTCATCTTCATTGCAAAAATGTTGTGAGTTTGTGTTGTGTTTTCAATGGTTAATCTGTGACTGACCTGATAAAAGAAAAAACTGACCGCTCAGTTCCGAATTTTTGTCGAGTGTAAATTTGTTCAGTTTTAAATGACTTTTTTCTCGCACTCGAAGTGAAAAGTACAGTTTGCACCTATATACTAAACGCCAATATAATATACCCCTCGCTTTTATTGCCTCCCTCGCAAGCTCGGGAGTCAAACCACCTCGGGTATATAATGGCTTCGTTTAGTCCCTCGTTATAAAATATACTATATTTAATCTATAAGAACACCCCTCCGCAGGTCTCTTCCAAAGAAGTCAACCTATCTAGGGCGACTTGTAACTCTCTATTTTTGTAAAGTCGTCATCCCATCTCATGGGGGTCCTTTCTTAAGACGTTAATTATAAAAGTAATCTATTATTACCAAATACCAGCGGCTTCGCCCGCGTGAAGTTTCAAAATTGTCCCATGGGATCTTACTACCGGGATAAAAAGTATCCTATGTGTTAATCCAGGTTATAAACCATCTGTGTGCAAAATTTCATCCAAATCCGTTCAGTAGTTTTTTCGTGAAAGAGTAACAAACATACATCCACGCGACGGAAGCTTAAAAAATCAAGTAATTTCTCCCGTTTTCCCAACATTTCCTTACACTGCTCTGCTCCTATTCATTGTAGTGTGATGAAAAGTATACTATAACCTGCCCAGGAGTTTGAAGAATAACTGATGTTATTTTTTTTAATTGGGGTTGAGTGAGAATATTATAAACGTAAGAGTAAACAAATATAATAATAACAAATCTCCGAACTGCTAAGCTATCGGGAGTTACACGTGTTATTGTGAGTCAACTATAAAAGATAGACATATGCTGTCTTGGGATATTTTTTATATAATTTTATGTGGAATATTTCCGTTATTCATGATTTCTATGTAGCTTTAACCATTAAGGCTGCACACGCGACGGAAGCTAAAAAAACCAAGTAACTTCTCCCGTTTTCCCAACATTTCCTTTCACTGCTCTGCTCCTATTAATGGTAGCGTGATGAAAAGTATACTATTACCTGCTCAGGAGTATGTAGAATAATTGTACCAAGTTTCGTTAAAATCCGTCGAGTAGTTTTTTTTTCTATAAATAACATACAGACAGACAGACAGACAGACAGACAGACAAAAATTTTACTGATTGCATTTTTGGCATCAGTATCGATCACTAATCACCCCCCGATAGTTATTTTGTAAATATATTTCATGTACAGAATTGACCTCTCTACAGATTTATTATAAGTATAGAAGATTAATCAGCAGACTTTCTCAGTAAAAAGTCATCATGTTTCATTTAAAAATGTCGACACGGCTACACAAATCACCGAACATGACTTAAGATTACGAAGAAACCGCACCTCTCCAATTTTCACTTTAAAAACTGATAACAATTTCATCAAAATGTATCACAATGGATTCTTAAAAGTTGACGCAAAATCATCTGAAAGTCGTTAAATAAGTAATGGTGCATTTGTCCATAAAGCACTCAAGTTCATGGTCAATGTGATCAATGACGTCAATGCGATCAATGACGTCAATGTGAACTCCAGTACAGTCACAAGCACAGAAATGCATGCCCTCGTCAAAATTCAATTAGGATTTATTCGTGGAATATCGATTTGAACTTTTAGATGAGACCAATTTCATCTCATTTATTTTTCTTTGGGTGTTTCATATACTATGTTCATGACAAGGTGAGCACCGCTCTTAGGTGCGGTCCTGTGGTGTATATGGATTTCATACAAGCCAATGCACCATGAGACCGGCTTAACCGCCCGACTTTGCAGAAGAAATAAAGGTGTCGTATATAAGTAAGCCTTCTAGCTGGGCACGCGTAATCGTGACCAACTTGGAAATCTCTAAACAGACTTCGAACCCAAGTCGGCCGGAGCAAAGAAAATTGTTCATGGTTCTGTCTGATCTCAAGTGCGTATGCGGCGTCTCCCTACAGACAATGGCCCGCCTTCCACCTTGTATCGTATGCTCGACTATCTCGTGTACATGATGACGTTATGGCTGCGTCAGCGCGAAGTTCGCATAGCTGAATTTTGCCATCGATAAGTACGCTAAGACGAATACAGTAAGTAAAAAAAACGTATAAAAGTTGATAACAGTTCATTTGTGCTTACGACTGTACGTCCTTAGGTTCTCGTTTTGGATCCGGATATGTCGTACTTTCCAACATATAAAGATTTAGTCATGTGCCCACAGAGGGTCTGGGATTTTCTTAGACCCCAAATACTGCGGTTGCATTTAGTGACGCACTTATTCTTTTCAAAAACACTTCGGAGAAAAAAATTGGTTGTATTTCTCACTATTACAGTTAGTTAGAAGTTAAACAAATTAGAAATCGTTCAAATAAACGGAGCATATACTTCATAAGAGAACGTTTTTTTTCCTTATTTACATTTCTCCTGTATTGTGGTTTCACAAATATAAGTATTGCTTCCTTATGTTGAACTGTTGTGCAATAAAGACCACGTGAATATTAGAGTGAAGGGCAGGTGCTTCGGCGAACTTCTTTCTTCTTTATCGAGAGGTTAGTGTTAACCCTGGTGTCAGTGTTTCTATACCTCTTACCTCCGTTTACATGCCGTCGAAAAACACGATGTTTTTAGGGACTGTCGTATATTTATTTACAGCTTTGGTTGCCGCTACGCTCGCGTTAATTTAGAATTCGACATTCAATTCGGATTGTACTCTGCTTCTCAAATTATATAATTCGATTATGATTCGAAAGACACATGACGACATCTATTATCATAAGAAAGTTAATGTTGTTTCGGGAACAGTATTTTTTTTCGGAATGTTCATTTCAATACACCTACAATGTATATTATAGGGTGACTGGCAATTAGTGTACGATATTTAATTATACACATGATAACAAACAACTTTTACTATGGAATCAAACCGAGAAAAAAAACAGCATTTCACTACATTTATGTTCGCGCTATGTACTGACCAGCTGAGTATTTATTCGCGATTTCAGTCCCATAGTAAATGTTGTTTGATATCATGAGCGCAATCATATGTTTAAGATTCGTACACTAATTGCCAGTCACCCTTTATGTACAGGATGAGCGGTTCAATGGTTTAGGCGATAAGATAACAAACAAATAAACAAACTTGCTTTCGCATTTATAATATTAGGCGCGGGACAAACACGATTGGCGTATGGCGTATGGCGATGGCGCGGTGCTGGCGAGGTGATGGCGTGGCGCCGCCGGCGCAGCGCAGAACAGGCGCCCTAATGGCGCGGGCGCATTCTCGTCTTTAAAATCTAAATTGTTACGCATTTTCGTTGTCTTGTTCTCGCCCTGTGCATGCCACTGCTAACTGCGGGTGCGCGGATGGTGAGGAAGTGGCGCCCGCGCCGTGCCATCTCAGTATAAGTCGCGCCACACCTTTTCTATACATTTTGTATGAAATATCAAAGAAGTGGCGCCTCGCCACCTCCCCGCCAGCGCCGCGCCACCGCCATACGCTACTTGTATATGACCCGCGCCTTAAGTTAAGATTTTCACGTTCACTAAAGTACATAAGCAGACTCAGCCTGTAAAGTTCCCACTACTGGTGCACTTATCACCTATCTGTATGGGAGTGGCCTGTAATCCAACA
The DNA here is from genome assembly GCA_916618015.1 of Xestia c-nigrum. Lineage (NCBI taxonomy): Eukaryota > Metazoa > Arthropoda > Insecta > Lepidoptera > Noctuidae > Xestia > Xestia c-nigrum. Next base: position 3,168,205 of record OU745245.1, on the reverse strand, counting down.
CGCGGGCCGAGTGCTGGATGCCAAAAGTTTGGGTAATTCTTTGAAAGAAATGATTTTGGTTCTTGAGAGGACTGTGTGCAGCTGTTCACATAACCATTGGCTCAACGGGCGACTACATTTCTATTTTTTCTTATGGGAAATCATCAAATGACTTCTGCCACTCTGGGCGGAGCGGGAGGGGGGAGTGTCAGACTTTTACTAATTAAAATCCATCCATGTTCCTTCCTTGGCTTTATGCTCCGGAACCGTGGTATCTCTTTTGAACAGGCCCGCATGCACCACAGTCCCGCAGCCTTCATCTTCCTACCATTTTCCCAATCAAGTTTGGGTCGGCGCAACCCATCTTCTCCTATTCTCCCCTGTCTGACGTCACGGCATCATTTACTCCTTTCTCTTTCATATCATTTCTTTCACAATCCATCCATCTTTTCTTTGGCCGTTCTCTCCCTCTCCGTCTATCAACATTAATATCGGGTGGTACTTGTTTGTCTACTATTAACATTAGAAATCATCCATTATCATATTAAAATAACTCGTAGCATATTAATTTACTTTTAACATATTCCAATGGTGTCCCAGTAGAAACACATGCCACACCTACTTACGGGTATAACAAGGCGTGTATTTGCTCAATCATTAATAAATTTCTCCGAAGCTAAATATAGCTTTAAAAAAGTAAATCCCCCTTAAGACGATGTACGATAATTACATATTATCTTGTCCATCATATCATCTAGCGATATTTGATTACCGTATCGTCGGTATCGTCGTATCGTCGTTTATTAACACACATGTGGATGTACACCCCTGGCAAACCCTGCGGAACGAAAGACCTGATTATAAATACCAGTTTACACAAAATGGCTGCCAGTCGCAATGTGTGGTGACATTGCGACTGTAACCATTATTACATCGCGATACAAACGTAATTCAGTGGCGATGAATACGCGATTAGCATCGTTAATGAAATGCCTGTGTCGTCAGCTACAATCGCGCGTTTGCATCGATAGGGTAATGATGCTGACGAGCGTTTCTATCGCTTCTGTCACTTGCTGCAAAATGTGACTGAAGACCAGCGAAAACCTGGACAAGACAAGACCTGATTAAGACATTTATCATTACTAAACGTAAATTCAGTCGTAACATGATACAGATTCCAATGTTTGATGCTGCGAAGGGCAATCAAACATTGGAATTCTTGATACTTCGGGATCGATCGCTAAACATTTTAATTTCTATACTGCGATGAAGCCATTATTACAAAGGTCAAAGAATGAAAACTCAGCAAAGTGTGATTTAAAAAAACGGACTATTTATATTGATAGTCAGATAAAGTAATCTGTTTTTATTGATTTTGGGTGTGAAAATATACCTTGTTTACAAGTGTTTACAGTCCAATCTGATGAAATTCTTGTCATGATGATTCGGATTTTTTAAATATTTATATAAAATTGTATTTATTTGTGTTACATCATGCCGTATATGCATACCTAGTTAGATGATTGATTGTTTCCTTTTTATTGTTATGTATAATGTTTGAGAAATCTAATACAAATAAACTACCACTCTTTTTCTTGAATATAGTGAGACGCAGACCTTATAAATACCATCTTGTTACCACCCTTGCTTCCTACCACATTTCTTCGCATTTTCTTTTGTTATACATATAATTTTATCCGACTGCGGTAGAGACTTAAAAGATTTAGATCTATTATTGTTGTTACCCATGCCTTGTTGTAATATCTATCCATCATCTATCATGGGGTTTAGGTTTCCGCACTTAGGTCTATGCTCACCAAAAACATCACGGACGATTATCTATAAACAGCTGTTTAAAACATGTTTTTGTATGGGAACATGTCACATTGACAGCTGTTTTTAGATAATCAGACTGTTATCTTCTCGGTGAACATGGACCTTAGTCCTTGAGGTGGACCATTGTGCGTGAGCCATTGTGGCCGATTACTCCAACCAGCCCACCTCCCTCCAGAAGCAGATTAAACTTTCCGGTCTCCTCAGGACATCCGCAAGTGATCTGAGATAATATGAGAAATTTAAAAATTTCAATATGAAATTTATTTTTCTCACAACTCTTGTTTAAATCAGTGTACATCCAAAATGTGTGTTTGGGAACCTATTTATTCTGTAACCTAATCGAAATAAATACACACTACCTTAAGAATAATTATGTTGTAAACAAAGTCTTTTTAGAGCGGACGTGCCTGTTTCCATGTTTCAAAATCGTTCTAAGGTTTCAAATTAAGGTCACCAAACCATTTATATAGACCTAAGGCGCACTAATGAAGGCTATATATGGCTAATGAAATGTACTCGTATGAAAACATATAAGAGTTTATTTTGGGCGTAACTTGGGAGCGGTTAGTGTTGAAATGTCTCATGTAACTAGAATTGATTTTTCACCCTACATTTTTTTAAAATCTTAATAGTAAAATAATATTTCTGGCATTGTTTAATTTTTAAACATAAATGAGGCACTGTACACAACCCTTCTTTTTTTTTTTTTTTGGGATGTGAAATCATCAAATGACTTCTCCCACTCTGGGCGGAGCGGGAGGGAGTGTCAGACTCTTACTGACTAAAACCTATCCATGTTCCTTCCTCGCCCTTTATGTTCCGGGGCCGCGCGGCGGTATCTCTTTCGAACAGGCCCGCAACCCCGGCAGGCTTCAGTATACTGTCCACTACCCTTAAAATCATATCAATCTTCATCAAAATTAAGTAAATCAAGTTGTCAATATGCTGAAAGAAGCTAGTTTTTTAATCAGTCACGATCACAACAGAAAACATAAATACAGCAGATTTTGATCTGGATTTGATTGTTGGCAACTTATTTTTTTATTATTGCACGACATAGTCGTGAATTCATTTTTAAAATGTATGATTGTTGTTGCTTTTTGGATGTTTCTTCATTTTAACAAAAAAAGGTTTCGGACACAAACAAAATACGGCCTTATATTGGTTTTTCTTTATTTTACGATGACAAAGAAAGAAGTGTGAAGTAAGTTGTATTCATATTAATGGTGCAAACGAAACTAATTAGTCTCATCTCTTCTTAATATATCTATGTCTCATCTGCACCACTGATGGTGCAGGTCAATAGTGTATACGCTACGACGGGCCAACTACGAATTTGAATATGGAGTTGTGACTTATTTCGAACAGACTCTGGACTGGCTGCGGACAGTGGTCTGTCCAAGTCTGGTGTCCGGAGCCGCGTCCACAATTTGTCCGCACCGGTTTGACCTAACCTATTCCGGTGCAGATAAGTAGAAAAGACGTGGAAGTAGCATAGGTTTCTTTTTTCTCTCAACTCGACTTAGATTTTGCCTCATTTAAGTCCTAGAGGGTGTAGTTGTGCACGACAGGCACTTGTTACTTATCCCTACGTCATTCTACATACAATGAATTTCCGATAAAAATGTATCATTGAATGATATCAGCCACCATCGTGTAAAATAACGTGTGTGTACCTGTTTATGAATATTCCAAATCACCGTGACTATTTCGATCGATATTTTGATTGATAGGTACGATTTATTCCGATTTTAGTACATTTCGCATAAGTATGTATGTTGTAAACACTTATGGTTTCGCTTTATGATTGCGTTCTAGACGACAATGAGATTGTATTGTTGAATGGAATATGCAAGTCAGGATGACAATTTTCAATTTTTCAATTCAATTTATTCAAGAACAATTTACATTGTGTTGGAAATCTTAATCTAAAAATAAATGAATAAAAAAATATACGTCAGCTAAAATTATAAAAGTAACACAAAATTATAGAAAACATTACAAAAATTAGAAAAATCAAAACAATACAAAGAAATCAATACAAATAAAAATTCAAAAACATTACGCCTACATAAATAAAAAAATAGCAACATAACATTATTATCCAATATTATCCAGTCTCACATAAACTGATATCTATAAAATTAAAAAGGGGATATGTCATCGTCTATCGAATACAGACATTTCTCAAAATGCTTTGAGTCTTAACTTAAATGAGCTTTTATAAATTATAGTTTTTAAGTCCAATGGCAACTTGTTAAAAATCCGCACTGCTTGATATTGAGCACTATGCTGAACAATATTAAGTTGGGGTATTATTTTGTTTTTAAAATCTTTTCTGCGCGTACTTTCTCTCACCTGTCTCTCCTCATCTGGTTCATAGTTATGTAAGTATTTTTTTAAATTAACCAACAGTACTAAAACATAGAGGCTGGGCATGGCGTCGTAAGTGAATAAATACTGCTATGAGTTAATCAAGAATTTCATTAAAAAGTTAATCATCTTTAAATGTGCTACTGAAGTCAAGCGAAAATGTGATAACAATGGAAACAGTAAACTTCCACGTGCCTTCCATTTGCCAAAGAAACAGAAACATATTTTCAACCCCTTAGGGTTGTCCTGTTTGGCTCTGGGGTCACTTGGGAGATGTTGATTCCCACATAGGTTTCTTTAGATTTGTTAACAAAGGATCAACATGCAATTACTAACCGGCTCATTGATTTCTAAAGTACTTTAACGACCCATTAGCATATTGAGTCGGCTTCTAATTCTTTAGAGATATCGTCAGTAACAGTATAATTCCTTTCTAAAGCCAATCAATATTAGAAACCACATACATAATAATAATATAATGACTACAGCAACAGGTCAACAAATGCTATTCGTTTTGCAGTTAAACTTTACGGTGTACAATAAGGTTTATGACTGTCATAAAACTTTCGATTTCCATCGTGACGTGTGGTTTGTAAACTTTGTTTAGTACATTCCACTCGATCGTAGTGACCTTAGATGTTTTAAAAGATCCATTTATACAATTCCAGCCTTTATTACCTACCTACTTAAATCTTTAGCATTGTTCTATATGAATTTACTGACAACTACCTCGTCAACCACCATATTTGGCGAGTTATCGTTAAGTCCCATGACGGAGTGCAAGCCTGTTGACATCAGCCGGGCACAGAGCCAAGCTCCGTGACTGCTACTGAGGAATTTTTAAGGCGCTTAGACGAGCTAAATTAGCAACTCTATTTGTGGTGGTTCAAACTTCGTTTGTATGCTGCTTCAAATGCTGTTAGAATAAAGTTCTAACCAGCTTGCACTACAAAGTGGTTGTTAAATCAGCCACTGCGAGCCAAATAGCGCGAAATGAGTAGCTTCGATCGATTTACAAAAAAACTATTGATTGAATTAAAAAACTGAAACAGTATCATGCTAAAATCAGAATGATCGCATGCATATTAGTACGTTTTTTATTGTTTGAAAGATAATTTTAGAGATAAGTTCGCGATTTCTTTTTATCTAGCCAAATTAATTGTATTATGTTTTCAAAACATTATCATGCTAGCATATATCCCGAAGAATATCAGATATTTTTCTGGTCTTGTTATAGCAGTGGATCATATACTTTTAGTAATTATAAAACTCGCGTTTAGCTCATGTAATCGCCTTAATGGAAAAACCACTTTGCCCGGCCTGGGATCCCGACCATGGACTTCATGGTCAGTAGTGGCGCTACTGACCGCTGGATTTCAAGATCTTTTATTTTGAATGGACTCTCGGCTTTCTTGGGGTCCCGTTCCCACTATAAAAAAAGAAAGAAAATAAAAAAAAAGCATTTATTAGCCGCACAGGACAAAACACATAAAAATTAACAGTATTTAAAACTAATAGAATTAAAAATAAACGAAGATAACAGAAACGAAACTGGCCAAAATATCGTGACGATTGATTTATCGTTGGTTTTTAGTTGACAGAAGTCATGGACGACTGTAATCGTGTCGTCATATAAGTGAACACCACTTAAATACACAACCCACGACACTCAAAACTACATGATTATTTTGTAGTCACGACATGGTGGGAAAACAGGGATTAATTATGAACGCAGAGCACGGAACCGTGCCAACAGTGTCTAGACATGGCAGTACTCATATTACAAATGGTGGTGCTGAAAGGACAATTTTTGTCACGGGCCAACATACAAAGCATTTCCATACATCTATTGTGCCGTAGTGTAAGTAAACGATAACACGGTTTTTGATGAAGAAAGTGTCGACAATGCGGCCTCTAACAGCGGCCATCAAGACGTCTCCGTGTTCTGCAATCATGAGCATGATAATTTCTCAATTCAGGTTCGCAATTACAAAAGTGTGACAACCAGACTTACCAAAGGGTATCTCATTACTAACTGGATGGTGGTCAGGTGCAGGTCAGACGCAGTCATCACCAGCATCATCATATCAGTTCGGAATCACCTACTGCTGGGTATAGGCCTCCCCTATTTTCTGCCAGTTCCCAGTTGTGTGCGTCCCATAACCAGGTGTTCCAGCTGTAACCCAACGAGCTTTAGTAAAACACTGGAATTTAGGTGCATCAAGTTAGACTGGAAGCCAACCCCAACATAATTCTGAAAAGACCATTGCAGACACATTATGTTGGTAAGATGTCAGATAAGTGAGCTCTAAATATAATGTTTAATATCAACATCAAGCGCTTAGTAACAGCGCTAACTGGGTCAGTTCTTAGCATAGCGATTATATGACATACAAATAAGTCTAAAAATAGATATCACACATTATAATTATTCTAGCCTTATCTCTCTACAGAACTTGGTATTATTATATCATAGTTCGTATAATTTATATAAGTATTTCGCGATAACCTTGGATTTACCTTATCAGTTCAATTTATCCAGTTATCTTCCGTAAGACTGGAAGCCAACCTCTACGTAGTTTGGAAAGCCTAGGCTGGTGATGATGTAAGCAATTTCAGACTATTAGTTTTTTGTCTAGATTTGATGACTACAGGTTATCAAATAACGACCTTACAGGTTTGGGTTCAGAAACCCTAGAATTAAACGATGAACTTCAAGGATGATTTCCGACAAATGTTTACCGTATTAATTTGTCAAAACGATGTGTATTTGAAACAGAATTAGTTAAACATCCACGAATACGCTTGTATAAACAATATTATAGGTCAAAGTCACGCGTGTTTCCTCTCAAAGGCTTGTCTATGGTTAATTCAGTAGAACTGCAGTGGCTGATGGTATAGCAGAAATATTTGTAGTAGGTAGGTTGGTGGTTCATTGAGATTCATGGTTGAATGTCCATATTGGGCAATGTATTGATTGATTCGTCTGCCACACGAGTATGTTTTATTATTGTTCCGAATTTAATGATTCAACTGTTTGTTTAATCAAACTTTGTATCTTTTACTGACATATGTGGTGACGATGCGAACACAGCGAAAGCATTTCATGGCGTCGTTCGTAGTGGTCGCAATTCGATTTCCTGCTCTCTTGTATGTTTACAGTGCTTTCATGACCCCATTGTATCTTTCCAGTTACTGAAGGTCAGGAACTACTCAATTCCGAACATTTCTTTCGTCTTTACGAAGTGGATCAGCTCGTGCATTGGTGTCTACAGTTTATTCGGGAATGTTTCTCAACCAAGACTTGGTTCCTTGGACAGCATTACATTTCATCCAAGACCCAAGAAAAGAGCCTGTAATGTTCTCACTGCTGGGACCTAGCTGTAGCTGAACAGGAAATTGGTTATAGACCAGCACGCTGGACCAATCATCGCAAATGATTAGTAAACCCAGTCGGAATCAATAATGTTTTGACGACCCGAATGGCGTAGTGGTGGGTGAGGCTGCCTTACGTTCTTAGGGTCCTGGGGTTCGAATCCCGGTAGGAGCAAATGTTTGTGTGATGAGCATGGACATTTGTTTCCGAGTGATGGATGTTTATATGTATGACAAGTATGTTTTTTACAAACAAAAAAAATATAAGTATGTAGTATATCAACTATCTGGTGTCCACGACACAAGCCTTGCTTAGTGTGGCATTAGATGGCGCTGTGTGTTATATTTTTATTTTTATTTATTAATGATGACTCAACTAACAATGAAACACACTAATTTAAAATCTTAAGAAATATTAGCGCGATGATTGTAACTATTTATAAATCCATAAGTATTGAGCTTTTATTAAGAATTTGCGGTTACATGCCAACTTAATATTTTGCTTGGAACTCGGCGTTTCCTTCTAACTCTAAGAATAGATTGATTCATGTAAACGACGAATTAAGGAAAATTATGCATATAATATGATCGAATGAACTTTGCATTTAGTTTAGGTCACTGGAGTTTATTGTGAATGGAAGAACTGAGCGCATATACTTATGATTAAGTTATTGTGAAGCAGGGGCGGTCCCTTTGGCTCGGTCTTAATTGCAGTAGTCTGAAAATGATTCAGCGTTTCTCAGAATCGCCCAAAGTTCGTGGTATTTGCATTTACAGCTTTTTCTAAACAATACTTTTGTAAACATAAAAATATGCTTGTTATCCCCTTCAAAAAAATAAGTAGAGGTGTTCTTATAGTACACTACCACAGTTTAGCTTCCTTGTGATAGGAGTCGAGCTTATTGCCCATTGTTGTCTAAAGCCCGTTTTCTATAGCCTCGTATCCACTAGGCAACATTTAACGCGCGACACGTGAATCTCAACATGTTCGTCGGCGTTGCCCGACATCGCGCGACGTTGCCAGTTCACGCGCAACATGACAAAACAATATAAAAGTTGCTAAACAAAAGTTCCGCGCTGACTTTCAACACGTTGAGCAACAGGTTGTGCAACATGTTTCGCGTCAATTGTTGCCTAGTGGATACGAGGTTTATCTTATCTTATCTTATCTTATCTTATCTTACTTACGTATAACTGTCAGTTGACATGGCACGTCTCGCAGCTATCGCTGTTTCCATAAACAAAGTTAGTTTGAAATATCCTAACCTCGCCACCTACCTGTCACTTGATTTATAGAAAAATCAAAGAACGCTTTTCTGTGATTTTTTCCTTCTATCGGTCCGTTAGATAAATGTCAGACAGACAGAGATAGCCACCTACCGATACCGGCTAGTAAACACCGCCTATCTCGAGTAGGCAAATACAGACACAGAAATGTCTGGTCCAAATAGGTCACCCAGATTCAATCGGGTTGTGTTTTCATACGTAGGTATTATTTGCCAATGTCAACAAACTGTGATATTAAACTTATCTGCTGACCATGAATCTTCCTGCTACTGTAAATGCAAATGTATGTAAGGATATTTGTCTCTTTCACGCATTAAAGTAACATTGTTTGTTTTAAGCTGCGGTTGAGGTCCAGTAGAAAACCAGCATCGGACACTAGATGCAGCTGCTCGGCAGTTTGCTGAACTGGGGCCTTTTTGGCGCAGCCGTGAGAGACACAAATTATCTCTTTTGTTTTCTGTGCAGTTTTAAGTTTGTTTTTTACTTTTTATTTTATTCCTATTTTTGTTATGTTGTGTGCATTTACGGCATAAACCAAATAAATATGTTTTCTTTTTTTTGTTTCTTTCTAAAATGTCACTTACATGATATTGTTATTTATATTGAGGTCCCGATATTTCGACGCTGTTGCACGCACCATGATCCCGGGTTGACTGGAGAATCATTCTCCAGTCAGAAGCCAGAAAGCCAGCCAGAAAGTTTAAGCAATCCAAAGAGCAAAGAAGGTGACGCAACCTTTGGACTCCTTGGTAACCAAAGTCTCCTTCGATCGTGGATACAATCAACCAATCAAACGGGGAATGCAACCAAAATCTATAGAACCCCTACTTGTCTAGCTAACAAGGAGCCAATTGTGGAAATAGGTCAATGTATATATGCTCGAAGACAATTTACTGATGCACTTGCTTACTATTTAGACCATGGTAACGTCGTAATGGTTATTTATTGGCTAGGGAAAGTAAACATTTTAGAGAACTCAGTATTGTTCCGTCTTCATTGATATTTGGAGAGAGACTTAGGCCCGGTTTACACCAGAGCGGAGAGTGATGTGCAAGATTCGACCAATCGTATTGGTTGAAGTCTTCATAGGGTCTCTCATCTTTCTTGTGATTGGTCGAATCTTGGACATATCCTCCCCGCTCCGCTGCTCTCCGCTTTGGTGGAAACAGGGTCTTGGAAACCCGTTGTTTCCAAGACTTTTTTTTAATCGACTGTCTTGTTGTGGACATTATTGTCATGAGGAGGGACGAATCGCATGTGACTAAAAGAGTGGTAAATGTAAATGTTAATGGATCCAAAGAAACGATGAGTGGATTGCGTGAGGAATGATATGAAGGAAACAGGGGTAAATGATTGCGTAACAGTTGACAGAGGAAAATGGAAGAAAAAGAAAGAAAGAAAAAGCATTTATTAGCCCGCACAGGACAAAACACATCAAAATTATCAGTATAAAACTTACAAATAAAAGTTACACAGAAAAAACAAATATGTATTTGAAAATTAAAAGAAACGAAACTCGTCCTGTACGAGGCCAAAAGGCTCCTATCTCAGCATGGTGCTGTAACATTAAAAAAAAAACGTTTCAGCGCTGGTATTCTGATAGGGCCCAAAGTAAAGGTGATGCCACGGTCAGCCCAGATACGGATAAAAATAAAAATAAAGTGTAGGCGAATAAACAATACAAATAAATTAATGTGTGAAGTATAAATAAGTATAAAGAACGTGTTGCGCCGACCACAAGTAATATGGGATAAAGGCAGGGAGATAATGATTTAAAGAGTTTAAGAGGTGTAAAGAGTTTCCGTCGGAAACGTAAATGTGATTTACAACTGCACGGAAATAATAGGAAAGTCATATCCACAAGCCGAAAAAGACCAAGTACCTATTGTTTCAGTGACGTTGTTGGAGAATCTAATTGGGTTTTTGGGTTTTTTCTTAATTAATTTGGTGAGGGCTGCGGTGAGATGAGATCGTACCTAATACCCGTTGTTTCCAAGTTAGTGTTAAATCCCAGCCCCAATTCTGTTAATCACATAGATCTATACAACGTGTAACAAAAAGGGTATAGTCATATGAAAGGGTGCGCTATAGACCATCAAACTGAACAACTTTCTCTATGGGACCACCATCGTAATCGTAAAAAAATAATCAGCTGTTTCATAGATTTGGTCGAGTAGGTATTGGAATTTAGTATGGGGCCGTTGAAAATTTTTTCGCGATTACGATGGTGGTCCCATGGAGGTTCAGTTTGATAGTCTGTAGCACACCCTTTCATATGACTATACCCTTTCTGTTACACGTTGTATAAGTCAACTTCGTGACGTCACGTTGCAATCAACTCTACCTAAGTAGCTGGTGTGGTGAGTTAGTGACTAGTTGACTATTCACAAAATAAAAGTTGAAAGCACTCTTGCACATCAAATATTCAGAGAAGACAGAAATAGAATTATGTTTTGTTAAGTGCATTTACTGATTTCACACATCAAACAATGAGTCTTAATTTTATATCTTTATTCCAGCAGTGGGAACATTAATAGGGTCATGATGATGATGATACGGGGTGGAAGGAACACAAACGACAATCACATTTAAAAACATCATTGCAGAACCACACCATAACTTGTGTATTAAAATATTGGTATTCAGCTGCATCTGGTTAGACTGGAACCCGTCCCCAATATAGTTGAGAAAAGGCTAGACAGATGATGATGATGACCAGTATTTCGACTGATAAGTCGAATATAGTGAAACTAAAATTATTTTAGCATGTTATTATGTAAGCACCTTTTTTTTTTTTGGAGGGGAAATCATCAAATGACTTCTCCCACTCTGGGCGGAGCGGGAGGGAGTGTCAGTCTTTTACTGACTAAAACCCATCCATGTTCCTTCCTCGCCCTTTATGTTCCGGGGCCGCGGTATCTCTTTCAAATAGGCTCGCAACCCCGGCAGGATTATGTAAGCTCCTTGGACTGTACTTAATGGAACTAATGGGATTAGGTGTAAAAGTTTTCCAGTTCCATGGAACTGCTGGGAGAAAAAAAAATCCCAGTAGTCCCATAATGGAACTAGACAATGGAACTACTGGGATACGGCAAATAATATAATCTGGCAAATTCATAAATTTCATATCATTTTATTTCATAGAGAAAAGTATTAGAAAACCTGCTTAACCCAAGAAATAGCACATTACATTACTGATGTACTAAGATTTAAAAACCACCGTTTTTCATCTTGTCTGTGGCAGTTACTGGACCGTATGTTTCCAAACTTTGAACCTACGCACTCCCTCGCACGTACACCGGTACTCATAAAAATAACTCCAAATATAATACCTATGTGCAACGTGGACGGTTCACTTATCATAAGTTATAATGCTTAACTGTTGGTTTAGCGAGAAACTATCTAAGTACCAATTAACTGTTGAAAGGTTTTGATAAGTATGTTGTCTGGGACATGGCATAGTTATCTGAGCTGTAAAACTGAGGAATTTACGGATTACTACAGGATTTTTATGTTTATCACGGAATGGAGAAAGCTTTTAAGGAAAAAAGTGTGTCACTGACCCAATTTTATTGTTTTTTTATCTTGACCTTCCACTGTGTGTATAATTAGCTTGTGCACACGCTTTTCAATTGTGCGCTTATGTGTCTCGAAAAACACGTCAAGCCGTTGGTTCCGGCTGTTGTTTGTAGATCTTTGAAAGTCAGGTAGTCAGAGGCACAAAAAGCCTGACAACCAGTCTTACCAGGGGCTATAGTACTACCCGGTACTAACTGGGTTGTGGAGGTCAGATAGGCAGTCGCTCCATGTAAAATACTGGTATTCAGCTGCATCCGCTTAGGTTAAAGGCTAAGTAGGTTGACAAAAGGATGGGTACATGATGATGACTTACTAGAAGGCCTACGCTAGTGTCGCTATAAAAGTGTTTCGTATATTTCTACATAGGTAATTTTCGAAGGATCGACCCAAGTATCTTTAGAAGTTTACTATACGACTGCCTCATGAGAGCCATGCCTCGTGAGAGCAGCGGTGGCCCAGTGGTGGCCCAGACAGGCGCAATTACTTTGTGTAATTGTTACCATCAACACTGCTCTCTAAACGGTGAAGGAAAACATCGTGAGGAAACTGGCATGTCTTAGAATCAAAAATTCGAACACATGTGACATCTAACAACCCGCACTGGGCCCGCGTGGTGTATTATAGCCTGTTCCCTCTCATAGAGAAGAGGCCTGTCCCAGCAGTGGGAACATTTAAAGGCTGATGATGATTACGACTGCCTCATTGGCCGAATGGTCGCGGGCGCAACTACTGAGCATGAGATCCTGGGGAAACCGCCAGGATCTCAAGCTCGGGTCATGCTCTGGGTCGGGTAAAGATGTTATTGGATTTTTCCATCAGGTTTTTTTCAGTACCAGCCACGGAGTCCCGATTTGAGTCCGTTCGATGGCAATAGGCTCGTCCCCTATTATAAGAGACTTAAGAGGCCTGCGGAGTAAGCGTAGTTCGTACAAACGTAATGCCAAAATAATTTGTAAATCAAACATACTCGTATTCTCATGGTAGTGTGATAATGTTCTCATGATAATGGCGTCTCGGTTACAACACTTACAACAGCCTTCAGAGTTTACTAGAACCATTATACCGGTTAAGCTGCGAGTATCGACCATTGTAGACCTTTCAGTTCTATGATGGTGGTATTGACGCTCTATATATACTACTCTCTTCTAGGTCTTTATCTGTAATTAATACATCTTTTTAAGAGTCTAAGGTGGTACAACGGATTATTGAAACTCTTTTGTACAACCTGTTTCTCTGCTGTAGATATAGAGTTACAAATATGCAATATACCACCTAAGGCACTTTAAAGGAAGCTAGTAACTCTATTTAAACACTTTTAAATATTGTAACCCTGTTGTACGGCTATTGTACCTGCCTGCCTGGTAAAGAGCGATTGAATACGCTACTGTACCACTAAAGTATTACAGGAAACCCATTGAACAGCTATTGTAGAACATTCAGGTTGTACAGAAGTGATTGAAGCAGCTTGTGTGCTAGTTGGGTGGAAAGTAAAAAGTTAAAGACACAATATCTGGGCAGGTCAGGAGGGTCACAAGAAACATCCCTGATTTAATGTATGCTGATTCTATTGATGTCACAAGATTTTTACTAGTCCACGTAGAAAACATTGCAAATCTTGATGTGTACCGAGAGTTATGTAAAATTTGTCAACGTTTGGTAGTGTGTGCTAGAAAGCAGGTTTCAAGGAGATATTAAAGAGTTTAAAGTGATATTGTCTTGTTTCTATTTCTCTCCTAGATCATTATCGTCATTTTGTTAACTGTTCGATCGTCGGGTCAAGGTTTGTTCTTTGGTTAGATTCCTTGAGGTTCTTATCAAGTCTCAAATTATATACTAAAACCTTCCTCGAGAACCACTCTTACCATTGGTGAAAACAGCATGAAAATTGGTGGTTTAGTTTTTGAGTTTATCGCGAACAGATAGACAGACGCGGTGGAGGACTTGTTTTGTAATAAGTATGTAGTAATTAGTGAGCTTAATAGGTAGTCTGAATCTTGGCAACCAGTCTTACTAAAGAGTACAGCATAATTTTTCTAATGTAACTGGTGTCTGGAGGTCAGATAGGCCATGGATCTATAAACTGGTATTCAGCTGCATCAAGTTAGACTGAAAGCCAACCCGAAGATGGTTTGGAAAAGAATAGGCAGATATTAGTGAGTTGAGTGAGATTAAAAGAGTTATGCATGCCCGATTCGTCAGCGCTATATCTAGATCTGCATCGAGTGCTTAGTAACAGCGCTAACTAGGTCAGTTCTTAGCATAGCGATAATACATCGGTATACAGAAATGTCTTAAAATAGACATATAATAATATAATTATATTTGACATACCTTGATATTATTATATCATAGTTCGTCTATCTCAATAATAATACTCGTATTTTAAATAAGTACTCGTAAAATTTGTTTACAGTAAGTTCGTATGTAGAGGGTAATCTCCGGAACAAGTGATCCAATCCCAAAAATTCTTTCGCTGACAGAAAGTTACATTATTCGTGGGGGCTAACGGCTATAAATTATATTTATATCATGCATATTAGCGGAGCTATCAAAATTTTTGCGAACGAAGTCGCGGCCGCTGTGCTAGTCATTTATACTGTTATTGTTTCGCGATAACCTTGGATTTACCGCATCAGTTCTCTAGACAACGGTTTCTTAAAAAAAAGAAAGTATATAAGTCAAATAAAACGTCATATTACAAACGTTAACGTCATGATCTTCGTGTGAACGATCTGTGTGTTTAGGTATAACGTGTCATTGTGAAGATACTTGCTCAGTTTTCAATATAAGAATTGCCAGTTACTCATTTCGGCGCTTTAGTAAATTGATCCCGCTCTGCAAATCTTTACTGAAACTGTTGCTCTTGAAAGGCACGCGAAACTGGCGAGCTATCGCTGTTTATAAAAATCTTTGTTGCTTTGCATCCCATTCTTTTTTTTTCTATTATTCTGCTTGGAACTCAATTAAACAAGTCCCAAGAAAATCCGACCACTATAATTTTCTAATTTACTTTCTACCTTATTGACTAATTTCCTTGACTAGATATATTTTCAGTCAGGTACACCCTAGCGTATATGGCTAGGATCCAGTGCCTTATGCCAACCCGGGTGACTCAAAAAACTCCACACCTTAATTCATGCCACCCGCATCAAACTTAGTAGACTGAATTCCGGAGCAGACAACAGTCAAGACAAGACAAGACTTTGACGAATTGACGGTGAAGTTAAACATCGTGAGGAAACCGACATGTCCTAGAATCAAACAATGGGTTGGGGTTCAACCCGCACGGCTGCACTGGACCCGCGTGGTGGATTATAGCCCATTCCCTCTCATAGACAGGAGGCCTGTGTCTCAGTAGTGGGAATATATTATTAGGCTGATGATGATCTGAAAAAAATCTCCTGTCGAGTGATAGCCAACTGATTTTTTAGAAGAACTGGACTACTCTAAATTAAAGTGTCGTGAGACTCAATACATGAAATAATATTGACATCAGATGAATGTCACATCCTTGTTTTAAAAATAAATCATCCCAAGGTCATCATTATCAACGAGGAAAATCAATTGTTTACCGATACAGTTATACTGCCTATAACTAGTACAAAACAACTTGAGTGTTCGCATTTGGCTGGTTTTAAAACGGATTTTTCCAATTTCGAAATGGTTACCCCACTAAGAAGCATGTTTGGATTATGTTACTGCGTATTGATTATCATAAAGGAAGGAGTTAGAATTGCTGATATGAAAACTTCTTCAGCGAAACTTTATCTGAACCGGAGTCAGGAAATAAGCTCCTTAATGTTGTTGTTATTGTGGTAACCTTGAACGAAAACAAGATTTTGTCAAATCAAATAATTTATTCACATACTATAGATACGTTATAATAATAATAACAATATTCTTTATTTTTCGGACAACAGTAATCCATTGTGTTAGTAAACAATACAAAATAACTTATTTCTAGTGTTAGTAGCTCAGATACATTTTAGACAGACATTTTTAACTTTTTTTTTAACATTTTTAACAGAGTAAATTATATTGTGAAAAGGACATCCCCAGATTAATGCTCTGTGATTGTCCTTCTCACAAAACTTTTAATAATCGGAGAGTCGATACTATCCGCGATGGTTTTTAGGATCTGTAAATGTTATATAACAATAAGTAGGTAGTTACTGCTGCCTATTCATAATCAGCCTTTAACAGTCCCACAGTTGGGACACAGGCGTCCTCCCGTGAGGGGGAGTGGGGCATAATCCACCGTGCGGGTTCATAAGGTTGGGTGAATACCGCTGCAATAGATACAGCTCAAGCAGCACAGATCGAAACTGAAATTTTCTTAGGTTTTTTTTGCAATTTGCAGGGCAGTGTTAGCACTGCTGTTGTATGTTGATGAACACATCGGTCGCGGCTGTAAGACGTATGTTGTTACAGAATTATAATCATCGAAATCATCAATCCAACCCTCCAAGTTCATAAGAGTCGAGGAACGACTTTGACCGTGAAAAATTCGTTCATCTTAATTGAGATCAACCTCGAAACTGAAGAGTTCTCTTATCTTACAATCATTAAACATAGTACTTATATTGTAGACAGATAAAAGAGTCTCAACGAGTACAATATGGTTACCTCTTCATAATATTAGTAAAGTATATCAAAATGCTACTTTAAAAAATCGTGCTTAGTTACCACTATCAACGACCAGTCAGACCAGCAGTCGCTTCGTATGAAAGACTGGTATTCAGCTGCATCCGGTTAGACTGGAAGCCGACCTCAACATAGTTGGGGAAAGGCTAGGCAAGTGATGATGATCAGCATGGAATTTTAAATTATCAGCTAGGTACTTCAGTTAATTAATCGTTATCAGTTCAAGTGCAGTGTTGGCTAGGCAACAGGCAGCCTAGTTTGTATCGTTTTTACTATAGCAGAAACTAATTGATAATAGATTAACTACAGTGATAAGAAAACTACTATCAGCGTAACATTATGCGTAATTAATATAGTAATATTACATCATGTAAACAAATTATATACTTACTAATGTTTTTGTTAATTTAGGTACACTAGATAATTTCTAATGGTTAAAAATACATTCATCAAAGAAGTATTGCTTCACTTCGGCACATAATGTTATGCAATCGCAGTCAGCTAGTTTACTCGTAAACCTCAAAAATGAGGAATCAAATATTTGCATGTAAATAAATATTACTTATGACACTCTCTGTGGTGTCTAAAGATCTAAATATCAAGAAATAAGTTATTAGCCATAATGATGTTTAGAGACGGATTCTGTGTTACACAAGGCAGTATTATGAGCCCCCTATTTCTTTCCAATTTTCTATTTGAATACTTTTTAGTCTGACATTTTACAGATGTAGACTTCTTTGTTCATCATTCATAATTATTTTTCAGAAGGAATAAGAAAGATTGCCACTTCTCATATCAAGGAATGGCGGTTTGTAATCTATTGCTAATTAGGTAAGCTGTCTAAGTAGTCTAAGTAATTAGTTTAGCAGTCAATTGTTCTATTGTATTGTTGCCCAAAAATCGGAGTCTCAAGTTCAATAATCATGTCTCAGAGGCAAGAAACTTCATTTATAGCATCGATAACTAAAATTCGAGCTCAAAGCATTTATTTCAGTTAGACCATTACAAACCAAACCAAAACAAAAAAAAAACGAAGTGGCAGTCACCAATCTCAAGGGACAATAACTTGAGAAAGTACTGTAGTTGTACATTCCAAAACGTAGATCACTATGGAGAAGAATGGGCAAAAAACTCGATAGACACTCTTTTAAATCAAACTATTGTTACAAAATCTTGGTTGTGTCACTCATGTTGAGATTTTACATATATCTGAGAACGATGTAGAAAGAAATGTATCCTTCATACCACCCGCTCAGCTTCAAATACTCCATTGCTGACCACTAACCAACCTCGTGCTACCCTCACCACATCATATGCCTTTTTCCCAACTATGTTTGGGTCGGCATCCAGTCTAACCGGATACAGCTGAATACCTGTATTTTACATGAAGCGACTGCCTATCTGACGTCCGCAACCCAGTGAGTACTGGGTAATACGATACTCCTAATTGGTAAGACTGGTTGTCAGACTTTCTAAGTTACAGACTACCTGTAGCGACTGGAACAACGTCTTAACGTGCTTTCCGTGGCACGGAAGAAACCTGCATGTAATGGGTGGTCACCCATGCACAGATCAACCTAGGCAAGCACGGCTTAACCTAAACATCGACACGAGCGGCTGTTATTATTTAGTCACGGGCTCGTCTACGTGCTACCCTCACCACCTTACATCATAAAGGGAGAGGTCACAAGCCGGCCGTCCATTATAAATACTTTCTATATATAAACAATTATTTCTGTCCGTTAGTTGGTCACGTCGGCTTGCCGGTCATGTGAGGTGGTCACGTGGACATTCAAGACGGCTACAATGGAAATAAACGTCTAGACTGTTGTGCTGTTAATTATAATAAACGATATAGGTATGCGTGTTAGTTAGGACTGGCTTATTGTGTTGTGAAAGTGGAGAGAATTCTAGTTGTTTTAGGATTTGTAAACTGCAGTAGACAGTATCCCTTGTGGTATATTTGTTTGCGTGGTGTAAGACGCCTCAACAGCTAGGATGGACGATCTTAAAAAGGTGTCTGGGTAAACGGGAGGGAAGAGGACATGGTGTTGTGGTGGAGCTTGGTAGAGGCCTATTATGTCCAGCAGTGGGCATTGAAATAAACACAAATTCTAAATGGTTTTGTACCATATCAACTGAGGAATTGATATGGTACAAAACCATTTAGAATGTGTGTTTATTTTAAATTACATAGAGACGTGGCTTATTTCTGCGATTGGCGGAAACAAGCGATTCTCTTACAAACGGCATCAAAAATCAATATGTCGAAACTGCCAAAAATGACTGAAGTTGTAACTGTACGAACAATTAGAACTTCAATGAAATGATTGTTTTGAAGATGATTCATTGTTATATGAAACATGGCGTAGTATAATTAGTGAAGTGAAAACGAAGAAAAGACGTCCCCATGAAATACAAAACCTATAAATATTATAAAGATTTTGACCACAGTATTATACGTTTTAGTGTAAAATAACAAAGAAACGATGAATGGACTGTCTGAAGGATGAAATGGCGACGTCTGAAAGTGGAGCCGGTGATTGAAAAACCCTGTGGAAATCGGTTATCGTGGCATGGATATGTGATGCGGAGTAATGAGGAAAATGTTGAGAATGAATGTAGATCATCATCATCTGCCTAGCTTTATCCCAACTATGTTGAGGTCGGCCTCCAGTATAACCGGATGCAGCTGAATACCAGTATTTTACATGGAGCGACTGCCTATCTAACCTCCACAACCCAGTTAAAACTGGGAAATGAAATACGATACCACTTGGTGGGACTGGGTGTCAGACTTTTTAAGCCACTGACCTGTAACGACTGTCAAAGATGGACAAATGACAGCCGGGACCAACAGCTTAACGTGCTTTCCGAGATACGGAGGAAACTCGGTATGTTAGGGTGGTCACCCATCCGTAGACCAACCTAGGCAAGCACGGCTTAACCTAAAGATCGACCCGACCGGCTGTTATTATTTAATCACGAGCTCCTCCTCCTGATTATGAATGTAGATATAATAAGCTGAAAGAGTAGAGGAAGACCAAAGTTAGAAAGGAGGTGACTAGTGAGATAACTAGTAATAAAGAAGTCCGAGCATCGGTCTCTCCTTAAGTGGTTGCCCATACGACACCGCAGGGAACAAAGGGCGTTAACCACCTTGTTTTCTTTTCTTGTCTCTCCCACTTCCCCTAGTTACCTTGCTCCCCACTTTCAATACATTTGTGCCAACCATAACAGGAGCCTGCGCTCTTCTCAAAACCGCTTACTTCACTGTCCCTCTCACCGCACTGACTACATTCATCGATCGTTTTTCATCCAGTCTATTTCTCTGTGGAATGCGCTTCCCCAGGAAATCAGGATGGCAACCAATCGTTTATCCTTTAAAATTAAAGTTCGCGAGTACATTCGGAAGAAGCTGGCAGTTTCGTCACAACGGTAATATTTTCCCAATTGTCTGTCTTTTTATTTTAGTATATCCGTAGAAAGCGCTATGTACCTTAACTTTAATATATATTTATAGTATTTTATACAATTATAGGTATAGTATTTTATATATCCTTGTAGTTTATCGTAGTTTTAATAAAATTATTCGTGAAGTTTCAGGAATGACACCTACCACTGCTTGTCTCTGCATCACCTAAAGGTTGGCTGGTAGAGAATGCCATTGGCATTAAGTCCGCCTCTGTACTTTGTGCTTGAAGTGTTAAATAATAAAGAACTATGGAAGAAGAACTGTGATGAGTGTAAAAAAACACAAAGTTCGATGACATAAACGTGTCGTAAAGCCGACAAAGTCATCAGGAGAGTAAATCATGTAGTTTCTCACATAATGGGTGTCGCGTGCCAAAACCGGTTTCTTTTACAAATCATGTGAGTTTTATAAAAAAATAAAAATTTTGGCGTTCCGTTAGTCAACATGAATGGCGTGACTTTTCATGTCCGAACTCAAACTCAAACTCAAACTCTTTATTGCGATACCGATTACATAGTGTACCAAATGTTAGGTTTATTTTGGAGCGACTTTATCTATTTAATTTTGAAGTAGAGTTTAAATTCCACTCATTGAATTGAACGTTCAGTTTCGTGTGTAATCCGCTCTTAAGGTCGTGGCTCACTTGACAAGCACCGCACCAGCACGGCACCAGCACAGCTCCTGACCGGCGTCGCCTCGAATATAGGCTACGGCGCGCGGCCCGCGCGGCGCAAGCGAGGTGTAAGCGCGCGGTCGCCTCGCTTGCGCCGCGCGGTCCCCTCGCTTGCGGCGCGCGGTCGCCTCGCTTGCACCGCGCGGGCCGCGCGCGGTCCCCTCGCCGTCCGCAAGGCGCAAGCTCACAGTCCGCACGCTGGTAGTAATAGTCCAGGAGGTAGCATTGTATTTTAGGGAATTATCTCTAGTAATTATATTTTGTTGACGTGGATTCGTGGTTTAATTTTTCTTTCCATTACAGTACTGAGTTTTTTTTAAGTTCAGTGTATGTAAATCATTTTTTTAAATAGTTTCAGCCGGTGTACTGTAACGATTGGTGGACCGACCGACCGACCGACTGATATTGTTGTAATCGAAGGTTGATTTTAAAAGATCTTAGCGACCATGATCTTATAAGATCAACCTTCGATTACAACAGTATCAGTTCATTAGGGCATTTTTATTTGCACCGCTACCTCCCGGAATAAGAGCTTGCTGTCACCGCGAACACAATTGTAAGGCATTTGTGATTGAGCACGCGTAGGACTTGCACGCCTTTGGGAATAATCGGATTGGCTCCAGAGCTCTTAAGCAACTAGTTTGTGCTACTTCGGTGTCAACAAGATTTCGATTTGTACTGAATTTCACATAACTTGGGAGTCTTATCATAATAGTAATGGTTTTTTTAATAGCGCCGCCAGGTTTATGTATTCCAGCATCGTGACCATGGAAGTCTAACCGAACTAGGTTTTGTGTCGTGGGCTCTCTAACTAAATTTGTAACTGGACATACATTAAACAAAGAGTACCCACGACGTAGAGAAGGACGACGGCGCAATGACGTTGTTTCGCGGGCCACTCGGCGTCCGCGCGCGGTACCCTCGCTTACGGCGCGGCGTCCACGCGCGGACCCCTAGCTTGCGGCGCGCGGTCCCCTCGCTTGCGGCGCGCGGACCGCGCGCGGACGCCGCGCCACCCGCGAGGCGAGGCGTATGGTAGCGGCAAGCGCGTTGACCACCCGCCGTAAGCTTTTTCATATGGACATTAAAAAATATGTCATGCGACACACGATTTAATGCTCTAATTTGAATGGCAAGTAAAGTGCTGGGTTGGAGCGGTGCTGGGGCGGTGCTTGTCAAGTGAGCCACGACCTTTAGTCTCAATAGTCTAATAATAGTGTCACTAAACTAAAAAAAACTAAGATTTTCTTATTTTATCAAAAAAAAGTATAATATTATTACATTGTACGAGTATCATGATTTTAGTTTATAAGAGATGTCTGGATTAATTAACACTAATAAACCTACCGTTTATTCCGTTCCCACGGGGTGAAAGAATTTCCTTGTAGTTGCTTCGTTGGTCTAGTGGTAGCAAGTATGACTGCTGAGCATGGGGTCCTGGGTTCGATTCCCGGGCTGGGCAAAGTGTTATGGGTATTTTCCATCAGGAATTTCTCAGTAGCAGTATTGGACTCTGGATTTGTGCCTGATAGATGGCAACCAATTCAATTAGAATAGAGTTCAAATTGCGACCGCGAACCGGAAAACATTGTAATTGCAAGGCCTCCCATTAGGTGGACCGATGACCTGGTGAAGGTTGCGGGAATCCGTTGGATGCGATTCGCAGGAGCCGGGCAATGTGGCGACACTTGGGGGAGGCAAATGTCCAGCAGTGGACGTCTTTCGGCTGAAATGTTGATGATGATGAGAGCTCATATTCGTATTATTCGTAACAGCTAAAAACACAACCCACGTTCAATCTGGACAATCAAACATCTATGGTGGGTATCATCATACTGCAGTACGTTTACCTATCTTGATTACGGCGGTATTCCTTTTCCTTGATCGCGATCTCAATTATTGGGACGCCTATTACAACTCAAGACGAGTGTACGACTGTACGTGCACATGACGTAGTAGACATTTCAATGTTGTTACGTGTATAAACAAATAAATTGACATGACATCAGAAATACAGTCAGTAGAGTATTATACAGTATTCGATTCATAGCCTCACCTACAAGAAAAACGATAAAGTTGCAGAGGATTCATTTCATTTACTCTGAACATGCTTATGAATGATTGAAAACAGGTAAAATCCGAATGCTGATAAGGTATTTGGCGATTATGTCACGTACGCGAAAACGTATCTGTTGCAACAGATCTATAGGTACTCCTACAAACTCAAATTCAATGGTAAGATAAGCAGCCCAACCCATATAAAGGGTGCTGTCAAACACCTCTTAAAGGCACTTGTTCTTCCCATCATTGCGATAGTTTTTTTGTTCCACACCATACCTGGGAACCTTCTAGTTACGGAGATATTGGGGGTCAAATTTGACAAGTTTTTTTTTAATAGGTACCAGTTTTTACACGACTCCCGTAATATTTAATCCATCCGTTAGGACAAAGTTTTAAGTCCGTAATATTGAGTTCTACCACAAAACATGTTTTTTCACCCCAAAAAACAAAGTCGTTTCCCAGCAATATTTTTTGCGTAAGTAAAGTAAAGTTACTTAGTTTGATGTACAGAATACTTGGTTGACGGCTTCGTGATGAGGTTGTTTACACCCTGTATGTACTGAGTGCGGGAAAAAGGCAAAAAGTTGCCGTCGGTTATTTATTATGACAAAAATATACATCTGTTTCCTACAAAACTGCAATAGGTAAGTACGTCAAATGACATGAAAATGTATGCAACAGCTGTGTTAAAGAAAGATTTTGAGTGGCGTATGTTTTGATGTAGGTAGGTACAGTAATGTATCCCAGTATGTAAAGTTTTTTTTATTTTTTTTTATTAGCCTGAGCTGTCCCACTCCTGGGCCTCCCCCCATTCTTTCCACTTTTCTCGGTGTTGCGTCTCTTCTCGCCAATTAACGAGAATCCCATCCAAGGCGTCCCGCCATCTTCTCTGCGGACTGCCGCGACCCCGTCTAACTAGTTGTCTCAGGGCTCCAGTTTTGTGATATGCGGACCCACATCTTTTCGGGCATCCGGCAGACATGGCCTGCCCAGTGCCATTTCAGTTTTGCGGCTTTCTGAGCTACGTCAGCAATTTGAGTTCTGGAGCGCAGTGTGGTGTTCCTTATTTGGTTCGTAAGTTGAACTGCTGCGCTCCATTGCCCGTTAGTAGACCTTGAGTTTGGACTTTAGTTTGGATGTTAGTCAAAAACCAAGTCTGTGCACCATATGTCAATATGGGGGGAATACACATGTCCATTAGCGTTTGTAAAGCAGTCAAATTAAAAGCTACTACGGAACCTCGGGTAGGCGGACACTACTCGCACATAACTTGTACTTAAAATTTGGCGGTACGGAAGTAATTAGGTACATGTTGTGCTGGCTGGATGTAAACTCGATAATTTGCAGTTCGGTTCCTCAAGACTCATTCAAGAATGTATGTCCCAAGTCATTTTTACCACGAATACTTGTATGAAGGCTTTACTTTAGGCCATAAAAAGGCATCATTTTGGCCATTTACAGGCTCAAAAAGTATTTAAGCCCTTGACTCGTAAATTATACACCAGGAATGCACCTAGAGGAAAATTCCCGGTAGGTATATCCTTAGTCAAATTACTTACATAATTTTGTAAGATTAGAAGGTTCCTGGTTTTGCTGGAACCTTCTAAATCTATCTTCTTCGGCTAAATTGGCATCAATTTTGCCACTTACATGACCAAAGTGTATGTGTAAAGCTATCAAAATTTCTAATAGATATGAATCCTGAATTTTAAATTGTCTAGACGTAGGTAATATTAATGTTTACCAATATTGTATGTTGTGTTAAAGCTTTTACGTTTAAGATGTTCTAATATTTGTATGTCATTGCATGGCGAAACATGTGAGTTCATAACCCTATTTAGAAGACCTCATTTTACCATGTAAAATAAATTAAATAAAAAAAAAAATTCACAAATAAAATTATTCTATTCTATTCCATTCTAACTCTCAAGGAATTTGATGGTTGGACTCTCAAGGAGTTTGGAGTTTGATGGAAGCATCGGGAAAACTTGTCCTGAAATTCCTATTCACTACTTTGTGGTAGGTACCTAAAGTTACTCTATTCCTTATTTACTATGTTTATTTTCCCGTTCAGGTATTTCAAACCTGCATACCGCTACACATTGTGTACCTGACATAACATTAATACACATACTTTTCCTGTACCTACATATTCACCCTAGGCTGACATTCTGAGAAAATTAATACAAACAAACATACTACGACAAACAATCATGAGCATGGAAGTAGGAAATAATAAACAGTTCTAAAAATATTTGTGACTCACTGAAGTGTAAATATAGGTGTAAGTTATGACTAAATTTAGAATCTATCTCGTCATAATCTTTGATCGTAAATACCTACTTTTGAGCCTTGAATTTTGAAGTTCGATTTCTGGGTAGCTAAAAGTGTTACATTGTCAAAACAATTCTTAGTAATCGTACCTAAATGGTGTTTGTGGCTTGACCTCTTTATGGTGTTAATTCTGATGAAGATGTATGACCTGTACCTACTCGTTGTTTCGGGTATCCTGAAACTTTCCGAGTGTTCAGTTTCAGAATACTTACTTGAATGAAACAAATAAAAACTATTTTCCTCATGCTGAAGGGTGTTTCGGGGGACCTGTATTTTGTAATTTTTGTCTTTAAAAAAGTGCTGATCCTCAACTTGTTTTACCTAGATTATTATACGATTAGAAGATTCATTTTCATTTTAACACATTAAAACGTAACCTAACCATCTGGAAAGGTCGTCGTGTCAAATCTAGTCATCTTGCTTAAAACACATGGTGAACTTTGAACCCTATCTCCATAGGTACTCGAAAATAAGGTTTTAGCAATATCTCAAAAAACACACAAAAAGACAGGCCTTAATTAAACTAATCTTAGCGTCTAGAACTATGCTGGTTAATGACCTACAAACACCGTTCTAATAATATTAACGAGACCGACCTTCCATTCATACCTACAAACATACGTCTGTTTGCTTCAACGTCACCGCGGTGCCTACGTGATCGACAGAGGTCGGTGCACCCAGTGCAAATATCAAAACTATGCCGTCGTAGTATCATCCTAACTCACACACCTTGCTGTGCAAAAATTAACCCTATCTTGGTAGGCTAAAAGTTGATTTTTGGGTGTATAGATGGTGTTTTCCAGCTGTTTTGCAATGTAAAGAGTTTTGCAACATTGTAAATGGGAGTCTTCCCGGATCGTAGTATGTCATCTGATCACATTTCTCAACTGGCAACTGTTAGGGTGGCTCAGTGTGAGCCAACGATTCTGATTGTTATGACTAACTGGATTAAGATGAATGTTGTTTTGTTAGTCATAGATATGCAGGTTTAAGGGATTTTCAACTCTACTGGTTTCTGTATCACATTAGTCATCAGAAATCAACTTGTCTTGACAAAACAAGGTGAAAATAGAATGCAGACATGATAACACGACTATTTACCTGTGCTGTTACGTTTCACTCTTTACATCACGTTATTTACTTAAGCGTACCACCTAGCGAATGTACCATTATGAGCAATATTATGATTGCTTTTTCACAGTTTGAGGCTTTATCTAATCCGTTAAACATATTGCACAATATCGCAATCCAGTGCTGCTCGACAGCCTCAACCAATTCACAAATGGACAGATAAAAGCAATATCAAGGTGACCCCTAGGAATAAGTGTTCATAATGACACCTGGAGCGGGTTTCAGTCATCTTTCCAATGAGTTGAAATCTCCGTCAGACTTCAGACAAGCCGTGAGTTTGCCTTTCAGGTTATTTGAGGTAAAGGTGACAAAAATACCACTCCCGTTGCAGGATTTGGCACTCAGCCCTGAGCCAATCAGGGCGTCCTATTAGGCAACGAGTTCGCGATCATTATACTATAGGACCATTGTACTATAGGTACTATTACTGTGGGATTGCTAAACAAACGCAACCGCAACCGCAGAAGGTATTTTAATATTTGAGTAACTGCAAATCAAAGTTTGTTACTATATTCACATTCATCTGATCTCGTTAAATATAATATTTACCATCAAAACCTATGTGGAGTTATGAACAAGAAAAATGAATTAGAAGTTTATGTGGAAACTCTTGGTAAAAGACTGGATTACGTGTGTATTAGTGAACACTTCTTGAATGAGAGCACTGCTAAGGTTTTTAATCTAAATAGCTATAAGTTAGTAGCTTGCAACACAAGAAAAAACAAATTAAGAGGCGGTAGCTTAATTTTAGGGCATGTGGATAGACAGACTGAAATTTGTGAACCAATCAATAAATTATATAAAATTGAATGTTTTGAAGTATGTGGTGCTAAGGATACTGTCACGGGACTTTATATCTGTTGTTGCTATCGAAATCCTAGGGACAAAAATTTTGAACAGTTCTTAGAAAGATTGGAGAAATTGTTGGACTATTTATTCAATAAGAAATGCATAATATGCGGTGATTTTAATGTTGATTTACTAGTGGACAATAAAAAAAGTGCGGAATTCCTTAGTCTGTTAAAATGTTATAATTTTAGACATCTAATCAATTCTCCTACATTTATCCGTAACAATAGCACTTCATGTATCGACAACATCATAACCAATCTGCCAGATGCATGTGTATTGGGTGATGAGGTAGATCACAATGGTTTGGCCGACGGGCATGCAGGTATCTTTGCCGAGGTTAATTTACAAAATCGATCCAATCCTTTGAATGATAATCGTTTTATTGTAATAGATAAACGAGTATTCAACACTAAAAATAGTGGAGTATTTCTGCAGGGTATTCTTAAAGAATCTTGGGCCGATATGGGTATTAATACTTTTCTTAAATGTTTCTATAAAGTGTTTCATAATAGCTACAGAAAGAAAAAATGTAAAATTAATCTTAAAAATAAATCACAATTTAACTGGATCACTAAAGGGATACGTACCTCCAGTAAAATGAAACGCTTTTTATGTGCACGCAATGGAAATAATCTAGAACCGAGTGTATTAAAATACAAAAACATGTACGTAAGGCTGTATAGAAAGATTGTTTCAAAAGCTAAAAAGCTTGCAATAATGACCCAAATAAATAATTCAAAAAACACGGGTAAGGAAATTTGGAAAGTTGTAAATAAATGCACTAATAAAGATAAAATGATTCAGCGGGAACTTAGGTTTAAGGTTGATGGACAAATTGTAGTAGATCCAGAGGAAATAGCAAATTTACTAGTAAATCAATTTAACTATAAAGGTGCTACTAACGGAAATGAAGGAGATCATGCTACGGCATTACTTCATGGATACACGGACAAGATTGGTAGTGACATGCATATTGCTCCTACCTCTCCGGACGAGATCTGTACTATAGTTAAAAGAATGGAAAGCAAACATTCCTGTGGGTATGATGAAGTTCCAATTTGTCTGTTCAAGGAGCACATTGAAGTATTAGCCGAGCCTCTATCTCACTTCTTCAATAAATGTATAAAAGAGGCTATATTCCCAGAACAACTAAAAATGGCGAAAGTAATACCTGTGTATAAGAAGGGTAGTAAATCTGATCCTAAAAACTATAGACCTATCTCTCTGCTACCATTGATATCTAAATTATTTGAAAAGATTCTTAAATTTCGACTTCTAGCACACTTACGAATAAATAAAGTTTTAAATAATAGACAATTTGGGTATCAGAAGGGTGTTGGCACTTCAGACGCCATATATACGTTATTGGATGACGTGATAAGCAAAATCAATAATAAAATGAGGGTTGCAGGGATATTCCTAGATTTAAGCTCTGCATTTGACACAATTGACCATGAATTGCTTCTGACTAAAATGAGTCATTATGGAATAAGAGGAAATGTTTTGCAACTATTCTCTTCCTACTTAAAAAACAGGCGGATGTACGTTGAAATTGACAAAACTCAGAATAATTATAAGAAAAGGTATACATCCAAAATTGTAAGCATATCGACAGGTGTCCCGCAAGGATCTATTTTAGGACCTATTTTATTTTTAATATTTATAAATGACTTGATTAATTATTTAAATTCGATTTTACCGGACATTAAATTAGTAATTTTCGCAGATGACACAAATGCCATAGTGCCAGCAAATGACATGGTAGAGTTGACGGAAAGGGTGAATGCTACGCTACAAGCTTTTCATGAGTGGTTCACCGCAAATAAATTGGTTATAAATAGTAAAAAAACTCAAATAATGTTATTTAAGACTACAGCCCGAAACAAAGATATTTTAAATGTTGTCATAAACGAAGTCGAGATTGCGCTGGTTGACGAAGTAAAATTTTTAGGTATACACATTGACCAACTGTTGAACTGGAAACCTGAATTAAAAGCTATTGATGCATCGGTGTCGTCTGCATGTTATGCTCTGAGAGCCCTGCGAAATGAAATCAGCATGGAACAGTTAAAAATGGTATATTTTGCGTTGGTGGAGTCAAAAATTAGATACAGCATACTTTTTTGGGGTAACAGTTATGAATATAATAGTAGAAGAGCTTTCGTACTACAAAAACGTGCGATTCGTACTATGGTCCGCATCTCACAAAGGGAAAGTTGCCGACAGCATTTTATCAGTTTAGGCTTACTTACAGTACCAAGTCTATATGTACTGGTACTTTTAAGCAATATGGCCAAACACATTCAAAACTATGAGACTGTAGAAGAACGGCACATAAGAGAAGTCACCCGTAGACTGGACTTGAAGAATAAAAATGTAACAAGTCATAACTTTGGAATTGTTAAACACAGTCCACGATACCAGTCCGTAAAATTATTCAACAGGTTACCCATGGACATAAAAAGTTCTGTCTACAGTAGCACCTTCAAAATAAAACTAAAGGAATTCCTGTTGAATAAGTGTCTATATTCGGTACAAGAGCTGTAATTTTATTGAATTGTAATTTATATTTATTATTAAAAAAAAACATGTTTAATTTCAATGGAATCTTGATTTATTGATCTATCTTTAAATGTAATATTAGTATAATTAATTAACTAAATTAATCTATCAATTTATTATCTTATTAATTATTCTATTGTTATTATTTTGAATGTTATTATTGCTTTATTTACATGTCGACATATAGATGAATTGTAAACTGATTATTTTTAAATTACTGAGTTGTTGTTTGAATTTAGGGAAATCAAATTTAATTTATTTTATTTGTTTAATTGTGCCTAATTGTCTTACTGTACTTGTGGTATTTTTGTGTTTAAATTCAGATACAATTATTTGTTAATGAATAAATGACTAATGACTAATGACTAATGACTATAAGGAAACATTTGTGAGGGATTCCTTGACACACCCACCTGATACTGGGCTCCGATACGAACATTTCAATGGTGTTAAGATATGGCCCTCTATGTCCTTCTAATTGAATGAAGGTCTGCGTCCCAGCACTCAGAACTTCATCGGCTGATTATGATACAGATTTAGCTATTCCAGTCAGTTTACACTACTGTGTTAATCCCGATTTTTTTATTTTATGTATTTATTTAGCGTACACTGTCCTACTGCTGGGAGGCCTTTCCTCCTCCAATTACTTCCATTTGCTCCTATCCCTGGCCTCCTCGGACCAGCTGAAGCCCTCACAGTACGCGTCCAGATCGTCACCTTTTTATGGCCGGCCTCGGCAGCGCCGTCCGTCTTCCAGTAACCATTGTGTGGAGACTTTTACCCAGCGGTCATCGTGCATGCGGCTGACGTGACCCGCCCAATCCCATTTTAGCCCAGCAGCCTTCTTGCCAACGTCTACTATGCCTGTTTTGGAACGCGTTGTGTTTCGAACCATATCTTGTCTTTTAACACCCAGAATGCTGCGTTCCATTGCTCTTTGACAAACTCCAAGGCGGAAAATTAGTGACCGAAAAAATACTCATCTACGTTTACGTGTAATGGGTAATTTACAATTTTCGTGTGTTTATGGAACTCGAACATCACACTATTCCTAAACCACTGTAACTCCTGAAAATAGTGGCGACCACCAGAAATGCGCTGAGAAAAACAGCAATTAAACTGTCTTAAGTAAAGATCTAAACAGAACTATTGGTTGGCTTAATTATGTTGGTAGGTGTACCTAACCTACCAATGATGGTTCCCATGTAAAACATAACAATTCCGTGTCTCTTAAAAGCTTAATTTTTCATGAGAAAGAGAGAAATCGAAATGTCGATCATCTTCCGCATTCCTTAACTTTAATTGCAATGAGAAATGGCTACCATTTCTTTGGGACATCGAAGAACTGTGTACATGAAAAGAAATATTATTTTCGAAAGTCTTTTTTGTAAATAATTGGCGCCATAATTAAAGGGTTCTGTCGGTATTACGTGTCGATACGATCTTTAAGAGCTTTTTAATGTACCTTGTGTTGTTAATATGGTAGTTTTTCTGGCAATCCATTGTATGGGTTTCGTTGGAATGAATATTATGAGGTTAAGGTAAGATTTGATGTCACTACATATAGTAAGCTGATTTCTGATGTCTTTTTCTGTTAATTACTTTATTGCATGCGAATGCTTTTGGTTTTAGGGGGGTCCATATGGATAGAGCTCATAAAATACAATAAAACATGCAGAATATGTCCAAAGGCAGCGGTGGCCCAGTGGTGGAGACCCCGACTTACGAACAGTAAGTCGTGGGTTCGAACCCAAGCAGGCGCATTACTTTGAGAAATTTATTTCATCACCACTGCTCTCAATCGGTGAAGGAAAACATCGAGAGGAATGTCCTAGACCCAATTCATTCGAAGACATGTGACATCTACCAATCCGCACTGGTGGCGCCGCGTGGTGCATTACTATAGACCATTCCTTCTCATAGAGAGGAAGCCTGTGTCCCTGCAGTGGGAACATTATTAGGCTGATGATGTTCAGAGGCATGTCCTAAAATGACGCGTTGCCCAGTTATTTGGAGGCAAGATTGCCATGAAGAACTTTACCTCCAAATAGACATAATTAGAGGTAACGCGACATTTCAACGTACCACATCGCTGGTAACTTCTAGTTCAAAATAAACATGTTTTTGTGCACACCCTCGTAAACGTATTAAATGTAAATAATTCCGCAACACGCCTATTTATTGCACGCGACACGAGACACGATAATTGTGATAACATAATAATGATGATAATATAATCATCACAGCGAGCACAATATTGACTTCCCGCATTATTAGTACCACTGTGATGAAAAGACAACATGCGCTGTGACGTCACGCACGAGTGATAAGTCTGGTGTTATTTGTTTGTGTATCAAAGTATGAACCTATTTGACGGCGGCGCGTCTAAAGAATTGGTTCGGCGACGCTTCTTTTAACTGATTTCCGTACGAATATCGCAGCTGTCAATTTGACGTAACACCGGGGACTGGGAAGCGGGAAAATATTGACAGGCATGTCAGATCGATCGATCGTGAAACCGAGATTGATTTGTTATTGTTTTTATTGGTATTGAATTCGTGAACTATTGTGAGTAGTGACTGGATAGCTTGTGATAGTTGAGCTATATGGCGATGTATTAGTACCCCACGTGCCCGATGGAATGTCGTATCAGTGATAAATAGCAACATTTTGTTTGATTAGATACTTGTAATTTTTCAAAGACTTTTATTTACTCGATCCTCCTTGCCCGCAAACCCACGCACGCTCTAAGATGGCATCTTCTGATAAAGACAACTCGCCTTTATATTTGTATCTTTTATCATTGACTAGCTTTAGAGAGGAGTTCGTGGCTAAATAATAACAGTCGCTCGGGCCAATCTTTAGGTTAAGCCGTGCTTGCCTAGGTTGGTCTGTGGATTGGTGACCACACCCTTACATACCGGGTTTCCTCGGTGCCTCGGAAAGCACGTTAAGCTGTTGGTCCCGGCTGTCATTTGTCCATCTTTGACACTTTGACAGTCGTTACAGGTAGTCAGTGGCCCAAAAAGTCTGACAACCGGTCTTAACAAGTGGTATCGTATTACCAAGTAGGAACTGGGTTGTGGAGGTCAGATTGGCAGTCGCTCCATGTAAAATACTGGTATTCAGCTGCATCCAGATAGACTGGAAGCCGACCCCAACATAGTTGGGCAAAGGCTAGGCAGATGATGATTATTGACTAGCTTTTGCTTGCAGCTTCGGTCAAGTGGAGGACGGAAATTACCCCACGAGGACGTACTACATAACCAAGGTCATTGTCCACCTGTGCCCCATGTCTCAGCAAAATCCGTTCAGCCATTAAAGTGACGTGGAAGTCTAATAGGTCTCGAGTTACCCAAAGCACGCACTTCTGAGGTGCGCTTGCTTGTGAGATATTTCTTGTGATTCTAAGTCAGAGGTTTATGGGCAGCATGAAAACTCTGACACCAGGTCGCTAACCACACGATAAAGAACAAAATGAGACAAGTTATTTAGGAACCTACTTTCACATTTTGATTTTTATATCGGTAGCTTGCGAAGTCTAAAAGAAGAAAAGTAGGAATGTTTCTGAAAGAGTTCATCCCATGAAGCAAGTATACAGGGTTATTTGTAAAACACCTACAACCTCGCAGGAGTAGATTACTAACATCATATTTGTTTTTTTTTTGTCTGTTTTCGGAAAAGTCGTAGAACAAATGTTGTTGTTTAAGATGTCAGTAAGTCCTGTTTTTGTTGTCAGTGAAATTGCCACTATGTTTCTGGATAGGATACAAACCAAACGGATAATGATGAAATGATAATCTGGCACAGAATAGGATACTGTTGATTTAGCCCGCATAGATTTATTAGATGCCATAGACAATAAGCTAGGCTATAATAATACGTTAATAACCAAGCCTGATTTCTGGTAAATAAAGGGTGTAAAACACCTCTAACGAATACGAAAGGCACTTGTTCTACTCGTCATTCTGATCATTTTTTTGTTCTACACTATACCTGGGAACCTTCTAGTTACGGAGATATTGGGGGTCAAAGTTGCAAGATTTTGAGAAGCTTTTTTTTAAATACCACTTTTTATCGCATGATTTTTACTTTAAATATCTCTACGACCCCCGTACTATTCAATCCATCCATCCGCATAATGTTTTGAGTGTGTTACATTGAGTTATACCACAAAACATGATTTATAACCTCAAAAAAAAAAAGTGCAATATTTTTTTGCGTAAAGTTACGTAGTTTGATATACAGAATGCTTGGTTAACGGCTTTGGGATGAGGTGAAATACACCCTGTATAAAGCAAAATAGTGACATACTTAGTCAATGTAAAATCAATTTCCAATAATTCTTCAATCAGCTCACACTGAATAATTTCTACGATCTGCTGCAGAAATCTGCCTTGATAGGCCAGGGAAGTTAAGGTGGGACCTTACACTAATTCATAACTGTTTTCTTTTTATATATTTTGTAGAGCTGTTTATTTAATTACGTAATAAATTAAAATTAAGCAAATCATGAAAGAGCATTGCACGAAAACGGACATTAAACCTAATAATGCCATTTTTCGCAGCGAAAATTATAACTTGATAAAGAAACTGAAAATAGCTTATAATGAAGGGTCTGTGAGAGCATGTACACAAATTAATCAAAAAAAGTGCAGGCAACGTACTTATATTAAAAAAACGCGGTTTCCCATGTTTTCATTCATTACTTATAGGTAATTATATATAACCGTCTGCTGATGATGAAAAATCATTGTTAGCGTGTTTTTAGACAAATAAGTCATAAATTTAAAGTTATATTTTAAATGCATTGTGACAAAACAGTAATTGCTGCGTTATCCATTCAGTAAAAAAAATAACTAAATGAAAAGTGTTTAATTACGTAACAATATTATCACATAAACATTTATTGTTAAAATTAAACAAATTTAATAACAGCATCTTAATTTTTTTAAGATTTTTTATGGAATGCTATAAGTGGTCGACCTTATCACTAAGACCGTTAAGTTCATATTTGAGTGCGTGTGATCAGCTCTGCACGCCGCCTGTGCGAACGAGAGAGACAGAGCGTGGGCACAGGTAGGTACCACTGACGAAGGAGTGATTCATGTAAAAGTTTTATTAGGTGTTTAATCCATTAAGGTTTAGTTGGTTTAGTATAAATGGTCTGAAATATAGTACCTAAATATTTATTTGTTTGTGTATACCTACTGTGTGTTTATAAATAGGGATCTCTGGTCAAAAATAAAACATTTTTATTTTATTTATAAAAAAATACCTATACCTAAGTATTTCAAATTATTTGCTGAACCTATTTCGATTAATTTTATAATATAATTCGTGCAACGAGTTATGAGCGCTGACCTTGAATGCGCAGAAGCAATTTTTGTGAGAATTAAATAAAGGGTAGGTAGGTATACCCGAATTTGAATGATTCTACGGGTCATACTGAACAACCTTTTCCCAGGAACATGAGTATCAAAGTAGCTACCTACAGATGACCGCACAATTTGTATGGGTGGTTGTTTTTTCCCTCAACATTTCGACCCATGTTGATTGCGTTTGGTTTGACGCAATATGTTTTTTAAAATCTTGCTACCGACCAAAAATTTGATAAAAATATATTTTTGCTCAAATAGGGTAGAGTGGGGTAGGGTGGTGGCACCAATTATCGGCCATGTCAACTTTTTTGGACTTTGTCTGCTTGTAATTTTTACATTAATAGCTTTTGCTTTCTTGCAGTGTCTTTTTGGGTAAATGGATACTGAAACTCCATTACTACATTCACAAAATTATGAATTCTTTGTTATTATTGATAATATAGATGTTTTTTTCCGAATATGGCGATTTCCTTTAATATCGGCCTATAACACCCTAATATCCGCCGTCTGTGACCCTAATATCGGCCTACCTTTTCTAAAGTGAAGTACTTAAGATGAATAAACTACAAAAAAAATTATAACGTTTTATATTTCAACTCAGCTCAGGTACAAATCACTTTTATTAATTATCATCACATTCATTTTTTTTAAATGCACTATTTAAATTTCTATTCACTTTATTTGGTAATTATTTTTATGTATAATAATTTTTTTTGGAGTTCCTTTCATTATTTGGTTTTTAGGAATGTTGAATCATTGCGATCTTTAGTTTATAATAACAGAATTTATTTTAATTTTAAGACTCTGATGTCATTTCCTTCTAATAGAATCTTCTTAGGCCACATCAATTCACCCACGATGGACTGTATACTTTAAGTGGAACCATTGGAGCATATGTCGCATCCAATATTTTTGTTTTCATCTTCTTCAACATCACTAAATAGGTTTTCTTCAGAGCCAACACAAAGAATTTTCTCCTTTTCCAAACTTGTCTTGCGAAGCTAAATCAATGAGGTCAGTTTCGCGATTTCTGTCCTATAATCAACTCTTCTTTACTACTTTTGTTTCTTTGGCGGGTTTATTTTTTATTCTCATTTCCAGTTTTTGTCTCTCTCTCCGCTTTATTCTCTTCAATTTTTTTTTCTTCTTTCCTCACGTTGTTTGTACCCACACTAAGGTGGCCGTTTTTAAGCACCAATTCCCTTTATATCGGCCGTAATTGATAAAACTCGTTTTGAGGAGTTGTTGTTGATTTTAGGATCTAGTTATCAAACTGAGCTGTTGTTTCATTTTTAACCTTATTAATGTTACTGCTAACGTATAAAATAGCTAAACATGTGGTTTAACATTTTCATGCATTACCCCAATATCGGCCACCCGGCCGATATAGAGATTTATCAATAATAAACACTGGACAGCAAATAAACCGAGCCACCCGCTACCTAGGCACTCTAATTCGATTTTCTCAAAAACTAAAAAACCTACAATTATCAAAATTGTACCTACAGAAAGTGCGTTTCATGATGAATAAAATGAATCATTGGGTTTAATCAATATGTTTATTAAGGATTTTACAAAGAAGAGTCGTTTTCCAGTCATGACAATCGTTAGTAATGATAAAGTGAAAAAAAAAATAAAGCCAAAAATAAAGCCAAAAACAAAGATAAAATAAAAAAAAAATTGATCAATATTCCGTATTCCCTCCCCTTGCTCGGATAACTGCCAGCATCCTTGTATTCATCGACCTTACGAGCCTGACGATAAAATCTTAAGGAATTGTATTCCACTCCTCTTCAATTGCGATTCGCAGCTGTGGAAGCCTTGTTGGAGCAGGTACCCGGGCTCGAACCCGACGTTTCAGCTCATCCCATAAGTGTTCTATCGGATTCAACTCCGGGCTTCGAGCTGGCCAGTCCATCGTACGAATGCTGACGTCGCTTAGATACTGGGTCACCACATGAGCAACATGAGGCCGTGCATTATCATGCATCAATTGCATACATATCCTGTCCGATATATCCTGCGTAAGGTACCACATGGTCTGCAAGGATTTCAGTAATGTAGCGATGAGAAGGCAGTCCACGTGTACGGCCCGTCGGTTCGATGAAAACTAACGGTGTATGTGCTATTAACGAGATGCCGCCCCAGACCACACAGATCCTCCTCCATAAGCATCAGTTTCCTCGATCCAACACTGAGAATAACGTTCTCTAGGGCGACGAAATACTCTCTGACGTCGATCACTTCCATGTAGACTCACCCTGTTCTCATCAGTGAAGAGTACATTACTCCACTGCTCTAATGTCCAATCCCTATGCTCTCGAGCAAATTCAAGTCGTGCTCGACGGTTTGCTGCCGTTAATGCTGGGCCTGTTGCAGCTCTTTTTGGGGTCAGATTCCGTTCAGCAAGTCTTCTTCTGACGGTATCTGAACTTATGACCACTTGGCGTTCGTCACGCAGACTTTGTTGGACTAGAACTGCGTTGAGGTGGCGATTTTGCAGAACAGTGAGGTGGATATAACGATCATCTGCTGCTGATGTAGCCCTAGGTCTGCCCGTACCTGGACGGCGATCGAATGCTCCAGTCTCTAGGTATCGTCTGTAAACTCGTTGCACCGAAGATCTGCTGATTCGAAGCCTTCGAGCGACTTCACGTTGCGCAATGCCTGCTTGAAGTAATGCTACAGCTTGAGCCGCTTCCTGAGGTATCCATTATTAATCGAAAAAAGTAGCAAAAACACGAATTAATTTGCAGTCATTGTAATCACCATGAAACGCACTTTTTGTAGGTATAACTTTGATAGTTGTAAGTTTTATACTTTTTGAGAAAATCGAATCACAGTTCCTAGGTAGCGGGTGGCTCGGTTTATTTGCTGACCAGTGTAGATCCCTAATCTCGCCCCCGCTATTATTTAATAAAATAGACAAATAAATGTAAAAACATGTTATCTAAAAGATACTTTGACTGTTATTCTTCATGAAAAAATAAAAGATAACACCATAGGTATGTTTAATTCCCTCCAAATAGTTATCCTCGCAATGCGTCCACTCAGAGATTTGACACGGCAATGACACCAAACGACGCACGTCCACACCTGCGCGTGCTCTTTTGCCAGCTGAACGTTCAAATATTGATGCACCCGCATCAAAATATTGGAGGTAATGCGGATGGTTATAGAGTCACTTTTTGCATTAAAACTATTATGGTTAAAGAGATATTTTTATAGTTATGTTCCATTTTCTTGAAACTGCCGATATTAGGAGGCCGATAATAGGAGACTCCACCCTAGTCAAACGGACTATCATCGGCTTGTCTTTCCTGCCGCACTTTTTTTGCAGCACTTTGAATGCAATGTTCGTTTATGTATGAAGCTCTGCACTTTGAGTGCAACTTAATGTTCTCTTCAGATACTGTTGTAAATTTTCCGTCTTTACGTTTTTCACTTGACGATACAAGCTTTCTTTGTCCCTTCACGCCTATGTTCACAACATCAAAGTTCACAACCACAAATCCCACAACTCGGGAATTCCATTTTATTACGCTGATCACCGCCGCTTCGGAAACGAATGAAATGAACGCAAGGCAAAAGACCCGCACGCCGCGCGGAGGAGCGGGCGGGCGACGGACGGCGAGGTAGGACTTGCGGCCGCGCCGCGCAAACTACCTACAGTTCGAGATCTTTGTAAAAAAAAGAAAGATTATGTAAGCAGTTGCAATATATGCTTAATTCTGCCAGTTTTCTACTGAAACTATTTAAGAGACTAAAGTTAAACAAAAAAATGGCAGTTAAGTATTTTAATTCCATGTAAAAAAGTAATATAAAAAAGCAAGTGAATTAATTGCTTAATTCCTTGATAATTATGAACAATCAACTGACTAAATGCTTAAACTCTTTAAAACATACGGTTATCGATTTTGCCAAAGTCACAATTAACTCTTTTTTTAAAACCCCTAAAAATTAGTAGAAGCAACTAAAAAAAAAGCTTAATTAACGTAGCGTTAGTAACTTATTAGAGCAAGGTAAAAGTTTACCTAAGTATATCTCGGTTATTATATTTGCTTTTATTTCAGTTCAAATTAATCACTTAGAAACAAAATTTCCAGTAAAACTATAAGCCACCTTAATTTTGCAATATACGATCACAAATAGACGTAATATTATCTAGCCAATCAGCATATAAAGAACCCCATAAGTCCGGTTATGATTTTGTGCGAACCTTCCCATACAGAACTCCGTAAAGTGATTGGCCTATGACCTCGATGCGTCCTCTCGTAACCGCTGTGCGACCTGACATCATTCGCGATTGTCGTCACGAAGTCAACGAGTGTCAATCAGCTGGTCTACGTGACATATCTCTACTAGGCTAGGTGCCTAGATGTACTGACGTGATAGTCTAATCGTTACGAGTGTGGGAAGTCAGCTCGTAGGAGTACTAGGACTTAGGAAGTTAGCTATTACGACTGAGAAGAGCTTTGTTTTTGTTCTAGAGTCGAGTCAAGGAGTTTCTTGCCCATTCTTCTCCATAGAGATCTACGCTTTGGAAGGTGCAACTCAGTAGGTACTTTCTTAATTTATTATACCTTGTGTCTGTGACAGGATCTTCGCTTTTTTAGGGTTCCGTAGTCAACTAGGAACCCTTATAGTTTCGCCATGTCTGACTGTCCGTCCGTCCTCGCTTAATCTCTGTGACCGTTAGCACTAGAAAGCTGAAATTTGGTACCAATATGTGTATCAATCACGCCGACAGTGGAAAAATAAAAATGGGAAAAAATGTTTTATTAGGGTAGGGTGGATTCGAAAAATATTTTTTTTAAAATTTCAATTCTAACGTGTGATAAATTGTTGGAAAGGTATTTAAAAATGAATAGGGGTTTACTAAAATCATTTTTGATAATGTCAATAATTTCGGAAATAATCGCTCCAAAAGTAAAAAACAATGTGTCAAAAAAAATATGAAAAAAATCTGAAAAGTAGAACTTTATGAGGACTTTCAAGGAAAATAATTTTGAACTTGGAAGGAAACAACAGTTTTTGTACAAAAAGACAAAAAGTTGTACAAAATAATTTCTGGACTAAGTTTGTAGTATAATCGTATATGCAAGCATTTTTATTGTGACGGACGGGAAAGTACGGAACCCTTAACACTGAGCGTGGCCCGACACGCTCCTGGCCGGTTTTTTTTGTTATCTTGACATTCAAAAGTGCCGTAATGGTCTAATTGAAATAAATGATTTTAGTTTAAGTCGTTATAGGTGGGTTTGCATTGAAATAACTTGGATCAGGAAAAGGGAGTCCCCCCACAGATGCCAGACGTCGAAGTACGATGAAGTGAAAACAGTATTGTATCATTTTTCGTGGTTTCTGCTGGATTTAAATGTTTTCGTGGCATGAATAGTTACATGTCATTTTACGTCAACATTCCGTTTTTCTGACTACATCAGTAGCGTGCCAAGGATTCTCCGTAAACTGATCATTCTCAGTTATGATATTTTGCTCGTTATGATAATATGCCCATTATTTATTTTAATTAACGCATGCTTCAAGAAAATACATCTTATGGGGAATTTTGTAAAGAGTAGTTCGATGTGACATCGTACACGGCCATAAAGAATATGTAACGTCTATCGCGTATTGCTTGCTTGTTTCCTCTTTAGGGTTACTTGTGCTTGCATAAAAGTCTTACATGAGAAATGTAGACAAAACATTAATCAAAACTTACATGAAGCATAGTTACCGTCTTTGATACAGGTTTAACCTAGTACAGGCATCGAACTTTGTTATTCCAACATTATTTCTAAAATTTAAATCTCCAAGACTCGTGGCTAAATAATAACAGCCACTCGGGTCGATCTTTAGGTTAAGCCATGCTTGCCTAGGTTGGTCTGTGGATGGGTTCCTCCGTGCCTCGGAAAGCACGTTAAGTTGTTGGTTCCTGGTTTCTAAGATTTAAATCGTATTTACTGTGCCAATTCTGATTTTGAATATATATTAATTTTGAAACTATTCACACACCTTAGTACTCCTTGTATATTTGTAAATAATTACATGGCACTCCTCCTAACGAAGTTTTGGAAACTAAAGATACACTTCAGTGTCTGTACGCAATGGTAATAAAATCATGTTATACTTTTCGTATTCGTGTATATGTCGGCCCAAATAACTCGCAGCCTATCCGAAGTGCCCTCCTGAATCCAATCACGTATACCTCCAGCGATTCAGTGACCAACAGTTTATATTTACGATGTGGTGGAATTCTTTCGACACATTCGGACGACTGGAGACAAAACATTGAACTTGTTTACAAGTCGGCTGTAAACATATGACTGCGGCACGACTTTCATGCAAGTGGAACTGGAAGAGCCATCCGCTCTTTCAATTGTTTGGTTTATTACGTGTTCTGGGACGATTGTTTATGCATGACTATTGCTTTTTTGAATTAAGAATTCAGTTAGTGAGACTTTGGAAAGAAAGGTGGATATAGAAGTAGAAAACACCTGCATTCATCATTCGGAATTATACATGGAAATATGAGACCTTGATAGGCTCTTTTGGTGTTTTCGGTTCTCTTTAAGTAGAAAGAAACATTTAGATTGAATTCAGGGGGAGGTTTACCGATGGCCTGGAAAGAATTCCTAATAAAAATGATATTAAATTGAAATTATGCTAAGATCGAAATATCTAACTGTCCAAAGAAAAATAGACCTTATCTTTTTGAGGCGTGCAAGTGATATTTATTTAACCGTTGGCAGAAACAAGTAACAGTTGCTGTAAGGTTGACTATGCAAATCAACAAACAATTACATTTTAACAATAGTAATAACCCCATCAAGAAAACTGCAGTAGTTCCCGAGATAAGACACAAATAGTTACCTACACGTGCAAAGGAACGCTGTTAGAGCATACTTGAACGTAATGATGATGTTATTAGATGCTGCGCTATCAGAGATTGAGATAAATCTGTTCCACATGACTGCGTTTGCGCAGGATTTACTGCTTCATGCTGGTTTGACGTGGGAATGACGCAGGTAGATCAAAACCAAACCATAAGTCGTACTAATACATCTGCATATGGCACAGGCTCTGCAAGATTTCCGTAAACATAAAAAGATTAGTCAGTCCGCAGATGATGAATAAGTTCTCATCGTTACAATCGATAATCGCTGAGAATCCCTTTTGAATGTTTTTTCGTAATAAGTAAGTGTTACTATGTACTTGTAGCTGGTAACTTGTATCGAGCACATACGATGTTGAACTTGTGTAAGGCAAAACCTGCTTGTAATTTGGAATTAAGAGTTTTAAGCTTAATTAGAAAAGGTCTAATATCATTGGATTACGTGGTAGAATTCATGGAAACCATCACAGGACATAATATCTGTCTCATTCGAATATCCGTTATGAGACCAAACGTTTTTCAAAAGTATGTGAGTCTCGACCTTTGCTAATCTCTAGCTTTAAATAACGTTTGCATAATCACATCGGCAGGTTTTCGCTAAATGCCTGTCTGACTTCTTTATATACCAGTCGATACATAAACTATTATAAACTGTTGCTTCAGTCAGAGCCAATGGTTTTTAATAAGCGCCTGATAGCATTGGCTTGAAGAGTAACGGAATATTACTGGTTCGTGTAGGGTGAGATGAACTATTATCGGTTTGTGGAGCATGACTTCTTAAAATTTAAAATCAATACCATTGTTATTCAGTGAGCTAGTGTTTTATAAAGCTATTACTGAATGGAGGTTTGATCCCTGGGTCGGGAAAAGTGTTATTAGTTTTACTCTCTCAAGAATTTCCAGTAACAGCCCGTAGTCTTGATTACCCTGTTTTGAGAGCAATAGGCTCGTAAATTGTGTTTAAGTTCCATGCTATAGAGTGAGTATATACGCCTCCGCCTAAACCTCCAAGAATTACAGGTGTTATCTAAAATGAGAAGGGTCCATCGGTTCTGTTACGTGCAACCAACAAAACACGCATGATTCCACATTTATCCACGCTAATCTAACGCATAATTGATAATTATTTAGAAGTTCCAAATAAGTTTCAAACTAACAGCATAAAAAAATACTATTAATCCATAGATTCAAAGATTTCCTAGTAATAATCTAAATACAGCGAAATGTAACGGAATGCATTTCGTGTTAACCTTGAACTATGAGGTAAAACGTTATGTTAAATAACAGCTAGACGTACCTATTGCTCATCGTTTGAGGAAACACCATACACATATACCTACTATGTATATTAGCGTATTGTTGTGACCAACGTATCTTGGTCCTTGACAACAGCTGTTATAAGGAAAGATTGGGATTAATGATTAAAGTGACATAACTTTCTTATCTCTACGCGATGCACGAGCCTAATGTTGTTAAGATCATTGACCACCTTCGATGGGCAGGACATGTTGGAGACTGGACCACCCAAACGTTTACTTGATGGTAAATTAGATGGTAAAGCGGCCGGCCCAAGCTTAGGAGGTTGGATAGCGTAAGCAAAGATTCAAGAACTGATAAATCGAGATATTGAGGACAAAAACCAGAAATAGGTCACCGTGGAAAATGTACTCGACCAGGCTTACGTCCCGCAGCTTTAATTCTTCAGACGATGATGATGATGATTT
Organism: Xestia c-nigrum; assembly: GCA_916618015.1. Classification (NCBI taxonomy): domain Eukaryota; kingdom Metazoa; phylum Arthropoda; class Insecta; order Lepidoptera; family Noctuidae; genus Xestia; species Xestia c-nigrum. The sequence goes on along the minus strand of OU745245.1, from coordinate 3,124,044 downwards.
TGTTATCTCGCTCAGGTACTTTCTACTACAACGGTGTTCTTAATACATTTATGAGATTTGAATAAAGGCAGCTCTACTTACCACAGTATCAGTACCTGTGTTAAGGTCAACGGGGATAACTCATTCATGGTTTATAAGGTAACAAGAAATATCCTATAATTACTTTGAAGGATTTTTTCAAATACTGTTCCCTGTTTTCCTGTTAGAGCAAAGATCGATGAGTCAAAAACACTACCTACTAAAATGGCATCTTTAATTCATTTAGCAATTTCATGCAACACTGGTCCAAAAGCGGTATGATCTTGGCATGGGTACTGGGAATTAGGGGAATCCTAAGAACAACATAACAACAACATGTGCATGTGTTTTTCGACACGTTCGCACTACAGGATGATGGTGGCGGAACCTAATGTGTTTTGCTCAACTTTAGAAGGTAAATTCTGGAAATAGTCCTGTATCATGTATTTTTTTTTTGGAAAAGCTCTCCACTCTATTCCCAAACCACTGTAACTCTTGGAAGCCAGAATCAACTGTGGCGACCACCAGAAAAGCGTCGACACAATGAAGCTCGACGAAGTCCAAGAGAATGAATTTAACTGTCTTGGATCTTGCAACGAAATTAATCAGAAAGTACAGTGAAATAGTATTAAAAAACCGTAATTACCACTTCTGTATCATGTATGTGGTTGATTTGGGCGTTTTGATAACGTAATGAACCAACAAGCCTACAGTTGTTACCAGTTTAGCAAAAGCGATCATTGACTATCTATATTTATTAAAGTTCTTAATTTGAAATCCATAAACAAGCCTATTCATATCTTGAATGGACATGAAAAAAGATACATGGTTCATTTGTTTTGGTTCGTGTAAAGAGATATGAGAGAAAGCGTAATGCGCACTATTGCGATTTTAATTGGCAGCTACGATAGTACCGCTTAGAATTAAGGTTGTCATTTCTGGCATGGTTCGTCCGTGGTTATTGTCGATCAAATAGCTTAAAGATTGTATCGAGAACATTTCCCACAAATAAACATCAGCGTCAAGATTGAAGGTCCCTCAGTGAAGAGTACAGAATTATATTCTATGAAAGCGTCATGAAACTCCATGTTGAAATGTACAGTTCCTTCAGTTATTCAACCTCTAACATGAACCTTATACCAAAAGTCAAAATTATTCAAAATTGAGACAAAATACCAATGAAAATACAGAAGAAATGTTTCTTTAATATTATTTTCTTTACTTAAAAGTTAAGCGTGGGAACACGGAAAGCAACAGATTTCCCTAAGTCTACAACAAGGTAAATTTCAACAAATTAAATACCCATTGTATGGAAGGAAAGCCAGTGACTATGGATGTTACACATTGGTTACACAATAATAAATTGTTTAGGTATACTCAGCATGTCATCTTGAATACCCCAGAGCAGAGCTGCACTGAAACCTGTCTAGTAACACGTCCACTACTCATACCGCTGTACCAAAGTGTAATCATTCTTAGGTAGATGAGTTTACAAAGAGCTGTGGGTTCGAACTTCGAACCCAGGCAGGCAAATAAAGGTTCGAAATTACGAACTTCCATACCAACTTTTGTCCCGTACAAAATGGACGGACGCACGGACACAGACGCCATACTTTATTCTGATCCCTAGAATTAAAACATTGTCCATCGGAAATTAAAAAAAAGACATACATTTTGATCGAGTTTAATACAGTTCTTTTTATAAACAACCTGCGAAAAAATGTTGATACGTTCAGAATGACGTATTAAATACGTGTACATAGTTTTCGTGTCCATTTGGACCCTTTCATGCAGTGCACCTGTATGCCCTTCAGGAGTTGAGTTGTCATAAATCGTCCTTTACAGACAGTGTGTTTTTTGCCAGTGAATTTAAGATTTTAATAAATAGTAAGTATTATTGCCAGACGATCTAGATATGCGTAGCAACATGGAATGTTGCAGAGTTGAACTATCTGTAATATTTTCAATATCGGTAATGTTATGTTTCGAGGTGCACAGATGCAATAACATACCCAAAGACATGTGACAGACTTTGCTGACATAATCGTAATAATGGAATACATACGTAGGTAGTACCTACTTATGGATATCAGAAGTCACGAGTCGACTTTGATTTCATAACAGTTACTCACTTTGAATGCGTGGATCCTAACGAATGAACGGAATAATCATAAAGGTGAATAGCACTTCTGAATGTTTTTCATAGGTCAGTCAAAAATGACCGAAAACTAAATTTTACAAGTAACAGCAATTTTTAAATAATAAATAAATCAATAGTCGTACAACAGGTGCTCCCACCTTACCCCATAATCGATCTGATAGGCGTGAAATTGTCACCTTGTTATTATAGAAAATGATTTAGATTGAAGCGCCTATTAACCAGGCTTGGAAATGGATGGGTTACCGCCTCCTTCCGTGTTTTAGATATTACACTGTCAGTTCTATTTGATGTTCATCTGTAGCATTTGTTTTGCAAATGAGGACTGATTGCGATTGGCCGGAGACCTTATATGGTGGGCAGTTAATAATGGTGTCGGGTTATCAAAATGTTGTATGATGTTATCTTGAGATTTATGGTGTGTATCGCCTTTTTGGTTTCTCGGCCGCTTCATGTAGGTCTTCACCATTATCAAGAGCAGGGATGGTAGGTTAAAGATAATATGTTTTTTGTAGTTTTCTTTAATGTTCACTTTCCCATTTAATTAGAAAATTAGGAGGTATTTTGATATAAAACTACACTTTTTTTTGTGGAAATTACGGTTTTTTTCTCCTCTGCTATACTTTCTGATTAATTTCGTTACGGGATCCAAGACAGTTAAATTCATTCTTTGGAACTTCGTCAAGCTTCATTGTCTCTTCGCTTTTCTGGTGGTCGCCACTGTTGATTCTAGCTTTCAGGAGTTACTGTGGTTTGGGAACAGCGTGGCGGGCATGTCCCATAAAAAAAACTACATATTTACGGTTTACTTCGCTTCTTGCCAAATTTCGGAAGTAGCCTATAGATTTTGATTCCCTTGTGAAATCGCAAAAAAAAGTGTAATAATAATGATATTAATAATTTCAAATGTTTGATGCCGATTGGTAAAATGTCGCTGAGCTAAATGTAATCTTAAGATCTATTATGTATTACCCATATTTACAAAATAAAATTCTAGTCTATTCTATTATATTAAAAAATGTGACAAAAAAGGTAATCTGTTTTGATCGCGTTGATAGTTTTTACACTGCTCAAAGGAGTAGCAGATTTGAGCTTGATACCTCCACGCGTTCATGAGAATAAGGGTCTTAACAGATGAAAAAGATCCTATAAAAAATATTTTTTTGATGACTGAGGTCCAGAATGCTAAAAACGATTATATAAAAACGAAGGATTACTTAAATCTAGTAAATAAGTATTAGAAACTTTTCATTTAAGATAACTTGAAGGACTTGAAACTACCATGTCACCATAATTAGGTATTTACAAGATTACAGAATGGCCAATAATGATTACTAGGCTGTAAATTATCTGACATACTGGCATTTATTTACATTTCATAAAGATTATACTACAGTAAATGCAATGCGATATGTTGCGATTCAAAATAATTCAAGATTTAAAGTAGCTGTTCAAGCTAAGCAAGCAACTACCAATGGTGCATGATTATTTTGGCGCATGGCATTAATCAGAACTAACACCACCGCCGCCGCCATATTGTTTTTTTTATATGTCACCGTAAAATGGTCAAACACGTTAGATTGTAGATTGTAAAATAACTAGAGAGATTGTAAACTCTCGAAATATTGTCAAACGATTAATATACCCTGACCTTAAAACACTTTATATTCGCCTAAAAAGCGTCGTCGACGGGGTATTTCCGAGTGCAGCGTTTAAAGGAACCTAACTAACCTAACGTACCTAACCAAGTACCTATCGATTATGGGGGCAGAGTATCACGCTAGACAGATTACAATATAACGTGTTTGACAATTTTACGGTGACAAATACATTTCATTAATGATTACGTATTGTTAATGTTTACGCTCTCTGAGAATGTCATTCAACTGTTTAAACATTCATATTATACCGCACTATACAAATACTTTGGAAAAAATCACGCAAATTTTCAGAATACTAAACACACCATATACATACTTGTCAAATAGGTGAATTGTAGAATGTTTTTCAAGGTTTCCGAGAATAGCTCATCTCGTGACGAAATGATGATCAGCCTTCAGACCAAGAGTGACCAGGCTTCGTCTAGGAAAGTTCTTTCAAACTTAGACCTCATCTATCTTTCCAACAGGCGAGATCGAGGTTAAGAGAAGGAACGCCAGGCAATTAAATGGCAATACGACTTCCAGGGACAGCCGGATTGACTAGGCCTTTTGATACATTCAACATTAATGTCATAGATGGTAGTAATCAAATAAATGTTGTCTTATTACTGTGCCACTTACTTTTATTAAGAACTGCATATTTATTGAGTTACTAACATAATATGACGCCTATTTCTCCTAAAGTGTTAGGCAGAGGTGGTTGTACTTACATCCACAACTTGCCAGTAATGTTAAAATACCATGTAATCAGGGCTTTAAATACCGGTAAATTTTTCGTAACGTTACCTTCATTTGACAAAGTTACCGTTAATATTAAAATAACGTTAATAGATTTAACGTTATTTTAGAAACATTTTATCGTTAATCTTTTTAACCGTTAATTCTTTAATAACGTTAATTTTATAGTTATTTTTAAACGGTTAAGCTTGTGAGGTGGAAGAAGCGGGGGGCACAGAGGCGATCGGCGGGCCGCCTAAGGCGCGGGTCATATACAAGTGGCGTATGGCGGAGGCGCGGCGCTGGCGCGGCTGCGGGTGCGCGGGAGGCGAGGAAATGGCGCCACTTCCTCACCCTCCCGCGCACCCGCGCCACCGCCATACGCCATACGCCACTTGTATGTGACCCGCGCCTAAGCTAAGTTAAGCCGCCGTCGCGTCGTGCCGTCTCGCTCGCTCAAAACGTTGCCAGATTCTAACATGTGAGAAGTGCTGGTAGTACCTACAGTGAGCTGATTTAGTGAGTGATAACGTAATACAAGTTATATTTTGTCTAATAATTTTATTTTCTTTTTGTCAGTTGTTTGAGATCAATAACGGATAGTTTTCATAATTACAATTTTCGATATAATAATAGTGATAATTATGTCTTCTCCTGAGGATATAGCCAGACCTTCCTCACCAAGTACGTGTGTGAGTGACGTAAGTCGTATTAGTCGTAAAAGCAAGGAATCGTCATACAAAGAAGTCTTTGTAAAGAAAACGAAAGAAACACAAGTTTCTGCAGAAGATTTAACGAGTGCAATCATGTATCAACGGAACGCAAATGAATTAAGGTGTGACGTCTCCAATTTACCTCCGTTGGAATTTAACCAACCAGGACCTAGCGACCCACGAAATGCGGCACTCGCAAGACTGGTCGCTTTTGAACTGGATCGAGTGCCAGAAGAAAAACGTTCAGTAACTTATGTCTATATACTGAACGTTATTAGAAAAGTGCGACAGCAAAAGGTCTTGGATGACATAAGTTTGCCAAGTTACGAAGAATCAGATCAATCAGAGTAATAATTATAAGTAAATTGATTAAATTGTTTTAAATACTACATAATTATTATTTATTATGTCCCACACTATCACATCCGTACTCGCATGCGAGGGAGTTGTCAAAAGTAGCGGATAACGTCACGAACGAGATTAGTGATGTACCTTATTATTATTTGATTTCTTATTTTGTAATTCTAATGTCTGCTTTTAGGTTGTTTAGAACTTTTAAATGGTATTTTAATGATAGTATGATACCAAATAAAATAAAATTAAATAAAAGATTAATGTAACTAGTAACACTTTGCTGTAACTCGCCGCTTTGACGGGCCGCGTGACGTCTCGCGACACACCGTCCGCGAGCGGCCGCGCATCTTTCAAACGATAGTAGGTATGTATTTCCTAATGGAGATAAAGCATAAAATGGTTTGACAGTGAACCTGCGCTGCCGACCGCTGCGATTTCGGTGTGAATTGACCCTTATGGGAATGAATTATGTCTAGGTGAATGAAAAATCTCATCTTGAATGAAATAAACATTTTACTATTGTAAATATGGCTTCAAAGTTACAATTTACTCTTTTAAATAATAATATAAGAAAATAATCAACAACCTAATAAATCAACATCCACTACTAAAATAATATAAAATCACAATCTTGGACTCCAAGGTCAATTTAAATAAAAAAACGATAACAAAATGAAAAAAAATACAATTCTTATCATAGGCACTGTTAATTCAGAGATCAATTTAATACAGTTTCCGATCAAAAATTGGAGTGATTGCTGCACTTAAATAAAAACTCATGTCAAAAATAAAACTCACTCATAATTTGAACTTAGTATTCTTTAAAAAAAAAATATCTACTTAGTCGTTAATTGTAAGAACTATTTAAATTAAAAGAACATAAATATTTAAAATCAAAATACCTACATAGGTAGTAGTGTACACACGGCGACACATCAAGTTTTACATTTACAATATAACATGGCATCGCTTTGTATAGATTTTCCGTACAATGCGATATCCCCATAAACTGGTTTTGTACAGCTTGATTTTGTAGCCGTGTGTACAACTAAAAATAAGTAAAATCAGTCTTGATTTCAGTATTGGTACGTGTATACTCAACAACGAGCTAAAATCACTATCAAAAATACGAAATGAAAACAGCATAACAAAAAACAATAAAATAACAAAAACAATCAAAAATAAAGTTACTGGCTGAGTACCGTAAAATAAATAATATTTAGAACGCTAAATGGTATTACCTACTGTTTTTCAAATAACTTATTACATCGAATAAAAAGTAAATCTTCGATAATGTCGTCTTTCATCGACAACCTGTATTGAGATACCACGAATTTTAAAGACGAAAACAGTCTTTCGACACTCACTTGCGTCATTGGTGCAGCTAGTACGACGGTTGTTAATTTATACAAATAAGGGAATTTCTCCCTAGATTTTTCCCAATATGCTAAGACACTCTCCGTTGATTTTAATAAAGGTTCTTCTAAATACATATTCATTGATTGTTTTATTTCATCAACAATATCAGGCCGTGATTGTCTCCTTAGGAGCAAGTTCAAATTGTCAAGATTATCTATATACCTGGAATTTAGAAAATCGTCAAGGTCACGTTGAGCTTCTGTAATTCTTTCGTTTGTCGTTGTAGTAAGTAAATTCTCACTATTGATGTTTTCATTTTCTTTGTCGCTTTGTTCCAATTCAAAGTTATCTATGTATAGTTTAATACAATTTGCTTTAGCCTTATTTTGTTGCTCCGGCGTTAAAATAGTGTTCACTCGTGGATCCAGAAAAATTCCATTTATAAAAATATCAGTCTGAAAAAGGCTTTTTTCTCGGTTTTTCATCGATGCTAGTAAATCAGTTGCTATTTTTGCAGTCATTTTAGTAATTTTAAACTCACATAACATCCACGCTATATAAAAGTCTCCAACAGTAAGCTGTTCTTCTTGAAGCTTTTTTGTCAGTTCTCTTGCAGGCATTAAACATCTGACAAATTCACTTAATGCCTCCCACGTAGAATCTGGCAACTGTAAGCGCTCATCAGTACTGCATATTTCACGTAATGAAAGCAAGCTTTCCACCATATCAATTGTTGAATGCCATCTTGTAGTGCAGTCCAGTTTTGGTACATTTTTGTAATTTTGTCTTAACAACCTAACAAACTGTGGGGTTCTAAGACGTCGAACAACTTCTCGACCACTTGTAATAAGACTACAAGTGGTTTCATCTTTACAAGCATCTAGAAGTGCTAATTGGAGCGTGTGTGCAGCACATCTTACAATGCCGATTTCATGTCCACTGCTTTCTCCTGCGTTCATAAACTGTTCTCTCAAAACTGTTGTTACTTGATTAGTGAATGTATGGTCAAGTTCACTAGTCTCGTCATCATAATTGTACTCCGAATTGAAATCCTCACATAAATTGTTACTTTCGTTTGCTTCAACTGAACTGGGACCTGCCTGTACATCATCAGATTCAGATGTATTAGTACCTAAACAACTTTCATTCATTAGTTTGCTCAATTTAATCATGTTGGCTCCATTGTCTGTCGTTATGCAGTAAATTTGATTATTAAATTCTGTATTTATGCGAAATCGGTGTAAATTGAAGATGAGTATTTCTTTAAGGTGCTCAGATATGTGCCGCTGAAAAATTTCAATAACGCCCAAATTTTTCAAAAGTACTTTACCATTTTCTAAATATTGGCAGTTAATGCCCATGAAACTTCGAGTTCCGATAGATGCGATATCGATCTTTATCGATATTTTTTTTCCATGAAGTATATTAGCTAGCTGATCTCGCATGTTTGTAGCCATAGCCTTAACATTCTCTCTAACTTTAAGCGCATTTATGGTACTCTTATTTTCGGGTATTAGAGCAAGCAGGTTTTTAAATGCCTTATCATTTATGATTGAAAATGGGCGTCCATGAACAGCCACTAAGTTAGTGCATTCTTCCAAGACCATATCAGGAATTGTTTTCTGCCTGGCAGTGGTACTTGCTGATTCCTGTCGACTAAAATTTAGTTCCAGGACCTCTTTGTATATCATTTTATGTTGATGTTGCAAATGTTTCATTAAATTACCACTATGGTGTGTCTGAAAAAAAACGAAGCAATTACATATTACTCATAGTTAGTAATATTATAGTGCTGAAGCTTGAATTTTATCAATTAACGCAATCCAACACTCGACATAAACGAGAATCTATTGAAATTCTTTATTAATGCCATATTAATAGAGATAAGCGAAAGCAACTAAAGTATTTTTTCAAACACAGTAACCTACTGACATAAGTACTTAGTTCAAAGAATTGGTAAACTAAATTGGAATGTCGTACTAAAAGCTTAAAGGACAATGCTCATGGATACAATAATAAATTAATCTCAACACTTAAGGTGGAAGCGTCAGGGTAGCCCGCGAAATTCAAATCTTGTTACGTTTTTTGCAATTTTCAGATCAGTGTCGGGTTGAATGTTAATAAAAATATGATTCGCGGCCGTAACTAATAAAGTTTTACTGAGTTATAATCATTAAAATCATTAACACAATCCTCAAAGTTCATGTAACTCCATTGAACGACTTTTTCATAAATAGTAGAGGTACTTATTATAAAAAAGAAACTGTTGGAATGAATGGTTAGTCGATTTATCACAATAGTTTCCATTGCATTCTACATCTCTGTGACCGGTTGTGTGAATTTATGTAAATGGAGCGTCATGTAAAGGGAGTAAAACAATATTCATACTTCTATACTTTAAATTAAATACCCTATTCTTATTTTTTATTGCACACAAAATAACAAATATACATGTAAATTGCAATAATGTAGCTTAAGTACAAAGGTGAGCTTAACCCAGAATTGGGTTTTCTTACAGCAAACCTAATTTTTATAATGAGATTTGCATTTTATTATTTGTAATTTGCTTGAGTTCGTTAGTAGGTACCAAATTATTTTTTTTTTAAATGTGCAGTGGTAATAAGTAAAGTCAATTCACCTTTACGTATAGCCAAAAATTGTGCAGTGGTGTTAGGTAACTTAAATTCACGTTTAAATAATCATATAGCCAAAAAATCTCGAGAATGCTGAAAATAGTATTAATTTGGTGCCTAGATTAAGCTTTGGTTCCCAAAAGCCACCGTGTCAATTGTGTAAGTATTTTCAGATCAAGATAGCGTCAAAAAACATCATTGAACTAACAAAAACATGCTAAATACTTTGGGTATTTTTACCTTCGGTAATTACCTACTTTAGGTCATAATAAAGGGACATGTAACTTACCTTCAGTGTTTTTCCACACTCTGGAACTAAACAATTAGCTGTTTTATTTTCGTTCAGTTCAAAATATCTGTAGACATTATTTTGTTTTTTACGTCCCATCTTGTAAGCGTCTCGCACAAACCAACTCACTGTAGGCATTACACACGACTGAGGCGTGGCGGCGCGGCTGCGCGGCGGCGCGTACGGCGGCCGAGCGGCAACAGTGCATCTAAAGTTCTAAAGTATTCTAAACATTCTCTAAACTGATCCAATGCTAAGCGAGTAGCGCGAGCGCACAAAAATGTTTACCTACGCGGAACGGCAACACGCGTTCACAACCCCTCCCCGCCCCTCCCGCTCCACCTTCACCATGCCGCGCTCGCCCCAAACGAGTCAGTATGATTAGCAACACACACAACCGAGAATGTGACCGGGTTGTAGCTAAATTAACGGTAAAATTAACGTTATTATCGTATTTTACGTTAATGTTAATTAACGTTAAATTACTGGTAATGTTATCATTTAACGTTATATTTTTGTAACGTTAATTGGGTATCACATTGGAATTAACGTTACGTAACGGTTATTATTTTGTTAGTTGGTAACGTTAACAAGCCCTGCATGTAATAAGGACGAGCCTTTTAAGGCCTCATACACGAAGTCAGCAGCGTCGCGGCGGCGATGGCGCGATGCGTTCCAGTTCATACATTTATATGGAACTTTTCACGAAGTCAGCGACATGGCGGCGGTGGCGGTGGCGGAGCGGGGCGCTCCGGTCCCCGAGGAACGGTATGCTGGAACCCGACAACGCGCCGCGCCCGCGCCGCCGCTGCCGCCGCTGCCGCCGCCGCCGCTGCCACCGCTGCCGCCGCTGCCGCCGCTGACCTCGTGTGCCAGGCCTCACACGTATACCTTTTAAAAGGTTAGCCCTGATAAATAAAATGCAACCACTGAAAAAACAGGGAACCCTGACAACAAATATTTCTCGGAAATCATCGCCAAACGATTAATACAGGCCATCACATTAATCATATTAGTTTCAAATGTAGAGACAGCCGAGTCGACGGACATAGGACAGTTTGAGCACGGCACCTCGTCGCTGTCGTAGGTCTGAAGCCACGCACGTGGTTGTCTGCTTGACCCTCATAATTTAGAGATATTTCAATGGTTAACAGTTCTTAGTGGGCGTTTGTGTGTAAGAGATTTGTGACCGTAAAGGCAACCCACGATAGAATTATGCCTAAAGACTACAGCAAGAGTCAAAGAGGTCAAATAAATTGGTAACCATAAAAATTCAACAGTCACATCTTCCTGCCTTCATCCTGATTCGTCTATAGATTGCTATAGCAAGTTATAAAAGGAATACGATAACCTACACGGTCACATTGATCAACAGTGCACGAAAATATTAAGAGGAAATCTAGTAGACATTTAGCCAAACTCGTTCGGATAATTTGCGTATATGCAAAAACACTAGATTATCTGTCAGTGTCCGAAGTTGCGTCCGCAGTTTGTCCGTAGTGCTTTGACTGAGCCTTTTAGAGAAAATATATCTACAGTGACAGACTCATTTATGCCCTTTTCCCAATCCATTTGGGGTCACCGCAACACGTTTTCTTTTTCCATTCTCCCCTGTCAGAAGTCACGGCATCCTCCTACTCACGTCGACACTCCTCTCTCTCAATCAAGTCGTCACACAATCCATCCATCTTTTCTTTGGCTTTCCTGTCCCTCTCCATCTAGGCAGGCGCATTTAAATAAATAAATAATAAGGGGTGTAAAACACCTCTTCACGAAGCCGAGAGGCACTTATTCTCCCCATCATTGCAATCATTTTTTTGTTCTACACCATGCCTGGGCATCTTCTAGTTACGGAGATATTGCGGGTCAAAGTTACAACTTTTTAACATTTTTTTTTTTAAAACACCTTTTTTTTGTAAGATTTTGACTTTTATCACCTTCATGACCCCCGTACTATGCAATCCATCCATCAGCAGATTGTTTTAAGAGCGTTACATTGAGTTCTACCACAAAACATGATTTATAACCTCAATAAAAAAAGTTGTTTCCCAGCAATAGGTTTGATGTACAGAATGCTTGGTTAACGGCTTTGTAATGAGGTGTTTTACACCCTGTATAGCTCTACATACTAATATTCTCACGCTACAGCCCAGTTAGTTTACTTATTTACTCAACGCCTTACTTTCAATGCGCAATGAAAGTAAAATCCTTAGGACGTCATATGTTTGTTATTCTATACCGAGAGTCAACTAACGAAGCCAGGTAAATATTATGAAGTATATTAAGGTGCATGTTCACCAAAAAGATGACGGTCTCATTATTTTGTGGGGGAATGTGTCCCTTAAACAGCTGTGTTTCTAGATAATCAGACTGTTATGTTGAGAAGATAACGGTCTGTTAGTTTCTACAATCACCGTTATTTCATCAATACTACGATCGTGTACATCTGCCTTTTCCCAAATTTATTGGGTTCGGTTTCCAGTCTTACCAGGTGCAACTGAATACCAATATTTTACATGAAGCGACTACCTATCTGGCATCCACAACCCAGTTAGTACCAGATAATGCGATACCCCTTGATAAGACTGGTTGCCAGACATTCGGGTCACTGACTACCTGTAACGACTATCAAAGATTTATAAGTAACAGCCAGGACCAACGGCTTAACGTGCATTCCGAGGCATGGAGGAATCGGGGTACGTCATGATGGTCACCCATCCATAGACCAACCTAGGCCAGCGCGGTAAGCCGAAAACGATTTACGATAGTCTAGGTTAAGACTACGAAGTATGATCGTTTTCTGTATTTAATTCGTGCGATTGTAATTACTGATCTATTGAAACTACAGACAGTCCAGAACCACAACCTTTATGAGCAGAGTGTCTATATTTCAATTCGTCTACGAAGCAAAATGCCTAAAATCCAATCATTTCTAAATAGTAAATCACCTGGCTAACTTAAGTGGCAGTAGGCAGGTCACATTGCTCGCAGAACGGATGGCCGATTGAAAATTTTTGGAGTTGCGATCGCGAACCGGAAGACGATGCGTTGGAAGACCTCCAACTAGGTGGACCGATGACCTGGTGAAGGATGCGGGAATCCGATGGATGCGAGTCGCAAGGGACCGGTCAATGTGGCGACACTTGGGGGAGGCCTATGTCCAGCAGTGGACGTCTTTCGGCTGAGATGATGATAATGATGAAATCACCTGGAGATCAAATTGCCTACCAAGCAATGTTCCTAAAATTTTATAATTTTAAGCAGTACATTACATGACACTAATATTTTTGTAGCATTACAAACTTTCTCTCAGAAACAAAGGCATCATATTTTTTAAGTTTTGCAGATCGTTCACATAAATATCGAAATGAAAGAGATTGCTTTTGTAAGTATTAGTAACTATGCAAAATATAGCGGTGTAATAGTACAAACTTACTACAGCAGCTTTACAACTTACTCAAGCGTCATATTTTAACAAACAATTTGACAGAACTGGAGTCACGATCATATTTAGGACAAACAAGCTGACGCAACAGCACCAGGAGTGTCGCATGTAAGATCAATGACCATCAGAGCAGGCAAGGTATTGACGGGAATCAGATTGTGATGATCGACATAATTTGCAAAGAGTATTCTAAATATAACCAAATACAAAAAAAAACACTCTTTACAATTCCAGTTTATTAGAGAACAATTCCATTTATTCTCATAATTACTTAGCTAAAAGAAAACCCTATCTATTACACTGTAAACTGTCAATTAAGGTTCCAACAATATCTACGATCATTAAATTTTCATTTGCCTTTGACAAAACATAGCAATATTTTCAGTAACACGGCCTCACGATAAACCAGTTGATAATTGAGAACTTTCACCTCTAGGTACTTTAGCTAGGTAGTAAGTACTACTTAGAAACTATTTGCAGTCCACAATGAAGCTCTTTTAGCGTATTTTCTAAACTCGTACTAAAAAACAACGAGTGACAAACGTTACAGCAATCAAATTATCTTAAACGTCTCATTTGACTATCAAATTCATGAAAGGTATTCTAAAAAAAGTTCCATCCTTCTCTTTCTTTCATTTAGAATCGAAAAAGGACAACAACCATATCAATAGATTGCAAGACAAGGCTATAAATACACTCAATTCATTTCAATAATATTTTGCAATTTCAACATAAAACGCGTTGAAGTCTTTTCTTAGACACACGTAATCGTTCTAAGTTCTCAAGCAAATTGTATTTTAGTCTTCGACTATCTATCTTTTATATGATTCGTCGTTATAATCGCAAATTTTATTGCGAATCATCGACTAATCAAGTCGTCCGGCCCGGCTAGAATGGGAACGAGCTCATTTCGCGTTGTATACGAGATAAAAGGACGTTTCCATTGTTTGTCGCGGTACGGAAAAATTGCAAGGTTGGTTTGTGAAAGTGAGTTTTGTTGTGTGTTGGGTAACATTTTTATATATATTTATATAATATTAAAATATTGTGTTTGATTCGAAAATACAAGCACGCAGTTACTGAGTTTACATACGATTTAAATAAAAAGAAAAGTCACTAAACGATTGTTTTTTTTAACTCACAAGCCTGTTATTTGTCCGTTTCTTTCAGGCTATTTAATCAAACCAGCATACTTATAGCATATAACAATTACATTCACAATTCTATTTGGTTTGCAATTACATCCTACTTCCTACTTAATATTATAAATGCGAAAGTTTGTGAGGATGGATGTATGTTTGTTACTCTTTCACGCAAAATCTACTGAACGGATTTGGATGAAATTTTGCACAAGGATAGTTTATAACCTGGATTAACACATAGGGTACTTTTTATCCCGGTAGAAGATCCCATGGGACAATTATCAAACTTCACGCGGGCGAAGCCGCTGGCAGAAGCTAGTACTTGCATAATTTGTATTAGATTATCGAGTAGATGATTTTTACAAATACAATATGAGTCAGAATTAAATGTGATTCTAAGTGTGATAGAATTATGCAACTAGATTGCGAGTGGAACAACAAGTAGTATAAGGCTGAGGCTACATTAGGCCGCGACGCGACCTGAGACACATGAGGGATGAAAACAAGTAAATTAATGCTCACGTATATGGCTACACTGTACATCAAATATTACTAGCGATCTTTGATTTCTTTATGCGATCGGAACAACATTACTGTAATCGCGGCATCGGCTACACCAACATAGCGAAATTGAAGCGAATTTATTAGAAAATACGCCGGAATCTCGATTGTAATGTAGCCATACCATTAGTTTTTCTCGTTTCGCTCTCCAGTCGCATCGCAAATCGCTGCCTACTGTAGCCTCAGTCTAATTCCCACACACCCACACTCCTGAAACATTTGCCAAAATTCTCGTACCGTTCAACAACGTACACGCACAACGAGGGTGGCGTACGTGCTCTCGCGCACGTCGCGTAGCGCCAGCTCCTATTCCACAGCGCACGGCTCCAACCGCCGCGCGCCGGGAATTAAGGCGATGTTATCTGACACCACCAAGTATTGCTTTGATGCCCTCAGATACCGGCTATCTTAACACTAGTTAAGAAATTAATATACATGACGGAAGAGTTTGCGTGGTAACTAATTGGCAATCATCTGGAACAATTTGTTGTTTTCGTGACATTTGACTTGTTGCTAACTGACCTCTTGACTCGATTTCATCGCATTTCGTGTCTGTATATGTGCTCGTGTTTTTCTTTCTTAAGATCGTAACAGATTATGATGTGGTGTTCACCATATACAACCTTATTTTTTGTTTATACTAAACCCGAAAAGGGGTCATTGTACTCATCATTTTGAACAACTTCTTCTATGGGACGAACCCTGAAATCGCGAAAAAAAAATCAGCTGTTCCCTACATTTTGACGAGTTATGCGAACATAAATGTAGGGAACAGCTGATTTTTTTTTCGCGATTTCAGGGTTCGTCCCATAGAAAAAGTTGTTCAAAATGATGAGTACAATGACCCCTTTTCGGGTTTAGTATAAACAAAAAATAACCCTGATAATACATAAATATGAAAGATACACACACATAATGAAATCTCGATGTTTTGTCAAATCGTCAAAACCGTGCAAATCAGGGGCGCGTCACCAGTAGTCTATGTTTATGAACGGTCTTAAAGACACTCACTGTCGGGGTAAGGGATCGAGTTGATTGACATGACGGGAATTCGAGCACAGATTGATTAATAGATTACCGTACTGTTGCCATGCAAACGGCGGCTCCCAGTCAAGTGGCGCGTTTGACGATTACTATGATACTACTTAATTCTAAATGATATGCAAGTTTATACCTGACTAGGTACGACAGAGCTCTACTATCTTTATTCAGATTACAGTTGATACTCGTACACAGATTGTAGATTGTTAGATAGTACAGTTACAAGTACTTATATTTACATGTAGCAGTGTTTTTCTATTATTCTTATTCTTCTTCATCTCGAATCGATGTTCGTAGCAATCGGACACATTCTAACATATCCTGTGGGGGGGCTCCTCACTACATTGTATCCAAGATACCTCGATTATATTGATTGCTTCTTGCTTGCTTGTATTTCGGAACTCAAGTACAATCCTATTTTGAAAATTGTCTTATTTCAAAAAATAAGAAATGAGATCACTCAGCCTATATACATTTTTGGGCTATTTTCAAAAGCCAATTAAAATAAACGTATTATTTGGATAGAATATAACATAATAAACATTTTTTATTCATGCACCTAAATCGTAAGTCATTTCACCGAGAAGTTATTTAACCACAATATATTATCTGAGATCACCCAGGCTGGGCTGGCTTTTGAATTGTACCAAGTTTATAAATAAGTGCTGTTAATGTACTGTACATAGGTAGACAGTAAAATACTTAGAAGTAAGAAACAATAGATTGACTTTCGTTAATTGCCTCACTTTATTTATTTTTTGTATTGTTAGCTGTAAGCAGGGACCATTTTGGTTACCCATTGAAAGGGTTTTTGATAGGGTTTTGACAAAGTGTTGTTTTAAAAACCATTTCATATTGGTTACCATTTTTTACGAAAACCCTCATCAATGAATAACCTCTTCCAAACCCTTTCGATATGATTACCTGTATAATCGAAAACCCATTCTTGGTGGGTTATACTTTTTAATGGTAAGTCGTTTTGAACGGGTTACCCCTTCAACGACTGTAAAGCCGTTGAAAGGGTTACTCATTCGGACTACCAGTATTGTAATTTTATCTCTCACGTCTTTTCTTTAAAGTACTAAACTGCATACATTCGGCAGGAATGCGTCAAGTCGCAACACGCAGTCTAGGCCCTAGCGATGAGTAGCGACTCCTTACACATGCGATTATAGTTATTATTGTAGAGTTTTTAAAGTTCAATGTTTTTTTTTCCTGGAAAAGTCGGGATTGTTTCCTACATGATACAATCTTGTCTTTTTTACGGAATCATAAATAGTCCGATAGCGCTGGGCTATTTTGATGACAAAGTTTCAAAATTTTTAAAGTTGCCTATTTCTTGCCTGTGGCTACAGTCGTACCTGTGAAGCTTATTATTGCGTTTTGTGTCACATCTGACTATTGCATTTTCAGTATCTCGATGATTTGTGGTTTATTGATTATTTTTATTCGAATCAAAACTGGCAAAATTAATTTAACGTTTAAAATAATTATGATATCTTATCTAGGATAGCCTGCAAACCCCGTTTGTAACATTTTCGACAGCGAGGGACTAAATAAGTAAACACTGTGCTTTTCATTGCGAATACAAGAAACATAAAAATAAAATCATGAGTCAATCGAAAAACAAATCGAGTTCGGAATGCCGCTTTTCCGCCTATTTTGTTTTTTTTTTTTCTGTGGCCAGTCCGTTATTCAGGAATTCTGGGATATTCACCCTAATCGTATCAGTTAGGTACTACTACGTCATTATAACGAAATCAACTATCATTTTCTTTTCCTCTAACAGTGATCGAAAAGATAAATAGCCCTCCCTAACTAAAGTACCTAAAATGACACAAATTAATATGGTAGGTTAGGCAAATGGTCCGGAAACTATATGCGAAAAACAAAACAACTTTAATATTTTTGAAACCCCAAAACCTAGCGCTATCGGACTAAAATATCATTCGATCGTCTCACTCATTATTTAGTGCCCGAAGGGAAAGGATAGGAGCTGACTCAAACCGTAAGATTTAAAAAACCGAGGCGACATGAACATATATATTTAAAAAAAAGACGTGTGGCACTCGGGGACTGCCGCGGTAAAGCTATTGCATAGCATTTTTTATCAACTTATGCAATTATAATTATTCATTACCTGGCGCGGTCGGCGCGCAGCCAGCGCGCGGACGGCTCGCAAGCACGCGCTCCGCTCGCATGCGGCGCTCGGACGCCGCAAAAACGACGGGATGTTATAAGTTTGACGTGTCTGTGTATGTGTGTGTGTGGAACATTCATTATAAAATTCATAATTTCATTGTAATGGGAAGCCGAGCCTGAACATTCAGTATGCGTTTTGTCCTCGAGCCGGCAACAAGCGGAAAATAAAATAGGTACATAAATAATTATAATTGTATAAGTTGATAAAAATGGTTACAAAGAAGGTCTAACATCAAATGTATACAACCTACCACTCCTAGTTACGGCAATATATTAAAAAGAAAACTAGCTTGTCATTGTTATTATCTGACATGGGGTGTTAGGTTATTTTCGTTACGTTATTTTCGTTACGGAATTTCTGGATTTGGTCTCCACGCTCAAGGCCCGCGATAGAAGCTATGCAATAGCTTAAAAACTTAGCTCCGTAGCATTCGCCGTTAGAAGAATTCGTGATTTAACTGATTTAGAGACAGCCCGTTAAGTTTATTTCCATAGCATGATGTCGTACGGTATTCTCTTGTGGGGCAATGCCACCGATATTCAAACAAAAAAAGGCAATTCGTTCTACTTATAAACTAAGTCCTAGACTGGGGAGGTCGGCACGCAGCACCCAGTCGTAACCGATATTCCACAGGGGCGGCCCCAGAACCCAGGCGTCTCTTCTGGCCCGGTTCGATGCAGGAACCTCCCGAAACAGTCGTGTCTGGTGAGGACTTGCGTCAGGCGAAAGGTGAGGACGCCGTGGCGCCTCTCAAGCCACTCCTCAAAGGGGGGACTTATCGCCACTATTGTGGCGTGTCCAGCACGGGGTTTGCGACAGTCGCTCTCTCCATGTCGCCATGAGATCACGACGGAGTCTGTCCGCTGAGCGGGCCGAGGACTATCGCCTCCAGATCCCACGGCGGAAATTCGGCAAGGCCTCACCTCGCCGCAGATTGTGCGGTATCCACGAAGTAGATTAACGAACTTAAGACCTGCTTGGAGAATGAATGTCATCCATGGTCTAACGATGAAGACAGAAGGCAGATGCAAGATGTCCTCAACAGTTTGCAGCAGCTATATTATTATTAGGCTTATTTCACGCACCTTGATGAGAACTCAAGAGCTGCCTAAAGTATGACTGTCATCGAAGGTCAGCAATGGAGACGGAAGGCAGTTGCATGAGGTATCTACGCAAGAGTTTAGTGAAGCTTTTTCATGTTTGGGCTAATTTTTTGCAACTTAATGAGAATTTTAAACCTAACAAGAGTAAAAGTTTCATCCAAGGTCCGACGGTGAAGAGAGAAAGCAGTTACAAGTGGTCCTGAAGAGTTCACAGCATCTTCATCGTGGTTGGACTCATTTCATGGTCCTTAATGAGAATTTTAGACCTAGCTGGAGTATGACTTTCAGCGGAGTATGTTTTTTTTTACAAAAACAGTGAACATTGATTCCTTTTGAGAGTTAAAGCGGTTAAAGTTACGCAACAATCATGTAGCACGGAATTGTTCCTCTTAAAACGAGTCCGCAATAGCATTTCATGTCTATCTTTGAAGGTTGACTCACACTGTCTAACCCTCTCTCTTTTATGAGACGCAGACGAAGTTGCGCGGGTCAGCTAGTAACTTAATAAAACCTTTGTTGATTGATTTCGTTTATTTGTCACTGACTTCTGAATGTTTTTTGCAGTCGGTTTAGTTTTTGCAAAAAAAAAACATTCTTCTCTTTTTAGTGGTTCACCCTTCACAGCGTACTGGCGTGATGTTATGTTAATGTTATGAACTGGTGTAAACAATAGATAGATTTCAGCAATTCCAGTCCATTTGCTATCATTTATTGAGGAGTTCCGTTGCCTATCTCAAAAGTTCATCATCAGATCTTCACCAAATTGAAGTGGGACCACTCTGAAAAAGTCCAAAACGAAAACTACCCAAATCGCTTTTTGTGTGCCTATAAAATTTGAAGATTTCGCACTATTTCTCCAGGATTCCATCATCAGATCCAGACTTGATGATTATGGGACCACTTAAATAATAAATAAATAATAAATATCGCTGGACACTAACACACAGCGCCATCTAGTGCCACACTAAGCAAGGCTTGTGTCGTGGACACCAGATAGTTGATATACTACATATATACTTTTTGTTTGTAAATACATACTTATTATACATATAAACATCCATGACTCGGAAACAAATGTCCATGCTCATCACACAAACATTTGCTCCTACCGGGATTCGAACCCAGGACTCTATGAACGCAAGGCAGCTTCACTACCACTACGCCATTCGAGTCGTCGACTTGTGAAGTATACCCTTTTAAACAAAATAAAAATAATCCAAATCGGTTCAGATATCTTCGAGTAATCGGGGAACATACATAACAAAAATAAAAAAAAAATATTAAAAGGTTCCCACGAATTGAGAAGCTCCTCTTTTTTTAAGTCGGTCAAAAAAGAAATCACCTTCCTATCAAACCGAGTAAGAAACACTTAATGAACGAATCTATATGATTCCAAACTTCCAAGGTCAACAATACCTTTTCCTCAACTTTAACGTAATTTAAAATTATTTGATTTAAAACCCTTTGTTTACCCCGACAAAACCCTTTCAAGGGGTTACCTTCTTCAATTGGAAACCATACAGGAGCCGGTAACATCTTGTACTAGTTAACTTATTGTAGGGGTTACCCTAACGTTAGTGTTATGAAAGGGCTACCACTACCAAGAGGTAACCCTTTCCGTGACTGAAGCCGCACAACATGTAACCCTTTCGAAAGAATTAACTTATATTCGGGGTTGTACGGTCCCTGGCTGTAAGCCACCCAAACACAATAAAACAAATACGTAATAAGATAAAATAAAATACGATGCTAAATTATTTGTTGCTAGGTCATTAATCATGATGAATCTCGACACGAAATGGTTTAGTTGTGTCCTTGTCGCGTAATTTGTTTTATGTTATTGCAATGTATGCTTAGGTACATAATACACAAGATGCAGGCTGTTACCAAGGAGTGAATGGCCGGAGTATCTATCCAGTTTAACATAATGCGGGTCATTGCGGGGTGTATAACTTGATGTCTTGAGATTTTGGTTACAAAAATGGGATCAAGACAATTTGCTATACTCTCTTGTTCGGGCTCCCGAGTGGTATAGGGTTTGAGAGGAGTCTTACTGGTTACAGGGACCAGTCTTACTGGTTACAGGGACCAGTCTTACTGGTTAAGGGGACCATTCTTTCTGGT
Organism: Xestia c-nigrum; assembly: GCA_916618015.1. Taxonomy (NCBI): domain Eukaryota; kingdom Metazoa; phylum Arthropoda; class Insecta; order Lepidoptera; family Noctuidae; genus Xestia; species Xestia c-nigrum. The sequence goes on along the minus strand of OU745245.1, from coordinate 3,102,523 downwards.
TAAGAGGACCAGTTTTACTGGTTAAAGAGACTAGTCTTACTGGTTAAGGGGACCATTCTTACTGGTTACCGGGGACCAGGTTGTGAGGACCACTCAATATTTTCGCTCTAAAATCATTGTTCAAAAGGCACCCTAATGTACAGAGTACCTACCTTCCGGGCATAGTGAGATTAGGTTTTTCCATCAAGATATTCTTAGTTGCTAGCGCAGTAAGCGTAGATTTGTAGCCGGTTGATAGGTATATAGGCTCGCCCCTTACATGGGACACAAAACATAACTGTTGGTGTTCTAATGGGTACACACCTCTGCCTAACCCTTCCGGGACTACAGGCGTGATGTTATGTTCGGCCTAACAAGCTATTTGGTTTACACTTTACAATTTAACTTGTGAGTTAAACTGTAAACCAATTAGCATGTTCGACCGTATGTGTGTAGCTTCCGGAAATTGACTATCTTTGTTTTTTTTTTGCTCCCAAAATACCACTCAAAAATATTTAGGGGTAATTCGGGACCGCGGTCCCAGTCCCGAAAGCTCCCCGACCCATATTTTCCATGTACGTACATGAGTATCGTCCGTATTGGTCCCGGCTATCATTTGTAGATCATTGACAGTCGTTACAGGTAGTCAGTGGCCCGAAAAGTCCGACAACCTGTCTTACCTTGTAGTATCGTATTAACCAGTAATAACAGGGTTATGGAGGTCAGATAAGCGATCGCTCCATGTAAAATACTGGTATTCATCTGTATCCAGTTAGACTGGAAGTCGACCTGATGATGATGCCGTGAGTATTTCTTATCCTCACAGGAACGCTCCCGAGCTGTTACGTGTGAAGTCAGGTTATTGACCGACTTATTAAAATTATGCAATGTAAAACATTCCTAAGAACATCATACGATTGTGGTACGACTGTTTACAGATAGTTTAAGATAACTGTAGTAAAACTGAGGCAGTTTAATAAAAACATGTTGTTGTTATTCTTCAGGGAAATCGCATGTCTGAGAGAAGTGTAAATAATTATTGTAGTTAAAATAAGCACGAATACCTATGACCTATTAGATGTACTATGTACGAATAATTTTGATGTTTAGTTTTGCGTCGAAAACAAAATATGAGCATATTTTCAGTTAAGGCTAATAAGCTAATGGAATAAAGTTAATAAAGTAGCTTTAATCGCCATGTAGTCAGAACTTGCTCCCAGCTTCCAAAGAGACACACACGAAGCGCCTCGTATTGAACATTTAGTAAATTGATCAGGCGCGACAGGCGGGTCCAGTCGACCTAATGAATTTTGAATTGGTCAACTGGACCCGTTGACCAATTTCATCTGCGGCTGCCTGTGACCATTTTAAGAATTTTAACCATATTTAATTATGAATGTATATCTTGATAGGAATCTGCTAAGGGCGCCATTTTATGCCCCCTTAGGTGCCTTAGGTAAGAGGCTGAGGCTTACTATTATTCGCTTTTTCTGCCAGATAAGTAATCCCCCTTACCCCCTTACCCCCTCCTCTTACCCCTCCCATTCCCTCCTCGTCCCTTTAAATTCGTCAGATTCAGTTAACACTATTTCTATACATACTTGATTTATCTTTATTAACTTGCTAATTAAGTATATTACACAACTCAAGTAATGTTCTGAGATAAAATTAATCGTTTGTTGCTTTTAAGATTTTATGTTCGAAGGCGCTTAATTATCTTGTAGCTGTGGCGGCTTGAAATAGCTTTATTTGCTTGTGAATGGTTGATTAGAGATATTGCTAGGCTAATTCACTGTTACTGCATTAAAATAGCCCTGATGATTGGTGATACTACAGCTTGGTGACATTTGCTGACAGGCTTATACTTTTTAATATGATTTGGACTTAAAATGCTCGTTCTTTGACCAAAGCATTTATATTTAACAATGGCAATGTTGCCAGGCTTCTAACTTTTCCAGATATAAGCGAAGTGGATGACTAGGAGTTGTGACGCTTTTTTTGCTATATATATAGTTATGCTTATGTTACATGACACTTGGATCCTATACATACTCTGGATTGCAACTGACAAATTCTAACGGAACATCAAAATAAAACTTTGGCCCGACTTAAAATTCAAACCAAAGTCCTCATGCTCGGAGCACCTGCGACCTGGTGTTTTGCTGTCAATTAAAGTTACCTCTCTTTTCTTTCCTTCTCTAGAATCTTGATCTCAAGGTAATGTGGCAGGGTAGTGGGGCCAACGAAACGCGGTTTTGAGGTTTCCCGTTGACCCCACTAATGGATTGCCCCATTAGTGGGGTCAACGGGAAAACTCAAAACCTTCTTCAGAGGGATCAGCGGGAATAAACCTCAATTCACATTTATAAATTGTTTTGCAATGCTACTAACATTTTTTTTTTTTATTTTACTTTATTAGTCGTTTACATATGCTTAATGAATAAAATTAAATGTCTAGGCTTCAGCAATTTTATGGCAATGCAGATGCCCCTGCGCAATTACTGAGGCTTGTGAGAAATGTTTTTATCTCACGTTTATTACTTCATTTTACGGTAACTGTAATGTTTATATTTTAATTAAGAAAGTCTTAAAAGTAATCACAGATCTGCTGTGCACATATTAAGATAGATAAGAGTCTATAGGCGGGGTATATTTACGACAATTCGATGTTACTTGGATCTTCATCATCACAACAGGGGCCTAATTCTGCTATTTTAATAAATTCGTCACTCCAACACGATTCCATTCTCATCCCATTATCATTTCGCTTAAAGTTCGTAATCTGCTAAATTCACAATGGTCGGTCAATGGTCACGTAATAAAATTGTGTTTTAATGCATTTTCGTATTGTAATTATTATAAAAACCCTTAGTACAAATGGTTTTCGAAATCCGCTACTAAATGCGAACATTTATTCATACCAGATTTCATGTACGAGCTTATAATTCTATGACATTTCTTTTACTGAAGTGTCAGTGATTGACCATTGAAAAGTCATAATGGCGCCATTATGATAGTAGAATTAACAAACTTGTCAAAATTTGACAGAACTTGACCATTATGAAATCAATGATCGACTACTCTGACACAATAGTAATAGCAGAATCGAGGCCCTGCTGTCATGTATAAATTCATGGATCTAGAAGCATGAGATACCTACACCCATAGTTTGGCAAGAAGAAAGCGATGTCTATACCATGCTGTGATTATTTCCGAACTGTAATAATGATAATGATGGGATTTATGTGGCCACTTACTATACCCAAACACTATGAGTGAAATGGGCCCATGATTATCAGCTTAGCCTTTCCGACTACTTTTGTTGTTGTTTTGGGACAAGCCACCACGGACACTATTCTCAAACCACTGTAACTCCTGAAAGCCAGAATCAACAGTGGCGACCACCAGAAAAGCGCCGAGACAATGAAGCTCGACGAAGTCCCAGAGAATGAATTTAACTGTCTTGGATCCCGCAACGAAATAAATCAGAAAGTATAGCGGAGGAGTAGGAAAAACCGTAATTTCCATTTCCGTCATCAGCAGGAGACAGAACGAAATAAGGGAAATAGGCACAAAGGGACGTTTACAACTGTGATAGGCCCAGTTGCCTAGTCTATCAGTTCCCCGACTACTTATAGCGACGGCTTCCACTCTAACCAGTTGCAGCTGAATACCAGTATTTTACATGGAGCGACTGCCTATTTGACCTCCACAACCCAGTTAGTACTCGGTAATACCTTGGTCAGACTGGTTGTCAAACTTTTGGGCCACTGCCACTGACTACCTGTAATGACTGCAAAGATCTACAAATGACAGCTAGGAGCCCGGGACCTACGGCATAACGTGCTTTCTGAAGCACGTAGAAAACTCGGTATTTAAAAGGACCCATCCATAGACCAACTTTGGCAAGAGATCGACTCGAGCCGCTGTTTTTATTATACCATGAGTACGACGGACTCTCCGATACAAAATGGTTCTCCTTTTCTTGATGTACACGTGTGATGAATACATTGTTTAAAACTTGAGAGAAAGACGTGTTGTCCGTTCACTATCATACTTATATGATTTTGCTATGTGTATAACAGTGTTGCTTTTACGTCAACCATTCGAAACGATAGCAGTTCTCACAAATCTATCTTTAGACCAGTCAAAGACTTGTCTAAAATAATTAGCATATATACTCCAGTTAAATACCCTTAATAGTATTTAGACTCGACAATTTTGTTTGACAGAACCAGTTCATGAAATTCTGAGTACGTAATAAGATAACTGGTATCTACCAAATTAATTGTAATGGAACGTAGTAAATATTGAATGGTGATACAGTTGTCTGTCGCTATCGGCAAGTTACTCCCCCTAACTTAACGAGTTAGAGGCCAAAAAAAGAAAGATGTCTGGCGTTATAGCAGATCATGATCACCCTATTAATATTTCCACTGCAGGGACACAGGCTTCCTCTCTATGAGAGGGAATAAGTTAAGCTAATAAGTTATAAATAGTAAGTAAAGAATAAGTTATAGCTGATAAGTCTACGTGGAAAGCTGACATAGGCTTCTTGCTCCCAACGGCTGCATCTCAAAAGGATATCATCAAATACCCTGCAATATGGCTTATGATTTTGAATAACAGATGCATTCCTCCTTGTTGCGTGATACATAAGTCCCGCGCACCCTGGGAATCACAGCTGTCATGGGAACTCAGGCTCTTTGCCACCGTAGTAATGTACCTAGTTCGTGGCGATGTGACAAAAGAAAATCGTCTTCTATCATGCATGGTTATTGGGTGCACATCAAGGGCCAGACTCCACCGAATCAGAGAATATTTTAATATATAAGTATTTGAACTCCCCCCTGTGTTTTGTGTGTTCCAACTTCCAAGTAACGTTACGTGTCACAGAAATTAACTTTTATTGGTGCTTGCTCACCCTTTGAAATTAACAAAAATAAATGTCCTGTCGAAATTCTCATTTCTCACGATACCAAAATCGTCTGTAATCGGGTTATATGTATGTTTGGGTCACATTCCGTGCCGCTGGAAATACGTGTTATACCAAAGTTTGTCCGATAGATGTCACTGTTTCTCTTCAGACAGTCATGTATAGTGTGTCTGACATCTGGCAGCCGCGGCCGGTAAATAGTTCCCAAAATGGTGGTAGATGGCGCTATGCTTCTGACGTCACGTTTCTGAATCGCGGTGTTAAGATTCTCCGCGACCGAATGACCCTCCTCGTATATTGTAAAACCGGTATCGCTTCTCGGCCTTTTGGCTAAGATCAAAGTGTAGTATCTGTTCTTTTCAGCTTAATATCTGAAAGTTCCCTCACTGAGGGACCAGTATATTAATCTGATTTTTGTAAGCTGACGGGATGTACGGGGCTCGCTCCACTCCCGTCGCGGGTCGGCCCGGCATTGCAGTGCCGCCGGGATCGGCCCACATAATACATTGAAACTAGGGAAGAATTTAATGAAATCTCTCCGGAGATATCTTTGTCATTCATACTATCTGGGATCGAGATTCCGCTATTTGACACGAAATCCATCAACAATGAAACTGAACACAAATATAAACTTAAACTAATACATCGTGCATTGTTTTGATCTTTAGTTTTGTCATTATCGTCAAGCAGTAAGGAAGCAACATTATTGCAAAAAAAATAACCCACTTGCAAAAACATTTTTTGATCATGATAATCCTTCAGTATCAAGGTAACAACAATCATTAGTACGATTGAAGGTACGATTTGAAACCAATTGAATTGGTTACCAATACAGTCATGCTCCTTGAAGTTTTGTTTTAGTGAACATAGAAATAAAAATAAATTTAGAAATACTGCGGTTTGGTCTGTAATAGCACTGAAATACATTTCTTTGACATTCAAAAGTGCCGTAATGGTCTTATTGAAATAAATGATTTGAGTTTGAATTGCGGTTATTGGAGGAAATTGACAATTAAACGGATTGTAGGAATTACATAAATTTTCAAAGCACGAAGAGCAGTATTTTATATTATTTATACACAATTTACTCCTTTGGTCCAAAGATTTACTAGGCTATTTTTAAAGTCTATCTGGTATTTTTGGCTTCTATAATAATAAACGAAATACATTTTTAGGGTTCCGTAGCTAAATGGCAAAAACGAAACCCTTATAGATTCGTCATGTCTGTCTGTCTGTCTGTCCGTCCGTATGTCACAGCCACTTTTTTCCGAAACTATACAAGCTATGCTGTTGAAGCTTGGTAAGTAGATGTATTTTGCAAAAATACAAAAACACAATAAATTTAGGGGTTCTTCTCCATACATAGAACTGATACTCAAATTTTTTTTTTCATTAAACCCGTACGTGTGGGGTATCGTATGAATAGGTCTTCAAAAATGATATTGAGGTTTCTAACATCATTTTTTTCTAAACTGAATAATTTGCGCGAAAGACACTTCCAAAGTGGTAAAATGTGTGTGTCCCCCCCCCCTGTTACTTCTAAAATAAGAGAATGTTAAAACTAAAATAAATATATGATGTACATTACTATGTACACTACCAACGAAAATTGGTTTGAACGAGATTTAGTAAGTAGTTTTTTTTTAATACGTCATAAATCGTAAACCGGAATTTACCTTTCATTTACAACGACCTGCAAGAGCTTTGTGATGAGCATGGACATTTGTTTCATGGATGTTTATATGCATAATAAGTATGTATTTACAAACAAAAAGTATATAATAATATGTAGTATATCTACTGTCTGGTGACCACGACACAAGCCTTGCTTAGTGTGGCACTAGATGGCATTGTGTGTAATGTCCAGCGATACTTATTTATTTATTTATTATTATACAGGGTTATTTCTTATTTATGAACTTTTTATGTACCATTCTAGATTTGCAACTCGGACATGGAAATTATAAACGTCGATGCCAGCCATGGAGTAGCAACTCACGATTCATTCATATGGACCAACCATCCATTAAAAATTCATATGGAGGAGTTAAATAACATGTGGTTTTTATTTATGTAAATACTCAAAAATATCTAAGTATACAGGGTTATTTTTTGTTTATACTAAACCCGAAAAGGGGTCATTGTACTCATCATTTTGAACAACTTTTTCTATGGGACGAACCTTGAAATCGCGAAAAATAAATCAGCTGTTCCCTACATTTTGACGAGTTATGCGAACATAAATGTAGGGAACAGCTGATTTTTTTTTCGCGATTTCAGGGTTCGTCCCATAGAAAAAGTTGTTTAAAATGATGAGTACAATGACCCCTTTTCGGGTTTAGTATAAACAAAAAATAAGGTTGTATAGTTACGTATGTAAAAAGCTAAAAGTCTTTTTAATAAAATATAGTTGGTAATCTATAAATCAATAATCAATTTGTTTATTTTTTCTAGGTGATTCTGGATATCCATTGAGGAAGACAATGATGACTCCTATTATAGACGCCCGCGCGCCCCTCCAGATTCACCCGAGGCTTACTACACTGGATTGCATGTGAGAACTCGTAATGTGGTAGAACGAGCAATCGGACTTCTTAAAGCACGCTTTAGATGCCTTCTGGCTTCTGGTGCATAGAGTTCTACATTATGAACCTCAAGTAGCGGCATCTATTGTAAATGTATGTGTAGTCCTGCACAATATTTGCAATAGTGGCTCTATTTAAGATAAGATAAGATAAGATAAGATAAGATTTATTTATTTCTGAGTATATGGTACATTAAGATCTTAAAATTAGTCAGTTTCACATACACTACCGTTACCGGTGCAGAAATATTAAAATTAAATTAAGTAACTTACAAAGTGACCAAGTATGAATAAAATGTCAAAATTTAGTAGTTACACAATGTCAAATGGTCAAATGATTAAAAATATAAATATAAAATCAAAAATGAGCAATACAATGTCAATAGGTGATAAAAATAATGTCACAATCTATCTATCTATACTTATAATAAATCTGTAGAGAGGTCAATTCTGTACATGAAATATATTTACAAAATAACTATCGGGGGGTGATTAGTGATCGATACTGATGCCAAAAATGCAATCAGTAAAATTTTTGTCTGTCTGTCTGTCTTTCTGTCTGTCTGTCTGTCTGTATGTTATTTATAGAAAAAAAAACTACTCGACGGATTTTAACGAAACTTGGTAAAATTATTCTACATACTCCTGAGCAGGTAATAGTATACTTTTCATCACGCTACCATTAATAGGAGCAGAGCAGTGAAAGGAAATGTTGGGAAAACGGGAGAAGTTACTTGGTTTTTTTAGCTTCCGTCGCGTGTGCAGCCTTAATGGTTAAAGCTACATAGAAATCATGTATAACGGAAATATTCCACATAAAATTATATAAAAAATATCCCAAGACAGCATATGTCTATCTTTTATAGTTGACTCACAATAACACGTGTAACTCCCGATAGCTTAGCAGTTCGGAGATTTGTTATTATTATATTTGTTTACTCTTACGTTTATAATATTCTCACTCAACCCCAATTTTGAAACTTCACGCGGGCGAAGCCGCTGGCAGAAGCTAGTTTTTAATAAAAAAATAAATAATAAAAAATGTAATGTAATTTAAATTAAATGTTGTGCAGGATTTGAATCCTGAAGATGTTTTGCAAGAAACTCAATTGCAACCTTCTTTTCAAATTATGACGGACGGCTCTTCAGAGGCACATTCTTCTAGGAGGGCCCAAAACCTCGAACTGCAACTTGGCCTCTCTACTAGAAGACGACTCATTGCTCATTTGTGGGAGCGCCGCCAAGTAACCTAGAATGTAAGAGCATAATTTAAGTACATATGTTTTTTTAAATCATTAACATATTTGTATTAATTTATGGTAAGTTTATATAATATTTGTCGTTTTGAATGTTAATATCCTAGTTAGTGATATATGCACGCAGTCAAGTAGGCATTCCTCAGGATCGGCGTGCCTCAAATTTTACTAACACTAGTTTTATAAGTTTACATTGTTACTAACAAATATGGATGCTGATTCCGAAATAAATGTTTATTATTATCTCCTTTATTCGTTATTAAATATTCTCGCCTTTTCCCCATGGGGGTAGGCTGCAGAACCTATAGAACTATAGTAAATTTATGTTTTAAATTATAATGCAACTAATTACATACCTATTGTTCATGCTTTCATGCGTTCATGCAATTGTTCGTGCTCATGGCTTGTGTTGCCTCTGCTCTCACTTGGCTTGATTGGACGAGAGCTCTTCTTGTCATCTCTTGAGACATAGGTGCCGACCGACGCCGCCGTCTCCGGGACTGAGCAGACGTCATTGCTTCTGCTGGCTGAGTGGGTTGTGTCATCGACGTATTCTGTTGATCCCCAAGATCTTCTGGGTCGGGTATTGAAAGTAGTTGCACTGACGCGGACGGTCCAACAACAACGTTTTCTCCCACAACTTCTTCAGGCATAAACAAAATAGATGGGGATACATCTTGAGCACTTGATGTTGATGCCTGAAAATAATTATTACAAAACTTAGTTACGTATATAAGTCAATCTTTGAATAAAAGGTATAATAAATGATTAAGTTTTTTGTATTCTTTACTAGCTGTAGGTGCGATGTAAATAAAAGGGTGATGTAAGAGTTGATTAGGCTGAAAATTTATTCTTAAATGTAAATGTGTCTACTTGTATGTGTTATAAGGATATCATTATTAATTCTCATAGATATCGTGTGTAAAACAAAAAAAAATACTGCTTTTTATTACAAACTAGCACTTGACTTAATCCGCGGGAACTGTTATTTTTCCTGGGATAAAAAGTAGCCTATATTACTTACTGATAAGTGATAATGTAGCTTTATATTGGTGAAAGAATTTTTAAAATTGGTCCAATAAACTTTGAGTTTATCCGTTATAAAAAATAACAAATCTTTCCTCTTTATAATACTATAGGGATATGATTGAATATTGCGATTATGTGAGAATTATAAAAAAATATTTTTATACAACATTTTTATAACAAATTATAGTAGGTAAGTTACACCATTGCTACTTTAAAAAGTTGGAAATATGAACCTATTTTTATTTACAAAAAGTCTACTTACATGAGTGCTTTCTGTGTCTAATGGATCCACTTACTCGTAAATTCCTGGGAGACCTGCACCATAATCCTCACCAAGAATAGACAGATATTTTTTTTCTATATCTGTTAATTTATTTGCTTCACTTGGTCCCCCACCTGTGCGTGATTGTGACATTCGGATTGCGACACATTTCCTTTTCAATTTCCCCTTGTAATCTATCCAATACTGTAAAAACAAAAAATAAAGGAGAATGACCAAAGTGGATCAAAATTTGAAAAAAAAAAAGCTCTGCCCCCAGATTTACTATATAGCTCATTTGAAAGACTGGTTAAAATGCTTAATTTTCTTCTATGGAACTGAAAAAATCTGTCCCACGGAATCACAGATATTAGCTGAAACGTGAACTTGAAAAAAAGTAGCACATTCACTTGCATATTCAAAATTGTTGAATTAGTCTGTAACTGTGGGTTAGAATTTGATGCACATTGGCACACATAGTAAGTCTAACATTATAAGTTAACCCACAATGGAGTCAACCCTGGGGGCAGTAGTTTTTTTTTGGACCAGAGCCCATACATTTTTGGTCATTCTCCTGTAAAGACCTATGTTGTTAATCAGTCATATACTATTGTATATGACTGATTAATAATAATGAATACAATTATATTCAGGTTAATAATTACGTTTAAATTTATTTAATTGAATTATAAACTTACAGCTGCCCAAGTTTAAAGATACTTAAGTCACAAGATCCCATAATAATTCACAGTTGTGTATTCAAATTTCTAGCTTAAGCCATCTCGCGTAATTCAAGGTCTGCGTGATGTACACTGCCACAGATTACACTGCTTAGACACGGTAAAGAGATTTCTCCGCGGGTTCTTCAGTCGGATCCATACTTCTATACAAACTAACACTAAGAGATAAATCGCCATTATCAAGAATAGTGTTAGGACCAACTTGTCCATTACTGCCCAAAGGTCCAGGGACCTCGTTTTTTGTCTTAGTGAATAAGATGTCGCAGTTTGTGGTAGCCTCCATTTTATTTGGGTCGTTAATTACGTGGCTGTGATTAATCGAGTGACTGAAGTTATTGTAAATTAGCTTGGGATATTGCTCTAACACAAGATTTGAACTTAGAATACTTTACCAGATATAGCTCTGTCTCTCCGTCTCGAATTTCACTAGATTCTATCTATCTAAGAAGTATTAACCCACTGCACTAGGTAATACACTGTTTCTAATACAATTTAGTAGATACTAAAACACTGCTTCTACTTTAATACAATACAATCTTCAAATTAAAACTATGGCTATTCGACCGTCTCTGCTCGCTGCCAAAATCGTAAGGGCCTCATCAGCCTCGTGCCTCTCCCTGCCAAAACAGCCAGATTGGCCCCGCCTGTAAAGTGAAAATCAAAAGCAAAGTAATTTACTCATTGGTTGTAATAAGCAAGATGCTCGCTTATTGGTCAATAGCATGGCGTCTGGTCAATTCCCGCCAAATATCACCAACATGTGTTTAACATCCCACCAGATATTACGAAAAGGTCGCTTCAACTTACGATTTATTGCTTTTTGAGTGACGTCTTGCAATATTATTTTAAGACTAAATTCAATAGATTTTTATTTTCTAAGTGATTTTAAGGTTCTTTTGTTTCTAAATAATTTCTTTCATAGATATTTCAATAAACAATTTTGACAAGGGTTGAAGTTTATGGATGGCTATAAAGTGTGTTATTTATTTCTTCCATATGCGCAAAAGAAATACTGGTCCGATGAATGACCATCTCACACTGTATTAAGTATCAGCATTGTACCCGTGCGAAGCCGGGGCGGGTCGCTAGTACTTTTATTAATGGAATAGGGTTATAATCAATCTGTTTGCAATTTTATCCGAATCGAGCTTTACAGACTTTTACATTTATACTAGCCGAAAGAAGATTGCTAGCCTGCATACCTAACTCTTTTGCTGACTGTACTATTAGGTTCACCTGTGCCTAACCTTTCGGGAATTACAGGCGTTGTAAGTATATTATTGTACCATGGGCGTTATGTTTTCAATATGACGTATGTCACCGTAAAATTGTCAAACACGTTATATTCTAGCAATCTCTCTAGCGATATTGTAAACTCTCGAAATATTGTGAAACGAACATACTGCTTACAATAAAAAGCATTATTTTTCGTGAAATCCATGCGATGGTAGTCAACTCACGCGGTGTGGAGGGAAGGAGGGGTCCCTCTTGCCCAGTGGTACCACTCTCATGAAAAATTAATGTACTATTCCTGAGAAATACCGATTAATATAAACTTTTTTTTTTTTTGGGATGGGCAATCATCAAATGACTTCTCCCACTCTGGGCGGAGCGGGAGGGAGTGTCAGACTTTTACTGACTAAAATCCATACATGTTCCTTCCTCGCCCTTTATGTTCCGGGGCCGCGGTATCTCTTTCGAACAAGCCCGCAACCCCGGCAGGGCGATTAATGCGTAGTCGACAGGGTTTAAAGGAACCTAACTAACCTAACGGGGGGGTGCCTCAAGTCCCGATTATGGGGGGCAGAGATACTTCCGTATGTTCAGTTGACAATATTTCGAGAATTTACAATATCGCTAGAGATAAACACCTTATATTGTAATATAACGTGTTTGACAAATTTACGGTGACATTATACACATACATAATTTAAACATACTATTTCGCTTAAGTTTAAGCGCTTATTAGAGGACTTTTATCAAATTCAAAGAGGTCATATTACAATTACCCATAGATTCTACAGATTTAACCAACGTCATAAACGTCAACTCTAACTGTCATATCACCCCACATGAAAATACCAGTGTAACAATAAAAGTACGTACCTACGTAGGTACACTCGCGGGTTCCCAATAGTTATGAAAAACGGGTCTGCCGATAAAATTAGTATACAGGCCGACGTCATCGTCCTAGGATGTACTCTCCCAGGGTTGGTGGCGGCACACAAACTGCTGAAGAAATTCGGTGACACCATGGACATCGTACTCCTAGACCTACACGTACCTACCACCAGACAACGTTCTAAAGTCAACGTGGCTTTTAGGGAAGTCCCTCATGATGAGTCTGACCCAGAAACCGAAAATTTGATTATTCAACGTGAACGGTGCGAGTACTCAGCTAAGCACCTACTTAACAACGTAGCCAGAAGTTATCTTCTTCAATACTCCAAAGAACTCAGAGTACCCCTACCAGATCCAATCATTTACCCAGGAGGAAAACCAGTTCATGAATTAAGGACAGTATTTAACGAATATTCAGGTTCATTACTTACAACAAGCGAGTTATTGACGAGGATTCTCCCTATAAACAAACTCTTCCAGTATCCTAATGGAAGTACGGTTGAGTTTCGGAACAATTTACACGACTTTGACTACTTGAACTTATTCGAGAAATTTGAATTAAATCAGTATCAATCATACTTAGATATTAGCATGGCAGATCTGTTCCAAACGAGCAACGTAGATGTAGAAGCGGAAAAGACGACATTGTTGTACTACGACCAGACGAGCATGGAGTCAAATATTTGCTCCAATCTGCTCTTCTCTACTTCAAGGGACATCATGAGGACTATCGTAAGACTAGTCTGTGGGGCTCCAGCTCACACTGTGTCACTACTGTTTTATCTCCACCAATGTTACAGAACGAGCAGTGCAAAGAACCACCTCGGTGGATTGAACACAAGGTTTCGGGAAAAACTTTTAGGACTCTGTAGGAAACGTCTCACCAGCAAACTTCATGAAAGCGTAGCTGCTATCACACTCAAAGCTATATCCATTAAAGGTATTCGCAAATATTCTGAGAAACTTATATTAGAAACAATAAAGGGAGAGACTATTTACATTTGCAATTTTGTAGCGATGGCTTTGAAACCAGACGAGATACCCGAAATCGATGTAGAGGAAAAATTAATATCAGAAGAAACTAGAAGAATAATTAAAGACATTGAACCTGGTCTAGCAAAAAAATTTTGCATACAATACGAGGTAAACTTTTGGAGTGAACAGGGATACACTGGTGATATATTCAGTTTACGTGGCCCCATAATTTGGGCGATGGAAAGACCTAGTATGTCAACTACAGGCAGCTTGGAGAAATACTCAGGGTTGGTTGGCTTTCTGAAGGTGCGAGATGTTGGCAAAGATTGTAGAGAAGAGGTGTTGGAGCAATTGGTGAACTTGTTTGGAAGTGAAGCAGCTGAACCCGTCAGCTACAGAGAAACATTCATAGCGGACGTGTTCGTGCCGCGCTGCGGGGATTACGTTGGTCTGCGATCTTTGATGAGCAAAGGGAGCCCTGAGTTTCTAGAATGGGGAGCTTTAGATGTTTTTGCTGAAGGGGACGTGGCTGCTGGATTGGAAGCCGGACATGCGGCGTATTTACATCTGATTGGCTGCTTGCGACCTCAAGCTCAAACTTTCGATGATGTTACTGCGTGTCTGTGGCCTACGTTCCTGAAGGAAGGGGGGCCGTTGGACAGGTGGGCGTCACAGGTTAACATGTTCACCACTATTAAATTATCGTTATTTGCTGTTACACTGTGCATAGGTGTCCATATTCTGCGCTCATACACAAAGAACAAGTAAGGAGAATAGTTTTTATTGTCGTGCATTTTGTAACATTTTTATTTTTACAAGTAAGTACTCGTTGTTTCTCTTGAAATAAATGAGTTTCGTAATTAATTTGTAGTGTTTTGTTGTTGATTTCCTTGGAATATGAAAACTGTTTGTTTCTAAATAATTGAAACAGACTGTAATGGGTGATACAATGTGATCAGTGTGCGTCGTAATTTTAAATCAGGTACCGAGAATTTCCTAGCGAGGGGGCCAAAACTGTCAACCATCACCGTATTATTATGGTAGTATTATACGGTATCTGATTAATATAGATAATAATCCTCTAGCTAGAAGTCTAGACAATTCAGTGACCCACGCAGCTTCCTAATGGATGGTGTGGGTACTACTTCTATTACCATACAGACCGACAAATGTGATTTATTTATATGCATGATGCCTTTCAGTAGTAATGTTTTACGTGGAGGGCAGGCTACACTTATAGGATGGTACTTTTATTTTAATTGCTTCATCTGCTAACGGATTTTCGCCTTGTCTAGTCTATGAAGAGCGATGACCGATAACATAGGTGATTACAATACTATTTTTTGTTTTATGATTGGAGCTTATGCTCCAGGTGGATGGTATGTGGATTATTTTTTGTGGTTGCATTTTAGCCGTTATGAGTGGGGCTTCTGCAAAATAGGTATACACAGAGTATATGTATAGACTACGATAATATCGATAAGAATAAGAATCATTTTCTTCTCTAAAAAAAGCTTTTACCAAACATTTCGCCCAGCGGCACTATAAATATTCTGGCTTCAAACTTATAATTTAATTGTAATGGAAATCATCATGAAAATGCATCTTGTACAAACAAGTATTCACCTCTAATTTTGACTACGCCTTCGTCCGCATGGAGTTCAGAATGTTGATTATCCCACAAAACACTTTGGTACAATGTAAGTACCAGCTCTCATCGTAACAGTCGTTATGGGTAGAAAAGTTAAGAGTCAGACACATAAACTAACAAAGCGACTTTCGCATTTATCACACCCATTCAAAAATCAATTCGTCATAGCGATCAATCTAAACTAATATTACCTGTAAAGAGAAAAGATTTGATTTTATGCTTGTTTGTTGAAGAACTACTCAACCAATTTTAAAAATTCTTTCACCATTATAAAGCTACAACTTTTCCGAGTAACATAGCATAAAGGCTATTAAATAAGCCGAGTCACAATTTTCGCGGACGAAGTGCTAAAACATAGTTAGTAGTACATAATCTTGTAGATTGACAAACTATTATTATTATGATTGACAGATTGACATACATTTAACTATTCTGACATTTTATTTATCCTTCTTATTGACATACGCATCATTCTGTTTGACATTACTGATTAATTTTTACTGCTGACATATTAATTTTATTGTAATCTTAATATATATAAATCTCATGTCACAATGTTTGTCCTCAATGGACTCCTAAACCACTTAACCGATTATAATAAAATTCGCACACCATGTGCAGTTCGATCCAACTTGAGAGATAGGATAGTTTAAATCTCAATTTACGCAGGCGAAGTTGCGCGAGTCAGCTATCTTATCTTAATATATATAAATCTCGTGTCACAATGTTTGTCCTCAATGGACTCCTAAACCACTTAACCGATTTCAATAAAATTTGTACACAGTGTGCAGTTTGATCCAACTTGAATGATAGGATAGCCTACATTTCAATTTATGAGACGCAGACGAAGTTGCGCCGGTCAGCTAGTTCTACTATAAATATTTTTTTGTAATTCTAATGTTTTTACATCTAAATTTGTTCGGTATCAATACAATTAATTGATTTTAGAACTGAATATTATTTGCATGCCTATAAGACGGTAGAATATGGAGGACTATATTATATAAGAAAACATCTATGTACCAATTACCCATATTTGCAAAGAAATAAATGATTTGATTTGATTTGTCTTCTACATAATTGTCACCATGTCAACTGCACCTAAGTCATAAATTACTTTTACCACATTTTAATGAATTCCTCTAGCTAGTCACGATCATAAGGATGTTGTACACATTCAAGTCGCGTACCGTTCACCTGTGCCCCTGGTCTATATAAGGGACTGTAGATATATAGAAAAGGATGACCTTCTGAAGTTCTGACTAAAGACAAGGGCATGGCCAATCAATCAGGTCAAGTTCGATTATGGTGTCAGTCAAAGACGACACTTTTCCTTACTGATTTGATAAAGTGGCTATTGAAATACTAGGAACAAGAGAAAGACCTTTGTATACCCAGCTGTGGGCAGCAGCTGTGGTCCTTGTTTATTTGCCTTTTATTTTATTTTTATTTTCTTCGTAATTTTCGTGGGCAAGGTATTGTCAATGTGTAATGTGTTGCTATACTTAAAATTTAGGCGCTTTCATAATTTCTAGCTTTTGAATTAATTCACTCTTGCAATATAAATGTGCATGTTCAGACACTTTCTTCTTTATAAAAGGCAATGTGATCGAAAAAACCATCTTAAAATCATATTTTTCTCTGTCTTCTACCTCTATAGGAATCATCCAACACCCATTAGGTTGGGATCACAAAGTTTTGTCAAAGTGCGACATATAGTAATATTTTATTATGAACATACAATCATACTTAGTATTATTTTATTGTAGCATTGGTTAAAGACGCTAATATAGATCAGATACCTATGGACGACGCGCCTACAAGAAATAGTAAAACAAATCAGCGAGTGAATACTTTTTGCTATAAACTATTCTTCAGGCGCTTCAATAAATGCAAAGTTTTTAGGCTTCTGGGTCAGTTCTATCTGTTTAGACTTTCACTAAGCTAAATGTAGAAAACAACATCACTGCTTATCTCTTCCGAAAATCAATTATGATGTTTTACCTACAATCTGTCGAACCACATTATTCTGATTTCTAAGCAATTTCTTGCTATAAAAGTTCGAACTCTAAAAAATAATTTAATATTACATTTACAACATAGGAACATGTTCTTTTCAACTTTATAAGTCTTTTTATAACAATCAATTGTCAACCTCTAAGTACCGGAAGTACTTCCGTGACAAAAACACAAAATGGCGGAGTCGGAAGAGGAAATGTTTTGTTTTTATTTATTGGACACGCTTCGACGATCTCTAATCGCGACAAATATTTAAGAATAGTTTTTATTATTAATACACCGACTTACCTACGTGTGGTCGAGGGCACTCGTCTCGTGGGGTCGAAAATGTAAATTTAATTATATAAATTACTAGCTGACCCAAGCAACTTCGTCTGCGTCACATAAGAGAGAAAAACGAACGGAAAAAAATGGCTATTAAAAAATAAGGGTTGATCGTAGAAGGGTGAAAATGTAGGATTGTACCTATGTATTTTTGTATGTTGTATCATAAAAAAATAAAAAATAAAAATTTTGTCTAAAAAATAAAATAAAAAAAATTTGGGGTGCCCTACCCTTAACATTTAGGGGGATTAAAAATAGACGTTGGCCGATTCTCAGACCTACTCAATATGCTCACAAAATTTCATGAGAATCGGTAAAGCCGTTTCGGAGGAGTATGGGAACGAAAATATAAATAAAATTGTGACACGAGAATTTTATACTTATATAAGAATAGTGCCTACTTGGCACTCTAGTAGGTACTTTGACTTGACAAGAATAAATGTTCTAGACTTATCTTTAGATAACTGATCATGAAAACTAATGTTCGTTTTTTAAAATGGTTGAAAACAAAAAAAAAACTGAATTAAGCTCTAAGTGTTGGTTTTGGCTGTCATTTGTCCATCTTTGACAGTCGTTACTGGTAGTCAGTGGCCCTTAAAGTCTGACAACCAGTCTTACCAGATGGTATCGTGTAACCCACAATTAACTAGATTGTGGAGATCAGATAGGTTGTCGCTCCATGTAAAATACTGGTATTCTGCATCCGGTTACACTGGAACCCGACCCCAGCACAGCTGGGAAAAGGTTACGCAGGTGCTGACATACTAAACCAACTGAGTCTATACAGGGTTACTGGTTAAGTCGACCTAGATCCGCTAAGGGGTTGAAGTGTGCATCATTTCTGACTGATTTGACTATCAAACATCATACCCCAAAGTGAACCGTTTTTTTTAAAGACAAGTTTAAAGATTTTTATAAAATTGACGAAATTTTTGCCTATTGTCCAATTATTTTGTATTTTTTGCCTCTAGTCAAATCAGTCAGAAATGATGCACACTTCAACCTCTTAACAGATCTAGGTCGACTTAACCAGTAATCCTGTATAATTATTTCAGAAAACATTTTTTGAAAAATCAGCCTTATGGTTTTAGAAAAAAACTGATTTTTATTTCACAAGCCCGCTGCGCCCGCTCAGATTTCCCATTGACTAAATGACTATTATCACCATTTCATAGCCCTATAACCAAGAAGTATGGCAAGTAAGAAAGGTCTTCTGCCGTAAGGTTCTTCTGGGTTCTGTGCGTCCTTCATCCAACTGTCTCCCACGACTAACGCATTGTTCGATATCGTTTTGTTTGTTTGTTGTAACTTCCATACAAACTTTCAAATCCATAGTTACTCTTTTTAGGGGATGAATTTTCGAAAATCCTTCGTTAATGTTTACTTTCACATCGTTGTACTACTTAAACAATATATTTTCAGTTTTTCTGCTAGTGATTAAAAGCAGGTGTTAATTGTAATTTACTTCAAAGTAGAACGAGTCTACCTATTCTATTGATATTGTGCCATGAATACCTACGACATAACTACCATTAAAATACACACTATTGATCACCCACACGTCAAATTAACGCATGACTACCAATCAACAACATATTTCATCCATCTCACATAAAACAACCACAAAATAAACTGAAATAAATAAATGGCGACATTCCATCACGTAACTATATAGACTGACCATTTTAATTTGACACTAAGAAGTGGCGCTGCTAACTATGGGAACTGTCAAACGCAACGTCAGATAGCATACTTTTTTTTTAGTTCCAAGTTTCGCCACGGGTCAAATTGTCTTTGGCCTATAAAATGTAACACAATCAGTAGGTCAGTATCAACACGCGATCCACAATAGGCCAGGCATTACAATTAGGCACACTGACCGAAGTTGCGTAAATACTTTCCTTTCAACACAGCCAAATAGATCATATTGTATAACAATTAAATATGGCGTACGTTATAATTATTGTTGTGTGTATTATTTAATTGTATGAGGGGTTTCTCTTGGAGTGTGGCCCCTGCGAAATGGTGAAGACAGTGTATTTGCAGCAAACGATAGGTTTGTGATAAACTCATATAGATATTTGCAAACACCTTTAGAGTTCGTAGGTACGTGCAAATTGATACCTAAATTATAGATGTCTTCAATTTTTTTGATTCTCGGACTTGGCTGTTTCTGCAAGTCATTTTCTTGCACCGTTTTAAGAGCAGTAGGTAATGAAATCAACTAACACAAAATATACTGCCTGACTGGGTCAGAAGTTTGAACCCTGTCGCTCTGTTTCTCGTTTGTTTGCCCCACCATCATTCTTGACCTTCGTACTGCACTATTACGCACGTGACTCAGTCTGACCAAGGCTCTTTGACTTAGACCTTCAATAGTTCACTGTGGGCTATCAGAGACCTGTGTTCTATTTTCCTGCTGACATGATGAGAATGACGGAAGCTATAATAGTGGCCATGTTCTATATATAACGTGATCATTGTCATGATAGCCATACATAATATATTTGTTATGTAGGTATTTGTTCATTATTAAACAATCTACGTACGATAGAACGCAGATATGCAGTAAATTGTCGTAACAATTGTCATCAGGTTGGCATAATTGCCAACTGCTGCGGTTGCCATGTGTAATGACCGGTCTTCCGGGTAGCTTCTTCAATCATAGTTAATAAGTTCTGTATGTAGACCTAGGCGATACACGCAAAGGAGTCTTCACAGCAAAATTACATTACGCCTGCTTAACTACCGACATGAAAAAAAAACTTAGGACCCATTAATTTTAATATTATCCGTGATGCTAGACAACTGGGCTTATCTCAGTTGTAAACGTCCCTTTTTGCCTATTGGCCTTGATTCGTTCTGTCTCCTGCTGGTGTGCTAAGTGGAAATTACTACGGTTTTTTCCTACTCCTCCGCTATAATTCTGATTAATTTCGTTGCGGGATACAAGACAGTTAAATTCATTCTCTGGGACTTCGTCGAGCTTCATTGTCTCGGCGCTTTTCTGGTGGTCGCCCCTGTTGATTCTGGCTTTCAGGAATTACAGTGGTTTGGGAATATTGTGGCAGGATTTACCTACAGAACTCAGAAGCCAGCACATGAAGCTACCCGAAACTGTCAAAATTTCCCAGTCAACCATGGACCTAAAATGCTTTAGTCATAATGTTGAAAATCTGTCAAAGAAACACACTGATTGTAGTGTGGTGTCCTGGCGTTGTGCGACATTTTATCAATTACAGTATTCTACCTTACGAAGAACCACTTACTTCTCTTATTTTGCTGTTCCGTACTTAAAAGATCTTCAAATCTTGCCTAATACGGAACAGTTTTTGATATAATCTCACCCCAGAACCCGAAAATACATACCCACAAATTCGCTAATTAAACTAACTCCAAGTAGATATAAAAACGTACAAACGTAAACGTCCATTCCAAGAAGTACGCTCGTACGTTATTACGCGTCTCATAAACAATTTCGAGACAAGACCAAGTGTCATGCTTATATTTCAGGGAACCCGCAACACGCAGGCGCCGCCGCGGGCAACAATAGCAAACAAACGGGTAACAGTCAACAATTCTGTGGAATGATAACATTATGGTATAAGTGTTGCGTAATGTTCGTGCGTGTGAGCATCGTGCGTATAATATGTGGAAAAGGCTAGGTTGATAGTGGTGCGGTCACGTAAGGTGGCTAGTTGTTTGTTGATGAAAATTATGATTCGTGGCTGACCATCAAATTCATTAATAGCACCCTCCAAGTTCATAAAAGTCTATTGAATGACTTTTTCAAACACCAGCACTGGTAGTATACAGTAGACACGATTTTCTCCAACAACTGAGAAAAAAAACAAGTTCAGGTGCATTTTTTTCACGTGACTGCTTCCAACCTAGTATCACTAGCAATCAAGTTTTGAGACTGTTATTCAATTCATTGTTACGATTTACGAATAATTATTAGTTGCGCGTGCGTCGGTGCAACTACACCAGCGGCACGCGGCCGGTCGTCAAGAAAACAACGATGGAATTATGTATTTCAGAAAACCAACTGCGTACAACCAATCTGAAAGATACGCGCGCACGGGCAATCGGAAAGTTTTAATTATAGTACAATTTGATACAAGTGAAGAAAGTTTGTTATTGTAGTTCAAGGCGGTATTAACACACGAGCTGTAGGCAAGGGTGTTGTTGAGCCGAGAACTGCAATAACAAATGTCAACGTGTATCAAACGATGTTTTTCAATACACTTTTGAAGAATTAAAATAAAATAATGTAAAATATTTGTGTCATGAATTATTAAGAGACTATGATTTCGAAAATGTTTGTGTTCTGGTTCGTATGGTTGGTGGTTTTCTATGTATATATAATTAAATATTTCCGTTACGGCACCTTGCACCCTGTGGCCGGCGCCCATGGAACTGGGTAAAAATCGCCATAATATAATTTACCTACCTCGTAGTGGTTGTGATCCCGTTTATTTTCAGTCAGATTTCGGGAAGGGGGGGATAAATCCCAACTATCCCCCCCCCCCTGTATACGTGCCTGATCATCAGGTAACACAGACGAAGGTGGTCCTTCTGTCCTAGATATCGATGTAAATGCACTTAAATATGGACTAGATGTGTGAGGACGTGCGCTTCATATAGAAGTCGTGGGCGTGACGATGACGGGACAGGACCAATTTGGTAGCAAGGACGTATAAGACAGTGGAACTGTCCTAGGAGTTGACGATATTAATGCTTGATTTAACACACGGATAAATAAGGAAGAGAACAAAGTGGATGTGCCAATAAGCGAGAATTATATGGGGGAAGCCTTTGCTGAACAGTGGGACATTAAAAGCAAACCAAAATAATTTTGCAAAGGATTTACTTCCGAACTAGCAAAATGAATGAAGTAGCTTAGCGATGGCAACAACTTTGACCATAATCATAATGACCCGCAAAGGCTATGCTATGCTAGGGGCATGTGGGTTGGACTCTTCACCGCATGTTTAGAGCAGGGCCAATTCCCTAGTGAGTGGAAAAAGGGTCGTCTGGTCCTGCTCAGGAAGCCGGGGCGCCCAGCGGACTCGCCGTCTGCGTACCGGCCCTTAGTGCTGCTGGACGAGGTGGGTAAGCTTTTTGAGCGGATTATCGCTGCCCGCCTCGCCGGCCACTTGTACAGAGAGGGGCCGGATCTGGACGACAGCCAGTTCGGCTTCCGGCATGGGCGCTCCACGGTGGACGCCATATTGCGGGTAAGAGTCCTGGCGGAGGAAGCGGTGTCCCGGGGCGGGGTGATGTTGGCGGTGTCCTTGGACATCTCCAACGCTTTCAACACCCTGCCCTGGAGCTGTATTCGGGAGGCGCTGTGTTACCACAGGGTGCCCCCGTACCTCCGCCGCATTGTTGGGGCTTATTTGGCGGAAAGGTGTGTCACCTACTCGGGACGCGACGGCGGAGGCCGGCGCGACATGTCGTGCGGTGTTCCACAGGGTTCGGTCGTTGGCCCACCCCTGTGGAACATCGGGTACGACTGGGTGCTGAGAGGCGAGCTCCAACCGGGAGTGGCCCTGGTGTGTTACGCAGACGACACGCTGGTCACGGCCCGGGGGAGCTCGTACAGGGAGGCAGCGTTGCTAGCGACCTGTGCGGTCTCACAGGTTGTGGGCCGCATACGGCGCCTGGGCCTGGAGGTGGCCCTCAACAAGTCGGAGGCTGTGGTCTTTCACGGCCCCCGGCGGGCGCCGCCGCCGGGATCACATATTGTGGTAGGGGGGACCCCGATCGCTGTCGAGTCCACCATGAAGTATCTGGGATTGGTGCTCGACAGCCATTGGAACTTCGGCCCCCACTTCCGGCGACTGGCGCCCAAGTTGATGGGCGCTGCGGGCGCGCTTGCAACGCTGCTTCCCAATCTAGGGGGGCCGAGCACCGCCTGTAGGAGACTGTACCTAGGGGTCTTGCGATCCATGGCCCTTTACGGGGCCCCGGTGTGGGCCTCTGACTTGACGGCCGGCAGCATCGCGATGCTGCGGAAACCGCAGAGGGCGATGGCCGTCAGGTCAATCAGGGGGTATCGCAGTCTCCTACGAGGCGGCTTGTGCACTGGCCGGGTCGCCACCTTGGGACCTAGAGGCGAGAGTCCTCGCGTCGCTTTATCGGTGGCGCGAGGAGGTGCGGACGCGGGGCGATGGACCGATGCAGCGAGAGATCGATCTGCGTCGGTCTCAGCTCCGCGAGGTCCTGGTGGCGGAGTGGCGGGACAGGCTTCTACGCCCTACCGCCGGCCTCGCTACCATCGAGGCGATCCGACCGGTGCTCGAGGAATGGCTCGAGAGGAGGCACGGCTCCTTGTCGTTTCGGGCGACGCAGGTACTGTCGGGGCATGGTTGCTTCGGGAAGTACCTGTGTCGCATAAACAGGGAGCCGGACGCTCGGTGTCATCACTGCGTCCACTGTCTGGAGGACACGGCGCGGCATACGCTGGCAGAGTGTGCCGCATGGGAGGAGCCGCGCCGTGCCCTCGTGACAGAAGTGGGAACCGATCTGTCGCTGCCGGCCGTCGCTCGCGCGATGGTCGGGAGCGCAGAGTCGTGGGATGCGGTGATCTCCTTCTGTGAAACGGTCATCTCACAGAAGGAGGCTGCGGAGAGGTTGATAGAGGTGGAGAGCACTCTCCCTACCCGCAGCAGACGAACCGGGCGTCGGCGGAGGGCGGACAACGCCCTCTTCCAGCCCCCCTGAACGGGTCCAGAGGGACGGCGGACTTGGGGAGGTCCGCCGCCCCGCCGAATAACTGGACCCGAGGCGGTGGCGCGTAGTGTTCCGCGCGCGCCCCTACATGACGTCGCGGGAGGAGTACACCTCACTCTCCCCGCAGACCTGAGGAGGCCCGCAGTGGCGGGCCGGCACTAGCCGGGGATCGTGGAAGGCGCACTAGTTCCCATGATCCCCGGTGCAAGTGTGGGAAGGGAACACCGGGGTGGTTTTTAGTCAGTACGAGTCTGACAGACCCCTCCGCTCTCCCCAGGGCGGAGGACATCCATCGAGGATTTTCCACCCCGGCAACAAAAAAAAAAAAAAAAAAAGGGGCATGTGGGTTGAGCCAATCAATAACATACGTAAGACGTTTTCGTTAAAGGAAAATCGGTGAACACTATGGAAGGAACACTACGTGTAAGTGAAGAAGGAAGGTTATGGTCTATTGACCGTAGCCTCGACACTCCAAAACAGCTGACAGTCGACAGCGTTGCAGTGAATGAATAGCGAAAGATCTAGAAAATCGAGAAGTGTAGATTTTACAACTGTTGGGAGATTTTCGCAGTCACCGTTCCGAATATCATTAACAAATTGTATTCTATAGGTCAAGCTACAGAAGTCTTTATTCAGATGGTTGTCCAGGGTACCCAATAGGTGAAATATCCAAGAATTAGGATAACATGAAACATGTTTTTCATAAATTTCTTGCTCTTAGTCTGTTCTTGGACGATAAGGGTCACGAGTGGTCACGGTCAAAATGCTCTGTAATTTTAATTATGTAACAATCATTCTATGGAATAGGTACGTTGAGTTACGTTGACTACTTAGTTACGGAAATGCACAGAAACCATTTATATTCACAGTGTGATATCATCAACGGATGCTGCTGTCATCTAAGCGATTTATTGTTAGCCAACGAGAAGCTAGTATGCCTTCGTTTATAGCCCTAATAAGGATCTAATAAAGATGACCTAATACAGGAAAGAGAAAAGTGAAATTGGCGTTGGTCAATTCCATGGAGAAGAACCGGCAAAAAACTCCATGGTTACTCTTTTCAAATAATTTGGGGTTATTTACTACAATAGTATTATGTTACAGCGATTAGTACTTTAGTAGGTATGGAGAGACAGTATTCTCTCATCACGTAGAATATGGTTGGAAAACTCTCTTAGTGTAACCTTTTCTTAGAAAGAAAGAAAGAGAACGAAAAAGCATTTATCAGCCCGCACAGGACAAAACACATCAAAATTATCAGTATAAAACTTACACAGAAAAAAAACAAATATATATTTAAAAAATAAAAGAAACGAAACTCGTCCTGTACGAGGCCAAAAGTCTCCTATCTCAGACAGACAATGTCCTAATTAATCCGTACTATTAACTTTTATAGTGAGTACAGATGATAAAAACTCTGCCGGCCACTAAAAACGTCACCTTGCCTCGACCTTGGTTTTTACGGACAAGCTGTGGTTCACCAATCAACTGAAACTATGGGACTAAACTAAACTATATTAACTAGCTACTAATATCTAATCTATGAACTATATATTATATGATGACAATATGGTTGATTGTATTGTAGGATTTGGTAACAATTACAGAAAAAATTAAAGGAAGTCGTTTGTCTTCCTATAAATTTTTCACATGTCCATCATGTAGGAGGTTAGGAGGGATAAAACGCATGTGACCATAAAACCGACTTCAAAAAATACAAAAAAGTGAAAAATAACTTTAGCTTCAGAAGTCGTTTAGTTTTTTTGTCACCAACTTCTGAAGCTAAATTAATTTTGGCTTATGTTTAACTTACCACCAGATTTAGTAACAAATAGCAGACAAAAATAGTAAATGATCACCAAAATTAAACTCGCATTTTAATGTAAAATTATAACCAAAGTTTTAACACTTTGCTATCCTATTTAAGCAAAATGAGTCCAAATAAATCATTGTTATCCCAAAAGTAGTAAATGATCACCAAAAGTAGTAAATGATCACCAAAATTATACCAGCGTTTTACGATAAAATTATAATCAAAACTTTTACATCTTGCTATCCTTGCTATATTTTTTGGAGTCAGTTTAAGTAAACTGTAAAATTGTCAAATATGTTATATTGTAATATCTCTAGCGATATTGTTAAGTCTCGAATTATTGTCAAATGAACATACTGCTTACAACAAAACGCATTATTTTTCGTGAAATGCATGCGATAGTAGTCAACTTACGCGGTGTGTAGGGAAGGCCCCCCCTTGCCCAGTGGCACAACTCTCATGAAAAGATAATGCACCATTCCTGAGAAATACCGATTAATAAAACATAACCTTAAAACACTTTATATTCCCCCTAAAAAGCGTAGTCGACGGAGCCCCGCTTCGCGGGGCCCCTATTTCCGAGTGCAAGGTTTAAAGGAACCTAACTAACCTATCGGGGGGGTGCCCCAAGTCCCGATTATGGGGCAGAGATACTTCCGTATGTTCAGTTGACAATAATTCGAGACATTACAATATCGCGAGAAAAAACACGTTATATTGTAATATAACGTGTTTGACAATTTTACGGTGACAGACATAACCATCATAATACTTTATTTGATAATAAGCCTACATTTTATGGCAATCACAGTGATTTATTTAGGCAAAAATAATACATTAATTTGGTCGTCAAGATTTGGTGATCATTTACTAAATTTGGTGGTCGAATACAATTTAAAGTGGAGTCGTGACTAAAATAGCTGGTACTATTGTATTTTTAGACTTTATTTTTCTGGTGTTAAGTAGATATTTTTGGTTACGAAACTAAGGGTATCAAAGCATTTTATGGTGGTCATTATATTTATCCCCATTAATTTTTCATGTTTTTGTGTTTTTTTAAGTCGGTCTTATTTTTTGCAAAAGACGTTTTAATTATTTTACACTTTTTAGTGGTTCACATGTGCTTACCCCTTCACAACGTACCGGCGTGATGTTATGTAATGAACTGGTGAAAACAATAGACTCAGCAATCCCAGTCCATTTGCTATCATTTATTGAGGAGTTCCGTTGGTTATCTCCGAAGTTCTTCATCTGATCTTCACCAAATTGATTTTGACGTTGTTTTGACTACTCTTCCAAAAACTACCCAAATCGCTTCGAGTGTGTCTATAAAATTTTAAGAGTTCTCTCTGTTTCTCCAAGATTCCATCATCAGATCCTGACTTTATGAGTATGGGATCACCTGGGAAGTATACCCTTTCAACAAAAAAAAAAAAATCCAAATCCGTTTAGCCATGTTCGAGTATCGGGGAACATACTTACATAAAAAAAAGATTCCGACAAATTAACCTTCTCCTTTTTGAAGTCGGTTAAGAAGAGTGAGGGACATACATTTTGATGGATGGGGGGAGAGGAAAGCCAAAGAAAAGATGTATGGATTCTGTGAAGAATGATATGAAAGAGAGAGGAGTAGGTAAATGATGCCGTGACGTCTGACAGGAGTACAGAATCCTGGAACTCGTGTGGGAAATGTAAACACGTTCAATATTCAACACTAGCTGCCCCACGCAACTTCGTCTGCGTCACATAAGAAAGAAAAAGCTAAGGGAATAAAATTTCCCCCGATTTTGTAACATTTTTCATTCCAGCCGGTAGTTCTTGAGATTAGCGCGTTCAACCAAACAAACTCTTCTGCTTTATAATATTAGTACAGATTTTTGTTCGCTCGCTTCCGATTCGACAACTCGTATATCTGTCTTCTTCTGGCATTACGAAAACGACCGAGATAGACATACGACTTCCCGGATCGGAAGCGAGTCGAATGGTTGTGATTGTGAATAGGGGGCCCAGATCTCATTTAAGTTGGAAACGCCAAGAAAGCCCGCGAATTCAAATTGTCTAACATTTGAAATAGGTTTGAATTTTGCGGGTTACGCTCCTGAAGACGAAGTTTTTGACATAGTGGCCCTATAAAGAAGAAAAGGCAGGAGACCAACTTAATGCAAAGGCCAGGAGCGTATGGTAATATATATGTCACCGTAAAATTGTCAAACACGATATATTGTAATATCTCTAGCGATATTGTAAACTCTAGAGAGTTATTGTCAAACAAACATACTGCTTTCAGTAAAACGCATTTCCGAGTGCGGGGTTTAAAGGAACCTAACTAACCTAACCGGGGGGGGGGGAGGGGGTGCCCCAAGTCCTGATTATGGAGGCAGAGATACTTCCGTATGTTCAGTTGACTATACTTCGAGAATTTACAATATCGCTACAGAAATTACAATCTAACGTGTTTGACACAATTACCTAGGCAGGTAGCTGTACGTTATCCAGCTATGACGATCCAATTCATTAAAACATAATAGGAGTAAGGTCATGCCAGAGTACATTTTATCAAAGAGTAATGACGAATTAGTGATGCTTTATTAGCGTTACCGTGGATTGTGCCTCACTTGGAATGAGAAAGTTTGCAAACTTGTATCCAAAACTACTAATTTATTTGTTAAAAATTAAAATAAATTGGACCTACAGCACAGATGACAGTCCTACATTTAGGTACATTACTAAGTAGGTTGGCATAATTAATTGAATGAAAACACATTTTTGTCCTTATATAAAACAATCCGTCTATTAAACTTAGGTAAGTAATAGATATTCTCACCACAGCTGATAAAAGACCCATGCCTTAAAATAACCCAAACCTTTATTAATTCACAAATTACAGGACATTTTTCAGACCAAAGAATCCGTTGAAATATGGATCTGTGCCCGAATGGCAATAAAGCATGTAAAGCCAAGTCAGAGGCCCTTGGGTGGCCCCTCAGATCCTGCCTGTCCCTCCTCTCCTCTCCCAGCGACGCGGACGCCCGAAGCCGAGGCCCGTACCCCGCAGTGGACAG
The DNA here is from genome assembly GCA_916618015.1 of Xestia c-nigrum. Taxonomy (NCBI): domain Eukaryota; kingdom Metazoa; phylum Arthropoda; class Insecta; order Lepidoptera; family Noctuidae; genus Xestia; species Xestia c-nigrum. The sequence goes on along the minus strand of OU745245.1, from coordinate 3,073,037 downwards.
TCGCTTAGTTCGTAAATTTATCGCCCTGGCTGCAGGCCACACACACTCAAGGCACCCACAAGACAGTCCGGTTAAGCAGACGAAAACCTCTCCAGGTTGAACTGCGAGATGACATATCGAAAAAAAGGCCGCTGTGGACGGCATAAAATTCTGACACCAGGTTATAAGCACTAAAACGATAATCGACTAACGATTTAAAAAAAAAGGCAAATGGCAAGACAAAGGTTTATCAATTCGCGGCTGCGGGTCTATTCGAAAGAGATACCGTGGGCCCGTGGCCCCGGAACATGAAGGGCGAGGAAGGAACATGGATGGAGTTTTGGTTAGTAAAAGTGTGACACTCCGTCCCACTCCGCCCAGAGCGGGAGAGTCATTTGATGATTTCCCATCCGAAAAAAACAGTTATGCACTAAAAACGGTTTAAAAAAAACCTGCCAAGAGCGTGTCGGGCCACGCTCAGTGTAGGGTTCCGTAGTTTCCCGTGCGTCACAATAAGGTCCATGTTCACCAAGAAGATGACAGACTGATTATCTAAAACAGCTGTTTAAAACGCATTTTTGTATGGGAACTTGTCACAGTGACAGCTGTTTTCAGATAATCAGACGGTTATCTTTTCGGTGAACATGGACCTAAGTGTTCAATCCAATTCGATTTTAATTATTCTGTTTTTGTTTGAAAAAAGATACGTTCAGGATAATAAAATATATAAACGAAGTTAAAAAAAATGCTTGCATATACGATTATACTACAAACTTAGCCCAGAAATTATTTTGTACAACTTTTTGTCTTTTTTGTACAAAAACTGTTGAAATTATTGACATTATCAAAAAAATATATCAGTAAATCCCTATTCATTTTTAAATACTTTTCCAACAATAATACATATCACACGTTAGGGTTGAAATTAAAAAAAATCACTTCCCACTTTACATATAGGGGGGCTACCCTAATAATTTGTTTACCACTTTGTCGGCGTGATTGATACACATATTGGTACCAAATTTCAGCTTTCTAGTGCTAACAGTCACAGAGATTAAGCGAGGACGGACAGACGGACGGACAGACAGACAGACATGACATGTTCCTAGTTGACTACGGAACCCTAAAAAGGCAAATGGCCTCGCCCCTTTTATTTTAAACTAAACATAACTGTTTACTAACATGTACTACCTGGTTATGTAGGTACTTTATGTAGGTAACTGCTTCCTGCCTAACCTTTCGAGGAAAATAGTCGTGATGTTATGATTGATTCACTAAAATTATTCAGTCTTTTACCTGTAATTATGTCACTGTTAAAAACCCGTAAACGAGTGGAGCATTACCATATGAAGAATAGAAAATTATACTTCTAGAAAAACAATGACACAGTGAGTTGGAAATACAACTGCTGTTCTACTTATTGTGTTTAGTAACTTATAGAAAACATGTACCTACCAACGCAGTCGATAAGAAACGAAATTTTGAACTAGTTCTGAAAAGTGTTTAGATAATGACGAACACATTTTTAATTGACTTCACAGCAATTTAGTGTTTCAAAATATGGAGGCTTCGATGCATCGTAAATAAAAATGTGACATAAACAGACGTATAAAAGTCGTTAACGAAGGAATTATGAATTAATTTCTCAGTAAATAGTAAAGGTTAATAAATTTTAAAGAGTTAGTCCGATAAAATCTTGTTGGTTAGCTGTAAAATAGTAGGAAAATTGGTGTTAATATAGTGACTTACTCAGAGTTATACAAGTGTTTGAAAGCAGTGCACGTATTTTTGAGGTCAAGTGTCCAGCCTCAACGTGTTACAGCATTTCAATTCAGACAAGCGACGTAATGTAAAAAATCATTGCCAGGCAGGCTTTTAAAAATAAATTGAACGAACCCTTTATTTCACAGTCACATTCAGATTGACAGTACCTAAATACCCACAGGAGCATGTAAGTTTGATTTTATTTTATCAGCTTAGTTTAAATGTGTAAGTAACAGATATTACAAAAAATAGAAAATGTTGAAAGTGAGAGAACTATTTTCATATGATTATTTTTCGACATGCATGATTTAGTTATTTATTAAAATATTTTATGCTCACCGTAAAATTAATTAACTGATACGCGATATAAACGGAGAAAACGGCCATTATATACCTATAAACACAACATTTCTATTTATTTCCAACACTGCCCGGAAACTGTGCCGTTCCCGCCTCTAAAAACGTTCCTTTTCATTTGCATCCGGAGATAGCCTATTTTATGATTCTAAAATTATCATTTGCCTTCTTTATTTCTTCTTCTTTTCAGAAGAAATACACTTCCTATTTAGTATTTATTGTCATATTGTCTAAGATGAGCTATAGTAATTGTGCGGTGGATCGCACAATGCACCTTGCCTTCACCCCGGCTTACGTTCCGATTCCGACATTGAAACAACGTTTTTTCACATTGCGGATCTGTCGCTATAATTCGACCAATTTATATATTCCTCTTGCAGTTCCAACTACAATAAAGTGCAATGTACTCTCGGAGTGGGCCGTATGCCATTGTTTTGTCCGGCAAAACGTTTGGTTTACTTCGCGAACCGTCAGTCGTGTATCGCCGCAGCTGAGATTGACAACCAGTGTTGACGTGCGCGCTAAATTTACGACTACGAAATGTCATCTAATATAATTAGCGATAAATATGCAAACGATACGAAGTTGAATAGTTTTAGTGCGTTTACTGATAAGAATTTGGCGCCAATAAACGGGAGGTATAGATCGAAAAGTTTGTCGAGTGATAAGTTGAATAAAACGAATGCGGATCGAGCAGCGATATTGGAAGACATTGAGGACCATCATGTTTCAGAGAAGTCCGAGACTCCAGGCTGTCTAGTCGGTAGCAGAGTCTCGGAGCAAGGAGGTCACAATAATATGAACGGGTGAGTTTATTGTTTACGAAATACTGGTGACATAAATTACATTCATTCGAATTTCAAACAATCACCGTGACGGCCTCTGCTCTCGCTCTGACACAATTTTGACGTGCGACTGTTGTTTGTTTACCTACTTCTAACTACAAGTTTGACAGATTTAAACGAAAATTTAAATGATAATAAAGTCGTTTGCTGAAGTCACAACTAGGATATTTGGGATAACATACTACGTATCGAATTATAATTTTAAATGCCCACATACATAATTAACAAAACGATAGTACAATTATTTATTTCAGAATTGGTATGTAAGGTCTTGAGTTTTAAATATAAGTTAAAAAGTTAATTTATTCTTCAAATACTCACTGTGTTTGCTAGGGGTGTTCCTAATGTCATTGTAAGCAATAATAGCTACCTGGACCTAGTAACTTTTCTTAGGTACTTAATTACATAGCATTCGTTACACAAATTAATTAAAAATAATTATCTTACTGAACAGTCACACTGTAAAGTATGTACCTATTTGTTTAATTTGTATTTTATTGTAAAACAGGTCAGATTTTCACATTATCCATTTTTGTGCTAGTAAGTTTATTATTCAACTATGAAGAAGTTTATATATAAATCACTATGAGACAACAATGCCTGGAGATGTACATACTTACCTATTATATTAATTCTTTAATTTTCATTAACTACCACAACAATAGCAAAAATAATATATTTAAATGTTTTTTTATTTAAGTAGTTTAATTAAGAAATATATAAAAATTTAATAAGATTTAGAGATTTATTTTAAAATTTGATAATTTAAACAAGAATAGTAAGCAACAACAATACTTATAAATAAATTACCTATGTTTTTTTTTTCAAAATACCAAGATACTTTAATTTGATTAGAGCTATTACATATGTATAGGTATTACCTATTATTTATTAAACTATTTTGTCCCTCCACTCATAGCTTTCCATTAGTTCCAATAAATGACCTAGCCAATTTCCCACAAATTTGATAAATTAAGACTTAGGTTTGTATTTTTAATAAACAAACAATCAGAAAGTTTACTGTGTTCATTATTATTGTGTTAAAATACAACAGATATGCTGCTGAGATAAACGGGATCCTGTTAACTTTATCTTGGTGAAGCTCATCTTGCACGTAGAGCATATTATCTATACCCATCAAAAATTATCAGTAGGTGCTTGACATAATGACATGATTTTTTTTGTATTACCTACATAAACAGTCTTGTACTTCTGTCTGTCAATCACTATAATATCATGAAAATTGATTTATAAATACCAAATGCATAACTAAACTATTGTTTTGTAAGAATACAGATTTGTTTACGAGACAGTAAAACTTGTTATTATTAGGTAATGTTCATCTATAGGTCCGGCAGGTAATAACAATAGCTACTCGTAATGAATACATGTTTTCTTAATTACTATGAATCACACTTGGGATATTTCATTTCTACAACAAGCAACAACATTTTGAACAATATTTTTGTACAATTTTATGAACAAGATAATTAAAAAAAATACCCTAAGCTCAAAAAGCACAACTAAGCCACTTTTCAAGTTTCTGGATGTAAAAAGAGTACATCTGACTTCTAGTTGTCAAAGGTCACATAGATGTGGCTTTTAATTGAGTAGTGCCAATGGCCCATACTTGTCGCTCCCGAGTTCATTTCATCTTGGCAAAGCAAAAGAGCATATTTCCAGATAAATATCTCAGTAATTTATCATAAACAATAATCTGACATTCACGGTAAGCCTTTCATACGCATCAAATAGATGAGCACTTCACAATTGTAGCAATGCACTTATAGGTATACCTTCAAATTCATCATTGAAGTAAAGTGATAGTGCTATCAGACAATTCAATTCAAGAACATTTAATTGACAGATAATAATCAATTACTATTTATGTTATCTTTTACTGACAAGTGTTATAGTTGCTATGATTTAAGTGCTTCAATTGACCTCTTGATGGCCTTCAATTATGTTTTCTTTTTCGTAAATGTCAGATTGTTCTAAATATTACTTTTATTTTTCATGAATGCTGCTGAAAGTTACGAGACATTTAAATGTAAGAAAATGTATGAATTAAAATAGTTTATTGGTAGAACAAGTGTAGGTATTAACAAAAAAAATGTGATTGGATACTTCTTTTAGGCAGATAGTGCCTGTGTTATGAGCATAATTATAACTATACCCATTGTTTGAATAAACCCCTCATTCCAATAATATCCTAATTATTGCATCACATAAATTGCTATGGCTAGAGGAAATTGGCAAGTGTATTATTAGTTACTTAAGACAAGAAAAAATAAATACTTCACGAATGCGAGATATGGATCACTAAATTGTATAAACACAGTATTTATAAGTGTTTGGGGCAATGCTTAATAATAGTCTATAATAGGGTTTGAAGAAACTAATTGTTGCAAAGTAAGTAAGTTTGCAAGGCTATTGCTAATTTAAAGTACCTACCTACCTATTTATTACCTATAAGAGTATATTTTCGTCAAGTACCCTACTCAATTTATTCACTTGAAGAAGTCACCAATTTTATTATTATTTACAGGCAAAGTTTTCAACATACTAAATCAGTAAGTAATGTAAAACTAAATAAGCTGTAAGTTACTCGTAGGTATGTTTATAAATATGTTGATTTTATTCATGAATTTTAAACAATAATAACTTGGCATCGACACCACACAGTAGGTACTACCTAAATACTAGGTACAAATGGTACAATAACTTATGCTAGCACGGCAGGCTGTGCTGGAGCGGCCGCTACAGGTGCTGAAAATCTCAAAATTCTCAAATGGCGCAAATACCTAATTTAATAGTTATGTGTTTGAACTGTTTGGGGTTGAAACACTAGGATGTGTTCCTAATTTTTCGAGATATCACATTGCCATCCAATATGCTAACACAGCTACAGTTACTACAGTTTTAGTGCTACAGTTTTGAAATTTAAGTTAGACAAGACTCTAAAACGTATTTACCACTGTTTATGGTCTTGTTTACAATTATGGGGATAAGTTATGTCACTTTGTTTAATTTAGGTTTTCATGTCAATGTTTTGTGTCAATTACATACAACACAACAAGAACTTGACGCCGTTAAAGTATCAAATTTTTAGAACAATATAGTAAATTATATGCTTATCTGTGACCCAGTTTCTGAATTGTTTATGTGTTTAACTGTCTGTTTTATAATGTTAGTAATAAAATAGAAAAGGCGATTGCAATAGAAGTTAATCCAACCTAAGACATGTATAAAAGGACTGGTCCTATGAAAGATTCTTAAAGATCAAAAAAAATAATATCCGTTTTGTGGATTCATTAAGCTGAAAATATACCTACTTAGTTAGCTTGTATGTTAAATCTCTTATCGTCTGCCAATTATTGTAAGGAAAAAAAGTTTTATTTAGCCAAATCGATGTACGTGCGGCATGTAGGTAGGTACGTATTGATAACATGGTATTTTGAACCGTGCAACTAAGATTTTTTACAATGTTGTTGCAAAAATATCTGCAAGCTAAACAGGGTGAAACTAGAGAGAGTAAAACTTGGGACCTACAAATTATCCATATTTTACGTAAGAGACTTTTTGACGGTTGGTTATCGCAGGACCCAATATACCTAATACCCTGAGAAATCAGAACAAGGCCTCCTCTTATTCATCCAAACTTTTGTCTGAAATCTCTTGCATACAACTTTTAAGATTTGTCACTTAAATATCTTTCAGCTGTGCGTTAGTTCAGCAAACTGAATTTATAAACAATTTATTCAATAGAGAAGTTCAATCACTCATTTGCTGTATTCCAAACGAAATCCAGTCATCTTACTGTTTGCCACTATTCTTTAGTTTCGTAATCTTGTATTAAACTATAAATCTCCAAAACGTTCTCCGAATATTTACATAATGACGTATCAAGTCCACTATTATGCCATAGAACGAAAACATTGATATACTTTACGGTTTGATACATGGATCATTTGTTGAACCTCTTGCGTAGCAGATTGAATAATAATAATTGAACGTACTGGGTTACTGATCTGTTTATCGCTCTAATTTAAAAAGATGTCACGGTCAGTGCTATTAAAATCATGATGTAGTGTAGGTACCGTATCTTTTTGTTCGACTGCACTGCACCAATAACAGCAACGACAGTAGGAACAATAGAAATCTATTGGCGATAGCCCGTAATCCTGACCTTTACCAAGAATGAAAACTTTTGAATGTGGATGCTGTTGTAAGTAGTTGATGTTACTTTCATGAGAAGAACCCATTCAATTATTTAGAGCACTGTTACCTAAATAATTCTGTCTAAAACTATTCATATTGGCAGTCGCTCCATATGAAATACTGGTATTTAGCTACATCCAGTTAGACTAGAACCCGATCCTAATATAGATGATGAGTGTCCAAAACTTATTTTACTGTATTGCCGCTGCTGTGAAGTCCCTAATCAGATCAAGTTGTGGAAAATGATGCATTCGGGCAATAGTTGAAGAGGATCTTGAAACAAAGACTTGAGTTTTTTAATGGGACCTAATCTGTTATTACCACCGTACCGTGGGTGGCTGTTATCATTATCCTAACGTGCAGCTAGCCAAGGGTCGTTGCATGACGATCATTATAATGTCAATATTTGCATCTGAGCAACGTTCAATTTGCGTGCTACCGATACGCCAAACAGTTTCAATTATGATAGATTTATCGTCTCTATGTTGATCGTTCTATTGTTTTGCTTATAATAACAGTATATTGTTTTCCAATTCAGATTCTATACGCCTAAGAACATTCTTGATAGTGAATTGTTTTCCGGAGTACCAACTAAGTTAGGTTCTTTCTCGATCGTCTTTGCAGACATGGCTCAATTTAAAGGTGATAAAACCTGAGACGATACACATAATTCATTTGTTTTACTCCTAATGAGAAATGGAAACTCATCTAGAGGATATAAAAAGTTAGTTATGAGTCTCGATTTCTATGTGAAGTAGAAAGTTTACCATCGGAAGTAAGTAATACTGCTCATGCTCATTCTATATGTGTATGGGGCGTGAATTGTGCCGGTATGAGTAAATGTGTGGTTGCTCCGACCGCAATGCTCGATGTCGTAAATATCTGCACTTTATTGGCTAGATAGAGTTACTAGGAAATACTGCACATGCTTCAAATGTGCTGATTGATGTACCTTTCATATATTATTGTTATAGACAAATGGCAAACCGGGAACCATTTCCTAAACAGCTCTGTTTTAGGAATTGGATTTTTCGTTTAAGTTATTCATTCCATCATTTTAAGTTCTATCTTGTCTTTGGTCTCATATATTATCTTAACAGAATCCCATGCAAGAAAATTATTTAATCAACATATTATTATGTACGGTGACAGACGGATTTTTACATGTTTTTCGCACGTACTAACATGAGATCATAAGACAGCTGTTTGCTCGTCTTCCTTTGTTCTTTAAAAATGGCACACATCACACAGAACGTCTCCAATAAGGCATTGTTTACTTAAAAACTTTTGAATACTAATACTTCTGAATGGTATGTTTTGGACGGTGATAATGATCGTGAAAATAGAATTTTCACGCCAATACATCATAGGTGTTAAAAATATTGTCCATTTAAGCAGTTTTGAATATTACCACCTACAGTCTAAACAGCTGAACTAATGTTCAAATAATACGTAAGACGATTCCATCCGAAATGGAAATCAAAAATGGCGAAATGCCTTTTTCGGCAATAGTAAAAAAAACTATTATTACCTAGTTCTCTCCTTACAAGTCATCATTATCAGAAAACTTACCTACATCATCAGGCTACCCATAGATGATTTACCATAGATAGAATATCTTTTATTCACGGTATGAAATAACTTCTGAAAATTTCGTTTGGACAAACTATCAGAAACTCAAAATTATTCATAGGATAAAACCGACTTCGTGCAAAAGTTTGGCCGATCTCGCCCTAAATTACGAGTACCTTGCATAAGCCATCATAACACGTCGTAGAATTGGTTAACCGCTGTCATAGTGAATTTTGACTCAATGTCGCACCTTTTCCAGAAAGCCTTTCCAACGTGCAACTACGGTACTACCTACTATGTGTAACCACCTTCAGCTCATAGAGAGGATTTCAATTCGCAGCCCAGTCTTTTAGGATACCTAGCGTCTCTTCTGTTCCACGACTAGCTTGTCCTGGAGACACAAAGTCGTTTCTTTCAACAATTAGGGCTTTCGCACACTAGAGACAAGACTGTCTTAAGACAGACTATTTTCTACTTGTGTGCGAGCGAGACAGACTAGTTAATCCATTTAGTAATGACAGTCTTGTCTCTAGTGTGCGAAAGCCTTAACGTTTATAGTTCTTCTCAGGGCCGAACTTGTCAATACTGCCATCACAATTATAATCAGTATTTGCATTTATTTTTCTTACTTCTTCACGGCAAGCTAGCACATTAGTAGTATTGTATTAGCTGTGTCCAACGAGGTCAACAACAGACCCTTAAATTATCAGTTCTAATGTCATAAGTATGAGGTTAATTAAATACTTGGCTATCGCGATGGGTACTTTGTACTTGATTGAGGACATTACTATTCTATGTGACACGAATATGATAGTGAATATTTACATACACATCGGTCTTTATGTCATCTAGTTGTTTGACATGTTTGGTACTTCTGAAGAAGCCAGTTCAAATCTTGTCATAATTCCAATGCCTAGCTGTCCATTGTCATTGATTCGTCCATCATCATCATCATAATTATCATCATTATCATATCAGTCGAGAGACGTCCACAACGTAACCCCTAAGAATTGCCAAACTTAAGTGGCACAGCATAGCAGGGCACATTGCTCGCAGAACGGATGGCCGATGGAGCCGAAAAATTCTGGAGTGACCGCGAACCGAAAGAGGTTGCGTTGGAAGGCCTCCCACTAGGCCGACCGATAATCTGCTGAAGGTTGCTGGGATCCGCTGAATGCGAGACGCACGGATGAGACCGGTCAATGTGGCGACATTTGGGGGATGTGCCTATGTCTGGACAGTGGAGTCGTCTTTATGTTTTTTTCATTGTTCTTTAATTTTTATAGAATACGGTTAAATGAACCAGAACCTTAAATTTTATGGAATACGGTCACACAAATATTTTTTCATTGTTATGAAATGCGGTATCAATTAAGACGTTCTTTAATGAATGTTGACGAGTTAGAACATGGTCACGATCACGCCTCGTCAATTAAAATAGCATGTGTTTCACACAATTACTTATATAAACGTGTAAAGTGTGATAGGCGCTAATTATACACTGATTACGTTTCTACACGATAACTGTCTGCACCTTGATGGACAATTTGAATTTGATTTGTTTCTGCATGGAATAGAGGTCGCAGTAACTTACTAGGTACTAGCAGCTCAACGTTTTGTAAATCTCGATGTGGATGTGTGTGTTTTTGGATGTGGTATTTAAAGTAAATCCGAAACGACTACTTTTGTAGAGTTATTTCTGCTTTGCTTTTTTCCACATTGTCCTCAATCTATTTATGTCTGTGCGGGAATCTACGAAAGAGATACCGCGGCCCCTGAATACAAAAGGCTACGAATGGACATGGTTGGGTTTTAGTCAGGAAAAGTCTGGCACTCCCTTGCGTTCCACCCAGAGCGAGCATTTTATGGTTTCCCATCCAATCAAATGTACCGTAGGCATAGGTTGGTCACTATGACCGTGTCTTCCTCTGTCTGGAGGACACCCCGTGGCATACGCTGGCCGAGTGTGCCGCGTGGGATGAGCCGCGTTGTCACCCAGTACTAACTAGGTTGCAGAGGTCAGATATGCAGTCGCTCCATGTAAAATACTGTTATACGGCTGCACCCGGTTAGACTGAAAGCCGACCCCAACATAGTTTTGGGAAATAAAAAAAATGTCTTGTACGTTCGGGGTCTAGGACTCAAGGGGGCTAGACCCCGAACGTTCAAGACAAATGTCATGGATTATACCCTTGTTTTCTTTATCACTCATCATCATCTGCCTAGCCTTTTCCCAACTATATTGGGGTCGGCTTTACATGGAGCGACTGCCTATCTGACCTCCACAACCTAGTCAGTACTGGGAGTACGATACCACTTAGTACGACTAGTTGTCAGACTTTTTTTTCTTTATCAGTGTCTTGGATTTTTTCTTTCCGCTACGCCAGGCGTTGGACAAACATGTTCCCCCTTCGTAACCTGTCCGAAAGTCGGTAGATAAATAATAATCGTCGATTATTTGTATAATCCGGGCAGTTTAATGATAAGATAGGCAACGTTGTCACGTAAAAATGTGGTTCTGTATGCTAAAGACCGCAGCGTTGCTATTTATACTTGAAAGAGTGAAATAGTAAGGAACTTTAAATAGAAAGTAAAAAAGTACAGGAAAAAAATAGGTTTAGACACTAGACAGCCTCATCTAGACGAATTGGCAGCCAAATTGTAGGGCCCTTAGCCATAACTGGCGAATCTTCGCAAATTCATTTTGTGTTGGTGGTAGCCTCGCTTGAGCTACTTATTGTGCACATGGCCCATGGGTGCACGGAACCATGGAAGACCTACTGTGGGATAATAAAACAATAATTACATTACATAAAGTGTTACTTTCACATTTCACGTTACTATTACATAAATAATTAGGTGTTACAACGTTTTACGACGAGTACTATCAATACTACATAATCCGTACGATAAATGATAAAAAGATATCGAATTTGTAAATTAATTTTAGCAGTGCAATCTTTTGAAAAACAATTCTAAAATTGTTTATCATCATTAATCACTGTGTCACCTACAAAAAAAATAGAGAATATAACCCTGTTTCTGCTTACTCAAATATTTTTGTGACAAATCAGCGTCATTTCATACCATATGTTCTCAAAGCATTTGATTCCATTGTAACTATACCCTCAACTCTAAAATCAGTTTGAATACGACAATATTTACATAGCCACGGTTCCCGCCGTATTATTTCTATTATCAGTAAGTTGGTAGTTGCACTTATCTACCTACAATTTGTGCAGGGAGTGGTTCATTCGATGTTCCGAGATAACGATAGTAGTAATAGCTATTAGATTTAAATTAGTACTCACCCGAGGACGCTACTAATATGACAGCTTGACGTTCCATTTACTCTCTTTCGTAAAATAATTGGATTTTGTGATAGAATCAGTGCTGTGTAGTGATCTATTTGGAGCAAAATGACAGACACGAAACCTTTACTGCAGTAAGTTTTGATTCTTATGTTAATAATTGCGAAGGATGAAAAGGTCGCGTTATTATTAATGTTTTAACGTGAAATATAATATGCAATGTGAGTAATCGGATCTTGAAACAGCTGCACTATTTGTTTAGTTTGTCATTACAACCATAGCACATTGTTATGGTGGTCTGGTTCAATCTTTAAATCACCAACCTACATTCATAGACTTTTTCCCGTAAAGAAAAAAATTAAAACTGTTCTGCAGTACACTGCATGCTTTGTATCGACGTCATCAAATCAAATCATTTATTTGCCATGAATGTAGGTTACATTAAAGTACAGGTGGAATAGAATGGAGTGAGCCATGTAATCGCCATCGTGAATGAATTGTTAGTTTCTTTTCAATCTTGTCATTTTCTCTATTGAATTTGTAACTCCGTGCTACGTCATTGCTGCTTAAGACTAGTGTTACCACTGATTTGCTTGTACTGTGTCTGTTGCTATGTTGTTTTTAGTATACCATTTACTACAGCCTAACCTCATCACTGTCCATCACTCTCTTTTTGTATCAAGCCTAAAAATCATTAAGTATTAAAATATCAATGGATGTTACGCGTTTCGTTGTTTACCCGTCTAATGACCTCGGCTCGTTTACTTTTCAATCCTTGTATGTAATGTCTATTAGATAAGTGTCGTATTTACTCTACACAATATCTGAATGTTACCTTTGAAATTATTGTTGTTGCTCCTTAATTCAACTTCAGCAGAATTGATATTGGGTATTGTTAACACGTAGTTTTTTCTTGATTGGATATATTTTGTCTTATATCTAACGGACTAGCCAATACTGCCCCACTGTTGTGCAATAACTTCACATAATGACCTCCTCCCTTTTCCACGCAGTTCTGTGTCAGACGGTCTTTTGTAAGATTCAAGCTCGTCCTGGCATTTTCGCCTTCGTTTGCTTCTCCTTCTATCGCGTGGTTAGTTTCTTTATGCCGCCCAATGGGCGTCTGACTTGGTTATTTAAAAAAAATACCTGTCAGGCATGCTGGTCTGATCTGCCGTCTACTGCCCACCCACCACCACCGTGTACCTTTGTCATATTTCTAGGTAAATAGGTATGTATGAGAATAGATAGTAGACTGGCACAGGAACGTGGAGATTGGCAGAAGAAAAGAGGCGCCTATACCCTGCAGTGGGTGAATTCAGGCTTTGGATGATAATGATGAATAAATGAATGAATGAGTAAGCAGCATTTAATTTGGTGAATAACAACACGTGGCCTTAGTTTAAGCTTATTTTTGACAACGTTTTTGATAAGATGAACTTCTTATCTCATGTTAGGATTATTGTTGTTTAGCTAATTTTCCGTGATGCCTACTTCTTGTGTTATTTGGTCAAGAGCACCAAACGTAACAAAGTCCGTGTCTAAATAAATGTAAAGACCACAACTAGATATTATTAATTCCGCTACCGTTCCCGGTATCTTTGTATTGGAAAAGTCTGTCGTCATTAATGTTATACAAATCTAAAGCAAATAAATAAGGTTGTAAACAAGTGCCGCATTAGTTGTGCCAAAAACTCAACTTAACTTCCACCATCTTCTTTCCTGCTTCATCATCATGATCAACACAACAACGAGAGAGAGAGAGAGAGTACTAGCATTTGATTGTACTCTGTTTTATTTCGGGTTGGTGTAGCTTGCATTTGCTTCTGCCATTCTTCTCTGTCGCCGTGGACCCCTTTTTAAACATGTCGTATTTCACACTGTCCATGCATCATTTGCTTAGTCTTAAACTTAACTTCACACTCAATTTATACTGTGAAAACATTACACACGAAGACGTAGCCGTACCATCTCGTTGCAATAATTTGTAATCCATCATCTCGAACACGATGAATGGAATGCATAAATAGTGATTGTGTCAAATAATCATTGTGATTATTTTAACAATATACTATTGTCATTGACAACCAATGCCAGGGCCTCGATTCTGCTATTACAATAGTGTCAGAGTATTCGATAATTGATTTCATAATGATCAAGTTCTGTCAAATTTTGACTAGTTTGTTAATTCTACTATCATAATGACGCCATTATGACTTCTCAATGAACAACCACTGACACTCCATTGAAAGAAATGTTATAAAATATTAATCTCGTATATGAAATCTGGCATGAATAAATGTTCGCATTTAGTAGTAGATTTCGAAAATCATTTGTACTAAGGGTTTTATAATAATGACAATACGACAATGCCAATGAGACCATTGACGGACCATTGTGAATTTAGCAGATTACGAACTTTAAGCAAAATGACAATGGGATGAGAATGGAATCGTGTTGGAGTGACAAATTTATTAAAATAGCGGAATTAGGCCCCTGACAGGCGGTGTTTCTACTAAAGTCAACTGAAGTGACATTAACATGATGCCCATTAATTAGATGACTTGATTGATAGGTTGCAGCTTGCAGCCTAAAGACGTCATAGATTTAAAAATGAACGTCTCTTCACCAAATGTGGTATTTGCATATTATTGTGTGAATTGATGGTTATTTAGGAATATTGTTAACACCTTTACTTTAGGCCCGTCGGTCAACGTTTTGTGACTGATACTCATAGGTAACCTAAAGATGGTCTCTGCTAATCAGTCAATATAATGTATGAAACTGTGCTAACATCATCATCTTCCTGCCCTTGTCCCATTTTATTTGGGGTCGGCGCAACACGTTTTCTTCTTCCATTCTCCCCTGTCAGACGTCACGGCATCATTTACTCCTTTCTCTTTCATATCAGTGTTTACACAATCCATCCATCTTTTCTTTGGCCTTCCTCTCCCTCTCCATCCATCAATACTAATGTCCATCACTCTTTTAGTCACATGCGTTTCATCCCTCCTCATTACATGTCCATACCAAGCCAAACGACTTCCTTTCAATTTTTCAGTCACAGGTGCCACTTTCAAACTTCCTCTAATATATTAATTCCTTACTTTATCCATTCTTGTCACTCCACACATCCACCTCAACATTCTCATCTCCGCTACATGCAATCGTTTTTCATCCATCTTCTTCACAGCCCAGCATTCTGATCCATACAATACGACAGGTCTAATCACGGACTTGACTTACTCACCAAATGTCTTTATTTGCAGACGACAGCGCAGTTATATATAATAGTGGTAGTGTTAGTGAAATAGAAAATGACATTAACGCTAGTCTGGTTACGATTATTGAATGGTTAGAAGCTAATAATCTTAAAATTAATCTTAGCAAAACTACAATTATGAACTTCAAAATTAGACATAAAATACAACCACAATTCCAAACAAAATTTAAAGCAGATCCAATACTAGAATCTAAGGTAACAAAATTCCTTGGAGTACATATTGATAACGATATGTCTTGGAAGACACAAATTGACAATATGTGTGTGAAACTTAGTAAGTTTTCCTATGCTCTTAGGATGCTAGGTAAAATTGCAAATATGACCGCACTCTTAGCAGCATATCATGGTTACGTTGCTTCCGCGTTGCGATATGGCATAATATTTTGGGGGAATGGAACTAAAGTCGAGCAAGTGCTTATAGCACAGAAAAAATGCATTAGAGCTATGTGCAAAATAAAACGGACGGATTCATGCAAGCCACATTTCCAGAGCTTGAAAATATTAACAGTGCCATCACTTTATATCTATGAAGCCTGCACTTTCGTAAAAACCAATATGCATTTATATAGGCCTGTCGAAAGTCAACGACGCTCAAATAAGTTGCACTTGCTATATACAAAAACCAATTTTTACCATAAAAGTATATATGCAATGGCTCCAAAACTGTACAATAAATTACCAGATAAAGTTATTTTAGCCAAAAACTTAAATAATTTCAAACGTCAGCTTTTTAAATTATTAAGTGACAAGGCATATTACTCTGTCGTTGAATTCCTTAATGATAAATCTTTGTAAGACATATATTTATTAATTTTCCTGTCAATTTATTTTTATTTTTGTTCTTGCTGACATTATGTTTTTTTGATTTGGTATCGTTATAATTATTTGAAAATTTTAAATTCTGCTGACATTTTGTACTATATAGTTATATAACGATTTAATTTTATTTCATGTAATTTTATTGATTGACTCTAATTGTTTTGATTTAATTTGTATTTATTGAATTTGATTGTTTTGATTTTATTTATATTTATTCATTTTAATTTTTTTGATTTAATTTACATTTAATTGCTTTGATTTAATCTAATTTCATGAAACATTTTGTATGCCTACCGGCGGAACATAGTTAGTTTCTGAATTTTATGTATTTTTAACACCTACTTTTACCTATGTTCACAAAATAAATAAATTTGATTTGATTTGATTTGTACATTTTCCCCTTTAACTTGAGGGGCCTCCGTGGGTCGCAAGTTATTCCAGTGACCTGTCGCCATTTCATCCATTCTGAGTTGATCCGATGCGTTACGTCCCGGTCTACTTCGCCATTTCCCTGAATAAGCGACCCGAGGTACCGAAAATCGGAGCAGACCGGTATGGGCGTTCCGGCAAGGGTTATGGGCACAGGACTGGAGACCGCCGAAATCACAAAACAAGTATTCCGTTTTGTTTCTACTTAATTTCAGGCCAACATTCTCCAGTCTTTGCCACCACACCTCCAATCTGCTCTGGACCTCTAGGCCACTCTCGGCAACTAGCACAATGTCGTCGGCAAACAGCATACACCAGGGAGCCTCTTCCTGGATGTCGAACGTAAGAGCGTCCATTATCACAAGGAAGAGGTAAGGGCTTAGAGCCGACCCTTGGTGCAAGCCGACTGAAACATTGAAGCTGCCGCCGGTAGTGCCTGCTGTAGACCGTACTTGGGTTCTACATCGACTATACATAGCACGGATCAACTGCACATACTTCCCAGGCACACTTTTCTCCTTAAGGGCCCACCACAAAACCTCACGTGGTACCCGGTCGTATGCCTTTTCGAGGTCGATAAACACCATGTGCAAGTTTTTATGTGCACCTCTATATTTTTCGCACAGCTGGCGGATAGCGAATATGGCATCCGTCGTTCCCCGACCAGGCATAAAACCGAATTGGTTTTGTGAAATTTCAGTCTCTTCTCTCAGTCGCCTTTCAATAACTTTTTCCCAAACTTTCATACTATGTGACATTAGCTTTATTCCTCTATAATTGTTACACTCCAGCACATCACCTTTGTTTTTAAAAATGGGCACGTGCTAACATCATTGTAGGTTTTCCATGCGAAGAAAAGAATGGTGTTTTTTTACATTCAGCCGCATTTGTGGTAGGCTGGCACTGACAGGGAGGGTGTCCTTATGCGTGATAGTTGATACTAAAAGTGTGATTCAATATAAGTACCTATTTGGTGGTAAATGGTCGGAACAATATAAAACCAGCTACTCAGCCTTAGCCTAAAACATTGACATTTACGTTAATGTTTTACTACCAACCGTATAATTGTTTTCGTACGTAAAGCCGCTAGTCCTGGAATGATCTTCTTCGGTCGTGTCGTCACCTTTCCCAATTGTGTTGGGGCACAGATGGGGTCGGCTTCCACTCTCATCGGATGCAGCTGCAATACCAGTGTTTTACATGGAGCCACTGCTTGTCTGACCTCCACAACCTAGTTAGACTGGGTAATACGATACCCCTTGGTAAGACTGGTTTTCAGACTTAATCTCCGATCAAAATGGCCGCCATGGCCGAAAACAGAATGACTAGAACTAATCGTAAACAACACAAGGCCATTACAGCAACATTCCTTCCGTCTCCACAAAGCCCCATTACACAGAAAATACGACAAAAATAAAATTCTCCATTATTATGATAACAACACAAGTAGGTAAGTACGTCTATTGTGCGCAAAATGGTACTATTTGTTGCCACGTGTACGGTTTTTCTCACATGTTACCTACAGACTACAGATTTACTGTCATAACACAACGTCACGCTTCATCATCATACACAGCCCGAGTCCCGACTTCATCTACTACAGGGTAGAAGCCTCTCTTTGTTTGTGCCAACCAGGATATTCCCGTAATAACAACGATATCGTCTGCCCATCTCGCCGCTGAACGCTTAGCATAACCACCGGAGAAACGAAAGAGACTAGAAAAATCATTGAATCGACAAGATGACAGATGAACCGCTCCCGACCCGTGGTACAACTGCGATGTCCAACTGGTTGTACTACGGAGAAGTAAATTTACCAATGGTTCAACTGGTTGTTCTATGGGGAAATATCTTTACCAATGGTTCAACGCGAGTGAGTTGTTTTTTCCTTGGTCCAACTAGTTGTACTTCTGGGAATTGAATGTATCTATGGAACAACTACTGGTAATAAACAGGAAAAGGTTATCTATCACTGCTGAAGTGCAATGCAATTACTACCGCGCTATTGACGCGTGAATATTTTCGTTTTCAACAATGAACGATGATTATGTAAGACATGTACCTACAACTGCAGTTATTGAATAGACATATAACTATTGGGCATGCAATCGACAAATTGCGTTAGGAACTTAGGACACATGACACATTGTTTTAATTAAAGTTTAATTAACGATTAAAAGGCTATTTCTTAGTGTTAACCAAGATTTGTTGACTCTCTGTCGTGTCTACGGTGATCATGCTACGCGGGCTGGACGACCAACACTTATCTTTCCATTCCTAGAACGCCGCTCGGTCACAGCTTCACTCCACCTGCCACCTGCATCACCGCGTCTTTCTAGGTGTCCTGCCCAACTCTTGAGTTCCATAACTCGATTTCCAATAAGGTGTCTAAATCTAAATTACGCCATTATGAGTTTCTAAGTCCTAACTTCCTGAGACGTGTTTTTAAGTCCTAAGTTATAGGTGGCAAGCAAATGGCCATCAGCTGGACATAAATCCAGACTCTGGATGAAATCTTGATGAAAGACTCCAAGAATATTTTGCCATACTCCTCGTCCTCGTGTTCAGCAATCTTGCCACCACTAGACCAACAGATCCTCGTAACATCTGTAGTGAAAGCGTCATTATGTCGTTGCAATAAGGCCGCTTTTGGTAAAATCGAAATCAAAGCATTTATTTCAAGTAGGCCAGTTACAGGCTCTTTTGAATTGTCGAAACAAAGATTAAAATTAATTAATGTAGCTGCAGTCCCAGTCACAAGACGTAAAAACTGTGAAAGTAGTTACCCATTCCCTAGCGTAGATCTCTATGGAGAAGAACGGGCAAGAAACTCCATGGACACTTTTTAAATCATAATGTTGTTACAAAATCTTGGTAACATCATTCATGTTGAGATGGTACATTATGTGAGAACAATGTAGCAAGATGTGCACGACAAAAGTGACAAAATATAATAATTCATTAAAAAAGCCGTGGCAGCGTGGTATTGCCACTGTTAACCACGTCTTGTCACTGAGGTGTACCTAGCCTACGTAAGTACAATGTGTGATAGCATGAAGCGCAAGAGACAGTCAAGACAATATTAAACGCTTCCTACAATAATAATATTATTATGGACGGGAGTAACATTTTGTTATATGTTTTGCTACATGGTTTCATCTGAAATTCTTGTCGTTGAGTTTGTAAATAATTATCTTTTTGTTTGTCAAAGTCTCGGGTGTAAGGTGTAGTAGAGACTCGGTTCTTAGTAGCAGTAACTGCTACACAATTATCAATTGTATTGTTTTCGATTTGGTCTTAAATTTGTGGAATTTTAAAAATAGCAGTTATTCTCAGTAGGCTTTCTTTTAGACTATTACCTGTCATGTCAACGTTCAACGGAATTAGCTAATTAATGTTAAAGCCATCAGCAAGTGTTGCTTGTATGGCAAGAAATTATGAAATGGTTTTCTGACAAAAATCATAGCATAAATGATGTACCTACGTAGTTGAGGTGGGTGACACTGGGTGTCTAAAAAGTGGTAATTATGGAAGTAGAGGGAACGAAAGACAAAAGAAAAGATAAATGAGGTTGAATTCTGAGAACAAGGATATTAAAAATAGGTAAATGATAGCGTGAGGGCTGAGAATGGAAAATACCGAGGACCTGCTACAACCCCAAATAACTGGGACAACTGCAGTGTATGAAAATGAAATGCACATCCAATCATGACTAAACATCCTATACTACAAAATTCCTTATCAAAATCACGTGAACGAAACGTTTCCCCGTCTTACCCCGAACAAGGTCGAACGTGGCACTTTATTAGGTCGTTAAACCCTACTGTATGCCCTTAAAAAGCTATTATCTACCGATAACCAACACTAGCGCCGATTACGATAAATAATTGATAAAAATGTGTAAAACGAGGGATTGGACAGGTATTACCTAGTAGCTATAATTTTAAATTGTTTTTAAATTGTTACCTAGATTGTGCCTATGTAGAGAAAACAAATTGTAGGGTGTTTGATTTTCTCTTGGCATTTAATTATTGTGTTCAATACATGTAGTAAGTATTTCGCGATCTGCGCTCGTGTCCATCTCTGACTTCACATAATTATAGAAGGCTGAGAGCGAAACCGCTCTCAGGTTCGCTTGCCTATACACCGCATCCAGAGTTTTTTGCACCAGTATCACCCTGTTCTTTTCTCAGCATTTTTCACCCTAGAAAAAATTAATCAACCATGGTGCTAAATTGGTCTTGAATCTATCAAAAACACTCTTACTCATGGCTCGTTAAATCTGCGCTTATTACACGTCCATATTTCAGCTTAATTCTGTTATTCGTTCAAATGCCACTTTATTATATTTCATGAGAAAACACAACAAATGGAAAAACGTGGTTATCTTCTTATCAACGAAAGTCGTAAACACAAGGAAATGGGCCATAAGAATAACACGTACGGCTACTTGACTGTGGGTTACAGAACAAAGTTCTTGATTGTGTTTCATCATCCTCTAGGTTAGCCTTTCCAGTCCAACTGGATGCAGCTGAATACCAGTATTGTACATGGAGCGACTGCCTAACTGACCTCCACAACCCAGTTGATACTGGGTAATACGATATACCCTGGTAAGACTGGTTGTCTGACTTTTTGGGCCACTGACTATCTGTTTCATCATTTTAGTTCTGATGAATTCAAAACTTCTTCGTTCCTCCATTTGCCCTGGTAGTATTAACCAATGACAAGGAATCTTGCCTCTTCTCTCTTGGATCTTTTGCCCAGGACAAGTAAATATTATATTTTCGGAGTCTCATCCTGCAACATAGTTTTCAAGTTATTGCTCCTGTGAATTTAGAAAAATTGTGAGGTACTTATTGGGAAATTTTGTAGGTGTTTTAATGCCAAATAAACACAATTTCCTTTCGTTCTTTCTTTTCCTTTAAAGTTAAAGTTAAGTTGCAAAAAACGAAATAGATACTAGTGCTTTAGTTATCAACTTGAATGTAACTCTGCATCCTAAATGTTGATTTACTTCCTTCTGTAAAAATTAATAGAAAATAATTATTTGAAAACAGTCTTTAAATTTAGTGACCCAGGTGACTGAAAATATGTGTGATTGACGGTTGTATTTGCAAAAGCAAGTTATGCGGAGAAATAAAGAAAATTACATGAGAAAAGTTTGAATGGCTATAAAAGTAGAGGAAGACCAAAAAAAACGATGGGCGGGCTAGAATGGAGATGACTGTTCGGATGGCGAGTAAAAGAGCAGTATGTAAGAGGAAGACTTCCTGCCTCGAATAAATTGGTATAAGGGCAGAATATTGATCAGTCTTAATTAAATATTTAGCAGACATCGCCAGACTTCAGAGAAATGAACTCTAAAAGGCTCGTGTTATCACGATAGCACTGTTAGTTAACGATAAGGTGTATTGTTTATAATACTACATCGTGTAAAATAATATTATCCGCGATAACACATGTTTTGCATGTAAATACATCGCTTTACATTGACAATTAATACTAATTATCTACAGATATACAAGTAGATAGGAATATGTGTGAGGAGGTTATATAACTATACAAAGGCAATCCGTGTTTGCTCTAGTAACCTAGATTGAATTAATTGTCTAAATTTAATAAGATTCACTTGCACTTATAACTCACTTACATTGTTATTCATCGTTTATCGTTGTATTTCAGCCAATTTTTGAAGATGGCGGTGTAACGGTGCAAGTGATCCTAAATGTTAGATATTAGATTGTGCTAATTCGTGCTCACTTGAATGGTAATGCTACATTATTGCATGATACAGGCTTTAATATTGCACCTAATGAGGTACGAGACATATTCTAATGAGAATATGTCTCGTCTAAATATACGGATCTAGGGGTATGCAAAGTTTTCAAACGATCAAAAACCGTATAATATACAGTTTCTATATACTCTTGAGTTCGCTGACGGTCTACCGCGTTTCACCATTAAGTATACCCTAAGTAATAAGGTTATTTCTCTTGATTAAACAGAAGCAGTTATAAATCAACTAAGTACATGTACTCTCCAAAGTTGGGAAGAAACATTCTAGGTCAAAGCACAAACAGGAAAATACTGTACCACTTCCGTTTGATAAAACCAAAGAAATATATCATACCAAACCTACCACAGATATCACAATAGGTATTAACAGTACAGAACAAAACAACAGTTTGTCTGATGACTTGATTGCCAGCAATGATAGTAAACGCGTTGTTATGCGGTGATTGGTCAGCTGCAATGGTATAATCTACTCGTTTGTCATTACCGATTCACTATTGTCTGTGAATGTACTAAAATTGGACATTTGTGGAAATATTCCACCACATGGAACTGGACGTGAAACTAGGAATAATGCATTAGGAGTAATTACGTTCCATGAGCTAGATAAAATGCATAGAAAATATTTGGAATGGGTCACAAACTAGTTTATGTTGGGTTTATGACGTCGATGCAATCTCATGTCGTTCGTTTAGTGGATTTATCGCTGGTTTTTTCGGGTTGAATTTCTAAAAAGATAACCGAGCCATTTTCATAATTAGGTTCAGTGTCGTCTATTTCTTATTCTCGATGGAAATCGAAACTGAGTCAGCCTACAATTAGGATACGACTTTAGCATCTTCACTAGCTTCTACCAGTTCGTTCGTTCATTTTTAAAACTGTGTACCTACCTAAACTGTTAGAGGGCACTGTTAGTTTCTGTTCAACCAAATAAATATGAAAGTAATTCTTGACTGCGGAGTCGAACCTGGGACCTATTAATCACAAGGCAGCCGCTGTCACCGCTAGGCTATCTACAGTTTCACTGACAAGTTGACCAAAATAGCTGTTCTCTTTATGACAGTTGTAAAACAGTCAAACAGTTGAAAAGTTTGTGTTCTCAAACACACAGATGGCAGCACTATCTATGAACATTTTGTTTGACGCCAATGTATGGAAGTTTCACCCCCCTGAACAGGACACGCAGGTCACGATATACTGAAAACCATCATGGAGGACTTAAGTCCTCCATGATGGTTTTCAGAACAACACTGCATTTACTCTCCAGGGCATTCATCTACTAAAATATAAATTTCCAGCAGGTTTTCTTTTTTTGTACTGTCTCCCTCGGCAATATTCGGATTGTTTTTCCTAGCAACAATAAACAAAGTATCTATATTATGGTTTCAGAAATGACATAATAGAATTGTTTACACTCGACTCTAGTTTACGAAAACTTCGATAATTTGGTCTGTCAATCATGTTTACGTTATCATTGCATTCGATCGCTTTGTTTGTTCTAGTGGTTCTCGCTATCACAGCTTCTCATTCGGTATAAAACTTAGAATTGTGTCAATAAACTCATTAGATTTATTTTAAGGGTACACTTCTTTCATTATCCCTTGCTTCGAGTCTTCCTTCATACGATCGGATCGTCATCGTTAGTAACATTGTCAAATTGGTGCTGTTTCGGAATGAACTATAAGTAGGTCCCCGAACTTCTCCAATAAACCATTATCCACTTTGCAAAGGCGATAAAGCGAACGTCGTTTCTGTTTTAAAATAAAATTGGTAATGGCTTTACAATGAAACTTTTACTAGACTGAAGATAAAAGGTGTAATTAGAGAACTCAATTTAGAACATGCTGGAACTATTATAGAATTAAATAATCCAAAGTAATATTATAAATGCGAAAGGAATTTTGTCTTTTTTGATGAAAGGCTCAAGACCTGGATTAGGAAATAAACTTTTGATCGGAGTATGACGATCCGTAGGGTAATTTCCGAACACAGCTATTTCCATATAGAAACAGGAATAGAATTATAATTGATTGCTAACAAGCATGACAATTTGCTCCAAAATGACAATTGATTTAAAATGCTTTACGGGTCAAAGCTTTTGATATCAACAATGCAAAAAAGCGTGAAGCGGAACTAAATGAATTCCGTATTTACCGCACAGCTGTCTATACTATAGTTCCCGGGTTTTTCAATTAAATGCTCTTCACCTTCAGACAATTGACCTTAAGTCCCACGTCGTATATCAGATCTAATTGAATTTGAAATTGTCAGGCATAAGTGTGATACTACAGAGACGTTTGTATAGCGATGCAATCTAGAATCTTAATATAATTACCAGCTACATCTTCTTTTGTCTTATAATCACACCTGCCTCGCACGGCGCTACCAATCGGGTCCAAAATACCCTGGGTCTATAATTGTCCTGGCTTTGAAGCTGAAACTAACCATACACATTCACAAATATTTATTTGGTGGCTTCGGAAGTTATTGTACATGTGATTTTTATTAAATTGAAGATACATTCTGTGACAGAGACAGTCCTGGTATGACACTTACTAGATTGACAGTATCCGCAATGCTTGCAAGGAAGTCATCTACATTATCAATTACAGAAACAGTTTGTTCATTGCCAACACGGCAAAATCCATCATCTTTACGAGCCTTGCGATACTCCTCTTCTCTTAGATATTCTGGTGATCGTCATTCGCTATTGAAAACTACTTCTACTACTTGAAATAAATGCTTTGATTTTGATTTTGAAACAACTTCTACATTTGGTGAAGTTTTCATAACTGAGTAACGGCCTTTTTCTGTAACTAACTTACGTATACCTGTGGGTATGCTTATTGAAAATTGAAAATTTAAAGATTTTTAGCATTCTACCTGAAGGACCGATTCGTTTCTCGGGCTTGATCTAAATCTAACAAAAATCACGCGATCTACAATGGATTAAGCAGAGATGTACTCAGTTCTCACCCTGCAGTATAGCACCCGCTCATCTTTTATCATATTATTTACAGTCTTCTCTTTCTTCTCCAGGTTCAAAGAAGGCAAGGTATCGTACGGCACAGACAGCCCCGCGAAGGGTCGCCGGGTCATCTTCTGTGTCCACGGCAATCCATCCACAGGATGCTGCGCGGTCATAGAAACCAGTACCGATGGAGACAACGGAGACGGGCACAATGGAAGCATATCAGAAGTTGAAAGTGAGTATAGGACTATGGTTGCTTAAATTGGAACCTTAAATTGTAAAGCACAGATTGTAGATTTAATTGGTGAAGACATTGAACGGATTAGTTCAAGCTACAGTGAATTTATGCAATAGGTTATAGATTATTTGGAGAATCTTCTTCATGTAGCTGGCGCGACAGGATTTTAAATTTTGATAGCATAACACTTCGCGATTTGAGTAGTAGCGATTTTTCGACAATTCGCCTAGTACCTTTAACTTAACTGTAGCTTAATTACTCGGATGAATGATCAATGGATGGGAAAAAAATAAAAAACTAAGATATCCTGATTTCCTCCACTTCACTTGATATTGTAAATTAAAGATCGGATTACTTCTATTCAATATCAGTTTACTTAGCATCTGGCAAGCTTAGACCACCCATGTGTTTGCCTTCTTAATTTGATAGCTGGGTAGCGTGGTTATACTTCCAATGTACCTATGTACAATACTACAATTCATTAGCAACGGTCTCATTGTATGGGGGTTGTGTTTAACCTTATTTATTTCAACAAAAAGGAGTTTTTCGAAAGCCTTTTCTAGTTTGCTATCTTCTTTTTAACGAAAATCTTAAATTCCATCAATCACTGGCAGATTGACCACACTAATCATAATTTGCAGGCCAAATTATGTTTTTTTTTATATTTTATGGTTTGCGTATATTTTAAATTATGTGTTAATTTATTAAGAGTTTGTATATTTAAACTCTTTGAAGGTGAAGCTATAAAACCTTTATAGATAAACTAGCTTCTACCCGCGACTTCGATCGCAACGCATCGCCTGCTTAACAGAAGCTTTTTTCCCGCTTGCAACATTTCTTATTGCTGCTCCGCTCCTATTGGTCATAGCGTGATGTTGTATAGCATATGGCCTTCCTTCATTAACTATCCAACGCAAAAATAAGTTTTCAATTCGAGCCGGAAGTTCCTGAGATTAGCGCGTTCAACAAGCCAAACAAACAAACTCTTCTGCTTTATAATATTAGTATAGATAGAATAAAGGCCCATTTACACTATGCAAGTTTATCGCCTGTTACATACAATAATATTGAATCAATAAATGACTGGCATCGTCTAAACAACATGTCATATTCTTGCTTCTATTAGGCAATTTTTCCATGCATAACTGTTCTCGGTATAAAAAGCACATACAATCATTTGTTATGCTATTTTTTGTATTCAATTGTATTCTCTCTTCATTTGCAAATATGAGTGCAGTGAGTGAGGGTATGTTGATTGTTGCTAATATATAATATTTGCTTGCAAGTTTATAAGTTATATCTGGGTGTAAACAGTTGCTTGCAATTATTGCGCTTAAATTATTGCATATATAAATTGGATGCTTCAAGAAAAATTAAGATATCTTGAAAAGTTCCTTCCTATAAAAATATCTAAAATATAATTCTAGTTATATTATGTTATTTTAAAATGTGTCTATGTTATTTTATTTTATATTCCAGAACATTTAACTGAATTATGTACTATTGCATTTGTCTAAAAACCAGTATTAAATTGGTATTCTAATCTCTCGTTTAATGAGTGATTGTGTTGATTGTTTCAGGACATTGCCACAGATCAAGGAACGAAGAGATAGACAAACGGGCGCGAAGAAAGTTGATCATAGCCAGCATACTATGTGTTGTATTTATGATAGGTGAAATTGTGGGTGAGTAAGAGCCTCTTCTAATAATATAAACATCTAAAGAAAAACATACCAACAACAAACATATAAAGAGTATTCTATTCTATTCTATCTAATAAGATGAAATAAACTTCCTCAAAAAAATAAATAATCTTAATCAAACTTAATAAATCCAATCAAAATCAATAATCTAAATAAATTATCTTAATAATCTTAATTAATTTAATTAAATCATTCTAATAGATTACCTCTTTGGAAACAATTTTATAGTCCTACTTATTTCTAAACCAACATTATCATTTTGATTGGATTTATTAAGTTTGATTAAGATTATTTATCTCGAGGGGAAAACGCCACAGGCATGATGCAGGGTGGTGCTCTTCAAGAAGGGTGACAATGCCCGGTTGAAGAATTACAGGCCCATCTCACTTCTAAGCCATGTCTACAAGTTGTTTTCAAGAGTCATCACGAATCGTCTCGCGCGCAGGTTTGACGATTTCCAGCCACCCGAACAAGCTGGTTTCCGAAAAGGCTTTAGCACCGTGAACCACATACATACGCTTCGGCAGGTTATACATAAGACCGAAGAGTATAACTTGCCTCTCAGCTTAGCGTTTGTGCACTACGAAAAAGCCTTTGATTCGATCGAAACCTGGGCTGTACTGCAGTCTCTCCAACGGTGCCAAATTGACTATCGGTACATCGAGGTGTTGAAGTGTTTGTACAAAAACGCCACCATGTCAGTCCGACTTCAGGACCAAGCCTCGGAACCTATCCTTCTGCAGCGAGGTGTGACAGGGAGACGTCATATCTCCGAAACTGTTCACCGCTGCACTGGAGGATGTCTTCAAGGTTCTGGACTGGAGAGGGCTAGGCATCAACGTCAATGGCGAGTACATCACTCACCTTCGATTTGCCGACGATATTGTGGTCATGGCTGAGACCATGGAGGACCTCAGTACAATGCTCGATGACCTCAGTAGAGCCTCCAAAAGAGTGAGTCTAAAAATGAACATGGACAAGACGAAGGTCATATTGAATGCCCATGTCACACCCATTCCTATCAAGATCGGAGACTCTACACTCGAAATTGTAGACGATTATGTATACCTAGGACAAACGGTCCAGTTAGGTAGGTCTAACTTCGAGAAAGAGGTCAATCGTCGAATCCGACTCGGCTGGGCAGCGTTCGGGAAGTTGCGCGGTATCTTCTCGTCCAACTTACCGCAGTCTCTCAAGACGAAAGTCTATGACCAGTGTGTGTTGCCAGTGATTACATACGGGACCGAAACGTGGTCGCTCACAATGGGCCTTATCAAAAGGCTTAAAGTCACCCAAAGGGCAATGGAGAGGGCTATGCTCGGAGTTCCCTTGCGTGATCGAATCAGAAATGAAGATATCCGCAAGAGAACCAAGGTCACCGACGTAGCCCGAAGAATTGCTAAACTTAAGTGGCAGTGGGCAGGGCACATTGCTCGCAGAACGGATGGCCGATGGGGCCGAAAAGTTCTGGAGTGGCGACCGCGAACCGGAAGACGATGCGTTGGAAGACCTCCCACTTGGTGGACCGATGACCTGGTGAAGGTTGCGGGAATCCGGTGAATGCGAGTAGCAAGGGACCGGTCAATGTGGCGACACTGGGGGAGGCCTATGCACAGCAGTGGACGTCTTTCGGCTGAGATGATGATGATGATGACGATCTTAATCAAACTTAATAAATCCAAACAAAATAAATCTAAATAAATTATCTAATAATCTAAATTAATTTAATTTCTAATAGATTTGGAAACAATTTAATAGTCCTACTTATTTCTAAACCAACATTACTTATAATGTTCCCATTTCAGTATTTAGTCTTACATACAATAATAAATTGCAATAAATAAACGTTTTCGAAAACAATGGCTTGCATAATTTGTTTGTAGGTACTTACGTTAAAAGAATTTCAAATAGCCTGCAGTGGCCGTGTATTTTTTAAGTGGGTTATCGATAATGGCGTGTGTCCAATTTTTCTTATATATTTACATGAAGCATGATTATAATATAAAAGGGCCTTATGTCATTTTTACGTTGTGTGGAATATTAATAGTTGTTTCTGAAATGCAAAATAAATAAATGTGTATAAATTGGTCATGGTTAAGGGGCTGGCGGTGCGTGCGTCAGTCATACAAACGTAATACCAAAATAATTCGCAAACCAAACATATTCTTATAGAAGTGTGTATTTATTTCGATTGGATTACATAATATCTAGGTCCCCAAATATATATTATGAATGGCCAATTGGACATTGATTTAAACAAGAGTTATGAGAAAAATAGGTTTTCAAGTCACATATCTCGTCTAAATATCACTGTCCTTTCAAAATATATAATCGAAATAAATACACACTTTCTTAGTAATACGTTTGGTAAACGAATTATTTTGGTATTACGTTTGTATGAACGACGCACGCTCAGCCGGCCCCTTAAATAGAAGAAATGAAACCAGGAAAAAATATGCATGGGGTAAAAAATATGCATGGGGTAAAAAATATGCATGGGGTAAAAAATATGCATGGGGTAAAAAATATGCATGGGGTAAAAAATCGGAAATACGTAGCAATATTATTATGGATTAGTCAATCTCGGATTTAAAACTATATTGGGGTCGGCTACCAGTTGAACACGATACACACCAGTTCCCACCATGCCCCTTGAATAGACTGACTGTCAGACTTTCGGGAAACAAAGTTATTAATCCAATTTTAATTTCATCTTAAAGTAAACCTTTCAAACAGAACATAGCAATAAAAGCTTTTCCTCCAGTTATGTACTTTACAACATCGTAGAAAGAAAGAAAGAAAAAGCATTTATTAGCCCCCACAGGAAAAACACATCAAAATTATAGGTATAAATATTACACAGAAAAAAAAAATATACTTATATTTAAAAATTAAAAGAAATGAAACTCGTCCTGTACGAGGCCAAAAGGCTCCTATCTCAGCATGGTGCTGTAACATTTAAAAAAAAGTCACAGCGCTGGTATTCTGATAGGGCCCAAAGTAAAGGTGATGCCACGGTCAGGCCAGATACGGATAAAAAAAAAAGACATTCATTTACTTCCCGGCCATACATAGTGACCTAACAGACTTCATATTTATTTTCTCTTATTGACTCTAATTTCTATGTTCACTTTGCAGGTGGTTACTTATCAAACAGCTTAGCGATAGCCACAGACGCTGCCCACCTCCTCACAGACTTCGCTAGCTTTATGATATCGCTGTTCTCACTATGGGTGTCGAGCAGGCCTGCTACGAGAAGGTAAGAAAATGAGTGCTAACCCATACTTAATTTATAACACTGCTCCCACTGCTGGGACACGGCCTCCTCTCTATGAGAGGGAATGGGCTATAAAACACCACGCAAGCCCAGTGCGGATTGGTAGATGTCGCATTGTAAGTTCACATGATAATAAATAAATATCGCTGAACATTACACACAACGCCATCTTGTTCCACACTAAGCAATGAGGCTTGTGTCGTAGACAACACATAGTTTAAATACAACATAGATACTTGCATGCAAGCAGGTTGCATGCTATGGTGACATTTACTGATCAGAAGTTGTGATGGCATGCATTCTACTTGCATAGTTTTGGGCAAGTTACACAGTTTATTGTATCGTACATTGGGTAGTATATCGTTCCAGAATCACAATGTCATGATTTCTAGGATAAAAGTTTAGCATAAGCCTTTGTCGCAGCAGTGGGAACAGT
Source organism: Xestia c-nigrum (assembly GCA_916618015.1). Lineage (NCBI taxonomy): Eukaryota > Metazoa > Arthropoda > Insecta > Lepidoptera > Noctuidae > Xestia > Xestia c-nigrum. The sequence goes on along the minus strand of OU745245.1, from coordinate 3,042,036 downwards.
GGGACTCTAAGGGGCCGCTTAACGAGCGAGAGAAACGCGGCGATATTATAGTCATTGCCACGTTACTCTATGCACACACACATACATACATTTGGGCCGTCTTCACGAGCGAGTAATAGGAAAAATGCATGTATTTTTTCTTCACTTAAATCAATTAATTACACTATTATTAACCCAAAAAAAGTATTAAAAGTTAATTTCAACTACTGCTTGTCGCTTAAAAATAATACTAATTTCCTGCAATTTTCTATGACAGTTAAAACGTCCGTGATTGTCGCGACCATACTTTGACGTCATTTATCAAAATCTACACTGTTTACAGCTATTTTTTTGGCCTTAATAAAGTAATTTTACTTATTGTATGTGCTTTATTCAAGCAAAAATTGCGATAACGATAAAATCGTAGTGCAACTTTCCCTTCATTTCAAATAAGTTATTTTTTGACATATGCATGACGTGTTTTGAGAGTGCGTTCCGTTTCACTAAAACCATGCTAGGTACATAAAACAATAAATTGTAAAATAAGTGATGTTTTAGAAACTTAAACAAGCGCACCATAATGTTTATAAGCGCCAATACAAGGCATTTTTAATAAATAAAAAGAGTTTTGTATTTCTTACATCATTTCCCTATTCGCGGCGATATTTTCGTATAGAAATACGTTGAATCGCCGCGATTCCCTCGCTCATGGAGGCGGAATGAGGGAGAGAGTTTGCCGTATACTACGCGGTCCCAGTACAGGTTGATAAAAGAGAAAGAGCAGATTGGTTGGCATTAGGCCAGTCCTCCAAATATGGTCCATGTAACCAAGAAGTTGTACTCCACATTTACACAAACCCCTTCTATGTTCCAGGATGCCGTTCGGCTGGTACCGTGCCGAAGTAATAGGCGCACTAACATCGGTGCTGTTGATCTGGGTAGTGACGGGTATACTGGTGTACATGGCGGTGCAGAGAGTCATCTACAAGGAGTTCGAGATCAACGCGCTCGTCATGTTGATCACCTCCGCTGTCGGGGTCGCTGTCAACCTTGTGTGAGTAACCAGTGTCAAGTAGCTATGTCAGCTCTGTTTAAAGGCTTTTTAGGATCCAAGATGTAACTTTAATAGCAGCTAAAGTGATACTTGCGTTTTGAGCTCACCAGATGGCGTCACTGTCGAGTAAGGTCTTGTCATTAATTCTATTTTATACTTAAAGTCCACACAACAACATTCAAAAGTTTTATTTTATTTTGTCAATGTAATGTAAACTTCAGAATACATGACAATGTTGTCCCATCTTTACAAAATTAGTTATCTTGAAACATTTATAAATCATTCAACTTCCAAGTGCTAACAAATAATATTAAAAATCTTGAAGTCATAATTAATCAGGAATAGAATTTAATTTTAAGCCACAATCGTGAATATTAGTATCACGTACTTCGATCAATAATTGATCGAAGATCACGTACCACGCGACATCATCCGCATCATCATCATCTATGACATCTGACATTTCTGTAAATCTTCTACACAAACGCTTCTACCGGTCGTTAAACGTGTGGCGATTTCTAAAGGGTGTAAAACACCTCTTCACGAAGCCGAAAGGCACTTGTTCTCCCCATCATTGCCATCATTTTTTTGTTCTACGCCATACCTGGGAACCTTCTAGTTACGGAGATATGGGGGGTCAAAGTTACAACTTTTTGACAAGTTTTTTTTGAAAGATTTTGACTTTTAACACCTCCACGAGCCCCGTAATGTTCAATCCATCCATCAGCACAATGTTTTAAGTGCGTTACATTGAGTTCTACCACAAAACATGATTTACCTAACCTCAAAAAAAAAGTTTGCGTCAAGTTACTTAGTTTGATGTACAGAATGCTTGGTTAATGGCTTTGTTATGAGGTGGTTTACACCGTGTATACGGCCACAAACGAACTAAACTAACATCTATCCTACATCCCTCTATCAAAATTATCGGCAACCGCTAGGCCACAAGAACAATAAGATCTATGATTGCAGAGATAAGAGCCACTTTCCTTTGTATAAAACTAACACGTGTATATTGCAGCATGGGTCTGACGCTGCACCAGCACGGACACAGTCACGGAGGAGGCGGAGGACATGGACACTCGCATGGAGGCAGCAACCCTGTGCTTAATAACAAGGTAAAAACATACTTATTGCGTACTTCGTAGGGGCGACAACTTTAACTTAAAGTCGTTTGAGCAACAGACAGACAAGAAACACAAGGTAAAAGGTAAGATATGTATAAAAAAAATCGCTGGACAATACACACAGTGCCATCTAGTGCCACACTGAGCAACGAGGCTTGTGTCGCGTCAAAAAAAAAACTACAGTTCGCATTATCGCTTTTTCAAGTTAATCACATTCTAAACTGAAGCATACTGGTAGTGAAACTGAGATTATTTTCCACTTTCAGAAGGAACGCGGAGACTCGGACGCAGAAAGCTCAACATCGCACTCGCACGAACATCACCAGGAGAACATCAACGTGAGGGCAGCCTTCATACACGTACTCGGAGACTTCCTGCAGAGCTTCGGAGTCTTGATCGCCGCCATTGTTATTTACTTTGAGGTGAGACACTATCTCTACAGCACAGTTACTGGGTAAGTGTGGGTAAGCAATCTACGTCGCTGACAAGTTCCGACCTGCTTACGTATCGGCGCTGGGTCGGCACGTCGTATCTCGAGTGCCTGCGCCGACTACCTGCGCGGACCGGTGCCGTGTATACATCTTTATACGGTACAAGTTGCTTAGCAAGGCACATTGTCAGACTTCGGGCTTCTGACTACTCGCAACGACTAAAAGATCCACGAATGATAGCCGGATCAAGAATTTAACGTGCTTTCTGAGGCATGGTACTCCGTGTGTTGTAGACAGACACCTATCCGCAGATATCCCGCCATATTTTTAAGGTCATCTGCCATTTAAAATTTCAGACTAATCATCACCTATATTTCTTGTTAACGATAGGGGCAGTTTACCATCAATATCTTAACGTTTTGGACGCCATTGTCACATATACGTGACAAGCAAGCGCGTGCCCTGTACGCCAAACGTCACAAATATGTGACAAAATAGTAGATGAAATTGTGGCTTGGCGTGGAGGGCACGCGCGAGCCTTTCTACTGTGGCGGTCAAAAGGTTAAACATAGCAGGACAATATCTCCAACTAAAATAAAACACGTCTTAACTATTTATTTTCTCTCCACAGCCGAGTTGGAGCCTAGTGGACCCGATCTGCACATTCCTGTTCTCTGTGTTGGTGCTGATCACGACGTTCAACATCATCAAGGATACCCTGCTTGTGCTAATGGAGGGATCTCCCAGAGGCGTTGATTTCCAGGTAACGAATTTCAAAAAAGCCTTTCTGAATATTTAGATTAATGACGAAGGTAGATGTAGTGAGGATATTGAATATGTATGCAACTGTGCAAAATTTTACGGGGTGAATCGAGTTTTTTAGCAATATCTATGTTAAAAAATATCTAATAATGATTATTATCATATACAGGAGGTAGCCAACACATTCCTGTCGTTGCCAGGCGTAGTGCGCGTGCATAACCTGCGCATGTGGGCGCTGTCGCTCGACAAGACCGCGCTGTCCGCGCATCTCGCTATACGTGAGTATACGTGTCTTATACCTGCGTAGTGCAGGAGGTAGCCAACACGTTCCTGTCGCTGCACAACCTGCGCATGTGGGCGCTGTCGCTCGACAAGAGCATCTCGCTATACGTGAGTATACGTGTCTTATACCTGCGTAGTGCAGGAGGTAGCCAACACGTTCCTGTCGCTGCACAACCTGCGCATGTGGGCGCTGTCGCTCGACAAGAGCATCTCGCTATACGTGAGTATACGTGTCTTATACCTGCGTAGTGCAGGAGGTAGCCAACACGTTCCTGTCGCTGCACAACCTGCGCATGTGGGCGCTGTCGCTCGACAAGAGCATCTCGCTATACGTGAGTATACGTGTCTTATACCTGCGTAGTGCAGGAGGTAGCCAACACGTTCCTGTCGCTGCACAACCTGCGCATGTGGGCGCTGTCGCTCGACAAGAGCATCTCGCTATACGTGAGTATACGTGTCTTATACCTGCGTAGTGCAGGAGGTAGCCAACACGTTCCTGTCGCTGCACAACCTGCGCATGTGGGCGCTGTCGCTCGACAAGAGCATCTCGCTATACGTGAGTATACGTGTCTTATACCTGCGTAGTGCAGGAGGTAGCCAACACGTTCCTGTCGCTGCACAACCTGCGCATGTGGGCGCTGTCGCTCGACAAGAGCATCTCGCTATACGTGAGTATACGTGTCTTATACCTGCGTAGTGCAGGAGGTAGCCAACACGTTCCTGTCGCTGCACAACCTGCGCATGTGGGCGCTGTCGCTCGACAAGAGCATCTCGCTATACGTGAGTATACGTGTCTTATACCTGCGTAGTGCAGGAGGTAGCCAACACGTTCCTGTCGCTGCACAACCTGCGCATGTGGGCGCTGTCGCTCGACAAGAGCATCTCGCTATACGTGAGTATACGTGTCTTATACCTGCGTAGTGCAGGAGGTAGCCAACACGTTCCTGTCGCTGCACAACCTGCGCATGTGGGCGCTGTCGCTCGACAAGAGCATCTCGCTATACGTGAGTATACGTGTCTTATACCTGCGTAGTGCAGGAGGTAGCCAACACGTTCCTGTCGCTGCACAACCTGCGCATGTGGGCGCTGTCGCTCGACAAGAGCATCTCGCTATACGTGAGTATACGTGTCTTATACCTGCGTAGTGCAGGAGGTAGCCAACACGTTCCTGTCGCTGCACAACCTGCGCATGTGGGCGCTGTCGCTCGACAAGAGCATCTCGCTATACGTGAGTATACGTGTCTTATACCTGCGTAGTGCAGGAGGTAGCCAACACGTTCCTGTCGCTGCACAACCTGCGCATGTGGGCGCTGTCGCTCGACAAGAGCATCTCGCTATACGTGAGTATACGTGTCTTATACCTGCGTAGTGCAGGAGGTAGCCAACACGTTCCTGTCGCTGCACAACCTGCGCATGTGGGCGCTGTCGCTCGACAAGAGCATCTCGCTATACGTGAGTATACGTGTCTTATACCTGCGTAGTGCAGGAGGTAGCCAACACGTTCCTGTCGCTGCACAACCTGCGCATGTGGGCGCTGTCGCTCGACAAGAGCATCTCGCTATACGTGAGTATACGTGTCTTATACCTGCGTAGTGCAGGAGGTAGCCAACACGTTCCTGTCGCTGCACAACCTGCGCATGTGGGCGCTGTCGCTCGACAAGAGCATCTCGCTATACGTGAGTATACGTGTCTTATACCTGCGTAGTGCAGGAGGTAGCCAACACGTTCCTGTCGCTGCACAACCTGCGCATGTGGGCGCTGTCGCTCGACAAGAGCATCTCGCTATACGTGAGTATACGTGTCTTATACCTGCGTAGTGCAGGAGGTAGCCAACACGTTCCTGTCGCTGCACAACCTGCGCATGTGGGCGCTGTCGCTCGACAAGAGCATCTCGCTATACGTGAGTATACGTGTCTTATACCTGCGTAGTGCAGGAGGTAGCCAACACGTTCCTGTCGCTGCACAACCTGCGCATGTGGGCGCTGTCGCTCGACAAGAGCATCTCGCTATACGTGAGTATACGTGTCTTATACCTGCGTAGTGCAGGAGGTAGCCTGTGTAACTAACTTTTCCTTAAAAAAAGAATTCATATGACTTTAACAATTTATGTTTTTTTTTACTAATTTTTAAGTCATCACCATTTCAGCCGAAATATGTCCACTGTTGAACATAGGCCCCTCCCTCAAGACATTGATTTATTATTTTTATATTTTTTAAATTACTTTTTGTGTTTGTTAGTTTTTTGTTTAAAAATGCTATAAGTAATTCTCATCTTATCCGCAGGTACCGGAGTAAGTCCCCAGAAAGTTCTAGAAGAAGCGACCCGCCTAGTTCACGACAAATACAACTTCTTCGAAATGACGCTACAGATTGAGGAGTTCAACGACGGTATGGAAGACTGCAGCCAGTGCAAGATGCCGCAAGCTTGAATGTTGGTACACCGCTCCGTTGTACATACACCGTGTTCGTTGGCGTGGTTATGTTGGTAGTCAAATTGTGGAGCAAGGAGGTTCAACGCAAAAAGTTTTTGGTGCTAAAATTGTGCAATAATAGAAATTGAGTAAGTAACATTTTAAGGCACTTTTTGCCAACAAAAGCTTAATTGAAATATTTGTAGTTATGCATTTTGTTATTTTAACCACGCCAACTTCGTATAAGTTCCATCTAGTTGATATTAAAGCCGAGATCTATTAGAACAAACTTTGAAGTTTAGTCAAACCAAGAACAGTAGCGTATCATACCAATATGATCATTAACAGATTATGAATAATGTTCATTATCCAATGAAACGCTACTGGACTTAGCTTGAACAATGTGAACGCTCGCTCTATAGATGTCAGCCCATGCGCCCGCGCACACGCGCGACAGTATTTATTATAGTTAGAACACAACCACCTCGTGCGTAGTATCTTAGATGTAGCTATAGATTTGTTGAAAATATACACCGCGTTCCTAGATACATAAACTTCGACCGGTCGATGTACTCATCATTACGAATAACTTTGACTGTACGGAACCGCACATTACTTTACATACTCACGCGCCGTGCATTCTTACCTATCACTAAGCTAATTTTTGTAAGTACATTAAATCAATAAATCAGTGTTCAACGGACATTCGCGGTGGTCGGTTTTATTTCATCATCCCCATAGAATCGCCCCGGTATCATCACTACGTGCAGGGATCCCCTACATTTATTTTGGTCGTTCGAGCCGGATATGAACCAGCGACCTATGGAAGCGAAAAAAATCTGTTGTTCCCTACAATATTCTCGCATCAACTCGACTAATTGTAAGAAACTGCTGATTCATTTTTCATGGGTCATGGTTTGGTCCCATAGTAAAAGTTGTTCATAATGATGAGTACAATGACCGGACGAAGTTAATGTATATCGTCCGGAAATACGGTGTATAAGAATATCAAGTATTTTTATAAATTTAACGCCTTGGCGACCTAAACGTTTTACTGCATACATTTTGCACAAAAAACGCCACAATTTTGTAAACGAATAATGTGCCTTACCTTTACTGTATTTGCGTATAAACGCGAAATAAATATACATTGATTTGCTCACAATGTACGCAATTTTATGAAAGCACCTTGTGCTTTAGCCTTAATAAGAGTTAAAATCGTTAACCTTTTGGACGCCATTGTCACATATACGTGACAAGCAAGCGCGTGCCCTGTACGCCAAACGACACAAATATGTGACAAAAAAGTACATGAAATTGTGGCTTGGTGTGGAGGGCACGCGCGTACGTTTTTGGCTGTGGCGGTCAAAAGGTTAACAGACTAAATTACCCGATTTTTGTTAAGTGATCAAAATAAATGTTTTTTTTTACTCGAAACAGTAAAACATTGTCAAAGTGTTACTATTACGTAAGTTTATTAACATTTGTGAGGCTACAGCCAAAAATATAATAAATAAGAGGCTATGTGTAACTTTACAAACACTTAAGATAAAAATTAATGATGATATTAAGATTGGATATTATCACTTTATTACCAAGACAATAAATTGAGGGTATTATAATGTAACTCTGTAAAAAATATATATAGAAAAATAGTTAAACAAATGGATATCTATATTTTTGCTTTTATAATCAAAATACCAAAAAGATATTTTTTAATTCATAGGAATGTGTTCCAATGAGTTTCAACTCGATAAAATCCGAATTTATAAGTAAAAGATTAAAACAATACTTTTTGTAGTAAATACAATGTCATTTGTATATAGCGTAATATTTATTAGTAAGTGAACTTTAGGTTATCATGGTCCAATCATGTTTACAGTTAAATAATTTTAAGTTATTCCAGTATGGATAAGGAAAAATCAATAAATGAATACGTTTTATAAACTTGTTATTATTTCAGCTTACCTTGAGATTAAGTTATCGTATGTTTATTTGAACTATAAATATTATATACCTTTTAGAATAAAAAGTTCAAAATTCAGGTGCAACGCGTGATTCGTTTCGTTTCGTTTAAAACGCTGTTAGAATAAATTTCTAATCAGCTTCCACTACAAAGTGGTTTTTACATACGAGAAGAAGCATGTTATAATAGTTATTTGGTATACAAGAGTGCAAAGTTAATTTTTAACCGCGTGCTCAATTTTGATGACCGAGCAAGCGAAAGATTCTAAAATAGAGTCACGAGCGCAGCGAGTGATTTTAAACTTAGAATCTTCAGCGTTAGCGAGGTAATCAAAAGAGCACGAGGTGAAAATCATGGTACTGGAACGCATCTGGCATCATGGAACGTAAACACTTGGGCCGCCATTTTGAAGTAAGTTCACGCTGACGCTGTCATTTTTGAATTTGATCCAAAGATTGCGAACCCGAGGTGTGTTTACAAAATTTATAGCTTCTCGTGATGGGGTACACTCGACATTTAGGAACAAAGTTTATAGTAGAGTATTTTTTTTCTGTAATAACTCGGCCAAACTCGAAAACACTGGTTAGCATTTACTATTCAGTACTATAAGTATAGTCGGCGAAGTTATTCGGTAAGCAACCGGTCCTGGCTACATTGGTGAAGTATCTAGCAGAGAGGCGTGGTGTCCTCGTCAGGTTCGGTGACTTGTAGTCCACTTCGTACAGACCGAAGCGCTCGCTGAAAAATACAAGGAAAATCAATTACTTTTCACGTATGTATGTTCGTGGGGCAAATGTTTTGAATAGCTTGTTGTGAACTGTGGCAATGTTACCAGTCAAACCCGAAACTAGTTAGGCCTAGGCTAAACTAGTTTGGATCTATACCGACTTGTGGCACTCTGAATACCCCACATACCCTTCGTGTTTATTGATTTATAAACCATTCAGAAGTAGTTCTCTGGGCTCCGTCGACCGCGACTCCTTCGTCTAGTCCGGGCCGAACTAGTTTGTCCAGAAATCGAATTCGACCGGTAACATTATACAACGTGTAACGTTAAATGCGCAAAACCAGAAAATAGTTTGATCAGAATCACGAGCAGAATTAATTGTTGCACATTTTGAAGTTCGCATTTTTCAAAAAAAAAATCCTTAAAAAATGTTGCCCTGTCTATTTAAAAATAGGTTAAGCCATCGCGTGCGTAAACTCGCCAAAATAGGTAAAGAATCAAACACAAATGGCTGTCGTCCAATTTATTTATATGCGGGATAATTATAGTTCTTGTCAAAAACTTAACAGCACATAAACCCTATATTTTTTTTAAATGGTTTTTTTTTCTATTAGGTTTAGGTCAATTGAATTGAAAATCATTTAGGGTGTCTGAGGTTTTGCACATTTAACGTTATACGTTGTATATTTATCAACCCTAACGAAATCCCGCTGTCGACTAAAGACTTTTGTTACCGAAGCTACACCACAACACCAGCCCGCGTAGCATGGCCGCTGTAGAAACGGGTATCTTCGAAGAAAGTGACTGATTTTTTTGTTCAATTGTATTTTTGTCGATTCTTCGTCGAACCGTTTCTACGATGGTCACGCTCGCAGTGTGTCATTTGCAAGCATTTCTTTAATAATATTCGACGACTTACGAGAATCCTCTAGTCCATTCAAAGTTGTCTATCAGACTCCAGTACGTATACCCTATGACGTGACAGCCGTCCTTGTAAATAGCAGTGTGCATCGACCTCAGATACGCGTCTATATAGTTGACCCTCTTCGTGTCACGAAGACCTGACTCTAAGGACATGCCGTTCTCGGTCACCAAAGTCTTAGGGTTCCTGTAGTTTAGTCTCACGTAGTTTAGGGTTTTCCTAAAGCCCCAGGGCACTACCTATAAAAAGGAAAGGTATTTTTATAAGCTTTTATTTAGCTTGCCTTGTCAGTTAGTTTGTAGTCAAATCTTGCAACTGAATTTCAAACAAGTGCCCACCAATCGATTGAGCTGAAATTCTGCACACACCTTTGTGACAATATTTTTTTATGACAGACGAGATTTGATCCTGCGGCCAGGATCGTCTCCTTGCGAGAGAACTCTCTTCATCGGTTAATAGAATAGAATAGAATACTCTTTATTATGTACACCATAAATATTACAGATACAAAAAAAAAACATTTTACAAGGGGTGACACAATGGGCGGTCTTAGTGATCTAGCACAGACTCGAACCTTTAACCTTTTGGACGCCATTGTCACATATACGTGACAAGCAAGTGCGTGCCCTGTACGGCAAACGACACAAATATGTGACAAAATAGTAGATGAAATTGTGGCTTGTGGAGGGCACGCGCGAGCATTTTTGCTGTGGCGGTTAAAAGGTTAATACGCGTTCGATTTTGGTACAAACCATCTAATTTTAGAAATACTTGTTTAATTTTTGACTTTTTATAGTATAATTTCCAAATTGACCTCAATTGGAATGACCGCTGTAATATCTATAATAGAGGAAACTAGCTCTAAGATTAAAAAGCCTTACCCTTAACCAAGTCGAATTAGTCTTAGGCCAATCCTCCCTCTGATGGATTTTAACATTCATATCATCAGCGAACGATGGCTGACTCTTTATCTTCTTGGATCCTTGCTGCACGAGGTACGTAGTATAGTGATTAAGACCCAGGAAGTCATAGGCTCCCCTCATCATCTCCACTTCTTTACGAGTGAAGTAGGGCAGTCTTGATCGGGAGAAGCCTTGCCTCTTGGAGTTGGCGTCAATGACGCTTCGCATTATAGGAGGGTAGTCGCCAGCTTCCGAGAATATTGGATTCGCGAACCAACCGAACTGTAAAAATAATGTAATTGGCTCGGTACCGAAAACTAGAATAAGTATATAAAATATTAATTTATGGTAACTGCAATAAAACGTCAGACAAAAACAAACATCCTTTCTTTTGGCTTTGCCGCAATAATAAATGGTAGCTGTGACAGAAACCAAGTAGTACTAGTACAAATATCATCATCTGCCTAGCCTTTTCCCAACTATGTTGGGTCGGCTTCCAGTCTAACCAGATGCAGCTGAATACCAGTATTTTTACATGGAGCGACTGCCTATCTGACCACCACAACCCAGTTAGTACCTACTAATTGTAAACGTACAAATATAAGATAAAAAATAGAAATTATACTCACGATGAATTGTCTGGCAGTTTCAGCTGCCTTCTGATCCTCTGCAGATGTCGTGGCAGGCTCTAACCAGCTGAACGATATCGTGATGCCCATATGACCTGAAACACGTAAAGGCTAGTTTTAATTTTCCCGGTGAGGAAAAACATCCTACTTAGTAACTATGTCGCAAGCGCGCATACCCGCCACCACAACCCACCGTAGAAATGCGTCGCATTATTTATTCGAAGAAAGAATCGACGAATCTTTTGTTCAAAAGTCATATTGTCGATTATTGAATCGATTGATGTCAATCAATCGATCGAAGATGAACAAAATATTTCCTGGCGCTCATTATACTCGTACAACTTTCAGTGGCTCTCCCTAGTCTGGATTTGTGCTCGGGTATGGACTGGCCACTTAATTTACGGAAATTTTAATAACTTCGTCTTCGGCAAAAACATACGTGTGATTTTAGGGAGCGCGTAAAATTTCTAATCGGTAGATATCATTTTAGGTAATAACAACTGGCGTATTACGCCATTTTACCTCCAATTTTGTTGCGATATTTCTTATCGAACATCCTATAGACCATCCCATGAGCTCTGAGGACATTATGACCACACATGTAGTCCTCGAAGCCGCTGGCCCTGGCACCGGGTGCGTCGTCACCGCCGTACCCCTCTTGGCAGAAGGAAAGCGGCTCGTTGAAGGTGATCCAGACCTTGACCTGGTCGCCGAAGTTGTCGAGAAGAACCTGAGGGGAGAAACCAAAGATATAGTTTCATTGTACCTATACCAACTTAAAATAACTTTCGTCGGGGTCGCATGGTATGTTTTAGCATTCATACCTACTTGTTAAAATGCTTCTGCATGCCATACCATCTGTTAGTATGCTACTGCATAGCATTGGCTTTCAAAAGAGCAGTTCGGAAGTTCTATTTAAAGTCCGACTAAATTGCTTTCTTCTCAGTCTTCGATAAAGTCATATTAATTATTATAAGGTTTGTCGTTTTTCGGTCTATTTGTATGTTTTTTTTTTTTTTTGATAATATATATTAGTTTATTTTATATGCCTAAATATGTAGTAGTATGTATACCTATTTATGTGTTTATATTTATGTGTTTTAATTTTCATGCTTATAAATGGTATTTTTATTTTTATTGTACTCTATCACACACAATACTGTCTTATTTGACCCAAAGGTTGACTGGTAGAGAATGCCTTGTGGCATTAAGTCCGCCTATATGTACCACTCCTGTACATGAAGTTTAAATAAATAAATAAATATGTGTCTGCATACTTGTTTTAATATTAACTTGGTATGGACTGAAGATTAAAACTGTACTCATGTTACAAATTAATACCTAATCTAATGATAAACATTAAACAGCTTAATTAAACACTTATACTAGGCCAAACTTGGGCTCATCACAAAATGAAGATCATAGGGCACCACGACTAAATAGTTTAATTTACCACGATAAAACTAGCAAACTGGTCGGGCCTAGGACAACCAGCTTTGGTTAAAAACCAGGTTGGGCCGGTAATTTATTAATGTGTGCTTGTTTTTGTCATTCGATTTTAGCACTTACTTTGGCATAGTCGACGAAGTAATCAGCCATGATCGGGTTGGTCCATCCACCGAGGTCCTGCAGACATTGCGGCAGGTCCCAGTGGTACATCGTCACCACAGGAGTGATGTGATTGCGTTTCAGCTCGTCTAGCAACTCCTTGTAGTATCTGATGCCGTCCTCGTTCACATAGCTGGTGAGAAGAAAGTGAAGGATTTGCAACCATCGTGCAGCTAGAACTGCTCCTGGGGAACATGCTGTTGTAGGCTCATACGAATACAATAAAATATCTCTTGTGCACCGAACACCATAGAAGATCAATGTTTTCCGTCCGTTATACCGTCATGGACCATAGTTACTTGTAAAAATACTTCTACCGTACCTTTCGGGCCTTAGGAGACTAGACTAGGAGTACTTGGCCAAAGTATAAACCCTAACTAAAGAATTAGTAGTAGTTTTGATCAAAGTTTCAGGACAAAGGAGTAATTATACGTAGCGCCAATATGTGCCAAATAAGAGAACTTATTTGAACTACCCACTTGCTCAAACCATTAGGCAGTATCCTCGGCCAAGATATAGAGAATCGGTAGAACATGATTCCTAGTTGCGTCATCAGCCTGACATCTTCCTGCACCTTGTAGTAGGATCCATCAGCGATGTCTCCAGTTTCATGGTCGAATATACGTTCCGGGTGTTCGTGGGTATATCTATCCCAAATGCTCTCGCCTTTACCTGGAAAAGGCAAGCATCATATCAGCCGAAAGTATACTTTCGACTGATATTAGTTGCCTTTGAGGGGAGGCCTATGTCCAATAGAGAACTATAGTTCTATAGAGAACTGTAGCTCTCTATTACACATGACATGGCCTCCCCTCAACGGCGCCTCATCGGCCAGTTCTATACTTTTTGGTTCCAGTGGATTCTCGCGGCCTTCACCAATTCATCGTTCAGTGGGAAGTCTTCCAAAGTTGTATCATTACTCCGAAATACTAGCCCCATCGTTCTGTATACTCACTGCAACAATTCTTCAGGCTACGTTGGTAATCTTGGTACTGTTCATATTTGATTCACGGAGAAACTCCAAGCATAGCCCACTCCATTGCCATTTCGATGATTTCCAGCCAACGAGGCCAATTGTAAGCGATTGCGTTTAAATAAAAGGGCTCCACGGGGACACACGCTGGTCATAGACTTTTGTTTGGAGATACTGAGGTATACTAAACGTCATTAGTCCAATTGAATTACCTGACACATTCCACGCCCCTTCGATCTGGTAAGAAGCTGTTGCCACTCCGAACGGGAACCCATTGGTAAAGCACACTTTCGAATCTAATACATTGTGGGGATCGCTGGAACTCACGCTGAAAAGCAAAATAATGCATTAAGTATCTGTGAGCCATGCATAACAATGTTAATGGCGTGCTGGATTGAGGCCCTCTTCCCACAGAGACTAAGCCTGCAAGCCAGACTAGGCCTGGAACATTATAGACTGATTATGCCAATGCTTTAGCTATCTTTGTCGCAACAGTTGATTTAGTTGGTAAATTAATTTTATGAGCAATACCTGCTTGCTTGCCTTGCTGCTTTGTGACTAATACACCAATACATTGGTATAACAAATACTAAACGTATGTATTGGTCTGATCTTATAACTGAATTTCAAATCAGTTCTCTCCAACTGATTGAGTTGGTGGCAAAACATTTTTATGCCAGGCATCATGACTTGATCGTGCACTCAGGATTGCATCCCCACGAGAGAACTCCACAAAAGTTCTCGGCTCAATAACACCCTCGCCTCCGATTCTTGTGTTAATTCCGCCTCGAATCCAATAACAAACTTTCTCCACTTGTATCAAACTGAACTATACTGAATGAGTACAGGGCCTCGATTCTGCTATTACGATAGTGTCAGAATAGGCGATCATTGAAGTCATAATGATCAAGTTTTGACAAGTTTGGTAATCTACTAATATAATGGCGTCATTATGACTTCTCAATGAACAACCACTGACACAACAACAACTGACTAAAACGTTCCTCTTGAATCACTCTATCTATAAAATAACCCTCAGCAAAATCCGTTGCGTAGTTTAAATCTAAGCATACATAGGGACAGACATATACGCGGCGGGGACTTTGTTTTAAACTATGTAGGTAGTGATAATTGTTATGTGTTTGTTTTCTTTAGAAAGAATATGACTGAATGTTTGGCAAACAACCTTCTTTGCTAATGAGTCAGTGTTTTGATACCTACAATGCTACTGTTGGGGTGGACTGTATTGAATTAAAGAGGTGGATACTTTAACACTTTTATTGTATATTAGAGATCGAAAATAGCTTATATTTGAAGCGGGGCACAAGAGTTTACACTGTTAAATGTTCCTGTTATATAAGGAATGTACATAACGTATTACGACGTGGGGAACGTGGGACTCATTTACTTATTAACTTTGTTACGACACTAGGTAACTGATAAGAACTATGAATCTACTTTATATCTTTGACAATCTGTCTGATATGGAGCTCTTCCTTGACTTCTTGAAGACTTCTCCTTGATTCACTGGTTGAATGAAGTTATTACTTGTTTCTATTTGTTCTTATTTGACTCGATTATCGATTAAATAATCGGTTCCCCTTACATAGATTATTACGCCATTGCAAGTTGTGGGGGCACTATTGCGTCTTTCTGGGACCTTTAATCAATCATAGCCCGTGAAAATGGACTTTCCCATTAGCTGATGCAATAGTTTAACTTATTGCGTAATATCTCCCTTTGGACAAGTACTGACTTGACCAATATCCCCTCCACAAAAGCTGATGCAACATCGCAAATCATTGCGTAAGGCTTAAGGCCTTTTAGTATATAATAGTTCGGGGGTAGACAGACATAGAGGTCCCCGTTATTTTCCTAAAAACTACTTATACTAGGGTTACATTTTGTGAAGGGCTCGTCGTCCGTTACATCTCTCCCCCCGGCGTAGCCTGCGCAGCCTTCTCTTCCTTTTGTAGAACGACGAGCTTGCTGACCGGACGCTTGAAGACGCCGGTCCTCGTTCTTACGTCGACTACTCTGATGCCGCCGTCAGGTCCCGGGTAGATGTTCTCGACGACTCCCAGTGGCCACACGTTTCGTGGCAGGGTGCTGTCGGCGATGATGACGACGTCGCCGATCTCCGGCGGTTGGCGTTTGCTCTGCGGCTCGCCGCGGGGTACCAGTGTAGGGAGATACTCCCGCAGCCAGCGTCGCCAAAAGTGATCGGCAAGGGCCTGGCTGGCCCGCCAAGCACGTCGGTCGGCCTCGTCACAAGGCCCTGTTGAGGGTAGGCCCGTGGAGGATCCCAACAAAAAGTGGTTGGGGGTGAGGGCCTCCGGATCGGTGGGGTTCACGCTAACGTGAGTCAGAGGGCGTGCGTTAATGGCGAACTCTGCTTCGGTAAGCAGAGTCAGCAGCACCTCTTCAGCAGGCGCCCTTTCGCGCAGAGTCGCAGCGAGGGCAGTCTTTACGGAGCGTACCAGCCGTTCCCACGCACCGCCCTGATTGGGTGCGCCGGGAGGGATGAACCGCCACTCCATTCGATGCAGTAGTCCCTCTTCATGCAGTGCCGGTGTCCACTCCGCATAAGCCGCTCGCAGTTCTTGATCTGCTCCTCTGAAATTAGTTCCGTTGTCGGAATACATGAGCCGCGGCCAGCCGCGGCGCGCAGCCATCCTTCTCAGCGCCATAATGGCTGAGTCTGTTGACAATGTTGCGACGAGCTCGAGATGCACGGCGCGGGAGGTGAGGCACGTAAACAGTGCGCCCCATCGCTTCTCTCGGCGCCGGCCCACCTTGACCATCATGGGCCCGAAATAGTCCACACCACAGTTGGTGAACGGGCGATGGAAGGGGTCCAGGCGGGCGCGTGGCAGGTCTCCCGTGGCCGGCGGCTGCGGCGTTGCTCGCAGTCTCCGGCAGTACGCGCAGGCCTTTTCAATGGCTCGCACCGTGGGTCGCAAGTGGATGATCCAATAGCGCTGCCGTAAGTCGTTGGTAACTCGTTCCCTGTTGGCATGCCCAGCGGCGCAATGCTCGCGCATTACAATTAACTTACTCACTCGGTGGCGACCATCCAAAATGACAGGTCGCTTGGCCTCCACAGGCGCGCTAGAGGCTTCAGTTCGTCCTCGCACGCGTAATAGGCCGTCTTCCAATACGGGGTCCAGTCTGTACAGCCGACTCGTCCTGGGGACGGGGCGAGCAGACTGGATTCTCTTCAACTCTTCGGGGAAGCTGTCCTGCTGTGCTTTCAGCAGGAGCTCCCTTTCGGCGCGTTCAATGTGCCGATGCTCGAGTCGAGGCGAGACGCGGCGGCACGCATCAATAAATGCGAGCACGCGCGCAGCAGCGCGTACCAGCGTCTCGTACTTGGAGAAGCGGGCAGGATCGGGCAGCCAGCTGTCTCGTTCAGGGGCCGGCGCAATGTGCAGGACCTCCTCTTCGTTTTCTTCCGACGCCGGCGTCCCGGGCCAGTCCTCCTCCAATAGACGGAGGAAACCCGGCCCGCGGAACCAGCGGTCGGTTGCGCAGATCGGCGCGTTGGTGAGTCGGGTAGCGTCGTCCGCCACGTTGTGCTCCGTGGGCACCCAGCGCCATTCTTCTTTGCTGGTGAGCTCGGCGATTTCTCCGAGTCTGTGCGCGACGAACGGCGTGTACCTCTTCATGTCGTGATGGATCCAGTGGATCACCGTAGAGGAGTCCGACCAATAAGTCGTACTGTTGACCTCGATACGGTGTTCCTTCTTGATGGTGTCGGCGAGTCGGGCTCCTATCACCGCTGCCTGCAGCTCCAGACGTGGTATTGTCTGGGCTCGCCGCGGTGCTACTTTTGCCTTGGCCGCGACCAGCACGACGTCGATGGTCCCATCCTTGTTTGTTGCTCTCCAGTATGCTACCGTCGCGTACGCTTGTTCGCTTGCGTCGCACAGCACGTGCAGTTCGATGCGCTGTGTTTTCTTCTTAAGGTAGCACCTGGGTAGCCGCAGTCTGTTTACTTCCTCCAATTGACCTAGCCAGGCCGCGAAGAGCTCGTTTTCTTCCTCCGGAATGGGCGTGTCCCACGTTGTTTGTAGGCGCCACAGGCTCTGGAGTACTATCTTCGCTCGTACTGTGAAGTGACTCAGCAGTCCTAGCGGGTCGTAGATGGACATCACTGCGCTCAGTGCCTCCCTCTTGGTGGGAGCACGAGTTCGTTCTCTTACTTCGGACGGCACTCGGTTCATGGATGTATTAAACCCGAGTTCGTCTCGTTCTGCGTTCCAGTACAGCCCGAGTATCTTGCTCTCAGGTTGCTCCCCTCCTAGTTGTGTCGGGGCGGTGGCGTGGAGTGTCTGGGGCACGTCGCGCAAAACCGTCGCGTCGCTGGAGCTCCAACCTCGTAGCGTGAAGCCGGCGGTCGCGTGCACCTTTCTAGTTTCATCAACTGTCTTCCACGCCTCCTCTGGATCGCTGTAACTTGCCACCAAGTCGTCCATGTAATGGTTCTTGGTTATGGCCTCTAAGGCCCTGGGATACTCTCTGCCGTGAAGCTCCGCGTTGTAATCCCGGACGTAATGAGCCATATACGGGGAACTGGCTGCTCCGAAGATCATGCTTCTCATCTTGTAGTGACGCGGGGCCGACGTCCTGTTTTGGTCTCTCCACAGGAACTGCTGAGCTGGTTGGTCTTGCTGCCTTATTCTCACCCGCAGGAACATCTCCTGTATGTCTGCGGTGACTGCCACTGCCCGCTCTCGGAACCGGAATACTATGCCCGGCAGGGACTGCAGTAGGTCTGGACCTTCCAGTAGCTCGTCGTTGAGACATTTTCCATAGCTCGTTGCCGCCGCGTCGAAGACTAATCGCTGTTTCCCAGGCTTGTTTGGGTTCTGTACGGCGAAGTGAGGCAGGTACCAGCAGACGGGGCTATCCTTTTCTGTTCCGTCGCATGGCATCGCGTATCCTTTGTCCAACAGGTTCTTGACCTGTGTGGCGTACTGCACGGCAAAGTCCGGTGACGCATCCATTTTCTGTTCGATCTTCTTCAGTCGTCTCAGCGCTGCTCCGTAGCTTGGTGGCATGACCACGTTGTCAGTCCGCCACGGCAGCCCCACCTCGTAGCCTTCGTAGATCTTCTTGATCGTCCTTTTCACGATGGTCGTCGCCCGCTGGTCCGCTTCGTTCACGCGGGGTCTCTTGGCGACGCCCAAGGCTTCTATTTTGAAGTGTGCTTCGACTAGATCGTGCAGTTGCTCGTCTCCTCTCCCGGTCTCGATGACGTGCAGTATGTCTTCTTTTTGCGTGATAACGCTTCGTGGTGCTGTTCCGTGCACCACCCATCCCAACTCCGTTCGAGAGGCGGCTGGCTGATCGCGGCCACCGACTCGTAGTTCCCTGGTCACTATGCACTCCCAATGGTCTGTGCCCACCAAGAGTCCTGGACGAGCTTGCTCGTAGCAAACCTCCTCTCTGGGCAGGTCTCGCAGGTGCTTGTGATTCAGCAGGTTGTCTGGGATGGATTGTTGATGGAGCCTCAAGTCCTTGATGGTCCTTGCTCGAAGCTCGTGTGACTGACCGTCTTTCCGGATGCTCCTAACCTGCACCCGTACCGCTCTGCTCTCCTGCACTTCCGAAGACATGTTCACGCCGCGTATGTGTAGCGGGCGTGGGGTCCCTTCAGCTCCTATTCTGGTCGCCAGGTCTTGATCAATGAGGGTGACGGTTGCTCCTTCATCGAACAATGCTTACGTCATTACCTCCCCCCGTGACCCGGTGACTATGATGGGGCACATCTTCAGCAGTACCTTCTTCTGGTCGGCCGCGAACTTGGTCGCCACCGACAGCACCGCTTCTTCCTTGCTGGGCTCTGCGGTAACCTTCACGGTCGTCACTTCTTCCTTGGTGCCTTCCTTCTCTTCGTGGAGGGAGGCGTGATGAGGCCGGCGGCATTGGCCTAAGCCGCACGGCTTCGCCTTACATCTATATCGCCCATGTTTACTTTCGACACATCTAAAACATATGCCGTTGGCTCTGACATACTCCCATCGCTTCTTGACGCTCATCTCCTTGTATTTGGGACACTTATGTAATACGTGATCTTGTTTACAGTTAGGACACCGACCTTTTTCTTCTTGGCTCTCGACGGCTGTGTAGACGGGGGTAGCTCTCTTCTTTGCTGTCACTGGTTGTCTGGTTTCCTTCTTCTGGTTGGCGGGCGCGGCGCCAGTGGGCGGGGCGTAGGCGTATCGTAACGCCCTATCCGCTTCCCGCATCAGGAAACGAGACAGCATAACTATCTCCGGCTCCGTTTTGTCGTCGTTCTCGAAGGCGAAGTCGCACCATTTCGACTTCATATGTTGGCTCAACCTGTCCAGCACTTCGCCAGTCAGTACTGGGTTGTGTAGGTATCCTCCTCGGTCGACTGCTTTGATCACGCATACCGCGTTTTGCACCTTGATGGCGAAGTTGTTTAAGTCCGAGGCTGATGCCATGGGCTTCGTCATCTTCTTCATATCTTCGATGGCGCGAGCGATGAGTGCCTCTGGTCGTCCGAAGCATTGTTCGAGTGTCCTCATGATGGCCTCTGGATCAGTGGCAGTATGTAGGAGGCCGGAAACCGCCTCCCTTGCCTCTCCCTTGAGACAGCTCCTTAATCGCTGTATGTTCTCAGCAGGCGATATACTGTACATGTTGGTAGTGTCGTTCACGGCCGCCCTAAACGGCAGCCACTCGTTCACACTACCGGAGAACACCGGTAAATCCGTATGCCGTAATCGGGGTCTTGCCATCTTTTCTAAGGTCGTTGCCAAGTTATCGATGCTGTTCCTGTGCTTCGTTGATGCCGGCGACCTTCCCCGTGGCAAGTCGAATTTAATATGTCTTGGGTCCTCCCGGGGGGGGCCTTGGTCCCCCTCCCCCCGTGATCTGAGGGGGTTCGTTTGAAGGCATTCATCCACTTTACTGTGATGGCTTTCCTCCTGAGTGATGAGGGGCTCATCCTGCAGGCTGTCCTGTTCATCCTCTAGGACAGATACTTGGGCGGCTAATCTTTTCTTGACCAGGTCCTCTTCCAGGTCGAGAGACTTCTTCCGGATGGCTGCAAGCTTCTCTGCTGCTTCCAATTCGGCTAGCCTTATGCGCGTTGTAATACTGTTGGTTGACCTTTGTGACTTCTGTGACCTCTGTGACCTATGTGACCTCACCGATTGGGTGGGTGACCTCGTCCTTTGTCCATGTTCTTCACTCAGAAGAAGTCCTGACGATGGTCCTGCTAAGGTCGTGTCTGCTGTCGTAAGGGGCGCGGTAGTTGGTCGTGAAGATATAATATTTTGCTCACCTGTCACTGCCGGCGACAAGGGCGGATCTATTGAAATCCTCCGTAGTCTCTCTCTTCGAATCCGTTCCGCTTCCTGGCGTAGAACTGCCTCTCTATGCTCGTCTGCCCTCTCCTGCAGGGCCCGCCTCCGGTCCTCAGCTTCTGCAGCATCACCCTGGCTTCGGGTGACCACCATTATCCGAGATGGTACGCTACAGGTTGACTTTAAGCGGGGAGAAAGATGCGCGACAGTCCTATCCTGTGGTTTTGGACTTCACCAGATTCGTCCACTACGACGTTTCACTTATCCGCACTTCAACGCTGTTATTATATCACGACTAGTCCTCTATTTACCGCGACGGCACTATTACATACTTGTGACGGCACTATATACTTGTGACGGCACTATAACTTACGACGGCCCTATGTACCATACGGCACTATATCTAGTCACGGCGGCAATACGTTATCAACGGGCGTGCGCTATGTTATATAACGCGCGCTTGTATATGACGCGTAACTATTTATTCACAACACGGTCACTTCTATATGTTTTATAACAATATATCCGTTAGTATTTCATTGACAACGCGAATCGAGTCAATTTACTTTTTAATATTTACTTATGAGTCCCACTATTCTGCTTACCCCTTTATTAACGCGCACTATGATTGCGATTTAATACACAGAATATCGCTTATGAATCCTGTTATTCTGCTTACCCTTTTTTACCGCGCACTTATGATCGCGATTTTGGCACACAGAATATCACTTTTCCTATCACGGAACTTTATTTACGCACGATATATATAAAGTTAATTTCGTTCAGTACTTACAGTTTTATGTGCCCGCTTATAACACTTTATTACGCGCTATGTATTATACGCCGGCACTTTTCGCTATTTAACTGGATCTGAAGGACCAAATGTTGGGACTTCACTGCTTATCCGTCTTGAATGGACCAAGATGTTAAGCTTGGTCTTTACTGTTCATATATCCCCGGCTCGAATGGACCAAATGTTGGGGTGGACTGTATTGAATTAAAGAGGTGGATACTTTAACACTTTTATTGTATATTAGAGATCGAAAATAGCTTATATTTGAAGCGGGGCACAAGAGTTTACACTGTTAAATGTTCCTGTTATATAAGGAATGTACATAACGTATTACGACGTGGGGAACGTGCGACTCATTTACTTATTAACTTTGTTACGACACTAGGTAACTGATAAGAACTATGAATCTACTTTATATCTTTGACAATCTGTCTGATATGGAGCTCTTCCTTGACTTCTTGAAGACTTCTCCTTGATTCACTGGTTGAATGAAGTTATTACTTGTTTCTATTTGTTCTTATTTGACTCGATTATCGATTAAATAATCGGTTCCCCTTACATAGATTATTACGCCATTGCAAGTTGTGGGGGCACTATTGCGTCTTTCTGGGACCTTTAATCAATCATAGCCCGTGAAAATGGACTTTCCCATTAGCTGATGCAATAGTTTAACTTATTGCGTAATATCTCCCTTTGGACAAGTACTGACTTGACCAATATCCCCTCCACAAAAGCTGATGCAACATCGCAAATCATTGCGTAAGGCTTAAGGCCTTTTAGTATATAATAGTTCGGGGGTAGACAGACATAGAGGTCCCCGTTATTTTCCTAAAAACTACTTATACTAGGGTTACATTTTGTGAAGGGCTCGTCGTCCGTTACAGCTACATTGGATAAACGTACCAAATATTTATATCCTCTTGCAAAACCTGATGCTGTATTAAGTAGGTATCTAGGTAAATAGGTACCTCTAGGTATTTAGGTTTACCCTAATAAGGTTCCAATTAGTGATCATAAGTATAACAATAATGTCAACTATTGGGTTCCTGTTTATGTGTAGGTACATATGTACCTACTTATAAAAGTTAACATTAAATACAAACTTAAAATAAAAACTGTCCCATATCTTATCGAGAAATCAAAACTACCTACTTGGTCATTTTATACACACTGACACTCCGTATACAGAATGGATTAGATAACCCAACTATGTTGATGTCGGCTTGTAGTTTTACCGGATGCATTTGAATATCAGTATTTTACACAGAGCGACTGCCTATCTGACTTCTAAAACCCAGTTAGTACCGGTAAAACGATACTCCTTGGTAGGACTGGTTAGTAAGACTTTTTGTGCCACTGCATACCTGTACCTAACGATTTTTTTTTAAATAATAACTATATCGGTTTATTTTCTCTACACAAGTTACTTAATGCTAATGGTACAGTGGAGCACGAGCAAGGAATAACTTTGTGAGAGACTGGTGCTTGAAGTAGGTCTCTATAGAAACCTGTTTTACAAGTCACCAGGGCCCTCCCGCTGCAATTCTCCTGCTATGACCTACTTTTAAAGCAATAGGTTTTCATAGTAAAGGCTGGTTTTATAGTCACGCCGCTAGACGCGCCGTTGGGCAGAATTTGTATTGGAGTAGTAGGTAGTAGCGTTTCAAATTCTGTCCAACGGCGCGTCTAGCGGCGTGACTATAAAACCAGCCAAAAAGTGCAGGAATCTAAATTACAAAATACAAAAAAAAATAAAAACAAAAAAAAAATACAAAATTATTGTGGAAATATTAGAACGCGTGTGAGTAGCTGAAGAGTGTATATGAACCATGTGATATGGGTGCTTTCCGAGGCACGGAGGAAACTCGGTGTGTAATGAGTGGTCATCTAGATACCACAGACTAACCTAGGCAAGCAAAGATCGACCCGAGCGGCTGTTATTGTCTACCCACGAGCTCCTCCGCTTTGGAATAAAAACAAATCGACATATTCCGCAATTAAATAAAATCCATACATTTTGACTGATGATAATTAATGTACTGAAAACTTAGTAGCAGTTAGGCTGAGGCTACACTAGGCAGCGATTTGCGATGCGACTGGAAGAGCGAAACGAGAAAAACATGGTATGGCTACATTACAAGCGAGATTAAATAAATTAAGTATTTTCTATTAAATTCGCTTTAATTTCGTTATGTTGGTGTAGCCGATGCCGTGATTACAGTAATGTTGTTCCGATCGCATTAATAAATCAAAGATCGCTATAGTAATATTTGATGTATTGTACAGTGTAGCCATATACGTGACCCAAGTAGCACAGAAGCGCTGAATAGTAGCTGAATCACTGTTCACAATGGAATCTTCAGCTGTATAAACCTGCTGAATAAGTGCGTATAAAATACCACTGTTTAGGTACTTGAAAATTATAGTATAAAATAGGTTGGTTGATATTATTATAAAAATTAAGTCTTTTTATTTTTCCTTTGTAAGACAATAAGCTGTTTACGTATAAAATCATTACATTTACTTTTGAAATTCTGTTGTTATTTTCGTTGCCTAAACAAAAACAAATTGTTATTATATTGTATAGGTCAGAATCTAAAAAATGGCAGAAAGCAATGTGTACCTTATTAACCACAATCAAACGGCTTGAGCTGTTTAAGTGTCCACTCGTGGTACATGAATCAGTAACGAGCTGTTACGAGTGGTTCTTGTGTAACACAAGTCAGCTACAGATCCATGTAAAGCTTGATAGTGGGTAACATCTCTTAAACGACGCGATTAGTATACTTACCTACGAAGCGCTGAATAAAGAAATGTTCAAGGTCTTATTTAACGGCACTCAACAATAGTACAAGTATTCAGCTCTCACGGAGATTATGGGTAACATATGAGCTAATATAGAGCAGTTTGCTTTAACTTAGCATCATATTATGTTCACCCATAGTGATCATATGGGCTTTATAAGCTATTATACGATTGCGTGTAACAAGCTGATTTACATTTCACAAATTCCACTGTTTCTAGCAAAAGGCATTATATTCTTTGTTATTTGAAGCCACAGAATAACTGATTACATTATAGTAGCTCACGTGTTCTTTCTTAAAATGCAAGTGGTCTAAGGGTACACTTGTGTTCTTCAATTCAGAGTATACCTAAGTTAAAGTCCACAAAAATCCTTTAAATTGCTTAAAGCTGTATAATACTGAACTTATTACGTATATTAACGCTGGAAGCGTTACAGTGTGGTCTCCGTGACGCATTCACGTTCTTATTCAGGTGAAAGGTCACTTTTCACCTATTGCAGGTCGAGTGTACTGTAATAAATCTTCATAAGTGCTAAAGTTACCAATGTTACCTCTTGTGACATCTTATAATGCAGTTTTGTACTACTTGTAAAGCATTCATTTACTTGTTTTAATCGCTCATGTGTCGCAGGTCGCGTCGCAGCCTAATGTAGCCTCAGCCTTAGTGCGTCTGTGTCCCTTCTACCACAGTATAAAGATTGTGCTTCTACCACAGAAATATTAGGTAAACTATGGCTTCTACCCTGTATTGTATACAAAGGTGTAGACGACTTTTAATCAAACCGAAAGGCACTTATTCTCCCCTTCATCGTTGTGATCATCATTTTGTTCTAAGCCACACCTGGGAACCTTCTAGTTACGGAGATATTCAGGGTCTTGGTCAAACCAACCTTGGGTTCCAACCTTGTTCATAAGTTTTTTTTAAATAGGCAGGTACATGTTTTTTTTATTTTAAACACCTCTACGACCCCCGTACTATTCAATCCATCCATCAACACAATGTTTCAAGTGCGTTACATTGGGTCTTACCAGTGACGGATTAAGACTACTTGATGCCCTAAGCAATCCAAGCCTGTGGGGCCCCCTATCCGAATGTCAACTAGAATCGCCAAAAGGTCTAGTAGTAGTCTAGGTCAGACACTATGTAAACTTAAAATGCGCGAATTTTCAGTTAGTCATAGTAACTTTTTTTGGTGTGGTTTTTGGCGACGTGAGAGTGAGACGTGATGCCCTTTTTTCAGTTTGAGAAATCGTCATATAACTTCTCCCACTCTGTGCTGAGCGGGAGGGAGAGTCCGAATTTTACTGACTAAATCCCGTCCATGTTCCTTCCTCAATTCGTCAATGTAGTAGGTTAAGTTCTATGGGGCTGCGGGACTGTTGGGGCTTTTTTTTTCGGATGGAATCACCAAACTCTGGGCGGAGCGAGAGGGAGTGTCAGACTTTTACTGACTAAATAAAATAAACAATAAACAAAAACGGCCTGTCGTTATAAGACGGATGAACGGTAAGCTAGCCATAGCTCACCGTCCACAAGCCCACGCCTACGGTAGCCGGTGACGCCCGGTGCGTCTCCCGCGGCGGCTGGGGCGAGAGGTTCTCTTCCTCCGGCGTCCCGCCACCTCCTTTGCTAGCAAGACTGCTTCGCAGAAGAAGGTGACGGCCTCCCATTCCGTCTCGCTCCGGACCATGGATTGAACCAAGGCCGGACGCGAGAGGTCGCCGCCGCCGATCGCCGCTACGGGAACGGCGGTGCTCCGCCCACGCGGGGCAAACCTCCACGGTGCAGTGCGCCACCGTTTCCTCCGGTCGATCCTCGCAATGGAAACACCCGGGCGTTTGCTCCCGCCTGATTTGATGCAGGAACATCCCGAAACAACCGTGTCCGGTGAGGACCTGCGTCAGGCGGAAGGTGGGGATACCGTGGCGTCTCTAAAGCCACTCCTAAAAGAAGGGACTTATAGCCACTATCATGGCGTGCCCTGCACGGGGTTGCGACGGTCGCTCTCTCCATGTCGCAATGAGATCACGCCGGAGGTTTGTCCGCTGAGCGACAGTTTGCCGCGGCAGCGGAGTTTCCACCCGGCGTAGCGCCTCCGCACGCCATTAATGCAGGCCTCGCGAGAACTAGCGCCTCCAGATCCCATGGCGGCAATCCGGCAAAGAGGCTCGCCGCCTCGCCCGACACGTGAGGCCCTTTTTTTCGAATGGGAAAGCATCAAATCAGCCCTCCCACTCTGGGCGGAGCGGGAGGGAGTGTCAGACTTTTAGTGACTATAAACCATCCATGTTCCTTCCTCGCCCTTCACGTTCCGGGGCCGCAGTATCTCTTTCGAACAGTCGCGCAGCCCTGGCAGGCTTCGGCCCTTGCGGCCCCTCCCTTTATGCTGACATCTCTTTGAGGCGCGTGTGGAACACGAACGCGCCGTCGACACGGCCTGTCGTCATTAGACGGACGGACGGCTAGCTAGCCCATAGCTCACCGTCCACAGGCCCACGTCTACGATGGCCGGTAGCCACCACATGGCCTGCGACGCCTGCGCTCCCGCGGCGGCTGGGACGAGAGGCTCCCATTTCGTCTCGCTCCGGACCATGGATTGAAACAGGGCCGGACGCGAGAGGTCGCCGCCGCCGATCGCCGCTACGAGGACACGGCATTGCTCCGCCCACGCAGGGCAGACCTCCACCGTGTGTTCCACCGTGTCCTCCGGTCGATCCTCGCAGTGGAAACACCTGGGCGTTTCCTCCCGCCCGATTCGATACAGGAACCTCCCGAAACATCCGTGTCCAGTGAGGACCTGCGTCAGGCGGAAGGTGAGGACGCCGTGGCGTCTCTCAAGCCACTCCTAAAAGAGGGGACTTATCGCCACTATCGCGGCGTGCCCTGCACGGGGTTGTGACAGTCGCTCTCTCCATGTCGCCATGAGATCGCGGCGGAGGTCTGTCCGCTGAACGGTGATTTGCCACGGCAGCGGAGTGTGCCCCCGGCGTAGCGCCTCCGCGCGCCATTCGTGTAGGCGCGCGAGGACTATCGCCTCCAGATCCCATGGCGGCAATCCGGCAAGCAGGCCCGCCGCCGCCTCGCGGGCTATCGTGCGGTACCCACGATACTTCACGGCTACCACCTTTTGAAGCGCGTTCAGATAATGGGCGGCTCGCCGCCTCAACGAACGCGAAAAATGTGGAATGCTTCACGATTTTGTGTGCCATCTTTACGCCATGCTAATCTTCTCTGTATGAGACGTGATGCCCTTTTTTTTTTTTTTTAAGGATGGGAAATCATCAAATGACCCCCCCACTCTGGGCGGAGCGGGAGGGAGTGTCAGACTCTTACTGACTAAAAACCATCCATGTTCCTTCCTCGCCTTTTACGTTCCGGGACCGCGGTATCTCTTTCGAACAGGCCCGCAACCCCGGAGACGTGATGCCCTAAGGACGGATTTTTTTCTGTGCTTCTTCTGGTGCCCCCCCAGGCGTGATGCCCTAGGCAATTGCTTAATTTGATTAAGGGTTAATCCGTCACTGGGTCTTACCGAAAAACGTGATTTTTCAACCAAAAAGAAAACCCAACATTTTTTTTTGTAGAATTACTTAGTTTCATGTACCTACAGAATGCTTGTTTAACGGCTTAGTGAAGAGACTTCTGTTTACACCCTGTTAAGTCATCGACAATCTTAGTATTTAGACACGATAATTGAATTCCATCAGTATTCTAGGTAAGAAGGTACCGGTACTCCAATAAGTAAACCACAAAAACACTAAAACAGTTAATCTAGGTACATACCCATAAACTAAAACGAAAAACACAAAACAGTGCAACAAACACACAGAAGTCATTATTCCGTTATCACCACGGCCCGGTCGGAGGCGCACTATTGTCCGGCGAATAGATAGCACGTTGGCATTGCACTTATTATAAACATATTACATACAGAGTGCTCTATACTGGTGGGTGGGTGAGGAGCTCGTGGCTAAATAATATCAGCCTCTCGGGTCGATCTTTAGGTTAAGCCATGCTTGCCTAGGTTGGTCTGTGGATGGGTGACCACCCTTACATGCCGAGTTTCCTCCGTGCCTCGGAAAGCACGTTAAGCTGTTGGTCCCGGCTGTCATTTATCCATCTTCGACAGTCGTTACAGGTAGTCAGTGGCCCCAAAAGTCTGACACCAGTCTTACCAAGTGGTATCATATTTCCCAGTATTAACTGGGTTATGGAGGTCAGATAGGCAGTCGCTCCATGTAAAATACTGGTATTCAGCTGCATCCGGTTAGATTGGAAGCCGACCCCAACATAGTTGGGAAAAGGCTAGGCAGATATATATACATACAGGGTGCTCTAAAACGCTAGGATAGAAGTGGATACGCTATTCGGAACAGGCGACAGTACGAATAGACAGGAAGTCAAGGTACCCTGGCCTACTAAAGCTATCTGGTTTTTTTTCAGAGAAGAAAAGAGATGGATAGACGTCCTGTATAGCGCCATCTCTTTCGCACTCTCACGAAAGGCACTTGTTTTCCCCGTTATTGCGATCATCTTTTTGTTCTAGATCATACCCGGGAATCTTCTAGTTACGGAGATATTGGGGTAATTTAAAGTTTTTGCTTATGCACCTTCACGGCCGCCGTACTATTCAATCATCCACCGGCACATTGTTTAAAGTGCGTAACAATGAGTCCTACCGAAAAACGTGTTTTTTCAGCCCGTCATAAAGTCATTTCGCAGCAATAACTTTTGCGTTGGGTTACTTAATTTGATGTACAGAATGCTTGATTGACGGCTTCGTGAATTTTACACCCTGTATAACTCAAACAATACTGCTTTAATACAGCCGCCAAAGCTGCACAAATGTACATCGCAAGCGCCTTTCCTGCTTTCCTGGTACCGAAACAATGGCGCAAGCGCAGGTATCTCGACACAGTGTCGGTTGCCATAGCAACGCCGCACTGTATTGTTTGGGATACATGACGCGTGTCCCTATCCCTACTTTTCAATGAATCGTTAATTTGCTGCTTGATAGCAGATTCAAATTCAAATTCTTTATTGACACAAATTGTTAAGTACATTAATGTTTGAAGCGTCTGACCCCCGAAATAGGTTTACCTCTATGTCAGGAGTCAGCGCCCCCTCCCATTTTATTTGGCTTAGATACTATGTCAACAGATAAATAGACAAACATGTGCCACAAATACAATTTTAGAAAAAATACAAAACAATTACAGAAACAAAAAGTATAAAAAATAAAATAACAAAATTAAAAATGTATATGTATAGTGGTAGGTACAACATAGTTATATGCTGATGTTTCCAAATATTTGTAATAGTTACAAGCTGAAACTACTTTAATACCACCGAATATTTTATACCTACTTCATATTATTTCACGATAATGAGCATCCTGTATAAAATTTATCAGTAGCCGCAAAGTCAACGACTGTTTTAATTTCATACCTAAATGGTTATTATTGCTACTACAATATGAATGCATTTAATCATGCAATACCATAACATGCTATTGTTAATAATTTTATATTAAATATTTCATACAAAACACTGAAATAAATCCACCTTGGCATTTAGGAACATTGTATGTAACTGATTGTAACTTAACAACTTAAGGCACTTAGACGAGCTAAATTAGCAACTCTATTTGTGGTTTTTTTCTGGACTTAAGTTCCGCGTTTGATACTATAGACCACGAACTACTTCTTACAAAAATGAAGCATTATGGTATAAGAGGTAAGGCCTTGAAATTATTCTCTTCCTATCTCAAAAACAGAAAAATGTTTGTAGAGATTGACAAAACACAAGATGGCTCCAAAAAAGTCTATAAATCAGCAACTGTAATGATGACCACGGGAGTCCCGCAAGGATCAATATTGGGACCTGTTTTATTTATCTTATTTATTAATGATTTAATCAATTATATTAATACAATTTTACCTGACATTGATAATTATAGTAATTTTTGCAGATGACACAAATGCCATTGTAGCAGCAAATGACATAGATAAATTAACAGATAAAAATAAAAAAAAATGCAGCATTACAAGCTTTTCACGTGTGGTTCACCATGAACAAATTGGTAATCAATACTGCAAAGACCAATATTATATTATTTAGAACAACAGCCCGTAATAAGGACGATTTGGAGGTCATTTTGAATGAAGATAAAATTGCTCTCGTCAAGGAAGTTAAATTCTTGGGTATACATATAGACGAACATCTTAATTGGAAAACTGAATTGAATGCTATAAATGCATCTGTATGTTCCGCTAATTATGCTTTAAGATCACTTAGAACAGAAATTTGTATTGATCATTTGAAAATGGTATATTTCGCGTTGGTAGAATCAAAAATTAGATATAGCATAATGTTTTGGGGAAACAGTTATGACTACAATATAAAAAGAGCTTTTGTGTTACAAAAACGTGCAATTCGCACAATAGTCCGTATCCCGCAAACAGAGAGCTGCCGTGAACATTTTATTAATCTAAATATACTTACAGTGCCGAGCATTTATGTTTTTGTACTTCTGAGTAACATGGCCAAATATATGCATGAGTATGAAACAGCAGAAGAACGACAGATAAGAGAAGGCACACGGAGACAAGACATTATGCGCTATAAGGTACAGCCTAATTTAAATATTGTTAGACACGGTCCCAGATATCAATCGGTTATATTATTTAATAAGTTGCCTCTACATATAAAAAGCACTATCTACTCAAGCTCCTTTAAGAAACAACTTAAAAGTTTCCTATTGAATAAGTGTATTTATGCTGTTGAAGACCTGTAACGAAAATCCTATATAAGTTGTATGTTTATTTCATTGTTATATATTTATGCATTGTTGTAATACGATAATATGATGTTTTGTTTTTGTTTATGTAATTTTAATTCTTTTTAAACCATGTAATTTCAAATACAATTTATTGTTTATGAATAAATGACTAATGACTAATGACTAACGTGGTGTTTCAAACTTCGTTTGAAATGCTGTTACAATAAAATTCTAATCAGCTTGCAATACAAAGTGGTTGTTACGTCAGCTACTGTGGGCCAAATAGCGCGAAATGAGTGGTTTCGATCGATTTACAAAAAAACTATTGATTGGATTAAAAAACTGAAACAGTATCATGCTAATATATTGCTTGTAGAATTATTTGCCAAAAAATCAGAATGATCGCATGCATAACAGTATGTTTTTTATTGTTTGAATGATATTTTAAGTTCGTGATTTCTTTATATCGAGCCAAATTAATTGTATTATGTTTTCAAAACACTTTCATGCTATCATATATCCTGAAGAATATCATATATTTTTCTGGTCTTGTTTATAGCAGTGAATCATATACTTTAGTAATTATAAAACTCGCGTTTAGCTCATGTAATCGCCTTAAGGGTACTAAACTGAGGGTACTAAACTGTAGGGAGAATCGCTTTCAACTGACAGCTGTCAAATTGGAAAAAAAATTGTTGTCTTTTCACCTTTCTATTGAACCATGTTCCGACTTCTATACAGCCTATAAATTGAAATAATATAAAATTCTGTATTAATTGAATAATATTTTCCTTTTAAATAACTTATAGTCCGGTCAATTTAGACCAAAAAATAAGAGTGAAGTTACATAAAGTCCCAACAAGCTGAAAATCAGTGAAATTGATCAAAACATAATTATAAACAATGTTTAAAAGTTCCCTATCATTCCCGTGTAAGGAAAAAAAAAATATTCAAGGTAAAAAAAATGAGATTTTCGCGATTTTCAGCAAAACGGTAAGTTTTATCATAAAAGTACCTTTGACAAAAATTGTAGATCATAAAATTATCTATTTTTTCAAGACACGTTTTCAGATAAAAATATTTTCCTTTTATAAATTACTATGCTAATACTATCACTATAATTACTATATTAGGTACTACATATTAGTTTGCGATTTGTGGGGCATGCATATTTTTTCTAAGGTGAAAATCAAGATTCAAGATTCTTTAATTGCATGAAATGTAGTAGGTATGGTACCTACCTACATGATGAATTACAAGGTTTCACATATTTCACTGACTTCTTTCGGCATGCAAACTTAAAAATTAAAATATCTAAGTAACACATTGTACCTAGTTACTCGCAATGTAGGTACATGATAAAAATTTAACAAAACATCTAAGAAACATTTATTTAATATTATCGTTGACAATAGTATTATTTTAGAATTAAAAAATACTCGTGTGTAGAACAAAGTACTTAATAAAATTCGAAATTAAAAATATTTAACAAAGGTAAAAAAAAAGGCAATCACTCGAGAATAACATCACTTTTTTCAAAACACCCTAATTACGCTGCAAGAACCTGCGACCCATATTACCTATATAGGTATATCCCAAACACTCAGCCAGCCTCTACGCAAGACTGCCTTTCGCCACTTTAGAGGACTGTGACTCTGTGACGGTATTTAATCAGCCCATCATTTATTTATTCATATAGGTATGAAAATATATTATCAATAACAATACCTACCTAATATCATTATCCACTTGCCATCCCAATAATACCTAACGTGTTTCGAATTAATATTAATCCTCTCAACAATAACAACCACGCTTGCTCCAACGAATTATTTAGTTTTGCTACTCCCTACAAGATGGCGCTATTCTAAATGACAATTCGCTACTCCACCATTTTCTAGAACCAACTAACGACGAGATACACCTCGCGCTTTCTACAACATTCCATTCGCTTTGGAGCTCTGCCCTGTGTAGCACTTTCTCGAAAGAACGCGCCCCACCAATAACAGATGGCGTTAGTGACACCCGAATATAAATACGGGGAATGGTCGGGAACCCGGCAGTTGTTTACGAAGAAAGTGAACTGTTCAAAGTAAAACGAACAATTAAAAAAAGCAAACCGTTACCAAAAATGTCGGTGATTCCTTACTTCTACGATCTTGAGAGGCCGTTCCGCATGATGGACAGAGATTTCTACAGACCGGAGAATTTCTTCGGCCACTCACCAATCAATCAGCTGATGCTTCGTGATTTCTTCGGTCGATCGTTCCTGAAGCCGTGGGAGAGTGCCTTCCGACCATGGGAAAACTTCATGCAGCCAATGGAACAGCTCTCATCAGCCATGAACCAGCTTGCGTTGAACAGCGTCGGCAAAATCACGTCAGACGATGAAAAGTTCCAAGTTAACGTTGATGTCCAGCATTTCAAACCTGAAGAGATAAACGTAAAAGTGATTAATGGACAGGTGATCGTTGAAGGAAAGCACGAAGAGAAGCAAGATGAGCATGGTTATGTTTCCAGACAGTTCGTGAGGCGATATGCTCTTCCACAAGGATGCTTGCCTGACACTGTGGAATCAAAATTGTCGTCTGACGGTGTCTTAACTGTCACAGCACCTAAAGTCCTGGCCATGCCTTCGACTGGAGAGAAGATCGTGCCAATCACTCATACAGGACCCATCAAGAAACAGCTAGGGTCTCCAGAATCTATTTCGGAGGAGAAGTAAATTTGTAAATAATGTAAATAATCATTGTATTATTTTCCTTGTAAGACTGATTTGAATCTGTGCTATATTTTACCTATTTTTCATTGTAATTTTGAAATAAATGTATTATGTATAGATATATCCTTTTTGTTTTATTTAATTCGTTATTTGCTAAGGTTTTATTGTAGGTAGTCTGAAGTATCAAATGTATAAATAAACTTAACACTTGATTTTATTTAGATATACACACACTCATCAACAATGACAACATAGCAAACATTGTCGATAAAAGATGGATTCAAAGTAGTTCATAACACCTAACTAAATCAATCAATCTTTTCACATTTTGTAAAGCTCACTGGTGTTTTTGCGGTAGGTAAATAATTTGCAAATCAGGCGTCTACTCAGTCGCAAAAAAAATCTTTTGCGGGTATGCTGATTAAAAAAATGTACCCACAGATTTGTTAACTTTTGTATCATGGACACGATTTAATTTTAGTGTTATTTCGTACCTAATTAAACAAAACTCGTCCACAAAAAGAAATTTATTTAGAATTTTCCGTACATAAAACCACGAAGTTATTATTGGAATATATATAATGATATCAGGAACATTGCACTGTTTTGCAAACGATGAGTGAGTTACTCGTACATCACACACACAATTTGTTTTCCATTGAGGGTCATGATCAAACGCAGGAACTATTCTGGGATTGGCATAGCACCCATCACAGCAGCTGCAACTGAATTTACTGTCCGTTTTCCTCCTTCAACGGACTTTCTCCATTTCCTAATTCTTCAGCCTTTGACCCATCAGGCTGAGTCCTCACTGGTCCCGTCTGAATGATGGGAACCATGCGTTCATTCGCAGCTTGGGAGCGCTCGAGAGGCGCAGTGACAGTTAGAACTCCATCCGATGACAGTCGTGACTGCACGTCGTTAAGGCTGCAGCCCTCAGGTAAGGCGTACCGTCTCCTAAACTGACGAGACACCCATCCATGTTCATCTCTCTTCTCATTGTGACAAGCTTCAATAATGACAAACCCGTCAGCAGTTTTCACCGCAATTTCATCAGGCGCAAAGTGCTGCACATCCAAATTTATCTGGAACTTCGCCCTATCAGATTTTATTGTTGATCCAGTGTCTCGCAGCATGGTTGACAGTTGTCTCCAGGGTCGATAGTACTCGTTCGACATCTGAGGTTGCGGAGCTATCATCGTCAAAATGTCTTCAGGCGTTAGTGCCAACGCAAAATGTTGGTCCGATAAGCGCCTGGGGCGATCCATTTCGAAAAGCATTGGCAACATCGACATATTTTCAGATTATTTTCAAAGCGAAAAAGAAATGCCGGTCAGCTTCTTCTGACGTTTCCGAATTAATTTGCACTGCGCATGGCATTTTGCGCAGTGGCGCAGATTATAGCAGCCGTCTGTCTGGCCAGTCAATGCAAACATTATCAGCAAAAAGTTTGTATGCTACTGTGATTTTTATTTCAACTTATTTCTGAGTTCAACTTAGGTCCATGAGTTCAACTTTATGAAAGGATTATATCTTTGTTTTCACATAATTGTATAGATACACAGTACCAGTACCCAGATTACCCTGACACTATTGTAATATCAGAATCCTAGACCGACAGTACGCTTACTATCAAACTGTACTTTTCAATTTTTCTGTTCGTGCTCAGTTAGTAGTTATTTAATAAATAATTCGCATAACTTTACAGACGTTTCACAAGTCGTTAGATAGAAATGTCCGTAAAAATATATGTTACATGAAAGAATTAATTTTTTAATCCTCATTATTGAACAGTCTATGTATTTTAGATGATCCTCTGAAAACTTATTGACTTTTTAAGAATGATTATCCACTTACAACCATTTTATAATTTTAATAAGTATTAAAAACTTCTTTTTAATAAATTAATGTAGAAAAGAAAGTTTTATCTTTTATTTCTGACCTTTTCAAAGCTAGGGCCTGTTACTCGATGTGAATTATGTACTACATAAATTATCATTTTCGTCAAGTCTTAAATGCAACAGAAGGTTTTTGTTCCCTACATACCTTTCAGTAGGAAATTACGTTTCTTTCCTACTCCTCCGCTGTACTTTTCTGATTAATGTCGTTGCGGGATCCAAGACAGTTAATTCATTCTCTGGGACTGTATCAAGCTTCATTGTCTAAGCGCTTTTCTGGACGGCCGGCGCCACTGTTTATTTTGGCTTATAGGTGTTACAGTGGTTTGGAAACAGTAAAGCGGACTTGTCTATACTAATATTATAAAGAGGAAAACTTTGTTTGTTTGTTTGTAATGAATAGGCTTAAAAACTACTGGACCGTTTTTAAAAATTCTTTCACCATTCGAAAGCTACATTATCCACGAGTAACATAGGATATATTTTATCCCCGTACTCTCACGGGAACGGGAATTACGCGGGTGAAACCGCGTGGCGGGCGCTAGTTTAAAATAAAACACTTTTCAGTAACAAAATATGTATGGAAGCCTCCATTGCCAGTTCCACTGCGACTGTAGCATATTATAAAAACACATACATACCTATATTGATAGTTTGCAGACGGGGTATTGCGATGATCGATTAATGTTACAATCTACTTCTTTTGTGCCTATTTATGGTTAATATCACTATTAGGGTAAGGGCTATCGGTACATCTGCACGTGGCCTCCATGCGCGAAATCACACAAACATCTATCTTTAGATTTTTTGGTATGCTCCCCGAAAAACGAATTGACAGCAATTTATGAGTTCACCTAACTAGTTACCATTCAAAAAGCAATTAGAATGAACGGGTAATGTTTTCATTTTGATGAAATGTTTATCGAATTTTGACCATGTTTAGTAGGTTCTGGCGTTGTCATCGCGTGATACAACCATCTGTGCAACCACAGGTGCATTTTTTGTTGTTGTTCGTTTTCGCGGTCGACGCTGCTTCCGTATGGGTTTCGAGAAATGAATTAACTGGTTTTTGAAAACGTGGCACTTCTGCTGGTCAATAAGCTCCAGGTTGGCACCATTAATCCCCCTTCCCCTGAATATAAATCCTAGATAGATTTTAATTAAGAAAACTGGCCATAAAATGTTTTTTTGAAAACCTGATCTTTACGAAAAAATCACTTTATAAACCCTCCTCTTTGCTTCTGTTGCAAATGTTCCGGTCGGCGCTACAGCATTTTATGGCAGACCTCAATGATATTTTAGTAAAATCATTGGGCAAACCTACATACTGTTTTTAGGCTTCTGTTGCCAAATGGCAAAAAACGGAACCCTTATAGATTCGTCATATCTGTCTGTCTGTCTCTCTGTCTGTCGGTCCGTATGTCACAGCCACTTTTTTCCGAAACTATAAGAACTATGCTTTTGAAACTTGGTAAGTAGACGTATTCTGTGAACCGCATTAAGATTTTCACACAAAAATAGAAGAGAACAATAAATTTAGGGGGTTCCCCTATACATAAAACTGAAACTCATTTTTTTGTTATCAAACCTTCAAAAATGATATTGAGGTTTCTAATATATTTTGTTTCTAAACTGAATAGTTTGCACGAGAGACACTTCCAAAGTGGTAAAATGAGCCCCCCCCCCCTGTTACTTCTAAAATAAGAGAATGATTAAACTTAAAAATAATAAGTCATTTATCGTAAACCACAATTTACCTTTCATTTACAACGAACTGCAAGATCTTTCATACTACGTTTCTTGCTGTTACGGAACCCTTCATGCGAGTACGACTCGCACTTGGCCGCTTTTTTATATTTCTATACCTAAAATTGGTTTCAAATCAATACTTGAACTTATTTGGTAAGAATCATAATGATTTTGATCACTGCATCAAAACGCCTGGAAGTGCCTATGACTAACAAATTTGTTAGTAAAGAAATATATTTGTTTACTAAACGTTGTTGGGGTTTACTTACTCTACCGATTTGAAACTTATTAATTGAGGTTTGTTAATTTTAAAACAATGTTGTTTTCTTAAGCAGGTACTTAATAGTATTTTCTGATGTGACAGCAATATCTCTAGATACTTAATTAAAAATATAGTGCCGTGTTCTTATACAACATTATTTTTTGTTTATACTAAACCCGAAAAGGGGTCATTGTACTCATCATTTTGAATAACTTTTTCTATGGGACGAACCTTGAAATCGCGAAAAAAAAATCAGCTGTTCCCTACATTTTGACGAGTTATGCGAACATAAATGTAGGGAACAGCTGATTTTTTTTTCGCGATTTCACGGTTCGTCCCATAGAAAAAGTTGTTCAAAATGATGAGTACAATGACCCCTTTTCGGGTTTAGTGTAAACAAAAAATAACCCTGTATAGCTATGTATTTTATTTAAGTACTAAAACTAATCGAAAATTTAATA
Organism: Xestia c-nigrum; assembly: GCA_916618015.1. Classification (NCBI taxonomy): domain Eukaryota; kingdom Metazoa; phylum Arthropoda; class Insecta; order Lepidoptera; family Noctuidae; genus Xestia; species Xestia c-nigrum. The sequence goes on along the minus strand of OU745245.1, from coordinate 3,003,452 downwards.
TATTGTGTAAACCACCTCATCACAAAGCCGTTAACCAAGCATTCTATACATCAAACTAAGTAACTTTACGCACAAATTATTGCTGGGAAACAACTTTTTTTTTGAGGTTATAAATCATGTTTAGTGGTAGAACTCAATGTAACGCACTTAAAACATTGCGCTGATGGATGGATTGAATAGTACGGGGGTCGTGGAGGTGTTAAAGGTCGAAATCTTACAAAAAAAATTGTAAGTATTAATAAATAAATAAATAAATATCGTTGGACATTAACACACAGCGCCACCTAGTACCACACTAAGCAAAACTTGTGTCGTGGACACTTGATAGTTGATATATTACATTATATACTTTTTTGTTTGTAAATACACACTTATTATACATATAAACATCCATGACTCGGAAACAAATGTCCATGCTCATCACACAAATATTTGCTCCTACCGGGATTCGAACCCAGGACCCTAAGAACGTAAGGCAGCGTCACTACCACTACGCCATTCGAGTCGTCGAAAAAAAAACTTGTCTAAAGTTGTAACTTTGACCCCTCATAGGTATCTCCGTAACTAGAAGGTATGGTGTAGAACAAAAAAAAATGATCGCAATGATGTGGAGAACAAGTGTCTTTCGGCTTCGTGAATAGGTGTTTTACACCCTTTATGTATAAAAATCGTGCCACAGTGTTTGTTATCGAAGTCCTCCGAAATGGCCTGATCGATCTTAAAAATTAAAATAATTTCTGTTATAATAAACTAAAGATCGTAATGTTTTAACATTCCTAAAAAAATAAATAAATAAAGAAACTTCAAAAACAAATTATTATAAATATAAATTACTTCCAAATAAAGTGAATAAAATAAGAAATCTTAACTTTAAGGGATCTTCAATTTAAGTACATGGTGCATTAAAGAAAAAAAAACTTAATGAAAATGTACGTAATTATAGAAAAGAATCCAAAAAAGTGATTTGTACCTGAGTTAAATAAATAAAATAACCAGTTGAAATATAAAACGTTATCAATTATCATTTTTTATTTTAGCAGTTTATTGGCCTTATGTACTTCACCTTAGAAAAGGTAGGTACCTATTAGGGTTACAGGCGGCGGATATAAGGGTGCTATAGGCCGATATTAAGGGAAATCGCCATATTCGGAAAGAAACATCTATATTTAAAAACATAACGAAATATTCATTATTTTGCAAATGTAGTAATGGATTTTTAGTACCTATCCCTTTACCTACCCAAAAAAAGCATTGCAAGAAAGCAAAAACTATTAACGTAAAAATTAAAAGCAGTCAAAATTCAAAAAAAGTTGACATGGCCGATAAATTGGTGCCACTGGGTTATCAGTTCACGGAAGAGAATCCTTTGTGTAGGTACAGAATGGAACGTCTTTGGATGACTAGGTAGGTACCTACCTATAGGTATACAGGACGGAATTTTTCAATGGAGGGAAAATTCTCGAAATACTGGAGACAGCAAATTTACCTCATAGGAAACATTCCTTTATTTTTAACCTTCTGCGGCTGACGTGGTAGTCCAACAGACACCGTGAAAAATAAAATTTGTTTTGTTACTGTTAATTTTTAAATGTGAGCGCCGCCGCTCTTAGTACCTTACTATAGTAAGATTGCGCGTCAGTCTGTGTACGGAGGGCGGTCGTAGCAAGCGCACGTGAGCGTAGCGGGAGGAAGGTGTCCACGAGACCACCACATCAGTGTTAAGGTAAGTGTCTACTAGACTACCACCTCAGTAAAATGATCTAGCTCTCATAGTGTTTCTTAAACAACCACATCAGTAATTAAGTTTAGTTTATCTTACAATAAGGTAATTTTTTGTATTATTTCGAATTTGATTTTATTCACATAATTAATACGTATACGAGTATCTATCCTTTCATACTAATATTGTAAGGGAGATATCTTTGTATTTTTTTAACTTGTTTTTTTAGATGGCTGACGTAAATACACCACTTCACCCCAGGCCAGGTACGTTTTCTGCTTGTATGAGAATGTTGGCTGGAATTTTCTAGCCCACGAAGATCAAAAAATAATACAGTGACTGAAACAGGCAATTGAACATGCGTTTAGCGATTCTGATGGTGAAGATGAAGTCCCAACTTTCGAGCCAGAAATCCTACACCTTGAAGAAGATGTAATTTCACGTGAACAAGGTCCAGAGCTAAAAGTAGAAGCGCTATAAGACTGTCACAGTGGTTGAACGCCAAAAATCTTCAGAGGAGTCACAAGACATACAATGAAAAATTGCCATGGAAACTGCGCATGACTCACAAGGGTTTCAGGTAAAATTTTCCCCTCCTCCACCACCAGCAGTTCGGTCTGTTTCACCAAGTGGCAGAAAACTGGTCTATAAGTCCATTTGTCCGTTGCTGTGATTGTTCGAAGCCAATTTACCTTCAGCACTCCAAGCCATTATGTAATAATTGTCAAAAAAAAACTGTGATTTTGAAACCGTCTAATTTTGAAGTCAACCAATGAATTTTTATCATATGTTCTAGACTGATTATTGTAATTGTTAATTTTTATTATGTATAATGTAAAATTTAAAAAAGTTGATTTTGTAATTTTTTCTAGGTCATTTACATTTAAGTAGAGATTCATGGAGTGATTTGTGTGAAGTCAATAAACACCGTTTAATTTTGAAAATACTAATTGTTTTTATATTTAAAGTTCATTTAACATAAAAATAGGCTATAACCATCTAATAAATATAAATAAAATAGCAGCAAAATGTTATTCTATGAAAATATTTGCAGTTGAAATGGTGTCTCATGTACTACCACGTCAGTAAAATTGTTAAAATTGAGCCACGTCAGTTGCAGAGGGTTAAAAAGAAACAAATCTGCATTCACAGATTTAAAAAATCGCAGTCATATAGGTAGGTATTTTATCATTTAACGCGGTCTACCTTCTTAATTTCCCCAAAAATCTCTATAATTTAAGCTAAGGTAGTTTTCATTTTGAAGAATAATACTATCTCTTTTTTTTAATGTACGGTAGTCATATTGTTAGGGAACAAAGACATTAAATAGGTTTATTTTAATCTCTTTGTTGGGGAAGTATCAATTCTACTGCTATCTAGAGAAATCTGTTTCGAGAAATATCCCAAACGAAATTGTTTTTAGTGAAAACTTCCAGAAAACTGTTTTACGCTACTCGGCACCAGACGGCGCTTCACAGCCAGTTGTTAAGAACATTCGGTTTCATTTGGTTTAAGGTGCCGCAATCAAGCAAATGTTTTCTACATTTTGTAAGACGGCATTATGACATAAATTCTTTTGATTTATTGAAACATTAGATTGTTTCCACATTATTATGATTTTCATTGGGTTTATTAAAAAGTATTCCATGAGTTTATTACATTTTACTTGTGTGTTTAAATATATAAATACTAAGTTACACTTTAGTAAATACGGATAAAAAAATGGAGGAATAATTGAGCAGTTATGAAATGTGAAAAAAGAAATTAACTTCAATAATCTTGAACTCCAGAGATTACAAGTGAGCCTCGACAAAATGTTTCAAACATCTGCAAACATAACGATGCGCGAGTCATCCTGCGCATTCTAGAATCACATTCCAGAAAATTCTATTCGCTACTAGATGGCGCTGCTTTCAATATAAATATTGAGCCGGCTTTTGAGCGGCATTCATTTCATTCTGACAACAACATAGAAGCGAGCTAAAGCTAAAGAAAGTATCGGAGTGTTATGAAGAGTTTTTACGTGATTTACAAGTGAATTATCCATCAGTGAAGTTAACTATTGAACCAGTGAAGTCTATTAACCAGTAAAAATGTCGCTGTACCCATTCTTCTTCGACTACGAGCGTCCGAGGCAGAGCCCTCGCCGTTTGCACGACCAACATTTCGGCTTGGGATTAACCCCTGATGATCAACTAACCATCATCGCGGTTCCTCAACCCAGTCGGGACTACTACAGGCCCTGGAGAAACCTACAAGCCGCGGCACGAGACACCGGTTCCTCCATCAAGGAAGACAAGGACAAATTCCAGGTGAATTTAGACGTTCAGCACTTCGCTCCGGAAGAAATATCAGTGAAAACTGTTGATGGTTTCTTGGTGGTTGAAGCTAAGCATGAAGAAAAGCAGGATGAACATGGATTCATTTCTCGAAGCTTCAGCCGGCGGTATGCTTTACCAGAAGGTATTGATGCAGACTCGGTCATGTCTAAATTATCTTCCGATGGTGTTTTGTCAATCACGGCGCCTTTGAAACCGAAACCAAAGGAATCTAATGAGAGGGTGGTACAAATCGTTCACACTGGTCCCGTAAGGAAGCAAGAAGGCAAAAAGGAGGAACAGGGATAGAAAATAAGTTTCTAGTGCTTAGTGTTTACATAAGTACCTACCTACCTTTAATAAGGTATTCATTCCGTGCTCTACTAGTTTTGTGTTGTGAATGTTGTGAATCTGCGATTATTTTTGTACCTATGTGATATTTAATTTAATTAAATGACGCACTAGTCATTAAACACTTGGTACTTGTTTGTTTCATTTCCCTGATGTACCTACCTACCTACCTACATAATCTGTACGAAATCAAGGCAAAGGCATAATTCCACAAAAAACATTGACATAATGTAGATAGGTAACTACACTGTCCCGATCCAACTACTTTCTAATTTTCTATTACTTACAATTGATAGTGACTAGAAATAATATACCTAGGTAGGTATAGGTACCTAATATCTATTAGCTAATCTGTGATATAGGTAGGTAGGCAGGTACGCTAGGCTAGCAAATACACACGGTCGCGGTGTTGGTCGTCGTCCTGCCTGACCTACGATAACAATTAACAATAGTTACGTAGGTACATAGGTACTTTTTTTTTCACTTCATAATGGTTTAACTCGCATCAATCAATAATATTTTTTTATTAATTTGCTTTCTACAATATTATCTATAGGTATCCAATTTTCTAGAACTTCAACAACTACAAGTTGTGATTAGCGCCATCTCTTAAAGTATGTAGAAACCAGGTTAGAATGGCACTTTGTTAAGAATTTAATGAGTTCGCCATTTCAGGTACAGATGGCGTTGTATTTAAAACTTGAATGAGGTAATGTGCGACTGTTCGATTTCGAAGTCGGGTGGTAAAATGTTGTTGCGTTTTTTGTCATTTTTTTTCTGCTACAGTCCGGAGTTAGGAAGTTGTCTGTATGCTCCCCGTAACAGAGGCCCTACTCTCTAACGTTTCGTCTTTAAGGACGGATCTATCTAACCGCGTCTCTCACACGCACTCGTCTGCAGACGTGCGCGACAGAGACGGATAGATCCGTCCGTATCCCCTCAGGGCCTCAGGGCCATGTACGAGACAGTGATCATGATCATCTGCGTGGCCTTTACCCAACAATGTTGAGGTCGGCTTCCAGTCAAATGGATGCAGATTGTTTAGTATTTTTCATGTCACAATTGCTTATCTGAGAACATTTCTACATCACTCCATGTAAAATACAGGTATACTGACGACGCGGTTCGCGCAGTGGCAGAGCGATTGCGCTTGCTGCTGTGCTGCGTGTCGCGGGTTTGATTCTCGTACGGAATAAATATTTGTATAGCTTACAGATACTTGTTCCGCGTCTAGTTGTTAATGTATGTGAGTTTGAGTGTTTGTCAACGCACCCACGATACAGGAGAAATCGCGAGAAGTTGGGGCAAATAAATAATAAAAACATTTTTACAAAACATAAAAACAGACTTCAGAAAACATTGGGTTAGGTTAGGTTAGAACAGTGATCAGTAGTGCGCGAAGGCGAGCGAGCGGAGCGAGCGTGCCGCGATAGCGAGTAGTGCCATATCCCCTCTATTGTTGGTTAATCATCTGGGTTAGGTTAGGTTAAAATAGTGATTTACTTACGTACTTATTCATTACAGAATTTGGCTGAAAATGAGTACTTACATATATGAAGATTAGGTCAAATGAAAGTTACGTCATCTAAACGTTATATTAAAACTGCATTATACAAATTGAAAATTATTTGAAATAAACGTAATACTAAATGACATTACAGTAAAAGAAGTTTATATAACATGTAACATTAGATCACATAAAGTTGGGTTAAGTATTTGTTTTTATAGCATATGAAAATAATATGATGTGAACGTTATTTCAAGTGAAAATATACTATCTGTTATTATAGCATATATTACACACCCCTTTCAAACAATGAAAAAAAAAACAAAATCGGTCCTTCCAACTTCGAATAATCGGGGAACGTTGAATTGAGAACCTTCTTTTTGAAGTCGGTTAGTAACGACGTTATGGTAGGTGACTCAAATATTCAGAAAGTCTATAAAAAATTCGGCTGATTATCGTTATTTTCTCCTATGAAGTTAAGAGTTCCGTTCCTTTGTCATAAATCCCAAAATCAAGTAGAAGTAATCAGAAACTAACCAAATTCTCATCAAACTACCCTTGAAGTATTTCCTCTAGCTTTTCCAATAAAATAAAAAAAGCAATACATGCCACGGTAATAGGCTTATCCCAATAAATGGAACTTAACACGGGTACGTATCATAATCCCGAATTTTAAAAAACCGATGGCCGAAATCACGAAAATTGAAACGCCGAATGGTTGTTTGATCGAAAGTTTAAAATCCCGAAAGTTCCTTTGCCCGAAAGTTTAAAATCCAAAGTTTAAAAACCCGAAGTTTCAAATCCCGTAGCTCAACATCCCGAAATAGTCACCGTTTCACACAGCAAGCACGCAGCACGCATGCAGCAAGCATGCAACCAGTAAGCTAAGCATGCAACCAGCAAGCATGCAATATGCAAGCATGCAGCATGCAGCAGGCATGGTTTCTGTCAGCGACTGTTAAAGCCACCTGCTCCTCAGCTCGCGGCCCGCCCTCGCCCCTCTGCGCCTACGCGGGCTTAAGGCGACGACATCAGCTAAATAAGCAACTCTATTTGTGGTGGTTCAAACTTCGTTTGAAACACTGTTAGAATAAAGTTCTAATTAGCTTGCACTATAAAGTGGTTGTTACTTCAGTCACTGCGGCCCGAATAGTGCGAAATGAGTATTTTCGATCGATTTAAAACTAGAACTTAACTATTTAATAATAATTAATCCATCAGTCGATGTAGTTTAGCATTTGAAATTTTATGTTATATTTTTAATTATAATTATCATTGTCAATAAATGGCTAAACTGCTTTGAAAGAAAATTAAGAGGTATGTTTGAAGATTTTTTTGGTGCATTAAAGTTTGTCAAATTATGTTTTGAGTTCCATCAGTGTACGCAAAAAGGACTTAAAAAAATAAAGTTTTTTTTATTTGTCGAAATTATTTACAGTTTTAGAGATACACTGCTTTTAAAAACCCCCTTTTGGACCGTTTTCAAGAAACCTCCGCCTTAAATTACACTCTCGGGGTAGGGCATAAAAGACTACGTGGAGTCGGTTCTGCAGCGATTCATTTCTGTCACAAAATTTGTGCTTATAGGAAACCAAAATTATTTATTTCTTTTTTTTTGGAATGCCACAATAAATATCTTTGTTTCAAACGTTGTTTTATGACATAAAACGAAAAATAATGAATTGTTTGTTAAATAATGCGTTATTAAATAAAAGTTTTCGTCCATTGGGAATTTTGTCGATTCGATATTTCATCCATTAGGGATTTCGTCGTTTCGGGCATTTGAACATCAGTATTTTGTGTTTCGAAATAACAACTATCGGCATTTAAAACTTTCGGTATTTTGAATTTCGATATTTTGGATGTCGGTAATTCGGTATTATGAACTTTCGGGATTATGATACGTACCCCTTAACACACCTAAGTCGAAATACGGGTGTATTGAACACTTCTGCATTCTCCTCAAAGCATACAGGCGTGATGTTACGTCATGGTGTTGTATGAACAATAAACAACCAAGCGATTGCAGCAATCACTGGTGATTTGCGGTTTATTTTTGAAGAGTTCCATTTATATCTCCGAAGATCAGCATCAGATCTTGACCAAATTGAAATGGGACCACACGAGAAGCACCAGCTTTCAAATAAAAAAAGAACCATTCAAATTAGTTCACCCCGTTCAGAACTTCTGAGGTAATAAAACAACAAAAAAAAACAGTCGAATTGAGAACCTCCTCTTTTTGGAAGTCGGTTGTAAAGAAAACTTCAAACCAGTTGTAAACTATGCAAGTTGACAAACAGTCTTAACCATGCGACTTTTTGTCAGTCTTTCGTGCTACAGACAGACTAATCTAGGAAATAATCACATAACTTCGCCCACTCTGGACGGAGCGGGTCAGTAAAAGTCTCACACTCCCCGAGACTTTTACGGACTAAAACCCATCCATGTTCCTTCCTTGCCCTTATTTTCCCGGGCCGCGGTATCTCTTTCAAACACTCCCGTAGCCCCGGCAGGCTTCGACCCTTGCGGACTCCTACCCTTCTGCGGAGATCTCTATTAGGCGCGCGTAGAAGAAAGAACGCGCCGTCGATACGGCCCGTCGTCATAAGACGGACGGACGGCTAGCTAGCCCATAGCTCACCGTCCACAGGCCCGCGCCTACGGTGGCCGGCAGCCACCGGAAAGAGGTTCTCTCCCTCTCGCGTTCTGCCACCTCCTTTGCTAGCATGATTGCTTCGCAGAAGGAGGTGACGGCTTCCCATTCCGTCTCGCTCCGAACCATGGATTGAACCAGGGCCGGATGCGAGAGGTCGTAAACCTGCACCGTACGCTCCACCGTGTCCTCCAGTCGATCCTCGCAGTGGAAACATCCAGGCGTTTCCTCCCGCCCGATTTGATGCAGGAACCTCCCGAAACATCCGTGTCTGGTGTGGACCTGCGCCAGATGAAAGGTGAAGACGTCGTGGCGTCTCTCAAGCCACTCCTCAAATAGGGGACTTATCGCCATTATCGTGGCGTGCCCACCTTAGGATACCTTGCGACTTTTTGTCAGTATTTCGACTGTCAAAGAGCTGCAATGCACAGCCGGGCGGGACCAACGTCTTGCGAAGACCGGGACGGGCATGGCAAGGGTTTAATTTTTTACCCGTGGGCATTCAAACGTATTCATATAGAAATAGGACATATATTGCTTTGCTTTAAAATGATACCGTGGCATCGAAAGGGATTTGCATTGAAAGACGCGCTACAGTCGTATTTCTATATCAATACGTTTGAATGTCAATTGGCAAAAATTGGTCTGCGTAGGCCTTTAGCTCGCATTCCGAGACAAGCAGGAAACTGGGTATGTAATGGATGGGCACTCATACATGGACCGGCCATAAAATGTGCTATCATTTGTGGTTTTCCCCCCCAACTATCAGTTATGCAGCTATCGCCCCAGTCACTTACAGGGTTGACCTTTCCAACTAGTGTCTTAATAACAACCAATATAACTATTATAATATTTGAGACGCACCGGAAAGTCCCGTACTTATCAGAATCGTAATTGGTCATGAATATCTCGATATTCTGTCCATTACTCTTAGGGGGGTCCATAAATTACGTGAGGTGTTTTTTTAAATTTTCTGTCCCTCCCTCCCCCCCTGGTGAGACGTCGTGAGATTTTATTTAACCACCCCCCCCCCCTCCTCCCCCAATCTCACGTGAGATCACGGGCTACACTGTACCTTAAATTCAGATTAAATTGAGCTATTTGGTATAAAACAAATATGGTGGTTTGACAGTCAGTAGATGTATATCGTTCGAAGTATGAATGAAAATATTTTCTTTCGAACGAATTAGTGAATGATTTAATCGTATTACGATATATGCTTAAGATTAAATGTTAAGCATGTACAATCTGGATTAAATGGACCAAAATAGCATAATATTTTTTTCACTTGTCATGCTCTAAAAGTACGCCATTATAGCCCTACGAAGCGGGATTAAAGTGACCGTTTATTCCCTAGGGAGTAAAAAGTAATTTAAAAATAGAACGATCTTTTACTCTGAAACATGGTCACAAAAGAGACTCATCAAAGGCTTTATTTAAATTTCGAATCGGCTTGCAAATAGAAAGCGCTTATTGAAAAAAAAAAATGAACTCTTCAACGCGAGAAAAATTTATGGTTGTTTGTGTGCATCGTTGATTTTGAAAAGTATGTGCAATGCCTCTGTTGCTAACCGCTGCAGTAATGTAGGTAAATACTAATTATCTGTGGAGTGTGTATCATCTTCATTGCGAAAATGTTGAGAGTTTGTCTTGTGTTTTAAATTGTTAATCTGTGACTGACCGCTCAGTTCAGAATTTTTGTCGAGTGTAAATTTGTTAAGTTTTAAATGACTATTTTTCTCGCACTCGAAGTGAAAAGTACAGTTTACACCTCGAGACTAAACGCCAATCTAATATACCCTCGGTTTCGTTGCCTCCCTCGCAAGCTCGGGAGTCAAACCACCTCGGGTATATAATGGCTTCGTTTAGTCCCTCGTTATAAAACATACTATTTGTTTCGAACAGAAAAAAAATTTCGTGATATTTGCCGAGACCCCCCTCTCTCCGACGTAAGATTAGATGACATATGACTCGACCCCCTCCCCCCCTTAAACATCTCACGTAATTTATGGACGCCCCCTTCTACGCTTTCACGAACACATAAACATGAAGGGTTTTTGGAGCTGTTTTATTTAGGAATTCCATTAGAAGTCAGTTAATATTAGTGTAAACTGGAATTCGTTTGTCTGTCAGTTTGGAATTGCTTTGACCATGCCTTTATATGGGACATTATCGCATCGAGAAAGCGCTACTAAAAAGTGACAAAAAAAGGAAAAAAACAAAATAACATCACGGCTGTATTTCCGGAAGGGTTCACTCTTCACCAGTCATTACTGTTGGCAAAATGTTCTATTGCCATGAAACTGGGCACCAAGAGGACCTGTATTTACCGACATACCTAACTCTAAGAAGTAGACATAAGATATGACACATATCTGTCTCGTCGTCGATGTAAAACTGTTGAGGAATTGTGTGTTATTACTTCTATAATTATTCAGGTGTGGAATTATAGACTCTTCAAATAAGTTTACAATAGTTTTATTGCACGGACACATAACACATTACTAAAATCTACCTAACAAGAGAGATCATTCTAGAACGCGGGAACGCGGGAAAAGTGACAGATACAAAATTCTAAGTACTTATAGATAAGTATCGTAGACGGGGCTTCGTTCACAAACTCCAACAATGTGTTCGATCTACCTTTAGAAAATCGAACAAAAAATTTCGCAATGGAAATCCGGTCATTTATGTAGTTTGTAGTACTTAGCACCAGTTTGACTACCCTGTTGCGTGGGGTTTGAGTTCGTTTCCCAAGGAGCAAGGAATTTGGAAATTGGCCGGACACCCAAGCCTCGGAAAGCACGTTAAGGCTCTGGTCTTGTGCCAGAACTCGCTCTGGTCATCGGACTAAGACAATTAGAGGAGAATCGTCTCGTACAGGACAAATTTAGTTTGTATTTTTCGGCAAAGTTGCGAATGACAGCACACCTAATTTCGACCTAAACACGATCAATTTACACTTTTCCAAATCACCAGTGACTCTGGATGACAGCGTTTCACTCTAAACCATCTCTCTAATCTTCCTCTGCCAACATGTACTTCTTTCTCTTTTCACACGGTTACAGAAGGGGATATTAAGCGGGCCATTACGTCTATTTCTACAAAAGCAGTGGGTGATGATGGTCTTCAACTTAACTGTTCCTTCCTATCCTTGATGAACTTATCCCTGTTATTTCACACATTATTAATTATTCCCTGTCTACCGGCTCCTTTCCTTCTGCGTTGAAGAAGGCCGATTTGCCTCTTCCCAATGTTTCAAATTCCTCTTCAGTATCCCAGTTTCGCCCAATTTCAATACTTCCAATCCTGTCCAAAGTCAACTGTCGCATTACCTTTCTTCATATTTGCATATGCATACGCATATTTTATTGTATGTATGTAGTTTTTAATTAACGTAGGATGTAATGTAAATGCACATACTGAGGTATATCCTCTTATGCAAATGTCGCTTTCAAAATTAGGTTTGCTGTAAGAAAACTAAACTCTGGGTTAAGCTCGGCTTTGTACATAAGCTATATTATTGCAATTAATATGTATACTGGTTGTGTTCTTTGTGTGCAATAAAGAATATAAGAATAAGAATCATTTATTTTTATTTTTTGTCTTGTCGGGCTAATAAATGCTTTTGCTTTCTTTCACATGTGTCTGTGCAGAAACTAGTGCGCTATATCAAATCAAATCAAATCAAAAATGTTTATTTGTTAGAACATGGTACAAAATAGATGTTACAATCTTGGTTCCAGCATATCCTGTCATAATATGGCGTACAAATATTATTTTTTATACAAAAACAAAAAGGTTATAAATCACTAACTCAGAATCAGAATGAAAAATATTAAGATAATGTCAATTAAAATATTCTTAAATCAATACATGAAAGTCCAAGAATCATTAATAAATTAATAAAACTATTATGAATTCGGATATACATTATGCTAAGTTATTTAAATATTCAAATTGTATTGCAGTGATATAATAATTAAAAATGACTATGTCATGTGATGGACTAAAGATTATTTTGCTGCATGGTCACTAACGACTTATCCTCTAAGTATTCTTGAACACTGTAATAGTTTTTTTCCAATAGCAGTCTAGACAATACCCTTTTGAATAACCGCAATGGCAAGTCTTGAATACTATTTGGCAAATGGTTAAATACAATAATTGCCATGCAGTAAGTATTTCTTTTAAATAGCATTAATTTTATTTGGGGTAGTTTCAATTTGTCTTTGTGCCGTGTTCTACTATTTAATATTATCTCAGGCGTTGATGGCTAAAGATAATTTGAAACTGTTTTTTTAATTCAGTCAGGAAAGAAAACAAGAAAAAATGTTTATTTGACGTCAGTACATGAGGACTATTAGTAGCAAAGTTTTTTTTCTAAGACAAATAAATAATATAATATAATATCGCTGGACATTACACACAGCGCCATCTAGTGCCACACTAAGCAAGGCTTGTGTCGTGGTCACCAGAGAGTTGATATACTACATATATACTTTTTTTTTGTAAATACAAACTTATTATACATATAAACATCCATGACTCGGAAACAAATGTCCATGCTCATCACACAAACATTTGCTCCTAATGGGATTCGAACCCGGGATCCTTAGAACGTAATTAAGGCAGCCTAACTACCGCTGCGCCAGTCGGGTCGTCAAAGATAATCATCACACACAGTCACAGGATTTTTTTGTATATTTATAACGAATAAACTCAAAAAGTACTGACCTGATTTCAAAATGGCTATATCATCAATTGTTACTAGAAAATTAGAGCGGGTTGGGGGGGGGGGGAATCAGCATTTTTGCCGAGAATGTAGTAGTAATTAGTAGTAATGTAAATAGTTTTTACACTTCATTCGATTTCCATGAAAAAGAGAGGTCCACAACAAGATGGAAGACGCATTATAGGTAGGTTGTTGCTATAATAATTCTAGAAACTAAAATGTGTCACTATTTAATGATCTCATTGAAACTATATGATTCATTGAAAGAAACAGATGTCTTTAATTAAATAATGGAAAACGAGTAAACAATCATTCATTTTGTTTTTGTTGATCATCGAGAGTAAAGCTAGGTGCACACTATTTTGGTTGGCTACTTAGATACAAACAATCTCAGTGGCTCGTTCTTTATCAGGTTGAAGGGTCAAACCCAGGAAGTACTAAAGAGAGCTTTTCAAAGTTTTACGTACCTTCTGAGGCCTGAATTCTTGTCGCGCTGGCGTCGGCGGCGACCGAGAGCCGTATTTTGTTCTCGCTGACCGTACGCGACCGGACGTTAGCGCGACAAGAATGCAGGCCTAAGAAGTTTATTTGTAGACAAAAAATATTGACGATTACGTGAAACACTGTGAGAAAACTCTGGACCTAAGTCTGAAATCTTCAACCCGCATGGAGCAAGCGCATATCCGCAACAGTACTGAACAAACAGAAACTGTAATGAACAAACATAAAATAGAATTAACATACAACAACAACAAAGAAACAAATAAAAAATATAGATGGAGAATACCAAAAGCAACATAATCGGATAATATTGGGCACAGAATGGTGTCCTAAATGTCAATGACATGAAGGAAGGGTATCGTAGATTCGCCTTAAGAGCCCTCTTACAGTCCACTAGCGCCGCCAATCGAAAAAATGTCATAACTCGTAAATAGAATCAAAAATACAAAATGTGGTCTATTATTACTGTAGAAAAGGCAATAACGTAAGCTAAATCGTGCATTTGTAACAAAAACGGCCGTTTATGTTTTGAATGCACGATTTAGCTAAACAGCTATATTTCAAGTGTTGATAAGGTGTTATAAAATTACGTTATTGCCTTTTCTACAGTAATAATAGACCACATTTTGTATTTTTGATTCTATTTACGAGTTATGACATTTTTTCGATTGGCGGCGCTAGTGGACTGTAAGAGGGCTCTTAACGTAGATGATTTGGATGAGGAAAGCAAGAGATCGATGCTTGTAGAAGACACTTATAAAAATTGAACATATGTTAGATATTCATCATATTCCTGTAGCAATTAGGGCGAATAAGATGAAATGTAACTGGTTAAATTGCTAATAAAGGTTATTATAATTATGAAAGCTATACGCACATTGCCTACCCTATCTCGTCAACATTTATAGCTAGGTATAATAATCTGTATAAGATGACAGTGCGGGATGCCACATGTTTACAGAAATCCCAAAATAGACTGATTGGTTTCCGAAAATAATAACAGATCACAGTAATTGAATATTACTGCGATATAATGTTGAATTGATGTAACCGACTGTGTGCATTCAACCTAATACATTACCGATACCGAATAAACACTTAACTAATTAAGCAAAAATATACATTAACGCGTAAAACATACAGTCGTAAATGAATAGACAAAGCAATTGTATTTCTCAGAAACCACGGCCTCTTGTTCAGCGCAGACAAAATTGCTTGCACAGTCCAGAATATGGCGATAAGGAAGATAACCTATGAACCTAACGTCCGGGCATATAAGAGGTAGTGATCAGCCCCGCACACCAGTGTTTCACGAACATTGAGACAACATGATCGCCTTACTACTGTGCGGACTCCTCGCAGGGGCGTACGCAGCCCCACAGTTCGAATTCTCCTTCGAGCCCTCGCGAAGCAGATCACCATTCTTCTCAAACTACCACATGAGAAGCCATCCCTACGTCGATGAAAATGTCTTTGACACTGGAAGGTTCTGGTCTGACCTGTCCAAAGAAATGAAGGAGCTGGACGACATGCTTGCGGCCTTCTCCCACCAGTTCCCCACCAGCGTGTCCCAAGAAGGAATCGAAGGTAACGAGTACAAGATAACCATTCCCCTGTCAGAGTTCAACGACAAAGACATCGTCGTGAAGGCCCGCCAAGGATTGCTGATGATTCAAGCAACCCACAAGTATTCAGAAGGCAGTGAGAGGAGCTACTTGGATGTGAGGACTCTGCCCGACACTGTGAACGTGACTGGCAACTGGATATTCGAGAATGGAGTTTTGAAGATTACATTCCCGTTGAAGGCTGGAGCGCGCGTGGAGCCGACAGAAGTTATCCCAACTACCACAGAAGAACAGTATGATACCACTTCTCGACCATACTTCGCAGGAAGTCGGGAAGACATTGAACCACATGCTAGTGAAGGAGTTCAAGATGTTGATGTCGGCTTAGGACGAGGTGATTTGAACAAAGAACACGAGCTAGAAACCAATGAAATTCCCGATAGAAATACAGTGGAAGCCACTACTTACGCTGTAGATCTGAAAGACGAAGTTGAATTTGTTCCCGTTAGATATTAGAAAGTGTTTTAAATAAAGTTCTTAGAAGTTATTCTTGTTTTTCTCATTGAATAGTGATAACAAGTTGGTATTTGTGTTGTTTAAGTTATTAGATAAGATAAATATAGAATTATATTATAGTATATAACAGTTTCATCGCAGTTACATACTTCAATATATCTATAATATAATAAAAATGACTTCATTCTTTAATCTTCACGGTAAACATATAGTTTGATAACCTAATCACATTTGTAGCGCTTCACTTCTTTCTTGAATGATTTATTCCTCTTGTTAGACAAATATATCTACAGCAAAAGATTTGCTCTTTGTTGTGATTCCTGGACTTTACTAATAAGTACCTAATCAGTTTACAAAGGACTTGTCTACGTTTTCAAGAATCAATAATATTAATAGTCTGCAGAAAGAGAACAGTAAAAGCCTCCAAAAGGTGGCTGTTGGTGTTTTGTGCATAATTCTCAAATGGTGGTAAGATTTAAACTTTTCAAACTATCACTTGTCGTCACCCAAATTGTTGCTGGATCTCTCTTTCATTATCTGCCTAACCTTTTCCCAAGTATGTTGGGGTCGGCTTCCAGTCTAACCGCATGCAGCTGAGTATCAGTAAATTACATGGAGCGACCGCCTATCTGACCTCCATAACCCCGATAGTATTAGTTACGATAAACGCAGGATTCTTTCTTTCCTGACATAGAATAACATGATGCTCGTATTACCTGAAGTAATAGGTAGCTAGATATGAATCCGTATTCCTCTAAATTATACACATTTCACCAGATTCATTTGAGTCTATTGCTCAAAAACATTATTTGTCTTTTGTATTTTTTTGTAAACTAGAAGAGGTCACAGGTCAGCCTTGCGCACGTACGTTCTTTGTTATTAAGAGCCCTCTTACAGTCCACTAGCGTCGCCAATCGAAAAAATGTCATAACTCGTAAATAGAATCAAAAATACAAAATGTGGTCTATTATTACTGTAGAAAAGGCAATAACGTAATTTTACAACACCTTATCAACACTTGAAATATAGCTGTTTAGCTAAATCGTGCATTCAAAACATAAATGGCCGTTTTTGTTACAAATGCACGATTTAGCTAAACAGCTATATTTCAAGTGGTGACAATGTGTTATAAAATTACGTTATTGCCTTTTCTACAGTAATAATAGACCACATTTTGTATTTTTGATTCTATTTACGAGTTATGACGTTTTTTCGATTGGCGGCGCTAGTGGACTGTAAGAGGGCTCTTAAACATGGTTTGGTGACGTCACATCGGCTCTGGTTGGAAAGCCCATATCTGCTGATTAATCGTTACTTTGTTTATAAAAAACATGTTTTTGTATCTAAAACCGAAGCAAAGGAAATATATTTTGAGAAGGGTAAGTAGACCCTTCATATGTCTGGAAATATGAAGAGTCAGACGGTGAAAGCAATTAATACTGACCAAATACTGATATAGAGCCAATAATAGATCTATTCGAACAAAATTTTGTGAAAGATGAATAGTTAATTATGGCACATTACGTACTTACCTAATTTTTAATGAAGAATCTCTCTCGTAAAACTGAACAACTTTCGTTCTACAATTAGTTATTGAAATGCTAGAAAAAACTTATGAATTTTCACAATAAAAGTTGTTCAATATCATGGTTTGAGTTGCCACACGACAAGTTGTGCGTTTATCCTGTTACTTTTTGTATTACGTTGCTTTCAATTTGTAACTTAAAAAGTCAATAACGGATACTATCTTCAGGTAGGAGGAAAATCCTAAGGAAGGTTTTCAGTCTTACACCTTCCTTTGTAAGCATAATAGAAATGAGATCATCTCCAATGTCTCATTTGGCAGATACCTACTTATTTCTGTTTATTAAGGAAATTATGCAGTTACAGAATGGGAGGATAAATTGTTTCTTAATTACGCAACAAATATAATTTATTTGCTTTTGTTTAATTCTCAGAATTTGATAAGCTAAGGTATAATGACTTATTTTCGGGTTATCATGTTTTGACATTTAAGTCGGGTTGTCGTTTTTTATGATCTCATTGACAAACTCACGCTTTTTTCTGAAATGGGGCGAGACAGCAACCAGAAGACGCTATCTGCAACGATTTTTACATACTTTTATAGCATCGCTCACGTTTATACATCAGGGGCCTTAGTCTGTTTTTTTTTTATTAATTCGTCATTCCAACACGATTCCATTCTCATCCCATTGTCATTTTGTTGACAGTGGGATGAGAATGGAATCGTGTTGGAACATTGACAAATTTATAAAAAAAAACTGACTAAAGTTCGTAATCTGCTAAATTCATAATGGTCGATCATTGGTCTCGTAATAGAATTATGTTATAATGACATTGTCGTATTGCCAATATTATAGAACCTGCCAGATTTCATTTATATATATTTTTACATATTATTTATTAGTGGCCACCGACGCGCGGTGCGTCTCCCGCGGCGGCTGGGAAGAGAGGTTTTCCCCCTCTCGCGCTCCGCCACCTCCTTCGGTAGCATGACTGCTTCGCAGAAGGAGGTGACGGCTTCCCATTCCGTCTCGCTCCGGACCATGGATTGAACCAGGGCCGGACGCGAGAGGTCGCCGCTGCCGATCGCCGCTACGAGGACACGCGGCGGTGTCCCGCCCACGCAGGGCAGACCTCCACCGTGTGCTCCACCGTGTCCTCCGGTCGATCCTCGCAGTGGAAACACTCGGGCGTTTCCTCTCGCCCGATTCAGTGCAGGTACCTCCCGAAACATCAGTGTCCGGTGAGGACCTGCGTCAGGCGGAAGGTGGTATGACCAGGGCCTTTTTTTTTTTTTTTTTTTTTTAAGGATGGGAAATCATCAAATGACCCCCCCCACTCTGGGCGGAGCGGGAGGGAGTGTCAGACTCATACTGACTAAAAACCATCCATGTTCCTTCCTCGCCTTTTACGTTCCGGGGCCGCGGTATCTCTTTCGAACAGGCCCGCAACCCCGGCAGGCTTCGGCCCTTGCGGGCCCCTCTCTTTTTGCTGACATCTCTTTGAGGCGCGCGTGGAACACGAACGCGCCGTCGACACGGCCTGTCGTCGTCGTTAGACGGCCGGACGGCCAGCTATTGCTCATAGCCAGCCGTCCACAGGCCCGCATCTACGGTGGCAGGTAGCCACCACGTGGCCCCCGACGCCCGTTGCGTCTCCCGCGGCGGCCGGGAAGAGAGGATCTCTCCCTCTCTCGTTCCGCCACCTCCTTCGCGAGCATGACTGCTTCGCAGAAGGAGGCGACGGCTTCCCATTCCGTCTCGCTCCGGACCATGGATTGAACCAGGGCCGGACGCGAGAGGTCGCCGCCGCCGATCGCCGCTACGAGGACACGGCGGCGGCGCGGTGCTCCGCCCACGCAGTGCAGACTTCCACCGTGTGCTCCACCGTGTCCTGCGGTCGATCCTCGCAGTGGAGACACCCGGGCGTTTCCTCCCGCCCGGTTCGGTACAGGTACCTCCCGAAACATCCGTGTCCGGTGAGGACCTGCGTCAGGCGGAAGGTGGTATGACCAGGGCCTCAAGTCTGCTATTACAATAGTATCAGAATAGTCTATCATTGACTTCATAATGGTTAATTTTGACAAGTTTGGTAATCTAGTAACATAATGGCGTCATTATGGCTTTCCAATGGTCAACCACTGACACTGTGTCAGTCAACCTCTGAGTTTGTTTCGGCTGTTTCTTCTCAGAGGTACGAAACACCTGCCCCACCTAGTTTAAATAAAAATGACGTGTAAAATTGTTTGAGAAAACCTACTTGCTGAATAATAGTTATTTGTTATACAAGAGTGCAAAGTTGTTTTTTAACCGCGTGCTCAATTTGAAATTGCTTAGAATCTTGTGCGTTAGCGAGGGAATCAAAAGAGCACGAGGTGAAAAATCTTTGCACTCGAGTGCAACACGTAACTTTTCATCCCACCTCAGCGAGGAAATGGATAAACGCAAAAAAAATGCGCATTATTAACAAATTCAGTTAATTCTTTTGGCGTCAAATAAACTTCCTCGTCGCTAGATGATGAGTGGTCATTTTAGGTTTTTCACTTGTTTTCAAGTTGGATTCCTTGTTTTTAACTTACGGTGTTAACAATATGACGCGAAAAGAAAATGGCGCGCGCAAAACATATTAAAAAAAAGTACACCAAGAAGGTTCAGAGTCTGAGTTCTTAACAAATTAAAAAAAATTGTATTATAAATTCGGCACCATAGAGGTAGAAGTAAATAGGTTTAATGATGTTTTGAATTCACATGCTTAGTGCACACGATGTTCTAAATTCAAATTTACTTTACCCTCATGACGATAAAAAACGGCTTTTGCACTCAGATATCGAAGAGCAAAAATACTCTTTCCGAGATGGGGGGATGAAAATATTATTTATCGTTTAACACTATTCCCATAGACCGGGCAAATCAAGAACAAGGAAAAAAATCTAATCCAGACTTCGTGGCAGCTGCTCATTGATAATTATGTACTCCAGTAGTCTTGATAATGACTCCTTCCACAGAACATTTAAAACTTCTCTTCTCGACACAGGTCTACCAGATTTTCCTGCCTGATGGAAAAACCCAGTACCTAACACTTTACTCGTCTGTTACTACTAAATCAATTTGAACACAACCAAACAGTTACTAAATAATCTTTAGTTAACAAGATATTTACTTAACTAACAGTAGACCATGAGTGAGATAACGTATAATGCTAGTGTTGGAGCGTTAATTAGTGACATTAGGTCTAATTACGATAGCCTGATAAATTGCCCCGATCTGTTAGCTCAGACGACTAACTGTCTGAGTAAGCTATTGGTAATGACATGTTATTAGGTATTATGTTTGTCTTTATGTTGAGCCTAGTGGCTTCGCATGAAGTTGTACTTTCAAATCTTGTACCTTTTTCAATCTATATGAGCTTCTACCCGCGATATTGTTCGCGTGAAGTTTTGATATCGCAACGCATCGCCTGCTGAACGGAAGCTTTTTTCCCGCTTGCAACATTTCTTAATGCTGCTCTGCTCCTATTGGTCATAGCGTGATGTTATATAGCCTATAGCCTTCCTCGATAAATGGACTATCCAACGCAAAAATATTTTTTCAATTCGAGCCGGTACTTCCTGAGATTAACGCGTTCAACCAAACAAACTATTTTGCTTTATAATTACTAGCTTCTGCCCGCGACTTCGTTCCCGTGAATTTCTCGCTTGCAACATTTCTTATTGCTGCTCCGCTCCTTTTGGTCATAGCGTGATGTTATGTAGCCTATAGCCTTTCTCGATAAATGGACTATCTAACGCAAAAAGAATTTTTCAATTCGAGCCGGTACTTCCTGAGATTAGCGCGTTCAACCAAACAAACAAACAAACTCTTTTGCTTTATAATATTAGTATAGATAGTATAGACTAGCGGACGTCACGCGGTTTCACCCGCGTTGTTCCCGTTCTCGTGGGAGTACGGAGATAAAGTCTAGCCTATGTTACTCGCTGATAATATAGCTATCTTTTGTTGAAAGTATTTTTCAAATGGGTCCAGCGGTTTTTAAATTTATTCGTTACATATAAAATACAAACACACAAATCTTTCGTCTTTATTAGATTAGTAGATATAGATTTACATTCAGGGAACTTTGGCCGGTATTATTTTTAATAGAACTTGACAACTATGTTATTCTTCTTTAAGTGCAATAATTATGTCACTGTGGGTTCATTTTGCACTTGCCCGTTCAAATGACGGACCTAACTGCGGTCAAACTCCTTTTCCAAGACAAGGAACGGGACGAGTACCTACGAGGTGGTATTCCCAACACAAACGCCTTTAAGTTGACGCTACGACGGCGACGTCACGTACTTGGTCTTCTGACATTCCTACTCTTCGAACCGTATGTACCTACTTTTTAAAACCATCCAGCACTGAAAACCTGCACTTTTATACAGGGTAAAGAGGCTACCGATGCACCAATGAATACCACGTATACCTATACTATAGTTACTATAGTATAGGTTTGTAATAATGATGTACTATAGTATAGTACATCATTATTACGAACATATAATTTTTAACGAAACGGCGACGCCATCTATTGAATTTCGCTGTAATTTTTAACTACTCGGGTACAGTCTACCCCAGTAAAATGTTCTCAAGTTCTCCGTAGTTCAACACAATTTCACTAGATGACGGATTCTTTATATTTGCTTTATTTCGCGGACTAAATTTTTTCGCTTTTAAATTTCGCTTTTACCTTATTTATTTATTTATTTAACACTTCATGCACAAAGTACAGAGGCGGACTTAATGCCAATGGCATTCTCTACCAGTCAACCTTTAGGTGATGCAGAGACAAGCAGTGGTAGGTGTCATTCCTGAAACTACACGAATAATTTTATTAAAACTACGATAAACTACAAGGATATATAAAATACTAAACCCATGATTATATAAAATACTGTAAATATATATTAAAGTTAAAGTAAATAGCGCTTTGTACGGATATAGGTACTAAAATAAAAAGACAGACAATTGGGAAAATATTACCGTTGTGACGAAACTGCCAGCTTCTTCCGAATGTACTCGCGAACTTAATATGTACCTACCTATAGTTTTTTGTAGTTTTAATTACTTTAAAGGCAGTTAGTACTAATGAAAATGAACATGCCTACATTTTTTCGAGTTACGCGACCAATAATGTATGAAGCAGCTGATATTTTTTTCGAGATTTCATAGGCGGTTCCATAGTAAAAGTTGTTCATTTTCATGAGTACTATCCGCCCTTAAAGTAATTAAAACTACAAAAAAATAACGTTGTATAAACCTTGATAATATGTTACTATTTATTTTGAGTTCCCGATGCATTGTTGCAAACACTATGATTACGTTTAAACTGAAGTTATTTCGGGTGGTTGTTAACACTCAAATATCGAGCATTCAAAATAAATGGTAAGTAAAAATGGTCAATGACCCGTTATTAGCATCAAGGTATGATAGTGTTATTAACCAGACCTTTTTTTTTTTTTTTTTTAGCATGGGAAATCATCTATTGACTTCTCCCACTCTGGGCGGAGCGGGAGGGAGTGTAAGACTCTTACTGACTAAAACCCATCCATGTGCCTTCCTCGCCCTTTATGTTCCGGGACCGCGGTATCTCTTTCGAACAGGCTCGCAACCCTTTCGATTGGAGCTCATTTCTACAGCTACTCGGATCGATCTTTAGGTTAAGCTAACTTTTACCAAGGTGAAATCACATTATTACCGATAGAGTAATCAATGTCTTAAACAAACGAGTTTCTATAGTAAGGCTTAATGTAATCAAGCTTTGATTATTACCCACTAATGTCCTCTGATTTACTGCGATCGCGAAAGCTGACTGCGTTAGCACTATAAATTAGATTAGCACGAGTTATTAGCTGCGGTGGCGGTTACAAATACACTAAGCAACCATAATACGTCTATAAATGTACATGTCACCGTAAAATTGTCAAGCACGTTATATTACAATATAACGTGTTTTTTCTCGCGATATTGTAATGTCTCGAATTATTGTCAACTGAACATACGGAAGTATCTCTGCCCCCATAATCGGGACTTGGGGCACCCCCCCGTTAGGTTAGTTAGGTTCCTTTAAACCCTGCACTCGTAAATAGGGATAACCCGCGAAGCGGGGCTCCGTCGACTACGCTTTTTAGGGGGAATATAAAGTGTTTTAAGGTTATGTTATATTAATCGGTATTTCTCAGGAATCCTCCTTCCCTCCACACCGCGTAAGTTGACTACCATCGCATGCATTTCACGAAAAATAATGCGTTTTGTTGTAAGCAGTATGTTCATTTGACAATAACTCGAGACTTTACAATATCGCTAGAGATATTACAATATAACGTATTTGACAATTTTACGGTGACATACATATAGCCTGTGATCCCGAAATGGTCAGGCAGAGATATACCTGATAGTACACCCATATCTCGCCAGTTTTGTTTAAGTCCCATGTAATGTAATAGGGGGCGAGCTTATTGCCATCATTCAGACGCAAATCCAGACGCCGTGTCTGCTACTGAGAAATTCATGACGGAAAAACCCATCTATCACTTTACTGGACCTGGGAATCGAACCTAGGAAATCTGCATTTTCGGACAAAATTTTGATAGAATTAACTCAAAAATGTAACAAGAGAAGCATGGAACTTAATCGTAGGTGATGAAACAGTCCCTAAAAGTGCTTATAAAAACCTCAGAATGTATGTGTTGTTCACCTGCTTTTGTCTTGTTGTCAATGGTTAGCAAGGATATTGGTACTCTATGTACTTTGTACGAAACATACAAGGTGAGAAACTATAAATGTTATCTTATAATTTACTTACACATACATATAAGAAGCCAGATCTAGGACACAAACAATGTAAACTGAAAACTTACTTAATTTTAACTTAGATGGTACGAATACCCGAATTAAGTTCATGTCTGAATTAACATAAGGTTACGACTGAGGATTAAGTTACGTTTAAGTTACCACTAACTTGGAGAGTCTGCAGGTTTCTGTTAATTACTTAATTTGCCTAACTTTATACTTAGTTAAGTACCTGATTCAAGGAGGATATATGTTACAAACTTAGGTTACTTTTGCATTGAGTATAGGTGATGCACTAACTGGAACACAACTGGCGGAATTTGGGTGTACTTTGTGTATATGTCACCGTAAAATGGTCAAACACGTTATATTACAATAATTACTTAACCAGTTGATGAATTTTGAAAGAAATTTCTAATCCATTACCCAATATGTTTGAATAATTCATCTGCTCGACGTTGTAAATGACGCAATGAATGTTTCTGAATTGTCAAAATAAATGGCATTGCCATTGTAAGTTGTGAGCGTATTTCGTTATTACCTCGCTGTCAGTGAATTATTTATTTGAAAACCTGTAGAAAAAAGAGAATATTAAAGGTTGTGAGATAGCTTATTGAAGAAAGTCTGCTCCAGGCATTAAGATTTTTTTGTTACGTGTTCTTCAAAAACCTAGCATGCGAATAAGAGTACTATATCATCTATTATTTAAATAAATGTTCCTCATATGACCTGCTACCGTATTTTTTTGTTAAAAAAACTTGGAAGGACTTAAGTTATTAATTTATAGCTTGATCCTTCGACCTTAAGCCGCTCCTTACGACACCTTTGGGAGAGATTACATTGGCACGTTTTTTACCAAGCTGTTTTATTATTAATTTTGTTATCATTTTTGGAGTAGGAAGTGAATTTGTTAAAAATAATGGGAGTTCCAGAATGTATACACCATTTTCCTTGGATTATTTTCGTCATCGAATTTAATTTCGGCTTTCCGATTTTAGTAATTTTGGTGATTCAATCAGAACAGCTTACCTACTCAACACAAGATTTAAGACATTTTGTTTGAACAAATCTCAGTTTTATGCAGTCTTCCAGATTCGAGAGTATGGAGTTTACATGTATAGTAGGGCCAATTTAATTGATGACATTTGGCATCTGTCAGTTTAAGATGAAGGTAAACTTTTTTTGCTATTAAGTTTAGCAGTTGAGCAGTTCTAAATTAAAAAAACTAAATAATATTTTATGCCAGCCGTTACAAGGTGTGGTTATGGTTACGTTGTTGTATTTTGGCGAAGTGTCAATTGTGATTTATTCAATGGGCCCTACTGTAAGTAATAATATATATTTAGTGGCAGTATGTAACAGTAGGACACTCGAACAGTGCTTCGGACGACAGAAGTACTCATTGATCGCGCCATCGAAGAGTTGAAGAAGATGACGAAGCCCACGGCTGGTTACACGGTTAATTAATTAATTTCTGTGAGACAAAAGCTCCTTTCCCAAAAGAACTTGAAACTCTTTCCTAAAAATCGAGTTCAAAAATCGAATTTCGAACGCAGTCACTTTAAAAAAAACAAACAAAGTCATTGTGTGAATCCGACAAAGATTTTTATCTCTATCGACGTCGAAGGGAATGACGCTATTCAGGATGCTTGCGTATCTTTTTTTCAGCGAATACTCAATTTCAGATATCCGTTTCCGTCAGAGTATGCCCCAGGTGGCAGCGATACGATTGAATGTGTTTAATAATGTTTCTATATTGATATACCTGCATTTTAAATTATGGGATTAAGTAACCTTTTTGCTTTCGATTTTTACAATATAAAAGAGAAAATTTTCGTAGGAGATATTTAAAAAAGATTGAGGATGGGGACAATGGCCGATACGAGTGTATCTTCTACGACCTCACCACGAAGCCATCAACCAAGCATTCTGTACATCAAACTAAGTAACTTTAGGCAAAAATGATTACTGGGAAACGACTTTTTTTTGGGGTGAAAATTCATGCTTTGTGGTAGAAACTCAATGTAACGCACTCAAAACACTGTGTTTAGGGATGTATTGAATAGTACGGGGGTCGTGGAGATGTTTAAAAATCTTAAAATAAAAACAAGAAAACTTTGACGCCCAATATCTCCGTAACCAGAAGGTTTTTTTTTCTTTCCTACTCCTCCGCTATACTTTCTGATTAATTTCGTTGCGGGATCCAAGACAGGTAAATTCATTCTCTGGGACTTCGTGGAGCTTCTTTGTCTCGGCGCTTTTCTGGTGGTCGCCACTGTTGATTCTGGCTTTCAGGAGTTACAGTGGTTTGGGCGTGTGTGGCGGGCTTGTCCCATAAAAAAAAAAAAAAACTAGAAGGTTCCCAAGTATGTTGTACAACGAAAATATGATCGCCTTGACGGGAAGACTAAGTGCCTTTCGGCTTCGTTAAGAGGTTTTTAAACCCTTGATACAAGGCTATTATTGCCTTGGTTGGTCTGTGGAGGGGTGACCAACCCATACATACCGAGTTTCCTCAGTACCTCGGAAAGCACGTTAAACAGTTGGTCCCGGCTGTCATTTGTCCATCTATGGCAGTCGTTACTGGTAGTCAGTGGCTCAAAAAAGTTTGCCAGTCTTATCAAGAGGGTTCGTATTACTCAGTATTAACTGGGTTCTGGAGGTCAGTTAGGCAGTCGTTCCATGTAAAAACTGATATTCAGCTGCATCCGGTTAGACTGGAAGCCGACCCCGACATAGTTGGGAAAAGGCTAAGCAGATGATGATGATACTAGGCTATTATTAAATTAAGTTTAGTTACACTGACACCTGATGATAATCATGGTAATTACAGCATATAATTTTCTAATGTAGTTCAAGAATATGAGAAGAAAAAAAATGCGTTCACAAATTTAAAGCTGCTACCTACGACCACGACGGCGTAGCAGGGCGCGTAGCACTTTAACGCAAGGAGTATGAAAGCGCATAGCACTTGTCCATATAGCGTAGGAAGGCGCGTAGCTCTTGCCGATATAGCGTAGGGGAAGGCGCGTAGCTCTTGCCGATATAGCGTAGGAAGGCGCGTAGCTCTTGCCCATATAGCGTAGGAGGGCTCGTAGCACTTGGCCACATTGCGTAGCATAGAACGAGTACTTACCCACAAAATGGAACTCAGCATAGCATCATATCGTCTCTGCTTATCATTTAAGAGAACTTGAAATTATTATAAGTCTATCGACAAATGTTTGTTCAGTGTTCCGTTTCATCTGTGATGTGTAAAACGGCACGTGCGAAGGTACGGTGAGTTGTTTAACAATGTTCATATTCAAACTATTACGTGCTCATGAAGCATGAACTATTTTACAACATAAGCAACTAGGTTTATGTGTTGTTTTCCGTTTGTTTGGAAATGTATCTCTGAATCTCACTTGTGTCGAAACAATTATTTTATTTATTATTTATTTATCTAAAATTATGTAAAAAACACCTTACCAGCTATAACGCCCATGTTACTACCAAGATACCTCTAACTCACTTACAAATAACAAAAAAAATAAACAGACTTACATTTTAAAAAAAACCTACAATTAAACAATCAACTATTAAAGTAAAAAGGTACGAATACAAGTACTACGATCGTGGAGTAATCGATCGACCGTTCGCACTTTTGGGATGCATCGACCAAGTACCATCAGCTGCAAGCGTTAGAAGCTATTTGGGCAACGTGGCGAGAGGTACTTTGATAACGAATCCTTTGTCAAAGCCAAGCTGCAAAGCTTTGAAAGCTTCTTCAAAGTTAACAGCCTACCGAATACATTTCAGAGAGCGTGCTTTGGAATTACACAATCATTTTTTATTAAATAATTGCTCCACCCTTGGCCGCATCTTCGTTACAAATCAGGCGAGTTGCGGCCAGACGCATATCTATTTAAGCTGTCAACTGGTTTCTATCCATAATTGTTATCGCTTAAAGAATGTCGCCTTGTTTGTATCGATAATTGTTATCGCTTAAAGAATATCACCTTGTTTCAGCCCTTTGAAGTACCAATACAGATAACTAGGTAAGAACAGAAAAAGCTCTGTATAAAAGTATTTCAAGGTATCTAGTCTAGTTATCCTATTTGTAAGCAACTAACCTGTTTCCTAAGTAAACTACTTATAGATTCCCAGTGTTTTGCTATTCTCAAAGTTGCATTAGACTATATTTGGCCTATAATGCCGTGAAACACTTTACCAGATTAAATTTCTTATTGTTTTTACAACAGCGATTGCGACAGCTGGTCATTTTGAAACTCTGGCAAAGTTTGAGTCTAAGCCATACGCTACGTCCAAGTTAGCGCTTTGCTGTTTGCGAGGGGTTTGACAAACGAGTGTGTTTAGATTACTATACACACTCGTTTGTCAAACGCGCTTGCCTGGTTCGAACTTATTACCTACTGTTTATAAGTCGGGGCCACCACCACTGGGCCACCGCTGCTCTTAAAACGGTGAAGGAAAGCATCCGAAGGAAACGTACATACAGTAGGTAACTGTGAGGTTGGAAAATAATGATGATGTTGATTAAGTTGGCAAACGATTATTCGGCTAAATAAAATTGTATCTACCCAAATATCATAAACCCTCTCTAATGCGTTCAAAAACCATAGGCAATGACCAGCATTACCAACCTGCAGAAATAAACGGACACTCCGGCAGATATCGTAAATGCAGTGACGAATGCAACTATTTGCTTCTGTATTTATGTTCAATTTATTTTGTATTGCATTACACTGGTAACAATGCTGGTCATTTCCCTATGGTTCCTGAACCCATCATAGAGCCCTTATGATATTTGGGTAGATAAAGTAGTGTATGCAATTATACATAATTAGGCATTACAACACTCGTGTGATACCCTTCATTATGCACAGTCGCATAAACTGCTATTGTGAAACGTTAGTTGTCAAGTGAAAATCTGGCAAACGATTTTCGGCGAAAAGGCAGAGAACCCTATCGAACACTCCCGCAGCCCAGCAGGCTTCGGCCCTTGCGGGCCTCTTCTTTTATGCTGACATCTCTTTGAGGTATCACGGCCTGTCGTCATCATAAGACGGACGGACGGCTAGCTAGCCCTAGCTCACCATCTACAGGCCCGCGTCTACGGTGGCCGGTAGACACATTCGAACTTTTTACCATCGATACGTTAAGAGGCCTGCGGAGCATGCTTGGTTCATACAAACGTAATTGTAATAAATAATAATTGGCCACTAATTTAAACAAGAGTTATGAGAAAAATAAGTTTTCTATAGAAATTTTAAATTCCTCATATCTCGTCTTTGTATCAATGTCCTTTCAAAATATATATTTGGGAACATAGATATTCTGTAATCTAATCGAAATAAATACACACTATCTTAAGAATATGTTTGATTTACAAATTATTTTGGTATTACTTTTGTATGAAATACGCATGCGCCGGCCCCTTACTCATTTACACGATGAGTTAATCTCGTAATCACACACAATAGATATATAATAAAACTACGGCAAAAAGTTATTTTAAATAAAGCAGCACCCCATAATTTAAAGAAACGCTTCCGATTGAAACTTTTTTATTCACAGCTTGTATATCTCTCTGAGCAACATAAAATATTTTTTACACAAAGGTCGAAAACTTTTGTAATGCTTCACTAAGTTCCAGCAATAAACTTGATTTATTGTGTGCGCTCTTTTACTTCCTTGTTTTATGGGGACAAGCAGAATTGGAGCCCTGTCTAGTAGTTACACGAATCATTAGGTAAGATGAAATACCTATTTGTTTAGGTGGATTTGTCACCGTAAAATTGTCAAACACGTTATATTGTAATCTTTCTAGCGATATTGTAAACTCTCAAAATATTGTCAAACGAACATACTGCTACAATAAAACGCATTATTTTTCGTGAAATGCATGCGATGGTAGTCAACCCACGCGGTGAGGAGGGAAGGAGGGGTCCCCCTTGCCCAGTGGTATCACTCTCATGAAAATATACTATACCATTCCTGAGAAATATTGATTAATATAACCTAACCTTAAAACACTTTATATTCCCCTAAAAAGCGTAGTCGACGGGCCCCTATTCCGAGTGCAGAGTTTAAAGGAACCTAACTAAACTAATGGGGGGGTGCCTCGAGTCCCGATTATAGTTAGTAGAGTTTACAATATCGCTAGAGAGAAACACGTTATAACGTGTTTGACAATTTAACGGTGACAGATAGGTGACAGTGTGATAGTTGCAAATGGTAGCTAGGACTGCCTTGTTGGTTTAATGGTCCCAAGCATGTAAACTGCTTAGAGTAAGGTCATGCGTTCGATTCCCGGGTCGGGAAAACTGCTACTGGGTTTCTCCATCAGGATTTTTTCAGTAGCAGCCACTGAGTCTGGACGCTGGTCCAGTTGATGG
Source organism: Xestia c-nigrum (assembly GCA_916618015.1). NCBI lineage: Eukaryota > Metazoa > Arthropoda > Insecta > Lepidoptera > Noctuidae > Xestia > Xestia c-nigrum. The sequence goes on along the minus strand of OU745245.1, from coordinate 2,972,831 downwards.
CAATAGGCTCGCCATCTGTGACATGGGACTTAAACATGACTGTTATACTGTTAGGTGCACTTGCACCTAACCCTTCGGGTATTGCAGGCGTGCAGTTATCCCGGGTGTTTCCATTGCTCTGATATCGCGGAGGACACGGTGGAGGTCCGCCGCGTGTGTGGAGCACAACCGTGCATCCGGCCCGGGTTCATTCCATGCTCCGGAACGAGATGGAATGGGAAGCCGTCACCTCCTTCTGCGAAGCAGTCATGCTAGCACCGGGCGTCGGTCACCGTAGGCGCGGGCCTGTAGACGGTGAGCTATGAGCTAGCTCACGTCCGTCCGTCTTATGACGACAGGCCAAGTTGACGGCGCGTTCGTGTTCCACGCGCGCCTCAAAGAGATGTCAGCATAATTAAGGGGTCCGCAAGGGCCGAAGCCTGCTAGGGCTGTGGGTCGGTTCGAAGAGATACCGTTTAAAAAGTTTCAGCCAGCGTACTGTGACAAAATTTTTTTTTTTCGACTTTCGTAACTCACCGCTACCTGAGCAGCTGGCCTTTCGATGACAATATCAGCCGGCTTTCTATAACTTTTTGATTTGCAACGGTACCTCCCGTACTAGAAGGAAAGATCATCTTTTTTCTTACGGGAAATCCCACCAAGGTGAACGACTTGTCACAAAAATATGTTTGAAACGATAAATTTTACTTCTTATTATCAAACAGTCAGCTTTCATCTTTACGTACTCCAACATACCTACATCATGGAAAAAGGTATTGTATTAAGTACTCCACAATACGTCAAACACTAAAAACCTCAGCAGCATAGCTCCACAATGAAATTCCGCGTTTTTTCCGCGAAATCCGTTTAAACCGTACCGGCTTTGAAATCGGATTCAGTTATGGAATTCCGGCGGATTGTAACAAACGAATTCCGGTAGTTGTACGTGGTTTAAGCTAGGATGCGGTTTCAGGGCCGCGTTAGTGAGCGGGTTCCAACCTAGAATGTAGCTCGTGCTCTGCGAGCCGTGGACTATGTACCTATGTCATTGTCAAGTTTGAGCTGTGGGTCCGTTTATTCGTAACACATAAAATTATATTTAAAAAACTCTTTGCCCGTCATCATTATCAGCCCATTAATGTTCCCACTGCTGGGACACAGGCCTTCTCCCTATGAGAGGGAATGGGCTATAATCCACCAGTGCGGATTGGTAGATGTCACATGTCTTCGAATTTTTGGTTCTAGGACATGCTGGTTTCCTCACGATGTTTTCCTTTACCGTTTTGAGAGCAGTTGGGACTGGTCAGCTCTTGGTTGCCACGGCTTTTGTTTTTATTTTTGAATTGGATTTGTTAGTTTTAACTATGGACACTTTTATACTACTGTAATGCACCATCTCAACAGGAATGATGTAATGTAACCAAGATTTTGTAAAGAGTGTCCATGGAGTTTCTTGCCCGTTCTTCTCCATAGAGATCTACGCTAGGGAATGGGCAACTACAGTACTTTTACAGTTTTTATGTTTTGTGACAATTTAAAAGCGCCTGTAACTGGCCTTCTTGAAATAAATGCTTTGATTTTGATTTTGATTTTAGTGGTGATGAAATAAATTACACAACGTAATAGACGCCTGTTTGGGTTCGAACCACTGTTACCCATACCGTTTACTGTTTACAAATACCAGCCAAGGCTGTCACTGTAATGCTGATTCTCGCGCTTCTCTGTGCCAACTCATGAATTCTTATAACAATAAACATGGCATTGATAATCTCTTCACTACTCAAAAAAGAAGTTGTTTCTCAGCAACAATTTTTGCGTAGAGTTACTAAGTTTGATATACTGAATGCTTCGTTGACGGCTTCGTGATCTTCTCTTGTATTTAACACTGTACCTAAGTTTTCTTGAGATAATTATTTTCCTTGAGCTGTTTTTTTTTTTTGTCCCACATGTTGCGTCCACTGATTTCGTTTGCCGCTTACACCAAAAACCATTTGACAACAATGTAGAAAGAGGTGAACGTCTGAAAGAAAATAGCTTTTTAAAATTCTTTTACAACACTTTTTGAAAACAAATTGAGCTTGATATGTGTCATCACGGGGTAAGACTAAGGTCTATGTTCACCAAAATGATAACCGTCTGATTATCTAAAAACAGCTGTCACTGTGACATGTTCCCATACAAAAATGCGTTTTAAACAGCTGATTTAGATAATCAGTCTGTCAGCTTCTTGGTGAACATGGACCTAACTCTAAAATGTCATGTTCTAGATTGACACAAGTCGATTTTTCTAAGTAAATTATATACTTACATACTGAATAACTTGCTTTTAAGGATTCTGATGAATATGACAATAATGTATTATAAAGCGACAAAATATACCAAGTGTAAAATTAAATCGTTCATTAAAAACAGTAACAAAGTAAACACTCATTAAAATTTTAACCGAAAATAAATGAGAACAAACTTTACTATTGAATTAATTGGAAAACAAAATTAATAATGGAAGCGGTGAAGAATCATGTTTCTGACCGTAACAACATAATTGACGAAACTGATTTAAAGACAAGTAAATTCATTTTGGAAGTAGCGAGGTGATTTATTTGGAAATCGGTTTTTTGAGGTAAATTATAAAGAGGAAATTGAATATTAGTTGATAATTTTAATCGACTTCTATGGCTTTATTATTGGCAAGGTTAATATAACCTTGAAAATGAACATTTTAATACAATAGACGTTACTATTCTAGATGTAAGATTAAAAATGTTAAGTTAAATATCGGCTGATAGGAAAAACGCGTGTTTTTAATAAATGTAAGTACATGTTTTTTACTTACGGTACATTTATCATTTCATTGAATTAGTTGGAAGGATTTGTAGAAAAACATCTTTAATAGCACTACTACCTACAGGGCGCAGGGCACATTGCTTGCAGAAAAGATGGCCGATGGGGCCGAAAAGTTCTCGAGTGGCGACCGCGAACAGCAGCGTTAGAAGACCTCCCAATAAGTGGACCGATGAACTAATGAAGGTTGCAGAATTCCTCTGGATGCGAGTCGCACGGGACCGGTCAATGTGGCAACACTTGGGGCAGGCATATGTCCAGCAGCGGACGTTTTTCGACGACTGTCGACGTGGCGGCGCTTGGGGCATCCAACAGAGAACTTCTTCTGCCCGACATGCCGATGGTGATTTAGTAGCATTGTGCAGTTTATTAAGGTCGGCGAAAGAGAGGTCTGAGAAATTCTGAAGATTTTCAACTCTCAAGTTGAATCCATCGCAAATTGTGCCATGAAAACTAAAGACTGCCTGCAAGACAAAGAGAAAATACTTTGATAACTTCTCCTATCCAAGACACTTGAAACTTGAACGTTGCTCTTTATTTAATCCTATAAATATTCAAGATTTTAAAACATTAACTTGAGAAATATTTCTGGGAGAGTGGATTTGAAACGGTTGCTCTTCATAATTGTATATTTTAGATCATTCGTCTGGATTCATTGTTTTATTTTCTTTAGAAAGTTTTATTGGTCGAGTCAGGCGGGAATGTTTTGGCATTGTTGGTTCTGTCTAGGAGAACTTTGGAATCTTTTTGTTGGCAGCTTTGCTTCATAGTTTTTGGTTTGAATGTATGTATGTTCTATTGAAAGGCATTCACGCAAAATATCGTTCAAATTGCATTTTGCAGACAGCACAGTTGTCGGTATGTGAATCTTTAGAGAGTGATATTGTATCATTCATTATTCTACTGAGTGTATCCAAGTAAAGGTGTCACATGTGTAAATATAGTTCTTAGAAATCCAAGGTCCGCAATTTTTAAAGCAGCTGTAAGTTGCAGGATTTTGACATGCTACAATTCCATAAAAAAGATCCGTGTGACACAATGCCAAATTACCAGATGTGTTCGATATGCAAAGACCCCAAAATACTGATCTAAAAAAAATTACATGTTTAATCAATCTTCCCAAAAATGCTTTCAAAAGGTTATTTGCCGTACCAAGTTAACCCTAAAAATGATCCTCGGTCTTTCAACAATTAACATGAAGCCCTCAACGCTTTCATCGACACCTCCTCCTCTGCTTTATGACTCAAAAAAGTAAACTCCAGCATTTCGTTAATTTCACTTTTGTCTACGAGAACTTTTTCCAGCATTCTCGTTAAAATTATTAAATATTACGAAGCAAGGGAAAGAGATGTACTTATTAATGTTTTAGCTTTGAAACAAAGGGTTGGTTTTTGCTCTTTTTAGTGCGGTATTGTTAGTGAGATTGTGCTCTTAGTTCTTTTGGTTAGGTATAGTCGGCAAAATGAAAAGGCTAAGCAGGTTTGTGCTTTCTTTTTTGGACTGAAAATGACATTTCGTAAAGGTGAGAAATGTTAACGGGAAAGGCACTTTTTAAATATTGGTTAAACCTTTATGCATGGTAGATGTACGTTTATTGCCCATTTAACTAAGTATCCATACACTCGAAGAAAAACCTTTGAATGTAGTGTGACATGTGACATACTGGTGTTTTCTGTCTGTATCGCGAATAATTTTGATTACAGTGCTTTTTCGTTTTTACTTCTTCTTAAACGTTTCTTTATTTATTTATCTATTCTGAAAACGAGAAAATACGTACGATGATACAGATATATCTCGTCATAGGTCCCGAGACTATGTTCATCGAAAATATAACGGTCTGATTATCTAAAACAGTTGTTTAAGGGATATGTTCCCCTTCAAAAATGTCTTTTAAACAATTGTATCTAGATAATCGGACCGTCATTTATTTGGTGAACATAATATACCTTATTGTGCGTCTGACTCCAACCACCGCTCGTCTAAACCAGAAATTGACAATAGTTCAACGTAAAACTTGGTTCAACAACCCCAGGCTACCCAGCAATTTGCCGGTTACATCACGTACTTCTAGAATATCCCCTAAAGAGACAAGATACAATCACGGGAAACCACCCTATCACCCGAAGACACGTACGCCCATAATTCATGGGGTTTAAAGATTGAAGTAAAGCTTCTTGCTTGCTTGGACACGACCTGCATGTTCAAGAGTCACGCGTGTCGTGACACCAACTGAAGAGGAAAAAGATAAAAATAGATGTCGTTAAGAGCGTGGTAGGAGCTCGTGGCAAAATAATAACAGCCGCTCGGGTCGATCTTTAGGTTAAGTTTTGCTCGCTTAGGTTGGTTTGTGTATGGGTGACCACCATTAGTACGTTGTTTATAAGTTTTGGAGCAATCTACATTTAAGCCTAAATACTAACGTAGCTAAGTACGAGTAAGTTCTGTATTTTTACTAACATTGTGATTTAATATAATTTTGTGTATGTGGATTATTATGATTGTACTTATATGGATATTGTGAAATCTGAATTAAATTAATTAATTTATTTATTTATTACATACCAAGTTTCTTCCGTGCCTTGAAAAGCACGATATGCTGTTGGGTCCGGCTGTCATTTGTCCATCTTTGACAGTCGTTACAGGTTGTCAGCAGCCCAAAAAGTCTTACCAAGTGGTATTGTATTACCCGGTACTAACTGGGTGGTATAGGTCAGATAGGCAGTCGCTCCATGTAAAATACTGGTATTCAGCTGCATCCGGTAAGACTAGAAGTTGACCCCAACAAAGTTGGGACAAGGCTAGGCATTTGATGATGGTGTGGTTAAAGCATGCTGTTGGGGGTCTATACGAGTGGTAACCGCTTTCAACGCGTTTGGTATTTCTACAATGATTTTGAACAGAACTGGCATAAGCTTTTCCGTGGCTTATAATAACCCAATACATTTTTAGGGTTCCGCATTTCCAAATAAAAGCGAACCGTTGTACACCCACTTTTGTGTCTATCTGCATGTATGTCACAGCCAATCTACTCCAAATAATACTGTACTAAAAGGAATTTTCCGCCATAGGTATCGCTGAAAGAATATCATATTGTTTAGGTCCGATACTTACGCGATGAAAACAAGTGAAATACGCGCATGACGCTGAAGCAAGTCGTATCGCCTGGGGTCGTGGAAGAGGCATAAAGGTTGAAGTATAGCTCCTCTAGTTAAACGTTGCTGGCTGGGCTCCAAGCGCCATCTTGTTTTACGGTGGTAAATTTTTGTTATTCGCGATGAACACCTTTTTTAAAGATTTGTTGATGTGACACCAGTGTGGCATCAGCTTGATTAAGGTAGTCTGGTGACTTTTGGATCTCTCTTCTTGGCTAGCTATAACTTCGTTTGAAGCAAGTTCACAAAACTTTTTTGAAGTGAATACTTCTTGATGCGAGTAGGGTATTATTGGGGGTTCTGCATCACTTGCTCTCGCTTCTCGCTCGAGCGCGTTATGCAGAACGCCCCAATAACACATATGTATTTTTATCCACTACGGTTTTAAACTGATGAGCGAATGTTGCTGCCGGTTCGTTGTAATTTCATCCACAGCAGTTCATATGTCTTTTTATCCACTACGGTTTTTAAACTGATGAGCGAATGTTGTTAGGTATTGGTCTACAATACAGTTCTAGATTGAATATTCTGAGTCCTCAGTCTACAACACACCTGTTGATTAAATATTGTATTGATATCAGTCTTGTTCTCGTTTTGTTCGAACTGCATGATACAGAGGCTTCAATTATTTTTACCGACTCGTGACAAATAAAACATTGAAGAAATCGTATAGCATCCAATAAATTGTAAATCATCAATCAACATTCATAAGCAAACAGTTTATCGAGTATTCAGTATATCAAAGTATTCAGGTATCACGTATTCAGTTTATCAAGCAGCGGTCCGCAGATAGTGTGAAATGACATCATCCGCTTTGCGCATCACTCGATGCATGTAGCGCATAGCACTCCATAACATTAGCAACCGTACAAGTTAATGTTATCGGTGCCTTGAATACGGATAGAAATCCAAAAAAAAGGATTGGACCCAAGATCTATTACTTAAATGTATTATGCAGATAGAGTAATTGATTATAATATAAAATAATGTAAAAAATCATAAAAACCAAACTGGAACAAAATATGCAATTGTTCTGTGCGGGAATCGAACCCGCAAAAAACACCTTTGATGCATTCGTTAAGGCATCTATTAAACCTAATATTTACATTGTGATGTAGCGCTCTTAACCAATGCACCAAATGTGTCTTTAAAGATGTGACAAAATATTGGACCACTTTGTCCTATGGTTACCAAACTTAATATTTAATTTATTAAGTTTTTGGAAGTAAGTACAAACTGTAACACAAGAATTTTCTAATTCCAGTTGCAACCAAAACTTATAGCTAAGACCTTTTTTGCACTTCAATAGTTCCAGTTGTTCTAAAATAGATCTAATTTTTGCGTGATTAAAGTTCATAATGCTTTCAGTAGAAATAATGCGATTGAATTTTATGCTCTCCTGTTATTTTATTGGTTTTCATTAGTGTTCTAATGTGATTTAGTTACAAGCATGAAAACTATTTTTTGGTACCTAAGTACCTATTAAAACAGCCATAGTAATGTTAATTTGTATAAAAATAGAAAAATAATCGCCTTATTTATCCAGATTTATTATTTTCTCTGTTCACGATTACTTTTCAAATTTCCAAATATGAATGTTTCTAAATTTTTATTAATATCGCTGTCGTAATATGAAAGTCAATTTATAACGGCAATTAATTAAGTTGGTACTACAAACCATTTTAAATAAAGCTGCTTCGAGCATTTAGTATTACTTGCGAGTACATATCATTACCTTATAAAAATTTCGTCTCGAATTTCAGCGACAGAGCGTCGTCGAGATAGTATTGCTCCCAAATTGGTCTGGTAAGACTATGTTTATATTGAAGTGTCTGATTTTAACATACGATAATTAAAACTAAGCCCTATGCGAGATGGTTATAGAGCTTAATTTAAAACAAATAAATTTCATCGTCCTAGCTTGAAAATTATAATTAATATAAAAAGTAATACTCTGATCGTGACTTTATAATCTCGGTCTATAAATATAGGTGCTTGAGGTGTTTTGCAACACATCATAGACTTCATTTTTAGTGTGCAGATTTACGAGGATATCGCCCGCAACAAGTATGTATGTATCACATTTTTTTTTTACAACTTACAATTTGATGGTAAACTGCAGTAATCGAAAGTTAAGTCTAGGGCTCGATTCCCAATTTTAAATATTGTTTATTTACGGGTTTTATTACTTACTAATAACTCGGTGACGTAAAATCTTCGGTTCGACTCCGAGATAATATAATTTAATGTGTTAACTGTTTTTATTTCGTAAGTTCCCTGTAGCCCCGTCGACATCAGTGTAACTGTCGAATACAAAGTTTTGGCTTCGATTCCCCCAGATGTAATTAAAATGCATTATTGAGTTATTTTACTTGCTTCTCCTCGTACAGTGGTTTAATAATCGTTACTACTATTGCAAAACATGAAGTATTAACGACGACTCGTCATCGACATCGTTCTAGACCCGAATAACGACTTATTCAATTAACGTTTTCTATAGCTCAGTCGACATTAGCATCACTGTAGAAAGCAAAGTTTTGGGATCGATTCCAGATCTAATAAAAACATGTTATGGAGTTATTTTACTTGCTACGCTACTAATAATGCACAACATGAAACATTGATCAAATTTTATAAGCATTGATAATAATTCAAGGATCGATTTCTAGATACAGAAAATTGTTTTATAGGTTCTTCTATTTCTTTGTCTATCATTTTAGGAATCGTTCATTTTATAACTTCTTACCTACTATTTATTTTCATTTTAGGTCGACATTTGTGAATCCATTTGAATCCGATGTAGAGTCGCATCCCAACAGGCCCTCTACATCGTTTAAACCAAAGAAAAATATATCTTCAAAGCCAAAAATCAAAGTGGCTAAAGGCAAATCGAAGAAAGTAGCTGTTCCACCTGTAAAAGAGTTATTTAGTAGTGACTCGGATTCCGAAACAAATACTTCACCAAAGGGACCTAAAAAATTGAAGCGCATGCGCATGGCTGATTCCTCGGTAAGTTAAAAAAAGTATACACACACACACACACACACACACACACACGCACACGCACGCGCATACGCACGCACACACGCGGACACGCATACGGGTTTGGTCCTAGGACATGCCGGTTTCCTCACAATGTTTTCCTTCATCGTTTTAAGAGCAGTGGCAATGAAATAATTTACACAAAGTAAAGCACCAGCCTGGGTTCGAAACAGCGACCTGCAACTTGTAAGTCGCGACCATTACCACGGGGCCGCCGCCGCTCTCCTCTCCTCTCAAATATGTTTATCTAATGTTATTTAATGAAATAATTTACAAAAAGTAAAGCGCATGCGCCTGGGTTCGAACCCCATGACCTACAACTTGTAAGTCGCAGCCGTTACCATGGGACCACTGCTGCTCTCCTTGCCTCCTCTCAAATATGTTTATCTAATATTATTTTATAACAATGTTTACAGGAGGAAGAGGGAGATCTTGAACCGGTGAGGGCAGCTGCACTGCGATCATCCCTGTCCAGAAGAACAGCTTCTGGAAACTCCTACCAGCAGGACTTAACACGGGGCGGCGATTATTATATCGAGCTTCGTATTTATAACCATACGGACGCTGAAAAATTCGGAAAGGACCGATGGAAGCAAGCGCTCCTCGCGTATAAGGCCTCTGTATACTCCGATTCGTCGACTTGGAGGGCCATTAATAATCTTGTATCTGCAGCGAAAGCAGAATTTAAGCATGTGCAGCCTGTTCTATATCCAAATAATGTTATTTGACGGAATAAAATAATATTATTGGGATACCTATTTTACTCTTATACTCTTCTTTTTACTTTCATTTAAATATTACTTAATATCAAATGTAATCCATAATAATATTATGATATACTCGTAGGTACTTATTAAATATTATTTTCATTATATTAACTTGTGATTTACTTACAGGAAGCTTAAATATATGAAATACTAAGAAACTCGATACTAAGAATACTCGATACTAAGAAAACTCGATACTAAGAAAACTCGATACTAAGAAAACTCGATACTAAGAAAACTCGATACTAAGAATACTCGATACTAAGAATACTCAATACTAAGAAAAACTCGATACTAAGAATACTCGATTCTGAGAAAATTCAACACTGATAATACTCGATACTATTTTAATAATAATAATATTCGACATATCGGTCATAATTCGTTTACATTGCCTTATTAAATAATTTTCATTATATTAACTTGTGATTTACTTACAGGAAGCTTAAATATATGAAATACTAAGAAAACTCGATACTAAGAATACTCGATACTAAGAAAACTCGATACTAAGAAAACTCGATACTAAGAAAACTCGATACTAAGAATACTCGATACTAAGAATACTCAATACTAAGAAAAACTCGATACTAAGAATACTCGATTCTGAGAAAATTCAACACTGATAATACTCGATACTATTTTAATAATAATAATATTCGACATATCGGTCATAATTCGTTTACATTTCCTTATTAAATAATTTTCATTATATTAACTTGTGATTTACTTACAGGAAGCTTAAATATATGAAATACTAAGAAAACTCGATACTAAGAATACTCGATACTAAGAAAAACTCGATACTAAGAAAACTCGATACTAAGAATACTCGATACTAAGAATACTCAATACTAAGAAAACTCGATACTAAGAATGCTCGATTCTGAGAAAATTCAACACTGATAATACTCGATACTATTTTAATAATAATAATATTCAACATATCGGTCATAATTCGTTTACATTTCATCCATTTTAAAATCGAATTTAATAATAAATTTACAGGAAATTAATATCAGAAATCTGGAATATTTAGATACTTTAAGGTCATTTTTTGTAATTATAAATATCTTAATATGTTTTTCTGTGAAGTCTGTAACGTTTCAGTACCGAAATATTCTACACACAAAAAAACTAATATACACAAATCGAATTGCTTATTACAGACACGTTTTGATAATGTTTATTTAATAGCAACGGCTTTTAGAAATCGGATTATTAGTTATAGAGTGAATCCTAGAATAGCTAACATTTCACTTGAATTATTTTTAACGCAAATTTCTGAAACGGTTTGCTACCTTATCAACGACCAGGTGAAAAAACATAAGTCGATAAAAGTTAATTTTGAACTATTTGTTTGGTATATATTACCAAAAAATTATGAAAAATCTTTAAAGTCATTTAACACAAAGTATAATATAGTATTGCAAAACACAGATATTTTGTCCCTATATAAATCATTTTGTGATAAACTTATTTGTAAATGTTCCGAATTTGAACTGTCCGAGTCAGGCTGGACAATTGAGTCTATCAGTCATTTAGAAATTAACATCGTAAAATATAATCCTTTGCGAGGTGGTTCTTATTTACCATTGCCTAAACGTATTGTCAATTCTAAATCATGCCTAAACATACAAAATGAAGACCAACATTGTTTTCTTTGGTGTATTGTAGCTGATATGTTTCCGGCAAAGACCAATCCAAACAGAACTTCTTCATATCCGCATTATTCCGACTTATTTGATATTTCTGACATGAGTTTTCCTCCCAGTTTCAATGACATTAAGCGCTTTGAAATAAACAATTCTAATATCAGCATTAATATATACGGTTTAGATAATAACGGTGCAGTTACAGGCCCATTATATAAAACAACATCACGTCGTTTATACCATGCCAATTTGCTTTACATTACCAACAATAGAAAGAGTCATTTCTGTTTAATTAAAAGCTTTGAAAAACTTGTGCACAACCAATTGACTCAACATAAAAGTAAAATATTTTTATGTGATGAATGTTTTATTTACTTTCACACTGAAGAGAAATTGTCTTGTCACGAATGTGCTAGAATACAAACCATATTACCAGAGAGGGGTACTAAAATTAGTTTCATAAACTATGAAAGAACTCAAACAGTACCAATAGTGATATATGGTGATTTTGAAAGTTTATTGCGTGAATATTCTGACAAACATAAATCAACATATGTGGAAAATATTCAAGTTCATGAGGCTACCTGTTTTGCATACTATATTTGTTGTAATTCAAATCCCGAATTAAATGATTTTGTATCTTACCGAGGGCCTGATTGTTCCAAGAAATTTGTCAAATCTTTGACTAATGATGTAAAACGATTATCTGAAGTATTATTAGAGAGTAAAAATATGATCCCACTAACTGAGGATGAGCAAATATCTTTTATTAACAGTACTGAGTGCCATATTTGTAAAAATACGTTTTCGCGTAATGATAATATTGTTAAAGACTATGATCACTTTACTGGAAAATACAGAGGACCTGCGCATGACACATGCAATTTAAATGCAAAGCAATGCACTTTTATACCAATAGTGTTTCATAACTTGTCCGGTTATGACAGTCATTTATTTATAAATGAACTTTCAAAGATAAACGGTCGAATTCATCTCATACCGAGAACTAAAGAGAAATATATTTCATTCACTAAATTCATAAACATCAATGCAACAAAAGTTATACAATTGAAATTTATTGACTCGTTTAATTTTTTAAGCTCAAGTATGGACAAATTGGTTAAGACTATGAACCCCGGAGATTTCAAACATTTAAAATCTTTTTATAACAATAATACTTTATTTGAAATTGTTCGAAGAAAAGGCATATATTGTTACGATTACATAGATTCCTGGGCACGATATGATGAGGAAAAATTACCAGAACCAACAAATTTTTTTAACAAACTTACATCTGTATCTATATCTGATGAAGACTATGAGCATGCTTTAAATGTTTGGAAAACTTTTGGTATAAAAAATTTGGGTGAATATACCGATTTGTATCTTAAATGCGATGTTTTACTTCTATGTGATGTTTTTGAAAAATTTAGGAAAATGAGTTTAAATAACTATGGTCTGGATCCTTGCTATTACGTTTCATCACCATCCTTAAGTTGGGATGCCATGTTATTGTATACTAAAATCAAGTTAGAACTAGTGTCTGACGTAGAAATATATCAAATGATAGAAAAGGGTATAAGAGGAGGACTTGCTCAATGTTCACTCAGATATGCTAAGGCAAATAATGAATATCTTACCGACTATAATAGTGAAGAACCTGATAGTTTTCTAATTTACCTTGATTGTGTTAATTTATATGGATATGCTATGATGCAAAAGCTTCCAGTAGGAGGATTTAGGTTTCTCCTTGAGAATGAAATATTAAATTTTGATGTTATGAGCCTATCATCTGACTCTGATATTGGATTTATATTAGAAGTAGATCTTCATTACCCTGACAACTTACATGATAGCCATGCCGATTTACCATTTGCGCCTGAAAAATTTGTCCCGTTCTGTAGTCGAAATGCTAAACTTATTGCTAGTCTTTTCGATAAACATAGATATGTTATTCACTATATTCATTTAAAGGAATGCTTAAATAATGGTTTACAACTGTTAAAAATATATCGAATATTAGCATTTAACCAAAATAATTTCTTAGAATCATATATTTCCTTAAATACTAGGCTGAGGCAAAATGCAATTTCTGATTTTGAAAGAGATTTTTTTAAAAAGCAAAATAATTCTATATTTGGAAAAACCATAGAAAATAAAAGAAAACAAGTTGATGTTAAGCTCGTAAATATATGGAGAGACAATTCTAATCGAACTAAAAAGTTTTACGGGGCTGAAAAATATGTTAGCGCGCCTAATTTCAATAACTTTTCTGTTATTTCAGAATCTCTCGCGTCAATTCAAATGAATCAAACAAAAATTGTTTTAGATCGTCCAATCTATGTCGGATTCAGTATTTTAGAAATTGCAAAATGTCACTTATATAAATTCCACTATTCAGTAATGAAAAAAAAATATGAAAATAAATTAAAGCTTTGTTATACAGACACTGACAGTCTGTTATATTTAATACAGACAAAGGATTTTTACGAAGACTTAAAAGCACATTTAAAATATTTTGATACCTACAAGCAACTTTGAAAAAAATAGTATATTTAATATACCACAGGTAAATGCTAAAAAACCTGGCTACTTCAAAGATGAGATGGGTGGTGAAATTATTTCAGAATTTGTAGGCTTAGGAGCAAAATTATACTGTATAGATTCGAAAATTTCCACGTTAAAGAAAGCTAAAGGTGTTAAGAAATGCATTACCAAAAAACTGAATATAGAAAAATATAAAAAGGTTTTACTGAACAATGAAATACTCAGAGATGATATGTGTATTATTAGGTCTAAGCATCATAGAATATTTACTCAAAAGATAAATAAAGTAATTTTGTCAAACAGAGATGATAAACGACAAATAATGGATGATAAGATAACAACTTTACCATGGGGTCATTATAAAACAATATTTTAAATAAAAACAAATTATTGATTTTTAAGGATACTATTTATCGCATATATTTGAGCATCTTGTTATAATTTTATGTTCCTAACTTGAATTGCTAGTTTGTAGTTCTTTATAATTATATACCTAATTATTGTATTTACTACTTACTTAAGTGAAATAAATAATTGTTGTAGGTACTAATAAATAATAATAAATAAATATAATTATAGAAATAATGTTTGTTTAACTTTACCCTTACCCATTACGAATCGCAGTCAAAAGGTCCAGACGCCCCCCCACATCAAGCTATCCAAAACAGTCAAATTTTCCCAATCAACCTTGGACCTAATGCTTTAGCAATAGAGTTGAAAATCTATTAAAGAAAATTGTCAGATTGCAGTAGCTTGATATGGTAACGTCTGTGCCTATACCCCAAAAAGGAAAAGTAATAAAACAGCTATATTGATATTATTAAGTTTGTTTTTTTATTTTTTTTAAACATTTCCGCATCATTTTAAATTACTACAATTTTTAACTTAAATATTTACAAAAAATAATTAATGCAATATTCTAAGTATTATAGTTACATATTAAAAAGTATTTAACTAATAAACACACACTTCCATGTTCACAATTTCAAAACAAACTATTCTTAATACACATTAATTACTGCTTATTACTAATTTTTTTCACTATTTTACCGACTAGATGCTCAGTTTCATCTAAAATATCATCATAATCATCATTCACAAGGTACTGGATGCTTACGTCGGCGCTATCAACAACATCATTGTCAATTTCACAATTTTGTTTAGTGTCTTTAACACATCTGGTTAGATCATATATTTGTATTTTTATTAAATGATGAGGTTTTCCTGTCTCTTTCCGAATGACGTAAGATGAAGGCAGTGTATGAGACTTTCTTATGGTCTTCCTATTGATATTACATTTCTTTCTTTTAATGTCTTTAGTTTCCACTTTCTCCTCTTCCTTTTTTTTATTTAAATACTCCTGATGTACTAGTTCTGCTTCAGTGGTGTAAAAAGTTTCCCTGTCTTGCGCATAAAGAAATGGATTTCCAAGAGCGTAGGTGTCGTCTGAACAAAGATTATTCGTTTCCTGTAATAAAATAAAATAATTATAACATACAGTAAATTAAAGATGCTTTAAATAACGATAAATTAAAATGGATGCACACCGCAAAAAAAACATTCTCCACAGGACTGTACGATGGGGAGGCAGACATAATTCTGTAAAAAGGAAAAAGAAAGGTTAATACATAAATTCTAATCACTAAGTATCGTCAAAATTATAAGAATACCTACTTACATTGAAAATATAATTAAATTGTAATTCAGTTGTATAGGTCCTACTTATTGGAACAATAGTAGTAAACTGAACTATGCGCTTGTTTCGGCTGAAGTCGTGGGTGAAGTGCTAGTTAAACATACAAAAATTATTAAATGCGCGATGTGTAACACGAGTCATTACCTAGTTCATTTTTATACATACCTATCTTTAGTCTCCTGCGGTGACAAGTTTAGACTTGTCACTGCAGGAACGTTTAGGATAGCTCAAGATAAAGTATACAATATGCATAAATGTTATGTAATAATTAAATTTACTTATTGCAAATCTACTCAAAAAAAAATATTTTAATCAATTTACTATCTGATTTTAGGCGTACCTATCACCTCTTGTTTCACTTGCTGGCGTCTATAAAAGGATCTGAACTATACAGTTAACGATAGTGGTAGACTAGGAGCCAATCTGGCTGTTTGGTTGGTCCCGATCTACCACTGATAAATCTTATTATGCCTCAATATATATTATATATATATATATTTAGAAGGATAGTAGTTTTTGGAAGTAGTAGGCAAGATGAAGTTGATCAAGCAACCCATATCCCTGAATGTGAAAAATATAAATTTTAATGAGTCTAGTTGTCAGATCAGACACAGCGTTTTATTGCCTAATACGATTCGCTGCATAATATGCGGACCCTCGAACTGTGGTAAAACAAATGTTATTATCAGTTTACTGCTGCATGAAAATGGACTTAAATTTAAAAATCTCTATCTTTACTCGAAAACTACTTTCCAGCCAAAATATCGTTTTTTAAGGGAAGTATTAAGAAGAATACCTCAGATAAAGTTCAATGAGTTTAATGACGACAAAGATGTTATAGCTCCGAATGAAGCTTTAACAAATTCTGTATTTATTTTTGATGATGTTGTGTGTGAAAAGCAAATAAACATTCGTAATTATTTCTCTATGGGAAGACATAAGCAAATTGACTGCTTTTACTTATCGCAAACCTACTCAAAAATTCCGAAACAGTTGCTGCGTGATAACGCTAATTTTCTTATAATATTTAAACAAGATGATGTGAACTTAAAGCATATCTATGACGAACATGTAAATTCTGATCTACTATGGAATCAGTTTAAAGACATTTGTAAAACTGTTTGGAGTAACCCTTATAATTTTCTACTTATTAACAAAGAGTCGCCATTAAACAATGGAAGGTATAGGCAGAATTTTGATATTTTTTTAAACTTTGAATGAAGGTTTTACTTAAATATGAATTACACACATAAATGCCGTCAGTATTACTTCTTTCATAGCTGAATACAGCTGATATTTTTATTAAAAGATGGAAAAAAATATTAAAATAGAATTAGTGAAGTCTGTCGACTCCATAAAGAATAAAATAAAACAAATGAAAAATCAGGAACATA
Organism: Xestia c-nigrum; assembly: GCA_916618015.1. Lineage (NCBI taxonomy): Eukaryota > Metazoa > Arthropoda > Insecta > Lepidoptera > Noctuidae > Xestia > Xestia c-nigrum. Next base: position 2,955,758 of record OU745245.1, on the reverse strand, counting down.
CAATAAACTTGTCACTTGATAAAATGCTAAAACCTGTCACAGATCCTCTCAAAACTCTAGTTGATTCTAATAGATTTGCAGATAAAATGAATAAAATTGAAAATACAACTCTAAATAGCTCTGAAGAAATCGAGTCCGATAAAAATAATACAAGTTCATCTACAAAGATCGATGACTATTACGATGCAAATCTAAATTCTATCCAATTCGTTGAAGAAAATGCTAAAAAGGAATCAATAGATCATTCAGAAATGTCATTAGAGGGTGATGATATCTTTGGTATTTATGACGGTGTTAGTATACCATTTGGAATTAGAAGTGAAAACAAAACTTTATTGATGGGTAATTCGCCGGTATCATTTTCTAAAATTGATAGTTTGAATAACGATACTATCATTTTAATTAAAATCGGCGACAAAGCTTACAATTTAACGGCGGGGCTAAAAGAACTTTTACTTCGAAGAAAACCTGATTTAAAGTTAATATCGAGCGAAGATAAACTTGTCTATAAGGATATGTTACATTATACAAATGCGCATAAAAGAGATTTTAATTCGAAAGGTCAAATAAAAGGTGACAAAGGTATAAAATATTGTAAAATAATTAAACCCCTATTTTCTGAATCGTTATACGATGATAAACTTTCTCACGCTAAACTTGGTGGAAACTTACCGACGCTAAAAAAATACAAAAACAACACCGACCTGGTATATTGGGATGATCCTAACGAATTAGTCGAGAGATTGAAACTATTAGTAGCTTCAAGAGATGCTGGCAATACAAACCATGATAATGAAATTTTATCGATAATTGAAGAATTAAAAGAAGCTGGAATAATTAAAGAATAAATAGTCGTAATAATATGCTCTACATTCAGTATTATACATGAATTCAAGACAAATTAACTGAATTCTGAACATGAGCAAAGCCGACGTGGTAAACGAAATTCATAAAAATGCAAGGGTAAACTTTCCCCGAAGACATGTTATTATGAAAGACATAGACGACCTGTGGCAAGCAGATTTAATTGATATGCAATCAATTTCAAAAGAAAATAAAAATTGTAGATTTATTCTTGCTGTTATTGATACATTTTCAAAGTACGCTTGGGCCTTTCCTCTAAAAACTAAAACCAAAGATGATGTGTGTAACTGTTTCAAAATTGTCCTAGCTAATGGGCGTGTTCCTAAAAATCTGCAAACAGATAATGGAGCAGAGTTTTATAATAATAAATTCCAAAAGCTTATGAAGTCTTATCAAATTAACCACTATTCAACCTTCTCAACAAAAAAGGCTTCGATAGTTGAACGATTTATCAGAACATTGAAGTCTAAACTTTATAAGGAATTTAGTTTAAAAGGAAACTACAATTGGGTAAATAATACCCTTAATGATGTTATTCACAAATACAATCACACTTACCATCGGACAATTGATGAAATCCCCGCTAACGTGGATAACATTAATAAAAAACGAATATTAGAAAGATACTTAAGGTTGGTAAAAAATTATAGTAATAGAAGCAAGTTTAAAGTAGGTGATTATGTGCGTATCAGTAAGTACAAAGGAACATTTGAAAAAGGATATACCCCTAACTGGTCATCAGAAATATTTAAAATTCGAAAAATACAAAATACAACTCCTATCACCTACTTAATTGAAGATACAATCAGAGGTCAGCCTATTTTAGGAGCATTTTATGTGCAAGAGCTTCAAAAGACAAAACATTGCAATGTATATCTAGTCGAGAAAGTTCTTAGAAGAAAAGGAAACAGAGTTTTAGTAAAATGGTTAGGTTTGTCTTCTACTGAAAACAGCTGGATTGATAAATCGAATATAGTATTATAAACAAAAAAATAAAATGAACTCAAAAGTTGATCATTGATGAAGCGTGTACGTATTTATTTTAGCGCTCGATTCAGATTCATTAGTCTTATGATGTGTATTGGAGAGAGCAGTCTTCTCAATTGGTTAATAAACAATTTACCATTTGAATTACACTTACCCGGATACAATTATTGTGGACCTGGTACAAAATTAATTAAAAGGCTTGCAAATAGAGATAAAGGAATTAATAAATTAGACGAATATTGCAAAGAACACGATATTGCCTATCACAAATCGTCAAAGTTAAAGGATCGTCACAAAGCTGATTTGATTTTGTTAAAAAGGGCAAAAGAGCGAGCAGTCGCCTCGGATGCGAGTGTATGCGAAAAAATCATGTCACGTTTAGTAAGCAAGACAATGTCTGCAAAAATTAAAACCGGCTCTGGCCAAAAAAAAAGCAGCAAAAAGCGCTCTCGGAAAATTACATCGGGAAAAGGGTTAAAAAATAAGTTTAAAAATATTATTAGTAAAACGAAAAGACGCTTTAAAAAATTAAAGCCAAGATGCAATAAAGTGGCGATAGAATTAGCTATGGCGGCAGCCAGAGAATTAGCTGACGATTCATCTATTAAACTTCCTCGGTTTATTCCTATACCGAAAAGCGGTGGTGTATTACCTTTGATTCCTATTTTTGCTGGATTATCAGCGGTGGGAGCGTTAGCAGGCGGTGCAGCTGGTATTGCCAAAACTATAAATGAATTCAAGATAGCTAAAAAGCAATTGGCTGAATCGAAGAGACACAATGAAAAAATGGAAGCTCTTTGCATTGGAAAAGGTTTACACCTTAAACCGCATAAACATGGCCTTGGAATTTTTATATCAAAAGAAAAAAACTAAAATATCGGCTACCCAAACGAGCCTTAACTAACTTTGACATTTTGAAGTATGGAAATAATATTCCTTATTTTCGAGGTGTATTTATGAGAGATGAGCTCCCTAAACAACCTTTTAAAAAAGAGTGCGGAGTTGTAAATTTAGATAGTTCTAAAAATCCAGGTTCTCATTGGGTAGCCTATGCAAAATACAATGATTATATTGAATATTTTGATAGTTATGGAAATCTTAAACCACCAAAGGAGTTGATAAGATACTTAGGTGCTAAAGTACACTATAATTATGATAATATACAACGCGACCACCCTTACAATTGCGGACACCTATGTTTACATTTTTTAAGGAATTTTTGGTGTAGTTTAGGAATAAATTGAACAGGATCTTCTAAAAGTGTTCAGTCTACAAGCATGTCCATAACGGTAACCATCTCTGGAAATAAATCAGAATTAGATACATTTTTTCAACCACCTCTATATTTATCTGGTCAATTTGAGTGTGGTTTGTTATACTTTTCAGTATTAAATTCAATACCAAATGCACGTATTAATAACAACATTATTCCTGTGATCAGAATCGAATGTGATCTTGTACACGGTTCATACTCTAACGGGTTACCAACTCATATAATTCATGAATTTGTATCTAATACTGCTACAGGTCAGCAAATCATAGAAATACCGCGAAACCCTATTTACTTTCCAGTGAACAAAAACACTATTACGTCAATATCTATTAAGATAGTTGATCAATTTGGGTTCTGTATTAACTTTAGAGAAGAACATAAAAATATTGAACTACGCCTTCATATAAGAAAAATAAAATGATATCATATTATAAAACCCATGTAGTTACCAAAAAGCGTCCTATTTCTTGTACAACCATTAAGGTGCAAAGACGTAAGAAAAAAGTTATAAAATTAACTAAAGCAAATAAAGATTTTCTTAAAGCCCTAGGTATAAAAGTATGAATATGCTACAGATTACTGAATTACCACACTTCGATACTTCGATCGAAAGTAATGAAGTCCATTCGTACAATCCCTACAACAACAGTTTTAGAGAAAACGATGAAATCAGAATTCCCATACACCAGCAAGACGTATATGTGTTACCATCAGCCAGCTCAATTTACGTCGAAGGGCAAGCAAAGTTCTTCGGTAAAGATGGAAATCCTATTAAGAAAGCTATTACGTTCAGTAACAACCCTGTTATGTTTTTGTTTCAAGATATCAGATACGAAATAAATGGTATAGAAATAGATCGCATTAAAAATTCTGGAATAACATCAACAATAAAGTCATACGTTTCAATGAATGATGGAGAAAATAAAGTCGCTGCCTTGTGGGGTTGGAACATGGATGGATTTAAAAGCGACGGTTATTTCAGTGCTATTGTTCCTCTTAATAAGATTTTAGGATTTGCTGAGGATTACAATAAAATTGTAATAAATTGTAAACATGAACTTATTCTGAATAGAAGTAACTCCAACTTAAACAGTGTTATAGTAACTGACGATGTTACACATTTTCAAATAGATATGCAAAAAGTGCAATGGCGGGTGCCACATATAAAAGTATCAGATCGGGAACGACTGACGCTTCTTAAACATTTAGAAAGAGATAAACCTATTCAGATAGCCTTTAGAAATTGGGATTTATACGAGTATCCTTTGCTCCCTAAAACTACAAAACATTGCTGGTCTGTTAAGACTGCCTCACAATTAGAGAAACCTCGGTATGTAATTTTTTGCTTGCAAACCAGTAGAAAAAATAGTAAAATCAAAGACAGTTCTCTTTTCGATCACTGTGGGGTTACTAACGTAACTTTGTTTTTGAATTCACAATATTATCCTTACGAGCCTTTATGCTTAAATTTTTCCGAGAACAAATACAGTATATTATATGAAATGTATGTGAAATTTCGTCAGTCGTATTACAACTGTCCTGCAGACCCCTTGCTTGACTTAATCGGTTTCAAGGAGAAGGCTCCTCTATTTATCATAGACTGTTCAAGGCAAAACGATAGTTTGAAAACAGGTCCCGTAGATGTGCGTTTGGAGATTGAATGTTCAGCACCAATACCAGATAACACAACTGGATATTGTTTAATTATTAACGACCGACTTGTGGAATACAAACCTTTGAGTAACATAGTGCGTAGGTTATCATGACCGCCATTGTAGATGTTCAAGGTTTCAAAACAGAATCAAATTATTTTATCATTAAAGAAATTGCTATACTATGTAATAATAAAATACAGGTGTTTTTAATTACACCACCGTTTCCATATCGCGGTTTGTCGGAGCCAGAAAAACGACAAGTTGGTTGGATTGAACGTAATAGGAAGATATACTGGGGTGAAGGATTTGTGCCTTTCGTAAATTATCTGAACTTGGTTGAAGGTATTTTAAAAGATAAATGTGTTTACACCAAAGGTAGAGAAAAAGTATTATGGTTGAAAGAAATTTCAAATAATAATAATGTAAATAATTTAGAAGATAAAGATTGCCCTAGTTTGATAAGCTTGTACAAAATATATGAAGATTGTCATGATTTGTATAGTTGTATTTATCATGATTCAATATGTGCTTTAAAAAATGTTTTATGTTTAAATAAATGGTGTATAGATAATAAAATTTTGATATAAATATTTTCTTGTTTAATTTTTACGATTACAGTTTCCTATCCCTCCCAAACTCCTAAATGTTAATCTTTATAAGTTGCTAGCAACAACTATACAGCTCCATTATGCTTTTAGAATTATTTGCAGCAAGAAGTAGAGAGCGAGTAAACAGAACATGTCTCAAAACAAATACAGTCCGCGCTATGACATGTATAACACGTATAAAATGCGTGAATTTTCATTTAATCATTATTGGGCAACTATTGATTCGAGGAGAAGGTTAGTGATGGAAATGGCTGACGCTGGATTTTTTTATTGTGGAAATGGTGTAAATGATAAAGCAGCTTGTTTCTCATGTGGAGGTGTTATAGAAGATTGGGAGATTTACGATGATCCTTGGCTGCAGCATGTTCAAAACTTTCCGGATTGCTTTTATTTAAATGCTGTGAAAGGAAAACATTATGTTGACAAGTCAAGATGTCTATTCAAGTATATATAAAGAAACAAAAATATAAAACTATTCGTTAAAATTGATACATCTATAAAAAACAAAAAAGAATAAAAAAAAGAGACTCGTGAAGGATTTGAACCTCCGACCTCCATTTCTCCGAACGTTATCGGGGCGCTCTTACCAAACTGAGCTAACGAGTCTCAACGATACTCCTCTAAAACAATGACCACTATCATCAATACGACGTCATGATTATTCACCCTTTGAACTTTTTCTAAAACCCATATTTGAGAGTGAGGAAGGAGAGCGGTGGTGGTCCAGTTGTAACGGCTGCGACTTACAAGTTGTAGGTCGTGGGTTCGAACCTAGGCTAGCGCTTTACTTTGAGTAAATTATTTCATCACCACTGTTCTCTGTGAGAGGAGACCTTTGTGCCAGTAGTGGGAAAAAAAACAAATTGAAATCTTAAATCGTGACTACTTTGTCTGTATCATAGTATTCATTGTCTACTTTGCTCCTGTTTCTGTTGCGTATACAATCGAAGCAAACAGACATCGCGCATCTGTGTCGCGATCTTAATCACATTTTTTATGACGAATTGACGGTTCTTTTATAGTCTTAAGACGCTGAAAACTTTGCTTGTGCGATGTAGGATTTAATGTTTTTAGTTCATACGACGTGTCATAGATGGTGCTGTAGTACTTTTTACAGAATGCGAACGAATGCGCTTGAATTTTATTAATAAGTGTCTAAAACCGTTACTCTATTGAATTCAGAATATTCAATCTAGAACTGTATTGTAGACCAATACCTAACAACATTCGCTCATCAGTTTAAAAACCGTAGTGGATAAAAAGACATGTGAACTGCTGTGGAGGAAATTACAACGAACCGGCAGCAACATTCGCTCATCAGTTTAAAACCGTAGTGGATAAAAATACATATGTGTTATTGGGGCGTTCTGCATAACGCGCTCGAGCGAGAAGCGAGAGCAAGTGATGCAGAACCCCCAATAATACCCTACTGATGCGCGTTGAGCACTTTTTGAGTGAATAAAAATTGTGGACTCGAGCGACCGTCACGTACGCTTTTCGCAGACGATGACACTTTTCGTGGATCGGCTACGAGTTGTCACTTCTGTCGGCCCTTTTATAAACATTCTTACAGTCTGCTTACCCAATGAGGTATCTTAACAACATCAAAGCAGCATCGCCAGGCCTTCTTTCGAGAATTCCGAAGCGTTACAAAGATTAAGCAGAATCATGACTGAAGTGTATCCGTGTATAAGATTCTGAAACATTTCTCCGACGTTCGTTTCGCCGTTGATCGGTTCACCGACAGAACGATTCACTTTTCATTTTTTCTCCGACAGAACTTTTCAATGACGAACGATTCGCCGACAGAACGATTCACTTTTCATTTTTTCTCCGACAGAACTTTTCAATGACGAACGATTCGCCGACAGAACGATTCACTTTTATTTTTTTCTCCGACAGAACTTTTCACCGGCGAGCGATTCGCCGACACAACTGTTCATCTGCTCCTGGGTTATAAAACATAGGTAATCGACATGTAGACCTGTTTCCGTTTAGCTCCATTTTTTTTTTTTTTTTAGGATGGTAAATCATCAAATGACTTCTACCACTCTGGGCGGAGCGGGAGGGAGTGTCAGACTTTTATTGCCTAAAACCCATCCATGTTCCTTCCTCGCCCTTTATGTTCCGGGGCCGCGAATCTCTTTCGAACAGGCCCGCAACCCCGGCAGGCTTCGGCCCTTGCGCGCCCCTCCCCTTATGCTGACATCTCTTTGAGGCGCGCGTGGGACACGAACGCGCCGCTGTCGTCGTCGTTAGACGGACGGACGGCTAGCTAGCCCATAGCCAACCGTCCACAGGCCCGCATCTACGGTGGCCGGTAGCCACCACGTGCCCCCGACGCCCGGTACGTCTCCCGCGGCGGCCGGGAAGAGAGGATCTCTCTCTCTCTCGTTCCGCCACCTCCTTCGCTAGCATGACTGCTTCGCAGAAGGAGGTGACGGCTTCCCATTCCGTCTCGCTCCGGACCATGGATTGAACCAGGGCCGGACGCGAGAGGTCGCCGCCGCCGATCGCCACTACGAGGACACGGCGGTGCTCCGCCCACGCAGGGCAGACTTCCACCGTGTGCTCCACCGTGTCCTCCGGTCGATCCTCGCAGTGGAGACACCCGGGCGTTTCCTCTCGCCCGATTCGGTGCAGGTACCTCCCGAAACATCCGTGTCCGGTGAAGACCTGCGTCAGGCGGAAGGTGAGGACGCCGTGGCGCTTCTCCAGCCACTCCTCAAAGAGGGGACTTACCGCCACTATCGTGGCGTGCCCTCCGTTTAGCTCCCTTAGGTGGATATTGGTACTTACAGAGATGTATGAAAATAACATTTTTTTAGAAAAATGTATGTTTTATTCGGGCTAGGGGCGCGGGCGAGGTGTCCAGAGACGCGTCTCCGCGCGGGCTAGCGAATTATGGAATAAAATTTGCTAGGTGCCGAACAAAAATTTTGAGTTTTGGTCAAAAAACCAGTTTACGAAAGAAACAATTTGGAATTTCACCCCACAACCTGGAGACCGGGACACGGAACGCGGACCAGAATTCAGGGAAGAAGGGTGAGGACTATTGCAACTATAATCTAAATTGAAATGTGAAAGAAAATTTGGAAAAACAATTCATTTTAAGGAATTTCTCTGAAAATAAGGGATGGAGTCCAGACGCGCTTGTAAAGTGCGCACGATATGGTCAGAACACAGGCGGACGCCTAGTTTGGTCTAGAAAAGCCGAAAACAGCTTCAAAATCGCACGTCTACAATAGAAGATATCAACGTTTTCGTTTTTGACTGGCTCTCTAAGGTGGATTTTGGTACTTACAGAGATGTATGAAAATAACTATTTTTTAGAAAAATGTATGTTTTATTCGGGCTAGGGGCGCGGGCGAGGTGCCCAATGTTTAATTTTATGTATTAGTATTATATTGTATTATTGATTGTATTTTGTGTGTATTTGTGTGTTTCTTTAAAACAATAAACGGAAACAGGTCTACATGTCGAATACCTATGTTTTATAACCCAGGAGCAGATGAACAGTTGTGTCGGCGAATCGCTCGCCGGTGAAAAGTTCTGTCGGAGAAAAAAATAAAAGTGAATCGTTCTGTCGGCGAATCGTTCGTCATTGAAAAGTTCTGTCGGAGAAAAAATGAAAAGTGAATCGTTCTGTCGGCGAATCGTTCGTCATTGAAAAGTTCTGTCGGAGAAAAAATGAAAAGTGAATCGTTCTGTCGGTGAACCGATCAACGGCGAAACGAACGTCGGAGAAATGTTTCAGAATCGTATAAGATTCTGAAACATTTCTCCGACGTTCGTTTCGCCGTTGATCGGTTCACCGACAGAACGATTCACTTTTCATTTTTTCTCCGACAGAACTTTTCAATGACGAACGATTCGCCGACAGAACGATTCACTTTTCATTTTTTCTCCGACAGAACTTTTCAATGACGAACGATTCGCCGACAGAACGATTCACTTTTATTTTTTTCTCCGACAGAACTTTTCACCGGCGAGCGATTCGCCGACACAACTGTTCATCTGCTCCTGGGTTATAAAACATAGGTAATCGACATGTAGACCTGTTTCCGTTTAGCTCCATTTTTTTTTTTTTTTTAGGATGGTAAATCATCAAATGACTTCTACCACTCTGGGCGGAGCGGGAGGGAGTGTCAGACTTTTATTGCCTAAAACCCATCCATGTTCCTTCCTCGCCCTTTATGTTCCGGGGCCGCGAATCTCTTTCGAACAGGCCCGCAACCCCGGCAGGCTTCGGCCCTTGCGCGCCCCTCCCCTTATGCTGACATCTCTTTGAGGCGCGCGTGGGACACGAACGCGCCGCTGTCGTCGTCGTTAGACGGACGGACGGCTAGCTAGCCCATAGCCAACCGTCCACAGGCCCGCATCTACGGTGGCCGGTAGCCACCACGTGCCCCCGACGCCCGGTACGTCTCCCGCGGCGGCCGGGAAGAGAGGATCTCTCTCTCTCTCGTTCCGCCACCTCCTTCGCTAGCATGACTGCTTCGCAGAAGGAGGTGACGGCTTCCCATTCCGTCTCGCTCCGGACCATGGATTGAACCAGGGCCGGACGCGAGAGGTCGCCGCCGCCGATCGCCACTACGAGGACACGGCGGTGCTCCGCCCACGCAGGGCAGACTTCCACCGTGTGCTCCACCGTGTCCTCCGGTCGATCCTCGCAGTGGAGACACCCGGGCGTTTCCTCTCGCCCGATTCGGTGCAGGTACCTCCCGAAACATCCGTGTCCGGTGAAGACCTGCGTCAGGCGGAAGGTGAGGACGCCGTGGCGCTTCTCCAGCCACTCCTCAAAGAGGGGACTTACCGCCACTATCGTGGCGTGCCCTCCGTTTAGCTCCCTTAGGTGGATATTGGTACTTACAGAGATGTATGAAAATAACATTTTTTTAGAAAAATGTATGTTTTATTCGGGCTAGGGGCGCGGGCGAGGTGTCCAGAGACGCGTCTCCGCGCGGGCTAGCGAATTATGGAATAAAATTTGCTAGGTGCCGAACAAAAATTTTGAGTTTTGGTCAAAAAACCAGTTTACGAAAGAAACAATTTGGAATTTCACCCCACAACCTGGAGACCGGGACACGGAACGCGGACCAGAATTCAGGGAAGAAGGGTGAGGACTATTGCAACTATAATCTAAATTGAAATGTGAAAGAAAATTTGGAAAAACAATTCATTTTAAGGAATTTCTCTGAAAATAAGGGATGGAGTCCAGACGCGCTTGTAAAGTGCGCACGATATGGTCAGAACACAGGCGGACGCCTAGTTTGGTCTAGAAAAGCCGAAAACAGCTTCAAAATCGCACGTCTACAATAGAAGATATCAACGTTTTCGTTTTTGACTGGCTCTCTAAGGTGGATTTTGGTACTTACAGAGATGTATGAAAATAACTATTTTTTAGAAAAATGTATGTTTTATTCGGGCTAGGGGCGCGGGCGAGGTGCCCAATGTTTAATTTTATGTATTAGTATTATATTGTATTATTGATTGTATTTTGTGTGTATTTGTGTGTTTCTTTAAAACAATAAACGGAAACAGGTCTACATGTCGAATACCTATGTTTTATAACCCAGGAGCAGATGAACAGTTGTGTCGGCGAATCGCTCGCCGGTGAAAAGTTCTGTCGGAGAAAAAAATAAAAGTGAATCGTTCTGTCGGCGAATCGTTCGTCATTGAAAAGTTCTGTCGGAGAAAAAATGAAAAGTGAATCGTTCTGTCGGCGAATCGTTCGTCATTGAAAAGTTCTGTCGGAGAAAAAATGAAAAGTGAATCGTTCTGTCGGTGAACCGATCAACGGCGAAACGAACGTCGGAGAAATGTTTCAGAATCGTGTATAACAACGTACATCAACAGAAAAGTACTTAAATTCCGATATAAAAGGGTCGGCTTTTGATATTGTTTTACGTAGTATTGTAACAGCAGATAATCAAACTACATACAGGGTGTAAACCACCTCATCACAAAGCCAAAGTAACTTTACGCAAAAAATATTGCTGGGAAACAACTTTTTTTTTTGAGGTTATAAATCATGTGTTGTGGTAGAACTCAATGTAACGCACTTAAAACATTGTGCTGATGGATGGATTGAATAGTACAGGGGTCGTGGAGGTGTTAGAAGTCTAAATGTTATAAAGAAAACTTGTATTTAAAAAAAACTTGTCAAAAAGTTGTAACTCCCCATGTAGACCCCCCATATCTCCGTAACTAGAAGGTTCCCAGGTATGGTGTAGAACAAAAAAATTATCGCAATGATAGGGAAAACAAGTGCCTTTCGTCTTCGTGAAGAGGTGTTTTTTTAAACCCAGCCAGGTTTTTAAAGCTTTGGTAAGATTTAATAAACCAATTTCCTCCACCAGCAAAAATAAACAAAAAGTGGGAAACCACTTAAAATTCAACGCGCTTCGGTAGCAGGAACGTGAAGATGCATGCACCAGTGGACCGTGAGGACAATAAACCACCGCAGACATCCCATGAGCCACAAATCACGGCGTGCAATGTGCTGAGAAATGTTAGAGAAAGAGCAGAAGGTCCACTAGATTATGGAGAAGCCGTGGCTTCGCCCGAGTGGAAGGTAAGGTTAATTGTCATCAAATGAAAGTGTACAGTTTTTTAAGTTTTTACGGACTTTTACCAAACTAACATTGTCACTTACGGGACATCTTCCGTGGTTTTCAATTATTCTGATCTTTTTTTTCCGATTGGAAATCATCAAAAATCTTCTCACACTCTGGGCGGAGCGGGAGGGAGTGTCAAACTTTTACTGACTAAAACCCATCCATGTTCCTTCCTCGCCCTTTATGTTCCAGGGCCTCGGTATCTCTTTCGGACAGTCCCGCAGCTCCGCTAAGATTCTGATCTCCCTGAACCTCCCTTTACCCCCTGCCTGTCCCTGCTTTGTGACCTGGGGAGCTCAGATTAATTGAAAATAACAGAAAATATCCCAGACAGTGTAAGTTTAAAAAGTACACTAAACCCTAACACAGGTTTTATAGAATTTGATATCCCAGTCATTGATACTGTTCAGTCATAAAATCTGATCATGAAACACTGTAGTAATAACGTTCTATCTCACTAGGCTTTTCACAAGTTGAGCTGGAGATGGCACTACCTTTTCCAGCTCATCGTCATCATAATCATCATTTCAGCCGAAAGACGTCCACTGCTGGACATAGGCCTCCCCCAAGTGTCGCCACATTGACCGGTCTCTCGGACTCGCATCCAACGGATTCCCGCCACTTTCACCAGGTCATCGGTCCACCTAGTGGGAGGTCTTCCAACGCATCGTCTTCCGGTTCGCGGTCGCCACTCCAGAACTTTTCGGCCGCATCGGCCTTCCGTTCTGCGAGCAATGTGACCTGCCCACTGCCACTTAAGTTTGGCAATTCTTCGGGCTACGTCGGTGACCTTGGTTCTCTTGCGGATGGCTTCATTTATGATTCGATCACGCAAGGAAACTCCGAGCATAGCCCTCTCCATTGCCCTTTGGGTGACTTTAAGCCTTTTGATAAGGCCCATTGTGAGCGACCACGTTTCGGTCCCGTATGTAATCACTGGCAACACACACTGGTCATAGACTTTCGTCTTGAGACACTGCGGTAAGTTGGACGAGAAGATACCGCGCAGCTTCCCGAATGCTGCCCGACGACGATTGACCTCTTTCTCGAAGTTAGACCTTTTCCAGCTCGTTCTTTCTAAACCTGGGATTTGGGATTCGTGTGCTATAGTTTTGGCAAGAGTTGGAAGCCACACAGCGTATAATCCGATAACTGGGCTGTGGAAGGCAGATAGGCCGCTCTCAGCATTCTCTCCGTGTGAAATACTGGCATTCAGCTCCTCTGCATCTGGTTAGTCTGGAAACCGACCCTCACATGGTTGAGAAAATGCTAGACAGGTGATAATTATGATAAACCAGGAGCTTGACATGATCTCTTGCGAGGAGTTAAACTTCTGCAACTCCATGCTAGGTGTACAGGAAAATAAAGTGCAGCAATGGTGTGAAAGTAAATTGAGATCGGGCAAGTGCCGTACGGAGGCCATTAGTCAGCATCGAATGGGACAGTCCGGAATCCGTTTTTATTGAAGCTGCGAAAATGTAGCCTTCGGCTCTACTGGACTTTGTGAACTCCAAGTTTTAGGTCGGACAGACACGTCGTAAAATGCGACGTGGGATCATTTGAAAATAATAAAGTGCGGGATAATGTTTTTGGTGACAGAAAAATATTGCATTTGCGTTGTTCTAGGCGCTGACATATAAATTATGGAGCTACAACAATCTTTAGGTGCTTGACCGAGGGGCCTTTTCAGTGAGTTTTTTTTTTGTTTTCTTTGTACCGACCTATACTAATTTTTTGGTAAACGACTTTTTATAAAAATGAAACTTAGCTAGATCGATTTATCGCCCTCAAAACCCGCTGCTTATTAAATTTCATGAAAATCGTTGAAGCCATTTCCGAGATTAAAATTTTATACCTATAAAAGAATTGCTCTTTTAAAGGTATTCTTATGATCTAACAATACAATAATGGCGCACTTAAGTAATTAATATTCGTAAAGTCTCAGCAAAATTAAATGTAATTTAACTTTCAACATCATCAAAATATAAACAAAATAATAAATCTCCAAGCAATACACTGACACAAAAATAAATTATGAAATGCAACTGTTTCGCGGCAAAACTGTGAAATTAATTTACTTAAAATCTGCATTGTTTACTGAATAATTAACCGAATACATTGTATTTACCACATTTAATGAATTACGAGTAATGTTCGTTTGATGTTTATAGCGAAATAAATGATTTTTGACGTTGCAATCATTTACACTCTGTCGATTTTAACATATTGTCATTTTATTATTGAAATATTGGGTCTCTCATATGGATTTTCACACATTCAAATCAAAGCTTTTCTCTCTGAATATTGAAGGTAAACGCACACCTATCAGAGCCGAAGGAAGTGAAGGAGCTGGAAGAATCGAATTTTAGAATTATTTGCACTTCGCGTCGAATCGAACGTATAGAAAACGTTATACTTATGAGAAAATGTTTATTTTGGTGCGGATAAGTGTGCCTTTACCTTAAAGCCTCGTATCCACTAGGCAACATTTGACGCGTGACATATTGCTCAACATGTTTCGCAACTTGTTGAATGTTGACGCGGAACATTTGTTTAACAACGTTATCTGTCCACACATTCTCAGTCGTCGACAACATGTCGCCAGAGGAACTTGTGTTGATTTCAGCGGCAGTGGTTATAATTTTATCGAAATCTGAGCACTCGTTCGTTACACCACACTACGGACATTGTTGTGCGTCACGTCTCCACTCGACAACAATTGATGCTCAACTAACGATGCACTTTAAACAAACAACAAGCCGCGCGCCATGTTGCGCGGCAGCTGGCAACGTCGCGCGCTGTTGTGCAGCGTTGCCGTACATGTTGAGATTCACGTGTCGCGCGCCAAATGTTGCCTAGTGGATACGAGGCTTAAAGCAAGCGGTTTTTTAACCGAATATTAAAAAAGGAGGAGGTCCTCAATTCCGATGATTCTATATTGTTTTTTTTTTTTATGTTTTTCGCGCATAACTACGTCGTTTGCCATCCAATTTGAATAATTCTCTTTTTGTTGGAAAGGGTATACTTTCCAAATGGTCCCACAGCCACGAAGTCGGGATTTGATGATGGAATCTTGGCGAAATCGAGGGAACTCTTCAAACTTTTATAGGATAACGTACAGCGATTTTGATATTTTCTACAACAAGTGAAGCGTTTGCGTTTGATAACAACCATTCTACTGACAGATCTGATGATGAAGACAAGAGTCACGGAACTCCATAATGAGACAATGCATCCTTATCGTGTTTGGGCTTGTTGTATTTGTAACGGTGTGCACTTTTCATGTGTACCAAGCACATGTGAACCACTAAGAAGTGAAAAATAAAAACTTTTTTTGCAAAAAATAAAACCGACACCGACCTTAATTTTTTTGTCACCGACTTCAGAAGCTTATTAAAGTTAGTTTTTTATTTTTATTTTGAAGTCGGTTTAATTTTTTGCAAAAAAAGTTATTTCTCATACAGATTTCTTCATACATTCAATAAACTAAACAAAATTGTTACAAACGTCAGGAGACAACATACAGACATATTTTCCACATGGGTCCTCTAGTTTTAAACTAGGTTTTTACCTGTCACACACCTTTTCACTGTGCATGTTTACTGCATGTTTCCGATTCCAGACTTATAATAATAGAAAATAGAAAAGATCATTATCAAAATGACAATTACACTTTAAAAGCCTACGCAGACCGGGACAACATGTTAATCAATTTTACTTTTTTGCCAATGGACATTCAAACGTATTGATATAGAAATACGACCATGGAGCGTCTTTAAATGCCTTGCCACGAAATCCCTTTTGATGCGACGGCATGCCACGTCATCATTTTAAATAAAATAAATAAAAATAAAATAAAATTTATTCAGTTCGCATAACAAGGTACCTACAATATTAAAAAAAAACTAGTACAGAAGACAATGATCCTTAAGCACTAAAGATATTTTATATTTTATTTTAGCGTCTGCCCATGAAAATTATGTAAAAGTATAGAGTTTGAATTCCTGAAGAGCTTTGTCTTAAGTCATATTTTTCTAGGAAGTCAGGAATTAAAGAAAAACTAAAAATTACAAATTACAAATTCCCTGGACTCCACACTAGGATACCCTGTGTCGTGGGGTTCAGTCTCTTCCCAAGTAAAGGTAACAGGTTAGCTTTAGCTGAACTAATGACAAAGTAAAAAGAAAAATTTAGAGTTAACAAATTAAAAACTATTAAAGTACATAAAACAATAATAAAAGCATAGCAATTTATGTCATATGTCTATATTTATACGTTAGAATGTCCATTGGTAAAAATGGAGACAAGGGATTTAAATTTTTCTGCGTCTGCGTTTGCCATAAGCTTGCTTTTTGACTGTTTTATTTCTTTTACACATTAATTTTATTGTACATCTTTGTAAACTGTCAAAGAATTGTAGCGTAATGTTTATTTATTTTTCAAGTAATTCATTTTCCTCTGTCAATCATGGTCACACTAGTTCCTACATCTGAGCCCTGTAAAGACTGAAGCGTTCTATTTGGAGTGCACGGAAAAAAACAGTCGTATTGAATGTCTGCCGATGGCTCTAAATTCTTAGATAACAGTTTAAACTAACGACAATGGGAGGTTCCTAGTTTGCTTTAAGCTTTTTAGAGGACACTAAAAATAAATAAATAAACAAAATTAATCTCGCTGGACAGCGCCATCTAGTGCCACACTAAGCAAGGCTTGTGTCGTGGTCACCAGACAGTTGATATAATAAATAATAATTAAATACATAATTACATACTTACATTACATAATTTTATACTTTTTGTATGAAAATACATACATATAAACATCCATGACTCGGAAACAATTAATGTCCATGCTCATCACACAAACATTTGCTCCTACCGGGATTCGAACCCGGGACCCTAAGAACGTAAGGCAGCTTCGCTACCGCTGCGCCATTCAGGTCGTCAACTGTCTGATTCATCATGCTATTCACATCCACCAATCGGTTTTATTTTATTATGGATAATGATTTTACCTACACGAGCTGTTTGACCAGCGTCGGCGTAGCATATCTCCTACTTCCATACTTCCCTATTAATAGTAAATGTAATCACATCAGACACCTCCTTTCTTGCCATATCATGAATTTCGCAGATAAAAAAAAATGAACTTCGCAGATAAAAAAGAAATAATTTCGCAGATAAAAAAAATAATTTCGCAGATAAAAAAGAAATAATTTCGCAGATAAAAATAACAATTTCGCAGATAAAAAAAACCGGCCAAGTGCGAGTCAGACTCGCGCACCGAGGGTTCCGTACAAACCTGGGTCAGCTAGTAAGTTTATGATTATTAAAAAAAATATACTATGTGATGTAACTAAAAATTTAAGATTTTCGGAATTTTTCCTATATGTGTACTTTATAACGTTGCTTCATGCCAAATTTCAAGATTCCAGGTCGTCTGGAAGTATCCTTTAGGTTTTGATTCCCTTGCGAGTAGTTGCGAGTTTCAAAATATGCGGCTTTAATTGCTGTATCTTTTGATTGCGTTGACGTAGAAGTTTGATTTTGTTACAGCTTAAAGATATTATAGACTTGAGTATTTGTTAAGAATTTCAATATAATACCACTACGCGTTCATGAGTAAAGGGGTAATAAGTTTAAAATTATTAAAAATATTTTTATTATATGATGTAACTAAAAATTTATGCTTTTCGCAATTTTTCCTTTACCTGTGTTATAAGACGTTGCTTCGTACCAAATTTCAAGATTCTGAGTTCACGGGAAGTACCCTGTAGGTTTTGATTCCCTTGCGAGTGTCGAAAATTTGCGGCATAAACGGGAGTATCTTTTGATCGCGTTGACTTAGAAGTTTGATTTTTTCACAGCTCCAAGAGACCATAGACTTGAGTATTTGATATGAATTTCAGCTTGATACCTCCACGCGTTCCTGAGAAAAAAGGTCTTGACAGACAGACAGACAGACAGACAGACAGACAGACAGACGGACAACAAAGTGATCCTATAAGGGTTCCGTTTTTACCTTTTGAGTTACGGAACCCTAAAAAATGAATTTCGCAGATAAAAAAAATGAATTTCTCAGATAAAAAAAATGAATTTCGCAGGCTACCCTGGACCATTCACTAATTTCTTGTTTACAAAGACGTTTAAATAGACTTAAGTAAATAAGCACCTAAACCTGTAAGCTTGTTTAAAATAAGGGCTCTACCCCTACTTATAACCGATGCAATCTTGAAGTCGTCTCCTCGGACGGAAATAACCGAGATGGGCCATTAATAGCCCGGGGCTATTATCTTTGAATTACGGGGCAAAGTGAGGCAATGAAGCGAGAGTTAGTAACTATCTAGTAATACTGTTTTACTGCCTACTAAACGGCAGCTATTTACTGTTATTTGATACTGTTATACAAGAGAGTTACTCTTAGTTTCAATTGATATAAGTACCTGTTTATTCAATTCACTGGAAGCCATTGATTTATAGAGGTGAGTTACTAAATAGTGCGGCCAAACAAGCTAATTGGTTTACATTTTACAATGTCCATAAACTTCAATTGAAAAAACTGGATTAATATAGTATTTATGTTAAACTTCGTCCCGCACTGTGATTTCTCCTGTATCGTGGTTGCGTTTTTAAACATTGCAACTCACATACCTACACAAATAACCACCAGGGACAACTATTTGAAAGACACAAATATTTGTTCCGTGCGGGAATAGAACCTGTGACACGCAGCGCAGCAGCCGATCGATGTAAACTAACAATTATAAAGTACCTAATTCAGTATATCCTACATCACTTAAGTACAACAACTTATATACAGTTGAATTGTGAGCTCAGTTTTTACAAAAACATATTGTAGGTATCAAAATGAGCTTACTTTGACGGCAAAAAGATTTTCACGTATTAGGCTTCTGCTGCTCACAAAACGTATTAAAAATGATTCCATTACCATTTTTAACATATAAAATTGGTGCCACAAAAAGCAGCAAGCATCAAGAATGCGAAAATATACTTTTAAAAATACTCTTTCAAGAAATAAAAATGGCAGCTTTCCTGTATTCCGTTCTCTTTAGTATTTTCCAGGCCAGTTGTTACGTATATGTAACATCGTACGTGTTAAACGTATTACCTTCTTTACCTCCAGCGCAGTCGAGTAAATTTTTAAGGTGTCAGCAAACAAAGGAACTGTGATTTTGTTTAGTGAAAAGTTCTTTAGAAATCGCAAGATATTTTTACTTAAGTTTTCCGTTTAGTTTACTTTTGTGCTTTCAAATGTTCTTGATTTTGTTTATTTATTCGAATCTGAACTTTACAAAGGTTCTAAATTGGAATGTTTATTATACGGGACGAAGTTTTTACTATTTTTGTTTAGGAGTATGTGTTGGTGTTTTTATTTGTGTGGAGGTAATATGACTTTTTGAAACACATTCATAATGTTTTTGCAATATGAGTAACTTTTTTTCCTTTGGGAAAGTAGATAAAAATCAGTTTCGAAAAATATTTTATTTTATTTCTTGTCTCTGTACATCGTGATCAGTTTCATAGGATCAAATCAGATAGCTCATATCTCGGAAACGTGACACTTTAGAATGTTTTGTTTCGTACAAAACTTGTTTATATTAATGCCAGCTATTTTTTTTGTGTAGGGCATCTCGCAGTTTGGTCTATGAAGACTGGCTTCTGCTTAACCGGGCAAGTCCTGTGGATGCCTTGAATTTAAGGCCTCCAGCCAGGGCGAAAATGACTATAAACTAAGCGACAGCGCTCTAAGGGCACCCCCTGTGGGGTACGGACCTCGGCTTAGGGCGTCACTGGGAGCAGCAAAGGGACAGGCTGGATCTGGTTGTCAATTTAGGGACTGTTTTATTACTACAGGTTCAGCATCGCGGGCTGGCTCGAGCAAGGGTCGGGGAGGGATTGAACGGGGATTACGCGCCGGACCTCTGCGGGGAGGTCGGAATGTTTTCGGTCTGTATTTGTACATTCTACGAACTGTACTGGTATCTTTCCTACTCTCTTGCAAGATAGTGATCGGATCGTTTGGTGCCAGCTATCGTTTAATACATGTTTTATACGTGCCCGATCAAATCAAAGTTGTGCTGATGATTCCATCAGTGAATGGACTTTAACTTTGATAGCTTTTAACTCGGAAACGTGACACTATTTTGCTAAATGCAAAACTTGTTTGTATTGATACTAACTATCTTTTAATTAATATAAGTCTTATGCGCGGCCTCTACTTTAAAAAAAAATCAAGGTGGCGGAAAAAAATCCGGCCAGGAAGTTCAAACAATTTTGGCCCCAATTGGCGAATGTTCGAATAAGGTATATATATGGGTATACTAAAGCTCATTTGCAACACATTAAACCCCGTTAACTAGGGGTCTTATCGGAGTGGTTTCATTGTAAGGCCACCTGACAGTCTCAATATTGAATTACGATTCAATAAAACCGGACATTTATTAGTTTATCTTAGTCTATTGTACGAGATCAAGGTATTGTGTCACCGAGTTCACAATTGTGCCTGTATGTTAGTCTATGGTTTCCTAATTTTTCACCTCGCTGATCCCGATCAAACCTTATTGTGAGTTGATATCATTGTATGTGTAACTACTTCATTGACGACCCGATTGGCGTAGCGGCTTAGGTGCGGGTCAATGACAAGTGGCGTGGCGTGGCGCGGGTGAGGCGGTGGCGTGGCGCAACTCCTTTATATTTCATATAAAATGTATAGAAGAGGTGTGACGCGACACATACTGAGATGGCGTGGCGCGAGCGTGGCGAGGGCTCCGCGCGTGCGCCACTTCACCGTCCTCCGCACACCTGCAGTTAGCAGTGACATGCACAGGGCGGGAACAGACGGCGAAAATGCGAAACAATTTAGCCGCTAGATGGCGCTGTGTGTAGTGTCCAGCGATATTTACCTTTTTTATTTAAAGTCTATTTATCAACATCTGCGTTACTCTTTTACAACTATGTTGGGGTTGGCTTTTAATCTAACCGAATGCAGCTACAATACTACGAGTAGTATGTGCGTCTCCAAACCTGACCTTCACAACCCAGAAAAGGTTATTTTTGTGTAGGTAGGTACTACATTGATCATGGAAAATACAACTTAGTTACCTGCCATGATTAATTTTTTTTTGATTGATTTTTTTTATGGATTACCCTTATGATTATAGGCCAACTAAAATTTAAGTACGTTAGTTGAATTAAATCATTAAAACACTATTTTTTAATAAGGTACATTTTATTTTTTGCAGATCAACTTAGATAGAGTCGAGAAATTAAATAACATTGCGAATCTAAAGATTAATAGCGATATTTAAGACAAGACAAAATAAAATATATTCGACCTTATTTTCCAGCGAAGACCATTGTAATTGGCTGTCAGTTACACTTACTATTCAAGTAAATAAAATTGAAGTGTCTGTTTCTAACCTATAACTGAATATATGAAAACATAATACTTATTTCACTTATAACAAAAACACATAATTATTCTTTTTCAACTTGCTGTTTGTCTGTTTGTTCCGGTTAATCTAGCTACGAAACGTCCGCGAGGCACCATTGCAAATAAAAAAGTCATAGTAAGCCGGCTGATATTGTCATCGAAGGTTGATCTTATATTACCGATAAATAAACCAACCGTCAGCTGCTCAAGTAGTGGTGGGTGTAGGATTGGAAGGTTACGGAAATTGTGAAAATTAAGTCATAGTACACCGGCTGAAATTTTTAACATTTATAGTTTACATCATAATGACTTTGAAAAAAATCGTCAGCTACATGGTGGAAGGGGGATTATGCATCAGGCGCTCTCATGAACTTGTAAATGATACTGGTCTGATGTAAAACTAGAAGCAATCTACCACCAAGTTAGCGAGTATGTGATAGGTTGCTTTAGTTTTTTTATCAAGCGTGCATCATTTACGAGTTTATGCGAGGGGCAGAGACCACCATGCAGCTGACGATTTTTTAAAAAGTCATTATGACGTTTCAGCCGGTGTACAGTCACGTCTAATAATATGTAAACACTTTCCTTAATATTAAAGCTATTTTTTATTGTTACTAGGAGATTGTATTTTTTTTATAAAAATGAGTTCCAGAATACTAAGTGCGTAATAATATTAACGTTTAATCAGTACATTAGGAGAAAAACAATTTAAAAATACTTGTGATTACATATTATTAGATTTGACTGTACTATGACTTATTTTTATTTTCATTCTTCACTTCCATAACCTCCCAATCCTACATCCAACACGGGTGCGTTAGCTGACGCTGGGATTACGTATCACTCATTCGATTATAATAAAAATACTATCTTATATGCAAAGGTACCTCTCAGACCAGTATATTAACTGACAGTTGCTCAGTTAGACTCAGTTGTCATGACAACTGTTTAAAACGCCCATCAAATTGTATTCTTAGCCGCAGTTGACGGAGTCTCAAATTTGACAGATATTTCCTTATGAAAACTAGGTAGCTGTTAATGTGTTCAATGGGACGGATATAGGTCCGTATTACAGAACGAAACTCAAGCACTGATCTCTGTTTAAAACTAGTTTTAGGTCGAGTTTTGATTTTAGAACGTTCCTCAAGCATAGATTAATTGATTGTATTTCAGCCGAGTATAGCTTTATTCTAGATCATTACTCAGTTGTAGATTATGGTTTAAGTAGAGATTGATCTGTGGATTGATCTATGATCACGCAAGTGTGGTCGACACCCCGCTTGAGCAGATATTTCCTTGTCAGTGTCAAATTATTGTGTTGTAGAATTGAAGTTTGTAATACAAACAAAATGGATAATTTCAAAGAGCTTGATTATTACGATGATATATTATTTAACGATGATTCGAACAAAAGGTTCGAATCAACAAAACAGACAGAGTTTGCTTGATAATATTTACATATTAATTAATAAGTTTATCTGTAAATATCTGTCAATTGTGTCAATCCTTACCACCACAGATAGATACGGCAAACACTCCGTTCTACGAACACACTAGTCTTTATACTTTAAAGGTTTTTTTCAACACACTTGCTCATAAAGTGCCTCTAATTTCACCGCAATTAGGCACATAATGACACCTGTAATCACACTGTGACTTTTTCATTGCTATTATTCACAAGTGAGTTATAGGGTTTTTTTTTTATTTTATTGGTTGAATTGCTTTGTTCTTAAAAAAGTTTCGATACAAAAAAAGATCGCGTTCAATAGTACAAATAAATTAATGTACCTATTGCTTGCTCATTTCATGCAACTTCGTATCTACATAGATAATTTCAACTTATAAGTTTCTAAAAAATAAAACTTTCACTCAAATGTAACTTTTGTTTTCTCTGTAAGTATTAAATAAAACTTTGAATTCCCCATTTCGTACGTGGATAAATCGCTATCCGCGAAAAGCCAAAAAAAAGAAACCTCATTCTTTTAGTCTATGGCCGATCGCTATTGTTAGATGCGCGCGCATAGGAAAACGGATTAATTATTCCCGCCATTGCGAAAAAAAATTCACAACTCGTTTTCACTGTTGGAATTATAGTTATTTATTCATTCAAATGTCTACAAGTACTAGTTATGAAGAAAATGATTTATTTTGTACACCGCCCGATATAAGATGTGCAGCCCTTAACGTTATCGAAAGTTTACTACCTGAAAACTCCAAAGTCAAATATCTATTTTAGTATTATTTTATTCTCAAGTGTGTTGAAAAACGTCGTATGATACACGTGTGTGTTGATGATTACCGTCCTCGGCTCTCTTAAGACCCTCGCCTAACGGCTCGGGTCTCAATAGCGCCTCAGCGGTAATCACCAACATTACACACTTGTACCATAATGTACTATTATACAATAAATCCGATTGCCTCATCCTTCAACACAGTTTTTATCAAAAAGTTGCTTTCAAAAGGCTTATGCTTTGTTAAAATCATTATTTCATAAATAAATTGGTTTTAAACTAAATTCTTATTTTGCGTAACTTGAAACAGACTTGGCGAAAAAAATAAAATGTAAACGAAAACAGGCTGATGCATAGACAAAAGATATTCTCTGCTTGAGAAACGATTTGAATCTCGATTCAGCTGAATGTAGTTTGATTGCTGTTCTGGAATAAGACGGATCCTCAAGTACAGATTCTATGTTTAAACTATGATTGGGCGATTTAAGATCAAACTGGACTTTAGTTTCGTTCTGTAATACGGACCTTAGAGTGTCCAGCTTGACTTGAGCTGAGTCAACTAAAAACTACATAAATTAGCTGACAAATTGTCAAAACCACGTAAAGATCTTTGATTGGCCTGACGAATTTAGAAGCCAATTGCAACTCTTGATTTGTAAGTCATTTCAACGCGTCGATGATTTATTTCCCAGAACTTAGTTAGATTGTAGCTGGTCAAACTAATAATGTACTACCATGACCCGAGCTAACTCATGCCCATCGCTTAATACACTTTTCCTTATGTAATATACGAGCCTCAACCAACTTAGCGCTGGAGGGATTCCCTTCAGCGAGCTTATAACAAATGGATTCACATTTCACGATACAATAAATATGCTTATTGCGACCTTTTATCCGCTCTCTCACAAAAGCGTCTCGG
Organism: Xestia c-nigrum; assembly: GCA_916618015.1. Classification (NCBI taxonomy): domain Eukaryota; kingdom Metazoa; phylum Arthropoda; class Insecta; order Lepidoptera; family Noctuidae; genus Xestia; species Xestia c-nigrum. The sequence continues at coordinate 2,931,148 of OU745245.1, read as the reverse complement.
GGCATCCGGGATGCTGGAGGGACTGAGTGTCTTCACGCTTCTGTGACACAATAGGAGTGAGCAGAATGGGCTCGCACGTATTTGAAGTTGTGCTGTTTAGAAGTGGCAATGGTTGAATTTAAATTTAAATGGACTTGAGTATTTTACTGTATGTTGAAATTTTGGGGCCTAGGCAAAGTGAAATTATCAGCGATAATTAGCATTAAGCTACCGAATTAATATTATCAATCCACTCTCAAATAAGGGGCTAATGAGTTCGTAGCTCGTCAGGAGCTCGTGGCTATTAAAAAAGCCTCTCGAGTGTTGGTTAGAGGATGGCTGAACGCTGTCCGACCGATATGTTTCCTCCGTGTCTCGGAAAGCCCGTTCAACCGCCTAAAAGCCTTAAAAACAGTCTTACCAAGGCGTATCGTATAACCCAGAAGTGACTGGCTTGTGTAGATCAGGTAGGTAGTCGCTCCATGTAAAAAACTGGTATAACTGGTACTGGTACTGGTGTCTGGTAACTATTTAGTGTCCACGACACAAGCTTTGCTTAGTGTGGCACTAGGTGGCGCTGTGTGGTAATGTCCAGCGATATTTATTTATTTATTTATTTATTCAATGTATCCGTTTAGTCTGGAAGCCGACCAAAACAATGGCTAGGCAGATCATGAAGGGCCCATGGGTTGCATAGTACAGTTTGGTTGTCGTAAGTTGTCGCACATGGCCTGAAAAACAATGCCATATACATACATATAAAAAGAAGAAGAATAATGTTCTATGGATAGGAAGAAGGTTTGGTTAATTATATTTTTGTGCGGTCTTGCGAAAAGGGATCACACGGAAAACCAGGGCAATCTACACGTGCTCATACACGTGCTTGTGCGCAATTAAAAGTTTTGGTTTTTTCCAGATAAATCATTATAATAAAACAACGAACACTTTCATGGTTACGTTTTCAATATAGAGTTTTTCTTTTTCAATACGTAAAAGTTTCTCGGAAACCCTTAAGAGAAGGAAAGTTGTGTTAAGGATATTTTTGCCGTTACAAAGAAGTAGGGCAACTAACTTTAATAATAAACCAAAAGAAGGTTTTCCAGTCATTCTTTTTAACTTCCGGATATTACATTTTTTTTTATTTCAAAACGGGCCTGCTCTTGGACGTCTATCACGCCTGATGGGAAGCTTTAGATGACGTCTATGATGGAACAAGCGAGCTCAGAAGATACCAGTTCACTCCTGCTTTGAAGGCAGGCGGGTTGAATGTGGTTGGGAACACAGATGCAGGCAGAGAGTCCCACACTTTGGCAGTGCGCATGATAAATGTGGAGGAGAAGCGCTTTAGTATGTCTCGTCGGGATATCTACCAAGTGCGGATGGTACGCACAGTATGGTTACGTGGGTTGTTAATGTATATTTTTTTGTTTTTCTCTCACTATGTTTCCTTTCATTAGTTATAATCATAATTAAACCATTTATTTTTGTATGTTTTGTCCTGTCGGGCTAATAAATACTTTTTTCATCCCCCCATCTCGGAAAGAGTATTTTTGCTCTTCGATATCTGAGTGTGCTTACGCAAGTTTCTGTAGTACAAGTTTTACTATAATATATACGAGCGTGGTACACCTCATTGTTTAAATATTTCCAAAACAAACATATTTTTTCATGTTGTCAACATTTATTTGATACACCTATCTCCTTCCTTCCTACTACGTCGCATGTGACAGAAAGAGAAAGGTGCTCGTCAATTTCCGCCGCGGTTTTTGACAAGAGAACGCCACGGTGGAATCTCTCTATTCCGTTTGAATCGTTCACCGCACCGCACGCATATTTCTACCGCTTGCTTCCGCGGCGCGCGCCGCAGAAACTAACAGCTGAACCACCGCAAAGACTCTAAACTTTAAAAACGTGTTGGCCAATACAACGTGGGACAATTAATACCAGTGAAGTGCTGAAGAAATCTCCGGAACCCGTGCTGGATCTCAACCCGGCGCACTCCAGTCGCATCTGTCATCGGTCCAGGCAATCATCCTCACCTTCAAGTAAGTCCCTCTTTCCCGTTACTCTCTTATAAGTGTTGGCAACATACATTTCTCATAATCTGTTTTCCCGCGCAAAAATTATAAACCCGCATATTGGTCCTTCGAGAAACTCCCGCTATATCCCAACTTAACCAGAGTGCAAAAGCCGTTTTTATCGTCATGAGGGTAAAGTAAATTTGAATTTAGAACATCATGTGCACTAAGTATGTGAATTCAAAACATCATTAAACCTATTTACTTCTACCTCTATGGTGCCGAATTTATCGTACAATTTTTTTTTAATTTGTTAAGAACTCAGACTCGGAACCTTCTTGGTGTACTTTTTTTAATATGTTTTGCGCGCGCCATTTTCTTTTCGTGTCATATTGTTAACACCTTGGGTTTAAAACAAGGAATCCAACTCGAAAACAAGTGAAAAACCTAAAATGACCACTCATTATCTAGCGACGAGGAAGTTTATTTGACGCCAAAAGAATTAACTGAATTTGTTAACAATACGCATTTTTTTTGCGTTTATCCATTTCCTCGCTGAGGTGGGATGAAAAGTTACGTGTTGCACTCGAGTGCAAAGATTTTTCACCTCGTGCTGTTTTGATTCCCTCGCTAACGCTCAAGATTCTAAGTTTTGAATCACTCGCTTCGCTCGTGACTCAATTTTAGAATCTTTCGCTTGCTTGGTCATCAAAATTGAGCACGCGGTTAAAAAACAACTTTGCACTCTTGTATAACAAATAACTATTCATCCCCCCATCTCGGAAAGAGTATTTTTGCTCTTCGATATCTGAGTGCAAAAGCCGTTTTTATCGTCATGAGGGTAAAGTTAATTTGAATTTAGAACATCGTGTGCACTAAGCATGTGAATTCAAAACATCATTAAACCTATTTACTTCTACCTTTATAGTGCTGAATTCATCATACAATTTTTTTTTAATTTGTTAAGAACTCAGACTCGGAACCTTCTTGGTGTACTTTTTTAATAATCGTTTGAAATACTGTTCGAATAAAGTTCTAATCAGCTTGCACTACAAAGTGGTTGTTACGTCAGTCACTGCGGACGAATAGCACGAAATGAGTGGTTTTAATCGATTTACAAAATTTGTATTGATTGGACTCAAAAAATATACCTAACACTATGATGCTAATATGTTGCATGTTGAATTATTTTCCAAAAAATCAGAATGATCACATGTACACTCGAGAGCAATGAATCCGGGTCACTTAAAGAATCCTAAAAATCTCGGAAACTAAAAATGCTAGGTTAATGCAATAAATTGTATTTAATAGACAATGTAATACTCCTTAAATGAAGGTATTAAAACTTCTTAGTTATTGTAAAGTTATATCATAAAAAATCAAATTTGAAAACTTTCGAAGATGGAACTACGAAATTACAGCATTTGGTTTTGCTTTTGTTTGTAATCTGTCATATATGTGGGTACATAAACCATGTTGATAGTGCTCTATATTCATTATTCAAGCTGAAATTATGTCGCTTACGCCTGAAGAATGCACCAGAATACTTACAATGCTGGAAACCGGCCGGAGTCAGCGCGATACAGCCAGGACTGTCGGTGTGTCGCTGTCAACAGTACAAAGAGTTCTCCGACGTTACGAAGAAACTGGTTCTAACCTACGCAGACCAGGAACGGGCAGAACCAGGTGTACCACAGCACGAGAAGACCGATACTTGGTGAACACCATGCTACGAAATCGCTTTCTCACAGGAACTGAACTCACAAATCAGTTTCGACGCCTCGGAGGAAGTAACCCAAGTGCATGGACAGTAAGACGTCGGCTTGCTGAATCTAACTTAACCACTATGCACGACAAGATTTTGACACATGACACATCAGCTGAATCGGCGGGATGATGCGAATTTGTCAAAAATTTACAGAATTTTCGTGAACTTTTAGCATTCGATTTTTTTATGAAAAATATGTCTAGGAAGCTGTTTCATACCATACTTTTGTGGTAAATATCTCCAGTAACGTGTTTAGGTCGGTAAAACGGCGTCAGTGTATTGCCAAATATTTATAAAACACATATTACTGCACCCTTCCAAAAACTAGGTAACGTAGATGCGCTGGAAATAATGTACATAGGCAAGCTTTTCGTTCGCTAAACAAACTGGAAAAAGCTAAATAAAAACAGTAACCTTCTATCTGCGTTCTTATTTTTGCCATTATTCATACATCATTTCATAAAAAAATACGATCAAAGTCTTGACAAATATTACAAAAAAAAACAATGTTGCAACTAACTTATCACATGACATATCACTTCGTAGTGCTGACCGTAAACCCGATTTTCATCATTACGATTAAAATGTTGCATTCAGCCTAATCGATACTCGCAATCAAATTAAGTTTGGAAAAAAGTTTTGAGACTCAATGAAAACTCCTTGGTATCATTTCAAAGAATTATATTTAAATTCTGAAATGAATCCTTTTATACTACTTTTTTAATAATATCATGTAGAATAGTAATTATTCGTTGCTTTTGGTTGACTTATTAATAGTTAATAAACACAGAACTCTCTAAACTCTAAACAAATAACGAAATTCTTGCTTCAAGTCAACATTTTCATGATAATCTTTCCTTTAAAAACTTATGGATTGCAGAATTTGGAGAAACGCCGTTGCCGAACTAGCACCGTGTGGCAAAATATGAGGTTTCACAGTTTAAGCAAAGACAAAATCTGAAAATGAATTATTAATATTTTCAACCGTACGAACGGCCAACCTCTTGCTAAATTCGCGTCGATTTTTAAATTCAAAATTTAAATTAGGAATGTAATTGTGACTATACACATACATTCAGATTCATAAAGTATTTTCATTTATTGTGAATTGTTTGTTATGTCTGAAGGTTGGATATAGTGCGCCAAGGATCGGAAAAATTGAATGATAAATAAATATTATGGATGCTAAAGCCGTTGTTACTAAACCAAGCTTATCTAAGTATTCAAAGTCAAATGAAAATTCATAATCTGCTTTGCCTTTTCCCATCTATTATAGGGTCGACTTCCAGTCTAACTGAAAACCAGTATTTTACGTGGAGCGACTGCCTATCTGACCTCCACAACCCAGTTGGTACTAGGTGATGATACTACCTGTAACGACTTTCAAAGAACTGCAAATGACAGCCGTGACCAACTGCTTACCGTGCTTTCAGAGGCACGGAGGAAACTCGGTACCTATGTAATGGGTCACCCATCCACAGACCAACCTAGGCAAGTAAGGCGTCCTAAACGTCGACCCGAGCGGCCGTTATTATTTAACAACGAGCTCCTCTCCTCGGCCTCTCTTTCAAAATTAAATGAAAATTGACGATTAAAAATAGTGTTCGGAAAAGGCGAGAAATAAATAAAATTAGAAAGTCATAAGAAGGCCTTTGCCCACCAATGCGATAGAAAAGGGTGTTAAAAAAAGTATTTGAAAATAAAATGGTGTATCCCAATAACTAATCCAACCGAACACATTAAAATAATCATACTATTCTCCATTTTGTTTACTAAATACAATTATCATGGTAGGAACCAAACCAATTTTCACCACACCTAAAAAATCAGTGCCGAGATCAGTGCCATAGAATCTACACTAATATTATAAAGAGGAAAACTTTGTTTGTTTGTTTGTTTGGTTGTAATGAATAGGCTTAAAAACTACTGGACCGTTTTTAAAAATTCTTCCACCATTCGAAAGCTACATTATCCACGAGTAACATAGGATATATTTTATCCCCGTACTCCCACGGGAACGGGAATTACGCGTGTGAAACCGCGTGACGTCCGCTAGTATAATATATTATAACCTTTCATCCCTGGCGCACTGACAACCAACGAAATAAAAATCACAATAAATTACCTACATTGAAGTACAATGTAATTTTGAACAGCGAGTGCATTCTTAATTTAAATTTTGGTAAGGAAAAAAAATTGGCGCGAATTTAGTCTGGTCAATCTGCTGTTTATTGTTGGGTTGGTACAATGTACGAAAAACTATTAAGATTTCGTAACTAAAGCTTTTAACAATGTTATAATAAATATGAACAAAATTGTTTTACTATCCATCTATCGAGTTGCTTAATTCCGTAAATAAATTACTCGTGTTAATCGAATTTTACAAAAAAAGAATCGATTTGAATAATCACTTTCACACATCACAAATATTTAAAAAAAAGAAAAAAAAAAGGTCGTCTGTTTTCGAATACAAAATTAAGTAGTGGTAATGAATATTACGTGTTATTGGTCCTATATTAGTAAATTACGCTAAGATCTGGGTATTCTCATGTTGTTTATAATATTTGAAATGATATTTGTCATATCTGTTGTCGAATCTAAACGTGTCTGTGTGTTAAAATGAGAAAAATAAAATGTAAACAAACAAGATTGGCGCGAAACTTTGACTTTGGATATAAAAATATATCATTACCACTGCTTATTAAAATTGAACTATGGATGAATTCGTCACATAATTAAATTACGAGTTATTATTTCTCAACATAATGGAGCTTGGATGCCCGAAAACCCCAATTTTTATGATTTTTAGCGTCGGCTAGCACTGCCGTCAAAATGGCGATAAACGTATTTACGCATTTGGATTTTATTAGGGTAAATTAAGAATGTTGCGCGCTAAATACAGAACTTTGAATGGCTCTAACATATGATATTTTTCTCCAACTATCTTAATTAACGCACACTCATAGTCTTACATAATCAGAACATCAAATATTTACATAAAAAATAAGGATGTCGTATGACTTAACCGCCGGCCCCATTCGGGGCCAGTACCGAGCCAGCGTAGGTTTCCGTGCCCGGCCCCGAATGGGGCCCGTACCGAACTTTATGGTTAAAACCCCTTAGACCTGCAAACGGCCCTGAACTGGAGCGTGGGCATCGTATTTCAAGACTAAGATATGCCCAGAGCCACGTAAATTGGAGTATTGAAGATTGGTCAAAAGTTATGTTCTCCGACGAATCAAAATTTATGCTCTACAAGCACGATGGAAGACACAGAGTGTATCGAAGACCAGGGGAAAGATTCAAGCAAGCATGCATCGAAGAAAAAGTAGCCTACGGTGGTGGGTCTGTACTTGTGTGGGCCGGAATTTCTTCTGAAAGTCGCACAGAGCTGGTGATCATAGAAAACGGCTCTTTAACTAGCGTAAGATATGTGGAAGAAATCCTCAATGATCACGTTGGTCCATTTATGGTCAATTTAGGTGAGGATGCTATATTTATGCATGACAATGCCCGACCTCATACAGGTAGGATTGTGAATGACTACCTTCAAGAGATGAACATTACTCGTATGGAGTGGCCAGCGCGCAGCCCGGATATCAACCCGATCGAGCATGCTTGGGACGAGCTAGGCAGATGCGTAAAACAACGAAACCCTCCCCCAATCACGCTTCGTGAGCTCAAAATTGCTCTCACAGAGGAATGGGAGAATATTCCCCAAAATCGTATAAGGAACTTGGTGTACAGCATGCCAACAGCATGCCACCGCGTAAACGCAGTAATGGAAGCACGAGGAGGCAATACGAAGTATTAAAATTCAAGAAAATCGTAATAAAGTTCAAAAATTTCATGTTTCCTATTTTTGTTTTAAGGAGAGATCAGCAGTTTTTTTCTTTATGTAATTTTGTGTTAATAAAATGTATGGTGACTCATATTTTTTTTACTTTCATTTAAGGAGTATTACATAGTCTATTAAATACAATTTATTGCATTAACCTATCATTTTTAGTTTCCGAGATTTTTAACATTCTTTAAGTGACCCGGATTCATTGCTCTCGAGTGTATATTACTCTGGTTTTTATTCGTTAAAATATTTTTTTAGAGATAAGTTCGTGATTGTTTTTTATAGAGTAAAATTAATTCTATAATGTTTTCAAACCACTATCGTACTAGCATATAGCCTGAAAAATATCATATATGTTTCCGGTTTTGTTTATTGCAGAGAATCATATACTTTCAGGCATTATAAAACTCACGTTTGACTCCAGTAGTTGCCTTTACCTGATAAGAAATACTGGCTAGTTGTTATGTATCTAATGTTATAAACTGATAAGTTATTGTTGCAGCAATATTTTTCAGATAGATGGGCCAATAGAAAAAATAATTATCCTTACCAACATAATATATGGGGCGATTTTCCTAGACAGCGACAAATGTTGTCAGTCCCTGGATATTAGTAACATCATGGATCAAAATATGATGCTACTGTCATAACTCATTCCTGCCAGTGTTACCATATCTATTTATCATAGTACCAGTATACGGGATAAATCATTTTCTTGCTGGTATTTCTTTCGAATATTATGCGTAGGGAGGGTGAAAATCTGGGCAAGGTATTTAGTTGTGACATAATAGTTTGACTATAAAGTGAGTAATATATGGTAATATGTTTTTTTTTTGTTTCACCACCACCAAAGAAAACTATTGTTTTCTAATAATTATTTCATCACACACCTTTATTCATATTTCGTTTGCACGTCCAAGATGTGTTTTGTTTTGAATGATCAGGTTGAGAAACATTGAAACGAACTCAGAGGTCGCAGTCTCTCTCTTATTAAACTCGACTTTAATAAGAGAGAGACTGCGACCTCTGAGTTCACACACAGACATCCTCCAGCCTATCTGACCTCCTCAACCCAGTTAGTACTGGATAATCTATACTTCTATACTAATATTATGAAGCAGAAGAGTTTGTTTGTTTGGTTGAACGCGCTAATCTCAGGAAGTAAGAGCTCGAATTGAACAATTCTGTTAGCGTTGGATAGTCCATTTATCGAGGAACGACTTTGACCGTGAAAAATTTTTTCATCGACTCTTATGAACATGGAGGGTTGTATTGATGATTTTGATGATTATAATTCTGTAACTATATACGTCTTACAGTTGCGACTGATATTTTCATCAAAATACAACTTAGCACTGGCCTGAAAATTGCAAAAAACGTAAGAAAATTAGAATTTTGCGGGCTACCCTGACACTTTCACCTTAACGAACCCGATTCTCCCCGTCATTGCGATTATTTTTTTGTTCTACACTATACCTGGGCCTCGATTCTGCTATTCCAATAGTGTCAGAGTAGTCGATCATTGATTTCATAATGGTCAAGTTCTGTCAAATTTTGGCAAGTTTGTTAATTCTATTAACATAATGGCGCCATTATAACTTTTCAATGGTCAACCACTGACACTCCATTGAAAGAAATGTCATAGAATGATAACCTCGTACATGAAATCTGGCATTAATAAATGTTCGCATTTAGTAGTAGATTTCGAAAACCATTTGTACCTACTAAGGCTTTTATAATAATGAAAATATGACAATGCCATTAAAACACAATTTTATTACGAGACGTTGACCGACCATTGTGAATTTAGCAGATTACGAACTTTAAGCAAAATGACAATAGGATGAGAATGGAATCGTGTTGGTGTGACGAATTTATTAAAATAGCAGAATTAGGCCCCTGGGAACTTCCGGGGTTGCGGGCCTGTTCGAAAGAGATACCGCGGCCCCGGAACGTAAAAGGCGAGGAAGGAACATGGATGGTTTTTAGTCAGTAAGAGTCTGACACTCCCTCCCGCTCCGCCCAGAGTGGGGGGGGGGTCATTTGATGATTTCCCATCCTTAAAAAAAAAGGCCCCTGGGAACTTTCTACTTACGGAGATATTGGGGGTTCACATTTTTTTTTTAAATACAAGTTGTTATTGTAAGATTTTTACTTTAAACACCTCCACGGCCCCGTACTAATCAATCCATTCAGAAGCACCGTGCTTTTAGTGCGTTACATTGAGTTTTTCCACAAAACATGATTTTTCACCCAAAAAAAAGTCATTTCCAGTCAGCAATAATATTTGGGTAAAGTTACTTTGATGTACAGAACGGTTGGTTGACGGCTTCGTGATGAGGTTGTCTTCTCTTGCGACTTCTCATGCTCTAAAAGTACGCCAATATAGCCCTACGAAGCGGGATTAAAGTAACCATTTATTCCCTAGAAATGGAACGATCTTTTACTCTGAAACATGGTAAAACACCAGCCAAGAGCGTGCCGGGCCACGCTCAGTGTAGGGTTCCGTAGTTTCGCGTCCGTCACAATAAGTGTTCAATCCAATCCGATTTTAATAATTCTTTTTTTGTTTGGAAAAAGATACGTTCATGATAATAAAATATGTTTTCACTTCTCATGCTCTAAAAGTACGCCATTATAGCCCTACGAAGCGGGATTAAAGTGACCGTTTATTCCCTAGGGAGTAAAAAGTAATTTAAAAATGGAACGATCTTTTACTCAGAAACATGGTCACAGAAGAGTAACTTCTCAAAGGTTTTATTTAAATTTCGAATTGGATTGCCAATAGAAAGCGGTTTATTGAAAAAAAAAATAACTCAACGCGAGAAAAAATATTGTTGCTTGTGTGCATCATTATTTTTGAAAAGAATGTGAATGCCGCCACTGCAGTAATGTAGGTACTAATATTATCTATAGAGTGTGGATCATCTTCATTGCGAAAATGTTGAAAGTTTGTGTTGTGTTTTAAATTGTTAATCTGTGATTGACTTGATTGAAGAAAAAACTGACCCCTCAGTTCAGAATCTTTGTCGAGTGTGTTCGGTTTTAAATGACTATTTTTCTCGCTCTCGAAGTGAAAAGTACACCTCGGGTATATTATGGCTTTGTTTAGTCGTTATAAAATGTACTATATTAATAACGAAAAAACTACCATTTGCTATTCGATTATTTCCTCCATAATTGCATTTGTTCATAACTTTCCCAAAAGATTTTCCCGCATTGCCAAACCATCGATCAATGTTGTTACAAGTTATACCATTAGCTGTATCAAGGAAAACGTCCATTTTCTTCAATTTCCCACTTTCATAAGGGAACGTAAATCCATGGGGGTGGAGTTGTATTTCCGTCAAAATCTGTTACTTGTTTGTTTGTTTGAGAAACAAGTCCGCAAAACAGATCAGCAGAATCCTTCCTGCTAGGTTTTTATTTGTTTATTCTTAATCTATTTTTTAACTTACTTTATGAAAACAGTAAACCACACAATGTTAAATTATTTTTTTATGAATAACAGGTGGGCAGTACAAAGTTTACTAACTATATACTCTTGTATTACACCTACCTACCTCTTGTGATCAGAGGTCTCTAACTTTCAATTCGTCTACGAAGCAAATTGCCTAAGCTGTAAATCGCCTAGAAATCAAAATTTTTAACAAGCAAAATGCCTAAAATGTAATAATTTCTAAGTAGTAAATTGCCTGGAGATCAAAATGCCTGTCTAACATGTTCCTAAAAATCAATAATTTTCAACAGCAAATTACATGAAACTAATACTTTTGAATTTACAGTATTTCTCTTTTTTTTCAACTTCAGCTATCGTATTCGTGCAGGAGGCGTGTTAGTAGGGGTTCATGGGGCAAGGGGGACCCCTTCTTCCCTCCAGTCCTGCGCACCGCGCGAGTTGACTTCCATCGCATACATTTCACAATATTACGGTTTCATTTCGATAGATTACAATCTACCGAAAAATAATGCGTTATTTTGTAAGCAGTATGTTCGTTTGACAATCTTTCGAGAATTTACCAACTCTCTAGTTATTTTACAATCTAACAGGTCTCTCGATCTAGGTGTTTGACAATTTTACGGTGACATTATATACGCCCTTGGGCTGGAAACAGTGCTCGCCTGACGGTCAGCGCTGACCGTCGGTCGACGTAACTATATCTATGCAAGTCTAGACGGTACGCAAACCAAATCACACGCGTACCGTCAGCGTAGCTGTGTGCGCATCCTTGGACTTTCATAGATACAGCTACGCCGACCGACGCGACGGACGGTCAGTGCTGACCGTCGGTCGAGCACTGTTTCCAGCCTTACAGTTCCTATCCGCAGGCATAAAACTTCTTTCCACAATTTTGCTACGGGTACAGTAAAAGTACCTAAAGGAAAAGTGAGTGTCCTTAAAAACAATAACTTCTTCGTTTTAGAAGCTGGCTCAAAGACACGCGTGCTGTCATCCGCAGATTGTCTTTTGTAGTGAGACGAGATTAGCACCAGTCGTATCATCGTGAGCGACCAAGTGTGAGTCGGGTCGCGTGTGATTATTGCACCGTAACACACAATATGTAGTTTTCACTTAGTAAGGTTGTGTAGAAATAAGACCTTCGTGGTGAGGCTTCTGCAAACTGAACGTTAATTATTGGTGATTAAAGTGGGGCATTAGAAAATTATAAACAGCATTAGGTTGGGACTTCACCAAAGCGGAGTCGAGCGGAGCGGAGAGGAGACATGCGGAAACCGACCAATCACTTTGGTCGAAATGGACATAGCGTTTCTCGTCTCTTCTGTGATTGGTCGAATCTTGCACATCTCGTCTGTGCTCCGCTCCATTTCGCTTAGTTTTTTTATTCCGGGCCGTAGTTATATTTTCTAATTTTTGTAGCCGATGAGAAGGGAAAATAGAAAAAAAAGAGAAACACAAGATAGGTAACCCACATTTATTCCCATTGTTTAATATATATAAGAGAATACAGACTTCGCGGAACACACACACACACATTATTTATTTATTTATTTAAACTTTATGCACTTAATGTACAAAGGCGGACTTAATGCCTTACATTACACTTTATTCTGTATATATGTCACCGTTAAATTGTCAAATACGTTATATTGTAATATCTCTAGCGATATTGTAAAGTCTCGAATTATTGTCAAACTAGCTTCTGCCAGCGGCTTCGCCCGCGTGAAGTTTGATTATTGTCCCATGGAATCTTACTGCCGGGATAAAAAGTATCCTATGTTTTAATCCTGGTTATAAACTATCTGTGTGCAAAATTTCATCCAAATCCGTTCAGTAGTTGTCGCGTGAAAGCGCAACAAACAAACTTACATTCACATTTATTCTCCGAACTGCTAAGCTATCGGGAGTTACACGTGTTATTGTGAGTCAACTATAAAAGATAGACATATGCTGTCTTGGGATATTTTTTATATAATTTTATGTGGAATATTTCCGTTATACATGATTTCTATGTAGCTTTAACCATTAAGGCTGCACACGCGACGGAAGCTAAAAAAACCAAGTAACTTCTCCCGTTTTCCCAACATTTCCTTTCACTGCTCTGCTCCTATTAATGGTAGCGTGATGAAAAGTAAACTATTACCTGCTCAGGAGTATGTAGAATAATTGTACCAAGTTTCGTTAAAATCCGTCGAGTAGTTTTTTTTTCTATAAATAACATACAGACAGACAGACAGACAGACAGACAGAAAGACAGACAGACAGACAAAAATTTTACTGATTGCATTTTTGGCATCAGTATCGATCACTAATCACCCCCCGATAGTTATTTTGTAAATATATTTCATGTACAGAATTGACCTCTCTACAGATTTATTATAAGTATAGATAGATATAGATGAACATACTGCTTACAACAAAACGCATTTTTCGTGAAATGCATGCGATGGTAGTCAACTTACGCGGTGTGGAGGGAAGGAGGGGGACCCCCCTTGCGCAGTGGCACAACTCTCATGAAAAGATAATGCACCATTCCTGAGAAATTTCCCCCTAAAAAGCGTAGTCGACGGAGCCCCGCTTCGCGGGGCCCCTTTTTCCGAGTGCAGGGTTCAAAGGAACCTAACTAACCTAACGGGGGGGTGCCCCAAGTCCCGATTATGGGGGCAGAAATACTTCCGTATGTTCAATTGACAATAATTCGAGACATTACAATATCGCGAGAAAAAACACGTTATATTGTAATATAACGTGTTTGATTTTACAGTGACATATATATTAGTTTATTGTCCCTCTTTGACGTTTTGGGATGGGTCTCTGCTGTCAATGTCACCTCAAAAGCCGTGTATCCAAGTCACGGAAGCAGAAATGTGTCATGCGCCTGCGATGTTTGGGGGATGCTACTGCCACTGATAGATGTGGGAAAATCGAGAACGAAGAAGGAATTCAAAATCGGAACAAGCATGGCGGGTAGCTTGCTACAAAATTATTCATGAAACAAATGACGCGGAAGCATTGAAAACCGTTTGTGCAGTGCTAATACCAGCTAGGGTTTGTGGCAGTCTGGGGTGAGTTTAGGTTACTAAGCTATTTGTTTATTTTATCTATTTTGTGTACACAACACACCCTAGTAAGTGGAACCGGCGAACAGAATCACAGAAAGCTTCGGAGCCAGCGGTACGTTATGTTATTGGTCTCCTAGAACAAACACGCATTTTTACAAAACTAGGCTACTAGGCAATCTAGGCATCTACTAGTTTAGTTTTTCAACATTTAGATGTCGATTGTCGAACAGGCAAAGGAACAGATCTTTTACTAAGTTTCACTCTAGCCAGTATGAAAATTGTAGCAATGTGCAACGTCATACAAAACGGATCAGAATTATGGATATTGTACGGCAAATTTATACAAAGCGATGTTACACTGGAAATTATATAGCTTGCGTGATGTGTCGCCGAGTGTGATATGTACAGTTATTTTTGAAGAAAAAATTAAACATTTTCAAAGACTTACATTTAAAAGTTTTCCCAACACAGTACGTTAGGACTTGCACATTTTGCTTAGGATTCCATTCTGGTAAAAAATGTATCAAAGTCACAAACTAGACGATGTGGTTGAGATTAGAATTGAGAACTCCAAAACTTTGAAACACTAAGTTCTGAAAATATTTGTGAACTTAATTAATAGAAAGTTATAACTTTCCATTGACTAACCCTGAGTCTTTTGACCGCTTTTCAATTGTTATTGTTGCTGTCTATCTTGTAAGTTGTAATTTTATTTGACATCGTCCAAGTTGTCGATCAATTGATATTCGATTATTGGCATTCGATATGGTATAGTACACCCTAAATTGCCTGAGCATTTTCCCAACTACTTTTTTCCAGCTTACCAGTGTTTTACTTTTCTGAAGTGACTGTTTGATTTTATTTACGTCCATTTTCGGATTTTGTTAACATTTTTAAGGGTTTTTTCTTCGTACTAAATCCAAATCCGTTTTATAAAACTTTTTTGCACAAAATAAAACCGACTTCAAAAAAAAAAACAAAAAGTGAAAAATAACTTTAGCTTCTGAAGTCGGTGACCTTTGTTTGATTGCTTTAGTTTTTTTGTCACCGACTTCAGAAGCTAAAGTCATTTTTCACTTTTTTGTTTTTTTTAAGTCGTTTTTATTTTTTCAAAAAAGTTTTTATTTTTCACTTTTTAGTGGTTCACATGTGCTTGATACATGGAAAGTGCATACCGTTACAATTACAACAAGCCCAAACATGACTATGGTACATTGTCTCATTATGGAGTTCCGTGACTCTTGGCTTCATCATCAGATCTGATGGTAGAATGGGTCTTATCAAACGCAAATGCTTCACTTGTTGTAGAAAATACCAAAATCACAACACGTTTTCATATAAAAAATTTGAAGAGTTCCCTCGATTTCGCCAGGATTCCATCATTAGACCAGGTGGCTATGGGACCATTTGGAAAAAATACCATTTCCAAAAAAAAAAAAAACCCATATCGGTTGGCGAGCGACGGAGTTATGCCCGAACAAACGCAAAAAAAAAAATAGAAACATCTGAATTGAGAATCTCCTCCTTTTCTAGAAGTCGCGGTCGGTTAAAAATAAAAGTAACCTAAGTTACTTTTTATAACATCAGCTTCTGTTAGTTCAAGTCCCGTCCGAATCGGTCAAGCCGTTTCCTAGATTATATACAGTCAACAAAAATATACATATAAGTGCCGTATACAGGGTGGAAACAGTAAAAGGGGCAGTAAGGGGAGCTACCTTAACCGTTGCAGCTACATGAAAAAATAAATAAACTCATAAACATGGTTTAAAATGCCAAACATCTATGAAAATAAGGATTTTCGAAATATTTCGGACATTAGTCGTGCCACAGAAACCCCACCTTAAATGTTTTGTCTTTGGACGTCCTCAGTGTTGCCCTTGACAAAGCGATCCTTGTCAAGTCGATTCGGACCACGATAAATGTTATTGTCGCGTGTTACGTACTTCCAAATTTGTTAACACGATTGATAAAAATGACACCCATAACGATCTCGATGTCTTATCGATGCTAAGTACGTACTTGCACTGATGGTCAGAAACCATTCGTATTTTTTGTGTATACTTTCTTATGCATTCAGTAAATAAAGCTGTGGGTGGAAACAGACTCATCACGAAGCCGTCAATCAAACATTCTGTGCATCAAACTATGTAACTTTACGCAAAAAATATTGCTGGGAAACGACCTTTTTTTGGAGTGAAAAATCATGTTTTGTGTAACGTACTCAAAACTTTTTTGCTTATGGACGGATTGAATGGTACGGATTGGAGGCATGTAAAGTATAAAATATTAAAATGTATCAAAAACAGTCAAATCGGTTTTCTCTTACATAGTATCGGGTTTCATCTTACAGTTTTCTCTCAAAAACCCTCGAAACGGTGACCATTATTGTAAAAGTTATAGCGTCGAACTTTGAGTAACATGTTAAAAGAATTTCCCAAATAAAGGGAATAAGGGCTTGGAAAGTGTACCAAGTATTTGAGGTCGCTCGCATATTAAATTCTATGACGTAATTAAAATGTACGCCAATAAGACGACGTTCAGATCTTGCCAGTAATGAGAATGTAATATTAATTTTGTGGAATTATTATTTGAGAAGGGAGAAATGGTCGGCTGAATAGAGTGACATAGTTTGTAGGAAGTTATTCTCCTAAGAAAAGCTAACTGAAGTCATATCAAAAAGTCAGGGAATTTACCAGTTGTTTTCCAAATTAAATTATCATAAATTATAACAAATCTGTCGAGCCGTCCTCAAGTGATACTCCAACACACATGACGTGTCAATTAATTTGGAAAGCCAGTGTGTTACACAACTACCTCACAGGTCAGTGTCCTTTTGGCCTAAATACAGGAAGGAATTGATTTATTGTTGATATTTATCCCACAAGAACAATAATTTGTGTGTGTTTGACATACTAACACAAACGGTAATGACGCCGCAGCCAAAGTTAGTAGCGTTCGCCAAAATTAATTACATAGCGAACGTAATTAATCGGTCCATTGTATAACCGGACGCGGCCAGTTAAAACCGGTTATGATCGCCTGAAACCGGATAGTTATTGATTTATCATGGAGCAGCGGTTTTGATATTTGGCGTTCGATTTTTTATGGGTCGAAGATCGGTTTCTAGGCGGCAAACGGTTAAAATGTATACCAAAACGTTGCGTGGCTCTTTTGGCACCTGAATGATATTGACAATGGGCGTTTTTAACATTTTGAAAATAAAAGATGGCGGCTTTAGTTCTGGTGTATAATTGTCGTGTTATCTTGACAAATTTGATCGTAAAACCATTTATTCGGTAAGCACAACAATATTTTAAGCTACCACTGTTCACAAGTTAACTTAAATAGTTATTTATGATACAAGTGCGGTAAGTTGGTTTTACAAACGAGTAGACGAATGTAAGCCCGAGACGAAGTCGAGGGCTTACCATAGTCACGAGTTTGTAAATATCAATTTCTATTTCTATATCAATTTGCGAGAAAATTATTCATCATATTAACCACGGTATATTTTTTTTGTTGTAAATAATGATTTTGGCGGCAAGAAACTGTTTTCTGCAATTTACACTACATTCAAAATTTCAGGTCGAGTAGATTCCATATTATCATGTGATTCCTCGTTTGAACTCATATTATTATTTTGTCTATCAGTCGAAAAGTCGCAACAATCTTTGACGTTTCTATGAAAATGGCGCGTCTTTGCAAATGTCGCCACATACACGTGGTGAAAATTAGAACTAAATCTTTCGTCTCACTTACTCTTTTGTATTCAAGTGAGATAAACGTATTGAGCAAAAGCACTTCCAGTGAGGTTCGATCAGTCAGCTTATTTTTATTCTCGTAATGTGAAACTCCTTGGCGGAATTCTTATTATTTTTTAAATAAAAAAAACTTAAAGAATACGCACGGGCGCGGCGCTTTAAAAGGAGGAGTGCGGTAAAATAGGTACTTATGTGAGATACTATTCTACCGCACGTTCCGTTGTATGGTGCGTAATTTTTAACTTTCGAACAATGTATACAGGCTTCGTAAATGCACTTTTTGAGAAAGTGCGTTGAAAATGTAATTTACGCGATCATGGCGCTTGCAACAGTGTCGAAATATCGGGAGCTCAATTACAATAATAATCACGGAAGATATCTCGTACAATACATTTTATTAAAGCAATTACTAGAATTAAATGCAACCATTAAAATAAACAGTTTACAGACACGGTTGGTTAGGCTAATAAACAACGTAACCAATATATTTTCAGGATGTCGACCAAACAAATGGATTTCATTGGACGCTGCGCTGTTCAAAATCCCTCTACAACAACAAACATTTTTACCGTATCTCCGTTTTGCATTCGTAATGGAATAGAACCGAAACTAGCATAGCTTTAAATCCCTATTGTAAATTAAAAAAAAAGTATTGTGTGGCTTTTATCGATTCTGTGAAATAGCACGTCTCGTATGCGGCGTATTTGTTACCCTCGCTGTGAAATATTGAAGAGGTGCGCCACAGAGTAACAAGTACAGAAGGTCAGAGCCCGTGTAACGTGCGAAAGGCAGACCACTTATACACGCTCACCGTAAAATTGTCAAACACGTTAGATTGTAATCTCTCTAGCGATATTGTAAACTCTCGAAATATTGTCAAACGAACACACTGCTTACAATAAAACGCATTATTTTTCGTGAAATGCATGCGACGATGGTAGTCAACACACGCGGTGTGAAGGGAAGGACGGGTCCCCCTTGCCCAATGGTACTCTAATGAAAAGATAATTAACCATTCCTGAGAAATACCGATTAATATAACCTAACCTTAAAATACTATATGTTCCCCTAAAAAGCGTAGTCGACGGAGCCCCGCTACGCTCGCTATTTCCGAGTGCAGGGTTTAAAGGAAGAGGAACCTAACTAACCTAACGGGCGGAAGGGGGGGGGGGGGGGTGCCCGAAGTCCCGATTATGGGGGCAGAGATACTTTATGTTCAGTTGACAATATTTCGAGAGTTTACAATAATGCTAATGCTAGAGAGATTACAATCTAACGTGTTTGATATTTTTACGGTGACACATACACTTTGGTCTGTAAACGAATTTATTGATTATTGTAAAAAATCTGTTCCTAATATGAAAGAAAAACGAATAAACACACTATCAAGCGTATCAACTAACAAGATTGGAGGTAAAACGTGTACCTACAAACCCAAGTAGGTGATATGCGACAAGGTCAGAAAGATGGCGGTGTTTAAGTTTTCAAAATAATGAAATCAAAGAATTCATTAATAAAAGCCTTTAATAAAATTTAAGAATTAAATAATAAAAAATCAAAACAGGCGTGAATTTTTTCTGATCCATTTGTTTACCTTTTCATCAAACACTTACGGCTCTCGCAGACTAGAGACAGAACAAATAGTCTTGTCTCGCTCGCACTTGTAGAAAAATAGTCCGTCTAAAGACAGTCTTGTCTCTAGTTTGCGAAAACCCTTACAGAACATCTCCATAGTGCGATGTTATAGAATGCTGCTGAGAGACGGTAGAAGAAGTATTAGCAGGACGTATGGGTGGATGAAGTGTAAATGATTGTGGGCAACGCCTGGCTAAGACGCACAGCACAGTTCAGAGGAGCTTGCTACAAAAAGGAGGTCCCTATACCCAACAGAAGATAAGTCATCATTATCATCATGGGGTTTTTAGGTTTCCGCACTTAGTCCTTGAAATGGACCATTGTGCGTGAGCCATGGTGGCCGATTACTCCAACCAGCCCACCTCCCTCCAGAAGCAGATTAGACCTCCCGTACTCCTCAGGACATCTGCAAGTGATCCTGGTGTTCCCAGGGTCTCTTCGCGTATCTTGTTAACGCCTGTGCACTCCAGGAGCACATGCGCTACCGTCTCCTCCGCCTCCATGCACGCTCTGCACAGGGGACTGTCAGTGATACCCAGGGTGTGGAAGTGTTTGTTCAGCGAGCAGTGTCCAGTGATGGTCCCCGCCACCAGACGCAGGCTGTTTCTGTCCAGGCGCAGAAGGCGCCTGGTCAGCTTTGGATCCAAGGATGGCATTGCCTCCTTGGACTGCCTACAACCTGGTGCCGAGGCCCACCATTTCTCTGCTTGTAATCGGGTGTGATCCTTTAACCAGTTCCTCAGCTGCTTGAAGGGAATGGGGACAATGGGTTCGGGTCCGTAGGGTTTTGTGCTGGATCCTCTTCTGGCAAGTTCGTCGGCCGCATCATTGCCGAGTGATCCACTGTGCCCTCTAATCCATTGCAGCGTCACCGTGTTGTGATTCAACACCGTGATTCGTTCTAGGGCCTTGTGGCATTCCAAAATTAGTCTCGACGTGATCTGGTTACTCTTTAAGGATTGAAGGACTGAGGCACTGTCGGAGAGTATACGAATGTTGGTATCCGTAACCTCCCTGGCCTCTATGGCGTGTGCTGCTTGGATAATGCCTACACACTCTGCTTGGTAGACAGAGTTGAACTTTCCAAGGGATTTTGATATTTTAATGTTGAGGTCGTCGGAGAACACCCCGACGCCTGTCCCATCGTTGGTTTTTGATCCATCAGTGTAGATTCTTAGCTCTCTTGTGCCTGAGTAGTCGCACAACTCCTCTATGAGCTCTATATTGTAGTGTTTTTTGAAATTGTGAGTTTTCAGAGTTCTGTCGGTAGGGGATGCCATCATCGGTTGTTCTTTGATTACATCTTCTTTGATGCGTGTATGTTTTATTCTAGAGTCGTTACTAAGGGTGCCGGCTAACTCGAGTCTGATAATCGTTACGGCCGCCTCCTCTCTTACGACGAGGTGTAGGGGTGGTAGCCCCAGCATCACCTGTAGGGCAGCAGTTGGTGATGTTCTCATGCTGCCGGTGATTGCCACGCAGGCAAATCTTTGTAGTTTCTCAAGGTCCTTTTGGGTCGTACTTAGGTTGGTCCTGGGCCACCATACCAAAGACCCGTATGTGATAATTGGTCGGATAACTGTGGTGTATAGCCAGTATGTGATTTTGGGGCTTAGGCCCCAGTTTCTCCCGAGGAGCCTCTTGCATTGCCAGAGGGATATACTGGCTTTTGTGACGATGTAATCCGTGTGTTTTGCCCAGTTAAGCTGTTTGTCCAAATAGATACCCAGGTATTTGGTTTCAGTCGATAGGCTTAGAGTTGTCCCAAAGAAGTTTGGTAGTTGCAACGTTGCCAGCTTCCTTTTCTTTGTGAAGAGGACGAGTTCGGTTTTGGTGGGGTTCACTGCTAGTTCGTGTTCCTTGCACCAGTCTTCTACTATCCTTAGGGCCTGGCGCATAAGGTTGCATAATGTGTTTTCATGTGTGCCGTTTATTATTATAGTCAGGTCGTCGGCATAGCCCACCGTGTAGTAGCCGCTGCTATTTAGGCGGTTAATGAGGCTATCTACTACGAGGTTCCACAGTAGTGGTGAGAGGACTCCACCTTGGGGGCAGCCCTTCGCCACTATGGCTCTAGTGGTGTCGTTTACCGTTACTTGAACCGCTCTCAGTCTGAGCATATTTGTGATCCAGCCTCGTAGGGTTGGGTCCACCCCGTGTTTCTCGAGGGCTGCGTTGATGCTATGGAAGATGGTTTTGTCAAAGGCGCCTTCTATGTCAATGAAGACGGCCAGTGACGAGCATTTGTGTTCTACTGCGCATTCGATCCTAGAGATCACGCTATGCAGCGCGGATTCTGTTGATTTTCCTGTGGAGTACGCGTGTTGTTGTTTGTGAAGTGGTCTTTCCCTAAGAGGTCCGTCCCGAATGTGTCGGTCGCAGAGTCTCTCTAGGGTTTTCAGTAAGAAGGATGTTAGGCTTATGGGCCTGTACGCCTTAGGTTGTGTGTAATCTGTTTTGCCTGGTTTAGGAATGAAAATGACTTTCACCTCTCTCCATGCAAGTGGTATATATTTCTGTGCTATGCAGGCTTGATAGATGACGGTCAGCCATGGCGTTAAGACGTCTACTCCCCATTGTAATAGGGCGGGGAAGATTTCGTCTAAGCCTGCGGATTTATATGGTTTGAAAGTCCTTATTGCCCATTTTATTCTTTCTGCTGATACTATGGTGCGGGCTCTGGCCCAGTCTTGGTCGTCTGGTGTGTGCGTTGGCTCCGTTGCCCAGGTTCTGTTCTCGGAGAGGTCGCAGTCTGGAAAGTGGGTTTCCAGGAGAACCTTACTCGTCTCGTGGTCCGACTTGGTGTATGTGTTGTTTGGGGTTTTCAGCGACCCGAGGGCGCGGTCCTGATCGGTAGATAGTACGAAGATAATAGTCAGAAGATAAGTATAAGCAGCCTATAATTTTCCCACTGCTGGGAAACAGGTCTCCTCTCTATGAGAGGAAGTGGGATCCACTACGTGGGCCCAGTGCGATGACACGTAATGTCTTAGAATGTTTGGTTCTAGAACATGCCGGTTTCCTAACGATGTTTTAATTCACCGTTTTGAGAGCAATGGTGCTGAAACAAATAACACAAAGTATAGTGCCTGTCTAGGTTCTAATCCACGACTTACTGCTCGTCGCTGCTGCCGCCACTACAGGGGCCTAATTCTACTATTTTAATAAATTCGTCACTCCAACACGATTCTATTCTCATCCCATTGTAGTTTTGCTTAAAGTTCGTAATCTGCTAAATACACAATGGTCGGTCAATGGTCTCATAATAAAATTGTGTTTAAATGGCATTGTCGTATTGTCATTATTATAAAACCCTTAGTACAAATGGTTTTAGAAATCTACTACTAAATTCGAACATTTATTTATACCAGATTTCATGTACGAGATTATTATTCTATGACATTTCTTTCAATGAAGTGTCAGTGTTAGACCATTGAAAAGTCATAATGGCGCCATTATGATAGTAGAATTAACAAACTTGTCAAAATTTGACAGAACTTGATCATTATGAAATCAATGATCCACTACTCTGACACTATTGTAATAGCAGAATCGAGGCCCTGGTTCTCCGCTACTCTATGTTGATGTCGCATGCGCTTGTTTCACACGTTATTTATAGAGGAACTTCTGAACCTTTCTCTGCCTGGTGTGGTATTAAAGTGATCTAAATTCAATGCGTGATACTGCAGCCGCAAAACGTTAGTGAATGTTTAATAATGTATTGTTTAATATTATGAAATGGTTAGGGACACATAATTTATTAGGCTCATGAACGAATACTGATGGTTATCGTTATCGGGCGAATAGATAATTAATAATTAAATTAAATTGGAATTACTAATAATTAAATTCGTTTGTTTTATTAGGTGAATGAAGAATGATTATGTGTATGCCATAGAAGAGTTAGCAAATCTAATAGAGAGAGTGTGATTTTTGAAAGTATGTATGTATGTGGAGGGTAATCTTCGGGACCACATGTTAAATTGTCAATTTTTTAAACTTTCCACTATTCCGAATGGTACTACATCAGCTAGCCCATCAAGGTACTAAAATTTGTCAAATTTCTTTAATAGATTTTCAACTTTAACGCTAACGCATAAGGATTAAGATTGATGTCCTACTGTATGTGCTAGTGGTGCTAGCCTCTGTACCGTGTGTGCAAAACCGCGCAATGAAGTTAGTTTTTTATAAAAGTATGTATTACAACACACTAGAAGGTATAATACGCTCAAAGCGTGTGTTAAAAGCAGGAATATTCCAATACCTGTCTAATATTAATTAATTATAAGCACTAACCGAAAACCGTTGTCCATTAAAATAACAATAATTAGGATGCATTATTCAATGACATTGCTTAATCAAGCGTGATGGTAATTTTCATTGAAATATAATTCAATTAAATTGATTAACATGTGTTTAGTTTAGGAAGTAGGTGGTTAAGCCACTTTAGAGCTTTGTGTAGATAGAACATACGAAAGGTCGGAACTATTAAAGAAAATTCATTCTAAAGAAAATAATTCTAACAAAAGAATTACATTTTCAAATCCCATTGGATTATTGAAAGTGGCTTCAAAAATTATAAAACGTTTTTTCAGTGTATGGATTAGGTATTTTTACAGTCGTTAGTTAGTTAGTGGACCAAAAAGTCTGACAATCAGTCTTACCAAGGGGTATCGCATTACCGGGTCCTAACTAGGTTGTGGAGGTCAGATAGGCAGTCGCTCTATGTAAAATACTGGTATTCAGCTGCATCCAGTAAGGCTGTGAGCCGACCTCAAGATAGTTGGGAAAAGGCTAAGCAGATGATGCCGATTAGGATTTTATTTTTACATTCTGAAAGAATTTCCTATTATTTTCGTAGGACATTTTTAGCATTACTTCATAATTTCCTCATATTTTTTTGTTGTTTGCTCGGCACGGCATGACTTCATCGACACACATCGAACACATGTGATATCTACCAACCCGCACGGCGTCCACGTGGGGGGTTATAGACCATTCCCTCTCATATAGAGGAGGTCTGTGTCCTACCATGCAGTGGGAACATTAATAGGCATTATAGGATTATGCTTATGCTATTGTTACGAGCTGGGTATGAGATAAATGAATTACCACCGATTAAACAACACAATAACTTTATTAATCACAAAACAATTTAAACTTAATCACAAGTACACTACAATACACTACTGTTCACTATTGGCTTAGATATCGCACTACAAGTTCACTTCGATTTGCTTCGCTGTGTAGCCAAAACAAGACTGACGGTCGTGGGCCTGAACAGTGTATTACTCGCCAACAGACACACCAGAATAACCACGAATATTCTAGAGGGTCATAAAAAACACTAACAAAAGAATAGTAGGTAGGTAATAAAAGTAGTAGGTATAAGCTACTTGTACAAAACCAACCAATATGAACCGTATGCCCTAGGCGTACTTGTAAATTAAATTGTAAAGTCTTTTTATAAATAATTCGCGAATTTGTACCTACCTAACTTTAAAAGTAATAATAAGAATAATAAGAATAATTTATTTAAAAAGAAGGTATTACAAAAGTATACATTTAAGAGCAGTAGAGTTATTTTTAACAATTATTGTATAATTAGTGCTTATAATTAAACTACAATTACAATAAAACAGTTGCTGCCGTTGCTGGTAACGAAATTGTCAAATACAAAATTGTTAGGTAGCGACCAACCTGATCTAGGTTTATTTAAACCTGTGTTTCAGGCCATCACTTTACAAAGCATAATTTAATTAGGACAATAAAAGTTTTCAAAATAAAATAAATCTAATAACAATTACAACAAAAATCAAACTGGTACAAAAACAATAAACATTACAACTAATTTTAGGAGATGTGTACAAATTAGATACGAGGGCATAACATAATCAAATTAGAACTTCTAGAAGTTTTTCCGTGTCCGTGTAACTAAGTGTCGCTAAATAATCTAATATAACAAAACTACATTTCCTGTAACTTAGACAATAGAAGTTTAGTTTCTTGTTCAGTCTATTATACAGAAAAGGTCCTAAAAACACATAGAATCGACTAGCAAAAGCATGTTTAGTTTGAGGCTTTGAGCAAACCAGGTCCTTCCTTCTCCTATCGGAAGGAACTGGGTCATAGTGAAGGGTAGAGTGCTGCTGCAGTATTATGTGAAGAATAAATAATTGCCGAACTGTGAGCACATTACATGCTTTGTAGAGCAGCTGTGTCGGAAATCTAAACGGACGAAAGGTAGCGACCTTTAGAATTGCTCTTTGAGCACGTTCTAGAGGGAGAAGAATTGAATTTCCCGCGCCACCCCAGGACGTTATGCAATACGTTAGAATAGACTGACACAAAGCTAAATAAACCTGTTTTATTAATTTATACTCGGCTACATTACGTAAATACTTAAAAACATATATAAGTTTGCGAACTCTAGTGCATAGTAACTCGATATGTTTACGGAAATTTAAATTGGAGTCAATTGTGACACCGAGATATTTCAAATGGTCAGCTTTTTCTAAAGTAGGGCAAGAACATGCAGTGTCAGCGTACGTGCTACAGGTATGCGCGTTAATGATTAGGTTAGTAAGTGGTGTGTTAGTATTCCTCATTTTAAATGAAATGTATTTTGTTTTATCAGCATTCAGTGTTAGAAAATTATTTTGGAGCCAATTAGATCGGTATCTAATTGGCTCCAAAATAATTTTCTAACACTGAATGCTGATAAAACAAAATACATTTCATTCAAAACACACATTTAACACACACATACACACATTTTACATTTCATTTTTTTTTTTTTTTAAATCAAGAGCAGAGGCCTATGAACATGCTCAGAATGGTTTCAACAACCGTGTTGAAACCATTCTGAGCATGTTCATAGGTTGATTTAGCTGCAAACAGCAGAGCAGTATCATCTGCATAAGACATTCCAACACCATTTTTGAGTGGGAGGCTGCACAGGTCATTAATATAGATTAAAAATAATGTTGGCCCTGATATACTTCCTTGTGGAATTCCAAAACGAGTATTCGAAAGATCAGAACTTGTATTCGGACCAATTTCTACACATTGCTGTCGATCACTAAGATAATCAGATAAAAGTAAAAGCTGCGCTCCTCTTATCCCAAGAGTTTCAAGCTTCTGCAAAAGACTAGTGCAAGAAATAGTGTCAAATGCCTTAGCAAGGTCTAGAAAAATACCAACTGTAAACATACCCCTGTCCATATTTGTAGAAACGTAATTGATCAATTTGTTTACTGCTTGGCTAGTGGATTTTTTGGGCCTAAACCCAAATTGATTCTCTGAAAGAAGCTTGTTATCTTCCAGATATTTTATTAGTCTACTGTTTATGATCTTTTCCAAAATTTTTGATAGACCCGTTAGTACTGAAATGGGTCTGTAGTTATTCACACTCATTTTGTCGCCAGACTTGAAAATAGGTGTGACCACAGACTTTTTTTAGCAATTTTGGGAATATCCCTTTAGATAAACATAGCTGAAAAATGTGGGTAAGCGGGGGGGCCAGTAGGTGTTGAAATCTTTTTAGTAGGTTATTGGGTATATCATCCCACCCCGTTGCGCAGACATCCCTTAAGCCGTTTATAATTCTAACAACTTTGTTGACGTCCGTATCCAGTAAAACAAAAGAATTCAACGTGGAGGATGTCCCTGTTGGGTTTTGAGTAGAAGGAGTGCTGATATTTATGAATTTATTAGCCAAGTTTTTACCAACGTTGACAAAAAAGTGGTTGGCCTTATTCGCTGCTTCGGATGGGTTCATTTCAGATGTCAGTAAATCTAACGGAGGTTCGGAATTTTTTGACCTCAGTGTATTGGTTTTTATAAATTTCCACACAAGTTTACTATTTTTCCCCGCCTTCTCGAGTTCATGTTTATCGTACTGGTTCTTTAGTTTTTTCAACAGTTTATTACAGAAATTACGATATCTTTTATAGGTAACCGAAAGTATTAGATCATTTGGTACAAGTTTTGATTTAAGGTGAAGTTTGTCCCTGTGTCTTATACAACGAACGAGACCGGGTGTGATCCACGGTTTAATGCAACTATACTTTCTAGGGATTTTCTAAGTGAAACAGTTTTTCTTTATTACATATTGTAAGGAATTTATGAAATACTGTAACGCGATATTTGCATCAACAGAATCGTAAAAAGGCTTACGGCTTGCTTATAATAACGGAATGCACTCGAAATTCCAACGTACAAGCACTGTAATCACGTACTTTCTCGAATGTTCTAGTAGGTCCGATGTAATTAACACTATGTTTGCCCACACTTGCAGTCAAATCTACTCGTGCTCAATTACTTTAACGGCACAAATGGGCCTGATCAAATCGACTTCACTGCACACTGTACACACACTACACACTGTACAACGCAGTCTTTTTGTGGAAAAAATTGAACTAGAGGTCTGTGTCCCACCATGCAGTGGGAACATTAATAGGCGGATTATGCTTATGCTATGTTTGCCCACAGTTGCAGTCAAATCTGCTCGTGCTTAATTACTTTGACGGAACAAATGGGCCAGATCACATCGAACTTGACTTGTACGCTATACAAGGTGCACAACGCAGTCTTTTTGTGTACAAATTTGAACTAATCGCTCACATAAAGTGCACACGGACGGTAGCTGTTCCGACAGCGTTCTCAAAAAGCGGAAAGTAACTCATCGAGTATGTGTCAAATATCACAAAGTTATACAATTATTTAAAAGCAACTTTAAAACACGAAGTCATAAGGTTCGTTTTAGATAAAAGTGTTCGTTCAACAGCTGTTATAGGGGGTGTGTAAAATCATTTGATGTTTGGTGTTGACGAAACCTTGTAAGTGTCTGTTTGTGCATTCGGTTAGCCCTTTTCGTGAGACCATAGGTTTTAGGAATATCTTTGGTCGTACCTTATTCTACATTATTTATTTAAGAGATTGCACAAATGTACAGTCATCTACACTTGGTTTGGTAGTCACTCAATGTTTAAGGGGCCGGCGGAGCATGCGTTTTTCATACAAACGTAATACCAAATTTATTTGTAAATCAAACATATTCTTAAGGTAGTGTGTATTTATTTCGATTGGATTACAGAATATCTATGTTCCCAAATATATATTTTGAAAGGACAATGATACAAAGACGAGATATGAGGAATTTAAAATTTCTATAAAAAACTTATTTTTCTTATAACTCCTGTTAAAATCAGTGTCGAATCAAAATACATATTTGGAAACTTAGATATTTTATAATTCAATCGATAAAAATACACTACCTTAGCAATATGTTTTGTTTACAAATTATTTTGGTAAATTATTACGTTTGTATGAAATACGCATGCTCCGCAGGCGTCTTAAGAAAGGTCATTGCTCTTTCCCTAATATATCTTGGTACGAATCCAAAACGAATGAACCATGTATTTAATTTATTAGAAAAAGTGTTGAAGACCACGGTAGATGACGATTCAAGACTTGAACAGGCTCTTATATTTGGATTTCAAAGTTAAGAACATAATAAATGTAGGTGGGGTATTATATAAATGAGCGCTTTTGCTATCTTAACTGGCACTAAAGTCCATGTTCGCCGAAAAGATAACAGTCTGATTATCCAAAAACAGCTGTCACTGTGACGTGATACCATACAAAAATGATTTTTAAACAGCTGTTTTTAAATAATCAGAGCGTCATCTTTTTGGTGAACATGGACCTTCCTATAGTGAAAATTAATCACCATTCTCGTGACTACGTACTACTACGTGCCGACTAGGTTGGATGGAAGTGCTAAAGTCGGTTTTTTGATGGGTAACCGCCCATTTGGAGTTCTCTTCAATCGGCTTAAAGAGTTTTCTGAGACTCTGTGTCTCAGAAAGCTCGAGTCCAGAGTCGAGTCGAGTCGACTCGAGTCGAGTCCGATCTCGGTTATTACCCTTTCCTGCAGTTGCATTCAGCAGAGGTACTCACGAATACCTTATGCAGTCCATTACGACTTTTAAAAGAACAAATGGTTGGCTAGCTCTATTCACTATTCTAAAATTATGGCCAAAACATGTTCGAATGCACTCGCCGATATATTTCAACCCCATTCACTCCCAGTCGTACAAAAGTGATGAAAATACGTAAATAGTGCTCAATACAATGGAAACTTATAGCCGAAGTAAAGTCGTGTAATTGCCACAGCAAGACAATTGCTGGGAAACAAAAGACTGCTAGTAATCAGTGTTCAGCTCTGAAAATGTGCTGAAGATTTTCCGTATAAATCAGGAAGTAAATATGTACAACTGTAAATAAAACCGTTCAAATATACCAATCAGAAATCAGTGATAGAAGTCTGATTTACTTGTTTACCTATCGATTTAGATAACGATCAATGACACAGTGATGATAATAATATGTGATGCTATAGTTGGTGCTAATAATACTAATATAAATTTTATTTCAGATCAAATACAATCCATTTATGTTGTTAGTCTTGTTAGTAAGTCTTAACGAAATGTTAGTAAAAAAAAAGTAAAAATAAGAAACACACGAATACAAAATAGATACGACTTACACCTATGTGTGCAGCCGTATCCAGTGAGCAAGCATGGGCAAGCTGTCGAGGAAAGCCCTATTTGGAAAAGCGGTAATTACCCTTTCGCTAATATTTCTTTGCGAACCAAAACAAAACTGGTTTGGTTCACTTAATGAACCATGTATCGTTTTTATTTACAAAAGATGTGGACAAAACTACAAAAAATTTACTACATTTTTTTTTGCAACATTTCTTATTGTTGCTCCGCTCCTATTGGTCATAGCGTGACGTTATATAGCCTATAGCCATCCTCGATAAATGGACTATCCAACACAAAAAGAATTTATCAATTCGAGCCGGTAGTTCCTGAGATTAGCGCGTTCAACTAAACAAACAAACAAACTCTTCTGCTTTATAATATTAAGTATAGATATAATATAGTATACATATAGTACAGATAAAACAACTCACCATTCAGAAATTATTTAATAATAGGAATCAATAAACTAAGGGCCAGACTAGCAACCTCTTTAGATAAATCGTCACCCATCATGACATATACTATAATGAAAGCAAAGAGCTGTTTTTATGATCTCATTCAATTAACTACTAAAGTGATCGCTTATACGTCTGAAAGAAAATGTTCAGAATCCCTTACTGAAAAAGGCTAAACTGCCAAAAAAGAGATGATCAAAAACTATCCCTAGAATTGGGATGTTACGGTTGAAATTCGATTCAGGGGTTATCGCTGTGGGGTGAAAGAAACAATAGCCGTCTTTTGCAAGGAATTCGAAAGGCTTGTCTCTCTCCAGGACGATTGTGTTCATTAGGCTCAAAATACAAGCTTTTTCGCTTCTCATTTTGGTACTTTTACCTTATTACGTTCGGAATAGGGTTGGGAAATTCCGGGGAAAACTCCCGGAATTATTTACTTATACTCATTGTACCGGAAATCAATAAGAAACGAGTTCTAGATCTTATTTTAGGAGTGTTTTTCTAAACTCTCGTTGAAAAATGCTGTTGCTAATGTTTGTTTTGAAAGCAGATTATTTGCTGTTGTTATAAAAATACATTATTTTATCAATAAAAGACAGGAGGTCTTTGTGTGGCAGTCAACATTGACAATGCCCTTCGGTAATGGCCGCCAACAGACACCGTTAGTGATGTCTAAAACTAGTGAATATCGATAAACAATTTAATACAACACTCGGTGAGTTCAGTATTTTAGAAAACTAAAAACTTAAAGCTCCTATATTAACTACTAGAAATATTCTAAATCCGGTAGTTCATTAAGTTAATATTTAATTAAAATAAAAAAGAACGTCGCATCTGATTATTTTTTTTTTCGCATTTGAAAAAAAGTTGTATTTGCTTTAATCCGCCAACAGACTGTAAAATATTAAAAAACACAGAATATTACTGAAACAAACCCCTTTTTCCAGTGGGGGTAGGCAAAATGCCACTATGATCTTTACTTACACTACACCTTTTCTTTTTTTTTTTTTGGCATGGAAAATCATCAAATGACTTCTCCCACTTTGAGCGGAGCGGGAGGTAGTGTCAGACTCTTACTGACTAAAACCCATCCATGTTCCTTCCTCGCCCTTTATGTTGCGGGGCCGCGGGATCTCTTTCGAACAGGCCCGCAACCCCGGCAGACTTACACTACACCTTAAACCTACATAATTCACTTTCATCTTGTGACCTTTCAAAAGATGACACCTTCTTCAGGTGTGTTCCCGCTGACCCCACTGCTTCGCCCCCCTGGTGGGGTCAATGGGGAAAATGTCGTTTCGTTGGTCCTACTAACTACCCTACCCTTGAGATCAAGATTCTTGAGAAAAATGTACGAATTAAATAAACTTTAAGACTTTTCACTCTTTCTCTTTATTTTCTCTTCTTCTTTTTTTTACTTTAATTTTTTTATTTTTATTTTGTTAAAGACATTCCGATCCATACACACTGTGATCACGGTCTTGTATATTGTCCCTGGCGACAAAGTATACTGCTGTTAAAGAGGTTTTCAATAAAAAGATATCCAAATAATTTTACCTAATCTAAATAATTTTACAAATTCACACAAAATCATCAGTGTCTGCCTATCCCAATTCATTTGGGATCCAAGCTTCTCATTTACACGAGATAAAAGTACCGATACTTAAAGCTCTGCTCAATTTGTTAAGAAAAGTATAAAGTTGAATGAAAACTGCCCGTAATACCGTCATGGACCGGATCTGTCCCGTTCAAATGTGCAACTGAACGTATTTAAAGATTGCAATAACAGTTTTCTAGTACATTAGCTACGCCATTATGGTGGACCGTTGGTCACAGTTTATTTTTACGACGGTTTTTTTTTGCAACAAGCTGTGAGGTATACGGTCGTATGGTGTACTTTCTGGGTTTATAACATTCTTGTTTGAGAGAGAATGAGTCGGTCTAAATTCATAAAAACACTCTGTTGGTTGCCACCTTTTTTGTCAATTTTCGGAAATTGATTCTGTATTAAATCAGGTGATGTTAAGTTATGAATATTTTTATTTGGTTATTTATAATTTGCAGTGCCTATTCAGTTGCACTTACATACAAGGTTTACACTCCTTATTACACCACTTTAGCGTATTTAGCCTTTACCTATTTTTATGGAGTTTCTGTTATGTGTGTGCAAAATGTCATGCTTCTAGGTCCACATTGGTATTTGGTCAGTTGTGCCGTCACACCGAATGGATGGATTAAAAAATCTATCAATTTAAAAATACTGAGTTTTTTTACAAGAATATTTTAAGAACATCACTACTCCCGCAGTGTCTGCGGGTGGAGAGGCGCGGGCGCGGGACACATCAGCGGCGCACGCGCACCGGCCGGCAACAACACAGTCAACAAAAACGTCATTACGTCGTCGTTCGGCACATGTCCTGTAGTAAGATAAATAATATGGCTGGTAAATAGTAGGTATTTTTTTATTACTGGATAACTTTATTTAATACAGTTCATCCTTTTATTCTGCCCTATCAACGGTCGATAACCCGAATAAATCAATAAAAAAAACAATTTGAGAAAGTTTTTATAACCTTATTTTTTTTTGTAAAGGTTAGTTTGATAAAGTGTCAAATATGTTGTTATTGTTTAATTTCAATTAATCATTAAATTCCACCCTTTAACTGGTATTTTTTTACTGATTAAATATGTTTTATTTCAGTTAAGATGAAGGGCGTTTGGTTTATCAATTTCAGTGTGAGTGACAACTGATAAGAAAGAGATCAATGAATGTGTGATAATAGTGAAGTGCAATAAATAGAGGTTTTGATATCGGTGGCACTACATTTGGTATTGTAATTCAAGTCCCAGTGGTGCAGTGTTGAAAAATTCTGAAAAATTTATTTAAATCGAGAAATAAAGGTGAGTCTTATCATTTTATCTTGTGTCAATTACTTTACAAGGATATATTGGTCTCGTGATATTGTTTTGTTTAGTTAAAGCTAGGTACTTGCTTGTTGTTTTTAGAAGGTACCTAAGGAATATAAGCTTAATAATTCTAACAACACTCAAATTTCAGCAAAGTATCCAATTCCGGAGATTAAAAAAAAAACATTGTTGTTTTTCCTTTTATGATTACTTAAGAAATTCAAAATGTCTGCATAGTTTCGTGAGCTAATTTAATTTAACCTTTTTAGATGGAGAATAAAGGATTCTTGGTACAAAAGCCGGGCTTTGCCACCATTGCTGTCCATGCTGGTCAGGACTCCGACAAATGGAAGTCCGGCGCGGTTGTGCCACCCATCACCTTATCTACTATGTTCAAACAATCACCCGAAGGGCACACCGTATGATTTATTTATTTTGCTATTTTTAATATATGTACTAAAGTTATCTTATGATAACAAATCACGGCCTTTTTACCTGAATGATGACTCAGATTTATAGTACATAAATGTTTCGATGGTTTTGCATATTGCAAGTTTCTTCTTATAAGGATCCTAAAATTGTCATTAATCAGCTATCAATCGAAAGGAGCTCAACTAAGAATTTCCATGTGGACGTCCTTAATATTATATACGGCGGTAGTGGTTACGACTATCAGAACAATGAGGCGATGAGAATCCGAGTTTTAATTAGTCATAGTTCCATTTTACGAAGTTTTACATTCACTGTTTTAGATTTCCACGGTTTTTCACTACACTTAAAGTACTTAAGGGGGCACTTAAAGTGAAGTTTTACATGTTATTATCTTCACAAAATAGATCATCATCTGCTGCTTATCTTCAATGATTGCAAACATCAAATGCCTATCTGATCTCCAAACCCAATTAGTAGAAATAACTAATCATACCTACCTAATTACCATATAAAATACTGGTATTAGCTGCTCCGGTTAGACTGGAAGCCGACCCCAACATAGTTAGGAAAAGGCAAGCAGATACTCGTGACCTACTTATTATTTTTAGGGTTACAAATACGCCCGATCAGGGAACCCATCGAGGTATACCTTGGAAGAATGCTTGGCAGCGTTGGAAGGCGCTAAGTACGCGTATGCCTACGCTTCAGGTCTTGGTGCCACCACGACCATTGCTTCGCTACTCAACAAAGGAGATCACATCGTCTCCATGGACGATGTCTACGGCGGTACAGACCGTCTTTTGAGGTAAGGAATGTCTTTTAAAAATAAATATTAGAAGCTAAAAGGCAAAAAAAAAACAAGAGAAAAAATGGATGGACTCACGTAGATCTTAAGTTACTAATAATAAGCTTAGTTTAATGTAACGTGTCCAATGATGGAGCACGATCGGAGTTTTAATTTGTTACTTTAAATCAAGCATAAATTAATAAAATGTAAATAAAAGCACGGATTAATTTTCTACCGCAGACGTGGCTGCGGTAGAAAATTAATAAATAAAATATATATATATATATATATATTTGAAGCTCGAAATCGAATCGAAGTTCTTAGCATACTGCGGAAACAAAAACATATCGGAAAAACATGGGAACAAGTATAGTTTTTAAACCATTTTGTTCACTCAAATGACTTTAACCCTCTGTGTTGTACAATATTATAGTATCAGTCCCGCATGTTCTTAATGTTCCTAACTACTGAGACTCAGAGGTTTCTATTGCAGGCAGACTTTCGTAACGAAATCCACCGTGCAAAACCAGCGTAGCTTGGAATATATTTCTGTATACATATTTGGTTTTGGTATATTCCTGAATTCCAGACTAAACGAAAGAATCTATAGGTAATGTCACATAACTTCAGGAACTGCATTTATAATACGTGAAAAAAAAAATTATTCCGAAGCCGTCAACCAATCATTCTGTACATAGAACCAAGTAACTTTACGCAAAAAATATTGCTTGGAAATGATTTTTTTTTGGGTGAAAAATAATGTTTAGTCGTAGATCTCAATATAACACACTTAAAACATTGTGCTGATGGATGGATTGAATATTACAGGGGGCGTTTAAAGTAAAAATCATACAGTAAAAACTTGTAATTAATAAAAAAATCAAAAAGTTGGACCTTTCACCCCCAATATCTCCGTAACTAGAAGGTTCCCAGGTATTATAGTGTAGATCAAAAAAAATATTACTATGATGGGGAGAACAATTGTCATTCGGCATCGTTAAAAGGTGTTTGACACCCTTTATTTTTCAAAATAGGAACATTAATCATACCTTCATGAAATATACTGTCAATGGAGTGAGTGTGCCAGGAAATTAAAGCAATGATTTGAATTTCAGGCAAGTTCTAACGAGGCTGGGAATCGATGTAACATTCACAGATCTTACAAAGCCTGAAAATTTAGAAAAAGCGATGCAAGATAATACTAAGGTTAGTTACTTTTTTTTTTAAGGTTGTTTGGGTTTTTTAAACAGTACTTGTTTACTAGTAAAAGGAAATTTAACCGGGCTACGAGAAGCTATAATTTTTGTAAACATTGAATTTCTACCAAGATAATAGCGACAATTCAATCAACAATAAATATCCCCAAATTCAAATGAATAAATAATAAAATATTTTGTGGTACTGGAAACTGGAACGCATCTGACATCGTGGAACGTTAACATTTGCGATGCTATTTTGTGGTAAGAAGCTGTCATTTTTGAATTTGATCCAAAAATATGCAAAAACAGACAGTATGCCATTGAGCTATTAAAACAAAGGAGACAATTTTTTTTGTTCGAGGATTAGGCCACCCACATAAATTGTAGCATTTAATAATGAAACTTACATTGATTTCTTTCTTAAAACCTCTAGATTCCAGTGGTTAAATAAGTTAAGCATTGTCTAACCGGAGTAAATGCGAAAAATCTGCAAAAACATTTACGAAAACCAAAATAAACAGAAAAACGAAATGTCAAAATAATGAAGTTGTCTGTCAATCACTAAAAAAGTTTGTTTATAACGTTCCGTGCCACGTTCATTATTTAAACCATCTATGCGATTTTAGTGTAAACCTTTAAAAATAGCACACAGTTGCAATGCTCACAGTTTAATAATATTATATTTTTATATTCTTTCTGATTCTATAATAATTATATAGCACATGTGATTACCAGCGGGTAGGTACCGTACTTTTTTTAGTAAACAGAAAACGCCCCTATTCACGTAAGTATTTGCTGTCAAATGACATTGACAACAACAGGAATGATTTGACTCGCAAAAAGATATCATAACATAGCTTATTTATTATGATTTTAAGATTCCGTTTTCATTTCTACATAATATTTCGTTTAATACCATAGTAAATTGTAAAGTTGTTTTTAATTTCACTATATTTGACTATTGTAAATATTTATTGTTATTTTCTGATTATTAATTGTGATCACATATCATATTTACTTTAAAATATTATGTCAATTTATAATTACATTTTATTACATTACATAAGATTCAATAATCTTAAGTAATTTTAAATCGATTTATTGTAATGAATGTTTCTAGTCTATTGTAATTTATTAGTTGATTACTATTATTTGAATGTAAGCTGATTATTGTTTGATTGTGTGGAATGAATAAAGCTTTATTATTATTATTATTATTATTACCATAGTAAAATGGTTACTTTTTTTTGGTGTTATTATTAATAATAAATGCAACGACCAGGTGGGCCCAAAAAAAACTATCTCCTTTTGAATGGTGCATACTAAAATGGCATGCTTGCCTTTACTTTAGTAAGAGTTTTTAGTAGGCGTTTGTAAAGACCGTTGAAGAAGGTGCATTATTACACGGTTATTTATAAAGTACCAAATGAGTACTAAAATAATTAATACAGATATTAGAAAATATGTTCACGATGAGTCAAAATCACAACATGATTTCTTCCGAATCTTATCATGATAATGACTTCGTAAACAATATTCATAATAAGATAAGGTATTCAATTAAATCGAAAACTTATCTATAATACCTACATAGTTACTACAGTGAGCATTACCTATTGATTAAAATATTGTGCCAATGTCATGTAAACACATTATTTTTACGGATGGGAAATCATCAAATGACTCCTCTCACTTTAGGCGGAGCGGGTGGGTCAGTAAAAGTCTGACTACTTTTACTGACTAAAACCCATACATGTGCCTTCCATGTTCCGAACACTCCTGCAGCCCGCAGCAGGCTTCGGCCCTTCCTTTTTGCTGAAATCTCTTTGAGGCGCGCGTGGAACACGAATGCGCCGTCGACACGGCCTGTCGTCATAAGACGGACGGACGGCATGCTAGCCCATAGCTTACCGTCCACAAACCCACGCCCACGGTGGTTCGCCTCTGACCGCAGTTCTAAATTACTGGTTTGATTTCAACATATGAAGTGACCGACGTCAATTTGTAGAAGATAAAGACAAGGACTTAGAACAACAATCGCAATTATAATGCATTTATATTCCAAACTGTAACGTCTATCCTATACTTTACATTTCAGATGGTCTGGATGGAGACACCAACAAACCCGAATTTAAAAGTGGTGGATATTGGTGAAATAGTCAAAATAGCAAAGAAACGCAGCAAAGATATCCTCGTTGTGGTGGACAACACATTCCTCACATGTTACTTGCAGAGACCTCTGGACTTTGGTGCGGATATAACCATGTACTCTTGTACCAAATACATGAATGGACACTCTGATGTCGTCATGGGAGCAGCGGTGACAAACAGCGAAGATTTAGCGAAAAGGCTTAAGTTTTTACAGACTGGTGAGTTGACATAATCCTCCGTCTCATTCAAACAAAAAAACAGTAAATATGCAGTGTACTATTTTAAAAACACAACCGATTGCGAACCCAAATAGACAGTAAACACAATTTGGCAAAATGGGGAATGAACGATCCTTCTGACACAGCGTGACTTCTACGGCTGCCACAGATATGGGCGGGCAGAGCCGTGTTGTGGAAATTCTCTTTGTTTTTCGTGTGGTTAGTGTTAAAGCCGGTTTCAGAGTGTTTATGCTGCCCATGGGCTTCTGATGTGGCTTTACATGTCGTCGAAAATAATGTTTTCTTCTTTAACAGATACATAGTTAGTAGTTGTTTGTATAAAAACGTAAGTAACAGGCAGGCCGCATATTGAAATGTGATTATTTGTAACAATAGTTCGACTCAGCTGTAAAGTAATACATGCTAAGTTGTTATCCTCATGTTTAGCTGTTATCCTCATCCTTAGTATTCAATCACTTTCAAGGTCACATCATCTTTCTTAACGAAAGTTCTATTCAACTTTCGTTGATCTTTCTCTACTCTTAAACACACACATTTTATTCTCAGGTCTTTCCCACTATTTGTCCTTGATCTTGCATTTACCACTAAAGTTATTGCAGTATCTAAAACGATTGAATCATGACCTTCAAACTAGTCTTATTTTTGCACAGTCATAGTATTGCACAGGTCTGATAAATATTTGCAAATAACTTTGTCCCGATAAGATTCTGATAATGGATACGTATAGGTTTGATTTCTTATATTTGCATGTAAACTTATCTTTCAGCAATGGGGATCGTGCCTTCGCCGTTCGACTGTTACCTAGTCAACAGGAGTCTGAAGACATTGTCTTTACGCATGGAACGACACAGGGAGACTTCTTTGAAAATTGCTCAGTGGTTGGAAAAACATCCCAATGTTCTTGAAGTTATGCATCCAGGTATTATGTCTAAACCTTTACTATGTACAGGTATTTCTTTACTTTGATTAAGCACTTAAATAAATACCATTAATTTACGTTATTTTTCCATGGGTGTTTGCAAAAATTTCACTACGTCATCAGCTAATACAGCAGCGGTGGCCCAGTGGTGGCGGCCCCGACTTACGAACAGTAAATCGTGGGTTCGAACCCAGACAGGCGCATTACTTTGTGTAATTTATTTCATCACCGCTGCTCTCAAAAACGGTGAAGGAAAACATCGTGAGGAAACCGGCATGTCCTAGAACCAAAAATTCGAAGACATGTGACATCTACTAATCCGCCATGGTAGATTATAGCCCTTTCCCTCTCATTGAGAGGAGGCCGTGTCCCAGCAGTGGGAACATTATTGGCTGATGATGATGATGATGATGATCTGCTAATACAATTTGTTATACAGTCTTTTTATATTAAGTAAATAATCTACCTACCTCGTCCTCTGTCCTGCTCTTCTATAAAAGATCTGCCACTCCCACACTCTTATTGTGGGTTGCTTGTTTTGATTGTTTACATTTACATTAATACTACTAGTAGCAAGCACCTCTTCTGACTATTGAGTCTGCCCTGGGTTTGATCTCTGAGGGGAGCAATATATTTTCCTATTAGTAAATTCTCAGTATGCAATCCGTGTCTGGATTTATAGTCAGCTTTATGGTCAGTGCTAGAGCTGAGTTATAAAAATGCTTCCCAAAATTTTGATTTACTTTGAAAATAAAACGTTTTTTCTGCCCACACACATCCTTAATTTGATACATTTCATAATTGTATTAATGGTTGCTTCATTTCAGAACTTCCATCTCACAAGCAAAACACAATATCCAAAAAGCAAACTTACGGTCACTCGGGCGTGTTCAGTTTCAAACACACCGGTGCACTCAAGGAGTCGAGGCAACTCCTGGGTTCACTGCAAGTATTCATTCTGGCTGAGAGTTTGGGCGGGTTCGAAAGTTTGGCGGAAGTACCGTAAGTAATACTTTAGTGATCATCCACTTTGAATGGTGGTTTGTGGGCCTAGTGTGAGTTTTAACGGATACCAAAGCGAGAGCTTTAAAATTAAAACATGTATTGTTGGGATGGTGGCAGTGAAACAGAAGTATTATTTAGAATCGTGACCAAACTCTAAGTCATTATTGACTACACAAAAAGATTTGCTTTTAAGGTGAAAGCGTTTGGGTAGCCCGCGATATTCAAATTGTCCTACGTTTTTTCAATTTGCAAACCCGTGCTAGGTTGTATGGTGGTTAATTCAAAATCAAAATCAAAGCATTTATTTCAAGTAGGCCAGTTACAGGCGCTTTTGAATTGTCGAAACAAAGATAAAAATTAAATGAAGCTACAGTCCTAGTCACAAGACATAAAAACTGTGAAAGTATTGTAGTTGCCCATTCCCTAGCGTAGATCTCTATGGAGAAGAACGGGCAAGAAACTCCATGGACACTCTTTTAAATCATAATTTTGTTACAAAATCTTGGTTACATCATTCATGTTGAGATGGTGCATTATGTGAGAACGATGTAGCAAGATGTGCACGATAAAAGTGTCCATCGTAAAATTAAAATAATGACTATCGCAAAGTCAAAGTAAACATAACATTCCGCGACCTTTATGAACTTGAAAGGTAGTATTGATGATTTTGATGATAATTCTGTAACTCCATTAGCTACGTCATACAATCGCGACTAATATTTTAATCAAGAAACAACCCTAGCACTGGCCTGCAAATTGCAAAAAAACGTAAGAAAATTTGAATTTCGCGGGGTTCCCTGGAACATCAGCCTTAATAAAAAGAATATAAAGCTGCGTTTCCACCAGAGATGAGCAAGGATGCCTAGCGAGGTATGTGTCTGGAATTAACTAGGGATGCCTTTTTTTTTTTTTTTTTAAGGATGGGAAATCATCAAATGACCCCCCCCACTCTGGGCGGAGCGGGAGGGAGTGTCAGACTCTTACTGACTAAAAACCATCCATGTTCCTTCCTCGCCTTTTACGTTCCGGGGCCGCGGTATCTCTTTCGAACAGGCCCGCAACCCCGGCAGGCTTCGGCCCTTGCGGGCCCCTCTCTTTTTGCTGACACTCTTTGAGGCGCGCGTGGAACACGAACGCGCCGTCGACACGGCCTGTCGTCGTCGTTAGACGGCCGGACGGCTAGCTAGCCCATAGCCAGCCGTCCACAGGCCCGCATCTACGGTGGCCGGTAGCCACCACGTGGCCCCCGACGCCCGTTGCGTCTCCCGCGGCGGCCGGGAAGAGAGGATCTCTCCCTCTCTCGTTCCGCCACCTCCTTCGCTAGCATAACTGCTTCGCAGAAGGAGGCGACGGCTTCCCATTCCGTCTCGCTCCGGACCATGGATTGAACCAGGGCCGGACGCGAGAGGTCGCCGCCGCCGATCGCCGCCACGAGGACACGGCGGAGCTCCACCCACGCAGGGCAGACTTCCACCGTGTGCTCCACCGTGTCCTCCGGTCGATCCTAACTAGGGATGCCTCGATACGCCCTTTTACCGATACTGTTATAAAAATATCGGCGATACTGATACCGATACCAATACGCTTATTGAATTAAAAAAGGAAGCTAGAATAAATAAAACATATATAATTAATAGTTTTAATAATCAAAATTAACATTTTTATTTAAAAATTAAAGTATTCTTAAGTTTTGAACTCATTTGGAAACTAAAGTACTTCTACGCCATTTTTTCAAGTTTGGGTATATGACGTCATTTTTATAGCGCGAAATTTGAAAAGTATCGGTGAAACTGCCATAAAAATATCGCCGATACCGATATATCGGCAAACCCGAAGTATCGCCGATATATCGGTACCGGATGCATCCCTAGAATTAACCAATCACATAGCTAGAATACCTCAAGCAGTGAAAAAGAAGCGATATTATTTGTTAGTTTCACACACATCTCTCGATACGCGTTCTCTTTCATCTCTATCAACGTACTCTCCGAGATATGGAAGATACACAGTGTGTAATGAGTGGCCACCCATCAACTGACAAACCTAGGCAAGCGGCGGGCCTATTCGAAAGAGATACCGCGGCCCCGGAACGTAAAGGGCGAAGAAGGAACATGGATGGGTTTTAGTCAGTAAAAGTCTGACACTCCCTCCCGCACCGCCCAGAGTGGGAGAAGTCATTTGATGACTTCCCATCCTAAAAAAAAAAGGCAAGCGTGATATTGACCCTTGCGGCTGTTATTACAACGCACCGGGTCAGGAGCTGAAATTCCAACAGTTTAATAATATTTAGGCATTCATTAAGGTGTCGCTTGGTGTAAATAAAATAGGCATTAATTTGCACTAATATCATTTGTAGGTCGATCATGACACATGCCTCGGTCCCCGAGCAACAGCGAGCTGAACTTGGCATCACGGATTCCCTCGTGAGGCTTTCTATTGGCTTAGAAGATGCTGTGGATCTCATTCAAGACTTGGAGCAGGCGTTCACGACAACATTCAATTAATAAGAGCACTGATTTGTACCAAAAGAATTATGCACATTTTTTTGATGTTTAATTAAAATGCATTTAATATTTGTAATAGTTTTTTGATTATTTTGGACGTTTTTAGTACGGAGAAATAAAAAAGTCATAGTAAACCGGCTGATATTTGTTATCGCAGGTTGATCTTATGTTACCGATAAGGAAACCAACCTTCAGCTGCTCAAGTAGCGGTGGGTGTAGGAGTGGGAGGTTACGAAAATTGTAAAATAAGCCATAGTACGCCCGCTGAAACTTTTTTTCCATAAATAGTTTACATCATAATGAGCTTAATAAAAATGGTTGTCTGTAAAGTCGGTTTATGGACGATAGTTTAACGTAACAACGTCATAACAAAACTGATGAAATGATTACATACATACGCTCCGATCGTAGCGTTACAATGAGCGTAACGGGACATAGCGCAACGGGACACTTTTTTGTGCGTGCAGCCGGCGTTCATCGATTTATTAGACGTTGATACGTCAAAAACAAGCAATCTATCACAAACTCTGTACTTGGTTTTGGTTGTAGTTTGCTATTAGTTTTTCATCAGACCTGTATCAGTTACAAGTTCATGCGAGCAGCTAACGCATAATCCCCCCTGCACCATGCAGCTGACGATTTTTTATAAGCTTTGTAAACTATTTATGGAACAAGTTTTAGTCGGCGTACTATGACTTAATATTTTTTTTTCCAACCTAACCTAACCTCCCAACCCTACCACCGCGGGTGCATCAGCTGACGCTGGGTTTACTTATCAGTCAATAAAGATCTATTCATATACAATATAGATGCGCAACTGCGGTTTTCATTTTTAAAACTGTATAGGTATACCCTAGTTGTTAGATGGCGCTGTTAGTTCTGTTCATCAAAATAAATACAGGAGGATTGACTGAGGATTCAAACATGAGAACTATTGTTCACAAGGTGATCACTGTTGTCTATTTCTCTGTCAATTTGTCTAAAATAGCTGTTCTCTTCATAAGCATGTTTTGACTGTTGTAAGTTGTTAAACAGTTGAAAACTTGGTGTACTCAACCACACAGACAGCAGCACTCTCTATGAAATTTTTGTTTGAAGCCAATGAATGGAAGTTTCATCCCCCTGTCTATTGAACAAGATGGCAACCGATTGGCGTAAAAACATTACCTAAATGCAACGATACCTCCCTGACTATTGTTTTGTTGCAGTTCAGTAAGCAAATGGATTCTATAAACAGTCAGAAGCTTTTGCATAGGCCTTGACATCCCTGAGGGATTTTCTTATAATTCTAATTGGGTTTGTAAATAAATCCCGGGACTTTTTCCCGAAACCGTATTTTATTTACGATACAAACATATAAAAAGGGAAAATGTCAAACCAAAATGAAGTTATAAGAAAATCCCGTAAAGCGAAACAGACATTTCATAATTTGTTCCTTTAGTTAGTCCGATGGTACGTACAAATCCTTTGTAACTCTCTAATGCGTGAATAACTCGCTTATTAATCCTTGTTTTTCTTTCCCCCATCTGCGGAACAAACTTCATAAAACAATTTATTTGTCGGGACAGAGCGCTTTCCGGGATTCCGGGAACGGTCCTGGATTGCCCGCCCCTAGTTCCTTGTTTATGTCTATCAGTCTTATTACTATTTACTGAAGCATGTGGAGTTTCTGTCAACAGTTTTGCCTCAATGTATACCTTCTTTCTTTTTACATTATTTGGGCTTTTTAGCTACAGACTTATGAAGGTTGGTTAACAATGTTTCGAAGTCAGTTTTTTAGACATGAATTGCGATTTGCACTCTGTTCTGGAAAGGAAATAACTCTTTTGTTTTTCTGGTTG
Organism: Xestia c-nigrum; assembly: GCA_916618015.1. Lineage (NCBI taxonomy): Eukaryota > Metazoa > Arthropoda > Insecta > Lepidoptera > Noctuidae > Xestia > Xestia c-nigrum. Next base: position 2,886,629 of record OU745245.1, on the reverse strand, counting down.
AAAAATTACAAGCGAAGTCGAAAATAAATGTTGTGTTTCTGCTTTCTACATTATTCCGGTAGTTAAATTACTTGCTTATTTAGTTTCGGTCCCAGTAAATTTGAATCGGTCCATTTATTTGTTAAGTGAATTGAAAAGTCTTTTATTTCATCCGCTTCCTTGAAACTCCTAGTTATTTTCGCTCATTAGCTGGGGTATACAAGTTGCAATTCTTTGACTTAACTAAGGGTGTGTTTACAAGGGCTTTAGTTTTTCGGTACGACACTGCACGCATCACTTTTTAGTCTTTGGAAATTAAACTTTGTACCTTATGTTACCAAAGAAATTAACGCACTTACACTTAGTACTTGAATATAATCCGTGTAGGACACGTATTCGTAACTTTATGAAAAGAAGTATAAGATCCGGTTTTCAACAAACTGAAAAGTGGATATGAAACGTGAGGGTATCGACCAATCATAGTGGTTTATATCCACATCGTAACTCTAGCCTCTCCTGTGATTGATCAAAACATGCACCTCTTCTCGTCTCTGTTTGGTGAAAACCGCGACATAAGTATGAAATAGCGACCCAAATGGCGTAGCGGTAGTGAGGTTGCCTTACGTTCTTAGGGTCCTGGGTTTGAATCCCGGTAGGAGTAAATGTTTCTGTAATGAGTATGGACATTTGCTTCCGATCATGGTTGTTTATATTTAGGTATAATAAGTATGTATTTACAAACAAACATTATATTTGTAGTATATCACCTATCTGGTGACCACGACACAAGCCTTGCTTAATGTGGCACTAGATGGCGCTGTGTGTAATGTCCAGCGATATTTATTTATTTAATTTTAAAATATAGAACGGCCGCTTGAACGCGATAAGCGCGTGATGAAACTGGCATCAAATGAACGCTCCCTTACAATGCTACTATATTTCTGTGCCCCGAAGTCTGGTTTTCAAGCTATTACTAATTTAATTTCTCTTTATTTGCTGTGTGGAAGTCTCAGCGATCCCCGACGTTACAACTACTTATACCAATACTCTAGCCACCTAACGCAGTCTCTTTGTGGTCCTTAAATTAATTGAATTTGGTTTCATGACCATAATGAAAACAGAAAGCCGGTCATAATGAAGCATTCAGCTGGTTTCGTTTTATTTTGATGAGAATGCAGTTTTATGACGTCTTAGATCGTCTTGATAAGTCATTCATGAGGTCAAGTGAATCAATTGACCTAATTTAGAAGATTGGGTGTTGAGTGAATCATGATGTCTTAAGATGAATTGGGTCGATTGTTTAATTAAATGATAAAATATGTTTATTTTGTAAGTAGGTTTTCACAAACACTTTTACACGTCTTTTTTATACTAGATGGGGTCGGTGTTTCGTACCTGACTACTCTGAGAAGAAACAGCCGAAACAAACTCAGAGGTCATAGTCTTTTGAAGTCCAGACAAAATCTTGCTCCTTACCACCTTCCTCATTATGAGCTCTTTGGCACATAGGTACATTGTTATTAGTAGGATGTTTGTATGTACGAGTATCTATGAAGAATTAGGCTCTGTTCATGAAGGCTGGAGGTGAAACTTGTGTCAAACGTCACGTACTCGTAGTACACAAAGTTTCGTCATTTATTTTATCTAAAGAGGTTAGTTATTGTGTCGTTATCGACAGAGACATGAATACAGTCGTGATTCTTGCGATGTTTGGATAATCTTTCCTTCAAAACTATAGACTGGTAAAAAATATCTAAATTTTGCCCATTCTACAAAAAAAACCAGCACTAAAAACAAAGCCATTGAAACAAAAGTTTATAAAACGTCTAATTAACGCTCAAATGCTATTCACGAGCTAAGAGCCAAACTTCTAAATAAAGTATTGTTCTTCGAGGCAGGCTTTAAAAACTTTGAACCTAAATCATCTGCGAATGTCCAATGCTTGTTGTAAAGTATTCCGGGGGTTTAGTTTATGGTTTATTCTGTTTGGAAACGGGAGTTACCGCTGCGGGTTCATATTGGAGTCTAAATAGTCCTGAGACTTTACTGTGACTCGGAAATTGATCCAACGTTTTTTGGTATGAATCTATGTACGGTGTAGGGTGCTTCCCTAACATAAGTAATGTCAATGCAGATGTAAATGTCAAACTTAAGCTTCAATGCAGAAAATGTCAGTGAATGCTCAACGGGATGAATCTAAATAAAAATGCAAGTTGTCCGACTCAAACCACGTCTAATTGAACACTAAAATGTAATATACAGAAAATGCATAAAACAATGCAATATATCAGTGTCAATGCACTGCCAAATGTAGGTTGCGTCCAAAGTGCAAATACGTGAGCCTACAGGTCGTGGCTCACTTGACAAGCACCGCACCAGCACGGCACCAGCACAGCTCCTGACCGGCGCCGCCTCGAATATAGGCTACGGCGCGCGGCCCGCGCGCCGCAAGCGAGGTGTAAGCACGCGGTCCCCTCGCTTGCGGCGCGCGGTCGCCTCGCTTGCACCGCGCGGGCCGCGCGCGGTCCCCTCGCTTGCGGCGCGCGGTCGCCTCGCTTGCGCCGAGCGGGCCGCGCGCGGTCCCCTCGCCGTCCGCAAGGCGCAAGCTCACAGTCCGCACGCTGGTAGTAATAGTCCAGGAGGTAGCATTGTATTTTAGGGAATTATCTCTAGTAATTATATTTTGTTGACGTGGATTCGTGGTTTAATTTTTCTTTTCATTACAGTTCTGAGATTTTTTAAGTTCAGTATATGTAAATTATTTTTAAAAATAGTTTCAGCCGGTGAACTGTAACGTTGGTTACAGACCGACCGACCGACCGACTGATACTGTTGTAATCGAAGGTTGATCTTATAAGATCATGGTCTCCAAGATCTTATAAGATCAACCTTCGATTACAACACTATCAGTCGGTTTATTAGGGCATTTTTATTTGCACCGCTACCTCCCGGAATAAGAGCTTGCTGTCACCGCGAACACATTGTAAGGCATTTGTGATTGAACACGCGTAGGACTTGCACGCCTTTGGGAATAATCGGATTGGCTCCAGAGCTCTTAAGCAACTAGTTTGTGCTACTTCGGTGTCAACAAGCTTTCGATTTGTACTGAATTTTACATAACTTAGGAGTCTTATCATAATAGTAATGGTTATTTAACAGCGCCACCAGGTTTATGCATTGCAGCATCGTGACCAATTATATATATAGATATTATCTGGGAGTCTAACCGAACTAGGTTTAGTGTCGTGGGCTCTCTAACTAAATTTGTAACTGGTCATACATTAAACAAAGAGTCCCCACGACGTAGAGAAGCACGACGGCGCAATGACGTTGTTTCGCGGGCCACTCGGTGTCCGCGCGCGGTCCGCTCGCTTGCGGCGCGCGGACCACGCGTGGTCCCCTCGCTTGCGGCGCGGCGTCCACGCGTGGTCCCCTCGCTTGCGGCGCGGCGTCCACGCGCGGGCCCCTAGCTTGCGGCGCGCGGTCCCCTCGCTTGCGGCGCGCGGACCGCGCGCGGACGCCGCGCCGCCCGCGAGGCGAGGCGTATGGTAGCGGCAAGCGCGTTGACCACCCGCCGTAAGCTTTTTCATATGGACATTAAAAAATATGTTATGCGACACACGATTTAATGCTCTAATTTGAATGGCAAGTAAATTGCTGGGTTGGAGCGGTGCTGGTGCGGTGCTTGTCAAGTGAGCCACGACCTTACTGGCTATCTTATCTATCGTAATGAATATATTTTAAAACCCATGTACTTGTACGTGCACCGTATATATTGCCACAACACAGAAAGAGAATAACTAGTCAAATAAGAATCAGTCTTAGATGGTCCAGTCATACCAAGGGGTAGCGTGCCACCTAGTATTAACCGGGGTGTGGAGGTCAGAGTCAGATAGGCAGTCGCTACATGTATGTACGAGCATCGCCACATGATATTAATTGTTTTAGTTTTTACCTGAACAAGCAGTTGCTAATTCACCGATTTATGTACATTCGCTGACTAGGTTATTACGCCCGCCACAAGCCACCTACTTTCGATATTATATAATTTGTTGTTTTACTTAATAAATGGTCAATCATTATCGGACACAAAACAGTGAGTTTATTTTCCTGTACACATCCCGAGTGATTCGTCCAACTACATAACACATCTCAGTGTGCGGAGCTAATGCCCGTACATTTTTGATCCTTCGAGCCGGATCGCCACTACTGGAGCAAACAGTCCTGCAAGTCGCACAGGTACGAAGTGTTTCTACTTACGCTAGCGAATCGGTTTGACTGGTCTTCCACAAGCGGATCGCCCCAGTCAGATTGAGAAGGCGCACAATATCGTACGGAGAGATTCCTTCGGACCCTGCGATCGCCGTGGGAAACATCAACATTTGGTGGTTCGGGAATTACATACAACAATTCAACGGTGAAGTGAACAGAGCTAGCGTCCATCCACAACACGCATACATACTCGTGCAACAATTATGGATGCCAGACAACAAGAACTTCTCAAGCGGCAGGAAATCATCGCAGAGGGCATCCGGAAAATTGGTGTCAACTTCGGAAAAGATGGCCCTGACCGCAAAACCGCAACATACATCCGGGGCAGACTGGATACCCTCCAGGCGCACTGGAACGAGTTCGAAATGAACCATGGCGTGCTACAGGGCGCCATAGACCAGACCGACATATACTATACTACAAAAGTATACGACAGGGTCAAGTCGAACTACTCAAACATACAACATAAGCTGCAAACATGGCCAACAAGCACTGCGGAACTCGCGAGTCGCCCAGAAGAAGAGAACAAGAATACTGGAGTCCTGTCAAGATCGGACGAGCTCAAAAATCAACAAGCAACCAACTTCAGAGCCTTCTCCCGTTTCACCAGCAACTTGTGTACTGCTGATATTATTGAGAAATGGGAGATAGAAGACAAGCTCAGGATCCTCGAATCTCGATGGAGGGCAATTGACGAAGTGCACTGGCAGCTCGACAATGTTCTCGTCGGTAGCGACGTAAACTACGAGCTTGAGTTCTCGCAGTATGAAGAAACGTACGAGTGCACAAAGCGAGGTCTCAACCGCAAACTCAACCACGCTGTCCAACAACGGGATAGTGCGCCGAGGATCGAAATACCGATATTCTCTGGAAACTACACACAATGGCCGACATTCCTCGATCTATATACCGCGGCTATTCACAATAACCCTTCCCTCTCGAAGGGACAGAAGATGCAACACCTGAAAGGGAAGCTAAAAGGAGAAGCTGAGCGCCTTGTACAACATCTGCCTGTTTCCGAGAGCAACTACGACTCCTGCTGGGAAATCCTCCACCATAGGTACAATAACTTGCAGATGCTCTTCACCAAACAAATGCAAGTTTTGATGAGTCAACATACGATTCAAAGCCAAAACGCGTACGAGCTGAAGCGCCTACATGACACCAGTCTCGAAACCGTGCACGCGTTGCGTAACTTGAGCATCGACACGGCAACATGGGACCCGATTTTGGTGCACATCCTGACGGCAAAACTGGACACTCAGACCTACTCTGACTACATGGAGGCGAGAAAAAATCCAAGAGGACTTCCCGACTTCAAGGAATTCATCCAGTTCATCGAAGGGAAGTTCACGGCGCTAGAGTCAGTAGTGAAGAAAACAAGTAAACCCAACAAACAAACAGATGCCGACGTGTCCTCAAACAAAGGGGCCTCGATGACAACAGTACAAAGGGATGCGTACAACCGATACAGACGCTACCCCAAAGCAAACCATACAAGCTCCGACAGAAATTGTCCAGTCTGCAGAACAAGCCACATCTTGCTCTACTGCAAAGAGTTCCAAGAAATGAAGCCAGACATGAAAATTAGGACAATTGAGCAATTGAACATTTGCAAAAACTGCATGTATCCGCACAACGGAAAGAAATGCAACTCGCAGAAAAGATGCAAAGTGTGTAACGGCGCACATCACACCACGCTACATGACCTAGTCCGCGATACTACGTCTGCGATACTGTCGTCAAGCCAAATTACCGACAACGTGACGAACAACAACACGCAGCGAAAAACCAATCACGTGTCAGGGAATTTTAACGAAGTTCTACTGGCCACAGTACAACTTAAAGTAAAAGCCGCAGATGGAACTTACACCGTGCTTAGATGTCTTCTTGACCAAGGCTCCCAACTGAACCTTATAACAGAATCTGCTGTGCAACGACTTGGCCTTCCGCGACGCAACCACAACTCAACTGTGTCAGGGATCGGAGCATTTGCCAGCCAGAGCAACGGGACCGTTCAGTTGGACTGTAAGTCCCTTTACGGAGATTACGAGTTTTCAACGCCGGCATTAGTAATGGCTAAGCTACTCAACAACCTGCCTAACTACTCCTTCGAAAAACAAGATTGACCTCACATAGAAAACATTAACCTGGCCGACCCACAATTTAACTTATCAAGGCCGATTGACATTCTACTTGATGCTGGAGTATATGGCGACATAGTCATGAGCAACATTATTCGAGGAAACATATACGCACCTATAGCACAGCAAACAAAGCTCGGCTGGGTATTAGTTGGAAACACGAATACGTTCAACTGTCATGTCGTGGTGGACACTAGCGATATCTCTCGCTTCTGGGAAATTGAAGAGATAACATCAGACAACCAGTCTACGACTGTCGAGGAGGAGTACTGCGAGAAACTGTACGCTGACACAACAAAAAGACAAGAAGATGGGCGGTATGAAGTTAGAATCCCCATGAAGACCAACTTCGAGCAAAATTTAGGACGATCAAAGCCACATGCAGTCGCGCAATTCAAGCAACTGGAAAAACGTTTGACAAGAGACGAAACCCTCGCTTCAAGCTACAAGGCTTTCATTGGCGAATACAAAGCTCTAGGACATATGAAAAGGTGCACAGAGCCGGACTCGCCAAGCTGTTTCCTACCCCATCATGGAGTACTGAGACCCGAATCAACGACAACAAAACTCCGAGTGGTTTTCAATGCATCAGCAACCACTAGCTCGGGACACAGTTTAAACCAACTGATGGAATGCGGGCCTAACTTACAACAAGACTTACAAGCTATTATTCTACGATGGAGGGCATTTGAATACCTGTACACAGCGGATATTGAGAAATTCTACCGACAAATCCGTATTCAGGAAAAAGACCAACACTTACAACAAATAGTGTGGAGGGATTCAGTCACAGAGCCGCTACAAGAGTTACAACTGACTACAGTAACATATGGCACCAAGTCCGCTCCCTTTCTGGCAATGCGAACTATAAGGCAATTGGTAAAGGATGACGGCGCGCAGTACCCCTTGGCGGCAGCTATTCTGTCCAATCAGCTATACATGGACGACTTAATCGGCGGAAGTCACGACTTCATAACAGCACAGAAAGCTCGAAGTCAACTAATTACAATGCTGAAGGGCGGTGGATTCAACTTACGAAAGTGGGCTAGCAACGAGACGCGCCTACTCGAAGGCTTATCCGATGAATTTATAAGCCAAAAAATGTTCGACTTCAAGGACGCAGACACCAACAAAACGCTAGGCATCACTTGGAACCCGCGCACGGATCAGTTCACTTACAAACAAATACCACTCAGCAACAAACGTGAGGTCGACACAAAACGCACACTACTGTCGGATATATCAAAACTGTACGACCCACTTGGCTGGCTAGCACCGGTAACAGTGAAAGCCAAGCTAATTTTTCAACATGCTTCGTCAACAACAACGAGCTGGGATGATAAACTCCCACCAAAGATACAGCAAGAATGGGAGCAATTCCGCAATCAGCTCGCACACATACACGACATAACCATACCACGCTGGATCGGCGACACCCAACAACCCTTCGAACTTCATGGCTACTGTGATTTATCAGAACGAGCCTATGCATGTGCCATATATTGCAAGACCACTGATAAAGAAGGCAAACAAAGGATAAGGCTAGTAGCAGCTAAAACAAAATTAGCCCCACAGAAAAAGCCTATTTCTCTGCCACGACTGAAGTTATGTGGTGCAGTACTACTAACCCGACTGATAGAAAAAGTTAAAAACTCCATCAACTCGCAGACCCACACCATATATTGCTGGACAGACTCCATGGTGGTGCTTGGCTGGCTACATGGTGATGTGAGCCGTTGGAAGAGTTTCGTGGCCAACAGAGTCACACAAATTATCAAAATAACACCACCCAACTCCTGGGCCCATGTCAAGTCCGAAGACAATCCTGCGGACTGCGCAAGCAGAGGAATCTCACCATCAGCCTTGACAGGTCACGAACTGTGGTGGAAAGTCCCATCCTGGCTTCAAAACAACAACATACCCAAACAAGGTATGTTTACAACGAACGAAGACAAAAAGATACGAGGTCAAACTTGCGCAATACAAACAATACACGCGCCACTCATCGAGCAACTACTGCAAAAATACAGCACAATGACTTATGCAACCCGAGTCATCAGCTGGATCAGACGATTCATAAACAACTCGCGTGACGCAACAAGAGCCATCCGCAGGCCACACTTAACTACGGAAGACATTGTGCAGACTCAAAACCTGCTAGTGAAAACTACACAGAACAATACATTTGGCGATGAAATAGCATACCTACACAAACATAACAAGGTACGGGCTACAAGCAAACTGTTGAGTTTAAGCCCAATGCTAGACGCACAAGGTATTCTTCGAGTGGGAGGAAGACTTGAACATGCTAAGTTAAACGACTCCCAAAAACATCCAATAATTTTACCAAACAAACACAAGTTATCAGACCTCCTGATTGATCAAGCCCACAAGAATACTCTCCACGGCGGTGCCAGGCTTACTTTGGGATACCTTCGTAACAAATATTGGATACTTGGCGGCATGAAACCAATCAAGAAGCAACTCAACAAATGTGTCACCTGCCACCGCTACAAAACGCAACGCAGCAATCAGCAAATGGCAGACTTACCAACGCCTCGAGTTACACCTTCAAGGCCATTCACACACACGGGCGTGGATTTCACGGGACACGTTGAAATAAAGGCTAACAAAGGTCGCGGCATTAAAACAGTTAAAGCCTACATCGCGATTTTCATTTGTCTATGCACAAAAGCCATCCACCTGGAGCTGGTGTCAGATCTCAGCACTGTAACATTCCTCGCAGCATTGAAGCGGCTATGCGCACGACGAGGAACACCAAAACATATCTACAGTGACAACGGAACGAACTTTGTCGGAGCAGCAAGAGCACTAGCCAAAGAACGCCAGGAGGCATTGCAGCTTCTAGTTAACGACGACCTCATCAACAACACTTCCGAAAAGGGCATGGAATGGCACTTCAACGCACCATCTTGGCCCACAGCGGGAGGACTATGGGAAGCTGCAGTCAAGAGTATGAAACACCACCTAAAACGCGTCCTTGGTGACCAAAGGCTTACGTACGAAGAGTTCACTACTTTGCTAGTACAAATTGAAGCCTGCCTCAACTCGAGGCCACTTGTCGCTCTAACAAACGACCTCGATGACGTCGATTACTTGACACCAGGCCACTTTTTAGTCGGCGGACCGGTTCTGGCACCTCCGATGACGTCAGAGAGTGATAACAGCCACTTAACTTTACGATGGCGCTTGACAGAAAACATGTACAAGGAATTTTGGAAGAAATGGTCCAAAGATTACCTACAAACATTACAATTACGAGGAAAATGGCAAACCCCATCACGCAACATTGCAGTGAATGACGTCGTCCTCGTAAAGGAAGAACAAATAGCCCCAGCCCGATGGTTATTGGGGCGAGTTATAGAGACGCATCCTGGACCGGATAACTTAGTTCGAGTCGTCACGCTCAAAACTAAATCCAACATAATGAAGAGACCCGTAACGAAATTGTCCCGCTTACCAATTGAAACCGGGAACAACAACGAAAACAAACCAACACAACCAGAGGCGACTACATCAACATCTCAACGTAGAGTGAGCCCTAGACAGGGACAGAATGGTGTTTCCAGCTGTAACGTCCTCAAGTACCTAAGCACGTTACTGGTACTTATGGTTACGTGTGTGACACCGTCCATGCAACAACTCGTCAATATAACAACCCTAGACCCGACCCGTCTTGTATACTTTGACAAAGCCGCAGACTTACAGATAATACAAGACGAATGGAGACTGGTAGTATACTACAACATGTCGACTTACTGGAAAAGTACTTCTGCCGTTGAACAATACGTCCAGCAATTACACGGACTTTGTCAACGAAATATAGCGTATTTGACTATATCCACACAACTCGAGCACGAACTAAACGAGCTCAAACGCTACAACGAAGTACTACAATCCGACCACGGAATACGTAGCAAGCGAGGTCTCATAAACGGAATTGGGAACATTGCCAACTCTCTCTTTGGAGTACTTGATGACAAATTCGCCGAAAAATACAACAACGACATCAAACTACTACACAGCAATGAAGACCACTTGTACAATCTGTACAAACAACATACTTCAATAATCGAAGGGGAATATAACCTCCTGAAGAGGAACGAGCAAGTAATGAACCGACAGTTCATTGTCATCAACAAAAGTCTCAGGACTCGCTGCAACAACTGAAAACCGAACAAGACCAAGCAACGTTCCTTACTGCTACTGCACTTGCCGCAAACATGATGGTAACAAACTTGCGGAGAATACAAGACATGTTGATCAGCCTAGTCACAGATCTTCGTCACGGCAAGGTCGACACTCACCTGCTGAAACCCGATGCGTTCGAAAAACAGTTGAACATCATATCAGGACAAGTCCCAAAAGGATTATCTCTCCCTTGCACAAACAAGTTCAAGTGTATCCGGGAATTGTATAAACTAGCAAGTGTGCAAGGAAAACTAACCGAAGACTTCATCATATTCGAAGTAAAAATCCCTTTAGTAGCAGACGAACAGTACGAACTAACCGAAGTCATCCCAATCCGCAACATAAAGGGAACCTCCATGATTAACATAATACCAACAACCAAATACATAGCCGTTAACTTGAAGCTGGACATGATGATACCACTGGATCAACAACATCTTTCATCGTGCGAACAAGTAAACACAAATCAGCTGTTGCTATGCAACCTTGACTTACCTATATACAGTATAAAAACAGCCACAAAAATGTGCGAAGCAGACATAATAAACAATCGAGGAGTAACAACCTGCCGCACTAAGGTATCGAGTTGCAGCAATGACTGGAAAAAAACTACACAGTAAGGGAGCTTGGTTGTTTACGTGTTGCGAGGAATGCACTATGCGCATTTTCTGTCCCGCGGGAATTACGTCACAGACACTACAAAATACAGGCATCATCACCTTAGCGACAGGTTGCATGATGCGCGGCGATAAACATATGATTCATGCACATTACAAAATGCAAAGTACCCTGGAATTAGAAAATGAGCAAGAGATCTACGTACCAGAGATAAACCTAAACGAACTATTAACAAGCAATAGTCAAATTACAAATATAACAGATATGGAACTTGAAACACATGAAGAACAACTAAAAGGTCTTAAGAGAAAAATTGAGCTGGTTAAAGAACAACAGGACATACAAATGGTTAATTCCGTGGAGGCGGAACAACATCACTACGTCCTGTACGGCTGTATGATAACCTGTGCAACAATATTCAGCATATGGGTATACGTCCAAATTAAAGCACGCTGTCTCCGTCTACCTCAAGAAAACAGAATAGCAACGCAGGCGCACAAGGAAGAGATTGAGATGGTCCCAAGCCATACTAAACGGGATCTTCCTACGGAAGGACCAGCAAAAGCAGACGGCCCGGAACTAGAAGAGGTCACCAGACATCTCCCTAACAGCAACAAGGCGGATCGCGAAACGTCGCCAATAACAGCTAGCGACGAACATAGAACCTTCTAATAACTTTCTTTACATATTTTACCTACCCTTGGATAATGCATTTTACTTGATATTTGTACTTTTATAGTCGGCAGGATGTACGAGCATCGCCACATGATATTAATTGTTTTAGTTTTTACCTGAACAAGCAGTTGCTAATTCACCGATTTATGTACATTCGCTGACTAGGTTATTATATATAGCCCGCCACAAGCCACCTACTTTCGATATTATATAATTTGTTGTTTTACTTAATAAATGGTCAATCATTATCGGACACAAAACAGTGAGTTTATTTTCCTGTACACATCCCGAGTGATTCGTCCAACTACATAACACATCTCAGTGTGCGGAGCTAATGCCCGTACAATGTAAAATACTGGTATTCCGGTGAGACTACCCCAACATAGTTGGGAAACGGCTAGGCAGAAACAAGCAGGTTTGAGATGGTTTATGCGAATTTGTTAATGAGAGGCGGATTATAACTAAAGGTTATACTAATGGTAGTTTGAAGAGATAATGCGATTCTGTGGTCGTCTTAAAAAAATGTAAAAGAATACCTGCCGTAGAATATCACGGGTCATCAAAGTAAGACACAGCAATTGAGGCCGAAAACCTGGTTTACCGAACCTAACTAATCTTCAAATACATAAAAGGTCAACCTACTCAGAATACTAGTTCAAGGTAGGAAGTTATCGACGGCGCGTTCGTGTTCCACGCGCGCCTCAAAGAGATGTCAGCATAAGGGGAGGGGCCCGCAAGGGCCGAAGCCTGCCGGGTTTCGTGCCTGTTCGAAAGAGATACCGCGGCCCCGGAACATAAAGGGCGAGGAAGGAACATGGATGGGTTTTAGTCAGTAAAAGTCTGACACTCCCTCCCGCTCCGCCCAGAGTGGGGAAAGTCAATTGATGATTTCCCATCCTAAAATAAAAAGGTTATACTAATGGTAGTTTGAAGAGATAATGCGATTCTGTGGTCGTCTTAAAAAGATGTAAAAGAATACCTGACGTAGAATATCACGGATCATCAAAGTAAGACGCAACAATTGAGGCCGAAAACCTGGTTTACCGAACCTAACTAATCTTCAAATACATAAAAGGTCAACCTACTAAGAATACTAGTTCAAGGTAGGAAGGTATAATAATTATCAGTAATCATTTCCCTTCATAATTTGCCTCTCTTCAACACAGGTGGATCGACCCGAAAATTCTACCAACACCTTCTATCATGCGGGGCCCAAAAATATATGACGCAAGGATGAAGCCGTAAAAAAAGCTGAGAGCATTTTCTTTACGGCTTTTCAATAGGTGATTATATTATTAGGGTTCCGAATCTCAAAAGGAAAAGAACCACTTTGTTTTCCTTTCTGTCTGTCTTTCAAGACCGTTTTTCTTACGGTATCGAGTTAAATTTTAAATCAAATACTTTAGTTTACGGTTTCTTTCAGCTGTGACAAAATAAAACTTGTAAGTCAATGCGATAAATGTTGCATAAGTATTTTGCAAGGGAATCAAAACGAAGGAAGGATACTTCCCGACTTCCCGTTGATCGATCTGTTCAATTTAGTCGCCTGTCACGATCACCTAATGTAGATATTGATATGTCTTACTCTTTACATAAAGTCAACAAGTCAAGTCTGTCTTGCGTATGGTATTGTCGTAAAAATCTGTATTGACGTACAATGAGAAAGTGTTTGTATTTTTTTCTTCTTTCTGGTTAGCACAACGTCGAACAAAAATGTATTATCTAAGTTTTCATTTGTATTTATATGTCAGATGTAGATAAAAATTGGCTGTATTTATGTACCAATAGATTGGTATATAAATACATGAGTTCTTAAATAAATAAATCAATCAAGAATCAAGAAAGACAAGAATAGCTTGTCTTACAACGCATGTAAATGAAATAATCTGAAAACCGTAGAAATGTAGTCTAAAAACAAAATATTGATAAGTTTGTACGGAACCCGCGCGACACGTTGCGCGAGTCCAACTTGCACTTAGCCGGTGTTCTTTTTCCCTACACTTTTACGCATCGTCTACAACATATATGTTTGATGTTCGGGAAGCTACAATACATTTTATGTAGATTATTTTATAGTATTTTGTGCTAACCTTTATTCGTGGCGTTGTAGACTGATATATGGCTGATACTGAACCAAATTTAAATTCTTCACTTCTCCTTCAATACCGGTGATAGTTTGATTATGTAGTTGTTATATTTTAGGTCACCAAGAGTGCAAAAGGTACCACACACACTACTAATAATACAGGGTGTAAATCACCTCATCACGAAGCCGTCAGTCAACCAAGCATTCTGTACATCAAACTAAGTAACTTGACGCCAAATTATTGCTGGGAAATAACTTTTTTTTGGGGTCAAAAATCTCGTTTTGGGGTATAACTCGATGTAACGCAATCAAAACATTGTGCTGATGGGTGGATTGAATAGTACGGAGTTCGTGGAGGTATTTAAAGTAAAAATACAAAATAAAACTTGTATTTAAAAAAAAATACTTGTCTAAAAGTTGTAACTTTTACCACCAATATCTCCGTAACTAGACGGTTCCCAGGTATAGTGTAGAACAAAAAAAAATATCGCAATGACGGGGAGATTAAGTGCCTTTCGGCTTCGTTAAGATACAAACCATCGTGTGATCCCTGGTGGGCTATTCAGAGGTGTATCTAATAGATAGATAGATAGATAAGATAGATAGAAAATGATATAGTAAAAAGCAAGGTGCCAATATACGAAAAGAAAAACATATGTAAGAAATAATTATAGTAACACCGTGACAGACTTTAAATTTAAACAAAATAAAATAATAACAAATAGGAATGCAAGGTGCGGTGTGCGGCTCAGGGTTGCACCAAATGGGTGTCCATCTCAGCATGTGTCAGGCGTGCATCTGACGCTGATATTCTGCTGGATCCCTGTGCAGTGGCATACGGACGTCGAGTAGGCGATATAAATTGGTGTTGTGCACAAAGTGTTTCATGCGCGGAGTGAAATTATGTAAGTACACCCTCAAAGTAATAGTACTGTTCAACCATGAACATACTATCGATACACGGGCCAACAACAGCATCACAGCGTCAGCATTAAGAGCGACATACATACGGTCCACGCGCCGGCAACACCAGCACACCGTCAGCACTCAGAGGTGGCCTACTGAGATCTTTGCTTCATCGGCTCGATACACACACGACACACATGCAAATAGGCATCAATGTGTATTTACCATAAAAATTGTATATAATTAAGTTAATTATTGTAATAAATTAGTCATCAAGCTGGAGTCGAGTGTGATTCATCTCCTTACTTCCTCTTACTGTGGCCAAGACACCTTTAGCCATCATCGATCCTATGAGTCTGTGGGATCGGCAGTGAGAAAACCATTTCCTGTGTACATTGCACGACGTACACAAAACCCTCTTCCTACCCAAACTCCGTCTGTTACCGTAGGTCTCCTTGTGACAGACTTCCCTCTCGCATAACCAACGTAACCTACGTTTGGTGTGGTTTGTATGGTAGGCTAGGGCGTTAGGATAACTTTTATTAGGGTGCTAGGTAGGTAATTACTATAGGGCTAGGATAACTAGGATACTAGGTAGTTACTGTAGGGCTAGGTTTGGCATTACTTGGGCTGTAGGCACTGATCCAGGCTCAATTGTCTCAAACGTAGTCACATCGTACGCACTTGGAGTAACGGCCGTATTAAGCTGTAAGTCCCGGTGTGTACATTTTGGTCCTTCGAGCGATTTTAGGAAACCAGGGAGTTTGTTTAATCGGTACTTCAACATAGTAACGTTTATATACATAAAATTAAATAAATATAAAACGTTCTTCTTTTTATCCCGCACTAATATTGGCTGAGTAACGTATAGAGGCACTAAAAATGGACGTACAAGAGATAAATGAAGCTGTAAGAAGCCAAGAAGCAGATTACAATGAACTAAGACAAATATTCACCAATATCAAGAAAGACACAGCATCAAGAAAGACTCAAAAATATATCACGGAGAGAAAAACTCGACTCACGGAAGTGTTTACTAGAACGTCCAAAAACCATTCACGACTACAAGACCAAGATGTGTTGTGTGATCACAAATACATCACTACCAACTACTTTGGGTCGATCAAAACACTGTATACGCAGGCTATTGAATACCTGTCAAAGTGTGAGAAAAGACTACAGGTAGTAAACCAACTATATGAGCCAGAAGATTTACAACCCGAGGAGGAACGAGGCATTAGCTCACCTAAACTATTTATTCAACTATTTCGAATTAATCAGATTCAGAAAAAGTTACAGTCGGCGACTCAATTAAGTACTGAAGAGAAAACAAGTTGGTACTTAGAATCTGTAATGACTACTTTGCAAAAACAATGGCAAGAAATAGAAGAAACACATGTACTCATTCTAATGGAGGATAGTACGTTGGAACACAGCTATTTTCAAGAGAATATGTTCGAGAGAACGCAAACGGAATTCGACCTTGTGATGGAAAAATTATTCGGGATGATAGGTCAAAAATCGACACACAACAATCATAGAACGTCGGTTAAGTTACCACAAATAATAATTCCAACATTCAGTGGAAGTTATGAGTCATGGAATTCCTTTTATGACTTATTCTTGAAAATAATACACGAAGATAAATCGTTGAGTGACACAGAAAAAATGCAGTATTTAAAAACACATGTTCGAGGTGACGCTGCTAAGCTGATCAAGCATTTAACAGTGTGTGACGCAAATTACATAATTGCATGGAATTTGTTGACAAGACGATACAAAAATGAAAGACTAATCATTACTAAGCATATTGATAATATTCTAAGTATGTCGAAAATAAAGAGAAGTAATGCCGCAAACTTAAAAAATCTCCATGATACGTTCAACGAAAACCTAGAAGCGCTAAAGAGTCAAAACATCGACATTTCAACTTGGGACCCTGTTTTGACAAGAATACTTAGTAGAATATGGGACTCAGAAACTGATGAAAAATACGAACATCAACTAATAGAGCCTAATAAAGTACAAGAATTTTCGGCAATGATGCAATTCTTAGAAAAAAGGTTTAAGTGTCTGGAAACTTCAAGCACTCTGAGGGAAGAAGCGTTTACTCACAGATCGCGCCATGAGTCATCAAATTCAACTACCAAACAAGTAGATCAATGTGTATGCTGGTTTTGCCAAAGTCGCGAACACAGCATTTACCAATGTGCTGGTTTTAAAACGCTATCAGTACAAGAACGCAATAACATCGTAAACGAAAAACAGAAGTGCAAAAACTGTTTGACTCATGAAACGTCGGTAAAATGTCACAGTGAGAAAAGTTGTGGATACTGTGGAAAAAGAGGTCATCATTCCTATTTACATCATCATAACAATAATGCTAATACAAGGCACGCAAAAAGTGAGCCAAACAAGGAAGATTTGTCGACCCCGTCTACAAGTAAATCCATGAAAAAGACTGTGTCTAATATGTCTACTATTAACAAAACGAATATACCAAAAACCACACTACTAGCGACGGCCTTAATAAAAGCTCACTCGTCTGACGGGACATCGCATTTACTAAGGGTTTTATGTGATCAAGGTTCTGAGGCATCATTTTGTACAGAAGAAGTTGCCCAACTATTGGCATACCCGCGCATTAAGATACATACTGAAGTGATTGGGATTGCTGACGAAAAACCTAAAACATCGAAAAACTCTGTCAATGTCACGCTACAGCCAAGATTTCCGAGCGAATATAGGTTACCAGTCACACTTATAATACTACCAAAACTAACTGGCTGTTTACCAGAGAAAAATGTACCAGAACTAAAATCGGATTGTTTACAAAACAAACTATTTGCCGATCCTACATACTACAAAAGAGGCCCAATAGATATAATATTGGGGGCTCAAGAATATAGCAACTTACTACTAAACGGATTACACAAGATGCAAGACGGAATCATTGCTCAAAATACCGAATTTGGGTGGATTTTATCCGGCATTTGTGGCGATACGACCAATACTAATACAGTTATCAGTATGATGACACGGACTACAGAAGTTCAGCAACTAAACAAGTTTTGGGAATTAGAAGAAATTCCAGAAGAATACCAAGTAACTAACGAGGATCAGGCTTGTGAAAACTATTACCAAAAAACGACTATAAGAAATCCAGATGGGACATACACAGTGAAACTTCCATTCAAGAACCAAAGCGTAGAGTATGGGAACTCGCGCAAAAAAGCTATTGCAAGACTATTACAATTAGAACGGAAGTTCGACAAGGATGAAAACTTACGGAAAAAATACCAAGACTTTCTCAATGAGTACTTAGAAATGGGCCACATGAGGAAAGTATCTAGTACTGACTATTACCACGGAAAATATTATATACCACATCAACCAGTTATTAGAGAAGATTCACTAACTACTAAGCTACGAGTAGTATTTGATGCGTCGAGCAAGTCAAGTACTAACATAAGTCTAAACGATAATATGTTTACGGGACCAAGACTACAGCAAGAATTAGCAGTTATACTGTTACGTTGGCGTAAACACAAGATAGCATTTATGGCGGACATCGAAAAAATGTACCGATACATAAATATTGACAAAGAAGACTACACCTACCAACGAATACTATGGAGGAATTCACCGAAACATATGATCGACGAATACGAATTAACTACTGTTACGTATGGAACTGCAGCTGCCCCATACTTAGCTATTAAGACGCTACAACAACTAGCTGCAGATGAAGAAGCAAACTACCCAATAGCCAGCCAAAGAACTCTCCAGGACTTCTACGTGGACGATATTTTGTCAGGAGATACGAATGTTGAGGCAGCAAAAAAATTGCAAGAAAACTTAATAAATATGCTACGAAAAGGCGGATTCAAACTACGCAAATGGTCGTCTAACAGTGCTGAATTGTTAGAAAATATACCTAACGAAGACAAAGACGACAAAGTGACGAAAATACCGCTAGATGAAACTAGAAAATCCTTAGGGGTATTATGGTCACCGTTAGAGGATAGTTTCTGGTTTCAGATTACTATTAATGAAAATGAAAAACCAACAAAACGATTTATTTTATCGGAAATCGCTAAGATATTTGATCCTCTGGGTTGGTTAGCACCTGTCGTCATAAACATGAAACTCATGATTCAGGAACTTTGGACAAATGGCACAGAGTGGGATCAGCCCGTAGAGGAAACTATTAAAACAAGGTGGATTGAATTACAAAAACAACTTAAGACTATTGAGAAGATTTCCATCCCAAGATGGTGTCATTTTTCAAATAAATCGAGGGTCGAGCTGCATGGGTTCAGTGATGCTTCGGAAAAAGCGTACGGTGCAGTGATATACTGTCGAATACAAAATAACAACACAGTTAACGTAACCCTGTTGCAAGCTAAGTCGAAGGTAGCGCCAAAAAAGCAGAAAACTACATTACCAAAGTTGGAGTTATGTGCAGCACTATTATTAACCCAACTGATGGAAAAAGTGATTACTGGAATGGAAATGCAAATCGCGAATATTTATTGTTGGACGGACTCCATGATTACTCTCGGTTGGATCAAGGGTGAAGCTGAGCGATGGAAGACGTTCGTAGCTAATAGGGTATCTGAAATACAAAGAACATTACCAGAAGCAAAATGGAGTTATGTAAATACATTACAAAATCCAGCTGACCTAATTACAAGAGGCATTGCACCAAATAAATTACAAAACCTATCACAATGGTGGAATGGACCAGAGTGGTTAAAAAGTGATAACATGCCTAGTACGAAAACTATACCAGAGATATGTGAGGAGATTAAACGATGTTATCATATAACTATTATACCAAAAAACGAAATCTGGATAAGATTTTCAAGCTTCAAAAGGATGATACGAGTGCTATCATATTGCTACAGATTCGTGAATAAACAAGAATACAAAAAACCATTAAGTTGTAAGGAAATTAATTCAACAACTAAAAAACTCCTCCGCTTAGTGCAACAAGAAGTATTCGCTGAGGAGTACAAATCAATTAAAGCCGGACAATCATTGAAGAAAGGAAACAGGTTGTCATGCCTAGATCCGTTTATTGATAATGAGGGCTTACTGCGAGTGGGAGGAAGACTTCAAAACTCCAGTCTACCGTACGATCAAAAACACCCAATTCTGTTATCTCATGACCATCATGTAACATCAATCATAATTCGTGATGCTCATTTAACCACATTACATGGAGGTAATAGTATGACCTTGGCGTATATAAGACAGAAATATTGGATACTTGGAGGGAAGCGAGCAGTGAAAAGTAGCATTAGAAAATGTGTAAAGTGTACTAGATACAGATCATCCACCGCCTCACAAAAAATGGGCTCATTACCAAAACCAAGAGTGACGGAATCGTACCCATTCAGTCACACAGGTGTGGATTATGCTGGACCAATATCAGTGAGAACAATGAAAGGAAGGGGTCATAAATCTTACAAAGGCTACATTGCGATATTTGTTTGCTTATCCACGAAAGCAGTACATTTGGAGCTGGTAGGCGACTTATCAGCAGAAACGTTTATAGCAGCACTACGGAGGTTTATGGCACGCAGAGGACCAGTATCACACATGTATAGTGATAACGCGACGAACTTCGTAGGCACTGCCAATTACTTGTATAAAGAAATGTTAGACATAACCCAGTCTGACGACTTTCAAAACACATTGACTAATATTGGAACACAATGGCACTTTATTCCGCCATCATCTCCCCACTTCGGAGGGATTTGGGAAGCAGGAGTAAAATCTATGAAACACCATTTACGTAGAGTGATAGGAGAGCAGACACTAACTTACGAAGAAATGAGCACGTTCTTACACCAAACTGAAGCATGTTTAAACTCAAGACCATTATGTGCACTAAGTGAAGATATAAACGATAATATCGTGTTAACACCAAGTCATTTTCTAATAGGAAGAGAAGCGGTAGGGGTACCAGACCCACTATCGGAAACTAATACAGATCACATAAACAGATGGAAACAGATCCAAAAAATGAAAAAAGATTTCTGGGGAAGCTGGACTAAAGATTATTTACACCAACTTCAACAAAGGTACAAATGGAAAACTAATCAAGAAAACTTGTCGGTTGGAACTCTAGTAATTATAAAAGATGAAAAAGTTTCTCCCAGCAAATGGCCACTTGCAAAAATAAAAGAAATACATACGGGTAACGACGACTTATCCCGAGTAGTGACACTTCAAAAATCGTCAGGAACAACTCAAAAACGATCAATTCATACATTAATACCATTGCCAGTTGAAACAAAGACGTGTAGTAGTAGTAATGAAACAAAGCAGTCGATACAAACAAATACCGTTACAATCCTAAGAAAAAACAAAACTAATCAACCCAAACGATGTAATAAAATATCTAAATGGTTCACGTTGCTATTCATCATGTTACAAATATTGGGTTCAGCAAAATCGACTACAACGACATACTCTGTAAAAACGGTACCACCTGGATTTTATGTCGAAAAAATAGGAACAGCAAGCATTGACAGAGGAATATTTAGGATAGAAATAAATTATGAAAAACAACACCTAGAGCAAGACCTTGTCAAAATAAAAACAATGACGTCACAATTCAGTCAACTATGTACAAATGCAGAACAAATAACAACTTCTGGATTTTGCAAACAATTACAACACCATTTGTTAGAAGAAGCATCAAAATTTGAGCGAACTAAAGAATACTTGACAACAGTGAACCAGATTAGGAAGAAAAGGGGAATATGGGGAGAATTACTAACTGCTGTCTTCGGAGTGAATGATGAGGTATACCGAGATATAGACACATTAAATTTAAACCAAAAAAAATTAATTGAAGCTGCCAACCATCAAACCAAATTCATGATATCAACAATCTCACAAGTAAACAAAACTGAAGAAAGAATAAAACAGAAACTTATAGGATTTCAAACTAAATTAAACCAAGTCATAGGTTACATCGAGAGTAACAACCATTGGTTCAGTGACGTCGACCACAACAGTGTAAACATACGTATTATGCAGACTTACCAATTAGCATATAATTACATGGAAGAAATCATGGATCATTACAACGGGCTATTAGAGATATACTTAACCAAGGCGACAGTATATAGTGTTTTAACACCAAAGAACGTCACTGACTTGATATCATCAGCAAACAAAAAATTACCATCTAAACTAAGAATTGTTCAACAACAGTTACTAGACACCAAGATATATGAGAACAAGACTCATATCAAAGTATACGCCTATTTTCCTATACAAGAGATAACTAAATACACTTTAATGTATGTTACACCAGTCCCAAAGATAAACTCTGACAAGTCTGCCCAAAGTATAGAAGTACCTAAAGCATACATAGGGTTAGATTACAACAACGAAATGTATTTTGACTTGAACTATGATGAGTTCAAACGATGTTTAGAATGGACCAACCATTTTATTTGCTTTCCTGGGGCCGTGAAAAACATGCAATTAAAAGAAAATTGCATTGTAAATCAACTATTCAAAAACCAGACACATACGAAATGTCCTACTAAAACATATCATCTATCTAATAAAATAATATGGAAACAACTTTACATGCCAAACACTTGGTTATTCATTGTAAGAGATCGGGTTACGACGTCAATACTTTGTGATGGACAAAGAGAAGAATTCGAGCTTCAAAATGTTGGCGTAATAAGAATCGCAGATAACTGCATTATTAAAACAACTAACAACATATTAACTGCCAAAAGAATTGTTTCAGTACCGATTGTAACATCTTACTCAAAACAAATAGACTTTCCCATAGTAGCGCACATGGTGACTAAATCCATACTAAACATTACCAAAGAAGAAGAAGTCGTAGATCACTCAAAGGAGATTTTTCAGAATCTAGTAGATCAAGAAAAAGCGTTACAAACCGAATTAGATAGTACTATTTGGAATCAAATCAGTTCTCACGCATACCTAACTAGTGCGATATCGTGTCTAATTATGTTTTTAATCTTTTTGTTTTTAGTTTGCTACGGCCCAGCAATACTGAGGTGGATTGGAGCCACGGTGCAGCGCAAGACCAGAAGGACAAGTCCCGAGCCAGCGAACCAACCAGCAAGAGAATCAAACTCGCTTGCCGCCAAAAAGACTACTACGAGAATAACAACAGGCCAACCAACTACCACAACGGGACCTATGTACAGTTTACCACATCAACATGAAACGATTGAATTATACCAACTGGAGCATAGGTCCTGAGAGGCGCCAGAATGTTCAACCATGAACATACTATCGATACACGGGCCAACAACAGCATCACAGCGTCAGCATTAAGAGCGACATACATACGGTCCACGCGCCGGCAACACCAGCACACCGTCAGCACTCAGAGGTGGCCTACTGAGATCTTTGCTTCATCGGCTCGATACACACACGACACACATGCAAATAGGCATCAATGTGTATTTACCATAAAAATTGTATATAATTAAGTTAATTATTGTAATAAATTAGTCATCAAGCTGGAGTCGAGTGTGATTCATCTCCTTACTTCCTCTTACTGTGGCCAAGACACCTTTAGCCATCATCGATCCTATGAGTCTGTGGGATCGGCAGTGAGAAAACCATTTCCTGTGTACATTGCACGACGTACACAAAACCCTCTTCCTACCCAAACTCCGTCTGTTACCGTAGGTCTCCTTGTGACAGACTTCCCTCTCGCATAACCAACGTAACCTACGTTTGGTGTGGTTTGTATGGTAGGCTAGGGCGTTAGGATAACTTTTATTAGGGTGCTAGGTAGGTAATTACTATAGGGCTAGGATAACTAGGATACTAGGTAGTTACTGTAGGGCTAGGTTTGGCATTACTTGGGCTGTAGGCACTGATCCAGGCTCAATTGTCTCAAACGTAGTCACATCGTACGCACTTGGAGTAACGGCCGTATTAAGCTGTAAGTCCCGGTGTGTACAAGTACCTACACCCATATTTTTTCATTAATTATGTTGAAGTCTGATAGGGGCGAGCCTATCAACCGGGCACAAATCTAAACTCCGTGGTTGCTTCTGAGAAATTCCTGATGGTAAAGCTCAATGACACTTTGCTCGACCTATAAATCGAACCAAGGACCTCATGCTTACCTTGAGGGGATGGGGCCGAATCTTGCGGAGAACCAGTTTGGTTTCCGCAAGGGGCGCTCTACAGTGGACGCCATCATGCGTGTGAGAGCCCTCACGACGGGGGATGCGATATCCCGGGGCGGGGTTGTTTTGGCGGTGTCTCTCGACATCGCCAACGCTTTCAACTCCCTGCCCTGGAGCTGCATCAGGGAGGCACTCCGGTATCACCGGGTGCCGACCTACCTCCGTCGTGTGGTCGGGGACTATTTGACGGACAGGGCCGTCATCTACCCCAGTCGCTGCGGAGATTGGAACCGGCGAGAGATGTCGTGCGGTGTCCCACAGGGATCGGTTCTGGGACCGCCCCTGTGGAACATCGGCTACGACTGGGTGCTGCGCGCGGACCTCCCAAGTGGTGTCAGCGTCGTCTGCTACGCAGACGACACCCTGGTGCTGGCACAGGGGAGGTCGCACGAGGCGGCGGCCGACAATATGACACGCGGGGTTGCGATAGTCGTTGAGAGGATCCGGCAACTGGGTCTCGAGGTGGCATTGCACAAGTCCGAGGCCATGTGCTTTCATGGGCCTCGGAATGCGCCACCGTCGGGATCCACACTGACGGTAGGAGGGGTATCCATCGGCGTCGAGTCGACGTTGAAGTACCTAGGACTCGTCCTCGACAGCCGGTGGAACTTCGTGGAGCATTTCCGACGTTTGGCCCCCAGGCTGGAACGTACAGGGGCTGCCTTCAGGCGGCTCCTGCCCAACCTTGGGGGGCCGAACGCCTCCTGCCGCAGGCTCTACGCGGGAGTCGTGCGGTCCATGGCCCTCTACGGGGCCCCAGTGTGGGCGCGTTCGTTGAAGCGGCGTGCCGCTCATCATCTGAACGCGCCCCAAAAAGTGGTGGCCGTAAAGATGGTCCGTGGGTACCGCACGATCTCTCGCGAGGCGGCGGGCCTGCTTGCCGGATTGCCGCCGTGGGATCTGGAGGCGATAGTCCTCGCGCGCCTGCATGAGTGGCGCGCGGAGGTACTACGCCGGGGGGAAACTCCGCTGCCGCGGCAAATTGCCGCTCAGCGGACTGACCTCCGGCGCGATCTCATGGCGACATGGAGAGAGCGACTTTCGCAACCCCGTGCAGGGCACGCCACGATAGTGGCGGTAAGTCCCCTCTTTGAGGAGTGGCTGGAGAGGCGCCACGGCGTCCTCACCTTCCGCCTGACGCAGGTCCTCACCGGACACGGATGTTTCGGGAGGTACCTGCACCGAATCGGGCGGGAGGAATCGCCCGGGTGTCTCCACTGCGAGGATCGACCGGAGGACACGGTGGAGCACACGGTGGAGCACACGGTGGAAGTCTGCCCTGCGTGGGCGGAGCTCCGCCGTGTCCTCGTGGCGGCGATCGGCGGCGGCGACCTCTCGCGTCCGGCCCTGGTTCAATCCATGGTCCGGAGCGAGACGGAATGGGAAGCCGTCGCCTCCTTCTGCGAAGCAGTCATGCTAGCGAAGGAGGTGGCGGAACGAGAGAGGGAGAGATCCTCACTTCCCGGCCGCCGTGGGAGACGCAACGGGCGTCGGGGGCCACGTGGTGGCTACCGGCCACCGTAGATGCGGGCCTGTGGACGGCTGGCTATGGGCTAGCTAGCCGTCCGGCCGTCTAACGACGACGACAGGCCGTGTCGACGGCGCGTTCGTGTTCCACGCGCGCCTCAAAGAGATGTCAGCAAAAAGAGAGGGGCCCGCAAGGGCCGAAGCCTGCCGGGGTTGCGGGCCTGTTCGAAAGAGATACCGCGGCCCCGGAACGTAATAGGCGAGGAAGGAACATGGATGGTTTTTAGTCAGTAAGAGTCTGACACTCCCTCCCGCTCCGCCCAGAGTGGGGGGGGTCATTTGATGATTTCCCATCCTTAAAAAAAAAAAAAAAAAGGACCTCATGCTTGTTTGCAACCATTAGACCAACATTATGTGATTCATTATAAAATATATGAAGACGGGTATTTATCGCGAATTTACCTTTAATTTAAGCCCGACTTTTCGACCGGATTGCACCAGCCGTGGTCACGGAGAGACTGAAGTGTTGGAGGTACGGCCACAGCAAAGAGAAGGCGTTTATTCAACTACCATCACTTTGATCTTCATAAATGTTAATTAGGGCCGGATCACACTAGGACAGCACACTACAAAACCGTGTGCGTATATTGAGGCGATTTCACTTGACGAGTACACTTGACCACAAAGACCGACTGTCCGTGACCGTGTTATGTGATTCAGTAATAAGAAATGTGTACCTACGCTTTTGTTAGAAAGGTGTATGACCTTATCATCGTCATCAGCCTAGCCTTTTCCCTACTATATTGGGGTCGGCTTCCAGTCTAACCGGATGCAGCTGAATACCAGTATTTTACATTAAGCAACTGCCTATCTGACCTCCACAACCCAGTTAGTACTGGGTAACACGATACTCCTTGGTAAGACTGGTTGTCAGACTATGTGGGCCATTGACTACCTGTAACGACTGTCAAAGATGGACAAATGACAGCTGAGACCAACAGCTTAACGTGTTTTCCGAGGCACGGAGGAAACTTGGTATATAAGGGTGGTCACCCATCCACAGACCAACCTAGGCAAGCACGGCTTAACCCAAAGATCGGCCCGTGCGGCTGTTATTATGGGTACTCCCTTGATTCTCCTAAATTTTTTTGTCCGAAAATCATTATCCATAACACGTTTGCTATAAACTTCATTAACCATAATGTTCAAAACACCGAAATTATGTTTTACATAACTAACTTTACTTCTAATACTATTTTGTCATAATATCGAATACTATAATAATTGAATCTCCTAATTTTACATGACATAAAGTCGTATGTCCTAAGTATTGTATCACATAATGTGTATGATTCCGAATGGTCATTTATAAATTGTTAATCGCTAAAAAAAACCCTAAGAGTTAGGTTTTAGTAACAGAAACGAATTGCTGTAAATCCGACTCCACGCAGTCTTGTCTGCCCTACCCCAAGAGTGTTATTTAAAATCGCCTAGGCGCGGAGGGGCGAGGCGGGCCGCGAGTTGAGGAGCAGGTGGTTGTAACACTCCCCGCCGCGGCTGAGGCTGGCCGGCGAAGCCGGCCAGCAAGCCGAAGCTGCGGTGGTGAGCGTTAAACCCATCTGCGACGATAAGCTCGCGTGAGGCCGCCGGAGCCCCGCAGCACCGGAGCCGTGACAGAAACCATGCCTGCTGCACGATGCTTGCTCGTTTGCATGCTACATGCTTGCTTGCATACTGTATGCTTGCATGCTGCACGCTTGCTTGCATGCTGCATGTTTGCCCGTTGCATGCTTGCTTGCTGCATGCTTGCTTGCTTGCTGTATGCTTGCCGCATGCTTGCTACATGCGTGCTGCATGTTTGCTGCATGGTTGCTTGAATTACATGCGTGTTGCATGCTTGCTGCATGCTACATACGATTAAATATTTACTTAATATTTTTTTTTTTTTTTTTTTTTTTGGAATGGGCATCTCGCAGTTCAGTCTGAGAAGACTGGCTTCTGCTTAACCGGGCAAGTCCTGTGGATGCCTTGAATTTAAGGCCTCCAGCCAGGACGAAAATAACTAAAAACTAAGCGACAGCGCTCTAAGGGCACCCCCTGTGGGGTACGAACCTCGGCTTAGGGCGTCGCTGGGGGCAGCAAAGGGACAGGCTGGATCTGATTGTCATTATTTAGGGACTGATTTGTTACTACAGGCTCAGCATCGCGGGCTGGCTCGAGCAAGGGTCGGGGAGGGATTGAACGGGGATTTCGCGCCGGACCTCTGGGGCGAGGTCGGTAGGTTTTCGGTTTGTATCTGTAAGCTCTACGAACTGTACTGGTATCTTTCCTACTCTCTTGCAAGATAGTGATCGGATCGTCGGGGGCGACTAGGGTGTGACGCGGACGTTGGACGGAGCTAATACGCGATGGGTCGTACCGGGCGGCCGATGCGATTAGGGGATTCCTATGCTTAATAGCAGAGTCGAAGTAACGCTTGGAAAGGCGTTTCATGAACTGCTTAACGGTGGGGATTCTAAGGTCTACGTGAAGACTATCGTTACGGACGTAAGGGGGGGCACCGGTGGGCACGCCACGATAGTGGCGGTAAGTCCCCTCTTTGAGGAGTGGCTGGAGAGGCGCCACGGCGTCCTCACCTTCCGCCTGACGCAGGTCCTCACCGGACACGGATGTTTCGGGAGGTACCTGCACCGAATCGGGCGGGAGGAATCGCCCGGGTGTCTCCACTGCGAGGATCGACCGGAGGACACGGTGGAGCACACGGTGGAAGTCTGCCCTGCGTGGGCGGAGCTCCGCCGTGTCCTCGTGGCGGCGATCGGCGGCGGCGACCTCTCGCGGCCCTGGTTCAATCCATGGTCCGGAGCGAGACGGAATGGGAAGCCGTCGCCTCCTTCTGCGAAGCAGTCATGCTAGCGAAGGAGGTGGCGGAACGAGAGAGGGAGAGATCCTCTCTTCCCGGCCGCCGCGGGAGACGCAACGGGCGTCGGGGGCCACGTGGTGGCTACCGGCCACCGTAGATGCGGGCCTGTGGACGGCTGGCTATGGGCTAGCTAGCCGTCCGGCCGTCTAACGACGACGACAGGCCGTGTCGACGGCGCGTTCGTGTTCCACGCGCGCCTCAAAGAGATGTCAGCAAAAAGAGAGGGGCCCGCAAGGGCCGAAGCCTGCCGGGGTTGCGGGCCTGTTCGAAAGAGATACCGCGGCCCCGGAACGTAAAAGGCGAGGAAGGAACATGGATGGTTTTTAGTCAGTAAGAGTCTGACACTCCCTCCCGCTCCGCCCAGAGTGGGGGGGGTCATTTGATGATTTCCCATCCATAAAAAAAAAAAAAAAAAAAAAGGGGGGGCACCGGTGATCTTACGGAGAAATCGGTTCTGCAAGGTCTGCATCGTGTGGATATGACGCGGGTGGGCATGCGCGAATACTATGCAAGCATAGGTCATGATGGGACGGATGACTGCGGTGAAAAGACGCAATTTGCACTTGAGTGACAATTTGCTCTTCCTAGTGATCATGAAGTGGAGCCGGCCCATAGCAAAGGCAGCCCGGTCACGAGCTGCTTTGATGTGGGCCTTGAACGACTATTTACTTAAAATAGGACTTATGACTTTTATTGAAAACGATTTTATGTCTTTTGTATATTATTGATTGTAATACTTATGACAAAAGGATGTAGGGCTTATTATATTTAGGCGTTTCAACTTTATGGCATATGATATTATGTGATTTAAAGTTCGGGTAAATTACCATTCGGACGAATGATGATTATGACAAAAACAATTATGTAATTTTAGATTATGGATTAAAAAGTTAGGTAATACGATAGAGAACCGTTATTATGCGGCCACGAGCTACTCCTTAAGGTGTATGACCTATCATATTTGTAAAACGTAGTGCTTGGCGCTATGGTGACCTAACACTCCTTTCTAGTATTAATAGGGTATGGTTTATGGTAAAAGTTGAAGTCTTGGATTGTAAGAGAGATAGCTATATATTAAATCACTACAACACTTAATTACAAGACAATGGTAATGGTAATGGTTTTGGTAATGGTAATGGTTTTTGAGTACGCGGTGTCTCTAGTGAGATCTGAACACGAACTGGCCCACATTTTGGTGGACGAGCGAACGTGCATACTTGCATTCGATGCAATTATGCATTTTCGCTTAGTGTTCGATTTAAACTCGAACATATTCCCGAGAGCGAGAAGAAATGCGGGATTATAGCTAAAAACTAGGCTGTAATACTAAATGGTGTACACAAAATTATAAACTACTTTAACACATTCACCTAGTAATCTTAACTGGTAAGTATAAAAAATAAACAGTAAAAATATCAAGTATAAACAAGTAAAGGCAAAAACGTAATGGCTTATTGATCTACTTAAATTATTAGAAGTTACACTATTGAATCTTCCACTGTAAAGGCAATATTTTGATTGCCTGTGTTCGTTATTTTGCCTCTTTTGGTCGCACTGTAGTTCGCGCTAGGCCAGCGTTTGGCATAATTGTGTAAACGAAAACCGACTTCACTTTTATCATTTAGATCACTGGCACTGAGCACTTCACTATACGATTCGTGTCTTTTGGTTGGTTTTGGTGCCAGCGGAGCAGCTGCCAATTCCTGTTGGCAGCAGCTCTCGCTGCGACGTTGAGGTCTCGGGGGCGGTGGTGTTACCGTGGTCTGCCGCCGGTGAGATCCTCCGCCACGGTGTCCAGCTGCGGCCTTTCGGCACAGGCGACATCGCCCGGTCTGCCACAACCAGACTGCTGCTACGCACAGAGCGATCGACATCAGCACGTAACATATTACGTATTGGTGGATGTCATGCGGTGATATATAATCTTCTATTTCCGAGTCGCTTTTCTTCAGTTTCTCTATCGCCTCCCCCAGATTGGTCATGGATATTGTAAGGTTTCCGTCATCAGCCTGTTTTTCGTCAGGGATTTTGATGTTAATCAAATGGTTAATTTGATCGAATTCTGGTATGTATATGGTTGGTGTGATGTTCATTTGGTTGGACTGATGACGTATTGAATATAATGAGAAGTCCTTTCCTTTGATGACGCACTCTTGACCTATGCTAATGACCCCGGCTTGGCTCAGCTGACGAATTGTTACACGGTCACCGCATATTATTTTTATTGTGTACGTGTCACAACAAAAGTAAAAGTGCTGAGAAGTCAAATGTAATTCAAGCCATATGTTAGTGCAGTTGTTTTTCTCTAGCTTACATTTATTTGTAGCCGGGTTCTTGTCACAAAAACTTTCGTCATTTTGCAGGTCTGTTATTGGTTTTAGCAGCTGACAGATGTAGGTAGTTCCATGGTGTAGACACGCCGTTAGTTGCTGAAGAAGGAGTCCTTCTTCAGGTTGACGGCTACGTATTCGGAGACTGGTATGATTGTGGTCTTCATGGTGTTTGTTTGGTGTGGTACGGGTATTATCTTGTACAATTTGAAACTTTCTCTGGATACTAATGGAAAAGTAACTTCAATTATGACAAACTTTTGAGTCGCTCTGGCTTTGACTTTCAGTAGTTTGTAAAGATACTGAAGATCAGTGTCTATATTCGCGATTGGTAGTGTGAGTTCGCTTGGTATTTGGCCATATATGGTTTGCAGCTCACGTTTAAGTTGCGTTGGTGGCAGTAAATGTATACTAATTTGGCCGTGGTAGATGTCAGTTAGTGTATCGAGCAACGTGTTTTGAAGTCGTCTTAATCCTTGCAGCAAGTTGTTTCCAGATATGGCTGACAATGTGAAGTCACTGACGTACGAAATATTTTGTATTTCGCGTTGGAGAGTGCTTGCGTTTTCTTGCAAATTTAAAAGCTTCCTGGTTATTAATTTGTGCTGCTTATTTACAGTGCTCTCCATCCTCTTCATAAGGTTGAACTCTGCTTCGATTACGGATGTTTGGTTTTTCCATAAATTAGAAAGGTGTTTCTCATTGCGATGTATGGTTTCAATGTCCTTTTCATACTGATCAGCGAAACGTGAGTCCAACACACCGAATAAGTCATTCGCTAGATATCCGACTCCGTCGATAAGGCCTCGTCGGCGCCGACTCGTCTTCCCTGCGCGCCGCTGTCTGGCGTGGATATCAAAATGCTGTGTTAGCAAAAGTTCATTGTAGTATTCGAGTTCCTGATAATCGTGTCGGGCTTGCTGTACGATCGTATTACAATGGCTTTGTGTTTCAATGGTTGCGCATAATTGTTCTTGATAATTTATTATTTTATTATAGGTAGTTATGCCCGTCCAATAAGGTCCCATGTCGTAGTACATGACTAATGTCCACTTATCCCTGATTAATTGGACCTTTGATATGGGGTCAAAATAAAGCGTCTGGTTGTTTGGGAGTGGTTTGACATCGTGTAAGCCGTAAGATGGAAAAATCAGCATGAAAAAACTCAGTAATACAGTTGCTACAGTTGCGATTTTTGATCTCGGTTTTCTTTTCCTTTCCGTCCATTTGGTTGTTGGCTTTATATCTGGTTTTGATGTCGCTACATTATTCTGGTTTACGGGCAGAACGGAGAGTTTCACGATAGGGCGTTTCATGACTCCATTTTTGGTTTTTAATGAAACTGCTCTAGTAAGGCCATCATTCCCTGGATGTGTATCGACTACACGTCCAAGAGCCCATTTTCCTGGAGGCAGATTTTCATCATGAATGACCACTAGATCTCCAATATCGATGTTTTTTTGTGGTTCCATCCATTTGCTTCTTGATGAGAGTTGTACCAAGTATTCAGCCTTCCAACGTTTCCAAAGATCTTGGAATAATTTGCTGGTTAGATGCCATCTGGTTCTAGCATCTTGCTCTGTTTCTATTACAGTTGTTCCTGGTCTTCCTGATAAGAAATGAGCTGGTGTTAGGAAATTTACGTCGTCAGGATCCTCGGATATTGCGCAAAGAGGTCGCGAGTTGAGGCACGCTTCTAGTCTAGCTAACAACGTGGTGTACTCCTCAAAAGTTAGTCTTTGCTGACCGATAACTCTCTTGAGATGATGTTTCAGACTGCGCACTGCTCGCTCCCATAGACCGCCGGCATTAGGCCAGCTAGGTACATTAAAATGCCATTCTATGCCCATCTCTGTTATCTCGGTCATGAAACTTTCACTGAATCTTTGGTGAAGCTGGTTAAATTCTTCCTGTATCATTCTGTTTGCTCCCACAAAGTTAGTGCCGTTGTCACTGTACATGTGTTGTGGTGCCCCTTTTCTAGCTGCCAATCTGGTTAGAGCTGCCAAAAAAGCGGAGCTGCTCATGTCTGACACGAGTTCTAGGTGAACCGCTTTCGTGACCATACATACAAAGACTGCAATGTATCCTTTTGTGGTTTTGATTCCCCGTCCTTTATTTGCTTTGACCTCTACAAAGCCTGTGTAATCTACGCCGCAGTGATAAAATGCATGTTCTGGATTCACTCTTGGTTCTGGTAAATCTCCCATTAGCTGGTGCTGCCGTATGGGATTTTGTTTTCTGCATATGACACATCTTCTTATAAACTTTTTTGTGGCCATATATCCGCCGATAATCCAGTACTGTTGTCGTAGATTTGCTAATGTCAAACGCGCTCCACCATGGAAGGTCAGTTTATGAGCTTGATCGATGACTAATGTGGTTAGCTGATGATCGTGTGGTAAGATGATGGGATGTTTCATCTCTGGACTCATGTTGGCGTTTTCCAATCTGCCGCCCACACGTAAAATTCCGTGTTCATCTATGGTTGGGTTCAAGCTCAAAATCCTACTTTTGGAGTGCACTCTTCCGTTTTTGTTTATTGAATGTAGGTCATTTGCAAATTCTGCCTGCTGTACATTTTTAATTATCAGCTGTTTGGCGCGACGAAGCTCGTGTAGTTCGAGGTAGGGCGGGTGACCTTGTTTGTTAGAGTTAGGCAATCGTAGTATCCACGCAAAAATACGTATGATTTTTGTAATGGTGCTGTGTTTCATTAGCAATTGCTTAACAATTGCGGTAGTCAGCGATTCTGTTGGTTGTTCAATGACTACCGCGTTGGTTTGTTTGGAAATAGACGACTTAACTTCTAAATTCGTCTCATAACTGTTATGATGGTTTTCTTGGTTTGTGTATGATGGCAGCCATGACGGCCCTTGCCACCATAACTTGTGATCTTTGAGTTGCCTGACAGTCAAACCGCGACTTGCGCAGTCCGCTGGATTATCCGTCGTCTTCACATATTGCCAATGTTTAGATGGTATGGTTTTGGTGATTGTTACTACTCGATTTGCTACGAATGGTTTCCATCGGGCTGGATTTCCTTGTATCCATCCTAGTACAGCAGTTGAATCAGTCCAGCAGTAGACATCCGTGGGGTAATCTGATAAGCAGCTTCTGATTTTTTGCATTAGCTGAGCTAGCAGATGAGCGCCCATTAACTCTAGTCTTGGTATAGATAAGACTTTGCTTATTGGTGCCAACCTGGCCTTCCCGGCAACTAATGTGATGGTTGTCCCCTCTGTGGTTATTACCTTGCAATAGATTACACAAGCGTATGCCTTATTCGAGGCATCGCAGAATCCGAACAATTCTATCTTTTGGTTTTTTCCCATTCCTAACCATCTGTTGACTTCTATGTTGCTGATGTCAGGAAGTTCCTGCTTTAATTTACTCCATTCCGAGTTCAATGCCTCTGGCAGGGTGTCATCCCATTTTATGTTAGACAACCATACATTTTGAAACAATAGTTTCATGGTAGTGCTCAAGGGGGTTAACCACCCTAATGGGTCGAACAGCTTGGAAATGTCCGAAAGTAGGGCTCTTTTGGTAATAGTTGCAGATGATTCGGGTTCTATTTTGGAGTTGAATGTAAAATTATCTTTCTGTGGATTCCAACGTAGACCCAATGTTTTGATTGAATGTCGCCCTCCGCAAAAATCATCCATATAGAAACTTTCTTCCAATTCTTTTGCAGCGTCAGGAAATTTTTGTCTTTCATCGGATGCTAGTTGCTTTAAGCACATCATTGCTAAGAAGCCCGCTGGTTTGGTCCCGTATGTTAGTGTGACGAGTTGATATGATTGAATAGGTTGGTTTTTTGATTCTCGCCACAGTACTTTTTGGTAAACTTGATCCTCTTGGTGCACTCGGATCATTCTGTACATTTTTTCGATATCGGAAGTATACACAAATTGAAATTGTCTCCATTTCAGGATAAGCTCTTGGAGATCCTTTTGTATATTTGGACCCCGGTACATGACGTCATTTAGACTGTAACCTGATGATGACTTTGCCGAGGCGTTGAAAACTACTCTCAGTTTGGTAGTGGTGGATTCAGCCCGAATGACTGCATGGTGTGGTAAGTAGCATTCAGGCGCCTGGTTAATGTTGCATGGTGTCATGTGGTTTAATGCAAAATATTCGTCCATGAATTTTTTGTATTCTGTTTTCAATTCGCTGTTCTTCTCGAATTTTTTCTCTAAGTTCCTAAATTGAGCTAATGCTTGTGGTTTGGTTTGTCCCAACTTATCGTTGTGTTCCGGCCTTAGCGGTAGTCGGACTTCATACCGTCCGTCCTCAAGTCTCTTTGTGGTTTTAATAAAGAATTGTAAACACTCGTGGTCGTCGTTGGTCATCTCTATCTTCTGGTTAATGTCTTCGTTCTCCCAATATTTCAGAAGGTCTTCTGTGTTGTTGAGGATGACGTTGCATTGGTAGTGTGGTTTCATGGATCCACAGAGTAGCCATCCTAGTTTCGTCTGTTGAGCGATTGGTTGGTTGTCCTTGTCTCCTCTTAAGATTCCACCTAACATTATCTTGCTATACACATCTGCACCTAGAAGCATGTCTACGGATCTACTGATATGGAACTCCGGATCAGCCAATTGTATTCCTTGGATATGGTTCCACGTTTTTGGTTTAGTAAACGTGTTGTTTGGCAGTCGTTTGATCAAATTGTTCATTATAATAATGTTCGTGTCACAAGTAAATTCACTATTTGTAGACTGTAGTGTTACCTGCAACATACCCTTTGCGTTGTTTTCTTTTTCACCAACACCGTAAATTTGACCTTTAAAACGATCCCTCTTTAATCCTAATATCTGCGCTGCGTTTTCGGTGATTAACGACAGTTGAGAACCCTGGTCAACTAATGCTCTCATCTTGTGCAGTGTTCCATCAGCTCCCTTGACTTTTATAATTGCGGTGGCTA
The DNA here is from genome assembly GCA_916618015.1 of Xestia c-nigrum. NCBI lineage: Eukaryota > Metazoa > Arthropoda > Insecta > Lepidoptera > Noctuidae > Xestia > Xestia c-nigrum. Next base: position 2,850,869 of record OU745245.1, on the reverse strand, counting down.
AAAGTACTTCAGATATGTCATCCCAAGACACGTGAGATGACCTAGATGCGCGTGTTTTGGTTGCAACACTCTTGTTGGAGAATTCTTCTGCTGACGCATTTGGACTTTGTTTTGCTAATGCCTCGTGAAGTAAAGTATTGTGTGTACCTAAGCATTTGCGACATCGTTTGCTCGACTGACATGGTTTATTGTTATGACTGCATAGACAGTTTTGGCAGTAATTAAATTGCTCAATTTTGTTTGCCTTTTGCTCATGAGTCATTTGCAAAAAAATAGGGCAACGCCACAATCCGTGTTCTGAATTGCACAATGCACAGGTTATCGATTGCGACACATGTAACGCGTTCATGTTAGACTTTGAATTGTCTTTGTTGCCTGATTGATGATTATTGTGGTGAAAACTTTTCTTTTGGTATTGGTTATGGTTTTTGGTTGATTGATGCGGCGTGGTTTTTTGGTTAGCTGGTTCCTGCTTGCGACGAGACGCTTCTAGCGCTGTAAATTTCGTTTCCAAGAATTCCAGGAACTCCTGTAGATGGGGTAGCTCTCTGGGATTCTTGACCGATTCTATATATTCGGTGAAAATATCGTCATCAAGCTTTTGCGATATTAGGTGCACTAAAAGTGGATCCCAAGTTGTTATATCAACTCCCAGATTCTGTATAGCGTGCAACGTCTCTTTAGTTACGTCATGTAGCTTTTTGATCATGGCTAGCGACTGCTGCTGTATATTGGGAAGCCCGAGCAGTATATTAATATGGGACGTGAAGATTAGTTTCTTGTTACCATACCTGTGGTTTAAGATCTCCCAACATACATGATAATTGTCAGAGCTGATCTGCAAATGATGAATTAGACGCTCTGCTTCTCCAGTCACCTTGCTCTTCAAAAACTGCATTTTTGTGCATTAGACATCGACGGGTTTTTGTCGACTGCTTCGCTAAACAAGTCTTTGAACGGAACCCATTGGTTATAAGTTCCATTGAACACGGGGATGTCCATTTTTGGAGCTGCCTTTTCACGGTGCTTCACTGCCCACATCTTTTTGTTGATGTCGTTTGTCAGCTCACTGTACTTTTCCTCGTGCTTGCAGAATTCCATTTGGTACGTAATATCGTCGTCTCCATCCTCACCTTCAATTTCCCAATGAAGCTTGTCGATCTCACCCCATCGGCTATCCAGTGATTTTAGAGCGTTCTCGAATTGCCACTGATTCTCGAAATTATCGACTTGTATATTACTCACGGTTCTCATGAACGCTTTGAAATTAATTTTCTGCCTCTTTATTAACCCGTTCAGCTTGCTGGAGCCTCTATCCTCATATTGTAAAGTCTCTCGTTGCGAGGACTCCTCATAGCGTGGCGACGACGTACCTGGTTGTGGCTGCGCCGCCTCATCTTCCCGTCGACGATGGTCCGCGCCTAACTGTTGTCCAGCCCGGTTACCTGGTAATGGTTGTACTTCTTCCGTCTTGGTTCTATAAGGGTTCTCATCTCTCAGCTGCGTCGCGCCTAACTGCCTCATGGTTTTGTTGATTATCTCCTTTGTTTTGAAAAAAACATCCTGGGCAGTTTCGAAACAACCCTTTTTGAAGTAAATATGGTCTTTATCTGCGAACTCGATTAATTTCCTGTGGTTTTCTTGATAATCGCGCCAGTACGCTTCCAACATACTAGCCTTGCGCTTGTAATTATCGATGGTTTTCCTCTCGGACCCATCTTTCTTTATGTTGGTTAAAAACTTCAGGATTTCATAGAGCTCCGTTTGGTTGATAAACAACGAATCAGAATCCATATTTAAGGTTGGTTTTTAAATATCTGGTAATGGTTAGTATAAATAAATGGTTCGATCTGACCTTATATGCTCCAACCGACCGTCTCTGCAATCCGTGGTTCTGCAAATTTGGGCGATCTTCTGGTTCGCGTGCCACTGTTTCACTTGGTAGTCACTGGTAAATAAATGCTCGAAGGACCATGTAAAACGTAGTGCTTGGCGCTATGGTGACCTAACACTCCTTTCTAGTATTAATAGGGTATGGTTTATGGTAAAAGTTGAAGTCTTGGATTGTAAGAGAGATAGCTATATATTAAATCACTACAACACTTAATTACAAGACAATGGTAATGGTAATGGTTTTGGTAATGGTAATGGTTTTTGAGTACGCGGTGTCTCTAGTGAGATCTGAACACGAACTGGCCCACATTTTGGTGGACGAGCGAACGTGCATACTTGCATTCGATGCAATTATGCATTTTCGCTTAGTGTTCGATTTAAACTCGAACAATATTCTTAAATGCAGTAAACTCGAACTTTCCATAACACAAAAATAGTACTACAAGTCTCATTTTCTCCGGTCGTCTTTCGATAAGTTAACGGTTCGAAACACAGTCTACAACGTCAATATACCTTGCCAAATGACTTGGAAATCTTACGAACATGTTGCCATGGAATTTATGAGGTCACATACCAAGATATGGTTATGGTTCTGCTGGAAAGGTTAAAGAATAGTTGGGGGTGAGGAACGCTGTTACAAGAACTGTAGGGTAGAATTTGTTTGTCGTTTATTTAGTTACTAACAAGAATGATGGATTCCTCAGAGCTGTTCAGCCTTTCATGTTCCCACTGCTGGGTCACAGGTTTTATCTCAACATGAAAGCCCTGTGCGGGTACCAACCCGCACAGGGCTTTAGGCAGAATTGATGTGACATCTACCAAGATGTCACATCAATTCTCCCTAGGTATATGTAAACTATCGAAAGTGTAACGTGCTCACTTTACAATTAATTACCACATCTGTAAAAAATGGCTTTTCTACACTAGTCAGAAATGTATTTTATACAGGTATAGTCATTAATAAAATAGTTTTCAATAAAATAAACTTCAAATTGCTGTCCGGTATATAGTAACGTGTATAATGTCTTTTTGAATTTTTCGGTTTCAAGACATTTTCTTTCCTGGAAATGTTTTCTGTTACCGTTATGCCGGCAGTGATGAAATAATTTGGGTAAGTATATCTTTCGGTATGGTTTCCGAGTTCATTAACTTCTGTGGTACCGTCGCGAGTTTAATCCCGTGATGAACAAATATTTGTATGGCTTACACTTGATAATTATTCCGGATTTGGCTGTTTATGTAACATAATATATTGTAAGACGTGTGTTTGAAAACGTGCCTACACGTGTGGCACGTTTCGCGGAGGAGCTCAGCTATATTGTACAGGTAAGATTTTAGTGTGGATCATTTTAACTTTAGAAAGTAAGAATGAACAAAAACAGGGTGTAAACCGCCTCATCACGAAGCCGCCAACCAAGCATTTTGTACATCAAACTAAGTAACTTGACGCAAAAATTATTGCTGGGAAGCAACTTCTTTATTTGGGGTGAAAAATCATGTTTTTTAGTAGAACTTAGTCTAACGAACTCAAAACATTGGGCTGGTGAATGGATTGAAGAGGTCATGGGGTGTTTAAAAACCTTCCATTAAAAACTTGTATTTCACAAAAAAATTAAACCGATTTCAAAAAACACAAAAACGTAAAAAATAACTTAATGTTCAGAAGTCGGTGACTTTTGTTTGATTGATTTATTTAGATTTTTAAGTGTGTGTTTTTTTTTGCAAAAAAGGTTTTATTTTTCACTATTTAGTGTTTCACTTGTGCTTACCCCTTCACAGCGTACTGGCTTGATGTATATTATGAACTGGCGTAAACAATAGACAGACAATAGATTTCAGCAATCTCAGTCCATTTGCTATTATCTATTTACGACCGGATTGCCGTAGTGGTAGTGACGCTGCCTTACGTTCTTAGGGTCCTGGGTTCGAATCCCGGTAGGAGCAGGTGTATGTATTTACAAACAAAAAAGTATATATGTAGTATATCAACTATCTAGTGTCCACGACACAAGCCTTGCTTAGTGTGGCACTAGGTGGCGCTGTGTGTTGATATCCAGCGATATTTATTTATTTAGGAGTTCCGGTGCCTATCTCCGAAGTTCTTCATCAGATTTTCACCAAATTGAAATGGGACCACTTTAAAAAAGTATTCTTCCAAAATCTACACAAATCGCATCAAGTGTGCCTATAAAGTTTGAAGAGTTCTCTCTATTTCTCCAGGATCCCATCATCAGATCCTGACTTGATGATTATCGGACCACTTGGGAAGTATTTAATACCCTTTCAAGTAAAATAATAATAATTCAAATTGGTCTAGCCATCTTCGAGTAATCGGGGAATAATACATAAAAAAAGGTTCCGACGAATTGAGAACCTCGTCCTTTTTGAAGTCGGTTAAAAATAAAATTTTCAAAAAGTTCAAACTTTGACCCCCAATATCTCCGTAACTAGAAAGTTCCCAGGTATGGTGCAGAATAAAAAACAAGTTTCATAATTTTTTGGTATTTGTTTTTGGTACGAAGTTCTTTGACGCGGCTTACAGGTGGGGTGTCAAGCCCTTTCATTTGATACCTACCTATATTGAGGGAGTTGTTGAATAAATAATTATGAAATCCACCATTTTGTGGCGGCGGCCATCTTGGACTGATTTTTATAAAACATAGCTAAGAACACTTTCGACTTATTCACATTTTAAACAAAAAGAAAACAAAATCAAAATCAGTAATTACCTACGTTCGGCTGATGCGATGCCACAGACAGACACACATACACAGACACGTCAAACTTATCACTCACCCTGTCGTTTTTGCGTCGGGGGTTAATGATCGCAATGACAGGGAGAACAAATGATTTTTGGCTTCGCTAAGAGGGTTTTTTTACTCTTTATGATTAGAAACGCGGATCACAAGTACTTGACAGCTTGCAAGTGATAATTGTGCCCTTGACTTCTTTTCAGTAATCATAATCGCACATAACAACGGTAGCTACTCATACGTGTAAAATAGTCTTTAAATATGTATCGTAACTGAAAAGAATACTTACCTTCATTTTTTCAACTTTGAGACATTTTTCAACTTTTTCATATACAGGGTGTATTTCACTTTATCACAAAGCCGTTAACCAAGCATTCTGTATATCAATTTAAGTAACTTTACGCAAAAAATATTGCTGGGAAAGAACTTTTTTTTTTGAGGTTATAAATCATGTTTTGTGGTATAACTCAATGTAACACACTGGTGGCTACCGTCACCGTAGACGCGGGCCTGTGGACAGTTAGCTACGGGCTAGCTAGCCAGCCGTCCGTCTTATGACGACAGACCGTGTCGACGGCGCGTTCGTGTTCCACACACAATCTTCATCATGTCGAATAGAGTGAAGCATGTATCCTTAGGTATTCTTCCGAGTAACCAGGATCTATTTATTACCGAAGTAGTACAAAATAGATTTCGTATGGATCTTCAACCTTGTAAAGTAAACACACCCTTAAAGTGCTCTACAATAAAGTTCAAAGTACATTACATCAGCAACAGTAGCATTACGTGTCGATTTCAATATTTCAATACAAATGTTTATGTTGGCACACAAGTGTACTCTCCGTTACTATTCAGAACGTATTCAATATCATCCGCGATCGGATACATCAATTTATGCTGCGACTGCATTTGTGTCTGCGATACACTATATTTAGATACTTTATGTGTATTATATATGTGTTTATTTAAACCGCTTCGTACATTGAGGGGGATAAAGTTGAGCTTTATTGTGAAGGAAATTGCGTTGTATTTTGTTTAGAAAAAGAGAAAAGAGTCGAAGTTAATGTTTCTTTTTTTTATGTAGGGCATCTCGCAGTTGAGTCTAGGAAGACTGGCTTCTGCTTAACCGGGCAAGTCCTGTAGATGCCTCGAATTTAAGGCCTCCAGCCAGGGCAAAAATGACTATACAAATACTAAGCGACAGCGCTCTAAGGGCACCCCCTGTGGGGTACGGACCTCGGCTCAGGGCGTCACTGGGGGCAGCAAAGGGACAAGCTGGATCTGGTTGTCTTTATTTAGGGAGTTTTATCACTACAGGCTTAGCATCGCGGGCTGGCTCGAGCAAGGGTCGGGGAGGGATTGAACGGGGATTACGCGCCGGACCTCTGCGGCGATGTCGGAATGTTTTCGGTCTGTATTTGTACATTCTACGAACTGTACTGGTATATTTCCTACTCTCTTGCAAGATAGTGATCGGATCGTAGTTAATGTTTCGATGTAATAAATACTTATATACCTACAGCGTGCATCAAATCGGCCTGTGATTTATGTGAAATTTATTGTGATACCCAGTGATATCTCACCAACTTTGGTCACTCAAAATGACGATTGTTGTTAAAAAAAGCGGGACATATAGCCGTTAGCTGTAAATGAAATACAAGTATTCCTAGGAATTATAATATTCTTGGTGGAATAGCGAGATTAGTGGTCAAACTATGCCTGATGGTGATGACGTAGCATAACCAGATGATAACGTTTCCGCAGTGGGGACACAGAATACCACTCTGTGAGATCTGTGCGGGTGCTCAGACGTCATAGAATTTAGAATCTTTGGTTGTTCTCCTCTAAAATGATGGCTTGCCGATGAATCGCGATTTTTAACGTCATCATCATCATCTGAATAGTCTTTTCCAAACTATGTTGGGGTCGGGTTCCAGTTAAACCGGATGCAGCTAAAAACTTGTATTTTACATGATCCCGGTTGTCATTTGTAAGATATTTGACAGTCGTTACAGATAGTCAGTGGCCCAAAAAGTCTGACAACCAGTCTTACCAAGGGGTATCGTATTACCCCGTACTAACTGGGTTGTGGAGGACAGATAGGCAGTCGCTCCATGTAAAATACTGGTATTCAGCTGCATTCGGTAAGACTGGAAGCCGACCTAAACGTAGTTGGGATTAGGCTAGGCAGACGATGATAGTAAATGATAGTAAATAACCTGTCTGGGTTCATAAGATTTTCTTCTCTGCCCACTCCGTGTCAGAGGAAGAAGCCGTGTGTCCCAGCTAATCTATACTAATATTATAAAGCAGAAGAGTTTGTTTGTTTGTTTGACCATTAGCAGCGGAGAAGGAATAAAAAATGTTGCAAAAACGGGGATTTTTTTTTCCTTTCGTTTTTCTCTCTTATGTGACGCAGACGAAGTTGTGTGGGTGACGTTATAAGTAAACAATATCATTGATCCAAGCAGAATGTGGCTGTGTTATAAGCTTTTGTCTTGCGACGCATGGTGTGCGGTTTTCGTTAGCAATAAAAGTGCCTACACGATCCACGTACTGACATTTCTTGACATTTTCTAAAGTTCGCATTTTTTATTATTGAAATAACTGCCTATGCGACAAAATTCATTTAAGTTAATAAAATGGTAAAATATATTATTCTATTTGTGTGAACATTCGAAATATCGAAACGTAAAGGGACTAACTTAGTTATTAAATCTAAAATTCTCAAGTAAAGTCGTTGGAAAAACTTCGGTTAGAATTAGGAAACTGCTTACGGAACTGTTTATTGGATTTTTGTAAACTTGCAACACTTTAGTTTGTTTCTTTTTTTAGAATAAACGAGTTGTTGCAAAAAGTTGAGGCTAAGTGTCTGGTGACCAAAGGGTCATGAAGGGAACATAATAAAAGTGCATTCGTTTTTTTTCAGTATTTACCTATTTCGACGATATTATTAAATCTGCGGCTTAACTAAAGTCCTACAAGCGATACCTTATTTGATTCCCTTAGTTTCCAAAAAGTTTATTTTTCACCAAACCTTTATTTTTCACCTATTATGTATAGGAAAAACCGCGAAATAGATCTGATTATATTTGCGTCGGTACAAGTGTAATGTGTCAAAACGGTAAAAAATAATAAACTAATCCGTCAGATTATGAAGAAGATCAATCCCTATCCCTACTAATATAATAAATGTGAATGTAAGTTTGTTTATTACGCTTTCACGCGAAAACTACTGAACGGATTTGAATGAAATTTTGCACACAGATAGTTTACAACCTGGATTAAAATATAGTGTTACATCGGACCTACTAGAACATTCCAGAAAGCCAGTGATTACAGTGTGTGTACGTTAGAAGTTCGAGGGCATTCTATTATTATTAGTTTTAAAGTTAGGTAGGTACAAACGCGCGACCTATTTATACAACGACATTAGAATTTCGACCGTACGCCTAGGGCATAAGGTTCATATTTGGTTGTTTTGTACAAGTAGGTTATACCTACTATTTTTATTACCTGCGTAGGTACCTCTATTGTGTTTTTATGACCCTCTCGAATGTTCGTGGTTGTTCTGGTGTGTCTGTTGGCGAGTATAAATAGAGCGCTCAGGGCCGCGACAGTCAGTCTTGTTTTAGCGACACAACGAAGCGAATCCAAGTGAACTACAAGTGCGATATCTAAGTGAATAGTAAACAGTAGTGTATTTGTGATTAAGTTTTGATTGTTTTGTGATTAATAAAGTTATTGTGTTGTTTAATCGGTAGTAATTAATTTATCTCATACCCAGCTCGTAACAAATTGGTGTCAGAAGTGAGAGATAAATTATGCCAATCCTACCAAAGGACGACACGGACGGTATCCGTACCAGAAGTCAGCGACAGCAGGATATGGACCAAAGGCGGTTTGGGGATTCTCCGACACAGACACCGGGTGGTGTCCAGCCTACGTCACAGCCAGTCGCTGGCCCATCCGGAGTTTCTCCAGCATCAGGGGCGCCAGACTTGTCAGCTTTAATGGCGCTGCTGCAGGATCAAGCTCGCCGTCAAGAGGAGCAGGCTCGCCGTCAAGAGGAGCAGGCTCGCCGTCAAGAGGAGCAGGCTCGCCGATTGGAAGAGCAACTGCAGCGAGACAAGGAGGAGCAGGCTCGCCGTCAAGAGGAGCAGGCTCGCCGATTGGAAGAGCAACTGCAGCGAGACAAGGAGGAGCAGGCTCGCCGTCAAGAGGAGCAGGCTCGCCGTCAAGAGGAGCAGGCTCGCCGGTTGGAAGAGCAGTTGCAGCAAGACAAAGAGGAGCAGGTCCGCCGCCAGGAGGAGCAGATGCTCCTCATAAAGGATCTGCATGCAAGTTTTGGCAAGGACATCAAGTTGATGAAAGAACAGGTCCACCAGCATGAGAATCGCATCTCGGAGGCCGAAGTTCAGATTGCTGGGGTAAAGAAGGCTTTGGGCGAACTGAAGACTGAAGGTGGAACTGTAGCTTCAGTGGTTGCTGCACCTTCTTCGCGTGGTTTCAAGGTTCCTCCATTCGACGGAACATCGTCGTGGTCGGCCTACAGAATCCAGTTTGAGGCCGTCATGAAGGCGAATGGATGGACCAAACCACAAGCCATAACCGCGCTCACCTTAGGCCTCCGAGACCAGGCCCTAACCATTCTCGAGGCACTCGGCAGGGATGTAACCTACGAGCAGCTGCTAGAGGCGTTGGAGTCCAGATACGGCGATGCGCACCTGGAGCACGTATTCCGTGCCAAGTTGAAGGACCGTTTTCAACGAAGTGCCGAGAACCTACAGCAGTGGGCTCTAGAAGTTGAAAAGCTCGTTCGGAAAGCCTACCAGTCTGCCCCTGCACTGATTGACGGAAATTTGGTACAGGCCTTCGTTGATGGAATACGTGACTTAGAAGTTAGAGCTGCCGTGAGACTGGGGCATCATGAGACCTTGAAGGACGCCTTGGCCCATGCCTTAGAAGTAGAGGCAGTGAGGCAAGACCACCGAACGCACCGTGTCAGGGAGGTTGTTGCATCACCTGTACGCGACCGGGGGTATAGTCCTAGGTGCTACACTTGTGGAGAAAGGGGCCATCTTCGGTCCAGCTGTCCTAAGCGCAGCACCCCGAGCGAAGATCAGCAGGGAAGAGTGGCTGAAGTGACTGCCCAGCTACAGCAGGGAAACGAGTAAATGCCAGGACTGGGGGGCGGGTGCTGGCTGGTATTGAAAAAGCCCCGAGAATCTTGATCTCGCAAGCACATGACGGGAACAGCCTGACCATCAAAGGCGAAGTCAATGGAACACCATGCAAACTGACGTTGGATACTGGAGCATCTCACACGGTCGTCAATTCCAAACTAGCAAGTCGGTTTCTTGGGGACTACTTCAATAAGCACGACCGTATACAGTTACTGACAGCTACCGGTCAGCACATAAACGTCCGAGGCAAGAAGGAGGTGGAGTCAAAATTGGGTGACAGATTTTACAAGCAGAATGTCATCGTGGCCGGCATAGTGGACGATTGCATCTTGGGCTTGGACTTTATGCGGAAATATCGTTGTGAGATCGACGTTGATCAAGGAGTACTGAAATGTGGTTCGGAGGAAGTGTTCATGGAAGGTGCACCGTCAGGAAAAGTGTACTGCCTGAAGAAAATTGTTCTTCCCCGCAGATCAGAAACGATGGTGCCAATTAGTCTACCACAGAATTCTGGAAACAAAGGTCGGAGTGTTCTGATAGAAAGGGTGAACAATGACTTCCCATGGAAGATGGCACGAACTCTGGTCAAGGCCACCAACGTCTCAGCAGTACGTATACTGAATCCAAGTGACCAGGAGCAAGTGATTAAGAAGGGCACCTTGATTGGCACTTGCGAGGAAGTAGCTTGGATGCGTCAATTGCAAGATGTCCCTACCGGAAAAGAAATTCGTAGTTCAAAATTTGACGTGTCAACGCTTTTGGAAAACTGCGATTTAACTAAAGGAGAAATGGACAAGGCTAAGAAGATGTTACTTCAGTACGCCAACATTTTCTCTTCGAATGATGCTGACATAGGGAGAACTGGACTTGTTCAGCACCAGATTAATACAGGTAACGAGTTACCAATCCGTCAGCGACCAAGAAGACTGCCAGTTGCACGAGAAAAAGAGGTAGAAACCATGATTGAGGGAATGGTGAAGGACGGTGTTATAGAGCCTTCATCGAGTCCATGGTGTTCTCCTGTGGTCCTGGTAAAGAAAAAGGACGGCAGTATGCGCTTCTGTGTGGACTATCGACGACTTAACGACGTCACGAAAAAGGACAGCTACCCGCTGCCTAGGATCGATGACACACTGGACACGCTGACTGGTATGAAGTGGTTTACCACACTTGATCTGAAGAGTGGCTACTGGCAAGTAGAAATATACCCCAAGGACAAGGAGAAAACTGCATTCTCAACAGGAAAAGGGCTATGGCAGTTTAAAGTTATGCCATTCGGTTTGTGCAACGCTCCTGCGACGTTTGAAAGGCTGATGGAGCAAGTACTCGCCGGATTGATTGGAGACGCATGTCTTGTCTATCTAGACGACATAATCATCGTGGGCCGTACATTTGAAGATCACCTTAAAAACCTCAACCGAGTGCTGTCGAAAATCCAAACAGCAAATCTCAAGTTAAGTCCGAAAAAGTGTTCGTTTTTCAGACAGCAAGTGAACTTCTTAGGACACATAGTTTCGGGGGAAGGTGTTCAAACAGACCCAGAAAAAGTAGTCGCCGTCAAGGATTGGCCAGTTCCGAAAGACAAGACACAGGTCAGAGCATTCCTGGGTTTGTGCTCCTGAAGGTTTGTCAAGAATTTTGCCGACATTGCAAAACCTCTGCACAAACTCATTGAGGAAAAGAGGCAATTCTGTTGGGACGATGACTGCGACGTCGCATTTCAGGAATTAAAGAAACGTCTGTGCAACACACCTATTTTGGGATATCCTGACACTGAAAATGACTTCATAGTTGACACAGATGCCAGTAATACTGGAATTGGGGGCGTGCTGTCTCAACGGAAAGGAGACCGGGAGGTTGTAATAGCTTACTTCAGCAAGTCTTTATCTAAGCCTGAAAGAAATTATTGCGTTACAAGACGGGAGCTACTCGCTGTAGTAAAGACAGTGCAGCACTTCAGTAAATATTTGCTGGGACGTAAATTCCAATTACGAACTGACCATGCTGCACTGAAGTGGCTATTACAGTTCAAGAATCCAGAGGGGCAAGTGGCGAGATGGATAGAACTGCTCCAAGAGTTTGATTTCGTAACTGAACATCGCAGTGGGAGAACTCACGGTAACGCAGACGCCTTATCAAGAAGACCTTGTCCTGAAGACTGTAAGCACTGTGCCAGGCAAGAGACTAAGGAAGTAGTGCCCGTGAGGATGCTTAGAATGGATCTCAGCGATGAATGGAAGGATACCCTACAGCAGGCTCAGCAAAGGGATCCGGACATCAAACCGATCTTCGAATGGATCAAAGCTGGTGTTCCAAAACCCAAGTGGAGTGATGTGGCTGCGATGAGTTCCATTACAAAGAGTTATTGGGCGCAATGGAACAGCTTGGTGATCCAGGATGGAGTCTTGTGCCGTAAATGGGAAAACGCTAGAGGGGACAGCTGTCATCTACAAATGGTTGTTCCTAAAGCTAAGGTACCGGATGTTCTACGGCTCTACCATGATGGATGTTCTGGAGGACATATGGGGGTAAAAAGGACTCTCCTAAAAATTCGAGAACGCTTCTACTGGATCCACTGTCGAGATGATGTGGAGGACTGGTGTCGTAAATGTACCAGTTGTGCGGCCGTGAAAGGACCCCGTACACGCAGCAGAGGTGCATTAAAAGTGTACAACGTTGGAGCCCCTTGGGAACGGATAACACTAGACGTTGCGGGACCATTTCCAGTAAGTGAGAGCGGAAACAAGTACTTCCTGGTGGTCATGGATTACTTCACAAAGTGGCCAGAAGTCTTCGCCATTCCTAACCAAGAAGCAACAACTGTCGCAGATAAATTAGTTCAAGAAGTATTCTGTCGTTTTGGAGTACCCTTAGAAATACACAGCGATCAAGGAAGAAATTTTGAATCGCAGGTATTTCAAGAGACTTGTCGGTTAATGGGTACCCATAAAACCAGAACCACCTCTTACCACCCACAATCCGATGGAATGGTAGAACGATTCAACCAAACGTTGGAGAGATATCTGGCGAAAGTTGTGAAAAGCCGGCAAAGGGATTGGGACAAGCACATACAGCCGTTTCTGCTGTCTTATCGAAGTGCAGTCCACGAAAGTACGACTGTGACACCAGCCTTCGCGAACTTTGGAAGGGAATTACGGTTACCTGCTGATTTAATCACTGGAACTCCCCCTGATGCTCCATGTAGCGTAACAGATTACGCGAATGACTTGCGTAATAAGTTGAACGATGTTTATGAGCATATCCGACAATCCAGCCAACAGATGTCTGAGAAGATGAAGACCCGTTATGATCGGAAGGCAAACGGTAGGGGTTTCGACGAGGGTTCACTGGTGTGGTTGCATAACCCAGTGCGGAGCAAGGGGAAGTCTCCGAAGTTACAAGCAAAATGGGATGGGCCATACCGAGTCGTGACTAGGATCAACGATGTCACCTACCGAATACAGAAGGGTCCACGAGGTGCGCCTAAGATTGTGCATGTAGACCGGTTGGCGCGATACTACGGGACTAATGATGCTCGGGACGAGCATGTCTAAGGAGGGGGCAGTGTTACATCGGACCTACTAGAACATTCCAGAAAGCCAGTGATTACAGTGTGTGTACGTTAGAAGTTCGAGGGCATTCTATTATTATTAGTTTTAAAGTTAGGTAGGTACAAACGCGCGACCTATTTATACAAAGACATTAGAATTTCGACCGTACGCCTAGGGCATAAGGTTCATATTTGGTTGTTTTGTACAAGTAGGTTATACCTACTATTTTTATTACCTGCGTAGGTACCTCTATTGTGTTTTTATGACCCTCTCGAATGTTCGTGGTTGTTCTGGTGTGTCTGTTGGCGAGTATAAATAGAGCGCTCAGGGCCGCGACAGTCAGTCTTGTTTTAGCGACACAACGAAGCGAATCCAAGTGAACTACAAGTGCGATATCTAAGTGAATAGTAAACAGTAGTGTATTTGTGATTAAGTTTTGATTGTTTTGTGATTAATAAAGTTATTGTGTTGTTTAATCGGTAGTAATTAATTTATCTCATACCCAGCTCGTAACAATAGGATACTTTTTATCCCGGTAGTAAGATCCTATGGGACAATAATCAAACTACACGCGGGCGAAGCCGCTGGCAGAAGCTAGTATAAAATATTTGACCCGTATTTTTTCTTTTGTTCCGTAAACCAAAATTGACGAAGATACGACGCTTTTAAAATTCTCAAAATTCTCACGCCTTGGCGTAATTGAATAGTGCGTTTGACGTCATGAGCCCCCGAGTTTTGATTGTTTTTATCTTTTCCAACATTAATTGATTAACAAAAACAAAAAATACGTGTCCATTATTTTCCAATTTTCTAATTGACGGACTAAATAGATTTGCATTTTTTTGATACTGTCAGCATGACTATTTAACTTTCAAGCTATACGGATTCGACTATTACATTTTTTTCGTGACCTTTTGTCTGAGAGCCTCTTTATTATATCTTGGACCCCTTTGGGTTGTAGCTGTGGAGCAGCGTTTTTGTAAATTTCTAAAAACTTTTCGCATTGTACTGCCAGTCATCAAAAGGAGTAAATAGAGAGGTTTTGGCACTCAACTTTTTGAACGTCTTAGGCGCTCCACCCACTGAAGATGCGTCTCGCCGCGGTGCGCGGAGCTACAGATTTTTCCATTGTATGCAAGTATGCAATGTAGGTATTTTATTTTCTTTGTTCAGAGCTTGAGAGATAAGTTATTTCTATTATTTTTGTGAGTTACCACTAATTTTAGCATTGTGTCTTTCTGAATGTTGGACGGGAAATATTCTTACGAAATGTCATAAACATATTGGAAGTTGAAAGTTGCCGAGAAATAAAAACACGATTTGACGATTGCTATATTAAATTATAAATTGACATTCTCACACTATAAAGAATGTAAAAACCTCTTAACGAAGCTATAAGGCACTTGTTTCCCCGCATCAGTGCAGTGTATTTATTTTGTTCAACACCATACCCTGGGAACCTTATAGATACGGAGATATTGGTGTCAAAGTTACAACTGAATGACAATTTTTTTCTTAAATACATATTTATATAGTAAGATTTTTATTTTAAACATCTCTACAACCCCCGTATTATTCAATCCATCCATCAGCACGTTTTAAAGTTCGTTATTTTTATATTGAGTTCTACCACAAAACAAGATTTTTACCCCAATAAAAATATCGTTTCCCAGCAAATTTTTTAGCGTAATGTTACTTAGTTTGATGACAGAATGTGTGATGAGGTTTACACCTGTATATACTACTAGCTGACCCACGCAACTTCGTCTGCGTCTCATAAGAGTCAGAAACGAAAGGAAAAAAAAAACCGTTTTCGCAACCATTTTCATGCCTGCTCCGCTCCTAATGGTCATAGCGTGATGTTATATAGCCTACAGCCTTCCTCGATAAATGGACTATTCAACGCAAAAAGAATTTTTCAATTCGACCCGGTAGTTCCTGAGATTAGCGCGTTCAACCAATCAAACAAACAAACAAACTCTTCTGCTTTATAATATTATATATAGTATAGATGAAGAACAACTAGTCTCCTTACCTGCTTACTCCACACCTTCACCATAATATTTTTGTGGAAATCTTAAGCGCTTTCTAAAGGTATTAGCTAATTGCACTCGAGGTGACCGTTAAAGTCGAAAGCCACTTCAAGGCTACGCTCGCTTTTCACGGAAAACTACATTTTACACTGCCGTAGAAAAACATTTTTTGGACACACTAAAAGAACATTTAGCAAAGAATTTCTGGAAACACTTGAAATTCTTTTAGGTGTCTGATAGCCTGAAGTTTGAATGGCTTGAAATACGGCCCCGTTCTCGACCTCAGGCGATACGACTTCCCGTCTGCCGCGGTGACTCATTTTAGGGTTTCACTGTCAAATGGCAAAAACGGAAACTTTACAGATTTATCCTACGTAAGATCCGTCGTCATCGATTTTTTGTTATTAAAAAAAAAACAGTTGTTTCCTACAAAAGTGCAATGAAACAGCATTATTTTTTAATTGCCGATTAATTATTTCGATGTGGGTGAATTTAGAATGATGTACTGAGTACATGGTAACCATTTTCGTGACGGTGTCCGTCCACCTTGTATTGGTTCACGAACCACGCGTCGGACTCTGACATGGCCGGATTTTTTATTTGTTTTCTCCGCAGTCGCTGCCGCAACTCGCGTGTCGTTTAAGCGTGCAGGTCGTGGCCAAGCAGTAACACGTGTTGGTGTGCTTGAGCCAAAAGGTACGTTTTCTCAGAATTTATGTTCCTCACTCGTTTTATGCTTTGGAAAATCATGTATAAATGTTTACAGTAGCTTTTAGAGGGTTAAGAGTAAACATTTCTCTTTGAGTGTTCTACCGTATTTGAAATGAAAGGGGGACTAATGAAATGGGGTTATTGTGTCAAACAAATTTTGTATCTGAATAGTATTTCGATTGAATAGTGTAAATATAACGTTTTGTTATTTTTAGATCTTCTTTAATAAAATTTTAAAAGGAGGAAGAGGCTAGTAAAGAAACTGTGTTATCTTTATCATTGAATCTGGAAATAAGTTTCTAAAAACAATAAAACTATCTTCCACAATATCTTGTAGAAATGAAATGAAAGTCTTACAATGTGTTACTTGTTGCCATCTAGTCTGTTCAAATAACAGAAAATTGCTATTACAATTATTATTTTTCTATTATTTGTTTTGAAATTTTTTCACCCATTTAATGTTCCTTTGCAGTTTTTTTTTGTGCATGCACAAAAATCTACAGGTATACACGATACAGTCATTATAAACGTTGGCGCATGTACTACTTGAGTGCACCGGCGGTACCTAGATTCGTGAAGAGACCATTGGAACACCAAGATCACTTGCCCTGAGAAGACCAGGAAGTTTTATCTGCTTCTCGAGGGAGGTGGGCTGGTTGGAGCACCGGCCACCATTGGATCACGCACAATCGTCTACTCTAGGGGCTAAGTGCGGAAACCAAAACCCCATAATTGATTCGGTTCATTATTCTGAAACCACATACAGGGTGTAAACCACCGCATACGAAACTGTTAACCAAGAATTCTGTACGTCAAACCAAATAACTTTACGCAAAAATGATTGCTGGGAAACAACATTTCTTTGGGTGAAAAATCATGTTTTGTGGTAAAACTCAATGAAACGCACTTAAGATATTGTGCTGATGGATGGATTGAATAGTACGGGGGTCGTGGAGGTGTTAAAAGAAAATCAAAATCTTACAATAAAAACTTGTATTTAAGAAAAAAAATTGACAATAAGTTGTAACTTTGACCACTCATATCTCCGTAACGAGGAGGTTCCTAGGTATGGTGTAGTACAAAAAAAATGATTGCAATGACGGGTAGAACAAGTGTCTTTCTGCTTCGTGAAGAGGTGTTTTACAGCCTTTTTTAAAGAAAATTTTCAAAGGTAAATTGCCTTTACATTTTCGGAAAAACACACGTGATTTTATATTATTTTTGCTCTGCTTGTGTGACTAGATGACATGTATTTTTTTGGCAAATTTTGTAATGAGATACGATCCCTTATCTCAACCTTGCTTTATCAGCGTATTGCTTACTTAACAAATCCATGAATTTGATCGTAAACAAAATGTAATTACGAATATCAGGAAAAGTTTACTTACCTAATTTAAAAAAAAACCTTGACAATATTTCGTGGAAGATCGAATGTACGCACGAAATTGTGCTATTTTCGGAAAGCGCCTTGTTTCCATGCATAACATGATCCTTGTCGTGATTAGGCTCATACGTTGTTATTTATAAAGGCAATGTCATAACATAGTTGGGCGTCGTGAATATGCCATCTCTTTTGTCTGCCAATCGAGTTGTATGATGATGGTGCTCTGCCAGATTTGGTATGTCATCCTGAATATTATTTTAAGGATTGCCTGCTTCTGATAATATGGTTTTTAGGGTGAGCTGTTCATAAAATTACCTATTAAGTATATTATTATTATTGCTTGCCTAGCTTGGTCTGTGGATGGGTGACCACCTTTACCGTCTTCTAAATAACTGCATTCGATTCGTTTTCAATCTGCATAAATACGATCATATCTCCGAGCATCGGTCTCTCCTTAAGTGGTTGCCCATACGACACCGCAGGGAACAAAGGGCGTTAACCACCTTGTTTTCTTTTCTTGTCTCTCCCACTTCCCCTAGTTACCTTGCTCCCCACTTTCAATACATTTGTGCCAATCATAACAGGAGCCTGCGCTCTTCTCAAAACCGCTTACTTCACTGTCCCTCTCACCGCACTGACTACATTCATCGATCGTTCTTCATCCAGTCTATTTCTCTGTGGAATGCGCTTCCCCAGGAAATCAGGATGGCAACCAATCGTTTATCCTTTAAAATTAAAGTTCGCGAGTACATTCGGAAGAAGCTGGCAGTTTCGTCACAACGGTAATATTTTCCCAATTGTCTGTCTTTTTATTTTAGTATATCCGTACAAAGCGCTGTTTACTTTTACTTTAATATATATTTATAGTATTTTATATAATTACAGGTATAGTATTTTATATATCCTTGTAGTTTATCGTAGGTTTAATAAAATTATTCGTGAAGTTTCAGGAATGACACCTACCACTGCTTGTCTCTGCATCACCTAAAGGTTGACTGGTAGAGAATGCCATTGGCATTAAGTCCGCCTCTGTACTTTGTGCTTGAAGTGTTAAATAAATAAATAAATAAATAAATAAATAAATACCGAGTTTCCTCCGTGCCTCGGTAAGCACGTTTAGCTGTTGGTCCCGGCTGTCATTTGTCCAACTTTGACAGTTGTTACAGGTAGTCAGTGACCCAAAAAGTCTGATTTCCAGTCTTACCAAGTGGTATCGTATTACTCCTGGGTTACTCGACCTGGGTTGTGGAGGTCAGATAGGCAGTCGCTCCATGTAAAATACTGGTATTCAGCTGCATCCGGTCAGACTGGAAGCTGACCCCAAAGTAGTTGGGAAAAGGCTAGCCTATGTTCATATAATTACCATGACACGTCACTTAATCCTAACACGTCTGATTTCCTAATATTAGAAATTTAAATTCTCATTAATATTCTGTTTATTCCAGATCAGATAAGTAAATGCATAGATTATGACTATTCTAAGTATGTTAAAGCTGACCTAACGGTGCATCCTTTTTTTTTTTGGGATGGGAAATCATCAAATGACTTCTCCCACTCTGGGCGGAGCAGGAGGGGGAGTGTCAGACTCTTACTGATTTAAACCCATCCATGTTCCTTCCTCGACCTTTATGTTCCGGGGCCGCGGTATCTCTTTCGAACAGGCCCGCAACCCCGGCAGGCTTCGGCAACGGTGCATCCCTGAGTCTGGATTTTTTCGACTTCTTTCGTTTTGGAATGAATTTTTCAGAACTCCATGCTCCCTATAAATCCTTTCTTTAATTTTAACTGGCTTCTGCACTCGGTTTTGCCTGCGGGGATTGGTGAAAGAATTTCTTAAAGAGATGCCGTGTTCCCTAGGTTTCCCTCCGCATACATAATAAACTCACAAAATAGGGTAGACAACGAAAACATAATAGTTAGTCCGTTAGCAGTTAGATTATCAAAAAATATCTGACCCGTATTTTTTCTTTTATTACATAAATCAAAATTGACGAAGGTACGACGGTTTTAAAATTACGTCACCCCATGGTTTAATTTTTAGTTAGTTCCCCCACTCCTGAGTTTAGATGCGTTTTATCTTTGTCAATATTAATTGATTTACAAAAACAAAAAATAGTATCCATTATTTTCCAATACGCTAAGTGACGGACTAAATAGATTTGAATTTTTTTGATACTGTTTTTATGCCTATTTGCTCTTCTCTCTTTTAGAAGATATTAATATACTTATATAATATAGATTTAATCTATACCTATAAGAGACGCGTCTGTGTTCACTTTGTAACAAAATCCACTATAATAATCAAGGCTTGCGATTTTTGAGCAAGGAGCTTATGAAACGAGATTTTCTCGACGGGTGCAATCCGGTCGAAACGTCGGGATTAAATTAAAGGTAAATTCGCGATAAATACCCGTCTTCATATGTTTTATAATGTGTTCTGATCGTGAAAGTTTTAAAAAGACAATAGATAATAACTACGCACCCTTATGAAAATATTCACATTCTTATTTAAAATAAATCTGATTACAAGAGTAGCAATCACTCGATTTCACGAAGAATTGATTGATTCCATTTTTTATTAAGAAGGTTCGTTTGTAGACTATATTGATTAAAAATTGGTATGGAGATCGATTGAGATATGATTTTAGAGATACGCTAATGAACTCCGTAATTTTTGTTGTCTGGAATGGAATGTTTTTTTAATGATTTTCAGAAACAGCTGGAAGTACAGTCACGTCTAATAATATGTAAACACTGAGGATTTTTTTAAATTGTGTTTCTCCCAATGTACTGATTAAAATTTAATGTTATTACGTACATAGTATTCTGGAACTCATATTTTTATGAAAAAGATCCAATCTCCTAGTTACAATCGTTCTCTCGAAAATAGCTATAATATTAAGGAAAGTGTATCCATATTATTAGACGTGGCTGTACTGATGCTCGGCGTAGTAAATTATCATCATCATCTGTTCCCACTGCTGGGACAGACCTCCTCTCTATGAGAGGGAATGTGCTATATAATCCACCAACCGGGCCCAGTGCGGATTGGTAGATGTCACATGTCTTCGAATTTATGGTTCTAGGACATGCCGGTAAATTATATCAGGTATAAATTCTATTCACGACTCCCATCATTTAAATTATGCTTCAACGATTAAAATTATCAAGCAGTCATCATCATACATCACGCCTGAAATCCTTGAAGGGTTAGGCAGAGATATACCTAATAGATCACCCACATTTCGCCAGTTATGTTTAAGTCCCATGTAATAGGGGCGTGCCTATTACCATCATTCGGGCGCAAATCCAGACTCCGTGGCTGCTGCTGAGAAGTTCCTGTTGTGTATCAAACCTAGGATCGCTTGCTAAACAGTCATGCTTGCGACCAACAAGGCAGACATTGGGCCCTATCAAAATATAAGCGCTGTGACGTTTTTTTTTTAATGTTACAGCACCATGCTGAGATAGGAGCCTCTAGGTCTTGTACAGAAATTCTGTTTGTATTTTGTTTCTGTTTTTTTTCCACTATGTTTACTTTTTTGACGACTCGATTGGCGTAGTGGTAGTGACGCTGCCTTATGTTCTTAGGGTCCTGTGTTCAAATCCCGGTAGGAGCAAATGTTTGTGTGATGAGCACGGACATTTGTTACCGAGTCATGGGTGTTTATATGTATAATAAGTATGTATTTACAAACAAAAAAGTATATACATATATGTAGTATATCAACTATCTCGTGTCCACGACACAAGCTTTGCTTAGTGTGGCACTAGGTGGCACTGTGTGTTAATGTCCAGCGATATTTATTTATTTATTATTATTTTTACTAGTGTTATAATAACAATTTGACCATTTTTTTGTATGTTTTGTCCTGTCGGTTTTTAACTTACCACCTTTCTAACCTTTTCAAAAACCACCTCGATCTTCTTAATCGCTGACACGGCCAAGATAAAATACCTCACAGACGAGTGTCTGTCTACATCTCGGCAACCTAATACAAGCGTCATTATGCCACTCAAGAAAGTTCAAGGCTCAAGGGGGCTAGGTGGCTAGGGTGCTAAGGGGCTAAGGGGCTAAGGGGCTAAAAATAGGACACTAAGGATGGTGGAGATAAAGGCCTTGTTATAGCTGAACTGACGGTTTTGCCTTGTGGTATAATGAGGTGAGATAAGTTGGCCAATTTGTTTGTGTATAAAAGGTTATTGACTTTAGTTAAAACGGTGTGCGTTACCTTGGTAAAATGTTCTGCATTTGAGGTGTGAGACCATCCCTACTAATATTATAAATGTGAATGTAAGTTTGTTTGTTACGCTTTCACGTGAAAACTACTGAACGGATTTGGATAA
This sequence comes from Xestia c-nigrum, assembly GCA_916618015.1. NCBI lineage: Eukaryota > Metazoa > Arthropoda > Insecta > Lepidoptera > Noctuidae > Xestia > Xestia c-nigrum. The sequence continues at coordinate 2,829,011 of OU745245.1, read as the reverse complement.
AATTTTGCACACAGATAGTTTATAACCTGGATTAAAACATAGGATACTTTTTATCCCGGTAGTAAGATCCCATGGGTCAATAATCAAACATCACGCGGGCGCAGCCGCTGGCAGAAGCTAGTAACAAATAATTAGTGTGTCATGAGGAGCAATTTGTTTACTAATACCAAAATTTGTGTGAATTGTAGTCTTAAAATTATTTGAGGAAAACAAATTTTGCTGGAGTAACTTTGAAACGTTATCCTGGCACAGTCAATTTTCAAAAATACGTGAAAATGTGTGTAAAATGTAGGTAAAATGTTTGTGAGATTGTGTGTGATGGCGTGACGTTATAAACTTATTTTTAAGGTGGGTGCTTCAGTGTAGCCCGTAAAATTAGACAAAATTAAACACAACAATAAACATGTTTTAATTCGTGCACTAAAACCATACCTATTGAAACCAACAGGGACCTTTATTTCGCAATCAATGTATCGATTGACGATCGAATTTCATTTAAGGCCAAAAATCTGTAAAGTTGTATTAAGTTTCAACCGTTTAAATGAGGAAATATGAAACCTCTAAACTGTTTACCAGTGTTAGAATTTTTACTGTGCTAAGTTATAAGTTTAATAATGAATCTATAAACAGTCGTGTTTACTAATAATTTAATAATCGTGTATGGTATTATTGATTAATATTATATCCTTTTTCTAATTAGTTATTTATAATTATTAATAAAGTGTGCAATCAAATGAGTATTGTAAAATATGAAATAACAAAATATTACGTGAGTAATTCGAATCAGTAAAACAATACGAGTAAGTATTTTTAATAAATTGATCCGATACTTCCGTTAACCCATTTGAGCCCGCTGTCCCCATTTGGGGCCATTTCTTTATGTACCCACATTTTAAAACTTAGTCTAGCTATGTTTTGTTAGCAGGCGAATTTGTAATGCCAAAGAGTGTGGCTTTGTAAAACAAATTAATAGTATTGTGATTTATCGGATTGATTGGATAAAATAAGTGAGTTTATTCACTTCATGGAACAAATAGGTCTTCGACCAAAGGTAAGTCATATTTTTTCAATATTCACAATGTTATTTTTCCTTATTTCTTGATTTTTCATTAGGTGATAGTTTCGACTAGTGATAAAAGCAATTATGTCAAGTATTTTCTAAGATTTTGCTGGATTGGCAGATGTTTTTGTATGGTGTCCCCGAATGGGGCCAATGGTCTGATTGCTAACATTTTTTATTTCTTATTCGCAGATTTCGTTTCGACGTGAACAATGAATAATCGATTATTTGATGTTGCAAATGAATATAGAGGACTCGAGGAAGCTCTCGAAATCATTTTGAATAAAGAGGATAATCCTTATGTGAGTTACGACAAAGTGGCCATCTCTCCAGACCCAAGTGTTCACGGATGAAGAAGACGGCGGTGAAGATGATGTCCACGAAAAAATTCTTCCGCGTGATATCTCAAGTAGAGTTGAAGTGTTCGAGTCCAGGAACGACGATGAATGGGATAACAGTGATGGTGATCCGTTATAAAAACACAAAGTTGAAACCTAGGAACCTTGTTGGCGTAATTGTGACGGTTCCTATGTTGACATGCTTTCATCGGGTTCAGAAGCGTTATAAACCAGCCCAAAGACCAAACTCCAGTCAACATTTAAAAGTTATTTGATGTGGAGGTCTTTGACATGATCGTTATGAATACAAAGTTATATGCCGCAAAACACAACAAACATGATTTTCGTGTCGCTGGTGATGATCTCAAATTATCAGTAGCTACTGCTTCGCTGCATGTCTTGACCACTGAAGAGAAACTAGACTAGCCCCAGTTTCGTCGAAGTATCACCCGGTTTTATTTGATGAGTGTAGGCACTGAAAGACCCGATGGAAGGCGTCGTAAACCTTCTTTAGTGGTGCCAATTATGAGTTTGTTGTTGTTTGTTTGTTGGACACTTTCCCCAGAAACTGCCAAGCCAGCTACGATGCAACGAATGTCACATGAAAGCACGTTGGCAATGTAAAAAATGGATGAAAACATTGTGCATCGATTTTTTTATTGTATTGAAAAATACAACACATGAGCCCATTGGCCCCATTTGAGGACGGTGTTTTTTAATACATAAGGAAGTTTTTTTAGTTTGTTTTTTCTTCTTAAAATGTCTTACTAGCCTCCAATAGTTACGTCAATAAAGTTTTTTTCTGAATTTTGCTGCTAGTTTGTATTTGGGTCCAAATGGGTTAATAATGAAACTAGACTTTTTTGCACTATAAAGTGGGGGAAAGCTTCGGTGAAATGGGGAACGACGAATATTGTGGCAGTCTGAGTGTAACCATCGAGGTGAATAGTCAGCTATCCCTACGACTGCGAATTAATAAGTTATAACTTTGATAAAAGTAAAGTGTTGTGTTGAAATTTTATCTTTTATGATAATCTACCCTGGTTCCTGATACCAGATACAATCATAATAATCTAATCGATGAAGTTGAACCGCTACCGTACGAGATAACTACATCTATCACCTGTAACTCATAATCAATCATTCATTGGTACTTCCCTGCTTACCCCAAATACGGAACTCCTTCATAATATTCATCTGTCACATTTTATCAATCCGAGCTGACATGTAGCGGGAAGTATGGGGAAAATGAGAGAAATCAATGATTGATTCCATTTGTATGTATGAAATGTAATTTTCGCTGAGATTTCCTTGAGAATTTTTGATTACTGGAATTGGATTGATTGTGAGCATTCATGAAGTATTATGTATTCGGTTGACATGGGAATATTGAGACCTTTTCGAGTGTTTTATGATTATTAATGTTCGGGGCTTTTAATATGTAAATCTTAAAAGAAGTGCATTTTACATGACGGAGACAGATAAAGGAAGTAGGTAAATAATAACAGACGCAAGGACCACCGTTGAAGTTACGCAACGATATCTGAAAACAGTTCGTGGATGGGTGATCCCTAATATGCACAACCTACATGCCTCGGAAAGCACGATAAGTCAACACTTATCGTGCTTACCGAGGCATGGAGGTTGTTGTCGTCACGGTAGTCAGAAGAAGAAAGGGCGACTTGTGTCAGACTTTTTGGCCAACAGTTTAACGTGCTTTCCGAGGCACGGAGGACACTCGGTATGCAAGAGTGGTCACCCATCCACAGACCAACCTAGGCAATCATGGCTTAACCTAAAGATCGACGCGAACGGCTGGTATTGGTGTCGATTCTGTTGTACACAAACTTAACTTAATTTAGGCTATTGCTATCTTTTACTAAACGGCAGTGCGAGAAAAGGACGGCAATAGCTATCAACTAAGTTAGAAATGTCAAACTAGTTTATGCTTTGCGCTTCACCGTGTTTTTAGTCGACATGTTTTTACGTGCACCCTTCATTTGTATGGAAATATTAGTTCGAAGAATAATAATGACGAATAATAATGAATAATAAATAATAATAATAATAATAATGAATAATAATAATGAATAATAATAATAATATTATTCGTCATTCATAGTCATGTTTATCATCTCCTCGTCCGTAACGTTACCGGCTAGCTCTGGGCGGGAGTCATACATCCGCCGTTGGTGCATCGAAGTCGATACCTCTGTCGCTGGATGTCCACCACTAGGGGACGGACCGCTGAAATGGCGTAAAGATGCATTACAGTGACAGCGCTATAGGCGCGCCTACGGAAATCACAATAGCAATCTCACACAGGCGTTTGTCTTGACCGCCTGCCGCACCCCCTGACGGGTGCCGATCAATTGACTACGTAGACACCCGCTTAGACTGGAAACGAACTCCAACGCAGTTGGAATAAATGGAATAAAATAACGGTGGGTAGATAGATGATGACAAGATAGATGGCCTATGATGTCGACTTTCATAAAGCAAAATCGTTTTACTAAAGTGTTCTTTCCGATGAATTTTATCGAAAATCATACTAAATTGATGCATGCTGAATAGATCCTTTTATAAAGATGATTACATTCTGAAATACCGGTATCCCTATGAAAATACGCTGAGGTTAGCAGTACTGCCCGTTACATAAGACTTTGCAATACCAAACAAGTACGAAGGTATTTATTTGTTCAGTTCCACCAATATCTAACAAACAGCGCCGATACCCAGCAAGCAGTATTTGCAACACAGCGTTAATACTATTTTGCCACGGCTCTGTTCCCAAATTGGAATATTTTCTGCATCCAATATCGTTGGCAGTGTAATGTGATTGTGTGCCGGAAATGGAATTTATTATTTATAGTTCTGTTCATGGCTCGTTTATTTCTGTGTTAGGATATAAACAAGGTGATTGTGAACATGTTCCAAGCCTATTAAAGATATGAATAGGTGCTTTTATGTATTAGCTTTTGGTGTCGGAAATACATTACAAAAATGTATTACGGGAATGCAAAACATATAGTCCTAAGCCGAGTCATACTGGACTGGTGTGCCAAATTTTGTTGCGAAATGACAGAGAAAATAACGACGAAAGTTACTTGAATTGACGACTCGAATGGCGTACAGGGCCCTATCCAATAAAGCTGACAATCCGACATATATGTCAAAAAATGACAAAGTTGTAGAATTGTCGCGCTTAAGCTGTTTAATAAACGTGACAAATATGTCAAAAATCGTCAGGTGAAATCTTGACATATTTTTAATGTAAAAACACGTTTAATAAAACTCGACATATCAAAAAACCACAGTCACAATATTTCTGACAATTGTTGGTGACAATATTGTCGGATTGTCGTGACAATTATGTCGACTTTTGACATAATATATTTGCAAAGAATTTTGTTTAATATTCTACGGTAGATTTACATACCCGAAATTTTTCTTTAAAGCAGAAATCTGTAATTGAGAAGGAGAAATTGATTCTGCTTTTAAATGATCGTCGTTGCCTCCTCGTTTATATTTGTTCCAAGTATTCATCATCACTACTCTCACTGCTCGATGTAAGTACCATTTTTTTGTAATAAACTTTTTCAATAAACTTTTTTACACCTTCAAAATTCAAAATATGATTTCGCGACAGAGGATAACGCGCTTGTCAGAATTGTCGGACAATTCTACAAATATGTCAACATGTCACGACAATTTTCTGTTTAATAAAGCAGATTTGACAAGTTTTTCACGACAAATTGTCACCTGTCAGCTGTCGCATATAAAGTTTTATAAAACAGAAAAATGTCAAGAAAAAAAAGAGTCCGACATATTTGTGAATTTTCCACCATGACAATTTTGTCGCCTGTAAGTTTTATTAAACAGAAAAATTGTCGAGTTGTCACTTTTTGACATATGTCGGACTTGTCGGATTGTCAGCTTTATTGGATAGGGCCCTGGTAGTGACGCTGCCTTACGTTCTGAGGGTCCTGGGTTCGAATCCCGGTAGGAGCAGGTGTTTGTGTGATGAGCATGGACATTTGTTTCCGAGTCATGGATGTTTATATGTATAAGTATGTATTTACAAACAAAAAAAAAGTATGTATATGTAGTACTAGCTGACCCGCGCAACTTCGTCTGCGTAAGACGAACCAATAGTTCCTAAAATTAGCGCGTTCAACCAACGTAACAATCAAACTCTGCAGCTTTATAATATTAGTACAGATTGAAGTCAGTAACAATTTATTTTTTCTCGAATAGGTTTACATTAAACGCCAAAATATTCAACTTATGTTTTTCCAAATAAGGACTCTTCCCTCGACAGCCTTACGTTTCTATCCTTGGACACTCGACAATATCATACTCCAGCTGGGTCGAAAGTTCTCATCAAGTGGCATGACATGACCCGATACACGTTAACGCTGCTTTAAACTGTTGCGGACCTCTCGCATCTGCCTTCCTTCTCCAAAGTCAGACCTTCAATGGTAGTCATACTCCAGGCAGGTCAACACAATACGATGTAAATGCTGTAAACTCTTGAAAACCTATTGCAATTTCTTTTCGTCTCCAAGCCTCCATCATGATACCTTCGATGACAGTCATATTCTAAAGTTCTCATCAAGGTGCATTAAGTGAGCCCAATGACGATATAGCTGCTGTTAACTGTTGAGGATCTCTTGCTACTACCTTCAATCTCCATTGTTAGACCATCGATGACAGTCATGCTCCAGCTAGGTTTAAAGTTTTTATCAAGATGCACGAAATGAGCCTTAAACACCTGCGGACCTCTTGTGACTGCCTTTCATCTCCATCGTCACACCTCCGATAATACTCATACTCTAGCTAGGTCTAATTAGTTTATATCAAGGTGCATGAAATGAGCCGACACACGATATAGCTGCTGTAACTGATCACAGTCAAACTTCAGGCAGGTCTAAAGTTGTCAAAAAGGTTTATGAAATAAGCCCCAAAACGATCTTCTTCTTTATCGTGTGGTTAGTGCCTAACCTGTTGTCAGAGTTTTTATGCCGCCCAAGGTCCTCTGTCTTCCTGCCGGAGTTGCGGGCCTGTTCGAAAGAGATACCGCGGCCCCGGAACATAAACGGCGAGGAAGGAACATGGATGGGTTTTAGTCAGTAAGAGTCTGACACTCCCTCCCGCTCCGCCTAGAGTGGGAGAAGTAACTTGATGATTTCCCATCCTAAAAAAAAAAAATAACAAAAAAAGGTCCTCTGTCTTGGTTTTACATGCCGTCGAAAAATAACTCTCAGGCATGCTGTGATTTTCTCACTATGTCTTTCTTCACCGAAGCAAGCGATCTTTACTTCCTTATCGTGTTGTTGCCTAAACTGTGTCACAGTTTTTATGCTGTCCATGGGCCTCTGACTTGGCTTAACATGCCAAATGTCTCTCAGGCATGTTGGTTTCCTCACGATGTTTCAGCAAGCGATGATTATACAATACGCACATGAATTCGAACACAACTATTTTCAATAAAAAATGGGACAAACTTTGCTAAACACGCCTTTCAATAAAAATTATCATGAAAATCGGACATCTCGAAAAAGTTATGGGTCACCATCATCATCATCCATAAGCCGACTTCGCCGACTGCTGGGTACAGGCTTTTCTTTGTTTGTGCCAAGCTCCACGCTCTTGTGCCAGTCTCATCCAGGATATTCCTGCAATGGCAACAATATCGTCTGCTTATCTCACCGCTGGACGACCAAAACTTCAGTTTGGATTTCTAGAATGAATGCCACTTGGTCACAGCTTTACTCCACCTGACATCACCGCGCCTTGCTAGGTGTCCTGCCCTACTCCATTTGAATTTTCATCATTATTTCAGCCGAAAGACGTCCACTGCTGGACATAGGCCTATCAAGTGTCGCCACATTGACCGGTCTCGTGCGACTTCATCATTCGGTCATTCGATATTGCTCAGGCATAATATAGGTATCTACATAAAGAAAACAGACGTTGAATTGAGAACTTCTCCCAAAAAACCAAACTTGAGACATATGACACGGGATAAGTCATTCCCAGAGTGGGAGAAGTCATTTGATGATTTCACATTCTAAAAAAAAACAAAAAAAAGACATCTGACACGGGCGAATGCCAGTATCATTCTTTCACGGAAAATCATAACACCGTGATTCAGAAAATGGAGTCAAATGAACAACGCCATTTATAGAGCACGAAGTTAAACTGCTAAAACATATGGAAAGTGGTCGAAAGGACACTCTACTGGCTTTGTAGATTTTTAAAGCAGGGTCATGTTGACTATTCTCTTCTTCTCTATCTTGTGATTTTTATTCATTAGTACCATTTTGGTTTTATAGATGTCATTACATGTATCCTTACATCATGATGATAAGTTCTCCTTGATGGAGAGCACCGATTGCAAAGAAACAAAAATCAAAACTATCTCTAACTTATGCTCAATAATCATTGGTGCATTGGTGCATTAAAAGGGCTACGTAGAGACACACAGACACAGACGAAAATTTAAGAAATTGTAGAAAATGGGTTCTGTGTGTGATCCTTTAACAGTTTAAGCGCCATGTTTACAGATTTATTATTTGAAATAAATGATTCCCAAACTGTCGTTTAAGTGTTAAAAAAAATATGTATAAAACAAAGATTTGGAAATATGTAAGCTTTAAAAAAAACAAAATACTTTGTTACAAAAAGTGAAAACCGGGGGGTTTTTGAACGTGCGAACCAAAGTTATTATCGGAGATCTTACAGCATTACACAAAATCAAAAAGTATTTTATGTCTGTACTGAGGCTTGATCTTGCGACTCCCTGTTCGAAAGGCGGTTGCCGTCACCGACGGGCTATTCGTTCTCGTGACAATTTGTTTAAAATAGTTATTCTATTACAATGCATGTTATGACAGTTGTCAGTTGTCAAACAGTTGAAAACTATAGACAAAATGCAATATTGCTCACCCCCGTAAGTAATTAGCGTGATAATATATAGCCTATGTCCTTCCCCAGGTTGAAATACATCTCCTTGCCAAATTTCATTACGATCCGATCAGCCATTTTCTCGTGAAAAGGTAGCAGACAGACAGACAAACAGAGTTACTTTCGCATTTATATAATGGTATGGATATGGATATGGATATGGATATGGATATGGATATCAACTACACTCGAGAGCAATGAATCCGGGTCACTTAAAGAATGTTAAAAATCTCGGAAACTAAAAATGATAGGTTAATGCAATAAATTGTATTTAATAGACTATGTAATACTCCTTAAATGAAAGTAAAAAAAATATGAGTCACCATACATTTTATTAACACAAAATTACATAAAGAAAAAAACTGCTTATCTCTCCTTAAAACAAAAATAGGAAACATGAAATTTTTGAACTTTATTACGATTTTCTTGAATTTTAATACTTCGTATTGCCTCCTCGTGCTTCCATTACTGCGTTTACGCGGTTTGGCATGCTGTACACCAAGTTCCTTATACGATTTTGGGGAATATTCTCCCATTCCTCTGTGAGAGCAATTTTGAGCTCACGAAGCGTGATTGGGAGGGTTTCGTTGTTTTACGCATCTGCCTAGCTCGTCCCAAGCATGCTCGATCGGGTTGATATCCGGGCTGCGCGCTGGCCACTCCATACGAGTAATGTTCATCTCTTGAAGGTAGTCATTCACAATCCTACCTGTATGAGGTCGGGCATTGTCATGCATAAATATAGCATCCTCACCTAAATTGACCATAAATGGACCAACGTGATCATTGAGGATTTCTTCCACATATCTTACGCTAGTTAAAGAGCCGTTTTCTATGATCACCAGCTCTGTGCGACTTTCAGAAGAAATTCCGGCCCACACAAGTACAGACCCACCACCGTAGGCTACTTTTCTTCGATGCATGCTTGCTTGAATCTTTCCCCTGGTCTTCGATACACTCTGTGTCTTCCATCGTGCTTGTAGAGCATAAATTTTGATTCGTCGGAGAACATAACTTTTGACCAATCTTCAATACTCCAATTTACGTGGCTCTGGGCATATCTTAGTCTTGAAATACGATGCCCACGCTCCAGTTTAGGGCCGTTTGCAGGTCTAAGGGGTTTTAAGTTAGATTCAGCAAGCCGACGTCTTACTGTCCATGCACTTGGGTTACTTCCTCCGAGGCGTCGAAACTGATTTGTGAGTTCAGTTCCTGTGAGAAAGCGATTTCGAAGCATGGTGTTCACCAAGTATCGGTCTTCTCGTGCTGTGGTACACCTAGTTCTGCCCGTTCCTGGTCTGCGTAGGTTAGAACCAGTTTCTTCGTAACGTCGGAGAACTCTTTGTACTGTTGACAGCGACATACCGACAGTCCTGGCTGTATCGCGCTGACTCCGGCCGGTTTCAGCATTGTAAGTATTCTGGTGCATTCTTCAGGCGTAAGCGACATAATTTCAGCTTGAATAATGAATATAGAGCACTATCAACATGGTTTATGTACCCACATATATGACAGATTACAAACAAAAGCAAAACCAAATGCTGTAATTTCGTAGTTCCATCTTCGAAAGTGGCCCTTTTTCAAATTTGATTTTTTATGATATAACTTTACAATAACTAAGAAGTTTTAATACCTTCATTTAAGGAGTATTACATTGTCTATTAAATACAATTTATTGCATTAACCTAGCATTTTTAGTTTCCGAGATTTTTAGGATTATTTAAGTGACCCGGATTCATTACTCTCGAGTGTATCTAGTGTCCACGATACAAGCTTTGCTTAGTGTGGTACTAGGTGGCGCTGTGTTTTAATGTCCAGCGATATTTATTTATTTATATTTATATTTATACAGGTAAGTACATAAATGTGTTTTTTTTTTTACATATTTTGTACAGTGATAATTTTACTTATATGTTACTGTGTTGGACAGTGTTGCTCCACAAAAACTATCAGCGGTGTGGATGTACCGTTATTATAATACACTACCCTCGAAGTAAAAGATTTCGCTCTACAATATCAAAATCAGTTTCTGAACATCACGTCAGCAGCAAGCTGTTCGTGCGAGCGCCATTTTAAATAAAATAAGAGGCAATAGTGTTAATACGAGTCGCATGTGTGCCGAAGTAATTAAACCTCCGCATCTCGTTAGTAAAGCGCGGAGGTTTCCATTGTAAAACGGTATTATTTTGAGATTTTATTTCTAAAACATGAGTGCTTATTCTCACCGATTCTGTAAGGCAGCCAAGGAGTTTCACCATCTTCTCCTCGTTCTGCCGGGACCCCGTCAAGCTGTCTCAGGGCTCCAGTCTAGCGATATTTTGGGTATTCCATCTTCAGAAGTGAAAGGAAAGAGGGAAAGCTAGTCCACCACACTATTCCCAAACCACTGTAACTCCTGAATCAATAGTGGCCAGTTGAATTTCGCAACGAAATACGGGCAATATGAATATGTCAATACGGGCTACTAAAAAAAGCATGAGTACGTTTCAGTCGAGTGTGGAAAAGCTCGGAAGACTGATAACCTACCGTCGTAACGTCTTACCCAGAAACTGGGTTTTGGAGGTCAGATATAGCCAGTCGTTACAAAGTACTACTACTGGTTCTATAGCTGCATCCAGCTGGACAGAGCCAAACGCAAACATAGTTGGGAAACGCTAGGCCCTATCAGAATACCAGTGCTGTGATGTTTTTAATGTTACAGCACCATGCCGAGATAGGAGCCTTTTGGCCTCGTTCAGAACCTTTCGTTTTTTTTATTGTTTATCTATGTTTAGTGTTCATTAGTTGTAAATAATGTTATTTTTTTGTGTTTTGTCCTGTACGGGCTTATAATTGCTTTTTCTTTATTTTCTTTCTTTCTTTTATGAATGATGATGATCAGAAGCAGTAACAGACGGCAGCTTTGACTTTGACTTTGACTTTGAGTAAAACAGGCGAAAAGAAAGAAAATCTGTTTAGCTTTTCACTGTGGAGTAATTAGGGAACCCTTGGGAATGAGAGGAACTGACGGGGATTTAATTTAATGAAAACAAGTTTAGTGATTCTAAGGCCCATGTTCACCAAAAAGATAACGGTCTGATTATCGAAAATATCTGTTTAAAACACATTTTTGTATAGGTAACATGTCACAGTGACAGCTGTTTTTACATAATCAGACCGTTAACTTGAACATGGACATAAGTCCCTCTTTTTTCCCCCCTTTTTTTTCCATTGTTAGGTGATCTTGTTCAAAGATGCATCTTGAACAACAGCCTTACTGTCAAATAGAACATTATATAAAACTAACATATAAGTATAAGTTATATCTTTTTGTTTTTTTACTAACCCACATGGATGTTGCTTATCCGAATTAAAGATACTATTTATTTTTTTCGCTGTCACGACAGAATTTGCAGTAAATACGACGAAATTGAGAATGACTATAACACGCCTATTCTATTCTAGGAATTTGATCATCCATTTCACAAGAATATTCTTATTCTTATTCTTTATGGCAAACAAAACAACAAATATACACTTTAATTGCAATAACAGTAGTTATATTGAAATGTGTCATGTGGTTAATTAAGTAATTTAATTTTCTCAGCACTGTAATATTGGCACAAATGAGTCTTGCCTTAAAGCCTTTTCTCAAAGAAGTTACTAGAAAGCTGTGCCACAAAATTATCGAGTACTAAAGGAAATAATTGAAAACCAACACTCGTATCTCGTCTGTTGGCTTTCCAAATAGCCAACAATTCATGTAAATTAAGTGAAAATACACAGATTTTCAACAAGTTGAATCCATCGGTCTGTGTGTGGGCACGTTTTCTCAGAATGTGCTGTCCAGTACCAATAACTAGACGTCTAAGGTCAATACAGAGTTAGAAACTTTGTGTATTACTACGAAAAACCCACGTTTTCAAACAAATAATGTCTAGTATCGATTCACATAACATGACGCCTGCAATCTCCGAAAGTTTAGCTAGAGATATGCCAATGGCGGCCTTCTGTGAATGTCATTCAAGCGCCACAAGAATCATGTAGCAATATGTGAAAAAAAAAATACTAAATAGTTATAAAATCATTTTATCCAACACATGAAGAAGGTTTATCAAAGAAAACAATAAATGAAATCACGGATTCCTATAACACCGTGTGCGATATTCGTGGACAGTGGAAACGCGGGCCAGGAGTCACGCATCTAAAGGTATAAGTTAAAATCCAATTATGTTTTCTCAAAACGCTCTTATGTTATTACCAACAAACTTGTGTTTTGCTCAGGCGCTTTTTGACACAAATTAGTTTCGAGCTAATTCGTGAATAAGCTTGTTTATTTCAGCATTTTGGGTTACAACAAAATAAAAATCACACACAATACTGTCTTATTTGGCCCAAAGGTTGACTGGTGGACCGTGCCTTGTGGCATTAAGTCCGCCTATGTACCACTCTTGTACATGAAGTTTAAATAAATAAATATATAAATAAATAAAAAGGAAATAAAGTTTTGCCACTTGTAATAAGGCAACTGCCCATTTTTTGCCACGAAACGCACACGAAAAAGATTGGTGCTAAAAACACATAATAAATAAATATGAATTATTAACTTATACATTTGATCTTAAAAGTAAGCAATATTTTAACTTAATTAATAAAATTTGTTTAAAATTATTAGACTATGAGATCAACAAAACACCGGCACGGAAGAGTAGCATTTTAAAAAGAAAGGATTTTAAATCGATTTTCAATACATTATCTTTTAGTCCTGTCACTTGAATAAAAAAATGTATTGAAAATCGATTTAAAATCCTTTCTTTTAAGCGATATAAAAACAGACCGTTTCTGACATATTGTGAAAAATTGGATGGTGCCTTTATACATTATTATAAGTTAGAGAATATACATGGTATTGTCATTAAGTGATATCAAATTTAAATTATTATTGATCTAAATCCGCTCCCTGATTTAAAAGTCATAGTTTGTGGTTGTCAACCAAATTACAAACGTCATGTTAACCACCGATAATACAACGTAAACTCTCGACTCCCGTGTTTTTGTTCGTGTTTGTTGTTGTTATTATGGATTTTACCTAAAACCAATGAATTGTCATTAAGGCGATTACATGAGCTAAACGCGAGGTTTATAATTACTAAAAGTATATGATTAACTGCTATAAACAAGACCAGAAAAATATATGATATTCTTCAGGATATATGCTAGCATGATACTGTTTTGAAAACTTAATACAATTAATTTGGCTCGTTAAAATGAAATCACGAACTTATCTCTAAAAATATCTTTCAAACAATAAAAAACATACTAATATGCATGCGATCATTCTGATTATTTGGCAAATAATTCTACAAGCAATATATTAGTATGATACTGTTTCAGTTTTTAAATGTAATCAATAGTTATTTTGTACATTATTTAATATATTACATTTACTACATTATTTAAATTATAAGTGTGCACCCAAGGCCATAATCACTTTGAAACTTGGGCATGTCCTTTTATATTTTGCCTTTGGATCTTGTGAATTCATGAGTTAGAGGTCTCTTTGATATTAATATTGTTGTGGCTATCGCTGAGCCATAGCAACAATCAATGCGTTTTATTAAAAGGGATTACGTATTGGAACAAATCGTCTTGAAGTAAGTACGTAGATTTCTATAAATTAACGTCAGCCTAACCTTTTAGTAATGTTATTTGAGGATCTTTTAGCTCACAAAGTATCTAAAACTTATTTAATGTAAGGTGTCAAGCATAGTTTTTATGAGTTGTACCAGTCAAATGCATTTGATCACACTGCTTGCCACAGCGGAAAATGTAAATCGGTGACCAGTCATAATTCACAACAGACACATTAATTCACAAACTTTTAATTGACAAGCAACGATTAGAAAACACATTATTTGTCATTCCATCATTAAACAGCAACAAGTTTAATAAATAATTCACTTCGCAAAATAATTATCCGATAAAGTTTAATATAATAACTTATTATTTGACAAACAATTCATTACATTCTCGTTTTATCTCATAAAACAACGTTTGAAATAAGGCACATTACACATATTGATTGTGCCATTCCATAAAAAAAAAATGAATTTGGTTTCCTATAAGCACAAATTTTGTGACAGAAATGAATTGCTGCAGAACCGACTCCTCGTAGTCTTTTCTGCCCTACCCCTAGAGTCTTATTTAAGCCCGCGTAGGCGCGGAGGGGCGTGGTGGGCCGCGAGCTGAGGAGCAAGTGGCTTTAATACTCGCCTCGTCGTTAAAACTCTCTGCGACGATAAGCTCACGTGTGACCCCCGTGTGAGCCCCGCAGCGCCGGAGCCGTGACAGAAACCATGCCTGCTGCATGTGGCATGCTGCATGCTTGCTGGTTGCATGCATGCTTGCTGCATGCTTGCTGCTCGCTTTCTGCATGCTTGCTTGCTGCTTTCTTGTTGCTTGCTTGCTGCATGCATGGAGTATGCTTGTTTGCATGTTATAAAAAAACTAATACTAGCCTGTAAATTATTTTGTTGAAACGTGATTAATCCAAATGTACCCAAGTAAAAAATTAAAAAATTATAAATGAATAAATATCACCTGATGCATTTGATAAAAGAAGTAGTTGCCAAATAAATGTTTGTAAAGCGAATATTTTTTAAATAAAACATTTGCGGAATAAGTTGCTTGCGAAATAAATAGTAAGTATAAAGGGTGTAAAACACCTCTTCACGAAGCCGAAAGGCACTTGATCTGTCCATCATTGCGATCATTTTTTTGTTCAACACCATACCTGGGAACCTTCTAGTTACGGAGATATGGGGGGTCAAAAATACAACTTTTTGCCAAGTTTTTTTTTTAAATACAAGTTTTTTTGTAAGATTTTAACTTTGAACACCTCCATGACCCCCGTACTATTCAACCCATCCATTAGCACAATGTTTTAAGTGCGTTACATTGAGTTCTACCACAAAACATGATTTATAACCTCAAAAAAATAAGTTGTTTCCCAGCAATATTTTTTGCGTAAAGTAACTTAGTTTAATGTACAGAAAGCTTGGTTAACGGCTTCGTGATGAGGTGGTTTACACCCTGTACAAAACGTTGGTTGTAAAATGAAAATTTGTCAATTGACTTTTGGTAAAACATTAGTGAACCTGTAAATCAAGCGGCTTAGACACAGAAAAGAAGAAAACATATTGATATGTAAGTTGTTTGAAAGTACGATGGTCCTTTAGGTGTTTAACCGGGCACTAAGATAGTTAATTTCAGCGAAAAAACTCCATTTACAATTATACATACAGTTAAAACAGTGTACAGACAAGTCCCCTACGTTATCTAACACATCATTGACTTTTGTTCTTTGAAAGAGGCATTTCAGTAAAAAACCGACCGGTCAGGTGCATCTAGCAGAATCCTGCGGTGGTTCGGTCCATCTTGTGGAAGGCCATTAAACTTCTGGTTACGGTCACCACTCTAGAACCTTTTGGCCCGATCAGTGATTTATTCTGTGAGCAATATTTCCTGTCCTCTGCTACTTCACAATTCTTCGGATAAACTAAACATACAAGTAACCAAAACATTTTATATCTCGAATATCAATATGACCAAATAGCAGTCATGGCACCGGCAATCTCAACAAAGAAAGCCACCATCTAATCGAAAACCCGGTATTCATTCATACATCTACAGCACTGGTTCCCAACCTGTGGTCCGCAGGAGCCTCGACTACGGTCCGCGAAAGATTAAAATGTTATTCGTACTTTTTAACACAGAAGATGCAAGCTCAACCCAACCTAATTGAACCTATCAGAGGCAAAATTACTAAATTATTGCAAAATTTTTCGAGCTCAATTCGATCGCTTTTGTCCAATTTTTGTATAGTGTGAGTTAAAGATTCACTCCCCTAGTTATAATCCTGTCGATGTTTATCTAGGACCATATGGTCCCTGTTCACAATGAAAATACCAAAGTGGTCCCTGTCCTAAGAAAGGTTGGGAGCCACTGATCAACAGTGTATACAGCGTGTACTCGTATACAGATTTGCAAGGAGATCCGTGGCTGTCTCAGTTTTCAGCGTAAGGGATTCCCAGTTCCCGAGGGAAAGTGGCGTTTAAATATTTGACGCGACTTGGATAAAGTAATTTGGTTGTCCCGGTTACTTACCATTGCGGTGTCAGCAGAACTCTTCGTTGGAGCTGAAAACTATCGGGAGTCTGTTGTATTTGAATTATGAAGAGTTAGAGGAGGACAATTTAATGGAAATATGGGTTTGTATAAATAGAGGACCATTATTATATGGAGTGATTGACTTGCTAGAGGTATTTATTTATAGATATCTATTAATTTTACAGCAGTTGCTGCCTTTATGAAAAAAAAACATGGTTTAGGCTAAAATTATGAGATACCTTATACTTTCTGATGTTCAAATTAAGGCCTTAGTTATTTTTCTAAAATATTGCTTTTTATATCAAGAAGGATGAGGACCTCTTTACACATCCCGATGGAGTTGTGTACACAATAATACGTAATTACTCTGAAATCACAAAAACCCTAGGCCATAAAATTGTATAATTCACCCAATCAAATATCATAATATTGTCTGAAGTTAGTTATCGATTCGCAAACTTATCGGTTTTCTTGTTTGTCTATGGTACACTAATTAGATATGAGCGCCGATGGCCAATTCCACGGCGGCGGCGCGGTCTAAAAATTTACACGGCGGCGGCGGCGCGCCGGCGTGGTGTACATTTTTATGGTGGGTGGTGTGGGGGGGGGTGTATTAAGAATAAAGAAAAGAAAACCATATTGTTGATACTAAAGAAAACTATATTATACTTTAATAAAGAAACAGAAGACATAATTCGTATAACATTGCTTATTTACATCACATAAATCACCTTTTTAATGATAAAAAATAACTTGCATCAGTCATTTTAATGAGATCAATCAACATTAACTCAACGACATTGCTTGTCCTTTAATTTTAATCATTTTGCACAGAAATAAAATAAGTCACATTTCTAAAGATTTAAACTAGCATCAATAATTTTAATGAGATCGATATTAACAAATCAAAATTGCTTGTTCTTAATTTAATAATTTTTACAGAAATAAAATAGATCACATTTTTACATAAAAACTAGGTAAATACGCCGAAAAAAAAATCAAAGTCCAATAATTATTTAAAAAAATAAAAGATCACGTTTGATGAATAGCAAAAATGTTTCAGTATTATAAATAAAAAAATAATTTACTGACCAAAACTACTTATTTAAAGACTCTTTGCAAAATACATAATTATCATGGATGAATACTATCCTATTCACTCTGATAGGATTTAGTCGAGAACGTTTCGCAGTTATTACTAGTCCAGCTGTGGAGAAGACTCTCTCGCTCGGTGTGCTTGTAGCAGGTATATTTAAGATTGACCGTGCGAGAGCATATAATGATGGCATACAAGTTTTTTTGTCCCTCCAGTATTGCAGAACATCTCCACCGTAAGGCTGTAAATGTTCAGGACTTGCTGTCGCGAAATAAGTCCAACATTCGTTTTCAACAGCACTTTCGGCATCTTGTTGAGTAGCGCTGTGCTTTCGGGCCAAATCCAGTAAAAAGTTTGCAGCGTTAACGGAAGAACTCGTCCCGACTTCCCCGGCAGAATCAGTAATTTTATTTTGAGGAATGTCTTCTGTCATCAATCGACTTCTGACCATTGATGCCAGAAATGAAACTTTAGTGGTTCCTTTTGTTTTCATAAATTCCTCTATCTCATTAATTCCATGGAATCGACAGTCGAGTAAGGTTGCCGCAACAACCACATCAGTCAAAGGAAATCGAGATTCTAAACCCGCTAACATATTATTTTTTAGCCTTCTTATTACAAGAGGCTCATCATCACCCATTTCTTCCAGCAATCTTTTTATTTCCGAGCGAAATACCAGAGCCAAATTTATAGTTGGCTGAGTTTCTGAACTTAGAATTTCTACAATTTTTTTAAAATTTTCTAAGAATTTTATTAAGGCCTCAATATTTTCATAGTCTATATCTTGTATTACGAGACTACCTCGACCTATTTCATTCAGAACTGTATTTATAGGCTGACGATTTGCACTGTTAGAAATGCTTTTCAGCATCATCAAGACGCTGTGCCATCTTGTGCTTGTGCTCGTTTTAATAGTAGGAGGGGGCTGCAAATGTTTTCTGGAACTTAAAGCTCTTTCAGGTATCTCAGTTGATTCCGATTCAGAATCGGTTGAGTCGCTATCTTCATCCTCTACATGTTCCGCGAATTCTTCAATAAAAGAAAGCAGATCATTTTGTGCTGCAGATGCAGCGGCTTCAACACGTGGTGCCCTGTAACGGACATGCTTAACAATCTTCTTGCATTTTTTTAATAACTTGGATATTTCCCTTGTGTTTGCGATACCATCTACATTGACTAGATTATGGAGAGCATGACCAAGGCAAAGATGGTTATCAAAGCCTAATAAATTCGCAGCTCTCTTCATATTGCCACCTGCATCTGTGACCAAATAAATATTTTTTTGGTCTATTTTAAAAGAACGCAATACTTCCAAAATTGTGTCACGGATTGTTTCGCCGGTGTGTTTCTTGGTAATTTCTATTGTAGCCAGAGTAAATTTGATGAGAGTCATGTCTTCAGAATTAAAATGAAACGTACAAGTGATATAATTACGCCGCCTATATTGGTCGGTCCACATATCAGCGGTTAATGCACCAAAACGAGGACTTTGATTCGAAATAAAATTATTTACATACGCTAGCATACTGTTATACACATCTTCCAGTCCTTCTCGTGCTATGTTGTGCCTCGAGGGCAAATCGTCGGCGGAAACAATAATGTTGTACTTTTTCAAAAAGTCAATCATTGCATCATTTTCCACACTGTCAAATGGAATCAAAGATCTAGCAAACCAAAGAGCTAAATCTCGAGACAAAGACCACTTATTGCTGCTCCTCTTACTACTGCTACTGGTTGTCGGAGTCCTCGGAGAAAAAAACTGTGTTATGCTCGAAGGCTGCGACCTTTGTGTATCTTCTACACCATGTGCATCTTTCAAATGTCTGAGAAGATTACTTGTGGCTATTCCTTTAGAGTAAGCTTTCACTTGGGCCCTGAAAAGTAATAAATGTGAACTATACCATGTGATAAAATGTTAAAGAAAATGAAAAGGCTTAATGTGATGGTTTGACATTTCTAAACAATATCTGTAAAAACATCTAACAATTCCTAACATTTGTAAGTACATAAATGTTTTATTTACTACTAATTTAGTTATATTGACACTAGTTTAAAAGATAATACGTAAATAAAATAAATAGTTAGCTTGAAAGTCTGGAATTTCGGATTACTAATCTTGTTTTTCGAATACTAAATTCAATCTAGGAAAAGTAAAACTAACTTACTTTGAAAACAAACAATTCTCGTCTTCATTTTTTGCATTTCGTAGGCAAACTCCACAAAATACTTGTTCACTTAAAACAGCTCTCCGTTTTCCATTAAATTCTACTGCTAATTGTCCGAATTCTGTCCAGCAAAAACTATGTGTATGTTTTGTAGAAAGATTTTTCAGTGGTGTTATAAAAATGTCTTTTATTTTCGTTTTATAAACATCAATACTAGTCGAAGACACTGCCGCCATTGTTTACGTCACTTAACTATAACACACGTTCGCTCGCCACGGTGAAATATTCAAACTCGACTGAGCGAGCGCAGCTCAGACGCGGTTCGGTCGGTCGAGTGGCGGTAGACTGGTTTGTACATGTCGCGACGGCGCGCCGCGCGTTTCGTTCGACGGCGGCGCGCTGACGCTAAGACACGGCGACGGCGGCGCGCCGGCGCGGCGCTCATATCTAACACTAATTAATCTAGCTTCCTAGAATCAAGAGGATGCTGCGAGGCTTCAAAGATATCGTATTTTCGAGATTCTCATAAAACACTATTTAGTTAAAGCAATTTTACAAGGTTTCTTCGTAATTTCGTGTAGACATCAGTTGCCAATTAACTTTGTAATTGTGCCGACGCTTTTTAAGGGACGTTCCTTCGTAAGGCCTGAATTCTTGTCGCGCTGACGGTCGTATGCTCACGGTCGGTCGCGTACGAATATACATTGCGTTCTATATAGCACCATACTGCGACGCTGACGTCAGCGTCGACCGACAGCTGTATTTTGTTCTCGCTGAACGACCGACCGTACGCGGCTGACCGTCAGCGCGACAAGAATTCAGACCTAAGAAAACACGTTAGGCGATTCTCTAAAGACACCGCTATCGTGCTTTTCCGCCTGGTCGAGCGAATGTACGGGCAGCGCATACCGTGCGGATAAACGGGGATTTTCGCTCGTCCTCTGGTCTTGCGGTCTTCACATTGTGGGTACCCTCTTTGAATGCACCTACGTTTACAACCGGGGTTCCCAATTGATATAGCTCGCCATACGTGTGTTAAGCATCAACAGATTTCATTTCGACTTATGCTGGGGCTACACTATCACGATAACGCGAAGATATGCGTTGTCGCGACACGTCTGGCCAAAGAATTCGTCCTATCGCGATAAACTTCGCGAATACGAAAGCCCTTCGCGCCGCTGTCGGTAAATTGCCGCACATCAAAGGGTTTTGTCGCGACAAAGTTCGTGCAGTTGCCTACACTTCGCGCGCTTTAGTTGACTGCGAGACGCCGAGCACTTTAGACGTGTTTGATTCAACTAGTTAATCATGGATTGGAATAATGAGTCCGATTGTTGTGTATAGATAACATCCACCATCGCCTTTTATTCCTGTTTTTAACCTTTTTATTTTTGTTCAAGTAATAAAGATGCAGTAAATAATTATTAGCCGCCATATGATACAGCGCAACCGCCTCTTCCATGTGTTCCCGCAAATGAATTGTCGCGACGTTTTAGATTATCGCGACGGTAGAAAGGTTTTTTCAAGTGTGGCCAAGCACTTCGTCATAGATTGAACACGAACTTCTATCGCGACAACGCGAACACGAATCTTTGCCTACAAGTCTGGCCGTAGCATTACGAACCGTAAGTTGTGGGTTCGCACCCGGACAGACGAATCATTATCATCATCATCATTATCGGCCTTTTAATGTTCCCAGTGCTGGGACAGGTCTCTTCTCTATGAGAGGCGTATAACTTTGTGTAATTTATTACATCACCACTGCCCTTCAAAACGGTGAAGGAAAGTTATCGTGTGAAAACCGGTATGACCTAGAATTAACAATTCGTAGACATGTGACATCTACCAAACCGCACTGGGCCCGCGTGGTAGATAATAGCCTATAAGCAAAATACACGCTTTGACGTGGAGTTGCGGACAACACCCGTTGTAAAATACAGTACAATGCAATAAGTCTTATGGATGTCCAATAACGACTCATCGTGCCAAGGAGAAAGCAGTATCTGGGTATTATAATATTGTTACCGAAAATCTATTACGTTTGAATGATTAAGTTAATCTTTTCGACATTCTGTGTTGGCCCAAATCATGTAGGTAGTTTAAAACACAGCTGATGGCCAATAAAAAGTTATTAATATTCATTCATGCTAACTTTTACTCCATAAAGTATCTCACCATTTTGTACCTTTTTGAAAAAGGACCCATTTCTACTATAACACGTATTTCCCAATCGCCCCGTGTATAGATCCCTATTAAACGGCCATCACAAAGCCGGCCAGTAGTAAAACACACTCGGTGTACGCAATATCACTATTCTATGGCCGATCTATTTCCGTACGGCTGACAACCGATATTAGGAAATATGTGCCGCATTGACCGGCGAACGGAAGAAAAATAGGCCCCATTTCAGATGTAAGATGGATTTATTGTATGGATCTGTACTGTTTTGCGTTTATGGATAAGGATTTGATGGTCTGTTTCTGGAACAAATCTAGGATAAAATATGTATTATTATGTTACCAAGAGACAACGAATATTATGGATAAAAGACCCTCTAATGACACTAGATAGTTGACATATTACATACAGGGTGAATTTTAATTAATGCGACAAAATGAAATTGGAGCTTCAGTTACAGTAACATAGTAATTATAAACTGTTTTTTCTACAATCTAAATCGTTAAAAAAAATTACGCGATTATCGTTTTCAAAAGGTCCGTTGATGTTATTATCTTTATTTAAGTAGGTACGAATTATCGGTATTCCAGTAATATGCAAAATAAATAAGAAAAATTAAGGCAAAACTAGGTAAATGACCGCTATATTGAGAACTGCGATGAGTCGGCAAGATTTTTGATACTTTTATTATTTTAACGGTTTTCGTAACACTGATCAATTATTTTTTAATTTTATATTTTATACATTTTCTTGACAACACGTATTATTGTATATTTAAATTTGTCGCATCTATTCAATTTCACCCTGTATATACTTTTTTGTTTGTAAATACATACTTATTATACATATAAACATCCATGACTCGGAAACAAATGTCCATGCTCATCACACAAACATTTGCTCCTTCCGGGATTTGAACCCAGGACCCTATGAACGTAAGGCAGCATCACTACCACTACGCCATTCGATTCATTCAGTTTGGTGTGTTTTATACATCCTTTACTGATCCTGCGAAGATTACAGGCGTAATGGTGTGTTATGTACACTTCCCATAGACATTCAGCCGCATAATGTACATTCTGAATACATACATCGTAATTACGCTCTTTATTGAAATATCGTATAATTTTCCGTTTATTTTCACGCAGCCATTCAGTTCACTATCAACAGATAATGTCATAAATTGCAGACTTTTATACACAAATACTCTAGGTAAAGGCCACGTGCTGTTAATTTACATATTTACTTGAACAACACGAGTGGGACGTTCAAATGGTTTTAAATAAACAGTGAATATTTGCATTAAGTTGTGCTGTTTGAAAAGAGCGAAAGAATTTATTACTGGACTAACATTGCTTAGAAAAACATAAAGGGTAAAAAACACCTCTTAACGAAGCCGAAAGGCACTTGTTCTCCCCGTCATTGAGATCATGTTTTTGTTCTGCACCATACCTAAGAACCTTCTAGTTACGGAAATATGGAGGAAAGTTACTAAAGTTTTGATTTGTAAGATTTTTACTTTAAATACCTCCACAAACCCCGTACTATTTAATTCATCCATCGACACAATGTATTGAGTGCGTTACATTGAGTTCTACCACAAACCATGATTTTTCAAAAAACAAGCCGTTACCCAGCAATAATTTTTGCGTAAAGTTACTTAGTTTGATGTACAGAATGGTTAATTTACGGCTTCGTGATGAGGTTGTTTACACCCTGTTTGTATAAAGCACATTAAACTGATACTAGGATGTGAAAATATTGATGAATACTTCAAAAGTTCTTCGTCACGATAATTATACCAACAGCTTTTTGACTCACACTTGAGTATGTGAGAATGTCTCAGATCTACCGCGGCCCTGGAACACATAGGGCTGAGAAGGAACATAGATGGGGGTTCTATACAGGTTCCTTCTTAATCAGTAAAAGTTTGACACTTCCTTCCACTTCGCCCAGAGAGGGGAGGAGGCCCAGGAGTCATTTCACGATTTTCGATCCGGTTTTCACCATCATTAAGAGCGGGCCTAACGCCAGGAAAAATTCTGATTTCCCCCGCGCGTCTCGCCACACCCGCATTAGTGCGTTTATCAAACACGGGCGGCGCCACGATGCGCGACACACGGGACCGAACTCGCGTACTTGAAGTCATTGAGCTGAGTATATGCAACATAGATAGATGAAAACACTTTCTATTCTTATTTTTTTTTTAGTAAATTTAACACCTTCAATGCATTCCCATGTTGTTTTTATGTCGTGAAATAAAAGTTTTGAGTAGGTAAGTATTCTATTTCATCTTAGTTTTCTTAATATAAGATATCGGAATTGTAGACATCGGAATGCATGATTAATAGGATACAATGGTTGGAAGCGACTTCTTAAATAGGTGGTAATTTTTTTTCGGCAAACCTGGGTATCTTGACGTTTGTTACGCCATTTTGGTAATCTACTTTTCGACATTAGTTAGCATTTGATTCTGTAGTCAGAAAGTTAAAAAAATGATCAATTCCGGAATACGGAATAAAAACAAACGTTGCAGGTACCAACACACACACACATACACACATACACACAACGGTGCTATACTTTCGATTCTATAATTAGAACCCTAAATTGGTTTTTAATTTTGCTACAAATAAGAAACGATCGTAAGAAATATCGTATAATCATCATATTAATATTTGTTTATTAGTTTTATTCACAACACTGAAGCTTCATTTACATGATGCTATTTTCTTGGACATACCGGTGCAATAATTGAATACATACCTTCAAGAATGCCAAGCACCTGTTTACACAAAAAACTTGAACGCAAATATTATATATGTTTTACAATTGAATAAAAAAAACGACCAAGTGCGAGTCGAACTCACTCGCCCATGAAGGGTTGAAACAGCAACTCAAAAATGAATTGATTGAATGTCCGGTAAACGGTTTATGTATTAAAAAAATACTTACTAGATGTCGTTCAAACCACTTTTCGATGGAAGTTTACATGGTAATGTACATCATATACAACATTATTTTTTGTTTATACTAAACCCGAAAAGGGGTCATTGTACTCATCATTTTGAACAACTTTTTCTATGGGACGAACCTTGAAATCGCGAAAAAAAAATCAGCTGTTCCCTACATTTTGACGAGTTATGCGAACATAAATGTAGGGAACAGCTGATTTTTATTTCGCGATTTCAGGGTTCGTCCCATAGAAAAAGTTGTTCAAAATGATGAGTACAATGACCCCTTTTCGGGTTTAGTGTAAACAAAAAATAACCCTGTATATTTTTTAGTTTTATCATTCTCTTATTTTAAAAGTTACAGGGAGGGTACACACATTTTACCACTTTGGAAGTGTCTCTAGAAAAAAACATAAAAAAACCTCAATATCATTTTTAAAGACCTATCCATAGATACCCCAAGTATGGGTTTAAAGAAAAAAAAATGAGTTTCAGTTCTAAGTATGGGTGAAACCCTGAAAGTTTTTCTTTCTATTATTGTGTGAAAATAGTAATATAAAATAATACAAACAAGTAAAATTAAATTAAAATTTAAAAACCTTCCGACACATAATGTAATTAAAGTTAAATAGAAAATAATTGATTATAGTTAAATTCTGGGAACCAGGCATCACTCCACTTTCCGTGTCTCATTTCGTTAATATTCCTTATTCCCAGTCATTATTGTAGGTTTATAGTCAAAATCTTTCATTTGATAAATTGATACCCATATTTAAAAAAAGGTAATTCGCCATTTTGTGGTGGCGGCTATCTTGGATTGTAAATTTATCATAGTGAGTATTCTACTAGTCACGCCTTTTCATTTGATACCCATATCGAGGGAATTGAAAAACAATATATGCAAGTAATCCGTAGTTTTGTGTCAGCGGCCATCTTGGACCAATTTTCATCAAACATAGCTAAGAACACTCCCGACTAATTCACCTTTCTAATAAAATATAAAATTAAAATCGTTTCATCCGTTCGGATGCTACGATGCCACAGACAGACACACACACACAAAGACACGTCAAACTTATAGCACCCCGTCGTCTTTGCGTCGGGGGTTAACAAAGGAACTTTGGCATAGTATAAAAAAACAAGTAGGATATCTTCATATAAACGCACCGCACGCGGCTTGTATGTGTGCGTCATACTATCTTTACGTCGCCGCGCGCACACTCTAACAAAATCTCGACCCGTGTCTTACTGTCGCCAGTCGAGGCTTGCACACCGCACAAAGTTCGCGCCTCACGGCTTAAAGGCATACGTAAATAAATTAAAAATGGGTGATTATCGCAGGAGAACCTATTACTGTGTGTATGGGTGTCTAAAAATAACAGGAAAGGTTAGCAAGTCGCTTATTCTAGCATATAATTTATTATTGATGCTGAGATACCTAGTTATTTTTATGTTGTATAAGTCTTCTATTAGACAGACGAAGTAGGCAGGTCTACTTTCCCACTAGAATGTTAGTTACTTGATCTGACAATAGATTCTTTGACTTTGTTTACGTTGAGTTATGCCGATTTCTCAGTATTTTAGGTAGGTATAGTAAGTCAATCCCTATTTAAAGTTACAAAATACGTAATTTAAAATGATTGACGAATAGGGTAGACGACAAAAGACATCTAATTAGGTAGTCCGTCAGTTAGATTACTAACAAATATTTAACCCGTATTTTTTCTTTTGTTACACAAACCAAAATTTACGAATGTGACGCCTTAGTATAATTTTGAATGAGTTCTGACGTCACGAGCCCCCACTCCCGAGTTTTGCTGCGTTTAATTCTTAGTAGGTATTGACCATTGATTTACAAAACCAAAAAAGTATGTGTCCATTATTTTCCAATACTTACTGACGGTGTCGGCGACGAGACTCTTTCTCCACACCAGGGTGCAAGCAATGGTGCAAGTAATGGCCATACGTAAAAGGCATCGCGAGTCGTTTTAGTTTTGAATCAATATTTTGTGTTTTGAAAACTTGTGATAGTAATTTTATGTCGTAAATAAGTATTTTTTTTATGGTATCTTATTGGAATCTTCATATAGTATTATGATGAATTAGCACCATCACAATTTTAAGTCCAATAAGACCAAGAAAAATGTAATTTAGAGTGTTGTGTCACATATTTACGTAATTTGAAAAGGTGATTTTTTGTTAATTAAGATATGACGTTGAAGTTAGTGTAAAAACGTTGGACTTGGCTTAAAACCGATATCCATGCATAAATCATGTAAATCGGTCCAGTAGTTTAAGAAATATAAGATAAAACAAATAGTAAACACTGTGAATTGTTTCATCGTAAATTTCAGTCTTTGTTGTAAAAAAAAATTTTTGATAATAGTTTAGGAGACATAGTTCGTCAGAACAATGTTTTGAATGCGTTATAATCGTTTGAAAGATAGACCCATCCAAAATGTCCCCCCCGCCCCTCTAAATTTTAAAATAAGAGAGTAAAAAGAATATGCTGTAGATTTCAATGAAAACCAGACAACACATTTATAGGCACTGAATTTAAATATAGCTAAAAGTGACAACCCTGAGACAGTAATTATAACGCGGATTGAGCTGTAGATGCACTACTGCTCCTGTTTATACTATAACTTTGGTAAGCACGACAGGTGGTCAAGCTATACAAAACCAGTTTATGCAGATCTCTCATTGTACATAAAGTATATACATGGTGAGGCCACGTTATACTGGAAATGTAAAAAAATACTCAGCCGGAATGTGGCCAGAGTATTGTAAATAGGTATTCATAATTCTTTATGAAATCCTAGGTGCACACATAAGGTATGTGAGATTTCGGTAGTAGGAAAAGATAAACGTACTTCTCCAGTGAAACATTTTGGTCATTATTCAAATTCTTTTCGACCTCGATGGTACTCCCGACAGAACCATCAACAAACTCGATCACTCGATTTGCATTATTTTCTGGGAACTAATACCTGAAACAAGCGAGTGTTCGGAATCACATTACTTTTTATATTTTTTAACGTGATTCATATTATGATTCTGCTAAAGCGGCCATTTTAGGGCCCTAGTCTATTTTAAATCTTTACTAGTCGACCCGACCTACCTCCTACCTATCTACTACCTACCTTCTACCTATCTACTACCTACCTTCTACCTATCTACTATCTACCTTCTACCTACTCCCACCCACTACTTTCACGTAATAATAACACATAACGTACCGCGTGCGTAACATATCTACAAGTAATAAAACAAATCCCTTTAAATAATAACTACCATATTTTAATTCGTACGGGTTGTATCAGCCGAAAGACGTCCACTGCTGGACATAGGCCTCCCCCAAGTGTCGTCACATTGACCGGTCAACGGCGACTCGCATCCAACGTTGTATGTAATTATCATAATTTCACACAAAAACAATGCACGATCAAATCAATCATCCGTTTATTTTGAGTTTACTATGCGCTTAGGCACGTAAAAAATACATAAGTACTTTCGACTACGGCAATCAGCCATAAATTGAGTGTTCAACTGCTTTACTTCTCGCTTCTTCCGTTTTGTTACTGTATTTTTCATGTTAGCCATGTTACTCAACAAAAAATTAGTAATATTATGAAAATAATAAGGGCGGCTGGGCGCGGAGCAAAGTGACATAGACTGCCCGTCTCAACAGAGCAAGGGCTACTGATCGGTGAAACAAACTGATGTCTCAAGCTCGCGTCCCGCGAGACGGAAGACGGCACATTTCACGGATTAAAAATGTAGTAAGCGCCAAACTCTTTCGGGTCTATTATCTCTTAAAATAGAAAATATTTTGAAAATTTTCTCAGAGTCTGCCCTAGATTACACATGAGTGATAATATTTATGTAGTTTTTGGTTCAGTAATATGCACCAAAATAGAATACAAACCAAAATTCTTGAAAATTAGAGGTAACTTTGTGACGATTTTCTATTGAGAAAATTTTATCCTATTATGTTTTTGCTCAGACCCAACCCTCACATTTATAATGAAGTTTCCTGACACATTTTTTTTTTCTAATTTGAACATGATTTACTATTCTAAAAATCTAATCTAAGATTGAAGATTTTGCTTTAGGCCCGCTCTTAAGAGATTTTACTCTGGAAGGGTGTATTAATTCATCATCATTATTTTGCCATTATCCCAATTAATTTGGAGTCGGCGCAGCACGCCTTCTAATCCCATACTTTATTTTTTGTCATCTCATCAGACTCTTCCTTTCTTGCCATATAATTCGGTAATGCATACGTCGGAATTAAATTAAAGGTAAATTTGCGATAAATATGTTTTATAATGTGTTCTGATCGTGAAAGATTAAAAAAGACAATGCATGAAATATTATATTTAGATGTTATAAAAAATCTCGACGATATTACATCAAATCAAATCCATGATGTTAGCCAGTTGCTAGTATTTTTACAATTCAAGTTGTCAAGCCAGCACAACTAACCGTGCGTTCCGAGATACGACATAATCAGTCACAGCGCTCACAGCAATATTTTGCGTTCCGTTTTAAATTTCACGATTATGACAGCTAAGATCTGTCATTAGGTCATTTGACAGCGCTCACGGTGATATTTCTTTGGGGCATGGTCGGTGTAATCGCAAGATGGCGCGTGTCATGCGCACGTCATCTATGACGACTCAAGGAACATCGATATCGCGCTTATGATCGTGCTCACACGGTTACTCGGAACGAGGTCTATGGACGCTCATAGCGTTTACAGTCTATCTCGGAACGCACTGTAAGCATGTATTTTTAAAGTGTCTCATAAAAGCCTCGTTTAAGTGCGTGAAGCCTCGTTCAAAAGTACAGTAGCACGCGCTCGTTACTCACGTCAGGGACAAGTGCGATGTTTTATGCAAACCGCACCATTTGCGAACTAAATGCCTGTACGGAACCACTAGCTGTAATGCTGGGTTCGGGTTATCGGTGGTGACAAAATATTGCCAGGTTTAACTGGACAATTTAGAAAATTCGGTTAAACTAAAATGGCCGAAGTAAATTATTGTTCGATTTCTATAGAACAGTATGCATAGACTGTTTTACAAAAGCTATCATGGTTTACAAAACCCCGATATTTCGACGTTGTTTAAACAGCGTAGAAAACTGTAGATACTTAGACTGTTGGGGTCGGCTTCCAGTCTTACCGGAGTGACTGCCCGTAGACAGCATAATTATAAAATACTAGCTTCTACCAGTGACTTCACCCGCGTCATCATCATCATCATCATCATCAGCCTATAATGTTCCCACTGCTGGGACCTGGCCTCCTCTCAATGAGAGGGATCGCCCGCGTGAAGTTTGATAATTGTCCCATGGGATCTTACTACCGGGATAAAAATTATACTATGGTTTCATCCAGGTTATAAACTATATGTGTGCAAAATTTCGTCCAAATGAGTGCAGTAGTTTTTGCGTGAAAGAACAATTTTTGCATTTATAATAATAACTTGTTGTGATGTAGGTACCTAGTGTTAAAAACTATTAACCAACATAAAGTAAATATCTGTGTGTTTCAAACACACAAATATTTACTTCAATCTTACTAATATAGCCTGGTCTTAACAATACTAAGTTGAAAGTAGAAACTTGTAACTACTTACAGTGTTAGGTTTATTTAGGGTGTGTGTATTTGTGTAAGTAGTTCTTAAAAGTTTATTGTTCTGACTTGTTGTAGTATACAACACAGTTGTCTTCATTGTGAAGTTGTGATTAGCTTAAGGCATCGTGCCTGTTCCATCGCAATTTCAATTTTTAAATAAATAAATATCGCTGGACATTAACACACAGCGCCAACTGGTGCCACACTAAGCAAGGCTTCTGTCGTGAACACCAGATAGTTGATATACTACATACATACTTTTTGTTTGTAAATAAAGAAAGAAAGAAAAAGAAAGAAAGAAAAAGCATTTATTAGCCCGACAGGACAAAACATAAAAAAAAAAAAAAAATGGTAATATTGTGATTACAACACTAGTTAAAAGTAAACATAATGAGATAATAAAAAAATAATAATAACGATATCATAACAAAAAAACAAACAAAATACGAAACAGAATTTGTCCTGTACAAGACCAAAAGGCTCCTATCTCAGCATGGTGCTGTAACATTTAAAATAAAACGACGAATAATACATACTTACTATACATATAAACATCCATGACTCGGAAACAAATGTCCATGCTCATCACACAAACATTTGCTCCTACCGGGATTCGAACCCAGGACCCTAAGAACGTAAGGCAGCCTCACTACCGCTACGCCACGCCAATCGAGTCGTCAAATACGTTAACGTTAGTTAGTTCATAACACAACAAGGCAAGGCAAGGCATTTAGTTCGCCTTTGTACATTAAGTGAATAAAGTTTAAATAAATAAATAAATAACGCCCATAGGAAAAAAATAGGCAGAAGAGTATCTGATAGTACGCCCATGTTTCGCGAGCCTATTTCCATGAATTAGTATAAATAGTATAAATATATAATACCCTATTTCCAGTCTCTCACAAAGGCACATAAATATATGTTCCTTTTATTACAACTTATTTAAGAAAATTATGTGATCCTTGGTGAAGAGAAAAAAAAAGACATTGAATTAATCGGGCACAAATCCAGACACGTAGCCTGGATTTGGCTTTCCTGATGGACTCAATGGAGTCCGTCAGGAATTTATCTGTAGGAGCCAACCTGGGAATCAAAACCCAAACCAATCAAATGAGCCACTCTAGTTCCTGTGCAAGTCAAAATGAAATTCGACTTGCTGCCATGCTAATAATTTTGAATAAACCTGAATGAATTTAGCTTTTTTTGAAGTGACCATAATAATGACATATTGATTTTCCAAAGCATGGCGACAAAATCACACACTACTTTCTCCATAAAAGATCTACCTCCGAAAACAAGGCAATTTAATCTTCTGGTTTAAAAAGTCCGCCACATAAAGGACGTGCTCATTCATAACCCTGCCGGGGCCCACCTCACGGTAATAACCGAGGCCGAGATAAAAGGTACAACATCTTTTGTTTTGTTTCCCTCACAACTGAAGGGATTTGGCTGAAAGTTACCGGCTTATGCAGCCGAGCGCAAATCCCGCGAGGAACAAAGTAAAAATGTATGAAAGTTACGGATAAAATGTATGTAATGTCTATTTGTTGGAATTTGACGGATGAGATTCGGAAGTAGTTGAGGGAATTTGGCTCCTTGAATTTGAGTACCATTTGGGCAACAACCACACATCAACCGACTTATCTGTGCAGGCGGGAAAACCCAGAACTAAAATACTTGTATCAAGTTTGACATATCGAAGCAAACTTCTTTGACAAACAACGCCACGTGACCTGCACATTTAGTATGACCATACCAGGTAATAAGTAATAGTGTTTCAGTCCCTCTCACTAATCCGAGGCCGGTGTTCCAGCAGTGGGAATTTTATTGGCTGATAGGAATAGGATACATGTCACCGTGTAGTAAATGTGAGCATCACGGAATGCTCCAAAATATGACTATGCACTTGGTCATTATAATTATACGAGTATTATAGTGACTTATACCTTTAAGGTAATTAGAGGGAAGATACACAATGCGGATATATATTGCAAAGGGTGGAGCTAGCCGTGCCCGAAGGGTATGTCGGTCGTCGTCGTTAGCCGCGGTTGTTGGTAGAACCACGCGCGCGAACAAACTTGCTGCGTGAGGCGCCGCTCACGTTTCTGCACTGTCAACCTCATTGCTGAGGACTTAGATATATTCTATTGTGCTTTGTGGTGAATTTACAAGAATAGCTACCTTTAGAATTTGCTGTAAATTTAAACACAGTTGAACTATTTCAATTTTAAGTGTGCTACAATATCGTATTAGGTCTAGATTATCGCCAAACTTGGCAAGACATATACTGCTGAACTTAGGTCTAACATGCCTTATATTCGCATTATTGCTTCCAGGTATTTTGAAACAGCTCCAAACCACATACAGCTTTCGAGAGTCATATTTACAGTTTGCAGGCCCCTTACTCATATTTGTGCTGAAATAATTCAGGCACTATTATACATTATGCAAAAGTAAGTACTCGAGTGCCGCTAAAATAGCGTATAAAAATGGTGCTGATAACTTTCCACCGGGAGTTCTGGGAAATCCTTTTAGCATTTCTTGCTGAAGCTGGAGAGAACTTTGCTAAAAGACTGATGCCACATCGTGAGATCTTGGTTTTGAATATTAACTAAAGTTACTGATCTAGATACCTAACAAGAATCGCTGACATGGCTCAAAAGTTTGCGCAATTTAAACGGGAGGGGACAGGTCATATCTGCCGCATGTAGAACGGGCTGTCAGCCGGTAAAGTTCAAGATTAGTGCCCTGAAATACACAGAGAAGATGGCGGGTCGAACTGGAGGTCTTCCTTGAGAACAGAAAAAGAGTAGCGCAGAATCGTGGTCATTGGAAGGACTGGAGCATGACCTTTGCCCAGTCGTGGGATAATATCGGTTAGCACCACAAACAACTTGACTTTGCTAGAAAGAAAGAAAAGAAAACAAAGTTTTCGTTTGTTTTTTACCAATAACACTCAAAAAAAAAACTTTGCCGCGGGTATGGCGACATACACTGTCAAAACAGATTACCTAATTCAATTTAACAATAATTAATTAATGTGTGTAACCTTGCTGAAAATTACTCGTAACAAAATAAGATCAAGCAAGGCTTGTTATGATACTGTTAAGGCTCTTAACAACTTTAAGTCAATATGGCGTGTGATTCGAGGAAGGTCGTAAGCCATACATCTATTTTCGTCGCTGATACAAAGTTGATTTAGGGATTACTGTAAGGGTAACGGCTTTAGCCTGTTTGCGACTAACAACAAGTTATAGCAAAATTATATCGGAATACTGTTGTTTCTGAGTTCGAGAAAGTTCTTTGGCAAAACACGTTTAACCATGTGATGGCTGGTGTACAAACGAAAGCCCATAATATTACAAAAAAAATAAAATAAAATGACAAGTTTAATAATCTGAACCAATCAAAATATTACATTAAATAATAAGATATAATACAAATAGTCTTGCGATTCGAAATCAATAATTATGAGTATTTTTAGAGCGGTTTGTCATTTAAAAATTCATTGACACTGTAATAGGCTTCTCCTGGCAGTACTTTTTAAACGTTTTCTTAAACTGGTCTGTGTTAAGTATTTATAGCAGTGATACCCCAGTGTCGTGAACGTCGGACTGCAAAGCCGTAGGTCTGAAGTTCAAACACAAGACCTCTGACTTTTCAGATTGCGTGACGGTTGACAAGGGAGAATTGAAGAAGAAAAGGTTTTGCGCCTACTCCAAGTAACCAGGACAGATGTTGACTCAAAACAACCCTATCCATAATAACAACAAAACTCCTCGCTCTACTTACAGTTCGCTGCAGCCCACCTAGTAATATTACACGAAATATTAACGGCCTGTACAATTTGTAACCGTCGTAATAAACGATTATTGCTGAGAATTTTACGAGCTTCCATGCCCAGCCAGCAATGTATAACGCTACAATGTTAATATTTGAAAGTTATCGACAAAACTTCCACAATTTTATTGATATCGGTGTTAAAATTACCTTTAAGATAACTTGTCTTCTAACGAGTTTATTTTAAAATAATTATAGGAATGGAAAATAGGCATGACGAGTATCAAAAAATTACAAATCTATTTGGTCCGTCAGTCAGATTATGGAAATATAATGGACACGTATTTTTTATTTTGTAAATCAATGAATATTGACAAAGACAAAACGCGTCAAAACTCGGGAGTGCGCGTGGCGTCAGAACTAGCTAAAAAATATACCTAGGCGTGACGTATTGGGGATTTTAAAAGCGTCGTATCTTCGTCAATTTTTTTTTTTTTTTTTCAAACAAAGATACGGGTAAATATTTTTTAATACTCTACGGACTAATTAGTGTTTTTGTCGTCTACTCAATTGTCATTATGACCAAATGCATGGTAATGATGATTTCAATAGCAGTGTTAGGTCTTAGCCTATAGTTAAATGACCACATAAATTACCAGACAACTCGCTGTCAGCGGACTTACCACCGTCAATGACAATGTGAAGTATATCTTAAGAGGAATACATAAAGCCCATTATTGAATTGTATTATTTTTGTTGGGTGGGAGTGGAGTCGTTTATGTGGGCTAAGAGCTTGCCTAGAGGTGTGGTGACTCTCTGATTGCCAAGTCAAAGGTCTCAAGTTGAAATCAAAGACACGCACTTCTGTTTTCTTGGATTCCTGTGCGTATTGTACAATTATGACTTTCTTCGGTGAAGGCAAACATCGTGAGGAAACCAGCATGCCTGAGAGATGTTTCTCGACAGTATGTAAAACCAAGTCCCCCGCCCCCCCCTGAGCGTCATAAAAACTCTAGCACCTGCCGGTCGATTCTGTAAAATTCAAACAACAATTCGCATTTCAGCATTCGAATACCAGCGCTGTGACGTTTTTTAAATGTTACAGCACCATGCTGAGATAGAAGCCTTTTGGCCTCGTACCGGACGAGTTAATTTTTAAATAATTATATATTTGTTTTTTTTTCGGTGTAAGTTCTATACTGATACTTTTGATGTCTTTTGTCCTGTGCGGGCTAATAAATGCTTTTTCTTTCTTTCTTTCTTTCATCTCAAATAGCTTTTCACTCTCACTTCGCGTAAGGTTCAAAATTACCTTGATTTTGCATTCTGTAAGCACCTGGTCACGGGAAGTGACAGGGGAATTGCCTTCTTACGTCATCTCATACTTTATCTGTTAACATTTCCCTGTCAATTTAGTTCAACTCGCAGACACGCTCGCAAAGGTGGCGCTAGTGTAAATTCAAATTATCTACCGAGTTCTAAGAATGCCAATCAAGAAACTCACAGTGGGAGAGAGATGTTTAGAATGGGGACTTACAGAATCACACACGAGATTAGGCACTAAATTGAAGGGGTCTGCAAGGCCGAAGACCGCCGAGGCTGCGGAACTGTTCGAAAGAGATACCGTGGCCACGAAAAATAAAGGGCGAGGAAGTAATATGGATGGGTTTTAGTCAGTAAAAGTCTGACACTCTGTCCCGCTACGCCCAGAGCAGGAGGAGTCATTTGATGATTTCCCAGCCGCAAAAAAAAAAGGTTGGGCACTAACCACGGATAAACACGAAGGACAACTTGTACCATTTGTTTTCTCTACTAGTCGCTGTAATAACAAGCGTCGTGCTCAAGAGGGTACAGTAATCACTGATAAAGCCACATGTTTTTTACTGATAACACGACTACCCTTCAAACTTCCTACCAAGTTGACAAACTATCCCAAAACTTTTTCTCAAGAACATTATCGCTGACAAAAAGCGTCCCCTTTTGTCCTTCGAACTAGAGATTCATATCAACAACTTACAAGATAAGGAGTCGAACCCAAACTTGTGCGCATTACGGCTGGATTACTGCTCTTTGATTTACTGAGCCAAACTTCGACATTGGGATATTAACTAAGTAGTTTGAACCTGGTTTACGAGATAACTGGGAATGTATTATACTTCTGATCTTATGTTGATGTATAATCTTGATCTTTGGGTTTCCTAGTTATGGTTAGGGTTAGATTTATTAGGATGGGCGGGGTTTCTTGTTCAGGGGACTATTGTCACAGTAAAAGTATAAGCAGTAGGTTGGCTTCAAAGAAAAGACCGAAACGCTGACCTGATTCCCCGAAAGCACCCCCAACCCCCGCCGCCCGTAAAGGTGCGTCCAGACCTGGTGAATGCGCCACTTGCGAACTGCGTGCGTGTATTTTATGTTCGTACGCAGCCCCTGCGCTGTCCGCGCGCCGGTGACGCGCAAGCTATGCCCCGGCCGTACTCGAGCGGTGCAGGAAGTGTGCGCGTGGTGGAAGCAAATTCACAACTGAGGCTCATGTGGCGCATTTTCCAGGTCTGGGCGCACCTTTAAGGATACTTCAAGGTGCGAACAGATTGAGAATCACGCGCGCTGCGTAATATTCTTAACGATAAACCACAGAGTGTACCCGAAAGTAGCATCCCTAGCCTTCTGGCACAGTAGGCACTGAATTCAAAGGCACGTTCGAGTCACACTACTGTTTATCTTTTTGCTGTTCTACTTTGTTTAAGCTTAGGTTACAAGTTAGTTAAAGGTTAGTTCAGAGCACATAACATCACACCTCGCCTGTAATCCCAACAGGGTTAGACAGAGTTGTACCTAAAAATACAACCACATGTCGGCAGTTAAAAGTACCATGTAATAGTCACAAACAAAACGGAATCCAGACTACCGCGTCGGCGTCGCCACTGAGTCTGGATTTGTGCCCACTAAAATTCCTGATGATAAGCCCAATAAAATTTTGCCCGACCCGGAAATCGAAAGCAGGACCTCATGCTCAGTAAGCGCGCTTGCGACCGCTAGACCGAGGGTGATCAGTTTTGCTGTTATAACTATTTGTGCAGACAAGAAGCGTTGCTGTTTCATAAGGTTGAAGTAAATAGGTGCTCCTTATATTCGGCTCGCCATTTATAGTTGATATTCAAACAGTGCAATTTTAAGTCTTCATTAGGGTTAGTGCAAACAGGGAACCTTTCCAAGTGACGTCACCAAATAGGTCAGTGTCCTTCTATTTATAGGACATTCCTTTTCGGCGTATGATCGTGGATGAGCCGTAAGGATCGCAGCAAATGACGTCATGCAGGAAAAAAATCTGAGTTTATGTACTTATGCTAAGGTTCACCAAAAAGATGACTGTCTGATTATGTTTAAGGCATTTTGTCAGTGTTTTTACACGAGGAATCTTTGGTTCAACTATACCAAAAGAACGTTGGATGACCTACGCGTACAATACAATAATATTTTTAGGATGCTGTTGGGACTGCCGCGATGGTGCAGTGCTTCTACTATGTTTGCGCAAAACCGAACTGACGGCTTCCACGCCGTCATTCGTAAGAAAACCGCGTCGCTGTTGTCAAGGTTGCGGGCGAGTGGCAACAGCATCCTAAAAACCATCGCGGATAGTATCGACTCTCCGATTATTAAAAGCTTTGTGAGAAGGACAATCACAGAGCATTAATCTGGGGATGTCCTTTTCACAATATAATTGTAACTCTGTTTTCTAAAATGTATCTGAGCTACTAACACTAGAAATAAGTTATTTTGTATTGTTTACTAACACAATGGATTACTGTTGTCCGAAAAATAAAGAATATTATTATTATTATTATTATCTAAAAACAGCTGTTTAAAACACATTTGACACACACTGATAGCTGTTTTTAGATAAACAGACTGTTAATTTAGTAAAATGCCCTGTTACTGCTGCTTTTCATTACAGGCCACGAGTCCAATGCTATCCAGCACTGCACACTGTACTAATAGTTAGAGAAACCCAGTTACACAACACATCATTAGGAAATTACAGTGGCTTTTCGACTCTGTAACCGGTTTTGGCTGGTTCAGAGCTGGTTTTATCCGGATTAATAGGGGTCGGCAGCGAAGTTTGGCAAGCCAGGCTGGCAGCTCGCTAATCTTGCTCGGATTATTCTAGCCATTGCGGTTTGGCTTTTAGAGTTGAGTTCAACTGTAGCCATTTTATGAAGTGAGAATGGGAGGGATTTTTAGGGAGAGCTGTGAAAAGACTTTGTTGTGTACAGTTGTTTTGAGATTGAGAAAGTGATATAGGGTTCTAGTAAATGTATGTGTAAGTGACGTCTATAGGTGGTGATCCTTTTTAGGCATTTAGGCAAAAAAATAGTTTATAAAACGGCTGTGTTGAAAAGGACACATTTTCTTGCGGTTTTTTTAAACTTCTATGAAGGCCTTTCTAAAAAAAAACCAAAAATATCGTACGTGGGCCGCTAAGCCCTCAATGAATTAAGGGCTCCATGCCACATTGGTTACATTTATAACTACGCCACTTATGTTAAAATCTGTACAATGTTCGTTATCTCTTAATTACATTAAGTTCGAATAGAAATGTCAATTCCACTGTGCAGTGCCATTAATATTTGCAGCTGCGATTGCTTTCAGAAGATTACCATTATACGCCTGTTGTAAATGTTTCTACTGCAGGGAAACAACCATCTCTCTATTAGAGGAAATGGGCAGTAATCTGCCACGCGGGCCAAGTGCGCGATGGCAGATATCACATGTCTACAAATTTTTGGTTCTAGTACATGCCGATTATCACACGACTTGATTTTGCTCACGACTTTGCTTGCCTTATGATACATAACTTTGCTTACGGAAACGTTTAACATAAAATATTAGCTGACCCGCGAAACTTCGTCTGCGTGAAGAAAACCTTGACCGATTTTGTGCAAACTTCACATTAACCATCTACTGAATAGCCCGAACAAAGCCTAAACATTTGGTTTGGATAGGCATTAAGTTTTATATATTTCACCGTAAAATTGTCAAACACGCTAGATTACAATATAACGTGTGGACGTCTTTCGGCTGAAATGATGAGTGAAAGAGAAGTTTAGAGCCGTGTTTTTTGTCTTGTTACTCATTAGTCATACAAGCTTCCTCTACAATTATTGTAATCTTGAACCAGAGGTCATCTTTATGCATAACTAGCTCCGGTCTAATTGACGTAGTTAGCCCAAATTCAGCGGTGTTCCAGCGCTTAGTTTAAGCTGAGCTATATATTATACAGCTGCTTTATTATTCAAATCGTGACTATGATCCGTGACGGGGCAAAGGGGCGTCAAGATTAATGTCAAAGGCTCCAATTGAAATTAAATTAGGTATTAAGGAAAGGATGGGAGGTTGTGTAGATCAGATTGAAACAGGTTCATAGTCCAGATTAGATGCAATGGTTTGGGTAGAATATGACACCGGCTAGAATAGAAAGTGGCGAGTTTTAACCCAGGCAGACACTGTACTTTGTTTAATTTACTTAATTTCTACTGCACTTAAATCATCGGCCTAGCTTTTTCCTATCCAGACCCCGTATTCACAAACGTTCGACTCGTTTCCGATTCGACAACTCGTATATCTGTCTTCTTCTGGCATTACGAAAACGACCGAGATAGACATACGACTTCCCGAATCGGAAGCGAATCGAAGCGTTGTGAATACGTGGGCTGGATGGTTTTCGGTTTAACCCGATGCAGCTGGAAAACCGTCTACTGGTCTTAAATGTTGGAGAGAAAAAAACATACAAGTTGAAAGTCGGTTACCAATCGTGACATCTAATACCAACCCAAGGGAAGGACCTAGCTTTGTGGTAGATTCACCTACTCTCTCCTAGAAAGGAATCCTTGTGCTGATTATGATTAACGTGACTTTTTTAAACTTTCATGATCAGAACACTTCTTATAGATATATCTATACTAATATTATAAAGCAGAAGAGTTTGTTTGTTTGGTTGAACGCGCTAATCTCCTGGCTTGAATTGAAAAAATATCTTTGTGTTGGATAGTCCATTGATCGAGGAAGGCTATAGGCTATATAACATCACGCTATGATCAACAGGAGCGGAGCAGCAATAAGAAATTTTGCAAAAACGGGGGTAATTTATTCCCTTTGTGAGATTTTTCTCTTTTAAGTGACGCAGACGAAGTTGCGTGGGTCAGCTAGTAACATATAAAAACGGGTATTTATCGCGAATATACCTTTAATTTAAGCCCGACGTTTCGACCGCATTGCACCAGCCGTGGTCGAGGGGGTAGTGCGCGATAAATACCCGTTTTCATGTATTTTATGATTAACGTGGTTCGGTTCACAATAAAATAGTACAACTTACGTATTCCTGACATTTCAAAGCTCATCCCATTTTGCACTCCTAGGAATGTATTAGTTGAATTAAAGTTTAGACCAGATAACTTTAAAAGATTTATCACAGTCACTGCATAAAAAATATTGCTCATCACTCTGGAACAAGGAATATTCCCGCATGAAAAATAAGACGTTTTTAATGACAGATTATGGTAAAAAAAGAACAGTCATAACATAATCATTTCACCCGAAACTCCAACAAATTGGCTTAGACGATAAATATTTACAGAAATGACTCTTCTTCAAAACAAGGATCTTTAAGAAAAGAAGATAAGCACTAAGAAACACGGTAATGGTAACTTCGGGCAGGAAATGACACTCACGGGAAAAATGAGGTATTATATCGTTGTAAAAAATACTGTAGAGAAAGGAGCAGAAGAACCAGTCTCAATGTATCTCCAAAAATGTTAAATTCCGTTACTTATTCTGAAATTGTTTTGGGCGCCCTCGATGTCATGATAGTTATAAGGGTAGCTAGTTTTTGTAGGAAAAGCGTATTTTTAGGATAAGAGAAAAAAAAACAGAATAATCTGAACCTTTACATACACACGACACCGTACGTCCGCACGACCCACCATCACCACCCCAAAGTCCTTTTCAACGCCTCCGAACAGCAGTGAGAGAATCACCTTTCTAATTTCAACGCCGGAGTTAAAAAGAGGTATTTAAACAAAATGGCAATGGCATGGCGTGCAATGTTCCTTCCTCAAAAGAAAAAGTCTCAAATAAGAGTGTTTTAATCATACAGGCTTTAATTCAGAAGTTGTAGACGCAGGGTGCATCGATCTCATCAAAAGAAGCACCTTCCAAATTGTATGTTTTGGAACTGGGATATATTTTCACCTGTAAGTGTGGTCCTTCTCTACTCCCCTGCATGATGCCAAAAACTTGATAATGAGTCCCATAACGTTGCCGCCTGTTTTCCGATCACGCCCCGGAGAGGCTCTTCACAAATTTTATGGCTCTTTCATATTGTTCGTAACAAAAATGTAGGTACACACCGGGGAACAGCGATTACTTACAATGAATACTAAGATGTAGTGCCAGGGGAATCTAAAAGTCCAGTTCCGATAGTTGATAAATGATTTTGGAACAAAAGACATAAAAAAACTTGCCCAACTTTGAACAATGTTGAAGGCAGATGAAGACCAAGAAAATCATGGATGGATTGTGCGAGAAATGATCTGGGCCTCGATTCTGCTATTACGATAGTGTCAGAATAGGCGATCATTGAAGTCATAATGATCAAGTTCTGTCAAGTTTTGACAAGTTTGGTAATCTACTAATATAATGGCGTCATTATGACTTCTCAATGAACAACCACTATGACCCCATTGAAAGAAATGTCATAGAATATTAATCTCGTACATGAAATCTAGCATGAATAAAGGTTCGCATTTAGTAGTAAATTTCGAAAACCATTTTTACGAATGGTTTTATAATAATGGCAATACGAAAATGCCATTATAACACAATTTTATTACGAGACCATCGACCGACCATTGTGAATTTAGCAGATTACGAACTTTAAGCAAAATGACAATGGGATGAGAATGGAATCGTGTTGGAGTGACGAATTTATTAAAATAGCAGAATTAGGCCCCTGAAAGAAAAAGGAGCAAATGATAGCGAAACGGTTGACAGAGGAGTATAATAGACGTCGAAATTAACATGAAACAAGGGCGATGATGATGGAATGATGGCTTTAGGGCTGACTTTGACTTAAGGTGAATAACGTATATTCTTCAGTGCCACAATTTGTCTAACGTATGGTTTGGTCCATCTGATAAAATTAGGAACTGCAGCATCAACACATTTGACATCGTATCAGAAAGACTCTCAAAGTTATAGATTTGAGTGTATTTAAAAAATATTTGAAATCAATTTATTATGTGAGAAACATTTTCGAGTTAGATTGGGAGAAATACCGCCAAAATACAATTATTTAACCGTCAATATTAAGTAATACACAGTTGACAGGTTTCCAAATTCAAATCCTCATTTCAGAAGCTAAAACCTTGTTTGGGTTTTAGCTTCAGAGTAATTTAATTTAAATAAATATGTGAGATCTTTCTTGCCTTCCCTAGTTACCACAAAAGGTAACCCTCTATTTTAGAAACAATTTATCTTTGTTTTAGCAGCAGGATTGTTAAATTCATGATTCATTACTTACTGTGGTCATTCGCCGCAGGCTCAAAACTAGAATTTAATTATACATTGTAGTCTGTTCCTATAAAATATTAAACAGTATCCCAAGCTTCTATAAATCTCTGCAATCCCCATTAATATTGGGACTGTTGAAATTGATCTATCTGGCTGTCTAATTTATTTCATGGTGTATTAATGCATTTCCATGGTTAAACAACACAACATTTTGATGCTTGATAGTTCTGCCGGGGTTGCGGGCCTGTTCAAAAGAGCTACCGCGGCCCCGGAACATAAAGGGCGAGGATGGAACATGGATGGGTTTTAGTCAGTAAGAGTCTGACACTCCCTCCCGCTCCGCCCAGAGCAGGAGAAGTCATTTGATGATTTCCCAACCTAAAAAAAAAATGCTTGATAGTTTGAATTCACGGAATAATAAAAGTATTGAAAGTGGTTTCAGTTCTCTTTCTGCTTAGTATTATTTCTTACTTAGATAATAAATGCAAAAGTTTATGAGACTGGATGAATGGAGGGATGTTTGTTACTCTTTTACGCAAAAACGACTGAACTGATTTGAATGAAATTTAGCACACATATAGTTTATGACCTGAGTTAAACATGGAATACTTTTTATTTCGGTAGAATGATCCAATGGGACAAAAACTAAACTCAACCCAGGCAAAGCCGCGGGCTTATAGTAAGCTAGTTATTATATGAGAGAGATTGTGAGGATAAATTATTCCTCTTTTACGCTAAAACTACTGAACCGATTTTGGTGGAAATTAGCACACATATAGTTTATAACCTGGATTAACACAGAATACTTTTTATCCCGGTAGTAAGATTCCGTGGCGCAAATGCCATGCTATTAACTAGTTATAAGTATCTAGCTCAATCGTTCTTCTCCATAGAGATCTACGCTAGGGAATGGGCAACTACAGTACTTTCACAGTTTTTATGTCTTGTGACTGGGACTGTAGCTACATTTAATTTTCATCTTTGTTTCGACAAAAGTGCCTGTTATTGGCCTACTTGAAATAAATGCTTTGATTTTGATTTTGATTTTGAATCAAGGAACAACTTGAATAGATATAGTAACATTTTCTAGTAGGTATAACTTTGGATTCTTTACACACACACACTGCAATTTTATGTTTCTCAGAAAACCAAAACAAATTAAGTGATACTTTTTCACAACTCACCACGGGCTTTCATTTAAAATAATAATGAAACAATCTCACATACGTTCCCCAGATGTGACCACAGTGCAAGCGAGTGTTAAACTATCAAAGTAATGGAAAAACTTTATCTGTTGGGTAGTTTGATAGCTAGTATCAGCTGCAGCGAGGAATAGCGCTGTTTTTACCTTAAAACTTTGTCAGACAGACGACGAATGATGACCGTTTATTGCTTTACAGCTGAGATTTACTATATCTATACTAATATTATAAAGCAGAAGAGTTTGTTTGTTTGTTTGGTTGAAAGCGCTAATCTCAGGAACTACTGGTTCAAATTGAAAAATTCGTTTTGGGTTGGATAGTCCATTTATCGAGGAAGGCTATCAGCTATAAAATATCACGCTACGACTATTAG
Organism: Xestia c-nigrum; assembly: GCA_916618015.1. Classification (NCBI taxonomy): domain Eukaryota; kingdom Metazoa; phylum Arthropoda; class Insecta; order Lepidoptera; family Noctuidae; genus Xestia; species Xestia c-nigrum. The sequence continues at coordinate 2,784,539 of OU745245.1, read as the reverse complement.
GAGCGGAGCAAGAATGAAAATTGTTGCAAAATCGGGGATATTTTTTCCTTTCGTTTTTCTCTCTTATGCGACGCAGACGAAGTTGCGTGGGTCAGCTAGTATTATTATATAGTAACCAGGAATAAATGGGGAGAAAGTTGAAAATGAAAATGAAAATGAAAAATTTATTTATTGTTTTTGCCAAGTTTTTCTTACAATCTAGTGATTGGAGTTTCCTTTTAGGTGTCTAAGGCCTGTGTTAGGAAACTCCACTCTTCCATAACATATAAACATTAACAAACTTGTTTTTTATTTACAATAATTACTTACAGAAAAACTAAATTAGAAAAATACGAAAAGAAAAAAACAAACAAAATTAAATATACAAAATGAAATACACAAAATGAAAAATACAAAATTAAGATTTAAAATAAACAAAAGAGAGAAAGTGAATATGCTTGTCACGATACGGAGTGTATGGAGAGGGGTGTGTGAGTGTGTGTATGATGTCCTGTGTGGTGGGGGGGTTGTGTTGTGTGGGGTGAGTGGATGAGTGAGTGAGTGTTGAGAGTGTAAGCGTGGATGTTTGAAAGGGTGTGCTTTGCTTATGGCTGTGTGGGTGTATGGGATAGAAAATGATCTCGGTTTGTGTTTTATTTTAATAGCGCCTCCGTGTCCTCGTATGTAAGAGGTTTAATCCAACCAGTTACTATTTTTTTACATTCATGTAGTTTCTTGTCATGTACATAAATCTCTCTATTAAATCTATTGTATAGCTGAGCTGAGCGTTTTTTAAATTGTATGCTGGCGAACTTTGTTTTCGTCTGGGGAACTTCTGCTATTATGTCTTTTCTTCTTTTCAAGGTTTGGCCAGGGACATAAGGAAGGGTTTTGTGTGACTTTAGAATAGATTTGACTATATACAATTTTCTCGCTGTGAGTAAGTCGCTAATTTGGAAAAGACTTTGGGTAGGATATCTAATCCTCTTAAAATACATTATTTTTATCAGAGCACGTTGTGCCCGCTCAAGGTTAATAAATTTAGTCTTAGCCGCTCCTCCCCATATGGGGATGCAGTACACTAAGACAGATTGTACCAAAGCCAAGTATATTTCGTTGAGGAGATGTCTGGGGGTTTTTGTGCTTGAGGGAACATTTTTTGGTACAATATGTCTCAGAGTCCTGAAGATCCAGCTCAGTTTTCTAACCCTATTAGTAACTTGTTCAAGCTGGGGGTACCAGGAGAGTCTATGGTCAACAACAACACCCAAATATTTGGTCTGTGACACTCTGTCTAGTGATGGACATGAACAATTCTGTGCATCGTCACATGTATGCACTCTTATACTAAAATCTGTACTGGGTTGTGTGCGATTTGATATACTAAAGCATATGTAATTTGTTTTAGCTGTGTTTAATGTGAGTAGGTTAGTTGAGAGCCATCTAGCTATTTGGGTCATGCCAGTTTCAGCACTTAAGGCAACCTCACGCCAGGTACACCCAGTAAAGACGACAGCAGTGTCGTCGGCATACGAAAAAACCTTTGCCTTATTAATTTTAAGATTGCAGAGGTCATTGATATAGAGCAGGAAAAGCGTAGGCCCAAGCACGCTTCCCTGGGGGACTCCAAATGTGACATCCGCGTCCAAACTTACATGGTCTCCCACTTTAACCCTCTGCTTCCTGTTTGAAAGGTAGTCTTTAAAAAGTTTGAGCGCGATTCCTCTCACCCCTGCAGTTTCCAATTTGTTTATTAGGATGGGAACAGACACGGTGTCAAAAGCCTTTTTTAAGTCCAGAAACAAAGTCAGACATTTATTACCCCTATCCAGATTATCAGCTACTAGAGAGCTAAGGGCAGCAACCGCATCTTCGGTTGACCTACCCTGTCTAAATCCAAATTGTGTGTTACTTAGAATATTCAAGTTGTGTAGATATTTTAAGAGTCTGTTATTTATTAGTTTTTCTATTATTTTAGATATAGCTGGTAAAATGGATATGGGCCTGTAGTTGTTGACATCGTCTCCGTCCCCACCCTTGTGAACCGGGATGATGATGGATTGCTTAAGAGGCGCAGGGAAGATACCCTTTGCGAAGCAGAGGTTAGTTAAGTGGGCTATGATTGGAACCACTTCATTGCCTATGTATTTCAAGAATCTAGTTGTCACATTATCCCAGCCAGGTGCACTGTCGGATTTTAAGCTCATCAAAATCCTGCCCACTTCGTTGGGATCAGTATCTAAAAGAGCAAACGAGTTTGGCTGTGATGGTAGATTTTCTGAATGGAAAGCATTAGAGTTATTATGAGCTGAAGGTTTAATTTTTTGGGCTAGCTCTTTACCAATGTTTGCAAAATAATCATTTAGGAAATTTACGGATTCAGCTGGACTTGGTCTAATGTGTAGTAGTTCCGTGTTTAAGATTTTAAAATTATTTGTGTAGGTTAATGTTTTAATATTTTTCCATAATAATTTACTATTTGTTACTGATTTTGAAAGTAGTTCTCTTTCAAACTTCCTTTTTAATTTTTTAATTAGATTATTACAAAAGTTGCGGTACCGCCGATAAGTTATCTTTAGAACTTCATTAAAAGGATCATTGCGGGTTTGTTTTTGTAGTTTATTGCGATTCCTAATGCATCTTAGTATACCAGTGGTTATCCAGGGTTTAATGGTACGCTTGCTATTAGGAATTAATTTGATTACAGTGCTGTGATTGATGGATTCAGTCAATTTATATAATAGTAGGTCAGTAAGTCGGTCCGGGTCGTTACAGAATAGCAGCTCAGCAATGTTATTTTCTCTAAGGTGTATTAGGGCCTGTTCAAAGTCAACAGATGATGTAGTTTTATTATTATTTTGTTTGGTTTTTAGCTTTGCTAATGATAAAAATGTGGTGTAATGGTCGGTGATAGTCGTATGTAGAATAGCAATAGATGCTGATACCTTTTTTTTGTTAATTTTAATCATGAAGTGGTCCAAACAGTTCGATTCTCGTGTAGGTAGGGTATGTCCAGGTAGAATGCCGTATAGTGATAACATGTTAAGGTAGTTTGTCCTATTTTTATATTCATGCGGCGGCTCAACGTCTTTAGTTGTAAGGTTAATATTGATGTCTCCTGCTATAATAATGCTTTGCTGGGAGTTTAAACTATTGAGGTGTGTGCTTAAAGAATCTACAAAACTGTCTGCGTTTGTGTTAGATGGAGACCGGTATATACACAGAATAATATTATTAAGTATATCCAGCTGGAGACAAGATGCCTGTGCCAGACTTATTTCTTTAACTTTTGGTTTTAAAGATTTTTTTATGTAAACAACTACTCCGTCATTTTGATTTAATTGGCGTGTAGTATAGAAGGAAAGGTAGTTACTGAGTTGCGGGATTGGTTTATTAGAGTGTAGCCTACATTCAGTTAAAATTATGATGTCGGTTTCAAATTTAAATGTGGATAATAAGAGTGTGAAATCATCAAAGTTGCAGTAGATACTCCGTATATTTTGCGAGATTATGGTTAAATCGTTTTTACCGGTAATAATATGATTATGTAAATCCGTGCAGGCGCATTCAAATGTTCGTGCAACTTCAATTTCGTCTATTTCAGTTAGTGTTCGTAGGGTACTATCCATTGAATTTATTAATTAGGACAGTAGTAGTCACAGTGTCATATACGTCGATGCTGTTACATGTTAGGGTACTGAAACAAATATGGCTCATCGAAATGTGATTACAGGTCGGATGACAATACTGAGTTATTATTATTTTTGAGGAGGACGTGTAGGTATTCAGGTCATTAAGTGTGCAGTGTGTGTTTGTGTGTGTGTAGGAATTTGGTATGTTGAGGTTGGCATGAACTATTATACGTGTACACAAGTATAAGGACAAGCAGCAAATTAACAAATAGCCCAAATTAATTAATGCGCCTATCAAAAAGCATCTAAGATAACAAAAAGTGGCCAAAACTATTATAACAAACATATGATAACTAAGGTAAGGTAAATTGTGACGTAAGCGCAGTAGATGACCATGCTCTAAGAGTCATTTATCCAGAATAAGCTTATGTACCTGCTCTTCGCTTCTGATTGTTATGGTAGGTGAGACTTCAGTTTTCTTTACGTAGATCTTTCCGTACGCAGTCCAGCAAAATTTGTAAGCTCCTGATTTCGTCAGGTCTCGGGCCAGGAAGTGAAGGCGGGACCCCTTGGGGGTCAGGTGTTCGGATAAAAATATGGGTGTATCTTCTTGGGATTTAAAGAAAGTTGCACAACCAGCCGGCCAAAAACTAAAAAAAATATCAGTAAGTTGCATTTAAATGAAATAAGTATTTAGAGTAAGGGTCTTGAGTTATATATTGTTACTCTTAAACTTTGTCAGACTTTCGGTTTCTGACATAGTCTAAATATATATAATTCAAAGGTGACTGACTGACTGACTGACTGACATTGTGATCTATCAACGCACAGCCCGAACCACTGGACGGATCGGGCTGAAATTTGGCATGCAGGTAGATGTTATGACGAAGGCATCCGCTAAGAAAGGATTTTGATCAATTCTACCCCCAAGGGGGTAAAATAGGGGATTGAAGCTTATATGAAAGTCCGTCAGTTATAAAGTTAGGATCTTCTAATTTTGTGTTTAGGCTGCCGATTGAAAATTAATTTATGCGTGTTTCAGTGTTTTTGATAACTCCACCTCGAAGGCTTATAAAGGGGATGAAATTGAATGTGAAAAATCCTTAATTTTCGACGTAAAATGTACAAAATTTGTTATCTGGGCTTATGATTGGAAGCTAACGCAACGGCTTTATTGGAATTTCAAACCTTGAGGGGTGAAGAAAGAGCAACATTTTGTTTTTAATTAAAGTTTTTATTTTTTGAGTCACCAAAAAGTATCAAAGTTACTAAGTAGTTAGTTTTTTTTATTTCAACCCACAAAGGGGTAAAAGGGGGATGAAGTTCATTGTAGTTGTTCATTCGTTCACGAATAACAGCAGCAGGAGAGACCTTTTGCAGCAGTCCAAGTTAATAGTATAGGCCGTACACAAGTTAATAGCACACGTGACTTCGCGGCTGGCAGTACTTAGCGTTTTGTAGGGACCTAGGTAAGCCGAAGATTATGGACTTACGGCAGGAGCAGAAAAAGAAAGTATGACAGCCGCCGCTCCTGTGGGTGCCACCCGCTCGCACCAACTCAATATGGTGTCACAACAGATTGAATGCTTCAATTGTACACTGAGCGAATTCACACGGGCCGCATTTTGCGCAATTACTTTAGTTTGTCAAATTAATTAATTTATTCAAAACATAAATAATTTAACTTTAAATATAACTGCTCTATTGTATTAGGTACCTAAACCTGTAATAATAGTTGTATGTGTTGTTTAAATAAATAAATAAAATAAATAAATTATGTATAGTAGAACGAGATAGAATGAGTAATTGTCGATATCTATTTTGTGGATTTCTGTTTTTTTTTCTCTTCTGCATTTCTGATCTTATTTTTGGTGAATGAAGATGAAATCAAAAATGGCGGCGACGAAAGCTTTTGGATTTTTAATCATGGGTGTCGTTTCCGTGGTTTTTGGTGTCGCTGATAGTGAAAATGAGGTCAAAATTAACACGGAGAAAAAAGTTAACAGAAGCAAAAAAAAACAGTTTTCCTTTTTTTTCTACGGCTTTTCCTGACACTATTTTCACCCTGCGCCACTGTTAGGTAGAGGTGTATCTAATCCTACACCCACATTTCGCACATTTAGCTTAATCCCATTAACCGGGCACAAATAATACAATAACACTTTGCCCGTCCCGCAAATCGAACCCGGGACCTCATGCTCAGTAGCGCTTGCGACAACTCGAACAACGATGCAGTCTCACACATGACCCATCAATATTTTCTCGCGAACGAAGTCGCGGGCAACAGCTAGTTTTTCATAAAATGGCTTATTAGGGAAGGCTATTTTACATGTATGTGCCTATAGTGCCTTTTCTTTCTATATGGAAAATATAGCCTCGTGCAATCTGAAAATCATTTACTTAATTTTTTATTTTTTTTGTTTACAGTTAAATTTTTTTATTCGTAAACGAATGACAAAATTTGAAAGTTGAACAAGTGTAAAAAACTTTTGCAAGCTTCAGAAGTCGGTGACAAGAAAACTTAGTTAATCAATCAAACAAAGCTCGCCGACTTCTGAAGCTAAAGTTATTTCTCACTTTTTTGTGTTTTATGAAGTCAATTTCAATTGTCAATTTTATATTTTGCAAAAAGGGTTTCATAATTCACTTTTTAGTGGTTCACTTGTGCTTACCCCTACACAGAGTATGATATGTTATGAACTGGTGTAAACGTAGACAGACATGTGATTTCAGCAATCCCAGTCCATCTATCTCCGACGTTCTTCATAAGATATTCACCAAATTGAAATTGCACCACTGGTAGAAAGTACTCTTCGAAAAACTACCCAAATCGCATCAAATTTGAAGAGTTCTCTCTATTTCTCCAGGATCCCATCATCAGATCCTGATTTGATGATTATAGGACCACCTGGGAGGTACACCCTTTCAAACAAAAAAATAATAATTCAAACCGGTTCAGCCATCATCGAGTAATCGGGGAACAAACATAAAAAAGAAGTTTCCGACTAATTGAGAACCTCCTCCTTTTAGAATACGGTTAAAAATGCTCGCTGTGAACTAAGTTCTCACTCAAAATACTAGCATTCCTTGTAGGATACTTGTTTGATGTTCACGTCACTAATTACTCTATTTCAGGTGCAGAGTTACGTAACCAATTATCTCTGTCTGCTCGAATACACCCTGTGAATGTGTTTTAAATAGCTCAACTAATTAACACTGAAATATCTCCAGACACCATTCAGAGTTAAAGCACAAAGTAGATAAGTATTCAGAAGGCCAGGTTCCGACTACATGCATAACAAAAAATAAAACCGACTTAAAAAAAAAGAAAAAAGTGAAAAATAACTTCTGCTTCTGAAGTCGGTGACCTTTGTTTGATTGCTTTAGTTTTTTTGTCACCGACTTCACAAGCTGAAGTTATTTTTCACTATTTTGTTTTTTTTTGAAGTCGGTCTTATTTTTTGCAAAAAAGTTTTTATTTTTCACTTTTTAGTGGTTTACATGTGCTTGATACATGGAAAGTGCATACCGTTACAATTACAACAAGCCCAAACACGACTATGGTACATTGTCTCATTATGGAGTTCCGTGACTCTTTGCTTCATCATCAGATTTGATGGTAGAATGGTTCTTATCAAACGCAAATGCAAATCATTTGTTGTAGAAAATACCAAAATCGCAACACGTTTTCATATAAAATTTGAAGAGTTCCCTCGATTTCGCCAAGATTCCATCATCAGATCCTGACTTGGTGGCTATGGGATCATTTGTAAAGAATACCCTTTCCAACAAAAAAAGAATTTTCTAAATCGGTAGGCAATGGACGGAGTTATGCCCGAACAAACATAAAAAAAAAGAATAGAAACATCCGAATTGAGAACCTCCTCCTTTTTTAGAAGTCGGTTAAAAAGAGACGTTCTCACGGTGATCTACAAACAAAATGATGTTAGTAACGAAAACGTGGGTTCGCCTCAGTTACGGCCTCGGGCATTTTGACTAGCGATGGAGTCACACGCGACACTATAGTTCTTCGCTTGTAAACCATCGAGGCACAAGTAACTTCGCTGTCATCAGTAGCATTCTCTTAGCTAACGTACGTACAGACAGGTGGCTTACTTATCGTAGAGTCTAGCGAGTTCGATACACGGTAGACAAGTAGAATAAGAATAATAATAATAAGAATTTATTTGCTTAAAATACAGGTGTTATCAGTTGTTAAAGTGGTTATATATTTTATCTACCCAAATATCATAAACCCTCTCTAATGCGTTCAAAAACCATAGGCAATGACCAGCATTACCAACCAGCAGAAATAAACAGAACTGTAATGAACTCATAACCTACTGAAAACAGTAGGTTCTGAGTTTAAATTTGGAACAGGTGTCAAATTCAAGTGAGTGTGCTATTCTAGTACCTATCTACATTAAATTAGATATCGATCGACGAAACCCCAATTCAGTATGATTTTAATTATAAATCGCACGACATTTTGATCTCGAGTGACACAAGAATAGTGACTTTTTTCGTTTGCCTATGATTTAAAAAAAAATGACAGATATCCGAAACGCCGCCATTTCGAGCTGTCATTTGTTCGTTAGCTTTTTATTTCCAGTTACGAGTAGACAAATTTTCTGAAAAGTTCTTTATTTCTGTCGAAAATGAGTGATAGTGAGTCAGAAATTGACATGATCACTCCGCCAGATATCGTAAATGCAGCGACGAATGCAACTAATAACCTGTTGCCACAAAAATCAAGGGCCAAGTAACAATGCTGGTCATTTCCCTATGGTTCCTGAACCCATCATAGAGCCCTTATGATATTTGGGTAGATAAAGAAGTGTATGCAACTATACATAATTAGGCATTACAACACTCGTGTGATGCTATTAAGAAACTCGCCTTCGGCTCGTTTCTTAAACCCACACTTGTGTTGTAATGCCCTTCATTATGCACAGTCGCATAAACTACTATTGCCTTTTTTTATTTTATAATGCGTATTTATAATTATTTTCAATTTCAGCTTATTAGAAGTAAAGTAAAATAATGAAGTATTAAATAAAAATAAATTGTAAAGTAAGAAAAAAAAATAGAAAAAAAATCTTAACACACGAAATTAATTCTTATATTATCCAAACTAATATTATAAATGCGAAAGTAACTCTGTCTGTCTGTCTTTCTGTCTGTCTGTCTGTCTTTGCTTCACGCCTAAACTACTGAACCGATTTGTGTGAAATTTGATACAGACATAGTTTGGAACTTCAGAAAGGACATAGAATAGTTTTTATTACAAAAAATAAAAATTGAAGAGATCCCGCGAGATCGGGAACTATGTGGGTAAAACCAAAAATCTGCCGGAAGTCACTATTCCACGCGAACGAAGTCGCGGGCAAAAGCTAGTCTTAAATAAAATTAAATTTTGTGTTGCAGAAATTCTTGTAAAACAGCGAGACGCTAAGCGTACATTGCGAACGTTCAATTCATTTTGCTACTCACTAGCCTCTAGGAGTCTAGGCGTTAAGCCACCTGTGTGTGTGTTCGTATCTCTAATCCCAAACAATTTCTTTAATTTGTTTTTATCCCGTAATTAGCTATCGTAACTGGCATGTCGCTTTTAACTGTGTACTTTGCGATCGCGATCAACGGTAATTGAAGCGTGTTCATGTTTGCGTGTGTTTTCATTCATTTTGTGGAGTGAACCTTCTGTCAACATTTTCTTCGTGTTAAGGATTCGGTGTAGTGTAATCAGTGTAAATTGTTTTGAAATTAAATGATCTGGGATGGGCCAAACAGGGTAGTTTAGTATTTTATCTACCCAAATATCATAAACCCTCTCTAATGCGTTCAAAAACCATAGGCAATGACCAGCATTACCAACCTGCAGAAATGAACGGTACTGTAATGAACTCATAACGCAACTGTAAACAGTTGCGTTATGAGTTTTAAATTTGGAACTGGTGTCAAATTCAAGTGAGTGTGCTATTCTAGTACCACCTACATTAAATCAGATATCGATAAAAAAAAATAAAAAAAAAAACCCCAATTCAGTATGATTCTAATTATAAATCGCACGACATTTTCGATCTCGAGTGACACAAGAATAGTGACTTTGTTCGTTTGCCTATGATTTAAAAAAAATGACAGATATCCGAAACGCCGCCATTTCGAGCTGTCATTTGTTCGTTAGCTTTTTATTTCCAGTAACCCATTCTTTATTTCTGTCGAAAATGAGTGATAGTGATTCAGAAATTGACATGAATACTCCGCCAGATATCGTAAATGCAGCGACGAATGCAACTAATAACCTGTTGGCACAAAAATCAAGGGCCAAGTAACAATGCAGGTCATTTCCCTATGGTTCCTGAACCCATCATAGAGCCCTTATGATATTTGGGTAGATAAAGTAGTGTATGCAACTATACATAATTAGGCATTACAACACTCGTGTGATGCTATTAAGAAACTCGCCTTCGGCTCGTTTCTTAAACCCACACTCGTGTTGTAATGCCCTTCATTATGCACAGTCGCATAAACTACTATAGTGTTATAGTATCATCATTAGTCTTTAATTGAATAGTTAGGTTTAATAACTGGAAACCGAAGTATATTAGATTTGTGGTATTGGAACCAATTTGAGTTTCAGATCATTTGAGAATTAAAATGAACTCGTTGAAATTAACTTCTTGAGGAAACCGGCCATGAATGTTCCAGAACCAAAACTACGGAAACATAATGACACCCTCAAACTATGTGGGTGTGAATGTGGTCTAATCCCTCTCACGATTTATGCGCTTATCACCGCACATCCGTCAAGCGGATCTGCCGTCGTATTGGCTTATATAAAATACGTAATCCTCCCGACCGCGCGGACGGGCGGCGCTCACCGCCTCTCCGCGCGGCGAACATAATCAAAGTCTTCCGCCGCGTCTGTCTGTCCCTATGTATACTTTATAGATCTTTAAATCTTTGATTTTGATGCGGGTTTTTTTAATAGATAGACTGATTTAAGACGAAAGTTTTAGTATGTAATTTTAAGGTGGCGAAGCCGCGGGCATCGGCTAGTATGTGTAGTATATTTTAAATGCGAAAGTTTGTGAGTATGGATGTATGGATGGATGTTTGTTACTCTTTCACGCAAAAACTACTTAACAGATTTGGACGAAATTTTGCACACAGACAGTTTATCACCTGGATTAACACATAGGATCCTTTTATCCCGTTAGTAACATCCCATGGCACAATTATCAAACTTCACGCGGGCGAAGCTGCTGGCAGAAGCTAGTACCTAATATAAATCTTCGCCACCTCCGTCCGATCGTGTGGACAAGTGTCGAGGGAAAATCGCCTTAAGTTGATTGAGTAAAAACCTAAAACAACAGAAATTATTCTTTGTGTTGGCTGGCGAAGGAAGTAAAATGTCATACATTATACCTTAGTGTCCTATACGTGGTAATTTTGTCAAAGGGTTACACCCACAGTTATACTGAAATGTTAAAGTAGTAGGCGTTGTTATAAAAGATATGGAATTATGAATTATTTTGTATATCAGCAAGCAACTCTAGGTTTATATGCAAATATAATAAACATGATTATGAGATGATTTCAGCAAAACATAGGTGTTTTCATTTAATATCAAGAAACATTTTTATCGCAATGCGCTACTCTGGAAACTTGTGAAAACATTTTAGGGTAAAAACTCTATCTGTTATAATATTGTCCTAAGTACATAGTTTATTATACAGGGTGTAAACCACCTCATCACAAAGCCGTTAACCAAGCATTCTGTACATCAAACTAAGTAACTTTACGCAAAAAATATTTCTGGGAAACAACTTCCTTTTTTGAGGTTATAAATCATTTTTTGTGGTAGAACTCAACGTAACGCGCTTAAAACATTGTGTTGATGATGGATTTAATAGCACGGAGGTCGTGGAGGTGTTAAAAGTTAAAATGTTACAAAAGAAACTTGTATTAAAAAAAAAAACATGTCAAAAAGTTGTAACTTTGACCCCCCATATCTCCGTAACTAGAAGGTTCCCAGGTTAGGTGTAGAACAAAAAAAATATTGCAATGATGGGGAGAATAAGTGCCTTTCGGCTTCGTGAAGAGGTGTTTTACATCCTTTATATCTTACATAATGGAAATTATCAGGTAATTCGTATCTATGCAAGATTCAAGCTTGTCCTAAAATGGAAAACGCAAATCCGAATCTAATACTTTACCAAGCTTTATCCACCTGACTTATAAAGAGGCTTTGAAGGCCGAGGGCCTTAAATCTGGGCCGTTTAGCGTGTCGTGGACTGGGTCAGTCCCTCGAGAGTGGCCGAATTGCCACTTCCATGCACGCGGGCTACTTGCGCTCACTGGGCTAGGAAAATGGCGGGGATGGAAAGAATAAAATGGATTTTAATTTATAAAAAAAAACTTTCAGTCAAAAAAAGTATCGCGGCTATTTTCACGAAGTCAACATGTTGCCATATATTTAAAGCAAAAATAAATGGTTGTTTTTTCAAGAAATATCAAAATTCTACATTAAATGTTACCAGGTGTGTTTATCCATTTCTTACATACGATATACATTCTTGCCTAGGTTGGTCTGCGGATGGGTGACCACCCTTACATACCTAGTTCCTCGGAAAGCACGTTAAGCAGTTGGTCCCGGCTGTCATTTGTCCATCTTTGGCAACCGTTACAAATATTCAGTGGCCCTAAAAGTCTGACAAACAGTCTTATCAAGTGGTATTTCCCAGTATCAACTGGGTTGTGGAGGTCAGCTAGGCAGTCGCTGCATGTAAAATACTGGTATTCAGCTGCATCCGGTTAGACTGGAAGCCGACCCCAACATAGTTGGGAAAAGGCTGGGCAGAAGATGATACATACTTTCCATATTAATGTTACTTCTAGAAGTTTTATAAGTTCACGTGTAAAACCAATAAGTATTTCGAATTTTAAGTCGAATAACTGATCATGACATCTCCCACTCTGGGCGGAGCGGGAGGGAGTGTCAGACTTTTACTGACTAAAACCCAACCATGTTCCTTCCTCGCCCTTTATGTTCCGGGGCCGCGGTATCTCTTTCGAACAGGCCCGCAAACCTACCTAAGCCTCAGGATTGAATGTGTTGTACAAAAAAACATGAAAAAGAAATGCATTTCTAAATCGCTAGTCTTCTAGCCCAAAGAGTAATGTCTGAATCCATCCAAAAAGACATTTGGGTTTTATTTAGTGTGAAATATAAATGGTTGTCGGAGGCCTTCCATATGGTGGGCCCACGGATATGGAAGCTGGTCGTAACTAGCGAGGATCAAGATATGAGATCCAATAACTTGGTGAAAAGATTTGAAAGGCACAGATTTTTATTCTTATGTGAAAGCAAATGGATTTTGGGTTTGCTACGTAAGGTGGAAAAAGAGCAGTTCTTACGTTTTGTAACGATGAAGTGTAAGTTATCTTTCAGGGGTAAAATATCTTTTCTTACCTACGTACCTAAAACTATTATTTAATAGCACAAAGAGTGTTGCATGGAGTTTAGGGCCGAGGCTGGCAGCTATTTTTACTGGGTGTCTATTCCGTTGTTCGATACTATGAACAATCACAGTGTTTGTCTCTTCTTATATCATTAAATTAATGAACTCCCAACTATGCCATTTCTTAACTATGCCATTTCACAACCAATATGGTTAGACTGGAAGCCGGCCCAAAGGTTGGCTTCCAGTCTAACCGGATGCAGCTGAATACCAGTATTTTACATAGAGCGACTGCCTATCTTACCTCCACAACCCAGTTAATACTGGAAAATATGATACCACTTGGTAAGACTGATGTCAGACTTTCCGGGGCCACTGACTACCTGTAGCGACTGTCAAAGATAGAGAAATGATAGCCGGGACCATCGACCCGAGCGGCTGATATTATTTATAAGTAAATAATAAGCAGGGTCGATCTTAAGGTCAAGCCGTGCTTGACTAGGTTGGTCTATGGAAGAGTGACTATATAGGTACCCATTACATACAGAGTTTCATCCATGCCTCGAAAATTATGTTGAACCGTTAGATCCCGGCTGTCATTTGTTTATCTTTGACAGTCGTTAGTTGTCAGTGCGATGACCCCAAGATCCATTTAAGAATGTTACCTGAGGGCCGACCATCAATAATTGCAGTGCGGGCAAAAAGTTTTACAAGACGTTTACTGATACTCTTAGCCTGCGTCATCCCGACGCTGGGCCTATTTCGATGACTTTCAGTTTTTTTTTTATAAAGGGCGTAAAACACCTCTTCACGAAGCCAAAAGGCACTTGTTCTCCCCATCATTGCAATCATTTTTTTGTTCTACACTATACCTGGGAACCTTCTAGTTACGGAAATATGGGGGGTCAAAGTTACAACTTTTTGACAACCTTTTTTTTAAATACTTACAAGTTTTTTTGTTAAGATTTTGACCTCTACGACCCATCCATGTTCCTTCCTCGCCCTTTACGTTCCAGGGCCGCGGTATCTCTTTCGAACAGGCCCGCAACCCCGGCAGGCTTCGGCCCTTGCGGGCCCCTTCCCTTATGGTGACATCTCTTTGAGGCGCGCGTGGAACACGAACGCGCCGTCGACACGGCCTGTCGTCGTCGTTAGACGGACGGACGGCTAGCTAGCCCATAGCCAACCGTCCACAGGCCCGCATCTACGGTGGCCGGTAGCCACCACGTGGCCCCCGACGCCCGGTGCGTCTCCCGCGGCGGCCGGGAAGAGAGGATCTCTCCCTCTCTCGTTCCGCCACCTCCTTCGCTAGCATGACTGCTTCGCAGAAGGAGGTGACGGCTTCCCATTCCGTCTCGCTCCGGACCATGGATTGAACCAGGGCCGGACGCGAGAGGTCACTGCCGCCGATCGCCGCTACGAGGACACGGCGGTGCTCCGCCCACGCAGGGCAGACTTCCACCGTGTGCTCCACCGTGTCCTCCGGTCGATCCTCGCAGTGGAGACACCCGGGCGCTTCCTCCCGCCCGATTCGGTGCAGGTACCTCCCGAAACATCCGTGTCCGGTGAGGACCTGCGTCAGGCGGAAGGTGAGGACGCCGTGGCGCCTCTCCAGCCACTCCTCAAAGAGGGGACTTACCGCCAGTATCGTGGCGTGCCCTGCACGGGGTTGCGACAGTCGCTCTCTCCATGTCGCCATGAGATCGCGTCGGAGGTCCGTCCGCTGAGCGGCAATTTGCCGCGGCAGCGGAGTTTCCCCCCGGCGTAGTACCTCCGCGCGCCACTCATGCAGGCGCGCGAGGACTATCGCCTCCAGATCCCCTGGCGGCAATCCGGCAAGCAGGCCCGCCGCCTCGCGAGAGATCGTCCGCTCCCCACGGACCATCTTTACGGCCACCACTTTTTGGGGCGCGTTTAGATACTGCTCCACGACCCCCTTACTATTCAATCCATCCATCAGCATAATGTTGTAAGTGCGTTACATTGGGTTCTACCACAAAACATGATTTATAACCTCAAAAAAAAAAGTAGTTTCCTAGCAATAATTTTTGCGTAAAGTTACTTAGTTTGATGTACAGAATGCTTGGTGCTTTGTGATGAGGTGGTTTACACCCTGTATATTCAGAGCTAATCTGTAAATAGATTAAAGTAACAGCTACAGCAGGTGTTCCTGGACTCAGCGTCGAGGACTTGTATCCAAGTGATGGAGACAAAACTATTACAGTTACAATGAGCAGCAATATCTCACCATTAACGTTACTCCTGTCACTTACAAAAACAAAAGAAACTTATGTTACATGAAAACTTTCCTAATAAAGCTAAGTGGTCCTCGCCTCAGGTTTGATACTGCTTATAATTCTGCCCACACCACAAGGAAAAGCGAGCGTTTAATTTCAGTGTCGTGGAAGTGAAACAAGGGTGTAAGGATAATAATTCCTTCTCACGTTTTCATTCCACTTTGGGGTCTGTTTTCTTTAGTATAATGAACGTCCTCGACTTTTTAAGGTACAATTCCGGCAATAAGAAGCAATGTCGCCATCTCAGGCCTGAATTGACGGTCGGTCGCGTACGGGTATAGTTACATTGTGTTGTATACAGGGTGTCTCATTCAAATCGGTCAGTATGGGAAAGTCTGAAACTATAAGACATACGAAGATCTGTTCTGTGGAACCATGTCATCGATTTTAATAACAAGAAAAACTGCATTCATACATTTTTAAAAACATCTGTACTCCGTTCGGGAATCGAACCCGGTTATTTTGACAGAAAAAACCTACACTATTTCTATTTCGATATCGATTGTGTAGGTCTTAAGCAGTAAATGTCTGTATGAAACATGATGTCTAAAATGAATAAAATGCATTGTTTCCAAATACTTTAATTTATTTTAGTAGGTGCTCGAAGTGACGACCGCCTTTTTCAATATTCAGAATAACCGGGTTCGATTCCCGAAAGGAGTACAGATGTTTTTTAAAATGTATGAATGCAGTTTTTCGTGTTATTAAAATCGATGACATGTTCTTCAGAACAGATCTTCGTATGTCTTATAGTTTCAGACTTTCCCATACTGACCGATTTGAATGAGACACCCTGTATAGCATCACACTGCGACGCTGACGTCAGCGGCGACCGACCGCCGTATGTACCCGCTAACGTCGCGACTGACCATCAGCGCGACAAGAACTCTAAGGAAGCGTTTTCATAGGATTAGGCAGCGGTGTGTCTCAGTAGCTACACCTGCCACCATATTCTGCACATTATGTTTAAGTTTCATGTAATAGGGGGCGAAGGTATTGCCATCGGGCGGGCACAAATTCTGACGCCGCCCAACATGGGAATTGAATCCAAGACTTCATACTCAGCTGCAGTGGCTCTTGACTGGCACACTGACGGCCAGGTCGTAGCTGCCAGTATTGCGGCTAGGCCACAAGTGTCGCGACCAAAATTTTCAGTTACAATGTGCTTCGAAATGGACGCCGAAGAAATAGCCCGCGGCGGCCAGTGCCCGCCCACTGGCACACGATCTTGCAATTTTTCGAAACCCAGTGGTCACGGCGGCCAGCGGGTTGCAGGTACGCCGTAATGATGCGCGCACTGATGCATACATTTCACTGGCCGCTGCGGCCTGGCCGTCAGTGGGCGCTTAGCCTTAGATCAACGAAGCACTTAGGTCCATGTTCACCGATGACGGTCTGATTATCTAAAAACAGCTGTCACTTGTACATGTTCCCATACAAAAACATGTTTGAACAGCTGTTTTAAGATAATCAGAGCGTCATCTTTTTGGTGAACATGGACCTTAGAGCTACACAGTAACCAGTCGTATGTCTGCAGTCTGGTACTGTGATTGGTATTTGTTGCTCAACGGTAGCAGTGGTTTGCAGTTTGCCTTCAGAATTGTACCTTTACTTATTCGTCAAAACTCAGAAGAAGAAATGTGAAGTGGGACATTCCCTTAAGGACGCACACTGACCTTATTAGTGATGTCCTCATAAAGGTCAACACTTGTAACCGGTGCGCTTGAATTATTAGAATGCTTGAAAAAATAATCATCTTGCCACTACATTTTTTCATTTTGTCCCCAGTAACATTTTCAGCTGTTAGCATATTAAGAGAGTGAGCTAATACTAATATTATAAAGAGAAAACATTTGTTTGTGAGTTTGTACATAGGGGTAATCTTCGGGAACTGCTGACCATCATCATCTAGCTAGCCCCATTCCTGGAGGTCGGATTCCAGTCTAACCAGATGCAGCTGAGTACCAGTATTTCACATGGAGCGACTGCCTATCTAACCTCCACAACCCAGTTAGTATCTTCGGAACCGCTAACCGAATCAGAAAATTATTGTATTCACTCACGAGAAGCTACATTTTCCTCTACTGTCTCTACATTTAAAATGTTCCCGTTGGTTAATTTCCGTACATAGCGGGAGTGAAGCTATTAAATAAAAAAAAACAATAAAAAGGTAAAATAAATAACTACTCAGCACACTCAAACTATACTATTAAAGTTACAAGATAACTGAATGCTTACCAAATTGTTTGTTTAGCTGTACCTATAGACTTGTGTAGTTTCTGTCCCAAGAAAACAGTCAGGATGGGCAGACACTCCGTGTAAAATACTTGTAGGTACTCATCTGGTTAGAAAGGAGCCAAACCCAACAAAGTTGGAAGAAGCCAAGGTAGACAATGACTTCGTGAAATCACACTAAAGTTATAAAGTCGAAAGTTTGTATGTGTTTATGTTTGTTAGTCTTTGACGCTAAAACTACTATAATAATATAATAATAAATTTTTATTCAAAGTTTAAATTGGTACAGTACAACATAAATCTTATAAATAATTAAAGTATAACAAAGTACGATGCCTGTACTAGGATAAACCTGTATCACAGGCGGCATTCTTCTTATAATAACTATTTGGGCAATAGATTACCTAACAATATTTAACATAAGATTTTTTTTTTTGGTTTAGTGAAATAACTGATTAATTTATTATAGTAATACCTAAACTACTTCTTTTAATTAAACTATATTATTTTTAAGACAAGAACAAAAATAAATGAAGGTCTTAAACATGTATATAAATGCTATTTCATTTACGCAACTTAATTAATTACAATAGTATCAGCAGTAGGTATAAATAAACAGGTTAGGTTCGGTCATGTAAGAATTGCAAAAATCATTGTAATGGCATTTTTGTAGCGGTCGAGAAATTGCTTAGACAGCAGCAAACCCAGCGCAGTGGTTTCGTACTGGTATCGATGAGTTAGCAACAATATATGAAGTCTAGTCTTGTATGACGCACTAGGCGCCCTCGTAATCAATAGAGTTTATATATCTTTGCTCTGCGATTTTCCTGGCAGGACATTCAGTGTCTCCGGTGTCATGGTCACTAGGTTTTTTAAAGCGTGAACAAGTCGCGCATTTCGACGGGTCTGATCTCTTTGTGCAATCGGACATCATATGACCTACTTCACCACAGTGACCACAAGTAGAATTGACCTCTCGACAAGATTTCGCTGCGTGGCCGTACTGTTGACATTTATAACACCTCGTTACTAATGTAAAATCTCTGACAGGGCAGGAAGACCAATTTATAAAAATCCTGGATTGAGGGATTATGGCTTTACGTATATTGGCTGGAACTTCAATTACGTAATTGCAGGTCGCACCATCTCTCTTTCCAGATTTGTGGCTTAATTTTATGTCAGCCAAAAAAGTTTCCAGCATCATCTCTGGTATTTTTTGTTCTACATTCTGTTCAAAAATGCACTTGAATACCTCAATTTCGGTCAAGGAACTTGGCACACCTACAACCACGATCCGGGGTTTGCGTTTCTTGGGTTCGTCGGCGGTAAGTTCAAATGAAGAGAGCTGGACTGCGTTCATCAGCCTATTAGCGTCATCCTTCGTCTCGGTACTAATAATTACGCCCCCATTTTTTGTTTTGCGGACACCACGAACCTGCAGCTTCATTTGCTTGGGCCTTATGATTTTCTGCACCATTTCTTTCGTTTCGTCACTAGTTTTAAATTTATCGTTGGGATAAATGGCAATAGAGCTTAGGTGAGTAGGTCGAATAAAATGGTTGGGTCCCTTTTTCACCATATCGGCAAAGGAAGCATTTTCCGTAGAACTAGATTTCCGTATCGTCTGCTTGAGGTCCGATATTTGTTCCGACATTTGTTCGGTCAGGTCGCACTGTTCTTTCAGGGTACAGATTACGCTTTCTGCTTGAATGGTTTTTTGCTTCAGCGACTGATATAGGACTGCCATTTGTGAGGTACCAGATCCTATCTTACGGCAAAGGTTTGATATTTTCATTTTCTGCTCTGAGTTTAGTTTGCTCTCCGCGGCAGTTAAGGAAACTTCATCTAGGTGCTGCTCGATGATGGTCATCCATTTTTGTATCTCAGGTGTTGAAAGAATACGACCCGTGGCCGACTCAGGGGCTGGGTTTTGTGACGGGCTATGCAACGGCGAGGCAGACGAGTGGACTGGCCCCCTTGGATTACAGAGCTTGTTTTCCATTTTTAATTTTTAAAGGTTCACTATTTTATGTTCATTATTCACAAAATCACACAGTAAGCAAGAACTGACGCATTGCGAAAGTTAAACGTTAAAGTAGGTCACAATTATTTTTGTATTAATAAAATATTGCTAGCGAGCACGTCTGAACGCTGCAAGTGCAAGTAAGTACTAACCGGATCTAGATGAAATTTGGCATACAGATAGTATATAACCTGGATTAACACAAATAATACTTTTTATCTCGGTGGTATGACTCGGTGGGACAATAATTATCGACCAACACTAGGGTGGAACCGCGGGAATAAGCTAGTCGGTTATAATTTTGGTAAATGGCGACCATTACTGTAATTGTGAAAGATCTTTATCTAATCAATTACAAGACCCTATAGATCTGCGGTTGATGTGCAAAAAGTCGACATAAAACAGCGGCGCATTGTTCAGCAACCCGCCTCCTAGCACCTTCAGCAAATGATGACGAAATGATCTCTTAAGCACAGTCCATAAGCAAACACGAAGTAAATTATAGTGGAATTATAATAAATTAGGACATTAGCCGCTGGGCGACGGCTGGGTGACGTGGAACATGGACTAGGGCTGGGACAAGTTCCCGGTAACGTGTGGTGTGGACCAAGGATGAATAGAAAGAAAGAAAGAAAGAAAAAGCATTTATTAGCCCACACAGGACAAACACATCAAAATTAACAGTACTTATAAAAATTACACAGAAAAAAAAACAAATATTTATTTAAAAATTAAAAGAAACGAAACTCGTCCTGTACGAGGCCAAAAGGCTCCTATCTCAGCATGGTGCTGTTACATTAAAAAAAAAACGTCACAGCGCTGGTATTCTGATAGGAATGAAACTATAGTTTCAGGTGAGGTGTGTACCAAAGTCTCAAAGATGAAATAGACTTGTTAGATTAGATTAGGTTTGTACCTAGTTTTTCAAGCACATGAAGGCCAAAGAAAAGATGGATGGATTGTGTAAAGAATGATATGAAAGGGAAAGGAGTAAATGATGCCGTGACGTCTAACAGGGGAGAATGTAACAGGAAAACGTGTTGCGTCGACCCCAAATAGAATGAGAAAAGGGTAGAAGATGATGATGATGACTTGAGAATGATAGATCTTTTTAGAAACGCTGTATGTGGTGAAAGTATCGTCAAGTAAAATTGAACCCTGTAATATAGAGACAAGAACAGTTTTTCATCGTAAAAAATAAGCTGTGGACCTTGTCGTGTTTGTTTTCTTGTAGCTTGACTGAGAACTTAAAGAGCTCTTCAACTCGACAGGCAAAAACAAAGAAAAGACATTTGGGTAATACGCATAAAGTACTCAAACTGCAGACCATCGTTAAAATAACGATGTTTTGTTACGAAATTTATGCAAAGATACCTTCTTTCTTTGTCTATCAGAACATTTTGATTGGCTGACCCTTTCTATTATTACAGTTTTAGCATCTAAAATTCCCACCTAAAACATCAGTTACCCCGGAAACCCGGCTTTTGCCAGCCCTACTACTCTGGCGTACGGGCGCGAGCGCGGGAAAATCCACCATTACTAAAATGGGGACGTAATAGTTCTGTCCCGGGGAGTTTATGTGACAACATATTATGTTCGTTTTTCCGCCTCTCGCAGTTTATCGCCCCGGCCACGAGCTTCACGCCTGAGCGACACGCGTGTTGAGAGGACGACTGCGAAGAAATCTGATTTAAGAAGTTTTTTGAAGTATTCAAAGAGTTAAGAATTCGAAAGCTTTCATGGACTGCCTCATGTAATAGTGACGTTCAAAAAGTGCTGAATTATCAGCCTAATTTAAATAAATGGCTTTTGATTTTGACCCCAAAATTCAGTGACGATTATCACAACATGGAAATAAAAATAGCTCGCGAGTAACACCGTTTAAAGCTGCTTTTAGACTAAATGTATGGTGCGCGATATTGTTGTGCTAAGAGCTATAAAGGGTATAAAACACCTCTTAACGAAAACGAAAGGCACTTGTTCCCCTCGTCATTCTGATCATTTTTTTGTTCTACACTATACCTGGGAACCTTCTAGTTACGGAGATATTGGGGGTCAAAGTTGCAGAATTTTGACAAGTTTTTTTTTAAATACCACTTTTTATCGCATTATTTTTACTTTAAATATCTCTACGACCCCCGTACTATTCAATCCATCCATCCGCACAATGTTTTGAGTGCGTTACATTGAGTTATACCACAAAACATGATTAATAACCTCAAAAAAAAGTTGTTTCCCAGCAATATTTTTTGCATAAAGTTACTTAGTTTGATATTCAGAATGCTTGGTTAACGGCTTTGTGATGAGGTGGTTTACACCCTGTATATACACACTGTATTCACCCCTGTATTCGCTATATCATCATCATCATCATTTCAGCCGAAAGACGTCCACTAATGGACATAGGCCTCCCCGAAGTGTCGCCACATTGACCGGTCCCTTGCGACTCGCATCCAACGGATTCACGCAACCTATACCATATATTATACCATATATTATAGCGTAGTCTGAAAGCAGCTTGATGCACGCTCATACGTGTGTTGCTACAACGTCTGCGGAGGAACAAAATGAAAGAAGTTGTTTTTAGAGCAATTCCGCTCTTCTTTTTAGTTAGTGTACCTCAACATATTCTTCAGAGATATATAACGCAAAATTTCCCCACCAGTTCATTGACTGAATGGTTTGGGACACAGTGTGCAAGAAAGCAAGCGGAACATATTTTGGGACGCAGCTCCTTATCCACACTTCTGCCGTTCCACTGTGACTGCCCCACTTTACGAGCTCGAGAAGTGCAGAGCGATAGTAACCTCTCGACGGAATAAAGTGACATTCGCGTGTGACTCTTGATACAAGTCGTATCGCACGAGGTTCTGGTCGAGGCCTTTAGGTTTAGCGGCCCTTGTTTTGATGCCGTGTCTGTGAAGGGCAACTGAAAACCTTGTGGGTAAGGTTGCTTCCTAGTGGAGGCATTATGTGGTGATAACGATAATGAGGTGGGCTTTGTGTTTCGAAGTGAATAGGCGCGTTGAACAAAAATCATGGAACTCGCACTCGTAGCCGATGTATTACTTAGTTTTCACTTTTATCGGCAGTCCCCAAATACCGTACCTTTTTAACAGCTTTTATTCTCCTTAACGGTTAATATTAAATTAATACCTACTACAACAAAGAAAGAGCTGGTAAGACTTTTTGTTCCTCCCGCCAAAATATAAAGTGAGACCGTGTGGACACAGATTGTCATAATTGCTGCCAGGTAAAATCTAGGCCTGTTCAAGTCTTGAACCTATCATGATTCAACGTTTTTTCATGTGGAAAACGTTACATGGTTCATTTGTTTTGGTTCGTTTCTACAAAGAGATATTAGAAAAACTTTTTGAAAAATAAAACCGACTTAAAAAAACAAAAGAGTGAAAAATAACTTAAGCTTCTGAAGTCGGTGACCTTTGTTTGATTGATTTAATTTTTTTGTCACAGACTTCAGATGCTCAAGTTATTTTTAAATTTTTTGTTTTTTTTTACGTCGGTTTTTTTTTGTAAAAAGGGTTTTTAATTAACACTTTTTTTGTGGTTTACATGTGCTTGGTACATATGGAAAGTACATACCGTTACAATAACAACAAGCCCAAACACGACTAGGATATACTGTCTCATTATTGAGTTCCGTGACTCTTGGCTTCATCATCAGATGTGATGGTGGAATGGTTCTTATCAAACGTAAAAGCTTCACTTGTTGTAGAAAATACCAAAATCGCAGTACGTATACTATAAAATTTGAAGAGTTCCCTCGATTTCACCAAGATTCCATCATCAGATGCCGACTTGGTGCATATGAGACCATTTGGAAAGGATACCCTTTCCAACAAAAAATTTTTTTTCAAATCGGTTGCGGTTGCAAGCGACGGAGTTATGCGCGAACAAACATAAAAATAAAATAGAAACATTCGAGTTGGGAACCTCCTCCTTTTTTAGAAGTCGGTTAAAAAGGACAATGACCGTTATTGAGATCTTAAGTTCCAAGTTTAGATGTTCGGTCTGCACGCACAGTGTCTCTGCAACTCAGGGTTCGCGCTCTGGCAAGGCTAAAGGCTCTACTGGCATCGAGACTTTACAGAGAGAGATTTACTTGCCTCAAGGTGGGTAGACGTATGTCATGGATGTTTGAGTTTCTGTGAGGGAATGTATGAAAGGTGACTTTTTTCTTAATTTATATTATTTTATTTAATGTTTGTGTCATTCTTTACTGGTAATATGTAATTGTTGTGCAATACCTTGGACTTATCAGTAACATTGTTCATGTTTTTCCTCAAATAAATAAATAAACAAAAATATCAATAATCAAATATTGATACTGTGACGCAATACTCAAAACAAACGAATCCTTTTAAAATAAAATGGAACCTTAAAACGAAATATGTGCAAGGGGAATTCACGCAAATTTGTTTCAGTTTTTCCCCGTACATATCTACGGCAAAAATATTTTTTTGAGTTGTTAAATTCTTTTTTGCATGCAAAACTTTTTATTGTCAGTGACACACTGGCCTGAAATAACTGGAGGAGATGTGTAACAGTGAAAAAAAAAGAATAAAAATCTGCATTTAAAAGGTTGTTTTATTTTGTTGTTTTCTATTTATTTATTTATTTATTTATTGAAAAACGAGTATTAACTGAGTGAATATTACCAATGGTGCTGAACGCGATTTAAACTGCGTTTATGAGCTGTCTACGTCACAATTACTGATGAATATTGACAGTGACATCATTTGCTGATCGCGTTCAATTTCACGGGCGAACGTCTGGAAAACCAAAGTGTCCTTGTTAATTACATAATGAAACAAACAACTCAGGTAGAAGTAGAAACCGACTAAGCAACTACGCAAAAACAAAATGCTTTTACTTCAGAAAAACGAACACAAAAAAGCATAGTTTACAAACCACATCAACAATTAAACCTCTTTAGCGGTTTAAAAAAAAAAACAACAAAAACTCCTAGAATTTAAATCGCACACTAATTAATTACTAGTCTTACGTCTAATAAAAAGGACTTTTCTAAATGAGTCTGAGAGTTAGAAACTTTAGCATAACGCACCGCCTCGTTAGTAGCCGGGGAAATGGAAAATAAGTGTACAAATAAATGTTACTGTTTAGTGTATAATGCCTCGGTGGTTTTACACGTCTTCTCACAAGTTTCTAAGTTAAATAAAATTTTACGAGCGGCCGTTGGTGTGGGGATCATGGCTGTCAAGGTTGGAGAGCTTCTTGAACTATTTAGCGAGACTGGATATAGTTTTTTTTAAACAGAACTTAACATTACGCCTGCATTACTCGAATAATTAGGCAGAAGTCAGAAGTGAAAACCAGCGTAATGGCACTAGCTGCTCGGCAGTTTGCTGAACTGGGCCTATTTGGCGCAGCCGTGAGTGAGACACACAATATTTTTTTTTTAGTTTTTAGTTTTACAATGTAGATTTAAGTTTTTTATATTTATTTTGTCTTCACTTACTTTTTTTATTTTTATTTGTTGTGTGCGCTTATGGCATAATACACTATGTAATAAATATGTTTTATTTCTTTCTTCTATGTGTACCTAATAGTACACCCATATTACGCCAGTTTCATAATAGTCCCATGTCATAGGGAGTGAGCCTATTGCCATCAACCGGGCTGCTACTGAGAAACTCCTGATAGCAAACCCAATATTTATTTGCCCAACCCGACATTAAAACCCAGGATCTTCTTGCTCCTGCCGGGGCTGCGGGGCTGTTCGAAAGAGATACCGCGGCCCCGGAACGTAAAGGGCGAGGAAGGAACATGGATGTCACAGTCAGATGGACAGTCAGTAAAAGTCGGACACTCCCTCCCTCTCCGCCCAGAGTGGGAGAAGTCATATGATGATTGAGATGAAAAAAAAATGAAACTTCTTGCTACGAGGCGGACGTTTCTTTTAGTTTTTTAAGGCCTTCAAAAATAAAACCATGCATTATCCCATATCATACTACTGCAGAACAAAAGCCTTTCCTCATGATTTCCAGTTCCATCGTTTAGACGGACGGACATAAAACTGAGATTAAAAAAGGTTCCGTTTTGCTTAAGAAGAGGTTAGATCGTCATATACACTTAGAAAGATTTCACTTAGAATTAATGGTTAATGTTAGAAAGAAATCAAGGCCTCTCTTACCATGTACTGTAAAGCTACCATTTGCATTTAGTTATCTTTCATTGACTTGAATATGCCTTGGTGGCTGAGAGAATGTCATGCTCGCTTAAATGTCTTGCTGATGGTGGCGGGTGGGTCGGGTCATTTAGTTCCCTTCAATATGGTTGAATTGAATGGCGCTGATCCATGCATCATGTTCGTGAACGGGCGCTGTCAGTCGGGACTGGTCATCTCTTAGCTGCCATGGATCATTTGAATTGCTTTATTTTATAAATTGTTGATTTATTTCTTTTTTTACTCTGGACGCTCTTATTCTGCAGATCTTTCTACATCGTTCTCACATATATGTATAATCTCAACATGAAAGATGTAGCCAAGATTTTGTAACAACATTTTTGATTGAAAAGAGTGTCCATGGAGTTTCTTGCCCGTTCTTCTCCATAGAGATCTACGCTAAGGAATGGGCAACTACAGTACTTTCTCAAGTTATTATGCCTTGTGTCTGTGACTGTAGCCTTTTTTTTTTCGTTTTATGGACATTCAAAAGTGCCGTAATGGTCTAGTTCAGGGCTGTCCAAACAAAGGCCCGCGGGCCGCATCCGGCCCGCGGCTTGTTTTCATGCGGCCCGCGACACACATTTTAATCTCAAAATAGTTTTGGACACAAATAGTTTGGATAA
Organism: Xestia c-nigrum; assembly: GCA_916618015.1. Taxonomy (NCBI): domain Eukaryota; kingdom Metazoa; phylum Arthropoda; class Insecta; order Lepidoptera; family Noctuidae; genus Xestia; species Xestia c-nigrum. The sequence goes on along the minus strand of OU745245.1, from coordinate 2,758,075 downwards.
TATTATTCGTTGTTAAAACATGTACGCAATACTTGGTATAATTTATTTTTCTTTAGTCTTGCAACATTCCATTCCCATGATCACTTAAAAGTGAAGCTACTTTTACTATTATTGGGGGAATTCCCAGAAAGTATTTTGTTTTTGTCGAGTGAGGATTTGTTGTTGACCGAATAAGTGAAGTTTCTGCTTCCACTTAGTTCGTATCGGAACTTCTTACTTACACCACTTTGAATTTTATACATTATAATAAGTAATTAGCAGCAGATTTGAAAAAAATACTTTACTAACTGCATTATGTCTACGAAGAAGCGAAAATTAAGTGATGAACATCGAGATGAATGAATTGAGAATGGATTTTTTTAAGATCCTTGGCGACCGTTTCCCCAAGCTAAAAAAATTTGGCTTGAAAATGGGATCGATGATGGGCAGCACTTATTTATGTGAAAGTGCATAAATAAGTGCGGCCAATGAATTTTATAAAATCCAAGTATAGATCTTCACTGTCAGATAAATCGCTTCTTCATACAATGCGCCTGGCAACAACGAATGTTGACGTGGATATCGATACTATTGTTAAAGATAAATTAACGAAAAATCAATAAACATAGAAAGACAAAATTACCCTGTATTTTATTTACTTGACAACTGAAAATATTTTTCTGGCCCTCCAGCTTTTGTATGAAATTTAATTAGCCCGCGAAGGTGTATAGTTTGGACAGCCCTGGTCTAGTTGAAATAAATGATTTGAGTTTGAGTTCTTATAAACTTTCTACAAATAAGACTTGCATAATTCTTCAATGAGTACAGGCGATTTTGGTATGCAACATAAAATCCAAGTTTAGTAAATATGATACAACAATTTACGACATAATCCACATCCTTATAAGAAATGCAAAACACATCAATAAAATAAATACGCCATAACATTTACCGAGTGCCATCGTCCCTCGCTCCTCCCGAATAAAGTCGAAAAGGAAAAACCGAGCCTTCAAGATATACGAGATCAATTTACTTGAAGCTCTTTTCATGTAATTACGTCACGCACCCGGGAAGTCGTGAGATGTGCGCATTTTCCATTAGTCGTGTTATCTGCGTCGTGTACAAATGCGTTTAGCGACGCATTTCTGTTTATCGCAAGGATAACAGGAGAAATGATGTCATCTGGCGTTCTGGGTAAAAAGGAGACACGTTTTGTTGTTTTTCGGTGGCGTTGTTTTCTAGTTGCTCCTTTTTGTATGTAGGCGGAGTAAATATGTGTTTTCAATGTTGTTGCCATGTGTTCTTACAACCTGCCGGGGTTGTGGGCCTGTTCGAAAGAGATACCGCGGCCCCGGAACATAAAGGGCGAGGAAGGAACATGGATGGGTTTTAGTCAGTAAGAGTCTGACACTCCCTCCTGCTCCGCTAAGAGTGGGAGAAGTCATTTGATGACTTCCCATCTTAAAAAAAAAAAATGTGTTCTTACAATGGTCGGGAACATTTTAACCGACGTCAAAAAAGGTGGACAGTTTATTAATACACAAGCAATGTACACTAGACGAAGTAACAATCAAGTAATGAATTAGGTAGATTATACATCACAAGGGCATCATGAAAGAGGTCAATAGAGACAAATATCGGATTCGAGAAATCAGGGGCATTTATTGTTTTAAAGTGAGACGTCATGAATGAAATGTTGCGTTTTAGCATGGTGATAGCGTTCATCGCTTTACATTGGTGTAAAATGTTGAGGACGACGTCAGTTGATTCAGGGAGCTAGAAAACTTTGTTTTCATTTTCGAACTGAAAAATTGCAATAAGTAAATATAGGTTGGTCAATGACCGATATTCATAATCATCATCATCATCAGCCTATAATGTTCCCACTGCTGGGACACAGCCTCCTCTCAATGAGAGGGAATGGGCTATAATCTACCACGCGGGCCCAGTGCGGATTGGTAGATGTCACATGTCTTCGAATTTTTGGTTCTAGGACATGCCGGTTTCCTCACGATGTTTTCCTTCACCGTTTTAAGAGCAGCGGTGATGAAATAAATTACACAAAGTATTCATAATCAGCTTCTTGCAATTGTTCTATATTAATTGGGGTTCCATATTCCTGGTTGTTCTAATTCTTGTTGGTACAGAAGCTTGTCATCCACACCACCCGTATATCCCGCGAAAAACTTAGCGGTGATCACGTTATTACTTCAATATTGTAGAATTTAGTGCCGCCATCTTCTAACATAAGATTATTGGCCGCGACTGTAACGTGCCCCAAAGTCGTGTCCGAGGCTTTTAGCTTGATGCCTTTGTTTGTTGTTATTATTATTGTTATTCTTGTTTTGTTTTTAAGAGGTCTGTTATAGACTTAGTGTTCTGTGTGCATTAGGTGATGTGGGGAATGGAAAAGGTCTTATGGCCTTACTAAAACTAAGCGAAATCAAAATGAATGTCTAAATAAAAGACCTACGAATGATGATAATAACCAACTGAATCACCAACACCACTTACAGAACAACGAACAAATAGTAAGTTTTTATTTTAAAGAGGCCTACGACAAAAAAACGCGATATTGCTAGTTTTGTTCGTTGAAATTATGTTCGTTGCTTGAAATAACAATTACCTGTCACAAATAGTTCGATTCTTCTAATAAACTACAACAATAGAACACATTTTAGACAATTTATTTAGTAATAATCATTCTCCTGACACATGTCTAGGCAAAAACTCACGGAAACCTGATTTCATGATGGGGAACTACTAATTTGCAGATGTTGTTGAATTTTTATAATTGTTTTCTCAATCTTGCATACTAAACGAGCTTACGCAGATCTCTGATTATACGAGAAAAGCATTAAGCAAGGCCATGTTATACTGGAAAAGTATACCTTGATACGCCACCGTGTCTACTAGACCTGTAAATCGAGAGACACCGTGAACTTACACAAACATGAAACATGAAACACTCAGCTATTAGAAGTTAGTGATAAGCGCAAACAGTATGCATCTACTAAACTTTCAACGAACATAAATAGAATATTCAATAGAGCGGGACATTTGGTACCGATAGCAGAACATATTTAAACTAGTTAAATCTAAATGATAGTTTGTACATATTTTTTAGTTTACGAGTATATCTGTGTTATAAATAGGATTATTTTATTTTAATCATTTTATTTATTTTTCTATGTTTTTATATCCTACCAAATTTATTGTATGTTTTATCATTTTTAATTGCCTTTTTATTTTTTTAAATAATTAATTTGTTAATAGTGAATGCCGTGGTCTCCTGTAAGTGAAGGAGTACACCAGAGATCTAATACTTTGTGTTTTCCATTAACTAAAAATGTTTTGTGTATATCTTTTTAACCGACTTCTAAAAAAGGAGGAGGTTCTCAATTCGGATGTTTCTATTTTTTTTTTTTTATGTTTGTTCGCGCATAACTCCGTTGCTTGGCAACCGATTTGAAAAATTATTTTTTTGTTGGAAAGGGTATACTTGCCAAATGGTCCCATAGCCACCAAGTCCGGATGTGATGATGGAATCTTAGCGAAACCGAAGGAACTCTTCAAATTTTATAGGATAACGACGTACAACGATTTTGGTATTTTCTACAACAAATGAAGCATTTGCGTTCGATAAGAACCATTCTACCATCAGATCTGATGATGAAGCCAAGAGTCACGGAACTCCATAATGAGACAATGTATCCTAGTCGTGTTTGGGTTTGTTGTAATTATAACGGTATGCACTTTCTATGTGTATCAAAAACATGTGAACCACTAAAAAGTGAAAAACAAAAACTTTTTTTGCAAAAAATCAAACCGACTTCAAAAAAAAAAAAAAAGTGAAAAATAACTTTAGCTTCTGAAGTCAGTGACAAAAAAATAAATCAATCAAACAAAGGTCACCGACTTCAGAAGCTAAAGTTATTTTTCACTTTTTTTATTTATTTTTTATATAAATAGTTTTCCCGCGACTTCACCCTTGTACACAAGGGGGAAGAAAAACTATTTATTTATTCATTTATTGAAGAATCTCCAACAAAAAAAAAACCGACTTCAAAAAATAAATAAAAAAAGTGAAAAATAACTTTAGCTTCTCGCTCTGCTCGTTTACCGGGATTTTCACTATCTAGCTTTCTATATCCTAGCACAGATCAGTAAATCTGTACAGGTGATAAGAAGAACGGTGCCGATATGACAAACACTTTTTTTCACATTTATCTTCTTCCCTGCCCCTGTCCCATATTACTTGTGGTCGGGGCAAAACGTTTTTTTCTTCCATTATCCTCTGTCGACCGTCACGCTATCATTGACTCCTTTTTAGGGTTCCGTAGCCAATGGGCAAAAACGGGACCCTTATAGATTCGTCATGTATGTCTGTCTGTCTGGCTGTCTGTCCGTCCGTATTTCACAGCCACATTTTTCTAAAACTATAAGAACTATGCTGTTGAAACGTGGTGAGAAGATATTGTATTCTGTGAACCGCATCAAGATTTTTACACAAAAATAACAATAAATTTTAGGGGTTCCCCATACTTAGAACTGAAGGTCAAACATTTTATTTTTCGTCAAACCCATGCGTGTGGGGTATCTATGGATAGGTCTTCAAAAATGATATTGAGGTTTCTAAACTGAATAGTTTGCGCTAGAGACACTTCCAAAGTGGAAAAATGTGTCCCCCCCCCCCCCCCCTTAAATTCCAAAATAAGAGAATGATAAAACAAAAAAAAATATGTAATGTCCATTACCATGTAAACGTCCACCGAAAAATATAGGTGGCTTTGACCTTGAAAATAAGTCTTTCTTAAACCTTTATGAACATGGAGGGGTGTATTGATGATTTCAATGGTTATAATTCTGTAATCACATTACGTCTTACAGTAGAAAATCATATTTTCATCAACTTACTACCAGCAATGACCTGTAAATTGCAAAAAACGTAAGAAAATGTTCGCGGGCTACCCTGGAGATCCCCCTTAACAGCTATAACTGATAGTTACTGCCTCATTCGTCTAGTGATTGGAACCGCTACTGCTGAGCATAATGTCTTTGGTTCGATTCCTTTTCTTTTTTTTTTAGGATGGGAAATCATCAAATGATTCTCCCACTCGGACAGTGTCAGACTTTTACTGACTAAAACCCATCCATGTTCCTTCCTCGCCCTTTATGTTCCGGGGCCGCGGTATCTCTTTCGAACAGGCCCGCAACCCTGGCAGGATTCGGCCCTTGCGGGCCCCTCCCCTTATGCTGACATCTCTTTGAGGCGCGCGTGGAACTCGAACGCGCCGTCGACACGGCCTGTCGTCGTTAGACGGGCGGACAGCTAGCTAGCCTATAGCCAACCGTCTACAGGCCCGCATCTACGGTGGCCGGTAGCCACCACGTGGCCCCCGACGCCCGGTGCGTCTCCCGCGGCGGCCGGGAAGAGAGGCTCTTTCCCTCTCTCGTTCTGCCACCTCCTTCACTTGCTAGTGAAGGAGGTGGCAGAGGTGGTGGAGATGGTGGAGGTGGTGATTGCTTCGCAGAAGGAGGTGACGGCTTCCCATTTCCTCTCGCTCCGGACCATGGATTGAACCAGGGCCAGACGCGAGAGGTCGCCGCCACCGATCGCCGCTACAAGGACACGGCGGTGCTCCGCCCACGCAGGGCAGACTTCCACCGTGTGCTCAATTGTGTCCTCCGGTCGATCCTCGTAGTGGAAACACCCGGGCGTTTCCTCCCGCCCGATTCGGTGCAGGTACCTCCCGAACCATCCGTGTCCGGTGAGGACCTGCGTCAAGCGGAAGGTGAGGACGCGGAAGCCGTGGCGCCTCTCCAGCCACTCCTCAAAGAGGGGACTTACCGCCCCTATCGTGGCGTGCCCTGCACGGGGTTGCGACAGTCGACAGTCAGTCGCTCTCTCCATGTTGGTTCGATTCGAAAAGTTTTATTGGGTTTTTCATTGGGGACAATATAACTGGCGAAATATATGTTGTACTATTAATACACCTCTGTCTAACCCTCCCAGGATTCACCGTGGTGTTATAAATTACAATCAAGAAAATTAACTCAATTAATTTTGTTGAAAAACTACAGATTTCGCGATAAACGTCGACTTGATTAAGTGGAGAAGATCTCTTGTAGCAGATTTTGCTGTGTAATCTTGTTGAGCTTTAAAAACTTCGTCAGCAGTTCTTAAAGCTAGGCTTAAAATGGCCGACCCTGACTGTCAGTTTTAGGCTTATAAAGTTGGCATAAAGTTTTAGATAATTACAAGTTTATAATCTAAGTGACTTTTTAGTTACCGCTTTCACTTTCTGCTGACACTGATTTATACGACGCGAAATTATTTTGATACAATTGAACAAACATTATAAGTTTGCATACAACTGAAAATAAACATGCATCTCGTAAATAGAGATTTGGCCTGAGTTCTTGTCACGCTGACGGTCGGTCGCGTACCAGAAGCCCTACTCCCTAACGCTTCGTCCGTGTATTCGGATCTATCCGTCTCTTTCGCACACGTCTGCAGATGAGTGCGAGTGAGAGACGCGGATAGATCCGAATATACTAACGAAACGTTAGGGTGTAGGGCCTCAGTATACATTGTGTTCTTTAAAGGACCATGCTGCGACGCTGACGTCAGCAGCGACTAACCGTCAGCACGACAAAAATTCAGGCCTTGGGATGCTTGTATCAGAGGCCTGCAAGGGCCGAAGGCTGCCGAGGCCTCGGGACTGTTCGAAAGAGAGATAGTAAAAATAAACATATTTACAATAATTTAATACTTAAAACTATGTCTATGGCTCGCTCGTAACACCGTGACATACTTCAAATAGAAAAATAAAACTAAATAACAAGTAGGTATGCAAGGTGCGGTGTGCGTCTGAAGCTTGCACCAAATGGGGGTCCACCTCAGCATGTGTCAGGCGTGCACCTGACGCTGATATTCTGCTGGATCCCTGTAGTGACATACGGTCTACGGACGTCAGGCAGACGAGATAAATTGGTGTTGTCATAAAGTGTTTCAAGCACGTAGTGAAATAGGATAGTGTTGCTAGGATATGTAGAAGATAGTGGATAATTACACGCAAAATAAAACCAGTAATTTCTTGCCTGGATATAATATTTGGTTAGACATACAGAGTTGCTAAAGTAGATTCCTCTTTCATGGGGTACTGTTTAAAATGTTCTAATCTTTTAATATTATATAATTGCATACCACATGTGTGAGTTCTATGTATTGTAAAGCCACCATTTACATTTAGTTATCTTTTTTTGATCATGTTCACTCAAATGTCTCGGTGATGGTGGCGGGTGTGTCGGGTCATTTAATTCCCTTCAATATGGTCGAGTTGAATGGTGCTGATACATGCGTCATGTTTGTGAACGGGCGCTGTCAATTGAGACTGGTAAACTCTCAGCTGCCACGGTTAATTTTAATTTATTTATTTTTTAAGTTAATTTAATCTTTTCTCTGGACGCTCTTAGTGTGCACGTCTTTCTACATCATTCTCACATATATGTATAATCACAACATGAATGATGTAACAATATTTTTATTGAAAAGAGTGTCCATGGAGTTTCTTGCCCGTTCTTCTCAATAGAGATCTACGCTAGGGAATGGGCAACTACAGTACTTTCTCAAGTTATTATGCCTTGTGACTGTGACTGTAGCTTTGATTTAGTTTTGTATTTTTGACATTAAAAAGTGCCGTAATGGTCTAATTGAAATAAATGATTTGAGTTTGAGTTTGAGTTTGATACTGAACGCTGTGTTGAAACTTGTCCATCTATTTTAATGGGAACATGTATTTAAAAAAATCTAAGCTCTTTTTTCCATCTGACCCTACAAGAGCACACAACACAATATGAACGAAGCGCGCTGAAATTATTTGTGAAAGTTTGGGTACTGTTTAAATACCACTCGAACGTTTGGATCAAAGGTTCATACATACTGTACATTGTACACGTACAGTCAGCAAATTGAACGGCGCGGGTTCCGCAGTTTTGAACGCGATTTCAATGGTTCTGTGTTGCGAGTGCTTTAGCTTTGTGATTTGAGAATAGGAATTCGTGCTGAATTTTGTTTTGGATTTACTTTCTTTGATATAATATGTCGTGCTTTGGGTGAAAATGTGTCATGATTATGGGATAATAATGCGCTACACAGTCAAACTTTGTTAGCAAGTGAAAGACGGGAACCTGTCTAAGTAAAATATGGATAAATAACGTTTGTAGATTGCTTTAGCCTTGATTATATGTCTTAAAGTCTAAGTAAACAGACATATTCCTGTTTAGTGATTATGTCAAAACCCGTACCTTTAATTGCATTGTTTTAGATTTGTCTTTATAATCTCTTAAACTGAAATAAGTTAAAGAGAGTAAGCAATTAAAAAGAAAAAAATAGTTTTCCGTCAGATTAAGTTTTGGCAAAAATAATAAATAATATTGTTTCTTTACTAAATAAAGACTGTAATGTTATAGCAAATATAAAAACCCAGTGCTATGCAAATGTCCTGGGAAATATAATTACACCTATTTACGTCTGCGTCGTTTCAACAAAGTAAACGCGCGTCATGCGGGCGTTCTGTCTGGACTCACCCTAATTTATTTTATAAATATTTTTGATGGAGTTCTAAACAAAAGTAAGTAGAGTAGGTACTTACAGTTTTTACGTATATACTTAAGTAATAAACACACATTAGGCTTAGAGGTGCTTTGAGTACTTATTGAATAAGTTAGTACCTATTTGTTAAAGTGAATAAAATATTTGTTAAAGAGGTGTTTTTGTAATATTTTGAGGATTATTCCATTTTTGTTGAGTTAGTAACTCTTTTATTTACAATTTTAATTATCAGGTTTGAGTCATCTTGTCCATAGAAACCTACTCAATGAAGATTCTGTATAATGTGTTTTATTTTCTTTTCTTTCAACAAAGCATTATCTTTAAGAACATTTCTGTAGAAATCTCCCATGCAAAAATAATCTTAGTTATCTTCTTCGACCTTTGGTCACCCAATGCTGAGTGTCTCTTCTAAATTCTTCGACTTTTGGCGGTTTTGTATCATGGCTGTACAGTTTCTTTTGGGAATTTTAATGAGATCGAAAAAATATTATAACTGCTGCAATGTGACGACCCGAATGGCGCAACGGTAGTGAAACTGCCTTACGTTCTTGGGGCCCCAAGTTCGAATCCCAGTAGGAGCAAATGTTTGTGTGATGGGCATGGACATTTGTTTCCGAGTCATGGATGATTGTATAAAGGCGAAAAAAAGGGTGGTCACCCATCCACAGAACGACCAAGGCAAGCACGGCTTAACCTAAAGATCGTCCCAAGCGCCTGCTATTATTTAGCCACGAGCTTCTCAGGTCAGAAAGGCATTCTCCAATAAAAAACTTAAATTCTTTTGAATCAGGTAAGACTGGAGACCGAACCTATAAAAGTCGAAAAATGACTAGGCAGATGATGATGATGACTTGTCTTCCTTTTCAAAAGATATTAATCTACGTCACTACACATCAAGCCAAAAAGAGAACACAAAGACTTTCGCTCGTCATATTTTCAGAGATAAGCTTGAAATAACTTTTCCCTTTAGTCCGAAAAACCCTTGATTTAATGATAACATCATCCTACCGCACAGTGGTCCTTTTCTCCGCCACCCCAGTGCTCTAAAATCATAAATCACTCAGACTAAATTCAACGAAGTTAATTTTCCTCTCATTTGCCTCCGAAAAAGTCAAAGCATTAAAAAAAGTTTTATAATCGCAACAATTTTTAAAAGTCGTGACGAGTTTAGGGAAGTATTAAGTTGTTCAGTGTCTTCACGGTTTAATTCTTTTTTTTTTCTAAGGTCAGAAGGCAGAGGCAGTTACATCTTATTATGAGAGTTCGGGGTTTTCGAATTTTAAATGATATTTTGTGTATTCAATAAATCATGTTAAAGGCGTGAATTAAATGAGAACAAAATACTTATTTTTAAAGTGTCTCGACTGTGAAGATTCTTATGAAAGGATTTATGTTGAGAAGTGGCGCCTTCACATGTATGTATTTTGTGATGGCAACACATGTCATTAGGAAATGTACTATTCCATTTGGAGTAAACTCAAACCAAGTTGAAATGCAGGTTTTAAACAGACTCATCACGAAGCCGTCAACCAAGCATTCTGTACATCAACCCGTAACAGTAACCCTACGCAAAAATTATTGCTAGGAAAACACTTTTTTTTTGTGTTGAAAAATCATGTTTTGTAGTAGAACCCAATGCAACGCACTCAAAACACAGTGCTGATGGATGGATTGAATAGTATAGAGGTTGTGGAGGTGTTTTTATAGTAAAAATCTTACAAAAAAACTTGTATAAAAAATAAAAAAACTTGTCAAAAGTTGGAACTTGGACCCCAAATATCTCCGCAACTAGATTTTTGTCTTTTGGCTTTGCTAGGAGTGTTTTACACCGTTTATACACACAAGTATTTACAGAGCACATTCCAACGCTCAGTATCTAACAACTTGTGAGTGTGTCTTTTCCTACACAAAACAAGTCACCGTGCTGTCGCTTTAAAGAAATATTAATCGCACGAGAAAAACCTCAGTTGCAGTGAATTTACAAACGTCCTCAGCAGAGAACAGATGACATAGCGCTGAATTGTAAGCGCTTTATTATTTTCAGAGAAAAGTATGTTGTGTTTTGTGATGTTTTGTCTTGCAAATTTTGTGTAAGTGATGGATGCGCTTTTTTGTCCACAGTGGTGTTGTGTTTTAAGCAGTGGGGTGTAGGACCACAAAATACTTTTTAGGAAAAAAAATGTATTTAAATACAAGGTGCCACACATTGTTGCTATGAATTCAGTATAATAAGTTTCTAGACTCACTAGCGTGGTAGTTGGTGCACTTGTTATTTAATGGATAATTTATTCACAATCCGTTTTTTTTATAAATATCGCTGGCCAGCGCCATCTAGTGCTATAATAAGCAAGGCACCATAGTACGTTTTTGTTGCAAGTTTTATAACCAGTAAACGTCTGGTTAAATGATCTTTATTTTGTAAGTAGGTTTTCACAAACACTTTTACACGTCAATTTTTTTTTTAAACTAGATGGGGCCGGTGTTTCGTACCTGACTACTCTGAGAAGAAACAGCCGAAACAAACTCAGAGGTCATAGTCTCTTTTGAAGTCCAGACATAATCTTGCTCAATTCACATGAGGATCATGTAGATATTAGTGTCTGAGATGGTCTTTTGAAGAAAGAACCATACAGATTTGAGTAAACTTGTCCACCTGTTACCATTTTAATCGGAAATGTGAAGCTGAATGACTTATTTCACATTCCAGGAAATTACTTTTGTGCCATATACTAGGTGTTGCTCGCGACTTTGTTCGTGTGGGAATTGTGCCAAGCAGTGGGACGTCTTTCGGCTGAAATGATGATGATGAGGGAGGACTCCTCAGGATATACATAAGTATCTCCTTTCCCAGCTGGGAGCAGCGGTGGCCCAGTGGTGGCGGCCGCAGTAAGTCGTGGATTCAAACCCAGACAGGTGCATTACTTTGTGTAATTTATTTCATCACCACTGCTCTCAAATCGGTGAAGGAAAACATCGTGAGGAAACCGGCATGTCCTAGAATCAAAAATTCGAACACATCCGCGTGGTAGATTATAGCCCATTCCCTCTCATTAACAGGAGGCCGTGTCCCAGCAGTGGGAACATTATAGGCTGATGATGATGATTATGATCTCCTTTCCCAATTTCACTGCGAACTAATCATCCGTTTAGTCTTAAAAATAACACCGACGACAGCAAAAAGGGTTACTTTCGCGTTTATTATGATAAAGTATAGAATTATGGATGAGTGTTCATGCGTTAGGCGCCTTCCTCTTCAGTTTGTGGTTGTGAATTTTGAATGATAAGTTTCTCCAAATAAAAATGGTTTATTTCCTTAGAGTTAGTGATGGTACATTTGAAATACGGTTCAATATTTTATAAGTTGAGTATGAAGCTATACAGAGCAAGGTTGAGATTTGAATGTGGTTAGTAATAATGGAAACCCGAGCGGTCAACGTTCCACGGGAAAGGATTCCGAAGTCTTCGTGGACTGCTCCTATTGGTGCTTCTTCGGTGGCATCCCTTCAGGTCCTCTCATTGGCTGTCCGAGGATGATATGAGGATTTTTGAGTCGTGACGTAGTAGTAGTGTAGGAAGGTGCCCAAAGAACGGAACGCCTACGCTTTAGCAATAGCAATACGCACGTCGTCAACATCGTGCGTGAACATCCTCCCGGCCTTGAAAGATGGTCTTTCAACGTGTTTACTCAGCGTCATTCTCCCACAGTGGACAAATCTTGGAAAATGCCCTTCTTATGATGCCCTTTTCGGTCTGGATATCCGCCACTCGTGCAACTCCGTCGCTGCCTGGAACGGTGTTGATGATACGGCCAAGACACCATTTCAGTGGCGGTGCGTGATCATCCTTTATAAGTACCAGTGTGTCTGGCTTCAGATCAGCTTGCCTTGACTTCCACTTTGTCCTGGTCTGCATCTCGGAGATATATTCTGTGGACCACCTGCTCCAGAAATGTTGACGAATTTGCTCCACTCGCTGGTAGCGTGACAGACTGTGTGGACTATTGTCGGTCAGGTCCTCGCAGACCGGCGCTGTCAGCGGACGGCCAACCAAGAAGTGAGCTGGGCATAGGGGTTGATAATCATGGGGATCTGTGGACATAGGACTAAGAGGGCGGGAGTTCAGGACTGCTTCCACTTGTGTCAAAACAGTGTTGAACTCCTCATACGTTAAGTGCAAATTCCCTACAACACGACGTAAATTATGTTTACATGATTTTACCCCAGCTTCCCATAATCCACCAAAATGCGGAGCGTAAGGGGGAATAAAACTAAATTTGATATCTTGTGAAGTAGCGTAATCTATGATATTTTGTGAACATTTGGATAGGAATTTTGAAAATAAATTCATTAAGCCAACGAAGTTCTTTCCGTTGTCTGAAAAAATGTGTGACGGTTTGCCTCTGCGCGAGACAAAACGCTTTAGAGCTAATAGATAGGCGTCTGTTGACAAATCACCTACAAGTTCCAAGTTAACCGCGCGCGTAGTGAAACATATAAATATACATATGTATGCCTTCACGGTTCTAGCACCCCTACCTTTACGGTTCAATATGAGAACCGGTCCCGCATAGTCCACCCCGGTGGTCATAAAAGGGAACCCTGGAGACAAACGTTGTGCAGGTAAGTTACCCATAATAGGTGCAATAGGCCTAGCACGGAACCTAGCGCATCGAACACAACTATGCACAACTTGTTTGGCGAGATTTCTCCCACCCACCGGCCACCACGTCTCTCTGAGTGTGTACAAGAGGGCCTGCGGCGCGGCGTGCAGTAGCCGCTCATGTTCGGCGCTAAACAACAGCCGTGTGAATGTGTGCTTACTGCTTAGTAGTATTGGATGCTTCTTACTATACGAAAACTCTGGTGAATTGCACAGACGTCCCCCGACTCTAATTAAGTTTTGTTTATCGATGAAAGGATTTAATTTTATTAAGTTGTGTGAGTGATATAACGGTTTGTTTTTAATTAAACTATCTAGAATGTCGGGGAATGATTGTGACTGTGACGCCTTTGTTAGAGTGGTTAGTGCTTCGTTTAACTCGGTGACGTTCAATGAGCCTGTACGCTTTGCAGCTTTGTCTCGCGCATTATATACAAAACGTAACATATAGGCACAAACACGTCTCATGTGATTGAATCGAGTGAAACGATGAAACGGGAACCAACTATCCGTATCCGAGGTTTGATGAGTGTGTGTTTGAGACCTAATCTCAGGTAAATCAAGTGTGGTATAGTCTATGTGGTCAGAGCTATTATGATCAGGTATATTAAATGACGGATCTGAAAGGAAAGACGGCCCTTCCCACCAGAGCGTGCATGAACTAAGTACGTCTAAAGTCACCCCGCGTGATACTAGATCAGCTGGGTCTTCCTTACCAGAAACGTGGTTCCAGGGCGTGCCCTTAGTTAATTCGTGTAGCTCCGCGACCCTATTTTGTACAAAAGGCTTTAATGAGTTAGGATTCATGCGTAACCAACCGATCACAATAGTGGAATCTGTCCAAAATGTGACACTGTCAAAGGTACAACGAAGGGACTTTGTGATTTTATCATGTAACTGGGCTCCTAATAGGGCGCCGCACAATTCCAGCCGTGGTATGCTAACGGGTTTCAAGGGTGCAACTTTTCCTTTAGCGCACAGTAACTTCGTTGTAACTATGCCATTGTCTGTTATGGAACGGATGTAAGCACACGCGCCGTAAGCAGTTTGTGAAGCATCGGTAAATAAGTGTAGTTCTACGCGAGTAGCATCGATACCTATAGCGTGCCGCGGTATTCGTAATTTACTTAGCAATGCTATACCGTTTACGAACTGTGCCCAACTGCGTGTGACGTCACTAGGTAACACATCGTCCCAATCTAATTTCAATAGCCATAGCCTTTGAAGTAGAACCTTTGCAGTCATTACATAAGGACTAACGGAATCCTAACGGATCAAAGATTTTAGAGACTTCCGACAATATGATGCGTTTCGTTAATTGCCGACTGTCATTTGTGTACTCTGTGTGGAAATGTAAAGTGTCAGACTGATTATACCAGCCTAATCCTAGGGTTTTGTGATGTGCGTTTTCCCCGAGTGAAAGTTCCTTTGAATGAGACGGAAACTCTTGTGGATCATGATCAAAATTGAAGATCCACTTGCGAAGTGGGAAACAACCACCCTGCAAAACTTTAGTTGTTTCGTTAGCTATATGTTTTACCGACTCAATACTGTCAGCACCAGTCACTAGGTCGTCGACAAAAAAATCATCCTGAATGACTGTACGAATCGATGGATCGGAACATTCCAATGCCAGCTGTTTTAAACAACGTACGCTAGTAAACGGTGCGGACGCGGTACCGTAGGTGACAGTATTGAGCCTGTAAATTTCTAATGGGTCTGTGGGATTGTCACGCCATAGGATTAAAAGTAAATTTCGCTGACTCGGATCCTTTAGAACTTGGCGGAACATTTTCTCGACGTCTGCACATCCTACCCATCTGTGTTGTCTAAACCGGAGCAAAATAGCAAACAAATCACCCTGTATTGCGGGGCCTACGCATTGTATATCGTTGAGTGGTTTTGGCACTTGCATCGAATACAACTCGCAGTTTCGTGGTGGTACTGTGCTCGCGGAATACACCGTGGTGTGGTAGAACGTAATAAGGTGTGTTGTATGTATGGATACGTGACATGTGACCCATTGCTATGTATTCATGAATGAATTGCATGTATAACTCTTTATAGGCCGGTGTGCGTTGCAGACGTTTCTCTAGTGCGTAGAAGCGACGTTCGGCCTGAAGAAATGAGTCACCCAATGCGTCAGGGGACTCCTTCAAAGGCATGGAAACACAAAACCTGCCATCAGCGTCACGTGTGGTGGTTTTTATAAAATGGTCCTCACAAACCTGCTCCTCATTACTGCGGACATCAGTCGATCTGCCTATCTCCTCGAGCTCCCAAAATTTCCTCAACTGTTCATCCAATGATGATGTGACATTACATGAAACGTGATGACTATGTGCGAGAGTATTCAAAGGCCCTGAAATGATCCACCCTAATTTTGTGTTTTGTAAGTATGGACCATTTTTCAACCGGAATCTTCCGTTTTCGAGGAGATCCCAGAAGTGATCAGCACCAATCAGCATATCTATGTCTTGAGACTCGAAGAAATAGGGATCGGCTAACTGAATGTTCACAGGAACGTTAAAACCATTTTCAGATAACGACACGGCTGGTAATTGTGTAGTTATTGAGGGTAAAATTAAACAATGTATGTGTGTAGTGTAGGAACCTACCAGGGACCTAATTGTAACATTACAGGTCTGTGTGCACTGGGAAACTGAGTTACCTACACCTGTTATATTGTAAGTGGACTGTATCTTTTGTGAGTGTAATTTATTACATAACGCATCTGTGATGAAGCATCGTGTACTACCGTTATCGAGAAGCGCGCGCGCCGTGTGATAATTATTACGAATATCGGCTATCTCGATCAACACGGTGGACAACAGAACTGGTTTGGCGACTGGCCCTTGCGTGGTGGGGTTGCCGTCGCAATTCGCATTATGTGTGTGTGATTCTAATGCGGGTTGCGAAATTTGTCCTACTGTCACTAATGAGAGAGGTTGATTTTGCGTGTTATCCTCTGACTCGTTACTATGTAGTAGTGTGTTATGTTTCTTGCAACATTTCCTACACGGTCCAAGCGGGCAGTCGCTCGCTTTGTGTCCTGAGCGCAAACAGTTTGAACATAATTTATTTTGTGTGACAAAATTATGTTTGTCTGCTATGGACAGATCAAGGAATTTCTGGCATGAAAATAACGGATGTTTTTCCTTACACATAGGGCAAGGTTTGTACTGTGTTTTGTGCGACAGTGGTTTCGTAGTGTCGGACGAAGAAGCGTTACAGTGTACTTTAGAAGTGGTCGCATTAGTGTGTTTCTTATCGTGTGTAAATTTACTATGCGTCCCTAATAGTTTATCCAACATGTCCGCTCTCCGTCCGATAAAACGAATTAAATCCTCTACCTTCAACTTAAGCTTCGCATCGGCAGGACATTTTACCATTTGTGCGAGTACGTACTCTTCCCATTCTCGCTCGGTAACAGGGTCCGCCTTCCAAGTAATCATGTAAATAATGAGTGTATCCCAGAAATCGGTCGGCTCACCGAGTGTTTTTAGTGCGCGTAGATGTTTTAACATCGTATCGATGAGCTTTCGCAATAACACGGGTGACTCTTTAGTTAAAGCTTGTGTGGAGAAAAGAGCTTTTACATGATTGTGTATTAATAGACGGCTGTTATTGAACCTATTAGTGAGTAACTCCCATGCAACACTGTAATTATTGGCTGATAATTCCAGTGAGTCGATTACTAATTCAGCGCTACCTTTCAAAGCCGATTTTAAATAGTGAAACTTCTGAATAGGACTTATTTGTGTGGAGTTATGCACTAAGGATAAAAAGGTGTCTCTAAACTCTAACCAATTCTCATAAGAACCGTCAAAGGTTGTGTTCTGTGTTATCTTTAATTATCTGTAAGATTTTGGTTTGTCTGTGGTAACCCTGGAACACAGGATGTACAACTGAAAATGGATTACTGTGTGCACATTTTATAGAAATAAAAGAACTAAACTTAATAATAAATAGTATCTTATTATATACTATAACATGGTGTCAGAAGTACTAGAATCAAAGCTCAGAAAATAAATTCTAAGGTCTTATGATGGCTTCCAAAGAAGAAATGGCGGAGTTAACCGAAGTTGTTCGGAAACAATGTGAACTGCTGAAATTAATGCAGTCACAGTTGCAAATGCAACAAGGGACTCAACAATCGCGTATTCACATTCCATGGCCGGCGCCTCTCGATGTAGATTCGGGGGATCCGGGAGAAGCTCTAGATTTTTTCAAGACCACGTGGTTAAATTATGCTACAGCCACAGGTCTGAAGGAAGAACAAAGACCTACACTTCTTATTAATGCGATAGGCCATGCTGCCATGAAGAAATACATGCACTTTGGCCTAGACGATAAAGACATGAAAAGTGAGGCTAAAATATTTGAGAAGCTTGAAGAAAAATTAAGGAAGAAACACAACGTCATCTATAGCCGATACATGTTCAACCAAAGATCACAAGCAGAGGGCGAAGACATAGATACTTATATACTGGAGTTAAGAAAATTAATGAAAACTTGCGAATATAGCAATATTATAATTGATGAGGTTCTACGAGACAGAATTGTGGTAGGCATTAGAAATCCAGAAATTAAAAAAGAATTATTACGTATAGATCAACTGGATCTTACCCAAACTATTAAGATTTGTAAATCTGCTGAAGCAACAACTGCACAACTTCAGAATCTGTGTTCCGAACAAGTTTTTGCAAAGATTCACAAACTGGACAAAAAACAGACCAAAGTTGACAGCAAACCTTTACTGTGCAAGTTTTGTGGTGAGAAGCATATATTCAAAAAGAAAATTTGTCCTGCTTGGGGAAAAAAATGTGAAAACTGCCAAGGTAGAAATCATTCCAAAAATGTTTGTAAAAAAACAAAAATGGTGAAAGAGTTGCATACAGAAGACTCAGAAGAAGAAGTCAGCGACAACAGCACATACATTTCCAAGATCAGGACTAATCGACACTCCGGCCACAAAGAAGTGGAACTCTACTTGAAGTTTAGTAACACCTGGTTGAATGTCTACTGTACGTTAGATACTGGAGCTCATGTTTGTGTTATAGGTGCTGAGCAATACAAAAACCTCTGTAAAAAAGACAACTTGAAACATTTGTGTCCTACTGATTTAAAATTAAAATGTTTTAATGAAACAGACATAGAAACATTAGGTGTGACTGATGTCGAATGTATACATAAAAATAAAAAGTATGTTATAAACTTTCATGTTGTGAAGGTCAGTCATCAACCTCTATTATCAGAATCTGCTTGTGTTGCCTTAGGTTTAATAAAATACTGTAATGCAGTATCAGTGGGCAATGCCAGGGCCATGGAAGCACAAAATATTATAAGCAAGTACTCGGATGTTTTTGAAGGTTATGGCGAGTTACCAGGAATTGTTGATCTGGAAATTGATGAAAATGTTCCACCTCGCATTCAGCCGGCACGTCGTGTGCCTATGGCTCTCCGAGCACCTCTTAAAGACGAACTGGACAGGTTAGTAAAAGATAATATTATTGTTAAAGAGGAGTCTCATACTGATTGGGTTAATAATATATTAATTGTTCGTAAAGGCAAAAAGTTCCGTATCTGCTTAGACCCTATCCCATTGAATAAAGCTCTTAAAAGACCACATTTTCAATTTACAACGCTAGAAGAGGTTTTACCAGAACTTGGAAAAGCTAAAGTTTTTAGCACAGTGGATGCATTAAAAGGATTTTGGCATGTTAGGCTAAACGAAAGGAGTAGTAAGCTTACTACCTTTTGGACTCCATTTGGTAGGTATAGGTGGTTAAGGCTCCCCTTTGGTATTTCTTCTGCGCCAGAAATATTCCAACAAAAGTTATTATCAACACTACATGGTCTTAAGGGTATTGAAGTAATGGCTGACGATATTTTAATATATGGGGTAGGTGATACAACCGAGGATGCAGTAAAAAACCATAACATTAACTTAGAAAACCTTTTAATAAGACTCAGAGAAAATAATTGCAAGCTTAATAAAGATAAATTAAATTTATTACAGAAATCAGTGAAATTTTATGGACATATGTTGACTGATACTGGGCTGAAGGTTGATGAAGAGAAAATCACAGCTATAAAGAATATTGCAATACCTACAAACTCCAAAGATGTATTAAGACTACTAGGAATGGTAACTTATCTGAGTAAATTTATTAAAAACTTAAGTTTAAAAGTCACTTCTTTACGAGAATTAACAAAGAAAAATGCTATATGGCAATGGACAGAAAAGGAACAATTAGAATTTGATGAGATTATTTCATCTTTAAGCAGTTTACCAACCCTTAAGTATTATGACATGAATAAACCTTTAATAGTAGAATGCGATGCCAGTAGTATGGGGCTTGGAGCAGCTCTTTATCAAAATAATGAGGTTGTAGCCTTTGCTTCTAGAACTTTAACCAGTACAGAAAAAAGGTATGCCCAAATTGAAAAAGAAATGTTAGCTGTGGTTTTCGCTTGCTCAAGATTCAGTCAATATATAACTGCAAATACTAATACCATTATAAAAACAGATCATAAACCTTTGATAAATATTTTCAAGAAACCACTAGTAGAAGCTCCAAAAAGATTGCAACTTATGTTAATGATCCTTCAGAGATATGATTTAAAAATAGAATATATAAGTGGAAAAAATAACTTTGTAGCAGATGCACTTTCTAGAGCCCCTACTCCAATACAGGATGACTCTCATTCTTTTAATAATGCTAAACAAATTTTTGAGATTATTAGTAAACATTCTTCAGCAAAATATCTGAAGGTCTCAAACAAGATAATAGAAAGCATAAAGAAAGAAGTGGAGAATGATCCAGAGTGTCGAGAGCTCAAAAAATATATTGTAAACGGATTTCCAGATTATATTTCAGATATGCCTGAAAACCTGAGATGGTTCTATAAATTTGCCTCTGATCTGTCTATTCAGGAAGACATAATATTTAAAAATGATCAGATTTTAATTCCCAGGTGCATGAGAAACTACATGTTGCCAAAAATTCATAAAAGTCACAGTGGCGTTGCTAGTTCAATTAAATTAGCTAAGCAAAATATTTTTTGGCCAGGCATGTCTGAAGATATAAAAAACTTTGTAGAAAAATGTAAAATTTGCATAAAATATTCACCATCCCTAACTAGATTCCCAATGTTATCTCATGACATACCAATGTATCCCTTTCAGTATATCTCTATGGATGTGTTCAATGTAAAACTAAATTCACAGTCTCTTAATTTCCTTATTACTGCTGACCATTACTCAAACTTTTATGAAATTGATAAACTAAAAAATTTATCTTCTAGTGAAGTTGTTAATATATGTAAAAAGAATTTTGCAAGATATGGTATACCACAAAAAATATGTACAGACGGAGCTACTAATTTTGTTAACAGAGAATTTTCTATGTTTGCTGAAGAATGGGATTTTATCCATGTCACCTCTTCGCCACATTATCCTCAATCTAATGGAATTGCTGAAGCTACAGTAAAATCTGCAAAGAAACTTATTCTTAAATCATATGAGGCCGGTGAAGATTTTTGGATATCTCTGTTACACCAGAGAAATGTACCAAGTGCCGGAGATGATTGTAGTCCTGCACAAAAGTTTCTATCTAGAAAAACTAGGACTTTAATGCCATATGTAACAGAGCAACTCATTCCTGTATTGATGACTGACATTCCAAAAAGAATTAAAGCTAAAAGAGACAAAAGTAAATGTTACTATGATAAAAAATGTAAACAACCCTTTTCTTTATATATCGGTCAGAATGTGGCGGTACAACTAAGTCCCGAACACACAAACACATGGAAATTAGGATTTGTTGTAGAAAAAGTTAACGAAAGGTCATATAAAGTGAATGTCGATGGGGTAATATATAGGCGCGACTTAACACATATAAAACCATTTAAAGGGGTATTAAAGGAAAATGAGGAAATTACAAACAAAAATAAAGAAAAGAAGAAAACTGGTATAATAGATAATTTTGAAAATAATGATGCAAATAAAAATAAATCTGTTATGTATGATAATACTGATTATGGTTGTGAACTAATTTTGGATAATAATGTGATTCCAAATACAGGTACTAGCCTTGATACAGCTGAGCCAATTTCGAGTCAAAGTCATAGCACTAGACCTGTAAGATCAAGATGTTTACCAGTAAGGTTCAATGACTACACACTGGATTAAATGTGTTTCTATCATATTATATGTATAACTTAACTAATTATGGTAATTAAACTATTTCTAAATTTTCTAATAATACTTGATTTTGTGTTAATTAAAATTAAAGGCATGTAAAAAGTGATTATAA
Source organism: Xestia c-nigrum (assembly GCA_916618015.1). Lineage (NCBI taxonomy): Eukaryota > Metazoa > Arthropoda > Insecta > Lepidoptera > Noctuidae > Xestia > Xestia c-nigrum. The sequence continues at coordinate 2,736,499 of OU745245.1, read as the reverse complement.
AACTTAGTAATAAATAGATAAGTATTGATTGATTGTATTCACATAAATTCACTAATTTGATAAAACAGAGAGGATGTTCTGTGTTATCTTTAATTATCTGTAAGATTTTGGTTTGTCTGTGGTAACCCTGGAACACAGGATGTACAACTGAAAATGGATTACTGTGTGCACATTTTATAGAAATAAAAGAACTAAACTTAATAATAAATAGTATCTTATTATATACTATAACAGGTTGGTAATTGAATCGTAGGTAACTTCACTAGTTGTAGTGGATCAGAGTTATTGGAACTTTTAGGTGTTTTACTATCCTCAGACAACAATGACTTAGCTCGCGCAACGACATTAAAGTACCTTTGTTCGAACTGTTCCCTATATTCCAGATGTTCATCTAAATTATCACACGATTCTTCAATTTGCGACTGAAGGTCGTTAAATTCAGATAACAGGGAGGTAGCACTATCTATGCGTAATTTAAATTCAAGAATTTTGTTAGCTTCTAACGGCTGTTGGAATGACTCAACATATTTTTGCAAATTGGACAATCGACCCTTAATTACTCCCCTTTTGCGTGTGAGGGCGTTAATTTGTGTGATTAACGGAGATTTAAGAGGTGATTTAGGAGCAGCCGTTAGATGAGTCGAACCTGACTCCGCCATTCTGGTGGATATAGAAACCTGGAGTACTCACGTTTTGTGAACACGATTTCAGCGTCTGGAGCGTAGAGGCTGTAGCCACTGCGGCTCCTGCCCGATCTCGCGAGTAAGTATGGTGCACTGGAATTCGAGAGGAGAAACACTATTAACACAAGGAAAGAGGAAGTTGATTGGGAGTCTTGGCTGGCACGTCTTACCGAGTTGCGCGTCTCTCGTTCGTGTCCACGTCTGATTCTCCACCTGGGCTGGTTGGTTGTATGCGGCACGAAGGTCCAAATTTATGTTCATGCGTTAGGCGCCTTCCTCTTCAGTTTGTGGTTGTGAATTTTGAATGATAAGTTTCTCCAAATAAAAATGGTTTATTTCCTTAGAGTTAGTGATGGTACATTTGAAATACGGTTCAATATTTTATAAGTTGAGTATGAAGCTATACAGAGCAAGGTTGAGATTTGAATGTGGTTAGTAATAATGGAAACCCGAGCGGTCAACGTTCCACGGGAAAGGATTCCGAAGTCTTCGTGGACTGCTCCTATTGGTGCTTCTTCGGTGGCATCCCTTCAGGTCCTCTCATTGGCTGTCCGAGGATGATATGAGGATTTTTGAGTCGTGACGTAGTAGTAGTGTAGGTAGGTGCCCAAAGAACGGAACGCCTACGCTTTAGCAATAGCAATACGCACGTCGTCAACATCGTGCGTGAACAATGAGGCAGAGATTTAATTAGTTTTTTCCAAAGCCTCCGACTACACAGTCAACCTAACCACTAGCCTATTCAAAACCACTTTTGTTATTCACTCTATTTTCCATACCCCACTAACGACCATTGGTAAAAAGTTCGAGCACAACGAGGCATCATCAAAAAACACTTCCGCACATTTAAAATGTAAAACACACACAGGAGCTTGACAAAGTCTAGATAGAGTTTAAATATTCAGTCTTTCTGGGTTGCTAAGTATATAAACAGGATTTAATAAGGGCAAAAGGTTCATTTTAAAGTACTACACCTGGGTGGGAATAGTACATTTTGATACAAGTGGAGAAAGTTAATAAGTGGGAACAAATAATAACAAAGTCCATGTGTTTCAAACGACGTTCTTTAATACACTCTTGCACTCGGCTGGACAGGACATGGCTGGAGGTTGATCACTGTGTTGCCCAATTTCTCACAGGCCATGGCAACTTTAAGAGTAAATTATTTTCCTTCAAGCTTGCTGACTCGCCTTTTTGTCAATGTTCAACATCTGGCTGCGAATATGAACAATCTGCTCATCACATTTTGTGGGAGTGTAGTCTTTGGCAAAATGAACGCAATATTATGTTGGATAGTGTACAGGTTACATCCAGAGTTATTTACTATACGGACCTTGTAGAAACTAGAGCAAATTTACGTGCGTTCAAGCGTTTTTGCCATACCTATTATTGGAATCAAATATAACAGCTCTCTACTTCGTTAATATTTATCCGAGGTGCTAGGCAACTGGGCCTATCCCTGTTGTAAACGTCCCTTTGTGCCTATTGGCCTTGTTTCGTTCTGTCTCCTGCTGATATGGAGGGAAGTGGAAATAACAGTTATTTCCTACTCCTCCGCTATACTTTCTGATTAATTTCGTTGCGGGATCCAAGACAGTTAAATTCATTCTCTGGGACTTCGTCGAGCTTCATTGTCTCGGCGCTTTTCTGGTGGTCGCCACTGTTGATTCTGGCTTTCAGGAGTTACAGTGGTTTGGGCGTGTGTGGCGGGCTTGTCCCAACAAAAAAAATAAATAATAATACACTCTTGAAGAAATAAAAGAAAAGAATGAAACATATTTGTGTCGGGAATTACGAGTATTACGAAACTATGGTTTTTTTTTTAATTTTCGCGCCAGGTTGAAGGAAAAGCATAGCCATGAAACCGTTATACCGCCTTATATAAAAATAGTTTTTGTTTATTTTTGAATTTAGAAAACAAGGAAATATTAATTTGTTTACAAAAGTAAATATTACTTTTAAATTATCATGTTTATCTATGATATAAAGACGCTGCACTGCTTTGCCGAAATAAAAAACAAACATTCACCTCTGACTATAGGCATTGAACCAATCTGGACTAAGTATCAAATCATGAATAAATATCTGTGGCAATTTTCATTCCCGCACACGTGTGGAAAAAATTACAAAAAACACATGTGTGTGAAATACACTGCATTTTGAACCTAATCATAATGCGAAAAAAATCAGTTTTCGAGGAAGTATATTGAAAAACAAATTTTATCAATTGCAAAATTGAGACTTGCTTTAGTGCAAACATTTAAATTGTTAGTTAAATGGATCACCACCATACCAAGTCGCGGGAAACGTATCTAATAACTAGTGACTACGGTTTCATTGGCTAAAGCAAAAACGTCTAGAGCTTTGGACCCAGCAGTGTACTCTGCTATGCGATTCACTAACAGACTCTTCACAGATGTTAACAACGACGAGTTCACTGATGTGACATCGTGAATATCGCTTCTGAAAACCACGTTGACAAAATCCGTATTCAGTAAGCTACTTAGGCTCGTCGACGATCTACTCCTCATCGATGAAAAGTAAGACGATGTCAGTGTTGCTATGTTTTACCTAGAGTATAATCGAGAAAATCTCGATTAACCTATTTTGAAGTTATTTCGTCATTATAAATTAATACAACTGCACAATACGTACGTCTATAAGACCTTATATTTATTATGCAACGAAAATTTAATTAAATATATCATTTTCAACTTGGAAAATAATTATTTTTGATTATAGCAATAAATTGTACTAATCTTTGAGATCATTGTTTGTTTTGTTATTTGTAGGTTATGTGTTTATCAAAATACGAAATTCCAGAATTCCAAGTGGTTATAAGGGTCTAAAGTGGACTGATAAAAATTATGCACTCCAATCGCATAGCGTACTACTTGTTCTTTGTTTTCGTTGATTCTTAACCCACCGAAAGTAAGTACACAGTAACATTTATATTTAAATATACAGCACAGTTTCTGGAACTACATTATAAGTAACCAAATATTTATTTTTTAGTGTCTCGCAACGCAGCTCCTGCTAGTAAGCTTTTTGGAAAGCAACCATGCTTAGCTACGGGTCATGCTCGCATTTGCAGTCGTCAGGCATGGTCCGAAATAAAAAAGCCCTGAACAGTGATGGTAGTCGCTGTACGAACACATCGCCACAGTGGAATAAGGTTAGTAATAATATGTATTTGTTTTTGTACACTGTTGCATTGAGTAGGTAGGTAGCTGTCTACAGTATAGTATCCTTTTACATTGGCAGCCCCTGTGTATGCTCTTTATTACTTAAGTAGCAGTGTAGTGGTGTGTGTGTTGTGTGTGTGTGTGCAGTAGTAGTTGTCGTACTCAGGCATGTACTGTAACTTTAGGCTAGGCTTCAAATTGCAACAGAGAGTCGAACCAAACCGAGCAAATAGGTGTTCTATTTATTGAATACATCAAATAATATAATTCTTACTTGTGTTGCAGTACTGGGATAACAAAAAGGAGCAGATAAGAGGAAGTACAGCTTAATTGCAGCCACGAGAGGGTGCACTGGTAGTGGTATAGAGGCCAAAAATCAGTGAAATAGAATTGAAAATCCATACCATTACGGGAGGAAAAAGTTTTGGTTGCAAGCAAAACTCTTGATTGCCCAAGCGATTAGCCGACAAGTAGAAGGCCTTCAGGCTGTGGCTCAGGCTCTAGATAGAATAAGTGCCCGACAGGGCCCACAATGCTCCAAAACTATATTATGTATTTTTATGTACCTACCACCTAAGTTCACATTGTGGAATGCAATAAATGTATTGAGTATTAAGTAGTGCAATTCAAGATTTAATAAATAAATAAAATGCATGTTAAAAGATTGTTTTATTTATTATTAATTCTATTAAAATTACTTTTCCTAGCTACATATTATTTTGTTAGACTATAAATACTAATTTTATCTTTACAATATGACGTTTAAAAAACATCTATTTTCTATATTTTATGATTAACAATACACCTAAATATTTAACATACACTATATTTTTTAATAAACAAACTGTCTTATAACCTGAATTAGTAGTGTCATAAGTACTTGCTACTAATCCATATGGACTCTTGTTCGAAATAAAGTTTTTGATTGATTGATAAGTTTATTGTTAGTGTTAACTTGTCTACGTCAGTCTATCAGTTAGACAACCTCAAGTGAGATGTCCACTGTCCAAATCACTGATACTTCTGACTTTCTTGTTGTAGTAACCGGATCACAATTCCGCTGGAGGAACTTCTGTTTGATTGTAAATGTTTTGTCACACACAACAGGCTTTAATTTCACACCATCTCTGGATCGTATTGAAGAACATGATGAACCAAAAGCCAGCTAAAACTGCCTTTATCAAAAGCTTCGTTATGCAGTATTTTATGCAGTGGCATGTAGAACATTATAGTATGCTTTCCGTGGTCCAGGCTCATGGTTGCTACATGGAACCATCATGTATGGCCTAAGAGCAAAACCGGAGTCCCCTGAAATACATTAAATAGGAATTTAATTTTACAATAATAAATAATAAAAAAATTATTCAAAAATATAAGGCAAAAGTTTACAGTTTTCTTAAATCTATGTCAAGTTCACACATATTTAGAGCCTGAACTAGGTAATCCTGTGTTTCAGGCAACTTGAGGTAAAATTAATTGATTTAATAATCACATATCATATTAATATTATCGGTTCAAATATAAACGGTACATTATACTACTTTAACTTAGCAAACTAGATTTAAAAAATAAAATGGAGTTTCATCATCATCACCATCATTTCAGCCGAAAGACGTCTACTGCTGGACATAGGCCCCAAGTGTCGCCACATGGACGATAAGGATAGACAATTTAAAATATTATCTAAGTATCTAACAAAAATAGATAGCCATAATGGTTTGATTCTTGAAAGTAGCTTAGTAAAAAATAAAAAAATACTTACTTTTCTTTGAGAATTTGCCTTTTGTTTGTATTTTGAGGAAATCTTATGTGTAATTCAATTTTAAATGGGAGGTTCATGGCATCTTTTATGGTTCTTATAGCCCTCGAGGCAGATGCTTGCAGATATAGGTTCTTACATTCTCACATATTTTTTGGTAACTCCCATTAGCTACAAATGCGTGTGCATAAAACCTGGAAAGAGAGTAAGTTTTAGACATTTTTCCACTGCAGGTATAGTAATTTATATTAAGTAGTAATACCTTGGTTCGGTTGCTAATTCCTCAACGTTTCAACGTTGTTATGCCACCAGAAATATCTTTTTCCAATTGTGTAATTAGCTCTACAATCAACCTAGTTTATATCCGTAGTAAGAAGATCCATATCCACGTCTCACATGTGCTTGACGTCCTTATTTCTAAATTAAATTGACGCTAAGCTTCGTCCAACAAAAAAATCATACAAGCAAGACGAACTGCCATCTAAAACATTAAAAACAGGTATTTATACGTTTCAGGAATTAATACGATATACAAAACAATATTAAGCACGTTAATTTAAAAGAACAACTTGTTTTACTTACATTTTAATAGTCTACAACCAAGGAATCATCTACAATTTACAAGCTTTACTGTTTGACAGGTAAAAGCGAAGTCAAAGATGTGGTGGTGGACGAAGTGTAGGATGTGTTGCGTTTGTGAATACCGTTTTTCATACATTCGGAACCATATTTTAGTTCTATGTCGCGCCGTCGTCATCGTTGAGTCGCTACGATCGCGCAGTTTCAACTCAAGAATACCAATAAGCTTACATCTGATGTTACAACGATGATTTCTTGGTTGTAAAGATGTTTTGCCTTAGTGAATCGCACTCCTGGCTGTAGATGATGATGATAAAGATTGGTCTCTGCTAATATAAATTAAACAGATTAGTTTGTTTGATCTATAGGACTACCACCCTGCGTAGCATAACTATCGTAGAAACGGGTTTCTTCGATGAAAGAATCGACAAAATGACATATTTCTTTTGTTCATCTGTTATTTTGTCGTTTCTTCCGTCACGAAAACCCATTTGTTTGTCGCATTTGAAAAAAGGAGCTATATATTTTTCAAGGAGCTATCAAATACAGACCCAACGACGGGCGAATCAAGATTTATATAAATTCAAATATCACATAAACTATGATCATCATTAAATCCGCGAGTTCTATTTAAAGTCGTACTAAATTGTTTTCTTCTCAGTCTTCAGTAATTATTTTAAAGTTTCTCGTTTTATGGACAATTTGTATGTTTTTTTTAATATATGGGTGATTCTCCACTAAATGGAAAATCGCTGTCCCAAGCATATTTTGTGTAGTAAATCTTTTTATTTCTCAGTTTTTTCTATTTATAATGATGTAGTATTAAGTATTCTTGGCACACCACAGCTTACTTAGTAATTTAATAATGTAATATTTGAATAAATGAACCTCAACCACCTCAAAACACAGTCCCCTGGTACGTCCTCTTACCAGAATTACAAATCTTGTTACCAATATTTATTTTTTTTCTGTTGCTAACTGAAAAAAAAATATTTAAGTACATAAAACAGAATAGTAATCATCTTTATTACATCACAAATATATTTTTACAATACAAATTTAATCAAAATATCTGTGTGAATGCTGTCCTCAAATTATTACAACAGTCCCCTGAGAAAATTTTAAAACCGCGCTGAAGTCAAATTTGGTTTTGGCGCGTACCATTCAGCAGTGTAACGGAACGCAATTGTTGAGAAGTTCGTTCAGTTGTGGAGCTAAGCGGCAGCCGCCATTTTGTGTAGTGCTACGACTGCGTCTTTCGGTGAACCACGCGTCTCGGTCGTTAGTGTAAACAGTCCACTGGTAAGCCTTATTTTTACTATTTTAAGAGTTTTCATAACGATAATTTGTTCAAAATAATTGATTAACTAGTATGAAGTTACATCTGTTTCGTTAATTTGATATGTTTAACTGAATTTGTTTCATAAAGTTTTTTTGTGAAAATGACAGTCCCCTGGTCAACAGTCCCCTGGCATTCCATGACACAGGGGACTGTTCACACCACAGGGGACTGTTTGCTTAGGCACGGGCCAGGTAGAAAAGACGCGGTGCGTGGCGCGTTGCCGGCGCGCCTCGTCTGTTCGGCCCGCGGCTTATGTTTATCAAGTCTGAGTAACCAGACTGCGCATCTATGACAATTAACATTAACAATATCAACTCTTTTGCAGGTAGTATCTCAAGGAGCACTTCCGACGTTTGGCCCCCAGGCTGGAACGGACCGGGGCTGCCTTCAGGCGGCTCCTGCCCAACCTTGGGGTCCAAACGCCTCCTGCCGCAGGCTCTACGCGGGGGTCGTGCGGTCCATGGCCCTTTACGGGGCCCCAGTGTGGGCGCGTTCGTTGAAGCGGCGTGCCGCTCATTATCTGAACGCGCCCCCTAAAAGTGGTGGCCGTAAAGATGGTGCGTGGATACCGCACGATCTCTCGCCGTCGCTTGCCGGATTGCCGCCATGGGATCTGGAGGCGATAGTCCTAGCGCGCCTACACGAATGGCGCGCGGAGGTACTACGCCGGGGGGAAACTCCGCTGCCGCGGCAAATTGCCGCTCAGCGGAAGGACCTCCGGCGCGATCTCATGGCGACATGGAGAGAGCGACTGTCGCAACCCCGTGCAGGGCACACCACGATAGTGGCCGTAAGTCCCCTCTTTGAGGAGTGGCTAGAGAGGCGCCACGGCGTCCTCACCTTCCGCCTGACGCAGGTCCTCACCGGACACGGATGTTTCGGGAGGTACCTGCACCGAATTGGGCGGGAGGAAACGCCCGGGTGTTTCCACTGCGAGGATCGACCGGAGGACACGGTGGAGCACACGGTGGAAGTCTGCCCTGCGTGGGCGGAGCACCGCCGTGTCCTCGTAGCGGCGATCGGCGGCGGCGACCTCTCGCGTCCGGTCCTGGTTCAATCCATGGTCCAGAGCGAGATGGAATGGGAAGCCGTCACCTCCTTCTGCGAAGTAGTCATGCTAGCGAAGGAGGTGGCGGAACGAGAGAGGGAGAGAGCCTCTCTTCCCGGCCGCCGCGGGAGACGCACCGGGCGTCGGAGACCACGTGGTGGCTACCGGCCACCGTAGATGCGGGCCTGTGGACGGTTGGCTATGGGCTAGTTAGCCGTCCGTCCGTCTAACGACGACGACAGGCCGTGTCGACGGCGCGTTCGTGTTCCACGCGCGCCTCAAAGAGATGTCAGCATAAGGGGAGGGGCCCGTAAGATAGATTATGTCATATTTTGCAGCATGTACAAAAATTAAGATCTACATTACCATTACATTTCCTATTCAGACATCACAACAAGTTCACTCAAACAGTGAAGCTTCTGTCTTCTTGTACATGTTATAGTAACGCGAAGATTTATTTTAGCAGGTTTTAGAGCCTTATCACACTAGTGAGTTGCGAGCGAGTTGAAAGCGGGGCGAGTGTTCTGTGAGCTCGTTGTGAGTTCGCAACATGTGCTCTGCGAACACGCCGTGTGATAAGGCCGGCTTTGTCTAAACTGTGTTGAAATTACTCGGCACTTCATTTAAAACGAGTTACAAGCATGTCACTGTTTACACGTATCTGATTCTGTGAAGCGAGTGCTGACACGACGTGTGAACGAACTGTTTACTTTGCTAATTACTTACTACACGCTCTGATTTGTTCTTTTTGACTTTCTTCAATGATAAAAGGTTTTTTAAAGGGATTGAGAGAGTAGTTGGATACTATGTGTATGTTATAGGACGAATAGTAGGTACCTAAATAAGACAATAGCAATGCTTATGAGGAAGGAGGATGCTGGTGGTTAAGAAATCAGCTGTTGAGATCAATATTATCTTTGGGTTCAGCCGTGTTTGCATAGGTTGGCTGACCCATTAAATAGGTACCGAGTTTCCTCCGTGCCTCGGTAAGTACTTTAAGGTCGATGTTCACCAAAAAGATGACGGTCTGATTATCTAAAACAGCTGTTGAAAAACATTTTTGTATAGGAACATGTCACAGTGATAGTTTTTAGATAAATCAGACCGTTATCTTTTCGGTGAACATGGACCCAAGTCGTTGGTCCCGACTGTTATTTAAAGATTCTTGACAGTCGTTACAGGTTGTTAGTGGCCTGATAGTTTAACAACTAGTCTTACCAAAGGGTATCGTGTTGCCTAGTACTAACTGGGTTGTGCAGTAGAGAGCAATGTTGACAACCATTAGGCCACTTGCCACACACGGTTTTTCGCCGTGAAATCTACGGTTAATTCGCCGTGTGTAAGCACGGTCGTCAGTGTGGCCCGGTGGTTTTGCCGTGTCATGTACAAGCTCTTACGTTTTTTCAACTGTACGGCTAACATGCCGTGATGAACAACCGGGACGTGTATAAAACGACGTGTGTGGCCTTAGAGACAGAACAGTAGAAAAGTATTAGAATTACGGATCGTGTAAAAAAAGATATCCACTATGTATTCAATTATGAAAATAAAAATCTGTGAAAACTGATAAAGTAGTCGCATGCTGCGCAACAAAAATAGGCCTCAGTCTGCAAGATTTTTCCACTACTTCTCCTTGGCAATATATCAAGAAAAATATAACCGGAAAAAATAACAAAACATGAAATAGTGTCTGGTCAGCAGAGCCCGAACATAATCCAAGTCTTAATGTCTGGCAGGCAACGCGACAGGCGCGTACTAGTCTAAATAAAAAGATGGCGGCCGCAGCAGATGTCACGACCATGCTAAGCTTTAATTTATCACTTCGCTTAGAGTAGGGGGGCAAGGTTCAAGATTTTGTGAGTTTTTTAAATTAAGTTACGGTGAATTATGAAGGAGGGTTTGCCCTGCAGTGACATAGGCCTAATAATAATGATAAAATGGAAAACCTTTTCTTTAAACATGATTAAGCTTTGTATGATTTTATGGACAGTGGTTAATCAGCGGTATGAAAATATGGTTTATGTACGTAACTATAACTGACATAAAATTGGCTATTTTATAGCTTAACGAACCTTTATCGCCGATTCCGTTTTTTATTTCACTACCCTTTCACTTTATCAAAATAAAAAAGGCTCAAAAATAATATTCTCCGAAAAATATTCAACGTGGCCACCATACCTTGCAACACATTGTGTGTCAGAACATAATATCATGACAAAATTTAGAGCAAGTCGCGGCCCGTTGATTTAATCTTCAAAAAAATACTCTTTTCACCCCAAAGGGTTTTAGGATGGCCAGACACTGAGTGTATAGTTATAAAGACTTTGATATCGCTTCTGACTCTAAGGAATTTCTTGTAAAATATTTTTTGAGCTTGCAGTGGAAAATGATAAAGGAGGAATTTAATTCATGGAAAAATTGCTTTTTTTTCTTGTACCCTGTGGAGCAGACAAGGTTCGGAGGAAAGGCGTGAGATTTTTGTGAACTTAGTTATGAAATAGTTCCACATTGAACGAGAAGAACATAGGATGTTTTCCATGAACTCGCTTTCCCATTATGGTAGTTAATGTTGAGATAGAAAGAAAAACGTGCAGAGTTATTACTTACGTACGTAGTAGCCAAAAAGTAAGGCCTTCATTCTTGTCGCACAGATGGTCGGAAGTGTACGGTCGGTCCTGACGTCAGCGAAAACAAAATACGGCTGTCGGTCGCCGCTGACGTCAGCGTCACAGTATGATGCCATATAGAACATACTCGTACGCAACCGACCGTCAGCGTGACAGTAATTCAGGCCTTTAGGGGTCAAAACGATACTTTTCTGTACATCACCTTCTCTATATTGTAAAATTTAAACACTCAATAAAACTTACTGCTTTCATTCTTAAAATATTTCACCTAATTTTCGTGATATGCGTACACAAAACAAGAGCATTAAGAGGCCTGCAGAGCATGCGAATTCCATACAAACGTAATACCAAAATAATTTGTAAATCAAACATGTTCTTAAGGTAGTGTGTACTTATTTTAATTGGATTACAGAATATAAAGGTTGCCAAAACATATTTTGAATGTACACTGATTTAAACAAGAGTTATGAGAAAAAATATTTTTATATCGATTTTTTATTCCTCATATCGTCTTCTCTTCTCTTCATCTTTGCCATTTCAAAATATTTATTTGGGAACATAGATATTCTATAATACAATCGAAATATATATGTCACCGTAAAATTGTCAAACACGTTATATTACAATATAACAAACGTAACACCAAAATAATATGAAAATCAAACATATTCTGAAGGTAGTTTGTATATGTCACCGTAAAATTGACAAATACGTGATATTGTTATATCTCTAGCGATATTGTAATATTCAATTTGTAATAGACAATTTTACGGTGACATATACACACTACCTTCAGAATATGTTTGATTTTCATATTATTTTGGTAATACGTTTGTATGAAAAACGCATGCTCCGCCGGCCCCTTAAATGGTTTCGTTCATCTTAAATTAAATAAAATTAATAATTAATTTAGAAAATACCAACCTACCTTTCTAAATTAATTCTGTCCTTTCAAACTCCTGACTAACAGAATTTTGATTTACATATTAGGTAAATGAAACAATAAATATTATGACGCCGACGTCGCTTCATGTCGACGTCGACGTTGACATTGTGACGGTAATCCCAACAAAGTAACTTTATGTGGTGATTGCGTGATTTGGGAAATTAAAATGTACAATTTTAGGAAACTGAGTAGCTTGAATAATTGTTTAATTTTATGAATTGGCGTAGAGGTAAGATTGTAGTAAGAAAATGGAGGTGATTTTTATTATTTTGTGAACCTAAAGTGAACGCGTAGATTATACGAATTAATGAACAGGAGTCTATTGCGTGTACTTGGAACTAACGCAGCAATGTTATTTTTTTGAAGTTAAATCTTCATTAGTGAACTTCACTTTTTGAGTGAATATAAATCATAGAACTAGCGTGACCGTCCGACCGACTGTCTACTATTTTTCACTTCTATTGGCAATCCCCAAAAACTGTCCTGCATGCTCTAGCCTGCTCTGTCCCACTCCTGGGCAATGGCCTTTTTTTACGATTGGAAATCATCAAATGACTTCTCCCACTCTGGGCGGAGCGGGAGGGAGTGTCAGACTTTTACTGACTAAAACTCATCCATGTTCCTTCCTCGTCCTTTATGTTCCGGGGCCGCGGTATCTCTTTCGAACAGGCCCGCAACCCCGGCCTGGGCAATGGCCTCCATCCACTCCTTCTACTTCATGCGAACCCACGTGTCCTCCTTCCAGTTCAAATGGAACTTGTCCAGTTCTTGTTTATTCAATAATATTTGTACGATGAATATTTAACTAATGTTCACCAAACAAACAAATTCTAACATTTCACACACTCATAATGTTACTGGACAGCTGTATTGGATTTTGAAATCGTTCGACTTAGGAATGTTTCCTGGCTCGTGATGGCGCAGGCAAAGAGTACCTGAAAGGATATAGGGGAGAACTTTGATTAGTCGTGGGATATATTGTCTTTTTTTAACTTTCTCGATCGGAAAAAAGAAAGTAAGGTAAATTCGCTATAAATACCCAGTTTCATATGTTATATAATATAGCCGTGGGATAATTGAAGAAGACGTGAAGTGAGCCGATAGAAATGAAAACTAGTAGAAGTCAACCTAGTAGAGTACGGCTACACCGTAGCGGATCTGCTACGAGTGCTACGCCGTAGCGGATCTGCTACGAGTATGATGAATTTTGTTCACCCAAAAAGTCCTCAACACCCCTAAAGAAGTTTTCACATCAAAAAAACTTTTTTGCAAAAAATATAACCGACTTCACACAAAAAAGTGAAAAATAACTTTAGCTTCAGAAGTCGGTGACCTTTGTTTGATTGATTTAAGTAGTTTTTTTGTCACCGACTTCTGAAGCTTAAGTTATTTTTCACTTTTTTGTGTGAAGTCGGTTATATTTTTTGCTAAAAAGTTTTTATTTTTCACTTTTTAGTGATTCATATGTGCTTACCCTTTCACAGCGTAACGGCGTGATTTTGTGTTATGAACTGGTGTAAACAATGGAGATACATGAGATTTCAGCGATCCCAGTACATTTGCTACCATTTATTGAGGAATTCCCGTCGCCTATCTTCTGAAGTTCTTCATCAGATCTTTACCAAATTGAAATGGGATCATTCCAAGAACGTACTCTTCCTAAAACTACCCAAATCGCTTCTGGTGTGCTTATAAATTTAAGGAATTCCCTCTATTTCTCCAGGACCCCATTAAATGGAACTTAACACCTCTAACTGTTGAAATCTGGGTGTATTGTACACTTCTGCGTATTCCCTTAGCAAACAAGCGTGATGTTACGTCACTATGTTACATAAACAATAAACAACCAAGCTATCGCATAAAAAAAGATTCATCAAAATCGGTTCACCCAGTCGAAAGTTCTGAGGTAACAAACACAAAAAAAAAAACAGACGAATTGATAACCTCCTCTTTTTGGAAGTCGGTTGAAAAGCCTTTGAGTCACGCGTTCGTACCACAACCGACCGAAGCCCCCTCCGGTACTGTTTTGTCAAAAAATTCTCAAAAATTCAAAAAAAAAAAAAAAAAACAAAAAAATTTTTTTCATTTAGCTGAGAAGGAAGTGAAAGTTTATACAACGCCTAATGAAGATGGATGGAAGAATAGCGGTAACCTTAAAATTAGAATAATGTAGATTATCATTTGGGTAAACCCTAATTAACGTTGACCTCCTTTCTCGGTCGTCGTCTTCAAAGAAACCCCTTGTGTACGCCTTGTTTGTTATTTAGGGGCTGTTGCAGTACCAAGACTGATGAAATATTAATTTTTCATACTTACTTTCCCTCGTTTGTCTAGAGTTCGCAAGCACGACTGTTGAGTAATAGTTCTGGGTTTGAACCTCAGGTCAAGCAAAATTTTTGTGTGTTTCCGTCAGAATTTTCACAGTCCCAGTCATGGGGTTCGATTGGTGCCCGGTTGATAGTAATAGGCCCACCCCCTGGTACAGGGAATTTAAAACATAACTGGCGAAATATGCAGGGTAGACGACAAAAAATAATCGGACAGTATTCTAATTTGGTACGACGGTGATGAAGGATATCGAATTTTCAATGTAAAGGAATTAAAACTGATCAGATCTCGAAATCTTGTGTTTGATGAGTTACCTTCACTTGAGAAAACTAAGATTGACACATCTTCTGCAATACTTGAACCTAAAATAAACATCTATGAGCTGCCAATGCCTCTTACAGATTCTAAAACTGTTTATAAAGAGAGTCATTCTCGTCCACCTTCAGAAGCAAATGAAATCGTCGAAGAAGATTATGAGTCCTTAGAGGAAGATGAGCCTGTAAATAATGAACCTGTAAATTCGGAACCTACGACACGACAACTGCGTGATCGTAGCCAGATAAGACCCCCACAACGGTTTGAGCAGTTTGTTAGCGAAGCTGTCTTTATTCCTGAACCGACTACATATCAAGACGTTTTGCGAAGCTCTGTAAAAGAAAAATGGATCGAAGCGATGAACAATGAAGTCAAATCTTTACAAGATAATCAGGGAACTGACGAACCTACCTAAGAAAAGAAAAGCAAATTGGTAATTAAAGTAAAAAGAATTCTGATGGTACTGTCGATAAGTACAAAGCACGTTTAGTTGCTGTTGGATATTCCCAGAAGAAAGGAATTGATTATGACCAGACAATTAGCCCTGTCGCTAAAATGAGCACAATCCGAATACTAAAGTATTGCTGCAAATGAGAACTTAAAACTCCGACAGTTTGACGTCTCTACAGCCTTCTTATATGGCACGGTTAAAGAGGAAGTCTTTATGAGACAACCGAAAGGATACGATGACGGGACTGGTCGCGTATGCAAACTAAAATGAACCTTGTATGGGTTGAAGCAGGCACCTAAATATTGGAATCAGTGTATCCACGACTTTCTTATGGATACAGGTTTCATCTGCAGCAAAGCGGACCCCTGTGCCTACATCAGAGGACGTGGACAAAAGAAAATAATGCTCGCTCGTTATGTAGACGATGGACTGATGGCCGCGTCAGATGAGAAAGAGGCTGACGATTTCATTGAAAATGAATTAAAACGACGATTCATTCGATCACCACGAAAGTACCGTCCTATTTTCTTGGCCTGGAGATAGAACAATACAAAGATTGTACTATAAAATCCGGTAAAGGATATGAGGAACAAGAAATCCAGAAATGCAAGTTTTTCCGTATCGGGAAGCTGTTGGATCTTTGTCCTATCTGATGGTTGGAACTTGACCCGACATTGCGAATGCCGTCGGAGTAGTATCTCGAAACCTTGATAGACCTTGCAAAGGCAATATTCAATACGTGAAGAGGATATTTAGATATTTGAAAGGGACCGACCATCGGTACTGGACTTGAGTACAAGAAAGGTGAAAAGCGTCTCATCTGTTACAGTGATGCAGATCACGGCGGAAACGAAGCGAGCGGATGCTCAACGAGCGGGGTTGTATGCCTGGATGCTGGCTCAGCAATATCCTGGCGAAGTACTAAGCAATCCATGGTGTCTCTATCATCCACAGACGCGGAGATAGTTGTAGCCAGTGAGGCTAGTCGTGAAATGGTTTGGTTGAGGAGATTGTTTCCAGATCTAAAAATCACCTAGATACGCCTACTATGCGAGTCGGTGAGTCTGCAATTAAGCTCGCATATAACCCTCTATACGAGCAGGACCCCAAGACGAATCATATAAAACTGAAACCTTTCTATGTGCGACAGTGTGTATCCGAGAAGGATATAACCATAACAGAGCAAGTACCGACTGCAGAACAACAAACCGAGACTGGTAAGGCTCTGTGAAGAGATCGGCTTGAAGAAGAGGGAATGTTATGGAAGCACTTCTAGTGTATAACGCATCTAGGTTCTTTATATCTTTTACGTTTTCCTACATCTGTTACGTTGCTTGGGTTGTTTTTCTTCTTCTAGTTTTGACTTTACAAATATACATGTATTAAAACAACATTTTCACTTATCCTTTAATAGTTCCACCCGTAGAAAGTCTCCCACCTGGATGTCAGTTGCCCTGGAAACCATCAGGTCTTTAAACATATTCCGAGTTCAAGCTGGTTTTTTTTTAATGAAAACTTTTTTAGGCGCGTTGTGCACTTTTTGAGTGAACGAAAATCATGGAACTCGCGTAACCGTCACCTAACGCTTCGTAGCACTCGAACTTGTCGCCGTAGTGGATTGGCTACTCACTTTTATCGGTAGACTTCAAAGACTGTCCCGCACGTTGTTTTTATCATGTGGAGACTATGTCGTTGTTCCACACAATAGGCGCTAAATATCGAATCCTGCTTATCCCATTGCGTTACAGGAACTGAAGGAAGCAACAGAAGACGCTAACTCTTAGAGTAATTTTCAACTAATAAATGCTCATTGCAAAGTGAACCCGCATCGCGTATTATTGACATGAGTTATCATCATCATATTCTGTCTAGCCTTTTCCATCCTAACCGGATGCAGCTGAATACCAGTATTTTACATGGAGCGACTACCTATCTGACCTCCACAACCAAGTGAATATAATTAATAGCATAAGTATAAATACTTTTTGCTCGCGCCTATTTTCACTGTCGAGAAGAAAAAATTGAAACTTTCACAAGAATTGTCAAAACAAACGTCATGGCTTAGATCAAAAATTAAACTTGTTCATAAATTTCATTTTTACAAAAACAAACATGTTTTAACAATTAAACACAAGCTCTGTGTATTTATTTAAACATTTTTGTTACTAAAGATGGGAGATAAATATTTTCAAAAATGGTCGCCAGTGATTCGAGAGTTGGTGAGTCGGACTTTTACTTTTTTTCTTTTGACATCTTTGCCAACGAGAGTATTCTGATCACGTAGTTTTTAATTGATGAAATGTCTTTTGAATTATGACAAATCTTGCTCCAGTAACTCACAACATAGATAGTGTATACAGAAGGTTCACTTGTACATCGAGATATACTTAACTTATTCGAGTGACCAGCAAAATATTGCATGAGTTCCGTAAGTCATAACAAGTTGCAAACCATTACAAAACAGTCTTACCTACTTATTGTTTTTTTATGAGAAAAGTGTTAATTGTTTCAATTACTTTATTTATTACATAACATAACATCACGCTTGTAATCAGCCGAGGGTAAGGCAGAGGATTTAATATATTTAAGTAGTGATCTCAATATCTAGTTTTCGATATAGGAAAAATAAAACACCGGTTGTACAATGACATCGAATTGACAAGTAGGTATATTGCATAGCCTGGGAGTATATGAAATTTCGAATGACGTTATTTCACGTACGCAATTTCGGAAAATAATACGAGTGGTACGCCAGTTCGAAACCGAAAGCACGTTAGGTCGAATACCGCCATATCGAATGACGTTATTTCGCCACAAGCTATTGACTAAAGTTTTGATGTAGAGACTATGCACAATGTTTTGCAATGACAGGAAAGAAACACCAGAATATATTTATACTCATAATACAGGGTGTAAACAGACTCTTGTCAACCAAGTATTCTGTACTTACATCAAACTAAGCGACTACTAAAATTATTGCTGGGAAGTGATTTTGCTTTAGGCGAAAATCACATAATATTACGGTAAAACGCAACGCTTCGCGGGGACACTATTTCCGAGTGCAGGGTTTAAAGGAACCTAACTAACCTAACGGGGGGGTGCCTCAAGTCCCGATTATGGGGGCAGAGATACTTCCGTATGTTCAGTTGACAATAATTCGAGAGTTTACAATATCGCTAGAGAGAAACACGTTATATTATAATATGACGTGTTTGACAATTTTACGGTGACATATATACATCAGTGATACAGATAGTGGCACCTAAGCAAGGCCTATGTCGTGGTCACCACGTAGTTGATATGCTACATTTATATACTTTTTATACAAAATAAAATAAAATGAAATAACAAAATAAGTAAGGCCAAGAAAGATAAACAAGAACATTCTACTACCTACAACTTAGATTATGTCTGTAGCAATGAAAGTTGACCTTCTGTGTTCAATAACAAGCTTCGTCAACGTTAAATAATGTGGTATGTGACAGAGATCGGTGTGTTAGGAAATTACAGGGGCACGTTAATGAGGCGTTTTTCCTCTGGAAGGAGGTAGATGGTGCGTTCTCTAGTAAATTGCGTTTTCGTGCGAAACGGAACGGTGACGCTTTGTTGAATTTAAGCCGTTAATTGCTTATATTAGCCTTGTTTTGAGCTTCTGAGCGGGACCATGTTTTGTTGTATTTGGGTGTTTTCTGATATAATGTTTAGAGGGGAATTTGTAGCAGGTTTTTGTCGGAATTTTATTCAAAGGTAATTTTATTACCGTTTTGGTACCCATAAGGTTTTTATACCTACTATACAATCTGTAAACATGTTTTGTTAGTAACGGAAAATTTAATTTATATTTGCTGAATTAATTCCCCCTTATTAAATGAAAGGAATTTGCTGAGAAGAATACACAAAAATAATGACGCCACGCATATCTACAAGCTTGCTTTTTAAAATATTTATATCAAAAACTTGTTATTGAATGCTTTTAGTAGTTCGTATACAGATTCAGATGATCTTAAATAATAATAATAATAACGTTTATTTCGGGCTACGTACATTGTGTTAGTAACAATGGTCTTAAATACTAGTGTTAGTAGACATACATACACACAAAACGGTAAATAACCCAACTCACAAATTGGCCTACTTAACAAAACTGATAGCCTAGTATTTTTGTTCATATCATGGAACAGTATTTTAAATGCCAATGTATTTATCATACGGACGACGTATTTTATAAGAAGATAAGCAACTTATAGTAAATGCACCGTTTCTGTGGTTGATGGCTGTTTCTGCAGTCATTTCTTATGCTATCTGTATGAAGAATGAGCGCTGGTGCTCGCTTGAGCGTCGTACTCAATTAGATAATTATGAGGATGAGGATACGACAGTTTTGTATGACTTCATAATTTATGTATTAAGACGTTTATGGTGAATATCCTCGAGCGCGGAAAGATACTCGTACATTATTTTATTGTTTTTGGGAATAGTTTTTAGCCTGTTTACAAAATTTTTGGAGTCTTCAAAGAGCAGTTTTGGAATTTGGAACAAAGAAACTGAGTATTTTGTTCAAAAAGTTAAATCATGAAAATTCCGTTGAACCATACATAACTCTTGTCGGTCTGAAATATTGAAACAAACTCATTTATTGACTTTGATGAAAAAACACTGAAAAATAAATAAATAAACCGCAACAACAGTTATCGCCTAATTACTGAACTTAATGTTTCATTCTCACGTAACCAAAAATCTTAATTTAAAAAATCTTTAAAATTACAGTTCTGTGGTAATAAAAAAAAAATACAAGCAAAGCTCAGCTTAAGTTCTTATTTCATGAATAAATTGTGTTAAACGCAAAGAAAACTATGCACAGTACTTACTTAGGGTTGATCGAAGGCTAAGGAGCCGCCTCCACGAGCGAGAGAATCGCGGCGATTTGACGTATTTCTATAATATACGAAAATATCGGTCTGGCCGAGGTAGGTCTGTTGATGGGTTACCAACTGACCATCCATTTCATACCGAAACATCCCCGTGCGGCTGCTGTTCCTTGTGATCTAAAAAATGCAGAGATTAGTGACATTGCAGAGTTTTGCCCAAAGTCTGCAAACTGATACTTACTATATTTTGTTTGCAGACTGCCGCCTAAACAGAAGTCTGCATACGTTGCTGGCAGGCGCCAATGACGTCATAGGAGTCGTGGCCGACAACATGTACCCAAGCCACCTCCACTGGCAGGGGGATATATTTGGCATTTCTGTATGTAAATAAGTTCCCATTTTTGAAATGTCAAACGTTCTGAATGAGTGAAACTCTGCAATGTCACTTGTAGGCTGCTAATTTATTTCAGAACTCGCTTGGGTTTTAAGGCAGAACCACTAACATGTGTATTAACCAACAATATCGCTTCTTTCTTCTTTTACATTTTTAGAAAATTATTATTCATTTACTAGCTCACCCACGCAACTTCGTCTGCGTCATTTAAGAGAAAAACGAAAGGAAAAAAAATCCCCGTTATTTTTTTCATTCCTGCCCCGCTCCTAATAATCGTAGCGTGATGTTATATAGCCTAAAGCCTTCCTCGATAAACGGACTATCCAACACAAAAATATTTTTTCAATTCGAGCTGGTAGATCCTGAGATTAGCGCGTTCAACCAAACAAACAAACTCTTCTGCTTTATAATATTACTAGCTGACCCACGCAACTTCGTCTGCGTCACATAAGAGAGAAAAACGAAAGGAAAAAAACGTCCCCGTTTTTGCCACACTTTTCATTCCTGCTCCGCTCCTAATGATTGTAGCGTGATGTTATATAACCTAAAGCCTTCCTCAATAAATGGACTATCCAACACAAAAAGAATTTTTCAATTTGAACCAGCAGTTCCTGAGATTAGCGCATTCAACCAAACACACAAACAAACAAACAAACTCTTCTGCTTTATAATATTAAGTATGGATTTTCCTAGTAGTAGCCACGGAGTTCGGATATTTACGCGGCTGATGGTAATAGGCTAGTCCCCTGTTACTCGGTACTTAAATATTTTTTTTTTTTCCTTTAAATCTGCAATCAGCCCCAGAGCTATAATCAGATCTTTTGAATCACTAGTACTGTTGAGATTGCACATCCATCGATATTTAATCTCTTATTTTTAAACTCATCTGTGTGTTTAGATTGACGCCAGTCGCTTTCTTTTCAGCCGAAATATGCTGTCATTGGTATTTACTAGTTTTGCAGCTAGATGATTTCTATGTACTGTGAGTCTTTGTTTATAGGTCGAAGAAGAACTTTCTATTTCTTCCTTTACTGTCGGGATTTCTAGGTACTCATGGACTTCAGTGTTTTGTGTGAACCATGGTGCGTTGCAGAGAATTTTCAGAACTTTATTCTGGAAGCGCTGGAGGATTTCTGTGTTTGAGTGGCTCGCTGATCCCCACAGTTGAATACCATATGTCCAGACCGGTTTAATGATACATTTATATATCAGGAGTTTGTTTTCCAGACATAGTGTCGAGTGTCTGCCCAGTAGCCAGTACATGTCTGCAAACTTTTTATTTGCCTGTTCTTTTTTTGCCTTTATGTGATCTCGCCATGTTAGTCGTCTATCAAGGTGCACGCCCAAATATTTAACGGTCGTTTGGTGTGGTAGGATAGTTCCGTCAAGAGTGACAGGTGAGCAGTCGCCTCTTTTTAGTGCGAAAGTAATGTGTACTGATTTCGCTGGGCTTGCTTGGACTCTCCATTTCTTGAGCCATAGTCCAATTTTATCCAGGCATTCTTGCAGTTTTGTAGAAGCTGTGTGTGGATCTTTGTTACAGGAGAGAACTGCGGTGTCATCAGCGTAGGTTGCAGTAACTATTTCTTCTGAGATAGGTAGGTCCGCAGTGTAGATTGTATATAAAATTGGACCCAGCACGGAGCCCTGCCGTACACCAGCTTCTATTTCATTGATCGATGATAGACAATCTTCGCATTTAACCTGAAATATTCGATCTTGCAGGTAGGACTTCAATATCATAAACGCTGTATTTGGGAGGTGTAGCTTTAGCTTATATAAGAGACCCTTGTGCCATACACGGTCAAAGGCCTGTTTTATGTCGAGAAAAACGGCTGAGCAGTATTCTTTTGCTCTCCAGTGCTTGTCGTATTGTATGAGCCACCCTATGTATTTGCTCTGTAGTTCCATGGTGTGCACGAAAACCGAACTGGTGGTCTGGTATTAATTTTTGTTCTTCGAGTATTGGGAGTAAGCGTCTCAGAAGTAGCTTCTCGAAGAGCTTTGTACTTACAAAAGGTACTTGGTACTTAAAAAATAAAAAAATAAAATTCATTTAATTCAGGTCATTGACCCATATTAGACACAAAAACAATAGTAAGTATTATATAACAATACTTAAGCATTACTGGCGGGATACGGGTGGACAATATTTTTTGCGTAAAGTTACTTAGTTTGATGTACAGAATGCTTGACGGCTTCGTGATGAGTCTGTTTACACCCTGTATACATTTACATCTCTACCTAAGCCAGGCCTACCTAATGCCAGGCGTGAACGATGATGTTATTATTCTCTCGTGTTCCAGTTCTGTGTTTCACGGGCATCATGCACGGCCGGTCAAGGGGAGAGCCGGACCGTCGTGTGTGCTGTCAAGAACTGGCTGCGAACACATGAAGAAGCTCAGGTAAAATTACATTACAGGTGATGTTGTAAGCACTAACTTTAGACCGCGGCTGCACCTGTGTGGAGATCAGAGGGGCTACTCTCTAGGTCCGTCAACGAAGATATGGGGTTCGTCTGAGAGTAGCTTTATACTTTAGAATAATAAATAAATGTGTTTTATGTGTTATTAATACACATTGAGAGTAAGAACACAGAGTAGGAAACGCCCGTAATTTCGGCCGTCTTAGGTCCATGTTCACCAAGAAGATGACAGTCTGATTTTTTAAAAACAGCTGTTTAAAACTCCTTTTTATATGGGAAATTGTCACGGTCATAGCTGTTTTTCGCTAATCAGACTGTTATCTTTTCGGTGAACACGGACGTGCGTCTACAAATGTGGCAAAATAGTGTACATTATTTAGCCTGCCTTTTCGACATCTTAATTTGTTTTCCAAGTTGTGACCACACATGACTTGAACCCTGATGACCGTTGGGCTAAAGTTTCAACGAAATGGTGGCCTAGAGATGGCCCGCAGAGGCTGGCCCAGAAAGACGTAGCCTGATAACCTGGAGGCATTCCGCGAGGGTTGGGTCGAGGTGGCGATGACAAGAGGTCTTGCAATGACTTCGGGAAGGCCTTTGCCCAGCTGTGGGACAGTATCAGCTGTCCCGTTCATCTCACCAACTCCTTATTGCTCAGAATAGTTACAGCACTGATGACAATATTTGTGTCACTTGTTTAATTTAGTTCTTTAATTAAATATTCTATTTTTTTATTTTTTTTATTTACTTACCTTTGTATAGATGCTTTTTTACCTATTATTTGTGAATGAGTGAACATTGAAGGCCTTTTAGATTCCCGGGTGCTGTTTAACTTTTGTTAAATATTCCTTTTGTTTTACATTTTTTGTATAGCAAGCAACGACCTATTGTCGGGCCTACGCTGTCCCCCCATACTTTAGTACTAATGCTGTAATGAAACATAATAATATTATAATACCAAATGATTTGAAAAGAGTAACCATGGAGTTTCTTGCCGGTTCTTCTCCATGGAATCGACCAACGCGAACCGTGCACCTTTTTCGACGTTTTATAAGTGCCCATCCAGGCCTATGTGAAATAAAATATTTTGATTTTGATTTTTGATTTTATCGCGACCCCGTCTCATTGTCTTCTTGTTACGTTTCAGGTAATGATAGCCAGTATCCTGGTGGTTGTAAGTCTATGGTGGCTGGTGCGCGTTGTCCTCACACTGCTTATAAACTTGATCTGTCCGTTATTGGTCGTCATCCTAGCAGTGGTTAGTATTTACTTCTGTTTATTGTGGATCTTTATTTTAACCCTTCGTATTCGGAACGTAGATCTACACATTAAGAGACAATGGCTTTTAAATTGACGACTCGAATGGCGTTCTTAGGGTCCTGGGTTCGAATCCCGGTAGGAGCAAATGTTTGTGTGTTGAGCATGGACATTTGTTTCCGAGTCATGGATGTTTATATGTATAATAAGTATGTATTTACAAACAAAAAAGTATATATGTAGTATAACAACTATCTAGTGTCCACGACACAAACTTTGCTTAGTGTGGCGCTAGGTGGCGCTGTGTGTTAATGTCCAGCGATATTTATTTATTTATATTATTTAATTGTGTAAGTATATAATTACGGCGTACAAGAGGTTAAAGAGATTATTGTAACTTTAACCTTTTGACCGCCATAGTCACACATACGTGACAAGTAAGAGCGTGCCCTGTTTACCAAATGACACAAATATGTGACAAATGGTAACTGAAGATGTTTTGGGTGTAGACTGGGACCCTTTATAAATTGTTCAAAATGAAATGATTCCTAATGAATATTTTTGGTATTTATGTTTAACATAACGGAGGAGCTCGTGGCTAAATAAAAACAGCCGCTCAGGTCGATCTTTAGGTTAAACCGTGCTTGCCTAGGTTGGTCTGTGGATGGGTAACCAGGTTCACATACTGAGTACCCTCCGTGTATCGGAAACCACTTTAAGGTGTTGGTCCCGGCTGTCATTTGTAGATCATTGACAGTCGTTACAGGTAGTCAGTGGCCCAAAACGTCGCAACCAGTCTTACTAAGTGGATTGCAATATCCAGTACTAACTGGGTTGTGGCTTACGTGGCAGTGGGCAGGGCACATTGCTTGCAGAACGGATGACCAATGGGGCCGAAAAGTTCTGCAGTGGCGACCGCGAACCGGAAGACGATGCGTTGGAAGACCTCCCACTAGGTGGACCGATGACCTGGTGAAGGTTGCGGGAATCCGGTGGATGCGAGTAGCAAGGGACCGGTCAATGTGGCGACACTTGGGGGAGGCCTATGTCCAGCAGTGGACGTCTTTCGGCTGAGATGATGATGATGATGATGATGAACTGGGTTGTGGAGGTCAGATAGGCAGTCGCTCCATGTACAATACTGATATGCAGCAGTACCCGGTTACACTGAAAGCCGACCCCAACATAGTTGGGGAAAATCTTAGGCAGATGATGATGATATCGTATTTACCTAAGATTTTAATGAAACCTCTGAATTGTTGCACACCCACTAAGTTCTGAACTGCATGAACCAACCAAATAATGTTGTTTAATTTCCACAGGTATGCGTGCCCCAACTACGAGAGCCCCTATTAGGTCAGAACTACCCTCTCCTAGTTAACTTACTAAGAAGCATATTACTGAAAATGGCAGATAACATACGAAATTTTTAAAATCGTAATTATATTAAAGTGAATAGTCTGGAGACCAAATTATATATAACATTTGATTTTAGCAATTCATTCTTTTATTTTTGAGTTGGTTGTCGCTTAACTTGTGGTGACGGCCCCGACTTACGAACAGTAAGTCGTGGGTTCGAACCCAGACATGCGCATTACTTTGTGTAATTTATTTCATCACCGCTGCTCTCAAAACGGTGAAGGAAAACATCGTGAGGAAACCGGCATGTCCTAGAACCAAAAATTCGAAGACATGTGACATCTACCTATCCGCACTGGGCCCGCGTGGTAGATTATAGCCCATTCCCTCTCATTGAGAGGAGGCCGAGTCCCAGCAGTGGGAACATTATAGGCTGATGATGATGATGAGGATGATGTCGCTTAACTTAGATCTTGGCTAGTGTGTTAGTTGAAGTTGGACTTTTTTGGCACTTTGCGTAATCTTAGGCAGGCTTATTTCCCCGAAAGGTGAGGTAGAAGTGTATCATAGTACAGGCAAGCTTATTATCATCAACTTTGTCGACCCGAATGGCGCAGCAATAACGAAGCTGCCTTTCGTTCTTAAGGTCCTGGGTTCGTATCCCGATAGGAGCAAATGTTTGTGTGATGAGGATGGACATTTGTTTCCGAGTCATGGATTTTTATAAGTGTATGTATAACTAGCTTCTGCCAGCGGCTTCGCCCGCGTGAAGTTTGATAATTGTCCCATGGGATCTTCTACCGGGATAAAAAGTATCCTATGTGTTAATCCAGGTTATAAACTATCCTTGTGCAAAATTTCATCCAAATCCGTTCAGTAGATTTTGCGTGAAAGAGTAACAAACATACATCCATCCTCACAAACTTTCGCATTTATAACATTACTAGCTTCTGCCAGCGGCTTCGCCCGCGTGAAGTTTGAAATTATCCCACGGGATCTTATTACCGGGATAAAAAGTATCCTATGTGTTAATCCAGGTAATAAACTATCTGTGTGCTAAATTTGATCCAAATCCGTTCAGTAGTTTTTGCGTGAAAGAGTAACAAACATACATCCTCACAAACTTTCGCATTTATAATATTAGTAGGATTACTAGCTTCTGCCAGCGGCTTCGCCCGCGTGAAGTTTCAAAATTGTCCCATGGGATCTTACTACCGGGATAAAAAGTATCCTATGTGTTAATCCAGGTTATAAACCATCTGTGTGCAAAATTTCATCCAAATCCGTTCAGTAGTTTTTTCGTGAAAGAGTAACAAACATACATCCATCCTCACAAACTTTCGCATTTATAATACTAGCTTCTGCCAGCGGCTTCGCCCGCGTGAAGTTTGAAATTATCCCACGGGATCTTATTACCGGGATAAAAAGTATCCTATGTGTTAATCCAGGTAATAAACTATCTGTGTGCTAAATTTGATCCAAATCCGTTCAGTAGTTTTTGCGTGAAAGAGTAACAAACATACATCCTCACAAACTTTCGCATTTATAATATTAGTAGGAAGTAGGATTAGTAGGATATATAAATATATAATATATATATAGTAGTAAGTAGTAGTAGTATTAGTATAGTATTAGTATTAGTAGGATAGTAGGATAAGTATGTATTTACAAACTAAGTCTCTAGTATATCAATTGTCTGGTGACCACGACACAAGCCTTGCTTAGTGTGGCACTAGATGGCACTATGTGTAATGTCCAGCGATATTTATCAACCACAACAAATTCTAACCACTGAAAATTTCTTAATGAATAAACCCAATAACACATTTTACGATCCGGATATCGAATCCACGATCCCTGGCTCTTCTGCAGCAACAATAATCTGCAATACAACCTCCACTAGATGTCTCTGATCCCATGAAATAAAACAACAGCCTTTATTTATTTTATTCCTGAAAATAAAACTATATTACGCCACTTAACTGAAAAAAATATGTAAAAATCAAAGAATTTTACTACCCCAATGAAATAAAAGCAGTACTAGTAGTGAGCTGTACATTTTTCAGTACCTGTAGTAAAACGCCACCTCGGAAAAATGAAAGTTAAATAGACGCCTCAAGTTAGTTTTATTAGAAAACTAGCTTCTGCCAGCGGCTTCGCCCGCGTGAAGTTTGATAATTGTCCCATGGGATCTTACTACCGGGATAAAAGTATCCTATGTGTTAATCCAGGTTAAATACACACTACAGGTTACCGACAAATTCTGATATTTGGCGACAAATTTCGACTAATTAGCCACTAAATTTTTGTGTTATCACAATAATAATTGAAATCCCTGATGGTGGCCAAGCCAGTGTCATTTTTTTTTTTTAGATAGGGCATCTCGCAGTTCAGTCTGAGAAGACTGGCTTCTGCTTAACCGGGCAAGTCCTGTGGATGCCTTGAATTTAAGGCCTCCAGCCAGGGCAAAAATGACTATAAAATAAACTAAGCGACAGCGCTCTAAGGGCACCCCCTGTGGGGTACGGACCTCGGCTTAGGGCGTCGTTGGGGGCAGCAAAGGGACAGGCTGGATCTGGTTGTCTTTATTTAGGGACTGTTTTATTACTACAGGCTCAGCATCGCGGGCTGGCTCGAGCAAGAGTCGGGGAGGGATTGACTGGGGATTACGCGCCCGACCTCTGCGGCGAGGTCGGAATGTCTTCGGTTTTTTACATTCTACGAACTGTACTGGTATCTTTCCTACTCTCTTGCAAGATAGTGATCGGATTGTCGGGGGCGACTAGGGTGTGACGCGGACGTTGGACGGAGCTAATACGATTAGGGGGTTCCTATGCTTAATAGCAGTGTCGAAGTAACGCTTGGAAAGGCGTTTCATGAACTGCTTAACGGTAGAGATTCTAAGGTCTACGTAAAGACTATCGTTACGGACGTAAGGGGGGCCGGGGACCGGTGATTTTGCGGAGAAAACGGTTCCGCCAAGCCAGTATCAATCACACAGTTCCCAGATAGTTTAGTAGAAAAAATAAATGATCGCAATGGTGGGGAGTATAATTGCAGTTCAGCTTCGTTACGACTTCTTTTATTTAAAACCTTTTTATAAATAAATACGTTTAGTTTCGTGAGTTCCATATTTGAAAGTTCTTTTTTTTAATAATCATGCCTTTGTCCAGAGTCCTGGCTGAAATGTTGTTGTTTGTTTACTACCTATCTTATTGACAAATAAAAAAGCCAAACGGGACTTGCTCTTGGTTTTAACAATTTCATTTATTGCTGATATAAAAGTGGAATTGTTCCCTAGGTTCATGACCTGTTGTTACTTTTGTACCGGTGTTACTTTTAAACCAATACTGTTACTTTCCAACGATTCGTTGGAAATAAACTGTTCGTGTCGACAGAAGTTAATTCAGCGGTGCCCCACGAGATACCTGTGCAATCGCGACTCTAACTGTGCGTCATAAACTGGGAATTTGTTATAGGGTTGACAAAGGCAGAAAGCCAAGGGGTTTTTGGTGTTCCTGGCAGCTAAATATCTCTGTTTTTGAGGTACCATTCACAAGGGCCGGCAAATGAAAACTGCAGCGGCAAAGACACCCACTTGCTGTGCAGCGACACGTCGGTATCACTAAGCTACCAACCAAGCATTTTGTACATTAGTAGTAGCTTCGTTCGTAACTAAGTAACTTTAAAACTTTTGCTGGGATTTTTTTTGGGGTGACAAATCATGTTTTGTGGTAGAACTCAATGTAACGCACTTAAAACGTTGTGCTGATGAATCAATTGAATTGCATGGAGGTCGTCGAGGTGTTTAAAGTAAAAAACTTTTATTTAAAAAAACTTGTCAATAACTTGGAACTTTGGTCATTAATATCTCCATAACTATGGGTACCTTCTAGTTTCGGAGATATTGAGGGTATGGTGTACAACGAAAAAGTGATTACAATGACGGGGAGAGTCCCTTTCGGTTTCTTTTCGGAGTCTTTTTACATCCTTTAAACATCTCTTGTCTTTTTTAAACTTCACTTCTTTTTTTAACTTTTTTAAGAAGACGGGTATCTATCGCGAATTTACCTTTAATTTAATCCCGACGCCCGCCTTCACTTTGATGTCGCGGTACCTCCAATACTTCAGTCTCCCCGCGACCACGGCTGGTGCAATCCGGTCGAAACGTCGTCGGGATTAAATTAAAGCTAAATTCGCGATAAATACCAGTCTTCTTAAGTTTTATAATGAACTCTGAGATTGCTGCTGTAGATAGTGACATTGCCGTCATTTTCCACAGAGTATATAATCACAACGTTTATCTTTTTCATTTAGTGCCATTTTATAATAAAAGATTTATGGGTATGATACCCCCCTTATATGGTAACCCTTATCGAAATGGGAGGATCATAGATAATACATTATATAATACAAAGTAGATGCGCAAATCTGGTTTTTGTTTTTATAACTGTGTGTGTACTTAAGCTGCTAGATGGCGCTGTTAGTTTTTGTTCGACCAAATGAATGTAAAGAGTAATTCTTGACTGAGGATTCGTACTTGGAAACTATTATTTACAAGGTAACCGCAAGGCTATCTACTTCACTGACTAGTTGTCTGAAATAGCTGTTCTCGTTATAAGCCGTCAAATAGTTAAAAGTTGGATGTCCTTCGACACACAGATGGTAGCACTGTCTATGAAAATTAAGCCAATGTATGGGAGATTGGCCCTTTGGGGAGGATCATGTAAGCCCCTTCTTACACAAGGCTACTGAAATCTTAGATACTCAACGATTGTAGCGGAAGTCGCTTGAAGACTAAAATCGTTGAATATCTAAGGGGCCATCTCCACGAGCGAGAGAATCGCGGCGATTTGACGTATTTCTATAGGAAAATATCGCTGCAATTCTCTCGCTCGTGGAGACGGCCCCTAAGATTTGAGTAGCCTTGTGTACGAAGGGGCTTACAAGACGGGTGTCAAGTCTGGTGGGCAACTGCCTGACAGTGGTTGACGTGTGACGTAAAATGAATTTGATGTTAGTTTTTCAATTGTTTCATAGATGGCACTGTGGTACTTTTGGTTCTATGTTTCTGTAGTACTTTTTGTGCCACCACAAAAACATGTTGAAATCAAATCAAATCATTTGTTCTTTGCAAGCATGGTTAATAGGTGCATAGATGTTCTTTAAGAATAAAGTTCTCCACATTTTGCCGTCCTGGGCATGCAAATAATTCACAATAAAATTATAAATTCAAAATAAGTGGCATGTCCATTGAAAAACAAGGGACATACAATAAAAAATGTCAAAGTGTTTCCACAAACTAACCCATTTTGCTAAAATAATATTCTAAAACTACGATATTCAATGCCTCTAAACAAAATAAAATTATTCTAAATGTACCTAAAAGAAAATGAAATAAACTGAATACGTTTAGGAGCACTTATCTTTGAAGATACTTTGCCATCTGTCACACAGTCCGTGGCACGTGACGAGGGTCCCTAGATCGTCTGGATATTGTAAACACGGTTCGATTTAAGTACATGACTACATAACTTAGGTACTTGCCCCACTGCTACCAACGAAAGGACTTCCGACAATTTTTGCGCTCAAAGTAACGTACAATAGATATAGGCGGGACCTATTTATGTGTCGTCTAGTCAGGAAAAAAGAGACACAAATTATCCACATTATAGTTGATTTCTAGTTCTGATTCTAGATTCTGTTGCATCAATTCGCACGTGTACTATGCATTGGTGCATATTAAAGGTCTACGGTAACACTTGTGTTTAGAATTTCGAGTGCGTTATAGTTAGTTCGTATCTGTAATTCAAGATACGGGTGCTACAATGGATGAACACGTAGTACCTCCAACATGTAGTCACTATCACTAAATATTCTGTCTGTCTGTTCACGATATACTCAAAAACTATTGCACCGATTTTCATGTTGTTTATACCAATGGACAGAGTGGTCTTCGAGGAAGGTTTAAGTATATCATTAAGTATAATTATCATATGTATTCGGGCGAAGCCGTAGGCACCAGCTAGTTTTATATAAAACGACAGCTAGCTGGATATAGAATGTAGGTGAGATCGACCAGTGTGACACATGGGATCACTACCCACGAATACGTGACTGGCAGACAAATTAACCGCGAAGCTTAAATAGCAAAACATAGAACGTTCAAAGTATTTAACCACACATCTAAAACAATTCCTACAAGAACACTTTAACCGGGCAAACAAACAAAAGTGCGACACCTCAAGTTTCAAGTGCAGTTCACAATGCTTGGCAGCCGTCGACGAGCACCGACAAGCACTAGAAAACCTGAGCACAAGAGCGATTGGCTCGAGCACCTGCATTAAGCTCGTATTTGCTCTGTTTGTGCTCGTAAATATGGAAATTCTTTTGTACGGGATGTGGTATGAATGCTCGTATGTATGCCTGATGTCTTGACTTATAAATGGACGGTAATCGTTATCAGCATAAAACGCCAATTCCAATGATACTGTTACGACTCTCTCACGACCTCATGAGAAGCTTCTATTCTGTTTCCTTTGCGTGAGGACGGTCCTTACCGATTTCTTGTATTTGTTCTCTCTTTGGTGTCGCAAGACGTGTCATTTTAGCGAGTAGGTCTTGGCCAAGAAATAAATGTTAGCTCCAAAACAATTGTCACGATTTTACAATCTTTTCACACACGTCGTGTTTGTGCCAACCTTAGGGACCAATATCATATCTATAGTCCCGACAGATGCTTCCAAAAGTGATGTGATTTTGATGGCACACTTTTGTACTAACATGACGTCAGAGTATTTCGTCTAGAACGCCTGGGAAATCACACGTGTGTGTCATTGTTGGAAAAGGTTTTGTGTGACTTTGAAAAGGTCAGGGGGAAAGTAATTGTGTGGAAGAGTTGGAGGTGGTTTTATTTTTAATTTGTTTTGAAGACGCGTCTTGTTGATTTGCCCGTGGAGAGTATTTTCAGGTTTTAGTGTAGAAAAAAGAAAAAGAGTTCTTAGAAGTCATAGAACAAAAGTGGTTCAGTATCATGGTCTAACGGCCATTTTAAATAGCTTACTGTGCGGTTTTTCGGTTTCGATAGGTTTTATTTCTTTTTCTTTTTCAGATAGGATATTCAAGCTAACTTTCTTTCAAGGAACACCGATAGCTGCGAGATGTACTGACAGTTATACGTAAGTAAGTTCCAGAAAACGGGCTTCAACACATAAGAGGTTGTGTGTTTATAATGCTACACTTAGGTCCATGTTCACCAAAAAGATGACAGTCTGTTTATCTAAAACAGCTGTTTAAAACGCATTTTTGTTTGGGAACATGTCAGCTGGTTTTAGATAATCATACTATACTAAGGTCCATGTTCACCGAAAAGATAACCGTATCTTTTCGGTGAACATGGACCTTAGTATAAATACGGCGTATTGAAATGTCTTGTTACCTCGCCCTGGCTGGAGGCCTTAAATTCAAGGCATCCACAGGACTTGCCCGGTTAAGCAGAAGCCAGTCTTCTCAGACTGAACTGCGAGATGCCCATTCCAAAAAAAAAAAAAAAAATGTCTTGTTACCTAGTAATGACTTCTTTAAAGAAAAAACCCTTAACCCTTTCACCTACTAACATTTTTAGAGAATAAGACAACAGTATTTTATCACTCTAGTGTCGTAACAGCGGTTGGGTAAGTTTATAGTTGACAATATCATTACTACGGGATAGCGCGTAATGAAATACTAAACTTGATCGTAAACTGTTAAATTGTTGCCTTTAAACCTGGCACTGTTCGGTTCGTAGTACAGTGGAAGATATACTATCTATATATGTATGTTTTATTAACCGGCAACCGGAAATGATGAAACCGGCATGTCCTCGAACCAAAATTTCGAAGACATGTGACATCTACCAATCCGCACTGGGCCCGCGTGGTAGATTATAGCCCATTCCCTCTCATTGAGAGGAGGCCGTGTCCCAGCAGTGAGAACATTATAGGCTGATGGTGATGATGATGATGATGATGTTTTATTATTTTTAAGGCTTTTCTCACAAGGTGAACCGATGACCTAGTGAAGGTTGCGAGAATTCCGTTGGATGCGAGTCGCACGGTACCGGTCAAAGTGGCGACACTTTTGGGAGGCCTATGTCCAGCAGTGGACGTCTTTCGGCTGAAATGATGATGATGATATTAATTCTGACTGCCTCTTTTATTTAAAAGAGTGTCCATGGCATGGTTTCTTGCCTATCCTTCTCCATAGAGATCTGAACTTTGGAATGGGCAAGTACAAAACTTTTTCAAGTTATTATGCCTTGTGACTGTAACCGTAGCTTCATTTTCTTTGCTTTTCTGACATTCAAAAGTATCTGTAATGGTCAAATTGAAAAAAATACTTTGAGTTTATTTTGTGGTTGTAAGCGGTACTGCTGAATATGAAGCTCTGTATTAGACTCCCGGTTCCCGTTCCCGGAATTTCCTACCAAGAATGTCTTAGTTTGACGGTTGGACACTGGTTGCTCAGTTGGACTGCCTCATTGTTTTAGTGGTTTAGAGAACCTGGGTCGGACAAATTGTTGTTAGGTCTTTCCATCAGGAATTACTCAGTAACAGGATTTGTGCTCGGTTGTTTGCATTAGGCTCACTTATCGTTATCACATGGAACTTGAACAAAACTGGCAAAATGTGGGTATACTATTAGTTACACCTCTGTCTAACCTTTTTGGGATTACAGGCGTAATGTTATGTAGTTTCTCAGTAGTCGCCCGTGACAATAAGCTCGTACCTTATTGCTTGCTTGCTTGCTTGTTGTTTGCTTGCTTGCTTGCTTGCTTTGCTAGTGTGCTTGGCTTACCCAATAATGTTGTTTTTGTTACCATCTTGCATGCATGTATTTTCTTGTATATATGACACATGTTTAGTAAATAAATTTATCTTATCTTATCTTGGAACTCGAACATAATGGGCGAAATTTGTACCCCAATAAGTACACCTCTACTTAATTCTTCGGGGATTCCGGGGTGGTATGTGAAATTACAAAGAAGAACATGTGCGCCACATGCCAGTTAATTATAGACTCCAATGATATGCAAGCCAGTGCTAAAAATAAATAATATGTTCCAGGCATCATGCTGACATTTAAAAGGTGGCCGGTCTCAATTCTCTCGTATCATTGACTCGCCTGTTTGTGACAGTTTATTTAACGCCAGTCTTAAAATAGACGAGACAAATAAATATTTAGTTATATTTTTAATTTGTTTTACCGTGTGGCATAGACTTTTTATTATTTCTCTTTAAAATTTAAAAACGTTCTATTTATTTTGATTAATCTTTTATGTACTTATCATTTACGCATCTCTGAATACTTCTGGTAAAAAAAATCCATTGATAGATTGAATGAAACTTTAATATTTACTTTTACTATCATGCGATGCAATTTATCTTTAGGAGTATAATTATAGGACGGTAACAACGATGATGTTAATATTTACTATTAAACAAGAGACTCATTCTTAATTATTTCTGAGAATGTCTACCGTACCTTATCTTATGGTAACTATTCCAACTCCAGCGTCACTTCCCAATCCCCAGTCTATCAAGTATTCTCAGAAACTTCCCTAACTCCATAACCTGACCAACTCAAACTACAATCAGCAGAGGCACCACTACAATTCGTTCCCAACGAGATTGTATCACAAACTGCCAAACAGAATTATATCATCAGAACTCCATTCCTCACAATCGTTCTGTCCCTCGGGGATGCAAACTATTACCACGGAATAGTGCAGAAGGTTAAGCTTCAAACCATGAACAAAAGTGCACTGACTAGCATTTTTTGATTACGTACGCATTAGATCGCAATACGTACTCTTCTATTCACATTCATCGACAGAGCTTGCAGGATTGGTAAACTAGAGTGGCGCAATGGCAATAGGAAATGGCTGGCCATGTTTGTTGGCTTGGTTGGACTCTTGCCGGTTTTACATGAAAGCTCTCCGTATGGGAAGAACGGAGGGTCATGTTTGACACCTACTGAATAAAATTCTATTGCTTCTACCTCTACAAGTCTTGAGCCCAGGAGATACTTACGCGCAACTCTGACTCAGAGAACGAGGAAAACTGTTCTATCACCATACTACACTCAATACTCGTAAGTACGGGGGACTGAGTGAATCAGTTCTGTGTTAAGCACCAAAAAACGTTACTGCTGAATTGTAACTTACTGAACTGTGCAAGGTTGTGGTTTGATTTGGCAAATAAAGTTCAGTTTTGCATGTACTTGCGCTCAGTGCTTGCTGTCGCTAGTCTCAGCTACCGACCGCGTATCATCTAGTGTACACTACACTCGAGGACCAGCAAGATATACCAAGGAACTTTGCAAGAAGGCCGAGTAAACTGAAAGCAAAAAATGAAGCGTTTGTTATTTTGCAGTTTAGAAAAGGCATGTCAAACAGTAGACTTTGATAGGTTGAGTTAATTGAGGCGAATATTTCCGTTTCCCCTTTTATGTTGGTCTTCTGTACCATTCTTATTCTGTGCTATCCAACAGCGGCAAACCGATCCGGATTCCGATTGCGAAGCAATTGAATCGGTTACTGCGTTAGTTCCGGCTATTACCTATTCATAGCTTCGCACTGGACGACGGACCTAAAACATTGGTGTTATAGCCGAAGTAATGTCTTGCAGCCTCAGCAATTTTAGATGGGCGATAGATGGAATTTTTGAAATAGGTTTCAAGGAGTTATGGAAAGGTTTATTTTAATGTCCGTAAGGATTGAGGAGCCACTTTTTTGTAGCGTAATGAAATTATTGTACTTATTTAGTAGTAAGTTTAAAAAAAATGTAGGATCGATCCTCGATTTTGTAGTACAATACTTCAAAAGTTATATGAACATAAAGGTTTTTGATATGTTTTTGTAGCATTTTAGAGTAATTAGTAGATAAAGTCTGAACACGAATGTAATAAAATTAAAAAGTTACCGTACATTATAAATGTGGCTCCTTAGAGAACTGTAGTTTAACATCATGGTATTTGATTTGTAAGTACATTGTACAAGTGGGATTTATGCGAAAGTGATCTGCCGCAATGAAATTATTCAACTGGCTAAAATTACGAAATTCCATACTAACATACATTTATCCCGGATCAAATTTCAAACATCCTTCTTTGGTGGTCATAATGTATTCATTAGGTATACAAGGATATCTTGGGTAAAATGAAATGCTTCTGTTTTTAAACCCAGCCGTTTAAGCTGGATTAATTGTCACTAGTACCATTAACAGATCTATGATGGAACTACCGTTGTTTTATTTTTAATTACTGCAAGTTGTTACGGGAGTGAGTGAATTTAGGAATAAAGGTGCCAACTCGCGCGCACTCGCGAGTTTCACTGTCGCCAGTTGATGAATGACCCATTTTGTGGGTCTGTCTCAGTAGATTTTATGTTTAGTGGAAGAAATGCTATCTCGTTTTATAAGCAATGCTTTGTGGGTGGTAAAAAAACTCTTCTGAAAATAAAAGAAAAAAATCACACTTTCGTTTACGTGTTTTGCTCAATCTCTAAAGTGGTACTTTTATAAGATTTTATTATATAAGGCGGCAGTCGTAAATAAGAATAATATAGAATATCGTACATCTTAACAAGTTAGTGTTTGGACATAAATATTTACGCGGGATGCCTATCTTCTGCTTCGTCAACGGAATTTCATACAAGGATGGTGTTATGTTGACGGAGATTAAGAAAACTTTTACTATAATTGAAATACTTTTATTACCCTGAAATATTTTATTCCACATCATCTTCGACAAAGGAATAACTATGCCAAAAAGGTTGACAAAGTGTGGAGTTCCAGGTTGAATTCCCAGTTTAGGCTCAGTATTTTTTTTTCAAATCTCTTTCACAGTACAAAAAGAAATGGAATTCTAAACTTTTTTCTAAAATCATAATAAAAGATTTAAGAAAACTCAGTTTACAAAAACTCTGCTTTCGATACTAACTACGAGTACAGACCTACATTTAGTAAAAAAATATGTCATCTAATCATCACCAAAAAGTCGAAGCAAAAGCATTTTTTAAAATTACATTTTTGTAAAGCAATAGGGGCCAGCTCTTGACCTCGATCACTCCTGATGGAAAGCAATGAATGAGGTGTAAAAAAATAGAAAGAAAACGAAAGAGCTCTTCTATTAAATGAGACTCTAACATAAATTTTGAAAAGTGGGTGTACTTGAAGCACACCTTTGCCTAACCCATCAACGATAGGAATAATATTTATATTTGAACGGCTATGTTCAATTAACTTACTGTCCTCCCATCTCTTCTCCCATAACACCATCCAAATATCTCCGCGCCCAATATTGCTCGTCGCCGAACTAAGGGGCGGTCTAAGTTTTTCAACTACAACCCGTATTAGAACCCTTGCTTGTCCCATTGTGCATACCAACCCGTCCCTCCGTGACTTGTGTTTTGTCATTCAGTGACTCAGTCCTGTGGCGTCGCTTTATTATTGGTCCTTTTGCCGGAGCTGCTGAAAGTCATGATATGTGAGGGTATGTTGCTTAACACTTTGTTAAAAGAAGGTATTACTTGAGATATTGAAGATGTAGGTGTTATGTATGTGAATTTTGTGACATTTAAGATCCCTTTTTTTTAAATCTTCTAAGCTTTTGCCCGCGACTTTGTTCGCGTGGAAATTTTAATGTAGGCGTGAGAAAAAAAACTATTCTTTGTGCTATTTCAGAATATACCAAATCTCTGTGCCAAATTTCATTCAGATCCGTTCAGCCGTTCTGGCATGATAGAGTTAGACACATCCATCCATCCAATCCTTCAAATTTATAATAATATTATTATTAAGTATAGATAGAGAGATAATTATGCCACTTGGTAAAGGTAGTGTAGATAGTGTAGCTCTCCATCAGTGGAAGCATTTTTGAAATCGGTAAGTTGTTTTCGAAGATTACTTATTACATCGCTAGTGAAAATCACCATATTTATCAATTAAGGATAGTGCGTTTGTGTCAAATATACACGCTCAAACACAGAGAAACTCAAATCGAACAAAGGGCAACGAAATGCCTATTGGAGCATCGGTGGACATATTAGTTTGTACCGTTGTCCGGGAATTCAATCGCTCAACCATAATTGAAGACATCAAAAGACAGCCCATTCTTGGTACATCTCCTTCGATACCCCATTCCCTATAGTCATTAAATAAATTGAAATCACAACAGCCCCCCTAGCCTGTTGTTACCCACGTCGTCTTAATTTCGGCAACGTTAGTCCCGCAACCGCAAAGCAATTCGGGGAGGCCACGGCTCGATTTATCGGCCATGTCTCTTTGGTCCTTCAAAGTCAAAAAATGGTATCTCAAAAAATCGACATTCCTTTTTGTTGTATCTGACAGATAGTCGGTCGGTTTTTGTATATCTCGTATCAGATGGACTTATTAAAGAAATCGTATCTTTATTCAGGCAGTTAAAATACATAAAATAACATCACGCCTATAATTCCCGAAGCGTTAGCCAGAGATCTACCTAATAGGAATGTGTCCTAAAAAAAAACTAATTGATCCGTCAATTAGATTATCAAAAAATATTTGACAGCTTTTTTTCTTTTGTTACGTAAACCAAAATTGACGAAGATACGACGATTTATAATTATCAATACGTCACGCCGTGAATTAATTTTTATTGCGTTGTGACGTCACGAGTTTTGATGGGTTTATTCATTGACTAGCGGACGTCACGCGGTTTCACCCGCGTAATTCCCGTTCCCGTGGGAGTACGGGGATAAAATATATCCTATGTTACTCGTGGATAATGTAGCTTTCGAATGGTGAAAGAATTTTTAAAAACGGTCCAGTTGTTTTTAAGCCTATTCATTACAACCAAACAAACAAACAAACAAAGTTTTCCTCTTTATAATATTAGTGTAGATTTACAAAAACGAAATCTTCGAGTCCATTATTTTCTATTACTCTAACTGACGGACTAAAATAATAGATTTGCAATTTATTGATGGTGGAAACTAGCTTATTGTACACCCACAGTGCGCCAGTGTAAGCACAAACCGATC
This sequence comes from Xestia c-nigrum, assembly GCA_916618015.1. Classification (NCBI taxonomy): domain Eukaryota; kingdom Metazoa; phylum Arthropoda; class Insecta; order Lepidoptera; family Noctuidae; genus Xestia; species Xestia c-nigrum. The sequence goes on along the minus strand of OU745245.1, from coordinate 2,696,874 downwards.
TAAAATCCAGACTGCGTAAAGAAATACTGAAAAATCTCAATTATACTTTACTACCTTTGGATCCATCCAAAGACCTATTGTTCCGCAGACGCGCTTTTGACCACAAGACTATCTAGGTAGCCAATAAATAAACACCAAGTCATAAATGATGTTTATTTAGCAAGTGGGTTTTTAAAAACACTTTTACTTGTATTTTTTTTTTAAACTAGAAGAAGCTTATGATACATATTTTTCTCATATTGTACTGAAAAAGAGAGATAAGTTTTAACAATAAAATTATTTCCCGATTTCTCTCTTGTTGAGTTACTGCTGTTTGGCTTACGGGGGCAGTATTGGTATGTATTTACACTTTTGGTACTGACATATAGACAGGTATACTAAAGGCTTTGGAATGTTAGCAGACCTCGATGTGTGTGGAATGTTTCATCTAGACAAGTATTACGTGGTTATGTTTCAATATAAGGTCTAGAATAAACCCTTTTCCAGAATTACTTATGGTTAAAATTTGAATATGAAAATATGAAATTGAAATTATGGTTAGGTGGGATCTTTAATTTACCGCATTTTAGGATACTTTAAAATAAGTTTAATTTGGAGTAAGCTAAGAAATCAGGAAAGTGTTACAGCCTTATCACACTAGCGAGTTGCGAGCGAGTGGAAAAGGGGCGAGTGAGCAGCGATCTTGCCGCGAGTTGGCAACATGTGCGCGGCGAACACGCTGCAATAAAACACAAAATGAAAAATGAAAAATGAATGATTGTACAAAACGCGGATCGCACACCGCGAACTCGCTGCTCACCTGCGGCGTATTCGCCGCACACATGTTGCGAACTCGCGGCAACACACAACTCGCCAGTGTAATAAGGCTATTTATTAGTCTTGAAGGACTCTAAAATATAGGTCATTTTGTTGTAAAGACCAGTTTTTACTTTACAAAAACCCATCCTTTTTGCAAAGTCGGTATTTGAAATACTCTAATACGAGTAGTACGATTTCAAGGTTAACTCCTAGCTTTTCAAAAATGTGTTCTATTAAACACAAAAAGATTTTCCAAAACTTTGAAACTCCAATATTCACTCTTGCTTCGTGTAAGATAAAACGATTCCGGATATTAATATTAATAGCATAATCTTCTAGCAAAACTTGTTCCAAATATAGTTTCTTGTCTATTTTCATCAGAAAAAGTTATAATTACTTATGTTGTACCAAGACCGATGCCCTACGAACTTTGCCGAAGTTTTCCGAACAAATTAGTATTCTTTCGGCATAGATTCGAGAGTCGTCTTTTGTTTTTTTCCCGAGACTCCTGTTTTCATTTTCCGAAGATTAGAGCTTATCATGGCATATTTATGTTAATTTACGAGTAGATTTTTTTTTAAAGAAACAAGAAGTTGTTTCTGAAGTAAATTATACATTTCTGTAAGGTTAGAATAGTTTTAATTAGGAAAGTTTTATCAATAGCCGGTTTTTATTGAAAAACAGAATTTATAAGAATCTGTAAGTTTTAATTTCGACTTCAGAGTTTTCTTGAAGGATTTTTTCAGCGAATCCTTTCCTCTCCATTTTTATGATATGAAATAAATATTAATAAAAAGGTCTCATAACAATATATGACCTTTTTCCCAAACCTTTTATTTCGTCGAGAACTTTTCGCATTGAAAGTACAATATACTTGAAATCAATTAAAAGTTACGTATGAAAGGTTAATTAAAAGTTGGATTCTTGACCTTTACTATATATATTGTACTGAAATACAATATTTATATTCGAATAATTAGTAAACATAACGCCTGTATTTTTTGAGAAGTGTGTCTGAGAAGTAAACTCCAACGTAATTGAGTTCAAAGAAATTGAGTCTACTTCCATAAAAAATTCTGCTACTAAGCTTATGAAAAAAAACTAGTGATGAAACACTACTTCACTTGGGAATCAAAGCTCCTTTTGCTCATGTTTTCAACCCCTACAGATATCAGAGAGGAAGTCATATCACTCTAGTGTCCGACCGATGCTTCGGCTTCGGCTTCGGCTTCGGCCACCTTCGGCCAAAAAAAGCACCTTCGGCCAAACCTTCGGCTTCGGCCAAAAATTAGCCGAAGCTTTGGCCGAAGCCGAAGGTTTGCAAGTTGTCAAAAGTTGAAATTTACTGAACAATGCTAGAGCGGACGGAGAGTGCGCAGAGCAGAGCAGCGTTTCGCTAGTCGAAAAAAGTGAGTTTATTCTTTTATGATGTGCCTGAAATTGTTACCAAAACTTGTGAAGTTTTTATTTTCTCTAATTGTTACCAAAAATGTGCAACACTTAAAAAATTCCAAAAATTTATATTTAAAAATAAATATTAAAAAAGCGCTAAACGCTCAATTATATTATAGAGATATTTTGTGTTCGTCCAATTTACGATAGTTAAAAAAATGTGACTGATTAATTGATTATTTTTGTTAAGTACTTAGTACTTATAGTAAATGAATATTTAATTAACATTGTATATTTGAAAGTTTTATTTTAGACAATAATTTATTACCTACTAATATACGTTGGTCACTCGGCTCGTAATTGGGCTAAATCTCTAAAGCTCTCAGAATATGTAGTATATTCTGAGATTATAATAACTATCGCATTTCTCAAGGTCATCCATCACCTTCGGCTTCGGCCGAAGGTTTTGGTGAACACCGATTAATCGGCTTCGGCTTCAGCTTCGGCCAGAATTGCACCTTCGGTCGGACACTATATCACTCAGACACTGTGATCTCAGTACTAGATATTTTACTGCACAATTTTGGGACTATTATGGCAGTTTCAGATTTATATTATACAATAAACAGTATGGACAGTACAAACAAACGCCACCCTCTGCATAATATGGAGACGCGAAGAGGTAGGCTGAAGAGTCGGAAGAGCTTCCTCAAGTCGACTAATTTACTAGTAGACAACAACAGGCCTAGTGAAGCAAAAAAAAAAATTGTGGCTCCTCAGGCATCCCCCTCCGACACACTACGTCGAAGTAGCAGAAAAGCTCCCAGCGGGACATCTTCTGCCATGGCCCACCTGGAAGACCCTAAACCGATTGCGAAGTCAGGTGGGCCGCTGCAGATACAACCTGGTCCGGTGGGGGTATTCCGATGAAGCCTTATGTGACTGCGGTGCCTCAACACAAACTATGGCTCACCTCTTGTCCTGCACTATGTGTGGCTCCACCTGCACTCTGAGGGACCTTTCCGAGGCCACCCCCAACGCTGTCGAGGTAGCAGAGTACTGGTCGACAATAATTTAAAAATAAAAAGGAGAAATCATCGACACGAAGAAGAAGAAGTACAATGTTGATGTTTTATTATAAAGTATCAAGCAGGACAGCACTGCATCATCAACCACCTAGTAACTTAACCCAACTGTGATAAGTAGCGAAAAACGAGGGCGAGTTTTTCATGATTACTTTTTTTTTTGTTAGCCCACTGACCTGACCTGAATACAAGGGAGGCGTTTTTGATTAAAGGGGATCATAGTGGTCTAACCCCATAAGGGGCAAACAGGAAAAGACCCACAAATCATGCCCCCCGGCCTTTTCCCGAACGTGACTAAAAAAAATCAATTTTTATCCCATCTCCTGAGGGTATAAGCTGACATAGAGGCGCTCTTACGTATCTTTCGGACCATGGAATGTAGTAAATGGAGTACTAACATGTAGTATTGTTTTATCGTAGGAAGTTATGTAGCGTTTAAGTATGTTTAGATGGCTCGATGGATTGGATGTTTTTTTTTTTTTTTTAGCTGGTAATCCCAATGTACTTGCAATGTGGTCGCTTACAGACCAACATCGATGTTTCATACATTAGTAGTCATTTTATTTGACTTTAAATAAGAGGTCAAAACCGCATGTTTAAAGAGAAGAGAAGAGAACAAGGCGCGTCTTCACCTGCGCACGTATAGCGCGCGATACGTGCAAGTTACGCTCCTCGAAAGACTTGAATAATTAGACTCGTCACACGCATCTGACAAACATGGTGAAGATCACACCATTGCGTGGTTCTTAAGAAGCACGCGAATTGCATTTCTGTGAGTGTGAACTCGCCTTTAAGGTGAAATTAGGCACTCCTCCGCCTATTAATTTTATTTCTTCCTACTTCCTTTCAATTGGCATCTTTTGCTCGAATATTCGTAAATGAGACCGTGTCGAAAAAATTAACCGTAAAAGTTCAGGATGACACTCAATAATTGAAACATCTCAACAAAGAATGAGGAATGAAAACACAATCAATTAAGTAACCAACTGAAATCAGTTCAAATACCAATTTAATTTACATACCTATTTCATAAATCGTTACTCCACAACGTAAACTCTCTACTCCGTGTTCTAAACAAGATGGGTTCACTTGTTCGTATCTTATATGTGTAGTATCTCGGCGCGTTGACAAAGGGTCCGAGAACACTTTGATTTAGGCAAACACGGCTTTGATATAAGTTGTTTTCACACTGTTTTACTGGGAAAGGAAGCTCAGAGTTTAGTGTAAACAAGCGTAAGCGGTTTATTTTTTTGGGTATACAGGTATATAAGCTTTGTGTTTTTAAGATGATACAAGATTGTTCGATAAAAGACTTTTAAGATTTAGTAACTTTGTTCTTAGTACGGCTGGTTGGTTGGCGGTGGCAAGCTTGACTGCTGAGTATGAGGTCGTGGGTTCGATTCTCAGGTCGTGCAAAGTGTTTTCTGTCAGCATTTCCCAGTAGCAGCCGCGGAGTCAGAATTTGTGTCCGTTTGATGGCAAAAGGCTTGCCCATGAACATGAGAAAAATGCAACTGGAGTAATATGGGTGTACCATTAAGTACACCTCTGTCTCACTATTCAGGGTTTTCAAGCGTGATGTTATGTTATGTATAATTTAATTTTTATGTGCTACTTATTTTATCACGTATTCAATAAATACTTCTTTGACGATTTTAGAAAATTTGGTCCTTCTGTGCGACAAAGTAGCTTGCTTAGTACCTATTCATTCAATTCTCAATTCTCATTTCTTTACCTCGTACCATAATGTATAAAGATGGAAGGGAAAATATAGTCACAATTATGGACCCTGTCGGGCACAGCAAAGATTTAGTAGGAGAGAGGACGAAGAATACTGGCCGTTTATAGCAGTTAGTACCTATCCATCGATATAAATCTACAAGATATAAATCTGTAAGAACGATGGCAGCTACGCCGTAACCAATTTAAACTGGGATGTCATCAACCTCTTTTTAAACTGTCTTCCAAAAGGAGGAGGTTCTTAATTCGTCGGAACCTTTTTAAGATGGTTAAAGCGATTTGAATTATTCTTTTTTTGTTTGAAAGGATATACTTCCGAGGCGGTCCCATAATCATCAAGTCGGGATCTGATGATGGGATCCTGGAGGAATTGAGAGATCTCTTCAAATTCTATAAGCACACTTGATGTGATTTGGGTAGTATTTGGAAGAGTACTTTCTTAAAGTGGTCCCATTTCAATTTGATGAAGATCTGATGAAGAACTTCGGAGATAGGCAACGGACCTCCTCAATATATTAGCAAATGGACTGGGATTGCTGAAATCTCATGTCTATCTATTGTTTACACCAGTTCATAACATAACATCACGCCAGTACGCTGTGAAGGGGTAAGCGCATGTGCACCACTAAAAAGTGAAAATAAAAAACTAAACCAATCAAACAAAGGTCACTGAAGCTAATTTTTCACTATTTTGTGTTTTTTAGAAGTCGGTTTTATTTTTTAATCATAATTTAGTACAATTTACAGAAAATCATGATAGCTCCAAAAATAGCCAATGTAATCAAACGTAAATTTTATACAAGTAATATTAAATTCACCACAAGCCGCATCGTCCATTAAATCATTTCTCATCTGAATTCATTTTGTTCGCAACACTGGACATGAAAAGGCTATTCGGTTCAATTTATAAAAAGCATGGAGGAACCATGGAGATTTTCCGTTTAAAATTAATGTTTCCTATAATTATGATTTATAGAGAAGGCCTTTGAGCACATCTGTAATCAATTGGACATTTTTATGTAAATTTTCATGCTATTTTAGTCGAGCAGTCATGTACCTTCTTTTTGTTTTTTTTTTTTTTCCGGGGCCGCGGTATCTCTTTCGAACAGGCCCGTAACCCCGGCAGGCTTCGGCCCTTGCGGGCCCCTCCCCTTATGCTGACATCTCTTTGAGGCGCGCGTGGAACACTAAGGCCTCATTTCTGGAGACGCGGCACGTCGGGCGGCGCGTTGTGCGGCGCGTCGCGCGGCGCGTTGTGCGTTTTTTCCGTTTACGGAGAGGCGGCGCGTGCAGCGGCCTTAGTACAATATTTGTATAGAGAGACGCGGCGCGCGCTGCGACGCGATGCCCGCGGCGTCGCACGCCGCGTCCGACGCGGCGGTGTACGCGGCGTTGTATCATCATGTCACGTCACGGATGTCAAACAGACAAGCTCTTTATGTTTTTCTTCTCGCGGATAAATAAAAATAACAGTATAATTCGCATAAATTTAGTGAATACAATACTTCTGCCAGTGCAATTTACTAATAACATTGTCATCTAGTGTTCATGTGCTATTCAAATATTAAAAAAAAACTGTAAATAACTTTTCAATGAACCCCATCAATACACTAGTACCCGAAACCTACAGTTTATAGAAGATAATTAAATAATAATATGGGGAACGGAAAACCAACTTGTGGCTTAACGTCGGTATGTGCGGTCCTGTACTCCGTTTCTGTGCTCAACCTATGGTGTTTGTCTGAACTACAGAAGTTAGAACAATAGAATGAGTAACTTGGAATTGGATAGTTATAATGGAGACCAAATTGGCTCATCCCGAATCGTCGAATGTGGACCTTACAAACCAGTTGAACGACATAAACGACCGTGCCCAGGTCTTGCTCGCAGGTGCTATCCTTAGATCTAATATTCCAGAGATAAGTGGATAAAACACCACCCACATTGCCATGTTGGTGGCCGCTAACATTGGCGACAAATTAAAAGCGCTCGATTTCGTGAGCGCCGAGCATGTCGGAGGCCGGCGCGTCAACGCAACGCAGGCGACGGCGCCGATGGAGACCCGCCCCCGCTTCCTCGTCGTGCGGCTCGCGCGTCGCGACCTACGGGGTGAACTGGCTGGGGGGAGCGCGAGTGCGTCGAGGCATGACAACAGTGGATTTCGCTTGATCTGCCGGGCTCTGCGAATAGAAGCGCGCTATCTCTACGAGCGCCTAACTAAACTGGGCCTATTTGGCGCAGCCGTGAGATGCACAATTAGGGATTGCAATCCAGCGGCGTTTTCAATCCAGCTGGATTCTTGCTGGATTGACCTGAATCCAGCTGGATCCAGCGCGGATCCAGCAAAATGTGGAACGAATGTAAAAAGACGACATTTTTAAGACTTTTTTTATGAAGTAATTTGTATTAGGAACTTCTTACGATAATCTATGAATTCTTTCAATTTTCTTTGGTTTCTTAACCATTTGAGATAAAAAGAATCAACTTAAAATAAATAACATATCTATTATATAAAAATGAAACCCGTTTTTCGTTGTCACGACATAGCATGAAAACGGCTTGACCGATTTGGCTGATTCTTTTTTTGTTGTGTTTGTTATTGTCAGGAGAAGGTTCTTATGAAAAAAAAAATGTAATAGTAGGCAGCTTTTTCCCTCTTATGTGACGCAGACGAAGTTGCGTGGGTCAGCTAGTAACCTTATATAACATTTAAGATAATGTTTCTAAGGATGGATTCGACCAAACTAGAGTAAGTTTTTACTCGAGAGTAAACTACCACTTACTATGCAATTGTTTATTCGAGAATAATAATTGTCATACAAAGCAGTAGCTTAGGTACCTACTTTCTAGTAACAACTTACTCTAGTTTGGTTGAATCTGCCCTAAGAAAGCAATATCTTATTACCTACTAGATACCTGATTATTATGATTACCGCTGAGAATAAAAAAAGCAAAAAGTAGTAAAATATGCTATTGCATATTTACGAACAATCGCGCTGGATCCAGCTGGATTGAAAACGCCGCTGGATTGCAATCCCTAGTCACAACTCTAACCTAACCTAACCTATGAATCCCTTCGACGTAACAAACGAGCAACGAATGAACTCAAAGATAACTTCATTTGAATTTCAGCTGACGAAACTACAGACAATCTTACCACTGAAAATTTGGAAACATACTTGATCGTTTACGTTTACAATTTTTTTCAATAATTTTAAAAATAATTTACTCATTGTATGCTGATTTTGAAATGGAAAAAATTAAAACTTACTTTTCTCTTTTTTATTTTGGGTGTTCCTAAAATCTATCATTTAATTTCACATATTCTGCCAATTTCCGTGCATATTTCTAGCATTTTTCATGCATATAACAAGCTTTATAAATTGCATATAATCCGGTCTCTCCTTATTACGTTTATGTTTAATGATAGGACGGCTAATCAGTAGCAATCAGTCTTAGGTTCAATCAGTCTTGGGTTTGATACGTTTGCGGATCCGCATTGCTGGATCCAGCACTGTATGCTGGATCCAGCATGTTTAAAAAGGCGCTGGATCCAGCTGGATTGCTGTATGCTGGATCCAGCAATTGCAATCCCTATGCACAATATTATTTCTTTTCATTTTTTCTGTGTAGTTCTAAGTTTTATAATTGTGTAGTTAAGTTTTTACTTTATTCTGTTTTTGTTGAGTGCACTTGTGGCATAAGCCAAATAAATATGTTTTCTTTATTTCTACCTTTCTTCTTATTTTACTCGGTCATAACAAGCAATAGATTAGAATAGAACGACTATTTTCGAAGGCACCGTGATCAAATTAGGGACATACACATACAAACTTTTCGGTTTTATAAAATAGCGATCCTCTGATCGTCGCGGCTCTTCCTCTATTACGCCACGCTGCCTACCACGGATGGAGGTTTCTGGATGTTGAAACTGTCAGAGGAGTCATCCAAGCTGTGTACTTTCATAACCCCTTTGGTAGGTATAGGTTCACTCGCTTGCCCTTTGGTATCAGCTCAGCGCCAGAAATATTTCACGGCGAAAAGGTAAAACAGTTCAGCAATATAGAGGGTGTGAAGATAATGATGGATGATTTTCTTATATATGGCAAAACAATAGAGGAACATAATGAGAGACTCCAGAAGGTCATAGACAGAGAAATAACAGACATAGACAGTCTGATAATGGTCCTCCTAACAATAGTAATGAATTTAAAAAAATTGCCACTGAATGGGGTATTCACCACACTACTTCAAGCCCATACATGAGTCGATCAAATGGAATGGTGGAACGAGAGGTTGGTTCAATTAAATCCATGTTTTCAAAATGTAAAGCTGACAACTCAGACCCATACATTGCTCTACTGATGTAGGTATAGGAACACTCCTAAACACACAGGTTATTCACCTGCACAACTGTGCATGTCACGAAAACTACGCACTAAATTACCTCGGACACCACATTAACACCAAATACAGTTGACACCAGTAAGGTAGAGACGAAAATCAAAAAACAACAGTTAAAAACAGCATTTTATTACAACAGAACACACAAAAACACTTCCAACACTAGACATAGGTGACAAAATCTACTTTAAACACAAACCAAACAGCACTTGGGTTCCTGGTATAATATCAGAAAAGGATAGTCTTCCTCGTAGCTATATTATCACTTCTCCTCAAGGATCTTTCCGTAGAAATCGCGAACACATATTGCAACCAACTTCAACCTCTCCTCCGTTGACTGTAGCAGTACCTGAAAATGAAAACGCAATAGAAACCAATTAGATATTATGATGAATATAATTAAGTTTTTATGTACAATGTTAATTATCAGACTTGTATTTTATTTATTTTCATTTCATTTTAATTGATTTTTAACCTTGAATTGTCAAACGTCACAAGTGTCAACGTCAACCATCAGTTGCGTTCCGTTTCAAACTTTTGTAAAAGTTTTCATGGCTTGACTACTTGCGATTGTGTTAATTATTATTAAAAAAAAAAGGAACCGGATTGGATACTTACTTTGTTTTATAAACCAATTGCTGGCCATGGAATCTTGTCAGGATAATTTCCTAAAACTTAAGTAGTGTTAAGTCTTGTTTTTTAAAAGAAGGAAGATGTCAGATAGCATGTCGCATCTAACATTGGCAACACCGACACTTCCTCAATGGCGTCTCGAGCCACATTTTATTTTACATCTGCATCTGAGAATAAAAGACTATTAAAGACAACGGTGTTTACTTAGTATATTACGCCTCTACTCCTTGACAAATACCACAACACATCATCTATGCAAACTCTTTTGATGCATGGTCAAGTATATTATTGTACCATGTTTTGATGTTGTGGAAGTCTCAGTATTGTCATTTGTCTGTAAAAAAAAACAGCACAGAGCATCAAGAAGTCTTTGGTCGAGAGCTTTTCAGGGTGCCGTAGACAAATGGCAAAAAACGTTCATGATCACTAGAAAGAGCAAGCTGTCACTCAAGTGCAAGTTGCGTCTTTACACCGCAGTCATCCGTCCTATCATGACTTACGTTTGTATAGTATTCGCTCATGCCCACCCGCGTCATATCCACACGACCCAGACCTTGCAGAACCGATTCCTCCGTAAGATCACCGGTGCCCCCCCTTACGTCCGTTACGAAAGTCTACACGTAGACCTTAGAATCCCTACCGTTAAGCAGTTCATGAAACGCCTTTCCAAGCGTTACTTCGACACTGCTATCAAGCATAGGAACCCCCTAATCGCATCGGCCGCCCGATACGACCCATCGCGTATATTAGCTCAGTCCAACGTCCACGTCACACCCTAGTTGCCCCCGACGATCCGATCACTATCTTGCAAGAGAGTAGGAAAGATACCAGTACAGTTTGTAGAATACATTCTACACAAATACAGACCGAAAACATTCCGACCTCGCCGCAGAGGTCCGGCGCGTAATCCCCGTTCAATCCCTCCCCGACCCTTGCTCGATCAAGCCCGCGATGCTGAGCCTGTAGTAATAAAACAGTCCCTAAATAAAGACAATCAGATCCAGCCTGTCCCTTTGCTGCCCCCAGCGACGACCTAAGCCGAGGTCCGTACCCCACAGGGGGTGCCCTTAGAGAGCTGTCGCTTAGTTTATTGTCATTTTCGCCCTGGCTGGAGGCCTTAAATTCAAGGCATCCACAGGACTTGCCCGGTTAAGCAGAAGCCAGTCTTATCAGACTGAACTGCGAGATGCCCTACATAAAAAAAAAAGAAAAAAACGGAACCCTTATGGATTCGTCATGTCTGCTTGTCTGTCTGTCCGTCCGTATGTCACAGCCACTATTTTCGGAAACTAAAAGAACTATGCTGTGGAAATTTGGTAAGCAGATGTATTCTGTGAACCGCATTAAGATTTTCAAAAATAGAAAAAAAAACAATACATTTTGGGGGTTCTTGGTACTTAGAACTGAAACTTTAAATGTGTTTTCATTTAACCCATACCTGTGGGGTATCTATGGGTTTATCTTCAAAAATGACATTGAGATATGCGAGACACTTCCAAACAGGTAAAATGTGTATGTTTGTCCCTGTTGCTTCCAAAATAAGATAATGATAAAACAAAAAAATATGTTTGACGTGCATTACTATGTAAACTTCGACCGAAAATTGGTTTGAACGAGATCTAGTAAGTTGTTTTTTTTTAATACGTCATATATCGTAAACCGCAATTTACCTTTCATTCAAACAACTCAAATATAAAATAAAAAAACATGTTACTTGCTGCTACGGAATCCTTCATGGGCGAGCCCGACTCGCACTTGGCCGCTTTTTTTAGTGACTTCAAACCAAACTTTTTGATAGACGGCCCTACAACGTTTGTTTTCTCTAAACAGCTAGTTTGTTCTCTATTATCATCACGAAGTTGTGATTGGGTAGGTTGTCAACGCTCGTCTCTAATTGGCTAAGCAACGCATCGTAACAATGGCGACATTGGCGCTGAAAATGTGACATTTGACGGGCAGCAAGAATTGTCAAAGTAGACGATTTATGTAAGAAAGAGCAATGAAAGATTAGAATATTTTTGATTATGTATATTTATTTCTTTTGCGTGTGATTTAGATGCATAACAACAACAAAAAATAGTGAGGTCAACCGTTTTTTCTGTAATATCGAACATAATTCGAAAATTCAAAGCTATGTTTTGTTAAATGCGTTTACCTAGGCAAGATAGTATTTTACTCGATATGAGCTTACAGCAAATATGTTTCATGTCAATGTTAACAGTTTCAAGTGTTATACCTATTATATTCTTCACCAGTATAGGGACGGACCCTCGTGCAGTATTTCGTAACGTGATTTCTACTAAATCGCACTATCTGTAAGACGCGTTAAGAAATTTCGTTCCAAAAAGTACACGTTTATAATTACAAAACATGGCTCATACGACTATGTATAAAACAAATCTGCGACTAAATTTTGAAGGAATTATGTTTTTCCATATTTTTAATAAATTCATGATTTATAGCTATGATATAATACAAATAATGCTATATGAACTACGGCTGCCTCAAACAATACGGTTTTGATTTATTTTTTCCAGCAGTTCCATGCGTAAACCATGTTTTTATCGAGTGTAAATCTGTCAAAGAAGAAGAGTATTTTTTTAATGTAGCAAAAGGAAACGCTAACATATTTTACTTCAAACTGTAATCATACAACACTAATTTACTTAGTCCATTGGGCATAACACCATCCCCCAAAAACTGGCAAAGTCTCCATGACGTAACGCCGCGTCGCACGCCGCGGGGGACGCTGCGTGCACCGCCGCGTCCGACGCGGCGTCCAACGCTGCATCTCGAGCAAACGCGCGTAAAAACGCTTCTCCGTAAACGCTCTCATACATTGACATATGTTTGAATTTGAAGCGGCCCGCGTCGCTCGACGCGCCGCCCGACGCGCCGCGTCTCTAGAAATGAGCCCTAACGCGCCGTCGACACGGCCTGTCGTCGTCGGTAGACGGACGGACGGCTAGCTAACCCCATTTATTTCTGATTTCTTAAACAAAACACTTTTGTGTAGCACATTGGAGGTCTAGTTCTAGAACATTAAAGTTTGACCAGATTTTCAAGCCCAAAATTAAAGAAGACATTTCTTAGAATTATAAAAAAGTCTAACTATGTTGTTACTATGTTGTCGAGGGCGGCTGACTGAGAGCCATGCTGTAATGTTATTTCCACATTTTCATGCCTGGCCATCATCCTTCTGTGTATAAAGGGTATAAAACACCTCTTAACGAAGCCGAAAGGCACTTGTTCTCCCCATCATTGCGATCATTTTTTGTTCTACACCATACCTGGGAACCTTCTAGTTACGGAGATATGGGGGGTCAAAGTTACAAATTTTTGACATGTTTTTTTTAAATACAAGATTTTTTTGTAAGATTTTGACTTTTACCACCTCCACGACCCCCGTACTATTCAATCCATTCATCAGCACAATATTTTAAGTGCGTTACATTGAGTTCTACCACAAAACATGATTTATAACCTCAAAAAAGAAGTTGTTTCCCAGCAATAATTTTTGCGTACAGTTACTTAGTTTGATGTACAGAATGCTTGGTTAACGGGTTTGTGATGAGGTGGTTTACACCCTGTATTTAGGAGGCGTACTTTTTTTTCGGATTGGTAATCATCAAATGACTTCTCCCACTCTGGGTGGAGTGGGAGGAAGTCTCAGACTTTTACTGACTAAAACCCATCCATGTTTCTTCCTCAACGTTTATGTTCCGGGGCCACGGTATCTCTTTTGAACAGTCCCGCAACCCCGGCAGAAAGGAGGCATACTCCCTTTTGAATTCGTTTCACCGCATTTCAGTACACAGATTTTTTTGAAATCCAAACTGTGCATCGTGTAGGTGTAATTAGCCATCTAATTACTAGTCCAATAGGCTACAATGTACCTTTGTGACAATAGACATTACTTTATCTCAATGTTTGCTAATAAATAAATAAGTAAAATAAATATCGCTGGACATTACACACAGCACCATCTAGTACCACACTAAGCAAGGCTTGTGTCGCGGACACCAGATAGTTGATACCACATATATACTTTGTGTTTGTAAATACATACTTATTATACACTAGCGGATGTCACGCGGTTTCACCTGCTTAGTTCTCGTTCCCGTGGGAGTACGGGGATAAAATGTAGCCTATGTTACTCAAGGTGAATGTAGCTTTCCAGTGGTGAAAGAATTTTTTAATTCGGCACAGTAGTTTTTGAGTTAAATCATTACGAACATACACACACAAAAATATTTTTATTTTCTTTTTTTTAGTGTAGATAAACGTCCATGATTTGGAATCAAATGTTCATGCTCATCACACAAACATTTGCTACTACCGGGATTTGAACCCAGGACCCTATGAACGTAAGGCAGCCTTACTAACGCTACGCCATTCGGGTCATCTAATAGAAAGCTTTCAACTCTTAAGACCAGGTTTTCTAACTAAATTATCACCCGCTTAACTCCTAAAAAGTTATCAGGCAACACCCAGAAAAGCTTATGAAAACTAAATCCCAGTAATCGCCTATAAGTATTTTCATTTCACCAGAATTATTCGCTCAGCCCCGGAAAATGTTCGACACTCTCAAAACTCGATTTAACTCCCAAACTTTTCACGAAGTATGAAATTATTTTATACCCAGTCATGCTTCGGTCCTCTGTACTTCACCCTTCCATGCTACGCTTTATAATGCTTCGTTCCCGTAAAATGTTTGGTATTAAAACTCTTATTGCCTGTGACAAACTCAAAGTAGGTATTTATTTTCTGTCATGTGTGTTTTAATACATTAACATATTAATAACAACAACAACATAACGTACACGTGTACGTATTGATAACATATATATCTACTAGCTGACCCACGCAACTTCGTCTGCGCCACATAAGAGAGAAAAACGAATGGAAAAAAAACCCCGTTTTTGCAATATTTTTCACTCCTGCTCCGCTCCTAATGGTTGAAGCGTAATGTTGATAGCCTAAAGCCTTCCTCGATAAATGGACACTTAAACACACAAAAATAATTTTTCAATTTGGACCAATACTTCCTGAGACCACCAACCAAACAAACAAACTCTTCTGCTTTATAACATTAGTATAGATACATTTTCTTTGCACTATTGCACTGAAAAGGTAAATGATATGAGAAGATTTCATTGGTTTTCTATAGAGAAATGCGTTTTATGATAAACTCAATTCAATGTATTTAAAACTGGCGTAGGTTTTTTCAGACAAATATAACCGTTTTGATACGAACAGTAATATTTGGCGAAAGTTATTACTTTATCTAAATTAATTAAGACATGGTTTGCGAAGTTAAAGAACCAGAAATCACCACTTTTGCAGTTGTGAGGAGACAACTGCAAAAACTTAACGCGATACAAAAATCCATCTAATGTAATTAAAAGATACATCCAGCGATTACCCTCTACTTCAGAGGTTTATCATGTCCCGAGCCTAAAATAAACCTTGCTACATCACGTCGCTAATATATCACGAGACCCGTTGGCGACCGATGTGATACGGTCATTATCCTTATTTATTGTTTTTTACGTGGCCTTCCTGTTATGCAAACAAAGACATGTTTTGATTTAATTTGTATAGGGATAAAGATTAATCGCATGACTAAGAGGAGTTTAGATCGTTCATCGATGTTTGAGTTTTGCTTGCCCCAGTGTTAGGTTTACTTACTGTATAAACGACTAGCGCCCGCCACGCGGTTTCACCCGCGTAATTCCCGTTCCCGTGGGAGTACGGGGATAAAATATATCCTATGTTACTCGTGGATAATGTAGCTTTCGAATGGTGAAAGAATTTTTAAAAACGGTCCAGTAGTTTTTAAGCCTATTCATTACAAACAAACAAACAAAGTTTTCCTCTTTATAATATTAGTATAGATGTAAAGTTAATCGTCCAGTTTCTCTAAAAAGGGTGTAAAACACCTCTTCACGAAGCCGAAAGGCACTTGTTCTCCACATCATTGCGATCATTTTTTTGTTCCACACCATACCTGGGAACCTTCTTGGGAACTTACAACTTTTTGACAAGGTTTTTTTTAAATACAACATTTTTTTGGAAGATTTTAACTTTTAACACCTCTACGACCCCCGTACTATTCAATCCATCCACTAGCACAATGTTTTAAGTGCGTTACATTGAGCTCTACCACAAAACATGATTTATAACCTCAAAAAAAAAAGTAGTTTCCCAGCAATATTTTTTGCGTAAAGTTGCTAAGTTTGGTGTACAGAATCCTTGGTTAACGGCTATGTGATGAGGTGGTTTACACCCTGTAGACTTCCAAACTTCCAATCAATAGGTACCTTCATGAAATCAAGCCACACAAACCATAATGACAATCCAATGCCTGTAACCTCCAAAAGTTTACGCAAAACTAGGTTTATCTATAGTCACATAACATTTCACCAGTTATGTATGAGTTCCATTTAGAACGACAGCCCATCAAAATATTGTTTACTTTTATTGGAAACCTTACTTTGATTGTACCTTAATTTGAGAAAAATTGTATTATGAAATCATAGTTTATTGGTTACAATAATAAAAATATCAGCTTCAAACAACATCCCCTGAAATTTAATTTTCTATTTTATTTTGAAATTGTTACCGACGCGACGATTGCAGCAGTGGAATTTAATAATATGAAACTGGATGTTGCTTTCTATCGATACCTTTTTTGTCGATTTGGTCTTGCCTCTCTGTTAAATGGCTTTATTAGATAAATAGTGAAATGTTTATTGTGTAAACACAATATATATAAATGTTAAATTGGGTTATATGCTCACAGAATGTGATTTGATGTTTACGGGTTTTCGTGCACTCTGCCACAATCAATTGTTTCACCCTCACAACCCCAAGCAGTTTCCGATTAATTTCTAAGGACCATACGATGTTATTCATGTTATCTTGTCTAAGTTATGTTGACGGGGATAGCTCCTTTGTTGCAGGTAAATTCAGTAACTAACGACGTGCCGATCGGCAGCTGCATAGCTGTGGTCCATTGTATCTCCCAATTTATTGGACACGTTGACAGGGGGCGATAGTATGCTGTTTCTGGTGTTACAGATGTTTATCGAGCTTGCATAGCCAAGCTTTGGGAAGCACGTTAAATATGCAATCCAACCGGTAGGGAGAAATAGTCCATGCAAATACTTTTAGTCAGTTTCCGCAGCTCGTGATGTCTTTAAATCTTTGGTCCCACCTGTCTTTGAAGAATCCAGAAGCATGATTATCAGCTGCCTAAAAGTCTCACCAAGGGTTTATCAGGTGCGGAATTAAACTGGAGGTCATACCGAACTCATTTACTAACAGGAATGAAGTTGGCATCATTAGCTAAAGTTTCCAAATTCAGCCACAAACGAAAAGGGGCTGCACTAAACTCAGCGCGCCTCGTATTTCATTTCACCTTTATCGTAATGTTCAAATCTCACAAGTTTACGACCGCGGCCGAACATTAACAGGATGATATCTTATTATTCCCTCCCATAATAACCAAAGACGTGATTTTATATTCAGCCGAGTTCATCTTAAGGGCTGAGATACATTGAGGGTTCGGGGTAATTCTTTAGTTGTTTTTTTTTTCTAATTTCTTTCGTCTGATTGCAACTACCCTGATGTGAAGCGACGATACGGCCTGAGGTGGAGTACGCTTAGCACAAAGAAACTGATTCACTCGAACTTTAAAGAGTTCCAGATTAATGATCGGGAAACAGAACTAATCAATCAGGCACTTACACTTATTCCTAAAACGACTACCGTTCTGTTTTCATTGAGTGAATTTCATTCAGTGTCATGTCATCTCTCTGTCATGGTGATTGGGTGGTTACGGTTGCGGTCTCCTTCGGAATTAAACCTTCACATGCTAAGTGGTTTCATATTGCAATTTGCTAGCACCCTATAACCAGCAGTAAGTATACTAAACAATTAGGCTGAGTTTGTTTACATTACAATTTGAATGTGGAAACATATGGACAACCCTCAGCATACTATCAGGGTGCATTCAGCTTTTTATTCTGAGTCATAATTCCACCGGATAGTTTTTCAGGATTTTTTTAATATTTTTACCATTTTTAGTCATTAGTTTATTTCAACGATAAAATACATTCTCTGTACGTATCAATTCATTTGTGTAAATAATACATAAAAAATAAATCAACAATGAATGTTGAGATAGGTACTCTAATGAACGATACGTGAAATCAGATTTTCACTCCCTGCCTAGGTACAGAGTTCATCAAACTCGTTGTCGCGCTTGCCGCTCGCAACGTGCATTTTGCCACAGCAACGATACATTGCTTGAATTGAAGAAGTTGAAATAAATCAAATTAATTGGATTCCTGTGACGTTCCTAGAATAATTTCTTGTACTGGTCTTCTTAGTATACTGAGTTCACCTCATTATAGTCTGCGGAGGCCTGTCCCTTACAATCTTTACTAGTAAAAAATACACAATCTAAACCAAAAATATCGCAAGTGTATTCTGGTCCTAAGTTCCACGGCAAAATATTCCTGGCTATACGATGTTAAAGAATTGTAAAGTACCTTTCATTGTTACTTCGTCTTAAAACCTTGCCTCCTGTGCCTTTTCAAAAAGATGAAAAGACCTGTCAGGACTGTCGTTTTGTATAAAAGTATAACAAATTGTAATTAACTGTTTTGTTAAAGATACGTTGGTGTCAGCCAACATTGTTAACAACGGTATATTTTTCTTTTATTTTTCGCAGTAATATTTAAGATCTTCTATGTTGGGAAAAATAAATATAATTGACTAGCTGACCCACGCAACTTCGTCTGCGTCACATAAGAGACAAAAACGAAAAGACAAAAAAAAACACGTTTTTGCAACATTTTTCATTCCTGCTCCGCTCTTAATGGTCATAGCGTGATGTTATATAGCCTATAACCTTCCTCGATAAATGGATTATCCAACGCAAAAAGAATTTTTCAATTCGACCCGGTAGTTCCTGACATTAGCGCGTTCAACCAAACAAACAAACTCTTCTGCTTTATAATATTAGGATAATATTAGGATAGATTTGATACTGGCTGTTGTCCGCGGCTTGATTAATTTATACTAACAATGTACTAAGGTTACTATAATAATATAATTTAATCATGATTCGTAAGACACGGGGTCCTCTATCTATTAATATAAGATCTATTATTTTTAGAACATTAGTGTTGTTTTCCTCGGAAACAGTACTTTTTTTCGGGATAAGTGGTTACATAATTGTAATGTCCGATTATGTGCACCTGACAACGTATATGCAACATATCAGGATGATCGGTTCAGTGGTTTAGGCGTGACAAACGAACAAACAAACTTACTTTGTATTAAAACATTAGTTAGGATCTAACAGTGTAGGTATGTAATTGTGACTGTGACTGTAGCTTTGATTTTATTTGTATTTTTGACATTCAAAAGTGCCGTAATGGTCTAGTTGAAATAAATGCTTTGAGTTTGAACAAACGTGTCACCATCATCCTTGCCATTCCTGTTAGGTTCGACGTTACGACGAGAATGATGAAGAGATGACTGGCTTCTCTATAAACCAGTAACTAGATTGTAGAATGTAAGTCTGTCATAGAATCTTGGTTAAGTGTCTAGTACATGCTAGCTTCTTCTTCCTCTTGGCTATTATCCCAATTTATTGAGGTCAGACTTCCTAGTACTTCTGCGCCACACCGCACGGTTGTGGGTTGTGTCTGTCATTGTGTTGCTCGCTGTCATGTCCTTCGCTAGTGTTCGTAGCCAGGTTATTGGTGCTCGTCCACGGTCCCTTTTTCCGCCTTGTATGTTCATGACTCTTTTTGTCATGTGGGCATCATTCCGCCTCATCACATGTCCGTGCCAACGCAAGTGGTTATCGCAATGCTTTTCCTGTATCTTTGCGACTTGATACGTACCTACCACGAATAAGTTCATTTTGTATCTTGTCAATTCTTGAAACTCCACCAGCGTAGCATCTTCATCTCCGTGGTGTGATCCTTTGTTCCTTCGCCAGCTGTGAAATTTAATTTATCATCATAATAGTTTACAACCAAGTATCATCAAACAAAGTTCTTTATTCTGTCCCTAACTGGTCTTGAACAAGTCACCCCGTTAACCCACATGTCACCCTGTCACTGACAAACGAACTTGTCTGACCAAGTAAAATTAACTGACGGTCGTGCAGCCGCACTGATAATCAAGTTAACCTAAACGTTAATAAGCTTCCTTTGATGTGAGTCAGTCACTCATATTAATATTAGAAAGGGGCCTCGCTGGCTTGGGATAAAAGGGATGATAATTATTTATTCATTCATGATTTATTACCATAATTATAATTGTTGTTCACGGTGTAAAGGTCGTCGACATGCAAGCTAGTACAGAATTCGTTCAGGGTATGAATTTAGACACTACAGAGTAAAAAAATAACGGTTATTTGTGACACAGAGCCGACACGAATGAGACATATCTCAGTTTTTTTTGTTACTTGAAATATGCTAAACATTTTTTGTGTTGGAAATCAATGGCTAACACCAAAATATTGCCGTATGTTTTGTTCAGGAGACTGAAAAACATCGTAATTGTATGTAACTCACCATACAATAATTATGGAATTATCCAGGTGACCTGGTTACGTAGCTAGATTTTGTAGGTATTTAGATTAATAAACATAAAAATGAATGAAAGAAGAACTCGTCGATAGTACACCGTACATGTAAATCTATACTAGTATTATAAAGCAGAAGAGTTTGTTTGTTTGGTTGACCGCGCTAATCTCAGGAACGACTGGTTCGAATTGGAAAATTCTTTTTGTGTTGGATAGCCCATTTATCGAGGAAGGCTTTAGGCTATATAGCATCACGCTGCAACTATTATGAGCAGGAATGAAAAATGTTGCATAAACGGGGTTTTTTTTTTCCTTTCGTTTTTCTCTCTTATGTGACGCAGACGAAGTTGCGTGGGTCAGCTAGGGCTCTAATCTAACAGGCACGGGGGCAATACAATTTACTTAAGGCGAGGTGCATAATCTGCTATTCTTTCAACTATTACTTATGGGAATAGTAGATAAAAGAAACTCATATCTAACAGTTAAAATAGAAGTTTCTATAACAGTGCCGGCTTCATTTAGAATGTTTTCCGGAGTTAATGTGTCGCTAGATAATTCCATTTTAATTCGAAGCCGAAGCACTCAAAATCAGATAGTATCATACTTTATCGTTTCCAAAAATATTATCAAGCAAAATTAACAAAGTTCCCGCCAAATCACTTTATTAAATTTCTTTCATTTTTAAATCACAGTTAGCAGCAAACATTTTTTAAATTTGGAACAAGTAGGATAGAAACGAATAATACGTACGTAAAAAAAAGTATTGATATCGGCTGGCTGAATAGAGCTAATCCATGGAGATTGGCACCTTTTGGTGCGATTAAAAAATAAACTGTGCAATAATGAAATTTCATACATTTTTATTACTCTAGAGCATTAAAGACTCGCTTTGTACTGAGTTTTTATATAGTTGGAAGAAAAAAATATTTTATGCTCGTAGCACTAACATGTACCCTAAGCAAAAGGCATTTTATGGCGTAAGTAGAATAATAAAGTCCTACATTTCATATTTTTTCAAGACATTACGTATCCATGAAAATTAACATTTTCCCCGTGGTTTTCCTTTTAAAATACTTATACGATGTGAGGAATGAATACTAATATAATATCATTAGGGGACGTTCTACGAATACTAAAGATATTCGAGGCCGCCGGGAACGAGACCGTATTGTACCAGAGAAAATACTCTGCTTTACTTCAGAAACTTCGAATTTCTTTATTTAATTAAACAGTATTAAAAGTAGGTTTTTCGAGATTTGGCAAGGAGGCTGTATCACTAGATAATCTTGTTAGAAAAGCTGTGTGAACTTTCTTATTCGGTTAAAAGTTTAATCAAGACAAGCCGAATGTGATGCTATGAGGTTTTGTAATGGCGCCTTAATTATGTTATTAACGTTTACTAATCAACCGTTTTGCTCAGAAAGCTACACACGTTATTCCCTTCTGCTGCCAATAGGGCAGACGACAAAAAAAGGGTCCGTCAGTTAGATTATCGTATTTTGTCTTTTGTTACATAAACCAAAATTGACGAAGATACGCTTTTGAAATTCGCAATACGTTACGCCTTGGTATAATTTTTAGCGAGTTCTGACGTCACGAGCCCCCACTCCCGAATTTTGATGCGTTTTATCCTAGCCAATATTGATATGCAAAAACAAAAAATACGTGTCCATTATTTTCAATACTGATGGACTAATTGTAGGGGAATACCTAAAGTGGAATATTATTTATTTATTAAAACTTTATGCATAATTAAAACTGTACAAAGGCGGACTTAATGCCTCAGGCGTTTTGTACCAGTCTACCTTAGGGTGATGCAGAGATAATACACAGTAGGTGCAATAACCGAAAAAAAGACTAGAAATTATTTATAACTAAAAATATAATATACAATACAATATTGTTGTAATACACACAGCAAGATAGATACTAATTGATGACACTAATAGTCCTAGTAATATTATAAATGCGAAAGTTTGTGAGAATGGATGGAAGTTTGTTACTCTGTCACGCAAAAACTACTTAACGAATATTGATGTTATTTTGCACAGAGATAGTATTATAAGCAAATTTATTGTTGGTAGTGAGGGCATCCCCACCGATCTTTATAAAAAGCGAGCGCTCGACAGAGTGCAGGCCATATAGTCCGGTTAAGCAGACGACAACCTTTCTAGGTTGAACTGCGAGATGCCATTCCGAAAAAAAAAGAGTGCAGGCCATTTGTTGCTGAGTCGTCGATCGGTAAGGTGGTGCCTACGCTACTCAAAAATCAAAATCAAAATCAAAGCATTTATTTCAAGTAGGCCAATAACAGGCACTTTTGAATTGTCGAAACAAAGATGAACATTTAAAGTAGCTACAGTCCCAGTCACAAGACATAAAAACTGTGAAAGTACTGTAGTTGCCCATTCCCTAGCGTAGATCTCTATGGAGAAGAACGGGCAAGAAACTCCATGGACACTCTTTTGAATCAAAATATTGTTACAAAATCTTGGTTACATCATTCATTTTGAGATGGTAGATTATGTGAGAACAATGTAGCAAGATGTGCATGTTAAAAGTGTCCATAGTAAAAACAAAATAATTCATTCAAATAAGCCATGGCAACTAAGAGATGACCAGTCATAACTGACAGCACCCGTTCACGAACATGACGCATGGATCAGCACCATTCAGCTCAACCACTTTGAAGGGAGCTAAATGATCCGACACACGCGCCACCATCAGCGAGACATTTGAGTGAGCATGACATACTCTCAACCGCCAGGGCACATTCAAGTCAAAACTAAAGTAGGTTTCCAGTGAATGATAGCTTTCTAGTACATAGTACTCACACAATATGGGCTATGCTATTATATAATACTAACATTGAATCTATACAATGCAAAGATAGTTGTACAATCTTCAGCAGCTCCAACAATACCATTTAATGCTATCAAGTTTTGCGCCCCTGTCCTTGTGGAGCAGGACCAGCATTGAGCCACGCATTTTTATCAGCGATATAATCGCTCAACTTGTAATATGCTTGCTTACATAGTGTGCGTTTAATACATGTTTTAAATTTCGTCTCATTCAGTTCAAGAATACTTTGTGGAATTTTATTATAGCATCTCAAACAGTACCCCATGAAAGATGAGTCTACTTTAGCGAGTCTAAAGCCTGGCTGAACTAGTTGGTCCCTATTTCTAGTACTGTAATTGTGTCTGTCGCCTCTTTTACCGAAAAGATGCAGATTTTTTCTGACGTACATTATGTTTTCGTAGATGTATTGGCAATGAACCGTCATGATGCCAATATCCTTAAATAGTTCCCTTAGAGAATCGCGCCTACGAAGATTGTATATGGCTCTGATGGCTCTTTTCTGCAGAATAAATATAGACTCAATATCAGCAGCCCGTCCCCATAGCAAAATACCGTAAGACATTATACTATGGAAGTAACTAAAATAGACCAGTCTAGCGGTATCCACATCAGTGAATTGACGGATTTTTCTAATGGCATATGCTGCTGAACTTAAGCGCCCCGCAAGAGATGTTAAATGAGAACCCCATTGTAGCCTTGAATCAAGCGTAAGCCCCAGGAAAACCGTTTTATCTACGAATTCGAGTTTCTCTTTATTCAATATTATCTATACAGATATATACTATACAGTGAGTTCGTTCCATATTGTTGTTTTAGTGGTATTTTGTGCCATAATAATATTTTTGTATTCTATTGTGGTGATTATTTTTGAATATTAACGGCTGTTTGTTTGTTTGTTTGATTGTTTGTGATTACTAGAAATCTGATTATTTTTATTAAATAATTGACTAATCTTAGTTTATTTATCAATAAATTAGTGTTAGGTTGTTTATGATTGTTGTTTTTTATTTGATTTTCACTTCTGGTTCCTAAAATCAGAAATGGGATAGAACTTATTTGCTCACAACTACTGCCTTGATACCTACACAAACAGCCGTTGATTTCAAATAATGCCACGTTCGTCGGGGTCACGCGAAAAGCGAGCTAGGACGCCTCCTCGTTCAGGGGATGGCTGTAGCCCTCGTAGTGAACTGCAACAAGACCGTAGGCATGGATCACGATTGCCTCACGATAGAACACGTTCGTGCCGTGATAGAACTCGTTCACGTTCGTGCCGTGATAGAACTCGTTCACGTTCGCGCCGTGATAGACCTCGTTCACGTTCGCGCCGTGACAAAACTCGTTCACGTTCGCGCCGTGATAGAACTCGTTCACGTTCGCGCCGTAGTAGAACTCGCTCACGATCACGTCGCAGTCACTCGCGTAAAGGTGACAGTCATAGTTTGCGTGAAGGATCTAGATCACGTACGGTTAATCCTAGTCGTCGTCGTAGTAAATCTCGATCCTACCCTCATGATGTTTCCGTATAAAGTGTGTTGGGCAATATCATGTCCCGACTAACTGCTTTTGAAGAAAACACTGCTTCGCATATTACGCCGTCAATTCGTGACAGCACACCTCCGCTAGATAAAAATGTTTCTACGACCCAAGCACTAGTTGATGCGTTAGGACAGTTAACAAGAGTCAAGTCTATCAACTATTACGTCTCAAATTTTGATCCAGCTACTAATAATTTTGAGGTGTGCTGTAACGAAGTGGACAGGGCTAGGAATGTGAATCATTGGGACGATCTCAAGTGTTTCTTTCTTACCACCACGGTCGAGTACCTAGGTCGCGTCATTTGTCACGGTCAGGTTAGGCCGAGCCCACACAACATCGAGGCACTAGTTAACGCGCCCATCCCTAGTAACGTCAAACAAGTACGCCAGTTCTTAGGCCTTTCTGGTTACTTTCGGCGTTGTATTGAAGGTTACGTGACGGAAACCGCATGTATTTCGCGTCTCACAGGGAGGGACGTAGAGTTTGTATGGGACCTGATCGAGATCAAATCCGGCTAGATCTTATAAAGCGTCTAGCTAGCGAGCCCATACTGGCGATTTTTGGCCCGAGCCTTCCTGCGGAGCTGCACACTGATGGCGGCAGTGCAGGGTGCGGTGCTGTGTTGATCCAAATGCGCGCGGAAGGTGGTAAGCGGGTGATGGCTTGCTTTGGTAAAGTGACCCAGGGCGCGGAGCCTAAGTGCCATTCGGGCGGGCTGGAGACGTTGGCGGTCGTCAAGGCACTGCAACACTTTCGTCATTGTTTGATCGGGATAACTTTCAAAATCGTAACCGATTGCAACGCTTTGGGGGCCACCGAGCGTAGGAGGGACTTACTTCCCCGGGTTGCACGCTGGTGAATTTACCTGCGGGATTTCAATTTTGAGATTGAGTATCGAAAGGGTGTGATGATGGGTTACGCCGATTATCTGGGCAGGAACCCGCCAGCGTTGCAAGTCAATGCCATTGATAGTCCATCGAATTGGGCCCAAATAGCCCAGTCAGCTGACTCCGAGACCGTCGATCTCATCGAAAAACTGAGGGATGGTCTCTTGGACTCTAGTCGGTACGTTTGTCAGGGCGATGTGCTCTACTATCGCTATTCGCCTGTTGGCGAAGTGTCGCGTTTACTATGTTTTATCCCTAAAGGACACCGGCTCAGTTTATTACGTGTTTTTCACGACGAGCACGAGCACATCGGGGCTGATAAAACTTACGACCTAATTTTAAAACATTTCTGGTTCCCTGGCCTGAAACAATTTGTTAAAAAGTATACCTCCCATTGCCTAACTTGCATTAGCAGGAGACGTGTTCCAAGAGCTCCTCGTCAGCCTATTGCGTCATGGGAGGGATCGGACGTTCCTTTCAACACGGTTCATATTGATGCATTAGGTCCTTTACCAGAGTCCAACGGATATAAGTTTGTACTTGTTTTGGTGGATTCTTTTACCAAATTTTGTTTACTCTATCCATGTATAGACAAGATGCTAGCGAATTGAAACGAGTGTTCAATAGCGCTATATCGTTATTTGGGACACCCAAACTCATAGTTTGTGACCGTGGTCGCATGTTTGAAGCGTCAGCTTTTGCCAATTGGGTAACTGAGATGGGATGTGGGATCCATTACATAGCGCCCGAAATGCGCCATTCCAATGGACAAGTAGAGCGTTATGTGGGGACCATCCTTAATATGATTCGTATCGAGAGTACTAATGGAAGTTCCGCTTGGTCGGATAGTTTATGTAAAATTCAATTGGTTTTAAATATCGCTAAACGGAAAACCACGCAGTGCTCAGCTTTGTATTTGCTAATTGGTACTAACGCGACTACTCCTGTGATTCGTGCGCTGATCCGTGACGTTGCCGTCGAAAGGTCAAGTCCGAATCGAGAGGCCGTGAGGGAGCTCGGCGGGAGCTCTGCTAAGGCATCTCTTGACGGGAATCAGAGTGGTCGGGATGATCGGGTGGATCGTTTAAGGCGCCCGCCAGGAGTTTTCCAGGTGAACGATCACGTGTTCGTGATAAGGTATTCTCAGTCCGCTGGGAGGCTCGACCCTGGCATGAGGGGTCCGTACCGCGTGACTAAAGTGTTGCGAGGTGATCGTTACGAGCTGAAACTTTTGAGTGGGGCCGGAGGCAAGACAACTCAGGCCGCAGCTCGGTACATGGTGCCTTGGAGGGGCGAGTGGTGTCCTGAGAGTTGAGCTGCATTTTTTGAAAGTAAGTTTCAACTGAACCTTTTAATGTTTTTCTTTATGTTTTGACAGCACGTGTGATGTGTACGCGTGCGTGTGAGTGTGAGGCACGTGCTGACCTTGCTGGTTGAAACATGTGACTGGTGCAGCCCAGATGCAGCGCGCTACCGAGACTAACGTCCTGGAGTGCCTGGTTTTGGAAGTCGCGTACTATGTATGCGCATCAGGCGTTGTCCTGGCAGGCGCAGTCCTGGTTGCCACGTTTTTAACGTGCGGAAGTCGTGTTTTGAACACGCATCAGGCGTTGTCCTGGCAGGCGCAGTCCTGGTTAACACGTTTTCAACGTGTGAACTTGCAAGCTCAAGTATGAGTATGAGTGAGTACTTACTGTTATTTGTTGTGTGCATAACCCATGTCTTATGTTATAGCTTTTAGGTATGTTCCAAAACGTGTAAATGTATGGAATGTGCGAGGACTTGCCTGGTTATGAATGTACGGAACGCTCAGGCAGAAGTTCTGGAGGCAATCCTGGCAGACATATCGTGTGATATGTATGGGCTCAGTCCCGGCAGACACACTCTGTGTGTGTGGGCGCAGTCCCGGCAGACGCACTTTGTGTGTGTGGGCGCAGTCCCGGCAGACACACTCTGTGTGTATGGGCGCAGTCCCGGCAGACGCACTTTGTGTGTGTGGGCGCAGTCCCGGCAGACGCACTTTGTGTGTGTGGGCGCAGTCCCGGCAGACACACTCTGTGTGTATGGGCGCAGTCCCGGCAGACGCACTTTGTGTGTGTGGGCGCAGTCCCGGCAGACGCACTTTGTGTGTGTGGGCTCAGTCCCGGCAGACACACTTTGTGTGTGGGGGCTCAGTCCCGGCAGACACACTTTGTGTGTGTGGGCTTAGTCCCGGCAGACACACATTGTGTGTGTGGGCTTTGACCCAGCAGACACGTTGCTACACGTGTGGACTTCGGTCCGGCAGACATATCATGTGATATGTGTAGATTGTGTGCCGCCGCAGCGTGCAGACGTGCGCTACGCCCCGCTCCGTCGACTCTCCGCGCCCCTCCGCGCCTCCCGTCCTGTTCGTCGCAGCTTCGCCGCTTCGCCGAGCATCAAGGCCCAGTGCCTACCGTCCCGTAGTGCATCGTTAGTTTGTGTCTGATACTTGTATTAGTACACATTCTCAACGGTGTCACTCAGTGGCAAAAAAACAGCCTCTTTCGAGGCTATATTTCCTTATCGTCCGCGTTTTTGTTGCCCCTTCAGGGAAAAGCCACGGTTTTGTGGTTCTTGACGGGAAACCTAACGGTGTTAACGAAGTCAAGAGGGAGGTGACCCAATCCTACCCGCCGGACCCCTTCAGGGCGAGGCATCCCATTGGCATCGGGAGCTAGGACCTTGGCCTTGGGGGCTTCCCTCGTCAAACCTAGTCTTCGACTTCGTCCACAGCAACACACCTAGTGTCGGTTGGGAGTGTCTACCCCTTCGCACTAGAGCCCCTTGCGGGACTAGGGCCCTGTCGCACAATAAGACTGGCGACAGGTTTACAAGCTTAGGGCACACCTTAGGTACTCACCTCCCTGTTCGCACAAGTTCAGGAGAGGCCACACATCCCCGGGCGCACCTACCCGGGGAGCTAGGTACTGGTATCGTTAGATAGGTCATCAGATTGACGACACGAATGGCGTAGTGGTAGTTAAGCTGCCTTACGTTCATAGGGTCCTGGGTTCGAATCCCGGTAGGAGCAAATGTTTGTGTGATGAGCATGGACATTTGTTTCCGAGTCATGGATGTTTATATGTATTATAAGTATGTATTTACAAACAAAAAAAGTATATATGTAGTATATCAACTATCTGGTGTCCACGACACAAGCCTTGCTTACTGTGGCACTAGATGGCGCTGTGTGTTAATGTCCAGCGATATTATTATTAGATTAGGCTTTTCAGGCAATTCTCAGACAGTCGTGTCGCTGGCTAGTTTGTTTGTGTTTTTCTTCTTGCCAGTTAGCACTACGAAAAACACAAGGGTGGGTTCGTTTTTAACGGGGAACTGTCTGCCCGGGGAGCTCACGTTTTACGTGTCTCCTCGGGACTAGATAGTTAGCTCCTAGTTAGTCTACCAATATTAGGATTTTTGGGTTTTAGGCTCCCCATGCCAAAATGGCGAAAGCGCGAAATTCAATTCTAAACGCGCAGTTCGACAAGCTAATAGCGGAGCTATTAGCGGACAACAGCACCTATATGAAGGAGAGATACGCGGATCTCCTTACTCCTTTTAAGAAGGACAATTTTAGGGCCCTCCGCAAGGCCATTTGCACCCCACCTAGGGAAAGCCCGTCGCGTTCGCCCTCCCCCGCTCCGATCACTCAACCCTCCTCCTCCGATATGGAGATTGTTGAGTCTGCCGCCTCTGCCCCAGAGAGCTCACCTGACTCCCCCAGCACCAACTCCTCGTCCTCTGAATCTGAGGACTTTCAGCTGGTGCAAAAGGGCAAGAGGAAGAAGGGTAGGAAGGCTAAGGCCAATAAGGCCAAGAAGGCTATAACAGCCCTCAATGCGCCTCCCCTTCCTCCTCAAGCCTCCCCGTCCCCGTCAGTCCCCATCGCTCCTCAAGCTGCCCCCCAGGGCAGCCGCCCGTCTAGCCCTATGGCTACCTCGCAATCGCAAGGTGTGGCTCCTGTCAGCCGCCCTGCAAGCCCCATGGCTGCTTCACAGCCAGCCCCCTCCTCAGCTGCTCCTTCTTCAAAGAAGCAGCTGAAGCCACCCGCTCTATACATCCAGGAGAAATCCAGATGGACAGAGATTTCCAAAATGTGTGTGGATCGCAAGATCCAATACACCAACGCCACTTCTACCCTCCAGGGTATTAAAGTTAAGACCCCCACTTCTACGGATTTCCGTAATTTGGTTCACGCGCTTCGTGGAAGGAACGTCGCCTTCCACACCTATAGCCTCCCTGAGGAGAAGCCGACCCGTGTGGTCATCAAGCGGATCCCCAAGGAGATTCCCTCCTCCGACATCCTGGATGATCTTACATCCCAGGGTATCCCCGTTTCGGCGGTCCACCGCCTCCACAAGAATAGGTCCCAAGGGGGTGACGAGTACGATATGGTGCTCGTAATATGTGACCCGGTTGAAGGGCACCACCCTATTTTCAAGGTCCGATCGGTATGCTTGCTCTCGGGCATCATTATCGAGAGGCCCAAAAAGCTCAAGGTCGTAGGGCAGTGTCATCGCTGCCAACTCTATGGCCACAGCCAAAAGTACTGTTACGCACCGCATAGGTGTGTAAAGTGCCTCGGCGACCACGCCACGGCAGACTGCACCCGTCCTAAGGACAGGAGTCTCTGCACAGAATCGCCTAGTTGCGTGCTATGCGGACAGTCTGGCCACCCGGCTAACTACAGGGGCTGCCCCAAAGCCCCGAAATAGTCCGCTGGCAAGTTGGCCAATCGCGCCAACCAACGTCAGCAGAGGGAAGCTCCCTCTTCTTTCAAAGTCCCGTCAAAGGTCCTCCCAGAGCGTCTCAGCCCGCAGAGGCCGTCCCCATGGAACATGCTGAACCATCAGCAAGCGTTCCCTGCCCTCGCGAAGGGAAAACCCAACCCCCCCATGCCCGGTCTTTTGGACAACCCTGTCCCAGCGCCCACTCCTGTGGCCGCCCCCCAGGCCCCTCCGTAAACCCGAGCTCCCGTTGCTCCAACCCGCGCTCCTGCTTCACAGGAATCTAATATGAAATACTTGATGAGGTTCCAACCTCTTTGCACCGCTGAGGCCGACCGCATGGTCGCTGAACTCAGAGCTGCAACGGACCTTCAGCAAGTCGTCGACATTATTGATGCCTACCGAGACATCAAGTCAGCCTTACGTAACCTTAACTTCGCGCCGTAATGGATATCACACCAAATCCCTCTTGCACCCAACCCCGGTCCCTTAGATTAGGTTATTTTAACGCCAATGGCATGAGAGGACAGCGCGACGAGATCGCCGCCTTCCTCCGTGACCATAACGTTGACGTCCTCCTCATCCAGGAGACGTTCCTCAAACCCAGCCACCGCGACCCTAAGATTGCCAACTACCGCATAGTTCGCAATGATAGGCTACGTTGTCACAAGGGTGGCACCCTCATTTACTTTCGCAAGGAATTGCACTGTATTCCCATCGATCCCCCTCCTTTAAAGTCCCTACTTGAGGTTTCAATCTGTCGGCTTGCTATGACCGGTCATCAACCGGTACATTTAGTTTCTGCTTATTTGGCCCCCACTAATACATGGGAAGATCATAACCTCCTGGTTAGCGATCTCACCCTTCTTTTCGGCTTGAGTGACTCCGTGATCATCGCGGGCGATCTCAATGCCAAACACCCGGCCTGGAACAGTAGAATGACGAACCCGAGAGGGAAAGTCCTCTACGATCTAGGTCAATCTCTTAGTTTCGACGCGGTCGCTCCTATGGAGCACACGCACTATCCAGATACTGTCAGTCATCTTCCCGACGTTCTCGATATAGCGCTGCTCAAGAATGTGAACCTTCGGTTACACATGATTGAGACGTTACACGAGCTCCACTCCGATCACCGTCCAGTGCTCATGCACTTAATTCCTCGCTCGGGTATCATTGACCCCAGCCAGCCCCTACCCACTATTCTCACTACCGACTGGAGGAAAGTAAGCGATATGCTGAAATCCGAAACGTCACCACTTCTAGATGGTATTCCCGACCATATCGTCTCAGTCGCAGACACCGAGGCTGCAATCGACTCGTTTACAGAACACGCACAATCCGTACTGAAGGATTGTTCTCGTGAAGTACCAGCGATGAGTGATCACCGCTGGATACTTCCCGACGATATCCGTGAACTGATAACCGAGAAGAACGCGGCCATACGTGCCTACAGCTCTTGGCCCTGCGATGCGAACAAGGCTCACATGCGTTCCTTACAGCGTGCTGTAAAGAAACGCACTAGTGAGTTTCGCTCAAATCAATGGGACAAAACGCTTAGCGAACTCGAGCCCACTCATCAAGCCTTCTGGCAGCTTCAAAGGAAGTTGCGCACCTCGGAAGAGGTCTCTTCTCCACCCCTCATCCTTCCCGATAAGAGCGTCGCTTTTGACGACTCTGAAAAAGCAGAATGCCTAGCCGACAGCTTGGAATCTCAATGTTCGCCAAGCACTCTACCAGTAGACAAGCAGAAGTTGAACGTAGAGCATCGCTTCCCCCTTTTGAAGATCCCGATGACCACCTCTCCGCCATCACCCCGGAAGAGGTCAAGGATATTATAGATAAGTTAAAGCCTCGGAAAGCCCCAGGCGCCGACGGTTTCACAAATAGAGTTTTTAAAGCCCTCCCCGCTAGGCTCATAGTCCTTTTGGCTGCCATCTTCAATGGCGCCCTGAGCAATAATATTTTCCCCCAAACGTGGAAAGAGGCCACTGTTATAGGTATTCCCAAACCTGGGAAACCGAAAGCCCAGCCTTCTAGCTACAGGCCGATCAGTCTCCTGAGTGCTCTCGGCAAAATCTATGAAAGGCTTATTTATAAGCGTCTCAGAGATTATGCCGAGACAAAGGGCCTCATCCCGAAAGAATAGTTCGGCTTCAGGACCGAACATTCTTGCATACATCAAGTCCACCGCATCGTCGAACACGTTAGCGCTGGTTTCCAGCGTGGAGCGATGACGGGGGTGATGTATTTCGATATCGAGAAAGCCTTTGACAAGGTCTGGCACAACGGGCTGATATACAAGCTATACCAGCTCGGTGTGCCCGACCGTCTCGTGCTCATCTTACGAGACTTTTTGTCAAACCGTACCTTCCGCTACCGTGTGGGTAAGACGTTATCCTCTCCCCATCCGATCCGCGCCGGAGTCCCTCAGGGCTCCGTTATCTCTCCCCTCGCGTTCACGCTGTACACCAGCGACATTCCGAGGAACCAGAAGGTTAAAACAGCCCTATTCGCTGACGACACCGCGATCTATTACACTGGCCGTTCTCCGGATAACATCCGCCGCATTCTCCAGAAAGCTGCCGACTCGCTCGGCGCTTGGTTCCGTAAGTGGAGAATAGAAGTTAATCCTGAAAAGAGCCAGGCAGTTTTGTACTATAAGGCACGCCTTAAGCGTTCGCCAGGTCCCCTCATCACTATGTTCGGTAAGCCTATCCCCTGGGAGAGGCAAGCCAAGTATCTCGGAGTTATTCTGGACGACCATCTGTCGTTCAAGGCCCACATCAAAGCAGCTCGTGACCGGGCTGCCTTTGCTATGGGCCGGCTCCACTTCATGATCACTAGGAAGAGCAAATTGTCACTCAAGTGCAAATTGCGTCTTTTCACCGCAGTCATCCGTCCCATCATGACCTATGCTTGCATAGTATTCGCGCATGCCCACCCGCGTCATATCCACACGATGCAGACCCTACAGAACCGATATCTCCGTAAAATCACCGGTGCCCCCCCTTACGTCCGTAACGATAGTCTTCACGTAGACCTTAGAATCCCCACCGTTAAGCAGTTCATGAAACGCCTTTCCAAGCGTTACATGGACTCTGCTATTAAGCATAGGAATCCCCTAATCGCATCGGCCGCCCGGTACGACCCATCGCGTATTAGCTCCGTCCAACGTCCGCGTCACACCCTAGTCGCCCCCGACGATCCGATCACTATCTTGCAAGAGAGTAGGAAAGATACCAGTACAGTTCGTAGAGTATACAAATACAAACCGAAAACCTACCGACCTCGCCGAAGAGGTCCGGCGCGAAATCCCCGTTCAATCCCTCCCCGACCCTTGCTCGAGCCAGCCCGCGATGCTGAGCCTGCAGTGATAAATCAGTCCCTAAATAATGACAATCAGATCCAGCCTGTCCCTTTGCTGCCCCCAGCGACGCCCTAAGCCGAGGTTCGTACCCCACAGGGGGTGCCCTTAGAGCGCTGTCGCTTAGTTTTTAGTCATTTTCGCCCTGGCTGGAGGCCTTAAATTCAAGGCATCCACAGGACTTGCCCGGTTAAGCAGAAGCCAGTCTTCTCAGACTGAACTGCGAGATGCCCATTCCAAAAAAAAAAAAAAAAAATTGGTTGCCTGTAAAGTCGGTATACGGGCGAAAGTTTTACGTGACAACGACTTTGAGTGGTAAAATAATTTTAATGTGAATATTCATTCGTATAGTAGGAAGAAGGATGAAATGAACCGGTGTGTATGCCTATCTCTCTCACTCTCTCTCTCTCGCTCTGTCTCTCTCGCTCTTAGGCGGGCTAACTGTGCTCGAGTGGAAGGGACGCGTGCCTTTCACTTTTTATGTCTGTCTCTCTCGCTCTTAGGCGGGCTAACCATGCCCGAGTGGAAGGGACGCGTGCCTCTCACTCGCTCTCATTGTGAGCGCATAACGTGAGCGGAGCGTAACGCAGTTTCTAGAAGTGTCACCCGGCAAACCAATTTATAAGACGTTGTCACGTCAAAAAAAAAGTGCAGGCCATTTGTTGCTGAGTCGTCGATCGTTAAGGTGGTGCCTACGCTACTATACAGTGAGTTCGTTCCATATTGTTGTTTTAGTGGTATTTTGTGCCATATTTTTGTATTCTATTGTGGTGATTATTTTTGAATATTAACGGCTGTTTGTTTGTTTGTTTGATTGTTTGTGATTACTGGAAATCTGATTATTTTTATTAAATAATTGACTAATCTTAGTTTATTTATCAATAAATTAGTGTTAGGTTGTTTATGATTGTTGTTTTTTATTTGATTTTCACTTCTGGTTCCTAAAAGTATATATCTTGGATTAACACATAGGATACTGTTTATGACAATTATCAACATTCATGTAGGTGAAGCCGCGGACATAAGCTAGTAGTATATTATCAAGTCAAAAGACACCCAACGGCTAGAAAGATACAGTGTATTCTGCAGTGGTTGCCATGGTGAAAATAATACCGCCCCTAATCTAGTAAATATCCGACCGCAGTTAAAGGGACAAGGCATTTAAACGGCCTTCCTTTACGAGCAACAAAAGCAAAGCGGCTCAATTTCCCTAGTAACTTAATAATAAAAAGTAAATACATTTTTAAGATTTCTGCCTACAAATAGCCGAGAGATGATCTACTCGCTGATATTATTCATACCGCTTTGGTCCTTTTCTACAAAACGTCGAACAAAAGGAGCAGAGAAAAGGAATGTATTTTGACTTTAATAATAACCAACAAATGGTGGGGTTTCATAGAGATATTTTGAACAAAAGATATCGTTCAGCTGTGTTAAGGTTATGTTTGTTGGTTTTTTTACTTTGATTGGCTATTTTTCTTTTTGTTGTGATGGCTGTTTGATGGGTTCGTGGAAAATTAATGGGTACTTATTTTTTAAACTTATATTGTCACTTACGGGATATCTCCTGTGATTATTTGTTATTTTGAGCTCCCGATATTTCGACGCTGTAACAAGCGCCATGATCGCGGGTTGACGGGAGAATGCGGGTGGATGGAAAATATCAACCAACATAAATAACAAATAATCGTGGAAGATATCCCGTGAGTGACAATATAAGTTTAGTTTTAAACCGTGAAAGCATAAAACAGTACTAATTTTTTGTTGTAAGATGTCGCCTACTGCAAATGGCGTGGGCTATCTAATTAATCTTACGTGTGATTTCCGTCATGAATGTTTTCTAATAAAAATATTCTAGCCAAATTGATTGCACTAAGTTCGCCTCTTACTAGACTGGACTTGAACATTATTGGCCAAATGTACGAGCGAACACCATGAGGAGGGAGAGGACGATGCCTTCTCCGACCCCTTCTTTGTCTGCGAAGCGGCGCAGCAAGTGGGTTGTCCTCCCGCTCGCGCTTCGCCTCCTCCTTTTGCGTGATTTCGTCCTCGCAAAAGGAGGCAATCGCTGCCCAGGCCCCGACCTCCACACCTAACCGAACCCTGTAACTGACTGGTTAATACAATGCCCCTGGCAAAATCTTATTGTCAGACTTTGGTCTACTGACTACCCGTAACGTCTGTCAAAGATCGGCTTTTTTTTTTTGGGATGGGAAATCATCAAATGACTTCTCCCACTCTGGGCGGAGCGGAAGGGAGCGTCAGACTCTTACTGACTAAAACCCATCCATGTTCCTTCCTCGCCCCTTTATGTTCCGGGGCCGCGGTATCTCTTTCGAACAGGCCCGCAACCCCGGAGGCCTCCGGCCGGCCGGGTCAAAGATCGCCTTGGTATGGATTTTCACCTTTTTTTTTTTTTTTTTTTTTTTTTGCTGGAAATTACACACAGCGCCATCTAGTGCCACACTAAGCAAGGCTTGTGTCGTGGACACCAGGTAGTTGATATACTACATATATACTTTTTTTTTGTTTGTAGATTCTTAGTTATTATGCATAATTATAAACATCCGTGACTCGGAACAAATGTCCACGCTCATCATACAAACATTTGCTCCTACCGGGATTCGAACCCAGGACCCTAAGTACGTAAGGCAGCCTCACTACCACTACGCCATTTGGGTCATCAATATGGGTCTTACCTTATGAACTGATCAGGTTGGAAACGCCGAAAGAAAAGTACGTGTTTCATGAAAATATGAAGATATCTATAACAAAAATAGCGCATTTATCAGTAAATGCGACAGTAATCTTGAACTCGTTGCAATGCAATTGTAACGATGTGAGGAACGTGCCCAAAACTGGGTCGCTAACTTTTATGTGACATGAATATTTTAGATTCGTACTACCTTCACGACTACCGTTTTCTCGTATAGGTGAATGGGTGAGGCAATGATAGCTTTTGAATTTTTCATTTCAGCTTTAAAATGTTAGAAGTTACTACATGTATATCTAACATTAAAGATAAAAAAGTCCCCTGCATATGCCTCTCCTTGATCGCACCCCACTGAACTCGATTCTCAGCAATTCTCATTCAGTTGCCACCACCCGTTCATCTGTTCATCGAGCCTGACGGTGTTCCACCTCACGCATACCGATTTGGAAACGAAACTCAAGAACCACTCAAGTCTATCCCAACGGTCATCGGAATGGTTATATATACGGCCGGCTCATTGCCACTTCAGCTTACTTGTTCTGTGATCTATGCTGACAACTCTGGTTCTCTAGTTCTGGACGTTAGTCTAAATAAACGTATTTAATCACACCAATCCTTAGCCTACCTACTGTAGGCCACTGCTAGACATACAGCGTGTAAACCACCTCATCACAAAGCCGTTAACCAAGCATTCTGTACATCAAACTAAGTAACTTTACGCAAAAATTATTGCTGGGAAACAACATTTTTTTTTGAGGTTATAAATCATGTTTTGTGGTAGAACTCAATGTAATGCACTTAAATCATTGTTTTGATGAATGGATTGAATAGTACGGGGCTCGTGGAGGTATTAAAAGTGAAAATTCTACATAATAATCTTGTATTTTAAAAAAATTGTCAAAAAGTTGTTACTTTGACCCCCCATATCTCCGTAACTAGAAGGTTCCCAGGTATGGTGTAGAACAAAAAAATGATCGCAATGATGGGGAGAACAAGTGCCTTTCGGCTTCGTGAAGAGGTGTTTTACACCCTTTATAGGCCTTCCCAATCGTAGGACATTGTCAGCAATTCTCATCCCGCTGCTCAAAGTCACCTTGCAAAGATCTTCACATCACCTAAGCTGAGGGCTTCCTACATTGAGATTGCTGATTCGCAGTCTTCAGTCAAAAACACCTACGCAGTAAAAGATTTAAAATTAATTTTCCGGATTAAAGTCATAATTTCCTTCTTCCGGTGTAAGCTCTAATCTTACTTTTTTTGCAAATTAAATGGCTTCACTGCCAAGCTGTGAAAAGGAAACCAATAGACGGGGATACTCATTTAATGTGGTTTATTGAAAAGGGATTTTTCATCATTGAAAGGAACTCGGGTCGTTTGTCTATAAATATGTTTCAAAAGATGTTGGTAGTATTTCAACAGATAGTTGGTATACAGCTGAGGCTACATTAGGCAGCGACGCGACCTGAGACACATGAGCGATTAAAACAAGTAAATGAATGTTCACATATATGGCTCCACTGTACATCAAATATTACTAGCGATCTTTGATTTCTTTAAGCGATCGGAACATCATTACTGTACTTAATCTCGGCATCGGCATCTACACTAACAAAGCGGAATTGAAGCGAATTTATAAAAAAATACGCCAGGTATACGTAGGAATCTCGCTTGTTATGTAGCCATACCATGTTTTTCTTATTTCGCTCTTCTAGTCGCATCGCAAATCACTGCCTAGTGTAGCCTCAGCCTAAGTGTTAAACAAACGAGACAGAGAAGGAGATAATATCTGGTCCAGCGAATAGTAATAACGATTTTCTATTAACTTCTTCTGCTTCTTTCTTTCTGCGATGCAAAGGCCTTTTTCCCTTATATTGTCTGGTACAAAGAAGGCCTAACATCAAATGTATATAACCTACAACTCATAGTTCCAGCAATAAATTAAAAAGTAAACTAGGCTTGTCAATGTTATTGTCATTATCTGACATTACAACAGTAAACAATGATTGAAAACACTAAAATGTGCAGAAAAGCTTTAAATATACGAATTAAAAGGAAAAAAGGCATGTTAAAGGCCATGCAGTTACTGGGAAAGAACGTATGATAACATTTTGGATTACAATAGTCAAAAACATAGTACAAAACCACAAACATTACACAACTCATCATTGCACATCACTTTCTTCTTATTTTACGTAATAATGTAAGTATCGCATAACAATCTAAAAGAGAACATAAAGGTTCGCCACGTAACACGTTTACGTCCCGTAAACGTACGCTTGAGGAGCCATCAAAAGAAACTTTTAAGATATAATGCCGCCCTTTTTATATAATATCAAAGTGTCACCTGAACTATATGTAATGAAACGAAGAATACACCGGGTAGTGTCATGTACTAAAAAAGCAGAATAGGTCTCGAGTTCGAACGCAAGATAAGTACCTACCTCTGATTTTCGTATTCGTGTGTGCATAGCATAATTATTATTTAAAACTAGCTGACCCGCGTCACATAAGAGAAAGAGCGGGTTATAGAGAGTGGGTCGTAAGCACCTATAATACAATTTTCAAAGAGCACATCACTCACATCCTTCCGCATGATGAAAATGCGCGCCCGGTACATTATCATTATTTGGCTGGAGAGTTATTTAAAACGGTGTATCATCTCGATATGCATTGAAATTTTTGGAATAAAATCGAATTGAGTTTTGAAACATGCTTCAAAATAACATGTAGTTTTTATATCAGAATCTCTAAGGAGTATTGATATCAAATTCGAAACAAATCACCGCTAAAATAACTTTCTACCTGAGTTTATTTTAATCTTCAATGTACAGATTTTTTGGTCTCAACGATTTTATTATATGTACAGATATAGATATATGTCGGAGAAGCAGCATCCTCTAGTTCTAGACTTCTAGTTTTGCCGGAAATCGAGATAAACCATTTTTTACCCTAAAAAGCTCACCCCTCCCAATTCCCGAACTCGGATCGACCGTAATTTATTTTTCCTTTCATTTTTATCATATTTCCCTCCTTTTCTAATATGTTTCATGCTACTATAATTTTTTTTAGTTTCAAAAATTATCGACCCTGGTTTATGTAGTATTCATTTTTACCTTAATTATTTTTATTTAAATATCGCAATTTTGACATTCAGACTTCCAGTTTAACGACAAAGAAACTCCGAAAAAATCAATTGTCCTTGCTCAGAAACTAATTTTCATTGGATCTGTAAATTAATCAACAAGGCTTTCAAGGAATTTCTTCGAAAGCGAGTCAATTAAAAAAGTTTTGACTAATGGTGGGCCTTAGGAACTGTACTTAATAGCAAAGAATATCGGATTTTATGTCTGTCGAGAGCGGGTTTTGTTTTAGTTCAATTCTGGAATAAGTAAATTAATATAGCTGGCAGAAGAAATAATAAGAAATGTTGAACATTTTCGAATTCATCCTTCGGCGAAAGATGTGTGGAAAACATGCATGGATTGTCGAAAACACTTTTTTATTGGTTTTTTTCAACTACTGCGTAGATTTTGTTGTATTTCCACATAATGGTATACAGTCAGAGATTCCAGTTCAATAGCAGCTCACACAAACATTTTTAATTTATTGTAAAACATTTTTAGAGATGCTAAAAAAAATCACTGAAACGAATAAAATAAACCTTGGAGTAACAGAAAATGAAATGGAATACTTTCATACAAGCTTGTTGCATGAACAGAAAAGGCAACTAAAAAACTTTACTGTAAAAATTAGGTTAAAATTACTGCAAGAATTTGGCAGTTTTTACAACTATCTAATAATGTCTTGCAATGATCATACAATGAAACTGCAAAAGATCGACTCGTGAAGGATTTGAACCTCCGACCTCCGATGCGATGCTTTGATTCAGGATAATATCGGCGCTCTGACATACTGAGCTAACGAGTCTTGTTAGTTTGATGCGAAAATGTCGACCGCTTAGCTAGATGTGACGTCAGGATTTCTCATTTCTAAATATGGCGCAATACATTATGCACATTGAAATATTACATTTTCATAGTGCATCGCATCCAGACTTTATTTTTATTACGGAAGTGATTCTTATTCTTATTCTTTATTGCACACAAAAAATCAACTAATATACATATTAATTGCAATAAATAAAGCTTATGTACAAAGGCGAGCTTAACCCAGAGTTGGGTTTTCTTACAGCAAATCTAATTTCGAAAGCGAGATTTGCAAAAGATGATATACTTACATATGTGCACATTACGTTCTAAACTAATTAGACTTAAAAAACTACATACATACAATAAAATATACGTAATACATACAGCTCAGATATATATTATACATAGACATAAAATCCTATATTTATATACATACATACATATTGATCATGTTGACAGGAAATGATCCTTTATTCCCTTCTTGAACACCTCTAACGAAGGGCTATCCCGCAAGGAGTGTGGAAGTGAATTTCAAAGGCGCACAGCACGAACAGTGAATATCCATCATACCGACTTGAAGAGTGGGGAGGGAAACGAAGGAGAAGAGATGATGATGAGCGACAAGGTTTACCTCTAGGAACGAGATACTCAAAGCGTTCACGAAGATAGGAAGGAGCCTTAGAGTTATGAAGAATGGCAAAGAAAGAAGATGGTGGCCAGTGGAGACTAGCAATCAACGTTGGACATATTACAGTGCATGGGGTGTGCGCATACAAAGGTGTACTCTCCTATACCTTCATACTTATAATCCAACGGGAAGGCACAGCGGAGACCCATCAGGTGCAGGAGGGCTTACGACTTAACGTGCCCACCGAGACACAGGGATGTCCCTCACCAACAGTGTCCAAACTGCGGCAGAAAGTGGTCATGGAAAATCCGGACCTGTTTTTTGAACTTAGAACCACACGCTAAGTAGTCGCGTCTGTGGCCACGAAAACATGGGGGTAATTATATTGGGTGGTTGAACAAAAAAAAAACAAAACTACTAAAAAGATTGACTCGTGAAGGATTTGAACCTCCGACCTCCGATGTGGCTTTGTTTTTGGATAATATCGGCGCTCTAACATACTGAGCTAACGAGTCTTGTTATATTGACGCGAAAATGTTTACCGTATACCCCAATACCGTTAGTGCATAATATGGTGCAATACAATACGAGTTACAAAGACTGTTTTAAAGACTGATTTGGAACGAAAGAGTCGCCCATCTAGGCACGCTTTATCGTGACTGAGTTGGAGTTAGTAACAAACAGAAGCAAGTAGGCCGGTGCAAAGACAAATACTGGCCCATCTTATCTCGCGTCACCTTGCTCTGTCAACCCGATGACTTAACATTTGAATTTTCTACCATCGATAGGCTTTGACGACCTTAGGAGTCACACTTTCGAATTCTAAAATAACTGCAAGAATAAAGTAGCCAGAGTCATTACACTATCGCTTAATTTTCATACTAAACCAACGACCATACATCCTATAGACTCCTCATAACAGGCGACCGATGTCTGTCAACACATAAGGGGTATAAATCTTATAACCGTCGTCACTCACCGAGTTCGAAGTAGTATCGACCACTCCTGTGAGCCGTGAACACTTTCGCATTACTCCTTTAAAAAATCGAGAAAATAGACATAATGTGGCCCCGTGAACAATACGTTGATGTGATAAAGAAAGTTGGACTTCCAGTTTCCTGAAAGACGGTATCACATTTCATCGGTAATTTAAAAGTTCCTTAATCCAAATAAGATTAATTTTCTGACAATATTTATCGGTGTTCATCTTACACTGGTCATACTTGATGCCTTTTATGATTGCGTCCCTTTCTTTTGAAAGTACTTTTTTCGCTATCTCTTTTCCTCGATGTTACGTGAACTTATTTAGTGATGTTCCAAATTGTACGACCACCTCTGTTGTCGATAAAGCAAAAGAAAAACATATAACTATTTATTTCTGCAATTTTTTTTTAATAATTAAAAACTACAACAAATAGGTACATCTGATAAACTGTGAAACTTTAATATATTAATTTTAGTGATACCCACACGATCCTGATTTAAAAAATAAATGGATAGTTACAATCAAGCGAG
The DNA here is from genome assembly GCA_916618015.1 of Xestia c-nigrum. Taxonomy (NCBI): domain Eukaryota; kingdom Metazoa; phylum Arthropoda; class Insecta; order Lepidoptera; family Noctuidae; genus Xestia; species Xestia c-nigrum. The sequence continues at coordinate 2,654,019 of OU745245.1, read as the reverse complement.
AGAACTGGATCCTGGTTCTGAATAGTGTAATATTATGTTCACGTCATTTTACCGAAGATTGTTTTATTCCTATAAAAAACCGTCGCCGCCTACTAAGTATTTAAGTTCAGATATTTTACCTACATGATTCAATCGTAATTAGAATATAAGACGGTAATTTTATGCAAGTTAAGTATGTTAAAACATATTTTATTATACCTACAGTTAAAAATATCGATAATTTCTTGTTTGATTTAAAACTGTCCCATCCCTAGTGAAATGCAATGACCTTGAATTAGCCAATCAGAACGCAGTACCCCGTCCCTCTCACGTACCTCGTACCTCAGCGAGTTGACAGAATAGTTTTCGAGCATTAGATCGTGTATTAGGCGTCTATAGGCTGTATGGTCGTTGTACTAAACCCTACAAAGGAGACGGAAACGATAACTTGCATGCCTGGGCCTGGAAGCAACGAGATGAAGATGGTATCAATTATTATTAGGTACGTCAAACAGCTAACATCACATAGCGGTAACAAGAAAATCTGCAATAAGGAAGATGTTCATCGGAAAACCTGTACTACCCAGTTTTATTGAAATACTACCTTCTCATCAACAATCGTTATTTTCTATTCATTCACTACCAACAAGAGGTTATTGTGGTACCATTTGGGAAAGCTAATAAGACAACAATGTTGTTTCTGTAGTTTGGCCGACTAGTGTCATACATAAATTTTAAGAAACGGGCCTCGAAAAACAAGAAAACTTTCCAGAAATTTTCAGAAGATGACCTTTGTGGCGCCTATTTGCCAAAGGCAGATATACTGTTTTAATAAATTGTTTTTCGGAGGATACTTTTGTTCATGAGCTATCAGAAAAGTATCAGTTAAACATCCAGAATGGCGAAGATTTCTCACAATCGACACTTTATGGTGTAAAGGTGGAACATTCCAAGGAAAACTTCGATTATAACTCTTTCAACTTTTTGAATCGAAATATCGCAGAAAAATGTATGACATATTTTTGTACGTAGATAAATTTTACGATCTATATTTTTTGATTGGAGTATTTTATGATCAACCTGACCGTTTTGCTGAAAATCGCGAAAAACTATTTTTTACCTTGGACCTCAAAGTTTTTTCATTCACGGGAATGATGGGAAACTTTTAAATATAATTCCTTTATTCATTACTATTACATATTTCTTACATTTCAAATATTTATTTTTAATACAAAAAAAAAATGAAAACATTTAAAAATATAATTTATTTTATATGTTTTGAACAATTTTAGTGATTTTTAGCTTGTTTTTATGTATGTACCTTCAATGAATCCTTTTTCTAACCTCCTATCTACAAGTACGACCCAGTTTTTAACTTACTTGCGATTTTCGTGTTTAGAATAATGAAATAACTTATTTGATTTATTAGATCTACTTCACAAAAATTGATGAATCAAATAAATTAGGGGTACAAATTACAAAATAATTGCACAATAGACAAAAAAATCGTCAATTTGATAAAAAAAAACTTTAAAACTCTGTTTTAAAAAACGGTTTGGTTTGGGGTATTATGTTTGATAGTGAAATCAGTCAGAAATTATACACACTTCAACCCCTTAACGGATCTAGGTCGACTTAACCAGTAACCCTGTATATACAATTAAATAACTTACACTTTACACATTTCTAAATAATATTTTTTTAAATTTACAACCTAATCTTAATCTATTTTCATTTGTTTCACTCCTTATGTCTGCCGACCGACTGTTAAATAGATACGGTATTCACATTTTTAGGTTTCTATCACCATAATGTTTTCTAATGGGAAATGTTTGAAAAGTCATATTATGAATTAATACTAGTTAACAGGAATGGATTTATCGAAAAGGCGTCCAGACTAAATAAAAAACATACTTTAATGTAGTAAATGGTATGGTCATCTTATATTATGATTGAAATGTCGTCTAGAATTTGTGCAAGTAGAGCAATATTGTCTTGGTACCCAGCCCAGCTAGGTTACAGGTATTTACTTTCAGAGTTAGGTGCAAGCCACTGCCGAATCACTGAGGGAATTGTTTTACGTCCTAGGGTAGTCGGCCTAGGGTATTGCAGTAATTAGTTGCAATCCCACAATTATTCACACAGCGATCCATATTTCAATAATATCCAATCCAAGCCAATGGCATAATCCAAAAAATGGGATCCTGCCGTTTTGCCGAAAAGATTTTGACAAAATTTCACTACCGAAACAAATTTTAGCAACCTTTTTTTTATACCATTTCAATATTCCGAATGATTTTAGTACGCATATTTTTATTTGGTCAAATTTTTACTTGGCAAAATATTACCAAGTATAATGTCATTATGGCATTTGGTCTTTAATCAGATGATTTATTACAGCAAACAATCTTCAGACAATGAACGTTTGGTGAAATAATTGGTTAAGAAAAAAATATTTAGGCAAAACGACTTGCATTAATAGAAAAAAGAGATTGTTTTTTGTAGGTTACCCGGAACTGAACTATTTAGATTAAGATAATTACTTATTAAAAAAAATGGTTAGGTTAGGTTAGGTTAAAACTGCGACTACATTATACAGGGTGTAAACCACCTCATCACAAAGCCTTTAACCAAGCATTCTGTACATCAAACTAAGTAACTTTACGCAAAAATTATTGCTGGGAAACAACTTTTTTTTTTTAGGTTATAAATCATGTTTTGTTGTAGAACTCAATGTAACGCACTTAAAACATTGTGTTGATGGATGGATTGAATAGTACGGGGTCGGGGATGTAGCAAAAGTCAAAATCTTACAAAAAAAAATGTTATTTGAAAAAAAACTTGTCAAAAAGTTGTAATTTTGACCCCCCATATCTCCGTAACTTGAAGGTTCCCAGGTATGGTGTAGAACAAAAAAATGATCGCAATGATGGGCAGAACAAGTGCCTTTCGGCTTCGTGAAGAGGTATTTTACACCCTTTATGAAAACTGACGATTCAAAATAATATATTATATACTAGCTGTACCCGGCATGCGTTGCAATGCATTTTTTCCTACCTACCTACTACCTACCTACCTGTCTACTTCTCACCTTTTAAACCTTCCCTGGACTACGACAAACATTTTAAAACCAAAATCAGCTCAATCGGCCCAGCCGTTCTCGAGTTTTAATCAGACTAACGAACAACAAATCATTTTTATTTATATAGAAGATAGATAATCCAACTGAAATATTTGACTAAAAAATGTTAAAAGTACTAGTTGGTAAACAAGTTATAATTTAAACGTTCATTTCCCGAAACATTTGATTTGCGTTACAATTTTTTTGTGAATAGATTTTTTGCTAAGTAATAATTTAGCAAATTAAATTATGGTAAAAAAATTATGAGAAGTGAAAATTTGTCAAATTCCTTTCGGTCAAACACCAAAAAACACTTCCAAGTCAAACTAGGGCCCACCGTTTTCCATCTCCTTATTTAATTCAACCAAAACAAAACAAAAAAAAGGGTTCGACTCGTGAAGGATTTGAACCTCCGACCTCCGATGCGATGATTTATTCTGGATAATATCGGCGCTCTGACATACTGAGCTAACGAGTCTTGTCGATACGACTCTAAAACAAGGACCACTATCATCAGTATGACGTCATGATTACTCATCCGCTGAATAGCATCAACAATGGGGTCAAAAGTAACACGCAACTAATAGATAACAAACTTTACCTATGGAATACGTAACATTAGCAGGTAAAATTGTATGTAATCGACCTTATGCTTTCTATTACGGCGGCCAGTAGTAACTACCAATACACGCAGAATATATTACACTGCATGAGGTGTGCGCATACATGGTGTACTCTCCTATGCCTTCATACTCATAATCCAACGGGAAGGCAGACTGGCACAACGCGGACCCATCAGGTGCAGGAGAGCTAACGACTTTACGTGCACACCGAGACACAGGGATGTCCCTCACCAACAGTGTCCAAATTGCGGCAGATAGTGGTCATGGAAAATCTTAACCTGTTTTTTGAACTTAGAACCACACGCTAATTAGTCGCGTCTGTGGCCACGAAAACATCATCTTCCTGCCCTTGTCCCATTTTATTTGGGGTCGGCGCAACACGTTTTCTTCTTCCATTCTCCCCTGTCAGATGTCACGGCATCATTTACTCCTTTCTCTTTCATATCAGTGTTTACACAATCCATCCATCTTTTCTTTGGCCTTCCTCTCCCTCTCCATCCATCAATACTAATGTCCATCACTCTTTTAGTCACATGCGTTTCATCCCTCCTCATTACATGTCCATACCAAGCCAAACGACTTCCTTTCAATTTTTCAGTAACAGGTGCCACTTTCAAACTTCCTCTAATATATTCATTCCTTACTTTATCCATTCTTGTCACTCCACACATCCACCTCAACATTCTCATCTCCGCTACATGCAATCGTTTTTCATCCATCTTCTTCACAGCCCAGCATTCTGATCCATACAATACGACAGGTCTAATCACGGACTTGTACATTTTCCCCTTTAACTTGAGGGGCATCCGTGGGTCGCAAGTTATTCCAGTGACCTGTCGCCATTTCATCCATCCTGAGTTGATCCGATGCGTTACGTCCCGGTCTACTTCGCCATTTCCCTGAATAAGCGACCCGAGGTACCGAAAATCGGAGCAGACCGGTATGGGCGTTCCGGCAAGGGTTATGGGCACAGGACTGGAGAGACCGCCGAAATCACAAAACAAGTATTCCGTTTTGGTTCTACTTAATTTCAGGCCAACATTCTCCAGTCTTTGCCACCACACCTCCAATCTGCTCTGGACCTCTAGGCCGCTCTCGGCAACTAGCACAATGTCGTCGGCAAACAGCATACACCAGGGAGCCTCTTCCTGGATGTCGAACGTAAGAGCGTCCATTATCACCAGGAAGAGGTAAGGGCTTAGAGCCGACCCTTGGTGCAAGCCGACTGAAACATTGAAGCTGCCGGTAGTGCCTGCTGTACACCGTACTTGGGTTCTACATCGACTATACATAGCACGGATCAACTGCACATACTTCCCAGGCACACTTTTCTCCTTAAGGGCCCACCACAAAACCTCACGTGGTACCCGGTCGTATGCCTTTTCGAGGTCGATAAACACCATGTGCAAGTTTTTATGTGCACCTCTATATTTTTCGCACAGCTGGCGGATAGCGAATATGGCATCCGTCGTTCCCCGACCAGGCATAAAACCGAATTGGTTTTGTGAAATTTCAGTCTCTTCTCTCAGTCGCTTTTCAATAACTTTTTCCCAAACTTTCATACTATGTGACATTAGCTTTATTCCTCTATAATTGTTACACTCCAGCACATCACCTTTGTTTTTAAAAATGGGCACCAACGAACTGTTACACCATTCGTCAGGTATGGCTTCTTCCAGCAACAATTTATTGAAGAATAAAGCTAACCACGTCCATCCGTCCATCCGCAATAATTTCCATACTTCAACCGGTATTCCGTCCGGTCCCCCTGTGGCCACGAAAACATGGGGGTAATTTATTGGGTGGTTGATTCAAAAATATAAGAAACAAAAAAAAAAACAAAACTGCTAAAAAGATTGACTCGTGAAGGATTTGAACCTCCGACCTCCGATGTGGCTTTGTTTTTGGATAATATCGGCGCTCTGACATACTGAGCTAACGAGTCTTGTTATATTGATGCGAAAATGTTGACCGTAAACCCCAATACTGTTAGTGCATAATATGGTGCAATACAATATGAGTTACAAAGACTGTTGTAAAGACTGATTTGGAACGAAAGAGTCTCCCATCTAGGCACGCTTTATCGTGGCTGAGTTGGAGCTAGTAACAAGTAGGCCGGTGCAAAGACAAATAGTGGCCCATCTAATCTCGCGTCACCTGGTTCTGTGAACCCGATGACTTTATGACCGAGTTAGTGAGTGGAAGTCGAATTTACATTTGAATTTTCTACCATCGATAGGCTTAGACGAACTTAGGAGTCACACCTTAGAACTCTAAAATAACTGCAAGAATAAGGTAGCCAGAGTCAATAAACTATCGCATAATTTTTATACTAACAAAGGAGACGAAAACGATAACTTGCGTGCCTGGGTCTGGAAGTAACGAGATGAAGATGGTATCAATTAATATTACGTCAAACAGCTAACATAAGCGGTAACAAGAAAATCTGCAATAAGGAAGATGTACATCGGAAAACCTGTACTACCCAGTTTTATTAAAATACTACCTTCTCATGAACAATCGTTATTTTCTATTCATTCACTAAGTAAAAGAGTTCATTGTCCATTTGGGAAAGTTAATAAGACAACAATGTTGGTTCTGTAATTTGGCCGACAAGTGTCATACATAAATTTTGAGAAACCGGCCTCGAAAAACAAGAAAACTTTCCAGGAATTTTCAGAAGATGAGCTCTATGGTGCCTATTTTCCAAAGGCAGACATACTGTTTCGATAAATTGGTTTTCGGAGGATACATTTGTTCATGAGCTATCAGAAAAGTATCAGTTTAATATCTAGAATGGCGTAGATTTCTCACAATGGACACTTTATGGTGTAAAGGTGGAACATTCCAAGGAAAACTTCGATTATAACTTTTTCAACTTTTTGAATCGAAATATCGCAGAAAAATGTACACTTAACAAATTTTTTGTACTTAGATAAATTTTACGATCTTTATTTTTTGTTTGGAGTATTTTATGATCAACCTGACCGTTTTGTTGAAAATTGCGAAAAACTATTTTTTACCTTGGACCTCAAAGATTTCCCATACACGGGAATGATGGGAAACTTTTAAATATAATTCCTTTAGTCATTACTATTACATATTTCTTACATTTTAAATATTTATTTTTAATACAAAAAAAAAACATTTAAAAATATAATTTATGTTTATGTTTTGACCAATTTTAGGGATTTGCAGCTTGTTGGGATTTTATGTATGTACCTTCAATAAATCCTTTTTCTAACCTAAGTTTGTTGACTTACTTGCGATTTTTGTGTTGAGAATAATGAAATAACTAATTTGATTTATTAGATCTACTTCACAAAAATATTGCACAATAGACAAAAATATCGTCAATTTGATAAAAAAAAAACTTTAAAAATCTGTTTTAAAAAACGGTTTGGTTTGGGGTATTATGTTTGATAGTGAAATCAGTCAGAAATGATGCACACTTTAACCCCTTAACGGATCTAGGTCGACTTAACCAGTAACCCTGTATATACAATTAAATAACTTACACTTTACACATTTCTAAATAATATTTTTTTTAACTTACTTCTTAATCTATTTTCATTTGTTTCACTCCTTATGTCTGCCGACCGACTGTTCAATAGATACGGTTTTCACATTTTTAGGGTTCTGTTACCATAATGATTTTAATGGGAAATGTATGAAAAGTTATATTATGATTAAATATTTATGACTAGTTAACAGGAGAGCAGCGGTGGCCCAGTGGTGGCGGCCCCGACTTACGAACAGTAAGTCGTGGGTTCGAACCCAGACCGGCGCATTACTTTGTGTAATTTATTTCATAACCGCTGCTCTCAAAAACGGTGAAGGAAAACATCGTGAGGAAACCGGCATGTCCTAGAACCAAAAAATTAGAAGACATGTGACATCTACCAATCCGCACTGTGCCCGCGTGGTAGATTATAGCCCATTCCCTCTCATTGAGAGGAGGCCGTGTCCCAGCAGTGGGAACATTATAGGCTGATGATGATGATGATGATGAACAGGAATGGATTTATCGAAAAGGCGTCCAGAATAAATAAAAAACACATTTTAATGTAGTACATGGTATGATCATCTTATATTATAATTGAAATGTCGTCAAGAATTTGTGCAAGTAGAACAATATTGTCTTGGTACCCAGCCCAGCTAGGTAACAGGTATTTACTTTTAGAGTTAGGTGCAAGCCACTGCCGAATCACTGAGGGAATTGTTTTACGTCCTAGGTTCGTCGGCCTAGGGTATTGCAGTGATTAGTTGCAATCCCACAATTATTCACACAGCGTTCCATATTTTCAACAATATCCAATCCAAGCCAATGGCATAATCCAAAAAATGGGATCCTGCCGTTTTGACGAAAACATTTTGACAAAATTTCATTACCGAAACAAATTTTAGCAACCTATTTTTAAACCATTGCAATATTCCGAATGATTTTAGTACGCATATTTTATTTGGTAAAATTTTTACTTGGCAAAATATTACCAAGTATAATGTCATTATGGCATTTGGTCTTTAATTAAATGATTTAATACAGCAAACAATCTTCAGTCAATGAACGTTTGGTGAAATAATTTATTAAGAAAAAAATATTTAGGCAAAACGACTTGCATTAATAGAAAAAAGAGATTGTTTTTTGTACGTTACCCGGAACTGAACTATTTAGATTTAGATAATTACTTATTTAAAAAAATGGTTAGGTTTGGTTAAAACTGTGACTACATTATATAAAAAAAGGAAATCTGACGATACAAAATAATATAATATAAAGGGTGTAAAACACCTCTCAACGAATACGAAAGGCACTTGTTCTTCTCATCATTCTGATCATTTTTTTGTTCTACACTATACCTGGGAACCTTCTAGTTACGAAGATATTAGGGGTCAAAGTTGCAAGATTTTGACCAGTTTTTTTTTAAATACCACTTTTTATCGCATGATTTTTACTTTAAATATCTCAACGACCCCCGTGCTATTCAATCCATCCATCCACACAATGTTTTGAGTGCGTTACATCGAGTTTTACCACAAAACATGATTTATAACCTCAAAAAAAAAAATTGTTTCCCAGCAATATTTTTTGCGTAATGTTACTTAGTTTGATGTACAGAATGCTTGGTTAACGGCTTTGTGATGAGGTGAAATACACCCTGTATATAATCCAACTGAAATATTTGACTAAATAAAAATTTTTGAAAGTACTAGTTGGTAAACAAGTTATAGTTTAAACGTTCATTTCCCGAAACATTTGATTTGCGTTACAATTTTTTTGTCAATAGATTTTTTGCTAAGTAATAATTTGGCAAATTAAATTATGGTAAAAAAATTATGAGAAGACAAATTTTGTCAAATTCCTTTCGGTCAAACACCAAAAAACACTTCCAAGTCAAACTTAAGCCCATCGTTTTCCATCTCTTTATTTAATTCAATTTAAAAAAAAAGGGTTCGACTCGTGAAGGATTTGAACCTCCGACCTCGGATGCGATGATTTATTCTGGATAATATCGGCGCTCTAACATACTGAGCTAACGAGTCTTGTTGATACAACTCTAAAACAAGGACCACTATCATCAGTATGACGTCATGATTACTCATCCGCTGAATAGCATCAATAATGGGGTCAAAAGAAACACGCAACAAACACATAACAAGCTTTACCTATGACTAGGGAGGACTAAGGTCCTAGGACTAGGAAGAAAGTACGTAATACTAGCTATACATTAGATACAGTATGTGGTCCTAAAAGCTCCAATCAGGAAGTAGCTCAGGAATTTGTAAATTTCTTTACCAATATACCGTTAAAAACTACGGAGGCTCTAAATTCCTCTTCTGAAGTCTCAATTGGTTTATTAAAAGCGAATGTATCTGGATGCCAGGCTGAATTTAAATTTAAACATATAAACCCGATGACGGTTATTAAAGCTTTCCGGCAAATAAAAATCAAACTGACCGAAGATCTATGGGGAATGTCTATCAAAGTTTGTACTTCCATACTTGAGACGATAGCTCCATACTTAGAGGAGTGGCTGGAGAGGCGCCACGGCGTCCTCACCTCCCGCCTGACGCAGGTCCTCACCGGACACGGATGTTTCGGGAGGTACCTGCACCGAATCGGGCGGGAGGAATCGCCCGGGTGTCTCCACTGCGAGGATCGACCGGAGGACACGGTGGAGCACACGGTGGAAGTCTGCCCTGCGTGGGCGGAGCTCCGCCGTGTCCTCGTGGCGGCGATCGGCGGCGGCGACCTCTCGCGTCCGGCCCTGGTTCAATCCATGGTCCGGAGCGAGACGGAATGGGAAGCCGTCGCCTCCTTCTGCGAAGCAGTCATGCTAGCGAAGGAGGTGGCGGAACGAGAGAGGGAGAGATCCTCTCTTCCCGGCCGCCGCGGGAGACGCAACGGGCGTCGGGGGCCACGTGGTGGCTACCGGCTACCGTAGATGCGGGCCTGTGGACGGCTGGCTATGGGCTAGCTAGCCGTCCGGCCGTCTAACGACGACGACAGGCCCCGGAACGTAAAAGGCGAGGAAGGAACATGGATGGTTTTTAGTCAGTAAGAGTCTGACACTCCCTCCCGCTCCGCCCAGAGTGGGGGGGGTCATTTGATGATTTCCAATCCTTAAAAAAAAAAAAAAAAAAAGCTCCATACTTAGCTTTAATTTTTAATTTGTGCGTAGACCAAGGAGTTTTCCCTGATTTAATGAAATACAGTAAAGTCATACCGCTTTTCAAATCCGGGGATAGTAAAGATACTAATAATTATAGACCTGTATCCGTGTTGCCAGTTTTTAGTAAGGTGTTCAAAAAGATAATGCTTAATCAAATGCTCAATCATTTCAACACCAACAGAATCTTACACGATCAACAGTATGGCTTCACCAAGGGACGTTGTACAACTGACGCCGGTGTAACCTTATTAAAGCACATATTCATGGCGTGGGAAGAGTCCCAAGACGCTGTAGGAATATTTTGTGACCTCTCCAAAGCATTTGATTGTGTAAATCACGACACATTGCTTTTGAAACTTGAGCATTACGGACTAGGTAAACTTGCACTTAGTTTGGTAAAATCTTATTTAAGTGATAGACTGCAATATGTTCAAATAAATGGTGTTAATTCACAGGGCTTGAACGTAAAAATAGGGGTTCCGCAAGGCTCAATATTGGGTCCTTTCCTATTTTTAGTATATACAACCTTATTTTTTGTTTATACTAAACCCGAAAAGGGGTCATTGTACTCATTATTTTGAACAACTTTTTCTATGGGACGAACCTTGAAATCGCGAAAAAAAAATCAGCTGTTCCCTACATTTTGGCGAGTTATGCGAACATAAATGTAGGGAACAGCTGATTTTTTTTTCGCGATTTCAAGGTTCGTTATTTTTTGTTTATACTAAACCCAAAAAGGGGTCATTGTACTCATCATTTTGAACAACTTTTTCTATGGGACGAACCTTGAAATCGCGAAAAAAAAATCAGCTGTTCCCTACATTTTGGCGAGTTATGCGAACATAAATGTAGGGAACAGCTGATTTTTTTTTCGCGATTTCAAGGTTCGTCCCATAGAAAAAGTTGTTCAAAATGATGAGTACAATGACCCCTTTTTGGGTTTAGTATAAACAAAAAATAACCCTGTATAAATATACAGGGTTATTTTTTGTTTACAAACCTAAAAAAATCTACCCTATTTACCCTCAAAACCACCCTATAAAAAACCCTATAAAATCTACCCTATTTACTGAAAAACCAACCTCAAAATATGGTATTATTTGCCGATGACACTTCCTTAATTTTTAAGATAAATAGACGAGCCCAAAATCTAAATGACGTGAATAATGCCTTACTTGAAGTTCATAATTGGTTCACAGCAAACAACTTGGTATTAAATGAAAAAAAAAACGAAATGCATAAGATTTGCTTTACCGAATGTTAAAAGTAGTGATTGTGAGATAATATTGAATAAAGAGAAACTCGAATTCGTAGATAAAACGGTTTTCCTGGGGCTTACGCTTGATTCAAGGCTTCAATGGGGTTCTCATTTAACATCTCTTGCGGGGCGCTTAAGTTCAGCAGCATATGCCATTAGAAAAATCCGTCAATTCACTGATGTAGATACCGCTAGACTAGTCTATTTTAGTTACTTCCACAGCATAATGTCTTACGGCATTTTGCTGTGGGGACGGGCTGCTGATATTGAGTCTATATTTATTCTGCAGAAAAGAGCCATCAGACCCATATACAATCTTCGTAGGCGCGGTTCTCTAAGGGAACTGTTTAAGGAAATTAACATCATGACTGTATATTGTCAATACATCTACGAAAACATGAGTAGTAGTATGTCAGAAAAAATCTGCATCTTTTTGGTAAAAGAGGTGACAGACACAATTACAGTACTAGAAATAGAGACCAATTAGTTCAGCCTGGCTTCAGACTCGCTAAAGTAGACTCGTCTTTCATGGGGTACTGTTTGAAATGCTATAATAAAATTCCACAAAGCATTCTTGAACTAAATGAAACCAAATTTAAAACTTGCATTAAACGCACACTGTGTAAGCAAGCATATTACAAATTGGACGATTATATCGCTGATAAAAATGCTTGGCTCAATGCCGGTCCTGCTCCACAAGGACAGGTGCGCATAAATGGATAGCATTAAATGGTATTGTTGGAGCTGCTGAAGATTGTACAACTATCTTTGCATTGTATAAATTCAATATCTTTAGTATTATATAACCTCATATCCCATATTGTGTGAGTGCCATGTACTAGAATGCTATCATTCGCTGGAAACCTACGATTTTATTTTTTATTTTTTGACTTGAATGTGCCCTGGCGGTTAAGAGTATGTCATGCTCACTCAAATGTACCGCTGATGGTGGCGCGTGTGTCGGGTCATTTAGTTCCCTTTAAAATGGTTGAGTTGAATGGTGCTGATACATGCGTCATGTTCGTGAACGGGCGCTGTCGGTTGGGACTGGTCAGCTCTTGGTTGCCACGGCTTTTGTTTTTATTTTTTAATTAATTATTTTACTTTTGAATTGTTTTTGTTAGTTTTAACTATGGACACTTTTATCGTGCACATCTTGCTACATTGTTCTCACATAATGCACCATCTCAACAGGAATGATGTAACTAAGATTTTGTAACAAAATTATGGTTTAAAAGAGTGTCCATGGAGTTTCTTGCCCGTTCTTCTCCATAGAGATCTACGCTAGGGAATGGGCAACTACAGTACTTTCACAGTTTTTATGTCTTGTGACTGGGACTGTAGCTACATTTAATTATCATCTTTGTTTCGACAATTCAAAAGCGTGTGTAACTGGCCTACTTGAAATAAATGCTTTTATTTTGATTTTGATTTTGACTATGTAATATTAGCAGGTAAAATTGTACATAATCGACCTAATGCTTTCGATTATGGCAGTCAGTAGTAACTAGCAATTCACGCAGAATATATTACACTGCATGTGGTGTGCGCATACATAAATGTAGTCTCCTATGCTTTCATACTCATGATCCTACGGGAAGGCAGACTGGCAACACGCGGACCGAACGGAGGTGCAGGAGGGCTAACGACTTAACGTGCACACCGAGACACAGGGATGTCCCTCACCAACAGTGTCCAAACTGCGGCAGAAAGTGGTCATGGAAAATCCTGACCTGTTTTTTGAAATTAGAACCACACGCTAAGTAGTCGCGTCTGCGGCCACGAAGACATAGGGGTATTATAAGAAACAAACAAATCAAAACTGCTAAAAAGATTGACTCGTGAAGGATTTGAACCTCCGACCTCCGATGTGGTGCTTTGTTTTTGGATAATATCGGCGCTCTAACATACTGAGCTAACGAGTCTTGTGATATTGACGCGAAAATGTTGAGCGTATACCGTTAAAACATAATATGGCGCAATACCAAAAACATTGATATAATTAATACGTCTACACAGTGCATAGCGTCCAGACTATTATTAACAACTTGATGATTATCTCAGGAACCATCTTATAAGTTTCCCAACTCAGTGCATGTCATCGTAGATGAGTTGGAGTTCAAAAATAGACTTGAGAACTTCCCTTCCCTTCAGAGCCAATAATATCTTCGGGTGGAATGAAATACCTGCAAGAATTTGGTAGCTGGAGTTATAATGTTATCACGCATATTTCATACAAACCCAAAAACTAATATCATAAAACCGAAACTGCAATTAAGATTGACTAGTAAAGGATTTATACCCGACCTCCGATCGGTTGTTTGGACTCTATATCAGCGCTTTTGCTTATTGAACTCACAAGTCTTGTTGCTTTGACGCGAAAATCTTAACTGCTAAGAAAGATGTTTTCTCATTTCCAAAATTATATCGCGATACTTAAAGCACTAAATTATTACGAATACATAGTGCGAAGCGATCAGACTACCCATAATCTGTAATACGTCAAAAATCACTATCCGATACGAAAGGGGCAAAACGTGTATACAAATTACTTTACTAAACGAAGTTCGAAACATAAAATGTCCACGAAAGTTAACATATAAAAGAATTTGAGAATGTGTGCTTTTGTACTTAATTTGCCACCATTTCCTTAAAATCTTACAAACTTTTAAAACTTGACAACTTCATCTTTGACATTAGTGTGGATGTTTAATCGTTTATTGTTTCTCTATGATGTCACTACTCAAGAAGCGACTGGATTGTTACCGCCAGTACTCCTGTGACATCATGTGTATTTCCACTTTCTAGGTAATCTCATTTAATTTCGTTGGGGTATTTTTTTCTAGAGATCCTAAAAAGATTAGACAAATAGAATCTTATACCGACCCCTGATAATAATACCCTTACCCTCATATTTGATCCTAATGATGATCTATTTTGACCAAAGCGATGATCTCAAGTACAAATAGTATCTCAGACACCACCTAGTAAGAGACATTTCATCATCATCATCAGCCTATTATGTTCTCACAGCTGGGACACGGCCTCCTCTCAATGAGAGGGAAGAGACATTTAAACTAACACAATGGGAACCCATCAGGCGCAAAAGTGTCAACAACTGAAGGTGCACGCCAAGACATGGTTGTTTCTCACACCAACAGTGTCCAAACTGCGGGACAAATTGCTAATGGAAAATCCCAACCTGGTATAATTTGTACTCTCTACGAGACTCGCGGCAGTCAAGTTTCTAGTGAAAACGGAAACAAAAGGTTTAACAAAACTGCTTTAAAGATCGACTCGTTATGGATTTGAAGTTCCAATCTTCGATGTGGTCTGTGGTGACCTTATTTTAATACCTGTGTCTAACAAAAAAAGATGATTTGATTTGATTTGATTTGTTTTCGCATTATATCGGCATTCAGACATACTGAGCTAACGAGTCTTGTTGGTTTGCCGCGGAAATGTCGACCGTATAACTGTATACCACCAGTACATACTATGGCACCATCCCAACAATATTGTAATGTTATATCTTTATAAAACACAGCATGCAGATGAAGGTAATGGTACCAAAGTGATGATCTTAATCACAAAATGTAATCTTAGGAACAATCTCATAAGTGTCCCACCTGGGCATATTGTTGTAGATACCGAGTTGGAACGCGCTAATATACTTCGATCTATGACGGCCGATGCAAAAACAGACAAGGACCAACCTGGTCTGGCGCCGCCTAGTCCTGTGAACCCCATGATTTTATGACCGAGTCAGTGAGTGGAAAAGAATTTAGGAAATATAATTTTATTGACATTTGAACTTTGTACCATCATTGCGAAGTGTCCTTCGCAAATAGGAGTCTTTTTAACTAGTCCAGTTTGCCTTCATGTGGAATCGCAGCTGGGGTTGTAATATTACCGTCCAATTTTCATATTATAACCACAAACAATAATTTTTCTAAAACAGAAAAAAAGAGTTCGACTCGTGAAGGATTTGAACCTTCGACCTCCGATGCGATGATTTATTCAGGATAATATTGGCGCTCTAAGGCCTCATTTCTGGAGACGCGGCACGTCGGGCGGCGCGTTGTGCGGCGCGTCGCGCGGCGCGTTGTGCGTTTTTTCCGTTTACGGAGAGGCGGCGCGTGCAGCGGCCTTAGTACAATATTTGTATAGAGAGACGCGGCGCGCGCTGCGACGCGATGCCCGCGGCGTCGCACGCCGCGTCCGACGCGGCGGTGTACGCGGCGTTGTATCATCATGTCACGTCACGGATGTCAAACAGACAAGCTCTTTATGTTTTTCTTCTCGCGGATAAATAAAAATAACAGTATAATTCGCATAAATTTAGTGAATACAATACTTCTGCCAGTGCAATTTACTAATAACATTGTCATCTAGTGTTCATGTGCTATTCAAATATTAAAAAAAAACTGTAAATAACTTTTCAATGAACCCCATCAATACACTAGTACCCGAAACCTACAGTTTATAGAAGATAATTAAATAATAATATGGGGAACGGAAAACCAACTTGTGGCTTAACGTCGGTATGTGCGGTCCTGTACTCCGTTTCTGTGCTCAACCTATGGTGTTTGTCTGAACTACAGAAGTTAGAACAATAGAATGAGTAACTTGGAATTGGATAGTTATAATGGAGACCAAATTGGCTCATCCCGAATCGTCGAATGTGGACCTTACAAACCAGTTGAACGACATAAACGACCGTGCCCAGGTCTTGCTCGCAGGTGCTATCCTTAGATCTAATATTCCAGAGATAAGTGGATAAAACACCACCCACATTGCCATGTTGGTGGCCGCTAACATTGGCGACAAATTAAAAGCGCTCGATTTCGTGAGCGCCGAGCATGTCGGAGGCCGGCGCGTCAACGCAACGCAGGCGACGGCGCCGATGGAGACCCGCCCCCGCTTCCTCGTCGTGCGGCTCGCGCGTCGCGACCTACGGGGTGAACTGGCTGGGGGGAGCGCGAGTGCGTCGAGGCATGACAACAGTGGATTTCGCTTGATCTGCCGGGCTCTGCGAATAGAAGCGCGCTATCTCTACGAGCGCCTAACTAAACTGGGCCTATTTGGCGCAGCCGTGAGATGCACAAATGCACAATATTATTTCTTTTCATTTTTTCTGTGTAGTTCTAAGTTTTATAATTGTGTAGTTAAGTTTTTACTTTATTCTGTTTTTGTTGAGTGCACTTGTGGCATAAGCCAAATAAATATGTTTTCTTTATTTCTACCTTTCTTCTTATTTTACTCGGTCATAACAAGCAATAGATTAGAATAGAACGACTATTTTCGAAGGCACCGTGATCAAATTAGGGACATACACATACAAACTTTTCGGTTTTATAAAATAGCGATCCTCTGATCGTCGCGGCTCTTCCTCTATTACGCCACGCTGCCTACCACGGATGGAGGTTTCTGGATGTTGAAACTGTCAGAGGAGTCATCCAAGCTGTGTACTTTCATAACCCCTTTGGTAGGTATAGGTTCACTCGCTTGCCCTTTGGTATCAGCTCAGCGCCAGAAATATTTCACGGCGAAAAGGTAAAACAGTTCAGCAATATAGAGGGTGTGAAGATAATGATGGATGATTTTCTTATATATGGCAAAACAATAGAGGAACATAATGAGAGACTCCAGAAGGTCATAGACAGAGAAATAACAGACATAGACAGTCTGATAATGGTCCTCCTAACAATAGTAATGAATTTAAAAAAATTGCCACTGAATGGGGTATTCACCACACTACTTCAAGCCCATACATGAGTCGATCAAATGGAATGGTGGAACGAGAGGTTGGTTCAATTAAATCCATGTTTTCAAAATGTAAAGCTGACAACTCAGACCCATACATTGCTCTACTGATGTAGGTATAGGAACACTCCTAAACACACAGGTTATTCACCTGCACAACTGTGCATGTCACGAAAACTACGCACTAAATTACCTCGGACACCACATTAACACCAAATACAGTTGACACCAGTAAGGTAGAGACGAAAATCAAAAAACAACAGTTAAAAACAGCATTTTATTACAACAGAACACACAAAAACACTTCCAACACTAGACATAGGTGACAAAATCTACTTTAAACACAAACCAAACAGCACTTGGGTTCCTGGTATAATATCAGAAAAGGATAGTCTTCCTCGTAGCTATATTATCACTTCTCCTCAAGGATCTTTCCGTAGAAATCGCGAACACATATTGCAACCAACTTCAACCTCTCCTCCGTTGACTGTAGCAGTACCTGAAAATGAAAACGCAATAGAAACCAATTAGATATTATGATGAATATAATTAAGTTTTTATGTACAATGTTAATTATCAGACTTGTATTTTATTTATTTTCATTTCATTTTAATTGATTTTTAACCTTGAATTGTCAAACGTCACAAGTGTCAACGTCAACCATCAGTTGCGTTCCGTTTCAAACTTTTGTAAAAGTTTTCATGGCTTGACTACTTGCGATTGTGTTAATTATTATTAAAAAAAAAAGGAACCGGATTGGATACTTACTTTGTTTTATAAACCAATTGCTGGCCATGGAATCTTGTCAGGATAATTTCCTAAAACTTAAGTAGTGTTAAGTCTTGTTTTTTAAAAGAAGGAAGATGTCAGATAGCATGTCGCATCTAACATTGGCAACACCGACACTTCCTCAATGGCGTCTCGAGCCACATTTTATTTTACATCTGCATCTGAGAATAAAAGACTATTAAAGACAACGGTGTTTACTTAGTATATTACGCCTCTACTCCTTGACAAATACCACAACACATCATCTATGCAAACTCTTTTGATGCATGGTCAAGTATATTATTGTACCATGTTTTGATGTTGTGGAAGTCTCAGTATTGTCATTTGTCTGTAAAAAAAAACAGCACAGAGCATCAAGAAGTCTTTGGTCGAGAGCTTTTCAGGGTGCCGTAGACAAATGGCAAAAAACGTTCATGATCACTAGAAAGAGCAAGCTGTCACTCAAGTGCAAGTTGCGTCTTTACACCGCAGTCATCCGTCCTATCATGACTTACGTTTGTATAGTATTCGCTCATGCCCACCCGCGTCATATCCACACGACCCAGACCTTGCAGAACCGATTCCTCCGTAAGATCACCGGTGCCCCCCCTTACGTCCGTTACGAAAGTCTACACGTAGACCTTAGAATCCCTACCGTTAAGCAGTTCATGAAACGCCTTTCCAAGCGTTACTTCGACACTGCTATCAAGCATAGGAACCCCCTAATCGCATCGGCCGCCCGATACGACCCATCGCGTATATTAGCTCAGTCCAACGTCCACGTCACACCCTAGTTGCCCCCGACGATCCGATCACTATCTTGCAAGAGAGTAGGAAAGATACCAGTACAGTTTGTAGAATACATTCTACACAAATACAGACCGAAAACATTCCGACCTCGCCGCAGAGGTCCGGCGCGTAATCCCCGTTCAATCCCTCCCCGACCCTTGCTCGATCAAGCCCGCGATGCTGAGCCTGTAGTAATAAAACAGTCCCTAAATAAAGACAATCAGATCCAGCCTGTCCCTTTGCTGCCCCCAGCGACGACCTAAGCCGAGGTCCGTACCCCACAGGGGGTGCCCTTAGAGAGCTGTCGCTTAGTTTATTGTCATTTTCGCCCTGGCTGGAGGCCTTAAATTCAAGGCATCCACAGGACTTGCCCGGTTAAGCAGAAGCCAGTCTTATCAGACTGAACTGCGAGATGCCCTACATAAAAAAAAAAGAAAAAAACGGAACCCTTATGGATTCGTCATGTCTGCTTGTCTGTCTGTCCGTCCGTATGTCACAGCCACTATTTTCGGAAACTAAAAGAACTATGCTGTGGAAATTTGGTAAGCAGATGTATTCTGTGAACCGCATTAAGATTTTCAAAAATAGAAAAAAAAACAATACATTTTGGGGGTTCTTGGTACTTAGAACTGAAACTTTAAATGTGTTTTCATTTAACCCATACCTGTGGGGTATCTATGGGTTTATCTTCAAAAATGACATTGAGATATGCGAGACACTTCCAAACAGGTAAAATGTGTATGTTTGTCCCTGTTGCTTCCAAAATAAGATAATGATAAAACAAAAAAATATGTTTGACGTGCATTACTATGTAAACTTCGACCGAAAATTGGTTTGAACGAGATCTAGTAAGTTGTTTTTTTTTAATACGTCATATATCGTAAACCGCAATTTACCTTTCATTCAAACAACTCAAATATAAAATAAAAAAACATGTTACTTGCTGCTACGGAATCCTTCATGGGCGAGCCCGACTCGCACTTGGCCGCTTTTTTTAGTGACTTCAAACCAAACTTTTTGATAGACGGCCCTACAACGTTTGTTTTCTCTAAACAGCTAGTTTGTTCTCTATTATCATCACGAAGTTGTGATTGGGTAGGTTGTCAACGCTCGTCTCTAATTGGCTAAGCAACGCATCGTAACAATGGCGACATTGGCGCTGAAAATGTGACATTTGACGGGCAGCAAGAATTGTCAAAGTAGACGATTTATGTAAGAAAGAGCAATGAAAGATTAGAATATTTTTGATTATGTATATTTATTTCTTTTGCGTGTGATTTAGATGCATAACAACAACAAAAAATAGTGAGGTCAACCGTTTTTTCTGTAATATCGAACATAATTCGAAAATTCAAAGCTATGTTTTGTTAAATGCGTTTACCTAGGCAAGATAGTATTTTACTCGATATGAGCTTACAGCAAATATGTTTCATGTCAATGTTAACAGTTTCAAGTGTTATACCTATTATATTCTTCACCAGTATAGGGACGGACCCTCGTGCAGTATTTCGTAACGTGATTTCTACTAAATCGCACTATCTGTAAGACGCGTTAAGAAATTTCGTTCCAAAAAGTACACGTTTATAATTACAAAACATGGCTCATACGACTATGTATAAAACAAATCTGCGACTAAATTTTGAAGGAATTATGTTTTTCCATATTTTTAATAAATTCATGATTTATAGCTATGATATAATACAAATAATGCTATATGAACTACGGCTGCCTCAAACAATACGGTTTTGATTTATTTTTTCCAGCAGTTCCATGCGTAAACCATGTTTTTATCGAGTGTAAATCTGTCAAAGAAGAAGAGTATTTTTTTAATGTAGCAAAAGGAAACGCTAACATATTTTACTTCAAACTGTAATCATACAACACTAATTTACTTAGTCCATTGGGCATAACACCATCCCCCAAAAACTGGCAAAGTCTCCATGACGTAACGCCGCGTCGCACGCCGCGGGGGACGCTGCGTGCACCGCCGCGTCCGACGCGGCGTCCAACGCTGCATCTCGAGCAAACGCGCGTAAAAACGCTTCTCCGTAAACGCTCTCATACATTGACATATGTTTGAATTTGAAGCGGCCCGCGTCGCTCGACGCGCCGCCCGACGCGCCGCGTCTCTAGAAATGAGCCCTAACACGCTGAGCTAACGAGTCTTGCTTTATTGACGCGAAAATGTTGTCCGCATACCGTCACTACATAATACGGTATTGCGCCATACGCAATACCAAAAACATTGATATAATTATTACGTCTACTTAGTGCCTAGCGTCCAGACTATATTTATTACCAACCTGATGATCTAAATCACAAAATGTTATCTCAGGAACTATCTTTAAAGTTTCCAAACTAAGTACCTACATGTCATCTTGGCTGAGTAGGAACTCAAAAATAGGCTTGAGAACTTTCCTTCCCTTCAGAGCGAATAATTTCTTCAGGTAGAATCGAAAACCAACAAAAATTTGGTAGCCGGAGTTATAACATTATCACGCAAAGTTCATACAAAACCCAAAAAATAATCTCATAAAACCGAAACTGCAATTAAGATTGACTAGTAAAGGATTTGTACCCGACCTCCGATCGGTTGTTTGGACTGTATAGCGGCGCTCTTGCATACTGAGCTACCAAGTCTTGTTGGTTTGACGTGAAAATGTCAACTGCTAAGGTAGATGTGACGTCACGTTTTCTCATTTCCATATATCGCGATACGTAAAGCACTAAATTATTACGTCTACATAGTGCAAAGCGACCAGACTATCCAAAATCTGTAATATGTCAAAAAACACTATCCGATACGAAATAGGGCAAAACGTGTATACAAATTACTTTACTAAATGAAGTTCGAAACATTAAATATTCACGAAAGTTAACATATAAAAGAATTTGAGAATGTGTGCTTTTGTACTTAATTTGCCACCATTTCCCTAAAATCTTACAAACTTTTAAAACTTGAAATGGTTAATCTGATCTAATCACTTTATCAGTTTAAACACACCGCCTGAGATCTGGTGGTAATTTTCATTTTATTTTTAGATGAAAAATGTTTAAAGCTGCCCCGAGTAACGGGTAGATTTGAACATGCCTGGGGTAGTTTTGAATAACAGACTTAAAACACGGATCATTTTTTGGATAAGTGGTCGCCTAGTGGCGCCATCTAGGCGAATGTCATAGCATGCAGGCAATGTTTATTACCAAAGTTATGATCTATATCACAAAATAGTACCTCAGGAACCATCTCATAAGTGTCCCATCTAGATACACGTGTTAGTGGCCGAGTTGGAACTCACTAATATTCTACTAACTAACTATGTCGACCGGTGCAAAAACAGACAAACGGCTCACCTGATCTGACACTGACAGGTCCTGTGAACCCGATGACTTTATGACCGAGTCAATATGCATTAAGTAGAATTTAGGTAATATATTTTGATCTCTTTACTAATTATGCATTATAATAAGAACAAAAGAGTCCCTTTTTAGGAGTAAATATTCCCTTTATGTGGGATAAAATTTCTGCAAGAATTAGGCAGCTAGAGTTATATTAGTATCGCGAAATGTTCATACAAATACCATAAAATAATTTCATCAAAACAAAAAAAAAAGAGTTTGACTCGTGAAGGATTTGAACCTTCGACCTCCGATGCGATGCTTTATATTTGAATAATTTCGGCGCTCTGACATACTGAGCTAACGAGTCTTGTTGATAAAACCCTAAAACAACGACCACTATCATCAGTATGACGTCATGATTACTCATCCATTGAATAACGTCAACAATGGGGTCAAAAGTAACACGCGATAAACAGATATCTGACTTTACCTACGGACAACGAAAAATTAGCAGATAAATATAATCGCCTACGGACAACGGATCATCAGGCGCAAAAGAGCCAACGACTTCATGTGCACACCGAGACACCAGGGTGTCCCACACCAAATTTCGACTTGGTATTTGAACTTAGGACCACTCGCTTAGCAATCACGTCTGTAACCACGTTAACGTGTAATTTTTAATAAGGGGGAACCTGAATTAATGTTTTTTTTTTATATAGTCTAGACGCAAGGCACTAAAGCATTGATTACGTCTACATAGTGCCTTGCGTCCAGACTAAATTTAAAAGGTTCTCCCATATTAAAAATTACACATTAAAAAAACAAAAACTTTAAAAATAACTTTAGCTTCTGAAGTCGGTGACAAAAAATGAAATCAATGAAACAAAGGTCACCGACTAGACGTTATCAATGTTTTTGCTATTGCACCATAATATGTACTAACGGTATTGGGGTGTACAGTCGACATTTTAGCGTCAAATAACAAGACTCGCTAACTCAGTATATCAAGCGCTGATATTATCCTGAATCAAAGCATCGCGCATCGCATCGGAGGTCGGAGGTTCAAATCCTTCACGAGTCGATCTTATTAGCAGTTTTGTTTTTATTTTTATATTTCTTACATTTCAGAATCAACTGATCAAATCCATAGCCCTATTTTTACGTGGTTACAGACGTGATTGCTAAGCGAGTGGTCCTAAGTTCAAATACCAAGTCGAAATTTTCTATTACCACTTCCTGCCGTAGTTTGGACACTGTTGGTGTGGGACACCCTGGTGTCTCGGTATGCACATGAAGTCGTTGGCTCTTTTGCGCCTGATGATCCGTTGTCCGTAGGCGATTATATTTATCTGCTTATTTTTCGTGGTCCGTAGGTAAAGTTAGATATCTGTTTATCGCGTGTTACTTTTGACCCCATTGTTGATGCTATTCAATGGATGAGTAATCATGACGTCATACTGATGATAGTGGTCGTTGTTTTAGCGGTGTAACAACAAGACTCGTTAGCTCAGTATGTCAGAGCGCCGAAATTATTCAAAAAATATAAACCATCGCATCGGAGGTCGAAGGTTCAAATCCTTCACGAGTCAAACTCTTTTTTTTTTGTTTTGATGAAATTATTTTATGGTATTTGTATGAACATTTCGCGATACTAAAATAACTCTAGCTGCCTAATTCTTGCAGTAATTTTATCCCACATAAAGGGAAAATTTACTCATAAAAAGGGACTCTTTTGTTCTTATTATAATGCATAATTAGTAAAAAGATCAAATATTACCTAAATTCTACTTATGCTTATTGACTCGGTCATAAAGTCATCGGGTTCACAGGACCTGTCAGTGTCAGATCAGGTGGGCCATTTGTCTGTTTTTGCACCGGCCGACATAGTTCGAAGAATATTAGTGAGTTCCACCTCGGCATCTAACACGTGTATCTAGATGGGACACTTATGAGATGGTTCCTGAGGTACTATTTTGTGATTTAGATCATCACTTTGGCAATAAACATAGCCTGCATGCTATGACATTCGCCTAGATGGCGCCACTGGGTGACCACTTACCCAAAATATGATCCGTGTTTTAAAGTTAATTAAAAATATAATTACCACGAGATACTACTTAAATCTGTTAAAAAAGTGAATCTTATAGGACAATAACTTTAAAAATAACTTTTAGCTTCTGAAGTTGGTGACCTTTGTTTTATTGATTTAATTTTTTTGTCACCAACTTCAGAAGCTAAAGTTCATTTTTAAAGTTTTAGTTTTTTTTTTAAGTCGGTTTTTTTTTTTTCAAAAAAGTTTTTATTTTTCACTTTTTAGTGGTTCACATGTGCTTGATATACACGGAAAGTGCATACCGTTACAATTACAACAAGCCCAAACACGACTAGGATGCATTGTCTTATTATGGAGTTCCATGACTCTTGGCTTCATCATCAGATCTGATAGTAGAATGTTTCTTATCAAACGCAAATCCTTCACTTGTTGTAGAAAATATCAAAATTGCTGTACGTTATCCTATGAAATTTGAAGAGTTCCCTCGATTCCGCCGAGATTCCATCATCAGATCCCAACTTGGTGGCTGTGGGACCATTCGGAAAGTATACCCTTTCTAACAAAAAAATAATTTTTCAAAGAGTTATGCGCGAACAAAGATAAAAACAAATAGAAACATACGAATTGAGAACCTCTTCCTTTTTTAGAAGTCGGTTAAAAAAATGGCACATCTAATCTCGCGTCACCTGGTTCTGTGAACCCGATGACTGTATGACCGAGTTAGTGAAAGTCGAATTTTCATAAGAATTTTCTACCATCGAGCCCTGCGTCTGATGGGTCCTCGTTGAGTTAGTCTCCCTTTGCATTGGATTATGAGGGTAAAGTTAAAGAGTACACCTGTGTTAGCGCACACCTCGTCCACGGTAATATTTCCTGTCAATTGCTAGTCTTTACTGGCCGCCCTGATTGAAAGCATTGAGACGATTTCATTCAACAATATTTTCCCCGCTGATGGTCCACTGTCCGTACCTAGGTAAAGTTTGATATCTGTATGTCGCGTGTTACTTTTGACCCCATTGTTGATGCTATTCAGAGGATGAGTAATCATGACGTCATACTGATGATAGTGGTCCTTGTTTTAGAGTTGTATCGACAAGACTCGTTAGCTCAGCATGTTAGAGCGCCGATATTATCCAGTTCCTATCATCGCATCGGAGGTCGGAGGTTCAAATCCTTCACGAGTCGAACTCTTTTTTAGTTTTGTTTTGACTAAATTAAATCATTTTTGGGATTTGGTATGAATATTTTGCGAAAATATACCTAATGACTGGCTACCTAGTTCTTGCATTTATTTTAGAGTTATCTACCTTTTCACACTCAGAACATTGAGCATCACAAGAACGCAGAGCTATTGCGTTTTTAATGAGAAAAAGTTGAGTTGGCAAATATAATAGTATTTTGGCTGCGTCCTTGTCCAGGACAGCCAAAAACCTATACAAAATTATAAACATAGGTGTTAAGCGTAGATAGACATAGAATGCCCTGAGGGTGGTATGATCATACTGAGCAAACACTCTATAAACTAATAAAGTAAAAAAACATAAATATATATGTCGCCGCAAGATTTAAGTCTTATGCTAAGGTTTAAACTAATGAATCTCTACTATTAATTCTACTCACTCACTCATTATTCTATTCCATGACAAAATTGATGAAACTGCCATCTCTGCTATGCAGTAAGATATTACAAACATCGCTATCGATAAACATGAAGAGTTAGCGCCATCTATTGGCTTTTATATCAACTCTTTAGTCTTTATCTAGAACTACAGTTACAATTAAGATAAGCAAATGTTTTATGACAATGGGTTTTACCAATTTATTATTGCTCTTTTAAGGCGATTACATGAGCTAAACGCGAGTTTTATAATTACTAAAAGTATATGATATTTACCAGAAAAATATTTGATATTTTTCAGGATATATTTTTAGGTTTTGAAAACATAATACAATTAATTTGGCTCGATAAAAAGAATAATATGCATGCGATCATTCTGATTTTTTGGCAAATAATTCTACAAGCAATATATTAGCATGATACTGTTTCAGTTTTTTAACCGACTTCTAAAAAAGGAGGAGGTTCTCAATTCGGATGTTTCTATTTTTTTTTTTTTTTATGTTTGTTCGGGCATAACTCCGTCGTTTGCCAACCGATTTGGATTTTTTTTTTTGTTGGAAAGGGTATTCTTTCCAAATGGTCCCATAGCCACCAAATCATGATCTGATGATGGAATCTTGGCGAAATCGAGAGAACTCTTCAAATTTTATATGAAAACGTGTTGCGATTTTGGTATTTTCTACAACAAGTGAAGCATTTGCGTTTGATAAGAACCATTCTACCATCAGATCTGATGATGAAGCCAAGAGTCACGGAACTCCATAATGAGACAATGTACCATAGTCGTGTTTGGGCTTGTTATAATTGTAACGGTATGCACTTTCCATGTTTCAAGCACATGTGAACCACTAAAAAGTTGAAAACAAAAACTTTTTTGCAAAAAATAAAACCGACTTCAAAAAAAACAAAAAAGTTAAAAATAACTTTAGCTTCTGAAGTCGGTGACAAAAAAACTAAATCAATCAAATAAAGGTCACCGACTTCAGAAGCTAAAGTTATTTTTTACTTTTTTGTTTTTTTTGAAGTCGGTTTTATTTTTTGTTATATTGTTTGTAAGTTTTAATGAACCTACGATGTAATGAATTACTGTATTGGGTGTGTGTATTCCTTCCACCCACTCAAGGAAAAACGCGTTGGCTCCAGCTTACGATGAGTAAAACAATTGAATAAATAAGTAATTGTTATTGAATTTGTGCAAATGAGAAATGCAATACGGATTAAAAGAGTTTCCTGGTTTGTTCTTCTCCTTATTGATAATATTTGCGAACGAACTGCTCATCTCAGAATGTTTATTAGTGACTGCACCTAAATGGTTCAAGAGAAATAAACGTTTGAAGTTTGAGTCAAGTGTTGTGTGTGATTTTAACTACCCATCCACCTAATCACCAATGAAGAATCGTATCGCACGGCGATGTGATGGCTAGAGACTGAAAGATAATATGGCGGCGGATGGCGCCAATATTCCTGTTCCTCCATGTTTTCCCTGATGTGACATATATAATCGCCTACGGACAACGGATCATCAGCAAGTAGAGTTGTATTTAATCGTCCTGACGCTTCCAATCATGGTGGCCAGTAGAGACCAGCAATCGACACAAGGAATATTACAGTGCACGTGTGTTATACGGAACAAAAGTACCTTTATTAATGCAAATAGAACATTTTACTGAATGAAGAACTGCGTTGAAAGAAATAATTAAATAATGGCTTGCCTGAACGGGAAATCTAACACGTCGATAGTGTAACTTTGGTAATTAATGTATATCTGGACGCTGCACTAGTGCAGTCATATTAAGGATTCACCTCGATGTGAGAGATAATAAGCTGTAAAATCGTAATTACCTTCATTTTGGTGTTGTAAAAATGGTCTCAAATATCTTAAAAAATCTCGTGTCTGAACCGTAATTTTCGCTCCTCTAAGTATATCAAAAACGGTTGGGCATTAAAATTATTTTTAAATTTCTTATCTCGGCTTGTTATCCTTTATTCCGAGCCCGAGGTAGACTCCTTATTTTAGAAATGAGAAATACTGACGTCACATCTAGCTAAGCGGTCGACATTTTCGCAACAAGTTAACAAGACTCGTTAGCTCAGTATGTCAGAGCGCCGATATTATCCAAATACAAAGCATCCCTTCGGAGGTTGGAGGTTCAAATCCTCCACGAGTCAAACTCTTTTTTTCTTTGTTTGATGAAATTATTTTTGTGGTCATTGCATGAGCATTGTGCGATAATATAACTCTAGCTGGATTTTTGCAGTAATTTTATTCCACATGAAGGGGAGGTTGACTCTTAAAGAAGGACTCCTCTGTTCTTCTTATTATAATGCTTAATTGATAAAAAGTTCATATTTCAGTTAATTCTAATTTGCTCATTGACTCGGTCGTAAAGTCATCGGGTTCACAGGACAGTTGCACCAGGCAGCGGCAGATCAGGTGGGACATTGTCTGTTCTCGCACCGGTCGACATAGTTTGAACTATACAGGCTGTATTTCACCTCATCACGAAGCCGTTAACCAAGCATTCTGTACATCAAACAAAGTAACTTTACGCAAAAAATATTGCTGGGAAACAACTTTTTTTTTGAGGTTATAAATCATGTTTTGTGGTCAAACTCAATGTAACGCACTCAAAACATTGTGTTGATGGATGGATTGAATAGCACGGGAGTCGTAGAGATATTTAACGTAAAAATCATGCGATGAAAGGTGGTATTTAAAAAAAAACTGGTCAGAAGCTTGCAACTTTGACCCCTAATATAACTAGAAGGTTCCCAGGTATAGTGTGGAACAAAAACATGATCAGAATGATGAGAAGAACAAGTGCCTTTCGTATTCGTTAAGAGGTGTTTGACACCTTTATTAATGAGTTCCAACTCGGCCACTACAACGTGTGCCCTGGTGGAAACTGTTATGCGATGGTTCCTGAGATAACATTTCATCATTCCATCATTCTCATCATTTCAACAGTTACAGATCATCACTTTGGGTATACTTATAGCTTGGATCCTATGTTCTATGAAGATTTCAATGTTTTTGATATTGCGCCATATTATGTAGTAACGTCATAAACGTATACGGTCGACATTTTCGCCTCAACATAACAAGACTCGTTAGCTCAGTATGTCAGAGCGCCGATATTATCCTGAAACAAAGCATTGCATCGGAGGTCGGAGGTTCGAATCCTTCACGAGTCGACCTTTTTAGCAGTATTTTTTATGTTTCTTAGAATTTTGAAACAACTGCCCAATGCAATAGCCCTATTATATTTTTGTGGTCACTAACTTGTTTGCTGCGAGTGTACTCCAGATTTCAAATATAAGACTGCATATTTCCATTACCGATTTCTCCCGCAGTTCACACTGTTTGTGTGAGACACACCCATGTCTCGGTGTACAACTTTAGTCGCTAGCACTTTTGTGACTGACGGCACTCTGTTATGCCATTGTAAATTACTGTTATTAGTTAGTTCCTGAAATATCATTTTTGTAATTCAGATTATAACTTTATAACCATACACCCAGCCGGGCAACTGGCTGGATGAGGCTGAAGCGAGCCTAGAAGACTAAATATCTTCTAAAATGCCTCGAGTGAGGAGGAGCAACAAGTATGAAAGCAAATTTGAAAGAGAACTATTATCTGCCGCAACACCAGCATCGTCCACACAAAAAAAGCTGGTCCAACAGGCTTTTCACCCTGGCCTCTTTATAAACAGACAGAGGTCCAACTCATTAGGAAGTTTCCCTAATCAACAAATAGAACCAGGAAACAATGAAAAATCAACAGAACCTTGTCCACCACCGTGGCAGCGAATCCCTGCCATGCGAGGAGCCAAAAGAAAAAAGACAGCACAGACGCCCTCACCTCCTCCCAAAATTGAAACCAGCAATAGATACAGTGACTTACCTATAGACCTAACCAAAGAAGAACCTAAACAAAAGAAACCGAGCAAACCGCCTCCTATCATACTTTATGGAATCGATGACGTCAATAAATTAACAGAGCTCCTACTAACAACCATTGAAAGAGACACATTCACGTACAAAATTGTAAACAGAAACCAGTTGCGCATCAACTGTGGCGACGTTGCAGTTCATAAGAAACTTATAACACTAATTCGCGAAATTGGACTCATTGGACACACCTTCAACCGAAAAGAGGATAGATGCTTCAGAATTGTAATTCGTAACCTTCATCCTTCAACACCCCTTGAAGTTATAAGAGAAGAAATCGAAAAGACTGGAAATATTGTCACAGGAGAGATTATAAATGCAAAATATGGACCAGAAAAGAAGCCAACGTCGACATTTTTCGTGAATCTTATGCCAAATGCCCAAAACAAAGCTGCAAAAGACCTCAAGTACATATATAATCAAGTAGTAGTTATAGAAGATCCCAGGAAGAGACGAAGCATAGTCCAATGTCAGCGTTGCCAGCAGTATGGGCACTCGAAGAACCACTGCATGAGGCCATTTCGATGTGTCAAATGCACAGAGTCTCACAAAACTTCGGACTGCCCCAAACGGGATCGAAACACCCCAGCCCAATGTGTGCTCTGCAATGGCGCGCACCCGGCAAACTATAAAGGATGCCAGGTATATAAAGAAATTTCGGCAAGGAAAGCTACCAATGCTTATAAATTCAGAAGTGGAAAGAATAAAGAGCAAACACACGATCAAATAAAGGGACAAGACAAACCCAAAACTGCCTACAAACCAGGAGACATGAGAAATCAGCAAACATCGTATTCTGATGCAGTGAAATACACAGAACACAGTAACAAAGACGACTGCAAGTGGAGTTCTACAACATTGAGTCCGTCACTAGAAAACATACTTCTCAAGCAATCAGAGAAGTTTGAGATAATCTTACAACAAATGGGTACCCTAATGGGGCTCATATCAACCCTTGTAGACAAGCTCTCAAAATAGGTCTCCGTATTATGGCTTGGAACATAAATGGATTAACTCCTAACCAAAATGAAATCATACCACTAATGGCAGAACACAAAGTTGATATTCTATTGATATCTGAAGCACACTGCACTAAAAACAGCTGCATTAAAATACCTAGATGCTTCACCTATATCACTACACATCCAGATGGTACAGGACATGCGGGCACTGCTATCATTGTTCGTAGCAATGTAAAACACCATGTACTGCCTAGTTATCAAACCAATCACTTGCAGGCCACTGTTATCGCAGTAGAAGATGAATGTGGGCATTTTAATGTGGCGGCAGTCTACTGCCCACCACGACATACAATAGACTCCATCAAGTTTTCTCATTTTTTCAAACAACTTGGGGGACGTTTCATCGCGGGTGGTGATTGGAATTCCAAACACCTTCATTGGGGCTCCAGGCTAATCACGACGCGCGGAAGACAGCTGAAGACATGCATAGATGAAAACAACCTAATGATACTGACGACTGCGGAACCTACCTACTGGCCGGCAGACCATCAAAAATCCCAGATCTGCTAGATTTCTTTGTAATCAAGGGACTCTCTCGGCACTACTTTAAAACTGAATCATGTCTTGACACCTGTTCTGATCATACGCCAGTAATACTAACCACTAGTGCTACTGTTATTGAGACTGAAATGCCACAATCGCTGTATAATCATTACACGGATTGGGAATCCTTCAGAGAATTTCTGGAAGAAAACATCCAGCTAAATATAAGGCTGAAAACCACTGAAGATATTGACATTGCCCTAAAAAACTTTACTAACACAGTTCAGGAAGCCTGTTGGAGAAATACACCAGATATCAGACATAAAGGAAACTCTACTAACCTCACACTACTGATCAAGCTTAAAATCCTAGAAAAGAGAAGGTTACGCAAGAATTGGCACCAGACTCGACTATCTTCAGACAAAGCCCTTTTGAATAAGGCGATAGTAGAACTCAAAACACTAATTCAAAAGACTACCGATGACACCCTCCAACTTAAACTAGAGTCCCTTACTGCAACGAAAGAAAGCAACTACTCGTTATGGAAATTCACCAAAGCCTATGACAGGCCTCATGAACAAAAACCCCCAATAAAAGATGATGACAAGTGGGCTAAAACAGGCCAAGAAAAGGCAGACATCTTTGCAAAACACTTGTCACAGGTCTTCAAACCAAATGATGAAACTGACGACAGGGATGTAGAAAGTCACGTTAATTCTATTTCAAAAGAAGACTTTCAACTTTGTCTCCCACCAAAACCAGTTACACCCCAAGAGGTCCAAAAGACTATAAGATGCCTTGACAATAAAAAAGCACCAGGCTATGATTTGATCACGAAGGAAGTACTGAGAGAACTGCCACGCAAAGGCATAATTATGCTAACAATCTTGTTGAACTCCATGCTAAGATTGCAATATTTTCCTGACCAATGGAAGATCTCAGAAATTGTAATGATTCACAAACACGGGAAACCTGCCCAAGAAAAAACGTCATATAGACCAATAAGCCTTTTGCCGACAATGTCCAAAATATTTGAAAAAGTGCTGCTGCATAGGATGGCTCCAATACTTAAAGAGAGAAACGTACTACCTGACCATCAGTTTGGCTTCAGGAAACAACACGGAACAGTAGAACAAATACACCGGGTCTGTGAACACATAAGAAAAACACTGGAACAAAAGAAATATTGCTCCTCAGTGTTTCTGGACATCCAGCAGGCTTTTGACAAGGTGTGGCATAAGGGCCTCCTAAGCAAGATCAAACAGCATCTGCCCCACCCGTTCTTTAGCATTCTGAACTCTTACCTCACAGATAGACTTTTCTACGTAAAAGAATCAGGTAATACCTCAGCCCTTCACAGAATTGAAGCTGGTGTGCCTCAGGGTTCTGTCCTGGGGCCAATTCTTTACATATTGTACACAGCTGACTTACCGACGGAACCTGGAGTTGTTGTAGCAACATTCGCAGATGATACGGCTATATTGTCTAGCCACACAAACCCAGAAGTTGCATCAAGTCTTCTGCAAAGTGGACTTAACAAAATACACACTTGGATGAAAAGGTGGAAACTAAAGGCCTGTGCTGCAAAGTCTGTCCAAGTTACCTACACACTCAGAAAGGAGGACTGCCCACCGGTCAAACTAGGAGATACCACCCTACCACACAGAAGTTGTGTAAAATACCTGGGAATGCATTTGGACCGTCGATTGACCTGGCAACAACATATCAGAGCCAAGAAAAACGAACTCATATATAGATTAAAAAATCTTCACTGGTTACTGGGCCGTAACTCCAAACTATCACTAGATAACAAGCTCCTAATATACAAAGTAGTATTGAAGCCCGTATGGATGTATGGGATACAGCTTTGGGGAAGCGCAAGTAACTCCAGTATAGCCATCTTGCAGCGTCAACAAAATAAAATACTACGCACAATAGCCAATGTCTCATGGTTTACTACAAACGCTGAAATCCACCAACAACTAGTCATTCCCACAGTTGCTGAGGAGATTCGGAGTGTAGCAGGGAAATATAAAGAACGACTAGCCATCCACCCAAATGAGCTAGCCCGTCAGTTGACACAACGAGACTACGTGCTCCGCTTGAAGCGCCACAATATCATGGCACTAGAAGACCGGCAGTAAAGCCGTAACACCTGCGAGTAGATGGCATCACTGGAAGCCACACTCTACACTACAAGCAACACGGAACTCATCCGCTCATAGTCTGAGGACTGATTGCAGATAATAATTAGAAGAAAAAAAAAAAAAAAAAAGATTATAACTTTGAAAAAAATCGTGTATGAACCGTGAGAGTTGTTGAAGAAGATTTTATTTATCTAATTCGTTTAGGATTACATGAAAAACAATACCCCGATATAAAATAAATAAAATGAACTAAATTGTGGAAATATACATGACACCACAGTGATACTGGCAGTGACAATTCAGTCTCTTATTAGGTAGCATAAAAAAAAAATGAATAAAACCCCCGACACAGTTTACTAAAAGTTGAATAGAAAATAATTCGTCGATTCGCCATTTTGTGGTGGCGGCCATATTTGATGTATTCTTTATCATAATGCATAGTATTCAACTAGTCAAGACCTTTCATTTGATACCCATTTTGAGGGAGTTGTTGAATAAATAGTAGTAAATGTAAATGACGCGGTGTTCCTGTTCAACAAAATATTAACGGACACCATTAACAAACACACGGAAAAAATCAAAATTAGCCGCTCTAAGTTTAACTTGAAGCCATGGGTCACTCCCGGCTTGATACGGTGCATGCGCCATCGAGACACGCTGCATGCTCAAGTGAAGGCGCAACCATCAGACCTACAGTTAAAAGCCGTTTATACACGATATAGAAACCACTGTAACGTCATCCTTCATAAACGCAGGGTAGAGCATGAGAGTAAAGAGTTAGAGAATCACAGTGACCAACCCAAAAAGCTCTGGCGAGTTATTAAAGACATTTGCGAATTTCCTAAAAAAATTAACGATAATCAGGAACTCTTAAAGTCTGCAGGGAATAGCACATCATCCATTAACTCTTGCAACAGTCATTTCGTATCGGTAGGTAAGAGCTTGGCACTCAATATCTTAAACAAACTCCATACTACAGAGAGCAAACTCCGCAATGATGCCACTCTTGCAGACCGACCCAGGGACTCCCTGTTCTTTCACCCAACAGATAACTATGAAATTGACAGTCTCATTTCCGATTTGAAAGACGACAGCGCACCTGGATCTGACGGGATCCGTCCATTCCTTCTCAAGCATATCAAACCATTTGTTTTAAACCCCCTAACGCATATATGTAATTTGAGCATGTCAACGGGTATATTTCCTAAGTCCTGGAAGGTCGCCGCTGTAACGCCGATTCACAAGAAGGGCGAAAAAGACTGCCCTGACAACTACAGGCCTATCTCTCTACTTTGTGTACTGTCAAAGATCTTAGAGAAGCTCGTTAACAACCGTGTCATCAGTTTTCTCGAAAAACACGGCCTATTGTCCGGACGCCAGTACGGCTTTAGACGCGGGAAGTCCACAGAGCAAGCTGTAGGGCTTTTAACTGACATTGTCTCTTCAAAGGTTGATCAGGGGAAACGGGCTATTGGTGTCTTTCTTGACCTAGCCAAGGCATTTGACACAGTTTCCATTCAAATACTATTAAAAAAGCTAGATCGCCTTGGCGTAAGAGGCGTCGCTTGGGACTGGTTTAGAAGCTATTTAATGGGTAGACAGCAGTATGTTGTGATCGGGGACAATGTTAGTGAAAGCCTTCCAGTAACTTTTGGGGTCCCACAGGGAAGTGTCCTCGGGCCGACATTGTTCACCATGTACATGGATGACATATTGAGGCTAACGATCCCACGGTCAGATATGATTTGTTACGCAGATGACACAGCCATCATATTTCACGGAGACACATGGGCGGACGCCACAGACGCTGTAGAAAATGGCATGCGTACTATATCTGACTGGCTCGATAGAAATCTCTTGACCCTAAACGTTGAAAAAACTAATTTTATAACGTTTTCCACCACTCGTTCTTGCTGTCCGGAGATCGATCATATCAAAGTCCATAAAATCCACTGTCATGCCACAAATTGCTGCTGTAATGGTATAGCCAGAGTCAAATCAACGAAATATTTGGGTGTCACTATTGATCAGAATTTGTCTTTTAAGGAACATATCTCGTCACTCTCTAAAAAAATCCGTAAGTTCATTTATCTATTTAAATCCCTACGTGCCAGTGCCCCTAAAGACATATGCAGAAAAGTTTACTTAGCACTCTGTCAATCGCTACTGCAGTACTGTGTAGGCGTCTGGGGTAGCGCGGCCAAGTCCTATTTGCTTGAACTTGAACGTGCTCAACGGGCTGTTCTTAAAGTTTTCCTTGGAAAACCGCGTCGTTATTCAACAGATGATCTATACAAAGAGGCAGGAGTCTTGCGTGTCCGACAGCTTTATATCCAAAAGTCTCTTCTTAAACTGATCGCTGCGTCGGGAAGACAATTCACATACTTCCAAAGAGGTAGGATAGGAGCTGACAGACTACCAATCCCAAGAGTTAGAACGGTATTTGCCTCGCGATTTTCACTCTTTCTCCCTATTCGAATCTTTAACTCTGTCAATAAATCCACACTAAAGATCCCTGGGAATGTACTCGAAGCCAAGATTACTATTAAGACATGGCTTCAGGACCTGACCTATGATGAGACAGAAAATCTCTTGTGCCCCTTGAAATAACTAGTACACACACACACACACACACACACACACACACTCACACTCACACACGCACTCACGCACACCCACACACGCACAGTCAATCTTGCACACATACCTGCCAATGTGCCATCATGTTTGCAATGATGATTGATTTGAATTTGTGATTTGGATGATTTTAGTTTTAGTTTGATTTATTGAATGAATTATGATTTTAATGTTTTTAGTTTTAGTTTGATTGATTTATTGAATGAATTTATGATTTTAATGTTTTTATTTTTAGTTTGATTGATTTATTGAATGAATTTATGATTTTAATGTATTTCTTTTTTTTGAATCGAATTCGAATGATGAATTTTAATTTTAATTAATAATGGTGATTGAACTTATGACTTTAGACCGTTTTGTATGTTCATCTTCGCTTTTATTTTATTTTATATTCATTTATTTATTTAGATAGGTTGATATTATAAAATTATAAGATTGTTATTTTTAGGTAGGTACTTATATATATTTTCTTTATTTATTTATTTATAATTTTCAATTTAACTGTTACCTGTGTCCTGTTGTGCTGCGTCACGCTGAAGAGTCACTTACACAATCTGCCTTTACTGTCTGAATTGGGCCACCAAGATACAGGCTGTGCCTAGTTTGGGGCCCACGGTTTCTTCTAGTAACCCCTTTTAGTATGCTCATTGTTTTGGTTTTCTTGCTTGTATAATTTGTAACTTGTGTGTGTCAATAAATTGATTTATTTATTTATTTATTTATTTAAATATGTAATCCGCCACTTAGTGGCGGCGGCCATCTTGAAATGATTTTAAACAAACATTTACATGTTAACAGTCCGGACTAATTCACCTTTCAAACAAAAACAAACAAAATCCAAATCGGTTCATCCGTTCGGGCGCTACGATGCCACAGACACACACACACACACCGACACGTCCAACTTTTAGCACCCCGTCGTTTTTCCGTCGACGACGGTTAACAATATTGCCGATTAAACCTACGAAGCCACTTGTAATACTACTAATGTGACACTAATGCCGAAGATGTGTAAATGAAAAATAATTCGTTAGGTAATGGCGAATTAATGAATTATTTTGCTATTCAACTTTTAGTGCATTGTGTAGGGGGTTTTATAAATTTTCAATTAAATTGTTCTGTGCTACTCAATAGGAGACTCTATTGTCATCGCCAGTATCACTGTGGTGTCATGTACATTTCCACAATTTAGTTCAATTTATTTAATGTATATCGGGGTAATTTTTTTCTTGTAATCCTAAACGTGTTAGATAAATGAAATCTTCTTCTAAAACTCTCACGGTTTATACTGTATAGTTTTTTAACATAATGTTTTTATTACCAAAGTGATGACTTAAACAATGAATTCTTATTTCAGGAACTAACTATTCAAAGTAATTTACAATGGCACAACGGAGTGCCGTCAGGCGCAAAAGTGCTAGCGACTAAAGATGTACACCGAGACATGGGTGTGTCCCACACAAACAGTGTGAACTGCGGGAGAAATCGGTAATGGAAAAAGCAATCTTATATTTGAAATCTGGAGTACACTCGCAGCAGTCAAGTTAGTGACCACAAAAATATGATAGGGCTATTGCATTGGGCAGTTGTTTCAAAATTATAAGATACAAAAAAAAACTGCTAAAAAGTTAAAAAATCCATGATTCTCATCATTTCAACAGTTACAGATCATCACTTTGGGTATACATATATATAGCTTAGATCCTATGTTCTATGAAGATTTCAACGTTTTTTGTATTGCGCCATATTATGTAGTAACGGTGTTCAGATATACGGTCGACATTTTCGCCTCAAACCAACAAGACTCGTTAGCTCAGAATGTCAGAGCGCCGATATTATCCTGAATCAAAGCATTGCATCGGAGGTCGGAGATTCAAATCCTTCACGAGTTGATCTTTTGTAGTTTTGTTTTCATGAAATCATTTTTGTGGGGTTTCTATGAAGATTGCATGATAATATTATTACTCCAGTTACCAGTTCTTGCAGGTATTTTGTTCTACTTGAAGATAATATTTAATCTAAAGAGGGAAGTCCTGAAACCTTTTTTTAGTTCCAACTCAGCCACCATGACATGTACTTAGTTCGGAAACTTATAAGATGGTTCCTGAGATAACATTTTGTGATTTAGATCAGGTTGATAATAAATGTAAAAATAATATTATGCTTTTGTGAAATAAAGACGATATTGCGTATTCTGAAATAACAAAGTACCAAGTTTTAACAAAAATTACACATTCTATTCAGAGTAACTTACCTGAAATAACAAGGTTCGTTAATACTGTATGCTTCCTTTTATGTACTCAGGACTATATTAACTCTGACACGTTTTTCTGAATAACTTATCTTAATAAAAAGTTCTATCAATAATGGCAGTGATCGGAATAGGTAGAGCTATTTAGGTTCGTTGTCGGCAAACGTTGATGTAAATATGGATATACCACGGGATTCCGAATGAAACTACGGGATTTGTTTAAATACGTGAATTATTGTTGACGCGTATTGATTATTTTAATTAATATTTTATTGTAAATACAAATTGTTCTATTTGTTTAAGAAACAACTAATTTGTATGGTAATATGTTTATGTACCTACAACTTAAGAATAAGAATGTTTAAATTATCGTTGATTCTTAAATAATAAATTGACGTGAAAAACATTTTTGTGGTTCAATGAATCAAGTTTATCTATTAGTTATATTATCCTTAATTCCGTCTTTCTTATATTTACCCGTCAGATAGAAAGTATCATATAATCTTTCATTAGTCCTGAAAGCGAGAATAGTTTTTTTTAATGATTTTACTACCTCCTTTAAAACCAAGTCCAGGGACTCATGGAGTATCTTTATTATTCTAACCTATGGCAAGTACATAAGACAGCTTTACCTATTCCGATCTGTTATAACGACAGACAGTGTCACTGACATGACATATGTTAGAGACCAATAGATAATAAATCCGTAAAGAAAAAAAACGTAGTGATACTCTTTACATAACTATAGTCTGGGCGCTATGTACTATGTAGACGTAATTAATGTTTTTGGTACGAGTATTGTTACTTACTCATGTGCACCGTATTATGTACTAACGATTGGGGTATACGATCAACATTTTCACGTCAGTAAAATAAGACTCGTTAGCTCAGCATGTCAGAGCGCCGATATTATCCTGAAACAAAGCATCGCATCGGAGGTCGGAGGTTCGAATCCTTCACGAGTCGTTCTTTTTAGCAGTTGTAATTTTTATTTTACGTTTCATGTCTTTTTGAATTATTTGCATTATTTTCGTGATCACAGACGTTAGAGGTAATTGTGTGGTCCTGACTTCAAATACCAAGTCGGGATTTTCTATAACCAATTGCTGCCGTGGTTTGGACACTGTTGGTTTGGGACACCCTGTGTCTCGATGTGCACGTTCAGTCGTTAGCCATCCTGCACCTGCCCCTGTTGTGTCAGTCTGCCTTCCCCTTTTAAGTTGAAGATAAAGGTATAGAGGTACACCTGCGTATGCGCACACTTCGTGCACTGTAATATGTCCTGCGTCACTCGCTAGTCTCTACTGGCCGTCATGATTGGAATGATCAATCAGGACGATAAAACAGGATGTATAAAATCTCTTAAAAATGCAGAAAGGCTTGCTTGTTTTTCCCGTCATTGCGATCATTTTTATCCCATAACTGGGAGCCTTCTAGTTACAGAGATATTTGGGGTCTAAGGTCTAACTCATTGATAACTTTTTTAAACCGATTTCTAAAAACTTTTTTGCAAAAAACATAACCGACTTCACACAAAAAAAGTGAAAAATAAAAACTTTTTTGCACCTGGTGACATTTGTCTGATTGATTTAGCTTTTTCGTCACCGACTTCTGAAGCTAAAGTTATTTTTCACTTTTTGGTGTGAAGTCAGTTATATTTTTGCTTAAAACTTTTTTGCCAAAAAGATTTTATTTTTCACTTTTTAGTGCTTCATATGTGCTTACCCTTTCACAGCGCAACGGCGTAATTTTTTGTTATAAACTGGTGTAAACAATAGTTAGACATGATTTTTATCTGCGATATAATCGCTCAACTTGTAATATGCTTGCTTACATAGTGTGCGTTTAATGCATATTTTATTAAATTTCGTCTCATTCAGTTCAAGAATACTTTGGAATTTTATTATAACATCCTTAAACAGTACCCCATGAAACATTAGTCTACTTTAGTGAGTCTACTTTAGCGAGTCTAAAGCCTGGCTGAACTCGTAAGTCCCTATTTCTAGTTCTATAATTTTGTCTGTCGCCTCTTTTACTGAATAAATGCATATTTTTCTGACATACAGTTAATAGCTTTTCATCAAATAATTTTTTTAAAGCGAAATATCCGTTTTGGTCGCTGTTTTTCATGCTCTACATTGTTTTTAGAGTATCAAATTTAACTTATATTTTTCTTGATTTTTAAATGAGTAGATTCCTTAAATATTCAGCTTACCCCTGCTTAAGTTGGTCTAGTACTTGTAGTTTGTGATCTTTAAATCGAAAAATCAAAAGACCAAGAGTGTTCACCAATTTCACTTCTAAAAAACCGACTTCTAAAAACACAAAAAAGTGAAAAATTGTTTGTCTTCAGAAGTTGGTGACAAAAAAACTAAAGCAATAGCTGTATGTAGCTGAAGGTACTCGACCCTCGCACTATTCAATCCATCCATCAGCTCAATGTGTTGGGTGCGTTATACCTATTTAGTTCTACCACAAAACATAATTTTTCACCCCAAAAAGAGTCGTTTCCCAGCAATACCTTTTGCGTAAAGTTACTTAGTTTGATGGACAGAATGCTTGGTTGACGGCTTCATGATGAGGTTGTTTACACCCTGTAAGCAACTTTACCTGCTGATGTTCCATTGTCCGTAGGTAAAGTTGGATATCTGTGTATCGCATGTTACTTTTGACCCCATTGTTGCTGCTATTCAGAGGATGAGTAATCATGACGTCATACTGATGATAATGGTCATTGTTTTAGGGGTGTATCAACAAGACTCGTTAGCTCAGTATGTCAGAGCGCCGATATTATTCAAATATAAAGCATCGCATCGGAGGTCGGAGGTTCAAATCCTTCACGAGTCAAATTCGTTCGTTTCGTCTTTTGGAGCGCATCAACTCTTCAGAGCCTATGCCCAAACGGAAGCGAGTAGGTTTAAAATATCAAGAACGTATTTCTCGGCACATAACGAAGAAAGAGGAAATGGATTTAAAAAAATAAAAAATAGAAGAGTATTTTTCATTTACATAAAATATACTTTTTTATGTATTTTGGAGTTCTTATATTTGTCCCTACTTCTCAAATAATATTATAAATGCGTGAGTAACTCTGTCAGTCTGTCTTTATGTCTGTCTGCCTTTATATCTGTTTGTCTTTCTGTCTGTCTGTAGGTCTTTGTGTCTGTCTGTAAACCACTGAACCGATTATATGAAATTTAGTACACAGACTAGAGCTTGGCAAATTAAAGTCGGTTAAAAAGTAGTCTATGTCCTATAGGCTACTTTTTAACCGGCTTTAAAAATATATAAAATAATATTTATATATAGCTGATCCCAACGACTTCGTCTGCGTAACTTTCCTGTGTGAACATTCTCCTGACAAAAAAAAATACAACAAAAAAGAATTAGCAAAATCGGTCCAGACGTAATAGGGATTCATTTATATTTTAAAAAAAATGTTTATTAACTCGGGAACCTCCTCAGTTAATTATGCGCTATGTCTAAAGTACGTTAGCAAAAAGTTCATGGGCGAAACGTACTCTGCCAAAAGATTCTGTTGTTTAAACATTCACTGACGTATCGTTGTGTTGGCGAACAGTTCATGGGCCAAACGTTCTTTGGGTGAAAAGTTAATGGTTAAAAGATTCTGTTGCCTAACCGTTCATGGAACAATCGACTGTTGGTGAATCGTTTCAGAATCCCATTTTTTCGAAGTATAGAAGAAGTTAGAAGTATATTCGTGAGTTCCAAATCGGTCACTACAACATGTGCCCAGGTGGAAACTGTTATAAGATTTTGAGATTCATATCATCATTTTGGTTTGATTGCTAAGCATGTGGTCCTTTTTTTGCGGTTGGGAAATCATCGAATAACTCCTCCGTTCTGGGCGGAGCGGGAGGGAGTGTCAGACTTTACTAACTAAACCCATCCATTTACCTGCTTAGCCCTTTGTGTTCCGGGGCCACGGTATCTCTTTCGTTCAGTCCCGCAGCCCTAGCAGGTAGCGTGTGGTCCTGAGTTTCTTATAATTTTGAATCAACTGCACAATTTAATAGCCCCATATTTTCGTGGTCACTAAATTGACTGCTGCGAGTGTACACAAGATTTCAAATACCAGATTGCGTTTTTCCATTACCGATTACTCCCGCAAATCACACTGTTTGTGTGGGACACACCCATGTCTCGGTATGCATCTTTAGTCATTTACATTTTGAATTTATTT
The DNA here is from genome assembly GCA_916618015.1 of Xestia c-nigrum. Taxonomy (NCBI): domain Eukaryota; kingdom Metazoa; phylum Arthropoda; class Insecta; order Lepidoptera; family Noctuidae; genus Xestia; species Xestia c-nigrum. Next base: position 2,611,333 of record OU745245.1, on the reverse strand, counting down.
GTTCTATTCTACTCAATAAGAGACTTGATTGTCACCGCCACCGGCTTCTTCAAGCATAGTTGGTTTAAAGTTCATAATAATATGTCAATAATGTTACCTACATTCTACTTTGCTCACTAACTCGGTCATATAGTCATCGGGTTCACAGGACCAGGCGGCGAGCCGCCAGATCAGGTGGGGGCCATTGCCTGTATTTTCACCAGCTGACTTATTCAAAACATCACTTTGGCAATAAATATAGCCTGCATTTTTTCGTGAAGATGTAAGATGTAAGGGTGTAACAACAAAACTTGTTAGCTCAGTATGTCAGAGCGCCGATATTATTCAAATACAAAGCATCGCATCGGAGGTCGGAGGTTCAAATCCTTCACGAGTCAAATTCGTTTTATTTTTATTTTAACGAAATTGGTTTTGATGTTATTTTATGAACGTTCTAATTCTTTTTTTTGTGTTTTCATGAAAAATATTGTTGGTCATTGTATGAACATTTCGCGATAATATTATAACTGTAGCTGCCTAATTCTTTCAGTAATTTTATCCACATGAAGAGAATGTTGACTATTTAAGAGAGACTCCTCTTTTCTTCTTCATGAATAGTTGGTTTAAAGTCCATATGTCAATCAAGGTGCTTATATTCTTCTAACTCGGTCATAAAGTCTTGACAAGACAGACAGACAGAATAAGACAGACTTGATTGTCACCGCCACCGGCTTCTTCAAGCATAGTTGGTTTAAAGTTCATAATAATATGTCAATAATGTTACCTACATTCTACTTTGCTCACTAACTCGGTCATATAGTCATCGGGTTCACAGGACCAGGCAACGAGCCACCAGATCAGGTGGGGGCCATTGCCTGTATTTTCACCAGCTGACTTATTTATACCTATATTAGTGAGTTCCAACTCGGCCACTTATACAACTTGTGCACTGTTGGGACACTTATTAGAAGTTCCTGAAATTTTTTGTGATTCAAAACATCAGTTTGGTAATAAATATAGCCTGCATTTTCAATAAAGATGTAAACGTTTCAATTTTTTTGGTATTGCGCCATATTTTGTAATGGTATACAGCTATACGGTCGCCTTTTTCGCTACAATATAACAAGACTCGTTAGCTCAGTATGCCAGAGCGCCGATATTATCCTGAAACAAAGCATTGCATCGGAGGTCGGAGGTTCGAATCCTTCACGAGTCGACCTTTTTAGCAGTTTCTTTTTATGTTTCTTAGAATTTTGAAACAACTGCCCAATGCACGCATGCTGCGTTATTATATTTTTGTGGTCACTAACTTGACTGCTGCGAGTGTACTCTAGATTTCAAATTTAAGATTGCGTTTTTCCATTACCGATTTCTCCCGCAGTTCACACTGTTTGTGTGAGACACACCCATGTCTCGGTGTACATCTTTAGTCGCTAGCACTTTTGTGACTGACGGCACTCTGTTGTGCCATTGTAAATTACTGTTATTAGTTAGTTCCTGAAATAACATTTTGTAATTCAAATAATAACTTTGGAAATAAATACAATATTTAAAAAAATCGTGTATGAACCGTGAGAGTTGTTGAAGAAGATTTTATTTATCTAATCCGTTTAGGATTACTAGAAAAACAATACCCCGATATAAAATAAATAAAATGAACTAAACTATGGAAATATACATGACACCACAGTGATACTAGCGGTGACAATCCAGTCTCTTATTGAGTAGCATAAAACAAATAAATTAAAAATGTATGAAACCCCCGACACAGTTTACTAAAAGTTGAATAGAAAATAATTCGTTGATTCGCCATTTTGTGGTGGCGACCATATTGGATGTATTCTTTATCATAGTGCATAGTATTCTACTAGTCAAGACCATTCATTTGATACCCATATTGAGGGAGTTGTTGAATAAATATGTATTCCGCCGCAATATGTATTTTGTGGCGGCGGCCATCTTGAACTGATTTTAAACAAACATTTACATGTTAACAGTCCGGACTAATTCACCTTTCAAACAAAAACAAACAAAATCCAAATCGGTTCATCCGTTCGGGCGCTACGATGCCACAGACACACACACACACCGACACGTCAAACTTTTAGCACCCCGTCGTTTTTGCGTCGACGGTTAACAATATTGCCGATTAAACCTACGAAGCCACTTGTAATACTACTAATGTGACACTAATACCGAAGATGTGTAAATGAAAAATAATGCGATAGGTAATGGCGAATTAGATAGATAGAATACTCTTTATTATCTACACCAATGAATTATTTTGCTATTCAACTTTTAGTACATTGTGTAGGGGGTTTTATACATTTTCAATTTAATTGTTCTATGCTACTCAATAGGAGACTGCATTGTCACCGCCAGTATCACTGTGGTGTCATGTACATTTCCACAATTAAGTTCATTTTATTTAATGTATATCGGGGTATTTTTTTTCTTGTAATCCTAAACGTATTAGATAAATGAAATCTTCTTCTAAAACTCTCACGGTTCATACAATATGTTTTTTACATATTGTTTTTAGTACCAAAGTGATAATTTGAATAATAAAATGTCATTTCAGGAACTAAATAATAAAAGTAATTTACAATGGCACAACCGAGTGCCGTTAGGCGCAAAAGTGCTAGCGACTAAAGATGTACACTGAGACATGGGTGTGTCTCACACAAACAGTGTGAACTGCGGGAGAAATCGGTAATGGAAAAACGCAATCTTATATTTGAAATATGGAGTACACTCGCAGCAGTCAAGTTAGTGACCACAAAAATATAATAGGGCTATTGAATTGGGCAGTTGTTTCAAAATTCTAAGAAACATACAAAAAACTGCTAAAAAGGTCGACTCGTGAAGGATTCGAACCTCCGACCTCCGATGCAATGCTTTGTTTCAGGATAATATCGGCGCTCTGGCATACTGAGCTAACGAGTCTTGTTATGTTGAGGCGAAAGTGTCGACCGTATACCTGTATGACGTTACTACATAATATGGCGCAATACCAAAAACATTGAAATCTTCATAGATCCAAGCTATATGTATACCCAAAGTGATGATCTGTAACTGTTGAAATGATGAGAATGATGGAATGATGAAATGTTATCTCAGGAACCATCGCATAACAGTTTCCACCAGGGCACACGTTGTAGTGGCCGAGTTGGAACTCATTAATATAGCTCAAACTATGTCGACCGGTGCAAAAACAGACAATGTCCCACCTGATCTGGCGCTGCCTGGTGCCGCTGTCATGTGAACCCGATGACTTTATGACCGAGTCAATGAGCAAATTTTTGTGGTTCAATTAATCAAGTTTATCTATTAGTTAGGGTCACCGTCAGGTTGGCTAGACCAAACGAGATATGTACATGAGACCATGTGCACTGTTTACTACCTATTTGATACTATTTAATACCTTTAATGAAGTATTTGGTACCTTTGGGTTAAGAGAGTTATCAAAGAAATAAAGTGGTCAGCCATTCTAACGTCAGGTTGGCTGACCAATTTCAAGTTCTCATACTTTTAGCGTTGTATTAACTGCGTTGTTATTGTTAATATTTAATACCTATTTGGTACCTTAACATATATTTGTTACACAGCTTTAGGAAGCTCCTATAAATAGTTATTAGAAAAACCATTAAAACGCCTGTACATAAATTATTGACGTCTTTTCTTCTCAGAATTATTGCTAACAATGTTTTTGCAGGTGCTTAGTGACTTATGAACAACTTGTTTCTAGATATGCATAGTTAAGTTTTATCCATTTGTATTATTATTTAATTATTTACATATCGCATTTTTTTTTAAGGAATATAAGTATGTACTTGGAAATGATTGAATACGGTATTTTTTTTTATTGATTGCTTGATTTTGTATTTCTCGACGGCATGGCAAGCCAAGTCAGAGGCCTATGGGTACCTATGGTGCTATGAACCAGTTAGCCACTAACCACACGATAAAGTAATAAGGGTTTTATTAAATTTAACATGATCAAATTATGATAGAAATTGAATGAATGGCCGAATGGCGTAGTGGTAACGAGGCTGCCTTACGTTCTTAGGGTCCTGAGTTCGAATCCCAGTAGCAAATGTTTGTGTGATGAGCATGGACATTTGTTTCCGAGTCATGGATGTTTATATGTATAATAAGTATGTATTTACAAACAAAAAAGTATACAACATTATTTTTTGTTTATACTAAACCCGAAAAGGGGTCATTGTACTCATCATTTTGAACAACTTTTGCTATGGGACGAACCTTGAAATCGCAAAAAAAAACAGCTGTACCCTACATTTATGTTCGCATAACTCGTCAAAATATAGGGAACAGCTGATTTTTTTGTTTTCTCTGTAGTCGGTTTTATTTTTTGTAAAAATGTTTTTATTTTCACTTTTTAGTGGTCCACATGTGATTACCCCTTCACAGCGTACCGGCGTGATTTTCTGTTATGATCTATGGTGTAAACAATAGACAGATAGGAGATTTCAGCAATCCCAATAGCTTTCATTTATTGAGGAGTTCCGTTGCCTATCTTCGAAGTTCTTCATTACATCTTCACCAAATTGAAATGAAATCACTTCGAGAAAGTACACTTCCTCAAACTACCCAAATCGCTTCTAGTGTGCCTATAAAATGTGAAGAGTTCTCTCCATTTCTCCAGGATTCCGTCATCAGAGCCTGATTTGATGCTTATAGGACCACCTGTTAAGTATACCCTTTCAAACAATAAAAAAAAACTAAATCGGTCCATCCATCTTCCATCTAGTTATTGTAACTTGAGATTTAAGCAGATTGACTTCCCATCTGAGTGTTGTAATTGTGCAGATGTAAGGTGTAGTGATCAGAACCAATATCTGAAACAACGATATATCTCGAATAATCGGGGAACATTGAATTGAAAACCTCCTTATTTTTGAAGTCGGTTAACATCGACGTTATGGTAAGTGACTTAAATATCCGGATAGCATATAAAAGATTCGGCCGAGTATCGTTAATTAAGAATTTAAGAGTTCCGTTTATTTGTCATGGATCTCATAATCAGGAGTAATTAGAACCTAACCAAATTGTCATTAATGTACCCTTTTTTTTCTTCGGATCGGAAATCATCAATTGTCTTCTCTCACTCTGGGCGGAGCGGGATCCCAGTGTCAGACTTTTACTGACTAAAACCCATCCATGTTCTTTCCTCGCCCTTTATGTTCCCAGGCCGCGGTATCTCTTTCGGATAGGCCCGCAACCCTCATTAATGTACCCTTAAAGTACATCTTTTCCAATAAAATAAAAAAAAACAATACATGTCCAGGTAGGTCAATCGTCGAATCCGATCTCGGCTGGGCAGCGTTCGGGAAGCTGCGCGGTATCTTCTCGTCCAACTTACCGCAGTGTCTCAAGACGAAAGTCTATGACCAGTGTGTGTTGCCAGTGATTACATACGTGACCGAGACGTGGTCGTTCACAATGGGCCTTATCAAAAGGCTTAAAGTCACCCAAAGAGCAATGGAGAGGGCTATGCTCGGAGTTTCCTAGCGTGATCGAATCAGAAATGAAGACATTCGCAACAGAACCGAGGTCACCAACGTAGCCTGAAGAATTGCCAAACTTAAGTGGCAGTGGGCAGGTCACATTGCTCGCAGAACGGATGGCCGGCGGCGACTGCAAACTGAAAGACGATGCGTTGGAAGACCTCCCACAAGGTGGACCTATGACTTGTTGAAGGTTGCGGAAATCCGTTGGATGCGAGTCGCAAGGGACCGGTCAATGTGGCGACACTTGGAGGAGGCCTATGGCTAGCAGTGAACGTCTTTCGGCTGAAATGATGAGGTCAAGGTAATAGGGCTTATGCCCAATAAATGGAACTTAACACATCTAACTGTCTAAATCTGGGTGTATTGTACACATCTGCCTACCCCATCAGAGCATACAAGCGTAATGTTACGTCATGATGTAGTATAAACAATGAACCTACAAGCGATTGCAGCAATTACTGCAGAGTTGCTGTCTATTTTTGAAGAGTTCCATTGTATATCTCCGAAGATCAGCATCAAATCTTCAGCAAATTAAAATGGGACCGCACTGGAAGCACCAGCTATCAAATAAAAAAATCATCAAAATCCGTTACCCAGTCGAAAGTTAGGTAACAAACAACAAAAAAAATACAGTCGAATTGAGAACCTCCTCTTTTCAGTAGTCGGTGTAAAATATTACAAATGGATAAAACTTAACTATGCATATCCAGAAACAAGTTGTTCATATGCCACTAAGCGCCTGCAAAAACATTGTTAGCAATAATTCTGAGAAGAAAAGACGTCAATAATTTATGTACAGGCGTTTTAATGGTTTTTCTAATAACTATTTATAGGAGCTTCCTAAAGCTGTGTAACAAATATATGTTAAGGTACCAAATAGGTATTAAATATTAACAATAACAACGTAGTTAATACAACGCTAAAAGTATGAGAACTTGAAATTGGTCAGCCAACCTGACGTCAGAATGGCTGACCACTTTATTTCTTTGATAACTCTCTTAACCCAAAGGTACCAAATACTTCATTAAAGGTATTAAATAGTATCAAATAGGTAGTAAACAGTGCACATGGTCTCATGTACATATCTCGTTTGGTCTAGCCAACCTGACGGTGACTAGTTAGGTATGTTATCCTTAATTTCGTCTTTCTTATATTTACTCGTCAGATAGAAAGTATCATATAATCTAGCATTAGTCCTGAAAGCGAGAATAGTTTTTTTTTATGATTTTACTACCTACTTAAAAATCAAATCCAGGGACTCGTGGAGTATCTTTATTATTCTAAGTTATGGCAAGTACATAAGACAGCTTTACCTATTCCGATCTGTAATAATAACAGACAGTGTCACTGACATGACATCTGTTAGAGACCAATAGATAATAAATCCGTAAAGAAAAAAAACGTACTGATACTCTTTACATAACTATAGTCTGGACGCTATGTACTATGTAGACGTAATCAATGTTTTTGGTATTGTTACTTACTCATGTGGTATTGCACCGTATTATGTACTAACGGTATTGGGGTATACAGTCAACATTTTCGCATTAGGAAAGCAAGACTCGTTAGCTCAGTATGCCAGAGCGCCGATATTATCCTGAAACAAAGCATTGCATCGGAGGTCGGAGGTTCGAATCCTTCACGAGTCGACCTTTTTAGGAGTTTTTTTTATGTTTCTTATAATTTTGAAACAACTGCCCAATTCAATAGCCCTATTATATTTTTGTGGTCACTAACTTGACTGCTGCGAGTGTACTCCAGATTTCAAATAATTTCGCCATAGGCCTCCTCTGAACCTCCATTTTTTCGAAGTATAGAAGTTAGAAGTATATTCGTGAGTTCCAAATCGGTCACTACAACATGTGCCCAGGTGGAAACTGTTATAAGATGGTTTCTAAGATAACATTTTGAGATTCATATCATCATTTTGGTAATAGATATATTATAGCCTGCATGCTATGAAGATGTAAATTTTGGTATTGCGCCATATTTTGTAACAGTATACAGATATACGGTCGCCTTTTTCACTACAATATAACAAGACTCGTTAGCTCAGTATGCCAGAGCGCCGATATCATACTGAAACAAAGCATTGCATCGGAGGTCGAAGGTTCGAATCCTTCACGAGTCGACCTTTTTAGCAGTTTTTTTGATGTTTCTTATTATTTTGAAACAACTGCCCAATTCAATAGACCTATTATATTTTTGTGGTCACTAACTTGACTGCTGTGAGTGTACTCCATATTTCAAATATAAGATTGCGTTTTTCCATTACCGATTTCTCCCGCAGTTCACACTGTTTGTGTGAGACACACCCATGTCTCGGTGTACATCTTTAGTCGCTAGCACTTTTGTGCCGGACGACACTCTGTTGTCCCATTGTAAATTACTGTTATTAGTTAGTTCCTGAAATAACATTTTATAATTCAGATTATAACTTTGGAAATAAATACAATATGTTAAAAAATCGTGTATGACCCGTGAGAGTTGTTGAAGAAGATTTTATGTATGTAATCCATTTAGGATTACAAGAAAAACAATACCCCAATATAAAATAAATAAAATGAACTAAAATGTGGAAATATACACACACACAGATACAACACAGTGATACTGGCGGTGTGACAATCCAGTCTCTTTTTGAGTAGCATAAAACAACTAAAACAAAAATGTATACGCTTTATTGTAAATGTGTACACTTGACTCAAACTTCAAATGTTTATTTCTCATAAACCATTTAGGTACAAGCACTTATAAACATTCTGAGTTGGGCAGTCCGTTCGCAAATATTGTCGATAAGGAGAAGAACTCTTTTAAACCTTAATATATTTCTCATTTACACAAAGTCAATAACAATTATTTATTAAACTTAACCTACGGACAAAGGACCATAAGCAGGTAAAATGGTTAAAAATAAAAGTCCTGATGCTTCCAATCATGGCGGCCAGTGGAGACTAGCGAGTGACGCAGGAAATATTACAGTGCACGATGTGTGCGCTTACACAGGTGTACTTTCTACACCCTTACCCTCATAATACAGAAGGCAGACTGACTCAAACGGGATCTATAAGACGCAGGAGGGCTAAGGTTTTAGTCGTTAGCCCTACGTAAAGTAAATAATATCTGTTTATATCTGTTTGTAGCGAATTACTTTTAACCCCATTGTTGATGCTAAACAGAGGATGAGTAATTATGACTTCATACTGTTGAAAGTGGTTGTTAATTTAGAAAAATATATCCAAGACTCGTTAGCTCAGTATGTCAGAGCGCCGATATTATTCAAATACAAAGCATCGCATCGGAGGTCGGAGGTTCAAATCCTTCACGAGTCAAATTCGTTTTATTTTTGTTTTAACGAAATTATTTTTGATGTTATTTTATGAACGGTATGTGATAGTTACATGTATACTCGTGCTGCCTAAATCTTGCAGTAATTTTAATCCACATCACGGGAATGTTGACTACTAAAGAGGGACGCCTCTGTTCTTCTTAATAAAATGCATACTTGATAAAAAAATCATAAATGTCAATTATGTTTCCCAAATTCTAATTTGCTCACTGACTCGGTTATAAAGTCATCGCGTTCACAGGACCAGGTTGCGCCAGATCAGGTGGGCCTTTGTCTGTTTTTGCACCGGCTGACATAGGTCGTAGTTAATTAATGAGTTCCAAATCGGTCACTACAACGTGTACCCAGGTGGAAACTGTTATAAGATGGTTCCTGAGATAACATTTCATCATTTTTATCATTTCAACAGATACAGATCATCACTTTAGATATACATTTAGCTTGAATCCTATGTTCTATGAAGATGTAACATTTAAATGTTTTTGGTATTGCGCCATATTATGTAGTAACGGTATTCAGATATTATTATACGGTCGACATTTTCGCCTCAAACCAACAAGACTCGTTAGCTCAGTATGCCAGAGCGCCGATATTAACTTTAATCAAAGCATCGCATCGGAGGTCGGAGGTTCGAATCCTTCACGAGTCGATCTTTTGTGGTTTTGTTTTCATGAAATAATTTTTGTGGGGTTTCTATGAAGATTGTATGATAATATTATTACTCCAGTTACCTTATTCTTGCAGGTATTCCATTCTACTTGAAGAGAATATTTAATTCAGGGAAGTCCTGAAACCTTTTTGTTAGTTCCAACTCAGCAACCATGACATGTACTTAGGCGACATAATAAATGGTTTCTGAGATATAATTTTGTGATTTAGATCAGGTTGATAATAAGTATCCTAATATTATTATGCTTTTGTGAAATAAAGACGATATTGCGTTTTCTGAAATAACAAAATACTTCATTCATCGTACAAATACAAAGCTTTAACAAAAATTACACATTCTATTCAGAGTAACTTACCTGAAATAACAAAAAACAACTTTTAAAGCCTTTACTTCTAGCTTCGTTAATACTGTATACTTCCTTTTATTTACTCAGGAATATATTTACTCTTACACGTTTATAACTTTTCTTCATAAAAATTACACCAATAATGCCAGCACAGAGCATCTATAGGCATGACAGACAGTGTCACCGACATGACATCTGTTAGAGACCAATAATCCATATCCATATCCATACCATTATATAAATGCGAAAGTAACTCTGTTTGTCTGTCTGTCTGCTACCTTTTCACGACAAAACGGCTGATCGGATCGTAATGAAATTTGGCAAGGAGATGTATTTCAACCTGGGGATGAACATAGGCTATATATTATCACGCTAATTACTTACGGGGGTGAGTAATATTGCATTTTGTCTATAGTTTTCAACTGTTTGACAACTGACAACTGTCATAACATGCATTGTAATAGAATAACTATTTTAGACAAATTGTCACGAGAACAAATAGCCCGTCGGTGACGGCAACCGCCTTTCGAACAGGGAGTCGCAAGATCAAGCCTCAGTACAGACATAAAATACTTTTTGATTTTGTGTAATGCTGTAAGATTTCCGATAATAACTTTGGTTCGCACGTTCTAAAACCCCCCGGTTTTCACTTTTTGTAACAAAATATTTTGTTTTTTTTAAAGCTTACATATTTCCAAATCATTGTTTTATACATACTTTTTTTAACACTTAAACGACAGTTTGGGAATCATTTATTTCAAATAATAAATCTGTAAACATGGCGCTTAAACTGTTAAAGGATCACACACAGAACCCATTTTCTACAATTTCTTAAATTTTCGTCTGTGTCTGTGTGTCTCTACGTAGCCCTTTTACGTGTAAATTATAAAACCAAATTATTATTATTATTTTGTGTTTAATTTAATGCACCAATTATTATTGTGCATAAGTTAGAGAAAGTTTTGATTTTTTTTTCTTTGCAATCGATGCTCTCCATCAAAAGACTTTAAAGTTTTTAAGGAGAACTTATCATCATGATGTAAGGATACATGCAATGACATCTATAAAACCAAAATGGTACTAATGAATCAAAATCACAAGATAGAGAAGAAGAGAATAGTCAACATGACCCTGCTTTATAAATCTACAAAGCCAGTAGAGTGTCCTTTCGACCGCTTTCCATGCATATGTTTTAGTAGTTTAACTTCGTGCTCTATAAATGGCGTTGTTCATTTGACTCCATTTTCTGAATCACGGTGTTATGATTTTCCGTGAAATAATGATACTGGCATTCGCCCGTGTCAGATGTCTTTTTTTGTTTTTTTTTAGGATGTGAAATCATCAAATGACTTCTCCCACTCTGGGAGTGACTTCTCCCGTGTCAGATGTCTCAAGTTTGGTTTTTTGGAAGAAGTTCTCAATTCAACGCCTGTTTTTCTTTATGTATATATTATGCCTGAGCAATATCAAATGACCGAATGATGAAGTCGCACGAGACCGGTCAATGTGGCGACACTTGATAGGCCTATGTCCAGCAGTGGACGTCTTTCGGCTGAAATAATGATGAATGATGATAATTCAAATGGAGTAGGGCAGGACACCTAGCAAGGCGCGGTGATGTCAGGTGGAGTAAAGCTGTGACCAAGTAGCATTCATTCTAGAAATCCAAACTGAAGTTTTGGTCGTCCAGCGGTGAGATAAGCAGACGATATTGTTGCCATTGCAGGAATATCCTGGATGAGACTGGCACAAGAGCGTGGAGCTTGGCACAAACAAAGAGAGGCCTGTACCCAGCAGTCGGTGAAGTCGGACTATGGATGATGATGATGATGACGCATAACTTTTTCCAGAGAAGTCCGATTTTCATGATTATTTTTATTGAAAGGCGTGTTTAGCAAAGTTTGTCCCATTTTTTATTGAAAATAGTTGTGTTCGAATTCATGTGCGTATTGTATAATCATCGCTTGCTGAAACATCGTGAGGAAACCAACATGCCTGAGAGACATTTGGCATGAAGGTAGTAGCAAGAGATCCTCAACAGTTAACAGCAGCTATATCGTCATTGGGCTCACTTAACGCACCTTGATGAGAACTTTAGAAATAGCTAGAATATGACTGTTATCGAAGGTCTTATGATGGAGGCTTGGAGACGAAAAGAAATTGAAATAGGTTTTCAAGAGTTTACAGCATTAACATCGTATTGTGTTGACCTGCCTGGAGTATGACTACTATTGAAAGTCTGACTTTGGAGAAGGAAGGCAGATGCGAGAGGTCCCCAACAGTTTGAAGCAGCGTTAACGTGTATCGGCTCATGTCATGCCACTTGATGAGAACTTTCGACCTAGCTGGAGTATGATATTGTCGAGTGTCCAAGGATAGAAACGTAAGGCTGTCGAGGGAAGAGTCCTTATTTGGAAAAACATAAATTGAATATTTTGGCGTTTAATGTAAACCTATTCGAGAAAAAATAAATTGTTACTGACTTCAATCTGTACTAATATTATAAAGCTGCAGAGTTTGTTCGTTAGGTTGGTTGAACGCGCTAATTTTAGGAACTATTGGTTCGTCTTGCGCAGACGAAGTTGCGCGGGTCAGCTAGTCTATATATATAAAAGAAAGTCGTGTTAGTTACTCCACCTATAACTCAAGAACGGCTGAACCGATTTAGCTGAAAATTGTCAGGGAGGTAGTTTAGAGCCAGGAGAAGGATATAGGATACTTATTCCTTTATCCCGTTAGGTAGTAGTAGGTAGGTAGTAGTAGGTAGGTAGTAGTAGGTAGGTAGTAGTAGGTAGGTAGGTAGGAGGTAGTAGTAGGTAGGTAGTAGGTAGGTAGTAGTAGGTAGTTCTTTTGACGCAGACGAAGTTGCGTGGGTCAGTTAGTGAAATCATAAAGAAAAAAACGTACTGATACTCTTTTCATACATTTTGTCTGGCTGCTATGTACCATGTAGACGTAATCAATGTTTTTGGTATTGTTACTTACTCATGTGGTATTGCACTGTACTATGTACTAACGGTATTGGGGTATACGGTCAACATTTTCGCGTTTGGAAAGCAAGACTCGTTAGCTCAGTATGCCAGAGCGCCGATATTATCCAGAATATATCGTGTCGGAGGTCGGAGGTTCAAATCCTTCACGAGTCGAACTCTTTTTTTTGTTTTGGAGAAATTATTTTAGTGGTTATTGTATGAACATTGCGAAATAATATTGTTACTCTAGCTGCCATTTTACATAAACGGAATCATGACTACTAAAGAAGCACTTCTCTACTCTTTCATTCTTCTTAATGATGATACAATGTCCAAATGTTGTTATGTTATCCAAATTCTACATTAACTTACTGACTCGGTCATAAAGTCATCGGGTTCACAGGATCAGGTGGCGCCAGATCAAGTGGGCCATTTGTCTGTTTTTGCACCGGCTGAAATAGTTGAAGTATAGTTATTAGTGAGTTCTAACTTGGTCTCTACAACGTGTTCCACCCAAAAAAAAAGGTGGGACACTTATGAGATGTTGACTTATGAAATGTAACCTCAGGAAGGTTACATTTTTTTGTGATTCAGCTCATCACTTTGGTAACAATTGCAGCCATGAAAATGTAATATTTCAATGTTACTTATTTTTGTATCTTATTTGACATTGTATTTAATTGACTTTGTAAATTTTATCCTATAACTAGCTTCTGCCCGCGACTTCGTTCGCGTGAATTTCCCGCTTGCAACATTTCTTATTGCTGCTGCGCTCCTGTTGGTCATAGCGTGATGTTATATAGCCTATAGCCTTCCTCGATAAATGGACTATCCAAACAAACAAACAAACTTTTCTGCTTTATAATGTTAGTATAGATATTATATTATTGACATTCTATTATTATCTTCATATCCATTCATTGTTTAATACGTATACTCAATTGTTAATGTAAGTACACACATCAAAAGTGTCTAGGGATCAACATATATTTTTGCAATAACTTTTCTCCTGATTGATATTAATTAAAATTTTCTTTAAGGATTCATCAAATAAAGTGTTTTCGTTTGTCACAGTAACGATAAACCAAGTCACCTTTGCATTAATAAAGAAATTTGCCATTTTCCTAATAAAGGGATTTTTGACATTTGAACCACTAACACAAAAGTTCGAAAAAAAGACTGAAATAACAGTTTTCTTTAAAATTTTATTGGGTAACTTAAACAATTAATAATCCGTGTTTCTACCGCGAACACTAACAACACAAGAACATCGGTTTGGCATACTCAAAATGAGTTCATCCAAATCACGCTGTGGAATGGCCGCCCATGTTCGTTGCAACAACAAAAAAAGGTCTTCTTGCGACTGGATACCCTCCATATTCGGCAGAGCTCTTCTTGCACTTGTAGAGGAACGATGACGTCTGATACAATCGTCTCAGCATAAATTTGAGCGTTGAGGTTGCCTCTGATCCAAATCAACTCAGTTCTTCCGCCGATCCAAATACCCGCCCATACCATGATGGTTCCACCACTATAAGGATGGACTTCCTGGCAGGATTTTAATCGCTGTTGGCGCCCAGGGGTTCTCCAGTGTCGTATACGTCTTGTATCCGGTCTCATACCAAAACGAGACTCATCAGAAAAGCACACGAAACGCCATTGTTCTTCTGCCCAATTTCTGTGTTCAAGAGCCCATTGATATCGAATCCTACGATTGTGCATTACTATAAGTGGTACCCGTAGCGGTCTTCGGGAATGAAGGTTCACTTCATGCAAGCGGTTTCTGACTGTTTGGTCGCTAATTAAGTTCCCTGAAGAGTGATGAAGCCTCACGGCTAACATCATGGCGGTTATTGTTGGAGCTCTTCGAGTTAAGATTTGAATGTATCGGTCTTGTCTCCGTGTGGTGCAGCGATACCGTCCTCCATGGCGCTCAGCCACGGTACCAGTGCTTCGGTAACGTGTCCAAAGTCGACTGATAACACTCTGACTTGTATTCAGAGCTAAAGCCACAGTACGTTGCCGGGAACCAGCTTCTATCATTCCCACGGCTCTGAGCATTTCTTCCCTGCTTAAATGACGTCGCCGCTCCATAATAACGTTGGTTTTAATCAGTAGTAGGGAAACAGTAGCACTAATAATGTCTTCAATGCGTTGTATGTTTTTATAGGGAAAATATTGACAGCTGATTTTCATCTTTTACTCGAATTTGATTCACAGTTCCTGATTCAAATTATGAAATGCACCAAAAAGGATCCATATAAATTTATAAAATCATAAATTTATTACAAAGCCACATCTCAATCTCAAGAAATCCGCATAAAAATGCTTGATCCCTAGACACTTTTGATGTGTGTATTTTTATTCTTTTGTGTGTAACTGAAGTTAATTATTTTTATTTTAACATGTTGATTATTCTTTTATATTAATGACTGATTATGTGAAAGAGTGTACACCTTTATGGTAGATTTTTGAGAAACTACTATTTATTTTTTTATTTTTAAGATCACATGTTAAATGCACCAAAAATCACACTAATAAATGAATTTGAATTTGGTATTGCGCCATATTTTGTAATGGTATAAAGCTATACGGTCGACATTTTCGCCTCAAACCAACAAGACTCGTTAGCTCAGTATGCCAGAGCGCCGATATTATCCTGAATCAAAGCATCGCATCAGAGGTCGGAGGTTCAAATCCTTCACGAGTCGATCTTTTTAGCAGTTTTTGTAATGATTCTTATATTTTTGGATCAAATGCCCGATGCAATAGCCCTATATTGTCGTGGTCACAAACTTGACTGCTGCAAGTGTGGTCCAGATTTCAAATACCAGATTGCGTTTTGCCATTACCAATTTCTCCCGCAGTTCACACTGTTTGTGTGAGATCCACTCATGCCTCGGTGTGCATCTTTAGTCGTTAGCATTTTTGACGCCTGATGGCTCTCCGTTGTGCCGGTGTAAATGACTGTTATTAGTTGGTTCCTGAAATAACATTGTGTAATTCAGATTATCACTTTGGTAATAAATACAATAATTATGTTAAAAAATCGTGTATGAACCGTGACAGTTTTAAAAGAAGATTTTTATTTATCTAATCCGTTTTGGATTACAAGAAAAAAAATATCCCGATATAGGTAAATTAAATAAAATTAACTAAAAAGTAGAAACTTAAATGACAATACAGGGCTACCGGCGCCGGTGACAATCCAGTCTCTTATCGAGTAGCATAAAAAAAAAAATTGACTATTAAACCTACAAAAGCCACTAGTAACACTCATAGTCATAGTCATAGTCATTTATTCTTAGATATAAACAGCAAATCAACATCAACAATTAAAAAATAATTTAAGAAATGTAAAACAGTTAAAACAGTTTCAACAGAAAAACACTTTTAGATGTAACGGTGTTACAGATACAATAATATTACCGAATCAAACTGTAACCTTTTACATTTGTGGTAATGAGTGATATGTGTAGGTAACTGAAATAATGACTTTTACAACAGACTGCGACTAGATTTCGACCATCCAATGGCAACGCTGAGTTTACCTGTTAAACACTTATTAACACTGTTAAACCTTTTATATCTGTTACAGACATGTTACGGTTACAATTTTGTAAGTGTTTTTGGGCTTAACACATTAAAAACACATTTATAAGTGTTACATAATTTGATTCTGTTACCAATTCAACATGTAACACTTATAATTCTGTAACCTTTATGAAGGTGTTTTTAAGTCCCTGCTTCTGCGCCTGATGGATCCCCGTTGTGATAGTCTGCCTTCCCATTGGATTATGAGGATAAAGAGGAAGAGACCACCAACGTGGGACGCCCTGTTTACTGTATTAGAACTAAAGGCAAAATTTCAGGTGAATTAGTTTCGGGTACTGTTTTTAAAATTCAGTTGCAAGATTTGACCCAAAGTAACAAACAAACATTGCATGTTAAATTAAAGTTTGTGAAAAAAAAAACAGTAACTTTTTACACAATGATTTTTTAAATGGATCGATAGACTCGTGATAGTAGTCCATTAATGTTATTTGTCTTTAGACGTACGAAGATATTTCCACTTTTGTGTTGCTACTAACGGATGAATAATTTTGTGTGTTAAAAGCTACTGAAAAAAACGCTCTAATTAAATAAAAAATAAGGTAAAATTGACTCCTCCATTTTGTTGATGTCGGTGAAAGTAACGGTTCAAAGTCAGAAAAAAATCTCACTTCATAAACAAGAAAACGTTTTAACCAGTAAGAAAGAAAGAAATAAAGTGTTAACCGACACCACATTGCTACGCAAAGCATTTATTTCTTCTCAAACATCTCTACTAATATAAACTCTACATACAATACTAAAGTCAAGGACTCTATCGTAAAGTGCTCTCTGCAAAGCATTACTTTTATTTACTTGTTTACTCTATGTGTTGTGTATTTAGTCAATATAGAGCAACTGCTGTATGTTGAGATAAGTTTGTTTTATGTTGCTTCTCAATGGGAGAGGGAATAAAATTAGTTAAAGTCAAAGTAAAAAGTCAAAATAATTTATTTGCAGTAAATGTGGTACAAAAGGTGGTAAAAAAAGCTTTTAGTGCGATGACACATTTCGCCATAAAAATAGCATGCAAATATTAATAAACACAAACTATTAGGTATACCTGTTTCTAATTTTAATTATCTAGACACAAAACAAAACAACAAAAATAACAATTATAATTATACCTACATACTACAAAAGAACTTTTAACATATTAAAGTTAAGATATTTAGACACAAAACAACAAAATAACAATTATAATTATACCTACAAACTACAAAAGAACTTTTAACATATTAAAGTATTTAAGTTATTCAACAAATTGTTAGCGTAGTAAAATTTATTCTATAAATATAAAAACATACAAATAGGTAATTCTCTACAATTCAATTCGATAGTGATATGACTGACAATTAGTTTTTTTTAGAAATTCTGCTATGGAATAAAAGCTATGTGAAATGAGCCATTTTTTTTAAACTTTGCAGAATTTACTGTACGGTAGTTCTGTAATAAAATTTGGTAGTGAGTTAAAAATTAGTGGAGCCATATACACACAATTACGTCTGAATAATTCAATTCTAGGTACAGGCATTGTTAATAGATACTGTGTAACTGTACGTTTATTAATATTGTTTTTAAATTCAAAAAGCGAAGAGTTAGTTTTGACCAATTTGGCAATTTCATATATATGTTACTGTAAAACCCCGAAGTACGGTAAATCTTAAGATTTCCCAGTAAATTCTAAGATTTACCAGCATGAGTTGGTAAATGTCCGAATTTTATAAAAAAGAGACAATATTTCGGGCTTTTACCAGCAGAGTTTGGGAAATGCTAAGATTTACCAATGATGGTTGGTTAATGTTGGTTATGGGAATAAAATAATGACTATTTCTTAATCGTTTTATTTTAATTATCGGTCAGTCAAATCTTTACATAGTTTTAATGATATTTATGATGATACTGTTTTAATGTTATTATTTTTTATTACTTTTATTACCATGTGTGTTTCTTAACCATTTATTTATTATTAATAATCAGTCGCATCATTATAATGTGACTTCTGTTTCTTTAGGCAACGTTGGCAAAGTCTCAAATAGGTCTTAATAGCCTCAACTGTTAAATTTTTATACTTGCGGTTACATTCCATTATCATCCTTGTCCTCCCACCGTGTCCAACAGTAACGTGTATTTCTTCGAGAACGTTATACAAGTCTTCGTAACAAATGTAGGTAATGCCTGATTTCACAATTATTTCTTTTATTATATTCAATTTCCTATTTAAACGAGCAAAACGATCGAATGAAGCGCGTGGAGGCGAGCGCGCTTTTGTGATGGGCTGCAGAGTGCTCGCGAGTACGCCACAGTGATCTGTCACGTTTCGATTTGTCAATTTTTTAACATTTACCGCTTCTCTGGGGTAAATCTTAAGATTTACCGAGTGTATGTTGGTACATGTCCAAAATTAACGATGATCATAGAACATTTCGGACATTTACCACTGAAGCTGGTAAAACTTAGGTTTTACTGGGAAATTTTAAGATTTACTGCACTTCGGGCTTTTACAGTAACATATATATATACAAGGAACTGTAAGAAGGTTTTGTGATTTAAACACTGGTCTGCAGGAATCAGTCCAGTCCAAATTGAAAATTGTGCGGATGCATTTTTTTTGTGCTAACAGAACCCTAGTTATTTCAGTGGAGTTACCCCAGACAATGATACCATACCTGATGATGGAGCATACATAGGCGTGATACACCATTATCGCAGTTTGTCTGGAGGTTTCATCTTTAACCTTTTTTAAGGCAAAAACAAATCTGTTTATTTTAATACAAATACCATTAATATGGTCCTTCCAAGTCAAGTGTTCGTCAATTGTAATGCCAAGAAATTTTGTATTATGAATTTGTTCTATTGCTTGATCTTTATGTGTTATTTTAAGGTGTAGATAGTTACTATTATATGTTTTGAAGTTTAAAATTTTAGTTTTTTCTAAGTTGATTTTTAAAGCGTTTAAATCTAACCATGCAATTATTTTATTCAAAATGTTGTTTATATTAGACTCCTGTGATTCACCATTTTTACTATCTATAATAACTGTTGTGTCATCAGCAAACAGGACACAATCTTGGTCTATAGCTTGAGGAAGGTCATTTATATACACAAGAAATAACGGAGGCCCTAAAATGCTTCCTTGTGGAACACCAAAGTAATTGTTTCGTGGTTGGGAATCAAAGTTTGTGATACTATTCACTGTGTCGTCGAATTTAGTGATTCTTGTTTTTTGAGTTCTGTTAGACAGGTATGATTTGAACCATTCTAAAGCCGGGCCTCGAATACCCATCCTACTTAGTTAGTCAATTAGAATAGAATGATTTACGAAATCGAAAGCTTTACTTAGGTCTAAGAACAAAGCATCATAGCCGGATGATTTAGTGTTTTTTAAAGTCTTTAGTATGCTGAAGATTTCAGCGGGTTCAGAAGGATTCAAGAAAATGCTGTTATCGTTACTTTTAATACTTGGGTTAGTAGTTTTAGGAGGTTGTTGTGAGGTAGCACTGTTTTCAATAATATCAATAAAGAAATTGTTAAATTTACTTGCGATTTCCGAACCGGACGTTGATGTAACATCATTGTCAATTATACTATTAATGTATTCTCGAGACCTTTCGTTACCTGTACAACGTTTAACAATATCCCATGACGCTTTTCCCTTATTTTTTGAATATGCAATGTGCTTTAGATTACATAAAGATTGTAGATTATGAATGCATTTTCTTAATATATTAGAGTACACCCTAAATTTAGTTTTATTATCACTAGTTTTGTTTAAATAGTATTTATATCTTAATGTACGTTTAGTAAGACTACTCATTTTAACTCCTTTTGTAATCCATTTTAATTTGCCATATT
Source organism: Xestia c-nigrum (assembly GCA_916618015.1). Lineage (NCBI taxonomy): Eukaryota > Metazoa > Arthropoda > Insecta > Lepidoptera > Noctuidae > Xestia > Xestia c-nigrum. The sequence continues at coordinate 2,591,037 of OU745245.1, read as the reverse complement.
TGAACTGTTTCTTCACTCGTATGAGAGGGAAGCATAATTTATAAAATAAAGTTAAAATATCATGAAAGTTATTAAAAGCTAATGCTTTTAATAACTTTCATGATATTATAACTTCGTATCGGAAATGTTGTAGACTTCGGAAAAAGTTAATTTGCTGATATGGTCGACAAATTTGTTGACATTATCTTTACTTAGGTCATTTACGGTCATGAAGTAATAGCTAGATAAAGGTTTTTGATCATATTCAAATTTAACAACCTGCGCTGTGTTATGATCAGATAAACAAGCATTGTGCGTGGAACCTACTATATTTGGAATATTACTAATGATGTTATCGATGCATGTGTTTAGCCTAGTGGCCTCTTTTATGTGACACCGCATACCATAATTTGAGAGGAGTTCTTTAAATTTTATACTATTACTGTCGTTACTAAGAAGGTTAATATTGATATCACCTGCTATTATTATTTTACTTTTTTTATATTGTAGTTTCCGTAGGGTTTTGTTCAAGTTTTCAAAGAAGATATTTACGTCAGACGAGGGTGTTCTGTTGTAACGTTACGTTTTCCTGGAGAGGAAAATGTAAGGTTGCATTGTGTAAAGTTTAAAGAAAAATGGCAAGAGAAAATATGATGGTTTAATGATACAAGGAAATAGAAATTTACTAAGTTAGGGAAGCCGATACAAAGCCGTTAGCATGGTGATAAGGGTCCAGGTCCAGGTCCGAAGTTCGCAGTTGGCAGAAAACGCTCGCCGCAGTGATAGGCTCGCAGTAGAGATAGTAGGAGTAGCAGCAGTTGTCGCAGTCGCAGTAGTAGCAGCAGTAAGTTTTCAAGGTAGTCGACGGTCCAGGGGCTCTCAATAGTAGTAGCAGCAGCAGTTTTCAAGGCCGTCAGGATTTCATTATGACGCCAGGGCAAGATTTTGCAGATTTAGGCGACCACGTCAAATATTTCAGAGTAATGTCCAGCTTGTTGCTGGCTCAAGGACCACACGCAGACTCACCATTCAGGCTCGGCTTCCTGTCATCATGCAGTTATAATTTTTGTAGTGTTCTAGAACATGGAAGAATAAAATGGTTACAAAAGAGGTCTAGCATCAAACGTATACAACCTACAATTACTAGTTACAGGAATAAATTAAAAAGAAAACTAGGCTTGTCATTGTCATTATCTGACATCGCAAAAGTAAACAAAGATTTGGAAACACCAAAATGTACAGAAATGCTATAAATAATACTAATTAAAAGGCGGAAAAGGCATGCCAAGCCTCCGCATAAAAGCTATGAAGTTATTCGGAAAGGACATGTGATAATATTTTGGATTACAATAGTTAAAAAACGTAAGTACAAAAACACAAACATTACACTGTATATACATAATATGATCGCTTGTATAGATTTAATTTCAAGCCCACAAATCTCATATTGTTTCTCAATGCAGAATTCATTTACATCTTTCAATTCGATGCTTTGCAGATGATTTTTACAGAGTATGCATGTACCACCTCGCCGCTGATCAGGCCGTGAGTACATCGCACCAACATAAAAATTATTTAGTTTCAGATATTTTTCTTCCCCTCTTATAACAAAGTGTTCGCTAAGGCATAAAACATCTATACTTATATTAGATTCATGCAACTCATTAACAATCATATCGATCTCTGGCAGTTTGTTTAAAGCTCCTGCAATATTTTGATGCAGTACTGAAAAGCAACATCTGCTGGTTTTTTTATTACTATTTTTTTTTACTATTTTTTCTTTGTTTTTTAATGAACCTGGAATATTGTGGTGAAGCGTAGTGTTACATGGTGTGGTCTCGAAAAAATGTTTTGCTTGGGGTGTTATTTATTTTGATTTTAGGAAAATAATAAGGAATTGTGCCTTTCTTTGGTATAGCTTCTTGAGTATTATTTGGAGGAGTTTTCTGACTAGTTTTAGTAATAGTGTTTAAAGCGAATGGTCCTGTGCATGTGTTTGCGACAATATTTGTAACGACTTGCTATTTATATGATACTAGCGGACGTCACGCGGTTTCACACGCGTAATTCCCGTTCCCGTGGGAGTACGGGGATAAAATATATCCTATGTTACTCGTGGATAATGTAGCTTTCGAATGGTGGAAGAATTTTTAAAAATGGTCCAGTAGTTTTTAAGCCTATTCATTACAACCAAACAAACAAACAAACAAAGTTTTCCTCTTTATAATATTAGTGTAGAAAAAAGTGTGTCTGTAGTATGTTGTGTCTATGAAGAAGTTAATTTTTTTACAAGTTTCATATAAAAAACGCTTTTTGCTATTGAAATGTCTCTCAATTTCTATAAAACTACAATTTACAAAGTTTTGTGACATGTTTTTTAGTAGATTATTTAATAACATTTCATTTAAATATCTATTGCGCAGAATGCTTAAAATGATGACATTGGAGTTTTTTATGCATTTCAAAAAAGAGGCTAATTCTATAATTATTTTATTCGGATTAGTGTCACTTTCACCAATACATAAAACTATAAAATTGTCTTTACAATCACTTACTTTCCAATTTTGTGTCAAGATGTCCTCTGTCGTCGCGTAAGGCTTGATTAATGATGTTATCCGGTATTTTCAACCGACTTCCAAAAAGAGGAGTTTATCAATTCGTCTGTATTTTTTTTTTTTTTTTGTGTTTGTTACCTCAGTACTCTCGACTGGGTGAACCGATTTTGATGGTTCTTTTTTTGTTTGAAAGCTGGTGCTTCCCGTTTGGTCCCATTTTAGTTTACTGAAGACCTGATGCTGATCTTCGGAGATATACAACGGAACTCTTAAAAAATACACAGCAAATCTGCAGTGATTGCTGCCATCGCTTGTAGGTTCATTGTTTATACTACATTATGACGTAACATCACGCCTGTATGCTCTGAGGGGGTACGCACATGTGTAAAATACACCCGATTTCGAAAATATTTGTTACCTCAGTACTTTCTACTGGGTGAACCGATTTTGATCGTTCTTATTTTATTTGAAAGCTGGTGCTTCCTGTGTGGTCTTATAATCATCAAATCAGTAGCTGATGATGGGATTTTGGAGAAATTGAGAGAATTCTTCACATTTTATAGGCACACTAGAAGCGGTTTGGGTAGTTTTAGGAATTGTACTTTCTCGAAGTGATCCCAATTCAATTTGATGAAGATCTGATGAATAACTTCGGAGATATGCAACGGAACTCCTCAATAAATGATAGCAAATGTACTGGGATTGCCGAAATCTCATATCTGTCTATTGTTTACACCAGTTCATAACCTAAAATCACGCCGGTACGCTGTGAAGGGGTAAGCACATGTGAACCACTAAAAAGTGAAAAATAAAAACTTTTTTACAAAAAATAAAACCGACTTCAGAGAAAACAAAAAAGTGAAAAATAAATTCAGAAAAAACGCTTCAGAAGTCGGTGACAAAAAAACTAAATCAATCAAAAAAAGGTCAGCGACTTCTGAAGCGTTTTTTCTGAATTTATTTTTCACTTTTTTGTTTTCTCTGAAGTCGGTTTTATTTTTGATAAGGAGTGTTGCTTCTCGAGTTTATTAGTGTTGAAGCTAAATTGGAACATTGTTTCCCACCTAATATTTGAATTTCTGGTTTATTATTTCTGGTTTATTAGTTATGTCGATAGTGTAAGTAACTGTGAAATTACTTACACTATCGACAAAAATTAAAAGGTATAATAAAAAAAATCATTTATTTCAGGCAAGACGCCCATAAAATAGATACAATTACAAAAATACAAATTTCATAATAACAACAGCAACAGAATAACAAAATATGACATTACATTACCAGTAGTGAAAATTAGTGAAAATATAAAATTAAAATGGAAATAAGTAAAAAATTTGAAATCAATCGAATTTAAATAAATTAAATTGAAATTACATTGTAATTATACTAATTAAAGTTGGACTTATATGAAATAAATTAAAAATGAATAAAATTAATAAGCGTCTATACTTTTGCGAATTGCGGACTAGGCGATGGATTACAAACTCACAATGATATGTACTGAACTATTGGCCAGTGTACGGTACTCGAAGCCGATTCGCCATCAAACCTTTACCAGAGTAGGTAAACTTTTATTTATTTATTTGGCTCACCAACAATTGAATACACTGCTTTAAATATACAATATATACTATATAGAATCACAGACAAGTGTATCAACCTCTTACAGGTAAGCACATCATGCACTACTTATTTGTCGTTGAGTGTCTATTGAGAATCAGATGAGTACCTATGTACTCACACTCAGCTATGGTTTTTAACTACATAATTAAATCCAAATTAAATCAAAATCAATATCAAATTCAAAATTAAAATCGAAATAAAATCTAAATTAAAAATCAAAATTGAAATTAAAATAAAATCAAAATTGAAACAAAATTAACGTAAGGCAATCACTATCATTATTAGTTGCATCTCAGAGATTTAAGAGAACATCTACACCCCCGATACATGGGCCGATAATTCAAATATTTGGGTACTCAACAACACCAATATCCATTTATCTTTGGCTTATAGATACACGGTGTAAGCCACCTCATCACAAAGCCATCAACCAAGCATTCTGTACATCAAACTAAGTAACTTTACGCAAAAATGATTACTGTGGAAACGACTTTTTTTCGGGGTGAAACATCATGTTTTGTGATAGAATTCGATATTACGCGCTTAAAACATTGTGCTGATGGGTGGATTGAATAGTACGGGTACGAAGTATTATAATATCTGTGGTACGGGGTCGGGGAGGTGTAACAGTAAAAATCTTAACTTGCATTTAAAAATTAAAAAAACTTGTCAAAAAGTTGGAACTTTGATGCCCAATATATAATGTAAGTAGACGATTCCCAGGTATGGCGTAGAACTAAAAAAATAACCTCAATGATGGGAAGAACAAGTGGCTTTCGGTTTCGTTAAGAGGTGTTTTGCACTCTGTTCAACAATTGTGCTTCGAACCACCCATAATTGGCCTAAATCTCGTAAATTACTCAACAGCCTTGCAAAACGCTACACGTGCCGCTATTTACTCAATTCGCACCCTTAACCCTTTTGCAGTTGCAGGTTTAGTTCAAGTAAGTGCTCAGTGCTTGTAAGTAAGCACTGAACAACTTGATAACTTAACTTTAACGGATCGAGTACTTCTGATAACAATTATGGTCTTCCTCGCTTGTATCGGTAAACAGATAGGGCTGACTGTAGATCAGCGTAAATTTTAAAAGCACTGCAGAGGATCATAATCGTATCATCTCATCGTCATCATCATCATTATCATTTCAGCAGAAAGACGTCCACTGCTGGACATAGGCCTCCCCAAGTGTCGCCACATTGCCCGGTCTTGGGCGACTCGCATCCAGCGGATCCCCGCAATCTTCACCAGGTCATTGGTACATCTAGTGGGTGGGAGGCCGTCAAACTCAACGTATTCCGGTTCGCGATCAATCGAACTTTTCGGCCCACTGCCACTTAAGTACACCAGGCGTCTAACTAACTTTAATTCATGATCTGTATATCGCCAGGTGAACACCAAGCTGGTGGTATGGAATCGGCCTGGCAAGTTGGGAACGACTAGCCTTAATCGGGTGATTGTCCCGTCGCGCCGCAAGTTCGTAGTCGTCCCGCGGTAAGCGATATTTAATGTAGACTCACGTGAAATATTGTTTATTGTTTACATGGGGTTTAATAACGTGGTGTTCACTAATAACACTAGTTAGGGTTTAAATGAAATCAGATGAATTACTTTAGGGGTAGGTACGTATGCTTGCTGCCCAGGATAAGTGTGGACTGGTCGACACACGGAACCTTAAAGCTCACGCTACGAATATTAGTATATCACATCTAACTCATTAATGTAGAAAGACAAATATCGTGAAGAGAGTCCTAGAATCAAAAGTTCAAAGAAATCTGGCGTCCATCAACCCGCACTTGATCCTCATGATAAACCTCTCAATACCCGTTTCCCGGCAGAGGAGAACCTATTATTTGTGCCTGTTATGAAACACAACACACTTCCTTTGAACACATAACGGCTCTCTCATACTCAATGAGGTAAAGGTAAATTAAAACTATTTAGGTACCCCCCTCCTCTCCCTGTCCCCCTGTACAAACAGTATCAAAACTAGTTGATCCGCGTCTAACTGATGCTGTTAGTACTTTCATCGAGTTCAGTGGGTACTGTTCTGAACTACGACACTGTGCGGTACCTGGATTGCGCAAACCGTACTTGGGTGTTTGCACTTGACAAGGTTGAGCTTTTCTTACCAACGGTGACCTGCCTCGAAAAGTAGTTCATTACTTTTTTGAACTACATACAGCCATGTATGTAGTTGAAAAAAAGTTTATCAGGATGAGTTAAAAAAATTAATGTAAGTAGCCATAAATATAAAATACGGAAAGCTTTTCAGTTTATAGAGCTTTTATATACATTAAGTAGGTAATCGGACCCAAGACGTAACATTATCTACCTTGAAACTACACGTTACCATTCATATTATGTTAGTAGCACGTAATATTTCACAAATACATTTTTATTACTTTTATTGCCTCACGCACGGAGCCTTTTATTTGTTGAGAGGTCAAGATTGTTGTTTTATGTTGTACTTCACACTAAGACTTAATATCCAGCCAGGTACGTAGCAAAGTCGTTTGGCCCGTCATAAAGTGATTTAACACGCATTAATGAACGCTTGGCAACCTATTTTCGAAAATAATGTTGTTCTCTGTGCTTTCAACATAATGGTTGAGTTATGTAGAAGAAATATGTCTGAGCAATTTTGGTCCTTATAGCCTTTTTAGGGAAACCTTCATGGATACCATTTGTCTGAAAATAACAGAGTATTCTTTCGGGCTCCTTTACATATACGGGCAATCTCGAAAGCTGGTCTCAGCTTGCTTGTACTAATAGGATCCTTCACGAATTCGTAAACCAATCAAAGAATTTTGCACATTAAGCTAAGTTACATTGGGCGAAAATGTTTGCTAGGAAACGGCATTGTTTTGGCATGAAAATTACGTTTAGTACGGCTCAATTTGACGAACTTAAAACGGTGCGCTAACGGATAGTGTTCAAAGACAGTAGGAGCGGCGAGGGCGGCGGAATCCGCAAGCGGGTTCTTATGCAGGTGAACATAGTTATAGCGGAGCGGGTGCGCGGTATTCGCAGTGCTAACGACACCCGCAACTGCTCCCGCCGCCCGCGCCGCTGTATTTCTACACTTAGATAGTACCGAGGATATGGAGGTATTTAAAATGAAGTAAAAGAGTTGGTAATAAGGTATAGATTTAAAAATAATTATGACTTTCATTATCTCCGTAACTAAGAGGTTCCGAAGTACGGTCGAGATACCGGGAAGACCATCCTTTTTAGCAAGCAAGCAGTCAAGCACTACCACCAAGAGCGACTAATCCTACGACGGGACGTCTTCTATAAAAGGCGAGCACCACCTTTGTGACTCAGTGTTAAGCGCCTTTTGCCCGGCTGGTCTGCTATGGTCCTTTACTGTCTAAAATCAGTATATCTCTTACTTTTCTATTTTAGTTCCACTAAAGCCATCGACGCTGTGTATAAAACTAGTATCTACGAGTATCATGGTGTACATAAAATATATTGACAATGAAAACTAGATACACTTAGACGTGTCTTTAGAGCCTGTGGACCCTCTTCTTCATTCAAAAGATAACAAATCGATGTTTAGAATCTGACACGGGTTGATAAAAGGTATCCTAGAAATCTATACAGGGGTCCTTTAATATCACGTATTTCAAAAATATATAATATTATATAACTCACTGATGTATCGACAGGGAGGGTCACGGAGGCAGGAGCTATTTATGTAACATTATGTTGGTCCATTTTTCTGAGGGTTCCAAAGGTCAGACAAGTTGGTGTGCGGGAAATCGGATAAAATGTTATGATGCTGATAAAGGAATTGATCGGGTCTGGCTTTTTGGTGCTGGACAAAGAACTTCTCTATACTAGATCACTCTACGAGAGATGGTTTGTCTATTGAGCGAAGTTTCGTCTAGGTTATTGCTGTAGATGCGGTTCTGGATTTGATTCCGAGGTTGTGTGTTGTCACTTGGTTATTCATTAGAAATTTATGATTAGAAGCCTGGAGTCTGGATGTGTGCCAATAGGCTCGCCCTATATTATATGGCGTTTGAACATAATTTGCGAAATGTGGGTGTACCACACGCACACCTGGTTTTTTACCTTCTGGAAAATACAGGCGTCATGTTATGTTATATGTTTTTTGTCAGACAAAGATTTTTCCCATATTGAGTCACTAGTCGGTAGATAGCCCGAATAATAAGCTTTTTTGTTGTCTTATTAATAAGACAGATGCTGTGTTTAATAAAAAAAATAATGAGAATTTATGTTTCTTCAGCAAGTAGGTTTTCAAACACACATTTACACGTAGTTTTTTTTTTAAACTAGATGGGACCGGCGTTTCGTACCTGACTACTCTGAGAAGAAACAGCCGAAAGAAACTCAGAGGTCATAATCTCTTTTAAAGTCCAGACAATCTTGCTCAATTCACATGAGGACCATGCAGATTAGTGTCTGAGATGGTCTTTTGAAGAAAGAATAACTTAATTTGTGCGATTAAACTTAAACAGGTTGAAGTATTGTCGCACAAATAAATGGAAGTGTATTTACAAAGTGTGATGAAAAATATGTCACCAGTAAAATGGCTGAAAGTATTTATTTCATCCTTGGAAGTAACAATACAGTAAGTGCAAAGATCTGAAACATTAAGCTAATTCAGCACAAACTTAGTTGGTTCATTCCGTCGTTTCGTGCAAATAGAACCGTTCCGCAGAATAAAAATAAATATTACATTTTAGGTTTTTCTTTTATATACACGAGTCACAAATTGTCACCAGATTAATTTAAAGTGGAAGGCACGTTATTATCTTGTTTATTCACGGAGAAAATGACAATTGAAATTTAACAACTGGAAGGTAATGAAAAGTGAAAGGATTGTAATGAACTACGGCGCGATGGTAATGATGTAAGTCGGGTTAGGATGTTAATGAACCGTAAAAGACGGTAATTTAAAACAGCTAAATAAAACGATATAATTTCAATAATCACCGTCATTATATTATATTATATTATATTATATAATATATATATAAATATGATGGATCAGATGATAGTGACGAATTAAGTATTTTTTAAGTTTTAACATCATTACCATCGCGCCGTAGTTCATTACAATCCTTTCACTTTTCATTACCTTCCAGTTTGTCTTTGTTTTCTTTTTCTGATATATTTGACTGCACGAAAGTCTCGAATTGCCGTTGGTGTTCAGGAAAACTGGAGGGGACGGAAGGTGATGAAGTGGAGATGAATGAAAAATTCTAACATTTTGTTTAATTATTTCGTTACCGAATACATTAGCCACTCAGTAATAAAATAGGATCAAAATCAACTTGAAAGCCAAACATATTTAGTATTTATAATAATTTGTTTACTACAGTACCTTGTGAAATGGTAGGAATGTGATGAAATTATTTCTGGACGAAGCACTACCAACAATACGAAGATTTCAAATAATTATGACAGCGATAGGCGTACGTCCACTTTGCTCTGTTTGCCGCGGCTGACCGACCAGTAGAAACACGTTGTGACCTGCACTATATTAGGGACCGAATAAACCACTACAAAATTACTAAGTTTCCGAGTACGGATGGCGATGATGTTTTTTTTGTGACAATTAGAAAAATAGCTTTTTTTCTACTATTACTAAGTTATTGGTATATTTAAAATACTTAAAGAATAGGTCAGGGGTTTGGTTCTTACAAACCGTATTAATTAAAGCTATCAATTCGACTGTAGACAAATAAACATGAAAACAAACGCCGAGGTCCCTAGTTGGAAACAGAGAGGAATGAATTTAGACGCAGTTTTATTAGTTTATTAAATAAAATAACAAATCAAAACCTAATATTATCGATACTCCTTTTAAAGTAACTATGTCTTTACCCATTCTGGTTAAAAAAAAAATACAGAAATGAAAACCATGGGTAAATTAGTCTGGAAATCGTTTTTGCACGAAACTACGGAACGACCCAGTTGTTAGTGCTGTCGCAGACAAAGTTGCGCTCTAGAGATTTCTGAAATATGACTAGTTTTTTTTTGAAATATATGTCAAACTTAAGCGGCAGTGAGCAAGGCTCTTTGTTCGCAGAACTGATGGCTGGAGTGGTGCGACCGCTAACTGGAAGTCTCTGCGTTGGAAGGCTTCCCACTAGGTGGACTGATGTCCTGGTGAAGGATGCGGAATCTACTGGATGCGAGACGCACGGTGCATGTATGAAGTTTGTGAGGTCATTGGAGTTAATCCTCTGGAGTAACGGAGGAGTTTCTATATTCGTACGCTCTCCGATAACTTCGAAATATTTGTGTTTTTTGAGGAGGTCCTTTAGTTTTTAGCATGTTTTTACCGACTTAGCTACCAATCCATCGATCAATTTTAGAGGGGTTTAATTTTATTGTATCGTGTTTGTATTTGTGATTATCAACCATAAACGGTTGCCATACTAACAATGAATCTATACAATGCAATAGTAGTTTATGCAACTGTGCATAATGAAGGGCATTACAACACGAGTGTGGGTTTAAGAAACGAGCCGAAGGCGAGTTTCTTAATAGCATCACACGAGTGTTGTAATGCCTAATTATGTATAGTTGCATACACTACTTTATCTACCCAAATATCATAAGGGCTCTATGATGGGTTCAGGAACCATAGGGAAATGACCTGCATTGTTACTTGGCCCTTGATTTTTGTGCCAACAGGTTATTAGTTGCATTCGTCGCTGCATTTACGATATCTGGCGGAGTATTAATGTCAATTTCTGAGTCACTATCACTAATTTTCGACAGAAATAAAGAACTTATCAGAAAATTTGTCTACACGTAACTGGATTACTGGAAATAAAAAGCTAACGAACAAATGACAGCTCGAAATGGCGGCGTTTCGGATATCTGTCATTTTTTTTTAATCATAGGCAAACGAACAAAGTCACTATTCTTGTGTCACTCGAGATCAAAATGTCGTGCGATTTATAATTAAAATCATACTGATTTGGGGTTTTTTTTTTTATCGATATCTGATTTAATGTAGGTGGTACTAGAATAGCACACTCACTTGAATTTGACACCTGTTCATTACAGTTCTGTTTATTTCTGCAGGTTGGTAATGCTGGTCATTGCCTATGGTTTTTGAACGCATTAGAGAGGGTTTATGATATTTGGGTAGATAAAGATATTTGTACAATCTTCGGCAGCTCCAACAATACCGTTTAATGCTATCAAGTTTTGCGCCCCTGTCCTTGTGGAGCAGGACCAGCATTGAGTCAAGCATTTTTATCAGCGATATAATCGCTCAACTTGTAATATGCTTGCTTACATAGTGTGCGTTTAATACATGTTTTAAATTTCGTCTCATTCAGTTCAAGAATACTTTGTGGAATTTTATTATAGCATCTCAAACAGTACCCCATGAAAGATGAGTCTACTTTAGCGAGTCTAAAGCCTGGCTGAACTAGTTGGTCAAAGCCCTCGTACGCATGGGCGATTTTTAACCGAACGCTTTTTCACAAGGCACGTTCAATATTGGGTCCTTTCCTTTTTCTAGTCTATATAAATGATCTACCTTATTTGTTGAAACACCAATCTCAAAATATGGTGTTGTTTGCTGATGACACTTCTCTAATTTTTAAGATAAATAGACGGGCCAAAAATCTAGATGACGTGAATGATGCCCTACTTCAGGTCCAAAATTGGTTCACAGCAAACTATTTGGTATTAAATGAAAAAAAAACTAAATGCATAAGATTTTCATTACCGAATGTTAAAAGTAGTGATTGTGAGATAATATTGAATAAAGAGAAACTTGAATTCGTAGATAAAACGGTTTTCCTGGGGCTTACGCTTGATTCAAGGCTACAATGGGGTTCTCATTTAACATCTCTTGCGGGGCGCTTAAGTTCAGCAGCATATGCCATTAGAAAAATCCGTCAATTCACTGATGTGGATACCGCTAGACTGGTCTATTTTAGTTACTTCCATAGTATAATGTCTTACGGTATTTTGCTATGGGGACGGGCTGCTGATATTGAGTCTATATTTATTCTGCAGAAAAGAGCCATCAGAGCCATATACAATCTTTGTAGGTGCGATTCTCTAAGGGAACTATTTAAGGATATTGGCATCATGACGGTTCATTGCCAATACATCTACGAAAACATAATGTACGTCAGAAAAAATCTGCATCTTTTCGGTAAAAGAGGCGACAGACACAATTACAGTACTAGAAATAGGGACCAACTAGTTCAGCCAGGGTTTAGACTCGCTAAAGTAGACTCATCTTTCATGAGGTACTGTTTGAGATGCTATAATAAAATTCCACAAAGTATTCTTGAACTGAATGAGACGAAATTTAAAACATGTATTAAACGCACACTATGTAAGCAAGCATATTACAAGTTGAGCGATTATATCGCTGATAAAAATGCTTGGCTCAATGCTGGTCCTGCTCCACAAGGACAGGGGCGCAAAACTTGATAGCATTAAACGGTATTGTTGGAGCTGCCGAAGATTGTACAAATATCTTTGCATTGTATAGATTCATTGTTAGTATTATATAATCGCATAGCCCATATTGTGTGAGTACTATGTACTAGAAAGCTATCATTCACTGGAAACTTACTTTAGTTTTTGACTTGAATGTGCCCTGGCGGTTGAGAGTATGTCATGCTCACTCAAATGTCTCGCTGATGGTGGCGCGTGTGTCGGACCATTTAGCTCCCTTCAAAGTGGTTGAGCTGAATGGTGCTGATCCATGCGTCATGTTCGTGAACGGGCGCTGTCAATTGTGACTGGTCATCTCTTAGTTGCCATGGCTTATTTGAAAGAATTATTTTGTTTTTACTATGGACACTTTTAACGTGCACATCTTGCTACATTGTTCTCACATAATCTACCATCTTAACATGAATGATGTAACCAAGATTTTGTAACAATAATTTGATTTAAAAGAGTGTCCATGGAGTTTCTTGCCCGTTTTTCTCCATAGAGATCTACGATAGGGAATGGGCAACTACAGTACTTTCACAGTTTTTATGTCTTGTGACTGGGACTGTAGCTACATTTAATTTTCATCTTTGTTTCGACAATTCAAAAGTGCCTGTTATTGGCCTACTTGAAATAAATGCTTTGATTTTGATTTTGAGTTTGGTTATGTTATGAATATATTTAAACTCATGAAAATATTATAAAACCTCGTAAAATTTTCAGAAACCTACTACATGCACCAGTTAAACTATTTACTGCAGGAACTATTTTTCAATTCAGCGCACCGAGATTTACCTCGAAACTTTATTACAAAACTAGACATCCTTCAAAATGACAAACATTGCAACATCCCACAACAGAGTTATGTCTTCCATATATCTGTCCTGCTTTCAATCTGGGTTATGGACTTCATGTAATTCAGTAAGCCCTCGTACGCATGGGCGATTTTTAACCGAACGCTTTTTCACAAGGCACGTTGCCTTTTATAGGACAAGCGCGCCACTCCATTCGCAAACCACTGCATTTCCTGAAAGCCATAGATCATCAGAAAATGTGTAATAACAGAGGAATTGGAAAAATATAATTTCTACTTCGCTCTATATCAGCAGGAGGCAGAAACCAATAGAAACAAAACATGGCAAATGGGCACAAAAGGACGTTTACTCAAATAACTGGAATAAGCCCTAAATTGCGAGCTTGTGATATTAGTTTCCAGTGACCATCATAATCATCATTTCAGCCGAAAGACGTCCACTGCTGGACATAGGCCTCCCCCAAGTGTCGCCACATTGACCGGTCCCGTGCGACTCGTATCCAATGCATTCCTGCAACCTTCACCAAGTCATTGGTCCACCTAGTGGGAGGTCTGCCAACGTAACATCTTCCGCTCGCCAGTTCGCCACTATAGAACTTTTCAGCCCCATCAGCCATCCGTTCTGCGAACATTCTATCGGTTTATTCCAATAATGGTAAGGTAAAAAGAAGATTAGTAAATCCAGTGTACGGTACAAAAAAAAACGTTGCGTTATTAAAAACGCTCGTGTGTGTGTGGGCCGAGAGGAATTACTGAAACTGATTCCGTATCTTTACGTCCTGAATCAGTTGTGTTTATGTTGTGTACTTGGCTAAATATCCTGATTCCAGTAGTTGTGTTTGTATTTTAGTGCTTGCAGTAAATCTTGTTTTTGTACAGGCTTATTAAGATTTCTGGTGTCTAATAAGTATTTAGATAAATGGAAAACTTATGTTAATATCTACTTTGTGCCTACTTCATGAGTTTGTCATCTTAAGAATTCTTTATTGCACACACAAATTAACAAAGAAAACTATACACAAAATTAAAATATTTAAATAACTTAATCTTCTTTTTCGGTTAAGAAGAACTCGGACAGGAAGAAACATTTTGTAACTTTCTTGAAATCAAATATTTTGGGGTTACATTGGAGCCGGAAAACCCGGAACGAATAATTGAGTCGTGAATTATTTCTTATTCTATAAATCAATCAGAAGCATAAAACTATGGTATAACAAAACGTAAAGGGTGTAAAACACTTCTTCACGTAGTCGAAAGGCACTTACTTGTTCTCCACACCATTGCGATCATTTTTTTGTTCTACACCAAACCTGGCAACCTTTTAGTTACGGAAATATGGGGGGTCAAAGTTACAACTTTTTACCAAGTTTTTTTTTTTAAACAAGTTTTTTTTGTAAGATTTTGACTTTTAACACCTCCACGAACTCCGTACTATTCAATCCATACGTCAGCACAATGGTTTACGTGCGTTACATCGAGTTCTACCTCAAACCATGATTTATAACCTCAAAAAAAGTTGTTTCCCAGCAATAATTTTTGCGTCAAGTTACTTAGTTTTTTGTACAGAATGCTTGGTTTACGGCTTTGTGATGAGGTGGTTTACACCGTGTATATGGCATTACTGAAAAACTGGTCTATAGATTCGAAACGCTCACATCTCAAATCCTATCTCACAAATTACCATCTTTTACTAACGAACAGTTTATCTCATCGTACTATTACTTAACACAGTTGGCTTTGACGCCTTACTTTAAGTACTATCTACTATACATCTTGTCACAGAACTGTGGTCATATTTAAAGGTGTGTCAAAAACCATAAAAATAAACAATCTTTTCCATGAAACCACCACCGTCATTGTGGAAAAACTCAACTGTCCATACATTTGGGTCGAGTACCGTATAGAAATTTATTATAAGGCCGCTAAATATTTTTTCGCGATTACGATGTTGGTTGGTTCAGTTTGATGGTCTCTGTCTAGTCTAACCTTTTCACAACTATGTTTTGGTCTGTTATCAGTCTAACCAAAATGCAGCTGAATACCCGTATTTAACAAGGAGTGAGTGCCCTATCTTACATCCACAACCCAGTTAGTACTGGGTAATACAGTACCGCCTGGTAAGACTAATTGATTACAAAGATCTACACGTGGCAGCTGAAACCAACAGCTTAACGTGCTTTCCGAGGCACGAAGAAAACTCGGTATGAAAAGTAGTCACCCATCCACGGACCAACCTAGGCTAGCGCGACTTAACCTGAATACCGACCCGAGCGGTTGTTATCATTTAGCCACGAGCTCCTCTTTGCTGATACATGCTGTATAAGAAATAGTACAGTCAGCAAAACAGTTAGGTTTACAGGCTACCAATCTTCTTACTACTTTAATAAATGGAAAAGGGCTATAATCAATCTGTTTGCGATTTCATTCAAATCCTTTCAGTAGTTTCTGCGTGAAAGTATAACAAAAATCGATCTTTCCAGACTTTTACATTTATAATCGTCGTAAGAAGATTGCTAGCCTGCATACCTAACTGTTTTGCTGACTGTACATAGTTCGGCATACAACGTCGTATGAAGCAATTAGTGTGAAAGCATTGCTCTCATTACGACGATCGCTCTGATGGTCTGAGATCGTAAAATTTCGGCCTTGAAGTGTGTCGCTTATGCTTTTTGGCGTAGGGGTACTGAAAGTAGCTTTCTACGTTTTTATTTCTACGAGGGTTTAGAGCAGTTGTAGTGTGTTATTGATATTGAAGTGACCTTTGGAGTTTTTTGACATAGTAATTGGATAAGATGGAGGTTTGTCAATATCCATTTAAGATAAAAAGTTAGAGAATTTTTCTTTCAAAAACTTGATGGTGTGGTTTTATTTGTTTTAACTTATAAAGTGCTATTCCGTGTTTTGCACGTCTGTTTTCATTGTGATGTACGTCAAAAAGATTAGATAGAAAAGCTTTAAAAAACTGCCTCCAAGGTTAACAAGTATACCCAAGTTATGAGCCCCAATCATCCCTACCCTCCCGAAGTGCCTCCTCATATAAAGGTCGGCTTCCAATGTCATTTGCCATCCGCATTTCCGGGACCCTACCATGCAAGTGACATCGAGAAATTAAACTAGTCCTTCAAAGCGTACAGGAAGGGCCGTAGTTCATTACCTAAGTACGACTGGGCAATTTATCCTCCCTCGGAGCAATATAACTTAATAGGGGACTTCTAAGTACACGAAAAGTTAAGTGGACCAGTCCATAACTGACCTTTGTGTTTGGAGCGTGGATCAAAGATGAAACGAGATGAGCTTAGGGACCGGTGTGGTACTCAGGAATATTGTCAAATTAAAAATAATTTGTAGGTTTTCGGTAGGTCTTTAGAATTTTCATTTAGTAAAAAATATTGTTTTGGTGGAATAGAATGTCATTTTATGGCTTCAAAAAAAAAAAACAGCAAAAAAAAATAATAACAAAATTTTATTTTCTGCAAACTATTTCCTGACTTAGGAAAACAACAAAAACAGCCAAATCTGTCGAACCGTCCTCAAGTGATACTCCGTCGTAAATGTGGCAATAAGTCTCTCTCAGTTTTGGGTTTAATGACGTATTTGTAACTAGTTAGTTAGCAGTAATATTCTAGTGGCCGTCGGTATCAGAGGCGCATGTTTACGCGCCTCTAATTTTTCGGACTCAAGTGCGTATTGTATAATTATTATTACTTGAGAACACATGAAAACATTGTGAAGAAAGCAAACCAGCACGCTTAAGAGATATTTCTCATTGGCATTTAAGACCAAGTGTCATGCGGCATAAAACTCTGATTCCAGACCCCGTATTCAAAAACGTTCGACTCGTTTCCGATTCGACAACTCGTATGTCTTCTTCTGGCATTACGAAAACGACCGAGATAGACATACGACTTACCGAATCGGAAGCGAATCGAAGCGTTGTGAATACGGGGGCAGGTCCTAACCTGGAGTCATAGTTTTTATGCCGCACTGTGCCTACACCAAACACTCGAAAAGAAATAAGAGGACAAGTAAGTTTCCCTGGTTAAAATAATTAGAAAATCTTGTGGAAAAGTTTCAGTAGATCGTAAACTTGTGAATAGAGTTAAAGGGCCAGCGGAGCATGCTTTTTTCATACAAACGTAATACCAAAATAATTTGGAAATCAAACGTATTCTTAAGGTAGTGTGTATTTATTTCGATTGGATTACAGAATATCTAGGTTCCGAAACATATATTTTGCATGGACACTGATTTAAACAAGCGTTATAAGAAAAATAAGTTTTCTATGGAAAATAACTCCCCGTATCACGTCTTTATATCATTTTCCTTTCAAAAATTGTATTTGGGAACATAGATATTCTGTAACCCAATCGAAAAAAATACATAATACTTTAGGAATATGTTTGATTTACAAATTATTTTGGTATTACGTTAGTATGAAATACGCATGCTCTGCCGGCCCCTTAAGCACACTACAGCAATGAGAGAGTAAATAGAGATTGTTTACCTAGCCTACACTTCTCTGTTTATCCCTTAGGAGAATATAAGACGTTTGTTGTACGTAATGGATCTAGTTAAAGGTACTTTCTCAGGTATTAAAACTGATAAAAAAAAAAAAAAAAAAAACATTTATTTCAGGCAAGACGCCCATAAAATAGACACAATTACAAAAATACAAATTTCATAATAACAACAGCAACAACAACACAAATGACATAACAAATGACATTACATTGCCAGTTATAGTTAAAATTAGTGAAAATATAAAATTAAAATGGAAAATTAAAGAAGTCCGTTCAATATGACTATTGGAGCGCAAATACTGAAAATTACTTTTAATTCCGAGACACAAAAATATTCCTTATTTTTATAAAAAAAGGGAAGTTAAAATGGCCTCTCATTGTCGGTGTGCCTTTTTTTTTCGAATAAAATTCTCTTCGCAATGAAATGTAGGTGAGCTCCTTAATGTTTCAGTGTTCCGTTATGGGGTCCCAAACAATTGTGAATTCCTCGTAAAATACCCGTAATAGAGTCAGAAACAGGTATTTTTATTTAAAGGATTTTAAAGGGACAGAAAATGCTCAGAGTAGCTGCCTACGGTATTTTATTAAGCAGTAAAAGGTCCGAATACTATACAGGTGCGTGGAAAAAAATGTCTTTATTTAAACTATTTAAAAACGTTTTTGTAAAGGTATTTAGCAATAAACCATCGCCTTCGTGCCTCTGAAACCACGTTAAGCGGTTGTTCTCGGCTGTTATTTGTAGATCTATGACAATTGTTACATGCCCAAAGTCTGACAACCAGTCTTACCAAGAGTATTACCCAATAGGTACTAACTTGGTGGTGGAGGTCAGATAAGCAGTCGTTCCATGTAAACCACTGGTATTCCGCTGCATCCGGTTAGACTAGAAGCCGACCCCTATATAATATGGCAAATAATGATAATGATGAGATTTGTCTTTTGTTTTGTTCTTTATTCCTCTCAGATTTACAAGGGTTATCCCAAAAAGGCAGGAAAACAGCAATAAAACGGTGCTGTGAACATTTTCTTAGCTTTTCTTCGTTTTATTACTCGACTATTACAATGTTGATGCTGGAAGCTCTCAAGTTGTTATAATATTTAGTTAACTTCCTTCTAAGAAAGCACACTGATTTAACTAACAGGAATCTCAATTAGCTTGAAACAGCTCTTTTAACTGCATAAACATTTTTGTCATCGTTTTATTTATATCTGCTGGGAAAACACTTATCCAAGCTGTAATATTTTTTTTTTCTCATTCATTTAAAAAAATAAAAGATTATTTTATTTAAAATGGATAAGCCAACCCAGATCGTCTCGCCACCTTTTTCTGGGCAGGTGGCGTAGAGCGAACACGAGAAAAAAGCACATAGAAGGAATTTATTGAAACCCTAGCTCAAATAGGTTGAGATATTGAAGAGCATTCATATTGTTATAATGCTTCCGCACTAACCGTTATTAAAACGGGATTTAAGGCCAACTGTTGTCCGCCGCGGGAGACGCACCGGGCGTCGGGGGCCACGTGGTGGCTACCGGCCACCGTAGATGCGTGCCTGTGGACGGTTGGCTATGGGCTAGCTAGCCGTCCGTCCGTCTAACGACGACGACAGGCCGTGTCGACGGCCCGTTCGTGTTCCACGCGCTCCTCAAAGAGATGTCAGCATAAGGGGAGGGGCCCGCAAGGGCCGGAGCCTGCCGGGGTTGCGGGCCTGTTCGAAAGAGATACCGTGCCCCCGGAATATAAAGGGCGAGGAAGGAACATGGATGGGTTTTAGTCAGTAAAAGTCTGACACTCCCTCCCGCTCCGCCCAGAGTGGGAGAAGTCATTTGATGATTTCCCATCCTAAAAAAAAAAAAGGCCAACTGTTGTGCGCGCATTATTTGTTTCCCCGCGATACTGTCGATCCACAAGTTACGTCTCGATTGCACGCGCATTACGCTCTCAACAACTTATTCGTTTGTGAGTTTTGTTGCTGTCGCATGACACATTTCGCTTCACCGTTTGATTAGCAACCAAGAAAAAAAATATGTATGTACCTAAATTGTATTGCACATTAATAAACGTTTATACTGATTCTGGTTTAGATATTTTGATCTGCTTTTACTGTACCTAGTGCATATTCAACGTAAGCCTGATTCTGTTTGATTGCCTCATGAATATTGCCTTCAGTTGCAACTAAAGCTAGACCGAAGGTAGTATGTCGTAGTTTAGAAGGACCGATAAGTCGATATATGATAATATAACATGACCAGCCTTCATAGCGTGATATTTCTACTGGTGGAATAAAGGCTTTCTCTTGGTAATATGAGGCTGAGATTCATCACACGTGCTTCGTATGGATTAGTAGATGTAATTTGTGGTTCAAGGACATGTCGGTTTCCTCACGAAGGTTACTCCTTCATCATTTTGAGAGCCGGTGTGAATAAATAAATGACACAAAGTAATACTCCCACCTGCGTTTGAACTAAAATAAAAAAAATAAAAAAAAATAAAAAATAAATATCGCTGGACATTACACACAGCGCCGTCTAGTGCCACATTAAGCAAGGCTTGTGTCGTGGTCACCAGATAGTTAATATACTACATATTTTAATATACTTTTTGTTTGTAAATACATACTTATTTAAACAAAGTCCAGTCCAGTTTCAATGAGTCGGAAACAAATGTCCATGCTCATCACATAAACATTTGCTCCTACCAGGATTCGAACCCGGGACTCCTTAAAACGTAAAGCAATACATAATTACAACTCATAACTCAGGTTCCAAAACCTAAAGATGAACGATTGTTCAAAACGGTCAAAGCTCTATTGACATTGATATTCTGTAAATAATTGTCAATAGTACTTATGTTGGTAATATTGTAGAGGAAGATTTATGGCGCGGGCACAAAGTACAGACGTTTCAGACCACGATAAGGGTCTCAGACCGAGGCTTACCGATCGATACGATACTTCTGTCTAGTGTGGTACAAGTTGCTAGGGGAAATAATTCGTTTTCATTTCTTGTTATAATAATACCAAGTTCCGTATTGAAGTTAAATCATCACGCATTAGTTGTTAAGTTATTTATCTAAATTGGTATTTGTACCTTTAAGTCTTGAGGGCCTGGTGACCCGTAACACAGGTATTGTATACCTATTTCGGGCACCAGTCTCTCACAAATGTTTACCCTGTGTTGTTACATTATATAATTCATGTTCAATGTAACGTTTGTGATGAGAAAATAAACATAGGTATATATTATTATAATAACATAGCCTTTTATTCAGATCCATATTACAATATAAAAGAACAATATAAACAAAACTTAAATTTAATGTACCTTATTAATCTAGTCCTTTATTTGAATTTTAGTTATTTTCTGTAGATCTGTTTGCCAGTCGGCAAAGGCCTCCTCCAACCTTTTCCACTCATGTCTTTCTTGAGCCACTCTGTTCCATGTGACGGCTGCCACTAGTCTTATGTTGTCATCTTTTTTGTGGTCTACCTATTTTCCTTTTATGTTCTCTAGGATACTATCGTGTCACAAGTTTGCTCCCTTTGTCTTTTCCTCTTATCATATGCCCTGCCCATCGCCATTTAAGCCTTCTAATTTTGTACGTTATATCAATAACCTTTGTTTTCCTTCTTATTGCACGGTTTCTCAGTCGGTCTGATTTTTTCACATTCATCATGCTTCTTTCTATTGCGTATTGGGATGTTGCATCTTTACTAGTCGTGTTTTGTGTTAAATGTTTATAAGAAATACATTCTTTTATAAATGCATTTCTTATTTGTTATTCTGTTTTAAAGGACCGTGAATACAAGAAGTTTAAAAATGACGGCAGTGACTGTAAAATTGTATGCGATGGAATAAGGAAAATGTCGGGAGATTTGAGTATGAACATTGGTGAACTTATATACTGATTCTGGTTTAGACATTTTGATCTGCTTTTATTGTTCCTAGTGCATACCAAGACAGACAAATTATGATGATGTTGTTGAATCCCGTGTGCATAAACATAAGTTTTTATTAATATACTGGTCGAAAAAGCCGCCCAGTTAGGTACATAAAAAAATAAAGGAGTTTGGGCGTTTTGGTCTTTAAGACCAATTTACTTGTATAGGAATCGATGGATAGGAATTTCCAAGAGGAAAAAAGGTATTGGCTTACATTTGGATTTGTTGTCCGATTCTAGATATTGGCTTATTTAAAATGTGTTTTCGGTATCTCGGACAGTACGCCAAAAATCAATAAAAAATATATATATATCGCTGGACATTAACATACAGCGTCACCTAGTGCAAAGCTTGTGCTTGTGCTTGTGTTTAATACGTCGTATTGTGTAGTGATTACCAAGCTGGATTATTTATTTTAGTTTTTTTTCTTTTTAGGAGCTCGTGGTTTAATAATAACAGCCGCTCGGGTCGATCTTTACGTTTAGCCATGCTTGCCTAGATTGGTCTGTGGATGGGTGACCACCCTTACATATTGAGTTTCCTCCGTGCCTCCGGAAGCAAGTTAAGTTATTAATTTTCTAAAACTAGTAGGAAACTTAAGTTTAGTTATTAGTTTTCTAAAACTAGTAGGAAAATTTTCTCAACAATTATTTTTACTACAGGTACTACAGATCCAAAATCGAATATAACAGTCTTTATGTAAATATACGCCAACTTCTTTGGACCACTAGTCAAACCCCAATAAGCCTTTTATAATGAGGCCCTAGGGGACCGCATGGCTCCCGAGAAACAACGCTTATTGTCAAAAGAATAAACAATACATTTGCTACGATGGTTCTGGGCACACCAGACATTCAATTTGTTAAGTTTCAGCGTATTCTCTTATTGTTTTCTTGTTTCAGAGTGATTGTACTGTAATTTGGGCAGGGTGGACTGGTATTTGGACTAGCATTTGTGAGATTATTTTTCGTATTTTCATTTGTTATTTGATTTCTAACACGGGTTTCAGCGCAAGTTGCTCATCATCTGCAAAGCCTTTTCCGCTATGTTGCCCTCGGCTTGAAAAAATGTGTTGTTGTGCAGTTTGTTTTGACACTTCACACTATTAAGAGGGCCGTCGTTTAGGGTGACTGTATACTTTGACGTTTAAAAAATGCTGATAATTTTTATATGCTCTCTGCTTGGACAGCATTTTTTTTTGTACTATAATATTAAGAACAAAATTCTTAATAATTAATAACAATGTAGCCTAAAAGACTAATAAGCAATTTAACTGTAACTTAATATGTTACGTGATAGAATATGTTAAAACTAAGAATAGTGTTCATTCGCACTTTTACACAAGTCCGTAGCACTTTCTTAGAGTCTAATATAATTTATAAAACACTATGTTCATGTATTATATGTATAGCACAACATTGACAATTACTTAGACAGTGTAAAGAGATACTTAATAACATAGGTTGGTGAACATGGACGAGGCAAAGGAAATATGTAAGGATTGTTACAGCTGACGTTCGTTAGTTTTTGCCAACCCAGTATGAAAATAGCATCAGTCAACAGATGTATGTAATATAATTTGTAAAAATATCCTACTACTGTTGTCTTGAAACTGATATATCGAGAATTTCATTAAATGGCTCTTAAGGAACAAGTTCAGAAGTACTAGACAGAATAGCGTTATTATTTATTCACCAAACAAATATAAATACACCAAATATAAACGATGTTTCTAGAGCCCTCATAATTTTCTACTCATTATCACGGCATTAGAGGAAAGCCTTGAAGATATTTTTTGCCAAAAAATTAAATTAATTTCTACAATATGGCCGGCGAAATTGGTTTTGGTCTGACTATAATCTCATTTTAATTGCCAGCAACGTGGACTATGGCTCTTTTAGGCTTTGATATTTCATTGCTGATGTCAGAAAATGTATTGTATCATTTTCCGAAATGATTGTTTGTCAAATAGCCAAAGAATCGATGGATTGATTGTGTGAGGAATGATATGGAAGAAAAAAGATTAAATGATGAATGAGGAGATGAAAAAGTGTTGCGCCGACCGTAAGTAAGATGCGACAATGGCAGGAAAATGATTTGTTTGTCAAATAGCCACTATAAAGTGCGTGCTATTTGGTGGTTCTTTTTACAGTTGGTGCTAAAGATATTGCAACTAAACCACATGAAGAATATAATATCTAGGCTTGAAACTTGAGTAATGAGGAACAGGGTGAAAATTCTTCATCTTCCATTGAAAAGATGGGAGCATTCAAGAGGAATCGCCAGACGTGTGTCGTTGCTGATGGGCTGTTGCCCAACTGTATCTATCTACTTGTCGGGCTGTTGTAGAAGCATGATCTTTTGATAACAATGTGATTCGCAGTTCGCAGTTCGTGAGTTTTGCAGTGTTCGCATAACCGAAGTTTGGGCCTTTATAGGGTGTAAAACACCTCTTCACGAAGCCGAAAGTCACTTGTTCTCCCCATCATTGCGATCATTTTTTTGTTCTACACTATACCTGGGAATCTTCTAGTTACGGAGATATAAGGTCAAAGTTACAACTTTTTGACAAGTTTTTTTTACATTTAAGTATTTTTTGTAAGATTTAAACTTTTAACACCTCCAAGACCCCTGTACTATTCAATCCATCCATCAGCACAATGTTTTAAGTGCGTTACATTGAGTTCTACTACAAAACATGATATATAACCTCAAAAAAAAAAGTTGTTTCCCAGCAATATTTTTTGCGTAATGTTACTTAGTTTGATGTATAGAATGCTTGGTTAATGGCTTTATGATGAGAGGCTTACACCCTGTATTTAATAGAAATTTGCTTTTGACTCGCTAAGAAGAAGATGTCATTTTGAGTGACTTTAGATATAGGACGTTACCACAAAACCAATCTTGTAATCTACCTCCCACCTACACTTCAAATTCTCATTTAATCAAAGACCAACAATTTCACAGCTCAAACACTAATAACCTTACGCCTACCAACTATACCGCGCCTATCTAGGTATCCCCGACCTCCGAGTTCGCCGACCTCACCCCATTTACTAAAGTTTCATGAATTGAAATCTAAAACACGCTTTAAAAGCAATATTAATGTTCGTTTCACCTTTTCATTGGAACGTTTAACGTCCTTTGACGGCGGACCATTTGTTTGAAGTGAGAGCGAGCACGGAGAGGCTTTTGAAAGTACGATCAAATAAGCGTTGCGAGTGGAAAGGGTCTGAAGGATTTAGTCTAGTTATAGGGTTTGTTAATGGTGTTTTATGTGATCTTGGTAACGTTAAGAGTATTGATGGTTTGTGGATCGGGGAATATTTAAACCGATTTCTCCTTCGAACGATTCTTGTAACGATCTTTGGTGGTTGCTGTTAAACCAATGTTTAGGCGATTACACGAGCTAAATTAGTAACTCTATTTGTGGTGGTTCAAACTTCGTTTAAAATGCTGGAAGAATAAAGTTCTAATCAGCTTGCACTACAAAGTGGTCGTTACGTCACTGCTCAAAAAACTCAACTCAAACTCAAAGCATTTATTTCAACTAGACCATTACGGCACTTTTGAATGTCAAATTACAAATTAAATCAAAGCTACAGTCACAGTCACAAGGCATAATAACTTGAGAAAGTACTGTAGTTGCCCATTCCCTAGCGTAGATCTCTATGGAGAAGAACGGGCAAGAAACTCCATGGACACTCTTTTTAAATCAATATATTGTTACAAAATCTTGGTTACATCATTCATGTGTGATTATACATATATGTGAGAACGATGTAGAAAGACGTGCACATTAAGAGCGTCCAGAGAAAAGATTAAATCAACAGTGTAAAAAAAAAAGAAATTAAAATTAACCATGGCAGCTAAGAGATGACCAGTCCCAACTGACAGCGCCCGTTCACGAACATGACGCATGTATCGGCGCCATTCAACTCGACCATATTGAAGGGAGCTAAATGACCCGACACACCCGCCACCATCAGCGAGACATTTGAGTGAGCATGACAATCTCTCAGCCGCCAAGGCATATTCAAGTCAAAAAAAAGAAAAAGATAACTAAATGTAAATGGTGGCTTTACAGTACATAGAACTCACACAAATGTGCTATGCAGTTATACTAAACTACTGGTACTGCGGGCCAAAAAGCGCGAAATTAGTGGTTTCGATCGATTTACAATAAACCTATCAAATTGATTAGATTAAAAAACTAAAACAATATCATGCTAATATATTGCTTGTAAAATTACTTGCTAAGAAATCAGAATGGTCGCATGCACATTAGTATGTTTTTTTTTTGTTTAAATGATATTTTTTGAGATAAATGTTCGTGATTTTTTTTATGAAGTCAAATTAATTGCATTATGTTTTCAAAACACTATCATGATAGCATATATCCTGAAGAATATAATGTATTTTTAACCGACTTCTAAAAAAGGAGGAGGTTCTCAATTTGGATGTTTCTATATATTTTTTTTATGTTTGTTCGGGCATAACTCCGTCACTTGCGAACCGATTTGGAAAATTCTTTTTTTGTTGGAAAGGATATTTTTTCCAAATGGTCCCATAGCCACCAAGTCGGGATCTGATGATGGAATATTGGCGAAATCGAGGGAACTCTTCAAATTTTATATGAAAACGTGTTGCGATTTTGGTATTTTCTACAACAAGTGAAGCATTTGCGTTTGATAAGACCCATTCTACCATCAGATCTGATGATGAAGCTAAAAGTCACGGAACTCCATAATGAGACAATGTACCATAGTCGTGTTTGGGCTTGTTGTAATTGTAACGGTGTGCACTTTCTATGTATCAAGCACATGTGAACCACTAAAAAGTGAAAAATAAAAACTTTTTTGCAAAAAATAAAACCGACTTCGAAAAAAAAAACAAAAATGTGAAAAATAACTTTAGCTTCTGAAGTCGTTGACCTTTGTTTGATTGCTTTAGTTTTTTTGTCACCGGTTTTATTTGTTTTCTGGTCTTGTTTATAGCAGTGAATTATATACTTTTAGTAATTATAAAACTCGCGTTTAGCTCATGTAATCGCCTTAAAGAAAAGAATTACTTTCATTTGATCCTGTATTATTTAATTTCAGACCATCATTTTTAGGCCTATGAAGACATGAGCTGGCTCATTGCACTCCGATCTTTTTTTTGTCAGCGTATCGATAGTCATCTAAATTTTGTCGACTCAGAATTGAGCCACTAGCTTGGCGCCTTCAATAGTGGCCTTCAGTACCTGTAGTAAACAAACAACAGGACAGGCAGGACACCATATTAAGTGCCCTAAAATGGTGTAGGTACGGTCCGAGAAGCTATTTATCTATTCTTCATCTTCTTCATCGTGTGTTTAGTTACTTAACCTGGTGTCAGAGTTATTATGCCGCCCATTGGCCTCTGACTTGGCATAACATGACCTATTGATATCATTCAAACAGCGAATGACTTGCATTGCACACATGGCCTGAAACATAGGTTTAAATAAACCTAGATCAGGTAGGCCGCTACCTAGCATTTGAATTCAACATTTTCGTTACTTGCAACTATTATAATATATATTGTAGTTGTGACTGCATGTCATATACCGTTAACCACTAAGCAAATATTTTAGTTATGATTCTGATTTTAAAAATGTTCACACGGTATCGGCCATCTGAAAGCCCATAAAGTTCCTATTTTATGAGCTGACAAGTTGCCGTAATTAATGATGCAACGTCCTTTCCTTTTAAGAGTATTGAAAAAAATAATATTGCATAACTTGTAGCAACTTGTAAGAAACTGCAAACAAAAACCCCGGCAGACGGGCGCAGGCAAAACTTAAAGAATTCTTTAGAAACGTTAGAATATTCGATTTCTACGAGCGACTCAAAATAGATAAGCACACGTGTTTGTAATAAACTCTGGTCATTGGGTAAAACCCGGAGAACGCGAAGAAAGAAAGAAGAAGAAAACGCGAAGGAGCCAGGCTGCGGCGAAGGCGAAACTACAGTATTCAGTAAGTTAGTTGAAGACTGACCATCTTTAAAGAACACGTGGTAAGTGTTAACTATAATTAAATCCTCGCTTAAATTGCCGTTGGACTGTAGCGTGGAAGGGCTGACAGTATTCACTTATTGCAGCATGACGGAGCGATTGCATCACGTCATCATAATGTATATTATTATCTCATGTATATTATGTGTCCAACTCCTAACCCGTACCTGAGCAAATATTCATATGCTGCGTTTGATCTAGGGAGACGAAGAAAGCCTACCGCTTACACTCTACAATGTACATACAACATGTACATTGTACCCAAATACAATCGACTATTGATGACTATCGACCTTTAACTGACAAATGGAAGGCCGAATCGTAATGTTCGCATTTTGGTTAGACAAAGTATATTGTTCAGTAGTGACAGCACCATAACATTCACAAATGGACTAAAACAAATTATAATGTCTAGTATTATAATACTAACTTGTACTTCTGTTACAAGTCAATCAAACGCTGCTGATGAGTACTGCTTCCTGTAAAAGTCTAGCTCAGAGAATTGCTTTGAGACTAGTGACGTATGTCCCTGGGAGTGGGGTAGGATTCACGAAGTATCACAACCTAATTTGATAGCTACGTTCTAAAGAACGCTAGGGACTGTGTCTCGTTAAAATCAAACCTATGCCGTTCTTGTAGGCCGTATCTCTGAATCGTCACAATTTAGCGAAACACACAAACTCTACTTGGGGAAGATTAGAGGGACAAGAAATGACGAAACATATGACCATTTCGGCGTTCAACAGTAACATTGCAATTTATTCTGCTACAGACTGAGTCTTCAATGCGCTTGTGAAAATTGATCTAATAAATGGGGTAGACGGCCGTAAGGGTGTTTATCAACGAGAGTACGCGTGTAAGTAAAGATAATGAAAACCTGTCTTCTTCAATGACATTGGCCTCACAACCCAAGTCTTAGGATTGGAAAAGACATGTTAGAAAGTGCTTAGGGAACGTGTGTTGTTGGAGTTCGTAGCAGTGCCCTTAGTAGGACAATGCGCTTAGGTCTAACAATACACGTACGCCGGGCAAACGTTGTAAAACGAATCCATGTACTTGTACATGGACCCGTTTGCGTTTGCAAGCGGCATCTACTTTTGGAATCTGATAAAGTAACGTAACGAACTAATTAATAGTTCCTTAAACACAAGCGTAACGATTCCTTACCAAACTTCTAGCATATATCATATCTTTGCGTCCTCTTGTTTTATTAGCTTCATACTTTATTGGCGTTTTGCCTCATGAGATTCGATATTATTCATGTATATATATAACAGTGAATTCCAATTTTAACTTCACCTTGTGTCCCATCCCTGTCCCCTAGCCTCTAAGGAAGGGACAGGGCTAAGACAAATCCCTCATATTTGGAATTCAGTCCATCTAGTCAGTGGGAGGCCATCCAGTCAAAGGTCGAAACCTACAGAGCTTGCGCGGAGGAGGGGCGCTGCTCCTTCCCCTAAGGGGGAAGCTGACCATTAATACTAATAAATAGCATGATTTAGGAAAAACGAAAATTTTATCAGCCTAGGGTAATTTAGGAACAGTCACATAGTTATAGTTTTACTTATAAGCACTAATTATACAATTGTTTAAAAATAACACTATTGCACCTAAATGTACACTTTTCTAATATCTACTTTTTCAATAAATTATTCTTATTCTTGCCATTCTGTAAAAATCATTCCACCTTGAGCGTAAGGTACCATTAAGAAATTACAAAAATATTAAATCAAGGGTCAAAAAAATCTCAAAAAGTATCCATTCCACATAATTATCGTCTTGTTCTTATAAAACTGACGCTGTAATGGGCTATTAACGATACTTCAAAGAAACGGCTCGTAATTCAACACTGTTTATTTTGTTTCATGAATTTTCTTTTTTTTTATATCCGGGTTTTATGTTGGCAACGGTTCTTGTTTAAGGTCAGACATAAAAGAGAATTTTCTGGTATTGTGATGTTTTTTGTTAATTTTTAAGGTAAACCACGTGTCGTTTTCATTTTGATACTTTTATTCATCTAGAACGTTTCCGTTGTGTTACATTCTTATAATCAACATCACCATGATCATGAGCTTACAGTAGTCCACTGCTGGACATAGGCCACCTCCATCCCACGCCACTCTGCTCGATTTTCGGCTACTCGCGTCCAATCGTTACCAGCCAAGATGTCAAAGAAAATGTTTTCTATCAGTCCGCTTTCAATCCCTCTATTTTCCCTTTGAGCTTCCTCTATCTCTTTATCCATCAGCATGAATTCAATTGTTACTCATATCTTTGGTCACTTGAGTTTTATAAAAACAACTAACCATACGCTTACCTAAACAGCTATTAGATAAAGTATTGAAAAAAACTTAACTAATATTGTCACTTACGGGATATATTCCGAATCGTAAGGAAAATATCCTGTAAGTGACAATGTAAGTTTAGTTTTGAGAGCAGCGGTGGCCTAGTTGTGGCGGCCCTGACTTACGAACAGTAAGTCGTGGGTTCGAACCCAGGTAGGCGCATTACTTTGTGTAATTTATTTCATCACCATTGCTCTAAAAAACGGTCAAGGAAAACATCGTGAGGAAACCGGCATGTCCTAGAACCAAAAATTAGAAGACATGTGACATCTACCAACCCGCACTGGGCCCACGTGGTGGATTATACGCAAAATAACTTTGACGTGGAGTTGCGGACACCAGCCCGTTGTACAATACCTACAATATAATACAAGTTTCGTTTTTAACCATGAGAGCTTAAAACAGTCAGAGTTATAGTATTCCTTTATGGTAGGTACCTAACTTGTGCCTACTAGTGAAGTACGTATATGGGACCTCCAGATAACTTCTCGTTAGACTAAACGAGAGTAATGTTTACCTGTCTTCTCGAGGATAACATATTTACTTGAAACTATTTTAAGTCGGATCTTTAGACCTTAGCTTGTTAGTTTGGGTGACTCAGGATAAACAGGATAGTTCAAGAACTTTCTCGAACTATTTCTTTGTTATTTAACATTGTCCTATTTACTTAGTGTTGGCCTCATGGTGGGTAAAGGCTGTGATTTATGCAGGTAGGTGGTGTGTTAGGCTTGAATTCTTGTCACGCTGACGGTCAATTCAATTCAATTTTATTCAAGAACTAGCTTCTGCCAGCGGCTTCGCCCGCGTGAAGTTTGATTATTGTCCCATGGGATCTTACTACCGGAATAAAATGTATCCTATGTTTTATGTGGGTCATAGCGTGATGATATAAACGTAAGAGTAAACAAATATAATAATAACAAATCTCCGAACTGCTAAGCTATCGGGAGTTACACGTGTTATTGTGAGTCAACTATAAAAGATAGACATATGCTGTCTTGGGATATTTTTTATATAATTTTATGTGGAATATTTCCGTTATACATGATTTCTATGTAGCTTTAACCATTAAGGCTGCACACGCGACGGAAGCTAAAAAAACCAAGTAACTTCTCCCGTTTTCCCAACATTTCCTTTCACTGCTCTGCTCCTATTAATGGTAGCGTGATGAAAAGTATACTATTACCTGCTCAGGAGTATGTAGAATAATTGTACCAAGTTTCGTTAAAATCCGTCGAGTAGTTTTTTTTTCTATAAATAACATACAGACAGACAGACAGACAGACAGACAGACAGGCAAAAATTTTACTGATTGCATTTTTGGCATCAGTATCGATCACTAATCACCCCCCGATAGTTATTTTGTAAATATATTTCATGTACAGAATTGACCTCTCTACAGATTTATTATAAGTATAGATAGACAATTTACATTGTGTTTGAAATCTTAATCCAAGAATAAATGAATAACAAAATATACGTCAGTTAAAATTATAAAACGAACACAAAATTATAAAAAAAATATTACAAAAATTAACAATACAATATTATACAAAACAGAACAATATTATTCAATATTACGCAGTCTCACATAAACTGATATCTAAAAAATGAAGAAGTGGATATGTCATCGTCGGTCGGTCGCGTACAGTCGGTCATGACGTCAGTGAGAACAAAATACGGCTGTCGGTTCACGTTGACGTCAGCGTCGCAGTATGTTGCTAAATAGAACAGAATATATACTAGTACATGACCGACCATCAACACGACCAGAATTCATGCCTAAAACAATTTTTTTTACAATTCGACTAATAGTTTTTAAGATATGCGCGAACAAACTTAAAATGAAATTACCACAATTGGCATTGACAACCATATACAAAAAATGTGTAATTCTGACAATATAACTTCCTGTAATATTTTGAAGTAGGTTAAAACCCCTCATGACCAGGCCCCTTATTCACAACCATTCGACTCGCTTTCGATTCGGAAAGTCGTATGTCTATCTCGGTCGTTTTCGTAATGCCAGAAGAAGACAGATATACGAGATGTCGAATCGGAAACGAGTCGAACGTTAGTGAATACGGGGTCAGGTCTAAGTAGCTAAATGTCCGACAGCGCGAAACGTTTAATGAGCAGTATGTCCAATTAACAAAATGTTCATGTAGCTCTCAGATGGTCTGTACAGCGGAATGAAATATGTGCGATTCTCAAAATATCTGAATACTCAGGCACAAAATTCAACACACTGTTTGCATCGGGAGGAAAACGGACATTCTAATATTTACATTAAGACTCTTTGGTCCATGTACTCGTACTGTTACTGTTACTATTAGCCTGTGTCATCTCACTGCTCGGCAAATACCTACTTTTAGCAGTTTTAGCTCACTAACGGCGCGGATGTTCCTCGCGTGGTGCTCCTGTCACTGAGAGCATTGCGTCCCAGCACTTGGAACATTATAGAGTAATTGTGCTAAGTACTCTAATTTTAAAGATTTTTTTACAAAATTTCGAACAAAACCACTTTACAGGAAAAGGTTATTCCCATAATTTAATCTCCTTTAGGTACACCTCAAAATTGAAAATCCCTTTAATCAAAATAATTACGTTAGTATCTCAAAATGAGATCATAATTAATGATTGTGTAAATTTCTATAAACAGGTTTGCCTCGAAATTATTAGCTTAAATTATTCTAACAAAAAGTAATTGCTACCTTTCAGCAAATCGATCATTCGATCGCTGTCAAAACATCAAAGAACATAGAAAATTGTATTGAAACAAGGCATCTGGCAAACAAAATAAAAACGGAATTCTCAACTTCAAAATTCGGTTCTATCGCAGCAGTATAAAGTTCAAAATAAGCTTTTGAAGTCAGAAATATTTTCGCGAGTGGAAAATAAGGGCCCGGAAATTAAAACCGGTAAATGAAGAGGAGACAAGAAAATAGGACGGCGTCACAATCCACAGGTCTTTCTGAGAAATAAATGTCAAGTCTTAAGAGGCGGGAAATTAACAATTATTTTAGAGATTCTCCTATCCAAAAGCTCTATAAACTTCTGTTAACCAACAGAAGTTTACAGAGCTTTTCGTGCATGTTTCAGTATTAGCTCAAAAATACGGTTCTGGAAAGCGACGGAGGAGCGCAAGCTTAGCGTTCTAACAGACGCGCGACACGTTGCCAACGGCCGATAAACTGCCGCTGACTTGTCGACGACGCGTCGACGGCAGCTGCCGAATCGTATCCGCCAGCCCTCGACGGGTGGCAACGCTTGCAGTTGTGGTATGCCGCTTACATGTGTGATGACGACCGCCGTCGACGGGCACGGCGGCTACCACCGACGCCACAACTGCAAAGAACAATGCTGTTGTGGTTCGACACCAGCAGCGTTTCTCTTTTTCATTCATGAGAAAGTCATTTGTATAGCAATTATTTTCTAATCTTTTCAATTTTTTTTTAAATATTCGATGTCGCCGTGTGTTACATAGTAACCAGTTGTGCTCCTCTGATTTGTAGTTTTGTTCCTTTAGAACAAACGATACCCTATGGTGTTTTCTCTTATCCAGCAGGTTCCTGTGTCATCCGTCCGTCCGTTCGTGGCTCAAAAACTGATAACATCTTCACAGTCAAGCTCAGAAAAAAAAGCAGTACCTTTGTGCTCTTCTATCTTAATGTAATGTGCTGATATGTATTTTGTGCGTACACTGTACATGAATAGGTGAATAAAATATATACTTTTTTCTAATTAAGTTCTCAAACGGTTGATAAAAAGACTAATAAAAACTTAGCCAATATACGTAGATGACCACAGAACATGTTACTTTTATCTCAATTCGAAACTAGTTGGCATTCTTCACTTATAAATACAATATCTTTTCTTCATCTTAAAAATATTTCCACAAAAAAATATACAGAACAAGTAGTCTCAACAGAAAAAATCAAAGCATCTTATGAATTTAAACAAAAGGCAGTTTTCGTATGCATGAAATAAAGCTCATGTTTCATTCAGTAGCATAACGAATGACATCACCTGTCATGGCTGACGTGCCCATACAAAACATTTTGAAGGGAGAGGACTGCAAATGTCAGATTGTTATGTGTGTTTCCGTTTCTTTTCCTTGTTGGTTTAATAAATGAGGTTTTATTTCTTACATTTCAATGATTACTCACTGATGGGATGCATATTTGCTGTACGACGGAGAAGCGATTGGCAACGACAACGTGGCTGGGGCAGAGGTGGTGGGATGTACTCGTGTTAATTATTAAAGGGTTCGTCTACAATAACTTAAGGTCGAGAGAAGTGAAAGAAGCAATGGAGTACATTGATCTGCAGCGGAAGTCAGGGCTGGTATTTCTAGGCGACCACTGCTCCCAACCAGGGACTTAAAAACACCTTCATATAGGTTCCAGAATTATAAGTGTTACATCTTGAATTAGTAACAGAATCAAATATGTAATAATAAAGCTTTGTTTATTTCGGTATAAAAGTATGTTTACAATTTAAAGTGTTAGTAAATTTCTTAAACTAGGTTAGTTTGTAATAATAATATGTTTGTTATAATAATATTTTCCTTGCTGTTTCCTCTTACACGAACCCCTTTTGGGTAAAAGCCTCCTCTAATTCCCTCCATTTATCCCTATTCCGGGAAGATTCCAACCAGTCTTTACCTGCTATTTCTTTAATATCGTCAGCCCAACGTTTAAGTGGTCTGCCTTTGTTTCTTTTTCCGGCAGGTCCTGCCCATTTGGTAGCTTGTAAAGACCATCTCTTGTCTGTGTACCTTGACAAATGACCAGCCCATTTCCACTTAAGTCGCAGAGCTTGTTCAAGAGCATCTGTGAGCTTAGTTTTCCTCCTTATGTCTTCACTTCGAATTTTTTGTATTTTTCTTATTTTGAGCATACTTCGTTCCATTGATCGCTGGCATATTTTGATTTTACTTTTTATTTTATTTGTGAATGTCCATGTTTGGCTGCCATAATTTAGGCTTGGAACTATACATGTATCCATGACGATTTTCTTTAATTTTAAATCATAGTCTCCCTTCAAAATGTCTTTGTGCATCCAAAATTTTTTCCATGTGCTGTTGATCCTTCTGTCCACTTCCTCTTCATTACTGTTTTTGTTGAATGAGATTTGTTTTCCGAGGTACATGTATTCTTGTACATAATCGATCTGTTGTCCAGAGACCTGTATAGGTCTTTCTATGCTGTTTGTCATCATCTTAGTCTTGTTTGCGTTCATATGTAGACCACATTTTTTACTTTCATATGCAAGAGATTGCATCATTTGTTCTAACTCTCTGGCAGATTTGGCAAACAAAATGATGTCGTCTGCAAATCTCAGGTGACTAAGGTGGTGCCCTAGTATACTTATTCCGTTCCGGCTCCAATCAAGGTTTTTGAAGGCACATTCCAGTACTGCTACAAAGAGTTTCGGTGATAGAGGATCACCTTGTTTGACACCTTTCTCTATTGAAATCTGTTCTCCTTTTTTTTCCATCTTGATTCTGCTTGTACTTTGAGAGTAGATGTTTTTTATGATGTTGATGTATGTCTTACTTACACCACATTTATTGAGGGCTTTCCAGATGGAAGTGTGAGCTATGGTATCAAATGCCTTTGTGTAGTCTACATAAGCTATGTAGAGCGGTTGATTGAATTCTTTATATTTTTCTAGTATTTGTTCCAAGGTGTGGATGTGATCTATTGTTGAAAATCCTGAGCGGAAGCCTGCTTGTTCGATTGGTTGTGATGCGTCTATGATTGGTGTAATCCTGCTCAACAATATTGTTGTGAAGAGTTTATAAGTGCTCGGCAATAGACTGATTGGTCTATAGTTCCCAATGTCTAGTGGGTCTCCTTTTTTGTAAAGCAGAACTATATCAGAATTACACCATTGTTTGGGGACCTTTTCTGTTTTGAGACATGAATTAAAAACTTGTGTTAGATGTGAGAGTAAGAGGGGTGCCCCGATTTTTAAAATTTCGTTAGTTATATTGTCCGGGCCTGGGCTCTAATCAAATATGTAACACTTATAAATGTGTGTTTAATGTGTTAACCCAAAACACTTATAAAAGTGTAACCGTAACATATCTGTAACAAATATAAAAGGTTTAACAGTGTTAATAAGTGTTACAGGTAAACTCAGCGTTGCCATTGGATAGCCGAAATCTAGTCGCAGTCTGTTGTAAAACTGAT
Organism: Xestia c-nigrum; assembly: GCA_916618015.1. Classification (NCBI taxonomy): domain Eukaryota; kingdom Metazoa; phylum Arthropoda; class Insecta; order Lepidoptera; family Noctuidae; genus Xestia; species Xestia c-nigrum. The sequence continues at coordinate 2,554,569 of OU745245.1, read as the reverse complement.
TATTTCAGTTACACATATTAAAACTTACATTATTGTATCTATTACATCTAAAAGTGTTTTTCTGTTGAAACTGTTCTTAAAACATGGTTACAGTTTGAGTCTCTGCTCCCAACACAGTGTATAACAGGATAACTAACAATTTATTCACCAAGTATAATGCTAACATCAACACATATCCTGCCTGTGCGTTTGCTACTACTTAACTTAATTTAATCCTATGCTTTGTTAATAGATCTCATACTTAGTTAATACTTTACTGCCAACTGTGGAGGCTTGTAAATGGTTTCGTTATCATAATTATTTATGCCATGTGATAAGAAAAATATCCACTGCTGGAAATAGCCCACATTGACCAGTCCCGTATGTCCCGCAAACGTGAATGGTTTGTTGTTGATGAACTCACTATAACTTTTGTTTTGTTAGCTGTAAGCCACGTAAACACGGTATTATGAAATAAAACCTCTCTAAAATTGATCGATGGATTGGTAGCTAAGTCGGTAAAAACATGCTAAAACCTCCAACAAAAGGGATTATAAGAACTCAACCTCCTCAAAAAACACAAATATTCCGAAGTTTTCGGAGAGCGTGCGAACATGGAAACTCCTCCGTTACCCCAGAGGATTAACTCCAATAACCTCACAAACTTCATACATATCAAAGCTTTGTATACTTTCCCTTTTAGAACTAGTTTCCCGCGTATATTTCTCGTATATTTGCGTATTACATCAAACGAGGCCAATTTGAATGGCACGTGATTCTGATTTTATATGCAACTATAAAATTGACTATTGTAGTTGTTCGATCAGAAGAGCAAAGTTCAGGATTCCCGAATTTATGTGAGTTTCTTTGGCAGTATACGTTGGTACAAATTTATTCTGACGCCATTCAGCAGGGCTTGGTTGCTTGATAGTTAGGAAACCAATAGGAAAGCCCCTTCGTGGAAAGTCCTGTGTCCAGGATTATTAAATACTAGCGGACGTCACGCGGTTTCACACGCGTAATTCCCGTTCCCGTGGGAGTACGGGGATAAAATATATCCTATGTTACTCGTGGATAATGTAGCTTTCGAATGGTGGAAAAATTTTTAAAAACGGTCCAGTAGTTTTTAAGCCTATTCATTACAACCAAACAAACAAACAAACAAAGTTTTCCTCTTTATAATATTAGTGTAGAAATATTCCTATGAAACCAACAGTTTGCAACAGCAAAATGTATCGTTTCATTAGAAGAGGACACTGGGTCGTGCAATACAGTTTCAACTATTGCAGAGAATTCCATATTACCGTGTACAATATCTTTATTTCAATAGGTAAATATTTTTTGTTTTGTTTGTTTAATACTTCTCTATTAGTCAGTCATCATTTCAGCAGTCAGCTCCATTCCATCACCGTCATTGCTAATGAAATGTCTTTCTCCCTAGTCCCTAAGGGTACATTGGCAATTTATGAAAACTCCAAGATAATTTTCTCAACTTGTTTATTATTAGATAGTCAACATATTTCCATCTATCGTCGACGACATAGTTCATTATATTACAATAATGCGTTAACTCAATCACAATGCCTTAGTTAGTTATTATTGCAAATAACTAGAAATACCTTATATTTTTAATTGGGTTTCGTAAGCATAACATATTCTTTACAATTTTATTTTATTTATCTTGTAAGTGATCAATAGGTACAAAAATAAAACCTCAGGAAACCACTACTGCCGGTTTCATAAACATAAAGCTGCTGTTTGCTGAGAATCGAATTTCAAATAGTGTTGAAATACTTAAGCATTACATTCAAGTAGTGTCTTTCGTGGTATAAATTCAGGCATACACATCCTGGCTGGAGCGCACAAAGCGCCCACAAGATAGTCCGGTTAATCAGACGGCAACCTCATTGGGTGAACTATGAGATACCATTCACAAAAAAAGGTAAAACGAGTATTAGCAAGTATACTATCCACGTCCATTTTCCTGAAATACTGTTAATTTCTCAACCCTGATTTTAAAACTTTTCACGGTCTCTGATAATTATTGATTTCATTTTTAAAACAAATATTCTAACGGATCGAGAATCTCCGGCTTCATTTGATGCCGATAAAAAGGTTTCTTATATGATTTTAAATCTTGCAAATGTTCCAAAAAATCTACCTATAGAGACATATCATTATCGAGAGAGGGTTATACAGATGAATATATTTATAGGCCTTGCCCTACTTCTACCAACCCAACCTAATTTTCAGATTCGATATTATTGATTGGCTCACAAGTCACGCCTCAGGATGACAGCTACCTGTCACACACATATATCCTTTGGGATATAGAGTAATAAGTTGACAACCTGTAACACTATTTACATAAGGGTTAGCTTCATTTATAACAGGTATGGTGACGATAGACTATCGTTTAGAACTCTCTATCGAATAGAGGGTTAAAATTTGTTCCAACATTGAGAAGAAACTGTTAGATATTTAATACACTTAACGGTGCCACCGGTTACCTTTGATGGCACTGTGATTCCATTTAGCTCTGATGTTAAGGATCTGGGATTGCATGTTGACACTTGCCTTGACTGGCGTAAGCAGGTCGCGATTGTGAGCAAAAAAGTCATTGGAACGTTGCGGTCGCTCTATCGGTTAAAAAATATTCTCCCATCACACATTAAGGCAATGCTTGTACAATCCCTTATCTTCCCCATAATTGACTATGGTGATGTGTGCTACTATGACCTGAATGCAGATCTCCTCAACAAACTTGACCGACTTCTTAATAGCTGCATTCGATTCGTTTTCAACCTCCGCAAGTACGATCATGTATCTGCACATCGCTCGCTTTTAAAGTGGTTACCTATCCGGCAGCGCAGAGCGTTGAGGGCTTTGACAACCCTATTTTCTCTTCTTCATAATCCCACTTCTCCTTCTTACCTGACTTCCCTTTGTCAATATTTATGCTCTGCACACAACAAGAATCTTCGGTCCGAGACCAATCGTCTTCTTCGTTGTCCTTCTCATCGCTCTGGCTTTATAAAGTCATCTTTCTTTGTCCAGGCGGTCTTTCTTTGGAATGCGCTCCCTCAGAATATCAGGACGGTAACCAATCGGTTTACTTTTAAAGTGAAAGCTCGAGAGCACATTCACAAGAAGTTGGCAGAGTCGTCTCAGAACTAACTTGTAGTTTTTTTTTGTTAATCTCTCATAACCTTTTTTTATATTTTGCTTTATGTATGTATATATGTATTTATTATTGTATTTTAGTTTTATGTTTTAACTATTTTGTTTCTGCTATTGCACCTACTTTGTATTGTCTCTGCATCACCCTAAGGTAGACTGGTAGAAAATGCCCAAGGCATTAAGTCCGCCTTTGTACAGTGTTAACTTGTGCATAAAGTTTTAATAAATAAATAAATATGAGAGCCGCTGATGAACAATTCAGGCCATATTTTCAGGAATTAATTTATTATTTCATTTGGGTAGGTCAGGCAGAAGTGAAACAACATTTTGCCAGTTCTGTTTAAGTCCCACGTAATAGGGGCCCTATTGCCATCAACTGGGCACAGGTTCTGGCTTTATGCCTGCTATTGAGAAATTCGTAATGGAAAAACTCAATATCACTTTGTCTGACCTGGGAATCGAATGCAGGAGCTCATGCTCAGTAGCCACGCTTGCGACTACGAGACCAATGAATGAGGCAGTGAAGACTATATATTCCGTCACAAAAATGTGGACGCTGGACACTGCACACAGTCAGTAACTATTGTACAGGTTTGCTCAAACTTGTACAGACTATTTAAAAACGCAACTGTTTTCGGGAACATTAAAAACCGAAACTGAAATTGAGTTTAAATGACAAAACACGCTAAACACGATAGCTGCGTTTACCCCAAAATTTCAGCGCCAGGAGCACAAAACTGTCGACTTGTCCTTTGTCATACAATACCCAGTAATTTCACAGAGATCAAACGACAGTCACTTCATGTAACATACAGGTCTGGATCTATTTATCTCGCAACCAAATTCTAGCAAGCGAGACTGAAACAGCAAACAGATTTCAATTTTCGAGCTAATTACAAGCAAATATTTGTTGCTGACTGTATCTTGGTACCTCCGTACCTGTTACGTCATGGTTACTTATCACAAGTAACTATGACGTAACAGGTGGCGGTACCAACATAACGGATCAAAAGCCTAGCTTTGGAAGGACTCGGAGCGGCTTACGGGCAATAGGCTTTATTGTAAAGATTTGGCCGTGTTGGTTCAGGTAGGCAGGCTAGAGGTATTGTGAATAAATAGAGGTGTCGTTGGTGAAGTGGTTGAGCAATAAAGGCTGACTTAAAAGAGGTGGTAGACCGTTAAAGTAGTGGGGTAACTGACCGTAGTGAAAAGAATAACGTAGAATGTGATTTTGAGAAACTTGGCCTGCCTTTGCTTGTCTCGTGATAATTTGAAATATTAGACAAAATTAGCAACAACACACTGCTGCCGTTTAATGAGAAAAATATTGATATTTAAATAAATCATAGATTTTCAACAAAATATCAAATGAAAAGATGGCAACACTAAGGCCCGTATTACAGAATATCGCGTAAAACTCAAGCGTTGCTTAAAACTAGTATCAACCAATCAAATAGCTTGAATCTAGTTTTAACACTTTTAACCAATCAAATAGCTTGAATCTAGTTTTAAGTAATGCTTGAGTATTGAGCGATGTTCTGTAATACGGGCCTAAAACAACCAAGGTAAGATTTCTGCCTAAAACTAAAAACACACCGTCCAATTTACTTTGTAATAAAACTGGGTAAACTCTCTCTTGAATCGTAACAAAATATTCATTAATTAGGATCAGTCTAATCTCAATCTATCCATCAAAATCCTTGCATCGAAACCTCAGTAGCTGGCATAGATTGATGATAATTTTATACATTGTAAAAAAACTTTCATTGTGACGTCGAGTGGTACGCAAACTTTTTGCTGTAAAATTAAAAATCATCTCTCCCGAGACTGCATAACAGTTTTACGGGGTCGCTTTTAAAATTATATCATGCCATTATTTTTTGTGGCGGTTTAACATAAACCCGCGTGACTGTATAGCAATGAGTCCATACATATATATAAAATAAATCAAGGGCTAGTCACCCTGTAGCTGATGATTTGAGTACAAAAAACATAACTTTAGTTAAACTAGCTGTCCCACGCAACTTCGTCTGCGTCACATACCTAAGAGAGAAAAACCCGTTTTTGCAACAATTTTCATTCTTGCTCCGCTTCTAATGGTCATAGCGTGATGTTATATAGCCTATAGCCTTCCTCGATAAATGGACTATCCAACGAAAAAATAATTTTTCATTTCGCCCTGGTAGTTCCTGAGATAAGCGCGTTCCAAACAAACAAACAAACTCTTCTGCTTTATAATATTAGTATAGATATGAAGGCAGTCGCTCTATGAAAAATACTGCTATTCAGTTGGATCTGGTTAGACTGGAAGCCGAAGCCAACATAATTGAAAAAATACTAGGCGCATGATTATTTTTTTTTATGTTTAGCTATTCCAATTTCCCGTTGTTGCAAACACCACAATGGCAACCTGATATAAATATGTCTGTAGTTACAATGATTTGAAGCCCTTAAATTTTTCAAACATATTCTGTTTCATAAATAGTTGTTGTATTTTTGGTGGAGGTTTCGAATCATGCACTGAATTCATATACTCATAACTTTATGCCACGATGTCCGTTCCACCGTGTATTATTGCTGACCAAATATCTCATAAAACAAACGCATTCACAAAACTTTTTCCCACCATTAAGACAGTTTACCAACACTGACCTAGATTTTAACTGAAAGCTACCGAAAACTACGTTCTACCCTCAAAGTTGGCTGTCTGAACTAGTTCATGTTGCAGTGCCCAGGTGCAAGAGAATCTTTATCAACGTGTCACAGCGCGTTCCGAAGATGAATCGCGCCTGGAGACCGCTCGAAAATAGGGTTGCCAAGCCAAGAATTACAAATTGCCATTTTTAAAAAACTTCTTTTTTCAAATTAAAAAGCATTTTGTATTTTTGAGTTTGGAATAAAATAGTGCTGCAGGTGTAGTTGCAGTTATTTCAAAGTAATTGAAAAGAAGAATGGTTATTTCAAGCATGTGACCAACGAAATTGTTTTTGCTACTTCATTCTTAAGAGCCATTTCACGTTTTCGCGCAAATATCTAAGGTTTTAGTCGCCTAATTTGCCATCTTTGATAACACTCTCGCATTTTTAAATACATGTTTAAAATAGACAAGCCTTGCGTATTGATACTTCATGTAACACATTTGTAAAAACTTATTTGTTAACAGTGTAGTGATTAATCTCCGACAACTAGTTTACTGAAAAATCATCGCTGAGTCAATTTCGGACTCCTATATCTACGATAAATATTTATAAATTTCACTTGAAAAAATACACAAAGCATGAGACAAATACTTTTGTCGACACATAACGTACTAAAATTTCGATAATTAATAACATACACTAGTAAAAAAACAAAGTCTTAGGGCAATTTTTAAGTTTTATAACGCTATTTTATCGTGATTTTTTGGTTTGAACGAAGCGTAATTACATTAAATAAAATATGTAAAAATAAACTATGCTCTTTTACTAAACTAATGCCAAAGTTTCATTAAAATCAATTCGTTTAATCAAACATAATAAATTTAATAACATCACTCTAAATTCGAATAAATTACGATGCATAAGCCGGCACCGATTAGTTCGGCTTGAGCACTTACATTTTGTGAAATGGCTCTTAAGTGTGAGATATTAACATTGATTTACTAGGCTAACTTTTAGCTTACAAAATAGAATGTTGCAGAAATAACGTGTACATAGTTCTTTTACGGACCTCATTTTCTTTATGAGTTCAAATTCATACGCCTCCCGCACAACACACGATTCTACAGAACTGTGCCTGATTCTGGATTCTGTTGAGTCTGATTTGCTATGGATACTTTTAACGTGCACATTTTGCTACTTTGTTCTCACATATACTATCTCAACACGAATGGTGACAACAATATATTGATTTAAAAAAGTGTCCATGGAGTTTCTTGTCCGTTCTTCTCAATAGAAATCTACGCTAAGGAATGGACAACTACAGTACTTTCACAGTTTTTATGTTTTGTGACTGAGACTGTAGCTACAATTAATGTTCATCTTTGTTTCGACAATTCAAAAGTGCCTGTAACTGGCCTACTTGAAATAAATGCTTTGTTTTTTTTTCTGAGAAAAATCTACAGACACAAATATATTACGCGCAAAACAAGAAGGGGATGGCGGGGTTTTGAGAGTGTGCAAAAGGCTAATAATATTCCTTTTTTTGTGGTAGCCCTACTAAGGAATGACTAAGATTTAAAAAGTCTAGCTTTTCTGTCATGGCCGACAGGTCAAAAGTTATGTCTCCAGTAAAACTGTCCACTTTTGTTTCTGCTTTATATTTTTCTGCAAAATGGAATGTTTTGATTTATATAGCTCGCTTCGCTACTTGTTATAAAGACACCTTTTGTTTTAAGAGTAGTTTTTAATTTGTAAGTATCTAGTAAATAAATGTGGGGAGAACAAGTTAGCCCTGTTAAGGGTCTCTTTCACCACAGAGTAGTAAATACAAAAAGCGCTAAATGAATTTATAACATCGTTTTATTTCTGTCAGTCATTAAAATAATATGACAGAAAAGAATACACTTAAAGTACTTACGGGATTATATCCGTGATTTTCTTTTGTTTTTACGAGCACCCGATATTTCGACGCTGTTGCAAACATCATGATCGCGGGCTTGATTCCCGCGTACTTAAAATGTAGGCAAAATCCGTGAAAGTCTAAAATAGTGCATAGAAAAGAATGTTATTTTAAAACCGCTTGGTAAATGGTTAAATTGGCAATTAAGCCAAAATGTACTCAACTGAACACGAACCACTAAACGGGTACCAAGTCACCTGTTGCCATTCCTCCAGAGAACTGTAGCCTTACTCTAAAACACACGGTTCAAACACAATTTAATTATGGATCGTCATGGTTATTAATTTTACATTGAATACAAGGAAATTCATTATTACCTATGTCCAGCCATTTTCACCAATGAAATTGATCACGATCAGCATACCAAACTGCGTTTGAAAACTGTCAGTGTAGTATTGAGAAGGAATGTTGACACTTACAGCTTTTATACGTGGTTTAGATGACTTATTTGTATGAAAGTTTCTATGAATGCTTACAAAAACCAATTAAACGTTATTATCATTAAAAGCTTTACAATCTATTTACAATATTTACATGATTTAAATATCAATTTAATATTAAAATGGAATGTTCGGTAAAACAGCCACATAGTGACATAAATTGCAGTATTTTCTAAGTTAAAACCCGGATCATCCAGTCATTTAAAGATTGTCCGGTTTGTTTGCAGAAGAACCAGATATTGGTTACAGATGTATGTGCAGGTCAAGATTTAAAATTAATTACGTAGGAATTGTTATATTTACAATTTGAATGTACCTCATATTCTGTTGAAATAATAGTTCCATAAAGATAAATGTAGGTAAACATAGTCTATTTTTCATATTACAGGAAAGTATCTTCGACAAATAGAACACGTTGACGACAGGCTGACAGTTGAAAACCAGAAAATGACGATTGGCTTTCAAGTCGACAAGCCAGTCTACAGAATAATTTGAAAATCAAAATTACCGATTTTTCTCTGTTATGAATATCAACATTATTTATTTGTATTTTGGAATGTTTGATGACAATAATTTAAATAATTATTTTATTATTAGGAAGACATGATAATATTAGGTAATACTGCTTTATTTACAACTTTTCATATTAAATAACGAATGTTTAAAAGCCCTATGTTCAGAATTGTGTTAAAATGGAATATTTTTTTGATATTGGCTACAGGTAAGTGTTCAAAATTGATTTAATGGCTATTTATTAAAATAAATATAGCACGCTTTTATTAAAAACTATTTTAAAATGTATTTTTAAAAACGCTATTCTTGTAAATTCCGTAAGCTATACTTTTAGCATTTACCAGTCGATGTTACAAATATTTAAGATCAATGAAAATAATGGCGAGTAGTTGGTAAACTGATTTTATTCGATACAATTTTACCGGTCAATGATAATAGTATTAAATTACGTTTCACAAATATTGTTAAATACAATCCATATTAGCGTAAATGGCACATAGTTACTAGGTATATTTACAGTCATGTATAATACATACTTAGCTATACATGCTTACTTATTTACAAAAAATACATTCACTAGTTGTCTTTCATTGTGGTTCGAATATTTACATTTTCTAAGGTGAGAATCAGAATTTTAAACACATGTAAACCTCTTTCCAAACAGACATGGCATGTACTCGATTATTCGGCATGAAATCAAAATACATGGTATAGCGGAAGACGTATCCGAATGCTTCCACTTCCCTGGCCGAATGAGGGCCAGTAGAGGTAAAACGACCGACAGATACTCGGGCGTTGATTTGCCTGCGTACTTTTAAGTTGTTTTCATAATGTTGGTAATATTTGAATGTCTTGGTGTTGGTAGAATTGAGTAGAAGAGAGACTTTTAGGTGGCGGGCATCAAATTTCCGCCACCTAAAAGTCTCTCTTCGACTCAATTCTACACGGGCACAAAAACACTCCTCGCACACAAACTTTAACAATGAATTCATTGCATCATTTTTGTGACCCACAAGAATTAAAAAGAACTGTGGTTCCATAGAAAGTGCAATATTATGTCCACAGTCAAACTTATAAACTAAACGGATCATCGAATTTCAACCCAAAGGGTGCAAAATGCCGTGTCGACGGCGCGCTCATGTTAGAGCCGGAGCAGGAGCCTGCCGGGGCTGCGGGACTGTCCGAAATATGTAGATACTGTGGCCCCGGAACATAAGGGCGAGGAAGGAACATGGATGGGTTTTTTTAGTCAGTAAAAGTCTGACACTCCCTCCCGCTCCGCCCAGAGTGGAAGAAGTCATTTGATGATAAACCATACGGAAAAAAAAGAGGGTGAATAATCATGAGCTGAGTCCTTGAAAAAAGTTTGTTTCACGATGTATCTTACTTCGAGTTGAAGGAAAATGTATTTTGGACTTGAATTTCAACAAAGTTTAAAGTGATGAAATCAGGCTTTCAGAATAGGCTGTCTTAAAATAATCGTCTTTGGCATGCCAAAGGTTTAGCTATCAATCATAAGTTAAGGATTAGTTCTCAATTAATAAATCAATTATTCACAAAGCAGGCTACGCTAAATAGAAGGTCGAGAACGCTAGGGAAAATTCTGACTCTCATCTCTCTTAACCAGTAATGTTATATCTAATACAACATTAAATATTACTTCACGTTAAAGCGTTTCATTGAGCGCTAATTTGCAAACAAAGTATCTAGAATTACGTTTGTTTTTTATAGCTTGAAGTTATTATGAACTAAAATCTTTGGCTTATATTCTTACATTTTTGTTAGTAGATTTTGAATGTGCGAGGCAGTAAAGAAAATGTATTGCATTTTCAGTTGAAATTTAAGGTGACATTTTAGGTCCCCTTTTTACATGATCAGGCAGGCAGAGCACCTAAAATGCTGTTTCTTTTCGTTTTTGCACCTTTTTGACTTGCTCAACTCACTTTTACCCTGCGTCATAAGCAAAGCGATCTGTAACACAAATACGTGGCGCCTTCTATGGGTGTGTTTGCAGTTCAAAATGAACGCGACGGTCACACGATCGCTTTGATTAGGTTGGCTTTATATGAAAAAAAAAAAAAAACGTTATTTTATTAAATGCTAAAAATATGCAACCAACAATAACAGCAACATATAAATTTTGAAACTTATTTTTTTTTTTTTAAATAATATTGATAATGTTTGACATAACAAATTTAACAATACTTTTGTGCTTACGTATTCAACTTATGATAGAATATTGCAAAACATTAACAAATCATAATTATTATCCTAAACATAGGCATATTTAGTGCATAAACTCCAAACGATTTTCAACAATGTTACTAATAAAAATAACCAAGTACTGGTATGTCTTAATCAAAGAAATTCTTGCCAGTTCAAAAATACAGTTGCAGTTTGCAAGCTTTAAGAACTATTGCATTAAAAGGACCGCGATAACTACTTGGAAAACATACCGAAATTAAATTATTGCTCAAAACTTTGACTTGAATGCTTGCACGGCAGAAATACTACATAAGGAAGAGATCACACTTGACTACGCGGAATTGAGCCGGTCCGAAAAAGATACAAAAGCGAATATTCCGACACGGCGTCGCGTCAATCATCATCATGTTGGCTTGCAACTCGTAGAAATGGACTTACCAAATCCATGCGCGTAGTTCACAATGTTAGCACGGACTTACGATGTCCATACTCTTAGGCTGAATCGATGTTCGTGGATGATGGCACTTTTTGGCGGGATTTTGATATACGTCGCGATTCGCATTATGTCTTTTTTCGCTTTATTATACAGGATTTAAGGCTCTTTCCAAGCAGCTCAAGTCAATTCCATGCCCAGTGTAGTTACTTCCTTGCAACCTAATGAGACTTCCAGTCATTTCGCTAAAAGTTAGTAGTCGTTAAAGTATGAAACTGTAAATTCTGGTCGAGTACTTTTGAATTTGTTTAAGTAGTTTTTTAAAAGTCATTGCACATAATGAAATTATTATTGAAGTTAAATCAATTGGTTTTCGAGAGTTTTCATTGATAACGGTAGAATAAATGCAAAGTAAGCTTATTAACAAACTGTATGGATTAATTCTTTGATTGTTTTCGACTATTTTGTTTCAGGAAACAATTGGCTGGTTCGTAGATGAAAACAAAATACATAATACATTTGAATTAGGAACACAATGTTTTTGCATCTATAAAAGCAACTGAGAATCTCTCTACGACCCAAAAATGAGTCCGTGGCTTAGGCCCCCAGTGGTTGAGGCACCTGTGGCCGACGCGGCGACGCCCCCAATTAGATTAATTTAATTTTCTTTTGTTTTTATGCTTTTTCAGTTAGTACAGCAAATGAAAAAAGTGCTTACACATAGAATGAATCCTGATACAGAAATATTTTAAACCGTAGAATCGCCTGCATTGAAGAAAACTATTATCGATGTGAAACATTGTAGCGTTTTGATTCTTTGAAGTTTTGAGCGTATCGCATCCTCCGAAGATATTCACAAATCGATTATAATACTATCAAAGATAAACTAAACATTCAAGCATCCAACATTTTTATAGTTTTCTTTTAAAAAGTTAACATTAACCAGAACAACACACAAACACGGAAGTACTTTGATATGCATCTTGGAAACTATTAATAAACGAACATACATATTACTAAGAATCACAGTAAGGACTAGCTTTTACAATATAATACTAGAAGTGTGGATGTACCAAAAATTGATGAGTGTAAATTCAATCAGAACAAACATTGCAGATGGCAATCATTCCTGTTTTTAAAAACCCGTCGTTTAATTTGTCAGATTGAATTCATAAAACATTCTTTAAAGAATGTGCCGTATTATTATTTTCATGATTGCCATAGGAACAAGCGGCTAGATTATTTACGTATGTAATACTATTTTATCCATCTTAGACCCATCTTAGATCGTGACGTATAATTTGGTTGCTTGACACTTCCAAGTTATCTTGATAAATAACTTGTTACAGGAAGAAAAATACATCCTTAGTCAAGCTAAAAGGCGGCCCCTTCCTTGTAGAATAATACTTCATTCCTACAAAATCCAGTACAATTGATTTATAGAATCTGCATTGCTCATTATGTAAATAGAGACTGATACAAATGCATACGATATTAGTAATCAGTTCAAACCGCAAGTCATTATTGCCAGAACGATCCGATAGTTCAACTATTGAACCGAAATCCTAACTACAATCCCATTTCCAAGTAATACGGCTCGGTAATTCTAGTAACTCGAGTTAATCCGTTCAAGGTTAGGGTGTATACGTTGTTGCTATAGTTTCCACGTGAGATATCTTCAAAAATACCTAGACAAAGTGACAATAAATCAGTGATATCAATGAAGATCATAAATATATGGGTATTGACAAAAGGTACTAAAAAGTTCATGCCATTTTTTTTTAAAGTCATGTCAGAAATGCAAAGCACTTTGAAAGCGGGTGCTACTAGCGGAGGCCTTTATATTTTATTTAAATATATCTTTATAATAAAGGGACGTTGGCGGTCTTTGCAACTTTTCTCTGTCCAAATGAAAAAGTGAAGAAATTTTCAAAGTGACACTGAGAGCGATCGATGTCTTGGAGCGAGTTTTTCCGCCAAATACCAGCCTTAATGGCAAACTTCAATTGCCTGAGCTTGGCAAGCAATATGTGCAAAGGGTAGTAAAAGGTTCAGAAGGTTTACAATGCAGGTTTATATCATACTCATTTAGAATAACTTTAATCTGAAGGAATCAATTTTGAACTCAATGTAAAATTATTTGGTAAAAACAGTGCAAATACGAGTATGTCAACGTCTGTGATCAAAATTAATTATAATAAAAAAAAAACACAGTTGGGTCTACGAATTTATCATAATCTTTTTCATCGTGTCTGTAAATATCACAATCATATTATTTATAGTGAGCAATTGCATAGTACCTTGTAATACACTCTTTGCCTCATAGTAAATATTCACGACAGTTTTCTAGACGAAAAGTTACGTCTCTATCTTAACGTCAATCACATAAATTGTTGTTCTTTTATCGCTAACGCTACAAGAGAGGACCAAATTTATGAGCCTCAGTCACGAAACAGACTCGAGTCACTGTCGTCCAAGATTGCACGCCACAATAATATATTTATTACATTCGACATCTATGTCATCGGTATGTTATAGACCTTCTGTTATTATTTTATACCAAAACGGTAGTATACTGTTACTCTATAATAATAGTGGTGGAAATTCGATAATGGAAGCTATAAGGTAATGTGTTGAAAAGGTTAGGGTTTCAAGCTTAATCCCATTGAAACATTGCGGTAAATCTATTTCCTATACAAAAGCATTTTCAGATGAAGTAACTTGTTTTAGAGTATTGTTTACTGTAGTATCGTGACTTGTATTATTCTTGTATATAACTTCAAATATAGTTTATTTTACCTTCTAAGAGATAAAAAAGTGTCAGCCGTTGCTTCGAAATATTTTGTCTAGGTTTCATGTCTTCATCAGAATTGACGAACAATCTTTGGTATATCCACATTTTACCTAATGAAAACATAAGTACAGTCTTTATTTAGACAGTGACCTCTTCAGTAAAGCGACTCTTATCATCTAAATTAATAACTATAGCATGAGTCCTCGCGTGTCCTGATCTGACGACACCTTTCACAGTCTCAGTACTACTAGGACTTGATTTCAATTCACTGGTTTTATTATTCTCACTCTTATTATTGTAACCGTTACGACTTACTTCTGGTGGTCGGATATCACTACAGTTGGCTTCGCCGGAAATTTTGAATACTCCATTTTGTTTGTCTTCTTTTGATTCCTCGTTGAGGTCTGTGCGTTTCTTAGGAGAATCAGTCGTAACGTCCGTCTGGCTCTGCTCTGCATTGCTGTTCTCTGTGCTTTTAGTTGGACTGAAGGTTTTATGTTTATAGGCTGGAGGGGCTTCGAAAGGCAAGTCCCTGCCACTGCTGGAAGATTCCTCAGCAGGTGTAACAGTGCACATTAACCTGTCTGCTACAGCACTGAATACTGTGTTTAGTTTCAAAGGCGCTGAATGGTCGGATGGGGGAGGTTTTCTATCGTAAACTGCTGCAGCGTCTTGCATGGCTCCTATTCTTCGGGATATGACTGCTCCCGTCCCACATCTCTCTCGGAGCTTTTCTAATTGGTTGCAGATTTTTCTGAACTCCTCCTAATGGAGAAAAAAAAATAACTATAAATATTTGCTATAAATATGTTATACTCTTATAAACTAACTGCACCCTTAAAAATAAATGAATTATTACTTATTTCGCAAACATTAATAAAGGTATATTGCACAATAAATCAAAACAAGTTGATTTACCGCCTAAATTCAGACTACAATGCCAGACGTTTTCGGCCGGGCTGAAATAATTAAGTTCTCGTCTAAGTCTGGCAGATTCTGGAAATAGAAAACCAATTTGATATTACAAAGTATACGTTTCTATACCATTGAGATGAACACATTTTTAGTAATTGGATTCTGGACTAGAAATATAATCCTTAATACCAAAGTACTGTTATTATAATAATCATGAATCTATCAAAGAGGTATCTTGCAACTCATTATGCAATCTACCTACATTTAACGAATCGAAACATCGTCAGTAATCAGCACACACACTAACAATTACAATCCTTTTGAATAAATAATTAATCAATTGAATGGACGAGTTTATTACGTAAATCTTCGAGGAAAATGTATTTCTTTCAAACCGAAATGTATGGTGATATTGAAGAAGCCACGTAGACGGGTTTTCAAAGTTTTATTTTTCATACGCTTCCGACCAAAACACTTTACACTCTATTCAAACAGCGTAATGCTCACCTCAAGTTCCCTCTCAGTCATGTTATCGCAGAACCTCGCGCTCCGATTGGTCGTCATGGTGTAGGTGGACTCTGCAGGCCTTGATCTGAACTTGCCTGTCTTCTCCCGTTCGTCTTTGCCATGCCCCTTGTAAACCATGTAGGCCTGGTAACAGAAATGTTGAAGTTAGTCAATTGAACTGGACATCGTCCAAGTAGTAGGTGTCTCAGAAGTTAGTAGATTTATCCATGTACTTGTTTAAGTTTACCGTGTTATTAAAATAAATAATAAATAAATAACTGATGCTACTTCCGCTGTCAATGTAATCAGTCTATCCTTCTCAAAGTCCCAAGTGTCCTATCTGTGACCAAATAGTGAAATTGTAAGATGTGTCGTGTAAAGATTCATGCTATTGAGAGTTTATTGACAGAAAGAAAGAAAAAAAAAGCATGTATTAGCCCGTACAGGACAAAACACATAAAAATTATTATTATTTACAAATAATAAAAACTAAACATAGATACAAATTAATAAATAAAAAGAAACGAAACTGATCCTAAATGAGGTCAAAATATCCCAGCATGGTTCTGTAACATTAAATTGGAATATTATTCATAAATATCGGCGCACTGGTTTGGACAGAAAAAGTTAAGAGAGAGACACAAATAGTAAGTTTTGCATTTATAATATTAGTACGCATATACGCATATATTTCCTCGGATGCATAAAAACTAGTCTTGAATAATTCCTGATACGTTGAATACCTGTGTCAAGGCGCGCTAACAAAGACAAAAGAGCAAAACCATTGTCAACACATGCGATGTTCATTAGTGAAAAAAAATCTTTTTTATGTTCGAGTTTGATTTCTTTGATATGGAACCTGTGGTGGGTCGTCATAGACATGACTGTAAAGATGGGATTTCCGGAAGCGGAAACTCTAAGACGCATTTAGTTTCAACGTTTGGGAACATACAGAAGAGGTTTTACGATAAACGTTGTAGCGACGGATTTTCCTGCTGTTTTGTTATGGTTTAGTATATCACATGCGACATTTTAGGCGTTGCTATTAAGAATATATTATTACAATAATTACGTGAAGGAAACTTTTTTTTTTAATCTTTGGATTAAATAAATTCTAAGTTTATAAAGGAATTTTACCCAAACAACAAAGGGCCGGATTCGAGAGTCTAAGGATTCCCTCACGGACCGCCTCAAAAGTCGTCAGTAAATACGCCATTTCTTGTATAATGTATACTTTATGGGCATTAATTATGATCGCAATTAATGGTGATAGGGGTGTGATGGTGGTGTCAGTCCACAAAATACAAATTGCTCATGGGCATGAACTTAAACGACGCATCATCGTTGATCATACTAATTGACGGGTTATAAAGTGTTTGTCGCCGCGGGAGACGCACCGGGCTGGTGCGGGACTGTGGACGGTGAGCAATGGGCTAGCTCACCGTCCATCCGTGACGACAGGCCGTGTCGACGGCACGTTCGTGTTCCACGTGCGCCTCAAAGAGATGTCAGCACAAGGAAAGGGTCTGCATGGGCCGAGGGCAGCGAGACTGTTCGAAAGAGATACCGCGGCCCTGGTACACACAGGGCTAACAAGGAACCTAGATGGGTTTTAGTTTACTCGGATGATTATCCGGAAAAAAAGGAAAATAAAGTGTCTCTTGTAGTGCGAGTGATGGCACATTGGGTTCGTTTGCTAACTACGCAGCCTCTACCAGTGACTGCCAAAGCATTTCCTTACTCCAAACAAACATTCTCTTAATAACAGTCTCCGTCTCAAAGGACCAAAACAAAAGAAGATACAATAAAGAACACGACAACATTTTCTTCTCAGCCAGCCCCAAGATAAAACAGCATCATATAATAACGCGCGGCTTGTAGTAGCTCTGCGGCTCTTGCCAGCCACTTTGGGACCGCGGCCAAATTAACAGCAATAACTGTTCAGCTGCGACAGCTTACTTACTACTTAGGTGGTCAGCTGATTATGCTGTTAAGTTTTGTGGAGTATATTGGTGTTGATGAGCATAATTGTGTGCTGACAATCATTTCTATAGATAGCCCTATTCCATATACTCCGGAATATAGGGATTCGGGTCCCTTTTGTACTATTGGTTACTTGGTTGGTAACATCATCGTCAGCCTATAATGTTCCCACTGCTGGGACACCGGCTTCCTCTCAATGAGAGAGAATGGGCCACGCGGACCCAGTGCAAATTTGTAGATGGCACGTCACATGTGTTCCAAATTTAGGTTCTATGACATGCCGGTTTCCTCACGATGTTTTCTTTTACTGTTTTGAGAGCAGTGTTGATGAAATAAATTACACAAAGTAATGCACTTGACTAGGTTCTAACTCACGACTTACTGTTCGTAAGTCGGGGCCGCCACCGCTGCTCCGCGCTGGTTGGTACAGCTGGCTGATTTTCGAGGATCAATCCCGATCCAGATTTTATCAGATTATACGCTGTTTGCGATTTAGTTGTAATAACCAATTTTTGACGTGACAACGTCTTATAAATTGGTTTGCCGGGTGACACTTCAAGAAACTGCGTTACGTTCCGCTCACGTTATGCGCTCACAATGAGAGCGAGTGAGAGGCACGCGTCCCTTCCACTCGGGCATGGTTAGCCCGCCTAAGAGCGAGAGAGACAGACATAAAAAGTGAAAGGCACGCGTCCCTTCCACTCGAGCACAGTTAGCCCGCCTAAGAGCGAGAGAGACAGAGCGAGAGAGAGAGAGTGAGAGAGATAGGCATACACACCGGTTCATTTCATCCTTCTTCCTACTATATGAATGAATATTCACATTAAAATTATTTTACCACTCAAAGTCGTTGTCACGTAAAACTTTCGCCCGTATACCGACTTTACAGGCAACCAATTTTTTTTTTGTTGTAATAACCTAATTGAATGTGTTGGGGCTATAAATTTTACTACGAAAGTTTTATCTTTTTGACTCGGAATTGGCAGGTCGAAAACAGCTTCCAAACCTTGCAACATAAACGAATACTTCGGTGTTGTTCGCCTAAACCAAAACAAGGCGAATGGCATCTGAGTCAATTAGAATTTTAGTTTTAAGTCAATAAAGGTCTGTTTGAGCTGCTCAAATCAGTTCCGCGTCAATAATTTGCGGTCACTTCCGATAAAAGTAAAATATCAATCAAACTTGTCAAAAACTGATCCAGGATTGATTAATAATTTGGGAAACTAAACAAAGTTTGAACCTCAGAATTTGAACTGAAACTGACGTTTCGTGAAGGTTTTAGCGCGAATAAGTATTTTGTACCTCCAATTTAATTATTAGAGCGTAAAGACAAGTAAGGTAGAATCAATTGGGTTTATGGCCCAATAACCTTTGGTTTTTGGGTTAGGTGTTAAAGCATCTATGAGTTACCGAGCGTGTGGGTAGAGATTAATTAAAAAGGCTTATAACATGACGGGATCTTATCGATAATAATTATTGTTTTGTGAAAATTTGATACCAAGAGTTGAAATACTGGTAGGTTATTCTGATAGATTTTATTCAAATAATTTATTCAAAGTGTTTATGTAACTTCTCAATAAACCTATTCAGAATACAGATGTGACTTATTCATACTCACAGAAGATACACAGGTTGTTAAAAATAAATTTTGACTTTACTCAGAGGTTGAATTGGACTGGTAACCCTTATCATACACTGTTGTATAATTTGTACTTTATGTGTTTTTGTGTTATATTTTCAGGGAATCATCTAACGGCTATGACGAAGACATTTCAAGAAAAAAAATATCTGCGTATATTTAAAAAAATATATAAAAATTATTTGACCTACAAAAGAAATACGAGCTCTTGATTTTTCAATATCTATTACGCTAGTTTACTACGTTGCCGCGTCGTATACGTTATACTACAATGTAAATTATAATAATTAAAAAAAAAAAAAAAAAAAAAACTTAGATACTTTTTTTCGTTGCTATGGCTACGTTATAGCCGTTAAGCAGATGATTCTCTGAAAATGTTTCGTGTTTAAATAGGTAGAATATAAGGATAAGAGTACAATCAACAAAAAAAAACTTCCTTACTACTGCCTTTTAGTATAATTATTTTTGTTTTGTTTAACTATTATAAAGCTATTTGTGGGAAGCTTGTAATTGGCAATATTGTTGTTATTAACTAAACTATTGTATCTGCCTAGCTGTAGCTTTTCCAAAAATAATAAAATAAGTAAATAAAATAAAAAAAATATCACTAACTCCCATCCCGATGGCCTTTCAAACGAGATTCTGATGAAGCAACTTACACGCTTAACAGTTTACCTGCCAATTGAAATTCTGTAGCGAAACTAATTTCGTTCAGAACTCTTCAGCAATCGGTTTAAAACTTCGTCCACTTTCATGATTCAATATAAACTTTTACAGGGTTTTTTTTCCATTAACTGTTCCACCGTACGTGGGTACTTACGTTGGGAGAAAGTTGAAAGTGTTAAGAGTTTAAAACTACTTTGGGAATAAAGAGATACATTTGTTGAAGAAAATTAATTTCGAATTTTTCTTGCTTAACTCTTTATTAAGAAGTAGTGATGAAGTTTGTACTGCAGGATGGTGCAGGTTTATTGGAAAAGTTACCTTATTGCTTGCTTCGGGTAGAAATCGACTTAGCTACTTTGCAAAGCTTTTGATGAATAAAAGAGCTGAGTCGATCTTCACAACTCTTAAGACCAAAGATAGAAAAACTCTCTCTATCTTCAGTCTTCAGTCTCTAACTCCATTTAAAACGTTTTGTTTAGATTTTAATAATTAAATATTTCAATAATTTAGCTACCTTTACTTATCTCGTGGTATTTGAGAGCAGCGGTGGCCCAGTGGTGGCAGCCCCGACTTACGAACAGTAAGTCGTAGGTTCGAACTCAAACTGGCGCATTACTTTGTGTAATTTATTTCATCACAACTTACTGCTCTCAAAAACGGTGATGGAAAATATCGTGAGAAAACCTATTACCAAAAATTGAGAAAAATGTCCTAGCACCAAAAATTCGAAGACATGTGATATCTACCACACTGGCCCCGCGTGGGAGATCATAGCAAAATAATACGCCCTTTGACGTGCGGATGTGCGGAGTTGCTGACACTAACCCGTCATACAATACAATAATGGTAATTTATATTACCTAAGTCCATCTATTTCTAGTTTTAATTTTATTACTGCAGTAGCTTTTAGCATAAATATAATTGTATCCTAATAGCTCATTCGTATTAATTTTCAATAATTAATGACTGCACCAATCATAAAAACCACCTATAAGGTTACATAACAGCTTATCCTTAGCTTATATAGCTTAGCTTTCCAGCGTAAGCTATTTCTCAATTAGAACAATAAATGCGGAAACCAATAATTGTTCCCTTGTGGAATGTAATAACTGTCAAATCGAACGGTGAGTTTTTTACAAGTAATATTGAAAAACTCTTCGTGTCAAGGCTTTTGTGTTGAATTCGGTTTGTTTTATCTTCTCTACCTTTTTAGGTCGAAGGTAATTAAAATGTAAGTTTATTTTAGCAGTGTCCTCTTATCTGGTAATAACTGAAAAATAAGTTCAGCTGGCAAAGCGAGCTGTCAACATGGTAATGTGTTCAATGTTTGAGTGTGTAAACACATTTATATTATATGCTATACGAGTATCTTAGGAATCACTAGCGCAGGTTTAGTATGAAATTGGTTGAGATTTGTAAATTGACAATTTTTTATTGATTTATTTAACAATATTGGCGATAATATTCTAAATTCAGACACTCAAGTTGCCACAGCCTTTGAAAATTTCTTTGCAGATATTCCCGTATCGACAACTAAATCGCTTAACTCGTCGCCTGCTGCTGCCGAGTCTTTACTAAGGGAAAACGTTTCAAACTGTGATTCCGAATTTAACTTCCAATATGTCACCTGTACAGATATTATTAAAACTTTTCACACCTTAAATGTTAAAAAGACCGCTGATCTATGGGGTCATTCTGTGGACGTAGCTAAATCCATTATAAACGTTGTAGCTCCTTCTTTAGCTGTTATATTTAACGATTGTATTGACCGTGGTGAGTTTCCTGATCTAATGAAATATAGTAAAATAATACCATTGTTTAAATCGGGTAGTACATCAGACCCAACTAATTATAGACCCATTTCAGTACTACCCACCTTTAGTAAAATTTTTGAAAAATTAATTTTGGCACAATTGCAAAGTTTTTTCAATAAACATAAGTTATTGCACAAAAAACAGTTCGGTTTTACAAGGGGTCGTTCAACTACTGATGCCGGTGTTGAACTTTTAGGACACATTTATAATGCCTGGGAGGACAAATGCGACGCTTTGGGATTTTTTTGCGATTTATCTAAAGCTTTCGATTGCGTTCTTCATGAAACATTAATCAGGAAACTACACCACTACGGAATCCGTAAGGCCTCTCTGGATCTTCTTACTTCTTATTTGAGTGATAGGATTCAGAGGGTTGATGTTAACGGGAAAAGATCTCCCGGATCCGTAGTAAAAATGGGGGTACCCCAGGGCTCAATTCTTGGTCCATTTTTGTTTCTTATTTACATAAATGACTTGCCTTAACTCATAAAGGATAATCATGACGTGGTATTGTTTGCAGACGACACTTCTCTTTTATTTAAACTCAAACGTCAGCAGCCAGTTATGGATAATGTTAATAGCGCCCTGGCAAAAGTTGTTAATTGGTTTAATGTTAATAATCTACTCTTAAATGAAAAAAAAACTAAATGTATTAAGTTTACGATACCCCATGTAAGACAAGTGGAAACTACTGTACTAATTAAGGATGAAGAGCTGAAACCGGAAGATAGCACAGTGTTCTTAGGCATAACTTTGGATGCCAAGCTTCAGTGGGGCCCGCATATAAACAAATTGTCGAAAAAACTTAGCTCTGCAGCATACGCCGTTAGAAGAATTCGTGACTTAACTGATTTAGAGACAGCTCGTTTAGTTTACTTTAGTTATTTCCATAGCGTGATGTCGTACGGTATTCTCTTGTGGGGCAATGCCGCCGATATTCAAACAATATTTGTTTTACAAAAAAGGGCAATTCGTTCAATTTATAAACTAAGTCCCAGATACTCCCTCAGAGAAAAATTTAAGGAGATTAATATTCTTACTGTGCCCTCTCAATTTATTTATGAAAACCTTTTGTACGCACACAAAAATATTAATTTGTTTAAAAAATACAGTGATATCCACAACATAAATACGCGGAACAAACACAAATTTGTTGTTCCTGCAACGAGGCTCAAAAAAATAGGGGGTACGTTCAGATGCCAATGTATACGTTTTTACAATAAACTTCCGAGCCATATTCAAGCACTAACCCTGAATAAATTCAAATCGTTTATAAAACAGAAGCTATGCCTGAAAGCTTTCTATCATGTCAATCACTATCTCGAAGATAAAAAGGCTTGGGATTAAACTGCTCCAATGAAATTTGCTCCGTGAATGTTGAAATTTCGGACTTCGCTGGTTTATTGTTGATTCCTTTATTTTATACACTGTGACATTGAATGATTTGACATGAATACTTAGTTCAGTATTTTATTATTTTTTTACCTTCTTTTTATTTTTTATTTTATTGTATGTGTGTGTATTTGACATGAATATTTACTTGTGACTGACATTTAATGAATTGACATGAATACTTACTTCAGTATTTTATTATTTTTTACTCTTTTTTTTGTTTGTCTTATGTGTGTATTTGACATATCGTATTTTTATTGACATTCTTTTGTAAATTATTATTTATTTTATTTAATAATTGTGAATGTGAGGACCATGTGGGTCACATTTTGTTTTTTTTTTTCCCACGACTGTCTGGCAGTTTGAGTTCTATAAGCGACCTACCCAAATGTCCTTTCTTTGGTATTGTTCGTCGTTCGTTGAGCTCCTTGAGTTATAAGTCGAGCTACACGATAACTGACAAATGCTTGCACTGACTGGACAGGTCCACTCAAATCTGTGTGGTTCTTTCTTCAAAAGACCATCTCAGACACTAATATCTAAATGATCCTCATGTGAATTGAGCAAGATTATGTCTGGACTTCAAAAGAGACTATGACCTCTGAGTTTGTTTCGGCTGTTTCTTCTCAGAGTAGTCAGGTACGAAACACCGGCCCCATCTAGTTTAAAAAAAAATTGACGTGTAAAAGTGTTTGTGAAAACCTACTTACAAAATAAAGATCATTTATCATTTATCATTTATCATTTATCAGACACTAATCTGCATGGTCCTCATGTGAATTAAGCAAGATTGTCTGGACTTCAAAAGAGACTATGACCTCTGAGTTTGTTTCGGCTGTTTCTTCTCAGAGTAGTCAGATACGAAACACCGGCCCCATCTAGCTTAAAAAAAAAATGACGTGTAAAAGTGTTTGAGAAAACCTACTTGCTGAATAAATATCATTTATCATTTAATTTATGTACACACTAAAACTGAACACACTGTACACTGTATTTATGTATTAATCGAAACAGTAAAGATTAAAAGCAATCCTTTATAAACCTCCTCCCCCTTATATTTCCCATTACTGTGGGTCGTGATTACACCGACGTGGATTCATCTGTGCTTAACCTTGGCATTGTTTCCTTGCATATCTCAAGGACGTTCTAATTTTACTTGATTAATATCAAGATAAACATGTCGCCGTCAAATGGTTTAATTAGCCGTTTAATTAACCAGCCTCTTTACTAAACAGCGGTAGTATAACTAGCGGCCCGAAAAAATCAACATTTAAGTTCGGGACCTAGGCATCCCGACGTTAGGTTAGTTAGGTTCCTTAAAAGTAAAAAGGCTAGGTGGTTAGCTGAACGACTAATAGGCTTGTTAACTGAAAAACTCTAATTGGTCCGTCACTTAGATTCTCAAAAAATATTTGACACGTATTTTTTCTTTTGTCATATAAACCAAAAAAGACGAAGATACGACGCTTTTAAAATTCCCAATACGTCACTGTTCGGTATCATTCGTAGTGAGTACTGACGTCACGAGCCCCCACTCCCGAGTTTTTATGCGTTTTATCTTTGTCAATATTCGTCGATTTACATAAACAAAAAATACGTGTCCATTATTATCCAATACTCTAACTGACGGACTAAATAGATTTGCAATTTATTGATGGTGGAAACAAGCCTATTAAACCATTTAGCTGTAACATCTTTTATTTTATAAAGCTGAAGAGTTTGTTTGTTTGTTTGTTTGAACGTGCTAATCTCAGGAACTATTGATAAAAATATTTATATACTTGTGTTGGATAGTCCATTTATCGAGGAAGGTTATAGGCTGTATAACATCACGTATAACCAATAGGAGCGGAGCATAAATGAAAATTGTTGCAAAAAAGGGAATATTTATGCCTTTTGTTGGCTTTTACTCTTTTATGTGACTCAGACGAAGTTGCGTGGGTCAGTAAGTATTAAATGACTAAGTTTCTAAAGGATATTACAAAGTTGGTATTACTATTGACACCTCAATACTGAGAGTCTTACATCTAACACCTGTAATTAAAGTTCTAAACAACAACTAATATCAGGTATCAGATTCGATAAGGATAAAGTTGCTTGTTACCAAGTCTGGTGTTATTAAAGTAACATAGTTTGATTATCTCCTCTATCTACAGACTATTTTAATAGGTAATTTAATCTATTTTGAAAACAAAGTATATTATTACTTGGCGGTTGTTATCTTAGGGTGTCAAATATTGATCATCATCATTATTTCAGCCGAAAGAAGTCCACTGCTGGACATAGGCCTCCCCTAAGTGCATCCTGCGAAATCCCGCAACCTTCCCCGGGTCATCGGTCTACCTAGTGGGAAGTTTTCAAACAAAAACAGTTAATTTAATTTAAAGTATGAAGAGAATTAATAAAACATTTTAACGTCACCTAACTTTGTTGCGAATTAGACAAACCTGCAACAATAACTCTATCAATTTCTGAAGCTATTCAATAACTGTCTCTCAATAAACAAAAAAAGCGGCCAAGTGCGAGTCGGACTCGCACATGAAGGGTTCCGTAGCAGATTGAATTAAAGGTAAATTTATCTTTACGATTAATGACGTTTTAAAAAAACTACGAACTAGATCTCGTTGAAACCAATTTTCGGTGGAAGTTCACATGGTAATGTACATCATATATTTTTTATAGTTTTATCATTCTCTTATTTTAGAAGTTACAGGGGGGGGACACATTTTATCACTTTGGAAGTGTCTCTCGTGCAAACTATTCAGGTTAGAAAAAATGACATTAGAAACCTCAATATCATTTTAGAAGACCTGTCCATAAATATCCCACACGTATGGGCTTGATGAAAAAAAAAATTGAGGTTCAGTTCTAAGTATAAGGGAACCCGTTTTTGCCATTTTGCTACGGAACCTTAAAAAAACAGCGAAATCAATTTAAATTTACACGCAAAGTTACACTCGCTCCTAACGACCGCGCCGCTAATAAATTCTATCACTTAACTTTTGGTTTGCCACATACAAATTATTACACGTTCGTGGAAAGTGAATTATGTATAAATGTTTGTATTTCAACCTCAAATATTTTAATGAAATTAGGCTCGAGGGTTCCGTGGCGATGATCAGTTTAAAACTCGATTCAACCTTTAATTGGGTAGATATCTGAATTTTTTATTCTAGATTATAAATATTTGAAATTATTAATTAATTATGTTTTAATGCAAGCTAATTTATCGACCAAAGAAACGATGGATTGTATGAGGAATGATAAGAAAGAAAAAGGAGTAAGCGATAGCGTATTGGTTGACAGAAGAGAATGGAAGACAAAAACGTGTTGCACCGACACGACTTACTCGTCAACTGGCGACTGTGAAACTTGCGAGTGCTCGCGAGTTGGCACCTTCAAATAAAAAATAATTTTTTGGTCGTCAACTCGCACGCACGTTATAAAGTACTCTCAAATGAAAACGGATTGAAACCAATATCTAAAAAAAAAAAAAGAACAAGCTTTGCTTGTTTAAAGATATTATTAGATTATACATTTATAAGAAGTTTAGTTAGCTGACTGCACATTTGACGTATTTTACGCCAGGTTTACAGATCGCGCGAGTTGACGACAGCATATAACAACTAAAATTTAAAGTGGAAGGTGCCAACTCGCGAGCACTCGCAAGTTTCATGTCGCGAGTTGACGAATAAGCCGCCCAAGTAACATGAAACTGGGGCCGGAAAATGATGCTGAATACGACTCATATTTCGAACTTAAAGTATAACAAAAAAAACCAACCTATTCGCTAATACTAAAAGGGGTTGTTGTTTCCATGACGTGTGTTATGAAATTATGACTGTTATATGGCCACATGTACTTATCTAATGTTATATGTCTGAGTGCTTCTCCATTATGTGTGGTTCTGAAAAAATGTAAGAATGCCCAACTTTTCCGTAAGAAAGTGTAATATAATTATATGTAGGTATGTATGTAATAAGTCTATGCCTTTGGCCTCTTACCGAACCAATTTCGTTTCTTTTATATTTTATTATTTTTCTCTCTATGCTTACCTACTTTTTATAAGTTTTAATTACAATTTAACCATTTTTTCGTGTGTTTTTTCCTGGCGGGCTAATAAATGCTTTTTATTTCTTTCTTTATGTAATATAGTGTTAGTAATTTGCAACACACTGCATCTGAACACAGCTCTATTAACTATCACTTCATTATTTTTAATCCTTGAGAAGTAGAATAAATAAAGGGCAAGGCTCACAAAATGCATTTTGAAATTGCCAAGGGGAAGATGTATTTTGTGCGTGTTTATTATCAATTGTTCAAGTGACTATTGCTTGGCAAAGTAAAGTCAAAGTGCGGTCCATGAATCTTGACCAAAGAAGGATTATTAATAACTCTGTCATTCAAAGTGACAATGATGCCAAGTATTCTGGTTACGTTTTCATATGACAGCGATACGGAAGAGAAATTTGACGCACAATCGTCTTATTGATGTCGTTGTTTATATGTATTTACTTTTAGTTTTATTTTGTAATAAGATACAGTTCCAGCTGTAGTATGTACATGTCAAACACGTTATACTGTAATCTCTCAAGCGAGATTGTAAACTCTCGAATTATTGTCAACTGAACATACGGAAGTATCTCTGCCCCCATAATCCGGACTTGGGGCACCCCCACGTATAGTTAGTTAGGTTCCTTTAAATCATGCACCCGGAAATAGGGGCCCCGCGTAGCATAGCTTCGTCGACTACGCTTTTTAGGGGAATATAAAGTGTTTTAAGGTTAGGTTATATTAATCGGTATTTGTCAGGAATGGTACATTATCTTTTCATGAGAATGGTACTGTTGGGTAAGGGGGACCCCTCCTTCCCTCCACACCGCGTGAGTTGACTACCATCGCGTGCATTTCACGAAAAATGATGCGTTTTATTGTAAGCAGTATGTTCGTTTGACAATATTTTGAGAGTTTACAATCTCTAGTTATTTTACAATCTAACGTGTTTGACAATTTTACGGTGACACATATTTATGTACAATAATTTTAATGATAGTATATCTTCATATTATCTGTAAATTCGTACAACCAGCAACATTCAAGACAGAAGGCAGAGCCCGGCACACACAGGATTATTTGTAAGCACCAATACAGTGCAGGAAGCACAAAGAAGGCAGCGTTTTCAATGTGTCGTGATTATTATTATCTTTAGACGACTGTATTTTGTAGCTGTTCCCAATGGGTCGTGACGGCAGGAAAAATATCAGTAGTTCTGTTAAATTATCGAAAAATTACAGCAAATTGTGCCAAAGTAACTACAATATATAAATGTACCAGTTACTGCATTTTTTGAATTGTCAAAAACAAAAAGGTGAAACTGCATTCCAGCCACAAGACAACTGTCAAAGGACTGTATTTTAACATTCGAAAGCGTATACATATCACATTTTCATATGTCTATGGAATGGGAAAACAATTTAAGGACACTTTTTTTTTCACTTTTTTAGGTAGAAACTTCTTTAGGCGCGTTGAGCACTTTTTGGGTGAACAAAAATCATGGAACTCGGGTAACCGTCATCTATCGCTTCATAGCACTCGTAGCCGATCCGCTACGGCGTAGCACCACTTAGGCGTGCGCGGGGCACAACGCGTAGCAGATATGCCCGAAGACTGATGCCCCGCATGATTTTTTTTTCGCAGGGAAGCTCTTTGAATAGGACAAGTCTCTGACGTCAAGATACATTGGAAACCGTGAAGACGAGAGGTCGAGTGCAGAACCAACACAGAGGTACATACATACAGTCTGACCGTAATCTTACCGTGCCTACCTTGCTCCCAAAGATGAAGCACAGAAGAAGGGTCACCGTCAGCTGCGTGTGGCAAAAGAAGATGATGTACAGGAGATCTGGGTTTGCTGGGGACTGAAGGAATAACCTGGAAAGAAGAGTTGGTATTAGAAGATACGTAATAGTAATAACATCTCTGCCATACAATCAACATCAATGCATTTATTTCAAGCAGGCCAGTTACAGGCACTTCTGAATTGCCGAAACAAAGATGAAAATTAAATGTAGATACAATCATCAGTCGGTACATACATAGAATAGAATAGAATACTCTTTATTATGTACACCATAAAAAAAATATATATATGAATACAAAAATTTACATACTTTTTATGCGTGATGTTTTGTTAAATAAGTGAAAAAAGGCATAAAGGCATAAATCAGTGATTTAGTGGAAACTGCAAACCGCTATGGAGCGAGAAAACATTTTAAGGATTGCTCATGATTTGTTAATCAAATCAAATAACGATAGGGTTGCCTAGTAGGAAAGCAATAGGGTTAATCTATATTTAACGAAAAAAGAAAGGATAAACAATTAAAATGTATCAAACGAAGCAAGTCAATCGATTCTGTTGTGTACAAACTAAACTTAATTTTGCTTATATTGCTTTCTATTACTAAAAAAGCAGTGTACAAAAAGGACGGCTATAGCTATGAACTAAGTTAGAGATGTCAAATTGGTTTACGCCTTGCGCCTCATCGTGTTTTTACGTGCAACGTTCATTTGTTTGGAATTATTAGTTCCAATTAAATTTGACAGCTCTGAATTACCTCCGTCTCTTTCTCGTTTTATTACAGAGAGAAAGATAGTACAACCGCATAGAGGCTACTCCACAAGAATCATAGAACAATATAGTACAACAACACAACGACTAAGTGAACAACAGCACAATAACCTACTTCCTGTTGCTCTGACGATAAGCAGTTCCCACTAAAACTTTACCCATTCCCAGATTGCTCGGAAAAATTCCAGCTAGACTGACATTTAAAACTATGCACTGGAACTTGGCAAGAAATGGCGTCTCACAACACAATCATTGCTTCCCCCGGCTCTTGTGCAATATCAAATACAACTGGCCATCAACGTGTCCGATTGTGCTTTGTGAAGTTCCGTACTGGAGATGAATATTTACAAATGCACAGTTATTGATTTTATTGGCCACTAAATAATAAGTTAAAGCAGCGGCGGCCCAGTGGTGGCAGCCCCGATTTACGAGCAGTAAGTCGTGGGTTCGAACCGAGACAGATGCATCACTTTGTGTAATTTATTTCATCATCATTGCTTTCAAAACGGTCAAGAAAACTGCGAGGAAAGGGCACGTCTTAAAGCCAAAATATTCGAAGACATGTTAAATCTACCGAACCCATTCCCTCTCATAGAGAAGATGCCTGTTTCCTAACAGTGCAGCAGTAGGAACATTAATCATTGATGAAGATGATAAAATTATAAGCTTGTAGGAAAATGAAAGAATAAATGATGCGGTTGTTACCAAACATCCTCATCACTTGGAAACTATAAACTTAAATATGGAATCTCTCCGCAATCCACACGCAACGGAGTGGGAAGCATTCTTCTGACGAACGGACAGACGGTCAGGTAGACAGATGAAGACACGAATAGACACACATGACGAAGTTATATGGGTGCAGTTTTTGCCATTTGGCTACGGAACGGCAAAATCAGAGGGATTTTGGCGTTCAAGGCGCAAGCACTTCTCCAAGTTGATTTACGAGTACTCGTACTAGTGTTCCACTTTCTCAACGAATATTTTAATGTCACTTCTTTTTTGTTACTTACGGCTGCAGTTTTTATCTGCGATGTTTCCACTGATTGAATCTTATCAAACTCTTTTTCTTTTACGGCTAGCGAGCAAGAATGACAAGGATCTATCGCCCGCTCTTGTAGAATTTTCATTTTATTTTTATTGCGGGATTTATGTTAGCCGTGAGAGCAAAGATGTTTTTGTTAGATTGAGTGAGTAATTTGATCCGTGAAGTTTTGTTTTAAAATTTAAAAAAGCAGGTGAAACGTGTTATGTTCAATCGACTGACTGAGACTTTGTTTTTCAAAAGTTCCTGTTTTATATGAAAAAAGAAGATATAGTGTAAATGTTTCCAGTAAATTCAGCATAAAAGTTTGTATAAAGAATACTGAGAATACTGAGTGTTTGATTTTTTAGGTACTGAAAATTAAATTTGATCTTTTGAGGCAAACTCCGACCCCTAAAATTCTTATAATAGAAAATAAATCAGCAAACAAAGTAAAATTGAATTCTTGGTAGTGACCACTTCAAGTGACCATTGAGAAATTCACATTGAATAAAAGACCCAGCCTTTTCTACAAGCCTTACAATATTCAAGTTTCAAAATTGATCCCATAAAGTCTGAACAAAGAGTCAATTATCCAAGAAATCTAGTTCATTCGAAAAGTACTAAATCTTTTTTGCCTTTCCATGAACATAAATTGCCACCGTTACAGAATTGGATTTTTCTGAAGACAGTTAGACGGTTCATAAATGTTTCAATAAAATTCTGTTCAAGTAAACCTCCTGTGGGATGCAAATTGTACTTAATGGCCGAACTTTTGTCGAATTTTGTTAAAGAGCAAGTGATTGGATATTGAATTTTGATAATGCTGTTGATTTGGGACTTTTTGGTGAGACCCTGAATTGTATTTTTTATTTTAAAATAACTTTTCATTGACCTTGATGAGCCACGCTAGTTGTTTGAAACGCTGTAGTTAACCGTTCAATCATTTGAAATTATGATTTATAAAATCATATTACGACTATTTATATCGATTATATTATCTTAAATCCGGCCCGGATTGAAGATAATACAATTTTTTTTTATGGTACTACAAAAACTTTAAAAATCATAAATGATGACTTTAAAGACACTTTACAACATAATATTCAGTTATTTGCATATTATATCAAAGTGAGTGTGACCCCAGTGAAACAAATTGCTTGTGCCAGGAGCGAGAGCCACAATAGTTTAATGAGTTCCGGGCTCTAAACTTTCCGTCGCTAGCTCTAAACTTTGTGAACTATCTCGTTTCAAAATTTTGAGCTAAATTACAGCTCTCGATTTTAGATTTAAATTGAACTTAAAGAGACTTTATTAGTATGAAAACTTACATAATAACATCGTAAAAAGTCATAAAACCATTACAAAAGCATTCATGTACCGTGTCAAAATGATGTACCGTGGTAACCGTTTGTGCATTAATGCCTATTCTAAATTCAAATAAACAATATTGATTGGATACAGGTCCTTTGATTTTATTCCTTAGAAATAAATAAATTGAATAAAAAATCTTTATATTTCCTACTAATTAATACAAAAATATACTTATTTCTAATTTTCTGTAAGTATTATGTTTGTAGCATGCGCACCAAAGCCGAAATAGCTGAGGTGGCTTTCTGCTACTAGGGAACACAACGATGACGAGTAAAGCACGATGTTCAAAAACTCCACAGAATGTCAATAGCAAGTATACAGTGCATACACGTACCTTGGACTGCTACGACACACGCTGAGCTTTCCACCTCCGATGGTTCGAAGAGCAAGAACACAGGAATCTCGGGGTGCGGGTTTCAGATTTACGCGCGTAGAAGAATGAGAACGATGATTTGTGTAGTGTCGGGACAAGAACACGGGCTTTTGAAGAAGTGCTTTCGCTCCAATTTTTTACGAGTCACGGTATGAACCACAGACTATACAAGGTCTGCGTTTTGCTATCGCAAACTGATGGAGCGTTGAACATCGATGATTTGTATGTTTACAATGAGTTGCGTTTAGTTTTGTACGGTGACGGAACAGTGTTTAAACGTATACCTTCACCATCATTATCATCAGTATTTCAGCGGAAAGACGTCCAATGCTGGACATAGCCCCCCCCCAAGTGTCGCCACATTGACCGGTCCCGTGCGACTCGCATCCAACGGATTCCAGCTACCTTCACCAGGTCATCGGTACACCTAGTGGGAGGTCTTCCAACGCATCGTCTTCCGGTTCGCGGTTGCCCCTCCAGAACTTTTCGGCCCCATCGGCCTTCCGTTCTGCGAGCAATGTGCCCTGCCCACTGCCACTTAAGTTGGCAATTCGTCGGCTACTATGCCTTATATTTATAGATTTCAATAATTTACTATACATACAAAAGTAAGTAAATAAAAAAAGACAAATGTAAATAAGAATCATCTTCTGCCCATCCTTTTCCCAACATAGTTGTGGTCGAGTTCCAGTCTAATCTGATGCAGCTGCATACCAGTATTTTATATGGAGCGACTGCCTATCTGACCTTAACAACCCAGTTAAGACTGGGTAATACGATGTCACTAAAAAAATAAAAAATCTGTTGTTTCATGTAACATTAAAAGGCAAAAACATGAACTTACATGGATATATTGAGGAAAACAGAGAGAAGGAACTCGTTGTAGATGGCCATGGAGATGAACCGGCTCTCGTTGAACTCTGAGGGCGCCTTCCGCACCATGATGCAGAGGCGGATGCCCCACATCAGGAAGATCACCTCCACTACAACAAGTATTAGGAGTTGAGTAAATATTAATAATTAGCAGTTGCTCTTGCTGATAGTAAAGTACCGTCGAGGACATTAATTGATGAGCTACTTGCCACTATACATTTGTATTTTAGCCGCGTAATGAAAATCTAGTGTAGGCGGTAATATTCGTACTCGTAAGGTTCAGTTCACACCGAGACGCGACGAGACGGGATACGGAGCGACTATACTGAAAGAGGTCAGTGACGACGCACTGAGTCGAGCGGCCGGGGCCCCGCGTGGTACAACGTATTCTAAATTCTCACAATGGAATGTGAATATGTACACGTACATATTCACATTCCATTGTGAGAATTTAGAATAATAAAACACGTGTGTTTTTAAGCTGTTAAGTTGTAGTTTGAGAATGTGCGCACAGCTCCACTTAACCCAAGTAGCACATGACAGCCGCACAGTGACTTGATAATAGAATTTTGTGTATACTCAAGGCTGTTGTAGTTTTCTACATAAGGGCTGTATAGTTAGCTACGCAGCCCTTGTAATTCTAATTTGGGCCACAAATTAACCAGCCTTGAGCAATACAGTTGCTGGTTAACGGCAGTATTATTATTGAAACAGCTGTGCAAGGCCTGTACAATGGCTTATACAGCTATACAACAGTCATTGCAGCGTAAGATTCAGCTACTTTAAATCTCTTCAACAGCTTTTAGATGTTTTGAGGCTTGGAAACAACTTTTATTAAAGTTTAAATAACAAAAAACTTTTGTGATTGTGACAGCTAGACGACATTTATTATTCGCTTTGAGTGTGCAGGAGGACATATTTAATTGGTAAGATATTTTAAATATTTTTCACGTTGGTTTTCGAGTGTCCTTGTGTGTAAATTGAGTTGCGAGTACCATTTTACTGTAAATGTGTATAGGTAATTACATCAAATATTTCACGCGCCATCAGAATTATATCGCTTTAACGAAAATATTTTACAAGATATATGGTGTAGGAATCCCTAATATAATTATCCCTCTAATTATTGCTTTCCAACTTATTGTATTCTATTAGGAAATAAGTGGAAAATATATTGTTTGAATTAAAACCTATCAAATATCCTTGAAATCCATAAAAAAAACATTTGGATAGTTAATAACAAATCGTCTGTAATGCTAAAATGGTGTCCATTTGATATCCAGCACAAACTCTCCATAAATTCTTTTGTAAAGTTATTTACTGTACAGTGGTTTTACCAAGTCTTATGTACCAGCTTCCAGCATTATGCTGGCTGGAGAAAGGATTTGAATTATCTTTCTTACTGTGTACTGGTATAAATAGAGAGCATACAATAGCTTTTCAGGGATAAATAAATCTCCACAGAAAACCATTTCATTATGTACTTACATTGTTTTGACTAGAAGATATGATATTAGTTTTTTAAATAACATGTTAAGAGAAGGCTTGGCTCGCTCAACAGTCAGTAGCTCTTTGGAAATACAGTTAATACACTACAGGTACTTGTACGTAACAACGTATTTGGAAAGCCAATCCTACATAATTTACCTACAAATTCTTAGTTCATTTGATTTGTTTTTATTCCTAATTCGTACTATATATTATGATTGCTAATTACTTTATTATTGTTTTTAGGAACAATAATGCCGTTTAAAATAATTAAAACCATTGAAAAAGGAAAGGAAAGATTAACAGTTGTTCCAAGTGGTTGGGAGCATAATGGCATTTAGAGATGGCCAGGAAAAAACGTTTCTTTAAAATTGACAAAAAGTGAGAAATCGACGCCGCTTCCAGACTGGACTAAAATGGAGTGCACAGTCAAACGATCGACTATTCCCACTTACGATAAAGCTGAAGAACTTCTTGAATCAATGTTAAACTATAGTGATATGTCAAAAGTAACATATTGTCCTAATTATGTTGTGTTTGCAAAAACAAAATAATTTCACGTAATGATGTGATCACCACACAAACAAAGTTGAGGTAGATCCATCATCAGAGTTGTGTTGGCCTATTTTTTTGTGTGTTAAGATTAATAATGGCATAAGTTTTTATATTGTAATATCGATACCAAATCTGGTGGCTGTGATTAAAAATTGATTCAGATTATGAAAAGTAGCATTTATTCGTAATTGTTGTATTTCCACAAATTTTATTTAATTTTCATTAAAAACAGTAATTACGTAGAAATTTATAAAACGGTTTTTTAATTTCTTATTATCCTTATTAAGATTGTATCTTTGCACAGCAGAATTACATACACTTTACTTGAAATAATAGTACCTATTTTAAAAAATCTATTTCCATAATTAATTACAAAGCATGTAAAAGGGGGATGAAATATAAGTAGTTTTTATACACAATACAAACAAATTTAAACTTCACATCCAGAAAGTGTATTTTCACTTCAATACGTTCTGCGTTAGGCCGTTTTGCTTTAAATATGTTAAAAGTAGATGACTTTACAGGGTAGTCAAAAATGTCTATTAGACCTGTTATTTTATAGCCTATAATTACATTTTCTATATCAATTGATGAGGCTTCAATGATTTCACGATTACTTGTCATAAAATATTTATCTTTAGAACGCGATGTAAGTATGAAATCCTGGAAATTAATTTTGGGGAAACTTTTATTATCCTTAGTAACGAAAGGCACCTCAAACTTCTTTTCGCCTTTTCGATTAGTAGCACAACATTCACTGAGTCTTTTTGCTACCTGCGAAAGTGAATCTCATTTCTCTCTTTGAATCTCATCAGTGACATGAAGTAGCACATTGCTGGTCACGTAATCTGCACCATAAAAATCCTTGTAATGCTTTACAAAATATTGAAGCAGCTCTTCTGACAATGGTAATAATGGATTATAGTTATCACTTGAACAAATTGTAATGGCACAATATAAAAACAAAAAATGAGTTAAAGCATCTTTTGATAACACATCGGGAAGTATAATAATGCTCAAGTAAAAGAAAAATGATCTGTATTCAGATGCTTTCCAGTGTGTCAGACAGTCTAATCCCCTTACACATCTGTGTATTTCGGAAGGCAGCTTCATTCAATAACTGTTTCATTTCCGTGACGAAATCTTCAAGGTAAATATAAAGATTTTTTGGTTTTCCGACGCCATAATAAACGCCGATTATAAATGGTTGAGCGCTAGGTTATTCAAAGACACTACCTAAAATTGGCCAGAATTCATTTCTAGAACTTTTATATACAGGGTGTATTTCACCTCATCACAAAGCCGTTAACCAAGCATTCTGTATATCAAACTAAGTAACTTTACGCAAAAAATATTGCTGGGAAACAACTTTTTTGTTTGAGGTTATAAATCATGTTTTGTGGTATAACTCAATGTAACACACTCAAAACATTGTGCGGATGGATGAATTAAATAGTACGGGGATCGTAGAGATATTTAAAGTAAAAATCATGCGATAAAAAGTGGTATTTAAAAAAAAGCTTGACAAAATCTTGCAACTTTGACCCCCAATATCTCCGTAACTAGAAGGTTCCCAGGTATAGTGTAGAACAAAAAAATGATCAGAATGACGAGTAGAACAAGTGCCTTTCGTATTCGTTAAGAGGTGTTTTACACCCTTTATAGGCAAGCCGTCGAAATTTATGTTTAAACTAATACTCGTTACGTTTTCGCAAACTTCTTTCCAGTTGATTAAAGTAAGAGTGAGTGAACTGATGAGGCCATTGTGCCAGTATTCACCACCAGGTTCGATTGTTTTCATTGTAATTTTTCTAACTGTTTGTAGAATCGTTCTCGGATCTTTGGGCAAAATATCTTCAAATCTGTTAATCACAATTTCTGCCAATTCCTTCAATGCATCTTGTGCAATGTTTTTTTTTATGGCCCATTCTTTAATGCTATTTTTAAATGCTATATTTTTAATAAATATGCATTCTTCTCTGTCTTCATCTGTACTTGATCCAAATTCGTCTCTGTCGGAATCCATTAAATAAATAGAACTCTGTTTGTTCTCCAACGACGTTTTCTCTTTACTGCAGCTTGGTTCATGAAAATCCTGATTGCTATAAGCATCTGCAATATTTTGATCAAAATCTATTTGTGCGGAACCCTCACTATTCGTAAACGACACGGGCTTGTAAATATCAACTGCATCAGCCTTAGCGTATTCTTTTGACAGTTTTCTTTTTACTCCACCAGTTCGTTTTCTTTTATTCCATGGTTTTAAGTTGTTCATTTTTTATTTAAAGTGTACTAAAACATACGTAGTAACTCTTTATTTTTTTTCTCTAAGCTTTAATTAGGTCGTGTCGACGCTATGCAAAAACAAATCAAATCTGACGTAATTTAAACACCATTAATCTAGATTTATTCTTAAATAACGCCGTAAGCTGTAAAATAGTAGTCAGCTACACTTTATGCATTGGCATTAGGATGGAGTACGCCTACTCCAATTTACAACTAACGGTGTTTAATGATTCTCTTAAAAATGTAACGGCATTTGTAGAGATTCATATATTCACTTTTAAACAGCCATTAAC
The DNA here is from genome assembly GCA_916618015.1 of Xestia c-nigrum. Classification (NCBI taxonomy): domain Eukaryota; kingdom Metazoa; phylum Arthropoda; class Insecta; order Lepidoptera; family Noctuidae; genus Xestia; species Xestia c-nigrum. The sequence goes on along the minus strand of OU745245.1, from coordinate 2,516,616 downwards.
AAGCTCGTTGAAGTAGAATTAAAATAGAATTAGTGTAGACCAATTAAAAGCCAGTGGCATATTTTGATACCATAATGCAGCCTGCAACATTACAAGAGAGGTGAATTTGTCATATTAACCAGTCGTTAACAAGCTTGGACTTCTAAACCAGCTAGTAGTATTACATGCAGCCAAAAGCTGGACTAGATCATTTTAAAATTCTACTTAAATGCTTTTGGTTTACTTTTGCGTCATTATAAAGTCATTAGTCAGCTATGCTGTTTAATCGTGTATAATCTTTCCATAATACAGTCTAAAGACTCGTCCTATCCTTTAGTACATCTGCATGAAAGCTGTAGACTGTAATGTGGCTAGTTTATGACCTAATTCATCGCGAATGTGCTACTTGGGAAGCTAACGCTTAATGTATTAAGGTGCAAAATTGAAAAGTACTGAAAGTGGCTTATCAGTTGAAGTCCTCAACTCTAGATAATTATACTTAACATAACTTTACGTCTATATTTCCCAACGGGTTAGGTAGAGTACCCAATAGCACGCCCACATTTTGCCAGTAATGTCTAAGTCCGATGTAATAGAGGGCGAGTTTATTGCTAACACTAGGCACAGATTCAATCTCCGTGGTGGCCACCCACCACCCGCTTAGCTGTCGACTCTAGGCATACGAGGCAGGCAAATAAAATGATACAGGCTGACTAATAAGTAAAATATCATGTTCATAATAGCGCCTTTTCCTTTGCATCCTGTTTTGTTTGCGTATTGTATTTTCCATTTGGAATTTCAGCAAATGGTCAGGTGAGCTTCGGAAAATATTTAATGTGAGTGTGTGTTTTTGCGGTAAGTAATTGGAACAATAAATGGATATTATGTTAACTTGTGATAGAGAAACCACGCCCAATGTGGGTGCGCGAATCTCAGGGCAAAAGAAATTAAAGAGAATCGTACAAATGTGTAAATTACTTTAAATAGTGACCAAACACAATTAAAACGCAAGTTACACCTCTACAAAATTCAAATTATCTCAAATTTTGCTTAGAGAAACACTAAAGTAATCTGAAATTTATTGAACTATGGCAAGCTCTATCATTTAACACAATTATATCTCACCCACTAACTCCCTCTGACATGTTTAACCGCTGAACCGTTTACCCGTCTTCACCCAAAATGTTTCACCCCCTTACGTCCTAAGAGAATTCAGAAGCAAATGATATCTAACCTACTTCACTACAGAGTGCATTTAAGCTTTGTTGAAGCTGATTAAATTAGTAAGTTGTAAGAAGCTAAACAACCAACTTACTTACGGTTTGTTGTTTCACTTCCAGTATCTGTGAGACTGATCAAGTTTCTGAATTAAAGTTCAGCTGAATGAAAATTTGTATACGGTACTTGTGATGTTGATTACGGTTTTTTTTTAATAAACGAGTAAGTTTTGTAGTTTAATGTGTTCTATCAATTTGATTAGTAATACGTGATAATGAAAGCCAACATTGAAACTTCGAGCAGAATATTTCCACATGTTTTTAGTGCAAAATACCAATATAATGATTCCTGTTTATGGGTAGACATGGACACCAGAACTGCTTTATTTCAGATTCAGATTCATTTATTTGCCTGAAATATGGTATTATACAGATTTTACAATATACAAATAGTTCTTCATATTCCGCCACCTAGATAAATTCGGCATGTAAATTTTGTGACGATAACAATGATTCCAATTGAACAAAATACCTAATTGAAAAACTTACAATGTCAAATTGAGTGTGTTAAATCAAGAATTGTCTAAATGATCAAAATACAAATGTCAAATAAAAATAATCCAATTACTAATTTTCAAAAACTAAACATACAAACTGATAACAAAATAAATTATATTACCAAATATGTCAATAACTTAAAATAAAAATGTCAAATATAATTTACATGTCATGAAATGTTTGCCTTTGTCCTATAATTCATAAATTCCTTAATACTATAAAACAGTTTTCTATGAGCCACGCTCTGAGATGCTTTTGGAATAAGCTAGTGCGTAGTTCTCTAATAACCTTTGGTATATTATTAAATATCTGTACTGCCATTCGACTCGTGTTTTTATGGCAGTACGCTGTTCTACATCTTGGCATTGCTAATTTTGTTGGATCCCTTGACATTTTCATTTACTCAGTGCAATTTCACACAGTGCAAAGTCGATCCCACTAATATTATGAATGCGATAATTTGTGACAATGTGTGGATGTTTGTTACTCTGTCACGCAAAAACTACTAACCGAATTTCGATGAAATTTGGCACACATTGATAGTTTATAACCTGAATTAATTAAATCAAATCGTTTATTTGTGATACATGGGTTAAATGCAGGTGTTCATTACATAATTAGAAACTAATAATGTTCATACCGTGATCAACCACTTGGGCATACAAATTATTAAATAACAATCAAAATATGAGTCGAAATTCTAATTACATTTAAGATGAAACATTAACTATAAAGGGTGTAAAACACCTCTTAACGAATCCAGAAACCACTTGTTCTCCCCGTCATTGCGATATTTTTTTTGTTCTACACCATACCTAGGAACCTTCTAGTTACAGAGACATGGGGGGTCAAAGTTACAACTTTTTGACAAGTTTTTTTTTTAATTACGAGTTTTTTTTGTAAGTTTTTGACTATGAACACCTCCACGACCCCCGTACTATTCAATCCATCCATCAGCACAATGTTTTAAGTGCGTAACATTGAGTTCTACCAGAAAACGTGATTAATAACCTCAAAAAAAAAGTTGTTTCCCTGCAATTTTTTTTGCTTAAAGTTACTTAGTTTGATGTACAGAATGCTTGGTTAACGGCTTTGTGATGAGGTGTTTTACACCCTGTATTACTACTTATATTCATGCGTGACAGACACAAGACAAACAACAACAATGAATTATCACTTATGATACTTTTATTCTGCTGGTACAATAACCGAACTCAACGTGGGTGAAATCGCGGGCATATAAGCGAGTACTAAATAAGTACACAAAATAAATTACTTACGCGTTGTAAAAGAGTGGTCCCACCAATCAGTGTTACAAAGGTACGCCTTGAGGTCATCCTTCGTCCTCCCAACGATAACAGCTGGTGGTGCAACCAGCGTGCGTATGGCCAGTAGAACACATGCCACGCCCACGATCACACCGATCCGACGCAGCAAGTACATGTCGGAGATCTTCACTGCTTTCGCCGATCGTACTTGGAATATTACTGATATCCTGTTGAAGAGAAAAGGAGGTTAGTTATTTTATTTATTTATTTATTTAACACTTCAAGCACACAGTACAGAGGCGGACTTAATGCCATAGGCATTCTCTACCTTTGGGTGATGCAGAGACAAGCAGTGGTAGGTGTACATCTGTATCTATCTGTGTCGGTTACTTTTTGACTTGTAATCTTAGACTATCTACACACCAAGATAGATTGTTTCAGTGATAACTATGATTACATTTTTGGAAACGTCCCGACATAAACTATACTAAACAGCTTAAAAGTCATCCATTGCTTTAAAAGCGATCGCCACTAGTCCAAGTGGCTTTTAATTTACGCTGAAAACAATATATGTTTAACTATAAAATACGCATCCCAACTAGCACATTAGCGAAAATTACAGCCAAAAAAGCCTCCACTACAGCCAAAGGCTCTTTTGTAGCTGTACAAACGGATAAAATGATTCTTGCAACTGTGTGAGGGGTGATCTCTACACTGTTGAACAGCACAGCTGGCTAATGGCTGTAAAATGGTGAAAAAAAAAACACAAAATGCTTGTTAGTAGAATTTAAAAGAACTATTGTCCAGCTTTGGCTACGAATAGTGCTACTGGCTGGTTAAGACGACCAAAGCTCGTTAACCAGCCAGCGGTGCTGTTTAGTACCGCTAACCAGCCATTAACGAGCTTTGGTCGTCTTAACCAGCTAGTAGCACTATGTACAGTTTCCAGATGATTAATAGACATAAATATGGCCATTAACCAGAAAAGAGTGGGACAGTGGTGTTTAGTGAGAAATTTTGCAGGATAACAAATTAACGCCATTTTAATATAAACAAGCAGAATGCATATAAAAAAAACCACTGATATCTGTTAAATTTTCATGATGTTTGAGAACTATTGAGATAAAAACACTTTATTTCATTGTTACAAATAGATATTAATGCTCATAACCTGAAAAAATAATGTAAAAATCCATGAATAATTTTTTACAACGTATTTATTTTGTACAATATTTTAGTAAAACCATATTTTTTCAAAGGCACGTGTATTATTTCATAATATCACCTATATAATTATATTAACAGTAAAGCAATGCCCATAGTACAATTTACCAATAGAGGTACAAAATCAACGTGAATTAATGCACTTAACTTAAATGAGACATTTATCATAAATGTCATGCACAGAAAAAGTGTATAGACTTTGACGTACGTAACATTGCAGGAACTTTTCAAAGTTTTTTGTACCTATATTTCTTTGTAGATTTAACATCCGCCGTTAGTAAGCCATAAACCATCTCCTGGCTGTCTAAGAGAATTAATGGAGCTGGACAGTGGATAGAAAGATAGCTAGTCCAGCCATTGTACAGCCGCTGTCCATCTCATCCAGTGGTCTAAAGTGCTGCTAACGAGCTACTGTATCGCTCAGGGCTGGTTAATTTGGGACTAAATTCAGAGATACAAGGGCTGCGTAGCAGGCTATCCAGCCCTTGTACAGCAAAAAAACAGCCTCGAGTGTTCAAAAATTCTGGTGTTCAGTCTTTAACCAGCTATTTGTGCTAGTTGGGATGTTTGTCATAACGGCCCATTCACGACTTCGGTCTTAGCGGCGAGCAGCGCGGCAGGCGGCGCGGCGGCGGCAAGCGGTGCGTTTTACACGCCACGTACCCTCAGTAGCGGCTAGCGGCAGCGGCCGAGGTGGACGTATTTAGGTAGTCGGAACGTGCTCAAAATTATGGCGTTATCAAAATTATTCCTTCTGTGTTTAGAAAGCAGTATATTTTTAAAACAAGATATTCTTAATATGAGAGAAGGAGTGCACGAACTAAATAAAGAAAGATATTTAAATTTTTAAAATTTCAGTAATAAACGCCTCGGTATCCATTACCGCCACAAAATCGTCTAAATTTTTTTGTTTATGAGTTCGCCGCCGAGTCCGTCACACCTACACCGCTATCCGCGCCGCTCTGTTTCGTGGCGTCGCACTCATTCGCCTGTACTGTTGATCTCGCCGCTCCGATTCGCTCCGACAAAACCGCGCGCGTTTTCGCAATGAGCGGCGACTCGTGGCGTGCTTCAAACATTTTCATACATTTGTTCTTATCGCTCGCCGCCCCGCACGCCGCCGCCGCTCACCGCGGTAAGGTCGTGAATGGGCCGTAAAGGCTGAGAAAAAAACTTTAATTACTCATTTTTACGTCGTCCTATAAATCAACTAAAAGATAAGTTCTACAAACACGTGCCTCCCTCTGGGTATTTAGTCTACGAAAACGTTCCAGACTTCTAATCTCATTTATAAACATTACATAAAGTATTTAATAAATGCACGATCAGTTTCCTTCAACAAAACAGATCCTGTTATGCAAACATTAGATCCAAGTTAAAGTAGATTATCATAAATTGGGCCCGTAAACAGATTCCCTTTTATTTACGCATTTCAGAAGAGGGCCCAAAATTTAAAAGACAACTTGATTCTTATCTCGACAAGAGGACAATTTCATTCCGTCCCTATCTAATTAAAAGAAACTTGATCGTAATCTAAAAGTTCAAGCCCAATTATATACTTGAAATGAGTCTCAGATTGAAGATTTAGAAAAAAGTTGTTGATGTAAAATATATTAAGGAGGCTTATAACGTTTCTAGTGGGTAATAAATTGCTTCTGAGAAAAATGTTCGGCATCTGTTTGGAAATAAAAAAGAAGCGGTATCTAAAAGTTTGTTCAAGATATCAAAAACCATGATTAATTATTTTTTATTCGTTTAGGAAAATGTTGGGTAAGAATGTAGGCAACTATTAAAGTGGACAGCGGCCCAAGAAGTCTGACAACCAATCTTACCAAGTGGTATCATAATACTTCCCAGTATTCCGATAGGCAGTCATTCCATGTCCAGTTGCATCCGGTTAGACTGGAAGCCGACCCTCAACATAGTTGTGAAAAGACTAGGCAGATGATAATGAAAGTAAACGGCTATAAGAGTAGAGGAAGAACAAAGAAACGATGGATAGACTGTGTGAAGGATGAAATAGTTAAAATAGAGGTGTCTGATGAGATGACGAATAATAGAGAAGAATGGAAGAGAAAGACATGTTACACCGACGATAAATATATTGCATGTCCCATATAGCTGCGTTTCTGCCTGATAATTGTCATATTCCCAATGTTAATCAAGTTGACAATTCAAAAGCATTTCTTTCGGTATGTACATTGTCTAACGGACGAAAATATGAAGCAACTAGCTGACCCACGCAACTTCGTCTGCGTCACATAAGAGAGAAAAACGAAAGGAAAAAACGTCCCCGTTTTTGCAACATTTTTCATTCCTGCTCCGCTCCTAATGATTGCAGCGTGATGTTATATAGCAGGGGTGGCCAACAGGTCGATCGCGATCGACCGGTCGATCGCGACTGTTAGTCCAGTCGATCGTGGCAAGGCAAAAAATATAAATACATAGACCAGACTGCCCAACGTAATCACCTACTGCTGGACGCATCATCTTGTATAATTTTTCAATCGCTGTTCCGTCACGGTATTTATCCTCTATTTTACGCTTCTTTATAGTCTTTTGTTTTCGGCGCGCGATGACCAATAAGCGGGAAGCGTGTGGTGGTAAGGTGGTTGAGTCGAGGCAAGTTTTTGCAAAGATTTCGAGATCAATTGGACGAAATATAATTTCTTGATGAAAGGGGTGATAATTATCAGCAATTGTGTGATTTAGACTGGCAATGTGATTTTTGGCAGATTTTACTGGAAAACTGAGTACATTAAATCTGAATCTACAAGGCAAGAAAAAAACATTAACAGAAATGATGAGTTCTATTGCAGCGTTTCAATATCAAACAGCGTCTATGATAGTTGACATGAGAAGAAAAAAATTGAACAATTTGTTAACATCAAGGATCATAAAATATGGAAACACATCCTACCTACAACTTCATTTCTGATAAATATACTACGGAAATTGTGGTAGCAGACTTCGAAATTCGCTTTGGTGACTTCAGAAAAATTTAGAACTTGGTTCAATTCATCAGTTATCCGTTCAATGATTCCATTGATCATAGTGATATCTATGAATTGGCTACAAAATTTTCAGATACATTTCAAATGGAGCCCATGACGTTATAAAACGAAATTATTACTCTGCGCTGCGACCTATTTCTTAAAGCAAGGTCATCCTCTGGTCAAGATTTCTGGGCATTGGTTTCCAACGAAAAATATCGAAATTTGAACAAATGTGTTTAACAGTCCGTGTTTTGGTTCAACATATTTATGTGAGTCAGCATTTTCCTACTTCAAAGCAAACAAAAAGTAAACACCGTTCTCGCTTGACAGACGCTCATACATTGGATTCTTTAAGGCTGGCAATCTCCAACTACAAACCTGATTATGCTAATTAACTAGTGGAAGATAGGTACTCAGACGCAATGCTCACACTAATATTATTTGTAAATAAGTAGTTAAGTAGATACTACGTATAATTTTAACATTTATGTTTTTTCTCATAATAAAATAAAAAAGTACATGATTGTGTACTCAACGATTTCTGGAAGTATGTAATTGGTAGATCGCACAGGGTCTCGTTAGTGAACAGGAGATCTTGGGTCCAATCAAGTTGACCAACCCTGTTATATAGCCTAAAGGCTTCCTCGATAAATGGAATATACAACACAAAAATATTTTTTCAATTCGAGCCGGTAGTTCCTGAGATTCGCGCGTTCAACCAAACAAACAAACTCTTCTGCTTTATAATATTAGTATAGATAGTATAGATGTAATACGAATTACCAGCAAAATTATACACAGAAATTGGTACGTTGACACACATACTTCCGCCTAAGTTCTTTCAATGTCCAACTTTCTCACATTTAACTTTTAATAAGTCTTGTACCCAATAACATAAATGTCATTAGCACACGGTACCCTAATTCGAAACAAACTGATTTCAAATTAAACAAATTAACAACTTCAGCATTCACATTGATGGAAAAACAAAATTGTATTTTGAACTCCTAATTGAAAATTTTCAGCGTAGAGGTAGGTAGGCAGGTAGGTGGGCAGGTAGGTAGGCAGGTAGGTAGGCAGGTAGGTAGGTAGGTAGGTGGTATGCTTTGTGTGACCCTATGTGGGGAGTAAGTGCCCAATGCCGACGAGGAAGCGACTGGTAATCGAGTATTTTCTCGCTCAATCATCATCTGCCTGCCCTTTTCCAACTATGTTGGGGTCGGCTTCCAATCTAACCGAATGCAGCTGAATACCAGTATTTTACATGGAGCGACTGCCTATCTGACCTCCACAACCCAGTTAATACTGGGTAATACGATACCACTTGGTAAGACTTATTGTCAGACTTTTTGAGCCACTGACTACCTGTAACGACTGTCAAAGATGGACAAATGACAGCCGGGACCAACATCTTAACGTGCTTTCCGAGGCACACTGGAAACCCGGTATGTTAGGATGGTCACCCATCCACAGACCAACCTAGGCAAGCACGGCTTAACCTAAAGATTGGCCCGAGCGGCTGTATTACTTAGCCATGAGCTCCTCCTTAGTATTTTCTCGCTCAATAAACGTATAAATTATGTAGGTAGTTCCAGTACAAAGGATACGAAATATTAATACAGCCTGGATTTTTGCCCGGCTGATGGCAATAGGCTTGCTCCCTATTACATGGGACAAAAAAACAAAAGTTGTATAATGATCGGTTGAGTAGTTTTGGCGTGAAAGCGTAACAAACAAACTTACATTCACATTTATACAGGGAGTAAACCACCTCATCACAAATCCGTAAACCAAGCATTCTGTACATCAAACTAAGTAACTTTACGCAAAAATTATTGCTGGGAAACAACTTTTTTTTTTGAGGTTATAAATCATGTTTTGTGGTAGAACTCAATGTAACGCACTTAAAACAGAGTGTGTTGATGGATGGATTTAATAGTAGGGGGGTCGTGGAGGTGTTAAAAGGTAAAATCTTACAAATAAAACTTGTACTCAAGAAAAAACTTGTCAAAAAGTTGTAACTTTGACCCCCCATATCTCCGTAACTAGAAGGTTCCCAGGTATGGTGTTTAATAAAAAAATGATCGCAATGATGGGGAGAATAAGTGCCTTTCGGCTTCGTTAAGAGGTGTTTTACACCCTTTAAAATAGTATGGATAGGGATAGGGATAGGGATAGTCGATAGCTGGCTATTAACACTGCCGGCGAGAAATTTCCACTACTAGTAGGTACGTCGCAGTGACCAGGGTTATAAAAGAAAAACTAACTTACTGAAGCTGGCTTGGCAGGCAGAGAACTCGCTCGGAGAAATGAGATTCACTCGCTAGGTATTACCACGCTCACTGCTGGTCAACCAGTTTTCACCCTTATAACCTAAGCTTGAAGAGTGCACTCTTCAAGCTTATCACAACGATGTTCATAACCTGACGCACATACCAAGCTAGTTATATGGTAATCGTCGGTCGCACTCGCTCATGGTCAATGACAAAACTATTCGAACCACACACACAGATTACTAGTTTCTCGCCAACTGTATTCTAGTTGCAAGTTCTTCTCTGTCCTCGCTTATCGTCGGCATTGGGGCACGTCCCTAAAGATTCTATTTCAAGGACCAGTCCTAATTCCGGGCTTAATAACGGTCCGCTGGATTTTTGTGATACCTGTATAAATAATTTGCTCTGTAAAGTTTTGGCCCTGAAATGGGCCTTTTTTTTTTTTTTTTTTTAAGGATGGGAAATCATCAAATGACCCCCCCCACTCTGGGCGGAGCGGGAGGGAGTGTCAGACTCTTACTGACTAAAAACCATCCATGTTCCTTCCTCGCCTTTTACGTTCCGGGGCCGCGGTATCTCTTTCGAACAGGCCCGCAACCCCGGCAGGCTTCGGTCCTCGCAGTGGAGACACCCGGGCGATTCCTCCCGCCCGATTCGGTGCAGGTACCTCCCGAAACATCCGTGTCCGGTGAGGACCTGCGTCAGGCGGAAGGTGAGGACGCCGTGGCGCCTCTCCAGCCACTCCTCAAAGAGGTGACTTACCGCCGCTATCGTGGCGTGCCCTACCCTGAAATGGGCCTAACACTCATATTTTGCGATAATGTTATGACATGGCGACAAATCGGCCCTGACAGATAACGTTTTAGGGTTCCGTAGTCAACTAGGAACCCTTATAGTTTCGCCATGTCTGTCTGTCCGTCTGTCCGTCCTCGCTTAATCTCTGTGACCGTTAGTACTAGAAAGCTGAAATTTAGTACCAATATGCAATTACGCCGACAAAGCGGTAAAATAAAAATTGGAAAAAAATGTTTTATTAGGGTAGCCCCCCTATATGTAAAGTGGACAGTGATTTTTTTTAAATTTCAATCCTAACGTGTGATGTTTATAGATATTTTTGGAGAGGTAAGGTAGCTGAAAAATGAATAGGGGTTTACTAAAATTTTTTTGATAATATCAATAATTTCGGAAATAATCGCTCCAAAAGTAAAATACAATGTATCCCCCCCCCTATAACTTTTGAACCATGAGTTTAGAAAATATGGAAAAAATCTGAAAAGTAGAACTTTCTAGGAAAATCATTTTGAACTTGGATAGAAACAACAGTTTTTGTACAAAAAAGACAAAAAGTTGTACAAAATAATTTCTGGACTAAGTTAGTAGTATAATCGTATATGCAAGCATTTTTTTAAGTTCGTTTACATATTTTATTATCCTGAACGTATCTTTTAAAAAAAAAAAAAGAATTATTAAAATCGGATTGGATTGAACACTTATTGACGGAAAATTTAATTAAAAATCAATACTCGAGATGATTAAAGTTAGTTTAACCTAAGTCTAATCACCAATCATTATCACTCATACCACACACCATACACACACACACGCATAAACACAATACACTCACACATTCACACCTACGCACAAACACACCACGCAAGAGCACGCACGCATTATTATTTTATTGATTTATTATTCTTTTAATTTTTGATGCATGAAATGTGAACATTAGTGCCAAAAACGGGTTAAGACACTGACCCCTGTAACACAGGTCTCACGTAGCACAGGAGTCAGGGTTTCAAATGGAAATGTACAATTTTTATTTTGTGTCAATAAAAATATTTTATTATTATTTTGTATTATTGTGACGGACGGGAAACTACAGAACCCTACACTAAGCGTGGCCCGACACGCTCTTGGCCGGTTTTCTTAAAGCATTCGGTATAGAAACAAGAGTTCTTTTTAAATGTAGGTAAGCACTAAAGACGAAAACGCCATCATCAACGACAACATCTTCCAACCCACACTGGGCCTGCGTGATGGATTATAGTCCATTCCCTCTTATAGAGAGGAGGCCTTTGTTACAGCAGTGCAAACATTATAGGCTGATTCATTATTTATGTTTATGCTGAGCATTAAAGAGGTACATATTTTGAAAAAATCATACCCAGAGGGAAACAAATACGGATGAAAGCTCATCATTGTTACTGATAAGAAATCTCATCAGGAACACAGTTTGTAGCGACAATAAATCTTCTGTTGTTGAAACAAATCAAACACCAAAAAACAGATTGTTTGCCAAGTATCTTCAAGTATTGCAAACTTTGTGACCTCCTTGTAAAAGTTTATATAGTGTGGGATGTTACACTAAGGCAATAAACTGTTTTGATCTTCGATATCAAGGTTACTTTTTACAACACTCTCTACCTTCTATAATCTTGTTGCAATGAGTGACTTTACCAAGAATTTTGAAACTAGCGTAATCAGAATGAAGTAACTAGAAATGTTTTTTTTTTGGTTTATCAGCACAGCCAGTATCGGGCCAGACACGTTTTTCTGCTGTTTACAATAACTCTTTTCAGACAAATAAATGTAACAGCTAAGCTCAACGCTCTCGTGCCAACCGCATCCAGGATATTCCCACAAAAGCAAAAATATCATCTGTTTATGAATATCTTGAATGGTACGAGAGCGTGGAGCTTGACACAAACAAAGAGATGCCAATACCCAACGGTGGGTTTGGTTGGACTTTGGATGATGATGGTGATGATCTAAGTATGGATATTGACACCACTTACCTCCAAGTCTTCAACATAAGAGCTCCATACGTGAGACAGAACCCGACCTCCCTTAGCCAGACCCTGGCGGTGCAGGTCAGAACCGTGGGTCTTCCGTACATGACTAGAGTGGTGCAGTAGATGAGGAGGGCTCCCAGGACTATCACCCTGAGGAGGGCTGGGCTTGCTGCTCGTACGACCTGGGAACAAGATGAAGATGTCGATACGCAGGATCATCGGAAATCAGTTCGACCAAATCTTGACAGCGTTCATGCAAGAATTCTGATTCATGTTTGTGTTGGCTGACCGAACCACTGGGTTTGGTCAACTAAAACCGGTACAGTTAAAGTCAAATTGTTTATCCTTGATAATTATGCGATTCGGTGGTATCACAGTACAGTGAGTCAGTGAAACACAAAATTATAATTCTGAGGGCTACGTATTCTACAATAACTTTGATCGGGATTGTCATTTAATAAATGTTTATTTGGCATATGTCAGACCCATGTTTGGCTTTTCCATTAGCGTTTTCACTGATAGTCCCTCGGGCAGAATAAGTTTTGTTAACTTTCAGTATTTCTTAGATTATCACTTCACATTCTCCAAGTACATTAACATGAGAATATCCCAGCTTAACATGAATATTTTTTCACCTTCCATGAACCCCGAAATGTGCTTAAAACTTTCGGGAATGTTGAAAGTTGTATTTAAAACGAGGAAAACTCTGAAAATTTTCTGCCGATAATTTGGTTTGAAAAGTATTCTGTAGTACCTCAATTTGTGTTGACATCGCTGTGTTGATCGATAGTCGGTTTTGATGGATGGTTCGGGAAATAAAATGAGTATCGAAACAGAAAAACGATGTAGCCGGTTTTATGGATTACTTGTATTTTTTGTGGGAATATTTATGAACGCAATAGGTCTATAGATCGTATAGGTTTGTACAACACAAATATAAATCAGATCTTTGCATTAGGTTGGCTACACTGGGTGGAATTTTGTGGTATTCAAAGTATTTAATAAAATATGTTTTCTTTCTTTCTTTATTTGAAAACCAAGTAGTAACATGGTAACAAGTCTTAGGGCCAGTTTCACCGGTTCCGGATAAAGTGTCGGTTAGTTATCTGATAGTTAATACTATCTACCACTTAGGTCTATGTTCACCAAAAAGATGACAGCCTGATTATCTAAAACAGCTGTTTAAAACGCATTTTTGTATGGGAACATGTCACAGTGACAGCTGTTTTTACATAATCAGGCGGTTATCTTTTCGGTGAACATGGACCTTAAAGGCTGGTTATAACTAATACTTTATCTACCAGATATCGCTATCCGACACCTGTGAAACCAAAACTGTTAGTTTATCTGGCAGATAAGTTCCTAATAGGCTAACCGACACTTTATCTGCAACCGGTGAAACTGGCCCTAAATCTACAACACACTGTGTTATGAAGCAACATTTCTGCTAGACATCATATGTCCTTGCCATACCCAAGCTGCCTTTGTCTAGCAAACATTTCAATAGCACCCCCTATATAAATTCAGATTCACTCTAAAAACTGCAACGTTCTGAAAACACGCAAGGTCAAGCCTGACATGAGTGTTTCAAACTAGTATCTGCATGGGAATTCGCCAAGATTTTGGATACCACAGCGAAATACGACACGGAAACGTTGTAAATAGTTACCAGATTCCTGTGTTACTATGTTCTCATATTTTTTGCCCAGTTTTGTTGCTTTGGCGTTAGAAAATACCATTTTGGTAGTAAAAGTCCCCGTGAATGTGCTCAATGGTCGTACGATTTGCAACATTTAGTACGGTTGTTAGGAAAACTTTTTAGTGTTTAATAGCATGGCTTTTCCTGTGCAAAACTAGAGAGAGATAATAGATTAGCCTGGGCCATTTCCTATGTGAAAACTTTCTAATTTTATGGTTATTTTTATTTTTTCAGCTCTTAGTGAAATAGGAGTTCCAGATAGAGCACCACAATAGGGATTAATTTATTTTAGAAGTGAAAATTTCTTTAGGCACTTTGAGCACTTTTTGTATTAACAAAAATCATGCAACTCGCGTCACCGTCACGTACGCTTTTCGTAGCACTCGTAACAGATACGCTATCGAACTGGTACCCGATCGGCTACGCCGTAGCGGATGGTTTACTAGTTTTCGCTTCTATCGGAAGTCCCCAAAGACTGCCCCGCATGTTTTATTTTTTTATTTGTATGTTTTATTTTTTATTTCTACCAGTGGATACAAAAGACTATTAATAGTGAAACTTGTGACAATAGAAAGCCGAGCTACAAGTAAAAACTCAAAATAATACAATTCTTCAGGTTCGTATGCGTCATATATGATGCAAATGTGTGACCGTGGACGAAACAAAAGGATTAACCAAGGACTGTAGAATGTGGTGTTCTATGGTTTCTTCCTACTTCCATGTATTGTTCGCGTTAGGATAACCAAACACTTTCAATATTACATAACATTGTCGAATTATATAACTCGGTAACGAACACACACGGAATTAATACATCTGGGGTACATATGAGAACTCAAGATATTGATTGAGCAGGTTCGCAAACATTATGAATACTAATTACACAGTACGATATTTGATAAGTTACCAAGTTATTGCTTGAAGGCATCTTAGAGGTTTCTGGTGTAGGTATGCGTCGTATTGATTTGCTAGGTCAATATTTAGCAAACTCCTATTTGTATGAAGAATAAAGGAGTTCAAATAACTATATATTTAGTCAGTTTTCTTTTAATCTAAAATAAGGTCTGCTTGACCAATAAAGACGTAAACACAGACCAGTTTTTTTTTCAGATTGTACAAAAACCTATTGAAAACAATTATATTGCAAAATATTATTATGTGTTTATTTGTAGTACTGTACTTACACGTACAGTACACGTTCATAAAAAGGTACACAAAGAAAAACAAATTGCTTAAATACCCAGGTTTATAAAACATATGAATACGGGTATTTATCGCGAATTTACCTTTAATTTAGTCCCGACGTTTCGACCGGATTGCACCAGCCGAGCGAATATCCGTATATGTTTTATAATGTGTTCTGATCGTGAAAGTTTAAAAAGATAATTACCCAGTTTTTGCACAAAATAGGCTAATTTCTGCCTCCTGAACTAGACCAAAACCTGTGGCTTTGATTAGCCTTACTATAATTAATACTATTGCATCAAATTCATATCAAATCATCTGACATGTGTCCAAATGTGGTTTGACCAAACTTAAATAAAAGTTTTGGGACACATCACAACCAAAAAGTTGCACCGTCAATTTGTTCGTCAGACAATCAAAAATACTTATGCCCTTACTTCTTCAACTTCTTTGGGGGAGGGGGAAGTCATCAATCATGAAAGCCATAACTCGAACCTATCCGTCACTGCCAAAATCATAATAAGTTTTTCTTTCGACGTGATTTCTTGAGGCAACGTGTTGGTAACAATTAGTGACAGTATTAGAAATTCTAGATTAGATTGCCTTGGTGTTGAGGGAAATGAAGAAAAAAGGAATTTCTTCCAAATACTTTATCTTCTATTTTGAACCTTGGATCGTACGGCAAAAGGTACCACAAAAAGATGACACGAAAGCCAAAATTGGATTGGTTTAACACAAAATACGAGTAAGCCTACAAAAAACATATAAAAGTCGTCATACAAATAAGAATTGCTTTGATAGCGAACTGTACTGTGATTGTGAGATGCCAATATAGTGATGAGATGCAATGGTTCACTCACGAAGTAAGATAAAAACAATTATTTAATCGTAGTAATAATTATCATCTGTTTGCAAAAGTAAGTTAACTTGAAAAACGGCACTAAAACTAAAATCTCATCATTTAACTATTCCGGCAGCTCATTGTTGTCACTCTATTATTGTTACTCTGCTATTGTATTGGATGTTTGGATGTTGTTTTTATTTTATTTTTTATAATTAATTAAATTCCGATTCATTTTTTACATGACATTGATTTGATTTCCCGGACATTGTATCTATTTATGATTTGTTGACATTGTACTTATGATTGTTATTTTTATATATATTTTTTTATTATTATTTTTACATTTTATGTTAATTTGTGATTTGTATTTATCTCGTGCCTCGTAATGTGTAATTTTTAATATGGGGAAACCTGATATAAATGGATTTTATTTTATTTATTTTATTGTGTACTATTATATGAAAGTTACCATAACACCATTTTAAAATCAAAGGTACTCACCCTAACATGTCCATACTTGATAGTGAAATACACGATGAACGGCAAGCAGGATATTACCAGGCAGGCGAGCGCGAAGATGGTAGTCCTTACCACCCAGTTGAGGGCAGCTACGCATGGGGAACCGTCCAGGCAGGCTTCGCAACCTTCAGCGCAGGGAAGGCACTCGAAGGCATCGGGGATGGAGTAGAGGCTGCGTTGGAGCTGGTGAAGAAAAGTTTTTGTCACTATAACATCATGCTTTTAATCGACGTCCACTGATGGACATAGGCCTCCCCAGAGTGTCGCCACATTGACCGGTCCCTTGCGACTCGCATCCAACGGATTCCCGCAACCTTCACCAGGTCATCGGTTCACCTAGTGGGAGGTCTTCCAACGTTTTTCAGTCCCATCGGCCCATGTAATGGGATGGAACTTGGTTTTGGATTAAGTTTTGTAGCATGATTAAAACTTTCATGCATATTATTATGCATAACCGAGCGTGAATAAACTTTAGGTGCCTGATTGAGTTCGATCTCACTCACAACCCAGGCAACACAGGAAAATTACTACTTGGCTCCCATAACCAATAATTATCATCATAATCATCATCTGCCTAGTCTTTTCCCAACTGTGTTGGGGTCGGCTTCCAGTCTAACTGAATCCAGCTGAATATCAGTATTTTACATGGAGCGACTGTCTAAATTGGTGGACATTCAGAAGTACCTAACCCGTAAGGGCGGTAAATTACTGAGAATCTAAGAATCCATGTGAATCTAAGAATCTAAGAATCCATGTGAATCTAAGAGAATCTAAGAATCCATGTGAATCCAAACAATTTGACATCCCCAGCTTAGTACGGGGTAATACGATACCCCTTGGTAAGACTGGTAGTCCGACTTTTTGAGGAAACGAATGTCAAAGATCTACAAATTACAGCCGAGACCAACTGCTTAACGTGCCTTCCGAGGCACGGAGGAAACTTGTTATATGGGTATTTACACTCGTCACATAAATTTTACACAAATACTGTGATCCCCTTTTTGTCAACGTAGGAACTTTATTTCATCAGTTATAAACGACATACAAGCTCTAAATACTACGCGTTGTGTTATAAAAATATTCCTTAAGAACATTTATTTTTAGACGATACTGTAACTAAATCGAGCTTAAACAAAAGCACGTTTCTCCTAATCACCTGAACATAATTTATCCGTCTTTCTGTAGCTTAAAACGTCGTAAGCAAGTCGTTGACACATTTATTTTACTCAAAGAAAATGTACACATGCGAAGTATTCGTACATCTGCGAATGACGGTAGCGGGGTGTATAGAGATAGCTTCGGGGGATTTATTACTTTAATAACGTGTCGAGACAGAGTTGCTTTATAAGCCGTCATAATATAAAATTTTATAAAAGAGACCTTTCGTAGAATAATAACGTTTTAATAAACTCGTTTGCGTAAATTATAATAGTATTCAAAGGGATGAATTATTACATACGCAGAATAGATGTAGAATTATTTTTTCAGTGAATATTTCGTTTAGGAGTAACTCATAGTTAGATTTTTGGTGCTGTTTTTAGCGTTCCATTTTGAAGTAATGTTTTAAAAATAATTTTTCTTAGAGGCTGTACAAACTACGGCCTCGTAATTTGATATTTTGATTTCATTATGCCTATATTCATTACCAAACATTGTGATTTCATTATTTTATTGTTAGCACAATTTATTTTTTGAATGAAAACACTGAAATAATATAATTATAACAAAGCAGCGTAGCTTACAATATCGGAAAGTGTTCTTTCACAAATTACCTGTTGATAGTAAACTACAATTAATGCACTGGCCCAGCCAATAATACAGTTTAAAATAAAAAGAGACCACCACCAACATTTCAAACGTTGGGACACGGGCCACCTCTCTACCAGATAGAGTGGGCTTTAACCCACCACGAGGTCCCAAGTAATACGATATCTTTGGTAAGACTGGTCCGACTTTCGAGCCACTGACTACCTATTAACCCTACCTACAGGGTGTAAACCACCTCATCACAAAGCCGTTAACCAAGCATTCTGTACATCAAAATTAACCATTCGATATTAAGAACGTTCGAGTATTTAGATGTTCGACTTATAGTGGTCGATCAATTGATATTCGATTATTTGGTATTCGATTTGGCATAGTACACCTAAACCAAGTAACTTTACGTACAAATTTTGCTGGGAAACAACTTCTTTTTTTGAGGTTATAAATCATGTTTTTTGGTAGAACTCAATGTAACGCTCTTAAAATATTGTGCTGATGGATGGATTGAATAGTACGGGGGTCGTGGAGGTGTTATTGGTCAAAGTCTTCCAAAAAAAAACAGTTGTAACTTTGACCCCCCATATCTCCGTAACTAGAAACTCCGCAATGATGGGGAGAACAAGTGCCTTTCGACTTCGTGAAGAGGCGTTTTACACCCTTTAGAGGTATACGAATTTTAAATCGTTCGTGGTGCGAGTTCCGATTCATGATATTGAGACCTTCCTCAAGGAAGAGTTTTGGCCGAAAGGTGTCGTGTATCGGCGATTCCGCGGGAGGCTACGCGACACCACGCAGCGCAACATGACGCCGTCTCTTCGTGTTCAATAGATTTTTTTAAGTTTTTGTAGTTTTAAATATGTATGTTAGTCTGTAAGGTAGGTACCATATGTGATATGGGTGTTTTGTTACCCGAATTAAATGATATTATTACTCCCTTTATTCAATTATGCAACAATTTTTTTACATTTTTAAATATTGATATAAAACATATATAAAAAGACATTTAAAAATATAAAAAATTGTAGCCCACCGGTATCGGGAACAGGGTCCAAGCTACCGGCGGTCAGGGCTCCAGAGAGAGGAACCTCCTAACGATACGGGCCGTGTCCAGGAGTACCGCTTTCTGAATCAAGCCCTTGATCCAGCTGCCTAACGAGAGCCTCCTCAGGTGTTGGTCGAGGCTCTTGGCAATTAAGCCATGCGCTGACACTACTATCGGCACAATGATTGCTGAGTCCACTTCCCACATGTCGACAACCTCGCGAGCCAAGTCAAGATACTTTATTTGTTTATCTTTCTCGGCTTTCACGAGGTTCTCATCATGCGGGACCGTTATGTCAACAATCATTGCGCGCCGCTCTGATCGATCCATCACCACTATATCAGGTCTATTAGCTATAACAGTCCTGTCAGTGATGATGGATTGATCCCAGTACAGTGTGATACTGCCATTAACGAGAACTGGGTCGGGCACATACCTATAGTAGGGCACTTCCGATTCCACAAGATTGTATTTTAGAGCAAGTTGCTGATGGATAATCCTAGCTACAAGGTTGTGTCTATGCAAGTACTCTCCGTTAGCTAGACGAGAACATCCGGAGATAATGTGACGGATTGATTCGCCTGGACGGTGGCATGCCCGACATATGTCAACCGTACCGTCCTTCACAATAAATCTCCGGTAGTTATTCGTCATCATAACTTCATCCATAATTGCACAGACAAAACCTTCGGTTTCTCCGAAGAGGTCCCCAGATCGTAGCCAGGACACGGACGCTTGAAAATCTACATCGGGCCCATGAAGAGCCCGGTAGAAGCGCCCGTGAAGCTCCTTGCTCTGCCATTCTTTCCTGCGGTCATCAGTAGTAAATACTACAGGTATGCGCCAGTTCTCTACTATTATTACTATTATTATAACGAATGTCAAAGATCTACAAATGACTGTGATAAACGAAGTGCTTTCCGAGGCACGGAAGAAACTCAGTATGAAATGGCTGGTCTCCTATAAACAGACCAACGTAGACTAGCGATCAGCAAAGTGGCTAACATTATTTAGCTCCGAGCTCTTATCGAAAGTATTGGTGATGACAATAATTAAATATAGGGTGACTGGTAGTTAGTGTACACGTGATTGTGCTCATGATAACAAGCGAATTTTACTATGGGACCAACGCTGAAATCGCGAATAAAAATCAGCTTTTCAGTACATTTATGTTCGCCTAGTGCCGCGTGCCGACGAGAAGATAGCGGAGCTCGAAGAGGAATTGAGCAGGCTGCGATGGAGTATTGTGGGATTATCTGAAGTCCGAAGAGAGGGGGAGGACACGATAATCCTAAAATCCGGCAACCTGCTTTATTTCCAAGAGGGTGACCGCCAGTCCCAGGGTGGTGTTGGGTTTATCGTCCACAAGTCCCTTGTGAACAACGTGGTGAAGATCGAGAGTGTGTCGACCAGGGTGGCGTACCTTATACTCAGAATATCCTCAAGATATTCGCTGAAGGTCATACAGGTCTACGCCCCGACCTCGGCACACCCCGACGACGAAGTGGAGACCATGTATGAGGATATATCTAAAGCCATGCATGGTTTCAAAACTCACTTCACCGTTGTCATGGGGGACTTCAACGCGAAACTGGGCAAACGAGACGGGGATGAGCTGCAGGTGGGGCAATTTGGAGTTGGACGTCGGAACCACCGGGGCCACCAACTGGCTAGTTTTATGGAGAAGGAGGGCCTCTATATGATGAACTCCTTCTTCAAAAAGCGTGAGCACAGGAAGTGGACCTGGCAGAGCCCAGATGGTGCAACAAAAAACGAGGTCGACTTCATCATGTCAACCAAGAAGCAAATGTTCAATGATGTCTCTGTGATCAATTCGGTGAAAACCGGGAGCGATCACCGCATGGTAAGAGGCACATTGAACATCAATATCAAGCTAGAAAGGTCTCGACTGATGAAGTCTACGCTCCGTCCAGCACAGATCCAAATCCAAAACCCCGAGAGCTTTCAGCTCGAACTCCAGAATCGTTTCGAGTGCCTAGGCGGCTCAGTGGACGAATATAACGATGGGTTCGTGGAAACTGTCCATACGACCGGGTCTAAGTTCTTCAAGACACGTCGTACAGATCAGAAAAAGAGGTTCTCCGATCAAACTCTCGAGCTCATGAAGGAGCGGCGTGAGATGATCCTGCAGTCTTCAGATGAAGCGTCGAAATACCGGCAGCTCAATAGACGGATCTCTAAATCCTTAAAGAGCGACCTCCGCCGCTTTAATACCGAGCGTATTAAAGACGCGATCGAGCGGAACAAAGGCTCCAAAGTATTTTCAAGAGATCTGGCTATTGGGCAGAGCCAGCTCACGAAACTGAAGACCGACGACGGCAGGATCTTATCCGCCAAACCGGAGCTACTGAGGGAGATCGAGAGCTTCTATAGACAGTTGTACACGTCAACCAGCAAACCCATTGTCGACCTAGCAAACGACCCAAGAGCTAGACTAGGGAGACGTCATATCTCCGAAACTGTTCACCGCTGCACTGGAGGATGTCTTCAAGGGTCTGGACTGGAGAGGGCTAGGCATCAACGTCAATGGCGAGTACATCACTCACCTTCGGTTTGCCGACGATATTGTGGTCATGGCTGAGACCATGGAGGACCTCAGTACAATGCTCGATGACCTCAGTAGAGCCTCCAAAAGAGTGGGTCTAAAAATGAACATGGACAAGACGAAGGTTATGTTGAATGCCCATGTCACACCCATTCCTATCAAGATCGGAGACTCTACACTCGAAATTGTAGACGATTATGTATACCTTGGACAAACGGTCCAGTTAGGTAGGTCTAAATTCGAGAAAGAGGTCAATTGTCGAATCCGACTCGGCTGGGCAGCGTTCGGGAGGCTGCGCGGTATCTTCTCGTCCAACTTACCGCAGTGTCTCAAGACGAAAGTCTATGACCAGTGTGTGTTGCCAGTGATTACATACGGGACCGAAACGTGGTCGCTCATAATGGGCCTTATCAAAAGGCTTAAAGTCACCCAAAGGGCAATAGAGAGGGCTATGCTCGGAGTTTCCTTGCGTGATCGAATCAGAAATGAAGACATCCGCAAGAGAACCAAGGTCACCGACGTAGCCCGAAAAATTGCTAAACTTAAGTGGCAGTGGGTAGGGCACATTGCTCGCAGAACGGATGGCCGATGGGGCCGAAAAGTTCTGGAGTGGCGACCGCGAACCGGAAGACGATGCGTTGGAAGACCTCCCACTAGGTGGACCGATGACCTGGTGAAGGTTGCGGGAATCCGGTGGATGCGAGTAGCAAGGGACCGGTCAATGTGGCGACACTTGGGGGAGGCCTATGTCCAGCAGTGGACGTCTTTCGGCTGAGATGATGATGCCGCGTGAACAGCTGATTTTCTTACTAGCGGACGTCTCGCGGTTTCAACAGCATAGCTTCCGTTCCCGTGGGATTACGTTGATGGAATGTAGCCCATGTTACTCAAGTTGAATGTAGCTTTCCAACGGTGAAAGAATTATACAAATCGATCCAGTAGTTTTTGACGTGACAACTGACAACGTCTTATAATTCGATAGAGCCGGCTGCACGCACGAAAAAAACATGACTCATGCGGCGTTACCTCATGCGGCGTTACCTCATGCGGCGTTACCTCATGCGGTGTTACCTCACTGATCGCTCTGAGGCGTTCCATATAAGGCTTGAAGTGCAAGCGAGAGCGCGGAACGAGTGACAAAGAAGCACAATCGGCCTTTGCGTTCGGTAGCGTTCGACATCCGTCTCTCTCCTACTTGAGTGAGCGATGCGTCTGCGTGGACAGCTGCTATACTATAGTACATTTACATGTTTTGATCGAGTATCAAGTGCAGTGAAAAGTGAATGTGGTGTCAAAAAATGCAACCATTCCATCAGTATTTTCTTAAGACGTTGTCACGTTCAACTATCGTCAGTAAACCGACTTTACAGACAACCAGTTTTTGAGTTTATTCGTAACAAACATACAAATCTTTTTCCTCTATATAACACTAGCTTCTGCCAGCGACTTCGCCCGCGTGAAGTTTGATTATTGTCCAATGGGATCTTACTACCGGGATAAAAAGTATTCTATGTTTTAATCCAGGTTATAAACTATCTGTGTGCAAAATTTAATCCAAATCCGTTCAGTAGTTTTTGCGTGACAGCGTAACAAACAAACTTACATTCACATTTATATTATTAGGATTAGTATAGATGTATAGATATAGATAAGTTCGGACCAATATCATTGGGCCATCACTGTTTTAGAAGCTAGCACAGCAGTTTTCCTTGTCATAGTAAACCAGAGATAAAGTGATCCAAAACTTACCAGTAAATGTTTTTCATATTCCTCTTCAATGTCACTACCGTTGTAGTATCGGTTGTCAGCTGTAGTGTTGGGGTAGTAGAACCCTCTGCGACACACGCACCGGTATGACCCTCGACGGAACCCCAATCCCGGCATTGGGACACACTGAAACAAGGGTTTTGTTTTAATATCGTTGATGGACTTATAAGACTTCGATTCACGACTTTATAGGCCTATGAATACGGTCTTCAAAACGGGACTGTCATCCTCAAATGATGCTCAAATCATTGCTGATGACACAGATGGATTCAGAAATTCTTGGCTTGTTATTTTGCTAAGATTAATATGAACGCTCTGTTGCAACAGTAGCTATAGCCTTAGAACTTAAATTCTTCACAGTCTAAAGTTACGAGCTTTCAACTGTTCAAAAAGAAATTTGATACTTCTACATTTACACGCTCAACGTTCAGGATAAAATAAATAATGGTGTCATAAACAGTTGGGTATAAATCTAAGCTTTTCAACACATGGGCGTAAATACACAGAGCAAAACTGGGCGATTTATTTATTGGAAACGATTTATTTACGTAAACACCTCAGACCTGTTTATGAAGGATGATGTGAAATACAACCTTGAAAGAGAGACAGAGTTTTTTAATTAGACATTAAATTAAAAACTGTCGGTAAAGATTACAAAGGACCAGAAATAGCAGGAAAATACCAGGTTCTAATAAGGACCAAACTACAGGACAAGGACCAGATATGGCACGAAAATACCAATAGTATTGGGTGGACATTCTTACACTCATTTATGAGGTAAATAACTAGAAGACTAACCAAGCTACCGTAAAATGGGGGGAATAGGGATCCAGGGGTGAATAGAAACAAAACTTTGGAATGGATTTTAAAGTTGAATTCACATGATATGGTACCAACAAGTACGCTATTGTGTTAACTAAATTATACTTAATTATAAAGGTACCTTGTTGGCAATATACAATATAAGTTCAGCGATAAAATCCCTTCCAAAGTTTTGTTTCTATTCACCCCTGGATGACTATTCCTCCCATTTTACCGGTATACAGAAACAAACGATTTTTTTTCAGTAGAAAACTAATTGCATTAAACCCTTACCAAAAAAGATTGATATCGGACCAAAACATCCTGTATTTCTCATACCCCAAATAACAGTTTGTCCGTCCGTCTCAAAGGAACAATAGATGACGGATATAACCTTATGCCTACATCACGAAATGGATGAGGACCACTTTTTTATCAACGGGATGGACCCCTTGGGGTTCAAGAGGAAATATTGTTTCATCTTACGGCCCAATCATGTCAGAGATTGATTCGGCATTTCATGGGTCTGGTTGGACCAATTTTGTAGATGCAATTTTGATTGGGTAAGGGCGACGATTCAAATGGTCTGATGGGCTGGGAACTTGACTTCTGGCATAAACACAAAGACATTCGTAATCCAATACTTAGTAACAAGTTACTCTATCTAGAGTGTCATACGGTGTCTTTTCAGGTAGCATCATTCTTGCGTCAAAATCAAACTTATTTAAGAAAGTATCAATCTTTCCAATCTCTTTGGTATAATATCATTTTAGTAGCATAAAGAAAAATAAGTGAGGAAATTTATTTGGTTATATACAAACTGGGCCTCGATTCTGCTATTACAATAGTAACAGAGTAGTCGATCATTGATTTCATAATGATCACTTATTTCATAATGATTTCATAGTACTCACACACACATACTCACTTAAACTGTTTTGAAAATATCTTTAAGTTTATTTTTCTTTGTTGCTTAGTTTTAGATCTTAGTAGTAATTTATTTTGTCATTTTATTTTTATTTTATTTTTTTTTTGTTTTGAATTCTGTTTTATTTTTGTACACTACTTTTACCATTACAAAATTTGTGATTGAAGAGCGGGATCTCCTAGCACAGGTATATCTTTTACTTAAAAGGAGGTCTCCATGTAAGATTTACTGTAAAAGTTGTATAAGTTTCTGCAATAAACCTTTTTATTTATTTTTTTTTATTTAAGTTCTGTCCAATTTTGACAAGTTTGTTAATTCTACTATCATAATGACGCCATTATGACTTTTCAATGATCAACCACTTACACTTCATTGAAAGAAATGTTATAGAATGATAATCTCGTACATGAAATCTGGCATGAATAAATGTTAGCATTTAGTACTAGATTTCGAAAACCATTTGTACTAAGGGTTTTATAATAATGACAATACCACAATGCCATTAAAACACAATTTTATTACGAGACCATTGACCGACCATTGTGATTTTAGCAGATTACGAACTTTAAGCAAAATGACAATGGGATGAGAATGGAATCGTGTTGGAGTGATGAATTTATTAAAATAGCAGAATTAGGCCCCAGGAGAATCTACATCTATTATAGATGGATAGCAATTGATAATGTGAGTCTAGTATCGGTTCTCACGCGTAAAAACAGAAAGAGTTGTAGAAATCTTAGGATTACTAACAAGCGCCATAAAAATAAAAGATATAATGCTATAGCCATTACGCAGTGAGGTAGCCTGGTGAGCAATGCGTGTTTTTTCTCTGTCTAAAAACATCCCGTTTTCAAACCGACTTCGTAAGGGCTTTCATGTTGACATTACGTTCTTAAAATAAACTTGCAAACAGAAATACTTACGCAAGGTAAACAATTTTCTTTTAATTATACAGGGTGTAAACCACCTCATCACAGAGCCGTTAACCAAGCATTCTGTACATCAAACTAAGTATCTTTACGCAAAAATTATAGGTTATAAATCATGTTTTGTGGTAGAACTCAATGTAACGCACTTAAAACATTGTACTGATGGATGGATTGAATAGTACGGAGGTTGTGGAGGTGTTCAAAGTCAAAATTTTACAAAAAACCGCCTTTATTTAAAAAAAAACTTTAACTAACTTTTATTTAAAAGTTGTAACTTTGACCCCCTATATCTCCGTAACTAGAAGGTTCCCATGTATGGTGTAGAACAAAAAAAATATCGCAATGATGGGGAGAACAAGTGCCTTTCGGCTTCGTGAAGAGGTGTTTTACATCCTTTAGAATTCTCTATTCTATTACCTTTTTTCGAAACCATTCTGAATTTCACGAGAAGTGCATCTTACTTCAACTCTCAGCTGTCTACTAATAAAGTGCTTGATTAAGAATAGTAGACACTAGATCTTGTTGCCAGGGTTAGTACAGTCAAACTACGATAAATTTCGATATTTCCAACCGAAGGAATTCCAAGTATTTTCATTTAACTATAAACTCTGATAGATGTGGACGAAAATTCTCAGTATCACAAACTTAATACCTAGATACTAACATTTCGGTGAAACAGTGATTTTAGGAATTCCACGTAGCAATTTTTATCGAAATTATCGTGGAAATATTAATTGGATACATTAATGTTGTACTTAAGCATGCATACTTTTTAACGATAGCCTGGAAAAAAACTCAAAAAAGTTGTCTTTATGTTTTATACTAACTCACTAACTGTTTTACAAGTACTCAAATTTTCTAGAAATACTCGCTGAGCAAAATCACTGTTACATTATTCCTCCAATAAATAAATTACTTCTTCACAAAATTTTAACAGTTCCAAATGAAGTATCAGTTACAAATAACGTTGACTTAAATCACGTTACAGCAAGTGGGCACTCCGCCATTATGCAGATCACATAACAAAGGTTTAGCCTGATACGCTATTTTAATTTAAAACGAGGATCAGGATCCAGTCAATATCAGATTGAGATAATGAGATTTAAAAGAATCGAGAAATCGGATGCTGCTAAGTACGTTGGGACTGGAATTGTTTGTTTCCGGTATATTTTCCTGTTTACTTAATCTTTTAAGATGGTATTTTTTTAATGAATCCTGTAAGGACCTTTGGTATTAGAGATCTTTTAAACCGATTGTATATAGAAGAAATCTTTTTGAAGGTTACCTCAGCCGTAAGCTGCTACCGTAGATGGCGATTTGTGTGCCAGAGCCACAAATCCAGAGTTATATAAGAATAATCTCACAGTAATTCCCAAAAGTATTATTCACTGTTGAGGACAGAAAAATCTTAGACAAATATCGATTTGTCATAAACAAAAACTAGATATCCCACTCAGGCATTCGTTCAGACCAAAAGATTTCTTGGAAATTTAACTATAAGTTTTTTTCCTTAGGAATACGCCGTATTTTTCTTTGAATGGTGTGACGTTTAACAAAAAAAGCCTGTATTTGGATGGCATAAATCTTCCGATTTCTTTTATGTCTTCTATAAATAGACGTAAACTTGTGAGCCCAAACATCTGACGCCAGCCAGGCCTATATCGAAAAGATTACAATGTCTAACTTATCTAACAAACCCCACATATTTATGTAACAGGATACCGGAGGGTCTTAAAATCACTACGTTTAGAATCGACTAACAAATCGATGTCATATTCGTAAGTACCTACTATGTATTCAAAACGGTGATCAATAACATCGTGAGGAAACAGAATTAATCAACAACCAAAAATTGGGATACAATTTTATTGTTTTGCAGCATTCCACTCTGGGTCCAGATTACGGCTCACATCTGTACCAAAAAAGATCAGCCTAAAATGTTCCTACAGCTGAATGCCCCAGCTGTGTAATTACTTTAAATTCATCCGTTAAAAAAAGCAGAGCATTACCACATATCAAAATATTTAATTTTTAAATCCCAATTAGTATGTTCCTGAAAAATATATAACAAAAATGGTTCACACTTATTCTGCTACATGTTGTATATTTCCTAAAATATATCTCGTATTCTCCAAAACCGAACGACATGAGACATACTTCGGCAGATATCCAAAGTGTTAGAACGTGACTTCTGACAATTCTAACCTTAGCTTTCGATTATATTCGAGAGCTTCTATAAACGGTTAGCGTCATAGACTTCCAATGTCGAGGCAGGTGCTGTTATAGGCAGAAAATATTCTATGTTATATCGTTTTTTTGTAATTTATTTTACGAACTAAACTTCTATAAATATGACGTAAAAATTAAACGTTGGAGTTATTATTACCCGCACGTGTTGAAATTAGATGCTAGTCTAACGGGATTTGGTGAATCTGCAGTTATATGCAGTAAATTATGCCTTGTGACTGTGACTGTAGCTTTGATTTTATTTGTAACTAGCTTCTGCCAGCGGCTTCGCCCGCGTGAAGTTTCAAAATTGTCCCATGGGATCTTACTA
This sequence comes from Xestia c-nigrum, assembly GCA_916618015.1. Classification (NCBI taxonomy): domain Eukaryota; kingdom Metazoa; phylum Arthropoda; class Insecta; order Lepidoptera; family Noctuidae; genus Xestia; species Xestia c-nigrum. The sequence goes on along the minus strand of OU745245.1, from coordinate 2,487,708 downwards.
CCGGGATAAAAAGTATCCTATGTGTTAATCCAGGTTATAAACCATCTGTGTGCAAAATTTCATCCAAATCCGTTCAGTAGTTTTTTCGTGAAAGAGTAACAAACATACATCCACGCGACGGAAGCTTAAAAAATCAAGTAATTTCTCCCGTTTTCCCAACATTTCCTTACACTGCTCTGCTCCTATTCATTGTAGTGTGATGAAAAGTATACTATAACCTGCCCAGGAGTTCGATGACTGATGTTATTTTTTTTAATTGGGGTTGAGTGAGAATATTATAAACGTAAGAGTAAACAAATATAATAATAACAAATCTCCGAACTGCTAAGCTATCGGGAGTTACACGTGTTATTGTGAGTCAACTATAAAAGATAGACATATGCTGTCGTGGGATATTTTTATATAATTTTATGTGGAATATTTCCGTTATACATGATTTCTATGTAGCTTTAACCATTAAGGCTGCACACGCGACGGAAGCTAAAAAAACCAAGTAACTTCTCCCGTTTTCCCAACATTTCCTTTCACTGCTCTGCTCCTATTAATGGTAGCGTGATGAAAAGTATACTATTACCTGCTCAGGAGTATGTAGAATAATTGTACCAAGTTTCGTTAAAATCCGTCGAGTAGTTTTTTTTTCTATAAATAACATACAGACAGACAGACAGACAGACAGAAAGACAGACAGACAGACAAAAATTTTACTGATTGCATTTTTGGCATCAGTATCGATCACTAATCACCCCCCGATAGTTATTTTGTAAATATATTTCATGTACAGAATTGACCTCTCTACAGATTTATTATAAGTATATAGATTTGACATTCAAAAGTGTCGTAATGGTCTAGTTGAAATAAATGCTTTGAGTTTGAGTTTGAGTTTTGAGTATACTGTATATGCAGTTACCGCGTAACAGGCTTCCAAAACTCGGTTATTGGGTAATTCAAATTCAACACTCCTTGGTAAGACTGGCTTTAAGACTTCCGAGCAAATTATACTCATAAATTATTTCTATATTAGTAAAGAGGCAGGTTAACTGCTCCAACCTGAGCCTTTACGTAACAACAATAAAAAAGTCGACTTAATGAACAAAAAAACACAATTTCTCAGATAACAAGATGACACTACAGATTTTCTCTCGCAGCTAAAGTAACTTTCAAGGATCCGTAAACTTTGCACAGCTATAGAAAAAAAAGGATCAAATCATTCATGTTTTGCCTACGATTTGATCCTCACAAAAGGTTCAGTGGCTACTATTAGAACTTTATGTAAAACCCGTGAAGAATAGGGTTACATATAGTTGCAAATCGTAGAACTATTGGTGATCTATCAACCCCATAGAATAAATTGTGCGAACTGTTTTTTTCATTCGTGCGAAATGTTATAAGGAAACATGATGTTTTGAACCAAAATAAAAAGATGTAAAATTAACATGTAGTGCTATAATAAGATCTACTTTATTACCTCCTTTCTCTTCATCTTTATCCGTTCCCTTATGTCACTGAAAATGGGCTTTCAGTAACGCACAGGGATATCTAAATGCAGTGCGTATACCTTAAGTAGTTACTCAGCGCAACTAATAGTAGTTTATGCGACTGTGCATAATGCCTAATTATGTATAGTTGCATACACTACTTTATCTACCCAAATATCATAAGGGCTCTATGATGGGTTCATGAACCATATGGAAATGACCAGCATTGTTACCAGTGTAATGCAATAAAAAATAAATTAAACATATACAGAAGCACATAGTTGCATTCGTCGCTGCATTTACGATATCTGCCGGAGTGTTCATGTCATATTTTGAGGCACTATCACTCAATTTCGACAGAAATAAAGAACTTATCAGAAAATCTGTCTACTCGTAACTGGAAATAAAAAGCTAACGAACAAATGACAACTCGAAATGGCGGCGTTTCGGATATCTGTAATTTTTGTTTAAATCATAGGCAAACGAACAAAGTCACTATTCTTGTGTCACTCGAGATCAAAATGTCGTGTGATTTATAATTGGGGTTTCGTATCGATATCTGATCGAATGTAGATAGGTACTAGAATAGCACACTCACTTGAATTTGACACCTGTTCCAAATTTAACCCTAGATCACTAACCTTATTTTACAACGCTTGTTACTAACCTTCGTCGTTTCGGCTACGCCGTATAAAAGGGGGGCTTCTAAGGGTTTATGGAATAAAATATTTATATGTGTTTTACTTATTTATTACAATAATCATTTGTTAATATGTTTACAAGTTTTTTATTTACTAATATCATATTTTAATTACTTTACATTAAAGAATGTAAAGTAATTAAAATATGATTACTTTACATTCTTTAATAATTGAGATCAGAGTTTTCACTCATTTAAACACTAAAAAAAATTTTAACATATTAAAATTAAGTAATAAAATCAACAAAATAAATAATCATTTTAGAAAAAAACTATCAATTAATACATTTGTGACAAATGTCAAGTTTGTGTTTGCCACACAAGGATTTGTTGCACTTAGAACAATAACTCTTTGTCATTCTTCACCTTGCGGAGGGGCAAATTGCACATTTTATTCTTTTTTTTGGCGATAGGAAGACTAACTGCATCTTTTCTTTGATCAGTCACATGTGTAGAAGGAGAACTACTGGTTCTTGGCATATTCAAAATCGCTGTTATCACGTGTGAGTCCCGCAGCCCTGTTTGAAGTGTCGGAATTTGTAATCTATTTTGCATGTGTGGCTCGACTAATTTTTGATGCAAAGTTTTCGATGTTTGAGCTTCGTGAACTTGGTTTCACTGATGACCATTTGTGTTTGTCTTATTGCGAAAAATATTACTCTTTGGTGTAATAATTAATTCGTGTGGCTGACCTGAAGTACTAGTTAACGGGTCTTCCATTGATGAAGATCTACTTGCTTGGATGTATTTAGTTGAAGGTGGTTATTGTGTCACAGAAAAATCTCTTCCTCACCATCTATTTCATAAGCCGGATTAGCCTCAAGGTGGTCTTCTTTCTCACTTTCAGAGCAGTTTTCTTCGTCACTATCATCTATGATATGCTTATGAATCGCATCTAAAATAAAAATATATTCAAATAAAAATAATGTAGGTTCTTATTTTAATGTAGGCAAATTAAATACAAAGTTTACAAAACATCGAAATAATTATAACACCAAAAAAGAGACAAAAATATGTCTGCAAGAATAACGTTAATACTAACCTTCGTCGATTCGACGACTCATGGTGGCTGAAACGGCGTACACAGGGCCCCTACACAAAAATCAAACCCGTGCGCTGCGCGAGCTGCGGGTCAACAGAGATTAGCCGGAATCTGAAATGCGTACGACGACGCACTCAAAATTTATACCACTTTTTTCGAGTCCGCGTCGTCGTTTTGACGAAGGTTAGTGATCTAGGGTTAAACTACTGTTTTCAGTAGGTTATGAGTTCATTACAGTTCTGTTTGTTTCTGTTGGTTGGTAATGCTGGTCATTGCCTATGGTTTTTGAACGCATTAGAGAGAGTTTATGATATTTGGGTAGATAGAGTACTATTACGACGTTTTTGGTACATTATATTATTGTCTCAAAAGAACCAAAGAGTAGTAAGCACTGCTTTTCTTATGGTAAAAAAAAATCTGCCTAGTCAGCACTCGCAAATATTTACTCCTTGGTATAAAAAACAAAAACGTTGCCACACTTAGCTCTATGGTTTGAGACTATTTGCCTGACTCGGATCAATCAGATTGAGTACATCTAGTACTTCCTTTTACTCGCTCTTTTTGTTCTGAAAATATACTAACTCCTAGACCATACTTAAGTGAGACGCAACTTGTTACAGCGAATTCGGGGATATTCAATGAAATAAGCTGTCTAAAGCATAAGATACATTAATTGAGCCATTTAAAAATTCGTTTGAAAAGTCAACACAAAGTTAAAGGTTTAGTATGAAGAAGCATGGGTAAGACACTCCATCGTTACTCTTGTGAGTATAACATTATTTTGTACATTATTTTGGTAAGCTGAAAGGAGTATGTAAGGCGAGTGGGGCTTTGTCTACTTTCTGTCTACCCCAAGGAAAAAATCCGTGAGTTTACTTTACTGTACATACATTGAAATAATATGTGACGACGATGTACCCAAAAATCCTAAACTAATTCAATGTTTTTGGAATTGAACAGTAACACATAAATTAAATGTTGATCGATACATGGTGCTCACATAATCACAAATATTGCATTCAGACTTTTTTCGACATACATTTTAACTAATTATATTGTTGGAGCTGCTGAAGATTGTACAACTATCTTTGCATTGTATAAATTCAATATCTTTAGTATTATATAACCTCATATCCCACATTGTGTGAAGTGCTATGTACTAGAATGCTATCATTCGCTGGAAACCTACGTTTTTATTTTTTGACTTGAATGTGTCCTAGTATGTCATGCTCACTCAAATGTTCCGCTGATGGTGGCGCGTGTGTCGGGTCATTTAACTCCCTTCAAAATGATTGAGTTGAATGATGCTGATACATGCGTCATGTTCGTGAACGAGCGCTGTCGGTTGGGACTGGTCAGCTCTTGGTTGCCATGGCTTTTTTTTAAATTAATTATTTTATTTTTTAGTTGGTTTGTTTGTTTTTACTATGGACACTTTTATCGTGCACATCTTGCTACATTGTTCTCACATAATGCACCATCTCAACATGAGTAATGTAAACAAGATTTTGTAACAACATTATGATTTAAAAGAGTGTACATGGAGTTTCTTGCCCGTTCTTCTCCATAGAGATCGGGAATGGGCAACTACAGTAGGTACTTTCACAGTTTTTATGTCTTGTGTCTGGGACTGTAGCTACATTTAATTTTCATCTTTGTTTCGACAATTTAAAAGTGCCTGTAACTGGCTTGCTTGAAATAAATGCTTTGATTTTTATTTTTGATTTTGAACAAATTACCGTATGCCACGGTCGAGTTACCGTAACGCGAATTGCGTAGCGATGCGATGGCTTGGCGAGTAACAGAAACAGGCAAAGTTCGTGCATATGTCTTAACACAAGCCGTATCGTACGAGGCCGTGAACGAGGGCTAAAAGAAAACAAAACTTTTAGCCGACGTAATGTGGATTACTCAGCCACAAAATGTCTTTATTTACAAACCTAAGATACGAGAAAGTCTGTGTTATACTTTTGTCGATATCTAAAAGTTCAGACGGCATAAAACATAAATTATATTATTGAAGTTGTGTTAAGATAAGTAGGCTGAGTTTGTTACCTTTGCTTCGTAAGGAACACTATGAAGAGTAGATTTTTTTTAAAAATCAAGCAGGTGTAGGTAAATATTTTAAGGTCTAAATATTGGCATAAAAGTAATCTGTGAATACGTATAACTTGTCAAACGTGAGTCCGCACTACGAGGCAAGTTTGGCAGTGCATGGCCCATACAAACGTTATAATATTAGTCTGATTCCTCCCGGCTAAACAAAAGTACTTACAGAATAAAGAAATTAGACTAATAAAATTCATGCCTCTGTTTCGAACTTTTCAAAAAAAAATAAAAAATAAATAAACTATGCACAGCTTTAGTTACGGCGCAGAGTACATTTCGGAGGCAAGCCTAACCCTTCATGTGCTGCAACGTAGATCCACGCGAGACACAGTGGCTTTTTAATTGTTGGCTTTGTATCTTGGTGTATACCATCCCTCCAGGCTCCATTACAATTATCTTACTACGCGGAGTAGCCTACTATACTTGATGCCGGCCCGAATGGCATAGCGATAGTGAAGCTGCCTTACGGTCTTAGGGTCCTGGGTTCGAATCCCGAAAGGAGCAAATGTTTGTGTGATGGACATGGACATTTTTTTCCGAGTCATGGATGTTTATATATGTATAATGTATGTAGCATGTATTTACAAACAAAAGTATACAAGCCTTGCTTAGTGTGGCACTAGATGGCGCTGTGTGTAATGTCCAGCGATATTTATTTACTTTCTGACAGTGCCTACAAAAATGTCGACTATGAACATCGTCGAAAAACACACTATTTCTCCTATTTAACTTCCTATTATTTACCTAAGTATTTTTTCTACAAACACAGATTGTCCGAATATCTACTTATCTGTTTTCTCAGAAAACTTTTCGATATGAAATGAATGGTAGACAAAAAACCGCCATTTGTCCGCCTCCGACACGGTATCACACTGACACAATTGGAATAAAAGATTACGTGTTACTTGGAAATAGTGAATTCGGAGTTTTTTGGAAATGTCTGTTTTTAGGCTCGTGTTTGGTTTATTAAGTTTCACTATCCAGAATTTTAAATGGTTCTACCATTCAAAAATTCTCGCAAGTTGTATAAACACTGTTTAAAACTATCATGGTTTAACAACTACAGTACTTTCACAGTTTTTATGTCTTGTGGCTGGGACTGTAGCTACATTTAATTTTCATCTTTGTTTCGACAATTCAAAAGTGCCTGTTATTGGTCTACTTGAAATAAGTGCTTTGATTTTTGTAGGGAATTTACTGGGTCCAGCGACTCACCCGCTTCAACCTTCCTGCAACCACGATCCGAGGGTCCTGGTTTGGTGGAACGTCGGGGCTAATCGGCAGAGCACACCACAAGAAAACTCCAGTCAATAATCCCAAACATATAGGTCCATAGGTCACTTACAACACTGTCTTCCAGGAAGATGTAAGGGGAACTTTGATATTTTGGAACTCAATGAAACAGGAAACACTAGCACTGCTAATTGACGACGGCGCGTGCTATCGCGGTGGTGTCCGTTTTTTGACTAATCATGGTGGTGGTGGTAACTTCAAACCAAACGACCATTCCTCGAGGAAAGGATGCGTTCCAGTCGACGTAGTTTATCGCCGAACCAGTATACCAATAAAAAATGAAAAAGAACCACGCATATGAACCAAATTGTGTCATCTTATCCTAAACAACATATAAACAATAAAAACATAAAACTGTTTCGAGACGAAACATGCCGCTCACCTTAAAAGCACGTAGTTGCTTTTAAAGCCACTAAAGTTAAAACTAATATTAGAAGGAAAAAAAGTGTAACTTAAAGCTAGGATTCGTAATGATTCTAATTACTCTATAGGAAGAGGACATATTTTAACGACTGGTCGTTTATAGAGGGAGTTTCCCATTTTCAGAGTCACTACGCGAGTGACGTTATCAGAACCGGGGTGTAGAGCGTGGATGCGCGCCAACTTCCATTGCAACGGAGGCAAATGGTCGTCGCATACCACTACAACAGTGCCTTCACGAAGGGCGCTGCCTCTATCCTGAAGCCACTTACTACTCTGCTGTAACTCATGGAGATATTCTTTGCTCCATCTTTTCCAAAAGTGCTGCACTGATTGTTGAATCCAGCGCCAACGAGTGAGACGGTTCGGCGTCTCATCAATTAAGGAAACATCAGGCAAAGCCGTCATGGGTTCTCCGATCAAGAAGTGAGATGGGGTTAAGGGTAAGGGATCTGACGAATCCACACTTAAAACGCAAAGTGGACGCGAATTTAAGACTGCCTCGACCTGACATAATAGGGTATGCATCTCGTCATAAATGTTTGAGTGCGTGTACCTACTACACGATGAAGATGGTGCTTAAATGTTCGTACTCCGGATTCATGAAGACCCCCGAAATGGCTCGCGTAAGGTGGTTGAAAGTGCCACGTGATACCTTGCTGAAGGGTTTGCTGATTAAGCACAGTTTGCACCGCATCCTTGCGTAAAAACGCGTAAAGTTCTTTTAAATAATTGTCACTTCCGATAAAATTCTTTCCACAATCCGAATATATATCAGTGCATAAGCCGCGTCGGGACGTGAAACGACGCAGGGTTGCTAAAAAAGCTTCTGTCGATAGCTCGGAAACTAACTCGAGATGTATCGCCTTAACGCTCATACATACGAACACTGACACATAGCACTTTATAATTTTCGCGTTGCGTACTTTGTTGGCGCGAACATAAAATGGTCCGGCAAAATCTACCGCGGTCTTTATGAAAGGTCGCGCGGGGCGGACGCGGACTGCAGGGAGCGGTCCCATGCGCGGTTGGTTGCGAGCGGGTCGCGCGCGAAAGCACGGCACGCATCGATGAATGCGTTGACGAACGATATCACGACTCGATAAAATCCAATATCGTTGCAAAAGTGCATGTCGCACGGACTGCGGCCCCGCGTGTAAATTACACAAATGTGCGTCATCAATAATAAGATCAGTCAAAGGGTGTTTCTTAGGCAAAATCGGTTGATGCTTAGATTCAAACGGTAAAAGCGATTTATGGATTCGACCACCAACCTTAAGTAACTCGTCCGTACTGTCCAAGAATGGCGTTAAGCGTCGTAAACGCGTGGACGGTAATTTACCCTGTGCGATCTTTAATAAGTCTTCGTAAAAAATGGACTGTTGTGTAACTTTCACAAGTCGCGTCAAAGCGAAATTATATTCGGGCACAGTAATGTGTGTCGGAAAGACTTGTTTTTCTCCTTTACATTTATTAAAGAATCGAAATATAACCGCTGTGACGCGAACAAGTTTCCCGAGCGACGAAAATCGCGAGATAAAATCAACAGCCTGTATAGGCGGTGTCGTAGACGTGCTAGAACACATCGTTACGGTACGTTTTTCCTCACATGTGTCCGCTATCGAGGTTTGAACGGGCCAGGAGTCTGGACTTAGACGGAGCCATGAGGGTCCATGGTACCACAAGTCATGGTGTACCAGCGCGGCGGGCAGCAGGCCACGTGACGCGGCGTCGGCGGGGTTGTCGGCCGACGGGACGTGGCGCCAGCAATCCGCGGAGACGCGAGATACGACCTCACTGACACGATTCGAGACGAACGTTTTCCACTCGTGCGGGGATGAGCGTAGCCATGCCAGTACGATGGAGGCATCGGACCAAGCGTATACCTGGTCGAGGCTTATATGATTACTGTAGGTAAGTATTACCTTTTCGAGTAATTTAGATAAAAGGACAGCGGCCATTAATTCGAGGCGCGGAATGGCAAGGCATACACGCAACGGTGCAACGCGGGTTTTTGCCATAATTAGATGAGTTTGAATGAGATCATCATTGTTTTGATAGCGTATGTATACACACGCTCCAAATGCCTTACTGGAAGCGTCAGCAAAACCGTGAATTTGTATTGTCGTTGAATTAACGTTTTTAAATATGTGACGCGGGAACGAAAGTTGTGATATGAGTGGTAACTCAGAAACGAAAGAGGTCCACGAATTGGTTATGTCAACCGGTGGCGCATCGTCCCAGTCCACGTTGGCTATCCATAAAAGTTGGATCAAATGTTTGGCAAACAGTGTAACCGGTGATAATAATCCGAGAGGATCGTAGATTTTTGCTATCTCAGAAAGAATGACACGTTTTGTACATTTTTGAGATGAAACTTGCACTTTAAAATTAAATGAATCAGACTTAGGATTCCACTGTAGACCAAGGACCTTGACCTTTTTATCCTTTTCCATTTCAGCGAAAGGAACATTCTCCGGCCGCTCACCATGAGACTCTGGCGGTAGTGCCGCAGCGAGTAACGCGGGCGCATTGCTATGCCACTTACGCAGTTCAAATCCTGCCGTCCTACAAATACCTATTAATTCTTGCTGTAGAGCGAGTGCTCTGGCTACTGAGTCTTCGCCAGAGACGACGTCGTCCACGAAGACGTCATTGAGTAAAATGGACGAGGCTAGTTTGAATGAGTCGGCCTCATCGCGAGCGAGCTGTTGAATAGTGCGCAAGGCGAGATAAGGTGACGAGTTCACGCCGAAGGTGACTGTACGCAAGCGGTAGTCCCGTATGGGATCATCTGGTGATTTACGCCACACGATACGCTGAAAGTCCCTATCACTTTCGCGCACAAGTATGTTACGATACATTTGTTTTATGTCGGCCGTAAGCGCGACGGAATGTACACGAAATTTAAGAAGTACGTCTACTATGTCCCGGTGAAGCTTAGGACCCGTTAGAAGAACGTCATTTAGCGAATAACCACTAGTCGAGCGACACCCGGCGTCATATACAACACGAGTAGGCGTCGTACTAGACTCTTTGACCACGCAGTGGTGTGGAATGTAATAACATTTGTCAGCTGAAGGTTGAGCATCGACGGGCTCCATGTGGTTGAGATCCACGTACTCCTGGAGGCACGCGTGGTATTCATCCTTCAGCTTAGGGTTACGTTCTAGCCGATACTCGAGTTTACGGAACCGTGCTAGCGCAGTAGGCCGCGACTCGCCGAGGGGCGGTGCGTCGGGTTTGAACGGAAGGGCGACCACGTATCGCCCGTTCGTGTCACGAGTATGCGTATTTTGATAAAATGTTTCACATATCGTTTCTTCAGGAGTGTAACTCCGCTTCTCTGGTATTGACTCCAGCTCCCAAAACTTCTGAAGATTGTCGTTGTCAAACGAGCTAAAACACACTTGGAGTGGAGTCGGAACAACATTTTCGAAATCTAATTTACCTAAAAGTAAATAACCTAGCACACTATTCATAGCGATCGGCGTACCCGGCGGGCCCGATATAATGTTGCCTAGTAACACGTGGGATAGTATATCCGCTCCTAGTAACATCTCCACGGGCTGCGGCGTATGAAAGTCCGGATCGGCTAAGTTTAAATTTTTTATGTGTGACCATCCCGAATAAGGCAGTGGTACACTTGGCATTTTCGAAATTAATTCGGGCAAAATTAAGGCATTAACAGGAATGACGGGCTGTTGTTTACCTATCGGCGTAATTGAACACGAAACTAAACCCTTTGAATGGACGGGCTTGGTGTCACCAATACCGAACACCGGCGTATTGTTGTACCTGCGCGCTAAGCCGAGTCGTTGTACACATGCTTCCGTAATAAAACACGCCTGGCTACCTGTATCAATTAGGCAACGCACCGTAGATACTTTTGTGTGATCCACACATACATCAATTAACGCGGTTGATAATAAAACAGTTTGTGTACGAGCGAGAGGTAAGTTAGATGCACAATTTCCATGAATCGCGACGGAAACGGGTATTTCTTCCGTAGGGGGAAGCGGAACGGCTACTGGTTGCGCGACTTCGTTAATGACGGGTAATGCTTGTGTTGAAAAGTGAATCAAACTATGGTGTCTTTTATGACACGTTCTACACACAAAGTTAGATTTGCAGTTTTTCACGTCGTGCCCGACGTTCAAGCAATTATAACAGACGTTTTTGTTTTGTACGAAAGCGTACCTATCCTGTGGCGACAGATTTAAAAACTCTGAACACTTGGTCAATAAGTGTGAACCGTTGCACTGCACGCAAGATCGCGCCTTATTGTTATCGGCCGTAGGTCGAGTTTGCTCTGACGCTTGAACATTCGCGGGAAACGCACGTTTTGCCGAAGATACACCGTTTGCATGAGCGTCTCTGTTACCTACCCGAAATGTAGATTGCTTATTAGTTTGCGGCGCGGAGGTACTTATGGAACTAGATGATGCAATCTCGTCCGCAGTTATTTCACGTTGTAAGTATGAAATCAACGTGTTTACATCGGGAATATCGGACGGACTGGTTAACGAACGCTCGAAACCTTTTCTCAGACTGTTAGGTATTTTACGTAGTAAAATGTGCAGCAGAACGAAATTCCACTGCTCAGTCGGAAAACCCATGACTTCTAGGGCCTTAATGTTTTCCTGGTAGGCATTGAGTAATTTTCTTACACTAAACGAAGATTTTTCGGAGCACTGTTCTATGTCTAAAATTCGATCTAAATGTTTTGATGCAATAACCCGTTTGTTTTCGTAGCGGGTTAACAAAATATCTAATGCGATGGAATAGTTATCTTCCGTTATAGGTATCGACTTAATTAGGTTATACGGCTCATTTTTAACGGTAAGAAGTAGGTACCTAAGTTTCTCCGTATTCGAGTAGGCATTGTTGTTATGCACAAGTGATTTGAATAAATCGTAGAATGATGGCCAATCTGTAGGATCGCCTTTGAATTCTGGTAAAGGTAAAGTAGGTAGGTTTCGCCTATCGTTACCTATCGGTTCAAAAGAAAAATTACTTGAACGATTTAGACGCCTTTTTCGCTCCTCGTCTGCTTTTAACGAGTTTAAATAACTGACTATTTCGTAGTACAAGTCATTAAAATCATTACGAATTTTTATGTTGTCGTCTTTGCAAAAGGATTTGGATTTAATTAGCGTCTTCTCAATCTTAGCCTGAACCTTATTAAACTTTCTCTGGTGAGCTGCTAAATCTGTTGTTCGCGACCGAAATTGCTGCTCATTTGAATTCGCAAGTAAAAGAATTCGTTTGAGTTCATCCAAAATTAAATCCCTTTCGAAGATGTCTTGTTGGCAAGAAGATGCTTCGTCATCCGGCATTTTGCGAAACAAAGATGGCGAATTTTACACACCGTATCCGCGTGGTACAAGACGACACAATTTGGAAGATATTATCCGGTTCGAAGGATCAAAAATTATGTAGGGAATTTACTGGGTCCAGCGACTCACCCGCTTCAACCTTCCTGCAACCACGATCCGAGGGTCCTGGTTTGGTGGAACGTCGGGGCTAATCGGCAGAGCACACCACAAGAAAACTCCAGTCAATAATCCCAAACATATAGGTCCATAGGTCACTTACAACACTGTCTTCCAGGAAGATGTAAGGGGAACTTTGATATTTTGGAACTCAATGAAACAGGAAACACTAGCACTGCTAATTGACGACGGCGCGTGCTATCGCGGTGGTGTCCGTTTTTTGACTAATCATGGTGGTGGTGGTAACTTCAAACCAAACGACCATTCCTCGAGGAAAGGATGCGTTCCAGTCGACGTAGTTTATCGCCGAACCAGTATACCAATAAAAAATGAAAAAGAACCACGCATATGAACCAAATTGTGTCATCTTATCCTAAACAACATATAAACAATAAAAACATAAAACTGTTTCGAGACGAAACAATTTTGATTTTGAAACTAAGCGCATACTGTCATTTACGAGATATCATCCGTTATTATTCATTATTCTGAGATAAAACTTGCTAAGCTCAAAAGCATAGAATTTTGTTCTGAACTTTGAATACTTCAGGAGTAAACAAACTTTCAAAACATTATTTTCATCATTAATTAAATTTTCCCAAAATATCAAACAAAGTTGAAACCAACGGGTATTTTTCAGAGGGTCACAATGCGCTGCCCCTGCCTTGACACTCGAATGCCGTTGGCTTCAATGATTGATTTATTGAATCTGGGAATATTGGACGCCGGTATAAAATTCTACGTGCCAGACGATCAATTTACGAGTCTTTGTGCCAAGTTATATCGAAATGGATGCTCCTATCCATAACCCTGAAGGTTATGGATGACGATAAAACATCCTCATTTTGGTATCTTTACTGGTTTATTGATTTTGTATTAAGGAAACAGATTGTATCTGGTTTTTATGGACTTGAAGTTGCGAAACTTTCCAATTTTATCTTCTTTTGAACGACAAATTAATAAATAAATATCGCTGGACATTACACACAGCGCCATCTAGTGCCACCCTAAGCAAGGCTTGTGTCGTGGTCACCAGATAGTTGATGTACTAAATATATAAGGTGTTAAAAAATGAACTGCACGAAACTTGAGGAGTTGTTTGGAATCACAAATAAATTTTATATAAGTAACGATCCGTTTCAAGGATATGCATATTTTCACTGCGCACAAAATGATTGAATATGCGCACTTGACTGTACTGTGACTGCGCCGTGAAGGGTGCCGGGCGCGTAGTCGTTCTCCCCTGCGACAGCGCAAACGTAGACAGCTGATTCTAACTTTCCCATCTGTCATCATGTTTTTTTTTATGTAAAAACTAAAAACGCTTGAAAAAAGTTTTTTTTTTGGAATACGTTTGTTTATTGATACCGAGTACGTACACGAAATTCTTGCAGTTAATTTTTTAACACCTTATATACTTTTTGTTTGTAAATACTTGCTTATTGTACATTTAAACCAAATGAAACAAATATCCATGCTCACCACACAAACATTTGCTTCAACCGGAACTCGAACCCAGGACCCTTTAAGCGTAAGGCAGCCTCTCTACCACTATGCCATTCGGGTCGTCTTAAGTGACTGCCTACTTATATTTACTTTCTGATGTCAAGTAGTCATTTTCACGAATGCCCCACAAAAAACTCACCGCTACATTTGTAAAAAAAAACCTAAGTTTGCTTGCAGACAGTTTGCGCCAAGTCGAGTAACAGAATACGAGGGACAAATAGCGTAACAGACGTCATGGTTTGACGGGATGGGTCTAGAAACGTCTTTCATGGCCCTCAGCACCGACACGGATCAGTAAACCTGAGAAAAAATATATATTTTGTGAAGATTTTCGTATTATCCGAAAAGTTACTAATTTTTTTGCCGACGCAATTCAGTCTAAATAGTGAAAGGTTTGTTGGAATGTTGTGTAGGTATTTATTGTGCCATGAATTATATGACAGGTTTTCACCACCATGCTAGGGGTAAATATCTGTTTGTTATTATTATTTTTTTTTTCTAAATCAAAATCAAAATGAAAATATTTTATTTCACATAGGCCTGGATGGGCACTTATAAAACGTCGAAAAAGGTGCACGGTTCGCGTTGGTCGATTCCATGGAGAAGAACCGGCAAGAAACTCCATGGTTACTCTTTTCAAATCATTTGGTATTACAATATTATTGTTTCATTACAGCATTTGTACTAAAGTATATAGGGGGGACAGCGTAGGCCCGACAATAGGTCGTTGCTTGCTATACAAAAAAATGTAAAACAAAAGAAATATTTAACAAAAGTTAAACAGCATCCGGGAATCTAATATTAATATTTATCAACATACATCTACTTTTACAGTTAACCAATGTGGTAAATGCGCCTTAATTAATAATTAACTTAAGAGGCCTGCGAAGCATGCGAATTTCAAACAAACGAAATACCAAAATAATTTGTAAGTCAAACATGTTCTAAAGGTAGTGTGTTTTTATTTTGATTGGATTTCAGAAAACATATATAGGTTCTCAAACACATATGTTTAATGTACACCGATTTAAACAAGAGTTATGAGAAAAATAAGTTTATAGAAATTTGTAATTCCTCATAATATCTCGTCTTTTTATCATTTTTCTTTCAAAATATTTATTTGGAAACATAGATATTCTATTGTAAAATCGAAATATAAAGGGTGTAAAACACCTCTTCACGAAGCCGAAAGGCACTTGTTCTCCATTATTACGACAATTTTTTTGCTCTACACCATACCTTACCTTATAGTACCTATATACCTTCCTCCATAAGGTAACCTTCTAGTTTCGGAGATGTGGGGGTTTAAAGTTAAACTTTTTGAGAAGTTTTTTTTTGTAAAATTTTGACTTTTAACACCTTCACGACCCCCGCACTACTCAATTCATCCATCAGCACCATGTTTTAAGTGTGTTACAATGAGTTCTACCACAAAGCGTCATTTACAACCTCAAAAAAAAAAAAGTGGTTTCCCAGCAAAATGTTTGCGTGAAGTTACTTTGATGTCCAGAATGCTTGGTTAACGGCTTTGTGATGAGGTGGTTTACACCCTGTATACACACTACCTTAAGAATATTATTATGTTTAATTTTCATTGTTTTTGTATTACATTTGTATGAAAAACGCATGCTCCGCCGGTCCCTTAACTGAATAGTTACCTAAGTACTTAAAACTAATACATTTACAACTAATCACAATATTTAAGTTCCTACCTATGCTCAATAAATTGTCAGCTTAATATTGGATATTCTTTAAAACACAAGTTAGGTACCCCTAAAACTTGTTTTCCTGCAAAGCATTTTCACAAATTTCGATGCTAAGTCAAGCGTTTTATATTCAACTGATAAACGCACTCAATTGACTTTAAACCAAGCTTTTCACAGCTTTGTATGAAAATTCTATCAAACGAGCGTCGTAAACTGTCTCAGTTTAAAATTCACGATCGAGCAAATGCATGATAGATAGAGTTTTGAACCCTTCCGCTTTAGCTCTTGGCCACGAGCTACAGGATTTGGCGAATTCGACTCACCAAGACTCTTGGTGTGGCAAATCTTACACCGAAATTTTACATATAATAAGTGTACTATATCTGTCAAAGTCCGATGTCCGTGGGTAGTTAGCATTTGGTTCATTAGATTTGACCAGACTTTCACACTGACGCAAATTGTGTGGCAATGGTCAGCTGAGGAAACAGTAGACACGCGAGTGGCTCACATGCCTCAAGTCGCATTCCCCGAGGTCGTAAACCGAGTCTTACTTTAACCAATTTCAGCTACTGACGTCACCCACTTCCAGAATGTCAAGTACCCAACTTTGACTGTTAAGGTCTTATGATAAACATAACCGTGGAAGTGTACCCAATCCCACATGCGACCCTTTTGCCCTCAAAAAACCTGGTCACGTAGAAAATAAACAAAATGAACCACGCATTCCGACCTCCGATACATTATCGTAAAATAAGTTGAAGTTGTTCGCAGAAATACCCGTGTTGGTATATAAAAATGTGTATGAAAAAATGTATATAAATATAATACAAGAGTGCCTTTGAGCGTTTCGCGAAACTGACCTGCTCGACCTGAAATGTTGGCAAATAATATGAATGGCCATTTTTAATTAATTGTAGATATTGGCCGACCTTTTAACACATTTTCAAGATGCCTTGATTTAATAAATTATTTTTTTCATTAAGATTTAAGCTTTAAGAAACACTCTAAAGTAATTAAATAATGAATAATAATAATTTTTGTAACTATATTAACATTTTTTTGTTAAAAAAACAAAGAATACAAAAAGTAAAATAATACAAAAAAAATACAGAAAGACTATCTTTTTAAACAAAAAAACAGTCTTTTTGTTTCAATAATTCTACTAATAGCATAAATGATTTTTAACTGAATAAACTCAATTAACTTAATGACGAAAGACATTGTTTCTTGAATAATATTCTTTGAGTACTTTGGTACTGGCATCATTCAAACTAGATCCAAGAATTTTGTGTAGCTGAGTAGACGATTTGCAAAACTTAGGCCTCCATATATAATGAAGACCTAAGGTAAGTCGTAGATCCTTATTTGCTAGCCAAGTAGAATGGCCTCGGATTACTCTAGAAAAATAATACCCTAACCCTAAATCTTGATCTTTTTGGGTAAGAACTTAATATTTAATTGGAGCTCAATAAGTAGGTCGCAGATTGCTGAAATTAAACGCAAGAATTTGGTATGTTATACGTTAGATTGTCAGGTTCAAAAAGGGCAAATCCTAGGCTTATTCTAAACATAAATGTCTTTGTTAGGTATTGCTTTCTTTTTTGTGCAATTAGTACCTTTTCTTTTTTTTTTTTTCGTTTGTACCTGGAGTTAAAGTTTTCA
Source organism: Xestia c-nigrum (assembly GCA_916618015.1). Taxonomy (NCBI): domain Eukaryota; kingdom Metazoa; phylum Arthropoda; class Insecta; order Lepidoptera; family Noctuidae; genus Xestia; species Xestia c-nigrum. The sequence goes on along the minus strand of OU745245.1, from coordinate 2,470,300 downwards.
AGTCGTCCATGTGCCCCTGACTTGGCTTTTACATGCCTTTGTGGATTATCTCTCAGGTATGCTTTTTTTTTCGGATGTGAAGTCATTAACGGTTTTGTGATGAGGTGGTTTACCCACATCATCAAACCCGTTAACCAAGCATTCTGTAGCTTTGCTGGGAAACAACTTTTTGAGGTTAAAAATCATGTTTTGTGGTAGAACTCAATGTGACGCACTTAAAACATTGTGCAGATGGATGTATTGTATAGTACGGGGGTCGTGGAGGTGTAAAATCTTACAAAAAAAACCTGTATTTAAAAAACACATGTGAAAACGTTGTAACTTTGACCCCAAATATCTCCGTAACTAGAAGGTTCCCAGGTATGGTGTAGAACAAAAAATGATTACAATGACGGGGAGAACAAGTCCCTTTTGGCTTCGTGAAGAGGTGTTTTACACCCTTTAAGTCTTCGATTTTTTGGTTCTAGGACGTCTCCTCACGATGTTTTCCTTCATCACTTTGAGAGCAGTGGTGATGAAATAAACTTCACAAAGTAATGCGCCTGTCTGGGTTTGAATCCACGACTTTCTGTTCGTAAGTCGGGGCCGCCTGCATAATTAGGCCACCGCTGCTCGGCACCCGGTTGGTTGTCGATAATTATCCCATAGAAACGTCCTATAGGTTACGAAGAAGTATTTTATGCCCTAATTCAAGACATGGTCTACCTCAGTGCCAGATTTCATCAAAATCCGTCCTATCGAACTACGGATATTCTTCCAGTTATAGGAAAGCAGAGAGTCAGACAGAAGGGCCGACAGACATATCGACGGATGTTACTAGCGTATTTTTACTAATAGTATGTATATAGATAAGTGTCCTTCTACACTAAAGCTGACAATATATTACATACGATGTATGTATATCGTAAAAACCCAAATAAAAGTTTGTAACAAAAATACGCCCTGTATTTGTTCCGATTATTATTTTTTCTTTTTTATTGCTCACCCGATGTGTTTTGACGTAAACGTTCTCGTGTACTAGTTGGGTATGTAATATTTTTGTTTTTACCCTGGTCAACTTTTATCGGTCATATATTGAGGGTAAAAATGAGGGCCTGGGGTCATTTCAGCGAGGTACGGAGAATGTGTTGAAATAATTTGTACTGAGAGCTGGTTTGGGAGCTTTTCTGTTTTATATTTTAGAGTTGAAGTTTTAACAATGGTTTCAAATATAATTGGCGCTGGATAGGCGTTTATTTTTTGTTTATTAACAAAGATAAAGTGTACGTAGCGGTGTAAATTGCCGCGAGACACATGTAACATTAAGCAGTTACGTCTTTGGGGGTAAGTAACATGTATATCATCAAGCCTGCCATTCCCGATGAGTTATTCAGAGGTGTATCTAATACTAGATCCCCGAACCCGCGAACCTATTGCTGTCAACTGGGCACAAATCTAAACTCCGCAGCTGCTACTAAGACATCTATAATGAAAAAACTCAAAAACACTTAGCCCGAATCGGAATAAGACTAAGAATCGAACTTCGTGCTCCGCAGTCGCGCTTGATTCTTTCTGAATATAGTTTTACAGTGATATATTTTTTGACGACCCGAATGGCGCAGCGGTAGTGAGGCTGCCTTACGTTCTTGGGGTCCCGGGTTCGAATCCGGGTAGGAGCAAATGTTTATGTGATGAGCACGGACATTTGTTTCCGAGTCATGGATGTTTATATGTATAATAAGTATGTATTTACAAACAAAAAGTATATATGTAGTCTATCAACTCTCTGGTGACCACGACACAAGCCTTGCTTAGTGTGGCACTAGACGGCGCTGTGAGTAATGTCCAGCGATATTTATATATTTATTTATTTATTTATTTATTTATTTATTTATTTATTTATTTATTTATTTATTTATTTATTTATTTATTTATTTATTTATTTATTTATTTATTTATTTATTTATTTATTTATTTATTTATTTATTTATTTATTTATTTATTTATTTATTTATTTATTTATTTATTTATTCATTTATTTATTTATTTACGTATTTATTTATTTCTTTATTTATTTTAAGCCTTATCCGATTGCACTCCACAATCTAATCTCGCACTAAGATTTATTTAAAGTGTGTCTCTTCATACGCGAAATCTCATAAGGGGTCATTGTATTCATCATTATAAACAACTTTTACCATGGGCCCAAACCCTGAATCACGAAAAAAAACAACAGTTAGGTACAGTTTCGAGATTCAGGGAGAGATCTCGTTTATATTGTCGTGTATGACAGGTACACCTCATATAATCTATACTAATATTATAAAGCAGAAGAGTTTGTTTGTTTGTTTGGTTGAACGCGCTAATCTCAGGAACTACTGGTTCGAATCGAAAAATTGTGTTGGATAGTCCATTTATCGAGGAAGGCTTTAGGCTATATAACATCACGCTACAATTATTAGGAGCGGAGCAGGAATGAAAAATGTTGCAAAAACGGGGATTTTTTTTCCTTTTTTCTCTCTTATGTGACGCAGACGAAGTTGCGCGGGTCAGCTAGTTCAAAGGTAAAGGTATTCGTATGTTCTTTATTCGTATCGTCTTAAAATAATTATATTTTGCTTCAAATGGTGGAAGATAAATTGCAAACTCCTTAAGTAGAAACTAATTGAGTTATTTGTATTAATTTGTTACTTTTCCGTCCTGCTCAATTGTCTTTTAATCTTCTTTTTACCTCCCAAGAGATCAGTACTTCTTTTGGTAGAATTAAGTTCCAATTAAAGAAATAATATTTGATATAAGTATCTTGTTACTTAAATCGCATTATTTCTCAACTAGTTTCTAGTTTATATTAGTTCTTCTTGCCGGAAGCAGTTGGCATTGCATTGCGTTTGAAAATTCTACAGTACGCTATTATTTAGTACCTGATTAAGTATTCATCATTTCTGCCGAAAGACGTCCAATGCTGGACATAGGCCTCCCCCATATTACATTGACCGGTCGCGTGCCACTCGCATCCAATGGATTCCCGCAACCTTCACCAGGTCGTCGGTCCACCTTGCGCCTCGCGTTTCGGTTTACGGTCACCACTCCAGACCTTTTTTCTTTTTTTGTCTCTTAGTATTAGCAAGAACAAAAATATACTCGTACGTTCTAGAATGTTTTTGAATTTAAACAGTACCAAATTTTCGAATAAACGTCTGGCAAAGCACAGATAATAATTCTACCTTGTCACAAGACTACGTCCGCCTATTACGCTCCACCGCAGAACGGAAGACAGATTGGCAACTGCGAACTTCTAATCTGTGTTGTCAAAGCGTTTAACACATCAAATAGGTAACTCTAGTTCAAGTTCTGGAGACTAAGTATAGTTAACGTGTAGTGATGGGCCAGTGGTAACGGCCCTGACTTATGATTGTAAAGGCCTGAATTGCTCTCACGCTTACGGTCGGTCGTGCACGGTCGTTCGCGTACGAACATGCACCATATTGCGACGATGACGTCAGCGGCGACCGACAGCCGTATTTTGTCTTCATTGAGGTTACGATCGACCGTCAGCGCGACAAGAATTCAGTCCTAAAACTTTCCCAGAGGTGGGTTAGTATCGGTTTCCCAGGGACTTTGTTGTTCGTTATGAAAGCAGTGGTGATGACAGAAATTACACTCTAAAGTGGGACCACGCCTGTAGGTAATAACCGGTTTATTGGGGTGCAATAAGGTACACTTTTGACTAAACCGGGTTATTACCTACAGGCGTGGTGTTATGTATTTTATGTCAAGTGCGTACCAAGGCCAGCACTGCTACAGTCAGGTTGAGGTCACTCACATTCTTGTAAGTACTTTTTTCTGCATACCCTTTTCTCAACTGTGTTGGGTTCGGCTTCCAGTCTAATCGAAAGCAACTGAATACCAGTATTTTACATTGAACGACCTCCACAACCCAGTTAGTACTGGGTAATAAGATACCCCATGGTAAGACTGGTTGTCAGACTTTTTGGGCCATTGACTACCTGAAACGACTGTCAAAGATCCACAAATGACAGCCGGGGACAAACTGCTTAACGTACTTTCCAAGGCACGGAGGAAACTCGGTGTGTAGACAAGCATAGCTTAACCTACAGATCGACCCAAGCGGCTGTTATTATTTAGCCACGACTTCCTCACACACATTCATGTACATCTTGTATAAATTCTGCCTTACAGTTGGAAAGCAATTACGAAGTAAAAGAACAGCCAGGAACATCATTATTATTTTTTAACAAAGTCTGTTTCTGGTCATAATAGTCCAAACGAAGGTTTTCCGTAAAGGAAATCGATGAAAAAGGGGATTGTTTGGGGATTAGGTCCCCACTTACCTACTCTGTTAACGTGTGTAGGGGATTACGCGAAGAGCGCGTGAACACATGGTGTTTGATTATATCTCCTCACGGCTTCACGGATTACCTACCTCTTCGGTAAATAATTACGGTTGATCTTTTGCAGACGGTAGATTTTTTCATCAGGAATTTCTCAGTTGCAGAAATGAGTTTGGGTCGGTGCCCGGATGTTAGCAACAGATTTTCAACTGGAGAAATCTGGGTGTACGAGTACTTTTAGTTGACCTCTGTTTAACTCTTTGAGGATTTTATGTTTTAGAAATGTTACTTTAATAGTTATGCCGAAATTAAGCTAACGTAAGGAACACAAAGGGCTAAGAGGAAAATGGGTGGGTAATAGTCAGTAAAAATCTGACACTCCCTTCCACTCCGCCCACAGCGGGAGGAGTCATTTGATGATTTCCAATCCAAATAATAAGAGTCTATTCATATTCAGACGGGACGCGACGCTAATGCAGTGTATTTCACACACGTGCGTTTTTCATGTTTTTTTTTTACACACGTGCACCTATACCTATACGTAGTCCATACTGGTCAATGCATTTGCAGCTGTAATACATGTGCAACTGTATTTTGATACAGTAAATAATTCTGAAAGTCAATTACTTGCATTGTAAAACCAGAATCATTTTACCAAAGGATTTATATTTTTTTAATCCACTTTGGATTAATGAATATCGGTGAAATAGAGTTGAAACGGAACTTCAATTCAATTTAGACTATTCTGTACCATTTTATTAATTAATAGTAAACTGACTGAATGATTGATTCATTTTGTGACTGTGTAATGGAATTTGGAGATGAAAATTGTTATTTATTTATTTATTCTTCATATACAACAGCAGTAGAGATAAGAGAACTTAATGCCACAAGTTAACATTTAAGTCAAATAGGACAGGATTGTGATATACAAAAAAAACACAACACATAAATAATATTTTTCTGTAAAATATTACTTTTTCGAGAAATAAATTTACTTATTTATTATATCACACCTATAATCCCTAAAGGAATCGGCAGAGGTACCTACTGTTTTTGCACCCATATTTCTTAAGTTATGTCCCTATTAAATGATTTCTGAATAAATTTTAACCTCTGAGTCCTCTGACCTCTTAAAACCACTTGGAAGCTTGAGAAGCTCGTGGTTTAATAGAAAACAACCGCTCAAATCAGTAGTGTGGATGGGTGACCACCCATTTCATACCGAATTTATTAGTATGAAATTTAAAATCTGATTCCTATAATAACAGGAGTGGTTTTTGCTAAATAACTACTACTACAAAAAAAACATTGATTTCCCTTTCATTCTTTCCTTTGCAAATTTTTACTAATCTTTAACTATAGTGTCAATTATAACGCAACCTCACTTACATTTAAAGGTCAAGTCAAGTAATTTGACGTTACTCAAATGTCAAATAGAAAACAATGCCTTCTTGTAGGTCCTTAAGTCCACTTCTAGCTGTCCAATAAACTTGTACAGACCTATCGTAACTATCGCTGCGATAGAAGAGAGCCACTTCTGAAAGCAATAGAGAATAGAGATACAATCGTTCTTAATCCGATTGTGTGCATTGAGTATCGAGGTATAGAAGTTTGTAGATGCCTTGACTGAATGTAATCTTGATTGTGAAAGTTAGACGTACGCTTTAATTTTCAAATAGGACGGGGTAGAATACATTTAAAACAAACGAATAGGGAGACGACAAAAAAGAAACTAATTTAGTATGTCACCTGGATTATCAAAAAATATTGGACCCGTATTTTTTCTTTTGGTACATAAACCAAAATTGACGAAGACACGATGATTTAAAATTCTCAATAAGTCACGCCTAGGTATAATTTTAGCTAGTTCTGACGTCACGAACCCCCTGATTCCCAAGCTTCGATGCATTTTATCTTTTTTTTTTAATAAAAAATACGTATATTGTCACTTACGGGATATCTTCCGTGATTATTTGTTATTTTGAGCTCCCAATATTTCGACGCTGTTGCAAGCGCCATGATCGCGGGTTGACTGGAGTATGCGGGTGGATGGAAATTAAATTGTTACGAGCAGACAAATCTGTCTACCCTCTTTCTTTGTCTTTTGCTACGCGCACTATTGGAACTCGACACTAAGTCACGACAAAACGCACTCACAGTATCACCAAGTTTTTTGGTTTTTTGGCGCTTGCAACAGCGTCAACAGCTCCCGATATTTCGGGAGCTCAAAATAACAAATAATCACGGAAGATATCCCGTAAGTGACGATATAAGTTTAGTTTTAAACCGTGAAAGACTAAAACAGTGTTTAAAAAATACGTGTCCATTATTTTCCAATAATCTAACTGACGGACTAAATACATTTGTTTTTTTTTTGATACTGTCGTCATGCATATTACACTAAATATGGGTTATACATTAGGCAATCTGAAGATCACTCTTCAGATCGCAGTTACTCTTCTTCTTCTTTATTGCACACAAAAAAACATTGTTGTGTCTTTTTCTTCGTCACGTCGTCAGGTCGGTGATTCTTTGAAAGTCACATTAAAATAAGGGTTGACCTGAAGCCTACCATCGGAATAGAGTTAGTCAAGTCCCTCAAGATGCAGGTGGCGTTGCACAAGCAGTAGGACAGTAGGTGACTCCACATCGGACTAACTTAAGCCTGTTCTTCTTGCGCTGACTGCGTACGGTAGATCGCGTACGAGTCATATATTGTGTTTTATATAGCACCATACTGCGACGCTGACGTCAGCGACGACCGACAGCCGTATTTTGTTCTCGCTGACGTCACGACCTATTGTACGCGATCGATTGTTAGCGCGACAAGAATTCAGGCCTTATACCTTCAGTGGCCCACCCGGACAAGTACGCTATACCTCATTGGTAACAAAGTTCACTTTTAAGGTGTCTTCTTATTCTATTTGCAACGCTAGGCTAGCTCAATGACAAAGTATTATCACCGGCCTCTGTTATCACCGACCACACAGTGACGTGCGGATTGCACTCAACTTCATTCATACAATTACTAGCTTTCAAAACACTCGTAGAGATCACAAAATGGAAAAAAAAAACATTCATTGATGAATAGAGCCAATTTATCTAATAAACTCGTGATAACAGAGAATCTATTGGCGCAATTTCGTTTGAAACATCCCCTTCTAATTAATTCTGTTTTAATTAAAAACTAGAGCTTCAATTTTTGGAGCAAATTTTCAGGGTAGCTTAATGATTAACTAACATAGTAAGTGTACTTGTTTTTTAGTAGACAACCTGTCATTGAAACCAAAAATAATAATTACAATACTTACTCAAAAAATAAAGATAAACTGACTGTCCTATTTGGTGTAGTAGTTGCAAGTCCTAGTGCTGAGCACGAATTTCTGAGTTGGATTCCAAGGTCGGAAAAAATCTTTTTCGAATTCTTAACAGCAGGCCAGAGTCAAGATTTGTGTCCAGTTGATGAACTGTGGGTGTATCATAGGCAACAACCTTCGTAGATTGCTAGAATGATAATAATAAATGCTCGAGAATAATGCAAATTGTCTGGTACACATAGGTAAATAATCACGAAAGTGTGGTCAAAGAAACTAGCTTTCAAACAGCAATAGATATCTCACAATATTGTTACAATAGCTCGGGAACTTTGGTCAACATGAAAATGTATGCACAAACTAAACCAAAAGTAAAAACATTTCTAAAAACTCAGCACTTTCCGTATCAGGTGCAGTTTTCACCGTGACCTATTAGGATTTCCAGAAGTTTTCGTCTTTTTGGATGATTTCCAATGTACCGCGGTTGTATTGCATGCAAAACTTTGAAATGTATTCAAAGGTGCAAAACATGAAATGTAAAAATGGCCTGTCGAGCAGATTGGGGCGCCCGTTTCAAAAGTCCGATAAAATACGAGTTCTTTCCTTTACATTAACTTAATTTTTTGACTTTATGCTATTTATTAAGGAAATTTCAAAACACCTAGTTGACGCTTCCAAGGGCTGTCTTTTACCTTGGCCAGGGGTTGTTGCCATGCAACGTAGCAACGCCGTCAGTCTTTTGGGCACATTACCAGCTGACAGCATTGAGGAGAAGTTTTTAGATGCCCTTTTTAACCGACTTCAAAAAGGAGGAGGTTTTCATTTCGTCAGAACCTTTTACAGTTGGCTGTTACTTTAGTTTATTTAATAGTTTTTAACTAAATATTTATCTAAGCATTAAATTTTGCAATGTAGTCAATATTGCGCTTGTGAGAATAATATATTTAAAATTGCTAAAAATAATAGATGTACAGACGGGACAAAGAACTTATTAATTGTTAAATACCAGGTATTTTAAAAAAGACTGGAATGGCTATTTAGTGGGTATTTATTTGTAAATAATATAAACAATTGTAAACAGATTAGTCTAATAATTTATTTAATAGACATAGAAATATCATATACTTGCAGTATACATAACCAATTTATTTGTAATATAAATTATACATAAAAAAAACATATACTAGAAAATAAGAATAATATTTACTAAACATCAGGTTACTTAACTTAGGTCCGTTCGGTGTGGCTGCTCCGGAGCAAATGTGCCGAGTACGGCGGAGCGTTGGCTTTTTATAACCGGTGACAAACAAATGACGTCACATCGTACGATTCTATTGCAGATTTAATATTTGAATAAAACTATGATTAAATTATATTAAAATACAGAAAAATATGTTGATATTAATTAGTTCGATTACATACTTGGTCTTACATGGCATAATTAATAAATAAGTCACATTCAAACAGTTAAATATGTAATTTACACAAAACAACAATAAAATCACAGGATTTCGTAATAATATTGATAAGATTTTGATGAGGAACTGTTGAATGTAGTGTATCATATGTAAACAACGTTATAATTGTCTTAGGAATGTTTTTATTTGTGTCCAATCAAAGAAATAGATGTAAGTTAGTGTAATAAGCAAACTGAAATTATTGGAATAATCTATCACGGCCAGACTGACCAGTACTTCGCTCTCGAAGTACCCAACTAGACATATTTTAAGTCTCTGGCCTTGGCATATTAGTTCTATCATTTGCTGCATATGAATTTCAAACTAATATCAGGGCAGTGACCAAACAGCAATTCATACAATAGCCTCTGGCCTTGACATACCAGTCCTATCACCTGCTGCGAATGAATTTCAGACTGATATCAGGGCAGTGACCGACCAGCAGTTCATACAATAGCCTCTGGCCTTGACATACCAGTCCTATCACCTGCTGCGAATGAATTCTAGACTGATATCAGGACAGGGACCGACCAGCAGTAATGTAAAAACCGTTTTGTTATAAGCTTCTGTCATTTAATCATTTTGAACATCCAATGTTAATTGAACACAAATTATATAATCAATTTACAAATATTCCTAAGTCTAACATCACATTAGTTACTCCTTTTTCACAACAATCAAAAACAATAATTAAAAGAAAAACAATAAAGTAATTGCGTAAAGTAAAATCGAAAAACATAAACGATAATTAATATAAATAACAAAAACATTGCGTAAAGTAAAATCGAAAAACATAAACGATAATTAATATAAATAACAAAAACATAACAATAATCTATCATGGCTAATGATGCTGGAGCTATGGGGACTCCTCAAAAGAAGAATTTTGTTCGACCCATTCTCCCGGCCAAAGCCTTAATTTTTCTTTTGCCACAGTAAGATTCCTTAATGTGTTAAGCCCCTTCAAAGAAAATCTATCATGATCTAAAATATCAATTATTTCGTAAGGGCCTTTGAATTTGGGACTTAATTTGTCATGTCTTCTGTGGTTTTGATTTACATAGACTATATCACCTGTATTGAAAACCATATTGTTTCTACGAGTACTATCAAATCGTTTTTTATACTTTTCTGCAGCTTCCCTAAGACTTTGCCTAGCCAAGTCCCTATCAGCTTCAGCATCAATATCTCGAATGGAATCATTATCCTGTATTTCATCTAGGCGAGCCTGTATTGGAGGTATATTTCCGTTGCAACCAATTAACAATCTTGTTGGTGCAAACCCTGTTGATTTTTGTATTGTAGTATTGAGAGATAATTGTATTTTCCATAAAACGCTTGGCCATTCTGAAGAATCATTAACAGTAGTGGTTAACATATTAATTATAGTACCAACATATTTTTCAACTTGGCCGTTGCTTCTAGGAGTACCCGTGGCTATCATATGGTGATTTATTTGCATACTTCTAAGAAATGATCGTACGTGATCAGATGTAAAATTTGTGCCTCTGTCAGTTACTATCATGGTAGGTGTACCGAACAAAGTTAAGTTCTCTCGCAAGATTGAGACTAATTCTTGACCGTTAAGCGTCTTAAGTGGTTTGAGCATACAGTATTTGGTAAAGCCATCAACTATAATTAAAACATGTTTATAACCTTCAGAAGATACACTAAATGGTCCTGTACAATCTAAATGTAACGTGTGAAATGGAATAGTTTTTTCTATAGGGTGAAGAAGGCCTTGTTTTGGCCCCGAATGACTTTTACCCTCCACACACACTAAACAATGCTTTATATATTTTTTTGTAAAAGCAGCAAGACTAGGAAACCAAAAGTTTTCGGATATTTTGTTAAAGGTTTTGTTGTAACCAACGTGACAATTTTCGTCATGAAATAACCGCAATAAACTGAGTCGATAGCCTTTTGGTATGAATAATTTAGGTGGATCCCCATCCTCATTCTTATAAAGCAACAAGTTATTTTTTATTATATATCGATTTGTATCTATATCACCGGTCCTAACTTTCTCCAAAAGATTTTGTGTATCAGGGTCGTTATTTTGTGCCGAGTGTAGCCATGATGGTGGAGGATCTGGTTCATTAATAATATTAATTACCTCTGACAATTCTGCAGGTGTCATTACTGGATTACGACTGAGGTAATCAACGTGAGTAACGAATTTACCCTTTTTATATACAATATTAAACGTAAAATCTTGCATATACGTCCACCATCTTGCTACACGAGGAGAAATATCTCTTTTGTTCATGGTGGATTTAATGGAATTACAATCCGTAACAATTGTAAAATTTAAGCCTAGTAAATAAATCCGGAATTGTTTTAGAGCATTAAAAATGGCTAACGTTTCTAATTCATACGAGGGGTATTTAGATTCAGCTGGAGAAGTACGTTTGCTAAAATATGATATAACACGGCATTGGTTATCCTCTTTTTGTAATAGTATAGCACCATATCCAATGCTACTAGCATCTGTGTGCAGTTCAGTTTTTAACTTTGGATCAAATATATTCAATAGTGGTTTAGAAATTAAGTGTTTTATAACGTACTCTCGAGCCGCATTTTGTTCGGGCCCCCATTGCCATCTCTGGTCCTTTTTAGTGAGTTTAGTAATACAAGCCGTACGATATGCAAATTCGGGTATAAATTTTCTGAAATAGCTCGCCAGTCCCATGAATTGACGGACTTCTTTCACTGTACCTGGGATTGGAGAGTTGGTTAAGGCATTAACTTTATCGTTGCTCGGCCTAACACCGTCGCTAGAAATATGTCTACCCAAGTAGTCTATTTCTTGAACGAAGAACTTACATTTGTTTAAATTAATTGTAAATCCTGACAAACATAGAGCCTCAATGGTTTGTTCGAGATATTCTAAACCCTGTGCTATTTCTGAAAATGGAATCAGCAAGTCATCTATATACACTAACAAAAAATTTAGGTTTTTAACTGCCTTATTAATGGCCCGTTGAAAGACAGAGGGACCGTTGCAGATGCCAAATGGCATTTTAAGAAACTCAAAATGCCCATCAGGGGTCACAAAAGCAGTATATTTAATACATTCTTCTTTTATAGGGATTTGGTGAAAGCCATTTTTCATGTCTATAGAAATGAAATATTTTGCTTTTCCTAATTTATCAATTTGGTCTTCGATTAACGGCAGCGGGTATCTATCTTTTTCAATAATTTTGTTAAGAGCCCTATAGTCAATACAAAGGCGATCACTACCATCTTTTTTCTTTACTAAAAGGACTGGGCTAGCAAATGGACTCTCACTTTCTCTAATTATATTTTTTTTAAGTAGATCAGAAATAATTTCCTGAACTTTTTCCTTTTCTGTAGATGCAAGTCTATATGGTCTATAATAAACAACTTCATCCCTTTTTAACCTGATGGTCATTTCACCTGTTTTAACTGTACTGATATAGTTAGAATTTGGCATGACTTTTGGAAATTTATCAAAAATATTTCTTATTTTATGCTGTAGGCTTATATCAAGATGACTTGTTAACTCCACTAAATCCTGAATATGATTGTCTGCGGTGTTAGGAGGACTTATAATATTAACCGAATCTGTATAGTTTACTCGTTCCAATCTACAACCACTGGAGTCCAAAACAATAGCTACGTTTGGGTTTTGAACCGCATTTCTACCTATCAAACAATCATAATGGCAATCTGAATCGTTCGCTACACAGAATTCGATTTCTAAATGGTCGTTACTAAATCTGACAGGTAAACTAATCTTTGAAGAGATGTCAATCTTTCCATTTCCTATTCCTTTTAATGATTTTGAACAGGGTTCTAAACTGCGACCAAAACTATTTGCAATTGATTTTTTTAAAATACTGCAACTAGCTCCCGAATCTATTAGGGCTTTAATTGGTCTTTCACAAATTTTTACGCTAGTAAGCGATAAGTTACCATTTGTGGAACAATTGACGCTACTGGAGTTATTTTTTGCCACGTCTCTTTTCTTGAAAAAGCAAATTGATTCATCATGACCAACCTTTTTGCAGTACGAACATTGAATCTTAGGCGTCTCGGATTTTGGGGTATCTTGATTTTTATTTTTGAAGCACTGAGATTTTACATGACCAGGTTTATTACACAGAAAGCAAGTAGGTGGCTTGAACGAGTTTGAATTTTCAGGCTTAGGGCGCTTTATAGTTGATGGTACGTTACTCGTTTCGGATGGACGTTTTCTAGGATTTTTAATATAGGTTGTAAACAGAGAAATGAGTTCTGATGTACTGCTAACACGGCTGTTAAATGATGCCATCCTAATATTAATATCCGATATACCTCCACAAACAAGCTCGACTAATTGTCCTTCAGAAAATGTGACTTTAGTATTACGTAATAACCTTAGCTTTTCCCTAGCATATTCGCAATAGGTTTCAGCTACGTCCGAGGTGTAAAGTACGGCTTTTGAAAGTTTTTCTGACAGATTCTTTTTCTCGGGGTACAAATCTTTGATACACGTCTTAAAGTTCTCCCATGTTCTACCCTCATCTGGGTCCCAGGTCTCAAACCATAAAAGAGCAGAGCCCTTAAGGGCTTTACCTGATTTGCTGACAGTAGTAATGCCACTCCATCCACGGTCCTTGGCTACGGTGTCGATGTTGTTACACCAGCTTTCGGCACCGTTGTCGTTTTTCTCCGGGTCAAATGGTGGCAACACCACATCATCTTCACTGCGGTTACCAGCTACAGCATCACGGATGGCTTTCAGAAGGTTCTCTAATACAGCAGGATCCATCTGTAATGTTATCCAAATAAAAAAAAAAAATATATGAGACAGGTTCTGATCCCACTTCTGATGTGAGAATAATATATTTAAAATTGCTAAAAATAATAGATGTACAGACGGGACAAAGAACTTATTAATTGTTAAATACCAGGTATTTTAAAAAAGACTGGAATGGCTATTTAGTGGGTATTTATTTGTAAATAATATAAACAATTGTAAACAGATTAGTCTAATAATTTATTTAATAGACATAGAAATATCATATACTTGCAGTATACATAACCAATTTATTTGTAATATAAATTATACATAAAAAAAACATATACTAGAAAATAAGAATAATATTTACTAAACATCAGGTTACTTAACTTAGGTCCGTTCGGTGTGGCTGCTCCGGAGCAAATGTGCCGAGTACGGCGGAGCGTTGGCTTTTTATAACCGGTGACAAACAAATGACGTCACATCGTACGATTCTATTGCAGATTTAATATTTGAATAAAACTATGATTAAATTATATTAAAATACAGAAAAATATGTTGATATTAATTAGTTCGATTACATACTTGGTCTTACATGGCATAATTAATAAATAAGTCACATTCAAACAGTTAAATATGTAATTTACACAAAACAACAATAAAATCACAGGATTTCGTAATAATATTGATAAGATTTTGATGAGGAACTGTTGAATGTAGTGTATCATATGTAAACAACGTTATAATTGTCTTAGGAATGTTTTTATTTGTGTCCAATCAAAGAAATAGATGTAAGTTAGTGTAATAAGCAAACTGAAATTATTGGAATAATCTATCACGCTCAAAAGAATACCATAGGGAACCCCACTGCTAAGAATTTTGTGAAATTCTTGGAGGCCACGACGAAGTGACATTGTATCCATAACGTATATGAGAGTGAGTGACATAAGCCACCGAAAAGTTCATGTTAGTGTTGTTGAAGTTATCGTCTTTCCACTATCCTATTGTTCCACCTTCTTGTAAGCTTGCGTATTTTACATAGGTAGTAATTAAGTATTACTGCTAGTCTGATCTTAAAATAAGTAATCCAAAAAAAACATTGAGTGGGCTTACTTTCAGCTTTATTAATTTTTAAATTATGATTGATATCCATTTCAAGAGTTTATTAATATCCTATTTTAAGAGTATTGTTGGACTATCTGTTATTGATTACATAATTGGATTACTATTTTGAATTCACACAATTTGAAAGTTTCGCAGTTTTGACAATTTCTTGATTTTGATTCCCTGAAAGGAACATATTTTAAGCTGGAGTTTTATACAATTTCAAAAATTAATATATTTGCCGTGCCTATTCATCCTTCTTCTTTTCTACATTTTGTCACAATTTATGACCCTTAAAGACCCATTCAGGATTTCAGGGATTTGCATGGCATCATGAATGTAGGCTGCGTTTCCCGCAGGCATCGTTTTTGCATCCGAATTTTTCGATGATCGAAAGTGACCGGTTTTGTCGTTATCTATGTCGAGACAATTGTCCAGGCGACTTGACTCAAGCGACACGCGCGTGCTTCGCTTGTTTCGTAGACGCTGTCACTACATGCACGTAGTTTGTAGCAAAACAAGGCCGGCAAGCAACAACACTCTCTGTACACAAGGCCAGTATTCCCAATGTAATCAAAACACCAGTTCCTCTATATCCAAACACACTAGTGTTAGGGAATTAAGGTTTTATTTAATCATAATAAATATCCACAAAAAAGTGCATTAAATTTCCAACATTTTTAAATTTTGTTCGTGGATTTGGCTGAATGAATACACTTCCTTTACCTGTCACGTGACAACGATCTTTGTAAATTTTGTCCGTGGATTCAACGCTCAAAAAAGAGGTTGAGGACATTGAGGCTGAGGTTCTTTTTCGAGCTCGGACCACCAAGGGAACAAGTCGTATCCTACTGTAAGTCAGTCTGATTTAATAAGTACCTATTCTTTAAAATATCATGCCGTGTAATAAACTGTGACCGTTATTTTGTTCAAATGTATTGAATTCTAGGGTGTAACTGTTGCTAGTTTTGTAATTTCTGTAGAAAGTATGTACAATGCATTATATTCCAAAATAAGTATTGTGTGGTTTAGTTGTAACGATATTAAATGTGTGATTTGATTGTTACACTAAGAGTTTTTTATTAACTTTGCTCCCTCTGACATATAGACACAGAAACAGACAATTACAGTCAATATCTAGTTGAAGCTTAAATGTTAATTCTTTTAACAAATCAGAAGTGCGATAATTCAGCGCCCATATTTAATATAAATAATCCGCCCCTAAGGCTACCCACTGACCTTAATTTTAGTTACGTAGTTTTCTACCTGCTACTTGAATAAAATAACGGTCACATGTTGGACAAAAGAAATTAAGAATGAAATACATGTTTCACTGTGTGCTTTAGTAAACTAAAGTGTTATGGGGATGCAGGCATGGGTTGTGAAGGCATTCTGTATCACGTATACTTATGTTTTCCGGTTTTATTATAGTGTTCCAACATGCATGCATCTCTCTAAATTCACTTTACGGAGATGCAGATTTTGATCACTGAACGGATGCATATTCCTCATTGTGGGGCGTTCCTATGAATATTTTGCCATGGCTACTCTATGGAAGTATTGGAGGAACGCCGCGAGATATCCACTCTTACCTTGCCGGGGCTATCACTCCGGGATGGGTGTGGATATTTACTTTGGTTGGATATGTATTGCGTTTGGTGTCATCCGACGTGTATCTTGCTGTTAGTTTTATTTTTTATTTTTAATATTAAAAATATGTAGGTACCTATGCACAGCAAACAGTGGAACGTGATAATGAAAAGAATACAATACAATCATATCAATGATTACTCGAATGATATTTATTGGAAAACTTTATTTATTGCTTTACTGAATATTTTATTTCGCTGGATTTTTATGTTCTTTTATTCCTTAGATATCATGTCATTTTTTTTTCTTCTCTACATTTATCCATTAAGGTTTTAATGAATACTGTTCTAATCATATCAATATTTTCCTACTATCCCGATACCGATTTGACCGTGACTTGACACTAATAATAAAAGATTGTGACAATGTCGGATAGGACGTCTGCTAAAGAGGCCTATACACCTCCACGTGTTGTAGAGCGTAGGAGTAGATCCAGAGAGAGGAACACGCGGGTTCGATATCGCGGATCCAAACGTTCTCTGACACGCTCGCGATCAGCTACACATAGGGACACCTCTAGAAGCTTAACATTGGCTTGTTCAAATGCTAAACACTCACGATATAGAAATAGATCGCCTAAGCGAATGCGAAAGCGCCGCACCAGAATTTCTCGTTCTATTGAGCGGTCGCGTAGCATGGATTCAAAGTCTTCCAAAGCATACAGGGGACGCTCGCGCTCACGTCTGCATAAAAATAAAAAACGCTCGCGCGCAAAGAGACCACATGTTTGCACAAGTTCAGTAACGAGTACAACAATATCAAGTTCTTCCGAATCAAATAGCAGCAGTCATAGACGTAGCCTAGCGAAATCTAACCATACTAAAAGCCGAAAGCAAAGCGTTACTTCAAAATCAAAAGAAAGTAGTGTAATGGAGAAGCTAATAGATGCGCTAAATAAACGTAATGAAAGCAGCTTCATAGGCGCTAAAGATGTTATTCCAAACTTTGATCCGAGTCAAAAAAATCAAACGATGACATCGTGGTTAAAGAAAGTTAACGAAACTGCTCGCATATATTACTGGAATGATAAAGAAATTATTTACAACGCATTACCTAAGCTCGCTGGTCTTTCGCGCAGATGGTATGAAGGCTTACCGTCGGTTAGGCTTAACTGGAAGGAATGGCAGGCCAAGTTATTAAAAAGTTTTCCTGACGACCAAAATTATGCGGACAAACTCGTCGAGATGTTAGACAGGAAGAGTAAGAGGGATGAAACTCTAGAAGAATACTTTTATGATAAAGCAAAACTTGTAAATCATTGTGGAATTAAGGGGAAAAACGCAGTGGACTGTATTATACAGGGCATATATGATAATAATGTCCGTCTTAATGCGTTAGGCTCAGACTTTAGGCGACCGAGTAGGCTACTCAAGTATTTACGGAATATTTCTTGCAAAAGTATAAAGGAAATAAAGAAAACCCCGATGCAAACTAAAGAAAGCATACGAAACAATAAACAGCCATCGTTTAAAGTTCGTTGTTACAACTGTTCGGAGCTTGGACACACTGTTCCGAAATGTACAAAAGCTATCCAAAAGTGTCCAAAATGCAATAGAATGGGCCATTTAGGTGAACATTGCAAGCGTGATGCAGATAAAGACAAACATCCATTAAATCCCGTTAATAAGGTACAGTTGATCGAAGCCAGTAAAACTAGTCACAATATTTATACAAAAAATATCACAGTAAACGGCATACCTAAAACTGCATTTGTCGATTTCGGTAGCGAGTGCACGCTTATCAAACAGAGCACGTCAGACGAATTAAAATTAGACACCTCGACAGTCGGACTCCCTGTATTAAAAGGCTTTGCATCTGGTGTAGTTTTACCATTAGGTAAGGCATCCATCGAGATAAGCGTGGACTTTGTTACTGCCGTAGTAGACGTTTTTATTGTACATAATGAGTTCCTTAACACCGATGTACTGGTTGGTCAAACTCTAACTGAGTTACCTGAGGTTAGAGTTTACAAAACAAATAGTAATTTGGTGTTATACTCAGCGGTGGCCGAAGCAGAGAAATCAGAAGTTTACGTTAAATCAGATGTAGAGATTAATGGGCTAGTCGGCGTAGATATACATTTAGGAAGTAAACACACGGGGTTAATATATTTACCGGGAAACACCTGTTTTAAGACGGGGGAAGAAATGGTGATTCCGCAAGGTTTATATGCAGTTAAAAACGGCGTAGGAAAGATATTAGTCATAAACTTATCTGGGGATAAATTTACATTGCTTAGGGGAAAGCTTATTGCAAGGGCTAATTTATTACCGATCTCTCTTGCCATTTACAGTGATTTTCAAAGAGCTGACAAATTAGGGATCTACAATCTGACGGTTGACCAACCTAGCAATAACAAACCTGATCCCTTGACAATGGACATGCTAAAAATAGGTTCTGAGACTACTGATAAACAAAGACAGTTACTTTTAAACTTGGTTAATGAGTATCGTGATTGTTTTGCTTTAAACGTAAGCGAGCTGGGAACATCAACTATTTCAGAAATGCATATTACACTTACTGACAGCTCTCCAGTCTCTTACAAACCATACAGACTACCATACAGCGAACGCATAGTTGTTCAAAAACTTGTGAATGAGCTTCTTGAAAACAATATCGTTAAAGAATCTAATTCTTCTTACGCAAGCCCAATAGTTCTAGTCAAAAAGAAGAATAATGATTATCGTTTATGTGTAGATTATAGGGCACTTAACAAAAAGACCGTCAAGGATTCGTACCCTATGCCAGTCATAGATGACCAATTAGACAGACTTAACGGCAAAAGATTCTTTACTAGTTTAGACCTAAAATCGGGCTACTATCAGATTCCAATGGCGACAGATTCGACTCATATGACAGCGTTCGTAACTCCTGACGGACATTTCGAATATACGCGAATGCCGTTTGGTTTAGTTAATGCACCAGCCGTATTTCAGCACATGATAAATAAAGCTCTAGGGAAAGATAGATTCGACTTAGCTCTACCCTATATGGATGACATCTTAACACCCGCTACTGACGTAGACGAAGGTATGGAAAAATTAAGGAAAATCTTCGATTGTCTCCGGAAAGCCGGATTGACCTTAAATATCGAGAAATGTTTCTTCTTTGAAACGAAATTAGACTACTTAGGATATGAAATTTCGAAAGAAGGCCTGAGGCCCGGTAGTAGAAAAACCGAAGCAGTAGCTTTATTCCCGGCACCAAGCAACGTTCATCAAGTCCGACAATTCGTTGGCCTCGCAAGTTTTTTTAGACGATTTGTTCCAAACTTTGCGAGTATAGCTAAACCTTTAACTGCTCTAACAAAAGCAAATACCCCTTGGGTTTGGAGTAGTCTCCAAGAGGAAGCATTTCATACAATTAAAACTAAGTTAATCGAACGCCCCATTTTGGCTCTGTATGATACAACTTACATAACGGAGGTCCATTGCGATGCCAGCAAATTAGGGGTAGGCGGAATTCTGCTTCAAAAACCTGACGAAAAATCTCCCCCTAGGCCAGTGGCATACTTTAGCAAACAAACAACTAAAGATGAAGAATACCTTCATTCTTATGAATTGGAGACTCTTGCGGTTGTCTTGTCACTAAAGAAGTTTCGGATATATTTAATTGGTATACAGTTTAAAGTGTTCACGGACTGCAACGCATTGAGGACTACACTGACAAAGCGTGACTTGATGCCGCGAATAGCACGGTGGTGGTTATTATTACAAGAGTACGATTTCAGAATTGAGTACAGGCCAGGCGAAAACATGAAACACGTTGACGCATTAAGCCGAAATCCTATTGCTAGTCGAGACTCGCTTGAACTGTTAGATGCTAGGGAGTATGATGTCATGAATATCAGTACCACCGATTGGCTTCAAACTGTTCAGATGTCTGATCCTAAATTACAACACATCAAACTGATCTTAAAAAGTAACAAAAAGGAGGTTAAAGATATTCACACAAATTTCCTCCTCCAGGATGACAAAGTCTATAGAATAGTAGGGGACCAAAAAAAATGGGTTGTACCTAATGGGGCACGATGGCGTATTTGCCAGCTATGTCATGATGAGATGGGGCACTTTGCGGCAGAAAAGACTTTAGATAAAATAAAACAGGACTATTGGTTTCCAAAAATGAAACGTTTCGTTTGCAAATATGTGGAAGCATGTCTTAGTTGTGCATACAATAAAGCATCTACTAGTAAACCTACTGGTTACTTACATCCGATCCCCAAAGGTAACGTCCCTTTTCACACTCTTCACATGGACCATCTAGGACCATTTGTTAGGAGTAAAAAGGGGAACTCTTACATCCTGGGTGTGATTGACGGTTTCAGTAAATTTATTTTTATAAAACCAGTAAAAGATGTAAAAACTAAAACCACTATAAAAACTCTGCAGGAAATATTTGACGTAATAGGTAGTCCGAACATAATGATCACCGATCGCGGTACTAGTTTTACATCAGCGGGATTCAAAGGCTTTGTAAAATTAATAGGTGCCAGACATGTACTGAACGCTGTAGCAACACCACGAGCCAATGGGCAAATTGAGAGATATAATCGTACAATTCTAGAGTCTTTAGCCGCAACTAACCATGATCAGGTAGAGCGCGACTGGGATGTCAGAGTAGGTAAATTGCAATGGAGTCTAAATAATATGATCAATAAAACCACGGGTAAATCTCCTTCTGAAATAGTATTCGGACGTCGTACAATCTGTCCTGGGGAGGGTCCCATTTTAAACGAGCTAGCCGATTTGAAAGATACCTCTGAACCGGGTCCATCTAGAGATGCAATACGATCGGCTGCTCTTGAGAACACCACAAAGTGTCAACAATACATGAAAAATAAATTTGATAGCGGTAGGGCTCCAACAAAATTCTTTAAAATAGACGATTTAGTCATGATTCCAAATCATCACAATCCAGCAGATGGAAAAAGTAAAAAGTTATGTCCAAAGTTTCGGGGTCCCCTAAAAATAACTGCGATTCTAGAAAACGATCGGTATGAAGTCTCTAGTATCGAAGGACATTCAAAACGTAAATATAAAAGTGTTTATCCAGCAGACCAGTTAAAACGTTGGATAACTTTCGCACCTAGTAATGACACTGACGGCGAAGACAATGACTTTACGAGTAACGAGGCTGATGAAAGGGTTAATTACTGTTCCGATTCAAATTAAGATACAACGCTTACGTTATGACTAATGCCGAATTGACTACTTAGACTATGTGCTAAACTCGTAACAAATACGGTCTTTCCTCCTCAAATCCTTCCCAGTTACATGATTACAGAATAAATTTTACGTGACGAGCTGCATCTAGCTACTCTGGAGCTGCTTGTAAGTATTAGTAGTGGACCGAGGCCGAAGTACAAGCGGTAGTCAGTAACAATGACGTATGCCGAAGTACAAGCGGTGTTCACGACCCCTAAAAAGTGGACCGAGGCCGAAGTACAAGCGGTAGTCAGTAACAATGACGTATGCCGAAGTACAAGCGGTGTTCACGACCCCTAAAAAGTGGACCGAGGCCGAAGTACAAGTGGTAGTCAGTAACAATGACGTATGCCGAAGTACAAGCGGTGTTCACGACCCCTAAAAAGTGGACCGAGGCCGAAGTACAAGTAGTAGTCAGTAACAATGACGTATGCCGAAGTACAAGCGGTGTTCACGACCCCTAAAAAGTGGACCGAGGCCGGAGGTATTCCTCGTAGCGCTCCCGTTTTGAAACGCTCCCATCTAAGCGCTCCCGTTTTGTTCCTCCAAGCGCTCCCAAAAGGAGCGCTTCGAGGAACGATTAAAAATATTAAAATTTATTTCCTCGAAGCGCTCCCACGTTTAAAAATAGGGAAAAGCATGAAGTAATGAATTATATCGATAATTTTTAAAAACTCATGTGTGCATCATCGACATCGAATCGACGCCTTTGCTGGTGCCTAATTCTGCTATTTTATTAAATTCGTCACTCCAACACGATTCCATTCTCATCACATTGTCATTTTGCTTAAAGTTCGTAATCTGCTAAATTCACAATGGTCGGGCCGCATCTTTAACTCTTAGTTAAGAAGTTAGTATCGCTATTTTTGGCAAAAAATAATTATAAAATTGTTTTAACCATTTTATCAATCGCATAGGTAGCATCACCGTTGAGCGCAATACGTTACTGGATCCCGGCTCAGAGCAGGTGATTTTAGTCAGTAGGTGGTTTTAGTCAGTAAGAGCACAGTATAAAAACAGGAGCAGTAGTGCATCTACAGCTCAATCCGCGTTATAAATTACCTACCGTACTTGGCTGTCTCAGGGTTGTCACTTTTAGCTATATTTAAATTCAGTGCCTAGAAATGTGTTGTCTGATTTTCATTGAGATCTACAGCATATTTTTTTTTCATGTCTTATTTTAAAATTTAGAGGGGGGGGGACAGTTTGGATGGGTCTATCTTTCAAACGATTGTAACGCAATGTAACGCATTCAAAACATTGTTCTGAATGTTCTGAATGTTCTGATGAACTATGTCTCTTAGACTATTATCAAGAAATATTCTACAACAAAGAGTGTGAAAGGAGACAATTTTTTTTGTTCGAGGATTAGGCCACCCACATAAATTGTAGCATTTAACAATGAAACTTACATTGATTTCTTCCTTATAACCTCTAGATTCCAGTGGTTAAATTAGCAAAGCATTGTCTAACCGGAGTAAATGCGAAAAATCTGCAAAAACCCTTACCAAAACCAAAATAAACAGAAAATGTAAATGTCAAAATAATGAAGTTGTCTGTTAATCACTAAAAAAGTGGGTTTATAACGTTCCGTGCCACGTTGATTGTTTAAACCATCTATGCGATTGTAGTGTAAACCTTTAAAAATGCTCACAGTTTAATAATATTTATTTTTATATTCTTTCTGATTCTATAATAATCGTATAGCACATATGATCACCAACGGGTAGGTACCGAACTTTTTTTAGTAAACAGAAAAAAACGCCCCTGTTCACGTAAGTATTTGCTGTCAAATGACATTGACCACAACAGGAATGATTTGACTCGCAAAAAGATATCATAACATAGCTTATTTATTAAGATTTTAAGATTCCGTTTTCATTTCTACGTAATATTTCGTTTAATATCATAGTAAAATGGTTAGTTTTTTTTGGTGTTATTATGAATAATAAATGCAACGACCAGGTGGGCCCAAAAAAAACTATCTCCTTTACGATGAACACAATGTTTACTATTTGTTTTACCTTATATTTCCTAAACTACTGGATCGATTTACATGATTTTTACATGGATATCGGTTTTAAGCCAAGTCCAACGTTTTTACACTAATTTCAACGTCATATCTTAATTAACAAAAAATCACCTTTTCAAGTTACGTAAATATGTGACACTAAACTTTAAATTACATTTTTCTTGGTCTTATTGGACTTTAAAATTGTGATGATGCTAATGCATCATAATACTATGAAGATTCCAATAAGATACCATAAAAAAAACTTATTTCGGTACGACATAAAATTATTATCACAAGTTTTCAAAACACAAAATTTTGATTCGAAACTAAAACGACTCACGATGCATTTTACGTATGGCCATTACTTGCGTGTGGAAAAAGAAGTAAGTAGGTACACCTATTAGAAAATAATGGACACGTAATTTTTTGGTTTTGTAAATCAATGGTCAATACTAAGATAAAACGCAGCAAAACTCGGGAGTGCGGGCTCGTGACGTCAGAACTCATTCAAAATTATACTACATCACGTTCGTAAAGAACACCGGTCAACTTGCGAACAAATTTTTGTTGATATTTTATTTTAGCGTCTGCCCATGAAAATTATATAAAAGTATAGAGTTTGAATTCCTGAAGAGTTTTGTCTTCAGTCACATTTTTCTAGGAAGTCAGGATTTAAAGATATTCTAGTTTGAAGTTTTAGAGGTTATATCTTGTTAACAACAGACTATTCGAAAAATAAATCTAAAAATACCTTAACTCACTTTAAATACATTAATATATGTAAATGCATTTATTTACAACTAGCTGCGCCACGCGAAGTTTAGAATAATATAAGGATATTAGGAGAATAGTTTAAGGACTCCGTATTCAGAATATTAAGTCCAACAGACGTTCGTAGGTCTGCCACATGGCTCACATGGTCACATGAGACGTAATTAGGTACTTACCTACTTAAATAAATGATCAGAAGAATATTTATTTAATTACCTTAGTCAAGCAGTTAGTTAGAGATATATTTTGATAAATAAGTCGCCAACCCGTCTTGAGCAAGCGTGGAGATCAATGTTCGTGCCTTCTCTGTTGAGAAAAGGCCTTTGCCCTGCAGTGGGACAGTAATACGGCTGGTAAACTTACTTTTAAAATCAATTCTGTGAAAGTAGAGAGAAAATGGGATACTCGTATGTGGTGTGCTTAGTCATTTAAAAATAAAACAATTCTGTTAAAACCATAAAGTAATTTATTCTGTCAATTCTTATTATTGCCTGCCCGGGCTCTAAATCACAGCCTGCATTCGATTCTTCATTAATCTGATCAGGTTTTTGACGGTGCCTTGAAGAATTCTGTCCCACCCGTCTGTTAACGCGGCCTTCAATGCTTTTATCAATCAATCATTTCATTTTCAGGCATCTTAAGGCCCATAAATAAGATACACGACATTAAATTACAACTTAGAATATACTTATACATACAAAATATAACTTATAAACTATAAACACATAAAGTGAAAGCGTCGTGTTACGCTGCGCGGTGTCACGTAGCCTGCCGCGAAAACGTCGGTAGACAACACTCTTCGGCCAAAACTCTTCCTTGAGAAACTTGTCGAGAAATTGTGTCGGAACTCGCACCACAAACGACTTGAAGTTGGTGTTGTGACGCGACTCCAACTTCTCGACCCTCAAGGTCCAGCTGGTCTTCATTTTCATGTACTCTACGAGTTCTATGACCTACTCAACCTTCGTGGAGTGATGCAGTCGGGACACATAAAGCAAAGTCGTAGTTGGTATTGCTGGACGCAGCAGCATATTTGGCGACAAGTAGGCTTCTTCTTCTTCTTCTGAACTAAGGTGAAGCCGTCCTCATCACATTTCTGCTTGGCTGGACCGCGCTGTACCGGATTCCTCGGAAGGGTATCACAGCGACGGTTCTACTTTCCCCCTTTCTGCTGCTTAAGTTGTTTTGCAGCTGAATCGTTTTATGGTTGAAGGGACTGAATTTCTGCCCAGGACCCTTCTCTTGACCTCGTCCCATAAGCGTTCGATATCAGTCCATATCTGGCCCCTTATTCACAACCATTCGACTCGCTTCCGAACCGAATCGAACGTCTTAGATATCGAAGATGTCATCCAAACGCTATTCACAAATCCGCAATCGAATAATTTTGACAGTTTAATTCGACAAGAAGACTCGAATCTTTCCGACAGCTGTTTGCTGTCGGGAGTCATATCGAACAAAATTTAAACGAAGAAATAAACCATATTTCCAGATTATTTCAGTTAAATAAAAAATATCAAACTTTTTAAACACTGCCTGAAGTAAGTAAATTAAGTTTATTATAGTCCGGTGTTGTTTGTGAGTTATTAGTAGTTTTATTGACCGTATTTCATTGATGGATCCGCATTTACATAAATTCAATGTGTTTACAAAAATGTGTAATTCATTCTAGATTTTAGTTAACAAGCAAGAATTGTATACCACTGATATTAAACACTTTTTCAGTCATTTTTCCTTTTAAGAAAAACAAAAATTTGACTTAAAAAAAAACACCGTTTCCGCTTTGCCAGTTTGACAGACGGCTGTTTACAAAGCTGGTAATATTCTTAATAAAGTTTATTTGAAAATTTATATTATTTTATTTCAGTAAAATCATTTTGTTTCGTTTGCTGTCTATTAAGTAACTACCTGTATATTTACTTATATAAACAGAACGAAATATTCAAATAAACCAATTTTATTTACTACTTTTCATTTTCTACCACGATCATCTATTTACTACCATTTTATAGCGATCCCCATAAACACAATCTCAATCGGATAGAAAAAAACGCATCCGTTCGGATCTGTGAATAGCTTTTTGACAGTTCTTCGGTTCGGAAATGAGATAGTCGAATACGATTCCTTACCGACACGGAAACGTATCGAATGGTTGTGAATAAGGGGCCTGGACTCGACCAGTCCATCGCCCGTATGTATATTCACTTCATTCAGGATCTTTCGAATGATACGCGCCGTGTGACATCTTCGGCCCCTTCAGGCGCGAAAACAAGCGTGGTTTTTTCCTCTAAAGAGATACCAGCCCATTATACTAAATATACAATACAATACACACTTTATTATTATTCTATGTACCTATTATGAAAAGACAATTCGTGACACAATACAATGATGTATGTGATGGAAGGCCATAACTCTATTTAAGGCTTTTCACGGCCGATAAGGCCTCAAATGAAGATGCGGATTTCAACAAGTTTGCAAACTATTCGTAGAAAACATCGTTTTTGAGGCCAAACGCCCTTCTATCTAAGTGTATCTGGTGGCTACGGGCGACTTATACAGAATTTCTTGCTGAATTCGAATCAATGTTTAACTGAGATTTGGCAAAAATGTTAGTTACGGCCTTTCACCGTATGACGGTACAGCGCATGTCATTAAGCAGGTTGACAAATAAAATGTCATGTTTTTTTTTTTGGAGGTGACATTAAAGGTGGACACACACTTATCAATAATAAAATAAAAAAAGCAAGAAATATTTATTTCTCATACGTATGACGTCATCTATTCGTACGATTCGACGCAGATAAGTGTGCTAGGTTTTATAATATTTCATACAAGTTATTCTAAAATTCGATTCTTTCGGCGCGGTCGATTGTTTCGACGCGGATAAGTGTGCGTTCACCTTAAAAGTATATCTTAGCCAAAAGCCATGAAGTCAATCCAGGAAGAAAAAAAGTAAGTCATGATTATTTTTCTCATTCATCATTATTCTAGTCAATTGAGCTCATAATAATAAGGATTTTTTTTGCAGACTTTGTTAGACCTTAAGTTTGATTTGATAAATCTTTGTAAATTATTTCGTAGGCATCTATCACGGTGACATACGTAGACGCTCAATAATTTCATCAACAATTGTCTCGCCCGGGTTCTTTTGGTTTGTGTAACAAAAGAAAAAATACCTACGGGTTAAATATTTGTTAATATTAGATTTCTTTTGTCGTCTACCCTATTCGTCAATCATTTTAAATTACCTATTTTTTAACTTTAAGTACGGATTTAGTTAATGAGAAATCGGCATAACTCAACGGGAATCTATTGTCAGATTAAGTACCTAACATTCTAGTGGGAAAGTAGACCTGCCTACTTCGTCTGTCTAATAGAAGACTAATTCAACATAAAAATAACTAGGTATCTCAGCTTGCTAACCTTTCCTGTTATTTTTTAGACACCCATACACACAGCAATAGGTTCTCCTGCGATAATCACCCATTCTTAATTTATTTACGTATGCCTTTAAGCCGTGACGCGCGAACTTTGTGCGGTGTGCAAGTCTCGACTGGCGGCAGTCTCTCATTACTAATTAGATATATACATGTGGAAGCTTGTAATTAGCAATTGTCACTACTTATATATGTTTTTTTTATTATTGTTATTAGTCTGTAAGCTTTCTTTAAAATTAAATAAATAAAATAAATAAATAAATACAAGCCGAGCGCGGTGCGTTTATATGAAGATATCCTACTTGTCGTTTTTATACTTTGGTAAGAGTCTGACACTGGTGTCTGTTCTGCACAATCTAAACTTAATTTAGGCTATTGCTATCTTTTTCTATCTGTCTAATAAAACGAGAAAGAGACGGACGTAATTTAGAGCTGTCAAATTTAATTCGAACTAATATTTCCATACAAATGAAGGGTGCACGTAAAAACAGGTCGACTAAAAACACAGTGAAGCGCAAAGCATAAACTAGTTTGACATCTCTAACTTAGTTGATAGCTATTGCCGTCCTTTTCTCGCACTGCCTTTTAGTAAAAGATAGCAATAGCCTAAATTAAGTTAAGTTTGTGCACAACAGAATCGACACCACTCTCTCGCCCCCCGCCTAGGACAAGGAAAGTCATTTCTACCATTGACGTAAACGATAGACACCTCATTGCCTTATTTCTACGAAAAACTTCCGAAAAAAAACATTGAGGTGTGCGGGGAAGAGGGTAGTAATGGGAAACATAATGGAGAGAAATCATAAGCTTTCTAAACAATAAAAAAATATGAATAGGTACATATTATGTCGGTAGATTACATTCATCTATTTGGTGGACTAAAAGGATTTACAATAAAACAAAAAAAAATAATTACCAAACCCGTGCGAAGCCGGGACGAGCCGCTAGTTGTATATTATAACAATGTGTTCTACTTATTATCGATAATTTCAGTTAGTATAGTCCCATCTCTATCCGAAAGTTAATCATGGGAGCGCTTCGAGGAAATAAATTTTAATATTTTTAATCGTTCCTCGAAGCGCTCCTTTTGGGAGCGCTTGGAGGAACAAAACGGGAGCGCTTAGATGGGAGCGTTTCAAAACGGGAGCGCTACGAGGAATACCTCGAGGCCGAAGTACAAGCGGTAGTCAGTAACAATGACGTATGCCGAAGTACAAGCGGTGTTCACTCCCCCTCTAAAGATTTTGTTTCATTTATATATTTTTATTAATCTTTTCCTTACTTAGTTTATTTCCATCCTCGTGTCATAATTAAACTATGAATAATTGTGTTTTGTACCAGTCTCAATAGAACTCTACTAATATATTTCTGTTTTCAGGTTTCTATACTACCCCAATAATCACGCTCTGCAGTAACGTACGCTCAGCCGCAAGCGTGTGGGCGCGCTCAACTCTCCGTCGTGTCGGGTCGCCGCCGCCGCGTCGCGTCGACACCACGAGGCGCGAGAACCGTTCTAGTTCTAGTTCCCGTTTGATTGAAGCCTGGTTGACAA
The DNA here is from genome assembly GCA_916618015.1 of Xestia c-nigrum. Classification (NCBI taxonomy): domain Eukaryota; kingdom Metazoa; phylum Arthropoda; class Insecta; order Lepidoptera; family Noctuidae; genus Xestia; species Xestia c-nigrum. The sequence goes on along the minus strand of OU745245.1, from coordinate 2,440,710 downwards.
GAAGCAGATGATGCGAGCCAATGATGACCCGATGCTAAGCTGACTAGCGTGCGTGTGCGATTACTTTTAAAGGGATAACCTTATTTATGTACCTATTCAATCAATTACTTTAAGAATTTATTGTACTTGCTGGGAATAAAATTTTACAATGTATTAATTACGTTATATTTTCATGTTTTTTTAAGTTAACTACTAAATTCGATTTTTTTCTTATTGCTGCTTTATTATTATTATTTGTAATTAACGTTAACGGGATTATCTTGACTTATGTACATATTACCTTAAGAATTATATACTTATTTGAATCGATAATACAATATAATGACAACGTTACTATATTTCGTGATTTTTGTTATTAAGTAAGAAGTTATTGTATTAGTTGTTTTTTTTTTATGTTTTCTTGTAGGTACTTACTTTTTTTTTATTATTATTCATTTAGTACTAGTTACTTAGCGTATTAGTTTTGTTTAAAAACATTCCTACACATTTGTTAATGTATTTATTTGTTGTATCATTAAGGTGTCAGTTTGGTCAAGAACCTAGTTTCTATTTGTTTTGTATAGAGCCACACAAATATACTCGAATGGCCGGAAAGCAATGGGGTCATTCCTTCTTCAGGACGGCCGTCTGTTAGGGAATTAAGGTTTTATTTAATCATAATAAATATCCACAAAAAAGTGCATTAAATTTCCAACATTTTTAAATTTTGTTCGTGGATTTGGCTGAATGAATACACTTCCTTTACCTGTCACGTGACAACGATCTTTGTAAATTTTGTCCGTGGATTCAACGCTCAAAAAAGAGGTTGAGGACATTGAGGCTGAGGTTCTTTTTCGAGCTCGGACCACCAAGGGAACAAGTCGTATCCTACTGTAAGTCAGTCTGATTTAAGAGCGGGCCTAACGCCAGGAAAAATTCTGATTTCCCCCGCGCGTCTCGCCACACCCGCATTAGTGCGTTTATCAAACACGGGCGGCGCGGCGGCGCCACGTTGTGCGACGCGCGGGACCGAACTCGCGTACTTGAAGTTATTGAGCTGAGTATATGCAACATAGATAGATGAAAACACTTTCTATTCTTATTTTTTTTTTTAGTAAATTTAACACCTTCAATGCATTCCCATGTTGTTTGTATGTCGTGAAATAAAAGTTTTGAGTAGGTAAGTATTCTATTTCATCTTAGTTTTCTTAATATAAGATATCGGAATTGTAGACATCGGAATGCATGATTAATAGGATACAATGGTTGGAAGCGACTTCTTTAATAGGTGGTTATTTTTTTTTCTGCAAACCGGGGTATCTTGACGTTTGTTACGCCATTTTGGTAATCTACTTTTGGACATTAGTTAGCATTTGATTCTGTAGTCAGAAAGTTAAAAAAAATGATAAATTCCGGAATACGGAATAAAAACAAACGTTGCAGGTACCTATACATTCGATTCTATAATCAGAACCCTAAATTGGTTTTAAATTTTGCTACAAATAAGAAACGATCGTAAGAAATATCGTATAATCATCATATTAATATTTGTTTATTAGTTTTATTCACAACACTGAAGCTTCATTTACATGAGGCTATTTTCTTGGACATACAGGTGCAATAATTGAATGTAATAATTTAAGCGCAATAATTGACCTTCAAGAATGTCAAGCACCTGTATACATAAAAACTTGAAAGCAAATATTATATATTTTACAATTTAATAAAAAACGACCAAGTGCGAGTCGAACTCGCCCATGAAGGGTTGATACAGCAACTCAAAAATGAATTGATTGAATGTACGGTAAACGGTTTATGATGTATTAAAAAAATACTTACTAGATGTCGTTCAAACCACTTTTCGGTGGAAGCTTACATGGTAATGTACATCATATATATTTTTTTAGTTTTATCATTCTCTTATTTTAAAAGTTACAGGGAGGGTACACACATTTTATCACTTTGGAAGTGTCTCTAGAAAAAAACATAAAAAAACCTCAATATAATTTTTAAAGACCTATCCATAGATAAATTGAGTTTCAGTTCTAAGTATGGGGGAAACCCTGAAAGTTTTTTTTTCTATTATTGTGTGAAAATATTAATATAAAATAATACGAACAAGTAAAATTAAATTAGAATTTAAAAACCTTCCTACACATAATGTAATAAATGTTAAATAGAAAATAATTGATTATAGTTAAATTCTGGGAACCAGGCATCACTCCACTTTCCGTGTCTCATTTCGTTAATATTCCTTATTCCCTTTGAATATAGTCATTATTGTAGGTACTAGTCAAAATCTTTCATTTGATAATTTGATACCCATATTGAAAAAAAGGTAATTCGCCATTTTGTGGTGGCAGCTATCTTGGATTGTAAATTTATCATAGTAAGTATTCTACTAGTCACGCCCTTTCATTTGATACCCATATCGAGGGAATTAAAAAAAAAATATGTAAGTAATCCGTAGTTTTGTGTCAGCGGCCATCTTGGACCAATTTTCATCAAACATAGCTAAGAACACTCCCGACTAATTCACCTTTCTAATAAAATACAAAATTAAAATCGTTTCATCCGTTCGGATGCTACGATGCCACAGACAGACACACACACACACAAAGGCACGTCAAACTTATAGCACCCGTCGTCTTTGCGTCGGGGGTTAACAAAGGAACTATGGCATGCCCGTGTCTTACTGCCGCCAGTCGAGGCTTGCACACCGCACAAAATTTTGTGTTTTGAAAACTTGTGATAATAATTTTATGTCGTAAATAAGTATTTTTTGATGGTATCTTATTGGAATCTTCATATAATATTATAATGAATTAGCATCATCACAATTTTAAAGTCCAATAAGACCAAGAAAAATGTAATTTAAAGTGTTGTGTCACATATTTACGTAACTTGAAAAGGTGTTTTTTTGTTAATTAAGATATGACGTTGAAATTAGTGTAAAAACGTTGGACTTCGCTTAAAACTGATATCCATGCATAAATCATGTAAATCGGTCCAGTAGTTTAGGAAATATAAGATAAAACAAATAGTAAACATTGTGTTCATCGTAAATTTCACAGTCTTTGTTGTATAATATTTTTTTGATAATAGTTTAGGAGACATAGTTCATCAGAACAATGTTTTGAATGCGTTACAATCGTTTGAAAGATAGACCCATCTAAAATGTCCCCCCCGCCCCTCTAAATTTTTAAATTAGAGAGTAAAAAAAAAATGCTGTAGATCTCAATGAAAACCAGACAACACATTTATAGGCACTGAATTTAAATGTAGCTAAAAGTGACAACCGTGAGACAGGCAAGTACGGTAGGTAATTATAACGCGGATTGAGCTGTAGATGCACTACTGCTCCTGTTTATACTATGACTTTGGTAAGCACGACAGGTGGTCAAGCTATACAAAACCAGTTTATGCAGATCTCTCATTGTACATAAAGTATATACGTGGTGAAGCCACGTTATACTGGAAATGTAAAAAAATACTTAGCCGGAATGTGGCCAGAGTATTGTAAATAGGTATTCATAATTCTTTATGAAATCCTAGGTGCACACATAAAGTATGTGAGATTTTGGTAGTAGGAAAAGACTAACGTACTTCTCTAGTGAAAAATTTTGGTCATTATTCAAATTCTTTTCGACCTCGATTGTACTCCCGACAGAACCATCAACAAACTCAATCACTCGATTTGCATTATTTTCTGGGAACTAATACCTGAAACAAGCGAGTGTTCGGAATCACATTAATTTTTATATTTTTTTAACGTGATTCATATTATGATTCTGCTAAAGCGGCCATTTTAGGGCCCTAGTCTATATTAAATCTTTACTAGTCAACCCGACCTACCTACTACCTATCTACTACCTACCTTCTACCTATCTACTATCTACCTTCTACCTACCTACTACCCACCCACTACTTTCACATAATAATAGCACATAACATACCGCGTGTGTAACGTATCTACAAGTAATAAAACAAATCCCTTTAAATAATAACTAACATAATTTTATTAATTTATAATAAATAATGTACCTACATAACGGTTAATTCGTACGGGTTGTATCAGCCGAAAGACGTCCACTGCTGGACATAGGCCTCCCCCAAGTGTCGTCACATTGACCGGTCAACGGCGACTCGCATCCAACGTTGTATGTAATTATCATAATTTCACACAAAAATAATGCACGATCAAATCAATCATCCGTTTATTTTGAGTTTACTATGCGCTTAGGCACGTAAAAAATACATAAGTACTTTTGATTACGGCAATCAGCCATAAATTGAGTGTTCAACTGCTTTACTTCTCGCTTCTTCCGTTTTGTTACTGTATTTTTCTTGTTAGCCATGTTACTCAACAAAAATTAGTAATATTATGAAAATAATAAGGGCGGCTAGGCGCGGAGCAAAGTGACATAGACTGCCCGTCTCAACAGAGCGAGGGCTACTGATCGGTGAAACAAACTGATGCCTCAAGCTCGCGTCCCGCGAGACGGAAGACGGCGCATTTCGCGGATTAAAAATGTAGTAAGCGCCTATTTCTTTGAGTCTATTATCTCTTAAAATAGAAAATATTTTGAAAATTTTCTCAAAGTCAGCCCTAGGTTACACATGAGTGATAATATTTATGTAGTTTATGGTTCAGTAATATGCACCGAAATAGAATACAAACCAAAATTGTTGAAAATTAGAGGTAACTTTGTGACGATTTTCTATCGAGAAAATTTTATCCTATTATGTTTTTGCTCAGACCCTACCCTCACATTTATAATGTAGTTTACTGACATATTTTTTTTTTCTAATTTGAACATGATTTACTACTCTAAAAATCTAATCTAAGATTGAAGATTTTGCTTTAGGCCCGCTCTTAATAAGTACCTATTCTTTAAAATATCATGCCGTGTAATAAACTGTGACCGTTATTTTGTTCAAATGTATTGAATTCTAGGGTGTAACTGTTGCTAGTTTTGTAATTTCTGTAGAAAGTATGTACAATGCATTATATTCCAAAATAAGTATTGTGTGGTTTAGTTGTAACGATATTAAATGTGTGATTTGATTGTTACACTAAGAGTTTTTTATTAACTTTGCTCCCTCTGACATATAGACACAGAAACAGACAATTACAGTCAATATCTAGTTGAAGCTTGAATGTTAATTCTTTTAACACTAGAGACATCCATTTGAGAAGCAGCGCAGTATCTTCAATCCTATTTATGTCATGTTTGGTCTACGTCCCTAGCGGCCACTTCGGTCGGCCATCGTATGCACAGGCGCACATAGTGGTCCTTGTTTGGCTAGCAAACATTCAATGGACAGAATTGATTTGTTACGTAGAATTTTGTTTGAATTGCTGTCTTGTATTGGTCCTCTATGCATCTTTGAGCATTGGGTATTCTGTTATTCTCAAAGGAATCTCTCGCTTTGCTGTGATCAAAGATTCGTTCACGTTTGGTAGTTTATCGAATGTTTCATGGATGTTTTCGAACTAGTTTAATGCATGAATTGAACATCAGCTTCTATCATATCTTGCTACGCACATAATAAACGAGAACAATTATAGGATATCAATCACATCGTTTTTTTGTTATCGATTTGAGAGCTGAGGTTATAAAATAATTTACTTCGTGTCTGGGTGTGAAACTGTGGACCCACATTCCACAACGTTAAACTTAAACTCAAAACACAACTTGGCTGTTACGAACGAACCAACCACCATTGAGGCTTTCAAGAAATATGCAACGTAAAGAATTTATGTATTGTGTATTGTGATTTTAAGAACATTCTGTTTTATTCGATGTGAATACCATTCTTCCAAATATTTGACAATGTATCAAAAACTGTGAGCACAAACACGTTCCTATCGAACACACTCGTAAAACGGCTCATAAAATAGCAACCCCTGCCACCTGGCTACGATCTATCACTACAACATTTACTACTTGCTCCTAAACAAGCAGATTCTTCGCCTCGACCTTAGCTTACTAAAAGATACAAGAATGATTCAATCCCGACCTCTCTTTGGCCTAACTAATAACAAACGAAAAGGTTTCATAGAAAAGGTATATGTTTGAGTTATCTTTTGGTCGCATGGGTTGAACAAAGGTTTAGTTACGCTTCCCGAGGTTGGTTTGAGGATGGGTGACCATTACATTCTTATTGAGAATCTTGGTGCTTCAGAAAGCACGGTAAACCACAGGTGTTGGTTCCCACTGCTAGGTGGGGACACTCAATAAGGAACTAGGAAGTTTTTTGTTGCCTTTAATTTTAGACCTATCTTAGTTGTTTTGTTTGAGTGCTTGGACAAACAAACTATGAATGACATTTTATTGGCGAAATGCGACGGCAAAAATAAAAATAAAACTCATTATCGCAATTGCCGCTTGTCTAGGTTCCTTCGGGTTAATTTTTTTACAGATATAATGTTATAAGAACTTCAGAAGACATACCATTGGGTCATAAAAAAACGTTACCAACGTTATATAATGGTGTATTGAAATAATCAATCAAACTACAACCTCTGTATGCCTTTTTTTTTTTTTTTTTTTTTTTTTTTTTTTTTTTTTTTTTTTTTTTTTTTACACCTCTCATATTGAATGACAATATACCAAGCTATGATTTATTATGATTACATTTTCAATTTCCAAAAAAGGCAAAGAAAATGAATCACGTCTATTCATAGTATGAATAATAAATTGTAATGCTCTCCGAGGGCGAAAAGGTATCTGTCACATTACGAATAAATTATCGTAGTAACATGGGTTTATCAAGTACCTAAATTGTCATAAATTTGTCATAGAGATTGGCACGCAATAGATCAAGTATTTTTAAGCTATTGCTTCTATCGCGGTCCTTGAGCGTGGATACCGAATCCAGAAATTCCGTAACGAAAATAACCTAACACCCCCCGTAAAAAACAAACGCAATAGCTTTACCGCGGCAGTCCCCGAGTGCCACACGTCTTTTTTTGTTTTGTTAATCTTTTAGTTTTTATTTCTTAGGTATTGTCAGTGTTGTCAAAGCTGAAGACGCCTCTCTGAGTAAGCAAAGGTTTATGCAGACAGTTGTGTCTTGCTGCACGATGCGGCTTAAAGGCCTATTACATTACACGATTTGAAGGGCCCTGCCCGCAGGGACAGGCAGTGTAATACGAAACAGGGAGTCAGGGTTCCTAAACAGGGTTAACGAATGGTTCCGACCACCCTGCTTTCCTGCCGCGCACACGATAGACAGGGCCCGAGAAATAATATAATAGGCCTTTTAGCAATATTACTACGCCGCAAAACCTCAAAGAGTGGAATAATCATGTTATGTGTGTCGCAAGGCGTCGCTTGTGCCAGTGTGCACAGTTGCGAGCGTTTTTCATAGACTTTTTTACGAGATACTCGTATGTTGCAAAAATGTGTTAAGACTACAACGTAAGGTGAGTTTGCTCGACGCGCGAATTCTCGCTGGTTACGCTAATCATAGCTCTTGTCTCTACAACAAATGGGTCGTCTGTGTGAACAGCCAGCCATCAAAGTTTTTATTTACATCACTTTCCCTTAGCAGCAATGGCCCAGTGGTAGCGGCATACGAACAGACCCATACAGGCGAATTACTTTGTGTAATTAATTTCATCACCACTGCTCTCTTAACGGTGAAGAAAAACATCGTGAGAAAACCTGCATGTCCTAGAACCTTAAATTCGAAGACATGTGACATCTACCAATCCGCACTGGGTCTGCGTGGTGCATTATAGGCCATTTAGGATTATATAATTTATTAGCCCATTCCATCTCATTGAGGCCATGTCTCAGCAGTGGGATCATTATAAGATGATGATGATGATGATCACTTTCTCTTATTTGGGACCTACAATAGTGTGTCGGTTTTGAAGGTCGCTTGCTGGTCGACGACGGTGGGACTGATGCCTAAAATAGCGAGGACATGCCCTTGCCCTATCTTTGTCCCATCAAAGAAAAGTCCAACCATGGATGTAGTAAAAGGCATGAAATTACCAAGCTTGTCCTATTTTAAATGTATTGTAGGTTTTCATTCAAAGAGCACCCTCCTACTCATATTTTAACGTAAGCTCTTTTTCTTAGTGGGTGTTTTAGGGTAACTTCACAAATGCCAAATCTAGAAAATTGTCCTTAATACAGTTGAAGAAATATTTAATTACCCATTGTTATATTATTATTAAGTTCTTGAAGTACAAACATGTATAGGGGCAGAAATGAATGCCTTCCTCATATCTCATTCGTAAACAGCAGAACTAATCTTCTAATACATAAGATACTGACAAAACTTTTTGTTCGAAGCAAAATTGAGTTAAAGAAAGTGTGTGAAACGATGGTAGTATGCAGTGTATGTAATACTAGCTGACCCACGCAACTTCGTCTGCGTCACATAAGAGAGAAAAACAAAAGGAAATAAATCCCATTTTGGCAACATTTTTCATTTCTGCTCCGCTCCTAATAGTCGTAGCGTGATGTTATATAGCTTAAAGCCTTCCTCGATAAATGGTCTATCCAACACAAAAATATTTTTTCAATTCGAGCCAGTAGTTCCTGAGATTAGCGCGTTCAACCAAACAAACAAACTCTTCTGCTTTATAATATTAGTATAGAATACACTACTGAAACTGAAAAGATGACTGGACGATGCATCTAAAATAGTCTCAGGAGAAATTTTGCATTTTTAAACCACACTGTCTCGTTGGTTTAGCGGCCGCAATTGCGACAGCTTGAAGTTGGTTTGATTCCCCGGTCGGGCAAGTTGTTATTGGGGTTTCTCCATCAGGAATTTCTTGATAGCAGTCACGGAGTCTGGGTATGTGCCCGACTGGTGGCAATAGGCTCAATCCCTATATGGAATTTAAACAGAACTGGCAAAATGTGGGTGTACTTAGATGGACCTCTGCCATAGTTGACCCCAGATAAATCCCGAATAATTAACAATATTGTTCCAATCACCGCAACAGTTATTCCAAACAACTTCAATCAACACTAAATCTATATGTTTCCCCAACTGAATTTTCTATAGAAACAGAATAGTTCGCAAGACCCAAAATGATTGAAACTTTTGGGCTGTATACAAACCACGAGTAACTTTGCTTTTGTGGAGCGTTCTCGACCCTCAACTTGGACGATTTCGTTGGAATTGTTTCAGGTCTTGTGACCCTTGAAAAGAACCCTTTATATAGATTTCGGTTAATGTAATTAACGTGCACAACAGAGTTTGTCCCTAAAATTAGAGCATATTCAGTGTGTAACATCTCACTACTAGAAAATAAGAAACCTCTCTGTAGGTACGAGAATTGGTAGACATCTAAAATGTTTGCTTCTGAAACATAAAGGTTTCCACAGTCTGCACAGTTTTAAGTTTGAAATTATTGTGAAAAATGGTCAGTTAAAATTCGATGAAAGAGGCTCTCTGGAGGAGCTGCAGATCAATTTGTTTACAGTTTTCATTGATATTGGTGCTCTCCTTTTCTTTTAGCGTTTCTTTTTTTTTCCTGGTAGGAAATCATCAAATGACTTCTTCCACTCTGGGCGGAGCGGGAGCTCCCTCCCGCTCCACCCGCTTATCACACTTTTGGTAACTATAACCCACCCATGTTCCTTCCTCGCCCTTTATGTTCCGGGGCCACGGTATCTCTTTCTTTTTGCCTCAGTTTTACACGTCTACACCGAAAGGAAGAGTTTTGATTTAAGCAGTCAATGTTTATTGTATGTTTGTATTTATGTATGTTAATCTGTTGGGCTTACACTATACATCCGATTTTGATGGATAAGGTGTCAATCGATTCATTATTATGGCCCCAGTTAACATAGGGTACATTTTCAGCGAATTGATCAATAGGAGTCGATTTGTCTTGTGAACCTTGAATTTAATTAGAGCGTGATTTTTCAGTAGCTGGTTTTTTTGTTGTTGTACTCCACAGACTTTCTTGTTGTTTCTATGAATTAATTAACAATTATGAATTTGTTGAGATCAGAATTCAAATGACGTCTATTGCCAAAAACCTAACCTCTGTCGATTGACCTTTTAAAGTTAGCAATGAATTATGTCTTTTCAAATTAGTAAAACAAAACTATCGGTGTTTTATCTTTAATTCTCGGTTCCTTTGAATATTTGCCATCAAAAGATTGGTCTATAAAAGACTCAATGAATTTAGAGAGAAATTCTATTCTCTTGAAAATATTATTTGAGGCTAGGCATGAAAGCTTCGCGGAATCGATGTTAAGAGTTCTATGAAGACCACCCACTCAAAGGTTTGGTATTCACCAACAGTTTAATTTTATGTAATTGAATCAAATATAATAAAATGCCTTGATTAAATTGAAATTAGAAATATAGTCTCATAAAGAAAATGTTATCATAGATGTTTTCTAATCCGTAAGCTGTAACGTCAAAGCTGCCAATTGCAATAATAAACCACAGCGTCACTGCTAACTATTTAATTTATTTAACATCTTTTAAAACACTTTAAAGTTGATTACAAAACTGTTATATTTTCTACATGTTTTCTACAGAGGCAGACTAGACAACTGATAACATTATATTCGTGATAAAGAAGGTGGATAAGTCAAAAACGTATTGAATTGGAATATACAGAGTGTAAACTGACTCATCACGAAGCCGTCAACCAACCATTATTTACTTCGAACTAAGTAGGTAACTTTACCCAAAAAATATTGCTGGGAAACGACTTTTTTTTTGGGATTGAAAATCATTTGATGTCATAGAACGCAATGTAACGCACTCAAAACATAAAGCTGATGAACAAAAGGTCGTGGGGGTGTTTAAAGTAAAAATCTTACGTTAATTTGTATTTGAAAAAAAAACTTGCCAAAAAGTGGGAACTTTGACCCCCAATATTAACCATTAGTCACTAGAAGGTTGCCAAGTATAATAGTATTGAACAAAACAAATATTGCAATGACTGTTAGAACAAGTGCCTTTTGGCTTCGTTAAGAGGATTTTTTAACCCTTTATGCTACCAAAAGGCTTTCGTCAGTCCTATTGGAAGTCGTTGAAGAAATACTCAACGGTTTGAAAGCACCTGCCAATTAATAATCTTGGCCAGGGACCCAGACACTGCCTATGTTTAAGAAGTCAGAATAGTAAAGATACAACTAAAACTCACCTCAGTGGTCGTTTTCTTGCATTTGTCAGTCCCTGCGAAGATGTTCAGCTGTGTGGACCCAGACCTGATGGGGCACTGGTCGATGTCCACTCTTCGGAGATCAATGTCGATGCCGCTGGTTCCTCTGGGAAAGAAAATTAAATAGATTAATTACAATTTATTTTATGTTAATAATCCATTTGAATGACTTATCATGTTAACATTCATCAAACTGCTTTGGGAACAAATCTTTAGAGGATAGAAAGTGTTGCATTTTATTAGCGATAACGGTGATGCTGTTTGGGATCCATTTAGTTGATAGCTTAGGCCCATAGTTTCTCCGGCATGCGACAGATGTGGCCAGTCCAGTTCTATTTCCATGGCAGCCGGGTGACCTACATCAGCAATTTGAGTTTTGGAACGCAGTATCGAGTTCCTTACATGATCAGTAAGTTTCAGTTCAAGGATACTGTGCTCCGTTGCCGGCTGACGGTTCTCAATTCGTCGGATACTTTTTTTTATATTCTTATTTTTTATGTACGATCCCCGATTACTCGAAGATGGCTGGACCGATTTCAATTATTATTTTTTTGTCCGGAAGGGTATACCACCCAGGTGGTCCCGTTATCATCAAATCAGGATCTGATGATGGGATCCAGGAGAAATAGAGAGAACTCTTCAAATTTTATAGGCAACTAGCTGTTGCCCGCGACTTCGTTCGCGTGAAAATATTGATGGGTCATGTGTGAGACTGCATCGTTGTTCGAGTTGTCGCAAGCGCTACTGAGCATGAGGTCCTGGGTTCGATTTGCGGGACGGGCAAAGTGTTATTGTATTATTTGGGCCCGGTTGATGGGATTAAGCTAAATGTGCGAAATGTGGGTGTAGGATTAGATACACCAGGGGAGGGGCCCGCAAGGGCCGAAGCCTGCCGGCCGGGATTTCGGGCCTGTTCGAAAGATACCGCAGCCCCGGAACATAAAGGGCGAGGATGGAACATGGATGGGTTTTAGTCAGTAAGAGTCTGACACTCCCTCCCGCTCCGCCCAGAGTGGGAGAAGTCATTTGATAATTTCCCATCCTAAAATACCTAACAGTGGCGCAGGGTGAAAATAGTGTCAGGGGAAGCCGTAAAAAAAAAAGGAAAACTGTTATTTTTGCTTCTGTTAACTTTTTTCCCCGTGTTAATTTTGACCTCATTTTCACTATCAGCGACACCAAAAACCACGGAAACGACACCCATGATTAAAAATCCAAAAACTTTCGTCGGCGCCATTTCTGATTTCATCTTCATTCATCAAAAGTAAGATCAGAAATGCAGAAGAGAAAAAAAAACAGAAATCTACAAAATAAAAAAAATCTAGTTGGTATCAAATACGATATCGACAATTACTCATTCTATCTCGTTCTACTATACATAATTTATTTATTTATTTATTTTATTTATTTATTTAAACAACACATACAACTATTATTACAGGTACCTAATACAATAGAGCAGTTATATTTAAAGTTAAATTATTTATGTTTTAAATAAATTGATTATTTTGACAAACTAAAGTAATTGCGCAAAATGCGGCCCGTGTGAATTCGCTCAGTGTACAATTGAAGCAATCAATCTGTTGTGACACCATATTGAGTGCACGCAGCGCGCGCGTGAGCGGCGCGTGCTGCAGCAAGTTGGTGCGAGCGGGCGGCACCCACAGGAGCGGCGGCTGCCATACTTTCTTTTTCTGCTCCTGCCGTAAGTCCATAATCTTCGGCTTACCTAGGTCCCTACAAAACGGTAAGTACTGCCAGCCGCGAAGTCACGTGTGCTATTAACTTGTGTCGGCCTATACTATTAACTTGCACTGCCGGTCTCTCCTGCTGCTGTTATTCCTGAACGAATGAACAACTACAATGCAAAACTTCATCCCCCCTTTTACCCCTTTGTGGGTTGAAATAAAAAAACCAACGACTTACTAACTTCGATACTTTTTGGTGACTCAAAAAATAAAAACTTTAATTAAAAACAAAATTTTACTCTTTTTTCACTTCTCAAGGGTTGAAATTCTAATAAAACCGTTGCGTCAGCTTCCAATCATAAGCCCAGATAACAAATTTTGTACTTTTTACGTCGAAAATTAAGGATTTTTCACATTCAATTTCATCCCCTTTATAACCCTTCGGGGTAGAAGTTATCAAAAACGCTGAAAGACGCATAAAATAATTTTCAATCGTCAGCCTAAACACAAAATTAGAAGATCCTAACTTTAAAACTGACGGACTTTCATATAAGCTTCCATCCCCTATTTTATCCCCTTGGGGGTAGAATTGATCAAAATCCTTTCTTAGCGGATGCCTACGTCATAACATCTACCTGCATGCCAAATTTCAGCCCGATCCGTCCAGTGGTTCGGGCTGTGCGTTGATAGATCACTATGTCAGTCAGTCAGTCAGTCACCTTTGAATTATATATATTTAGATTTTGATGCCATTTGGGTAGTTTTTGGAAGAATAATTTCTCAAAGTGGTCTCATTTCAATTTAGTGAAGATCTGATGAAGAACTTCGGAGATAGGCAACGGAACTCCTCAATAAATGATAGCAAGTGGACTGGGATTGCTGAAATCTCATGTCTGTCTATTGTTTACACCAGTTCATAACATAACATCACGCCGGTACGCAGTGAAAGGGTAAGCACCGTGAACCACTAAAAAGTGAAAAATAAAAACTTATTAGCAAAAAATAAAAACCGACTTTAAAAAATACACAAAAGTTGGGAAAATAACTTTAATTTCAGAAGTCAATGACAAAAAACTAAGCAAATCAATGAGACAAAGGTTACCAACTTCTGAATTTAACTTTTTTGTGCTTTTGAAGTCGGTTTTATTTTCTTGCAAAAACGTTTTTACTTTTTTTTGTTTTTCATTATTCCTAAAATTAACTTAGTTAAATCTATTTAGTCCTTAGATTGTTTTTTTTTATTATATAACGAATTTTAAGTTTGCGTTTGACTACGTAGCTTAGGATGGAGCACGATTGCTTAAAGGAAACTGATTCACTCAAACTTTGGAAAGATCTAAATCTTAATGATCGAGAAACAGAGAAATAACAGTGAATTCCACAGACAGCAAATATGGAAGCATAACACTTTGTTTGGGTTCGTTATAAAAAAAATGGAATTAACTTTAATTCGTTCTAAAAAATAAATTCAATTAATTATTGTGTGTAATCTAACAGACACACAAAATTAATGCGTCTGAAAAAAAAACATGTGGGACATCAGTCTTCGGGGATGCCGATAGAAATGAAAACTAAGTAATCTATATCTGCTACGGGTTGTGCCCCGCGCACGCCTAAGTGGTGCTACGCCGTAGCGGATTGGCTATGCGTGCTGGTGACGGTCACTCGAGTTCCACGCTCAACACGCCTAACGAAGTTTCCACTTCAAAAACCTAGTACCTACTTCATTCTTATTCAATCAGCAAGTCTACCTACGCAAAAAACAAGTAGTGTTACAACGTAGGTACTTGGGTGAAAAGTAGGTTTGGCATCCTTGTGTTTTCTTTCTGAGAAATAGGTTAAGGAGAAAATGAAGTGTTTTGATTCGTTAAATTGATTTCCCCGAAAACTCAATCTAGCGAGTGATATTGAATCAAAACACTTGTTCTTAACCTATTTTATTGAAGTATAGTACATACACAAAATGAAAATTGTAGAGATTTCTTTATAAAGTAAGGTACTTTTCAATTACGCAACGAAATTGATTGAAAATATTCAGATACTTATTAAAAACCCAAGTTGTACCAAGAAAAACTAAACATTCTTCATAATTATTGTTTATACTGTTTTCGCTCATTGTTTACACCTAGAATAAGTTCATAAAAGACTATTAAACGTCATAATATTGTGGTGTACGACACTTAAAACCAGAGCGATTTAACTTGCTAAAATTAAATTAAATTTCAACAGAAACTTTCTGAATTAAACTGTGCAAGCAGTATTACGAACTTGGCTGAATTTCAAATGATAGTCGAACTAGGAATCACGGATCATAGCAACTGTGCTTAGAATCGTAATGCGACGATTTACGAGTATGCGCGAAGACTTTGGCATATTGATTTTGGAGATTTTTTTCAACACTGTTGACCGTTTAGTGATGAATGGCGTTCAATTTTTGTTTACGTATTTAGTGTGGAGGTCGAAAAGGCTACGTAGCCATTTGGAAACTCATGGTAAAGAACTGAAAAAGTGTCGGCATTACGAGAGTCGTAAACATAAGTTGCAAAATATATAACACACTACTGTCTACTCTTTGGACGACTACTGAACCATTTAATATCTTTTTAATTGATTTTTTCTCTAATGTGAGTAAAAAGTAGAAGAAGAAAACGCGTGCACCTTAAGCTAAAGTAAATAAACATCCATACGCTTGCATTCATCATACCATTCCTACTGTTTTCCTCGCAATGTTGGGTTCGGCTTCTAGTCTGCAGCTGAATACCAGTAGTTTACATGGAGCGACTGCCTGTCTGACCTCCACAAGGCAGTTAGTACTGGGTAATACGATATCTATTTTTTTTTTTCAAGGATCTAAAAATTACAGCCGAAACCATGTAACTTGATATAAAATGGGTAGTCATCCATCCACGAACCTACTTTGGCAAGCGCTGCTTAACCTTGAAGAAGACTTGTTCGGCTATACGATTTAGCCAAGAGCTCCTAAATTCCCACTCAATTAAACATGCACCACACCTAATCCAATTGCACAGCCAATTAAACCCATTAGCTTGCAACACATGGCGTCAAATATATGTGGCACTACATCTCTCTGATTATGGTAATGGACCTCAAAGGACGGACTGGCTGCCATTAACTGCTCCCCGCAGCATTAATATGACGTTTATATGACGCTTATACCACACTTATATGACGTTTTTGAGTTCAGAGCAGTTTGCATGCAAATTAAAGTGAGACGTGAAATTTAATTTGCTTTTTGGTGTGACGAGTGGTTTTTGAAACGACGTTTTTACTTTTGCAGGTTTAATTTTGTAACTTGGTTTTTATTTAATTTTGGTATTTACTGGTTACCAATAATTGAACATTTAGATCATTGAAACGCTGACTGATACTGCAATCAAACAAATCAATCAATTTTTGCTTTTATCCTTTTACTCGACAACTTTGTAAAGCATAGAAAGTTTAAAATCCACTAAAAACGACGTACGATGTTGCGCTTCCTAAATGTTTGAGAGTACTAATTAGGTAATCTTAAATGGGAGGAATTGTTTCCTCCATTGAGAAGTATTATTGACATTTGGTTTAACTCTTTAAACATTTCAAAAATAATAAATATATATAAGCATTAACTATCCATAAAATTACTCGCAGAGTGACGTAAGTGTGAGTTGAACAAATAATTTATTATGTAACCTGTTTCATTCAACAAGGGGCGTTTACATTCTACATAAACAGTTTCCGACAATATATTTGACGTTTACCTTAGACACACATGGTATCGAAGTGTATTTGACATTACAATAATGTAGGTAACAATGACTTTTTGATAGTCACAAGGGATGAAATAAATAAACGGACCCGGAGAAAAAATAGTTTTTCTGCGTGAAATAGAACAAACATCTGATTTTAACATTAGAACGCATTGACATCATATGAGAAATCAGACTCTGGTATCAGACATCTACCAATCCGTACCGTAAAATGGGGGGAATAGGGATCCAGGGGTGAATAGAAACAAAACTTTGGAATGGATTTTAAAGTTGAATTCACATGATTTGGTACCAACAATTATATTATTGTGTTAACTAAATAATACTTAATTATAAAGGTACCTTGTTGGCAATATACAATATAAGTTCAGCAATAAAATCCCTTCCAAAGTTTTGTTTCTATTCACCCCTGGATCCCTATTCCCCCCATTTTACCGGTACTGGTCGTGGCTTATAACCTTCTAGCTTCTGTCCGCGACTTCGTTCGCTTGAATTTCCCGCTGGCAACATTTCTTATTGCTGCTCCGCTCCTATTAGTCATAGCGTGATGTTATATAGCCTATAGCCTTCTTCGATAAATGGACTATCAAACGCAAAAATATTTTTTCAATTCAAGCCGTTAGTTCCTGAGATTAGCGCGTTCAACCAAACAAACAAACAAACACTTCTGCTTTATAATATTAGTAAGTATAGATTCCCTCTCATAGAGAAGGAGAAGTGTAGCCCAGCAGTGGGAACACGAATAGGCTGATGAAGATAAAAAAGGATATCAACCATCTTTGTATAATTAATCAGTTGTTTAAAAAGGAAACACCAATAATTATCACTAGAACAGTGCATCAACACAAAAAAACCGATGATGGATTTTTATCACACCGGCTACCACAAAAACCAACAGCATATCACATTCCCACTCCAAAACACTTTAATTTAAAACGACTCAAACAAAAGCCGGTATTTCATTTGCCAATGAATTAACGAATTTTCCAACAATTTTCATTTAGAGGAAGCAATATTTTTGTTGAGATTTATGGCCTCGCGGGCACTTCCTACTTTGTACTTTAGATGTCCACGATAAGGGCAATTATTTTAATGTTGCTAATAAGCATTTCATGCCTTGGAGTGGGAGATTGTATGTTATTTGTTTAATGTTGTTTTTCTGTTTTTGAGAGGGCTATGTACCTTTTCAAATACATTTCACACCTGTTCCCCTGATAGGTAAGGCAGAGGAGATATGCTACATTTTGCCAGTAATGTTTTAATTCTTTTAGGCCAAATCTATTAACTTCGGTCGTAATAAACTTAGAAGGGGAAAAAATAAACACGTATTTGTTTAGGAATACATTATACAATATTAGATAAACTATACAACTATACTTATTTATATTTTTATGTTTATTCTTTTTTTATATTGGCACCTTGTTATTTATACGTAAGTCAACTGTATAGTTTAATTATAGTTCTGTGTGTTGTGCTATGTCTTTTGTGTGCACTAAAAAAAGGATTTATCTATCTATCTATCTATTATTATTTTTGTACTAGCTTCTGCCAGCGGCTTCGCCCGCGTGAAGTTTGAAATTATCCCACGGGATCTTATTACCGGGATAAAAAGTATCCTATGTGTTAATCCAGGTAATAAACTATCTGTGTGCTAAATTTGATCCAAATCCGTTCAGTAGTTTTTGCGTGAAAGAGTAACAAACATCCATACATCCATACTTACAATATACATATTAGTAGGATGATAATTTCAATGTTAAGGCGAAAATGATCAAAAACAAGAAACAAAATAAAAACTACGGAGAAATTCCTCTTTATCGAATTAAATAACACGGAGCCTTATCCAGGATTAGCACAAAACCTTATTTCTCGCTTCAGACTACTTTTCTTACATTGTCGAGTATCTTTTGAAGGAAATAAAAACTACGATTGGAAGAAGAGAGATAAGTAAAAGAAATAGAAAAATATCAGTTTGTTGAGAAGAGCGGTGGCCCAGTGGTGGCGGGACTAATATATGAACAGTATATCGTTGGTTCGAACCCAGGCAGGCGCATTTACTTTGTGTATTTAAAACGGTGAAGGAAAACATCGTGAGAAAACCGGCATGTCCTAGAACCAAAAATTCGGAAACCCGACCCGTATAACTGGGCCCGTGTGGTGGATTATTAAAATAAATAAATAAATATCGCTAGACCTTTTTTTTTTTTTTTTAAACGGCTTATTCCACTAATCCCCCTTAAGAGAATCCCCCTTAGGGGGGAAAACAGGACCCTAATGTAAGAATAATCCAGAAAGTCCCCTTTTAATTTTGAGTTATTCCCCCCTGAGAGAATCTACCTCAAAAACAAACCATAATGTAATAAAATCCAAAAATTTAAACGCATGCGCATTTTCAAAAACTGAATAATTATGAAAAAAAAAAGTTAAATGTTAATTATGATGATATTTTGTTAAGAGTTAAATCTATAATTAACGACCATCATTAAAGTCAATCATAGATAATATAGTAAGCTCGCCAAACCGAGTAATAGATAATCGAAATCCAATAGACTTATGAAAGAGAAGAATTCAGTTATGTATTTTAATGAATTCATCCCTCACTATCTGGAGTAATGAAGTATTCGATTAAAATACTTGAATTACTGTAGAAAACAACTTTTCAATATTCATAACTAAGCCAACGGGCCAATATTTATCTATTGTGGAACTGTAAACCGCCATTATCAATTCTCGTCAGGCAGATTTTATTTATTTCTAACTAGCTGTTGCGGGATACAATTAAATTTGATACTAAAACCTTCCTCGAGAACCACTCTTATCCGTTGGTGAAAATCTGTGCAGTCGTGTTTGAGTTTTTCTCAAACAGACAGACAGACCGACGCGGTGGAGTACTTTGTTTTATAATAATAGATACTAGCTTCTGCCAGCGGCTTCGCCCGCGTGAAGTTTCATAATTGACCCATGGGATGTACTACCGGGATAAAAAGTACCCTATGTGTTAATCCAGGTTGTAAACCATCTGTGTGCAAAATTTCATCCAAATCCGTTCAGTAGTTTTTGCGTGAAAGAGTAACAAACATACATCCATCCTCACAAACTTTTGCATTTATAATATTAGTAGGATAGGATAGTAGGATAGGATAGGAAGTAGGATAGCACATTATGTAGTGATAGAAAAACTTGAATCGTAACGAATTGTGGCCCAAAAAATTTTTGGATCACTTCTGAAGCCAGATCCGTGTAACATAATATTGTGTATTAATATTATTCAGGCTGTTTAAATATACTGTTACACTGACCTGAAAACTGAAACTAAAATAGACTTAGTAATCAAAGCTATTCAGGTCACTTCTTCACTTCTATATTCCATCGTTTTCTGGACATGGCTGTGTCGTGACAGAAAAGTAATTTTCCTTAAAACGGAAAACCGATTCACGAGACATGAAACATCAGATAACTCTATAATAAAGTTTCTTCTTTCATCTTTACCCGATCCCAATATAAAAAGAATGGCACATAACCCAGTTTGTATCACACTTCCTTCACGATTAACTTAGCAATATAACAAATTTACCCACATCTTTCAGCTATGTTTATCTAAAGGGATATTCCCAAAATTGCTAAAAAAGTCTGTGGTCACACCTATTTTCAAGTCTGGCGACAAAATGAGTGTGAATAACTACAGACCCATTTCAGTACTAACGGGTCTATCAAAAATTTTGGAAAAGATCATAAACAGTAGACTAGTAAAATATCTGGAAGATAACAAGCTTCTTTCAGACAATCAATTTGGGTTTAGGCCCAAAAAATCTACTAGCCAAGCAGTAAACAAATTGATCAATTACGTTTCTACAAATCTAGACAGGGGTATGTATACAGTGGGTATTTTTCTAGACCTTGCTAAGGCATTTGACACTATTTCTTGCACTAGTCTTTTGCAGAAGCTTGAAACTCTTGGAATAAGAGGAGCGCAGCTTTTACTTTTATCTGATTATCTTAGTGATCGACAGCAATGTGTAAAAATTGAATCCGAATACAAGTTCTGATCTTACTAATACTCGTTTTGGAATTCCACAAGGCAGTATATTAGGGCCAACATTATTTTTAATCTACATTAATGACCTGTGCAGCCTCCCACTCAAAAATGGTGTTGTAATGTCTTATGCAGATGATACTGCTCTGTTGTTTGCAGCTAAATCAAGAGCAGAGGTCTATGAACATTGAACATGCTCAGAATGGTTTCAATACCGTATCTAATTGGCTCCAAAATAATTTTCTAACACTGAATGCTGATAAAACAAAATACATTTCATTTACAATGAGAAATACTAACACACCGCTTACTAACCTAATCATTAACGCGCATACCTGTAGCACGTACGCTGACACTGCATGTTCTTGCCCTACTTTAGAAAAAGCTGACCATTTGAAATATCTTGGTGTCACAATTGACTCCAATTTAAATTTCCGTAAACATATCGAGTTACTGTGCACTAGAGTTCGCAAACTAATATATGTTTTTAAGTATTTACGTAATGTAGCCGAGTATAAATTAATAAAACAGGTTTATTTAGCTTTGTGTCAGTCTATTCTAACGTATTGCATAACGTCCTGGGGTGGCGCGGGTAATTCAATTCTTCTCCCTCTAGAACGTGCTCAAAGAGCAATTCTAAAGGTCGCTACCTTTCGTCCGTTTAGATTTCCGACACATCTGCTCTACAAAACATGTAATGTGCTCACAGTTCGGCAATTATCTATTCTTCACATTATACTCCAGCAGCACTCTATCCTTCACTATGACCCAGTTCCTTCCGATAGGAGAAGGAAGGACCTGGTTTGCTCAAAGCCTCAAACTAAACATGCTTTTGCTAGTCGATTCTATGTGTTTTTAGGACCTTTTCTGTATAATAGACTGAACAAGAAACTAAACTTCTATTGTCTAAGTTATAAGAAATGTAGTCTTGTAATATCAGATTATTTAGCGACACTTAATTACACAGACACGGAAAAACTTCTAGAAGTCCTAGTTTGATTATGTTAAGCCACACACACAGATGTACACATCTCCTAAAATTAGTTGTAATGTTTATTGTTTTTGTACTAGATTTATTTTTGTTGTAATTGTTATTACCTAGATTGATTTTATTTTGAAAACTTTTACTGTCCTAATTAAATTTTGCAATGGAAAGTGAAACACAGGTTTAAATAAACCTAGATCAGGTATGTCGCTACCTATCATTTGTATTTGACAATTTCGTTACCAGCAACGGCAGCAACTGTTATATATATTGTAATTGTAGTTTAATTATAAGCACTAATTATACAATTGTTAAAAATAACTCTACTGCACTTAAATGTATACTTTTGTAATACCTTCTTTTTAAATAAATTATTCTTATTCTAATTATTCTTATTCTTAAATTCTCTCAAACATTTGCCATGTTTCCCGAATCGTAACAACTTGTTACAATCCGTTTGATGTCACAAAAATTTAAATAACATGCTAGGATTATATACACGTGTTAAGATCACGTATACTAGTTTTTAACCGACTTCTAAAAAAGGAGGAGATTCTTAATTCGGATATTTCTATTTTTTTTAATGTTTCCAAATGGTCCCATAGTCCACCAAGTCGGGATCTGATGATGGAATCTTGGCGAAATCGAGGGAACTCTTCAAATTTTATAGGAAAACGTACAGCGATTATGGTATTATCTACAACAAGTGAAGCATTTGCGTTTGACAAGAACCGTTCTACCGTCAGATCTGATGATGAAGCCAAGAGTCAGGTACCGGAACTCCATAATGAGACAATGTATCGTAATCGTGTTTGGGCTTGTTGTTATTGTAACGTTATGCACTTTCCATGTCTACATGTCTACCAAGCACAATCATGTGAACCACTAAAAAGTGAAAAATAAAAACTTTTTTTGTAAAAGATAGCCGACTTCAAAAAAAAAAAAAAAACAAAAAAGAGAAAAATAACTTTAGCTTCTGAAGTCGGTGACAAAAAAAATAAATCAATCAGATAAAAGTCACCGACTTCAGAAGCTAACGTTATTCTTCCCTTTTTTGTTTTTTTTTTTTATAGGATATTTTTACTTATTGGATTGGAATACCGATCAGAGCTACTGCAGTCAAATCGTGTTAATCGTTATTCTGGGATTCCGACGAAATTCAAAACTTTGCCTTTTTTTTTTCCAATTTTTGCCTGTGGTGGATAATAGGTTGATGGTCTTTTTGTATGGGATAAGCCCGCCACATTATTTCTGAAACTCCTAAAAGCAGTTGCGACTATCAGAAAACCACTGAGACAATGAAGACTGTCTTGGATTTCGCAACGAAATTAATCAGAAAGTCTACCGGATGAGTAGGAAAAAACCGTAATTTACACCAAACAAAAAAAAATTGTTATCTTACAGACAATACTATGGTCAATCGTCCACGATGCTTTCCTAAAGTAACATTTTTCAAACTAAAATCACTCATGTCAAAATCTCACAGCACTAGTATTTCAATAGGAGTTTCGTACATGATGTGACTCAAAAACGCGTTATTAGGTGGCGAGTTTGTAATTTTTGTGTTTAGAGCAGCATCGCGAACGAATAAGCTAACAGAATTTCCTTACCATAGGCACCGGCCACAGGGAAAACGTTTGAAATTTTCATAATTCATCATCCACTGTTATAATATTGAATTAAAGAACTAAATTAAACAAGTGACACAAATATTTTCATCAGTGCTGTAACTATTCTGAGCAAAATATGAGAAAAAATGATTTGAATGGCAATGGCATCAATATCGCCTGCCCATCTCACCGTCGTTTGAAATTGTCATACCTGAACCTGTTACTTCACTAAACCATAACATTATACTAGAGAAGATTCTAATCTCCTAAATCTTAGCTAGCTAGCTAACATCCCTTTTAAAACGTTTTTACAAAGAACTTTACTATTACGAAAAAAGAATTTTGTGCAACGCGAATTTACGTCCTTCTTTTGAAACATTATTTTTTTGTAGCTAATATAACAGAGCGGCTCCCATATTAATCGTATAATATTCTAACAGTGTTGTAATAAAAGATTTATAGTCAAAGGGATCGGGAAATATGGCTTCCTTATTATTTTTGGGGAAATTCGAGAGGAATGACGGTTACTCCATAAGTTGAACGATTTATTGATCCCATCGGGCTTGTGAGGACCGTATGATGGTGGAGCTTGTAAAATTGTGTACTTTTTATGTTGATGATAAGATTAAAATACGTACAACCGACCGCGTGGTAGAGGAAACACTTTTACGTCGAGCTAACCTAACTTAGTACAAGAGCGTACAGTGTGTCTCAAAAATATTTATTCATCTACAAAGATTCATATTTTGAATGTGTACAATAGTTTTGAACAGTGTTTTCAGCTTTCACGATTTATAACGGAACTTTTAAACCCTTTTTTATTATTTTCTTACTTAGGTCGAATATTCCACCAATCGACCACACTAAGGTTGGTGAAGCCAGCAAAAAGCTGTGGCTCCTTAAATATCCCCCTCCGGCTCACTATGTTGAGCCTGCAGAAAAACTCCCCGCGGGTCACCAACTGCCATGGCCCACCTGGAAGACTCTAAATCGACTTAGAAGCCAAGTGGGCCGCTGCAGGTTCAACTTGGTCCGGTGGGGGTATTCTGATAAAGCTGAGTGCGACTGCGGAGCCTTGTCTCAAACCATGGCCCACCTCCTGACATGCTCTTTGTGCAACTCCACCTGCACTCTAAGGGACCTGTCCGAAGCCACCACCAGCGCCGTTGACGTGGCTGAGTTCTGGTCATGAGTGAGAATCATCGACACGAAGAAGAAGGAACTATCACTTACATGTTAACTTCTGTGATTTTCAATTATTGTTGTCTACAATCTTTATCCAATTACTTTATATCAATTTGTAGCCACGAAATATAATTATAACACATTGGGAACTTAAATGTATAGCTAAAAATTGATCCAGTATTATGAAACACAATTATTGCAATTGCATTCTAGTGGCTTCTGACTTGACTGACGTTTTGTGACTACTGGCTCACGGCCCACTGTGGTAATGGTTGCACTTATTACACATTTACTTGATCGCTATTAAGATCACGAAAGACACAGGTATTCATTTATTAAGAAATCAATGTCTAGACAAAACAAGGCATTTTAGTTTTTAATTATCTACGTTTTGTAATCATAAACCTTTCTTTTTAAAAAGGTCGCTAGAGTCCATACCACTTGATTTTATCTTTTTGCAAATAAGTCTGTTATTTTATAGCCAGTTTACCAAGTTGACCAAGTGATAATTAAAATCAGAAAAATGGAAGAAGTGGAGGGAGGTTTTCGCCCAAGAGAAAAAAAAAACAGAAAGTTTGCACAATGGGTTTTTTTATCTATAGGTACATTGATAATAAGTAAGATCTTCTACGCAAACTTTAACCCTTATTAAATTACCCCTTTGTACTAAAAGATATGTCATGTTTAAAATTGAAGTCTAGCAGTTTAGGCCGTGTGTTATTATCAGTCCATATCTGTAATGATTTTTTTTGGTTTTAAATTTATGTCGATTGTGAAAAAAATAAAATGGAAACATACTGAACATAATAAAAGCTGCAAGACATGTGTTTTATGTTAATCGCCGTTGAAAAATGAACCTTATAAACTTGCTAGCACCTGAAAAACAATCTGAGACCCGAACCGGATGCCGCAAGCGACAACCGCACCTCCATTAGACTGTTTTTAGTGCTTATATTAGCTCGAAAGTGCCGCTAACAGACAGTTTGCTAGCACGTTTAGATATTTACTTTATGCGGTTTGAAATAAAATAAAGTTTGCATAAACGGTTTATGATGTCTAAAAGGTTGATGACCGTGATTTTAATGTATGCTAGAATAGTATTGTCATTTTATTACTTTAATCTACAGGCATCAAACTACTTGCCTTTAGCAGTTATTTTATTTGAACTAAAGAAATTGTTAAAATCAAAATGAACTTTACTTCTATGGCAATAAAGTTGATGGGTGTTTTAATACTTTGCTTGGGCTACTCGTATTATCAAGAAGCAAGAAGTATTTTCACATTTCACAGAAAGGACTGTTTTTATAACTCAAACGCTGATTCCTATAAATATAAATCTTTGAACTAACTTTTCTGCAGTTCGTTCTTGAATATTAAGCACTTCTCTATGCAACGAATAATTCTAAAATATTCAGGCAAATTTTTCAAAGACTCCTAAAAAAATAAGTCACCGTTTTGAACCTAGTACCGAAAACAGGTTCTCCGTATCATTTGAGCAAGAATTTCCAAGAATTCAACCATAAGTTTTAGCAACAGATCGTCCTGATACTGCGGTATCCATGAATAATCCATTTTCTAGGACAAACGGCCGGCCGCGCGTATCACTGACCCGATCTGTGTTATTGCTCAAACGACTTCAAATGGAACTGATAACTTCTATTTTCGCGTTCAATCTTTTTTGAGGGGAGATTTCTTTTTGTCCTGTTTTTGCCGCGGAAATCGTGGTCGTAGCGTCGTTTGATGTTCAACGTTTGGTTTTTATGGATCATTTGTAATGATAATATTTTTATGACGTTCCTCGAGGTTTCTTTGAGGTGAAAGGATAACATGGTAATATGTTTGTTTCTTACCTTTTTTTACTAGCTTTTCCTGGTAAAACGTTTTTTTCTGGTTAATGGTCTTGCTTTAAAATGTGTTTGCATTATTTCGTAATTTAGAATAACTGATTTTCTTATTGTTTTTAATGTTTAACATAAAGTGGAAATTACGTTTTTTTTTTATCCTTCCGCTGTACTTTCTGATTAATTTCAATGCGGGATCCAAGACAGCTAAATTCATTCTCTGGGACATCATTCAGCTTTATTGTCTCGGCGCTTTTCTGGTGGTTGCCACTGTTGATTCTGGCTTTCAAGAGTACAACAGTGGTTTGGGAATAGTGTGGCGGGCCTGTCCCATTAAAAAAAATGTGGAACGTTATAATTTCTTTAAAAAAGTAAGTGGGTTAAACTTAAACCTCACGGCATTAATCAAAATTGTTCTGATTTGTGAACAGTATTGCGGTGAATATTTCAAGAAAGTAAATTATTTACGATCATTGAATCATTGTGAAAGCTGCTAAGTTAAGTCATATCCAGTATTAGGTCATTGTGAAAATTTAAATCTATTAACCACTAAGAGAACAGGGCTCTTCAAACACCATAGAACTCAGGCCACACCTTAACCAAAACAAACATCACGCAAAGCCATCACCAAAACTTTAAACACGTGGTCTTGTTGACAGAGAGCAAGTATTTCGCGACCTATCGTCTTGGTTAGGAAGTGAGGTAATTCGAAAAAAAGAGTCCAACTTACTTGAAAAAGTAACTCCCATTGCTATACCCGAAAAAAGGCACAGTGTACGTCAACATCCAGATGTTGCCACCGCCGCAGTCATAGTAAGGTTTCGACCACTTGCCGTCTTCGTACGTCACTGACAGGATCTCGTCAGGTTCTCTGTCAGTGTGGGCTGTGTCATTGTAGGTGTATGTGTTGTAACCTGGAAGAGAAGGTGGCTTTAGAACAAAGACATTAAAACATTTACGAGTAATAGACGGGACAAGACTTAGGGCCAGTTTCACCGGTTGCGGATAAAGTGTCGGTTAGCCTATTAGGAACTTATCTGCCAGATAAACTAACTTTTTTAGTTTCACAGGTGTCGGATAGCAATATCTGGTAGATAAAGTATTAAGTTATAACCAGCCTTTAAGTGGTAGATAGTATTAACTATCAGATAACTAACCGACACTTTATCCGGAACCGGTGAAACTGGCCCTAAGGAAATTGTAATCCAGATACTTGTTACTGCATAGTAACAAATTGTTCTGCCCAGTGTCATACACCCGCTTGTCAAATAGCATTCGTGTGGCAAAATTGAAAATGTTCGGGATGAAAATGTTGTATGACATCATTTCCAATTTCCAGTCTATATCTAATTCTTATAAATCTCTGTGCTTTAGAACGTGGAAAACGCGAAAATAACTCAAGTTTTAAGGCAAACATTGGTTTTGAAAATAACGGCATTGTTATGGGTAACGAGCGACTGCAATCAGTCACTTTATATTATGGGAATGTTTCGTGAAATGAATTTGGGCCGTGGTCCAGTTCATGTGAAGGGGTTATCTGCCCTTCAAAGTCAATATTACCTAAAACATGTTGTGGTATTAGATTGAAACTACCATGTTCAATAGAAATATTACCAAACCTAATCGAAATTTTGCGGGAAAAATCTGGATAAGGGAATTAGAATATTGAAGTGTCACAGAAGAAAGGGGTGGTTTATACCCAGTAGTGTTTGATTCCAGTCTGATATGTTGATGATGATGAATCGTAATTTTATCGGCGCCTGTAAATAGCACCTATAGTTTCAGTAAAGTATGCTATGTCTTATTGGCTGGTGGTAAGCTGCTTAACGTCAAAAAAGTTGACAGTACCAACTACCTCGAACAAGGCAAAGTAACAGCTTTCTACTAATAACATTTTACACCTGAAAAAAATAGCAGTCAATAGGCTTTTTGGTAAGCGAACACAAATTAAATTTCTTAGAATTGCTTAGCAGGTGCCGTTAACTTTTACACGTTAAATGGCCGGTGTTGTCGATCAATATTTGTTCATACCGAATAAAAACATGCTTTGCACCTTTTTTTCCTGGAACAAGAATAAATAACAGACAGGAGAAAGACAGGTGACACGTGAAATAGTCAGGTCAATGATAACGGAGATTAAAATGTAATTTATTCGACTTCGCGTCATGCGGTATTGAATAGCTTTAAATCCTTTGCAGGTGAAAAAAAGTGTATGAAAATGTTGATACATTTTTGGCGATCCCAGTTGGTGCCGTGAAAATGTATAAAAATATATTTTTGTATTCACATTTTTTTTATTTATAACGTTTATTTCATGTGTTTAACAATTTTCTTAAATACTAGTGTTAGTAGACATACCTACACAAATATAATGATTTAATTATATGTGGAGTTTCATCCAATGTCGCAGTATTGGAGACTCCCATCTACCTTCGAATAAACTCAAATAATACAATCATGGGCACTATTTTAATAATATTATGTATATGTCGTAGGATAATTTGATACTTCGAATCTTCGCGGAAATCCTAGGGGTTTTGCGAAAACGCGGATAATTAGACATAGGCGAAAAATTATCAAATCTTACTGGACAAAGTCAGGATTTTTGCGAAAATACTCGTTACTATAGTAAGATTTGATGTGCTCAACACTGATTGGCTACAATTTTGCTGGCTGACTTCTAATTGGTTCCTAGTTTGAGACGTCAACCAATCAGAGACGATCTCTTATTGAACGCGCTGACCGACCAATCAGCGTTCTTATTTCATAACAGCCAGCGTTTCGTTTCGCAATATTGCTATAATAACGAGTATTTTCGCAAAAATC
This sequence comes from Xestia c-nigrum, assembly GCA_916618015.1. NCBI lineage: Eukaryota > Metazoa > Arthropoda > Insecta > Lepidoptera > Noctuidae > Xestia > Xestia c-nigrum. The sequence goes on along the minus strand of OU745245.1, from coordinate 2,411,635 downwards.
CTGACTTTGTCCAGTAAGATTTGATAATTTTTCGCCTATGTCTAATTATCCGCGTTTTCGCAAAACCCCTAGGATTTCCGCGAAGATTCGAAGTATCAAATTATCCTACGACATATACATAACATCAGAGGCAAAATCGGATGACGGCGGGCGACGGCGGGCGGCGGCGAGAGGTGCGGCGTGCGACGTGCGGGACGCGGGCCACGAGCCCACTTCGCTACCGATCTCTGAAGACGACGCGCGCGCATTTTTCTTACGTTTACCAACATCATTTTTGTACCTATTTTGGATTATACTACTTTTAAATTACAGTCCACTGCTTATTGAGTTAAGTCCTTAACTAGGTCCCTAACACCAACCATCTTGTTTTTTTTTTAAATATACCATTCATGTCGATATTTAATTGTCTATCCAATGCAGTGGTACAACAATTAAAAAAAAGCAAAAAAAAACGATGAACGACGCTTGTCGCGGATTCGATTCCCAGTAGGAGAAAAGTTATTCAGTTGGTGTATAATATGTCAACGTCACGTTGTAAAAAGCGTTAAATAGTAATATAACGAGCAAGATTGTATACTCCCGGATTGTATATTGCTAATAATTTAAAATAATTTTTAGATTATGATCTATCGAAGTGAAACCGTAATATTGCAGTTAGTACTGGGTAGTACGATACCTCTTGGTAACACTGGTTATTGCTGGTACCTGTAGTAACTGTCAAAGATTTACAAATGACAGCCGGGACCAACAGGGTAACGTGCTTTCCGAGGCACGCATATGGAAGAGTGCTCAGGGTCACTCAGCCACAGACCAACCATGGCAAGCAAGCTGTGCTGGCTAAGGCAACCTAAAGATCGACCCGAGTGGCTGTTATTATATAGCCACGAGTTCCTCTCTTTCTGTTGACTGTACCCAGTTTCCATGAAATATATAATGTAGTGCTTTATTTGTTCATACTGTTTTTACATAAATATATTTCCCGGGCATTATTTATTCATATTGTTTTAACATAAGTATATTTCCAGTTTTGCCTTCGTATGATATTTTCCGGTCACGAGTGAAGGAAACTGCTCAAAATGACGGATCAAATCAAATGTGTTTATAAATAATTCGATATGTTTTTTTCGAAAGTCGTACAGATTCTTATCGTGTTTCTCTACGAATTTGTTATAACTTGGTTCTACCTCATTGATACTGGGTTCTTAATTTATTTTATCGGTACAAATTCTTTGTTTATCTCTTGTCAGCAGGAGCTAGATAGCTTTATGCCGCCGTAAAAAGCTTAGCCAGTCAGCGTCAATGACTTAGACTTGTTTTTAAGAGCGCCTTGAAAGTTTTTAGGACCGTGATTCAAAGCTTTTGAATAATCCCTCGACAATCATTAATTTGAAATCCAAACTCACGAAATCAAGGGATTTGTATGTAGTTGTATAATACTATATGTTTTTACCTCTACAATACGTCATAATTTTATACCTAGTTAACCGCAGTTAACCGCCGCCGCCAAGGTCACTGACGTAGCCCGAAGAATTGCCATGAGCAGGGCACATTGCTCGCAGAACGGATGGCCGATGGGGCCGAAAAGTTCTAGAGTGGCGAGACGCAAGGGACCGGCCAATGTGTGGACTAGGGGGAGGCCTATGTGTAGCAGTGGACATCATTCGGCTGAAATGATGAACCGCAGTTGGCTGAAATATTAACCGCTGTTGGCTGTTATTGCAGCCAAAATGCACCAAACGCACCTGCCTTCAAAAAATGCTTTAAAAAATCGACTAAACTTGCTTTGACTGACAGTAAGGGCCTTTTCACACTAGCGAGTTGCTAGCGAGTGGAAATCGGGAACTCGACGCGAGTTCGAAACGTGTACGCGGCAAAAACGCAACTCGCGAGTATGATAAGGCTCTAAGGCCCGTATTACAGAACATCGCTCAATACTCAAGCATTACTTAAAACTAGATTCAAGCCATTTGATTGGTTGAAACTAGTTTTAAGCAACGCTTGAGTTTTGAGCGATGTTCTGTAATACGGGCCTAAGTCGCACAGTGAATAGTTTGTGCGTCAAGTCCTAATAATCAGTGAGTCGAGAAACTGAGAGTAAGGTATTCTCGCTGGAATGAAAGCAAGCCCATTGGTTGTCTTTACACTGAAAATTACCTGTCCTATCAACTCAAACTCAAACTCAAACCCAAATTCTTTATTGCATTCATGTGTACATTCAGTTGTTACATATTACGTAAGGAAGTTCCAACATGAAACCCGTTTAGGGCACGGCAACATAATAGATTGGACAAAACAAGCATCCTCATTGTTAGTAATCAATATTTTGAAATTCATGTCAAAGACGCAATGAAAATGTGTGGTCCATAAATACGTTTATGCATCAAACAGTTTTTCATAGAAGAATATGACTATAGGTATTGAGAAAGGAATAATAGGCGCAAAAACTTCAGGAATATTGGCAGAAACAAAATATACATAAACAAACAAAACAAATTATGCCAAAGGGACCACAGCTCAGCACAAAATAAGGAGGTCGGGGAATAATGTGGTGGAACAGGATGCCATTATTATTATTGGACATTTTTAATTATTTCCGCGTTCGACAAAGGACTTTTATGTTTTGGAATCTCGTAAGTCGAGGTCACATTTTCAAATAATAAGATTTATTTCTTTTCACGTTTAACACAAAGAAAAAGCCAATATCTCATTCAATACAAAACTGATTTAGGGACATCCTCTTATCCTATTCAAAGATGTCGTAAATGCATACAAAAGAGAATAGCTTATCAGTGAAGTAGATTGAAGTAAAAAAAAGTGGTCTCATAAATAAGTCGAAGAAAGTTGCCGTGAGATAGACCTTTATTTATTTTGGATGGGAAATCATCAAAAGACTTCTCCCACTCTGGCCGGAGCGGGAGGGAGTGTTAGACTTTTACTAACTAAAACCCATCCATGTTCTTTCCTCGCCCTTTACGTTCCGGGGCCATGGTATCTCTTTCGAACAGTCCCGCAACCCCTTAACACCATACCTGAGAGATATTTCTCCACGATATGTTAAGCCAAGTCAAAGGCCTATGGCCAAACTCTGACACCAGGTTAGGCGCTAACCACACGATAATAAAGAAAGATTTCATCGCATAGTGTGACGCTATAACCTATTCCACTAAAGGCACCTGCGAAAAATTTTGATAAGTACCGTATGTGGAATACCTTTTTTTTTTTTTTAGGATGGGAAATCATCAAATGACTTCTCCCACTCTGGGCGGAGCGGGAGGGAGTGTCAGACTCTTACTGACTAAAACCCATCCATGTTCCTTCCTCGCCCTTTATGTTCCGGGGCCGCGGTATCTCTTTCGAACAGGCCCGCAACCCCGGCAGGCTTCGGCCCTTGCGGGCCCCTCCCCTTATGCTGACATCTCTTTGAGGCGCGCGTGGAACACGAACGCGCCGTCGACACGGCCTGTCGTCGTCGCTAGACGGATGGACGGCTAGCTAGCCCATAGCCAACCGTCCACAGGCCCGCATCTACGGTGGCCGGTAGCCATCACGTGGCCCCCGACGCCCGGTGCGTCTCCCGCGGCGGCCGGGAAGAGAGGATCTCTCCCTCTCTCGTTCCGCCACCTCCTTCGCTAGCATGACTGCTTCGCAGAAGGAGGCGACGGCTTCCCATTCCGTCTCGCTCCAGACCATGGATCGAACCAGGGCCGGATGCGAGAGGTCGCCGCCGCCGATCGCCGCTATGAGGACACGGCGGTGCTCCGCCCACGCAGGGCAGACTTCCACCGTGTGCTCCACCGTGTCCTCCGGTCGATCCTCACAGTGGAGACACCCGGGCGTTTCCTCCCGCCCGATTCGGTGCAGGTACCTCCCGAAACATCCGTGTCCGGTGAGGACCTGCGTCAGGCGGAAGGTGAGGACGCCGTGGCGCCTCTCCAGCCACTCCTCAAAGAGGGGACTTACCGCCACTATCGTGGCGTGCCCTGCACAAGGTTGCGACAGTCGCTCTTTCCATGTCGCCATGAGATCGCGCCGGAGGTCCGTCCGCTGAGCGGCAATTTGCCGCGGCAGCGGAGTTTCCCCCCGGCGTAGTACCTCCGCGCGCCACTCATGCAGGCGCGCGAGGACTATCACCTCCAGATCCCATGGCGGCAATCCGCGAGAGATCGTGCGGTACCCCCGGACCATCTTTACGGCCACCACTTTTTGGGGCGCGTTCAGATAGTGAGCGGCACGCCGCTTCAACGAACGCGCCCACACTGGGGCCCCGTAAAGGGCCATGGACCGCACGACCCCCGCGTAGAGCCTGCGGCAGGAGGCGTTTGGCCCCCCAAGGTTGGGCAGGAGCCGCCTGAAGGCAGCCCCGGTCCGTTCCAGCCTGGGGGCCAAACGTCGGAAGTGCTCCACGAAGTTCCACCGGCTGTCGAGAACGAGTCCTAGGTACTTCAACGTCGACTCGACGCCGATAGATACCCCTCCTACCGTCAGTGTGGATCCCGACGGTGGCGCATTCCGAGGCCCTTGAAAGCACATGGCCTCGGACTTGTGCAATGCCACCTCGAGACCCAGTTGCCGGATCCTCTCAACGACTATCGCAACCCCGCGTGTCATAGTTTCGGTCGCCGCCTCGTGCGACCTCCCCTGTGCCAGCACGCTGACACCACTAGGGAGGTCCGCGCGCAGCACCCAGTCGTAACCGATGTTCCACAGGGGCGGTCCCAGAACCGATCCCTCAGGTGCCATTATGTCAGGTGCCGTTAAAGCGAGTGCCCAATGTAGCATACGTCGCTTATTTGAGTGTGACGGGTCTTAAATGAAGTGCATTTTTAATTTAGATAGTGTTGCCTCAAATATAATTGGAATTTTCGTAGGTACCAAATAATTCCAGAATAGAATGGAATCTGATTACATTTTGTTCGTTTCAGTTACCAGTAAGTCTTATCCATACGCATAAAAAGTGTAAGTATGAAATCTATAATCGGTCACAACAAAAGCATCATTTTAATTATGTTCGGTTTTCAGCCTTTCAATGCATTTCACGACACATATCAATCTATAATCGAAAACATTAATGGAAAATTAAAGCCACCGGCAATATTTCAGGGAACCTCATCTGAGTTCTCGTTATGAAAGTATTAAATACGACCCTTAACCCTTTCCCTGTCCCATGAGCCACATATGGTTCAGAGCGATTGTTTAACTATTGTTTCTTTTCGTGGACAGTGAATGTGTTAATAATCAAAGTCCAAATGAAACTCATGTATATACCATGAATGCAGATTGGACTGTTTCTTTCAAAATTGAAAATAAACAAGTAACAAATAGTTCATTTTAATCATCATCATCAGCCTATAATGTTCCCACTACTGGGACACCAGCCTCCGGAATGGGCTATAATCTACCACGCGGGACCAATACAATTGGTAGATGACACGTCTTCGAGTTTTTAGTTCTAGGACATGCCGGTTTCCTCACGATGTTTTCCTTCACCGTTTTGAGAGCAGTGGTGATGAAATAAATTACACAAAATAAGACTTAATGCTCGTAAGTCAGGGCGCCACCTCTGGGCCACCGCTGCTCTGCTCTCTCATTTTGATACATGTCGTAAAAGCTTATTTTAACAGTTGAGGCAGAATTCACGAGTTATGAGACGAGAACTAATGTAATGTTAGTTAACTGTTTAAATAAAATAACAGTAAAAAAAAACTGCCAGTGTGAAATACTTTTCATTTCGAACCTTATGGCGTATGGCGGTGGCGCGGCGCGGCCGGGCGAGGTGATGGAGCGCTAACGGTGTCGGAATAGCGAAGCGCATTCTATTCTAAATCAAGATTCAAGTCCAAATTGTTACGTATTTTCGCCGCCTTGTTCCTACCCTGTGCATGCCACTGCTAACTGCGGGTGCGTGGAGAGCGAGGAAGTGGCGCCTGCGAGACGGTCCTTGCCACGCCGGCGGTGCCTCGCCGTCTCAGTATGTTTTGTGCCACACCTCTTCTGTACATTTTGTGAGTAATATCAAAGAAGTGGCGTCACGTCATCAACTCGCCCGCGCCGCGCCACCGCCACACGCCTCTTATATTTGACCTGCGCCTTATAGCGCGATAAGAGCTAGTTTTCAAGTGTATTGTAAAATATAGAGTTTTACAAACTTGCAATAATACTAAGTGCCACGTTTTTTACGTAACTCAATTTTAAACAATTGAATTTTCCAATATTAGACTTAGGAAATAATGGTTTTAACGTAGATCTAATGTGCCTTTCCGAAACGTTCTTGTTGGAAGGAACTGAAAAAAACTTTCGTCTTAAAGGCTTCATGACGGCAGCATATTATTCGAGAAAAACTTCCAAAAGAGGGGGCGTTATTATTCTTATAAAAAACGATATTGAATTTAAAATTTTAAAGGAAACGCAAAAAATAAGTGAAACATGTGTATTCGAATGCTGTGGTTTGGAACTCATTAAATATGGTATAATAATAATATGTCTCTATAGAACGCCGTCGTCGAATTTGAATATTTTTCTTAATAAACTGGACACTCTTTTGAGAACGCTTTGCCGTAATATAAGAAAGAAAATTATTCTGTGTGGAGATACAAATATAGATACTTTAAAACAATCTAAGGAAAGTAGAGATTATACTAACTTGTTAAATACGTACAACATAAAACATGTTATATTAACGCCTACTCGAGTAACAGAAAACACACAAACTTGTATTGATCACATCGCAACCACTATCGAGAAAGGTGATGCAGTAGTGCACGATCTGGGTTTATCGGATCACTCAGCCCAGTCTTATACCTGGCCTGTTACAAAGAGGAAGCAGCCAGTTCTGAAATGGTGGTATGAACTCAAACGAGATTTTAGTGATGAAAATAAGATTAAGTTTTTAAAATCAATTTCGTGCTTGTCTTTTAACGATGTATTTGAGGAAACCACAACGAACAAAGCATTCGGTAATTTTTTCGACACATTCGTATTATTTTATAAGTTATGTTTCCCTATTGTTCGCGTAAAAGTTACTAATAAAGCACTAAGTAAATTAAATTGGCTTACTAAAGGAATAAAAGTAAGCTGTAAAACTAAAAGTAAATTACACTATAAATTAAAACATAAAAATAATGAACCTCACAAAAACACGTATAAAAACTATTGTAATATATTAAAAACATGCATATCGACGTCACGGAAATATAATAATACAAAGTACATGAATAAAGCTCAAAATAAATGTAAAGCAGCATGGAATCTGATAAAACGACATACTGACACTGATTTGACAGACACATGTATCTCAAAAATTACTATTAATAACGAAGATTATGTAAGTCCTGACTCTATTGCAAATCATTTTAATAATTTTTTTATTAACTCGGTAACTAAAAATAGCCCGGACATTACACATGATTCTAGCATAAATCAAAAATCCATTAAATCAATCGGCAATTCTATATTTCTCTACCCTTTGGATACCAGTGATTTAAAAAAAGTTGTGATGTCTCTAAATGATTCGAAAGCAAGTGGCTATGATGGAATTCGCACTGACATTGTAAAATTATCAGCAAATGTGATTCTGGAACCTCTTTTATATGTTATTAACCTCTCACTAGAACAGGGAATATTTCCGGACATATTAAAGAGATCAGTAGTGAAACCATTGTATAAAAAAGGAGATAAAACACAAATGGACAATTACAGACCCGTTGCACTAATACCTATATTTTCGAAAATTTTTGAGAAAGTATTTCATAATAAATTATCTAACTTTATTGAAAAACACCAAATTATAAAAGAAGAACAAAATGGTTTTCGCAAGAATAGAAGCACATCTTTAGCAGCCTTTCAATTAATTAAATCAATTACGGAGTCAATTGACAGTAAAATTCCTGTTTCAGTGCTTTTTATGGATATGAGTAAAGCGTTCGATCATGTCAGTCATGAACGGTTATTAGAAAAAGTTTCTAAATACGGAATAAGAGGAAAAGCATACGACTGGCTGAAGTCATATTTGACTGATCGAGTACAGGCAGTAGAAATATCTAGTTATAATGATCAATCGAAAATGCGAGAGTCATGTCAGTCTTCGTTTTTGTTAAATAGTTTCGGCGTGCCTCAAGGCAGTATCTTGGGTCCGCCACTGTTCTTGCTCTACATTAATGATTTTGTAAATATCTTGAATCATAAATGTGTATTATTTGCGGACGATACCACTATTATATTAAAAGGCACCGATAAAAATACTTATGAGCAGGAAATAAACACGGCTCTCCAAACGTCCATAGAGTGGCTTGAGGCTAATAACTTAAAGGTCAATATTAGCAAAACAAAATTTATGCAATTTCATACTTACCGAACGAAACCGTTGAATCTAAATATAATGTATAAAGGGAACGCCTTGACAGAAACTGACACAGTTAAATTCCTTGGAATATCCTTGGATAAATTTTGCGCTTGGAAGCGCCATGTCAATGACATTTGCGGTAGGATGAATAGGTTTGTCTACCCTCTGAGGCGTATTAGCTGCGAGATATCTAGAAACGCTGCAATTACCGCATATCACGGCTATATATCCTCCATTTTGCGATATGGTATCATTCTCTGGGGTCGCTGTGTGGAAATTGAGCAGGCATTTATAATGCAAAAAAAGTGTTTAAGGACTATATTTGGGTTGAAGCAAATAGATTCTTGTCGCCCATTCTTTAGGAAATATAAGATACTTACTTTACCGTGCATTTATATCTTGGAATCCTGTATATTTGTTTACAAGCATAAGAATCTTTTTCAACAAGCGACAAGCTACTATGCCCCTCGATCTCATAATGCCAACAAGTTATATAAACCCAAGACGAATCTCACACTAACATCGAACAACAGTTATATAATGTGTATAAAATTGTATAACAAAATTCCAAGCTCCGTAACGACTCTCCCATTTTTTAAATTTAAGCGTATTCTTACAAAAATCTTAATAGATAAATGTTTTTATAGTGTACTTGAATTCCTCGATTATAAATTGTAAATCCTGAATTATAATTATAAATATTCATTATTTTGATTTATTTTTTTAATTTAATACAATTACAATTGAATTTTTGACATTGGGTGTAGTCTGAATTTGATTTTATATTAAGTATGTTTCGTGTAATTTTTATTACGAATTTTTATGAAATTTAAATTGACAATTTGATTGTGTATGGTATTATTTTGATTGTGCGTTTAATTCTAATTTGTATTTAAACTTGACTCTGTTTTTAATTTTTAATTTTGATTTTGTAGTTAATTTTTATTCGGTATTTAATTTTGGTTTGCATTTGATTTTGATTTTGTATTTATTATTTGTTTTGTTTTGATGATTTTAAGTCTAATTAATCTGGATTCAACTTCAATTAATCTAGTTACATCTATTATTTTATGGGGCATGCGGTGCTAACCTGTAAGAAATTGTTATACTAACCTCTGATTTAAGAATCTTATTATATAACGTAACAGTATAAACAGTTGTTGGTTGGCCTGAAGTATATAAATAAAATAAGTAATTTCTATTGTTAATAATTATGTATGTAAAATTTGCACGCCGAAATTAATGGCAGAATAAGAGAAAAATACTTTTATCTGTAAGACCCTCCTGTACCTTATTTACGCAAATAAATGATTTTGATTTGATTTGATTTGATTTGAATATAACCCCCACAAATAAAAAAAAAATACATTTGTTACAACAACACAACAACAACAATACATAATTAATATTTTAAGCACTGTGTCACGTTGTCGGATAAAACAACGTAAATGTAAAAAATAAAATTGACGTCGTGACAGACACTACCCACGAATTTCAATTTGGTTACTACACTGATAAATGAACGCACTAGACCTTTCGATAACACTCGGAGCGATAAAATTAAACGTAAAATAACATTATATTCTCCTGTTTTCAATTTTGTTTGTACACCTACTGAAAATTGTTTGGGAAACAAATACACCTACTTGTGTGGATTTTGAGTTTGCTTTTTGTGGAAAAACATCAAATTATTGAAGTGAATTGTATTATTGTTCTTTTTGTGGAACTGTAAATACAATTTATTAAAACATCTACAGGTATGGTAGTTTTTATAGTGCGTCACAAATAAATAATACTCGTACCACTAATACTAAACCGTGTTTTTTAGTCATCTTACAACGTCCGCCTACTTCTGTGTCCAATGAGTACAGTCAAGAACACCAATATGTATACACTTTCTTTAATATAGAAGCTATTTTCGCGGGAAATAACGATTATAACTGGGGGATAGGATCTTTCTCATAAAATATGACTTCCAGAAGACTATGAATTTTAATCAGAACAGTAGGAGAAAAACACTTTAAAAAAATCTTTAATAAACTTATATTGTCACTTACGGGATATCTTCCGTGATTATTTGTTATGTTGAGCTCCCGATATTTCGACGCTGTTGCAAGCGCCATGATCGCGGTTTGTCTGCTCGTAACAATTTAATTTCCATCCACCCGCATACTCCAGTCAACCCGCGATCATGGCGCTTGCAACAGCGTCGAAATATCGGGAGCTCAACAATATACTCGTAAGTTTAGTTTTAAACCGTGAAAGCCTAAAACAGTGTTTAAAATCTTTAATGTTTACATATTGGTGCTCGTGACTGTACATACCAAACATTAATTAAAAAAAAAAATATTTTTGAGATTTGAAAAATGAAAATGGCACACGACTTAATTGAAACACCCTTTTTTTTTTTTTTTTTTTTTTTAGGATGGGAAATCATCAAATGACTTCTCCCACTCTGGGCGGAGCGGGAGGGAGTGTCAGACTCTTACTGACTAAAACCCATCCATGTCCCTTCCTCGCCCTTTATGTTCCGGGGCCGCGGTATCTCTTTCGAACAGGCCCGCAACCCCGGCAGGCTTCGGCCCTTGCGGGCCCCTCCCCTTATGCTGACATCTCTTTGAGGCGCGCGTGGAACACGAACGCGCCGTCGACACGGCCTGTCGTCGTCGTTAGACGGACGGACGGCTAGCTAGCCCATAGCCAACCGTCCACAGGCCCGCATCTACGGTGGCCGGTAGCCACCACGTGGCCCCCGACGCCCGTTGCGTCTCCCGCGGCGGCCGGGAAGAGAGGATCTCTCCCTCTCTCGTTCCGCCACCTCCTTCGCTAACATGACTGCTTCGCAGAAGGAGGCGACGGCTTCCCATTCCGTCTCGCTCCGGACCATGGATTGAACCAGGGCCGGACGCGAGAGGTCGCCGCCGCCGATCGCCGCCACGAGGACACGGCGGAGCTCCGCCCACGCAGGGCAGACTTCCACCGTGTGCTCCACCGTGTCCTCCGGTCGATCCTCGCAGTGGAGACACCCGGGCGATTCCTCCCGCCCGATTCGGTGCAGGTACCTCCCGAAACATCCGTGTCCGGTGAGGACCTGCGTCAGGCGGAAGGTGAGGACGCCGTGGCGCCTCTCCAGCCACTCCTCAAAGAGGGGACTTACCGCCACTGGGTTGCGACAGTCGCTCTCTCCATGTCGCCATGAGATCGCGCCGGAGGTCAGTCCGCTGAGCGGCCATTTGCCGCGGCAGCGGAGTTTCCCCCCGGCGTAGTACCTCCGCGCGCCACTCATGCAGGCGCGCGAGGACTATCGCCTCCAGATCCCACGGCGGCAATCCGGCAAGCAGGCCCGCCGCCTCGCGAGAGATCGTGCGGTACCCACGGACCATCTTTACGGCCAACACTTTTTGGGGCGCGTTCAGATAGTGAGCGGCACGCCGCAATTGAAACACCCTGATGTGAGCATTGAACTACTTGACTCGTGCGCTGGGTAGGTATGTTCTAGAGTTGACACGTAAACTAACAGGATGTTTCATAATTCTAACGCACTACTCGTATTTGTTTTTCTTTTTACGTGTAAAAAAAAAATTCGTCTTATTTAGAAAATAAAATTAACGGCAAAATAGAAATAATCACGCCTATCTATACACGGTTATTTAAAGTCGGATACACTGAGTGAGGCCCCTTTGTAAGATGATTATTTGTCATGGCGTATATTATTACCAGGAATACCCAACCACAGTTGCATACAATTTAGTACCGGCCCTAATTAACATTTATGGAGATCAAATGATCGTAGTTGAATAAACGCCTTCGCTTTGCTGTCGCGGTACCTCCAATACTTCAGTCTCCCCGTGACCATGGCCGGTGCAATCCGGTCAAAACATCAGGCTTAAATTAAAGGTAAAGTTCGCGATAAATTCCCGTTTCCATACCTGTTTAATCTATTATTAGTGCCCTAATTTAATGTAGTCTCCCAAATATTAACACCTGTATGTGTTGCAATAAGTTATCCTTACGAGAAAAATCCATCTAATAATAATGACATAGTCACATGGTCAAACAGTTCACATAACTGTATTGAGTGTCCAATAAGGCCGATTTTGAGCGTTTGAGGGCTATGTAATTATTTTGCTACACTCGGGCATCGACCCGCGATGAATCGACTAAAGTTCAATAAAATAACATTATGTACCTTTTTGACATCAATCGATATGTTCAATCATATATATCAAATCTCTCTAACAAACATGATAAATTCATTAAATTAAATGAAAGGAAAACCATGAATAAAAATGCTATCTTGTTGAATTTATCTCATTGAATTTATACCTAATTGAACTTTAGATTTCATGATTTTCCTTTCATTTAATTTATCATGTTTCTTAGAGAGATTTGATCCAAATGATTGGCCCTATCGATTTTTCGAACTTTAGTCGGTTTGATTCACGAGTGTGGCAAGCTATTGTTTTTTTAATACGTGAATGCAGATTTGTTTCTTTAAAAAAAAAAAGAGGAATTTTTCCTTCGAGTGCAATTTGCTATCTCCAGTATTTCGAGTACTTTCCCTCCAGATGGCATTGAAAAATTCCACCCTGATACTTATAATATTTAATTCTGTCTAGGTATTTTGATTTGTTTGAATTTTTTCGATAATTTCATGATATCGATTGATTCCAGATTTAGAATAACTCGTTTCCAAACTCATATACAAAAGAAAAAGAAAATGTAAAGGAAAGATCGCAAGTAGGAGCTCAGACAGCAAAAAAATACTATTCCCTTGACTTTGTTAAGTTTCAATCGTCTGTTAGAAGTTGTACGGAGAAATACACAGTCGGGTTGTTTCCCTTTAGTCCTAGAAAAACATTGTCCTACTCGTAATTTAAGAAAACTTTAGCACAACGGAATAAATCCGAGCCAACAAACGTATCTTTTCTGAGATTTTGGGAGGTAAATCTGAAAACGTGGTCGGTCGCAAGGAAAATCTTTTTATCGTATTATATTTAAAAAACGGTGTCTTGTAATATTTTAGATCTTTGACAAAAAAAGATATAAGCAAAAAAAAAATCGATGAATGGTCACAGATATCTCTTAAAAAAAACTCATCGAATTTAAAAATTTTATGCTGGCAACATAACAATATTATACAATTTTAACAGTTTTTTAGCCATACACAACAGAAAAAACGACAGTATCTTTATAATTTATACAATCACTAGCGGACGTCACGCGGTTTCACCCGCGTAATTCCCGTTCCCGTGGGAGTACGGGGATAAAATATATCCTATGTAACTCGTGGATAATGTAGCTTTCGAATGGTGAAAGAATTTTTAAAAACAGTCCAGTAGTTTTTAAGCCTATTCATTACAACCAAACAAACAAACAAACAAAGTTTTCCTCTTTATAATATTAGTGTAGATTTAATTACGTAAGTAAAAGGAAACAGCCTAACAGACAGACGGACTCAAGAGGTCGTGAGTTCGCCACCCTTTTCCCTATTTAGTTACACAAGCCTTCCCTCCAAGCATCGGCAAATGAATCTTCATTTCAAAGCTTCTTGACCTTTCATTTTCATTAATTAAATATTAACAAGCCATCTTCATTATCGTCTTTAAAATCCTCGCTTTTAATTTTCTTTGGGAAAAATTCAGGAGGCGACGGAAGTGGCAACCAGCAGCAACGCTGACTACTGGATTTCTATAAAAACGCTTCAATGAAGGGCGATAGTATCTCCTATTCCTTCTCTACCTAAGCGAAGAATAGCAGAACGGAGAAGAAATTGAATCTACATAGCGTGACTCGTCTCTCCAGTGATTGGTCAAATTTTGTACATCTCCTCTGCGCTCTGCTCGTCTCGACTTTGGTGGTGTCCGGTTCCTTCTCTACCTAAGCGGAGAATGGCAGAACGGAGAAGAAATTGAATCTACATAGCGTGACTCGTCTCTCCAGTGATTGGTCAAATTTTGTACATCTCCTCTGCGCTCTGCTCGTCTCGACTTTGGTGGTGTCCAGCACTACAAACGGCATTCCAATAGTGCTGACAGTTGCTGTCACCAACAGAGGCACTAGAGTTTCCAAGGTTGCTCCCATCGGAATCATTCAATATAAATTAAAGTACAAACTTAACTTTACTGTACGATCCCCAGAAACGGCAATTGCACCAACCGCAAATAATAAATTAGGAAGCAATAGTAAAATGTCTTTTTTTTTGTTATTAAACTAGATATAGGTATACGGTTTTCAGGTTTTTTCCTTATTTTTTTCCTTCTGTAAGACCTTGTTTTTTGCCAGATTTCGTGATTCTAGGTCAACGGAAACTACCAATAATATGTATTCTGACACGTGGACAGACAGACGGACAAGAGAGTGATCTTATAAGGGTTCCTTTTTTATCTTTTGAGGTACGGAATAACGGAACCCTAAAATAAGGTAAAGTGTTGCCGATTCGGTGCAATACCTATTTTAGTGAGTTATTAGCTACATTGTGTCGAGATGAAACTTCTTCACACAATGGACTGTGTAATGTTATTCTAGTGTGGTGCTTTCACTAACTTTGATAAATCCTTTGCAGTTCAAAAGTGCTCAAGCGAATTGAACTAACATGGGGATGCTTTATCGCAGTTTATTTTCCAGTTGGGTAGGTGTAAAGTTTTAGAAGTTTGAGTTGGAAGTACCAATTGCTTTGTAAGCAACTCGTGATTGATCGTGTTTGGTCTGAAAGAACTTTTACAGTACTTTTTTATTTAACTTCCCAATCTCCAATCGGGTATCTAGATTGTTTCAGCGCTAAATAAGTTTTTAAGAATAATGATAACTTTAAAATCCCAAACCTCAATTAGTGTCTATTCATTGTGATTGGGCTATGTATAAATTGTCCGTATTACGTATTATTTCCTTATTTTGAAACCGTCAATTTCAAATATTTATTTTCCATAAAATTATTTTTAAATAATAATTTATAAAATCGATAAAATAGAATGAACCATGCTATGAGAATTTAAGTTTACATTTTCATAAACTTCGTACACACAAACTCATGAAGTTCTAATTTAAAAAAAAAATACGGGTAAAAGTGTTTGAGAAAACCTACTTACTGAATAAATATCATTTATCATGCCTTTTTCGGTAGATCCTCCCCCCTCCCCCATGGGCGAGAAATGAGACAATACTAACTGCTATGATCCTTACTATTTAAATTTTAAATATACTAGCCGACGTCACGCGGTTTCTCTCGCGTAGTTCCCGTTTAAGAGTACAGGCATAAATATGGGGTGTAAAACACCTCTTAACGAAGCCGAAAGGCACTTGTTGTCCCCGTCATTGCGATCATTTTTTTACTCTACACGACTACACCATACCTGGAAACCTTCTAGTTACGGAGAGATTGGGGAACAAAGTTTCAACTTCTTGACAAATTTATTTTTAAATACAACTTTTTAAGTTTTATTCTGCGTAAAACTACCTATTCATTCATGAGTATCTTCCTCCTTCATGAGTTCCTTTTTTCTTCTTCCTTTTCTTTCTTTCTTTTTCTTTGTTTCTATTGAGAAGAGGGCCCACGATTACTCATTGTCCTTTAGCATTCAACCAGAACATGAACTGACTTGACATAAAGGGTGTAAAAAACCAGTTAACGAGGCCGAAAGACATTTGTTTTTCCGTCTTTGAGATATTTTTTTTGTTAAACATCATACCTGGTAACGTACTAGTTACCAAAATATGTTTTGCGTAAAGGTACTTAGTTTGATGTACAGAATGCTTGGTTGAAGGTTTCGTGATGAGGTTGTGTACATCCCAATATAACCAACTTCGTGTAGGATAATTTCCGATTTTGACTTGAGACTTTGAAGCTGCGTGCAATAGCTAGTGAGGTATAAAACTTATATAACTTCCAAACACAACTTAGCTGTTTAATGCTGTGTTCTGTGGTGCTAGCGAAAATTGCGCTAACTTTAATTTCCTTGGTGAAGTGAATTGAACTAGCTGCAGATTCTTTATCGAAGGTGGAAAGTTATTTTCAGGTTTAAAAGATTAAAACTTGTGGTTGGAAAAAGGAAGTTCTTCAATGTTATTGGCTGTAGTTCAGATAGTTAAAGTTTTAAACTGCTTCTGGGTTTTAAACCTTTAGTTAGACTTTAAAGTGATTGCATTTTGTAACGATGGCTTGAGGCTTCAATGACTGAAATATTAATATTTTATTTATATGACAAATAACGTTAATTGCTCACTGGCACCACAACTCACTAACAGTCGTTTTTTATATTTAACCTACGTATAACTGTTAGTGATACGTCTCGTAGCTAACAGTGTTTCTATAAACAAAGTTAGCTTGAAATAATATCCTATCCGTGTCACTTATACCTGTCACTTATTCATACAAAAATATAAGAAAAAAATTCTGTGACGTTTACATTAGTTATACTAATGTCAAATGGTCTCCTAAGCTAAATGTCAAACAGACAGGGATAGCAATCTCCCGTTACCTGCTAGTAAGTTTATGAAAATGGCCGTAAATGTTTCGAATTTTAAACATCAGTCAGTCTCTGTTATATTCAAACAATTAACAGAAACAGTGAAATATTTTACATCCCTTTAGCGATCAATAACCACTGCAAGGGGCCATTGTCAAAATCTTTGCCGCAGAACTTAAAGAATACATAAAAATAAATATAAATCAGTTCTCAAGATCATCAAAATTGAAATACCTAATATCCTAAGCAAATTCCCTTCTTCTTACAATAAATAAACAACTCAAAACTTTGTTTTCTTTTATTCAAATCAGGTTGGAATTTGAACAATAAAAGGAAAATTACCTCGAAACTTAGTTCGGATCCCTTTGTTACTTCAAAACGTTTTACAAGCCTACCGAATAAATATTTTACTTGGAAGCAAAAGAAAATCTGTTGAGTGAGAGCTTCGATTGACAGACTGCGAAGTCTTTGTGAAGTACGCTGACGCGGTATTGTTTTAAGTAACGTTAAATCGATCGCTTCACTATAGAACCCCGGAGGGCCGTGTTTGTGTAAAAGTAAGATTGGCAACTTTTTGGAAGTATCTGAATAATTTTACGGCCCTGAGCCTGTGATTTACTGATGTTTGGTTTTTAATTAAAATAAAATCAGTTATGCTGTCAGTAATCTTTATTGAGCTCTTTACGACACAGTTTTTTACATGTTTTATTTTTGTGTGGCCACTAAAATTTACGAACTTTATAAGCTGTCGTAGATTTTGTATGCCAAAAAAATGGCCATGCAGAATCAAATTAAAATTGGCGAACAACAAAAAATACACTAACAACAAGTCAAACAGTTGACAATAAGTCTACGTTTAATTGTATTAAAAAAACCAAAAAAATATATTTTGCAGCTCAATGAAAATTACTCGCGTTTTCAATTTAAAAATAAGTGTTTATTGAAAGATGTTGTTTTTTTCGGTTTGAGTAAAAAGAAACATAAGAAAGTTTAAGTTAACTATCTAAAGAACTTGTTCACACTTATCTGCGTATATTAATATACCCACAGCTGTGCCCGTGGCATTGCTCACGTGAATGGTTTAATTTTTTGGCTACAGCAATAATCTTTAAAAACAAGATATATTCGCAGGAAACCAATGCTGGAATTAATGGAAATAAAAAATATCATACAATTCAAACTATTTTGTTCATAAGGCACGTAATATTTGCCGAATTTCAAGCTTGGCTTGGCTTGGCTTGGCTTGGCTTGGCTTGGCTTGTTTTTAGCAAATAAATGATTATTATTATTATTATTATTAAATAAACTGTTCGCAATTTCACAAATTCTGCTTTCCACTATATAAATATTGTACTGAAACAAAACATAAACTGTTTCCATCAATTTAGTTTCCGATTCAATAGGTGAACGTGTAGTGAACTTTAAATATTTGATGCCGGGGTATTCCAGGGTAACCTGAATATGTCAACTGGCACTTTAATGTAGAACACAAAGTTAAATGTCTTTGACTGTACCATTTACTAGGTATGTGAACTAGGTCTGACAAAGTTAAAGTGCCAGGTGAACTCGTGGAATACGTTTGATTCTTATATTTTTGTAGAGAATATTGGTCAAAATACGATCCTCGATCGCAATTTTAATGGAATCAACATATCTCACAGCAGAAAAAATATTTATTAACTTTTATTATTTTTATTTTTTGGCACTATTTACGAACACATAATCGTAACCATGTTTTCATAATAAAATGTCAATAACTCGTGATAACAAATGGTAATCGTTTTTGCAATGTCAGTTATGTTCCTCTTAGTTGATGCTAACTGTACCTTAAAACATTTAGAGAATTTCAACTACTCACCTCTTCTAAACTGATTGTGGTTCTTGATCACGCGTTCAGCATTCTTGCGCGCGATGTAGAACCATTCCGATGTATTGCTCAAGTATTTGTACTCGACCGCTAAATCCTTCGCCAGTATCGGCCCCTCGGGCAACCGGTACGCGAACGGGCAGAACAACTGGTAGTCTTTATACTGCAGCTGATCATAACAGTTCCCAGCTGCGAAGATATCATCATCAAATTCTACCATAGAGAAGACACTAGCGTGTAGCAGATACTCGTTGTGCATCACGGAAGGACCTGCATACTTCCACAGTCTTGTCAACATATTCGCTCTATTTACAGCCACATCTGCTTCTATCCTAAATCTCTCTTGTGCGTATCTGTCTACTACACCTTCTCCCAAGTTCAAATGAGTACCAGCTGTACAATTCTCACCAAGCAAATGTTGGGTCTCTATCAATCTTAGGAACTTTGTCACAACGTCTTCGTGCACAGGCCTCGAAATGGTCACATTCTCAGCTGTACCGTTCAAGTCTCTTATCTCAGAATTTTCATCTAAATTAACTTTCGTATCGTTATCGTAACTATGTTCTACGTTAATGAAATGCTCGACTAATGATACGTCGTCTGTGGTGACGTCGTGTTTGGCGACGGATGTGTTGCCGAAGAGTTTTTGGAAGGTGTAAGGGTCTTTGGGGCCATCGTCGTCGTCAGGCGCCCCGTAAGGTCTTAAAGCTGCTATCACAGGGTCTTCGCCGGATTTGTCGATACTTTCTGTAACAAGAGAAAAGAAAATATTAGTAATCAAATAGCTTAAGCAAGTAGCTTTTCTAGGATCAGTGAAACTGTTATAAGGTAAAATATTGACATGGTTCTGGACACCAGACACACATGTACTGAAGTGTGTGCCAATGTCCGTTCTTAGCAGCCAGTAGACTAGCAGATATTCTAAAAGTGCCAGTTATGACGACTCGAATGGCGTAGTGGTAGTGACGCTGCCTTAAGTTCTTAGGGTCCTGGGTTCGAATCCCGGTAGGAGCAAAAATGTTTGTGTGATGAGCATGGACATTTGTTTCCGAGTCATGAATGTCTATATGTATAACAAGTATGTATTTACAAACTATGTATAAAAAGTATATATGTAGTATATCAACTATCTAGTGTCCACGACACAAGCTTTGCTTAGTGTGGTACTAGGCGGCGCTGTGTGTTAATGTCATGGCACTAGTTGAAAAACTTTACCAATTACATTTGCACTGCTATTATTAAAACACTCCGAAAATTCGCATAGCAGCGCTATTTAATGTGTCAGATTACTACGGTTAACGCAAACTATCGTTCCAATTAAAAGTTTCAATACTATATACGGGAAACCATTAAAGCATTTTATATAAAATTGTATGTATTTCAGTAAGGGTGGAAATATAATAAGCGTTTGAGTCCAATTCGTTTTAACTAGCTCTTACAGCTCAGGCGAAATAACGAGCTGTGAAATGTGCAACATTCTGTTGCGATTTTATGTCAGCGTTAAAATATTTTATTATCTACTTCTATGTTGCATGTTGGGTATGGGCTTTCGCTGATTTGACGGAAAAGTAGCGTTTTATATTTTTTTTTTTGTCAGGATGTGAAATGCAAAATATGTTGAAAACATATATGTTGCTGATTTGTTTAATATCAGAGATATTAAACAAATTCGAAACTATAATCTGTAAGATCGCCATTGTGCCCACAGATTTCAAATAAGGTAAAAGAGCTGTGTAACATTTTTGGCGATTATAGGTACTCTATTCAAACAAACTCTCTTCCTCTACACAGAACCGATCAGACACCTCGCAAATTTTACAGAACTCTCAAGTTTATCCAACAAAGCACTTGGTTCACAAGTATTCAATTTCCTTGGCTCCATGTTGTATACATAAATAGTTATATACATAAACAGGAAATCAAATGCTGCAAGTAAAATGGGACTTCTAACCGGGGCGCGATCGCACGCATGCATAAGCTAGTAGGTAAGCTAGCTGTGGCCATCGGTCCCACATTCAGCGGGAAGTACCTAACCAGCTTTAAGATTTCTTGAACATACAAAATATTAGAGGTCGCGTATGAAATCATCGTCATTCTCTTGCCTTTATCTCAATTTATTTCGAGTCGGTGCAGCATGACTTCCATACTTCTCGATTTTCCATCATCTCATCAAATACTTCTTTTTTTGCTATATCATTCTTAAGATAGTCGATCCATCGTTACTTTTCTAAACTACGTTGAGGCTGACATTCAGTGTAAGTGATAGCTGAATAACACTACTAATTGGGAGGTCAGAGAAAGAGTCGCTCCATGTAGAATTCTGGTATATTTTACATTGAGTGACTGCTTCCCTGACTTCCACAACCCAGTCACTCGGTAACATAAATACCACTTTTTTTTTTTTTTTTTTTAGGATAGGAAATCATCAAATAAGTTCTCCCACTCTGGGCGGAGTGGGATTGTCAGACTTTTACTGACTAAAACTCATCCATGTTCGTTCCTCGCCCTTTATGTTCCGAGGCCGCGGTATCTCTTTCGAACAAGCCCGCAACCCCGGCAGGCTTTGGCCCTAGCGGGCCCCTCTCTTTATGCTGACATCTCCTTGAGGCGTGCGTGGAACACAAACGCGCCATCGACACGGCCTGTCGTCGTTAGACGGACGGACGGCTAGCTAGCCCATAGCTAACCATCCACAGGCCCGCGTCTACGGTGGCCGGTAGCCACCGCGTGGCCCCCGACGACCGGTGCGTCTCCCGCGGCGGCTGGGAAGAGAAACTCTCTCCCTCTCGCGTTATGACTGCTTCGCAGAAGGAGGTGACGGCTTCCCATTCCGTCTCGCTCCGGATCATGGATTTAACCAGGGCCGGACGCGAGAGGTCGCCGCCGCCGATATAAATACCACTTGGCAAGACTGGTTGTCACACTTTTGGGTTTACTCGTAATATTAACTTCAGACTGTTCACAACGATTGCTCAATGAAACTAATGACTTTATCCTTGTATGTCTGCGCGCTTTTCGCTCCTCGCTAGCGGTGGTACAAGCGCCTAAGGAACCAATCTTTTATGGGCTGACATTTGACTGCATACGATTTGTGTAGTGGCTTAGGTCGGTTTATATTTATAGTGGCATGGCTTTACACGGCTGGAGACAGGATCTGAATTTCATACCACTATAAGATATATTCGGTGAAAGATCACCAGAAAGATATTCTAGGAAGTTATCTTTTCCATAATTTTTTCACATTTAAGTAATGCTTCGAAATATGTTAGAAAAACATCAATCTCATACTCATTCTCCTATTTATTTATGGTTGGAGCAGTCTTGCTTTTCCATCGTCATCATGTAGGCTGAAATTGCCCAGTTTTTAGTATAGGCCTCCGCTTTTGTTCTACCATACTTCTTTATACATTTTTACAATCTCATTGGTTACCTCCTTTTCCCATAATAAGCTTTAAAAAAAACATCCAGTGTTTCCTTGATCTTTCCTTACTTTTAAAGCCATCCTCTGTTAACTGTTGCAATCAATTTCATTCTGCACCGAAATAAATATCATCTGGCTAGCCTTTTCCCAACTTTGTTGGGGTCAGCTGAATACCAGTATTTTACATGGACCGACTATACCTATCTAACCTTACAACCCACCCAGTTAATACTAGGTAAAACGATACCACTTGGTAAGACTGGTTGTCGGACTTTTTTCGACTGCCAAAGATGGACTAATGATAGCCGGGACCAACACCTTAACGTGCTTTCCGAGGCACGGAGGAATCTTGGAATGTAAGGTTGGTCACCCATCCACAGACAAACCTAGGCAAGCACGGCTTAACCTAAAGAAGCGGCTGATCTTTAGAACATTACTAAACAGATAGTAGGTCACAGAAATAAATAGTCAAACTTATTACATCTTGCTCTATGTATGAATGTTTATTTTAGTAATTCTTACTAAACCGTATCTATATAAACAGAAATACACCTCGTTTTTTGTTATATCCTTTTTATGATATTAGTGATTTAATTTCACGAAAAATACCTCAACTGTATGAACGCAATAGTTCACTCGCAACAATACCCTTTTCCAAAAGTTCTAGAAATTCCGAAACTGACGGTAAAAGCCATGTGAGGACTCACATAGGAAACCTTTATTTTGTGCCTTTTTGAAGGCTACCTCTAACGTTATTGAATTTTTGGCAAACAATTACGAAAAAATTGGAATATTATGCAGATTGTTATAGTGTGGTGTCATATAGGTATAGTGAGTATCTATCATTTTAGAGGAGCAAAGTAATAAGACTTTGGATAGTGTATTTTTATTCTACATCGGTATAAAAGTATCTTGACTCAAGTAATGGTTCATTTTCACGAAATAGGGACAGGATTTTATGTTCGTGTATGATGTGATAATACTTATAATATCGTATTATGAGCAAAATACACTTAAGGGCATTTTCACTGAGTTACTCACAGGTATCGGTAGGTAGCTATCTCTGTCTATTTGACATACAATTTAGCTTACAGGTCGATTGAAACAAAACGTCATAAAAAAAGCTCTCTTTGATTTTTCTTTGAATCAAGAGGTAGGTGACGCGCATAAGATATTTCAAGCTACTTTGTTTATAGACAAACATTAACTTTGCAAACATTAGCTTTGTTTATTTTTTGCCACATCTAGCAGCTATCAGTGGGTGTGTGTTATCTTACTAACGTAAGTTATCGAAAATAGGCCTTCATTGCATATATCGCTAGAAATAATCTATGAAAGAACTGTTCAACAATTTTGGTGCTCTGATACCATAGTGTCAACCAGAAGTGAAAAAGTGAAGCTGAAGTGGTCTCAAATGAACATTACGCTAATTACGAAGGACACAGAAAAAAAAAAAATGATTAGCCGAGAGTGGTGCGAATTAATTGGCATTAAAATATGTAGTGTGTGCCTGTGTGCGTATGGGTAACTGTACGGTGTCTGTAAATGTGTGTATGATATACAACGTTATTTTTTAGTCGTTTTAATCCCTTTAAAGGCGGATAGCACTCATGAAAATGAACATCTTTTACTATGGGACCAACTATGAAATCTCGAAAAAAATATCTTAGGAAAGAGGGCCGAACAGGTAACGTAGACGCGATCGTTTCCGTAGCATCACCGAATGTTGCGTAGCCCGACGGCGTAGCACCGTAGCACGCAAAACTCGTAGACTCATCCAACGCCGCGGTCCGGCTTTCAACGGTTTACGTACCGAATTTTGACAATTTTGTCTAGTAGTAAAATGCAAATGCAAAAATGCTATGTAAAATTTTCGAAAAATATTTTTTTTATTTATTTTATTTTATTTATTTAAAATTATGTAAGTAACACCTTAACAGCTATAACGCCAATGATGAAATGATGAATGATGATGCTTAAATATTCCTTCTTTTAATCAACACAATCTATAATAACAGATATTTTAGCCCTACCTTTTTGTTTTATGTTCCGGGGCCACAGTAACTCTTTCGGACAGTCCCGGCATATTGTACTCATCTATTATACTAGTATCCTTAATGGACCGAATATAAAATCTTAAAAAAAAAAAAAAAAAGGTAGAAACTTCAGTTACACAACGTTATCAGGATATAAATTTCTCAGTGCTTCGAATCACACCTATGTGGATGGATGTGTACTATGTTTTTTCGGATGGGAAATCATCAAAATGACTCCTCCCACCTCTGGGCGGAGGGGGAGGGAATGTCAGACTTTTACTGACTAAAACCCATCCATGCATGTTCCTTCTTAGCTCTTTGTATTCCGGGGCCACGGTATATCTTTTGAACAGTCCCGCAGCCCCGGATTGGATGTGTACCTTAATTTATATTTTAGTAATACCTTTTATCAGCATTATTTTATAATGTTCCCATTTTATAAACACATCTCAATGAAACTTTTTTATCATATAGACAATGTTGCAAAAACGAGCTTTATTTATTTTATTGTTGTGTATGTCATTTTGATAAATAGCCTAACCACCACGCAAATAAAATAACATCCCTTTATAAACAAAAAACTAACATACCTACTGTACCCCATCTTTGCATGATTCATTTGGCATTTCCAAAAGTTGGCCTAAAGTCAATACACTTAAATCCTTTGACAAACTCTCCTTCAAGGGCTGGGACAAGGGCATCCCTTTACTAAGATTACAAGAATAGCCACCAAATCGTGAGGGTTTTTATCATGAAATACGGTATACAGATAGAGGGTATCTAGGGGGGTGGAGGAGAGTGAGGCGTAATTTTATTAGACTGTGTTGGGGATAGTGATCATGTATTTTGTTTTGGGGTTATACAGATTTTTGTTTTAACTTGCTGTGGTTTCGGTTTTACTTACACCGATTTGATTTTATATCAATTATCACATGGATAAACTATTTCAGTGATTAAAAAAACCGACTTAAGGATATTATTATATCAGAGCAGCGATGGCCCAGTGGTGGCGGCCGAGACTTACGAACAGTAAGTCGTGGGTTCGAACCCAGACAGGTGCAATACTTTGTGTATTTTATTTCGTCAAAGCTACTCTCGAAACGGTGAATGAAAACATCGTGAGGAAACCGGCATGTCGTAGAACAATATTGTTATTACTTGTCTTAATAACTGTACCAAACGTTGATAAAGTTTAAAATTCCACACAAAAAGAAACGTGGGACGAGTTGCACAATGAAAATATTATTTATTTTGACTTTCACCAACTCGTTCAAATGGGACGTGGACATGTGGGACGAGTTGCTGAATTACTCAAAAACCGAAGACATGTGCCATCTGCCAACCCGCACTGGGCCCGCGTGGTGGATTATAGCCCATTCCTTCTCATTGAGAGGAAGCCTGTGTCCCAATAGTGGGAACATAATAGGCTGATGATCGTGCGTTCGTTAGTTGAGCAGAAGGTCCTTGGATCGTTTCTGGGGTCGGTTTTTGCATCAGAAATGTCTCAGTAACAGCCGCGAAGTCGGGTTGATGGGGACGTCATCTGATAAATGATAAATGATCTTTATTTTGTAAGTAGGCTTTCACAAACACTTTTACACGTCAATTTTTTTTTAAACTAGATGGGGCCGGTGTTTCGTACCTGACTACTCTGAGAAGAAACAGCCGAAACAAACTCAGAGGCATCGCACTGGCACGCCACTTAGTGGGACTTAAAAACATAACTGGTGTAATATAAGGTTCTTGTCTGTCAAACCCTTCAAAGATTACAGTCGTGATGTTGGCACTGTTCAGAAAGCGACTGCAACTGCAACCGTAACCTAACGCAATGACAGACCACATCGAAATGACTGGTTTCCATGACAGCGGCGACCGGCAGCATTGTTGGTACCTTTGCTTGCCCACAAGAACGGGCGACAGATAAATGTTGCAATTGAATTTATAATGTAATCTTATAATAGCGTTTAAGTACATTAGGTATATCATAATATATTAAACAATACTAACTTATTTCACTATTATGTTTTATATTGTTAAGAAATTCATTGTCCAAATAGTATTTATTACAAACATGCCGCCTGTGATACAGGTTTACTCTAGTACAGGCATTGAACTCTGTTATACCAACATTACTTTTAAGATTTAACTTGTATTTTTCGTGCGAATTTTAAGTTTGAATAAATATATTATTTATTATTATTAATGTACTGTATGATGTCTCTGATACTTCACTAAAATTTTATAATACGAAATCACCTGCCGCGTATGTCTGCATCTCTGTTTGCGATACACTCAAAAACTCCTGCACCGATTTGCATGATGATTGTATTCACCAGTGATTAGAGTGGTTCTCGAGGAAGGTTTTAGTATACATATAATTTGTACGCGGGCAAAGCCGCGGGCATCGGCTTGTCTGAACAATACAACTTATAAATTAATTTGTTTTGCAAATCAACAATTAATTCCAATGTATAAACAAAAAAGCCGCTAGAGAAAGCAAAAGAATAAACAAATCTAATATATAAAATTCTCGTGTCACAGTTTTCGTTGCCATACTCCTCCGAAACGGCTTGACCGATTTTGATGAAATTTTTAGTGCTTATCCGGTATCTATGAGAATCGGCCAACATCTATTTTTCATCCCCCTAAATGTTAGGGGTAGTCCACCCCTAAATTTTTTATTTCATGTTTTAGACAAAAATTTTAATTTCTATTTTTTTATGATGCAACATACAAAAATACATACAATCCTTAATTTTCACCCTTCTACGATCAACCCTTATTTTTAAATAGCAATTTTTTTCCGTTCGTTTTTCTCTCTTATGTGACGCAGACGAAGTTGCGTGGGTCAGCTAGTATAGTATAACATTGTAAATACAACATAATATATAATAAATAAATAAATATCGCTGGACATTAAACACACAGCGCCATCTAGTGCCACACTAAGCAAGGCTTGTGTCGTGGACACCAGATAGTTGATATACTACATATATACTTTTCTGTTTGTAAATACATACTTATTATACATACAAACATCCATGACTCGGAAACAAATGTCCATGCTCATCACACAAACATTTGCTCCTACCGGGATTCGAACCCAGGACCCTAAGAACGCAAGGCAGCTTCACATTGTAAATATTAACATTGTAAATATTCAATATAATAACCCAACATTGCATGCTCCATTGGACATCCATAAAGGGTGTAAAACACCTCTTAACGAAAACGAAAGGTACTTGTTCCCCTCGTCATTCTGATCATTTTTTTGTTCTACACTATACCTGGAAACCTACTAGTTACGGAGATATTGAGGGTCAAAGTTGCATGTTTTTGACCAGTTTTTTTTTATATACCACTTCTTATCGCATTATTTTTACTTTAAATATCTCTACGACCCCCGTACTATTCAATCCATCCATCCGCACAATGTTTTGAGTGCGTTACATTGAGTTATACCACAAAACATGATTTATAACCTCTAAAGAAAAAGTTTTTTCCCAGTAATGTTTTTTGGGTAGTTACTTAGTTTGATGTATAGAATGCTTGGTTAACGGCTTTGTTATGAGGTGAAATACACCATGCATACAATTAATTATAAAACTTAAGAAGACGGGTATTTATCGCGAATTTACCTTTAATTTAATCCCGACGTTTCGACCAGATTGCACCAGCCGTGGTCGCGGGGATATACAATTAATATTAATTTATTATTAGAATTTCATGATGGAAAAGCCGAATAACATTTTGTCCGACCCGAGAAGCGACAGCGTAAGTAGTCACAATATTGGATGCTTTTTTTTATTTTTTTATTTTTAGGGTGGGAAATCATCAAATGACTTCTCCCACTCTGGGCGGAGCGGGAGGGAGTGTCAGACTCTTACTGACTAAAACCCATCCATGTTCCTTCCTCGCCCTTTATGTTCCGGGGCCGCGGTATCTCTTTCGAACAGGCCCGCAACCCCGGCAGGCTTCGGCCCTTGCGGGCCCCTCCCCTTATGCTGACATCTCTTTGAGGCGCGCGTGGAACACGAACGCGACGTCGACACGGCTTATCGTCGTCGTTAGACGGACGGACGGCTAGCTAGCCCATAGCCAACCGTCCACAGGCCCGCATTTACGGTGGCCGGTAGCCACCACGTGGCCCCCGACGCCCGGTGCGTCTCCCGCGGCGGCCGGGAAGAGAGGATCTCTCTCTCTCTCGTTCCGCCACCTCCTTCGCTAACATGACTGCTTCGCAGAAGGAGGCGACGGCTTCCCATTCCGTCTCGCTCCGGACCATGGATTGAACCAGGGCCGGACGCGAGAGGTCGCCGCCGCCGATCGCCGCTACGAGGACACGGCGGTGCTCCGCCCACGCAGGGCAGACTTCCACCGTGTGCTCCACCGTGTCCTCCGGTCGATCCTCGCAGTGGAGACACCCGGGCGTTTCCTCCCGCCCGGTTCGGTGCAGGTACCTCCCGAAACATCCGTGTCCAGTGAGGACCTGCGTCAGGCGGAAGGTGAGGACGCCGTGGCGCCTCTCCAGCCACTCCTCAAAGAGGGGACTTACCGCCACTATCGTGGCGTGCCCACAATATTGGATGCTCATGACTAAAAAAATTATGATACTATTTATTCCGACAGTTAAGTTATCGAAAAATAATGGATACGTAATTTTTGTTTTATCATTTCAACAAAAATTGACGGAGATAAAACGAATCAAAGATGTTGGTGTTTGTGACGTCACTGGTGGGTAAAAACTTGTGCAAAGTGTACCTACATAGTGACGTCACACGAGTGTCCGACGCACTATATCGTGTTAATTTTTTGTTTACGAGAAAAATATAAAATACGTGTCCAATATTTTTTGGACATGTTTTTGACGGACTCATTAGTTTTTTTTTTTTAATTAAATAATAAATAAATAAATATCTGTGGACATTAACACACAGTGTCACCTAGTACCACACAAAGCAAAGCTTGTGTCGTGGACACTAGGTAGTTGATATACTACATATATACTTTTTTGTTTGTAAATACATACTTATTATACACATAAACATCCATGACTCGGAAACAAATGTCCATATGCTCATGACACAAACATTTGCTCCTACCGGGATTCTAACCAAGGACCCTAACAACGTAAGGCAGCGTCACTACCACTACGCCAATCGGGTCGTCAATTAGCCCCTATTGCGACCACCAACAAATTGTTCATAATATGAATTGGATCCCTATAATTAATCATTCTATGGCATTTATCTACAGTACGCCAAAATACACGGAACAAGCTGAACCAATAATAGAAAGCACTCACAATATCACGCAGCAAACAACCATTATCTCCCCAACTCTTCCCGATCACGAAAACAAAAGAATACTTTATTCATGCCCCCCCATTCCCCAAAGAAACGAATAAACGATAGTTAATGCAATATTTATTGTACACGCTTTTATTGGCCCGTTTCGTTTACTGACGACGTTCAAGTAATTGCCAAATATTCAGTGTTTTACTGACAAGGATAAGTAAACGAGTTAATCATTTGCTGAAGGTACTGGCTTGATTGCTCTCGGTTTATTGGTTGTAAAATTTTAATGGGTCTACCAATGTACCTGGAGATAAGGTGCCCTATTTTTGGGACGTAATTTTATTATGAACCATTTTGTGGTGTTGCTTTCTCTACTTGATGGCCGTAAAATATAAAAAAAAATAACTGAAATGGCAACAACAATTTGATAGCAAGCTGATTTACACATCTCTTATAGAGTAAAGTACTCCTTATGTAAAGGCTTCAAGTACTATGTATTAACAGCATTCTCGGCTTGCTTAATGTACGTCTGTTTTTACCACTGTGCGTGTTTCGAGTAGGCGTTAGCCGACTCTGAACGGGTCCAAATTCAGTGACGGATATTTAAATTGAATCTAAGAACAAAAAGTTTAAGGTTCAAAACTGCATTGAAGCGAGGGAATAAATCTTGATACCGGACGGTATGATTCACCTCATCCGTCTATAATCCTTCAATAATTCTCACCTCGTCAACAAAGATCGCGGTCTATTCTTAGGAAAACCTCAAAATCCTCCGTTCCTCAGTTTTTACAACGATAATAATTTACTTAAACAGCGTGTGAACAAAGCGTCAGTAAAGGGGATTTGTATGGAGGAACAGCAAACGAAATCACTGCAATATCCCCCAATAAAGGGGGATTTTGTTTATGAAGACTACAAATCGTGACTTTCATTACACGTCGGGCCGAGGAATTGACTGCCAGTATTATATATTGAAAGCAATTTCGTCTTGCCTTCTAGCTGACGTATTGAAATTTTATGTACCTCCTAGAGAAGATTTTTTTATAGAACACCAGGAGTATTTCAATAGGAACTAGGTTTGGATATATGTAATAGTATCTACTTTGTACCTATAGGTAAAAGTCTTAAGGAGTAACGAGTAAATAACGAGTACCAAATTGCTTATTATCTGGAGGGAGTTTATACCAGTCGTTTTATTAGACATATTTTATATTGTTAAATTTAGATCCAGCACCACTGTGTGGCACCAAATTTTAACAATATACCCCAGTGGGCATATTGTTAATAGAGTATGAATTACAAACACACGCAAATCAACGCAAGCCTTTCTATCGATAGTGTGAGAAATAAATAAAACCCCTTGATTCAGAGCTTTTTAATAAAGACATGAATCGATACCAGAACATTTTTGTAATTCGTACGGAATTAGAATCAACTAGAACACATAATCGGGTCTAAATGTCGGACTTAAAATTAAAGGTAAAGTTCACTATAAAATAATACCCGTTTCCATAAGCTTCAGAATCAACTAAATGAAGACATAAGATGCTTCGTTCACGAATGGAACGATCGAGTTACAATGAATACCTGACAAAAGCCCTCAGGGCTTCGCTTTATAAATACGGCTACCGAAAATTTGCCGCCAAACACATTTTTACCACGCAATACAAACATAATCAAAGAACAGCCACAGCAACAAACAGTATTTCGTTAACTGAAGCATATTTGTATCTCAAATATTTGAAGGAAATATTGTTACGTAATGTTAATTTTATGGTAACAAAACACCGGAAAAATGTTTCATCGGTTAGAGGGGGAAGCCCTAAAATCTAGGTTCTCCTATTCCTTCATAGTTTGTGGTGTTTTCAGAGTAGCACTAATGTAGGCAGTAATTTAACTTAAGATAACACCGCTGGATTAACATCACATTTGCCTTTCAAATTTAGATGAAACAGCTAAATTGTAGTGATCAAACCCAAGGTAAAATCATTCATACAATGAATATCAAATGTCAGAGCTTTAATATCCTTCGTTCCTGTGCAGAAATCAATTAAATTTTATTCTTATGAGCCATGCTGCTTGGAAATCGGTTGTCATGGAGGAATGAGGAAAATATCGTGAGGAAAGTTTTGAGTACGAATGCGGATGGGTATATGAGTACCTAGAGGAAGACCACAAAAACGATGGATGGAATGTGATAAGAATGATACGGCAAGAAACGAAGCAGCTGATCAGATCATGATTTTAGATTTTAAAATGATAATTAATAATAATAATAAATTATAATTATGAAAATTTTTTATTTTTATCGCTGGACCTATCCTATGGTAGGGTAAGTCCAGCTTATGTCGCCATGTCCTTCCGGAATGTAACTATGTAGCGTTTTTAGGGTTCCGTCCAATTGGCAAAAACGCAACATTTATAGATTCATCATGACTATCTGTCTGTCCATCCGTATGTCACAGACACTTTTTTCCGAAACTATAAGAATGATGTATTCTGTGAACCGTATTAAGATTTTCACACAAAAATAGAAAAAAACAATAAATTTTGGCGGTTCCCCATACTTGGAACTGAAACTCAATATTTTTTTTCTTCAAACCCATACGTGTGAGACACTTCCAAAGTGAAAAAATGTATGTGTGTGTCCCTGTAGGTTCCTAACTTCTAAAATAAGGGAATGAAAAAACTAAAAAAATATATATAATGTACAATACCATGTAAACTTCCACCGAAAATTGGTTTGAACGAGATCTCGAAAGTAGTTTTTTTTATACGTTATAAATCGTAAACAAACAGCAATTTACTTTTCATTCAATCTGCTACGGAATATAATGTACAATAGCATGTAAACTTCCACCGAAAATTTGTTTGAATGAGATCTACGAGTAGTACGTAGTTTTTTTTTTATACGTCATAAATCGACTCGCACTTGGCCACTTTTTTACATTCAATGATATAATATGGGCCATCAGTTGACATTATCATGTCAATCTAGTCCTTAGTACAGACTGAGATGAGATCGATGAGAGAGAGAGAAACTGGAGAAGTGAGCTTACACAATACGTAACACCGAGCCTATAATCCCATGGGTTAAGACAGATTTGTACCTACAGCTGATACATCCACATTTTGCCAGCACAATTTCAACCTTGTGGTACTGCCAAATCCGATATTCCAAGCCATGATTTATTAGTCAAAATATTGTCATTGTAACTGTGCCTATTACCCAGGGTGCGGGCGTGGTTGTGTACATAATAAACATAATATAATAAATGATGTGCCACCGCAAGCTGGATCTAGATTTATTGAGTTTCATAGCCACTGACGATTTGTCACTGCAGATGACTGGCGGGCTCGCTAAATGTATATCGGTGTTGTAAACTTGCGATTTCTCTATGTTGACGCAAAGCTATAGGCCTGTACTCTTGTCGCGCTACTGGTCGACCGCGTACGGTCGGCCGTGTCGTCAGCGAGAACAAAATACGGCTGTCAGTCGCCACTGACGTCAACGTCGCAGTATGGTGCTATAAAGGGTGTAAAACACCACTTAACGAATACGAAAGGCACTTATTCTCCTCGTCATTTTGATCATTTTTTTGTTCTACACCATACCTGGGAACCTTCTAGATACGGAGATATTGGGGGTCAAAGTTGCAAGATTTTGACAAGTTTTTTTTTAAATACCACTTTTTATCGCATGACTTTTACTTTAAATATCTCTACAACCCCCGTACTATTCAATCCATCCATCCGCACAATGTTCTGAGTGTGTTACATTGAGTTATACCACAAAACATGATTTATAACCTCAAAAAAAAAGTTGTTTTCCAGAAATATTTTTTGCATAAACTTACTTAGTTTGATATACAGAAAGCTTGGTTAACGGCTTTGTGATGAGGTGAAATACACCCTGTATAGAACACAATGTATACTCGTACGCGACCGACCGTGCGCAACCGACCGTCACCGCGACAAAAATATAAAAGAAAAAATGTTGTTAAAGATTATATACTTTTCTTTAAAATTATACTGTCACGGGATATCTTCCGTGATTTTTTATTGTTTTGAGCTCAACGCTGTTGCAAGCATAAGTGACAATATAGAGACGAGAAACTAAAATACCGTAAATTTAATGTCCTCATTGGACTTACAAATTGAAATTGTCACATCAAGTGACATTTTAAACAACTTATTTGCTATCAAATTGTAGGTGCTAACAGCTTCTTTCGAAGTGATAACTACTCCCAAGTGCCAGATTACATCTATAAATCACTTATGAAGTTACGAAACTTAGTAAACTGTTAACCAAACTAACCACAGTCGCAAGCGTGTAACGAACCTAACCAATATGTCAGTCACAGTGTAGTGGTTTAGCGCCGTCAGAAATGTCGTAGTATTTCACACAAAGCAAATCTTTGATGCCGTTTACATTGCGAAACGTTGTAATTTATAGTCAGTTGGGTATACAGAAAGTAAGCAAATAAATTTACTGAAGAACTGACTATGTTAGAACGATGTTTCTGACGTAGACTAAGGATTTGAATCGTTAGATTTGCTCTACAGCTAAATAAGGGGTGTAAAACACCTCTTAACGAAGCTGAAAGGCACTTATTTTCCCCATTATTGCGATCATTTTTTGTTCTACGCTGTACCTGGGAACCTTCTAGTTACGGAGATATAGGGTGTCAAACACACAACTTTTTGACAAGTTTTTTTTAAATACTAGTTTTTTTTTGTAAGATTTTGACTTTTCATTGCCCCGTGCTATTCAATTCATTCATCAGCATAATGTTTTGAGTGCGTTACATTGAGTTCTACCACAAAATATGATTTTTACCCTAAAAAAATGTTGTTTTGCTGCAATAATTTTTGCGCAAAGTTATTTAGTTTGATGTACAGAATGCTTGGTTGACGGCTTCATGATGAGGTTGTTTACACCCTGATAAATATATATTATGACCAATCAGCTGGCGTCGTGTGAATACTAATTATGTAGCGCTATATTCACACCGTGCCAGTGACCAGAAATGGATAGCGTAGGTTTTCCCAAACACAAACTGAACACTTTGTAGAAACCTTTTGGGTTCGTGAAGAGCTGTTTTACACCCTTTATATACCATTGGTGTCCTTCGGATCCCTGAATGCGTACTTATTTTTGAAGTACCAAATATTGGCGTGTTTTATTAGTTTATTTCGTCGTCGATTGGAAACAGTTCACAATTGACATAATTTAAACATATACAGAGACTATAATTATGATATGTTAAAATGAAGTGTACTGTGCTGTGAGTGTTGTTTGTGTTAGGCCTTAATTCCTGCCACGCTGACATCGTATTTCTAAACTTCCGGGTAAATAACTAGTTTATAAACAGTGGTTCTCTGTTCAATAAACGCAGTCTTTATTCCTGTAATTGGGATTCCTGTAATTGGGAACGCTACGCATTTTTCCATGTGACAAACGTGCAAAGTTGGTTAGAATACCAACATAGCAAAGTTGGTTGGTTTTGTTGAACTACAAAACTAACACAAACAATTTCTTACTACAAGTATTTGTTTTTTCCGCATGGTTGTGTCCAAAGTTGTGTCGAATGATCCTGATACAAAAATATTAATCTGGCATCCTTGATATTGACAGGAAAAGGGTCATAACGGGCACTTACTAAGAATTCCAATTATTTACGGACACTATAGCAGGTAAAGGAATGGTCTGTAAATAGATAAAATGCCCGAAATAAATCCCGAACAAATTGATTGAAGAAACAAATGCCGAGCGTACGACAACCAATATCTAAATTCATCGTATCCCTTTCCCCGATTTGGACCGAGATGAGATAAGCAAAGGGACACATTTTGATCCTAGGATCCTGCCAATGACAGTATCGGTATCAGTCGTAGTCCTACTATCAGTCATTATGGGTAGTTAGAAGCCTGAGAGTTCGACAACTTGTCTTATTAAAGCTTTATCGTGTCAACTGGGTTGTAGAATTCAGATAGACAGTCACAACATGTATAATCCTGGTATGTTTTGGCATAATCCATTGGTACCTACTGTTAGCAAAATGAAATATAATTACGAGTAGGTTTATGGTTATAATATGTATTCTTATTTGTACTTACATTAAGTATTTAGGTTAAGATGTTCATATATATATAATATTATATTAATATTAATGATACTGTACAATGTTATGATACTATACATGTTATTGTCATCACACACTACTTGTCTATATTTATATGTAACCATTTTTCCTTTTGCAGGCCTGTTGATAGAAGTTTCTTTTTAAAACTTCTATCAACAGGCCTGCCTTTAAGGTGTGCCTCCTTTGTGTTCTAAGTTACGTGATGATGTTTCCTTATGTATTGTCTTGTGTGTACGTCAATGATAAATAATTACTTAGAATAAGTTTAGAGAGACTATAAATCCTTCTCCGCGAATATTTATTAATTGTAACGAATGTTTCGCGAAAATATCGATGCGAGAACTTCGCAATGTTTCTTTCTGCAGCAATAATGGACACAGCCAAAACAAATTGATTGAAGAAACAAATGCAAACAGCCAGGCGTACGATGACCAATATCAGCTAATTTTGTTAATCGAGTTTCCCTTTTGGATCTAGATCAGATTAATCAAAAAGATAATTTATACGGTAAGATTGATTTCACAAAAGTTTGTATCAAACCGGTTCCGACAGAACGCGGACTGGCTACGGACAGCGGACAGAAAAAAAGGAAAGAATGAAAATACATTTTTCGGCACAAGCCACAAGATAAAACACCAAAAAAAAACAAGTGGGGCAGTCTAATAGAACCGCCAAAAGAAGTGGAAACTCGTAACTACCGGAGCGGATCGGCTACGAGTGCTACGAAATGTTAGCACATGAGTAAAAAAAAAACGAAAAAAAAAAAAAAAATGAAACCGAGTATAACCATCATAACAACGAGTAAAATTGTTACCTATTTTGGTAGGATTGTCACAATAGGTGAAGATAAACTAATCAAATATTTAGTTACCTATTGTACTCCTTGGGATAGTTTAAGTATGACATTTTTTTTTTCTAGTATTATTCATTCACACAGTACAATAAACAACCCTTTTTTAGTAATAAATACCAAGTTTTTACATTCAAATATTTTAACTTGTCACAAAACAAACAACGTGTGTTGCCCTGACAACCCTGAGATTTTCAACTGGCTGTGACAGCCTAAACCGGTTTTGTCCACTCTCGCCGCGTACGTGACAAGCGGCCAGTGGTCACGCACGTGGTGCAACTGATTCGCGCGGTTGTATGAAGCTTATACTCTGTACTGTATTCTATGGTGTTAGGTCACACGAGTTCCATGATTTTTGTTCACTCAAAAAGTGCTGAATTTTCACTTTGAAAACTAAAATCTAGACAAGTCAGATATACTCAGCCATTCCCCTGTCCAGTCCGCTCGGTTTGATCGAAACTAAACTTTTTTTTAAATTGGAAACAAATTCGTACACAAAAGAATATTTAGTTTCAACCAATAAATGCCGGCAATAAAACTTTTCGGTTTTATTTCCGAAATCGTATGTAAATCCGATACATAAAGCACTCAGGACTTCTGACAATTAAATCACTTTATTTGCGAGTTTAACTCGAATGCAACATGTAATAAATAAATAGGTAACAGAGTGTTTTAAAACAATGGCGTTTTTATTTGTAACTGGGGAATGTTATTTAAAACTCGTGTCAAAACCGGTTGATTTACACCTTTTCCACACGTCAGACTGATAGTTGTTTTGTTGTCGAAATCAACAACTCCTCAATTAGTTCCTAGTTCATCATAACATCAGCAGTAAAAGTCATTTGCATGGCTTTTATAGCTAAATAACAACATCCACTTGGGTCGATCTTCAGATTAAGTCGGGCTTGTCTATGTTGGTTCGTGGATGGTGAAACACCCATTACATACTGAATTTCCCCCGTGGCATGAATTTTTCCTGGCTGTCAATTATAGATTTCTCACAGTCGTTACAGGTCTGTCTGCCTTTCTCTGGGATATCGTATTATACCCAGTACTAACTAGGTTGTGGAGATCAGTTAAACAGTCACTCTATGTAAAATACTAAAATTCAGCTGCACCTGGTTAAACTGAAAAAATATGTGGAGTATGAGGACCCTGCCCCTTCTCGAATAGAATCGATCCTTAATTCAATACACATGCCGATAATACAAGTATTTGCAATGATTTAATAGCTAAAGTAACAACTCAATGATGACGAACGCCATTTATTTAGATACAGTATGTACTCATTATCCCATCACGTACAAAACGTTTCAGAAAAATGTATCTCTAAATATTCTAAAGCAACACAGATGTATTTATAAGTCGTATTCGAACCATAGACTATCAGCAACTTTTGCCCTTTTCTTAGGCATCAGCTCCACTGCCAGCGATTAGCGAGAAGAGCGAATAGGTAAAGCTAGAAAGGGTTTGTTTGACAAAGTACACACTTGCGGTGTGGATAGTTCGCGCCAAACTACAAAATAAATAACTGAAGTAAAAAGCTCGGTTGGCGTAGGGGCTGAGATCAGGCGCTGGGTGTTGCGGGTCCCACATGGAACAAATATTTGTATGGCTTATAGGGTTAGGTTCTGGGTCTGATTGTTAGTATAGGTGAGTTTAAATGTTTTGTAATCGCACTCACGATAAAGCACTAAGCCTCAGAAAGTACCGACGTGAAGCTGTTGGTTCCGGTTGTCATTTGTCCATCTTTGGTAGTTGTTACAAGTCGTGAGGCGCCCAAAAAGTCTGACAACGGCTTACCAAGTGGTATTGTATTACCCAGTATTAACTGGGTTGTGGAGGTCAGATTGGCAGTCGCACCATGTTAAATATAACCTACCAACCACCACCATAACCATAAACCATTATCTTAACCATATTAATTCAAATACATCCCTGGAAGTCGATCCCAACATAGTTGGGAAAAGGTTAGGCAGATGATATGACCCACGATAAATGAGAAATTCCTAGGGTATGGCAATGAATTTCAAAATTAACCTATTTCTTTTTACTCATACGGGACCAAGTTTTCGTGTGTTTCTTGAACGAAAAAATCCTCGACTTGCTAGTCTTTTCCCGCTCGCGGTGAGACCTAGCCTTACACAACGTTACATCTCGGAGTTTCAGTGACAAATGTGCGTATACGGTAATAATTCATACTGTAATTCTGTTCTGACGTCATCTCTCTGCGAATGTTTTAGACACCTGCCTATGTGGGATAAAATAAGCTTATTTACTTATGCATGGGAGTTACCGTATACAGAGAATATTTAATGAGACAACGGTAATGTATGAAGGTTTAATTTTGGTACTTATAAATAATTTTTGGAAGTTGGAGAAGTTCTAAAAATAATCTCAACTGAATTTTCGATGCTTAAGGTGGATTTTATTTTTGTTATTTATTATTAAGTTAATCCTTTCGTTTTTTGCAGGCCAGTGCTTGGTTGTATGTTGATGAAAACATGATTCGTGACTGTAAGACGTATGTGATTCCGGAATAATAATCATCAAAATCATCAATACAACCCTCGAAGTTCATAAAGATCTAGAAATGACTTTGACCTTGAAAAAGCCGTTTCTTGGACTATGTTTTTCACATCTAACCACATCAAATCATTTAAGTTTGAATTTCTTGGAATAACTCGTCATTCAAACCTCACTGTTCTTTAGTCCGATAAAGCAGACGACAACATCTCTAGGTTGAACTGCGAGATGCCATTCCGAAAAAAAAGCCTCACTGTTCTGCAAAAAAAAATCACAAAAAAACAATTCTAGATTTAATTAAGTTACCTAACGAAACTTTGCACACGTAATAGACATCGACATCTAAGCATAACCTTGTATTTCAAGACTACCTATTTATTATACAAGGCAAACACAAAAATTGAATTGCGAAAACAAATCATATGAAACAAAAGAAAGAAAAACGAAAATGGCCGAGCAAGCCACAGTGCTATTAATTGTAAAGTAATTACACTTGTAGCAGTAGCCGAGAGCAAGTCATATTGAACGAGAAATATTACAAAGAATATGTAATTAATTCAAGTTACTGTGGCCTTTGAGATGGCGGGCAAAGTCATCTCTTACTAATATTTTCCCAGAAAAAGCCAGTGGCTTTGAAATGAACATAGAATAGAAGTACTTACAGACAAGTATAAGCTTGGCACGATCTGAGGCCCATACCCACAGGGGGTATGGGCCTCAGATCTGAGACTAGACTTAAAAATAGTAACCATGGAGTTTCTTGCCGGTTCTTCTCCATGGAATCGACCAACGCGAACCGTGCACCTTTTTCGACGTTTTATAAGTGCCCATACAGGCCTATGTGAAATAAAATATTTTGATTTTGTATCCTTAGCGTGTAGTCACTTTGTTTTTTGGTTTTTTACCCCTGACTAAAGGAATCAAATTCAAGGCACCAACAGAATCGTCCGGTTAAACATATGCCAACCTCTTAGTTCCACTTACAAAATGTTGGTTGTTGCAACAAAAACCGCGAAAAAACTAAAAAACGCGACGCTGCGGCACCTCTACACACACGAAGGAAACAAAATGAACATGCGCCTGTCATTTAACCCAAGTCACATCGCTTGAAGTTGAACGTGGGGTTATGCTTGCCGCGGCTACGGGACTGTTCGAAAGAGATACCGTGGCCTCGGAACACAAAGAGCTAAGAACATGTATGACGCAAATAGACTTTATAAAGATCGTAATAATCGAGTTTTCTAGTTTATGCCTTTTATAGACAACTAGCTGACCTACGCAACTTCGTCTGCGTCACATAAGAGGGAAAAAGCTACCTACTACTACCTACTTACTACTACCTACCTACCTACCTACTACTACTACCTACCAACCTACTACTACATTTTTTTTCATAAGAACCTTCTCCTGCAATAGAAAGATTGAGCGTTATTGCAGATGTATATAATTAAGGATTGCATGTGAAATAAATAGTTCCAAATTTTAATTATTTTTTTTTTTTTTGACAATAACAAACACAACAAAAAAAGAATCAGCCAAATCGGTCAAGCCGTTATCATGCTATGTCGTGACAACGGAAAACGGGTTTTTATTTTTATATATATAGATAGATAGAAGATAGATAACATTGTTATCCGAGTAGTATCAAGCTTCAAAAGATGATGAATTCTGCATAATATTCGTTAACAAAGCTATTGAGTCTGACGACCAGTCTCGTTTCAGGTAATGTGTTACTGAGAAACCTGGCTGTGCGGGTCAGATAATCAGATTGGCTCCATGTAAAATACGGTGGTGCAAATTCTTCAGTTGCATGCACTTAAACAAAAAGCCAACCCAAATATACATACGTTGTTGGAAAGTTAAACACAGATGTTTAATAAACATAGGTACCTGGTAAAGTGATTGGTTTTATTTTTGCGGGACAAGCACTGGACACTGCTGTATGTTTTAGGTGAAATATAACCAGTGGCCGTGGTAAACAGAGTCAAACTTGGAGAGTATGTGAAGGAAACTAAAGCTACACTCTTGCTGCTGCTAAACTTCCAAAATTTATTGAAAACTCACCATAATCATTACT
Organism: Xestia c-nigrum; assembly: GCA_916618015.1. NCBI lineage: Eukaryota > Metazoa > Arthropoda > Insecta > Lepidoptera > Noctuidae > Xestia > Xestia c-nigrum. The sequence goes on along the minus strand of OU745245.1, from coordinate 2,370,612 downwards.
TAAATTAAACTTTGAAGACCCACAAAACGCTTTCTAGGTATTACATTTAGCCTTAAACTTAGTAGCTAAGACTAAGTAAACTAAAACGATTCAGAAGTGTAATTAATATTAAATTATGGTCCAGACTTAAGCGGTCGTAATGACTCTTATATTTCCCCAAAAAGCTAACGGAGGAATAAAAACAATAACTCACATGGGGATTGCATAAAAATCCTGGGATTTGAGTAATCCCGGTTTTCCTGGCCACACAAAGAGAGATGAAATCGTTTAATTTTGTGAGAACATTGTCTGTGCTGTTTTAAATTTAATTACATCCCTATTCATCCCGATCCATCTCTGAGGCAGTTTTTTGGACTGATTTACTGCTTCGCAATTTTTGTGAACAGTTCTTTGCCCTTAATTGATTTTGAACTTTACATTTGGATAAAGACGCTTTTGGACTTTTAGTTCATTTGAGTTTTACGGTGTCCTAATTGACCAGTTGATTGCTTTAAATGATCTATTGAAGACGTTGTAATTTAAGGGTTGTGTTTTCTAGGGTAAGTCAAAGTACCTATTACATAAACATCGAGTAGGTAAAACATAAGGCTTTTAGATAATATTTTTAACAGAGGACATTAAAGAGAGCATCAGCATCATCATCTGCCTGGCCTTTTCCTAACTACGTTGAAATAGGCTTCCAGTCCAACCGGAGGCAGCAGAATACCAGTATACATGGAGCGACTGCCTATCTGACTCCCACAACCCAGTAAGTACTGGGTAATAGGATAAGCTAGCTTTGTAGTTAGACTGGTTGACAGACTCTCACGCCACTGACTACCTGTAAAGTCTGTCAAATATCTACAAATGACAGCCGGAACCAACCGTTTTAGGCCTTTTGTCCACGTCACGGTTGTTCAACCGTACGGCGTGGTAGCCGTACAGTTGAAAAAACGTGAGAGCTTATACATGACACGGGAAAACCACCGGGCGAGACATCGGCCAAGTACGGCTCAGTACACGGCGGCGACGCCGCGCCGTGCCGTGGCGCTGGCGTGCACGTCTACAAGCTTCCATAGTGATCCATACAACACTGACGACCGTGCCTACACACGGCGAATTAACCGTAGATTTTCACGGCGATAAGCCGTGTGTGTACAAAGAGGCCTAATGTGCTTTCCAAGGCACGGAAGAAACTTTGTATTGGGTATTGGATAGCTACCCATCCACAGGCCAACGTTAAGCGCAACCCCAAGCGTGGATTAGTATTTACCCACGAGATCGTCGAAGCTAAAGAAAGGTTATTATATTATATAGGGTGTAAACTACCTCATCACGAAACTGTCCGCCAAGCATTCTGTACATGAAACTAATAACTTTACGCAAACATTATTGCTGGAAAACAACTTCAGACATTGTGCTGATGGACGGATTGAATGGTATGGGGGTCGTGGAAGTGCTAAAAGTAAAAACCTTACAGTAATAACATATATTTGAAAAACTTGGACCCCTTATACCTCCGTAACTAGAAGGTTTATAGGTATGGTGTGTAACAAAAAAAATATGATCGCAATGACGGGGAAAACAAGAACCTCTCGGCTTCGTTATGAGGTTTTTACGCCCTTAATTGTTACTGGCACTGTACTGCTTAAAAGTCTTAAAACTACTACTGAACATTTGTTTGACACAACAGCACACAAAAAACAACCTCACCTACATCATACATGACGTTTATAACAAGCTTGAACAATTTCCTCGTCACAACGACGTATGAGACATGTGCAAGCCCGCCATCGGAACGTCTGCGATGAACGACAAATGATATCATGTTCCTTTCGGTAAATTCTCCTCTGTTATAGCTGATATGTCGCTGTGGCTTGAATTTGGATAAGGATGGGTGTTATTTTATGTGATGTGAAATTGTGAATGTGATGAATTTGAAAATGGGCGATTAGACGAGCTAAATTAGCAACTCTATTTGCGGTGGTTCAAACTTCGTTTGTAATGCTGTTAGAATAAAGTTCTAATCAGCTTTCACTACAAAGTGCGGGCCAAATAGCGCGAAATGAGTAGTTTCGATCGATTTACAAAAAACTATTGATTGGATTAAAAAACTAAAACATTATCATGCTAAAATATTGCTTGTAGAATTATTTGCCAAAAAATCAGAATGATCGCATGCATATTAGTACGTTTTTTTTTTGTTTGAAAGATATTTTCAGAGATAAGTTCGTAATTGTTTTTTATCGAGTCTAATTAATTGTATTATGTTTTCAAAACACGATCATGCTAGCATATATCCTGAATTATATTATATATTTTTCTGGTCTTGTTTATAGCAGTGAATCATATACTTTTAGTCATTTTAATTAATTCTCTCCGCACCATAAAACTGAATCGTTCCGTACTTTAGAACGTTTTGTTCATGCTGATCTAAGAGTGGCGTGTTTCTGTCCTATTAGCAAGTTCCGCTTCTCCTTTGCAGCACTAAGTATGAAACGTACGATCGCTTTTATCGTTAGCTGCTTTTAAAAGGATCTTTGACAGTCGGTTACTTCTTTTAAATAATGGGTGTTGGTGATGACTTCAATTTTTCAGGCCGTATCTTATTCATTAAACATGTGGTCGTCATTTTATTTATTTTACAACTTTCATTTTTTTTTTTTTTTTTTTTTTTTTTTTTTATTAAAAATTTTGGTTCGGTTTTCTCAACTTACGGCCGTTTCTATAAGTTACTTACGTATAACTGTTAGTTAGTTAGACTATCGCATATGGCGATCAGTGTTTCTATAAACAAAGTAAGCTTATAATAACCTATCCGCATCACCTACCTGTCGCTCGGAGGACTATGATTCATAGAAAATACAAAGAAAGCTTTTCTTAAACGTTATGTTTCTAACGGTCCGTAAGCTAAATATCAAACAGTTACGGATAGCAACCTTCCGTTACCCGTTAGTAAGTTATTGAAAATAGCCGTTAGTGACATTTTGGCCGCGATCAATCGTTGTACTTAGGATGAACCTGGCAACATCACTCATGGAAACTTAAGAACCCCACAAAAGAGAATGAGTTTTAAAATATAGTAAAAACCTGTCTTTACATTTAATATATTATAATCATACATATGTATAATATAGCAGGTAGAATAGGAGTAGCTCGAAACTAAATAATAAAAAACGCTCGGGTCGATCGCTAGGTTAAGCCATACTTGCCTAGGTTGATCTGTGGATGGGTGACCACCCTTAGATACCGAGTTTCCTCCGCGATTCGGAAAGCACGTAAGTGGTTGGTCCCGGCTGTCATTTGTCTATCTTTGACAGTCATTATAACAGATAGTCAGTGGCCCAAAATTCTGAATACCAGTCATACCAAGTTTTTTCGTATTTCCCAGTATTAACTGGGTTGTGGAGGTCAGATAGGCAGTCTCTCCATGTAAAATACTGGTACTCAGCTGCATCCGGTTAGACTGGAAGCCGACCCCAACATAGTTGGGAAAAGGCTGACATATTATGTGAAAATTGAACATTTGAATCACTTACAATACGCTTCCAGTGATAAGATCGCCAGATTTTACCCTTATATTAGTTACTGAATACGGTTTCTTAGCTGTGTTACATTCGGTATACAATTGAGTATATTCTATTCTACCTCATAAGTACATAAAACTTCTCACACATAAACATATACGAACCTGATTCATTATTGATAACATAAATTAGTACATAATTAAGTACTTAACTACTACACCTAGAAATCTAGGCCGAGATAATTAGTTACTCAACTCCTAGAAATCTAGACAAAATTCCAGCCACTAGACTCTTGTTTATTCTACCAAAAAATACCTTTCGTCTACACGTGTAGGTAGCAATAGACGAAATAATAAAAGTTGGCTAGCTTTAGTTTCCTAGGTTATACCTAGACTAGCAAAAAGTTGGGGGTTCTACTAAATTAGTAGCAAAACATAAAGCGAATTCATTAGCAAACTATTTGTACCTCACTTAAAGTAAATAAATGGAGGACAGCCTGAATTAGTAGTTTATTAGGAGAATAAACAGAATAACTTTTAGATTTAGGTCGGATAAACCAAACATAACTTTGGAGGACGTTTGAGTTGAGAGGCGAAGTTAAAAGTGTTGATTAATGCACATTCTTTCTGTGACATAACTTAACCCAGTCATGGGTCCAGTCTTAGTAACTTTTAATGTTTTCATGCCTAACCCACTATATCTAAAGGGTGTTTAACACCTCTTAACGAATCCGAAAATCACTTGTTCTCCCTGTCATTGCGGTCATTTTTTTGTTCTACACCATACCTGTGAAGCTTCTAGTTACGAAGATATTGGGGGTCAAAGTGCCAACTTTTTGACAAGTTTTTTTTTAAATACAGGTTTTTACTGTAAGATTTTTACTTAAAAACCTCGACAGTCCCCGTTCTATTCAATCCATCAATCAGCACATTGTTTTAAGTGCGTTACATTAAGTTCTGCCAGCAAACATGTTTTTTCACTCCAAAAATTTAAGTCGTTTCCCAGTAATACATTTTGCGTAAAGTTACTAAGTTTGATGTATAGAATGCGTGGTTGAAGGCGTCATGATGAGGTGGTTTACACCCTGTATAATAACATAACATAACATAACGCATGTAATCCCCGGAGGGTTAGTCAGAGGTGTAGCTAATAGGACACCCACATTTAGGTCCATGTTCACCGAAAAGATAACAACCTGATTAACTAAAAACAGCTGTCACTGTGACATGTTCCCATACAAGAATGTGTTTTAAACAGCTGATTTTAGATAATCAAACCGTCATCTTTTTGGTGAACATGGACCTTAACCAGTTATGTTTAAGTCCCATGTAATAGAGAGTGACCCTATTTCCACCAAACGAGCACAATTCAAGACTCCGTGGCTAATAATGCAAAATTTCAAATGGAAACCCAGGAACAGGAATCGATATTGACCAGCCGCGCTTGCGGCCATATCTCATCATCATCATCATATCAGCCGAAAGACGTCCACTGCTCGACATAGGTTTCCCCAAGTGTCGCCACATTGACCGGTCCCATGCTACTCGCAATCAACGGATTCCCGCAGCCTTCACCAGGTCATCTGTCCACCTAGTGGAAGGTCTTCCAATCGTGTTCCGATTCGCGGTCGCCACTCTAGAACTTTTCGGCCCCATCGGCCATCCGTTCTTCAAGCAATGTGCCTTGCCCTTTGCCACTTAAGTTTGGAAATTCTTCTACCATATCTAACACGGAATAATTATCTTTATCTTTGACAATTATGTCATTTTCATGTCTGTTCGTGACACCGTGTTTTTTGTCGTCGTGGACTATATGTCCGTGTTCTTCAAAACTAAGTTACATACATAATATGACACATGTAGGTACCTACAGTAAAATACGTTTCGTTTATTAAGTTGTGCAAAACGTTTCAAGAATGGGCTAGTCGCTATAAGTCACCGATGAAAAAAAAAGTTCCCAACCAAGTGCTATCAAAATATGATCTAAAAAAATGATACATTTTCTTTATTCCGTAGAAACTAATATAGTCCAACTATATCTAAGTGTCCCCTACGCAACCAAACATAGAACGTTGCCATTATAATAACGACATTGGCCAAGAATTTATCTTGGCCATCCTAAATAAATTCTGAGTGAATAACATTGAATGAACGAGAGCTTTTAGTTAATTAGAAGGAGAATTATTTCTTTGGGAGACACATTGAGTATCTCTTTATTTAATGTTGTGGTCAGTTATAATTAATATCGTCATTAGTATTTTTTTCCCACAGTTTTGCCTGTATGTGAAAGCTTTGGTTGATTTTTATTTATTTATTTACGTATAGACTGTAAACCACGTCATCACGAAACGTCAACCAAGTACGTCAAACTAAATAACTTTATACGATAAATATTTCTGGGAAACGAATTTTTTTTTGGGTGAAATATCATGTTTTGTGGTAGAACTCAATATTACGCACTCATCGTGCAGGTCGTCGTGGAGGTATTTAAAGTAAAAATCTTACAATAAAAACTAGTCGAAAAGTTGGAATTTTGACCCCCAATATCTCCATAACTACAAAGTTCGGTATGGTGTAAAACAAAAAAAAAGATCGCAATCACAGGGAGAACAAGTGCCTTTCGGCTTCGTTAAGAGGTTTTTAACACCCTTTATAAATGCCGCAAGTTAGGGAAGCACGGTCGATATGAGGGGATGTATTTATTTTCTAATTTTGGTGCTAGCATAGCTCTAACACTTGATTAAATTAAATAGAAATAAAAAAAATATATGTGCAAGTATTAAAAAGGCTTCGCAAAATTCGTCCACATCGCTGACAAAAGGAAAAGTCACCAGAAGGCTGTCAGCATTGCCACGTTGGATGGCAATACTGATTCTTTGGCCATTTTGGTGATTGAAATGTACAGTTTAATTTAATTTTTTTTTGTCGCAACAAGCATTGTTCTCTCTTTGTAACAATTAAAACTTGGTCTTCATTCATTTTTCTTTACTTTTCAACAATTTTAATAATCTAACTTTGAAAGTCAAACAAAATATCGCTTTCTTAATATTAGGTAGTTGATAAGAATATTAAACACGTCTACATAGCCCATAAATAAAAGTTTATTTTATTACGTTAGATTCTTATATTTTCTAGAAAATATCAATCTAATATTAGAAACATTAACTTAGTGCAAAGTGGTTCCAACAAAACTGTCCTGGCTCTTAAACTATAACACATTTTTCTTGTCAAAGTCCCCATTAATAGAGTTGAAGAGATAGCTTTTATTTATTTGTCTCTTCAGAATTATAATGTGACATGCAATGTGACAGTGATTTGTCATGCAGAAACTATAAATATTTAAGTGTTTCTAAGAATAGAAAAAGTGAGAAGAAAATGACTTTTTTATTTATGTCTAGCCCATGTCAAGATTGATTTAAACATAAACATGAGACGATTCCAGCTAGGTCGGTTTGATTAAGATTTTTTACAAAGCAATTATTCAAACTATTCAAACGAGGTTCACATTTTCAAAAAGTAGGAGAAGAGCTATCGGGAAATATTTCCGAATTGTGATTTTTAAATTTCTGACTAGATTTTGTTTTAAGAGTCAAACCACGCCATGCCAATTACTGGACTTAAATATAATTGGATGGAACATCAAAACGAAAAGAAGAAGAAGGCCACAAAACCGGAACAAAACCATTATCTCTGTTTCGCATGTTGTCTCATTCAAAACTTTAAACTTAGCGGGACTCACATGGAACTCGAAAGTAACTTGTCCTACCAAACAATCCAAAATTAGTCTTCTAAAATCTCTGGAATTACACTGGCTTTCCCAAAACCATCATAATAACGGTGTATTCTCAGAAACCATCTAAGGCTGCCAACAAGTCCATTCAGCCTAAACAAAGTACATCCGTAGTTTAGTTTTCAACATGTTCAAAGTCAACAAATGTTACAATGGCGATGAAGGTTGTACATTGTTTGCAACCCCTGACACTGAAGGCAGGAGTATTAAACAATTCATAGTTAGAGCACGTAAGTTTAATTGTGGAAGTTTATGAAGATATGTCGTGGGACGCTGGTTTCCTCATTCGGCTTTACTGACTTATTGTCTCATTGTTTGCTAAACGAAAATGTACAATATCAGAGACATTTTAGCAAAGATTGTTAGAAGGAGTCTTTCCCAAGTCAGATTATAATAGATTACAGCACAATTCCACAATATATTCTAAAATGTCGTTGTAAAACATCAAGGATTTTAAATCATTTCAGTTCAGAAACGTTGATAAAAATTAAATGCATGCTAAAGAGTAATCATCATTATCGATGACCACCTTTTGTTTGCGGCTTTGCGTGGGAGTTGGAACCCAATAATCATGTGGTAAATTTTGTAAGAGTCTGGTATGCCACGATTTTGACGGAGAAAGGGACAGAGCTACTATTGCACTCAACAATAAAACCACGTATAGTATTGAACTAGCTACTGATTCACATTCCATTTCCATTACATAAAGACAACTTGTTTCCCAAGTAAAATAACCGCAATAAATAACAACGACAAAAAACCTATCTTTCTCTAATAATGCCATAACTCTACAGCTAATAAATTCTGAGCGAAGTAAACCAGATTTTCTTTCGATTCCGAGATCGCGTTTACAAAGGCATCTATTAAGTTTATTGAAATAAGTCGTCTAGACAATAAATTGTTCCATGTTACCAAGTAACTGGGACCAAGGTCAGGTCAGTGGAACAATAAAAGTAATCTTTGTGGTACAGGCAATATGGCCAAGTAAATTGAGTTCATATCTTGCTTCCATCGTTCGCTACAGACGGCGAAAAAGGCTCGTATTTACAGTGTGACTGACAAGTTTGTGGAAAAAATGGTTATTACTTTTTTAACAACATTAAAAAAATCTTTTTGGCAAGTTTCATAGTGGTATTAGCAATGCCATGCTTCGCCTTATTTTGTGTTGTAAATCCTCTCCCTCAACCTCAACCTCATTTTATAAAATACTATTTTAGTCCTTATAATTTGATCTGGTCTCAAGTCTTCTGGATAAATCTCTAAAATTATTTAAAAGAACTCTCAGTAAAATAAATATAAATAAATAAATATCGTTGGACATTAACACACAGCGCCACCTAGTACCACACTAAGCAAAGCTTGTGTCGTGGACACTAGATAGTTGATATACTACATATGTACTTTTTTGTTTGTAAATACATACTTATTATACATATAAACATCCATGACTCGGATACAAATGTCCATGCTCATCACACACTCAGTGTCTACCTATCCTATTTCTTGATAAAACCATCAGCCTAACTTTTCTCAACCATGTTCGGGTCGGCTTCTAGTCCGACTGGATCCAGTTGAATACCAGTATTTGACATGGCGTGGCTGCCTGTCTGACCTCCACAACCCAGTTAGCACGGTGTATTACGATATTCCTTGACCAAATGCAAATCGTGCTTTCAAGGCACGAAGCTAAAAAACGACGGCGCGTTCGTGTTCCACGCGCGCCTCAAAGAGATGTCATATGAGCATAAGGGGAGGGGCCCGCAAGGGCCGAAGCCTGCCGGGGTTGCGGGCCTGTTCGAAAGAAATACCGCGGCCCCGGAACATAAAGGGCGAGGAAGGAACATGGATGGGTTTTAGTCAGTAAAAGTCTGACACTCCCTCCCGCTCCGCCCAGAGTGGGAGAAGTCATTTGATGATTTCCCATTCCAAAAAAAAAAAGGCACACAGCTAACAAAAATTGTGTTAAAAAATATAAGCGACTTCACACAAAAAAGTGAAAAATAACTGTAGCTTCAGAAGTCGGTGACCAAAAAATAAATCAATCAAACTAAATCAACAAAAAGTTTACCTATATATTTTTTTGCAAAAACGTTTTTAGTTTTCACTTTTTAGTGGTTCAATGCTTACCCTTTCACAGCGTATCGGCGTTTATTTTTTTTTTGTGAACCTGTTTCCGTGTAAACAATAGACAGACATGAGATTTCAGCGATCCCAGTACATTTGCTATCATTTATTGAGTTCCCGTTGCCTATCTTCCGAAGATCTTCATCAGATTTAAACTAGTGTTGTAATCACAATTTTACCATTTTTTATTTTTTTTTATTTTATGTTTTGTCCTGTCGGGCTAATAAATGCTTTTTCTTTCTTTCTTTCTTTCTTTCTTTCTTTCAGATCTTTTCCAAATTGAAATGGGATCACTCCAAGAAAGTATTCTTCCTAAAACTACCCAAATCGCTTCTGGTGTGCCTAAGGCATTCCCGCTATTTCTCCAGGATCCCATTAAATCGAACTTTACACATCTAACTGTCGAAATCTGGGTGTATTGTACACATCTGCGTACCCTCTCAGAGCTTACAGGCGTAATGTTACGTCATGATATAGTATAAACAATAAACCTACAAGCGATTGCAGCAATTACTGCAGATTTGCCGTCTATTTTTGAAGAGTTCCATTGTATATCTCCGAAGATCAGCATCAGATTTTCAGCAAAATAAAATGGGACTACACGGAAAGCACCAGCTTTCAAATAAAAATGTAAAAAATAATCACCAAAATCGGTTCACCCAGTCAAAAGTTCAGAGGTAACAAACACAAACTTTCATCCCCCATTTGACTTTGTTTTTTTTTTCTTTTTAAGGGGTTGAATTTCGAAAAATCCTTTCCTTTGCTGGCCTACATTATAAAGGAACTTGTGCAAAAAAAAAAACAGTTTTCTAGGTTTGGGCTGGGCGTTGATCCGGATCAGAACGGTGTGACACCTTTTCGTGCGTGCAGCCAAAGTTCATCGATTTATAAGACGTGATCACGTCAAAAGTGGCATGTTTATATAGCTCTAGATGTATGTCATCGCAATTGTTATGACAATGGCACGTTGGCTTGAGTATGTACACGTCCTCTCAAAGTTACCCCGAATATAGCTCGTGAACTTTGGCTGTAACATGCTTCAGTAAATGTATTACATAGTTTGATGGACCCTAAGTAATATTATAACAAGGTAAAACTGGCACTATCTGTTTTAAGACTGTCTATATATCTATATATCTATATATCTTCTATATCTGTATATATAAAAATCAATTGCTGTTCGTTAGTCTCACTAAAACTCGAGAACGGCTGGACCGATTTGGCTCATTTTGGTTTTGAATGATTTGTGGAAGTCCTGGGAAGGTTTAAACGGTAAAAAGTAGTAGGTAGGTAGTAGTAGGTAGGTAGTTGTATCTGACAGGACAACGTCTGTCGGGTCGGCTAGTTACATATAAATACTTAGCTTTGGAAATAATTAGAAAAGCGTGTACAATTGAGTAGACGACAAAAAAATAACAATTAGTACGTCAGTAAGATTTTAACAACAAATATTTGGACCGTATTTTTCTTTTAATATTCTCAATACGTCACGCCTCGGTATAATTTTAGCGAGTTCTGACGTCACGACCCCCGCTGCGTTTTAATACGTTTTATACGTTACGTTTCATTGATTTACAGAAACAAAAAAGGGGTCCATTGTTATTTTCCAATACTCTAACGGACTAATTTGATTTGCATTTTTTTGATACTGTCGTCTTGCATGATGAGTTTTTGCGCGGATAGTACTCGAAAACAATACTAGAAACAAGAATATACACCTACTTATTATTCCACTTCAGGCTGAAGACATCTTGAAACCAAATAAAGAAATTGAATTATGATGACTCACATTTATAAGTTGAACTTGACCTTACATTATTTTACGATCAAAAATGTGCTCAGAACTTGGCCATATTTTTACAGTTTTAGGATCTGTTTTTTATCGTAAATTTACGGTTGGTTTTCTATCTCAGTTTATAGACCTTCTGTTACTCTCCCAGTAAAATTACTAAGACGAAATTTTATAGGGACGGTTATCAAATATTAGAGTCAAGATCTTACTCGAATACTTTTGGATATTGAGTTTGAAAGTATTTTGAGCTTGTTCGAAAGTTTGATTTGATTTTGATAACGCCTGGAGGCTGGAGCGATCAAGTGTTGATTGGCAATTGAGAGGTTCTAAACTGTATTTTAATGTTTAAAAACTCGTTTTCTAAATAGCGTGGGTGAGATAAGGATGGAGTGTGAGGATATTTGATCCAAATGAGATAATATGGTAACTGGGTAAACAATATTTTATACTTTTTATGTAAAATACTAGTATTCAGCTGCATCCGGTTAGACTGGAAGCTGACCCCAACATTGTTGGGAAAAAGTTAGGCAAATGATGAACGTAGAATACCTACGCTGACGCCACTTATATAAGTACCTAAAAATAGAATCAGGTCTGTATTTATAAAATCCTGGACGCACAGCAAGCGTTCGACAAGGTCTGGCACCAGGGCTTGTCATGTATGTATTATTAAAGTCATACTTAGAAGACAGAACTTTCCGGTAAAAATTAATGATTTGTATTCGAAGTTCCACGACATACTGGCTGGAGTACCCCAGGGCTCCGTCTTGGGTCCTAAACCCTCTACCTCATATACACAGCAGATCTACCAACCACAGAAAATGTACTTTCTGCCACCTTCGCCGACGATACGGCTACCTTGTGCAGTCATAAAAACCCTAATGTGGCCTCACTGGTGCCGGCAAATACACCTTGATAAAGTCCACAAATGGATGAAGGAATGGAAAATAAAAGCTAGCGCCAACAAATCTACGCATGTGACGTTTACTCTCAGAAAAGATGAAGCCCACCTGTTAAACTTGGAGATGACATACTTCCACACGGGACAGTAGCAAAGTACCTGGGGTCTATCTCGATAGGAAACAAACGTGGAGATACCACCTTGACAAGAAACGTGACCAGCATAAACTGACCCTTAGGAAGAACATCACACGTTTCATTGGAGAACAAAGTGCTCATCTAAAAAGCGGTATTAAAGCCTGTTTGGACGTACGGGATTGAGCTGTGGGGCTCTGCACGAAACTCAAATCGGGAAATCCTCCAGCGATTCCAAATTTAAGCACTCAAAATTATAACATGCGCTCCTTGGTTTATGAAGACCTCAGAACTACATGAGCATCTACAAATCAGAACCATAAAAGAGGAAATAGAACACCGACTAACGACATACCAACACCTTAGGCTCAAACGTCACCACATATGGGACTTTATAGAATAAAAGAATAAAGAAGTAAATAGTTTTGAGAGGCAGATTCTTCGCTGGAATGAACCTCGGCAGTCAAGAACCGCACAAAAAATCTGCTAAAGTTTTACAACCGATTGTAAGATGCAAAAGGAACAAATAAATATCTCCACTATAAACGTGAACGTTTGGATGGATACATGTTTCTCCCGTAATCACGCCAGAACAGCTGTACCGATCTAAATTATATTTGGCACAGGGATAGATTATAGTCTGAAATAGTGCCCCATGAACTGTCGGTCATCCCAAGTGGCAGTGTACCCAAGTCTGTCGGACTGCCGAACTGGCATTTTCCTCTATGCGTTAGTTTTGTCATGAATTATATTATGAAAGTTGTTCGTATCTCGCTTAAACTTGCACAGAGTGTAGTAGAAAGAACAAGACAGGTAATAAATACATATTACTACTACTTTATAACTTATCAGTCCAATTGCACAACATTCTGTTACATTAGAAATTGAAAGTTTAGAAACCTCCAGTAGCTCTCTCCATATTTATGGCCAAACGGACCATACTATACTTTTTTTTTTTCTCACACAAAACACATCAATATTTCAAGCAAGCGAAGCGCGGGCAAGAACTTATTTGAAATATACACCTAGACAAGACAAATTCTCTTATTGGTCCGCGAATAAATTTGAAATAACAATATTGTTGGAATCTGTATTCATTGTTTCACCAACAACCTGTGTACCTGTTTCTCCTGCCTCTCAAAGTAATACACCATCGTAAACATGAGATCGGTACTTGCAAATTGATTGATAGCTATTCAAAACATTACAGGGTATTATAGATACTACCGTCATAACAACGGTATCGATATCAGCTACTAGTACACCTCTCAAGGCGTTCCTTCAACGGAAAATACCACTTGTATTGTTATGAGTTCAGACTATGAGTATTACATTTTAACAGTTACTTGTGTTTGTACAAAATGGAATCTATGATTATTACATTACAGGCAAATGGCCCCCCATACTTAAGTATTAATACTGTAACATGTTAATATTGTACTACCAAGTGATTTGAATAGAGTAACCATGGAGTTTCTTACGAAACATGCACCTTTTACCCATCTAGGCCTATCATTATTTTCTTGCCCTAATCCCAATTCATTCTTCTACTTCCATACTTCTCTATTTTTCGTCATCTCATCAGACACTTCTTTTCTTGCCATCATTCTTAACACAGTCCATCCATCGTTTCTTTGATCTTCCTCTACTCATAATATACCCATCCATATTTATTCTCAAAACTCCTATGTGAAATAATAGTAGTTTATGCGACTGTGCATAATGAAGGGCATTACAACACGAGTGTTGTAATGCCTAATTATGTATAGTTGCATACACTACTTTATCTACCCAAATATCATAAGGGCTCTATGATGGGTTCAGGAACCATAGGGAAATGACCAGCATTGTTACTTGGCCCTTGATTTTTGTGGTAACAGGTTATTAGTTGCATTCGTCGCTGCATTTACGATATCTGGCGGAGAGTTCATGGCAATTTCTGAGTCACCATCACTCATTTTCGACAGAAATAAAGAACTTATCAGAAAATTTGTTTACTCGTAACTGGAAATAAAAAGCTAACGAACAAATGCCAGCTCGAAATGGCGGCGTTTCGGATATCTGTATTTTTTTTTAAATCATAGGCAAACGAACAAAGTCACTATTCTTGTGTCACTCGAAATCAAAATGTCGTGCGATTTATAATAAGAATCATACTGAATTGGGGTTTCGTATCGATTGTTGTAATCTGATTGAATGTAGATAGGTACTAGAATAGCACACTCACTTGAATTTGACACCTGTTCCAAATTTAAACTCATAACCTACTGTTTTCAGTAGGTTATGAGTTCATTACAGTTCTGTTTGTTTCTGTTGGTTGGTAATGCTGGTCATTGCCTATGGTTTTTGAACGCATTAGAGAGGGTTTATGATATTTGGGTAGATAAAATATATTATTTTTGTTTTGAATGACCTTTCAATGGGAACTATTTGTATCGTAATACTCAAAATCAAATTGTTACACCACAGGCGAATGCTTCGGTAAGGGAACGCCTTTGCGAACAAAGTCCTCAGCCAAAACTAGTCACATAAACAGGTGTGCCTAGTAAGTAATAAATTTCAGGAAAAAATATTTACCAAAAACACGATCCTCACGTACGTAGAGTACTTGTTTCCAATATAATCAATTGGAGCAGTGTACTGTGAAATATTGTAGGTGGAGCTCACTGGAGCTGAATGGGCCACTTTAGGGAGCCAATGAGGTACATTTTACGTCTTTTACGATCTTCAAGGTTATCTTTAGAATGGTGTGAAGTGATGTCGTGTTTGTAGGACAAAGTTATGATCGATTTTGTGACACAGATGTTCATCGCGTTTTGTTAGTCATTTAGGTGTATTTTGCCTGACTTTTGCCTATCTATTCTCTTTTGTTGTTTATCAAACTCGAAACGTTGAATCTTTTGGTGAGATTAAATGTAATAAAGGCAGAAATTTTCATAACTATAAG
The DNA here is from genome assembly GCA_916618015.1 of Xestia c-nigrum. Taxonomy (NCBI): domain Eukaryota; kingdom Metazoa; phylum Arthropoda; class Insecta; order Lepidoptera; family Noctuidae; genus Xestia; species Xestia c-nigrum. Next base: position 2,355,419 of record OU745245.1, on the reverse strand, counting down.
TTCTTTATTCAACATAATAAGTTTATAACGTTCCCACTGCTGGGAATCAGGTCTCCTCCCGGAACGAAAAATTGGGCCGAAATCCATTAAGCAAGTCTGAGGTTGGTAACTGGATGTTGTGCCTTTGAATTGTTGGCGCTCATCAAGACCCAGGCCGCATCAAGCAAGTTTTAGTAAAAAATGCAGGGTCAGCAGGAATACACCAAATAAACCTACATCATATGAAAAAAAAATAGTTTTTCTAAGAATAAATCTATAGTATCAACAGACAGGATATTTTTTTATTCGAAAACAGACAGTTAAAATCAACCAAAATTAAAGAAAATTATCCCAATGAAAAGATTATTTTTTTCATAATTAATTGACAGAGGGTACAAAATAGTACAGGTTATTTTTTTATTGGACACTTTTAACGTGCACATCTTGCTACATTGTTCTCACATAATATACCATCTCAACAAGAATGATGTAACCAAGATTTTGTAACAATATTTTGATTTAAAAGAGTGTCCATGGAGTTTCTTGCCCGTTCTTCTCCATAGAGATCTACGCTAGGGAATGGGCAACTACGGTACTTTCACAGTTTTTATGTCTTGTGACTGGGACTGTAGCTACTTTAAATGTTCATTTTTGTTTCGACAATTCAAAAGTGCCTGTAACTGGCCTACTTGAAATAAATGCTTTGATTTTGATTTTGATTTTATTTTTAGTCGGTTTGATTCCCGAATGTGGCAAAGGAATTTTCGAAAATCAGTAAATGCAGATTTGTTTCTTTTTAAAAATCAGGGAATATTTCCTTTAAGTAAAATTTGCCAGCTCTAGTATTTCGAGTACTTTCCTTCCAGGTGGCATCGAAAAATTCCATGTTGTGTACTTTCTGTGCTTATCTTCTTTGTGGTACGAAATAGTTTACTTACTTTCTAAGAATTTCTTAACCCCAAAGCAACTGTACAGTGTACAGCGATATACCTCGACCCTAGTGCTAAGTCGTGACCTAAAGCTAATTTGTAAAACATTTCGTAGAACAACGCTTTGGATAAACTTAAGCTACATTATACTTGAGTGATTAATCTACTTTTCGTTGGCGCTTTGGTATTATAAAGTTTAGCTTTCACGAGCTTAATTTCAGGAAAATTATTTAGTTTTCTGACACTTTCGGTGACGGAAAATATCGTGAGGAAACTTGATGGCCTAGACAAAGATATATTATATCAGCAATATCGATGATGGCAATGTCAAAAGTGTATTATGAGACTGACATAATATACCAAAAATTATTATCTCACTTTTACTGTAGAAAGTTGATGAGAAATGCGAAACTTTTTGAAAATGACTGCTCAGCTATCTAGGTGGTATGAAACTTATAATTGATATACTTTTTTTGTTATCACCGTGCATTACGCGAGCTATAGGCTTGTATTATTATTTACAAAGCTTTTCGTTTTTATAGGTAGCAAATATTATTTCATTTTCAGGCCTGACTCGTTAGCAGTAGAATCTCGTGACCGAATTTCAATTCATTTTCCGTGATCCGAATTAATTGATATTTCTCCCGTCCGTTTTTATGTGAATACTATTCTTGTACTAATTAAAAACAATCGCTTTCACAGCGTATATATATTCTTGCAACGACATTCAACAGTATTGACATAAGTTCTTAGATAGCTTATTCAATCCATAATCATCATCTGCCCTGCCTTTTCCCAACTATGTTGGGGTCGGCTTCCAGTCTAACCGGATGCAGCTTAATACTAGTATTTTACAAAGCGCGACTGCCTGTCTGACCGCCACAACCCAATTAGAACTGGGTAATACGATACCACTTGGTAAAACTGGTTGTCATACTTTTTGGGTCACTGACACGTACAAATGAAAACCGGGACAGTCGGCAACAATGTTAACATGTTCATTATCGTTATCGCTCATCCGCGCGGACGTGCGGTATACGTCTGTCCGCTTCACCGCCCAACCGCGCGGACGAGCGACGTCGTGTGAGAATCACCTAAAGGAGCAGTCTGACCGAACGGACTGGCTGCCGAGAAAGGACTTTGACAGCTGTAACCCAGTACATGCAGGGAGGCTGGTGGCAACTGGATGAGAGTTGCTGAGAATCGAATTGAGTGGTGTGCGATTGAGCAGGCCCATCTACGGCAGTGAACTGCTGATTGCTGATGGTGATGACTCAGTACATTATCCGTCTATATTTTTTGCAGTATATCCTGGAGTCTAGTCCAGTAAGTTTGCCACAGTTTTAAAAAGCTATGAATTAACTATTAAATCTATACTAATATTATAAAGCAGAAGAGTTTGTTTGTTTGGTTGAACGCGCTAATCTCAGGAAGTACTGGTTCGAATTGAAAAATTATTTTTGTTCGATACTCCATTTATCGAGGAAGGCTATAGGCTATATAACATCACGCTATGACTAATAGGAGCGGAGCAGCAATAAGAAATGTTGGAAAAACGGGGGAAATTTTATTCCCTTTGTGAGCTCTCTTTTAAGTGACGCAGACGAAGTTGCGTGAGTCAGCTAGTTATATTATAAAGCAGAAGAGTTTGTTAGTTTGTTTGTTCGTTTGATTGTTTGGTTGAACGCGCTAATCTCCGGAACTACCGGCTCAAATTGAAAAAAAATCTTTTTGCGTTGGATAGTCCATTTATCGAGGAAGGCTATTGGCTATATAACATCACGATATGACCTTTGGGAGCGGAGCAGCAATAAGAAATGTTGCAAGCGGGAAAAAAGCTTCCATTGAGCAGGCGATGCGTTGCGATATCAAAACTTCACGCGAACGAAGTCACGGGCAGAAGCTAGTAATAATATAAAAAAAAACTCACTCACTATATAAATATTACAAATTATATATCTTTTTATATTTAAAACACTACGTAGAGCCACCCCACGTCCCATATGATCCCCTTATATGTACAGTTCTTGAAACGCTTTTCTCAAAAAGGATTTTGGAGTATTTTGCCGCTCTTCGGTGGAGAGAGTTTCAAAAGAGGAATACGTGTCAAATTACGAGAGGCGATTCAGCGGTTTTCGGTTTGACATTGATAAGGGAGTGAGTGGTGGATAGGCATTTGTCTTGAATGTTTTACACTTAAATTTAGCTTTTCTGACAATATTTTAAGCTTCCATAGTTTAAAACTAAACTTATATTTTCTCTTACGGGATATTTTCCGTGATTATTTGGTTGACATTCAGTCAACCCGTGATCATGGAGCTTGCAACAATGTCGAAAAATCGGGAGCTCAAAATAAAAAATAATCACGGAATATATCCCGTACGTGACAAATAAGTTTAATTACTTTTCTGGTATCCCATCAAAGATTCAGAACTAGCTGGTAAATACATAAAAGGATAAAAAGTTATATAAAAGGGATGACGAGAGTATCAAACAATTACAAATCTATTAAGTCCGTCAGTTAGATTATTGATAAATAATGGACACGTATTTTTTTTGTTTTTGAAAATCAATTAATATTGACAAAGATAAAATGCATTAAAACTCGGGAGTGGGAGCTCGTGACGTCAGAACTAGATAAACAATATACCTAGGCGTAACGTATTGGGAATTTTGAGTTTTGAATTAATAGCATCGTATCTTTGTCAATTTTGATATACGTAACAAAAAAAAATAATACTAAAAATAATACGGGTCAGTAATTTCTTAATTATGTACCTGACGGACTCATTAGATTTTTTCTGGTCGTCTACCCTATTTATTTAGACCATGCTTATGATTTGTTTTACATACACATACAGGGTGTAAACCACCTTATCACAAAGCCGTTAACCAAGCATTCTGTACACCAAACTAAATAACTTTACGCAAAAAATATTGCTGGGAAACAACTTTTTTTTTGAGGTTATAAATCATGTTTTGTGGTAGAACTCAATGTAACGCACTTAAAAGTAAAACATTGTGCTGGTAGATTGATTGAATATTACGGGGGTCGTAGAGGAGTTAAAAGTTAAAATCTACCAAAAAATGTTGTTTTAAAAAAAATCTTGTCAAAACGTTGTAAGTTTGACCCCCCATATCTCCGTAACTAGAAGGTTCCCAGGTATGGTGTAGAACAAAAAAGTAATCGCAATGATGAGGAGAACAAGTGCTTTTCGGCTTCGTGAAGAGGTGTTTTACACCCTTTATAGCCAAACGCCTTTTTATCACAGGGGCGAGCCTTTTCATACTTTTTAACATACTCCTTGCGCCTTGTTTACGTTCATACACCTGGGCCCTGTTTAATAAACGTTACAAATTGTATATTGTAATTGTATTTTACAAGTTACAATTCTGCAAGTTTCTGTTTAATAAAGAATACAATTTTCAAATCTATCAATAAGACATTCTTTTCACAGGTGACATTTAAATTTTTTAAGGAAATCTGTTTTATTGAACACATTACATATTTTGTAAATTGTAGAAAAGTTTCGACAAGTAGACTCGCCTTGTGTCAGACATATAATACTTACAAGTTATTATAAAAAGAAATTAAAATGTAACACAACCTCGTTTACAGATAAAACCTTTCACGACAGTGTGCAGTGGTAGATATCGTCTATTGTCCTTTTTATAATTAAAATATTTAGTCACAACTTATTTTTAAGTAAGTAATCCTATTTGCTTTGCTGCTTAACAACCATTTACAGAATCAGTTGGGCATCCCTGAGAGAATTTTCTTTGCAAAAAATAAACAAGACTACCTTATTAAAATATCTGCTTTGCAATATTTTTCTATCGGAACTGCTCAGAGCTTTGATCTGCTAAGAAATATTGAAAGCTGTGCTTGGCACAATCTGTTATAAATTATTTAGCTACATCATAATTGACTATATTGCTCAAACTTCTTGTGTAGACAATATTTATATTTGATAAGATGAAAAAGATAGGTGAAGTTTTAAATCCGTTTTGCTTATAATTACAAAGATGTGTAGTCTTAAGTCACGTTCTTTAGTTTAGTTCAATGAATTAACATGAAGACATCCATTGACAGACTGTTGAAATGATTTGTCAAAAGTACAAAAAGTATTTACATTATATCCGCAGCGTAGTAGCGGCAAGTACAAAAAAATGCTGGGCCAGCAAACTCTGTAGTTTGGAAAAACTCGTCACCCATCCACGGCCCAACCTAAGCAAGCGAACTCGACCCGATCTGCAGTTATTTAGCCACGAACTCCTTTGTCGTTTGGCTAGGTGTTTGATAGAACGTCTGAATGTCATCCAGGCAGCTAGTTGATAGGCACCTGCTGCTGGAACTTTAATTCAAAGGCTTATTTAATTGATAGCTGCTACATTAACACTACTTTTTGTTTCTTTGTTCAAAGCATGCAATGAGACAGCCAAATCATAGGTCTTAAATTCAGAAGAATATAATATAATAGAAATAAAATTATCTGTTTCAATTTTTTTGATAAAAATTATTTTGATTAAAATGGTAAATAAAAATTGATAAATATATTTGTTGAATAATAATCTTACTATTAAATAACCTACTAGAACTGTTATTACAATAAGAATATCATGGAGAAAGATAATTAAGCCAAGACACACACCTCTGATTTTTTTAATTCATGTGCGTATTGTATAATTTATTATCACTTGCTTTGATACCTAAAGGAAAAAAATCGCGAGGAAACCAAACCAGCACGTTTGAGAGATTTTTTTCGACGACATTAAGCCCAGTCGGAGGCCCATGGGCTGCATAACAATTCTGACACTAAGTTGAGCACTAACGACACAATAAAGAAACAAAGACCAACCAATTGCAAACCTTTGTAAATCTGAGCAGTATTTCTGCCAAGATTTATAACTTAGATAAAATCGTAACATGTCTTCCTATTTAAGATACCAAGACCGTCTCTGGAAGTGGACTGAAAGGAAATATGTTATGTGAGGTCTAATGACTGCGAAGAATGTCAATGAGCATCTAAGATCTACACGAGAGGAAGGCATGGATAAGATATGATCATAATAATTCATTGTTCTATGTCATCATACATTTGTCCGGTCGAGCAATCCTCAAAAGCTTAGAGCAACGGTGGCCCTGTGGTGTCGGCCCCGACGTACAAACAGTTAGTCGTGAATTATAACCCAGCCAGGCGTATTACTTTGTGAAATTTCATCACCACTGCTCTCAAAACGTAAAGGAAAACATCGTGAGGAAACCGGCATGTCCTAGAACCAAAAAATCCAAAAAACATGTGACATCTTCCAATCTGCAATGGACTCGCGTGGTGGAGCCCAATCCCTCTCATCGACAGGGGGCCTGTGTCCCAGCAGTGGGAACATTAATAGCCTTATGATGATGACTCAAGCTAATATGGCGCTGACAAAATTCAGTATAGTTCTATTTATTTATTTATTTATTCATGAACACACAAAATACATAAAAGGACAATATATTAACATAGAAGAGCACAAAGGTACTGCTTATTTCAAAAGAAATTTCTTCCAGCAGACCTGCGAGAGGAAAGTCTGATAAGAAATGTAGACACAGTGTGTAGAAAAGCCAAAAAAGAAAATTTAAATTAAAACTTAAAACAATACATACACATATTATTAAAAAAAACTAAATAAACTACTATTGTAAATATTTATCTATAACATACATCGAGTTTTTCAAGAAAACGCTATTTCCTAATTCTGCAATTTTCTCAGAGTTTTTCTTTTCTTTTTCTTAGAATATTTTGTTAAGCAATATTTCCATCAAAATTCACGGAATTTTAATCCCAAGGACCAAATTGGGAACAACGTTTTTCTTCTGGCAATCTTCGACGCTAATAAAGAATCTACTGGGATTTTGACGTTCAGGAGCTAGTCTAGTATTTGGAAATAATACTTCGTTATATCGTTATTTCTAGTGAGGTGTTATTTTCTTGGATTTCAGTGGGGAAGTGTTGATTCTAATACAAGATATACTCATTATATTTACGCGAACATATTCATTTCAGGTTGGGCAGACTATAAAGCACCGAAATTTTGCTCAGTAATAATTTCTGTCGTTCAAGGCCCACATCAAAGCTGCTCGCGACCGGGCTGCCTTTGCTATGGGCCGGCTCCACTTCATGATCACTAGGAAGAGCAAATTGTCACTCAAGTGCAAATTGCGTCTTTTCACCGCAGTCATCCGTCCCATCATGACCTATGCTTGCATAGTATTCGCGCATGCCCACCCGCGTCATATCCACACGATGCAGACCTTGCAGAACCGATATCTCCGTAAGATCACCGGTGCCCCCCCTTACGTCCGTAACGATAGTCTTCACGTAGACCTTAGAATCCCCACCGTTAAGCAGTTCATGAAACGCCTTTCCAAGCGTTACTTCGACTCTGCTATTAAGCATAGGAATCCCCTAATCGCATCGGCCGCCCGGTACGACCCATCGCGTATTAGCTCCGTCCAACGTCCGCGTCACACCCTAGTCGCCCCCGACGATCCGATCACTATCTTGCAAGAGAGTAGGAAAGATACCAGTACGGTACGCAGAGCATACAAATACAGACCGAAAACCTACCGACCTCGCCGCAGAGGTCCGGCGCGAAATCCCCGATCAATCCCTCCCCGACCCTTGCTCGAGCCAGCCCGCGACGCTGAGCCTGTAGTATTAAATCAGTCCCCAAATAAGGACAATCAGATCCAGCCTGTCCCTTTGCTGCCCCCAGCGACGCCCTAAGCCGAGGTTCGTACCCCACAGGGGGTGCCCTTAGTGCGCTGTCGCTTAGTTTTTAGTTATTTTCGCCCTGGCTGGAGGCCTTAGAATCAAGGCATCCACAGGACATTGCCCGGTTAAGCAGAAGCCAGTCTTCTCAGACTGAACTGCGAGATGCCATATCCAAAAAAAAAAAAAAAAAAAAAAAAAAATCAGTAATAATTTTTTTTTCCAAAAAAATAATCGGGCTGCTATAAATCTCTCTCAGTAAGGCCCCGTTTCCTCTATGTCTGAACGATATACTTATCATTAAGTTGTTTAGCAAAAGGCAAAAGTCATGGACGGCAGTTATCATGTTGTCCTATATGTGAACACCACCATTTAAATATCCAAGCCATGACACTTAAAACAACACTATTATGTTTCGTTGCGACATAGTGGGAACGGGCCGGAGAGGAGGTCTGTGTCTCGGCATTGTGAACAATAAATATAATGCTGGCTATGAATCTTAAATCGAATTTAGAACACAATTCTGTGATAGATAGCTACTCATTTCATAAATTTTAACGCTCCAATAACTATTACTTGCAGCCCTTGCAGCACAATTCTATTTAAAACTGGCCACAAATCCAGTTGCAACTTTCAATTAATAAAAAATAAGAAAAAACTCTCGCGTATCGCCTCGGGAACATCTGTCAAAGTCGGAATACCGCGAAGCCGCGAATCCCGGGGGCCATCTTGAAACGTTTCTCATTTCTTGCAATAAAAATGGCGGGACAAAATGTCACTTACTGGATGGTTGTTAGTTTCAAATAAATTGGTTTTATTGATTGATACTTTAGTTTGTGGCGAGTATTGATTGCAGTTGCCATTTGTTAACCTTGTAATGTTTCAATTGGACAGTGATTGTCTTTTCAATTGATGTACGAATATGGTTGAAGTTTGTTTGTTGATAATGGAATGTTGGAAACAAGCTACGTATTTAAAGAGTCAGTGTTTGAATAGGACCTTTGGTTGCCTTTGAACTATTTATATTTCGCCTATTTAAAGTGTTGTTTGAAAGTTTTCTGCGTTATTGATTTAAAGATATCAAACTTCGGAAATATTATAAGTACTGTTGGAGTTTTGATAAATGGTCTTTTAACTACAGAAAAACATAAAAAGCTATGTTCAATTGAATATTTATCTATTTTTGGAAATAAGCTATTAGTGATGGCTGTAAGTCAAAACTAGATATCATTTCAGTAGATAGAAAATGACGTAAACCATCAGCCTACAAACCGGAATAAATAAAACCTAGCTATGATAGCGTAAGCCACAAGAGACACGCGATGTTAAATTAGAGCCTGATCATATCTTGTATGATGGAACTGCTCGGAAATAGACCTATTTGGTTCACGAGATGCCTGTAACCAAAGACTTTTGCAATAGAAAATAAAGAGAGTAAAACACCTCTTAACGAAGCCGAAAGGCACTTGTTCTCCCTATCATTGCGATATTTTTTTTTTTGTTCTACACCATACCTGGCAACCTTCTAGTTACGGAGATATTGACAAGTTTATTTTTAAATAAAAGTTTTTACTGGAAGATTTTTACTTCAACCACCTCTACGACCCTCGTACTATTCAATCCATCCATAAACACAATGTTTTAACATTGAGTTCTACTACAAAACATGACTTATCACCCCAAAAAAAAGTCGTTCCCCAGCAGTAATTTTTGCGTAAAGTTACTCGTACTTAGGTCCATGTTCACCAAAAAGATGACAGACGTTTATCTAAAAACAGCTGTTTAAAACACATTTTTGTATGGGAACATGTAACATTGACAGCTGTTTTTAGATAATCAGGCTGTTATCTTCTCGGTGAACATGGACCTTAGTTTGATGTACAGAATGCTTGGTTGACGATTCTTGATGAGGTTGTTTTCACCCTATATTCACCAATGTATGCAACTGAAAATATTTGGATTGACTAGCTTTTGCCTAACCCATGCTCTATACTTGAAAATCATTCCACGGAATTGTGTCACTTGGGTTAGTATGAATATGCCCTTACTCTGTATCTATATGTGTGCTTTTCATTCATTTCCGAACAGCTAAAGTGCAACAAACAGACAGAAAGCAAACGGAGCTAGTCTCGCATTTATAATATTTAATTAGTGTGGAAGCATGGGTTTCATTACTAAATTTATGAAAACTTCTGTAGGCGCGTTGAGGAATTTGGGTGAACAAAAATCTTGGATTTCGTGCTATCGTCACCAAACGCTTTACTAGAACGGTTATTCAAAATCAACCTTATGAAATTAAGCAAAAGTTTATTTGGATTACTTAGACTGCGCCGTATTTTTCTTTTCATCAGCCATACGCTAAAATAGAAGAACATAAAAGTGGAGCCTTTACTGATATTAATTTAGTTCGTCTTTTAACTAAGTCCTTAAAGACATGGCAATCCTACACCAAAATGCCAACCTATGCAAACGCCAAAGTCGTAGTCCCATCGATTCATAAGTGCCATACGAGCTTCGTACATAGAGAGAACACACGTGGCAGGTTATGCTTGTGTCTCGGAATTGGATCGCTGCGTGTAGCCGGGTATCAAGCTGAAACAATCCAGATCAGCATGCTCCGGTACACAAACGGATACGTGCTTTGTTTCCGAACCTAGCTACAATCATAACAGCAATGATCTGTGTTGATTTCTCTGGGAACATTTTTGGAGCCATGGTTTTGATTTAAATGGTGTAACAAAATTGCTACAATATGTAACACCTTCTACTTTTTTCAACGACCTCTTCAGTATATACTTCAAAAAGTTTTAATCCGCCTCTGCATTTGCTATTTTATTTCGATGATAACATTAAATTATGTTGTATTACAAAACCGTCATGTTATAATATGGCCAAAGAATTAACGATTACAAAACTGTATTTCAATTTGAATTTTATATGATAGTACATTTTGATACAAGTGGAGAAAGTTTGTTATTGTAGTTCGAGGCGGTATTAACACACAAGCCGTAGGCGAGGGTGTTTTTGAGCCGAAAACTGCAATAACAAATGCCCACGTGTATTAAATGACGTTTTTCAATACACTTTTGAAGAAATGAAATAAAAGAATGTAAAGTATTTGTGTCCTGAATTATTACGAGACAGCCTAATGCAAAAAAATGTTTTTTTTTTATAAATTTTTGAAGTTAGAACACAAATAAATGTTAATTTGTTTATTAAAGTAAATATAAGTTTTAAATAATCATGTTTATCTACGATACTGAATTTATAAACACAATTTGAATATTCAAAAAACGTTTACAAAGAAAGACGTAGATCTCTTATCCAAAATAAAAAAATAAACATTTACCTCTGACTGTATAGTAAGAGGTCACTGTTTTTTTTTAAATTATGCAATGAAACAATTTGGACTAAGTATATGTATAGCAATAGCACATATCTGTGGCAATTTTGCTTTCTGCACATGTGTAAAATAAACATGAAAAACGCACGCGTGTGAAATACACTGCATTTTGAACCTAATCGGAGTGCGAAAAGAACCAGTTTTCGAGGAAGTGTATTGAAAATATGTTAAAACTAGTGGACGTCATGCGGTTTCACCCGCAGAGCTCCCGTTCCCGTGGGAGTACGGGGATAAAATATAGCCTACGTTACTCGCTGATAATAACCCGTTGCCGAAAGATTTTTTTTTTTTCAAATCGTTCCAGTAGTTGTAAGTTTATTCGTTACATTAAAAAAATACGAATCTTTCCTCTTTATCATACTGATATAAATTACCACCACAACATTGTAAAAAACTAAAAACAAGAGAAATGAAAAACTTTTCATTTAAAATTTTTAAACGGGCCCTATTCCCAACACCATTGCACAAGTTTGTAATTAAAAGTCAATTGAAATGTCTGCTAACAAAATAAACGTCGACCAACTCACAATGTTTTTCATCATAACCAGAAATTCAAATTCCTATATCGGTATTTTAAATTGGCTTCAGCAATAACCTGAAAATTGGTTCTCCATCCCATCCCACGAAGTCTGGGTGAGAAAAAAAAATGTTTTTATTTGCATAAATGAATGTTTGTCGAAGCGTTTCCTTTCGGCTCAATTCTTGAAGTGGTTTGTTTTTCTTGTTATCTGCTTTAGCTGGTGTTAGGGAAATTGTTTGTAAAGGATTGGGAGTTTTGTTTTGCAAGAAATAGAAACTTTGTACCTATAGACCCTGTATTTATTCGAGGCTAGTTTGTAGACTTTGTCACGTTTGTCATTGTTTTCTATTTTATACGGGCCGAATACGGGTTGATTAAAAATGATGGATGGTTCATGAAGCATGTAACAACTTAAGAAATCTTGTTTTGTGTGTTGTATCTTGATATATAGGGGAAAAAAAGAAGCTTCACTAAAATCCATCAGTCTGTTTCTCTTAGGCGGAGAAAATCGAAGAAAAACTCAAATCTCTCTTAAATCCTGCTGAGATCACAATTTGTCTTTGAAAAGCATTTTTTACAATCACATTTCCCAAACCGGAAAATCAAGAAAACTCAACTCAACACAAAATCACGAGTGACAAATCACCGTCATTTCCCAAAAACAGAATCATTACAAATGTTGCGAATTCACAGACTTCAAAAAGCGCGATCCATCAAGCGTACAATCAGCCGCACAGCGACGCAGCGGCTGAGTGGTAAGCGGTAGAACATTGCCGCTCGCTCACTCATTAATACCGCACTTTCGTCGCGACAATTACATAAATTCGCGTCGGGCGTCATTCTGTGTCGAGCACCGTTTAAATGATCCAGTGCGTGGATTAAATTGGAATGCTCCAATATAATTGTGGGGCGCTTGACTCAAGTAAGGAAAGTAGTACCTGGTAAGTGAGATAGGGTGATATAGAAATAAAATACATGTATTTAGCACAGACTATAAGTGACACAACAAATATTCTGCCAAATTTATATAAAATCAAGTGCTTTTCGATGTTGAAAAAAATAAAATTCATTTTGACATTTTAATAATACCTCATTTGCGTCCAACATTATTGGAGCACGAATTTATACGTACCTATTCAATTTATTTTCTAATTTAATACCATAATGCATGATTTTCATGTTTTTGTAATAATTCTAATCCTCAGCTAATTAACAAACCATATTTGTACGCCTCCTAGTATAACATAGCGCTCTTTAGATCAAAATTAAGATCTGTACGTTTTTTACCTACATAAAGGATGTAAAACACCTCTTCACGAAGCCGAACGGCACTATTGTTCTCCCCATCATTGCAATTTTTTTTTTGTTCTACACCATACCTGGTAACGTTCTAGTTACGGAGATATCGGGGCGTCAAAGTTACAAATTTATGAAAAGTATTTTTTAAATACAAGTCTTTTTTGCAGTTTTTTTTATTACCCCCGTACTATTCAATCCATCCATCAGCACAATGTTTAAAGTGCGTTACATTGAGTTCCACCACAAAACATGATTTACATCCTCAAAAAAAGAATTTGTTTCCCAGTAATAATTTTTGCGTAAAGTTACTTAGTTTGATGTACTTTGTGATGAGGTGGTTTACACCCTGTATGTAAACAAATTAATTATGATTTGATTTGATTTTGATTTAATTGCTTTTTTTCACAGCATCAACTATACAAGGGATCGTTTCGGATCCTGGTCGAATTCATCAAACTGAATCACTATCTCCACGGGACCAGCTGTCTTATACATTTGCATTTGCAAAGGATACCTTGCATAAGCCTAGGTTAGCAAAACTTCCAGACAGCTGACTTTTCAAAATTTTGCGAGTTTTTTGGTGTATTGCAGAAGTAATAAATTGTATGCAGGTATTAATAATTGCATAATAGTATTGTGGCAAAATGGAACATTGCCGTTCCAGTGTTGTGCATCGTTTGAATTAGGCAGTAAACTGAAATAATCTATTGATTATAGCAATAATATTGGATGTGTCTCATACATTAATCTATTTGTGTTGTAAATACATTCTTAGTCTGCCTAGCTTTTTCCCAACTATATTGGGGTCGGCTTCCAGTCTAACCAGATGCAGCTGAATACCAGTATTATATATGGAGCGACTGCCTGACCTCCACAACCCAGTTATAATTGGGTAATACGATACCACTTGGTGAAACTGGTTGTTAGACTGACAAACGGGAAGAGACCCGGTATGTAAGGGTGTTTACCACCATCCACAGACCAACCTAGGCAACCAGGGCTTCTCCTAAAGATTGACCGAAGCGGCTGTAATTTTTTTTTATAAATACGACAAAGTATCTAAGTAGATTACTAACACATTAATTAATGCCTTATGAAAATGTCGAATGTAGAAAAGCGAATATAATAATTTCTCTCTCTGCCTGTAATCAAGATCAAAATTCTTGTAGAAAAATGATCTGCTTTAGAGATCTAAAGGAAATTGATTAGAGGAAGTAAAATAACAAGGCGAAAGTTATTCCTAGAGACGTAAAAATAGGTACGATTCATAATTTCTGTTGAAACTAATATCTCTTCATGCCATAAATAAATGCGACTTAATTAAAATACAGGAAATCCGTTTATATCTTCATTATTTCAAAAACTTTAACAGTTAACCGGAAACTGTAACATCATTAGCTAGAACGAAGCGGTAATAAAACAATTAAATACACACTCTCCTAATAAAATATCCACTAACCATAACAATACTCTAAAACGATTACCCAGATCCCATTCAACCCTTGGGATCACACCCCCGCGTCACTTTGAACTGCCGTCTCTCAAACATTCTAGTTATTTAAATGGGCATACTTGCAATATAACTTGGTCGAGTGGCTTGCACTAACGAACTCGCTCGTTTGAACGCGGCTCGTTCGGGTTGAATTTATGTCGGATCATTAAATCAGAGTTGCTATTAACGGTACAACATGGCTATGGGAGGCGTGCAAATGTTGCTAGTTCTTGTTTAGTTTTGTTGAAATTTTCATTCTTCGAGACTGAAATCCCATATGCTTATCTACATATAGAATCGATCTGTGTGATTTTATTAATAAACATTGAGGATGTCTGGTGTCGTTCAGGGGAGGAAATCTGAAATCCGTGATTGAAAAGTTGTGTGAAAATTGATTGCCATGATAAAGATGTGGAGTTATGACGAAAATGGCGTGTCAGTTTAGAGTGTAAATAAAAATAAAATAAATAAATATAGCTGAACATTACACACAGCGCAATCTAGATTCAAACTAAGCAAGGCTTGTGTCGTGGTCACCAGACAATTGATATACTACATAATATACTTTTTGTTTGTAAATACATACTTATTATACATATCCATTACTCGAAAACAAATGACCATGCTCATCACACAAACATTAAGAACGTAAGGCAGCCGACCGCTGCGCTATTCGGGTCGTCCAAAATAAGTGGGGATATAGCCTAAAGAAACGATGGATAAATATGTTATGGCTAGCAAGGGCATAAATAACTACTCTTGCCGGGGCTGCGGGACTGTTCGAAAGAGACACCGCGGCCCCGGAACATAAAGGGCGAGGAAGGAACATGGATGGGTTTTAGTCAGTAAAAGTCTGACACTCGGCCGATCGGCCCAGAGTGGGAGAAGTTAATTGATGATTTCCAATCCGTTTACTTTTTTTTTGAGTTAAGTCTTAACTCAGATGACGAATAATAGAAATGCAAGGAAAAAGAAGAAATAAATAAATTCAGTCCAGCATTAAACACCTAATAGGATGTCCAATGTTGTTTTTGTAATAATATATAAACAACTTATTTATTTACTATAAACATTTTTCGATAATAACGTTACCTTTAATACCGTCACGTAAAAGTTTTCTGAAGCTTACACCTCGGAAACTTTTCTAAGAAATTAACACTGTCTTGTCATTTGAGATTTCAATTACTTGTACTTAATAACGTTAGCAAAGACACAAACTTTCAAACAGTCTTAGGAGTTTATTGACACCAAAATATAGCTGGGCAGGATTTTCCAATACTAATGAAAATGATAAAACACTCAAAAGTATTGCGCCGGATTAGTATAACCTCTTTTTTTTGCTAACTGATCCCGATCAGAGGCGATGACATAGCGATGCATAAGCATCCTATTACATAGGACATAAAAACATCATCTGCCTAGCCTTTTCTCAACTATGTTGGGGTCGGCTTCCAGTCTAACTAGATGCAGCTGAATATCAGTATTTTATATAGAGTGACTGCCCATCTGACCACCACAACGCAGACTTTTTGGGCCACTGACTACCTGTATCGACTGTCAAAAATGTACAAATGACAGCCGGGACCAACAGTTTAACGTGCTTTCCGAAGCACGGAGAAAACTCGGTATGTATGGGTGGTCACCTTTGCACAGACCAACCTAGGCAAGCACGGCTTAACCTAAAGATTAACCCGAGTGGCTGGTATTATTTAGACACGAACTCCAAACTCCGGGCTATAACTGAGGAATTCCTAATAGAGATCAGCCTGATAAATCATCCGCAAGCTCCTAAGATGGGAGGGGCCCGCAAGGGCCGAAGCCTGCCGGGGTTGCGGGCCTATTCGAAAGAGATACCGCGGCCCCGGAACATGAAGGGCGAGGAAGGAACATGGATGGGTTTTAGTCAGCAAAAGTCTGACACTCCCTCCCCCTAATCGCTCTGCCCAGAGTGGGAGAAGTCATTTGATGATTTCCCATCCTAAAAAAAAGCTCCTAAGATGACATGGCGATGCATGGCCTAAGATATTATAAGCGACTTAAACTATTACTTAGGGAAACATAAGTGTTGCTTAACCCGGCAAAGATCACTGATGTGATGTTTTGTTATGTTATGAAAGAAGTAGATATTTTTACACATCGTGAGTTATTGTTTGCAATCTAGCATATTCTTACCTCAACATTTAATTAAACCCTTTAACTACAACCTTGCGCAATAGGACGTAATGTATCTCAACCATTTATCTCGGCGAATAAATAAATTGTACATTCTAAAATTAACTGGGTCAGTATTTCAAACCGACCCAACAAAACGCTACCAAAATAAATCTGTTTTAAAATTTACGCATGATTTTATCTCACTTTCCTACTTAGGGCAGCAAATTGCAAATATATCTTCATTGTAGATCTCACAATATCCTATCTATATGTTAAATTTCATCCCCTATTCGTCCTTTAATCCTTCTTTTGTCCTATTATATTTATTTCACCTGAAAATTTGATTAAGCATAAACAAAGGACGTTGAATTTTCATATTTATTGCTTCAGAAAAGGTTATGTTGAGGCACTAGGGATGGGAGTATTTTTTCTCTAGGTTCGAATTTTTATTAATTGAAAAGTAGTATCACACATTATTTGGTTTCTTTGAGGCTTTTTCGAATTTAAAAAGGCCCAGAAAATAATAACATGTAACTTTTTCTGGAAAACAAAGCAGACACTTTTCAAAGTCAATATTAGTTACATGAAGCATTGACTGATATGGTCACTACAACAATCAAGACTTATCATGTACAATCCATATATTTATTAAAAGCTGACCCACGCAACTTCGTCTGCGTCATATAAGAGAGAAAATACTCACAAAGGACATAAAATTTCCCGTTTTTGCAACATTTTTCATTTATGCTCCGCTCCTATTGGCCGTAGCGTGATGTTATATAGCCTAAAGCCTTCCTCGATAAATGGACTATCAAACAAAAAAAATATTTTTTCAATTCGAGCCGGTAGTTCCTGAGATTAGCGCGTTCAACCAAACAAACAAACTCTTCTGCTTTATAATATTAGTATAGATTATATATTATATACTAGCTGACCCACGCAACTTCGTCTGCGTCACATAAGAGAGAAAAAACTCACAAAAAACATAAAATTTCCCCCGTTTTTGCAACATTTTTCATTTATAGTCCGCTCCTATTGGTCGTAGCGTGATGTTTTATAGCCTTCCTCGTTAAATGGACTATCCAACACAAAAAGAATTTTTCAATTCAAATCCGTAGTTCCTGAGATTAGCCGTCAAACCAACAATCAAACAAACTCTTCTGCTTTATAATGTTAGTATAGATTAAATATCCTGCTTTCTATTTTAATGATTATATTTGTTGATTTTACAGTCGTTTATCAGAAGGGCAATCGGTAATCCGTTTTAAAATTGTGTAATAAAGAAACCCTTCTTTAACAATATAAAAATATTGTACCATTCAACCGTAATTTAATTAAAGTTAACCGTACCAATCCACTTACAGAAGCGATAATAGATTGATCCTATATTTCGATGACACCTTCAATCTGCTCGATTGACACCAACTGTCGGATCCTACTCACAATCGGATAGTAACGTAATTTGGACCTTTATAATTCGGTTATAAACTTCCTTTTGTTATTTCTGTTGATCCCAGGATTAGTGTTAATTGGTAAAGCGTGTCGTTTTGTTTCCTTGTTGTTTTGGCACACTTTGTTTTTACGGTGTAATGGTTTAGGTTTTTTGTTACTTAAGTTGGGGAGGTACGAGTAGGTAGGATGATGGGTAGGAGTAGGGTAGGAGGATGACTGATGTGATGGACGTACTTGTAGGCGTTTTCAATAAGTCTAAGGGCCAGTTTCACCGGTTGTGGATAAAGTGTCGGTTGGCCTATTAGGAACTTATCTGCCAGATAAACTAACACTTTTGGTTTCACAGGTGTCGGATAGCGATATCTGGTAGATAAAGTATTAGTTATAACCAGCCTTTAAGTGGTAGATAGTATTAACTATCAGATAACTAACCGACACTTTATCCAAACCGGTGAAACTGGCCCTAAGGGCCTTTATTTTATTATATTAAACCATAAAAGTCGAGAGGGTTGAACAATGGAACTGAAGAACCCGATTGGTAGATCTAGATTGGTAGAGAGCTCATTCTCCTACAGAGAGGAGGCCGGTGTCACAGCAATGACCGGGGCGTTATAGGCTGATTATAGTTTATGAATTGCTTATCAAACTATATTCGTGTTCATTATCTACCTATTCATGTAAAATAAGCAGCTAAAATAAATTTGACTATAAATAGTTGAAAATAGTTGTTGTTAAAACAAGTTTTTATAAATAAAAAGATATTTTTCCTCCTGATTGACCACGACATTGCGTGACTTCCCACCCTTAGGGATTAATTTAGTCATAAAACAAACATTGGTATAGCCAATATTAGACTAAACTGTGGCCTTTTAATGTCAAAAACTTTTTATATGTAATGAGAAGGGAAACGTTCTCATTAACATACTTTATTATATTATTGTTGTTATTATTGAAAATTATCAAATAACTTTAATAGTTTTCAATTGTGATAAGTATCCTTTATTGCTTTTGTAATATTTTAATAAGGGTAACCATAATTGGTTCATGTTGTGTTTGTTTCAAGGTAAAAACTCGCTCAGAGAAACTTTTGGCGTTCCGTACACTCGCTTGGTATACGCGCAATTGCGTATCTATTGTGACTGAGCGCGAATAAGCGCAAGTCACACTCGCTCATAGCCAAGCGTCAAAACTGTAGTGGATAGTACAAAAAGCACTACAGCAATATAGTTTAAAAATACACATAAAAATATTCTGAATCGCATTCAGTCAAGTTATCCGCAACTTAACCGTTAATCCAGTAAAATGATTGAAATATGAATTCTGTGTATATTTTTACTATATTTAGATGTTTCTTGAAAATGTATAGGAAATCCCGACAACAACAGCTGGCGGGCTAGACACAACACTGGATGGGGGATGAAGAACCATCCACCGTCACCAACCAACCACCACCACCAACAACCACACTCGTGTGTGTGTTATCACACTCGTGGCTCGCTCGGTGCCAAGGATCACACAGTATCCGCTCGAAGGACCGCTTTGTAAATGTTGTGGGTGGTCATCGGCGAAGTTAAACGATTTAGTAGCTTAAGAAAGTTATTTTTGAAAAGACACGGACAAAGTTGACAAACAGGGTTACAATAATGTACAAGCGCACCCGCTTGCGGTACTCGCACGGACTGAACTAGCGTCTTAACTTCTAGAATGTCTCAAGTTACACAGTTCGACTTAAGCTATTGTCTTACTATTGTGTCTCTAATTAAGACATTCAAAAGGTTAAGTGGGGTTCCATCAGCCCTTACACCTGTATTTACATAGGCTAAGTATAGCCTATGTAAGTACAGGTGTACGTATAAATATGTTATTACTACTTACTAACTAATCTATGAATCTACTTGGAACATGAGCGCGTCGCTCACACCAACCAACCAACCATCCAACCATCGTGTTCATCATAACCCTTTCGAAACTATCCGAACTAGTCACTCGCTGTTCATGGCTCGCCAACGAATTTCTAGTTCACTAGCTCAACTCACTTTTCGCTGATAGTCGGAGTGTTGTGTAATAAGACCATATTTTTAATTACAGAACGGACGAACAAAAGCGATATTTTATTTCTTAGCCCGAAGTGATTACATTATTAGGTAATTATACCTTTTTCTGGAAATAGCTGGAGGCGTACCGGTATTGTAATTTGATGTTCGCTACTTACTGAGTGAGATTATAGCCTGCGTAAATTGGGTTCACCAGTCGAAATGAAGTCTTTTTTTCTCGGCAGATTTTCCGCCTACGTTATCTTTTTGAAAGAAGACTCTTGGATTATGATTTGATGTCTGAATTGAGCCTTTATTATTGAATATTGAGTGGTAATTGACTTCGACAAAAAACATAATTATATTACGACATTAATGTTTACTTAGAAAACTTCTTGTCCATCAAACGATATTGGCTCAAGCGCAATTGCTGTCATTAATTTTTCAAACTTTATCATTTCTTTTTTATTAGCTTAGCCTATATTTTACCATCGATATTCAAGATTTTATTTCACCAATTTCGTTCAAAGGTTTAAGATTACGTTTGTCTGTTACTAACAAAGCTTTTAAGTAGTGTGTATTACTTATATCATTTAGGTCAAGATCTGATCTTTTTTTAAATATATACTAGCTGTTGCCCGCGACGTCGTCTGCGTGAAGGCTCTACAGCACCAAAAATGTATGGCCGGTTTCCTCGCCATATTTTTCTCGCAATGTTTTCCTCACATTTAATCCACTGCGTAACAAATTGGAAACATTTTCCGCCATTCTCAATAAAAAAAGTAATATTATTCACCTCGAATAAACTCACTTTCCCATCACTAGCCCCAGTTAATAAAGTAGGTAGGCAGACCCTTATAATTTGGTTACGCCCGTCCGTCAATGTGATCTTTTTATTAGACCCACGTATTTGGGTCTGCGTCCCACGGAATGTTACTCTCTCACCTTGGAGGAGGTTTGGGGATTATCTTAGTTAGGGTCCAGTTGATTTCGAGGAGTTGAGGGGACTTTTATTCGGACGTACAGATTGTCTATTTAATTTTGTGAGGGAAAAAAGGGTATTTTCCTGGAAGATATTTTTTTTGGGAAAGTGTGATCCTACAATCGTGGCGGGAAAATAGCTGGTTTTACTTTTTGTTAATATCAGAGACATGGGATGTGCTACCTACATTCCAAAAGTACGTATCCTTTTATTAAGTAAGCGACCAACCCTGACCACTAAACCACCAGCAATTGTGGTGATAATGGTTGGGTATTGCTACTCTTGTTTTGACCGGTGATTTTTCGATTAAGTTAAAAACTAACCATCTTCTTAAGACTTAAACGTGTTACTGAATATTTACCTGGCAAATGTGGATGTTCTTGTCCATATACCTCTACCAAACCTTTCGGGGATTATAGGTCTGATGATAAACATATTATGTATAATATTGAACCAAGGTTTCTCGGAGATTCAATCAACCCGTGTGAATGTCTCGCACAGCGCAGTCACCAGCAATTAATATCAGCTAGTAATATTGACAGTAATAGTTGTGCGGACTCGCGCGGCCTGGAGTTAATTACACCACACATGTTCTGGCGATAATTTGAACGCAGCATACCGCTAGCTAGCGAGCTAGTGAGCTAGCAAGCGAGCCCCTTTTGATACTTCCTTTAGGCACCTTCAGTAGTTCAAGTTGTGAAACCAAGTATGAAAAGGATACAAAAAATACAAAACAGTTTATTGCTTTATAAGTTTACATACAATTTGCACAAAAGCGGTGACACAATGCCTCGCCCGGCTCGCTTGCTCGCTCGCTAGCTGGCGATAGTGGCGTGACCTGCCTTTTTAGTTGTATTTATTTGTACCTAGTTGTTAGCTTCAAAAAAGGGAAATTCTACAATCTATAATCAACATATAAAGTGTTAAGCACCTTTCTTACCTAACCTACGTTTTATCATAAGCTGAAAGATTTGAAAGAAAGTTCATTACCCGTCAATTCTACATGCTCAAAAAAGCACCTGTAAGTATGATGCGCATTAACACCGCTGGTTTCATAAGGAATATATTCTTGGGATAATAATTTCATCTGGAGAAGTAGAAACACCATAATAACTGCTTTACTTCAGTTAAGTGTTCTAAAATAAGAACCGACTGAAGAATTCTTACCGGTGACAAAAACGTCTTTCAATGTATTTCAAATCGCTACATCGGATGCTGGAGTACAAATTGCCTTCATTAGCAATGACATTTAAATGTCATCGATCTCATCGGATACAGTAGCTACAAAGACACAAACTGACAATAGATCACAAGTCCCATTGTTTCAAGATCATAACAATCCGTGCGTTAGTCTCAACGCATTACGCAGCGGATGCAAAGAATTTAGTATTGAGTTCAATAGAATAATTTGCTTCCGTCCATCCATTTGAACGGTTGACCAAAGAGTTTTCAATTCGTCCGTTTAGGTGCGTCCAATATTTTTTTTTTAACGTTGATATCGCGTTTCAATGGAACACTGTTTGTGAATGTAGCGTTCTATTCAGCCTGACTTTTGTTCGACTTGTTTTTTTTTATCGTTTAGTGTGTGCGTTAGCGGAATTGATTGGTCCTGGTAATTATATTGATCTGCACGACAAGGATCTTTTGGCACTCGAATGACGTTGACAGAAGAGTAACTATTTCAAACACAACAAACAAGATGGCCATGTTTTGTGCGATATTGGCCACAAGCCAGTAGGACCTAAAATTGCATCCAGAGCTATAAATGAAATGGAATTACAACATTTTGAATTAGGTGTTGCAACGTTATTTATTCACTATTCCCTTGCGTGGTATCGGAACAGCAACTGTTAATTATTGTTGCACCAAACGCCGAGGTAAATTAGGTAGGCGGGGCTTTTTTGGTTTTAATTGCATAGTTTGGTATACAATTTTGAGTTGCACACTGAGTTGTAAACTGAAGCGAGAAATCTTGCCTATTCTTTTTTTTATTTATCTGTCACACAAAACTCAAGGTATAAAACTTTATAGCTGGCTGTTTTTTTTTTTTTTTAGAGCAAATGGATTAGCAGTCATTCATAGTCAATTGGCCTACTAGGCCTCAAAGTTTGACACGCCTTCTGAGTTTTTGGATTCATGTGTACTCGCACAGAAACATCATCACATCATCGCATTCATGTGTGCACTTGCATCGGTGAATGAAAACGTCGTAAGGAAACCAGCATTTCTCGATGGCATGTAAAACCATGTCTGAAGCCCAAGGGCGGCATCAAAACTTTGACACCAGGATAGGCATCTAAAGGGAATAACGTCGCTTTTATCCCTAATCATCAAAAATATCCTGTTGTTTTTGATTATAATTTAAATGTTGTTTTAATTTGGACATTATTTTATTTTTTGATTCAATGTTTATTTTTCAAATAATGATTTTACTTCAATGTTAGGATCAACTTATCAGAATTAAAAACGTACCTATTTTGTTTATTTATTTCTAATTGAACGACATAAAATTGAAATCAATTTGTATCATATATCACCAATGTGATTAAAAAATGAATAATTTAAAGTTTACAATATGCAATAGAATCTAATGATATAAAAATGTGTTAGTATAGTACAACTTTAAATCAGTGTATATTTTGAAACTATTATTGCATGAAATAAAAGGCTTTTTTATTTTATTTTATTTTATTTATATCCCTAAAACCCCCAATGTATAAAGAATTTTGTTGACAAATCCCTTCATACATCATTTTCCGTGTAAAATGTTTGTCTTCACAAATAAACTGAACTGTTTCAATTTTCATTAAACATTCTCATTTTTGTTTTGTTAATCAGTTAATTTTCAACCTAAATGGTAAATGTTCTAATACAACCAGCAGCTTATTATACACGTAAGACCAAAAGCTGAGAAGACAGATTTATTTTATCAAACTTCCCAAGTCTTATTTCCCACTAAAAATTCACTTCACAGTCTCGTAACATAATTTTTAATATTGTGTTCGTACATAACCATCAGTTCTCTTATTTATAAGCTTCAGGGATATTAAACTTGATATTTACTTTAGTGAAACGAGCATGGTTGTGGTTATAAGGCCCATTTTACGCTGGCACAGACATTTATGGTCTTAATACACTCTTAGTAGTAATTCCGAAATATGAAACGTAATGAAGTTTAATGTTTGAATCTAATATTTTGAGGTTATGTTTCGTGACTTGTTTTGATGGCCATATTGTGCGTTGTATTTATTATGTAACAAAAATAAAACTAAACGTAAAACTACAATAATATACAACAATGTCAACAGGACACTTAGGCGTCAAAGTACTCCTCCGCATCGCTGTCATCGGGAAACGTGCCCAGAAGACTGGCAGCATTGTCACGTTGAATGGCAATGCTAATTCTTTGGCCAAAGAAAGAGCCAGCCCTCTGGTCACGCGAAGTGTCGATCAGTCGGCGGGAGATTTCTTTAAAAAGGAGACGCGCACTCGGACCCCATGACCCGAGCGTTTCGACCCCAAACGGCTCAAAGCTGTAGTTACCAATAAGGTATTTGCGCCGTTTGAGGATCTCAGCAGCTGCAGCAGCAGCGCCTGCACAGCCCGCCGTGCTTGCAACGTGGCAAGGCGCAAGGGTGTCGACACATGTTGCGTCCCACACCAAAGGCCTGCCAACGCTCCAAGGCACCAACGTCATGCCGTCCGGTCTCTTGCCATCGTCACGCACCAAGCCGTTTGGTTCTAAAACCGGTGGTACGCCGGCGCTGGCAAGAGCCCGACGAATAATTTCGTTGATGCTGACGTGCCGAGCAATGCGACCAGTCAATGCCATATTGTTGGATGAAATGATTTGGTGTTTTATAAATACATATGTATAAAGTCCATAAATATTTTCATTTTTTTATTGATGTTCTAGAACAAATAGTTTTTCTTAAAAAAAACTGCTTAAATAACATCCATTGGGTGTTGGCAGCCCCTTATGAAACCGCGGCTTATTTTCCTTAATTTCTCACGGGGATAGCGGTTCAAGCCCGAGTTTTTATCATTTACCCTATAATTTTTCATTAAAACTCAAAAATATAAAGTAACACTACCTTATTTCATCAACCTTGATCATAATATTAATTAAGGACTACGTTCAAAATTACAGAAACGTTCACTTAAAAACGTCCTTAGATAAGCTATCCATACCATTATCTCGGATATCCGTAGCCATTGAATGGTACTAAATATTCTGCGAACTTATAAAAGAACTAGCGAAAAATCATAAAACCACTTGCATAAAGGGTGTAGAAAAATTCTTAAGAGGGCTGTGACAATTTTTCTTGTATTTGAGTGTTTTAAGAGCCTAACATTCAAATACAATAAAAATAGAGATATTTATTTTGAGCACTCCCTAGAGAAACAATCAATCTTTCTCAGGCATGTTTTTTTTTAATTTTGTTTACAAATCTGAACCATATATAATCACATCTAAATTTTCAGTTTCGATGAGTGATTATGGTTTAGGTATGGTAACAAAATTAAAAAAAATATGTGCCTGAGAAAGATTGATTGTTTCTCTAGGGAGTGCTCAAAATAAATATCTCTATTTTTATTGTATTTGAGTATTAGGCTCTTAAAAAACTCAAATACAAGAAAAATTGTCACAGTCCTCTTAAAGAAGCCGAAAGGCACTTGTGCTCCTCGTCATGGCAATCATTTTTTTGTACCATACCATACCTGGGAACCTTCTAGTTATGGAGATATTGGGAGCCAAAGTTCCACCTTTTTAATACAAGTTTTTATGTTGAGTTTTTAAATACCTCCGCGACCATTTTATTTAATCCATCCATCAGCTCAATGTTTTTTGTCCGTTACATTGAGTTCTACCACAAAATATGTTTTTTCACCCAAAAAAACCAGTCGATTCCCATCAGTAATTTTTGCGTAAAGTTACTTAGTTTGATGTACAGAATGCTTGGTTGACGGCTTCGTAATGAAGTTGTTTACACCCTGTATTTTATCTCCTGGGGGAAAATTGGAACCAATCTCACAAATCATTTCTAAGTGATAACTATCGTTTTAAGAGGAACTCTTGTGCAAAAATTATCTAGCTAAACTATATCCTAACCTAAACCTATCCATATAGGTTCACGCAAATGGTCGGTGAATTCCGAAAGCCTTCTCTGGGCACTTTTCCTGTTGACAGCGATGTGAGCCTTACAATCCTTTTTGTTTCTCAGTGATATATGTATATTTGTTATAGGATAAATTCAACATACCAATAATAAATTCACCATCATTATATATATCGTTCCATAACTACGAACACAGCAGCTATGCATACAATTATTGTGACAGTTCAATTCTAGATCATAAATAAATAGCCACTGCAAACCATCTACATATATCGAAATCTACATGTTGTATTTGTTGCGAACGTCTTGTAACAATAAAGCGACAAAACACACAAACGAACACAAATACAACAACACATAAATACTTTAGTACCCAATTAAAGTGTGATACGGTATTAATGCGGGCGTTTCAGCGTTTCATCTGCCTCTGTTGTAATGTATTGTCAACAATCTTTGGGACTATTAATTACTTCGAATGTTGGGCTATAAACTGACAAAATGTATTGTTGATATTGTTAGAAGGTAAGGAGATCTTTGAATGTTACTGAAATGTAACGTTTGACGCTGTACCTGATTATTCATTTTTGTTTTAGAATTATCATAACCTTTAATTGTATGTTGTGACTATATTTCAGATGTAGTCGTCAAAGTCGGTTTCAGATCGTATTTAAATACATTAAACATACGTGGAGAAACCTAGTAATTTTACACTTCAGCAAAGTTTTGGAAGCAGTAACCGTTTATTTGAACTGACAACTTCTTTAGGCGCGTTGAGCACTTTGTGAGTGAACAAAAATCATGGAACTCGCTTGCCCGTCGCGTCTGCTTTTCATGTATGCGTTGCAAGTTCGCTACACTTCACAGTTATTGAGAAAACTTCAAAAACGAATCGTGTGTACTTAAAACAAGAATGAAGTTTAGTTCAAAACTTCGAATATCTTTGCCATAATCAAACGTATTCATGACAGACATAAAAAAGCCTATCGCTCAACCATTTGATCCCAAAATTGTATCCTAAAACACATCGTATATTAATGGTCGTTCCGTAACTGAAAACCGAATCATAAATCATATTGTAGCTATAAGGACAGCCTTCAATTATCGGTAACATTCCGCATGTAACTGTCCGCTGTAGTAACACTGAATGATTTATTATTTATCCAGTGATGTTGTTATTAAAATTGTGTTGGACTGCAAAGTGTGTCCCAGCAGTGGGGACATTACAGGGTGATTGATTAGGGTGTGCTCTATTAGGAATTTCTCAGTAATTCAGAGTACCCAGGGTTCCCTGAGTTTGGAGCTCGTGGCAAAATAATAACAGCCGCTCGGGTCAATCTTTAGGTTATGCCGCACTTGCTTAGGTTGGTCTGTGAATGGGTGACTTCCCATTACAAATTGAGTTTCCTCCGTACCGGCGTGAATTTAGGTTATGAACTGGTGTAAACAATAGACAAATATGAGCTTTCAGCAAACCCAGTACATTTGCTATCATTTATTGAGGAGTTCCGTTGCATATCTCCAAAGTTCTTCATCAGATCTTCATCAAATTGAAATGGGATCACTTCGAGAAAGTACACTAGAAGCGATTTGGGTAGATTTAGGAAGATCTACCCAAATCGATTGGAAAAAAAATACAGACGAATTGAGAACCTCCTCTTTATTCGAAGTCGGTTGAAAAAAACTGTTGTTCCAAATATTGTGGCTGTTACGAAGGATGCCTTTTGTCCTTCCTATGTACGTTTTTAAAGCAGGGGTCAACGTAAACAGGTCAGATGGAAGACATTCACGGGTAATACGTGTGTGACGACGCAGACCTGCCGAAGGTCTCTTGACGGCACTCTGTGTTCGGAAACGATCGACGTATAAAATTTGGGTTCGAAGTTTCCGCCGATTAAAATGAAGAGGGATGGTTCTGAGCTGGCAAACCAAGCAAGTACGTGCGCTTACCTGGATATTCACGCCAACGAATCTTAATCTTTGACTTCTCGAAGTTCTCGAAGCTTCAGGAGCACGCGGTAGTCGCCGGCCGGCGTATGCACCACACCGTATTTCACTGAAAGTACGTCGTTTCACACACTCCCGCGGGATATCGCACGTTACATAATCCAGGCACAATAAAGTCTGTATATCTTCAGTCGTTTAAAAAGGTTTCTTCAGTTGAGAGTTTTTTACACCAGCGAGCTGCGTGGGCGCGCGTTTCGTTCATCCGAAAAAGATCGAATATGGCGTTCCAGGACACTGGTAAGCGCATGCGCTAAACGGCGCCCTGATTGGTTGCTTGCTCGATACCACCGAGAACACATAATCGGCGGGAAAATTTGAATTTAGAAAGCGCGAACAAAACGTATTATGAAAATTTACGAATAGTGAACATACCGCCCACCAAAATACAGCTGGTATTTTCCGGATAAGTTAAATAGATAAAGATGAAATACACTACGAATAATCGATAAGTAATAGGTTAAATGTTAAGCACTTAAAACTAATAGACTATGTTAAAGGTTGCGATTTAGTTAGTAGCAGGTTCTATGGGAAGAGGACACAACTTTACGAGCGGACGCTTGATAACGGTGTTTTGCGTTTTAATCGTAGCTACGCGGACGATACCGTCCTGGCCCGGATGTAACTCGGTTACCCTTCCCAGAGACCATTGCAAAGGAGCCCGATTATCATCTTTGATGAGGACGATAGAATTAATCGATAACGGTTTTGAGGTTTTCGTCCATTTTGCACGTAACGTTAACGAATGCAAATATTCGTTCTTCCAGCGAAGCCAAAAGTTTTGAAGAAACGATTGGATAAGTTGCCATCGGTTAAGGCGGTATAGTTTAGTGTTACAAAAATCTGCGTCTGGGACTGCTGTTAACGGTTCCAAAGTCAAGAAATGACCCGGGGTTAAGACGTTTAAATCGTTAGGATCCGCGCTCAACGGATATAGAGGTCTCGAATTCAACACGGCTTCGATTTGAACAAACAGCGTGCTAAGCTCTTCGAACGTTAACACCTGATTGCCTACGATGCGATAAAGATGCGATTTTGCTGCTTTTATTTGGATCTCCCACACGCCACCAAAGTGAGGTGCGGAGGGAGGATTGAAATCGAATTTTATATTGAGAGCTTGTGACGCTGGCTCTAGTGAAGCTAGATAATTGCGAGCGCCAATGAAGTTTGTACCACAATCCGCATGAATCACGCTACACCGACCGCGACGACCGACGAATCTGCGTAACGTAGCCACAAAGGCTTCAGTAGAAAGAGACGACACTACTTCAAGATGGACTGCCTTTGTTGATAAACAAACGAATAGACAGAGATATGCTTTGTCCATCCTGGCTCCGCGATAAGCCCCGACCTTGATACGAAATGGTCCGCCGAAGTCAACACCGACCACTGAAAACGGCTTGACTTGGGTCACCCGGTACGATGGGAGATCCGCCATATACGGTTGCAACGGTGTAGGATTCGTCTTGTAGCAACGAATGCACTGGGACAAACATCGACGAATGGCGCGTTTCGCGGATAAAACCCAAAAACGTTGCAAGATTAGGTAATGGGTCGTATTATGTCCAGTGTGGCAATGACGACGATGAATGGACTCGATGAGCTTAAACGTGAAAGGATGATTACAGGGCAGCAACGCAGGATGCTTTTGATCGTATTCGATACCAGCGCGCGAGATGCGACCGCCCACCCTGAGGATGCCGTCCTTGTCAAGAAACGGAGTGAGTTTGCGCAGCGATTTTGATAACGGGTGATTAGAGTTAAGTTGGTGAATCTCATCAGCAAAGGATGTTGATTGGACATATTTAACGATGGACAGCAATGATTTATAGTTCTCGTCTTCCGTGGTAAATTCACCTAAGTTACGGTGGCTCGGGTTCAGAAGGAACCGTCGCAAGTACGATATTATACGAATAATTTTATCAAGTGACGAATAACGTGTAAGAAGATGGTCGATGGGGTGATGATCACTTGATACGGTTTCAGTGACTAGCACGACGGACATACGTTCCTCGGTACGCACTGCGACCTCTTCTGTGTCGTTAAGAATAAGAAATTTCGAATTGTTCGGCCAATGGGTGGAAGTTCGTGATAGCCAGGACGGACCTGACCACCACAACGTATTGTGAACTAGATCATGTGGCAGCTGTCCCCGTGAACATACGTCAGCCGGGTTGTCGGCAGAGGCGACATGATGCCACGATTCCGCAAGGACAACATCTTGAATAGCGCTAACCCGATTGGCGACAAACGTGGTCCATCGAGACGCATGCGAACGAAGCCAAGATAAGACGACTGTCGAGTCAGACCACAAGTGAATCGAGCGAAACGAAATTTTACCATCGTAAGTGTTAAGAACGAATTTAACAAGATCCGCGAGAACCACAGCTGCACACAACTCCAAACGTGGCAGCGACAGCTTCTTAATAGGAGCAACACGAGCTTTAGCGCATAACGGTAGCACCTGTATGGCGCCATCAGTAAATAGAGTGCGTATATAAAGAATTGCCCCATATGCTAGCTCGGAGCTATCACAGAACCCGTGGAGCTCATACGCCTGCACGCTTCGAGCAGCAAGACAGCGCGGCACTCTCAAATCCTGTATGATCGATAACTGATCACAAAAGGCTTTCCAAACACAAGCTATGTTCTCGGGAGGAGTTTCATCCCAAGAAACTCCGAGTAGCCAAAGCTTCTGAAGTAAAATTTTTGCTTTGATGCTTAGAGGGGAGAGAAATCCCAGCGGATCAAAAACCCTTGCGATCTCGCTTAAGATATTTCGCTTGGTACACGTCCGACCAGAAGGCTTGACATCAAACAAAAACGCATCAGATGATGGGTCCCATTTGAGCCCAAGCACTTTGATTGTGGAGGGTAGGTCGTCAGAAAACGATTTAGGATCCAAGAGACACTCTTCTGGAAGGAGATCCGACAACAACCGCGGGTCGTTACTGGCCCATTTTCTAAGTTGAAAATGACCACGATTAAATAGATTTATGACCTGTGATTTGGCCTCTAGAGCTAACTCTATGGTCGCAAATCCGGTGGCGACGTCATCCACGTAAATATTCGATTTGAGGATCTGTTGAGCTAGAGGAAAGTTAGCTCCTTCATCCTCAGCCAATTGCTGGAGAGTCCTGCAAGCCAAATATGGCGCAGAGGAGACACCATACGTTACAGTATTCAGTTTAAATTCCTGTAAACACTGTCCAGGTCCGGTTCTCCATAAGATTCGCTGATAATCGCGTTGATCATCAACGATAAGGATTTGTCTGTACATCTGACGAATGTCAGCCATAAAGACAAACGCGGGTACACGAAAGTGGAGAAGCACGGCAACGATATTTGTTTGTAGTTTAGGTCCCGTTAGCAACGTGTCGTTTAAAGATTTTCCTTGAGCGTCTTTGGCAGACGCGTCAAAGACCACGCGCAATTTAGTTGTGGTGCTATCCGGTTTTAAAACACAATGGTGTGGGATATAATATTTACCCTTGTTTAGGTCTGTCGAATCAACCAAGGACATGTGACCAGACTGAATATAGTCATCCATGAACTCTAAGTACTGTCGGTGTAAGTCGGGATCGCGTGAAAGGCGGCGCTCAAGCGCGTGAAACCGTCGAAGTGCGATATCGCGAGAGCTCTCGAATATAGGTTCACAACCATCCTTGAAAGGAAGTCGGACGATATACCTACCCGAAGAGTCACGGCCGTACTCAGAAGCATAAATCTGCTCGCATGCCATTTCATCAGGTGTAAGAGACGGAGCTCTGGGCATGCTGTCTATCTCCCAGAACCGCTGAACGAGAGTGCACAGCTCATTATCAGGTTTTGAAGAAAACTGAAGAAGTGACGAGGTCACAAGAGAGGTTCGACCTAATAACAACCAGCCGAAAACGGAATGGAAAGCAACAGGCTGATTAACAGCACCCTTGACGCGTTGATTTAAAAGCGAATCAGCGAATACATCTGCGCCCAACAGAATGTCGATAGGTCCTGGAACATCGAAGCCAGGATCTGCTAAAGGTAGCGAATGAATGTGTGACCAGCCCACGGTATTGAGTTTAGCTATTGGCTGATCACCGCATATGTGAGAAATAACGTGAAGATCCACGTTAAATAAACGTTGATTTTTAGATGCAATCGAACAATTTACTAAGCCGATAATGCTAGCAGCAATGCCACCTAAACCGTTGATATTAGTTTCGCATGACGTTGGCTTAAGATGTAAACACTGTGCAGCGTTCTTAGTAATAAAATTGTTCTGACTGCCCGTATCGAACAGTGCACGGAAAGAGTGGAACTGTCCGTTCGAATCTTGAACTTGAATTATTGCTGTGGCAAGCAGCACGGTAGAATTTGGAGAAGATTTAGAAAGGAAAGTTTGGTGAGAATCCCTAGTGACCAGGGTCACTGCTTGTGACTCAGCGTCACCAGAGGGACGGTCGACTTGATCAATATGAAGCAACGTATGATGCTTATGTTTACACTTCACACAACGAAAAACAGATTGACAATCCCTAATTTGATGTGAGGATCTAAGGCAGTTAAAACACCACTTCTTCTCAACAGCCACCGACATACGTTCTTCTGCCGTTTTCCCTAAAAATGATGTACATTTAGTAATCGAATGATCGCTTGAGCAAAATGCACATTTAAAAGATCTATTATTTTGAGAATTATTTTGACTACTAGATTCGGCTTTTTTATTGAAAGTTGAAGGATTTTCAGTATTGTTAGAATTTACAGAACTATCAGCTAAAAGTGTATGTGAGGTATTAGGACGCTTAGCAGATTTATTTGCTGAGGCTGGGGGTCCATCCTTGGTAGGACGAGTGACCTTACTGACGTTAATAAAGTGACGATCACGCATAAGTGCCTCACACTTCGAATGGAGAAATTGTTTTAGTTCACTTAAAGTATGGAACTCGTTATGGCCACACTTTTCTTCAAATTCACAGCGAACTTTAGAATCCAGCTTAGAGAAGATGTGATAAACTATAATAAAATCCCAATGTTGAACTGGAAGGTTCAGCTTTTTCAAAATACATAAATTCTCATCAATTGAATCTAATGTTGCCCGAAAATCGGTAGCATTTTCGAGTTTGAAGTTAACATCTAACACGTCTTGCCAACAAGTGTATGCTAGATCACGCTTGTCCTGATACCGCGCAACCAAAGCCGCATATGCGTCCAAGTAGTGATCACCCGTTAGAGGAAATTTTCGAATAAGTGATAACATGTCACCACTCAGTGATGAAATAAGGTAATGGAATTTCTCAACATCTTGAAGAGACGGATTCTTATGAATGAGTGCATTGAATGTATCAATAAATTCTGACCACTGCTTAATGTTACCCGAAAAGGTAGGCAATTGAATTTTTGGAAGTCGAATACGTGACAATGGTGATGAAGAAGCGTTAGATTGATGAAGGATTTCCGACGAGTTCAAATGAACCTTTGTTAACTGACGACAAATTGCCATAACTTGAAGACAGGTATCATCAAAGTTGGCCCGAATTTCATCCTCATCATCTTCATCCTGATCAGATGACTCCAAAATACCAATTATAGCGAGGTGCGCATGCTCAAACTCTGAAGTCCATTTATCGAGTTGGTCACAGTATGAAAGGAAAAGATCGGTTTGACTATCATCACTGCGCGCTAAGTGACCTACCTCGAGCGCCTTCAATAAACGATTCAATGCAATGGTACGTTTTCGACGTAATACAGGTAAGTGTTGGCTAGTATAGTGTTCTACTTCAACGTGTTTTGATTTAGATCTACTTAGTTTACGAGTTGTACGCTTTGGAGCAAAAGACATTGTGTCGTGTATTTAAAACGGTTAAAAAAGAAAACAAAAATAAACAATTCGCGTAAGTTAAATGCAATGTTTACGTATCTTAATTATAGCTAATAACCAAATCACTATAATAGAGAATAGTTTAATTTGTAGCGGTAAGTTAAATAACTGGTTGTTTACATTTGTGTGATATGAATGAGTCAGGTTGAATAGAAATTACTACAGCCGATTAGGTTATTAGATAAACGCGGATAGATTGATAAAATTGCTTATCCAATGATCTGGAGTAACTTTTAATTCACGGACTACACAATGTAAACCAGTTATGTCGAATGACAACAACTGATCACAAGTAACAAGATTAGAGAACCTGTTACGGCGATTTAGATTGAATGTAGGCTACTACAGCCGATTAGTTAATTAGATAAACACGGATAAATTGATAGAATTGCTTAGCTAATTATCTGAAGTAACTTTGAATTTGAATTCACCGATTATGTGATGTACACACGAATGACAGTTGTCGTTGACAGATCTGAATGAACGGAACGATGAGTGAATAAGCCGCGATGACGATCATACGAGTTACGAATGAACCTAGAAGGATCCTATCTATGGTTGACCGATACCGATATACGGTTGTGACGTATGAATGATCGAATGAGTTGAATGGAATAGATCTTACTGGAATTCACCTAACTTCAACGCAGCGAAATACAAAATGGACGGTTTTCCCTTTTTATTGATTCAACTACCTGAACTTATGAAAAAGTTACTAATCATGTATTTTACAGAAATTATTTTGAAATGTATGCTATTTGCGTTAGATGTTATGGGAAATACTGTTAGATATGGATAATAAATACTATTAGGTATGAGGAATCGAGATCGAGACAGTTAGGTAGATATTGAAATACGATTTTATTATGTACGAAAAATACCAGCGTTATTATGTAGGTACGATAAAAAATGCAACCTCGAGAGAAGTCTAAAGCGTTCCCTGGTTTCGGCACCAAAAAGATGTGACGACGCAGACCTGCCGAAGGTCTCTTGACGGCACTCTGTGTTCGGAAACGATCGACGTATAAAATTTGGGTTCGAAGTTTCCGCCGATTAAAATGAAGAGGGATGGTTCTGAGCTGGCAAACCAAGCAAGTACGTGCGCTTACCTGGATATTCACGCCAACGAATCTTAATCTTTGACTTCTCGAAGTTCTCGAAGCTTCAGGAGCACGCGGTAGTCGCCGGCCGGCGTATGCACCACACCGTATTTCACTGAAAGTACGTCGTTTCACACACTCCCGCGGGATATCGCACGTTACATAATCCAGGCACAATAAAGTCTGTATATCTTCAGTCGTTTAAAAAGGTTTCTTCAGTTGAGAGTTTTTTACACCAGCGAGCTGCGTGGGCGCGCGTTTCGTTCATCCGAAAAAGATCGAATATGGCGTTCCAGGACACTGGTAAGCGCATGCGCTAAACGGCGCCCTGATTGGTTGCTTGCTCGATACCACCGAGAACACATAATCGGCGGGAAAATTTGAATTTAGAAAGCGCGAACAAAACGTATTATGAAAATTTACGAATAGTGAACAACGTGGAATCACCATAATGTTATGACGGACATAAAACTCTTTGTGAAGCAGATCCTGGCTATAAATTGAATCCATTTTAAGGCCTAGGTTGTCATTTTGAGAGCTATCTAGGCACTAAATTGGTGTAATAAAGAGTTTTATTTAGAATCGATTTGACATAGGAGTAGATAGAGTTGACTTTTGTTTGTTTTATGAGTCTCTTTAGACATTGTAAGCAATTGACGACCCGAATAGTTCAGTGGTAGTGAGGCTGCCTTACGTTCTTAGGGTGCTGGGTTCGAATCCCGGTAGGAGCATATGTTTGTGTGATGAGCATGGACATTTGTTTCAGAGTCATGGATGTTTATACGTATTATAAGTATTGTATTTACCACTTAAAAAGTATAGAAGTATGTAGTATATCAACTATCTGGTGTCCACGACACAAGCCTTGCTTAGTGTAGTACTAGATGGCGCTGTATGTTAATGTCCAGCGATATTTATTTTTTATTTATTAATTTATATCGAGTAAAACACTGGCAACCTTCTAATAGCTATCTAAATAAACAAACGATTTAAAAAAAACGCGCTTGAGACATTAAGGGCGCACAGAATGACAGCTAAAATTCAAATTTTGCCCCCGCTTCCCCAGGCTAGATAGTTCTATCTCGCTCACACTATCAATCAGATTTCTTTTAGGGTGAACTACACTATTGATGGAACGATGGCAAATATTCATCACCTGCCTGGCCTTTTCCAAATATAGGGAGGCAACTGAATAAAAGTATTTTTAACCGACTTCAATTCGGATGTTTCATTTTTTTTTTTTTTTTATATTCGTTCTAATAACTCCGTCGCTTACCAACCGATTTGGAAAATTCTTTTTTTGTTGGAAAGGGTATTCTTTCCAAATGGTCCCATAGCCACCAAGTCGGGATCTGATGATGGAATCTTGGCGAAATCGAGGGAACTCTTCAAATTTTATATGAAAACGTGTTGCGATTTTGGTATTTTCTACAACAAGTGAAGCATTTGCGTTTGATAAGAACCATTCTATCAGATCTGATGATGAAGCCAAGAGTCACGGAACTCCATAATGAGACAATGTACCCTAGTCGTGTTTGGGCTTGTTGTAATTATAACGGTATGCACTTTACATAAAACCGACTTAAAAAAAAAAACAAAAAAGTGAAAAATAACTTTAGCTTCTGAAGTCGGTGACAAAAAAACTAAAGCAATCAAACAAAGATCACCGACTGGCAAAAGTCGGTTTTATTTTTTGCAAAAAGTTTTTATATGGAGCAATTGCCTATCTGCCCTCCACAATCCACACGATACTTCTTAATAAGACTGGCTGACAGACTTTCGAGCCACTGACTACCTGTAACGACTGTCAAAGATCTACATATGACAAACAGCAGATTTCCGAGGCACGTAGGAAACTCGGTATTGTTATAAATATTTAAATCATACCTTTAATAATTATTTATGTTGGCAACTATTTACAATAATTTCTAGGAACTTCATGTGATTGGCTCGTCAAATGTCAATGTCTCGACCAATCACAAGCAAGTAGAATGGCGGGAATTAAATTAATAGTCGACGTGCATTTGAGCGTTAGACCGGCCATCCTCGGCCATTCGTACTTCGACCTCGGTGCCAGTCACTTGCCTTGTAACTTTATAATCAACTGTATTAACTGAATTAATGTACTGCTGTAACTATAATAATAAAGCGGAATTTTGAAGTTATTATCAAGTATTTTAAATTCTATGTCCCTGCTTCTGAGTGTTGAACCAGTACGGTTAACATCTCAGAAGTGGGATTAGCAACCTAGTGCCCACAAAAGGATCGGAGATACGCTTAAATATTTGGCGTACGTAGAAAACGTAAGTGTTATTTGTTCATTTTATTTTGTTTAATTTTCTTTTACTGCAATTTGCATTACCGAAGTAAAGAAAGTAGGCTACAAGGTTATTCCTGTACTTAACGATTTTGTTTTAATTTTTTCTTCTGCCTACCTTACTTTACCGGACTTATAAATTAGTCACTAGTTCTTTTCCAATTACTTCAGAAATTGAACTGTATTTACCGTAACGGAGACATTCCGGAGGTTTACATGGTTAGTCATGCATGTTTATCTTGCCAGGGTACTCCCTGGAGATGTACATGTTTGATAATTTCGATTTGTAATTTGAAAAATAAAACTGTATTTACCGTAACGGAGACATTCCGGAGGTGTATATGGTTAGTCATGCATGTTTATCTTGCCAGGGTACTCCCTGGAGATGTACATGTATGATAATTATGATTTGTAATTTGGAAAACTGAACTGTATTTTCCGTAACGGAAATATTCCGGAGGTTTATATGGTTAGTCATGCATGTTTATCTTGCCAGGGTACTCCCTGGAGATGTACATGTATGATAATTATTATGATTTGTAATTTGGAAAACTAAACTGTATTTTCCGTAACGGAAATATTCCGGAGGTTTATATGGTTAGTCATGCATGTTTATCTTGCCAGGGTACTCCCTGGAGTTGGACATGTTTGATGGTTTATAATAAAGTATGTGCAAGCTAATAACCTTGTTTGCAAGTATAATATAGCGATGTTTATTAAATCGGGCATTTCTTTTTCGTTTTACATGTTGAAGCCCGAGAACATGGATGAAAGTAGGTCTAGTTCTCGAAGAGACTGTGATAGACCTAGGCGGACCACCCGCAAGACGCTGACGCCGCCGCTAAGATCTCGTGATGCGACTCGAAGCCGCAGCCGAGGTCGAGGGCATACGCGTTCAACCGAAGAGAATTGTGGCAGCCGAAGCCGTCTGTCGCGGTCCAGGCGGTCGAAGAGAAGACGATTGCGACCGACGATCAGTCGGTCTCCTTCCAGGCCACGCTCTTCAAGAAGGGCAAGTCATCGTGCTCGTCGCTCAAGGACACGGCCGTGCACTCCAGAGCGGCACGAGATGCGCCACGTGGAATCCATGCATTCACCAAGGAGCAGAGCTTCTCGCCTTCGTACGCCGTCCCGTGGAGAAACCCATCGTGAGCGTGAGTCAAGTAATCTGTTTATCGAGAACTTTATTAATGCGCTTAAGGGTATAAATAGTTCAAGTGATCGCGAAAGGTTTCCTGTCTTAAATAATGTAATTCCTGATTTTGACCCTCTGTGTAAGGAACAATCGGTTGATACGTGGCTTCATAAGGTTGACGAATGTGCACAGATTTATGGTTGGAACGATAAACAAGTAGTCCACTATGCCCTACCGAAATTAACAGGGGTAGCTAAAATCTGGTATCAGGGTCTACCCTCACTCCTATTTTCTTGGTCAGAGTGGAAGTCAAAGCTGAAGGAATCCTTTCCAACCAGGGATAATTACGCAGACTTACTAACGGAAATGCTCAATAAAAAAGTACGCTATGGAGAGCCATTGGAGGTATATTACTATGCTAAAATCAATCTTCTAAATCGTTGCGAAATATCAGGAAAACGTGCAGTTGACTGTGTCATAGCAGGTATAGAAGATCGTGGTGTTAGGTTGGGAGCACAAGGAGCTGAATTTACGGAACCGGAATTGCTACTTAAATTTTTGAAGACTGTAAAAGTAGGTCAAGATAGGTCCACAAACGAGCAGCAGAAGGTTAAGGATAGAGATAGGCGATCACAAAATAACACATTTACCAGTACTAAAGTAGGTCCCAATTCCCAGAAGCCGAGCGGATCCCGCATGGTCTGCTACAATTGTAAAGAAACCGGTCACCCATTCTATCGATGCACAAAACCGAAGATTCAATGTTCTAAATGTAATTTGATAGGACATAAGGACACTGAGTGTCCTGGGACAAAACAAAGTACCAACGATAAACCAAAGGCAATATTGAAAGTTGAAAACACAGGCGATTCAAGTGCCAAGTATAGAATGCCTATTAAAATAAATGGGTTGTTTTCAGAATGTCTCGTTGATTTGGGAAGCGAAGGTACTTTGGTCCGTCTCAGTGAAGCTCAGCGTTTAGGATTAGACTGGAAGGCAGGGGAAGTAGCTCTATTAAGAGGTATAGGTAATGTACCACATAACCCCCTTGGCAAGGCTAACGTCACAATCGAAGTGCAAACTCAAACTCAAACTCAAACTCAAATCATTTATTTCAATTAGACCATTACGGCACTTTTGAATGTCAAAAATACAAAACTAAATCAAAGCTACAGTCACAGTCACAAGGCATAATAACTTGAGAAAGTACTGTAGTTGCCCATTCCCTAGCGTAGATCTCTATGGAGAAGAACAGGGAGCAGGGTATAGTCGAAAATCACGTGGAGATCTATGTAGTTGGTGATTACTTAATCAATTGCCCCGTACTACTAGGTCACACTTTCACCGAAAGGCCCTCCGTCAAAATAGTAAAGACCGAGTCGGATGTCATTTTTCAGCGGATTAGTGAGGAGTCTGTTTTGATTTGTCCTCTTTTATCCATGGAGGAGACACGTATAGGTCGAGGCGTATTAAAGGCAATCCCAGTTAGCTCGCGTAATTCTTTCTCGGGAAAAATTTACGTGAATGGAACCGTACGCAATATTGAAGGTCATGAACATTACTTATTGCCCGGCGAGTATCAATTAACACAAGGCACGGGTAGGATTCTCATTCAGAATATTAGCGACAACCAGCTGGTTATAGAGAAGGGTAGTCTCATAACTAGGAGTCGCGCTTTAACTGAGAGCCTACAAATTCAAAAACTAGTTTTTAGTGACCAGTCACCAGATGAATCATCAATCAGCTGTGGAGAAAATTTAACAAAAGATCAAAAAGAGTTGTTAAGGGTCTTGTTGGGTAAATTTAAACATTGTTTCTCCAGTGGTTTAAAAGATCTTGGGTTTACAACAGAAACTGAAATGGTGATTCAACTAGACGATCCTAATCCAGTCGTTTACCGCCCATACCGGTTATCCTTTACTGAACGCCAACTAGTTCAAGATATGATTAAGGAAATGTTAGAAAACGGCATTATAAGGGAGTCTAACAGTCCATACGCGAGCCCTATAGTACTAGTTAACAAAAAGTCTGGGGAAAAGAGGTTATGTGTAGACTACCGTGCCCTGAATAGTAAAACAAAGAAAGAGCACTACCCTCTCCCTCGTATCGAGGATCAGTTGGACTTATTATCAGGCAGTTCAGTATTTGTTACTCTCGATTTAGCGTCTGGATACTATCAAATTCCAATAGCTGAAAGTTCTCGAGAGAAGACCGCGTTTGTGACCCCTAATGGTCAATACGAGTACAATAGAATGCCTTTCGGGTTAGTAAACGCACCGTCAGTCTTCCAGCGTACAATGAATAAGATCATTCACAATTTACCTGCTTCATCGTATGCACTGGTATACATGGATGATATCCTGATTCCTGCCAAGTCATTTGATGAGGGGATGGTACGTTTGGAGGAGGTGTTGCAGTTACTGGCAAAAAGTGGTCTAACACTCAAAATGAGTAAATGTAATTTCTTTTATGATAACATAGACTACCTGGGGTACGAAGTCAGTTCAGAGGGTGTTAGACCAGGGTCGCTCAAAACGGACGCTATATCCAAATTCCCTACGCCAACAAATGTTCACGAAGTTAGGAGGTTTTTAGGCCTTGCTAGCTTCTTCAGGAGGTTTGTCGCGGGATTTGCCTTAATAGCACGCCCTCTGACTTGTCTGTTGAAGAAGGATTCTTCTTGGAATTGGGGTAGTGAAGAACTGAAATCGTTTGAAAAATTAAAACAGGTCTTAGTACAAAGACCGGTTCTGGGACTTTATGACCCTAGTGCACTGACCCAACTCCATACCGACTCTAGCAAGTCCGGGGTAGCCGGCATCTTAATGCAACAGGACAAGTCTGGGGTATTCAAACCTATCGCTTATTACAGCAGGCAAACCAGTCCGGATGAGCAAAAACTACACTCCTTCGAGTTAGAGACCCTCGCTATTATAGCCTCATTGAATAGGTTCAGGCATTACTTACTTGGTATTAGATTCACTATAGTCACAGACTGCAACGCCTTACGTACAACTTTGAGTAAACGCGACTTAGTCCCACGAATTGCTCGTTGGTGGCTGCAGTTCTTGGAATACGACTGCTCAATAGAATACCGCCCTGGTGACAAAATGGCTCACGTAGATGCCCTTAGTAGGGGTGCAATAGACGGTAGTCCAGACGTTGATCACGTGTTAGACGTACTTTCAATAGGTACCGATGATTGGCTTGCAACAGTGCAACAGACAGACGAAGACATTAAAAATATCGCGAATATTTTAGGCGATCCCAAATGTAAAGATGCCGTTGACATATTCAAAAATTACAAGCTTGTTAATGGGCGGGTATATCGTATAATTGACGAAAATACTATCCGTTGGGTTGTTCCAAGTGGCACCAGATGGCAACTGCTGAAAGCCAATCATGATGATGTGGGACACTTCGGGTTTGACAAAACTTTGGCGCGCTTACAAACTACTTATTGGTTCCCAAAGATGAGACGGTTTGTAAAAAAATACGTCTCGGCTTGCCTTCAGTGCGCACATCACAAGCTGCCAAGTGGTGCCAGGCCCGGTGAACTACACCCCATCCCTAAAGCCATCATACCATTTCATACTATACATGCGGATCATCTCGGTCCTTTTATCCGCACCAAGCGTGGCAATACATTCATCCTTGTTATCATAGACTCGTTCACTAAATTTGTTGATATCACCGCTGTTCGAAATACCAAATCGGCCACAAGCATTAGGGTATTCAGAAAGCATTTTAGTTACTTCGGTGTACCGACTCGTTTGATTACGGACCAGGGGACAAGCTTCACTAGTAGGCTGTTTAAGACGTTTGTACAATCATGCGGTATAAAGCACGTGCTCAATGCTGTCGCCACACCCCGAGCGAATGGCCAAGTGGAACGGTACAACCGCACCATTTTGGCAGCACTCGGGGCGATGAACCACGACAAACCAAATGGTTTATGGGATGAACATTTACCAGACATACAGTTGGGTATCAATACCACTATACACGCAACAACCAAAAAGACTCCAGCGGAGCTTCTTTTCGGGCGAAATCTAACTAACCCATCTGAAGGTTTGCTAAATGACGTAATTAACGAAGTTACTTCTGAGGTCGGGGAAAGCCTAGACGATGTTAGGGCTACGGCCGGTGAGCTTATTAGGACACAACAGAGTAAGGACAAGGAACGATATGATAGGTACAGGAAAGTAGGAATGCGTTTCAAAGAAGGTGATTTGGTTAGAGTAGTAAGAGCTGCGACAGGAATAGAGGGGCAGTCTAAGAAGCTCGAACCTAAATGTAAAGGTCCTTACAGAATTAAGAAGGTACTCCCCAACGATAGGTTTGTGGTCGAGGACACACCCCTCACAAAGACTAGTAAGAGGTACGAGGCTGTGGTAGCCATTGATAAAATATTCCCATGGATCTGCTTTAACGAACCCGTATCAACTGATTGTGAACCTGAGCTTAATGTTTATGAATCTGAATGTGAAGAGTTGTAAATAGATGCTTATGTACGTTGTGATAGATGTATTTTAATGTGAAGAGCTGTAAAATTCTATTGATTATAGCATCAAAATATATTGTGTATTTCTAATACTTATTAGTACATAAAGAACCAAGTAATTCGATGCCATAGTAAAAAGTATCCAATGCTAATTAATATAGGTTCTTAGTTACGATGATTAGTGTCATGTATCATCTAGATTATTCCGTGTATTAAGTACTGAAGTATTTGCTAATCAAAGTCATGGACTAGTAAATACTAATTCATTGGTTAGTTATATTGTACTAATGAGTTAGTGAGTGGTATCAGGTAACGGATGCCTCTCACTTTAGCAAATATCTACTGGTCAAGGTCATGGACCAGTACATGTACTGTCGATATAAGATATATATTAAGTCAGTAGTGTCAGGTAACCGACACCCTAAAGAACTCATTGGTTAGAGTCATGTACTAATGAGTTGGTGAGTGGTATCAGGTAACGGATGCCTCTCATTTTAACAAATATCTACTGGTCAAGGTCACGGACCAGTAGATGTACTGTCGATATAAGACATATTAAGTTAGGAGTGTCAGGTAACCGACACCCAACTCATTGGTTAGAGTCATGTACTAATGAGTTGGTGAGTGGTATCAGGTAACGGATGCCTCTCATTTTAACAAATATCTACTGGTCAAGGTCACGGACCAGTAGATGTACTATTGATATAAGACATATTAAGTTAGGAGTGTCAGGTAACCGACACCCTAAAGAACCCATTGGTTAGAGTCATGTACTAATGAGTTGGTGAGTGGTATCAGGTAACGGATGCCTCTCATTTTAACAAATATCTACTGGTCAAGGTCACGGACCAGTAGATGTACTGTCGATATAAGACATATTAAGTTAGGAGTGTCAGGTAACCGACACCCAACTCATTGGTTAGAGTCATGTACTCATGAGTTAGTGAGTGGTATCAGGTAACGGATGCCTCTCACTTTAGCAAAATCTACTGGTCAAGGTCATGGACCAGTACATGTACTATCTATATAAGATATATGTTAAGTTAGGAGTGTCAGGTAACCGACACCCTACAGGTTAAGTACCTATAAGTGTTTTGTTAATCAAGGTCATGGATTAATGAATAAATTTAGGAGTAAATCTACTATTGAGTAACAC
Organism: Xestia c-nigrum; assembly: GCA_916618015.1. Lineage (NCBI taxonomy): Eukaryota > Metazoa > Arthropoda > Insecta > Lepidoptera > Noctuidae > Xestia > Xestia c-nigrum. Next base: position 2,311,225 of record OU745245.1, on the reverse strand, counting down.
CTATTAAGCTTTATTTAGATTATAATTATGTAATGTACTATTGTATTATTAAGGACTAACGAGATAATTTATGTTCATTAAGTTACATTTATATTAGGGAATATAGAGTATTGTTTTTGTACTGCACAACAACGAGGGACTCGTTGGAAGCCGGATGGCCGAGCTGTTATAAATATTTAAATCATACCTTTAATAATTATTTATGTTGGAAACTATTTACAATAATTTCTAGGAACTTCATGTGATTGGCTCGTCAAATGTCAATGTCTCGACCAATCACAAGCAAGTAGAATGGCGGGAATTAAATTAATAGTCGACGTGCATTTGAGCGTTAGACCGGCCATCCTCGGCCATTCGTACTTCGACCTCGGTGCCAGTCACTTGCCTTGCAACTTTATAATCAACTGTATTAACTGAATTAATGTACTGCTGTAACTATAATAATAAAGCGGAATTTTGAAGTTATTATCAAGTATTTTAAATTCTATGTCCCTGCTTCTGAGTGTTGAACCAGTACGGTTAACAGTATGTAATAGGTGGTCACCCACTTAAGGGAAGTCATTTGATGATTTCCCAAACTAAAAAAAAAAAAAAAGGCAAGCACGGTTTAACCTTAAGATTCACCCAAGCCGCTGTTATTATTTAGCCAAAAGCTCCTAACCTCCCCTCGCTTAATCATAATGAAACCAAAATTCAATTCAGTTTTTAAACATTTAGACAGACGTACTGCAATATAACTGACAAGTCAACACGAGGAAACTAATATTTTGGTAACTTTATAAAAACGACACCACTGCTTTGCGATTCCGAGCACTTTAAACTAATTTATATAGAAAAGGGTGGTGTACGGTGAATTAACATGCGAAGCGTTTTTCACTCTACATTTCTTAATACTAGCCCAAAAAGAGATTTCTATCGACAATTTTTCAACGGCAAGATTTTGTTTTTGTTTAACATAAAAACATAATTACGCGACACTCGAATGAATTTTGAATTTTTTAGCCGGATTTTCTTAAGCCATTTTGTGTTTTATTAATTTAAATTACGCCACGCATAATACCTATATTCATCGACAGCTGGTGTCAATGCAAACAAGTTTTTTCTGAGACAAAATCTTCTACAGCGTCATTTTTTCGAGATTTAAGCTATCAAAGCTTGTAATGTGCTTTCGAAAACGTGTCACTCTAGAACATTTTGCCTCATACAAAACTTGTTTGAATTTAGACCAGCTTTGGATAAAAAAAAAATATTAACTTTAAGAACAAAATTTCTTACACCTGTTCACCCCCTTTTTTTTTTTTTTTTTAGGATGGGAAATCATCAAATGACTTCTCCCACTCGGGGCGGAGCGGGAGGGAGTGTCAGACTCTTACTGACTAAAACCCATCCATGTTCCTTCCTCGCCCTTTATGTTCCGGGGCCGCGGTATCTCTTTCGAACAGGCCCGCAACCCCGGCAGGCTTCGGCCCTTGCGGGCCCCTCCCCTTATGCTGACATCTCTTTGAGGCGCGCGTGGAACACAAACGCGCCGTCGACACGGCCTGTCGTCGTCGTTAGACGGACGGACGGCTAGCTAGCCCATAGCCAACTGTCCACAGGCGGTACATCAGGTACATCTACGGTGACCGGGGGCCACCACGTGGCCCACAACGCCCGGTGTGTTTCTTGCGGCGGCTGAGACGTGAGGTTCTCTCCCACTCACGTTCCGCTACCTCCTTCGCTAGCATGACTGCTTCGGAGCGTTTCCTCCCGCCCGGTTCGGTGCAGAAATTTCCCAAAACCACCGTGTCCGTTGAAGACCTGCGTCAGGCGGAAGGCACTATTTGGCGTTGTGGTCGATACTAGCAGAACTTTGATAGCTTAAATCACGGAAACGTGATGCTGTAGAAGATTTTATCTCAGAAAAAACTTGTTTGTTGTGATGCCAACTATCGATTCATAAATGCTTTATGGGTTTCTGATCAAATCAAAGTTGATCAGAAGATGTTTTCAGTGATTGTATTTTAACTTCGATAGCTCTCATCTCGGAAATGTGACAGTTAAGAACGTTTTAATTTGTGCAAAATTTGTTTGCATTGATGCTACCTGTCGATTAATAGACGTTTTACGCGTGTCTGATCAAATTAAAGTTACGCTGAAAATTCCATCGATGAATGCACTTAAACTTTGATAGCTCATTATCTCGGAAACGTGACACTTTAGAAGATTTTCCCTAATACAAAGTTGTTTGTGTTGATTCATAAAAATCCTATGCGTGGCTGCTACTATTAAAAAATCCGGCCAAAAAAAACAAAATTAATCTGTGTATACAGTTTGGTATTTTAGTTTCATATCTATCATCTTCATCTTAAATTCAATTACACCATTGGATACATAAGGGTTCAAAAAATTCATTACACCAAGTGAGGACTGTGGTGCACCACACGGGATGGAGGGGCGTGAGTGTGAGTACAATTTGGACGAAAAATTTAATACCTTCGATTTATAAACTTGACTAAAACAATTCGGGTTAATGGTAAATATCATAATGGTAAATTTTTCAAAAGTTTAAGTTCTCAGGCAAAAGTGCGAAAAGGCTTGGAACATTTTTCCGCCATTTTGTTTTTTTTTTCAAAGTAGCGGGCACACATACAACCTATATAAATCGATAGCTGGTATCAATACAAACAAGTTTTGCATGAGACAGAATGTCCTAAAGTGTTATGTTTCCGAGCTATCAGAGTTAAAGTCAATTCACTGATGGAATCTTCAGCACAACTTTGATTTGATAGGCACGCATAAAACACGTATAAATCGATAGCTGGCTTCAATACAAACAAGTTTTGTCGATGCAAAATGTTCTAAAACGTCAAGTTTCCGAAATATATGGCATTGTGATCGCTATCAGCACACCTTTGACAGCTTAAATCTCGGAAACGTGATGCTTTAGAAGTTTTTGTCTCGTGCATAACTTATTTGTATTAATAACAGATATCGATTTATATAGGTTTTATGCGTAGCCGCTACTTTAAAAAAAATCAAAATGGCGAATGAAAATCCCGCTAAATAGTTCAAATCCCTTTGCACGGATTAAGTCACGTGCTACTTTATTATAATTTTAAGTAAAATGTTTTTCTTGCGAAAAATAAATTTGTTGATAAAAATATCTCTCTCGATAACAGGCACGTTTACCTACTGAAATTTTTGACGTTGACATAAGATTTCGATTTCAAACCATTTCAAAAATTATTTTATCAATGAAAACTACAATATTTTGGAAAAATAAAAACCCGGGTGCTTTATTTTTGAATCTAAGTTTCATGTTTCATAAATAAGTAATTTCTTTAGAACATAAATCGGTGTCCATCGGGTGTTCTGCGCGAAAACAAAGAAATACAGCCCCCACGTCTGAAGGCCGAGGCCGCACTGACAATTTGTGCATCGGGGTCCTAGCGAGGGCCGGGGGGCAGGGCGGTCCTAGCTGTGACTGGTTAGAAAGCTTGAAATTTTAGAAAAGAGGCTATTACGATGAAAATAAAGCATTTAAAAAAAAAAGAAAACGTATGAACACTGCGTTATATAGTTTTCGACTATCCTGAAAAGTTTCATGACCTAATTTAACGTTTTTAATTGAATACTTGGTTTTGAAATTTATTTTAGAGGTAACTTTGAGGTAGTTTTCTATCGAGAAAATTTTATGGAATCGTGTTTCCGAAACGTATGAACCTTAGAAGCAGTCCTCAACTTTGCCATATATTAATTCCAAGGTGAATGCTTTAGTTATATTAACACGAGACGGGTTCAAAAATCACGATTTTGGGTTATACGGGCCCTTACCGGGAGCTGTAAGGAAACATGTATGTACACATGTACACATACAATGTACACACACACAGTATAGTACAGTTTAATCCAGTATGACCATTCTAAGGGTACAGTTTATGGTGGCGCTGCTTATCAAGCAAAAATTCATCGATCACATAATGCAACAGAACGATACACAGATCTAAAATAAATGTAGGTACCAAGAATTTTAGTTGTGAATTTTCTCGCTTACACAGATGAGTTGGTTGAAATGTAACAAGACTTGAAAAATAACGTTTTAGCGCTTGGTTGATGTTGGTGGAAGCCTTTGGGAAACGTTTATGTATAAATACTTTTTGACCTTTGTTTAATTGATTAATTTCATTTTTTGTCACTGACCCTTGTAGCTAAAGTTATTTTTCACTTTTTTGTGTGTTTTCAGGTCGGTTGTGTTTTTTTGCATTTTTTATAATTTTTGTCCTTTTAGTGGTTCACTTGTGCGTACCTCTTTACAGCGTACCGGTGTGCTGTTACGCCGTGAACTGGTGTAAACAATATACAGATATGAGATTTCAGCAATCCCAGTCCATTCGCTATCATTTATTCCGTTGCCTATCTCCGAATTTTTCATCAGATTTTGCCCAAATTGAAATAGCACATTGGGAAAGTACTCTTCCAAAAACTACTTAAATCGCTTCAAGTGTGCCTACTATTACATTTAAAGAGTTCTCTACTTCTCCAGGATCCCATCGTCACATCCTGACTTGATGATTATGGGACCGCTTGGAAAGTATACCCTTTCAAATAAAAAAAAATCCAAATCGGTTCACCCATCTTCGAATAATCGGGGAACATACATACAAAAAGATTAAAAAAAGAATCCGACGAATTAAGAACCTCTTTTTAAAAGTCGGTTAAAATGATTTTGCTTCGCCTGTGTGAAATTCCGTTACTGTCCCTCGAGATCATATTGCCGGTACCGGGATAAAAGTATCCTTTTGCCATGTTATAAACTATGTGCCCGTTCTGTAGTTTTCACGCAAAAAAGTATCAATCATCCATCCATCAAACCAACCTCACAAATTTATATTATTAGTAAGACAAGAAACGAGTTCATTTGGCACTTGAGAGCGCTGTTGGTGAATATTTGGGAACTTGTAAGAAAATCTGGACAGAAATTATATTAAAATTAAAAGATGCTAGTTCTGAAACCACGTGCCAAAAGATCTATCTGCAACTACCCACAAATTTCAACTTAAACCCGTCAAGCATTACAAGCCAAAACATGTAACAATCATTAAGTGCTGATGGCGTTTAACTAAGTTGCCTATAACCGAGCGTCGGTATTGACACTATGATTGATGATCTTAGTTTACAGTTAATGACTGCGGTTCACTTCTGGTTTAGACGTTCGTCAGTTCTGAATTATGTGTTTGTTTCAATAATTTGTGTTATTTGTGTTGGTATGTATGATTTGCTTAAGGGGGTGTTTGACGTTTAGGATTACTATTGTAAAATATCGGGAAAAAATATGACTGGCGGAATGTGCGTACATTGGTGCATCTACAACGTATGTTGAGGTAACATTCTCAGGCCTCAGCTAAAGGTAGGCCGGTAGAGAAAGTACCTTGGGGAATCATTCCAAACATAAAGTCATAATGATAAAACGTGTATAATAACACCTTAAATAGTACAAGTGTATTCAATAATATCAATTTAACAAAAGTAAGCGAAGCGTACAGGACGGTTAGTACCGAAGCTCTTCCGGTGCTTGCGGGTGTACTTCCAGTCGATCTGGAGGTGCAGCGGCGGGCTGCAATGTACTATAACGCGCGTGAGACCACAGACGCAGACTTTTTAACCGTACGTGATCGTGCTAGGATTTCTAGATTATTCAAACCACAGACCGACGTCTGGGAGGAACTTTTATCTGAATGGCAATGTAGGTGGGACAATTCCATCAAGGGCAGGCACCTCCACCAGTTCTTTCCATCCGTTCGTGAGCGGCTGGACAGGACATGGCTGGAGGTTGATCACTGTGTTGCCCAATTTCTCACGGGCCATGGCAACTTTAAGAGTAAATTATTTTCCTTCAAGCTTGTTGACTCGCCTTTTTGTCAATGTTCAACATCTGACTGCGAATATGAACAATCTGCTCATCACATTTTGTGGGAGTGTAGTCTTTGGCAAAATGAACGCAATATTATGTTGGATAGTGTACAGGTTACATCCGGAGTTATTTACTATACGGACCTTGTGGAAACTAGAGCAAATTTCCGTGCGTTCAAGCGTTTTTGCCATCCTATTATTGGAATCAAATATAACAGCTCTCAACTAGGACCCATTAACGTTAATATTTATCCGTGGTGCTTGGCAACTGGGCCTATCCCAGTTGTAAACGTCCCTTTGTGCCTATTGGCCTTGTTTCGTTCTGTCTCCTGCTGATATGGAGGGAAGTGGAAATTACAGTTCTTTCCTACTCCTCCGCTATACTTTCTGATTAATTTCGTTGCGGGATCCAAGACAGTTAAATTCATTCTCTGGGACTTCGTCGAGCTTCATTGTCTCGGCGCTTTTCTGGTGGTCGCCACTGTTGATTCTGGCTTTCAGGAGTTACAGTGGTTTGGGCGTGTGTGGCGGGCTTGTCCCAAAAAAAAAAAAAAAATAACAAAAGTAATCAGGTTAGAACAAGGAACAATATTTTCGTTCCAACAACTAGTTCCAAAGCCGTAAAAAAAGGTCTCCATCGAACAAAAAAGAGGAAGCAAGCCAATATACAATATACGCAACCGCCAATAACAGACTTATCTCCGCATCAAGAGACCACACAAAAACCATCAATTCCCTGACCCTCCAAATTGACTGACAGTCTTCCTCAATTACCGCTAAAAATCATCCGTCATCGCGATGAAAAAACTAGTTTACTACCAATCCCCAAAAATAGTAATATCATTTTACGAATCCACGTTAGTTATAGCAAATTATACCTTACGACAAAGACATAAGAGTCACTCGTGAACTGCAAGGAAGATAAGCATTTGCTTGATATAACACATGTATGCTCAAGCAAGTGTTATCGAGAGCAAAAGCAAAACTTTTGCCTTTGCCGAGCTCGACTAATATGTGAACTGATTCGTATACTTCGGTATTACTGCATGCTTCAGGAGACAAGCTGATGAAATGGGTCCCATGTACAAGTTTCCTGTTGTACAAATGTATATTGGTACATATATTTGTAGCAATGTATGTTGGTATGTATTTCGACGTTTGTGTTGGAAAGTTTGTCAGAATTGGGAACGCGACTGTCGATTGTTTTGAAACAATTGGTGTTTTCAAGTTTGGTGGATACGAGTGACTGTGTTTTCTGACAAATAACTTTCTGTGTCAATTAGCTTTAATACAGTACACCTGTTCCTTAGTTCATTGTGTTATTTATTCCTGTAAAAATGAGTAAAAAGGCTCTCCATGTCAACTTAAGAAAAATATTTTTAGGAAAGAGTGCTTTAACTTTTATGAGTTACAGATAATAATTTATCTAGTTTAAGCATAACGTTTTAAGTGATTTTATGTAAAAACAAACAAATTACTGTATTTAGAATATAATAACGTTTTTTTTTTACTTGTGATAGAATGACTCGACTGTTCAAAAATTATTCTGTTGTAAATAATGTTTATATAGTTGTAATTATTCTGTTTTCACACATTATAAACGTTACTACTACATCCTTAGAATCGATAATGAAGAAATCGTTTTTTTTATTGTTGTTTATGTTTCGTTCTTGTAGAGTGCATCACGTTAAGGTTTATTTAAAAACAAAGTCATTATATGGATTATTTGAAATGAAACCTAGTTAGCATTACGCTTCACAGCCGAGAATGTGCCTCTCGGCTGTGAAGCATAATGCTAACTATTCTTAAGACTATCTCGTAATTTATAATTTTACTGCCACCGTGTCTCATACTCATTATCTGCCTAGCGTTTTCCCATCTATGTTAAGATTGGTGTCCAGTCTTACCGGATACAGTTGAATACCAGTTTTATTACAAGAAGTGACTGCCTGTCTGACCACCATAACCCGTTTACTGTTACAGTTGTCAGACTTTCATACTTCTGACTCTGCGTAACGACTGTCAAAGACGTACAAAATAATGACAGCCTGTACGCAAAGCAAGGCGTACGCTTCGCCCGGGGTTGCGGGCCTGTTCGAAAGAGATACCGTGGCCCCGGAACATAAAGGGCGAGGAGGGAACATGGATGGATTTTAGTCAATAAGAGTCTGACACTCCTTCCCGCTCCGCCCTGAGTGGGAGAAGTCATTTGATGATTTCCCATCCCAAAAAAAGGGGTACACTTCGTCATGGATTACCATCCTTTTACGTACTGATTTATTGTTTATCCTAAATGATTTACCCGTGCGCCTATTATGTTTTGGTCACGAGCCTAGCAAAACACGTTTTTCTTTTTCCCTACCGAAATCCATTTGTTTTACCCCAAAAAACATTATATGCATGCCAATCAGTTGGTTGATTTGTTTGTATTGACCTTACCTGACCATTGTTTACTTTTTTAACAAAAAACAAACAACAGGACGTTTCGTTCGAACAAGCTGTTTGGTATAAGGGATTATATTGGATTATTAAATTGGATTTTTCCAATTCACCGTCAATTTGGAATGTTGTATCTTTTTAAATTTATATTATTTTTATATTATTTAAAAGAAAGACGCTCAAGAATTGCTTACTTATCACACTCTTTGTTTTAGAATAAGAAACAAGTCACATCGCTGAACAGTAGATTGTGGCCACCCAAACTGGGCCCACGTCTAGTCTACTCCCAGCAAGAAAGTAGACTTGTGTACAACCAGTGGAAGAATGTCGTGGTGATGCTAGTTGCCTGTATAGCAAATACCTTGTTTGACTGTACATAGTGGTGTATACCAGGAATAAACCTATCCCGCATACGTAGTAATGTTAACGGGTTGTTAAGCCACTCTTTTATTTAAAGCTCCTTTGGAACAGACAGCAAAAAATAAAACACGTATTTTAAAGTAGGTAGTATCCGAATTTTCCGACCAGTTTTGGAGAAACATATACAAGTTTATATTTATGTGTCATATCACATTCTTGATAGATCTCTGTGGAGAGAAAAGAAAGAATGGGCATTTTAGTGTTTCATGGCGTTTCAGAATTGCAAAAACAACTTTCTTTAGAAATAAGCATCACCTTTGTACTATTTTCTGTTCCTTTCTTCTTCTCTATATTTAGTGTGTACAAAAATTGTTAAATAAATAAATAAAACAATAACCAGGTCAAATTGACAATCGTTACAGATAGTCACTGGGCTTAAAACTCTGACACCCAGTTACTTGTTAGTTACTTGGCCTACCAAGTGGTAATGTATTATCCAGTACTAACTGGGTTGTGGAAATCAAATAGGCAGTCGCTCTATGAAATATACTGATTTTCAGCTGCATCCGGTTAGACTGGAAGCCGACGCCAAAATAGTTGGGAAAAGGCTAGGCAGATGATGATTCTATAGGACAAATTTAATTTTGGAATAAAAAATCGAAGTATATTTAAGTAACATTTAACACCCTGCGACCTCGTAACCTTTTAAAGTATTTAAGTTATTGGCACTCAATCATAAAACAGTCCACAAGGTTCATATTCGAAAAGCCTGAATTTACTCCCAATTCATTATTTTCCTTTCCAAGTATTAAAGGGAGAAAAGCAAAGTATTTTTGGACATTGTGATACTCTGGACAAGTAATTGGTTCATTAAAATATTGATAAAAATCCCTCATGGGATTTGTTATATTTTTCAGTCAATTAAATGTATTTATTAACTTGATTCATTACTGAAAGCTTGTATTATTTATTGCTTGGTTGCACTGGAGTGCGGTAACAGTATTGATATTTTATTGTGAAACATCGCTGGTGAATTCGTTTGTTTTTTGGTAAAAATAAGATTTGTTTTAATATAACTGCGTGCGTTCGTGATGAAGTATATTTTTAAATATTCTTCTTTTATCGCTTCGGTCGTGGACAGGAAGTTAAAACAATGATAAATTCTGTCCGCATTCACGCGAAAACTGAACGGATTTGGATGAAATTTTGCACACAGATAGTTTATCATCATCTGCCTAGCCTTTTCCCAACTATGTTGGAGTCGGCTTCCAGTCTACCCGGATGCAGCTGAATACCAGTATTTTACATGGAGCGACTGCCTATCTGACCTCCACAACCCAGTTAATACTGGGAAATACGATACCACTTGGTAAGACTGGTGTCAGACTTTTGGGGCCACTGACTACCTGTAACGACTGCCAACAGCTTAACACAGATAGTTTATAACCTGGATTAAAACATAGGATACTTTTTATCATGGTAGTAAGATCCCATGGGACAATAATCAAACTTCACGCGGGCGAAGCCGCTGGCAGAAGCTAGTACTGTATATTTTTTGTTTAAACGATGTGATTCAGTATTGTTTAATGTTACAAATCGAAACATAAAGTGTTAGTAGTATTAGAATTTAATAAATTCACAAGTTTGCTGCAACATCTGTATTGCGTGTGTGTTTTTATTACTTTTTAACGTTGAGCTGGATATCGACAATATGAAGTATCGGAAATGATAATTTTAAATTCAATCACAATATCTACGAATATATCCCAAGTTTTGTTTTTTATTTATTTTGAGCTAGCGATTTCTGTATAAAACCCAACGAAAACAAGAAAAGCTTTAGCTGCATCAAGCTAGGTTTTTACAAATACAAAATTTATTCAAAGCTACATCCAGTCGGAAGTATAATTATCTTCAGAAAATTCCGTTCGTAACGAAACGTAGATTGTTTAATGTATTCTTATTTACATTCCCTGTGTTTATTTCAGTTATATTTTGTACCTTTCTTACATTTTCCTATTTATTCCCTTTGTCATTTATTCCAAAAACTAACTGTATACATACAATATTGTATAAAAGTTGAGAGGCCATTGAGGGAAGAACCTTTTATTGGTTCCAGGGATTATTTTTCCGGGATACCGTTGTCAAAATACTGCTTCGAGTGGGGGCGGGCGGAGGGATTCATTGGAATCAGTGCACTCTTGTCGGAGGGAAAAAAGAGTAATAGAAAAGCTGGTTTGTAACAGGAGTAAAACAGGAACTATTACATGTAATGCAAAAATATACGAAACTTGGGGCTTGTATAAAGACGTCTATGAATATCAGTGATAATTAATATTAATATTATTTAAAAATAATATATGGACATTTAAGCTACCGTTCAGTTTATGTTAATCCTGCTGAGAGTCCATGCACGAAATGAACGCTTTGAAAGCGATTCTCACTTGTCTTTGGCTCTGCGCTTAAAAAACGAGAAGTTAAAGGAGTGAAGGTTAGCTTTTGCCCGTTATTTTTATCATATCAAACCATAGAAGGCCATTTAGGATATCGTTACCAAAAATGTCGTGATCTTGTAGCGGGATAGAAAAAACATGCGGGGCAGATAGAAGTGAAAACAAAGTAATTTATATCTGCTACGGGTTGTGCCCCGCGCACGCCTAGTGGTGCTACGCCGTAGCGGATCGGCTACGAGTGCTACAAAGCTTAAGGTGACGGTCATTCGACATTCAAGATTTTTGTTCACTCAAGAAGTGCTCAGCGCGCCTAAAGAAATTATAACTTCAAAAATAGCGGCTATTTCATATATCTACTCTCAATTCATGATAAAGGAAGGTCAAAAAAAGTGAAAAATAACTTTAGCTTCAGAAGTCGTGTCGTTTTGTGTTTTTTGAAGTCGGTTTTAGTTTTTGCAAAAACGTTTTTATTTTTCACTTTTTAGTGTTTTACTTGTGCTTACCCCTTCACAGCGTACCGGTGTGATGTTATGTTATGAACTAGTATAAACAATATACGGACATGAAATTTCAGCAATCTCAGTCCATTTGCTATCATTTATTGAGGAATTCCGTTGCCTATCTCTGAAGTTCTTCATCAGATCTTCACCAAAATGAAATGGGACCACTTTAAGAAAATATTCTTCTTTAAACTACCCAAATCGCATCAAGTGCACCTATAAAATTTTAAGAGTTATCTCAATTTCTCCAAGATCTCATCATCAGATCCTGACTTGATGATTATGGGACCACCTGGGAAGTATACCTTTTCAAACAAAATAATAATAATTCAAATCGGTCAAGCTGTCTTCAAGTAATCGGGGAACATACATACAAAAGAAAAAAGTTCCGACGAATTGAGAACCTCCCCCTTTTTAAAGTTGGTTAATAAATCATTTTCGGTGTCTTTATGACCATTCAAGCGACACTAAAACGCTGTAAATAATGGTAAAGTTTTCAGCCAAAATTAACTTTTATGAGTGAAAGGTTGTTGATTGATTAACATTTCAGCTTTACAACCTAATCTAGTTTTAAGACGCTGAATTTCGAGAGAAGTCTAATAAGATCAGGGATCTTAGGTAGGTATTAAGTTTTGCGATGAATCTTAATAAATGCTTACAGAGTTCATTATAATCTCCTTTTGATCTAGTTTAAATCTAAATTCGTGACTGAGCATTGTTCTGTATTAATGAGCCAGGAGACACCAATCAACTAAGCCGCAGAGGGCCCGCGTGGTGGATTATAGTCCAGTCCGATTCGATACACAGATAGAAAGGCTAAATGAAACTAATCAATTGAATGAATTCAGAAACTTCTTTCTTATGTATGGGCTTCTAAAATGTTGTCATAAATTTTATGTCTTGTGTAAATAGGTCTCTCTCACAGAGAGGAAGCTTGTATCCAAACAGTGGGAATGTCTTTCATTTCAACAAATAAACATTATTAGTGGCTTTCGGTATCTTGGTTCACTCATGCAAAGCGATGGCGAAATAGATCGTAGTATAAAATTAACACGGGATGGATGAAATGGCGACGGGAACGATCTGCGACTCCCGCATTCCCCTAAAACTTAAGAGGAAGATTTATAAAACAATGGTTAGACCTGCTGTGTTGTATGAATCAGAATGTTGGGCCACAAAAGGGATGAATGGAAGGTATCTGATTCTGCGCGGAGATGAGAATGCTAAGGGGGATGTGTGGTGTTAAACGAATGGATAAAGTAAGGAATGAGTATATTAGAGGAAGTCTGAAAGTGGCGCCGGTGACTGAAAAGTTGTGTGGTAATCGGTTGTCGTGGTATGGGCATGTGATGCGGAGAAATAAGGAAAATGTCGTGAATATGAATGTGGATGGGTATTTGAGTAGAGGAAGACCAAAGAAACGATGGATGGACTATGTTAAGACGGATATGGTAAGAAAAGAAGTGTCTGATGAGATGACGAAAAATAGAGGAGTATGGAAGAAGAAGAAATGCTGCGCCGACCACAAATAAATTGGGATAACGGCAAGAGAATGATGATGAAACATTATTAGTGGCTCTGTAGCAGGATGATTATCGGAGTGAAAAGTTTTAGGCAAGCATTGTGGCCGATGTCAACACCACGAGGTAGAGATCAACCCTCAAAGAGGTAAAACCATCAGTGATTTGAAAAAAATAGTTGAGGTTCTTAAATTTATTTCTTTAATACACATTCGTTTATCCAGATCTTGATTTAGACGAGTCTGGAATTCCAGATTTACTGTATAATTCAGTAATTTATCTTTGTCCCTCATTATTATTGAAATATGGCGGTCGTTTAATAAGTTTTACGAGTGTCGGATATGAGATACGATGTACGTCTTAGATGAGACAGTAATGTCTTGAGTTTCAGGCCTTAGGAGTGGTAGCAAAACAGAAATAAATATTGTTCTGTAAATAAGAAAAAAAATATCTTTAACACTTGTGGACTGCTGGCAGAAGTGAAAATTAAGTAATATGTATCTGCTACGGGTTGTACCACACGCACGCTAAGTGGTGCTACGCCGTAGCAGATCGACTACGAGTACTACGAAGCATCAGGTGACGACTACGCGAGTTCCATGATTTTTGTTCACCCAAAAAGTACTCAACGCGCCTAAAGTTGCACTAAAAACAATGAACTCATCGAGGTTATATCTAGTAGTTATCCTTTCCTTTAAGTTATTTTTTAGTTACGTTTTTGTGCTGAGCATGGACGTTTCTTTCCGAGTCATAGATGTTCATTTGTAAAATAAGTATATATTTACAAACAAAAAGGATATTAAGATCAACTGTGACCACGACACAAGCCTTGCTTAGTGTGGCACCAGATGGCGCTATGTGCTAATGTCCAGCGATATTTATTTAACATGCAATTTTCCTAAAAAAACATACAACAACTTAACTCCTGCTTTTCCCCAGTAAAATATACTTCCTATCAAGAAAGTCTAGACACACAAATATAACAAAAGCTTACCAAATACGCTATCCAATTAATTAATATATAACCATATAAGCCACCACGTGACGGGGAACTCCGGCGCTGTGTCAATTATCTAATGGAATAATTGATTGTCCACATATATCCGTGTTTTGCGGGTAATTTATGCCAGTTATGCTAAAATTGACAGGATTAATATTTACCTATGGCATGTGACATGGGTTTATGTAGATCCTTCGTGGAAATCTATTGACGAGGTTTTAATATGGATAGGTTTGGGTACCTATGTATCTACATATTAATATTGATACCGTATAGTTATAGGATTTTTCCGGTGTTCAGACTGTAAGTTCGTTTTAATTTTAAATGTTTGCTATACAAAGATATTTTCATTACACTTCTTCGAAAACTGATTCTTTTTGCACTACGATTAGGTTCAAAATGCAGTGTATTTCACACACGTGCGTTTTTGTCATTTTTTCCACACGAGTGCGGGAATAAAAATTGCCACAGATATACTTATAGCTATACTTTTTCCAAATTGGTTCAATGCCTATAGTCAGAAAAAAAGTATATTTTTTAATTTACAAATTATTTTTAAAACAAATTAATATTTATTTGTGTTCGAAATTTAAATAAAAAAACGTTTGTTATGAGGCCGTATAGCGGCTTCATATTTTTTGCTTCTCCTTCAACCGATCGAATGAAAAGCGCGAAAAAAAATAAAATTGAAATCATAGTCTTGTAATTATTCAAGACACAAATATTTTTCATTATTTTATATTATTTCTTCAAAAGTATATTAAAAAACTCGTTTGATACACGTATCAACATGTACTTTGGTTTATTTTCCATGTATTTTGTAAGTAAATCAACTTCTCAAATAGATGTGCATTGCGATTACTAATCAAAATTGTGAGCTTGAACCGATATTTACGTGGCAGAGATGATGTCAATTGACATTCAGTTGTTATAATTCCTGCGTTGATAATTGGTCGCTAACCAAGTGATAACTTCACATCTGACTCATGAACAAAATAACAGGCATAAACTAGTTCATTATAAATCATAACATTAAGTAAATTAATAATTGGTTACATTATAATTCATAACACCTCGTAAACACACCCCTTAACACCAAAATAAAATAACTTTTCATCACAATTTAGAAGCGTACATAAACAAACTAGAGACTACAGAGCTAATATAATAAACTTTGTACACCCACATAAAAACTTTTTATTTAATTTAGCCAAAATTGTGTAGTTTGTTCAGTCTGGTTGGTCTAAATTAGATGTCAAGTAATTTAATTATAGGCAACCGCTTGGCCACAAACTACAGGCTCAAACGACATGCGTTTTGTTCAACGACATGCTTCGAGTCATTGCAAGGCTACTTATGATCATTATAGTACTCACGCGTGAAAAAGAAGTGACGTTTGATATCAGACGTCACTTTTCGCCGAATCGTATGAGGTCGTTAACGTAGCATTATGTTTTTTAAAACCAAAATGTAAGAATACAAATGCACTGTCATGATTTTGAGTATTGTACAAATGCACTGTCATGGTTTTGAATAATGTACAAATGCACTGTCATGGTTTTGAATAATGTGCATATGCACTGTCTTGATTTAGAGTAATGTACAAATACACTGTCATGACTTTGAATAATGATTAATGTTTGGCTCAGTACCCACTGAGAGGTGACAGTCTCACTGTTGATACAAAACCGTCGTATGTTTTTAAAGAGGGCTAAGTCTGGACAGATTTTGGTCAGTAAATACAACGTGTGTGGCAATTTTGAGGACTAATTTGAGTGCAAACATTGTTGTTTAGTGTTTTATAAATTACGTGCCACCTCGTGAAACACGTGTAACTTTTTTTTTCGTTATTAATAAATGTTATTTGTGTAGATTAATTCACGCACCTGTCGTCTAAGATTGTATTGTATAACGGGCTGGTGTCCGTAACTCCACTCAAAGCGCGTATTTTGCGTATGGGCTATAATCCACCACGCCGGCCCAGTGCGGATTGATAGATGTCACATGTCTTCGAATTTTCGGTTCTACGACATTCCGGTTTCCTCACGATGTTTTCTTTCGCCGTTTTTAAAAGCAGTGGTGATAAAATAAATTTAACAAAGTAATGCACCTGTCTGGGTTCGAACCCACGACTTACTGACGTCGGGGCCGCCACCACTGGGCCACCGCTTGTCTAAGATTCAAGTCACAGAAATTCGACAGCGTGATTTATTACATGGTCATAAAACACGTAAACACATGTTATCATGTTAATTATTTTGAAAGTTTTAGTATCAAGCCTTGAATGTTATTTGAGTTTACAAACGTGGTTTGTCTAAGAAAGTAGACAAACAGGCAGTCAGATGTTATTTAGGCATCATGTTAATTAAGATTATACCTGAATGAAGTCGGCAGATAATACGGCAAGAACCTCGACGTAAGTAGGTTACTCCGGTGTAGATAAAATTGTTTGCCTAAGGCCCGGTTCTGACTATCTCATGGCGTATAACTTACTAGCTGACCCACGCAACTTCGTCTGCGTCACATAAGAGAGAAAAACGAAAGGAGAGAAACGTCCCCGTTTTTGCAACATTTTTAATTCCTGCTCCGCTCCTAATGATTGTAGCGTAATGTTATATAGCCTAAAGCCTTCCTCGATAAATTGACTATCCAACACAAAAATAATTTTTCAATTCGAGCCGGTAGTTCCTGTGCCGCGTTCAACCAAACAAACTCTTCTGCTAAACTCTTATGCTATAATATTATAATATTATATATAGTATAATATAGTATAGATAGATAGTTGGTTTTTAGTTGGCAAAAGTGATGGTGACAGTTATCGTGTCGTCTTATATGTGAACACCTCCTTTTAACCATGACACTTAAAACTACACGATTATCTGTCGTCACGACATTGTGAGACGGGGCCTAACACTCGTTTTGTTTCACTCTAGCTGTAGCCCGGAACATGCCCCATAGGACACTGGAATTTATTCCTCATAAACATGACTCCATCAATAAAGTCTAGCCTCTGTGCTAGCTCAAGTTATAAGACTATAACTTGGGTTTATACAACGACTTTGGTATTTCGATGAATTTAGATTGGTATTATATGAAATGCTAAATATTGATGTTAGTCCCTTTCCATATTAAAATAAATAATATATCAAAATTGTGTAAAGCTATACGAGTACTAACATCACTATATTTTAGCATTTTCCATTCCATTAATGTTATAAATCCTCACACGCAAGGGCTCGTAGCTAAATAATAATAGGTGCTTGGGTCGATCTTCGGTCGATCTTCGGCCGATCTTCGGTCGATCTTCGGTCAATCTTGGGTCGATAAACATCGACCTACCCCGATCGATCGGAAGATCTATCTAAGAGTTTCCACCGTGCCACGGAAAGCACGTTAAGCAGTTGGCCCGGGCTATCATTTGTAGATCTTTGACAGTCGTTACAGGTGGTCAGTGTAGTCAGTGGCCCAAGAACTGACTAACAATCTTACCAAGGGGTTTCGTATTACGCACTGCGTTGTCAAAATCAAAATCAATATCAAAGCATTTATTTCAAGTAGACCAGTTACAGGCACTTTTGAATTGTCGAAACAAAAATGAACATTTAAAGTAGCTACAGTCCCAGTCACAAGACATAAAAACTGTGAAAGTACTGTAGTTGCCCATTCCCTAACGTAGATCTCTATGGAGAAGAACGGGTAAGAAACTCCATGGACACTCTTTTAAATCAAAATATTGTTACAAAATCTTGGTTACATCATTCATGTTGAGATGGTATATTATGCAGTTGTATGTTGTGGAGGTCAGATAGGCAGTTCCCCCATGTAAAATGCTGGTATTCAGTTGCGTCCGGTTAGACTGGAAGCCGACCCCCACATAGTTGGGAAAAGGCTAGGCAGATGATGAATCTAATACAATATCAACCTAAAACATCGTTGTCGATTTTGATGCCAACGCTACACAGATATAAGAAATTGTAGTGACATGAAATTTCACCCATAAAAAGCTTTCTTTACGACATTTAACCATATGATAATATATTTAATAGTGTCTTTGTTTATGTCTATACTACGTGAGCTGTGTCAAAAGATACAAGTATATCCAGCCTTCAAAAATAAAATAAGAAATAACTGAAGGCAGACAGACTTTATGAGTTGTTTTATATGAGACTTATTACTGAGATGAATAAATAGTGGGTTTATGTTTATGTATTTAACAGCTTATTTTCCCCCTTGAATAAAAGCAAGAAGAGAGGAACAGGAAAATATGTTGCTTATTTCTAAAAAAATATCTTCCAGCGTGCTTGCAAAATGAAAATTTTATAGAGTAGTTTATTTATTTTTCTACAACTATAACAGTATAATGATGTATAATAAATGATAATACTACAAAGATATTTTTTTTGTTTGTAAATACATACTTGTCATACATTAACATCCATGACTCGGAAACAAATGTCCATGCTTATCACACAAACATTTGTTCCTACTGGGATTCGAACCCGGGACCCTTAGAACGTAAGGCAGCTTCACTACGGCCTGCGCCATTCGGGTCGCCAATGATTACTTTGTTTGTGCTTGCTTATTTCCTGTTCCATTGAAATACATCGATCACATTTATTTTTAGAGGAACAATGTAAATGGATGAACTTAGAATCAACTAAGAATTGACATTCTATACTTATTTCTTAGACCCTGTTATGGTAGATGATAAAATCAAAAAACAAATTAGTACGTCAGATATTATATTATCAATAAAAACTTTTTTGCAAAAAATATAACCGACTTCACACAAAAAAGTGTACCAAATTGAAATGGGATCACTCCAAGAACGTACTCTTCCTAAAACTATCCAAATCGCTTCTGGTGTGCCTATAAAATTTAAGGA
Organism: Xestia c-nigrum; assembly: GCA_916618015.1. NCBI lineage: Eukaryota > Metazoa > Arthropoda > Insecta > Lepidoptera > Noctuidae > Xestia > Xestia c-nigrum. The sequence continues at coordinate 2,292,179 of OU745245.1, read as the reverse complement.
ATTCCCTCTATTTCTCCAGGATCCCATTAAATGGAACTTAACACATCTAACTGTCCAAATCTGGGTGTATTGTACAGTCGAACCACTTAATTGATTTACATCCCACACTGGTGCGTGAAGTTATTGCTATGCACACAGACACTGTTTAAAATGAGCAAGCTCCGTTATGAGTGTGCGTGTGGCACATCAATAACGTATACCAATGTATAATAATCATTCATCGTTACTGAATGACATATAATATTTCGCTTAATGCTCATACAACATGTTTGGCGCAATGGTTATCGTCTTAGACTAGCAAATTACAAGTCGTAAGATCAAACCTCGGTGTTGCCTTAAAACTCTTTTTCTTTCTGTATAATTATTTTGTTGAAACATAACTTAAAGTAGAATTTATTACGATTCGATCCTGTTCGTGGATTAGTAATGAAGTTTGCTACGTTTGAGACAACCACGGAACTCGCAGGCCATTTTATTTTGACTGTTTAAAAACTAACTACCGGCAATTTTAAAATATTGTTTTCAAATACCTTAACTAATAAAAAATGAGTATTCTTAGTTGTCAAGCTACGTTAAGCGTAAGGTTGTTGTTAAGCGTTTGTTGTATTTGCATTACTGAGTTGATTGATTTCTACTTATATTCGCGTGCGAATTTATACACCCTTTCACCAACCATGCAACATTTGTCTATGTTTAAAAAGGCTGAAATCGTGCTTCATGAGCAAAACGTATCAATAAGTGAAATTTCAAGACGTTTAATGATATCGGTGAGTAACAGTTAGATATTACGTAGATATTATTCCTAACTACTCAACTAACTAACTTATCTCACATAGCAATGTTAACCTAGAAATAAATAATTAATGTAACTGTGCAATACCTACCGTATGTATAACAATAAATTAATTAATTAATTTATTTTTATATTTTCTTAAATGTGTTACTAGTATTTTTTTTCATTAAGATGATTAAGATAAAATTATTTGGGTCTATTATAACAGTTATTTTTGTCGTTAATAACGTAAATGAAAACAGATAATTATGTTTGCTAATTTCAGTGTATAATTAAAACATGCCTATCTGAAATTATTTGAACTTGTTTATATAATACATATATGTATTGTAAATAAATAATATTGTATAGTTAATATACTTTAAATACATTCTAATAGCTATTATTATGAGTATTATAAATAATGTTTGGTTTTCTATTCACAGAGGAGAACTGTGCAGTTATGGGTCCGCTGATATGCGGATTCTGGAGAGGTGGAACACCTTCGACGTGGTCCAAAACCAAAAGCCAGTTCATCGGCTCGACACCACGATATCGTGGCAAGGCACAAGGCTGAACCTTTCCTGTCAACCCGCGTCACAGCAACAGCACACAATGTGTGCTTACAAACCGTGAGAAATCACCTGCATTCTGCTGGGTTACGTTGCAGCAAGCCAGCCCGCAAAATTTTGATGTCCACTGCGCATCGGCAAAAACGATTAGAGTTTGCTAGGTCTTACATCGATTTTGATTGGGAGAACAATGTGGTGATTTTCAGTGATGAAAAAACATTTAAGCCGGATAAGGATGGGCGTAAAATATTGTGGAGAAAAGGTGGAGAACGGTATAAACTAAGTAACCTTCTGCCTTGCAGGACTAGTGGCCGAATATCTGTCGGGTATTGGGGCTGGAAGTCTTCGATGGGTCCCGGTGAGCTTGTAGAAATAGCAGGTCGAAGTAACAGTTATGATTACTTGGATATTTTGTCAAATTTAATGCTGCCTACTGTACGGATTCACTACCCGGACGAGCACACGTTACTTTGTGCAAGACAATTGCGCCGTGCATCGTGCACATATCGTGCAAAACTGGCGTAGAGACAAAGTAAACATAACTGTTATCGATTGGCCTGCTAAGAGTCCTGTTTTAAACCCCATAGAAAATCTGTGGGGTCATATGGTGCTAAACTGGGACTCATCACAAGCAAGGTCTAAACAAAATCTAGATGACCTTGTTACTTCCACCTGGGAGTCGCTACGGGGAAGTAATATATGCCTTAATATGGTGAAAAGCATGCGCAGAAGGTTACAAGAAGTTATAGAAAACGAAGGTGGGCCGACTCATTTATTAGTCACGATTATAAACCTATGCGCATGCATATTTGTTAAGCTAATGTGAACAAATGCCAACTTTAGCAATAGTTAGGTATACAATACATGTTGCCGTAATCCTCTTTTTTAAACCACATCTCGTATACATTGATAGTCTGGTGAAGTGATGTTATTGTTATGGGGTTAGAAGTTGTCATAATTTCTTACTATCTAACATGTTAATTCACATCACTGCTAATTTTCCTTCGATTAATATAAATAAAACCCACTTTGGTAAATAATTTACGCCCATCCTTACCAACAAAAAACTTTGTCTTTGTCAATAAAATTAGTAGGTAAACAACAGTGTTTTACTCATTCGAATGTCTAGTGTGGATAGTTATAGCCTATTATTATGTTTGAAACCAGTTTGTATACAAGTTTTTTTTGCCAACATTTAGACCACACCAAAATGAACCTTAACCACTGTAAGGAAGAAACATATTGGAAAAATGAGACGGATCGTTTTTGCTAATAATGACCCAAGTGATAAGATCTCTCATTTCAACCAATACCAATGTTTATCTAATAAAAATAACAAATGAATATATGGATTTTATTTATTTATCTTTCTACCATTTATTTGAGTGATTTTAGTGAAAGTTATTTATTTAGAAATTGAAAAGTAAAAAAAGCAAAACAAAATTCCTAAAAGCTGGAATCGAACTCAAGTCACCGAGATTCCTTCTAAGCTAAGGCAGGCGCTCACACCAATCAGCCATGGTAACTACATTCTATGTTAATAAAATGTTGGTCCTTTATTGTGATCCCGTTTGTTTTATCTTTACCCGTGTGTAGACTACGTATACGCACACAACAATAAAGAGTGACTGACATTGTTGGCTCGTACAGTGACTGTTACCTATGTGTGAGTGAAATGTAAACCAAATAGGTTTGCGGACTGTACACTTCTGCGTACTAGCCCTCAGAGCATAGAGGCGTGATGTTACGTCACTATGTTACATAAACAATAAACAACCAAGTGATTGCAGCAATTACTGCAGATTTGCCGTCTATTTTTGAAGAGTTCCATTGTATATCTCGGAAGATCAGCATCAGATCTTCAGCAAATTAAAATGGGACCAAACGACAAGCACCAGCTTTCAAATAAAAAAAGAACCATCAAAATCGGTTCACCCATTCGAAAGTACTGAGGTAACAAACACAAAAAAAAAAAAAAAAAACATACAGACGAATTGATAACCATATATTTGTATTTATTCTTTTGTTACGTAAACCAAAATTGACCAAGATACGACTAATTTAAAAATTTTAATACGTCACGCCGTGGTATTATTTTTAGTGCGTTCTGACGTCTCGAGCCCTCACTTCCGAGTTTTGATGCGTTTTATCTTTATCAATATTCATTGATTTACAAAAAATACGTGTCCATTATTTTTCAATACTATAACTGACATACTAAATAGATTTGCAATTTATTGATGGTGCAAACTAGGCTAATAATCCTGTTTTAATTAATATAAAAGAATCGCCTTCTATATAATTGTGAGTCTCCCTATAACATCGCCAAGAATATCCGACTTTTAAACAGTGAAGTCTAGACTAGCTATTATAGTAAACGTCTTGCTTCCGACGATCTTCGAATTCGAGGCAATCTTTCATCCATATTTAGATCGGATTTAATTGGAGCAGGAATAGATTTTACCAATTTCTTAAACACTTCACCTGAGACTCTGGTAGATAACTCGATAGATAAATAATCCTAATAATATTATAAATATGAAAGTTTGACATCGGCATAGTCTAGAAGAGGAAGAAGATGAGACTAAGCAAGAGTATTTTTTTTCTGAAATGGCAGAAACTTCTGAAGACGCTTAAGTGACCGATACGAACAAACACCCTCCTGCTTACTTCAGCAATGTGAGCGTGACAAGCTAGGATAGAAAAAGATAGTTTCCGTTGCAAAGTATGCCATAGATTTGTCCACAGCCTAATTATTACTAAGAGATCTCTCACCATCCCCCATTGAATGTAACCACATATAAAGGATTGCCTTTCCTGTATATTCACCCTACATTAACAGTATATAAATCCTTTCCCTTAATCGCGTTTTACTAAACCTTTCCACATGAGGCAGCATACCTTTGTCAACCCTCGTCACAACTTCCTCTTTACCACAAAAATACCGAGGTTCTCTGTTTCTCACACCAAAGGTCCAAATTAGATATGCACAGTTTTAGTTAATGAGATTAGAGGTTATATTTTAGAGAAGATTGATTACGATATAAATAGGTGGGGTATTTTGGAAGTTATATATTATATACATTATAACGTACACACATCAAACACGTGCAATTTAACCCAACACTAACCCACACACACACACACACACACACACGCACACACACACACACATACACAAATCATCAGCCATTATACACCACTCAACTTTTACCAAAAACCTCTCATGTACATTCATAACATATTAGGAGAAAATTAGGATTATCTTGTTAAGAAAATAAAATAGAATTATCTTAATTTATGGAAGAGCGGTGTCTCCTACTACAGGCATTATTTGCTTAAAAGGATACTTCAATCATCAACTAATGTAAGAAATATTGTTTTACGGAAATAAATATTTTTGTTTTTCTTTTTGTTATGAGTGTTGCCTTTGCTAAGGTTTTCATTCATAAAGTCATAACCTGCCTAACCTTTTTCCAATCGTGTTGGGGTCGGCTTCCAGTCTAACTGGATGCAGCTGAATGTATTTTACATGGAGCGACTGCCTATCTGACCTGCACAACACAGTTAGTACTGGGTAACGATACCCATAGGTAAGACTAGTTTTCAAGCTTTTTGGGCCAGTGACTATTGGTTACGACTGTCAAAGATCTACAAATGACAGCCGGGAACAACAGACACGAGGCACGGAGGAAACTCGATATGTAAGGGTGGTCACCCATCCACAGACCAACCTGGACAAGCACGGCTTAAACTAAATATCGACCCGAGCGGCTGTTATTATTGAGCCACGAGCTCCACTTTGAATCATATAGTAAATTTATTAATTTAATGTTTCTTCAATCCCTACTAATATTATAACTGTGAATGTAAGTTTGTTTGTTACGCTTTCACGCAAAAACTACTCAACCGATCATCATGAAACTTTGTACACATATTCTTGGAGGTATTAGAAAAAACATAGGACTAACCCTCACTCGCAGACGAAGTTGCGCGGGTCAGCTAGTACATTATTATAAAACAAAGTTCACTGCCGCGTCTGTCTGTCCATAAGTATGCTTAGATCTTTCAAACTACGCGACGGATTTTGATGCGGGTTTTTTTAATAGATAGAGTGATTCAAAAGAAAGGTCTTAGCATACAATTTTTACACGGGTAAAGCCGCGGGCATCACCTAGTCTTCATTAAAATATGAGATTCATAACATTTTCTTAAAATCTTTTTTTAAAGAAAATTAAAGACTACATGTTTATTTCAAGGACTTCGGTACGTCGTCGGTACTTACCAACCAACTTCATAATTTTGGCCAATCTATATCTTTAAGGCGATTACATGAGCTAAACGCGAGTTTTATAATTACTAAAAGTATATGATTCACTGCTATAAACAAGACCAGAAAAATATATGATATTCTTCAGGATATATGCTAGCATGATAATGTTTTGAAAACATAATACAATTAATATGGCTCGATAAAAAGAAATCACGAACTTACCTCTAAAAATATCTTTCAAACAATAAAACATACTAATAGGTATACATGCGATCATTCTGATTTTTTGGCAAATAATTCTACAAGCAATACATTAGCATGATACTGTTTTAGTTTTTTAATCCAATCAATAGTTTTTTTGTAAATCGATCGAAATTATTCGCGCTATTTGGCCCGCAGTGGCTGACGTAACAACCACTTTATAATGCAAGCTGATTAGAACTTTATTCTAACCGCATTTCGAAAGAAGTTTGAACCACCACAAATAGAGTTGCTAATTTAGCTCGTCAAAGCGCCTTAGAGAAAAAAATGAAAAAGGCCTGTTTAGAGAAATTTTATGTTTTATAATGAGAATGAAAAAGGATCCACTGTTGATTAATATACTACGGGTTAAATCTATACTTATATTGTAAAGCTGAGGAGTTTGTTCGGTTGAAAGCGCTGATCTCACCAATTACTGATTCAAATTGAAAAACTCTTTCGTATTTAGCCCATTTATTGAGGTAAACTATCACATTTACTTACTTATAGGCGGACTTAATGCCACCAAATATTTTCTAGCAGTCAACCTTTTGGGTTAAATAGGAAAACTTAGTGATAGAGTACAAAACAATGTCTAAAAATGGGTGAAAGTTCCATGTTTTTGATAAGTTTTTTTTAATACAAGTTTTTACTGTAAGTTTTTACTTTTAACACCTCAACAACCCCCGTTCTATTCAATCCATCTATCATTACAATGTTTTTAAGTGCGTAACATTGAGTTCTACCACAAATCATGGCATTTCTATCCAAAAAAAATCGTTTCTAGCAATAAATTTACGTAAAGTTATATATTTTGATATACACAATGCTTGGTTGACGGCTTCGTGATGAGGCTTCGTTATTTTTATATTGGTAGGGTGTATACAGGGTGATTGGAAGATGGGTGCAAAGCTTTAAGGTGAAGATAGTATAGACAATTTAGGACCATTTAAGCCATGGTTGTCTTAGACGAAGTCTTACCAAATTTTTTTAAACAAATTTTTAAGTTTTTTTTCGGAAATTCTCAAAATTTAATGTAAACTGCATAATTATGGCCAAATTGAATGATAAATGAATTCATTTTTTATTTATTTAATTAAAGTAATGTGTAAGCAACCAAGCAAAACATGTTTTAGGCTTCTGTGTCATTAGACATTTTTTTTACAGATATTTAAAGCTCAGAAAAAATAAAAAATTTGTACAATACGTCTTTTAAACCTTATTTAAAAAAAAAACGGAGGGTGCTTTTTTTGTTCAAACCTTTTTGAAGACATGCTTGATAATCGCTCTTTCTTTTGAGGTATCATTTATGCGGATATCTTACAAATTATTGAAATTAGGACCTATAAACCAAATCGAGGGAGAAATTTTAAATTTTAGGCAGTCTAACAAAACACAAAATTTTTGATTAAAAGAATACTTTATGTGCTCGAAATGATAACATTGTTCAATTCTAAGAATTTTTGGCACATGCAGGAACCAATTGAGGGGAACCCATTGAGGGGATTCTCTAAACAATGGCCACCGAGCGCGGTGCGACGGCATTTCCAGGTAGAACGCCCAATGAATAGCAAAAAGCGATAAAGAGTTGGTTTTTACAGCAAAATGGTCTTAGTTACTGAGGCAACAAAGTCGTTTTTCTTTAGTCAGGGTCAGTCGGTCTGTGATGAAGCCGTTACATCTTTTACTTATTAGTCAAACTACTGCCCTTGTGAGTGGACGTTGTCGTGTTGATTCACAATTTACCGTGTTCAGTTGTAGCCCTTTGCGTTCCTGCACGTGTTGTTTGCGTTAGTTTTGAACTTTTTTGTTTCACCGTGTCCAGTCGTAGCCTCGCGCTCCTGCACGTGTTGATTTTTGACTTAATTGTGTTGAGTTGACGTTTAGTGCGCTCCTACGCCGTTTTTCTTAATTGTTAAGTGACTATGGCTACTTTTTCCAATCAAGAATATGCGGATATCGTATTTATGTACGGTAGAGCAGACGGCAATGGATCTTTGGCGCGACGGATGTATCAAGAGCGCTATCCGAATCGCAGGATACCGAATGTCCGAGTGTTTTACAACACGTTTCGTCGTCTTGCCCAAGATGGGTTTCACCGCGTGGAACCTGGAGTCAACCCGGGCAGACACGAAACTGCCGTCGACGAAGACATTTTAGCAGCATTTCAAGCGGATCCTACTACCAGTACTAGAGCAGTAGCTCGAAATTTAAACATTTCTCAATGGAAGGTGTGGCATACAATGCACCAAAATGATAAGTATCCGTTCCATGGCAGGAGTGTGCAAGGTCTAGTAGAGCAAGATCCTCAAAGAAGAATTCAGTTCTGCCGTTTCCTCCTCAACAGAGACATCGAAGATGCGTGGTTTCTGAAATCAATCTTGTGGACGGATGAAAGTAAATTTTCAAGGGAAGGTATTACAAACTTTCACAACATCCATGAATGGGCCGACGTAGACAACAATCCACATTTTAAGAAGCAGGTGTCATTTCAGATGAAATTCTCTGTGAATGTATGGGCTGGAATAATTGGCAGAACATTGATTGGGCCCCACTTTTTGCCTGATCCATTGAATGGCGAAAATTATTTGCAATTTCTGCAAATTGATTTACCACTGCTGGTAGAGGAATCAGGTGTCCCGATCTTCGAAAGAGACCGAACAGTCATCTTTCAGCAAGACGGCTGTCCAGCGCATTGGACTTTAAATGTAAGGGAACACCTCAACAATTGCTTTCCTGATAGCTGGATCGGCAGGGATGGACCCATCCCTTGGCCCGCTCGCTCCCCAGATCTGACCCCGTTGGACTTTTTCGTGTGGGGCCGGGCCAAGGAACTGGTGTATAACAACAAAGAAATTAACACTAGAGAAGAATTGATACAAAGAATAAATTCAGCGTTTGAGACAATGAAGCAGGAGATGATGTTGAAAATAACGACTACAGAAGTTAGAAGACGGGGTCGTGCTTGTATTAGGAATCACGGCCGTCATTTTGAACATGAAAAATAAATAATTTTAATTCAAATGTTGTTTTAATTAGTCTGCCTAAAATAAAAAAAAATCTCCCTCAAATTGGTTTGTAGGCCCTAATTTCAATAATTTGTAAGATATCCGCATAAATGATACCTCAAAAGAAAGAGCGATTATCAAGCATGTCTTCAAAAAGGTTTGAACAAAAAAAGCACCCTCCGTTTTTTTTTTGAATAAGGTTTAAAAGACGTATTGTACAATTTTTTTATTTTTTCTGATCTTTAAATGTCTGTAAAAAAAATGTCTAATGACACAGAAGCCTAAAACATGTTTTGCTTGATTGCTTACACATTACTTTAATTAAATAAATAAAAAATGAATTCATTTATCATTCAATTTGGCCATAATTATGCAGTTTACATTAAATTTTGAGAATTTCCGAAAAAAAACTTAAAAATTTGGTTAAAAATATTTGGTAAGACTTCGTCTAAGACAACCATGGCTTAAATGGTTCTAAATTGTCTGTACTATCTTCGCCTTAAAGCTTTGCACCCATCTTCCAATCACCCTGTATAATATAAAAATAACGAGAAATCAAATAATAATTGCTATAACTAGACTTCTTATTACTGTGAGTTATTTAGTCTGACTTAGATAGTGGTTACGAACTTTTTTTTTTAAGTGAATTTGCTTTCAGGACTTTTTTTGATAACATCACGCTACGTCCAATGAGAGCGGGGCATCAACGGGGAAGATAGTATATTTATAATTATTTCACGTGATAGAGGACGCGAGCGGTCGCGGGCCTGAGGACAGTGAGCTATGGGCTAGCTCGTCGTCCATCCGTCTTATGAAGACAGGCCGTGTCGATGGCGCGTTCGTGTTCCACGCGCGCCTCAAAGAGATGTCAGCAAAATGAAGGGGCCCGCAAGGACCAAAGCCTGCCGGGACTGCCGTGGCCCCGGAACATATAGGGCGAGGAAGGAACGTGGACGAGTTTTAGTCAATAAAAGTCTGACACTCCCTCCCTCTCCTCCCAGAGTGGAAGAAGTCACTTGATTATTTCCAATCCGAATAAATTATAAAAGTAACGCGAGCGGTATTCCTAGCTAATCAATAAATGTTATAACAATCAACACATTATTATGTTTACTGCACTCGTGTACATAACTATACACAAAACCACAAAACAATTAACAATAAACAACACAAATCATTGTTGCACAGCAATTATTCCTAGTGATATTATTAACTGTCGATTACAAACATCGATAGTCATTAGGGATAGCAAATTGATATTCAGATCATTAAGAGCCATGTCGAAATACGATCGCTTAATTGTGAAATAATTAGTAAATGTTTGTGTTTTAACCTGTTTTCACCTGTATTTTGTGTTAGGGTACTGAAACTGGTTTTCAGTCCCCACAAAACGAGTCCTGTGCCTATATTATTTTGTATTTTTATCAAGACCGAAATAGATAAGGCCTAAGCTTTTAGGAAGTAAACAATAAATAAATAAAAAATATCACAGAACTTTAAAATACTCCGGAATTTAAGAATGACGTTAAAGAGAAAGACAAAAATATATTATATAACTACTAAACTAACTAATAAATTAAACAAACTTAAAGAAAATTACAACAATAAAATATACAATGCGTTACAAACATTAAGAGTACCTACTAGCGGATGTCACGCGATTTCGTAGTTGTTCCCGGGGAGTATGGGGATCAAATATAGGCTATGTTACTTGCTGATAACCTATCCATTGCTGAAAAAAGTTGTCGAATCGATCCAGTAGTTTTAAGTTTATTCGTAACATACAAAACTACTTTCCTGTTAATGATATTAAACATAGAAGTATAGACAACAAGATGGAACCAAAAGAAAAGTTGTCAACTTCCACGTCGTGACTGCGATAAACAGGTTTCCAATGTTTAAGAAATCTTTAGACAAAGACAAGGCAAGACATTATCTGATAGGTTAGAGGAACCTGATTTTATTCTGATCGGTATCGATTCGTTCCGAAATCTACTGAGAACCTGAATCCGCGTGCAAGCACCCTTAATGAAGATAGGTACGGATTAAATTAAAAACATTTATATTGCGGGTACAAAACAAAGCGGTAATTAAAAACATAAATAGGTGGTTTATGTTATTTAGCGATCGTTATGTTTTGGGTCGGAGTTTTAAATGTTTTCCAATAATTCAAGTATGTTGTTTCGTAATCAGGTATAATTAGCTGCTTTAGACTTCGACAATGGAAATATAGCCAAGAAAACCAAGGTTACCGACGTAGCCCGAACAATTGCCAAACTTAAGTTCATTCGCAGGGCACATTGCTTGCAGAACGAATGGTCGATGGGGCTGAAAAGTTCTGGAGTGGCAATCGTGAACCCGAAAATGATGCGTTGAAGGCCACCCACTAGGACCTGGTGAAGGTTGTGCGAGTTGCACGGATCCAGTCAATGTGGCGACACTTGGGGGAGGTCTATGTCCAGCAGTGGACGTCTTTCGGCTGAAATGATGATGATGAATAGAAATATACAAATACAAGTAACATCACCATCTTTTCACATTGGGATTGATATTGGTCTAACCGAAGGCAACTTACTGAATAGCCGTATTTTACATGGAGCGACTGTTTACCTGACCTGGAAACCAAATTATCGAGCAAATTAGTTTGTTCCAACAAAAATAAATAAAAATGCACTGTACTGTATGTACATAAATCAAATGATTAAAAAAGTAGGTTGAGGAAATAACATCATCTGCCTAGCCTTTTCTTAATTATGATGGAATTGGCTTCCAGTCTAACCGGATGCAACTGCATACCAGTATTTTACATGGAGCGACTGCCTCTACACCCTAGTCAATACTGGACAATACGATACCTTCGATAAGACTGGTTGTCAGACTTTTTGGGCCACTGACTACCTGTAACGACTGCCAAAGATGAACAATTGAAAGCCCGCACCAACAGCTTAGCGTTCTTTCTGAGGCACGGAGAAAACTCGGTTTGTAACCCATCCACCCATCCGCAGACCAACCTAGGCAAGCACGGCTTAACCTAAAGATAGACCCGAGCGGCTGTTATTATTAAACCACGAGTTCCTAATGTTAGGGAAATAACATACCTAAAAAATACATACCCACAAAGATTTTTAATAACGGAAGTAGAGGATACAATTTCAGAGAATGTAGTCCAAAGACGCAATCAATTATTTTTTACGGAAAAAAAGATGAAAACATTTTTTCATCAAAGGAAACTAATAATAAAATACTGGACGGGAACATGTCAGAAGCAAGCGTAGGTAATATTGACAGTTTGTAATAAAAGCGGCCTCTAGCAAAAGAACTTTGAAATCTGTAACATGTTATATCAAAGAAAAATCGCCGCAGAGTATAAACAAGGTTCCAACAAAATAACGGTACGAAAAAGCCTCTATGTATGACGATACTTAGAGTACATCTGTCACTGGGAGTTACACCCATTAGCACCACTTTGGCTGGCATATAAATGACCATAGCACGACTATTACATTATTTCTGTTTTCAATTTTCGTGATGGAAACATCATGTGGATACTGGAACGTTCTGGAATTCAAACCGTAACCGTGCATGATGACCATTCTAAAACCGTGAAAAACAGTTTTGATGCGTTGTTGATACATTTTAGTTGGCATAGTAGTTTTTTGTCATGTTTCGTTCCGTGCCTGATACGTTCTTATTATAGTCACGGTCATGGTGAGGTATGGTTAGATACGGTTTAGTGGGCAGACACCTTCACGTGTACATTTTATTCAGATCTTAAATTACATTAATTATTTCTCTTTTATCCGTCTTTCTATCAATAATACAAGTTTATCTTAAATTAGTTAGTTATTGGTGGTAGTTGGTTAGTTAGTTGGTGGTGGCTGTAGTTAGTTTTTTGTTGCTTTTTTATGTTTGTAAATTGTTGTTGTTTTTTGTTTGTTGTGTTGTTTATTATTATTTTGTTTGTTTATTGTTGTATTTATTGTATTTGTTGTTGTATTTTGTTGTGGATTTAATTGAATTAGTTCGATTTTCTGATTATTTTGAGAAGAATACATTTATTTTTGTTTGAGGATATAAGGAAAGTATCAGATAAAGCAGTTTGTAATTTATTATTGCACGTAAAATATTGAGCTTGGCAGAGGTGATTAAGGAAATAATTATGTTGGGTTGGTTGGTTTAACGTTCACTTCATTATGATTCTAAGATTTACTGGCCTGAGGTATCTTTGTATTATCAACACAGCTTGGAAATCGGCCAACGGCTCAACATTTACCAATATTTAATTGCCTACGGCAGTGCTTTTACGGCTGGACTTCATCGAAAAGACGACAAGTAGAGTGGAAAAGAGATGTGCAAGATTCAACTAACAGTAACAGTTAATGGCTTTTTCGCTACGGATTTCAGTCGCAGCCGCCTTCTAATTTGAACCTTTATAATTCGTCAAAACTACAAACTATTCTAGTCCTTTTCTTGCCACAAAATGGCTTATATAAGAAGAGAAAATTAACAAGCTGATTAAGATCACTACGCTAAAACATTTCGGATTAATGCAAGCAAAACAGAAAAAACACTCATTCCATTACCATAATATACAGACGGTTTCTATCTTATAAACGGACCGACATCTTAAATGTGACTTGAAAAGTTCTCAACAACCTTGTTTTTTGCTCAAACTTCGTTCTGTCTGTACCGTCTTTTATAAAAGAAACGAAGAAATTCTTCTTTACGTATCTTTCTTCAAAAAAGCGTGGTTAGTTAGCGTTCATGCTTTGTGATTTAAATTTCATATTTAAAAGTTTATTTGTGGCTAAATCGAGTTATGGAAGATTTTATTGTTATGTTTCCGTGATTTTGATGCAATTTTTGTTCTTGTCAGTATCTAAGAACTTCATCGTATCATGTTCTGTTTGATCATCATCATCTCAGCCGGAGGACGTCCACTGCTGGACATAGGCCTCCCCCAAGTGTCGCCACATTGACCGGTCCCTTGCTACTCGCATCCACCGGATTCCCGCAACCTTCACCAGGTCATCGGTCCACCTAGTGGGAGGTCTTCCAACGCATCGTCTTCCGGTTCGCGGTCGCCATTCCAGAACTTTTCGGCCCCATCGGCCATCCGTTATCCAATAATTCTACTTCAAAGTTAACCCTACGGTTTGGCGGCACTTGTGGATTACAAGTGCACTCACAACTGAAATGAATTCATTGTGTTTCTGTGCCATATTTCATTGATGCACCGTTCTATATACTTTATCACTATCAAACAGATACACCAATCACAATTAACCTTAATCGTGATTGGAGTACAAATATATTAAGATCGTTTGTAAACCACATGTTTCAATAAATACCTTGCAAAATGAAAATGAATGAAGTATCAAACAGAGAGACATGGTTTCAAATAAAACCGACTTCTAAAAACACAACAAAGTGAAAATTAACTTTAGCTTCAGAAGTCGGTGACCTTTCTTTGATTGGTTTGGTTTTTTTGCGGTTTTATTTTTTACAAAAAAGTTTTTATTTTTCACTTTTAATTGTTTCACATGCGCTGACCCCTTTACAGCATACTTGCGTGATGTTATGTCATAAACTGATGTAAACAATAGACAGACATGAGATTTCAGCAATCCTAGTCCATTTGCTATTATTTATTGAGGAGTTCCGTTACCTATCTCCGAAGTTCTTCATCAAATTGAAGGGGTAACACTCCGAGAAAGTACTATTCCGAAAACTATCCATATCGCTTCATGTGTGCCTGTAAAGTTTGAAGAGTTCTCTCTATTTCTCCAGGATCCCATTATCAGATCCATCAAAATAATCCAAATCGGACCAACCATTTTCGAGTAATCGGGGAACATACATAAAAAAAAGTCGTGTGGCACTCGGGGACTGCCGCGGTAAAGCTATTGCATTTGTTTTTTACGGGGGCCGGTGTTAGGTAATTTTCGTTACGGAATTCATGATTCGGTCTCCACGCTCAAGGCCCGCGATAGGAAGCTATGCAATAGCTTAAAAAATAAAACAAAAAACATTTCGTCGAATTGAGAACCTCCTCCTTTCGGAAGTCGGTTGAAAACAATATCAGATACAATAAAACTTGGTTATTAGTCAATTTTAAGGCATAGAAAATGTGAAAGGGAAAGCTCCTACAGAAAATCCCTTTCCTCAACAACCCCATTAATTTCCTTTTACAATACTCCTGAGACAACCATTCACCATTGATTTACCATCCAAACAAAGACACACGGAAAAGGGTCATGACTTTTACAGAATTGCACTGTTAAAACAAAATATATCCCACAATTAGTCTAAGAGCCAGCCTCACGATTCGCCACAACATGACAGCCTGAAGTCCCTGGCTCCAAGACTATAAATCTCAGGACATTCCCCAGTGGGACATTAGAGTCTTAGCAAGCCATTTGATTTGTCGTGTTGTCGTAGATTCCTTGATTGTGATGTCCGTTTGTGGTCCAGATGGCCCAAGGAGGATAGGAGTGAAATGTTCGGAGGCCCCTTGGTGGCTTGAGAAGCTTGTATCACTTGCTCTTGCTAGATGAATTGATTGTTAAGATCTTAGTGAGTGGTCAAAGGTAGTGCAGATGTACATATCAACGACCTAGACATACATACTCGTAGCACGTTTCAAATGAGTGGGATTAAACAATCAGACAACAGGAATAGGTCGTACGTCGTGCGTAAGGTCATGTGATCAATGTATGTGACATCATCATCATCATCACTACGACTCCCGTACTATTCAATCCATCCATCAGCACAATGTTTTGGGTGCGTTATATTGAGTTCTACCACAAAAAGAAGTCGTTTCCCAGTAATATGCTTGTTTGGCATTTGCCTGATGTCTTCCTTATGATTAGTACCTTAAATCTCTTAAGCCTACTCAATCAGAAGCTGTTACTTTACTATGACTATATGCAGTTTTATTAAAAGATTGACATAATTATTTTGTTGACGATTTTCATCAGCTGTGTTTATCCATGTGTCACTCTACGCCCGTAGCAATATTGTAATACAACACATGCAAAATTAATTACTTGTGGTCAACGTGTTATTAATTTAACAAAATAAACTACGTGCACATTTATCAAAAAGTTTTAATGATCGAAAATGTTTGATCAATTATCGAATTCTGTTACTACGTAGTGAAAATAATTCCGATTTAGTAGTATGTTTTCTCAAATATGTTTTGAAAACTAACAGAATATTTTAAACACTCTCATTTTATAAAAGAACATTAAAATTGCTAGCTATTGCCCTCATCTCCTTCAGCCGCGTGAATCTTCTCCGGTTTTACATTTTTCAGTAATGCTCCGTTCCTTTTGGACGTAGCGTGATGTTATGTAGCCTCAATAAATGGGCCATTCAATACTAAGAGAATTCGAACCAGTATTCCTCAGATTAGTGCGTCCAACCAAACAACTTCTTCAGTTTTATAATATTAGTTGAGATTGTGATGCAGATTGTGTGCTAGATTGGTCGACGAACGGGTGACCAGCCATTGCATGTCGAGTTTCCTCCGTGCCTCGGAAATAACGTTAAGCAGTTGGTCCCATCTTTCATTTGTAGACCTTTGATAGTCGTCAAAGATGGACAGTGGCCTAAAAAGTCTGACAACCAGTCCTACCAAGGGATATCCTACTATCCAGTACTAAGCTGGGGTGTGGATGTCACATAGGCAGTCGTTCCATGTAAAATACTGGTATTCAGCTGCAACTGGTTAGACTGGAAGCCGACCGCAATATGTTTAGGAAAAGGCAGGCAGATTATGAGATTGTGATGCATTACGTAAGTGATGAGGCGCTTAGACTTACTGTAGGGTCGAGATAACATATCATATTTGACACTTCATCAAAATACAACAACGTAACCTTGCAATGGCTGGAATAAAATATCATTGATTTTTCCGAAGTTAGAACTGCACAATCAATTTATATTTTCCAATTAAGATTACATATTTATTGTTATAATGGAAAAATAAGGTACCCTTTACTTAGAACTGAAAGTTGTCAAATGTGATCTGAAGTTATTAAATTGGCCCAGTTTGCAATGTACAAATTATAATTTTACATGTACTCATTGTTGAGAAGTCTTATAATAAATAAGTAGTTCAAATAACTTCAATCAAAATGTTATAATATCAAGCATTGCAATGTCACACAACTATCCCTGAACAGCGATATAAAAATGTCACACTTTTCTCAACAGCTCTCCGCAGTACGTCGTGCCGCGGTCGGAAACTTCGATTAAAAGTTTCAACGAGAAATAAAATAACTAACTCCATCGAAGTTTGAAGTGTGTGTAATTGAAAATTATAAAAAAAGAAGTATATTTTGATGACTGTAAATAGAGAGTTTTTTTTAGTGATGTCAAGAGACCCCTTGTCACTGGTTTTATTTTTCGTAATTATGTTACTCCAGCATTTTTTCAGTAAAGTAACTTTGTTTTGGGTCTTTTTAGGGATGTACTACTAGTGCTAGAGATTTTGTTTTTAGCCAAGTAGATGATCAGGGTAAGTTGAAAGGAAAATTATACATAACGTCAATTTACGTTTTCATGTTTTACATTGGCATGTGGCTCAATTTTCGCATTCTTTTGTCTGCTCTAGTAAACAGGCATGGTGAAGACATGAGTATATTTAGATTTTTTCTTAATTTAAACATTTAGTAAAAGAGGGGTGACAATGCACTCTTACACCCGTATCTATCGTAGTCAAGTAAAAATAATTAATAGATATAATTACGCACTATGCAATAATTTAAACAAACTAAAAGAACCGTCAAAGAAGCAAAGCAAAGACATCAAACTTTTCACTAAACTATGGTTTAGTGGTTGCTTGAAGTTAGAACTGTAGATATCCGTAGATAAAGATCGTATCGTACCTAAATAATGACTTTTATTCAAGTAAGTCACTTCGACTTGTTCATAGATATGAGTGTTAGAGCAAGTAAACATGTATGTTCCTTCACTCAAAATTCAAACCCGATTTGTGCGCAAACTCATATTTTAAAATTCATCATTTCCCTCTCAAAATAATTACCACGTAAATGGAAGTTCTGACAGAACTCTGAAGTTTTGTAAACTTTTCCGATGTTCGTTGATCTGCAATAAAAGTTCAAAGACTTTGGCTACGCCGCGCCGCGCCGTGAGTATGGGTTTCATAAATCAAATTATACGACGCAATGTTTTTATCATTATTTTTATACTCGAGTGCATTTGTGATGGTGACATTTTATTATATTCAAACTTGTATTCTCCCAAAGCAGCAGGTAGAGGTACATATAGCACAACTACATTTCATACAGGGTGTAAACCACCTTATCACAAAGCCGTAAACCAAGCATTCTATACATCAATCTAAGTAACTACGCAAAAAATATTGCTGGGAAACTACTTTTTTTTTGAGGTTATAAATCATGTTTTGTGGTAGAACTCAATGTAACGCACTTAAAACATTGTGCTGATGGATGGATTGAATAGAACGGGGGTCGTGGAGGTGTTAAAAGTTAAAATCTTACAAAAAAAACTTGTCAAAAATTTGGAACTTTGACCCCCCCTATCTCCGTAACTAGAAGGTTCCCAGGAATGGTGTAGAACAAAAAAAATATCGCAATGATAGAGAGAACAAGTGCTTTTCGGCTTCGTGAAGAGGTGTTTTACACCCTTTATTTTTCATAATGACAGGAGGTGAGACTAATTCTATCAAGCAGGTGGAAGTCAAGGCTTCGAGCTGCTAATCAGATATTCGTGACAGGAAAAACCCAATATCTCTTTACACGTAATCACATCCATGACCTCATGTTGAAGGACAACGATGAAGTTTTGCATTGGTCTCTCTACTCACAAGTACATTTTTACGTTATACAACTTTTCCTAGGCTGATATTCATGGAAATTTCCTCACAAAATAACAAAGAACGCACCAACAGCAAAGTGGATCTTTATAAAATTCCTAGTTAGCCCGGAATTTGGGATTGTGCCCAAAAAATAACAATACGTTTGACCTTAATTACATGTCGGAAGACTTTAAACCATCATTGTAAACTGAGAACCTTTTAGAATATGACCTCTTTACTAATACGAAAAAAAGGAAGACAAATCTTTTATTACAAACACGTTCTCAGTCTTTTGCCCGTGAAGTTATGATGTAACTACAGATTGCCACTTACTACGATTCCTTTCAATCATCTACATTCTAAATAAGAAACTAATCTATACTTATAATAAATCTGTAGAGAGGTCAATTCTGTACATGAAATATATTTACAAAATAACTATCGGGGGGTGATTAGTGATCGATACTGATGCCAAAAATGCAATCAGTAAAATTTTTGTCTGTCTGTCTGTCTTTCTATCTGTCTGTCTGTCTGTCTGTATGTTATTTATAGAAAAAAAAACTACTCGACGGATTTTAACGAAACTTGGTACAATTATTCTACATACTCCTGAGCAGGTAATAGTATACTTTTCATCACGCTAACATTAATAGGAGCAGAGCAGTGAAAGGAAATGTTGGGAAAACGGGAGGTTACTTGGTTTTTTTAGCTTCCGTCGCGTGTGCAACCTTAATGGTTAAAGCTACATAGAAATCATGTATAACGGAAATATTTCACATAAAATTATATAAAAAATATCCCAAGACAGCATATGTCTATCTTTTATAGTTGACTCACAATAACACGTGTAACTCCCGATAGCTTAGCAGTTCGGAGATTTGTTATTATTATATTTGTTTCCTCTTACGTTTATAATATTCTCACTCAACCCCAATTTTGAAACTTCACGCGGGCGAAGCCGCTGGCAGAAGCTAGTTTGCTATTTATAAGCATTTATAAATACTTTCTTGGTTCATTGTCTCATTGTAGGTCACGAAGATCTGCGCAAAACGACGAGAAAGTTCTATGCAGAACTATGCACAAACTTCTGTGCAATCATTTCGATCGAAGCGAGGGCTCTTTACAATGGAGTAAATACAATCGCATTGTATTTCTGCAAGGTATGCGAAAGCAACTTTGTCTGTGTGTCTGTCTGCCTGAGATTAATTCTCGCCGTAACGGTCGCGCAGAATTTAATAACATTCTAAACAGAGATAGACCATCACTTTTTATTGTTGCTGTACGTTCTCATCGGCGTAATTACTGTCATTCACGATCGCACATGAGCTAAGCAGCTGTCAAAATCTAGCATGAAATAAATGTGGACCAATTTCTTTATGAAGCAGATGTTTCAGTATTTAATTCAATCACGCTGATTTTATTATTCGTGAAACTAATGGCGTTGAAGTCGGACGTGTTCGAGAGAGGAGCTCACCAATTGGCACGGTCCCTATTAATAATTGTAGTGTAGGACACCCTCTGCCATAATGGAGCGGTGAGCTTTACTAAGTAAAGTGCAATTAGTAAGGTCAATGTCCTGTCGTGATCTATAACTTAATTCTAATATCGCTGGACATTAACACACAGCGCCACCTAGTGCCACACTAAGCAAAGCTTGTGTCGTGGACACTAGATAGTTGATATACTACATACATATGTAAATGTAATTACTTCAAATCAAATGTAATTACTTCTATGTTTTTGTAGTCACGTCTAATAATATGTAAACAATTTAGATTTTTTTTAAATTGAGTTTCTCCTAATGTGCTGATTAAAATTTAAAGTTATTACGTACATAGTATTCCGGAACTCCTATTTTTATAATCGCCAAAATAGCTGTAATATTAAGGAAAGTGTACATATTATTAGACGTGACTGTACCTAGCAGAAAATGTAGTCAAACATCATCGTTAGGTGTTTCGCGTTAAAAAACATTTATTTTATTTTTTTTCAACTAATTTTGGTTATTTTCAACCAAAACAAGTTGTAAAGACAACTTGTCATAAGTGTCATAAAAGAGACAAAATAGTTTACAATACATGTCAAAAACAACTTTCTATCTAATAAATATGTTTAGCTCATGATATATTTCTGACAGGTATTCATTCCTGAATTCTAGGTACGGTTAGGTAATAAAATTAAAATTAAAGACAAGCAATATGCGACGTCTATTTTCGGCCATTGTCTGAACACCGGCCGTTTTTTTTCTTCTTTTTTTACAAAACAACATAGAGAACTATTTGGAGTGAATAATTTTTTAAATAAGTTGTAACCTTTGCGAAAGCCTTCCAGAGTTGAAAGTAATTTTGCAACAGAAGGCTGAAAGCGCTATGTTTATTGAAGCACTTTTTTAATATTATAATGGAGGCGTTTATTTATTTATCGCTGTTATTTCGAATGGGTATAAATATAAAACGAGACGTTAGAGAGACAAAGTTGTAAATGGTAAAGGACATTTTGTTGATATTTATGGAAATCATTATTTGAGTAAAATATCATTATAGCCTAGTCTTTTGCCAATGTTGGGATCGGCTTCCAGTCTTACTGGATGAAACTGAATACCAGTATTGTACATGGAGCGACTGCCTATCAGACCTCTGTTAACACTGGGGAGAACGATACCATTTGGTAGAACTGGTTGTCAGACTTTTGGGCCAAAGATGGACAAATGACATCCTGGACTAACAGCTTAACGTGCTTACCGAGGCAGGGAAACTCGGTATGTAAAGGTGGTCACCCATCCACAGACCAACCTAGGCAAGCATGGCTTTACCTAAAGTTCGACCCGAGCGGCTGTTATTATCTAACCAAGAGCTCTTACTTTTGAATAAAATAACGATTCTAAAATAGGAACTCTGCTAATTAGTGAAGAACCATGTTTCAAACAATTTTGTGACGTAACTTTTAGGGCTAGGAGCAAATAAACTTAACATATGCTTGTCATTTATTATTTCTAAAATGTTTTTCAAAGTCTGCATTTTCTTGTGTGCCGTTTGCCATATTTTTTTTAAACGTTTGTTAATTCTTAAAGAAAATGTAAAAAGAAAACATTGCGAGAAGAAGTAAAAAGTTAGGTTTTTACGAATTCATGAACTTAGAAACACGGGTTTTTTAATATTTCGGTAGGTTTGGCCTCGAAACGAGTGATGTTTCCTATTTAAAGACGCTTTATAAAAAAATAAATTCACTTTTCACAATATCAGCGACACATAAATACGAAATAAAGAAAATTTTCTATTCTAGCACTCACGGATCGTCTGGCTACGAAAGCTCTACGAGATGCTACGGCGCTACGCCCGCTACGCGCTCGTAGCAGATCATACATTTCATTTTTATTTCAACACAGTGACATTGTATCTTGCATACAAAAGAATATCTACTTGTACAACTTTTTCACATCGCCACTGCAAAACGTTAACTGTATACTTTCATGTTTTCTAGGGCAGAAATAAAATGCGAGCGGATTTATTCAAAAACATATGTATTTTATTTCGTTTTAGAAATGGTTTTCTGTTTTTACGCGTTTTTGTAAAGGGTTACACAAGGGTTAACAACAGTATTTTATAGTCTAACACTCACAGTATCACCAGTTTAGTTATAAACAGTAAAAACTAAAAACAGTGTTTAAAGAAGACCAATTCGTATCTTCTTGAAAAGTTACTTGATGGCCTTTGGCCTTTTTGTTGGCTGAGGTTTACGAAACTTTCTTCGTGGATACAACACGCTACGGGCGGTACTTGTAATCTCGTTCATCGCTTTCGCTCAAAAATCACTTATGTGATAGATACCTAAAGCGTTAACTTTAAATATTGTCACAGAACTTTCAGATATAGGCCAACTTTTGCAATTTGAGAACAAACTAAAACAAACTGTGTACTACGTCTTTAGTTTTTATCTACTTTTCTTTAGTTTTGTAGTTGCGTCACGCGAATGATTCCGCAAACATTGGGTTTGGATAGGTTTAAGTGGATCAGAATTAAGAGATCATCGGATTGTGTTCCTTCTGCTGGGAATCCGGCCTTCTCTCTAAGATGGAGCTCATTATAAACACAGAAGATATCCCATAAGTGACATTTAAAAGAAAGTTTTATTTTATTGTGAGTAAGCATTTATGGAACCGCGAAAGCTAAAAACCTTGTTAGATAATATTATTACGAAAGTCCAGAGGCTGACTTAATGCCATAGGCATTTTCTGTCAGTCAGTAATAAAGTTTGACACACAGATAATACAAGACAATGAACTTGACTTTGAAACTAAAAACTTACTTTTAATCTTTTTTTGTTACCAAAAATTTTCCTTCACAATATTTTTCACAAAATAATAGTAGTTATCCTATATTTTATGACAAGACTTGTATAAAAGTGAGCCTTGTAATGGAAAACTCCAGATTGTAGACACTTACTTACAAAGGCGATCAAAATATCGTTATGCCCAAATAATTTATAGTGAAATTCAGTTCTAACAGGCCTAAACAATATTACAAGCGTAGACAAGAATAATAATTACCAACTGAAACTGTTTGCTGATAGTTATCTGAGTCACGGAATAGCAGAGCTCTAGCTGTGTTCTATCATCACGACTATTTTATTCCTGCGCGACCTAACCAAAGCAATTGGTCGTGCGAGTACGCGATCATGCCATTTTTATGTCACGCATTTTTTTTATCGGCAAATCGCCCACTAAAGTGAACCTTCGGCTGTTGTTTTCAAATATTTGTCTTACAGTTTTGTAAAAATATTTAAATAAAAATCCATAAATAATAAAAAATCCTATTTCGGCCATATGCTAAAAACTATTAACCAGCTATTTTAGTAGTCAGTAGGAGTAGGTAACCGAACACTCACGCGACCGATTGCTTTGGTTAGGATACGAAGTTTAGGCTCTTAAGATTAATTAGCTGAAGTGTTAGGTCGCTCCCTGATATGACGGCAAGATATCTGGTTACTCGATCCAAATGGAAAACGGATTGAAGGCATTGTACTAATGTTAAAGTCTCTTCATTCTTATGTTGAATGTGTGCTCTCGGCTACTGAGAAATCATGCTCTTATCACAATCAGAGTGCAAACGCTGATTGTAAAATCAACTCTCAATGTAAAATCAACTCCAATAGGCTAGTTTTCACCATCAATAAATTGCAAATCTTTTAAGTGCGTTAGGTAATTAGAGTATTGGTAAATAATGGACACGTATTTTTTGGTTTTGTTAATCAATGAATATTGACAAAGATAAAACGCAACAAAAATCAGGAGTGGGGGCTTATGCCGTGAGAACGCACTAAAAATTAAGCATCGTATCTTCGACAATTTTGGTTTACGTTACAAAAGAACAAATCACGATACAAATATTTTTGATAATCTAACTGACAAGCCTATTGTTGCAGTCGCTTAATGTATAAAACTTATATTACCGGGGCCATAATAACCAATCCATTGACACCTTATTCATCAAATTCGGATTAATAATTCAGGCACTACGGAAAAACATACGTAAATATATACATACAAACACTGCTAAAATCACAACCCCTCGTTTTGGCTTCACTATTTGGGTAAAAACCAAACGATGTAACATATCCAACAAATCAGGTACGTAAAAGCATCCTTCGTTTCCAATTTAAGATCCAATAAAACCTTTTCACATAAAGTTGCACCAGTGCAAATAAAGCCTGACTCACACTAGACCATGTCGAGTCCGACGCGAGTGTCGACCGTGGAATTTTGTATGGATACACTCACGCTTCCGAGCCGCTACGGACCGCAACGGACAATGGATTATGCTACGGCCGTCACTCCGACCCAGCACGCTCTAGCGTGCATCATCCTTTACAGTCTGAGTTACGACCCCATCGACCACTCTTCACGCTGTCTTACACTATGGTAACAGCCAAAACAAGTGGGCAAAACCCTATTCACTTCAGCATAGCATGCTAATCTAAAGTTTTCTCGTGTTTTTTTCCTCATTCTGTGAGTGATTCGAGATTAAATTCATGAACCACTTAATTATTTTTGTTGTTGTTGGTTGTTTTTGAGAAGTATGTTATATTGAAGTGGAGCTTCAAGGAAAATAGACCCTTGCTTTAAATAATTGTATGGAGAAATAAGATGAGAAAGTGAGTAATAGTCAAAGAGCTAAGCCATTTATAACCGACTTCTAAAAAAAGAGGAGGTTGTGTGTTCTGACTGGTTTCGCTTTTTTTTCACGATACTTGCAGATTGCTACGTGTGATTACTGTGTCGATTTACGAGATCCTTATTTAATTTGGTAAATGAAACCCACACGGGTACCAAAATAAATTGTATTCATTTTGCTTGATTATTGAGTTAGCTTGTTTAATGTTGACGGAATGATAATCTCCGAATAATGTTTGGTGACAATTTAAAATTGATTCATTACATGAATTTGGTATAACTGATAAGAGTAAAAAACATTTTTGCAAAAAAAAACTACTTTAACTCAGTTGATTTCGACATCCTTCTGGGGATCCTTAAATCTCTCAATTTCTCCTCTTCCTCCATTAGTTGGTTTGACTCCTATCTCAAAGGCCGCTCCCAGCGTGTTCATCTGGATGAATCTTTCTCTGATTGGTGCCCTCTTAGCGCGGGTGTGCCTCAGGGTGGCGTTGTCTCTCCTCTTCTCTTCTCTGTTTTCATTAACTCCGTCACCAGAGTCATTTCCTCCTTCTTCCATCTCTATGCAGACGACTTGCAGCTTTACCATCATTTCTTGAGGGAAGATGCAGAAGCCGCCGTGTTTGCCATGAATAAGGATCTGGATTTGATTAGTGAGTGGTCGCGGTCCTTCGGGCTGCAGATCAATCCTAGGAAATCTCAGGCCTTAATCATTGGCGGCAGGTATATGCGGAACAGGCTCGATGTTGCGTCGCTGTCTCCACTCTGGCTGAATGGAGTTCAGATTGATTACGCAATCAAGGCTAAAAACCTGGGGGTGACAATAGATTCTTATTTATCTTGGACTGCACATGTGGCTGAGGTTAGTCGCAAAGTGCACTACACGTTTCACTCATTGAAATGCCTCCAGAGCTTCTTGCCATTGAACACCAAAATCTCCCTTGCGCAAACTCTCATACAACCCATCATTGACTACGCTGATGCCTGTTATTTGGATGCCACCGAGGAGCTTTTAAATAAACTTGAGCGCTTACAAAACATCTGTATTCGTTTCATTTTTAATCTTAAAAAGTACGATCATGTTTCTCATTTTCGCAAAATGCTCAAGTGGCTCCCAATTCGACTTCGCAGGAACTCTCGGATATTGTGTCTGCTATTTAACATCCTACACAACCCTAAAACGCCATCCTATCTGCGGGAACGGTTTTCCTACTCTCGTCCCTCTGATGCACCTTGCAGGTCGCATCTTAGGAACCTCCTCAAATCCCCTCCGCACTCTACCGACTTCTACTCCTATTCCTTCACTGTCCACGCCGTCCGGTTGTGGAATTCACTTCCACCTGACATTAGAGACTGCCAAACGGTTGCTGTTTTTAAGAGAAGAGTGAAAGATCATTACCTATCCATATCGTCATAATTGCATAAGTACCTATTTATTGTTTGTTATTTTATTGTTTTTATAGTAAGTAAGTAAGTAGTAAGTTTGTATAGTTAGTATAGTATATTTATAGTAGTATGTATGAGTATGTATATATTTAATTAGTTTTATGCTGTATGTATTCCATTTTCTCTCCTTCTTTTACACACTATGTCTACATCTCTTTTTTAGTATCTCCTTTCGCAGGTATGCTGGAAGAGATTTCTTTAGAAATAAGCATCACCTTTGTACTATTTTCTGTTCCTTTCTTCTTCTCTATATTTAGTGTGTACATAAATTGTTAAATAAAAAAAAAAAAAATAAAAAAAAAATACTTGCTAAAAACAAGAGGAAGTTTGTTTTTTTTCTTTTGCAATACTAGTTCCCAACATTTGTAACTATACGCGCACACTATCACCACGCTAACCTTAGTGTGGGGGTAGGGTCCTAGTGCCCTAGTACATACTAGGGGATCGGGGCTGCTGGAGTGCTGGGGTACTAGGGTTTTTTTAAGGTACTTGTCATTCTCTTATCAATTATTTAATTTGACACAAGGATTCGACATTCCTTTCAGACTTGACTTGACCAGACTTTAAATATTAATAGGATGTTAGTTTTAACAGTTGAATTCAAAAGTTATAAAGGAGATACTGTTTTGTGTGATACAATGAAATTTGTGACTATTTAGTGAAGAATATAAATTTTATATTAAGCAATAGCCTGAATTTACTTATACGAAAATAAGTTCACATAACAGAACACTCCAAGCAAGTTGTTATTGAAAGTATAACTAATACTTCACAATAAATAGACGTAGAAATTGTCTGAAGCCTGAGATAAGAGATACTTGTCCTTGATGTCGATTTTCCAATTTGCTAGAATATCAAGGAACGAGTACAATCTCCAATGAAGGGCTGGAACAGCTGTTTGTATAGACAGGAGAATAATACTGGCAAGATTATTATATAGAGAGAGACTGAAGGTGGTGTGAGGGAGTTATTGCGTTATTTGATAACTTTTGTTGTTGTAAAATGGCTTCTATACGTATTGAATGAAAGTGTTCTTGTAGGACCAAACCTTTCACAAATAAATCTTTATTTTAAAGCACAATCAGTCACGCATTACGATTTCACTGCTGCAAGATAGTCTTCTCTATGAGAGAGAGAGATCGTGGGTCGTAAAAATTGCTCTCGAAAATAGATTCACTATAAATAATTAAGACAGTTTTCTGATAACATGCTGGTTTCCAGAAAATATAAATGCAAAAGTTGTACTAATGTCAAGTTAATATAATAATTGCGCAATTTTTAGTTTACATATAAATTAAAATTGCGCCTCAATTTGCAAAAAATACTAGTCTCTCGGGCTCCATTGAAGGAAACACCGATAAGACAAATGTAGGTCATAAAAAATTGACAATCAATCTAGACAAAATGAAACACGAAAACGTACTTTCCCATTTACAGTAACAGTGTTAAATATTTCGTCAAACATTAAGTATTAAAGGTTTTCCACCTTGGCGCCTTTAGTAGGTCTGAAACCCTTTCCTGTAGTCAATGATTAAGTTAGTTCGTTAACAATTCAGTATCACTTGAGTATTCTGAAATCTCAGATGTGTTGTTGAAGGATAGGTCTTGGCAGTTTCTCTGTTTTGGTATTCTTTTTCAGGAATCTATGACGTTGTCATGTGTATTATAAGATTTTATTTTGTCTGATTACGGTTATATTGATATGGTTTGATTGCTGTTTTTTGATAAATTAGATAGTTTTCATTAGGAGGCCCAAGTTTTATAACAGTCGATCTAACTGTTACGGTTTCAAAGCAAACTATTGTGTTTCTTTCTAAATTTTTACGTCCTCAAAGCTATTGTATATAAAAGTGTGCGTAAGATTCAAAACAATTAAAGAAGAGACAAGTCAAAATCGATTTGAAAACTTTTCTATAGATTCATTACAAAGTTACCGAGCAATGAGATCAATAGGCTAGTTTCCACTGTCAATAAATTGCAAATCTATTTATTCCGTCAGTTAGAGTATTGGAAAATAATAGACACGTATTTTTTGTTTTTGTAAATCAATGAATACTGACGAAGTTAGAACGCATCAAAACTCGGGAGTGGGGGCTCGTGACGTCACAACGCACTAAAAAATATAGCACGGCGTGACGTATTGAGAATTTTAAAAGCGTCGTATCTTCGTCAATTTTGGTTTATGTGACAAAAGAAAAAATACGGGTCAAATATTTTTTGATAATCTAAGTGTCGGACTAATTAGAATTTTTCAATAGACAAGCCTATTGCTCGGTAACGGCACTACAAGTGGCATTTACCTAATTACATTTACATGAATATTGAAATGTTAGGTTAACTGTTTATTAATTAGTCTTTTGTAGTGAATTACTACTATTTTAGGTATTTCTAATAGCTTAAAAGCCTGGCTACAAAACATGAGAGAAAAGGCTGACATTTTAGTTAAAAAGGATTTGTTCAAAATTCGCCCTATGAAATCTGGACATCTAATTTCCTCATATTACAAAAGATAAAAGCATTTTTAGGTCATCATCCCAGACTTTCGTCCGTATTTTGGCTTTAACAAGATAAGGTGGGGTACGAATTTTAGTAAAGCCTCAATGAGATGAGGTATCATGAATTTTGAAACCTTCTATGTTCGTTAGTAAGTTTGGTAATGAGTGTTACGTAACTTTATATTTTGATACGAGAACTGATGTATTACTTCGAGTGTTTTTTTAAATATAATATCATAGGTTTTTTTTGGTAACCGTTTGAGTTTTATAGCTTTACAAGCCATAAAGGTTCTTATATGAAGCATTCATGAGGTGATTTTCCAATAAAACTAACTGAATAGTAAAGAGATATCTGTACCTTCCATATTTCAAAAACTTCAATACAAACTTTCAATCCCTATTCATTTTGTGGATGACTTTCCAAAAACTCAATCTAAAAAAAGCTGTATAAAACACATTTTTGTATGGGAACACGTCAAAATGTCAGCCGTTTTTAGGTAATTTATATTTAACGGTATTTATCGGTTTTTCTCAGGAATGGTGCATTACTTTGTCACGGGAGTGGTACCAAGGGGCACAGCGCGCGAATTGAGTTCTGTCGCATACATTTCACAATTTTACGGTTACACTTGGTTATCTGAATGTTTTGCAATTGACATCTAAAGAATTACGTCATCAACTTCTCTGTATTTTTTTTTAATGAAACGTTTATTTTAGAATCGGCAATTAAATTGTTTTAATTGGTTTTCATTCCAATCGGGACTTGAGAAAAAGTACAAGGTCCAGTTTTTTTATTTTCCTGTTGCTTTAGAATAGATTTAACTGAAAAATCACATAAACTAATATTTGGACACCAATATTTTGTGCAAAAGTGTTTGCACAAAATGTTGTGTTTTACTTCCTATTTTGTATATTTTTTTTCATTATTATAGTGTGTGCTTTAGTAACTGACGTCGAATAAATATGTTTCTTTCTTTCTTCCCAAATAATACTCCTTTATGTTATATCAGACTAGCTTATGACCGCGGCTTCATCCGCTTTACGGTCAGTGACTGCCCATTAAAATATTATGTTTCCAAAAATCTCAAAAAAAGGATGCAAATGGTAATAAGAAACTCAATACTCAAAGTAGAGCTTACCACCCTGTGGCATACGCCTTCCTCTTACGCTCAAAGGGAATGGCCTATTTAGCTGCGATCGCTTCTAATAACGCAGACTACACATTAATGGAAAATGCACACACGAACATATTCTCGCCGCCGAATAAATTATTGAAGTTTGCATTTGCATAACAGCGTAATCAAGCCTCTATGTACCCACTGTTGGGACATAGACCTCCTCTTATTAATTTTTTTATGTATGTTCTTCAACTTCTCCGTGATTCCTGGTCCGAATGAAGTGATCCTTATTTTTAACTAACTTCAAAAAGGAGGAGGTTTTTTTCCCAATTCGATTGGTAATTTTTTTTTTTTTTGTATGTACACCGATTACGCTGAGATTTATGTTTCGATTGACGTGATTCTTTTTTAGTTTGATGCGGAATAGTTGCTACTTGGTCGCAGTCAAATTTTACTTAGTTTGGATCAGCAGTTTTCATTTTATGAAAATTTTTACTTTTTTCCATAAACGCACAAACTTTACTTTCAAACTTTCAACTTCACCTTTGTTTGTTTCATTGACTTTTTTACCTTTAAAGCCGTGGGTGGTGATAAATCAATTAATAAGACAAAAAGACAAACATGATTGCATGTTTGGGTTTGAACCCACAATTTTAACTTAGTCGAGGTCGATACCACTGCGCCACACCAGACATCCTCTTCTTATTTCAGAGTCAAAATCAGGTACAATAAGAAGTAGGTAGGTTCGTCCGTGACATAATCTCCTGAGTTTTATCATTTCGCTTCGGATCGTGATTGAATGAAAATGTAATGAGATTTTCTTCAGCTACGTTTTACGTATGTTGGTAGGTTACCGATTTAAATACCTACGCAAAAATCAAAACGACTTTTTTTTAAATAAATAAAGAATGTCATACAACTTTTAGAAACGCCCAAATTAATTTCAGAAATGTGTTTGGTAATGGTATGGTATGGTATCGAAATTTCTCTATTTGCAACATTTCTATAATAGAATACTCTTTATTATGTACACCATAAAAATATAAATACAAACATTTTAAAACACTTTACAAGGGGTGACACAATGGGCGGTCTTATCGCTAAAAGCGATCTTTTAAAGACAACCTTTGGATGGATTTAAAGGGGAAGGAGAGACAATACTGCCTATACACTTCAATATTTCTTTAAAGAAAATCTTGCGTAAGTATGTATCCGTTATGTATTTTTTTTTCCATTTTTGCTTGGTGGGTGGAATTTGCTCTGTCCCTCTCCTGTTTTACTTATTGAACAAAAAAAAATAAACAGGTGAGTAAATCTGTAACTTACAGCATTCATTGCTATTTCCCGTATAATCGGGACTGCAATCAATATCGATTTGAAACTGCTATGATACACTCCAATATTCCACAATCATTTCACACACTACTAGATACTCGTATAGAGAATGCCTACAATGTTTTCCATCTGTCTTTGTTGCTTTTTGTTTTTTGTTGTCGTATTGCAGTACAGGTTTTTGTACTCTAGATTTAATAGATTTCCCTGGTACTGGTTTTGTTTTTGTTCAAGTTTTATTAGCAGAGTACAAACTGCGTTGTTGACTCGCGACTGCTGAGCGTGAAGCCCTGAGATTGATTCCCAGACCGCGCAATAATTTATTGGGTTTTACCATCAGCAATTTCTTAGTACCAGTCACGGACTCTAGATGGGTGCCCGGTTGATGGCATTGGGCTCGCACCCTTTTACTTGGGAATTTAACATAACTGGCGACATGTGGATTTACTAATAGATACATCTCTGCTTTGCCCTTTGAAGATTACATGCGTGATGTTATGTTTTGTTTTACGAGTTGAAAATCACAAGATTTGTCTTATTATAGTTTTATTGCTTCGTGATTTTATTCTGTATCATTCAAGGTTTTGTAGAAGGCTCCCAACATTTTCACTCATAAGCAATGTAATTAGAAATTTCATAATGGGTTTCTTAGACGTTGACTTTTATTCCTTTACATTTTTATACACTGAATAAATAACTTACTTCTCTCTAAATAAAAGAACAAACCATTGAATTACAGTAATTTAGATCTAGGTAAAAAAATATTAGTCGACAACAAAAATCCATTACTTCATTCATTATGTTACCTAACTAATCGTGAGAAGTGGCAGGCAATCTAGAAAACTACTCAACTACAAGAGATTTGAATAGCTTTTTAGTTTATATTTTTCGTTTTTATAAAGGTGAAGGTTAATAAGCATTAATAAACGTGGTACAAGTGCTTCTATTTCACCTTTTTTTGCAAACATTTGCAATTATATAAGTTTATTTTTCTGCAATAACGGATTTTATTGAGAGTCAGTGTTAAGCAATGGAGTGTGATAAGTTGAGTTGATCACTTGAAAATTATCTTAATCTATACTAATATTATAAAACAGAAGAGTTTGTTTGTTTGTTTGGTTGAACGTGCCAATCTCAGGACCTACTGGTTCAAATTGAAATTGTGTTGGATAGTCCATTTATTGAGGAAGGCTTTAAGCTATATAACATCACGCTACTGCCATTAGGAGCGGAGCAAGAATGAAAAATGTTGCAAAAACGGGGACCTTTTCCTTTCGTTTTTCTCTCTTATGTGACGCAAACAAAGTTGCGCGGGTCAGCTAGTTTTTTATAATTCTGTTTGTTTCTCCTACTAACCAGAGGTAGAATTAGTTTTATTCTTAAAATATTAGCAACAAATAATAGTAAAGTAGGTAAAGGGAATCGATTCAAGAAAATGCAAGAGATTAACAAACAGTACATTTAATTCGTCTGTGTAGGTTTACTAAATGAAATGGTGATTTTCAGTCACTTCGTTCTTAATACATTTCTTAGTCCTAATACTCAATACGTTTATTGCATTCCATAATGTGAACTTAGGTGGTCTTGGAAAAACACGCACCTTAATTTACACCAACACGAATCCTACTTTGATGAATCTGTTCTTGTTTTTATTTTATTATTTTATTTTCGTATTATGTTGTAGTATTTTTTTTAAAACCAGACTTACCAAGTGGTTTCGCATTACCCAGTATTGACTGGGTTGTGGAGGTCAGAAAGGCAGTCGCTCCATGTAAAATACTGGTATTCAGCTGCATCTGATTAGACTGGAAGTCGACCTCAACATAGTTGAAAAAGGTCTAGGCAGATGATTGACTGTAGTAAATTTTAGCTTTAACGTTTAACATAAATTTTCGAGACATAAAGACATAAAGCATTAATAAGCAGCATAAAACAAGACCTCTATTTAGGAGAAATAGATTAATACCTTTTGTGTGTCAGACTAGCTTCAGGGAGAACAGATTTCCAGGAAAACCTCATGATGTTCACAGAAGCTTTTAATTCTCATACATACGTTAATTAGGACGTGCTCCAGGTAATATTATTGTACCTGGAGTGTTGGCTTATTTTGGAAACAACAAAGAACAGAAATGGGTTTAGTAATTGTTGAAATTATCAACAGTATTTTGCTAATTAAAAGCAGGTATTCGAGCAGAAATGTAACGCATTTCTTTAATTCTGATTTTCAACCGAAAATTACGCTCGTCTTTGTAATGACCGGGCGGGGGCATAAACGTCCTTTAGAAATGACATCTTTATTTTTTTTGATGAACTAGATTAAAACACCTACTGCTACAGAAAACACTGACGAATTTCTAACTGACAAATTAATTTTGCTTGTATAATGACATCCTTATTTTCATTAATAATAAATGCTTTGACATTTGATAATTTATTATGTATTATTTACTATGATCAGCGTATGCCACTATTTGATTATTTTTATTGTATTTTTTATTTTTAAATTACGGTTAATTGTTATTTTGCTGTGTGTAATGGACCAATTTTAAATCATTTGATGCTGTGTAGCGTCTGACATCTTATATTTGTACGCCGTTCAGGCAAAACATGACTGTAATAATTATAATTTAATGTAACATCTTGCATGCTATGAGCGTGTATACTCATGTTTTGAACAAATAAAATTATCTTATCTTATCTTTGTGAAAGTAGATAAAAAACATGTAAATGGAGCTTACTAACATTCTAAGTTTTCTTTACTTAATTTAATAACACTATTTTTGTATCCCAATAACACACGATGGAACGTGTATCGTGATACAAGTCTTTTGATTCAGGCTTCTAGGCTCATAATTGTTGAAATTTATGTCAGGTGAAAAAATATCTGCTGTACTAATATCACTCTATACTTTTATAAAAAACAACAGTTTTTTTAAATCGACGAACACTTCTCATGTGACAAGAATTCTCAGGATACTGTCCAATTAACAAGACAACCAATAAAGTAACTGATCTTAAATCAAATCAATGGGGTGCACCATGCTGAGAATACCAATTTGCCTGCCAAACGTGATGGTTATAGTGTTTTACTGCCAAAATTGCATGTTTTAGCGTAAAAAGCAACAGAACCCAAAATGGCTGATAAGGTGAACCTACTTTCACACGAAATCTCTTACGGGTCATTGTACTCATCATTCTGAACAACTTTTAGGATGGGACCAAACCCTGAATCGGGTAGAAAAATCTGCTGTGCATTATTGTAGGGAACAGCAGATTTTTTTCAAATCTTGTTAGGATAAAAAAATATATTTGGCAATGCTGAAAGACGCACAACACAATTCAGAATCGGTGACTTCTATTGTATAAAATGGATTAAGTGATGTTAAATTGACCATAAAATCTGTAAGTCACTATTCTTTAATGTACATCCCTACCTTAAGTACTTTGACAAGAATAACGACTCCTATTGTTATTTAGGAACCAACTACGTTATGATGAACTTGTATCCGCAACTCTACAGTTTAAACAGTATTTCCTGAGAACCGAACAAATGTTTGCTTAACACGGGTGTAAAAACAGTTAATTTAGTCTTCAGATTTTTTTTTTCTGAAAAAAAAAATCGAAATCATTTAATTTTGGTGACATTATATTAAAAAAAATGTTATAAGTAATGATAAATTAAATAATGGTATTGGACCTTAACTTTTTGGATATCGTTTTGGATACCTGCCGAGATATTTAAAGACCAAGTTTTTGTTACCAAAAATTAGGTGTGTGATGGACAGAATGCCAACTAAATAAGCGCCCGTTAAATAAATTTAGTTTTATTAAGTATTCATTATTTACAATATATACACACTAACATTATAATAGAAAGAAAAAATATGTACAAATATCAAAAAGGGGTTACAGGGCATCGAAAAATTCGTCCACATCGCTGCCAACAGGAAAAGTGCCCAGAAGGCTGGCAGCATTGCCACGTTAAATAAAGAGTTCAAAAAGCTCCTTCGCTCTTTAAAACAATCGTAACAACCATTATTATCCTCATAAATTATCGTCACTAATTTAAAATTAGGAAGGAAGGATCGTATTGTCCCCCCTATGGTGTCAGTATACGTGAAATGATTTGTGTTACAGCGTGTGGGGGGAGGAGATTATGTCTGACAAATGATGAATAGCTTCGCATCCCTTGGAAGACAAGCCTTGGAGATTAGTCTTGATTATGTCAGTGAGTGCTGGGTAGATAATTTTCTTTTGTTATTTTTGGGGGGATTATGGTAGGGGCTTTACCTGGTTTAAGATTAATATTTTGTCATTTTTATTATTTTTTTATTTGCACTAGAACTACACTACAAATTATTTTCATCTTGCTGTCTGTGTGTTGAATATATTATAGTAATTTTATCTTATTTAGTCTTTTTTAACACTTAATAATTATATGATTTATATAAATAACCATGAAATCCGTCAGTGATAAAAAAAATGTAAACTTTAGAGTATTCTGTATCTCAATTACCAATTAATATGTACACATATGAAATACATCGAAATTATAACAACGTCTCTAATTAATTCCAAAATTTCAGCGTAATATGATCAAATATTGTCATTAGTTAAATTCCCAACGATGCCCAAGACATGTTATAAAATTAGCGTACCACAATTTTATTAGCATCATAACAAACCTAAGTTTCTCATAAAACTGATGAGAAGTATCATTTTCGTACTTAAAATGTCTGGCGCAATAAAACGAAATGTTACTAATTTTTCAGATGGAAATGGTCTTGAAAAACACAGCCATATTTCTGAATTTGTAGTAAAACAGATCGACGATTATTTTTCATTAACATTTTAAGATTTTAGTGAGCATCTTAAATTGAGCACTTAGCACTAAAAAGTACCAAAAAGTACCACTTTACCTAACTCACTACTCCTTTCAGCTTCAATCTGTGCGACCAGGTCTCGAACCCGGCCATGCATCCGCGCGAAATGAACCCTGGACCGGCCATGTCTTATGAGACTCCTTCCACCATGTCGCACACTCCTCACTTCACTTCTATAACACTGCACTAGCGTCGCGATGTATATTAATATTAGCGTCCGCATTATTGGAGCATCGTGGCGTGCGCTCCCGACGGCCGCGCGGCTACTACTGAGAGCGTGTGCTCGGAGATGTTCTCATTTTTTTTAATTTTTCAATTCTAACTTTAAATTTGAATATGGTATTCGAATTTTAATTATTTTTTGGGTTAAAAGAGGATTAAATGAGATTTTAGTCGGCTTTGGTAAATAGGTATATATTTTTTTTAATCCAGCGCTCTGTGAATGCTAACTGCATTGAGTTCACTCTGGCTGAAAAACGGAAAGATATTTGTTTATCTCCCGACGGAGACTTTTAAACGCGACTTCTAATAAGATCTTGTATTTAATTAAAAGAGACCTAAGCTTTGACCGCCCAGTACAAATTCATTGACTTGTGAACTTTATGTTGTAGGTTTAAACCCAGACTGGGACCCAAACGAGTGAAGAAAAACATAACTAAGAAACTTCGTAGTAGAACCGAAAATTTCTAACACATTTGACACTTGGTGACATGTCACATTAGAATGGCGCGCTCTAGGCTGGTGCAACGTGGTTATAAGGACGTATTCACAGAAGCCTGTATCCCAGCAGTGGGAAACATATGCATAGAATGTTTAAGCTACTATTAGAGGAGCTACAAAGCATTTCCCAAGCAATAAGTAGTGGCAAAAAATATTTTATACACGGTACCTACCTCTTTCAAACCATCTTTTATAAGTCTTTGACGATCCCAAGGGGTTATTTATAATTAGCTAGGTACAAAGCTAGTAATTGCAGTTATTGTGTTGCTAATGAAAGGATTAAAAGCGTTATTAACAATAAGTTTTAAATATCTTTGATTGAATTCTCTCCATTCAGTTCTCCTTTGTTAAATAATATTGTAGCCATTGAATTTTATAATATTAAAATCCCTGTCTATCTCAAGATACTGAATTGAATAAATAGAGACCTTTTGATGAATTTGAATGGCTTTTTTGTTTTTAGTTGAGGTTTTAATGATTTGAACATTGGTGGCCCAGCGTTAATGATTCCAACTTGTCGTAGGATGTGGGTTCAAACCCAGATAGATGCTGTTAGTTTCATACAAGTCTAAAAGAAGAGTTCATGGTTAAATAATACAGGGTGTAAACCACCTCATCACAAAGCCGTTAACCAAGCATTCTGTACATCATACTAAGTAACTTTACGCAAACATTATTGCTGGGAAACAACTTTTTTTTTTGAGGTTATAAATCATGTTTTGTGGTAGAACTCAATGTTACGCACTTAAAACATTGTGCTGATGGATGGGTTGAATAGTACGGGGGTCGTGGAGGTGTTAAATGTTAAAATCTTACAAAAAAAACCTGTATTTAAAAAAACTTGTCAAAAAGTTGTAACTTTGACCCCCATATCTCCGTAACTAGAAGGTTTCCAGGTATGGTGTAGAACAAAAAAATGATCACAATGATTGGGAGAACAAGTGTCTTTCGGCTTCGTGATGAGGTGTTTTACACCCTTTATAAAAACAACCACTTGGGTCGATCTTTAGGTTAAGCCGTGCTTGCCTAGGTTGGTCTAAGGAAGGGTGACCACTTTTCATACCGAGTTTCCTCCATGCCTCGGAAAACACATTAAACTGTTGTTCCCGGCTGTCATTTGTCCATCTTTAGCAGTCGTTACAGGTAGTCAATGACCCAAAAAGTTTAACAAACAGTCTGACCAAGTGGTATCGTATTACCCAGTATTAACAGGGTTGTGGAGGTCAGATAGGCAGTTGTTGCATGTAACACGCTGGTATTCAGCTGCATCCGGTAAGACTGGAAGACGACCCCAACATAGTTGGGAAAAGGCTAGGCAGATGATGATGCAAGTTAGCGAAACTGATGTAGAGCTAAAGGGGGCTTTGTCCAACCTTAGTGGGCCACAAAGTAATAAAAAAAAATACCAATGACCTTTTAAACCACCTGAGGTTTTGGTCTTGTTTACCAGTCTAGCAAACTGTTTACAAAAAAAAAGGTTAATAAGTTGCTTACAATTAAATTAGTTCTTGTTCTTGAGAACCTAATCTATTTTGATTTATGAAATAAAACACTAAATTTATATTTTGTCTAAAGAAATCTATATAAATAAAAATGAATTGTTGTTCGTTAGTCTGATTAAAACTCGAGAACGGCTGGGCCGATTGAGCTGATTTTGGTTTTAAAATGTTTGTCGTAGTCCAGGGAAGGTTTAAACGGTGAGAAGTAGACAGGTAGGTAGGTAGGTAGTAGGTAGGTAGGAAAAAATGCATTGCAACGCATGCCGGGTACAGCTAGTAAGTAATAAATAACTCTGTTATACTTTTTATTACTAGAAAAACCTTGTTATTGTTAAACAATGTCTTTTTGGTAATACAAATATGTAATACTAGTTTGATAAATCTTATCTAGACGTTAAATAAAGACGGGTGAATGACCCCGCCTACATACGTTTTCAGACAAGATGAAAGTAAATATATCAAATATCAGGGATGATTAAAATGCACGATATGCAAATAACACACAGTATAATGTTCTGTTCTAGCTTTTTTAGGAAAAATAGTAAAATGATTCCATGTTCAAGTAAATGAAAATTTCATAATTTTAATTATTTTAGAAAAAAGGTGTGTTTATTTTAAATAAAATTCAATTCTATTTTGTTTCAATGATTCTTTTATGGACCTGTGCAGTGCAATGAAAAAAAAAACTTTTCTTTTAAAAATAACTTAATCTTTTTAAAAACCAGTGTTTTTTTAAATCTGATTTATAATAAAGTTGTAATATGTTTTAGTTGTTATGTAAATCCTTTTTAAAGAAAATCTAATACATCACATCTCAGATTAAACGTTTATTTTTAAACCCACTTTGACTTGCTCAGAAAAGGTTCAAGTCAACCTACGCACCAGCAAGTATTTTTTTAAAGTAACGAACGAAGAATGTAAATTAATTAATGTAACTAGGGATTGCAATTGCTGGATCCAGCATACAGCAATCCAGCTGGATCCAGCGCCTTTTTAAATATGCTGGATCCAGCATACAGTGCTCAAACTCAAACTCAAACTCAAATCATTTATTTCAACTAGACCATTACGGCACTTTTGAATGTCAAAAAATTGAAAGAAAAATCAAAGCTACAGTCACAGACACAAGGCATAATAACTTGCGAAAGTACTGTAGTTGCCCATTCCCTAGCGTAGATCTCTATGGAGAAGAACGGGCAAGAAACTCCATGGACACTCTTTTCAATCAAAAATGTTGTTACAAAATCTTGGTTACATCTTTCATGTTGAGATTATAGATATATGTGAGAACGATGTAGAAAGACGTGCACAATAAGAGCGTCCAGAGTAAAAAAATAAATCAA
This sequence comes from Xestia c-nigrum, assembly GCA_916618015.1. Lineage (NCBI taxonomy): Eukaryota > Metazoa > Arthropoda > Insecta > Lepidoptera > Noctuidae > Xestia > Xestia c-nigrum. The sequence continues at coordinate 2,252,459 of OU745245.1, read as the reverse complement.
CAATTTAAAAAAAGCAATTCAAATTATCCATGGCAGCTAAGAGATGACCAGTCCCGACTGACAGCGCCCGTTCACGAACATGACGCATGGATCAGCGCCATTCAATTCAACCATATTGAAGGGAACTAAATGACCCGACTCACCCGCCACCATCAGCAAGACATTTAAGCGAGCATGACATTCTCTCAGCCACCAAGGCATATTCAAGTCAATGAAAGATAACTAAATGCAAATGGAAGCTTTACAGTACATGGTACTCACACATGTGCTATGCAATTATACAATACTAAGAGATGGACTCTATACAATGCAAGAATACTTTTACAATCTTCTGCAGCTACCACAATAGTTGTCCAATAAGGTTGCACCTATGGTTGCGGAGCAGGACCAGCATTTAGCCAAGCATTTTTATCCTCAATGTAATCCCCCAGCTTATAATATGCTTGCCTACATAGTGTGCGTTTTACACAAGATTTAAATTTCGTCTCATTCAGTTGTAGAATGTGGGGAGGTATTTTATTATAACATTTTAAACAGTACCCCATGAAAGATGAATCCACTTTAGCAAGCCTGAAACCTGGCTGAACTAGTTGGTCCCTATTTCTAGTATTATAGTGGTGTCTGTCACCTCTTTTACTGAATAAATGCAGATTTTTCCTAACGTACATAATGTTTTCATAGATGTATTGACAAGGTACTGTCATGATATTAATTTCCTTAAACAGTTCTTTTAGAGAATCGCGTCTACGTAATTCATATATGGCTCTGATGGCTCTTTTCTGCAGAATAAAAATAGACTCGATGTCTGCAGCCCGTCCCCATAGTAAAATACCGTATGACATAATACTATGAAAATAACTAAAATAGACTATTCTCGCCGTATCAACATCAGTATATTGACGGATTTTTCTAACAGCATACGCTGCTGAGCTCAGTCGGCCTGCAAGAGATGTTAAATGAGGACCCCATTGTAGCCTGTGGTCGAGCGTAATTCCCAAGAAAACCGTTTTATTGACAAATTCAAGTTTCTCTTGATTCAATACTATGTCACAATCACTACTTTTGACATTTGGTAAAGCAAATCTTATGCACTTAGTTTTTTTCCCATTTAGTACTAAATTATTAGCGGTAAACCAGTTATGAACCTGCAGTAGGGCGCTATTTACGTCGTCAAGATTTGTGGCACGTCTGTTTATCCTAAATATTAAAGAAGTATCATCAGCAAACAACACCATTTGCGGATGGTTGTTAAATAAATGGGGTAGGTCATTAATGTATACTAAAAAGAGGAAGGGACCCAATATCGAACCTTGTGGTACACCCATTTTTACTTTTAAACCCATCGAATTTACACCCTTTACTTGTACATGCTGCTGTCTATCATTAAGATATGAATTTACTAAACTAAGCGCAAGTTTACCTAAACCGTAATGCTCAAGCTTCAAAATCAGGGTTTCGTGATTTACGCAATCAAATGCCTTCGAGAGGTCACAGAAGATTCCTATGGCATCTTGTGCCTCTTCCCACGCAGTAAAAATGTGTTTTAATAAAGTGACACCGGCGTCAGTCGTACAACGTCCTTTGGTGAAACCATACTGATGTTCGTGTAAGATTTTATTGGTGTTAAAATGGTTAAGCATCTGATTGAGCATTATCTTTTCAAACACCTTGCTAAAAACCGGCAACACGGATACGGGCCTATAATTGTTGGTGTCTTTAGTGTCCCCGGATTTAAAAAGTGGTATTACCTTACTGAATTTCATTAGATCCGGGAAGACCCCTTGATCCACGCACAAATTAAATATTGAGGCTAAATACGGCGCTACAGTCTCAACAATTGAGGTACAAGCTTTGATAGACATACCCCATAGATCTTCGGTTAATTTGATCTTGATTTGCTTAAAAGCTTTTATTATTGTCATGGGGTTTACATGATGAAATTTAAATTCATTTGAACAGGCTGAAACGTTCGCCTTCAATAAATCCATAGAGAGCAAGGGAGAGGAATTTAAGGTTTCAGTAGTTTTAAGTGGGATACTGGTAAAGAAATTTACAAATTCTTGAGCGATTTCATTATTAGAGCTCACGAGACCATGTGAGGTCTCTAGTGTTATGTCATTACTTGGTTTTTTAGATCTATTAGTCTCACTGTTGATAATTTTCCAAACCGTCTTGATTTTGTTATCGGCTGATTTTATTTTATTGCTAATGAAAAGAGACTTGGCTATCTTGCAAGAGTTTTTAAAAATTTTCGAGTAAGTAGCCACATATTTACTAAAAGTTTCTGTGTTGATATAAGGCTTAAGGCCGTACAGCTCAAACAATCGTTCCCTACTTTTCCTAATACCCTGTGTTGCCCAGTCACTGAAAATAAACTTTGGGCCAATAGTCTTAGTTTTCTGTTTTAAAGTATTATTGAACTCGGTGTGCACTACCGAAAAGAATTCTTCATACAATTCATTTACGTTGTTTCCAATATGGCCTGGTATATTTAACTTGCTAATTAAATTATTATTAAACTTTTCTAAATTGCTGGGTGTTATTTGTCTAGTTTGAATCTGGATTCTTTGTAAATGTTTATTATACGCGAAAGCAACAGTCTGTCCGCTGTGATCTGAAGGAAGGTAATTTACGATGGATTTATCCAAGTAGTCGCAGCCACAAAAAACATTATCAATACATGTAGCAGTATTTGTAGTAATTCGGGTTGGTTCTGAAAAAACATTTGACAAATTAAATGATTTAAAGAGATTTAAAAATCTACTGCTGTTTACATTATTCTCTAAAATATTGATATTAAAGTCACCACAGATAATTATTAGTTTACTACCAGTTACAAGTTTTGCCAAAGTATCTTCCATTACTGACTCAAAGATAGAGTAATTCAGGTAATTAGGGGGTCTGTAAACGCACACTATGACATACTTATCTAGCTCAACACAAGACAATTCTATGCTATGTTCAACCGAAAGATCGACAATATCATTACGAGGCTTAAATTTAACACAATTTTTAACTAAGATTAATGAACCCCCACGCATCTTAGACTTCCGGTTAAAGCAGCTGCCCACACTATAATTCTCGTAATTAAATTGCATTTCGTAATCCTTCATCCAATGTTCAGATAGACAGATAATATCAAATTTGGTTTTTTCTAAAAATAGTTCGATTTCTAATTGTTTGGAAGAAAAACCCTGAATATTCTGATGAAATAATGTAAAGGAATTCTGCTTAACCCCTTTTTGACAATTAATTAACTGAGAGCTAGAAGATACCTTAGAGTTGACAAGTTTGCCTAAATTATCATTCGTACCTTCCATTGTCTTACTGACTAGTTTAAATCTAAGCTAAAATGTGTATAATTACAATTAGTATAATTACTAATTTCCGTGGAACTATTTACAAAAGACTGCGACATACCACATATGTCTGAGTTTAAATTAAAAGCTAATAGCCGAGCTATTTGACGTCTAAAACTAATAGGCAGGTACGCATTATTCCTCGTTGACTTCAGTTTCTGGACGAAACTGTTAGTGTCGAAAAACGTCAACTTGTCACAATAGTGACTTACTAGTAAACACATGTGATTGTTAAGACTATGAATATAATGATTTTGCCTGCTTGACAACTTTTCAAAATATGGAAAGGCACACAGAATGATTTTCTTACAATTTAGTTTCAACAGTTGAGTGACATTGTCAGTGATTTCATCAATTTTTACGTTCAAACTATTACCAACAAATATAGTTACAATATAATTAGGATCGAATTCCTTCCGAATTATGGATGCCATTATCTGGTTGTATGAAGCCTGAGGTGTACAATAATTTTGAGTAGAATAACTCAGATTATTACTAACTAATTTTCCCAAGCCTTTCCCTAAACTATCAGAAAACATAATAAAGCAACCACAATGTGTACTACAACAAGGGGGAGAACTACATTCTGTTTGTCCTACCACTGATGAACCTTGGTCAATGTGTGGTGAATCTAGAATGGGGATACAACCCGGAACACTGCCCAACCGGGTCGAGTCCTCTGTTACCTCAGGCAAGAAAGTGTCCGGGCTGGATTCCCTTTGTGATGTACATTGGGTGTTATTGAAGGTCATCATGTCTTCACTGTCAGCATTACTATTATCCTTATTGACTAATTCGTTTGTAGCTAGGATATGTTCCTTTATTTGTTTTTGCGATTTCACATACATGGAATAACATGATTGAAGTTGATGCTCTAATGTTTGAATCTCAGACTGTAAGTTTTGAGTATCTATTTCATAAAAATGTTTACTATCCTCTAATTTAATTTGATAGTTGTTTAACTTTTTAATGAGAAAAACACGTTCTTTTCTTATTTTATTGATGTTAGAACTATGTTTTTGTTGTTTTTTAAATTTACTGCATTTCTTTATTATTCTATTAAGTTTAGCATATTTTTTTATTTTATTTTGGCTAACTTTATAACTGCTACAATTATATTTCAGAATAGAATCTTCAGTAAGATCTATTGTTGTTAAAGAATGTGGGTTGCAATTGGAATTTAATAATTGATTATATAGATGATCTGTTTCCCTAATCTGAGTACATTCTCTTTGTTTCTGAAACTCAATTATTTGTTTATTGGCATGAAGCAGTTCATCTTCTAAGTCCCTAACCTTACATAAAGCCGTTTCATAATAATTACTGCAGTCGTTGAAACCATCTGTGACCACCCGCAGTTTGTCCCGTTCATCGACAACCTCCATGTACTGTTGGTGCAGGTCAACGAGTGCTGGATCCAGCAATGCGGATCCGCAAACGTATCAAACCCAAGACTGATTGAACCTAAGACTGATTGCTACTGATTAGCCGTCCTATCAATAAACATAAACGTAATAAGGAGAGACCGGATTATATGCAATTTATAAAGCTTGTTATATGCATGAAAAATGCTTGAAACATGCACGGAAATTGGCAGAATATGTGAAATTAAATGATAGATTTTAGGAACACCCAAAATAAAAAAGAGAAAAGTAAGTTTTCATTTTTTCATTTCAAAATCAGCATACAATGAGTAAATAATTATTTATAAAATTATTTAAAAAAATTGTAAACGTAAACGATCAAGTATGTTTCCAAATTTTCAGTGGTAAGATTGTCTGTAGTTTCGTCAGCTGAAATTCAAATGAAGTTATCTTTGAGTTCATTCGTTGCTCGTTTGTTACGTCGAAGGGATTCATAGGTTAGGTTAGGTCAGAATTGTGACTAGGGATTGCAATCCAGCGGCGTTTTCAATCCAGCTGGATTCTTGCTAGATTGACCTGAGTCCAGCTGGATCCAGCGCGATTGTTCGTAAATATGCAATAGCATATTTTACCCCTTTTTCCTTTTTTTATTCTCAGCGGTAATAACCACCGAGAATGGCTTAAATAAGCAAATGCATATAATCAGGTCTCTAGTAGGTAATAAGATATTGCTTTCTTAGGGCAGATTCAACCAAACTAGAGTAAGTTGTTACTCGAAAGTAAGCTACTGCTTTGTATGACAATTATTATTCTCGAATAAACAATTGCATATAGTACCTAAGTGGTAGTTTACTCTCGAGTAAAAACTTACTCTAGTTTGGTCGAATCCATCCTTAGAAACATTATCTTAAATGTTATATGAGGTTATATGTTATTTAATTTTAAGTTGATTCTTTTGATCTCAAATGGTTAAGTAACCAAAGAAAATTGAAAGAATTCATAGATTATTGTAAGAAGTTCCTAATACAAATTACTTAATAAAAAAAGTCTTAAAAATGTCGTCTTTTTATTTTCGTTCCACATTTTGCTGGATCCGCGCTGGATCCAGCTCGATTCAGGTCAATCCAGCAAGAATCCAGCTGGATTGAAAACGCCGCTGGATTGCAATCCCTAAATGTAACCCTTACTAGCTTAATACATTTAAATACTCGTCGATGTTCTATTTTGAGATAAACCATTTACATAACAAACGAAATGTAACTAACAAAAAAATAAATGTATGTTTGCTGTTTTAATGTAAAAACTGTATTTAATGCACGACTCGAATGGCGTAGTGGTAGTGAAGCTGCCTTGCGTTCATAGGGTCCTGGGTTCGAATCCCGGTAGGAGCAAATGTTTTTGTGTGAGCATGGACATCTGTTTCCGAGTCATGGATGTTTGTATGTATAATAAGTATGTATTTACAAACAAAAAAGTATATATGTAGTATATAAACTATCTGGTGTACACGACACAAGCCTTGCTTAGTGTGGCACTAGATGGCGCTGTGTGTTTAATGTCCAGCTATATTTTATTTATTTAAACACTGTTTTAGGCTTTCACGGTTTAAAACTAAACTTATATTGTCACTTACGGGATATCATCCGTGATTATTTCTTAGGTTCTTAGAAATAATCACGGAAGATATCCCGTAAGTGACAATATAAGTTTAGTTTTATTTATTTATTTATAATACTTATATGATTCTATTTAGTATCGTGAGAATCAATCCTACTCCCCACTTTTAATACTAGTTTTCTTGTAAAGTTCGTGAGGATAGATAGCCAACCATCTATACGAATTCATGCGTGAATGAGTAACAGAAATCCAAATGCTTTCGTGCAAAAACTACTTGAATGTATTTAAAAATTTTCCACAGCGGTGCAGTATCTTATGTGGGATTCGGTGAAATAAAAAAGTTGTCTTCGAAGAAACTTGCATATTTAGGAGTAAACTTTAAAAAAGCACGTCTATCCATGTACCGTATCTGTCCCGCCAATTTTTATTATTTCCCCACTCTCTTTCACTCTACCTTTCACTTGCGAGTTGCGAAAGGTAGAGTAAAAGAGAAAGGCCTTTGCATACGTTTCCTTTTACATAAAATTCATTCCGCAGTTATTTGTTAACACGGGTTCATAACCTTTTTGTTTTTTTTTTTTAGGATGGGAAATCATCAAATGACTTCTCCCACTCTGGGCAGAGTGGGAGGGAGTGTCAGACTCTTACTGTAATGTTCCTTCCTCGCCCTGTATGGTCCGGGGCCACGGTATCTCTTACGGTTTATAACCTGGGTTTTATTCAAACAAATAAGATACATTTTACCTCGAGTATGATCCCCCTTGCGACAATTATCGAACTGTTGGCGGACGAATCCACGAGTATAAGTTAGTAGTTTATAAAAGCTTTTTTCATTCAAATATTTTGTTTGGTCGACGTTCAAATATCATACAATATGAAAATACTCCTTTTAGTAAAACTGACACAGCCATTAACATAAATACAGCACTTAAGAAAATATTTAAATAAAACAGGTTTAAAAAATAAAATCTCCACCTCGATGTAGCCAAAACAAAAATATCAATAATTCTGCGCTCGTATTCGCCTAAGTGATATATCCCAATAAATATGATAATACCCGTCTACCTACTAATACTAGCACGTGTCTTGTCTTACATGCAAGTAAATTTGTCAGAAAATCCACTACATAGTACCTATAATTCCTGAAAAACATAACATTACTTTTCACCTGAAATCCCCTAAGATTAAGGGTCTATGGTAATTATGTAAGTATGGTATTATATTTAATTTATTTTGACATTTCTTTATTTATTATTCTGAATTGATAGCGTAGTTTTACTTTTGACTTGTTAATTTAATTCTAGTTTAATTCAATAATGTTTCTTATGTAATTTTAAAGTAATTTTGAGTTTTTAATATTTTTTGTTTGCATTTGTGTGACATTTCCATAACGTGTGTGTTTTTATTTGTTTTTATTTATTTTTATTTTTGCTTTATGTGGGTCTCGAACCTGATTTTTTTATTTTTTATTTATATGGTATGTGCTGTCAACCGGGCACAAATCCAAACACCGAGATTTTGAATTTGTTCTACTAAAAATCTTGATGAAGAAACCCATCAACACTATACCAGGCCCAGGAATCGTACCCAGAAACTCACGGTCAGCAGTCGTTCTAACGGACATCAACGCTAAAACTAGACTGACTACCATTAATTCAACCAGTAAACTCTTATTTGAGTAAAACATTCTCTCCTTCACGAGTAGTGACTCACTGTCAATTTGAAGTGTCTGCATTTATGGTAAGAAATAAATTGAAAGGTTCCTCAAAATTCAGTGAATGCATTTGAAGACTTTTCAATTTTATCGGAATCAAGAATCAACTCGTTATCCCGATTGAGAAAAAATAAAGAGCCTTATTTCTGCACGAATAAAATGTACAATTGAACCTTCTGCCCGTTCTGTAATTGTCCTTTATAACGTCATATAAGGCTGAATTCCACCCCACCGTAGTAATATCATTATCGCTTCCGTAGGCAGTTCTACGATGCTACGAGATACCGCTACGCCGTAGCTGCGTAGCACTATCGTAGATAATCCGGCATTTCTATAGGCACTTGGTGGCTTCAAGAAATTCGGGTCGGGGATTTTGTATTGTAGTTGGGACATTCACTTTCGTAATGTATGACATTGATCTCCGATTAAGTAGCTTTATTATACCAACTGAAACAGTTTTTGAGTAGGTAATTTTTGACGAAAAAGTTTTTTAGTTTATACTTGAAAGATTAAAAAACGTCCCTATCCATCCGTCCACCCTTACGAACTTTCACATTTAGAATGTTATTAAATAAAAGTAATGATTTGTGATAATTCAGATTCCAGGTCAATAAGTACGGTGACTCCTTAAAATAACATTTAAAAACAAATAGATTAAAAATAAAGAAAAGTGACAAAAGCTAAAAAGGGTCGAAGGTAACCGTTAATAAGAAGGACTTTTTGAACGACAGCCTTTTTATTCTAAATTAGAGAAAAACTGCTGTTTCGTAGACTTTTTTTGTGACTCTTTTCCGAATAAAGCGCACCCTTTTATTACACCTTTTTTAACGAATCGGTAATTTCACGATTATAGAAATGTCTGATTACTATTTTAATGACGTACAATAGTGTCAATGGATCTACTTAAAAACATCATACATAATATAAATGGACCCTCCGGATGTAAACAAACCCTCCACAAAGCCGTCAACCAAGCATTCTTAACATCAAACTAAGTAACTCTACGCAAAAAATATTGCTGTAAAAATTTTTTTAGGGATGTAAAATGCCATTTTATGGAAAACTCAATGTAACGCTTTCAAAACATTGTGCTAATGGACCCATTTAATAGTAAACTAGTTATGTAGGTATTTAAAGTAAAGTTATGTCCAAAAAAACTTGTGTTTGAAAAAAAATGGAACTTTGACCTTTAATATCTCCGTAACTAGAAGGTTCCCAGGTATGGTCCAGCACAAAAAAAAATATCGCAATGACGGGGAGATTAAGTGCCTTTCGGTTTCTTTAGGGGTTTATTAACACCCTTTTATTTTAGATTTAATTCCAAAATGCCCTCGATACTTATCTGCAATAATAAAGGAATAATGTACACGTCACATAGTATCTACAGGGTGTAAACCAGCTCATCACAAAGCCGTTAACCAAGCATTCTGTACATCAAACTAAGTAACTTTACGCAAAAAAATTCGTGGGAAACAACTTTTTTTTTAGGTTATAAATCATGTTTTGTGGTAGAACTCAATGTAACGCACTTAAAACATTGTGCTGATGAATTGATTGAATAGTACGGGGTCGTAGAGGTGTTAAATGTTAAAATCTTACAAAAAAATTGTATTTAAAAAAAACTAGTCAAAAAGTTGTACGTTTGACCCCCCATATCTCCGTAACTAGTAGGTTCCCAGGTATAGTGTAGAACGAAAAAAATATCGCAATAATGAGGAGAACAAGTGCTTTTCGGCTTCGTGAAGAGGTGTTTTACACCCTTTATGTGACGTGTCATGTCATATTTTAAAGAAATAAATTAGTACAATTAATCTAGTTCATCATCATCCTATTCATGCATCACCGAGCCCATCATCATGTCATCATCGAACCCAGGATTTCTTGGTTAGCAGTTGCGCTTGCAACCACTAAACCAATAAAGCATCCACCCTCATATTATAATATCACTACTTCATATCATGGTATCATAGTATCACTAGGTCATCATCATCATCTGCCTAGCCTTTTCCGAGCTATGTTGGGGTCGGCTTCCAGTCTAACTGGATGCAGCTGAATACCAGTATTTTACATGCAGCGACTGCCTATCTGACCTCCACAACCCAGTTAATATTGGGAAATAAGATACCACTTAGTAAGACTGGTGTCAGACTTTTAGGGCCACTGACTACCTGTAACGACTGTCAAAGATGGATAAATGACAGCCGGGACCAACAGCTTAACGTGCTTTCCGAGGAACGGAGGAAACTCGGTATGTAAGGGTCCACCCATCCACAGACCAAACTAGGCAAGCATGGCTTAGCCTAAAGATCGACCCGAGTGGCTGATATTATTTAGCTACTAGCTCCTCATAGTATCACTAGGTACATATTATAAAACAAAGTCCTACGCCGTGTCTGTCTGTTCGAAATAAAATCAAAAACTACGGCACTGAATTAGAATAAAGTTTAGCGATGGTTAGAGTGGTTCTAGAGAAAGGTTTTGGTACATAATTAGTACGCGAGCAAAGCCGCAGGCATCAACTAGTTATACTAATAACATCTCTGTAACCCCTTCTAAAAATAAACACGTTATATTAAATGCACATCAAACAAAAAAGGGGTTCCCCTCCCTTTATTAGTTCTTATCTACCCTCTTAACGCACAATAGACGAACAATAAGCCACCGCGAAAGCCTTATGGTTATCTGTGAGTAACGTGTATTAACCCCTTAAGTAAATTCTATGGGGTAACCGCTTCTTTAAGTAGTATTTGCATGGGTAAGCTTTTGTTGGGAGGTAAGTATATTACAAAGTCTTCTTAAGTAGCAATATGGATTAGCAACACACACATTGGTTTAAGCGCTGCTGCTCAGCATTAGTTCTTGGGTTTGATTCCAAGGTCGAGTAGTGGTATTTGGTTTTGCCCTTTGCAATAAAATTCTGCATAGCAACCTAGAGTCAGTATTTATGCTCGTTTCGATGGCTATCTTGGGGTATAAAAGGCTTGGTCTACGATCAAAAGGATAGGTGAAATATGGGCTCCCTCCCTCTGTTACCTGAAGATTAAACACAATAGGAGAAATGTGTACAGTTCTGTCTCACTTTTCATGGGAATACCAATCCATACTAATATTATAAAGCCGAAGATTTAGTTTGTTTGTTTGGTGGATCAAGTGGTAGGAATTGAAAAAAAAAACTGTGTTGGATAGTCTTTTCATCGAGCAAGATTGTATGCTATATAACACGCTTCGACCAATAAGATTAGAGCATACAATAAAAATGTTGCAAAAACAAGACTTTTTTTTCTTTTGTGAGCTTTTTCTCTCTTATGTCACGCAGACGAAGTCCAGCTAGTGCAATTATAAATTTTAAATAGTTTCAAACAAATCAGTACCACTCCACATTAATGTAGCACTCTCGCATTCAATTTCCGTGACTGGTAACAGGGTTAGCTCAAATCGGGACAGCCGACGTCTAGAAACTATGTCTGAAAGCTCCGCAAGTTCACACGCCACCTAGAGTGAACGGTTCCTCTATTAATGACTACGCAAATTGGATGGTGACCGAACGCCGGTGAATCGGGAATGTGCCTTTCGATTCACTCTACAGGCAACCAGTAGCTCCATTGTAATACCGTTAATGTAAAAGTAAATTTGTCCGTGTGTCTGATGCCTTTTCACACTTAAACGGCTTGAGATAATACTTGGCTATATCTGATAGGGTTCTCTATCGTGCTACCTAACTTTTTTATCCATAATCCAAAATGTATTTTTTTTGTCCTAATCATCATTTGTCCGAATAATAACTTACACGAACTTTATATCACACAATATCATATGCCATTAAATTTAAATCCCTAAATACAATAAAATGTCCTACACCCGTTTGTCATAAACATAACAATCAATATTATACAAAATACTTAAAACCGTTTTCAATAATAGTTCTATATCCTAAATTTAAATAATGTAATGTTTTGATCCTATTAACATATTTGTATTATGCTTTGCTATGAACTTCTCTCAAGACAACACATTTTTATACAATACTAGTTTCTGTCAGCGGCTTCGCCCGCGTGAAGTTTGATTATTGTCCCATGGGATAAAAAGTATGCTATGTTTTAATCCAGGTTATAAACTACCTGTGAGCAAAATTTCATCCAAATCCATTTAGTAGTTTTCACGTGAAAACGTAACAGACAAACTTATATTCACATTTATAATATTAGTAGGGATTGATCTAACGAAATTTGTAAAAATAAAAAGTAGGACCTTCATATCGCAGAAAGTTCACAGTAAGAATCTTCTTTTGGCATACATTTCATATCGATAGTTACTCAAAGGCAGAAAATCAATCAATCAAAGCGTCAACATTATAAAACAGTTAAATAAGAACATGTGTGAATTTTATTTTCCTGTAAGAAGAATGCAAAACAAACATACACCATGCAAGCAGCAAGCACGCATCTAGCATGTAGCAAGCATCCATCAAGCGTTCCAAGCATTCAGCAAGCTTGCATCAAGCGCTCCAAGCATGCAGTCAGCATGCAGCACGCATGCGGCAAGCATGCAGTAAGTATACAGCAAGCATGCAGCAAGCGTGCATCAAGCATTCAGCATGTAAGCGTGCAAGCATCATGCAGCAGGCATGGTTTTTGAGACACAGTATGCATTATTCCAGCATCAGTATTCTCGAGGGTCAAACCGTGGGAAGAAATAGTTGATTTAAAAAAATGGTGGCTAATAATAGTAATACATGCATTTAATGACTCCAATCAGAACTGTGATGGTACAAAACTCTGTACCAGTGTTATTCTATCCAAGATAAGATTCACTACGATTCCTTATCAAAGTGAAAGATGCGTCAATACGAAATCTTTACTTTAATTTGTCGCTCGTTGTTCTAAAACCGGAGGGTGCTCTTTGTAGGCGCGACCACGCGTTCGTGTTCACCGTAACGTGTTCGCATTACGATCGATTTGTTTAGCACGCGGCCTCAGACGAATTCATAATTTGGGAAGGTGAGCTCACATCCGTGCAATTATAATTTTTCTTTTTAATCCTTTGAATTTCTTATCTCACATTAATTAATCTAAATAACCCATAATTAGACCACACCATTTTTAATTTAACTCGAAATAATTTATTTACAGGTATACTTTATAACCACTGCGAAATTACCCGTTCGCGTGTACAAACTCGTGAAAGGAGAAAATACGTGATATTGTTTACCGAGGCAGGTTTTAACAAATTGACCATAAACATGTATTCCTATTGCTCAAATAAAAATCACCATAAACCTTATCAAATTAGTTATTTTCCCATTGGGTACGGGTACGCCAGCTTTTCTCTTAAGTAATTTTATACGCCCAGTTTATATCCGCATACGATGCGACTTGCTCTAAGCGTACAGCCCGCGTAGTATACTTCCGCAGACATGACAGAGAGTCGACAAATCTTTAGTTCATCTGTCATTTTGTCGATTCAATGACAGATGAACAAAAGATTTGTCGAGTCCCTTTTGTGTCTACGGTGGTCATGCTACGCGGGCAGGTGTCACATGTTTTCTTCGCATCGCGGTGCCTAAGCTATTCATATGCATATCCTAAGCTATTTTTTACTGTAAAAAATGGGCCTGCTCATGATCTCGATCACGTCTGATGGAAAGGGATGGATGATGTCTTTGATGGAACGAGCGTGCTCAATATTTTTTTCATTTGTTTTTGTCACTTGAGCCCTTAGTTCTTAGTTAACATAAACAATACCCAGTTTCCCATTAGTTACGGATAAAATAAACTTCCGTCTCTTATGGGAATAGCGAAACTGCATTTGAGTCAAAGTTTCTTTGAACACAAAGTTAGTGTTACAATTGCACTTTATTCGTTTCAAAAGGAACTTCATACCAAGTGGACCCAGTGGGAATGTGTGATTTTATTTTAATTCCCAACTGTTACGCTATTCCCATAGCTATGTAAACCCTGAAGAAAAATTAAAGTATTAGAAAAGTAATTAAGTACTATTCTAATCAAACTACATTACATAAAACCAACTTCAGAGAAAACAAAAAAGTGAAAAATAACTTCAGAAAAAACGCTTCAGAAGTCGGTGACCTTTTTTTGATTGATTTAGTTTTTTTGTCACCGACTTCTGAAGCGTTTTTTCTGAAGTTATTTTTCACTTTTTTGTTTTCTCTGAAGTCGGTTTTATTTTTTGTAAAAAAGTTTTTATTTTTCACTTTTTAGTGGTTCACATGTGCTTACCCCTTCAAAGCGTACCGGCGTGATTTTAGGTTATGAACGGGTGTAAACAATAGACAGATATGAGATTTCGGCAATCCCAGTACATTTGCTATCATTTATTGAGGAGTTCTTCATCAGATCTTCATTAAATTGAATTGGGATCACTTCGAGAAAGTACAATTCATAAAACTACCCAAACCGCTTCTAGTGTGCCTATAAAATGTGAAGAATTCTCTCTAGTTCTCCAGAATCCCATCATCAGCTACTGATTTGATGAATGATTATAAGACCAGACAGGAAGCACCAGCTTTCAAATAAAATAAAAACGATCAAAATCGGCTTACCCAGTAGAAAGTTCTGAGGTAACAAATATTTTCGAAATCGGGTGTATTTTACACATGTGCGTACCCCCTCAGAGCATACAGGCGTGATGTTACGTCATAATATAGTATAAACAACGAACCTACAAGCGATGGCAGCAATCACTGCAGATTTGCTGTGTACTTTTGAAGAGTTCCGTTGTATATCTCCGAAGATCAGCATCAGGTCTTCAGCAAACTAAAATGAGACCAAACGGGAAGCACCAGCTTTCAAACAAAAAAAGAACCATCAAAATCGGTTCACCCAGTCGAGAGTACTGAGGTAACAAACACAAAAAAAAAAAAAAAATACAGACGAATTGATAACCTCCTCTTTTTGGAAGTCGGTTGAAAATAATGTAAATCCTATGTATTAAGGGGCGAGCCAATGCCACCAACCGGGAATGAATCTATATTCAGCACCACTTCAGGAAAATTCCTGCTAGGAAAACCTACAAACACTTTGGCCGACCTCAGAATCGGATCCAAGACCTGATGCTGAGCACTAGTGCTCGCGACAACCAGACCGACTAGCCAGTTTTATAATTTAATGTATCGACAATCAAATACATAGTTATACAGGGTGAAATTGAATAGATGCGACAAATTTAAATATACAATAATACGTGTTGTCAAGAAAATGTATAAAATATCAAATGTAAAATTAAAAAATAATTGATCAGTGTTACGAAAACCGTTAAAATAATATAAGCCGGACGAGATTTTTTGATACTTTATCAAAAAATCTCGTCCGGCTCATCGCAGTGCTCAATATAGCGGTCATTTACCTAATTTTGCCTTATTTTTTCTTATTTATTTTGCATATTGAATACCGATAATTCGTACTTAAATAAAGATAATAACATCAATGGACCTTTTGAAAACGATAATCTTTTTTTTTAACGATTTAGATTGTAGAAAAAACAGTTTATAATTACTATGTTACTATAACTGAAGCTCCAATTTCATTTTGTCGCATTAATTAAAATTCACCCTGTATAAATACAAAATGTTAATACATAAATGTCTATATTCAAATTGTTGCTTTAGTATTAAAAGTAGGTTTAACTGAAGAGTTGCTTATGGGGCCGAGGAAATAAAATATTTACTCACAAAATACATATTTCTATAGCCACGGAGCCGCAGAGGACACGAAATGGAGATAAGCTTTAGGAGTGTCGACTGAGCTCTTCGGAAACTGTTTACTTGAACTTTAAACGTACCTATATATCGTGAATAAATAACTTGGAACCATTTTTGCATTTTAAAAAGCTCACGAATTCTGCTATGCTTTATTGCAAAGTTATCAAATTATAATCTTCGTTAAGCTGTGGGTCCCGGCTGTCATTTTTCCATCTTTGGCAGTCGTCACAGGCTCAGACAGTGGCCCAAAAAGTCTGACAACCAGTCTTAGTCAGATAGGCAGTCCATTTAAAATAATGGTATTAACTGCATCCGGTTAGACTGGAAGCCGTCCCCAACATAATTGGGAAAAGATGGTGATCAACTCATAATGTTCCCACAACTGCGGTATATAGTTCTCCACTTTCTGCAATGAAAGCGTATCTGCCACATGACAAATTGCGGAATGCTAGATGCCACAAGTTTTGAAACGTTTACTTCTAGGACATGTCAGTTTCTTCACAATATTTTTCTTAGCCATTTTGAGGGCAGTGGTGATAAAATCGAAACAAAATAAAGAGCCTGCTTGTATTCGAACCCATAACTTACATCACATACTGGCAACCATTGATCTGACACGATAATTATAATCGAACAATATTTTCTAACTAGTACGAGTATTTCTCAATTCTGCTTTGAATATAACATAGACAGTGTTAATTAGGCAACGAACCGGAAAAATAATTCGATTCATTCCATAACTGGGAGTAATTGAGCGGTAATAAATTAAAAGCATTTAAACTAGACGACTAAACACTAATGAACTAGTGGAATTAAAGACAAATAGGCATAAATTAGCATTAGAACCACGTCAAAGCTAGTTTCTATCATCAATTAATTGTAAATCTATTTAGCCCGTCAGTTGGAGTATTGGAAAATAATGGACACGTATTTTTTGTTTTTGTAAAGATAAAACTCGAGAGTGGGGGCTCATGACGTCAGAACGCACTAAAAATTATACCACGGTGTGTCGTATTGAGAATTTCATTCAATTCAATTTAAAATCATATCTTCGTCAATTTTGGTTAACGTTACAAAAGAAAAATTACTGGTTTTAAATATTTTTTAATATTTTAATAATCGGATTAATTAGATTTTTTCAGCACACAAGTTAATATTTGTATTAATCTTTGGGACATAGACAAAGGCAAGAAGATAATGATTTTGTACTAGCTTTTAATCGCAGCTTGGTCTGCGTGGTGGTCGCAATAAAGAGTTTCCTAAACCCTAAGCGAGGTTATAGGTTGTAAAGTTCTTCATTCCCGTAGTAAAAGGAGGATCACCCGACCAATCGGGTAATTACATCTGGTGGTCCCGATAGTTGGTTTTGGGTTTTTTCTTTTTATGGTATTAAGTCGCGAATAAATTTAATAACGAAATACAGAATATTAATTCTAGTTTTTATTTGTGTCAAATACGACGCTACCAATTTTTATTGAAATCTGTTTAGCGTGAAGGCGTGACAAACAAACAAATTCACTTTCATATTTAAAATATTACTAAGGATGTCCCGTTTATTGTGAAACGGAATATTAATAAAGAAAATGAACTCCTGACCGTTGGTTCGACATTCCTTTGAAATGAAACGTCAGTTCCGTAATACGAAATGAACCGAAATTCCCATTGTCCCGCGCAAAATCATGATTTCCCATTATGTCGGACGACTTAATCAAGATTGGCGTATTCAATAGGAAATTTATATTTTTGTTTTTGTGGTCGTTCGATGAAATTTTATGAGCACTTGAGTAGAGTAAAACCGGATGTTTATTTTTTATTAGACTAGTTTTATTGAACGTGTAATAGTAATATACCACTTAAAGTAGATATTGTTTCACTGAGTTATTCTAATAGAAGCCTGTTAAAGTCCCAGTGCAGGGCGAACCCTGACTTAAAAAAAGGGTGTACCAAGTCCAGTAGAATGTGCCCTAACCTCTTTTCATTCAGAGAGAGCATGGGACATGGGCAGGTTGGTTCTCTGGCGATATACTCTTCACCAATATCGGTAATTGGACACACTACTGGTTCTTCATTTTTAATCGTTAGTATTAACTCTGAGTTTCATGATTCTAGAACAATCTATTTTTTTTTTCATACAAACTTTACCCCCCTTTTGCAAAACTTTTCCATAATTTTTATAGCCTAAATGTTATTCTGAATTTATTTACATAGATTTGTGAACATTTCATCAAAACCCGTTCAGTAGTTTTTACGTGATGCGCGGTCAAACAAACAAACAGATAAAAAAAAACAAAAAGAAAAAAAAATGGTTTTAATATGTTCAGTTACTTAGTTTTAGTCACCCTGGTCGGTTTTTTTATTTAAATCTTCAATGTACAGATTTTTTGGTCTCAACGATTTTATTATACAAGTTTTCACTGTAAGGATTTTACTTTAAACACCTCCACGACCCTCGTACTATTCAATCCATCACACAGCACAAAGTTTGAAGTGCGTTCCATTGAGTTCTACCACAAAAAATAAGCTTTCACCCCAAAAAAGAAATTCGTTTCTCAGCAATATTTTTTGCGTAAAGTTACTTAGTTTGATGTACCTACAAAATGCTTGGTTGACGGCTCTGTGATGAGGTGGTTTACACCCTGTATAGTTTATAATTAAAACATGTGGATACATGTTTTAATTATAAACTATACAGGGTGTTATTACCTACATGATCCGTGTCAGCACGCCATTTTATCAAAGCTCAAAGAATGACGTGCCTAATATTAGTATATAAATGATAAGGTGACACGCAAACATAACGGGCAAACGTTGTAATTATAAAGCTATCGTAAAACACCAATTAATTTTGATAGGCTTTGTATAAGGGGGAGCATGCACTTTGTAAGTTATGATCAAAATGGCTGATTTATAATGCCACTTTAATGGGACAAAGTAAGGTGGTGCGGTCAATTCGAGACAAAAATTTAAAACAAGTTTTGTTTTATCCACTACAAAACAAGACTTATTTTCCATTTTTTCTGTTTGTCTGTCTGTCTGCCTGTTTGTCTCGACTAATTTCCGAAACTTTGGGACCGATTTTGATGGGACTTTTACTGGCAGCTAATTAATTTTATAGGATTTAACTACGGCTGCTTTTATTTTAGAATATAATTAAAATCACGAGGATTTTAATTGTATTCCAAAATAAAAATAATTGTTAATAAATTCTTTATAATAACTTCACGGGCGTTAGCTAATTACATAATTATACTACATATAAACGAAATACACTTCTGGACACATCTTTTGGCCCACCTTGTATTTTCAGTTTCGTTTGGTCTTAGCAAAAATTTTATATTAGGTCGAGCAAAAAGTTTTTATGCAGTTTTGAACCTGGCACATTCACAATTTCATTCAATAGTCTTTTTTTGAATTTCGAACACAGAATTTAAAGAAACAAAAAACAATTTGAAGCCTGTTTGTTGATATCAAACAATCGAATACTAAGAAAACTTGGTTTTATTGGTTTACTTGGATTTCATTCTTG
Source organism: Xestia c-nigrum (assembly GCA_916618015.1). Lineage (NCBI taxonomy): Eukaryota > Metazoa > Arthropoda > Insecta > Lepidoptera > Noctuidae > Xestia > Xestia c-nigrum. The sequence goes on along the minus strand of OU745245.1, from coordinate 2,233,162 downwards.
AAAAAGTGATTGATATCTTTGGTTTTGCAACAAACATTACTTATTCTTAACATTAAGGTGAGGTTCTATCAATAATCTATGGATACTTCACCTGAAGTCACCGCCCAAGCTGTGGCACTTATTCAGGCCGGACACAGCCAAAGAAACGTGAGTGCTCAACTTAATTTAAGTCGATCTGCGGTCCGAAATGTTTATCCGAGGTACCTAGAGACTGGCGGCTTTGTTCGTCGCCAAGGAAGGCCACGATCTCGGGTCACAACTGAAAAGCAGGATCGATTCATCGTGACGACCACCTTACCTCCATTGAGATACAAAACCAACGACTTTTCTTTACTTCGCGACTTCCACGGAGTATCTGTGAGCGCTCGAACTGTTCGGAGAAGGTTAAAAGAACGCGATATGGTACCACACAAGCCAGCTAATGGGCCCAAACTAACGCGAGCCCACCGAACAGCGCGCCTTCATTTCGCACGCAGTCATTTAAATTGGACACAGCAAGATTGGAGCCGTGTACTCTTTTCTGATGAGTCTAAAATTGAGTTACATGGCAATGATGCAAGGAAGAAGGTCTACCGATGTAAGGGAGAGCGTTTCGCACAATGCTGCTTTGAAGAGAGGGTTGCTTATGGCGGTGGCTCATGGACTGTCTGGAGCGGTATATCCGCGAGCGGCAAAACTCAACTTGAGGTTGTTACAGGACCACGGCTGCCAACATTAAACGCTGAAAGGTACATTCGTGAGTGCTTAGAACCTCACGTGATACCATACGCGGACTATGTGGGGGCCCACATAGTCCTTTTTATGCATAATAATGCAAGAGCCCATCCGGCCGGCATCGTCAGGGAATATCTTCGAGATGTGAACATCACAGTTATGGACTGGCCAGCCAGAAGCCCAGACATGAACCCCATTGAGCACATGTGGGACAAGCTAAAAAGACGTGTTAGGGCTCGTCAGCCAGTTGCCCAGACGACGCAGGAGTTGAAAACTGCCATAGAAGAGGATTGAGATGAAGGAGGAGGGATGATGATGGAGATGATCCCTCAAAATTTCATAGAGCGGTTGATAAACTCTATGCCTAATCGTATGAGAGCTGTGGTAGATGCCCATGGAGGCAACACGCGTTACTAAATTAAACCTTTATTTGAACAAACATGTTTTTTATTCAAAAATCAATTGCCTTTAACAAGGCGCATATCCGACTTGTTAGGCGTAGCTCCATGTCGTATGGTATTCTGAATTCAAATTTAAAACAATACGATAGAAAAAGATGGTAAAATGTATCAGGTGTAAAACTGCATCAACAGTTTTTGTTCAATCTAGCAATCATATTTCGGTAGGGGCCATCATAACCTAAACTCTAAGGTGGGCCAATAGATGTGTCCAGAAGTGTGGTATAATTCAGTACATTTATCAGACTCTTTACAATATACCTACGTGCATTATAAAATGCTGGCTGCAAATAATGTTAAAAACAAATCCTAAAATAAAAGGTTTCAAAAATTTCCGATTTGTTTTCTATTTTCGTTTTTCTTTTGTTTTTTTTTTCAGAATTTCATTCTGTTCCACAAAATGGATTACTCTGCAATAAAGTGGCTATCAAAATCAAATATTACATAAAATAATCCCGAAATCCTAACCCAGTTTAGATTCGTTTTCCGAACTAAAAAAAAACGTTTTAACTTTAAATGGAATGTCAAATGCTACATATCAAAGGTGTTTCACGGTTCGCGAGTCACACGTCGAACCTACCCCACTAGCTTGTAACCTGAACCTTGTCACACCAACAACAAGGATCATTTTCGCACTGAAACTTACCTTTTAATACGTTTGAAATAACTTTTTTGGTAATAAAGTGGAAAAAACGAAACGGTTTCGCGCGTTCTGCAAATTGTTTGACAGTGGTTGTAACTGGACGATTGCATTTAATTATTGCTTCATTTGGTTTGTTGTTTGTAAAATTCTGTCAGTAATTGGCAAGCCGTGTGAATTGTCGCAATCAGCTGATATTCAGTAGGTGTTTGTAGGTTTTATCAGCTGGGTCTATTACTGAAACGATGTACTTTTATGTAAGAAAGATACTAGAAAAATGCTTTACATCTACGCAACTACACTAATAGTATAAAGAGGAAAAAATTGTTTTTTTATGTGTGTATGTTTGTAATCATCATCATCATCATCATCAGCCTATTAATGTTCCCACTGCTGGGACACAGGCCTCCTCTCTATGAGGAGCTAATGGGCCATAATGGTAATGGGCTATAATTTATTTATTTATTTATTTATTTAAACTTTATGCACTTAATGTACAAAGGCGGACTTAATGCCTTGGGCATTTTCTACCAGTCTACCTTAGGGTGATGCAGAGATTAAACTGTAGGTGCAAGAGTAAAGAAAATTATGAAGACTATAATATAACAATAAATACATATATACATACATACAATAAATTATAAAAAGTGAGGAAAGATAAAAACAATTAAAAAAAAAAAAATGTTGATGAAGAAAACAAACCAATTAAATGTGGGATAAGTCTGCCAACTTTTTATGTAAGTGCTCGCGAGCTTTCATTTTGAATGTGAGCCGACTGGTTGCCATCCTGATATTCAAAGGGAGCGCATTCCAAAGAAAAACCGCCTGTACAGGAAAGGAAGATTTGAGAACACCCGAACGGTGAGTAGGACATCGTAGAAGGCGATTATTGGAAGAACGAAGATCCTTGCTGTGCGCAGAGCATAAATACTGGAAGTGAGAAGTCAGATAAGAAGGAGAAGTGGGTTTGTCTAGAAGAGAAAACAAAGTTGTCAAAGCCCTTAACGCTCTGCGCTGCCTGATGGGTAACCATTTTAAGCGCAACCGATGTGCGGACACATGATCATACTTACGGAGATTAAATACGAATCGAATGCAGTTATTTAGAAGTCGGTCTAGTTTATTGAGGAGATCTGCATTCAGGTCGTAGTAACACACATCACCATAGTCTAGTATGGGAAAGATTAGGGACTGTACCAGCATTACCTTTATGTGGGATGGGAGAATGTTTTTCAAACGATAGAGCGACCGCAACGTCCCGGTGACTCTCTTGCTCACAATCGCGACCTGCTTACGCCAGTCAAGGCAAGTGTCAACATACAAACCCAGATCCTTAACGTCAGAGCTGAACGGAATCACTGTGCCGTCAAAGGTAACCGGTAGCACCGTTAAACCATCCAGCCTCCTCAAGCTATGGGGGCTCCCTACTATGATAGCCTGGCACTTGGTTGGGTTAACGGCTACCCCGAAGCGATCTGACCAGTTTTTCACCACAGCTAGATTCCGGTTCAGCCCTTCAATCGCATCCGATAAGTTGTCAACACTTGCCTGACTGTAGAGCTGCAAGTCATCAGCGTAAAGATGATACGCACACTGAAGCTCGGTAGTAATAAGATCTATAAAAATAGAGAACAAAAGTGGAGATAAGATACCGCCTTGAGGGACGCCAGCATCAAGATTACACCAGTTGGAAGAAGAGTCTCCCGCAAGAACCGACTGCTGCCGCCCCCGAAGATAGGAAGAAAACCAATGCACAACCTCTGGAGAGACCATAAGATAGGAGGGGACGGATAATAGGATTTCGTGACTGACGGTATTGAAAGCATTAGAAAAATCTATCAGCACTAAAACGGAAACTTTAGTGTTTTCCATTCCCCGCCTTATATCGTCAGTCACTTTGAGGAGAGCTGAAACGGTACTGTGGCCGGGCCTGAACCCGGATTGGAAAGGACTAATGAGGGAGTTATGGTGAATAAAGTGGGAGAACTGTTTATGGACACAGGCCTCGAGCACTTTTGATAAAAAGGGAAGGACGGAAATCGGACGATAGTGACTGGGAAGGGTGGGATTAGGAGTTTTAGGCAGTGGTCGCACTTGGGCCTTCCGCCAGAGCGAAGGGAAGTCACCGGAGTATAGGGAGAAGTTAACGATATGGGAGATTGCAGGAAGGAGCTGTTCAAGGGCCATCACTATCATGTGACGACTGATGTTATCACAGCCCACGGCTTTGGATTTATTGGAGAGGATTATCTTCTTGATCTCTCCAGGGTCGACTGGGGTGAAGGAAAAAGGGGTAATATTGGGTCGCGTCAGACTAGCAAGATAGTCAATAGTTTGACATTTGGTTTGACTATCAAGAGTGGGAACAGAGGCGAAATGGCGATTGAGATCGTCCAAACCAAATGTATTGGGAAGGTCTGAATGCCGCGATCTGCCGATACCTAGAGTTCCAAGGAACTTCCAAATATCAGCAGGAGAAGAAGAAGTGATATTATCAAGAATGTGGCGGCGTTTAGCGTTACGTATCATCTGATTACAACGATTGCGAGCAGTTTTGAAGAGGGCCCTATTATCCTCCGACCTATCCTTCTTAAACTTACGAAACGCGCGGTCCCGTCGTCGCATAGCCATTTGAACTCCCACATTCATCCATGGCGCAGGCGGGCGCTTCAGCTTGACTTTCCTGATAGGAGCGTGGGTGTCATACAACTTGACTACGGCATAATTTAAATCCATCACGGGCCCAGTGCGGATTGGTAAATGTTATTGTGTTGTGCTGTCCATTAATTAATAAAGGACTATTCTATTCTATTCTATTCTACATCTCTTCGAATTTATGGTTCTAGACCATGCCGATTTCCCCACAATGTTTTCCTTCACCGTTTTGAGAGCAGCGGTGATGAAATAAATTACACAAAGTAATGCGCCTGTCTCGAACCTACGACTCACTAAACGTAAGTCGGGGCCGCCACCACTGGGCCACCGCCCTGTTCATGTTTGTAATGAAAACTCAAAAACTACTATGCCGATTTCAAAAATTCTTTCCCCATTAGAAATCTACATTCACTCTGAGTAACATAGGCTACATTTCATCCCCGTACTCCCACTGGAGAGGAGGCCGTGTCCCAGCAGTGGGAACATTATAGGCCGATGATGATGATGATGATGACTCCCACTGGAACGGGAACTACGTGGGTGTAACTGTGACGTCCGCTAGTAAGTAATAAACAAGCTAGATTAGAACATAGAAACACACAAAAACACATACATACAAACAACATACATCAATAACATACATTTATACATAAAACTGAACACGAATGTGTCAAATCGTCGCATTATCAACTTACGATGTTTCGTTAGGGAAATTCTCCATCGAAGCACCTCCCTGAAAGCACCAGCATGAGGAAGATAAGCATTATTCAATCAATCAAAAACTTGATTTCGAACAAGAATCCATATGGGTTAGTAGCAAGTACTTAGGAGCTATGTTACCACAATAAGAATAAAAAACAATTCAAAACAACATCACGCAACAGCCCAATTAGACAGTCCAAATTAGTTCATTACTTTAACCTAATTTAATATACTTAATCAAATTAATTTAATCAATTTAATTAATTTCAATACATTCAATTAAATCTAAATTTAATTTACTTTTAACCAAACTACTAGAGGAAACAAAAAAAACAAACACAGAAATATTCTTAAAAACACCATCTTGTATAGAGGTCATCTATTAGTTGCAGCTCATTGCTCACAAATAACATCTTCCCTTCTGCAGGTCTCAAATTAAACTTATAACCTCTCTCACCACTATCGGGTAAAACCGTTACATAATTCGATGTAACAAATTCAGATATTCCAAGGACTATTCACAAAGGGAAACGGTAAGTGGTTCACCGAGACACTGTACAGTAACTTTAAATTCAACCCTGACTTTACTGCTGTAAAGCAGGATTTGCCTTGACAAAGTATATTTACCCAAGGTTTGTCCATTTTCATCTCATCTAGTATATTACACGAGAAATGCACTGTAAAAATCGATTTGGAATATCTCAGCTCCTAATTTAAGAGTAAATTGAATTTGATGTATGGTACGAGCAACTTCGATAGTCGCCGTACAGTTTTTGGTAAAATCTATAAGTTTTTATTCATCGTGTGGTTCGTTTCTAACCTAATGTCAGAGTTTAATGTCGCCCATGTGCCTCTGACTTAGCTTTACATGTCGTCGACAAATATCTCTCTGGCATTCTGGTATCGTCACGATGTTTTCCTTCAGTGAAACAAGTGGTAATTTAATGATATTGTTACGAGCTGGGTATGAGATAAATTAATTACTACCGATTAAACAACAAAATAAAGAAGAACGGTCACGTCCCATATAAAAAAAACCCAGATCCGACAGAAAAGTGACATATCTCAGTTTTTTTGTTATTATTTATATAATCATATTATATAGTTTTTATATTCAAAATCAATGGCTAACACCAAAATATTGCCTTATGTTTTTGTTCAGGGTTTACACTAAAAAAATACAAAATGCCTACTTATCTACACAATTCGTAATGTATGTAACTAAATGACGATAAATAGTTATGGGATGTATCCAGGAGACCTGGAGATACAGCTGTATTATATAATTTTTGAACTTCTAGTACAATATTCAACATAGGAATTTTATTTTTTAAGGTGGTTTAAAATCATCTAATGACATCTCTCGCCCTTGGGTGGAGCGAGAGGGCGTGTCAGACTCTTACTGACAAAAAAATAAAAAAAAACCACCTGAGCCGTAGTAGGTATGCACACAGTACGTGACCGTTTTTATACATACACACAAATAACTTCCTATACGAACATTATTATTATTAACTTTTTAATACATCCCATAACTACTTACTTTTCTTCGTAATTTAGTTACATATATTTACGAATTGTGTAGATACGTAGGCATTTTGTACTTTTTTAGTGTAAAGCCTGAACAAAAACATAAGGCAATATTTTGGTGTTAGCCATTGATTTCGAATATAAAAACTATATAATATGATTATATAAATAATAACAAAAAAACTGAGGTATGTTACTTTTCTGTCGGGTCTGGGTTTTTTTTGCCTGTTCTTCTTTATTAATCACAAAACAATCAGAACTTAATCACAAATACACAGTTCATTATTCGCTTAGATATCGTACTTCTAGTTCACTTCGAATTGCTTCGTTGTGTAGCCAAAATCAGACTACCGCACAGTGGGCCCATATTGAAGAATAGTGGACATAGGCAACAAAGTTCCAATATCGATGTGATTTTTTTATATGATGTGTTATGATATTTCTGACAACTTTTACTCGTTTGAAATTTTTTCTAAAGTTGATAGTTAGTCTGATAAAAAAATAATTCGATTTTTTTGTATTTATTTTTTTAATTGTACGAATATGTTTAGTGTGTGGCGTGAGTATTAGTGTGCGTCCACGCACACTAATATTCGCTCCGAACGAATCGAAGTCAAGGAGGCCTCGCACAAATATCCGCGCCGAACGCGGCCAAAGGTTCGACTGCGCCGAGAGATTGGAATCACTCATTTTTTAAAACAATGAAGAAGTAGTACTCTAACGTTGCGCTGCCGTACGCAACTGATAGCCGCACCGAATCTGCTGACGTCATCCGAATTTGTCTAGGATTTTGAGGGTTTTGCTTGGTTCGGACGATTCGACGCGGATAACAAAAAAAAAATACAAATATGTTTAATTTCAATAAAACACGTTATACATTATACAGTTGGTGGCGTCTCGTTTTAAGCATATAGATGCCTGTGCCAGGAGGCCCCGCTCCTTTATATCTTACTATTAGTGTAACATGTTATTAAACAAAAGTTAAAGTTAAAAAAAGTTAAACGTTTTTTTATTTAGTCTGTTGGTGTGTGTGAATATGCGTGCGTGCGTGAGTGTTTACGAGTGTGTGTATGTATGAGAGGTTTGGGTTTGGGGTTTCTTTGTTTTTGTTTTGGGTTCAGGTTTTATAGGATTTCATACAAGTAATTCTAAGATTCGATTCCTTCGGTGCAGTCGATTATTTCGAGCAAATAAGTGCGCAGTATAAAATCCAGTGTTTTTTCACTGTTATGCTATTTTCTCGGTCCAACAGTAATTTTATTTACGGTAATTGGTAGTGTTCTCATTAGCAGTATTACGGTTTTTGTGGAGTACTGTGATAACTTTGGCGCTGTTTTTTTTCTGTAAAGTTAGTTCATTGGAGTATGGCATTGTGAAGAAGATTTTAATTTGATTTACTTTAAATATAACTGCTCTATTGTATTAGGTACCTAAACCTGTAATAATAGTTGTATGTGTTGTTAAAATAAATAAATAAATAATTAGTGTGCTCGATGATAAAAATTATGTTCACTCTGAATTGTACTGCATTTTTATGTGTTAAAAATTATGTTGTAGTGCGAACTTGAACGGGCAGTCTCACCAGTTTCTTCTAAACCAATACTTCTCTATTAGTTGTCATAAAAGTATTCACCCCTTTCAACCCATGTAACAAACGAGGATACGCCCGACACTACATTTTCATATTCAACGCGCGAATTGAAACACACAATTTGTTATAAGTTTGATTAAAAAAAACTAACTTTTCACACTGGTCATGTCCGAATATTTCGCCGGCATTTTGTAAAACAGAGTTGTTTTAATATTGCCGTCTGTTTGTGTGCATAGTTTCGTGTTTGGCATTTTTATTAACGTTCTGGTATTGGTGTCATGTTTGAAAATGTATCTTGTTATTTATAAGCCTTGTTGATTTACCTCGTACTTATATCTATGTTTGAAATTTTTATCACATGCACGCGCTCAGCTTCTTAATTAAAAACATTTTAATTAATACAATTTTCCCAGTTTATTTAAAAGCAACCGGTTGTGTAAGAGTTGATCTCGCTTGTGAGGGGTTCTGTCTGCCATATTTTAGTAAAATATAAATATAAATTTAACATCTGATAGTAAGTACAGTGCCGACCAAAAGTCCATAGGCAATCTCACAAAGCAATAGCTTGACGTTTAGTTTGACTTACGACCTTCTACTTTCAACAAAATAGATATTGTCAGCAACTAGTTGTAGTTCATAATTTCAATGCCAATATCTAAGACATGATGGCCTAGCGGTTGGGCCCGTCCAGAATTAAGTGTGAATCAGTAAGCCGTGAGTTCAAATCCCGCACAGTTACTTTTAGACTTTTTGTAAGTTTTTACTCTACAGAAATATTATATTCTTTAACTTGTTTGCTTTGTTCACACATTTCGTAAAGTTAGGGAGGTAGATAGAAAAATAAGTCAAGAATTTAGTTAGATTTCTGTGAGGTAGACATGAGTTTTATGAATATTTTAACTTGATCGGAATGAACTTTGTCGTTTGGTTGTAGTCATACAGAATACACTATATAATGTGGTAGTTGATGGTCAGTGACGTGTGGTTTAATAGATAGCAGTATTGTTGTTGGTGTGATTCTTAAAATGCGGGCAAATATTAATATTATGGCGAGGGCGACTATTATCGCGCTGCATAAAAGTGGTTTTAATAGAACTGAATGTGAGTATTATAATTATTTATGAATTGTAACTGAAACATTAAAAATTTAAATCGAATGGGTATTATAAATTGTTCATTTATTTGGTGACCTGTGGTTTACATAATTCATTGTTATTTTTTCAATCTATCATGCAAGATAAATAATTAGTGTTTATTATTGGATTTATAAATGCAGAGTGAATTGTGAAGGGTTGATTTATAGCATCTGTATTACAGCTGCCTAACATCATTTTTGTTTTGTTTTAGAGAAATGCAGTAAGTCTCTGGATCATAAGGTATGAGGAAGAGGGGAGCTTTGCAAGTAGACAGCGAAGTGGAAGGTCGTCGCTTATTAGCGAAGCGCAGCGACAACATATCGTGGGCGAGTATGAAACCAATGGTTTCACACCTACGACACACTCGGAGTCACCGCAAACTGTTCGCCGTGCCCTCCACGCTGAAGGCTTGCATCACAGAAGATCAGCTAAAATGCCTTTCTTGACAGAAAGACATAAAGAAGAACGATTACGTTTCGCACGGGAATATTTAGACTTTGACTGGATTACTACCATTTTTTCTGATGAAAAGACTTTTAAATCAAGTCAAAAGGGTAGACTTCATTTATGGCGCAAGGATAACACTCGCTGGTCCGATAGAAATGTAATCCCTAATACAGACTCAGGACTCGAATTATGGGTGAATGAGTGCCCCCATAGAAAATCTATGGGGTTTAATAGTGCAAAGGTGGGATACACGGGATGAGAGGTGTATAACACAATTAACAACCCATTGCATAAAAGTGTGGGAATATTTAAGAAGAACCGAAATATGTTAAAACATTGTGGGGTCCATACGCATACGTCTACTTGACTGCATTGAAAATAATGGGGGTTATACAAAATATTAATCCCTAATGTTCTAGTTTTAATTAGACGTGTTACAAAATGTTTAGTGATATTAATAATTCCTAAATTGAGGTTTAGTTTCAATCTTCTTTTCTTCGGGAAAATGAACACTTAAACTAAAACCTCAATATGAGTTACATTTATTGTGACGTCATATAAAAATCATGTTCACGAAGTCTAAATTATGTATTAGTTTTCAGTAAGCTCTGTTGAATACCGATAGATAGAAGTGGGTATCAACAATTATATTAGTGTGATTAGAATATCCTTGTTATGTTAATAAAAAAATACTTCAAAGTGGGTATACAGATACACAAAAAAATCTTATGAACGGTTAGAAGAGAACTTCTTATATCTAGGTAGGAATGTGACGTTACAAATCTTATTCAAGTTGTTAATTATATGAATAAATGAAACGAATAAAACAATTTTTGTTATCTGTTAGCACGACTTTTTTTTCCACCGAAAAAACACCGAAAAAATATTACACAATCACATAAATAGTTATGATGGGTTATTAACTTATATTTGGATCCTTATAAAAATAAATAATGAGCATGAACCCATTTAAAAATAAATACCTAAGTAAATAGTTTTTGCATAAAATACAAATATTAATTAAAGTGGTTACAAAAAAGAAAATGAAAAACCCATATTATAAAAACGGGATTTGATCTCAAGACTCGTTGATCGTGAACCCACTGCTTAACCTAAACAGCTATCAACGCCTGGTAAATATGGTCGAAGTTTAGCTATCCAATGCAAATACGATCATGGGTTTGCTACGTGTATAATAAAAGAGACGGTAATATATTTCTTTATGTTTCGTGGAGAGCGACGCGACAAACTTGCGACAGTAGGCGACTCTGTGGCTGTGGTGTGCGTAGGTACTGTATTGAGACAGCTTACACATACAGCCGCACGGACGCTCGCCCGTGCGTTCATGGCAATACGATCCTTAGGGTGCCTGTGCACTTATGAACGCTTACTGTACATAAAGTTGAAGTTTCGTTGTTCAGATTGTAGTACATTATAAAACATATGAAGACGGGTATTTATCGCGAATTTACCTTTAATTTAATCACGACGTTTGTACCGGATTGCATCAGCCGTGGTTGCGGGGAGACTGAAGTATTGGAGGTACCGCGACAGCAAAGTGAAGGCGTTTATTCAACCGCCCTCACTCATCTTCATAAATGTTAATTAGGGCCGGTTCAATACTTCAGTCTCCCCGCGACCACGGCTGGTGCAATCCGGTCGAAACGTCGGGATTAAATTAAAGGTAAATTCGCGATTAATACCCGTCTTCATCGTGCTTCGTCGTGCTTCTATGGACAGTTGTACACGTCAACCAGCTAACCTATTGTCGACCTAGCAAACGACCCAAGAGCTAGACTAACCCGACACTATACCGAAGACATCCCGGACGTCAGCCTGTACGAGATTAGGATGGCTCTGAAACAACTCAAAAACAACAAGGCACCGGGGGATGACGGAATTACTGCCGAACTCCTGAAGGCGGGTGGAAAACCGGTACTTAAGGCCCTTCAGAAGCTGTTCAATTCCGTCATACTCGAGGGGAAAACGCCACAGGCATGGTGCAGGGTTGTGGTGGTGCTCTTCTTCAAGAAGGGTGACAATGCCCGGTTGAAGAATAACAGGCCCATCTCACTTCTAAGCCATGTTTACAAGTTGTTTTCAAGAGTCATCGCGAATCGTCTCGCGCGCAGGTTTGACGATTTCCAGCCACCCGAACAAGCCGGTTTCCGAAAAGGTTTTAGCACCGTGGACCACATACATACGCTTCGGTAGGTTATACAGAAGACCGAAGAGTATAACTTGCCTCTCTGCTTAGCGTTTGTGGACTACGAAAAAGCCTTTGATTCGATCGAAACCTGGGCTGTACTGCAGTCTCTCCAACGGTGCCAAATTGACTATCGGTACAGTCACGTCTAATAATATGTAAACACTTAAGAATTTTTTTAATTGTGTTTCTCCAAATGTACTTTTTAAAATTTAATGTTATTACGTACATTGTATTCTGGAACTCATATTTTTTATGAAAAAGATCGAATTTCCTAGTTACAATCGTTATTTCTCGCGAAAATAGCTATAATATTAAGGAAAGTGTATACATATTATTAGACGTGACTGTACATCGAGGTGTTGAAGTGTTTGTACAAAAACGCCACCATGTCAGTCCGACTTCAGGACCAAGCCTCGGAACCTATCCTTCTGCAGCGAGGTGTAAGACAGGGAGACGTCATATCTCCGAAGCTGTTCACCGCTGCACTGGAGGATGTATTCAAGGTTCTGGACTGGAGAGGGCTAGGCATCAACGTCAATGGCGAGTACATCACTCACCTTCGGTTTGCCGACGATATTGTGGTCATGGCTGAGACCATGGAGGACCTCAGTACAATGCTCGATGACCTCAGTAGAGCCTCCAAAAGAGTGGGTCTAAAAATGAACATGGACAAGACGAAGGTCATGTTGAATGCCCATGTCACACCCATTCCTATCAAGATCGGAGACTCTACACTCGAAATTGTAGACGATTATGTATACCTAGGACAGGTCCAGTTAGGTAGGTCTAACTTCGAGAAAGAGGTCAATCGTCGAATCCGACTCGGCTGGGCAGCGTTCGGGAAGCTGCGCGGTATCTTCTCGTCCAACTTACCGCAGTGTCTCAAGACGAAAGTCTATGACCAGTGTGTGTTGCCAGTGATTACATACGGGACCGAAACGTGGTCGCTCACAATGGGCCTTATCAAAAGGCTTAAAGTCACCCAAAGGGCAATGGAGAGGGCTATGCTCGGAGTTTCCTTGCGTGATCGAATCAGAAATGAAGACATCCGCAAGAGAACCAAGGTCACCGACGTAGCCCGAAGAATTGCTAAACTTAAGTGGCAGTGGGCAGGGCACATTGCTCGCAGAACGGATGGCCGATGGGGCCGAAAAGTTCTGGAGTGGCGACCGCGAACCGGAAGACGATGCGTTGGAAGACCTCCCACTAGGTGGACCGATGACCTGGTGAAGGTTGCGGGAATCCGGTGGATGCGAGTAGCAAGGGACCGGTCAATGTGGCGACACTTGGGGGAGGCCTATGTCCAGCAGTGGACGTCTTTCGGCTGAGATGACCCGTCTTCATATGTTTTATAATGTGTTCTGATCGTGAAAGTTTAAAAAAGGCACGTATTTCCTCATTTATTATCATAATTTCAGCTGAAAGACGTCCACTGCTGGACATGGCCTCTCCCAAGTGTCGCCACATTGACCGGTCCCGTGCGACTTGCATCCAGCGGATTCCCGCAGTTCTCACCAGATCATCTTTCCATCTAGTAGGCGGCCTTTCAACACAACGTCTTCCGTTTTTCGGTCCAGAACTTTCGGCTTTTGTAGTATTTGTGAGTATGTATTAGAGCGTTTGTTTGAATACATGTATATGATCTATTAATAAAATTGACACGTGGTATTCTTGTATAACACTTGTAAAACGAATAAACTTGCACCTGTAAATTCTTGACAGGCCTAGCCGTCTAGCTGTTACCTCTAAATTATTTCGGATACAGTTGTGCGGAATCCTAGAAAGACCCACCGAACTCCGTTTAAACTTATTTAGCCTCAGTTTCACGTTTCAATGAGGCAGAGGCGAGAGATTTTACAAAAACATTTTTTCAATGCAAAAAGTTACTATATTTGTGTAAGCTTTCCCTTCTTAACTTAAATGTATGGAATTGTAAGGTAAGCGCTTTTATAAGTATTCTATGTTTTTTTTTTTAATTTGCAAAATGTGTTCCTGTTTCCGAAGATGAACTTTTGGTCTAATGCTGGTTATGAAGGTTCCGTATTCGAACAGCAGGTCGCGACCACTGACTGAGGGGCCACTGACTACCTGTAACGACTGTGCACACCCAACCCACTGACCTGCACTACCCAATCGCTTGCGACTACTCGACCAACAAAACAGTCACAGTTAGTAAGGGTAATACTAAAGCATGGGTTACTAGTTGTGGCGTTTGGGTCATTGACTACTTGTCAAGACTGTCAAAGACCTACAAATAGCAGCCGGGACCAACCGCTTAACTTACTTTTTGAGGCACGGAGGAAACTCATACCGAGTAAAAAAATAACGGCCACCGATCCACGATCAACCTTGGCAACCGCTGTTTAACTTTGAAGATTGTCCCGTGCGGCTCCTATTATATAATACGTCTTCCTACCAGTTGCGAGGGGTTCATAAAACTCGAAACCTATCGGCTTCCCTCCGGAACAATCACTGTACTGGAGTCTACTATTGCTAAAAGTAAAACATTAGGTAATTCAGTTAGGACGTGATTGCCCAAACATTACTAAAACTACTAAAATATCTTTCGAAAACAGGCAAGAAAGAGAAATCGATCGCCGAGTCGAAAATGCCTGGAAAAGCTACTGGTCCATGAAGACGCTAATGAAGGGTGATCTTCCAATCTTCCTGAAACGAAAACTCATTGACACGTGCATCCTGCCCGTCCTAACCTACGGTGCTCAGACCTGGTCGCTCACCGAGTCTCAGAAGCTCCACCTTAGAGTTTGCCAGAAGCAATAGAACGTAGCATTTTGGGTGTCAAAACACAAGATAGGGTTCGAAACACCACGCTGCGTTCCAAAACGGTCATAATGGACGTTGGCATGAAGGCTGCTAGGCTAAAATGGGATTGGGCGGGTCACGTCAGTCGCATTCGTGATGACCGCTGGGCAAAGGTCTCCACACGATGGTTGCCGGAAGAAGGACAGCGCCGCCGAGGCCGACCCAGAAAAAGGTGGCGAGACGATTTGGACGCGCATCACGAGGGTTGGTTCGAGGCGGCACTGGAAATGAGCACATGGAAGGAATTGGGGGAGGCCTTTGCCCAGCAGTGGGACAGTACAGGCCAAATAAAATTAAAATATGCACCGGACCGGCTTACCTGTTACAAAAATTTACTTATCGCTACTGCTGCCTCACTGCGTATAATAAGAGTATGATAAACAAATCAGACAACAAGATTAACAAGCTTCGCGTGCTGACAAGACATGCCTGTAAAAATCAGAGGGTATTCAAACCAATGCCTGCAAAAGGAAGGCTGCTTAATCAAGTGTCAATCACCGATGAATACAGTTCAGTGCTGCGCCTTTGAGCTTGTAGCTCGCGTTTTGTATCACAGGTGGCGCTCGCTATCACCATTCACAGTTCATTAGACACGATAGAATATACAAACTAGAATATTCTAGTAGGAGCCCCTTATCTTGTCTAAGTATACGTTGGCGTGGGAAGGGTTGTGGCTAAGCAAAAAATCTCAAAACTTAAAACATTTAGTTCAATTAGACCATTACGGCACTTTTGAATGTCAAAAATACAAAAAAAAAGCAAAGCTACAGTCACAAGGCATAATAACTTGAGAAAGTTCTGTAGTTGCCTATTCCCTAGCGTAGATCTCTATGGAGAAGAACGGGTAAGAAACTCCATGGACTTCGATGATTTCAGACATCAGCAAGACATTTAAGCGAGCATGACATTCTC
This sequence comes from Xestia c-nigrum, assembly GCA_916618015.1. Classification (NCBI taxonomy): domain Eukaryota; kingdom Metazoa; phylum Arthropoda; class Insecta; order Lepidoptera; family Noctuidae; genus Xestia; species Xestia c-nigrum. The sequence continues at coordinate 2,217,345 of OU745245.1, read as the reverse complement.
TCAGCCACTAACGCATATTCAAGTCAATGAAAGATAACTAAATGCAAATGGTAGCTTTACAGTACAAGGTACTCACACATGTGCTATGCAATTATACAATACTAAGAGATGGAATCTATACAATGCAAGAATATTTTTACAATCTTCTGCAGCCACCACAATAATATTGTCCAATAAGTTTGCACCTATGGTTGCGGAGCAGGACCAGCATTTAGCCCAGCATTTTTATCCTCAATGTAATCTCCCAGTTTATAATATACTTGCCTACATAGTGTGCGTATTACACAAGATTTAAATTTCGTTCATTCAGTTGTAGAATGTGGGGAGGTATTTTATAGTAACATTTTAAACAGTACCCCATGAAAGATGAATCTACTTTAGCAAGCCTGAAACCTGGCTGAACTAGTTGGTCCCTATTTCTCGTATCGTGGTGTCTGTCACCTCTTTTACTGAATAAATGCAGATTTTTCCTAACGTACATGATGTTTTCATATATGTATTGACAAGGTACTGTCATGAAATTAATTTCCTTAAACAGTTCTCTTAGAGAATCGCGTCTACGTAATTCATAATATGGCTCTGATGGCTCTTTCCTGCAGAATAAAAATAGACTCGATGTTTGCAGCCCGCCCCCATAGTAAAATACCGTATGACATAATACTATGAAAATAACTAAAATAGACTATCCTCGCCGTATCAACATCAGTAAATTGACGGATTTTTCTAACAGCATACGCTGCTGAGCTCAGCCGGCCTGCAAGAGATGTTAAATGAGGACCCCATTGTAGCCTGTGGTCGAGCGTATATCCCAAGAAAACCATTTCATTGACAAATTCAAGTTTCTCTTGATTCAATACTATGTCACAATCACTACTTTTGACATTTGCTAAAGTAAATCTTATGCACTTAGTTTTATTCCCATTTAGTACGTAGTGAGTAGAAAATAATTAGATAATCGTGATCCTAGGTGCAGCTACCAGTCATCCCTCCACTTTCCTCATTTCCTGCCAATACCTATAGTAAACTATATTGTACTAGTCAAGCCTTTTCAATTGATACTCATAATGAAGGGATTGTGAAAAAAATGTAATTCTTTATTTTGTGGTGGCGGCCATCTTGGGTTTTAAATTTATCATACTGTACAAATTATTCTACTAGTCGAGCCTTTTCATTGGATACCCAAATTGAAAAAATATGTAATCCGCCGTTTTGTGGCCATCTTGGGCCGATTTTCATCAAACGAAGCTAAGAACACTCCCGACTAACTCCCTTAAAAAAAAAACAAAATCGGTTCATCCATTCGGGAGCTACGATGCCGCAGACAGACAGACAGACACACACACACACTGACGTGACTTATATCACCCCGTCGGTTTTGCTTCGGGTGTTATAAATTATAGCAGGCAGCTACATCAAGTTGGACTGGGTAAAGACCAAGATTGTTGAGTAAAGGCTAACCAGACGATGACTAATATCAGCGAATTTATTCAAAAAAAAGTTAGTCGAACTTATTGAAAGGGTTCGCCGAATCATGTACACACGGGTATCTTGGCACCCCTTAGTGTATATAGTTCATATTTTATCAATTTATCTACCCAAAGTGAACCTAGCATTAGCCTAGGTAGGGTTCGAGGTAATACAGAGTTTCACTAAACAGATTACACCCAAAGTATTTTCTAACGACCAGTAGGTAGCGTCAGGTCAGGTTGAGCTTCTTCGTAAGCCATTAGCTCATATTTTGGGCAAAACTATACATTATTGTAAGATATGAAGATGAAGATGTTGAAGTAAAATATTTGCTTTTTTTAACTTTTACGATCAGATCACTATATAACTATGAAAACGGGTATTTATCGCGAATTTACCTTTAATTTAAGCCTGTTCGACCGAATAGCACCAGCCGTGGTCGCGAGGAGACTGAAGTATTGGAGGTACCGCGATAGCAAAGCGAAGGCGTATTAGTCAACTACCCTCACTTGATCTCCTTAAATGTGAATTAGGGCCGGTTCACACTAGCACAGCACACTAATGTTCTTGTGATTATGACTTTTTCTTACACAATTATTGTACTTAATAAATAAATAAATATCGCTGGACATTAACACACAGCGCCATCTAGTGCCACACTAAGCAAGGCTTGTGTCATGGACACCAGATAGTTGATATACTACATATATACTTTTTTGTTTCTTATTACACACAAACATCCATGACTCGGAAACAAATGTCCATTCTCATCACCAGGACCCTATGAACGCAAGGCAGCTTCACTACCACTACGCCATTCGAGTCGTCAACTTCTGTCACTATCTCAATTTATTTATAACTTGTCTATACTTTCACCTCAACATTCATCTCATTTTTGGCTATTTCCTCTTTCAGACTGTCCATTCGCCATGTTTGGCTAAAATCATCGCTATGCTAAAGGAAATTATGCGGAACTTAAACTATGCCAAATATAATTATGCCAAATAAAATTCAATCAAATATAATGCACGCCATTGTTAATGCGGACATATAAACATTCGGCCATACAATAAAATGAAAGAAAGAAAAGAAAGAAAATAGATTTATTCATCGCAAGGTCATGACGTGCACACAATATTATTAAAGTAGGTAAATATTGTATATTTTGCACGCATTAAGACGAACACAAACATCAGAACCACATTATAATAATAAGTTTAATAATGGCAACCCCGTACGTCATCAGTTTATAACATCGCATCGCAATTTCTTATTTTAATTAAATACACGAAGGTCTATACAATATTTATCAAAAACATTTCAATTTTCTCCATTAACACATCAAACAATATATAGTTTAAAAAAAGCAAAAGAAAACCAGAAAGTGCAAATGAAAAATTATGGTATGCTACAGTGACGGATGTCAAAACCTGTCAAACCATTCAATCAAAATATGAAAATTACCGAAAAATATAAAAGGAATGCATGATGCGATAAAATAATGATCACGAGAGCTCCCCGCTACCGGTGGTTGTGTGCAGCGCATGAGATGGACTCAGTCCATGAACGAGAACGCCATGCGCGCATACTACGGGTCTACAGAGGGGGGAACTAACCTCACTGCGTACCGTGTTAGGATGCTGTCTCTGTTCCAGGATCTTGAACCAGCCGTCAACGTCTCGGCCCAACGACTGTCGGATCAGGTGCGGGTCTTTCAACGCAATCACATGTTGGATGACGCCGCGCTTGATAGGCTGCGCTCAGAGGTACTGAGCAATCGTATCATCTTGACTCCGGCACAAACCGCGGTGCAAGCGTCAGCTATTGATGCAACCCCACCGCGGTCCAATCCTGCTGTTGTAGAGGAAGATGGTAGGGTTGCCACGGTAAGTAGCCAGTGCAACGACCGATTGAGGAGCGCACTGGAGGATGCGCTTCGTGAGTATCGATCAACTCCTACCGAACTTAGGCCCCGCTTACCACGGTTACCCATGCATAAGAAAAATAGGGCGCTGGTGTGTGCCCTGGACTCGCAACTCAAGAATGTATTCGAGAGTATACACACTCGATCCTGTTTTGTGGGGCTGTTGCGGCATGTCGTTTAGCTAATGTCAAGTTCCCGAACTGTGACTTAGCTACTCGACCAAAACCTGCCGTACCAGTCTGGCAGCGCAGGATTGAGCGTCGTATCGACGGGGCCAGGGTACTCATCGGCAAACTATACTGCTTCAGGGAGGGCAATACACGACCACGCGTGATGCGCTTTGTGAGGCGGGCATTCTCGGGGACTGAAATCAGTCCTCAAGAATACATGTCCCGTGTCACAGAGCGCATCGACTTCCTGAAGCAGAAAGTTTATGCATGGGCGAGCCGTATTCGGCGGTATAAGCGACGGGTTGATCGGTATTCGCAGAATCGCATGTTCCAGTGTGACGAGAGGTGGGTATACAGAGCTTGGGAGCGACCTGACCAAAATGTGACAGACGTGTGCCACCCGGGTGATGCCGCTACGAGTTCCTTCTGGCGCAGCATCTGGTCGGTGCCCGTCTGTCATTCTGAGGCTGATTGGATGCGCGATGTCGAGCGAGTGTGTGAACCTATTCCAGAAATGGCACCAGTTGTAATCACATCGTTAGATATAGCCAGAGCAGTTCGTCCGTTACCGAACTGGAAGTCACCGGGACCGGACGGACTGCATAACTTCTGGCTCAAGTGGCTTTGTAGTTCACACACTTGCCTGGCATCCCAATTCCAGTCATCCTTAGAGTCTGGGTCCCTGCCGCAGTTCTTAACAACAGGCGTTACTCACCTGCTCCATAAGTCAGGTAGTCCCACGGAACCCCAGAACTACAGACCGATCACGTGTTTGTCGACGGTCTATAAACTTCTTACATCCATTTTGAGAACGAAAATTAATACACACATTGACAATAACTCCATTATGTCTGCGTCTCAAAATGGATGTAGGAATGGGTCCCGTGGTACTAAGGAGCTACTCCTCATCGACATGGCCATTAGCCAACAGGTCCGTCGATCCCGCAAGGATCTGTCAACATGTTGGATAGATTATAAGAAGGCCTACGACTCGGTGCCACATTCATGGCTCATGAGGGTGCTGGAGTTGTACAAGATAGATGCAACTCTATGCACCTTCCTTAAGTCATGTATGGGGCAATGGAGGACGGTCCTTCGATATCCAGGATGTCGACAGATCCAGGGGAGCGATGAATCTGTATGGATAAAACGGGGAATATTCCAGGGCGACAGTCTGAGTCCACTTTGGTTCTGTTTAGCCCTGAATCCTTTAAGCACATTGCTGGAGAATTCAGGGCTAGGCTACCAGTTGAGGAAAGATGGTCAGGTTATATCTCACCTGCTTTACATGGATGACCTGAAGCTCTTTGCCCCCAACAAATTGCGACTGATGGAGCTACTGAAAGTAACTGAAACTTTTAGTAACGCCATCAGGATGGAATTTGGTGTGGACAAATGTGCAGTCATGTATGTAAAGCGAGGGGAGATTATGGAATCCGAGGGGCTTCAGCTCTCGGATTCCATACACCTAAGATCCCTTTCCTCATCCGAGAGCTATAAGTATTTGGGTATGTCGGAAGCGTTAGGTATGAACGTAACTGACATGAAGCAATCGTTGAGGGAGCGCTTCTTTGGTCGCCTAAAGAAGGTATTAAATAGCCTTCTTTCAGGTGGGAACAAGGTGCGCGCCTTCAACGGTTGGGTCATGCCGGTTTTAATGTACTCTTTCGGCATACTCAAATGGACCCAGACCGAACTCGACGCTCTGGATAGAAGAGTCCGTACACTGTTGACCGAAAATCGGATGCATTACCCACGATCATCGGTGATGAGACTGTACATCCCGCGGAAGTGCGGGGGTCGAGGCTTTTTAAATGCGAAGACCCTCCACAACCGCGAGGTGTGCAGCCTCAGGGAATATTTTCTAAAAGCCGAAGTGGGTATGCACCGAGATGTGGTCGCAGTGGACAAGGGACTCACCCCGTTGTCCATGGCTAAAGAGAACTGGCGCAAACCTGTAATACTTACTACCGATGACCGCAAGAAAGAATGGCAGGGCAAGGTGCTCCACGGGCGCTTCTACCGGGCTCTTCATGGGCCCGATGTAGATTTTCTAGCGTCCGTGTCCTGGCTACGTTTTGGTGACCTCTTCGGGGAAACTGAAGGTTTTGTCTGTGCAATTATGGACGAAGTTATGTTAACGAACAACTACCGGAAATATATTATGAAGGACGGGACGGTTGACGTGTGTTGGGCATGCCACTGTCCGGGTGAGTCCATCAGACATATTATTTCTGGTTGTTCCCGTCTAGCTAACGGCGAGTACTTGCACAGACACAATCAAGTAGCCAGAATTATTCACCAGCAACTTGCGTTGAAATTTAAGCTTGTGGAATCTGAGGTACCGTACTACAAGTATGTGCCCGACCCAGTTCTCGTGAAAGACCATATCACGCTGTACTGGGATCAGTCTATCATTACTGACAGGACTATTGTTGCCAATAAGCCTGACATAGTGGTGATAGACCGATCAGCGCGCCGAGTAATGATAATCGATGTTACTATCCCTCATGACGAGAACCTCGTGAAAGCTGAGAAAGAGAAACAAATTAAGTATCTCGACTTGGCACACGAGGTTCGCGACATGTGGAATATGAACTCGGTTATCATTGTGCCGATTGTCGTGACGGCCAATGGCCTGATAGCCAAGAGCCTCGACGAACATCTGTCGAGGCTCTCTTTAGGCGGTTGGATCAAGGGCTTGATACAGAAGGCAGTACTCCTCGATACGGCTCGCATTGTGAGGAGGTTCCTGTCTCTGCAACCCTAACCACCGGTGACTTGGACCCTGCTCCCGACACCGGCGGATCCCTATTTTTTATATTTTTAAATGTTTTTATATCTTTTTTAGAAATATTTAAAAATGTACTAAGTAAGATGAATAATAAATAAAGGAGTTTAATAATATTTCATGCCTTTAAAATATTCGTTTAAAGAAGATTATGACAAGTGTGTTATGCCAACGGAGCTTCAAGACTCTGCCAGATAGACGGAACCCGTTTTTTTATACATAAGTACTTCAGTGTCTATAGATCGATTCCCAGCTCCAATTGTAATACTATGTATACTTTCCACAATCCTTCAGACACGAAGTACAGACTTATCTACATGAAAAAGATCTTACTTGAGTACCAATAAAAAGGATAGTTTATTCTTCTCCAACTGAACACACAACATGTTTTCAAGTGCTGAAATAAACGTAAAAAAATAAGTTAATAAAACTCCCAGAACGAGCTCCACTGGGAAATAAACCAATTTTTTATCCACAATGCAACCTTCACAAAGAAAAGAATTCCTGCAGAAAACTCCAATTTTCGCAATTCGTCAATATTACCAAATTTCATGTTCCGTGAAGCGGCTAAGCTGCAGACCTATTGGGTTTGACATAGAGGTGGTATTGGCCTGGTGTTGGGTTTGATAGTTTCTGGTTAAGATGGTTAAAGCTACGATGAGTCAAACGGAAGTGAATTCGCACAATAGCCGATGAGAGCTGTAGAAAGGGTTTTTATGCGTTTCTTCAGTTTTTGCTAACAATTGAGAATTTTTCCGATGCACCTTCATTGTAACTGCGGTAATGAAGTTTCGTAAAAATTTGCATAATTTTTCTGCCCAATCATTTACCTGGTTCTCTGGTAAACAACTTCAAGAAGCTGATTTTGCAAAATAAAGTATGCATGCATACATTATGTTAATACAATTCTTTTTCCAAATAGAAATAGTCCTTAACACGATCTCTAAACCAACAGTGAACAAGGCTTCAGGTAAAAAAATAGTAAATGTTCTTGTATATGAAACTGCATGTATTCTAGTTCCACTGAAAACCTAACTCCGCTTTGAATATTCTGAAAATCTCACGAAGACTGTCTTCGAGAGACAAATATTTTATTCATTGAATTTCTATTGAAATTGAAGACTATCTATTCAATTGTCTCTGGTCCTGATTCAATAATAATAATAAACGTTTATTTCAGGAAGTAAACCCATATAGATACCATGAAAAAATTACATCACATTACATTATTTGAATTATAAAAAACAGACAAACAGTCTAAAAACAAGTGGGCATGGCTTAAACGATTGCTACTATAAAATGTCGATGCTGACAAAAATGAAAGATGATTAAAATATTTTTAAGCTACCAAGCAATGTTGGAAACAGCCTAGCCCAGTATTTTCCTAAACATGTTGAAAAAAACAACATAACTATGTTAAAATTACCAGATGGGTCGGTTGTCTATCTGATTATCACAATCCATTTAGTAACATGATACATTTCGGCAACATAAAGTTGTCATTCTTTCAAACTTCAGACAAAAAGCAGAGGCAAAGGCTAAATCAAAGCATTTCTTTCAAGTAGGCCTCACAGGCACTTTTGAATTGTCGAAACAAAGATGAAAATTAAATGTAGCTACAGTCCCAGTCACACTGACTGTCCGAAACGATTGTCAACGATCTACAAATGTAGTGTTTTTGGATACTTTTTACACAAAAAATTGGAATTTAAAGGAATCCTGTTGTTTGTTACCTTCTCAAGTGACATGATGTACGATAGCGTATCGTGTTTCTGAAACCAAGAAGCCTTGCCAATTACTGTTTATCTCAGTCAAGTTGTCTTCCAGTCACAAGTTAACATGTCTTATCGGTTCAGTCTCATTTAAAATGTGTTTTGTTTTTTTTTTTTTTTTTTTTTTATTTATTTATTTATAAATTACATTTGACACACTTAAATATATTATAAGGCACACAATTAGACCTCTGGGTCTGTCTTAGCATGCCATGGCCTGAGACCTGATCAACGCGCTATATTAACGCGGCGTCTGTATTCTTCTACAGGAACACATAGACTGCTTAGAAAGAAGTGATATAACAGACATGTCAATTGAATATGTGATAGAAGTGTGTGCAATAGAGTTACCAATAGAGAACTTACTATTAATAATTATTTACTGGAATAGGAGAGAGGAAGCTATATTTTATAAACAATTAAAACAAATATTAGATAATTTAAATAAGAAAGACTCCAGACTGAATATTGTTATAGGAGGAGATTTTAATATAAATGTATTAGATAGTAGCTTAAAAACAAACCAATTTTTAGATCTCATGTTAGAATATAATTTTGTACAGCACATAAAAGAACCAACGCGAGTGACCCAAACCACCTCAGCGTGTCTAGATCTAATTTTTACAAACTGCAATATAAAATCACACACCACAGTGGAAGAGTTGGGGTTCTCTGACCATAGTAGTACAATAATAAAACTGGCTGTACCCCGGCAAACGAGACAGATAGTCTGGTGTGTTGAAAAGAGGCTGTTCAATAGCAAAAACATAGAAAGTTTCAAATCTAAACTAAAAGAAATAAAATGGAACAATATAATAAAGCCCAATAGGGACATTGATGAAAACTATAAATCATTTAACGATACACTTACTGACATACTTAATCAATCCATACCAAAAACAAAATTAAAGCTAAAAACAAACTATAAAAAACATTGGTTAACGAAAGGCATCAAAATTTCTTGTAAAAATAAAAGGCTTGAAAAAATACTCTCCATTAAAACAAATAACCTTTTAATTAAACAAAATTACAAAATATATGAAAAAAAATTAAAACAAATAGTGAAAAAAGCTAAAAAACTACAGTATATAAATAAATTAATGAAATCTAATAACAAAGTAAAGACTATGTGGAAAATTATAAACGAGCGAACGAATAAAAACGTAAAAAAGGTAAAAAAAAACATAACGCTACATCTAAATGACAATGCTATCTCGGACCCAAAGCAAACAGCAAATATATTTAATAACTTCTTTGCGTCTATCGGAGAAGGATATGCGCAGACCCCTGGCAAAGAACCACGAAACATCTCAGTGGTCCACCGCACAGAAAATACCATGTTCCTAAGTACAGCAGGTCCCAGTGAAATAAATTTAATATTGAAAAACCTTAAAAACAAAAACAGCTATGGAATAGACGAAATACCGCCAACCCTAGTCAAACAGTGTGCAGATGAGTTGACCCTACCCTTCTACTTGCTAGTCAATCAGTCTTTTGAGGAAGGAAGATTTCCAAACTACCTAAAAAAAGCCATTATAAAGCCAATTCACAAAAAAGACTCAAAAACCGACCCCTCTAATTACCGCCCTATTGCTCTTTTACCTACAGCCTCGAAAGTATTCGAGAAAGCAATGTGTAATCGCGTCTATTCGTTTTGCGAAAAATATAAAATTTTTAATGAATCCCAGAATGGTTTCCGCAAAAACCACTCTACAGGTCTAGCAGTATATCATTTTATCCAGGAAGCCATTAATATAATTGATAAGAAAAAATATGCCGTAGGTATACTGTTAGACATGACAAAAGCTTACGATAAAGTGCAATTTGACATCCTACTTAATAAGTTACAAGGAATAGGGATCCGCGGAAAGTCTTACGAATGGTTCAAATCATATTTAGAAAATAGAGAACACCAAGTCGAAGTAGAATATTACAACGAACACACAAAACAAATCCAATACATTCGATCGGATAGCAAGCAAATTAACGCCTCAATCCCCCAAGGGAGTGTTATTGGATGTCTCCTATTTATCATATATATAAATGACCTCCCTACAATCATAAATGAGTCATGTGTTCTGTTTGCCGACGATATCTCAGTGCTGACTTCCTGCCACGACAACACCAACCTAACCGAAATAATCACAGGTATACTCAACAAAATTATAACTTGGATGACAGAACATAATCTTGAACTAAATTACAATAAAACTAAAATCATATCCTTCTATCCACATCAGAAAACTCCTTTAGACATAACATTTACTTACAATGACGAAACAATAGAAACAGTTAAAGAATTCAACCTACTTGGCTTATCCATAGATACACATTTAAATTGGAAATCGCATATTAAAAAAACCAGGACAAAGTTGTCAAAATTTGCCTATGCCCTCCGTGAAATAAAAAAATCGACTAATCTCTCCACTGCCTTGGTTACGTACTATGCCTATGCATACGCATGGTTAAGCTACGGCGTAATATTATGGGGAAATAGCACAGACGTACCAACACTTTTTATACTACAAAAACGACTGATTAGAATACTAGCCAACATAGATAACACAGACAGCTGCAAACCCTATTTTCAAGAATATAAACTTCTAACCCTACCTTGTATTTATATCTTGGAAATGTGTAAATTTGTTAAAAATAATGAAAAACTCTTCACTACACGAGAAAACATACAGACTCACTACACACTACGACACAAAAATAGACTAAACCAGCCAGGTTCTAAACTAAAAATACACTCCACAAGCACTTTAGTAATGTCAGTTAAAATATATAATAAATTACCAGATGACATTAAAAATGAACAAAAATTTAATATCTTTATAAATAAATTAAAACAATTTCTAATCCGAAAATGTTATTATAATGTACATGAATATTTAAATGATAATTTTAATAAATAAAAAATAATACCAAAAATCTATAATACCTTAATAATATTTTTTTTTTATATCTATAATAAAATAATTCTAACTGGTAACCTTGGATATTAAAATAATTTAGTCTACAATAAAACAATTTAATTCAAATTTAATTTACTCAAATTTAATTTAATTTATTCCAATTTATTTTTTTCTAATTTAATAAATTCTAATCTAATTTGTTCCAATTTTTGTTTTTTTTCTAACTTTATCAATTGTAATTTAATTTAATCCATGTTATTTATTTTAATTTAAATATTTAAGTGTAACCTGCATAATTATTTTACCAAACTATGTATTTATTGTTTTAATTAATGATTTAATTGTATATTTATCTCCGCATAATGTAGTGCATGCTGTGCTTTTCTATTAAGTGATGAGGCGCTTAGATTTAAGTTTGGGATGTACAAATGACATTGAAACAGTGTACTCATTGTTGAGAAGCCATATAATAAATAAATAAGTAAATATTAATAATTATAATACATGCATAAATTAAATAAATATTGATGCATAAATTCAATGTATAAGTCGCAAAAATTATGTGATGCAATTAATTATAAGCCCACCTACCTACATAATATTAATCATAGATATTAAGAAAACTTTAATGTTGAAGTTGTGAACAAATATTTATAATAGCCCTCCTCCTTATTTTTAATTTTTAATTTTTATGTTGTTATGCCCGACAGGGCCCACAATGCTCCAAAACTATATTATGTATTTTTATGTACCTAACACCTAAGTTCACATTGTGGAATGCAATAAATGTATTGAGTATTGAGTATTGAGTATTAAGTTATAATCGAATCGATGTAATATTCCTTGAGCTTACGCTTTATGTTTCTACTATTCAATGAGTCTCTGATGTCTACAGGTATTTGGTTTAGTAAGTTGGGTATTGCGAAAGAAGCGGTACGCCTGCCATAGAAATTATTTTTGCGTGGCACTTGAAGTGATTTGGATTTAGCTTGTCGTGTATTCACGTCATATTTCACTGGAACTTGAATATCACTGTTGTCATAATGTTCTAAGAGGAACAGATACTCAGCGCGCGCAAGTATAGGTAATACCTTGCAATGTTTAAATAACCCTGTGTAATTGTCTTTGAATTTATTTTTTATATGGTTTGGAACTATAAGTTTCAGTAAACGTGTTTGCAGATTATGTATTTTGTCTAGATAGGTTTTAAATGTGCGTCCATAACTGGTGAGTCCATATGAGATTATCGACTCGGCAAGTGCTGTGTACATTTGAAGGAGGGTTCCGTACGGTATATTGCGCTTTATAACTGAAAATTTGGTGAGTATCGCACGTAACTTGCCGCAAACAGATTCCACCTGATAACTCCAGTTGAATCGGTTATCAATTATTAACCCCAGATAGGTATGATATGAGACTTGCTCTATAGGTGGGCAGTGGCAGTTTGATACGTTTTTATGCAAACACTCATGACTATGACCTATGATTTGAAAGGGACATGAGGTACTTATGTGACTTGAATGTACGTGTATAACTTTTGTTTTTTGTGGATTCAGAACAAGTCCCATATCATGGGCCCACTTAGTCATATGGGTAAAATCTTTCTGCAAACATTCTGCGGCCAAGTTAAGGTTTTTGTTAGCAGAGAGTATACAGGTGTCATCAGCGTATTGATACAGGGAACAGTGTGTTATAATGTTTTCTAGGTCATTCACGTATGCTAGATAGTGTAGTGGACCAGACACTGACCCTTGGGCAGTGCCTTTCGTCACATTTACAGGTCTGCTAAGGCTAGATCCAACCCTGACGCGATAACTTCGGCTACAAAGATATTCTTTACACCAGTCGAGTAATTTCCCTCTTATCCCCGAGTTTTCTAGTGTTTTTAATAGTGTACTGTGCCCAAGCGTGTCAAACGCCTTGCTGAAATCAATGAATATGAGTATAACATGCTGCTTCTCATCTAGGTACTTATTAACATCATCAGTAAAATTGGAAAGTAGTTGAGCCGTTGATTTCTTATTTTGGAAGCCATACTGTGATTTAGAAATTATATCATTATCCCGATAAAAGTTATGTATTTGGTCGCAAATAAATTTTTCTACTATTTTATTTATGGCAGGCAATATAGTTACGGGTCTGTAATTTGACAAGTCATTGAATTTACCTTTTTTATGAATGGGCCTAACTATACCTGTTTTTAATTCTGACGGATATTTACCTTGTTGAATACTAGCATTGATTAACTTTACTATTGCATTCACAATTTTATCTCCTATCATTTTGATGTCCATGATTCTTATGGAATCATATTCAGCTGATTTATTAGTATTTAAGTTTTTAATGATTTTAATGATTTGACGAGGTGTAGCTTTTTTAAATAACATTGACTTATCTTGATCTTTCATAAATTCGCGTTCATCCAGCAGGGGTCTGTCACACCTGGGCACAATATTAGACACGCTAGTTTCAAATTCCAATGCAAAGTCATTGGCGATACTCAGTTCATTATTCGATTCATTTAAAAAGGCGTTCGTTATCACCTCATCAACAGACTTCACTATTTTACCGGTAAGTTTATTTAAGATTTCCCACAGTTTTTTGGGATTATTTTTGCTTTTAGCTATTTCTTCTCTGTAATAATCATTTCTAGTATTTAGTATTTTTTTATTAACTTTATTTCTGGTTTTATTGTATTCTAACTTAAGTGTTTTATTATTTGGATCATTTTTCCATTTTATAAAAAGTTTGTCTCTTAAGGCACAACTTATCCTTATCTTATTGTTGACCCATTTCTCACAGTTTCTTTTGCTCGAGTTATTAATTTTTTTCGCGTATTTACATTCATAGTAGCACTTCACGAAGTTTTCTTTTATGTACTTATATATATCATTAGCGCAGTTTAACTCGTCTATTTCCCTTTAAAAGCGGTTAAAATCTAGCAATAAGCTGGTATTGCTCTTATTAAAGAATATGATACAATAGCGTTCTTGTCCGAGGATTTACCTTCATAGAGGTCGGAAATTGTCCCTCAAGTTTTACTATCGGCCCTAAAAGTAATCTCTCAGGTTATGGTTTTTTAGTGGCGATCGCCGGCGGCGACTCTCGCGTCTGAACCTGATTCAATCCATGGTCTGGAGCGAGACGGAATGGGAAGCCGTCACCTCCGCGCTGCGAAGCAGTCATGCTAGCGAAGGAGGTGGCGGAACCTGAAATATAGAGAACCTCTCGCCCCATCCGCCGCGGGAACGCACCGGGCGTCGGGGCCACGTGGTGGCCCCCGGCCACCGTAGACGCGGGCCTGTAGACGATGAGCTATGGGCTAGCTTAGCGTCCACCCGTCTTATGACGACAGGCCTTGTCGACGGCGCGTTTGTATTCCACGCGCGGCTCAAAGAGATGTCAGCTAAATAAAGGGGCAAGGGGCGAAGCCTGCCGGGGCTGCGGGACTGTTCCAAAGTGATACCGTGGCCCCGGAACATAAAGGGCGAAAAAAGAACATGCGTTTTAGTCAGTAAAAGTCTGACACTCCCTCCCGCTCCTCCCAGAGTGGGAGAAGTTAATTGAAGATTTCCCATACGTAAAAAAAAAAGTTATAGTCTACTTAAATCCCATTATCGATTCGGCCTGTCAGGTACAGCATGTAACAGAGAAAGGTGGAGTTAGAAATATGATAATTCACTATGAAGTCAAAACAGTTCAATTTGTTTTGGTTATTAGCTAGATACAATACTACGTGCAATTAAGCCAGTTACATCCATGCATTGAAATCCCATCCACAACTAGTACAATAATGCTAAACATCAAAACCTGATCAGTTTCGCTTCACGGCCATCCGTCATTGTCACCAGTACTAACTCTATCCTGCTCAAACTTGATGCAGGAGCTAATGATGCGGTCCCTCTCACACGTCATCTAGAAGTTAATAACTACCCGTGCAATCCCTAATATGCGGCAGTCAATCTAATTTGGCGCTTTGTGAAGCAGGAACATGGTTTTACACTATCGAGGTACTTGCATTTAAAGAGGTAGGAATTGGTTTCTGTTGTAAATACAGTGCTTTTAAGGTTATGTAAGTACCTCAAAAGGTATAAAAGGAATCCTTATAAGATCACTCTCTTATCTGTCTGTCTGTCTGTGTGTTCGAAAACCTATAATGGTAGTTCCCGTTGACCTACAATGCAAAAATCACTTCTAAAGAAAGAAATCTGAAAACCAAGTTTAATAACAAAAAAAAACTATTTTAATTTTTATAAACTTACTAGCTGACTCGCGCAACTTCGTCTGCGTCTCATAATTTGAGATTTAAACTATCCTATCTCTCAAGTTGGATCGAACTGCACATGGTGTGCGAATTTTATTATAATCGGTTAAGTGGTTTAGGAGTCCATTGAGGACAAACATTGTGACACGAGATTTATATATATTAAGATTATTTGCGGTTGGTGCAATAGCCGTTTCTAGGGATCGAACAGCAAAGTTAAGTTTGTCTCTCTTAGTGTGGCACTAGATGGCTCAGTGTAGAATTTCTAGCAATATATTTTTTTAACATTTCACCAGCTATGAGATTATGAGCAGATAGACTTTGACCCGCATCTGAGAAAAACTCCATAACACTTTAAATAAATATATCTGATAATAAAACATTTTTTTTTCTATTTACAGAAAATCATGCTACCACTCACTGGACCGCTCACTGGGAAGGTAGTATAAAGGTAGGTAGTATATAGAAGGTAGTATTTGTGGGCAATCTCACAAAATATATTGAAAAAAAAAAATCGTCCATATATGTACATCCATCAATCAAGCGAATCTGTCACTCGCCAAGAGTTTTTTTAATGTTTATTTTTCTTTTGGTATTTTATTACCCTACTAGCTGACCCACGCAACTTACTCTGCGTCACATAAGAGAAAAAAAAAGAAAGGAAAAAAACATCCAACGGCAACATTTTTCAGTCCTGCTCCGCTCCTAATGGTTGTAGCGTGATGTTATATAGCCTAAAGCCTTTCTCGATAAATGGACTATCCAACACAAAAATATTTTTTCAATTCGAACCAGTAGTTTCTGAGATTAGCGCGTTCAACCAAACAAACAAACAAACAAACAAACAAACTCTTCTGCTTTATAATATTAGTATAGAAGTATAGATAAACTATGTTATGACCGTGTTCGTCTATTGTCATTTTCGCAAAGCTGTTTTTTAATAAAAATAAATAATACATTTAAATATTTGCTTCATACATGAAAGATCTTCAAAAACTCATTGGAAGTTTTAAACATGAAAACGCAACGAAAGACCACACCGTACTTACGCTACATTTTACCGCATGAGCCAAGCATCTATACATAGTGCACCTCTCTACATACAAACGTGTGGTTTCACGATACCGCGGTCTGTTTCGTTCAGAACGGGCTTTACGGAAAACCACGAAGGCTCATGTTTGTGGAAACCTACTTGGAATAGATTTTACGAATAAGTGTTTTGCATAAAACTGTCATAGTTCTAGTTGTATATGCACTGTCGCATTTTGTATCAAAAGTAAACTTTTCATCTACTCTTAGATTATTTAAAATAGGTCCCTGCTTGCAGGTTGATCTGCCACAGAATCTCAATACCTGGACAAAAAGTATCCCATTCTCTCAGCCTCGGCTCAGCTCTCTAAGATTTTTTTAATGTTACAGCACCATGCTGAGATACCTTGAGGCCTTTTGGTCTCGTACAGGAACAATTTCGACTCTTTTATTTTTTGTCACTATGATAATTTTTTATTAGTTGTTAGTACTGATCATTTCACTCTTTATTTTATGTGTTTTGTCCTGTGCAGACTAGTAAATGCGTTTTCTTTCTTTCTTTCTCAGGTTTACGAAATATTATCCAAATGCATTCAGCCATTAAGGCTTGACACAGGAAGACAAACAGATTTACTGTATTATTATATTAGTATGGTTTTACCAAACATTAGTGTTACATAATTAGATTAAATGGCATGAGCTATTCTCTACTTGTCACGTTTAGTCATTCTTCTAAAGCTTTTAAAAAAACTTTCAGCTCTTCAGATATATTTACATGAAACGTATCTTCATGGAATTTTATGGTATACAACCTCAATCGACGTAGTATTCATAGGCACATATCACGCGTAGCAATCGACGAGGCGTGAAAAATATCAGATTTATATTATAGGTGCTTATTACTGGAGCCGCTCGTTCAAAGGAATTTGAATATCATATTCTGACATAGAGTTATTCATGGATGTGTCAGTGTGGAAATGGAATTTTATTTATGTGTGAAAGCGTCACTGGTTGAGCTTTAAAATTGGCGTTATTGGTGATAATTTTGTTGCGTAACTTTAAACGGTTATTTATGTCTATTTCTCTCATTTTAAACAGGAAAGAAATGGACGAAAATAAGATTTTTTTTAAGTGAAAACTTCTTATCGTACGTTGACCTTTTTGAGGTAACAAAAACCGTGATACTCGCGTGACCGTCACGTACGCTTTTCATAGCACTCGTAGCCTATGCTGTAGCGGATCGGCTACGAGTGTTCCAAGTTTTCACATCTATCGAATGTCCCCAAATACTGCAAGTTTTTAAAGAAGAAGAGAGAATCGCTAGACAGATTACAATATAACGTGTTTGACAATTTTACGGTGGTATATATAATTTGAACTATTTCAGCTGTAAAAAGGCTATTATTGCTTTTTTACAACCCAAAACCTATGCAGAGACAGAAGATTTACTAATTTATTTAAAAAGTAGATAAAACAAAAGTGTACATATATGAATATCGAAGATTAAAATATCTACGCTTAAAATACCAATGTTCAAACATCGATCAACTATAACAAAAATATACGTACCAGCTGCTAGAAACTAAAATGTCGAATTCAAATGTTAAGAAGCGACCCTGCCTGATCTAGGTTTATTTAAAACTGTGTTTCAGACACAGGCATCACTTTACATTGCATAATTTAATAATGACAGTAAAAGTTATAAAATAAAATAAATCTAAGTTCAATGTTTCTCTAAATTATAAGAACAATTCAATATTTTCTTCAAAATAAATAACATAGGATACAAACTCCTGGAGTCCCGCTTCACCTTATCAATTAAACATTCCATAATCACCGTTTGCATTATACTCTTATCTTCATCGGTGCAGACGATCAAATTATAACTTGGAACAATTTTGTGAGTGTTACAAACAAACCTCTAGAGGTCAGCGCACAGTTATATCGCCATGTTAGAGGCAAAATCAACTATCTCCATTTTTTGCAGTTTTTCACTTTAATATACCACTCGAATCGGTATTTAATGCTCTGCACGGGATTAGTATCGCCTCAATTCGAGCCATTCGGGATTCTTTCTATGAAACTTAATACAGCAACGCACACTTATAGGAACAAAACGGTGTCGCATCAGGTTGGGACCAATTAGTGAACATGAAGCCAAGGGATGCGGATGTGCACGTCAATTCCACCACACACTTTTCACACACCATTAAGAAAAATATTTTTTTCAACATCACTACATATTAAAAAACTTCCGACGCGTCTGTGTTGTACTGATTTTCATGCTGTTTTCCCCTATGGATAGAGTGATTCTAGAGCAAGGTTTAGTATATAATTTGACAAGCGGGCATCAGCTAGTAACTTAAGTATTTTTAAAAAAATCGACTGCTCGTCACCACACAAAATACCAATAATGTAAATGCACTGTCAGTGCGATTTACTGGCGAAAGTAGTACATAATTATCTCGTCAGCGCAGAGCTTATAAGTGTGCTATGACCTTAATGTGGACTTTCGACAAAGTTCCCACTTTGATGCTGGCGATTTAAATAATTTCCATTTTGAAACTCAATCGCGCCTGTGAAGTGTATTTTAAGTAAAAGTGATTTGATCAAAGAACCGTGGTTTAGGCTTTGTTTGAAACCTCAAAACGTTTAAAGTTCTTCATGGACGAGAAATAAGCCTATTGCCCGTTTGATTTTGGTTTTTACGACATTAGGTACTCATACAAAGTGTATACCAAACGATTATGGCCGTTATCTTTTGTTTGCCCAAAGCTTCATCCACGTATTCTTGAATCCAATGCCCTAACCCAGGTTATTTGCCTATCTGTGTGCGAAATTACACCGAAATCCGTTGAACATTAATAATTTAACTAGCTAGCTACTAATTGTGCGTAACCAACAGCAAAACACAACCAGGTTAATTATATTTACAACAAGCTGTGCCTGCGGCTTCGATCACATAAGTCTTTTGATTTTATCAGGGAACATCACACGGGAGCGTGAAGTTTCATATTTGACGACCTGATTGGCGTAGTGGTAGTGACGCTAGCGTACGTTCTTAGGATCCTGGGTTCGAATCCCGGTAGGAGCAAATGTTTGTGTGATGAGCACGGACATTTGTTTCCGAGTCATGGATGTTTATAATATGTATAATAAGTATGTATTTACAAATAAAAAAGTATGTATGTAGTATATCAACTATCTAGTGTCCACGACACAAACTTTGCTTAGTGTGGCACTAGGAGGCGCTGTGTGTTAATTTCCAGGGATATTTTTTTTTTTATGTTTATATTCCTAACATCGTCTACAAAATAATTTTTAACATGGCCTTAATCTTCATCATCAAAATACGCGGTTTACGGGAGATACTCAAGATACTGGATGGCGTGGATTTTTACAATGTATAGTTAAGTAGTAACAAATTTCCCCCTCCAGGACTTACAGAGTCTAAGTTGCTAAGTACTTCGAACAAAATTCGAAATGTCGATTTGATAATATAAAGAAGTTAAGTAAATATTTTTAAGTTAAGAATTTTAATTAAAAAAAACATATTTCAGTTTAGTTTGGACCTTGCGGGCACAGTATATTATAAAGAAAGTGGAATACCCTTCAGTAAATGAATTATGATATCAATACAATACAATAATGGACTTCATTAGAAATCTTAAAAAAAAACTTTCATTATAAAACACACCCCAGTATTAAAAACAAAGCAAGGTCATCAAAACCCCTGGAAAATGACCGCATAATCAGATCCAATCGAACCTGAATACCGGTTGCTTGACCTCAGCGGATCTCGAGCCGATCGACCTTCATTGTCGATGGATCCGACGTCTGATGACGCTTAAGCACGATCCACCGACCACTCGAACTAAGTGCTTCGCGACAGAATATTTTATTTTTTATTGACACGTTAAAGGCACTATTTGTGGCCTGATATCTACTAGTATTTGAAAGAAGGTTTGAGTTTAAAGTCATTTATTCTTAATTCCACATTTTGTAAGTGACATTTTAGAGAAAAGATAATTTATTTTGACATTTTTTTTTGTATTATTCTGAATTGATTGTGTCTATTACTTTTTAATTTAATTTAATTCAATAATGTTTCTTATGTAATTTTAATGTAATGATAACATTTCAATATTTTTTTTTGTATTTGTGTGACATTTCTATAATTTATGTGTTTGTATGTGTGTCTATCAATTTTTTTTGTTAATGTTTTCTTTATATGGGTCTCGGACCTGAAATAAATGATTTTATTTTTTTATTTTTTTATTTATGTGGCTTTGTTTTTTTTACTTCAAAAGATTTTTTGTTTTTTTTTTTTTGTTTGAGTTTGTGATTTGTATAGCGACTTTTAAAGTCATTTTCAAGCAGATCTTTTGCCGTAATAAAATTCCATGCTTATTCTATTTCTAAAAGTATTTTCAACCGACTTCCAAAAAGAGGAGGTTATCAATTCGTCTGTATTTTTTTTTTTTTTTTTTTTTTTTTTTTTGTGTTTGTTACCTCATTACTCTCGACTGGGTGAACCGATTTTGATGGTTCTTTTTTTGTTTGAAAGCTGGTGCTTCCCGTTTGGTCCCATTTTAGTCTGCTGAAGACCTGATGCTGATCTTCGGAGATATACAACGGAACTCTTCAAAAATACACAGCAAATCTGCAGTGATTGCTGCCATCGCTTGTAGGTTCATTGTTTATACTATATTATGACGGAACATCACGCCTGTATGCTCTGAGGGGGTACGCACATGTGTAAAATACACCCGATTTCTAAAATATTTGTTACCTCAGTACTTTCTACTGGGTGAACCGATTTTGATCGTTCTTATTTTATTTGAAAGCTGGTGCTTCCTGTGTGGTCTTATAATCATCAAATCAGTAGCTGATGATGGGATTCTGGAGAAATAGAGAGAATTCTTCACATTTTATAGGCACACTAGAAGCGGTTTGGGTAGTTTTAGGAATTGTACTTTCTCGAAGTGATCCCAATTCAATTTGATGAAGAACTTCGGATATGCAACGGAACTCCTCAATAAACGATAGCAAATGTACTGGGATTGCCGAAATCTCATATCTGTCTATTGTTTACACCAGTTCATAACCTAAAATCACGCCGGTACGCTGTGAAGGGGTAAGCACATGTGAACCACTAAAAAGTGAAAAATAAAAACTTTTTTACAAAAAATAAAACCGACTTCAAACAAAACAAAAAAGTGAAAAATAACTTCAGAAAAAACGCTTCAGAAGTCGGTGACAAAAAACTAAATCAATCAAAAAAAGGTCACCGACTTCTGAAGCGTTTTTTCTGAAGTTATTTTTCACTTTTTTGTTTTGTTTGAAGTCGGTTTTCTAGTGAAACAACTAGAAAGTAGCCAGTAGCAGGCTTTAAACTTACGAGATATCTTCCGTGATTATTTATGGGTTTTGAGCTCCCGATATTTCGACGCTGTTGCAATCGCCATCAGTGAGTCCCGTAAGTGATAATATAAGTTTAGTTTTAAACCGTGAAAGCCTAAAACAGTGTTTAGTAGCAGGCTTTGTTTAAATGCAATAGTGGGACGATCACAATTGTATTTACATTAATTATTACATGAAGAACTCTGTGCAAACACTAATATTATTTTTGTCAACATTTTCAGATTTATTAAGATAAAAATACGAGTTCATAGCATGATGGATTCAATGAAAACTTATATACAAAGCTATAAACAGATTCACCCACTATTTTCCAGAAAAACTCTACCTCAGGGCCTTCTAAATAACATGATTTATAGTTAGAAATTACTTTTCTAATATCTACTTTTACAATGCTCAATATGAGACAATGACCTCCTCATACCGTTTATTTTCAGTGTCCAATAAAAGGACTGATATAGCCCGATAAGTGTTTCATTTTGCGTCGTCAGCTTATCTCAGGATAGCTCGAGAGAGAGGAAACTCAAGACCGTTGGAGTACAAAGACTGCGAACGGTTTTTATAAACCTGGGTATTGTGAAATGTTCTTATTTATTAAACTTTTTATTCAGTAGTTGAGTAGAATCTTACGAGACTCGTGGGAAAAGAACAATCGGATTTTTCTAATGATAATTGCCGATTTTAAATAGGTTAATGTTTTCCGTTGGCTTAAATAGATAACTATGTCAATCATTTGTAGATATTAAGCAAGGAACACAACACATTGAAAAACGCAACAATTAAATAAGTCAGATCCACCCAAGGTTCCCGCTACGGCGTAGCGTTCGTAGCCGTGCAATTGTCGTAGCTGCTACGACGTAGTAACAATCAAGACGATTAATTCTATACTGCTTTTAGTAACAACATGAATTAGTTTTATTTTACGCTCTTTTTGCAAGTACATTCTTAATAGTTGTTTTCTTCCTAAAGAAGCTTGCCCGATGAAGCAGTGCTACAGCTATGTCCATTTCTATTGTCAAGCAGTTATGTTGGTACGTTTTAGATTGTTGGGGTCCAGTTGCCATCTATAGGCATAATAAATCTAATAAATAATAGTTTGCTATCCAATTATAAATTCTATGAGAAAATCTTGTAAGAAACTTAATGATAAATGATATTTATTCAGCAATTACAAATGACAAATGATAAATGATATTTATTATCGCAATTAAGTTTTCTCAAAACACTTTTACACGTCATTATTTTAAACTAGATGGACAATATCACAATTAATATCGATTTGGGCGTCGAACCCAGTACACATCAGCAGCAGCTCTTGTGACCACTAGACCAATGCGGCCTTTAGCATTGAAACAACTTATTCCTATTGAATACTGCATTCTACAAGGTGTTGTTTTGCGTCCTGTTTAAATCAAAGGGGGTTTATATGCTCCTGCCGGGGTTGCGGGCCTGTTCGAAAGAGATACCGCGGCCCCGGAACATAAAGGGCGAGGAAGGAACAATCATGGATGGGTTTTAGTCAGTAAGAGTCTGAATCCCAAAAAAAAATAAAAAATCGGGGGTTTATATGCTAACGATTATCGACCCAAGTCGATACTAAAAAGAGTACTTGGGTTTTTTTACCTCATTTATGAAAATCACCCGCATTAAAACGCAGTCTGTAACTACAAATAAACGCACACAGAGACATGTCGCGCGACGGGTGATCCTTCTATTACTTTCGTGTCATTCTAAATTACTAACAAAGGACATGGACAAATCCTGCGCCAACTGACCAAAAATAAAAATTACCAATAATTATAATGAAAAAAGATAAGAATTTTGGAAAATCATTTACGTACGATACCAGATGTCGAACGAAACTCAAAATAAAAAGTAGTGGTAGTGGTTTTTTTTTTTATTTTCTGGGACAGTTTTATACACTAGAATATAAATAAAAGTACTTTACACGGAGTGAAAAAAACGACTTCTTTTAAACCTTTATAACTTTTGGCCAAAACTGCTTAGCAACACGCACCTTTTTCATTATTGTAATTAGAGATTTTTACTACATAGATTTTATATCTGTTCATTCTGGGGCATAGGCTCATATAATTTTTTGGCAAGTCCTTTTAAAAATTAAATATCCCGGGTACCGTAATCGACCGGGTATCGTAATTTAAATTGAATATTTATGTATTTTGTGGCTCCTGAATTTTGACGACTTATTATGCAAATCTGCACCTTGTATAAACGTTGGATAACTAGAACATTCCACAGCGTGATCCACAGTGGCCCTAGAGAGCGAAGTCTCGACAACACAGTACTTATCTTTGTATAAAACTTGCTATATTAGTCCCTGTGACTTTGTTTGTGACGCTAAGTTTCTTGTCTGGTTTGTGTTTATCTCGCTTTCATATCACTTGCAGGAAGTTTGTGCAAGTTTTGTACAGTTTATTAATAAAAATATTTTATGAGCTTGACGATGGATGGGAGAGGAAATGTGTTAGGATCTTAGTATGAGGCAATTTGCTAGGATATATGGCGCATCGCTTAGCAGCAAAGCAAGTTCGTAAGACTCGATTGGACAGGATTAGATACATTTGACAGTTATTCTCGACTAATATTATAAAGAGGGTAAAATTGTTCGTAAGTTTGTATGTAGGGGGTAATCTCCGGAAGTAATGAACCAATTTTAAAAATTGTTTCACTGGTAGAAAGCTGCATTATTCGTGAGTGCTATAGGCTATAAATTATATAGATATCATGCACATTAGCCGAACTATCTCAATTGTTGACTAGCCAGGCGGAAAAAAATAGCTTTTACAACAGAGTTATTTGCATGCGCTGCCTTAATAGTTGAATATAATTGAAAACAATATATGGCAACCTGGTCCGCTTTAAATAGTTCTACAAAAAAGTCCGCGACACCATATTTCTATCTTTTATATTTTAGCAGATATAGTAGCTTAGATGTGTTAAAAAAAGTATTTTTCGACGTACATACATTTGGACGATTTTTAAAACAACAAAAATATAATTATGATCACAAGAACATCATAGAGATACGATTTGCCTAAAACAGTATGTTAATTGGTTAAATAGTTTCGAAGATGATATAAAATTACTAAATCGCAAAATGCTGCCGTCCATTCACGAACCGCATTAGAACATGCTTTGTACGGACTCGTGCTCGAGAATCTAGCGCTGAACGTGCGCAGCGACGTCTCGACAACAAGGGATAGGGAGACTAGCGCTGAGCGCACGCAGTGGCTCGCTAGCCAAAAAGTGAAAACATTGCAACATCGCACCGCCCAACGAAGTGGGCACGGGTCAGCTAGTTCTCGATAAAATGAGTTTTTATGGAGCCAAAAACTCATTTTGAGAATGACAGTCAAATTTTTCTAATCGAGTCGAATCGAGTCCTACGTACTTGAGACCTGGGTATAAACAGAACCTTAACTTCTTTTTGCTCGTGGTCCCAAAATACCACTCAAACATAATTAGGTGGAATCCGGGACTGCGGTCTCAGTCCACGTCCTTTTTAACTTACATCAGGGTCCTGTTTGAAAAACAAAACACAAATTGTATTTTACAAGTTACATTTCTGCAAGTTTCCGTTTAATAAATAATACAATTTACAAATCTATCATGGAAGAAAATTTACAAAATTGTAAAATTGTACCTCATCATCATCATCAGCCTATAATGTTCCCACTGCTGGGACACGGCCTCCTCTGAATGAGAGGGAATGGGCTATAATGTTCCACGCGGGCCCAGTGCGGATTGGTAGATGTCACATGTCTTCGAATTTTCGGTTCTAGGACATGCCGGTTTCCTCACGATGTTTTCCTTCACCGTTTTGAGAGCAGCGGTGAGGAAATAAATAACACAAAGTAATGCGCCAGTCTGGGTTCGAACCCACGACTTATTGTTCGTAAGTCGGGGCCGCCACCACTGGGCCACCGCTGCTCTCGAAATTGTACCTACGATTCCACATATTTATGTTTACTAAAGATTTTTTTTACAGTTGACATTTACATATCTGTAAGAAAATCTGTTTTATTGAACACAAAATTGTAATTAATTGTGTCAGACAGTCACAATTTTGTACTGTTGATGATGATGATGATATACATAAAAATGGTTTTTAAAACTTATAGTGAAAGTACAGTTGGGCCTATTTAATAGATCACATTTGACACTTTATCAAAATTGAACAACCTAAGCTTAGAACGGCTGTCTTAAAATTATGTTATTTTTTATGAAGTTAGAAATGCACAATTACTTAATGATGTTTAATTACAATTACATGATTAAGTGCAATAATGTCAAAATAAGGTGACCTTTAAAGCAAGTTTTGCAAAAGACCATTGTTTTTCCTGAAAATAACAGACTGTACTACCATCAAATGACGATTACTATCATACTTTTAATAACTCAGTTTCTACCAGAATTTGTTTTTTTTTTCTTAATTATGTACCTATTTACTGCGTTCCACGATGTTTTTCATGTCAATAGGCATTAATTTCTGAACAGAAATTGTTTTTTTGTAAACAAATTCAATGAAAGCTTACTAAAATTTTCTTCCAAATGCATGGATTTAGATTTACGTCATCTAATCCTAACATCAGTATACCTACTGCGATACAGCACCTCCAATTAATCTGCAGTAGCGAAGTGGTTAGCCGCAACAGTTCGGTGGCACCAGACTTCGCAACCTCTCGATAACCGGTCAACGCCTTCGCTTGTGGCTTTCAGCGGTTCAGATCAGACGTACTAAGAGTTCTATACAAGTTGTTATGTGTTTATGTTTAACAGATTAAATACCTAGTCGTTATGCTCTGTATTCTGTTTTTAATGATCTATTTGCTAAAAATGCATGCATGCAATGCATGCCGCATGCCGGAGAGAACCGCACTCTGAGAAGAATGGGAGGCTATGCAGGAGCTTTACCCAGCTTTGGGATAGTACAGTTTAAGGAAAAAAGAAGACATGCTAATTTAATTAGTCTGCAAAGTCAAGTAGTGAATAGATTTTTTTATATTAGGTACACTGATAATTCGTCCTGTACCTGTCGTGGGTGCGTTTACTAACATTTAAACTCACAAACAGTCCAGGACACCAGGAGCAACAATTAAAAAAAATATCACTGGACTTTACACACAGGCGCGTCTCTTCCTGTCTGCTCCGACTTTCGGTATCTTGGTTCACTCATGCAAAGCGATGGCGAAATAGATCGTAGTGTAAAGCACCGAATTAACACGGAATGGATGAAATGGCGGCAGGTCACGGGAACGATCTGCGACTTCCGCATTCCCCTAAAACTAAGGGGAAGATTTATAAAACAATGTTTAGACCTGCTGTGTTGTATGGATCAGAATGTTGGGCCACAAAAGGGATGAATGAAAGGCATCTGCATGTCGCGGAGATGAGAATGCTAAGGGGGATGTGTGCTGTTACGCGAATGGATAAAGTAAGGAATGAGTATATTAGAGGAAGCCTGAAAGTGGCGCCGGTGACTGAAAAGTTTGGTGGTAATCGGTTGGTATGGGCATGTGATGCGGAGGAATGAGGAAAATGTCGTGAAAAAAGTTTTAAGTATGAATGTGGATAGGTATTTGAGTAGAGGAAGACCAAAGAAAGGATAGATGGACTGTGTTAAGAAGGATATGGTAAGAAAAGAAGTGTCTGATGAGATGACGAAAAATAGAGGAGTATGGAAGATGAAGACATGCTGCGCCGACCACAAATAAATTGGGATAAGGGCAAGAGAATGATGATGCCATCTAGTGCCATACTAAGTAATGACTTATATTATTATTTTGTTTGTTTATACATAGTTATTTCACAAATAAACAACCACGACTCGGAAACAAATGTGCAACATGCTCATCACACAAACATTTACTCCTACCGGGATTCTAAGAATGAAAGGCAGCTTTAACTATCTTTGTGTGTGAGTGTGTCTGTGTCCGCTATACTTAGCAGGATCCAAGACAATTAAATTCATTTTCAGGGACTTCATCGAGCTTCATTATCTCGGCGCTTTCTGGTGATCGCCACTGTTGATTCTGGCTTTCAGGAGTTACAGTGGTTTGTAAATAGTGTGCTGGGCTTGTATCTGTGGGCCATACAAATATCGAACATACGACTTGCAGCGCAGCAGTCAGTCGCTTAGCAGCCACTGCGTCGCCGTCGCCGTCGTTGTGTAGATTGGATTCAGTGTTACAATTTTCAGGCGATGCGACTAGCTACACAGCTTGCGTTAAGCGACGTAAATTTTAGGATTCCGTACCCAAAGTGTAATCTATGGGACTCTATTTTTAAGCCTACGCTGTCCGTCCGTCTGTCTCTCTGTCAGCGAGCGGGCTTTATCTCATGATTCCTATTCTATTGTACAACGGGCTAGTGTCCGCAACTCCACGAAGTGCAAAGTGCGTATTTTGCTTATGGACTATAATCCACAACGCAGCCCCAGGTAGGTGTCACATGTCTTCAATTTTTTTTGGATCTAGGACATGCCGGGTTCCTCACGATGTACTCCTACACTGTTTCTGAAAGCAGTGGTGATGAAATAGGGTACACAAAGTAATGAACTTGCTTGGGTTAACCCACGACTTACTGTTCGTAAGTCGGGGCCGCCACCACTGGGCCACCGCTGCTCTCTCATGATCCCTAATAAATGGACAATTAAAATTTCCATAGAGTGTGTATTTTGGTTATGTGCGTATTTTTGTTTCGTGTACCACGACAGTACGGGACCCTACAGGGTCGAGTTGGACTGTCACTTGACTAGTTTTGTACATTTGATCCCAATCCCATTTTTAGCTAACCATTTTCACAAGAATCGTCACAGATGGGATGAGATTTATTTCTTCCTACAAATAACAATCACGTTACTTCAATATTATTTACTCGCAACTAAGTGGTCCTATGACGATTACAATTCTCGGAACCAAGAAAATATCACCCTAAAATAAAATATAAATAAAGAACACTCTGTACGTATAACGTTGTTTCTTCGAACACAGCAATTGAATTTCTCGGAAACGATCTTTGAAGCTTCTGACCTTTACGTTGAAAAAAAATTGTAAATGGTTACATTTCAGTTTCCTAGTTTTAGTGACGTTTAATTAAAAAAAAGCGGCCAAGTGCGGGTCGGACTCGCCCATGAAGGGTTCCGTAGCAGATTGAATGAGAGGTAAATTGCTGTTTACGAGTTATGACGTATTAAAAAAAAACTAATCACTAGATCTCGTTCAAACCAATTTTCGGTGGGATTTTACATGGTAATGTACGTCATATATTATATTTTTTAGTTTTATCATTCTCGTATTTTAGAAGTTACAGGGGGTGCGGGGACACTTTTTTCCACTTTGGAAGGGTCTCTCACTCAAACTATTCAGTTCAGTAAAAAATGATTTTAAAAACCTCAATATCATTTTTGAAGACCCCATAGATATCACACGTATGGGTCTGATGAAAAATAAAAACTTTTTTGCAAAAAATAAAACCGACTTCAAAAAAAAAAAAAAGTGAAAAATAACTTTAGCTTCTGAAGTCGGTGACCTTTGTTTGATTGCTTTATTTTTTTTGTCACCGACTTGTGAAGCTAAAGTTATTTTTCACTTTTTTTTTTTTTTGAAGTCGGTTTTATTTTTTGCAAAAAAGTTTTTATTTTTCACTTTTTAGTGGTTCACATGTGCTTGATAAGTACATGGAAAGTGCATACCGTTACAATTACAACAAGCCCAAACACGACTATGGTACATTGTCTCATTATGGAGTTCCGTGACTCTTGGCTTCATCATCAGATCTGATGGTAGAATGGGTCTTATCAAACGCAAATGCTTCACTTGTTGTAGAAAATACCAAAATCGCAACACGTTTTCATATAAAATTTGAAGAGTTCCCTCGATTTCGCCAAGATTCCATCATCAGATCCCGACTTGGTGGCTATGGGACCATTTGGAAAGAATACCCTTTCCAACAAAAAAAGAATTTTCCAAATCGGTTGGCAAGCGACGGAGTTATGACCGAACAAACATAAAAAAAAAAAAAAATAGAAACATCCGAATTGAGAACCTCCTCCTTTTTTAGAAGTCGGTTAAAAAAAATAAGTTGTAAGTATGGAGACCCACAAAATTTATTGTTATTTTCCCATGTTAGTGTAAAAATATTAATGCGGTTCACAGAATACATCTACTTACCAAATTTCAGCAGCATAGTTCTTATAATTTGGGAAAAAAGTGGCTGTGACATACGCACGGACAGACAGACAGACGGACAGACATGACGAATCTATTACGGTTCCGTTTTTGCCATTTGGCTACGGAACCCTAAAAAGAGAGTTACCATTTAAAATATTAAAGTAAAATAATAATACCGACCGTTTCGTGTTTGTATAAAAATCACATAAATTCAGAATATTATTTTATAACACTATTTATGCAAAAATTGTCTATCTAAAATTAAAATCTCTGACAAGTTTTAGCAAAATAAAAACGTTTTAAAATTATATTTTTTTGATCCAGTTTCCTTGATAAAAATGTCACGTAGTCTTTAAAAACACTCTTAGAACAGTCTGGATAATGACGTAAAGTTAAACGGTTTGTACGAGTATTGATTATATTTATTTTTCTAATAAAAGGCACTTGAACCACGGTCGACAAGGAAAGGCGCTCTATCGTCTATTTTACTTCATTAATGTACAATCGATTGTAGCTCCCATGTCAGTAAAAGAGATGCTCATATAACAAACAAAAAATATACCTATATTATGTAGTATATCGGCTATCTGGTGTTCACGACACAAGTCTCATTGCTTAGTGTGGTACTAGATGGCGCTGTATGTTATGGTTAGCAATATTAAATAGTAGTTGAACGCTGACTATACTTGCTGCCAGCGATAGCTATCTCTTTCTCAGCTAGTTTGCACGAAAGAAAAAAATCGCTCAGCGACGCTCGCATAGCGGTCAGAAAACTCGCTAAAACTTCTCATTTTGTATATGTAATTCGTCACGTGTAATTGTCCATCACACTCGCCTAGTGACAAAACTATTCTAGCTACACACATCTACTCGCTTGTGGAACTAGGTCCCTAAGCAACGTATTGTGGCTACAGTTATTGTGTTATGTGTGAGTCTGAATCGGGCATTGTGCAGAGTTTGCGAAGCAACACGGTTACAAAGGCGGTGAGAATAGAGAATAACAATATTATCTTGTAAGAATACGTCTTGTGTTAATTTTTTTAATAATGTAGTTTTATATCGAGACTAACAATAGGAAAGTTGTTTTGTCGAAACTTTATTTTAAAACTAAAAACGCGAATTCACGAATTGTAAGTCCTTTTGTGAGTCGGGCATATTCATATTGTCACCGTTTATTTTTTTATCTTAGATACCGAGAATACCTATAAAACTGATAATCACCAAGATCACTGCTTAGGTTCCATAGCTTGTCATAAGTGAAATTAACATTTTTCACCTTTGTAACCCATACTACAGAAAGAGTTTTAGGACACAAAAAGAATTATAAGAATCGTAGCAGGTGTCTTTTTGAATAATCTTCAAATGAATGAAATAGGCGTAAGTTTATGTATGTATGGGGGTAGTAAAGCTGTAGAACAACGACGTTCTAAAACCTCAAAGCTTACTAGTTCTAGAGCCGAACAGCGATTATTACAATGTAATTGTCTAGATATAACAGTGTGGGTATTACCGTCATGCGTCAGCT
Source organism: Xestia c-nigrum (assembly GCA_916618015.1). NCBI lineage: Eukaryota > Metazoa > Arthropoda > Insecta > Lepidoptera > Noctuidae > Xestia > Xestia c-nigrum. The sequence goes on along the minus strand of OU745245.1, from coordinate 2,185,872 downwards.
CGAAGACGCTCTGTTCTTACCTGTTGTGTTAATTTATAGTCTCTTGTGATACGGAGATATATTATAGAACTCAACGGTAGGAGTGAATTGTTCTAGTAATAAATCTTTCTTTAGATATGGCAGGACTATGTTCTGATGACTGTTTTGCGTATTCATTGAGGTATTAAAATTGTGTTACGTTATGAAATTAGATTGAAATATACAGGGTGCAAACTACCTCATCTCAATGCCGTTAACCAAGCATTCTGTACATCAAACTAAGTAACTTGACGCAAAAAATATTGCTGGGAAAAAACTTTATTTTTTGAGATTCTTAATCATGTTTTGTGGTAGAACTCAATGTAAGTAAGGTGTTTAAAGTTAAAATCTTACAAAAAAAACTAGTATTTAAAAAAGAACTTGTCAAAAAGTAACTTGATAACTTTGACCCCCCATATCTCCGTAACTAGAAGGTTCTTAGGCATGGTGTAGAACAAAAAAAATATCGTAATGATGGAAAGAACAAGTGCTTTTCGGCTTCGTGAAGAGGTGTTTTACACCCGTTATTATCATTGTACTAATATTTTTTGTTCAATTAGTAGAAATATAGCTCCATATATAAACTCTTGTTCAGGTGAAAATACATATTTTTTCAACAAAGATGCATGATGATTTTGTTTTCGTTTAGCTTTTTTACTTCTTTATTCCCTGAGCTCTCCCAAAATGTCTAGCGACGGTAATCATAATCTCATACAAAAACTTCACATTCCACATCAAACTATCAGGCTTGATTGACCTTGGTCAATCTTGAATTTTCTATTACCTTCAGTAAATATTGTTATCGTCGGTTTTAAAATAAAATCAGAACTCCCAAGATACAATCTCCACGATTATACATAATTTCAAATCTTACTAACTAAATTTTACTACAAATCCGATTTAGGTCTGGCAAACTTAAGGTTGAACGGGTTCAAACCAGTGGTTCACTATGCTAACCCAAAACAAATGAGGTGACCCGGTCTTTTTTTTGCCAATTCCAAGTCAATATGTAAATAGCGGGTATGTCACGCTAGCCAGCTGGGATTGTATAAAGGATAGAGAATAGCGTTATTTTTGTAAAACTCTGATGGTCACGCAAGCTCGCGACCTGGATCGACAGAGCACAGTGCAGCAAATCGATGAAAATGCACGAAATTTTATTTAAATTTGCGGTTGGTTATGACTTTATTCGTTTTGGGTGGGGAAGCTACGAATTGTCGGTGACGTGATATTATTGTAATACGCTGCAGCATACCTCGATCTGCTGCACAAAGGACGTCATCAAATTTAGGATCATTTTTTTGCGGCCATCAGTAATGTTTACACATTTTTAAAGCTCAAGTGTATCGCATTATTTTTTACTATTTCGGCAATGTCGAAAACTACTTAGATTCGGAGGTATACAGGGTGTTTTTTTTTTTTTTTGGAGGACATGGTATCTGGTTAAACTGTTTTGACTGAAACATTAGAAGGAACTTTGAAATTTTGGAATAGTGTTTTATTATTGAGCATAAAAAAATATCTTTTTGTTAATAAAAATCTACAAAACAGCGAAGTATTATATATCTTAGTCTTTGTTATTATTATCTTTTCACAACCACAAACGGCCACCAACTTAAAATTATCTAAATCTTCACTGAAAATTAAATGTTTATAATTATTGTAATATTCAAAGAGAACCCATATATTGTGGCAAACCGTATTTAAGGCATAGCTCTCCTCTGATAAGTCGTGCCCACAATACCGCTCTAACCATTTAATATGTACTAAGGTTTACTAATTAATATTGTAACTGTATGAAATATTTTTAAAAGGCTCAATATTTTATGTGTGGGATTTTATTATTCAAAACTTTGGTAAGCGGTGATAACAGGTCCATAATGCCTTTATTAATTTTAGTGTGTCTGTTTCTGTGTGTGTGTGTGTTCATTTTGTATTTTATTTACAAAAGTTATAGTCGACCTGGTAAATTGTTTACTAGTTTTGACAAAAACACCCGTTGTGTAAGCAATCAAATGAGTTTGAATTTGATGTCATTTGTGAATCCGTATGACTCTACAGAATTTTACAGAAATGCAGGTCATTCGTTGTATAGTTGTATACTCTTTCATAATGTTGGGATCCGCTTCCAGTCTAACCGGATGCAGCTGAATCAGTTGCTGCTTGTAAAATACTGGTAGTATTTTACATGGAGTAACTGCCTATCTTACCTCCACAATTAGGTACTTAGAGGGAAGGTACTTTTGCGGACATTTTAGGGACTATAAGTTTGTGTGTTCCGGCCAGGTACGTGGGGCGACGTCGGCAGCCACGTTTGCTGGCGGTGCCGCGCGCGCGGACCAATCTGTTATGCACTCTCAACCTCGTTGATATTGATTTATTTAATTGTTCTCTGAGCGAGTTCACAAAAAATGCTTTGTTTGTGATTAGTTACAGAAATGAATATTGTTATTGTTTACACCCATTAGGTAACCCTGTAAAGATAGTCGTAAGGTGGAGAAATACATAAATACATTCAGCTTGTGCTGGGTAATACGATACCCCTTGGTAAGACTGGTGGTCAGACTTTTTGGGCCACTGATTACCTGTAACGATTGTCAAAGATCTTCAAATAACAGCCGGGACCAACGGCTTAACAACCGTGCTTTTTGAGGCACGGAGTAAACTGAAATGGCAAGTCATCCATGGCAAGCATGGCTTAGCCACGAGCTCGTCCTCTCGATGACTGCGATGCGTACGGCTATACCTTTAATATTTTACTAGCGGACGATCGCGGTTTCCTTCGGTCACCCGCGTAGTTTCTATGTTAAGACTGTCTTTCTAAAGGTAAAAAAAAAACGGTCGATTAGTTTTATAGTTAAATCGATATAAACAAAAACCCAAACAAACAAAAAAAAAATGGTTGTCTGTAAAGTTGGTTTACGGACGATAGTTTTACGTGACACCGTCTTAACAAAACATTGATGAAATGATTGCATACTTTTATGAATAATATTGAATCATCTTTAATGAATTGTCACTATTTTCTATGGATACGAAGAAGGAATGTAATGAAATCTACAATATAATTTATAAATCACGCAAACACTATAAACTCATATAAATCAATATTTTTATTTTACGTCCTTCTGTTGCGTAATGTGTCCTGAGCGCAAACTGACACAGGCCTCCTGTACGGAAGCCGGAGCAGGACCCGTATGTATATATAGATGCTCTGTGGGACTGAGCGAGAGCCTTGCCCGGTTAAGCAGAAGCCAGTCTTCTCAGACTGAACTGCGAGATGCCCATTCCAAAAAAAAAAAAACTGAGCGAGAGAGCGCGGCTGGGCGCGCGGCAGGAAGCAAGCTTCTGTATGGCCAATATTCTGTTATTTATTTTACAACGAAAAAAAAGGAAATTAAAAAATATATAAATAAAAACCTGCTCTATAGTTAGTTCAGTTGGTATGAAAAGTTTCAAAATCTAATTTGAAGTATTTTATGATTGCTAGCGGTTTATTGTTCAGTTTAGAGGTAACTTTGGGTTTTTTTTCTATGTATAGAAAATTTTATGGAATCGTGTTTTCTCCAAACGTAGGACTTAACATTCATCCTGAATTTCACCATATATTTATTTCAAAATTAATGCTGCAGTATTTTAGGCGTATCAGAGGATTCTGATAAGTTATTTGAGGTAGTATAATGAGCGTAACGGGACAATGACTCATCCTTTTTCGTGCATGCAGCCGGCGTTCATTAATTTATTAGACGTTGTCACGTCAAAAACAAATCTTCTATCTTTATAATTTCGGTTTAGATTAATCTATAAAAACGCTGAAGAATGTGACCAGAAGAAAGACTAAGGTACAATCTATGTGCTATTTTTGTGGGTATTTAGTCACAGAGCCAATAAATAGTCTGCGTTGAGTAGCCGTGTTTCATTGATGTGTCCCGTACTTATCACTATGTGTGAGCGATAACTTTATCGGAAAAGTAAAAAAAATATTGGATTGACGTTACCGAAATATCAAATACATTTGACGCGATGCCCATTTATGTTGAATAAGAAACAGGTTTGTGAAGTTGCCGTCCATCTTGAATTCTTTTCTAGACAAAGAGCACTAGAAACGAGAACACTTGGTATTCATCTTTGCAGAACTCATGAAATACGTAGATTTTCAGCACAAGACGTGTTAGCAAAAGCTAGAAATACCTACGTTATAAAATAAGAATACACTATAACGCGTACAGTACTGGCAGAAAGGTGGAAGGCAGCGCCATTTATCACGTCGCCTATAAAATATACGATGTCTTGTGAATACATCGAATGTTAAGAATTCATTACAATGTCGGATCATAAATTATGTTAGTATAAGACAGTAAGGTATCCGTGTTATTTGTGTTTTTAGGGTTCCGTAGCCAAATAGGAAAAACGGAACCCTTATAGATTCGTCATGTCTGTCTGGCTGTCGGTCTGTCCGTCCGTATGTCACAGCTACTCTTTCCGAAACTATAAGAACTATGCTGTTGAGACTTGGTAATTAGATGAATTCTGTGAACCGCATTAGGTAAGATTTTCACACAAAAGTAGAAAAAAAAAACCAATAAATTTTGGGGTTTCCCCATACCTACTTAGAACGGAAACTAAAGATTTTTATTTTCATCAAAACCCATACGAGTGGGGTACTTATCTATGAATAGGTCTTCTAAAATGATATTGAGGTTTCTATATAATTTTTTTCTAAACTGAATAGTTACCGCAAGAGACACTTCAAAAGTGGTAAAATGTGTCCCCCCCCTGTAACTTCTAAAATTAGAGATTGAAAAAACTAAAAAAAATATGATGTAAACTTCCACCGTAAATTGGTTTGAACGAGATCTTAATAGTTTTTTTTTAATCCGTCATAAATCGTAAACCGCAATTTACCTTTCATTCAATCTACTACAGAACCCTTCATAGGCGAGTGCGACTCGCACTTGGCCACTTGTTTTCTTAAACAGACATTACTAGGTTATGACCATGGCTTCGTCTGCGTGGAGCTCGATATTGACCCACATGATCTTACCACCTGGAGAAAAGCACCCCATGTATTCATCCAGGTTATAAAATATCTGTGTGCTAAATTTCATCCAAATGAAGTCATTCGTTTTTAACCCCCAACACAAAAACGACGTGGTGTTAAAAGCTTGACGTGTCTGTGTGTCCAGTGGTATCGTAGCTCCCGAACGGATGAACCGATTTTGATTTTGTTTTTCTTGTTTGAAAGGTGAATTTGTCGGGAATGTTCTTAGTTCTTAGTTCTATGTTTGATAAAATCAGTCTAAGATGGCCGCCGCCACCGCAAAATGGCGAATTACACATTTATCAAAATCAAAATCAAATCATTTATTTCAAGTAGGCCAATAACAGGCACTTTTGAATTGTCGAAACAAAGATGAAAATTAAATGTAGCTACAGTCCCAGTCACAAGACATAAAAACTGTGAAAGTACTGTAGTTGCCCATTCCCTAACGTAGATCTCTATGGAGAAGAACGGGCAAGAAACTCCATGGACACTCTTTTAAATCCAATTATTGTTACAAAATCTTGGTTACATCATTCATGTTGAGATGGTAAATTATGTGAGAACAATGTAGCAAGATGTGCACGTTAAAAGTGTCCATAGTAAAAACAAAATAATTCTTTCAAATAAGCCATGGCAACTAAGAGATGACCAGTCACAACTGACAGCGCCCGTTCACGAACATGACGCATGGATCAGCACCATTCAGCTCAACAACTCCCTCAATATGAGTATCGAATTAAAGGGCTTGACTAGTAGAATAATGTACACTATATTAAAAGGGAATAAGTAATATTATATTATAACACTACACAGACATACAGCATATGGAATTTCTTTACGTGACGATTTCTACTAAATCGCATTACCCGTAAACACCTTGAAATTTTGACCCTATGTGTCGAGGGTCTTTTAAAGTTTAAATTTAATGTAACTTGTTGAATGAAAGTGTTAAATATCCTTCCATCCATCTATCTGTCTATTCTTACAAACTTTTGCATTTGTAATATTATAATTTATTAAGGCTTAAAGTCACCCAAAGGGCAATGGAGAGGGCTATGCTCGGACTTTCCTTGCATGATCGAATCAGAAATGAAGACATCCGCAAGAGAACCAAGGTCACTGACGTAGCCCAAAGAATTGCTAAACTTAAGTGGCAGTGGGCAGGGCAAATTGCTCGCAGAACGGACGGCCTATGGGGCCGAGAAGTTCTGCAGTGGCGACCGCGAACCGGAAGATGATGCGTTGGAAGACCTCCCACTAGGTGGACCGATGACCTGGTGAAGGTTGCAGGAATCCGTGGGATGCGAGTCGCAAGGCACCGGTCAATATGGCGACACTTGGGGGGTGTCTATGTCCAGCAGGGGACGTCTTTCGGCTGAGATGATGATGATGATGAATTTATTAATATATCAAACTTGGTCATCTGCATAACCCGAAACCAGCTATGTTGATTACAGCTTTCAGTTTAATCGTCAGATTCAGTAGCTCAAATAGATGTAATTTTTGAGATAAAAACCTGACTGGTGATTAGAAGTTTAGAAGTTTACTTTTATTAAAGCAAGGTGTACAATCACACTACTTCCTGAGAAATATAAAAAAAATATGTTATGGATGTGTATAGGTCGACTTGAGAATCACCTTTTTTATTTACGTTACAAATTGTGAGCTCATAATTATTGAGTATGACCATGTTGAGCGTCGATGTGCGAAGCAGTAGGCTCTGTGAAGTATTTATTTTACCACGATTGTTCAAACCTCGCCGTACTCCGATTATCAATTGCTCAGAAAATAATTTCCAGTAAAATTTAAAACAGCCCTCTATTAAATAAATCAAGAAGTAACCTAAATCAAATTTTCTGATCCATTTCAAACTCAACAAAATTATCAACGACCTTCTCAAAAATTATGAGCACCTTTAATAAAACTCTATCCATACATTTTGTATTGACTGGAATCTGGCGAAACCTTAATTTTTGATTTATATAAACCACAAATCTGTTGGATTTATACCAAATATCTTTATATGTTCGTGATTTGCGATAAAATTTATCTTTATGGCCAATAAACTTACGCCCTTGTGATATTCTGTGATTCGTTGCTCTGTGGCCATGTTGTGGTTGTAGTATTATCTGATTTCTGTATGTCGGCTTTTCTGGTGCTTAAGAGATAGAAGTAATTATGTTAGCGATTATAATATTGGTATCGTGTATCTCAATTAAAAGGTCGCTTCAAAGTATTCCAATAGAAGGGATTACTTCATGTATGTATTGATGTCATAATTATGACGATGAATGGCAATGCCTAATCCTTATTATAAACGAGCTTTTGAGTCACGAGACAAAGAAGAGGAAGCGTTTTAAAGTCTTTAAAACGCCTATACATCGTCTATAAACGTCCTACATGAAATCACGCTATTTTCAAATGGATATAATGGGAATACAATAGATCGGGTCACACAAGGACGCTCATTACATGCAACTATCCCTTCTGAAACATCAATAGGTTCAGCAATTATCCTTCTATAATACCCGCCACAAGAAACCTTACTTTTTCGGGTTAGCAACCTTTGGATCAAATTAAAAAATGACAACGTCATCGTGAAATTACTTCAAAATAGCGGCCCAAATGTTTACATTCCATGATGTTAGATGCATTCCAGCACCACCTATGTAACATTAGACGACAGCGCTTTAGATCGCCAAAATATAACCCGACCAACTGTAATTGCTCGTTAGTTTTGTATAACACGTATGATAATTTGAACTGATTGAATTTGGGAGTATTTCTTGTTGATTGAATTGTCGCTACGTATCTTGGTAGAATTTTTTTGTTTACAATAAATATAGCTTCTCGTGGTGCGTACTTTAAGACGCTTAGACGAGCTAAATTAAAATGCTGTTAGAATAAAGTTCTAATCAGCTTGCACTACAAAGTGGTTGTTACGTCAGCCACTGCGGGCCAAATAGCGAAATGAGTGGTTTCGATCGATTTACAAAAAAACTATTGATTGGATTAAAAAACTGAAACAGTATCATGCTAATATTTTGCTTGTAGAATTATTTGGCAAAATATCAGAATGATCGCATGGATATTAGTATGTTTTTTATTGTTTGAAAGATATTTTTAGAGATAAGTTCATGATTTCTTTTTATCGAGCCAAATTAATTGTATTATGTTTTCAAAACAGTATCATGCTAGCAAATATCCTGAAGAATATCATATATTTTTCTGGTCTTCTTTATAGCAGTGAATCATATACTTTTAGTAATAATAAAACTCGCGTTTAGCTCATGTAATCGCCTTAAGGGCATCTAAATTGATCGATTGAAGAGCGCCTTCAATCATAGTCATACCACCCACATCTGCCTTGTAAATAAAATAACTTATTATTAGTCGTCTTTCACTCGTTCTTTTATCTTGGCCAAACCATCTAAGCATAATCTTTTCATTTTTGGTTTCAATAACATCAAAGTCTCCCACTTAATCATTTTATCGCAACGCCTACATCTATAATTCTAGATTATAGATCTCCTTGCTTCTTACTTAGATCTGGTATTAATGTCTAGACTGAAATGGTGACGAGAAAATTAACGGTAAAGGTCAATGCCTGGATTAGTTGATTACGTTAGACGAGCGATTCGCAGAAGATTTTTTGTCTTTTATCTAATTTGGCCTCATTAATTTTATTCGGCTTTGATAGAGGTATTAGGTATGATCACATTAGGTATCGTTGACCTTGTCGTCTGTAGTTTTACCTATAATTTATCCTTTTCATCTTGATTTTTATTGAATTTTTATGTTATTTCCTGCAAGTAGATTTACGCAAGTGTAAAATAAATACCTACCTACTTACTGGGCGCAGTCGCTGAGTCTTTTTTTTCTCATGCTTATCTTTACATTCTTTTTTTCCGGTGACCAAATTGCCCCTCGGTCGGTGTGGTGATCTGGGACTCGTAACAACTAAAAACTCCACAGTATTTTTTAACTTGCATGTCGTTCGCGACCCCTCTCTCCCCCCTTCTTCGTATCCTCACTCCTTACACGTTCCCATACCATTCTCATCCAAGTTTAATCCCTTAAAATTGTCACCATAATCGAATTAGTGTCATAATTATTTTTCCATACAACATTCTAGAACAAAAATTACTTCGTAGTTACAAAGTTGTGCTTACCCACCGTTTTTTACCACGCGCCGTGGCGTCGCAAACTTCCTTCATTACCATAATAGCGCCAGATGCGGGTAGTTATCTGAGAATTGCTGTGCAGCTGGCCTACGGTCTCAACCTCAGGGTAGGCGCTGTGTACACGGACGATTTGTGAAACATTTTATCGTAATTTTTGTGAGTGATTTCAAGTCGTGTTTTGTTTTTTAACCGTCTTTAAAAAATAGGGTTGAATTTTTCACCTAGTTTTGGATAAACTTTTTTTATGATGATTTTTACCTTACTTACCTTGAATTACTTTGGCAAGTAAGCTGTCAGCTTTTCATTCAGCTGTGACTTAATCAGAGTGCCTAGGCAAACAGCGCTTTCATGGAGTTTAGTATTTCTGAATCTTGTAACTATCTAATTTGCTACCTTATTTAGCTAGCCAGTTAGCGGAAATTAGCCGTCAGGCTCTCTATGGTGAAGTAATTCTCAGAACGATGTACATGTTGAAACTTTCAGGCAATATAATATTTTAAAAGAAAATGTTAACGTATCCATTAAAAAAAACTTGATACATTTTCTATTGAAAATTTTATTCTGGAAAAAAAAAAACATTCAGTAAATCTGTTCTCATGAACCATTGAACAACCCGTTTACTAGGCGTCATAAACTTTCACAGAAAGACACTTCTGCAGCACTCTTTAACTTAGCAGGGGTGAAGATAGTGATATTGAAACAATAAAATACTTTCAACCGTGTATTGAGATCATTTTCGCCTGACAATAATTTTGACCTAGGTAAATCCACTGCGCATCTTAACACCGCGATGCAGGATTCGTCACAAAAGGCACAACGCCATCTATCGGCACAAAAGTTAACAATTTTCTCAAACATTCCGCCCACCAAGGGCAAATTAATAAATTTGGCCTTCCATTACTTTTCCCGTTAGAATTCCGCCCACCATGAAACATTAGTTTTTGCTATAGAGTTAAATCCTTAAAATTAATTACATTAAAACTTATAAATAAACGCATCTGTTTGTCTAAGTTGACATTACAGGTAAGATGCAAATCTTTGAAATAGACCTTTTTATTATACCATTTTTTGTACGTATAGATACAACTCTAGTAATGCCATCGCTGCCAGGGTGTTTAGCAACCACACGACCAAGCAGCCATCGACAAGGCGGCAAGTCGTCCTCTTTAACTAAAACTAACATACCGACTGATGGTTCTGGAGTTTGTTTACTCCACTTATAGCGATTCAGAAACATTACCAAGTATTCCTGCGACCATCGTCGCCAAAACTGTTGCGCCATCCGTTGGGTCAGTTGCCACCGGCGTAGACTACTCAAAGCGCTAAATTCGAAGTTATACTCCGGCACTGCCACTAATGGCTCACCCACCAGAAAATGACTTGGCGTCAATGCGTCTAAGCCATCCAGATCCTCATCCATCCTCGACAGTGGTCGCGAGTTCAGGCAAGCCTCAATTTGTGTCAGGACTGTTGATAACTCCTCGTAAGTAAGGGTTGAATCTCCAACTACTCGCCGAAGGTGGAATTTTATCGATTTAATTCCGGCTTCCCAAAGACCACCAAAGTTAGGCGAGTATGGAGGGATAAAATGCCACTTCGTTCCCTGTGACGCTAGACAGTCAGCGAGTTCCTTTGTTAGACTAGCTTGCTCCGCCGAGAATAACTGCTTTAACTCCCTTGATGCTCCTACGAAATTGGTTCCATTGTCTGACCAAATATCCGAACAATGGCCTCTGCGAGAGACAAATCTCCTGAACGCTGCTAAGAACCCTTGAGTAGTCATGTCACTTACAGCCTCGATGTGTACGGCTTTCGTGGCCATACAGATAAACAAGCAAATGTAGCCCTTGTAAGCATGATGACCCCGACCTTTGGAAGTCCTTATATTTATAGGGCCAGCATAATCAATCCCAGTACATTTAAAGGGTCTTGTAGGCGTAACCCTCGCAGCTGGTAATTGCCCCATTAACTGGTTTGTTATAGTTGCTGAATGTCTAACACATTTAACGCACTTACGAACGTGTGATTTGACCAGTTCCTTGGCCCCCAAAACCCAATACTTAGTCCTCAAATACGCTAACATGAGTTGAGGCCCCCCGTGCAAGGTTTTATTATGAGCGTCTGCCACGATTAAATTGGTTAAGTTTGACTTCTTCGGTAACAACATTGGGTGTTTCTTATCTTCACTTAGTTCCGACTTCTGTAACCTACCTCCTACTCGTAATATGTTGTTTCCGTCTATGAATGGGTTTAACGATTTCAAAGGTCCTTTCAACTTAGCTGAATAACCATCCTTTGATATCTTTTCTATTTCTTCTCCAAAACCTTCTGCTTGACACTGATGGATACAAACACGTAACGCGTCCGCTAATTCTTGCGCTGATAACCCTGTTTTTTCACCTTGATCCTTTCTTCGTTTTATCCACATACGTCTGCAGTACGCTACCACTCTTATTAATTTCGTTAGGTTTGAAAACCGATCCCACAAGTTTGTTTCTGTGCCCGAGAAGTGCACCCTTTTTATAGCTTCTAAGTCTGTATCTATGTCTGTAGGTTTGTTATACTCTATTTTTGCTGAATATAGAAAGATAGGACCATTAAACCATGTCGTTTGTTTCTTGAGATCAGACGGGTTGAGTCCTCTTGACGCACAATCAGCTGGATTTACGCCGGACCGTACATGAGACCACTGTTGTGTCTCTAAAGTGGTTAGGATCTCAGATACCCTATTCGCCACAAATGTTTGCCATCGATTTGGGTGACTATTGAGCCAAGCCAGCACGACGGTGGAGTCACACCAGGCATGAATGTTCTCCTTCGGAATACTCAATGTGTGAGCTACCTCAACCAATAACCTACTCAGTAGAACTGCTCCACAGAGCTCCAAACGTGGAATCGATATTTGTTTTATTGGTGCTACTTTTGTTCTCGATGTCACCAAGTTAACAGACACGTGACCCTGATCGTCGATGGACCGAAGATAAATCACGGCTGCGTAAGCCATCTTGGATGCGTCGCTAAATCCATGTAATTCCACGAGTGTGTTATTACGTTTTGTATTGATCCAGCGAGGTATTTGCAACTCCGACAACTGGCACAAGTCATCACGGTAAGTAAGCCACTCATTTAATATTGGTTCGGGAACTTCATCATCCCAACCTATACCTGATAACCACAGCTTTTGTATGATTATTTTTGCAACTATGACACTTGGAGACACCCATCCAAGTGGATCAAATAAACGTGATATGTCCGATATAATTATTCTTTTTGTTACAGGTTTCTTCGTCGGTAGGAGTGTCACTGTGTAGCGGAACGCATCTGCTGTTCGATCCCAGGTAAGTCCCAATAATTTCATAACTTCATCTATTTTAATTTTCCTTCCTTCTTCTGTAGTATTTTTATCTTTAGCTTTCAAACTTTTCAACAGCTCCACACTATTGCTTGACCACTTTTGCAAAGAAAACCCTCCTTTTTCTACTAAGTGATTCATTTCAGAATACAGTTTGGCTCCTTCCTCAACGGTTTCAACGCCCGTAAGCAGATCATCCATGTAAAAGTCTTCTTTAACCTTTACAGCAGCGGTAGGGTATTTCTCCTTCTCGTCTATGGCTACCTGTTGAAGCACTTTAACAGCAAGATATGGGGCACTTGCTGTACCAAAAGTAACCCGCAATAAACGATATTCTTGAGTTTCATTGTCTGCAGTCCCTTTCCACAGAATTCTCTGAAAGTCCACGTCGTGTTCATCAACCTTGATTTGGCGGTACATTTTTACTATGTCCGCAGATAAACATATTGGGTATGTTCTCCATTTCATTAAAATATGTCTCAGCGTAGGCTGTAAAGTAGGGCCTATCATTAATAGATCATTTAATGAAACGCCGTTTTCACCTTTACAGGATGCATCGAATACTATTCTCACTTGCGTGGTATCCTTATCCTCCCGAACAACCGCAAAATGAGGTAGGTAAATTCCCTTGCAGTTATTTATCTCCTTTTCAGGTATTTTCTCCATATGACCCAACCGTAAGTATTCTTCCAATACCTCTTGATACTTCGCTTCCATGTTTGTATTTTTACTTAACTTTGTGACTAATGAAGACAATCTTTTTTCAGCTACCCTTTTAGAATTTCTTACTGTGGGTGTTGCTTCTTGACCTTTAAATGGCAACCGTACTATATAGCGCCCGTCACTGTCTCTTCGCGTTGTTTCAGCGAAGAAACGTTCGCACTGTTTATCTTCCTCGGATAATATGGTGTGACTGTCCATCATATTGTCCTCCAGTTCCCAGAAGCGCTTCATTAGGTCTGTTTCCTCCACATGCGAATGCAAGACTAAAACATTATCATGTGGTTTGTGTGATTTTTCCACTACACCCGATAAAACCCAACCCAATGAAGTCGCTTGCGCAACGAGATTACCCTGAGGTCCCTTCTTAACTCCTTCCTGAATAACTTGCCCATAAATGTCTGCCCCCAGCAACATGTCAATTTTGTTTGGTGTGTGATAATGCGGATCCGCTAACGGGAAATCACAAACCCAACCCACAGGTACAAGTTGCTTGCCAGGCAGAAAGGTGGTTATGCTCTTTAGTACGTATGCGGCAACCTTAAGCTGAACGTTGGGGTTGTGTATAGACCTTAGAGTAACTTCCACCATACAATTTGATATAATTTTATTATTACCTTCCAATCCCGCAATGTGTCCCCTTACTGGTGTCCTTTTCAGCCCTAAATACTGTGCTGTGGCCTCGGTTACAAACGAAGCTTGGGACCCTTGATCTAGCAACGCCCTTATTGTACGATAACTACCGTTGTTGGCTGTGGCGTTAACTAGAACCGTAGCCAACAAAACTTGACTTGTCCTATGTAATTGGTTAGCCGAAAAGAACGTGGCCACTGTGTCCGAATTAGTTGATCCGGATGGTTTAGCACTTTGCACCGCGTCTCTCTCATTCTCGTTTTGAGATACGTTACTATTTTTATGATCGGAACTGTCATCGGTATGACCTGGACCCGCGGGATGGAGCAAAGAATGATGTTTGCGTTTGCAAACACGACATACACTTGAACTCAGACACTGCTTAGCCGAGTGGTTGTTCCCTAAACAGTTATAACATAAACTGTTTTGCCTAACGAACTCCCGTTTGGTATTTACATCCATTTTTATAAAACTCTTACAATGTATAATTTTATGGTTTTCCTTACAGCATTTACATTCTAATACAGTATCAGTCGCCGCGTGGAAGGTTTTTGGCGTCTCTGTGTTTTTTCCTTTACCCGCATTAGATCCAGCGGTCAAAAATTCAAAAGCGCGGTATCGACTGGTCAAGAAACTTTTAAATTGCTCAAAGGTTGGAATCTCATCGCTGCACGATTTTTCACTAGTGACGTTTAATTCCCATTGTTTTCGGGACTCTGGATCTAATTTCAAAGAGATTATATGTACAATGATAAGGTCCCAATTACCGACATCGATACCAAGATTAGTTAGAGCATTTAAACAATCGGAAGTGTTATCAATTAATTCTTTGAGACTAACAGCTGATTCGTTATTCATATTCTTCTGACTAAGTAACCTTTTTAGTATATAATGTGACAAGTATCTCTTATTATTGTATCGCTCGTTAAGTTGTTCCCAGCACCGTTCATAATTGGATTCTGATATAGGAATGTGTCTAAGTAGTTGTTCCGCTTCCCCAGATAAATACCCTTTTAAATATTGCATCCGCTGTACGTTATCTATAGATTTATTATGGTGAATGAGCGATAAGAACAAATCACGAAAGGTTACCCACTCCGTATATTTCCCAGAAAATGTTGGGATAACAATTTTTGG
The DNA here is from genome assembly GCA_916618015.1 of Xestia c-nigrum. Lineage (NCBI taxonomy): Eukaryota > Metazoa > Arthropoda > Insecta > Lepidoptera > Noctuidae > Xestia > Xestia c-nigrum. Next base: position 2,170,784 of record OU745245.1, on the reverse strand, counting down.
CAATTTAACTTGACACTGTTTTACATTGCTTTGTACATGTTTAGGATATTCAGTCTGTTCCTCTCTTACTTCAAATGACTCTAAAATAGTTTCTAACTCCGTTTTATATTGAATGTAAAGCTCTTCCGTCTGATCATAACAATCTTGTTTAACATAAATACATGTTTTTAACTCCTGCGGATCATATGCTTCGTATAATTGACTATGACCATCTGTTAATTGTTGCCACAATTTTTCTAAGTTTTCCAATCTTACTTTAACATATGGGCGTGTTATTCTATCCTTAGGAGATTTCTTAAAGTTACTATAAGCTTTGACTATTCTTGAACAATTGTCTTCTAATTTATTACTTAACGATTCCATAATTATTATATTTTAATTAAAACTAGTGGCAATTATGTATTAAGTATATAACAGCACACAAGTTGAAACGAGAAAATGATTACTAAACTAACATAGAAGAACCAATCATTGATATACTTTAATTTATAAACACTACTATTAAACTTAACCTAAACACAACTTTAAGTTCTAAAATAATAAAGTTTTAAATCTGAAGTGATAATGTCCCAAAACTCCAAATTATGAAGATCCAATCACAAACTGCACTAAAGTTATTATCAAAAGTTCACTCACGGTTATATCTTCATTTGATACCACCTGACGAGTCCACTCGTAGATTGACGTTGCGTCCCGTCACGCACGTCCCACACCTCCTCCAGGTCTAGAGAACCAGAGGTCACCCTGCTGCTGATTCCTGACGATGCAGATGTTGTTCACCCGGCACCGTCTGCAGTAGCTCGCTTCTCGCGCTGCTGCTGCTGCTCCCAGAGTTGCTGCTGATTGTCACCGCCGCACTGATGCTGATGCCACTAGCACTTCACTGATGCTATGAGCTTGGTCAGTTATCGCAAGCGATCCACTTGCCCGACCAAGGTTGATGCACAAAAACACATCCGGCTCGAAGGACCAAATGAACAACCCGTTTACTAGGCGTCATAAACTTTCACAGAAAGACACTTCTGCAGCACTCTTTAACTTAGCAGGGGTGAAGATAGTGATATTGAAACAATAAAATACTTTCAACCGTGTATTGAGATCATTTTCGCCTGACAATAATTTTGACCTAGGTAAATCCACTGCGCATCTTAACACCGCGATGCAGGATTCGTCACAAAAGGCACAACGCCATCTATCGGCACAAAAGTTAACAATTTTCTCAAACAACCATCTTGCGCCGATTGATTGTCAGACTGATTCTATTCTATTTTATTATAGTCGCAATCGGTCACTTGTATGCCCCCATAATCAGTGGCAATACGGTCTCTGTTTTGTATTCGGATTGTAATAAGGGAACGATATTAAAATTGGCATCGAAAATGTAGGGTTAAATGGAGCATTTACACGTTATCAAATGCTGAGTGGACTGATAAGGTGCTGGGGTAAAGCCTCGCAATCACAGAATTATGAACAAACTGGTGTTTTGCCAGCGCTGTGCCAGTGTCTGGCATGGTGTCAAAGACATCACATTATTTTGCTGAGCGACGGCCATTTTACTTCCATGATAAAGAGCATGCTTTTGTCATCATCAATGAAAATGAGAGTCATCCATAGTACACATTTATGCGTTCTGTTTTAAAGCTATTGCATAGCTTCTATCGTGGGCCTTGAGCGTGGATACCGAATCCAGAAATTCCGTAACGAAAATAACCTAACACCCCCCGTAAAAAAAAATGCAATAGTTTTACCGCGGCAGTCCCAGAGTGCCACACGTCCTTTTTTTAACTTTCTTGAACACGTTATCAAAATATGGGAGTCATAATAAAACCTACATCGTGCAACATAGACAATAGCTACATCACCCGAAAAAGAATTTTATTAGTAAAATATTTTCACATTATAAGTCTGTCGCTTCTCTTGAGCAGGCTTTGTTTCTTCAACCTTCTGATCTCAACAAAAGCGTTGGTACTCATACTAAAGGGAGTAAAAAACCTCTTAACGAAGCCGAAAGGCACAAATGTTCTCCCCGTCATTGCGATCATTTTTTTGTTCTAAACACTACCTGGGAACCCTCTAGTTACGGAGATATTGGGAGTCAAACATCAAAATTTGATACAAGCTTTTTTTTTAAATACAAGTTTTTATTGTAAATTTTTCATACCTTTTAACACCTCCACGACAAAACCATTTTCATGTTTCCAACCCCGTAAGCACAATGTTTTGAGTGCGTTACATTGAGTTTTACCCCAAAAGATGACCCTCTAAAATAAAGTCGTTTCCCTGCAATATGTTAACGTAAAGTTACTTAGTTTGATGAACAGAATGCTTGGTTGACGGTTTCGTGATAAGGTTGTTTACACCCTATGTTAATGGGTATTCCTGTTGTCTTCCATAATTTACTTATTGCCGTTGCCTGATCAGTGTGGCTTTTTGTTTCTATATAAAACCAACCATTATTTTCCGTATTCATATTTTCATCGACGGAACCTGTGAGTAGGTACCACAAATTGTTGCTACTTAATTCAAACGTTTTTAAACCGCTTTCTTCGCAAAAGCCTCTCTCCACCACAAAACCATTTTCATGTTTTCGTTGAAAAGGGATCACCTACATTACAAAAATATGAGAATATGTTAAAATAACGCTGACCTAGAGTGGACCCGGAATGCGATAATTTAAGTGGGTGTAGAAAAGAAAATAAAGGTCATCGCATAGTTATAAGCTCTGCGTGAGGCTTTTGGGAAACTATCTACGAAACCTTACACTGCAACTTGAAAAGACGCCAACAAGATTTAATTGATGATATCATCGCACATCAAAAAAAATATGTAATGTTTATCATATTTCAATGATCGTGGACGGGCTCGATACAAAATTAGACGAAATCGACTCGATTGAAAATAATTGCGAACAGTAGTCTTAAAATCATCATTAAACGGTTCTATGTCTCTATTTTTTTTGACGTATGGGTTTGCAATTAAAACACTGAAGTCAACATATTTATACCTAAACCGCTAACGAGACATATTTCACAAATTATATTTTTTTCAATATTTATTCATTTATTGTCTTCTTAGACCTGGTCGCCCAGTAACTTTCTCGCTCTCGTTTACTCCTATACAAATAGACAGTGTGCTCGCATTTTGGTGTTAACAGCGTCTTAAAAGCATCGTAACGAACCACCTTGACGCAGAATGATTAAACACAGACGCCAAAATTAAAGCAAGGCATCCCAGGTTACGGCGACGATACCAACTGCTTCGTGTTGCCTCGGCGAAGCTTAGCCGAGCTTAGTTGGGTGGACGCCTGGTTGACGACGAGCCGACTTGTGCCATGTGCGCTGACCTTAAATACGAAATGTGAGTGAATTTTTTGGTGCCAGGCAGTCCTAGCATTTCTGGCTATCTCGAGGGTTCGCGAAGTCAAGTGCTGTTGCAATCTGTGCTCCGAAGTTGGGACGCCTAATTTCAGAGGAGAAACTTCGTAGTTTCTGGGGAAAAAATGCGCATTTTTTGATACGGAAATTAAATTTTACGGTTTGCAGAAATGTATAATTTATGATTTGGGCAGAAATGAGATTTTGCAGTAATTTTTAAAGCAATTAAATTGCAAAAAAAGTAATATTGCTCTACAGTTATTTTATACGAGAAAATCTTTTACAATCTTTTTACTCGCACTTGTAGCAATTTTCTTTTTGTATTCTATGTATGTTTTAAAATGTTAAAATATTAAAAAAGAGAATTGAAAAAAATAATTGATATGATTGTTGGTCTCCTGTATACCTCAAAGGGTTTGATGGAAGTTTTAGTATCATTTACCTAGATTTCGGCAGTTAAGATAAGCCACAGAGGCAATACAAAAAAAACCTACTTAATACTTCCCAACCCGGACCCCCAACAAATCCAATGACCGTACAACAAAAGGGCCTGACCTATTAACCTACTCTATTGACGAGCTCAATGATGACAGCGCAAAAACTGCCTCTATCGAACTGCCCCAAGTTAATTAAGATATACCGTTACGTTTCAGACTTGATGGGGTAGGCTTAGGTGTCTAAATGTGAAGGTTTTAATCAATCATACTTTATCAATCTTAACACTATTCTTATTTTTTTGTGCACACATTACAAAAAAAAAAGATTCAGAATTAGTGAGGATTGAAACTGACATCTGTTTCTTGAAATAATTGATTTACAAAAAATATTCACACAATTAGGGCATGGATGTTTTTTGAAATAATTGATTTACAAAAAATATTCACACAATTAGGGCATGGATGGAGGTATGTTACCCTTTTCACAAAAACTTTGCTTTTTTTATTGATTTGAAAATTTGGTAAATAGTAAGCGCTAGCATTGCAGGTAAGCTTTTAAAAATCTTTCAACTGAGTTTTTTTTTTGTGAAAATACCCAAGGGTGAGCACTGAGTAGCTACTAGATTTAAAATTCATCCCAAATTAGTGTTATTTAAAACTTATAATATATTTATATTTAGACTATAATCTCTCTAGCGAGTTTGTAAACTCTCGAAATATTGTCAACTGAGCATATTGCTTACAATATCATGCTCCGAAACCGTAATATTGTGAAATGCATGCGATGGAAGCATCAACACGCGCAGTGTGCTGGAGGGGGAGAGAAGGAGGGGTCCCCTTTGCCCCATGGTACCCATGACAATCTTTCGAGAGTTTACAATCTGTCTAGTTATATTACAATCTAACGTGTTTGAGAATTTTACGGTGACATAATATATACCTTGTGACATTCTCGTCCACTTAGGAAGTAATTAGGTATTCCCTTTACTGGCCTATACCATACTCAAATTGAAATAGAAAACTAAAATCCAAACACAATTTCAGGCCAAACCATTGTGTAACAAAGTTAACGAAACAAAATTTCAGAAAACTAAAATAAGCCGCATTTACTTCGAAGCAAGAGAAAAGGCTCAACAGAAAGCTTTACAGAAAGACTAGATAATTAGAAACACGCCCGATGGGAAATCTCAACAAACCACTTTAAGAAAAGGTCCTTTTCGCAAGGATTGAATGTTAATTTAAATAAATGCCTTGATTACTTGACCCAGCAAATAAACGTGGTCGTTTGTGGTAGTTGTAAAGTATTCTCTAACTAATTAAGTTAATTGGATAATTGTTTTAAGCATGTGCAGGTTATTAGAGGTAATAAGAAGAAATGGCATATTGCTGCGATGGTCATTAGCGATGGCCTTGCAACTTTCACCGTATTGTGGTAGGGTATTATTAAAGAACAATTTTCTGTATTTCTTGTTAATAAGCCTTTCCGATGAGCGAGAAGTTTTCCAATCGCGATTTCTTTCTTCAAGTGACATGTTTTTTTCCTTTACGGTAGGTTTTTTTTTTTTAGGAATGACTACTCGTAGTTGCAACTCGATAAGGTTGCTTAACTACTTAACCGAACTATCCTGTGGGTGGCCAAAAATTACTTTAAGGCCCCCAGCCAGGGCTTACAAACTAAAAATATTTACATTTAAATGACGATCAATAAGGGCACCCCCTGTGGGGTTCGGGCCTCGACTTAGTGCGTCATTATCAGGAGGGCAGCAAGGGACAGGCTGGGTCGGATTATTATTTGGGGAGTTTAACATCGTTACATGCTCAGCGTCGCGGGCTGGCTCGTCGAGCAAGGGTCGGGGCCTTTACGGTAGGTAGTTCTTAGGTGGAGTAAAGCTGTAACTAGCGTCCTACGAACGGAAAGAGTAGTGTTGGTCGTCAAGCGGCGAGATAGGCCGACGATATTGTTGCTATTGCGGGAATATCCTGGATGAGGTTGGCACAAGAGCGTGGAGCTTGGCACAAACAAAGAGAGGCTTCAGTGGGTGAAGTCAGTCGTCAAGTGATGATGATAATGATGTTCTTTTTCACTGAAATGCACTTATATTGCCAATTATTGCTCAACTAATCATTTTTTTAATTTATTAAAGTCACGTGCCAATCGTGTGTTTATGTTTGTACAAGTTAATATCCGAAACCACTAAACCAATATTTGTGAAATTTTGTGAATCTTTGGTTGGTTCCAGCTTGATAAATGGTATATTTTTGGACTTAATACTGGCACTGTGCGAAGCAGGGGCAGGCCGCTTCTTCATATAATATTTCAATGTTAATGCAATAAATTGTCTACAAAAATTAGGAAACGCATTTTGAAATAGCGAACGAGTACCAAAATAATGTCACAAAACTAAAAATAACTGAACCACCAAAACCGATGCGTAGTACGAGTACAACATACCTATAGTTCAATAGTATCCGTTCATTTCCCTCGACTCACATTTATTTACTTGTTCAGAAACAAACGTTTCATTTTTTCACATAACTCGAAACAAAAAATAATTGTACTTTGGTCCATACATTGTACAGTCAGAATCAACAATATGCATGTCTATTTCAATTATCCAATTTCAAATGCAACTTTCTAATAAAGATGTGAAATAACGATTGCAACCTATGGTTAAGATCTATTCCATTATTATATTATTGTAAGCCTTTTTATTTCCAAAACATGAACAAAAAAAACTAAATAAAGATGATATGATAAAAACCATTTTTAAAATTACTAATTTCTGTCATGGACTTTTAGGTACATAGAAAGAAAGAAAGAAGAAATAAAAAAAAATTGACGTCAGTTAATAAAGCACATACACAATAATATAAAAAAGATACAAAACAAATGCCTTGTACGAGTGTAGGCCTCATAAAACTGCCTCCATTTATCAGAATCAGAATGCTTTATTTGTAAACCATAGGTCAAATTACATTAGTGATGTTACAGATAGGTAGATCCTTTATGTCTTGCCCAGAGGCGTACAAATATTTCTCATTTAATTTTTCTGGTGTTCACCGCTTCCAACCAGTCGCTTCGTGCTAATATTCGCATGTCGCCTTTTGCTCTTACTATACATAAGTTCCAGGATACTAAATTCATAACTACATGAAGTACATTTGGAGTAAATGAGAGCGAGACAACTGACCCGGAAGAACGGAAGAAAATATGTGATTGGTCCCCTAGTATTATTTAACAAGAGCTAGACTGGTCCCCTAGTATTATATAACAAGAGCTACATAGATTGGTCCCCTAGTACTATTTAACAAGAGCTAGATTGGTCCCCTAGTATTATAATTATACCAAGAGCTAGATTGGTCCCCTAGTATTATGTGACCAGAGCTAGAAGATACTGATGAATCGCAGTTGGAAAAATCATTTTAGGGTTCCGTAAACAAAGGTAAAGTAAAAACGCTTATTTATTATATTATTATCCATTTGTCTGTTTGTCACTCGGCTATATCTCATGAGTCGTGATACACAGTTGGAATTTTCACAGACTGATGTATTTCTGTTGCCGCTATTCATAAAATATTGTGTTGTATGTTCAGTAATTAAAATAAAATTAATATTTAAGGGGGCTCCCATACACCAATCGTGTTATTTTTTGCTCTTTTGTATTATGTTTTACAGATAATGATACGGAACCTTTAGTGCGCGTGTTTGACTCTTACTTGGCCGATTTTTTAAAGGATACAATTGTGCTCGTAACTGTACGGCATTTTTCAAATAATTTGACCTGCAAACGTCCTTTGTATATGACGTAGAACTAGCCACGACGTCTAAGCGACGTCTTTCTCGATCGTTCATGTGGAAAACGCGAAAAGTGTTCCCAATGACGTCGACAAAGGAGTCGAAATGCTCTTCAAATTGCCGTTTGTATCCAAAAGTTTTTTAAGTTAGTTTTGGAAAAGGGTAACAAGCCAAATCGGAATCAGCGTTGTGAATGTTTATTTTTAGCCGACAGGCAATTCAATATATTTTGGACTTTTCGTGAAAACGGATTCTTTGGCAATTCTGGGAATCTAAATGAAACGTACGTAATATCTACCCGTTTAGTTAGGATTCAGATTAGGTGAAATCTTTGAGTAAACGTTGCCGTGCCCCCGAATTCATAAAGCAGTAGCTCTTGCCCGTGACTTCATTTGCGTGTACATACGCGCATAAGCATACTCACGTCTGTTTTCTATTTGTTGGCGTAGGCGGAAACCTCAGAATGCCACTTGCTACGATTCTTACAAAATTCTTTATCTTTGTCCACGTTCATACATCTGAGCATGTATCTTGTCAACATGTATTTAATTTAATTATCAAGGTTCTGGAGTGGTGACTGCGAACCTGAAGACGTCGCGTTGGAAGGCCTCCCGGCACTAGGACCAATGACCTGGTGAAGGTGGCGGGTATCCGCTGGATGCAAGTTGCACGGGACCACTTGGGGAGGCTTATGTCCAGCAGTGGACATATTTCGGCTGAATTGATGATGAAGATGATGAAAAGGACCTAAGGAGTATGTGGCCTTTTAAAGGCCCAGGCTACTCATTTGTCTAATTTTATAATGATCGACTGTGACGTAAAAAGGTAAAGACAGGCAGACAAAGTTGTTTTCGCATTTAAAACAATAATCATAGCATGGAAGTAATAAACAACATTACACAGTAATACCAGCTTCTCTGATCTCAACGAAGGAATATGTGCAACTAGCTGATGCCCGCGACTTTGCTCGAGTACAAATTATCCTGAAACCTTCCTCGAAAATCACTCTATACATTGGTGAAAGCAGCATGTAAATCAGTGCAGTCGATTAATTTGGAGTTTTTCGTGAACAGACAGAAAAACAGACGCTGCGGAGGGATTTGTTTCATAAAATGTAGTGACATTACTTTTTATGAGACTTAGGCGACTTTCAAAATCTTCATAATAACATTTTAAGTCAAAACACACATTCAAAACTCATTAATCTGGGCTTAGAAAGGTTGGGAAAGTAAAGCCTGCTATAAATTTTAAGTAAACTGCAGATCAGCACCATAACGGCTTGAGTACAAAAATGCAAGTCAACTAAGAAAATCTCCATTGTAAGGATCTGCAAGAGAAGGGTGATGAACAGCCCAAGATATAAGGCTAAGCGATTTTAGAAAATATATATTTTAAAACGCCTTTTCTTGCACACTTTTTGCCGGCACAAGATATGTAACATCAGGTGAAATCAACAAGCTTTTTAAGATGTAATAGTATTCACACGAACGATCTGGGTAAAACTAAGGATCTGTTGTACCTGCTCGGGATTTCGGTGTCGGATTGCCATCACAACGTACTATTATAAACGTGCAAGAAGAGTCTGTGTACTGCCAGTGTCACCAATATTCCTAACAAATACCCAAAATACAAAACCAATTTTCTCATCAAATAATGATTGTACGAGTAACTTTAGGCCTATTTCATCATTGCATAAGTTTCATAAATGCTATGTTTACACCTTATACAATCAATACTTGAGTGGCTTGAATGGGTCAGGTATTATTCATGACTGGACCTAGTTATCGTCCATGGCTATTGTCTTCGCTGAATTGGCTGTCTTGACAATCAACGGTCAGTTGAACTATTATCAACATCTACCTACCCTTGTTCTATTCTATTTGGGGTTGGTGCAACACTTTTACATCTTCCTTTCCGTCCGCTGTCATGGCATGAACTGTTTTCTCTGCCACACAATCCATCCATCTTTTCTTTGGCTTTCCTCTTCTTCTCCATCCATCATCATTCATGCCCATTAGTCAGTAGAATTATCTTTAAAAGCAAATCCGTAATCGCCAGGCGCTTAAAACTCAACCCACCTTATAATGAAGACCCTTCGCCGTTGGTGATTCAGGGATTCTGCTGGCGATAATGGCAGATAGCCTTAATCACAGTGAGGGGTACCGTTGGCATTTCGGCTAATTGTACCCTTTGCTTTTTGCCGCTTTCTAACACAAACTGCCGACTAAGGCCCAAGTAATTGGCAAAACCTAGTTTTCGGCCTATTTTTGGAGATAGGATTTCTAAATTGTTGTTTCTTTTAATTGATCTGAGATTATGTTTATTTTGATAATGTTTCACATAGTAGACTAAGCTGAAGGAGTGTGAATGGTCGTAGCATGTACTCGTAGCGTTTTATAGTTTTTACCTATTCCCATTAGAAAAATACGTGTGTATACATGTGGGATCTGGGACTGAGTCAAACAAATTGCGTAGCTTTTAAATATTTGATAGATATAAACGACTAAATTTGAACACCCTACGTCTTTTACATCTTAGCGTCGTTCTCCCATTCTTCTTTTGATCCTTCCTTTTCCCCAACATGTACGTCATCTCAAGCATACATCACCTGTCTCACTCACACTCATACCTCTGTCTCTTTCACACACCTCATGCATCCGTCGCGTTCCATTCCTACATACATGTTTTGTATCTCATTATAATATGTTTTTAATGTCTGTTGGTATTTAAGTTTTATTGGCAGCAGCCTTCGTATATTTATAGCTATTTTTCTTTTTATTTGCATTTCCCTACTCTGGGAATATGTCCTGTATTGAGAGGGCGTTTACAAACATTTAAACTCAGAAATACCAACAGCCAGACCCGGTAAAGCTACATGTGGGACATACAAATGTTTGTCAGCGCAGCAGTCAATCGCTCAGCCACTGCACCAACTGTGTTTTCTTTGATAGTCACGTTGTATGCCAATATGAGAGCATTGATTCCACAAACCCACATTATTTATCGAATTGTTAACTTATTCGTTGTGCTGTGTCGAAGCATTTTCATAGTTTACATACTCGTTTAAAACTCATCAAAATGAAAGCATCTATTTCAAGTAGGACAATTACAGCGACTTTTGAATTGTCGAATGAAAATTAAATGTAGCTACAGTCACAAAACATACAAACTGTGAAAGTACTAGATGCAAACGTAACCTACCACTTCGGCCCCGCAGTTGGATAAAATGAAATCCTCACAGAAAACACATTTCAATCGCACCCGTTCTTGCGGCCGAGCGGCCGGTCAGATTCTAATCACGTACCGGACGTATATCTGCGTCGAGAACAACTTACAGGCATGTAGCGGTGCATGCTCGTTGGTGCATGTTTCAGGCATTTAATGGTGGTTCAGCTGTGAGTTTTGCAGTAATGGTTGGAAATGTAAGTTTGGAGTTTCAACGTGCATTTAGACCCAGGAAGGAAACGCTCCAAGTATTTCAATTTGATTATACATACTTTTTCTTCCCAGCTTAAACACGCTGATCCCCATTCTTTACCTTATGGTGAAGTGCAGGCTATTCTGGAGAGTCTCCTTTGACGTTTAAAAAGTTCTTTTGATATTGAGCATATTAGAGGAGTTTGAAAGGCAAAATGTTGGCCGTTAATGTATCTCGATCAGTTTTGTTACAAGTTTAACGATACAGTGATAGATTGGGTGAACTTTACAAAATGTATGTTTGTAGGTATTGTAGTACATACGTAGAACACAAACAACCTTAGGGTTGAACCTCATACAACAGCTCGTAATTGCATTTCATGCTCCTATCCTTAACTATCACTCAGAACCGTAATTTTTTAGAAGGGAAAATAGATCGACAATGAAGCGTGTCATGTAATTTTGAAAACTATTTATTCAACGACATGTAAGCTCAATAGAGTTAATATTGTAATAGTAGAATAAATTATACTTGGGGTGCCGTAGAAGGCAGATAAATAAAAATCGCATAAGCTTAATTGCTTAAGCATCATAAATCAAGACGGACAGAGCGCGAAAAAGTTGGCAAGCTAAGGATTTATATTCTACTAAAGTCGGCCGGTAACTGCCCGCGGTAATGATTTTTTATAGTTTTTACGTACACGAATCATTTTCCCTTACTTCCTGTAAAAGCTAAAATATTTGTTATTTATTTTCACGTCATTTAGGATTATCTGACTTAATCAGAATTTTCTTGACGTTTCTTATCGGGTTTTCTATCGTAAGTTTGCTAATTACATGAAATAAAAATATAGTTAGTAAATATTTTTTTACTTTGGTAAGTTTTCTACTAATTATTTTAAGTAAAGGGCACGTCATGACCCTTTTTGACTAATCCTCACGTCAAGATTTACAGATTACCAAGAGTTACTTTCAATATTTCTAAATGCAGAGTAGCTCGTGACACAGTAATAACAGCTCTTTAAATCGATCTAAGGGTTATCCTGGTCTTCCGATGCACGGCGTATCGAGACCTCCCCAAGTCAGGAAGTAGTCGGAATTCCGAATGTCTTACAAACAGATTTACTATAGGGTGGGTACCCATTACCAGTAATTGGATAGTGAAGACTGCTTTTCAGCTGAATACCAGTATTTTAGTCGATGTGGCTTTCAATTATTTTTATACTAGCTGACCCGCGCAACTTCGTCGGCGTAAGACGAACCAACAGTTCCTAAAATTAGCACGTTCAACCAACCTAACAAACATACTCTGCAGCTTTATAATATTAGTACAGATTGAAGTCAGTAACAATTTATTTTTTCTTGAATAGGTTTACATTAAACGCCAACATATTCAACTTATGTTTTTCCAAATAAGGACTCTTCCCTCGACAGCCTTACGTTTCTATCCTTGGACACTCGACAATATCACACTCCAGCTAGGTCGAAATTTCTCATCAAGTGGCATGACATGAGCCGAGACACGTTAACGCTGCTTCAAACTGTTGCGGACCTCTCGCATCTGCCTTCCTTCTCCAAAGTCAGAACTTCAATGGTAGTCATACTCCAGGCAGCTCAACACAATACGATGTAGATGCTGCAAACTCTTGAAAACCTGTTGCAAATTCTTTTCGTCTCCAAGCCTCCATCATGAGACCTTCGATGACAGTCATATTCTAGCTATTTCTAAAGTTCTTATCAAGGTGCATTAAGTGAGCCCAATGACGATATAGCTGCTGTTAACTGTTGAGGATGTCTTGCTACTACCTTCAGACTCCATTGTTAGACCATCGATGACAGTCATGCTCCAGCTAGGTTTAAAGTTCTTATCAAGATTCACGAAATGAGCCTTAAACAGGATAGAGCAGATTTGAAGTGTTGCGGACCTCTTGTGACTGCCTTTCGTCTCCATCGTCAGACCTCCGATAATACTCTAGCTAGGTCTAAAGTTTATATCAAGGTGCATGAAATAAGCCGACACACGATATAGCTGCTGTAACTGATCACAGTCAAATTTCAGACAGGTCTAAAGTTGTCAAAAAGCTTTATGAAAAAAGCCCCAAAACAATCTTCTTCTTTATCGTGTGGTTAGTGCCTAACCTATTGTCAGAGTTTTTATGCCGCCCAAGGTCCTCTGTCTTGGCTTTACATGCCATCGAGAAATAACTCTCAGGCATGCTGTGGTTTTCTCACGATGTCTTTCTTCACCGAAGCAAGCGATCTTTCCTTCCTTATCGTGTTGTTGCCTAACCTGGTGTAAGAGTTTTTATGCTGCCCATGGGCCTCTGACTTGGCTTAACATGCCAAATGCCTCTCAGGCATGTTGGTTTCCTCACGATGTTTCAGCAAGCGATGATTAATACAATACGCACATGAATTCCAACACAACTATTTTCAATAAAAAATGGGACAAACTTTGCAAAACCTAAACACGCTTTTCAATAAAAATAATCATGACAATCGGACTTCTCCGGAAAAAGTTATGCGTCATCATCATCATCATCCATAGTCCGACTTCACCGACTGCTGGGTACAGGCCTCTCTTTGTTTGTGCCAAGCTCTTGTGCCAGTCTCATCCAGGATATTCCCGCAATGGCAACAATACCGTCTTCTTATCTCACCGCTGGACGACCAAAACTTCTGTTTGGATTTCTAGAATGCCACTTGGTCACAGCTTTACTCCACCTGACATCACCGCGCCTTGCTAGGTGTCCTGCCCTACTCCATTTGAATTATCATCATTCATCATTATTTCAGCCGTAAGACGTCCACTGCTGGACATAGCCCTATCAAGTGTCGCCACATTGACCGGTCTCGTGCGACTTCATCATTCGGTCATTTGAGTATTGCTCAGGCATAATATAGGTATCTATATAAAGAATAACAGGCGTTGAATTGAGAACTTCTTCCAAAAAAAACAAACTTGAGACATCTGACACGGGAGAAGTCATTCCCAGAGTGGGAGAAGTCATTTGATGATTTCACATCCTAAAAAAAAAAAACAAAAAAAAACATCTGACACGGGCGAATCAGACATCGGCGATCATTATTTCACGGAAAATTATAAGACCATGATTCAGAAAATGGAGTCAAATGAACAACGCCATTTATAGAGCACGAACTTAAACTGCTAAAACATATGCATGGAAAGCGTTCGAACGGACACTCTACTGGCTTTGTAGATTTTTAAAGCAGGGTCATGTTGACTATTCTCTTCTTCTCTATCTTGTGATTTTTATTCATTAGTACCATTTTGGTTTCATAGATGTCATTGCATGTATCCTTAGATCATGATGATAAGTTCTCCTTAAAAAAAAATTTAAAGTCATATATCTTTTGATGGAGAGCACCGATTGCAAAGAAACAAAAATCAAAACTTTCTCTAAGTTATGCACAATAATAATTTGTGCATTTAATCAAACCACATGTACGTGTAGAGACACACAGACACAGACGAAAATTTAAGAATTAGTAGAAAAAGGGTTCTGTGTGTGATCCTTTAACAGTTTAAGCGCCATGTTTGCAGATTTATTATTTGAAATAAATGATTCCCAAACTGTCGTTTAAGTGTTAAAAAAAATATGTATAAAACAATGATTTGGAAATATGTAAGCTTTAAAAAAACAAAATACTTTTGCTACAAAAAGTGAAAACCGGGTGTATTTTGAACGTGCGAACCAAAGTTACTATCGGAAATCTTACAGCATTACACAAAATCAAAAAGTATATTATGTCTGTACTGAGGCTTGACCTTGCGACTCACTGTTCGAAAGGCGGTTGCCGTCACTGACGGGCTATTTGTTCTCGTGACAGTCTGTCTAAAATAGTAATTCTATTACAATGCATGTTATGACAGTTGTCAGTTGTCAAACAGTTGAAAACTATAGACTAAATGCAATATTGCTCACCCCCGTAAGTAATTAGCGTGATAGTGTATAGCCTATGTCCTTCCCTAGGTTGAAATACATCTCCTTGCCAAATTTCATTACGATCCGATCAGCCGTTTTGTCGTGAAAAGGTAGCAGACAGACAGACAAACAGAGTTACTTTCACATTTATATAATGGTATGGATTCTTTAGTGACATGATAGGTGTATTTATGTAATTTTTTGAAGCGTCTTATATTGGACCTGTCAAGTACTTAATTAGACTATGAAATTTGGACCACACTATATTGTAACTGTAACTACTGAAACAAGAATCAACAGTGGCGACCACCAGAAAAGCGCCGAGGCAGTGAAGCTCGACGAAGTCCCAGAACATAAACTTAACTGTCTTGGCTTCCGCAACAAAATTAATCTGAAAGTATATCGGAGAAAAACCGTACTATCCTCTTCACGTCATATCAGCAAAAGACAGAACGAAATAAGACCAATAGGCACAAAGGGACGTAACCCACAGACTGAAAGCTAACCTCAACGTAGTCGGAAAAGGCAGGAAAATTATGATAACCTCTTTCACATTTCAAAATCGACTTCCTTAAGGTTCATCAATCATAATCACAGTTGTAACATACACCGGAAATTGACACCTAAGTCCAAAATCATAAGAAACAAAGTAGAAAACACTCTCGAAATAAATGATACTTTCAGTACACGGACACGCCCTCTTATTCGCCGGAGTATCGACGGGTAGTGAACCTGAAAAAGATTTGGCACGGGACCGGACCGGCGGACGTAATTCGCCGGTCGTTATACTCTTCAGTGTGTATCGATATGTCAGATATATACTACGTACTTATAAAAGTATATCTACACTTGCCTTGTGTAAGATGTGGTAAATGTTAACTCTTTTATTAAAGTAGTATGATAATATAGATATATTGGGGTAAGGGAAGTACATTGATGATGATATTTTCTTAGGGTATCCTTCAGTGTTAGTCAAAACGGGCAAAGAGCATTCAGTTAGATCACACTTAGTGCTGGTGAAAACGGGCATAAGGTATTGACTAATTTGTTAATTACTGTTGATGAAATCCATATTTAGGAATGAAATAAAATGAAAATAGGAATTAGGCGGGTGTAAACGTACATCTAAAATCATTTAGGTGACACTTAGTGTTCGTGGAAACCGGAATTAGGCTCATGAAAACCTACATTTGGTATTCAGTTAGGTGACACTTAGTGTTGGTGAAAAGGGGAATGAGAAATTCAGTTAGGTGACACTAAATTCGGTGTTGGTGAAAACGGGCATTAATTTAATTATTAGCATTCGGCTAGGTGTTGTGCGATAACATTGAAACTCCATCAGTTCATTATTGATAAAATTGATCTTTTAATTTCAAAGTCTTGTCAAGTCAGAAAACGTAGCAGCTTATTTTGCACCAAACCTGCAATGTTTGAACCATCGACTTAACTCAATTTATTCTATCTATGCCAAGCAAATAAACCGACAGACAGATATGAAAGATAGTGTATCGTGAAATTGAGAGATACCTGGGAGACTTTGCAATACTGTGAGTAAGTACTATCTTACATATATCATACGTGTTGTAATTCGAGAAGTTTCCTTTTAAAACGACACGTAGTAACCGCAATGCGTCTTGTTCCGTACCACCTTTCTGCTGAAATATGAATTCAAAGTATTTTGCTGAAAAACATTATGGATTCTCAAAGGATAAAGTAGGATTCTCTACCAGTTTGGATCCCCAGAAAAGTTTTGAAATACGAACTGTCTATGGAATGGGAGTTAGTGATATGGTTTTCAATGCAGTTTTAATGATAAAAAATATGAAACTGGTTATTTATTATTCTGATATTTTTAAAGAAAATTATTGTGACATGAATGAATGAAAAGATCGTACTGAATCGTGCTTTAAATACAAATTACAGCTCACTAATTAAGTTGATATTGTGTCCTTTAGGATCATGTTCCTACGACCCAATTTAAATCCCAGTAATATTTCTTTAAATCTTCCTAGATACTTCTGTTAAAGAATTTAAATTAACATCATCATGATTATTATCAATATACACCGTGTTTCCGGACGATATTCATAAACACCAACCTGTCATTGTACTTTTCACGATTCAGGGTTGGGTTGCGGGCCTGTTCGAAAGAAATACGACGGCCCCGCAACATAAAGGGCGAGGAAGGACAATGTATGGGTTTTAGTCAGTAAAAGTCTGACACTCCCTCTCGCTCCGCTCAGAGTGGGAGGGAGAAAACTCCGGGAACACGGTGTATGAGCCCAAAGACGTCCCTACTGGACATGGCCTGCAAGCGTCGCCACGTTGAGTGGTCTTGTGTTTCTTGCATCCATCGTATTGTTCTTGTTCTTAGAGTGCTGTTGGCAATCTAACTTGCGTCGGCTCAGAGGCCCTACTCCCTAACGCTTCATTTATTCGGATCTACCCGTCTCTATCGCGCACGTCTTCAGATGAGTGCGAGTGAGAGAGATGGATGAATATACGGACGAAGCGTTAGAGAGTAGGGCCTCAGAAACAAGCTACTAGTATGTCACTTTCGGTAGCGTCCATTAGTTCCAGTATTCAACAAAAATCAGGACATATATGGGGCACTTCATATATATTTTACGGCTAATACCCGAAGTGCGGCTGCACCTAGTTTTAGCCGGTTAGAACTAGGTGTAGCCACTTACCCTTGGTTAAACCTAGTACGAACCGATTGTTTTCGGGTAAAACTAGGTTTATCCTTCATCATGCCGGCTACAACTAGGTTCGGCCATTCCCTGTTGGATAAAACTAGATCTATCCGATATCATTCCGGCTAGAACTAGGTCCAGACAATCCCTGTTGGATAAAACTTAGATGCGTTAAGCCGCTAAGCCTTCCGCCCCGCGTCACACTCATGACTGCAACGCCGCGTTGATATTCTTATGCAAAGCGTATAGGACGGTTAGTACCGAAGCTCTTCCGGTGCTTGCGGGTGTACTTCCAGTCGATCTTGAGGTGCAGCGGCGGGCTGCAATGTACTATAACGCGCGTGAGACCACGGACGCAGACTTTTTAACCATACGTGATCGTGCTAAGATTTCTAGATTATTCAAACCACAGACCGACGTCTGGGAGGAACTTTTATCTGAATGGCAATGTAGGTGGGACAATTCCATCAAGGGCAGACACCTCCACCAGTTCTTTCCATCCGTTCGTGAGCGGCTGGACAGGACATGGCTGGAGGTTGATCACTGTGTTGCCCAATTTCTCACGGGCCATGGCAACTTTAAGAGTAAATTATTTTCCTTCAAGTTGTTGTTGACTCGCCTTTTTGTCAATGTTCAACATCTGATTGCGAATATGAACAATCTGCTCATCACATTTAGTGGGAGTGTAGTCTCTGGCAAAATGAACGCAATATTATGTTGGATAGTGTACAGGTTACATCCGGAGTTATTTACTATACGGACCTTGTAGAAACTAGAGCAAATTTCCGTGCGTTCAAGCGTTTTTGCCATACCTATTTTTGGAATCAAATATAACAGCTCTCTACTTAGGACCCATTAACGTTAATATTTATCCGTGGTGCTAGGCAACTGGGCCTATCCCAGTTGTAAACGTCCCTTTGTGCCTATTGGCCTTGTTTCGTTCTGTCTCCTGCTGATATGGAGGGAAGTGGAAATTACAGTTCTTTCCTACTCCTCCGCTATACTTTCTGATCAATTTCGTTGCGGGATCCAAGACAGTTAAATTCATTCTCTGGGACTTCGTCGAGCTTCATTGTCTCGGCGCTTTTCTGGTGGTCGCCACTGTTGATTCTGGCTTTCAGGAGTTACAGTGGTTTGGGCGTGTGTGGCGGGCTTGTCACCGCATCTGCAGCAGCGGCGCGGGGTGGAGGGCATCTCGAGGCACGCGTCTCTGTAGGATGTGAGCGCCAGATGCTGCTGATCTACTGCAGGTCTACTAGCGAGTGTGACTCACAACGTCTGCAGCAGCAGCGCCTGTCTTAGTTTTTTTCTAACAGGGATTGGCTGTACATAGTTGTAGCCGGCATGCTATCGGCAGAGCTTTTTTAGATATTAAAAAAACATCCAATAAAAAGAAACGTAGAGATTTTTTTTATTCTTATAAATCACATTGTAATAATTAACACAAATTATTAGAAGTACAATTTTTAATATAATAGGAACAATCAGGAACATTTTTTTAACAACAGACAATAGTTGCATATTATTATTTAAAGAATGTTATTATAATTATAAATCACACTTTTATAAAGTAACAAACTATCCAGGCGCCTGTTACTTGTTTCAACTTGTTTACATCTAGTTTTATCCAACAGGGAATGGCTGGACCTAGTTGTAGCCGGCATGATGAAGGCTAGACCTAGTTTTACCCAAAAACAATCGGCTCGTACTAGGTTTAACCAAGAGTAAGTGGCTACACCTAGTTCTCACCGGCTAAAACTAGGTGTAGCCGCACTTCGGGTATTAGCCGTAACATATATACATAATATTAAGTGCCCCATCGTGTGTAGAACGTATTTGACTATTGTATTGTTTCCTGTAAATAGTACACGTGGCGGCGCAATACAATATCAGGTACAATTGGAAATTCAATTGATAAATCTGTTGATTATGTGAATCAAGATGGAAACAATTGGTACAATGGAGTTATTGTGATTATTTAATTCAGTTAGTAGGTTTCATCACGACCCGAATGGCGTAGTGGTAGTGAGGCTGCCTTACGTTCTTAGGGTCCTGGTTTCGAATCCCGGTAGGAGCAAATGCTTGTGTGATGAGCATGGACATTTGTTTCCAAGTCATGGATGTATATTATATATAAGTATGTATTTACAAACAAATAAAGTATTTATGTAGAATATCAACTATCTGGTGTCCACGACACAAGCCTTACTTAGTGGGGCACTAGATATCGCTGTGTGTTAATGTCCAGCGATATTTATATCAATAAGCCAGTCATAAATTATGACATGTCAAGATAATATTATCAAGAAAACATTTTCTCGTGACATGACGCCACGCCTACAATTTCACAAAGGATTAAAATAAACCATTTATTTCGGGTAACAAAGACCCATACAATATTAATAACATCTTTTGTTAGTTTAAATAGTAACTTAAAAACTATGTTAGTACACGATGCACTTCATTTGCACGATCTTTTGTGCGTTCTTGTGGATTATTTCCGCGGAAACGACGGAACACCACATCCTGCGGTCAAAAACTTTCTTCCATCACCAAATGGAGCAATTAAACAGTGGCGTACTTATTGTAAAAAATACATTGCGCCGTTTATGTTTAAGTTCCATTTAATAGAAGATGAGGCTTTTGTAATCAAACAGGCACACATCTAAACTCTGATCTGCTTCTGTGAATTTGAATTTGTGGAATAACACTTGCCCTGGCCTGAGAATCAAAACCAAGACATCTTGTTCAACAGGAGCACTACGGGACTAACGAGGCTGACGAACAAATCCTACTAATATTATAAATGTGAAAGTTTGTCTGTATGGATGTATGGATGTATGGATGTATGGATGTATGGATGTTTGTTACTCTTTCACGCAAAAACTACTGAACGGATTTGGATCAAATTTAGCACACAGATAGTTTATTACCTGGATTAACACATAGGATACTTTTTATCCCGGTAATAAGATCCCGTGGGATAATTTCAAACTTCACGCGGGCGAAGCCGCTGGCAGAAGCTAGTTATTGAATAATGAGAAACTTGAATTCGTAGATAAAACGGTTTTCCTGGGGATTACGCTTGATTCAAGGCTACAATGGGGTTCTCATTTAACATCTCTTGCGGGGCGGCTAAGTTCAGCAGCATATGCCATTAGAAAAATCCGTCAATTTACTGATGTAGATACCGCTAGACTGGTCTATTTTAGTTACTTCCACAGTATAATGTCTTACGGTATTTTGCTATGGGGACGAGCTGCAGATATTGAGTCTATATTTATTCTGCAGAAAAGAGCCATTAGAGCCATATATAATCTTCGTAGACGCGATTCTCTAAGAGAGCTGTTTAAGGATATTGGCATTATGACGGTACATTGTCAATACATCTACGAAAACATAATGTACGTCAGAAAAAATTTGCATCTTTTTGGTAAAAGAGGTGACAGACATAACTACAGTACTAGAAATAGGGACCAATTAGTTCAGCCAGGCTTTAGACTCGCTAAAGTAGACTCATCTTTCATGGGGTACTGTTTGAGATGCTATAATAAAATTCCACAAAGTATTCTTGAACTGAATGAGACAAAATTTAAAACATGCATTAAACGCACACTATGTAAGCAAGCATATTACAAGTTGAGCGATTATATCGCTGATAAAAATGCTTGGCTCAATGCTGGTCCTGCTCCACAAGGACAGGGGCGCAAAAATTGATAGCATTAAATGGTATTGTTGGAGCTGCTGAAGATTGTACAACTATCTTTGCATTGTATAGATTCAATGTTAGTATTATATAATCGCATAGCCCATATTGTGTGAGTACTTTGTACTAGAAAGCTATCATTCACTGAAAGCCTACGGCAGTTCTTGACTAGAATATGCCCTGGCGGTTGAGAGTATGTCATGCTCTCTCAAATGTCTCGCTGATGGTGGCGCGTGTGTCGGACCATTTAGCTCCCTTCAAAATGGTTGAGCTGAATGGTGCTGATCCATGCGTCATGTTCGTGAACGGGCGCTGTCAGTTGTGACTGGTCATCTCTTAGTCGCCATGGTTTATTTGAATTAATTATTTTGTTTTTGAGTTGTATTTTATTTTTGTTTTGCTATGGACACTTTTAACGTGCACATCTTGCTACATTGTTCTCACATAATATACCATCTCAACATGAATGATGTAACCAAGATTTTGTAACAATATTTTTATTTAAAAGAGTGTCCATGGAGTTTCTTGCCCGTTCTTCTCCATAGAGATCTACGCTAGGGAATGGGCAACTACAGTACTTTCACAGTTTTTATGTCTTGTGACTGGGACTGTAGCTACTTTAAATGTTCAATTTTGTTTCGACAATTCAAAAGTGCCTGTAACTGGCCTACTTGAAATAAATGCTTTGATTTTGATTTTGATTTGATTTTGATTTTGATTTTGAAAAGAGCTACCTACAGAAGAACAGAACGACACTATTCGAATAGAAGTAATGAATAAAACCTTTTTTTTTTTCAAAAAATAAATCCGACTTCAAACAAAAAAGTGCAAAATAGACGGAAAGCACCAGCTTTCAAATAAAATAATCATCAAAATCGGTTCACCCAATCGAAAGTTCTGAGGAATCAAACGCTGTCGAAATCTGGGTGTATTGTACTCGTCTGCGTACCCCCTCAAAGCATACAGGCGTGATGTGACGTCATGATGTTGTATAAACAATAAACTTACAAGCGATTACAGCAATCACTGAGATTTGCCGTGTATTTTTTAAGAGTTTCATTGATTATCTGCGAAGATCAGCATCAGATTTTCAGCAAATTGATTGAAAATGAACGAACAAGGGAAGCACCAGCTTTCAAATAAAAAAAAGAATCATCAGAATCGGTTAACTCAGTCGAAAGTACTGAGGTAACAAACACAAAAAAAAACCAAAAAATATACAGTCGTATTGATAATCTCCTCTTTTTGGAAGTCAGTTGAAAAATAGTTAAATAAATACTAAGGTCCTATTCGAATCAACTAGAGATAAGATAATTTGTTTCCCCTAGAATATAAACAGCTTGTACCAGTAATTTCAGCTCCATTCACGAAAATGTAAATCAGGGCGCCTTCCATTATCTTCGTTTAAAACATCAGGTATAATAAAACGAAGAAACGAACGAACAATATATCAAAGTGGCGGCTGCCTCATCAAGTCACCGTGTTTGCTCCGAGCATAATATCGTATATTATGGTGGTGCATTTTCCTTAGCCACCGTGTATAAGAAAGTAGTTGAAGGAAATTGTCTTTTTTAAACTTTCACGATCAGAACACATTAAGAAGAAGAAGAGTGAGGGTAGTTGAATAAACGCATTCACTTTGCTGTCGCGGTACCTCCAATACTTCAGTCTCCCCGCGACCACGGCTGGTGCAATCCGGTCGAAACGTCGGGATTAAATTAAAGGTAAATTCGCGATAAATACCCGTATTCATATGTTTTATAGTTGAAGGCATTTCTTAGAAGTCTTCTTCTTCCAAAATTTATTTTTTCGTCATCTCATCAGACTTACCATATCAATTTTAACACAGTCCATCCATTGTTTCTTTGATTTTCCTCTACTCATATACCCGACTTGTACAATATGTTGTTGGTAATATTATTATATGCTGCTTGCTTCCGTTGGATGCGAGTCACATGAGACCGGTCAATATGGCGACACTTGGGGAAGGCATATGTCCAGCAGTGGACGTCTTTCGACTGAAATAATGATGATGAGGTGCAGCTTAGCGTAATCAGCCTATCACGTTCCCACTACTGGTAAACAGGCCTGTTTTAGGAAGGAGCAGGCCGTCATCTACCACGCCAAGCGCTTTTTTTTCTTCACATGATGTTTTCTATCATCGATTTTAGAGCAAAGATGTTCAATTTGTATAAAATTGATCGAATTCTTTGACTGAAGATGCGTTACTGGCCAGTCTGTGACTACCTCTCTTTTATAAATAACTAGGTTCTGCTCGCGTCTTCTCCCGCATGACGTTCGATAAATGTCTCTTACGATCTTTTTTTATATACCAAAACCTTCCTCGAGAACCACTCTATCCATTGGTAAAAACAGCATGAAAGTCGGTGCAGGAGTTTTTGAGTTTATCGCGGACAGACAGACAGACGCGGCGAAAGACATTGTTTTATAATATTTAGTTAAACGTATTTGGTGTTGGTTAAAGGGCTTGCAAATCGAAATAGTAATATCATGTCATATGCACCATCATATATCGAAGTATTGTCAAAGTGTGACGAGGTTGTTGCTGTAGGTTTATGCTTTCAATCATAAATATTAAATAACGCCATGCCATAAAACCCCTTCCCCGCAGGCACGAAAGTTAAAAATTCTACCAAACTTATACCATTTATGTGTCACTCATATTTTTCTTTTTTGTCCAAAAATTATGAAATATGTCGCCTTTATAATTCAGCCAGTAAGGCAAACTTATACAATTTGAGCCAGCGTTAAGGTACAATTCCGAAGACGACGATTATATGCAAACGGATATGTTGTTTCAATTGTAGCGATAGAAAGCGTCACATCCACAGATTCACGGAACTCAAAACCACATATCGAACAAAAAAATCTGGTGTGTCGTTCTATTGGTGACAGTATTTCTGTGGTCGACTGCAGACCACAGCAGCAAGCGGCACTGTTGTCGTCTACGGAAGCGTTTCCTTTTAAAACACATATAAACTAGAGCTATTGGTACGCGTGCGGTCTATCAGTTTGGTTGGGCAATGGTACCACAATCTGCGGTCTGTCGTTGCGTTTCGAGCTGTACCCTTAACGTATAATTGTGACCTTAATAAAATACAACGTTAATGAACTGTTAATGTCATAACTTCTCGGTTTCTTCGCCAAGTGGCCATAAGGTTTTGTTTTTTGGCAATTTCGTGCTGATAAGAAATATGGGGTGTTGTTTACGTGAATTTATTTTTAAAAGTGTTTGGGTGTTTTGTTTTTTTTTGCGCTCTAGAATATGGGATGGGATGGTATATTTTATCAATACCACTTCTGGGGATCAGGGCTTATCTCTAGAGAGGGACTGGGGCTGTATTCCTTTGCAGATGCCAAGTGCGGACTTATTTATTCGTATAAGTAGACACTTGCCGCACTTACATTTTGCACCAAAGCATGCAAGAAGCCAACGACCACTACCAACTTACAAAACTGAACTAAGTAGAGTTTGGCCCTCCAAGAAAAAGGGCGAGAATTTTTAAAAATCAAGAGCTGTTAACCCTAGCTATACACTGTTTAAACGGTGTTGATACTATTTATTATTCAGGTAGTAAATTTTTTTTATATTATTTTGAGCTGTAATTTTCGAGTGTATTACTGTCGGCGACGAGACCCTATCTCCACACGAGGGTGAAAATAGAACCCATACATAGAGGAGTATAACGTGAGTCGATCAGTTGAATTAGTATTTTGAAAACTTGTGTTTAACTTATATAATTATGTAATTAAGTGATTTTTTGTACAATCTCGCTTGAAACTTGTAGGTTTCATGTTAAAAAAAATCAAATTACGTAACTCGAAATGATGATTTTTTATTTTACTTATAACGTACAAATTAGTATCAAAACGCTGGACTTGGCTCAAAACCATATTCCATTCAAGAATAATGTAAATCGGTCCAGTAGTTTAGGAAATATAAGGCAAAATAAATAGTAAACATCGTGTGCATCGTAAAGAAGATGGATCAAAATTGCCCCACGTCCTATAACAAAGTGACATATCTCGAAAAAAAGATAAAAATGTGCAAAAAAATATGGCATACTTCCTAAGTTCATTTTTTTACACCTTCATATGAAAAATTGCTTTGAAAATAGTTCAGGCGCTGTTATGAAAAATTCGAGTATGAGTATTTATGGACCGATTAAAAAAAATCTTTTTTTGTTTCAAAAGGGTACCCCCAGGGTAGGCCCATTGTCATAAAGTCAGGTCTCCGGTCTCCAGGATCCTGGAGAAATGAAAGTAAAATCTCAAAAATAAGCTCCGTTTTTCAATTAAGGTAGTTTTTAATATATTACATTTATTTTGTTTAATCAACGATCAACTGACGATTATCTCCTTATTCATCTGATTATGAAAACGTGAGAATAACTCAAAAATAAGCTCATTTTTTTCTATTAAGATAGTTTTTAATATACACATTTAATATACATTTATTTTTCTCCATCAACGATCAACTGAGGATTATCTCCTGATTTATCTGATAATGAAAACGTGAGAATAAAAGCTTGAGCTCAAATATTACTTTGAATATTAGATAATAATAATTTATTTATTTATTTATTAACACTTCAAGCACAAAAGTACAGAGGCGGACTTAATGCCATAGGCATTTTCTACCAGTCAACCTTTAGGTGATGCAGAGACAAGCAGTGGTAGGTGTCATTTCTGAAAATCTGAGAATAATTTTATTTAATACTACGATACACTACAAAGATATATAAAACATTATACATATTTATCAAATACTATGAATATATATTAAAATTAAATTAAATGGACATTTACATGGACACATCATTCTCTGGCCTTTATCCCAATATACTGAAATAGAAAGACAAACAATGACGAAAACATTACCGTTGTGACGAAACTGCCAGCTTCAATCAATAATCATTTTTCACTTCTCATGCTCTAAAAGTACGCCGTTATAGCCCTACGAAGCGGGATTAAAGTGACCGTTTATTCCCTAGGGAGTAAAAAGTACCTAATTTAAAAATGGAACGATCTTTTACTCTGAAACATGGTCACAAAAGAGTAACTTGTCAAAGGTTTTATTTAAATTTCGAATAGGCGTGCAAATATAAAGCGGTTTATTGAAAAAAAAAACAAATGAACTCTTCAACGCGAGAAAAATTTATGGTTGTTTGTGTGCATCGTTGATTTTGAAAAGCAATGCCACTGTTGCTAGCCGCTGCAGTAATGTAGGTACTAACTATCTGTGGAGTGTGGATCATCTTCATTGCAAAAATGTTGTGAGTTTGTATTGTGTTTTCAATGGTTAATCTGTGACTGACCTGATAGAAGAAAAAACTGACCGCTCAGTTCAGAATTTTTGTCGAGTGTAAATTTGTTCAGTTTTAAATGACTATTTTTCTCGCACTCGAAGTGAAAAGTACAGTTTGCACCTCGAGACTAAACGCCAATATAGTATACCCTCGCTTTCATTGCCTCCCTCGCAAGCTCGGGAGTCAAACCACCTCGGGTATATAATGGCTTCGTTTAGTCCCTCGTTATAAAATATACTATTATTATCAGCCAACCCATAGATAATAGTACATTATGGTACAAGTGTGTAATGTTGGTGATTACCGCTGAGGCGCCATTGAGACCCGAGCCGTTAGGCGAGGGTCCTAAGAGAGCCGAGGACGGTAATCATCAACACACACGTGTATCATACGACGTTTTTCAACACACTTGAGAATAAAATAATACTAAAAATAACTATAATTTCAACAGTAAAAACGAGTTGTCAATTTTTTTTCGCAATGGCGGGAATAATTAATCAGTTTTCCTATGCGCGCGCATCTAACAATGGCGATCGGCCATAGACTAAAAGAATGAGGTTTATTTTTTTCGACTTTTCACGGATAGCGTTTTAGCGAAATGGTCCACTCGGTGCGGTACCGCACAGGTTACGAGAACAGGGCCTCTTCTTCTTCCTTTCTACTTTAGGGAAGCCGTCCTCATCAACCTGGCTCGTTCTTGTCACGGAGCATCGGACCGCAGTCAGGACAGGTTGAGGAACCACTTTCCGTTTTTCCTCTTTTCTGGTTTGTCTATTTGCAAGAGTGAAATAACATTATTCACTAGTATTTCCTTAGCTTCGCTTGCCGCGTCGCGACGCTATCGTTGCTCGTCTCTCTCATTTGTATTAATGTAACTGAAAAACCTCTGTCGACCACTCCCTCGCGTCACCACTGACGATTCTGTCTCATCATAATGCAATAAGTAAAAAAAACAACAAGAGAGTTAAAACCGAATTGTGTGAAGTACAAAAATGAGCTTATTTTTGAGATATATATTTTGCTTTCATTTCTCCGGGATCCTGGAGACCGGAGACCTGACTTTATGACCGTGGGACTACCTTGAGGGTACCCTTTCAAGCAAAAAAATATTTTTATAAATCGGTCCATAAATACTCATACGAACGAATTTTTCATAACAGCGCCTGAACTATTTTCAAAGCAAATTTTCCATACAAAGGTGTAAAAAAATTAAGTTAGGGAGTATGCCATATTTGTTTATACATTTTTATCTTTTTTTTGAGATACGTCACTTTCTTATAGGACGTGGGGTAATTTTGTATGGATAGTGATCCGTCTTCTTTCACACTCATTCTGATTCTTATCACTTTTATGTCTTTATTTGTCAATCATTGTACATAGAAGCTTCCTCTTTGAGGGGTTTTGTCATAATCGCCACGCTTGGCAGGCAGGTCGCAGTACAGTTATTTCAAAAAGGCAGAGAGCGCTGCTGCCCATTTAGGGATTGCAATTGCTGGATCCAGCATACAGCAATCCAGCTGGATCCAGCGCCTTTTTAAATATGCTGGATCCAGCATTCAGTGCTGGATCCAGCAATGCGGATCCGCAAACGTATCAAACCCAAGACCGATTGAACCTAAGACTGATTGCTACTGATTAGCCGTCCTATCATTAAACATAAACGTAATAAGGAGAGACCGGATTATATGCAATTTATAAAGCTTGTTATATGCATGAAAAATGCTTTAAATATGCACGGAAATTGGCAGAATATGTGAAATTAAATGATAGATTCTAGGAACACCCAAAATAAAAAAGAGAAAAGTTTTAATTTTTTCCATTTCAAAATCAGCATGCAATGAGTAAATTATTTTTAAAATTATTTAAAAAAATTGTAAACGTAAACGATCAAGTATGTTTCCAAATTTTCAGTGGTAAGATTGTCTGTAGTTTCGTCAGCTGAAATTCAAATGAAGTTATCTTTGAGTTCATTCGTTGCTCGTTTGTTACGTCGAAGGGATTCATAGGTTAGGTTAGGTTAGAGTTGTGACTAGGGATTGCAATCCAGCGGCGTTTTCAATCCACCTGGATCCAGCGCGATTGTTCGTAAATATGCAATAGCATATTTTACCACTTTTTGCTTTTTTTATTCTCAGCGGTAATCATATAATCAGGTATCTAGTAGGTAATAAGATATTGCTTTCTTAGGGCAGATTCAACCAAACTAGAGTAAGTTGTTACTCGAAAGTAGGTACCTAAGCTACTGCTTTGTATGACAATTATTATTATTCTCGAATAAACAATTGCATAGTAAGTGGTAGTTTACTCTCGAGTAAAAACTTACTCTAGTTTGGTCGAATCTATCCTTAGAAACATTATCTTAAATGTTATATAAGGTTATATGTTATTTAATTTTAAGTTGATTCTTTTGATCTCAAATGGTTAAGAAACCAAAGAAAATTGAAAGAATTCATAGATTATCGTAAGAAGTTCCTAATACAAATGACTTAATAAAAAAAGTCTTAAAAATGTCGTCTTTTTATTTTCGTTCCACATTTTGCTGGATCCGCGCTGGATCCAGCTGGATTCAGGTCAATCCAGCAAGAATCCAGCTGGATTGAAAACGCCGCTGGATTGCAATCCCTATGCCCATTCTCTAGTAATCTTGCGACACCTACAGGAAGAAATAAAATGGTGCTATTTTTTACGACCGACACCATACGGTTTTAATTTATTGATTCGTAAATCTGCTGCCTAATTATAACCTGCTTAGATTACGTCTGTATCCGACGTTAAAATTACTTAGAAAACTATTAATCAGAATAAAAGAACATAATTATTTATTTTTAAAGAAATCTATCTTTCCGTCTTACCTACATTGAGTACATTGGTGCTCAAGAAAAAGTTTTCCAAAAAGTTTTGGGCAGCAAAGGAATTGGTATAAAGAGCGATTCAGAATTCAAAAGGAGTATCTGTTGATCTAAATCGGTCTTTGTATCCATTGAGAAAACTTTTGTAATACGTTAAAACCGGCCCAGTTTAGGTACGACGGCTTAGGAACAAACTAAGGTATTTTGCCCATAGGAAGGTAGGAAAAGTGATAAATATTCGAGTGTAAACGTGCTCGTTGTTTTTCAGTAGTAGTCGGGAGTTGGAAATGCTGAGGACGAAAATTTCATTAAAAATATAACAACTCAAAGATTTTATAGACATAGCTCATTAAATGATTATTATGATTTTTCAACATAACAGGTGAAACTAAAAGTTATTGCTAATTAAGGCGATTACATGAGCTAAACGCGAGTTTTATAATTACTAAAAGTATATGATTCACTGCTATAAACAAGACCAGAAAAATATATGATATTCTTCAGGATATAAGCTACCATGATATTTTTATGAAAACATAATATAATTAATTTGGCTCGATAAAAAGAAATCACGAACTTATCTCTAAAAATATCTTTCAAACAATAAAAAACATACTAATGTGCATGCGATCATTCTGATTTTTTGGCCAATAATTCTACAAGCAATATACTAGCATGATACTGTTTCAGTTTTTTAATCCAATCAATAGTTTTTTTGTAAATCGATCGAAACCACTCATTTCGCGCTATTTAGCCCGCAGTGGCTGACGTAACAACCACTTTGTAGTGCAAGCTGATTAAAACTTTATTCTAACAGCATTTCAAACGAAGTTTGAACCACCACAAATAAAGTTGCTAATTTAGCTCGTCTAAGCTCCTTAACATAAAATCCTACAGTCTCATGTATTTTGGGCAAGTTTACTGCTGCTGATGATAATCCGAATGGAAAAACCCAATAACCCATTTCTTATTATGGTAAACGAACTAAGAATCTCATGCTCAGTGAAAGCTCTTTTATTAACAAGCTGATAAGATTCAACCTTGAAAGATTCAATATTCACCTGATTGATGTGTCTACAACGACGTCGGCGAACTTGACTTGAAGAAAAATGGCTCTTTCCTTTGTGATTTATGGAATTATGTCAAAATGATATGCTATCTTATCATATTGTGATTGATAAAGGGGAGAAATTTGATAAAACTAGGTGAGTTATAATAACAAAGGTTAAAATTAAATGAGGGTATTTACAATAAAGGTGAAAGCGTCTGGGTAGTACGATTTTATTCAAGATGGAAAACATTCCTCGACCTGTATCATTTATTTACTTATTTACACCAAACATACAGATATCATTACAGGCTTGACCCAATGCGATATTGTAGCGCACTTCAAAATTTAAACAGTTCATCCGTGATCCGAGTATAAATATAAGTATAGCAAATTCTAAAGGTAGCTATTCTTGTAAATTCATTTATGAACTTGGAGGGTTGCATTGATGATTGTGATGATTATTATTCTGTAACTACATACGTTGTACAGTCGCGAACAATATTTCATTAATTTAATCAACATACAACCTAGCACTGGCCTGCAAATTGCAAAAAACGTAAGAAAATTAAATTTCGCGGGCTTCCCTGGAGCAGACACCTTGGAAATAGATGATACGATAAGATAAGAATAATGCATTTATAAATATAACAGTAAACACTGTTTTAGGCTTTCACGGTTTAAAACAAAACTTATATTGTCACTTACGGGATATCTTCCGTGATTATTTGTTACGTTGAATATCGGGAGCTCAACGTAACAAATAATCACGGAAGATATCCCGTAAGTGACAATATAAGTTTAATATAACAGTAGGTGTAGTGATATGGTTCTAAGATTCCGATACGCATTCAAGTAGGTATAGGGGTGGTGTATTTTTTGTCGATTGTGCATCATAAAAAAAACAATGTAGATTCAATTTTATAAAATGTGTTTTTTTCACGATACAAACATTAATGTTTTTAAAACGTGACAGAACCTAATAATATAAAACAAAATTTCTTCAAAGTTCTGGAGCTTCAACTCTAAAGACCATTTCAAATTTTCAATTGTCACAGTAAGAGAATAATTATAAAATTTTAACTGAAATATATTAAACGATTAATTACTACAACTTTAAAAGTTTGATACTTAACTTGAATCTCTCAATCTTAGGCTTTAAATTCTTTGATAAGGCTCAAAGTCTTTGAAAGTAGTGTAGTTAACCCTTTAGGCTGTTCCCAAACATGATCGCAATTAGTGAGTTCTGACTTAGTACCCGTTTTTGATCTAGTACTAATAAAACAAAGTTTAGTTCTACTGAATTTGAAGAACAATTTAATCTGATATGATATAGATAAATGATCCTTAAACTTTTGTTGTATGATGTCTGTGATTTTGACTGCAGTAGACTAGACTTTGTAGGTTTAATATAATCATATATTTTCTATGTATTTTAGGAAGATTTTGGCAGAAAAAAATCTACCTTTTGGTCTTGCACCTAATGCCAAGTAGCCCATATACGTAGACATTAAGTATGTATGTGGGCGACAAGCAAAATTTAGCCACACTCGACAGGTCGCAATTGTGCACCGATTGCTTTCAAACTTGGCCAAAAAATTTAAAGGGTCAAAAGTAAGGTTAAGTTAGCGGTTTTTTGTTTTTTTTTTTACCATAACTTTTTTTTCAATGGTTTTCGAACCGTTTAACATTTCAAGTAAGAATACAGACAACTTTTAAATGAAAACTTTTTGTTGCAACTCCTTACTTGGGGAGGGGGTTGAAGTTTCCAAAATTTTTGGGGAATAAATTCATATCTCCGAAACTGTAAACATTTTTAGCATCGCAATATTTTAGTTATTTATTGCATTTGCAGTCGCCTTTCTAATTTAAGCTTATGCACAATGCTAATCCGAGCTTTCAATATCAACACGTATTCAACCTCACTACAACACTCAAACATTTTAATGAAAAACCGACTGTTTTAGAACTTCATAAATCTAGTGTAGAATTTAATTAGGCAGTCCGGGATTGCTAGCCTTGTACATTTTGTACATTTACTGACACGGCTCGCTGGTCGCGGCTCAATGGCAGATTCGGAATAGTAAATGTTTTACCTGTTTAGTCCCAGTGCAGGGTTAAGGTCTCCCGGTAACCGAAATAGTATTATTTACAATATAATGCATTATTTTTCGGTAGATTGTCATCTATCGAAGTGAAACCGTAATATTGTGAAATGCATGCGACGGAAGTATCTCTGCCCCATAATCGGGATTAGGGGCACCCCCACGTTAGGTTAGTTGTACTTATTTAAAAACTTGGGATGTTCTTTGTCATTGAAATTAGTAACCCATTGAACCACCGCACCGCGCGCAGAACCGTTGCTGTGAAACCCTTCCGAGGGAATCCGGGACAACGCTGTACCGGAATCGTTTTTTTTTTTTGTGATGGGAAATCATCAAATGATTTCTCCCACTCTGGGCGGAGCGGGAGGGAGTGTCAGACTCTTACTGACTAAAACCCATCGTTGTTCCTTCCTCGCCCTTTATGTTCCGGGGCCGCGGTATCTCTTTCGAACAGGCCCGCAACCCCGGCAGGCTTCGGCCCTTGCGGGCCCCTCCCCTTATGCTGACATCTCTTTGAGGCGCGCGTGGAACACGAACGCGCCGTTGACACGGCCTGTCGTCGTTAGACGGACGGACAGCTAGCTAGCCCATAGCCAACCGTCCACAGGCCCGCATCTACGGTAGCCACCACGTGGCCCCCGACGCCCGGTGCGTCTCCTGCGGCGGCTGGGAAGAGAGGCTCTCTCCCTCTCTCGTTCCGCCACCTCCTTCGCTAGCATGACTGCTTCACAGAAGGAGGTGACGGCTTCCCATTTCGTCTCGCTTCGGACCATGGATTGAACCAGGGCCGGACGCGAGAGGTCGCCGCCGCCGATCACCGCTACAAGGACACGGCGGTGCTCCACCCACGCAGGGCAGACTTCCACCGTGTGCTCCATCGTGTCCTCCGGTCATCCTCGCAGAAACTCACTGAAACAGCTAGCTATTGTAAACAGAAACTTTACAAATACTAAGCAGTTTATTCTAGTGTGTATTTCAAATCGACTAGAAAAAACTGCCAACGCGATGATATTAAATATTAATCTAATTCTTCTAACATCAACGAAAGTAACACCTTTCTGTATTAATAATTGATTTCTACCAATTACAGACATATTGACGTCTAAGTGGCTTCTCTTGTACCAGCCACTGGGATATTTATAGACATTAAACCCTTGTTTATTTTTAAAATGGACGAGTGGGTTTCTTACTTAGCTCTGTTGTTTTAACAAATATTTGTGCCAGTTTTCATTAGTTCCACATTTAAAGAAAAAGAAGAAAGAAAAATATTTTTTTGACGTAAGTTATTATAGCACACACAAAATCATGTAGAAAAAAGAGACAGACTTTTTGCTAAATTGTTGTTCTGCTATACAGACCATGTGATAGTTAGACGCTTTGCTAATAAGACTTACTGCTCATTAGACGTCTCGCACTGTTGGACATTTTACTACTTAGACCTTCTGATCAGGAGGGAAAATAAGAAATCAAAATTCAAAATCAAAACATTTATTTCAAGTAGGCCACTCAGGCACTTTCGAATTGTCGAAACAAAGATGAAAATTAAATGTAGCTACAGTCCCAGTCACAAGACATAAAAACTGTGAAAATACTGTAGTTTCCCATTCCCTAACGCAGATCTATAGGTTGAAGAACGGGCAAGAAACTCCATGGACACTCTTTTAAATCAAAATTTTGTTACAAAATCTTGGTTACATCATTCATGTTGAGATGGTATATTATGTGAGAACAATGTAGTAAGGTGGAAAACATAGTATGTGCTGCGTGTATTTCCATTTCATCATTCATGCCAGACAGGTGATGCTGTCTGACGCTGGTCAAAATGTGTTTAAAACAAACGTCTTTCGGTTTTTCTCGAACATTTTTCTTTGTCACCAACTTTATGAAAATAGTTTTGATGTTGATATAGTTGGTTATTTTTAGCACAATATTATATAGAGTCTATCTACTAATGGATATGAATGAAGTTTTAAAACTGCGTCTATATTACACGCCAAACGTTTATTTCCAATTGATGTGCGTTCATGCTAGACTATTTATAGTCAGATCCATAAAGTCCTATATTGAAATAGTTTTTAGGCAGTCGCTCCAAGTAAAATAGTGGTTGGCAGCTGAATCCGGTGAGACTGTAAGCTGACTCCAACATGGTATGAAAAAGGATAGACAGGTGATGATGTTGTGTTTCCCAAAACCCCTCATCATCATCATCATCATCAGCCTATAATGTTCCCACGGCTGGGACATGGCCTCCTCTCAATGAGAGGGAATAGGCTATAATCTACCAGTGCGGATTGGTAGATGTCACATGTCTTTGATTTTTTGGTTCTAGGACATGCCGGTTTCCTCACGATGTTTTCCTTCACCGTTTTGAGAGCAGTGGTGATGAAATAAATTACACAAAGTTATGCGCCTGTCTGGGTTCGAACCAACGACTTGCTGTTCGTAAGTCGGGGCCGCAACCAATGGACCACCGCTGCTCTCAAAACCCCTATTAAATATTAATTAATGGGTCAACAAACAGATATGTAAACTACTCGTATCTCAACTAATGTTAGAAATATTTTTTGTTTGTTACAATTTAACTCAAGAACTACTCAACAGATTTTTTAAATGTTTTCATCGTTTAACAGCTACATCTTAAAAGAGTAACAAAGAATATAAATTATATTGATATCATGGAAATTAGCCAAACTATCACAATTTTCGCGGACGAAGGCGCGGGTGAAATGCTAGTAGCCAACAAGATAAAATTCTCTCTACTAACAATGCTTTCCAATCCTTTTATAAAAACTGAAGAGACCTGGCTCTGAACCAATTTTATCAAACAAAACCGACTCAGACTATGGACTTTTCATGACTTATAGCAACCGAGAAAAAAATAAAAAGGTAAGTATTAAATTATCTTTCCATTCGCACGCTATTGTTGAAAAAGCGGCTCAACTCCAGTAGAAAATCTAGAATGATTTTCTAGATTTTACTACGCAATTTTTCCGTAGCATTGAATTTGAAATATTGCCTTTACTTCGGGTCAATGGATACGATTTCCATCCCAGGCTTTTTGGCTTTAGGACTCGATTGAGGTGTGACGATTTTTCTTGAATTCGCCACCGAATCGTCTTATTAGTGTTTTAATTTAAATAAAATATTTCAACTCGACAGAACATTAAGTTACTAATTAACACAACATCACGCTTTTAACTCTCAGAAGATAAGAAGAGGTGCAGGTACCTTAATAATAGCATACCCAGTTTTTGACAATAATTTTTATTAAGTCCCATTTAAGTCTCTTGCTTAACCTGGGAACCGAACCCAGAACTTTATGCTTAATAGGTCCAGTAACTTGAAGCTACTGGACCTATTAATTAGCTTTTAAAACAGTTCAATTGATCACTGCAAAGTCACTGCTATTTGGTTCGATTGGAAAAACTTTAGTTAGAGTTAGCGAACATCTATCTCTTCTTTTTGGTCCTTTTGGTGCTCGAGTTAGAACATAAGAGATGTTCTAACTCGAGCACCAAAAGGACCAAAAAGAAGAGATAGATGTTCGCTAACTTTTTGGTCCTTTTGGTGCTTTATTGTTGAAATACCTGCAAGGTGTAAAAGAACTCTTAACAAAGACGTCAATCTAACATTCTGCACATTATTACTGTTTACGGTAGGGTCCAATGAATACTCAAAAAATTGACAGATGGATGAATTGAATAATACAGGTGTCATGGATGTATTTAAAGTGAAAGTAAAACATTCAAAACTTATAGATGGTGGAATGTCCTAAAACTTCTTCACATAACCCAATTCTCAAAGAGCACAGTCGCAAATAGGTACCTACCATAAATAATAAGCAGTAAATAATTTAACAATACCCGCCAAGTTTCCAAATAATTACACACAACAAATCAAAAGGCAGAATTAACGTTCATACGTACCCAACCTATATATTTAAGTATATGAAACCGCATTTTGTCCAGTAACAGTTTGTCTTTATATAATCCCTGTTTCTGGCCTCCACAGCCACAAAGCTATTAATCGGCCCTGAAGCTAGGCCGAGGCCTAATGCCGGGTGATATGGAATATTTGTCCACGTAATCCGCACAGCTAGCATTAGTCTTTGCCCGGTATGTAGGATGGGTGGTCTGTGCGTTGCACGTGAATTAGTAGGACCGTGCTAGAGCAGGCTTTGATTGAGGATTTTGACTAACGGCAGTTTTGGGGTATGTGGTAATAAGAGTGTTGATATAGGCCCTTGTTAAGGGTGATAAGTGTTAGTACCTTGTTTCATTATCATTTTCTTGCCCTCGTCCTAATTTATTAGGGGTTGTCACAGTATGACTTCTTCTTCAATACCTTATGTTTCGTCATCTCATGGCCCTATCTTGCTTATCCTACTAATATTATAAATGCGAAAGGTTTTGACGAATGGTTGTTTGTTACTCTGTCACGCAAAAACTGCCAAACGGATTTAGATGAAATTTTGTAAACAGATAGCTTATACCCAGGATTAACACATCAGGGTTATTTTTATCCTGTTAGTATAATCCCGTGGGACAATTATAGAACACTACGCAGGTAAAGCCGCGGGCATAACTTAGTTTCGTATAATTATGTAGTATGTGTAGTCTACAATAAAAGAAATGGAAGAATCTGAAAGACAATATAGAAAACTGTAAATGAAAACAAAATTAAAAAACTGCAAAAACGTGAGGTATTCCTCAGAGCCCACCTATTTCTAAGCGCAACTATTTAAACGCAAGTAAATTATTATTCCTCGGAGCGCAACCATTTTAGTCAATGATCACAGAAATTTATTAGCATCCACGTCTTACGAGATTTTGTCTAGTATAAAAAGAAACAAAATTAACAGCTGAAAGCTAGATAACCAAACCGTCTAAAACACATACTGTCATGCAAATCGAGAACATACCAACCAAATAGATAGCGGTCCCAACACTATACCACTGAATTGTTAGTAATGGCATAGTTGACACATCTATTCAAAATACAGCAAACTTTACCAACCCAGCAAAGATGATAAACAGCTCATAAATACTTTCAACCGACAAGGGTCCAATACCGAATCAGCAGAAAAAATAACATTTTCCGACAAACTAATAATAAAATGTGTTTTCTAACAAAATATCTTAGAATTTTTATGTGACTTTGGAAAGCTGAATCGGATTCAAGCCGGACGTGAGGGCGTATAATAAAAAGATTTTACAGTCAATGAATGCTGCAACAGATAGGATGGCCGAGAATATGATTTACTACTTGTATGTGTGGTGCGAGAGTGAGCGAGTGCGATTTTGTGATCAAAGAGCGTCTTTCTTGTAGCTAAATAATAACATCCTCTCGGAAAATCTTTCTCCACAGGCCCGCATCTACGGTGGCCGGTAGGCAGCACGTGGCCCCCGACGCCCGGTGCGTCTCCCGCGGCGGCCGGGAAGAGAGGATGGGTGACCACCCTTACATACCGAGTTTCCTCCATGCCTCGGAACGCACGTTAAGCTGTTAGTCCCGGTTGTCATTAATTGTCCATCTTTGACAGTCGTTACAGGTAGTCAGTGGCCCAAAAAGTCTGTCACCAGTCTTATCAAGAGGTATCGTATTAACTGGATTGTGGAGGTCAGATAGGCAGTCGCTCCATGTAAAATACTGGTATTCAGCTGCATCCGGTTAGACTGGAAGCCGACCTCAACATAGTTGTGAAAAGACTAGGCAGGTGATGATCCATAAAACCGTTTTAAATCGAAGAAAAATTCAAACGAATCATTAACAAACAGTATTTTAAGCTTTTACGGTCAGCTTCCAATATTTTGACGCTCTTACAAGCGCCATAACCGAAGGTTGTTGATATCGGGAGCTCAAAATAAATAACAATCATGGAAGATATCCCGTAAGTGACAGATTAAGTTCTGAGACTTTAACAATCTGGACCAAGTTACGTCAGAAAATGGATAAAAAAGAATGTGAAGGGCGGACGTTAAATAAATAAGAGTATAAATATAATTTTGATATTTCAAAGGATAAAAGCTAATCACAAGATGCGTAATAAGTCAATAAAAATAAAGTTTTTACTATTTACCCAACAAACATACGTTATTGCGTACTTTCTTACAACTTGCACCATACAAACCCTTTGCGTTTCGTAGCGGGAGATCTCCTCTCTTTTATGACCCTCTAGACCGTGGAGCAGAATCACGAACGTTTCACATCGGACTGCTTGTTACAGTTGTCACGCCGGGCAGTAACGTATCTGGCTTGGTACTTATTAGCCTTGGCATTCAATATGCTACAGTGTGTACGCTATTTTTTACACGACTGCCCAAAAAAAAGAGTGTTATGTTTTCAGGGTTCATGTATGTATGTATGTATGTTTGTGAGTTTCTTTATTCCACCATAACTTCTAAACGCCTGAACCGATTTCGTTATGCGTGGTATTGTTAGAATCCTTGTGTTAGCCCGGGTAACATAGGCTATAGACAAACTTTGAAAATAATAGGGTTGCCATGATTAATGAGGAAACATCACCTTAATTCTTTTTAATATTGTTGAAAATTCGTTTACGCATATAACCATCATCCAGAACTCTTTGAGTAAATTACAAAATGTAGAACAGATTTTTTTTTGTTCATTCACAAATAATTTTGTTTAATTATAAAAAAAAAAAAAATAGCGAAACTATACGGTATCGGCTTTTCATTAGTTTCTATAACAATACCTCAACAATTAAAATCCTTCCTAGACAACTTAGTATTATGTTTAATAAAAAAACTTGTTAGTACTACATGCTACCCCTGTTGGTGTCGTTATTTGTTTTTTTTTTTTTTCTATGTTAGTGGCCTTCAGTCTTAATAGCATTTACGCTCAGAAGACTGCTGTCGCTGCCCCGCATCCGACGCAGTAGTGAAGCGGATCTCTTGCGAATGATCGCAAAGATTATGACCAAATTTGTTTTCTGCATACTAAACCCACTAAACTGCGTAGTTTGTCGGCGGGATTGGCGCTCATTATTGTAATAATGAGCGATATTATAATTTAAAAAATACCCATTTAACCAACAGACACACAGACAGTGGTATTAACTTAGTAGGTACAGAGAGTTGAGCCAGCGCTACAAACACCACCCATGCATCAATTTGCAGGTAGGTACTTAATTAGCATAAACGATGCACCAGTATTTAAGGAGCTATCCCGGATTGAGT
Source organism: Xestia c-nigrum (assembly GCA_916618015.1). NCBI lineage: Eukaryota > Metazoa > Arthropoda > Insecta > Lepidoptera > Noctuidae > Xestia > Xestia c-nigrum. The sequence goes on along the minus strand of OU745245.1, from coordinate 2,130,880 downwards.
GAAGGAGTAAAGAAAACACAAGGATATTGGAAAAATAATGAATAAAAAAAAGAACAAGAAAAAATAATTAATAACAATTTAATTTGTACAATGTATTCCCTTCCCTCGCCCTAATAACTTCTCGAAGACGGTTCTTTATTGTAACAACCTGATCAGCTTCTGAATCAATTCTTGCGGGATACCTTCCTACTTCTCTATCAAAGCCGATTTCAGCTCATTCACACTTGAAGGAGCAGGTTTTCTTAAACGAACCCTCCTCTTCAGTTCATCCCACACGTGCCCTGTGGGATTCAAGTTCGGGCTGAGCGCTTGCCGTTCAGTGTGGCAATACCAACAACTTTGAGGTAGTCAGTTGTGGCACGGGAAGTGTGACAACAAGCGTTATCGTGCATGAGGAGGAAGCCATCCCCGATATATCTCGCATAAGGAACATGTTCTAGCAGAATATCGGAAATGTAGCAGTTTGAAGTTAGACCACCTCCTCGTCCTCCTCCAGGCACGAAAAGAAGCTCCGTTTTACCGTCGAAGGAAATCCCGGCCCATTATAATTATTACTATTATTATAAGCCACTGTCTCAGTGAAACAGCACTACGCAAATTGCTCCCCAGGCCGCCTGTAGCCTCAACTGTTCAGTCGCAGCCGTGCAAACATATTTTGCACTCGTCGGAGAACAGGACCCGCCTCTATTGCTCAACCTCCCAATCAAGATGGTAGCAAGCAAATTGAAGGCGTGCTCGTCGGTGATCTGCCGTTAGTTTTGGGCCTGTGGCAGGCCTTTTTGGAGTCAAATTATCTTGCTTAAGTCTTCGACGAACTGTCCACTCGCTGGCATCTATCCCACGAACATTTCGGAGCTCCTGTTGGACGTCGACACCAGTCAAATGTCGATTTCAGAGAGAGGTTGACATGATAAAACGTTCATCCCTCTCCGATGTGCACCGGCGCCGTCCAGATCTTGGTCTCGGGATAAAGCCACCAGTCTCCCGAAAGCGTTTCGAAATACAGGACTGGTTTATGTAGAGCTGACTTGCAACAGCCCGCTGGCTGACCCCTTCTTGCAATAGAGCGACGATTTGTGCTGCTCCTATAGGTGGAGTGTCCATTGTCGTGCACGTTCAAGGGTCAAAAGTTGCGGAGATGTGTACCAGTCAACGTGTGAAAGCCGACTGATAAAAAAATCCGACATTGCGTGCTTCTATAGGGGGTAACAAAATAGGCCGCCACTCGCAACGTATCAAACAATTGAAGCATATCTTTTTCCATACTACTTCACGTAATATCTTTAAAATGGTACCATTTTTATTATTATTCATAGCTAGTTATTAAGTACTCAAGATTGCGCGAAATCAATTCCAAGAAAGTGATTCCACACTTATGCTCGCGAGTGTATTATCACAACTTGGTATTATTACATTCAGTATATTTTAGTGTTTGTTTAGTAATTCTATTATTATCGTTGTTTACCAGTCGTATTATTAGACAAATGGTTCTTTCAAAGAAAACCAAGAAAGCTCGTCGATTTGCGAATAAACTTAAAAATGAATCGCCGAATTCACGTGAAAAGAGACTGAAAAATTTGAGGGCGATAATAACCCAACATTAAAAAATATAATTAATAATAAAAAACAACGCCTCACGACACTACCCGAATACCAGTACAACTCCATGACCTCAGAAATCTTAGCGTCAGATAAAATATCTAAGGCCATCTAGATTCGCATTGGTTGTTGGTTAACATGTTATTTTGTCACTAAAAGGTATGAAATAAAAAAATAATAATTAAAAAGATTAAAAAACACGCCTGCCATGTCAAAAAATTAACTAAAATGTAAAAAATAAGTGAACAAAAATAGAAAACAAAGAAAAACAACATTGTAATTGCAGTCGGGGGACAGTTCTGTGGAAAATTTATATACAGGTCCCCCGACTGCAATTACAATGTTGTTTTTCTTTGTTTTCTATTTTTGTTCACTTATTTTTTACATTTTAGTTAATTTTTTGACATGGCAGGCGTGTTTTTTAATCTTTTTTTAATCTTTTTAATTATTATTTTTTTATTTCATACCTTTTAGTGACAAAATAACATGTTAACCAACAACCAATGCGAATCTAGATGGCCTTAGATATTTTATCTGACGCTAAGATTTCTGAGGTCATGGAGTTGTACTGGTATTCGGGTAGTGTCGTGAGGCGTTGTTTTTTATTATTAATTATATTTTTTAATGTTGGGTTATTATCGCCCTCAAATTTTTCAGTCTCTTTTCACGTGAATTCGGCGATTCATTTTTAAGTTTATTCGCAAATCGACGAGCTTTCTTGGTTTTCTTTGAAAGAACCATTTGTCTAATAATACGACTGGTAAACAACGATAATAATAGAATTACTAAACAAACACTAAAATATACTGAATGTAATAATACCAAGTTGTGATAATACACTCGCGAGCATAAGTGTGGAATCACTTTCTTGGAATTGATTTCGCGCAATCTTGAGTACTTAATAACTAGCTATGAATAATAATAAAAATGGTACCATTTTAAAGATATTACGTGAAGTAGTATGGAAAAAGATATGCTTCAATTGTTTGATACGTTGCGAGTGGCGGCCTATTTTGTTACCCCCTATAGAAGCACGCAATGTCGGATTTTTTTATCAGTCGGCTTTCACACGTTGACTGGTACACATCTCCGCAACTTTTGACCCTTGAACGTGCACGACAATGGACACTCCACCTATAGGAGCAGCACAAATCGTCGCTCTATTGCAAGAAGGGGTCAGCCAGCGGGCTGTTGCAAGTCAGCTCTACATAAACCAGTCCTGTATTTCGAAACGCTTTCGGGAGACTGGTGGCTTTATCCCGAGACCAAGATCTGGACGGCGCCGGTGCACATCGGAGAGGGATGAACGTTTTATCATGTCAACCTCTCTCTGAAATCGACATTTGACTGGTGTCGACGTCCAACAGGAGCTCCGAAATGTTCGTGGGATAGATGCCAGCGAGTGGACAGTTCGTCGAAGACTTAAGCAAGATAATTTGACTCCAAAAAGGCCTGCCACAGGCCCAAAACTAACGGCAGATCACCGACGAGCACGCCTTCAATTTGCTTGCTACCATCTTGATTGGGAGGTTGAGCAATAGAGGCGGGTCCTGTTCTCCGACGAGTGCAAAATATGTTTGCACGGCTGCGACTGAACAGTTGAGGCTACAGGCGGCCTGGGGAGCAATTTGCGTAGTGCTGTTTCACTGAGACAGTGGCTTATAATAATAGTAATAATTATAATGGGCCGGGATTTCCTTCGACGGTAAAACGGAGCTTCTTTTCGTGCCTGGAGGAGGACGAGGAGGTGGTCTAACTTCAAACTGCTACATTTCCGATATTCTGCTAGAACATGTTCCTTATGCGAGATATATCGGGGATGGCTTCCTCCTCATGCACGATAACGCTTGTTGTCACACTTCCCGTGCCACAACTGACTACCTCAAAGTTGTTGGTATTGCCACACTGAACGGCAAGCGCTCAGCCCGAACTTGAATCCCACAGGGCACGTGTGGGATGAACTGAAGAGGAGGGTTCGTTTAAGAAAACCTGCTCCTTCAAGTGTGAATGAGCTGAAATCGGCTTTGATAGAGAAGTAGGAAGGTATCCCGCAAGAATTGATTCAGAAGCTGATCAGGTTGTTACAATAAAGAACCGTCTTCGAGAAGTTATTAGGGCGAGGGAAGGGAATACATTGTACAAATTAAATTGTTATTAATTATTTTTTCTTGTTCTTTTTTTTATTCATTATTTTTCCAATATCCTTGTGTTTTCTTTACTCCTTCACTCAATCCGGGATAGCTCCTTAAATACTGGTGCATCGTTTATGCTAATTAAGTACCTACCTGCAAATTGATGCATGGGTGGTGTTTGTAGCGCTGGCTCAACTCTCTGTACCTACTAAGTTAATACCACTGTCTGTGTGTCTGTTGGTTAAATGGGTATTTTTTAAATTATAATATCGCTCATTATTACAATAATGAGCGCCAATCCCGCCGACAAACTACGCAGTTTAGTGGGTTTAGTATGCAGAAAACAAATTTGGTCATAATCTTTGCGATCATTCGCAAGAGATCCGCTTCACTACTGCGTCGGATGCGGGGCAGCGACAGCAGTCTTCTGAGCGTAAATGCTATTAAGACTGAAGGCCACTAACATAGAAAAAAAAAAAAACAAATAACGACACCAACAGGGGTAGCATGTAGTACTAACAAGTTTTTTTATTAAACATAATACTAAGTTGTCTAGGAAGGATTTTAATTGTTGAGGTATTGTTATAGAAACTAATGAAAAGCCGATACCGTATAGTTTCGCTATTTTTTTTTTTTTTATAATTAAACAAAATTATTTGTGAATGAACAAAAAAAAATCTGTTCTACATTTTGTAATTTACTCAAAGAGTTCTGGATGATGGTTATATGCGTAAACGAATTTTCAACAATATTAAAAAGAATTAAGGTGATGTTTCCTCATTAATCATGGCAACCCTATTATTTTCAAAGTTTGTCTATAGCCTATGTTACCCGGGCTAACACAAGGATTCTAACAATACCACGCATAACGAAATCGGTTCAGGCGTTTAGAATGGTGGAATAAAGAAACTCACAAACATACATACATACATACATGAACCCTGAAAACATAACACTCTTTTTTTTGGGCAGTCGTGTAAAAACTCACAAACATACATACATACATACATGAACCCTGAAAACATAACACTCTTTTTTTTGGGCAGTCGTGTAAAAAACACGCCTGCCATGTCAAAAAATTAACTAAAATGTAAAAAATAAGTGAACAAAAATAGAAAACAAAGAAAAACAACATTGTAATTGCAGTCGGGGGACAGTTCTGTGGAAAATTTATATACAGGTCCCCCGACTGCAATTACAATGTTGTTTTTCTTTGTTTTCTATTTTTGTTCACTTATTTTTTACATTTTAGTTAATTTTTTGACATGGCAGGCGTGTTTTTTAATCTTTTTAATTATTTACGTTAGTAAGTGGCCTGATATATATGGGTTTAATATGCATTATAAGTAGCAACTTATACACACAATATTTGTGTCACTTGTTTAATTTAGTTCTTAAATTATTTTTTTTATAATATTCTATTTTATTTTTTATTTTTGATTTACTTACCTTTGTATAGATGCTTTTTTACCTATTATTTGTGAATGAGTGAACATTGAAGGCCTTTTAGATTCCCGGATGCTGTTTAACTTTTGTTAAATATTTCTTTTGTTTTACACTTTTTTGTATAGCAAGCAACGACCTATTGTCGGGCCTACGCTGTCCCCCCATACTTTAGTACAAATGCTGTAATGAAACAATAATATTGTAATACCAAATGATTTGAAAAGAGTAACCATGGAGTTTCTTGCCGGTTCTTCTCCATGGAATCGACCAACGCGAACCGTGCACCTTTTTCGACGTTTTATAAGTGCCCATCCAGGCCTATGTGAAATAAAATATTTTGATTTTGATTTATAAAAGTTTTTTTCTCGTAATGAGTTGATTGATAACTGAGAAAATTTTGTGAGAAAGAAAAGTAAAGATAGAATAGACATTTACTAGCGCGCACAGAGCAAAACACATAAAAAATGGTTAATAATTATTATTAGTTTAAGTAATAAAAGTAAAACAAAGAAAAAAAATTGGTCCTGTACGAGGCCAAAAGGCAAGGATGGACGGATGTTTTTCACTGTTTCACGCCAAAACTATTGAAGTGAATTGGATGTAATTTTGCAGACAGATAGTTTATAAACTATATTAACACATAAGATTCTTTTATTCCATTATCATTATGGGACATAAACCAAAAAGGCCGCGAGCATGAGTTAGGATAGCTTAATTCAAACTTCAAAGTTGCAATCATTATTCCTTGCTGAAATCGTAATATTAATGTTCTAGGGTTGTTTTTAATGGATGAATTGACACGACATGAAAATAGACAACGTTTCTAAAAAAAACAAATTAATTTTCGAGTTTTATATTCATTTTACCAGTTCATTTTAAACAATTTGAAAACCAAATAGCTAGATTGGTTTTCACGTAGTTTTCGCACAGTCTAATATCAAAAGGGTGCTTTAGTTTTATATTTCAAGTTGTTTGACCGGGAAGCTAGCCTTTGTGGTTTGGTATTGTGAAACACGAGGCTAAAACAAGTTTCATACGAGTACTTTGAAGCTAAAAGTTGGTTGAATTTGGAGCACATTCGCTGAATACAATGTAGTGAGCATTTAATTTAAAGTATCAGGTAACAGTCTTGAAAGTTGTTCTTAAAAACTTTTACCTTAATTCTGAAGAACTCGAAGAAGTTAATCTGTTTTGATTTTATACTGCGATTTTTCAATGACCTCATATTTTACTTTTACCTACGTTACCATTACCATTACCTATCCCGAAGCTGTGAAACTGCAATTTACTTTAATTCCTTTAAATCCTTTCTTTCTAAAATGGGCACTTGAAAAGTCAGGCTATCTTGTATTTCCAGTTCATATCTCATAGCTGATTAAGGATATCGTCTGATATAACGACCAATAAAGAGTTCTGAAATTACCCCAAATGGGCAGAAAAGGCATAAGAATTATAATGATCTTATTGCTCTAAATTAATATGACGACCCGAATGGCGCAGCGATCGTGAGGCTGCCTTACTATCTTAGGGTCCCAGGTTCGAACCCCAGTAGGAGCAAATGTTTGTGTGATGAGCATGGACATTTCCGAGGATGTTTATATGTATAATAAGGATGTATTTACAAACAAAACTTATATCAACTGTATGGTAATCACGACACAAGCATTGCTTAGTGTGGCACTAGATGGCACCGTGTGTAATGTCCAGCGATATTTATATTTCTTTTTATAATATAGGTAAACAAAAGTAATAACTATCATACAAAATGGTCCCAAGTCTTCGTTGAAGACTAATCCTGGTCATTACTAAAAACGATTAGGGATGTTATTCAATTTTTTGTGTCCCTGCATTAAATCTTCTAAAGCACCAGTTCTGGTCTTTTTATGCCAACAAACTCATCAATCTAGTTCCTGAAGGTTAAATTCTTCGCAAATGGACCCCTGTTTTAATTTTATAGCTTAAGGATCTAATTACCCGTATTTGTGTACCGTTAATTCGTACTTGGCGGCCATTTTGTCTGGAGTTAATGTCGGTAAAGAATACTTAATTTTGTCGGATCTTGTGCTTGGGGGACATAAAAACAGCTGCTCCAAACTCCAACAGAATAATGATGCCAAATAAGTAGACGAAGAAGTGGCTAGGACTTTTACTATTGACTCAGATTCATTATATGATGGCGAAAGTGTGAAGAACAGCGCAATTACTTTAGCACCCAGGTCAAAAGTTGCCGAAGTATACCGTGTAGTTTTAGTCAGTAAGAGTATGACAGACCTTTTCACTTACCCCAGGTTGGAGGATATCGATGAAAATTTTCATCAGCAAAAAAGTTCCCAGTCAACAATAATTAAAAGAAACGACGATGATTAACTGACGACCCGAATGGCTCAGCGGTAGTAAGGCTGCCTTACGTTCTTAGAGTCCCGCGTTCGAATCCCAGTAGGAGCAAATGTTTGTGTGATGAGCATGGATATTTTGTTTCCGAGTCATGGATGTTTATATGTATAATAAGTATGTATTTACAAACAAAAAGTACATATGTAGTATATCAACTGACTGGTGACCACGACACAAGCCTTGCTTAGTGTGGCGCTAGACGGCGCTGTGTGTAAAGTCCAGCGATATTTATTTATTTAATTTATTTATTTAAATCTGCTATTTCAAACATTTTGACCTTGCAATTCTGAATGATCCAAAGAAAACCAACGCGAGGATCTTTTACTGAATTTTCTTTAAAAGAATGTGTCACGCCGTCTTTTCAGCCGTGTATATTTTAGCTATCCGACAAGCAAACTTTATGTTTCGATTATTATTTATTCACTGACCTTAATGTATCACTTAAGATAGGTACTCCAAAAATATCTACATTAAAATAGATTCTAAAGAGGCTTTTATATACCAAGAAAAACCGAAAAAACTCACCAAAAGCTTTAGTAGTTACAAAAAGCACTAAATTACAAAGAAGTGATACTTATCACCATTGAAAATATAACATAAAAGGCGACCACAAAGTTGCTAGCTCGGCTTAAAACGGCCCATAATACTTTGTATAAAAAGGCCAGAAAATTCGAATAAAATTTTAATAAGAAGCAAAAGTAGCCGCATTTGGAGGCTCCTGCATGCATCGCTGAGTTCTAGACTTTAAACCACTTTGGCTAACGAGGGGAAAGCAAAAACGTCCATCTCTTTTAAAGTCTAAATTATTTCTCGCTTCGCTTTGAACGCATAAATAATTATCATTTTTTTGTTGGAGGTGAACGGGGTTCAATGTTCAATGTTATGGGCTCTAGTATCAATGTTATAATTTAACACACCGATGACATCACAATCAGCGTCCATAGTAATTGGGCAGCTGTCAATCCATTCAATAGTTTCCATCATAATCTCGTATGTTTACTAAACTGCATATCATATGTTGACGAACCTTCACATTCCAATAGCTCATACGTGAATTTGAGTTACCGACATAGGAGATAGCTACGAGCGGTTACCTTTTTAGGTACCTATTGCAACACGTAGATCACGTCTCAGGTAAACACGCGTGACCACAACACGTTTGCTAAGCGACGGAAATAGGTAGTAGAAGAAAGAGCTTACTGCTGGTAGATTCGATTATTTGTTTGTTTGATACGCGGGGTAAGGCATCGCGAGATAATCTTTTATCTTCTATTTAGTAAATTTTGTCGTTATTACAATGAAATATGAGCCTTGTAATAAACATGAGCAAAACCTATACGGTTAAAATGAATGGAAAAGTGTTTTGTTTTGTTCAGACAGAAATTCTGGGTGGCTAAAATCATGTAAGTATCTGTGGTAAAACTTCGTTTCTCCGTCGTATCCTTTTCGGGAACTATGTATACAGGGTGTAAGCTACGAAGTTCATCACGAAGCCGTCAACCAAGCATTCTGTACATCAAACTAAGTAACTTTACGCAAAATAATATTGCTGGGAAACGACTTTTTTTTGGGTCGTATAATCATATTTTATTTATTTTTTATTTATTTAAACTTTATGCACTTAATGTACAAAGGCGGACTTAATGCCTTGGGCATTTTCTACCAGTCTACCTTAGGGTGATGCAGAGATTAAACTGTAGGTGCAAGAGTAAAGAAAATTATGAAGACTATAATATAACAATAAATACATTTATACATACATACAATAAATTATAAAAAGTGAGGAAAGATAAAAAACAATAAAAAAAAAAATGTTGATGAAGAAAACAAACAAATGAAATGTGGGTTGCCATCCTGATATTCAAAGGGAGCGTATTCCAAAGAAAAACCGCCTGTACAGGAAAGGAAGATTTGAGAACACCCGAGCGGTGAGTAGGACATCGTAGAAGGCGATTATTGGAAGAACGAAGATCCTTGCTGTGCGCAGAGCATAAATACTGGAAGTGAGAAGTCAGATAAGAAGGAGAAGTGGGTTTGTCTAGAAGAGAAAACAAAGTTGTCAAAGCCCTTAACGCTCTGCGCTGCCTGATGGGTAACCATTTTAAGCGCAACCGATGTGCGGACACGATCATACTTACGGAGATTAAATACGAATCGAATGCAGTTATTTAGACGTCGGTCTAGTTTATTGAGGAGATCTGCATTCAGGTCGTAGTAACACACATCACCATAGTCTAGTATAGGAAAGATTAGGGACTGTACCAGCATTACCTTTATGTGGGATGGGAGAATGTTTTTCAAACAATAGAGCGACCGCAACGTCCTGGTGACTCTCTTGCTCACAATCGCGACCTGCTTACGCCAGTCAAGGCAAGTGTCAACATACAAACCCAGATCCTTAACGTCAGAGCTGAACGGAATCACTGTGCCGTCAAAGGTAACCGGTAGCACCGTTAAACCATCCAGCCTCCTCAAGCTATGGGGGCTCCCTACTATGATAGCCTGGCACTTGGTTGGGTTAACGGCTACCCCGAAGCGATCTGACCAGTTTTTCACCACAGCTAGATTCCGGTTCAGCTCTTCAATTGCATCCGATAAGTTGTCAACACTTGCCTGACTGTAGAGCTGCAAGTCATCAGCGTAAAGATGATACGCACACTGAAGCTCGGTAGTAATAAGATAAAAATAGAGAACAAAAGTGGAGATAAGATACCGCCTTGAGGGACGCCAGCATCAAGATTACACCAGTTGGAAGAAGAGTCTCCCGCAAGAACCGACTGCTGACGCCCCCGAAGATAGGAAGAAAACCAATGCACAACCTCGGGAGAGACCATAAGATAGGAGAGGACGGATAATAGGATTTCGTGACTGACGGTATTGAAAGCATTAGAAAAATCTATCAACACTAAAACGGAAACTTTAGTGTTTTCCATTCCCCGCCTTATATCGTCAGTCACTTTGAGGAGAGCTGAAACGGTACCGTGGCCGGGCCTGAACCCGGATTGGAAAGGACTAATGAGGGAGTTATGGTGAATAAAGTGAGAGAACTGTTTATGGACACAGGCCTCGAGCACTTTTGATAAAAAGGGAAGGACGGAAATCGGACGATAGTGACTGAGAAGGGTGGGATTAGGAGTTTTAGGCAGTGGTCGCACTTGGGCCTTCCGCCAGAGCGAAGGGAAGTCACCGGAGTATAGGGAGAAGTTAACGATATGGGAAATTGCAGGAAGGAGCTGTTCAAGGGCCATCACTATCATTTGACGACTGATGTTATCACAGCCCACGGCTTTGGATTTAATGGAGAGGATTATCTTCTTGATTTCTCCAGGGTCGACTGGGGTGAAGGAAAAAGGGGTAATATTGGGTCGCGTCAGACTAGCAAGATAGTCAATATTTTGACATTTGGTTAGACTATCAAAAGTGGGAACAGAGGCGAAATGGCGATTGAGATCGTCCAAACCAAATGTATTGGGAAGGTCTGAATGCCGCGATCTGCCGATACCTAGAGTTCCAAGGAACTTCCAAATATCAGCAGGAGAAGAAGAAGTGATATTATCAAGAATGTGGCGGCGTTTAGCGTTACGTATCATCTGATTACAACGATTGCGAGCAGTTTTGAAGAGGGCCCTATTATCCTCCGACCTATCCTTCTTAAACTTACGAAACGCGCGGTCCCGTCGTCGCATAGCCATTTGAACTCCCACATTCATCCATGGCGCAGGCGGGCGCTTCAGCTTGACTTTCCTGATAGGAGCTTGGGTGTCATACAACTTGACTACGGTAGAATTAAAAACATTAACTTTGTCGTCAACTCAAGTGGCTTCCTCCAAGGGTGTCCAGTCAATATTAGAAGCGTCTTGTCTAAGCTTATCAACATTCATCCGCGCATAGGCACGCCTGTACTGGAAATTAGGTTTGGGTTTAGGAGGTTTAAAGATATAAGACAGGAAGATAAGGTCATGATGGGAGAAACCAGGAGCGACATGTTGACCATGTGAGGAGACTAAGGAAGGATTGGAGATGAGGATTAGGTCGAGCCAAGTATCATCACCGACAGTGTTGTGATGCGTAGGTTGGAGAGGCAACACGTGCAAACTAGCTGACTCGACCAGATGTAGGAGTTTAGAGGACCGAGAGGAGTTATGGGCAAGGAGGTTGGTGTTGAAATCTCCCATGATTATATGATATCCTACTCCGAACCCAAAGATTCTAAGACCGATTCGAATTCGATGAAGTAATCAAGTAATCATATTTTGTGGTAGAACTCGAACTAGAACTGTAACGCACTTAAAACATTTTGCTGATGGATGGATTGAATAGTATGGGGGTCGTAGAGGTGTTTAAAGTAAGAATCTTACAATAAAAACATGTACTTAAAAAATAAGTTATCATAAAGTTAGGATTTTGACCTAATAATATCTGTGAAACTAATAGGTTACTACAAAAAAAAACCGCAATGATGAGGAAAACAAGTGCCTTTTCGCTTCTTGAAGAGGTGTTTTACACCCTTTATTTAATGGGGTCAGATTACTGCAAAACCGGATGCATTTGAATACGAATATTTTTATAGAGTTATGGCCTATCTAACATCCACAACTCAGGTATTTCGGGCCACTGACTACGTTACGTTCTTAGGGTCCCGGGTTCGAATCCCGGTAGGAGCAAATGTTTGTGTGATGAGCAATGGACATTTGTTTCCGAGTCATGGATGTTTATATGTTTAATAAGTATGTATTTACAAACAAAAAGTATATAAATGTAGTATATCAACTGTCTGGTGACCACGACACAAGCCTTGCTTAGTGTGGCACTAGATGGCGCTGTGTGTAATGTCCAGCGATATTTATTTATTTTATTTTACTGACTACTTGTAACGAATTTCAAACTTCTTCGACTCGGGATGAAAACTCATCCAAGGACTAGGTAAGTGCGGCTTATCCTTTATGATCGATGCCTATGTTTATATAGCCATGAGTTCCATATCTCCATCATGTATAGAAGACAATAAATATAAATAATAAAGTAACCTCCACTGCCTTTTGAGACAGATTAAGCTACATTAAAAATGTTATGAATTTTAAGAAAATTATCATAATCTTTTTGAAAGCTAATGGTTCCTTCCCTCTAACCGCCGCCATTAGGCAAATGTTGAGAAATTGTTCATGAATTATTTTTACGAACAATTAGGGTAATGGAAAGCATACACCACGTTCTGTGGGTTTCTTAAGATATTGTGATTAATATTATATTAAAGTATTTACGTATCTTGGATCTTTGTAATTTCGAAAATTTATTATTTTTATAAAAAGTAAACTTTGTTTTATGATAGCAATAACCATATTTTTCCGCCCACAGTAAAAGAAAATATAAGTTTAAGTATCTGAAAAAACATATCAGAAAACTTAATATATTGGATACGCACAGAAAAAACTTCTATTCATTCTTTATCTTCAAAATTCACCTCATTGTTATTTAAAAGAAGAAATCTATCTTTTTACTCAGATTTATAAAGCCAATATTTTATAAACCAATGCATAATGCTCTCTTTAATCTTTTAAGTAGGCATTGGAATACAAAGGTATGTGTAATTCTAGAATATTTGTGGTTTGAAAATAAGCGAATCATAATGAATTAGTTGACCTTCTGATGTGCGATACGAAATAGAATTACAAAAGGTTCAACCGCAAAATACGGTGCACGATAAAATTTTACGTATTTTATTGTATTTCATATTAGTGAGGATTATGAAGTTACCTGATAAATCCATGCAAAAGGATTATTGTTTGCTAATCTAGACAAAACATCCCGTTTGCACCACAAATTACTTAACGCGTTTAACGTCAAATATTCTGTTGCTGTTAATAGTTTGAAGATGAGTGAGACAAAATAATAGTGTCCGACCAAAAGCCGAAGCCGAATCAAAGAAATTCAATTCAAGATTGGCAAAAAATAAAAAATCGAGTGGAAGTACTAACAGGGTACTAAGAAACAGAATGTATTGTTGATATTTATTGCAGGTAATAGTTTGAAGATGAGTGATACAAAATAATAGTGTCCGACCAAAAGCCGAAGCCGAATTAAAGAAATTCAGTTCAACATTGGCTACAAATAAAAAATGGAGTGAAAGTACTAACAGAGTACTAAGAAACAGAATGTATTGTTGATATTTAGTGTAGGTACTCGTAATAGTTTGAAGATGAGTGAGACAAAATAATAAGTCCGACCAAAAGCCGAAGCCGAATCAAAGAAATTCAGTTCAAGATTGGCAACAAATAAAAAATCGAGTGCAAGTACTAACAGGGTACTAAGAAACAGAATGTATTGTTGATATTTAGTGTAGGTACTCGTAATAGTTTGAAGATGAGTGAGACAAAATAATAGTGTCCGACCAAAAGCCGAAGCCGAATCCAAGACATTCAGTTCAAGATTGGCAACAAATAAAAAATCGAGTGGAAGTACTAACAGGGTACTAAAAAACAGAATGTATTGTTGATTTTTAGTGTAGGTACTCGTAATAGTTTGAAGATGAGTGAGATATAATAATAGTGTCCGACCAAAAGCCGAAGCCGAATCAAAGAAATTCAGTTCAAGATTGGCAACAAATGAAAAATCGAGTGAAAGTACTAACAAGGTAATAAGAAGCAGAATGTATTGTTGATTTAGTGTAGGTGTTAATGTTATTACGAAAACCATTGTTACCCACGCGTCACTACTTCTATCGAACTCTCGCACATTCATAACAGTTTGTTAAATTTTGGCGATTGCTGAAAACCTCTGACTTCCATTTTGGTCGAAGCTGAAGACGTTTTGTTTGGCCAAAGGTGGCCAAAACCTAAGCTTTTGTTGGACACTATAAAAATGTTTCTTGCGATGAAATATTGCTATTTGCATTTCTTTTCAACATTTTTGGATAAGAAAAGGACCAGAAACAAAGGTATTGGGAAGGTGGTAAGTGTTTTTCATTGACATTTACACAGTGTATGTTACATTCTCTTAAGATCACAACGTGCACGAGTTGGTCCTTCGGTACGATGTCGTTTTGTTGCCTCGATCTGATAGGTGATAACCCTCCCAAAAAAGTTGATAAAATAATTCTTCTTTATTTTCTTTTATTTTAAAAGCATTACATTAAGATGACTCTTTCTTTCTAAAAGTGGATAAGGACTGATCTAAATCACCTTGAAATCGGTTAGAAAATTCAAAGTGGCAGAGATTTTTCATATTCAGACAATTTGCCAACTGTGCACAAGCCTACAGTTCTAGGCATAAATCTAGTCTAATGCAGGTCCATTTACATTCCAACGAGGCGGGAACGACACGTTTTTGTGTAGGGAAAATGGGCTGATTTATTAGAAATGGTTTTGCGTGGGTAATTAAAATAATTATGTGGCCGGAAATAATTATTTGAGTTATTTAATGCGGATGTTGTTCTGTTTAATTGTTTATTTATTTAGATAGGTTGATTGTGGTTTAGCCGAGCTTTACATAATAAACCCATTTTGATGAGTTAATTATAAAGTTTCCTAGTAATTTGACCCCTGTTGGCTAATTAAATAGATTCCGGGAATCACAACATCACTCTCACACATTATTGTAGCGATCGAAAATTAAAAATATTGTCATTATCCGAGTCGAGACTGCTGGTCCTTGTACATTAGGTTCTGGGGTGCTCAATTACTCATGCAGTGTTGCGGCATTTAATGCTCAGAAGACGGTGACGGCTATGTGATTGGTCATTTTACATCTTGTATAGATGTCACCGTAAAATTGACAAACACGTTATATTACAATATAACGTGTTTTTTCTCGCGATATTGTAATGTCTCGAATTATTGTCAACTGAACGTAAGGAAGTATCTCTGCCCCCATAATCGGGACTTGGGGCACCCCCCCGTTAGGTTAGTTAGGTTCCTTTAAACGATCGACTACGCTTTTTAGGGGAAATATAAAGTGTTTTAAGGTTATGTTATATTAATCGGTATTTCTCAGGAATGGTGCATTAGCTTTTCATGAGAGTTGTGCCACTGGGCAAAGGGGACTCCTCCTTCCCTCCACACCGCGTAAGTTGACTATCATCGCATGCATTTCACGAAAAATAATGCGTTTTGTTGTAAGCAGTATGTTCATTTGACAATAATTCGAGACTTTACAATATCGCTAGAGATATTACAATATAACGTATTTGACAATTTTACGGTGACATAGATATCGTATCGTCTTCGTCGCGTCCAATACAAACAAGTCTAAATCCATGCCAGGTATGTAAGAGGCACCTCGTTGATATATAGGGATGTAGCGACGATGCTATTACTGCCCAAGTGTACGCAGCGCAATTGTACTTGATTGCATGCGAAACTAGTGTTGTGCTAGCATAACTTGTTGTTGCATATGTTGCCATGTCGAGGTAGGAATTCACTAGTCCAATTGTTAAGTTGAGTTGCACTTCGATTGTTCAATTTTGGTTAATACATAGAATTCTGCAATACTGCTGTATGTGCTTACGGTAATTTTTCAATTACAACAAGCTCGCCTGTATTATGTTGCGCCGATCCCTAATTAATTAGGATTACAGCCTGGGAACGATGAAACGATGACTTTTTGATGGTTTAGCAAAAAGCTGGCCTATTATGAGTCACAAAAGTCATCTCTGTCAATTCATTTTTACCTGTGGAATAGTTTTCATTAAATGGATAACTAAACTCATGACTAAGTTGATATGGGTTAAGAAGAAACAAAACCACCAACCAAACAGCTGTGCTGTGGGGTTCCCATAGCACAGCATCATTTTATTTTATTTTATTGGTTTTGGGTGGTGAACTACGCAACTCCGCAGGCCTCTTAACATGTTTAATGAACATTTGCCATCCACACGCTAAAATAAATATATTGTGTGTTTATATATTTTGTTATTCACGTTATGTCCCTAAATATTTTTTCTGTCATACCAGATTCACGACAGCAAAGCTTCTTGTTCCTACAGAAAGCTTCAAGCTTTGATTATTTCCTCATACATTTTCACTGCACTACAGAATAACCAAGAAATGACTAATTCTAATGCACAGCACTGGCTGGCAACGCATGTACAATTATTATTATAATAACATACTGAACACGGGCGGGAATAGCTGCGAGCTGGCTGCAATTTGTGGCGTTATAGGCGCAAATCAAATTGTTGCTTGTCGGTCTCATGTTTATGAATGTACAGTGCCGACCAAAAGTCGATAAGCAATCTCACAAAGCAATAGCTTGACGTTTAGTTTGACTTACGACCTTCTACTTTCAACAAAATAGATATTGTCAGCAACTAGTTGTAGTTCATAATTTCAATGCCAATATCTAAGACATGATGGCCTAGCGGTTGGGCCCGTCCGGAATTAAGAGCGAATCAGTAAGCCGTGAGTTCAAATCCCGCACAGTTACTTTTACTCTTTTTGTAAGTTTTTACTCTACAGAAATATTATATTATTTAACTTGTTTGCTTTGTTCACACATTTCGTAAAGTTAGGGAGGTAGATAGAAAAATAAGTCAAGAATTTTGTTAGATTTCTGTGAGGTAGACATGAGTTTTATGAATATTTTAACTTGATCGGAATGAACTTTGTCGTTTGGTTGTAGTCATACAGAATACACTATATAATGTGGTATTTGATGGTTAGTGACGTGTGGTTTAATAGATAGCGGTATTGTTGTTGGTGTGATTCTTACAATGCGGGCAAATATTAATATTAAGGCGAGGGCGACTATTATCGCGAATTATCCGCGCTTCATAAAAGTGTCTAAATGTGAGTATTATAATTATTTATGAATTGTAACTTAAACATTAAAAATTTAAAAACGAATGGGTATTATAAATTGTTCATTTATTTGGTGACCTGTGGTTTACTAAATTCGTTATTTTTTTTTCAATCTATCATGCAAGATAAATAATTAGTGTTTATTATTGGATTTATAAATGCAGAGTGAATGAAGTCACTTTAGTATTTATTACAGCTGCCTAACATCATTTTTTTTGTTTAGAGAAATGCAGTAAGTCTCTGGATCAAAAGGTATGAGGAAGAAGGGAGCCTTGCAAGTAGACAGCGAAGTGGAAGGTCGTCGCTTATTAGCGAAGCGCAGCGACAACATATCGTGGGCGAGTATGAAACCAATGGTTTCACACCAACGACACACTCGGAGTCACCGCAAACTGTTCGCCGTGCCCTCCACGCTGAAGGCTTGCATCACAGAAGATCAGCTAAAATGCCCTTCTTGACAGAAAGACATAAAGAAGAACGATTACATTTCGCACGGGAATATTTAGACTTTCACTGGATTACTTCCATTTTGTTCCGGTTCGCAGTCGCCACTCCAGAACTTTTCGACCCCATCGGCCATCCGTTCTGCGAGCAATGTGCCCTGCCCACTGCCACTTAAGTTTAGCAATTCTTCGGGCTACGTCGGTGACCTTGGTTCTCTTGCGGATGTCTTCATTTCTGATGCGATCACGCAAGTAAACTCCGAGCATAGCCCTCTCCATTGCCCTTTGGGTGACTTTAAGCCGCATACGTCTACTTGACTGCATTGAAAATAATGGGGGTTATACAAAATATTAATCCCTAATGTTCTAGTTTTAATTAGACGTGTTACATAATATGTATATCATCATCATCATCATCTCAGCCGAATGAAGTCCACTGCTGGACATAGGCCTCTCCCAAGTGTCGCCACATTGACCGTCATCGGTCCACCTAGTGGGAGGTCTTCCAACGCATCGAGTTCAGGTTCGCAGTCGCCACTCCAGAACTTTTCGACCCCATCGGCCATCCGTTCTGCGAGCAATGTGCCCTGCCCACTGCCACTTAAGTTTAGCAATTCTTCGGGCTACGTCGGTGACCTTGGTTCTCTTGCGGATGTCTTCATTTCTGATGCGATCACGCAAGTAAACTCCGAGCATAGCCCTCTCCATTGCCCTTTGGGTGACTTTAAGCCGCATACGTCTACTTGACTGCATTGAAAATAATGGGGGTTATACAAAATATTAATCCCTAATGTTCTAGTTTTAATTAGACGTGTTACAAAATATTTAGCGATATTAATAATTCCTAAATTGAGGTTTAGTTTCAATCTTCTTTTCTTCAGGAAAATGAACACTTAAACTATAACCTCAATATGAGTTACATTTATTGTGACGTCACATAAAAAACATATTCACGAAGTATAAATTATGTATTAGTTTTCAGTAAGCTCTGTTGAATACCGATAGATAGAAGTGGGTATCAACAATTATATTTGTGTTATTAGAATATCCTTGTTATGTTAATAAAAAATGACTTAAAAGTGGGTATCCAGATACACAAAAAAATCTTATGAACGGTAACAAGAGAACTTCTTATATCTAGGTAGGAATGTGACGTTACAAATCTTATTAAAGTTGTTAATTATATGAATAAATGAAACGAATAAAACAATTTTTGTTATCTGTCAGCACTATTTTTTCCACCTTCCAACACCGAAAAAATATTACACAATCTCATAAATAGTTATGATGGGTTATTAACTTATATTTAAATCTTTATAAAAAATAAATAATGAGCATGAACCCATTTCAAAATAAATACCTAAGTAAATAGTTTTTGTATAAAATACAAATATAAATTAAAGTGGTTACAAAAAAAAAACCCGTATGTAAACGGGATTTGAACTCAAGACACGTTGATCGTGAATCCACTGCTTAACCTAAACAGCTATCAACACCTGGTAGATATGGTCGAAGTTTACCTATCCAATGCAAATACGATCATGCGTTTGCTGCGTGTATAACAAAAGAGACGGTAATATATATCTTTTTGTTTCGTGGAGAGCGACGCGACAACTTGCGACAGTAGGCGACTCTGTGGCTGTGGTGTGCGTAGGTACTGTATTGAGACAGCTTACACATACAGCCGCACGGACGCTCGGCCGTGCGTTCACAGCAATATGATCCTTCGCGTGCCTGTGCGCTTATGAACGCTTACTGTACAGTCACGTCTAATAATATGTAAACACTTAAGATTTTTTAAAATTGTGTTCCTCCTAATGTTCTGATTAATATTTAATGTTATTACGTACATAGTATTCTGGAACACATATTTTAATGAAAAAGATCCAATCTCCTAGATACAGTCGTTATTTCTCGCGAAAATAGCTATAATATTAAGGAAAGTGTATACATATTATTAGACGTGACTGTACAGGTAATATAATAATGTATTTTCAAATAATAATATTGAACGCCTCACGGTAAGCAGTTATGTGTTGAACTAAGTTATTAAAGCTAAATGGGAAGGCTTTTATCGACTTTAATCCAGCTGCTACCAGTCCAAAGTCCCAGATATAGACCTTATCCTATTATCACTTCTTCAACCTTTGATCAACCCAATGCTGAGTGTAAGTCTTTTCCTACATTGATTTAAGCTTACACGGTTTATAACTAAAATTATACTTTACAAAAAATCACAGAAACAAACCAATCACGGAAGATATCCCGTAAGAGTGGCACTATAAGTTATTTTTTTTCCTTATCCCCCCACTCTTGACGGTTTTGTATCATGGCTATCTAGTTTCTTACAGCTACTTTATTCAGATCGTCTGACTACCTTGTCCTCCTACATTCCTCCGTGGTCTACACTCCATGGCCTCGATTCTGCTATTACAATAGTGTCAGAGTATTCGATCATTGATTTCATAATGATCAAGTTCTATCAAAGTTTGACAAGTTTGTTAATTTTACTATCATATTGGCGCCATTGTGACTTCTCAATGAACAACCACTGACACTTCATTGAAAGAAATGTCATAGAATATTAATCTCGTACATGAAATCAGGCATGAATAAATGTTTTTATTCTAAAATGACGGAGGTATGAGGAATTGAGAACCTTCTTCTTTTTTTTGAAGTCGGTTAACAACTTTTTCCAGCCTAACCCCTCGACGCAACACTCACTAAACCTAAGCAGGACTTTGTTGGTTCCCTTTTATATTACAGGTTAACTTCTCAGTTGGTGTAGTGTTCACTAAACTTTGTAATATACAGGGTTTGCGCCGCGGTTTGCCTTTGTATGGTAGTTGTCAGTGTTATTGACATTAGTTTAAATGGCTTCTTCAAGTTAGTTACTGTTTTCCTATATAATACAGTGCACCTGGTCGTACATATGTATGTATATCATCATCATCATCATCTCAGCCGAATGAAGTCCACTGCTGGACATAGGCCTCTCCCAAGTGTCGCCACATTGACCGTCATCGGTCCACCTAGTGGGAGGTCTTCCAACGCATCGAGTTCAGGTTCGCGGTCGCCACTGTATAAGTTTTTGGCCCCATCGGCTATCCGTTCTGCGAGCAATGTGCCCTGCCCACTGCCACTTAAGTTTAGCAATTCTTCGGCTACGTCGGTGACCCTGGTTCTCTTGCGGATATCTTCATTTCTGATTCGATCACGCTAAGAAACTCCGAGCTTAGCCCTTTCCATTGCCCTTTGGGTGACTTTAAGCCTTTTGATAAGGCCCATTGTGAGCGACCACGTCTCGGTCCCGTGTGTAGTCACTGGCAACACACACTGGTCATAGACTTTCGTCTTGAGACACTGCGGTAAGTTGGACAAGAAGATACCGCGCAGCTTCCCGAAAGCTGCCCAGCCGAGTCGGATGTATGTATATGCGTTTTATGGAAATCAGTAGGTAGAGGATGTATCAGAATTGTGTACAAATATTTAAGGTTAATGGTATAGGCCATCACAAAAAAATCGATTCGACGCTCGGCCACCGTAGCGTGCAGACGTGCGCTCCGCCCCGCCCCGTCGATCCTCCGCGCCCCACCGCGCCTCCCGTCCTGTTCGTCGCAGCTTCGCCGCTTCGCCGAGCATCAAGGCCCAGTGCCTACCGTCCCGTAGTGCATCGTTAGTTTGTGTCTGATACTCGTATTAGTACACATTCTAACCGGTGTTACTCAGTGGCAAAAAAACAGCCTCTTTCGAGGCTATATTTCCTTATCGTCGTATCGTCCGCGTTTTGTTGCCCCTTCAGGGAAAAACCACGGTTTTGTGGTTCTTGACGGGAAACCTAACGGTGTTAACGAAGTCAAGAGGGTGGTGACCCAATCCTACCCGCCGGACCCCTTCAGGGCGAGGCATTCCATTGGCATCGGGAGCTAGGACCTTGGCCTTGGGGGCTTCCCTCGTCAAACCTAGTCTTCGACTTCGTTCACAGCTACACACCTAGTGTCGGTTGGGAGTGTCTACCCCTTCGCACTAGAGCCCCTTGCGGGACTAGGGCCCTGTCGCACAATAAGACTGGCGACAGGTTTACAAGCTTAGGGCACACCTTAGGTACTCACCTCACTGTTCGCACAAGTTCAGGAGAGGCCACACATCCCCGGGCGCACCTACCCGGGGACCTAGGTACTGGTATCGTTAGATAGGAATTCAGATTAGGCCCTTCAGGCAATTCTCGACAGTCGTGTCGCTGGCAAGTTTGTTTGTGTTTTTCTTCTTGCCAGTTAGCACTACGAAAAACACAAGGGTGGGTTCGTTTTTAACGGGGAACTGTCTGCCCGGGGAGCTCACGTTTTACGTGTCTCCTCGGGACTAGGTAGTTAGCTCTAGTTAGGCTACCAAAATTAGGTTAAATAGGGTTAGGTTCCCCATGCCAAGATGGCGGAAGAACGCAATGTCTTACTGAACAGTCAGTTCAATGAGCTAGTAGCGCATCTTATTTGTGACGAAAGCGAATATATAAAGGAGAAGTATGGTGATCTCCTTGCCCCTTTTAGGGAAGACAGATTTAGTGCCCTCCGCAAGGCCATTCGCACCCCTGAGAGGGAAAGTCCGTCGCGTTCGCCCTCCCCCGCTCCGATCACTCAGCCTTCCTCCTCCGATATGGAGATCGTTGAGTCCGCGCCCTCTGCCGCTGAGAGCTCCCCCGACTCCCCCAACACCACCTCCTCGTCCTCTGAATCGGAGGACTTTCAGCTGGTGCAAAAGGGCAAGAGGAAGAAGGGCAGGAAAGCTAAGGCCAATAAGGCCAAGAAGGCTGTTACAGCCCTCAATGCGCCTCCCCTTGCTCCTCAAGCCTCCCCGTCCCCGATAGCCCCCATCGCTCCTCAAGCTGCCTCCCAGGGCAGTCGCCCGTCTAGCCCTATGGCTAT
Source organism: Xestia c-nigrum (assembly GCA_916618015.1). Lineage (NCBI taxonomy): Eukaryota > Metazoa > Arthropoda > Insecta > Lepidoptera > Noctuidae > Xestia > Xestia c-nigrum. The sequence goes on along the minus strand of OU745245.1, from coordinate 2,108,150 downwards.
TTCGCAACCGCAAGGTGCGGCTCCTGTCAGCCGCCCTGCAAGTCCCACGGCTGCTTCACAGCCAGCCCCCTCCTCAGCTGCTCCTTCTTCAAAGAAGCAGCTGAAGCCACCCGCTCTATACATCCAGGAGAAATCCAGATGGACAGAGATTTCAAAAATGTGTGTGGATCGCAAGATCCAATACACTAACGCCACTTCTACCCTCCAGGGTATCAAAGTTAAGACCCCCACCTCTACGGATTTCCGTAATTTGGTTAACGCGCTTCGTGGAAGGAACGTCGCCTTCCACACTTACAGCCTCCCTGAGGAGAAGCCGACCCGTGTGGTCATCAAGCGGATCCCCAAGGAGATTCCCTCCTCCGACATCCTGGATGATCTGACATCCCAGGGCATCCCTGTTTCGGCGGTCCACCGCCTCCACAAAAATAGGTCCCAAGGGGGTGACGAGTACGATATGGTACTCGTAATATGTGACCCGGTTGAAGGGCACCACCCTATTTTCAAGGTCCGATCGGTGTGCTCGTTATCGGGCATCATCATCGAGAGGCCCAAAAAACTCAAGATTGTAGGGCAGTGTCATCGCTGCCAACTCTATGGCCACAGCCAGAAGTACTGTTACGCACCGCATAGGTGTGTAAAGTGCCTCGGCGACCACGCCACGGCAGACTGCACCCGTCCCAAGGACAGGAGTCTCTGCACAGAGCCGCCTAGTTGCGTGCTATGCGGACAGTCTGGCCACCCGGCAAACTACAGGGGCTGCCCCAAAGCCCCGAAACAGTCCGCTGGCAAGTTGGCGAATCGCGCCAACCAACGCCAGCAGAGGGAAGCTCCCTCTTCCTTCAAAGTCCCGTCCAATGTCCTCCCAGAGCGTCTCAGCCCGCAGAGGCCTTCTCCTTGGAACATGCTGAACCATCAGCAAGCGTTCCCTGCCCTCGCGAAGGGAAAACCCAACCCCCCCATGCCCGGTCTTTTGGACAACCCTGTCCCAGCGCCCACTCCTGTGGCCGCCCCTCAGGCCCCTCAGGCCCCTCCGCAAACCCGAGCTCCCGCTGCTCCTACCCGCGCTCCTGCTTCTCAGAATTCCAATCTGAATTACTTGATGAGGTTCTAACCTCTCTGCACCGCTGAGGCCGACCGCATGGTCGCTGAGCTCAAAGCTGCAACGGACCTCCAGCAGGTCGTCGACATCATTGATGCCTATCCAGTCATCAAGGCCACTCTTCGTAACCTCAACTTCGCGCCGTAATGGATATCACACCAAATCCCTCTTGCACCCAACCCCGGTCCCTTAGATTAGGTTATTTTAACGCCAATGGCATGAGAGGACAGCGCGACGAGATCGCCGCCTTCCTCCGTGACCATAACGTTGACGTTCTCCTCATCCAGGAGACGTTCCTAAAACCCAGCCACCGCGACCCCAAGATTGCCAACTACCGCATAGTTCGCAATGATAGGCTACGTTGTCACAAGGGCGGCACCCTCATTTACTTCCGCAAAGAATTGCATTGTATTCCCATCGATCCCCCTCCTTTAAAGTCCCTACTTGAGGTTTCAATCTGTCGGCTTGCTATGACCGGTCATCAACCGGTACATTTAGTTTCTGCTTTTTTGGCCCCCACTAATACTTGGGAAGATCACAACCTCCTGGTTAGCGATCTCACCCTTCTTTTCGGCTTGAGTGACTCCGTGATCATCGCGGGCGATCTCAACGCCAAACACCCGGCCTGGAACAGTAGAACGACGAACCCGAGAGGGAAAGTCCTCTACGATCTAGGCCAATCTCTTAGTTTCGACGCGGTCGCTCCTATGGAGCACACGCACTATCCTGACACTGTCAGTCATCTTCCCGACGTTCTCGATATAGCGCTGCTCAAGAATGTGAACCTTCGGTTACACATGATTGAGACGTTACACGAGCTCCACTCCGATCACCGTCCAGTGCTCATGCACTTAATTCCTCGCTCGGGTATCATTGACCCCAGCCAGCCCCTTCCCACTATTCTCACTACCGACTGGAGGAAAGTAAGCGATATGCTGAAATCCGAAACGTCACCACTTCTAGATGGTATTCCCGACCATATCGTCTCAGTCGCAGACACCGAGGCTGCAATCGACTCGTTTACAGAACACGTACAATCCGTTCTGAAGGATTGTTCTCGTGAAGTACCGGCGGTAAGTGATCGCCGCTGGATACTTCCCGACGATATACGTGAACTGATAACCGAGAAGAACGCGGCCATACGTGCCTACAGCTCTTGGCCCTGCGATGCGAACAAGGCTCACATGCGTTCCTTACAGCGTGCTGTAAAGAAACGCACTAGTGAGTTTCGCTCGAGTCAATGGGACAAGACGCTTAGCGAACTCGAGCCCACTCATCAAGCCTTCTGGCAGCTTCAAAGGAAGTTGCGCACCTCGGAAGAGGTCTCTTCTCCACCCCTCATACGTCCCGACAAGAGCGTCGCTTTTGACGACTCTGAAAAAGCAGAATGCCTAGCCGACAGCTTGGAATCTCAATGTTCGCCAAGCACTCTACCAGTAGACAAGCAGCACCTCGATGAGGTGGATGCAGAAGTTGAACGTAGAGCATCGCTTCCCCCTTTTGAAGATCCCGCTGACCCCCTCCCCGCCATCACCCCGGAAGAGGTCAAGGATATTATAGATAAGCTTAAGCCTCGGAAAGCCCCTGGCGCCGACGGTTTCACGAATAGAGTTTTTAAAGCCCTCCCCGCTAGGCTCATAGTCCTTTTGGCTGCCATCTTCAATGGCGCCCTGAGCAATAATATTTTCCCCCAAACGTGGAAAGAGGCCACTGTTATAGGTATTCCCAAACCTGGGAAACCGAAAGCCCAGCCCTCCAGCTACAGGCCGATCAGTCTCCTGAGTGCTCTCGGCAAGATCTATGAAAGGCTTATTTACAAGCGTCTCAGAGATTTTGCCGAGACAAAGGGCCTCATCCCGAAAGAACAGTTCGGCTTCAGGACCGAACATTCTTGCATACATCAAGTCCACCGCATCGTCGAACACGTGAGCGCTGGTTTCCAGCGCGGAGCGATGACGGGGGTGATGTATTTCGATATCGCGAAAGCCTTTGACAAGGTCTGGCACAACGGGCTGATATACAAGCTTTATCAGCTCGGTGTGCCCGACCGTCTCGTGCTCATCTTACGAGACTTTTTGTCAAACCGTACCTTCCGCTACCGTGTGGGTAAGACGTTATCTTCTCCTCATCCGATTCGCGCCGGAGTCCCTCAGGGCTCCGTTATCTCTCCCCTCGCGTTCACGCTGTACACCAGCGACATTCCGAGGAACCAGAAGGTTCAAACAGCACTTTTCGCTGACGACACCGCGATTTATTACACCGGCCGTTCTCCGGATAACATCCGCCGCATTCTCCAGAAAGCTGCCGACTCGCTCGGCGCTTGGTTCCGTAAGTGGAGAATAGAAGTTAATCCCGAAAAAAGCCAGGCAGTTTTATACTATAAGGCACGCCTTAAGCGTTCGCTAGGTCCCCCCATCACTATGTTCGGTAAGCCTATCCCTTGGGAGAGGCAAGCCAAGTATCTCGGAGTTATTCTGGACGACCATCTGTCGTTCAAGGCCCACATCAAAGCAGCTCGTGACCGGGCTGCCTTTGCTATGGGCCGGCTCCACTTCATGATCACTAGGAAGAGCAAATTGTCACTCAAGTGCAAATTGCGTCTTTTCACCGCAGTCATCCGCCCCATCATGACCTATGCTTGCATAGAATTCGCGCATGCCCACCCGCGTCATATCCACACGATGCAGACCTTGCAGAACCGATATCTCCGTAAGATCACCGGTGCCCCCCCTTACGTCCGTAACGATAGTCTTCACGTAGACCTCAGAATCCCCACCGTTAAGCAGTTCATGAAACGCCTTTCCAAGCGTTACTTCGACTCTGCTATTAAGCATAGGAATCCCCTAATCGCATCGGCCGCCCGGTACGACCCTTTGCGTATTAGCTCCGTTCAACGCCCGCGTCACACCCTAGTCGCCCCCGACGATCCGATCACTATCTTGCAAGAGAGTAGGAAAGATACCAGTACGGTTCGCAGAGCGTACAAATACAGACCGAAAACCTACCGACCTCGCCGCAGAGGTCCGGCGCGAAATCCCCGATCAATCCCTCCCCGACCCTTGCTCGAGCCAGCCCGCGACGCTGAGCCTGTAGTATTAAATCAGTCCCTAAATAAGGACAATCAGATCCAGCCTGTCCCTTTGCTGCCCCCAGCGACGCCCTAAGCCGAGGTTCGTACCCCACAGGGGGTGCCCTTAGAGCGCTGTCGCTTAGTTTTTAGTTATTTTCGCCCTGGCTGGAGGCCTTAGAATCAAGGCATCCACAGGACATTGCCCGGTTAAGCAGAAGCCAGTCTTCTCAGACTGAACTGCGAGATGCCATATCCAAAAAAAAAAAAAAAAAAAAAAAGTATGGGCCATCAACCGATCCAACTGAACCACTTCCTCCATGAGACCAACATGGAGGAAGTCGTCCACATCTCCAATCAACTGTTGCTTAAATGGGTTGAATGGGTACCTATCAAAAATATGGGACAGCTTATTAATTAAAAATAAATCAAACATTTTAGTATCAAGCATCTTAAGGCCCATGGATAAAATACACAAAATGACATTACAATAAAAAAATATACTAATAAATACAAAATATAACTTATAAACCATGAACACAAAGTGGCGGCGTCGTGTTTATTGCATTTATTGTGGCGTAGTTTAATTGTAGTTTGATGTAAATGTGTGCGTTTGAGCGTGTATGTAATATGCACAGAGCAAGACGTAGTTTTGAGCTGGCCTCACTTTATTATTTGCAGCGCTGTCTTTGTTTTTATTTGGTCTGAGGATTGTTATTTAAATTCCTTTGTTTTTTCGGGTTTTGTATTCACTGCTAAGTTGGTGTAGAGACCGAAGGCCGCTTCTCGCGAAAAACAAATAAAACAGGTAGGTATAATGAGTTTTTACACAAATAAATATATTTTTACTAATTATTATACCGTCTGGTATTAATGTCTAAACAAAGCCTTTTTCTGATCTCGTAACATAATTCGATATTCAGTTTTCATAATTAATTTTACCACAAAAAATGCTGGTAAAATTCAAAAGCTGCGAATGTGATAATGTATTATTATCAGTGGTTTTCTCTGCGAACTCAAATTATAATATCTTAAGGTAATATTGTATGGTACAGGCATGACAACAGTATTAAAAAAAAAACACAAATCGATTTAGTCCGTCAGTTAAGAGTATTGGAAATTAACGGACACGTATTTTCTGTTTTTGTAAATCAACCAATATTGACAAAACGCATAAAAACTCGGGTCAGAACTCGCCAGAAATTAAACCAAGGCGTGACGCATTGAGAATTTAAAACCGTCGTATTTTTAATCAATTTTGGTTTATGTAACAAAAGAAAAAATACGGGTCAAATATTTGTTGATAATATGAAAGGTTAAACTAGCGAGTTTCGCAGTCACCAGTTGGCGAATGACCCTATGTAAGTTGTAACCTCAATTTGGAAATCTAGTAAAGCTCGTTTTCACTAACGCTAAGCAACACTTAAATTAATGCTTTGTGATATTGTCTCTTTTCTGTTGTCGTACGATCACATCGCACCGTAGTAAAGCTACGCTTGTCTCAACATCACCCATAATTTGACTGTCTGGGTATGTCTATAGCATTAAGTCCACCTCTCTCTATCTGTACTTTGTGCTTGGCTTAAAACAAATAACATAATATAAAAGTTCTTGTAGTCCGTTGTTACTTTGATCGCTGTTTTAAAAATTGTGTATTCGTTTTATAACTAAGTTGATGAGTAAAGATGCCTAAATGATGGGATTTAGATCTACAATAACTATATGCGACCCCGTATGGACTTGTGATGGCTAAACAAGCGTTTGTTCAGAATCTTTTACTGAATCGATTTCTATAATTTTTAATGTAGGTCATATTTTATCCCCAAAATAATTAAAACTACGTAAATTATAGTCATACTAAAAACTCAACTCAACTCAAACTCAAACTCAAATCATTTATTTCAACTAGACCATTACGGCACTTTTGAATGTCGATAAAACGAAAAAACAAAGACACAAAAAAATAAATAAATCAACAATTTATAAAATAAAGCAATTCAAATGATCCATGGCAGCTAAGAGATGACTATCCATGTAAAGTCAAAACAAACTTAAATTGACCATAACTCAAGACAATAAAGACTTTTAAAGGTGCAGCTTTATTTGTATTATGACAAATTCCGCCATTCTATACAAAATAAAGAAAAATTAACCTTATTTCAAGCAAATTGAAGTTTTTACAAATATAGTTAAGTGAACGATACAAACACGCACAAACTTACGGGCACTGACAAAGCACACAATAGATAAACCAAAATAATGCGCCGCTGTAAAAGATTTTTTTTTTGTATACTTATTATACATATCACGAGCACGAATCACAAGAGGAACGTGAACTTAGAGAGAAAACTAGGAGAAATGTAATAAAAAATAAAATTGCTCCGAAACTTAATATTGCTAAACATTGCTCTAAATATCAAGCAGTGGAATTATTTAACAAGTTACCTATTGATTTGAGATCCTTGATTTACAAAGGTACTCTATTCAAGGCGAAACTTAAAGCATTCCTGTTAAATAAATGTTTATATTCAATATCTGACCTGGTGACTAGTGATGGTAAATAGTTTTTATATTTAGTAATTTACACTTTTGACATTCAATATTTACTTATTCAAGACATTGTTCGATGTTTGGCTTTTTATAGAATATATTTATAAAATTTGACACGATAATATTAATTACTATTTACAATCTATTGACATAATATTTATTGCATGTTATTGTTTTTATTTTTAGTGAAATTTACTGTTTTAATATTAATAATTTATTGTTTTTAGCTGTAATATTTTAATGAATGTACTACTTATTTCAAACACAATGCGAATTGTTATATGAATAAATAAATAAATAAATAAATATTAATATCCATGACTCGGAAACAAATCCATATCCATGCTCATCACAAAAACATATTTTGCTCTTACTGGGTTTCGAACCCGGGACCGGCTACCGCTGCTCTATTCGGGTCATCAAAAAAAGAAATAAACAGTATTTTTTTTCATTACTAGTATTTTACTAAGTTAGTTACACGATAATTGAGTTCGATAGACACAATAAAAAAATCTCATTCGTCTATTTCAAGTCTTGTAAAATTAGATTTAAACTTACAAGAAAGCCCATGCATGAACTCTTCGCTGTACGACGAAAATGAATACGCTTATGAGATGAATATTAAAACTTGAGCGTTTATCTTAGCGAATATCTTGCAGATACACTATTTGCGCTTGTTACTGAATCAGTGCAGAATGTAGAAACAGTGTTAATTAAAGTGCATATTTGCGTACTTTTGATTTAATTTAATATCTTCAGTGTTTAGATTTTGGGGTAAAGTTGTTATAATATTTCAATACGTGTGTGAGCTTGAGAGTTCATTTATATGTGTATTTAGTTTATTCACATTCGAAATATCTAAAGAAGTTTGCTTGCCACACATGGAATTACAATATTTGTAATTGAAGTTAGATAGTGGTTTTATGTATGGATTTTACTGTTTTTGAGTATCTTTATCAGTTACTAACTTATCCCTACAGCTTCGCCTCCATGCAGTTCAGTAATATTCAATAAGATCGTACTACTGGAATCTCGGATACTGGGATATCGAGGAAGTAGGATTGACCATTACACTGGAAACTTTATGATAGAGGAACAATCATAGATACATTTAAAAAAGAGAGCAGCGGTGGCCCAGTGGTGGCTGCCAGTGGTGGCAGTAGTGGTGGTGAGTTCGAACCCAGACAGGCGCATAACTTTATGCAATATTTTTCATCACCACTGCTCTCGAAACGGTGAAGGAAAGCATCGTGAGGAAACCGGCACGTCCTCGAACCAAAAATTCGAAGACATGTGACATCTACCAACCTGCACTGGGCCCGCGTGGTAGGTTATAACCCATATGCAAAATACGCGCTTTGACGTGGAGTTGCGAACACCAGCCGGGTTATAGCCCATATGCAAAATACGCGCTTTGACGTGGAGTTGCGAACACCAGCCGGGTTATAGCCCATATGCAAAATACGCGCTTTGACGTGGAGTTGCGAACACCAGCCGGTTGTAGCAATACAACAATAGACACATAAAAAAATCTGTAAAATCACTCTGATTCTTTCATGTCCATATCCACATACCACACGCTGCACCAATACACCCTGTCCTTCGCCTTCCACGTCCAGTCTGTCCCAGCCAGCTTCAGTCGCCAATTGAACTATGCAGGAGATGTCGCACGCTACTCTTTCCAATACGCAGTTGATACTCCACATCTGGTTTTCTTTATCGGCCATTCTATCCTTTGATAGAGATGACCAGCCAGCGCTGCAAGCTGCAGTACAAGCCGCAGCTTGTTATTCTAATAATCAAACTTAATAATACATCTCAATCAGTCCAACAATCATAAATATGTCATTGACCTCTCATTTTCAGTACCTTAAACTGTAATACACTAAGTACAATAGAATTACCTATTTGTAAACGGGTGAAAAAAGCCAAAAAACCCATTTAAAACTCCCCTGCATCTGTCCCAGCAATTCAGTCAGTTGTAAGTGCTAATTGGTTCACACGACTCACCGGTATCGGCTTTTGGAAATGGCAATTTTTTTGCTGCATTAGAATAAGAAATTTAAAACTGTACTTTAGGATCTATTTTCTCTTACCGCATAGCGAAACACCTTTGTTTACATTACAACATCATGACAAGGCCGATACCTTTCTGACAAGTATAAAAAACGACATTATTTATGCATTACATTTTTAATGTTATGCATTTCTCCAAAGTAACGCCTATTTTTAACAAAATTAATGATGATACAATTTTGTATAAAGATAAGAAGTCACGATTTAAAAAAAGTCAACGCTTCAAAGTATTCGATTTTCCCAAATCATAAAACCCAATAATAAAAAAGTATCACACCATCAATATACAAATAACCGGTAAACCTAATTATATAAAACTACGCTTCTTCGAAGACCAGAAATAAAATCCCAGAAACCTCCGCAAATCATATTTAAAGCTAATCTCGCTTAAAATAAATCAAATTTACGGAAAGGTAAATAAGAATATATTTAAATTTAGTATCAGTCCAAACGTGAACATTCGTCCGAGGGGACTGTTTACACGAAAAACCCCAATAATGTTTGTGGTTGGATTTCATTTATACCGAGTATTGGGTCAGAGGGACTTGTGCACGGAAATATCGGAGGCTGAAACGTATACCGGGACAACTTTTTTTAGGTACGCCAAAAACAGGTTAAATTGCCGCGCAAAATCTGGATGGAGTCAAACAATATGCGACTTTCTACCTATTAAACTGTCGTTTTCTTGTGAGCTAAATAAATTCGCATTTATTTGGATTATTTTGTGTGGCAGTTATGCCATTGTGATTTAAACTAGAACTATTAATATTACTTCATAGAATCAAGTCTTACATAAAGTAACTGCCACGAATATTATCACTACTAGCTGACCCACGCAACTTCGTCTGCGTCACATAACAGAGAAAAGCTCACAAAAGACATATATTTTCGCCGTTTGTGCTACATTTTTCATATATGCTCCGCTTCTATAGGGCGCAGCGTGAATTTATATAGCCTATAACCTTCCTCGATAAATAGACTTTCCAACACAATTATTTTTGCAATTCCAAGCAGTATTTCCTGAGATTGCCGTGTTCAACCAAACAAACAAACTCTTTAGCTTTTTAATAATAGTATAGATTAGAAATCCAAAACACTTCGTTCATTGCAATTTATTAGTTAGTTATTATAATCAGTATAAAAATAAACAAAAAAAATGGAAATATTTATGGAGGTTCTCATATTCGTACTCCACTTAAGTTTAAGCTACTACGCGTAGGTAATTAAATCTGACACTCCGTCATTAAAATGATAAAATTAACAAGCTTACTTCGCTGTAATTTCGGCAACCCTAATTGTTGTATCCGGTATCAACGTCGCAACAATTACTGCAAGCACTAACCGTAATTAAATTTGTATTTACGACGCAATAATTATAGTCACTAGTGGTAATTAATTACCGAATACTGGATAATTATTAGCGTTTTCGGGTAGTGTTACCGCTGGTCATTACCGGTTTTGAAGCTGTATAATATTTACAGTCAAAACAGGGAAGTTTTTCTGCAGCGCTGCTGGTTGTCTATTAAAACAGAGCAGAACTAGGAAGTTATTGACCAATTTAAATCCATCAAATAACGCATTCGGTCCGTTTTAATGCATATTATACTTAGCTAGAATACAGATTCGTGTTGTTCTTTTTAAACGGATAATGTATGCAAAGCTTAGTCCTCTCATTTTCTGCACTTCGTAAGTCTTATACCCATTATACATAACTTTTAACACTCCTCTACGGCGCACTTGTCACACGCCAATGCTGCGCGTTCCTAGGCACTCCACTAACTATGCCAAGAACTGTGACCTGACTCGCATTGCTCGAACTTATAACTCGGAATTCTCTGATGTTGATTTATTTAACTGTAATAAACCGACTTTTAAAAAACAAATACTGAAAATTATAAATGGAGATAAATGACAAGCAATAAATCTTATTCTTCAATCTTCTTCTTCTTCTTCTTTATGTACTATTTTTAATCATTCAATCTTTTTTTTATTTTTTTCAAAATTAAAAAAATGAAAAAAAATATGTAAATCTAACTTAAAAGTAATTTGTATTGTAGTTTATTTTTTTTTGTTCGTTTGGAAATATCTAGCATTAGTCCGTTCGCATGTATAATTATATATCCTAATTAAACAGGGAAACCTATAATTGGCCATAGTCACTGTTACATGCATATTTTGTAAAACATTTTTGTGTTTCGCTGTTGGTTATCTAACTAAATAAAATAAAAAATAATGCAAGGTCTATCTGAACGGATTCACTTATGATAGACATATCTGTCAGTGGATCATTTTAACTGATAAAATTTTGAAATGTAGGTATTTTCAGTCTGTTGTCCGTAGAGTTGTCACATCATTCTGATAATTATCATCAGCCTAGCCTTTTCCCATCTTTGTTAATGTCGGCTTCCAGTCAAAACGGATGCAGTTATTCCTGGGTAACTAAGACTGGTTTTCAAGCTTTCAGGTCACCTGTAACGATCAAAGATCTTCAAATGACAGCTAGGAACGGCTTAATATGCTTTCCGAGGCACGAAGGAAACTCGACATTCAATTATGGTGGCCACCCATCCATAGACCGACATAGGCAAGCGCGGTTTACCCAGTAAATATTTGTACCAGTATTATTATTATTTATTATAAGGTCATAACCATTTATGACGACCCGAATAGCGTAGTGGTGGCGACGCTGCCTTACAATCTTAGGGTCCTGGGTTCGAATCCCGGTAGGAGCAAATGTTTGCGTGATGAGCATGGACATTTGTTTCCGAGTCATGGATGTTTATATGTATAATAAGTTCGTATTTACAAACAAAAAAAGTATATATGTAGTATATCAACTAGCTAGTGTCCACGACACAAGTTTAGCTTAGTGTGGCACTAGGTGGCGCTGTGTGTTAATGTCCAGCAATATATATTATGATAAATTTTTCAGAGATTCTACTTCGGTAAACAAAAATACTACGTTTTAATAGACAGGCAGAAAGGAACGTACACCATTATCACGCTATGTTTTGTAAATGATGGGGTGCCAACGATAAAGACGGCTTTACAACGGAGATGGAAACTTTAAAAGTCCAGTTTAAAAGATTAATGGGATGTCCTAGATTTTTTGTGCGGAAGAAATTCAGGTTTTTAAGACGGAAATTTTTGGGTCGGAAATGGGGAGGCGGAAATTGAAGAGACTTTTGTTACAGGTAGATATTTATTATGAGGATGAAGGATTATGATTGTGCAATGTTTGTACTTCCGAGTTAATGCCAAAAGTTTTTAACAGTAGCGTAAATATATTTCAAATTATACTCTACAAATACAGTAAATCATTGTGTGTAGGTATACCATTCTATAAACACGGAGTATTAATGAGCTACTACAGACTCTTAATTAGGTAGTTATCGATATTTGTACTAAATTGGAAACCTAGCTAATACGATATACTATTACTTACTGTGGAATTCTAGTATTTAACTTCAGTATAGTTTCCTGACGAAATAGAGATATCTAATTCTGAAGAACGAGTGAATTTCGATTAGCTCCGTTTGAATTATTTATGATACGATTTTGTGGAACGCGGAAAATTATCCTGAGGAATGTTTTGAGTATGAATGCGGATGGGTGTAAGGGTTGGGGAAGACGAAAAAACGGTGAATGGTCTGTATATGAATGATATGACTAGAAAAGAGAAGTTGGATGCGATAATGAGTACCTAGTAGTGAAATATGGAAGACAAAGACAAATGTTACGTAAACCCCAAATTAAAAATGTGCTGTTCAAGTTAAACATGGAACAGATACAGAGCGATTTGAGGTTGTATGTACCTGATCTAGATGACCGAGTTCGTAAGACTTTGTGTGTGTTGTAACTTTGTGTTCGCTAACGCCTACATTAACACTTATCGCAATATTCCAAGACGCACAATTTTTGTTCACCTTAGTAGGCGCGTCAATTAAGTTTAGCTAAAATATTTACAAACATTGTATGTATTAATTAGCAAAACCGATGTCTAATCTCTCTCTACACTCTCTCTCTCTTCAACCTTTGGCCACCAAATGCTGAATGTAGATCTCTCCAAAACCCATTTTTTGTGTCGGTTTTGTGTGACGACAATCACGAACATAGCGGAAGTGATAGCGTAGACTGTATGGAAGATGGGGAGGAAAATGCTGGAGTGGAGACTACGGACAGGACGGAGGAATGTGGGAAAACAACCAACTTGGTGACAGACGATCTCATTAAAGTGGCCGGAAGAAAGTGGATTCCCTAAACACAAACCGCCAATAAATTGAGAAAAAACCGAAAGGATTTTTTTTCCCGTTTTTGCAATATTTTTCATTCCTGCTCCGCTCCTTTTAATCGTAGCCTAATGTTATATAGCCTAAAGCCTTTTTCGATAAATGGACTATCCAACACAAACATAATTTTTCAATTCCAGCCTTGAGATTAGCGCGTTCAACCAAACAAACTCTTCTGCTTTATAATATTAGTATAGATTATCGACGGCCATGTTGGTCTGGTGATCGCAAGCATGACTGCTGAGCATAAGATCCTGGGATCAATCCGCCAACAACTATTCTTATGGTTTCATTTTGCTACAAGTTCCCTTTAACTATGCAAGGTCTTCTTACCTCCGACTACTACCGCTATCTCGGTACACCACACACAATCGATCACCCGACCGCACTGGTATTTAAAAACGTCACTAGGTACAAGCTACGCGTGGGACTATGAGTAATGGCTTACATATTACACAGTGGTTGGCTGGCTGCCAATATATTCTACACTGTCACGCTGTCAGCACTGCACAAAAGAGGAGGATATCAATTATATGCGCTGAACACTTTTCTGTTTTGTTTGGTGGTCGTTGTTGCGTTTAGATGGGGATGTAAACGAGCTGTTTGATAAGATAGATTGGTTAGATATTCTTGTAAAAACAGTGAGATAGGTGCCTTTTTTGTGTGGAAAATCGTCAAAAAGTCCCGCTCGCGGCGGAGTGGTAGGGAGAGTCCGACTTTTACAGACTAAAACCTAAATATGTTTCTTCTTAGCCCTTTGTGTTTCAGGGCCAGGTATCGCTGCCGAAGAGTCCCGCAACCCCGGCAGGCATCGGCCCTTGCGGATTTCTTTCATTTTGCTGGCATCTCTTTGGAACACGATTTCTTTCATTTTGCTGACATCTCTTTGGAACACGAACGCGCCGTCGTCAACACGGCCTGCTAACACTGGTAATCATTAGCCTATAGCAGCCCATGGCACACGGAACTCGCGCTCTGCATTGCGATTCTCGGCAACACTCATCCAGTTTCTATCAATACCCTCCCTGCGAGAATCCTAGCTTTACTTGGCTATTTCTGGTATGATAATGTCACTTGTGTCTTTATTTCAACAGGTTAGTTATCTAAGTACGTAATAGCCAGAGACTGAAGATTCAGTTTCGATATTGAGTATTTAAGTTTTCCTTGAAAGTTCCCAATATCTTATAATATTTCAAGGTTTGTGAATTTCTCTTGTATCTAACACAATAATCTGTCGTATTATAAAATGGTATGGGTTTTCTTTGACTGTTTCGAAGGTGCTATTTATTGGTACGCCACAATTGAAAACATTTAAATAAATAATATCGGGACTGAACGAAGAAGCGGGAAGACCAAATAAACGATAAATATACAGTGTAAAGCAGTGGTTCCCAACCTATGGTCCGCGGACCACCGGTGGTCCGCAGAAGCCTCGAACAAGGTCCGCGAAAGGTTTAAAAATATTATTCGTATTTTTTAACTTCTATAGATGCAAGCTCAACCCAACCTAATTGAACCTGGAGACGTGTCAAAAATGTTTGAGAATCTACTGACTTATTCCTCTTTCCTTATGAATGATTGTATCCTTCACTATCTTTATTCTAAAGGTTTTCATACTATTTTCCAATTGTTTTCTTTGTGTGAGTTAAAGATTCACTACCCTAGATATAATCCTGTCGGTGACCATGTGTATCGCGGACCTTATGGCCCTTGCTAACAATAAAGACACCGAAGTGGTCCCTGGTCCAAGAAAGGTTGGGAACCACTGGTGTAAATGATGACATGGAGAAAAAGGAGATGTCTGATGAGATGACGAGTTACAGAAAAGTATGGAAGAAGAAGACGTGCCAAATCGACCTCTAATGAATTGAGATAAGGGTAGGAAAGTGATGATGAGACAGAGTGAGCAAAGAAGTAAAGCAAGCATCAAACTATGCAATTCAATTTTGCTCCAAGATGGCGCTGAGACATGGGGTCACAGTATTCTATGGCTAATTTTAAACCTATACTAATATTATAACGCTGAAGAGATTGTTAGTTTGGTTGAAAGCGCTAATCTCAAGAACTACTGGTAGGAATTGAAAAAATCGTTTTGTGTTGTCCGTTTATTGAAGCTTATTACCATCACACTACGACCAATGGGAGCGGAGCATGAATGAATAATGTTGCTAAAATGGGTGTTTTGTGAGCTTTTTCTCTCTTTAGTGACCCAGACTAAGTTGCGTGGGTCAGCAAGTCTTTTATAAACCAAAACATCCCACTTATGATTTTAGTATCTCAAGGTTGTCTGGAAGATATCAATATCAGTGAGCAGTAGACCGAAGACTACAACTATTATAATTATAATACCCAAAGAATTATAGCAATGTTGTAAAATCTTGGTGTATTAATTTTGGTGTACAATAAAGTAGGTGTATTCTGTTCTATAACAATATCGAACAAATAATAATAATATACATACAAAACATGCCCAGTATTAGTCATACTGTCACACAATTGCCTCCGCTTTTCCCCTAGGGAAATCACTTTATTGATATTTTTACTCGCCGTATAAAATGTGATGGACCATGCCCATATTTGATTACTTGTTTTATTCTGAACATTTTTTGATAGTTATTTATCTATTTGCTTGGCATTGGCATTTACCTGAATTTTATTGATTTCTTTGACAACATCATGGTCAATACATACAAGGTGTAAACCACCTCATCACGAAACCGTCAACCAAGAATGCTGTACATCAAACTAAGTAACTTTACGGAAAAATATTGCTGGGAAACGACTTATTTTTTTGGGGTGAAAAATCATGTTTTATGATAGAACTCAATGTAACGTACTTAAAACATTGTGCTAATGGATGGATTGATTAAATAGTATGGATATCGCAGGGGTGTGTAAAGTAAAAACCTTGCAATAAAAACTTGTGTTTAAAAAATACTTGTCAAAAAGTAGGAACTTTGACCCCCAATATCTCCGTAACTAGAAGGTTCCCAGGTATGGTGTAGAACAAAAAAAAAAGATCGCAATTAAAATGGGAGAACAAGTGCCTTTCGGTTTCGTTAAGAGGTGCTTAACACCCTTTATTTAGTAGGAAAACTACATTTCCATTAATGTGTGTTTCCATTCCATTTCAAAATGTGCCCGAAATTATAAATGACAACCATGGTGTTAAAAAATAAACTTACCCTTTTCTTGATAAAATAGACAAAAGTGAAAAGTGACACTTAATCACTCATTAAGTTTCGCAAAACAAGCAAAACTCGTTATACTTAATTCTGGATTCAGGTGTGACTGTAATAAATGGTTAAGATACCTAGTAGTAATTGACATAATTCTTTTTAAATTACCGACTGATTTCAGTGACAAAATTGGCCCATCGTAACGTGACGATTTGGACTCGTTCCTGACTGCCTGGCCAGGGTAAGCAAAATTCCCAACAAGTAAACCAATCCGAAAAAAAAGGGGTAATACTGAAACAGTTAGAAAGGAATGGGGAGGCCTTAGCCCAACAGTGGAATATAACAGGTCCTTAAAAAAATGTACTGCGATGTGGAAGTTGTACGTTTAATCGGAACTTTCTAGTAAATTTTACGTACAACTAAATAAGCCAACATAACTAAAAAGAGCAAAATACGAAAAAGGAAACCAAAGTGCTTAAAAATGAACATGATGGGAACACAAAAGTAATTTATTACACTCTTCCGCACTCGCATAAAAACACGAACATACTTAAACTTGCTACAAAAGGACCGAATTACGCTTACTGACACTTTGATGGATACATTTTCCGTGTGTAAAGTGAATTTTTACCCATTCACCCATCGCCATCTTGAAAACGTTCTGCCATTATGTGGTTGCGATAAAACCGATATCCCTGATGGATTGATGCGAGTTATCCGAATTTGTTTTATCGAAAATAAAATTGGCGTGCACTCGTCTTTGATTCGGTAATTGCACTGAGGGAGTGGTTGATAGCTGATCAGGGTAATGTAACAACTGAAGGAAAATAACAAAGAAAAAAGCATTTACCTACTCACCGAATACGTGTAGGTAAGCGTACGCGTTTCTTGTGTGTTTATTTCAGTATTTTGGTTTCTTAAATAGGTAGGTAATTTTATTTACATTTAGCACAATTTATTTCGTACGAGGAAACAAGTTCAAATTGTTTACAAATTCTTAAAAACCAAGCACCTAACGGTTTTTTCTCAAATCAAAAAAAAACAGACGTACATACGTAATGTCCTACTACTATAAAAATGTAAAAAAAAATCCTTCCCGCAGGAGGAGGTAGATTTTGAATAAAGATTCACCCATATTCTTTTTTTCAGGGTGAGCATTAAATGGGGCCAATTTTTTATTATTTTTGCGATAGAACGGACCGTTTTCGAGATATAAGCAAATTAAGGATTAGAACCAGCTACGACTTCATGATGCGCGCTCTCTACGCTTGCATTTTACATTACACACCCACTTTCTGTCACAAATGTCGCCTTTGGCCTACGCTCCTCATGCTAGCTAGCAAGACTTTTAGCACAATTTATTTTCAAACAACTGCAGTCTGCAAGGCAACATCCGATGACTAACGCTGACGGCTTCACGATCCGTAGGTACCACATAAAAAAGAAAATGGTTTTTGTAAAAATGTCAATGTATTTGCATATTTATCAGCAATCAATTTTTATGCACATTAATATCACACACCAAAAGTATGTGAATATGTAAAAAATAAATTATATTTATGTAAAAACGTGTACAAAATACACTTCTACTGTCAACGTCTCTTGAAATGACAACTTTGACGTCTACCATAGCAAATGGCGTACTTTTTTCCAATAAGTATAGAAAATTTAATCAGTTAAAACTCGTAAACCGTGGGCGTTCGACTATTGAAATTTTTTATAAAGAGTTGTACTTATGTATCCAATTTACAAATAAAATATGAATTTCTAAATCGTTGTCCTGTAATGGAAAGTTTACCCTTTATAAATTCTCTCATAAGAGTTTAACATAGTAACGCCCTCATTTTTTTAGTAATATTTTTACATTACGAAAACTATAAGTTTTATCGCTAAACTTGAAAGGTAACAATAATTGTAAAGTAAACAATTTGCTTTCAAAATAAAATATTTGCGACGCCAAAAATGTTTACCGTTTCTGAATTTCTGAAACGTGAAGTAAAATAGTTGTGATCAAATAACTTGGGCCCTCAAACCAGACGCTTAACTTGCTTTCTGAGGCACGGAGGAAACATTTTATGTAAGGATGGTCACCCATCCACAGACCAACCTAGGCAAGCACGGCGTAACCTAACGATCAACCCGAGCGGCTGTTATTATGTAGCCAAGAGCTCTGCGAAAATACTTGCTTTATTTTTCCCCCAGCTTATTATATTGTAAGAAAATCAATACCTATATACTCGTATATTATGTTCGCATTGGAAAAGGCCGATACAATTTCCCGTCCGGTAAAATAAAGGTCTGAAAGTTTTACAAGAATTATGAACATGGCAATTTATTCTAAGTTTCCAGCTGAGGAATTGGACTTCCGCACCACAGTTTGCTGGTTCATTTCCTTTCCAAAAACTAATATTCAATTAGTTTAGTTACAACGCAACCGAACGTACCGAGTTTAGGTACGAAAGGCAAAGAAAGTTGTTTAATGTAACTTTCTTTCAGCACCCTAGTAGCAGTAAGTATAAAGAAAGTTTCCATTAGCAAAACGCAAAAGTAGTTCCATTTTTGAGCATAGTTTCTGAACAACTTTAAAAATAGTGTAACATTACCCACGCGTTAAAATTAAAAACAGTTCATTTTAACCTTCGTGGTAAGTAAAAGGCATGCATTCTCCTTGCAACTTTTTAGTTTAGTAGGTCACAGCAATTTGCAGGATACAGACAAATAGACGCCGAATGAAAAGAACCCCGGTTTGGAAGAAATATCGTAAAACTAAGTATAACCTTAATATTGGTGTGAGGGTTTTGAAAAACTTGTGTTAAATTGTAATTCATGATTACAAAATGTGTTCTTGGCCAAGGAGTAATTTTGATAAGTTCAATACAAAAAGCTAGTTTCATAAATCAAGTTGCAAATCTATTTAGTTCGTCAGTTAGAGTACGGGAAAATAATGGACACGTATTTTTATTTTTGTAAATCAAAGAATATTGACAAAGGTAAAACGCATCAAAACTAAGGAGTGGGGGCTTGTGACGTGAGAACGCGCTTAAAAATATCTAATACCACAGTGTGACGTATTGAGAATTTTAGAAGCGACGTATCTTCGTCAATTTTCGTTTACGTAAAAAATATGTGTCACATATTTTTTTAATACTTAATCTAACTGAAGGTCTAATTAGATTTATCTGTCATCTATCCTAATATGCAATGGAAGAATTACAAAGTCAGAACACCCCGTTGGCCAGACCTCTGTTGTCACTGACCACACAAGCTGGGGCCTAATTCTGCTATTTTAATAAATTCGTCACTCCAACACGATTCCATTCTCATCCCATTGTCATTTTGCTTAAAGTTCGTAATCTGCTAAATTCACAATGGTCGGTCGATGGTCTCGTAATAAAATTGTGTTTTAATGGCATTGTCGGATTGCCATTATTACAAAACCATTAGTACAAAGGTTTTTCGAAATCTACTGCTAAATGCGAACATTTATTCATGCCAGATTTCACGTACGAGATTATCATTCTATGACATTTTTTTCAATGGAGTGTCAATGAAAAGTCATAATGGCGCCATTATGTTTCTTAACAAACTTGTCAAAATTTGACAGAACTTGATCATTATGAAATCAATGATCGTCTACTCTGACACTATTGTAATAGTAGAATCGAGGCCCTGTTGCACTGCTGTTGAACTCTATATCAGTTACAAATATATGAACGTTTTATTAACTACTTATTATAGTGATAGAGCTTTTACCGGAATTGAAAAACCATTATTTCAGTGTTGATACACGCGGTAGTGTTGGCTTTATTCAAAACCAATAAAGGAAAATGAATTGAATTTCAATTGTTTGATTTATCAATGGTTCTTGATACTTTTACCTCGGCATGTGTAAAATTTTGTGCCGTTTATAGAAAACTTTTATATTTGGGTCATTTCAATTATATTTTGAGTCTATAAAAATAGATCCAAGAATATTATTAATTGACAACATTATTCATATAACGTCATACGCAAAAATGTCCATGTATCACAAATGTATGATTTGATTTGATTTGTAAATACAGAAAATAAATACATTTTCGGAGAAAATTACTCCTGAGAAATGAATGCTCCTCATAATAATATCTAGATAAATCTGCGGCCAAGTAACATACATCGTAAAAGATAATGTTATCATTTATATTAGGCTCATGTAAAACACGTTTACACTAACTTGAAAATCCTCATCGTGATCTTTACCTCGTCAATCAAAAGTGCCAGTACCACATGTGGTCCCGAGTTCGATTCCCAGATCAAACAATGTATTACCCATTTGATTTTTTGTCACCCGGATTCAGGATTGAATGGATCAAGATCAGAATGGGATAGGCCCGCCCTATATTTCATGGATCTTAAACATTATTGGTGAAATGTGTGGATCATACTATTATAATAGTACCTAAAGAAAGTGGAAGTAGGCTTCTATGCTGTAGACTGATTGGAAGATGGGGGAAGAAAGTGCTGGAGTGGAGACCACAGTCAAGTTGGAGGGACGTGGGCAGGCGACCAACTAGTTGGTCAGACGATGGAAGAAAATAGAGAGCCATGATAACAAACCGCCAAAAGAGGAAAGATGTGAAAGAGACCTACACACAGCATTGTGAGGCCAAAGGTAAGGTAGTGATGAAAAAGAGTACCTAAAATGTAATTAAATTATGCTCAATACAAGGTGAATGGCCAAACTTAAGTGGCAGTGGGCAGGGCACATTGCTTGCAGAAAGCAGATGCGGCCTATGTCCAACAGTGGACGTCTTTCGGCTGAAATGATGATGAAGATGTTGATAAAATACAAGGTGTAAACAGATCGACCACGAAGCCCAATGCAAAACATAGTGCTGGGAAATCATTTCTTTGTGGCGGAATATTCGGGTATAACGGTAAAACTAAATATAATATACTTTAATTATACGGGAGTAGAGGAGATATTTAAAGTTATTTAAACAGCCTGCCGGTGTTTTGTATCTAAAATAAACAATCGCTACAGATCAGTCCCTTATCGGAATGCAGCGTGAATATTAAGTCTTAAACTGTGGTTTAAGATAACTTAATCTGTCGTTTGGCAGGACGCCTGAGTAAATCTTGCGACGATACTCAATCGATACCGTACCTACATTCATTAAAAACTGCTTGCTTGTTCTGGAACTTAAATGGAAGCAACTGGGGGACGTAATTATAGTTCTGTATTAGGTTAGTCGGTTTTCTCGCTGTAAAGGTCGAGGCATGACTTTTTCAAGGTCAAAATTGTTCCTAGACCTGTACGAACTTAGAGGGTTGTACTGATGGTTTTGATGATTAATATTCTGCGTCTTACAGTCGCGAACATTATTTTAATCATCGAATCAACATACAACCTAACACTTGCCTGTAACTTGCAACAACGTGAGAAAATTTTAATACTTGCCCGGTTAAGCAGAAGCCAGTCTTCACAGACTGAAATGCGAGATGCCGTACATAAAAAAAAGAAAATTTGAATTTTGAGGGCCACCCTTTTTTTACGGGTGAGAAATCAACAAATAACGGTTTTTAATAACAAATAAGTTTCGAAGCCTTTTGTATGGGACACTTAAGCACTTCGATTGATTATTGATTATTAAATGCTTTTTTTTTTTCTTCGTATTTTCATAATAAGTAGGCATAGTACTTTATTTCTTTTTTAATTCATTTCTCTTTTTTTTTTGTAATTGTAATGTGTTTTAACTGTCGTGCATGAACAGCTTTTCCTAGCAATTTAAGGTTTAGTTTAATGGTAATCTGTGAACAGCGCTGTGGGCTACATTATTATTTAAGTTACTAATGTCATCATGTTGTAATATTCCATAATGTAGCTGTTTGTTGTTCCTATTTGATAAAATAAAAATAAAAATAAAAAATAACTTCTCCCACTCTGGGCGGAGCGGGAGGGAGTGTCAGACTTTTACTGACAACAACCCATCTATGTTCTTTCCTCGCCCTTTATGTTCCGGGGCCGCGGTATCTCTTATTCGCGAACAGGACTCCCGCAGTTGCAGGCTCCCTGACGCTTTCACAAGAAATGCGAAGTTCATGTAAAACGCATAGCCAAAGTTTCTCCATATAACCGGTAATTTTCAAAGCAAGAGTGAACACTTAACAGAGGACCTAAAGTGATCGCTTTGTCACACTCGTTCCCACATCTAAACTAAGTATACTTCTATACTTATACACGGTGTAAACCACCTTATCACAAAGCCGTTAACCAAGCATTCTGTACATCAAACTAAGTCACTTTGCGCAAAAATTATTGCTGGGAAACAACTTTTTTTTTGAGGTTATAAATCATGTTTTGTGGTAGAACTCAATGTAACATACTTAAAACTTTGTGCTAGTGGATGAATTGAATAGTACGGGGGTCGTGGAGGTGTTCAAAGTCAAAAATCTTACATGAAAACCTTGTATTTAAAAAAAAACTTGTCCAAAAGTTGTAACTTTGACCCCCCATATCTCCGTAACTAGAAGGTTCCCAGGTATGGTATAGAACAAAAAAATGATCGCAATAATGGGGAGAACAAGTGCCTTTCGGCTTCGTGAAGAGGTGTTTCACACCCTATATTTTAAAGAGGAAAGATTTGTATGTTTGTAACGAATAAACTCAAAAGCCACTAAATCAATTTGTATAATTCTTTCACCGTTGGAAAGCTAGATTCACCCTGAGTAACTTAGGCTACATTTTATCTCCGTACTCCGACAGGAACGGTAACTACGCGGGTGAAACCGCGTGACGTCTGCTAGTTATTATTAATTCAGCCTTACTTCTCTATTCTCTAATTATTCTTTTGACTGCCCCGTTGGTCCCGTAGCCAGAAATAAAATTGAGATAATTATACCCCACGCTTGTAATTTCCAAAGGGTTAGTCAGAGCTTTACTCAATAGAGGTCACTGACCTCTATTGTTGAGCGTGTGTGCCTGTGTTCGATTCCTGGGACGGGAAAAGTGGTATTGGGATTTCTAACAGGAATTTCTCAGTAGCAGCCAGGGAATCTCAATTTGTACCCAATTGATGGCAATAGGCTCGCCCCTATTACATGGGACTTGAACATCATGCCGGAAACAAACTTAAGGTGCTTAGACAAGCTAAATTAGCAACTCTATTTGTGGTGGTTCAAACTTCGTTTGAAATGCTGTAAGAATAAAGTTCTAATCAGCTTGCACTACAAAGTGGTTGTTACGTCAGCCACTGCGGGCCAAATAGCGCGAAATGAGTGGTCGATGATCGATTTACAAAAAAACTACTGATTGAATTAAACAACTAAAACAGTATAATATTGCTAATATATTGCTTCTAGAATTATTTGCCAAAATCAGAATCATCGCATGCATACTAGTATGTTTTCATTGTTTGAAAGATATTTTTGGAGGTAAGTTCGTGATTTCTTTTTATCGAGCCAAATTAATTGTATTATGTTTTCAAAACAGTATCATGCTAGCATATATCCTGAAGAATATCATATATTTTTCCGGTCTTGTTTATAGCAGTGAATCATATACTTTTAGTTATTATAAAACTCGCGTTTAGCTCATGTAATCGCCTTAAGTGGCGTGGTGTGGCGTGGTGTGGCGTGGCGCGCCAGAAGCATATTGAAAGAAAGAAAAAGCATTTATTAGCCCGACAGGACAACACATAAAAAAAAACATACATACACACACGCACACACACACACACATTTAGTATGGCTAGATATATATTTGTATGTCGTGTCGTGTCGTGGCGCGTTCTGGCGTGGCGCTGAATGCTCACCACCGGGTTTCTTCCGATTAGCTGCCGCTGCAGGGACTGTGGCTGAAAAACTCTGCAGGCTATGAGCTACCCCCAAACTGCAAGACCGATCTACCTACCACCATCATTCTACGTTTCATCTACGTTCTGAAACCTTCAGGATAGTGGTTTTCTTTTGGCGGTCTAGAACCCAACACAAGCTCGATATGTAGAATCCCCACACCAATCTTCTAATTGTTTTTTTTATGATTATAATTTTTTCACTTTTACTTTTTGTTATTATAGTTTTTAATTACTTTTCTGAGTTTAATTTACCGGCTGAGTCCTAAACGTTACAATGGCCGGAATTGGAATTACAATTTGCCGGCTAAATGTAGGTGTTATATTTGGTAAAGCTCTGACTAACCCCCCGGAAATTACAAGCGTGGGGTTTAATTATCTCTATTTTATTTCGTCTACCCCTCAGGATAATTATCAAACCCACTTTAGTGAACAAAAAGTTTAATTTACTATCTCAAAATTAAAATAATATTTCGTCAGATGAAGAAAAATAAAATGTACTCGTACATTTGAACATTGTTCTCAGACATTTACTTATTATCCGTTTCTTTTAGTTAATTAATAATTTTCAACAATAGCTTGCTAAGACCTCCGTAAGATCTTGTTGAGAGAAATGGTTGCGCTTTAAACAAAGCTTTGTGTTTTCTTACCTTGTGTTTTGTAGAAAAAAAAAAAGAATTGTTTGTGTTTTTTAGATTTATGCCTGTAATCATAACTTATATTATAAATGCGAAAGTAAGTTTTTTTTTACCTTTTTACACCTAGAGCAGTGAACCGATCGTCCTGATAATGCATAATATTATAGTATACGTTGTCAGATGTTCAGAAACCGATTAAGGGTCATTTATCGACGCGGAATCGGCTTAAGCCGAGTTCATATCACCACACTACTCAACTTATAATTGACAAACGACTCGTTTCGTCGTACGAGCCGAGCCGATGCGAATGGTATTAGTAACACCATTATTACGTAGACATAAAGGATTTTTTGACCGGTGTTAGCCGATTCCGCGTCGGTAAATGTGGGCAGACCCTTAGGGATCGACATTACGTAAAGACGGACACCGACGTTACTTGATAAAGAGTATTCTATTATATTATCATCCCGTAACACAGTACTGTTCCCGAGGTAAAAAACAATCATGTCACGTTAATTTGCACTCCAATTTCTTTATTTTGTTTTTGATCATTATTCAGTCGATGAGATCTAAAAAGCTTACCTGATAATAGTGATAATTCATTTGCAAACATAGATAAGCGTTGAATCTCTATACAATTACAATTTTTATTCTTTGTTTTACTTATCACATCACATTAAACGAAACATAAATTATTTTAGTACTCTACTTCAAAATAAAGGTGTAGTTTCGCTAAGCTTTAACATTAATTAGGTATCTGCTACAAGAAAAGTTTGGAACACATTACTTTATCCAACTGCTAAACAAATTAAATATTTACCAGCTACTTTTGAGTTTAATGGCCAATTTACACTTAGTTTAAGAGCCAGTTTTCATTATCGCAGTCCGATTTAGAGGTGCTTATAATTTATTAGATAAACAATTTTATGTCTTTTAGCACTAACCATGCTCTAACTAAAACTTAATCTGCTGTTGGAATTTCGATCCTTGGAGGTGGAATGAGTGTTGAAAATCCAATACTACAATATTTTTTTTAGACATACCTACGCTTTAGTGCCGCCTAGTGTTTGTGAAAACATGAGTAGCACTTGAAATAAGTGATAATTCACATGTTTGTGTCAATTAACACTAATGGGTATAGTGAAAGGTCGGTTATTGTAAAGTTGTTTATTGAACTTGTAACGGGTGAGTACAGACGACACTAATCTTATATTCATACAAACTGTCAGTACAAACATTTGTGGGACGAACAGTGCAACTATGAAGGTCGACGCGAGTTTTAGAGTCTATGGTACTGTTTAGATCAGTCGGGCCTAGTAGCGGCCTACATTTAAGTATTATTAATAAAAACATTTATTTGAGACCTTATTTGGTTAGTAATAATGTAAACAAAACCAATTAAAATTTTGACATGAAGCCGCACTCACCTTTGCTGCATGGGGACTCCCACCTCCCCCCTGAAAGCACCCTGTATAGTGTTGGTACAGTCACGAACGCGAGCGATTAGGGAGGCGCCGTGCCTAAGCAAAAATCCTTGACGCACTGCAGCGCCATGGCAGCCTCAAAAGTACTCTGAGTCCATTATCATAATATTGCGAGCGTCAGTGTCATTCATCAGGTCCTCATAGATGTAGCTGTGAGAAATCTCAGCAAGAGAAATCATGTTGCAGATAGCTTCGGCCTCAGAATGAGTGCCGTGTCGATCAAGTCTATTATCCCCCATTTTTTCTAACTTTACAGGCAATTTTGACCAACAAACCCGGAAATCGAACCCAGGACCTCATGCCCTGCAATCATGCTTGCAATCGCAAGACCAATAAGGCAGTCTATGTTACATAATTCGTTTTAATTATGTTTTTTTTGCAAAAAAATTAAACCGATTTCAAAAAACACAAAAAAGTGAAAAATAACTTTAGCTTCAGAAGTCGGTGACCTTTGTTTGAAAGATTTTTTTTCTGTCACCGGCTACAGATACATTCGAATAATTGATAACCTTCTCTTTTTGGAAGTCGGTTGAAAACTTATTTGTGTACTAAAACAAGATAGTAAAAAAATTAACTACGTAAACCACAAGACAAGCACAGTACCTAGATACTTACGTATTACAGAACCTATTTCCTTACATTTCAAGCTAATTTCCGCATAAAAAACGTGCAATGGAAATAAAAAGAGTCAGTGCAATTCCCTTTTTGATTACAACCAGCGGTTGCAAGTGGCCACAGATGCACCGCCGATAGGGGAGCGCGGCCGCTGTAGTACTATAAAGAAGGATATCGATGAAATATCTCGTGCTAACTTATCTCGCAGCAGGCAGTACCCTGCTTTGTCCGCACGGAGTTAAATAATTATTCCACGGGAACTTACTACTGGTATAAAAAGTATCCTATGAATTAATCCAAGTTATAAATCATTTGTATGCCAAATGTAATTAAAATCAGTAATGTAGTTTTTGCGAGAAAGAGTAACAAAATATTCATCCACACAAACTTTCGATTATATAATACTAGCTGACCAACGAAAGGAAAAATAAACTTTCCTGCTCCGCTCCTAATGGTCGTAGCGTGATGTTATATAGCCTAAAGCCTTCCTCAATAAATGGACTATCCAACACAAAAATAATTTTTCAATTTGAACCAGTAGTTCCTGAGATTAGCGCGTTCAACCAAACAAACAAACAAACAAACTCTTCTGCTTTATAATATTAGTATAGATTAGTATAGATTTGTTGGATAAAGGAAGCTATGTAAACATCTCGTTATAGTAAATAGTACCTACACACAAAGAACCTTTAGTTTTCTCCTAATGTATTGATTGCAACTACGCACTCAAAACATTGTGCTCATAGAAGCATTTGATTGTAAATGGGTTATGGAGGTATTCAAAGTAAACTAATGTCCTTAAAACAAGTATTCAAAAACCAAAAACTGGTTATAAGTTGGAAGTTTGACCTCCAATATCTCCGTAATAACTAGTGTAGGTTATATGGTCCATAACAAAAAAACAAGCAACTTTCTACTTCTACTGGTACTTTTACTGACTTTAGGTATACCTTTTGTGTTCGTACAAGTAGTAAAACCTTCATCACCCAAAATTTTGTCGACCCGATTGGCGTAGTGGTAGTGACGCTGCCTTACGTTGTTAGGGTCCTAGGTTCGAATCCCGGTAGGACAAATGTTTGTGTGATGAGCACGGACATTTGTTTCCGAGTCATGGATGTTTATATTTATAATAAATATGTATTTACAAACAAAAAAGTATATATGTAGTATATCAACTATCTAGTGTCCACGACACAAGCTTTGCTTAGTGTGGCACTAGGTGGCGCTGTGTGTTAATGTCCAGCGATATTTATTTTATATTTATTTAATTGATGTAACCCTTGCTATCAGTCAACCCTTTAATTTCAAAGCCGTCCCAATCCCCACATCTCACACGTAACCATTGAAAAACCAATCGCATGCAATCGGAACATTCACAGTTTCTCCCATTTTTCAATATTCCGAACAATGAGACTCCGACGCTCGCGATAGCTCGAGAACACTCTCGAACGTTCGAGATTAGCTTTAAATTCAAATATTTAATGGTTTTTAAAGCAGCACATTGCAGAGCGTTATTTTCAATTATTCTTTTCGAACGGATATGTGGGACAATGTGCGGTGAATCCATCTGTGTTCGCAGATGCTGTTATCTGGATTGAATGTTTTGTTAAGTAAGAAATCGGATTGAATCTCTAATGCAAGCTCAAAAACATTAAATAAAACAATTTTGAGATTAGCTTTGACACTGAAAGTGCTCCTCGCGTCGTTGCCAACCGCTGCCATTCAGTGTGATTCGGCCCTATGATACTTATCCGTGCTGTTGAAATCAACATGGGGAAATCAAAGCCACGGAGACGTTAAATCAATTAATCAGTTACGACTGTATCTGTTAATAGCCTGCAAAAAGCTTGAGAAAATTGATTGACTAAGTTATAAGGGTGTTGATCTTGAAATAATCCATCCGTATTCTATTGACGTCAGCGTCATTGTGACGCGACGTCACGTGCATTCTAAAAAAACTTGTCAATGTTCAGGCAACTGACAGTTCCTGATTGACTGACACCCCGACAAAACGGTTGTCAAAGCTAATTGCCTTTACATAGCTAGACAGGAAATAAAAAAACTAACAATGCTGTGTTTGTTATATATCCACGCAATCGAGTCGAAGTGTAGATATGGTATGGGCCAATACCCAATAGCCTTATATGTACATCACTGCAACCATCGCGCAAGAGAATTTGATATATTGAGAAACATTCATTGGCAAATATATTTATCTTAACGCTATTGGTTGCTGGGTTGAATGGCTCATTACTTTATAAGAAACAGCGTAGTCCCATTAAAAAAACATAATAATATCCTGTACCTTCACATATTAAGAGCGCGTATCCTTATAGTTGGGAACGTCGCAAATAGCTGTCAAATATTTACATGTTTTAATTAATTTGGCAATTTTATTGTGTGAAAATAAGAAATAATTATGGCTCTGTAGTGGACTAAAAAATTGATTAGGAAATAATTAATATCGTAATATAGAATATATAGTTTTAGATGTAAAAAATCCAAAAGGCCAAATGCCTTTTTTACATCTGAAACATTTACAACATCAAATTTAAGGTTTTAATTGCAATTCATATTCAATTTTTTAGTGCACTACAGTGCCATATTTCTTATTTTCATACAGTAAAATTGCCAAATTAATTAAAACATGTAAATATTTTACAGCTATTTGCGACGTTGCCAACTTTTGGGACAGGCGCGCTCTTAACAAAAAGTAATCATGGCGTTTCTGGCCGATTCTTCTCTTTATGAAAACGACGAGCACCGATTCTTCGTCATAAGTACCCATGGTAGGCCTATCTAAAGGGTGTAAAACACCTCTTAACGAATACGAAAGGCACTTGTTCTACTCGTCATTCTGATCATTTTTTTGTTCTACACCATACCTGGGAACCTTTTAGTTACGGAGATATTGGGGGTCAAAGTTGCAAGATTTTGACAAGCTTTTTTTTAAATACCACTTTTTATCGCATGATTTTTACTTTAAATATCTCTACGACCCCCGTACTAGTCAATCCATCCATCCGCACAATGTTTTGAGTGTGTTACATTGAGTTATACCACAAAACATGATTTATAACCTCAAAAAAAAAAGTTGTTTCCCAGCAATATTTTTTGCGTAAAGTTACTTAGTTTGATATACAGAATGCTTGGTTAACGGCTTTGTGATGAGGTGAAATACACCCTGTATACTAATATTCTAGAGAGGAAAGAATGATTTTTTGTTTGTTTGTTTGTTACGATTTAACTGAAGAACTACGCAACCGATTTTAAAAAAATCTTTCGCTATTAGAAAGCTACAATTTAACTGAGCAACAGTGGCTATAAATTATATTGATATCACGCAAATTAGTCAAGTTGTCACTTTTTTCGCGGGCGCAGTGCTAGTGAATAAAAAAATATTTTGATTTTACATTCAACGATTCATGAACTCATCATAATCCTTCCATCCTGCTTTGTCGGGTAGCAAATTAACAATAAATACTTTCGCTGTCAACTAAATCATAACAGAGCTGACAAGTGGTCAGTGTGGTTGAGAGCAAGCTGACGCCATTTTGTCGCTGCGGTGCAAATCCACAAGGACTGAGTTGACCGCACCTAGTGTTCCTACGAATTGGTTTTGTGCAGTCATAGTTATTCAGTCCACTAATTAGATTTGATTTCCTGAGACGTTTCTGCGCATCAGAGCAGATATTAATTGGTCCTATTATTTGAATTTCATGCTGCTGACGTTTCTGTAATTATGTAATTAGCATTACTAGGAACTTCATTAATAATTTCAGTGGCACTCTTGTTACTATAAAAGGTGTAAACCTGAGGTGTAAACGAACCCTTTACAAACCCGCCAACTAAGCATTTTTGTTATATAATATGTATGTTTTCTAAGTAAAAATATTGTAAAGAAATGACTTTTTTATAGTGTGTAACATTACGTTTGAGGTTAGGACTCAATGTCAATGTCTCCTACGACGAAACAGAAAGGATCATCTATAAATAAATACTACATACACTAACCAATAGCACTCCTAATCTCACTCTGATCACACACACATACCATACACGCGCACACACACACACACAACACACACACATACACCCGTACAGTCACGTCTAATAATATGTAAACACTTAAGAATTTTTTAAATTGTGTTTCTCCTAATGTACTGATCAAAATGTAATGTTATTACGTACATAGTATTCTGGAACTCATATTTTTATGAAAAAGATCCAATCTACTAGTTACAATCGTTATTTCTCCCGAAAATAGCTATAATATTAAGGAAAGTGTATACATATTATTAGACGTGACTGTTCACACGCACACAACACACACATACACACACACACAACACACACACACACACAAATCTAAGTTAAATCTTGTTTGAATGTGTATTGTTACCAAGATTTTGTTTTTGATTACTTTTAATTATATTTTCCTTGTTTTTAGTTTAATTTACAAATTTTATCTTTAGTTTAATATTGTTAATAATCGTCGTGTACGTCTGAATAATTTAATCATGTGCAACTCTGATCCCCAAGATACAGACTATGGGGATCACCGTTAAAACCTGATAAATATGTACTTGATTATTAATAAATAATTTGAATTTGAATGTTACGCACTCACAAGTATTCAGCTGCATCCAGTAAGACTAGAAGCCGACCCCAATATAGTTGGGAAAAGGCAAGGCAGATGGTGACATTATTTAATGAAAAAAATTTGCTCTAAGCACCTCCACAACCCCCAACCTATTCAATTCATTCATCAGCACAATATGTTGAGTGTTTCATGATTTACCAACCCAAAAAACTTCGTTACCTAGCTATGATTTTTGCGTAAAGTTACTTAGTTTGATGTACAGAATGCTTGGTTGACGGCTTCATGATGAGGTTGTTTACACCCTGTATCTGTGTGTCATAAAGGAAATATATTTAAGATAAGAGGGGAAACCATATTTTTTCATAACAAAGCAATTTGTTTTAATTTAGCTAACAAAATACAGGATTTTCCATTATTTAGTCATTTACGTAACACGTCCGATAGTTTCCCTGCGCTGCTGCGGTCTCTGGCTCGATGCAGATGCACCCAAACTATGAACTTTACAGTCAGTTGCAGGAAGTTTGGGCGGAGGCTGCTGCTAATAGGATATTAATTTATTGTGGAGATCATTTTGAGATCCGACGATAACAGATGCTGGGATTTTGTGTGTTTAATTGATTCTGACGATGCTACTGCAAACGTTGTTCTTTTTTAAGAAATATATTCATATTTAGTCATCGTGCAATGTCACATGCCTTCATCATAATCATCATCATTTCATTTGAAACACGTCCACTGCTGGACATAGGCATACCCCGAGTGTCGCTACATTGGTTTCGTGCGTCTCGTATCTAGCGGGTATACAACCTTCAAGACGGAATGACGAGTGCCAACCGAAAGACGTTGCATTGTTAGACCTACTACGTGTACCGATGACCTGGTGAAGGTTGCGGGGATCCACATGTCTTCAACGAAACCAAATCGATCTGCATTTTGATACTCCTCAATTCGTCTTTAAACGCAATTTTACAAATCGATCGATTGCTCTCAATTTTCATTATTCATAATCAAATACCATTAACAAAACAAACGATCTAATATACGAACCAAACATAAATCAATCCAAAAACAATGTCGCATCAAAATTTAATTTCCTGAAGACGGATGAGCCTTCAGTAAGATAAATCATTTATCAATTTTAAATGCAAATCTGTGAATTACTTTGGCGGAGTAAGATCAGGGAACGTGCCAAAATGCTGCATTGAGACCCCACACTAATTGGCTAGCATCCATAAATTTTGTCGCAAATCTGCATTTTGAGCACATTTTTTTTTGTCATCGTCTTAATTTGATCGTTATCATTTGGTTTATGACCCAGTTTAGGATTGATATTCATTTTAAGAGCTTTCATCAGAATGTTCTTTGAAGGTTTTAATTGCAAAGGACAAATGGCGATCAAAGATCATAAAAATAAAATCCGTATTTAGTTTTACTGATTTGAATTGACAAATTGATCCTTTCGCTTGGTCGAGCCCGAAGAGTACTGCAGCAAGTTCGTGTTCAAAGGTGATGGCGGGATTTTTAGTAGCACACGTGAACTGCAGAAATGAGGTGCAACAGGAGTTTCAGCAACATTTTGCCAGTTTTGTTTTTGCCTGATGTGAAAGCAGCAAGTATTTATTTTGAGCCAGAAGTCCATATCTGCAGACTCCTTATGTAAATATCATACCTTATGTCAGACATTTTAATCAATCAATGATACAAAGAGCTCGAAGACTTTGACTTCCCCTCTATCTAAGTGATTGTTTCCAAACTCACGATTGTTTGTGTTAATTCAGTTATGCTCAAAGTTACCATTTGACGTAACGTTGTTAGCAGTACTTCCAAGAGTTGGTTTGTTTGTTCGTTACAAATAACTATGATCTGGTTTATGTTGTACGTATACTTCTGATTGGGGTCAAATAATAAGAGTAGTTGCATGTACTCTAGTGCATAACATAACACAACATCACTCCTCTAATCGCTGAAGGGTGAGGTAGATGTGTATCTAATAATACGCCCACATTTCGCCAGTTGTGTTAAGTCCAATGTAATAAGCGAGCCTTTTACCATCAACCGGGTGCAAATGGAATCGAACCCAGTCGGGCAAAAGGAGAGGCGCGAGGTTGGAGCCGTGTCACAACACCAACTTCAAGTCGTTTGTGGTGCGAGTTCCGACACAATATCTCGACATGTTTCTCAAGGAAGAGTTTTGGCCGAAGGGTGTAGTCTACCGACGCTTTCGCGGCAGGCTACATGACACCGCACAGCGTAACACGACGCCGCCACTTCGTGTGTGATAGACCTTATAAGTTAGATTTAATATGTGTTAGTATATTTTCATGTTGTTATTTGTGTATTTTATCTATGGGCCTTAAGATGCCTGATAATAAAACTATTGATTGATTGATTGAAAACGCGCTACTGGGTTTTTTCATTAGAAATTTTTCAGTAGTAGCCCGGAGTTTGGAAATTGGCAGTATGATTCCCCGTGTCCATGTCCGTGTCCGTCTCCGGTCGTGTCGTCCCTGAGGACTATGATAGCAAAAGGAACAGAGAGTGCACCTGTGCCTGCGCACGCACTAGTGCACTATAATATCTCTTGCGCCTATGGCTAATCTGCGTTAAGATTGGCCGCCGCTGTGGCCGAAAAACGGTTTGGAGGACTATTTTGTTTTATCACATACGACACACATTAACCAACACCTTTTTTTACCACCAAACGCTTGCTGCTACGATCCGCTAGAGTAGATCCTTAGTAAGATACTTGATAGGAGAAATTGTTCGGGCGGTTTTCTCGGCAACTAATGATCAAAAAAACCGGAGGAGCTGGAATTAGTTCCCCTGACCTCTTTCCTTGTATTGATATTCTGTTCAACACCAACTTAATAACATGGGTGATATGATTTCGCTCTTATTTGACTCAGCCCTCAAAGTGTATCGATCGGTTTAACCTACTAATATATGTCTTAAAGTCACGTCCTTTAATAACGACGGGAATACGAACATCGTATGTGATTATCTAGATGATATTTACCTAAGCCAGTTGTTACGTAGATAAAGAGATTGAACTGAATCAGTCGTTAAGTTCCATATCATAAGTTGTTTAAGAAGATCTTCCTCTAAAAATTCTTAAGCCTCAAAAGCTTCAATTTGAAAAAAAAAACGACCACTTTAAATTAGAAAAAGTAAATTGAAAGTTTAACAATATTAGAATGTTAAAAACTTATAATTCTTCTACAAACAAGATCTCATTGCTAGCGACTGTAATCGTTGTTCCAAAAACAAAAAAAAAACAAATTAAACATAGCCAAAAAAAAATAAACACTAAAATACACTTAAAACTTTGCTTCCGGAAGTTAGTGACTTTCTTGGTTTTATTGACTTTTTGCCAAAAAAGAAAATGCCTGTAGAATACAATCATAACCTCCTCCTTCTTTAGAATTTGATTAAAGGCGATTACATGAGCTAAACGCTAGTTTTATAATTACTAAAAGTATTTGAAAGAAAGAAAAAAAGAAAGAAAAAATGTTTATTTGACGTCAGTACATAAAGCACACACACAATAATATTAAAAAAGTTACAACAAAAAAGAGAAAATACATAGTATGTGCTGTGTGCCTCACGGCTGCGCCAAAAAGGTCCATTTCAGCATTCATGCCAGACAGGTGATGCTGTCTGACGCTGATCTTCCAATGAACCTTGAGGGGTTTAGTGACATACAGAAAACAGTTTCAAACATATTTAATAAATAAATGGTTATACCTACAATAAATAGATAGCGAGTAAGTTAATGATATGTGTACCTATGTATGAGTAAAATCTACCTAGTACCTGTAAAGAGAATGTAACCAATACGTATTTGATTCACTGCTATAAACAAGACCAGTAAAATATATGATATTCTTCAGGAAATATGCCAGCATGATACTGTTTTGAAAACATAATATAGTTAATTTGGCTCGATAAAAGAAATCACGAACTTATCTCTAAAAATATCTTTCAAACAATAAAAAACATACTAATATGCATGCGATCATTCCGATTTTTTGGCAAATAATTCTACAAGCAATATATTAGTATGATACTGTTTTAGTTTTTTTAATCTAATCAATAGTTTTTTTTTAAATCGATCGAAACCACTCATTTCGCGCTATTTGGCCCGCTGTGGCTGACGTAACAACCACTTTGTAGTGCAAGCTGATTAGAACTTTATTCTAACTGCATTTCAAACGAAGTTTGAACCACCACAAATAGAGTTGCTAATTTAGCTCGCGCCTTAAGAGATGGTTGTCAACCATGTCGATACCGGAAAGCCACTTCACCAAACCAAGTTTGTTAGCGAAAGCAACGTCACACTACTAAGTACTTCTTAATTTCATCACATTACACTAATATACCTCTCCAACTAAGACCACAATTAATCAGACAAGTGCTATGTCTTATTAATTTAGTGGAACACCAAGAAACTTTAACTAAACATAGCGCAACGGTACCAGGAGTCCAGAAATAAGGAAGAGAACTACCATTAATTAAAACAAGCTACTCCAGAATAAGGCTACGAGTTGTTCTACGCGAGCGAAGTTTGTTCGGCTGCGCTAATTCGGTTCGCAGGTCATTGAACTGTGTGCTTTTGAGCTTAGAGTTGTTTATAAGTATCTTTACTACTTCGACTTTGGAGGGTGTTATTTAATACTGTTTTGTTAAAACCGTAGAAACTACTTTTCGCTAACTAAAATATTCAAACTGACTGCGTTTTAGGATGTACACGATTAGGACTGGGGTTCGAGGACTACAACAATTCTAACAACCAAACAACCAAACAAACAATATGTTCAGATTTAAAACATTAGTTTAGATTATGTTTTTCTTCTACTCGAATTTGTCAACTTCATTGGATAGAAATCGATAGAAATTTGCTGTCGGTCGTCTCATAATTTTATGTTGCAAAGCAAACTTTAAAAAATAAATAATGTGCTTTCAAAATTCAAACGCCTTTCGTTTCTAAACTCTCTTATAGACTGCGTAAAAGTAACGTTTCCTTATAAATTAACTCGTCGGCAGCCCCCGTTGCATTTTCAATGGAACATTAAGGAAATTGCCCAGGGCAATAAGCTATATAGTGTGGCCGAACTATTAGTATGCAAAGCGAGTTACTTAGGTAGACAGCCATCTTATTGATGACGTCAATTTAATGTCCAATTGTGGGAGAATGATGAGTGGATATGTGTTGTACCTTTTTTAGAGAACGTAAATTATGACCATTGAACTGTCAAATTATTTTGAAGTCGAGTGTTGTGTCTTATTCATTGTCCCCTTACCGGGCAATCAAACGACCACAGATTGTCTTAGTAATTAACATGTTTGTCAAATTAAGTAGATACTTAGACCATTATCACACTTTGCTCGCCGTGAGTTCGTAACATGTGCGCGGCGAATATGCCGCGAAGAAAAACAAAATGAATGATTGCACACTGCGAACTCGCTGCCCACCTGAGGCTTCTTTGCGGCAAGCTCGCTGCGCACTCGCCCCGCTTTCCACTCGCTCGCAACTGGATTGTGATCAAATAAGCTAAAAAACAAGAAGTGTGATCAGGCCGTTCATATTTGAAAGTCTGTCAAATTGCTGCTCAGAAAGTGTATGGTTTAACATCACCTGCAATAAAACTTGTCAATATTCGTTGTGAATAGATAGCTGTGTCAGCGTTATTATTTAATTATTTAAAATTATGTTAATAACACCTTAACAGCTACGACGCCAATGCGATGTTACTACCAAGAACTCACTTACAAATAACAAAAAAATAAACAGACTTACCTACATTAAAAAAAATACCTACGTTATGTTCACAAGTATTCCTATATATCGCAGATAATATAACATCACGCCTATAACTTGGTAAAAGCAGAGGTGTGCCTACATATCGCCAGTTATGGTTAAGTCCCGTGTAACAGGGGGCGAGCCTATTACCAAAAATCGGGCACAAATCCAGACTCTGTTGGTGCTACTGAGAGATTTCTGATGTGAAACCCAATAACACTTTGCTCGACCCGGGAATCGAACCCCAAAACCTTATGCTCAGCAGTCGTGCTTGCAACTAGTAGAACAACGAGTCAGTTATAAAGGGTGTAAAACACCTCTTAACGAATACGATAGGCACTTGTTCTACTCGCCATTCTGATCATTTTTTTGTTTAACACTATACCTGGGAACTTTATAGTTACGGAGATATTGGGGGTCAAAGTTGCAAGATTTTGACAAGCTTTTTTTTTAAATATCACTTTTTATCGCATAATTTTTACTTTAAATATCTCTACGACCCCCATGCTATTTAATCCATCCATCCGCACAATGTTTTGAGTGTGTTACATTGAGTTTGTTGTTTTTTTTTTCATTGACATACTTTTTTTGTGTGTTTTTGTTTTATAGTGACATTTAGTCTTTCATTAATTTGATTTATTTTATTGAAATTATTCTTTTCAAATTTTAATTGTATTATTTCATTTTTAAATTTAAATTGTATCTAAACTTTAATTGTACTATATATTTTAAATTGTTAATGTTATCCAAATTTTAATTGTATTATGTATTTTTGAATTGTAACCGTTAAAATCCATCTTGTGTTAGTTTTAAATTTAAATTTTCGACACAATGTAAAAATTGTTTATGAAATAAATGAAATGAAATGAAATGAAAAGTTATACCACAAAACATGATTTATAACCTCAAAAAAAAAAGTTGTTTCCCAGCAGTGTTTTTTGCGTAAAGTTACTTAGTTTGATGTGCAGAATGCTTGGTTAACGGCTTTGTGATGAGGTGAAATACACCCTGTATAGAAAGGGCCCTACTAAATGGGCCAACGGGGTGGGCCCAGAGCGGAGTGTGCTTGTTGGTATACAGATCGAGACTCATCACGAAGCCGTCAACCAAGCATTCTGTACATCAAACTAAGTAACTTTACGTAAAAAATATTGCTGGGAAACAACTTCTTTTTAGGTGAAAAATCATGTTTTGTGGTAGAACTCAATGTAACGCACCCAAAACATTGTGCTTATGAATGGATTGAATAGTACCGGGGTCGTAGAGGTGTTTAAAATAAAAAAATAACATTAAAAACTTGTTAAAAAACCTATTCAAGAAGTTGAAATTTGACCCCCAATATCTCCGTTAGTAGAAGGTTCCCAGGTATGGTGTAGAACAAAAAAAATATCGCAAGGACGGGGAGAACAAGTGCCTTTCGGCGTCATTAGGAGGTTTTTACACCCTTTATTTATTTTATTTTATTTGGAACAACAAACAATTGCATAATAAAGCTTACAGACAGAAAACTTAAATCTAACAATTATGCAATCAGCAGCGTTATTCACATAATACAATGCCAATTGATGTCTTTGAATTTTCGGTTCTAAGACATGCACTGGCGTTTGAGCTCACGAAGTGCACTCAAACACAGGTGTCTTAAATAAATCCAGGATGTTGAATAATGATACATTGCAGAAACAAGAAGCGTACAGAGCTAGACGCCTGATTTAATTAGGTACAGTCCGCAAACCTATTTGGTTTACATTTCACTCACACATCGGTAACAGTCACTGTACGAGCCAACAATGTCAGTCACTCTTTATTGTTGTGTGCGTATACGTAGTCTACACACGGGTAAAGATAAAACAAACGGGATCACAATAAAGGACCAACATTTTAGTAACATAGAATGTAGTTACCATGGCTGATTGGTGTGAGCGCCTGCCATAGCTCAGAAGGAATCTCGGTGACTTGAGTTCGATTCCAGCTTTTAGGAATTTTGTTTTGCTTTTTTTACTTTTCAATTTCTAAATAAATAACTTTCACTAAAATCACTCAAATAAATGGTAGAAAGATAAATAAATAAAATCCATATATTCATTTGTTATTTTTATTAGATAAACATTGGTATTGGTTGAAATGAGAGATCTTATCACTTGGGTCATTATTGGCAAAAACGATCCGTCTCATTTTTCCAATATGTTTCTTCCTTACAGTGGTTAAGGTTCATTTTGGTGTGGTCTAAATGTTGGCAAAAAAAACTTGTATACAAACTGGTTTCAAACATAATAATAGGCTATAACTATCCACACTAGACATTCGAATGAGTAAAACACTGTTGTTTACCTACTAATTTTATTGACAAAGACAAAGTTTTTTGTTGGTAAGGATGGGCGTAAATTATTTACCAAAGTGGGTAGGGTATATAAATTAATCGAAGTAAAATTAGAGGTGATGTGAATTAACATGTTAGATAGTAAGAAATTATGACAACTTCTAACCCCATAACAATAACATCACTTCACCAGACTATCAATGTATACGAGATGTGGTTTAAAAAAGAGGATTACGGCAACATGTATTGTATACCTAACTATTGCTAAAGTTGGCATTTGTTCACATTAGCTTAACAAATATGCATGCGCATAGGTTTATAATCGTGACTAATAATGAGTCGGCCCACCTTCGTTTTCTATAACTTCTTGTAACCTTCTGCGCATGCTTTTCACCATATTAAGGCATATATTACTTCCCCGTAGCGACTCCCAGGTGGAAGTAACAAGGTCATCTAGATTTTGTTTAGACCTTGCTTGTGATGAGTCCCAGTTTAGCACCATATGACCCCACAGATTTTCTATGGGGTTTAAATCAGGACTCTTAGCAGGCCAATCGATAATAGTTATGTTTACTTGGTCTCTAAGCCAGTTTTGCACGATATGTGCACGATGCACGGCGCAATTGTCTTGCACAAAGTAAATGTGCTCATCCGGGTAGTGAATCCGTACAGTAGGCAGCATTAAATTTGACAAAATATCCAAGTAATCATAACTGTTACTTCGACCTGCTATTTTTACAAGCTCACCGGGACCCATCGAAGACATCCAGCCCCAATACCCGACAGATATTCGGCCACTAGTCCTGCAAGGCAGAAGGTTACTTAGTTTATACCGTTCTCCACCTTTTCTCCACAATATTTTACGCCCATCCTTATCCGACTTAAATGTTTTTTCATCACTGAAAATCACCACATTGTTCTCCCAATCAAAATCGATGTAAGACCTAGCAAACTCTAGTCGTTTTTGCCGATGCGCAGTGGACATCAAATTTTGCGGGCTGGCTTGCTGCAACGTAACCCAGCAGAATGCAGGTGATTTCTCACGGTTTGTAAGCACACATTGTGTGCTGTTGCTGTGACGCGGGTTGACAGGAAAGGTTCAGCCTTGTGCCTTGCCACGATATCGTGGTGTCGAGCCGATGAACTGGCTTTTGGTTTTGGACCACGTCGAAGGTGTTCCACCTCTCCAGAATCCGCATATCAGCGGACCCATAACTGCACAGTTCTCCTCTGTGAATAGAAAACCAAACATTATTTATAATACTCATAATAATAGCTATTAGAATGGATTTAAAGTATATTAAGTATACAATATTATTTATTTACAATACATATATGTATTATATAAACAAGTTCAAATAATTTCAGATAGGCATGTTTTAATTATACACTGAAATTAGCAAACATAATTATCTATTTTCATTTACGTTATTAACGACAAAAATAACTGTTTTAATAGACCCAAATAATTTTATCTTAATCATCTTAATGAAAAAAAATACTAGTAACACATTTAAAAAAATATAAAAATAAATTAATTAATTAATTTATTGTTATACATACGGTAGGTATTGCACAGTTACATTAATTATTTATTTCTAGGTTAACATTGCTATGTGAGATAAGTTAGTTAGTTGAGTAGTTAGGAATAATATCTACGTAATATCTAACTGTTACTCACCGATATCATTAAACGTCTTGAAATTTCACTTATTGATACGTTTTGCTCATGAAGCACAACGATTTCAGCCTTTTTAAACATAGACAAATGTTGCATGGTTGGCGAAAGGGTGTATAAATTCGCACGCGAATATAAGTAGCAATCAATCAACTCAGTAATGCAAATACAACAAACGCTTAACAACAACCTTACGCTTAACGTAGCTTGACAACTAAGAATACTCATTTTTTATAAGTTAAGGTATTTGAAAACAATATTTTAAAATTGCCGGTAGTTAGTTTTTAAACAGTCAAAATAAAATGGCCTGCGAGTTCCGTGGTTGTCTCAAACGTAGCAAACTTCATTACTAATCCACAAACAGGATTGAATCGTAATAAATTCTACTTTAAGTTATGTTTCAACAAAATAATTATACAGAAAGAAAAAGAGTTTTAAGGCAACACCGAGGTTTGATCTTACGACTTGTAATTTGCTAGTCTAAGACGATAACCTTTGCGCCAAACATGTTGTATGAGCATTAAGCGAAATATTATATGTCATTCAGTAACGATGAATGATTACTATACATTGGTATACGTTATTGATGTGCCACACGCACACTCATAACGGAGCTTGCTCATTTTAAACAGTGTCTGTGTGCATAGCAATAACTTCACGCACCAGTGTGGGATGTAAACCAATTAAGTGGTTCGACTGTACATACACTGGCTCTTACAAATTCCTTATGCAAGAAGTGGGTTCGTTAAGCTCACAGGCACTAGAAACATAGCTAGACATTTTCCAAGTAGTATTAACAAAGATTGGATTTGACTACGTATTAGAATAGAATTGAATAGGTATAATAATTTTATTTCAATCAACACAAGATCATGAAATTCAACACTAAACACATCTTATACACCGTGACTTTTTAGTCGTCTTACAGAGGCAGTCCAGGTCATGCATCCAATGACTAGTAAACGTTTATAATAAAAAGAAGGTATTTATGAGATTTTAATTATTTAAAAATTTAAAAAATATTGATTATTATGACGCAAGGCGTAGTTTTGTCTCGTTGAAAATGGTGATGGAATGATCTGCTCGACTCGTGCGCTAGGTAGGTATACTCTACAGATTGACACGTAAATATTTTTAACAGGGTGTTTCATATTTCTAATGTAGATATTATTTAATTTTCTTCGTACCCATTATCTTAATTACTTAATGATAAAAAAAAATTGCGCCTATAGGTATTTTATGTCGGGTACATTGAGTCGACCTCTTTTGTAAGACGACTTAAAAGTCACGGTGTATGTTAATTTACAAACAAATACATACAAATATACAAATGAATATCTGAAACTATAAGTCCTTAACTACAGATTGACACGTAAATATTTTTAACAGGGTGTTTCATATTTCTAATGTATTATTTAATTTTCTTCGT
Organism: Xestia c-nigrum; assembly: GCA_916618015.1. Taxonomy (NCBI): domain Eukaryota; kingdom Metazoa; phylum Arthropoda; class Insecta; order Lepidoptera; family Noctuidae; genus Xestia; species Xestia c-nigrum. The sequence continues at coordinate 2,065,494 of OU745245.1, read as the reverse complement.
ACCCATTATCTTAATTACTTAATGATAAAAAAAAAATTGCGCCTATAGGTATTTTATGTCGGGTACATTGAGTCGACCTCTTTTGTAAGATCTTTTGTATGTTAATTTACAAACAAATACATACAAATATACAAATGAACATCTGAAACTATAAGTCCTTAACTAACACTAAATATTTCGATTGCTTATCAAATCATACGGCAATGGTTGAGGTACTGGCAATCAAACTTCTGTGCTAGTACACTCAGGATGTTGCCGGAGATAGCCGGACCCTGCGCACCAGGGACGCCAAAGTTATTTTAATAGAAGTACTGAGAATTAGACATCGCGAACAGTGCGATATACAAAACATACAGTATCACTTACGGGGTATCTTCCGTAAGATTCATCGTTGACATAATCGCGAGGTGACCTTCTGCGATCATGGCGATTGCAATAATAAATATCGCTGAACATTAACACACAGCGCCACCAAGTGCCACACTAAGCAAAGCTTGTGTCGTGGACACTAGATAGTTGATATACTACATATTTACTTTTTTGTTTGTAAATACATACTTATTATACATATAAACATCCATGACTCGGAAACAAATATCCGTGCTCATCACACAAACAATAGCCTCGAAATATTGGGAGCTCACAATAGTTGGAAGTCACGAAAAATATCCCGTAAGTGACTGTGTAAGTTTAGTTATAAATTGTGAACACTTAAAACAGTATCAGTATGTATACATTTGCAATTTGTTTGCAGTAGCAAAATGTTTGTATGTTGGTGGCCCGGACATACAAATAGTAAATAAATCATGTGTTCGAACCCAAACCGACTCATTGCTTTGTGTAATTTATTTCATCACCACTGCTTTCCAAACGGCAAAGGAAAACATCGAGAGGAAACCGGCATGCCCTAGAATTAAAAATATCGAAGACAGGTGGCATCTAACAATCCGCACTGGGCCCGCGTACTCAAAATACCTACGCTCTTTGACGTGGAGTTGCGCACAAACCCGTTAGTAAAGTACAATACTTATGACGGACGGGCATTGCAAACAGTATCGTTATACAAAACGTACACTATAACTTATGGTAAATGCGTCAGGTTAACCCACGAATTTTTTTTTTCGCTGGACATTAACACACAGCGCCACCTAGTACCACACTAAGCAAAGCTTCTGTCGTGGACACTAAATGATTGATATACTACATATATACTTTTTTGTTTGTAAATACATACTTATTATGCATATCCATGACTCGGAAAAAAATGTCCAAGCTCATCACACAAACATTAGCTCCTACCGGGATTCGAAACCAGGACCCTAAGAACGTAAGGCAGCGTCACTACCACTACGCCATTCGAGTCGTCAAATTCAAATTCAAATTTTCTTAAGTTTTTTTCCAATTTGCAGGCGAGTGGCAGGTGTATGTTGATTAAAATATCGTTTGCGACTGTAAGACATACAGTTATAGAATTATAATCATCAGAAGTTATAAAGGCCTAAGAACGGTTTTGTCTAGAAAAAGTAGTTCCTCAACTTTTATGAATATTTTCATCTGATTCACTAATCACTCTCGATACCACAGACCAATATAACAAATTCTAGAACATAGTAATACCATTTTTCACACATCAATATTTTCAATCCAATTTTCAATCGTCATTACCAGCAGCTGGTCTGGAAAAACTGTTCCAAGCTATCAACATTACAGTAGAAGCAGAATTTAATAAAACTCCAATATCCAATAATGTTCCCGAACGGTACAGTAACACGAAAGTCTTGATGTGAGAATTCACTGAAAATTTTCTCGATACAAAATCATTTCGCTTTTTAGTGAACAGTTACAATTTTATTGTTGAGGGAGGTGTACATGAGCGGGGTATTAGTAAGTACAAGTGATGGCTTCCTCGTGAATTTGTGAAGAGAAGCAGAAAATAAGAAGGAGCTCGTGGCTCAATAATAACAGCCGCTCGGGTCAATCTTTAGGTTAAGCCGAGCTTAATAATAATATCGTTTATTTCAGGCAGTAAACCCATATAGATTACATGATAAAATTACATCACATTACATTATTTGAATAAAAAAAAAACATAATCAAAATTAAAATCCACATCTAAATAAAATTTCACCGTCTAAATCGAAAATTAAAATCAATCAAGCTTAGCCGTTTAGCTGTTGGTCTCGACTGTCATTTGTAGATTTTTGACAGTTGTTATATAAGTAAGTGGCCCAAAATGTCTGAGAACCAGTCTAACCAAGGGGTATCGTATTACACAGAACTAACTGGGTCTGGCACTGGCTCCATGTAAAATACTGGTGTTCAGCTGCATCCGTTTAGGCTGGAAGCCGATCCCAACATATATGGGAAAGGGCTAGGCATATGATAAAGCATAAAATAAGAAGAAGGAATAGGGAAAGCCTTTGCCCAGAACTGGGAAGTGTTAGGATAACAGAAAGAAAAAAAAATGCAAACCTTTTGATAGTTAACTAGGGATATTAGAATTAGTAGATACACTTTCACAGTTCACAGACGAGTAGTTGTAAGTCAAGAAAAACGTGCAAGTGATAGACTGCAATAGACTGAGTTCATCTGTGGATTTAAATACTAGCTTCATTAATATTTTCGTTAACCGTTCAATTATTGGTAGAATGTTATAAAGACCAAAAGATAAGCTGCTCTCAAAAACGGTGAAGGAAAACATCGTGAGGAAACCGGCATGTCCTAGAACCAAAAATTCGAAAACATGTGACATCTACCAATCCGCACTGGGCCCGCGTGGTAGATTATAGCCCTTTCCCTCTCATTGAGAGGAGGCCATGTCCCAGCAGTGGGAACATTATAGGCTGATGATGATGATGATGATGAAAAGATAAGTGAAGAATTCTGACAAAACCTCAAAATTACTTTGAGGTTATTGATTTTTTAGGTTTTAAGACTGGTTCACTAGTGGACCTGCGTGCGTGATAATTAAAAAAAAAGTAATTGAATCGGTATTGAAATAGGTAGTTGAAAATGTAAAGTTACGCGGAAAGATATAATTATCTTAAATATTAATGTGGCTGGCTCTAATACGCTTTTCATTTAAGATGAAACCGTCAGGATGACCCTCGAAAAACGTATCATCATCAGCCTATAATGTTCCCATTGCTGGGACACGGCCTCCTCTCAATGAGAGGGAAAGGGCTATAATCTACCACGCGGGCCCAGTGCGGATTGGTAGATGTCACATGTCTTCGAATTTTTGGTTCTAGGACATGCCGGTTTCCTCACGATGTTTTCCTTCACCGTTTTTGAGAGCAGCGGTGATGAAATAAATTACACAAAGTAATGCGCCTGTCTGGGTTCGAACCCACGACTTACTGTTCGTAAGTCGGGGCCGCCACCACTGGGCCACCGCTGTTATCCGAAAAAAAAAAAAACGTATGATGTCTTTTTTTTTTTTTTGTAACTTCATACGAAAAACGTATGAAGTTACAGAATTATAATCATCAAAATCATCAATACAACCCTCTCAATTCATATAAGTCAAGGAACGACTTTGGCTTTGAAAAAACCGTTCCTCGACTTATATATCTTATGAATATAATTCATACATACGTTTTACAGTTGCGAACGATATTTTATAACCTACCACTGGCCTGCAAATTGTAGAAAACGTAAGAAAAATTTAGTAAAGTCTAATGTCTTTCTGCTCGTTAGGAGAAAACGTAAAGCTGCTGAAAAGATATTACAATGGATGTGATTAATCATTATAATTACCAATTTAAAGTTATGGGATCGTGGGAGGTGGACAAGGGTCGTTACGCAATGACATAAAAAAATAAGATAATATACTTTTTTTTTAAATAAAACACGGAACTGCACATGTTTGTGATTTTATGTTAATTTAAGAAATATACGACTACTGAGTTTAAAAAAAAATGATTCTGTGTAGTATGTTAGCGAGATTTCATCAAAATCCATTAATCTGTACATTCATCCACCCACCCAACCGCTCAATCTTTCGCATAAAATTTGTTATGTTAGTATGGATTGATAGATTGATTTCAAGTACCAAGGATAAAATAATGTCTTCTGACTACCATTTCCAATTATCAATTAACAACAACCAAACTATCTGAAAACTAATATAAATAAAATACCGATTTAATACCCGTATTAATTGTGCAGCAATGGCCATAAAACTCGGTAACGACCAACAAATAAATCATTAAGACGGATTGAGTGCTATCAATTGTTATCAGACAGACTTTATTAGTGGTGGCTTTAGGTCATTCTTCGGATTCAGTGGCTTTATTGGACAAATGTACTTAACTTGTTAACATTACATTAAATTGTATTTTTTATACTTTCACCATCAGAACACATAATACAACTTATGCAAACGGGTATTAATCGCGAATTTTACCTTTAATTTAAGCCCGACGTTTCGACTGGATTGCACCAGCCTCGCATCGCATCGCGTCAGGCTTAACATGAGCTAAACGCGAGTTTTATAATTACTAAAAGTATATGATTCACTGCTATAAACAAGACCAGAAAAATATATGATATTCTTCAGGATATATGCTAGCATGATACTGTTTTGAAAACATAATACAATTAATTTGGCTCGATAAAAAGAAATCACGAACTTATCTCTAAAAATAGATTTCAAACAATAAAAAACATACTAATATACATGCGATCATTCTGATTTTTTGGCAAATAATTCTACAAGCTATATATTACTCGTAGCATGACACTGTTTTAGTTTTTTAATCCAATCAATACTTTTTTTTGTAAATCGATCGAAACCACTCATTTCGCGCTATTCGGCCCGCAGTGGCTGACGTAACAACCACTTAGTAGTGCAAGCTGATTAGAACTTTATTCTAACATCATTTCAAACGAAGTTTGAACCACCATAAATAGAGTTGCTAATTTCGCTCGTCTAAGCGCCTTAAAGGTAAAATTCGCGATAAGTTTTATAATAACATTAAATTGTTTTTCTTTAGGCAACTTTTGCCTTACATACACAAGGTATCGCTTTGCATCCTGGTCAAATTGAAGGAGGTATATAAACTGATGATTCACGACTCGAATAAATATAATAATGGGTGTTTTTTTTATATTACAAACTATTATGGAACAGTTCTCAAACGAAATTGAAATGTAAATGTTACAAATAGATAGATTTAAATGTTACATTTTGCAATTTCAGTTGTCTTGGTCAGAATATATTAAACTCACTTCATATTAAGGCCAACTCGTGCCACGCCACTTACATGATAAGATTTGCAGATCAGTCCACCTGGTTTACAAAAGGAAAGTCCCGTAATTTTAGCAACAGCAACCTACTGAGGAATTTATACATGCATAAGATTATTCACCGCTTTTGTGTACTAGCCTTAAAAGCTTAACCGTAACGTAAGCGTTTCTGCTTGAAGCGTCATCAGCGATTTTCCATCAATGTACTCCCATCCTAAAGTCGCAGCGAGATTGCGGAGTACTTTGCATGCAGGTGTTACTGCGACGGAAACGTACCTACAACGTTTTAAAATTGAATTTCGAAGCGAATTCCGAGACGCTTGCATTTTTTTGACTATTCATAAGTAGAACGCTTTTTTTTTTATGATCCATTTGCAAGTGACGGTTTACTTTCCGGAACTTTTTCCTTTTTAACTGTTTTTAGTGCCGTCAACTTTGATGACGAAGTTTGTGGACTGCTTTGGGTGTTGAATTTTAGGGAATGGTTAACTTTTCGAATGTTAAGTAGTGCTTCTAAGCGGCGTGGGCGTAGTCCCTGCTAGATGATAATATGGTAACATCCCGCGTCCCCGCTTGCCCTGCTTCGGGACTTAAAACTTATACACCGTGACATTTTAGTAAAAAATTGGTATTTATGAGATTTGAATAATCTATATACAGGGTTATTTTTTGTTTATACTAAACCCGAAAAGGGGTCATTGTACTCATCATTTTGAACAACTTTTTCTATGGGACGAACCTTGAAATCGGGAAAAAAAAACAGCTGTTCCCTACATTTTGACGAGTTATGCGAACATAAATGTAGGGAACAGCTGATTTTTAAACAAAAAATAATGTTGTATATAAAAATCAATTGCTGTTCGTTAGTCTCGCTAAAACTCGAGAACGGCTGGACCGATTTGGCTTATTTTGGTTTTGAATTATTTGTGGAAGTCTAGGGAAGGTTTAAAAGGTTTTTTTTATAGGTAGGTAGTAGTAGGTAGGTAGGTAGTAGTTGGTAGGTAGTAGTAGGTAGGTATTAGTAGGTAGGTAGTAGTAGGTAGGTATTAGTAGGTAGGTATTAGTAGGTAGGTAGTAGTAGGTAATGTGACGCAGACGAAGTTGCGTGGGTCAGCTAGGTAGGTATACTCTACAGTTTGCTACGTAAACATTTTAACAGGGTGTTTCATCACTGTTTTAGGCTTTCACGGTTTAAAACTAAACTTATATTGTCACTTACGGGATATCTTCCGTGATTATTTTTAATGTTGAGCACCCGCCCGCGATCATGGCGCTTGCAACAGCGTCGAAATATCGGGTGCTCAACATTAAAAATAATCACAGAAGATATCCCGTAAGTGACAATATAAGTTTAGGGTGTTTCATATTATTTATTTTTCTTCGTTTGAAAATTTACGGGTGTAAATACTATACAATAAATGCGAAAGTTTATGAAGATGAATGTATGGATATTTGTTCATCTTTAACGTAAAAACTAGCCAACAGATTTTGATAAAGCCACGGATTAAAATAGTTTGTAAGTAGATTAGAATAACATAAATAATTTACGCGGGTGAAACCGTGGGCGGAAACTAGATTTTTAATAACCCTTAATGTATTATTAATGTGTACACTTAATTAATTCCATATTTTTCAAGGTACTCTGGTCGTCCTACGAACCAGCCATCGTAAATTACCAATTTCATTAAATATTCCTTCCTTTTCAGCTACTTTTACTCTGGTCTGCACTGTGCTATTCATAACTTACTAAATAATTCACCGTCATCTATCCAGCCTTTTCCCAACTATGTTGAGTCGGCTTCCAGTCTAACCGGATGCATCTGAATACCAGTATTTTACATGGAGTGACTCTATCTGACCTCCACAACCCAGTTAGTACTGGGTAATACGATACGCCTTGGTAATACTGCATGGTTGTCAGACTTTTTGGGTCACTGACTGCCTGTTACGACTGTCATAGGTCTACACATGACAACCGGGACCAACTGCTTAAGGCGGAGGTTTCTTGAAAACGGTCCAAAAGGCGGTTTTTAAAAGCAGTGTATCTCTAAAACTGTAAATAATTTCGACAAATAAAAAAAAGTTTATATTTTGAAGTCCTTTTTGCTTACACTGATGGAACTCAAAACATAATTTGAGAAACTTTAATGCACCAAAAAAATCTTCAAACATACCTCTTAATTTTCTTTCAAAGCAGTTTAGCCATTTATTGACAATGATAATTATATTTAAAAATATAACATAAAATTTCAAATGCTAAACTACATCTACGGATGGATTATTTATTTTTAAATAGTTAAGTTCTCACTTTAAACCGATCGAAAATACTCATTTCGCACTATTCGGCCCGCAGTGACTGAAGTAACAACCACTTTGTGGTGCAAGCTAATTAGAACTTTATTCTTACAGTATTTCAAACGAAGTTTGAACCACCACAAATAGAGTTGCTTATTTAGCTGATGTCGTCGCCTTAACGTGCTTTCCGAGGCACGGCAGAATTTAATGGGTGGTTACCCATCCACAGACCACCAGGCAAGCACGGCTTAACCTAAAGATCGACCCGAGCAGCTGTTATTATTTAGCAACGAGCTTACTTACGAACTTACTACATACTCGTAGTTGTAATGTAAATGCACATACGTAAGTATATCCTCTTTTGCAAATCTCGCTTTCAAAATTAGGTTTGCTGTAAGAAAACCCAACTCTGGGTTAAGCTCGCCTTTGTACACAAGCTATATTATTGCAATACGAGTTTCGTTTCTTTTATTTTTTAAATATATATTTGTTTTTTTGTTCTGTGTAAGTTTTATACTTTTGATTTTGATGTGTTTTGTCCTGTGCGGGCTAATAAATGCTCTTTCTTTCTTTCTTTATTTCAATGAATATGTATATTTGTTGTTTTTTTGTGTGCAATAAAGAACAAAAATAAGAATAGTTAAGACCGCAATACAAAAAAAACACTCATAACCACTGTTTATCATCGTAAATATTTCCAAAAATGTATATATTTGTCGCATCCTTGGGTGGCCGAGATGCGAAGTATCGGGTCTTCTTTACGATCCGACATAGTTTCAAATAGATGTGGGCATTGACGTGGGTACTCGAACGAAAGATAATTTAAATTAAAATAACTTTATTCAACCAACGGTTTTACAATACGAGAAACAAACACGTGCGTTGGTACTGAGCGTCTGCCAAGGCTGTCGGAGCTCGACTGTCGCAACACTCCGTCCCTTCTACAGCCTTCACTGCATCCCCTCTACCGACGATCGTGTCCAAGCGGTAGGCGCTTGCGTTTCCGGTATTGTTAGTTCACAATACTAATTGATAGATGGCGCTGCTAGTTGCACTATGGCGCCTTCAATCCACGACACGGCCATCTCTGACTAGCACCTGTCCTCGGGTGTAGTACCTGTGGACAAAATACTCCGAGAGTAATCTCGCTCGGCTATCCTGCCAATCGTAACAAAGTTGTTTCTACATGGTACTCTATTTCTCCTAAATCTAAGTACTAAAATCACCTGTCGTGATTGACAATGCCCTGTTTATTAAGGTTTCGTACACCGTGCTTCCTGCACAACATGATTCATTGTAAAAATCCGATCAACAAGGTAATCAACGGAAAACTATTTCCACAAATCTGAAACTAATTTCATAGGCAATGCATACTCAACTCATCAAACTTTCGTCACAATCTGTGCACCAACACAGATCAGAATCAAACCAACGATTCATTGCATACTCACTGCCACATGTGCTACAACACATGAGACACTCTGTACACCAACACAGACCAGAATCGCACCAACGATTCTCAAAACATCTTGCGCAAAATGTGCTACAACACATAAAGCGCTCTGTGCACCAACACAGACAGAAATCGCACCAACGACTTCTCATAGACCCATCGCCACATGTTACTCATGAGGTGCGGTCAAGAGTTTCGAGTATGAGTACACACGCCATTCTTAATCGGATGGTTTCACTACCACTGTCATCAACTATGACATCTAACTCTCGAGGAACTTGGTGATCGGGGATCTTTCTTACAAAAGCTAGGGATCTTTCTAACAAAAGCTATAATTTTCGAAATAGCATTACTGAACCTTGGTCTATACCAGTTAGAGTACGACAGCATCAATATGCTCACTGTTGATTCAAGACAAAACTGAATTGGCTCTCTGCAGTCATAACAAAATGAAATCGACTCACCAGAGTGACGAAAACTCTCAGTAGATGCTCATGCGGTAATAATCACACACATGTACACGCGACGTTACTCAAGAGCTGCGCTCGTTGCACCACCGCTGCTAGTACCGCCATTCAAATTCAGGTAGCCTTATGTCCTTACTTGAACCTCCTGGTATATGTCCTCGTGTGATGGTAACCCTGCAAACAAATACTCCACAGCAGAAATTTGTTCCACTCGGTCACTCCTGACCACATCTTTAAGGAATCGCATAACTTGATAATAATTTTACAAAAAAAAAGTTACCTATCAATAACAAAAGATTCCTCTAAGTCTCAATCATAATTACTCAGCTAAACTCAAGTAAATCAACTTCGATCACATACAACGCTCATGGCCCGGCTGCCGCAGCAGCTAGTGACACTCATGCCACCCATTTCGTCATCACTTCATGTGATACGACCACACACATCATAGAGTCTACGACTCCCAGGTCATTACAAGACCAAAACAACAATAGTCTCCATTGAGACCCAGGTCCCCGCCATACCACCAGCTGCCCATCGCCCCCTGAACAACTCACAAGTGAGTTGCAGTTACGACTACAGACAAGTGCGTACAGTGCGACCAAATAGCCATGGTATGTGTCTACTACTCGGTGGAGGTACTTTCATCACCGTCCTCTACGTTGAACTCATTAGGTACACTACTTAGAGGCATCTTTCGTATACGATCGTGAGCGTACTTGTACGTTCTATTACCATTCAAAGATTTCAAAAGATAGCGATCACCATCAAGTACGTCCACAACTTTAAAAGGTCCCTTATATTTAGGGTCTAACTTAGTCTGATTCCGTTCTTCATTTTGAATTAAAACTAAATCACCAACATCAAATTTTACCAACTTAGCTAACTCATCATTATGAAAATAAACACCAACATTATTCAATATCGACTGGTACGTGACCCGCTGGCATCTTTCTTAACCTACACTGTGCTTGTAGGCACGATTAAAATTCAAAACTTTCAGTTTATGATAATCAACATCATCACCATCGTCATCATCATCATCAACCTAGCATTCTCCCAATTATTTTGGGGTCGGCTTCCAGTCCAATCGGATGCAGCCGAATACCAGTATTCTACACGGAGCGACTGCCTATCTGACCTCCACAACCCAGTTAATAATGGGTAATACGATACCATTTGGTAAGACTGGTTGTCAGACGTTTTGGGCCACCGACTACTAACCTAGGCAGGCATGGCCCAACCCAAAGATCGGCCCCAGCGGCTGTTATTATTTAGTCACGAATTTATGACGATCATCGTCCAAAATCTCAATCACTAATTTTACAAGCAACAGTAATTTCCAGGAACATTTAGTTCCAGAGTCAAAATAAAACTTAAAACACTCACCAAAGGGCTTTACGGTTCCTGACTGTTCGACAAAGGTCGACTCACTTCACCACCAGTACTGTAGCACTGTACCAGCATTGGCCTGCTGTCCAGTGACTGGCGATGTGACCCAGTGTGCCACACTTGAAGCACAACACTGAGCCGTTGCTGGCCTGCGGGGGGTGCGAGGACTGCCCAACGCCTGTAGCAGCCGGCACAGGCAACCACTTCTTGATGGCGATCGACTTCGTCCAAAAGAAAACAGTCTGTGATAACACACCACGAGCACGCATCGGACTCGGTCTATCGGTATCGAATTCCGGCGACACTATCTTATTATTCACTGGCTAGGTTCAAAGAGATTGTAAACGATACAAACTCTAAACGATACCAAGTCTTTGTCTTGCATTTCAAACAGTTAGTCACTAATCACATTCGCACTCTTCACTGATCGTCTTTAACACTTAAAACGACGTGTATCCCGGTTTTTCTTTCACATGGTAAATAACACTTGTTTAGTGTCTGTTTACGAGCACCATGATCACTGTTAAACTAAAGCTATTGCGGGTGGGTGTTAATAAGCACACTAATCGATCTACCTTCTTTCTTGTTCATTTTTTTGCACTCGGTACCCGACACACAAATCTCATCGCGAATATTTTTACCCGACTACGGCGAAGCCAAAAAAGAGGGTTATGATTGTATTTTCAGCACTTTTTCGGTTACACACTTGATACCGATTGTTATTGACACTTTATGCGCGACATACGCGGGGTATGATCTCATTAGCACGGTTTGATCTCAATTCAGATGTTGAGGAGCCATCAGCGTCCGAAGTAAGTTCTCGTCCCATCGTGACGTCATCGCTGCATTTTCCGTATTTTCTTTAGCTCGAGTGAATCCCAATTCTGATGTCGCATCCTTGGGTGGCCGAGATGCGAAGTATCGGGTCTTCTTTACGATCCGACATAGTTTCAAATAGATGTGGGCATTGACGTGGGTACTCGAACGAAAGATAATTTAAATTAAAATAACTTTATTCAACCAACGGTTTTACAATACGAGAAACAAACACGTGCGTTGGTACTGAGCGTCTGCCAAGGCTGTCGGAGCTCGACTGTCGCAACACTCCGTCCCTTCTACAGCCTTCACTGCATCCCCTCTACCGACGATCGTGTCCAAGCGGTAGGCGCTTGCGTTTCCGGTATTGTTAGTTCACAATACTAATTGATAGATGGCGCTGCTAGTTGCACTATGGCGCCTTCAATCCACGACATATTTATAACATGCAACGAAATACGAAACAGCAATTTGGAAGGAATTTTATGCGCAAACACTTAATTTTGGAGAGAAAAACATGATTTACAATGTAAAATCGCTCATGTAACAGCGATTAGCTTGGGACGGCGTTTTATGGGATATTATGAGTTTTCCCCTAAGGTCCCCGGTTTATGTTAAATTCGGTAGGAACATGGAAACTTGCAGTTATACCAGCCATTAAAGTACGGTAGCATTTACTGAGGTTTTGTCTAAGTGTTTCTGACCGGCTTAATAGACCTTAATTGAGAAAGCTAGATGTATGTTATCTGAAGCTGGCCTAGAAAAGCGCTATTGGGGCGAGGCTGTGAGGACAGCAATTTATCTTAAAAATAGGTACTATGATCATGGTTTGTCATTTATGAAAAATAATAAAAATACTGATATGGAAGCTTTCGCAGATGCAGATTGGGCGAATGACCCAAATGATAGAAAGTCATTTTCTGGTTTTGTAATTAAAAGTATATTCTGCCCAAGTCGTCGTTTATATTCAACTACTGCGATACATCCTTTGTAGACAACAAGCAGCTATTGTTTTGATGATTCCGGTAGCTTTTTGATGTGTTAGGATCTGAACTACAGTAGGGCCAATTTAGGTCCATGTTCACCGAAAAAATGACGGTCTGATTATCTAAAAACTGCTGTTGAAGACACATTTTTGTATGGGAACATGTCACAGTGATAGCTGATTTTGGATAATCAGACTGTTTTATTTTCGATCACATTTGACATTTCATCAAAATACTTCTACGTAACCTTGTAACGGCTGGCATTAAATATTATAAATATTTCTTTGAAGTTAGACATGCACAATTTCGAAACTTTTTTCAATTAAGCAAAATATTTTTTTTTGCAAAATAAGGTAACCTTGACTTTGATCTGACGGATGTCAAAATAATGTGATCTATTAAATTGGTCTTACTTTAAGTTTAGTGTCTAAATAATTATACAAATTCGCTTCTAATTTCTTACTTCATCAATGCACCAGATCAAAACCTAAAACTTAATTTAAACCTTATAAAAGTCTCATTCCTTTTACTTTCCTTTTATCCGACATGCTTTTTTAATATCGAAGCCAACGTGACACTTTTATAAAAAAAGAAAACAAAATCCGATCAAACTTTTTGCATGAGCAAGGATTTGAACTCAGTTCAAAAATTCCAAGTTCACTGAACTTATTAGGCGAATCGTTGACTCAGTTTACACACACTGTGAATATAGGTGATCAAGTAAGTTTGCATAAATAATCATTTACAGGTTTATACAGTTGTACCAGGAAATGTATGCGCTTCGGCAATTATCGTCTTATTTCGGAAATACAAACGAGATTTGGTATAGAGCTATGATTATATTCTGGAAGTGTTTTCCAAATTAGACGTACCATAGATGGAACTTCATACAAAATATCTTAAATATATCTTTATTTTTTATTTTTTTGTTATTTGTAAGTGAGTTAGAGGTATCTTGGTAGTAACATCGCATTGGCGTTATAGCTGTTAAGGTGTTATTTACATAATTTTAAATAAATAAATAAATCATCATCATTTTCCTGCCTTTGTTCCATGTTATTTGGGGTCGCCGCAAGACATTTTGTTGTTCCATTCTCACCTATCCGTCGCCACACTATCATTTACTCTTTTTCCCTTCATTTCACCCCATCCATCATACCTAGGAGTTACGGAGATATTGGAGGTCAATGTTCCAACTTAATCACAAGTTTTCTTCAAATAGGTACTAGTTTTTAAGGTCATTACTTTACTTTAACTACCTCTAATAACCCGCTTACTATTAAATGCGTCTATAAACACAATGTTTTCAGTGCGTTACATTGAGTTATACCGTAAAACGTGATGTTTCACTGAAAATAAGGCGTCACGCGTCCCATCAATAATTTTCGCTCCTGATCAGAAGGTCTAACTAGTAAAATGTCCAACATCGCAAAACGTCTAATGAGCAGTAAGTCTAAATTAGCAAAATGTCCATGTAGCAAATAAAATAAAATAAATAAATAAATATCGCTGGACATTAACACACAGCGCCATCTAGTACCACACTAAGCAAGGCTTGTTTTGTGGACACTGGATAGTTGATATACTACATACATACTTTTTTGTTTGTAAGTACATGCTTATACGAGTACATATAAACATACATGACTCGGAAACAAATGTCCATGCTCATCACACAAACATTTGCTCCTACCGGGATTCGAACCCAGGACCCTAAGAACGAAAGGCAGCCTCACTACCACTACGCCATTTGGGTCGCTAAACGTCCAACTTAGTTTGATGTACAGAATGCTTCGTGAAGGGTCTGTTTACAACCTGTGTAACGGAAACACGAACATTACCGAACTGCAAACCCTTTCTGGTTAAACTGTATTTTATTGATGGTCTAATCGTGCTGCTCGGCACTTTTTTTGCATTCAATAAAACCTTTTTTATGAAATCGATCCCGTCCTTTTTTGATCGGACATAAATATTATAAGGGTCGAAGCGGGGTCACACTCATGGGGTTTCGGGTTTATTGACTGAGCACAATGTTGTTAAAATGTAATAAAAAATGCTAAAATTTTATTTCTTTATCAGCTGTCTTAAACCGATGACTCAACTTGCCGGGTTTTATTTCATTTTGCGATCATTCTAAAGCTTCATCTCTCGTTTCAACGATAAATAAATGAAATAAGTATCATGTTATGTCATTCTTCTCTTGCCCTTATACCAATTCATTTGGGATCGGCGCAATATCTTCTTCATCCATACTTCTTTATTAACCGTCAACTCATATATATCATCCTTTACATAGTTCATCCATAGTTTCTTTGGTCTTACTGTACCCTAAATACCCATCCATGATCATACGCAAAGGTTAGGTTTAGTTTGTAGCTAGTTACTTTAGCGTAACGTCGTGAGTGGCCAAGTCTTAGAAAACCGTTGCACTATTGAAGCAAATCCACTTTTATCGCAATTTTACATCATATGTGCAATCTCAGTTATGTAAGTAATGGATTATTGATAAACACAACCATACAAACCCGGATAATTATCTTCAACACACAGCCTCACACTCTGTCTTCTTGAAACAACATCTACAGAGCATAATCAATTTTACGTCGACGTAAGACGGGAAACTGTATTGAACATGAAAAATTACCTTACTACGAGCGTTCTATGATTTATTTATTTATTTATTGTAAGGCTTCTTAACAATGAGTACACTGTTAAAATATCATTTGTACATCACAAACTTAAGTCTAAGCGCCTCATCACTTATAGAAAAGCACAGCATGCACTACATTATGCGGAGATAAATATACAATTAAATCATTAATTAAAACAATAAATACATATTTTGAAAATATTCTTAAATATTTAAATTAAAACAAAAAAGAAATATAATATAATATATATATATTTATTAAAATAAATAACATGGATTAAATTAAATTAGAAAAAACATAAATTGGAATAAATTAAATTAGAATTGATTAAATTAGAAAAAAAATTGGAATAAATTAAATTAGAATAAATTAAATTAGAGTAAATTAAAATTGGAATAAATTAAATTAGAATAAATTATATTAGAGTAAATTAAAATTTGAATTAAATTGTTTTATTATAGACTAAATTATTTTAGTATCTAAGGTTAAATTATTTGACTATACGGACGATCTTAACTTGCATGATTGCCTTTTTAGTTTTTACATCGTTCTCACATACGAGTACATGTATTGTTAGGAGGATATGAGGTTGTACGTTATACTCATCATCATCATCATCTCAGCCGAAAGCTGGACATAGGCCTCCCCCAAGTGTCGCCACATTGACCGGTCCTCCTTGCTACTCGCATCCACCGGATTCCCGCAACCTTCACCAGGTCATCGGTCCACCTAGTGGGAGGTCTTCCAACGCATCGTCTTCCGGTTCGCGGTCGCCACTCCAGAACTTTTCAGCCCCATCGGCCATCCGTTCTGCGAGCAATGTGCCCTGCCCACTGCCACTTAAGTTTAGCAATTCTTCGGGCTACGTCGGTGACCTTGGTTGTCTTGCGGATCTCTTCATTTCGATTCGATCACGCAAGGAAACTCCGAGCATAACCCTCTCCATTGCACTTTGGGTGACTTTAAGCCTTTTGATAAGGCCCATTGTGACCCTTGGTGGCCTTTGTCTTTTTTAAACTCTCACGATCAGAACACATTATAAAACTTATGAATACGGGTATTTATCGCAAATTTACCTTTAATTTAATCCCGACGTTTCGACCGGATTGCACCAGCCGTGGTCGCGGGGAGACTGATGTATTGGAGGTACTGCGACAGCAAAGTGAAGGCGTTTATTCAACTACCCTCACTCATCTTCATAAATGTTAAAAAATAAATAAAAAAAAACGCGTGCGCGCGATATATACCCGTATTCATATGTTTTATAATCTCATCTATGAAAATATGACTTATGAAGAAATGAGATTGCACATACTCGTAGCACATGTTACTTCTATAGTAAATAGTGACAGACAACTTCCAATGGTCTCTGGTCGCGAGAGCACCCCGAGAGAACCCCGAGAGACTTGTTAGGAATATCGATCAAAGGGCTGTAAGATCTACATTTTCCTATTTTGTGTACTTACTTGCTATTTTTCTAAACAATTACGTGTCGTTATGGTTTGTGGCGGTTATGGATAGTTTCAGCAATTGATAAATTAATAAACGGTTGGATTCATTACTAGATGTAACTCGTTGTTTTATTTTAAACACCTTCGCTTCTGTTTGCAAAATGTATAATCACAACATTAATGATGTTCCTAACCAAGATTTTGTTAACATATTTTGATGGAACACACACACAATAATATTAAAAAGATACAAAAAAGGACCAAAATACATAGTATGTACTGTGTGCCTCACGGCTGCGCCAAAATGGTCCATTAGTCCTAGTGTAACAAAACTTGTAAAGCTCCTATAAACAAAAAAGTTTCACAAATGTAGGTAGTTTATCATCTAGATCTAGACACTTCAAATTCTTCTCATAGTTCACTAGCCTCATATTCCGCCCACAGAATAAGTGGGTTTACCTTGTGAATATTTATTTAAAGCAAGACAATTGTAACAACAAAATACTGAACCTGATATTATTCTCCAGCAGGGTAAAGACCTCTCATGCAGCAAGGTAAGGTAAATTCTTCACTGTAAATTGAGAATTTCGAACTTTCGTGTAGGTACCTACAATCGGTAGACTTCTTCCCTTAGGCAACTTTTTGGTTTTAGTAACTATAATTTTATATTGAAATGTATTCATCCATATTTAAGGCGACTACAAGAGCCAAACGCAAGTTTTATAATGCCTGAAAGTATGTATAATATTATGTAAGTATGATTCACTGCAACAAACAAAGCCAGAAAACAGGCCAGGATATAAGCTAGAATGATAGTGTTTTGAATAAATACTTACTAAAATACATGCGATCATTCTGATTTTTAGGCAAATAATTCTACAAGCAACATATTAGCAACATTGTGTTTTTCTTTTAGTCCAATTAATAGAGTTTTTGTAAATCGATCGCAACCACAAATTTCGCCCGCACCGACTGACGTAACAACCACTTTGTAGTGCAAGCTGATGAGAACTTTATTCTAACAGTATTTCAAACGAAACCAAATTTGAACCACCACAAATAGAGTTGCTAATTTAGCTCCTGTAGTACCCATAAAGAACAATCATACCGAGACTCTCGCACGAGCGTGCAGTGTAACCGTAAAGTAACTACGTCGATTTTTCAGTCGAAAGTTAAATTATCCAGCGGTTATTAGTTATTTTTTTAACAAGTACAATAAGTATCATAAAATGAAAATAAATTCTTGAAATATAAAAAAAAAAATCTGTGACACCAGTATTTTTGATAAAAAAATCGTCATAATTACGTTTTGTTTACACCACGCGGTCAACCGTGGTGTGGATAGGCTGCAAACACTAACAGATATTTCAGTTTAATATCTGTCAGTCCAGTATTCGGACCCGTGCGCAAGTTGTCCATGCCAGTGTGAACTTACCTTTACATGCGAACGACCTTAAATAAACCTACAAAATCCTACGCCACCAAAACTGCATTTTCAACCTTAACTTACAAAGTTAACCTCAACCTACAGGTTACATCTCTGCAAACCACCAAAGACAAGCTTCGCGATATAAACGAATTTACAGCGTACCTTATTAAATTTCTTATTACTTTCAACAGCAGGTCTCATCTTTATGCAAAATTCTGTTGCCATATGGCCAGGTGCTAAGCGACAGTGAGAAAAAACAGAAGGACCATTCCATACAAAACATAAATAAACTGGCGTCATTTGACCAGACACATGTGCATCGCTGTGGTTGACTAGACTATAAATTACAAATGAAATGAGTTGTTTACTACTTTTTCTAAAATATGTTGGCACCTATTTAACTAAGTTATTTCTTATAATAATTACAAGACTTCTTAGATACTACAGGCTGAACAGTGTGCTTGAAAGTTTATCAATAAAACATTACTGCTATTTATTAGGATACTACTACTATCTAGCATGTCCTTATGTTTTGGTTACAACTGCAATAGTG
This sequence comes from Xestia c-nigrum, assembly GCA_916618015.1. Lineage (NCBI taxonomy): Eukaryota > Metazoa > Arthropoda > Insecta > Lepidoptera > Noctuidae > Xestia > Xestia c-nigrum. The sequence continues at coordinate 2,046,751 of OU745245.1, read as the reverse complement.
AGCTTTTGTAAAACGACTATACTGCTGAAACCGATTCCTAAGTGACTTTAAAAAAAATGAATGTCTAAAATTCAAAACCTATTGTCGGGCCTACGCTGTCCCCCCATACTTTAGTACTAATGCTGTAATGAAACATAATAATATTGTAATATCAAATGATTTGAAAAGAGTAACCATGGAGTTTCTTGCCGGTTCTTCTCCATGGAATCGACCAACGCGAACCGTGCACGTTTTTCGACGTTTTATAAGTGCCCATCCAGGCCTATGTGAAATAAAATATTTTTGATTTTGATTTTAAAAGTTAAGCCAATAGTTATATGGTGTCGTATTGTATGGTGTTCGACGTAATAAAGAATAGCGCCAGCCCATAACTTCCCGTGGGTGTCGTGTGACTAACCTACCAGAGAATGGGCAGCTCCGTTCTCTGTGCTTTTGTAACAACCATACTTCCATCGCCAAACTGCCTGCCAAAAAAAAATTGAATAGTGAGTTTTTTGGTGTTTTTGTGTTCCTTCTGTACCTCTTTGCTTAGTGATGAGATCAGACACGAGAGCCATACTATTTTTGGAACAAGGAAAATTCCTGGCTGGATCCCACCGCTCTTAAATTACAGATAAAATATGTCTTGCAGGATTAAAACAGATGTTTGTTAAGTCGTGATTTTGTTCTTAAAGGTCGTTTTAGTAATTTTTTTGTCGAAATGTTGGCGGTTGCAGCAAACAGTTTTGAATACAATTATCCGTTCATGTGCATTCATTTAATAATTATCTGCATTTTTTCCCATTGCTATTTTTAATGTTACTTGAATTTTCAAGTCCTTCTGGCCAGTGTAGACGCAGAAATTATTGTTAGCACTTGACGTCTCGTCTTTTACAAAACGGAAGCTATTATCGACAATCACAGACAATCCATGGACAATTATTAGTGGTGTACAGACTAACTAATACTAAATAGTGATATTACAACAGAAACAAGGGAAGTACATCCTCACTGTCTACTCTAATACTTATTTGTAAATAACATAACATCACACCTATAATCCGAGAAAAGTTAGGCACAGGTAATCCTAATAGTACACCACATTTTCCAGATATGTTTAAGTCCCATGATAATAGGGGGTGAGCCCATTGATGCATCCACACCGCAGTTACTTTTTGCGGAGCAATACTGTGCAACACGGTAACATTAGGTTACAATCTGTAACTTTTGTTGCTACACGTTACTATTTGTTGCATGTTTGTGATGTTTGTTTTGTTGTTTGTTATTATCGCGTCCATACCGCGAGTAACATAATTTAACAAAATATGACAAAGAGTAACTTTCAGCCACAAGTGACTTACACAGCATTTGTTCTATGTTTTTTAGCAATGTATTTTAACACGGCAACATATAATAACAACAAATAGATTTTTGTTATCGAATGTTGGTCTGTAACACTTGGAACCGTTGGTCAACAAAAAGTAGCTCCGATGTGGATGCACTATATTGGTATCAACCGGGCACAAAATAATCCAAACTCTGTGGCTACTACTGTGAGATTCCAAATGGAAAACTAAATAACACTTAGCCCAACACGTTAATCAAACGCAAGACCTCATCCTGGACCAACGAAAAAAAAAAAAAAGCAATAAAGATTGTAATCAATTTAGATCAACAAGTTAAGATATTCGCACACGATTGTTAAACAGAATATTTATTGCCGAACTTAAACCCTCACAGTATTTTACTGGTTTTCTTTTTCGTAACAAACTGTAACGCTAACAAGTCGAAGTTTCTTAGCACATCGCTTTAATTTGTTCCCGGAAAGATACTTGGACCCTCTTTTTACAGGCACTTAAAATTATTTTGGCACTGATTTATGGGACAACAGGATTTTAAAGAGACTGGTATTTCTGATGATCTTCGCTTGGAAGGTTCTTGGGCTACGAGGAGGTTGAATGGAATGTTAGAGATTTATGTCAGCAATTGAATCAGAAATTGGTTAATACCGCGTAACTAAGTCCACCATTGAAACACTATTGATGTAGAAATTTGGTAATAACATTGGTGATTTAAAGTCAGTGAATAATTCATGCGGGAATCCGTTGGATGCGAATCGCACGGGACCGGTCAATGTGGCGACACTTGGGGGAGGCCTATGTCCAGTAGTGGACGTCTTGCGGCTGAAAAGATGATGATGATGAAATAATTCATTTGGGTATCATCATCATCATTCTCTTGCCCAACTTATTTAGGGTCGGTGCAGCACGTCTTCTTATTTCATACTTCTCTATAACTCGTCATCTCAACATTCAGCTCCTTTCTGTCAATATTATTCCTCATATAGTCCATACATCGTTTCTTAGTTCATCTTCTACTTATACATTCATACCCCAAAATTTTCCTCATACCTCTGCATCACATGTCTATGTCACAGCCAAATCGAAGAAAACGCCGCATTACATAATGGCGCGCCGGATTATATAACGTCGCCGCTATGTAAAGCGGCGTCGTCACGTTCAGCCGGATAACAATTCGGCTGAAATAAAGTGCGCCGCCTTGTTTGAGCACTTCGCGTACGTCAAAGAGGCGTAAACGTGCCCCCCAAATATAAATGAGCGCATCGTCGTCTACTACCCTTATTTAAGGAATTTTTAATATTTTATTTGGTCGTTTTAAAATACGACTAAACTTTGGCTGAACGTGACAACGTCGCATTACATTTTACAATCCGGTGCGTCATTACGTGATACGAATTGACTACGACATCAATACCACAATAAGCGATAGCCACACAGCTTTTCAGTCACACGCGGCGCGGCGCCACTCTCAGACTTCGTCTTATCTACTCGTTCCTTATTTTATGCATTCGCTTTACACCACATATCTCCCCTAGCATTCTCATCTCAGCCACATGCAAAATGCAAATGCCTTTCATTCATCCCTTTTCAATTAATTTAAGTATCGTAGCGATTAACTTTGCAGGTATTATCATCCGGGATCAGGCTGTAACCTATAGCATGCCTACGGCATTCCCACATAAGCGTTTAAAACCAATACCCAAAATAAATCCACAATAACTTAACGGAAAATAAAAACAGGATTAAAAAAAACACTAGTACATCCAATAAACAGCTTAATCCTTAAAAAGCTATATTAACTCACGCGGTGTCACTCAACCAAAGTGATGCGAATAATCCTATAGGCCGTGGTCACATTGCAAGATGAGCGAAGGTTATTTGTCCAAATATTAATGCAATACGGGTTTTATTGGCACCACCCTGATTGGATTGCAGAGATCAGGCAGCAGTGGCTTCGAGTTAAATGTTGTTAAGGCGGAGGTTTCTTGAAAACGGTCCAAAAGGCGGTTTTTAAAAGCAGTGTATCTCTAAAACTGTAAATAATTTCAACAAATAAAAAAAACTTTATATTTTGAAGTCCTTTTCAACCGACTTCCAAAAAGAGGAGGTTATCAATTCGTTTGTATTTTTTTTTTTTTTTTTTGTGTTTGTTACCTCAGAACTTTCGACTGGGTGAACCGATTTAGATGATTCTTTTTTTGTTTGAAAGCTGGTGCTTGTCGATTGGTCCCATTTTAATTTGTTGAAGATCTGATGCTGATCTTCCGAGATATACAAAGGAACTCTTCAAAACTAGACGGCAAATCTGCAGTAATTGCTGCAATCGCTTTTAGGTTCATTGTTCATACTACATCATGACGTAACATCACGCCTGTATGCTCTGAGGGGGTACCTAGATGTGTACAATACTCCCAGATTTCGACAATGTTTGTTGCCTCTGAACTTTCCACTGGGTAAACCTATTTTGATGATTCTTTTCTATTTGAAAGCTGGTGCTTTCCGTGTGGTTTCATTTCAATTTGGTTAAGATCTGACGCTGATCTTCGGAGATATAAATGGAACTCTTCAAAAATACACGGCAAAGCTGCAGTAATTGCTGCAATCGCTTGGTTGTTTATTGTTTATGTAACATAGTGACGTAACATCACGCCTGTATGCTCTGAGGGAGTACGCAAAAGTGTACAATACACCCAGATTTCCACAGTTAGATTGTTAAGTTCCATTTAATGGGATCCTGAAGAAATAGAGGGAATTCCTTAAATTTTATAGGCACACCAGAAGCGATTTGGGTAGTTTTAGGAAGAGTACATTCTTGGAGTGATCCCATTTCAATTTGGTAAAGATCTGATGAAGAACTTCGGAAGATAGGCGACGGGAACTCAATAAATGATAGCAAATGTACTGGGATCGCTGAAAGCTCATATCTGTCTATTGTTTACACCAGTTCATAAAAGAAAATCACGCCGGTACGCTGTGAAGGGGTAAGTACATGTGAACCACTAAAAAATGAAAAATAAAAACTTTTTTACAAAAAATAAAACCGACTTCAGAGAAAACAAAAAAGTGAAAAATAACTTTAGCTTCAGAAGTCGGTGACAAAAAAACTAAATCAATCAAACAAAGGTCACCGACTTCTGAAGCTAGAGTTATTTTTCACTTTTTTGTTTTCTCTGAAGTCGGTTTTATTTTTTGTAAAAAAGTTTTTATTGCATACACTGATGGAACTCAAAACATAATTTGACAAACTTCAATGCACCAAAAAAATCTTCAAACATACCTCTTAATTTTCTTTCAAAGCAGTTTAGCCATTTATTGACAATGATAATTATATTTAAAAATATAACATAAAATTTCAAATGCTAAACTACATCTACTGATGGATTATTTATTATTAAATAGTTAAGTTCTCATTTTAAATCGATCGAAAATACTCATTTCGCACTATTCGACCCGCAGTGACTGAAGTAACAACCACTTTGTAGTGCAAGCTAATTTGAACTTTATTCTTACAGTATTTCAAACGAACTTTGAACCACCACAAATAGATTTGCTTATTTAGCTGATGTCGTCGCCTTAATAGCCTCAATAAGTTAGTGTACAGAATACAATATGGAAAAGGGAAATGGTGAGAATGATAGCTATTATCACTGGGATACATTTCTCCTATGATGGCACATTCTGTGGTAATATCGTGGTCATTCGTTAGTCAACAATATAGTCAGACTGATTTGTACTAGATTGACTGGTTGATGACTGATGTAGCATGTATTGACGAAGATTTTTATTAATTTCTTCTTACTTTTTTTTTTATAATACACACTTGCCGTTCCAATTCACTCTAGACATTGGCAGAATAGTCGACATCGGCTTTGCTTGCCATCAACAAAAAATAGAATAGAATAGACTGATGTAGCATTTAAGATTACAAAAATAAATGTCTTTCTAAAACTTCTGTCACTTTTAGAGAATGTTGTGTCATAAATTATAGTGTTTATTGTTAATAAAAATATATTGCCTTCTTCATTTTTTTTTGTATTCATATTATTAACCACGCAATCTATTTTCCATTCATACTTTGCCTCCCCTCGCTCATTTTCTGATTGAACCATGTTTATATCTGTCAATTTATTGTAACGGAAAAATAACCCGAAAAATAAAGCGGCTAAATATTCAATTTATTTCCTCATACAAAAATACGAATGTCAAAATATAGATTCATAATATTTTATGCCCAGCCATTAGCAATTCGTTTAATCTTCGTCAGTCTTTTAATTTCTTATCATTAAAGGAAGTAGTGACTGTTTTTTAATCAAGACCAAATTAATTTCAAACTTGCGTCATTGGGTTTTTGGCGTCAGTTTCTTGGCCCGGAATTTGGATTTGTGCTCGATTAATGCAATTGGCATTAACTTATGTGTTTAGTTCATGCTAAGAGTTACATAGTTCATTTTTTAACCAAAACATCGTATCTTTTTGCATTAAAAAAAATGTTGAAGATCTCGATAAATAACGATTCAGACCTGAACAGGTGTATTTTTGATTTTCAAATGTAGGTGGGGGTCACTGACCGCTTTTGTCATCATAATTCATTAAATGTCAACAAAGTAGACACAATAGTTAAACAATGGCGTCTAACCGTTACGGTCAGGCTTGACAGATCAAAGGCATTCCCTTGGGGGGTGTTTTAAGAGGATTCCCTAGTGTCGCAAGCAAATTCTCTGTTTTTTTTAATGCAGATAGATGTTGTAAGTAAAAAATGTTTCAAAATAGGCTATCTCCAGTATTTAGAGTACTTTCCATCTACATTTCATCCATTTTTCACCCTGGATTTACATAGGTACCTACTAAATAATGTAAACAAATACATACTCGTAATTTTCAACCCGAACCCAGTCGTTATCGGTATGTTTCCGAAAAACTACAACAAAAGGACTGTGATGGACCACAAAAGGATGGGTTCATTAAAAGTTTTCAAAAATGGGGAAAAAAATATACCTAGGACTATTGGCAATAGTTTCAAACGAAATGAATACCAGATACAGGCAACTTTTAACGAAGCAAGGAACAATTGGAACTGCAGTGGTTTTGTTCTGAAAAAAAATGGCAAATATCACATAGCTTGTATTCTATTTCTGAATTTCAAAAACAAACCTTTATGTCAATCTTCCCAACAGTAAAAGATATGTAGTAATTAAAAATATTTTTCATCCCCCCATCTCGGAAAGAGTATTTTTGCTATTCGATATCTGAGTGCAAAAGCCGTTTTTATCGTCATGAGGGTAAAGTAAATTTGAATTTAGAACATCGTGTGCACTAAGTATGTGAATTCAAAACATCATTAAACCTATTTACTTCTACCTCTATGGTGCCGAATTTATCGTAATTTTTTTTTTAATTTGTTAAGAACTCAGACTCGGAACCTTCTTGGTGTACTTTTTTTAATACTTATGTTTTGCGCGCGCCATTTTCTTTTCGCGTCATATTGTTAACACTTTATGTTAAAAACAAGGAATCCAACTCGAAAACAAGTGAAAAACCTAAAATGACCACTCATTATCTAGCGACGAGGAAGTTTATTTGACGCCAAAAGAATTAACTGAATGTGTTAACAATGCGCATTTTTTTTGCGTTTATCCATTTCCTCGCTGAGGTGGGATGAAAAGTTACGTGTTGCACTCGAGTGCAAAGATTTTTCACCTCGTGCTCTTTTGATTCCCTCGCTAACGCTCAAGATTCTAAGTTTTGAATCACTCGCTTCGCTCGTGACTCAATTTTAGAATCTTTCGCTTGCTTGGTCATCAAAATGGAGCACGCGGTTAAAAAACAACTTTGCACTCTTGTATAACAAATAACTATTATTCAGGTAACAATTGTATTTAAAAATATATTACTATGCAGCCCCAGGCAGGCGCATTACTTTGTGTGATTTATTTCATCACCACTGCTCTCAAAGCGGTGAAGAAAAACATCGTAAGGAAATCGGCATGTCCAGAACCTGAAAACTGTGTCTCAGCACATTGTGGTCGCCACCATCAGCGAGACATTTGAGTGAGCATGACATACCATCAACCGCCAGAGTACATTCAAGTCAAGAACTTCCATAGGTTTCCAGTGAATGATAGCTTACTAGTATATACTCAATTTCAGCAGCCCGTCCCCATAGCAAAATACCGTAAGACATTATACTATGGAAGTAACTAAAATAGACCAGTCTAGCAGTATCTACATCAGTGAATTGACGGATTTCTGTAATGGCATATGCTGCTGAACTTATGCGCCCTGCAAGAGAAGTTAAATGAGAACCCCATTGTAGCCTAGAATCAAGCGTAAGCCCCAGGAAAAGATTTGCACATATTTGAAACTGTGAAAAACAGTGAAAACTGGCAATGGACACTGATTTAAATAAGAGTTATAAGAGAAATAAGTTTCCTTTAGAAAATTTAAATTCCTCATATCTCGTCTTTATATCATTGTCCTTACAAAATATATATTTGAGAACATAGATATTTTGTAATTAAATCGAAATAAATACACACTACTTTAAAAATATGTTTGATTTACAAATTATTTTAGTACTAGCTGACCCGCGCAACTTCGTCTGCGTAAGACGAACCAACAGTTCCTAAAATTAGCGCGTTCAACCAACCTAACAAACAAACTCTGCAGCTTTATAATATTAGTTCAGACTCAGATTGAAGTCAGTAACAATTTATTTTTTCTCGAATAGGTTTACATTAAACTCCAAAATATTCTTGACAATAACTTATGTTTGTCCGAATAAGGATTCTTCCCTCGACAGCCTTACGTTTCCATCCTTGGACACTCGACAATATCATACTCCAGCTAAGTCGAAAGTTCTCATCAAGAGGCATGACATGAGCCGAGACACGTTAACGCTGCTTCAAACTGTTGCGGACCTCTCGCATCTGCCTTCCTTCTTGTCTTCTTGTGCCAGTCTCATCCAGGATATTCCCGCAATAGCAACAATATCGTCTGCTTATTTCACCGTTGGACGAATAAAACTTCTGTTTGGGTTTCTAGAATGCCACTTGGTCACAGCTTTACTCGACCTGACATCACCGCGCCTTGCTAGGTGGCCTGCCTGCCCCACTCCATTTGAATTATCATCATTCATCATTATTTCAGCGCAAAGACGTCCACTGCTGGACATAGGCCTATCAAGTGTCGCCACATTGACCGGTCTCATGCGACTTCATAATTCGGTCATTTGAGTATTGCTCAGCCATAATAAAGGTACCTACATAAAGAGAAACAGGCGTTGAATTGAGAACTTTTTCCAAAAAACCCAAACTTCTAACACGGGAGAAGTCATCCCCAGAATGGGAGAAGTCATTTGATGATTTCACATCCTATAAAAAAAAAAACAAAAAAAAGACATCTGACACGGGCGAATGCCAGTATCATTCTTTCACGGAAAATCATAACACCGTGATTCAGAAAATGTAGGCTTTATAGATTTTAAAGCAAGGTAATGTTGACTATTCTGTTCTTCTCTATCTTGTGATTTTTATACATAAGTACCATTTTGGTTTCATAGATGTCATTGCATGTATCCTTAGATCATGATGAAAAGTTCTCCTTAAGAACTTTAAAGTCATATATCTTTTGATGGAGAGCACCGATTGCAAAGAAACAAAAATCAAAACTTTCTCTAAGTTATGCACAATAATAATTTGTGCATTCAATAAAATTACATTGGTAGAGACACACAGACACAGACGAAAATTTAAGAAATAGTAGAAAAAGGGTTCTGTGTGTGATCCTTTAACAGTTTCAGCGCCATGTTTACAGATTTATTATTTGAAATAAATGACTCCCAAACTGTCGTTTAAGTGTTAAAAAAAAAAAATATAAAACTATGATTTGGAAATATGTAAGCTTTAAAAAAACAAAATACTTTGTTACAAAAAGTGAAAACCGGGTGGTTTTTGAACGTGCGAACCAAAGTTATTATCAGAAATCTTACAGCATTATACTAAATCAAAAAGAATTATTTGTCTATACTGAGGCTTGATCTTGCGACTCACTGTTTGAAAGGCGGTTGCCGTCACCGACGGGCTATTTTTTCTCGTGACAGTTTGTCTAAAATAGTTATTCTATTACAATGCATGTTATGACAGTTGTCAGTTGTCAAACAGTTGAAAACTATAGACGAAATGCAATATTGCTCACCCCCGTCAATAATTAGCGTGATAATATATAGCCTATGTCCTTCCCTGGGTTGAAATACATCTCCTTGCCAAATTTCATTACGATCCGATCAGCCGTTTTCTCGTGAAAAGGTAGCAGACAGACAGACAAACAGAGTTACTTTCACATTTATATAATGGTATGGATTAGGTACGTTTGTATGGACGACACACGCTCCGTCTTATGAAGAAGTTGGAACTTTGACCCCAATTTCCCCATAACTAGAAGGTTCCCAGGTATCAATGGTGGTTGGTTGGTGGTGGTATGGTGTCATTGTTAAGAAATGATATGCTTCCGGCATCGTTAAAGCTTTACACACCCTTTATTAATCTAGACAAACAATATAACGCTATCATCGAATACAATTTATTCATCACATAATCGTAATACATAAGCGTCTACATTTACCGATTGTTCTATATGTTTCCTTAAAGAAACACCCCCAAAAGCAGCGAATTAGAGACGACCCTCGAATATACCAATACCATTTACGCAAGTAAATGGCATTTATTCGTACAATTTCATAAAAAGTCCCCCTTACTAATAAATAGGAGTGAAGTTACTGTAACGTTTAGTCCAATTTATTCCTTTATTTGTTTCCATTACCGATCATATTTATACAAGGAAGTTGTCTCCAAATATTTTTGTATCCCGCTAATATTTCTGAGGCAGCGTAGGCGGCGGGAATGCTGGTGTATTTTTTGTTCTTTATGTGCAGCATTTTTCTTTTTTGAGAGTTTGTTGAAAATCTACGTAGAAAATGAAAGCTACTTTCTTTTACTCTGGGAATCAAATATAATATTTACTTCTTCAACATTTTTCATTTTAAACCTAATTGTAGTGCGATAAGAGCCAGTTTGAGATACAGTACACTTATTAAAATACTAGCTTCTGCCCGCGACTTCGTTCGCGTGAATTTCCCGGTCGCAACATTTCTTATTGCTGCTCCGCTCCTATTGGTCACAGCGTGATGTTATATAGCTTATAGCCTTCCTCGATAAATATACTATCCAACGCAAATAGAATTTTTCAATTCGAGCCAGTAGTTCCTGAGATTAGCGCGTTCAACCAAACAAACAAACAAACTCTTCTGCTTTATAATATTAGTATAGATGTAACTGAGTACATTTTGATATAAGTAGAGAAACTATAATATAATTGCAGCCGAGGTGGAATTCACACCTGAGCTGTAGGCGAGGGTGTTCTGGTACCGAAAACTGTGGTGAGAAAATCCCATGTGAATCAATTGATGTTTTTTAATCCCCAAGTGTGAAATACATTGCATGTTAAATAAAAAAAAATAAACAAATATCGTTGATAATTACACACAGCGCCATCTAGTGCCACACTAATTGAGGCTTGTGTCGTGGACACCAGATAGTTGAAACTAACACGTACTACATTATGTATACTTTTTGTTTGTAAATACATACTTATTATACGAGTACATATAAACATCCATGACTCGGAAACAAACTGCCATCCTCATCACACAAACTTGTACTCCTACCGGGATTCCAACCCAGGACCCTAAGAACGTAAGGCAGCCTCACTACCTTTACGCCCGTCCGGGTGCTGAACCTAATCGTAGCGTGATGAGAGCCAGTTTTTGAGGAAGTTTATGAAAATTATTACAATACAAAGTGATTGACTAAAAATTCTGGAAAACTGATTCTCCTTCAACCTGGCGAAAGAAAAAAAAAAGTTTCCCGATAATTCATGACAATAATATTGTTCGTTCTTTTATTTTATTTGACACTAGCCGATGCCTGCGGCTTCGCCCGCGTAAAATTATATACAAAGACCCTCCTCTTGAATCACTCTTTCTATTAAACAACCCGCATCAAAATCCGTTGCGTAGTTTTAAAGATCTAAGCATACATAGGGACAAACAGACGTGGCGGGAGACTTTGTTTTATTATATCAGTAGTGATAGTGATAGTGATGATGGTGTGACATCTACCAATTCGCACTGGGCCCGCGTTGTGGATAATAATAGCTAACGTTGCCATAACTTCTGGGAACCAATACGGGACGTTTTTTCTTCCGATACCCAAAACTCATAATCGTACATAATACATTCAACACCGACGCGGGGCTTTTAAACAACACCATACCTACATAACATAGCACGCACGCTTCTACATAGCGAGAAGAAACAAACTAATGTATTTTCTAACAGATTCCCTCTGATCTCAAACTTATCAAAAGTGTAAAATAAATTAAACAAAAATTATTGACTCATACTTTTTATTCTAAGTCTTAAGTAGACATTTTTTTTTAATTAACATAAAATTCCTCAGGTACCTATTTATTTTTTTGCCTAGTCATATTTTGATGTTGATTTTACTTTTGCAATAACTTCTTTTTCTTTTTTTTATATAATCATAGAACTGGGTGCATGTAATTTTAAAATTGTAATGACAAATCAATATGGATTCAATGGTCTCTACCGACAACCTGTTCCGTTCGTCCGTCCATTGAGCCGTCATCAATGAAAATATTCTTTCGACATTTGCATTATGGGCTGGCTATTTTCGTATTTTGTCGAAATAAGGGACAAATACGGGACAAGTAGTAATACGGGACGGTATGATCAAATACGGTGACAGTCCCGTATATACGGGACGTATGGCAACCCTAGTAATAGCCCACTCCCTGTCATAGAGAGGAGGCCTGTGACCCAGCAGTGGGAACATTAATACGCTGATGATGATGATTTTATTTCTTTTAAAGTGTATTGAAAAACGTCGATTGCGCGTCCACAGTCATGTCTAATAATATGTGTACACTTTCCTTAATATTATAGCTATTTTCGAGAGAAATAAACGATTGTAACTAGGAGATTGAATCTTTTTCATAAAATATGAGTTCCTACTATTTAGGTACGTAATAACATTAAATGTTAATCAGTACATTGGGAGAAACACAATTTAAAAAAATACTCAGTGTTTACATATTATTAGACGTGACTGTACACGTGGAAAACTCCACTTGTATCAAAATGTACTATTGAATCAAGGAGGTACCCCATCAGCTTAGCTTTTACCAATCGAGTTAGGATTGGCTTTCAGTCTTATCACAGGCGGTTGAATTCTTTAATGAAGTGATCGTTTATCTGACCTCAACTTAATAGCTAAACACAAACAAATCTGATACCCCTCCATGCAACTGATGAGTTTTAAACACAAATAAATATTCATTAAACTGCAAAATAAATGAATGTGTAGAAACCAATTTTTAATATCGCTTTGTGCAGATAGTTTACAGTTAAAAGGGATTAAAACAAACACAAATAACGAAGTTCAATCGTTTGATTGATATTTGAAAAGTTCGTACACGTGCGACCAGAATTATTGGGTGCACTGAATTTATTTACAAAAATACGTTTTTTTGTAACCTATAGATACTTCAAAGTCATCTCAAGCCGAAATCATACTTCGCCATTATATTCAGTTTCATCTTTCATTAGATATTTTTTCATCATCATCATCATTTCAGCCGAAAGACGTCCACTGCTGGACATAGGCCTCCCCAAGTGTTGCCACATTGACCGGTCATCCAGCGGATCACCAGGTCATCGGTCTACTAGTGGGAGGCCTTCCAACGCAACATCTTCTGATTCGCGGTCGCCACTCAAGAACATTTCGGCCCCATCGGCCATTAATTCTGCGAGCAATGGGTCAAACACGGAAACGACGTGAAATGGAACAAAAATAAACGTCCACTCCATTGAATCATTGACTGTCACTAAAAAAAGCGGCCAAGTGCGAGTCGGACTCGCCCATGAAGGGTTCCGGATCAAAAATCTGTAAAAAGCGGTTTCCGATTTATGACTTATTAAAAAAAACTACTTACTAGATCTCGTTCAAACCAATTTTCAGTGGAGGTTTACATGGTAATGTACATCATATATTTTTTTCTTCTCTTCTTTTATTTTAGAAGTTACTCCCGTAACTTCTAAAATAAAAGAAGACACTCATTTTTCCACTTTGGAAGTGTCTCTCGCGCAAACTATTCAGTTTAGAAAAAAAAATATTAGAAACTTCAATATCATTTTTGAAGACCTATCCACAGGATAGTTTTGATAAAAAAAAAACTTGAGTTTCAGTTCTAAGTACGGGGAACCCCCAAAATTTAATGTTTTTTTCTATTTTTGTATAAAAATCTTAATGCGGTTCACAGAATACACCTACATACCAAGTTTCAACAGCATAGTTCTTATAGTTTCGGAAAAAAGTGACTGTGACATACGAACGGACAGACTGACAGACAGACATGACATGATATTTCTGCCATTTGGCTACGGAACCCTAAAAATGTGGAACCTAATGTTGTTTATTCACAAAATTGTGCTGAAGACTTCAGCTCGTAATTTTCCAAGCCACCTACACTCAAGAATACTTACGTCATTAATAACTAAGTTCCTCTAGGTATTACAAAGCTTTCCAACTAAATCAAGTAATTATAACACATGCACATTACTAAGAGCTCTGCCAACCCCTGGGAATAGGATTGGTACATACCCATACATTAATTAAAACGTTCGTAGAATAAGGAAACTGCGCTCAGAGAAATACTACAGCAGGAAATATAGGGTAAAGTAGAAAATATAGTGGCTTTAGTGTGAATTACATTATGTTCAAGCTATTTCTTAAAGCTGAGGGGTCAACTGAACTGTAATCGCTGTAAAAACATGACCAGTTATCTTATTATACGAGACCTTAAACCTCTGATGAAACCTACCTAACTCTTCGGGGAACAGACGTAAAACTATCTACATAATATTATATTTTATATTTCTTACGTTTTCACGGGGTTTGAGTCCCGGCAGTGGCAAATGTTTGGGTGATGAGCATGGGAATTTGTTTCAGAGTCATGGATGTTTACATCTTAATATATATCTATAATATAAAATAAATCGCAAAATGTGTTGGTAAGCGCATAACTCAATAACTCCTGAGCCGATTTCACTAATTCTTTTTTTGTTGTGTCTCCAGACAATAACAAATATTGGTTCTTATGAAAGAAAAAATGTAGTAGTAGGTAGGTAGGTAGTAGTAGGTAGGTAGTAGTAGGTAGGTAGCAGTAGGTAGGTAGTAGTAGGTAGGTAGTAGATAGTAGTAGGTAGGTAGTAGATAGTAGTAGGTAGGTAGTAGGTAGGTAGTAGATAGTAGTAGGTAGGTAGTACTTTTGACGCAGACGAAGTTGCGTGGGTCATAGTTTATAATAAGTATGTAATTACAAAAAAAATGTATTTGTGTAGTATATGAACTAACTGGTGTCCACGACATAAGCCTTATTGCTTGGTGTGGCACTAGATGGAGGTGTGTTTAAGGTCCGGCTTTATGTACTATTTATTTTACAAAATTCTACTACATAATACATAAGTAATATTATCAAATTGAATAGGCTTTTTACACAAAGCGTGGCATTTAAAATTACGCATGAAATGAGTTCCACTTTCACACAGGCTAGTAAGATTACGATCAGCATTATGATTGAGTACGTTCACGTTATGATTGATTACGGTTTTACTTATGAATGTGCTACGATTGGGCCGGCCGGGAAAACTAATCGGTTTTGGTCCCAAATAGAGGCTAGTTTGAGTAATTTGGACATATGTGTAGTAATCAATTTACTGTTTAAATTCTACTGCCCTTAGAGTTTAATCAATCAATCTGCTTAGCCTTTACCCAACTATATTGGGATCGGCTAGCCCAAATCCAATGAAAACAAATGAATACCAGTATTTGTTTATTCCTCCACAACTCAGTGGTTACATACATGGAACCGATTCGTGATCGCTCACAATGGGCCTCATCACTTAAAGTCACCCAAAGGGCAACGGAGAGGGCCGTGCTCGAAGTTTCCTTGCGTGATGAATCAGAAACGAAGACATCCGCAAGAGAACCAAGTTTACCGACATGGCCCAAAGAATTGAAAAACTTAAGTGGCAATGGGCAGGGCACATTATAGCATGATGGGGCCGAAAAGTTCTGGAGTGGCGACCGCAAACCGGAAGACGCTGCGTTGAATGGATTCCCATTAGGTGGAAAGATGACCTGGTGAAGTCTGCGGGAATCCGCTGGATGGAAAAAGTCTAGACAGATGATGATGTTCTGTCTACCGAGGGAGCGTCCAACATTATTATAAATTCTGTGCCTTTTTATTTATTTTTTTGGGATGGGAAATCATCAAATGACTTCTCCCACTCTGGGCGGAGCGGGAGGAAGTGTCAGACTCTTACTGACTAAAACCCATACATGCTCCTTCCTCGCCCTTTATGTTCCGGGGCCGCGGTATCTCTTTCGAACAGGCCCGCAACCCCGGATAAATTATGTGCCTTAGAAACGGATGTCTCGCAGCCATGTGTCACCCCCTGTAATTCTGTCTTTAATTAATCTAATTTATTTTTTTCCCAATGGACGTTACAAATAACAATTAGTTATGTTAATTGATCTGGAGCGGAACAATTACATTGTAATTATCGGTAAATGAACTGAGACTACAATTAACTGTAAGGATTATTATGATAATTACTACAGGTGCATCTAATTTAAGTGGCGGATAATACTTAATTACTGTAATTAGTGATAAGAAAACCTTTGTTGATAAAATTCTGGAAGCTTCGGTAAATAAACAGAATCGGTGTCATCATCTACGGCCTACTTTTATCACGTTTATGGCAATTATATGAGGTAAACGCGAGTTTTATAATTACTAAAAGTATATGATTCACTGCTATAAACAAGACCAGAAAAATACCTATTTGATATTCTTCAGGATATATGCTAGCATGATACTGTTTTGAAAATAAAATACAATTAATTTGGCTCGATAAAAAGAAATCACGAACTTACCTCTAAAAATATCTTTCAAACAATAAAAAATATACTAATTAATATGCATACGATCATTCTGATTTTTTGGCAAACAATTCTACAAGCAATATATTAGCATGATACTGTTTTAGTTTTTTAATCCAATCAATAGTTTTTTTGTAAATCGATCGAAACCACTCATTTCGCGCTATTTGGCCCGCAGTGGCTGACGTAACAACCACTTTGTAGTGCAAGCTGATTAGAACTTTATTCTAACAGCATTTCAAACGAAGTTTGAACCACCACAAATAGAGTTGCTAATTTAGCTCGTCTTAGCGCCTTATGTTGGCATCAGGTTTTAATTCATCCAGATACAACTGCAGCCAGTATACTACATGTAAGTCGCGAGATAGGCCTCAGATCTTCTCAACTCAGATATTGGATAAGACGATACTCCTCTATAAGACCGGTTGTCTGAGTTCCGGGCTTCGGATTTACCCTAATGTCAGTCAATAATCTGCTTTTAAAATGCAAAAAAAAAAATATCGAAATTTCCATTTATCTTAAATCGCATTTTACAATAAAAAGAAGTGTCAGCAATTTCATCACAAACAAACAACAATAAGTTATCATTCCAGCTGCTTTTTAATTAATAATTAATATTAAAATAAGAATAACTTTAAAACAACTGGAACTTCCTCAACTATCAACTTTGACTTCCAACCACCTTATTTCCATTTAACTTTCCTTGCATATTTTCTTTCGAATAAAACTTGTAGATGGTACTTTTTTCTGCACCGCACTGTAATAATACTCGTATTTTACTTTTGCAATTTTCTGATATTTATCTTTGGTTTAGTATACCTATAGGTGTATTTACTTTCTATCTAATATTCGAATATTCGGGCCAATTAATGTAGTTTGTATTTTATTGGCGGTGCCTATGTTTGTGTAAGAGATTCAAGTTTTAACTTATTATGCATATTTATGTTTAGATTTTGACAACCTTCACTTTTACCCTTGACTTTGTATTTACACGCTATTTGGTTTCGACTAGATGCGTACCTACGAATACCTGCTTTTTCTGCTTACTCATTGTCTCAAGCAATGAAAGGCCGCATGGTGCTTTTCAACAAATTTTTGTATGGGAACATGTTATTGAGGTTTGTATCAAATGCATAGTGCCTTGCTGGCTGTTTTATATTTATATATTTTTATATTGACATGTTCTTCTGTACTTCACTTATTGTTGATGCCATGGTTTGACGCTTGTACTGAAAATTTCGCATATTATAAAAACTCTTATTTAAGTACTTGTGTTTATTATTGTTCTTGTGCAATCTATCGCTTGTTCCACGGCGCCTATTCTGCCCGCATACTCAACAATGGTTATGGGCCCAGAATAGATTAAACAAAATAGTGAAATGAACCTGGATTGACGTCGGGGAATTTCTTGTGAGTTATCTATTATAACTTAGCTAAAATGAGCACTGTACGAATTGATCCCTTATCTAAAGAAAATTACGAGAGTTGGAAATTACAAGCGGAAGCTATTCTTATTAAAAATGGTCTCTGGATGTACACTAATGGGAATAAATCTAAGCCGATAGAAGAGGCTGATTTAAGCAAATGGGAAGCAGAAGATGCTAAAGCAAAGGCTGATTTAATACTTTGCATTAGCTCAACGGAACTTCGTCATGTACGGAATTGTAAGACTTCGAGAGAAATATGGTTGCGACTAGAGTCAATTTATGCTTCTCGTGGGCCTGCTAGGAAGGCCATGTTACTAAAACGTCTACTGTTACACAAGATGGGTGATTCTGGAGATATTCGTGAAGATATTGGTGCGTTCTTTGATGCGGTAGACAAACTAGAGGCTATGGATGTAAAGATTCACGAAGATCTTTTGTCGATAATGTTATTGTATACTTTACCAGCGAGTTTTTCAAATTTTCGATGTGCTATTGAAAGCCGTGACGATTTACCAAAGCCAGAGATTCTTAAAGTGAAAATCTTGGAAGAATATGCATCGAAGAATGCGAATAATACTGAGAATGATGTACTGTATGTACGGGACAGAAAGAAAACTTTGAATAAATGGCGTGCTGATGTCAAGTCTAAAGGATCACCAGGACAGTCACAATCTAATCGTTTATCGTATAAGGAGGACAATTACGCTAACGAAAGGAGAGTATTGACCTGTTATCGTTGTAACCGTGTTGGTCATAAAGCCTCCGATTGTCGGGAAGATTATCCGAAGTCGAAACAACACTGTAATAATGTAGATGAAGGATTAATGACTTTAAATGTTTCAGGTATAGAGGAATGTAGCATTGTTGACAATTTAAAACAACAATGGGTGCTTGATTCCGGGTGCACATCCCACTTATGCAACGATGTCAATTTATTCCGTGGTACACTTGAGGAATATAACGGTAAATTAAAGTTGGCTACTAACTTGAGTGCCGAGGTTCAAGGTAAGGGATTAGTTACACTATCGGTATTAAAAGGTAACTCGGCACAACTTGTTGAGTTTAAAGATACTCTTTACGTACCAGACTTAAGGACTAATTTAATTTCGGTGGCAAGACTTACAGATAATGGCTACGATGTGAAATTCACACGTAATGTGTCCGAAATTGTCGATAAAAACGGTAAAGTTAGGCTAACTGCACACCGTAAAGGTAATTTATATTGTCTTCCAGAATGCGATTCTGTCAATGCAGTAACAGATTGTAAGACGGATCTGAAACTGTGGCATGAACGCTTGGGGCATCTCAATGCCAAAGATGTAATTAAATTGTTAGGAAAAATAGGTCATGGCGTGAACTCAAGTGAGATCAATTTAAACATTTTGCGTAGTTGCAATATTTGTGCTAGAGGCAAAATGACCATGTTACCATTTACTGAGTCAAACGGTCCGTGTAATGAAAGATTGCATATAGTATATTCCGACATAGTGGGTCCGATGAGATGCGAGTCAAAAACGGGTGCTAAATATTTTATCACTTTTATTGACGACAGTACTCGTTGGTGTGAAGTTTATTTTCTAAAGACTAAAGATAAAGCTTTAGAAGCATTTAAACTGTATAAAAATTATGTCGAAAAATATACCGGATCAAAAATAAAATACTTTCAATCAGATAATGGTGGGGAGTATGTAAATGTAGAATTCGACGAATTTTTACGTAAGGAGGGAATACAAAGACGACTGACCGTACCTCGTACTCCTCAACAAAATGGGGTCGCAGAGAAAAAGAATCGTACTCTGGTTGAGATGGCCAGATGTATGCTTCTAGATAGTGACTTGTGCATAAGTTTTTGGGCTGAAGCTATTGATACGGCGTGCTATGTTAGGAATCGCTGTCCAACTTCTGTCCTAAACGGTGATATTCCATATGAAAAATGGTGTCAAAAACGAGTGAATATTTCCTATCTGCGTAGATTTGGAGAAAGAGTATATGTTCTGGATAAAAATCCGAACCTAGGTAAATTCGACGCTCGTGGAATCGCAGGAGTATTTGTAGGATATCCAAAAACAAACAAAGGCTTTAGGGTATGGATCCCTGAGCAAAGAAAATTTGTTGTCTCCAGAGACATAAAATTTGTTGAGATGTTATCAACAGATTCAGCGACAAGATCACTTGATGAAGCAAAAGACTTCATGGAAATGATTTCTTCTAGAAGTGATATACAAACTAGTGTTGATAAAAGTCATAGTCAAAGTCAGACATCAATGGAGATTGTCTTCACTAAAGAAACAAACAGACAAGAACTTGAACTAAGTCCAAATGAAGGACCAGAAAATGTAGAAAATAGACACGATTTTGAACTAAATCCTGATCAAGGACGTGAGGTGGTATTAAAGAGAGGATCCGGTAGACCAAAAATGGTCCGCACAGGTTGCCCAGGACGACCAAAGAAGGTCTATAACTACGTCGAAGTGGAAAAAAGAAATAGAGAGCCTGAAGCAGAAGAGTATAGAGAATGCAACGAATATGAAGAGTATAGAGAATGCAACGAATATGCAGGCGTAGCTTCAGAAATATCTTTGGATGACGCTTTACGTAGTTCGGAATGCTCGGAATGGGAAGACGCAATTTTGTCCGAAATAAGAAGCCTAGTGCAGAAGGGCGCTTGGACTATTGTTAAAACACCATCACATACAAATGTCGTTGGCTGTAGATATGTATTGACTACTAAAATAAACGTCGATAAAACCGTTAAGAAAAAGGCCAGGTTAGTAGCACAAGGATTTAGTCAGCGCTTTGGAGTAGATTATGAAAAAACATTTTCGCCCGTTGCCAGATTAGAAACAATACGATTAATGATGGCAATTGCTGTAGAGATGGACTTGGAGATTCATCAAGTAGACATTAATACTGCATACTTGAATGGAAACCTCGACGAACAAATTTACATGCGTATTCCTCGCTTACTAAAGGAATGTTTGTTAAAACTTGCACATGATAATGACGAAGATTCTGTGGTAGTGGAAAACGCAAAGGAAATGCTCGAGTGCTTGGAAACTGGAGGTGATACATGTCTATTAAAGAAATCTTTATATGGATTAAAACAGGCTGGGCGACAGTGGAATATACGACTTGACAAGAAACTTAAAGCCATGGGGTTAGAACAGTCTCTTAATGAACCATGTCTTTATATGAGACGTCAAGATGGTAAATATTTATTTGTCCTTGTCTTCGTCGATGATATACTAATTATATCAGACTGTGAAGGCCGGATATGCCGATTTAAAAATGAATTGAAAAAGGAGTTTGATCTCAAAGACTACGGAAAGGTTAAATACTTTTTGGGAATTGACATACAAAAAAATGAAAATGGCATTACGTTGTCACAGGAAGGCTATGTCAAGACTATTTTGGAAAAGTTTAATTTATATGACTGCAATTCTTGCAAAACTCCTAGTGAATTGTCCGATATTTTCTCGAACGAAACCAGAAAAGAGAAAGTCGACGAAAAATTGCCATACCGCGAACTAATTGGGTCGCTTATGTATTTGTCAGTAGCAACAAGGCCTGATATTACCAATACTGTTGTTAAACTTGCTCAGTTTGTAAGTAATCCTAATTCAAGTCATTGGAAGGCAGCAAAAAGGGTTTTACGCTATCTCAAGGGCACGGCGAGTTATGGTCTGTTTTATAAGAAAACTGGTAAGCCTGTTCAAGCATACTGTGATGCGAATTGGGGTAGTTGTCCAATAGATCGGAAATCTTATTCTGGGTATTCATTTATTCTAGGAGGCGCTAGTATTTCTTGGTCTTCTAGAAAACAGAAGACAGTAGCAACTTCTAGTTGTGAGGCGGAGTATGTCAGTCTTGCGGAAGCATTGAAAGAAGGTTTATATCTTCAAAGCCTGCTAACAGAAATGAACTTACCAGGGTATGCCACTATCTTTATTAATACCGATAGTAGATCAGCGATGTTCCTTGCGCAGGACCCCGTCTTTCATGGCAGAAGCAAACACATTGATATTAAGTATCATTTTATTAGGGGCGTTTTAAAAGACAACAAAAATATAATGTTGGGACATGTACCTACGGAATCTATGCTGGCAGATGTATTGACAAAAGCACTGCCTAGCATAAAACATAACAGATGTATGGACGGTTTAGGTCTTGTAAACCTTGCCAATCCATAATTTTATTTCTTTGCTGACGAGTTAACTTTCGTTTAGTTTTTTCTTGTATCATTTATGTGCTTAAGAGTAGGTACTTATGCATATTTATTTTATTTGTTATGTTGTGTTGATTAACTTATGAAAAGCAGTAACCTTTGCATTTGAGAGGGCGTATTGAGGTTTGTATCAAATGCATAGTGCCTTGCTGGCTGTTTTATATTTATATATTTTTATATTGACATGTTCTTCTGTACTTCACTTATTGTTGATGCCATGGTTTGACGCTTGTACTGAAAATTTCGCATATTATAAAAACTCTTATTTAAGTACTTGTGTTTATTATTGTTCTTGTGCAATCTATCGCTTGTTCCACGGCGCCTATTCTGCCCGCATACTCAACACATGTCACATGTTCACCGCGAAGATAACAGCCTGATTATCTAAGCACAGCTGTCACTGTGACATGTTCCCATACAAAAATATGTTTTAAACAGCTGTTTTTAGATAATCAGGCCGTCATCTTTTTGGTGAACCTTGGTCCGTCAGTTAGAGTAATGGAAAAGTATTTTTTGTAAATCAATGAATTGGTTGGGGTTCGTGACGTCAGAACTCGCCAAAAATTATATTATGGCGTGACGTATAATTTAAAAAGCGTCGTATCATCGTAAACTTTGCTTTATGTACCAAAAGAAAAAATACGGGTCAAATATTTATTCATAATCTTAGTGACGGACTAATTATTATTTATGTGTATTAGTTCCATGGAATTAGAGTTTTTTTTTTTTTTTTTACTAGTGCCATAACCAGTATTAACTGGGTTGTGGAGGTCAGATGGGCAGTCGCTCCATGTAAAATACTGGTATTCAGCTGCATCCGGTTAGAGGAAGCCGACCTCAATGTAGTTGGGAAAAAAGCTAGGCAGATGATAGTTCGATTGACTTTTATAATGGAAGGGTCAATAACTGCACCCAAACAGTGTAATGTTGAAACGAAAATAATTAAGCGCAATACAGGAACTAATAGACGGCACTGAAGGCGCCAAACTCAGCGCCTATACATATAATGATTTGACCTATGACCTTTTCACGAAGCCGCAAGGCACTTGTTCTCCTTGTCATTGCGATCATTTATTTTTATTCTACACCATACCTGGGAACCTTCTAGTTTCGGAGATGTGGGGGTTCAAAGTTACAACTTTTTGACAAGATTTTTAGTAAATACAAGTTTTTTCTGTAAGATTTTAACACCTCCACGACCCCTGTACTATTAAATCCATCCATCAGCACAATGTTTTAAGTGCGTAACATCGAATTCTACCACAAAACGTGATAAATAACCTCAAAAAAAATGTTTCCCAGCAAAACTTTTTGCGTAAAGTTATTTAGTTTGATGTTCAGAATGCTTGGTTAACGGCTTTGTGATGAGGTGGTTTACACCCTGTAGATTGCTATCGACTGCTAAGAACAACTAAACCATTAACTTATTGGGCACAAAGTCAGTTAACAACTAGAAGCTTGTTACCCACTGATAACAAACCACCATAATAATATAAAGATACTGAAACTGTTACATTTGGAACTAGTAACCAATACTAGTTCCTCAATCGCCAGTTACTCTACAGACTCGTTCTCCGTAATCGAGTTACTAGAGGCACCCCTAAAGTGATTACCGGAACCAAGTAACAGGGTTCCGTGAGCCTAACGACTTCGGAAATAGGCGGAATTGATTTACTTTACCTCACTCTAGAGTGTAGGTACACCTTTGCCTACATCTTCCGGATTTACAGACGTTATACCGTAGAGTGATTTCAGTGGATAGAGAGAGAGAATAATGTTGCATACTAAGTAAAGCCCACGCCACGAAAAGCTATTATTTTTATAAAAATAATTTTGACCAAAATACGTAGCGATAATCAACTCAAATTCACGTTCAAATCACGTTTAAGGAGAAACTAACGAGCAATTGCACTTGTTCGGTTTATATTTTGGCGATTTAAAGCGCTGTCGTCTAATGTTTTGTGGTACTGGAACAAATCTGACATCATCGAACGTGAACATTTGGGCCGCTATTTTGAAGTAAGATCACGCTGACGCTGTCATTTTTTAATTTGATCCAAAGGTTGCGAATCCGAATATATGTTTACAAAATTTATAGCATCTCGTGGCGGGGACTATATTGAACCTAATTGGTTTTTATTGCGTATTTTTGATGACCTAGATCATCTTAACACTTACAGTCAATAACAACCCCTTCAAATGCAATACCAATACCGCCTACAATGCCGAACTAATTGATTAAAAAATATCTATAGAACTGAAAAATACACAGAAGCTAAAGTGTTGCCATACAACGTGGCAACACGGCCAGTCTCTTGGGCACATTATCAGCTCACAGTGTTGAGGAGTTTTTCGATGCCCTTTTATAGTTTGTGTTACTTTATTTATTTTAGTTTATTTCATCTGCCTAGACTTTTCCCAACTATGGTAGGGTCGGCTTCCAGTCTAACACCGGATGCAGCTGAATACCAGTATTTTATATGCGACTAGCCTATCTGACCTCTACAAACCAGTTTATACTGGGTAATATGATACCACTTGGTAAGACTGGTAAATAAAATATTCAGTTTGCAACCAGCGTTCCATATAGGTACTGTTTATGTGTTTGGAAAACAACTTATTTTATAAACACTCACTTTAAAAACTGTAATTTGGCAAATGCTTCTCTTTACATTTTTTTCCAACATTTAAAAACTAAATTAAAAAAGAACATCCTTCCTATATCAAATTTTGTAAATTAGGGATAAAATCGTGTCAAAATCTATTGTACAGTTTATGAAACTTCGTGCTTTATACCAAAGCTTAAGTATGTAGCCTGATCCAAAAATAATAACAACTTGAAAACCTCGTCTCACAGTAATAACTTTATTTTAGGTCATAAAATTTAGTTAACGCAGGCATGAAATTACAGATCTGATATATTACTATGACTTGCTGAAATGTCTTCTGATTTTATACAAGGTATTAATATGAAAATTTTGATCAAGCACCTACCTATTTATAGTACAGATATATGTGATTACTTTCTAGAACGAGATTTTAAAGTAAAGCATAAATTAATAAGAAGAGTGGGCAGAGCTGTACGTCATATAGCACGCCCAGACAAGAATAAAACGTGGAGTCCCTCCGCGCGGAAGAAGTGGATCTTCGCAATGTGTTCCCCCTCCCCACGAGCGTTGAACGTTTAACGCAACAGTGGTTTCATACCCCTCTATGGTAGCGTTAAACGTTTAACGCAACCTTGTTGGAAGTAGCATTAGAAGTTTCACTTCAAAAATGTTTATTGTTATTGCGTCAGCTATGTTTAAGCCCTTTGTAATACTGTGCTACTGAGCCCCTTCTGCAAGTTCTTTCCATGTTTGCCGATAGTATAGTTTGAAGTATGGATGAGAGCAGCGGTGGCCCAGTGGTGGCCCCGACTTACGAACAGTATGTCGTGGGTTCGAACTCAGACAGGCGCATTACTTTGTGTAATTTATTTCATCACCGCTGCTCTCAAAACGGTGAAGGAAAACATCGTGAGGAAACCGGCATGTCCTAGAACCAAAAAAAATCGAAGACATGTGACATCTACCAATCCGCACTGGGCCCGCGTGGTAGATTATCCACTATGCACGACAAAATTTTGACACATGACACATCAGCTGAATCGGCGGGGTGATACGAATTTGTCAAAAATTTACAGAATTTTCGTGAACTTTCAGCATTCGATTTTTTTATGAAAAATATGTCTAGGAAGCTGTTTCATACGATACTTTTGTGGTAAATATCTCCAGAAACGTGTTTAGGTCGGTAAAACGGCGTCATTGTATTGCCAAATATTAATAAAACACATATTACTGCACCCTTCCAAAAACTAGGTAACGTAGATGCGCTGAAAATAATGTACATATGCAAGCTTCTCGTTTGCTAAACAAACTGGAAAAAGCTAAATAAAAACAGTAACTTTCTATCTGCGTTCTTATTTTTGCCCTTATTCATACATCATTTCATAAAAAAATACGATCAAAGTCTTGACAAATATTACTAAAAAAAACAATGTTGCAACCAACTTATCACATGACATGTCACTTTGTAGTGCTGACCGTAACGTAAACCCGGATTTCATCATAACGATTAAAATGTTGCATTCAGCCTAATCGATACTCGCAATAAAATTAAGTTTGGAAAAAAGTTTTGAGACACAATGAAAACTCCTTGGTATAATTTCAAATAATTATATTTAAATTCTGAAATGAATCCTTTTATACTACTTTTTTAATAATATCATGTAGAATAGTAATTATTCGTTGCTTTTGGTTGACTTATTAATAGTTAATAAACACAGAACTCTCTAAACTCTAAACAAATAACGAAATTTTTGCTTCAAGTCAACATTTTAATGATAATCTTTCCTTTAAAAACTTATGGGTTGGAGAATTTGGAGAAACGCCGTTGCCGAACTAGCACCGTGTGGCAAAATATGAGGTCTCACAGTTTAAGCAAAGACAAAATCTGAAACTAAATTATTAATATTTTCAACCGTACGAACGGACAACCTCTTGCTAAATTCGCGTCGAATTTTTAAATTCAAAATTTAAATTAAGAATGTAATTGTAATCATTTATGGTGATTTGGTTTTGTTATGTCTGAAGGTTGGATATGATGCGCCAAGGATCGGAAAAATTGAATGATATACAAATATTACGGATTCTAAAACCAAGCTTATCTAAGTATCCAAAATCAAATAGAAATTCATAATCTACCTTGCCTTTTCCCATCTTTTATGGGGTCGACTTCCAGTCTAACTGAAAACCAGTATTTTACATGGAGCGACTGCCTATCTGACCTCCACAACCCAGTTGGTACTGGGTGACGATACGATACCCCTTAGTACGAGACTGGTTGTCTAACATATCGCTGACTACCTGTTACGACTTTCAAAGAACTACAAATGACAGCCGGGACCAACTGCTTAACGTGCTTTCAGAGGCACGGAGGAAACTCGGTATGTAATGGGTCACCCATCCACAGACCAACCTAGGCAAGCAAGGCGTCCTAAACGTCGACCCCAGCGGCCGCTGTTATTTAACAACGAGCTCCTCCCCTCGGCCTCTCTTTCAAAATTAAATGAAAATTGACGATTAAAATTATTGTTCGTAAAAGGCGAGAAATAAATAAAATTAAAATGTCTTGGGAAGGCCTTTGCCCACCAATGCGATAGAAAAGGGTGTTAAAAAAAGTATTTGAAAATAAAATGGTGTATCCTAATAACTAATCCAACCGAACACAGTAAAATAATCATACTATTCCCCATTTTGTTTACAAAATACAATTATCATGGTAGGAACCAAACCAATTTTCACCACACCTAAAAAATCAGTACCAAGATCCCTGGCATAGAGTATAATTATTATAACCTTTCATACCAGGCGCACTGACAACCAACGAAAAGAAAATCACAATAAATTACCTACATTGAAGTAAAATGTAATTTTGAACAGCGAGTGCATTCTTAGTTTAAATTTTGGTAAGGAAAAAAAATCGGCGCGAATTTAGCCTTTGGTCAATCTGTGCTGTTTATTGTTGGGTTGGTACAATGTACGAAAAACTATTAAGATTTCCTAACTAAAGCTTTTTAACAATGTTATAATATATTTAAACAAAATTGTTTTACTTTCCATCTATCGATTTGCTTAATTCCGTAAATAAATTACTCGAGTTAATCGAACTTTACAAAAAAGAATCGATTTGAATAATCGCTTTCACACATCACAAATAGAAAAAAAAAAAAAAAAATGGATGTCCATTTTCGAATACAAAATTACGTAGTGGTAATGAATATTACGTGTTATTGGTCCTATATTAGTAAATTACGCTAAGATCGGGGTATTCTCATGTTGTTTATAATATTTGAATTGATATTTGTCTTATCTGTTGTCGAATCTAAATGTGTCTGTGTGTTAAAATGTGAAAAATAAAATGTAAACAACAAGATTGGCGCGAAACTTTGACTTTGTATATAAAAATATATCATTACCACTGCTTATTAAAATTGAACTATGGATGAATTCGTCACATAATTAAATGACGAGTTATTATTTCTCAACATAATGGAGCTTGGATGCCCAAAAACCCCAATTTTTATGATTTTTAGCGTCGGCTAGCACTGCCGGCAAAATGGCGATGAACGTATTTACGCATTTGGATTTTATTAGGGTAAATTAAGAATGTTGCGCGCTAAATACAGAAGTTAGAATGGCTCTAACATATCGACGCTTGAAAGGCAAAATTTACCAAGCGACATATTTGCAACTTTACACCAGAGCAGTCAAAAGTTTTTTTTTTTGGAAAAAAAATC
The DNA here is from genome assembly GCA_916618015.1 of Xestia c-nigrum. NCBI lineage: Eukaryota > Metazoa > Arthropoda > Insecta > Lepidoptera > Noctuidae > Xestia > Xestia c-nigrum. Next base: position 2,018,339 of record OU745245.1, on the reverse strand, counting down.
GTTAAAAATCGCCTATTAGTCATAACTACTTGATTCCAACGAATTTCAAATCTAGTTTAAAGCCTTAGTAAACTGGCATTTAAAGATTATGAATTTTCTCAAAATATTTCGAGATAGTGTCGGTAAGTAAAAATTTCATCAAAATCACAAACAGGTAAAAATTACTTACCGACAACCAAATTTGGTTGTAAAACAAGTGAAATTAACTAAACTACATTAATTTGTAATTGTATTTGAAGCAGAATGACACATCCAGAAGTAACGAATGTTTGAAATATAGATAAAATGATCTAAATGGAAAATAATAAACTTCGCTGCCAGCCAATTTAAACCATAGTACAAATTTAATAAGGTTGGTGTAGGATTTTTTTAAACAAGTAACAATGAATTAAGGTTTTAGCACACAAAATCAAAGCCACATTTTGATGAGGGGCGAATTACTAATTCGTTCTTCATCAAAATGGGGCTTTGATTTTGGGGTATTTTGAGTGGTGGAGTAGGCTCTAATAATTAGAGCATAATTGCACCCCCCAAAATAGACTAGCATGGTGGAGTATGCTCTAATAATTAGACCATACTGCACCATCCTCGTCTGGTACGTGTTGGTGGCTTAGGTTCAGATTTTAGGTCAGAAACTAATCCCTTTGTTTAAGACGTTTATAACTCTATCTATATTATGAGTATTGCAGTTAAATCTTTCGCAGCGGTGATAGCTAATCTTATTAATAATGTGGGCTGAGGTTGAATACATAGGAGAGTTTAAATCTCCTGTATGTAACAGTAAACTAAAATAAATAAGGCATTTTATATTATGGGTAGGTATTTATTAATAAATTCAAAATCAGTACAAGTAGGTAGGCAGTAAATTCAAAATCAGTACAGGCAGGTTGGTTGGATAAAATACTATTTCAACTAAGTGGTTACAAAAAAATATAGATTTCTGGGTTTCCAGAAACCCATAATTTTTGTCGATTTAAATTTAGTATAAATAAGAAATGAATAAATAGGTATATCTATACATTTTTTATTTACACCTTTAAATCAACCCATTTACATCAATTGTGTAAGTTTCAGGGCAGTGTTTTCCAGCAGTCTTACATTGTTATTACTTAGAACTAAAATACTAATAACAGTTTTCTTTTTCAGAGACTCTTTTCAAGGAACATAATAAATCACATAATATCAAATCAAAAAATATTCTAAAATTACAACAAGATAAAATTTTAACAACAAATAATGTAATGGCACATAAGAAATATTAATACTATGTACTTTCTTATCACAATTAAATATTTATTATCTAATTTGAACTAAGTTCAAAAGAAGAATTAACGAGCGAGGTAGATACGAACGACTACGAACTTAATTATTATAAATTGAGATCAATCTAACGACTTTAAAAATTACAAATACTTAGGTTTACTTTAATTTGCATAGTTAGTCCTTAACTTAACAAGGAAAGGATAAAAAAAACATATCAAAATATCCCAATGAACGTATCACAAAAAATATTAAAAATAAAATATTAAAAATCGATGTCTGATTCAGGCAAAGCATGTTTGCGGAGTCAGAAAAAGGCATCTCAGTGAATTTTCTTTGGAATTTAGCAGGAATAATTTTGTCATTACAAAGTATAACAAGGTCATTATATTTTGCCTTTGCTATCGGCAGACGTGAATGGTAACACGACATAAGAGGTACCCTAGTCTTAGTTTGGATTTCAACAACGCTCGACTTAGCAGATTTGTCCATGGAATACTTGACGGAAATATTTGAAAGATTACTATTTTTGAATGTTGCTATTCTGAATTTACTAATTTTGCCCGTAAGATTACCTTTGAAGTACTTTTCAGAAATATAATCCCACCTATAAAAATCTTCAAAGGTTTGTTTTTCAACCTCGTAGGGAAATGGGTCTTTTCGAGCTGTGGTGAAAACAGCCATTGATATACCATTGAGATGGTGCATAAATAATACTCTTATGTAGATTACCTTCAATTACAGCATGAACACTATCCACCGGCATATACGGTACGGACCAGTCAGTAAATAATTTATCTGAATGTTTTCAAATTTTTTACATTCCCGTAATGTCGAGTGTATCATTGCCAGCACCGTCCGATTCCGGTTTTGCCCAGGGCAGCCAGTCACAATACAAAAGTTTTTTGTGTCCGTTCCTTTCTCAAATTTATTTTTCTCTGTCTCAAGCCCTTTTCTCCAACTATTTCTTCATTCATGTCATCCAAACTTGCATTCTGCTTTTTAGATCTTTTTTTAGACGTTTGAGATTTCTTCTTATTTGCTGTTTTTAGAACTTCACCTTCATTGGAAGAAGAAGTAGATCTTAACCATTCATTCGAAGTTTCACCTTCATCACAATTGATGAAGGTTGAGTAATCTTCATCTGATAAATAATCGATGTACATTTTATCAGTTTTGCACTCACGTTTACGACCTTTTTGAGGCTTTATAAATTTAGATCCACCAGATCGAGAGCATCCCACTATGGTAGAGTTTGTAGAATTGGCCCTTACTTGTTGGGTGTTGCTCGCAGAGGGCGTTTCCGGTATAACCAATTCAACCTCAATATTTGTAAGTTCTTTTAAATCTGGTTCTTTTTCTGGTATGCCAATTTGAACTACAGAATAATCATCTAATGGGAGTATACTCTGTTCCTCAGACAGATGTGCGGGAACAAATTCTAAGGTTGGCCCTGACGGGCCACTAACACTGTCATCCATCAATGCTTCATTATAGTTGTGGTGCAGTTGATCATCATTTCTTTGGCCAGCCATCTCCATGTTATTGCCAGCAGTTAGAGTCTCAGAAGTACTTGCATAGGACGACATTGAAGAGCCTTCATCTATAAGTGTCTCATCCTGAAAATAAAATAGTAAATGTGTTTAGTACGTCTGTCACTACAAAAAAAAAAAAAAAAAAAAAAAATGTTTCTCTTGCTCTACATACTTTTAAGTTAGTTTGCTAGAGCATTAACCTAAGTGTTATAAATTTTCTTGTAACGTGATATACTTACAATAGCGTAAAAACATATTTATATCAAACGTGAGTGGTATTAAAACACCTGTTTATGTGTATGTTTTAATAATTAAAAACTTACCGGTTCATTAAACAGAAGTCTTTTGCGAACTTGTTCCAATGGTTGCAGATTTTTGTCTTCGAAAGTGCGAGTATATTCCCGATGTCTTGGCACCTAGAAATTATATTTATTATCTCTGATAATTACAATTGAAGAATAAATGATTTAGTATTTATCTAAACAGGTACATTACCAAGGTCATATCCCTGCTATCCATACCCGCGTTTGACACAGCTGGCTTTATTATATTATGAATTCGCTTATTGCGATTCATTATGTACCTAAAACAATAAATATAGGTAAATCACTTTATCAAATGCGTGTTAAATAAACAAAGAACACTATTATAAAAACTTTAACTTAAACACTTACCGAGGGAGATACGCGACGTCCTTAGTGCAATGCGCGTGACCACGCGGTTTATCTAAACGACGGTTCGATGAAGACTAATCAATATTTCTTTACCAACAGACCTTCAAAATCAACTTTACAACTTAACTATGCGACAAAATAAAGTAATTTCAATAGGGGTAAGGTCATTTTTATACAAATTTCGTATCAGAAATAGTTATCCAACTAACAAAAAAAGTAGGTAAAACGGCAGGTAAAATATTACCTAACGACAAAATATATCGTTTTTAGGCAGGTAAAATTTTACCAAATGACAAAATATATTATTTTTAGGCAGGTAAAATACTACTGTATTACGTTTTCAATCACATTGCATTTAGAAAAAAAATACTAAATGAAAATAAGTCCATAATTAAGTTGTGTTAAAAAGTCTTAAATGAAAAATAAACAAAAATTAAATCAGGTAAACAATCTTAAGCAATAGTCATACCCTAGTTACCGTAAGGCAAAAAATACTAAATGTTTAAACACATTAATACGAATCAAGGCAAAAATTACTAAATTCCAAACGTTAAAATACCGAATCGACCAAGTGAAAGTTATTCAAAAATCGGTAAAATTTTAGTCGCTTAAGGCGCCGAAAACTCTGTGCAAGTGATTTTTTTCAAGTTACCAAGCGACAACAAAAGTCTTCCTAGCGGTATGAGAGTAGGACCAATCGACGCATATTTTTTTTCTGATTTCAATGATATATATAACTCAATATCGCCCAATATGTCGCTTGGTAAACTTTGCCTTTCAAGCGTCGATATGATATTTTTCTCCAACTCTCTTAATTAACGCACACTCATAGTCTTTCATAATCAGAACATTAAATATTTACATAAAAAAAAAGGATGTCGTATGACTTAACCGCCGGCCCCATTCGGGGCCAGTACCGAGCCAGCGTAGGTTTCAGTGCCCGGCCCCGAATGGGGCCCGTACCGAACTTTATGGTTATAGCCCATTCCCTCTCATTGAGAGGAGGCCTGTGTCCCAGCAGTGGGAACATTATAGGCTGATGATGATGATGATGATGATGATGATGATAGTTTGAAAGCAATCGTGTAATCTATCAAACTGATTTATCAACTGATACCACAACATTGTAGTATGGGCAATAGCATGTATTATGTTCATGTTCATACTGTTTAAGGGCCCGACTAAGTTACCGGCCGATTGAAAGTTTGCAGTCTGCTATAAGTACTGATTTTTATCCTATGTTTATTCGATAATATAAGTACTTTAAATAATAAAACCTTACCTTTCGAATAGACTAGGACTAAGACGGCGGTAAATCTCAAAGAATTAGCTAATGGGAGCAAAAAATATACGAGTGCACTGTGTATTCTTTACTCTAACAGTCCGAGACGACCGGGGAATAACATTGGTATAATGGGAACCCCACATGCACATTAAACCCGCATCCATAACCATAAAATATTAAACTTACATACCCTCACCCTATACTTTACGGGAGCATATTAGAACATTCATCACGATGATAAAACCTTCCCAGTTAGATTGAACGATCACTCCCTTGAGGAGTAACATTGTAAGGAGGTACGAAGGAACATGAAGTGGTTTCCTGTTTGGGTAATGGCAATATTCATCATTCTTATGTTTTGTTTTGGTAATAGGGTTTGAGTATGTTCTTCCTTACAAGTTTCTGAAACAAAAGTACTTTTGTTTTGTTTTTAAAGAAATCATAGAACAATATTCGTTTGTAATACCCGAAGATCGATAGAGGTTGATTCAATAGTATCCATATTTCGTCAGGTTCAGGCAAACCAGAACATCAACAGAGAAGATGATGCGTAGGAAGACCCATAGGTGGTATATCCCACTAGGTGAACCGATGACCCGGCGAAGGTTGCAGGGATCCGCTGGATGCGAGTTGCACAGGATCGATCAATGTGGCGACCATTGGGGGAGGCCGTTCAAAAGAGATTCCGCGGCCCCGGAACATAAAGGGCGAGGAAGGAAGATGGATGGGTTGTTGTCAGTAAAAGTCTGACACTCCCTCCTGCTCCGCCCAGAGTGGGAGAAGTTGTGATGATTTTCCATCCTACAAAAAAAAAAGTGGGGGAGGCCAATGTCCAGCAGCGGACTTCTTTCGGCTGAAATGATGATGATGATGTGATGAGACTAGAAGCGTTAAAGTAACTATTTTTAGATTTTCGTTTGATCCCGAATTTATCTCCCATAGAATAGAGAGGATCCTCAGACGGGTGCTGTGTCTCGTAAGATACTGGCCGACAATAATGATAAATCGCAGTTCATAATTTAATGTTAGTTCTTCCTTTGTGGCAAAGATGGACTGTGATTTATTTTGTAGTACTTTTTTTGTACTGTCCACTACAGCAACAGCAATAACATATTTATTAAAATTGACTAATGAGGGATTTTCTTTTTTAACTCTTTCCTAGTCGCTGGATAGATGGCGTTGATCTGAATACGTTACTGCAAGGTAAAGAACGACACGTTACTGATTATTGTTGTATTAATAATTGGCATTGACATTTTTATTTGTATTTTTTGTTCCTTTTACTTTATTTAATTTGACATCTTATCTAATTTTGACTTGATCTTTAATTATTTGTGATTGAAGTTTTGAATTATTAAATTTAATGTTTTTTTTTTAAATAGACTATTTTTTGTATGATGATCCTGATCCTTTGATATTTGGTATTTTGTATGCCTTTTGGCGGGACACAGCTCGGATCTTATTTATTATAACATCTTCTGTATGTACCCTGTGTTCATATAAATGAATTTGAACATAATTTCACTTGGACCATTAGGGTTATATTCGAAAGCTTATGCAAACAAAAGTGTCGACGACGAGCGTATGTGAAGTGTGTTTTTTCAAGCGTTTTGGCTTTGGCACGTAGTATGTTTAAAAAATTAAAGATTTTGTTGCCATCTCTAATATCAATTTGTGACCCTATTCTGTGGCTCTTCAATTAACCGAATGCTGAAACCTGGCTTCTAGTGGCTTCAATACCAGACACCGCTATTCCCTTTGGACTAGAATAGCTAATACTAACTATATGTGAATAAACGCGGGAAATTCTAAATACATAGTGCAAACACAATACGAAGTACCTAACATTAAGATTTTGCAAAAGTATAATTGTGCCATCTTTGTATGGGCCTATAGTCAGTTTAATTGGTAGTGTGTTTAATAGTTTTTTTTTCCTGCAGTAAAACAGGAAATAGCTGGTATTATTAATAATAATAATAACGTTTATTTCGGGCTACGCCCATAGTGTTAGTAACAATGGTCTTAAAAACTAGTGTTAGTAGACATACACACACACAAAACGGTTTAATTATATACAGTGGAGTTTCATCCAATGTCGCAGCATTGGAGACTCCCATATATCTGCAAAAACACTCAAAATACTGTTGGTACTGCCACGGAGACGAGCGAGCAGGGAAGCGCTTCTCTTACGCATTATGGCCGCAAAACCATCAATATGCCATCCCGGAATCATTGTTGACGCGCTACATCGCCATGGCAGCCTCAAAAGTATCCTGAGTGCGTTATTGTACTGGACCCGAAGATCGCTGTATGCACGCAAACTATAACTAGTCCACAGGCTGCACGTGCAAAATGACGAACAGAAAGCCTTAAAAAGTGTCATACGGTTTTATTTAAAAAAGCGTCTTTCTGTAACCTCTACGTAAGTTCACAGTCTTTATCCGCTGTTCGTTTGAATCAATCAAACTTCTTACCTTTTGCTTCACGCGACGTCACTGTACCCACTACCGAGCCAGATTCGGGTAACTCATACGCCTGATGATTTTGGCCTAATTAGTACCTACATACTTCTGATAACTAATAAACTTCTGGTAAACCTGGATATCTCTAAAGTACTGATATTTAGCTCCCAGGGGTAATAAACGAACGCGTAGTGTTGGCAAGCGAATATAGTCCCGGATTTAGCAAGTCCCGGTTATTAGGGATTTTGGAACACCCGGCATTTTCATAATGCTTTGAATTTGTTTTTTTTTTGTTCGTTGACGCTTCTCGGCGACAAAATGTAGCGTTTTGGATTCCTAATTAAAGTAGGGAAGCAGAGCAAAATGGGAAGATATTTTGGTACATGGCAGTCATTTTGTACTCTCAATGTTTGGAAGTTAATTAATTGCTTAGCTTTTAAATTCAAAATTTCATCATCATCATCATCATCTCAGCCGAAAGACGTCCACTGCTGGACATAGGCCTCCCCCAAGTGTCACCACATTGACCGGTCCCTTGCTACTCTGCCGTCATAACAAAGAAGGCCGTAACTGACAATTTTGTCAAAAATGAGTTATAACCATATTTGGAATCAGCAAAGAAAATACTGCTGAAGCTGTAACTCGTATCAGATCAAAGATAGCATAAGAATTTTAGCCTTAACTACGACATAAATTATGGTTTTTGAATCTGAAAAGCCTTAATAACACAATAACTTTTATTTTACAATTTTTTGTTAGTATTTTCGTAATTCTAGTCTGGAAGGCCGCAATTAACAATTAAATATTATTAACCTTTAAATATTAAATAAATTTACTACTAGAAAAAGCCCTAACTACGCAATAAGGGCTTTTTACATAAGTATTTTGAAGGAACGCTTCCTCATTCGGAAGCCATGCCAAGCCAAGCTAGGCCCTAATTACATTCTACGCAATTACGCCCTTTCAGATAAGTATTTCACAAATTATTATTATTTTTTGCTAAGACAAAAGGGCAAAAATAAAATAAAATGAATACGCATGTATGATTTTAAATAAAATATGGTTCAACATAAAGCCTACATTTTTTGACGTTTTATAAAATAAGCATCACTAACTAAAACCATTCAGTAAATCACGGGCCTCAGTTTTAGATAAAACGTCAATTATCTCAGAATCAACGTTGACGTACTTACGGCCTTCTCTCTAATGACGGCAGTACTCGCATCCACCAGATTCCCGCAACCTTCACCAGGTCATCGGTCCACCTAGTGGGAGGTCTATCAACGCATCGTCTTCCGGTTCGCGGTCGCCACTCCAGAACTTTTCGGCCCCATCGGCCATCCGTTCTGCGAGCAATGTGCCCTGCCCACTGCCACTTAAGTTTAGAAATTCTTCGGGCTACGTCGGTGACCTTGGTTCTCTTGCGGATGTCTTCATTTCTGATTCTTCCTCTCCATTGCCCTTTGGGTGACTTTAAGCCTTTTGATAAGGCCCATTGTGAGCGACCACGTTTCGGTCCCGTATGTAATTCAAAACTTCCACGGAACTAATGAAAAGCGTTATTTTCGTCACTTATCGATTAAAATCTCGTTCTCTACAACACATGGTACATAAGCATAATCTAAACTTTAGACTCAAAAAAAAAATACTTTTGCCTCTGCTAGGTTCAATAATTAGGTTCGGATGAGCTTGCATTCTGTGCAAAAAACTTCTTTGTTAAAGAGTATGAATAATATTTTAATCTTTCGCGGATCGTAGTCGAGGCTCCTGCGGACCACCAGTGGTCTGCGGACCACAGGTTGGGAACCAGTGATCTAAAGCAATCATCTGCCTAGCTTTTCCCAAACTGGTGGGGTCGGCTTCCAGTCTAACTGGATGCAGCTGTATGCCAGTATTTTACATGGAGCGACTGCCTATCTGACCTCCATAACCCAGTTAGTACAGAGCCAACTTTCGGGCCACTGAATGGCAATAAAGAATTATGCGCACTGTACCTGATAATACCCATTTTTACTAACACTAAAAATCGAACTTTTACTAACACTAGGTATTATTACCATTTTTAATAACACTAAAAATCATTTATATGTGATACTTAAATATGATTGGATATGGCACGTTTTTCGAGGTATTCCTCAGAGCGCACCTATTTCTAAGCGCAACTAAATCATTTCCCGAAGCGCAACCATTAGTTGCGCTCAAAAATTTAACTGTCGCCTATCGGCACGAAGCGGTCAAAATTAATCAGTGTCCTTTTGTTTAGACACAAAAATTGTATTTCGTTCGTGTCGTATAGAAGACATCGAGCCAAGTTTTACGCTAGCGACTATTTGCTATATTATACTTCAACATATAGCCAACAACAATCTATACGTCTAGCAATGTTTACAAACAAAACCCAATCAAATAAAACGACTAATATACTGACACAATAAACTCTGAACATTACATAACAGGGAACAATAAAAACATTATTTTTACTACGACAGTATGTACGAAAAACATGTTTTACTATGCACGCTAAAGGGCTATAAATTGTTGAAGGGCTGAGGATGTTCAGGGAGATTCTCTGGGGGAATAAGCAGAGATGACACACTTCGTTCCTTTTACTGATCAAATATTTAGTTTATAGGGACATAACGATATGTTGGTGTTTGATTTTATAATAAAACTAGCTGTCCGGCGCAACTTCGTCTGCGTCTCATAAATTGAAATGTAAGCTATCCTATCTTTCAAGTTGGGTCAAACTGCACACGGTGTACAAATTTTATTGAAATCGGTTAAGTAGTTTAGGAGTCCATTGAGGACAAACATTGTGACACGAGATTTATATATATTAAGATAACGTTTACTTCGAACAAGCATTTTACAAGGTAAGTAAAAGGAAAAGAAACTTGTTAAATATTACTTTGATTACTAGCAGATACCACTCTATCTATTAAAGAAAACAGCATGAAAAATGGTGCATGGTTTATCTCGAACAGACAGACAGAGGCGGCGGAGAGAAAAAAAAATGTTTTATAATATGTAGTGATTATTTATTTGGCTATGGCCTCAATAATAGGGGATGTAATGCCGTCTCAAAGTGTTTTATTTTCCGACCTGTTTCAAACTCGAATTAAACCTTATTTCAATTAAAATAAAGATTACATTATTTTAACGAAGATAGCACTTTCACAGATTCAGATAAAGTAAACTCGTGTTACACTGTACAATCTTTATAGCTGATCTAGACAGCCATTGCTGCGTAAAATCTTAAAGTCTGTAAAACAAATCCGTCCCAAAATCTTTCGTTTTCTTTTGAGTTTATAGGAAGCAGAATAACTTAAATGCATCGCATTAATACTCGTACAATCAGCATGTAACGTTCAAAACTTAAATGAGGCAAATGATGGGACAATTCCGGTCACTTATACATGTCACCGAAAAATTGTCAAACACGTTATATTACAATATAACGTGTTTCTCTCTAGCGCTATTGTAATCTCTCGAATTATTGTCAACTGAACATACGGAAGTATCTCTGCCCCCATAATCGGGACTTGGGGCACCCCCCCGTTAGGTTAGTTAGGTTCCTTTAAACCCTGCACTTGGAAATAAGGGCTTGCGAAGCGGGGCTCCGTCGACTACGCTTTTTAGGTGAATATGAAGTTAGTGTTTTAAGGTTAGGTTATAATAATCGGTATTTCTCAGGAATGGTACAATATCTTTTCATGAGAGTTGTACCACTGGGCAAGAGGGACCCCTCCTTCCCTCCATACCGCGTGAATTGACTACCATCGCATGCATTTCACGAAAAATAATGCGTTTTGTTGTAAGCAGTAATATGTTCATTTGACAATATTTCGAGATTTAGCGAGAATATCGCTAGAGATATTACAATATAACGTATTTGACAATTTTACGGTGACATACATACTGGTCGGAAAAATCTCAGAGTCATTGATTTGAGAAGGAGAAGAAAGTAATCTTTCCATTGCTGGAACACACATGTTTCCTCTTTGTGAGCTTGATTGGTGGTTGATGAACGTATCCTTGAACGTTTAGTTCTAGGGCATGCCAACACAGTAACGTTATTGCAACGATAATCAATGAGGTTGCCAAGGTTGTCAGTTGGAAGAAACCCATTGCAACCTTTTTGTAAGGAAGTCTTTATGTAGGTCCCTTGTATTTTGAGAATGCTGCACTATAATAACAATGAGGTACTGTAAAATTCATCATCGTCATCATCATCTGTCTACCTATTCCCGACTATGTTGGGGTTGGCATCCAGTCTAAATGGACGCCAATACCAGTATTTTAAATGGAGAGTCTGCCTATCTGACTTCCTCAACCCAGTTAGTACCGGGTAATACGATACCCCTTGGTATGGCTGGTTCTTTCATGCTACTGACTAGATTAACTGCAATGGAATGTTTATAATCTTCTGTACTATCCACAGAACAGATGAAGAGGTTAGAAGGGCCTTGTAAACGGGGCTCATATAAGTGAACGCTCATATGTCAATCGACCAACAGTCGCGCTCTTATTGTGTGCGTGTGTGAGTGCACGTCAAGCACAGTTCTTGCGTTAGTGTGACAATCAATAGCAAGCTCGCGATCTAAGTGTGAGTAGTTTATTTTGTGTGCGTAATGCACGTACGTATGGGTCTCTTTCTTGTAGTGGGAGACAAACGGCAACACGCGTTATAATAATTATAAATCAGGAACGATTTCCTTTCTAACCACTTTTATCTGGTCTGAGATAATATCCATCAGACACTTAACTGTCCGCCAACCAAGATCGATAGGTTGTTTTTTAATTACGAACCATTTTCCAAATTCCTCCTTTTCTCTGTAGTAAAACGAGTGGGTAACAGTTAATCGTGCGTCGCCGTTAAATACCCCGGTTTCATTAAATAGCGGGTGGTTAGCGGCTTCGACACTCGCTTTTCATTTTATTAGTTTTAGGTTTTTGTGGAATATTTTTTTTACGAAATACATAGTTTCAAGATAAGTTTAATTGTTTATTTAACGGTCTGAGAAAACCAAAAGACGTGGTGGACCAGTTACAGTAAACATTGTAAAGTCCCCAGCACACATTACCGTTTGATGATAAAAACATCATCTTCTTTTCCTTTTCCCTTTGTTTTAGGACAACACCGCCAGACTATTCCCAAACCACTGTAACTCGTGAAATCCAAAATCAACAGTGGCGACCACAAGGAAAGGACCGAGACAATGAAGCTCGACGAAGTTCCAGAATTTCTCTACGATTGCGATGTTGTATGCGTCGGCTACCAATCTAACCGGAAACATCTTAATACAAGTCTTTCCCATGGAGCGACTGATTATTTATTCTTCACAACCCTCCAACTGTCGGACTTTTGAGTTTCTGAATCAATAGCGGAATTACAAAAGCACTACAGCAACATAGTACCAAAACTACTGCAGAGCCATCTACTAGTATGCCACAAATTAACTAAGATCAATTTCCTAAATGACGATACTAAAGTTCTCCGTGACAGACCCCCAAGTCACAACCCCCGTCTGGTCGGAGGATAGTTCCTTTTCTATGGGGGATGAAGATTTTTACACCCTGTTCCCCTATAATCCGTATTTACTGATATCTGATCTACGAATCACAGCTGAGATCAAAGGTTTAACGAGTTTTTTGAAGCATAGACAGGTGTTCAAACACAAAGATTATATTTAAAAAAAGCGTTTTTATAAGAAAGCCTCTAACTCCCTTTCATCTTCAAATAACTGAAAGGAAAATAAAATATGAATAGGTGTGGCCTACATAATACATAAATGGTCTCTGAAAACTTTCTTACAGACCCAGCGAAAGGGATTTAATATTATAATAGAGGAGGCTCCATAAAACAAAGAGTTTCATTTCTGTTGACTGCGCTTGACACTATTTTTACGACTTCAAGATGAAAAATTTTATAACGTAAACTGTCGTAAAAGAGTTTTTTCTGGAGTAAAATGAGATGGTAAATTGTGTACATAGTAAAAAACACATCTTGGGAACCCCAAATTGTGGTTTTTTATGTATCTCTCAAAATTTAAGAAATTATAACTTTTAAACGAAATCCACAGTGTTTTTTTTAACCATTACAACACCCAGCGTTGATTATTTGTTTTCTGATTCGAACGCTGATATTATTACTTCATACAAGTACTGTTAATGTTAGCCTGTGTTATCCCACTGCTGGGCAAAGGTCTCTCCCTATAACTTTCAAATCTTTCGATCCAACGCCAATGTAGACCACTACTTGTTCGTTCTGTCCGGCTCGTCCCACCATCTCCTGCGAGGTCTACCGCGTGGCACGTTGCTTTGGCTGTGTCAGGGCTCTATAACGTGGTTATTTTGGCCAGCTCATCGGACATTCGGCAGACATGGCCAGCCCAGTCTCACTTTAGTTTAGCGTCTTTCTGAGCAAGGTCAGTAATTTGTGTGTTGGAGCGCAGTGTGCACACTGTTCTTCTTCTTATGGTATTGAAGTTACTTCCAACTACACGTTTTGGACCCAGTAGGTGACCACGTTTATTGCAGCAGTAGAGGCGCTATACAGGTCGTCCAGAGTGCAGGTAAACGGACAGCTGGGACACTGTTTGCTCCGGAGCACCGCATGTTTAAAGAACCAATAATCCCCCACTTTGCCCGGTTCTGGTTGCAGTGGCCTACTTGGGTACATAATCAATTCACAGCTTTCCAAATAGGCCACAGACTGTAACTGTACTGGGCTTTAAGTGAAAAAACCAAAAGAGTAAGGTATTCAATAATATTTCCCAAGGAGAAGCACCTGATCTCAAACGTAAACACGGTAACCAACCCTATAATGCTTAAGAACACGGAAACTTCCCGAAACAGCCAAAGACTAACATAACATTTTCAAAGGGTTAGTAAACTATAACCAATGGAAAATCCCCAAGTCGTACGTAAACAGAATAATAATTTATAGCCCTGTAACACCCCGGGTTTAGTACCTATAAAATTGCAGCGCACCAAATGACTGGCAACGGATTTATTGGAACATTTAGTAGGTTCGGAAGATATGGACTTCGATAGATAGCCCTGCCTACCATGAGTTCAAAGTAACTATGTAGAAGTTTTTAAACAAACATGATCACTAACACAATCATTAACAATCAAGACGGGATAGTTACATGTTTTGTTTTGCATTTGTTTTGAGTTCCCGATATTTTGGCGCTGCTGCAAGTTCCATGTTCACGTATTAACTAAACAAATAGTAACCATGATAAATTTGTTTAATTTTCAGTGTTTAATTATTATTATTATTTATTTGCCAGACTACAAAAAGGTCCACCGTGTTAGTAACAATATAAATAATCCTATGTTAGTACTTAATAACTAAAACCGATCGGGTGCAATTAGTTAGCGCCTACACTAACGGGCTGTCTGCCCGGGCGGCTATCGATTGCAGGATAGTGTTAGGACTGCAACGCAGTCTGTGGAGCAGCGAGGCTGATTACCTACGCCACAACAACGCATCAAAACTTTCAGTGCGTGCCTCATCAAACATTGCAGAGGCACTACAGAATCGTGACAGTCGCAGCAATACCCTGAACGTATTATTATACTGGAAGTTAATGATACTTACTATAACAATTATCAAAATGTATTAAAGTAGTGTGTACTTTTATAAAATCAACATGAAGAGGTCATTAAATTTATTTTCACTTCTCATGGTCTAAAAGTACGCCGTTATAGCCCTACGAAGCGGGATTAAAGTGACCGTTTATTCTCTAGGGAGTAAAAAGTTATTTAAAAATGGAACGATCTTTTACTCTGAAACATGGTCACATAAGAGTAACTTGTCAAAGGTTTTATTTAAATTTCGAATTGGCATGCAAATAGAAAGCGGTTTATTGAAAAAAAAAAACAAATAAACTCTTCTACGCGAGAAAAAATTATGGTTGTTTGTGTGCATCGTTGATTTTGAAAAGCCTCTGTTGCTATATAGCCGCTGCAGTAATGTAGGTACTAATTATCTGTGGAGTGTGGATCATCTTCATTGCAAAAATGTTGAGTTTGTGTTGTGTTTTCAATGGTTAATCTGTGACTGACCTGATAGAAGAAAAAACTGACCAGTCAGTTCAGAATTTTTGTCGAGTGTAAATTTGTTCAGTTTTAAATGACTATTTTTCTCGCACTCGAAGTGAAAAGTACAGTTTGCACCTCGAGACTAAACGCCAATATATCATGTTTCCGTTGTGTATGTATAATAAGTATGTATTTACAAACAAAAAGTATCTATGTTTTATATCAACTATCTGTTGTCCACGACATAAGCGTCGTTGTTTCGTGCGGCACTAGATGGCGTTGGCTGTAAAATGTCCAGCGATATTATTATAAAATACGGGTCTGAATCTTTTGCGAGTCCCAGCTATACGGAAGTGAATGAATAAAGTGAAAGGGATGGCCATAGAAAAGATGGAATAATTGTTGTGTGGTGGTATAGGTGAAAAGGGAGCGGAGTCTGACGGTATATAGACAGGAGTGAATTAATGAAGATGACTTGAAGTGACATAAGAAAGAGGTAGGAAGATGAAGAGGATCTCAGTCTTTAAACGCTGGTCTTTCTTTCACCTTTTCAACCCTGCAAACTGCTTAACTCTCTTTTCAAATTATTGTGCTTTTATATACTTAGTTGATCTTAATTATTTTCACCTTCACCGTTGATCATAGTTGGCTGCGGGACTGTTCGAAAGAGATACCGCGGCCCCGGAACATAAAGGGCGAGGAAGGAACATGGATGGGATAGTCAGTAAAAATCTGACAATCCCTGCCGCTCCGGCCAGAGCAGGAGGAATCATTTGATGATTTTACAAAAACACAAGAAGGGTCACTATCGATATTATACAGACAACAACAAGATTTTCTATACAGTAACAAATCTAAGCCCAAGTTGTACAAAACACAGCCTTTTAAATCCAACCTCCATCTCTAACAAGACAAAAAACCTGCTAACGCAACTTTACAAAGTAGTTGCGGGTAACTTTGATAATGGTGTTTAATAAACAATTTTAACTCGCGACCTAGGCTTGTGGTCCCGCGGTGGCGGCCGTAGGGTTGAGTAATAAATGAAGGTCGGCTTAACCCTGTGCGGCTACAGATGGGCTATTTTTATTATTAGACGCACGCAACGGTTGTGGGGGAAGAGAATTACTATATTGTGCCTTGGAGGTTTAATTTAGACAGTTTTGAAACTTAAAATGTCACCTGATTTTAAGCTATTAGCTTCTATCGCGGGCCTTGAGCGTGGAGACCGAATCCAAAAATTCCGTAACGAAAATAACCTAACACCCCATGTCACCCCATGTCAGATAATGACAATGACAAGCTAGTTTTCTTTTTAATATATTGCCGTAACTAGAAGTTGTAGGTTGTATACATTTGATGTTAGACCTTCTTTGTAACCATTTTTTATCAACTTATGCAATTATAATAAAATTACGTAATTTATTTACGCCACTTCCATGCGCGCCGTCCGCGCGCTGGGACGTCCGGCCTACGCAAAAACGACGGGGTGTTATAAGTTTGACGTGTCTGTGTATGTGTGTGTGGAACCATCATTATAAAATTCATAATTTCATCGTGATGGAAAGCCGAGCCTGAACATTCAGTCTGCGTTTGGTCCTCGAGCCGGCAACAAGCGGAAAAATAAAATAAATAAATAATTTATTTTGAGCTCCCGTTATAGAAAAACGTTAAGTTAACGTTAAAATAGTGGACTCTTACCTAGCGTGGACTTCTCAGGTTGCCGAAGTTAGTCGCAAAGTGCACTACACATTTCATTCGTTGAAATGCCTCCAGAGCTTCTTGCCTTTGAAAACCAAAATCTCCCTTGCGCAAACTCTAATCCAGCCCATGATAGACTACGCCGATGCCTGTTATTTGGATGCCACCAAGGAGCTTTTAAATAAACTTGAGCGTTTGCAAAATATCTGTATTCGTTTTGTTTTTAACCTTAGGAAGTATGACCATGTCTCCAACTTACGCAAGATACTCAAGTGGCTCCCAATCCGACTTCGCAGGAACTCTCGGATATTGTGTCTGCTTTTTAACATCCTCCATAACCCTAAAGCACCATCCTATTTGCGGAAACGCTTTTCCTACTCCCGTCCCTCTGATGCACCTTGCCGGTCGCATCTTAGGAACCTCCTTAAATCCCCTCCCCACTCTACCGATTTCTATTCCTACTCTTTTACTGTTCACGCTGTGCGGTTGTGGAATTCTTTTCCGCCTGATATTAGAGACTGCCATACTATCAGTCTTCAAAAGAAGAGTAAAAGAACACTATCTGTCCAATTCGTCATAGTTGCATATGTATTTTACTTTTATTATATACTAGCTGACCCACGCAACTTCGTCTGAGTCACATAGGTATATGAGAGAAAAAGCTCACAAACGGAATACATTTTCCCCGTTTTTGTAAGATTTTTCATTTATGCTCCGCTCCTATTGGTCGTAGCGTGATGTTATTAGCCTATAACCTTCCTCGATAAATGGGCTGTCCAACACTAATAGCATGCATGCTTCAATAGCGTACTTTCCCATTGAAAGTCATCTTCTAATGGGCCTCGTCGTTGTTATGAAATTATTTTGTTACGCGAGTTATTTTAATTCAGTTATATTTCCCAAGATATTCATCTAAATGAAATGGTGTAAATGGCAATTTTGGTCAAAATTAAATGCTAAAGATGACTAACGTATTGATTTTGATAAAGATTAATACTATGTCTGTAAAAACAACTTCGCAAATGAAGCATTATTTATGACGAAATTTTAAAATCATAAAAATGGTTATTGTGAGTCAATCTTCAAAGATAGACATGCTGTCGCGGCATTTTTTTTAGAACTTTTTAAGAGCAATAATTCCTTAGTACATAATTTTCATGTAACTTGTACTGTTTAAGCAGCGCATGCAACGGAAGCTCTCAAAAAGGAATCATGTTTACCGTTTTTGCAACATTTTTCATTTATGTTCCGCTCCTATTGGTCATAGCGTGATGATATATAGTCTATAACCTTTCTGGATAAATGGACTATCCAACACAAAAAGATTTTTTCAATTCCAACCAGTAGTTCCTGAGATTAGCGCGTTCAAACAAACAAACAAACAAACTCTTCAGCTTTATAATATTAGTATAGATTATATTGTAGTTTATATTTGTCTTGTATGTATGTAAGTATATTCTTAGGTTTATCGTTTGTTTGTATGTATTCTATTTTCTCATATTTTACACACTATGTCTACATCTCTTTTTATCTACTCTCCTTTCGCAGGTATGCTGGAAGAGATTTCTTTAGAAACAAGCATCACCTTTGTACCTATTTTCTATTCCTATCTTCTTTTCTGTATGTAGTGTGTACATAAATTGTTAAATAAATAAATAAGATTAATATTGTGAACCGTGATAGTTTAAAGCAGTGTTAGACAGTTTTTTTTTCTTAAATTTCGACTGATGTATTGAATGTGAAATCAAGAATCTACCTCAATGGTATTTTAATTAATCAGGTAGATATACCTACAGATAACACTGTTCTAAGCTAACACAATTCACAACTAAACTTAAAATACATATAGATTAATTCACAGCAGCTTATCCGATGAACAAAGACACAAAAATGAATTTGTCGAAATGTGATTTACCTGATAAACTATTATTTTGCGCAATAAAACTGTTAAAACATTACTTAATTACCTTAGCCAACAGTTATTACAAACAATAACAAAAATTCTCATAGCAGCTGAGTTTGACATCTCATTTTTTCCCACTGATTTGCCACAAGCTATTAAAAATTATTGCTCAAATATATCCACGAATAATTATGCACGTGTAGTCACCAAAATAAGTTGGTATGTAAGTTCTATAAAATTAAATTTTCACTCGTCGTATAGTTATTCCCAAATCCCGTTAGGTGACGGTCAGGCGAATTCAATGATTTTGATCACTCAAAAGGTGCTCAACACGCCTACAGAAGTTTTCAGTTCAAGGATTTGGTTTACAGAATAGATAATACACTATAATATGTTTACATACTATCTTTAAATTAATATTGTCAGTCTCTAAACCGCACCTTGGGTTTAAACTCGCTACCACTATACTGACGGGGGACCTTTTTCCATGAAAAGATTGTCATAATAAGCTCATTTTTGTGAAAAACAAAAAAGATAAAATTAAAAAGCAAATTGGCTTTCAAAAGAGCAGTTCGGAAGTTTTATTTAAAGTCGGTCTAAGTTGTTTACCATATATAGTCATTCATAGAGTCGTTGTAATTATATCAAAAGATTTCTAGTATTTCGGACTATTCATATGTATTTTATATATATATTAGTTTATTTTATATGCTTATTTATGTATTAGTAGGTACCTATTTATGTGTTATTTTAGGATTACAAGATGGTATGTTTCTTTTTATTTTTATTGTACTCTATCACAATGCTGTCTATTCGACCCAATGGTTGACTGGTAGAGAATGCCTTGTGGCATTAAGTCCGCCTATGTACCACTATTGTACATGAAGTTTAAATAAATAAATAAAAAGCTGAAAGATAATTTCTATCTATAATAACAATAAATATGGATTAAATAAAAGAAAAGATGGGACTTAAATGCTTAGTTGGTTATTTTTCTGTTTTGTCAACTGTACAGTACACTAACGTAATAATTTCGTCAGAACATTGACTGACTAGACAAATAATAAATTGCATGTTGTGCAAGACTGATGTTATTTGAAGATAACCTTTACGGCTAAATAAAACTCTTTAAACACAATTTGTGGTATTAGACAAATTGCGATGTGTACATTGATGAGACTTTTGCGGTGGCAATTATTTTATTTTATTTTACCTGTATAAGATAGATCAGAAGTGTACCAATAAAACAACTAATACTTAATATCAGATCAAATATGTACTTGTACTTAAAACACACTGTTAACAACTGATTTCACAAATTGATTTTATGAACACCTTCTTCAACTTCTTAGCTTCTAAATCTTTTCACTTTGCACCTTTCGGTATCGCTCCGAGAATAAGACTGCCCCAACATGGCCGACCGCAGTAAAATAAAGTTATGGAAGGAAGTCAAGACACGAACTATTATTCCATGAATAAATGGTATCATATTATTTTTATAAAATAGTAAATTTTTAGATGTTGTAATTTAATTATTTGAAATATTTTCAGACGAAATGAATAACAAACGCTTACACCTGTTACTGTCATTAACTGTTGACTTATATTTTTTTACAGCTCCTGTCAGACGAATGCCGAATGTTGCTACATTGCTTAATCATGTTATCATGTTGTTGTTGTGTTGTTCTAAGAGTCCTGAATTCGAATCCTGTTCCATATCCATGTTTGTGTGACGAGCATGGACATTTGTTTCCGAGTCATGGATGTTTATATGTTAAATAAGTATTTATTTACAAACAAAAAAGTATGTATGTAGTATATCAACTATTTAGTGTCAACGACACAAGCTTTGCTTAGTGTGGCACTAGATGGCGCTGTGTGTTATTGTCCAGCGGTATATATTTATTTATTTATGTTCTCAGGTCAAGTAAACAAAAAGCTAAAGTCTCAATGCGTCATGTTCTTAGTAGATTGGTAGAAGAGAACATGACTGTGTGTTCTCAACACTTGGTAAAAGAAAATTTGGTAAATTACAACATTGTATCAAATATTCATGATCGCAAAAATCATGAGGTTTAACTTATTTATGCAAGCGACGTCCATTGGCAAGTACAAATAAATCAGCCGAACATTATGATCTGCGCAGATGCAGCGACAATACATGGCCTTGAATAATTCGCTGTTACAATGTGTTTGGACGTGAGGCTGTGCACATTAAAGTGCAGAATAAGTAGATAGGTAACCGGGTGTGCAGACGCACTTTTGTGTGTTTTAAATATTGTGCGTTACAATGTGGCATGTGAGTATTAGCTCATAACTGTAGATCTGATAGCAAGATTCGCCGAGCACACTACAACTTTACGTGTTGAATGTGAACAGGAATGTGAAATATTCTAAAAAAGGTTTAATCGGGACAGTTTTACCAAGTGGTATCGTATTATCCAGTATTAACTGGGTTGTGAAGGTCAGATAGGCAGTCGCTCCATGTAAAATACTGGTATTCAGCTGCATCCTGTTAGACTGGAAGCCGACCCCAATGTAGTTGGGAAAAGGCTAGGCAGATGATGAGTCTTTGGGTACCGCCGATAGAAGTGAAAGTAATCCAAAATGAACTTTATCTTAATTGTATAAGGTTGATTCCGACTAACCGTTCTACATATAAAAGCGTTTGGTGACGATGACGCGAGTTCCATGACTTTTATTCACCCAAAAAATCCTCAACGCGCCTAAATAAATTTTTCATTAATAAAATCTTAATAAACGCTTGTATTGAAAAGTGAAGACAAAGTACCGCTTGTGGATCTTGTCTAATCCACCAAGGCACAAGCACGGCATAAAATACTGTTTTTTTTTTTTATTTTAACCTCTTTAAGTGGGGTTTTTAGTCGACGGAAAGTCAGAGGACATTGCTGTTAGTGCTCTTCTTTAAACCGGGAAATGATCATCATCATCTGCACAGCCTTTTCCTAACTATATTGGGGTCAGCTTCCAGTCTAACCAGATACATCTGAATACCAGTATTTTACATGGAACCACATCCTATCGGACCTCCACAACCCAGTTAGTACTGAGTAGTACAATACCTCATGGTACTCGTAGGACTGGTTGTCGTCTGACAACCAGTCCTACGAGTACCATGAGGTATTGTACTCGTGACATGAATTCAGTGGCTCGAGAGTCTTCTCGAGCCACTGAATTCATGTCACGACTGTCAAAAATCTCTCAGTGACAGCCGATACCTGTGCTTTCCGGGGCACGGAGTAAACGTTGAATGTAATGAGTATAGTCACCTATCCACAGACCAACCCAGGCAAGCACGGCTTAACCTTAAGATCGACCCGAGTGGTTGCTACAATTGAGCCACGAACATTATAGGCTGATGATGATGATGAATTTATTTCGTGATATTCCTCCGAGTTAAAAAGATGTAGGTAGTCGAAACTCACATACAAAACGTATCCTTGAACCTTGGTGTTTAAATAGTAAATCGTAGAATATTCTAATTAGTATGAATACAAAACGAACTGCGGAATCGTCAAGCATTTGACTACTCGTACCATTTTCGGCAGGCTATTATTACGAGCTGATATAATAGAATCGAATATGAATTGGATGATAGATTGAGGTCCATTGGAACCATCGGCAGTCTTGGGTTGCGGCCCTTAAGATTTACAGAAACAGCTGTCAATCATCATCAGCCTATTAATGTTCCCACTGCTGGGACACAGGCCTCCTCTATATGAGAGGGAATGGGCCACCACGCGGGACCAGTGCGGATTGGACATGCTGGTTTCCTCGCGATGTTTTCCTTCACCGTTTTGTGAGCAGCGGCGATGATATAAATTACACAAAGAAATACGCCTTGCCTGGGTTCAAACACTTCGAACCCACGACTTAATGTTCGGAAGTCGGGGTTGCCAACATGGGGCCAAAAAAAAAATTCGCTAGCAACTCAGTATACTTTGATAATAAAAGAGATTAGCTGTCCAATTGGTGACTGCGCTTATTTTATTTCTAAAAAGATACTTCTGTGTACTGCCTTACTTTTTCCGATGACATCTGTTGACTGTAACTGTTAGCTTGTATCATCTCACTGAGCAAATGCATCTCTCCATGTCTATCCAACGTGTGGACTCCTAACAGCCAAACGCGGCATGCCAAACTCTGTAAAGGAGAACTCTTTATATTTTGGGACGAACTGGACAAAACCTACTACCATTGGTCCCCATTACCCCCAGATTGAAGAGACAGACAGCTTAGTAATCCCTCAAAATGATTTAGTTCCAATAGATTAAAACCCACAAGGCCCCTGACGCTGCACCTCATATCGCATGCAACACGCGTTCACAACGTCTAATTCGGAAGCGCTTTACTGCAGATTGAACTGACGCATCCAGCCATAAGTGGCTCATTTTGCGATTATTTCAATGAGGATTATTGTAGAATAGCGGCATTAAATGACAATGTAACTGTGATTGTGTGGGAGTTCGTGTGTGATATTATACTAGGAGTTTAATAATGTATTCTGTGGTATAGATTTTATCGAGCAGTATTGTAGACGTGCTGTGGATGAATTGTGTGATGAAGTCCAATTACCTAAGTTGGGTTTTTTGGAAGGCAACCGAAACTGCAAACCTCAGAGC
Source organism: Xestia c-nigrum (assembly GCA_916618015.1). Lineage (NCBI taxonomy): Eukaryota > Metazoa > Arthropoda > Insecta > Lepidoptera > Noctuidae > Xestia > Xestia c-nigrum. The sequence goes on along the minus strand of OU745245.1, from coordinate 1,994,827 downwards.
CTAGAGGTTTCTTTATAAATCATGAGTGGTGGCAATTTGCCATGTACTAAATCGTTTTCATAAAGAAACCGGTTTTGCATTATTTTGTATTTGCCTTCAAAAGAGCACTTTTATTAAAAGTGCTCAATTAATTCTATGTTTAGCCTTAAGCTTAAATTGGCCCGCAGTAAATGAAGCTTTAATTTTGCTCAATATGGTGTAATGTGCCACTTCATTCCTTATTGGCAAACACTGGCAGTCTGCCATATACAATACTATAATCATTGGCATCCATTCGGTGCAGATTGCTTGGAGCTCTGCTTTAGTGGAAAGACATAAATCATACTAATTTAATCTGTGACAATTTCTTACACAATCTATACTTATATTATAAAGCAGAAGTGTTTGTTTATTTGTTTGGTCGAACGCGCTAATCTCAGGAACTACCGGCTCGAATTGAAAAAAATATTTTTCCGTTGGATAGTCCATTTATCGAGGAAGGCTTAAGGCTATATAGCATCACGATTATTAGGAGCCGTGCAGGAACGACAAATGTTGCAAAAACGGGGATTTTTTTTTTCTTCCCTTTTCTCTCTTATGTGACGCAGATGAAGTTGCGTGGGTCAGCTAGTATACTATACAGGGTGAGATTGAATAGATGCGACAAATTTAAATATACAATAATACGTGTTGTCAAGAAAATGTAAAAAATATCAAATGTAAAATTAAAAAATAATTGATCAGTGTTACGAAAACCGTTAAAATAATAAAAGTATCAAAAAATCTCGTCCGACTCATCGCAGTGCTCAATATAGCGGTCATTTACCTAATTTTGCCTTAATTTTTCTTATTTATTTTTCATATTACTGGAATATCGATAATTCGTACTTAAATAAAGATAATAACATCAATGGACCTTTTGAAAACGGTAATCGCGTAATTTTTTTTAACGATTTAGATTGTAGAAAAAACAGTTTATAATTACTATGTTACTGTAACTGAAGCTCCAATTTCATTTTGTCGCATTAATTAAAATTCACCCTGTATAGCTCATAGCACCACAATATCGCTCACCATACATTTTTTATGGACAAGTTCACACTGTACTATACAATATAATATTGGCTAACTATATGCAATAAAATTGTTAAATACGCAGAGTTCATGCTATGCTACATCACGCGCCGCCCTCTTCTTCCTCCCTCACCCCAGACCGTCCCACAAGCGGTTGTTTTCCCCACTTATTTGAACTCTTTCTGATTCGAGCATGCTAAATAGTAGAGCATTTGATCCTGCTTTGCTATACTATATAGCAGAACAGTTTAGCGTAGTCTGAAACCACGTTCTCTTTTACAACAGGGAGGTAACACCTAAAAACATAAAATAGTAAAATGTCAACGATTTCTTATGTTACGTACCTAACTTTGAACCTACCTACGTATTATTCAAACTTTTACATTCTTGGCCAACTCATAAACCAACACTATTTTGTAAATCGATATTTGCACCTCGCTTACCCCGTCTTTATAATCAGTGCCTCATTTTTTTTCATATATGGGCTAATAGCCCTTAACCTTTCAACAATAAACATTAAAATATCCAATATGACAGTCTATAACATAACTAAATCTCCCAAACTTCACCAAAGAGCTCCATGTAACATCTCTAACGGATATAATAGCTGTCTTCAAGCTTCGGTCACATAATTCTGTTACTGCGTGTACCTCAAGACAAAGGAATACAATACATCCCCCTGTGTGTCTATGTGCTGGTGCATAGAGGAATATTGTTTGCCTGCAGACGAAGGGAAGAGTCAGTTATGGACAAACCAATTAGGATTTTGAGTGTGTTGTGTTCTCCTTCCTAGCGAATCGATGGAAAATTTTCATTAAATATTTTTCCCCATGTCGTTTTTAGTGTGACTGTATTCTGTGACAGCCACTTTGAGGCAAAACAAAAGACAAAGCATCAAATCCAAGAAAAATCACGAGACGATTAAGGGACTCGACGCAAGGGAGGTTCTTTAAAACTGTCCATCGGTATAATTAATAGACCCTCCCTTATTTGTAATTATGGTTGCGCTCTGAGGAATAAACATAAATATATAATATTTTTGATTTCAATTTTTGAGCGCAAGTAATGGTTGCGCTCCGAGGAATGCTTTAGTTGCGCTTAGATGATTGCGCTTAGAAATAGGTGCGCTCTGAAGAATACCTCCAAAATACAGCTATACAAACTCCGCTGTGTTACGTTGGACACTGATAAATTTAATCAAATGGTATGAGCATAATCAATCATGTAATGTTCTTTGTTTAGACAAGTAGAAAAGATAGTACGAATGAGTACCTAATGAAAAACAAGGAAGGGTTCCTTTTTCACCTTTTGAGGTATAAAACCTAAAAATCAAGATACAATTGACCATTCTGTATTATGTATGAATTATTACGACTTTTGTGACTATTATCAAAAAGATGTTTTTGGAAATTCTGTATTTTTATTCATTTCCAAGGTGACTCAGACAACAGTTTAATTTCATCTGACTCATTGGTTACTAACAAAGTGTGTCAAAGCCAACTGAGTCATATCAAATGCACAATAAACGATAAATCGGGTAACAAATGCTTATCCACACTGGATTAATTGATTTTAGCCATGACAGGCCTTTTAAGTCACAATTTGAAGAAATTACATACATGTCTTATAATCTATAAGGAATTACTATTTCAAGACCAAAGTCATTCTTAGGCCTTTATGAACTTGGAGGGTTGTATTGATGATTATAATTCTGTAACTTCATACGTCTTACAGTCGCAAATCATATTTTTACCAACAAACAACCTAGCACTGGCCTGCAAATTGCAAAACACTTAATAATTACGTGGGCCACCATGGAGCATTATTATTAATGTAAGGATCATCCACAGTCTGAATTCGCCCAGTGCTAGTTATAGGCCCTTCTCTTCTTGTGCCAATTCCACGTTTCTGTCCCAGACGCATCCAGGTTTTCCCCGATGGGAACTATGGCGTTATCTTTTCTTACCGGATAGGCCCACTCAAATCTGTGGTTCATTGTTCAAAATCTATCTCAGACACTAGTCTGCATAGTCCTCATGCGAATTGATCAAGATTATGTCTGGACTTCAAAAAAGAAACCTCTGAGTTTGTTTCGGCTGTTTCTTCGCAGAGAAGTCAGGTACGAAACACCAGACACACCATCTAGTTTAAAAAAAAATGACCTGTAAAAGTGTTTGTTACCACCGTCACCATTTGTAAATACCTAAACACCATTTATCATTCACCGCTAGACGACCAGCATTTCTGTTACCAGTCCTTGGACGCAACTCGGTCACAGCTTTACTCCACCTATCATCACTGCGCCTTTCTAGGTGTCCTGTCCAATTCCATTTGCGATCCATAACGCCAATTTCAATATTGAAGATCTATTACGTCTTCTAATTTGATAGTGTAGCTGTACTTACAAAGATCTTACTATCAATATCAAGCCTAGCCTTTTCCCAATTATGTTGGGGTCGGCTTCCAGTTTATCCGGATGCAGCTGAATACCAGTATTTTACATGGAGAGATGGCCATCTGACCTCCACCACCCAGTTAGTACTGGGTAATACGATACCCTTTGGTAAGACTGGTTGTCAGACCACAAGTTGTTACAAAGATCTTACTAGTCCTACTAAATATTATTAATGCGAAAGTTTGTGAGGTTGGATAGTTGGACGTTCGTTCCTCTTTCACGAAAAAACTCCAAATTTGGCAGACAGATAGTATACAGGGTGTCTCATTCAAATCGGTCAGTATGGGAAAGTCTGAAACTATAAGACATACGAAGATCTGTTCTGAGGAACCATGTCATCGATTTTAATAACAATAAAAACTGCATTCATACATTTTAAAAAACATCTGTACTTCGTTCGGGAATCGAACCCGGTTTTTTAAAAAAAAAAACAAGCACCTACTAAAATAAATTAAAGTATGTGGAAACAATGCATTTATTCATTTTAGACATCATGTTTCATACAGACATTTACTGCTTAAGACCTACACAATCGATATCTAAATAGAAATAGAGTAGGTTTTTTTTTTTTCAAAATAACCGGGTTCGATTCCCGAACGGAGTACAGATGTTTTTCAATCCCTTTGTATCTGATGAATGAATGATAAACCTTCATCTTCTAACAAAATAGGTAATATGTGCTCATTTGTTTCTCCTTTTATAATAAAATCTCCACACATTTCTAACAAAACAATATATTAAGGTATTCACCATTTCCTACCTTCAAGTAATTCAGTTAAATGAATAGTAATTATTGAGTCAACGGCACATTACTGGGGATTGTACGGTGACAAATGTCGTAATTGTGTATATTGTGTGCGCAAAATGGCCGCTGTAAGGCTTTTGTTATGATGATTGATGGTAATCATAGGTTTTCAGGAAGTACGTAAATGTTTTCAGTTTCTAGAAGTAATTTTTCCGATGACGCATGGATTGTATTATTTGACTAATAGGACATAGGTTTCTTTTCTGTGAGAGGGAGTTGGCCATTATCCACCTCAATTTTGTTTCCAGTTTTAATTGTAATTGTTTCTATAACTGAAAGTTAAATCTATTTATATAAAGCACAACATCACGCTTATAATCCCTGACGCGTTTGACAGAAGGTTACTTATCTAGTAGACCGACATGACGCCACTTATGATAAAGTCCTAAGTAATAGGGGTAGACCCTATTTCCATCAATTGGGCAAAATCCTGAATCGAACCGAAGATCTCTTGTATAGCAGTGGCACTTGCGGCCACTGACAAACCATCTTTGCTGAAACAGTTGTCTTCCTACTCGTATCAGAAATCATTAGGTAAATATTATAAAACATTTTTCATCATAATAAATGTAACTTAAATCTTAAGCTTACTCACAAAGTCTAGGTAAACCACAACAAGAACAAAACTTAATCATAAGTATTATCTAGTTGAAAGTATACCTCTGGACCGCAGCGTCCGCAAAGGTCAACGTAATCCAGAATAATGCTAGGCTTAACCAAGAAACCCTTACTTACAAGGTAGATACATAATTTGTACAAACTTCACGTTTCTCTAGATTTATTATTTTTAGTAGATTAGAGCCCTAAGCTGTAGAATTTTGTAAAAATATGTATAGTAAACTTATATTGTCACTTACGGGATATCTTCCGTGATTATTTATTAAGTTGAGCTCCCGATATTTCGACGCTGTTGCAAGCGCCATGATCGCGGGTTGACTGGAGTATGCAGGTGGATGGACATTAAATTGTTACGAGCAGACAAATCTGTCTACCCTCTTTCTTTGTTTTTTGCTACGCGCACAATTGGAACTCGACACTAAGTCACGACAAAACGCACTCACAGTATCACCAAGTTTAGTTTAGTTTTAAACCGTGAAAGCCTAAAACAGTGTTTAATATGTATAGTGTTAGATTCGAAGTTTGGCGAATTTTAAGATAGATAGAGCACCTGCCATGTTATCTCTTCATCACTTGGGTTGACTAGTAGAGAAGAATCATTCCGTATTTGTCGACTCCCGCTATGTCGTATAAACACATCAAATGCTTTAAATTCACAACCATGTTTATATTAGTCTATTCTATTCTAAAAAGTATACGCTTGAGCTCAAAATCCCTAAATAAAAAAAACAACATAAATCAGAAATAAATTATTTACCTGAAGACCTTGAAATGTGGCAACCGCTTCTTAAGCGTTTCATGTCACCTTTAGTATCTTCAACAGAATGGACTTCAAGTTCGTCCCAAGCAAGCAGTTGCTGACTGCCATTCATATTTATTTTTATTTTAAAATTTTACCCGAGGTGGTTTGACTCCCAAGCTTGCGAGGAAGGCAATGAAAGCGAGGGTATATTGTATTGCCGTTTAGTCTCGAAGTGCAAACTGTACTTTTCACTTCGAGTGCGAGAAAAATAGTCATTTAAAACTGAACCAATTTACACTCGACAAAAATCCTGAACTGAGCGGTCAGTTTTTTCTTCTATCAGGTCAGTTACAGAGACCATTGAAAGCACAAAACAAACTCACAACATTTTTGCAATGAAGATGATCCACACTCCACAGTAATTAGTACCTACATTACTGCAGCGGCTAGCAACAGTGGCATTGCTTTTCAAAATCAATGATGCACACAAACAACCATAAATTTTTCTCGCGTTGAAGAGTTCATTTGTTTTTTTTTTTTCAATAAACCGCTTTCTATATAGAAAGCGGTTTATTGCGGCATGCCAATACGAAATTTAAATAAAACCTTTGACAAGTTAGTCTTTTGTAACCATGTTTCAGAGTAAAAGATCGTTCCATTTTTAAATTACTTTTTACTCCCTAGGGAATAAACGATCACTTTAATCCCGCTTCGTAGGGCTATAACGGCGTACTTTTAGAGCATGAGAAGTGAAAAAGATCTTTCACAGTCCCTATAAGGAATTGGACATAACAAAGTCCGACAGTCGATCTTTGCCGTGAGGTATTGTGTGTTACTGGTTGGAGGTCAGATAAGTAAGCAAAACCTCTATGTAAAATACTGGCTTTAAGCAGCAACCGGATACGCTGAAAGCCAACCCCAGCATAGTTGGGTAAAGGTTGGGCTGGTGATGAAGACCTCAGTGGCTGATGACCCTTAGGATTAAGACGTGCTTATCTGAAACAACATAACTTAGACACAATCAACGAAAATTCAAAATTAAATGTATTTTTCTAACCACAAATCACATTTAAAATACATTTGCCTAACGAGTTTCATTAAAATTCTCCTAAAAACGCTCTGTAGCGTTTTCAGCCTTAATTACAGGCTAAAATTATGAAGATATTTTACTACAACCAAAGATTACCTTTTAATTTAACTTGGCCCAAGAATTGTAATAAAATAAATTTAGCCTAGGAATTATTACAAACAATTAAGGATGTAGAATTTGCGTAATAATTGTGTATTTACGATTTAATTTATACCTAACACTTTGTATTATAAATGCACGTACCATTGTACGTGCATTTATAATAAGCAATGAAAAAAATTCAAAGGCTATAAATTTTCTCGTGAGATTACAGTTTTTTCGTCGGGTGCTCTGGTGCAAACTGTAAGTGCAGGAAGCATCTGCTTAAAAAATAAAGAAAATTAGACCTATTTCGTAATAGCCATGGCTTCCAAAATACTGATTGGGAAAACGTAAATCGCTTTTAAATTTTGCTTCAGCAAGTGGTCCTATGTAAGTAACTATTGTTGACAGTACTAATCTTTGAGCAATTAAAAAGAAGGATGTAATAAATTTTCACTCAGGAATTTTCCTGCTATAAAAATAAACGCTACGTTTAAACCCACAAACAATCCAGTGAAGAGTAATAAATTTTAATTACACAGCAATTAACTTGACAATTGCCAACTGATGGAAATTGCTTTATTTTTAAAGCCTACGACGTTATAAAACTGTAACAAAATGTCAGTCTGTCTATAAAAGTACAAGTTAATAGCAGGAGATTTTGCGAGGCAGGCTGAAGAGTTGGAACAGCTTCCTTAGGTCAAATATTCCATCAATCGATCACACTAAAGTTGGTGAAGTCAGCAAAAACCTGTGGCTCACTATGTTGAGCCTGCAGAAATATTCCACGCGGGTCACCAACTGCCATGGCCCACCTGGAACACTCTAAACTTAGAAGCCAAGTGGACCGCTGCAGGTTAAACTTGGTCCGGTGGGGGTATTCCGATAAAGCTGAGTGCGACTGCGGAGCCTCGTCTCATACCATGACCCACCTCCTGAAATGCTCTTTGTGTAACTCCACCTGCACTCTAAGGGACCTGTTCGAAGTTACCACCAGCGCCGTCGACGTGGCTGAGTTCTGGTCAAAACAAATTTAAAACGACAGCAATGGGAATTATTGACACGAAGAAGAAGAAGTAGAATAGCAGAGCTCCATGTGCCAGAGTCAAAACATCAGGAGAACTATAAATAGCAATCAAACAAACAGGGTATAAACAGCCTGTTTACAAAGCCATTAACCAAGCATTCTGTGTACTGATGTACACTAAGTAACCATACGAAAAAAATATTGCTGTGAAGTGATTTTTTTCGTTAGAAATCACGTTTTATGTAAAACTCAATGTAACGTACTCGAAAAATTGTGCTGGTGGATGGATTGAATAGTGTGGTAGTATTTACATAGATATGTCACCGTAAAATTGTCAAACACGTTATATTGTAATCTCTCAAGCTATATTGTAAACTCTCGAAATATTGTCATACTGCTTACAATAAAACGCATTTTTTTTCGAGAAATCCATGCGATGGTAGTCAACTCACGCAGGGTGGAGGAAAGGATGGGTCCTCTTTGCCCAGTGGTACCACTCTCATGAAAAGGTAATGTACCATTCCTGAGAAATACCGATTTATATAACCTAACCTTAAAACACTTTATATTCCCCTAAAAAGCGTAGTCGACGAAGCCCCTATTTCCAAGTCCGGGGTTTAAAGGAACCTAACTTTCCCTAGGCGGGGGGGGGTGCCCCTAGTCCCGATTATGGGGGTACAGATACTTCCAATATCGCTAGAGAGATTGCAATATAACGTGTTTGACAATTTTACGGTGAGATATTTATATAACGCATGATAACATGAAGCAAAACATTTGTTTGCACTAAAAGAAGCCACTTTGTCAAAACGTTGTGAAACTACAGCTAAAAGCAAAATAAATGGGTTTTCTTCCCTCTAAAGCTCTTATGCTATTTGTTTAAGTGCACTTGAGACAGATGAAAGAGCGATAGCTACGAGAAAAAGTAATACTAAGAACTAAGAAGCGGAGGCAAAACACTGAAAGACTATAATTTTGTCGATTTCAGACGTTATAAACAGGATCTTTAATTTGGTTTTAAAATACCAACAGTCTCGCTTTTTTTTACCGTAGTGTTGGTAGAAAGTACTAAACTCCACCAACTATAACTCTTTTACTTCATCCACGTTCATCATTGCTTATTAATATTGTAACATCAATTTGTACCATAGAAACGTTTTTAATTTGATTTGATTAATGCAAGACACTGTTAAAGCTCCACGATTCACATCTAAACTTAAAATGGCACAGTATCTATGTTCAAAATTAGCAGCCGACAACATAATAAGGGCTTTAAAAAAGTGATACAGTGAGTGTATTTTGCTTTGACTTATCAGTGTCGAATTCAAGTAGTGCGCGTAGCAGAAGACAAAGAAAGAGGGTAGACAGATTTGTCTGCTCCTAACAATGTTTTCCATCCACCCGCATTCTCCAGTCAACCCGCAATCATGGCGCTGGCAACAACGTCGAAATATCGGGACCTCAATAAAAATAATCACGGAAGATATCCCGTATATATTAGGTGACATTTTAAGTGTGATTCATGAATTTTTCATTGAATAGGGATCTCATACGTAGGTTAATTTTTGATGTGAAGTTACTGAGTAAACTTCAATAAAACTTATTTAATCCACTTCCTGGAAGTTGAGGATGATGTTAGCCTGGATCTATCTTCTGCTGTGAAAAAATACCTCCATGATTCCAGTTGTTTCGATCCAGAGCTAGTGTGGGCCAGTAATCGTTGGTTTTATCCAGCTCGTTCCGCCATCTTCTAAAAGGTGATAGCTTCTGGACTGTATCAGGGCTTGAAGTTGATGATATGTCATGTATTGGTAACAGATTTGCAACTAAAAACTGTATACAAACAAGAAATAAAAACATAAACACTGACACAAGTAACAACAAGTGCGCAAATAGCAGTAATTTTCTCGAATGTCAGCCATTTAACTCGTTCACACGTTTTTATTAGTAATTGTAATACTTAGCTGTATTCAGTTGATTTAATAATATTTTTTGCTTATGTAACTTGTCCACGTGCTGTTTATTTTTAAACATTGTATTGTTTGGATATGTTGTGAAAAACAATAACGATGGATTCACGGAGTTATTGGATTTTGAACTTTATTATTGTTTCAATTGAAATAGTATAATCGGTTGTTATTGTTTCAACAAAAGCAAATTTAATATCAATCAAAAATCGAGTTATTTATACATTCACATTCTTCCAAAATGAATAAAACATGAAAATAAAAATATTCTCGAGTGGTTTATTATCCCACCGCGAATCCTGAGACCGAGATGGTGAATGCCACAATACGATGACCATTGTTCTAGGATTTCTCCACAAAGTTTTGAGAGTAGTGGTGATGAAGTAAATAACACGGAATAAAGTACCTGGTGGATCTATAAGGGCAAGACACGTCAGACGTGGCCACGGCCACCACTACTGCTCCAATATCTACCTTATCAATCAAAGAACATGAAGATTGATGACTGGACTAATAGATCCTTAACAAAACCGAAAGGCACTTATTCTCCCCGTAATTGCGATCATGTTTTTGTCCATGACCATACCTGGGAACATACTAGTTACGGATGTATTGGACTTCAAAGTACCAACTTTTTCACAAAGTTTTATTCAAATACTAGCTTTTAAGGCCATACTCGTATACCTCCATAACGAGAGCAGCGGTGGCCCAATGGTGGCGGTTCCAACTTACGAACAGTAAGTCGTGGGTTCGAACCCAGACAGACGCTTTGAGTAATTTATTTCATCACCACTGCTCTCAAAAACGGTGAAGGAAAACATCGTGAAGAAACCGGCATGTCCTAGAACCAAAAATTTGAAGACATGACGTGACATCTACAAACCCGCACTGGGCCCGCGTGAAGATTAAAGCCCTTAAGCAAAATACGCGCTTTGACGTGGAGTTGCGGACACCAGCCTGTTATACAATACAATACCTCCATAACCCGTTTGCTTAAATGCGTCCTTCAGCACAGCACAAAGTTTTGAGTGCGTTTCCTACCGTAAAACGTGTATTTCACTCCAAAAAATATGTCGTTTCCCAACAATATATTTTGCGTAGAATTGACGATTGGTTTGATTGTTTTGATGTACAGAATGGACCCTTCACTAAACCGTCAACCGAGACTGATTAGTGAAGGGTCCGTTTACAACCATTATAAAGTAAGTAGTGCACTAGTAAATACAAATCTGTCGCAACTAGGTCTATACAAAGCAAAGTCAAGAGTGACAGCGCAACAGGTCCTGTTCACGACGGTTTAATAATAAATCCTTAATTACTCTTCAACTAGTTAATGATGAAAACTTATTTCTTTGTAAGTATAAACTGTAGTTCATACTTACAAAGAAATAAGTTTTCATCTGATTACAACATGATCTTAAAACCAGAATGCGTCTGGGCAGAGCTCGGAAAGATGGCGGGCCGAGTTGGTCAAAACCAACGGCCCTAGTCCACATTGGCTCTGGATCAGAAGAGCTACGTATGGTATTCCGAAATACCGCTCACCGAAAGGACGGTTTTCCGATAACACTCTACTCCGACGGTTAGTTGAACGAAAAAATAATTGGCCGATGAAACGTTTCGCCGATAATATTATTCATCGACGGTTGGTAGTCCGAATGAATCCTTCGCCGATGTAACGGTTCACCGAAAACACTCTTCAACGACGATTGGTTAAACGAACGAATCTTTCGCCGATAGCATTTAGTTTACGCTAGCTATTATATTCTATAATTGCCCGCGACTTCGTTCGCGTGAAAATATTGATGGGTCATGTGTGAGACTGCATCGTTGGTCAAGTTGTCGCAAGCGCTATCTATCTATCATGGGGTTTTAGGTTTCCGCACTTAGTCCTTGAAATGGACCATTGCGCGTGAGCCATGGTGGCCGATTACTCCAACCAGCCCACCTCCCTCCAGAAGCAGATTAGACCTCCCGTACTCCTCAGGACATCTGCAAGTGATCCTGGTGTTCCCAGGGTCTCTTCGCGAATCTTGTTTACGGCTGTGCACTCCAGGAGCACATGCGCTACCGTCTCCTCTGCCTCCATGCACGCTCTGCACAGGAGACTGTCAGTGATACCTAGGGTGTGGAAGTGTTTGTTCAGCGAGCAGTGTCCAGTGATGGTCCCCGCCACCAGGCGCAGGCTGTCTCTGTCCAGGCGCAGAAGGCGCCTGGTCAGCTTTGGATCCAAGGATGGCATTGCCTCCTTGGATTGCCTACAACCTGGTGCCGAGGCCCACCATTTCTCTGCTTGTAATTGGGTGTGATCCTTTAACCAGTTCCTCAGCTGCTTGAAGGGAATGGGCACAATGGGTTCGGGTCCGTAGGGTTTCGTGCTGGATCCTCTTCTGGCAAGTTCGTCGGCCGCATCATTGCCGAGTGATCTACTGTGTCCTCTAATCCATTGCAGCGTTACCGTGTTGTGATTCAACACCGTGATTCGTTCTAGGGCCTTGTGGCATTCCAATATTAGTCTCGACGTGATCTGGTTACTCTTTAAGGATTGAAGGACTGAGGCACTGTCGGAGAGAATACGAATGTTGGTATCCGTAACCTCCCTGGCCTCTATGGCGTGTGCTGCTTGGATAATGCCTACACACTCTGCTTGGTAGACAGAGTTGAGCTTTCCAAGGGATTTTGATATTTTAATGTTGAGGTCGTCGGAGAACACCCCGACGCCTGTCCCATCGTTGGTTTTTGATCCATCAGTGTAGATTCTTAGCTCTCTTGTGCCTTAGTAGTCGCACAACTCCTCTATGAGCTCTATATTGTAGTGTTTTTTGAAACAGTGAGTTTTCAGAGTTCTGTCGGTAGGGGATGCCATCATCGGTTGTTCTTTGATTGCATCTTCTTTGATGCGTGTATGTTTTATTCTAGAGTCGTTACTTAGGGTGCCGGCTAACTCGAGTCTGATAATCGCTACGGCCGGCTCCTCTCTTACGACGAGGTGTAGGGGTGGTAGCCCCAGCATCACCTGTAGGGCAGCAGTTGGTGATGTTCTCATGCTGCCGGTGATTGCCACGCAGGCAAATCTTTGTAGTTTCTCAAGGTCCTTTTGGGTCGTACTTAGGTTGGTCCTGGGCCACCATACTAAAGACCCGTATGTGATAATTGGTCGGATAACTGTGGTGTATAGCCAGTAGGTGATTTTGGGGCTTAGGCCCCAGTTTCTCCCGAGGAGCCTCTTGCATTACCAGAGGGATATACTGGCTTTTGTGACGATGTAATCCGTGTGTTTTGCCCAGTTAAGCTGTTTGTCCAAATAGATACCCAGGTATTTGGTTTCAGTCGATAGGCTTAGGGGTTGTCTTCCTTGGCTTGGTTGGCCTTGGTTGGCTTCCTTTTCTTTGTGAAGAGGACGAGTTCGGTTTTGTTGGGGTTCACTGCTAGTTCGTGTTCCTTGCACCAGTCTTCTACTATCCTTAGGGCCTGGCGCATAAGGTTGCATAATGTGTTTTCATGTGTGCCGTTTATTATTATAGTCAGGTCGTCGGCATAGCCCACCGTGTTGTAGCCTCTGCTATTGAGGCGGTTGATGAGGCTATCTACTACGAGGTTCCACAGTAGTGGTGAGAGGACTCCACCTTGGGGGCAGCCCTTCGCCACTATGGCTCTAGTGGTGTCGTTTACCGTTACTTGAACCGCTCTTAGTCTGAGCATATTTGTGATCCAGCCTCCATCCACCCCGTGTTTCTCGAGGGCTGCGTTGATGCTATGGAAGATGGTTTTGTCAAAGGCGCCTTCTATGTCAATGAAGACGGCCAGTGACGAGTATTTGTGTTCTACTGCACATTCGATCCTAAACAAACTAACAACAAACTATCCATTTGGCAAAAGAATTTCCCTACAACGAGTGCTATCGGCGAAAGATTCGTTCGTTTAACCAATCGTCGTTGAAGAGTGTTTTCGGTGAACCGTTACATCGGCGAAGGATTCATTCGGACTACCAACCGTCGATGAATAATATTATCGGCGAAACGTTTCATCGGCCAATTATTTTTTCGTTCAACTAACCGTCGGAGTAGAGTGTTATCGGAAAACCGTCCTTTCGGTGAGCGGTATTTCGGAATACCATACGTAGCTCGGATCAGAAAAACTGGAAAAAACTCGAAATGGTCCTTTGCTTACAATTAAGATGACGCAGGCAACAGTAACAGTATTTCATCTATAGCGTTCCTACTGTTGGGATACAGGCCTCCGCTCCTTTTTGAGAACAGTTAACATCTACCCGCACTGGGCCTATAATATGAACTACAGCTTTCTCCCATTAATTCGTATTACGGGCCCGGTGCGGGTTGCTAGTAACTTTTCAATAACATCTCATATTTTAACCCTAGATAGATAACCATATTTCACTGTACACTAAAGATACGTCGATTCGACGTGCGAATGTTTGAGTGAGCATATTTTGGATTATGTATATACTAGGTTTATGAATGTGATATTATGTCTTTATATCTTTAATTATATTGTGATTAAATGAAAAACATTAGTGTTTATTGATATTTTTATTAACAAAAAAAAAAATAAAGTACAAAACAAGGTAATTCTTACTTTACGAAACTTAAACATTTAGGAATCTTTCCATCAGTCTTATAATTTACTATATAAACTATTAAAAATAATTTTTTTTTATCTCTAAAATATAACAAATTAAAGTAAATCACAATTTTTATTCACATTGGTACCAAAGGCACTTAGGGCAGACGCTAGACTTGTGCTCTCCACAAATGGGATTTTTACAGCTGTCACACATTGTCTTTGTCTTCCTTCTAATTTTTGAAGGACAAAAGGCACAATATTTCCTTTTTTTTGGCTCAGGTACACCTTCATGGTGTGTGGGAGGTTCGGCTGGTCTTTTTGGCAGCATACTACTATTTTTTTCTTTGATATTTGTCGGCAAAGTGACCATTTGACGCCTTGTCTTCATCCATGGGGTCATAAGGCTACCGCTGAGTTTCTTCATAAAATCTCTACGTCCCAGCGGTTTTTCTTTCTTACAAATCATATTATCACAGTAAATAATGTATGCGTTTATAAATGCCATATTTAGGATTCCATAAAACATAGCTATGGGCCACCATAGTTGGCGAAGCACTTTCAGAAATTTCAGGGTTATTTTCAGACACGTCTTCAGCATCAGAGTTTACCTCCACCGGTGCACTGTCTTCAAAGTCTTCGGCATCACTCTGTATTTCATCTTCTAATAAACAGTCTTCAGTTTTACTGCCCGACCCCTCAATCTCTTCATCGCTTGTTTCAAGCAACAACCGACAGATTGCTGCATCGTCTGCACAGTTTCGTGACGTCATAATGTTATTTTTATCGTGGCCTATAACAAGTAAAAAAACTAATAAAAAACATGTACATTTATTCTCAAAAAAAAACAATAACACATTTTCCCAAAAACCTAAAAACTAACACTAAAGATAACCATACGTCACTTCGACGTAAGGTAGGTAAATATTGACGAAAGTATTGCACTTACCGGAGCGATACGGGTGTGTCCTACAAGCTCCGACGGCCGACTGAGTTGACAGGAACGGGCAGGATAGTGACGCGAAAAACAAACGAGTTATATCGATTTTTGAAAATCGATTGCGTCGTTTCGACGTAGGTTATCTATCTAGGGTTAAATACCAGCGAAGTTTTTGATTGGATGGACTATGAAGCAGCAATATGTCACCAAAGTGGCCTGACCGATCACTAATTTATTTTCCCAACATTGAATATTTGCATACAATATTGGATGGGTAGGTACACAATGACACTGAAACTGCGCGCTGACTTGTTGACTGACCACAGAGACTACCGCTTTATGATAGAAAATTCATTTATTCGTAGACTATTAACATTGTGTTGATACAAAAACAACGAAATAATAGTGCACACACGGAAAAACACTACGACTAAACTCTTTATTTTGCAGTTAGCTTCGAATGTCCCACTGTTGGACAAAGGCCTCTCCATATTCTTCCAGGTACTCTTCCTACATGCGCCTCAAACCAGCTTTTTCAACGCGCACCCAGGTTATGTCACTGCTTCTTCCTAGACCAGCACACTTGTACAGTTTTAGTCAATGTTGATAAAATCGCACTCCCCCAGAATACGAGTATACTGTTTGCCCAACATCAGACAAAACTATTTTAATAATCAAAATCAAACATCGTGCGATATCTGATAGATCTAAATGCTATGACAATAACACAATAACATGAAGGCTATATCTATTAAAGGTGAGTGAACCCAGTTCGGTGATGCGTGACGACCTTTAACATCAACTCTTGATACTAAATATAGTGATAATAATATTATTAATAGAAGCAATAACTTACAGGTGTGAAAATAAATAGTTTGTCAAGAAGTAGTTGAATAAACTTTCGTAGTTTACGTTTAGGAATATTTTGCGCCGTGAATTTCAGTACGACAAAAACATTAGGTAGCTATAGGTTCTAGATTCTGCATACTGACAGTGAGATTTTCAGTACTTGGTCACGTTTTGAAGCTGAAAACCCAAATTACATCAATTGAACGAAAGGAAGACACTTTACTATCTACCAGCTTAGGATTAACTAGCAAACTTCTAACTTAGGCAGAGAGTCAGATCATCATCATCTGCCTAGCCTTTTCTGGACCATGTTGGGGTCAGTTTCCAGTCTAACCAGATGCAGCTGAATACCAGTAATTTAAAACATGGAACTACTACCTGTCTAACTTTCACAACCCAGTTAATACTGGGTAATACGATACCCCTCAGTATGACTGGTTGTCAGACTTTTGGTTTGGAAGAGAATTACTTTCGCATTTTTAGTACTCGTTTAGAAGTTTTCGATTTCTACAATGAAGCTGCATTATTTTGTTCCCGTTTGAAGTTATCAAGAATCTTCATCTTCAAAAACAACCTTAATTTACTTCAAATAAGGGCTTCAATACTTGCTCACATCCCTAAACTTGGAAACTGTATCTGTTTTGACCGATGTTACCCTAATGGTTATTTTATTAGGGTATTTGAGCTTCGTCAGGGTTTAAAGGGTTTTCTCGTTAAATATCGACCCTTATAGTCATTTTAGGGTTCCGTACCCTTTGCTTGTATGCTTCCGCCATGGTGTGCAAGGAAAGGAGGGCATAAAGATGAATTTGATGGGTATGGTAGATTTATTACGAGTCAGCCTATTAGACATTTAATCTGTTTTATGTATTCCATTTTCTCTCCTTCTTTTACACACTATGTCTACATCTCTTTATTTAGTATCTCCTTTCGCAGGTATGCTGGAAGAGATTTCATTAGAAATAAGCATCACCTTTGTACTATTTTCTGTTCCTTTTATATTTTCTGTAATAAGTGTGTACATAAATTGTTAAATAAATAAATAAATAGACTATAATACAGCATTGTTTATGGAAAGATAAGATTTCTCTATCTTTGAAACGTTTTTCTAATAATTTGATTAAATTCGAATTTGAGCCGTTAGTTTATGAAAGCTCATTTACTTTTAAAAATGTTTTATCTATCCCGTATTCCTCTAGTGCCATACCAGGCCTGAAGGCACCTTAGAAGCCGATTCATAGCGGCTTCCGTTTGGAAAAAAGGCACTCTACGACGTGTCTAGGTGTCTACGGTAGTCAAATAGTAATACAGGGTGTAAACAACCTCATCGCGAAGCCGTCAACCTAGCATTATGTACATCAAACAAAGTTACTTTAAAAAATTGCTGGGAAACCATTTTTTTTTTTGGGGTAAAGTAACGCACTCAACATATTGTGCTGATGGATGGATTAAATAGTAAGGGGAGGTGAAGGTGTTTAAAGTAATAATCTTACATTAAAAACTTGTATTTTAAAGGAAAACTGGTCAAAAAGTTGAAACCTTGACCCCCAATATCTCGGTAACTAGAAGGTTCCCAGGTATTACCAAAAAAAATGATCGCAATGACGGGGAGAACTAGTGCCTTTCGGATTCGTTAAGAGGTATTTTACATCCTTTATTACTGTCCACTTCCCCTTCCACAAATTTCACCCTGCGGCACTGTGCCTTATCACTTAAAACTCGTTATAAAAAAACACAAATTCTTGCTCTCAACTGATAACTATACATATTCAGTGATCGGGGACGTAACTTAGTGTACTAACTTTTTAATTGTCTATAATCTGATTGTAGGTAAATGTATACCGATTACGTTTCTAATTTCTGTATACCGCTAGCTGACTAATTTCATAATATTATCATGGTAATAACAAATGTTGAATCGTCATATTGTAATGTCACAGATATTATTGCGTTACCTACTGGTCGCGGCAATGCAGTCAGCTAAACAAAGCTTTGCCGTGATAACAATGTGATTTGCATCGTCCCGGCTTATGTCAAACATGTACATTAACAACAGCGGAGGTTTGTGTTCCAGGGTACGCGGAGCAATGCTGAGGGCCTGGACAAACGGTATTCTCTAATTTCTAAACGAAAACATCAAAACTCATTTTCTCAATCATGTTTGGTTTGAGCATTATTTTGACAACCTTCTTCGAGATAAATTTAATTTTTTATACTGGCCAGATACATGCGACCAGCGACCGGCAAAAATTGTATAAAATCCATATCTATCGTGTTATTTAAAAATGGAACAATCTTTTACCCCGAAACATGGCTACCAAGGAGGTAACTTATCAAAGGTTTTATTTAAATTTTGAATTGGCTTGCAAATAGAACGCGAGAAAAAAATAGTATTCTTGTTTGTATGCATCATTGATTTTGAAAAGTAATTGTATTAATTTCCTCGCATTGTTTGAGAAAAGTACTTTACAAGCCTTGGCCACAACTAGGCATTGATGGACTAATTTCGTCCATCAATGCCTCTATTGCTGGCCGCTACATTACGACCACTTTAATTATGCGGTTCTAGGTGGCGCTGCTTGTCAAGAAAAATGAATCAATATGCCAAACTTGGAACATTATTTTTGTTTCTGTGTTTCCCCGCCTGCACAGAGTTATCTGAAGTGTATACAATGTGCATTCGTTTTCAAAGCGATGTTACCACTGTGTGTAATTGACAACGCGCTTATCACTATTAGATCGTCATCTATAAGCACTGCGGTTTCGTCAGCAGGATGACAGCTAAATATCAAATGATCGCTCATTGAGGGCAATCGCAAAACAATTATTTCAGAGACTGCTGAGTATAGGCAAAGACAAGACGTCTTTGCTTATGCCAAGCTCAACGTTCCCGTGCAAAACTCATACAGGATATACCCGGAAAGGCAAGAGTGTCGTTTGTCCATCTTTCGCCAGGAGGGCCGAAACTTCTCTTAAAATAATGTTTAACGTCCAGCTTCTAGCTTTGCTCCAACTCGTCAACATGCCCCAGGTGTGATACATTGTTATCATTGTGATTAATCACCCCACGCCACAATAACAACGCTTCGGGGACCGTCCCGAATAGCACTAATTATCAAACATTAACTCATTACCGACTGTTTCATATTAACGAGATGCGGATGCTAGGATATACGCACAAATGTAATTATTACGCTGTTTGAACTGCAGGCAAGTTTTGATAATACTTTCATTTTCCGGGTTAATCAAACTGTAACAACAAAAGCTTACTTGTACTAAATTAGAGTCTTAAATAAACGCATCTAATTTAATACAATGCTACATAATAGTAACTTTCCAAAACGTTGTTTTAAAATATGCTGGTACCAACATCAAATAACAAAATCAAAATTAACTGATGATACCTAAGAAAGAAATAATTTTAGTTCATATTTGGATGGCAGTTTTGATCTTATCATCATCATCATTTCAGCCGAAAAACGTCCACTGCTAGACAAAGGCCGCACCCAAGACGTGTCGCCACATTGGCCGGTCCCGTGCGACTCGCATCCAATGGACTCCTTGATCTACGTTGGTTTAAAATTTTATTATCGTATTCTGTAGTACCATTCAGAAATTTAAGGGTCCAACTTACTTAAATGTTGATGATGTTGAAATATTGTATTAAGTTGTCAAATTTTGTTTTAAACAATTCAGTATGTCCGAGTAAGCGACTAAAACATAAATTATAACCGAAACCACGTTGGTTATCGACATTGCATAATAGACCCAAACCAAATGACATAACCGTAGTTATTATGCTAAATAACTAGCTAATATTTGCGTGAGCAAGATAGCCAGAGGTCAAGTTATATTGGACGGAAACCTGTTTTCTTCGGATCTTTCGATAGCGCCCACTCTAACCTGAGCCAATAATACTTATTCAAAGATCTTCGTGTTCTTATCTCTTCGTAACTTTTGAGCGCCTGGTACTTTTGGGAAATACATACATACTCCGTAAATATGCCCCCTTCAACGCTCGCCACCACCGCCTACTCCAATAGCTCAGCCGCCAACAACGCCGCTTTTCAGTACACCGCAGCCTGGTCTACTCATGCATCATAGCTCATCAGAACCGAGTTTAAATGTAAACCTGGATTCGCCAAATAATATCTCACCAGCTATAACCTTCCGGAATGCAAAACGCTTACGCTTAGAAGATGATGAGGAGTGTAGCCTGTCCGCGACTATGATAGAAATAAAAGACATGTTTCGCGATTTCAAACAACAGCAAGATGATAAGTACAATAAGCTGTACACTATGGTGAATGACATCCGGGACACAGTTGATCTCATGGCTGCTAAATTCAACGAAATAACTTCGCGTGTTGCCTCTTTAGAAACCGAGCGTAAGGAAAACCTGTCCTACATACATAAGTTGGAGGTCAAACTGGAAAGTTACGAGCAGAGTTCCAGATCCTCCTGTATAGAGATTCGCAATATCCCGGTAGCGAAATCCGAATCAAAGTCAACCCTATTGAAAACCGTGACTGATACGGGTAATCTTATCAGCTTGCAAATTAAACCACATGAGATTAAAGATGTTTTCCGTGTCCAAACAAAAGATCCGGCTAATAAAACCATTATAGTTGATTTTACATCAGTCTTACGGAAGGACGAATTTTTGGAAAACTTCCGTAAGCACAACAGGAACTCTTTCAAGTTGACAACGGAGCACCTTAAAATCAGTGGCCCTACCAAACCAATTTTTGTCTCTGAAAATCTAATACCTAGGAAAAAGAGACTATACTACCTGGCACGTGAAGCGGCTAAAAGCAACGACTTCAAATTCTGCTGGATTAAACACGGCAAGATCTTCGTACGCGAGAAAGAAGGATACAAACACTTCGAGGTTAAGACCGATGCTGACCTATCTACCATTTCAAAGTCCGCATGACTATACCCAATCTTATATTATGTAACCAAACTACCCGCATTGCCGCTTTTTGTTTGTTACTGTTTTCTGTTCCATATGTTTTTTAATTCTTTGTATTTCTTTATGTTCATTTTGTTTAACTCCATAATTTTAATTAACAATCAATTGTACACTATGTCATTACGTGCCACACAACTCCTTTACTTCACTTTGCTCTTAACACTACATTTCATATACCGCCAGTTTTATAATTATAAGACGCACAGTTTTATTCTCTACTGTATCAAAAAATTACCTAATACCGAAGCTATTCCATATTTAACTAAGTTTGTCCAAAACAAATTTAAGACAATACCTTGCATAAGCTTAGAGCTGACCCAACAAAGAATTTCCCTTTTGTGTTCAAATAATCATTATGGATGATCTAAACATAATTAATAACGAGATTGAAAAACTTTCTGTCTCAGACAGCTTTGTCTGCTTTCCGGAGGCAAGTGTTCAGTATTTGAGTAATACAGAATGTACACTTAAAATCTTACATATCAATATTCGAAGCATCAAGCGTAACTTTGATAATCTCACACTGTTACTAAGCAGGTTGAGTTATACATTGGATGTTATTGTATTGTCTGAATGCTGGCTGAGCAAATGTCCAAACATCCCCCCTCTATCAGGCTACAATACTTGTACCACTTCCTTCAAAAACCAAAACGATGGAGTAGTCATCTACGTCAAAAAGGATTTACAATACTCTTTTCAAACTCCCTCGGTTAATGATGCGAATTGTTTGGTACTGCAATTGTCTGACAAAGTCGCAATTGTCGCGGTATATAGATCGCCCTCGATTAAAGATCTCAATCCATTTCTTAGCAGTCTAGATGCGTTGCTTCACCATTTAAGAAAATTCAAGACTATCTCTCTTATCGGGGATATAAACATTAACATTGCACCCACGAGCGTGGATCCAAATTGTGATGAATATTTGAACATTGCTGCATCACACGCTATGCTTCCAGCACATACTTTCCCCACCAGGCTTGCAAATTGGCTAGACCACGTATTGCTGAAGTCGACACACACCGCCACAACTTTGGTACTAGAATGCGACATAACTGACCATTCTCCTATTGTACTGTTCTGTAATCCTGATATCACAATAAGTAAACAAAAACTCTCAATTACAAAAATTGATATAGCTAAAGTGAAATCTGACATCGAAAAGGCTGATTTTTCCAAAATATTAAATTCAAATAACCCAAATTTTGCTGCCGAAACTATCGTATCACTACTATCCTCTTCAGTAAAACTCCATACAACTTCTTCGGTCCTTCCTAGTAGAAAGCGCATCATCAAGCCTTGGATTACTTCTGGCCTCCTCAGATGTATTCGACACAGAGATAAATTACATAATACCACCAAGAAACACCCTGAAAACGATAGTCACAAAACAATTTATCTTCGCTATCGAACTTTCTGAAATAATTTGCTAAAGAAGCTCAAACGCGAATATGAAAGATCGAAATTCCAGAAGGCCGGAAGGAATCCAAAGGCAACCTGGAAAGTCATTAAAGAAATATCCCATTTGGACAAAGGTAAAACTTTTTCTTCAGAGTTACTAAAATGTGAAAACGACCCGCTTCTCTCTGTCAATCTGGTAAACCGATACTTTGCAAATGTGGGCAGTAGCCTTGCATCCAAGTTTTTAAATTCTACATCACAGAATAATTCCTCAGACCTTCACGTTTCACCCCAGGTAGCTAGCACTTCTATGACAGCCCCGCTGGAATCGATGGCCATGTACGATGTTGATGACGCCGAAATTGAAAGCATTATCTTAACTCTCAAAGAAGAATGTGCGGTCGGTTATGATAAAATCCCATCCTCAGTTATCAAGGCCACAAAAGATACAATTGTCCCTCTCCTTGTCCACATATTTAATCTTTCTTTATCCTCTGGTATTTTTCCGGAGGTTTTCAAAACTGCCATAGTCCACCCTATTTACAAGGGAGGAGACAAGGGTCTTGTTTCTAATTACAGGCCTATATCCGTCCTGTCAACCATCTCAAAAATCTTCGAGAAAGTCATTAACGCGAGACTAGTGAAATTTTTAACAAAATTTAATATCCTGGCCGAAAATCAATATGGTTTCAGAGCGGGAAAATCAACAGAGGATGCTACCTTGGACCTCACAAGTACAATAGTTGCACACCTTAACACTAATCAGAAGTCTCTTGGTGTCTTCCTTGACCTCTCGAAGGCGTTCGATACCGTTTCTGTCCCCAAATTGATTGACAAGGTGGAACAAATTGGCATACGTGGAATTGCACTCGAAATCTTTCGTAGCTACCTATCGGGGCGTAAACAGGTTGTGAAGGTGGGACCATTCATGAGTGATGAAGAAAAACTGTTTTATGGGGTCCCTCAGGGCAGTGTCCTAGGACCAACCCTCTTCCTCATATATGTAAATGAGCTGTGTCAGTTATCTCTTCCGAACACAAAAATTATTACGTATGCGGATGACACAGCTCTCATTACCCATGGCAAGGACTGGTCTGAAACTCGGGAAAAGGCAGAACTGGCACTGAGCATGGTTATGAGGTGGTTGACCTCGAACCTGCTCACGCTCAACATCTCCAAGACTAAGTTCATCCCCTTCACCCCAAGTATTCTTAGCCAACCGCCTTTGTCGTTTGAGATGAGGACCCATGTATGTAACCCAGTCGCCAACACCTGTAATTGCGCCCAAATAGAACGGTCTGATAGCATCAAATACCTTGGAGTTATATTGGACAATCTTTTGACATGGAAAAAACAAATTGTCTCAGTTGTGGTTCGAGTCAGAAGACTGATCTACTCATTTAAAAAACTCCGAGCGGCTGCTGATTTCCAATGCCTTAGAATGGTCTACTTCGTCCTAGCTCAATCAGTTCTAGGTTACTGCATAACCACGTGGGGGGGAACGCACAAGACAACCATGCTGCGGCTAGAAATACAATCAAGTAATATAATACAAGATGATTTACACGGGGTACAGCCTGAGTTATGTGATAGTTTGCCTGAGTTTGGTAATTTTGTCTCTTCAAGTAGTAATGTTTGTGATCAATCAGTTATGTTCTCTGATAGTATGGGTAGGGGGCTAGGTAAATTAATTAGTAATAACCTGAGTTATTGTACACAAAACAATTGTATGCCAGGGTCAACCTACAAACAAGTTATGGCATCTGTAATAAAAAGTGTTTGTGATCCTAGTACCACCATTACTATATGTGTTGGTAACAGTTCTAAGATAAAAAAGGAAGATATCACTAACTGTGTATCAGAGTTGTTGAAGTTAAAGTGTAATAAAATCATATTGTGTGCTTTTCCCTATTTTAAAAATTTGGGTAGTAGAAAAAACAATTATATACATACGTTAAATAACCATGTACATTTTCTGGCAGGTCACTATAGTGACAGACTTATATACCTAGATATCAACACTCTTGTTGGTAAACTTAAGTCGACACGGGGTAAGGTGTATCTACCTATTAGATGTAGACACAAAATAGCTTCGCTATTAGCTTTTAATATTCACACAGACATAAATAGTATGTCTAAGTTTAGTACTATTATTAACACTGCGACTATTAGTAATTCTACTAATGTACAGGTGACTTTAAATGAATATAGCAGTAGTGCTATAAATCTTTACAAATATTGCTCAGAGGAGGATCCATCTGTCACCGTGGTGAATCCTCAATTAGGGTCTATTAGTGATAGGGTCTTGTTGTCTGAGAATGGCACGGGAGTCTCCGGCCTCACTCCAAATATTAATATTAATTTAAACTAGAAAGTGAGACAACAGAAGGTACTATTAATTCTTGCACTCAATTAGTTACTAAAAAAGGGCCTCAGCAGAACACCTTAAAATTATTCCACCAAAATATCCAAGGAATGTCTTGCAAATTATTAGAAATTGAATTGTTTTTAGAAAATAGTAAGTTTGACATTATTTGTCTTACTGAACATTGGCTAAAGGATTACCAAATGCTTATTAATTATGAGAACTATATAGTGGGTAGCTGCTTTAACCGTAAAACGATGCTTCGTGGAGGTTCCCTAATATTAATAAAAAATAGTTTTAAATATAAGCAACGTAATGACATAGTAGGTCTCTCGGTTGAACATTGCGTCGAACTGTCCTGTGTTGAGCTAGATAAGCATGTAATTGTGTGTGTGTACAGACCCCCAAACTATCAAAACTTTTCCATATTTGAATCAATAATGGAAGATGTCCTGGCAAAACTTGCAGCCAGTAATAAATCTACAATAATTTGTGGTGATTTCAATATCAATATTTTAGAAGAAAATTCACATAGCGGTCGGTTATTAAATCTCTTTAAATCATTTGACTTGACTAACGTTTTTATTGAACCTACTAGAATCGCAGCATCTTCTGCTACTTGTATAGATAATGTTTTCTGCGATTGTGATTACTTAGATAAAGCCATAGTAAATTGTTTGCCGTCCGACCATAGCGGACAAACTGTAACTTATAGGTGTAATACACCATTGCAAAAAGTACAGATTAAATTTAGACCCATAACTTCTAGCAAATTAAATGGGTTTAATATTTCCCTACAGAACAAGCTAAGTGTTATAAGCCATGACGATACTAATATAAATCAATTTTATAATCGTTTCTTTTCAATAGTTCACACGGAATTCAACAAAAATTTTGAAAAGAAGACAAAAAGTATTTGCCCTAAATTCATATTTAGTGATTGGGCAACTAGAGGTATCAGAAAAAGTAGGGAAAGACTATTTGAGCTTTATGGCCTTAAGCCTTTTATTAACACTGAAACTTTTAACAAGTATGTTGCTAAGTATTCAAAAATTTTTAGAAATACATGCAGGTTTGCTAAAGCCCTGCACATTAGCAACAAGATCAAAACAGCAGAAAATAAAATAAAGACAGTTTGGAAAGTCATAAATAACGAGACTAACAGGAAGAAAATACGCAACACCAGCTACACATTAGACACAGCATGTGGTCCTAAAAGCTCTAATCAGGAAGTAGCTCAAGAATTTGTAAATTTCTTTACAGAGATACCATTAAAAACTACGGAGGCTCTTAATTCCTCTCCTGAAGTCTCAATGTGTTTATTAAAGGCGAATGTGTCTGGCTGCCTGGCTGAATTTAAATTTAAACACATTAACCCTATGGTTGTTATTAAAGCTTTCCGGCAAATAAAAATCAAACTGACCGAAGATCTATGGGGAATGTCTATCAAAGTTTGTACATCCATTCTTGAGACTATAGCCCCATACTTAGCTTTAATTTTTAATCTATGTGTGGACCAAGGAGTCTTCCCTGATTTAATGAAATACAGTAAAGTCATACCTCTTTTCAAATTCGGGGACAGTAAAGATACTAACAATTATAGACCTGTCTCCGTGTTGCCAGTTTTTAGCAAGGTTTTTGAAAAAGTAATGCTTGATCAAATGCTCTATCACTTTAACACCAACAGAATCTTACATGATCAACAGTATGGTTTCACCAAGGGACGTTGTACAACTGACGCCGGTGTAACCTTATTAAAGCACATATTTACTGCGTGGGAAGAGTCCCAAGACGCTATAGGAATTTTTTGTGACCTCTCCAAAGCGTTTGATTGCGTTAACCACGACACATTACTTATGAAACTTGAGCATTACGGACTGGGGAAACTTGCACTTAGATTGGTAAGATCATATTTAAATGATAGACAACAGTATGTTCAGATAAATGGTGTTAACTCACAGGGTTTAAAAATAAAAATGGGGGTTCCACAAGGCTCAATATTGGGTCCTTTCCTCTTTCTAGTATACATAAATGATCTACCCTATTTATTGAAAAACCAACCTCAAAATATGGTGTTATTTGCTGATGACACTTCCCTGATTTTTAAGATAAATAGACGGGCACAAAATTTAGATGATGTGAATAATGCCCTACTGCAGGTCCAAAATTGGTTCACAGCAAACAATTTGGTATTAAATGAAAAGAAAACCAAATGCATAAGATTTGCTTTACCGAATGTTAAGGGTAGTGATTGTGATATATTATTGAATAATGAGAAACTTGAATTCGTAGATAAAACGGTTTTCCTGGGGATTACGCTTGATTCAAGGCTACAATGGGGTTCTCATTTAACATCTCTTGCGGGGCGGCTAAGTTCAGCAGCATATGCCATTAGAAAAATCCGTCAATTTACTGACGTAGATACCGCTAGACTGGTCTATTTTAGTTACTTCCACAGTATAATGTCTTACGGTATTTTGCTATGGGGACGGGCTGCTGATATTGAGTCCATATTTATTCTGCAGAAAAGAGCCATTAGAGCCATATATAATCTTCGTAGGCGCGATTCTCTAAGAGAGCTGTTTAAGGATATTGGCATTATGACGGTACATTGTCAATACATCTACGAAAACATAATGTACGTCAGAAAAAATCTGCATCTTTTTGGTAAAAGAGGTGACAGACATAACTACAGTACTAGAAATAGGGAACAATTAGTTCAGCCAGGCTTTAGACTCGCTAAAGTAGACTCATCTTTCATGGGGTACTGTTTGAGATGCTATAATAAAATTCCACAAAGTATTCTTGAACTGAATGAGACAAAATTTAAAACATGCATTAAACGCACACTATGTAAGCAAGCATATTACAAGTTGAGCGATTATATCGCTGATAAAAATGCTTGGCTCAATGCTGGTCCTGCTCCACAAGGACAGGGGCGCAAAAATTGATAGCATTAAATGGTATTGTTGGAGCTGCTGAAGATTGTACAACTATCTTTGCATTGTATAGATTCAATATTAGTATTATATAATCGCATAGCCCATATTGTGTGAGTACTTTGTACTAGAAAGCTATCATTCACTGAAAGCCTACGGCAGTTCTTGACTAGAATGTGCCCTGGCGGTTGAGAGTATGTCATGCTCTCTCTAATGTCTCGCTGATGGTGGCGCGTGTGTCGGACCATTTAGCTCCCTTCAAAATGGTTGAGCTGAATGGTGCTGATCCATGCGTCATGTTCGTGAACGGGCGCTGTCAGTTGTGACTGGTCATCTCTTAGTCGCCACGGTTTATTTGAATTAATTATTTTGTTTTTGAGTTGTATTTTATTTTTGTTTTGCTATGGACACTTTTAACGTGCACATCTTGCTACATTGTTCTCACATAATATACCATCTCAACATGAATGATGTAACCAAGATTTTGTAACAATATTTTTATTTAAAAGAGTGTCTATGGAGTTTCTTGCCCGTTCTTCTCCATAGAGATCTACGCTAGGGAATGGGCAACTACAGTACTTTCACAGTTTTTATGTCTTGTGACTGGGACTGTAGCTACTTTAAATGTTCAATTTTGTTTCGACAATTCAAAAGTGCCTGTAACTGGCCTACTTGAAATAAATGCTTTGATTTTGATTGATTTTGATTTTGAGAAAGGGCTCAGAGAGCAGTTTTAAAAGTACTCGCTAAGAAACCTATCAGATTTCCCACTTCTGAGCTATACTCACTTTGTGATGTCCTCTCAGTTAGACAGCTGTTCGTGCTGCAAACAGTTCTTAGGAAGCACCTACTTCTCCCTTACGAACCACAGTCCCTTACAAAGAAGCGTCGTCCTGACAGAGTCTGTAAGACTGAACACTGCAGGTTAGCGATGGTCAGTCGCCATTTCACTCACATCAGCTCCAAACTTTATAATACCCTGCATGAAAGAATTAAAATATACCCTATGACTAGGATTGAACTGAAGAGAAATGTGACCAACTGGCTTAAGTGCTTGTCCTATGATGAGACTGAGCAACTTATGGTGTCATAAATGCGGTAGACACACACACACAAACACACACATACAGACACACACACACACACACACACACATACACAAATACACATCTCATCCCCACCTCCACTCTACATATATATTACATAGTAACCACATAGTTTTCTTTATATTTTTCTTTGTCATCCATAGTTTATAATTTAACTTTCTTTTTTAGGTTAATCTGGAACAATGTCTTTGATCGTATATGTATCTTGAATTGGGCGTTGATAGCTGCGCCACAGTACTTTACTTTTGTGGCTATCTTCGTTTTTCCTTTGTATTTGTAAACTGAAGTTGTTCCAAATAAACTTTTTATTATTTTTTTTTTATTATTATAAAGTTCAAGGATATGGAGCACAGTTTAATCTACATGGCTGAAGGGTAGAGAGGACCGTTGTTCACCTTGAAAAGTTGGGTTCATTGTTCGCAATATTTTGGGGTGAAGTTCATTTCTCGATTGGCTTTAGGATACCGAAAAAGGATGTGTTTCACTCTTAACTTATGTTTGATTTTTGGTTTCTCGACAAATTAATTAATTCGGAATCTATAAGCATTTAAGATTTTTTGCATTCGTTGGTTCATTAGTTTCAATCCAATGTCATTATTATGATTGAGTGTCAAAAATACGTTGATGACGTTATTATTAGTGTCTTAAACATTTTTCTAAATGAGATGTATTTTTTTAAGACAGATCGATCCTGATTACTGTTTAATTTTAATTGAAACTATTTTTTGAGCGGATGCGAGATATTTATGATGCAATTTTACCTCAATCAAAATGTTAACTTTCAAGATCAAGTAAAAATTAACTACTTTTCTGTTACAAATAGGTACAATAATAGTTCAACATAATAAATAACAAATGTTGTAGTTCAACTGTAAAACGATACCGATAAATAAATTGTAATAAATTATCAACCCCGTTCCAACTGCAAGAGGAAACCAAGATAACACAAATTTATTATTCCTGCTACGAGGCTCAAGAAAATAGGGGGAACGTTCAGATGCCAATGTATACGTTTTTACAATAAACTTCCGAGCCATATTCAAGCACTTAGTCTAAATAAATTCAAATCGTTTATAAAACAGAAGCTATGCCTGAAAGCCTACTATCACGTTAATCACTACCTCGATGATAAAAAGGCTTGGGATTAAGCTGCTCCAATGAAATTTGCTCTGCGAATATAGTAATTTCGGACTTCGCTTGTTTATTATTGATTCCTTTCTTTTATACACTTTGACATGAATGGTTATTATTATTATTATTATTATTTTTTTTACTTTATTGTTTATTTTTTTGTGTGTGTGTGTGTGTGTATTTGACATGAATATTTCCTTGTGGCTTTTGACATTTAATGACTTGACATGAATACTTAGTTCAGTATTTTATTATTTTTTACATTTTTAGTTTATTTTTTATTGTTTTATGTATGTGTATTTGACATATCGTATTTTTATTGACATTCATTTTGTAAATTATTATTAATTTTATTTTATTTTTTGTGTGTTTTTTGTGAATGTGAGGACCATGTGGGTTACATTTTATTTTTTTTTTATTTTTTTACCCCTCAACCGTCTGACAGTTTGAGTTCTATAAGCGACCTACCCAAATGTCCTTTCTTTGGTATTGTTCGTCGTTTCGTTGAGCTCCTTGTGTTATAAGTCGAGCTACACGATAACTGACAAATGCTTGCACTGACTGGACAGGTTTACTCAAATCTGTATGGTTCTTTCTTCAAAAGACCATCTCAGACACTAATATCTACATGATCCTCATGTGTATTGAGCAAGATTATGTCTGGACTTCAAAAGAGACTATGACCTCTGAGTTTGTTTCGGCTGTTTCTTCTCAGAGTAGTCAGGTACGAAACACCGGCCCCATCGAGTTTAAAAAAAAATTGACGTGTAAAAGTGTTTGTGAAAACCTACTTACAAAATAAAGATCATTTATCATTTATCATTTATCAAGAAATCTTAATCTCAAGAAAACAGAGTCGTTCAGTTAGACGTAAAAAACCGGATCTACCGTAAACTAAACTCGATCATTTACAAAACGATTCCCGCAGACGAGACGTTGTCATACGTTTTATAAAATAACGATTGTTAAGTTTATAATCTTTGAATAGAATGACCGTTTCGATGATTTTACAAGTAGGTATCGATATACAATGGTTACCGGATGGTCAGCAAAAACATCACCACGGTTGGACGGAAATTGATGCAAATTGAGCGTGAGGTTTTCATGTTTAATATCCAGAACTAGTTTGGAGGACAAGGAATTATGTTTTTGCTGACAGTATTATAATTGGATTTAGTTTGTAGCCTAGCTGATGGATGTCCGGTATTTTGTTAAAATTAAATTTTCCAACGAAATTGAGTTTTCGTTGCACAAATAGATTAATGGATGCACCTTTCAGGTTTATTTTAGAGTAGTTTTATGAATTCCGTCTGTGTTTTGACTATTCATATTTATGGGTAATTTATGTTCTGTTATTTCTATTTCACTGTATGTGAAAATGCTTTTCAATACATTTTTGCTGGTGGAATCAACTTCTGAATGCCTAAAAAATAACTGCCTTTCTTTTCAGACAGGCGATGATACTTTTATAGAAGTAAAGGTCCTTCATGGAATTGTTTCGGAGTTTTATTAACCTTGTTACATATTTTTTCTACAGGTTTCTGAGAAAATCGTCTGTTTAAAAGAGGCAGACAAGACATTGTGTTTCAAAATTCTCTTTTGTGAATATTGTAATACAATAAAAGACTTCTTTGGTGTCGAACAGTTTCCGAGAAAATATTGAATCATAAAGCATTTGGTTTCATGTCGCCACAAACATATTTTAAATGGAAAATGAATAATTTTGTTTGTTCATGTTTTTCTCAGAAGTCTGAAATTGCTGAAAGTAAAGTTTAATTAATTAATTATAAAATGCCTCGCGCTATAATACAGAGGGTGTTGTGTTGTGAAGTGGTTTCCAATTCAGTGGTTGAATTACCCCAAAATGAACGATGTACTGAAATCAGAAGAGACCCAAAATTGTTGCGTCAGAATGTTGCTGCAGGTTTGTGGCCTATATAGTACACGTATTATATGAAACTAGCTGACCCACGCAACTTTGTCTGCGTCACATAAAACGAAAGGAAAAAAAAAACCCGTTTCTGCAACATTTTTCATTCCTGCTCCGCGCCTAATGGTCGCAGCGTGATGTTATATAGCCTATAGCCTTTCTCGATAAATGAACTATCCAACACAAAAAGATTATTTCAATTCGAACCAGTAGATTCTGAGATTAGCGCGTTCAACCAAACAAACAAACAAACAAACTCTTCTGCTTGATAATATTAGTATAGATTAAAATAATACCCTATGTTTTTATTGTGCTTTCCACCCATTATACCAGGAGATCTTATTGTTTATATCACGTTATGGTACGATAGTCAGTCCTGTCATGGCGACTACGCCATTAGGACCGTCAGGGTCGTAGCACACGTATCGAATCGGAAAGGGATCGTCACCGTATCAACTCGAGCCGTTCAGTATTATTTGTATGAAACTCCCTACTGCAACGCACACTAATCGGAATCGCAACGTAATCGCCTCGCCTCGGTACAAGAAAGAAAGAAAGAAAGAAAGAAAGAAAACGCATTTATTAGCCCGACAGGACAACACATAAATAAAAAATAATAGTAAAATTGTGATTATAACACAAGCACAAGCACAAGCTTACAAACCTCAGTGCGGTTAGTAGTTTACGTTAGCGTTTGAATTCAAAGTAATTAAACTAGTGCCGCCCAGCCGTCAACCAGCGGTCGGCGAGCCGTAAGCGCGGCGTCGCCTAGCTGTAGCTGAGTTGACGTGCCGGAGCTTCTGATCCGCTTACGTTACGTGGTTGAGTGACGTGGACGCCTGTTTGACGCCAAGGGGAAAGGCGAGGCGGTGACGATACGTGTGCCACGACCCTTAAGCATTCTAATGAACTGCACTATAACACTTACTATATTCATGTGATTGCTTTGCAAACCCTCTGGAAGCTATTCTAATGAAAGGTAGATAATTATTTCCGCGGGAGACGCAACGGGGGTCGGGGGCCACGTGGTGGCTACCGGCCACCGTAGATGCGGGCCTGTGGACGGCTGGCTATGGGCTAGCTAGCCGTCCGGCCGTCTAACGACGACGACAGGCCGTGTCGACGGCGCTTTCGTGTTCCACGCGCGCCTCAAAGAGATGTCAGCAAAAAGAGAGGGGCCCGCAAGGGCCGAAGCCTGCCGGGGTTGCGGGCCTGTTCGAAAGAGATACCGCGGCCCCGGAACGTAAAAGGCGAGGAAGGAACATGGATGGTTTTTAGTCAGTAAGAGTCTGACACTCCCTCCCGCTCCGCCCAGAGTGGGGGGGGTCATTTGATGATTTCCCTTCCTTAAAAAAAAAAAAAAAAGGTAGATAATTATTTATACTAACTAACTGTTAACTATCTATAAAACATACGAAGACGGGTCATCATCTTAGCCGAAAGACGTCCACTGCTGGACATAGGCCTCCCCCAAGTGTCGCCACATTGACCGGTCCCTTGCTACTCGCATCCACCGGATTCCCGCAACCTTCACCAGGTCATCGGTCCACCTAGTGGGAGGTCTTTCAACGCATCGTCTTCCGGTTCGCGGTCGCCACTCCAGAACTTTTCGGCCCCATCGGCCATCCGTTCTGCGAGCAATGTGCCCTGCCCACTGCCACTTAAGTTTAGCAATTGAAGACGCATAGCAAACGAAGACGGGTATTTATCGTGAATTTATCTTTAATTTAAGCCCGACGTGTTTTATATTGTGTTCTGATCGTGAAAGTAAAAAAAATCAATTGTTAACTATCTATTTTCGAGGTATTGATATACCTCGAAAATAGAATTCAGAGGCGTAGCTAACTATAACATTACATAAAAAATCGGGCTTTGTTATCATGACATAATATGAACTGTATTTAACAGTATTCTCTCAGTAGTTCTCTCAGGTTTTCTACTTCATCGGCGTCGTCTTCCTCAACTATGCTGGGGTCAGCTTCCAGTCTGCCTGCCTATCTGATCTCCACACCCCACAGTAAGTACTGGGAAGTACCCCTTGGTAAATCTGGTTATCTATATAAGAGTTTCAATTAACTACACCTCTTTTTCTGTGCGTGTCGATATACTCAAATAATACTCGACCAGTATGTTGAAACCTGCACAGCTCTATCGGTGGCATCCTTGAAATCCTGGTAGGTGCAAGTGGCAGTGCAGGATGGGCAAGAAAGGAGGTAGGGCATATCCTGCAGCGGGACTCCATACTGACATTACATATGAGACGGGTCGATGATACCCCTTTTACCCAGATTAGCCAAACTTAGTGGCAGTGGGTGCATTGATCGCAGAACGGATGGCCGATGGGGCCGTAAAGTTCTGGAGTGGCGACCGCGAACCGGAAGACGATGCGTTGAAAGTCCTCCCACTAGGTGGACCGATGACCTGGTGAAGGTTGCGGGAATCCATTGGATGCGAGTCGCAAGGGACCGGTCAATGTGACACTTGGGGGAGGCCTATGTCCAGCAGTGGACGTCTTTCAGCTGAAATGATGATGATGATGATTTGTACAGAGCGGCCAACCTGAGCCTGCAAATGGTTAAGTTCATGACCAGGAGGAAGATGTTCTTCTGGATTGATGAAGTGGGGAGGCTGGGATATTAACAACACCAATTAAATGCTTACCTTCTTCGTATCTCAGACTAGATGCGAAAATCGTAGGACAGGACAACGGGCCACATAGGTCCACAGGTCCAGCAATAAATTGCTATTTGACTTAGCTCCTTAACACACAAACACCCTAATTCCCCAGTTCCACACAAGTACGTTAACACCATTCATAAACAATCAGTAGTGCCGCAAAGCTGTGATCGCGCGGAGCGTATCAGGTTTCCGTTAGCCGACATGTGGGTCAGACACTGTTTGTTATGACACGGTCCAGCGGTGAATCAATTGTGGAGTTGACAATGTATTGCCGTGACTGATGCTTTTATGTGTGGCGGTCGCTTTTATGAATGTCGGGTAAACGGATTGGTACGGCTGGATTGTGAGTTTAGGTTTTTAAGATGGGTTTATCACAACACGAACATAAACATATAAGTCTATTATATCCACTCTTGTAATCCTTAAAAGGTAGTCAAAGGTCTAAAAAGGTTAGTCAAACTTCTAGTAGATACACTTACATTTGGCATTTTCTTACGTAAAAGGGGGTAAGCTTATTGCCATCAACCGGGCACTCAAGATTTCGATCAGTTATTGAAAAATTCCTTCTGAACACAGGAACACTTCGCCTGACGTGTTAATCGAACCTGAGACCTCATACTCAAAAGTAGCGCTTGGGCAGTATTTGTGATGAGTCTTCGTCAAATATTGCTCTGCTATGTATTTACCTGATTATTGCCCAATAATTGTAATAGGCTGGGCTATAATAGGACTACCTAATACTGGCCCCCAAGAAAAATTATGTCACATAAACGACTGACCTACAACCGTTTAGGGATCTACTCACTAATATATCAAAAGAGCATCTATTCAAATATATAAATTACAGCTTTTGTCATACATATTTCAGTTTCAGTTGGTTTTAGGTATTCACCGTGATTATAACGGGCTGTCTTGATTTATTTCCACACACGCTATTCATGGCTTTGATCCCGACTTAAGACAGATATTCTTTCATGGATTTGAAAGGATCAAGGAACAGACTTTTGGTTCCAAAATGACGTCCACAAAGATGCCAGGTTTCTTTTAAATTAAGAAGATTATTAAACAAAGCACGAAAACCCGTTGGATCCAGTTTTCATTTGCGGATCTTTACCAGTTTTCTTTCTTTCCCGTGTACCCACACGAGGAAGAAAGTGGGTAGTGCTTAACCAGTGGTTTTCAGAGGCAGTTCTTTTTCGAGCACTCGATATTTCAACGCTGTTGCATCATGATCGCGGGAATACTGAAGAGATATGCGGGTGGGACGAAAATTATTAATTCATCATCATCATCATCATCATCATCTCAGCCGAAAGACGTCCACTGCTGGACATAGGCCTCCCCCAAGTGTCGCCACATTGACCGGTCCCTTGCTACTCGCATCCACCGGATTCCCGCAACCTTCACCATGTTATCGGTCCACCTAGTGGGCGGTCTTCCAACGCATCGTCTTCCGGTTCGCGGTCGCCACTCCAGAACTTTTCGGCCCCATCGGCCATCCGTTCTGCGAGCAATGTGCCCTGCCCACCGCCACTTAACTTTAGCAAGTGTTCGGGCTACGTCGGTGACCTTGATTCTCTCGCGGATGTCTTTTAACTATTAATTATGAGCAGACAAATCTGTCTACCCTCTTCCTTACCAGCACCTCATCAGCTACCTACCACCTAACTACAAAGCTACACAACCAGCATACCATGCCATGCCTTCTATTGTCAGTCGTTATGTGACTACGTCAGAAACCCGAAACTATAATGCTGCGTCCGGTTAGACTGGAACACTAACATGGCTGGGAAATTAAAGGTAGATGTGCGAATAGGTAAGTTACTATAGGCTTGTGTACAGAAGAAATCTAATAAGTCTGTCAGTCAAATTATTAAAAAATGTATGACCTGTATTTTTTCTTTTCTTACGTAAACCTATTTACAATACGTCACGCCGTGGTACAATTTCTAGTGCGTTGTGACGTCACGAGTCCCACTCTCGAATTTTGATGCGTTGTATGCTCATAATTGATTTGCAAAATTACTTGTCCATTATTTTCCAATACTCTAACTGACGGACTAAATAGATTTGCAATTTATTGATGGTAATTAAGCTTTTATGGGCTTAAAACATTCCGTAAAAATAATATTTTCTTATCAACTTTTGAAACAGTCCCGCCAAAACTGTGCGGGTATTATCAACCCACAAATACGGGAACACTGTTCAGTTACAGTTTCATGATATTATTCTGTACTAAAATAATATTCGGAACGGAACCGTTACAGAATCGAGAACAATTTTAGGAACAGTTTTAGTTGGAGTCTGATAACAGTTTGAAATATCCTTATCGGTGTCATCTCAGAGTTTGATATTCAAATTATCCTGTAACGGAAAATGGAGTAGAATACACGTTTAGTTTTGACTTTAGGTTTAGGCTTAGTTGTACCGTAAAGAGTGTACGAAGGCTTTAGGCACTTCTGCTCCCCGTTATTTCGATTTTTTGTTTGCTCCACCATACCTGAGAACCTTCTCTATTCCTTCTCTCTTCTTCCTTATCTATGTAGTATATCAACTATCTGGTGTCCACGACACAAGCCTTGCTTAGTGTGGCACTAGATGGCGCTGTGTGTTAACGTCCAGCGATATTTATTTTAATTGTTTATTTTATTTAATTACGGAGATATTATTCGAGGTCAAAGTTTCATCTTTTCTTTTAATACTACCTTTTAAGGTCGTAACTTTCTTTAAATCCGTCCTGAACCCGTTTAATATTCAATGCGTCATTGTTCTACACCATACCTGGGAACCTTCTAGTTACGGAGTTATATTGGGGGTCAAAGTTTTTAGGGGTTTTAAAATACCTACTAGTTTTAATTGTAATATTTTAACTTTAAATACCTCCACGAACCCCGCACTATTCAATCCATCCATCAGCACCGTGTTTTGAGTGCGTTACATTGAGTTATACCACAAAACGTGATTCATAACCCAAAAAAAAATTGCTTCCCAGCAATAACCTTAGCGTAAAGTTACTTAGTTTGATGTACAGAATGCTTGGTTGACGGCTTCGTGATGAGGTGGTTTACACCCTGTATAATGCGCCTGTCTGGGTTCGAACCCACGACTTACTGCTCCTAAGTCGGGACCGCCACCACTGGGCCACCGCTGCTTTTAATATACATTCGATAGTAACTCACCTTACCAACTTAATTTTTGGTAACATAGATAGATTGCATTCTGGGAAACAAAGAATTTCTACCAAGATACGTAGTGACAATTCAATCAACAAAAAATACTACCAAATTTAATCAACTCCAATTATTATCATACGTGTAATACGTAACTAACGAGCAATTTCACTTGGACGGGTTATATTTTGGCGATATAAAGCGCTGTCGTTTAATGTGGTTCTGTGGTAGCCCCTTCGTACACAAGGTTATTCAAATCTTAGAAATTCAACGATTTTAGTCTTCAAGCGACTGCCGCCATACAAATGCGAGTCGCGGGACGAATGTCGGCGACGCGACTCGTGTACGAACTTCAATGGATTTGTATGGCGGCAGTCGCTTGAAGACTAAAATCGTAGAGTATCTGAGATTTGAGTAGCCTTATGTACGAAGGGGCGTACAGTACTGGAACGCATCTGACATCATGGAACGTAAACATTTTGGCGGCCATTTTGAAGTAAGTGTACGCTGACGCTGTCATTTTTGAGTTTGATCCAAATGTGTTCAGCCGTGAAGTCGAATATGTGTTGATAAAATGTATAGCTTCTCATGGCGATGACTATAGGCTACTTGTAATTCGTTTTGCGCTAAACGAAAATAAAGCATCATTCTGATAATTTAAGAATCCTCATTGGTCTAATTGCAATCGCGACTGCTGAGCCAGAGATTCGATTCCTCGGTCGGGCTGAATATTATTGGATTTTTCAATTAGGAAATTTCTCAGTAGTTGTCACATTATTACATGGGACTTTAAAACTGGGAAAACGTGTGTGGACTATTAGGAATACCTCTGCCTAATCCTCTGGGGATTTCAGACATGATTTTATGTTATGTACTGTCTGATCAGAAAGTCTATCTTTTCAAACGCTTCGGCTCACTCCTATTACTTACACCTGTTGGCAATTTTCAGTCTATAACGACTTTTTGTGGAAAAGTCAATGCATAATAATACTATTCGTCATGCTAAGCACGACACATCATACCTACTGTATTCGTTATTTGCTGATGTGTTGCTCGGCAGAGTAAACGAGACCCTACGGCATGACGTCAATATTGAAACGTTCTCCACAAACAGAAGAAAACAATATTATCTAAACAAAATAGAACGGACCACCTCCCCGAATTGTTCCATCTGTACCAGTTCTATTTGGATCTTTACAAAACTACACAAACTCTGATCCTGATCTACGTAAGTTTTCTATTTATCCCAAAAAAGGCGACTACGTAGGATCAACTTTTAGCCCTCAAACAACTTAGGAGTTTCCCAAATTTCGGCGCGAAGGAACAAACTATCACACCATGTTTTTCTTCCACAAAACAGTGGCGAAATATCTTCAACCTTAACACCAACACTTTAGGATGTAAAATGGAGTGTTTGTGTTAGAATATGTTAGCGTCCCGCAGGTTCTTATGCGAGGTAGCCGGCCGTCCAATATCGTTCAAATTCAATAAACATGCGCTCACGAATATTCTCAGGAAACATCTTTGTTTTTTTGCAAAGCTTCAGAATGTAAATAGTTTATTAATATATTATCGTCTGACATATTCTCTTGAGGTCCACCGTTATCTAGACCTTAGCTATCAGATAGAAAAGTTGAATGAGACCACGGTGTTGGTAAATTGGAAAGGGAATACTCGGGCTCCGTTTTCTTTTCTTGTTTTGTTCTAGAAGACATTACCTTAAACAAATTGATATCAGTGATGGTTGGTTTCTGGTTAGGGACTAGTTAAATGTTGATAGTAAATGATTACTGACTTATTTTCCAATAGTTGTCTACAGAATGCATAAGCAGTAGCAGAAACAGCTTTTCCCGGACCTATTAAAATACTTGAAAATACATTGAAGTGAGTGTTTGAGTGTTGCGTTCCGCCGCAGAAGGGTGAAAAGAAAGCCGAGTCTTTAATCGTCACATTCTTATAATGAAGAAGATTAACAGATTGAGTAAGTAAGAGCTGTGCAAAACCATTCTACTAATCGATTTTGTACATAACAGGGAATTTTGTTATGGACAAAAACAATATGACGACCCGAATGGCGAATTGACGACCCGAATGGTGCAGCAGTAGTGCGGCTGCCTTACGTTCTTAGGGTCCCGGGTTCGAATCCCGGTAGGAGCAAATGTTTGTGTGATGAGCCCATGCATTTTGTGATGAGCATCGACATTTGTTTCCGAGTCATGGATGTTTATAAGTATGTTAAGTTTGTATTTAGAAATAAAAAAGCAGTATATGTAGTATATCAACTATCTGGTGTCCACGACACAAGCATGGCTTAGTGTGGCACTAGATGGCGCTGTGTGTCCAGCGATATATATTTATTTAGTAATATGTGTATTTATTTCATCCAGTTAGACTGGAAGCCGACCCCAACATAGTTGGGAAAAGGCTAGGCAGATGATGATGTGTATTTATTTCATCCAATGACTCAATACACTGTAAGTCACAATACAAAATAATTTTCAAAGAAATTACAAATCCGTTGATTCATAGTGTATGAACAAACCGCTGAATAACTACGCAATCAATGTTT
The DNA here is from genome assembly GCA_916618015.1 of Xestia c-nigrum. NCBI lineage: Eukaryota > Metazoa > Arthropoda > Insecta > Lepidoptera > Noctuidae > Xestia > Xestia c-nigrum. The sequence goes on along the minus strand of OU745245.1, from coordinate 1,954,357 downwards.
TTGAATTATTATCGAAATGTAAAACTATTGAATTACGCAATGACTATTTTGTGGTCTTTGTCTTAGTATACTCATATGACATCTGAACAAATATTTGAGCAGGCTGCAAATTTTTGGTACAAGCTTAGAGGTTCATTTGGAAATTCTATAACAATAATGTAAGTAGTCGTAAATGTTTCCGCAACTAGAAGTGTGTTTTGAAATAATATTTGTCTGTCCTATTTTGAGGTTTCAATTATTTACATTTTGTAAGTTCTTGAATACATTATAAAACATAAAGTGATAGTAGAATTAGGCTGCGATTGGAAAATCATGATAGGCTTTCATGATTTTCCAATCACAGTATTTTCTAAACTGTGGTCGATCGCCAGCCTAACTGGCAGCAACTGAATGCCAGTATTTTATCTTTAGTTTATCTGATCACGTTATGAATTTACCTTGGACATCAAGTTTGTTTCAAAACTTCTAAATTTGAAGCTTCAAATTTCAAACTTCTTTCAATTTCAAACTTTAAATAGTAGCCTTAGCTTTTAAGAATTTATTTCTTAAAGCTACAGATATGAAAACGCCTGTGTAGCGAAATTCTTCCTTTAAATGTAAGTTATCCATTTCTAAGCAGTTTTCTTTCTTAATAAACTTAGTCAACCTGATGAAATTACCTACGAAGAAGTTTTTCAAACCTCAACATTGCGAATAAATACTCCTAAAATGTACAGCTCACACAAGGCTTATCAATTAACCAAGCCAGTGTATCACCGGCAGCTGTTGTTCTGAGATGAAGTGGTTTATGTACAAAGGAGGATTGGATGGGCGCCAGACGAAGCCGCGGGCTTTAGTTAGTGCAGTCGAGGGGAAGATGCTCTGTATAATATTGTTTGGTAAACCAATATTGTATTTGAGGCCTGTTGGTTGTGCCTGTGGGGATGTCATGGGCTATAGAAGTGCACGTAATTAATATTATGGAACAGGGTAGTTTTCTTGGTAGAACAGAAGCTTGACAAGAAAAATCTAGGAGATTAGCAATCTAGTTTTTTCTACAAGTTGCAATTGAAAAATAACTGAAAACATTTTACAGAACAACTATAATGGTCGGTATATAACTTTCATTATGCAGATAAACCTAAAATAGCAAAAAGAGTCAGCTGCTACACACATTTTATATAATATAGACGTTACACGCACCGTGCGTATTGTATAATTATCGCTTGCATTGGTGAAGGAAAACATCTAAAACATCGTGAGGAAACCTAAAACCATTTTTTTTTTTGGAATGGGAAATCATCAAATGACTTCTCCCACTCTGGGCGGAGCGGGAGGGAGTGTCAGACTCTTACTGATTAAAACCCATCCATGTTCCTTCCTCGCCCTTTATGTTCCGGGGCCGCGGTATCTCTTTCGAACAGGCCCGCAACCCCGGCAGGGTCGTGAGGAAACCATGCCGTTGAGAAATATAAAGCCAAGTCAAAGGCCCGTGGGCTGCATACAACCTCTGAGACCAGGTTAGGCACTGATCATGATGATGCCATGTAGCCGATTTCTTTCAGAGTGTCTGCATTCAATGGCTTTCTAGTGTGGTTGTAGAGAGCTTTGGTGTGCTGACCTTTCGTGTTTGTCGAGTGGTTAGCATATCCAACTTTGACCGAAAAGCTCCGAGCACAAAGCGGACGTGTCAGATCGCCATTAATCAACAAAATTGACGAAATTGTAGGGTGGTCTGTAGAAAGTTATAGGCTTGCCTGCGTAGGTAGTCTAGCTTTAAGGTTATCATGCTTTAAGTCCACGGTTAAGTTAGGCACTATAGACACGAAAGAGAAGAATCATCATCTGCCTAGCCTTTTCCCAACTATGTTGGGGTCGGCTTCCAGTCTAACCGAATGCAGCTGAATACCAGTATTTTACATGGAGCGACTGCCTATCTGACCTCCACAACCCAGTTAATACTAGGAAATACAATACCACTTGGTAAGACTGGTGTCAGACTTTTGGGGCCACTGACTACCTATAACGACTGTCAAAGAAGGACAAATAACCGCCGGGACCAACGGCTTAACGTGCTTTTCGAGGCACGGAGGAAACTCGGTATGTAAGGGTGTTCACCCATCTATAGACCAACCTAGGCAAGCATGACTTAACCTAAAGATCGACCCGAGCGGCTGATATTATTTAGCCACGAAAGCTCCTCACGAAAGATAAGAATATAGCTCGAAAATACTTCAATAGGTCTCACTATAAATACATAACGCACCGTTTTAATGTTACAGCACCGTGTTGAGATAAGGGCCTTTTGGCCTCGTCCTGGACCATTTTTTATTTTTTTTTCATGTTTAGTTTTCGTTAGTTGTAAATAATGTTTTGTCCTGTACGGGCTAGTAAATGCTTTTTCTTCTTTCTTTCTTTCTTTCTAATAACACTCCGAATTTTATTCCCATTCGTGATAATTTCAACCGGAACAAACTCGCCAAAGTATTTACATGAACATGTATTGTCAGTCAACAACATCTTTGTAACCATCATGTATCGAGCAAACACGTTAACAAAACAAAGTCATTCTCGCCGTTAATTCCCCTAAGTTCAAACAGTGTGTGAAGTTAACTGTTCATCACACAGTTACTGTTTTATTTCCCGGTCTATGTAGTAACTCCCTCGTGAATGCCGTAAACATCTTTGTATTCATAGAAGTGCGCAGTACTGGAATACTTTCTTTGTAAGTGTACGTTCACACGGTCTGACTTTGCAGTCCATATTTTTACATGAGGCATCCTGCCGAACCTTGTAGTTACGGAAATATTGGGGGTTTAAGTTTGAACATTTTCAAAAGGTTTTTTTTATTTGATATACCTTTTCGACCCACGTACCACTCAATTTTTCGAGTGCGTTGCATTTAGTCCTACCTTAGAAAGTAAAAAAAGTCGTTTCCCAGGTTACACTTACTCAGGGTTGAAATTTATAATCACTCGCTGCGCTCGTGATTCTATTTTTCAATCCTTCGTTCGCTCAAAACTCAAAATCAAAACTCATAAGAAAAACGAACTTTCCTCACATGTTGGATAAATAACTATATGTACAGAATGCTTGAAGCCGTTAACTTCGGAAAGGTTCCCTCTATACCTTTTTTATTGGGGTCGGTTTCCATTCTAACCGATGCAGCAGAATTTAATTTGAGCCTGATTACCTTTAAATTTATGACTACATTCTGCCAGCGGCTTCGCCCGCGTGAAGTTTTAAATGGTCCAATGGGATGTTATTACCGGGATAAAAAGTATCCTATGTGTCAATCCAGGTTAGAAACCATCTGTGTGCTAAATTTTATCCAAATCCGTTCAGTAGTTTTTGCGTGAAAGAGTAACAAACACCCATTCGCCCATACTCACAAACTATCTCAATTATAATATTAGTAGGATTTAGCTCTTCCTAAAGTCCGAGCGTAAAACCAATACTTTTTCGCATATGATGTTCATTAATAAACCACTTATAAATCATTCAAACCTTGCAATATAGTTTTAATGTTATAAGAGGTAGCAATTTCTTTTTTATGTCCTCAATATTATGATCAACTGCAGCAGTAGTTTGGACTTCTTTGCAACTGCTGGAAAACAGAATGAAGAAACTTCCTCATATGTTTTAATAAAGAAAGAAAGAAAAAGAATTTATTAGGCCGCACAAGACAATACATCAAAATTTACCGTATTTAAAGCAATTAAAATGAAACATTAAAAAAAAAACATTAAAATTAAAAATAAACTAAACTCGTCCTTACGAGGCCAAAAGGCTCCTATCTCAGCATGGTGCTGTAACATAAAAAAACGTCACAACGCTAGTGTTCTGATAGGGCCCAAAGAGAAGATGATGCTACCAAGAGGAGGAAGTGAGGACTTTTAATTGGCTATCAGTCTCACATACTATTTTCCAATCTGTTTATCTTAGCTGTAAGTCTTCCGTAGTTAATAAATAAAAAATTAAATAAATGTTAAACCGTGCACTTGAGCAAAATCTTCTCTCCCTATATTCCTTGGTCATTATTTCTATTAGCGTGACTAATACCACACCACAACCCACAATCACATGCTTAAGTCACTCTGCATTCAGCACTTCGTGTACTGGGGCACTAATATACCAAACAATATGTCGTCTTTTGTTCGTCCCTGACGTCACAACGGGCCAAACAATTAGATTTCGCAATAGATAAGGAAAAAGTTGAACATGACATATTATCGATTGTTGTTGATAACATTGTCCAAACATAAGTGATTCATATGAAGACTTAGATGTGTAAAACAATAGTATGTGTTTAAAGGAGCATTCATTGGTTTCAACAACCGAGTCATTAACTGTCTAATATTTCCCGACAAAATATGTTGAGGTATCTTTCAGTATAAAAGAAATCTATCTAGCCATTTGGAACATACAAGGTAATAAACTTTAGAAAGAAACGGGCGAAAATCATGACCCTTCCTTGACAGTCGGGTAATAAACTAACAAAACATCAAATCCCTATCGGGAAAAAACCAGCAGTAACATATTTGTACGTGACCAGCGACATTTTAGTCACTTTTTATTTGAAAGCCATCTGCCTCCGCTGCGTCGTTGTTCGGTGAATCAGTAAAGCCATATAGGAGTAGCTCCAATATGTCAACAGCAAAAAACTTGTGATCTCAGTTGCGCACACATTCTATCGATGCCCGAGAATGATGTTAAGGGGAATTGATGGATTTCATGTAAAACATGTATTGGAGAATCACTTTAAGAAAGTCAAACTCAAACTCAAACTCAAACTCAAAGCATTTATTTCAACTAGACCATTACGGCACTTTTGAATGTCAAATTACAAATAAAATCAAAGCTACAGTCACAGTCACAAGGCATAATAACTTGAGAAAGTACTGTAGTTGCCCATTCCCTAGCGTAGATCTCTATGGAGAAGAACGGGCAAGAAACTCCATGGACAGTCTTTTTAAATCAATATATTGTTACAAAATCTTGGTTACATCATTCATGTGTGATTATACATATATGTGAGAACGATGTAGAAAGACGTGCACATTAAGAGCGTCCAGAGAAAAGATTAAATCAACAATGTAAGAAAAAAAAAGAAATTAAAATTAACCATGGCAGCTAAGAGATGACCAGTCCCAACTGCCATTCAACTCGACCATATTGAAGGGAGCTAAATGGCCCGACACACCCGCCACCATCAGCAAGACATTTGAGTGAGCATGACAATCTCTCAGCCGCCAAGGCATATTCAAGTCAAAAAAAAAAAAAAGACAACTAAATGTAAATAGTGGCTTTACAGTACATAGAACTCACACAAATGTGCTATGCAATTATATAATACTACGAAATGGATTCTATACAATGCAAGGATATTTTACAATCTTCTGCAGCTTCCACAATAACGTAACCTGGGAATCAGTTAGTTTGCCTATGGTTGTGGAGCAGGACCAGCATTGAGCCAAGCACTTTTATCATTAATGTAATCCCCCAAATTATAATATGCTTGCCTACATAGTGTGCGTTTTATACAAGATTTAAATTTCGTCTCATTCAGTTGTAGAATGTGAGGACGTATTTTATTGTAACATTTTAAACAGTACCCCATGAAAGATGAATCTACTTTAGCAAGCCTGAAACCTGGCTGAACGAGTTGGTCCCTATTTCTAGTATTATAGTGGTGTCTGTCACCTCTTTTACTGAATAAATGCAGATTTTTCCTAACGTACATGATGTTTTCATAGATGTATTGGCAAGGTACTGTCAAGATGTTAATTTCCTTAAACAGTTCTCTCAGAGAGTCGCGTCTACGTAATTCGTATATGGCTCTGATTGCTCTTTTCTGCAGAATGAATATAGACTCGATGTCTGCCGCACGTCCCCATAGTAAAATACCGTATGACATAATACTATGAAAATAACTAAAATAGACTAGCCTCGCGGTATCAACATCAGTAAATTGACGGATCTTTCTAACAGCATATGCAGCTGAGCTCAGCCGTCCTGCAAGAGATGTTAAATGAGGACCCCATTGTAGCTTTGAATCGAGCGTGATTCCCAAGAAAACTGTTTTATCGACGAATTCTAGTTTCTCTTGATTCACTACTTTTGACATTTGGTAGGGCAAATCGAATGCACTTAGTTTTTTTCCCATTGAGTACTAAATTGTTAGCGGTAAACCAGTTATGGACCTGCAATAGGGCACTATTTACATCGTCAAAATTAGTGGCACGTCTGTTTATCCTAAATATTAACGAAGTATCGTCAGCAAACAACACAATTTGCGGGTGGTTGTTAAATAAATGGGGTAGGTCATTAATATAAACTAAAAAGAGGAAGGGACCCAGAATCGAACCTTGTGGTACACCCATTTTTACTTTTAAACCCATTGAATTGACACCATTTATTTGTACTTGCTGATGTCTATCATTCAAATACGACTTTACTAAACTAAGCGCAAGTTTACCTAAACCGTAATGCTTAAGTTTCAAAATCAGGGTTTCGTGATTTACGCAATCAAATGCCTTCGAAAGGTCACAAAAGATTCCTATGGCATCTTGTGCCTCTTCCCACGCAGTAAATATGTGTTTTAATAAAGTAACACCGGCGTCAGTTGTACAACGTCCCTTGGTGAAACCATACTGTTGTTCGTGTAATATTTTATTGGTGTTAAAATGGCAAAGCATTTGATTGAGCATTATCTTTTCAAACACCTTGCTGAAAACAGGCAACACGGATACTGGCCTATAGTTATTGGTGTCTTTACTGTCCCCGGATTTAAAAAGCGGTATTACCTTACTGAATTTCATTAGATCCGGGAAGACTCCTTGATCCACGCACAAATTAAATATTGAGGCTAAATACGGTGCTACAGTTTCAATAATTGAGGTACAAGCTTTAATAGACATACCCCATAGGTCTTCGGTTAATTTGATCTTGATTTGTTTAAAAGCTTTTATGACTGTCGTGGGGTTATATGCTGAAATTTAAATTCATTTGGACAGGCTGAAACGTTTGCTTTTAATAAATCAATAGAGAGCAACGGAGAGGAATTTAAGGTTTCAGTAGTTTTAAGTGGGATACTGGTAAAGAAGTTTACAAATTCTTGAGCAACTTCATTATTGGAGCTGACAAGGCCACCTGAAGTCTCTAGTGTGAAGTCATTACTATGTTTTATATTTCTGTTTGTTTCACTGTTGATAATTTTCCAAACCGTTTTTATTTTGTTATCGGCTGATTTAATTTTATTGCTAATGAATAAGGATTTGGCTACCTTGCAGGTGTTTTTAAAAATTTTCGAGTAATTAGCAACATATTTATTAAAAGATTCTGTGTTGATGTAAGGCTTAAGGCCGTACAGCTCAAACAATCGTTCCCTACTTTTTCTAATTCCCTGTGTTGCCCAGTCACTAAAAATAAACTTTGAGCCAATAGTTTTGGTTTTCTTTTTTAAAGTGTTATTGAACTCAGTGTGCACTACCGAAAAGAATTCTTCATACAATTCATTTACATTGTTTCTAATATGGCCTGGTATATTTAGCTTGATTAGATGACCTTTGTTTGATTGATTTAGTTTTTTTGTCACCGACTTCTGAAGCTAAAGTTATTTTTCACTTTTTTGTTTTCTCTGAAGTCGGTTTTATTTTTGTAAAAAAGTTTTTATTTTTCATTTTTTAGTGGTTCACATGTACTTACCCCTTCACAGCGTACCGGCGTGATTTTCTTTTATGAACTGGTGTAAACAATAGACACATATGAGATTTCAGCGATCCCAGTACATTTGCTATCATTTATTGAGGAGTTCCCGTCGCCTATCTTCCGAAGTTCTTCATCAGATCTTTACCAAATTGAAATGGGATCACTCCAAGAACGTACTCTTCCTAAAACTACCCAAATCGCTTCTGGTGTGCCTATTTCTCCAGAATCCCATTAAATAGAACTTAACATATCTAACTGTCGAAATCTGGGTGTATTGTACACTTCTGCGCACTCCCTCAGAGCAAACAGGCGTAATGTTACGTCACTATGTTACATAAACAATAAACAACCAAGCGGTTGCAGCAATTACTGCAGCTTTGCCGTGTATTTTTGAAGAGTTCCATTTGTATCTCCGAAGATCAGCGTCATATCTTAACCAAATTACCCACCAGCTTTCTAATAAAAAAAGAATCATCAAAATCGGTTAACCCAGTCGAAAGTTCTGAGGTAACAAACACAAAAAAAAAAAAAAAAAACAATACAGACGAATTGATAACCTCCTCTTTTTGGAAGCCGGTTGATAAAACGAACTACTTCCTACCAAACATGTCACGGAAACACACAAAGGGACATACAAACTAACTAGGTAAGCACACAAGCAATCAGCCGCCAACAGGTGCCTCTAGTATGGGACAGGAATGCTTAAAGAATACATCACAACCGTACATGGATTCACGCAGCGATGCCTTAAGTGGCATAGGCAGTTCTGAAGGTACGTACTGCAAGCAATAAGGAAATGATCGTTAAGATAAAACTTATCTTGAAACGCAATTTGGTACTTTGTAATCTTTAGTGTCAGTGTCTGTCGTGAATTTGGTCGTAAAGATAATATGATATCTAACTGGGCATCTGTAGGCTTGCTAGTTAACAATCTGCAATGGAAAACTAATCGAATGTATGGTAATGACATCATCTCAACGTTCTAGATTTGATTATATTTTTAAACCCCGACGCAAAAACAACGGGGTGTTATAAATTTGACGTGTCTGTGTGTGTGTGTGTGGCATCGTAGCGCCCGAACGGATGAACCGATTTTGGTTTTGTTTTTTTGTTGTTTGAAAGGTACATTATTCGGGAGTGTTCTAGCTACGAGTATGTTTGATAAAAATCTGTTCAAGATGGCCGATGCTACACAAAGGCGAAGTACTTGCATATTTATTTAACAACTCTCACAATAATTATGGGCATCAAATGAAAGGGCTTGACTAGTAAAATACTAATTACAAATCCAAGATAGCCGCCACCACAAAATGGCGAATTCACGAATTATTTTCTATTTAACTTTTAGTACATTGTGTCGGGGGTTTTTTAAATTAAAATTTAATTTTACTCGTTTTATTATTCATACATTGTGGCAGGTATTTCCATACCAAACAAACAGAAGTATTTATAAGGTCTAGAAAGAAGTTTTATAAAAGACTTGGCTATATACTTTCGTCTTTCATTTACGTAGTTGACAAACTCCATTTGAAACCGCTGATGTAGATACAATCTGACTGAACACTATACAAATCTTTAAATATAATCTTCTCGAAAAGAACTAAAGATTAACTATATTTTCCTTATAACACACCGGCGAAGGTACAAAAACAAAACAATCTAAACTACTCATCAAAAAGTTCAATAAAGGTGCGGTTCCGATGTACGCGACCGATACACGCGATTGTTTTACGCGACTGTGCCAGCTGGCTGTGCGACAAAACTGGGTTGCATTTAATTTAATGTAAAAGCACCTGTGTTTTCACCTGGGGCCTATTTCTAACCACTTTGTATGTAAGTGACCAGTGTAAGCCATTCATCAGATAATGGATTCTCTCAGTCGTTACCACCTACCTATCCTATGTACCTAAATACAATTCTGGAGCAGCAAATATTTTATTGTGTTGATGATTCACTTTGTCTACCAATCTGAAAACCAGCTAAGGTGTGTTACTCGTAAGCAGGGAAATAAAGCTGCAGTCGCTTCATGTGAAATACTGTTTAGCTAGGTTGTACTAGAAACCGATCACAACATTGTAGGATCAAAGCCAGACAGATAATGACAGTTCATCGTCACACCGTGTAACACGCATTCATATTTTGCTTTTATAATTATGTCACTGTAAAATTGTCAAATACGTTATATTGTAATATCTCTAGCGATATTGTAAAATCTCGAAATATTGTCAAATGAACATACTGCTTACAAGAAAGCGCATTATTTTTCGTGAAATGCATGCGATGGTAGTCAACTCACAGGGTGTGGAGGGAAAGAGGGGCCCTTGCCCAGTACAATATCTTTTCCTGAGAGTTGTACACTCTCAGGAAAAGATATTGTACAATTCCTGAGAAATACCGATTATTATAACCTAACCTTAAAACACTTTATATTCCCTTAAAAAGCGTAGTCGAAATGCACTCGGAAATAGGAGCCATTTCCGAGTGCAGGGTTTAAAGGAACCTAACTAACCTATCGGGGGGTGCCTCAAGTCCCGATTATGGTGGCAGAGATACTTCCGTATGTTCAGTAGACAATAATTCGAGATATTACAATATTGCTAGAGAGAAACACGTTATGTTGTAATATAACGTGTTTGATAATTTAACGGTGACAAATACAGTCCTAGACAACCTTCGAGCTTTGAAAACGAAAACTCAATGTCGTTCACGACAAAGTTCAAATTCCATTGCAGTCCACTTAGATCAAAGATTGGGTACTCAAGTATACCTCGACAAGTTTAGTGATCGTTGGCCTCAAAGGATGAGGTTAGGTTTCTCTAAACACGGCTCAGATAAGCACGTGGTCGTATTGAAAGCTAAGATAGCCTCGAGACTAACCAGTCTAGCTTAAGGTGGAAGTTCTAAAATAGCTTGTGAAATTATTATGATTATAAATACAAATATTCTTACTAACTTAATGACTTTAAAAAGTCATTCAAAAAAATATTTGATGTCAGTTACACACAAAAATGTAAAAAAAGATACAAAATAGGGAATGAAACATAGTACATATGTTTCATTCCATATTTTGTATCTTTATATACGAAATAGGTATCTTTATCTGTGTGCCTCACAGCTGCGCTAAAAAGGTCAATTTCAGCATTAATGCCAGACAGGCAGACAGGTGATGCTGTCTGACAAGTGATGATATTTTATGATTACCTATAGTTCTGTAACTACGTGTTACAGCCGCGAATCATATTTTAATCAACACACAACCTGGCACTGACAGCAAATTGCAAAACACGTAAGAAAATTTGAATTTCGCGGACAACGGTGGAAGTTCCACCTTAAAGAACCTGTTTGGGTGGACTACATTAATATTTTGTAGAACGTAACTTATGTGATTTTATTAGAAACAGGCGATCAGTGGGTGATTATGAGTATATAATTATGTAAATTATGTAATAGCTTTGATCTTTTTAAATGTTTGTCGCATTTCCTTATTTTATTTGATGTTTTTTATTATATTTAAATACACGTCTGCACGTGCATCATTTAGCCTCTTATGTCTGTCTCTACGAAGACCATTTCCTTTTATGTTATTTTACAGCTCAGATTTTGGATGACTAGCAAAATCATAGTGATGTATGTAAGTACATTATCTTTGTAGCTTTAAAGTAGCTGTAAGGTTACCGCTTGAATTATTTTCTCAATGATAAAATATTATATCTCAAGAAAAAAGAGTTTTAGACCCATGATTAGGACTGTATGCATAAAAATAACTCGACCTCCATCTTTAGGAGTCCGCCATATTATTATTAGATTTAGAATTACTTCAGTTAGCTAACTATGCATTGTCATCAAAACCAAACATGCATGGAAAATTTCAATTCAAACGGAAACCGATAAGTGGGTCTAACTTCTTAGATTATTTTACGTTACAGGTGAAACTAATAAAAGCTTTTCCTTTTTCACAAAGAGCTTCATCATCATCTGCCTAGCCTTTTCTCAGCTATGTTGGGGTCGGCTTCCAATCTAACAGGATGCAGCTGAATACCAGTATTTTACATGGAGCGACTACCTATCTGACCTCCACAGCCCAGTTAGTAGTGGGTAACACGATACCCCTTGGAAAGACTGGTTGTCAGACTGTTTGGGCCACTGACTGCCTGAAACGACTGTCACCGATTTATAATGACAGGACCAACGGCTTAACGTACTTTCCGAAGCACAGAAGAAACTCGGTACTTAACGTGTGGTTACCCATCCACAGACCAAACAACGAGCTTATCAGTCATTTTGTTATCCGTCTGTATGTTTTCCTAAAAAAAATATTTACTTTTACAGACATTCCTTATCGCTATATTCTGACTATTCCTATTACTACCCACTGCCTTAGCAATGGATACGAGTCTTTAACCAGCCCACTTCACACTAATGAGCTAACGACGGCGACGCGCGACGCGTGGAAGCGGCGCAAGCGCATCAACTTCTGTAGCTTCGAAGGCGTTGCACTCTCGTGACCTTGAGTTAAGTAGTCAAGTGAAAGAACCACTTGCAATTGTTTATCTGCTCTAGAAATCTGAAGCTTTGTGTTTTTGTGTAGAAATAGTAATGATTACGCAATGTTATAAGAGTTTGTAGGACTTCTATTGCCTCGAAAGTTACTTTCGGCAGCGTAACGAGGATTTCAAGGTATGAAACTATGAACATATTAAGATAAAATAAGTCAAAGATTACTTTTGCAGCGCAATCCTGAATTTTGATGTTAGTGTAGCACTTTTATTGCCATGGTGCACACCATAGATAAAAATTACAAATTTTGTGGAAAATACCGCACACATCGAAACCGTACTTTAATTGTCCTTGCCGTGACCTACGGAGCTGTAGTAATTAATCAAATGTCATGTTTTATTATTGTGCAACTTTGTGTAGATATTTTTACTCCTTTTTATAAGGTTACCGAGTTCTTTATAAAGATGTTCTGTTGATAGGTGCATCAATCAAGACAAAAAATACCTGTTATTCTTAAATTCGTATCCACGTAACATCAAAATGAAACATTTTGTTTTCAAAATTCCATCTAAAATTGAGTCTTTCCTTTCTCACAAAGATTCAATCTACGAAGACGTAGTGGCTTCGTAGACTTATTTAACACATCGTAAAACATCCAGTGGAGCAGCGGTGGGCCAGTGGTGGCGGCCCCAACTTAGGAACTCGTAGGTTCGAACCCAGGCAGGCACACTACTATGAAGTAAAACATCGAGAGGAAACTGGCATGTCCCAGAACCAAAAAATTCGAAGACATGTGACATCTACCAAACCGCACTTAGCCCGCGTGGTAGATTATAACCCATTCCCTGTCATAGAGAGGAGGTCTGTGTCTCAGCAGGAGGAACATGAATAGGCTGATGATGATATGATGAAAACATCCAGTTACCAAATCACATCGGAACTGTGAAAACATCATGAAATCAATCAAAACTAATCTCTGGCAGTAATGATACAAATGAATGCAACACAATACATGAACGCACAGATCCATGCGTTAGTTGGTGCCACAGACTACGCAATAGCGGACAGCTATGCAATGCGGTGAAACGTCACGCTGTCCGACCACGGCGCGGCAGACATGTTGCTATACTGTGGACTTGGACACTTTTGTCGGAATTGTGTGAGTGATGTTGGTTTGACACACACATAACAGCCCGCCTGTAATTCCTGGGTGAGGCCTTAGTACCTGAGGGAGAGATCCTCTCTTCCCGGCCGCCGCGGGAGACGCAACGGGCGTCGGGGGCCACGTGGTGGCTACCGGCCACCGTAGATGCGGGCCTGTGGACGGCTGGCTATGGGCTAGCTAGCCGTCCGGCCGTCTAACGACGACGACAGGCCGTGTCGACGGCGCGTTCGTGTTCCACGCGCGCCTCAAAGAGATGTCAGCATAAGGGGAGATACCGCGGCCCCGGTACATAAAGGGCGAGGAAGGAACATGGATGGGTTTTAGTCAGTAAGAGTCTGACACTCCCTCCCGCTCCGCCCAGAGTGGGAGAAGTCATATGATGATTTCCCATCCTCAAAAAAAAAAAAAAAGGTAGACCTACCAAATAACACTAGTCTAGTCTTCTAGCACCTCGTTGGGAAAGTGTAGTTGTAATAATGCACTTAAGCACTTTTTAATCCTACCATGGAGTGTATGTTAGAGTGTAAACGACTCCTAATTTAAGATTTTGATAGACTGTGAAACAGGGATTATGAATTAGCAAAAATGAAAGTCTCAGTGAAGTTACTTGTGTATTGTTTTGCTAATTAAAAGTCCATCAGTTCACTTATGAATAGGAACTTAATAATTTTGATTGATTGTTTATTTAGTTAGTTTCATAGGATTTATACAATCTCCGCTCTCGGAGTGTTTTGAAGATGAAATTCAAATTGCTTATGAAGCTTCTGTCCGTAGAGCAACGGTTTTTGACAAAGGAAAAGGTCAAACCTTGTCAAAATATCAGTTTCTTCTTATCCGCTTTATCACCCAATACTTCAATAATTCAAAACGTTGAGCCTCCAATACAATGCCTGGAGTCCTCTCAGATTTATGACGTCACAATGGTCGGACGGTCATGTCCAAGCGCTCAAGACATGTTACGGCCAGATTTATGATTATGAACGCACCTTCAGAGTCGTAAATCTTGCTTCAAGGATTACGTGGTGCTAAGGCTAAGGTCACGATGTATTTCTACAGTATTGTTGTAAAAGTTTATTTTAAAGGGACCGTCATTGTCTTGAACTTGTCCCAATTTATTTGGGGTCGGCGGAGCATTTTTCTTCTTCCCTAATTCTCTATTTTTCGTCATCTCATCAGACACTTCTTTTCTTACCATATCATTCCTAACACAGTCCATCCATCGTTTCTTTGGTCTTCCTCTACTCAAATACCTATCCACATTCATACTCCAAACTTTTTTCACGACATTTTCCACATTCCTCCGCATCACCCCATACCACGACAACCAATTAAAAGATTCACTACTCAAAATTTATATTGTCACTTACGGGATATCTTCCGTAAGTGACAATATAAGTTTAGTTTCAAACCGTGAAAGCTGAAAACAGTGTTTGATCACTAAACAGTTTTCAGGCATTTATCTTTGAGACGAAGTTTTAGTTGTCTAACTTTACATTAGGTATAATATCATTATTTATGGAGTTTTGAAATATTCTCCACCTGATAATAATAATGCATCTGATAGGAAATGTAACTGGAACAGTACTATATCAATCATGTCTATAATACCGATATCATCATCCTGAAGATTTCTTCATGAGATCTGCAATAAATTCAGATACGTAATTTATTGCAGATCTCATGAAGAAATTTATTTATTTATTTATTTAGGATCTCCAACAAAGAATATACACAAACACGAAAAAAAGAATCGGCGACAAAAGTAGCACGTAGAAATCTACTGTAACTAACAATGATATGCACCTCTTTCCTCTGGGCCCTTCTAGCATAGCGATGGTTATATTACCTCTTACACGGGACTTTAATACTGAGGGTAATCAGGCTTCCGTAAATGTGGAACAGCTTGGTGTAATCCCTGAGAGAGCAGAGGCGATTCATACTAAAATACCCAGATTTCGACGAAAAGAGCTGCCAACTTATTGTTGGAATGCCAACAATAAATCTGGTTTTCAATTGGAAATGCCTTTATTGATGATTACTTACGTCATGGTCCGGGAATCTTTAGTAGGCGCATAGGTATTGTAGGCACGGAATAATCTACCTATCAGAGACGACACGTGGAAAATAAAATGAATGATATTATACTGATTTCCACTCGCCACGATTAAACAGATGTATTTAAATGATCTCTACATACAGTGCCGACCAAAAGTCGATAAGCAATCTCACAAAGCAATAGCTTGACGTTTAGTTTGACTTACGACCTTCTACTTTCAACAAAGTAGATATTGTTAGCAACTAGTTGTAGTTCATAATTTCAATGCCAATATCTAAGACATGATGGCCTAGCGGTTGGGCCCGTCCAGAATTAAGAGCGAATCAGTAAGCTGTGAGTTCAAATCCCGCACAGTTACTTTTAGTCTTTTTGTAAGTTTTTACTCGACAGAAATATTATATTATTTAACTTGTTTGCTTTTTTCACACATTTCGTAAAGTTAGGGAGGTAGATAGAAAAATAAGTCAAGAATTTTGTTAGATTTCTGTGAGGTAGACATGAGTTTTATGAATATTTTAACTTGATCGGAATGAACTTTGTCGTTTGGTTGTAGTCATACAGAATACACTATATAATGTGGTATTTGATGGTCAGTGACGTGTGGTTTAATAGATAGCGGTATTGTTGTTGGTGTGATTCTTAAAATGCGGGCAAATATTAATATTAAGGCGAGGGCGACTATTATCGCGAATTATCCGCGCTTCATAAAAGTGGCCTTAATAGGACTAAATGTGAGTATTATAATTATTTATGAATTGTAACTAAAACATTAAAAATTTAAAAACGAATGGGTATTATAAATTGTTCATTTATTTGGTGACCTGTGGTTTACTTAATTCGTTATTTTTTTTTTCAATCTATCATGCAAGATAAATAATTAGTGTTTATTATTGGATTTATAAATGCAGAGTGAATGAAGTCACTTTAGTATTTATTACAGCTGCCTAACATCATTTTTTTTTTGTTTAGAGAAATGCAGTAAGTCTCTGGATCAAAAGGTATGAGGAAGAAGGGAGCCTTGCAAGTAGACAGCGAAGTGAAAGGTCGTCGCTTATTAGTGAAGCGCAGCGACAACATATCGTGGGCGAGTATGAAACCAATGGTTTCACACCTACGACACACTCGGAGTCACCGCAAACTGTTCGCCGTGCCCTCCACGCTGAAGGCTTGCATCACAGAAGATCAGCTAAAATGCCCTTCTTGACAGAAAGACATAAAGAAGAACGATTACATTTCGCACGGGAATATTTAGACTTTCACTGGATTACTTCCATTTTGTTCCGGTTCGCGGTCGCCACTCCAGAACTTTTCGACCCCATCGGCCATCCGTTCTGCGAGCAATGTGCCCTGCCCACTGCCACTTAAGTTTAGAAATTCTTCGGGCTACGTCGGTGACCTTGTTTCTCTTGCGGATGTCTTCATTTCTGATGCGATCACGCAAGTAAACTCCGAGCATAGCCCTCTCCATTGCCCTTTGGGTGACTTTAAGCCGCATACGTCTACTTGACTGCATTGAAAATAATGGGGGTTATACAAAATATTAATCCCTAATGTTCTAGTTTTAATTAGACGTGTTACAAAATATTTAGCGATAATAATAATTCCTAAATTGAGGTTTAGTTTCAATCTTCTTTTCTTCAGGAAAATGAACACTTAAACTATAACCTCAATATGAGTTACATTTATTGTGACGTCACATAAAAAACATATTCACGAAGTATAAAATTATGTGTTAGTTTTCAGTAAGCTCTGTTGAATACCGATAGATAGAAGTGGGTATCAACAATTATATTTGTGTTATTAGAATATCCTTGTTATGTTAATAAAAAATGACTTAAAAGTGGGTATAAAGATACACAAAAAAATCTTATGAACGGTTACAAGAAAACTTCTTATATCTAGGTAGGAATGTGACGTTACAAATCTTATTAAAGTTGTTAATTATATGAATAAATGAAACGAATAAAACAATTTTTGTTATCTGTCAGCACGACTTTTTTTTTCCACCTTCCAACACCGAAAAAATATTACACAATCACATAAATAGTTATGATGGGTTATTAACTTATATTAAAATCTTTATAAAAAATAAATAATGAGCATGAACCCATTTCAAAATAAATACCTAAGTAAATAGTTTTTGTATAAAATACAAATATAAATTAAAGTGGTTACAAAAAAAGAACCCGTATGTAAACGGGATTTGAACTCAAGACACGTTGATCGTGAATCCACTGCTTAACCTAAACAGCTATCAACACCTGGTAGATATGGTCGAAGTTTACCTATCCAATGCAAATACGATCATGCGTTTGCTGCGTGTATAACAAAAGAGACGGTAATATATATCTTTTTGTTTCGTGGAGAGCGACGCGACAACTTGCGACAGTAGGCGACTCTGTGGCTGTGGTGTGCGTAGGTACTGTATTGAGACAGCTTACACATACAGCCGCACGGACGCTCGGCCGTGCGTTCACAGCAAAATGATCCTTAGTGTGCCTGTGCGCTTATGAACGCTTACTGTACAGGGTGTAAATCACCTCATCACAAAGCCGTTAACCAAGCCTTCTGTACCTCAAACTAAGTAACTTTACTACTAAAACTTGTCAAAAAGTTGTAACTTTGACCCCCCATATCTCCGTAACAAGAAGGTTCCCAGGTATGCTGAACACCAAAAAAATTACCGCAATGATTGGGAGAATAAGTGTCTTTCGGCTTCGTGAAGAGGTGTTTTACACCCTTTATATCGTCATCTCAAATGAAATAGTGCTATTCGCATAGGAGCGGTTCCAGACAAGTGTATTTTGAAGCGCGAATTAACTCGCACAGGCTAACACGCGTACACGCGCCATCAATTACGCGCTTATGAGTCAGGCGTGAAGCAAAAGCCGCGAGAATACACGCGTACACGCGCTTCCAAAAACGGAGCTTATACGCGTCGGAAATACGCTTATCTGAAACCGTCCTAACGCCCCGTTCATGGCCTCAACCACTGTCAGTTATTTCTTTCGCTCCGCAGGTGGTGTCGCGTTAACGCTTTGAACAGATTACAGGGGGTCTAAAATCTCAAAAAAATGGAATTCTTAAAATGGTCTTTGTAACCATTACATAAAGTCCATTTTAAGAATGTTAAAATTTTGGTCAATAAAAATTAATCACGAAAATTAAAAATTCTTAAAATGGACTTTATGTCAATAGTGACAAAGACCATTTTAAGATTTTTTTTTAACGTGATTCATTTACTATTCTGCTAAAGCCACCCTAGACCTCCAGTAGGTACTGACTAAAACTACTTTTTCATTTCTTTTTCTCTGCAGTTGCTGTCCCAACATGCGAGTCGTTTTAACGCGGGGCTTCTGTCTTATCGAAGTGGTAATAGTTTATGGGCGTGAAGAATCATTTTGACAGTAATTGTGCGTTACTCGATACTTCGACCATATTATAAAAAGTACTGCTGAGTTCCGGCTCAATTTGAAACCCTTTCAAGGGCGATAACGCATCACTAACCTTCCTCAAGGTTGTTTGTTCGTTATTTTGATAATTCGCCATTTGTGATGGTCTCTTGATAAATTATGTATAGATACAAATTGAATTTTATATTATTATCTATGGGTTCGTGTTGGACCTATGTCTCAACTGATGTTATAATAAATTGTAAAAGGATCATTTGACGCGTTACCAAAATTGGAAGGAACGCTATCATCTTGTTTTTATGAAGGGTGTATACAGACTCTTAGCTCTACCGAAAGTAACTTATTTTAACCGTCATTGCGATAATTTTTTAGACCTAGAAAAGTATTAGTTACATAGATTTTGGAGGTCAAAGTTCCAACTTTTCCACAAGTTTTTTTTTTCGTTGAGCTCCTTGTGTTATAAGTCGAGCTACACGATAACTGACAAATGCTTGCACTGACTGGACAGGTTTACTCAAATCTGTATGGTTCTTTCTTCAAAAGACCATCTCAGACACTAACATCTACATGATCCTCATGTGAATTGAGCAAGATTATGTCTGGACTTCAAAAGAGACTATGACCTCTGAGTTTGTTTCGGCTGTTTCTTCTCAGAGTAGTCAGGTACGAAACACCGTGCCCCATCTAGTTTAAAAAAAATTGACCGATTGAAATTGATTGATTGATTGAGAAATACCGATTAATATAACATAACCTTAAAACACTTTATATTCCCCCTAAAAAGCGTAGTCGACGGAGCCCCGCTTCGCGGGGCCCCTATTTCCGAGTGCAGGGTTTAAAGGAACCTAACTAACCTAACGGGTGGGTGCCCCAAGTCCCGATTATGGGGGCAGAGATACTTCCGTATGTTCAGTTGACAATAATTCGAGACATTACAATATCGCGAGAAAAAACACGTTATATTGGAATATAACGTGTTTGACAATTTTACGGTGACATATACAGTCCTTTAATTAAAACGTCAGTCTAAAAAAGCTTATACAAACAACATTCACAAAAATATTGGTTTTAATCTGTTTTAACAGCCAGCATCACCTTGAAACCTCCAATCTTTACCTACAAAACACGATTTCCTATATAACTTCATTGTAATTGCAAATGTATGCAAATTAGGAGCATCTAATCTAAATTCGGAGCGTACATAGAGGAGCTATCAATTGGTGTGGACTCGTAACTAGATGCATTGGCTAATCACATTGCTTGGCAGGTGGATTGATGATTGCAGCTGCCTCGTTAGTTCCCATCCTCTTGGACTAATCTGCTGGACCAATAACGTGCAATTGACTGGCAAGGGTAGTGGGCTGGCAATTTCTAGAATGGTTGATGAATGACAAGTCAATTTTTCGATTTATTTCATAGTGTATTGTGAAGTGGATCAGATGAGAAAGAAAATAGGCTAAAACCCCTGATGTTGAGTTTAATCTCGTTTTCTAAACATAAAATAGTGCTTAATATTTCTTGAGATAATAGTAAGTAAGACGTCGCTAATAGTCAGCAACAGATTGAGTAGTTTTATTGAAAAATCAAATCAACTTTACGTAAACTATCAAACAAACCAATGTTGGCTAGATTCGTGTTAAGTATATATGTTACTGTAAAAGCCCGAAGTGCAGTAAATCTTAAAATTTCCCAGTAAAACCTAAGTTTTACCAGCTTCAGTGGTAAATGTCCGAAATGTTCTATGATCATCGTTAATTTTGGATCTGTACCAACATACACTCGCTAAATCTTAAGATTTACCCCAGAGAAGCGGTAAATGTTAAAAAATTTACAAATCGAAACGTGTCAGATCACTATGGCGTACTCGCGAGCACTCTGCAGCCCCCTACAAAACCGCGCTCGCCTCTACGCGCTTCATTCGATCGTTTTGCTCGTTTAAATACGAAATTGAATATAATAAAAGAAAAAAATGATGAAATCAGGCATTACCTACGTTTGTTACGAAGACTTGTTTATCGTTCTCGAAGAAATACAAGTTACTGTTGGACACGGTGGGAGGACAAGGATGATAATGGAATGTAACCGCAAGTATAAAAATTTAACAGTTGAGGCTATTAAGATCTATTTGAGACTTTGCCAACGTTGCCTAAAGAAACAGAAGTCAAATTATAATAATGCGACTGATAATTAATAATAAATAAATGGTTAAGAAACACAGATGATAATAAAAGTAATAAAAAATAATAACATTAAAACTGTATCATCATAAATATAATTAAAACTATGTAAAGCTTTGATTGACCGATAATTAAAATAAACGATTAAGAAATAGTCATTATTTTATTCCCATAACCAACATTAACCAACCAACATTGGGAAATCTTAGCATTTCCCAAACTCTGCTGGTAAAAGCCCGAAATATTGTCTTTTTTTTTAAATTCGGACATTTACCAACTCATGCTGGTAAATCTTAGAATTTACTGGGAAATCTTAAGATTTACCGTACTTCGGGGTTTTACAGTAACATATATACTTCAGTTACGTTTCCATATCATGCCATAAAAACCACTGAAGAACCTAATTGGTTTAAACATTAATTTGCTCTAAGGTTTATTGACCAAAGTTATGACCATCAGCATACTTCCGATTATTAGTATGGTTCAAGTTCAAGTACTTGGACTTGAAGCATGTGTCTGTATGTGATGAGGAAGACAAAGAAGAAGAAGAAGATATCTCCTGATTTTAATATACTTCATTCATCACTACCCTACCCGCATCTCAATTTGTTTAGGGTTGGCACAGGATGCATTTTTCCATGCTACTAGTTGTCAGCTCAGTAGTTGCTGCTTTTCTAGCATAGCATTCATAGCATTTTTTACACAGTTTATCCATCGCGGTTTTCTATCATCTTCTTATCTTAAAGTCCTCTTGTTGACTGCGCGACAGATTATTTTGAATTCATTTTTTGGGAATATTCCAATAACGGATAGACCCATTTAGAAAACGTGTTGCACCAACCCTGTAACATGGAACTAGGGCAGGAAAAATAAGGCTAACAAGAGAATGGAAGAATATAGCAAGGTAATGATAAATTAAACGTTTTTCTCCTGGTTACTTGGTATTTTCTAATTACCTATAGTAAGGAGTGAACAATCTGATCCACTTAAATCAAGTTTTCACGCCTAGCAACTTTTATAACAAACTTAATCTGGTTTGATTGCGATTTTCGCACGTTTGCCCACACACCGTAAATACACGCACAAGTAGAAATAATAATGCCAAAACATTAAAAATATCAGAGTAGATTGGAGTATTATAAAGGTAAGCTAGGTGAACCAGCGTCCTTATTGGGGTTGGGTGGGTTTGATATGCGGAAGGTGGAGGATAATGTGTGGCAGCGCAGCTTGGGAGAGGCCAATGTCGAGCATTGGGCTGCAATAGACTGAGTATACAGTATGTAAACGGACTCACCACGAACCCGTCAACCAAGTATTCTGTACATAAAACTAAGTAACTTTACGCAAAAATTATTGCTGGGATAAGACTGATTTTTTTGAGGTGAAAAATCACGTCTTGTGGTAGGACTCAGTGTAGCACACTCAAATCATTGTGCTGGTGGATTGAATGGCAAGGGGGAAGTGAAAGCGTTTAAAGTAAATAAAGTGCATACATTAAAAACAGGTACTTAAAAAAAACGTGTGAAAATGTTGAGACTTTGACCCCAATATCTCCGTAACTAGAAGGTTCTTAGAACAAAAAAAATATCGCGGGGGGCATAAATAATGACGGGGAGAATAAGTGAAACACAAATTATGAGCATCAACCAGTGGTATGTACATGCAGATAATAATATTTAGTGCACTTTGGTGGAAGGAAGCTGATTAGCCAGCGAACTGATAATAAAATCCGAGTAAGTAAATGTTTTCAAGGTTGACCCGCATAATACAGACAGGCAAATTGAGGAATTAAGTGTTTTATTTTACAGTTTCGTTAAATATAATGTGTATGTTGAGATATAACTTACAAGTTCTTAATAAGGAAATCAAATTGACTAATATTTTGATTCCATGTAGGCTAGCTCTGGCGATACTTCGTAGACGTACCTAGTCCTGTAATATCCATAGACGACAAATCAAAAAGAAAATAAATAACCAGTGTTCGAAACACACCTTTGTTTGTTACGTCTACGGAATTTGACTAAATAAATTTATTTCACCTTGTACTAACATATGAACATGACATTTTCGAAAACAGTGTTCGATCCTTATTTGCCTCGAAAGACCATATCCCTCAACAACCGGATCTCCAATATACCGCATATTATGTCTCGAAGACATTTAAATAAACTCATATATCAAGCCATAAAGCCTAATTTAAAATGTTTAGTTAATCTTGTCACGTTTTGTAAGGAAATCAATATCTTTGATCTTTGTCTGACATTGAGGCCCAGAGCCTTTTTAAATTAAGCTCAGACATTAATTAGTGAATATAAATGTAGATAGATATAATTAATGAATAGTTCAGTTGATTCCATTTTGATTGCCATAATTCTGATCATAATGATACATAATGATGATTCATTTTCAAACAAGTTTGATATTTCCGAGCCGGTTTTGAAGATTAATTATCTAATATTGCGCTCCATTTCTAGGTTTGTTTATATTTTTATAAATGTCATTCTAATCGAAAATGGTTCCCTATCAACTGAGTTTGTTTATGTAGCTCTTGAACTTCAGCCGTAGAACCGATGATCGTGGAAGTATATAAACCAAACCGGCAAATTATAATGTGAGAATAACTAAAGTTTAAAGACTACGAGTAGTTGGAACAATGATATGTGCAGGATGGCTGGGCGCAACTGAATCTGAGCAGCATTCGATCATTTTCAGATTCTTATAATGTTCAACCTGCAGTGAAGTTTGCTAGGCTTATGATATTGACAAAGTAGGTGTTAATCCCTAATTAGTTTAATTATTTTAGATACCTCTGCTTGATGGCGGCCTTAAAAAGATGGCTGGGTAAGATAGGATGCAGAAAACGACGAACAGGGTGTTGTGGCGAAGCTTGAAAGAGCCAATGTCCAGCAGTGGACTGTGATATCCGAGTTGATTGATTGTAGGTAGATGCACAGTCAAGACCTTGAAATCCAGTTTTATAAATATCTTGGAAATGGAAATACCCATCTACGATCGCAGTCCATTTCTGGAATGTTAATGAAGAATGGAGATGTTATTATCCACTTAAACATATACGCTATTATCTATTGTGCAGCGTATGAATTAAGTTCTTTATTAGTATAATAATAAATTCAACAAAAACTAAAGAACATACTGCAGTTTTCCTTGTGCTGCAAAGAATAATCTCGAATAGAATCGAAAGTACAAAAATATGATTCAAGACGTCAGTTTTCATAACACTAGGACCAATGTTAATGCTTTAAGTAATCTTGAAAAACTAAATAAAAGTTATTCCCTGGCTGAAAGGCTTAAAGTAGAAAAATCATACTAAAATTAACTGTGAAAGTAATTGTATCTGTCAGTTAATCTGCACCTTTTCATGCCTTTGCACCTTAACGAGCTTGTATGTATTAAGACGTAGGATACTTTATATCCCTGTAGTAAGATGGCGTGGGACAATTTCTGACCTCCGAGCGGATAGCTAAACCTAGTACAAAATACTCTTTGCGTAAGTAAGTCTGAAGGTTACCAGAGAGTTTGAAATAATAACTGTTGATGCAATGTGTAATGCGCAACCCATATCAATATGACCGATAGTCACGCTCATTAAACCACAATAATGAATTGAAAACGTAATGATTACCATCAGAAAGTAAATTTCCCGTATTGTCTGTGACACAATGGTGTTTGTCATTATTATTGATGTCTACCATAACAAGCTTTCTCATCATTAGTAATGGGAAATTATGTGGTAATAGTAACATGATTATAGTTTTACCTTTTCAGCGTTCAAAATTATATTTGTTAATTATACCAGCGCAGGGCTAAATAATCTAGCTAGCCGTCCGTCCGTCTAATGACGACAGGCCGTGTCGACGGCGCGTTCATGTTCCACGCGCGCCTCAAAGAGATGTCAGCATAAGGGGAGGGGCCTCCAAGGGCCGAAGCCTGCCGGGGTTGCGGGCCTGTTCGAAAGAGATACCGCGGCCCCGGAACATAAAGGGCGAGGAAGGAACATGGATGGGTTTTAGTCAGTAAAAGTCTGACACTCCCTCCCGCTCCGCCCAGAGTGGGAGAAGTCATTTGATGATTTCCCGTCAGAAAAAAAGGGCTAAATAATAACAGCCGCTCGGGTCAATCTTTACGTTAATCTGCGGTTGCCTGGTTTGGCCCGTGGTTAGGTGACCGCCCATTACTTAGGTACTGAGTTGCCTGCGTGCCTCGGAGAGCACGTCAAGCCGTTGTTCCCGGCTGCCATTGTGTAGATCTTTGACAATCGTAGTCAGTGGCGGGTAAGTCTATCTTACCAAAAGGTTTCGTATTACCTAGAACTAACTGGATTGTCGAAGACAGATAGGCAGTCGCTACATGTAAAATACTGGTGTCGAACTGCATTCAGTAAGACTGGAAGCTAGCCCTAATATAGTTGGGAAAAGGCTGGGCAGATAATCATGGTTATTATAGCAGCGCAGAGTTGACAAAACTAGATTTTTGACTGCTTGCCTTTGGAGGATCGAAACAGCAACCCTGTTTTCATTAAGTTTGTGCTTTGCCACTAGTACACTAAACTCAAAATCGACCATTATGAACTCAGGCAGTTCAAAGTCAGTATCCGTTGAAACATTCGGGATATTATTAACCAATGACTTGACTTTACGTGTAGAAATTTTCTACAAATAAAAATTAAGTTATTGTAGCCGTCCTAATACGCTACTTCCACTATCATAATCCTTTTCATAAATGCATTATGTTACGAATACAACTAACTTTTTGTAAAGTCAGATATAATAATATTAGATAATATAATACAGTTAGGGCGTATAATTCCAGCCTTAGAAATGGTGCGTTTTCTTATAACAAAGAAAGTACCTAATTTTTGAAACCTTACATTGTGTGTAGAACTTACCCATCTGGCTGTTGGACCAGTCACCACTGGTACACAATGCTCGAGATGCATAGTTATTCGTTAAAGACCACATCAAACCTTTTCTAAACGAGTAAAATAATTTCTGAGAGCAACAAATATAATACGCCAAAAATTTGCAGGCATTTGAGACTGTTCAACGTGCTGTTTTTAGTCGCAATTTATTTTCTTAGTTTAGTCGTCCAGCGTTTTGGCTATTTAAGTGCTGGAAACCGTTCTCCATTAACTTGTATCTCCTTGTCTTGTTTGTCGATCTATAGGTAAAGTAAAGAAAACACGTCTACTCGTAACTAGGGAAGAGGAAATTATGGTGTTTCCTACTTCCCCGCTATACTTTTCTGTTTAACTTATCTGCGGGATCCAAGACAGTTCAATTGTTTCTCTGGGATTTCGTCTAGCTTCATTGTCCCGAGACAACCGCCGTGGCATTCACCAGAAAAGCGCCGACGCTTTTCTGGTGAATGCCACTGCGATTGATTCTGGCTTCCAGGAGTTAAAGTGATTTCTATTAGGAATAGTCCTATTATAACAAATGCCTAACTAACCTAGCACAGAGGTTTTAATGTTTCTAGTTTCATTGCCATGAAATGGGCGAATCTACTAAAACATCGTATCGTTTCCCAAACACAGTTTTCACAAATTTGTGAGGGTTTTCCAATTTAATTTATTATTCATGTAAACGAGTATGCGTATGATTTAAACAGTTATTGCTGTGTATTATTCGGGATCACGTTTTTGTCATGCGTTAGGTAAATCATAATGTTATTGGTTAGGTAACAGTATTAAATCAAGTATTTTGTTATTTCTAGAAACTACTTTTCTAAAAACGCCATTTCTAATGAGCTCTAGTATATTGGCAATAGAATGAGCCTATTGGCAACAGGGTGTGAGATAATACCATGTTTCTTCTTAAATAAAACCTTTCTGAGAGTATTATATTTTTTCAATTATTCTTGTTCAAGAACAAACCTTTAGTCAGCTTTATAGAATTATAAAATGACATTTATCGCAATAATTAAATTCTAGAAGAAAAATTAATTTTTACTTTTAAACAGGCAATAATTATTTATTTAATTTAAATTAAACTAATTTGCTATTAAATGTATACTATTACTAAACCTTGTCAAAACCTTATAATATTTAATGATGTATAAATATTATGTATAAGAAAGGATTTAATAAAGTTCAAAACAAAGTTACTTTACTTGGTGGGTTCTAACCAACTGAAATGGAACACAAAGGACTCGTTTCAATAACCCAGTAGTCACAGGTTGATGTTCAAAAAATAACAAAGACTAACCTCCATTGTTTCATAAGCCACACGGCACGTCTCCCACATAATGCATGCATTCCACGCGCGGGCCATTAAAGCGCTCCGGGCATACCAACACGCAACAAGAAACACTCCAGTAAATACAAAAAAAAATACTTTATTACAATTCTAATTTATAATTAAATACTTAATCTGTTTATCACTTTAAATGTTGACTTCGTTTCCGTGGGGGATAACATTATCTTTCTCGGTCACATCTTCCCTGTCGGACGGGGTCGTTTGCTCTTTTTTTGCGTCTTCGTCGGCTACTACAGTGGTAGGTTGAACGGTCGGCTTCTCGGCTTTGTCATCTTTGTATGGCTTTCCTGTTTCGACAATGGGCACTTCCCTGTCAACCGCCTTCTTCTCTTCGTTGTAGCTCACCGGCGCAGTCACAATCAGGTTTCCGTCACTGGTTAGCTCAGCAGTAACGTCAGTGCTGCTGGAGTTTAGTGGCAGCGTATATGTGTGGAAGAACTGGCTTGCGAAAATGTCTCGGTCGTCCTGTTTGGCCTCGTGTGTACCCTGGATGAAGATGAAGTCGCCCTTCAGCTTGACCTTCAGATCATCCTTCTTGTAGTCCTTGACGTTGACAACAACTTGAAACTTGTCGTCATCGGTGATGATTCTGGGTCCGATGTCTGCGAAAGTCGGGAACAGTTTCCAGAGAGGAGCGAAGAGATTCCCGAACATGGGGAAGGTGAGCCATGGGCTATCGTTGATGTCATCACTGTTTATCGAGGTGATGGGCAGCGGCGCCGGCTGGTCGGTGACCGGCACTGCGGCTGCCGTCGCAAGGAAAGCGCATACCGCAAACAATCGCGGCGAGAACATATTGACGTGTACACTTGTTAGTGTTGCAACTAGAACTGAGGCCGGTGCGAGTCGCGGAGGCTATTATACAGTTGGTGGGGCAAGGGGGGTGCGTAAGCGCATCGCTGCCGATGACGATAGAGTTGTAATGTAAATACGGCAGTAGGCACAAACATCGAACGAGTTTACCTTTGATTCATGTTCAAGTTTGGAAACATTGATATTTCAAACGCGTATTAGGAAAATATTTACTTTCCAATAGACTCTCAAGTGAAGTCAGTCGAGCTGTTCACTCTTCCGATAGCATTGAAGTTGACGCTATTCAAATGACTTGTAGGCATCTTATTTCATTCTCCATAACTAATTCCTACAAATTTGTACAGCTAACAAATAATTTTCTGAAACAGACGAAGCCCTCAACCATGCATTCTGTACATCAAACTAAGTAACAAAAACGACATTTTTTTAATGGTAAAATATCACATTCACGGTACAACTCAATAACACACTCACTCAAAACAGTGTGCTTATGGATAGATGAAATAGTACGTGGGTCATTAAAGTAAAAATCTTACATTCAAAACATGTACTTATTTTAAAAAAAACTTACATAAAAACTTAGAACTTTGACCCGTAACTAGAAGATTCCCGTATGGCCTAACTGAAACAAAAAAATAAAGCAATGATGGGAAGAACAAGTGCCTTTCGGATTCGTTAAGGTTTCTATTTACACCCTAGTAGGCAGAATAGTTTCACCACTTCGGTTCGTTGCCGTCGCATCTGTAGAAAAGCAAAACAAACAGATCTATGGCTTGACCTTGTAAGGCCGGCTTCTAGACTGATCTCACAGAATTAGCTCATTAAACACGTAACGATGAATCAAGCATGAATTTACACTTCCGATAGCACGTCTGTGAATGCGTACTTATCAGCACTTTGTTTTGCTGACTGTACTTTTGATTCTTGTTACTGATTATAATTTTTGATGATTGTGGAAATTGTCAAAGAGTATTTTTTTCTTCCTTTGTGAATGAATAGTATTGACGATCCGAATGGCGCATTGCGCAGCGGTAGTGAGGCTGCCTTACGTTTTTAGGGTCCCGGGTTTGAATCCCAGTAGGAGCAAATGTTTGTGTGATGAGCATGAGCATGGAACATTTTTTTCCGAGTCATGGATGTTTTTAATTATGAAAAGTATGTATTTACAAACAAAATGTAGGTATTGTATAAAGGGTGTAAAAAAACTCTTCACGAAGCCAAAAGGCACTTGTTCTCCCCATCATTGAGATATTTTTTTTGTTCTACACCACACCTGGGAACCTTCTAGTTACGGAGATATGGGAGGTCAAAGATACTACTTTTTGACAAGTTTAACAATATTGGTAAGTTCTTTTTTAAAGATTTTGACTTTTAACACCTCCACGGCCCCCGTTCTATAGAATGATTTAAGTGCGTTACATTGAGTTCTAACACAAAACATGATTTATAACCTCAAAAAAAAAGTTTCCCAGCAATAACTTTTGCATAAAGTTACTTAATTTGATGTACAGATTGCTTGGTTAACGGCTTTGTAATGAGGTGGTTTACACCCTGTATTATGTAGTATATCAACTATCTAGTGTCTATGACATAAGCCTTGCTTAGTGTGGCACTAGATGGCGTTGTGTGTAATGTCCAGCGATATTTATTTATTTACTTATAGTGCGCCTAGAACGACGCGTAAAATTAATGTTAAGATAATTCAAATGATTTTTACAGCGTCATCATAACGTGCCGCCTGTATTGCCTGAAAGGTTAGGCTAAGTGGTACCTAATAGTACGCCAGTTATGTTTCAGTCTTAAGTGTTAAGAGGCCGTCGGAGCGTGAGTCGTTCATACTTGCAAACGTAATACCAAAATAATTCGTAAACCAAACATGTTCATAATGCTTTTTTCGCTCAGAATATT
The DNA here is from genome assembly GCA_916618015.1 of Xestia c-nigrum. NCBI lineage: Eukaryota > Metazoa > Arthropoda > Insecta > Lepidoptera > Noctuidae > Xestia > Xestia c-nigrum. Next base: position 1,924,364 of record OU745245.1, on the reverse strand, counting down.
GTGTGTGACAATAATAGCTTGTCTCAATACTTTTAATGTTGTTGATTTGATTAAAAAATGTTGTTATATAAATGTATATAAATAATACATCCTACTGATTATGATAAAATATGCCGGAAGACCTAAAACTGTCATCTTCCCGGAAAGCCTAATTACTAAAACATAACTGTACTTACATAAGGTAACCTATTCAATAGAAGTTACGAAACAGAGTGTTATTTTAAGCCGGAGACATTACTTATACGGCTTCCACTGATGATACAACAAATATTGATATTTGAAGCCTTAACGCAGCATTAATGCTCCTTTTGGCCTAGGAATATTAATCAGACAGATTTTTTATCTATTTTGTACCTACTTGAAATATATTTTATTGTCATCGTAAAATTGTCAAACACGTTACATTGTAATCTCTCTGGCAATATTGTAAATTCTCGAAATATTGTCAACTGAACATACGGATGTATCTCTGCCCCAAAGACTATAAAACTACATACTCTATGCTCTGCCCCCATAATCGGGATTTGGGGTACCCCCCCGTTAGGATAGTTAGGTTCTTTTAAACCCTGCACTCGGAAATAGGGCGCGAAGCGGGGCTCCGTCGACTACGCTTTTTAGGGGAATATAAAGTGTTTTAAGGTTAGGTAATAATCGGTATTTCTCAGGAATGGTACATTATCTTTTCAAGAGAGTGATACCATTGGGCAAGGGGGACCCCTCCTTCCCTCCACACCGCGTGAGTTGACTACCATCGCATGCATTTCACGAAAATAATGCGTTTTAATGTAAGCAGTACCTATGTTCTTTTGACAATATTTCGAGAGTTTACAATCTCTCTAGTTATTTTACATTATAACGTGTTTGACAATTTTACGCAGACATATTCGTATACTAGTCTGCGAGGTTAGGTACCGTTGCATTTGAGGTAATGTTTCTACGCCGATCGGTTGCCATCTTGATTAATAGATCTCGAATGACTGATAAGTAAAGCCAGCGTCAGCTGACGCACCCGGCCGCGGTGAGTGTAGGATTGGGAGGTAAGGTTAGGTTAAAAAAAATAAGTTATAGTGCGCCAGCTGAAACTTATTCCATAAATAGTTTACATTATACCTACTAAGTTTAAAAAAATCATCAGGTTGCATAGTGGTGGGGGGATTATGCATAAACCGCTCGTATACACGCCTGATAATTAAACTAAAGTTTTTTGGTTTTTCATCAGACCTTTGCTGCAGAGTAGTAAGTATTATTATTAAATACTAGCTTCTGCCAGCGGCTTCGCCCGCGTGAAGTTTGAAATTATCCCACGGGATCTTATTACCGGGATAAAAAGTATCCTATGTGTTAATCCAGGTAATAAACTATCTGTGTGCTAAATTTGATGCAAATCCGTTCAGTAGTTTTTGCGTGAAAGAGTAACAAACATCCATACATCCATACTTACAAACTTTCACATTTATAATATTAGTAGGATTAGTAGGATTTAAACTGGTACTTTAATATGCTAAAAGTTCTTTTTTAAATGTACGAGTAGGTATAATTTTAATTGTTATTTTGTTGTTTTGTGTCTAGTTCATTAAAATTAGAAACAGGTATTATAGTTTGTGTTTATTAATATTTGCATGCTATTTTTATGGCGAAATGCGTCATCGCACTCTAAGTTTCTTACCACCTTTAGTACCACATTTACTGCAAATAAATTATTTAGACTTTTGACTTTGACTTTTACAGCGGTAGTGAGGCTGCCTTACGTTTTTAGGGTCCCGGGTTTGAATCCCAGTAGGAGCAAATGTTTGTGTGATGAGCATGGAACATTTTTTTCCGAGTCATGGATGTTTTTAAGTATGAAAAGTATGTATTTACAAACAAAATGTAGGTATTGTATAAAGGGTGTAAAACAACTCTTCACGAAGCCAAAAGGCACTTGTTCTCCCCATCATTGAGATATTTTTTTTGTTCTACACCACACCTGGGAACCTTCTAGTTACGGAGATATGGGAGGTCAAAGATACTACTTTTTGACAAGTTTTTTTTAAATATTGGTAAGTTCTTTCATAAAGATTTTGACTTTTAACACCTCCACGGCCCCGTTCTATTCAATCCATCTATCAGCAGAATGATTTAAGTGCGTTACATTGAGTTCTAACACAAAACATGATTTATAACCTCAAAAAAAAGTCTCCCAGCAATAACTTTTGCATAAAGTTACTTAATTTGATGTACAGATTGCTTGGTTAACGGCTTTGTAATGAAGTGGTTTACACCCTGTATTATGTAGTATATCAACTATCTAGTGTCCACGACACAAGCCTTGCTTAGTGTGGCACTAGATGGCGTTGTGTGTAATGTCCAGCGATATTTATTTATTTACTTATAGTGTGCCTAGAACGACGCGTAAAGTTAATGTTAAGATAATTCAAATGATTTTTACAGCGTCATCATAACGTGCCGCCTGTATTGCCTGAAAGGTTAGGCTAAGTGGTACCTAATAGTACGCCAGTTATGTTTCAGTCTTAAGTGTTAAGAGGCCGGCGGAGCGTGAGTCCTTCATACTTGCAAACGTAATACCAAAATAATTTGTAAACCAAACATATTCATAAGGTAGTGTGTATTTATTTCGATTGGATTACAAAATATTATCTAGGTTCGCATAATATTAACGGAACCCTTATAGATTCGTCATGTCTGACGAATCTATATCTAATTCATACGCTAGGTGGCGCTGTGAGTGTCTTGACCTAAGTTTTTTGCTCCCTGTAAAAGTTTATTTATAAAAATAGAAAGAGTAGTAGATATTGTGCTTATTTGTCATAAAAAGTTTAAGCACATCTTCAAACAAGTGCAGAGTTGAAGTGAACTAAATTAACTCCGTATAATCTGTGTTGTCTTCGGTGTTATAAACAGTGGACTTTATGTGTGATTGAACCAAGTAAAGTGCCGTTAAACCTAAACACTATCTACTCATCATCTTCGGTTGTGCGAGTGCTACGTATAAACATTGGTTTATTACTTTTACAAGTCATAAGACTTTTATCCAGTGATTAGCAAAACTTCGATTTTGCAAGTCATACCACAAACCACCATACAAACTGACGCCATCTATGAGTAAACGTTAAAACTGTGAAGGTATCTCATTAGCGTACTCATTAACATCGTATTGCTATCCTATGCGCAAGCGATACATCGATTGAGTGACAGTGCCCTTCGTTAACCTTTCTTAATACGGCGGAAGGAGGCGCTACCAGTCGTTTTGTTTACTAACTCAGAACGCATCTTACTCAACATGAACTGTGCTGGCTGTAACACACTCTTTGTAATTGGGGCCGGGCTTCTGAAATGTAGTGCCTGCGAAGGGAGTTATCATTTTGAATGCCTAAACATACAGCCTCGTCAGTATGAAGCTCTTACAGAAGAGTTTAAGGCGGTCTGGAAATGCCCGTCGTGCAACAATGTCACCCGCCGTACTAGGTCTAACTTACTGACACCTGTACGGTCCGCGCAAATTCCGACACATGAAGATAGCTTGAATATGTCATGCGATATTGTAGAACATTGTCCCGCCTCGTGCGAATCTGTCGCCCAGGACAATAATAATATTACTTTCCAAGCCTTTACAAATGAGTTACACATTACACTGCAGGGGTGGAGGAGTGACATGAACAATACCCTTTCTACTTTTAAGGAGGACATTAAGACTTCATTGCATAGCTGGCGCGATGAAATAGATACCAGTTTGAGCAAATTGAATAATGAATTGAGATGCGCCTTGAATGAAATAAGGGATGAAATGAGGAGTATTCGTGCCGAACACAACACTATAAAGCAAAACGTATCTGATATATCGCAAGAAGTAACTGAACTCAGAACCTCATTGCAGTTTCATTCAGAGGAGCTGGTTGAACTCAAGAAACGTATGGTTGACGTGAGTCGACTTAGTGCTGAGCAATCTGACCAATCTGTTAGTCTTCTTGAGTCCAAACTGGATTATCTTGAGCAGCAAGCGAGACAGTGCAATGTGGAAATCCTTAACGTGCCAGAGACTCGAAGTGAAAACCTGATTCATGTTATGGAGTCAATCGGTGGTGCTATTAATTTTCCTGTCACACAAAGAGATATCATATCCATCCACAGAGTTCCTCATGCTCACCAGCAAACAAATAGGCCAAAAAACGTAATTGTAAAGCTGACGTCACGTATCCTGCGGGATAATTTACTAGCTGCTTTCCGCAAAGTCAAAACCTTTAAAACGGACCAACTGGGTTTCACTGGTTCACCGTCGACTATTTACATGAACGAGCATTTGACACTCAAGAAGAAACATTTATTTCGCAAAGTTAAGGAAGTGGCCACACAGCTTCACTTTAAGTATGTCTGGATTCGGAACGCCACTATTCTCGTACGTGAACGGGACGGTGATACTGCATTTGCAATTCATAAAGACGACGATATTCGCAAGATTAAAAACAGCCCGACGAGCAACAACGTATTTCGGGGCCCCTCCTCTAACGCACTATAATTGCAATGTGTTTGTGTATTTGTACCCTCATTTTATTGCTTTTTTAAATGTTTTACCCTTTTTAATTTGGTTTGTTTATGTTTATGTTGCAAAACATTATTTAATTGTGTTTGAGTACTGCTCGTGTTCGTCTGGATTGTTCGGTCTTGTTGTAGTACGAGTAATAACCTGCTTTTTATGCTTGGATGAAAGTAAAGATTTTATTATACATTATTTTATACAATATCTATTAGACTTGTTAACGCGTCGCTACAACACACATGTTAAATTACATAATTTATTTCTGCTGCAACTTTTTATTACTGTATCACTACGCAATAGTATTGTTTTAGGTCAACATTTTGAAAAGATTTATTTTAAATGTATAATTCATTGTTGTGACGTCGGGGTTCAGTCTTGTTGTTTGGTTTGTGTCAATTATTTAACTGAAAAATATTATGTTTACTTAATTTTTGAACTTTATATTGAGCATTGCACGAGCGAGTACCTGTTACGTAATTGTGATTACATTGCTGGTAATCCTTATATTGGATACACAATATCTAGTGATGAGTAACAAGCAATTATCTATATATTACCAAAACTGCAGAGGTATCCGTACAAAATTAAACACGCTATACATGAATATTCTTAACGGTAACCACGACATCATAGTACTCACAGAGACTTGGTTGATACCTGAGATTAGCAATAATGAGTTTATCGATCAGCGCTATATTGTGTACAGGTGTGATCGTGATCGTATTGGCACTAAAAAAATGGATGGCGGGGGAGTGTTGGTTGCCGTGCTGAGGACACTTAAGTCCTCTGAATGTGATATTTCTGTAACTTCGGCCAACCCACTATTCTGCAACACTATTGAACACGTCCTTATAGAGGTGCCTAGTTTGCGACCATCCAAGAGTCATATTATTAGTGCAGCTTACATACCTCCAAAAACGGCTACCATGGTGTATGAAAAACATTTTGAAATCCTACAGCAGTTACTGGGCGACCCTACCGTAGACCATTTTTACATATTAGGCGACTACAATCTCCCAGAAATTACTTGGCACATATCAAGTCCTACGTCATCCCTGATCTGCGGTGGGTTGGGCATAGGCTCGTCCACGACTTGTATCCAGTTAAATAATTTCATGTCATTACTTGATGGTTTGCAATACAATGTCGTGGCGAATACCAATGGTAAAATTCTTGACCTAGTAATATCAAACCACCCATGTAAGGTATCGAGTGCGTTGTTGCCTTTGCTCCCCATAGACACGCATCATCCACCTTTTGTCTGTGATATAAGTCTAAATGTAGATACTCTTCCTATGAAAAAGCGACCACTACAAAAATACAACTTTTATAAGTCCGACTATGAGCACATCAACCGGAAAATTCAAAATACTGACTGGACGGCACTTCTTACCCCTTTAGGATCCGAAGAGGCACTTAGCTTGTTTTACAATAAGATTGATGAAATTATTAAGCAGCACACACCACTATCTGCATCCAGAACGGCCGGCTTTCCCGTTTGGTTCACAAAATCCCTCATAAACACATTTAAAAAAAAACAAAAGTCTTGGATTAAATGGAAAAAGCACGGCAATCTTGCAGATTACGAAATTTTTTCGCAGCACAGAGCCTTATTTAAGGAAAATTGTGATAAATGTTTCTCGAAATACATTCAGTCGATTGAAGATGGCATTCACAAAAATATAAAAGATTTTTGGGTCTATGTTGCAAATCGCAAAGACAAACCCGGTATACCGGCAAAAGTTCAATTTAACAACGTTGTATCTAACGATCCTCAAACGATTTGCAACATGTTTTCTGATTTCTTTGCTTCCGTATATGAGCCTGCTTCACCTGCCCTTTCTCGATGGGAGCCATCTTCTGAATCGATGACTAACGACATAGTTATTTCTGACCTGCACTTTAAAGAGGAAACAATAATGAAGGAACTGAAATCACTGGATCCAACTAAAGGCCCAGGTCCAGATGGTTTGTCTGCGTTTTTTCTCAAAAATACTGCCACTGTAATATGTAGACCCTTAGCTATAATTTATAATAAATGCATCACTGAAGGTGTTATGCCGACGGTATGGAAAAATGCAAATATCACGCCTGTACACAAGGCCGGATCTAAACGTAGCGTTGAGCAATACCGACCTATCTCTATTCTGCCCGCCTTGGCGAAACTTTTCGAAAGACTAGTACATAACGAAGTGTACCCTATTCTTCATCACGCGGTCATACAAGAACAGCATGGGTTTGTTAAAAAGCGATCAACGACCACAAATTTATTGGCTTTCTCCAACGACTTATTCGACAAGATGGATAATCGTATACAGGTTGATGCGGTGTACACGGACTTTCGGAAAGCTTTCGATAAGGTGGATCATGAATTACTACTGAGCCGAATAGCTTTCAACGGCATTCGGGGTAACTTGTTGAGATGGTTCGTTTCCTACATCACTAATCGCTGTCAACGGGTAGTAATCAACGGTTACCACTCAGATGCTATTCAGGTTACCTCTGGCGTCCCTCAAGGTTCTATTCTCGGTCCTCTTTTATTTATCCTATTTATAAATAATATTGGTAACTGCTTCCGCAACTCAAAGTTTTTGCTATATGCAGATGACCTTAAAGTATACAGACCTATTCGCAACATTCAGGATTGCTATCTTCTCCAAGAGGACTTGGACAGACTGACAGACTATTGTTCCACAAGTAAGCTTTTTCTAAGCATTCCCAAATGTTATTATATAAATTTTACCAAAAATAAAAATATTATTAGGTTTGTGTACTCCTTATGTAGTATCTCTCTGACCAAGGTAAACTCGGTACGTGACCTGGGTATATTGTTTGATGCTAAACTCTGCTTGGATTTACATATTGAACAAATTATAAATAAAGCATACAAGATGTATGGGTTCATAATGAGATCAACTCATGACTTTAAACGGACCTCTTCGTACCTCTGCCTATATAAAACTCTTGTCCGCTCACAGCTTGAATACGCGGTGCCCATCTGGAATCCGTATTATAAAAAATATATAGATATGCTCGAAAATGTACAACGCAAATTCCTTCGTGCAATGTATTATAGATGTCACAGAGCGTATCTGCCTTATGATCAATTGCTCGATAAATACAAACTTCTGACGCTCAGCTCCAGACGCAAACAATTAGAAGCAATGACCCTGTATAATATTGTTAATGGCAATTTTGACTGTATCGACCTGAATAATGTACTGTGTTATGCTGTCCCCAGAACTGTTCATAGACGCCAGGTGCGAGCAGGCACACTATTTGCAATAGGTACCTGCCGATCTAATACTGGCGAACGTTCCCCAATTCGGCGAATGGCAGCATCATACAACAAAGAATTCGAACACATAGACATATTTACATGCTCCATCCAAAAGTTTCGAAGCCTTTTGTATGGGACACTTAAGCACTTCGATTGATTATTGATTATTAAATGCTTTTTTTTTTTTCTTTGTATTTTCATAATAAGTAGGCATAGTACTTTATTTCTTTTTTAATTCATTTCTCTTTTTTTTTTTGTAATTGTAATGTGTTTTAACTGTCGTGCATGAACAGCTTTTCCTAGCAATTTAAGGTTTAGTTTAATGGTAATCTGTGAACAGCGCTGTGGGCTACATTATTATTTAAGTTACTAATGTTATCATGTTGTAATATTCCATAATGTAGCTGTTTGTTGTTCCTATTTGATAAAATAAAATAAAATAAAATAAAATTCCGTTTTTACCATTTGGCTACGGAACCCTAAAAACCACTAGTTGTCCAAAGAGACCTTTAAAATGCTTCTTTCGCTCTGAATATTGTGTGTGACAATAACAATAATAGCTTGTCTCAATACTTTAAATGTTGTGGGTTTGATTTAAAAATGTTGTTATTTCGCGCTTACGGTTCAAGGTTTCTTGAATAGGTTGTATTGTAAAACAAATAATACATCCTATTGATTATGATAAAATATGCCGGAAGACCTAAAACTGTTATCTTCCCGGATAGACTAATTACTAAAACATGACTGTACTTACATAAGGTAACCTATTCAATAGAAGTTACGAAACAGAGTGTTATTTTAAGCCGGAGACATTACTTGTACGGCTTCACCGATGATACTCGTACAACAAATATTGATATTTCAAGCCTTAACGCAGCATGAATGCTCCTTTTTGCCTAGGAATAATTAATCAGACAGATTTTTTTATCTATTTTGTACCTACTTGAAATATATACTGCCGCTATTATCGGGATTGGGGGGTACCCCAAATCCGTTAGGATAGTTAGGTTCTTTTAAACCCTGTTTTACATTATAACGTGTTTGACAATTTTACGCAGTAATACTCGTATACTAGTCTGCGAGGTGTGAGGGATGTTTTTACGCCGATCGGTTGCCATCTTGTTTAATAGATCTCGAATGACCGATAAGTAAACCCAGCGTCAGCTGACGCACCCGCGATAGGTGTAGGATTGGGAGGTACGGCTAGGTTAGTTTTTTTTTTTTATAAGATTAAGTTATAGTGCGCCGGCTGAAACTTGTTCCATAAATAGTTTACATTATACTGAGCTTAAAAAAATCGTCAGGCTGCATAGTGGCGGGGGGATTATGCATAAGCCGCAAATAAATTAAAGTTTTTTAGTCTTCCATCAGACCTTTGCTGTAGAGCAGTAAGTATTATTATTCAAAATTTAAACTGGTACTTTAATATGTTAAAAGTTCTTTTTTGTGTGTAGGTATAATTTTAATTGTTATTTTGTTGTTTTGTGTCTAGTTAATTAAAATTAGAAACAGCCTAGGTATTATAGTTTGTGTTTATTAATATTTGCATGCTATTTTTATGGCGAAATGTGTTATCGCACTACAAGTTTCTTACCACCTTTTGTACCACATTTACTGCAAATAAATTATTTTGACTTTTGACTTTGACTTTGGTTGTAGTCATTTTCGGCCAAAAGTAATAAAAAAATAACAGAAAACATTGTATTACACATTTACACACCAGCTTGTCTCATTATAAATCAATATAAATATTTTAAATTAAAAAATCTACAACGAGAAAAAAAGTAACACTCATTAATTAATTCCTTTTTCAATACAAAATGCAACTGGCTGAAACAGTGCTTTGCTGAAGACACAAGTCTTTGACATAATAAGCCTACATTGTTCCCTCTAATGAGCCACATGCCTCTATTCTATGAGAGAGACTAGGGCAGAATACTAGTCATGGCTGCTGGTTGTCCTTGTCGCATTATCTTTATATATATTTGTTTTTTTCTGTGTAAGTTTTATACTGATAATTTTGATATGTTTTGTCCTGTGCGGGCTAATAAATGCTTTTTCTTTCTTTCTTTCCCCTTTCTTTCTTTATAAATAAATGGGTCTAATTTCAAAAGAAACTATAGAACCAAACGAATTATAAATAATAGTATCATTGTTCTTTCTACGTTCAATCACTATTGTCTTCTAGACATAATTACGTTTATGTATTTTATCTGCTCTTTTATGTACACATCATTGTTTTTTTAAAGGCATTACATAACTCAGAAATTTATATCGCATGTTATTGATTGCCAATCTATTTACTGCCTTATAATTCTTGATCACACTTGCAATTGCAATACTTATAATTCTGCCAATTCGCAATTGCAATACTTTTAATTCTGTCAATTCAACAATACGCATTGAGTTGTTAACAATTTGAAGCAATGTTTTTAAATTACTATTATAAGGTGTATTATGCGATTGGTAAGCTTGAACTCTATTCCTATATATCTGTTTATTTACTAAAACTAATTTATTTTAGTATAATTTTTTCAAGCTGTGAATTTTGCCAGTTCTGTTTAATTAAGGCCCATATATTAGGGGGTGACTGGGCACTAATCCAGTCTCCTTGGCTGCTACATGAAATTTCTGATGGAAAAACCCAATAACATTTGGCCCGACCCGGGAACCTTACGCTCAATAGTCGGGCTTACGACCAATCGACCAACGAGGCAAATTATTCGGTCACAATAAATGTATAATGCAAAATTGCTTAAAGAAACTTCGTTTACTAGATACTTATCAGTAGCGAAGAGTAAATTATTGTAACAGGTAACCCGGTCCGGTGAATATTTTAAATAATGTTAGGAAAAACCATACATTGCACCCTTCGTAGTTTTAGTAATGTTTGGGCAATCACGTCCTAACTGAATCACCTACATTGTTTTACTTTTAGCAATAGTAGACTCCAGTACAGTGATTGTTCCGAAGGAAAGCCGGTAGGTTTCGAGTTGTTTGAAACCCTCGCCACTGATACCAATTACCCCGCAGTGCCCCGCATTAAAGAAATAGTTGTACACGTAAATAAGATTTCAGCACATGTTCCTACACAATAGAAAATTCTGGTAGGTTTAGATAACAATACCTAATTACTGGAATTTTCTTGAAAAAACACGCATAATTAAGTAATTTACATTTATTTCCTTACCGCTTGATGACTCAGGTAAGACTTTACTCTTTATTGTACCCACTTAATATGAATCAGTCCTATTATTCACGCAGCTATGCCTAACCGTATTCGTCAATCGACATTCTACTTGAAATGACGCGAATTAACAACGTGTCCGTTAATGATTTGGTAATAGTACATTTTGATACAAGTGGATAAAGTTTGTTATTGTAGTTCAAGGCGGTATTAACACACGAGCCGTAAGGCGAGGGTGTTTTTGAGCCGAGAACTGCAATAAAAAATGTCCACGTGTATCAAACGACGTTTTTCAATACACTTTTGAAGAAATAAAATGAAATAATGTAAAATATTTGTGTCATGAATGTCACGAGACTATGATTTTCTTTTTTTTTTTCCGCGCTTTGCTTTCGCCAGGTTGAAGGAGAGGCAAAGCTATGAAGTCGTTATACAGCCTTATATTCAATTTTTTTTTTTTTAATTTTGAATCTAAATCACAAATAAAAGTTAATTTGTTTATAAAAGTAAATATTACTTATAAATAATCATATTTATCAACGATCTTGAATTTATAAACACAATTTGAATATTCATTCAATGTTTACAAATAAAGACGTAGATCACTTTTCCAAAATTAAAAAAAGACATTCACCTCTGACTATAGAGTCAGAGGTGAATGTTTTTTTTTTAAATTATGCAAGGGACCAATTTGTATTAAGTATATAGTTAGTTATCTGTGGCAATTTTACTTTACTCACGCGTGTGAAATACACTCCATTTTGAACCTAATCGTAGTGCAAAAAGAACCAGTTTTCGAGGAAGTGTATTGAAAAAGCCTATGAACTGTAAAAAAATCATGAACTTCGTAAATACAGACATATTTACGTCAAACTCGTAAACTATGGTCCCATAGAGAAAGTTGTTCAGTTTGATGGTCTATATCACACCCTTTCATACGACTGTACCCTTTTTGTTACACGTTGTGTATGCAGGTAACGACTGGGTCAAAATTGATATTTTATGCTCATGGAATATTTTACTTCGTCAAAACAGTTTTGACTAAGTCTGCACATAGCTTAAGCTTTGTCTACTGCTAATGAGATGCATCGTAGGTCACGTCCACAAGATGTGACCATAAAGCGTGCGTCACTAGCGTAATAAGGAATAAATATCCTTTAAGGAAACTGAACAATAGTGGTGTGGTGGATCTGCTTCTGGTGCTGGTGACTCTATCATTATCACTTATTACTTACTCCTTTCTCCTTTTTCCTCCCACGGGTTTGCTGCAAGAAAAAAATCTTATGAAATATATGATAATCAGTACCTTTGTGCTCTTTTTTGTTAAAGTAATGTCTTGTCAAGTAGTTTGTGTGTACATAAATAAATAAAAAGTACACGCTAAAAACGAAAAAAATCCATGTTTACTTTTTTTTGTAAGTGATGTTACGAGTATCATCATCATATCAGGGCCTCGATTCTTCTATTACAATAGTGTCAGAGTAGTCGTTCATTAATTTCATAATGGTCCAGTTCTGTCAAATTTTGACAAGTTTGTTAATTCTACTAACATTATGGCGCCATTTAGACTTCTCAATGATCAATCACTGACACTTCATTGAAAGAAATGTCATAGAATGATAATCTTGTACATGAAATCTGGAATGAATAAATGTTCGCATTTAGTAGTAATTTCGAAAACCATTTGTACTAAGGGTTTTATAATAATGACAATACGACAATGCCATTAAAACACAATTTTATTACGAGACCATTGACCGACCATTGTGAATTTAGCAGATTACGAACTTTAAGCATAATGACAATGGGAAGAGAATGGAATCGTGTTGGAGTGACGAATTTATTAAAATAGCAGAATTAGGCCCCAGTATAAATACTTATATTGCTCCTGAGAAACTAACTCAGTGACATACTATGGGCGGGAAGGTCTCTAGGTACTTTCCAAAATGCAACAGATTTTATAATGTGAAATATTTATTTCACTAAAACTTATTCAGAAGAGATAGTTATAAGTACCTTAATGTAAAATCCCGATACAGGCTTCAGAAAGACGTTGCGGGCCTGTTCGAAAGAGATACCGCGGTCCCGGAACATAAAGGGCGAGGAAGGAACATGGATGGATTTTAGTCAGTAAGAGTCTGACACTCCCTCCCGCTCCGCCCAGAGTGGGAGAAGTCATTTGAAGATTTCCCATCGCAAAAAAAAAGGCTTTAGAAAGACCCGAGCTGACTCAGTCAATCCTTTTTCATATTTTATCATTTTTTGAAACCACAAGCACAAAGCATCATCGTTACTTTCCTCAAAAACTTCCTCGCTTTGAAGTTTACCTGTTCCATTTAATATTTAGTGAGGTTAGAATTATCCTGTAGGTTCGAAAGTGAGTAATTTTTCCAGCTATATTGGGGTCGGCTTAAAGATTTCCTAATGCAGCAGAATATCAGAATTTTACATGGAGTGACTGCCAATCTGACCCAGTTGGTACTGGGTAATTCGATACCCCGGCCCCGTGGTACGACTGGTTGGTTGAGGTATCGAAAGTTTATACTCATAAACCTAAAACATGGACTAAAGAAAATTATGTATAGGCCATAAAAGCACAGTGGTACTACGTATAAATATTCCATCACCACTAGATAACGAGATAACGCCTGAATGCCTAATGTAAATATGCCTGTAGAGCAGCGGTGACCCAGTGGCGGTGGTCCGGACTTACGAACGGAAAGTCGTACGGTCGAACCCAGACACGTGCATTACTTTGTGTAATTAATTATCAGTACTGCTCGCAAAACGGTGAAAGAAAACATCATGACGGAACCGGCATGTCATAGAACCAAAAAATTTGACGAATCAAGCCTTCTTTGTTTTGATACGTAATAGGTACAAAAAGTGCGAACACAAAGTCCGCGGTGCGCGAACCAAGTTCAAGGATACTCTGATGACGCAGTGATGTTTGTAGCTAAGGTTGTATGTTTGGTGGTTTTACTTTTTACTTTCCAGTCTTAATGGTGAATAATTTACATGCAGGACTCATCATCTTCCGTCCCTTTTTTTGAGTAGATGCAACAGGTTTATTTTCTTTTTCATTTCCTCCGGTCAACCATCACGAATTTATTTTTTCCATTTTCTTTCATATCATTCCATACACACTCCACCCATTTTTTTTGTGGTCTTCCTTTTCTTCTACCAACCAAAAATTCAATTGTAATAACGACACAATCTTGTAACTTATATTTTGTAACCAACTTGAAAAAACAGGAGGGACAAAATGTACTGGGGTTGCTGAAATTTCATGTCTGTCTATTGTTTCCACCAGTTCATAATATGACATCACGCCGGTACGCCGTAAGCGGGTAAGGACATCTGAACACTGAAAAAAAAAATTACTAAAAATAAAACCGACTTCAAAAAACACAAAAATGTCAAATTTAGCTTCTAAAGTCGGTGACAAAAAAACTAAATCAGTCAAACAAAGGTCACCGACAATTTTATGGTTTTAATACAGTACTATCCACTCAGTCTAATAAACTAACTTCCCAACTAAAAATCTGCTCAAGTCGGATACGCGATCAAAAGGATTCACCGATTTATTTCCATATTATTTCCTTTAATCAATTTAATACAAACTTTTTACATTTTTAAATATTAATATATAATAGCTGCCTAACGAGAGCCTACTTAGGTGTTGGTCGAGGCTCTTGGCAATTAAGCCATGCGCTGACACGACTATCGGCACAATGATCGCTGAGTCCACTTCCCACAAGTCGACAACCTCGCGAGCCAAGTCAAGATACTTTATTTGTTTATCTTTCTCGGCTTTCACGAGGTTCTCATCATGCGGCACTGTTATGTCAACAATCATTGCGCACCGCTTTGATCGATCCATCACCACTATATCTGGCCTATTTATTGGCTATAACAGTCCTGTCAGTAATGATGGATTGATCCCAGTACAGTGTGATACTGCCATTATCGAGAACTGGGTCGGGCACATACCTATAGTAGGGCACTTCTGAATCCACAAGATTGTATTTTAGAGCAAGTTGCTGATGGATAATCCTGGCTACAAGGTTGTGTCTATGCAAGTACTCTCCGTTAGCTAGACGAGAACAGCCGAAGATAATGTGACGGATTGATTCGCCTGGACGGTGGCATGCCCGACATATGTCATCTGTACCGTCCTTCGCAATAAATCTCCGGTAGTTATTCGTCATCATTACTTCATCCATAATTGCACAGCCAAAATCTTCGGTTTCTCCGAAGAGTCCCCGGAACGTAGCCAGGACACGGACGCTAGAAAATCTACATCGGGCCCATGCAGATCCCGGTAAAAGCGCCTGTGAAGCTCCTTGCTCTGCCATTCTTTCCTGCGGTCATCAGTAGTAAGTACTAATAGGTTTGCGCCAGTTCTCTTTAGTAAAGGAGAGCGGTGTCAGCCCTTGTCCATCGCGACCACATCTCGATGCATGTCCACATCAGCTTCTAGGACATATTCCCTGAGACTGCATATCTCGCGATTGTGGAGAGTCTTAGCGTTTAAAAAGCCACGACCCCCACACTTCCGCGGGATATACAGTCTCATAACTAAAGATCGCGGGTGATGCATGTGAAATGCCGTCAACAATTTACGGACTTTCGTATCCAGGGCGTCTAGTTCTGTTTGAGTCCATTTGAGGATGCCGAAAGAGTATATATGTAATATGTTATAGCTGGACATTACACACAGCACCATCTAGAGCCACACTAAGCAAGGCTTGTGTCGTGGTCACCAGACAGTTGATATACTACATGTATTCTTTTTGTTTGTAAATACATACTTATTATACATATAAACATCCATGACTCGGAAACAAATGTCCATGCTCATCACACAAACATTTGCTCCTACCGGGATTCGAACCCGTGACCCTAAGAACGTAAGGCAGCCTCACTACCGCTGCGATGTATGTATGTATCATATTATTTTTTGTTGTTCTTTTTAATCCAAGGATGTAAGGTAAAATTTAAATAGAGATAGTGGATGATAATGTAGATGAAGTCAGAAACTTTCGTGTGATTCGACAGGTGTTGAGAATGGTGGCTTTTTGCAGCATGTAAAGTGTTTATTATTAGTATTTTATAAAAGAAATTGCTTCGAGAATGACTCGTTCTCGTGACCGACCTCTCAAGGTGAGTCATCTTGACTTGTCGTGACGCGAAGCGATACAATCTAAACAAGTTCCATCGTAAGTCTGATCGCGTTGAACGGAGCGTAAGTACGAAGCCCTATACTTAGTAAGTAAAACCTGCAACAAACAGTAAACCTGGTTTGAAAATAAAATAATAAAATGCAAACACTCCAGCACTTTTTTTAGAAAGACTACATTGTTTATGTTAAGCGGATTGTCCTGGAGTTGCTTTTCTGTTATATTACACGCCACAACCACAAAGCGGTGTGAGGTTTCAGAACAGAATAACCTCCAAACACGAGTCTTTGGTTAACCAGAAGTTTACGTATTGTATGAAAGTCTTCCTCGTGCTTGTAGCTTAGATAAAAAGATCACAGAAAATAAAAACTTCACGAAGGTTACCACTAGGTAGCTCTTTGTGATATAAAGGGTGTAAACCACCCACTTGTTCTCCCCATCATTGCAATTGTTATACACCGTACATGGGAGTGGGAACCTTCTAGTTACGGAGATATGTGGGGTCAAAGTTACAACTTTTTCACAAGTTTTTTTTTCAATTCAAGATTTTTTGTTAGATTTTGACTTTTGACACCTCCACGACCCCTGTACTATTCAATCCATCCATCAGCACAATGTTTTAAGTGCGTTACATTGAGTTCTACCACAAAACATGATTTAAAACCTTAAAAAAAAAGTTTCCCATCCCAGCAATATTTTTTGCGTAAAGTTACTTAGTTTGATGTACAGAATGCTTGGTTAACGGCTTTGTGATGAGGTTTACACCCTGTATGTGGATAAACCTTTTTGGTTTATGTCGTACAAGTGACAACCTTAAGGTGTACAAAGTAATTATGAAATCAACTGGACAAGTTAATTGTGACCACCAGCCGTCTGGTCACCGTGGTCATACAGGCGACACGTGTAGACTGTACAGCATTTTGTGTGTTGGTGTTAAATTTTAATGGAAAAGCCCTTTATTATGAAAAGTTTCAAATGTCCCGAGTATCGGACACAGCAGTTATTTCTGAAGCTTGACGACAAAATGTCACTGATCTACTCGTATACTAATATTATAAAGCAGAAGAGTTTGTTTGTTTGTTTGGTTGAACGCGCTAATCTCAGGAACTACCAGATCGAATTGAAAAAATCTTTTTGTGTTGGATAGTCCATTTGTCGAGGAAAGCTATAGGCTATGAAACATCACGCTTCCATTACTAGGAGCGGAGCAGGAATGAAAAATGTTGCAAAAACGGGGTTTATTTTTTCCTTTCGTTTTTCTCTCTTATGTGACTCGTACGAAGTTGCGCGGGTCAGCTAATCATGGATAAAATCAAAATCATAAATTGTAAATTGTCAAAATTATTATCTAAATAGTTTGAAAAAATTTTGCAATTTGATTTCGTTTGTCTTGATACTTAAAACTATAGTAAACCCGCGGCACTCTTGGGCGTTTTTGTAAAAACATATATTTTTGCTAAGTATAAGTTATCAACCAAGCAATTAAAACGAAGATCAACAAAATAATAAGTCTGTCTAACAAAGCTCATCTTGTTTGTCACACGCAGTCGTCTGCTGCTGAGGCGGCTACCCACCGAAATGAAGCAATCAGCGAGTTTTCCAACAATCTACCAACTTTGATTAGCGTGCATTATTGCGGTGTAGTCGTGCCTCTCTGTGTAGCTGATAGGTTTGAAATTAAAAGGTGATTTAAAGTCAAAAGGTAAGGGATCTGTCAAATGAATAATCTCTGAAGAATACCTACATTATACATAATAATATTGTTTTAGCACCAAGTTGATATTTGAGATCGTATTCGTGTATCATTGGAAAATAATACCAAGTCTCAAAGTATCCCTCTGACTCAACGGTTTCAGTAGGTTGCTATCTCTGTCTATTTGACATTTTGCTATCCGTCGATTGGAAACAAAACGTCACAGAATGCTTCTTTGAACTTTCTTTAAATCAAGTGCAAGGTACCTTTTTTTTTTAAAGTGACCGGTACCTTGGTGACGGTGATATTTCAAGTTTTGTTAGAAATACAGAAACACCGCTAGCTGCGAGGCGTAGCATTTTAAATGACACGTATACGTAAGTAAATTATAGAAAACGAGCCTAAGCTTTTGAGAATTAATTTTCAAAACTCCTTCCTTAGTTTGACCATCCACATTCGTTATAGGTAATACCGAAGACTTGTGCAAAAGGGTTTGATTTTTTTTAAATGGAAACTTACATTGTCAGCCGCCAAACTGCGCATATGACTATAAACCCAATGACATTCCAAATAAATTGTCTATTTTCGCTGTCGAGATCTGAAATTGAAGTGAGAAAATTATATGATACTAAATGGAGTTGTAACGTCACTGTAGAAGTAAATTGGTTTTCATACAAATTAATTCTAATTTTAGAACTTGTTTTGCCCATCCAGTAAGTTATTAGTTGTTCTTGTTATCACTCAGGACGTCTGTCAGCGGAAAATATCAGCACTTCAGTGTAAATTAGTACTTAGTATTTTCCAGTTATATTTTGGGTACTGATCAATCGTCACAATAGCTCACAAGACAACCTCGCTTAAACGCGCTCTGTGTCTCTTTATGACTTTTTTTTTCTCTCTATTTGGTATTAGGGAGTTTTATATAAATGTACATGCCAGTCCCATCAGACCTTATAATGTAAAACGTAACAACATAAACTGAACTAAACAATAAGCTGCTCTAGAGTTAGGTCACATGAGTTTAGGTATCGACAAAATATGATAAAACATACCAAATATGTCGGACATATTTATCTCGAGCTCATCTTCTTTTGCAGACTGAAATCTGACACATTCCGTCAATATTTTATGTATGATATTTCCAGTGTACTCGTAGTACACTCGTCACTATTGGGTGAATTATTATTTTTCCTTTTATAGTAAAAAATGGACTTTCTAACTTAATAATTAATTACTGACTGGAATTATTCCTCTGTACTATTTTTTCCCGCCTTAGTTTTCCTTTAGGATAAAGGGATTGAAGTCGTCACCCAGTTTTTAACATAAATGGCGATTGAATATTGAGTCAGGGTTGGGAAAGGCATGAAGACGGCAAGACGAATTTCGAATCGCCCAATAGACTTTTCCCATAGCTGGCAAAACAGCGAAAGAAAAGGATGAATAAACAGTTTGTCCAACTGGACTTGTATATCCTCTTTCTTGGTCTACATTGTTGTCTCACGACAATATGATCCACAGATGTGTACAATGACACACTTTGTATTGCCGTGTTGACAGAAAATGGAAAGAAAATATCGGAAGCGATGGCCGTTTGTTTTCACCAACAACTGTACAGGCAGACAGGGAAGTTGACACCAAGATGTCTTGTTGACGATAAACGAGAAAGTCGACCAACCTACGACTTGTCAGAGTGATAATGTAAACTAAGGTAGACTGGTAGAAAATGCCTTAGGCATTAAGTCCGCCTTTGTACAGTTTTAATTGTGCATAAAGTTTTAATAAATAAATAAATAAATAAATAATTATATAAGTCGATTTGTCGATGTACATTCTTGACCAACAGCAAGAAGTAGTTCTCGTGGGTCAGTCAGGGGCTGACAACATTTAGATTGCAATTTTGATTCTTGAAACGGTGCAGCGGTGATGTAAATGTTGATGGCCATGGTGGTACGTCGTTTCGAGGGAGAGGATGGCCAAAGAAAAAATGGATAGACTGTGTAAGGAATGTTTATTATGAAAAAGAAAGGAGTAAATAAAAGGAGTTAATTCAGTTAAGTTTAATTCTCTTTTTACAGTAATATATAGTTTGATATTTATTTATAGTATATATATATATATAGATATATATAGATATTTATAGTATTTTATATATCTTTGTAGTTACCTGAGTATTAATCGAATTATTTTCAGATGTACACCTACCACTGCTTGTCTCTGCATCACCCAAAGGTTGACTGGTAGAGAATGCCTATGGCATTAAGTCCGCCTCTGTACTATGTGCTTGAAGTGTTAAATAAATAAATAAATGTGGTAGATAATACGCAATACCTTCAAAAGTAGAATGTCCTGATATATTAGCACTGTCCACTGCTCCACATGCGCCGCAAGAATGAACATTTACGACCATTTTACTGATGATCTGATCATGTTAGCAGGGTAATCGTGGCCAGCTCAACTGCATAAAACAGAGGTTATGTTACTACATAAAACAGAGAGGTTGTGAAGGAAGAAAGGTGTTCCAGCAGTGGGACAAGATATAGGTTAACAAAAAATCGCTGTCTGAATTTGAACCAACAACCAACGATACGTAAGTTAGGGCCGTAACCATGGGCATCCATCTCTGCTAAATAATGACAAATGTTAGAAAGAAAGAAAGAAAATTGTGTTTATTTGGCATTAAAATACCTATAAAATTTTACAAAATACATGAACAAACAGCAGTATAATGCCAAAAGGGCCTCAGCTCAGCATAATGTCAGATGGCAACACAAAGTGTGCCACCTGACGCTGATTTTCAGCTGCAGCCCACGAGTGCCATACGCATAGAATAATGGCGGTACAACATAATACATTAAAGGATAACGTAAATTACAATGAATGACACATTTCCTGGTAAAATTTTCCTTATTTTTTTTTATTAGCTCATTTTGTTGCTATCCTTGAACTTGAGTCACACTGTAAGAACCTAACAACATGTAACAAACCAGATGAATCACGTTTAAGAGGAGGAAAGTTTGATCTGTAAACCACTTAAAAAATATTCCACAACGATAATCGAGATATAAAGGTACGGTTGGCGCAGTGGGTGAGCGACTGGCTGCTCGCTGCGAGTAGTGGGTTCGATCCCCACATGGACCAATTAATATTTGTGTACTTGTTTGTGTCTGTTTGTGTCTGTTTGCGTCTGTTTGCGTCTGTTTGTGTCTGTTTGTGTCTGTTTGTGTCTGTTTGTGTCTGTTTGTGTCTGTTTGTGTCTGATTGTGTCTGTTTGTGTCTGTTTATGTCTGTTTGTGTCTGTTTGTGTCTGTTTGTGTCTGTTTGTGTCTGTTTGTGTCTGTTTGTGTCTGTTTGTGTCTGTCTGTGTCTGTCTGTGTCTGTTTGTGTCTGTTTGTGTCTGTTTGTGTCTGTTTGTGTCTGTTTGTATTATCATTTTCCTACCCTTGTCCCATGATACTTGAGTTTGGCGCAAATTGGTTAGCTTGGTTAATCGTCACGCTATCATTTACTTTTTTTTTTCATCATTCCTCACACAATCCATCCATCGTTTTCTGTGACTTTAAATATTTGTGAACGCACATTTTTTTTAGGTTGGGAAATCATCAAATAACTTCTCCCACTCAGGGCGGAGTGGGAGGGAGTGTCAGACTTTTACTGACTAAAACCCATCCATGTTCCTTCCTCGCCCTTTATGTTCCGGGGCCGCAGTATTTCTTTCGAATAGGCCCGCAACCCCGGGATAGGCCCGCAACCCTGGAATAGGCCCGCAACCCCGGTGTGAACGCACCCTCGATACCGGAGAAATTCGTAGTGCGAGGCAAGGTTTTTTTTTAAAGGTCTACACTTGTGGTCTTTCAAATGTTTGATGACCAAAACATTGTTCAGGAGATTTAGGTTAAAAATATTAAAGTTTTAGCCAACTCATTAAACTACTTACTTCAATAGATTTGTTCCCTGTAATATAATACAAAAATCTTTAAAACTGCAAAAAAGGGTAGTCTCATTAAATACAATTTTTGTGTAACGTGAGTGTTTAACGTAAGAGTTTTAAATTTCGGTGTTGAGCCAATTGTTGAAGACCCACAAAGACTTTTATTTAGTCATCGTTTTGTGTTAGAGGAAACCAATCTGAGGGCGATACATGCCTAACCTACCTTTTTTTTTTACACACTAAGCAAAGCTTGTGTCGTGGACACTAGATAGTTGATATACTACATATATACTTTTTTGTTCGTAAATACATACTTATTATACATATACATACATATAAACATCCATGACTCGGAAACAAATGTCCATGCTCATCACACAAACATTTGCTGCTACCGGGATTCGAACCCAGGACCTTAAGAACGTAAAGCAGCGTCACTACCACTACGTCATTCGGGTCGTCAAACATTAACATTACATGTTAGGTATATACTATGGGACCTATTAGTATATAACTAAAATGTAACCTACAGTATAGGTAATCTCATGACGCTACCTGCGCAGTTAGCAACGATAAACGAAGCACGACGCGCACCTATGTTTAAAAACATTAGCGGCCATTCCTCGAACAAGCTGGGAAAATCACGATGTTATCGTATTAACATTTAATCAAGGAATTTAATAATATTTTATTCACACGATTCATTTGTTTCTAGCACGTCTTTTCTCAATGCAGTACCTACCTATCTAGCTAAGAGACAAGTTTAATCAGTTTACAATAATACAACATTTATAATATTGTGTGGGCTTGTCTGGGCTGAATTTTCTTTCTTTATCGAGATGCTTCAGGGTAGCCTGCGAAATTCAAGTGTTCTTATGTTTTTTGCTAATTTGGTTATACGTTGATAACAGAGAAAATCTTTAATACAACCTTCCATTGATCGAAGTTCCATGATCATAAACGTAGAGGAATGTCTTTGACCTTGCAAAATTGTTTCTATAACTTTTGTTGGTTATTGTGCCTCCTTTCGTGGCTATCAATGTTTCTATAGACACCGTGTTCCTGAGGATATACATTAATTTTATTTTGAATAATACTTCTATAGTTCTTGTTAAACCTATCGTACAAAGGAAATAGTTTAAATGGCATAGTTTTTAAGTTATTGGTAATTTAAGTTTAACCAATTTAATTATGTTGTGCTGTGAGAAAGAGTCTTTATTTGTGAGATGTTGCCACTTTGTGCAACCAAAACTATCAAACTGAATTTCATATCGCAATGTTAAAATACACTTGTGAACAAAATAACCTAAGTTAGAGGCATTTTGTGTTGTGTTGTCATAAAATGAGTTTGTAATCTAAGATGAACACGATATGTTTTTACTTATTGCCACTAAAAGTGAAAAAAAAAAATGGTAAAAATAAAAAAGGAAAAAAAAAGAAAGGGTAAAAAAAAAATGTAAAAAATATTCAATTTAATGGTCTGAATAACATGCCGAAGTTAATGTATAACCTCAGGAGCACGGTGTATAAACAAAGAATAACCCTATCTGTGTCACTTGCCTGTCACTTGATTCATAGAAAAATCAAAGAAAGCTTTTCTGTGACGTTCTGTTTCGTTTCTAACCGTAAACAAAATGTCAAACAGACAGTGATAGCACCCTATCGAAACCGGCTAGTAAATTGTCGAAAATGGCCGTAATAAAAATCAAAAGTATGACGGAGCATCACTTGAGAACGGTATACCGATTTGAGTGGTTTATTTTCGTTGCGTTTTAAAATTAAATTTACCGCATATCGTATTAAATCAAAATTTTCAAAATCAGTGTGTTCAATTTCTGGCTAGGAAACCAGATTTTTCTAAAGCTGCTGTTTAAGTTTTCATCAATCGGGCTTGAGGCTATTTTACGTATTTTTCGCTATTCCTCAGAATTCAGAATTGGTCATCAGCAACGCCCACTTGAAAAATTCGCCGCAGAATCTTGATGCTCCAAAATTCATTTGGCATAACACACTTGGCATAATTTTCTTTAAACGTTTATTTTAAGGCAATTTTTTTTTTTAAATGTAGTTATTGTTTGGCCGAATGTTTGTATGTCCGAATTTACTATAATTACCTTTGACAATGTTGAAATTCCGCATAATGTCCTTTAGAATAATATTTATTTAGAGCGACGATTATTTAATGTATTTTCACTTGGTATATTAGGAAGATGACGCGTGCGCTTCGCACTCTCAACCTGGTTGATGTTGATTTATTTAATTGTTCTCTGTGTGAGTTCACAAAAAATGCTTTGCTTGTAATTAGTTACAGAAAATAATATTGTTATTGTTTACACTATCGCATTAGGTACCTAACCCTGTAAAGATAGTCGTAAGGTGGAGAAATAAATAAATAAATAATTATAAATAAAATGGCAGAATTTCATTTGGAATAATTTTATTTGGCATTATTCCTATTTCTGCGAAATTAAGTTTATGCTATCAGCTGGTATGCAAAATTATATTATGACGTAAAAAGTACTGCTATAAAGGGCCTGAGGACCGAGCCGAGCACCCGTGAAGACATATCTAAGGATTAAAATCTTCGGCTCTTAATATAACTTCGTACCATACCGAATGCTAGAACAATTCTAGCAAACTTGACGTGATCTAATAAAGTTTCGGCGCCTGTCTTTGCTCCCGAAGGATTGAAGCTCAATGCAGTTGAGAACATCGCAGTATTAGTACGATTATAAAATGGAAATGTAATTTGTGAAGTTCGTGGTCATTTGGGACTTGAAAGACTATCTTGAACATAGGTTATTAATTTATGATTACTTGGTTTCCATAAGAAGATAATGATCCATGCTAACACAAAGTGTAACGTACTTAACGCAAGACATTTCGCAAGAGGTTCAAGCAAAAACGAGATTTAAAAGGAGAGAGATAGGAGAGGAGAGAGAGAAAGAGACAATAAAGGGAGGAGGGCGGGGAGGCAGAGTGGTAATAGTTCTACTAGCTCTCCAAATAAGAATAGTCGACGACCCCAATGGCGTAGCGGTAGTAAGGTTGCCTTACGTTCTTAGGGTCCTGGGTTCGAATCCCGGTAGGAGCAAATATTTGTGTGAATAAATTGACATTTAATTTTGTTTCCGAGTCATGAATGTCTATACAGGGTGGCCGGAACATTGACGTCCAAAAATAAAATTTAGGTCCCTCGTATCGTGGGGTATCCGAATCACCCCCATGTATGTTCCGCGACTTTTCATAGTTTTCGAGTTACGAATTTTTTTCTGATACCCCACGATACGAGGGACCTAAATTTTATTTTTGAACGTCAATGTTCCGGCCACCCTGTATGTATAAATAGTATGTATTTACAAACAAAAAGTATATATAATGTAGTAAGTATATGTAATGTGTGTGTAGTAGTATAAGTATATATAAGTATATTAACTATCTTGTGTCCCAAGACACAAGCCGCTTGCTTAGTGTCACACTAGTTGGCGCTGTGTGTAATGTCTAGCAATAAAGGGTGTAAAACACCTCTTCACGAAGCCGAAAGGCACTGGTTCTCCCCATCATTGCGATCATTTTTTTGTTCTACACTATACCTGGGAACTTTCTAGTTACGGGGATATGGGGGGTCAAAGTTACAACTTTTTGACAAGTTTTTTTTTTTTTAATACAAGATTTTTTTGTAAGATTTTAACTTTTAACAACTCCACGACCCCCGTACTATTTAATCCATCCATCAGCACAATGTTTTATATGCGTTACATTGAGTTCTACCACAAAACATGATTTATAACCTCAAAAAAAAAAGTTGTTTCTCAGCAATAATTTTTGCGTAAAGTTACTTAGTTTGATGTACAGAATGCTTGGTTAACGGCTTTGTGATGAGGTGGTCTACACTCTGTATTTATTTATTAACACGCGAAAGATGCACTTTCTGTAGGAATTCCCAATCGATCCAAGTCACACCAAATATTAGGGTTAATTTTATTTCTATTTCATTTTAGACTACTTACGGATAATTTAACCTGGTCTTTAGACACACCATCACACCAGCATTGACCCAACTTGGGTCTTTTATTTAGGGTGTTTCTGTTTTATATTTCGTTCAATATTTATTATACTGATTTGTAATTTCGGCTGTACATTTGTCCATCTTTGACAGTCGTTACAGGTAGTCAGTAGCCCAAAAAGTCTGACAACCAGTCCTACCTAGTGGTACCGTATTACCCAGTATTAATTGGGTTGTGGAGGTAGGCAGTCGCTCCATGTAAAATACTGGTATTTAGCTGCATCCGGTTAGACTGGAAGCCGACCCCAACATAATTGGGAAAAGGCTAGGCAGACGATGATGATTTATTATACTGATATAATGGAGTTTGCAACCACCTTATTAATTTATACTAATATAGCTGACCCGCGCAACTTCGTCTGCGTAAGACGAACCAACAGGTCTTAAAATTAGCGCGTTCAACCAACCTAACAAACAAACTCTGCAGCTTTATAATATTAGTACAGATTGAAGTCAGTAACAATTAATTTTTTCTCGAATAGGTTTACATTAAACGCCAAAATATTCAACTTATGTCTTTCCAAATAAGGACTCTTGCCTCGACAGCCTTACGTTTCGGAAATGAAATGAAATGTTGCGGACCTCTCGCATCTGCCTTCCTTCTCCAAAGTCAGACCTTCAATGGTAGTCATACTCCAGGCAGGTCAACACAATACGATGTAGATGCTGTAAACTCTTGAAAACCTATTGCAAATTCTTTTCGTCTCCAAGCCTCCATCATGAGACCTTCGATGACAGTCATATTCTAGCAATTTCTAAAGTTCTTATCAAGGTGCATTAAGTGAGCCCAATGACGATTTAGCTGCTGTTAACTGTTGAGGATCCGTTGCTACTACGTTCAGTCTCCATTGTTAGACCATCGATGAAAGTCATGCTCCAGCTAGGTTTAAAGTTCTTATCAAGATGCACGAAATGAGCCTTAAACACGATAAAGCAGATTTGAAGAGTTGCGGACCTCTTGTGACTGCCTTTCGTCTCAATCGTCAGACTTCCTATAATACTCATACTCTAGCTAGATCTAAAGTTTATATCAAGATGCACGAAATGAGCCTTAAACACGATAAAGCAGATTTGAAGAGTTGCAGACCTCTTGTGACTGCCTTTCGTCTCCATCGTCAGACCTCCGATAATACTCATACTCTAGCTAGGTCTAAAGTTTATATCAAGATGCACGAAATGAGCCTTAAACACGATAGAGCAGATTTGAAGAGTAGCGGACCTCTTGTGACTGCCTTTCGTCTCCATCGTCAGACCTCCGATAATACTCATACTCTAGCTAGGTCTAAAGATTATATCAAGGTGCATGAAATGAGCCGACACACGATATAGCTGCTGTAACTGATCACAGTCAAACTTCAGACAGGTCTAAAGTTGTCAGAAAGGTTTATGAAATAAGCCCCAAAACGATCTTCTTCTTTATCGTGTGGTTAGTGCCTAACCTGTTGTCAGAGTTTTTATGCCATCCAAGGTCCTCTGTCTTGGCTTTACATGCCGTCGAGAAATAACTCTCAAGCGTGCCGTGGTTTTCTCACGATGTCTTTCTTCACCGAAGCAAGCGATCTTTCCTCCCTTATCGTGTTGTTGCCTAACCTGGTGTCAGAGTTTTTATGCTGCCCATGGGCCTCTGACTTGGCTTAACATGCCAAATGTCTCTCAGGCATGTTGGTTTCCTCACGATGTTTCAGCAAGCGATGATTATACAATACGCACATGAATTCGAACACAACTGTTTTCAATAAAAAATGGGACAAACTTTGCTAAACACGCTTTTCAATAAAAATAATCATGAAAATCGGACTTCTCTGGAAATAGTTATGCGTCATCATCATCATCATCCATAGTCCGACTTCACCGACTGCTGGGTACAGGCCTCTCTTTGTTTGTGCCAAGCTCCACGCTCTTACTAATTTATATTTTTCCTTTTAATACTAACATATTATTATTATTATTTTTTTTAATTAAGCTGATGATTTAAAAATACTGTAATAATAAACTTTAAAATGGATCAAAATAAGTGTAATAATAATGATTAATAATTTCAAATGTTTGCATGCCGATTGGTAAAATGTGGCTGAGCTAAATGTAATCTTAAGAACTATTATGTATTACCCATGTTTGCAAAATAAAATTCTATTCTATTCTTGTGCCAGTCTCATCCAGGATATTCCCGCAATGGCAACAATATCGTCTGCTTATCTCACCGCTGGACGACCAAAACTTCTGTTTGGATTTCTAGAATGCCACTTGGTCACAGCTTTACTCCACCTGACATCACCGCGCCTTGCTAGGTGTCCTACCCTACTCCATTTGAATTATCATCATTCATCATTATTTCAGCCGAAAGACGTCCACTGTTGGACATAGGCCTATCAAGTGTCGCCACATTGACCGGTCTCGTGCGACTTCATCATTCGGTTATTTGAGTATTGCTCAGGCATAATATAGGTATCTACATAAAGAAAATCAGGCGTTGTTTTGAGTACTTCTTCCAAAAAACCAAACTTGAGACATCTGACACGGGAGAAGTCATTCCCAATAACAGCGTGATTCAGAAAATGGAGTCAAATGAACAACGCCATTTATAGAGCACAAAGTTAAACTGCTAAAACATATGCATGGAAAGCGGTCGAACAGACACTCTACTGGCTTTGTTATAGAATTTTTAAAGCAGGGTGATGTTGACTATTCTTTTCTCCTCTATCTTGTGATTTTTATTCATTAGTATCATTTTGGTTTCATAGATGTCATTGCATGTATCCTTAGATCATGATGATAAGTTCTCCTTAAAAACTTTAAAGTCATATCTTTCGTCATGTCTTTTGATGGAGAGCACCAATTGCAAAGAAACAAAAATCAAAACTTTCTCTAAGTTATGCACAATAATAATTTGTGCATTAAATCAAACCACATAGGTTTTATAATTTACACGTAAAAGGGCTACGTTGAGACACACAGACACAGACGAAAATTTAAGAAATAGTAGAAAAAGGGTTCTGTGTGTGATCCTTTAACAGTTTAAGCGTTTTTTTTACAGATTTATTATTTGAAATAAATGATTCCCAAACTGTCGTTTAAGTGTTAAAAATATGTAAGTATAAAACAATGATTTGAAAATATGTAAGCTTTAAAAAAAAACAAAATAATTTGTTACAAAAAGTGAAAACCGGGTGGTTTTTGAACGTGCGAACCAAATTTATTATCAGAAATCTTACAGCATTACACAAAATCAAAAAGTACTTTATGTCTGTACTGATATTGCTCACCCCCGTAAGTAATTAGCGTGATAATATATAGCCTATGTCCTTCCCTGGGTTGAAATACATCTCCTTGCCAAATTTCATTACGATCCGATCAGCCGTTTTGTAGTGAAAAGGTAGCAGACAGACAGACAAACAGAGTTACTTTCACATTTATATAATGGTACTAGCTGACTCGCGCAACTTCGTCTGCGTCTCATAATTTGAGATTTAAACTATCCTATCTCTCAAGTTGGATCGAACTGCACATGGTGTGCGAATTTTATTATAATTGGTTAAGTGGTTTAGGAGTCCATTGAGGACAAACATTGTGACACGAGATTTATATATATTAAGATGGATGGTATGGATATGGATATGGATATTTTTTGGATTATAAAGCAGAAGAGTTTGTTTGTTTGTTTGTTTGAACGCGCTAATCTCAGGAACTACTGGTTGGAATTGAAAAAATCTTTTTGTGTTGGATAGTCCATTTATTGAGGAAGGCTTTAGGCTATATGACATCACGCTACGATTATTAGGAGCGGAGCAGGAATGATAAATGTTGCAGAAACGGGGATTTATTTTCCTTCGTGTTTTTCTCATGTGACGCAGACGAAGTTGCGTGGGTCAGCTAGTTAATAATAACTTAAGAAAAAGTTTTGAAGTATAAGGATACAGTTCAAATGGTAATGAAGTATAGAAGGAGGATACGATAAACGGGGCAGAAAGGTTACCTTAACCGTCTGCCGGGGTTGCGGTCCTGTTCGAAAGAGATACCGCGGCCCCGGCACATAAAGGGCGAGGAAGGAACATGGATGGGTTTTAGTCAGTAAGAGTCTGACACTCCCTCCCGCTCCGCCCAGAGTGGGAGAAGTCATTTGATGATTTCCCATCCCAAAAAAAAAAAAAAAAGGGTGCCTTAACCGTTGCAGCCAAAATTCATAGTACAAAAGTTGTTCACTTTCAGTTTACCACACGATATGCGTTTACTATGTTAAACTTTATGGAAAAATGAATACCTCGTGGCTAAATAATAACTGCCGCTCGGCGCTTGCCTAAGTCAACCCGTAGATAGGTGACCGCCCGTTTCATACCGAGTTTTCTCCGTGCCTCGGAAAGTACGTTAAGTCCTACCTGTCATTTGTAGATCTTTAACAGCTGGTACAGGCAGTCAGTGGCCTGACAATCTGACAACCACTCTTAGTACTAACTGGGTTGTGGAAGTCAGACAGGCAGTCGCTCCATGTAATATACTGGCATTCAGCTGCATTTGGTTAGACTGGAACCCGATCCCCAACATAGTTAGGAAAAGGCTGGGCAGATCTAGTATAATTTCATGCTTTTGGTTGCCTACTCTGTCCTACTCCAGGCAAAGGCTATCCTCCATTGCTTCCACATTTACGAACCTGCGGCTTCCCTATTTCAGTTTTTGCGGGATCTGTTCACTACATACCGCCATCACTGTCGTAGTCCGGCGCGACTCTGTTTGTAAAACATTTATCAAACCAGACACATGACCAAAATAATCTTAAACTTGACATTTTTTATAACTGTACTTACATCATGTAGTTATGGAACTGTCACAGAAGATTCCTAATGCTTTATGCTAATAAGACGCTTGTTAAACGTGACATACCCATAATTTACTTATTCACTAGGTACAACGTTTATTATTATAACTCATTGAATAGAATGGGTAAACCCAACTGCGTCAGTAAGCGCTAAATGTTGACTATTCTACACATAAATTGCTTAGACATTAGTTGGTTCTTTTGTTTTTGAAGTGTTGCTGTTATAGATACAAGCTTTGCAGAGGATCAACACTGCCTCGGCTTGTTGGATCAAAGTAATGCACTGATCGAATCGAGTCAGCATAGCCCAGGTCAAGTCGAAAAGTTTTGAATGATGACGGACTGACAACCCGGTGCTGATCCCATCATTGCTTACAACTAAGCACGAGCCAGTTGTTTGTAAAGGCCTGATAGTAGAAATCTCACAGTTTGTCGAATGGAATTCTAAATCGAAGTGGCCCAGAACTTATAATAAGCAAAAATAAAGGGACACACACGATACGATATTAAATTTGCATTCATCGTTTGTGAACATCACCACATTTACACTCTAGCAGGGTTTTATGTTGAATCTCTATCTGAGTAGGTTTTCCTTGATTCAGCCAACGTGATCCGGAGTTTGTGGGCACCTCTACACATACATAACACTAATGAATCCAATTACAATAAACACGAGCCAAATGATCAGTTCCTTTAATAAATTCACATAACACAGGCATTACATAACTCAGTTTGCTTCAAACAAATAAGGCGTATTTACAAACGAACAAATTACAATTCAGCTATGACCATTCACTGAGTTTTGAATAATTTGGTGTATTCAAGCTACATTGTGAATTTAAAACAGGCATCAAAATATTTCGCTAAGTTAGTTATTGGTTAGATTGCCACGTTGGTCTAGTATTGGAAAATGCCATTGCCGAGAATATGGTGCTGCGTTCGATAACCCAGCCGAGCAATATATTTTTTTTCATCAGGATCTTTATCTTAAGAGGCCTGCGGAGCATGCGTTTTTCATACAAACGTAATACCAAAATAATTTGTCAATTAAACATATTCTTAACGTAGTGTGTATTTATTTCGATTGTATTACAGAATATATAGGTTCCCAAACCCATATTTTGAATGGACACTGACTTAAACAAGAGTTATGAGAAAAATAAATTTTCTATAGACATTTTAAATTTCTCATATCTCGCCTTTAAATCATTTTCCTTTCAAAATATTTGTTTGGGAACATAGATATTCTGTAGTCCAATCGAAATAAATACACCCTACCCTACCTTAAGAAAATGTTTGATTTTCATATTATTTTGGTATTACGTTTGTATGAAAAACGCATGCTCCGCCGGCCCCTTAAGTAGCTCGAAGTATGGATGAGTGCCCCGTCGATAGCAATAGTCTTATTCCCTATACCCCGGACTTACATAACCAGTAAACACCTCACACTCCATTTCTTTCACAATTTGCGAACCCGACCGTCATCATTCCATCTTGGAAAAAAGCTAACGACTTTATTTCAGTCAGTCTCAGGGTACCAGTTCTAAGAGGTGTCAACACACTGAAGGGGCAAGGGCCAAAGCCTGCCGGGGTTGTAGGACTGTTCGAAAGAGATACCGTGGCCCCGGGACATAAAGGGCGAGGAAGGAACATGGATGGGGTTTAGTCAGTAAAAGTGTGACACCCTCCTGTTCAGTTATTTAATGATTTCTCATCCGTAAAAAAAGGGCACCAGTCTTTTCTATAAGCCAATAGTTTGTAGTGGAAACAAGTCCTATCTATACTTCTATACTAATATTATAAAGCAGAAGAGTTTGTTTGTTTGTTTGGTTGAACGCGCTAATCTCAGGAGCTACTGGTTCAAATTGCAAAAATCTTTTTGTGTTGGATAGTCCATTTACCGCTCCGACCATTAGGAGCGGAGCAGGAATGAAAAATGTTGCAAAATCTGGGACTTTTTTTTGCTTTCGTTTTCTCTCCTATGTGACGCAGACGAGGTTGCGTGGGTCAGCTAGTAAACAAATGATTGGCTTATTAAGCTTCCATCGATCAGACAAAAGACTGTGGCCTCTCTGTATGATGGAACATCCACCGCCAATACATCACGCAAAGAGTGCGCTGATAGATTATAATTATGAATTACTAGCTTCTGCCAGCGGCTTTGCCCGCGTGAAGGTTCAAAATTATCCCATAGGATCTTACTACCGGGATAAAAAGTATCCTATGTATTAATCCAGGTTATAAACCATCTGTGTGCAAAATTTCATCCAAATCCGTTCAGTAGTTTTTTCGTGAAAGAGTAACAAACATACATCCATCCTCACAAACTTTCGCATTTATAATATTAAGTAGGATAGGATTTTCGATTGATTGGTTACAATAGAGAGCAGCGGTGACCCAGTGGTGGCGGCCCCGACTTACGAACAGTAAGTCGTGGTTTCGAACCCAGACAGGCGCATTACTTTGTGTAATTTTTTTCATCACCGCTGCTCTCAAAACGGTGAAGGAAAACATCGTGAGGAAACCGGCATGTCCTAGAACCAAAAATTCGAAGACATGTGACATCTACCAATCCGCACTGGGCCTGCGTGGTAGATTAAAGCCCATTCCCTCTCATTGATGAGAGGAGGCCGTGTCCCAGCAGTGGGAACATTATAGGCTGATGATGATGATGATGATGATGATGATGATGATGGTTACAATAAACCGGTTTCCTGACGATGTATCCTTCCACTGAAACATCTTATTACCTAAACATAATTACGGTACCTACAAATATTTTGCTCAGCATCAATATAATAAAACGTGACGGAATCTTAACATAGCCTGGAATTCTGCTTACGCCGTAATTAGTACGTGATCGATGTATATAGATACTCCAGTAATTAATATAATTGATATATTATACCTAATCAACCATTCTGAGAAATAAAACTTCGTGACTGAAATACTTGGTAGATAATACTGGTTGGCTGACTTTATCTTAAGATATTATCCATTGATACTAAATATTGCAGTTACTCTGTTTGTCAATTTGCCTGTATCTGGTTCATGTCTTACCGACTGGACAGATTCTTATCGGTATGCAGCAGGTAGATCATAACCTGGGTGAAGACACAGAATTATTTTTATCCCGGTTTGTTTCCGTGATATATAAAATTTTTGACCTCCCGTGTAAGACGCCGCGGGCCAAAACTAGTTTCGTCATAATATTATTCTTACAGATTTTCAAGAGAATATTATCAGCTCTTTTTATTAACTAGCAGTTAGGTACCATCTCTGGGAATAAGGATTTCGTTGGGTATCTTTTCATTGCGTTCAGAGTTAATTTCATTGCGTTCCGATCGCAATATCTAGTACATACCTATCTCCATATTTTTATAAAATATGTTAACACCAGCTAGAAGTTGTTACGATTAGACGATTAATTAACAGTAGAATACTTTATACTTAAGTACTTGACATATCCTTATACCTAAAGGAATAAATAAATAGTTTAAAAAAAAACACGTTTTTAAAAGAATCATATGACCCCAAACTTGTGGCGAGTACTAGTATCCACCAAAGAATTATAATATCCACCTCATCGTCATCATCACCTTCGACATCAGTTCAATCAGTTGTTCTCGTCAAAACGTATGAGCCCTAACTCGAAAGTTTTGCTAGTAGCCACTAAAGAGTTCCACTATCCACGGCTCCATCATCAGATCACCTCGAAGGTAGGAAAAAGGTAGTACTGTCATCCAAACTACATATACATACTAATTTTCATTTTGATTAATAATTTAGAAGAGGTTAAAATTGACTGCCAAGGTTTAATTACATTGCTTGTTACAAGTGAAGCTGCTTTAAACAAGCGAGTACTTAAAGAGGAAGAGCTCGTTGTGCATATGTCACCGTAAATTGTCAAATACGTTTTATTGTAATATCTCTAGCGATATAGTAAAGTCTCGAATTATTGTCAAATGAACATGCTTACAACAAAACGCATTATTTTTCGTAAAATGCATGCGATGGTAGTCAACTTACGGGGTGTGGAGGGAAGGAGGGGTCCCCGTTGCCCAGTGGCACAACTCTCATGAAAAGATTATGCACCATTCCTGAGAAATACCGATTAATATAACATAACCTTTAAACACTTTATATTCCCCCTAAAAAGCGTAGTCGACGGAGCCCCGCTTCGCGGGGCCCCTATTTCCGAGTGCAGTGTTTAAAGGAACCTAACTAACCTAACGGGGGGGTGCCCCAAGTCCGGATTGTGGGGGCAGAGATACTTCCGTATGTTCAGTTGACAATAATTCGAGACATTATAATATCGCGAGAAAATTTACGGTGACACATACAAAAATATTTGTAAACTGCCTACTAAATATGAGAGCAGGAAAACTTATTTGATCCAACCGCAAGAGTCAACGACACTAATGTAATTTATCTGTCTCTTCTTTCGCAAATACAAACTTACTACCTTAATATGCCCGCGTGGAGGTCGATTATTGTCTTATGGGATTATACTACCGAAATAAAACGTATCCTTTGTGTTAAAGCAAATCAAAGAGTAACAAACATCCATCCATCCATCCACCCATCCTCACAAACTTCCGAATTTATAATGTAAAAGAAAGAATTTATAATGTAAATGTGAAAGAAAGAAAAAGCATTTATTAGCAAGAAGAAGCATTTAGAAGAAGTATTAAATACTGTTTTTTTTATGTGTTTTGTCTTATGCGATAAAACACATCAAAATTAACAGTCATCATCTCAGCCGAAAGACTCCCACTGCTGGACATAGGCCTCCCCCAAGTGTCGCCACATAGACCAAATAACAGAAATGAAAAAGAACAGAAATGTGAAATGTGGATGGAAATTAACAGTATTTAAAACTAATAAAAATTAAACATAAATAAAAAAAATAAACGATACTCGTCCTGCACGAGGCCAAAAGGCTCCTATCTCAGCATAGCGCTGTAACATTAAAAAATAAGGAAGTTAGATTTCTGGACCCTGTTGTTCGCAGAAAACTGAGATAAAACAGCTAATTTTGACCAGCTATCTCAGTACAAGTTCTTTGGAAAGTATACCCGATATTGTTTAGACAGAGCCAAAATTCAACAGGCTGTCAAGAACTAACTGTCTCACAAAGCACTATGGTGACAGCTAATTAATCTATAGCATATTCTATCTTAGGTAAATACCCGTTAAAGCATTCGCACAAACCTATTTCTCATCATGACATCTACAATCTATTCCATAGATTACATAATGGTTGTATGTAACCGCAAATAATACTTACAAAAACAATGTGTTTCCTTGCTCCTATGTACAGTGCCAACCAAAAGTCGATAAGCAATCGCACAAAGCAATAGCTTGACGTTTAGTTTGACTTACGACCTTCTACTTTCAACAAAATAGATATTGTCAGCAACTAGTTGTAGTTCATAATTTCAATGCCAATATCTAAGACATGATGGCCTAGCGGTTGGGCCCGTCCAGAATTAAGAGCGAATCAGTAAGCCGTGAGTTCAAATCCTGCACAGTTACTTTTAGTCTTTTTGTAAGTTTTTACTCTACAGAAATATTATATTATTTAACTTGTTTGCTTTGTTCACACATTTCGTAAAGTTAGGGAGGTAGATAGAAAAATAAATCAAGAATTTTGTTAGATTTCTGTGAGGTAGACATGAGTTTTATGAATATTTTAACTTGATCGGAATGAACTTTGTCGTTTGGTTGTAGTCATACAGAATACACTATATAATGTGGTATTTGATGGTCAGTGACGTGTGGTTTCATAGATAGCGGTATTGTTGTTGGTGTGATTCTTAAAATGCGGGCAAATATTAATATTAAGGCGAGGGCGACTATTATCGCGAATTATCCGCGCTTCATAAAAGTGGCCTTAATAGGACTAAATGTGAGTATTATAATTATTTATGAATTGTAACTTAAACATTAAAAATTTAAAAACGAATGGGTATTATAAATTGTTCATTTATTTGGTGACCTGTGGTTTACTTAATTCGTTATTTTTTTTTTCAATCTATTATGCAAGATAAATAATTAGTGTTTATTATTGGATTTATAAATGCAGAGTGAATGAAGTCACTTTAGTATTTATTACAGCTACCTAACATCATTTTTTTTGTTTAGAGAAATGCAGTAAGTCTCTGGATCAAAAGGTATGAGGAAGAAGGGAGCCTGGCAAGTAGACAGCGAAGTGGAAGTGGAAGTGGTATTAGCGAAGCGCAGCGACAACATATCGTGGGCGAGTATGAAAACAATGGTTTAACACCTACGACACACTCGGAGTCACCGCAAACTGTTCGCCGTGCCCTCCACGCTGAAGGCTTGCATCACAGAAGATCAGCTAAAATGCCCTTCTTGACAGAAAGACATAAAGAAGAACGATTACATTTCGCACGGGAATATTTAGACTTTCACTGGATTACTTCCATTTTGTTCCGGTTCGCGGTCGCCACTCCAGAACTTTTCGACCCCATCGGCCATCCGTTCTGCGAGCAATGTGCCCTGCCCACTGCCACTTAAGTTTAGCAATTCTTCGGGCCACGTCGGTGACCTTGGTTCTCTTGCGGATGTCTTCATTTCTGATGCGATCACGCAAGTAAACTCCGAGCATAGCCCTCTCCATTGCCCTTTGGGTGACTTTAAACCGCATACGTCTACTTGACTGCATTGAAAATAATGGGGGTTATACAAAATATTAATCCCTAATGTTCTAGTTTTAATTAGACGTGTTACAAAATATTTAGCGATATTAATAATTCCTAAATTGAGGTTTAGTTTCAATCTTCTTTTCTTCAGGAAAATGAACACTTAAACTATAATCTCAATATGAGTTACATTTATTGTGACGTCACATAAAAAACATATTCACGAAGTATAAATTATGTGTTAGTTTTCAGTAAGCTCTGTTGAATACCGATAGATAGAAGTGGGTATCAACAATTATATTTGTGTTATTAGAATATCCTTGTTATGTTAAAAAAAAATCTTATGAACGGTAACAAGAGAACTTCTTATATCTAGGTAGGAATGTGACGTTACAAATCTTATTAAAGTTGTTAATTATATGAATAAATGAAATGAATAAAACAATTTTTGTTATCTGTCAGCACGACTTTTTGTTCCACCTTCCAACACCGAAAAAATATTACACAATCTCATAAATAGTTATGATGGGTTATTAACTTATATTTAAATCTTTATAAAAAACTAGCTGACCGGCGCAACTTCGTCTGCGTCTCATAAATTGAAATGTAAGCTATCCTATCTTTCAAGTTGGGTCAAACTGCACATGGTGTGCGAATTTTATTATAATCGGTTAAGTGGTTTAGGAGTCCATTGAGGACAAACATTGTGACACGAGATTTATATATATTAAGATAAATAATGAGCATGAACCCATTTCAAAATAAATACCTAAGTAAATAGTTTTTGTATAAAATACAAATATAAAATAAAGTGGTTACAAAAAAAAACCCGTATGTAAACGGGATTTGAACTCAAGACACGTTGATCGTGAATCCACTGCTTAACCTAAACAGCTATCAACACCTGGTAGATATGGTCGAAGTTTACCTATCCAATGCAAATACGATCATGCGTTTGCTGCGTGTATAACAAAAGAGACGGTAATATATATTGTTGTAAATTAGATGGCAAGTTACTTTTTAAAAAGAAAAATCTTACAGCCACAGTTATTAATTAAATAAATTAAGCGATTAGCTAAACAGAAATAAAATTGGGAAAAATAAATGTCGGACGCTACGATGACATGTTGACGGTCTGACAGCTCTCGAACAGAAGGGGGGCGCTGAAGGCAGCGCTCGCTTATATACGAGTTGTTTTTTTCTTATTCACCACACGGCCTCTCCTGACAGGAGGCCGTCCCGGGCTCCATCATGATGTCTTCAGCTCTGGTGGTCGGTCTCCAGCATAGACAAGGAGGCTATGTCTGCTGGAGGCCCTTCAGGCTCGATGTGAAGCTGCAGACGCTCAGGCTCGGTGTGATGCTGCAGTGGCTCAGGCTCAGTGTGATGCTGCAGTGGCTCAGGCTCAGCCTGAAGCTGTAGTGGCTCAAGCTCGATGAGATGCTGCAGTGGCTCGGACTCGATGAGATGCCGCGGCGCTTCAGCCTGTGTCCCGGAGGTACTGGGTTGTGGTTGGGAGACAGACTGGCTGGCTGGCGAGATTGACTCGTCCGTAACAAGTGTCGACTCCTCATCTTCATGGTCTGCATCTGTAAAGGATGGAGAACCAAGTGCTCCATGCACAACGCTACACATTGTGCATACGCACATCATTGATTGTGGTCAGGCACACATTAAGCCATCGAGATAGAGGCACGACGTGAAGCTTGTCTCGATAAATTAACGGGTAAGGCTTAGCGGAGTCAGAGGCTAGCTGTAAAGCGTACTCGTAACTCAATTTGGTCAGGATAGAGGCACTACGTGAAGCTTATCCCACCACACAAGGTCTAGATTTGTTCAGGATAGAGGCACTACGTGAAGCTTATCCCAACACACAAGGTCTAGATTTGTTCAGGATAGAGGCACTACGTGAAGCTTGTCCCAACACACAAAGTCTAGATTTCCAACAGTATACCACAACCAGCGCGTACTGCACCAGCAGCGACAGGCGCACGTGTTGCACCAGTAGCGACAGGCGCACATGCTGCACCAGTGTATCCTACGCCAGCAGCGCGCCTGCACCAGCACCACGCCCTGCGCCAGCAGCGCACCCTGCGCCAGCAGCGTACCCTGCGCCAGCAGCGCACCCTGCGCCAGCAGCGCACCCTGCGCCAGCAGCGCACCCTGCGCCAGCAGCGCACCCTGCGCCAGCAGCGCACCCTGCGCCAGCAGCGAACCCTGCGCCAGCAGCGTACCCTGCGCCAGCAGCGAACCCTGCGCCAGCAGCGCACCCTGCGCCAGCAGCGCACCCTGCGCCAGCAGCGCACCCTGCGCCAGCAGCGCACCCTGCGCCAGCAGCGCACCCTGCGCCAGCAGCGAACCCTGCGCCAGCAGCGCACCCTGCGCCAGCAGCGCACCCTGCGCCAGCAACGCAGCGAGTTCTGCGCCAGCAACGCAGCTATTTCTTTGCCAGCAACCGCAGCGAGTCCTGCGCAAGCAACGCGTCCTGCGCCAGCAACGCATTCTGCGCCAGCAACGCAGCAACTCCTGCGCCAGCAACGTAGCGCGTCCTACGCCAGCAGTGCGTCCTGCACCAGCAGCGCAAGCAGCGCCAGCAGTGCGTTTAACTCCAGCAGCGCAACCAGCGCCAGCAGAGCGTCCAGCACCAGCAGCGCATCAAGCGTCAGCACAGCGTCCAGCACCAGCAGCGCATCCAGCGCCAGCAGAGCGTCCTGCCCCAGCAGCGCGCTCACGCGCGCTCGGGAACAAACCCATGCGCTTGGAGACACACGCCTCAGGGAACAAACCCATGCTCTTGGAGACACACGCTTCAGTCAGGGAACAAACCCATGCGCTTGGAGACACACGCCTCAGGGAACACACAAGAATAAAACACAAACACATATGAAGCTTCATATATAAGAGAGGCATAAAGCACTCACCATCGAAGTAAGCAGCACATACTTCAGGAGTCCACTCTCCGCGCCAAGGGATCATGTACTCCGCAGCCGCCTGCGTGTACTTCCCATACGAGCCGGCCAAGAACTGGAGCTCGTAGCGCCCTTGTGGCAGCGTCTTCACGATGCGGTAGAGGCCACGCATACAGGAGTCCAACTTTCCAGTCAATTGAGCCTGCTTCAATTCCCGCTGTAGGTCAGTCTCCGGAGTCTGCGTACCAACCCAACGTCTGCTATGTCGCCGGCCTAGCTCACGGCTATGGCGACGACTACGAGAGCGATCCGACATTTTTTATTTAGGCACAAACCCAATCAACAAAAACAGAAATTGAATCGAATTTGAATCGAATCCCACTTCTGATGTTGTAAATTAAATGGCAAGTTACTTTTTAAAAAGAAAAATCTTACAGCCACAGTTATTAATTAAATAAATTAAGCGATTAGCTAAACAGAAATAAAATTGGGAAAAATAAATGTCGGACGCTACGATGACATGTTGACGGTCTGACAGCTCTCGAACAGAAGGGGGGCGCTGAAGGCAGCGCTCGCTTATATACGAGTTGTTTTTTTCTTATTCACCACAATATCTTTTTGTTTCGTGGAGAGCGACGCGACAACTTGCGACAGTAGGCGACTCTGTGGCTGTGGTGTGCGTAGGTACTGTATTGAGACAGCTTACACATACAGCCGCACGGACGCTGGGCCGTGCGTTCACAGCAAAATGATCCTTCGCGTGCCTGTGCGCTTATGAACGCTTACTGTACCTAGTATGAAATCACTGGTTTTGAACTCAGCAAGGACGACTGATAACGATACTGTTTACCGACCTACACGGTAAGCATGATAATCAGTAGTGCTTCGATGCACTGCCATCCATTTTAATTGAATTCGGAAAAAAACTCAGTATTAACACAATATTGCCCTCAATCCTCTTAACTCTAACTAAAACCAGCAGCTTTTTTCTAACTGACTATAAACAAAGATATTGTATTTTTTTCATAATTACTTCATTAAAAGAATATCATCATCATTGTCATTATCCCTATTTACTCGTATTTGGGGTCGGCACACCATGTATTTACAAACAAAAAAGTATATAAGAAGTATATCAAC
Organism: Xestia c-nigrum; assembly: GCA_916618015.1. Lineage (NCBI taxonomy): Eukaryota > Metazoa > Arthropoda > Insecta > Lepidoptera > Noctuidae > Xestia > Xestia c-nigrum. The sequence goes on along the minus strand of OU745245.1, from coordinate 1,882,966 downwards.
TATATGGTGTCCACGACACAAGCTTTGCTTAGTGCGGCACTAGATGGTGCTGTGTGTTAATGTCCAGCGATATTTTTTTTCTATTTTTCGTCATCTCATCATACACTTATTTTCTTACCATATCATTCTTAACACATTAAAAGAATAACAGAAAGTAATAATTTACTTGTTAGGTACTTACAATAAAAGGAACAACTACAACAGTTAAAGAATACCTACAAAACAAAACATCAACAAAATGGCCACTTGAGCAATTACAATAGATTGTTAAGCGTTAATTGCTTTGACTATTTATTTACACATTCACAAACGAATAGTTTAAATTAGTCATCAGAATTATTTGTTGAAAATAACTTACGATAAAGTTGGTAGAACAATACTTTGTTTGTGCTATCTGTAAAAAAATAATAGTTTTAAATAATTAAACACTGTTAGCTATGTCATTTCAAATCAAATCGAAATCATTTATTGCTTTAACCATAATGTGGTAAATGGTGGTAAATACAATTATGAACCCTGTCGCATTGTGGATAAAGATGTAAGCAATTCTATATTGTATAAGTTGTAGAATCAATAATAAACAAATGGGTCAAAGAATCCAGAATGTAGACACTTACACTTCTAATTATACCCGTGTTTAATTTCCCCAAGGATTTATAATACCACTATTGTTGGCGACTGTCTCGTGCGTAAGCTGGAATGCTGAGCAAGAGAACCTGGGTTTGAATCCCGGGTAGGGCAAAATTTTATTGGGTTTTTCAATCTATTCCATAGTCTAGTTTTGCACCCGGTTAATAATATATTATAATAGATTGGTAAGCGTTTGATTGTTGCGATTAAACGAACGTATGGGCATCACAAGAACAGCGATTTACAAGATGCGGAAAATATGGAGGAATAGAAACATAACTAAAGCCACGAAAACAGGCTCGTGGGGACGCTTATCTATACTAATATTATAAAGCAGAAGAGTTTGTTTGTTTGTTGGTTTGGTTGAACGCGCTAATCTCAGGAACTACCGACTCTAATAAACGACTTGAAAAAATATTTTTGTGTTGGATAGTCCATTTATTGAGGAAGGCTTTAGGCTATATAACATCACGCTACAATTATTAGGAGCGGAGCAGGAATGAAAAATGTTGCAGAAACGGGGATTTATTTTCCTTCGTGTTTTTACCTCATATGTGACATAGACGAAGTTGCGTGGGTCAGCTAGTATTACACATATTTCTTTACGCAGCTGAAATGTGGACCTTGCGAGATGTGGAAAGGCAGAAAATAGATACTCCTGAAATGTGGTGCTGGAGAAAATGCTGGGGCTTTCGTGGACTGAGTTTCGCATAAACGTCTCGATACTTCAAGGTCTCGGTATCAGGCAGCGTCTATTTTCGATAGTACAATCTCGCAACCTGACATTCTTCGGACATGTTTCCCGGCGTGACAATCGGTCCATAGAACGCCTTGTCGTCCAAGGGAAAGTAGAAGGCATTAAACCGCGCGGAAGGTCAGCCACGCGTTGGACTGATCAGATCAAGTCTGTCATTGGAGGTTCAGTTAACGAATGCAGCAGGATGACCTCTAGCAGGGAGCGTACCGGATAAGAAGAAGAAGAATAAATAAGAAGAGGCTCCGATTGTCATGTGATTTAAATATAACTCTCCAAACGTGGGAGTACTATTAGGTACACTTCTGCCTAACCCTTCCAGGATTACAGGCGAGATGTTATGTTATGTAATTGTTAGTGATTTAAGGGACCGGCGGAGCATGTGTATTTCATACAAAAGTAATACCAAAACAATTTGTAAATAGATCATATTGGATTACACAATGTCTTTGTTCCCAAATATACTCGTATTATTATAAAACCGCAATAACAAATACGATATACGAGGAATTTGAAATTTCTATACAAAACTTATTTTTCTCACAACTCTTGTTTAAATCAGTATTCAATCAAAATATACAACGTGTAACGTTAAATGCGCAAAACGTGAAAATAGTTTGATCGATGAAAGTGGTTCAAGTGATTCTGCCCGTGATTCTACTGGCAGAATCACTTGAACCATTTTTTAATGTAGGTCACATTTTTCAAAATAATCTTCATTACAAATGTTGCACTGTCTATTTATTAATAGGTCAAGCCATCACGAGCGCAAACCCGTCAGCATAGGTAAAAGGAATATGTTTGATTTACAAATAATTTTGGTATTACGTTTGTAAGAACTATGCATGCTCCGCAGGCCAATGGTTGACGCGTAGTTGAAATCAACTTAGCTAACAATACGCAAAGCTATTTACTGCGAAGGCGATTTTGCCTTATCGGCTGCGTATTTTCCACAGTTTATCGTAATGTTCTACGTTTAGTGTATTTAAAAAGTAAACGTGACAACGAGTCTTATCAACATAATTGAAGCTTCATTTGACAGAATAGTAATTTAAGAAAGTAGCGTAACTGGAAATCATGGATCATGGATCAACAAAATGTTCTTAAAGATAGAGGACTCCGTTGATTGGCCATTTCATGCCTCGCAGCGCAATTGTAGATCGTTTACAGTCGTTTTGGGATAGTCAGAAGCCCAAAATACTAGCAACAAGACTCATTCATTGAAGAATTGACAATATCTATATTCAGACCCCCCATTCACATCCCTCTGGGATTGTGGTGGGCTAGGGCCCGATTTCGCCCATTGTTGGGTATACCCATTATCTATCATCATCATCATCATCAGCCTATAATGCTCCCACTGCTGGGACACAGCCTCCTCTCAATGAGAGGGAATAATCTACCACGCGGGCCCAGTGCGGATTGGTAGATGTCACATGTCTTCGAATTTTTGGTTCTAGGACATGCCGGTTTCCTCACGATGTTTTCCTTCATCTCTCTCCCATTATCTATGGGTGTACCCAACTATAGACGTCTCTTTTCTGAATAACCACGTAGGACCTGTACCAACCCCATCCAGAATTTATCCAGGATGACAACAATGTTATGGAGGTTTAATTAAAAGAAATTGCTCCATGTAGAAGTTTGGTATCCAATTGCATACAGTTAGACTGACTAAACCCCAATATAGTTGGTAAAATGCTAGGAAGATGTGCTATGAGATCCAATCCCTCTAACCATTAAACAAATGTCTAAGTATCAGAATAATTCAAATATTCTCTAGTATCCAAAATACTAAATTGTCTATGTACCTATTCTGCATACTACGAGTATGTACGTCACCACAACATTCCGAATTATGTATCAAGTCATTTAAAATGAATTTCTCACATACTTAATTTACTGATTAGTAACGTCATAAATGCAACCATACCGCGGATTTTCTCTAAATCAGTTTCCGGAAAACTTATATGTGTATCAGTGTTTTATTGTTAGAACACATTTCAAATGCGCAATAAAAAATACACGGTGACAATTTTATTGGTAAATGAAATGCATAAGGCGTTCAATACAATATCTACATACAGGGTAGAAAATGTTTATATTTCTCTTTTAAAAAGCAAAGCTCTAATTTGAATGCTTAAAATTCACAACAGTGGATACCAAATAGCGGGAAACGGCAACGCGGAGAACCCCAAAAGGAGATGGCGGGATGAGCTAGACTCTTTCGCAAAGGATTGGCCTACAATCGCATTAGATCGAGAAATATGGTAGGAAAGAAGGGAAGCCTTTGTCCTGCAATGGGACAATATAGGCTTTTAATAATAATATAATAATCATTTACAATATGAGCTTCAACATGAGTAAATAAAAAAATAAAAACGATTTTTATGTGCCTGTGAAAATTTTATCAGCAACGTTTGTAATAGTCAACTCTAGAATTTCTTGAGATTATTTCAGCAGTAGGCGCTACTTTACGTGTTATTATCGAATCAGTTCAGTTCACCCAGTAGGTACATCTTTCCAAGGCGGATATATTTTAAGCCGGTTCTAATAGAAATGACCTTTACGTGGTAAAATAAAAGTCATTCGCTGAGCTATTAACTATACATCTGTCTGATTACTTACTATTTTGTTTTACCTATATATTTGTTAAATAGACAGGGCCAAAGAGAGCGGGGCTTTCAGCAAACATTACAGAACAATGCGAGGTACGGCTTCTAGTGTTGCAGCTATTGGCTTTAGCGTAGGGTTGCCTCGAATAAAATCGACGAGCAGAATTAAATGTTTACTTTCCATTCAATACACTGTACTGTTTGCAAACAACCGGCTTCAATCTTGTTTCTTGTCCAATATACCAGTGCTGCTTCTAGCCTTTATTTATTTTATCATTATTTTAAAAGTACAAGAGACAATACAATACGCTTGGCAACTGAACAAAATCTGATTGGTCCGTCAATTGACTATCAAAAAATATTTGACCTTTATTTTTTCTTTCGTTGCATAAACCGAAATTGACGAAGATACGACGTATTTATAATTCTCAATACGTCACGCCTTGGTATAATTTTTAGTGAGTTCTGACGTCACGAGCCCCCACTCTCGAGTTTTATCTTTGCCAATATATAATATTCATTGATTCTAAAAAACAATATATACGTGTCCATTATTTTCCAATGCTCTTAACTGACGGACTAAATAGATTTGCAAATTATTGATGTTGGAAACCAACATACTCGTTTTATATTTATTTGAATACAGGATACCGGATGAAAACCTTTAGCGAGGCAGTAGGGGAAGGAAAGTTTCCACCCAGTAGATTAATTCAGGCACCCAGGTTTGGTGAAATCGTGCATAATTTCCCATACTAAAGTAATTACTCATAAATATTGCAACGATTGTGGTCGACAACCCTACCTATTATACATTAATGCGAGCCACTCTGCATAAGATTATTTGAGTGCAGCAAATGAGGCTCTGTTGACTTAATGGATTAGCTGGCTAACGTGCTGGAAACCCAGAATGGTTCCATGAATAACAGGTATTTATACAAAAGTGCACAGGTATTTATATAATAGTGACATCAAATCTTCGCTGAGACAGGATGTCCCGTTTTATTAAATTGTTAAAAGTAATTTTCAGATGGTTTTAGACAGTATACTATTCTTTTTAAGGCAGATTTGAATAGAAACTTGTATAGTGGACATCGTTGAAGGAAATACACTGACCTATTGTTCTTTTGTAAAGTCATTAAGCTGTACTCGCAATCGGCGTGAGTTCGACCAGATTTATGAACATAGACGAAGCGAAAGTAGAAAATGAAGATCGTCAGATAGCGTTCTATAGTTTCTGCCGCTTGTAAAGGAGCGTAGGTACCTACATATTAATATGTTAGTATTGAAATGATTAGACCTCCAGAACACAAGATACCCACAGCGACAAACGAAACCGCCATAGCAGCCCAATTCAACACACATTTATATACGTATCAATTATGTAGTTTATTAATAACGAAGCTAAAAGCTATCCATGTGTAGTCTGAAACTGACCGCAACCCTCGAAAACCGCGACCTGAATGAGGAATGATAGGGGAAATTGCCTGTACCCCTCGAGGTTTGTAAGGTAGTACACACACGCATAGTGATATGCTTATGATTGCTAACGAGGTGGGTAGTGTTCCGAATAATTCAAGAGGTAAGCCAACATTTATATGAAGGAGCTGTGATTGGTACATATTACTACTTAGTTATAATGTGAACAGCAATATGACTAGTACAAATGCTAATTAGGCTTGCGTTCGCCTGATATGAAGCGAAGATACGACCTGGGGTAGAAAATGCTTGCTCATCAGAAGGAACTGATCCCCTCGAACCATGAAAAGAATCAGATTATAATGATTGGAGAACAGAGAAGCCGACAGGGAAATCCACAGATTGAAGATTTGCACAATAAAAATGGAAACGCTATGCTTTTCGGGTCCTTGGTTTTGCACACCTTAAAGACAGTAATTAAACGTTCGTAAATAAGAAGTAATCTATCAAATATCATCGTCGATTTTTTTAAATGATAAGAACAGTACGGTAATTTTATAAATTTTATAAAGACCACAAACATATAATTGCAATAACGATTCGTTTAGGGCAGGAGAATGATGACAAATGAGGCACCGTTGAAATAGTTTCACTTTCCCTCTCCATTGTCCCTCTGAGGAATGTATACCCTTTCAAATAACTCTCCCATTCTCTCACCATTAAGACAGAACCCACGCTGCACACTGTCATCACCAAAAGACATGTTACCATTAACAACTACATTATCAACTTTATTACCACGCATTATAGATGAAATTTCGCTCTCATAACTCTGGTTCTGATTACGTGCAACTTTCGGGAATTGTTGATTCTGTTCTTGCATACCGCAGGCTACTTGGAATATTGACTCCAGCGCGAGTTGATCCTGCATCCTTCTTTGTATGGCGGTTGCCTGAACGTTGGCTACTATGTCTTTGTATTTCTTCTCAAGCCTCTCCAGTGAAGCGTTCAGCTCAACTTGGCTTTCGAGTGTTATTTCACTAACAACTTGAGCCCTCTGCTTCACTAACTGCAGCTGTAACGAACATTCTGTCAAATGTTGCTCTCTTTGTAATTGTGCCAGCTTTGCTTCATAGATCTTAGCGCACCTAATTTTCGATTTTTCCACCTTATTAAGACGTTTTTCTAATTGCTGAGTCTTGAACCTCAAACTGTCGGCTGACAAATCCGCGCTGGATCTTTCCATTAATTTGTTAACCATTGAATGAAGATTCTTCTTTTGGTCTTCAATTTTAATGTTTAAACATGCTATTTCTGCCTCTTTTATCTCCAAAAGCTTATTTTTCTCCTCAATCATTCCATCTTTTACTTTATTCAAATCTTTTTCTTTTAACGCAGCATTTTCTTGTAATTTGTTGATTGTATCTTCATAAGTTACTCGTAGCTCTTCTATTTTCTTATCAAAAAAATCTTTAGCCTCTTCTCTAGCTGCAGTTCGGACCTTAATTAAGTCTATCTTATGTTTTGCATTAATTTCATCAATTTCATTTTTCTTTAAGTCACTAGCATGATCTAATTGATCCTGGAGCGAATTTATTGTCTGAATCATAGTATTTCTAGAATCTTGCACTTCTTGGAGTTGACATTTTATAGACTTCAACGTGATATTACTTTCATTGTTTCGTATATAGGCACTTGTGGCATTATCAACTTTTGTGATACACTCGTAAATTAATTCTTCCTTTTTCTGATTTAGTGAGTCTTCTCTTAAGGCCTCGAGCTCTTTCTGAAGCAGCATGTTTTGGGTTTTAATTTCCCTTAGTTTCTTGACAAGGTTATTTGCTCTACATTCAAGTTGTGCCCCGTTGTCTTTAAAATTCTGCATCAGTTCTGGACATGTATTGCAAAACACACTTTGATTGCAAGATTGCAGGTTTTGTTCTTTCATCATTGGTCTAGAAGTGAAATCGGTGCTTGTAACGCTTTCTGTAATTTTATCAAGTCCTTGTGATGATAATCCTAAGTAGTCTGTTTCGGAAGCGGTTAATTTCTTATTATCAAATATTACTTTCATGCGGGGTTCATTTGAGTCGATGACGAGATATTCCACTTCGGTTGAGGACTCTGCATCAACATCATCTGACAGAGGTTGCAAAACTTCAGGGGGGCGATTCAAGAATGGCAAATCTAGAACACCTCGGGCAAGTTGGTAACAAAGCACAAACACGTACTTATTCCTCAAAGCTTTTTCATAATCTTTGCATTCCGAGAGCCTCTGGATCCAGGCGTTGCAGATCTTAATCACATTATTGTCAACTAGCTGTTCTAAGTAAGGTCTTAACAGTTGCAAGTACCTTTTAAATTCTACGTCTAGATCTGGAATATCACAGTCGTCCATTGTAGTTATATTATAGTGTTTGCTCGCATCAAAAATTTTATATTTTGATTTTCCAAAATGACAAAATTAAACGTCATTATTTCCCACTGACAACAAAGGGGTTTTTTTTTAATTTACATGTGAATACAAACTCATGGAATAAATTATTTAAAAAGGTCGTTCAATTTATAGCGACGTGAAATTCAAAGGAGTTTTTATCAAATAAAACCTGATAAACCTTTTGTTAATTCTAGACTGTCCCGTGTGATAACAGGTGAAAAATTTAAAGACACAAAAGAGATTATAGTCCCGGTATGGAGTTATACGGCCGTATCCTAACCAATGCGGTGGGCGCGACAACAGACGACACTTTCGGCCGCATCATAACCAAAGCGATCGTCGCACGAATACCTTTTAACACAAAAAAAAATGTCAGCGCAGATGAACTGTAAAAGAACTGACACAATCTTAGTGTTCACAATAAATCACAGATTCAGCAGGAAATCTTTAAGGTATCCTGTATCAGAAAGGAGAGACGCGAGGTCGCGACGACACAGGACCTGACCGATGGCTTGGATTAGGATGCGGCTTTCGGTTTTTAACACAAATGACTGACACCATTTATATGACCGCGACGATTGCTTAGGTTAGGGCAAGGACTAAAGCTAGGGTTGCTTTTCCTTAATAAAACATGTTAGTAAGTTATAGCTGTTTACTTACTTACTCGTACATAATGTAATGAGAGCAGCGGTGGCCCAGCGGAAGCGGTCCCGACTTACGTTCAGTAAGTCGTGGGTTCGAACCCCGACAGGCGCATTACTTTGTGTAATTTATAACATCACCACTGCTCTCAAAACGGTGAAGGAAAACATCGTGAGGAAACCGGCATGTCCTAGAACCAAAAATTCAAAGACATGTGACATCTACCAATCCGCACTGGGCCCGCGTAGTAGATTATATAGCCCATTCCCTCTCATAGAGAGGAGGCTTGCCTCAGCAGTGGGAACATTAATAGGCCGATGATGATGATGATGACATAATGTAATAGCTTAGTGCACGTGTAGAAAAATCCACCATAACATTATTATCTAACCATGAGACTCTTAACATATTAATACCTACGAAAGTGAAATTTATTTTCTCCATTTTCCCTCAGGCAAGGGAACCTTTTATAATTCATATAAGAAGCTTTGCGACCATATGCGGGAGTAGGGTATTATTGGGGGTTCTGCATCACTTGCTCTCGCTTCTCGCTCGAGCGCGTTATGCAGAACGCCCCAATAACACATATGTATTTTTATCCACTACGGTTTTAAACTGATGAGCGAATGTTGCTGCCGGTTCGTTGTAATTTCCTCCACAGCAGTTCACATGTCTTTTTATCCACTACGGTTTTTAAACTGATGAGCGAATGTTGTTAGGTATTGGTCTACAATACAGTTCTAGATTGAATATTCTGAATTCAATAGAGTAACGGTTTTAGACACTTATTAATAAAATTCAAGCACATTCGTTCGCATTCTGTAAAAAGTACTACAGCACCATCTATGACACGTCGTATGAACTAAAAACATTAAATCCTACATCGCACAAGCAAAGTTTTCAGCGTCTTAAGACTATAAAAGAACCGTCAATTCGTCATAAAAAATGTGATTAAGATCGCGACACAGATGCGCGATGTCTGTTTGCTTCGATTGTATACGCAACAGAAACAGGAGCAAAGTAGACAGTGAATACTATGATACAGACAAAGTAGTCACGATTTAAGATTTCAATTTGTTTTTTTTTTCCACTACTGGCACAAAGGTCTCCTCTCACAGAGAACAGTGGTGATGAAATAATTTACTCAAAGTAAAGCGCTAGCCTAGGTTCGAACCCACGACCTACAACTTGTAAGTCGCAGCCGTTACAACTGGACCACCACCGCTCTCCTTCCTCACTCTCAAATATGGGTTTTAGAAAAAGTTCAAAGGGTGAATAATCATGACGTCGTATTGATGATAGTGGTCATTGTTTTAGAGGAGTATCGTTGAGACTCGTTAGCTCAGTTTGGTAAGAGCGCCCCGATTACGTTCGGAGAAATGGAGGTCGGAGGTTCAAATCCTTCACGAGTCTCTTTTTTTTATTCTTTTTGTTTTTTATAGATGTATCAATTTTAACGAATAGTTTTATATTTTTGTTTCTTTATATATACTTGAATAGACATCTTGACTTGTCAACATAATGTTTTCCTTTCACAGCATTTAAATAAAAGCAATCCGGAAAGTTTTGAACATGCTGCAGCCAAGGATCATCGTAAATCTCCCAATCTTCTATAACACCTCCACATGAGAAACAAGCTGCTTTATCATTTACACCATTTCCACAATAAAAAAATCCAGCGTCAGCCATTTCCATCACTAACCTTCTCCTCGAATCAATAGTTGCCCAATAATGATTAAATGAAAATTCACGCATTTTATACGTGTTATACATGTCATAGCGCGGACTGTATTTGTTTTGAGACATGTTCTGTTTACTCGCTCTCTACTTCTTGCTGCAAATAATTCTAAAAGCATAATGGAGCTGTATAGTTGTTGCTAGCAACTTATAAAGATTAACATTTAGGAGTTTGGGAGGGATAGGAAACTGTAATCGTAAAAATTAAACAAGAAAATATTTATATCAAAATTTTATTATCTATACACCATTTATTTAAACATAAAACATTTTTTAAAGCACATATTGAATCATGATAAATACAACTATACAAATCATGACAATCTTCATATATTTTGTACAAGCTTATCAAACTAGGGCAATCTTTATCTTCTAAATTATTTACATTATTATTATTTGAAATTTCTTTCAACCATAATACTTTTTCTCTACCTTTGGTGTAAACACATTTATCTTTTAAAATACCTTCAACCAAGTTCAGATAATTTACGAAAGGCACAAATCCTTCACCCCAGTATATCTTCCTATTACGTTCAATCCAACCAACTTGTCGTTTTTCTGGCTCCGACAAACCGCGATATGGAAACGGTGGTGTAATTAAAAACACCTGAATTTTATTATTACATAGTATAGCAATTTCTTTAATGATAAAATAATTTGATTCTGTTTTGAAACCTTGAACATCTACAATGGCGGTCATGATAACCTACGCACTATGTTACTCAAAGGTTTGTATTCCACAAGTCGGTCGTTAATAATTAAACAATATCCAGTTGTGTTATCTGGTATTGGTGCTGAACATTCAATCTCCAAACGCACATCTACGGGACCTGTTTTCAAACTATCGTTTTGCCTTGAACAGTCTATGATAAATAGAGGAGCCTTCTCCTTGAAACCGATTAAGTCAAGCAAGGGGTCTGCAGGACAGTTGTAATACGACTGACGAAATTTCACATACATTTCATATAATATACTGTATTTGTTCTCGGAAAAATTTAAGCATAAAGGCTCGTAAGGATAATATTGTGAATTCAAAAACAAAGTTACGTTAGTAACCCCACAGTGATCGAAAAGAGAACTGTCTTTGATTTTACTATTTTTTCTACTGGTTTGCAAGCAAAAAATTACATACCGAGGTTTCTCTAATTGTGAGGCAGTCTTAACAGACCAGCAATGTTTTGTAGTTTTAGGGAGCAAAGGATACTCGTATAAATCCCAATTTCTAAAGGCTATCTGAATAGGTTTATCTCTTTCTAAATGTTTAAGAAGCGTCAGTCGTTCCCGATCTGATACTTTTATATGTGGCACCCGCCATTGCACTTTTTGCATATCTATTTGAAAATGTGTAACATCGTCAGTTACTATAACACTGTTTAAGTTGGAGTTACTTCTATTCAGAATAAGTTCATGTTTACAATTTATTACAATTTTATTGTAATCCTCAGCAAATCCTAAAATCTTATTAAGAGGAACAATAGCACTGAAATAACCGTCGCTTTTAAATCCATCCATGTTCCAACCCCACAAGGCAGCGACTTTATTTTCTCCATCATTCATTGAAACGTATGACTTTATTGTTGATGTTATTCCAGAATTTTTAATGCGATCTATTTCTATACCATTTATTTCGTATCTGATATCTTGAAACAAAAACATAACAGGGTTGTTACTGAACGTAATAGCTTTCTTAATAGGATTTCCATCTTTACCGAAGAACTTTGCTTGCCCTTCGACGTAAATTGAGCTGGCTGATGGTAACACATATACGTCTTGCTGGTGTATGGGAATTCTGATTTCATCGTTTTCTCTAAAACTGTTGTTGTAGGGATTGTACGAATGGACTTCATTACTTTCGATCGAAGTATCGAAGTGTGGTAATTCAGTAATCTGTAGCATATTCATACTTTTATACCTAGGGCTTTAAGAAAATCTTTATTTGCTTTAGTTAATTTTATAACTTTTTTCTTACGTCTTTGCACCTTAATGGTTGTACAAGAAATAGGACGCTTTTTGGTAACTACATGGGTTTTATAATATGATATCATTTTATTTTTCTTATATGAAGGCGTAGTTCAATATTTTTATGTTCTTCTCTAAAGTTAATACAGAACCCAAATTGATCAACTATCTTAATAGATATTGATGTAATAGTGTTTTTGTTCACTGGAAAGTAAATAGGGTTTCGCGGTATTTCTATGATTTGCTGACCTGTAGCAGTATTAGATACAAATTCATGAATTATATGAGTTGGCAACCCGTTAGAGTATGAACCGTGTACAAGATCACATTCGATTCTGATCACAGGAATAATGTTGTTATTAATACGTGCATTTGGTATTGAATTTAATACTGAAAAGTATAACAAACCACACTCAAATTGACCAGATAAATATAGAGGTGGTTGAAAAAATGTATCTAATTCTGATTTATTTCCAGAGATGGTTACCGTTATGGACATGCTTGTAGACTGAACACTTTTAGAAGATCCTGTTCAATTTATTCCTAAACTACACCAAAAATTCCTTAAAAAATGTAAACATAGGTGTCCGCAATTGTAAGGGTGGTCGCGTTGTATATTATCATAATTATAGTGTACTTTAGCACCTAAGTATCTTATCAACTCCTTTGGTGGTTTAAGATTTCCATAACTATCAAAATATTCAATATAATCATTGTATTTTGCATAGGCTACCCAATGAGAACCTGGATTTTTAGAACTATCTAAATTTACAACTCCGCACTCTTTTTTAAAAGGTTGTTTAGGGAGCTCATCTCTCATAAATACACCTCGAAAATAAGGAATATTATTTCCATACTTCAAAATGTCAAAGTTAGTTAAGGCTCGTTTGGGTAGCCGATATTTTAGTTTTTTTCTTTTGATATAAAAATTCCAAGGCCATGTTTATGCGGTTTAAGGTGTAAACCTTTTCCAATGCAAAGAGCTTCCATTTTTTCATTGTGTCTCTTCGATTCAGCCAATTGCTTTTTAGCTATCTTGAATTCATTTATAGTTTTGGCAATACCAGCTGCACCGCCTGCTAACGCTCCCACCGCTGATAATCCAGCAAAAATAGGAATCAAAGGTAATACACCACCGCTTTTCGGTATAGGAATAAACCGAGGAAGTTTAATAGATGAATCGTCAGCTAATTCTCTGGCTGCCGCCATAGCTAATTCTATCGCCACTTTATTGCATCTTGGCTTTAATTTTTTAAAGCGTCTTTTCGTTTTACTAATAATATTTTTAAACTTATTTTTTAACCCTTTTCCCGATGTAATTTTCCGAGAGCGCTTTTTGCTGCTTTTTTTTGGCCAGAGCCGGTTTTAATTTTTGCAGACATTGTCTTGCTTACTAAACGTGACATGATTTTTTCGCATACACTCGCATCCGAGGCGACTGCTCGCTCTTTTGCCCTTTTTAACAAAATCAAATCAGCTTTGTGACGATCCTTTAACTTTGACGATTTGTGATAGGCAATATCGTGTTCTTTGCAATATTCGTCTAATTTATTAATTCCTTTATCTCTATTTGCAAGCCTTTTAATTAATTTTGTACCAGGTCCACAATAATTGTATCCGGGTAAGTGTAATTCAAATGGTAAATTGTTTATTAACCAATTGTGAAGACTGCTCTCTCCAATACACATCATAAGACTAAGGAATCTGAATCGAGCGCTAAAATAAATACGTACACGCTTCATCAATGATCAACTTTTGAGTTCATTTTATTTTTTTGTTTATAATACTATATTCGATTTATCAATCCAGCTGTTTTCAGTAGAAGACAAACCTAACCATTTTACTAAAACTCTGTTTCCTTTTCTTCTAAGAACTTTCTCGACTAGATATACATTGCAATGTTTTGTCTTTTGAAGCTCTTGCACATAAAATGCTCCTAAAATAGGCTGACCTCTGATTGTATCTTCAATTAAGTAGGTGATAGGAGTTGTATTTTGTATTTTTCGAATTTTAAATATTTCTGATGACCAGTTAGGGGTATATCCTTTTTCAAATGTTCCTTTGTACTTACTGATACGCACATAATCACCTACTTTAAACTTGCTTCTATTACTATAATTTTTTACCAACCTTAAGTATCTTTCTAATATTCGTTTTTTATTAATGTTATCCACGTTAGCGGGGATTTCATCAATTGTCCGATGGTAAGTGTGATTGTATTTGTGAATAACATCATTAAGGGTATTATTTACCCAATTGTAGTTTCCTTTTAAACTAAATTCCTTATAAAGTTTAGACTTCAATGTTCTGATAAATCGTTCAACTATCGAAGCCTTTTTTGTTGAGAAGGTTGAATAGTGGTTAATTTGATAAGACTTCATAAGCTTTTGGAATTTATTATTATAAAACTCTGCTCCATTATCTGTTTGCAGATTTTTAGGAACACGCCCATTAGCTAGGACAATTTTGAAACAGTTACACACATCATCTTTGGTTTTAGTTTTTAGAGGAAAGGCCCAAGCGTACTTTGAAAATGTATCAATAACAGCAAGAATAAATCTACAATTTTTATTTTCTTTTGAAATTGATTGCATATCAATTAAATCTGCTTGCCACAGGTCGTCTATGTCTTTCATAATAACATGTCTTCGGGGAAAGTTTACCCTTGCATTTTTATGAATTTCGTTTACCACGTCGGCTTTGCTCATGTTCAGAATTCAGTTAATTTGTCTTGAATTCATGTATAATACTGAATGTAGAGCATATTATTACGACTATTTATTCTTTAATTATTCCAGCTTCTTTTAATTCTTCAATTATCGATAAAATTTCATTATCATGGTTTGTATTGCCAGCATCTCTTGAAGCTACTAATAGTTTCAATCTCTCGACTAATTCGTTAGGATCATCCCAATATACCAGGTCGGTGTTGTTTTTGTATTTTTTTAGCGTTGGTAAGTTTCCACCAAGTTTAGCGTGAGAAAGTTTATCATCGTATAACGATTCAGAAAATAGGGGTTTAATTATTTTACAATATTTTATACCTTTGTCACCTTTTATTTGACCTTTCGAATTAAAATCTCTTTTATGCGCATTTGTATAATGTAACATATCCTTATAGACAAGTTTATCTTCGCTCGATATTAACTTTAAATCAGGTTTTCTTCGAAGTAAAAGTTCTTTTAGCCCCGCCGTTAAATTGTAAGCTTTGTCGCCGATTTTAATTAAAATGATAGTATCGTTATTCAAACTATCAATTTTAGAAAATGATACCGGTGAATTACCCATCAATAAAGTTTTGTTTTCACTTCTAATTCCAAATGGTATACTAACACCGTCATAAATACCAAAGATATCATCACCCTCTAATGACATTTCTGAATGATCTATTGATTCCTTTTTAGCATTTTCTTCAACGAATTGGATAGAATTTAGATTTGCATCGTAATAGTCATCGATCTTTGTAGATGAACTTGTATTATTTTTATCGGACTCGATTTCTTCAGAGCTATTTAGAGTTGTATTTTCAATTTTATTCATTTTATCTGCAAATCTATTAGAATCAACTAGAGTTTTGAGAGGATCTGTGACAGGTTTTAACATTTTATCAAGTGACAAGTTTATTGTATGTTCCTGATTTTTCATTTGTTTTATTTTATTCTTTATGGAGTCGACAGACTTCACTAATTCTATTTTAATATTTTTTTCCATCTTTTAATAAAAATATCAGCTGTATTCAGCTATGAAAGAAGTAATACTGACGGCATTTATGTGTGTAATTCATATTTAAGTAAAACCTTCATTCAAAGTTTAAAAAAATATCAAAATTCTGCCTATACCTTCCATTGTTTAATGGCGACTCTTTGTTAATAAGTAGAAAATTATAAGGGTTACTCCAAACAGTTTTACAAATGTCTTTAAACTGATTCCATAGTAGATCAGAATTTACATGTTCGTCATAGATATGCTTTAAGTTCACATCATCTTGTTTAAATATTATAAGAAAATTAGCGTTATCACGCAGCAACTGTTTCGGAATTTTTGAGTAGGTTTGCGATAAGTAAAAGCAGTCAATTTGCTTATGTCTTCCCATAGAGAAATAATTACGAATGTTTATTTGCTTTTCACACACAACATCATCAAAAATAAATACAGAATTTGTTAAAGCTTCATTCGGAGCTATAACATCTTTGTCGTCATTAAACTCATTGAACTTTATCTGAGGTACTCTTCTTAATACTTCCCTTAAAAAACGATATTTTGGCTGGAAAGTAGTTTTCGAGTAAAGATAGAGATTTTTAAATTTAAGTCCATTTTCATGCAGCAGTAAACTGATAATAACATTTGTTTTACCACAGTTCGAGGGTCCGCATATTATGCAGCGAATCGTATTAGGCAATAAAACGCTGTGTCTGATCTGACAACTAGACTCATTAAAATTTATATTTTTCACATTCAGGGATATGGGTTGCTTGATCAACTTCATCTTGCCTACTACTTCCAAAAACTACTATCCTTCTAAATATATATATATATATATATATATATAATATATATTGAGGCATAATAAGATTTATCAGTGGTAGATCGGGACCAACCAAACAGCCAGATTGGCTCCTAGTCTACCACTATCGTTAACTGTATAGTTCAGATCCTTTTATAGACGCCAGCAAGTGAAACAAGAGGTGATAGGTACGCCTAAAATCAGATAGTAAATTGATTAAAATATTTTTTTTGAGTAGATTTGCAATAAGTAAATTTAATTATTACATAACATTTATGCATATTGTATACTTTATCTTGAGCTATCCTAAACGTTCCTGCAGTGACAAGTCTAAACTTGTCACCGCAGGAGACTAAAGATAGGTATGTATAAAAATGAACTAGGTAATGACTCGTGTTACACATCGCGCATTTAATAATTTTTGTATGTTTAACTAGCACTTCACCCACGACTTCAGCCGAAACAAGCGCATAGTTCAGTTTACTACTATTGTTCCAATAAGTAGGACCTATACAACTGAATTACAATTTAATTATATTTTCAATGTAAGTAGGTATTCTTATAATTTTGACGATACTTAGTGATTAGAATTTATGTATTAACCTTTCTTTTTCCTTTTTACAGAATTATGTCTGCCTCCCCATCGTACAGTCCTGTGGAGAATGTTTTTTTTGCGGTGTGCATCCATTTTAATTTATCGTTATTTAAAGCATCTTTAATTTACTGTATGTTATAATAATTTTATTTTATTACAGGAAACGAATAATCTTTGTTCAGACGACACCTACGCTCTTGGAAATCCATTTCTTTATGCGCAAGACAGGGAAACTTTTTACACCACTGAAGCAGAACTAGTACATCAGGAGTATTTAAATAAAAAAAAGGAAGAGGAGAAAGTGGAAACTAAAGACATTAAAAGAAAGAAATGTAATATCAATAGGAAGACCATAAGAAAGTCTCATACACTGCCTTCATCTTACGTCATTCGGAAAGAGACAGGAAAACCTCATCATTTAATAAAAATACAAATATATGATCTAACCAGATGTGTTAAAGACACTAAACAAAATTGTGAAATTGACAATGATGTTGTTGATAGCGCCGACGTAAGCATCCAGTACCTTGTGAATGATGATTATGATGATATTTTAGATGAAACTGAGCATCTAGTCGGTAAAATAGTGAAAAAAATTAGTAATAAGCAGTAATTAATGTGTATTAAGAATAGTTTGTTTTGAAATTGTGAACATGGAAGTGTGTGTTTATTAGTTAAATACTTTTTAATATGTAATTATAATACTTAGAATATTGCATTAATTATTTTTTTGTAAATATTTAAGTTAAAAATTGTAGTAATTTAAAATGATGCGGAAATGTTTTAAAAAAATAAAAAAAACAAACTTAATAATATCAATATAGCTGTTTTATTACTTTTCCTTTTTGGGGTATAGGCACAGACGTTACCATATCAAGCTACTGCAATCTGTCAATTTTCTTTAATAGATTTTCAACTCTATTGCTAAAGCATTAGGTCCAAGGTTGATTGGGAAAATTTGACTGTTTTGGATAGCTTGATGTGGGGGGGGGGGCGTCTGGACCTTTTGACTGCGATTCGTAATGGGTAAGGGTAACGTTAAACAAACATTATTTCTATAATTATATTTATTCATTATAATTTATTAGTACCTACAACAATTATTTATTTCACTTAAGTAAGTAGTAAATACAATTATTAGGTATATAATTATAAAGAACTACAAACTAGCAATTCAAGTTAGGAACATAAAATTATAACAAGATGCTCAAATATATGCGATAAATAGTATCCTTAAAAATCAATAATTTGTTTTTATTTAAAATATTGTTTTATAATGACCCCATGGTAAAGTTGTTATCTTATCATCCATTATTTGTCGTTTATCATCTCTGTTTGACAAAATTACTTTATTTATCTTTTGAGTAAATATTCTATGATGCTTAGACCTAATAATACACATATCATCTCTGAGTATTTCATTGTTCAGTAAAACCTTTTTATATTTTTCTATATTCAGTTTTTTGGTAATGCATTTCTTAACACCTTTAGCTTTCTTTAACGTGGAAATTTTCGAATCTATACAGTATAATTTTGCTCCTAAGCCTACAAATTCTGAAATAATTTCACCACCCATCTCATCTTTGAAGTAGCCAGGTTTTTTAGCATTTACCTGTGGTATATTAAATATACTATTTTTTTCAAAGTTGCTTGTATCAAAATATTTTAAATGTGCTTTTAAGTCTTCGTAAAAATCCTTTGTCTGTATTAAATATAACAGACTGTCAGTGTCTGTATAACAAAGCTTTAATTTATTTTCATATTTTTTTTTTCATTACTGAATAGTGGAATTTATATAAGTGACATTTTGCAATTTCTAAAATACTGAATCCGACATAGATTGGACGATCTAAAACAATTTTTGTTTGATTCATTTGAATTGACGCGAGAGATTCTGAAATAACAGAAAAGTTATTGAAATTAGGCGCACTAACATATTTTTCAGCCCCGTAAAACTTTTTAGTTCGATTAGAATTGTCTCTCCATATATTTACGAGCTTAACATCAACTTGTTTTCTTTTATTTTCTATGGTTTTTCCAAATATAGAATTATTTTGCTTTTTAAAAAAATCTCTTTCAAAATCAGAAATTGCATTTTGCCTCAGCCTAGTATTTAAGGAAATATATGATTTTAAGAAATTATTTTGGTTAAATGCTAATATTCGATATATTTTTAACAGTTGTAAACCATTATTTAAGCATTCCTTTAAATGAATATAGTGAATAACATATCTATGTTTATCGAAAAGACTAGCAATAAGTTTAGCATTTCGACTACAGAACGGGACAAATTTTTCAGGCGCAAATGGTAAATCGGCATGGCTATCATGTAAGTTGTCAGGGTAATGAAGATCTACTTCTAATATAAATCCAATATCAGAGTCAGATGATAGGCTCATAACATCAAAATTTAATATTTCATTCTCAAGGAGAAACCTAAATCCTCCTACTGGAAGCTTTTGCATCATAGCATATCCATATAAATTAACACAATCAAGGTAAATTAGAAAACTATCAGGTTCTTCACTATTATAGTCGGTAAGATATTCATTATTTGCCTTAGCATATCTGAGTGAACATTGAGCAAGTCCTCCTCTTATACCCTTTTCTATCATTTGATATATTTCTACGTCAGACACTAGTTCTAACTTGATTTTAGTATACAATAACATGGCATCCCAACTTAAGGATGGTGATGAAACGTAATAGCAAGGATCCAGACCATAGTTATTTAAACTCATTTTCCTAAATTTTTCAAAAACATCACATAGAAGTAAAACATCGCATTTAAGATACAAATCGGTATATTCACCCAAATTTTTTATACCAAAAGTTTTCCAAACATTTAAAGCATGCTTATAGTCTTCATCAGATATAGATACAGATGTAAGTTTGTTAAAAAATTTTGTTGGTTCTGGTAATTTATCCTCATCATATCGTGCCCAGGAATCTATGTAATCGTAACAATATATGCCTTTTCTTCGAACAATTTCAAATAAAGTATTATTGTTATAAAAAGATTTTAAATGTTTGAAATCTCCGGGGTTCATAGTCTTAACCAATTTGTCCATACTTGAGCTTAAAAAATTAAACGAGTCAATAAATTTCAATTGTATAACTTTTGTTGCATTGATGTTTATGAATTTAGTGAATGAAATATATTTCTCTTTAGTTCTCGGTATGAGATGAATTCGACCGTTTATCTTTGAAAGTTCATTTATAAATAAATGACTGTCATAACCGGACAAGTTATGAAACACTATTGGTATAAAAGTGCATTGCTTTGCATTTAAATTGCATGTGTCATGCGCAGGTCCTCTGTATTTTCCAGTAAAGTGATCATGGTCTTTAACAATATTATCATTACGCGAAAACGTATTTTTACAAATATGGCACTCAGTACTGTTAATAAAAGATATTTGCTCATCCTCAGTTAGTGGGATCATATTTTTACTCTCTAATAATACTTCAGATAATCGTTTTACATCATTAGTCAAAGATTTGACAAATTTCTTGGAACAATCAGGCCCTCGGTAAGATACAAAATCATTTAATTCGGGATTTGAATTACAACAAATATAGTATGCAAAACAGGTAGCCTCATGAACTTGAATATTTTCCACATATGTTGATTTATGTTTGTCAGAATATTCACGCAATAAACTTTCAAAATCACCATATATCACTATTGGTACTGTTTGAGTTCTTTCATAGTTTATGAAACTAATTTTAGTACCCCTCTCTGGTAATATGGTTTGTATTCTAGCACATTCGTGACAAGACAATTTCTCTTCAGTGTGAAAGTAAATAAAACATTCATCACATAAAAATATTTTACTTTTATGTTGAGTCAATTGGTTGTGCACAAGTTTTTCAAAGCTTTTAATTAAACAGAAATGACTCTTTCTATTGTTGGTAATGTAAAGCAAATTGGCATGGTATAAACGACGTGATGTTGTTTTATATAATGGGCCTGTAACTGCACCGTTATTATCTAAACCGTATATATTAATGCTGATATTAGAATTGTTTATTTCAAAGCGCTTAATGTCATTGAAACTGGGAGGAAAACTCATGTCAGAAATATCAAATAAGTCGGAATAATGCGGATATGAAGAAGTTCTGTTTGGATTGGTCTTTGCCGGAAACATATCAGCTACAATACACCAAAGAAAACAATGCTGGTCTTCATTTTGTATGTTTAGGCATGATTTAGAATTGACAATACGTTTAGGCAATGGTAAATAAGAACCACCTCGCAAAGGATTATATTTTACGATGTTAATTTCTAAATGACTGATAGACTCAATTGTCCAGCCTGACTCGGACAGTTCAAATTCGGAACATTTACAAATAAGTTTATCACAAAATGATTTATATAGGGACAAAATATCTGTGTTTTGCAATACTATATTATACTTTGTGTTAAATGACTTTAAAGATTTTTCATAATTTTTTGGTAATATATACCAAACAAATAGTTCAAAATTAACTTTTATCGACTTATGTTTTTTCACCTGGTCGTTGATAAGGTAGCAAACCGTTTCAGAAATTTGCGTTAAAAATAATTCAAGTGAAATGTTAGCTATTCTAGGATTCACTCTATAACTAATAATCCGATTTCTAAAAGCCGTTGCTATTAAATAAACATTATCAAAACGTGTCTGTAATAAGCAATTCGATTTGTGTATATTAGTTTTTTTGTGTGTAGAATATTTCGGTACTGAAACGTTACAGACTTCACAGAAAAACATATTAAGATATTTATAATTACAAAAAACGACCTTAAAGTATCTAAATATTCCAGATTTCTGATATTAATTTCCTGTAAATTTATTATTAAATTCGATTTTAAAATGGATGAAATGTAAACGAATTATGACCGATATGTTGAATATTATTATTATTAAAATAGTATCGAGTATTATTAGTGTTGAATTTTCTCAGAATCGAGCATTCTTAGTATCGAGTATTCTTAGTATCGAGTATTCTTAGTATCGAGTTTTCTTAGTATCGAGTTTTCTTAGTATCGAGTATTCTTAGTATCGAGTTTTCTTAGTATTTCATATATTTAAGCTTCCTGTAAGTAAATCACAAGTTAATATAATGAAAATTATTTAATAAGGAAATGTAAACGAATTATGACCGATATGTCGAATATTATTATTATTAAAATAGTATCGAGTATTATCAGTGTTGAATTTTCTCAGAATCGAGTATTCTTAGTATCGAGTATTCATAGTATCGAGTTTTCTTAGTATCGAGTTTTCTTAGTATCGAGTTTTCTTAGTATCGAGTATTCTTAGTATCGAGTTTTCTTAGTATTTCATATATTTAAGCTTCCTGTAAGTAAATCACAAGTTAATATAATGAAAATAATATTTAATAAGTACCTACGAGTATATCATAATATTATTATGGATTACATTTGATATTAAGTAATATTTAAATGAAAGTAAAAAGAAGAGTATAAGAGTAAAATAGGTATCCCAATAATATTATTTTATTCCGTTAAATAACATTATTTGGATATAGAACAGGCTGCACATGCTTAAATTCTGCTTTCGCTGCAGATACAAGATTATTAATGGCCCTCCAAGTCGACGAATCGGAGTATACAGAGGCCTTATACGCGAGGAGCGCTTGCTTCCATCGGTCCTTTCCGAATTTTTCAGCGTCCCTATGGTTATAAATACGAAGCTCGATATAATAATCGCCGCCCCGTGTTAAGTCCTGCTGGTAGGAGTTTCCAGAAGCTGTTCTTCTGGACAGGGATGATCGCAGTGCAGCTGCCCTCACCGGTTGAAGATCTCCCTCTTCCTCCTGTAAACATTGTTATAAAATAATATTAGAAAAACATATTTGAGAGGAGGCAAGGAGAGCAGCAGTGGTCCCATGGTAACGGCTGCGACTTACAAGTTGTAGGTCATGGGGTTCGAACCCAGGCGCATGCGCTTTACTTTTTGTAAATTATTTCATTAAATAACATTAGATAAACATATTTGAGAGGAGAGGAGAGCGGCGGCGGCCCCGTGGTAATGGTCGCGACTTACAAGTTGCAGGTCGCTGTTTCGAACCCAGGCTGGTGCTTTACTTTGTGTAAATTATTTCATTGCCACTGCTCTTAAAACGATGAGGGAAAACATTGTGAGGAAACCGGCATGTCCTAGGACCAAACCCGTATGCGTGTCCGCGTGTGTGCGTGCGTATGCGCGTGCGTGTGTGTGTGTGTGTGTGTGTGTGTGTGTGTGTGTATACTTTTTTTAACTTACCGAGGAATCAGCCATGCGCATGCGCTTCAATTGTTTAGGTCCCTTTGGTGAAGTATTTGTTTCGGAATCCGAGTCACTACTAAATAACTCTTTTACAGGTGGAACAGCTACTTTCTTCGATTTGCCTTTAGCCACTTTGATTTTTGGCTTTGAAGATATATTTTTCTTTGGTTTAAACGATGTAGAGGGCCTGTTGGGATGCGACTCTACATCGGATTCAAATGGATTCACAAATGTCGACCTAAAATGAAAATAAATAGTAGGTAAGAAGTTATAAAATGAACGATTCCTAAAATGATAGACAAAGAAATAGAAGAACCTATAAAACAATTTTCTGTATCTAGAAATCGATCCTTGAATTATTATCAATGCTTATAAAATTTGATTAATAATAAATAATAATAAATATCGCTGGACATTAACACACAGCGCCACCTAGTGCCACACTAAGCAAAGCTTGTGTCGTGGACACAATGTGATGTGATGTTAATGTTTCATGTTGTGCATTATTAGTAGCGTAGCAAGTAAAATAACTCCATAATATGTTTTTATTAGATCTGGAATCGATCCCAAAACTTTGCTTTCTACAGTGATGCTAATGTCGACTGAGCTATAGAAAACGTTAATTGAATAAGTCGTTATTCGGGTCTAGAACGATGTCGATGACGAGTCGTCGTTAATACTTCATGTTTTGCAATAGTAGTAACGATTATTAAACCACTGTACGAGGAGAAGCAAGTAAAATAACTCAATAATGCATTTTAATTACATCTGGGGGGAATCGAAGCCAAAACTTTGTATTCGACAGTTACACTGATGTCGACGGGGCTACAGGGAACTTACGAAGTAAAAACAGTTAACACATTAAATTATAATATCTCGGAGTCGAACCGAAGATTTTACGTCACCGAGTTATTAGTAAGTAATAAAACCCGTAAATAAACAATATTTAAAATTGGGAATCGAGCCCTAGACTTAACTTTCGATTACTGCAATTTACCATCAAATTGTAAGGGTAGTACTTAAGTTGTAAAAAAAATATGTGATACATACATACTTGTTGCGGGCGATATCCTCGTAAATCTGCACACTAAAAATGAAGTCTATGATGTGTTGCAAAACACCTCAAGCACCTATATTTATAGACCGAGATTATAAAGTCACGATCAGAGTATTACTTTTTATATTAATTATAATTTTCAAGCTAGGACGATGAAATTTATTTGTTTTAAATTAAGCTCTATAACCATCTCGCATAGGGCTTAGTTTTAATGATCGTATGTTAAAATCAGACACTTCAATATAAACATAGTCTTACCAGACCAATTTGGGAGCAATACTATCTCGACGACGCTCTGTCGCTGAAATTCGAGACGAAATTTTTATAAGGTAATGACATGTACTCGCAAGTAATACTAAATGCTCGAAGCAGCTTTATTTAAAATGGTTTGTAGTACCAACTTAATTAATTGCCGTTATAAATTGACTTTCATATTACGACAGCGATATTAATAAAAATTTAGAAACATTCATATTTGGAAATTTGAAAAGTAATCGTGAACAGAGAAAATAATAAATCTGGATAAATAAGGCGATTATTTTTCTATTTTTATACAAATTAACATTACTATGGCTGTTTTAATAGGTACTTAGGTACCAAAAAATAGTTTTCATGCTTGTAACTAAATCACATTAGAACACTAATGAAAACCAATAAAATAACAGGAGAGCATAAAATTCAATCGCATTATTTCTACTGAAAGCATTATGAACTTTAATCACGCAAAAATTAGATCTATTTTAGAACAACTGGAACTATTGAAGTGCGAAAAAGGTCTTAGCTATAAGTTTTGGTTGCAACTGGAATTAGAAAATTCTTGTGTTACAGTTTGTACTTACTTCCAAAAACTTAATAAATTAAATATTAAGTTTGGTAACCATAGGACAAAGTGGTCCAATATTTTGTCACATCTTTAAAGACACATTTGGTGCATTGGTTAAGAGCGCTACATCACAATGTAAATATTAGGTTTAATAGATGCCTTAACGAATGCATCAAAGGTGTTTTTTGCGGGTTCGATTCCCGCACAGAACAATTGCATATTTTGTTCCAGTTTGGTTTTTATGATTTTTTACATTCTTTTATATTATAATCAATTACTCTATCTGCATAATACATTTAAGTAATAGATCTTGGGTCCAATCCTTTTTTTGGATTTCTATCCGTATTCAAGGCACCGATAACATTAACTTGTACGGTTGCTAATGTATGGAGTGCTATGCGCTACATGCATCGAGTGATGCGCAAAGCGGATGATGTCATTTCACACTATCTGCGGACCGCTGCTTGATAAACTGAATACGTGATACCTGAATACTTTGATATACTGAATACTCGATAAACTGTTTGCTTATGAATGTTGATTGATGATTTACAATTTATTGGATGCTATACGATTTCTTCAATGTTTTATTTGTCACGAGTCGGTAAAAATAATTGAAGCCTCTGTATCATGCAGTTCGAACAAAACGAGAACAAGACTGATATCAATACAATATTTAATCAACAGGTGTGTTGTAGACTGAGGACTCAGAATATTCAATCTAGAACTGTATTGTAGACCAATACCTAACAACATTCGCTCATCAGTTTAAAAACCGTAGTGGATAAAAAGACATGTGAACTGCTGTGGAGGAAATTACAACGAACCGGCAGCAACATTCGCTCATCAGTTTAAAACCGTAGTGGATAAAAATACATATGTGTTATTGGGGCGTTCTGCATAACGCGCTCGAGCGAGAAGCGAGAGCAAGTGATGCAGAACCCCCAATAATACCCTACTTGCGGGATTTAAATAACCTAAGCCGACTTAGGCGATGGGGTGTTATATTTTCTAAGTTCATTTAACGTGCCCGTGAATAAAAGATTCTAGGTGCTTAGTTTTAAGCGCATTTTCTATTGGATGAACATGTTATTTTATCGGAGGCTTTAACTATATTATTCTCTTTTTTTCAGTTGGTCTTTTAAAAGACAGGTCGGGCTTTCAGCACATTTAAAAAGGAGTTTGAATAGCAGGACGCGGTGATGACAAGTGGAACAAAGCTGGGACTGAGAGGCGTCTAAGGACTGAAAAAAGAACTGTTAGCACTGAGCATCAAATACATGTAATATTAGTAACTGTTAGTATTCCGGTGGCGCGATGTTTTCGGTGGAAAAGTCTTGATGAGGCTGGCACAGGTAAAGCTTATCCAACAAAAAAAAACAGCTTAGAAATACGACTACATTTATTTATCTGTTTCCGGAATCACAAGAGTAAAAATTTTCTTATTTTCAAAATTGGTAATTTTATAACGACACGACTCAGTTTACCGTCACAGAATTCATTGAGTTCTACAATGTTTTATGTTAGAAATAATTAGGGTAAAAATTAAAAAAAAATATATATATACCACTTACCAAACGTTGTTTTGGTTGCAATGTAGAAAAAGCTTAAAAAAGAGATGAATATTTAATTAAAGACCAATAAAAATATTTATTAAAGACTAAATGCACATTGGTAATCAAAACCGGTCCTAAACCCTCGAACACCGTAATTTAGATATATCTTTAAGTAATGAAGACTGTCCTAAACTCCAAACTACCAGTAATAAGCACCTTGGAGTCGTCAAAATGGTCTTAAATCCCCAATCAGTTATTTAGTGGCAGTTACCGTGCTATCCAAGCAACTTTGGTAATATCTAGTATTCAAGTACCCGTCTAGCAGGAGGTACTACGTCATAAAAGTGACGTCATTAATCCGCTGCAGGCGATCGAAATAGTGTTCATATTGGCGATAATATTGAGCCGTTTTGTTATTGTCAGATATACGAACATTTTGTCATGAAATCTCTGAGTAGGTTAGGTTCTCTCGAGTAAATACTTAATACGTTATACCTATCTGCCCACACAACCATTAATTACCATGTACTAGGACTTCAGATTAAATAAAAAACCAAGACAAAACGTTACGAAAACTAAAATGAAGCATACTTAAAAGTACGCCTCGGTCTGTGCATACACGCTCATACGCACACATTTACATCAAACTACAATAATACTACGCTCAACAAAAGCACACATGTTCACGAAACCAACTTCACTTCTCTGTTCGCAGAGTTCCCTCTTAACTTTTT
Organism: Xestia c-nigrum; assembly: GCA_916618015.1. Taxonomy (NCBI): domain Eukaryota; kingdom Metazoa; phylum Arthropoda; class Insecta; order Lepidoptera; family Noctuidae; genus Xestia; species Xestia c-nigrum. The sequence continues at coordinate 1,855,232 of OU745245.1, read as the reverse complement.
TATTTGGTCTGAGACTAGGACATTAGTTTCCTTCACAATTTCGAGAGTGGTGGAGATGAAATTAATTATCACAAAGTTAAGTTCTAGCTTAAGGGGCCGGCGGAGCTTGCGTTTTTCATACAAACGTAATACCAAAATAATATGAAAATCAAACATATTCATAAGGTAGTGTGTATATATTTCGATTGTATTATAGAATATCTATGTTTCCAAATAAATATTTTGAAAGTACAATGATGTAAAGACGAGATATGAGGAATTTAAAATTTCTATAGAAATTTTTTCACATAACTCTTATTTACATCAGTGTACATTCAAAATATGTGTTTGGAAACCTGTAATCCAATCAAAATAAATACCCACTACCTTGAATATGTTTGATTTACAAATTATTTTGGTATTACGTTTGTATGAAAAACGCATGCTCCGCAGGCCTCTTCAGTTCGAGTCAACAAAGTTGCCGGGAAAAACAAACAAGTTTCGTTTCTACAATTTTCACCAATAGTCTCAGTATGTAGATCAGGTGCTAAGGTTCGTATCATCTATTATTCCTCGACATCTATTCGAAAATACTGAGAAAACATGAACACTACAAAAGAAAAGAATTAATATATTCTGGAACTTGTGCGAATTTCGTCGGAGTATTTACGTGTATTCGAAAAGTCGTTTATTTGAATCTTTACGCCAGACGCAGTGCGTTCGAACATCAATCGTCGGTTTGTCTGTCATGTCACGTCCTCAGAAACTGCGAGGGTGTCAACATGTTTGTTGGCCTGAAAGACATGCTTTGTCACGTGCAAGTAGTTTGTATACTAGTTGTGTTACATGAGTTTGCTTGCTGTTTGTGTAGAATTCGTTTGAGAAGAGTTTAGCTTGTCTTCACGAACTTGAACTCTGAGATAAGAAGTAGATCAAGAGACTGCTGGCAGATGTTTCTTAGAGATAAGTAGCAAAATGTAAATACTGATATTCAGCTGTATCTGGTTAGATTGGAAGCCGACCCAACATCGTTGGGAAAAGGCTAGGCAGATGATGAGTAGCAAAATGTAAGACAAAAAATCTCAATTAACAACTAACCAGATGAAACAGAAAATAGAAAATCATTTACAACAAATGTTACCTAAACTTTTCAAAAGGTAAAAATAAATAAATAAATAAATATCGCTGGACATTACACACAGCGCCATCTAGAGCCACACTAAGCAAGCCTTGTGTCTTGGTCACCAGACAGTTGTTACTTTTTTTTTTTTTTTGTTTGTAAATACATACTTATTATACATAGAAACATCCATGACTCGGAAACGAATGTCCATGCTCATCACTCAAACATTTGCTCCTACCGGGATTAAGGGCCGGGACCATAAGAACGTAAGGCAGCTTCACTACCGTTGCGCCATTCGGGTCGTCAAAAAGAAGCTAGCAAGCAGCACCTTTGTGCTCTTTTAGGTTAATATATTGTCCTTTTAAGTATTTTGTGTGTACATGAATGAATGAATAAATAAATAAGGTCGGATAGATCAAAATCGTGAAGTAACTTGAAAAATTATTTTTTTGCGCCATTAATAAAACAATAAGATATAGAAGAATGTCTTGGTATAGGTTAGCTATGCTTTTACAACTTTGTAGAATGCTAAATCGCACACAGGGTCCTATTTAGTTGCTCACAGTAATATTAAGGCGGAGGTTTCTTGAAAACGGTCCAAAAGGCGGTGTATCTCTAAAACTGTAAATAATTTCGTCAAATAAAAAAAACTTTATATTTTGAAGTCCTTTTTGCATACACTGATGGAACTCAAAACATAATTTGACAAACTTTAATGCACCAAAAAAATCTTCAAACATACCTATTAATTTTCTTTCAAACCAGTTTAGCCATTAATTGACAATGATAATTATATTTAAAAATATAACATCAAATTTCAAATGCTTAACTACATCTAGTGATGGATTATTTATTATTAAATAGTTAAGTTCTCATTTTAAATCGATCGAAAAGACTCATTTCGCACTATTCGGCCCGCAGTGACTGAAGTAATAACCACTTTGTGTAGTGCAAGCTAATTAGAACTTTATTCTTACAGTATTTCAAACGAAGTTTGAACCACCACAAATAGAGTTGCTTATTTAGCTGATGTCGTCGCCTTAAGCAGTAGTTCACTTACTGTTGACTGACAGAATCAGATATTAATTTCACAAAGAATAAAGTTTTCAGCGTATTTTGTCGGTACCCAACGCGCGTTACGTAATGAAGTGTACAAAATGCTATTGTTTTAATTTCATAGTTAATTAACTAGTCCTGTTTCTCTTTGAAGCGTTTTCCTAGCCTATTGTCAAGCTGTATTTTTAGTCTAAGAAAAACTATTGGAGTTTCTTGAAAAGTAGGCTCGTAAATCCGTACTACTTAAGGCGCGGGACAAATACAAGAGGCGTCGGGCGGAGGCGAGGCGTCGGGCGGAGGCAATATTTTTTTTAATATTTCATACAAAATGTATGGAAGATGTGACGTGACTCGTGAGCCATATTGAGACGGCAGCGTGACGAGGGCGCGGTGCGGGCTTCCGCCGCTTCTCCGCCCTCGGTGCACCCGCAGTTAGCAGTGGCATGCACAGGGAGAGAACAAGACGGCAAAAATGCATGACAATATAGTCTTTAACCCTGAGTATGCCGGAACGTAGATCTACACAAGACACAATGGCTTTTTAATTGTGTCTATAATTACGGCATACAAGAAGTTAAAGACCAGAATGCACCCGCGCCTCGCCTTTTCGACACCGTTGCCGCGCCTCTTCTGCGCTGCGCTTCTGCCCGATGCCTCGGATCTTGTATTCGTGACAAATAATTAAAGTTAGACCCCTGTTTTTTACTAATTACTTACGGACGTAAAATAAACTTTCATCTGAAGTCAAATACAGAATTTTAACAACCTGACCACGAAGCCGTCAACCAAGTATTCTGTACACCAAACTTGTTAGATTACGCAAAAATTATTGCCGAGAAAAAACTCTGATTTTGGGGTGAAAAATCGTCATCATGAATAAAATGGTACCGGGGTCGTGGAGGTGTTTAACGGACGTTTTGTCGACGGAGCCCCGCTTCGCGGGGCCCCTATTTCCGAGTGCAGGGTTTAAAGGAACCTAACTAACCTAACGGGGGGGTGCCCCAAGTCCCGATTATGGGGGCAGAGATACTTCCGTATGTTCATTTCACAATAATTCGAGACTTTACAATATCGCTAAAGATATTACAATATAACGTATTTGACAATTTTACGGTGACATATATAACGTTAATAATAATTCGCACTACACCAAGAGCTGTGAAAATAAAACGCTCAAGTGTGAAAATTACAAATTAATGAAAAACCCGGAATATTTGACTACGACAATGTCAAATTTCAGAATCGCCTCTCTTTACATGAGTCTGTCATTGATTGAACGATAATGGTAATAATGGTCAAAGAGCTTACCCTAATGTTCACGCTTAACACACCAATTGTGACCACAGGATGTTGTTATCAGGGACCACCACAACCACAACCCTTCGCAAGAAATGGGCCGCGTTTTCCTTATGGGGATCGTGTCATAAGCTTTTACACCGATAGCCGTACTTAGTTCATCTTTCAACTCAAAAGTTCTCCTGAAAATATAAAAACATTCCGATAAAATATTCAAGAGGATTTTAGTCAACAACAATTATTGGTATTTCGGAATTAAAAGGACGAAAAGAAATCAATGTAGGTAGACGTATTAAACGTGTCACCTTTTAATGACAGTGGTGTGATATGTTATTCCCCACAGAACAGATAAAAGAGGCTAGAAAGGAAAAGATAGTTCCTGATTTGTATTACAACGCGAGCCACCGCTTGTCTCCCATTCTTAAACTCCACTACAAGCAAGAGACCCATACGTATGTGCATTACGCACACAAATAAACTACTCACACGTCGTAGTTTGCTAGTGATTGTCACACTAACGCAAGAACTGTGCTTGACGTGCACTCACACATACAAGTAACGATGACCAATGAGCAATCGATGGACAATATGAGCATTCACTTATATGAGCAGCGTGCTTGCCCCCCCACCCCCACAATTCCTTTCTGACCTCTTTTATCTGTTCTGTGTTATTCTGGTAATTATAATAGTTAAGTAGTAAGTTCGTAGGCAAAGTTACTCAACATAGAATTTCCTTGACTTTACACCGACATTTCCACACATATAAAACTTTCTCCAACGACCAAACACTACCCTCTTACTTAGTACCCCTATCAGGCCAGTAACTAAGGCCAATGTTTGCAATCACTTCGTAACGTACAGAGCAGATACCATTAGGACTAATTCGCCTATACAACGCTCATTGTTCTGCAAGTAATCCTTAGTCTAAATAACACCCCAAACAACTAAAACTAGACTTTATTTCACTGCTCCAAGGTTGATTGTACATTGGCGGTTGTGTTCTATATAGTACTGATCACGCCACCCGTTTAGTATCTTAATTGGAGTGAGAGATAGGTGTAACGGAACGTGTAATGCTAGCAATGTGTTTAGGATAAGTGACGACATTACGTGTGCAGGTTACGTCCCGTTTTACGTAAGGATTATAGCTAATCAGCTGATTATGGACTTCTAACGGGTGATGGGAATTGGGAGGTCCAGTCACAAAGTACCTCACTTTGGGTAAGAATGAGCCAGGTTTCTGAAGCTGATGGTTGCCTAATTATTATGAGAAGGACCAAGTATAGATACTTGGTCTAGTTAAGACGTTGGTTTGGCTTTAAGATTCGTAAGCATACGGGTACATACACACACACAACATTATTATCTCTTTTGTTTTCTGTACAGTTTTAAGTTTCTTTATTTACTTTTTATTGTTTAGTTTTAAGTTTTTACTTTATTTAATTCCTATTTTTGTTATGTTGTGTTCACTTGCGGCATAAGCCAAATAAATATCTTTTCTTTCTTTACATATAAGACATAATATATATGTATAGGATTGGTTTTTGGTTTTCATTTGCATTGCAACTGCGTTCAAAATAATTCACAGCATACCCCGAAAAACACGAGTACCTTCTGTAGCTGTTGAAAGAATGAAACTAGAGAAACCTCTCAGACCTGTCAAATCATTTTGGAGATAGCACAAGAAGAACTATGATTTAAATTGATAATGTTAGCGATCAACAAACACATTACTTAGCGATTACTTGTACGATCGGGCTGTAAAACTTAGTCTACCGTAATAAAAAATAATCATACAATATCTCAACAAAATTAAGAGATAAAATAAATTACGTAGGTGGTAAAACACCTGCTTGCCCAATAATTTCATCACCCATTAAAAACCTTAATAAATCAATGATTTAAAAATAATACACCACCTCGCCATATCGAAACCCTTCAATCTGTCGACGAATTGGGCTGGCAGTCCACTTTAATCTCCGGAATCCCGGCGTACCGGGATCCCGGGAACTGGGCTAATTGAACGTCTCCTTTATCGAGCTATTGTGAAAGTAATTGGAAATGTCAAAGCGGGAATAAGCAGCAATATGATGCTTATTCCTTGTTTAGATATTACAGTGGACCAGAGCAGACATATTGTGACAAGAATGTGATTATAATACGTAAATAAGCAGTTTTTGCAAAGAAATAAGGGATGTTTTCTATATCTAATGGTATTCGTTTACTTGGGACTTGCTTGACTGGAATTTATTTGAGTTGGTTGTTAAGGCAACTTAGTAGTCTGAAGTATTTTTTTACTTCTCAGTTACCTTAATGAAGTCAGCCATGGGACGAGTGGTGTAGGATTTTTATCCCAGTAGTGCGATATTGTATAGCAATTACCGAACGCCACGTGGGCGAAACCACAGTCAATAGCTAGTGCTACGTAAAGGGTGTAAAAACCCTCTTAATGAAGCCAAAGTGCACCTGTTTTCCCAGTCATTTCGATCATTATTTTGTTCTGCACTGTACCTGGCGACCTTCTAGTTACGGAGATATTGGGGGTCAAAATTCTAACTTTTTGACCAGAAAAATTCGCGTCCCAGCAAACTTTTTTGTATAAAGTTTACTTTGATATACAGAATGCTTGGTTGATCAGTTTGACTCTGTATAGAAAAAACATTGGTGAAAAAAACATGATTGGATTACCGCTACATTCAATCAACAGCTTTCAAAAGCTCGGGCATCAAAAAATGTAGCCAATCATTGAAAAATCGTTCTATCTGAAGCGTCCAATGAAAAGTCCTCGGACCCGTCACGTAATAACAGAGGAAATAGTCGAGAGGTAATTGAAAGGAAGCATGGAAGGTATTCCGAGAATTTCTGCGAGACCCGGAAGCTTCCATTATGATAGTTGACGCCTCCACGGGGCTGGCTAAGGTGCCTCGAGCAGTATTTATGTTCAAGGAAAATACTTGCGCGGAAAATGATACTTTTCCAGAAGTTCAGTATTGTGTTATGTGTTGAGTTGCTCGTGGCTAAATAATAAGAGCCTGTCCGATCTTTAGGTTAAGCCGTGCTTGCCTAGGTTGGCCTGTGGATGGGTGACCACCCTTACATTCCGAGTTTCCTCCGTGCCTCGGAAAGCACGTTAAGCAGTTGGTCCCGGCTATCATTTGTCCATCTTTGGCTGTCGTTACATGCAGTCAGTGGCCCAAAAAGTCTGTGAACCAGTCTTACCAAGTTATATCGTATTACCCAGTTTTAACTGGGTTTTGGTGGTCAGATAGGCAGTCGCTTCATGTAAGATACTGGTATTCAGCTGCATCCGGTAAGACTGGAAGCCGACCCCAACATAATTGGGAAAAAGCTAAACAAATGATAATGTTGCAGTATTGTGTAATAATGTTGTCATTTTGAGTATGAAATCTTCTTAGAGAAAAATAATGACACCTTAAAGATATTGAGAACAATTTATATTTGAAAGAAGAAGAAAGAAAATACATACACATTTATTTGGCACACGCCACAAAAAAACAAACAAAACATGAACCCTGAAAACATAACACTACATTTCTTATCCAACTTTCCTCTCGCAGGTCTGCTGGAAGAGATTTCTTATGAAATAAGCAGTATATATAATACCTTTGTGCTCTACTATCGTTAATGTAATGTCCTATGAAGTATTTTGTGTGTACATAAATAAATAAATAAATAAATAACACTCCTTTTTTGGGCAGTCGTGTAATAAACCAAAAAATAATAATAACTAAACAAAAAGAAAAAAAACAGTGTGACACTGTGCCTCACGGCTGCTAAAAGGCCCAGTTCAACAAAATGCCGGACAACTAGTGCCCGACGTTGGTTTTCAACTGGACCTGGATTAGTGACGTCCATTCTCCCCTTTTAGACGTCCCAGCATATAAATATTACCACAGTACTGCTTACTGTACTACAGTAAACAAAATTCAAAGCCTTCAAAAGGAAAATAAATAAATGTCCATATGTGGTGAACGAAAACAGCAAACATTCATTGAAATATAATTTTTATTTAATAAAGCCAATTATTTCGTTAAAAGAAACCTCTTCTTATCTTCAGTGCCCTCTAGGAAACTTATTGGCCCTACGAGGCAGAAACAATCGTCCTAGCTACTGTGACTTACCAACCAATGTCACAAATTCGTCCAACAAATGTCCACCCTGACAGTTTCCAAGCATCAATGTCAAGCCTACTGCACTCTGAAACAACTTGAGCAACGAGAATCAAGACCCCCTTCAGTTTATAACGTACAAAGGTGAGAGGAATTCCATTTGACGTACTAGCACTCACTCCGCGCGTGACAGGAATTCTCTAGCTGTCTGGAATTTGAAGCTACTGCTAGTGTCAAAAGGCAGGCTGTGCAGTAGGTGCTAAATTAAGGTATAAAGGGATGTTGGTGCAGTTAGCGAGACAGTGTGTGACATGGCCTGTGTACTTGAAACTTGATCTCACTGTAATGAACAGATCAGAAATCTCAAAGCTTTAAGTTTTGGACCTAACTTCAAGTCCTTAATAGTCAATGATTCAGCTCCGGCCCATCTCGTAATTTTCTCATTTTGACAACTAAACAAAACAGCATCAGCACAAAAGTCCAATTTCGTAACTATTTTGACATACCTTTCTGCATTATAAATCCAAAGTTAATTGTCACTATTTCTGGTTTACAATACCTACATCTTAGATCAGTCTTGAAAACACTTAGGCCTGAATTTCTGTTACGCTGATTTCGGTCGCGTACGTAGGCTACAAATGATATACTAGCAACGTACGCGCCGCTGATGTCATCGTCGCAGTATGGTGCTTTGCTATTTAGAACACAATGTATAGTTGTATACTCGTACGCGCGACCGACGTACGCAGCAGACGCCGACGTCAGCGTAGGAGGAATTCAGGTCTTAGCTTATTCAGTACATTATAGAAAAATGAATGGATTATCTGAAAAGAGTACCGTTATTACTTCTTCATCAATTCCCAGTTAATTTTCCGGTGATTTTGCTGCCTTTAATACAACTTATTAACAACGCCCATTCGATTTCAATCCATTGCGTCTTTCCAATAACCTTTTTGATGACTTTCGTTAATGAAGCCATAGTCAGTGTTCAATGGACCGTGCGTAACAACTTTGTCCTTCTTCCCTTAGTGAACAGCCGATGTAATGTGTTTGGCCGTTAATAAAAAATAAGTGGGCATTCGGTGCATTACCTACGCATAAAACTTTATATTTTTGTGGGTTTATTTACTAGAATAATGGTGTGGTATGAGATTAGGTGAGCTATTGGTTAACGTTTGACTAAACTGAACTTTAAGGATACAAAGGTATAACAGTTATTTACTTGACTCTTTTACTTGAACCTTTTTCCTAAACTGAACTCAGTTCTATGCTGGAAATAGCATCACCTTTAGGAATAGGCTTGTGTACTTAAAAAACTAATTCATCCATGAGTTAGAATATCAAAAGATATATGACCCGCATTTTTTCTTTTGTTCCGTAAACCAAAATTGACAAAGATGCGACACTTTTAAAAGTCTTAATACGTCACGCAGTGGCATAACTTTTAGTGCGTTCTGACGACACGACTCCCAACTTTTGATGCATTTTATCTTTTTTAGTAATCATAAATTTGAAAAAAAAAAACGTGTCCATCGTTTTCTAATACTCTAACCAATGGACTAAATAGATTTGCAATTTATATTTGGTGGGAACTAGCTTATTAGTTAATTTCTCTGACAGCAGCAATAAAAAAAAACATACCTATTGTTTTAAGATTGGGGATAAAGGGTGTAAAACACCTCTTCACGAAGCCGAAAGGCACTTGTTTTCCCCATCATTGCGAGCATTTTTTTGTTCTACACCATACCTGGGAACCTTCTAGTTACGGACAAATGGGGGATCAAAGTTACAACGTTTTGACAACTTTTTTTTTTTATACAAGTTTATTTTGTAAGATTTTGAACACCTTTTAACACCTCCACGACCCCCGTATTATTCAATCCATTCACCAGCACAATGTTTTAAGTGTGTTACATTGAGTTCTACCACAAAACATGATTTATAACCTCAAAAAAAGAAGTTGTTTCCCAACAATAATTTTTGCGTAAAGTTACTTAGTTTGATGTACATAATGCTTGGTTCACGGCTTTGAGATGAGGTGGTTTACACCCTGTATATTACCGTTATTTGACTTATCAGTGGCAGCTGCCGAATTACCGAACAGCAACCATAAAGTTACGAAAATAAAGATCATAGTCATTATGACAGTGATACCCAATAAGAAGTACACTAGTACGGTCAAACAAGCCATCTGGTTTACATCTTACAATGTGATTTGTGGGTTAAACTGTAAATAGCTTGTTCGACGTTCATTTAATTACTAAGGGAAGCTGATAGGAATCGAGTTGTACAAAACCATCGCTACCTACTGTAGGGTTTTCAAAAACTATTTTCTTTCAAATGTGTTAGATATTTCACTGAAAATGTGTCATGAACCTGTTGCTAATATGTGGTTTGAAATCTTAATTGTCAGAGTCAGTTACAATTAGGTGGTTCAGCCGTCAGATTTTGTGATTGTGTCACGTTGGAAACACTTGCTCCAATTACTTTAAGTTACTTTTTGATTAACCTGCAGGAAGACATTACATTTTGAGCAAAGTGTACAAAAGTAATAATTTATGAAGCACCCACATGATTGTCATAAGTTAATGACAGTGAGGTTTACCTTGTAGTTCACTGAGAAAAATTGATTTCTGGCTTGAGGTGTATTCCGCCTTTGACGGCTAAATTGTAATGTCGCGAGGCGATTTTGTAACGCTTACGGTTATTTTGGCTTAGCTAGGCGTTTCCGTTAAAATGGTACGTCTTTTATGATAAACACTAACCGACAAAAATGTCTTACCGTAAGGCAGTGTTGGAATTTAACTTTATACTGTTAATACAGCAGTAATGGACTCCAAAAAACGCTTTAAATTTACGACGTCGAATATGTGGTGAATATCACCGTAATTATGGCAATATTTAACTTAAATTAAGGCGATATGTACTTCAATAAAAACTAAACAAACGTAAACATAAGTCATAAACAAACTTTCGAAAGCGTCATAAATAATCTTTAGCAGGGCAATATTCACCTTATAATAAGGCGGAATATACTTCGGTCACAACAATTTAAACGTAAACATAAAGTTTTTCAGCGACGTATGTATTCGGCATTATAAACGTATAATGTGGCTACATTTGCCCTATCATAAGGCGAAATGTGCTTAGATTACGACGAATCAAATGGTAACCTTAGGTTATATAACGACGTACATATACGGCACACATAAACGTAAATATAGCAATATTCACCTTATCATAAGGCAAAACATGGTCTAGTTACGGCTGATTGAACGGTAACATTACGTCATATAACGACGTACATATTTGGTCAAAGCAACCGTATATTTGGTAATATTTGTCTTATCATAAGGCGAAATATGCTTAAATTACGACGAATCAAATGGTAACCTTAGGTTATATAACGACGTACATATGCGGCACACATAAACGTAAACATGGCAATATTCACCTTATCATAAGGCAAAACATGGTCAAGTTACGACTGATTGAACGGTAACATTACGTCATATAACGACGTACATATTTGGTCAATGCAACCATAAATTTGGCAATATTTGTCTTATCATAAGGCGAAATATGCTTAGATCACGACGAATCAAATGGTAACCTTAGGTTATATAACGATGTACATATACGGCACATATAAACGTAAGTATGGCAATATTCACCTTATACTAAGGTAAAACACGGTCAAGTTACGACTGATTGAACGGTAACATTTCTTCATATAACGACGTACATATTTGGTCAATGCAACCGTAAATTAGGCAACATTTGTCTTATCATAAGGCGAAATATGCTTAGATCACGACGAATCAAATGGTAACCTTAGTGAATTGCATAAATGTACTTAGAATAAGTAGAGCCTTATGTTAGGGTAGTCAGTAATCAACGCTTGTATTGAACAGACGTGTTTGATTCTACCTGCATACTTCATGGCGACCCTGCCACACACGTTTCGGGAACTGCGCTGGCAAGTTATCCGTAAACGGGCGCAAAGTGCAAAAGCGGCGGATTCTTGTGTGCCTTGGTGCACCAAGATACAATGTAAAACAATAGGAATATTATAAGCACGAGTGAAAATTGGAAAAAGTTATTCGAAGACTGAGGATAAGGAGGTTATCATCGCCCAAAATGCTCCAGGAGGCAAAACAGCGCCAGTGAAATAGCAAGAAAATCACATAAAACTAAATAACATTTTGATGACGACCTTTTTGGTGCTATTGCTTATTGTGATTCTTGCAATAATTAAAAGAAAATCATACAAAAGCATAACAAATGGATAGACGAGCAAGTGGATTCTGCATTTATAAGAAGGATGAGGCAGCGTCTATCCGGAAGGAGAGTCCAAGCTGAAGCAAGATGTTTAGGCGCATACTCGTACAATTCAATCCGAGAGAAGATTTGTGAGTGCATAAGTGGAAAAAAGTGAAGAAACCGAAGTTGTGAAGTGAAGTGCTTTACGCTTAAGAGTATTGACAATCTTCGATTTAAAAGTATGTAGTAATATTAAGTTCTAACGCAATCCAGGCAGCCAAGGACGAGTCCCCACCATCATCGTCTTCTGCCAGGCCTGCTGAGGTTATGGAGGTAAATAAAAAGTACGTACTTCCAAAAACTGGGTATCATTTATTTAAGGTATTTTTTAGTACTTTTTGCTGCACATATTAACAGTAAACAGACTTTTTTTTTGGTTATGATAATGGATTTGCATAATATTACATGACTGGCACTAGTATAGTAAACATTGTGTAAAAAAGAGTATTTTAGCGTACTCTATTTTTGTTATAGATTATATGTAGAGTACGCCTACTTGATATAGAGTACAATAGGTACTCTATTTTAGAGTACGGTTGGCAACCCTAATCATAACCTACCCTTCACATTAAATTTAAATCAAATAATTAATAAAATAAGTACAATAATTTTTTTTTTTAATTTAATTAAATTTAATCTTACCAATGACTACTTGTTGATATAAAAGTCTGATTACTCGTAAGTTTACTCTAAGTTAGACCTCTGTTTAAGTTTAAGATTGATATAAGTTCATTTACCTATAGGTACAGTAAACGGAATGAAAAGGTTCGTCACCTTTTTTTTTTTTTTTAAGGATGGGAAATCATCAAATGACCCCCCCCCCCCCCCACTCTGGGCGGAGCGGGAGGGAATGTCAGACTCTTACTGACTAAAAACCATCCATGTTCCTTCCTCGCCTTTACGTTCCGGGGCCGCGGTATCTCTTTCGAACAGGCCCGCAACCCCGGACAGGCCCGCAACCCCGGACAGGCCCGCAACCCCGGAAGGTTCGTCACCTTAAAGTCGGTTTTTGCTTTGACATTTTGACAAGATAAACAGTCAAACAACTTTGACCTGAATAATTTTGAAGTTTGATTACGAATAGTTAAAACATTATTTTCTCTTATCTCAGTGTATTCTGTCTATTCAGTTTCAAAAGGCATGTATCGTCATGAGCACATGCTCGTTACGTTGAACAAATCAAGTTGAAAACTGACGGAACTTTTTGGTTCCGTCAAACCTATTACTTACAATGTAAAATATTGAAAATTTGTATACTAAGAACGGTCGACCAAACTATTTAGTTTACATTTGAACATGCAAGTTACATTGTAAAATGTAAACCAAAAAGCTTGGTGAGCGTACCTATATTTTTTATCTTGTTTTAAGTATCTAAATATAGTAATGTATCTTAATTGATTTTCTATTTTCTAATACAGATTTTTTCGATTTTTTTTTAATGGTTTTATTGCAATGCATTCATCATTCCTATAAGATACAGACGCCATCGGCTTATTATTAGGTTGAGGTTGTAATGTTGTGTTGAGGAGGTACTAATCTATTTAGTATGTTTCTTTAGTAAACAGTTATTATTGAAGTGTTTTATACATTTTCGTTCTGTTGATTGCAGAAGCTTACAAAGACTGGGAGAACAGCTTTCTGAGAACAGCAGGTTACACTGTTCACTGAAGGCACGGTTGGCTGATCTACTATCATGAAGTTCATGTGAAGGATATTAGCTCGCGCTACCTTAGAGTGAATGCGCACTTTGAGCGGCCCAATGCCCTTAATATGAACTAATAAATGATAGTAAAGCAAGTCAATCATGCCTTTAGGGAAAATCGTTACCAGCCGTTAGAAGGCTTTTTTTCCGGTCTTCATAAAACATTTCTGCTCGAAAAGAAAGCATAAATTACCTTACGATACGGCTTACCTAATCGTATGGAACATTCTAAGACAACTTACTAGAAGGTGAAAACGACTTAGTAAACGTTGAAAACGCTTAGTGGATAGGTTAAACCACAGTAAGGAAAGACATAAAACGCCTTAAAAGAAGTCGATTACGATTTAGTAAACGTTGAAAACGCTTAGTAGGCAGGTTAAACCCACAGTAAGTAAAGACGTAAAACACCTTACTTAAAGTGAATTACGACTTATGAAAACATCAATAGCGCTTAGTGCACAGGTTAAACCCCAGTAAGAAAAGACGTAAAACGCCTAACTAAAAGTCAATTATTACTTTAAAAAACATTAAAAGCGCTTATTAGACAGGTTAAACCACGGTAAAGAAAGACTTAAGATGCCTTAATAAAAGTCGATTACGACTTAGGAAACGTTAAAAATGCTCAGTGAACAGGTTAAAATACAGTAAGGTAAGACGTTAGACGCCATACTAGAAGTCGATAAACGTTAAAAGCGCTTAGTGGACAGGTTAAACCACTGTAAGGAAAGACGTAAAACGCCTTACTAGAAGTCAATTGGGACAGTGATACGTCGGAAAGTTTTGTGTGTATGACCCGAGCACGTCCCTTTACCGTTTATATCGCCTTACCGGAAGTTAAATGTCATCGTCAATCAGACGATTCTATCTGACTTACCACGTTTATAGCTTTTGAATTAAGGCTTATCTGTTAATAATACGTCGAAAATACACATTAAAGAGTATATTGCTGCTTATTTTTTGCGCCTTACGCTTAAGGCGTAAAACGCCTCCAACCTAGGAAGGCGTTTTTGGTCGGTTGACTTTTGGTCGTTTTTTCGCCTTCATTACGAATAAATCCGCCCTCGTTACGAAACATTCGGCTTTACATTTTTCTCAGTGTTCCTCAAGTTGTTAATAAAAAGTGACGTAATTTTCAAAACCGAATCTGTAGTACCGAACATCACTCGGGCCTAATTCTGCTATTTTAATAAATTCGTCACTCCAACACGATTCCATTCTCATCCCATTGTCATTTTGCTTATATTTCGTAATCTGCTAAATTCATAATGGTTGGTCGATGGTCTCGTAATAAAATTGTGTTTTAATGGCATTTTCATTCGTACAAATGGTTTTCGAAATTTACTACTAAATGCGAACCTTTATACATGCCAGATTTCATGTACGAGATTAATATTCTATGACATTTCTTTCAATGGGGTCATAGTGGTTGTTCATTGAGAAGTCATAATGACGCCATTATATTAGTAAATTACGAAACTTTTCAAAACTTGACAGAACTTGATCATTATGACTTCAATGATCGCCTATTCTGACACTATCGTAATAGCAGAATCGAGGCCCAGACATCCAAACTACAAACTATACCTCTTTATAATTAGTATAGATGAAGTTGATATTCGTTAAGGTAAGTGTAATCAATCAATCAATCAATCATCATCATCTGCCGAGCACACAAATTTGTTGTTCCTGCAACGAGGCTCAAAAAAATAGGGGGTACGTTCAGATGCCAATGTATACGTTTTTACAATAAACTTCCGAGCCATATTCAAGCACTAAGCCTGAATAAATTCAAATCGTTTATAAAACAGAAGCTATGCCTGAAAGCTTTATATCATGTCAATCACTATCTCGAAGATAAAAAGGCTTGGGATTAAACTGCTCCAATTAAATTTGCTCTCTGAATGTTGAAATTTCGGACTTCGCTGGTTTATTGTTGATTCCTTTATTTTATACACTGTGACATTGAATGATTTGACATGAATACTTAGTTCAGTATTTTATTATTTTTTACGTTCTTTTTATTTTTTATTTTATTTTATGTGTGTGTATTTGACATGAATATTTACTTGTGACTGACATTTAATGAATTGACATGAATACTTACTTCAGTATTTTATTATTTTTTACTTTTTTTTTGTTTGTGTATGTGTGTATTTGACATATCGTATTTTTTTGACATTCGTTTTTGTAAATTATTATTTATTTTATTTAATAATTGTGAATGTGAGGACCATGTCGGTCTCATTTTGTTTTTTTGCCCACGACTGTCTGGCAGTTTGAGTTCTATAAGCGACCTACCCAAATGTCCTTTCTTTGGTATTGTTCGTCGTTTCGTTGAGCTCCTTGAGTTATAAGTCGAGCTACACGATAACTGACAAATGCTTGCACTGACTGGACATGTCCACTCAAATCTGTGTGGTTCTTTCTTCAAAAGACCATCTCAGACACTAATCTGCATAGTCCTCATGTGAATTAAGCAAGATTGTCTGGACTTCAAAAGAGACTATGACCTCTGAGTTTGTTTCGGCGGTTTCTTCTCAGAGTAGTCATATACAAAACACCGGCCCCATCTAGTTTAAAAAAAAAATGACGTGTAAAAGTGTTTGAGAAAACCTACTTGCTGAATAAATATCATTTATCATTTATCACGTTCCCAAGTATGATGGGGTCTGCTTCCAGTCTAACCAGATGCAGCTGAATACCATGGAGCGACTGCCTATCCAGATAGGCGGTCAGCCGCCACAACCCAAATAGTAATGGGTAATACGATACCTTGGTAAGACTGGTTGTCAGACTTTCTGGGACTACCTGTAACGACTATCAAATATCTACAAATGCCAGCCGGGACCAATAGCTTAACGTGCTTTCCGAGGCACGGAGGAAACTCTGTATGTAAGGGTGGTCGTCCGTTCACAGACCAACCTAGGCAAGCACGGCTTAACCTAAAGATTGAACCGAGACGCTGTTATTATTTATCAATCAATCAACTTTAAATAAGAAAACAAGAAAGTCTTCAGGTACTCCTGAAACGCCTACACAGACATCCATGACCGCAACATGTCGAGAAGCATTAATTAAGATTAGCAATTTAGGTATATTTATCTTTCATTACGTCATTAGGGAGCACAAACACAGACGACCTTTAATCTAAAAAGTTTACTTTTTATTAACGCGGCCTTTGAGTGGCTATTCTAATTATTTCAGCCATTTCCAAGTATTTGATTCGTTCGATCAACGAGATGGACAATTCTGTACAATTTATAAGATTTTGCCAAAAAATAACTAATAAGGCCTATGTAATCGATACTATTATAAATCTATACTAACATTACAAAGAGGAAATATTTGTGTATCTGTATGCAAATAAATAAACTTAAAAACTACTGGACCGATTTGAAAAAGCTTTCAGCAATGGATAGCTACATTATCAGGGAGTAACAAAGGCTTTATTTTATTCCCGTACTCCCACGGGAATGGGACCTACGCGGATGTAACCGCGTTACCTTTAAGTAACTAATCAATAAATGTTGTTAACAGATTCCTTAAGAAGTCTGTTAACAACATTTTGTTTTTATTTATATTTATTTATCTCATCTGAAAATCATAAAGTAGTAATACTTATCTTATGCCAAACTAGTTTCTCTTCTTTCTCAAAATACTGAAAACCCTTTATTCTATGAACAATTTTTGAAATAAGGTGAGTTCATGTTGATTATTTTGGTCTGAGCAGAATTGTGAAAAAGAAACGTAAGTAAACAATCTTATCGACTCACACTTAAAGATAATAGAAAAGGAGATGTAAAACGATGGGCCTAAATGTAATAAGTTGAGACATGGTCTAAAAAGTTACTCATATTTTTCTATTTCAAAACATAAAAAAATTAGCTCATTTCTGACGAGGAGAAAAATGAGATTAATAGATACTTTTCATAACAATACCGATTGAATTAATCGCTTATAGAATTACAAAAAGAAAAGCTTTGCACAACCATAATTCACTCAAAGTATTTAAATGCGCTTGAATATTTGTTTATCTACTTTCACGTCATAAAAATCTAAAGATATATAACTCAAAGGTGACTGACTGACTGACTGACTGACATAGTGATCTATCAACGCACAGCCCAAACCACTGGACGGATCAGGCTGAAATTTGGCATGCAGGTAGATGTTAAGACGTGGGCATCCGCTAAGAAAGGATTTTGAACTTTTCCACCCCCAAGGGGATAAAATAGGGGGTGCAAGTTTACATGAAAGTTCGTCAGATTTAAAGTTAGGATATTTTAATTTTGTGTTTAGGCTGACGATTGAAAATTAATTTATACGTGTTTCAGCGTTTTTGATGATTCCACCCCGAAGGCTTAAAAAGGGGATGAAATTGTGTGTGAAAAATCCTTAATTTTCGACGTAAAACGTACAAAATTTGTTATCTGGGCTTATGATTGGAAGCTAACGCAACGGCTTTACTAGAATTTCAACCCTTGAGGGGTGAAAAAAGAGCAACATTTTGTTTTTAATTAAAGATTTTATTTTTTGAGTCACTACATAGTATCAAAGTTAGTAAGTCGTTAGTTTTTTTTTTATTTTAACCCACAAAGGGGTAAAGGGGATGTAGTTTTGCATTGTGGTTGTTCATTCGTTCACCAATAACAGCAGCAGGAGAGACCTTTAGCAGCAGTGCAAGTTAATTGTATAGGCCGTACACAAGTTAATAGCACAGGTAGGTACCAATCGTATGGACTTCGCGGCTGGCAGTACTTAGTTTTGTAGGGACCTAGGTAAGCCGAAGATGATGGAGTTACGGCAGGGGCAGAAAAAGAAAGTGTGTATAGTGGAACGAGATAGAATGAGTAATTGTCTATTTATTTTCATGATTTCTGTTTTTTTTCTAACTCTTCTGCATTTCTGATCTTACTTTTGATGAATGAAGATGAAGTCAAAATAAAAATCTAAAATGGCGCGGACGAAAATTTCTGGTTTTTCATGGGTGTCGTTTCCGTGGTTTTTGTTGTCGCTGATAATGAAAATGAGGTCAAAATTAACATGGGAACGAAAGTTAACAGAAGCAAAAAAAACAGTGCTCCGTTTTTTTTTCGGCTTTCCCTGACACTATTTTCACCCTTCGCCACTGTTAAGTAGAGGTATATCTAATCCTAAACCCACATTTCGCACATTTAGCTTATAATTTTCTTACAAATGGGCACAAATAATACAATAACACTTTGCCCGTCCCGGAAATCGAACCCAGGACCTCATGCTCAGTAGCGCTTGCGACAACTTGACCAACGATGCAGTCTCTCTCACACATGGCATGACCCATCAATATTTTCACGCGAACGAAGTCGGTGGCAACAGCTAGTTCTAATTATAAAATTTTGAACGAGTTTATATTGACATACTTCATAAACACAATACCGAGATAGAATAAAAAAACATTATAAGTAACACTATTTCTCGAACAAAATAATGTTATAAAGTATTTTTTTTCCATTACGATACAGGTTAAAACGCTTAGACGAGCTAAATTAGCAACTCTATTTGTGGTAGTTCAAACTTCGTTTAAAATGCTGTTAGAATAAAGTTCTAATAAGCTTGCACTACAAAGTGGTTGTTACGTCAGCCACTGCGGGCCAAATAGCGCGAAATGAGTGGTTTCGATCGATTTACAAAAAAACTATTGATTGGATTAAAAAACTGAAACAGTATCATGCTAATATATTGCTTGTAGAATTATTTGCCAAAAAATCAGAATGATCGCATGCATATTAGTATGTTTTTTTATTGTTTGAAAGGTATTTTTAGAGATAAGTTCGTGATTTCTTTTTATCGAGCCAAATTAATTGTATTTTGTTTTCAAAACAGTATCATGCTAGCATATATCTTGAAGAATATCATACATTTTTCTGGTCTTGTTTATAGCAGTGAATCATATACCTACTTTTAATAATTATAAAACTCGCGTTTAGCTCATGTAATCGCCTTAACCAAGAAGTTAAATCACGAAGGAGAATGCATAACTTTTATAAACCAAACTCGTTACATAGGAGCGTGAAGTTTTGTTGTGTAAATTTTAATTATCTGTGGTTGCTCTAAAGCGCGGTGAAGAGCTGAGTTTTTGGCACCATTTTTACGTTTTGTCTGAATAGTGTTTTATTCTATTATTGCTTACAAAATGTCTGATACCAGTGAAATTTGACTCCGCCCGATATTTTAGATGCGGCGACGGAAATGACTCACAACCTTTTACCAGCAAAGTCGAAATAGTTATACGATAAAACGTATCAAGGTCATAAAGGCGTGGAAAATGCAAAAAAAGGCTACTTTGTTTCCAGAAAACGTACTAATGATGGCCTACTTCCAGGAATTGTCTGACAAGTTCAAGTGTTCCTCATTATGGTCTAAATATTCAATGTTATAGAGTACATTATTAAGTCTCACTTTTTGAACTTTGATCTTTTATTTAGTAGATTCAATCTCAGTGTATGAAAGTAGATAAAAAGATGTATAAAACTGCACATAATAAAGGATTAAACACTCGTGTTTAATATCCCTCATTATGCAACAGTTTTATAAACTACTTTCTTCTGCCTTTCGGTTTTATGGCTTCCCATCATTTAATTATATTTTATCATAATATGACTTTTCAAACATTCTCCACTAAATATGACATACATTAGTGCTAAAAGAACTATAAGTAATCAGCTCTTTTATAGAAACTGTAACTTTACCTCACTTTTAATAAACCTCAAATAAGTGACTCTCAGATTGTCAAAACTTACAGAATTTTCCGCGGTGGACTGGTAAGTCTGAATCTAGTAATTCATACATTTTCATCTCGTTACATCCAGGCCCAAGAATGTATGTAATCGTTTCCGTGTCCTTTAAAAAATAAAATAAGACAATTCCCCTGGTAACTGGTTTTTAAACCCTAAATACTTTTTTCGCATTATTTGAAATACATACTCAAGCAAACGCCCACCAACACGAGGCTTCAAAAACGCGACAGCTTTTGAAATAGTCCAACAACCAACCTTATAAGTGATGAGAGGTATGGTTGACCTTGCATCAGTTACAGATATCTCCACGACGAGACGTCTGAAATCATTTCCGGGCGGGTACATAATTCCGGTATCGAATACCGATGGTACGGGATTTCGATATGAATATTAAAATCCCCATTTATATATTTCCGTAGTATCAGTTCCCTGTCCCAATATTTATTTGTAAAAAACTGAATTCAAAGCTCCAAAGTAAAACGTGGCGCTAGTTTTTACGACAGAAAAAGCGTTCAGTCCTGACATATTGTTCTAACCGAAAAACCAATTTGCACTTTAATCCTGACCTCGAGTACCAATTTATCCATCAAATTCCGTTGGCTGCTTCGTCGCTTTCTTTATTAACTTGTGTTAAAAGCAACAAAGCTCTTACACAAAGGTTTTGTTAAACTTGTGTCAGTAGGTATTTAGGTAAGTACTAGGTAGGTCAAGATACAAACGAAACTAAAGGAACAATCTTCTTGAGATACTTCTTCTTTTCTACTACTGCTGTAGACTACAGAAGGCTTTGTTAACTGAAAATGTAAATTCCGGCTCTTTGCCTATTATCTTTTGTACAAAATCCTTGTGCAAAATGCAAGCAAGAAAACTTGTTAACAATGTTCGTTGCTAACAACTTTTCAGCAGGCGTTTTGTAGTTTTATTTTTAGGTTTTATGCCTGTTACGTGTTTATTGTTGAATACAATTTCATTTGCATATGAATAGCGTTCGTGTTTTAACTTTTAGCAATTTTTCTCTAGAAAGTGAGATGTTGGAAGATTTGAAAGCACATCGTCTGACGTCGACATACTACCCAGTAGAAAATAGTGACGTGAGTTTGCCAGATTTTTATTTTATAACATCACAACACACAACACATTATGTTTTACAGGTTTTTTTGATTCACTGTGCCATATGAATTTGCGCCTAACACTTTACGTCTATTAATTTACTCAAACGCAAGACGCTAAGTTACTTCATGGATGGCCTGGTTAAGCTGAACATGTATGAGCTTCCTGGTTTGTGCGAATCATTCTAAAACAATCCACAGAGAGAAGGCTCACAAAACAGACTAGGTATATTACAAGACCTAAGCTCAGTTAATTTCCTCCCTTCTGGAATTCCAACTAGTCGCCGACTTCGCAATGCTCATAGTTTCTAACAATTCCCGCCAAACAAAACTCATTTTGGAAGCTACAGCCTGAAAATTTTCTGCCGACGTAGGATTAATCGTAGAATTTAACACAATAGTGAGATTAATTGTATTCCCAGGTAGAGTGGAGCCGGCGTCGAACTGGCGACCTTCCAAAGTGAGGGTAATTTGTCAAACGTGCCTTCGCTCCGACTAATTATCAAGGTATCGGCGCCTGACATGAGAGCTTGTTACGGTAGGGATTTGAAATTGGAACGAGTGGCGTATTGGCAGCGTTCCGTTGTTATTTATTTTCCAGAAGATGTTTTTTTTTGGTGCCAGAAAGTATACATGTTGGTTAGTATCTTCTGCAGTTTTGTTAAAGATATCGCCTCGGTCTAATATTGTACACAGGTAGATACAACCGAGTAGATACACCAACACACGCCGTTATCCAAAGATAGCAGGCAAAAACTACAACTAACTGTGTTACGATTCTTACACAGTCCTATTGTTTCGTCCATAGATAATACACTATATAATACAAGATAGATGCGAAACTCTGGTTTTCGTTTTTAAAACTGTGTACCCAAACTGTTAGATGGCGCTGTTAGTTTTTGTTCAACCAAATAAATACAAAAAGAAATTCTGAGGATTCGAACTTGTGAACTATTTATTAGTCACAAGGGCAACCGCTGTCACCCCTAGGCTATCTACTTCACTGGCGAGTAGTCTAAAATAGCTGTTCTCGTTATAACAGTTGAAAAGTCGATGTACCTAAACACACAGATGGCAGCACTATCTATGAACATTTTGTTTGAAGCCAATGTATGGAAGTTTCACCCCCTGGTTTCGTCCACGTTCTTCATATCTATCTGATGAAAATAATTTCAGAAACGTAAAACATTTGGCGCGTTTTGTTATTCCTACTGATAGGCTTTCACATTCTTTACAAAAGTTTAATTAACACCTGACCTTTTATTCAACTTTCTCTTTAAAGTTTTTCAAACGTTCCTATTGTTCTATGACTGGCGCGCTTACAGACACTTTTTGATAATGTTGCAATACAAACACTGCAAAGGTAACTTTTAATTGCATCCAAATATCAAAATAAACACCAATTTCCTTAAATGCAAACGAAGCTATAAAAGTAAAGACATAAGCTGCGGAAATTCCTTTATTTCCTCTCTACAGATTAGTACGGAACTTATCTTCATGCGCCTTTACTTTTTCTAAAAAGAACGAACGCACCGTTTGTATTAGCTTTAACTGGAGCGAATCCAAATTAGCGCAAAGCCGCGCTTCCGAGCTTAAGGTACGTAAGGCTGGTTGCGTATTGGCGGAGTGAGTCTTGCATAATGCGATTCATAGTTCGCTCTTTAGTTTAATCCAAAAGAATAGTGGCCAAGCGCGAGTCGAGCATATACAAGTAAAGAGAACATTATGATTTAAAAGACTGTCCATGGAGTTTCTTGCCCTTTTTTCTCCATAGAGATCTATGCAAGGGAATGGGCAACTACAGTACTTCCACAGTTGTTATGTCTTGTGAATGGGACTGATAGCTACATTTAATTTTCATCTTTGTTTCGACTATTCAAAAGCTCCTATAACTGGCCTTCTTGAAATAAATGCTTTGATTTTGTTTTTGTTTTTGATTTTAAGGCTCCGAAGTAAACTGCACCAAAGAGTGTGCAGAACGAACGATCATCATTATAATTCTCTTGCCTTTATTCAATTTATGATCAGCGCAGTATGTCTTCTTCTTTCATACTTCTCAATTACTCTTCCTCTCACCATATCGTCAAACCTCCTTTCCAGCCATATCATCGTTCAAACAGTCCATCCATCGTTTCTTTGTCCTCTCCTACTCTTATACACCCTAGTAATACCTACTCATCTATTCTTATGAACGAAACAGTGGACTCACTCAAATCTGTGTGGTTCTTTCTTCAAAAGACTATCTCAGACACTAATACCTACATGATCCTCATGTGAATTGAGCAAGATTATGTCTGGACTTCAAAAGAGACTATGACCTCTGAGTTTGTTTCGGCTGTTTTTTCTCAGAGTAGTCAGGTACGAAACACCGGCCCCATCTAGTTTAAAAAAAAAATTGACGTGTAAAAGTGTTTATGAAAACCTACTTACAAATTAACATCATTTATCATTTAACCTAATGAAGGTTTCGCAAGAATAAGCCCTAAATAAACTTTAAACCAATATATTTGGGATCTGTGTGCTCGCCGTCAAGTCCTAAGAGTTAAATGCCAAAATTCCAATCTTACATTTCATAGGTCACAAGAAAAACCCTTTGTGATAGATGGACAAAGAAAGTGAGATTAAAAAGGTTCCGACTTTCATTTTTGTTCGAAACCTTAAAAAAAAACTGTTTATTTCTACACGTGTTCAAAAAAGAAAAGATCTCTGTATTTTAGCGGGGTCCGCTCAAAAGACAGAAAATGCTTCCTCATTTAACATAATTATCATTTTTTTAAAGCATGGGAGAGTTTTATGGTAACTGGTATATGAATGTCTTATGTTTAGACTCAGAAGGACTGTTATGTATGGAAATAATACCAAAGTTTTTTCTTTATAAAATCGAAAAATATCTACTGTGTCTTTTACACAATCAGCCTACAAAGTTGTCCCTGCCGAGGTACAGGCCTCCTCTCTGGGAGAAAACAGCTGCAATGGGACAAACAAATAGATAAAACTCTCAACCGCTAAGAGACTTCCTTCAAGAGAAAAAAAAATGTTGGATATCGAATGAAAATGTGTCCCTCATCACGGAATTGGAAACTATGGTTTTTCCTACTCCTCCGCTATACTTTTCTGATTAACTTCGTTGCGGGATTCAAGACAGTTTTTCTCTGGGACTTCATCGAGCTTCATTGTCTCGGCGCTTTTCTGGTGGTCGCCACTGTTGTTTTTGGCTTTCAGGAGTTACAGTGGTTTGGGAATGGTCTGGCGGGCTTGTTCCATAAAATATATCTGTCATTGTCATCATCATCATCAACAATGTCCTGCTTTTATCCCGACATCATCTCTTCTTCTTAAATTGGACATCGTAGTCAAAATTTATTCTTTGTCGCGTCGATTATACACATACCCATGTTCTTGTACACGTGCTCAAGTAAAATGAGCTTCGCCCAAAGCTCCTCCATTTCGACAGCGGTATGGACCGACCCCTCAAGGTGCACGAGAACTTGCACAGGGAGAAAGCAGAAGATACATGCTCGCAGTCAGGGGCCTAATTCTGCTATTTTAATAAATTCGTCACTCCAACACGATTCCATTCTCATCCCATTGTCATTTTGCTTAAAATTCGTAATCTGCTAAATTCAGAATGGTCGGTCGATGGTCTCGTAATAAAATTGTGTTTTAACGGCATTTTCGTATTGCCATTATTATAAAACCATTCGTACAACTGGTTTTCGAAGTCTACTACTAAATGCGAACATTTATTCATGCCAGATTTCATGTACGAGATTAATATTCTATGACATTTCTTTCAATGGAGTGTCAGCGGTTGTTCGTTGAGAAGTCATAATGACGCCATTATATTAGTAGATTACCAAACTTGTCAAAACTTGACAGAACTTGATCATTATGACTTCAATGATCGCCTATTCTGCCACTATCGTAATAGCAGAATCGAGGCCCAGATGTTACATGTAGTGTAATGCTATTGTGTTTTTCATTTGAAACTCGGAACAGCTCGGAGCTTGAAGGTTGGAGGAATGGAGTCCCATAGGACTATAAGATATAGGAATAGAGAGTGCACTTGTGTCTGTTCCCGAACTTGTGCATTGCAATATCTCTTGCGCCGGTGGGTAGTCTCCGCTAAGATTGGTCGCTATGGCCGAAAACAGCCAGAGGACTTTACTATACCGTTATGTAATTTAATTTTAGTTTTGATTTTGATTTTAATTTTGATTTTAATTTTAATGGTAATTGTGATTCTGGTATTGATGTTAATTTTGAATTGATGTTTACTTGAATTTATTTTGTTTTAATTTTGATTTTAACTTAAATATTAATTTTGAGTTTAACTTAAATTTTGACGATAATTATAATTTTAACATTTTTCTTGGACAATGATTTTAATTTTAAATTGCTTTTAATTTTGATTTTGAGTTTGCTTACCTGTAATCTCGATTACGGTTTTCATTGTTATTTAATTTAAATTTTGATTGTGACATTAATTTTACTTGTAATTTAATTTTGTTTCAATTTTAATTGTCTTATTTTTCTGTTTTGTTGTGTCTTTGTTTGTTTTGTTCTATTGAATTTACTTCTACTGTTAATGTTAGTTTTATATTCCTACACATAATTTTAACTTACACTTGTTAATTTTAGTTAATTAGACACTAATTGTATAATAGAATACTTGTGGCACTTCTAATATTTTTTATGGGGCATGCGGTGCTAACCTGTAAGAAATTGTTACACTAACCTTAGATAATGGTAGATAATTACTCGAAATATTACAGTGTAAACAATTGTTGGTTGACCAATAAAGGAAAATAAAAATAAAACTAAAATGTCTAGTATTTTAATCGGAATAAAGTTTGGTATTAAAATTACACAAGTGTGAATCAGTCCTTACGGTTCGCTACAAATGCTACAATTGGTAGAATAACGTCAAATTCTCAGCGACACTATCGCCGTTTGTCTGTTTATCTTGCTACTATTGGTTTTTATGTTACTTTGCTGATAAGCTTCGCATTACTAAGAGAAATAACCATATAAGTAAAATGTTTTTGCTCGAACTACTATTTAAACCCTAGGGACGGCTTGAATAAGCGAATATAAGAATATTAAAAAAAAATAGAACAAACAAAAAGCAGAGTAAGTAGGTATATTTTTTGATACTGGGTTCTAACGGACTCTTCTCGAAACTGTCAGCCATCAAGCATTCTGTACATCAAAGTACAGTTCCCTCCAAAAATAAGTTGAAATTATTCACTTCAGACGTTAAGGTCCATTTTCACCAAAAAGATGACGGTCTGATTATCTTTAAAACAGCTGTTCAAAACACATTTTCGTATGGGAACTGTCACAGTGACCGCTGCTTTTAGATAATTAGACCGTTATCCTTTCGGTGAACATTAACCTTAGTAGTATTATCATCTGAAATCCTGATGAAGGTTCGTCTAAAATCCAATGTATTTTTGATTTAAAAGACCGACGAGTAAAAATAAAAATATGAAAAATATATTACATTAGTCTTAGTATTGATACATACGGACATTGCCAACCGGAGCGGCTAAAATTCACGTGTTTTGCAACTAATAAGTAATTAGCAATTTTTATAAAAACCTTTGTGCCGGGCATCCCGAGCAGAAAGTACCTACAAAGATACTGACATACACAGACCTACATAATAAATAAATAAATAATAAATAAATAAATATCACTGGACATTAACACACAGCGCCACCTAGTACCACACTAAGCAAAGCTTGTGTCGTGGACACTAGATAGTTGATATACTACATATATACTTTTTTGTTTGTAAATACATTTACATTCGAGTCGTCTGGTATAATAACTTGAATAATAACATCCAAGTACGTATATACATATTCTTATAGCTATTCTTGCAAATATTAATCTCATAACACTATGTGCTCATAAATTCGCTATAAATGTCTCTAATTTTACGGTTCAATCTGTGCGTCGTTAAGAATAATTGGTAGTACATCACTTTCCGCTGTTGTACGTTTTATAATAGAGTTGTTCTACGTATGTTATTAATCTTGTTTATTGCAACGTTAGTATTAGTTAGACGTGCTTTGTTTTTTTTTATTTTTCTATCGGCAAATGATACGCAGATAGGGAAAGAATGAGTCTAATATCTTTTTCTTATCTTTTTTTTTCTTTTTAATATTGTACCAATATATTTTAGCGCTTGGCTAAAGTCCAAACTAATGACATTTATGGTGTTTTTCAGAATCATCGGATTCTAGACTGTGGAATAACAGTCAGTATTCTACATGGAGCAACTTATAAAAGTAAAAATCACTTCGTTACACTTTGCTTCTGCAAAGGAAAAGTTAACAAAGAGTGTATGCATTAAGGGGCCGGCGGAGCATGCGTTTTTCACACAAACGTTATACCAAAATAATATGAAAATCAAACGTATTCTTAAGGTAGCGTATATATATTTCGATTGGATTACAGAATATCTACGTTCCCAAATAAATATTAAAAAAAAGAATTATATTAAGACGAGATATGGAGGAATTTAAAATTTCTATAGGACATTTATTTTTCTCGTAACTATTGTTTAAATCAGTGTTCATTCAAAATATGGGCTTGGGATTTGGGAACCTATTATTCCATAATTCAATCAAAACAAATACACACTACCTTAACAATGTTTGATTTACAAATTATTTTTTATTCGTTTGTATGAACTTCGCATGCTTCGCAGGCCTCTTAAACCATCCTCAGAGCTTTAAACTTTGATAAAGATAAAAATCCAAAATTACTTAAAATATTGTAAACGCGACGGTAAACAGGTACCTAATCAATCAATCAATCTTGTTCCTTGAAAATTAACTTTACACGAACCTATTAAACAGCCCTAGGAAAAGGCACTATCATTATTCCTTTTCCAACTAATTTCCATAATCAAGATAAACAGCAGGTTCTCATAATTTCTCGAGGAAAGCAACTCTCTCCACTTCTCGCTCCTCAAATAACATAATTTTGTAAACGGTGCCTGGAATATTTGAAACTAGTCGTGCAGTTGAGACGTGCATCATTAGACTACAGTTACAATAAATTACTAACTGAACAACAATTTTATTAGTAGGGCCATGAAAACTGTTAATAAGATACGAAAATCCACAATGTTTAAATCACATCTGACCTTTTAGAAAAACCTGACCAATACGGTCCAGTGTATGTCCTACTAGGACGTCCTCTCCCCCGGCGTTGCCACTCACATCTGACTTTCAAATAAGTACCTTTTAAATTGTTAGTAGCCTCTCACTCATTTTCTTGAATTCATGTTCTGATGACGTGTTGGTTTTCAGGTGTCCAAATGCCATTAGCCTAAGTTATTACATATACTCAAGCTCAAACAAGTATGTAATTTTCTAACAGATATTTCCTTTACCGCATTTAGCTTGGCGCATGTCATCCTACTGTCATCTCCACTCAGTGTTGGCAATTACGGAGGCGGAAATACACTGCTACAGGTTTTTACACGCTATAGAGGCATTGACAGAATGACGGTAAACATTTGTGATTACAATATATTGATTTAAAAAGAGTGTCCATGGAGTTTCTTGCCCGTTCTTCTCCATAGAGATCTACGCTAGGGAATGGGCAACTACAGTACTTTCTCAAGTTATTATGCCTTGTGACTGTGACTGTAGCTTTGATTTAATTTGTAATTTGACATTCAAAAGTGCCGTAATGGTCTAGTTGAAATAAATGCTTTGAGTTTGAGTTGAGTTGAGTTTGTGAAAATGTTTCCTGAAATTGTACACAAAAATCGAGAAGGTGGAGTTAGCTGCTCTGATTTTGTCGAAGCACGAAAAGATTCAGTACTAATACATAAAAATGTTTTTTTACACTCTCCTAATGTGAGCCTAGGGTCGAGCACGCCTCCTATCCTAGATAATACCGATTCATTCGAACTTTCAAGGACAAGTGCAAAGATGCTTAAAACTTTCGTTCTGTGGAAAAATATCTACCTACTTCCTACTCGTACCTTGCTGTCCTAAAGTCTAGTCGTGGTGTTTTCATCCTATTACAATGATATTTTTTTGCGTTCCAGCATCCTGCTGCTTGTAAAGAACTGCATTTTTTTATTACTCCTGATTTCTTTATTTACAACGTTAAAAAAACTAATAGCAGTTATGAGGTCAGGTCATGTCTTGAGAAGTAAAGACGGAAGATGGACGAAAGAGGTAACAGAATGGGACACCAAAGAAGAAGCAAAGAGGAGAAGAGGTATACATACCCTTTCAAAGATGAAAGAAGGCTTAAAAGCTACCTACGGAAGAGACATAGGAGAAAAACTACTATGCTAAGGAGCACCCCAATACATGTCATGCAAAGCGATCTGCGCCTTCCACCATTTCATATGCGTTGAAGTTACCTGGCATGCAAATTTATTCTTAAATCAAAATCTTTCCGCAGCATTAAAACCTTATAATCACTAGAAAATCTTTCACTACCATTTTAATTCCGTCCCAATATACCCGAGTTTTCACCTGGGTATGTTTTCACTTGATAAATGGATTAGTAGCATATATATTTCTCATGTAATCTTCGATTACATCCTTATTTCTAAAGCTAAACGCCCCACGCTAAAAAACTTATGTATTTCTTATATACAGGAACAATATCCTGTTTATCATACAATATTTACTGACGGTTCCAAAAATAATTTACATACGCTGCCTTTTTGGATCCTATTCTTCTGAACCACATGAAGCTTAGGATTGATTCAGATATTTATATTATGCACATTGAGTTGATTGCTATATTGGAAGCTTTGTCCCATATTCTGTCAATTAATGGCGATAATTTTGTGATTCTGACAGACTCCAAAAGCTCGCTGCAACACTTGGCTCGGCACACTTCTCACATGCGAGGTATTCCGACAGCCTACGCGATATATGAATTGATCTTAAAACTTCAAGCTAATTCAAAAACGGTGCGCCTCCAATGGATTCCGTCACATATTAAATTTGAAGAAAATGATATTGTTGATTTACTCACCAAACAAGCGTGTGTTGATGGAGTCCCTACGAATATTACTCCGCTATATTCAGACTATTTTGGAAAGGCAAAAAAAAGTGTTTAGATCTCTGGCAAGAGTGTTTTGATGAAAGATCAAAAGAAAAGGGGAAATGGTACCAAACTATCCAGCCAGAGATTTCTCGGTCTCCGTGGATTGATTGTGACCTGAACAGGAAATTAATTACTATAACTTTAAGACTTCGTTCCGGTCATATTCCTTTGAATAAGTTTTATCATTTAATAAAGAAAGTTGTGTCTCCAAACTGTGATGACTGTGGAGTAATTGATGATCTTTTTCAAACTCAAACTCAAACTCAAATCATTTATTTCAACTAGACCATTACGGCACTTTTGAATGTCGATAAAACGAAAAAAAAGGCTACAGTCACAGACACAAGGCATAATAACTTGAGAATGTACTGTAGTTGCCCATTCCCTAGCGTAGATCTCTATGGAGAAGAACGGGCAAGAAACTCCATGGACACTCTTTTCAATCAAAAATGTTGTTACAAAATCTTGGTTACATCTTTCTTGTTGAGATTATACATATATGTGAGAACGATGTAGAAAGACGTGCACAATAAGAGCGTCCAGAGTAAAAAACAGAAATAAATCAATAATTTATAAAATAAAGCAATTCAAATTATCCATGGCAGCTAAGAGATGACCAGTCCCGACTGACAGCGCCCGTTCACGAACATGACGCATGGATCAGCGCCATTCAATTCAACCATATTGAAGGGAACTAAATGACCCGACCCACCCGCCACCATCAGCAGGACATTTAAGCGAGCATGACATTCTCTCAGCCACCAAGGCATATTCAAGTCAATGAAAGATAACTAAATGCAAATGGTAGCTTTACAGTACATGGTACTCACACATGTGCTATGCAATTATACAATACTAAGAGATGGAATCTATACAATGCAAGAATATTTTTACAATCTTCTGCAGCTACCACAATAATATTGTCCATTAAGTTTGCACCTATGGTTGCGGAGCAGGACCAGCATTTAGCCAAGCATTTTTATCCTCAATGTAATCTCCCAGCTTATAATATGCTTGCCTACATAGTGTGCGTTTTACACAAGATTTAAATTTCGTCTCATTCAGTTGTAGAATGTGGGGAGTTATGGGGTTTACATGATGAAATTTAAATTCATTTGAACAGGCTGAAACGTTCGCCTTCAATAAATCCATAGAGAGCAAGGGAGAGGAATTTAAGGTTTCAGTAGTTTTAAGTGGGATACTGGTAAAGAAATTTACAAATTCTTCAGCGACTTCGTTATTAGAGCTCACGAGACCATGTGAGGTCTCTAGTGTTATGTCATTACTTGGTTTTTTAGATCTATTGGTCTCACTGTTGATAATTTTCCAAACCGTCTTTATTTTATTATCGGCTGATTTTATCTTGTTGCTAATGAAAAGAGACTTGGCTATCTTGCAAGAATTTTTAAAAATTTTCGAGTAAGTAGCCACATATTTACTAAACGTTTCTGTGTTGATATAAGGCTTAAGGCCGTACAGCTCAAACAATCGTTCCCTACTTTTCCTAATACCCTGTGTTGCCCAATCACTGAAAATAAACTTTGGGGCAATAGTTTTAATTTTCTGTTTTAAAGTATTATTGAACTCGGTGTGCACTACCGAAAAGAATTCTTCATACAATTCATTTACATTGTTTCCAATATGGCCTGGTATATTTAACTTGCTAATTAAATTATTATTAAACTTGTCTAAATTACTGGGTGTTATTTGTCTAGTTTGAATCTGAATTCTTTGAAATTGTTTATTAGACGCGAAAGCAACAGTCTGTCCGCAGTGATCTGAAGGAAGGTAATTTACGATGGATTTATCTAAGTAGTCGCAGCAACAAAAAACATTATCTATACATGTAGCAGTATTTGTAGTAATTCGGGTTGGTTCTGAAAAAACATTTGACAAATTAAATGATTTAAAGAGATTTAAAAATCTACTGCTGTTAACATTATTCTCTAAAATATTGATATTAAAATCACCACAGATAATTATTAATTTACTACCAGTTACAAGTTTTGCTAAAGCATCTTCCATTACTGACTCAAAGATAGAGTAGTTCAGGTAATTAGGGGGTCTGTAAACGCACACTATTACATGCTTATCTAGCTCAACACAAGACAATTCTATGCTATGTTCAACCGAAAGATCGACAATATCATTACGAGGCTTAAATTTAAAACAATTTTTAACTAAGATTAATGAACCACCACGCATCTTAGACTTCCGGTTAAAGCAACTGCCCACACTATAATTCTCGTAATTAAATTGCATTTCGTAATCCTTCATCCAATGTTCAGTTAAACAGATAATATCAAACTTGGTTTTTTCTAAAAAAAGTTCGATTTCTAATTGTTTGGAAGAAAAACCCTGAATGTTCTGATGAAATAATGTAAAGGAATTCTGCTTAACCCCTTTTTGACAACTAATTAACTGAGAGCTAGAAGATACCTTAGAGTTGATAAGTTTACCTAAATTATCACTCGTAGCTTCCATTGTCTTACTGACTAGTTTAAATCTAAGCTAAAATGTGTAAAATTACAATTAGTATAATTACTAATTTCCGTGGAACTATTTACAAAAGACTGCGACATACCACATATGTCTGAGTTTAAATTAAAAGCTAATAGCCGAGCTATTTGACGTCTAAAACTAATAGGCAGGTACGCATTATTCCTCGTTGACTTCAATTTCTGGACGAAACTGTTAGTGTCGAAAAACGTCAACTTGTCACAATAGTGACTTACTAATAAACACATGTGATTATTGAGACTATGAATATAATGATTTTGCCTGCTCGACAACTTTTCAAAGTATGGAAAGGCACACAGAATGATTTTCTTACAATTAAGTTTCAATAGTTGAGTGACATTGTCAGTGATATCATCAATTTTTACGTTCAAACTATTACCAACAAATATAGTTACAGTATCATTACGATTGAATTCCTTCCGAGTTATGGATGCCGTTATCTGGTTATATGAAGCCTGAGGTGTACAATAATTTTGAGTAGAATGACTCAGATTATTACTAATTAGTTTTCCCAAGCCTTTCCCTAAACTATCAGAGAACATAATAAAGCAACCACAATGTGTACTACAACAAGGGGGAGAACTACATTCTGTTTGACCTACCAATGATGAACCTTGGACAATGTGTGGTGATTCTAGAATGGGGATACAACCCGGAACACTGCTCAACCGGGTTGAGTCCTCCGTTACCTCAGGCAGGAGAGTGTCCGGGCTGGGTTCCCTTTGTGATGTACATTGGGTGTTATTGAAGGTTATCATGTCTTCACTGTCTGCATTACTATTATCCTTATTGACTAATTTGTTTGTAGCAAGGATATGTTCCTTTATTTGTTTTTGCGATTTCACATACATGGAATAACATGATTGAAGTTGATGCTCTAATGTTTGAATCTCAGACTGTAAGTTTTGAGTGTCAATTTCATAAAAATTTTTACTATCCTCTAATTTAATTTGATAGTTATGTAACTTTTTAATGAGAAAAACACGTTCTTTTCTTAGTTTAATATTGTTGGAACTATGTTTTTGTTGTTTTTTAAATTTACTGCATTTCTTTATTATTCTGTTAAGTTTTGCATATTTTTTTATTTTATTCTGGCTAACTTTATAACTGTTACAATTATATTTCAGAATAGAATCTTCAGTAAGATCTATAGTTGTTAAAGAATGTGGGTTGCAATTGGAATTTAATAATTGATTATATAGATGATCAGTTTCCCTAATCTGAGTACATTCTCTTTGTTTCTGAAACTCAATTATTTGTTTATTGGCATGAAGCAGTTCATCTTCTAAGTCCCTAACCTTACATAAAGCCGTTTCATAATAATTACTGCAGTCGTTGAAACCATCTGTGACCACCCGAAGTTTGTCCCGTTCATCGACAACATCCGTGTATTGTTGGTGCAGATCCACTAGCTCCCGTTTCAAGCTAGTGTTTTTGAGAACGACCTTCTCAATCTCGATCTCGTGTTCCTCCCTATCCAATAACAGCTGTTGACACTTGCTGTTTGAATCCTTAAGTTCATCAAGGGCCGTTCTCAACTTAGCCTGCAACTCCTGGGTAGTAGCCTTACGGGTCATCACAGGCATGGTTTCAGGGGATATAACTGAAAATAGGAGTACAAAGAATGGTGAGAACTGAGAACTAATTAGATGAATAAAATTAGGAAAGGTAGAAAATGAAAGGAGAAAATGAAAATAGTCTGGAATATGTGATTATAGAACTGTGTAACGGGTCTTTTAAGCCTGTTACATGAAAGCGGATTTATTTCTTTAAAATTATTTTTTTTGTGTAGTGGTCACACTGATTTTGCTTAGCTGTGGAGTTTGTCTTTGACAACTGTCACTTTCCGACTGAACATTTTGGAAGAATGGTGGTGATCTAGATCGCTGGATAATAAATCCGTATAATCGGGTTGCAAGACACCAGAAATTAGTCCGAAATGCGTTAGCTGCCGGTACTCTTCCATGATTCCCCCTAGGATTCCGTTTTATTTCAATGGAATCATACCCTTAATTGATAATCTAGATGTCCTGCATGAGGAGGACAATAATTTGAATTTTGAAGGAAACACCCAATGAGGTGTTTCCTTTACCTTCTACAAATAAACTTTGGACGCGCGGCTCCTACCAACTCACCTGGGACGCACACCTGAGTGGAGGACCCAGGAGATGAGCATCGTGTGTGGTGGGCTGGTTATACTGGCCTTGGTATAATTTTAACTGTAATATTAAAAAAAAAGTGCAATAATGATCTGACCCTCTTTATTAGTTTTAAATAAGTACTCTTTTCTTTAGGAAGGAATCTTCAATTGTTTTAGTTTTAAGCCCAGCAGCCTACGGGCAAATAAAGTTAGATTTTTCTTATAACTTTGTTCTACTTTTATTGATGCCCCCCGCTAGCAGATTAAAGGTTCTTAATGCCTGCTGCCTGAACAATCCGTAAGCATGGTGTGTGCTCTGGCGCCCGAGGTTCATTTTTAAACTTATATTTTGAGCACACATACACTATTCATATTTTATTTTAACCCAGTAGCTTCACAACAGGAAAACACCTAGCATTCAATATAAAATATATTTTTTTTTATTTTTTATTATTACAATTGTCGCTCAGCGAACAGGGACTTGAAGTAGGTTGTCTGGTGCTTGTTTATGAGTATTTACGGTCATTATTGCACAATAATTAATTAACCTATGAGTCTTTTGTTTGTTCATCATTGTTATTTTAATAACTTTGTGTTTATTTTAGTTTGTGACTCATAAGTAGTACTTAACTTATTTTGGTGAATCTTTGTAAACAATTTTGGCGTTTACAATTGATAATTTTGTTTATTGACTTGTTTGTTTTAATAACATGTTTTTTCTTAGCAAAACCAACATATTTATAGTATAGACCGCGTTTAGTTGTTGCACTCAACAGGAAAGTTATTTTAAAAAACTAAGTTTAACTTTGTATGTAATTAATTTAATCTAATTGTTAAGTACAATATTGTACATTTAATTTAACTAGACTTAAGCTGTTTGTAAGTGATTATTGCACTTTTTTAAAAAACGATATTTAACTTAGTAATTTTTCATGGGCAAACCACATTGACTTTCATACTTAACCTCAAACTTGAGAATTTATTTTCAAATCTTAAAACTTTTTGACGTTTAGTTCTTGCTTATCGCTTCTTATTCGACTTGCTGTTTTGTTAATCATGGACAAGGGAGTTCAGTTTCCGCCGCTTCAGGAATCGGGTGATCTTGATACTGGTACTGCTGCTGATGTGAATGCTGCTGAGAAAGTTCATGAGATGGTTAATGTCACAGATGTTAACAATCCCTTTGACTCGAGAATCGCTCACTCTTCTTCGGCTTTTACGGCTCAAGCGTTGCCTTCATTTAATTCCTTGAATGCGCTTGTGAATGAAAATATTCGAAAAAACTTTCCTCCTCTCTCTAAATTGCCTGACTTGAAGAAAAGTAAAATAGTTTATACTGGTAAATCTTGTGTTCGGGAATTTATTACCCAGATAGAAGAATATTTTCTTTATAAAAATTTCAATGAAAACTTATTCTGGTCATAGATATATACTTTCGGTTGTAGATGTTTTTACTAAATATTGTTGGTTCTTTCCAATGATCAATGCTACCACTAGAGTAATTTGTAAACATTTTGAAAAAGAAATATTTCTTAAGTTTGGTTGTCCAAAAATAGTAGTCTGTGACAATGGAACCCAATTTACTTCAAAACATTTTGTAGATTTTATGAAAGGTTTTAATATAACCAAAATATTTTATAATACTTTGTATACACCTCAAAATAATCCTGTTGAGAGGTATAATAAAACGGTCGAAACCTGCATATCGTGTTTCGTTAAAGATGATCATAGAACTTGGTCAAGTTTTTTGCCCAATGTTCAATTAGCTTTAAATAATAGTGTAAACCTTGCTACTGAGTTTACTCCTAACTTTCTGATGTTTGGTAGGGAGCTTATTCTTGATGCGTCATTACATCATTTTAGTAGTTCTGTTGAAGATTTAACTCAACTAGAAATTTCAAATAGGAATGCTTATGCAGTTTCTCTTAGTTCACTTAGTGATATTTTTGTTAAAGTTCAAGCTTACTTGTTAAAGGGGTATAAGCGAAATGCCGCTTATTATAATAAAGGTCGGAAAGTCATTTCTTTTGATGTGGGTGATATGGTGTGGAGAAGAAGTTTTGTTCAATCTCATGCACCGGCATATTTTTCGGCTAAGCTTGCACCTAAGTTTGTAAAGTGTAAAATAACTGAAAAGGTTTCAGATAACGTCTATGTTTTGAAAGATTTAAATAAAGGTTCAGTGGGGCGTTATCATGTTAAAGATATTATTAAATTTTAATTTTGGGAACTTTTAGACTTTGTTTTGTTATTGAGTATTTTTGTGTGAAGATCAGCTTTTGTTAGAATGATGTATGAAAGGCTATCGCTGTTTGAAACTTATTATTATGTTAGGTAACTTCACT
Source organism: Xestia c-nigrum (assembly GCA_916618015.1). NCBI lineage: Eukaryota > Metazoa > Arthropoda > Insecta > Lepidoptera > Noctuidae > Xestia > Xestia c-nigrum. Next base: position 1,817,634 of record OU745245.1, on the reverse strand, counting down.
ATAATTTATTAGATTCCAATTCGATTCTTTCTAAAATAAAGCTTAGGTCATTCTGGTTAATTTAATACTATTTTTTTCACACTAACTATTTTTCACATCGAAGGATCTTATTTATGTTTTGTTTGTTTTTGTTGGATTATATATGATTCTCTTTTCTTTTTAAGGGTAATCTTTTTACCTGTTTACATTTTATTAGAATCTTATATAATCCTACACTTCAGGTAATTTTACCTTGGGATTCAAAGACTTAAATTCAATTTCAAGTTTTTGTAATCTTCACTTTTTTCATAGTTTAAAATCATTCTATTTCCTCTTCGTTATAAATAGTAATCGATTTTTAAATCTATTTTGTTTTGTTCATTGTCAGAATTGTTTCTCATTTTTGCTAGAGTTTCATTCTTTTTAATGATCGGATTTGACTTTGTTAGTAACGCGTTCATCCTGGACTTTGCTTTTTAGGGTCATTCTGTAACTTTTGTTGCAAAATGCCTTATCATTTTTTTTGGATCTTGGTGTAATTTTTGACCTTGATTTCGACTCTTTTACCATTGTGCTCGGAAGGTCGGTGGTGTTGTGCCGGTCACAATGTGGGATTTTGGCCCCGGCCATATTTTTTCCTTTTCCATTGTGTTGGACATTGTTGTTCCAATCACAATGCGGGATTTTTTTTTTTGACTTTCGTCATTCTTTTTCTTTGCGCTCGGAAGTTCGGTGGTGGTGTGCCGATCGCATTGTGAAACTTTGGGTTTCGCACTTTTGTTATTGAGATTTCTCATTGGAGATCTCAATGTTTTTTTGTGAATTTGTTTGTGTCTGGGAGATTGGTAGTGTTGAGCCAGTCACAGCATTCACATTCTTTTGCAGCTGTTGTGCTCGGGAATTCGGTGGTGATGAGCCGATCACAATACGCTTTTTTTTTCTTTGTTTTGTTGCAGGTTGTTCCTGTAACAATATTTTTAAATAAAGTCCTTCAGCTTTATTTGAAAACTTTTGTTTGGATTTTCAAATATTTTTTGGATTGTAGAACACGGAGTTAGTCAGTGGCGATGGAGCCTAACTGCACTCTAGAGATGGTAGAGTTGGAAGCAGCTGACCTAGTAGTCAGTGGCGATAGTGCCTAACTGCACTCAAGGTTGTACTGTTCCAAATGGATTGAAATTTTTAGTCAGTGGCGAAGGTGCCTAACTGCACTAAAAATTGTAGTTTGTTTTGTGTTGGTATATTGTTAATTCGAAATTTTTGATCAGTGGCGAAGGTGCCTAATTGTACCAAAAGTTGTAGTTTGTTTTGGTATATTGTTCGAGTTTGTTCGAAATTTTTAGTCAGTGGCGAAGGTGCCTAACTGCACTAAAGGTTGTAGTTTGGAAGCGGTAAGAGATTTCTCTCTTCGTTTCATTTATCTAAGTTTTATAACTTATTTTTTTATTCTGTTTTTCACAGATTTCTTTTTTGTTATTTGTATTTTTTGCTTTTATAGAGTTCTTGATACTTAGTCGCTTGACGTTTTCAGAATTCATTTACACTTTGAATCTTTTATGATTTTTTTTTTAATTTGGAATTAGAAAGTAATTAGGTTTGGTTTATATGGTTGAAGATTGCTTTCTAATAAAAGAAAGTTCCTTTCTTTTATTTTTCGGGGAGGGATGTAATGTAACGGGTCTTTTAAGCCTGTTACATGAAAGCGGATTTATTTCTTTAAAATTATTTTTTTTGTGTAGTGGTCACACTGATTTTGCTTAGCTGTGGAGTTTGTCTTTGACAACTGTCACTTTCCGACTGAACATTTTGGAAGAATGGTGGTGATCTAGATCGCTGGATAATAAATCCGTATAATCGGGTTGCAAGACACCAGAAATTAGTCCGAAATGCGTTAGCTGCCGGTACTCTTCCATGATTCCCCCTAGGATTCCGTTTTATTTCAATGGAATCATACCCTTAATTGATAATCTAGATGTCCTGCATGAGGAGGACAATAATTTGAATTTTGAAGGAAACACCCAATGAGGTGTTTCCTTTACCTTCTACAAATAAACTTTGGACGCGCGGCTCCTACCAACTCACCTGGGACGCACACCTGAGTGGAGGACCCAGGAGATGAGCATCGTGTGTGGTGGGCTGGTTATACTGGCCTTGGTATAATTTTAACTGTAATATTAAAAAAAAAGTGCAATAATGATCTGACCCTCTTTATTAGTTTTAAATAAGTACTCTTTTCTTTAGGAAGGAATCTTCAATTGTTTTAGTTTTAAGCCCAGCAGCCTACGGGCAAATAAAGTTAGATTTTTCTTATAACTTTGTTCTACTTTTATTGATGCCCCCCGCTAGCAGATTAAAGGTTCTTAATGCCTGCTGCCTGAACAATCCGTAAGCATGGTGTGTGCTCTGGCGCCCGAGGTTCATTTTTAAACTTATATTTTGAGCACACATACACTATTCATATTTTATTTTAACCCAGTAGCTTCACAACAGGAAAACACCTAGCATTCAATATAAATATATTTTTTTTTATTATTATTACAACTGGTAACTAAGGTAGGCTTATAAGTCTTACACAAGATACTTCAATAAGATGATTAAATTAAGTGTAATGAAGTCTATTATTTATATTAATTTCTTGTCCTTTACTTTTTTCTAAAGTGGGTAGGACTCTTGGTTTAAAAATTAATGGACTTAACTGACTAAAAATGCCAAAATTAAATTAAAGAACAACCAACGTTCGTTACTATTGTGTATTTTAGCAGTTTAAATATATTATAGATAGTTATACTTTATGATCTTATTTTAAACTACACAAATAATTATCCAACAAGTGACACCTGACACTGAATCTAACTGGAACTACAAGAGTGCCAGATTTATCAGAATAATGAACTTAGTGCTCCCATGAGAGCTTTTAATTAACTATTGATCGCTACTTATACATTAAAAAGAAACAAATATACTCCCCAGATTGTTTCACAGGAACATCAGCTGTTTAAGTTACTGGTTGAAGAACACTATGTTTCACAGTGTATTTTCGCATGAAAACAGTAATCCTGGGTATTTATACACTTATTTGATAATTAGTTACAATTATACAAGATTAATACATTTAAAAATTATTTAAAACTAATTTTAAAAATCATACTAATTTCATATCCTGATGGAGTGTGTCCGGAATGAAGATAGTAGAATTAATGTTTTAGGACGATAGAAAACGAATTATACCGGTGTCACCTAGTGTAAATGAAAAGAGACATTAATATTACAGTGGTAACCTGACCGCATTACTTGGTTTTTGTCATAGCGAGTAAGGAAGAAAATAGATAGATACGTTACGTGGGTTTAATGCCAATTCAACATCTAGAAAGGCTACCGCTTGTAGTCCCAGGGGATTCGATCGGGCTTAGCGCGAGGTAAGGTAACACCCTTTACGCGATGGCATTTAGACCAGCCCCCGTATTCACAACGCTTCGATTCGCTTCCGATTCGGGAAGTCGTATGTCTATCTCGGTCGTTTTCGTAATGCCAGAAGAAGACAGATATACGAGTTGTCGAATCGGAAACGAGTCGAACAGTTGTGAATACGGGGTCTGGACTGTGTGGGTGTAGATGTTACTATCGATGGAACTATTTGTAGATCTACAAGGAAATAAAATAAAAAAATATTGCTGGACATTAACACGCAGCGCCACCTAGTGCCACACTAAGCAAAGCTTGTGTAAGAAAGAAAGAAAAAGCATTTATTAGCCCGCACATGGCAAAACACATCAAAATTATCAGTATAAAACATACACAGAAAAAACAAATATATTAAATATAACAAATCTCCGAACTGCTAAGCTATCGGGAGTTACACGTGTTATTGTGAGTCAACTATAAAAGATAGACATATGCTGTCTTGGGTTATTTTTTATATAATTTTATGTGGAATATTTCCGTTATACATGATTTCTATGTAGCTTTAACCATTAAGGCTGCACACGCGACGGAAGCTAAAAAAACCAAGTAACTTCTCCCGTTTTCCCAACATTTCCTTTCACTGCTCTGCTCCTATTAATGGTAGCGTGATGAAAAGTATACTATTACCTGCTCAGGAGTATGTAGAATAATTGTACCAAGTTTCGTTAAAATCCGTCGAGTAGTTTTTTTTTCTATAAATAACATACAGACAGACAGACAGACAGACAGACAGACAGACAAAAATTTTACTGATTGCATTTTTGGCATCAGTATCGATCACTAATCACCCCCCGATAGTTATTTTGTAAATATATTTAATGTACAGAATTGACCTCTCTACAGATTTATTATAAGTATATAGATAGATAGATAGAAGATAAATAGGGTGTAAAACACCTCTTTACGAATACGAAAGGCACTTGTTCTCCTCGTCATTCTGGTCATCTTTTTGTTCTACACTATACCTGGGAACCTTTTAGTTACGGAGATATTGGGGGTCAAAGTTGCAAGATTTTGATAAGATTTTTTTTAAGTACCTCTTTTTATCGCATGATTTTTACTTAAAATATCTCTACGACCCCCGTACTATTTAATCCATCCATTCGCACAATGTTTTGAGTGCGTTGCATTGAGTTATACCACAAAACATGATTTATAACCTCAAAAAAAAAGTTGTTCCCCAGCAATATTTTTTGCGTAAAGTTACTTAGTTTGATGTACAGAATGCTTGGTTTACGGCTTTGTCATGAGGTGAAATACACCCTGTATATTAAAAATTAAAAGAAACGAAACTCGTCCTGTACGAGGCCAAAAGGCTCCTATCTCAGCATGGTGCTATAACATTAAAAAAAACGTCACAGCGCTGGTTTATTATGATATACGCAGTGTCGTGGACACTAGATAGTTGATATACTACATATATACTTTTTTTGTTTGTAAATACATACTTATTATACATATAAAATGCCTATTTAAATTTTAAATTTCATTGGCGTTCAGATGCTTGAGGAAAAATCACCAGGGTTAAGTTTATAGTTGACGCCTATTTTGTCGTACTGAAACAGAACTCGCAAATGGTGCGTTTTTTAGACCTTCGATGCACGAAGGTGAAATGTCTTCTTAAAGCTGTTAAATGAAGTTGTAAAAGTTTCAATTTTGGCCGCAATCTTAGTGGCCCAAAAGACGGCACAGGCCTCCTAGTAGTAGTAACATGAAACATTTACGTCGTGTAGTCTATGCCCCGCGGTTATTGCACCCACCTGTTTCAAAGACACGATTGAAACATTTTCTATAATAGCACCCGCAGAGCTTAGCTTTGTTTGAAGATAATATGCAGAAATACTGTGGAATTGAGTTGTTCGTGTTTATGTTGTGACTTTATTTCATTTAATCTTTGCTGAATGCTCTTTATGATCTACTAAATTAATGCTCATGAAAACGCACAAAAGTTTTCGGTATTGGAAATCGCGTTACGGAACTCAAATGGAGTTGGACAGGACACCTAGCAAGGCGCAGTGATGACAGGTGGCGCAAGACTGTCACCGAATGGCGTCCAAGAAATGGAAAAAGGAACGTGGGTCGTCCGGCGGCGAGATGGGCAGACGACATAGTTGCCGTCGGGGGAGTAACCTGGATGAGGCTAGCGCAGGACCGTGGAAATTGGCACAAGAGGAGAGAGGCCTATACCCAGCAGTGGGTGAGTTCGGGCTGTGGACGATGATGATGATGATGATGATGGTCTATTGGCCGCAAGCGCGACTACTGGCCACGAGGTCCCGTGTTCATTCCCAAGTCGAGCAAAAGTGTTATAGCTTTTTCCATCAAAATTGTCTCAGTACCGACCACAGAGTTGGGATATGTGCCTCGTTGCTGGGAATAGGCTGGCCCCGTATTACATGGGACTTTAACATAACTACGAGATGCACTATAACACACACCACTGCCTAACCCTTTCGGGTATTACAAGCGTAATGTTATGAATGTGTTGTGTTCTTATCCAAGTACCCTGTTCATGCCAAGAGTCTCTCCCTCTATTACGTGGTATTCAAACATAGGTAACAGCCGAAATATGGATAAATAAATAAATAAATATCGCTGGACATTAACACACAGTGCCACCCAGTGCCACACTAAGCAAAGCTTGTGTCGTGGACACTAGGTAGTTGATATACTACATATATACTTTTTTGTTTGTAAATACATACTTATTTTACATAAATCACAATTTCATCCATTTCAATTATATTTTTTATCAGTATTATATACAGCATTGAATGAATGATTTGATAGCTTTAATTATTATTGTTTTAATTATTTCTTTGCATATATAAGTTCTAATGTCAATAACATATAAAATTTTGTTATGTTAAACCGTTTTTGTGCATGTGGTGTTAATCTGTAATTAATTGTTGCACTTGTAAATGTTACTCTAGTCATTAAGTCAGAAATGTACATAGTGTAAACAATTGTTGGTTAACCTAAATAAATAAATAAATAAATAAATGACTCGGAAACAAATGTCCGTGCTCATCACACACACATTTGCTCCTACCGGGATTCGAACCCAGGACCCTAACAACGTAAGGCAGCGTCAGTACCACTACGCCCTCTGCCTAATACTTCGAAGTTGCAGGCGTGATGTTGTGTTATCATCTAAGGGACCTTTTCAAAACACCGTCGTGCTTGCATTTTTCATGACATCTTATAGAAATACATGGAAATAGGACCCAGACTGAAAGGTTAATGTAATCGTTGACCCTTACAGCCCGCGGGAGCTACCTCCGGTATGCACCTGCGACACATTATAGGGCACTTCCGGGCAGACGCAGGGTAAAGCACGGGTACATCCGGTGGGAAATATACTAGAAATATTATTAGTCAGCTCTGCATCATGTATGTTCCGATTCATACAAGTTTTAGTATGTTTTCCTAGACAGGGATCTTTGAGTATTTGAGGAAAGTTTTGAGGTTGAATGTGGATGGTCAAAGAAACGATGGATGGGCTGTGCGAAAAATGGTATGGCTAGAAAGCAGATGATACCTTTTTTTCCGGATGGGAAATCATCAAATAACTTCTCCCACTCTGGGCGGAGCGAGAGGGAGTGTCAGCCTTTTACTGACTAAAAACCATCCATGTTCCTTCCCCGCCCTTTACGTTCCGGGGCTGCGATATCTCTTTCGAACAGTCCTGCAGTCCCAAGGAGATGATCCCTGATATGGCGATAACATTACGGTATGGAAGTTGCCGATCAGCCACAGCGCCAACCGTGCCGGAATTGCGTCAATACTATTTAAAGTTTTTGTAGAAATATGAAACGGTTTGAAAGCGATTCTCATGGTTCCAGGCTCTCAAATGTCCTTGAACTCAAACACAGACCCATATCATAAGCTATCAACACAGCAAAATCTCTCGAGAACAGAAAAATTGTAGCTAGCCAATAACTAAAAAGAAAATCATAAGCTTTTTCTATTGTTCGTCGTTCTAAATGAGCTCCTTATAAGTAGGCCGACGATATAAATGAAAAAAATATTTTCTGTTATAATATAAGCTTGAGCTACTGTTATTTACACTTAGGACCCGGACACGGCCTCATGTGATGCGCCTTGCGACGCAAACTGTGTCAAGTTATAGACTCGCGTGTCCCTTGTTTTGGACCAAAATCCCATGAACGCCAGAGCTGAACCTTTTTCTGTGGTAGTATCTTACTAAAGGTTAAAACAATTGGATATTTTGAAAAATCGGTCCTAGTGGCTTTGGCAGATATCAAACCACAAAAGGTTGCTAAATAGCTGCTATGTGTATGTATAATTTCGCAAATCCCAAGTCGCGTCGTACCGCAGCAAGCTTGTTAAGGTAGGTACTGGTGCCACCCTCGACTCTAAAGAACTTCCTGAATTTGTTTTTTTTTAATCGCGTGTTTAGCTCGTGACCGTGGCTTAGGTTCTAATGTAAAGAACTAAACTTAATGCCTAGTGGTGCCAAATATGTATTTTTTTTCATACAATAGCAACTCGTTTAGTAATTCCTGTTATTTCTTTTGTTACTTCAATGGCAGTCCACTTTCTAGTACTTATTCTTGAACATAATGATGCCAACAAATGGCGAGGTCAGTCAGTGAATGTCAGGCGCGACGTTATTCTTTATTCTTACCTTCATATCTTCAGCGGGGACACTATTAGACCCTAACAATATAGTTTTGGGGGTTACGCCGATGTGGGAAGAGATGGAGGCGAAAAGAGGGTGCGAAGTTAATTGTAATGTACAGAAGATTAATTAGTAATAAATAATTTGTCAGTGATCTGCTTACGGATTGATTATTCCAGTACTTTTCTAATAAAAAGAACTGTGGTGCTGTGGCCAGTACTTTAAGCATGTCTCCAATTAATTGTGTTAATAATAAAATAATGAGTCCAAACTATTAACCATCTTCTTTTTCAACCGACTTCCAAAAAGAGGAGGTTCAGAACCTCCTCCGTATAAAAAAATATAATTCGTCGGTTTTTTTTTTTGTGTTTGTCCTACCTCAGAACTTTCGACCGGGTAAACCGATTTTGATGGTTCCTTTTTTTTAAAGCTGGTGCTTCCCGTGTGGTCCCATTTTAATTGGCTGAAGACCTGATGCTGATCTTCGAATATATACAACGGAACTCTTCAAAACTGCACAGCAAATCTGCAGTGATTGCTGCAATCGCTTGTAGGTTCATTGTTTATACTATAATATCATGACGTAACATCACGCTTGTGTGCTCTCGGGGGGTACACAGATGTGTAAAATACACCCAGATTTTGAAAGTGTTTGTTACCTCAGAACTTTCGACTGGGTAAACCGATTTTGATGGTTCTTTTTTTTTTAAAGCTGGTGCTTCCCGTGTGGTCCCATTTTAATTGGCTGAAGACCTGATGCTGATCTTCGAAGATATACAACGGAACTCTTCAAAAATGCACAGCAAATCTGCAGTGATTGCTGCAATCGCTTGTAGGTTCATTGTTTATACTATAATATCATGACGTAACATCACGCTTGTGTGCTCTCGGGGGGTACACAGATGTGTAAAATACACCCAGATTTTGAAAGTGTTTGTTACCTCAGAACTTTCGACTGGGTGACCCGATTCTGATGGTTCTTTTTTAATTTGAAAGCTGGTGCTTCCTGTGTGGTCTCATAATCATCCAATCAGTATCTGATGATGAGATTCTGGAGAAATAGAGAGAACTCTTCACATTTTATAGGAACACTAGAAGCGATTTGGGTACTTTTAGAAAGTGTACTTTCTCGAAGTGATTCCATTTCAATTTGATGAAGATCTGATGAATAACTTCGGATATATGCAACGGAACTCCTAAATAAATGATAGTAAATGTACTGGGATTGCCGAAATCTCATATCTGTCTATTGTTTACACCAGTTTATAACCTAAAATCACGCCGGTACGCTGTGAAAGGGTAAGCACATGTGAATCACTAAAAACTGAAAAATATAAACTTTTTACAAAAAATAAAACCGACTTCAGAGAAAACAAAAAAAGTGAAAAATAACTTCAGAAAAAACGCTTTAGAAGTCGGTGACAAAAAAACGAAATCAATCAAACAAAGGTCACCGACTTCTGAAGCGTTTTTTATGAAGTTATTTTTCACTTTTTTTTTCATTTCAAATACTGTTACTTAGTCAGTTCAAATATTCGTATAGTTTTGATGTTTAGACAATTTCTACCTATCTCGGTACTAAATGAAAGTTTAAAGACGCGGCAAATAACTTTCAACTACGAAAGTTCATTCGACACGCAGACCGCTAAAACAGCTAATTCGCTAAGCTCTTTTATTCCAACATTATCATAGAAATATACAATCTTTTCGCTTACTAATTATGTACTTTTGTCGTCTTGACGATTATATTTAATTGTTTTAGGGTACTTGAGACCCTCTCGCGCCCTTTTGCGTCTCTCTAAGAATTTCAATTGGTAACTAAATGACGCCTCTTTATTCTAGTGGCCACTTGAGGTTACATTGTTCAAGCTGAAAATAACTTTTGATTATCTTCATTATGACATCAGAGAATTATTTATTGGGTTGTATTTTCTGAGCTTCGAAAAGTGTTGGAAGACATGACGCGGAAACAGGCCTAAAAACGTTCAGTATTTCTAAAGTTTGCAATGGGATCATCAAACTTCTAGATGGCTTAGGTATGTCAGTCTCTGGACTAGTCTGCACTAAATTGTTCACTTTTCCAGTATTGTTATTCGTTATAGGCTTAATTCCCAGGTTGAACAGTGTTGTTGGGCTTTTCGATCAATATTTTTTTTAGTTGCACAAAAGTAGGTTCCGTAGTCAGGATATTTACTCGATGAATGTCATTGGGGTCGCCCCCTATTACATGGGGCTATAACTTAACTGGAAAACTGTGAGTCTACTAGTTGTACACCACTGCCTAATCTTTCGGGGAAAGCAGGAATGGTTTTGTGTTAGAGAACTAAATACCTAAGTACGTTAAATCCTTCGTCATCATTCTTAGTACGTCCAAATTGGTTACGTTTCATAAACCCTAAGGTTATCTCAACTATTTTCATTATAACTACTTCATTATACGTTGATTTACATTTGTTCATAACTGTTTAAGATATCTAATTTTGATTCAACTAAAATCAATCGCACTAACGAAGATTAAATTAATGGTTTTTTTGAGATATTGGCTATGACACTGATTGAATGTGACGCGCGCTCGCTAAGCTCGCATTTACCATTATACACCAACTTTCTGTCACAAATATCGTCGTCGCTAGCTAGCAAGACCCAATGCAGAAAAGCACTTAGCATTACTGAGTTTAATTAAGTAATAATAATAGTAATTTTATCAAATAAAGAGATTGTACATTTACAGTTATTTTACATTAAGTACATTAACAACAGATAACACATTATTGCATTCTACAATACGGTGGGTGCAGCTGTCCTCCTAGCTACGAAATAGCCTATGTTTAGAAGACACAGTTTTGCCTCTGGAACGTGTTTATATATGAAGAGTTTAGGTGATTCAACCGTAGATTTTGGCCCTTTATGGTTACCTATCGTTAATTAGTTATTACAGAAGTCTGTGAAACGATCTTTAGGTATTTTAAGCATTAGATCTTTGGACCGTAGTTATATCGAAAATAGTTTAAATAAACTTAGGTGTACGTACGTACCCTCCAAATCATCTTAGCTCCATGTTATCCTCAAGCGTCATGGTGACAGGCTCATAACGAGGGAACGACCTTTTCGCGACATTTGCACAAGAAACTGGCCAGCTAGCCTTCAAGGTATGGTGGTAGTGACCTTAAGGGGGAAGTGAGGACACTGCCATTTAGTGATGTGGTCTTTAAGGACATTAGAACTTTACTCTACCTACCTTCCCTTAAACTGACCTTAGAATTATGTGTATTTTATTTATGGTGCAGATGCCAGCACGTCAACCTACCCGAATCTGTCAAATTTGAGAACCTTCCGACTTTGTGATAAAGTTGAAAATATTTTGCAGAAATTTGACAGGTTGTGGTAACTTGATATGCTGGCGTCTACAAAAATAAACAAACTCCTTTTCCCCATGGGGTAGGCAGAAACCTGCTACGATTCTTACACACTCCTTTTGCCTCATCCACGTTCACACATCACAATCATCATCATTTCAGCCGAAAGACGTCCACTGCTGGACATAGGCCTCCCCCAAATGTCGCCACATTGACCGGTCCCTTGCGACTCGCATCCAACGGATTCCCGCAACCTTCACCAGGTCATCGGTTCACCTAGTGGGAGGTGTTCCAATGCATCGTCTTCCAGTTCGCGGTCGCCACTCCTGAAGAACTTATCGGCCCCATCGGCGATCCGTCCTGCAAGCAATGTGCCCTGCCCACTGCCACTAAAGTTTGGCAATTCTACGTTCATACACCTGTTTATTTATCAGAAGGTACATATTTCAGGGGGACCGTTTCGCCTTGTGTCTGGTTTGTGGAGATCAGATAGTCAATCACTACAAGTAAAATACAGATGTATGGCTACATCCAGTTGGCTTGCACGTCGTCCCGACGTAATATGGTAGACGACAAATAAATCTAATTAGTGCGTCAGTTAGATTATTAACAAATATTTGACCCGTATTTTCTTTTATCTTTTGTTGCGTAAACCAAAATTGGCGAAGAAACGTCGCTTTTAAAATTCTCAACAAGTTACGTCTTGGTATAATTTTAGTGTATTCTGACATCATGCTCCCGAGTTTTGATGCGTTTTATCTTTGTCATTAATTGATTTACAAAAAAATATATAGACAGTCGAATTGAGAACCTCCTCTTTTTGGAAGAAAAAAAACATACGTGTCGATTATTTTCCAAACTGACGGACGAAATAGATATGCATTTTTTAATATTGTCGTTATGTTGTAAGAGGCCAGTGATAGTAAAACTTTTTTAACTAATTGATTTCAATGACTATTATGATTGCAAAAATCAACTTGCCTATCTCATAACTTTTGATCCTACAATGTTATAAGCCAATCAAACCTTCCTATAACACAATTTATTGCAGAAAAAGCTTTGATTTAGTTTTTTAAAAGGCATATGATACAACGAAATACCAATAAAAACTCAGCTACGCAATTCGCACATCGAGTTTATTCACATCCAAATATAGACCACTTACCACATATTTCTGTCAACCCTACATTACCTACCTATAAAAATACTCCCCGACCTCTCAATAAAGCCAGTGTCACAAAGGGAACGACATCCATACGTTGTAATATCCGTATATCCGGGGTGAATTCGGTTCCGGATATTAACGCGTCATCGAACACCCCCGCTGATTCGGTTCACTGATTGCCGCAGTGGGATAATCTTAAAGAGGAATAATTCTATCTGAAAGAGATAGGTGAAAATCGAAGAAGTGTGAAATGGTAACATTTATTGGTATGGTAAGCCGGCCATACGACGATAGGTTACTCATGACAGTTATAAATAGGCATGCAAAACTGACTTCCATTGAGGACACATACTATACTGCCAGCCTGTGAGTTGGATCATTCCCAGTAGTTCTACTATGTGACTTGGCTCACTTGCAAGCATAGCATCACCGTCAACACACGACGATATGGTTGAAACTCGAAAAACTGTGATCTGCAAGTATGGGAAACACACCCTGAGAGGCGCAGCAATTTCCATGTAAGGCATATTCCAAAATGGCATGGGTCATCTCCATCATTTCAGCCGAAAGACGTCCACAGCTGGACATAGGCCTTCCCCAAGTGTCGCCACATTGACCGGTTCCTTGCGACTCGCATTCAACGGATTCCCGCAACCTTCACCAGGTCATCGGTCTACCTAGTAGGAGGTCTTCCAACGCATCGTCTTCCGGTTCGCGGTCGCCACTCCAGAACTTTTCGTCCCCATCGGCCATCCGTTCTGCGAGCAATGTGCCCAGCCCACTGCCACTTAAGTTTGGCAGTTCTTCGGGCTACCTTGGTTACGGGACCGAAACGTGGTCGCTCACAATGGGCCTTATATCGATAAGGAAAAAAAAATACAAAACTGTTAGAAAAAGCAATTTCAAATTAAATACACTGCCTTACAACTTATTGAAACATCACAAATAACAAAGAAAATATACTTTCTCCAATTTTATAAAAAAATAACTAACTCTACCCGACTTCAATAAAAACCTTCCTACCAAACATATTGGCATAGCAATCGAGCGAACCAATATCGATACATACGTCGGGCCGCGGCCCCGCCTACGGTACCTCAGCACAAAGCAGTTCATATCCAACGAAACAATACTAGCTACAACAGAGCATAAATGGAAACTTTTTGATTGAATTCAACAAACTTATAACCCTTGGGACTGGCTAGGAGCGTCAGGTAGTGAAGTAAACAGGATTTACAAATGCATACTTACTTACTCTTTTTTGCCCTTGGGGGTAAGCAGAAACTTCAGAACACCACCTTCACCTTACATAGCCGTTTTGTTTCGTCCGTGTTCATACATTTTTACATCATCCGGATAAGATGCGCACGCGCGCTTACAGCTGAACGCGCGCGTACGCGTCTCATTCAAAATCGTTGTTTTCGATGGGCATAAGCTGAATAGAGCTGAATAAGTGTGCGTAGTCCCTAAAACCGGTATGTCCAGTTTTATCCGGACGCGATAGGTAAACCGTATATCTTGCTTGAGTCAGATGAGGATTTTCTGTCTTAATAATAACATCCACATAGGTGGATCTTTAAGTTTGATCTACGCTGGCCGAGGTTGACGTTTGTATAGGTGAGCATCTATCATAGTTCCCTCCCTGCCTGTTACTCTATCTCGAAAGTCAGACAACCAGTCCACCAAGGGTAATTGTATTACCCAGTACTAACTGGTTTGTGAAGGTCAGATAGGCAGTCGCCAAAAACAAAAATACTGGTACCAAATCTGGTACCTGGTACTGGTGTCAAATACTGGTATTCAGCTGCATTCGGTTATACTGGAAGCCGACCCCATTATTGTTGAAAAAGGCTAGGATACCAACACCAAGTTGGGAAAAGGCTGAGCAGATGATGATGATGCTATAATTTTATGAGTTCGACGTAGCATATCATCTCATCTTCCATAGATACTACGAGTACATCTCTATCAGAATGCAGGCGTCATTAGTTTTTTATCCCTTTTCATGCCCCATCATTTTACGTTCATTTCATAACCGTTTACTTTGTTTTGTCTTCCCCGTGTATTGTACAGTACAGCCACGAAACTAAGTGTATTTCCGTAGCCTAAAATCAAAATATTTACATTCAGAAACTAGAAACAAAACATTGAGTTTTTAAACACAGATAAGGATTTCGTAGTTACACCGTTTTCACGTAATAGTGTGTGAGTGTTTACAAAACATAGGAAACTACCATCTATTATTGCATTCAACATGAAGTTTGTTTTGTCTAATTGCTGGGGTACTGAAATCAGTAGTAATAATACACGCATAGCTCTCGCGTCCGTCCACAAACGTACACTCACTGCTGAGGTCTGATTTGATACCACAAGTAGGTGGGTAGGTGCTGGTCAAATTAATTCTTCCTATTCCACTCAGAAATGGAAGAAACTGGAGGAGGCCTTCACCCGAGGAGGGGCCCATACCCCGGAGACATACTAACTTAGATTATAAGAAAAATAAAACTACTAACAAAGAAACTAAATATTGTAAACATTCAAAACGTAATTTTAAGGGCAATGGGAAATAAAGGCTTTTTTATTTTTATTTATTCCACTCAGACCAAATAAAACACCAATACATAGCGCTCCGAACAATACAGTGAAGCATGCGCATAACTAGGCCTCGCTCTGTGCACACACACTAACACGTACACATTTATATCAAACTACTATTAAATTACGCCACAATAAATGCACACATGTTTGCGAAACTGGACTCACTTCTCTGTTCGCAGTTTATTTGGTCTGAGTTTTTTCATACTAAAATTTGTTTCAATACGCAATAAAAAGCATTTTTAGCCGACCCCTCAGAGCCGACCCCAAAAATCATAATCGATACAAATTATTTGACTGAACATCGGATCGGTTTCCCGTGTAACGTATGGAGGATGCAGCTGAATACCAGTATTTTACATAGAATGACTGCCCATCTGACTTCCACAAACCAGTTACGGGGTTATACGACACCCCTTGGGGCCTTGGTAAGGCTGGTTGTAGACTTTTGGGTTTTTGATCAACAGAACAGCTTAAGGTGAAAGCGACAAGGATTTAGTATTTGGTACAAAATTATCCAACACCCAAGTTCAACCACTACGAGTATTACTGCTAAACAAATAGTTATCCGCTGTAATTTTCCTTTAAATTTCATAAAATGTACGATTATCACAAATTGCATATTTTTCAAGCGAGCAATTTAGTGTTTAGAGGGCTCTGGAGCAAATATTTATTATTTATTTATTTATTTAAACTTTATGCACAAGTAAACACTGTACAAAGGCGGACTTAATGCCCTGGGCATTTTCTATTAGGGTGATGCAGAGACAATACGGTCATAGTAGGTGCAATAACAGAAAACAAAATAGCTAAAACATACAACTAAAAAACAATAATAAATACATATATATGTCACCGTAAAATTGTCAAATACGTTATATTGTAATATCTCTAGCGATATTGTAAAGTCTCGAATTATTGTCAAATGAACATACGAGTACTGCTTACAACAAAACGCATTATTTTTCGTGAAATGCATGCGATGGTAGTCAACTTACGCGGTGTGGAGGGAAGGAGGGGTCCCCCTTGCCCAGTGGCACAACTCTCATGAAAAGATAATGCACCATTCCTGAGAAATACCGATTAATATAACATAACCTTAAAACACTTTATATTCCCCCTAAAAAGCGTAGTCAACCTAGCCCCGCTTCGCGGGGCCCCTATTTCCGAGTGCAGGGTTTAAAGTAACCTAACTAACCTAACGGGGGGGTGCCCCAAGTCCCGATTATGGGGGCAGAGATACTTCCATATGTTCAGTTAACAATAATTCGAGACATTACAATATCGCGAGAAAAAACACGTCATATTGTAATATAACGTGTTTGACAATTTTACGGTGACATATACATACATGAAACAAAATATAAAAAGGTAAAAAAAACAAAAAAAACACAAATATTTCCACTTTGAAGTTTTAAATTTCGTAAATGGAGCATTAGAACGAAAATTTGTATCAGCAACCCCTAAGTCGGTTTAAAAGACCTATTTAAAGATTCCCCACAAGATGGAGTAATGGCAGAAACAAAAATTGATCCCCACTTCACATGTAGGGGAGCTACGCAATTTTATTTCCAAAATTTTGTCGGCGTCATTAATATACCTATCTCCACAAAATTACAGATTTTTAGTACCAACAGTCTTTGAGCAAAACCTGGGAAGGACAGACATGACGAAACTATAAGGGTCCCTTGTCAGGACTACGGAACCCAAAAATGTTTGTTAGACGTCAGTACATTAAGCACACACATAACAATAATAAAACAAAAAGTTACAAAAAGAAAGAGAAAATTCAAAGTACTTATGTGCTGTGTGCCTCACGGCTGCACGTGGTTTCGGAGGCAGGGAGGAAATTCACAATGATATGAACCTCGGCCAGCGCAGCCTAAGTTGTCACTATCACGAGATCCTCATGACTCAAGATACCTATAATACCTAGGTGTACAACGCACACAGCTTTCATCTCAGCTCATAATACTGTCGGTACCAATCTAAGAGCACTTTCACTGTATTTACTTTCACGTCCAGTTGTACTGGCGCACACAAAAGTGTTTGTGTGAGAACTTTGGAGTACCCTCGCTTGTGTACCTAGTCCTGTGTTTCGTTTAATTAGCTCTGTATGAAGCATATTCTGGATATTTTGTTTGTGTGGTGTGTGGGTGTTTAGGTGTGCTTTTGTTAAAATATTATATTAAAATAAACGTATATTGTACAAGTAAATACTATGTAATGTATCTGATGTATTTTTGTCTTCACCGTTGAATTATAACAAATTGTTTTTGGTTTTATATGCGAAGACCAAAAATCTTTTCTAATTTATAGCAATATTAGAAACAAATCAATAACAAATATTTTAAAGTTTAACGTTATGCATTTGCTGATCGGGAAGGTGGTGATGCAGTCTGTTTCACTACGAAATATTCTAAAACAATTCAACTTAAAAAAAATATGGTAGGTAGTAAATTATCTTAACACTTTTGTACTCGTCTGTATGTGTTTATAGCTTGCGTTTATTGCCTTTTTCACGAAAACATTTAAATACCGATCGAAAGTTTAAATCTTTATTGTAGTTATTGTGAAACACGAACACATCTTTTTTTAATAACCATTAATGATTTTGTAGGAAAACGTATAAAATTCATATATTTTAAGACTGTAAAGTATATGGAAGAAGTATACATGCTGCGCCGAGCCCAAACAAATTGTTATAAGGGCTTGAGAATGATGATATACAACCATAGAGTATTTAAAACTGTCTAGTTGGACAAGACCTTTTTTGTAAACGGTTAATAAGGAATGACGCACACCGCACAGTCCGGGGAGACGGTTCGTTACGTGGGGCTTGCACCCCGTGAGCTCATTGTTGCCTTTGTGGATGGGCCGCAAGAATCTGTACTAATATTATAAAGCAGAAGAGTTTGTTTGTTTGGTTGGTTGAACGCGCTAATCTCAGGAACTACCGGCTCGAATTGAAAAAATCTTTTTGCGTTTGATAGTCCATTTATCGAGGAAGGCTATAGGCTATATAACATCACGCTATGACTTATAGGAGCGGAGCAGCAATGTAAAATGTTACAAAATCGGGGGAAATTTTATTCCCTTTGTGAGCTTTTTCTCTCTTATGTGACACAGACGAAGTTGCGTGGGCCAGCTAGTCACTACATATGACGTTTGCGACCCATCCAGTAGTTGGACAAAACCTGCTGCTGCCTTGATTCCTATGTTGGGCAATGTGTAATTGGTGGTAGGTGGTTCGGTAGGAATTTTTCAAGAGTGTTTTCTTGATTTGTGCCTGGTTTATGGCTCGCCCTCTGTAACAATGGGATAAAAATGTTACAAAGGTAACATTTTTATCCCATTGTTACAGAGGGCGAGCGGGGATTATAGACGTGATGTTATGTTACAATTAGGGTCTTTGCACCGGTGGTCTTGCAAAGGGGCTTTTATTTATTTATTTAAACTTTATGCACTTAATGTACAAAGGCGGACTTAATGCCTTGGGCATTTTGCATTGGATTCCACTCGATTCCTACCTGTTTCACTTCGAACAAAAAATATTTAAATGTAAACAAATAGTACATAATAGGTGTAATAAAGCCGAAAGGCACTTGTTCTCCCCTTCAAAATAAAAATGGGTCGTTGTGTAAAGGCTTAGGGGGTGACTTGTAATTTCATCTAGGAGGGCTCTTAGAAACCGACTGAGCTCTCGACTCTCGACTACAACTTGTGGACATCAA
Source organism: Xestia c-nigrum (assembly GCA_916618015.1). Classification (NCBI taxonomy): domain Eukaryota; kingdom Metazoa; phylum Arthropoda; class Insecta; order Lepidoptera; family Noctuidae; genus Xestia; species Xestia c-nigrum. The sequence continues at coordinate 1,798,698 of OU745245.1, read as the reverse complement.
CTAATATATTAATATTAGTATCATATTATTTTATACTTTACTCTGTCTGAATACCATAAAGTTGCGTTTCAATAATCATTATCATTGGCAGGTGTAGCCCGTAAGAGTTATTCATATTCATATTCATTCCACAAGGTAAAACATGGTATTCACCAAAAAGGCTTAGAACTAAGAGCCGTTGTAGACCCTGTCAGGGCACAGCAAATAGTTATCTTGACATCTGAGTGCCGTTGTGTACTACCTACTGCGCTCAAGTTAACTCTTGCGGGTAGTAAAAACCTCGTTTAGGGTGAATGTGGGGTGGGTGTAGCTAAAAATAATTAGTTTAATTTGAAGTTACCGTAGTTTTTAAGTAGGTGAAAAAACGGGTGTTTTTTGCGCACAGTTACTAAGTTTGATGTACGGAATGTTTGGTGGACGGCTTCGTGATGAGGTTGTTTACACCCTGTCATCATCATCATCATCATCATCATCAGCAGCCTATAATGTTCCCACTGCTGGGACACGGCCTCCTCTCAATGAGAGGGAATGGGCTATAATCTACCACGCGGGCCCAGTGCGGATTGGTAGATGTCACATGTCTTCGAATTTAAGGTTCTAGGACATGCAGGTTTCCTCACGATGTTTTCCTACACCGTTTTGAGAGCAGCGGTGATGAAATAAATTACACAAAGTAATGCGCCTGTCTGGGTTCGAACCCTTGTAAGTCGAGGCCGCCACCACTGGGCCACCGCTGCCATATAAATACTGTGCCCTGTATTAAATAACTAACAACTAACGCAAACGAGACAACACCTACATTAAACAACATCGATATATTACAAAACATGCTTATCAGATAACAGTTTCGCAATCAAAACACATTACTTACTTAGTTGTCAAAGGTAAGCAGACAATTGCCTCGATTAATCTCACACTTGTTTCGTCTTGTCTCAGATTACTCTCGTATTTCACACCGAATGTTTCTAGAACTAACCTCGACTACTCGCAATCATTCAATTATTTCCCCCCATAAAAGGGGAGATCGGGGATATAAATAAAATGGAACACTGGCAGTTGGTGGGAAATTATTCAATCAAATAAAGTGGAGGGGAGACGTTCGGTGACTTGACTTTATTTACCCTAATGGTGAACCTCTTGGCACCGGCAGCGGTGCACCAGTGAGCGTAGAGTGAGATTGTGGCAATCAATTAAAGCCAGGTTAAACGGTCGTCTTGATGAGACGATGGATCTGTAAAATGGGGCACTAAGGGTTATGGGACTTTTTTCCAACAGAAAACCATTCAAGGACATAAATCTTCTGAAATGGTTTGGTGATTTTATTTCATCATCATCAGTCTATAATAATCCCACTGCTGGGACACGGCCTCCTCTCAATGATAGGGAATGGGTTATAATCTACCACGCGGGCTCAGTGCGGATTGGTAGATGTCACATGTCTTCGAATTTTTTGGTTCTAGGACATGCCGGTTTCATGATGTTTTGCTTCACCGTTTTGAGAGCAGCGGTGATGAAATAAATTACACAAAGTAATGCGCCTGCCTGGGTTCGAACCTACGACTTGCTGTTCGTAAGTCGGGGCCGCCACCACTGGGCCACCGCTGCTCTCTGATTTTATTTATGGGGTTTATTTTGCGTTTATACCTAACACAAAACACGGAGTTACTTCTAGAACCAGTGACATAAATTTGTCAACACATACACAACACACTACAAATTACATTTTGAAGTGATGATTTTGTTAGTAGGTGGTCCATGAAAGAAATTCCGCACTCCACGCACTTTTACCCACAAAACTGTCAATAGCAGTCACTGACGTCTTGACGTTTCTCTTAAAACAATGAAAAATCACATTCATTACACCATTATACTGGTATTTATCTGTAAAGTATGTCATTTTAGTAAGTCAGTAGGTTCACAACCTTCAGACTGTAATACTAAAAATATTTATAGCAGAAAAAGTGCTGCTTAGAGAAAAACAAAGAAAAAAATCCTTAATGACCGTCCGTACGACGCAGTTTGCACAGATATGTAAATAATAAATTATACAGACCGTGAATTATAGGTGGGCACATTAATCAAGGCCAGTTTTAATTAACGCAATTTTAACTAATGTAAACATTTCTCTGAGAGTTTTATGAAAACAATGACTCTTGTGCCGAGATCTGTAAAGCTAATAAGCTTTACAGATCTCGATCTCGATCTCGATTTAGAATATGTCTAAGCACGCAATAGCGTGCTTCACGCAATAGCGTGCTTAGACATATTCCTGTTTCATCTTTAGTGTGAAAGTGATAGAAATGACACTTAACCAAATATGTGTAAGGTTACGTTACGTTTATACATTTCGGCTTATATCTATACTAATATTATAAAGCAGAAGAGTTTGTTTGTTTGTTTGTTTAGTTGAACGCGCTAATCTCAGGATCTACTGGTTCGAATTGAAAAATTCTTTTTGCGTTTGATAGTCCATTTATCGAGGAAGGCTATAGGCTATATAATATCACGCTATGACCAATAGGAGCGGAGCAGTAATGAAAAATGTTGCAAAAACGGGGTTTTTTTTTTCCTTTCGTTTTTATCTCTTATATTGTGACGCAGACGAAATTGCGTGGGCCAGCTAGTTTGATATAAGAATAAGAACGAATCTAGAACCGCTGGTCACTTCTGTTTTCATGATCTCTAAAATGTTCCAACTCGTGGTATGACTGATCTCCAGTATCTGTATCCGGGCTGTTCCAACTGTCTTCTTTGAGTTTGTGGTACACACAGCTGTGAAATACTATTCTGTAATTTTTTATTTAGAGCAAAATTTCGCGTCGGCCATTTTTGATTTCCATATAATAGGCGTAGGAGATGAAACTCTTAAATTTATACTCTATACTATTATTATTATTATAAAGCAGAAGAGTTTGTTTGTTTGTTTGGTTGAACGCGCTAATCTCAGGATCTACTGGTTCGAATTGAAAAAATCTTTTTGTGTTAAATAGTCCATTTATCGAGGAAGGCGATATAACATCACGCTGCGACCATTAGAAGCGGAGCAGGAATGAAAAATGTTGCAAAAACGGGGATTTTTTTTCCTTTCGTTTTATGTAACGCAGACAAAGTTGCGTGGGTCAGCTAGTACGTATATATGATTTTAATAAGACGCCTACTAGGTGCCCTACATTTACCTATAATGACTTAACCAATTCACCGTCAATCGACAATTGGCATGCCACAACTCTCATGATTGCTGAACACCAACGGTTACAAACGTTATAATTATGTAGTTAAACCACATTAATTTAACTGCCATATTACATGCTTTCCGGCGACAGCTAAAAAGCAATAAAATGGTAGGTAAGGTAACAGGTGAAATTAGTATAATTACATAACAAGAAGTTTCAACGGTTCCTCTTTGCCCCGACCTCCCCTAAGTCCCAGCCGACCTGTTGCGTACGTTTGTTTACAATATTACGCGAAACCAGTCGAACAGTCTCGAATGCACCTTACTTACGCAAACGACATTACTCTAAAACAAACCTTAAACTAATCGAACAAAGTTGAATGCCGTCTGAAAATCTATGTAGAGTTACGACGTTCAATTGCGTAAAATTGCCCAACTATTCCAGAAAGCGGATAGACGTTTGTCCTTAATGGTTTAGAAACGAGTTTGAGTCTTATTTAGTAGAGGTGAAAGTTGGATTTGGAACCATAGATTTAATAATGTAGGGTGCAGTGACGAAAACCTGTAATGTGTTCACGCAACGGTAGCGTCAGCAAGCAAAATGTACCGGTTTGATGAGGTTCTATATTTTGTTACGGTATTATTTTATGTAGTGACTGTAACGTAGAATACAAGTTATGTATATTGTATATTGAGAATTCTTGCATATCAAATAAACACAACAAAACATCATTCACGTTGTAAAACATCATCATCTTCATCATCATCATTCACATGTATATTTGATGTTTTTTTTTTTTGTGTGCAATAAAGAATAAGAATAAGAATAAGAATAAAAGGCATCCACCCCCCCCCCCTCCCCCACTTGTTGCCATCAAGCGTTGAATCCAAACTCCATGGCTGCTACTCAAAAGCTCCTGATGGAATACCCCAATAACAATTTGCTCGACCCAGGAATCCAACCCAGGCCCTCATACAGTACAGGCAGTCAAATACAAAAACGACCTCGAAAAAACTACAACAAATTAATTACGACGACCCGATTGGCGTAGTAGTAGTGACGCTGCCTTACGTTGTTAGGGTCCTGGGTTCGAATCCCGGTAGGAGCAAATGTTTGTGTGATGAGCACGGACATTTTGTTTCCGAGTCATAGATGTTTATATGTATAATAAGTATATATTTACAAACCAAAAAGTATATAATTATGTAGTATTTCAACTATCTAGTGTCCACGACACTAGCTTTGTTTAGTGTGGCACTAGGTGGTGCTGTGTGTTAATGTACAGCGATATTTATTTATTTATTTATATTTATTAGTGACAAAAGTCTTACAATCGGGGTATCGTTTGTCCCAGTAGGTAAGTACTAACTGGGTTGTGGAGGTCAGATAGGCAGTCGTTCCATGTAAAATACTGGAATTCATCTGCATCTGGTCTGACAGGAAGCTGACCCCAACATAGTTGGGAAAAGGCTAGGCAGATGATGATGATGATATCCATTAGTCATAGCATAGGCCTAATTTTGTTCTGACTAAGAGAGATCACTTTTTCTGACAAACATGAAAACCCCACACAGTTATGTAAATATTATGATCAGAATTCGTAGAACACAAGAGAAAGGAGACATAAAATTGGTGAAAAGGCGATAATTTTCGTAAACTAAGTTAGGTAACAATGCAATATGTATTTACATAACGATTTTATTTATTTAGTCTAACATGCCTACAACAGTAATATTGCGATTTTTATAAACGTTCGCGTGGAAATTTTAATGTGTGAGTATGAGACTTAATATAGCCTACAACTTACTTACTCTCAGACTTACCAAATACAATGTACTTATATGCATTTTTTTATTTAGCCTGTACTGTCCCACTGCTGGGCAAAGGCCTCCCCCAATTCCTTCCATGTGCTTATTTCCTGTGCCGCCTCAGACCAACCTTCGTGATGCGCGTCCAAATCGTCTCGCCACCTTTTCATAGGTCCAAAAAAAATATTCATAAAAATTGGTCAAGCCGTTTCGGAGAATTTCGACAACAAACACTGTGATGTCACGAGATTTTTATACTTACGAGTATGACAAGATATTTGCAGCGGAACAAGGATTTCATTTCACCTGTTTTTTGTTTTTAACACTGATAAAAAAATATATATTTGGAGGGGTCGAAGTCATTCAACCTGTATACTACAAATTCCATGAATAACTCAGATCACTATCAACTTTAGCCTCCCACTCAATAGGCCAAGACAATTGAGTCACCAACCACACAACGTAACTAAAAGTTCATCAACCCGTTACAATGCCGCTGTAGTTACGACATTCTGTTTATTTTGGTCAACAACAACTTTGAACATCGCGTCGTCGTCGGTAAAAGCTTTTCTCTTTGGTTAGTGAATGTATGTTAAAGATTAGTTGGTTGTTAAAAGGTTGTATGGTAATTGGTTTCTCGGAGGCTTTTAAAGCTTATACATAATAATGTAGGTAATAATATCGCTGGACATTAACACACAGCGCCATCTAGTGCCACACTAAGCAAGGCTTGTGTGGTGGTCACCAGACAGTTGATATACTACATTATATACTTTTTGTTTGTCTATACATACTTATTATACATATAAACATCCATGACTCGGAAACAAATGTCCATGCTCATCATACAAACATTTGCTCCTACCGGGATTCGAACCCAGGACCCTAAGAATGTCGTAAGGCAGCCTCACTACCACTACGCCATTCGAGTCGGGAGGTATATAATATATTTTGATATGAATTATTTGTTACAAACTTTTAAACGCAACTTCTGCCGCTTGGTTTCCTTAAATTATTTCTGGGGAAATACTATAATAGACGCAATAACAGATTATAGTATGAACTACACCTAGACCATTTTCTAACTTCATCGAAATCCATAAGGGATGCAAAAGTGGTCTGCGGGACTGTTTGAAAGAAATACCGCGGACCTGGAACACAAAGTGCGAAGAAGGAACATGGATGGGTTTAAGTCAGTACAAGTCTGACACTCCATTCCGCTCCGCCAAGAGCGGGAGGGTTAATATGATGATTTCCCGTCAGAAAAAAAAGGATCAAAAAGACCAACTTACTTACTTAGTACCTACTAAAGCATCAAAAACTGAACCAAACCAACACACTTTTCTATGAGTAACGGTAACCAATTAAAAACACCATTGAAGCCTCAATCTGTGTCTTCAAAACAACAATCACTGCATCATTAGACCTTTCAATTAAAATTCAATTTGTGTCTCAAAATTGCTGACTATTAACCCAGCTTTTACAATAGAGCCCCACTTACCCGGATAACTACAGTTAGATTCACTGCCCTGTTGGTTTCACTGTCGCAAAGACGATGCGTTGGAAGACCTCCCACTAGGTGGACCGATGACCTGGTGAAGGTTGCGGGAATCCGGTGGATGCGAGTAGCAAGGGACCGGTCAATGTGGCGACACTAGGGGGAGGCCTATGTCCAGCAGTGGACGTCTTTCGGCTGAGATGATGATGACGATGATGAAAGACGACTGCTGAAAATGGGATCCTGGGTTTGATTTTCAAGAATATTGGGGTTTTGGTTTGATCAGTAAAAGTGTTATTGAGTTTTTCCATTAGACATTTCTCAGGAGCAGGTCGAGTTTTAAGGTTATTAATTGGTCTTTATTGATCTCTCTCCAGTCGTGACGAAATGTCGCCCGAATGAGAGAAAAAGGACAGAGAGTGCACATGTCTTTGTGCACACGCTTGTGCACTTACAGTTTATCTGATATACTTGACCAATCTCAGTCATTTCAGCAGAGACTTACAGTTAGATAATTAACAAAACTTGTATGTCCTAAATGGATGTTTAATGACGTCAAACGGAAGTGATAGTTTTACTCAGAACGACCCATGCAGGAGGAGGAGGAAAACCGTAAAAAAGAAATTACTTGATGATTCACCTCAAGTCAAATATGAGATGGAACCATGTCACAGTGAGCCAGCTACTTATTAATATGGTAAACAAGTCATTTGTTTACCTTTTTTGCGCTGAAAGAGGTAAATCCCACAAATTAAATGCGAAAAAGATTTTAAGATATTATTCATGTTCTACTAACCGCTTTAGAAATCTTGTGTTGTGTTGTCAGGCAGTGTTTATGAATATACTGCTAAGACAATGCGTCGTATATTCTTGGTAACTTAATTATAAGGCCAGGGATCGTCAGTTCGCAAACGGCACACATTTGTAGGGTTTTACCTTGCCAATACTTTGTGTGGAAACCAATAAATTCCAGAAATAAAAAAATAAAGACCGTACACGAACACGCATTGGACTATGTTATGGCTTATAGAGTGGAGGGTTGTGTCGCAGGAGTGGATCCAGCAATGAATGTTTCAACATTATTTTGACTAGGAAATAAAGCCAGCGGATATTTTTTTACCAAAGCCAGAGCGGTTTGCAGGTTCACAAATAACATTGACTCGGCGCCATCTCTTCAAAGTAATTTTCTTCAAATTACACTAACATACGAACATCATATTTAAGTAGGTAACACACTCTCGAGAGTAAATCCGTAAATAATTGCGACTTACACGTGTAGAGACAGCAAAGAAAGCATCAATCACCACTGATTCGTTTCTTATTGAACAAATTGGAAAGGTTATTGATACTCAAACAAAAAATAAGACGAAAGTGTTATTGTTTTTGTTTTGTAGTAGGTAAGAGTAAAAGTGCTCGACCTACAAATAAGTGCATTGCTAGTTTTGCTAACGGTACCGCGCACACAGACGCGGTCATTGCCCGGCGCTTGCGCATGTGTGTGTATGTGGGATCTAAACAAGTTGGGCTGCGCAGGAGTCGACAACCTGTAGCTTTTGCTAATGAAAGTGTTAATTATAAGAAGGCAGTACCTATTTAGTTTTGGCATTTGATCTTTATCACGAGTCACTGTGGGTCGTATAACTTGAAAATAACTTATGCTTTTTGGTATAGAGATTACAGCTTCTTCTTCTTCTTTTGCGTAGCGATAGACTCAAATAATACTAGTTTAAATCGTGGTAGGTGCAAGTGGCTGTGCAGGATTGGAAGTGGGGCATATCCTGCAGAGTGACTCCACGGACGGGACGATGATACCCCATTCGGCCAGATTACTTCTACACCGGCCAACTTGGGCCCGCAAACGGTAAAGAGATTACTAAATAGGCCACTGCAGTTCCTGTCGAAGAGGAAGATATTCTGCTGGATTGATGAAGTGACGTCTGTGCCTCCACAATTCGCATCTTTCATCAGACGCACTGAGAGAAAGAAAATCGTGTGTTTAGAGAATAATAGAGAGCAAATCGCTAGCCCTAATTAACCCCTGAGTCCATTTTCTTTCCGGATGACATAACTGGTGGTATCGAGTTTACCTTGTTTCCAGATTTTCGCCTACATTATCCACATATTGAATAACTTGTGCTAAAAATAAACGATATACTTAATATAATCTAAACCAAATTACAGTCGATACAGCGCGAAGTTTACAAGCAAACACGATAATATTAATATTGTAGACTAAACCAATATTGGTGCAAATTCTGGAACCTCCCACACAAGCCAGTCGTATGACTTTGTAATGTATGTTGATCAATATTACATTCGAACATTCCAGAAAAATATGTATTTGCTATACTTAAGTAAACAGTTATAAATCTGAGAATGTTTGTTTATACTGCTCAAATAAAATCTCTTTCAAGTATAATTTATTGATGTTCAACTATAAAAGTATGAAATTCAATGTCACCCGATTACAAAACACCTTACAAATGAATCACACACTAACACACGGAAACATCTAATAGAACTTTCCAAATGTTGACAACAACTGGTTTTACCGCTGCGGTTATCAATGAGCGGCGTACATTCTCGAAACTCCATGAAGCCTATATAAGCCCCGAGCTGGCTTGCAGCCGTCATAGTACATTACGAAAGCAACAACGAAGCAACGAACGATGCAGAAATATCTTTTAGTCATTGCATTCCTCGCCACCGCAGCCTGCCATGAGGCAAGGAAGCACCGGCCTGAGGACCCTTTCTCCGCGCTGGACAAACACATCACCCACACACTCGCCTACCACTACCTATGGCCTTGGAGTCAGCTCATCAGGGCGGCAGCGGCAATGGACGTCGAAGAAGCTCTAGAAGAACCCCAAATTATCTCAGACAAGGAGAAGTTCCAAGTTAATCTCAGTGTGAGGAGGTTCAAACCAGACGAGCTAAGGATCAAAGTAAAGAACCGTTACATTATAGTTGAAGGAAAGCAGAAATATAAGGATGACGTGCAGCAGTTTATGGCGAATCATTTCGTGCAGCGGTTCGTGCTCCCTCCCGGCAGCAAGCAGGAGGAAGTGACCGCTGTCCTCAAGGAAAATGGAGTTCTAACAGTGTCTGTGCCCAAACATGAGCTACCTCCACCACCACCCGAGAGAGAAGTGCCCATCGAAGTAAGACTACCAGTAAAAGTGGAAGACAAAACAGAGAAGCCCGTTACAGAAGAGAAAGTTGAAATAGCTGAAACACTTGCTGAAACCACAACGGAGAAAAAGGAGGTCCCTGTGCAAGTACAACCTATCCAGACATCTTCAGCTACACCTCTTGAGCAGTTGGAATTAGTAGAAGCAACAACCCACGTCGGCAAAATCAGGAAGAAAGAATTGAAAACAACAGCAAAAACGGCAAAGGACAACGAAGTATCGAAAGGACTCGACGGCAACGGTTTGGATTACTCGTTAGTTGAACCAGAAGAGTGAATACATACAGCACTGAGTGAATTAAGACTGAACAAAGCTTTAAAGCGACCAGCAGTCGATAAAAGCTTGTTTTAACTTTTCGGACGACAAACGACGGTTATAAAACAAAGAATTATTTATTTTCTACAAGAATACGTAGTCATACTGTTGTGAATTTACAAGACATCGTTCGAAAAGTTGTTAGGAGTTGTTATTATTTTTAAGTTTAAATGTATTTGTTGTGAAACATTTACCCAACGAATAAAATGTGTTATTTATTAGTCTGTGTGTTTCCATTCCACTCGCGGTAATATTTCTATTTTATAAGACTGTTATTTATGTTAATGTTGTGTGTAAATCTGTGTAACGCACTCTGTTGGGATGAGAAGCTCTGTAATGGGCTAAAGCCTCATTTACATTGACGGAAAAACTCCGTGAATTATTTCGCGAGCTTGAATGATGGTCATTCTTGTTCATTTTGGGATAAACAAAGAAAAATGTGGGAGATTTCTCTTGTTGCAGAAACATTCGTTATTTATCTTTGTCATTACTTTGGCCTATGAGGAACAAGCTTGGTAAAAGCATATTCTGATTGTTCAACATGCCACTTGATAAAGCCTCATAAAATAAATACACACACATTACCTACAAATGACAGCCGGGACCAACGGCTTACCGTGCTGTCCGAGGTACGGAGAAAACTCGTTATGTATAGATAATCGCATCCATAGACCAACCCTGGCAAGCACTGCTTAACCTTGAAAATCGACATTTGCGTCTGTCATTGTTTAGCCACGAGCATGCACTTTGTTTTTCTAAAGAATGATCATAAAGTCCGGTCTAGATGATAGATTGTGAGAAAATGAACACAAAATAATTCTAATACATAATGTTATCTCAAGAACTAACGTATTAAAAGTCTGTGACGACTTTCATGATTAATTACAATTTAAGTCCATAAGTTTTTTGTATTATAAAATCATAGAAATATCGAAACAATTTTAATCAAGCATTCAATCGCGCATATTAAATAGGATTAAATTGACAGAGAGAGAACCTAACTTTAAATTAACTTCTTTTAGAATAATAATATTAAATCTTCATACTCATGCCATTTAATTTACTTTCTTTGTAAAGAATATTTATTACCAAGTTAAATATTACTATTTATTATTTGACGAGACTTTCTTTAATTAACTCAATGCAGAATGTAAATAAATTGTGTGCGCAGCTTTTCTTTATTAAAGACTTCTATTAAAAATGTAATTTTCCTAACATACTATTTCAATTATTATTTCTAATAGTAATTGCTTATGAAAAGCCAGATTTTGATCCAATCTCTTAAGTAATAAGAAAAAGAAAAGAGTATTTATGTTTGCATTAATAATACAAATTCAATCATTTGCTTTTAAGAGTGCGTGACATTGGCGTCACTAGATCTTAATTCCATTTATCTCAATTATATTATTTATTCACCGTCTTGCCTTCAAACGAGAAATATCACCCATTATTTTTATTTAAAGATAAAACTTGTACTCGTAGCCGACTGCAATTGATTTTTCAGGACAGTCTGGAAACATTTTGAAAACCAGCTTGTGTGGCGTTTTTATATGGAGACGCTCTTGGGTCATTCCCGTGTCTTTCACATCTTGCATTTCTCTGGAAACATTTTTCATCTGTAACGGTAAGTAGGTTTTTTTTTTTACTACGATTTTCCTTGTTTATATCTAGGAAACCCAGATTATGCTTATCATAGTATAATCAGCCTATGTCTTCGAGTTTTTGGTTCTTGGTTATGCCGGTTTCCTCACGATGTGTGTCTGTTATGACTTGCTTCGAGCTCTTCTTTAATTAATTTGTGAAAATGGTCTACACTGGCCGAAAAACCCGTTTCTCATCTATACATATATATAAAAAACTTTTTTGCAAAAAATAAAACCGACTTCAAAAAAAACAAAAAAGTGAAAAATAACTTTAGCTTCTGAAGTCGGTGACCTTTGTTTGATTGCTTTAGTTATTTTGTCACCGACTTCAGAAGCTAAAGTTATTTTTCACTTTTTTGTTTTTTTTGAAGTCGGTTTTATTTTTTGCAAAAAAGTTTTTATTTTTCACTTTTTAGTGGTTCACAGGTGCTTGATACATGGAAAGTGCATACCGTTACAATTACAACAAGCCCAAACACGACTATGGTACATTGTCTCATTATGGAGTTCCGTGACTCTTGGCTTCATCATCAGATCTGATGGTAGAATGGTTCTTATCATACGCAAATGCTTCACTTGTTGTAGAAAATACCAAAATCGCAACACGTTTTCAGATAAAATTTGAAGAGTTCCCTCGATTTCGCCAAGATTCCATCATCAGATCCCAATTTGGTGGCTATGGGACCAACTTGGAAGTATACCCTTTCAAACAAAAAAAGAATTTTTCAAATCGGTTCAGGCGTCTTCGAGTAATCGGTGAACATACATAAAAAAAAAAAAAATACATACAGTCGAATAGAGAACCTCCTCCTTTTTTGGAAGTCGGTTAAAAATGAAACCCGTTTTCCGTTGTCACGACATAGCATGAAAACGGCTTGACCGATTTGGCTGATTCTTTTTTTGTTGTGTTTGTTATTGTCAGGAGAAGGTTCTTATGAAAAAAATGTAGTAGTAGGTAGGTAGGTAGTAGTAGTAGGTAGGTAGTAGTAGGTAGGTAGGCAGTGGTAGGTAGGTAGCAGTAGGTAGTAGTAGGTAGGTAGTAGTAGGTAACTTTTTCCCTCTTATGTGACGCAGACGAAGTTGCGTGGGTCACCTAGTATACAATAATATTGTTGCGAAGAATAAGTATTCATCCGCCATGTGGAATGCTAATTCAAAACCACAAACCGTTAAAATACAGGTTGTGTCTCTAACAACGAACTCCGAAACCAGCTCTCAATTGTTCAAATGTAGAATGAATTACAAAATTGGGTTAGAAGTAGAAACTTTGTAAGACGAATAGATAAGCTCATAATCCCGTGGCATACAACAACAAAACTTTAGCAAACTCGTTAAATCGTCGTGTACAGTCGTTAACAATGTAACTTGAACACATCGCCGCCATTTAACTTCCCAAACAACATAATCGTGGACAATCGAGTGCAGTTGTAAAAATAAATTGTCGACGAGTGGTGATCATTCGACACTGGAGCTGTCGTCATGTTGGCTATAAAAGCCGTTGCATTTGAAGTCTGTGCACAATGTATTTTTATTGTTTCGAGCGTTATTTTAAATGATTGGTTTAGCAACAGCCTGTATCTAGCTTTGGTTTAGATTGCATATAAATTGTAGATTTGTTTTCCAATAAGAATAGCGAGATAGAATAGTATTTTTATTATCATAATGATGCCGTAAACTTTATTGAGACTGCATCCATGTTCTTTTGAAGTTATAAGATGCTCAATTAATTAATGATTATGTATGTTCAGTGACAGTGAATCAAATATCAATAATGTGTAAACTCCAATAGCCCAACGGACGAAGGTGACATTTCAATCAACTCAGCTTATCGCAGCCCACAGTTGGGCATAGACCTCTCCCAGCAGCACCAAAACCCCTTTTGCTCCACCTTCCACGTCCAATCTGTCCCGGTCGCCTTTTTAAGAACGGTCTATCTGTCATTATTTTGCACTTATTTAAGGAACCGGTTTTCTCTATCGTTAGTCCCTAGAATCTCACTTCTATGGCACCTAGAACTCTGCTACTCTCAGGCGACATCGATGATAACGAGAGGAGTATAATGACAAGCCCGCCGGCACTGCTCCATTACGACGCAGGCTCCAAATTTAGATGCCCTTGCGAGCCATCAACCACTCCCCAGTCCCGACGGATATGGAAGTAAACTAGGGTTGACGCTATTCCTTTAATATTTACTTTTATTCTGTTTTTTCATCAAGAATTTCTCAGGAACAGCTCAATGTCTGAACGAACTGAACTGTTTTCCATTACAGCGGACTAGTAAATAATCCGAAGGTTACTATTACTAGCTACACCACTAGCTATCCATTTTATGATTACAGGCATGATGTTGCGTTATTATTGATATCTATTGTAACTCATCTGCATCACCATTTGAGCCGAAAGACGTCCACTGCTGGATATATTATGACTCCCCCAAGTGTCGCCACATTGACAGGTCCCATGCAACTCGCATCCAACGGATTCCCACAACCTTCACCAGGACAAATACTAACAAATAATAACAACAATGCAACTTATGTTGTAACTGCTGAGTGTAAGACTAAACGCCGACAGACACTACGCCGACAGACTGAACACCTACAAGACTTTGCCACGTCCGGAGTCTTCGCCGACAGGACACTTCACCGACAGACAGAACACCGACAAGACTTTAATTCGTCGGAACTCTTCGCCGACAGAACACTGGCCCGACAGGACTCTTTACCGACAGTAAACGAGTTCATCAGCGACGCAGGAATCTACCCTTTTAAACATAATTCTGATATTATTAAACTCACTGACTCTTAAGAAAAATAGTCAGTACCTATTAAGAAATAACTATAATCTACAAATGTACTGGGTAGCAAGTAATAATTCGATAGTAGAAATTGACGGCCTGTCTGAATCAAGTCTGGTTCGCTCCTCCATCAAAACAATCATCCAGCTTGGCTAACTTTCCTCAGAAACCTATCTTATGATATAACTACCCATTCTCAGCCAAGACCAAACAAATACCAATTAAAGCTGTAACCGGTTCTGGTCGTTAGCACGTTCAACAAAAATATTGCTAAGAGAATTTCTTGTTTTCTTATTCGAGAAAACAATTAAATTTTGTTCACATTTCGCTTATAGTTCACGTCTTGCAACAGGTGCTGTTGAGCATGCTGGCTGAGCAATAATAGGGAATGGGTAGAAGATTACAGAAGTTCCACTATCAAAACATTAATATAACCAGGTCATAGCGTTTCCACTAATGTTTTCGTTTGTTGCTGTTTTGAGGGTAGGGGTGATGAAAGAATTTACAAAAATAGGACAAATAATCGATCCTGGCTGTAGTATATGTATAAATATGCTATGCTAGTGTATGTATAAATAGGCCGATGTATAAATCGTAGTAAAAATCCAATGTAAATAGATGTGAGAGAATGAGAGCACCACGTTGGTGATCCTCAAATTCCAGGGGCATGTTAAAAATTAAAGAATTTAGCCAAACTATAAATTCAAGTGTCTGTTTTTAATCTCAAAATTATAACTTTTTGCTGAAAGCATTTGAAAGTACCTACTTAATATTTTTTTTTGTCAGTCTCTGTCTTTTTGTTCCGGCTTATCTAAGAAACAGCTAAATCGATTTTGACGAGACTTTTACTGCCAGATAACTGCTGTTATAAACTTAGATTACTTTTACTTTAGAAAAAGAACTAGGGTGCCCTGCAAAAGACAACACAACCTTATTTTTACAACCTAACAATTACATAAAATTCACTAATTGTATTCATATATTCCGTTATTTGGCATGCTATTTTCAGCGAATTCTGGGAACAACTTACTAAAATTCGACCATCTCTAATGTACTACTAAAATTTCATTTCATGAAATTGTCAACAGAGTTTAATTCAAACAGGAAAGTAGTATTTTATATTAATAAATATAAGCCGAACGAAGGTTACGGGCCATATCTACTACACGTGTAAGAGATGGAACAAACTGATTCCGGGAAAACTAGACGAGAAGTCGGTAGTCCCCCACCTTCCATTAACGTGACTTCTGTGGCAGGTCTTTTGCCGTCTCTATTTCAAGGAAACACTCCCAGATAATATAGTCATAACATTTTATAATATCGTCTAGAAAGTGTATGTTAGCTGAGCAAAGGCTTTCCCTACGCTTTCACAATTCGCGGGGAACATTCTAGACTAGCTCTAACCGCGGTTTGGTCGCAAAAGGAAATTGACTTGACAATATTTTCCCTATGTTCTAAGTATTGACCAAACTTTGTATTTCATGAAGGTAAGGTAACAGGATGTATTGGTTTCTTATCATTACAAGCACGTCGTAAAATTAACTCTCGTCTCGCTGTTTGTTGGGTATTCACGTTATTGTGCCTCGCGGGTGATTAGAAGTGTGGAATGTACCGCAAGGCACGAACTGGGTAATAAATGATTAGTATTTTACATTTCATGTTTACTTCTAAGGTTCAATTTAATGGGTTCCGAAATACAATGACAGAAAGTATTGTTGTTTTATTTACGGGGCTATATTCCAGTTGGCATGTAAAATTATTCCCTTTATAAACTGCTGTATCTCGATAAGTACTGGGGATTTTTTTTTAATTATTGAAAATAATAGCAAATGCCCTACAACTTTGTTCCTCAACGTTTCCCTGAAAAATGCTTAGTTTAGAAGATATTAGTGAAAAGCCGAAAACAGTCCGAAAATTTCGACCGAAACCGGCTCCTCGAAAACGAAAACTGAGATCCCCACCCCGCGCTTCAGAATTATTGTGTCCAAGTAAAATGTACCTCCCGACTGGACTACTACTGCAAGTAGACCTTTTCAATTACACATAGACGAGACGTGTCAACTCTTTACGGACTCCCCAATTGGATTGATCGAAGAAATACATTCTGAACCTGTCCAACAAAACGTAAAAAAAATACTTTAAATAGGCTTTTCCTTGCAATCTAATCAGGTAAAATATGCAATCACCAACATATTGTATAAGCTTTGGTGGTCTGATTATGGTTATGGCTAACTGCTTATACCACTCGTGCTGAACTTATGTTTTAAGTGTTAGTTCAACAGATAGCTAGGTTTAAACTTATCACAACGTATTTCTAACATTTCCAGTCTCAAATGAGAGGCAGCCCTGACATACGACATTAAATATTAGATAGATTGATTGCCCCTGCTGCCTTAATAGTCATAAGAACTTGTGTAATTTGAACTAATAACTTATATGTCTAAGGAAATTTATTCAAAGTGGTTCGTAGTTATTAAGAAGGAGGCTACATTCGATCTATGTTTCTTGAGCGTATCGAATATGATATGATATAGTGGTTACCTGGCTTTACTTGAGGTTATAGGCAATTAGTTTGATGGAGAAAGTTACATTTACAATCTAGGAATTTATGAGAACGCTTAGAAATGAGAACTGAGAGTCTAGTTCAGTCTAGACGTGATTATTGAAATAATCACTTTTGGCAAATAAGAATAAGAAAATTATTTGTTCCTAATAATTATACTCGCTCTAGAAAACACAAATTGTTTAATATCCATTTTAGGGCCAGTTTCACCGGTTCCGGATAAAGTGTCGGTTAGTTATCTGATAGTTAATACTATCTACCACTTAAAGGCTGGTTATAACTAATACTTTATCTACCACATATCGCTATCCGACACCTGTGAAACCAAAAGTGTTAGTTTATCTGGCAGATAAGTTCCTAATAGGCTAACCGACACTTTATCCGCAACCGGTGAAACTGGCCCTTAGGATCGTAGCACACGTATCTCACTCGAGCCGTTCAGTATTATTTGGATGAAACTCCCTACTGCAACGCGCACTAATCGGAGTCGTAACGTGCACTGTCTCGATCCACTTCCCCTATACCGTATATGCTTACGATCTGAAGATCTCGTTGACTTGTTTGCTGACGAACAGAAAAGACCGATTTAGGTCCATGTTCACCAAAAAGATGACGGTTTAATTATCTAAAACAGCTGTTTAAAACACAGTTTTGTATGGGAACATGTCACAGTGACAGCTGTTTTTTGATCATCAGACTGTTATCTTTTCGGTGAACATAGATCTTAAAGGATTCGATATCTAATTGAGTGTTAATAGTATACGCTGTACTAAATATACAATAAATAAGTAAGAAGAATAAAAAAAGCTGTGTGTAGAAGGAAAGTCTAGGAACTTTACTGCATTTACAACAGACAAGCAGTATGAAATCGATGTCCAATGTGACAACAGACATCGCCTAGTGCTTTGGTGGTCTCATGGCAATAGCAATGTCTGGGTTAAATTATAAATCATGCATTATAAATCAAGATGGTTAATGACGTAGGAAATTGTGTTAAAACTAATTAAGCACCCCTAAAGGGCTACCCTTTGCCCAGGACTGGGACAGAAGAGGCTAGCAATAATAAAATGTTTAAATTTTAATGGCTTGGTGACACGACCTTTAAAGAGATATATCTAGCACGAAGCTAGGGATGTTATCACTTTAATTAATTAAACAAACACCCACATTTTCAATTGTTCATTTTAATAATTTAATCTTTAATATTTACACTTAATGGCACTATTATAATATGACTATTGATTATTCTAAATGTATGTTATTTAAAAATCAAAATCAAAGCATTTATTTCAAGTAGGTCAGTTACAGGCACTTTTGAATTGTCGAAACAAAGATGAAAATTAAAAGTAGCTACAGTCCCAGTCACAAGACATAAAAACTGTGAAAGTACTGTAGTTGCCCATTCCCTAACGTAGATCTCTATGGAGAAGAACGGGCAAGAAACTCCATGGACACTCTTTTAAATCAAATTATTGTTACAAAATCTTGGTTACATCATTCATGTTGAGATGGTAAATTATGTGAGAACAATGTAGCAAGATGTGCACGTTAAAAGTGTCCATAGTAAAAACAAAATAATTAAATAATTTACATCTATTTGAGCATTTATTCATCATCAATCATTTAGGTTGATTAAATATACCTATTTATATAATACCTGCTTAAATAAACTCAAATAAATACGAATATATATACATACACAGGTTTCAATTTAAAACTCTCTTAAAAATAATCAGAGATATTAGATTTCTTCAATTTGAAATAAGATATTTTCTTTAATCTGAGCTGAAATTGTTTATTTTCGTCTTAGCCAAACTGAAGGCCAGTCCTTATAAACAAAATAACACAAAAGCACACTTTGTTAAAATCCTAATGAGATAAATACTTAGCATTACTTACAGACAATTCGAATCTGATGCCCATTTTCCTTGATTAATGAATACATTTTTAAATAATAAAACCGCGCTGTTGGATTTTCAGCTTTCAGTACTGGACTAAGCATTGAAAATCCAGTTAAATGTCACATTGTGTAGATAAAAACGGGCATTACAGTTTTATCAACACTTCGGAAAAGACATCAACACATTGTTTTCCATGATGAACTCAACTAAAACTAAAGAGTCTTATCATGACTGCCCCTTCACAGCAAAAGACCCATCGGCATCATAGATCCTTTTCTTATCACTTCCATATCCGTACTTTTCATAGCCATACGGCTGAGGGTCAAAACTACCATAACTGTGGTCAAAATTACCATAACTGTGGTCAAAATGCCCATGGTCGTGGTGATCAAAATGGTCGTGGTCAAAATGATGGTCTTCAATGTACTCATGGTGGTGATGCTTCTGCTTCTTCAGGTAGTGGATGAACCAGAGCACGAAATGCCAGCCTTTTGTTATGAGCACGTAGAACAGGGCTCCGTATACCATCTTCAGCACGATCAGTTTTGTTGCTACGACGTAGAAGAAGTGGACTGTGGACAAAGAGATTTCCAGTTTAGTCGAAAAGGTAGTCCGCTACACTATTCGCAAAC
Organism: Xestia c-nigrum; assembly: GCA_916618015.1. Classification (NCBI taxonomy): domain Eukaryota; kingdom Metazoa; phylum Arthropoda; class Insecta; order Lepidoptera; family Noctuidae; genus Xestia; species Xestia c-nigrum. Next base: position 1,779,177 of record OU745245.1, on the reverse strand, counting down.
CACTGCAACTCCTAAAAAATACAGTGACCAAGTCCCAGAGAAACAAATTTAACTGTCTTAGATCCCGCAACGAAATTAATCAGAAAAGAATATCGCACCTCCGCTTTTTTTCTAGGAAAGAATAGGTACCAACTCCTATATTTTGCAAAGGTTGTTATGTTATAGGTAGCTCTCTTATAGTTGAGACAAGTCTGTTACCAATCACCCTGTGTCTTAAACTAAGCGATTATCGCACGAACACACTATCATCACGTTTATTAAGTTTACCGAATTGCCGATCCAGAACGTGTCGTCAGATAGAATCTTTCGGATTTCCTAAAAACAAATGAGTGTCGATCGCTTGTATTGGGAAACGCCCTTGCCTGCCTGAGCAATCTAGCCTCAGGCCAGTTACTGAGAATTAACTAGTGGAAAAACCCCTTACAATGTTATTTTTCTTGTAGAACCGAAATATAATTTAGGTCCTTTCCAGAACTCTCTCCTAAATTATACTAGACAACATAAAATTGGTTTGTCAACGAGCAATGGAGCGCAGTATACTAGGTGTTAAATTAACGGATCGTGTTCGAAGCGAACACGATACTGCGTTCCATAACAAACATAGCTGACGTGGCTCAAAAGGCCACCCAACTCAAATGGGACTGGGCAGGACTCGTCTGCCGCATGCCGACCAACTGTGGGTCAAAATAGCAGGAAACTGGTGCCCTGACACAGTGAGGCGGGGTCGACACAGGCCACGAAGGAGGTGGCGGGACGAACTGGACAAGTTCCGTCCAAACTGGAAGGAGGACGCGCGAATTCTCGCGAGAGGTGGAAAGAGTGGAGGGAGGCCTTTGCCCAGGAGTGGGACAACGCAGGCTAGCAAAAAAAAACATAAAATTTATCTACGTTATGTAACTTGATTTTGAGGAACCGTAAAATACAAAACATTAAATACAGACCTACAAACTACCGCCGCTGCCGATTTTTAATAAAATCTGCGATCAAATCCAAGGCCTGGTACCCTTGTCTGTGATAGGAGAACTTATCATGGTAAGGTCCAACATTATCGTGATGAGGTCCAAAATGATCAGGATAAGGTGCATACTGCTCTGTCTTCTCATAATGCAAGTACGGGTCAGGAACATGCTTGTAAATGGTGGATGCCCAAACCATTATGAGAAGTATCTTCAAGCTAGCTACCGTCAGGGCTATCGCCAGAACTAGTTTGTACAGTCCAACTTTCGCAGCCAGTAAGATCGCGAGGTTGGCTGCAACAAAGAAAGGGCTGTGCTGTATTATTTGGTTTGAAATCTTACATCGAAATCTAATAGAGTTCATACAACCAAGTAAAGTGTAAGTAATTGATTATTGAGTTTTCCCATACACAATTCGGAAACCAGACCAAGGTCTGGATTCGTGCCTTGAAGACAACCTACTTCATAGACACACTTCTTACTTAAACGTTACTACCGTTACTAGTCAAATGTGGGTAATATACTTTCTGGAAAACACAGGCGTTTTATGTAATGTTGGACTCTTCCCGACCCTGATCGAATATCCTCTTTTAATAGCCGACTAAAAAGGTAGGTTTTAATGTTAGATTGTCACTAGCTTCTGAAATACCTGGAATTTTAGTTTTAATTCTGCATCATACGACGTGGAATCTTGAGTCGGGATATTTCTAATAGAGGAAAAGATATGAGAAACGTTGTCTAAAGCAGCTTAAGGTCTCTTATTTTATAGTAGTTTATTCCCACAAAACTATCAAGAAGTGACAACAATCAAGGAGTCATGTGTTTATCTCTGACGGAGATATAAAACAAACTATTGAAAGCAGAAGGACATTCCTCTATTTCCGCAACATTTCTTACTAAGTTCTAAAATCCCCATCCCGAAAAACAAGACTAGTCTTTTAAAATCTTAAAATGTTTCCTACCAACGAAGGCTAAGATTTTTGCGGGGAAACTTTCCAATTTGTTCTCGATTCAGATTTAAATCCTCGGTCCAGACTTCTGCTTTAATTCGCTGTATAAACCGACACTGGATGCTACCGGAATCAGGAATAAGGTTTCGCGGAGATCTTTTACTTGTAGACCTTTTTGTTGGAACCGAAGCTGTGTTTTTGTTACAAAAACTAATGAGAAGCATCTTGGAGTCCAAATTGGATTTCACTGTGTTTGACAATCCTAACATTTTAAAATTCTTGTCATTATCTGACTAGCCCTTTCCCAACTATGTTGGGGCCGGCTTCTGGTCTAACCAGATGCAGCTGAATAATTACTTAACATGCAGCGCCTATCTAACATCTACAATTCAGTTAGTACTGGCTAATACGACAACCCTCGGTAAGACTGGTTGTCAGACTTTCGGATAAACTGCCTGTAACAATTGTCAAAGATCTACATATGCCAACTGGAACTAACGGCTTTTTCCGAGGTAGGGAGTAGGCTCGGTATGTAATGAATGGGTCTGCCCCGTCTGTACACATACATATAAAGAGCTTGGTACAGCTACTAGCAGATTGGTTACGAAATGAAATGAGGAGACGAGTAAAAAGTAAAAGAAAATCTCACTTTGAATTGATCAATACTGACCTCATTTTTCAAACATTAGATATCTATCAATGAAAAGGAAACCATTTCTTTTCCAGTAGGTATCAAATTGGAACATGTTGTAACAATGGCCATACATAAGTGTCGCTAAACAGCAACTGACGCAATCTATTATGATACGGATGTTGGTATTTGGACCCTATCGCTGAACTGTGCTTTCGCTGTCTGAAGAACAAACGTTACTCAGATAGAAAATTTCTAATATCCTTTAATAATATAACCGTTTATGATGTCATAATAAAATTAATACAAATGACAGCTATGCATATAAAACACTGCGAATGGTATGACCACTTTAATTGTGCAGTTCAAGGAGGCGTTGCTTGTCATGAACATTTTCATCGATATCTCAAACCTTGTTACATTCATTTTAGTTCTTTGTTTCCCCGTCTGCACAGATAAGTTGGTTGAATTGTAAGCATGGACGTCCCCAATTAAGGTCCATGTTCACCGAAAAGATAACGGTCTTATTATCTAAAAAGAGCTGTCACTGAGACATGTTCCCATACAGAACGGTGTTATAAACCAGCAGTTTTCAGGGTTCCGTAGTCAACTAGGAACCCTTATAGTTTCGCCATGTCTGTCTGTCCGACCGTCCTCGCTTAATCTTTAAAGTTGAAATTTGGTACCAATATGTGTATCAATCACGCCGACTAAGTGATAAAATAAAATTGGGAAAAAAATGTTTTATTAGGGTAGCCCTCCTATATGTTAAGTGGGAAGTGTTTTTTTTTTTTTAATTTCAACCCTAACGTGTGATATATTCTGAGAAATGAATAGGAGTTTACTAAAATCATTTTTTGATAATGTCAATAATTTCGGAAATAATTGCTCCAAAAGTTAAAAACAATGCAATCATTTTTTTTTAACTTCGTTCACATATTTTATTATCCTGACGTATCTTTTTTCAAACAAAAAATAGAATTATTAAAATCGGATTGGATTGAACACTTATTGTGACGGACGGGAAACTACGGAACCCTACACTGAGCGTGGCCCGACACGCTCTTGGCCGGTTTTTTTAGATAATCACACCGTCATCTTTTTGGTGAACATGGACCTAAAATAAAAGAAACGCTATCCCTATATTGTACCCTATCTGCCTCCGTTAATTAAATATCAAAAGTATTTATTCAAGGAGGATCGTGAATAAATAAACAATTCTTAAAACAGCAGTTAAAATGTTTAATTGCAGAATAATCTGAGTCGTAAACAGTATCAATGCACAAAGGTAAACTAAATCTATTCACTTCTTCAATGGATGCCACTTAAGTTCCAAAGAGTCCTGAATGTAACAAAACTCTTTACAAAAGTAAAGGCTTTTAATGAGAAAAGTGTTTTGTTTAGATTGTTATCCCTGCTTTAATCATTTGCGAGGAAGTCATTCGGCACTTATAAAAAATTGACGTTTAAATTGTATACTTGGCCTGCCAGTGGTGCTACAGAATCCTCTGTAGCACCACTTCGTATTGCGCAGTTCTAAATTAGAGGTATTCCTCAGAGCGCACCTATAATTTCAATAAAATCTTATGTTTAAGAGCCCTCTTACAGTCCACTAGCGCCGCCAATCGAAAAAATGTCATAACTCGTAAATAGAATCAAAAATACAAAATGTGGTCTATTATTACTGTAGAAAAGGCAATAACGTAATTTTATAACACATTGTCACCACTTGAAATATAGCTGTTTAGCTAAATCGTGCATTTGTAAGAAAAACGGCCGTTTATGTTTTGAATGCACGATTTAGCTAAACAGCTATATTTCAAGTGTTGATAAGGTGTTATAAAATTACGTTATTGCCTTTTCTACAGTAATAATAGACCACATTTTGTATTTTTGATTCTATTTACGAGTAATGACATTTTTTCGATTGGCGGCGCTAGTGGACTGTAAGAGGGCTCTTAAGTAGCAGACAAGATTCATAAGAGTTGAATTTTCAAAATCCTTTCTGCTGCTACCCTTCGAGCTGTGTTGATAGTTAGTAGTATTTAAAATGAAAATCAAAGCATTTATTTCAAGTAGGCCTTTATCAAGCACTTTTGAATATTGTCGAAACCATAATGAACATTAAATGTACCTACAATCCCAGTCACAATACATAAAAAACTATGTAAGTACTGTAGATGATAAAAAAATTATAACTTAGAAAAACGTAGTACATATAAAGGAAATTACTCTTAATTAAGTTGCACGAAATGAAGGCTATCTGAAACATTCGATATTAAAAATGAAGTATTTTACTGTTGTCCACAAAATAATAAAATATCAATACTCACTAATTAATGCGTATTTCGCTTTGCCTCTCGGCTCCACTTCGTTTGTTCTTTCACTTTTGTCAGAAGCTTCCACAGACCATGATAACGTAACAATGAATATTAATAATAGCACCTTCATTTTGAAATATTACAAAAAAAAACTTTGACAAAAATAAAACATAACTCTTTTCAAAAGAAAAACGAAAAACTGCTTGTGGAAAAACTGAGCATATTTTCCCAAAATTAAAAAATGCTATCAGCTTTTTGGTTACTGCTATTTTTCTTTTTTTTTGCAGACCTTCAGCTCTGTTCAGTGCCGTATTTTAAAATGGCATTTCACAGTCTGTGTTGGCAGTCATACATAATGTGCTAATGTTACAAATAAACACTTTGAGCGAGAAAGTGTACTAAACATTATTCCAAGATATTAACACGACTTTTCGTAATAGGAAGCGAGAGTTTTTCTAAAGTGAAGTAATATTTATGTGCATATTCAAGTGTTTACATATTGATTTTTCCAGATTAACATCTGTCTGAAGTAATATAAGTACGTATAGTAGCTACAGTAGGTATACTTTTTTTTCGTTTGTGTTCTATCAGGGTTCAAAATATCAAGAAAACATTTTCTTTCATGTATATTTAATTATCCATGCTGATTTATAACTAGATCTTAAGAGGCCTGCGGAGCATGCGTAGTTCATACAAACGTAATACCAAAATAATTTGTAAATCAAACGTATTATTAAAGTACCTAGTGTGTATTTATTTCAATTGGATTACAGAATAATTAGGTTCCCAAATTTATATTTTGAATGGACAAGAGTTATGAGAAAAATAAGTTTTCTATGGAAATTTTAAATTCCTCATATCTCGTTTTTATATCATTTTCCTTTCAAAATTTATGTTTGGGAATATAGATATTCTGTGACCCAATCGAAATAAATACACACTAGGTACTTTAAGAATAATTTGGATTTACAAATTATTTTAGTATTACGTTTGTATGAAATACGCATGCTCCGCCGGCCCCTTAATATTTTTTCTCAAATCGTTATGGCGACTACAAGATCTAAACGCGAGTTCAATAATGCCTGAAAGTATATGGATACAAACAATGATACCGAAACACTTCTGAAACCTTGACACATACACACATTCACACATTCACTCACTCACTCACACACAAACCTACTCATACACATATTTCATTTATTGTAAGTTAGACTAAATTTAATTTAATTTAACTTAATTTAATTTGTAATTTTATAGTTTTAGCATGAAAATTATACGTTTCGCTCTTTATTTAACACGACTTGCTATGGAAGAGCGGACTCTCCTAACACAGGCACTATCTACCTCAAAGGAGGACCCAATCACAATTTTTTTGTTAAAACCTACACTTGTTCTACCAATAATTTTTTTTTTATTTTTTTTATTTTATATGTATGATTCACTCCAGTAAACAAAAACAGAAAAATATATGATACTCTTCAGGATATATGCTAGTGTTTGACAGTGTTTTAAAAATATAATACAATTAATTTTTCTCGATAAAAAAATCACGAACTTATCTCTAAAAACCATACTAAAATACATACGATAATTCTGATTTTTTTGGAAAATAATTCTACAAGCAACATATGAGCATCTCAGTGTTTTATTATTTTAGCCCATAGATTTTTTGTAAATCGATCGAAACCACTAATTTCGCAATACTCAGCCCGCAGTCCCTGACGTAACAACCACTTTGTAGTGCAAGCTAATTAGAACTTTATTCTAACAATTTTTCAGACGAAGTTTGAACCACCACAAATATAGTTGCTAACTTACGAGTAGCTTATGTAGTCGCCTTAAAAAACCTTTTATTGTTTTAACTCTCTGGAATTCAGTTTAAACATAGTAAACACTCAGTTTGGACTGAATTCGTGCGCGTTATATCGATATTTTCGTATTTATCTCTCGAGTCCTTTAGACGAGTACTAAACAATATGTTTAATATTAAACACAACTTATTTCTTTTATCAGTATGTAAAATAATTAATGATAATAATTATTAGGTACTTCAAATCCTGGTTTCTACTCCTTAAAAATGCCAAATGGCGAGATTTGTTTACTTAACGGTAAGGAGGAACACAAAATTAATACCATCAAAGGCATTACTTGGAAATCAGAAGAACATTCCAAGTTCAAAAACAGAAAATACCACAAGATAAACGGAATAGATGCTGAGCAGAACTCAGTTAATTGATTGTTGTGGCAAAAGTTAGCGTAGAACAACAAGTATTGTTTATAATTCTCAGGAATTTCGTCGAATTTGAATTGAGGATTATTGCTGAATCAACCCTGACCTGGGTGGTTTTGTAAACACTACTACTCGTACAGGTTAGCGGTACTGAATTATAAAACCAATATAATCAAAATCCTATACTTTTGTTTTTATTTCTGACTAGCGGACATCACGCGGTTTCACCTGCCTAGTTCGCGGTCCCGTCGGAGTACGTGGAAAAATATAACCTATATGGTACTTGCTGATAATGTAGCTATCCATTGCTGAAATAATTTTTCAAATCGGTCTAAAAGGGTTTAAGTTTATTCGTTATATACCAAAATATATATTATTATTTCTGACGATACATATTCCGGCTGGTTTTTCTCAAATTTATAGTTTTTTTCTTTCCAATTAACCCCTTTGCAAGTTTTCTTCTACTATCTCTGTATCTAGGTATAAAACAAAGTTACAGATAATATTCTCGTACTTTCTAAGGTGTACTGAAAAACTTGTTCTTGTTGAGCCAGCAAGTCGTAAATGTGAAGTGCAGGAAACGCTTAGTAAGTTGCAGCCAGGTTGCAGCCAATCTGTCCGTTGTCTGAAGGTAGGTACAGTCACGAGCATAAACATCATACTTGAGCAAATTTTAAAAGCGTGTTTTTCTAAATTATTGATATTGATGTTTCGAGCATTTTTAAAGCCATACTGTCAAGAAATATGTCTGTCTGTGTTCTTCCGATTCAATAGAAAATTACTTTTGATTGATGGTAAATGTAATGCGTGAGAGCAGCGGTAACTGAAGTCGAGGGATCAAACCCAGACGGCGCATCACTTTGTGTAATTTCTTTCATCACCACTGCTTTAAAACAGTGAAGCATAACATCGTGAGGAAACCGGCATGTCCTGGAATCAAAAATTTCGAAGACATCTTCCATCTTCCAATCCGCACTAGGCGCAATCCGTGTGGTGGATTATAGCTCATTCCCTCTCATAGAGAGGAGGCCTTTGTCCCAGCAGTGGGAACATTAATATATCGGTGATTCCGTGGAAGGCTACGCTACACCACGCACCGCAACATGACGCCGCCTTTTCGTGTGCAATAGTTTAATTGTGGTTTTTAATAAATATGTATGTTAGTTACAGACTAAGGTATATATGATATGGGTCTTTTGTTACCTGAATTAAATTATATATTATTATTACTAGCTCACCCACGCAACTTCGTCTGCGTCACATAAGAGAGAAAAACTAAAGAAAAAAACATCGCCGATTTTGCAACATTTTTCATTCCTGCTCCGCTCCTAATGGTTGTAGCGTGATGTTATATAGCCTAAAGCCTTCCTCGATAAATGGACTATCCAACATTGACAAAGATTAGCGCGTTCAACCAAACAAACAAACAAACTCTTCTGCTTTATAATATAAGTATAGATTATTATTAATCGGTTGATGATGACGCTGAAGGTATACGTGAGTCTGTACCTAGATTTTATCACTGTAGCAATTGTACTCACAATTTCGTTTAGCCCGCGTAGCATCACCTCCATAGACATGACAGAGAGTCGACAAATCTTTTGTTCATCTGTCATTTTGTCGATTCAATGACAGATGAACAAAAGATTTGTCGAGTCTCTCCGGTGGTCATGCTAAACGTGCAGGTAGTGCTACTAATCGTTACTTTGTATATCTAGTGTGTAGTAGCAGGGAGTACATTTTCACGTTTTGTTTTTACTACCTAACAATCTCGTCGACCAGGAACTGTAGCTACTTATTCAGCAGCTAAAGCTTTGCCTGCTTGTAAATTATACTGGTAGCAAACACATTTTCCTAAAGTCACATATTATGTATTGGATTGAGATAGATAATATCTATGTATTTATTTTTTTGGATGGGAAATTATCAAATGACTCCTCCCACTCTGGGCGGAGCGGAAGGGAGTGTCAGACTTTTACCAACTAAAACCCATTCATGTTTCTTCCTCGCCCTTTACGTTCCGGGGCCGCGGTAGAGATACCCCGGCAGGCTTCGGCCCCTGCGGGCCCCTGTCTTTATGATGACATCCCTTTGAGGTGCGCGTGGAACACGAAGGCGCCGTCGACATGGACGGTTAGACGGACTTCCGTCCGTCTAAGGCCCAGCGCCCACTATCGGCATCGACACGGCTAAGGATTTTAGGTGATAAAAAGCATTCTACACTAACTTCATGGTAATAAAGTAGAAATTTCGATGCAGTAGCCTCAAGCATACCGAAGCGGTATTTTTGTTACTACGATCAAATATCATGGAAATTTCTACTTTATTACCATGATGTTAGTGTAGAATGCTTTTTATCACCTAAAATCCTTAGCCGTGCCGATGCCGATAGTGGGCGCTGGGCCTAACGAGGACAGGCCGTGTCCTTCCTAGCCCATAATATCTAACCGTCCACAGGCCCGCGTCTACTGTGGCCGGTAGCCATAACGTAGCCCCCGACGCCCGGTGCTTCTCCTGAGGCGGCTTGGGCGAGAGGCTCTCTCCCTCTTGCGTTCCGCCACCTCCTTTGCTAACATGACTGCTTCGCAGAAGGAGGAAATGGATAATATCTGCAGTACTACTGCGTGATGTTCTGGCTTTGGATTCCAGGCCGGGGAATGATGTATTGGGTCATCGGGAACTTCTTAGATAAGCTCTAATTCAGTAGTGTGCCTGGTTCATTGGAATAGGCTCGTCGAATTATACGCGGAATTTGAACATAATTGACAAAATGTGGATGTACACACTACACTATACCTAACTCTGTTATGGCTTGCTATGTTATCATTTCAGCGGATGGCCTTACCTTGTATTTATCACTATCTGTTGTTAGTCACGATTTCTGGTTTTCAGGAAATTACTGAACTTGTAGAACTTTGTAGCTCATCTCTGACCCTGAATCTAGAAAAGTCGTCATACTAAGAATGTTTCTTCTTGAAGAAATCTATTAGTTTTTTGAATGCAGGGGTAAAAAACATGATTTGAACTACAATTTTAAGGAAGTTCTTGGTATTTAATTAATTACTAGCTGGCCCACGCAACTTCGTCTGCGTCAAATAAGAGAGAAAAAGCTCACAAAAGGAATAAAATTTCCCCTGATTTTGTGACATTTTTCATTGCTGCTCCGCTTTTATTAGTCATAGCGTGATGTTATATATATAGCCTAAAGCCTTCCTCGATAAATGGACTATCTAACATAAAAATAATTTTTCAATTTGAATCAGCAGTTCCTGAGATTAGCGCGTTCAACCAAACAAACAAACTCTTCTGCTTAAAGGTCGTGGCTCACTTGACAAGCACCGCACCAGCACCGCTCCAACCCAGCAATTTACTTGCCATTCAAATTAGAGCATTAAATCGTGTGTCGCATAACATATTTTTTAATGTCCATATGAAAAAGCTTACGGCGGGTGGTCGTAGTTGCTTTAACCGGAAGTCTAAGATGCGTGGGGGTTCGTTAATCTTAGTTAAAAATTGTTTTAAATTTAAGCCTCGTAATGATATTGTCGATCTTTCGGTTGAACATAGCATAGAATTGTCTTGTGTTGAGCTAGATAAGCATGTAATAGTGTGCGTTTACAGACCCCCTAATTACCTGAACTACTCTATCTTTGAGTCAGTAATGGAAGATGCTTTGGCAAAACTTGTAACTGGTAGTAAATTAATAATTATCTGTGGTGACTTTAATATCAATATTTTAGAGAATAATGTTAACAGCAGTAGATTTTTAAATCTCTTTAAATCATTTAATTTGTCAAATGTTTTTTCAGAACCAACCCGAATTACTACAAATACTGCTACATGTATAGATAATGTTTTTTGTTGCTGCGACTACTTAGATAAATCTATCGTAAATTACCTTCCTTCAGATCACAGCGGACAGACTGTTGCTTTCGCGTCTAATAAACAATTACAAAGAATTCAGATTCAAACTAGACAAATAACACCCAGTAATTTAGAAAAGTTTAATAATAATTTAATTAGCAAGTTAAATATACCAGGCCATATTGGAAACAATGTAAATGAATTGTATGAAGAATTCTTTTCGGTAGTGCACACCGAGTTCAATAATACTTTAAAACAGAAAACTAAAACTATTGCCCCAAAGTTTATTTTCAGTGATTGGGCAACACAGGGTATTAGGAAAAGTAGGGAACGATTGTTTGAGCTATACGGCCTTAAGCCTTATATCAACACAGAAACGTTTAGTAAATATGTGGCTACATACTCGAAAATTTTTAAAAACTCTTGCAAGATAGCCAAGTCTCTTTTCATTAGCAACAAGATAAAATCAGCCGATAACAAAATAAAGACGGTTTGGAAAATTATCAACAGTGAGACCAATAGATCTAAAAAACCAAGTAATGACATAACACTAGATACCTCTCATGGTCTCGTGAGCTCTAATAACGAAGTCGCTGAAGAATTTGTAAATTTCTTTACCAGTATCCCACTTAAAACTACTGAAACCTTAAATTCCTCTCCCTTGCTCTCTATGGATTTATTGAAGGCGAACGTTTCAGCCTGTTCAAATGAATTTAAATTTCATCATGTAAACCCCATAACAATCATAAAAGCTTTTAAGCAAATCAAGATCAAATTAACTGAAGATCTATGGGGTATGTCTATCAAAGCTTGTACCTCAATTGTTGAGACTGTAGCGCCGTATTTAGCCTCAATATTTAATTTGTGCGTAGATCAAGGGGTCTTCCCGGATCTAATGAAATTCAGTAAGGTAATACCGCTTTTTAAATCCGGAGACAGTAAAGACACCAACAATTATAGGCCCGTATCCGTGTTGCCGGTTTTCAGCAAGGTGTTTGAAAAGATAATGCTCAATCAGATGCTTAACCATTTTAACACCAATAAAATCTTACACGAACAGCAGTATGGTTTCACCAAAGGACGTTGTACGACTGACGCCGGTGTCACTTTATTAAAACACATTTTTACTGCGTGGGAAGAGGCACAAGATGCCATAGGAATCTTCTGTGATCTCTCGAAGGCATTTGATTGCGTAAATCACGAAACCCTTATTTTGAAGCTTGAGCATTACGGTTTAGGTAAACTTGCGCTCAGTTTAGTAAAATCTTATCTGAATGATAGACAGCAGCATGTACAAGTAAAGGGTGTAAATTCGATGGGTTTAAAAGTAAAAATGGGTGTACCACAAGGTTCGATATTGGGTCCCTTCCTCTTTTTAGTATACATTAATGACCTACCCCATTTATTTAACAACCATCCGCAAATGGTGTTGTTTGCTGATGATACTTCTTTAATATTTAGGATAAACAGACGTGCCACAAATCTTGACGACGTAAATTTCGCCCTACTGCAGGTTCATAATTGGTTTACCGCTAATAATTTAGTACTAAATGGGAATAAAACTAAGTGCATAAGATTTGCTTTACCAAATGTCAAAAGTAGTGATTGTGACATAGTATTGAATCAAGAGAAACTTGAATTTGTCAATAAAACGGTTTTCTTGGGAATTACGCTCGACCACAGGCTACAATGGGGTACTCATTTAACATCTCTTGCAGGCCGGCTGAGCTCAGCAGCGTATGCTGTTAGAAAAATCCGTCAATTTACTGATGTTGATACGGCGAGGATAGTCTATTTTAGTTATTTTCATAGTATTATGTCATACGGTATTTTACTATGGGGACGGGCTGCAGACATCGAGTCTATTTTTATTCTGCAGAAAAGAGCCATAAGAGCCATATATGAATTACGTAGACGCGATTCTCTAAGAGAACTGTTTAAGGAAATTAATATCATGACAGTACCTTGTCAATACATATATGAAAACATCATGTATGTTAGGAAAAATCTGCATTTATTCAGTAAAAGAGGTGACAGACACCACTATAATACTAGAAATAGGGACCAACTAGTTCAGCCAGGTTTCAGGCTTGCTAAAGTAGATTCATCTTTCATGGGGTACTGTTTAAAATGTTACAATAAAATACCTCCCCACATTTTACAACTGAATGAGACGAAATTCAAATCTTGTGTAAAACGCACACTATGTGGGCAAGCATATTATAAGCTGGGAGATTACATTGAGGATAAAAATGCTTGGCTAAATGCTGGTCCTGCTCCGCAACCATAGGTGCAAACTTATTGGACAATATTATTGTGGTAGCTGCAGAAGATTGTAAAAATATTCTTGCATTGTATAGACTCCATCTCTTAGTATTTTATAATTGCATAGCACATGTGTGAGTACCATGTACTGTAAAGCTACCATTTGCATTTAGTTATCTTTCATTGACTTGAATATGCCTTGGTGGCTGAGAGAATGTCATGCTCGCTTAAATGTCTTGCTGATGGTGGCGGATGGGTCGGGTCATTTAGTTCCCTTCAATATGGTTGAATTGAATGGCGCTGATCCATGCGTCATGTTCGTGAACGGGCGCTGTCAGTCGGGACTGGTCATCTCTTAGCTGCCATGGATCATTTGAATTGCTTTATTTTATAAATTGTTGATTTATTTCTTTTTTTACTCTGGACGCTCTTATTGTGCACGTCTTTCTACATCGTTCTCACATATATGTATAATCTCAACATGAAAGATGTAACCAAGATTTTGTAACAACATTTTTGATTGAAAAGAGTGTCCATGGAGTTTCTTGCCCGTTCTTCTCCATAGAGATCTACGCTAGGGAATGGGCAACTACAGTACATTCTCAAGTTATTATGCCTTGTGTCTGTGACTGTAGCCATTTTTTTTTTCGTTTTATCGACATTCAAAAGTGCCGTAATGGTCTAATTGAAATAAATGATTTGAGTTTGAGTTTGAGTTTTGAGGTCAACGCGCTTGCCGCTACCATACGCCTCGCCTCGCGGGCGGCGCGGCGTCCGCGCGCGGTCCGCGCGCCGCAAGCGAGGGGACGCCGCGCCGCAAGCAAGGGGACCGTGCGCGGTCCGCGCGGCGCAAGCGAGGAGACCGCGCGCGGACGCCGAGTGGCCCGCGAAACAACGTCATTGCGCCGTCGTGCTTCTCTACGTCGTGGGTACTATTTGTTTAATGTATGGCCAGTTACAAATTTAGTTAGAGAGCCCACGACACTAAACCTAGTTCGGTTAGACTCCCAGATAATATCTATATATATAACTAGCTGACTCGCGCAACTTCGTCTGCGTCTCATAATTTGAGATTTAAACTATCCTACTCGTATCCCTCAAGTTGGATCGAACTGCACATGGTGTGCGAATTTTATTATAATCGGTTAAGTGGTTTAGGAGTCCATTGAGGACAAACATTGTGACACGAGATTTATATATATTAAGATTGGTCACGATGCTGCAATGCATAAACCTGGCGGCGCTGTTAAAAAAAACCATTACTATTATGATAAGACTCCCAAATTATGTGAAATTCAGTACAAATCGAAAGCTTGTTGACACCCAAGTAGCACAAACTAGTTGCTTAAGAGCTCTGGAGCCAACACGATTATTCCCAAAGGCGTGCAAGTCCTACGCGTGTTCAATCACAAATGCCTTACAATTGTGTTCGCGGTGACACCAAGCTCTTATTCCGGGAGGTAGCGGTGCAAATAAAAATGCCCTAATAAACCGACTGATATTGTTGTAATCGAAGGTTGATCTTATAAGATCAAAATCAAAATCAAAGCATTTGTTTCAAGTAGGCCAGTTACAGGCGCTTTTGAATTGTCGAAACAAATTGTAGCTACAGTCCCAGTCACAAGACATAAAAACTGTGAAAGTACTGTAGTTGCCCATTTAAGATCTTAGAGACCATGGTCTCTTGTTTATCTTATCTTATAAGATCAACCTTCGATTACAACAATATCAGTCGGTCGGTCGGTCGGTCTGTAACCAATCGTTACAATACACCAGCTGAAACTATTTTTAAAAATAATTTACATATACTGAACTTAAAAAATCTCAGAACTGTAATGGAAAGAAAAATTAAACCACGAATCCACGTCAACAAAATATAATTACTAGAGATAATTCCCTAAAATACAATGCTACCTCCTAGACTATTACTACCAGCGTGTGGACTGTGAGCTTGCGCCGAGGGGACCGCGCGCGGCCCGCGCGGCGCAAGCGAGGCTACCGCGCGCCGCAAGCGAGGGGACCGCGCGCGGCCCACGCGGCGCAAGCGAGGCGACCGCGTGCTTACACCTCGCTTGCGGCGCGCGGGCCGCGCGCGCCGTAGCCTATATTCGAGGCGACGCCGGTCAGGAGCTGTGCTGGTGCCGTGCTGGTGCGGTGCTTGTCAAGTGAGCCACGACCTTTATAATATTCATTCTGACTACGGAACCCTACTCTGTACGTGTCCCGACACGCTCTTGACCGGTTATTATTTTTAGTACCTACTCTATCTTGCATCAAAAATTGTTATTCATTCTCTTTACAACAACAACTACAACTTTATACTGCAGAGTTAATGTGTATCTTGTTATGAACGCGTAAACTGTAAAACTAATTTAAAAGCGTTTCGGTAGTTTCCAAGTTAACGTTAGCAATCATAAGAACATCAGCGAGAAGCTTCCGACAGGCTTGAGCCGACATTTTATAGATCATGTTTATTTTTAAGAGATTTTCCTACAAAGATTATTTTGCATTGCCATTTGTTAGGCGTAGCGTCAATAATATAGGGCTATTTAATTCTATGGTTTATTAACAACAGGCAGTCTAAAATGGAAACTTTAGCAGAACGTGATATTATGAATCACGTTAAAAAATTAAAATTCTTAAAATGGACTTCATGGGAGTAACAATAAATTCCATTTTTAGAATTTAAAATGTGTGTGTGTGTATGTTTTTGTGTGTTTGTTGTTGTTGTTGTTTGTTTGTTTGTTTGTTTGTTTTGTTTGTTTGTTTGTTTGTTTGTTTGTTCGTTTTTGTTGTTTGTTTGTTTGTGTTTGTAATGTTTGTGTATGTTTGTTGTTGTGTGTTCTGCTAAGCCGGCCATTTAGGGTCCGCAGTTCAGACTCAGCACTTTAATTTTTTTACCTGTGGGCCCTAATATTGTTAACATTTCGTATGTTACCACTACCATTTTACTACCAACCATTATTTCAATAAACCTCTCTTTGTCCCTGTCTCATGGGCTTAGAGGTCGTAAGTGCGCTTGCTAATCATGAGGTCCTGTGTTCGATTCCAAGGCCGGACAAAGTTTTATTGGGTTTTTCCTCGTTCGTTAAGTATTTGTTGTGTAGTATCAAGTTTTTTTTTGTTAAGTATTCCTTTTTTTTGTTTGATGTGTGTTTCTGTGGCATGTGCCAAATAAGCATGATATCTTTGTTTCTTTCTTTCTTTCCTTAAAATATTGTCGGTAGCAGCCACGGAGTTATATGGGACTGAAATATAACTGATTAAATGTGGGTGTATTATTAGGAGCACCTCTGTATAACCTTTCGGGTATACTGGTGTAATGCTCAGTGCGTTCCGAGATAGGCTGTAAACGCTATGAGCGTCCATAAACCCGTTCCGAGATACCGTGAGCGCGATCACAAGCGCGATATCGATGTTCCTTGAGTCGTCATAGATGATGACACGCGCCATCTTGCGATTACACCGACCATGGCCCAAAGAAATATCACCGTGAGCGCTGTCAAATGACCTAATGACAGATCTTAGCTGTCATAATCGTGAAAACTAAAACGGTGCGCAAAATATTGCTGTGAGCGCTGTGAGTGATTATATCGTAACTCGGAATGCACGGGCTATGTTATGACATGTCTGTCCATACAGCAGTGGCGAGGGTTTTATACAACTCGAAACCTACCGGCTTCTCTTCGTAACAATCACTGTACTGGAGTCTACTATTGCTAAAAGTAAAACAATGTAGGTAATTCAGTTAGGACGTGATTGGCCAAACACGACTAAAACTACAAATGATTCGGTAGATGGTTTTTTTAATCATTATTAAAAAGATGCACCGGACTGGCTTACCTGTTACAAAAAGTTACCCTTCGCTACTGATATACAGCAAGATTGTTTTTTCCGATAAAACTTGATTACTGTATTCGCAATCCCTAAAAATATCTAGTTTTGCGATCTAGATAGCTAACACTCTGCTTTTCAAAAACCAAATAAATAATCTAAAATCAAAAACATTCGGTAAAAATAAACATTTAAATCCTACTATCAACATTGATCAGCAATCTTTTAAAACGCACTCAACTATCGCACACAACACATTGCCTGATTGCACAGCTACCAACAATTCGCTTAAAAACCTAGCACATAGGTAGAGCATGTGTAAATAAAACCTTTCATGGAATTTTTGAAGTTTTATCAACATTTACCGAAAATGGTTTGTGGTAAGGGTCACCATTTCGACATTTTAAGGCGATGATTTCTTGAACACAGTCGAAAAGGCGATTTTTAAAAGCAGTATATCTCTTAAACCGTTAATAATTTTGAGAAATTAAAAAATATTATATTTTCAATTCCTAATTGCATACAGTGGTGGAACTCAAAACATAATTTAACAAACTTTAATGCATCAAAAAATCTCCAAACATACCTCTTAATTTACTTTAAAAGTAGTTTATTCAAAAAAATATCTTGACAATGATAATTGTTTACGCAATTAAATACACCATAAAATTTCAAATGCTAAAGTATTCAGTGGTAGATTATTTATTAGTAAATAGTTAAGTTTTCATTTGAAATCGATCCAAAACGATAATTTCGCACTATTCGGCCCGCAGTGACTGGCGTAAAAACCACTTTGTAAGCAAGCTGTTTAGAACTTCATTCTAACAGTATTTCAAACGAAGTTTGAACCACCACAAAATAGAGTTGCTAATTTAGCTGATGTCGTCATCTTAAAAGACCGGACATTTGCAGAAAAGATAATAATTACTTGTATTTTATATTCTATTTATCTTTTTTCAATATTCATTCATAACATCTCTATTTATTCAAAAACACTGTATAGTCGAAAATACAGCAAAATTAAAAGTGCAGAGAACATACTAAAGAGCCAGCCTGGATCACGAGTAGCCACGGGCTCACGGGCTCATGGCTCACGGGCTCATGGCTCACGGGCTTATGGCTCACGGGTTTTTTACGAGTAGTCGTGATCAATGAAATAACCGGCTCTGATGATATGGGGGTAGTACCTAAGTACTTATACGGTGTGTGGCAAATGTTGGATGTAATTTTCCAAAAATGCCATCGGCAGGTTTATAAACGGTCAAAGCGTTGAAACAACCCACAGCTAACAGCTTACACGACAATCGACTGGATCGGTCAATAAATACGGCGTACAATTCCTCAGCACATACGAAATCGACGGAATTCATAAAGTGCAAGGAAATCATACCTTCCAATCGCATTATCGATGAACCCAGAAGCAGAAAACGGTAATAATCTCATCTTACCTAACCTAACGCTATTACACATCGATACGTAATCTCATCCCATCCCTTTTACGACTTCATTTCAAGGACTTCAATTTGGAAGTTGGTTGAAAGCCGAAGTCTTTCGTTAACACTAATTTAGAATGGTGGTAATATTGTGAAATTGCTCCATACATGTGTGCAATCATCGTTAAATATGGAAATAATGAGCCGTTCGCGTTTATGAGTCTAACGATATGGACTAGTGATGCGCTGACTATCATAGATGAAAATATATCGATGTGTTTGGTAAACCGTGTTTGATGGTCGACCTGTGACCATGCATACATACGGAGACCCTCAAAACACATTAATATGCTATGGTCTCGGCTGTCATTCGTGGTTCTTTGGCACTTTGGTTCAGGGTGGTCATTCGACCGAAAGTGTTACCACAACCACCTCATCAAGGGTATCGTGTATCCCCGTAAAGAACGCTGAGATCAGATAGGCAGTCACCCCATGTAAAAAGCCGAGGGGTCATGTTGAACTGGATGCATAAATATCGTTGGGTAATCGCTAAGCAAGATGATGGATGACGTTAAGTTCGTATGATGCTGTCAGAATTTATACGCTGATCTCGTTTGTCAAAATATATTAATAAAGGTAATGAGATACCAAAGTATATTTTGTTATTTCAATATCATTTTGAGCTTAACGAATACATATTCTTGGAATTTTGCAATTTGTTCTAATGTAGTTTAAGGGTAGTTTTAGCCCATTTTGTAGGGCTTAAATAGTAGCAATAGTATCCAACGGAATTGTAATAATCCTATCTAAATCCGAATGTAGTCAAATTCTACATGATAATTTATTGCCAAAATGATTTACTTTGTTACAAATTCGGACACTGCTTCTTTGCACTCGAGTACAATTATAATCTTTATATCGAAACTAATTTCGAAAGGGGAAACATTACTATTATTTAGAAACTGGTTGTGAGCCTAGGCTTCGTGCCTTGGTATTGAATGTGGCCGAAGAGATAAACAAAATCACACTTGTTTCCCCGAAAGGTAAGCCAAAGTAGTACTTTCAGTATACCCACATTTCATCACTTGTGTTAAAATTCCGTGTAGCATAGGGCAAGAAAGACTTACACAAGATAACACAATACACCTTTCAAAAACAAGTCAGATACTCGCGCATCTGACGCAGGGCGGCCTGGCGAGGGTTATGCGAAGAAATTTAATCAAGCAGCGAGGCCGCACCCGCCGCACGCGTGAAAAAGATCCTATCTACCGATCTGGATCGCGCCTTCGGGTCGCTGAAAACCCCAAACGACACATATATCAAGTCGGACCACGAGACAAGTAAGGTCCTCCTGGAAACCCACTTTCCAGACTGCGACCTCTCCGAGGACATAACCTGGGCAACTGAGCCAACGCTCACAACAAATGACCAAGACTAGGCCAGAGCCCGCACCATAGTAACGGCAGAAAGAATAAAATGGGCAATAAAGACTTTCAAACCATATAAATGCGCAGACTTAGACGAAATCGGAATAGACGTCCTAACGCCATGGCTGACCGTCATCTACCCAGCCTGCATAGCACAGAAATAAAAGGTGTAATACACCTCTTAACGAAGCCGAAAGGCACTTGTTCTCTCCGTCATTACGATCATTTTTTTGTTCTACACTACAACCAAACCTTTTTTATAGTTACGGAGATACTGGGGGTCAAAGTTTCAACTTTTTGACAAGTTTTTTTTTTACAAGTTTTTTGCAAGATTTTTACTTTAACCACCTCTACGACTCCCGTACTATTAAATGCGTTACGTTGAGTTCTACCACAAAACATGATTTTACACCCCAAAAAAAAGTCGTTTCCCAGCAATAATTTTTGCGTAAAGTTACTTAGTTTTATGTACAGAATGCTTGATTGACGGCTTTGTGATGAGGTGGTGTACAACCTGTATATACCACTTGAAAGCGATAGGTGAAAGTCATTTTCATCCCTGAACCAAGCAAATCAGACTACACACAACACCCAACAACCCAACCAACAACCCAAGTCGTACAGGCCAATAACCCATACATCTTTCTTACTGAAAACCCTCGAGAGACTCTGCGATCGACACATTCGGGACGGAACTCTTAAGGAAAGACCACTTCACAAACAACAACACGCGTACTCCACAGGAAAATCAACAGAATCCGCGCTGCATAGTGTGATCTCCAAGATCGAATGTGCAGTGAACCACAAATGCTCGTCACAAGCCGTCTTCCTTGACATAGAAGGCGCCTTTGACAAAACCATCTTTCATAGCATCAACGCAGCCCTCGAGAAACACGGGGTGGACCCAACCCTGCGAGGCTGGATCTCAAATATGCTCTGACTGAGAGCGGTACAAGTTACGGTAAACGACACCACTAGAGCCATAGTGGCAAAGGGCTGCCCCCAAGGTGGAGTCCTCTTGCCACTACTGTGGAACCTTGTAGTAGATACTACTGGCTATACACCACAGTTACCCGACCAATTATTACATATAGGTCTTCAGTATGGTGGTCTAGGACCAACCTAAGTACGACCCAAAAGGACCTCGAGAAACTACAAAGATTTGCCTGCGTGGCAATCACCGGCAGAATTAGAACATCACCAACTGCTGCCCTATAGGTGATGCTGGGGCTACCACCCTTACACCTCGTCGTAAAAGAGGAGGCGGCCATAACGATTTTCATACTCGAGTTAGCCGGCACCCTAAGTAATGACTCTAGAATCAAACACACACGCATCAGAGAAGATGCAATCAAAGAACAGCCGAGGATAGCATCACCTATCGACAGAACTCTGAAAACTCACTGCTTCAAAAACCACTACAACATAGAGCTCATAGAGGCAACTACTCAGGCACAATAGAGCTAAAGGATCTACATTGATGGATGAAAAACCAACGATGGGACAGGCGTCGGGGTGTTCTCCGACGACCTCAACATTTAAATATCCAAATCTCTTGTAAGGTTCAACTCTGTTTACCAAGCAGAGTGTGTAGGTATTATTTGACGACCCGATTGGCGTAGTGGTAGTGACGCTGCCTTACGTTCTTAGGGTCCTGGATTCGAATCCCGGTAGGAGCAAATGTTTGTGTGATGAGCACGGACATTTGTTTCCGAGTCATGGATGCTTATGTGTATAATAAGTAGGTCTTTACAAACAAGAAGTATATATGTAGTATATCAACTATCTAGTGTCCACGACTCAAACTTTGCTTACTGTGGCACTAGGTGGCGCTGTGTGTTAAATGTCCAGCGATATTTATTTATTTATTTATCCAAGCAGCACACGCTATAGAGGTCAGGGAGTTTACGGATACCAACATTCGTATACTCTCCGACAGTGCCTCAGTCCTTCAATCCCCAAAGATCACGTCGAGACTAACACTAGAATGCCACAAGGCCCTAGAACGATTCACGCTGCTAAATCACAACACGGTAACGTTGCAATGGATAGAGGTTACAGTGGATCACTCGACAACGATGCGGCTGACGAACTTGGCAGAAAAGGATCCAGCACAAAACCCTTCGTAGCCGAACCTATTGTGCCCATTCCCTACATGCAACTAAGAAACTTGTTAAAGGATCACACCCGAATACAAGCGGAGAAATGGTGGACCTCGATACCAAGTTGCAGATAATTCAAGGAAGCTATACCATCCCTGGATACAAAACTGACCAAGCGCCTGAACAGAGATAGCCTGCGTATGGCGGCGGGGACCATCACTGGACACTGCTCACTGAATAAACACTTCCACACCCTAGGAATCACTGACAGTCCTCTTTGCAGAGCGTGTATGGAGGTGACGGTACCGCATGTGCTCCTCGAGTGCACAGGCGTTACCAAGATTCGCGAGGAGACCCTAGGAACGCCATGATGACTTGCGGATTTCCTGAGGAGACCAGGAAGTTTAATCTGTTTCTGGAGGGAGGTGGGCTGGGTGAGTAAAGACTAAGTGCGGAAACCTAAACCCCATGATAGATCGATAAGGCAGGGCTTTTGCAATCAACTGGGCACAAATCGACATTACGAGCTGTTGCTAAAAGAATCCGTATGAACTTTACCCGATCGGGAAATCAAACCCAAAGACTCAGCGCAGCTTTACAACCACAAGACCAAAGAGACAGTCGGTTTCCTTGCTAAGTTTAAATAAGTTAGTCATATTCTTGCATATCACTTAAACTTGATTATGCTAAATACAATAGGTAGTGATATCGATAGATCACAGCCCCATCACTACCACAATATTAGCAAGAGCATAACGCGTGTTTCATTTGACGATCGAACTAGTCGGCATGGTGATTAACTATATTCATGTTCTACTATGTTGACGTCACATGTAGACAGTTAGACCCATCATGAATCTACAAAGAGAAGAAGATGCAATGGCTTTCATAATAGAACTGTGTCCCGAGAGCCTGAACAAAGCGACATTCTAACAGCGGAAATAATCATGGAAATGTCAGAACGACAAATAGAACAAAAATCACTGGAAACACAAGTTTAATCTGCACTGGCGGATCCACATCTAAGTTTTTTTTTTTTAATTAGCTTGTGACTTAGACGTGCATGGCTGCAAGTAAAGTATTGTTTTGGCGACATATTATTTACACCATCATCTGCCTAGCCTTTTCCCAACCATGTTGGGTTCGGCTTCCAGTCTAACCGGATGCAGCTAAATACCAGTATCCTACATGGAGCGACTAACTATCTAATCTCCACAAACCAGTTAGTACTGGGGAATACGATACCTTTTGGTAAGACTGGTTGTCAGACTTTTCGGCCATTGACTACCTGTAACGACTGTCAAAGAGATCTTGGTTCTGTCAAAGAGGTCTCAGTTGGTCCCAGCTGAACGTGCTTTCCGAAGTACAGCGGAAACTCGGTACGTTATTTGTGGTCACCCATCCACAGACCAACCTAAGCAAACATGGCTTGACCTAAAGGTCGATCCGAGCAGCTGTTTATACAGGGTGTAAACCACCTCATCACAAAGCCGTTAACCAAGCATTCTGTACATCAAACTAAGTAACTTTACGCAAAAAATCTTGCTGGGAAACAACTTCTTTTTGAGGTTATAAATCATGTTATGTGGTAGAACTCAATGTAACGCACTTAAAACATTGCGCTGATGGATGGATTGAATAGTACGGGTGGTGGAGGTGTTAAAAGTTGAAATCTTACAAAAAAAACTTGTATTTAAAAAAATATTATCAAAAAGTTGCAAAGACTCCCCATATCTCCGTAACTAGAAAGTTCCCAGGTATGGTGTAGAACAAAAAAATGATCGCAATTATGGGGAGAATACCTGCCTTTCGGCTTCGTTAAGAGGTGTTTTACACCCTTTATTTAGCCACGAGCTCCTCGGCGACATGTAATTAACATAATTATTACATATTCATACATTTCCTTTATTCGGATTTTAATTTTAATCCAAAAATCACGATTCCATTGTACTACCTGCTTTAAAACTATCGCAATTTTGAACTCAGTAATTTTCCAATTTAGCTGGCCAACTCGCTGTAACTTTGGTGACTTTTTAAGTCGTAACTTTAAACTAAGTGAGTCTTCGTCCGATGTTCCGGGAAATAATTCTCTCGCTCGTTCTGTGTCGAAGCTTCCGTTTTTTTAGAAAAATTGATCGAGAGGAAGTTTTTTAAGTTCCCTTGTTACAGTGAGATTCTGTAATGAATGAAAGTTGGGACTGAACTGGTAAATTTTTAAGCTACTTGATTGAAACTGAAATGGAAACCTATGCAGATGATGTAAGCCCATCTCATTTGCAAATGGATAGTTAACTTTTTTTTCGGTTGGGAAATCATCTAATCCCGCTCTGTGCGGAGTGGAAGGGTGAGTCAGCCTTGTACCGACTAAAACCCATCCATGTTCCTTCTTAGCCCTTTGTGTTCCAGGGCCGCGGTATCTCTTTCAAACAGTCCCCGCAAGCATCGGCCCTTGCAAACCCATTCCGATATGCTGACAACTCTTTGAAGCTCGCGGGGAACCAGAAAACTTGTCGTAAATATGTATTCTTATGCACTACGATTAAGTGTTGCTTCACGAACTTTAACTTCTCAAAGGCGTTGAGCAAAATAAACTTAAACCCATTGATTTTGAATTGGTTGCCCACTAGAATGAATAAATAAAAAAAAAGGTATTTGTTGCAATAAGTAAGTAACTGGAACGAAAGAAGGTAAGTAAAATAGCTGTGACGTAAGGACGGACAGGACGAATCTACTCCTGGGTCCTGTTTTTAACATTTGACAACGGAACTATAAAAAAAAAAGAGTTTTTGTATACCTGAAAGATAAGCAGAATAAAGTAATGTATTCTATTTAGTAAATGACGTATGAAAAAGTCTTAACAAGACTAAAAAGGACGTCGGTATCATCTACCAAAGTGTGAATAGAACAGTTTCACAGCCTTAGAAGCAAGCTTAAGGCTGGATACACACTATAAAGCCTGTTAGACATGGCTGTCACTACATTAAGCTCCAATGTAATCTAAAACCCGACATAAGACTGTCTCGTAAGGCTTATTTGAAAGCCCCTAGCTCGTTTTTAGAGCTTTTCACAGACTTAAATTAGGTATCATAAATAGAACGAGGAGCTCGTGGCAAAATAATATCAGCCGCTCGGGTCGATCTTTAGGTTAAGCCATGCTTGCCTAGGTTGGTCTGTGGATGGGTGACCACCCTAACATACCAAGTTTCCTCCGTGCCTCGGAAAGCACGTTAAGCCGTTGGCCCCGGCTGTCATTTGTCCATCTTTGACAGTCGTTACAGGTAGTCAGTGGCCCCAAAAGTCTGACACCAATCTTACCAAGTGGTATTGTATTTCCTAGTATTAACTGGGTTTAGGAGGTCAGACAGGCAGTCGCTCCATGTAAAATACTGATATTCAGCTGCATCCGGTTAGACTGGACCCCAACATAGTTGGGAAAAGGCTAGGCAGATGATGATGAAATATAACTGGTAACGTTTTAATTTAATGGCTATGAGATTAAATAGTTATACATTGTTTTGTTGTCTACCTCTTTGGTCTAATGGTCGTAAACGCGACTGCTGCATATGAAGTCCGGGGATCGATTCCCAGTTTGAGCAAAGTTTGGTCTTTCCATCATGTGTTTCTCATTAACTGCCACGGAGCCTGGGTGTGTGGCAATTTTATCGCCCTCTACTACATGAAACTTAAACATAACTGTGACATGTGGTTGTAGTATTAGGTACACCGCTGTCTAAACCTTCGAAAATAACAGGCGTGATGTTATGTTCATCATCATCATCAGCCTATAATGTTCCCACTGCTGGGACACGACCTCCTCTCATTGAGAGGGAACGGGCTATAATCTACCACGCGGGCACAGTGCGGATTGGTAGATGTCACATGTTTTCGAATTTTTGGTTCTAGGACATGCCGGTTTCCTCACGATGTTTTCCTTCACCGTTTATGAGAGCAGCGGTGATGAAATAAATTACACAAGGTAATGCGCCTGCCTGGGTTCGAACCCACGGCTTACTGTTCGTAAGTCGGGGCCGCCACCACTGGGCCACCGCTGCTCTCACAGTTATGTTATGTTAAATTAATAACTATTACGCACTTCAGTATTACAAACTCGTACGATATTGCGTATCCCCAAAGCAAAATATCTTCCATAATCCGTGCCCATATCACAGTCGAAAGGACAGACGAAAATGTATGATTTGTGAAAGCGAATAAGATAGATTAGAGAGGCTTGCCCCACAATTTGTCATCCGGTGAACGGCGGGGGGTGACCGATCACCCATAATATTGGATTCCCGGGTTAGAGCGACGGGCGTTACTTCTCATAGCACTTTACTTTATCTGAGCGATGTTAAGGTAGACTATTGTTATCACAGAACAGATTAAAGAAGTTAGAAAGGATCCTGATTTGTCTTTTACCCCTTGTCTCCCACTCTTTAACTCCAACACAAGAAAGAGACCCATATATACGTTCATTACGCCACACACGTTCATTGCTATTGATTGTTAAACTGACGCAAAAACTGTGCTTGACGTGCACACACACACGCACACAATAAGAGCACGACTGTTGGTCGATTGACATATGAGCGTTCACTTATGCGCGCCTGCCCTGCCCACAAGGCCCTTCTAACCTTATATGCTACTTACATATGTACCTTTAATAATAAAAAGTTTGCACTAGTGAACAATAGCCTTTGTTTCTAAAAGAAATAAATTGAAAGTTCTCTGCTGAAAGACTCTGAATATCTTGTAAATTCGCGGACCAACTGGTATTGTGCATTGTGTGACTGTCTGTTTAGGGAACATTTTTTCAGGAATAAAGAGAAACGTGAACTTTCCTCATTATGGGGCACCTGAAGCCTACCAAATTATTCTCCTACCTTTGGAAACTAAATGCTCTGAAAGCCACAAAAACTAATACCGAGGCTTGTAAACAAAATGAGCAGTAACTCTCCATGTCTAGACTGGTAGTATTTTAGTCTGCCTACAAAGTTTCCCGCCTACTAAATGAAATATCACCTGTAAGCCCACTGCTATATTTGCCGAAAACACTGAAATAGTATACTTTCGGTTAGAGGAAAATACATGAAACATAACTTCACCCCTGTATGCCACGAAGGTGTAGGCAGAAGTAGATATTTCTGCAGAGATGTACGATTTCACTAAACATTAGGTGACTCGGTGACTCATAACACGATAACACCGTTCATCTTTTATTTATTTATTTATGTACACACAAAATACTTAGTAGAACATTACATTTAGAAAGAAGCGCACAAAGGTATCTACTGCTTATTTCATAAGAAATTTCTTCCAGCAGACCTGCGAGAGGACAGTTAAATTAGAAATGTAGACACAGTGTGTAAGTAAAGACAAAATATGAAAATTCAAATTAAAACCCTAAAATTAAAATATAGCTATTTATAATAAATATACATACAACTATACTTATAAACACATATAAAACTAAATACTGTCTTTTAGTCTATGAAACTGTCAAAAGTTCTTTTTATTTGTTACGATTTACAATAAATTAAATTCCATTTATCAACGTGAAGATCGAAGTCAGGACTTTATTTTCTTTATTTGCTTCCGTTCACACGGTTGATGAATATTTCATTTAAACTTTTCTTGGATACGATATATCAAAAAGAAAATTAAAAACAACCGAGTGGTACTTTTCATAACAAACTGAATTGTTTCAAGTAGTGTTTTTTCTACCAAACGGTGTTTTCAACTATTCTTATAACAACGATCGTAAACCTTGAATGACCTCGAAAGCCTGATTACCAACAAAAACTGAACTATTCCTTAAGCAAGCTGTCACACCGTTTTCTGAAAAACTAGGACGCAGTAAAATTAAGAAAACTTTCCTTCGAAATACGAGATTAAACTTTAAATATATTTGAATAGTTACATTCGTTCTCGGGAAGTCAAGAATTTTATAAATCAGAACTTTTTCAGCGCTTTTAAGCCGGGTGAAAGCAAGCGACTTTGGTCACAGCCTCCGCAAAAGTTCGGAGTTCCCATTTTTCAAGAAATTCTTGGCTAAGTATTCTCAAGCCCGTTTTCGGTCACTGGCTTGCGTTGGTTAAAACTTTGTAGTATTCGGATATTGGAATAAAAATATATTTTCCCCGTCTCCAAAAAAAACTGCCTCATTTTCCATAACCACCGAACATGGTGCCCCTTCCAATATTTCTTCTTATTAATGGTCTGTGACACGACCCCTCAGTGTGACCATCAATTCTGCGTTTGGATGAGCAGTGGACCAAAAAACTACTATCCTGTAACATTTGTGAGATAGATCGTTTTTATCGTCGAGATTTCGAGGGCTTTGTTATCAATGACAAAGACTGAAGTGATATAAGGAACCTCTTTACTTAAATAATAAAGAGGTTACTTAAGTCAGTTAAGTAAGAGAAGCCTAAATATTAGGTGGCGTTTGGTTGAGTTGTTTAATTATTCTTGGGCTCAACATTCGACTGTTTATCAACACAATATTGATTTACGGGTTGCCTGCAAAAAGTTTTTATTAACTTTTAGAAGTCGTGTGTTGAGTGCAGTTATCCATTATTAAGGTATAATTCATTAGCATTATACCCGCAGTAATATGACATGTGCATGCAGCAGTGCATCGAATTATTTTCTATTTAATTTTTAGTACATTATGTGTCGGGGTTTTTTTACTTGTTTAGTACATGGCCAAATGTCAGAGGCCCATTGAAGGCCTTTTAGATTCCCGGATGCTGTTTAACTTTTGTTAAATATTTCTTTTGTTTTACATTTTTTTGTATAGCAAGCAACGACCTATTGTCGGGCCTACGCTGTCCCCCCATACTTTAGTACAAATGCTGTAATGAAACAATAATATTGTAATACCAAATGATTTGAAAAGAGTAACCATGGAGTTTCTTGCCGGTTCTTCTCCATGGAACCGACCAACGCGAACCGTGCACCTTTTTCGACGTTTTATAAGTGCCCATCCAGGCCTATGTGAAATAAAATATTTTGATTTTGATTTTATTGGCAAAGTCAGCCAACCACCTATTACCAAGTGGTATTATTTATTATTATTTATTTATTTTATTCATTAACACATAAACCACATATTATTTTACCCAGTAGTTACTAACTGGGTTGTGGACGACAAATACGCAGTCGCTCCATCTAAAATAAGTACTGGTAGGTATTCAGCTGCATTCGGTTAGACTGGATGTCGACCCCAACACAGTTGGGAAGAAGACAGATAATGAGATGGTGACGTTGCCTTGTGTTGCCATTTTTATCGAGTTACACTTATGTGTAACTCGCTTGTCTGGTTTATACCAGACAAGCATCCATCAGAATTATGCCTTTTCGGAATCGAGAATCAGCATATCTTCTTCTTCCATACTCCCCTATTTTTCGTCATCTCATCAAACACTTCTTTTCTTACCATATGCTTCTTAACACAGTCCATCCATCGTTTCTTTGGTCTTTCTCTACTCAAATACCTATCCGCAATCATACTTAAAACTTTCCTCACGATATTTTCCTCAGTACTCCTCATCACGTGCCCATACCACGACAACCGATTACCACACAACTTTTGAGTCACTTTCAGACTTACTCTTATGCACTCATTTCTTATGTTATCCATTCGGTTAACACCACACATCTCTCTTACCATGCAAATGCCTTTCATTCATCCCGTTTGTGAATCATCCTTTTCGGAATCAAGAAGAGGAAAATAAACACGCGTTCTTTTCACAATTTTACAATTTATGTCACTATTGTGATTGACACTACACAAAAACCGACCAAATCCGTAGCAATAAGCAATATTTAACTAACTCGTAATAAAATCGGTCTCGGAATTCTCTCGTCTCGGAATAAAATGTCTATGACATACAGATACATAAACAGTACGAAGCAATAAGGGTATTTTATTTTGCCATTCGGCAACGGATCCCTAAAAAGTTAAAGTTAAAAGAAATGTCTACTATAATGTAGTCATTATTTTTCACAAAGACACAAAATTAATTCGGCGTGGAATTTTTAGTCTTAACTTTTATTACATTGACATAAAATAAAATATGAAACACTTATATTCTGAAGAGACCTAATTGAAACAAGCTCCACTTATTATTTAAGTATATTACAATGAAACTGTCTGCAAAGCTTTCTCTCGTTTTAGGGATCCGCAGTTTGTAAATGAAGTCAATTAAAGTAAAACGTAGTATTTTAGTAACTTTTTACAACAAAGGCTTTTGATTAACTTTTTTTTAATATGGATTCAGTAGATATTTTAGGCAATCAAGTTCAATCTTCGAAAAAAACATTCACCACATACATATATATCTTGTTGGATTCATGTGCGTATAGCTTGAAAAATTTATTAAAGTAATCATTATTTTACAATATATACACAGTAACATTAAAAAAATATGTAAAAATATCAAAAAAGGGTTACAGGGCATCGAAAAATTCGTCCACATCGCTGCCAACAGGAAAAGTGCCCAGAAGGCTGGCAGCATTGCCACGTTGGATGGCAATGCTGATTCTTTGGCCAAAAAATAGTCCCGCCCTCTGGTCATGTGAAGAGTCGACCAACCGTTTAGCGATTTATACATATATTGATTTTTTAATGGAACATTTAAGGAGTAGTTGTTTTTTTAATAACCGACTAAAAAATTCGCCACCAAATCACTTTATGGCACTTTGTCCTTTGCACTGTGTATGTTATTTAAAAGCTTTTTCATAGATCTCGAGTTCCAATTCCAACCCAAACATTCACCTCAATTTTTTTTCGAATTCATGTGCATATTGTATAATTATCACTTGCTGCGGTGAAGAAAACATCGCGAGGAATCCGAACCATATGTCTGAGAAATATGTCTTGCGGTATGCCAAGTCAGAGGTGCATGGGCGGCATAACAACTCTGATACCAGGTAAGGAAAAAACAGCAACTTTCTTTTTTTTTGTGGTTGCACGGTTGCAGTGCACTAACCACAAAAAAAAATAAAGTAGCTGTTTTTTAAACCTATTTCTAGCAAATATAACCTCCAAGATTAGTAGTTATGAACCGGACCCAGGTTTATAACCATATCTGAATTTCAAAAGCTAACCAACTGACACTGCTCACCAACGAAACACCCTTCAAAGGTGCTCGTAAATAACCCTTGAAAAAGGCTTGTAGACCGTGTTAAATCGACCCTAATTGATGTAAGTGAGAGATTCACTCAGGTTAATTACGTTGAGTTGGCACTCCGCCAGGTGACCAGATTTATTTAATCTCACCCTAGGGTAGTAAAGAACATGATTTTTATGTTTATACTATTGTTTACATCTGGGTCAGTCAGAAAGTTTTTAAATGCACTGCGTGCTAAGCTCGCCGTTTTAAATGAGCTTTATTACTACATTTATATGTATACAGGGTGTAAACAATCTCATCACGAAGCCGTCAACTAAGCATTTTGTACATCAAACAAGTAACTTTACGCAAAAATTATTAAAACAATTTTTGTTTTTGGGGTGAAAAAGCATGATGTTTTATGGTAGAACTCAATGTAACGCACTCAAAAAATTGTGCTTCTGGATGATTTGTGTAGTACTGGTTGTGGAGAAAATCTGTGTTTGAAGATCTTACAATAAAAACTTGTATTAAAAAAAAACTTGTCAAATTGTTGGAACTTTGAACCCCAATTGTAACTAAAAGGTTCCCAGGTATGGTGTAGAACCAAAAATCATCAATGACGGGAACTCATCGGGCATCGTTAAGAGTTTTTAACACCCTTTATATTTAAATTTAAATGCGTGCAATAAAGAATAGTAAACATACAAAAGTACATTTTGATACAAGTGGAGAAAGTTTGTTATTGCCGTTCGAGGCGTTATTAACACACAAGCCGTAGGCGAGTGCTTTTGAAGAAATAAAATAAAAAAAAAGAATGGAAAACATCTGTGTCATGAATTATTACGATACTATGATTTAAATCATTTTTTTTCCGCGCTTTGCTTTCGCCACGTTGAAGGAAAAGCAAAGGTATGAAGCCGTTATACAGCCTAATATAAAAAATAGTTTTTTTTTATATATTTTTGAATATAGAACACAAATTAATGTTAATTTGTCTATAAAAGTAAATGTTAGTTTTATATAACCATGTTTATCTATGACATTTAATTTATAAACACAAATTGAATACCTATTAAAAAATTGTTTACGCCGCGCCGTAAAGACGTAAATCGCTTTGCCGAAATAAAAAAAAACATTCACCTCTGACTATAGACGTTGAACCAAGTTGGAATAAGTATAGGTATCTGTGGCAATTTTACTTTCTGCACACGTGTAGACAAAATATCAAAGAGCACGTGTGTGAAATACACTGCATTTTGAACCTAATCATAGTTCGAAAAGAACCAGTTTCCGAGGAAGTGTATTGAAAATGCGTTTTCACTTACAATACGCGACTCCTTGCATTCTTTTACTTTGTGTAATTTATTTGGTCACACAGAGCAGAAGTGTCTCTCAGTAGTTCAGACATTTTGATTGGCTGATTGTGTTGTGACAAAAGAATTGGCAATTCTCAAATGATCATCCCTGATGTTGTGAGGGAAAGTTTTGCCCAACATAATTTAGTTTTTAGCAACATCATTTTATACAAATAAAACACGTACAGAACCCGACCTCTTAAAATGACAGTACTTATGGAAATTCCATCTTGTCCCTGCGATACGTGTGTAGTAAGTAATTGGGTTCGTTTCATGAAGAACGTGGCGAACGAGCACGGAGGCAGATTGCAGGCAAAGGCGTCTTACAGACACGATCCATATCGACGGTGACTCGGTGGGAAGGGAATTGTTTAAATTGTAATTATTTTTAAATCCTTTGTCAGATGTTTTATAAATTTGGACGCTATAAGGTGTCTTGCCACTACACCTTTAATAGACCCAATTACTTAATGTCTCATAAAGTCGTAAACAAATGATTCTTTGATGACTGATCACTGCCTTTGCCTACTGTATCTAGGTGTTATTGGAGGCGGTTTCCCAATATTATCTGCCTGCCATGTCTTAACCAATTGCAACAAGAAAATGATTTGGTTTTAGCGCGGCGTCGATGGTAAATTTTTATTAAATATATTTGGCCTGAAATTCGGCTATGCAAACTCCGCTCGCTGTTGCAGTCTATATCGACTAGCGCGCAGGTGTCCAGGGCATGCGACGCAATGTAAAAGATGGGCCTCTGTCTGTGGAGTGTGGAGACACGCCGCATACACATTTGAGATCTGACCCGTCCATAAATGGGGCTTCATTTGAGGAGATTGTCTTTCCTACGGCCGATCTGGGTTCGGATTTTAATCAAAGATTTTCATGCAAGTCGGCCACGGCAAAGCATGCCCAGGTGGAAGGTTTTCAGATGGCTCGATGAAGCCATTTTACCTACCTGATGATTTGTCTAACTAACAGTACGGAAGGATTAATTATAATTATTAAGAAAGGGATAACAGCTGAAGCCGGCAGGTATCGGTAATGCCACACGCTCGTGTAGTCACTACTTCAGTAATATTTATTTATTTAAACTTTATGCACTTAATGTACAAAGGCGGACTTAATGCCTTGGGCATTTTCTACCAGTCTACCTATATTTGATTATAGGTTACCATATTGTAGTCAATTCCTGAATGTCTAGTTTACTCTGTCGTTTATATATGTCACCGTAAAATTGTGAAACACGTTATATTACAATATAACGTGTTTTTTCTCGCGATATTGTAATGTCTCGAATTATTGTCAACTGAACATACGGAAGTATCTCTGCCCCCATAATCGGGACTTGGGGCACCCCCCCGTTAGGTTAGTTAGGTTCCTTTAAACCCTGCACTCGGGAATAGGGGCCCCGCGGTTATGTTATATTAATCGGTCTTTCTCAGGAATGGTGCATTATCTTTTCATGAGAGTTGTGCCACTGAGCAAGGGGGACCCCTCCTTCCCTCCACACCGCGTAAGTTGACTACCATCGCATGCATTTCACGAAAAATAATGCGTTTTGTTGTAAGCAGTATGTTCATTTGACAATAAGTCGAGACTTTACAATATCGCTAGAGGTATTACAATATAACGTATTTGACAATTTTACGGTGACATATACATATTTTCTATACATCGGTTTCGTGAGATCTATTTTCACAGTTGAGAAAGACCCAAAATTTTGTTACAAAACATTGTAAGGTATATTTTCAGCAATGCTTCAATTGTTGCTGCTGAGACTCAAAGAGAGACTCTCCAAAAAGATTTGGTCGTATTCCACCCCGTGGGCTGAAAATATCTTGCAAGATATGTAAAATATTATGCTCCTGTAAGTAATTAAAACTCGTGGTTTGGTATCAATGCATACAAACCACATTAATTACATATACGTACAAGTTATAAAACTTAGCTCAAAACTTAATTACTGAGTAAATCTCAACTTGCTTACTTAACTGGCCGCATAAGAAGTTTAAATACCTATAGTTTTGTTTACTTGTTTCTGCTGAAAATGTACAGTTACAGCGGGACCTCAACTGAGAACCTATGAACTACTGCGGCGAGCTTTTCTTCATTTGTCGCTTTTAGTGTTGTATATGTCACCGTAAAATTGTCAAACACGTTATATTACAATATAACGTGTTTTTTCTCG
This sequence comes from Xestia c-nigrum, assembly GCA_916618015.1. Classification (NCBI taxonomy): domain Eukaryota; kingdom Metazoa; phylum Arthropoda; class Insecta; order Lepidoptera; family Noctuidae; genus Xestia; species Xestia c-nigrum. The sequence goes on along the minus strand of OU745245.1, from coordinate 1,744,499 downwards.
CGATATTGTAATGTCTCGAATTATTGTCAACTAAACATACGGAAGTATCTCTGCCCCCATAATCGGGACTTGGGACACCCCCCCGTTAGGTTAGTTAGGTTCCTTTAAACCCTGCACTCGGAAATAGGGGCCCCGCGAAGCGGGGCTCCGTCGACTACGCTTTTTAGGGGGAATTTAAAGTGTTTTAAGGTTATGTTATATTAATCGGTATTTCTCAGGAATGGTGCATTATCTTTTCATGAGAGTTGTGCCACTGGGCAAGGGGGACCCCTCCTTCCCTCCACACCGCGTAAGTTGACCACCATCGCATGCATTTCACGAAAAATAATGCGTTTTGTTGTAAGCAGTATGTTCATTTGACAATAATTCGAGACTTTACAATATCGCTAGAGATATTACAATGTAACGTATTTGACAATTTTACGGTGACATATACAGCCTATCATAAGTGAATCCCCTTGTTTTGTTTTCTCAATGAAAGCCATACGCAAGGAGCGGTACCGTCCTCCTCAGAGTACCGTATGTTTCCATCTGAAGTAGCAGCTTTGTTTTGCTTACCGCTTCTTAGTAAAACACTGGCTGGACGGTTAATTTATCGGGCCATTTGTACGCCCAGCTGGGTGACCACTTTTCATATTAACTTTTAGGATTTTATGCTTTTCACTCCAAACACACAACACTTTAGTTATTAGTTCAACTGATTACTTTTGAGACAGACTCCAATTTTAATTCAAATTTTCATTTGGTGGGTGATGCGTTATAGGATAATTTTTTGTTTTTTCTCGTTTCTTTCCTTTAACTTTTCTAAAGACTGAAGAATTCACCCAGCAATGGAAATAATTGGAAAGTTTGTTTAACCTGTAATATGTGAGGAGGAAACATAAAACAGATTTTACCAATGAATTTGATCGCGATCACCGCATTTAAAAATCCGATCAAAAGCAGTTAATGTCAATATTTCAGGGTAAGGAAGATTCAAGTAGGTCTCAAGATGATACTGAAAGTCCTTTATGCTTTATTCTGCACAATCTACCCAATTCTGGGTTCAGCTCACAGTTGTACACAAGCTTATTTGGTGCTTAAATATTTTGTTACAAAATATTCTTACGCCATGGCCACTACAGGGTCTATGCAAACCACGTCACCGGAACTTTTTTCTTGCGGTGCCAGCTGCCGGAGTCGAGCTTAATGATGTAAAAACACAGCTGATCCACCTTTATGGTGTTCTGATGAACAGTATCACAGGTATTCTTTACTAGATACCTACCTAAGAAGAAAAAACAGGATAAAACAGTATCATGAATCTACTAAGCTATTTCACATTGAAATCGATTGTATTTAAACTTCAGAATATTCTTGATTTTAGAACACTGATAAATCAATATCGCTACACATTACACACAGCACCATCTAGCGCCAAACTAAGCAACGATGCTTATGTCCTGGACACCAGATAATTGATATACTACATAGATACTTAATTATTTGTAAACACATACATTGATGATTCACGGAATGATGCTTGGTGAAGGGGTTATTATTACCCATTGGTTGCCCCGACGATCTCGTGGTCGCAACTCGCAAGCAAGACTGCTGGGCCTCGATTCTGCTATTACAATAGTGTCAGAGTAGACGATCATTGATTGAGATTGAGTAGATTTCGAAAACCATTTGTACTAAGTGTTTTTTATTAATGAATATATACGACAATGCCATTAAAACACAATTTTATTACGAGACCGACCATTGTGAATTTAAAGCAAAATGACAATGGGATGAGAATGGAATCGTGTTGGAGTGACGTATTTATTAAAATAGCAGAATTAGGCCCCTGAGGGTGCGTATTCCAGAACAGACAGTGTTATAGGATTCTTTAGTAGTAGCCCGGAGCTGGAAGTAGTCGGTATGATACCCCCGTGTCTTAGATAGCACATTGAGACCTTGATCGTGTGTCTGATCACTCTCCGGTCATGTTGGATGCCATATAAAAAACTTGAAGCCGAAAAGCACTTGTTCTCTTAGTCATTGCGATTTTAGTTACGGAGATAGTGGGGGTCAAAGTTGCTAGTAGTAGAAGTATTTTTTTTTAATACAAGTTTATTGTTAGATTTTTAATTACACATCCACGACCCCCGTACTATGCAATCAATCCATCAGCACAATATTTTGAGTGCGTTACATTAAGTTCTACCACAAAACCTGATTTTATACACCAAAAAAAGTCGTTTCCCCGCAATAATTTTTGCATAAAGATACTTGGTTTGATGTACGGATTACAGAATGCTTGGTTGATGTGATGAGGTTTTTTACTCCCTGTATCTGTATTTGCGCACACTAGCACAAAATATTCCCTGAGTAGCTAGCTAGTCTCTGCGGAAAGAATACTAACACATTGTATGGTGTCTATTTGAAATTGACCCAAATTTAAATACCTCAATAATAACATCGAAGTAACGTTCCAAGTTAGCCTACCGTTAGCTTGCAACTATCGCAACACCTCACCGGTGTCCTATGTAAACAATACCCCATACACGGCGTGCTTATGAAAATGTATGTGCATACTAATTTGATGGCGCCGCCGTACGCAGTGATGAGTTTGATGAGGTTTATTTACTACCTACACAAGTATACTGGTGTACTGAATACACGCACTAAGGCAAATGACGGAAATGCGACAAGAATGAACTGTGACTCTTGATCTAAATATTGGCCGAGAAATAGCACTTTACCCCCCACCACTATTCTCCATTTCCTAAGGTTTTGGCTAGAGAGAAAATGTGCAAGAACAAACTCCTCAGAAACCAAGTCCAAAATCTCTAATGTATAAACATCTCGTGTGTTTGTTATCGAACTCCTCCGAAATGGCTTCACCGATTTTTGTTTTTGTTTGGGTAGAACTGAGAATTGGTCGTAAAGTATATTTTCATCATCATTATCATCATCATGTTCGATGTTCCCACTGCTGAGACACAGACCTCCACGAGAGGGATGTATATTTCACATCATATAATTTATGTGGGCAGAACTGCTTTGCGAAATCAGCTAGTATCATTATAAAAGTGAATATTTTCACCGTTGCACGTTGGCTCAAATTCTTTACGTGTATGCTTGATCAGAGTCAAAATAACTGAACCCAAATCCTTTTAGGGTTCTCCATATATCAGATGAGTCGTTCCGAATGTCCAAACCTCGCGTTATTCCTTTCGACGACGTTGCGGTCAAACTGCAGTCTTATTCCGTGCAAACATTATTATAAAGTAGCATTATAGACAATGCTCTAACTCCTAAGCTCCAGCATCCAATATTGTAAGCTCGTATCGAATTATCTCCTATATCCCGATATTAGAACATCATAACAATAAAAGCCATTGTTGGGGGTATAGAGAGCTATTTACCGACATTGCACGCGGCCGATGTGTCGAAGTTTCGCTCTCACAACACGGTATTACGCATTAACTTGGAATTCAGACAACAGGAATCGAACTTTCAGTGCAGTGAACTAACAAGGAGATTTCAGATAATAAAGGGTGTAAAACCCCTCTTCACGAAGCCGAAAGGCACTAGTTCTCCCCATCATTGCGATCATTTTTTTGTTCTACACCATACATGGGAACCTTCTAGCTACGGAGATAGGGAGGGTCAAAGTTACAACTTTTTGACAAGTTTTTTATTAAATACACAAGTTTTTTTGTTAAGATTTTGACTTTTAACACCTCCATGACCCCCTTACTATTCAATCCATCCATCAGCACAATGTTTTAAGTGCGTTACATTGAGTTCTACCACAAAACATTGATAACCTCAAAAAAAAAATTTGTTTCCCAGCAATCATTTTTGCGTAAAGTTACTTAGTTTGATGTACAGAATGCTTGGTTAACGGTTTTGTGATGAGGTGGTTTACACCCTGAATATAGGGTGACTGGTATAACTACCAGTCACCCTATACACTAACGTGTACGATACTTAAACACGTGATTATGCTCATGATAACAAACAACTTTTACTATGGGACCAACCCTGAAATCGTAAAAAAAAACAGCTGTTCAGTACATTTATGCGAACATAAATGTACTGAACAGCTGTTTTTTTTCGCAATTTTAGCTTGGGTTTCACAGTGAAAGTTGTTTGTTATCATGAGCATAATCACGTGTTTAAGTATCGTACACTAAGGTCCATGCTCACCAAAAAGATAACCGTCTGAATATCTAAAAACAGCTGTTACTGTGACGTGTTTCCTAACAAAAATGTGTTTTAAACAGCTGATTTTAGATAATCTGAGCGTCATCTTTTTGGTGAACATGGACCTAATTACCAGTCACTCTATACTTAGATAAGCTATCAGAAAGAAGTAACGGGATCTCATCTTACGTTAATTGACAGCATTGATTTACACACTTACAAATATGTAGATTACTATATGGTTCACGCTGTCCCGTCTATCATTAAAAGTGTTTTTAAACGTTTTTATGAGCAAAGAATTATTTTAATAAATATGACTGAAATTTTCTTATTCGTGCCAACGTGGTCAATGTGGTGCCTATCAGTAGTAATAGGTAACGTTTTGTGGTAGAACTCAATGTAACGCAATTAAAACATTGTGATGATGGATGGATTGAATAGTACGGGGGTCGTGGAGGTGTTAAAAGTTAAAATCTTATAAAAAAAACCTTGTATTTAAAAAAAAAACTTGTCAAAAAGTTGTAACTTTGACCCCCCATATCTCCGTAAGTTAAAGGTTCCCAGGTATAGTGTAGAACAAAAAAATGATCGCAATGATGGGGAAAACAAGTGTCCTTCGGCTTCGTGAAGAGGTGTTTTACACCCTTTAGAGTTGAACAAACTACCTCCAACCAATCATAAACCCAATAAACATTACAGGGTTTTTACAAAATAGCAAACACTCCATTTTAACTACTTTAGAGAACATAATAAATAAAACACAGAATCATTCCCAGCGTCTGTTCAATAAAACTTAAAGTGCTTATTCCGATAACTGCTTGGGAAGAGACCGCCCAACTTATGGCCATCTTGGAACTTTCAATCTATTGAGAAGTAGCAATATTCTTTTGAGAACGGACCAAAGTTCGATTGGTGACCCAAGTTCTGTTTTTGTAAGCGTAGATTTTGGTATGAAAGGAAAACTGGTTAATAAGTATTTTAACCAGTTACTGTCAACTGAAAATTGCCTCTTAAGGATAAAGGCTTTTAAAGTCTAGAGTACCTAAATGTATGTATTTTTAGGTTCGGTTTTTCTTTTAGTTTTGAAATGTACGGTTTTTGCACACTTACAAATCTCGGTGACAAAACCCAATTCTGGGTTAAGCACTCCGTTGTTCATAAGCTGTATGAATTGTAATGTTGCTTGTCTATATTTTAATTTTGTGTGCAATAATGAATAAGAAAATGTCTCAGTCGCAGCTCGGAAACCAACTTGACCAGAGACTTAAAAAAATAATTCGCGAAATGAGAATACACTTCAGCCGTCGAAGACTAGGTACATGCGTGATGTTTATACCTACTTTTATCTCTTTTATCGCGTTGTTTGTTTCAATAACGGAAATACCTCCCTACATTTTCTATTCCACATCTGTCGAGTCCATGGATATTTATACAAAATGACACAATAGATATTGAGTGTTCGCGGAAGTCGTTGGCACATAGTTTCACAGTCCCCGCTCTAATTCCGTGTCATAACTGTTACATTTCTGATTAAATCCGTTGCTTTTTAGTAACAAAGTTCTGTAATTTGATTACTGAGTTCATAGCTGCCATAAAAGTTGGGTTTATTTTATTTTGAGTGTCAGTAACGGGACAGACGGGCACAGAGTGTAAATTCTGCCCCTTGCCGGTTTTGCTGGTAACGACTCGATCAAACTCTCTTCATCTTCATTTGAAAATACAGGGTGTAAACAGTTTTTACGAAACCATCAACCATGCAAGCATTTTGTACATCAAAAAATAACTACGATGTAGAGCCCTGACACAACCAGAAGGCGACGCGGTAGACCTCGCAGGAGATGGCGGGACTAGCTGAACAAAACCAACGACCAGTGGCCCACATTGGCTCTGGATCGAAGAATTTGGAAGTCATGGGGAGAGCCCTTTGCCCAGCAGTGGGATGACACAGGGCTAACAGTAACAGTCACTTTATTTTAGGTAAATATCACGATTTTCGGTAGGACTCAATGTAACGTACTTAAAACATTGTGCTGATGCATGGATTCCCATTAATTATGAATATTATAATTTGTGATTGGAATGTTAAGTTTAGTCAAAACCACTAAATAGGCACCTACCTATATTAGTATGTGTTACCAGCCTAAATACTAAAATTACAGTATCCTGGAAAACACTCCGCTGTGTGTAATTACGAGGAAACAATTACTGAGCTCAGACTTTAATACGAAATTAACTCTGACGTAAAATAACTTTGAATTAAAGTAATTTAGTTGAAATTTCGTGAAGTTTTGTAAGTTAGTTAGTGTTTTCACGCTTTTATTCATAACGTTAAGTTTGTTGAATGGTGTTTATGCATCTCTTGGGGTGCAGTTAGTTCGTTTAGTTTTAACACTAATTAGAGTGTTTTGTCGTTAAAAAAGGGATTTTGAAGTAATTAATAATTTTAGCACCGGAATTGAGTTGGTAGAACAAAAACCACCGACTTTCAAATTCATAGCTTTTTACTTTTCACCCCTTTAGGGTTAGGCAGAGATGTATCTAATAGTACACCAACATTTTGCCAGTCATGTTTAAGTGCCATGTAATAGGGGCGTACCTATTGCCATCAACCGAGCACAGATCCAGACTCTGTAGCTGATACTAAGTAATTCCTAATGTAAAAACCCAATAACACTTTGCCCAACCCGGTAATGGAAACCATCAGCTGTGTGATTCTATGTATAGACCTCATTCTAAACTTCGAATCTGAATATGAGTTTCTTGATTCGCAATTTAAAAACTCGGTTGATAATTCGAATTTACACAAACGCCACCCTTGCGAGCATGTCACCGAGTTGAACTAAATTGACAGGGAGATTTTGACAGATAAAGTATGAGATGACGTAGGAAGTGGCATTCTGTAAGGCGCGGGACAAACACGAGTGGCGTATGGCGAATGACGGTGGGCCCGCGCTTAAGGTTATTCCCGCCTAAGGTTTGTTATTGAGTATCACCTTGTCACGGGAAACGGCCCGTCGCACGGCCCGACTAGGTGATACTCACAGCATCATTTTGAACCTTATGCGAAGTGAGAGAGAATAGCGATGTGAGATGCGTGTTGTTGATTGAATTTTACAGAATCAACCGGCAGGACCTTATGCTCAACAGTCCCACTTCCGACCAGTACACCAACGAGGAAGTCTACCAAATAAACAAAATAAAACTCGAAATACAAAACAATAAATAATTTATAAAATTAACGATTAAGTTACTACATTCAAACACATATTTGTTTGCTGTCGGCGATATTCACGCTTCAAACACGATTGCAAGTAGTTACCGCGTAGAAAAAACGCCGCCTAATCTACCACTAATTAGTTTTAAAGTAAATATTATGTCACCGTAAAATTGTCAAACACGTTATATTACAATGTAACGTGTTTCTCTCTAGCGATATTGTAATATCTCGAATTATTGTCAACTGAACATACGGAAGTATCTCTGCCCCCATAATCGGGACTGGGGGCACCCCCCCGTTAGGTTAGTTAGGTTCCTTTAAACCCTGCACTCGGAAATAGGGGCCCCTCGAAGCGGGGCTCCGTCGACTACAATTTTTAGGGGAATATAAAGTATTTTAAGGTTAGGTTATATTAATCGGTATTTCTCAGAAATGGTACAGTATCTTTTCATGACAGTGGTACCACTGGGCAAGGTGGACCCCTCCTTCCCTCCACACCGCGTGAGTTGACTACCATCGCATCCATTATACGAAAAATAATGCGTTTTATTGTAAGCAGTATGTTCGTTTGAAAATAATTCTAGAGTTTGCAATATCGCTACAGATATTACAATATAACGTATTTGTCAATTTTACGGTGACAGATACATCTGAAAGTGTTTATAACACCGGGACACCGGCTAGAGACAGTTTGATAGGGGATGTATTGATTAACTCACTAATGTGAGTATTGTGCTTAGTCCTCATGTGAGTTGACCAACATTATGTCTGGACCTTAAAGGGACCCCTGAGTTTGTTTCTGCTGTATCTTCTCAGAGTAGTCAGGTACGAAACACCGGCTTAATCCAGTAAAAAAAATATGTGAAAGTGTTTGCAAAACCTTCCGATTATAAATGATGTTTACCTTAAATATCATTTATCATCACATTGCTATACATTTTACTATGGCATTTTGTTCATTTCCTATGGCACTATAAGATTTTTGCTATAGATTCTACTATTACATCTAAGTAAAGTTTACTGCAAACATGTCCTAGTAGAAAATCTGGACAGAAAATCACAAGAGACGAGAACTCTTCTGTAACTTTTGTCTAAGGTGATCACATCCAAAATCACCATTCAACATAATATCTTCTAAAATGTATTTATTAAATACTAGCTTCGGTTTTCATTGAAATATGTGTGTCTCTTCAATCCACCTCACACAATTACTGCTGCTGATTCTTAAACAACCACTTGAACCCGTTACTGAATTCAGTTATACTAGGCAAAGAGTCAGGAGTTTGGAATGGTTCACTTTCTGCCGGCTCATAGCTATACCCCACAGTGTTATACTCCTGGGGAGGGCCGTACATCATCTGAGGAGCTGTGCCAGAAGGCCCCGACTGGTTCTTCATGTAGTAGTTGAGGAGTAGACCACCCGCGTAGAAGAGCTTCTGGAAGAACGCCACGAGGAAGAAGAATGATGCAACTTTGATGACTGCTAGCTTTGACAGCACTACTAGTGCGACGATTGCTGAAACAAAAATTGAAAAACATTGAAAATGAGAAGTGTAACCTTTTGTCTCTTCTCTCGGAAGACATTCGTCCGTCTGCGAGGCTACTTAAATGTAACCACTTAATTTTTATTCATTTTTTAGATAAGGTAAGTACTGAGTTTTTTTTGTTTCCCACCAAATGTTTTCATTTCCTAAATTTAAATAAAATTTTGTAGACCGTAAAACACTGCAAATATAAAATTACACTTCATTTCCCAAGAACTAAACAGTATTTTTCTCAAAGCATTTCCATCGAATAGAGCTAGAACAAGCTCTCTAGAAAGTAAATAAATTAGGTCTTAATTGACTTGTCAAGACTAAGTAAATCTTTGGCGGTTCGCAAATTGCTCCAACAGTTTTATTTAATTACCCTTCGGCAGGAAGAAGCTGGAATTATGTCAACTTCAGACTCAAACCTACAGAACTCAGAAATTCTTAGATACTGCTGGAATATACATTGGCTTTCAAAAGAGCAGTTCGGAAGTTTTATTTAAAGTCGGTCTAAGTTGTTTACCATATAGTCATTCATAGAGTCGTTGTAATTATATCAAAGTTTTCTCGTATTTCGGACTATTCATATGTATTTTATATATATTAGTTTATTTTATATGCTTATTTATGTATTAGTATGTAGGTACCTTTATATGTGTTCATTTTAGGATTACAAGATGGTATGTTTATTTTTATTTTTATTATACTCCACAATGCTGTCTATTTGACCCAATGGTTGACTGGTAGAGAATGCCTTGTGGCATTAAGTCCGCCAATGTACCACTATTGTACATGAAGTTTAAATAAATAAATAAATAAATATACTATATTATTATATTATTATTATTATAGCCTCTTTATTTCCATAATGAATGACTTATAAAACAAAAATATCATAAAATTAACAATATCATTAAACATTAATTAATTAATTATAGTACATAAATGTGCATGCATAAAATAACAAAATTATTACAATTAATTCAATTAAAATTTGTAAAATAATAATTCGGATGTCTAAAATATTAAATTAATACAACTAAATAATAATTAATACATAAATGTGCATGCATAAAATAACAAAATTATTACAATTCATTCAATTAAAATTTGTAAAATAATAATTCGGATGTCTAAATTTACTATATATCTATTTCAATATGGACCCCTCAACGGGTGGAGGCCTCCTCCATTTTTCTCCACGTTTGTCTGTCCTTTGCTTTTGTGATCCAGTTTTCACCGGCTTTTCTTATTATTTCATCAACCCATTTTTCTTTCGGTCTACCTCTTTTCCTTTTGCTTGTTGGTCCTTGCCAGGTAGTTACTCTCTGTGTCCATTTTTCCTTATCCATACGTGCAACATGACCCGCCCATTTCCATTTTAGTTTTTGAGAATGTTCCAAAGCATCTATAATTTTTGTTGTTTTTCTGATTTCTGTGTTTCTTTTCCTGTGTTTTCTTTGTATGTTTAGTAAGCTCCTTTCCATCGCTCTCTGGCAAACTTGTATTCTGTGTTTAGTATTATTATTGTATATCCATGTTTGGCAGCCATAGGTAAGACAGGGTAATAAACATGAGTCCATCACCTTTTTCTTGAGACTTAAAGGGAGTTTTGATTTTAGTGTTTCTTTATTGCTCCAAAATTTATTCCAGGTTATCGTAACTCGTCTTTTAATCTCGTCTTCGTGTCTTGTCTTAGAGAAAGATATTTGTTGTCCCAGATAAACATAGCTTTGAACGTATTCCAGTGTATTGTTATTGACCCGTATTGGCATAGAATGGTGGTTCGTCATGACCTTAGTCTTGGTAGCATTCAGTTCTAAGCCGATCTTACTGCTTACAACATTTAGCTCATTAATCATTTCCTGTAACTGAGACGCTGTTTCAGAGAAGAGAATGATGTCATCCGCGAATCTAAGATTACTGAGGAGTTTCCCATTTACATAAATTCCTTTCTTTTCCCAGTTCAGAGTTTTCATTATGCTCTGGAGCACGGCTATAAATATTTTAGGTGACAGGGGGTCACCCTGTCTGACGCCTCTACAAATGTTTATTTCGGGGCCTTGTCTCTCTAATTTTACACGGCTTTTGCTTTTGTGGTAGATGTCTTTTATGAGATCTATAGTCTCCGACGGTACTTCGCATTCATGTAGAGCTTTCCACATGCTCTTATGTGATATAGAGTCGAAGGCTTTGGCGTAGTCGATAAATGCCAGGTAGAGTGGTCTATTGTGCTCTGTATATTTCTCTATAATCAAATTTAAAGTGTGGATGTGATCTGTTGTTGAGAAGTTTTTCCTGAAACCTGCCTGTTCTGGCGGTTGAAACTTCTCTATGAACATTGCTAAACGATCGTCAAGACATGAAGCAAATAATTTGTACATATTTGGTTGTAGGCTTATTGGTCGGTAGTTTCCAATATCGGCAGGGTCTCCTTTCTTGTATAGTAAAATTATGTCTGATTGTGCCCATTCTTTCGGAATCGTTCTATCGTTTAAAATCTTGTTGAATAAGGTTGTTAGGTATGGTGCCAGTATCATTTTACCCAATTTAAGTGCTTCATTTGGGATTCCATCTGGCCCGTTGCTTTTGCCAGATTTAAGAGATTCGATTTTCTTTATTACTTCATAAGTAGAGAATCTATCTAGAGCAGTAGAGTTCCGGTTAGTCGCTTCGATTTCTGGAGTAGTACCTTGTATTGAGTACAATGTTTTATAAAATGTTGTTGCCTTTTCTATTATACCAGACCTTGATAATATTTTGTTGCCAGTATCATCATTTATACATGGTATCCATTGTTTAGTGGTAATAAGATTTTTCAGTCCTTTCTTTAAACTACCTGTTGATTCTAATTGTGTTTTAATTTCTTTTATTCTGCGTTCTGTGCGATCCCGTTTCATTAGTTTGTAGATGTTTTTGTAGAGGTATGTACGTTCGTCTTTTTCTTCTTTTGTTAGGTATTTCTTCTGAGTCAATTCACTTCTTCTGGTAATAAGACATTTTATGTAGTTAGGGATGGTTTCCCGTTTTGGTGTTGGTATCTGTCGAATTGAATTTAAACTGGTGATTATTAGTTTTTTAATTTTGTTGTTTAAGGACTCTACATTTTCATTTTCTTCTAGTTCAATTTCGTTTATATTTGTGGTTAACGTTTGTGTGAACTGTTCTTTTTCAACTGAAGTGCTGAGATTAGTTTTATTATTTTTGAAATTTGCTCTACTTTTCTTTATCGGTGCAAGCCGTAGTGTACTTCTCAAGAGTCGATGGTCGCTGGGAAACGTTAGATTTGATATAATTTCTAAGTTTGATATGTTGTCCTTTCTATTAGTAAGTATATAATCGATTTGACTTTTTCTTTTCTTTGGTGAGAGCCATGTCCACATAGTTTTATTGTTCTTTTTGAATAAACTATTTGTAATGTATAGTTTATTTTCCCAACAAAACTGGAGCAAATTTTCACCTCTTTTGTCTCTATTTCCAAAACAGTATTTGCCCATTATTCTTTCTTCGCCTGGTACACGCTGTCCAACACGGGCATTAAAATCGCCTAATATTATTTTCTGGTTTTTATATTGACAATGTGCGTCCTGCAATTGGTTGTAAAAGTTAATGATTTCTTGGTTGCTTGCATCAATTGTGGGCGCGTGCACTTGTATAATGGTGAGTTTTGTTTTGTCAAAGTTTAGATTTAAAATGCAGATGCGTTCGGAGATTCCAATAAAGCTCTCAATGTTAGGCTTATATTCTTTTTTGATGAGGAATCCGACTCCATATTGTCCTTTTGTTTCCCCGAAGTAGCAGAAAATATGTTCATTTTCTTCAATAATATTATATCCTGTTCTTCTTATTTCCGCAAGGCCAATAATATCGTATTTTATTTTTGATATCGCTCTCTTAAAGTCTAGTAGTCTTTCATCAGATAGAAGCGACTTTGCGTTGTAGGTACAAATGTAGAGATTTTGTAGTGGAGGTGGAGGGTTGTAGTCGTTATCTCCCGCGGTGACAAGCCGTATTGGGAGATGTAGAGGGGCTTTCTTTACTCGTTTTTTGACGATGAGTGTATCTCCGTCGAGCTTGACTCAGACCCTTTTGTCGGTGGTGCGTTGTACATATAAGAGGTTATATTGTTTGATTTATTTTTCTTCGGTAACTGTTTGACAATGTCTTCGCTGACTACGGTGGATTGGTGGTCAGGGGATTCTGACAGATTCCTTTTTTGTTTCCGTGTGTTTTTGTCTACGTAATTCTCATTTTTGGGGCTGCCTGGTAATGTTACTATTTTGTCGTAGCGTAGTACAACATTTTTCCCGAGTTTACGTTCTTTTTCCACTTCCTCTTGTAGTTCCTTGCGCTTCAACAGAACTTCTTGTGGAAAGTCTTCTTTAATGTTAATGAGAGAGCCCTTCAATGTTCTTTTGTTCTTTAGAATTTCAATTTTCCTTCCCATTGTTGTAAATGTTACTAATAAGGGTCTTACCTTATTTCCTTTTTTTCCAAGTCTTCTCACGAGTTCTATTTCAAATTTCTCGATGTGAATCTTCATGTTGTTTTTTATACAACGCAATAATATGTTTTGTAACTCTTCATATCCATGCTCGGTCTCCTCTACTCCATAGAATATTAGATTTTTCTTTCTAGCCTGTCTTTCTAAATAGTCTATTGTTTTTTGTTGTTGGTTTATTTTTATTTCTAGATTATCCGTTCTAATTTCCATAATTGTAAATTTTTGATTAATATTGTCGTTTATAGCTTTAGTAATATTTTCTTGCATGTTTTTCATTTCCTGCTTTTGACTATTTAGATCGCCTTGAATTTCTTTCAGAATTTTCATAATATTTTCCATGTTTTGGTACTTGTGATGACCTCTAGTGGTGAATGGTGGTACTACAATCCAAATGCAGATGTTCCTTGGCGCTGTCAAAACTGATGCGCGCACGCAGGTTGTTGAACGTCTAGTTAGTTCGGCCAGTTATCACTAGATGGCGTGAACATCAAAAAATGTGTGTGTGATGATTTGCAATTTCGTTCATAGGTTATAATAGTTTCTTTGTCCACTTTTTTAGTATTTACTTCCTTCTTTGCACTAATATTTCATGGGGTGGCCTTCTGAGATGTCGATAGTTTAATTTCCACTTAAAAATTATTTGTATTGTCACAATGCACACAGTTCTTGTTTTGATGTTTTGTCGCCGGTATTTAGTCTATATAATGCACTTTTCTTTGGAATTTTGATAATGTTCACTGTTGTTTAGGTTTGTTGCACTGACTTTAGCACTTGACTTGTTTAATTATTCACTTTATATATTTTTAATTTGAAAAATACTACGGAGCCGAAGTAAACACGGGCACAGTAGCGCCACCTCCTCCTCCACCATATTATTATATAACACTTGGAAACGTTGGGCAATAAATGCACCATTAGTGAAAGGACAACTATAATATTATATGCTTGTTAAGTTTGACTGTCAAAAGTGCCTTTATTGGACCAATTTCAAATAAGTGGTTTGACTTTGACAAAATGACTTATAACTGAAGGTGTCTGAGTTCTTATACCAGAAATAAGATTAATTTTCTTTTTATTTATTAAAATCCCTTTTTGAAAATATACACATTCATTTAACATTAGTGTTCCCAAACATTACAGTAACTATCCTTTAATTACGATTAAGTAGAATCTTTCCAATACAACCAAATACATGTAAACCCAATATTCTTCACTAACCTAAATGTTTGGGATTACCCTTTAAATTCTGACTTTATTTTTAGTGTTATAGAAACCATTTTCTTCTAGACATCACAGCCGGAAAACAGAACGTCAGTAAATTGTATTGACGGGAGGAAATATCAAGCCAAACGTGGTTGGTTTCCATTACGGAAATTGTATAAATTCTAAGTAATCCGTAATTTAAGATCTAACTTAATCTTGATTAAACTGTGTTCCTTATTGTACAGTTACGAGAAATTTGTAGATCAACAAAGGTTTAGCCATGTTAATCTCGGCTAGATTTTGGCGCGTTTATTTTAAGCAAAAAATACTTAATTTGCTAATTGCATCTAGTCTTTGCTAAAACACGAACCACAATTTAAAACACGAGGAAAATTTACTTAAAACTGAGAAAAAAAACCTTTATTTCGTAACAGCATTAAATGACTTTTCTTGATTCCTTCTTCAATTTGCACAGATTTTTTGCCAGTTTCTTTTCCCTTTACTAAAAACACGGAAGCGTGATTTACGTTCCCATTTTATGTTCGGATGAGCCTCATCATAACTCTCCGGCTATATTAGGACTACAAAAGATTCTTTTGATTTTTTCGGTTGTAAAAACACTCCAATTAAATTAACTACTCACCCAAAAGCCTTAAAGATCCTTTCTTTTTCTTCGCCCTCGCTTCCTCCGGTAATTGTTCGTTGCTTTCCAAACAATAACAACACACCAATAACGATAAAATAACGATAATTTTCTTCAACATTTTGACAGAGAAAAAAGCTAATTTATAATCTGTAGGAATTTAAATTATTCCCGCGCTTTCTGACAGTTCCCTTTTGTAATCGAAAATTATGGAGCTACGGAATTGATATCGAGAAGTTGTGTCATAAACTCTGTGGGTAAATATAAAATGTTTGAGTTTTAAAAAGTTTCGGCTTGTTTATTTCTAATATATTTTGCACTTTTCCCGAACACCGAACTGTGCGGTTCGCGTTCCCGTTAATAAATAAGTATTGGTTGGTGTGTAGCATTCGTAAATTCTTTTCTCGAAGAAAGTTTGTTCATTGTTTCCATAACTTAAAGGAAACTGTGTCGAGTTTTCCTTTCTGTGACTAATTTGCATGTAAGGAAATAATTATTATGTTCTTTTGTGTAACTTTCGCGTTCCATACGTTTTGCTTGTAACTATTCAAATTTTTACGCTTGTTTCAAAAAATTTCTCCGCCATTTGCATGTGAATGATGGTTATTGAATATTTTGAATGTCTGAGATAGGTATAAGTTTATGAGAAATACGTGCGTATATAAAATAGTGAAACCTGGATAACTGGGACATTCAAGGGACCTGCAAATAAGTTTCACTTATAGACTCTACTTACCCAGTGTCTCAGATATCCAGGCATAAATGTCGGGACCCATAAGTTCAAGCTATGGAGGTTTCACACTTATCCAGGTCCCACTTACCAAGTTTCACAGTAAGTACATATTTACATTGTCTGTCATGGGGACACCATGTGAGGGTAGGGAGGCGTAGTAATTTGTCTTCGTCATTAAAATTTAATTTAGTCTCCTTGAAATGATTAATTTATGGGTATTTTCTTCATTTACGTAATCAGGGGCCTAATTCTGCTATTTTAATAAATTCGTCACTCCAACACGATTCCATTCTCATCCCATTGTCATTTTGCTTAAAGTTCGTAATCTGCAAAATTCACAATGGTCGGTCGATGGTCTCGTAATAAAATTGTGTTTTAATGGCATTTTCGTATTGCCATTATTATAAAACCATTAGTACAAATGGTTTTCGAAATTTACTACTAAATGCGAACCTTTATTCATGCCAGATTTCATGTACGAGATTAATATTCTATGACATTTCTTTCAATGGAGTCATAGTGGTTGTTCATTGAGAAGTCATAATGACGCCATTATATTAGTAGATTACCAAACTTGTCAAAACTTGACAGAACTTGATCATTATGACTTCAATGATCGCCTATTCTGACACTACCGTAATAGCAGAATCGAGGCCCAGTGGTTGTGTAAAACTGTCTTGTCGGTCGAGTAGGCATAA
The DNA here is from genome assembly GCA_916618015.1 of Xestia c-nigrum. Classification (NCBI taxonomy): domain Eukaryota; kingdom Metazoa; phylum Arthropoda; class Insecta; order Lepidoptera; family Noctuidae; genus Xestia; species Xestia c-nigrum. The sequence continues at coordinate 1,727,793 of OU745245.1, read as the reverse complement.
GGTCCTGGGTACGATTCTCGAGTCACGCAAAACGTTATATTGGGTTTTTCGATCACGAATTTCTCACTAGCTGACCATGGAGATTCGATTTGTGACCGATGTATGGCAATAGTTTCGGCCCCTGTTACATAACATAAGATACATAATGATTTTTAATTTATTTTATGCTTAAACAAAACTGACAAAATGTCGGTGTACTATTCGATACACCGCTGCCTACCCTTTCGAACATTACAGTCGTAGTGTTCAATTATGGTTTTGTAATCCCATCTCGTTTAATTTCATATTGCGATCCTTTCTCGACGAATGAAACTGTTAAAGACTTTCCCTTCCATAAAATGTTTTATAGAAGAAAAATAAAATTCAATGTAAATTCTGAGAATTTTATAAATCTGATTTACGGAAATTTAATAATTTTCCCGTCTCTGCGATAGCTAAGAATATAATGCGTGAGTCTATTTTATGAAGAAAAGTATTTATAGAATGACGACTAAGTAATTTGACTTTTATAGGAATTTCTAAATAGCTAATGTCTCATCATTAAAGTATATTCCTAAAATAAATCTTAAAGCATAAGGGAACCTAAATAACTTTGACTATAAATATTTGAGCGACCGCAGATGAAGGCACCCGATCCAAATAGATCACATACAGCCTGAAATAGAAATATCGAAGATAACAGTGTGTTTTTTTTTATCTCAGTTTTTTAGACATAGTTTTTTGGCTGAATATAAACTGAATTATAAGGTTTTATTTCGGTTTTTACATTCTTAGCCAGAGACGCTTTCTTACCACATTTATCAAAACCATAAATATGAAGACGAATTTACTTATCTGAGATATTAGCATTGCGGTTTTTAATTTTCAAAGCGTTTCGTGTTTCTGCACCGACTGACAGAAGACTTTCGGTACAGTATGACCGCTTGAACATTGTAGTTCAAGGTGACGCAGCTTGTCAAACGTCATGTATGCACGCGGCATGTCAAACTTGGTACAATTTATTGTAGTTCTGTGTTTTCCCGCCTGCACAGCTATAAGTGGCATGTGGCTCAAGTGACTTATACAGGGTGGAACACTGGCACTGGCGCACAAACGGGTATCACATATTCAGTGCGTGCATCAACCCCCCCCCCCCCTCCACTCACATCAAAAAGTTTCATCGGTAACTTTAAATAATCATGCATAAATTTTGACGGATTTCTATAAATTAAAAAATTAAAAAGTTCTAGGCGGGCCCCCTAGGAAGATATATTTAGAATGATGTACAGAATACGTGGTATCCGTTCATGCGTTCGGTGCGTCGGAGTCACTTACCCTATTTATTTTAAAGCTAAACAATTTCAATTTAGTTTTACAAAACACTTCAGCCGTAACCGACACTTTTCGCCCAAAATGCTCCAAAATTTCCACTGTCAGTGCTCGGTATTTAGATTTAGTACGGTCATTAGCGCCTGTCTTTGTTGGCGTGCCTCGTGGCTATATAAACATCCCATCAACAAGTGTTGATTTACATTTTAGTTTAGCTATATTCTGTTCTAGAGAATTTAGATAAGCTGAGCTTTCGTGTGGATTTTGTAGTATTTTACATTACGCTTGCTTAATGGTAACAGGGTCATCCATTACTTGTAACATGGGCTTTGTAATTTTGTGTATTGGTAATTTACTTACTGTATTCGTGTGTGTAGACGCACATGTAGGTAGGACTTGGATTTCCTTGTTCTTTTGGCTGAACTGGTGTATTAGCAGGCTTCCAGACTAACCAGTCAGATACAGGTGAATACCAATATTCTACATGGAGCTACTGCCTAATCTGACCTCCACAACCCCTTTATTGGGCAGAAGTATAGTATTAGTACCCCTTGGCAAGACTAGTGTCATGTTCAGTGGGCTGCATCAGTTGGGTACCTCAGTATCCCGGGTTCGAACGTAGGTACTTTCAAGGGGGTACCCAGATCGTGAAACAGACTGTTATAACAAGTTCACTTACACCTCGCGACCTTATTACTTAGGTCATAAAGGTGTAAAGAGGCAGATCGTCTGTAGTACCTATCATCTTTAACTAATCATCTATAGAAAACTGGTATGCACCTCGACTGGACTGACAAACTATGACGCTCTGTCGAAAATCTGCTCATTACAAACCACTCATGCAATTAAATAGCCATTATGAAACAGCATGAAACTCCATTATTTACACACAAATTCCAAATAAATACAGCTATTTACTAACTGCCAATCCGGCTGCAAATAAATGAACGCAACAATTTTGTTGAAATGAAACTTTCTGCATTTATAACGGAGCTCAAAGCTAAGCGAGGCGATAGTACTCGTAGTACGGGCTAATAGAGAACATGAATTATGTAAGCGTCACAGCCAGTGATGGGGAAATAACCCGGGAACGTGCCGGGAACGTTGGGAACGAGAACGGTGACCGGGCTTTCTGATTTGCAACATTGATGAAAGAACCAGTCTAAGCTGAAAATTTAACCTGTTGTAGAAACCAGAAGGCTGATTGTTCATTAGTTAGATAACTTTTGCGTGGAAAATCAAATGTTAGACTGCACTACTGTCAACTATATTAAATTTTTACAAAAGTACTAGATTTATAGATATATTTGAGTGTTGAAAACTCAGCCGTAGAACATGAATAGCAAGATGAAATAAGATTGCATTTAAGTAAAATATTAAATAAGCCACTCACAAAAGGTAGCTTGAAAGCAAAGAGATATATCTAGCGAGGCTAATAGAAAGCATAAATTATGCAAGCTTCCCGTCGTCGTCGTCGTAATCTTAACCAGTGCAGGCTGTAGTGATGTAAAGTGAACCCCGGGAACGTAGCATACGGGACAGTTGGAATGTTGGCAATGCACTTCCTGAGGTGCTAGCAGAAGTGAATTCATAATTGCATGAGAAGTCACTATGAAAAACTTTACCTGCCGTCAAAATGCAATCTGATTTTTATTGTTTTAATGACTGAAGGTCTCATCTATATGACCCTTCTTTTCGGGTGGGAAATCATAAAATGACCCTAAACGCTCTGGGCGGAGCGGAAGAGAGCGCCAGACTTTTACTCACCTTTTGTGTTCCAGGGCCGCGGTATCTCTTTCGAAAAGTCCCGCAGCCCCGAATCAATATGACCCTGATTATTCATATAGTACTGTCAATATAGATAATACACAAAATTCAATTAGCGTAAAAATAAAATAAACATCTTGCAACAAAAAAAAAAAAAATTTAACACTTCAAGCACGTGGTACAGAGGCGGACTTAATGCTATAGGCATTCAACAACATTATATCCAACATCATTTTCTATCCAACATTTATCCCGTTATTTACGAATCCCGGGGCTCAATTTCCCGTATTTGTTACAACACTGCTGCCGGAGCAAAGCTTCCAGATTTTTATTGAATTTTACCTTATTTCGAGCTCATTCCACTCATTGCGAAACGCCCTGATTTTCAGTTGACTGTTTTAAAGTGTTATATTTTAACCGATTTCGAACGAGGCACTTGGTGGTGTTTGTTTTTTTACTTATTCATTCCATTTCGTTAGCTGGTGTGTTTATAAAGCATTTTTTGAATTTTGTTGCTAAAAACAACAGCATAGACCCAATCTCTAACGTACTCGGAACTAAATCAGAAAAATAAAGAGCTGTACTTGCTGCGACTGTTTAAGAATGACTGATTATTTTTATTAATTAGTTAAATTATAGGTATTCGTTGGAAGGCTTCTCACTAGGTGAACCGATGACCTGGTGAAGGTTGCGGGAATCCGCTGGATGCGAGTCGCACGGGACCAGTCAATGTGGCGACACTTGGGGGCCTATTGATGAAATGATGATGATAATGATGTCAGGTATTCAGGATAAATGTCTGATACCAATCTTAACTTAGGATATCTGTATTTCCAACTAATTCAATTATACAGATCAGAATCTGATATCTAAACTGTAAACCGATCTGTTTTGTGAATGGTAAGACGTCCCTATATTAATTACAGTGAGCGAGTTCTCTACATCAATATAGTACGAGTATCTATACCTTACTTAGTACAAAATAATATTAGATGGTAATATTTTGGGAATAGTATGAGACTTGTTTAAAAGTTTTCGCATCTAGTCAATACTCAAATCTGAACATAAGAAAATATTATAGGATTTTGTTATAACAGTGAAATTGCCAACGCGTAATGTGGTGAAACAAAACAAACTCCTTTCGATATAGGATGTTAAATTTTGATGTGTGAAAGAGTCAAAAGAAGCGTGTAAGATGAAGCAGGCGGTTTTTTGTAGTCCTTGCGTATCCCTATGGAAAAAAGACGTGTATACAGGGTGTATTTCACCTTATCACAAAGCCGTTAACCAAGCATTCTGCATATCAAACTAAGTAGGTAACTTTACGCAAAAAATATTGCTGGGAAATAACTTTTTTTTTTGAGGTTATAAATCATGTTTTCTGGTATAACTCAATGTAACACACTCAAAACATTGTGCGGGTGGATATTTAAAGTAAAAATCATGCGATAAAAAGTGGTATTTAAAAATAAACTTATCAAAATCTTGCAACTTTGACCCCCAATATCTCCGTAACTAGAAGGTTCCCAGGTATAGTGTAGAACAAAAAAATGATCAGAATGACGAGGAAAACAAGTGCCTTTCGTATTCGTTAAGAGGTGTTTTACACCCTATATAGTACCTCTTTCATTCATAACATTAGTATTTCCCCCCCCAAAAAAAATAGCACCACATCTCGTCGTACAATGGTCAGCCGTACCGTCGTGCACGCACATAATGCGCTGCTATCGTTACTAATTTACAGATGTCCTCAACACTCTTGTTCCGAGCTTTGAATATATCATAAGCACACGTACACTGTACAGGTACTGTCAAAATACATTCATCACCTTAAGAGCTATTTAGCTTGCTTATTGAACGATACAAACTGACTAAACTTTACAATTATGACATTACGGCTCAAATGTTAACAACATAATAGAATGACATTGGCTCAAATTCTTTTCATTACTCATAATCGGAAAGTAGGTTTGAAGTTGCCTGAGGAGCGGGTTGAAAGTAATACTTTTCAGTCCTAGGGTCGCTTCCAACTGATAGTTATACTGAAACTATTTTCACAATTCTATTGAACCATGTTCTAATTTTCTATATAGCCACTCAATAACAGCCTGATTTATAACTAAAATAGCGCAAAATTAAGTATCTAAAGGTTTTTTTTTTATTTCATTATTTTTTGGTTTCAAAAAGTGTATATGTAGTATATCAACTACCTAGTGTCCACGACACAAGCTTTGCTTAGTGTGGTACTAGGTGGCGCTGTGTGTTAATGTCCAGCGATTTTTTTTTTTTTTTTTTAATTATTTCTTTAAAATATCAGATTTGGGTAAAATATTTGTCATTTTTTAATGATGAAAATATAAAACAAAGGCTGAATGGCCGGCCACAGAAAAAAAGAATAGTCGGGAAAGCGGCAATCCGATCTTGATTTGTTTTTTTCGATTGATTCATGTTTTTTATGCTCATTTTTATTGTAATCGTAATGAAAAGCGCAGTGTTTACCTCGGGCACAAGACTTATTTAGTCCCTCGAACTATTGGCGACCTCACTACGTGCCAAACCCCGTCTCGAGACTAAATAAGTAACTTTCACCCCTAGGGTAACTGTTACGTTTGTTGGTTGTTGAATTAAAGACACCGTTGGGAAGACTTAGTTTATTATATGGGTAATTCTCTGCTATTTGGAAATTTGTCCATGCAAGACTGTCCTAAGCAAATTTTATTAAATGTTGAGAATATTAGTAGATATAATAAAGGGCAATTATAAATTAAATATATATCTTAAAAAAGCCCACACGTTTTCCTCTTAGTTTTTGAGTTATTGAGGATTTTATGCAAAATCGTGACAGGAGACTGTTGTAACCATCCAGGGGAATGTTTTTATGTACAAAAACAAGTATTTTTCTATGAAAGTAATAAAAAGTCTTTATTTTTATACATATCTTTCTTAAATTATGTATTTTATTGAATTAATTAATAGTATTAAAACCAATTTTACTATATTATAATCACTTTTCTTAAGGCTAATAACATTTGTGTTAAACTTAATAAAATCAACTTTTTAGTTAAACCAGTTTAACAGTATTTTAAGACTGTAATTGTATGGCACTAAAGTCAGTCTTTATAATTAATAAAACAATAAACTGTTTAATTAAACAAAGAAACATCTTACTACTGCTACTTCATTTCTTCTTTTTTTTTGAGCGTCATTTTTAAGTCGCTGATATCTTAAACGTTACGTTACGTTAACGTCTTAAACGGAAATCATCAAATGACTTCTCCCACTCTGGGCGGAGCGGGAGGGAGTGTCAGACTCTTACTGACTAAAACCCATCCATGTTCCTTCCTCGCCCTTTATGTTCCGGGGCCGCGGTATCTCTTTCGAACAGGCCCCTTACGGGCCCCTCCCCTTATGCTGACATCTCTTTGAGGCGCGCGTGGAACACGAACGCGCCGTCGACACGGCCTGTCGTCGTCGTTAGACGGACGGACGGCTAGCTAGCCCATAGCCAACCGTCCACAGGCCCGCATCTACGGTGGCCGGTAGCCACCACGTGGTCCCCGACGCCCGGTGCGTCTCCCGCGGCGGCCGGGAAGAGAGGCTCTCTCCCTCTCTCGTTCCGCCACCTCCTTCGCTAGCATGACTACTTCGCAGAAGGAGGTGACGGCTTCCCATTCCATCTCGCTCTGGACCATGGATTGAACCAGGGCCGGACGCGAGAGGTCGCCGCCGCCGATCGCCGCTACGTGGACACGGCGGTGCTCCGCCCACGCAGGGCAGACTTCCACCGTGTGCTCCACCGTGTCCTCCGGTCGATCCTCGCAGTGGAAACACCCGGGCGTTTCCTCCCGCCCGATTCGGTGCAGGTACCTCCCGAAACATCCGTGTCCGGTGAGGACCTGCGTCAGGCGGAAGGTGAGGACGCCGTGGCGCCTCTCTAGCCACTCCTCAAACAGGGGACTTACGGCCACTATCATGGCGTGCCCTGCACGGGGTTGCGACAGTCGCTCTCTCCATGTCGCCATGAGATCGCGCCGGAGGTCCTTCCGCTGAGCGGCAATTTGCCGCGGCAGCGGAGTTTCCCCCCGGCGTAGTACCTCCGCGCGCCATTCGTGTAGGCGCGCTAGGACTATCGCCTCCAGATCCCATGGCGGCAATCCGGCAAGCAGGCCCGCCGCCTCGCGAGAGATCGTGCGGTATCCACGGACCATCTTTACAGCCACCACTTTTTGGGGGCGCGTTCAGATAATGAGCGGCACGCCGCTTCAACGAACGCGCCCACACTGGGGCCCCGTAAAGGGCCATGGACCGCAAGACCCCCGCGTTCGGCCTGCGGCAGGAGGCGTTTGGCCCCCCAAGGTTGGGCAGGAGCCGCCTGAAGGCAGCCCCGGTCCGTTCCAGCCTGGGGGCCAAACGTCGGAAGTGCTCCTTGAGATACTACCTGCAAAAGAGATGATATTGTTAATGTTAATTGTCAAGGATGCGCAGTCTGGTTACTCAGACTTGATAAACATAAGACGCGGGCCGAACAGACGAGGCGCGCTGGCAACGCGCCACGCACCGCGTCTTTTCTACCTGGCCCGTGCCTAAGCAAACAGTCCCCTGTGGTGTGAACAGTCCCCTGTGTCATGGAATGCCAGGGGACTGTTGACCAGGGGACTGTCATTTTCACAAAAAAACTTTATGAAACAAATTCAGTTAAACATATCAAATTAACGAAACAGATGTAACTTTGTTGACGCAGACGTTGTGATATGGCAATGGAATGGCGTGTCAGGCGTGATCAACCAAATAAACACTTCGACAGTATATCCAGACTTTTATTTATCAAAATACAAGCTGATATTACACGTCCATTGTATATTCGATATGATGAATTAAGATTAAATTGGAGAATAATTGAGACGACACAAAACATAAAAAGGGCAGAGACTGCAGAGAGCCGTGAGCAGATAAGTAGTTGTCAAAATCAGTGAAAAAGACAGATGACAACTTCAAATGACATTTAAATAAATATGGCTGCCTTTAAGCTGCGTTCATGTAGAGCTTACACAACTCCTAATACTCCTCCTTAAGCACTACATGAGAGAAAAGAAAAAACTACTGTAACTCTACACAATATTTAAAAGACTCTACATTCAAGAGTTACATACTCTACCTACTTTAGAGCGACTCTACATAATTATACATATGATTCAATTCAATAATAATTACATGATTCATCACAATATAACAATATTTATCATTAATAAAATAAGTACAACAAAACTTTAACCATTTGCTCCACAAACTCTCACATTTAAACATTTTACAAAATTACAATGTTTCTGCGCACATAGTGGCTTTGTCAATACATCTGCTAGCATGTCATTAGTAGGTAAGTATCTTACAGTTATGTTTCCTTTTTGTACTAAATCCTTTACGAAATGGTAACGCAAATCAATGTGCTTCGTTTTCTTATGCGAATATTCTTTTACAAGTAATAATCTTTGAGCACTTTGATTGTCGTTGTATACAATTACATCAAAAGTTTTGGTAATAATTTCAGACAAGAAATTCTTCACAAAACAAATGTCCTTGCAAACGTCACTAATTGCTAAGTACTCTGCCTCTGTACTTGATAAAGCTATACTACGCTGTTTTCTAGCTTCCCAATTGATTAAACAGTTACCTAATTTTATAACAAATCCAGTGTAGGACTTTCTGTCTGATGAGTCATTAGCCCAGTCGGCATCTGCATAAGCACTGATATTAAAATTAGTACCTTTTGTAAAATGAAGACCATAGTTGATCGTCCCTGCTAAATAACGAAGTACTCGCTTTGCTGCGCGCCAATGACTCGTGTCGAAACATACACTGTATTGACTAAGTTGACTACAAGCATAAGAAATGTCCGGGCGTGAGCACACACTCAAATACATTAAACATCCCAACAGTTGTCTGTATTTGTATAACTCATCATCAAGACCCTTCCCATTAGACTTTTCTAACTTACAATTTACAGGTAACGGTGTAAGTACTGGCTTGCAGTCACTCATATTAAATTTAGCTAGCAAACATTTTATATAATTAGACTGATCTAGCACTATTGTATTATTATATCTAGTGACATTCATGCCTAAACAATTTTTTAATTGGCCTAGATGACGTATTTCAAAGTTTTCTTTCAATAATGATAAAACATTCCTAATACATCCATTATGAAATATATAACAGTCATCGACATACAGAGCAATTATTATATAATCTTTATCATTTTTCTTTATATATACGCACGGTTCGCACTTACTTTGAGTATATCCATTATTAATTAAAACATTATTTATTTTTAAATTCCACATACGGCTAGCCTGTTTGAGACCATATATACTTTTATTCAGCTTACAAACTTTACTTTTATCTGAACAAAAACCTTCTGGCTGCTCCATATATATAATCTCATCCAGATCACTATTTAGGAAAGCCGTGGTAACATCAACATGGTCCATCTGCAAATTCATTTCTGTTGCAATGGAAAATAAAATTCTCAATGTGGAATGTCTGACAACAGGTGAAAAAGTGTCATTGTAGTCTATACCTTCTTGTTGACTAAATCCACGGGCAACCAATCTAGCTTTATACTTATCTAGTTTACCTGTGGCATCGTGTTTCCTTTTGTAGACCCACTTGCACTTTACAATGTTTTCACTTTCTGGTCGATCGACTAATGTCCAAACATTGTTCTTAATTAATGAATCATACTCACATTTCATGGCGTGAAGCCACTGCTCACAGTCAGTAGACTTTGTAGCTTGCTCGTATGTATTAGGCTCATTTGCCAAACTCTGCTCAATTAGCATCGCCGATAAGTCATAATCATTATATTTAAGCGGAATTTTACCTCTATTAGTACGTACGGGACGCGAGCCAGAAGCAACACTTTGCACATGGTCAACCTCTCCTCCTCGAAGTGTGGCATCAGGCAGAGAAGACACAGCATCCCTGCAGACGTTATCCTCATCACCATTATTACCATTTCCTTCAAGTGTGGCAGCAGGCATAGAAGACATAGTGTCCTTACAGACATCATCCTCATCACCTTCGTCACCAGTACCGTAGACCAGGTCCGACAAGGGAGACCACACTGAAGGTGTTAGGTCACTCTCAGATCCTGAAATAGGTGATTCCGTAGTAGACTTATGACAAATATTATCACAGACATTATTAATAATTTTATCATTCATTTCATTTGCATTACCTCCTTTATTCATTTATCTTCTTATTTTGTACATTTTTAAATATTTTCATTTGCATTATTATTATCACAGTCAATATTTAAAATTTCATTATCAATATTTGTATAATTATTATTATTTACAATGCATTCATGAGAGATAAAATCATTATTCTTGCTTTGTGTTTTAAAGTGAAGTCCTCCAATAAATTCATCTTCTAAAAATGTTACATTTCGTGAATACACAACCTTTTTAGGATTATATGGATCAAGGAGACGGTAGCCCTTAAAAGTCTCACCATAGCCAACAAAGATATATGGTTTAGCTTTAGCGTCAAGTTTACGACGTTTTACATCAGGAATATGAGAAAATGCTACACAGCCAAATACGCGCAAATGACTGAGATCGACTGGCTGTCCAGTCCACTTACTCTCAGGGATATCATCTGACAACGCGCTGGTAGGAGACTTGTTCTTCAGGTATATAGCAGTCATTACTGCTTCTCCCCAGAAACGTTCAGACAGACCCGCGTCATGTAACATGGCCCTAGCTTTCTCAAAAATCGTCCTATTGACGCGCTCCGCAACTCCATTCTGTTGTGGACAGTAAGGCACCGATGTTTGATGTATTATCCCTTCCCTTTTAAGAAAATCAGTCAACGTTCTATTACAGTATTCAGTACCGTTATCGGTTCTTAAAATTTTAAGTTGCAAACCTGTTTGTTTTTCAACCATATTTTTAAAGTTAACAATATGTGAACTCACCTCGGATTTTGTTTTCATTAAATAACCGAAGGTTTTTCTAGTGCAATCATCCGTCAGAGTCAAAAGATAACGGGCACCGCCCCAACTGCTGACTTGAATGGGCCCACAGACGTCGGAATGCACAAGCTGGAGTGGCACGGTAGATTGGCTTCCCACAAGCTTCGGATAAGGCTTTGTATGCATCTTTCCAGTTAAGCAGGGAACACACTTGTTTGGCGAGTCGTCATCCTGAAAAACGACACCACAACATTTACCACCACCCCGTAGGCTATTCATACCTTTCTGGCCAATATGGCCTAAACGCTTATGCCAGACTGTCGCAGACACCAATGCAGTATTGACACTCTCTGGCTGCTGCCTAGGATGCACCAGCATGGAATGTCCCAACACATGCGGCTTGCACTGCTGTATCTTATACAAACCATTCACATTTGTAGCAGCTAAAATTTGGTTGCCAGTTAAAGAACTTATCTCATTATAAACATGACACCCATTTTTATCAAAAACTACTGTAAAACCATTGTCACACATTTTACTTACAGACAATAAATTCGTTGACAGATTGGGAACAACTAAAACATTTTCTAAAGTGATATTATTTTTGTCAGTAGACAAAACTAAATTGCCAATGCCAGACATTTCTAATTGACCACCATTTGCTATAGAAATTGAGTTATTATTACAGCTTTTAAAATTTCTTACTAACCTAGCATCATTGATCATGTGAGCCGAGGCCCCGCTGTCGATGATGACATCATTATGGTGAGCGATGTAAGCCGATGCATAAAAGGTATGCTGTTCTTCTTTCTTCTTCTCATCCCTCTTTTTCTTAAAGCATCGCTTCGCTGTATGTCCTGGTTTTCGGCAGTAATCACACTTGAAAAGTTTGTTCTTCTTTACATGAAAAGCTGAAGCATCATTATCACATTTTCCATTTCTTCTGTGTTCCTCTTGAAGCAATCTCGTTCTCACTAGTTCAGAAGTCAGCGAGCTAGTTAAATTGGCAGTTTCAAGACCGGAGACTAGTGTGTCAAATTCCTGCGGTAAGCCGCTAAGTAGAATTTCAGCCACCTCACCGTCATCTATAATTTTTCCAATGTCAGAGAGTTGCTGGACTAATCCGGTGACATTTTCAATATATTCAGTCATGCTGCTAAACTTACTGTAGTCAACTCGATGTAACTGTCTAAGTAGCAGAACACGGCGATATAGACCTTTGTCCTCGAATGTATGAGCTAGCTTCTCCCATGCTTCTTTAGCTTTTGACGCTGATCGAACTATTTGGTACAAGTTGGGTTGTAGTGCCAGGCAAATACGCGCCAAGGCGCGGCTATCACGCACGGCGTCAGTATCAGTGCCGATCACGCAATCCCACAAACCTTCTAAAGTGAGTAACATCTTCAATGAAAACTTCCAGTTCGAATAAGACGAGATACCACTCAGCTTCTCCACTTGATTATTGATGTGTATCGCTGGTTGCGTTGCCATATTTCTTCTTTGACAATAAATCTGGTCGACAGTGAGTTTTGGTGATACATACAACGATGATTATGCGTAGATCCCTCGTTGCACGCCTTTCTTTTTCACTGGGGCCATAACCTGTTGACGCAGACGTTGTGATATGGCAATGGAATGGCGTGTCAGGCGTGATCAACCAAATAAACACTTCGACAGTATATCCAGACTTTTATTTATCAAAATACAAGCTGATATTACACGTCCATTGTATATTCGATATGATGAATTAAGATTAAATTGGAGAATAATTGAGACGACACAAAACATAAAAAGGGCAGAGACTGCAGAGAGCCGTGAGCAGATAAGTAGTTGTCAAAATCAGTGAAAAAGACAGATGACAACTTCAAATGACATTTAAATAAATATGGCTGCCTTTAAGCTGCGTTCATGTAGAGCTTACACAACTCCTAATAAACTTCATACTAGTTAATCAATTATTTTGAACAAATTATCGCTATGAAAACTCTTAAAATAGTAGAAATAAGGCTTACCAGTGGACTGTTTACACTAACGACCGAGACGCGTGGTTCACCGAAAGACGCAGTCGTAGCACTACACAAAATGGCGGCTGCCGCTTAGCTCCACAACTGAACGAACTTCTCAACAATTGCGTTCCGTTACACTGTCTGAATGGTACGCGCCAAAACCAAATTTGACTTCAGCGCGGTTTTAAAATTTTCTCAGGGGACTGTTGTAATAATTTGAAGACAGCATTCACACAGATATTTTGATTAAATTTGTATTGTAAAAATATATTTGTGATGTAATAAAGATGATTGCTATTCTGTTTTATGTACTTAAATATTTTTTTTTCAGTTAGCAACAGCAAAAAAATAAATATTGGTAACAAGATTTGTAATTCTGGTAAGAGGACGTACCAGGGGACTGTGTTTTAAGGTGGTTGAGGTTCATTTATTCAAATATTAAATTATTAAATTACTAAGTAAGCTGTGGTGTGCCAAGAATACTTAATACTATATCATTATAAATAGAAAAAACTGAGAAATAATAAGATTTACTACACAAAATATGCTTGGGACAGCGATTTTCCATTTAGTGGAGAATCACCCATATAGGACACATAGTAGTCGACATCACAGACGGGGTTCACAATTAGACAGCCATTAGGCAAGTGAAGACAATCATAGACAAGATATAGAAAAGACATAGATAATGATAGTGATGTGTATACTAATTACATACTAATTAGTGATGTTACAACATAACAATGTAGTATTACATGTCAGACCGAATAAATATTGTGAAAGTGATAGACTCGAAGATTTCATAAAATATATATGTTTTATAAAATGGGCAGTTTTTATTTATTATCCAACTTTAACAACAAGGCATACAGGGCTTGACTGTACATTCCGAAAAAACCTTCAAGTAATGCTTTCTACACAAATATGTTAGGAGTGTTACATTCCATATTCATTTGACCCTGGATACTATTGTTAGCTTTGTTTAACTTTGTATTGAGAAATAAGTACTTATGCAAAATAATTATTTTAATAATTTAGCTTGACAACTTTGGATCGTGATTCTGCATACAACTTTATACTTTTGTAAGCACTTTCTCATGTAATAATGTTTGTTGTTTTTTGTTTGTTTATAGTTGGTAAATGTAGTTTTCTTCCCAATTTTAACGGAATAACCTTATGATAGCCTGCACACCGTACCTAATTCAGCAGATACGTTAAACTTGTAGTAGTATCTGCCTACTGTTATGTCTGAAAATGAGAGAGAAAAAGAATTCAGCCGTTGATAGTGTCAAGAAGTTTTGCGATCGCTTCTCAACACGTTTTACTGAGTCGGTAATGTCTTTAAAAATCAGTAAATCTTCAAAACGCTTCATGTGTCTTCAGTCACGAATACACAACCAAACAAAGGGTACCCATCTCGGAAGTTCTCCCGAGTAACGTATACTCTTACACTAGTTTCAAGTACAAAAAGCACAACGTAACTGCAATCCCTGGTAGCTAGTACATGTGCACTTATACCGGTGCACATGCACTAGATTCCCGCCACCCGGGCCGGATTCCTGCTGTAATGAGCATGGCATTCCGTGGCGTGCGCTGAAACATAAAACTCTATAGCGCTGCTTGGCTATGGTGGGTATGTTTTTTGTAAGTTTAAAGACTTGTCTCACAGTCAATAACACATAACGTTACGGTAGGTATACCCATTGGTATACCCACATTTCGCCAGTAATATTTTAAGTACCATGTAATAGGGCGCGAGCCCATTGCCGTCAAACAGGCTCGAATACAGACTTCATGGCCGCTACTGAGAAACTCCAATAATTGCCCTGGGAATCAAACATCGAGCAGTCGATAAGTACGTTCAATATTTAGTTCGATTATAAGGTACCTTTTCTTTTAGTTAATGGAGCAGATTAGTCCTGTGATTCTGGCCCCGAATTACTTATCGGTTTTGAGTTCGAATCCTAGTAGGTATGCCCTTCACTGCTCTATCACTGCTGCTCTCAAAACGGTGAACAAACATCATCATGGAGTTTTCCTAAAACAAGAACCTAAAAATCTAAGATCACATTCACCAGCCTGTACTAGGCCTCCGTGGGTGACAGTCAACTTCCTCGTACATAAAGGATCATCCCTTTGTCCCAGCATTGGGAACGTTACAGACCGAACGTGCTTATTAATTTTAGCACTTATTCAGAAGTAAGGTGAGAAAATTAGACCCTATTTTCTGATCTTGTATAATTACCTGAAAATTCTACTGTTAATTTATTACTAATTACTAACTTCCTAATTGCCACCTAATTCGCATGGCATCACTTTAATTGAACAAAGAGCTGTTTGTGTACAGCTACACTATAATAAATACTAATTAATCAATTAGCAGAATTATGTACCTAATATTTAACACCTGATCCCTGATATTTAGGTACATCAGCAGAAAGTTCTGAAAACAAGTTCTCAATATAATTTAACCCCTACATATACACAACCTCAGGAGATGCTATATTGGACCAACATGGTATGACGATAACATATTCGACACCAACTCGACCTAAATTAATAGGACTGTAGATTTTTTTTCGGGATTATAATGTTGACCTCACACAAAAAAATGGGTCTGTTTGATTATCAGCGGTCACAGTTTTCTCACTGTATACACGGTCCATTATATTTTATTTTTACAAACATTTACGCTACACAACGGCAATCGCCTGCAGCGATCTAATTGGGTGACATTTTAATAATGTTTTTCTAGGTTAAACTTATTTTTTCATCACACCGGTTTATGATGCACGAAATCACAGATGTGAATCATGTCATCTGTTGTTTGAAGCTTTCACGGTTTAAAACTAAACTGATATTGTCACTTACGGGATATCTTCCATGATTATTTGTTATTGCGAGGTCCCGATATTCCGCGGTTTCAAGCGCCATGATGTCAGGATGAATGGAGAATGCGGGTGAATGGTAGAAGGCTACACAGATATGTCTGCACCTAGCAATTTATTTACATCTGTTATTCGTAGTGCAATCCAACTTGTACAATAACCTCATAGGCAATCAATTGGTTTATCCAATCGGAGTCCACTGTTTATTGGATCTGCATATTTGGCATACACTCAACATAGGAGGAATTTCCGGAGAATTTGATCATTACTACCTAATACCTACGAGGATCACAATATACTTTTGGATGAACCAGAACTCTACGGTCAAGATCGAGCTCAGCAATCGCGATTGCTGGTCGCAAGCGCGATGAAGTCCTAGGTTGGGCTCCCAGGTCGGGCAAAGTGATGTCGGGTTTTTCCATCTGGGATTTCTTAGTAGCAACCGCGGAGTTTAGATTTGTGTCTGGTTGATGGCAATAGGGTCAACCCCTATTACATGGGACTTAAATATAACTAGTGGGGTAAGTTTTTAGTTATTTGGTTACTCATGGTTGCACACCACGCGTAATTTTTCCTCAGCCAGCAACAACTCAACATCAACCTTATCTTCGACAACAATAAAGCTCACTGTGGCTTTGATAGTGATGCAAATTCCGAGTAACAAAAACTGTGAAAATACTGTAGCACAAAACTACATTAGGATAAGTACCTACACAGTTAAAGAAACTACTGTAAAACCATGCAATTTAGATTTGGCTACAACAAACTCCCCGAGGACGTACAAAAAGCGACAATACGAACAAAGCCAGCGACAGGAGCTAGTGATTACATTAAATATAACTGGGTTCTTGATAGTGTTCCAACGTTTAAACTGTTGTTGTCTCTTGAGATTTGTCTCAAAGACACGCTGAATGTATGTTGCTTCCTCACTAATGGTTTGTTTGGTTAGATAGTTGGTACCTAATGTGTATGGATTCCCATCGAAAATTGCTTTTATCCCATACTGCATACTGACCGTTACTGACAGTTAGGATGGCAATTGATAGACCTACATTTATTAAAGTTCTTTGAATCCCAAAATAAACCTGTTCAAGTCTTGAATCTATCGTGATCTTCAATATTATTTCTAATGAAAAAGAATACATTGTTCATTCGTTTTGGTTCGTTCGAAATTATATCAGGGAAAACGCAATGACCGGTATGTATTGCGCGATCATAACTGGTAACAAGTATAGTGAGAGCAGTGGTAACGATTTAATTAAGTACAGGTACTTAAATAAATCTTTACCACTGCTTTCAAAAAGATGCAGGTTCTTCATCTCATCCACCAGACAGCACTGGGCCCTCGTGATGGATAATGGATGCCCCAGTCCCTCTCACAGAGAGAAGGTCGGTGTCCCAGCTTTGGGAACATCTGATACAATAGATCGACAGTTTCATGGAAGAGCATGCTTTATTTTACGTTACTATTGTCTGGAGGAAAAGAGAAAAGCAACACAAGTTTGTGACACCTGAGCAGTTATTACAATAAAAACTTTTTTGCAAAAAATATAACCGATTTCACACAAAAAAGTGAAAAATAACTAGCTTCAGAAGTCGGTGACCTTTGTTTGATTGATTTAGTTTTTTTTGTCACCGACTTCTGAAGCTAGTTATTTTTCACTTTTTCACTTTTTTTATTTTTCACAAAGTCGGTTGAAAACATTGTTAAGTACAGGGTTTTGAGTAGTAAGCCGTTTAAACAAGAAAACCGAAAAGTTAATAAATGATGTACACCCTAGCTCCAAGCGGTTGATAACTCAGTACGTCTTGACAAAATTGGTTCCACTAGACGCCGCGCTACGTTACCTTCGCCGCATTTTAAACCAAGCTTAAACTAAAAACAACAGATTATAATGCCTTGCTTCGCTTTCGCTGTTCTTTTTTTAAGACATCGTCTTTCTGGACTCTAATAGCCAAAGTATATTTAAAATGGTTTCTAACTAAATCAAAGCTTTTGTTGGCTTTTCCGCTAGTGCACAACTGTTGGCACGAGCACTAATAGATTCGCTCTCAAAATTAAAAGTTCCGAAGCTCTGAGACAGGCCAAGACTATGTCAACTGAACACTGAACTAACTCCCGAATACTGATACATCACTAAAAAATGGCTACTTAAAGCAGCTTCTAAACTTTAAATTTCGTAAGAGTAAGCATCACTTTTGAGTATCCCATAAATATTAGTGCTACTTTAATTTTAGGTGACGTTCATATACAGTTCCAAAATTGACTACAGACTGGAAATACACATACACACACAAACTACATAGCGACAAAACCACAAACCGCAGCGACAATAGAACGCTTTCGTAGACGGCGGCATTGATCGACTTCGGAATGAATTCCCCATCATCCTTGAACCTAATGTGTGTTGTAACCTGTGAGCAATGTGCCCTGCCCACTGCCACTTACGTTTAGCAATTCTTCGGGCTATGTCGGTGACCCTGGTTCTCTTGCGGATGTCTTCATTTCTGATTCGATCACGCAAGGAAACTCCCAGCATAGCCCTCTCCATTACCCACTACTCTCCTTACAGAGTTTACTCTCAGGATATTAGCCTGTAACTCCACCGCCAACGATACCATTATCGCGTACAGTTAAAATCAACAAGGAAAACAAAGTAATCATAGTATTAATATCAGTATAATTGGCAAGTCATCGTAACTTAACAATAACTTGGTATAACGCGCCGCTACAAAAGATTGAAGCAATCATCGTAAAATTAAGTGAAGGATCAGACGAGTGCAGATGAGACACACCTATAAAGTGCGCTTGTGGAATAATATTTTGTCTAAAAACTGCTAGACAGGTTACAAGACAAAAAAACCCTAAAAAATCAATGACTACAAACTTTTAACAACATAATCTGGTTTTTATTAAGAAAAAACGGCTTTGGATTCTAAACATTGGGAACATTAATTAACATTCACTTGCTTTGTGAAGAAAAACATTGTGGGGAATCAAGAAATATTTCTTGGCGGCCTGTAAAGCCAAGTCAGAAGCTCATTTGTGCCATAAAAACTCTGACACCAGGGTAGTCACCAACAGGGCACGCCACGATAGTGGCGGTAAGTCCCCTCTTTGAGGAGTGGCTAGAGAGGCGCCACGGCGTCCTCACCTTCCGCCTGACGCAGGTCCTCACCGGACACGGATGTTTCGGGAGGTACCTGCACCGAATCGGGCGGGAGGAATCGCCCGGGTGTCTCCACTGCGAGGATCGACCGGAGGACACGGTGGAGCACACGGTGGAAGTCTGCCCTGCGTGGGCGGAGCTCCGCCGTGTCCTCGTGGCGGCGATCGGCGGCGGCGACCTCTCGCGTCCGGCCCTGGTTCAATCCATGGTCCGGAGCGAGACGGAATGGGAAGCCGTCGCCTCCTTCTGCGAAGCAGTCATGCTAGCGAAGGAGGTGGCGGAACGAGAGAGGGAGAGATCCTCCCTTCCCGGCCGCCGCGGGAGACGCAACGGGCGTCGGGGGCCACGTGGTGGCTACCGGCCACCGTAGATGCAGGCCTGTGGACGGTTGGCTATGGGCTAGCTAGCCGTCCGGCCGTCTAACGACGACGACAGGCCGTGTCGACGGCGCGTTCGTGTTCCACGCGCGCCTCAAAGAGATGTCAGCATAAGAGAGGGGCCCGCAAGGGCCGAAGCCTGCCGGGGTTGCGGGCCTGTTCGAAAGAGATACCGCGGCCCCGGAACGTAAAAGGCGAGGAAGGAACATGGATGGTTTTTTAGTCAGTAAGAGTCTGACACTCCCTCCCGCTCCGCCCAGAGTGGGGGGGGGTCATTTGATGATTTCCCATCCTTAAAAAAAAAAAAAAAAAAGGGTAGTCACCAACCACACGAAAAAGAATTCGCATTCTTTTTAGGTATTATTACAGTCAACACCAATTCAAACACGGCTACTTTAAGGTAGCAGAAGTAACTACTGAAGTACCCTATTGTATCGTATAAAAGGCTGGTGTCCGCAACTCCACGTCAAATCGCGTATTTGCGTATCGGCCATAAATCCACCACGCGGGCCCAGCGCGGGTTGGTAGACGTCACATGACTTCGAATTATTGATTCTAGGGCATGACGGTTTCCTCACGATGACTTCCTTCACCGTTTTTGAGAGCAGTGTTCAGGAAATAAGTTAGGCAAAGTAATGCTCTTGCCTGGGTTCGACCCACCACTGTGCCACCGCTGCTACTTACCCTAATAGCAATAATGGGTTGGACAAGGCTCATTTAGTTAAAAAAACTTTTCCCCATCTGTTTCTCCTCAAACTTTGTCCATGTTGTTTTATGTTGAACGTAAAATCGCTTATAATCGCGCCCGGCGGCATCGCATTTATAGCAAATTCGTTAACCCTTCTTTATGGCTCACCAAACGACTGTTTTTATTGTGTCGTACGTTGATACCCTTGGGTGGTGAAATTTTGGGTAACCGTTGGTAAGTTTTGACGTTTTACAATGAATGTAGCTAATTTCACTTGGAAGCCAACAGAAATATTTATTTCGCTGGAAAAACGAATACAATTAGTCAAAAGCATTGGATGAGGCTTTGCATAATTTATTTCATCACCACTACTCTCAAAATGGTGAAGGAAAACATCGTGAGGAAACCGGAATGTCTTAGAACCAAAAAATTCTAAGACATGTGACATCTACCAAAACGCGCCGGGCCCGCGTGTTGGAATAAAGCCCATTCCCTCTCATAGAGAGGAGGCAGTGGGAACATTAATATAAGCTCATGATGATGATGATGAGTAGATACACTACTGCGCCCGGTGCAACTCACAGGATATCCCAAAGACCATAACAGGATTACAAGACGTAATGGCGTTGGAACCTTGGTTCTCGTTCCCTAGGTCGGACAAAGTGTTTTCAGGTTTTTCCATCTGAAATTTCTTAGTAACAGCCACGGAGTCTGGGCCCCGATTCTGCTATTGCAATAGTGTTACAATAGTCTATCATTGATCTCGTAATTGCTGATGAATGACAATGGGATCTCCATTGTCATTTTCGATTGATGGCAACAGTTTCGAACCATACTGGGACCTCTGCCTCATCCTTAGTAGATTACAGGCGTGATGTTATGTAGCTACAAATTACATTAAGTTTAAAAATAAAAGAGTTTTGAAAAAAATGTAATTTACCATTTGGTGGTGGCGGCCATTTTGTACTGATTTTTATCAAAAATAGCTTAGAACACTCCGGACTAATACACCTTTCAAACAAAAATAAATAAAATCAAAATGGGTTCATCCGTTCGGAACCTACGATGCCACAGATAGACACACACACACAGACACGTCAAACTTATCACCCCGTCGTATCTAACCATTTTTTTTTAAGTTTTGTCCAGTCCGCCTGCTTTTTCTTTCTTTCTAAATACAACAGGGCGCTTTTATTTTGGCATTAATTTACCTTTTTCTTTATTGGACAAGATCAGACTTCCCAAACCACTGTTACTCCTAAAATCCAGAATCAGCAGTGGCGACCACCACAACAGAGCCGAGGCAATGAAGCTCGACGAAGTCCCAGAGAATGAATTTAACTCTGTTGGATCCCGCAACGAAATTAATCAGAAAAATATAGCGTATGAGTATATATAGTGTAGGAGTATGAAAAAAAAACCGAATAATTTACCGATATGTCTCCCTGCGTTGGCGTTGGCGTGAACGAGCATAACAGTAATAAAAAGGCTTACATTACTGCCTACCCTCTACGTAATCCCAGTCGCTCCCCGCAACAGCGGAAATGGAAACCGCAACCGCTGACACTCATTAAAAATTGAAAACTTTCAACAGTTATCGGTTATTTTAATACCGGAACCATTGAAATATAAATCACGCTTTACAATTTCCGCTACAGATAACCAAAGCTAAAGTTTTACGGTTTTTTTACTTCAGTTGGTAAATAAATATTCACGAGTTATCGGTTTCAGCAAGTCAGGCGTGTAGTATATAGGCTTTTAACATATTGGTTAAATAACACAATTTATTTGAAAATTTAAATATTACATCTTTATGTTGCGCGGCAGTCGTTGATCATTATTTGGTGGAATTTTCGGGAGAACAGGGTTGTAATTAGGCTGGGAATGGGTCTTGCTACTGGGATATTCTTGATCGAAAAACCCAATAACATATCTACCGACCTAAGAATCGAACCCAGGACCTCATGCTCAGCAGACGCGCTTATAACCACTAGACCAGTGAATACACCACCTGTCCATAAATTCTCACGATAAAAAGTTTTTTTTTCTCTATTAATATTTTTATCTAAACTAGTATTAGTCTGCAATAAAACGAAAGATGTAAAAACGACTATCAAGCGAAACCGTTAGAAAACTGAAATTAGTAAAGTTTTCCCATCTTTTTGCACCCCTGGACGAATTATTTTTGCACCCCTGAACGTTGGCACGTAATTCCAATCTTCGTATTGCATCCAACGTGATGGCTTTTTTAAATCATAAACGTGATGCTAAATCAAGCTTCAGTACCTATGTGGGAAATGCGGAACTGTGGCGGAATTTGGCTGTTAAAGTTTATTTTTCTGCAAATTTTATGTGATTCTAGCGCTTCTAGTACTAGTAAAAATGTTAGTTGTTCATGTGTCGAATGTGAAAAGAAAACGAAGATGCATAAGAGAACTGTCTTTTAGAGTACAGTGGGAGAATCCAAGATACGAGAACTTTTAAATTTAGAGCATGAAATCAACAAAGAAAAGACTCGCATTTCGCTTCAAGGGCCTATCCTTTTATTTTCACATGCAGTTAACTGCATGTGAAAATAAAAGGATACCTCGAAGATGGTGATTTTTTTGTTTTTGTTTTCCACCAAATAAACTTCACCAAAACATTTCAACGGTCTTGCATTCATCATGCGTCCCCGATCCCTCCCTGGGCATGCACCCAAAAACTCATCCAGAAACAAATGGGCGACCTTAAATTACAAATTATCACGCGGCGCCGGTACAGTCGCACGCATAAATTAATACTCACTGCTCCTCCTGATTTATGTCCGTGACAAATCAATTTCGAGGCTGTACTGAAAACAAACTATTGCTTGTATGAAGTTTTATTATGATTGTGGGTCATCTATCATCATAAATATGACACTGAAAATATAAATTGTTGGACATTTTTCATGTAGTTTTTTTTTTCGAAACTTTCAGATTTTTGTTTTTTCACTGCATTATTTTTTCAGAATCCTCTCAGCTACCACCGTCTACACATATTATAGTAATTAGTAACATATCATCACGCCTGTGAACACCAGAAGGGTGTGAAGCAGAGGTGTACTTGATAGTGTACCTACAATTTCGGCAATTAATTTTAATCCCATGTAATATCGGGGCGTATTGCGGCAACCGGCCAAATCCAGACTTTGAATTGGTTATTGCGAAATCTCTAATCGAGACACTCAACACTTTGCCCAACTTGTGAATCGAACACAGGACCTCACGCTCAGCGGCCACTTTTGCGACCAGAAGACCCATGAGTAGATAATTCAATCGGGATCCAGACCATTTTCTGGCCCCGAAAATCCCGGGACTATACTTGGATAAACTTGGGGCTTTCGGTATTGTTAGTATTATATAACCTCATATCCCATATTGTGTGAATGCCATGTACTAGAATGCTATCATTCGCTGGAAACCTACGTTTTTATTTTTTGACTTGAATGTGCCCTGGCGGTTAAGAGTATGTCATGCTCACTTAAATGTCCCGCTGATGGTGGCGCGTGTGTCGGGTCATTTAGTTCCCTTCAAAATGGTTGAGTTGAATGGTGCTGACACATGCGTCATGTTCGTGAACGGGCGATGTCGGTTGGGACTGGTCAGCTCTTGGTTGCCACGGCTTTTGTTTTTATTTTTTAATTAATTATTTTATTTTTGAATTGTTTTTGTTAGTTTTAACTATGGACACTTTTATCGTGCACGTCTTGCTACATTGTTCTCACATAATGCACCATCTCAACAGGAATGATGTAACCAAGATTTTGTAACAACATTATGATTTAAAACAGTGTCCATGGAGTTTCTTGCCCGTTCTTCTCCATAGAGATCTACGCTAGGGAATGGGCAACTACAGTACTTTCACAGTTTTTATGTCTTGTGACTGGGACTGTAGCTACATTTAATTATCATCTTTGTTTCGACAATTCAAAAGCGCCTGTAACTGGCCTACTTGAAATAAATGCTTTGATTTTGATTTTGATTTTACAAACAAGTCTAGTTTGTATTCTGTGGACCGTTGCGCCTTGACAATAACAAACGACAAAAAACAACCGTACCTACTATAAAAACCATAGATATAACAAAGAAGGAGATATGCCCGTTAGACGAAAATGTATCGGAACCCTGCTCTCTGACTGTCTCCACTTGATCCCTACCACACGGCAACTATGGCTGTCTCCACTTTATCCCTACCACACGGCAACTATGACTGTCTCCACTTTATCCCTACCACACAGCAACTATGACAGTCTCCACTTTATCCCTACCACACGGCAACTGTGACTGTCTCCACTTTATCCCTACCAGTCATGTAGCGACAAACTTAAGTAGTGGTTGAGGAGCAATGTATTTATTGCAAAAATAGTACTTATAGCCATTTCCTTATGGCTGTGCCTCTTGTGCCAGTCGCGTGGACACCGACATGCCCCCTTGCAACTTTTTCTGTTTTTTTTTTTTAATTTCTATGACACAAACACTACAGAGGTGCAGTCCTCATAATAATATGTTTGTCGTAGACCTTAGAAGGGACTTTCACAACTCGGAATATTTCAATACAATGTTCTTAAGGTAATTCAACGTAGAATTACGTCATTTAAATTTAAAAGTCTATTAATTACCTGAAAATGGAGGAGTGGATATCTAGTGTCTATTCCTCGAACCAGCGAGCGTAGAACCTGAGCAAGCATTTTCAGCTGCTGCTTATGTTGGCAATAAACTATCATGCAGGTAAACATTGGATGCTTTGATGTTTCTGAGATTATTTCGAAATTCTAAATAGTTTTGAGTTGTAAATTTGACCTAAAAAAGTACAGTTTTTTGTTTTGTCTTTATTCTTTTCTAATTTTATTGTGATTTGTGTTGTGCAAAGACATTAAAAACATTTTGTTCTAATTACTCGGTTTTTTTTTCATTTGGGTCCAATTAGAAACCACATAGTCTAATCCCGAGATAGCCCCGGGATCCCGGGATTACGTTTTAAAAGTCCCGTAAACCCGGGATTGAAAAACATGCTCGGAATTGTATTCTCGACCTACGCGGCATTTAATATGATATGTAAATTATTGAAAGTTATTATTGCAGACCACAAGTGGTGTTCACAAACCATATTAATACAGTCAGCTATCAGTTACAACATAAACGTAACTAACGGTTGATGAAACTTTTCTAGGTTTATCAAAGTTATTTTTTCTGACAACTTGTCACTAAATTGGTTAGTTTTGGCTTTTATCTGTAAGTTAGGTCCCTGAAACAGTGTACAGTATCGAATTACAGTCTTAAGTACCTCTCGCGCGATACTAAAGATTATTAAACTGGTTACGGGCGATTATAACTGGAGCAAACCGGTTTTATCCAGTTTATGACACGATGGCGCGAGGCGAAATTGTTATTTTCATTTTCTTTAGGATGTGAGCTAAAATTGAACGAGATGTCAGGATTACATTTTAATGCGTGGATATAATAAGTACCTAAATGTCAGGGATCACATTAGAATTTTATTTAAAGAGGAAGGTTGTTATCAGGGTAGCAGAATTTTAAAAAAGTTGGAAGGAACGCAGGGAAAACGTTTTCGAAAAGGATTAACCACTTAAAAATTGATCCTGATTATTTCAAACGATACTGCAGCGGTTAGTATTTTTTTCTTCTTGGTTTTTTTTTCGGACATTCCCGCCACACAAGCCCAAACCACTGTAACTCCTGAAAGCCAGAATCAACAGTGGCGACCACCAGAAAAGCGCCAAGACAATAAAGCTCGACGAAGCCCAGAGAATGAATTTAACTATCTTGGATCCCGCAACGAAATTAATCAGAAAGTATAGCAGAGGAGTAGGAAAAAAACTGTACTTTCCACTTCCCTCCATATCAGCAGGAGACAGAACGAAACAAGGCCAATAGGCACAAAGGGACGTTTACAACTGGGGTAGGCCCAGTTGCCTAACACCACGGATAAATATTAACGTTAATGGGTCCTAGTTCAATCTCGTGTTCTAGCTAGAGCAGACGCATTAACAGTTTTACTTAAATAGTGAAATACCGGTGTCATATCAAATCTAACCTTGTTACAAAGACAAAACACCTCATTTTCGTCATAAACTTTTTTGGTAAAATAATTAAAGTACGGGTCACAGTGCGTGTGTTGCGAAAGTGCGGCCCTCTTCACCCCCGCGAGGAAACAGTGCGATCTATATTTTTGACTCGCTCACACTATTTCGAGCAGTGATAGTCGCCTGAGTGCGGCCCTCTTCACCCCCGCGAGGAAACAGTGCGGACTATATTTTTGACTCGCTCACCTCACACCGGTCTGCGGTAATTTTGAGAGTGCGCCCCCCTCACCCCCGCGAGTAACAAGTACAGCACCTATCAGCTGATCTATAAACATCGTTGTCATAACAGCTGATTATCGCCGAATTCGTCTTTTTTTCCATTATGACACTCTCACCGAAAACCAGTAAATGCCAATCCGTTCCTGATCTATACTCAGGGGACGACTCTGACCTAAATGTAACTCAGAGGACCATGAAAAGGAAGCAGCCAGATTGCGACCTAAGAAGGGATATCTCTGCACTATCCGAGGAATTCAAGAGATCAATGAGCTTTCTGAGCACTGAAATACGCGACCAGTTTTCCAATATCAACTCGAACATTAGTAATCTTCGAAATGAATTTAATAATTTAGCAACTACGTCCTCTCAAATTCAATCTGAGTTAAAAGAATTACGCTCTGACTACTCCAACACAAAAAAAGATATATCTATTTTAAACACAAAACATCTCGAGTTATCGAAAGTTGTCGATGACTTGAAGTCATCGGTGGAATTTAACTCGGAGAACATTTTTGATACTCTAAAGCGTACGAAGGAGATGGAGTCGAAGATCGTTACCTCTGCGTCGGAGCCCGTAGTTGCACTGATTAATAAAATGGATCGCCTAGAACAACAGGCTAGGCAGTGCAACATGGAAATTGGTAACTTGCCGGAAAAACGTGGCGAAAACCTAGTGGTTATTTTGGAGTCAATTGCGGCAGCAATTAACATACCTATAGCAAAGAGCGATATAGTGGCCATTCACCGTGTTCCACACGCACACACACAAAATACACGTCCGAAGAATGTTATTGTCAAGTTTACTTCCCGACTACTCCGTGATAACGTGCTGAGCGCTTTTCGACTGTGTAAGGGTTTAACTACAGATCGTATAGGACTCACTGGGACTCAATGCCGTATCTATATGAACGAACACCTGACGCTTCGCAATAAGGAGTTATTTCGTAAATGTCGTGACGCTGCCAAAACACACAAGTATAAATATGTGTGGGTCCGTAATGCCACTGTGCTGGCCAAGGAAAATGATGACTCACCTACGATTGCGATTCACTCAGAAGACGACATTTGTAATAAGTTTAGGCCTAATCATTCGTCATAATACGCTGTTGTTGTTTATTATCAAAAGATCACTTTATTACATAATGTACCCGTGTAAAAAGAACATCTGTTTTAATGTTTTTTTATCATATTTTTTTGCCGATAGTTGTGTACATGTTTCGCTAATGAGTTTATTATACTGTTTACAATGTGATTTCCTTATCTTTGTAGGATCTGTACTATTTAACAATAATATCTGGCTTAATGTTCATCGGTCGTATTTTTTATCCAACATTTGTGTGCTTAATTTGCTTATGTTTATAATTTACTGTTTACAATATCTCCTAACCTCATCAAATTTAATGTACGATAGTAAAATTAGTCCTTACATTCAAGTTCTGAAAGATATCCTTATATTGTTGCTTGTGATTTCTAGGATTTACCCTGTCGATTATGTATACTTTTTAATGTTATCTACTCAGTACGTTTTTTGTGAACTTATAGCGTTGGTTAGTTATGAGTATATTTATGAATGTCAAGGTGTATGTTATTTGGTTTTTGGTCTCTGTTATTGTACCCTCGCATTTATGTATGATACCACATTTGTGAATTACTTGCGTGTTTTAAGTATACTTATGAGTTTCTTAGTGAATATTTATTTGTCTCTGGTTTATTTTTTTGTACCGTCAGATTGTAAAAATGTCTAATGATAGTAAAATATCGATATATTACCAGAACTGCCGAGGAATCAGGACAAAGCTGAATACCTTATACTTAAATATTATGTCACATGCATATGACGTCATTATTTTGACCGAGACCTGGTTGACGCTGCACATATCTGATAATGAGTTTATTGATCAACGCTATTTGGTGTTCAGATGCGATCGTAATCGTTCACTCACCAACAAAAAGGATGGTGGTGGTGTCCTCATAGCCATATCTAAAGAACTAAATCCCTCTAGTATCTCATTTTTGCCCCCATTAACCTTGCCCGAGCATGTGATAGTTAAAATCCCCGCGAAAAACAATAAATTTCATTTAATATGTGCTACTTACATACCCCCAAACACTATTGACGATAAATATTTAACTTTTCTTAATTCTCTGTCAGTGTTGTGTGATGACTCTGCTGTAGAAAATATTATTTTAGCAGGTGATTTTAATTTACCCTCACTTAATTGGATAAAAAAGATGTCATACATGGAATTTGCCGCAAATAACAAACTGACAAATGTAACTAGTGTTTTATCAAATATCTGCGCGCAACTTCTTTTGAAACAATATAATCGTTTTTTCAACTCTAGCGGACGTATCTTAGATTTATTCTTTTGTAATACTCACGCAGTCTCATTCTCTCCTGATGCCCCCCTTTTACCCGTTGACGCCTACCACCCAGCCTTCTATGTACACGTTTCTTTCTCTCACCACACAAATATTCCAAAAAATACTACTAATAACAAACTTAATTATCACAAAGCTAACTACAACAAAATAAATTCTGATATAGGTGACGTGGATTGGAATGCCTTACTGGATAACTTAACACCTAATGAATCTGTTTCTACATTTTATGAAAAACTTTATGCAATTATTAAATCACACACACCCACATGTCGACCAAAAAATGTTAATTTCCCTAATTGGTTTTCCAAATCTCTCATTCATACCTACAAAAAGAAGACTCAAGCCTGGGTTAGGTGGAAAAAGTATGAGAATTTACGTGACTATGAGGTATTTTCAAGTAATAGGAAAAAATTTAAAAATGTAGCTGACATGTGTTACACTAAATATATTAATTCAATTGAAGACAGTGTTGCTACCAATACTAAGGCATTTTGGACGTACGTTGCAAGCCGTAAAACTACAAATAAAATCCCATCTACGGTTCATTACAATCAAATTTCATCAAATGATCCTATTACTACTTGCAACTTGTTTGCTACATTTTTCCAATCTGCATATGAGCCCTCAACTTTTGACTATAAGTCTTGGGAACCACCACCCAGTAGTGCTGACCACGATGTGTTCCTATGTAAACTGCAGCTGTCTCTTAATGAAATTCATAAAGAACTAAAATCACTTGACTCAACCAAGGGTCCCGGTCCTGATGGGATTCCTTCGATTTTTCTGAAAAATACTTGTGATACATTGTGCTATCCTCTACTTATATTATATAATAAATGTTTATCATGTGGTATTTTTCCTGAAGTATGGAAACATGCAAATATTGTACCAGTTCATAAGAGCGGTTCCAAGCATGACGTAGGGACCTATCGACCTGTCTCTATACTACCTGCTTTTTCAAAGCTATTTGAAAGACTGGTACATAATAAATTATATCCGGCTATTCGCAGTGTACTAATAAAAGAGCAGCATGGCTTTGTTAAAGATAGATCTTGCGTTAGCAATCTTCTCATTTTCACGTCTCAGCTATTTGATAGTCTTGATAATAGACAGCAAGTTGATGCGGTTTACACAGATTTTCAGAAGGCCTTCGATAAACTTGATCACACGCTACTGCTTAATAAAATTGCATACAATGGAATCAGAGGGGATCTTTTAAGATGGTTTATATCTTATATAACTAACAGAACACAAAAAGTAGTTGTTAATGGCTTTGAATCTGGCTCTTTTCAGGTCAGCTCCGGTGTACCACAGGGTTCCATTTTAGGACCTTTATTATTCATTTTATATATTAATGACATAAAAGACTGTTTTCAAAATTCAAAATTTCTTCTCTACGCGGACGATTTAAAGGTTTATAAAATTATTTCTGACACCTCCGATTGTATTAATTTCCAGCAGGATCTAGATCGTTTCTCTAACTACTGCTCTTCCAATAAGCTTTACCTTAGTCTCCCTAAGTGTCATGTTATAACATTTACTAAAAAAAAAACTGCTATTCAGTTCGACTATCGTCTTGCTAATACGCCAGTTAGTAAAGTCAGTTTTCTCCGTGATCTTGGTGTTATGCTTGATTCGAAGCTCCATCTGGATGTTCACATAGAGAAAATTGTAAACAAGGCTTTCCAAATGTTTGGTTTTGTTATGAGATCATCCAAGGATTTTCGCCGTCCGTCTACTTTTTTGCATTTGTATAAATCTATAATTAGGCCTCAGTTAGAGTTTGCAGTACCCATTTGGAACCCTTTATACATAAAATATATTGAAAGATTAGAGCTAGTGCAACGTAAATACCTTCGTGCTATGAATTTGAGATGTTATCGGAAAAAAATGTCATACCACTTACTTCTTGAAAAGTACAATCTTTTGACCTTAAAGTCTAGACGGAAACTTCTGGAAGTTATGACTCTTTACAATGTGTGCCGTAATCATTTTGACTGTCCGGACTTAGTAAGGAGTCTGTGTTACCTGGTTCCTCGAACAGTTCATGTACGTGAGATTCGCACTCGACGTCTATTTGCTACTAACCTCTGTAAATCCAACGCTGGCTCGCGTTCACCACTACATCGGTTAGTTGAAACGTACAACAATGAATTTCATTCAATCGACATTCTTTTTTTAACTAAAAATGCTTTTAGGAAGCAAATCCAAGCAACCCTAAAGGACCAGCAACTTGCTAACGTATAATTTAGAAATAGGTATGATAACGTAATGTTAAATATGCACACAATTATTATTATTTTTTTTTTTGTTTCTCTTTTTTTCTTTTATGTGTATAAAATAAAGTACATTTAAAATCTCATTTAAAATCTCTCTCATCTTAATTTATGTATTGTTCTTGTGTTGTAATTAGCTAGTTTAAAAAAAAATACTTTAAATTGTAATCTGTGGAGAACGATGTGGGTAGCATAATTGTTTTAAAATGTAATTGTTAAGATATTTTTTTAACGAATTCTTATTGTGCTACTGTTTGTTTTTCCTTAAATAAATAAAATAAAAAAAAATAGTTGAGAGCTGCTATATTTGATTCCAATAACAGGTATGGCAAAAACTATTGAACGCACGGAAATTTGCTCTAGTTTCTACAAGGTCCGTATCTGTTTTTAATATTTCTATGGTATCATAGATACCTGTTTTTAATATTTCTATGGTCCGTATAGTAAATAACTCCGGATGTAACCTGTACACTATCCAACATAATATTTCGATCATTTTGCCAAGGACTACACTCCCACAAAATGTGAAGTGCAGATTGTTCATATTCGCAGTCAGATGTGGAACATTGACAAAAAGGCGAGTCAACAAGCTTGAAGGAAAATAATTTACTCTTAAAGTTGCCATGACCCGTGAGAAATTGAGCAACACAGTGATCAACCTCCAGCCATGTCCTGTCCAGCCGCTCACGAACGGATGGAAAGAACTGGTGGAGGTGTCTGCCCTTGATGGAATTGTCCCACCTACATTGCCATTCAGATAAAAGTTCCTCCCAGATGTAATGATGATGATGATGATGATGGCGATGTAATGATGTGATGGTGATGATGTGTGGTGTGTGTGTGATTATTGTATGTGTACACATGTTTGAGCAAATAAATTTTTATCTTATCTTATCTTATGTCGGTCTGTGGTTTGAATGATCTAGAAATTCTATCACGATCACGTATGGTTATAAAGTCTGCGTCCGTGGTCCGTGGTCTTAGCGGTTAGTATAACAAATGGGGATACTCACCTAATTCAATCAAATAAAGAAAGAAAGAAAAAGCATTTATTAGCCCGCACAGGACAAAACACATCAAAATTGTCAGTATAAAAATGACACAGAAAAAAAAAACAAATATACATTTAAAAATTAAAAGAAAATAAATTCGTCCTGTACGAGGCCAAAAGGCTCCTATCTCAGCATGGTGATGTAACATTAAAAGAAAAACGTCACAGCGCAAATCATTAATTCACCCAGTCTTTTATTTGTAATCTTACACTATAAAAGTACCTACCTATATGTTTTAACTACCAACAAAATAACTACCTACATGGTTAATATTATCAGCATATGAGCTTTAACACAAAAGCGCGCAAAATAAGGAGCTCATTACATTTTACTGTCATACAATACTTTTACTTTAAAATAACGTGAAATTAACGTCAAGATAAAAGGCAGAGAACTTGGCACCACAAGTGGCAGAATATGCTGCAGCCATCGCCAGGGGGCGGTAGTTGTTTACTTGCTGCTGGAATACTATATTTTTCACGCGGTGTTTCTTGATTACAAAATGTGATGGAATATACCAGATCACACCTATATCCGTCTCAGATTAACCTTATTCAAAAGATTAATTCAATCTATACTAATATTATAAAGCTTGAGAGTTTGTTTGTTGAAACAAACTAAAAAAAACTCAGGAACTACTGGATGAAATTGAAAAATATTTTTTCAATACACTTCCTCGAAAATTGATATTTTTTCCACACGTGTGCGGAAAGTAAAATGGCCTCAGATAACTATACTTATACTTAGTCCAAATTGGTTCAATGCCATTATTCAGAGGTGAATTTATTTTTGGACAGTAATCTACGTCTTACGGCGCGTTAACATTTTTGAATATTCAAATTGTGTTTATAAATTCAGTATCATAGATAAACATGATTATTTAAAACTAATATTGACTTTTATAAACAAATTAACAATTATTTGTGTGCTAAATTCAAAAATACATAAAAAAAATATCTATAAATATTATATTATGCTGTACAACGGCTTCATATTTTTGCAGAATCAAAGGTATGAAGCCTTCAACTTGGCGAAAGCAAAACGCGAAAAAAAAATTAAATCATAGGTAGTCTCGTGAAAAAAATCCAATGTTTCTAGACTCAGTAGTTCAAGCTGTACGTTGTGTTTCAGTCAGTTTAAGATTAGTTTTTTGTAGATGGACCTCTGTCAGCTGGTTCAGAGTGATAGGTTCAAAAAACGTCTTTGTTTAGATGTAATCATATGCTTTTTTGAAAGAACTCAAAAAAAACTCAAAACTCAAAGCATTTATTTCAACTAGACCATTACGGCACTTTTGAATGTCAAATTACAAATTAAATCAAAGCTACAGTCACAGTCACAAGGCATAATAACTTGAGAAAGTACTGTAGTTGCCCATTCCCTAGCGTAGATCTCTATGGAGAAGAACGGGCAAGAAACTCCATGGACACTCTTTTTAAATCAATATATTGTTACAAAATCTTGGTTACATCATTCATGTGTGATTATACATATATGTGAGAACGATGTAGAAAGACGTGCACATTAAGAGCGTCCAGAGAAAAGATTAAATCAACAGTGTAAAAAAAAAAAAGAAATTAAAATTAACCATGGCAGCTAAGATGAGATGTTTCCTTATAAATAAATAAACAAACACACCAACTATTCATCTTAACTGTGCAGGTACGAATTTCGTGTACACTGTATTTCCGTGAACTTTGCCAACTTCTTGATAAGCGTGCATTACAGTGAATACGGTAATTAACATCTTCGTATTTAACTTCTCTAGTTCCGTTGAATATGTCATCAGTTATTTTCTGAGTAATTCTGCCTCTGACATATTACGAACTAAGAAATCCAGATAGCTCAATGAATACAGTTTTGCCGAAGCATTTCCATTAGCGGTGATTAATTTTTCAGAAAATGAAACACAATGAATACAATAAATTAATGGTTTTAATACCTAGATACTTATTCACAATCACAATAAATTAAGTTGTCTTTTTGCTTTTGCTATTTACAATTTTAATTCTAAAAGCAAATCAATAGGATTTTACACTGACACACATACAGGGTGTAAATCACCTCATCACGAAGCCGTTAACCAAGCATTCTGTACATCATACTAAGTAACTTTACGCAAAAAATATTGCTGGGAAACAACTTTTTTTTTGGGGTGAAAAATCACGTTTTGTGGTACTTATAACTCAATGTCAAAACATAGTGCGGACGGATGGATTGAATGGTACGGGGGTCGTAGAGATATTTAAGGTAAATATCTAGCGATGAAAATTTGTATTTTTTTTAAAGCTTGTCAAAATCTTGCAACGTTGACCCCCAATATCTCCGTAACTAGAAGGTTCCCAGGTATGGTGTAGAACAAAAAAATGATCGGAATGACAAGGAGAACAAGTGTCTTTCGTATTCTTTAAGAGGTGTTTTACACCCTTTATTTGGATGGAAAGATATTTGATACTTTGATATTTATATTTGGACTCTACTAGCCCCGCGTCCTAAGGACCGATGTAGATTTCACGAATACGGGACAGTATATTTATTGTATATTATTTATTTATTATACACTTATAAATGCCCATTTAATATAATAACATTATTTATTTACTACATACTACCCTCATCCGTGTGTCACTGCGGGGGGCCTACTGAAAACCAGCGCTGAGTGTTTTACACCCAGCATATGCTGAGTTGGCTACCCTTTCGTTATGGCCATGCTCAGCGCAGTTGAGCTGTTTTAATTAATTGTTAAGTTGTTTGTTGTTTTAATCTATATGTATGTGCTGCTCTATTGTGTTGTGCTGTCCATTAACAAATAAATGATTATTCTATTCTATTCTATATAATGGGTTCGCCAATCATAGTAAAGGCGACTGACGCATGTTCGAGCGTCGATCGCTTTGGTAAGGACGCGGTTTAAGAGATCAAAGAACACAAAATTACAAATATCTCGATTCCAGATTCTGTCACGAAAACCAGTCCAATTAATACCAACTCTTTTATACCAGCACTCTTATTCACACAAACACACACATTACACAACGCAAAACACAGTCAAATACAGGAATATCCTCTCAACAACTTCTTTGAGACAAACTTGGTTTTAGGACATAGGGATATAGGATATAGATGGTTTAGCAGAGTGGGGTTTTGAATAAGGGTTATACGGTTTCTGCTGGTTGCCCCTTCTATAAGGTCCTGGAGGACCGTACTCCACGTGGTGATGGTCGTGGTGACCATGGTACTCCGGTTTCTCCTTGATGTAGCTGAGGAACCAGCCGAAGATGTAGCCAGCTTTGTGCAGCAGCAACCAGAAGGCGAACGCGTATATCAGCTTGAGAATGAAGATCTTTTTGATGACCAGGTCCACAAAGTAAACTGGAAAAAAGGGTGTTCGTTAGTTATAAGTTTGTAGTTAGTAAGTTATCATCATCATCATCTGCCTAGCCTTTTCCCAACTATGTTGCGGTCGGCTTCCAGTCTAACCGGATGCAGCTGAATACCAGTATTTTACATGAAACGACTGCCTATCTGACCTCCACGACCCAGTTAATACTGGGTAATACGATACCACTTGGTAAGACTGGTTGTCAGACTTGTAGTTGGTAAGTATATGCCAATATATTTTGTCATGTTTGAGGAATATTCTGCTGTTTAATCATTGTGATGGGTTTATAATTTTACTTAATGGATAAAACATATCTGACGTTAGCCAAGCCCTATGACAAGTTGTATCGCACATGGATGCGAATAATCGCGTGACTTCCTCATAATTAAAATAAAGGACGCGAGCAGTCGCGTTTCATGGCCAGCGCGGGATTCGCTTCAGCATGGCCGTACCTTTTATTTTCTCTGTATGTAACAATAATGGCAATATTTTTATTGTATCTCCATTTCATTGTAGTATTTTCTGATTGACATAAATATACAAGAATTTAACAACAATACTATTAACAAAAACCCTCTTCTTTTACGTTCTAACAAATTGAAAAGATAAAAAGATAGAAGTAGTATTTTCTTTCATAAGTATCTTCATATCCGTACTAAGCTGAGCACAAATCCGTAGGTTTTTGGACATAACAGTAAAGTGGACTTAGCAAAGTAATTGCTTGCCCCGACCATGCGTGGAGAGGAATTCAATAAACCAATCTTATTTATTTTTATTAATATTTACAAGATGTTAGGTAATCCTTGTTTATAAGGATATGGCTATTTCTTTGTGTTCTGGAATTTGGCGCAGGATTTTTTTATTGCTATGTCGCTGTTCTGTACGTCTTTTAATCTCCTTTGCCCAAAGATGTCATTTTCAAAGAGGTTGATTATGTTTGGGAGATTGGTCTTCATTTGTTACTCATATTTTGTTCTCACTTTCATCTTTATGTAGATAAAACTATTTGATTACTGGAAAACTGAAATCTGTCCACCTAAAAATAAAAATTCATTCACGAATCAATCAAAGACCATTCCAAAAAACCACAACATTATTGAAATGGTGACAAATAGCTTCGTACTATAGTTATGAGCCGACTGCGCCGATAAAGTGGTATTCGATAATCGCTTTCCAATGGCCGTGCACATTTGAATTATTGAATCTCATCCATTTACGATTTCATAATAAAATATATTTGTTTCAAACTGCATATTTTGTTTGAGTGGTGTTGAAATATCAATCTGGTTAATAGCTACGATTTGATTTAAACGATGGACTGAGATTTAAAAGCCAGATTGTTTTAAATTTTCAATGAAAATGGTCCAAATATGATGAGATGAGATTAGACTGTAGATTTTGGTTTTATCTCTTTTAAAGTATTGAAAATATTATTAATATTATTATGAAATATATTTTCTTATTTACTTTTAACTCAGAGATGCACAGCGATGTCTGTAGAAAATATTTTTTCTAAGTGTTTCCACATTTATTTTTACAAAATGTTTGTAGATTTCATAAAAACTTACTAAAAAGTCCAATTTTCTTCTTCTTCCCTCTCTCTTCAACTGCATCTTCCAACCCCTCACAATACACCACAATATATAAAAACACTAGCAACACTGTCAAGTGACGCATTTTTATACTGGCAACTCCAAAAAAGGCGAAGGTCAAAAATTATTTGTACTATTTAAATATCGATTTTTATTGTCTGTATTCACCACGAATCGATCGTGTAATGGACTAAGATCATACATACAGTAAAATTTTAGTCTTTCAAACCGAGAATAGGTGCTAATTGAAGGAAAGCCGTAAGTTTGTTTAGTAACCACTTTCACACGAACTGCTAAACTGTAAATAATGAAGTTATGCTGAACTTGACAATCTGGAAAATTATTTAGATACTGTTACGTAAGATGTTTCATAGGATTTCATGACTTGTCGTTTTTGCTTCAGGATCTTAGAGAAAATGTGAAAAAAGAAAGTGTTTCTCGGTTTGTGTGGAATAACTCCTTAACTGCTGTGTAAATGTTGGTTAAATTACATGTGTTGTTACACAATTACATTCGAGGAACAAGCGGTGCGGCGTCCGTTTGTAAATACTTGATAGCGCAGTAAATGCGAGAGCTTTTCCTTAAAAATTTAATAAGTGTAGAACTCTTTTGTGTTTAACCTTTTTGTGCACATTTTTGTATCCATTCCTTTTTAATTTCATGTTTTTAATTATTAAAAGAACAAGAGGTACTTGGAAATTAGGATAGTAAGTTTACTGATTGCAGTAGGCGAACTCATTCGCCTTTTTTAGGATTCAGTAGCCGAAGGATAACCAACGAGACCCTATTACTAAGCCTCCGCTGTCCGTCTGTCTGTCTGTATGTCAGCGGGCTTGAACCGTAACAGGTAGACAGTTGACATTTCCGCAAAATGAGTATTTTTGTTTGCGCTATAACAACAAATAACAAAAATAAATTAAAGGGGGCACCCCTGCTACGACTCGAACTTGGCCGGTTATAAAGGTCTCGGTAGTGTTATGATGTGGGACCTTCTCTAACACAATTTACTACTCTATTCATAGGATTATTTCTGCTATCTTACTATATTTAGTAAGTTACTCTGGCAATACGAAGGTATCCCACAGAGAATACGTGTATGTGTGCTCATAATTGATTAACTAAGAGAATTATTTAATCTTTCTCTGCTTTTTCCCAAAGGAACATTACTTATTAGTGTTATGCTTAATTCTCCTAAACGTTAATAATATTACTTAGTGCGGAATTATTGTGTTACTTGTTGTAATTTGAGCTGGCGTAGCGTAGTACGGAAATTCAATAGAATAAGAGGCCAGCTTATAATGGTTTTCTTACCTTCGATAGTCCGAGAGTGTAAAACATCAATTATTTAGCATTGAATTGTTAACATATAAAAATTACACACCATTCATCAAGGGCGCCGTGTTCCTGAGGCCCAGAATGAGTTAGTGAGATTTGGACGCACACTGCGAAGGCGTGGTTCGAGGAGGCATGGGAAAAGAGCACATAAAACGAATTGGGAGAAGCCGTTTCCCAGCAGTGGGATAGTACAGGCTACATAAGAAAAAAAACATCCTTCTTTTTCGTTTAAAATATATATCACCAAACACATTTTGTTGTAAGTAGGCTGTAGAAATGCCTAAAGGACATGCAAGTTCCTAGTACCAGTTCATTCGTTATCTGCCTAGCCTAATTCCCAACTATGTTGGGGTCGGTTTCCAGTCTAACCGGATGCAGCTGAGTACCAGTATTTTACATGCAGCGACTGCCTATCTGACCTTCACAACCCAGTTAATACTGGATAATACAATACCAGTTGCTAAGACTGGTTGTCAGACTTTTTGGACCACTGACTATCTGTAACGACTGCCAAAGATGGACAAATGACAGCCGAGACCAACAGCTTAACGTGCTTTCCGGGGCACGGAGGAAACTCGGTATGTATGGGTGGTCACCCATCCACAGACCAACCTAGGCAAGCACGGCTTAACCTAAAGATCGGCCCGAGTGCTTGTTATAATTTAGCCACGAGCTCCTCATTGTCAGTTTATTAAAGCTAAATAATTCAGTTCCAGTTTTGTAGCACACACAGCTGAAACAGCTATTTGTTTAGCACCAAACAAATCTAAATACCCTATTTTTTTTTTTTTTTTTTTTGGGACAAGCCCGCCACACACGCCCAAACCACTGTAACTCCTGAAAGCCAGAATCAACAGTGGCGACCACCAGAAAAGCGCCGAGACAAAGAAGCTCGACGAAGTCCCAGAGAATGAATTTAACTGTCTTGGATCCCGCAACGAAATTAATCAGAAAGTATAGCGGAGGAGTAGGAAAGAACTGTAATTTCCACTTCCCTCCATATCAGCAGGAGACAGAACGAAACAAGGCCAATAGGCACAAAGGGACGTTTACAACTGGGATAGGCCCAGTTGCCAAGCACCACGGATAAATATTAACGTTAATGGGTCCTAGTTGAGAGCTGTTATATTTGATTCCAATAATAGGTATGGCAAAAACGCTTGAACGCACGGAAATTTGCTCTAGTTTCCACAAGGTCCGTATAGTAAATAACTCCGGATGTAACCTGTACACTATCCAACATAATATTGCGTTCATTTTGCCAAAGACTACACTCCCACAAAATGTGATGAGCAGATTGTTCATATTCGCAGTCAGATGTTGAACATTGACAAAAAGGCGAGTCAACAAGCTTGAAGGAAAATAATTTACTCTTAAAGTTGCCATGGCCCGTGAGAAATTGGGCAACACAGTGATCAACCTCCAGCCATGTCCTGTCCAGCCGCTCACGAACGGATGGAAAGAACTGGTGGAGGTGCCTGCCCTTGATGGAATTGTCCCACCTACATTGCCATTCAGATAAAAGTTCCTCCCAGACGTCGGTCTGTGGTTTGAACAATCTAGAAATCCTAGCACGATCACGTACGGTTAAAAAGTCTGCGTCCGTGGTCTCACGCGCGTTATAGTACATTGCAGCCCGCCGCTGCACCTCCAGATCGACTGGAAGTACACCCGCAAGCACCGGAAGAGCTTCGGTACTAACCGTCCTGTACGCTTTGCATAAGAATATCAACGCCAAACGCTGGCTTTGAAGCAATTTACGTCGCACCGCTCCTATGGTGGCCCTATCGGCCCAAACAGGTGCCCCGTAGCACATACAACCCAAGTAAGTAGCCACGTAGATGGTCTTTAAAGTTAAAAATGACATAACTAAATACCCTATATTGAATACCGAGCATCAACATATTTCGCAGCGAATGTTGTCGACACCGATACCAATTGATAGAGCGGGGCAAATACGCGCCGGATCCCGACCGTTATCGATAAATATGACGGTATCGCTAGGGATGGGTACACGCATAAATAGAGAGCGACCAGTATTAACTGAACTGTCGGATTTATCGTGATTTTTTTATTAAGTCCCTGGATAAGGAATGATGGTAAATATTCTATTTATTTAAGCTTTCAAATTCTGTTATTTATTGAGGAGAGAAGCCACATTTTCGAAACTTTGCTAGCCCCCTCCTTTTGTACTAAATCACTGTTTTATTACGCGCTCATCTATCTGTACTGTACCTACCTATGGCCTACCAATATTCCTTACTAAGCCTAGTCCCAAGAACTAAAGAAGTTTCGTTAATTTCTAATTACGTTCCATATTACAAAATATAACTCCGAATAGGCTCTATAGCCTCTAACACAGTTAAATATCAAAATCAGTCCAACCAACCATACATTTTCTGCCGTTTAAGTAAGCTTGTTTTATCTTTACTTTAAACATCGTTTGTAAGTAGGAATAATTGTTTAATTATCACTTGCTTTGCTGAAGGAAAACCTCGTGAGGATACCAGCATCTGCCGGCGTTGCGGGCCTGTTCTGCCGGGGTTGCGGGCCTGTTCGAAAGAGATACCGCGGCCCCGGAACATAAAGGGCGAGGAAGGAACATGGATGGGTTTTAGTCAGTAAGAGTCTGACACTTCCTCCCGCTCCGCCCAGAGTGGGAGAAGTCATTTGATGATTTCCCATCCTAAAAAAAAAAAAAAAGAATACCAGCATGACTGAAATATATTCCAGAATGTAAAGGCAGAGGCACCGGCATACAAACTAAGTGTAAGTAGGAATGTGAAATTAAGGATGACACCCAGTACTTTAATGTTGTACCCCACGATCTACTGAACATATGCCAAAATAATTTAACGTCTGGATAAAGTGCGAAGGACCCAGTTATGATGGTGTATCACCTGAATAAGGGACTGCGACCGTAATCGTTCATTTTTAGGACCGCGCGACTATCCCAGGCATTAAATATAGGGTTGGCTCTCTGTAAATCCAGATAATGCAGCGGTGGCCCAGTGGTAATGATCCTGAATTATCAATGGCAAGTCGTAGGTTTGAAGCCAGGTAGGCTTACTTACTTTGTGTAATTTATTTCGTTACCACGTACTGCTTTCAAAACAATGAAGGAATACATCTTGACGAAAACGGCAATTCTTATCCAAAAAAAAATTGGGACCATGCGGTAGATAACATTTCTTTCCTCTCTGAAGAGGCCTACTCTCTAAAGAGTAGGCCTGTGTTCCAGCAGTTGGAACATTACAGGCTGATTTTGTATAATTTATGCTTATTTCCTGAAATAAAGATGATTCCGTCACATATCAAGTTTTGTATTGCCACTTAACACGTCACCCACTGTCTGTCTATATTCAAGTGATATCATTTCCTTATTTATCATCATTTACCGCCAATTTACCAACCCTACATCTCATTACAGACACAGTATAAAGATAACCAGCAAAGAAACCCTTGAAACGCTGACGTAATTTACCGCACGCTCATTCCCCGCCCGTCAGGATACTTCAGGGTGCGAACAAACTGACTGTCGCGCGCGCCGCCGCCGCCGCCTCACTGAAATGTGCTTTTACTATTTTACTGCCGTATAAGCATAACAACTTTTCATAAGTATGGGAAAATTTTATGTTACAAAATTCAACAATAAGGAATTTCGAACGTGTCGTCGTGTGTATAAATACAAGCCA
Organism: Xestia c-nigrum; assembly: GCA_916618015.1. Lineage (NCBI taxonomy): Eukaryota > Metazoa > Arthropoda > Insecta > Lepidoptera > Noctuidae > Xestia > Xestia c-nigrum. The sequence goes on along the minus strand of OU745245.1, from coordinate 1,685,554 downwards.
CTACATAATAAAGACAATTTTGTATTTTTTAATAAATATTTATATTAATATCATGCTTTTATTTTCCATACAGTATACCCGATAGTAGCAACCGTAGCCCGCTGATGTACAGTAGACATTGAATTCAAGGCCACGTCCTAGCTACACTACTGCTTATACTTTTACTGTGGTACAGACTCGCGCGGAACTCGTGAAAATTATCCAGTTATTACTGCGATACGTTACGCGCCACACTTTTGCGCGAGTGTAATGGTGACGTACTGACGCCTCGTTTACGCTGTTTATTCGGTCGGCGACAAATATTATTATGAGCGTCAGGTAAATGAATATAAAAGGTGTTCATGAAACAGCTGAATAGAATTGTGGAGAAATCATTTTGTGATGCGTTTTGTCAAAAAGAGACGATGCTGAGCTGAGCAAGAGGAAAGTGTTATTGGTTTTTTTGATCAGGAATTTCTCATTACCAGTCATGGAGTCTGGATTTATGCCCGCTTGATGGCATTAAGCTCTCCCTTTATAACACCGTAACACGGGACTTTAAACAGAACTGGCGAAATGTAGATGTGTTATTAGGTTTCCGTTCTGGAATTACAGACGTGAGATTAAAAACAGCAATTAACGAATTGTAATTTGTTCGAATTCTATTTTGCATTCTTATTTTAGGTTTCTACCACTCCTCTAAAAACGGTAAAGGAAAACATTGAGAGGATTTGAAAATACTTAAAGAACAGAAAACATTCACAAAGTTGCGCTTGAGAAATGAGAAGAGAGAAATTTTGTGTCTCAGTAGTGGCAACATTATCGTCTAATTATGCTAATGGCAAGAGAAACAAGGACAAACTACTAGTGGCTCTAACGCAACCATCCTACTCTATATAAAGCCACTTACATTACCTACACAAACAACACCCATATAACTTCATAATATTCATCCAGATGACGAATAACATAAGTAACACCTAATATTAGAAAAATCGTGAAATAAACCAATCTCCTCTGGCATTGTCACGATAACTGTGTCCATACATCTCCCAAACAGCCCGCACTTCATTATCGGCTTACAATATAAAACAAATCGGGCTATTATTATAACAAAATTGTTAGCCTTAAGCCTTGCTCAATAAAGTATGACATTGGGCGACTGAGGTCCGATAATGTTACCTATAGACACGCTTCGGGGCCAGTGGTGGTCAAACATTTTAATTTGAAACTTCTGTTTTCACCTGATTATTGCAAAGCCAAAAGGGATAATTAACGTTTTCTTCAAACTGTTATGTGTCATATTTTTTGGATATTTCTGGTATTGCAGGCTCTTATCTATACCTTAATATTATAAAGCTGAAGAGTTTGTTTGTTTTTTTTTTTGTTTTTTTTTTTTTTTTTTTTTTTTAAGGAGATAATAATTTTATTTCAAATAACAATGTTAACACAAAATAAAATAATAACATTTTATGAGCACTTTTGTTTGAACGCGGTAATCTCAGGTACTACTCGCGGTCGCCACTCCAGAACTTTTCGGCCCCATCGGCCAACCATTCTGCGAGCAATGTGACCTGCCCACTGGCACTTAAGTTTGGCAATTCTTCGGGCTACGTCGGTGACCTTCGTTCTCTTGCGGATGTCTTCATTTCTGATTCGATCACGCAAGGAAACTCCGAGGATAGCCCCCTCCGTTGCCCTTTGGGTGACTTTAAGCCTTTTGATAAGGCCCATTGTGAGCGACCACGTCTCAGTCCCGTATGTAATCACTGGCAACACACACTGGTCATAGACTTTCGTCTTGAGACGCTGCCCAGCCGAGTCGGATTCGACGATTGACCTCGTCCTCGAAGTTAGACCTACCTAACTGGACCGTTTGTCCTAGGTATACATAATCGTCTACAATTTCGAGTGGAGAGTCTCCGATCTTGATAGAAATGGGTGTGACATGGGCATTCAACATGACCATGAGACATGACATGTCTTACGTAACGTCACATAGGTAGAAATCTTTTGACAATACATATTCTCTTCCATTGCCAAAATTAGATTTGTCTTGATGTTCCTATTTTTTATTGCAATAATTAGGAACATCATAATTGTCAAGAAAATACGTTACGCAATGCGAATACAAAAAGCCACTTTTCACCATTACTATAGACATGAATTAGATGGATATGCACACCTCAATATCACCATTCACCAACGATAATATTCAATAGCCATCAAGGCTCACCTATCAGCAACTATTACCCATAAACTCCACCCGCCCAGGGCTCACAGGCTGCATAAACCACTTTGGCAACCTCAGCGCCGACCAATTAATTGTTGTATCGCTTTTATGGCCGTTCCTAATCCCGGCCGGCCGACCATCGGCACAATCATTACACGAAAACGGCGGATTACAGCTTAATGATCACTTTGAGAACCACTGCTACGACAAAAATACGTTGGGATGGAAATAAAAGCTGCTGTTTCGTTTCTGTGTTGTATTGGTGAAGGTTTATGCCTGTAGGAGATATTTGTGGAGTTTTCTTTTGTTCTAATTCTCATAACTTAGGTACTGGTACTTGTAAATACAAGAAACTTGCTAAAATAATGGTACCTACTGATTGTGTGGCCAGTCTGACAACTGTTACTAGTTTACATAATATTCTAAATGAATAATTGACTATGGAAATGAATATGCTAAGCATCAACTAGGCTCTGATCCTACAACATAGGACGTACTGCCTCATAATTTGACAATAATATTACATGTCGTGAATATGATTTTTAAGCATATACAGGGTGGAATTTTTGAATGCCACCTGGAGGGAAAGTACTCTAAATACTGGATATAGCCAATTTTACGCAAAGGAAACATTACCTTATTTTTAAAAAGAAACAAATCTGCATTCACAGATTTTCCAAAATTCGCTTGCCACACTCGGGAATCGAACCGACTAAAATTTCCAAAAAATAATTGTGTTCTTTTTTTACATCAATCGGTAGGGTAAATCATATGGATAAAATCTCTCTAACTAACATGGTATTTTTTTTGTAATTCAATAAGATAAAGCACTTTTACTCAAAGGATGGACCTTTACAATTGAAGAAAGAAGATTGCAATTTACACGTGTTTGTTTGTGCAAATTACAATCACACTAAATCTAAACAGTTCTTCGTCATTTTAATCAATAAATGACGTCAAAGATTAATTGCTTGTATTAATGATGTACAGGGCATCATTAATACAAGCAATTAATAAAGCACAGTTTGAGCATCTTAAACTGTAACTTTATTCATCCTTACAATTTTCTTCTCATTTAAACCTCCAATTTCCAATCTACTATAAAGCATGCACTTCTGCTCGTTCAAGATTTGAAAGTGTCGTTCAACTCCAATTGAAACTAGAACATTGATATCGGAGCAATATCTTTGCCTTAACTCAGGTTTGAGCAAAGTAATGAATTTCCATATTTGCCTGCAACCTGAGGTTTCTCTCTCAACGTAAATAGTTCTCGGGCATCTGAACTTTGATCGTCTAAACCTACATTCTATCTGGTCGATTTTGTTTGTCTCTGCAGATCGAATAAAAAAAACATTGTTATACTTTATGCACCTAAAAAATATGATTTCACAAGGATGTACATACATACGTATATACATCTTTACAAAACCATTATAAAACACACTGAAAAACCCATTTAGCTTGATTGACACCGCATTAATTGTCAATTTTTTTGTTGCATTTCAATTTAATCTTTACTGAATTCTCAGCTCTCTAAATTAAGCATCAAACAGAGACATATGTATTGTAAGTATTTAAAACACCTAACAACATCCAACCAACAACCGTTGTTTCGACAACAACGGCACTCCAGTAACAAAACTATAAAACTCCATCCAGTACAGTAATGTAATGTCCTTACATTAAAGGTTAGTCGCAGAGTCACGTCCGCCTCGTACGAGACAAACGACGGCATCAGTCCTATGTATCCAGCACTGAACACAGGATTGATTTCAGTTCCCACTAGCTACACGAAAGGGGATATTATTAGAGAAAAGAGAATTCTTGAATAGATTTTAGTAGATAATAAACAAGGAATGACTTTTTATTTTCACGAGATATTGTTGTTTCGTTGATAAAATTGTTAAAAAATCATTTGGAAACTTTTGGGGGTATGAAGAACAGGGTGTAGAGCTCTTCTCATCCCCCGTAGAGGGACCTCCGACCAGACGGGTGTTATGTCTGGTGGGCTACTGCGCGACGGTTGTCGTCGGGTTCTCGTACGGATAATGTTGCTTGCGCGATGTAGGAATTCTGACGTATTGTGCTGTTAGTTCATCATCATTCTCATAGATGGCGTAGTAGTACTTTTTGATCAATGTAGCTATTACTTTTTTGGTAGTGCCGCTACAAACTCATTGGTAACTCATCCATTATTACTTGAAAGAAAAAAATCGTTATCGGTCACCATCCTGTCTCATCATAATAGGGATGGCAATTGTGAAACTAATAGCGCTAGAGCGCTAGCATTGCTAGATCGTCATTGGTTACCAAACTGGTAGAAGTGGAGAAAGTTTGTTATTGTAGATCGAGGCGGTATTAACACACTAGCCGCAGGCGAGTGTTTTTTAACCGACTTCTAAAAAAGGAGGAGGTTCTCAATTCGGATGTTTCTATTTCTTTTTTTTTTTATGTTTGTTCGGGCATCATAACTCCGTCGCTTGCCAACCGATTTGGAAAATTCTTTTTTTGTTGGAAAGGGTATTCTTTCCAAATGGTCCCATAGCCACCAAGTCGTGATCTGATGATGAAATCTTGGCGAAATCGAGGGAAATCTTCAGATTTTATATGAAAACGTGTTGCGATTTTGGTATTTTCTACAACAAGTGAAGCAATTGCGTTTGATAAGAACCATTCTACCATCAGATCTGATGATGAAGCCAAGATTCACAGAACTCCATAATGAGACAATGTACCATAGTCGTGTTTGGGCTTGTTGCAATTGTAACGGTATGCACTTTCCATGTATCAAGCACATGTGAACCACTCGGACTCCAAGTCGGTGACAAAAAAACTAAAGCAATCAAACAAAGGTCACCGACTTCAGAAGCTAAAGTTATTTTTCACTTTTTTGTTTTTTTTTTTAAGTCGGTTTTATTTTTTGCAAAAAAGTTTTTTTTGAGCCGAGAACTGCAATAACAAATGCCCACGTGTATCAAACGACGTTTTTCAATACACTTTTGAAGAAGTAAAATAAAAGAATGTAAAATATTTGTGTCATCAATGGAAACATAGCTGCGATTTACCATACAGGTTGGTGATCAAAGCTGGTTAATAATAATTGATAACTGTTTTAAAATCCTTTTGCCGAAATCAGGAAAGCGTCACTTTAAAGGTCGTGGCTCACTTGACAAGCACCGCACCAGCACCGCTCCAACCCAGCAATTTACTTGCCATTCAAATTAGAGCATTAAATCATGTGTCGCATAACATATTTTTTAATGTCCATATGAAAAAGCTTACGGCGGGTGGTCAACGCGCTTGCCGCTACCATACGCCTCGCCTCGCGGGCGGCGCGGCGTACGCGCGCGGTCCGCGCGCCGCAAGCGAGGGGGCCGCGCGCCGCAAGCTAGGGGTCCGCGCGTGGACGCCGCGCCGTAAGCGAGGGGACCGCGCGCGGCCCGCGCGCCGCAAGCGAGGGGATCGCGCGCGGACGCCGAGTGGCCCGCGAAACAACGTCATTGCGCCGTCGTGCTTCTCTACGTCGTGGGTACTCTTTGTTTAATGTATGGCCAGTTACAAATTTAGTTAGAGAGCCCACGACACTAAACCTAGTTCGGTTAGACTCCCAGATAATATCTATATATATAATTGGTCACGATGCTGGAGTACATAAACCTGGCGGCGCTATTAAAAAACCTACTATTATGATAAGACTCCCAAGTTATGTGAAATTCAGTACAAATCGAAATCTTGTTGACACCGAAGTAGCAAGCTCTTATTCCGGGAGGTAGCGGTGCAAATAAAAATGCCCTAATAAACCGACTGACCATGATCTTATAAGATCAACCTTCGATTACAACAGTATCAGTCGGTCGGTCGGTCGGTCTGTAACCAATCGTTACAGTACACCGGCTGAAACTATTTAAAAAAATAATTTACATACACTGAACTTAAAAAAATCTCAGAACTGTAATGGAAAGAAAAATTAAACCACGAACCCACGTCAACAAAATATAATTACTAGAGATAATTCCCTAAAATACAATGCTACCTCCTGGACTATTACTACCAGCGTGCGGACTGTGAGCTTGCGCCTTGCGGACGGCGAGGGGACCGCGCGCGGCCCGCGCGGCGCAAGTGAGGCGACCGCGCGCCGCAAGCGAGGGGACCGCGCGCGGCAAGCGAGGGGACCGCGTGCTTACACCTCGCTTGCGCCGCGCGGGCCGCGCGCCGTAGCCTATATTCGAGGCGACGCCGGTCAGGAGCTGTGCTGGTGCCGTGCTGGTGCGGTGCTTGTCAAGTGAGCCACGACCTTTACATTTACATTTTGGGAGGTTCAATTACTTACATCAATTACGAAATACCTAGTTAAATAACTTTATTATAAAGACAATTACTGTTCTTTCAAAGATTCCCCTCGTCGCAAAACGTACGAAATCGTTCGCATCGTTTCAGTACATGCACGTGCCAGACAAATCGCAGCAGCAGACGACTGCGATATATGGTGAGCATTTACTTTCAGATAGAAAGATTTCGCTACTAATAGAAAATAGAATCAAATCATTTGTTTTATGTCCCTCGAGCGAAGAAGTTAATGTTTTAGATATTTGTCTAAATAGATAGGTCCTGGGGATTTGGCTGCAGAACTTTTATGGAATAGTAGTTTTTGCTAGTGACTTTGCCCGTGTGTGTGTCAAAAATAATACACGTATTTCTACTACCGGTGATCCTAATCCAGTTTATGATCTACCCATGTGCTCATCCAAAATCATTAATCGGTTTAGGTATATTCGAATTCACAAACATTCAAGCAAGACATACTTTGACATTCTAAATGTAGAATAATGCGCGATCATAATTATTGAAAGCGGTTAGTTTGTTGAAATCTTTTTATTGAAATGCAGACAATACATACTCATCTTAGTTTCCAGTAGAAAAGAAAATAGCAGAACAATGAAGATATTAGTCCCCGTATTTCCTAGCATTCAATTTCCTGTCCGTTTATTTATTGAAGACAAGCAACAAGTATTCGTTGCCGTTTGTTCGAGTATCAATATGAGGCATCGCTGCAATATCGTGCTGATTGCAGTTCCATACAGATGCGAGTCTACAGAGATAGGAACAGATTTGTGTCGTAGAATAATTGCTTTATAATACTTTTAGCAAAATTCCGAGAATAACATCACGCCTATATTTACCGAAAGGGTTAGGCATAGGTGTACTATAGAGGTACTCCCATCTTTCGTCAGATATGAGTACCTAAGTCCCATTTCATAGGGGCATGCTTATTGCCATCAAGAGAGCACAAATCAAAATTCGGGTCACTACTGAGAAGTTTTTCATGGAAAACCCAATAACATTTCGCTTTGTAAATCGAAGACGGAGCCTCATGCTCAGAAGCAGCTCTAGCAACCTATAGACTAGACCAACGAGACCAAAAACTAAAATTATAATAAAAAAAACCATTGTTCAAAATATCCTGCGACATGTACGTCCACTCGTTACCGACGGGGACTGCGGCGATAGGAACATATCTACGTTCAGTTTGATTGCGTTTGAAATTCGGCTGTTCTATGATTTATCTGGTGTTGTTGCATGCATATGTATCAACAGTCCAGTTCTTCTCGATGAAGGACAGAGTTGTTTAGTAGGTGCACCCACATTACACTAGCTTGTATCATTCTAAGCTAAAACGGAAAGGAGACTTTTTTTTGTTTGGAGATTAGGCCACTTACATAGATTGAGCACTTATTAGTGAAACGTAAGCATGTTGATTTCTTCCTTATAATCTCTAGATTACAGTGGTTATATTATTTAAGGTGATTGGATGATCGAGTTCTTTGCCATTTTGTCGCTAGATGGCGACACATCCACAGTTTCGAACATTTTCAATTTTTACACCTAACATAGATATTTTTAATAGACAACTTTATTAAATGCGAAACCTAGGGCATTAACTTGATTTTTTTAGATGATCACTGTGCTTGTTAACTAGTATCATGCAAAGATTTGATCAAAATAAAGATTAGCCGCTTGAATATGCTCTTTACACACACATGCAAAGTAAATAGTAGTAACTTTCGACACCACTAGATGTCGTTTTATTCAAACATGGTTGGAAAAGACCAAATTATATAAAATATGAATGTCCTTACATTATAGCAAAAAAAAATTAATTTATTTACTAAGCATACTATATACTACTAGAGGTTAAATTGTTATGTTCCAATCCATTCTATGCATACTTTTGTTTCTAGGCTCGATATCCGATACCTTTCACCATAACAGTATTATAATATCTGTGCCATAACAAATTATTCAGATAAATTATTGTGGGTAATAAAGGTACGTTGTACCTATATAGGTTGTTATGTGACTGAACCTAAATAGTACATAACGTGTAAATAAATTGTGATGTGTACTAAATAAATAAAAGATATTTTATTCAATTGTAAAGCTTTTTATTGTAAGTACCTTTACTATAAATTAATAATATTTTTCTATGGTTCATATTCACTCTCAGTTTCTGGTTGGATTCGAACCATCGACTCGTACCACCATACAAAGATAACATAGTTTTTTTAAATATGTTGATATTTACAATTATGATTCTGAATTTAGTATTAGAAAGAATTATGTACGTAGATTACAATTTATATAACATCACACGTAAGTGTATATAACGGCACGTGTAAGTATCTTACACAACAACACACACGTGGTTGCTAGCTAACCATATCATTTATGTTTCAAGAATACCTACTTATTATACAATTTTGAACTTCAATAAATATTCTTTTACAATTGAATTGTTAGACTGGTACCTAAATACATGAGTGAAACATATCTACATAGAAAATTCTTATAAACTAACAAATAACACAAACTATACATCGCTACGTTCAAAAATAGCATAATAATAGTTTATAATGTTCTCACTGCTGAGACTCGGGCCTCCTCTCAACAGTGGTGATGAAATAATTTACACAAAGCAAAGTCGCTTGGGTTCGAACCATCGACTGGTACCACCAGACAAAGATAAGTAGGTACATAAAAAATATAATAACTAAATATCTTCTCTTCTACGCGCTATTTTTTGGTGTAGCTGCCGTCGCCGTGCAGTATTAATCTTCTACTTGTCACTTTTTACTTCCATTTATATAATTTCCGTGCGATCTGAATCAAATGCTGGAAGAAGCAGTTTGCCCTGCAACAAATGAATTTACAGTTTTGTTAGACTATACTTACTGAACCTACACCTCAGAGACCTGAGGAATAAGTTAGGAAATGAGTAAGACATAATATATTTTTCATACCTTTTAATTCCTTGATGTCTAGACATTTGGCATTTTTTTCAACTCGTCTCAAAATAATTTCCGGCAGTACACATGTTTTAAAGAAAGTTACCAACTTCGGCATCATAGCATTGATAAATTCCTCATCTCGGTTAACTTCTATTACAGTCAATGGTTGGGTGACAGATATAAAGCAAATGAAATAACATTTATTAATTTTGGTAATTCGCAATTGACCCTGGACCTAGAATAAAAATAATAATAGCTGTTAAAAAGAAACAATCCAAGAAATCATCATCATCATCATCATCGGCCTATTAATGTTCCGACTGCTGGGACGGGCCTCCTCTCTATGAGAGGGAATGGGCTATACATATAACCACCACGCGGGCCCAGTGTGGATTGGTAGATGTCACATGTCTTCGAATTTATGGTTCTAGGACATGCCGGTTTCCTCACGATGTTTTCCTTCACTGTTTTGAGAGCAGCGGTGATGAAATAAATTACACAAAGTAATGCGCCTGCCTCGGTTCGAACCCACGACTTACTGAACGTAAGTCGGGGCCGCCACCACTGGGCCACCGCTGCTCTCTACTCAATGTTCTATTTCATATAAATTATATTCTAAACACAAACATAAAATAAAAAAAAAAAAAAAATCTGGTTGTACCTGCCGTGTTAATATCTACTCGCTAATTACATTTCCTATGTGTTTCTCTTTCAGAATTTGTACGCAGAACATGATGTTTAATACGTATTATTGAACATCCACAATTTACACATAATTGTCGTTGGTGACCACTACTTGTGTTTTGTTCATTTTCTCGAATCCCTGAATTGTTGAGAGCCAACATCCAGCAAGAATGAGAGACCAAGCACTGGGCTGTAAACTGTAAATAAGACATATGCATATTTATTTTTGTTTGTTTGTACGGATAATAGAAAAGATTATTTAAAAACTGCTAAACAGAACATTAGCTTACCACTAGCAGTCCATAGTCGAATTTCTGATAGTATTTCAACGGGTTTCAGAGGCCGTCTCCTGCGATGCATAATATCAAAGCCGCAATTGCCGCATCACATTGGTTCCTCAATCCTCATTCCTAGTAGGGCAACAAGATCGTGCGCAGGAGTGTTCATGCCTAGGTTGTCATATAAAGCCGGTTCAACGTTTAACAAAATAGCGCCAGGGTCATCGTCATGAGCAGATTGAGTGTCCAAGGGTAAAGCCGGGTCTTCAATAAAAGCGGTATAGGAGTCCATTATAACAAAATGAAAAAAACTTCGCAAAAGTAATCGAAACCACATTGAATGTTTTTATTTTCATTTCATTGTATGCATTTGTCATTATTGACAGTTGTTGTAGCCAGGTAAAATGATTTGAAGGCCAAAATCAATGAGTGTTTTATTTGTTTTTAATATAATTAAAAGAAAATAAATAATAATAAAATAAAATAAATATAATATATAACACCGTTTGAAAATCACTTGATTACAGATTTTTAAGAAAATGTAATCGTATTTTTATAAGTTTTCGAAATCGATTAGTATCTTTCCTGTAAGAATAATCACAGATATAATTAATGTGGCAACACCGAATCAGTGTCCAACCATAAAATGAACGATTCCCTTTAGAGTAGGTACATACCGGTATGTGATGTGATGACAATCAACGAGTGTTGCTAACATTTGATTTTGTATTTCCTCTTCTAAATCTTATACTTTTTTAAAGTTTTAAGGGTAATTACTAAATATAATTCTACATCACCTTGAAAAGCATCCATCCATACCATTATATAAATGCGAAAGTAACTCTGTTTGTCTGTCTGTCTGCTACCTTTTCACGACAAAACGGCTGATCGGATCGTAATGAAATTTGGCAAGGAGATGTATTTCAACCTGGGGAAGGACATAGGCTATATATTATCACGCTTATTACTTACGGGGGTGAGCAATATTGCATTTTGTCTACAGTTTTCAACTGTTTGACAACTGACAACTGTCATAACATGCATTGTAATAGAATAACTATTTTAGACAAATTGTCACGAGACCGAATAGCCCGTCGGTGACGGCAACCGCCTGTCGAGCAGGGAGTCACAAGATCAAGCCTTAGTACAGGCATAAAACACTTTTTGATTTTGTGTAATGCTATAAGATTTCCGATAATAACTTTGGTTCGCACGTTCAAAAACCCCCCGGTTTTCACTTTTTGTAACAAAGTATTTTGTTTTTTTTTAAAGCTTACATATTTCCAAATCATTGTTTTATACATATTTTTTTGGGAATCATTTATTTCAAATAATAAATTTGTAAACATGGCGCTTAAACTGTTAAAGGACACAGAACCCATTTTCTACAATTTCTTAAATTTTCGTCTGTGTCTGTGTGTCTCTACGTAGCCCTTTTACGTGTAAATTATGAAACCAATGTGGTTTGATTTAATGCACCAATTATTATCTAAATATATATAATTCAAAGGTGACTGACTGACTGACTGACTGACATAGTGATCTATCAACGCACAGCCCGAACCACTGGACGGATCGGGCTGAAATTTGGCATGCAGGTAGATGTTATGACGTAGGCATCCGCTAAGAAAGGATTTTGATCAATTCTACCCCCAAGGGGATAAAATAGGGGATGGAAGCTTATATGAAAGTCGGTCAGTTTTAATGTTAGGATCTTCTTATTTTGTGTTTAGGCTGACGATTGAAAATTAATTTATGAGTGTTTCAGCGTTTTTGATAAATCCACCCCGAAGGCTTATAAAGGGGATGAAATTTTATATGAAAAATCCTTAATTTTCGACGTAAAAAGTACAAAATTTGTTATCTGGGCTTATGATTGGAAGCTAACGCAACGGCTTTATTAGAATTTCAACCCTTGAGGGGTGAAAAAAGAGCAACATTTTGGTTTTAAATAAAGTTTTTATTTTTTGAGTCACCAAAAAGTATCAAAGTTAGTAAGTCGTTGGTTTTTTTTATTTAAACCCACAAAGGGGTAAAAGGGGGGATGAAGTGTTGCATTGTAGTTGTTCATTCGTTCACGAATAACAGCAGCAGGAGAGACCTTTTGCAGCAGTGCAAGTTAATAGTATAGGCCGTACACAAGTTAATAGCACACGTGACTTCGCGGCTGGCAGTACTTACCGTTTTGTAGGGACCTAGGTAAGCCGAAGATTATGGACTTACGGCAGGAGCAGAAAAAGAAAGTATGGCAGCCGCCGCTCCTGTGGGTGCCGCCCGCTCGCACCAACTTGCTGCAGCACGCGCCGCTGACGCGCGCGATGCGTGCACTCAATATGGTGTCACAACAGATTGATTGCTCCAATTGTACACTGAGCGAATTCACACGGGCCGCATTTTGTGCAATTACTTTAGTTTGTCAAATTAATTAATTTATTCAAAACATAAATAATTTAACTTTAAATGTAGGTAACTGCTCTATTGTATTAGGTACCTAAACCTATAATAATAATTGTATGTGTTGTTTAAATAAATCAATAAAATAAATAAATAAATAATGTATAGTAGAACGAGATAGAATGAGTAATTGTCGATATCGTATTTGATACCAACTAGATTTTTTTATTTTGTAGATTTCTGTTTTTTTTTTCTCTTCTGCATTTCTGATCTTACTTTTGATGAATGAAGATGAAATCAAAAATGGCGCCGACGAAAGTTTTTGGATTTTTAATCATGGGTGTCGTTTCCGTGGTTTTTGGTGTTGCTGATAAAGAAAATGAGGGCAAAATTAACACGGGGAAAAAAGTTAACGGAAGCAAAAAAAATAGTTTTCCTTTTTTTTCTACGGCTTACCCTGACACTATTTTCACCCTGCGCCACTGTTAGGTAGAGGTGTATCTAATCCTACACTCACATTTCGCACATTTAGCTTAATCCCATCAACCGGGCACAAATAATACAATAACACTTTGCCCGTCCCGCAAATCGAACCCAGGACCTCATGCTCAGTAGCGCTTGCGACAACTCGAACAACGATGCAGTCTCACACATGACCCATCAATATTTTCACGCGAACGAAGTCGCGGGCAACAGCTAGTTGTGCATAAGTTAGAACAAGTTTTGATTTTTGTTTCTTTGCAATCGGTGCTCTCCATCAAAAGACTTTAAAGTTTTTAAGGAGAACTTATCATCATGATGTAAGGATACATGCAATGACATCTATAAAACCAAAATGGTACTAATGAATAAAAATCACAAGATAGAGAAGAAGAGAATAGTCCACATGACCCTGCTTTAAAAATCTACAAAGCCAGTAGAGTGTCCTTTCCATGCATATGTTTTAGCAGTTTAACTTCGTGCACTATAAATGGCGTTGTTCATTTGACTCCATTTTCTCAATCACGGTGTTATGATTTTCCGTGAAAGAATGATACTGGCATTCGCCCGTGTCAGATGTCTTTTTTTGTTTTTTTTTTTTAGGATGTGAAATCATCAAATGACTTCTCCCACTCTGATAATGACTTCTCCCGTGTCAGATGTCTCAAGTTTGGGTTTTTGGAAGAAGTTCTCAATTCAACGCCTGTTTCTTTATTTAGGTACCTATATTATGGCTGAGCAATACTCAAATGACCGAATGATGAAGTCGCACGAGACCGGCCAATGAGGCGACACTTGATAGGCCTATGTCCAGCAGTGGACGTCTTTCGGCTGAAATAATGATGAATGATGATAATTCAAATGGAGTAGGGCAGGACACCTAGCAAGGCGCAGTGATGTCAGGTGGAGTAAAGCTGTGACCAAGTGGCATTCATTCTAGAAATCCAAACTGAAGTTTTGGTCGTCCAGCGGTGAGATAAGCAGACGATAGTGTTGCCATTACAGGAATATCCTGGATGAGACTGGCACAAGAGCGTGGAGCTTGGCACAAACAAAGAGAGGCCTGTACCCAGCACCAGCAGTCGGTGAAGTCGGACTATGGATGATGATGATGATGACGCATAACTTTTTCCAGAGAAGTCCGATTTTCATGATTATTTTTATTGAAAGGCGTGTTTAGCAAAGTTTGTCCCATTTTTTATTGAAAATAGTTGTGTTCGAATTCATGTGCGTATTGTATAATCATTGCTTGCTGAAACATCGTGAGGAAACCAACATGCCTGAGAGACATTTGGCATGTTAAGCCAAGTCAGAGGCCCATGGGCAGCATAAAAACTCTTACACCAGGTTAGGCAACAACACGATAAGGAAGGAAAGATCGCTTGCTTCGGTGAAGAAACACATCGTGAGAAAACCACAGCATGCCTGACAGTTATTTTTCGACGGCATGTAAAACCAAGACAGAGGACCCTTTTATTTTTGTTTTTTTAGGATGGGAAATCATCAAATGACTTCTCCCACTCTGGGCGGAGCGGGAGGGAGTGTCAGACTCTTACTGACTAAAACCCATCCATGTTCCTTCCTCGCCGTTTATGTTCCGGGGCCGCGGTAACCACACGATAAAGAAGAAGATCGTTTTGGGGCTTATTTCATAAACCTTTTTGACAACTTTAGACCTGTCTGAAGTTTGACTGTGATCAGTTACAGCAGCTATATTGTGTGTCGGCTCATTTCATGCACCTTGATATAAACTTTAGACCTAGCTAGAGTATGAGTATTATCGGAGATCTGACGATGGAGACGATGGAGACGAAAGACAAGAGGTCCGCCACACTTCAAATCTGCTCTATCGTGTTTAAGGCTCATTTTGTGCATCTTGATAAGAACTTTAAACCTAGCTGGAGCATGACTGTCATCGATGGTCTAACAATGGAGATTGAAGGTAGTAGCAAGAGATCCTCAACAGTTAACAGCAGCTATATCGTCATTGGGCTCACTTAATGCACCTTGATGAGAACTTTAGAAATAGCTAGAATATGACTGTCATCGAAGGTCTCATGGAGGCTTCGAGATAAAAAGAAATTGCAATAGGTTTTCAAGAGTTTACAGCATTTACATCGTATTGTGTTGACCTGCCTGGAGTATGACTACCATTGAAGGTCTGACTTTGGAGAAGGAAGGCAGATGCGAGAGGTCCCCAACAGTTTGAAGCAGCGTTAACGTGTATCGGCTCATGTCATGCCACTTGATGAGAACTTTCGACCTAGCTGGAGTATGATATTGTCGAGTGTCCAAGGATAGAAACGTAAGGCTGTCGAGGGAAGAGTCCTTATTTGGAAAAACATAAGTTGAATATTTTGGCGTTTAATGTAAACCTATTCGAGAAAAAATAAATTGTTACTGACTTCAATCTGTACTTATATTATAAAGCTGCAGAGTTTGTTTGTTAGGTTGGTTAAACGCGCTAATTTTAGGTTCGTCTTACGCAGACGAAGTTGCGCGGGTCAGCTAGTTGTACATAAAAATAACACTTACCGTCAATAAAAAAACACTTCACTTTTCCATAAAAACTCTTTCACGGACGTTTGAATGGTTCTCAGTAGTAGAGTCGCCAAATATGCTAAACCTGAATGGTGCTTACTACTCAGTTAGCCGTTCAGACGAGCGAAATTTGAACTACAGCTACCATTTTGAGAACGACATTTTGCTGACAGTTAAAAACCCCGAAACATAAATAAACGATGTACAGTAAGCGTTCATAAGCGCACAGGCACGCGAAAGATCATATTGCTGTGAACGCACGGCCGAGCGTCCGTGCGGCTGTATGTGTAAGCTGTCTCAATACAGTACCTACGCACACCACAGCCACAGAGTCGCCTACTGTCGCAAGTTGTCGCGTCGCTCTCCACGAAACAAAAAGATATATATTACCGTCTCTTTTGTTATACACGCAGCAAACGCATGATCGTATTTGCATTGGATAGGTAAACTTCGACCATATCTACCAGGTGTTGATAGCTGTTTAGGTTAAGCAGTGGATTCACGATCAACGTGTCTTGAGTTCAAATCCCGTTTACATACGGGTTTTTTTTTTGTAACCACTTTAATTTATATTTGTACTAGCTGTTGCCCGCGACTTCGTTCGCGTGAAAATATTGATGGGTCATGTGTGAGACTGCATCGTTGTTCGAGTTGTCGCAAGCGCTACTGAGCATGAGGTCCTGGGTTCGATTTGCGGGACGGGCAAAGTGTTATTGTATTATTTGTGCCCGGTTGATGGGATTAAGCTAAATGTGCGAAATGTGAGTGTAGGATTAGATACACCTCTACCTAACAGTGGCGCAGGGTGAAAATAGTGTCAGGGTAAGCCGTAGAAAAAAAAGGAAAACTATTTTTTTTGCTTCCGTTAACTTTTTTCCCCGTGTTAATTTTGCCCTCATTTTCTTTATCAGCAACACCAAAAACCACGGAAACGACACCCATGATTAAAAATCCAAAAACTTTCGTCGGCGCCATTTTTGATTTCATCTTCATTCATCAAAAGTAAGATCAGAAATGCAGAAGAGAAAAAAAAAACAGAAATCTACAAAATAAAAAAATCTAGTTGGTATCAAATACGATATCGACAATTACTCATTCTATCTCGTTCTACTATACATTATTTATTTATTTATTTTATTGATTTATTTAAACAACACATACAATTATTATTATAGGTTTAGGTACCTAATACAATAGAGCAGTTACCTACATTTAAAGTTAAATTATTTATGTTTTGAATAAATTAATTAATTTGACAAACTAAAGTAATTGCACAAAATGCGGCCCGTGTGAATTCGCTCAGTGTACAATTGGAGCAATCAATCTGTTGTGACACCATATTGAGTGCACGCATCGCGCGCGTCAGCGGCGCGTGCTGCAGCAAGTTGGTGCGAGCGGGCGGCACCCACAGGAGCGGCGGCTGCCATACTTTCTTTTTCTGCTCCTGCCGTAAGTCCATAATCTTCGGCTTACCTAGGTCCCTACAAAACGGTAAGTACTGCCAGCCGCGAAGTCACGTGTGCTATTAACTTGTGTACGGCCTATACTATTAACTTGCACTGCTGCAAAAGGTCTCTCCTGCTGCTGTTATTCGTGAACGAATGAACAACTACAATGCAACACTTCATCCCCCCTTTTACCCCTTTGTGGGTTTAAATAAAAAAAACCAACGACTTACTAACTTTGATACTTTTTGGTGACTCAAAAAATAAAAACTTTATTTAAAACCAAAATGTTGCTCTTTTTTCACCCCTCAAGGGTTGAAATTCTAATAAAGCCGTTGCGTTAGCTTCCAATCATAAGCCCAGATAACAAATTTTGTACTTTTTACGTCGAAAATTAAGGATTTTTCATATAAAATTTCATCCCCTTTATAAGCCTTCGGGGTGGATTTATCAAAAACGCTGAAACACTCATAAATTAATTTTCAATCGTCAGCCTAAACACAAAATAAGAAGATCCTAACATTAAAACTGACCGACTTTCATATAAGCTTCCATCCCCTATTTTATCCCCTTGGGGGTAGAATTGATCAAAATCCTTTCTTAGCGGATGCCTACGTCATAACATCTACCTGCATGCCAAATTTCAGCCCGATCCGTCCAGTGGTTCGGGCTGTGCGTTGATAGATCACTATGTCAGTCAGTCAGTCAGTCAGTCACCTTTGAATTAGATAATAATAATGTTGATATTTAGATAATAATTGGTGCATTAAATCAAACCACATTGGTTTCATAATTTACACGTAAAAGGGCTACGTAGAGACACACAGACACAGACGAAAATTTAAGAAATTGTAGAAAATGGGTTCTGTGTCCTTTAACAGTTTAAGCGCCATGTTTACAAATTTATTATTTGAAATAAATGATTCCCAAAAAAATATGTATAAAACAATGATTTGGAAATATGTAAGCTTTAAAAAAAAACAAAATACTTTGTTACAAAAAGTGAAAACCGGGGGGTTTTTGAACGTGCGAACCAAAGTTATTATCGGAAATCTTATAGCATTACACAAAATCAAAAAGTGTTTTATGCCTGTACTAAGGCTTGATCTTGTGACTCCCTGCTCGACAGGCGGTTGCCGTCACCGACGGGCTATTCGGTCTCGTGACAATTTGTCTAAAATAGTTATTCTATTACAATGCATGTTATGACAGTTGTCAGTTGTCAAACAGTTGAAAACTGTAGACAAAATGCAATATTGCTCACCCCCGTAAGTAATAAGCGTGATAATATATAGCCTATGTCCTTCCCCAGGTTGAAATACATCTCCTTGCCAAATTTCATTACGATCCGATCAGCCGTTTTGTCGTGAAAAGGTAGCAGACAGACAGACAAACAGAGTTACTTTCGCATTTATATAATGGTATGGATTTTATACAAAAACTATTTACTTAGGTATTTATTTTGAAATGGGTTCATGCTCATTATTTATTTTTTATAAAGATTTAAATATAAGTTAATAACCCATCATAACTATTTATGAGATTGTGTAATATTTTTTCGGTGTTGGAAGGTGGAAAAAAAAGTGCTGACAGATAACAAAAATTGTTTTATTCGTTTCATTTATTCATATAATTAACAACTTTAATAAGATTTGTAACGTCACATTCCTACCTAGATATAAGAAGTTCTCTTGTTACCGTTCATAAGATTTTTTTGTGTATCTGGATACCCACTTTTAAGTCATTTTTTATTAACATAACAAGGATATTCTAATAACACAAATATAATTGTTGATACCCACTTCTATCTATCGGTATTCAACAGAGCTTACTGAAAACTAACACATAATTTATACTTCGTGAATATGTTTTTTATGTGACGTCACAATAAATGTAACTCATATTGAGGTTATAGTTTAAGTGTTCATTTTCCTGAAGAAAAGAAGATTGAAACTAAACCTCAATTTAGGAATTATTAATATCGCTAAATATTTTGTAACACGTCTAATTAAAACTAGAACATTAGGGATTAATATTTTGTATAACCCCCATTATTTTTAATGTAGTCAAGTAGACGTATGCGGCTTAAAGTCACCCAAAGGGCAATGGAGAGGGCTATGCTCGGAGTTTACTTGCGTGATCGCATCAGAAATGAAGACATCCGCAAGAGAACCAAGGTCACCGACGTAGCCCGAAGAATTGCTAAACTTAAGTGGCAGTGGGCAGGGCACATTGCTCGCAGAACGGATGGCCGATGGGGTCGAAAAGTTCTGGAGTGGCGACCGCGAACCGGAACAAAATGGAAGTAATCCAGTGAAAGTCTAAATATTCCCGTGCGAAATGTAATCGTTCTTCTTTATGTCTTTCTGTCAAGAAGGGCATTTTAGCTGATCTTCTGTGATGCAAGCCTTCAGCGTGGAGGGCACGGCGAACAGTTTGCGGTGACTCCGAGTGTGTCGTAGGTGTGAAACCATTGGTTTCATACTCGCCCACGATATGTTGTCGCTGCGCTTCGCTAATAAGCGACGACCTTCCACTTCGCTGTCTACTTGCAAGGCTCCCTTCTTCCTCATTCCTTTTGATCCAGAGACTTACTGCATTTCTCTAAACAAAAAAAATGATGTTAGGCAGCTGTAATAAATACTAAAGTGACTTCATTCACTCTGCATTTATAAATCCAATAATAAACACTAATTATTTATCTTGCATGATAGATTGTAAAAAAAAAAAATAACGAATTAAGTAAACCACAGGTCACCAAATAAATGAACAATTTATAATACCCATTCGTTTTTAAATTTTTAATGTTTAAGTTACAATTCATAAATAATTATAATACTCACATTTAGTCCTATAAGGCCACTTTTATGAAGCGCGGATAATTCGCGATAATAGTCGCCCTCGCCTTAATATTAATATTTGCCCGCATTTTAAGAATCACACCAACAACAATACCGCTATCTATTAAACCACACGTCACTGACCATCAAATACCACATTATATAGTGTATTCTGTATGACTACAACCAAACGACAAAGTTCATTCCGATCAAGTTAAAATATTCATAAAACTCATGTCTACCTCACAGAAATCTAACAAAATTCTTGACTTATTTTTCTATCTACCTCCCTAACTTTACGAAATGTGTGAACAAAGCAAACAAGTTAAATAATATAATATTTCTGTAGAGTAAAAACTTACAAAAAGACTAAAAGTAACTGTGCGGGATTTGAACTCACGGCTTACTGATTCGCTCTTAATTCTGGACGGGCCCAACCGCTAGGCCATCATGTCTTAGATATTGGCATTGAAATTATGAACTACAACTAGTTGCTGACAATATCTATTTTGTTGAAAGTAGAAGGTCGTAAGTCAAACTAAACGTCAAGCTATTGCTTTGTGAGATTGCTTATCGACTTTTGGTCGGCACTGTACAGCAGTCTCTGATTTACAAGTTGTAGGATGTTCTGATATTTTAAAAAACTGACCAAAAATACTGCCCTACGTTTCCCCTTTTTCTTGGTAAACTTCTTAAATGGCAAGACCAATTTATCTTGACGCACTTTGTGTGCTAATAATATTAAAATTTGCAATAGTTATGAAAAACCAAAGTGGTTTGTCTGTGTACCTATTCACTTATCTTGCTGGTTTCACATGAATTAAATATGATTCAATCAATAGATGTAAGATGAAGATGAAAATGATGATGTAGATGTAATCTTTTTACTTACATAGAGTAGAAAGATTTTTAAATCCTTAGGTACCTACTTTAAATTAAAAGTAGATAATACAATAATTACATTAGTATTGTATCTGTGTGAACCAAAGGCACGTCGCAGATATTTTTTTTCACTTTCTGGCATTCTCTCTCATCTCCAAATAAAAATCATTTTATCAATCATAAAATGTAAAATTAGCGGGCAAACCCGCGCGCTAGCGCAAACTTGCTATAAACACAATTTTGATTCGCAAGATGTCAAGACAATTATAACGCATGGGCTGACTGGCTGGACAGCGCCATCTATAAATAATAAATGTTTACCGAACGTAAACTCGTATTACAACAGTTACGAACTTTTTCTCGTGGTTCTAAATATTTCTGTCAGATGGCGCGATTCAGTTCACTCACACATGTAAAGATTTTTCGTTTTTTATTGGGTCAAATTCTCCTAGAAATACTGTTTTTTTATAAAATTTGGGCGATTTGCGACCATAATACATTATAAAGTACCATTATACTTGCTTTTATTCTGCAGAAACCGTTTATTTACGGAGATTACAGAGCTTGGAAAATGTATGGCGAGGTCTGTCTAGGCAATCACCTTAACCGGAATACTGAGAAATTCGAAAATGAAAACGAGTCAACAATAACCTCAAAACGAGCAATATTATATATATGTCACCGTAAAATTGTCAAATACGTTATATTGTAATATCTCTAGTGATATTGTAAAGTCTCGAATTATTGTCAAATGAACATACTGCTTACAACAAAACGCATTATTTTTCGTGAAATGCATGCGATGGTAGTCAACTTACGCGGTGTGGAGGGAAGGAGGGCTCCCCCTTGCCCAGTGGCACAACTCTTATGAAAAGATAATGCACCATTCCTGAGAAATACCGATTAATATAACATAACCTTAAAACACTTTATATTCCCCCTAAAAAGCGTAGTCGACGGAACCTAACTAACCTAACGGGGGGGTGCCCCAAGTCCCGATTATGGGGGCAGAGATACTTCCGTATGTTCAGTTGACAATAAATAATTCGAGACATTACAATATCGCGAGAAAAAACACGTTATATTGTAATATAACGTGTTTGACAATTTTACGGTGACATATATACGAGTATGTTTAACCGATACTTTAAGAGGGCTATCACAATTTTTCGCGTACTTATTTGAGTGTCACTCTAATACAAGAAAACATGTGATTTTTATTTAGAACCTATAGGTTTAACCGATACTTTAAGAACCCTATCACAATTTTACTCGTATTCAAGTGTCACTATAATACAAGAAAAATTGAGATTTTTATTTAGAACACACTCCCGAGAGAAATAATCAAGCTTTCTCGGACTATTATATTCGCCATATCTAAACCATAATCACACATCAAAACTGAGAATTTAGATGTATGATTAAAAAGATTAGATAAGGCTCCAAAATGAAGGATTTAGGGTTATTAATTGAGGGTCTCATCCAGACACAAGTTGGTGCACGTCTGTAATATTACAATGCACAATTGACACAACGGCTCAGAGGAGTATGCGCTGTACTTGCAGATGCTATTTTCATGAAATATGTTTTAGGGTTCCTAGTTGACTACGGAACCCTAAAAACATATTTCATGAAAATGGCATATAGTTAGTGGCTTATAGTTTCGCCATGTCTGTCTGTCCGTCTCTGTGACCGTTAGCACTAGAATGCTGAAAGGTACCAATATGAGTATCAATCACGCCGACAAAGTGGTAAAATAAAAATTGAAAAAAATGTTTTATTAGGGTACCCCGCCTCCCCTATTCTTCTACTTTCCATAAGTGGGAAGTGATTTTTTTTTATTTCAACCCTAGCGAGTGATATATTGTTGTAAAGATATTTAAAAATGAACAGGGGTTTACTAAAATCATTTTTGATAATGTAAAAACAAAGTGTCCCCCCGCCCTCTAACTTTTGAACCATAAGTTTAGAAAATATGAAAAAAATCTGAAAAGTAGAACTTTTTAAGGACTTTCTAGGAAAATCATTTTGAACTTGGTTGGAAACAACAGTTTTTGTACAAAAAGTTGTACAAAATTATTTCTGGACTAAGTTTGTAGGGTATCAAGACAGTTGCGCGAAAGACATTTGCGCGAAAGACACTTGCGCGAACCCTTTTGAGCGAAAAGACAAATGCGCGAATGGACTTTTGCGCGATTGGACATTTGCGCGAACAGACATTTGCGCGCCAGGACACATGCGCGAATGGACTTTTGCGCGATTGGACTTTTGCGCGAACGGACTATTGCGCGAAAGGACAATTGCGCGAGTGGAAACTTGCGCGAGTGGACATTTGCGCGACTTAATGGCCACAGAGGTTTACTCTGTGGAGTAAACATAACATAACGCCTCATACTTGACGGGGTTTTTTTTAAATTCTTTCATCATGGGTGTCAATTTCATGGTTTTTGGGGTCGCTGATTATGAAAATGGGGTCGAATGGAAAATCAAAGATGGTGCCCCTGTTTTTTATGGTTTTTCGGTCATGGGTGTCAATACGAGGTGAGGTCGGGAATTGAATGGGTGGGTTAAGCAACACTTGGTGAGGTCGGGAAAAGGATGGGGTGTTAAGCAACACTTGGTGAGGTCGGGAATAAGATGGGTGGGTTAAGCAACACTTTGTGAGGTCAGGAAAAGGATGGGTGGGGCCAAGCAATATTTGGTGAGGTCGGGAAATGAATGGGTGAGTTAAGCAACACTAGGTGAGGTCGGGAAAAGAATGGGTGGGTTAAGCAACACTTGGTGAGGTCGGGAAAAGAATGGGTGGGTTAAGCAACACATGGTGAGGCCGGGAAAATGATGTGTGAGGTTAAGCAACATTTGGTGTGGTCGGAAAAAGGATGGGATGGGTGGGGTTAAGCAACATTTGGTGTGGTCGGAAAAACGATGGGTGGGGTTAAGCAACATTTGATGAGGTCGGGAAAAGGATGGGTGGGTTAAGCAACACTTGGTGAGGTCAGGAAAAGGATGGGTGGGGTTAAGTAACATTTGTTGAGGTCGGGAAAAGGATGGGTGGGGTTAAGCAACACTTGGTGAGGTCAGGAAAAGGATGGGTGGGGCTAAGCAACACTAGTTGAAGTTGGGAAAAGGATGTGTTGGTTAAGTAACACTTGGAGAGGCCGGGAAAAGGATGGGTTAGGTTAAGCAACATTTGGTGAGGTCGAAACAAAGATGGGTGGGTTTAAGCAACACACATAGTGAGGTCAAGAAAAGGATGGGTGGGTTAAGCAACACTTGGTGAGGTCGAGTAAAGGATGGGTGGGTTTAAGCAACACGAGGTGAGGTCGGGAATAGGATGGGTGGGTTAAGCAACACTTGGTGAGGTCGGGAAAAGGATGGGGGGGTTAAGCAACACGTGGTGAGGTCGGGAATAAGATGGGTGGGTTTAGCAACACTTCGTGAGGTCAGGAAAAGGATGGGTGGGGCCAAGCAATATTTGGTGAGGTCGGGAAAAGAATGGGTGAGTTAAGCAACAATAGGTGAGGTCGGGAAAAGGATGGGTGGGTTAAGCAACACTTGGTGAGGTCGGGTTAACGATGGGTGGGTTTAAGCAACACGAGGTGAGGTCGGGAATAGGATGGGTGGGTTAAGCAACACTTGGTGAGGTCGGGAAAAGGATGGGGGGGTTAAGCAACACGTGGTGAGGTCAGAAAAAGGATGGGTGGGGCCAAGCAATATTTGGTGAGGTCGGGAAAAGAATGGGTGAGTTAAGCAACACTAGGTGAGGTCGGGAAAAGGATCGGTGGGTTAAGCAACACTTGGTGAGGTCGGGAAAAGAATGGGTGGGTTAAGCAACACATGGTGAGGTCGGGAAAATGATGGGTGAGGTTAAGCAACATTTGGTGTGGTCGAAAAAAGAATGGGTGGGTTAAGCAACACTTGGGGATGTCGGGAAAAGGATGGGTTGGTTAAGCAACATTTGGTGACGTCGGGAAAAGGATGGGTGGGTTAAGCAACACTTGGAGAGGTCAGGAAAAGGATGGGTGGGGTTAAATAACATTTGTTGAGGTCGGGAAAAGGATGGGTGGGGCTAAGCAATACTAGTTGAAGTTGGGAAAAGGATGGGTTGGTTAAGTAACACTTGGAGAGGTCGGGAAAAGGATGGGTTAGATTAAGCAACATTTGGTGAGGTCGAAACAAGGATGTTTGGGGTTAAGCAACACACATAGTGAGGTCAAGAAAAGGATGGGAAAAAAATTTAGTGTAACATTTTTTCGTTACACGTCACATTTTTCCGTTACGTGCCATCTTTTTCAATAATAATCTTTGTAGTTATAAGCTAAAATGAAATAATTGTAGAAATGGTATTTATGTCTATGATAATAAAAGCCTTTTATTAAATTAGCAACACCAAAAACCATGAAAACGACACCCATGAAATAAATCGACAAAAAAAACATGGGCGCCATCTTGAATTTTCTTTTTGACCCCATTTTCGTAATCAGCGACCCCAAAAACCATGAAAACGACACCCATGACAGAAAAACCATAAAAAACATGGGCGCTATCTTGAATTTTCTTTTTGACCCCATTTTCGTAATTAGCAACCCCAAAAACCATGAAAAGGACACCCATGAAGAAAAACCAAAAAAAAAAATTGCATCATTTTGGTTTTTCTTTTTGACCCCATTTTCGTAATCAACGACCTCAAAAACTATGAAAATGACACCCATGATCAAAGTATAAAAAAGAAGTGAAACTTCTTTATGACGTTATTTTTCAAAAAAGAATTTACTATATGCAACTTTACAGAAAAAGGTTAAATAAAGTTAAATTAGATAAAGTTGATTAAAAGGCTTTTATTATCATAGACATAAATACAAATTCTACAATTATTTCATTTTAGCTTATTACTACAAAGATTATTATTGAAAAAGATGGCGTGTAACGGAAAAATGTGACGCGTAACGGAAAAATGTGACGCGTAACGAAAAAATGTTACACTACATTTTTTCCCCATCCTTTTCTTGACCTCACTATGTGTGTTGCTTAACCCCACACATCCTTGTTTCGACCTCACCAAATGTTGCTTAATCTAACCCATCCTTTTCCCGACCTCTCCAAGTGTTATTTAACCAACCAATCCTTTTCCCAACTTCAACTAGTGTTGCTTAGCCCCACCCATCCTTTTCCCGACCTCAACAAATGTTATTTAACCCCACCCATCCTTTTCCTGACCTCTCCAAGTGTTGCTTAACCCACCCATCCTTTTCTTGACCTCACTATGTGTGTTGCTTAACCCCACCCATCCTTTTCCCGACCTCACCAAATGTTGCTTAACCTCACCCATCATTTTCCCGACCTCACCATGTGTTGTTTAACCCACCCATTCTTTTCCCGACCTCACCAAGTGTTGCTTAACCCACCCATCCTTTTCCCGACCTCACCTAGTGTTGCTTAACTCACCCATTCTTTTCTCGACCTCACCAAATATTGCTTCGCACCACCCATCCTTTTCCCGACCTCACCAAGTGTTGCTTAACCCACCCATCCTATTCCCGACCTAACCTCGTGTTGCGATAACCCACCCATCCTTTACCCGACCTCACCAAGTGTTGCTTAACCCACCCATCCTTGTCCAGTCCTCACCTCGTGTTGCTTAAACCCACCCATCCTTTACTCGACCTCACCAAGTGTTGCTTAACCCACCCATCCTTTTCTTGACCTCACTATGTGTGTTGCTTAAACCCACCCATCCTTTTTTCGACCTCACCAAATGTTGGTTAACCTAATCCATCCGTTTCCCAACTTCAACTAGTGTTGCTTAGCCCCATCCATCCTTTTCCCGACCTCAACAAATGTTACTTAACCCCACCCATCCTTTTCCTGACCTCACTATGTGTGTAGCTAAAACCCACCCATCCTTGTTTCGACCTCACCAAATGTTGCTTAACCTAACCCATCCTTTTCCCGACCTCTCCAAGTGTTACTTAACCAACCCATCCTTTTCCCAACTTCAACTAGTGTTGCTTAGCCCCACCCATCCTTTTCCCGACCTCAACAAATGTTACTTAACCCCACCCATCCTTTTCCTGACCTGACCAAGTGTTGCTTAACCCACCCATCCTTGTCCAGTCCTCACCTCGTGTTGCTTAAACCCACCCATCCTTTACTCGACCTCACCAAGTGTTGCTTAACCCACCCATCCTTTTCCCGACCTCACAAAGTGTTGCTTAGCCCACTCATTCTTTTCCCGACCTCACCAAGTGTTGCTTAACCCACCCATCCTTTTCCCGACCTCACAAAGTGTTGCTTAGCCCACCCATTCTTTTCCCGACCTCACCAAGTGTTGCTTAACCCACCCATCCTTTTCCCGACCTCACAAAGTGTTGCGTAACCCACCCACCTTATTCCCGACCTCACCAAGTGTTGCTTAACCCCACCCATCCTTTACCCGACCTCACCAAGTGTTGCTTAACCCACCTATCCTTTTCCAGTCCTCACCTCGTGTTGCTTAAACCCACCCATCCTTTACTCGACCTCACCAAGTGTTGCTTAACCCACCCATCCTTTTCTTGACCTCACTATGTGTGTTGCTTAAACCCACCCATCCTTTTCCCAACTTCAACTAGTGTTGCTTAGCCCCACCCATCCTTTTCCCGACCTCAACAAATGTAACTTAACCCAACCCATCCTTTTCCTGACCTCACTATGTGTGTAGCTTAAACCCACCCATCCTTGTTTCGACCTCACCAAATGTTGCTTAACCTAACCCATCCTTTTCCCGACCTCTCCAAGTGTTACTTAACCAACCCATCCTTTTCCCGACCTCAACAAATGTTACTTAACCCCACCCATCCTTTTCCTGACCTGACCAAGTGTTGCTTAACCCACCCATCCTTTTCCCGACCTCAACAAATGTTACTTAACCCCACCCATCCTTTTCCTGACCTCACCAAGTGTTGCTTAACCCACCCATCCTTTACCCGACCTCACCAAGTGTTGCTTAACCCACCCATCCTTGTCCAGTCCTCACCTCGTGTTGCTTAAACCCACCCATCCTTTACTCGACCTCACCAAGTGTTGCTTAACCCACCCATCCTTTTCCCGACCTCACAAAGTGTTGCTTAGCCCACCCATTCTTTTCCCGACCTCACCAAGTGTTGCTTAACCCACCCATCCTTTTCCCGACCTCACAAAGTGTTGCTTAACCCACCCATATTATTCCCGACCTCACCAAGTGTTGCTTAACCCCCCCATCCTTTTCCCGACCTCACCAAGTGTTGCTTAACCCCACCCATCCTTTTCCCGACCTCACCAAGTGTTGCTTAACCCACCCATCCTTGTCCAGTCCGCACCTCGTGTTGCTTAAACCCACCCATCCTTTACTCGACCTCACCAAGTGTTGCTTAACCCACCCATCCTTTTCCCGACCTCACAAAGTGTTGCTTAGCCCACCCATTCTTTTCCCGACCTCACCAAGTGTTGCTTAACCCACCCATCCTTTTCCCGACCTCACAAAGTGTTGCTTAACCCACCCATCTTATTCCCGACCTCACCAAGTGTTGCTTAACCCCACCCATCCTTTACCCGACCTCACCAAGTGTTGCTTAACCCACCCATCCTTTTCCAGTCCTCACCTCGTGTTGCTTAAACCCACCCATCCTTTACTCGACCTCACCAAGTGTTGCTTAACCCACCCATCCTTTTCTTGACCTCACTATGTGTGTTGCTTAAACCCACCCATCCTTGTTTCGACCTCACCAAATGTTGCTTAACCTAACCCATCCTTTTCCCGACCTCTCCAAGTGTTACTTAACCAACCCATCCTTTTCCCAGCTTCAATTAGTGTTGCTTAGCCCCACCCATCCTTTTCCCGACCTCAACAAATATTACTTAACCCCACCCATCCTTTTCCTGACATCTCAAAGTGTTGCTTAACCCACCCATCCTTTTCCCGACCTCCCCAAGACTTAAATGCAAATTCTACAATTATTTCATTTTAGCTTATTACTACAAAGATTATTATTGAAAAAGATGGCGCGTAACGGAAAAATGTGACGCGTAACGAAAAAATGTTACACTAAATTTATTTCCAACCCCGATAAAGAAGTTTCACTTCAAAAACCCCGTTCAAGTATTGTGATGTTATGTTTACTCCACAGAGTAAACCTCTGTGGCCATTAAGTCGCGCAAATGTCCTCTCGCGCAAGTTTCCACTCGCGCAATTG
This sequence comes from Xestia c-nigrum, assembly GCA_916618015.1. Classification (NCBI taxonomy): domain Eukaryota; kingdom Metazoa; phylum Arthropoda; class Insecta; order Lepidoptera; family Noctuidae; genus Xestia; species Xestia c-nigrum. Next base: position 1,656,302 of record OU745245.1, on the reverse strand, counting down.
TCCTTTTGCGCTAAAGTCCGTTCGCGCAAAAGTCCAATCGCGCAAAAGTCCATTCGCGCATGTGTCCTGGCGCGCAAATGTCTGTTCGCGCAAATGTCCAATCGCGCAAAAGTCCGTTGGCGCATTTGTCTTTTCGCGCAAACGGGTTCGCGCAAGTGTCTTTCGCGCAAATGTCTTTCGCGCAAAAGTCCCAGATCCAGTTTGTAGTATAATCACTTTTTACCCACCTTTAAACTCATAAGTGGGAACACTTATTATGACGGACGGGAAGCTACGGAACCCTATACTGAGCGTGGCCCGACACGCTCTTGGCCGGTTTTTTGTAAATGACAACACTTAGGAAAATCGAAATAATCAGAAAAAGTAATTGTCAAAATAATAAACTTTGTCAAAAAATAAAAAGACGGATTTACAACGTTCCGTGCCGTTGATTGTTAAACCCATCTATGAGATTTTAGCGTAAACCTTTAAAAAAAAGCTCACACTTTAATGATATTTCTTTTTATATTCCAATTCTATTTCAATTAAAATTAAAGCAGATATTATTTTTTTTGTCTCGTTTTGCACTTATAGTTTAACTTTTCCGGATAAAAAAAAGCTTTACGAAGACTGTTTTGTTATATAGGATAGGAGGAGTGTGTTTGTATAAAGTCGAAAACTCTCATATACCTGTAGTTTAATTTACTCTTGGCTCTTCATATTTTACAAAAGTTTTGAGGTAACAAACACTATCGAAATCAGGGTGTATTTTACACATCTGCGTACCCCCTCAGAGCATACAGGCGTGATGTTACGTCATGATATAGTATAAACAATAAACCTACAAGCGATTGCAGCAATCACTGCAGATTTGCTGTGTATTTTTGAAGAGTTCCGTTGTTTATCTCCGAAGATCAGCATCAGGTCTGCAGCAAATTAAAATGGGACGACATGGGAAGCACCAGCTTTCAAACAAAAAAAGAACCATCAAAATCGGTTCACCCAGTCAAAAGTTCGGAGGTAACAAACACAAAAAAAAAAATACAGATGAATTGAGAACCTTATCTTTATGGAAGTCGGTTGAAAACACGGCAAATTCTTCTAATGGAAACAATTAAGTATACTTTTTCACTACAGCTATCAACACCAAGCAGCCCCAGATTTCTCAACTAAATAATAGAAACAGAACTAAGTAAATACAGCGTACATTTTATTTATATTTGTTGTTCTTTAATTTCCTTCGCAGCAAGCTAAAATCAACAAAACAGCAACGCTTCATATTGCATCAATATTTCATAATGCACCAAGAAACGAATCACAATACTAAAGATGAAGGAAATTAAATCAGTTGAAGACAACTCCGAGAAAATGGTTATTGTGAAGCACAGAATACTAGGAAGAACATTTTGTTGAAACAACATTTTTTTCCCAGAAACCAACGCGTGTGGTGGCAACGCGTGCAAATGGCACGTGTCATCGCGATATCACAATATGATTTTATTTTTAAATATTTTATTCAAATTGTCAGCATTCCTTAATTGTAAATTAATGTCCCATGCAATAAATAAAAAGTATTTTATAATAAAAAGAATTTTTTTATAAATAGCAAGCTATTGCATGTTAAAATGTGTTATGTGCTATTGCATGCAATAGCAAGCTATTAAGTGTGTACATGGATGTGTACATGTTTTCTCAAATAAATATCTAAGTAAAAATAATCTTATCCCCTAGAACACTATCTTGAAACCACAAGGAAAACCCGGGCTACTTAATATCGATATTATTTTTTCAATACACTTTCCTCGAAAACTGGTTCTTTTGGCACTAAGATTAGGTTTAAAAATGCAGTGTATTTCACACACGTGCGTTTTTCATGTTATATCCACACATGTGCAGAAAGCAAAATTGCCATAGTAACTATATCTATACTTAGTCCAAACTGCATAATTAAAAAAAAAAATTTTGTATATTCAAATTGTGTTTATAAATCCAATATCATGGATAAACATGATTCTTTAAAACTAAGATTTTCTTTTATAAAAAAATTAACATCTATTTGTGTTCTAAATTCAAAAATATATTATTTTAAATTACTATTTTTATATTAGGCTGTATAACAGCTTCATACCTTTTCTTCTAATTTAACCTGACGAAAGCAAAGCGCGGAAAAAAATAATTAAATCATATTCTCGTAATAGTTCATGACACAATTAATATTTTACATTATTTTATTTTATTTCTTCAAAAGTGTATTGAAAAAAGCGTTTGATACATATGGACATTTGTTGTTGCAGTTCTTGGCTCAAAAACACCCTCGCCTACGGCTCGTGTGTTAATACCGCCTTGAACTACAATAACGAACTTTCTCCACTTGTATCAAAATGTAGTATTCCTACAGAGGTCGGTGGATAATGACAAGCCCTCGAGTTGCAGGTGCAGCCACATGACGCCTTTTTTTCTTCCCCTGAATACATCAAATGAGTCCTCCCGCTATGAGCGGAGCGGAAGGGAGTGTCAGACTTGTACTGACTAAAACCCACTCATGTTCCTCCTTAGCCCTTTGTGTTCCAAGGCCGCGGTATCTCTTTTGAACCGTCCCGCAGCCTCGGCAGGCACAAGGTGTACCATCCATAGGTACTCCTCTACCTACCCTCGGGGGCAAGCGTGATGTTATGTTGATAACATTTTCATCCTGGCACCATAACCGAATCCACATGAGCAGGTTTAACAATTTTACAAGCACAGAGCGCTCGTAAAAGCGGTAGATGCGTAATAAAGTCAATTTATGAAAAATACACCCGACTTTATTATTCAAGTATTTTATAGCGGTCTACGGCGAATCTATTTATACACAGATTATTAAAATAAGCACTACCCTTCGTACCTATGCTTAAAATAAAAAGGCCTTGTCGCTGAAAGAGCTTTAAATATTTAAGCACAGGTGCTTGCTAGACTATGAATAGGCTTATGTACCTTCCCAGGGTGCTATTACTGACTCCTGAGTGTAAACCTTCTGAATTAATAAATAGGGGCTTATAATTTTCCTACCAATTTTATTATACGTGCCATTTTACATACATATAAGTATCAGACCATGATCATCATAGCTAATCATTAAACCGTGTTCAAGAGCTTTACAAAATGTTGGTGTCGACTCTGTTGTGCACAAACTAAACTCAATTTAGGCTATTGCTATCATTTACTAAAAGGCAGTTCGCGAAATGGTATGTGGTATGTAAATGTATGATAAATGTAAATAATGTTTTTTGAATAATAAAAAAATAATAAAAAAATTAAAAAATTATGGACGGCTATAGCTATGAACTTCATTATTAAATTTGACAGCTCTAAATGACATCTGTCTTTTTCTCGTTTTATTATAGAGAAAAAAGATAGCAATGTTTAGTTTTTGCACAACAGAATCGACACCATTGTCACTTTATTGCTCTTGAACACAGTTTAAAAGTGCGGATTGCATTCAGTTTCAATGGTGATATTCGCTCTTAGAATAATTTCCAAACAGATAACGACACCCGAGATCCAACAAAAAGAAAACAATACACTAATAATCACTTCACATTTCACAAAATACCAGCGAGCAGTGAGTGACCACTGTAAAGAGCTTTCGACCAAAACACATAAAGTGGACGGCGACCAAATAAATCTAAAGACCACAATCTATTTTACCAGCGACCACACAGCATGAAACCCTGAACACATTCCGTTTTTAATTAACCCTTTAAAATAATTAAAACCCTGTAATTAAAACGTGAAAGGCCATGAAATCGTATAAAAACGTATTTTTGTTTCGAATCATTTAACTTAGAGTGCTGTGCTGTAAAATAAAAGGATGTCCGTGTGGGATTTAATTAAATAGTTTAATTACATTTTAGAGTGGCCACCTAGCCGGAGTCGCATCTCGACTGGCTCTTGTCCAAGATATTAGATGTAGCGACTTATTGTTTAGCTACGATGAGGATTAATTGCTATAGTTTGTTCCGACTGTTCTTCCCAGCTAAAATAGCCATAAGCCAACGGGAGCAGTCGATCATTTCAAGAATTCATTAGGTCAACTGTGTGGGATCAGTTTACTGAAGATCCATCAGAAGTGGAAGTGTTGTTGTAGGTACATATGTCTGGACTGCTCTAGAAGTATACGTTCTGATCATCATCATCATTTCAGCCGAAAGACGTACACTGGTGAACATAGGCCTCCGCCAAGTGTCGCCACATTGATCGCTCCCGTGCGACTCGCATCCAACGGATTCCCGCAACCTTCACCAGGTCATTTGTCCAGCTAGTGGGAAGCCTTCCAAAGCAACGTTTTCCGGTTCGCATTCCAGAACTTTTCGGCCCCATCGGTCATCCATTCTGCGAGCAACGTGCCCTGCTCACTGCCACTTAAGTTTGGCAATTCTTCGGGCTACATCTGTAACCTTGGTTCTCTTGCGGATGTCTTCATTTCTGTAGCATGACGATTATCAATCATGATTATTTATCCAGCTTGTTGATAGCATGCCAATGCTCATAGCTTGAACAAAGTCACAAACTAAATATAAGTCACCAAGTCACGACACTCACCACGCCGGCGCTGCTAGGTAGATCGCAATACATAATTAACAAAAAAAATACCTTCCTCACGATTGCGCGATCCCAGCATTACAGTTTAATTTTTTAAACCAAGTTTTGTCCTTACGGGATGCTAATTAACTTATGTTAATTGCGTTTTGATAATTTAACAGTCGTGCCTGTTAAATTATTCTCTGTAATTCGAAACCGCTGGGAGTTTTCATAATTGAATTTGAGAAACAACTGTTTTTCGTGGTGTTGTTCGTTCAACGGAAGGGGAGACGTGTTAAAAATTTAAGAAGATCTTCGTACTTCTTCCTTTATACTTTTTTTTGTTTGTTTTTATTCTTCGTTACCCAGTATTTGGATTGAGAAGACCAGTTGCATGATATTAGACTGGAAGCCAACCCCGACATAAATGATGTAGGAAGCTGATGCCCTTACACCTCAAGTGGAGTAGGGCACAACATCTAGACGCAGCGTATGCCTATGTAGGCCAAGGTTTGTCAAACAAACCAGGGCCGTCCACAAGCACGTTGACTTGGCAAGATTGTTAAAGTAATAGAAAACATCTGGATGTAGAACCAAAAATCTAGTGCAGTATGTAATACGCTGGATTTATGCGTTCACGAAATCCGTGGCAAGCCCCACTATATTTTGACACGGTGTAATATTACCTGAGCTCAGTATCATCACGCTGGCGTTTCGTTATCAGCAGTCTGAGCAGTGACAGTAATCTTATAATTAATTAAATCCCCCGTCGCTGTGCCTCATGAATAGTAATAAGCTCGCTTTGGACAGGATAGGGTGTCATTGGTAGCGAGGCCGGTTCCCACAACGTTCCGGCTGTATTTTTGGCAGATTTCGCTTATGGATAACAGTTTCTGCTAGTTGAAAGTGAAAATTCAGCCAGTGAACGGAGCTATAGAGAAAAACAATAAAGAACCTCACTTGTGTCGATTTAGAATCTAGACAAATTGCATAACAGTAAATTGATCAGCAAAATGATCCGCACGTGACCTTGACCGCGGTCAATGTGGCGACACTTGGAGGGAGGCCTATGTCCAGTAGTGGACGTCTTTCATCTCAAATGGTGATGATGATCAGTGTTTCACTGATCATCATCACCATTTGAGCTGAAGGACCCTTCAAACTGTTTCCAGTTTGAAGGATACTCGTAGCTTTTTGGTTTTTGTGCATCAAAAAGACAATTTTACATACTTCTGCCTGTGTATTGACGTTGTTTTACCATGTTTCTTTAATGTTTTTTGATAATACTTTCACTGTGACCACAGCCTCAATTCTTACACGACACACGCTGGCATGCCTAATGCTGTGTACGGAACTGGTAATATGAATTAATGTTAACATCTGCTTACTACAGCATAGTTCAAGAGGTAGCTCTAAAAAACTACCATGTTCTTGGTTCTTATATACTTGGTGCACGCACACGATGCGTTGTGGCGTAGGAACCACGCACCGGACTTGCAATCCGTGAGACGGCAGGGTGAAGTGTCAGCGTTGCGACGCGCGCTCAGTTTTACAAAAAAAAATGAATAACAGACTCCATTATTTACGTCTCAATGTTGCGGTGTGAAAAAGTTGCGGTGCGGCCAACACCGAGGTTTTTGTCACTCTTCATCTTCGTAACTAGAAGGTTCCTCGAGCAACCCATCTTGGATATAGAGACTTGCGTTTCTCGGAAGCATCGTTTTGCTATCGATTTTTTTTTTTCAAATTATTAGCGATCGAATGTTAACGATTTTGTAGCTACTTATAAAGGGGTGTAAAACACCTCTTCACAATGCCGAAAGGTACTTGTTCTCCCCATTATTGTGATCATTTTTTTGTTCTACATCATACCTGGGAATCCTCTAGTTGCGGAGATATGGGGGGTCAAAGTTACAATTTTTTGACATGTTTTTTTTAATTACAAGATTTTTTTGCAAAATTTTGAACAACGATCCCCATACAATCAAAAAAAAAAACGGCTTTGTGATGAGGTGGTTTACACCCTGTATATGTCGACACACGTCGGCCTAGGTTTAGTGCAGAACTTACGGAAAGAACAAATTACTTTAGGCATCGTATCATCGTTCAATTACCACGGCTGTATACAAATGGACCTTTCCATTTGTATACAGCCATTTTTTGGTGAAAATCTTTCGCTGATTTTATCACAATTTTGATCAACCAAATCAAACTTATTCATCATCTGCCTAGCCTTTTCCCAACTGTTGGGGTCGGCTTCCAGTCTAACCGGATGCAGCTGAATACCAGTATTTTACATGGGCCGACTGCCTATCTGACCTCCACTACCCAGTTAACACTGGGAGAAATACCACTTGGTAAAACTGGTGTGAGACTTTTTGTGCCACTGACTACCTGTAACGACTGTCTAAGATGGACAAATGACAGCCGGGACCAACAGGCACTGAGACACAGAGGCTTACTACCTATTCTTATTTAATTATGCCACCCTCGCTATCTTAAGTTACCAATTTGGGCAGCTAAATGTTTATTTGCTTATGAATTAAGTACACAAATACAGACAGGTTACACCTGTTTTTAATATTTCTGTGGGTTACACTTTACTGACACCTACATCAGAATCGTTTGGGTGATAGATAGGGGTACGTATCATAATCCCGAATTTTAAAAGACCGAATTTTAAAATACCGATGGACGAAATCCCGAAAATTAAAACGCCGAATGGTTGTTTGGTCGAAAGTTTAAAATCCCGAAAGTTCATTAGACCGAAAGTTTGAAATCCCGAAGTTCAAAATCCCGGAGTTTGAAATCCCGTAGTTCAAAGTCCCGTAGTTCAAAATCCCGAAAGTTCATTTGTCCGACAGTTTAAAATACCGAAGTTCAAAATCCCGAAAGTTTAAAATCCCGAAGTTCAAAATCCCGTAGTTCAGAATCCCGAAATAGTCACCGTTTCCGAGAAAAACGATTTGCAAGCATGCAGCAAACAGCAAGCATGCAGCAAGCCTGAAGCAAGCATGCAACCAGCAAGCATGCAGTATGCAAGCATGCACCATGCAGCAGGCATGGTTTCTGTCACGGCTCCGACGCTGCGGGGCTCCTGCGGTCACACGCGAGCTTATTGTCGCAGAGGGTTTTAACACTCACCACCGCAGCTTCGGCTTGCTGGCCGGCGGAAGCCGGCCAGCCTCAGCCGCGGCGGCAAGTGTTAAAGCCACCTGCTCCTCAGCTCGCGGCCCGCCTCGCCCCTCCGCGCCTACGCGGGCTTAAATAACACTCTCGGGGTAGGGCAGAAAAGACTACGTGGAGTCGGTTCTGCAGCGATTCATTTCTGTCACAAAATTTGTGCTTATAGGAAACCATAATTATTTATTTATTTCTTTTTTTTTTTTGGAATTCCACAATTAACATCTTTGTTTCAACGTTGTTTTATGACATAAAACGATAAATAATTAATTGTTTGTCAAATAATACGTTACTAAATAAAAGTTTTCGTCCATTCGAAATTTCGTCCATTCGGGATTTCATCCATCGGTATTTCAACCATCGGTATTTCGTTCATTCGGGATTCCGTCAATTCGGGATTTCATCCATCGGTATTACAACCATCGGTATTTCGTTCATTCGGGATTTCGTCAATTCGATATTTCGTCCATTAGGGATTTCGTCCTTTCGGCCATTTGAACATCGGTATTTTGTGTTTCGATATAACGACTATCGGCATTTAAAACTTTCGGTATTTTGTATTTCGATGTTTTGGACGTCGGTATTTCAATCATAGGTATTATGAACTTTCGGGATTTTGATACGTACCCATAGATAGTCATATAAAAGCTTTCTATACAATTTATGTAGGCGATCTGTGTCTACTAGAATATACATACAAGGAATAAAACTTAGTATATCTATGTAATAGTTATGATAACTCAGAAAATGTTCTGATATTCGTCTGTTAATCATGGTGAGAGGCTGTCGTATTTCCATGTTAGATATCATATGGTTTTATACATTTGGATTTGGGTTGGTATTTGAGGTCGGTCGGATTCTTCATAGTCACTAGTAGGTACCATTAACAGTTCCCTGATGGAACTACTGTTGTTTTTTATAAACACTAGTTCCATTTTGAAAAATAATGGAAATACGAGTAGGGTTGATTTTTTTATCACCAGTTCTATTTTGAAAGAATCTGTAAATAATGGAACTAGTGTTGATTTTTTTTTATTGCTAGTTTCACTAGTAAGATTAGTAAATCTTGATACGTCATGTAGGCTATTTTTTTCATTACACCCGAGCCGAATGCGAGGGACTCGAGAAGACTGAAGTGACAAATATCCACGTGTGTCAACCGGCATTTCTCACTAGTACGAGAAAGAAAAAAGTAGCTGAAAAGTGTTTTTTGTTTTTATTTGTTAGGAAAAAATAAGATTTAATTTACGGAAAGAGAAGTAAAGGTAAGACGTATATAATGGCTTACTACCAAGTAGTGGCGTAGCGTACCTTGGCGGGGCCCCCTATAAAAATTTGTTTGGGGCCCTTATAAAGATTTCTCACTACGGAAAAAAAATGTTTGCATATAATTAAGAGAATTAATATTTATTCACTATCTGTCACTTTTTCCAAAATTTTTACAAACAATTCAAATTAAATATCCCTACACTATCCTTGGATTTTTTCGGCAAACGAAAAGAAACTAAGAAACTGCTTTCTTTTTACTTTTGTCATTTGTGAAATAAAAAATATTTATTAATATTTAGTTACGCAGTTGTATAATTGATACGGCAGATACGGCGGTAGCTACGCCCCTGATACCAAGTGAATATTGCAGTAAAATTATAAAAGGGGACACAAGGAAAACATAACCTACCACAAAGCCTATTCCACAAAGCCCTGAAAAATACATAACCCACAGAGATGCACGAAATCCTAAAATACCAGAGAAATATCAAATGGTGCAGCTTATCGCAAATGTATTCCGAATTCAAAAGTTTGCATCTACGTGCCTCGTATATTTATAGGTTACAATTGAAATCGTTTGAGCGAAACTGTTCGGAACTTACTTTGACTTAAGTTTTATTCGTGCGGTATTCGGAATACATAATAGTTTTCTTGGATAACTATGGCAAGCCGTAATCTGTAAAAATAAACCAGTTTTTTTTTTGCAACCGAGGATTTATGTTCTTTTTGTTTTATGGTTCCTTACTCTCATATGGCCAGTCTTTTCTTGACATAGGAAAAAAAATCGGATGTATTCTAACTCACAGCTGACTTCACAGCTAACTGATACTTAAGAGCCCTCTTACAGTCCACTAGCGCCGCCAATCAAAAAAATGTCATAACTCGTAAATAGAAAGATGTTTTGAATGCACGATTTAGCTAAACAGCTATATTTCAAGTGTTGATAAGGTGTTATACAATTACGTTATTGCCTTTTCCACAGTAATAATAGAACATATTTTGTATTTTTGATTCTATTTACGAGTTATGACATTTTTTCGATTGGCGGCGCTAGTGGACTGTAAGAGGGCTCTTAATACATCCATATTTAATAATAATTAATATTAAATATAAAAAATAAAATAACACACATACAACAAACAACAAACATCCATAACAACAAACAACAACACCAATAACATCCATATTTAATTTTTTTTTTTTTTTTTTTAATTTTATAGTTTGATTTTTGTTGTAATTGTTATTAGATTGATTTTATTTTGTAAACTTTTACTGTCCTAATTAAATTTTGCAATGTAAAGTGATGGCCTGAAACACAGGTTTAAATAAACCTAGATCAGGTATGTCGCTACCTAACATTTGTATTTAACAATTTCGTTACCAGCAACGGCAACAACTGTTATATATATTGTAATTGTAGTTAATTATAAGCACTAATTATACAATTGTTAAAAATAACTCTACTGCACTTAAATGTATACTTTTGTAATACCTTCTTTTTAAAATAAATTATTCTTATTCTTATTCTTATATTATACATCCAAACTAGGGATGCCTCGATACGCCTTTTTGCCGATACGATACCGATACCGATACGCGTAAGTTTTGCGGGCAAAGGCGATTTCGAAAGTCTGTTTGAATAAGACCTTTTTTTTTTTTTTTTTAAGGATGGGAAATCATCAAATGACCCCCCCCACTCTGGGCGGAGCGGGAGGGAGTGTCAGACTTTTACTGACTAAAAACCATCCATGTTCCTTCCTCGCCTTTTACGTTCCGGGGCCGCGGTATCTCTTTCGAACAGGCCCGCAACCCCGGCAGGCTTCGGCCCTCTAAGAGAGGATCTCTCCCTCTCTCGTTCCGCCACCTCCTTCGCTAGCATCACTGCTTCGCAGAAGGAGGCGACGGCTTCCCATTCCGTCTCGCTCCGGACCATGGATTGAACCAGGGCCGGACGTGAGAGGTCGCCGCCGCCGATCGCCGCCACGAGGACACGGCGGAGCTCCGCCCACGCAGGGCAGACTTCCACCGTGTGCTCCACCGTGTCCTCCGGTCGATCCTCGCAGTGGAGACACCCGGGCGATTCCTCGTTTGAATAAGACCTGCGGTGGAAAATAGTATCTCAGTTGCGACAGAACTCATTTGGAAACTAAAGTACTTCTGCCCAATTTTTTTCAAGTTCGGATATAAGACGACATTTTTAAAGCGCAAAATTTGAAAAGTATCGTTGTATCTGCCATAACAATATCGCCGATACCGATATATTGGCAAATCCAAAGTATCGCCGATACATCGGTATCGGTATCGGATGCATCCCTAATCAAAACCAAAAAAGGACAAGTCGATCAAAGTTGCACTCACTCAGGAATAATACAATGTTTGTTCCTTTTGAGGAAAATCCTAGCGACGACGACCGCTTAAAATTCACCCCGTATATTCGCATTAAATCATAGTTACGGCACTAACCTCGTGTCGCGAATATTAATCTATTTTACTTAACCCGGGGTACCTATAACACATTAATTATAGTTAATCACAAAACCATCATTTGTTTTACTTGTTAGCTCGTTGTGGTTTATCACTGGATTTTGTTTTGTAAAAACATGAAAAAGAAAACCTATCGTCGTCAGTAAAGGAAAAGTAATACTTGGTGGGGACAGCGGGAATAAAATTATGAAACGATGGTTTTGATCTTTCCCTTTGGCCCCGCCAGAGTGACCATGGCAGGGGGGCCAACGGGAAAACACCGATCCTCTTGAGGGTTGGTAATCTTTATATTTTAGGAACCCATTTTTTGTGTATGTAGTAATACTGTACAGTAGTAATACCTAAACTGATTCTCCTTTCTTTGCAATTTAATTAGAGTCAGCAAACTATTTGAAAATTCTTTTGTACAATCAACATCAGACAGCTAAAAATCCAGACTGAAATCCAGCTGTACCTACCTAGGTATACTATCGCTTTGTATCTAGAATCTAGACGGTACCCGCTGTGAGCCGTCAAATATAATTTTATTTTCTTTGTGTAGTCCAAGAGCAGACATTCGCTTATTGTTATTATCCATCATAAGAATAAAGGGTTCTACACACTTGTTTGCTCACAACTCACACTTAAGCAAAAGAAAATATGTTATGCCAACATATTGTTTAAATTTGACAAACGCCTTCTCTCTGGTTCCTAAGAATGTTACCCAGTATATTTAGATTGGGATGTCCCCAAACAGTCCGATTAAATCAAGTTAAATTAAATTAATAATTTAAAAAATCCTAGACATCGAACAAGCCATTTGGTTTACAGTTTAACCCACAAATTACGTTGCGAAATGGAAACCAAATAGCTTGTTCGACTATACCTATTAAAAGTTAAATAGAAAATAATTCGTACCAGTCATCAATCCACTTTCCTCATCTTATTTCGTTAGTATTAATTTTTTCCTTCCAAAATAATATAAATTATTTTACTAGTCAAGCCCTTTCATTTGATACCTACCTATATTTAAGAAACTGTGAAAAAATATGTAATCCGCTATTTTGTGGCAGCAGCCATCTTGCATCAATTTTCAACAATCATAGCTCTAAACACTCCCAACTAATTCACCTTTCAAACTGAAAAACAAAATCGAAATCGGTTTATCCGTTCGGGAGCTACGATGCCACAGACGGACACACACAGAGACGAGTCAAACATATAACATCCCACCGCTTTTGGGTCGGGGGTTAAAAAACATAAACACGCACTATCGATCCGCGAGGAAGATTATGACCCTGTGCCTCTCAAAGGGAGGAGACCTGTGTTTCAACAGGGTTTGGACGTTATAAGCCGATAATAGGTACTACATAAACTAACACAAGTAAAATTCAGCGAACGTAGCTAAATGCCGAACGGTGTCTGCTGATCGGTATGACCCGTATGAAAACAGAATAAAATGTATGTAGGTGTTTCGACTAGCTTCGTTGTTTAAGAAAATATATATTTGCTGCTGAATCGAATAACTGAACTAGTGAGTAACACGCCTTACATTTACAGTCTTTGTTTGAAAGCCTTTCCAGTCCGAATTGCAGGCTATAACGAATTTTGATATAACTTGATTTGTTTTGTAAAAATAACTGCGGTATGATAGAAATATTGCAACAACGATTGCGATTTTCTAAAAGCAATTCTTGAAATATCCAATATAAGACGATGTGTTTTAGTGTATTCTTACAACCCATTTCTTTGACTCAAAACTCAAACTCAAACTCAAATCATTTATTTCAATTAGACCATTACGGCACTTTTGAATGTCAAAAATACAAAACTAAATCAAAGCTACAGTCACAGTCACAAGGCATAATAACTTGAGAAAGTACTGTAGTTGCCCATTCCCTAGCGTAGATCTCTATGGAGAAGAACGGGCAAGAAACTCCATGGACACTCTTTTCAATCAAAATATTGTTACAAAATCTCGGTTACATCATTCATGTTGTGATTATACATATATGTGAGAACGATGTAGAAAGACGTGCACATTAAGAGCGTCCAGAGAAAAGATTAAATCAACTTAAAAAAATAATAAATTAAAATTAACCGTGGCAGCTGAGAGTTGACCAGTCTCAATTGACAGCGCCCGTTCACGAACATGACGCATGTATTAGCATCATTCAACTCGACCATATTGAAGGGAATTAAATGACCCGACACACCCGCCACCATCACCGAGACATTTGAGTGAGCATGACATTCTCTCAGCCGCCAGGGCATATTCAAGTCAAAAAAAAGATAACTAAATGTAAAATGGTGGCTTTACAATACATAGAACTCACACATGGGGTATGCAATTATATAATATTAAGAGCTGGAATCTATACAATGCAAGGATATTTTTACAATCTTCTGCAGCTTCCACAATAACTTGACTGGGAATCAATTAGTTTGCGCCTATGGTTGTGGAGCAGGACCGGCATTGAGCCAAGCATTTTTATCATCAATGTAATCCCCCAACTTATAATATGCTTGACTACATAGTGTGCGTTTTACACAAGATTTAAATTTCGTCTCATTCAGTTGTAGAATGTGGGGAGGTATTTTATTGTAACATTTTAAACAGTACCCCATGAAAGAGGAATCTACTTTAGCAAGCCTGAAACCTGGCTGAACTAGTTCGTCCCTATTTCTAGTATTTGTTTGATATTGTTAAGTTTAAATATTTGTGGCAATTTTTCTGACTAATTTAGTCCCATTAGCAATGATCTTCCATTGTACTTTCTTAGCAGTCTTTTGCTTAGGGTATCAAATCAATTATTTCTGAATCTTCTTCATTGTTCGTTTCGTTTTTTAAAAGAATTACACGAACTAGTCGTTTAATAAACAGTGAAGAATTTGTTTAATGTTTTTCTTCATAACTATTATTTATTTATTTTTAATAAATAAATAATTCGAACTAGGCACCTAGTGACATTCCCCATGTAGGTTTATGTGAAATAATATAATATATTTTGAATGTGACTTGAATTATTTTCTTTGATCTGACTGCCATGCAATATTGTCTTCTTGAATTTGAAGACTTTACAGAACTTCGGGTCTGGTCCTCCGAGAATAGTGCCGGTTCACAAGTTGGTAGCCTCTGCTCAGTGGCAGATCACACACACGGATTTCATTAGAGGAATCACCGGTATTTGCATTTGTAAAGACACAGCACATTGGTTGCAGAAGATAGATTTTTTGCATTACCTATTAAAAACTTGTAGCTTTAGGAATTTTAGTATTCCACGGAAAAAAAGTATCCTTTTGCCGATCTCAGGTCTGATTTTGATTTTTGATTTTACTTTCGCATTATAATCATTAGTTTGAGTGAAATGAATTTAAGCAGGCAAAGGTTTACCGAAATCCTGGTTTTTGACTTAATTAGTACTTAAGTACCTACTTTAAAAAAATAGTTGTCAGTTGCCTGTAAAGTCGGTTTACGGACGATAGTTTAACGTCACAACAAAACATTGATGAAATTATTGCATACATACGCTGCGATCGTAACGTCACAATGAGCGTAACGGGACAGATCGTAACGGGATACTTTTTCGTGCGTGCAGCCGGCGTTCATCGATTTATCAGACGTTGTCACGTCAACAATATTGTCAACTTACTCACAATAATGTTATCAACATCCCGTACTAACATGCTCCCCAATTCACCACCTACAACGCCCCGATCACCGTAGAGAGCTAGAACCCAGTCCAGTCGCACGATTATTCGGCCATTTCCGCCAATTGCATAATTGCCACTCTGCATGTTTAGCCAGGTTACAAGCTTTTTGGAAACGAACTTAGCTGGAACGTTTCAGTTGGAGGGACGTGACTACTCTATAATTTATGCTGCTGCGTTTTAGAGCTGAATTAGAAGGAGCTTCAATGTAGGTATATATGCATGTGATGGTAGGTAAACTGGTGCTGATGCTGCCCAACAACTTAGGTAGGTATTACACTCTTGTTACCTCGTTACTCGAAACCCTAAACCCCCAAGTAATTGCAGATTAAAGTTATGCCAACATCTAAGATGCGAAAAGTGTTTGAAAATCTGAATCTGATCAGGTCGGAAATCGGAGTACGGATTGTATAAGTGTGGAGTCCACACTGTGGACCTCCGACTGAAGCCGATGGTTTGGTCAAAGGTGGACGAAGCCAAAGCTTCGGTCGGTCACTAACATATTGTGCCGTTACTCGCGTCCTCGCGTTAACTAATAACAAGGGATCTTTATTGAAAACCGTGTTCAGGATTTAGGTAATAGAGCACCTGTCGCGACACTTCCGCGAAATGTAAATATTGTATATAGCAACATTGAAACTTTATGGTAAGCAACTTCTATTTTTCTGATAGTCTTTGTTTTATAGAAAACGTCAGGTTCTTGGCGCGCGCTATTCTCAAATATCAATTCATTACTGTCTAGTAAAGTTTCATGATCACTCTAAGTACAGCTAGTGCGTAGTAGCGTGTTAATCTGAGTAGTCAGTGTTATCAAGTGCTGTGCAGCCTATTTCGAGAGGAACCTAGATTGGATAGCTAAGTGTCTTAAGTTTATTTAATCTCACACAATACATCTATGATTGTATATAATGAGTCCTTCGGGGACTGCATGGACCTTATCAGGTTACCAACCATAGTAACTGATTTATAGGGCTCTTAATACTCATCAGTGTTGGGCTCCGGCCACTTCACCACATAAGGCGGGTTCGCTGCCATGGAAAGAGCCCAAATGTACTCCCATGCCATAGCTGGGACCTACCGGTAGAAGAGGCGAGCTCAGGCTTGTATTTAAGATACGAGTGAGCGCGGTGAGGGACGCAGGGGCCCTCTCCGTGGTGCCATAGCACTAAGCCTGGTCACCATAGTGACATGTATATAAAGGTCGAGGAAATGTATAGTAATAACAATATGTGAATGAACAATGAACCTAGGACACTTAGATCATGATATCATTAAACCCCCAGGTGGTGAATACAGACAGGCGAGACGGGGAGAAGGTTCTCCTGAACTGTAGGACTGGACACGGATGGCAAGCGAGGCACTACACACCCAAGGTATGAGTCACAACATACTATACTTGCACTCTATTAGACAAGTTAGAAACAAGGCAATGATGTAAACTAAAGTAATGCATTATTAAAATAAGTATTTCGTTGGTCGCATGAATAGGTGTATATGTTTGGTGTACATCATCATGATAGGACTTAACGACATGGTGGAGATGCTGGGATCTGAGAAGAATCCATAAAATTAATAATGCAGTGAAAAGGGTTAAATAGAAAAGAATAGCTAAAAAATTGCAAGTTGTGACTCATAACTCGTAGCGCCATCTGTGTCCAGTGAAGGAAACTAATTTGAACAAGAAAATTTTTTCTTATGCTAAAGTTTTTCCCGCGCGCGCGCGCGCTTTCGTTTACTTTCTGATATTTGCTAAATGTGAGAGAGATTTACTGAGTTTGGAGTGAAAATTCTTTACTTAAAGTGGAAAATTGTCGTCAGGTGAGTGTCTGACAAGATATTTTAAGAGAATTATTTGTTTTCTAATGTGTGATGATGAAATTCATCAAAGTTGTGCACGGCAAAGTTTTAGTGGAAAAGTTTAGCTTAAGTTGGTTCTAGCCTTCAAATACGTGATCAAAGCAAGTGACAAACAATAATTACGTCTTGAAATTGCTGATTTTTCTCGCGATAACTATATTTAATGAAGAAAACATTTCATTAATAATATAGCCGTGAACGGCGAAAGTACGTGCTCAAGCAAAAAGTAATTCCCGACTTTGGTTTTGCTACACAGCATTTTATACCTACCTATGTCGTAATTAATTTACAAATCTGAGAATATTATAGAAACTTTATCAAAATTGTAACATAGTTTGCTTACAGGTACGTAATGATTGAGCATTATGTCCACAATTTTCAAATGTAGGTAAACCCATGAAAACGCTTTCGGTGTATGTACTAGAGTAAAACGATATACTCTGGCTATATCTAGCTTTTGCTCACAGATTTATATCCAGTATAGAATATTTTGGTTGAGGTGGATAAATTTCAAAATTTTAAGCCTTACCCTAATACCATAAGGTATCAATTATTGATGATTATTAATGAGGAGTTTCATTTTATTACTCTATGTTACTGTACAGATTAACTAAATACCTATATGAGTAAATATGCAAGATATGTTTAGGACAAACAAGTTTGTTTCAATTTTGATTTAAATGTCATATTCATTTGCAATGAAATTATCAAAATGAAATCTATTCCATATGACCGTTGTGTGGAATAATTGTGGTATGCTATAATTGATAAACTGGTTTGAAACTCTGAAGTTCACGGTGAAAATTAAAATGAATCATTGAAGTGGTTATTATAATTTGAGATTATGAATATAATAGCAATGTATAGGTAGGTACATATGATTTAAAGATCTCACTAATATATACAGTTTTTTACAAATAATGTTTGAAGATTTTAATTTTCACTAGAGATGCCACTAGTTATATCTTATTTAATGAAACCCAACAACTAGCATAACTCCAGTTTAATGGTGATTATGCATCCTTATATCATGCTTACAGTTATTTCAAGTGAAAGAATAATGGCAGGTATCTATTACAATATGTAGATCCTTGTGTAAAGTTTATAGGGTGGATTATTTAGGTGTGAATAAATATTCATCTTAAATAAATCCTTCTTTATTTAAATATTTGCTCTTTATTGCGCAAATGGACAGGTTGATATAAAAAAGGCAGACTTAATACCATATGGTATTTTCTACCAATCAACTTTAATGAATGCCGATGAAGTTATGATAGTGTAACAATCAAATAAAGTATATTATGCTGATATTATAATTATATTCTTGTTTATATAATAACAGAATAATATACATATCTAGTATATATTAAAAACTAATTTTCAGAATTATCTCATAAATAATGGAAACAATACTTATAAATCGTTTATCCAAATTTATCGAAGAAGTGAAATCTCTATCAGCTCAAGCTAAAAATCTCAATGATAACTTGAATGAGGAAAACTTAGACACAGCCAAAGTTGTATCAGCTAAACTGAAATCTATCCTGTCTCGTTTCTCATCTGAACTATATAATTATTTCAATATTTGCAAGACTCCTGATCCGGATGAGATATCTAATTTCACTACTTATCAACTACAAGGTGAAGACAATTTGGCCGAGCTGGAAACAAAATTAAAATCAAAATGTGAACAACCAACAACTTCGGCAAAGGAAGCTGAACCGTCAACATACAGCAAGCTACCAGACTTAAATCTGCCGCAGTTCAGTGGTGACTTGTTGGACTGGCACCAGTTTTGGGATCAGTTCAATTCAAGCATCAACCGAAGAAAATTAAATGATGTAGACTAGTTATTGTACCTGAAGAGCTCCCTTAAGGGGGATGCCGCCAGATTAGTGGACGGATTCAACACCACTAACAAGAGTTACCAAATTGCCATAGACACTCTAAAGGCTAGGTATGGGAAAGAACATGAAGTCATCCATGCACATCACCGAGCACTGAACAATGTGAAACGTGCTGAAAATTTTGATGATTGCCGAACTACATTGGACGAACTTCAACGACACCTTAGAGTTCTCCAATCCATGGGAGAAAACATAGATACAAATCAAATGAGATTCCTGGTCATGGAGAAGTTCCCTGTTGATATTATCTACGAAACCAAGATGAGACTTGGTTCCGATGGTACAAAGTCTGTAGAAAGCGTCCTGGAGCATCTGTCTTTGATAGTCTCTACAAAGGAGGAAGCGAGGAGGATAACTCAAAAACCTTGTACGAGCAATGCGGTCGAGGCCCCATACACAACAGAGACATTGCACATCAGGGACGCAGCAAATAAGGAAAACCCAGGTCCTTCAAGGAATAGTTTTCCAAACAGTACAAAACAGTTTAAGAGACAGCCGAGTAACTTTAAATTTAAGACGAACTGGAACTCAAAAGACAAACATGGTAAAAGGAAACTTGATCACAAGAAAGAAGGGAGAACTGATAACACAGAAAAGAGGATGAAACGTTGGCATTGTATTTTTTGCGGAGAAGATCATCTCAATGTAAATTGTGATAAAGTTAGAACCATTGATGAGCGAAAGGCAAAACTGAATGATAGATGTTTTAATTGCTTTAGAAAAGGACACACCAGGTTTCAATGCCGTCAAAAAAGGAAATGCGAATACTGCAGTAAATACGGGCTTCATAATCAAGCATTGTGTCCCAATAAATTTAAAGGAGCAAAGGAAGAGAAAGCATCCACCAGTGCAATGCACATAAGCGGAAAGGAGACTGTATTACAAACAGCTGTAGTTAAGGTACAAGGTCATGGTAACATTACAAGGACTTGTCGGATTTTGCTGGACAGTGGAAGTGGAAGAAGCTACATCACTGAAAGGATGGCTAAGGATCTGAATCTTCAGGCAGAAGAACAAAACAATCTAGCGGTTTTTACTTTCGGATCCAAAAGGCCCTATGAAATACAAAGTCCGTTAGTTAAAATAGGTATACTGATGAGAGACAATACAACGAAAACTCTATTCGCCAATGTAGTGCCAACCATATCTCAAGGAGTGCCATATCCAGCAGATCTTCTTGGCTGGAGTCCAGATCAAAGATACAAATTAGCTGATGATGGCTCATTATCTGACCGGATAGACATATTACTCGGAAACGATTACTATTACACGTTTATGTCAACACAGAAATTAAACATTGGGGAAGATTTATACTTGGTTGAATCGGAATTTGGTTGGATATTCTCTGGTAGGACATCGAACAAACCAATTGATAGATTGTCAGTCCTAACATACTTTCAGTCATCTTGCGAAGTTGGTTGTAACCAACCTGACCTGCCGTTAGATAACGGGAATCTACAGCGCTTGTGGGACCTAGAATCCATAGGTATTACCGATTCACCTAAATTGAACAGAGATGAAGAAGCCATCAGACATTTTAACGAGACCACAGTATACAGAAATAATAGGTATTATGTTAGCTGGCCCTGGAATGACTCTGCAATGGATTTGCCAGCCAACTTTGGATTGGCGTTCGGACGTCTGGTCAACTTAGTCAAGAGACTTGATTCAAGCACTTTGATGACGTACGATAAAACTTTAAAAGAACAACTGGATAAAGGAGTAATTGAAGAAGTTCCGGTGAAGGAAATAGTGGACCATGCTGTTCATTACCTGCCTCATCACAATGCCACGGCACTCGGAAAATCTTTAAGGATAGTCTACGATGCTTCAGCCAAAACGAAAGGAAAAAAGAGCTTAAATGAACATCTTTACTGTGGTCCCCTGTTGTTAGAGGACTTGACTGGTTTGATCATCAAATTTAGATCATACGCAATTGGATTGGTAGCTGACGTTGAAAAGGCGTTTTTACAGGTTGGCCTCAATGAAAAGGACAGGGACGTAACCAGATTTCTATGGATCAAGAATATACAGGAACCAGTAACCGATGACAATATTGTTCATTTAAGATTCGCACGTGTACCCTTTGGTATTGTATCTAGTCCATTTATACTAAATGCCACTATAAAACACCACTTGACACAGGCTGAGAACGAAAGGGTTCGAAAACTCGCAAATGACATTTATGTAGACAACTTAATAACAGGAGCGAATAATACCGAAGAAGCGTTGGATTTGTACCAGAATACGAAAGAAGTGTTTGAGCAGATATCCATGAATATGAGAGAGTGGAGTTCCAACTCCAAAAACTTCCTGGACCACATTCCGGACGCATGTCCTGACAAAACGGTAAAATTGTTAGGTCTAGATTGGAATCTAGAGGACGATACCCTGAGTATAAGGGCAAAGGTCAACGAGAATAATAAATACACAAAGAGAGGTATCTTGAAAACGATAGCAGCTGTCTACGACCCCTGCGGTTTCACCGTGCCCATTATGCTAGCAGCCAAAATTCTTTTACAAGACTTGTGGAAGACGAAGGCGAAGTGGGACACTGCTTTAGAAGAAGAAACCGTAGACCGCTGGGAGAGGATTCTGGAAGACATGAAAGACGTCGAAAATGTACGTGTACCCAGAAGATCTACTACCCTAAACGCTGAAAACGCAGAATTGCACTGCTTCACGGACTCCTCGATGCAGGCTTATGCTGCCGTGGTTTATCTAGTACAGGGAAATTCCGTTAATTTTCTGATAGGTAAATCACGGCTGGTACCAATCAAAGACCAACAGAATTTGAAAATTCCGAGATTGGAGCTTCTTGGAGTTCTTATTGGGAGCAGACTGATCAAATATGTCCTCAAATTCTTACAGCTGAATGTCACTCGACAGACATTATGGACGGACAGTCAGATAGTGATTGATTGGTACAATTCCGACAAACTTCTTGTGCCATTTGTAGCCAGGAGATTGGAGGAAGTGAAGCAGAACAAAGACCTCATAATTAGACACGTACCCTCAGAACTGAACTCTGCCGATGTAGGAACCAGACCGTCTGCTTCAGAAGAAGAGAGATCAAGATGGCTGTTGGGACCAAAATTTTTAAAGAAAAGGCATTCAGAATGGCCAATCGGACCATTTAGAACAGTTTCTCTTCTGGCGCGGGAGGGTCTGCCAGACGCAGAAAGTCTACCAATAGATATAAGACCAGATGAAGAGTTAAGGGCAGAGACGATTCTAAGTGAACAGTTACAAGAATCACGAGAAGAACTTCCAGAAGAAATGAAACCGGAAGACAGTATATTAAAAGAAATAAAGAAAGTACAAGCAGAATATTTTCAGGATGAAGTGAATGGCAAACAGACCAGTCTCAGTCGGAATCTGGGATTATTCAAGGACATCGACAACATATTACGTTGCAAAGGTAGACTTAAATATGCCGAATGGTCGTTTGACAAGAGGTATCCGGTGATTATACCTAAAGATTGTGAATTCACTAATAAAATTATAAAGGAGACACATGAGAAAAATTACCATGTTGGTGTCAACCATACACTGAGTATAATACGTCAAACATACTGGATACCGCAAGGCAAAAATCAAGTAAGAAAAATATTGGGAAAATGTTCTCAATGTTTGAAACATGGTGGTGGACCATTTAAATTACCATCTACACCTGCACTGCCACATGAACGGGTTAATTACAGCAAACCATTCACATTTACCGGAACTGACTATCTTGGGCCTGTACTAGTTAAGTCAGAAAAGGGAACAAGCAAAAGATGGATATGCTTATTCACTTGTCTTGCAGTTAGGGCTGTACATTTAGAAGTGGTTGAGGATCTATCGGCTGAAGAAGGTCTACTCGCTTTAAGGCGAATGATTTCAACCAGAGGTGTTCCGACTCTCATCACTTCTGACAACGCCTTGCATTTCAAACTGATCGCTGATATAGTTGCCAATGCATATTGCGTAGAAAATAAAATAAAATGGCGATTCATACCAGAACTTGCACCATGGCACGGTGGGTTCTACGAAAGATTGGTAGGACTAATTAAACACTGTATGAAAAGAACACTTCAAAAACACCTTTTAAAGGACAGTCAACTGCTAACAATGATAAAGGAAATAGAAGCAGTAATAAACACCAGACCATTAACGTGTGTTGATACAGAACTGGAGCATATTCTGAAACCGTCCGACTTTCTTCAACCCGGCAGATGTGTCACTCTAGAAACTGCAGATAATGAAGAGTTATTACAAGGCACGTCAACAAAAACCAATTTAATTATGGGTTGGAGAAAGGCTCGGGTAATGTTAGATGAATTTAAAGAATTGTTTCAAAATCGCTACTTACCAAGCTTAAGGGAGAGATATAGTCACCTACACAAACAACCACGCGTGACTTCAAAATTAACTCCAAAAGAAGGCCAAATAGTTCAGATGAAGGGAGACAAAAACCGTGAAGGCTGGAAGGTAGGAAGGATAGTTTCTTTAATGAGAGGTTCCGACGGTTTGGTTAGAGTCGCACGAGTGAAAGTAGGGGAAACTATATTTACGCGCTCCGTTGCGCATTTGTATCCTCTAGAAATAGAAGAAAACGGACGACCGGATATAATACCTCAAGGCAAAGAAAAGCTAGAATCTCGTCAGTTACTTGAAGAAACTTCAGAGGACAAAGAAGTTTTGCCTCATGTTATCACAGAGGGAGATGTTACTCAGAAGGAAACATCTGTTAATCAGGAAATGGATGAGGAAATGATAAATGATAGAGTGAGTGTCACAAGTAAAGATCCGAATCTAGAGATTGAGAGTGCTGATACTACTGATAGGGTTCAAAATGAGAATTTGAGAGATGATCCAAAGGATAGGATGGATAACGATTCCATGAAAGACAAGGATACGTCGACTGAAGAGGATCGACCTGAAGAAGTAAAACATAAACGAGTTGCTGCGGTCCGAGCCCTTGAGAAGATAAGGGAGTGGACGCAGAATTTAATGACAACTTTACTTTAAACGTTCCCGGCGGGAGTGTCGCGACACTTCCGCGAAATGTAAATATTGTATATAGCAACATTGAAACTTTATGGTAAGCAACTTCTATTTTTCTGATAGTCTTTGTTTTATAGAAAACGTCAGGTTCTTGGCGCGCGCTATTCTCAAATATCAATTCATTACTGTCTAGTAAAGTTTCATGATCACTCTAAGTACAGCTAGTGCGTAGTAGCGTGTTAATCTGAGTAGTCAGTGTTATCAAGTGCTGTGCAGCCTATTTCGAGAGGAACCTAGATTGGATAGCTAAGTGTCTTAAGTTTATTTAATCTCACACAATACATCTATGATTGTATATAATGAGTCCTTCGGGGACTGCATGGACCTTATCAGGTTACCAACCATAGTAACTGATTTATAGGGCTCTTAATACTCATCAGTGTTGGGCTCCGGCCACTTCACCACATAAGGCGGGTTCGCTGCCATGGAAAGAGCCCAAATGTACTCCCATGCCATAGCTGGGACCTACCGGTAGAAGAGGCGAGCTCAGGCTTGTATTTAAGATACGAGTGAGCGCGGTGAGGGACGCAGGGGCCCTCTCCGTGGTGCCATAGCACTAAGCCTGGTCACCATAGTGACATGTATATAAAGGTCGAGGAAATGTATAGTAATAACAATATGTGAATGAACAATGAACCTAGGACACTTAGATCATGATATCATTAAACCCCCAGGTGGTGAATACAGACAGGCGAGACGGGGAGAAGGTTCTCCTGAACTGTAGGACTGGACACGGATGGCAAGCGAGGCACTACACACCCAAGGTATGAGTCACAACATACTATACTTGCACTCTATTAGACAAGTTAGAAACAAGGCAATGATGTAAACTAAAGTAATGCATTATTAAAATAAGTATTTCGTTGGTCGCATGAATAGGTGTATATGTTTGGTGTACATCATCATGATAGGACTTAACGACAGCACCTTTCAAATTCAAATTAATTTTCTGAAGGATACATACAGATGACCAAATCCTCAATATCCTTTATTGGATTATGCGCGAAACAAAATGCGCGAAATTCTCTAAAGCGCTTTGACGCTTTCTAACTGATCCACATATGAGGAAGATTCCGCAGTAGTAGAAAGGTGAAGGTATACTGGCATTGATAAGATCTCAAAAATTCGATCTACCTATACATTTTTTATGAAACTGTGGTGATTTCATTTTCCTTGACGATGTTTGTTATACAAGCAGATCATCTCAATGGTCCTGATTTGACGAAGAGAAAATGACAAATCCAAGATTATCCATCTCACAACCACGTAGGAAATACCTCATTCACCAAAAACATTATCTTTTGCAACCGCCATCTCCCATAATTGCAGCAAATAATCACTTTTATGTTCCACTCCGATAGAACATGAAACTTCCATAAATTCGCGATTTAACCAAACGACCTCTCATTTACTTTAATGTTGGCGAACATAACTGAATCCAGGTAAAGTTCAGGGTTTAATTTCAGGACATTCGTCTGATACATTATTTCGGTCTGTGACATAGCTTCCAGGTAAAACGATTTCGCAGTAATGTTTTATTTCACGAAAGCGATTTAAGTATTTAAAAACTTGAAATTGCTGCAGTATATGAATTCTTAGAAAGTAATTAGGTACATGAAGGGGATCATGGAAGTAAAAATAACGAGTTGCGATGTACTTAAAAAATAGGTGAGTTTTCCTAATAACATAATTATAAAATCGTGTTCAGCAGGTTTCCTGGTAGGCCGTGCCGTACCTTGCAATTTTTCTTGCAAACAGCTAGGGTAATAATGAGTTCAAATATGGTTTGAAGTCAATTAATTACCATACAAAATGACATTCACGTTTCCCGTGGGTCCAATCACCTGCTTGGGTTTATCGGTTTCACAAACATTAAGACTGTTTTAGCAACCGATCAACAGAATAACGTCCCAAAAATGTTGATTAACAAACCAATACGAGTAATCGTATTTATTTAACGGTATTTTACCTTAGAATTCGGAGAGTTCCGGTAAATATCACTGTACCCACATTAATTAGGTAGCTTTTACAAGAAAAAAAGGAAGTGTGTCAGTGAACCGAATCGAAAACGTGATGTCACGTAAAAAGTTAATTCAGATAACTTTATCATTCAACGCATCAGGGGGCCCAAATCCCATATCCTTTTATAATTAAAGTATCCTCCATGGGCACATAAGCAGTTGTCGAAAATGAGATTTGAAAGTGATTTCCTAAGAAAATGTGCATTTTGAAAGCATGAACGTTATGATTATGATTACCTACGCCATGGTCCCATACGATCACTTTGATCCAGTCGTGTCGGGGGCAATCACGGTAAAACTGCTCTCCATTTTGTAACCCCGTATAGTTATGAACGCATCGTTCGAAAACCTCATGGTGTTACCTACTTGTCTACTTATCGGTTTTTGAAATACATGCAACCAAGCTATCCATTTTTCCACATTATAGGCTTATTGTGTCACAGATAGTTGCTGAAAACCCACAGCATCTCTAATCTTTAGTGTTTCTTAGGGACTCAACTAGGCAAGTACGAGGAAACTATCAGCTCCGTTTTGGAAGCACTGTAGCCCTGTCCTGAAATTAAGTTATATTTTTCTCCCTTTTTAAAAGGGATGATCGTAATTATGTATCTGTTTATTCTACCATGCAACTGGTAGAAAAAACGATACCGACGTACCAACACTTGTTCGAATCAGCACATTCAATGCGGCTGGATTGGTTGAACAACAAAAGCGTCCGGAGAGTTTTTCCATTTTGACCTAGTCTAGTCATAATAAAGGCCGATGCTCCAAGGTAGCCTGCGAAATTCAAATTTTCTTACGTTTTTTTGCGATTTGCAGGGCAGTGCTACCCTCCAAGTTCATAAGAGTCGAGGAACGAATTTTTCACGGTAAAAGTCGTTCCTCGCCTTTTATGAACTTTGAGGGTTGTATTGATGATTATAACTGCAACTACTTACGTCTTACAGCCGCGACCGATATTTTAGATAACTTAAAACTTAGCACTGCCCTGCAAATTGCAAAAAAACGTAAGAAAATTTGAATTTGGCGGGCCACCCTGACGCTTTCACCTTAAGCACTCCTTTTCAGAATTACCTATAGACATCCGCTTGATGAGTAGATACGTGGCTTCTACGTGAAGTGGACAGAGTGGCTACGTAAAAAGAACGAGCCATGATGTTGCGTGATGGGTACATGGCATTCACGGGTAGCCCTTGTGTAGCTATGATGATGAACGACGTATGTGAGTTAGTAGTCAAAAACATGGCGATCCATAGGTAATCACTCTATATTAATATCTGCCCCTTATTTTTTTTTTGTTCGGATGGGAGATCATCCAATAACAGTGGGCGGAGCGGGAGGGATCATCCATCTATGTTCCTCTCGCCCTTTCCGTGTTCCGGGGCCACGGTATCTCTTTCGAACAGTCCCGCAGCCCCGGCAGGCTTCGGCCCTTGGGGGGCCCTCCATTATGCTGACATCTCTTTGAGGCGCGCGTGGAACGTGTGCGTACGCGCAGCGGAATCTTGTTGAATTTAAAGATTTTAATTATGCAGATATTTAGTGTATGACGTCGTATAATTGTGTATGGTAAAAAAAATTTGTGCACGCAACCATTGTGGAGAAATTCACCAAGAACTGATTCCGCTGGGCGAACGTTGTCCTGGCGGAACTTTTTTTAATCCATAGACTTTAGAAGAAAAGAGATGTGTCCAAAAATTAGTGTGTATTTGTGTGTAATTGTGTATGTATGAATAAAACTAGTGCATGCATAAACTTCGGAGAAATTCAAGTTTCCGCTACGCGAACGTTTGGCCATTAACTAGTTTTCATATAAAGCGCTTACATAGAGAACTGTAGATTTTTACATACGTTGTTTTGAATTTGTTTATATTTGTTTAAAAAACAGATTCAGAAAAAATCGTAGGGCTTAAAAGATAAAAATATAAACGTAAAATACGCTTATTAGGTCTTAGTTCTTAAAGTATGCACTTTGGGGTCTAGATTTTCACGTTTATACATACCTTGTAAGTGTCTGCAACATGTTGCCAAGTATCAATGATGTTCCGTTAGTAACTAAAGAGTTATAGGACAAATTTACCATGAACAGATCACTGTTTACAAAGCAGTCAAATATCACGACGTTCTGAAGGAATTGCATGGTAATATGTATGTCAATAATTAGTGTATTCATTCAACTATTCACATGCAAAATTTCATGTCATTAAATTCAGTAATTAAAGAAAAACAATTATAATACTTGCTAAAGCATCGAAAACCTACATAACCCGACCAAGTTCGGATGGCTACAAAAAAGCAGCCGTGCAATATATTTAGGTAACATCCCAAAATTTACAGTATAATACCGGTATTGAATTGTCATCGTAAGACGGATGTACGGCGAGCTAGCCCATAGCTCACCGTCGTCCACAGAGGCCCGCGCCTACGGTGGCCGTGGGCCACCACGTGACCTCCGACGCCCTGTGCGTCTCCCGCGGATATTAATATCTGCCCCTAAGGGATTCAATACAAATATTAACTCAATTATATCTGCTTTAAATTCAAAATTCCTTTTACCTAAAAACATTTTTGAATGCAAACCAACCGGCATGTCCTACAACATTCAGCACTCACTATTCAAGCTTCAAGCTGTCAGTTTACCTCGACCGCAGCATCAGCATAAAGATCGCATCTCATAGACAATGTATAAGGCATTACTTACCGCAGTCGAACGGAGGCACGTTCGACCACTAACACGTGCTTACCTACCGGGTGCATGCACGGACATTTTATTTTTACACTCACCTTCCATATTTCGCAAGAATTTTGTGCAAGGATAAAACTGCAGATGTGGGACGAAATTATATGATTATGCTTTGATATTCGGCTGTCGACTTTTCTCAAATTATTCTTTTAACCCCCGACGCCAAAACGACGGGATGTTATTAAGTTTGACGTGTGTGTATATGTGGCATCGTAGCTTCCGAACGGATGAACCGATTTTGATTTTGTTTGTTTTTGTTTGAAAGGTGAATTAGTCGGGAGTGTTCTTATCTATGTTTGATAAAAATCAGTCTAAATTGGCCGCCGCCACAAATTGGCGGATTACATATTTATTCAACCAATCGCTCAATACGGGTATCAAATGAAAGGGTTTGACTAGTCGAATACTATACACTATGATACATTAAATATCCAAGATGGTCGCCACAACAAAATGGCGAATTTACGAATTATTTTATATTAGCAGATGCCCGCGGCTTCGCCCGCGTAAAATTATATACTAAAACCTTCCTCTTGAATCACTCTCATCAAAATCCGTTGCATAGTTTTAAAGATCTAAGCATACATAGGGTCAGACAGACGCGGCGTGTGTACTGATTAAACTTTTAGTACCTACATTTGTGTCGGAGTTTTTAATTTTTTTTTTAATTTATTTACTTGTTCTCCCTTTCTTACTGAGAAGATAGAAAAAAAAAACAAAAACGGTTCATCCGTTCGGGAGCTAGGTAAATTAGTCGTGTCCTTAGCTACAAACAGCATGAAGACAAATGTCGGGGGATTTTTAAATTTTCAATTTAATGTAACTTGTGATTAAAGACGTAGTTTTATTGACCTGATACAGGTGTGACAAATTGAAACACAAAAATGATCAAATAATATTTATTTCTCCATCTTTATCGACAAATTCATTAAAAACATCGCCTGTATGTGGCATTCGACACACAGGTTCAACAAGCGCCTTGTTACAAATAACTTTTGCACCGTCAAGTAATACATAAATAATCAAATAGAACTCATGACATTTTATACAGAGCACATTAATTATAGAAACCTTCAATTACTTGAAAATATGGTTAGAATAAATAGGGGCATTATAATAGTAGCTTGAAACTTATATAGATATGCAAACGTTGTACAGTCACGTCTAATAATATGTATACACTTTCCTTAATGTTATAGCTATTTTCACGAGAAATAACGATTGTAACTAGGAAATTGGATGTTTTTCATAAAAATATGAGTTCCAGAATATTATGTAAGTAATAACATTAAATTTTAATCAGTACAATGACATTATGAGAAACACAATTTAAAAAATTCTTAAGTGTTTACATATTATTAGACGTGACTGTACATGAGGTAAACAAGCGTCAGATTTTCATTACTTACATTAATAAATTATTAGGTTAAGAAATCCAGGCAGCCTTTATCGTCATTGTAAATGAAATTGAACCTTATATATCTTTACCGGAAGTAAACGTACAAGGAAGAAAATGTAAGGAAGACTTCCTTTGGCAGCCCTCGTATTATATGATTAATGACCAAGTGACAAAAACATCTCAGTCGACTGAAGAAACATTTATCTTTTTTTTTTTTACTTATTGGCGAGTTGAGGTTATTTCGCAAAATTACTTTATTTTGCAGGTTTTGACGTGACAACGTCTTAAATTAGGTTGCGGCTGGGAGTCACTTATGAAAAAGTGTAACGCCCGGTAACGTTACGATGAGTCACCGAACGAGAGAGAGGCCCGCCGAATGCCTTGCGTCTCTCTCCCACTCAACTATGACGTTGTCACGTAAAATCTTCGCCCGTAAAACCGACTTTACAGGCAACCATTTTTTTTGGAAGGCAATATTTGTAAACATCAGCAACCAAGGGCACAATTTGGAGATACGGTATTGGATATAAACTTGGGAGATGGGGGATATAAAAATCGATTTGGAAGTCACTAGAATAGGTGCAGTTCTCCTGTTTCTATTGAGCTTGTTACTTGTTGCCCAAACAACCCAGCTTAAGGTTCGGTAAAGCCTGTACGGACAGGTTGCAGACCAGACTCGGAACACGACTTTGACAGATAACATTACATACATAACAACACGCCCATAAACCACGAAGAGATAGGCAGAAGTGTACCTAATGAAACACCCACATTTCGCCAGTTGTTTTAGTGCAACAGCAGTACTTTTACAGTTATGTCTTGTGAGTTGTGACTCAACATCACCTGCCTAGCCTTTACCCCTACTATGTTGAGGTCGGCTTCCAGTCTAACCGAATACAGCTGAATGCCAGTATTTTACATGGAGCGACTGCCTATCTGACCTCCACAACCCAGTTAGTACTGGGTAATACGATACCCCTTGACTACATTTAATGTTCACCTTGGTTTCGACAGTTCAAAAGAGCCTGTAACTGGACCACTTGAAATAAATGCTTTGATCTAGCTTTTGAGTGCCATATAATAGGGGGAAATCCTATTGACATCGACCGAACACAAGTAGAAACTGCCATGCCTGCTAGTCAGAAATCCCTGATAGAAAAACTCGAATAACGCTGTGCCTGGCCTGGGAATCGAACCCGGGACATCTTGCTCAGCAGTCACGCTTGCGGCCACCTAGCTAAAATAATAAATAGCTGTCCAAGTCTAGTGTCCGCAGCCAGTCCGCAATCTTTCCGGACCAGTTTAACTGAACCTTTAAGGTGAAGCGTCAGGGTAAAATTTTCTCAAGTTTTTTGCAATTTGCAGTGTTAGTTTGTGTTTGGACTTTTTCAAGGTCAAAGACATTATTCAACCTTTATGAACTTGGAGGGTTGTATTGATAATTTTGATGATTATAATTCTATAACTGCATACGTCTTACAATCGCGAACAACATTTTGACCAACATACAACCAAAGATTGGCCTGCAAATTGCCAAAAACGTAAGAAAATTAGAATTTCGCACATACTTTCACGAATTGACTGTAAGCCTGTCAACAACCCAAATATTCGACTCTTTATGTCTCGTCAATTTCACATAAAAATTGGTGTAAAAAATCTCTATTAAGTACTTCTAAAACCTGAATAATTATGTATAATTTGTTTACATACTGCATTCGTGTACTGTTCATCTTACGTCTATTTCTATTGGTGGTTGTATAATTTATAATAGTACTTATTTACTAGTTTAATAGCATTTTTGGTGTTATATATTTATTTTTATGTACTTGTAGGAGAAAGTCATTATTATTAGTTTAACTGATAACCGAGTGCACAAACCCACTTGCTGCAATAATCAATTAGGTAGCCAGATTTGAACTTACCCATAAGAAATCACACTAGTTCCGTTTACTGAACTGGTTAACTGAACTGAACTGTCTGACTGTCTGTCTTTTGTGGGAACAGAGATATTATATAAGGTCCCTCTAAAAGAGTTGGACAAATTTTAACACAGCGTCCAGTACCAAACATATCTAACCAAAGATATCTAAGAAAAAAAAAAACACTTAGATAACAAAGACATGAATGTGTTTATGCATTGGGTAACCAAAATTTTTAGTGTATTTGCTAAATGATTTGTTTTTCTTGAAATGTCTAATGCGTTTTTCTTCTTATTCTTTTTACCCTTGTCTATAATTTTCGGTGGTCCGAATAATTCATAAAAGTTTGTCCATCTATTTTAAAATGCTGTGCAGTGAACTACAGCTGCGCGTAGTTGCTCAGCGCGGAAAGTTAAAACATTGCTCTTATTTATTTATTTATAATTTTGGCCGACGTTATTGCTTTCTAAATAAAAAACTACGGGTGAAGAAGCGTGATATTTTGTAAGCCGTTTCAGAGTTAAAGCATAATTGTGTTTAAAATGGACGAAAATAATTTCAGGGTAAGCACATGGTTTGCTTGTGCGTTTTAGTTCACCTTATAATAATTTCAGATCGATAAATAAAATAAATACACATAGATGTCTTGTATATATTAAAAATTAAACATAATAGATATTTTGACATTTTATTGATGACGTGTCCACATAAAAGCAGTAACTATTTTGAGCACACAACAAGAGCACCCTGTCATTACAATTTTTATTTGTATTAAAACTATGAAATGGCTTATTTTACACAACGACTATTTAGAATAAGGAATCTTCTATTAATTCAATAATAATTCTAAGATCGTATAAAAATACAAAAAATAATAATAGCATTTGAAAATTATTGGATGGAATACACACCATTTAAATGCATATACATTAAATAAATAGAGATTATCCGCGAAATAAGTAACTAAGTATAAGCATAACTTAATTTAACTTAAATATAATAAAAATGAACCAGCACTGACATCATATTTAATACTTATCCAACAAATCTGTAACACCGTGTAAATAAATAAAAGATTCCTTGTTCTTTCACAAGTTTGTCCCACTATTAGCATGCAAGCTTGCCCAGTGTTGGGCACCGTGCCCACGGTCCAAGCTTAGATCTCTAAAACAATAATCTCCTAATATTATATATTTAATTCCTTACTAAACACTCCGGCAGTACGCACTCTATTAAGAAACCACATTTTTAAATCATTAGGAGAATTCGAATTATAATTGATTTAAATTATTTTCATAGAGGCATTATTGAAAAAAAAACATCTGTGGTGTAGAAATAAGAAAAGGGTTAATCTTTGCCTGAATTTCGCCTTCCCATGGATTACATCAGTTGTTAAAATGTTATAAAAAATAACTTGCATCATAATCAGTCATAATCTTATTGCGATCACACACCATTTTATTATTTTACAATAGAATTTTACCATAAGAAATTGTTTAATACGAAATATTTGCTTACACATCGCAACTGACAAGGCCAAAGAAAATAAACAAATTGAAGTAATAATATTTCGAAGAAGAAATTATTTAATGACCTAAAATTTAATCATTTGGACTTACTGTTCCAGCGATACAACATCGCTAACTATTAACCTAAAATCTATTTCATGAATGGTTTATCGTTCATAAATCTGTGTTATTATTTCCTATTATAATTATCTGCATTGTAAAACAACAGCATGTTTCAGTGTCATACGTACAATACCGTCGCGAAGCGGACTACACTTGTAAATCTTCACGCAACACTCGTTTTGTTTATAAATATTTGATTAGTTTTCATGTGTACTGATCGAATAATAATTCATAAGTTGTCAAATTAAATATTGTTGTTTAATCATTAAAAATCGTGTTTAAATTTGGGGACCCATCACGGCTGCGTATTTTCGCTAGCTAATTATATTTGACCCTGTAGACCAGAAATAGCCACCTTTGGATGATACCTTCCCTTCTTTCTGCAGGCAACCAAACACGCAGGTAATATCGGTTCCCGCGAGAAGTGGAAGAAAATTTACGATGAAGACTTCATTCAACGGTAGGTATTAGTGGACGATAAATACAAAATAATTGACGTAGATATTGTTGCTTACTGAACATATATACTTGAAACAATAGTCGTGAGAAACAAGAATGAAATACTGTTAATGAAATACAATACTGTAACTCTCGGTGATTGTGTCGAAAACAAAGGCATCACCGCACCGGTAGCGAAGCCGGTTACTTGTTAAATTCATGGCGACGAAATCGACAGTTTCTACATAATATTAGAGCCACAGGAGTGAACGCTGAGACGTTGCTATGTATTGAAAGTGTTGAAAATGACGCCCAAATTAAATTTCTTGTGTGCCCAGCTCATCAACATTTTTAATTCAGCATGCAACAACACCTATCCCTAATCTTTCTTTCTTTCAGTACACTCTAAAATCGCTTTTAACATCAGTTATTCAAGTACTAGAACGGTCTGTAGCCGGCAGGGTACTTGATGGGCAAGGAGGACTGCGCCGCCTTGGAGTAGAAGTGCCAGCCCAGCTGCTGGTACGCCTGTATGAGTCGCTCCTCCACCTCCTTGGAGGCACGTTCCTCCTGGATCTTCACGAGGAGCTTGATTGCGCGACCCCATTGCTTGAACGTGAAGCAGTGCCATACGCCGTAGTGGATAGCCTGTGAGAAAACATGCAGTGAGAAGGTTGTTTTTCTAACTGGCATAGTGTATAATACATTTGACTATAAACATACTTCGTGACAAAAAAAGTTAAATGTGATAATTCCCTACACAAACATAGTGGAAATAATCCTTCATTTTAGTTACGTTTGCTTCCTGTTCTGCTTTTAAACTAAGAACTTTCATTCATTTCTATTTCTGGTATCATTTCACCTTTGAACTGCCGTGATATCAAAAAGAAGATTGCAGTCCTACCCTGGCATTAAAAAAGTTCCTTAGTAAAAATTTGACTCAAAACTGCAGAGTGTTGTAGGTACCATAATAATGTAATTTGCAAGTATTCTAATCGCAGAGCGAGTAGTTATTTCCTCTTGTTTTCGAGAATTCGTTTGACTGTTTTGGATATATGTTATTTGCACAATAATGTCCGTTGAAGCCCTTATGTCAGTTACCTTAGTATCAGTGAGGTCGGTGAACTTGAGCAGGTCGGCGAGGTTGTTCTGCAGCGCCTCGGTGATCTTCTCCTTGGCGGAGTTGCTCTGTGCCAGCGCGCGCAGGCGGCACAGCGCCGTGCCCTTGCGCGACAGCGCCTCCACCAGGTAGCCGCGCTGCTTCTCCTGCTCCCTGGGTCCAGACAACATAACCTCAGCATACCAGATTATGCAATAAAAATCCCTTCGGCAAACCGCAGAAAGAGTCAGATTTCGAAGGTTTCAACCATGTTTACATTTTTATTAAGGGAGCCAATTTTTAATTATTTTTACGATAGGACGCACCGTTTTCGAGATATAAGCAAATTTAGAATAAGAACCAGCTACGACTCCATGACGCGCGCTCGCTTTCCTCGCATTTGACATTACACACCCACTTTCTGTCACAAATAACGTCGTCGATCCGCCACCTTCGCAAACGATAACTAACTGACGGCTGGTGTCGCTTCACGTTCCGTTACACGAAAGAAAATAAATAGATACGTTTATGTAAAAATGGCAGTGTAATTGCATGTAGTATAGATCAGAAAAAGTTGTTTTAACATTGGTTCTCCGATCAAACTCTCGAGAGTTTGATCGGAGAACTCGAGCTTTATTAAGCTCGAGCTCATGAAGGGGCGGCGTAAGATGATCCTGCAGTCTTCAGACGAGGCGTAGAAATACCGGCAGCTCAATAGACGGATCTCTAAATCCTTGAAGAGCGACCTCAGCGTAACAACGCTCGGTATTAAAGCGGCGGAGGTCGCTCCGCCAAACCGGAGCTACTTAGGGAGATCGAGAGCTTGTATGACACGTCAACCAGTAAACCCGTTGTCGACCTAGCAAACGACCCAAGAGCTAGACTGAACCGACACTATACCGAAGACATCCCGGACGTCAGCCTGTACGAGATTAGGATGGCTCTGAAATAGCTAAAAAAACAACAAGGCACCGGGTGATGACGGAATTACGGCCGAAGTCTTGAAGGCGGGTGGAAAACCGGTACTGAAGGCCCTTCAGAAGCTGTTTACTTCCGTCATACTCAAGGGGAAAACGCCACAGGCATGGTGCAGGGGTGTGGTGGTACTCTTCAAGAAGGGCGACACTATAGATTGTGATTGCTAGCTTATATCACAGAAATTAAATCATGTATTTGATTAACTTTTATTTTCGAATATTTTCTGACTATGACTGCTACAAATATCTACCAATTTACAAACAAATCATGCATATGACGGACTTACCCCAATTACTCGAGAAAGACCGTCATAGTCTCAACTTTTAAAAAATCACGGTTATTTTTATATTGCCATTAGTTACATTCATGTTTGTAGAAGTAACTGTTAACTAAGGAATCATAATTAATATCCAAAACACACAATTAAGTTAAAAAATCAGCCATAGGGTGTTTGTCAAATCCAATTTGCAATAAAATATGACGGACTTCGCCACCTTGACCTTATTTAAGTACAGCTCAAATAATAGAAAAACAACTTACAGTTTAATCTTAGTGGCGTCGCTTCTCGTGTCATTCTTCATGCCAAGGTACGCCAGCAACTTGTCCTGCTCAATCGCCTTTATTACCTTTAAATAGAGAAAAATAGCGACTGCCATTTAAAAACGAAAACGCTTAGTACGGAACTGGAGAAATGTTGGTGTTGTATAAACTATGGTAATCCCTAAGGCCTTAGAGCAATAAGAGCGAGGAAATTAATCAAAGTTTACCTTTTCAGAGATTGTAATGAGCTGTTCGCACCACGCTGTCGTCACATCGGGGTCTTCAGTAGCATGAGGCAATCTGAAATAATACACAAACACCATTATTTTTTGTTGAAGGTGGAGAGGAGGCATTTTCCCAGCAGTGGGAACGTTAAGTTTTGGGTATAATATACTAAATATCAATATCAGACTTACTTCTTGGCGTCAGTAGGCGCATCGAGCGCGTGGAGGTATGAGATGTGCGCTCCGAGGAAGCCGGGGAACTTGTCTACTAACTCCTCGTATACTTGTTCTAGTTTGTCGCCCTCTGCAGACAAATTAATCAATTAGCTTAGTTTCATTTTTCAAAACGTTATAATAAATATGGCGAGTCATTTGACCTGCAGTTTGGGGTCCATTGTGGTGGCAAAGGCCTCCCCCAATTCCTTCCTTCATTTAAACAAACGTGTTATTTTGTAAAAATAAAAATAAAGCAAATATTTGTTTACAATACCTTTTTCCATTCTAACTAAACTTCTAAAATTTTTCACATTAAGAAATAAAACGGGAACACGTTTGTTTGGGCGAAATCCCGCTAGCCTTTTCTCCGTGACACAGTTCCGTGTATGCATCGTAATACTATGCTAGCTGAAAGATGTTTTGTCGTCTTATTTAAGTCGTATGCGTCATATTGGGCATGAGGTCGGTGTATGGTATGTTAGTATGTACATACCGAGCTTGGTGATCCAGCCCAGCGTGAAGTCCTTGAGCGCGTCCATGTAGTCGTCGTGCGGCTTGGGCTTGTCCTTGGGCGCCTGCGACCTGCGCGCGGGCTCGCACAGTACGTACTGCAGCGCGTACACGTCCACCTTGCGCCCGCACTCGTCCTTCGCGAACGTCACCGCGCCCGACAGCGACTGCCCCACCGTCAGGTTGGAGCGACTGATCCTGGAAACAACAACATGACCACAACACTCTAACCGGGACTCTTACATAGAACGACGGCCTATCTGACTTCCGTGAGCCCAGTTCGTCATCATCTGCCTAGCCTTTTCCCAACTACGTTGGGGTCGGCTTCCAGTCTTAACCGGATGCAGCTGAATACCAGTATTTTACATGGAGCGACTGCCTATCTGACCTCCACAACCCAGTTCATACTGGGTAATACGATACCGCTTGGTAAGACTCGTTGTCACACTATTTGGGCCACTGACTACCTGTAACGACTGTCAAAGAGCCCAGTTGTTGGGTAATAATACAATACTCCTTGACAAGACGAAGATGTTAAAATGTTCTGTCATCATCATCATCTTCAGCCTCCCGAATGTTCCGACTGCTGGGACACGGCCTCCTCTCAATGAGAGGGAAATGTTCTGTGAAGTTTAATAAATAATGATGCAAGCTATGCACCGCTTTCTCTGTATTAAGCGAGCAATCGAGTTGTAGTACGTCTATCGCACTGATTTTGTAAAGTGTCTTCTTCTACAAATCTAAACCAAGAAACCACAAGTACTAATATAACTTATTTAATTAATCCCAGAACTAATAAAAGGAAAGCCAAAAACAGGACAAATCTGGACGGCAGTTATCGCTAATTGTGCGAGGCGTGGTCGTAATGTATCAATGAGGGCTATCGTTTTTGAGTTCACCAGATGGCGCCAATGGCGAGTAAGGTCCTGCCATTAATTCTATTTGATACATTAAAATATCAACAACTTCTTAAACAATATTTAAATGCGTATTATGTATACTTTCAAATACATATTTACAACTAGCTGACCCGCGCAACTTCGTCTGCGTCACATAAGAGAAAGAGAGGGTTACAGAGAGTGGGTCGTAGGCACCTATAATGCAATTTTCAAAGAGCACATCACACACATCCTTCCGCATAATGAAAATGCGCGCCCGGTACATGATCATAATTTTGCTGCGGAGTTATTTAAAACGGTGTATCTTAGGAGATATGCATTGAAATCAATTTACGTGCAATACGAAACGCGTCCATCAATTCTGTTAATATTGTTGATTGCCAAATTTGAAGTAGATTGGACCAAGGAATCACATTTTCCCATACAAACTTTGCCCCCCTCTTTTCACCCCATAGGGGTATAATTTCAGGAAATCCTTTCTTATCGTATGCCTATGTCATATAAAAAATTCACACTCCAAGTTTCAGGTTTGTACAATCTGCGGTTTAGGCTGTGCGTTGACTAAGCATTTTTTATTTGTAGATAGTAGGATTTGTACTCGTTTGTATTTGTAACTTTTCCGGCTTTATGTCTGATGTACATTCGTATAGTCTACATTTTCATCGTAGTATTATTTTATTTGTAAATACAGGGTGGCAACGATTAACGGGGCAGAAAGGGGAGCTTCCTTAACCGTTGAGTATTACAAACAGGATCGATTGGCATAAAAAAATGTTTTGTGTAAAATAGCAATTTTCTTGCTAACTGTACTTTTTTTCATCCTGCATTACCAATTACTTATACCGAGGAAAGCCGATTTTCTTGAGTTCTGCTATTTTGGGCGTATTCACTTCAAAAATCTAATTTCAAGAAAATTGAGAATTTATATTTATCTGTATTATATTTGAAGTATTTACAGCAACTTTTAAAGTTTTACACTTCATTGGATTTCGTTCTATAGGTGTATGAAGTTAATTAATTTTAAACACAAAACCCTATTTTTTACGTCTCTGGATATTTTTTTATTAAAACGCTGAAACAGGTATTTCTTTATTTTTAATAATAAGTATTTACTCTGAGTTTCATGATTCTAGAACAATCTAAAATTTTTTTTTTCATACAAACTTTACCCCCCCTTTTCCAACATTTTCCATAATTTCTATAGCCTAAATGTTATTCTGAGTTTATTTAAATAGATTAGTGAAGTTTTCATCAAAATCTGTCCAGCAGTTTTTACGTGATGCGCGGTCAAACAAACAAACAAACAAACACGAATTCTAAAAATGGTTTTAATATGTTCAGTTACTTATTTTAAGTCACCCTGATCGGTTTTTTTTTTTATATCTTCAATGTACAGATTTTTTGGTCTCAACGATTTTATTATATGTATAGATATTGCCCCAAAAAATGAGCAAGCATTAAACATTTTAATTAAAAATGTTTTTTCCTACAAGTACTAACAAAATAGATGTTGAAAATCAAACTTGTTACTTAAGACGCCTACGTCAAACGCTCGCAACTTCAATTCGAAGCGAAGGGATAAGTCCGTCGAAATATTGTTATCTCTCTTGCACATTGCCCCGCTGCCTGTGTGAATAGTGTTTATCTATGTGTGTGTGAATAGTGTTTATCTATGTGTGTGTGAATAGGTAGTGTTTACCCTTTTATAATAGTAATTATTATCATGTTTATTATTTGCTTTAGTTTTGGTAGTTACTTTGGGCAATCGTTAGTATATGAGCAGAATAGTAATGCGTTTTTAGGAAATTTGTCTACAATGCTTTTATCTCAAAACCTAGGTTTTGTAAAAAAAAAAGATCTGAGTTACTTACCTTCTTTTTCGTGAGTGTGTATAAACAACAGCATTTTCGGCTAAGAATTATAAAAATAAAAAGAAGGATTTCCAAAGGTACACATTTATTTTAATCAAATCGTGTAAGGCGACCATAATTATTTGCAAAATGATTGTGAAAATAAAATATACAGGGTGTATTTCACCTCATCACAAAGCCGTTAACCAAGCATTCTGTATATCAAACAAGTAACGTTACGCAAAAAATATTGCTGGGAAACAACTTTTGTTTTTTGAGGTTATAAGCCATGTTTTGTGGTATAACTCAATGTAACACACTCAAAACATTGTGCGGATGGATGGATTGAATAGTACGGGGGTCGTAGAGATATTTAAATTAAAAATAATGCAATAAAAAGTGGTATTTAAAAAAAGCTTGTCAAAATCTTGCAACTTTGACCCCCACAATATCTCCGTAACTAGAAGGTATAGTGTAGAACGAAAAAATGACCAGAATGACGAGTAAAACAAGAGCCTTTCGGTTTCGTTAAGAGGTGTTTTACACCCTTTATTAGATTTATAACATTTGAGCAGCGGTGGCCCAGTAGTGGCGTCCCCGATTTACGAACAGTAAGTCGTGGGGTCGTGGGTTTAAACACTTCGAACCCAGACAGGCGCATTACGTTGTGTAGTTTATTACACCACTGCACAGTGTTATTACTGCCCCCAAAAACGGACATCCCTTTTTTATTAACTTATTCGATAGAATAGGTAATTTTGAAAGTAAGATTAAAATACCCGTGTGCCAATTATACCCCAAACACGAGCAAAAAAAAAATGTTTTTGTTTTCAACGTTTTCTAAATTAATTAATTACAAAAAAAAATACGCATTTTTTTACCCTTTTCTTTATTATGTGTAATAAAACTAAATTAACGATACTTGAAAAAAATACAAAAGGGTACTAACTGGTACAGATGTAAAGATATATGCTTTTTTTTGTGTTTTTAGATTTTGATTTTTCATGGTTGTGTCTTTGCTTAGTTGGATTCAATATTTATTGTCAATCATGTTTAGACCCCAACTAATCACTCAAAAAAAACCACATCTAAATCTCGCGGCGTCTAAGAGTTATTCATTTCTAAAGTTTTTTCTGATAATTTTGATTTTAGGGTCATCACTTACTACATAATATTTTTTGTTGATAGGTTTGAATTTTATGTCAAATTTTATTATAACATAGATTGTTACACGTATAGATACACCCACTCTCATACATTTTACAAATAATATTTTTATCTCTTTATTATTTTTGCATCGGACTAAACATACAACTGAAGTTCACATCTGTTTATATGCTGTTTATTTTCTTGCTTTATTGCATGTCAAGCCAAGATCAGATATGAACAGGGTGAAGCACACCTCACACGAACTTTTTTTTTCACACGAACCATTTCGAGCTGCTTTAACTTCAGTTCGTTAAAGCCAAACTCTGAACAAACAAATATTTAAGTTTGAAAACTTGCTAAGTTGCATAATCACCAAGGAACATAATAAACTCAATTTTTTATCGTGCACTTTGTACCGAACCTATATTTTATATTTATGTTTTTGTTGGGACAGAGTTCATTTTTCACTTATTATCGCACAGCCTGAAAATAATCGGTCGGAGAACTTGAAATTTTTAAAATAATATCTATCTATATATATAAAAGAAAGTCGTGTTAGTTACACTACTTATAACTCAAGAACGGCTGAACCGATTTAGCTGAAAATTGTCAGGGAGGTAGTTTAGAGCCAGGAGAAGGACATAGGATACTTTTTATCCCGTTAGGTAGTAGTAGGTAGGTAGTAGTAGGTAGGTAGTAGTAGGTAGGTAGTAGTAGGTAGGTAGTAGTAGGTAGGTAGTAGTAGGTAGGTAGTATTAGGTAGGTAGTAGTAGGTAGGTAGTAGTAGGTAGGTAGTATTAGGTAGGTAGTAGTAGGTAGGTAGTAGTAGGTAGGTAGTAGTAGGTAGGTAGTAGTAGGTAGGTAGTAGTAGGTAGGTAGTAGTAGGTTGGTAGTAGTAGGTAGGTAGTAGTAGGTAGGTAGTAGTAGGTAGGTAATAGTATATAGGTAGGTCGTAGTAGGTAGGTAGTAGTAGGTAGGTAGTAGTAGGTAGGTAGTAGGTAGTAGTAGGTAAGTAGGTAGTAGTAGGTAGGTAGTTGGTAAGTAGGTAGTAGTAGGTAGGTAGTAGTAGGTTGGTAGTAGTAGGTAGGTAGTAGGTAGTAGTAGGTAAGTAGGTAGTAGTAGGTAGGTAGTAGGTAAGTAGGTAGTAGTAGGTAGGTAGTACTTTTGACGCAGACGAAGTTGCGTGGGTCAGCTAGTATTAAATATTTACAGACTTCACTTGCTTAAGTACCTACTTTAATTATCACTTTCCGTAGGTTTTCCGTTCTTCAGTTCTGTCGCCATTCCACCCTTCTATAAGATTTTGCATTATGTCTTCATCGTCATCTAGGCTATAGCTGTCTTGGGCCGAAACATCTTCTTTTGTATTTCGTACGGCTTTAATAACTGGAGAACGGCGGGTGGTAATGGCATCTTTCTAAGTTTTGCTTGCCTTTGCTTCAATCTGACATTTGAAATAAATGGATCTGATGTCAGTAGTGCCCGGTTAAACAAATCAGTCATGGTTGTAATTCAGTCAAATTTGCGAGAATGATACTCTCTGTCAGGCCTCCAAAACTTATTTTTTGCTTTTCCCACTTGTTCTGACAGTAAACCCACAGGCATTGCAGAGTTTCGTATGATGTCTTTACCGTGGACTTAATTTTTGATGCAAGGTAACCGTCATAGGATACCATTTAACATTTTGGACAATAGGCAGTCTCGTACAAAAATCCCCGAATTTTACGCCTTCAACTGGTAGCCCACAAGATAAAACTACTAATATTGTGAATAAATCATCAAGAAGCCATTTAGGAATGTTTAATATCACTGCAAACGTTCTACGGTTTTTGTTAGACAATGCTATGCGAGCAGTATTACCATCGTTGGTCGTGCCTGCATTGCATTGG
This sequence comes from Xestia c-nigrum, assembly GCA_916618015.1. Taxonomy (NCBI): domain Eukaryota; kingdom Metazoa; phylum Arthropoda; class Insecta; order Lepidoptera; family Noctuidae; genus Xestia; species Xestia c-nigrum. Next base: position 1,612,819 of record OU745245.1, on the reverse strand, counting down.
GCCGCACCATATCGACCAGAAGCCCCATTTTTTCTCTAACTTCTTGTTGTACCTTTTTTAAGTTTCTTCCACAATGATATGCTCCGGGGAATTGTGAGGTATCCTCCATTTTTTTACTTGCATTTTGTATCCTAGATGAAGCAAGAATTCTAAGACACATATCCACGCGTGTAAAGGACTTAATCCGTACTTCAAAAGCGATTCATCTGAGGCTTGAGAAAACACAATGTCTAACTTATTAAATTGAGAGGAAGTGGACTTACAAAATGGGCATCTTAGTTTTGATGATTTTACACAAATGCCGTCTATTTCGTTAATTTGGTCTTCTACCCATTTTTTTCGGCAAGTATTACAGTTTTGCTCTCTTTACGGTACTGAATATGTAACGGGCGACAAAATCTGTAAGACTGAGGTGTAGGGTTACAATCATATTGAAGACGATTTGACTAGTGCAGAACTAGCTTCTTGATGAGAAAATTATGAGGATCTAATTAGTATCGAGGCTGACTGCCCAGGGTCACCAAGGCAGAACAATACGTATGCACGTCTAAAATCTCAACAAAATATAGAATTCAAAAATAAAAGAATTTTCATGAAAATATTGTATAACTATGATAACTTACTACAAGATGTAGTCGTATTTAGTCTATGGGCGCTTTCAATTTAGAAGTTTCGCTTTTCGCGGCAACCGTGCGGCGCCGCGCGCTTTCTATAAAAACAGACGAACGTCCGCACGCACACGACAAACGCACTGCTTCGGCGCGGCAGCGGCAACACACGAAACCTCTAAATAGAAAGCGCCCTAAATGAATAACAATAGTAATTATAATCATGTTTATTATTTGCTATATTTTTGTGTGTTACTTTCGGCAATCGTTAGTGCATGTGCAGAATAGTAATACGTTTTTAGGAAATTTGTCTCTACAATGTTTTAATCTCAAATGTTAGAAAATCTCATAGTAGTTTATGCGACTGTGCATAATGAAGGGCATTACAACACAAGTGTGGGTTTAAGAAACGAGCCGAAGGCGAGTTTCTTAATAGCATCACACGAGTGTTGTAATGCCTAATTATGTACAGTTGTATACACTTCTTTATCTACCCAAATATCATAAGGGCTCTATGATGGGTTCAGGAACCATAGAGAAATGACCAGCATTGTTACTTGGCCCTTGATTTTTGTGGCAACAGGTTATTAGTTGCATTCGTCGCTGCATTTACGATATCTGGCGGAGTATTCATGTCAATTTCTAAGTCACTATCACTCATTTTCGACAGAAATAAAGAACTTATCAGAAAATTTGTCTACTCGTAACTGGAAATAAAAAGCTAACGAACAAATGACAGCTCGAAATGGCGGCGTTTTAGATATCTGGCATTTTTTAAAATCATAGGCAAACGAACAAAGTCACTATTCTTGTGTCACTCGAGATCAAAATGCCGTGCGATTTATAATTAGAATCATACTGAATTGGGGTTTCGTATCGATATCTGATTGAATGTAGATAGGTACTAGAATAGCACACTCACTTGAATTTGACACCTGTTCCAAATTTAAACTCATAACCTACTGTTTTCAGTAGGTTATGAGTTCATTACAGTTCCGTTTATTTCTGCAGGTTGGTAATGCTGGTCATTGCCTATGGTTTTTGAACGCATTAGAGGGGGTTTATGATATTTAGGTAGATAAAAATCTATGCAAGCTTGGTAGAAAAAAAGTCTGCGTTACATACTACTAAAATCTGTGTACGGTTTGCCTGAAAATCTGAAATCTAAGTACCCACCTACCTTGTGACCGTCATAAGTTTGACGTCCTTAGGATAGTAGCAGCATTTTCGGCTAAGAATGATAAAAAATTAAAAAACTAAGTTTTGCCAAGGTTAACATTTATTTTTTTATTCATAAATAGGTGAGTAATAGAGATTGTCACATTGTTCAAAAAAATCTAATTCGGCATGTAACTAACGGTAAAGTGTATTTATTGTAGGTATTTTCGATTATGAACAAGAGATCTGCGGGCCTGAAATGGCCGCTTTAGCAGAACATAATATGAATCACGTACAAAAATTTAAATTCTTAAAATGGTCAAGTCATATAATAGTCATAACCATAAAGTCCATTTTAAGATTTGAAGGTTTAAAGTAAAAAAAAAAATAACTTAAAATGGACCTTATAGCCATAGACATAAAGTCCATTTTAAGATTTTTTTACGTGATTCATATTATGTTCTGCTAAAGCGGCCATTTTAGACCCCCTGTGTAGGTAAGTATTTTCTTGGACGAAGTTTAAAAAAAATTATGAAAACAAAAGGTACTTACTGTGAGATACATCCCAACGTTCAGAATCTATGTTGATAAACAAGGTATATTTGTATACCTAGTTTGTAAATTAAATCTAACCAAATCGCAAAGGAAATATCGAAGTCCGTAAACAAAACAAAAGTCGCAGGGTGGGTCACTCTATTCCAGATCACAAGGCAAATCCAAATCCAAATTCGTAGCATAGGTCAAGAAGTGTAAGAAATATTAGGATACAATTGGTAAACAATACGCACGCACAACGCAATCTAGTAATCGTCTAACACTGACGTCACTGACGTACGAATTCCGCACGCACACATATATATATTTGTCACTATACTAAGTTAACACATCAAACATGTTCTGTCCCGCCCCATCAAGCTCCACGCTTGATGCGATAGCACGACTAGCCGCTGAACATTTCAGATTCATTTGAATGACCAGTGTGCCGGACATTTTGTAACTTAACAATATAAGTCATGTTTCCAAAAAAAAAACAATGTTAAAAATACTACTGTTTTTTAACCGACTTCTAAAAAAGGAGGAGGTTCTCAATTCGGATGTTTCTTTTGAAGTGAAACTTCTTTATCGGGGTTGGAAAAAAATTTAGTGTAACATTTTTTCGTTACGCGTCACATTTTTCCGTTACGCGCCATCTTTTTTGAAAAATAACGTCATAAAGAAGTTTCACTTCTTACGAGTGTACGCTAGTACACGGACACATTTTTTTTTTTTTATGTTTGTTCAGGCATAACTCCATCGCTTGCAGACCGATTTGGAAAATTCTTTTTGAAGTGAAACTTCTTTATCGGGGTTGGAAAAAAATTTAGTGTAACATATTTTCGTTACACGTCACATTTTTCCGTTACGCGCCATCTTTTTCTTATCCCTACCACGCGTGATTCGAAGTATACTTTCTCCAGCGGAGTAGGGATTGGTAATTGTCACCAATGTATTTTGCGGCCCGTTTTGAGTAGTTACATTTTTGAATTGAAGTTTCACTTCTTACGAGTGTACGCTAGTACACGCACACATTTTTGAAGTGAAACTTCTTTATCGAGGTTGGAAAAAAATGTAGTGTAACATTTTTTCGTTACGCGTCACATTTTTCCGTTACGCGCCATCTTTTTCTTATCCCTACCACGCGTGATTCGAAGTATACTTTCTCCAGCGGAGTAGGGATTGGTAATTGACACCAATGTATTTTGCGGCCCGTTTTGAGTAGTTACATTTTTGAATTGAAGTTTCACTTCTTACGAGTGTACTCTAGTAAACGCACACATTTTTGAAGTGAAACTTCTTTATCGGGGTTGGAAAAAAATTTAGTGTAACATTTTTTCGTTACGCGTCACATTTTTCCGTTACGCGCCATCTTTTTTTTGAAAAATAACGTCATAAAGAAGTTTCACTTCTTACGAGTGTACGCTAGTACACGCACACATTTTTTTTTGTTGGAAAGGGTATTCTTTCCAAATGGTCCCATAGCCACCAAGTCGGGATCTGATGATGGAATCTTGGCGAAATCGAGGGAACTCTTCAAATTTTATATGATAACGTGTTGCGATTTCGGTATTTTTCTACAACAAGTGAAGCATTTGCATTCGATAAGAACCATTCTTCCATCAGGTCTGATGATGAAGCCAAGAGTCACGGAACTCCATAATGAGACAATGTATCCTAGTCGTGTTTGGGCTTGTTGTAATTGTAACGCTATGAACTTTCCATGTATATCAAGCACAGTGAACCACTAAAAAGTAAAAATACAAACTTTTTTGCAAAAAATAAAACCGACTTAAAAAAAAAACAAAAAATTTGAAAATTAACTTTAGCTTCTGAAGTCGGTGACCTTTGTTTGATTGATTTAGTTTTTTTGTCACCGACTTCAGTTTTTTAGTATAGAAAAGATGCGGTGAAACCATCGTATTTATACTGTGAAACTGTGAGAAATTCAATTGGTCTACAATTCGTTTTGGGTATTTTGTAAAAAAAAAAATGAAATGGGAACCTAGATAAATGCTGTCTTGTTCCGAATAACAGCATAATAAGGTGGAAATATGCCCAGACTGAAAATGATTTTGGTATTACGTTTGTATGGACAATTCATGTGTCGCTGGGCTCTGAAAATCTTCAAGTAATTATTAATCAGGAATGGCTCAATCTGGTCTAGATTGACAATCGTGAATAATAGTTAAAATACGTGATAAAAAGCACGCAAAGCTCGAACACTACGTCATCTGACATTTCGGAAGACCTTACTCTACACGAGCGCCCCTAGCGGCGAATTCATGCGCGATAGTCCCCACTAAAATCAGGCACACTTTACTTACTTATCTGAAGGCACAGGTGCGATGTAAAGAGGTAGTAGGTTCCCACTTGATAACGATGCCGAACTGAACTTCTTGCCACCAGTCAGGGCCTGGAAAATAACAATTTAAATTGAAATGTGGATACACAGCAGGTGATCATATCGAGATTGTTCCGTGTCTTCAGTAAGCAAGTATGTTGCATGCGTTGTGCCCGGTCGAAAGTAAGCTACTAGTTTGGCGCTTTCAATAGCGCCCAGGAAGTGGTCTTATTAAGATGCCCGTGTAACATGCTTAATTCATACAAACGTAATACCAAAATAAATTGTAAATCAAACATATTCTTAATGTAGTGTGTATTTATTTCGATAGGATTACAGAATATCTATGTTCCCATGTATTTATTTTGAATGGACACTGATTTAAACAAGAGTTTTGAGAAAAATAAGTTTCTATAGAAATTTAAAATTCCTCATATCTCGTCTTTATATCATTTTCGTTTCAAAATATATATTTGGGAACCTAGATATTCTGTAATTCTATCGAACGCACACTTATCCGCGCTGATAGAACCGACCGCGGGACCCGCCACCGGTCGGCACAACTAACGGAATCGCTTTCCGTAAACGCTCTCATACATTGCAATGTTTCATATATTGCGGACTTCGCCGCGTCTCCGTAACAAGGATCTCGTGAAGCCATTAACTGACTTATAAAGACGACTTGTTCCATATGATACAGTACTAGCTTCTGCCCGCGACTTCGTTCGCGTGAAGTTTTGATATCGCTACGCATCGCCTGCTCAACAGGAGCTTTTATCCCGTTTGCAACATTTATTATTGCTGCTCCGCTCCTATTGGTCATCGCGTGATGATATATAGCCTATATAGCCTTCCTCGATAAATGGACTATCCAACGCAAACATAATTTTTCAATTTGAGCCGGTAGTTCCTGAGATAAGCGCGTTTAACCATCCAAACAAACTCTTCTGGTCTATAGTATTAGTATAGATGATGTCTCACCACAGCTTGCGAACAGTACACGTCTAAGGTGATGGGCTGCTGCAGCCGCTGCTGTATGACGACCGGGAGCTCTTGTAGCTTCTCTAGTAGCAACTTGTTCTCGTGACGTATGCTCAAACGAAGAGTGTATTCGCCTTTCTCTAATTTTACTGAGTACTGAAAAATAATAAATAATTCGGTTTTAACTATGATCACTGTTAGATAGGTAGGTAGGATGGATAAATGGTATATATATATGAGATCACTGTGTCCTAAGACAATTACTATGAAAAGTAACACGCAAAAAAAACTCGGATATCTCTCTTTTAAAATAAGCTTAAATTACAATGGCCAAATTATTATGATAAACATCTAAGACACGGGTTAATGGCCTGGGGTTAATCTAGTCTAGTATTCAATCAATGTTTTCAATTTGTAAGTTTAGCAATAACTAATACACAAAGCTGATTGCACAAACAGAAGAAAAAAACAATAGTGATTCAAGTAACCATGCGTAAAATAAACAGTTATCATGCAGTTAGGAGTGGGTGTGGATGAATGAGGATATTTGGGTTTAAACCGGCGGCTAACTCCGAATGTGTCAACGTTCGATTTCACCGTCCGACTAACTAATGTAAAAAAGAAAAAAACACTCAACTTACCTGCTGTTAAACTTTTATAGAACTGTGTCACAAGTATGAGTGATAGGGACAACGTTCTAAAATGTTCGTTAAAGTATTTTAAAATGTTCGTTAAAGTATTTTAACTCTGCTACTGTTTTCTAAATCTAAAGTTCTACAAAGCTAAGTTAAGCTCATCTAAACACTGTTTACTCTGTACTCTAAACTAAATGTGCTTTACAAACAGTTGCATACTTCTATATTTCAGCAAGTACTTACATTACTACGCAATGAATACATAAAGGCCGGAGCACACAGACGTACGGTTGTAGGCTTGTTCTCTTATTCTGTTTCTTCTACTTTAGATGTACCCGAAGTGAAATTGTGGAATTAAACAAATACAGAGTGTAAACTACCTCATCACGAAGCCGTCAACCAAGCATTCTGTACATTAAACTAAGTGACTTTACGCAAAAATTATTGTTGGGAAACGATTTTTTTTATGGGTGTCAAATCATGTTTTGTGTTAGAACTCAATGTAACACACTCAAAACGTTGAGCTGATGAATGGATTGAATGAATAGTACGGGTGTCGTGGAGGCGTTAAAAGTAAAAATCTTCTTCAAAAGTTGGGACTTTGACCCCCACTATCTCCGTAACTAGAAGTTTCCCAAGTATAGTATTGAACAAAATAAATGTTTGCAATGACGGGGATAACCAGGGCCTTTCGGCTTCGTTAAGATGGTTTTTACACCCTTAATTACGTATTGAGTTCAGCCTGCGTGGTGAGTACTTGTTTTACGTAAGTACCCACGCCATGTGTACCCCGGGCCGCGTCTACATCTAGTCTACAGGTTTCAAGTGTAGATGACATGATTACTTGTTTCTTTCGTTTCCTGCGGCTCACCTTAGATGGGTACGCGTCGCCGGTGCCCATGAGCTGCTTGCAACTGTTGTAGATCATCCACATCTGCGACTCGAACTCAGACTCGTAAAGCATCTCGCATAGTAGTGATATTATTGGCGACACCTGAAATTTAGTAACGGTTTATTTTTAGTTTTAGTTGTAGAAAATCGTATAGAGACATGTTTATAAAACAAAGTCGCTTCAGCTGATTGTACGCTTAGATCTCAACGGATTTTGTTGCAGTTTTCAGCAATGGATGAAGTGATTCAAGAGGGAGGTTATTTATTATGTATGTAGTATCAAAAAGCACCCGTGCAAAACCAAGGCGGGTCACTAGTGCATCTAAATATAAGTATACATTATAAAAATCTTACCTCAGTAGCCTTAGCGATATGGAAGTTGTATGTATTGATTAGTTGGTAGATCTGTCTGCTGGGCGGGATGACGTCACGCGCTGTTAGTGGGGCCAGCTTTGATTCTGTGGGCCTGCAATAATTTATTGATACTGTTACATCGGACCTACTAGAACATTCGAGAAACCACGTGATTACAGTATGTGTATGTTGGAATTTCGAGTGCTTTCCATTATTATTACTTTTAAAGTTAGAATATTCGTGGTTATTCTGGTGTATCTGTTGGAGACTATAAATACACCGCTCGGGCCCGCGACCGTCAGTCGGATTCGCCAGTGGTCCACACAAGTCGTGCTTCGTGACGTACAGCGCCACCAGCAGACTCGGGAGGAGATTTCGCCGAAATATCAACTTTATTGGGGGTACTCGGCGAAAGTCTCCACCCGCGCGGATCGCATCCTACCCACTTTCCCTGTGTTCGTGCGAGTGCCCAGCACTGGTGCCAGCACAGGGGGAGCCACCTGCTGCACCGCTGTCATCGCGAGCCCACATCCCAGTAGTGAAGCTATGAGGTGTCCCGCGGGGCGCTGGACCGGACGGTAGTCCAGCGGTACTTGATCGGCCTGGAGAAAGAGGATGGCACGTTCTGGTTCGCCTACTCATTGTAGGCGGAGCGAAGCTGCAAAGTGGCCATCAGGGGGCTGCCTGCCGACACCACCCCAACTGAAATCGAGGAGGAGCTCCGCGCGTTGGGATACCAACGCCAACCAACGGAGTACGTTCGCCACATCAAGGCGAGCCTGGGACGACCTGGCTGCGTGTTCCACGCCGTACTCGGCAGGACGCCTGACGTACGCAGGATCTTCGACACCTTCATGTTCCTGAACATGAGAGGTGTCAAAATCGAAGCCTGGCGGGCAAACGGCCCGCCCAGTGCCACCGGTGCCAGAAATGGAGGCACTAGTCGCACCACTGCCACCGACCGCTCGCCTGTGTCCGCTGCGGTGAGGGGCACTCGGCGCGGGACTGCCCCCGGCCACGTGGGGGCGATCATCCCGCCAACAATCTCAAGTGCCCGACGTACCAGGCAGAGATAAGGGCGAACAGGCGGGCGGGCACTGCCGCCGCCGCTGAGGGGCCGAAGGACGTGGCCACCAATGAGGTCCAAGGCGTGTCGCTCATGGCGGCCCACCAACAGGGGAGAAGCTCCCCCCTCCTCGAAGCGGCGGAGGGAAAGAAGAGGAAGCGAGGGGGCAAGGGTAAAGCACCCGAACCCCCCACCGCTCCTGAGGGAGACCTAGCGGACGACCTGCCTTCGTCCCTGGCGCGGGCTGAGTCACCGACCACGGCCCCACCGATGCCTGGTCAAAAGAAAACGGAGGGTCCGAGGGGGAACCACGCGAGTTCCGTGCCGAGAGCACTACCATTGCCGGCCCAACTGCCGGCCCCGCCACATCAAAGGAATTCGCAGCCCGTACCATTGGCCTGCTGTTGGACTTGATAAAGGCTATCAGGCTTCAGTCCGTGGAACTTATCAGTATGTATTATAAGAGTAGAAGAAGCTGACCTGTAGACGGGCTCGGTGTGCTTGAGCTGCGCGCTGGGCTGCACGTCCTGCAGACGTAGCGCACTGAGCAGTACGGCGCGCACTCCGTCGCCGGCGCCCATGCTCAGTTTGTGCCCGAAGTCCGGCTTCAGTCCGTGGAACTCCACGCTGTAGTCCACCGTCAACTCGCCGATGTTCGCCCAGTACTTGGCTATTACGACTTCTAGTAACACGCCTCCCTGTCCAAGTGGGTATAGTATATCACAAAATAGAAATTGAACCGAGATTAGCTTTAGTATGTAAATTACAAGGGGACTTAGAGACAAAAACATTAGTTATAATAACTGACGATAAATACCAACGAAAAAGTTTTTGTTGCTCTATAGTCCTGTATAATCCATTGTTTGTCTCGTAATAATCGAGTACGGGTACGTATCATAATCCCGAAAGTTCATAGTACCTACGATTGAAATACCGATGTCCAAAACATCGAAATTCAAAATACCGAAAGTTTTAAATGCCGATAGTCGTTATATCGAAACACAAAATACCGATGTTCAAATGCCCGAAAGGACGAAATCCCTAATGGACGAAATACCAAATGGTCGAAATCCCGAAAGACCGAAATACCGATGGTTGTAATACCGATGGATGAAATCCCGAATGGACGAAATCCCGAATTAACGAAATACCGATGGTTGAAATACCGATGGATGAAATCCCGAATGGACGATAACTTTTATTTAGTAACGTATTTGACAAACAATTCATTATTTATCGTTTTATGTCATAAAACAACGTTTGGAACAAAGATATTAATTATGGAATTCCAAAAAAAAAAGAAATAATTATGGTTTCCTATAAGCACAAATTTTGTGACAGAAATGAATCGCTGCAGAACCGACTCCACGTAGTCTTTTCTGCCCTACCCCGAGAGTGTAATTTAAGCCCGCGTAGGCGCGGAGGGGCTGGCGGGCCGCGAGCTGAGGAGCAGGTGGCTTTAACACTTGCCGCCGCGGCTGAGGCTGGCCGGCTTCAGCCGGCCAGCAAGCCGAAGCTGCGGTGGTGAGCGTTAAAACCCTCGGCGACGATAAGGTCGCGTGTGACCGCCGGAGCCCCGCAGCGTCGGAGCCGTGACAGAAACCATGCCTGCTGCATGCTCGATGCTTGCATACTGCATGCTTGCTGGTTGCATGCTTGCTGCATGCTTGCTTCAGGCTTGCTGCATGCTTGCTGCATGCTTGCTACATGCTTGCTGCATGCTTGCTGCATGCTTGCTGTATGCTGCATGTTTGCAAATCGTTTTTCTCGGAAACGGTAACTATTTCGGGATTCTGAACTACGGGATTTTGAATTTCGGGATTTTAAACTTTCGGGATTTTGAACTTCGGTATTTTAAACTGTCGGACAAATGAACTTTCGGAATTTTGAACTACGGGATTTTGAACTACGGGATTATAAACTTCGGGATTTTGAACTTCGGGATTTCAAACTTTCGGTCTAATGAACTTTCGGGATTTTAAACTTTCGACCAAACAACCATTCGGCGTTTCAATTTTCGGGATTTCGTCCATCGGTATTTTAAAATTCGGGATTATGATACGTACCCTCGAGTACACTGTCTAAACATAAACTAAATTGTATTTTCTGAAAAATAAGAATGACATGTTTGCACTTGCACTTTTTTATAAGGCTATCCCACAAATAAGGACAAATGATGCTATACAATTTAATGATACTATAGAAAACAATCCTAACTAAATGAAAATACAATATCCTGGAAGAGGTTGGCACAAGAACCTGGCTTCAACCCGACTATTCTATCACTGAGTAAAGACCCAGCAGTGGGTGAAGTCGGGTGTGGATGATGATGATGATGAAACAGATTCTGCATTTTACGTCCAATTAAAACGATGAATGGTTTATCTCAGTAGGGCGATCTCCTGAGTCATTCACAAGTCTCCACGCGAGCAAAACCGCGGTCATAAGCTAGTAAAACAACATTGTTAATCCACCTACCACTAACTGGAATGGCAACATGGTAGGTGCTTCAGCATTGACGGTGATCATCTTCTGCGTCTCATGGCTCCTACAACTCTTCTTAGGTAACAACTGCATGGTGTGGACTAGGAATCTACCAGTCTTCTCTTTGTCTTCCGTCGAGATCTTTAGGACTCCCCATGTTGCTTCTGGAGGAACTGTGGAGTAACATAGTGGAAAGATTAATAACGCAATAACGATAATATTTTTTATCGAGAAAACCAGGAGGGATTGTTTTGCGCGTTAGGATTTTTATTGATTTTTGCAGAATTTCAATGTACAATAATTATTTTTTTTACAATTTCCGTGCTTTTTTCAATTTATTTGTATCTGAGTTTGGGAGCACTGTTTTTTATGTTTTGCATTTACTCAGCACATGCATGCATGAAAATGTAGTGGGTATGTTTGCATACTTCATTCATAAATTTCATTTGTCTACTGCAATAGGGGATGCTCCTGACTAAAAGAACTATGATTGATTATATTTAGTCCGTTAGTTAGATTATACAGCGTCTTAGATTAAACGAGGGACATATTGAGGGAAGGTATTCAGCATTCGATTCTCAACTCAAATATGTAAAAAACCTATAAACCTTCATTTTTGACATAATTGTCTAATAATAGTAGTTTATGCGACTGTGCATAATTAAGGGCATTACAACACGAGTGTGGGTTTAAGAAACGAGCCGAAGGCGAGTTTCTTAATAGCATCACACGAGTGTTGTAATGCCTAATTATGTATAGTTGCATACACTACTTTATCTACCCAAATATCATAAGGGCTCTATGATGGGTTCAGGAACCATAGGGAAATGACCAGCATTGTTACTTGGCCCTCGATTTTTGTGGTAACAGGTTATTAGTTGCATTCGTCGCTGCATTTACGATATCTGGCGGGGTGTTCATGGCAATTTCTGAGTCACTATCACTAATTTTCGACAGAAATAAAGAACTTATCAGAAAATTTGTCTACTCGTAACTGGAAATAAAAAGCTAACGAACAAGTGCCAGCTCGAAATGGCGGCGTTTCGGATATCTGTATTTTTTTTTAAATCATAGGCAAACGAACAAAGTCACTATTCTTGTGTCACTCGAGATCAAAATGTCGTGCGATTTATAATTAGAATCATACTGAATTGGGGTTTCGTATCGATATCTGATTGAATGTAGATAGGTACTAGAATAGCACACTCACTTGAATTTGACACCTGTTCCAAATTTAAACTCATAACCTACTGTTTTCAGTAAGTTATGAGTTCATTACAGTTCTGTTTGTTCCTGTTGGTTGGTAATGCTGGTCATTGCCTATGGTTTTTGAACGCATTATAGAGGGTTTATGATATTTGGGTAGATAAAATACATTACTCATGGACACTGAGCGCGCAAGAAATAAACTGTAGGTGTTACGCGGCAAAACCCGTGCCGGTCCTGAGCTCCGTGCGCAAACTCCGCCCCTTTCCGTTTTTCCTTTGTGTTTTCCCCGAGTGTCGATGCACACGGCACACCCCGCGCTGACCTCAGTGTATGCGTGAGCGCCGCTACTCCCGCATGTCTAATATTGCGTTTCCGCGTATCGCATAAACAAACAACCTCGCTTACTTCGCGATATTAAGAGTGTCCCGAACGTGTTCTTGAATAACCAAAAATTACACTGTATCGTCTTTATTTTTTATTTAGTTATTAAACACTTCAAGCAAAAAAGTACAGAGGCGGACTTAATGCCATTGGCATTTTCTACCAGTCAACCTTTAGGTAACAAGCAGTGGTAGGTGTCATTACTGAAAATCAGAGAATAATTTTATTTACTACTACGCTACTACTATACAAATATATCAAAATAATACTATCTATACACATATAATAAAATCGTAGGAAAGTCAAAACTGTACATTGTTTTTTTTTTAAAGAATACTTGGGGCGTGATCTACAATCGATATTGAAGCCAAAATATAGTTTTTAGAATTTTTGTCTGTTTGTCTGTATGTATGTCCGGGCTAAACTCAAAAAGTACTGCATGGATTTACTTCAAATTTTGCATGAATATTACTAAGAGGTCGGGTCAACATATAGGCTACATATTATCACGCTATCACCTACGGGGAGGAGCTGTGAATCTTTATGACTGACTTGGTGATATATCAACGCACAGCCCAAACCACTGGGTCTACAGATTCCAAATTTGGCAAGTAGGTTCCTTATGTGGTCTAGAGGAGCACTAAGAAAGGATTTTTCAAAATTCACCCTCTAAGGGGGTGAAACGGGGCTCCAAAGTTTGTATGGGGAAACCAGATTAGTAAGACTATTCCATTCAAAACTTCGCAGTTGTACTCCAATTGAAAAAAGAGTGGAAACGGGTTTTAGGTTTTTTTCAAAAGTTAATCCCTAAGAGGGGAAAATGCGGTGACAAAGTCCAAAAATCAATGCACAGCCCAAACCGCTGAGTCAATAGATTCCAAAATTGGCAAGCAGGTTCCTTATGTGGTCTAAGGATGCACTAAGAAAAAACTTTTCAAAATTCATCCTTTAAGGAGGTGAAACGGGGCTCCAAAGTTTGTATGGGGAAACAAGATTAGTTAGACTATTTCATTCGAAACTTCACAAGAGTACTCCTATTGGGAAATGAGAAGAAACATGCTTCAGGTTTTTTCAGAATTCAACCCCTTAGAGGGGGAAATGGGTCGACAGTCTAAAAATCAATGCACAACCCAAACCGCTGGGTCTACAGATTCCAAAATTGGCAAGTAGGTTCCTTATTTGTTTTTAGGGTGCACTGAGAAAGGATTTTTCAAAATTCACGATCTAAAGGAATGAAACGGGGCTCCAAAGTTTGTATGGGGAAACCAGATTAGTTAGACTATTTCATTCGAAACTTCACAGGAGTACTTTTATACCCCTGGATGACAAAGGTGGTTCACGTGGACGAAGTCGCGGGCAACAGCTAGTAAATATATATTAAAATAAATGTAAATAGACTAGATTTTTTGTTTACGGGAAAAAAGCAAAATACTTGTCCAAATTTTTTTTAGTATTATACCTATTATTAGATTATTATTGATAACACAATAAAAATAAAGGAAAACCAAATCTTCCAAATGTATCAATAAATATAATAAGGACAGAATGAATAGACTCACCAATAACAAAATGCCTGACGATGGTGGCGGGCTTGAAGAGTACGTTGGTTTCCTGGAGACTGGGCGGCTTGGGCGCGGCCAGGCGCAGCGCTTGCGGCTGCAGCACCGTCACCGGCACGCGGAACACCGGGCCCTTCTCCACGCACGACACGTCGTACCCGCGGATACTGACACCCACCACACACACATCAATATCGGCCTATTCATGTTCCCACTGCTCTATGAGAGAGTGGCCTATAACCGCAAGGGCACTGTGCGGACACACGTATACTCTTTACTTATGTAATATATTCGGTTCTCCAGGTAGCTTGGTAAATAAAACGCAGACACGTCCGTTCATTAGCGCCGTATAATCGAGACTGTTTCATCTCCAGTTACCCACAATACACTACACTCCTCCATACTTATTTTAAGGTATAATAACATAAACAATTCACCATCACCTAAGTCTTACTTACTTAATTAATACATAAACAAAAGTACCTAATTATTACTACTAACAAAAACTTAATATCTAGTAAATAACTTATTCTAAACAAACAACTTAATATCTAGTAAATAACTTATTCTAAATAAACAACTTAATATCTAGTACTTAAATAACTTATTCTAAAACTTGTATGTAGGAGGGTTGACTACCCTACACTGTCTGACCCGGCGGGTCTGAGGCGGCAATGCGTGCGCAGCGTCTGTGAGTGAGGGCGGGTGAGGCTTAGGTGAACTCATCTCCTTTTCTGGAGTTACAAAACAATCCTCCCCTTCAGCCATGCTTCGCGCCGGTGACACTGACGTTGGTGGTTCTGCTTCTTCTTCTTCCGACCGCTGCGACCGGACCGTACCCGATGGTGATACCGGAATGTTATTCTTAGAAAGAATATTATCTTTGTCCACTGTCGGACAGACTAACGAGCTCCTTGACTTATGCCTTAACTGGTCGATATGCCTATGTACTACGTTACCACTGTCATCCGTCACTTTATAGTCCGTATTACCTAACACGCCAGTCACTTTCCCAGGTTGCCATTTTTGCCCTTTTAGATACTGCCTGTACCAGACTTCCTCACCTACATTAATACTCCTATCAGATCCTCCTTTGGTATCCATTTGCCGCTGTTGACAACGCTGTACCTTGACCATCTGATCTGGCTTTAATAAATCCAAGTGTGTTCGTAGACGTCTACCCATTAGCAACATAGCCGGACTTTCCCCTGTTGAGCAATGTTCGGTGTTCCGATAATACAGTAAAAACTTGTTGAGTGTTTTGTCTATATCCTTGTTTTCATTGTACGCTTTTTTTACTACCCTTTTTATTGTTTTTACTGCATTCTCGGCAGCACCGTTAGATGCGGGATGGTAGGGCGCTGTAAAAATATGTTCTACACCATCTAATTTTAAATAATCCTTAAATTCTCGGCTCGTAAAGGGTGGTCCATTATCACTGACGACTTGTTTCGGAATCCCAAATCTACCCCACAGCTCTGACAACTTACTTATAGTTGTCACCGCAGCCGTACTAGGAACTGGGAATACTTCTATCCACTTGGACTTAGCGTCCACAACTACAAGATACGTTTTCCCGTAGATAGGGCCCATGAAGTCGAGGTGGAGGCGGGCCCAGGGGCTCGCGGGCCAGGGCCAGGCGCGGGGCGCGTGTTGGGGCGGTGCGTCCGCCAACGACGAGCACACGACGCAGCCGCGACACGTCGCCTCAACCGCTTCGTCTATGCCGCCCCACCACACGTAACTGCGTGCTATTGCTTTTGACTTAATTATACCCATATGGGGCTCATGTATAATGTTTAAAACTTTTACTCGACATTTTTCCGGTATGACTACTCTGTGACCCCACATGATGCACCCGAGTTCTTCATACAATTCCTTTCGTCTATTAAAATAAGGTTTTAAACCATCAATATCACATTCGGTTGGCCAACCATCTCTAATGTATCTGAGAACCCTTCCTAACAGCGGATCTGTAATTGTTTGTTTTTTTATTTCCGTGTAATCTAATAACAACGCATCTTGCGCGAAATGTAGGTACGTTTGTTCCGGAACCGTTACTGAACTGTTTTTTTGTCTACTGTCGGGTAGTCTAGATAACGCATCCGCACAATTATCTTTGGTGTTAACATACTCTATATCGTAGCTATAGGCTGATAGTATTATTGCCCATCGCTGCATCCTACTAGCTGTCATGCTAGGAATTCCCGTGTTAGGCCCAAATATGGAAACCAACGGTTTATGATCGGTTCGTAAGACGAAACGTCGTCCGTATAAATACTGATGGTATTTCTTTACACTGAAAATGATAGCGAGTGCCTCACGATGAATCTGGGAATAATTTTTCTCTGCGTCGCTGAGCGAGCGTGACGCGTAGGCCACGACGCGCTCGCCGCGCGGCCCCGGCTGTGTGAGCACGGCCCCGAGCCCGCGCGCGCTCGCGTCACACGTGACTATCAATGGTTTGCCCTGGTCGTAGTGACACAGAACGTTGGCACTTGTTAACATTTTCTTTACTTCGGTGAAGGCTTGTTCGCATTCCCTACACCAAACCCAATCCGTTCCTTTCCGCAGAAGGTTATATAAAGGGAAAAGTGTTGCACTGAGGTTTTTAATAAACCTACCGAAAAAATTTACTGTTCCTAAAAATGACCTCAGTTCTGATACATTCCGAGGCTGCTCCATGTTGGTAATTGCTTCAATTTTCGATTTATCCGCCTTAATTCCTTCTCTTGATATTATATAACCTAAGTAAGTTACCTCCTCAGCTAAAAAGACACATTTACTTTTTTTTAATTTTAACCCGTTTTCTAATAAACGTTGGAAAACTAACTTTAGAGCGTCTATATGTTCCCTTTCCGTTTTCCCTCCTATGATGACGTCGTCTAAAAACACTTGAACGTTAGGTATACCACTCAATATGTTTATCATTATTCGCTGAAATATACCTACGCTCGAGGACAACCCATAAACAAGCCTGTTGTACTGAAATAGCCCGCGGTGAGTGTTTATGACTGTATATTTTTTTGTCTCATCCAGTTCTATTTGGTTGTAGGCTTGTGACAGATCGATTTTACTATAATACCTATTTCCATTTAGATTTACTAAGACATCCTCTATTTTAGGCAGTGGGTAACGATCGACCAGTAAAGACGGATTCAATGTGGCTTTATAGTCTGCACAAATTCTAAGTGAGCCATCGGGCTTATTGATAGGTACCAGCGGGGAGGCCCAGTCGGAGCAGTCGACAGGCTCGATGACGCCGGCGCGCAGCATGGCGTCCAGTTCGGCGTCGACGCGCTCGCGCAGCGCGTACGGCATCGGCCGCGCGCGGTGGAACACCGGTACCGCACCCTCCCTCACGCGCAGAGTCGCCTTGCCGCCCCTGTACCGCCCCAGCCCGCCGCTGAATAGTTCTTTATATCTGTGGATTAAATTTTCGACTTCTGTATTTGTATGTTCACAACTCACTTGATTCAGTAAATCACAATTAAATTTCGGTATTATTATGCCTAATTCTCCCAGCCACTGCCTTCCCAGTAGGGAAGTCGTACCGCCTTCTATGACAAATAATTCTAAGCATTTACTCTGCCCATTGTACCGTACTGTTGGCTTAATTATACCTACTGGTTTTATTTTTGTGCCGTTATAAAATTTAAAAATGGTGTTATGTTTTTCAATCGGCAAGTAATTAAAATATTGATCATACATACACTTGCTAATACACGAAATAGCAGTACCCGTATCTATTTCCATCGAAATAATTCTATTGTCTATTTCAATAGACACACTTACTGGTTTGTAGTCGTTCAAGCATAAGTGATGTAGTTCTTCCTCGATGTCTCCGCCGATGTCCTCGTCAGACTGCTGCTCGGCCTTGCCGAAGTGCAGGCGGCCCCGCGCCGGGCCTGCTGCTCCTGTCGCTCGGTGTCGGTCCCCTCCTCGCAATGCTCCAGGTGCTCCCCAGTTCGGGCACACCCGTCGCAAATGTCCCACTTGTTGACACTTGCTGCATTCGTAGTTCCGGAAACGACATGTTTCTTGAGCATGATTGTAAGCTCCGCAAGCAGAACAAATATTTTTCTTGTTGTATGTGTTGCCGCTCGTGCCGCTGCGCATGCCGACATCACGCGCTGTCATCGAGCCAGCGCGTGCGCCCCGTCCGCCGCTACCGCGACCCCCTCGGCTCCCCGACCGCCCGGTCCCCGCCAAGTTGAGCGCATGGATACCCCCGGCTGCCCCCGCCGTACCCTCGCTGTGTGGTGCTTCTACAGCCGCCGCGTCCCGTTCCGCTGCTTCCAAAGAGGTTGCCAGTTTCACTGCCTCTGCATATGATATTGTATCTTCCGCAAATAACCTCTGTCGGATAATGTCGCTGCGTAACCCACAAACGAATTGGTCTCTTAGGTTATCGTTAAGACTAGTTTCAAACTTGCAAAACCTAGATAGCTTCTTGAGTTCCGCTATATAGGTAGCGATATTTTCCTCTTGCCCCTGTCTCCTTTGTCTGAAACGGTAGCGCTCCGCTAATGACGACGGTTCCGGTTGAAGGTGCTGACGTAATAAGTTGACCGCGTGCTCGTACGATAATGTCGACGGCTTGCTCGGACTGGCCAAATTAACTAAAAGTTCATAGGGCTCGTCCCCCATTACGGCTATCAGAGTAGGCAATTTCAAGTCGTCTAACACGTCATTTGCCGTAAAATACATTTCTAACCGGTCGATGTACGATGACCACACCCCCGTCTTCATATCGAAAGCACTCACTTTTCCGATAGACATTTCCACGTTACGATCAGTTCCCGGACACAGTTTTTGCACTGATAACACCAATATCGTCCAAAAGTATTATTTCTCGTATTAATCCTCGTCGCCACTGTAATATATTCGGTACTCCAGGTAGCTTGGTAAATAAAACGCAGACACGTCCGTTCATTAGCGCCGTATAATCGAGACTGTTTCATCTCCAGTTACCCACAATACACTACAACTTACACGCCGTTCATTTATTACGTAAGGGTCCCGAGGTACGGGGGGGAGTTGGAAAAATGTCTACATACTTTAACTTTGGGGGATTCGAAAATAGCCAAAATCATCTTTGGTGGTCCCTTGTACTAAACTGGAAATTGATCTAATTCCGGTAAAAGAAAATAAGACAAGCATCATAAATAGGTTATTCAGATTTTCGATGACGTTATCGAAGTAGAAAATCGTTACTACGTCATTACGTTTCGATGATTTCAACTTTTGATTAGAAATCCAACAGGCGCACTCGATGTCCCATAACTTCAGTTGCAGTTGTTACTTTCGCAACAAACAAATCTGATTTTTAAAGAAAGGGTGATGATGGAAATATTTAGTGGATAATCAAAGACAGCAGGAAGTTCCATCGTCCTTCTAGGATGAAGGAGATGAGTTTAGTGTATGTACCTAGTGTGGTGCGGGCCGGGCGCGAGCCCGGTGGTGTCGAGACGCACGGTGCAGGGACGCGACGCGTTCATCATGTCGAGGTGCTGCGGCGCGGACAGCCAGGCCGCGTCTGTGGCCAGCGCCAGCCGCATACCGAACGCGATCTGCTTCGGAATTATCGACTTGTCTGCAACACATGCACGCTACATAGCTTTCGTTGTATCTGCTGCTATTACACTGCTAGTACGGGGTGGACATACCGCTCATACCCTGCCCAGGCTACCGTTGCTTTCTTTTCATCTTCAGTAATAATATGATATGTTTAGGAAGAACACTTGCTGCCCTTTACTTAGCTAAAGGATTTTGACCCAAATTATATTACAGTGTGTTACGAGAATAACTATTTCTTAGTAGCCTTTGGGACCATGACATATTTTATTTTTTATGATCAATTTGTTAATCATAAAAGTCGTATCAAAATTTAAGACAGCAGATATCATACGAAAATGTATGCTGTAAATAAGTATTAACGCAACATCAAGGTAACCATGAATCTGTGCTTCCAGAAGATTTGTCAAAACTTGACCCACATTGTTAATATTCACATGGCCAAGAAACCTTTTAATATGTTGAACTTATGCCATTTATATTCTCGTCTGAGTTTAAACCTTTCAGTATGTTGAGCTAATGCCATTTATATTCTCGTCAGAGTTTAAAATAAAAAAGAAATCTACGTAAAATAAACATCATGGACGTACCGTCACTTAAAGGTCCAATTATTATATCCTTGAGCAAAGGTACTTTCGGGCCTACGAAATGAAAATACGGGTCAAAGTCCAAATGACACAAACAATATTAAAAACTAAAAAATTCAGCAAAATTTCCTACATCACCTAAACTACATACCCTAATTTGAACTCTACCACTATCAACATAAAGTATGAAGTCACACTCACTCTCTGCATCATTATGGTCTTGCAAGAAGTAAGGCTCGATGGTAATGCCGATGTCTTTGGGAGGGTCTTCAAGTCGCGGCCGAAGGAAGATGCCTTTAGCGTTGCTGGGACCGCACTGGATGTTGAATGTTACGTCGCGTTCCGGCTGGTCGTGGTATGTGCTTAGGAGGTCGAATGCCTGTGGAAAATAGAAAAAGATATTAAATTAAACTAATAATGGCCCACCTCCCATCTCGCTTCCATCTTGCCCTGTCACCAGCGCACTTGATTACCTTATGACTGCATCAGTGAGAGTTTGCGGAGCTGAAATTTGGGCCAAACATTTTCGAACTTTTTCGTTTTAGATCAAAATCAATCAAAATCAAATCATTTATTTCAAGTAGGCCAATAACAGGCACTTTTGAATTGTCGAAACAAAGATGAAAATTAAATGTAGCTACAGTCCCAGTCACAAGACATAAAAACTGTGAAAGTACTGTAGTTGCCCATTCCCTAACGTAGATCTCTATGGAGAAGAACGGGCAAGAAACTCCATGGACACTCTTTTAAATCCAATTTTTGTTACAAAATCTTGGTTACATCATTCATGTTGAGATGGTAAATTATGTGAGAACAATGTAGCAAGATGTGCACGTTAAAAGTGTCCATAGTAAAAACAAAATAATTCTTTCAAATAAGCCATGGCAACTAAGAGATGACCAGTCACAACTGACAGCGCCCGTTCACGAACATGACGCATGGATCAGCACCATTCAGCTCAACCATTTTGAAGGGAGCTAAATGGTCCGACACACACGCCACCATCAGCGAGACATTTGAGTGAGCATGACATACTCTCAACCGCCAGGGCACATTCAAGTCAAAAACTAAAGTAGGTTTCCAGTGAATGATAGCTTTCTAGTACATAGTACTCACACAATATGGGCTATGCGATTATATAATACTAACATTGAATCTATACAATGCAAAGATAGTTGTACAATCTTCAGCAGCTCCAACAATACCATTTAATGCTATCAAGTTTTCTGCCCCTGTCCTTGTGGAGCAGCATTGAGCCAAGCATTTTTATCAGCGATATAATCGCTCAACTTGTAATATGCTTGCTTACACAGTGTGCGTTTAATGCATGTTTTAAATTTCGTCTCATTCAGTTCAAGAATACTTTGTGGAATTTTATTATAGCATCTCAAACAGTACCCCATGAAAGATGAGTCTACTTTAGCGAGTCTAAAGCCTGGCTGAACTAGTTGGTCCCTATTTCTAGTACTGTAATTGTGTCTGTCGCCTCTTGTACCGAAAAGATGCAGATTTTTTCTAACGTACATTATGTTTTCGTAGACGTATTGGCCATGAACCGTCATTATGCCAATATCCTTAAATAGTTCCCTTAGAGAATCGCGCCTACGAAGATTGTATATGGCTCTGATGGCTCTTTTCTGCAGAATAAAGATAGACTCAATATCAGCAGCCCGTCCCCATAGCAAAATACCGTAAGACATTATACTATGGAAGTAACTAAAATAAACCAGTCTAGCGGTATCCACATCAGTGAACTGACGGATTTTTCTAACGGCATATGCTGCTGAACTTAAGCGCCCCGCAAGAGATGTTAAATGAGAACCCCATTGTAGCCTTGAATCAAGCGTAAGCCCCAGGAAAACCGTTTTATCTACGAATTCGAGTTTCTCTTTATTCAATATTATCTCACAATCACTACTTTTAACATTCGGTAATGAAAATCTTATGCATTTAGTTTTTTTTTTCATTTAATACCAAATTGTTTGCTGTGAACCAATTTTGGACCTGAAGTAGGGCATCATTCACGTCATCTAGATTTTTGGCCCGTCTATTTATCTTAAAAATTAGAGAAGTGTCATCAGCAAACAACACCATATTTTGAGATTGGTGTTTCAACAAATAGGGTAGAACTTGCGGAACCCCCATTTTTACATTCATACCCTGTGAATTAACACCATTTATTTGAACATGTTGTTTTC
This sequence comes from Xestia c-nigrum, assembly GCA_916618015.1. NCBI lineage: Eukaryota > Metazoa > Arthropoda > Insecta > Lepidoptera > Noctuidae > Xestia > Xestia c-nigrum. Next base: position 1,590,253 of record OU745245.1, on the reverse strand, counting down.
TATCGCTCAAATAAGATTTTAGCAGGCTAAGTGCAAGTTTACCCAGTCCGTAATGCTCCAGTTTCAAAAGTAATGTGTCGTGATTTACGCAATCAAAAGCTTTAGAGAGGTCACAGAAAATTCCTATTGCGTCTTGGGACTCTTCCCACGCAGCAAATATGTGCTTTAATAGGGTTACACCGGCGTCAGTTGTACAACGTCCCTTGGTGAAACCATACTGTTGATCATGGAAGATTCTGTTGGTGTTAAAATGATAGAGCATTTGATTAAGCATTACCTTTTCAAAACCTTGCTAAAAACTGGTAACACGGATACAGGTCTATAATTATTGGCATCTTTACTATCCCCGGATTTGAAAAGAGGTATGACTTTACTGTATTTCATTAAATCAGGGAAAAGTCCTTGGTCTACACATGAATTAAAAATTAAAGCTAAGTACGGGGCTATGGTCTCAAGTATAGATGTACAAACTTTGATAGACATTCCCCATAAATCTTCAGTCAGTTTGATTTTAATTACTGGCATGATTTTGCAACAACTTCCAGATTCTGGCCTGATTTTCCTGTTGTCAATCTACAACGCTATGTCAAGACTTTGCTTCTTTCCCCCCCAATGGAAAACAGCTAAGATCTTAATGGTTCCTAAACCGGGGAAACCAGTTGAAGACCCGAAGTCATACCGACCAATAAGTTTGCTTCCAATAGCGTCTAAAGTTTACGAATCGCTCCTTCTATCACGCTTAATGACTATAATTAAAGTAAAGCATTTAATACCCGACCATCAATTTGGATTCCGACAGAGACATGGCACAGTGGACCAGGTACACAGGCTTGTCAGTAAAATACACAACACTTTCGAAGATAAAGAATATTGTGCTGCCGCATTCCTTGACATTTCTCAAGCCTTTGATAGAGTTTGGCACGAGGGTCTCCTCTATAAAATCAGAAACAGCTTCCCAAGCAACATCTTCCTCATTTTGATGTCGTACTTGAGAGAGAGATACTTCTTCGTGCAGAGTGGAGATGCAGTATCAAAGCTATACCCTATTGTTGCTGGAGTACCTCAGGGCAGTGTGCTTGGACCGATTTTGTACTTGATTCATACTGCGGACCTCCCAATATCAAATTTGGCAACTACAGGAACTTTCGCAGATGACACAGCTGTGTTGGCATCCCATTCTAACCATAAAGTTGCATCAGCTATGCTGCAGACCTGCTTGAATGACATAGCCCTCTGGCTCAAAAAGTGGAGGATAAAAGCAAATGAGACCAAGTCGGTACATGTTACATTTTCTAAGAGAAAGGAAACATGCCCACCAGTACAGTTAAATAATATACAAGTGCCTCAGGCTGAACATGTTAAATACCTTGGTTTATACCTTGACAGACGCCTCACTTGGAAAAAACACATCTTCACAAAACGGAAGCAACTTGGACTGACACTAAGAAAGTTTTACTGGTTAATTGGCCGGAATTCACAATTACACCTGGAGAATAAAATCCTAATATACAAAGCCATAATCAAGCCTATTTGGACCTATGGCATCCAGCTATGGGGAACAGCTTCACACTCTAACATTGAGATCATACAGCGCTTTCAGAACAAGCTTCTAAGAACAATCACAAACGCTCCATGGTTTGTTCCAAATGAAGCTCTACACAATGATCTGAAGATACTTCCAGTCAAAGAAGAAATAAAAAGCCACCTCAAGTCATACAAAGAAAGAATAACTCGTCACCCAAACATCTTGGCTAACCAACTCATGGATAAAAAAGGAATCCGCAGACTAAAACACAAAATTCCACAAGATCTAGTCGGACAATACTAGCATTATGCTTTTAAGTAAGAGGTTGTGTCATAGGACGCATACCGAGCAAGACAACTAACACGCCATAGAAATTACTTATTGTCCTAATGACTAGTGACAGATTGTAAGAAAAAGGAGACAAAAAAAAAAAAAAAAAAAAATTGCCGGAAAGCTTTAATAACTGTCATGGGGTTAATGTGTTTAAATTTAAATTCAGCCAGGCAGCCAGACACATTCGCCTTTAATAAGCCAATTGAGGCTTCCGGTGAGGAATTAAGAGCCTCCGTAGTTTTGATTGGTATATCGGTAAAAAAATTAACAACTACTTCCTGATTAGTTTTTAGGACCACATGCTGTATCTAATGTAAAAGTATTATTACGTATTTTCTTTCTGTTAGTCTCGTTATTTATAACTTTCCAAACGGTCTTTATTTTATTTTCTGCTGTTTTGATCTTGTTGCTAATGTGAAGGGATTTAGCAACCTTGCAAGTATTTCTAAAAATCTTTGAATACGTAGCAACATACTTGCTAAAAGTTTCAGTGTTTATAAAAGGCTTAAGGCTATAAAGCTCAAATAGCCTTTCCCTACTTTTTCTGATACCTCTAGTTGCCCAATCACTAAATATAAATTTGGGGCAAATACTCGTTGTCTTCTTTTCAAAAGTTTTGTTGAATTCCGTGTGAACTAATGAAAAGAAACGATCATACAATTGGTTTATATTAATATCCTCTTGGCTCATTACACTTAACTTGTTCTGTAGTGAAATATTATACCTCTTTAATTTGCAAGAAGTTATAGGTCTAAATTGAATCTGAAGTTTTTGTATTGGAGTTTTACATCTAAAAGTTACTGCTTGTCCGCTATGGTCAGACGGCAAACAATTTAATATGGCTTTATCTAAGTAATCACAATCGCAGAAAACATTATCTATACAAGTAGCAGAAGAAGTTGTGATTCTAGTGGGTTCAATAAAAACGTTAGTCAAGTCAAATGACTTAAAAAGATTTAATAACCGACTGCTATTTGAATTTTCTTCTAAAATATTGATATTGAAATCACCACAAATTATTGTAGATTTATCACTGGCTGCAAGTTTTGCCAGGACATCTTCCATTATTGATTCAAATATGGAAAAGTTTTGATAGTTTGGGGGTCTGTACACACACACAATTATATGCTTATCTAGCTCAACACAGGACAGTTCGACACAATGTTCAACCAAGAGACCTACTATGTCATTACGTTGCTTATATTTAAAACTATTTTTTATTAATATTAGGGAACCTCCACGAAGCATCGTTTTACGGTTAAAGCAGCTACCCACCATATAGTTCTCATAATTAATAAGCATTTGGTAATCCTTTAGCCAATGTTCAGTAAAACAAATAATGTCAAACTTACTATTTTCTAAAAACAATTCAATTTCTAATAATTTGGAAGAAATGCCTTGGATATTTTGGTGGAATAATTTTAAGGTGTTCTGTTGAGGCCCTTTTTTACTAACTAGTTGAGTGCAAGAAGATACCTTGCTGTTGGTAGGATTAACAAAAATATTGTTAATGGTACCTTCTGTTGTCTCACTTTCTAGTTTAAATTCATATTAAAATTTGGAGTGAGGCCGGAGACACCCGTGCCATCCTCAGACAACAAGACCCTATCACTAATAAACCCTAATTGAGAATTTTCCATGGTGACAGATGGATCCTCCCCAGTAAAATGTGAGTAAATATTTATAGCACTAGTGCTATATACATTTGTGCCAGTCACCTGTACATTAGTAGAATTACTAATGGTCGCAGTGTTAATAATATAACTAAACTTAGACATACTATTTATGTCTGTGTGAATACTATAAGCTAATAGCCGAGCTATTTGGTGTCTACATCCAATGGGTAGATACACCTTACCCCGTGATGACTTAAGATTACCAACTATAGTGTTGATATACAGATACATAAGCCTGTCACTATAGTGACCTACTAAAAAATGTACATGTTTATTCAACATATGTATATAATCGTTTTTCCTACTACTTAAATTTTTAAAATATGGAAACACAATATGATTTTATTACAACTTAACTTTAGCAACTCAGAAACACAGTCGGTGATATCTTCCTTTTTTAGATTAGAACTATTACCAACACATATATATAGTAATGGTAGACTATTGTAGACTATGGTAGACTATTAAGAAACAAAAACAAAGCATTCTGTTCAGTTCTAGTAGTAATCTTAGTAGGCGCTTATGAATTCATGTTCTTACACTAATTGTTCACTAAGAGACTTTGTACTACATCTACATATTTACCTTTTCAACATTGAGCAGTCCGCAGCCCTGTGCCCAGGGCTCCACGTGTGGCAGGTAGGTGGCAGAGTTCTCTAACGCACGTTTGATTGAATATGGCGAGTACGGGAGGTTCTTCTGTTTCAATCCGGATATTAATGTGGCTGGAAAGTAAAAATTGTAGGTAAGATAATATTTCTTGAAATACATTATGTTTGTGTTGCTAAATAAAGAAAGAAACAAAGGACTAACCTACTGCGCCGGCGACATGTGGTGCTGCCATTGATGTTCCATTCATAAGCTGGCAATTTCTTAGTGTAAATCTGTAATAAACCAAATATATACACTCTGGATGATTTATTTTTACGGTAGCTCAGGCGAAAACAAACCAATATTTATTTAAAATAAATAATTTTATAAAAGCCTTGATGGCGAGTTTTTGGCATTTATATGTATATGTCACCGTAAAATTGTCAAACACGTTATATTACAATATAACGTGTTTTTTCTCGCGATATTGTAATGTCTCGAATTATTGTCAACTGAACATACGGAAGTATCTCTGCCCCCATAATCGGGACTTGGGGCACCCCCCCGTTAGGTTAGTTAGGTTCCTTTAAACCCTGCACTCGGAAATAGGGGCCCCGCGAAGCGGGGCTCCGTCGACTACGCCTTTTAGGAGGAATATAAAAAGTGTTTTAAGGTTATGTTATATTAATCGGTATTTCTCAGGAATGGTGCATTATCTTTTCATGACAATTGTGCCACTGGGCAAGGGGGACCCCTCCTTCCCTCCACACCGCGTAAGTTGACTACCATCGCATGCATTTCACGAAAAATAATGCGTTTTGTTGTAAGCAGTATGTTCATTTGACAATCATTCGAGACTACAATATCGCTAGAGATATTACAATATAACGTTTTTGACAATTTTACGGTGACATATACATATACAAAATATTTGCCATTACGTTACGAGGAATACCTATTTTTTATTTCTACAAAGACTCTGACTAGCCCGTCAGTTAGATTATCAAAAAACAGTAGACCTGCATTTTTTTTTTGTTACGTAAATCAAAATTGACAAAGATACGACGGTTTAAAATTATCAATACGTCACACCGTGGTATAATTTTTAGTGTGTTCTGACGTCACGAGCCCCTACTCCCGAGTTTAGATGCGTTTGTCAACGTTCATTGATTTATAATTTTATATGAGTAAATAAAAAAAACAATACTCTAACTGACGGACTAAATAGATTTGCAATAATTTATTGACGGTGGAAGCTAGCCTATGAGTCAAAATATATTTGAGAAGTGGAACAAAGTTTATAGTGGACGGATTTTCATTGGACTTTTATTATTGAGTTCCTTGGTGGAGAAAATGTTCCCTCTCCACACGTTTAACAAGCCTTGTTCACCTAGCGACGGCAGCCACAGCTCCGCCGGGCGCGCACACACAGATGCCGGCGGCGCCGTCGGCAGTCGGACCGCGCGAGCTCCAGCTGAAGGCGCCGCCGCACACGCGCGCGCGCATGGAGTACGCCGCCGACATCATCTCCGGCGACACGTACGCGCCCACACCTAGCACAGTGCCCAATAAGTAACACACGATTAGTACCCCGAGACACTCAACTGGGGGGAATCCTGCCTTCTGTGAAAACTGGTAAGAGATCGCGTGCAAATATTTAAAAGAACGGAGGAAACAGTGAATCTAAGCAGGCTACTAAATTAATGATTCAATTCGTATAACATACGAGTATAGTCATCAAATGAGTAAATAAGACGAAATATTTATTGTCCTATATTTACTTATTATATTACTACAGACACCGATTGACAAACTAATCTACTGATTCGCTTGCACGTACATCTAATCAATCAAACACAACTAACGACAACACTAAAGCTTTGAAATTCATCGAAAAAAGCAATTTGCAAGCAATAATAATCTGTATTATGTAAAATACTAGTACTCAGCTAGTCGGGAAAAGCCTAGCAAATAAGGTGATAGCACAGGAATTTCTACTTTTTTTGTCATCATTAGATCTTGGTTGATTTAAAATAGTTACGTACCAATAAGAATAGGCTGCGCGATATCTGGCGGCGCGCCCACCGTGCAGAGCGCGGGGCCGTGGTTCCCGCCCGACACCACCCACGACACGTTGTAGCGGTTCACTACGGAGCAGATTATGTCGCCGATACGACTGCGGGAAGAAACGTGCGTAATATGAGATTAAAACATCACTGAACACACAATTTTTTATTACGTTCCCCGAAAAGATAACCATCTGATTATCAAAAACAGCTGTCACTGTGACATGTTCCCAATTTCCCATTTTAAACAGCTGTTTAAGATAAACAGACCGTCAACTTTTTGGTGAACATGGACCTTAGTACTTGTTCACGTAGGAACGCGCGGGTGCGGGCGCGGAGACGTTTCGAGTTCGTGTTCACATTGGCCGCCAGGCGTTTGCACGAGTCCGTTTGTAGCGACAAGTTCATACTGGTTGAACTTACCTGACGTACTCCGCCGCTAGTTCGACGTGAACACACACAAACATCTCACGCGTTTGATATAGCCGCGAGCCCGCCGCGCGCGCCAGTCGCTAGCTTGCCCGCTACTTAGTACTGAGACCGCACGTGCGTTGTGTACGTGAATACTTGGATATTACGCCATATCTATACTCATATTATATGACCAATAGGAGCGGAACATAAATGAAAAATGTTGCAAAAACGGGGAAAATTTATTCCATTTGTGAGCTTTTTCTCTCATATATGTGACGCAGACGAAGTTGCGTGGGTCAGCTAGTGTTTGATATTTCATGACCGCGCCCGCCACCGCGCCCGCGAGTCAACGTGAATGAGTACTTAGATTGTGGCGCAAGAAGAAACTGATGGAAATAATGTGGATATGAAGAGACGAAAATATGTACACAGGGATATAAGTGATCGAGACTTCTAGAGTGTCTTATTGGCGATCAGGCCAGAATCAAGTAACGGGAAGCCCTTGTACACTTGACGATAATAAGCGAAACTCAAGTGTGTACTCGACCAAGTTAATTGGTTTATATTTTAACAAGCAAATTACATTGTAAAATGAAACACAAATAGCTTCGTCGACCGTACCACATAGTATAGTTTGGACCTCTGTCTAATGTGGCACTCACCCCGCATCAGCCCAATGTGCATGCTCCCCGTAGCTCATATTAATAACATCGATCTTCATCTTCTTGGACAGCTCCATGATCTTGATGCACGCTCTCACAAGCGCCGTGCCGGTCTCCATGGAGCCGAGGCGCGAGTCTCCGATGGTGAGGGACACGATCTTGGCGCCCGGAGCCACGCCGTTCCGATCCGGCTCGTCCGGGAAGTACCCGGCGGCTATAGCGGCCACGTGCGTGCCGTGGGTTGCTGCGGGGGAAACGAACTGTTAGTATGCTCCCCAGGTTTGGATTGATGACACCCTACACCCAAAAGTCACCAACTGCCTTAATAGGCATGATGAAAGTATCAATAAATTGCAAATCTATTTAAACCGTCAGTTTTTGTTTTTGTCACTCAATGAATATTGACAAAGTTAAAACGCATCAAAACCCGTGAGTGGGGGGGGCTCGAGACGTCACAACGCACTAACAAAATTACCAAGACGTGACGAAAGAAGAAAAACTAGAAGAAAAAGAAAACATTGAAGAAAACGAAAAAATACGGGTTAAATATTTTTTTGATAATCCAGCTGATGGTCTAATTAGATTTTTTTTTAGACTTGCGTGGTGGATTCCCAATCGCTCTCACAGAGGCGTTGTTACAAAAATGTGAAAGTTACAAGTTAATAAGGGGATGACCACATTCATCAACACAGAAACGATTTAGCGGGTCTTGAGCTGGTCAAAAAGAGCTCTAAAAGCGAAAACGACGTCATTTGCCTCGTTTTATTATTCGGCTCAAACTAATTTCGCATATATAAGTGTGGTATCACGATAACTTTAGGGTCGTACTCACAGCACATGCCGACGACCTCGAGCGTGTTCCCGTCGTCGTGCACGTTGATGCTGACAGTCATCTCGTCGAAGGGCGTCAGGTGCGCATGTTCGTGGGTGGCGCTGTATTCCCCCAGCAGTGGCCCTGACACCAGGTCGCCGCTCTCTGACGTGTCAATACATGCTCTGTTGACAAAGAAGTTTTGTATCAAGTTAGAGTGGTACATACATATTGTGACGCTTGAATGACATTGTGAAGGAAAAACAAGTGAAGGTTCAGTTCTGATTTTGAACAAAACGAATATCCTTGTGCACAGAAAATTATTATTAGCTTTATTATTATTAATTTTTAATCTCTATTTAGACCAGTAATAATTACTGGTCTAATAGAGCGAGTATTATGATAAATTTGCAACCCAAACCTGTATTAGGGAGGAGCAGATGAGTAAAACTTCATAGACTATCACAGTTTAAACAAAAGTACAATACTTTTGTTTAATTTTGTGGCTCATGTATGGTGCTATATAGAACACAATTTATACTTGTACGCCGGTCGCGTGTATATCGTGCGCGACCGACCGTCAGCACGACAAGAATTCAGGCCATTCAAAGAACCATTAGGGCGATTGTGCACTACAAGGAATTTTACTGTCCGAACATCCGACTTTTTACGGTCCGAAGTGGCATGGAAAAACGGATGATTGGCTTGTGCACTTGTCCGTCTTTACTCGGATGATACGCCTCAGTTTAGGGTAGCTCTGTCTTTGAAACTACACGCCACGCACGCGAAATTACTCTGAACGATGAGTTTCTTGGAACGTCGGCAGTTCCGTTCCGGAATGGGGAAAAGTAAAATGTCGGACGGTAAAATTACGTATAGTGCACAAACTAGTATATATATTATATGAACTACACCACTACGGGATCCGTAATGCCTCTCTGGATCTTCTTACTTCATATTTGAGTGATAGGATTCAGAGAGTTGATGTTAACGGGAAAAGATCTCCCGGTTCCGTAGTTAGAATGGGGGTGCCCCAGGGTTCAATTCTCGGCCCGTTTTTGTTTTTGATTTATATAAATGACTTGCCTTACCTGTTACCTCATAAAGGATAACCATGACATAGTATTGTTTGCAGATGACACTTCTCTTTTATTTAAACTCAAACGCCAGCAATTAGTTACGGACGATGTTAATAGCGCCCTGGCAAAAGTCGTTAATTGGTTTAATGTTAATAATCTACTCCTTAATGAGAAAAAAACGAAATGTATTAAGTTTACGATACCCCACGTAAGACAAGTGGAAACTAGGGTACTAATCAAGGATGAAGAATTAAAAATGGAGGATAACACAGTGTTCTTAGGCATAACTTTGGATGATAAGCTTCAGTGGGGCCCGCATATAGACAAATTGGCAAAAAAACTTAGCTCAGCAGCATACGCCGTTAGAAAAATTCGTGATCTAACTGACTTAGAGACATCTCGTTTAGTTTACTTTAGTTATTTCCACAGCGTGATGTCGTATGGTATTCTCTTGTGGGGCAATGCCGCCGATATTCAGACAATATTTGTTTTGCAAAAAAGGGCTATTCGTTCTGTTTATAAATTAAGTCCCAGATACTCCCTCAGAGAAAAATTTAAAGAGATTAATATTCTCACTGTGCCCTCTCAGTTTATTTATGAAAACCTTTTGTACGCGCATAAAAATATTAAATTGTTTAAAAAATACAGTGATATCCACAACATAAATACGAGGAACAAACATAAATTTGTTGTTCCTGCAACGAGGCTCAAAAAAATAGGGGGTACGTTCAGATGCCAATGTATACGTTTCTACAATAAACTTCCGACCCATATTCAGGCACTAAGCCTAAATAAATTCAAATTGTTTATAAAACGAAAGCTCTGCCTGAAAGCCTTCTATCATGTTAATCACTATCTCGAACATAAAAAGGCTTGGGATAAAGCTGCTCCAATTTGCTCTGTGAATGTTGAAATCTCGGACTTCGCTTGTTTATTATTGATTCCTTTAACTTTCCCCATTCCGGAACGGAACTGCCGACGTTCCAAGAAACTCATCGTTCAGAGTAATTTCGCGTGCGTGGCGTGTAGTTTCAAAGACAGAGCTACCCTAAACTGAGGCGTATCATCCGAGTAAAGACGGACAAGTGCACAAGCCAATCATCCGTTTTTTTCATGCCACTTCGGACCGTAAAAAGTCGGATGTTCGGACAGTAAAATTCCTTGTAGTGCACAATCGCCCTTAGTGATAGATCGCAATCAGTTTCTTCAGTAAAATTCTCACCTAAACACCAGTAGAGCATTATAACCGTTATTAAGAAAGTCGATATATTTTATCCTAGATTTTATGGCAAGCGGAGCTGCAGGCAAAGGCTAGACCAACTTATATAGTTATTAATAACTTCAGTCACAATGGCCTCACTAAAAATGCCTTCTAATGAAACGTGGTTATTACAGCTTGTTACATAGCAGCTGTTACAATTTGTATCCATTTTAGTATAGAGATTATGCAAGCTCAGATTAATTAAATATACCAAGAAGACGCAAATCTATATGTCACCGTAAAATTGTCAAACACGTTACATTGTAATCTCTCTAGCAATATTGTAAACTCTCGAAATATTGTCAACTGAACATATGGAAGTATCTCTGCCCCCATAATCGGGACTTGGGGCTAGTTAGGTTCTAGCGAGTTAGGTTCCTTTAAAGCCTGCACTCGAAATTTGTAGTCGACGGAGCCCCGCTATGCGGGGCTCAGTCTTCCCTCCACACGTGAGTTGACTACCATCGCATGCATTTCACGAAAAATAAGTATTGTAAGCAGTATGTGCGTTTGACAATATTTCGAGAGTTTACAATCTCTCTAGCTATTTTACAATCTAATGTGTTTGACAATTTTACGGTGATATATACAAATCTTTAACGCAAATTGCATTCTCTACACATATCCTACATTGTTTAAAAACCTGTTGTAACACATAAGTAATTATTTGTTTTTTAGATATACCCCACCCAACTTCAATCTCTCAACCTCTTGTGTGGCGACTGAACCACTTTTCTATGACTTTTGCAAATTCGCCTTTTTTTCCGAACATTTTTGGGAATTCTTAATTTTCGTTTATCAGCTGATTGTGTCAATCAAACTCAGTCAACTGATTGCAAGTTTTTTTTTGTTTTTAATTACGAATTTCAAGAACATATAGAAATAAACTTGTTCAGTTTCATGGTCCGCAACACAATACGAGAAGTTGTGTGTTCATTATGTTACACAGTGTAGCTATATTGCGATGTGATACTAATAAGGATGTCAGTTTTAATATTTGTATTTATTAAATTCCCAACATACCTCCACACATCTCCATCATGGAAAAGCACACAGTCATAAGTGGGTCCAAGATCATTGTACTTCTTCTCTGCAGTCTGTAGAATTTCCACCCTAGCTTCCAACTCCTCCTTTAGGATTTTGTCATCTGGGCTCAGTATAGGGTTCTTGGCCACTGAAAGTAATAAAGAAATAAAAAAACTGAGTTAGCTTAATTACTCAGTTTTCAATTTATTTTTTATTTAGCCTGCTCTTTATCACTGCTACTCCCAAAATTTTATTATTTCCAATCAAAACATATTATTAAACAAAGTCCTCTGCCGCGTATGTGTGTTCGCAATATACTCAAAAAGTACTGCACTGATTTTCATGCTGTTTTAACCAATGGATAGAGTGGTTCTTGAGGAATGTTTTAGTATATGAATGTTTGCACACGGCGAAGCCGCAGGCATCAACTAGTGTTATTTAAAACATAACTGGCAAAATGTGGTTGTACTATGTGGGGTGTGGTGTACAGGGATGGGTTCCCCTGAGTAAGTGTGTCTATACTAATATTATAAAAAGGAAAGATTTGTACTTTTGATTGTACAAAAAAAAACTTAAAAATTACTGGACTAGTTACTTTCAGCAATGGATAGCTGCATTATCAGTGAATAACATAGGCTATATTTTATCCCCATACTTCTAGGGGACGGGAATACACGGGCGAAACCGCGTGACGTCTGCTAGTAGTTTATATTGGCACTTGTGATTCAAGGCGTGTATATTCAGGGTTGTAATAGAAATTACATTAATGACATTCCAATCCCAATTCTTCAAGATTTTATTATCTGTGTAAACATAGCATCTAACCTGTTTGCTTTAAAGTGTTAGCGAGAGTTGTGCTTGTTCTTTTAAAAAGTTATGTTTAAGATTTTACTCTCCTGTGCTAAGTGGGCACAAATACAGACTATGGGCTGCTACTGGTAAAAACCCACTGTTTGCCCAACCTGGGAATCAAACCTAAAACCTCATTCTCATCAGTAGCTCTTCAAAGTGCTAGATCAACAAAGCAGTGTTTGACTTACCAACATCGGTTTCAAATTCTTGTAAATGCTTATTAGCCTCAGCGAAGGCTGGCTTGTAGCCCACATCCCAGCCGTGTTCCTTCCGATGTTCTTGCATGCGTTCTTTCAACTTTGTAGGGTATAAACTGAATGCATGCAAGATTCCCACCCGCCATGATCCTGACGGATTCTTCCATAGCTCTGGGATCTATGGAAAACCATAATTCTATATTAATATTATAAAGTCGTGAGATGACAGAAACCTACAAGAAATTCTAAAATTCATTTTTGGCGCTCCTTCTCTTTCTTTGGCTCTGATAACTGTGTGTTATCCTTTACTGAGATTGGTTGTTGTTATCAAAAAATATCGGAGGACTATTCATATAAAGAGAGTTTGGGTGTTGGGGGTAATCTAAATTATCATCTGATTTAAAAAATTCTTTCAGATAGAAACCTCTTACATTTTACAATGAATGACATAGTATAAATGTGTTTTTTGATGTGGATGAAGTTGTGGGCAAGAGCTAGCTTATTAATTGCAGTTTTTATAATACCTACTCTAAGTGCAATCTACCATGATAAATTTTTTGCAATCAGCCTGGAGACAATGAGGAGTTATTCCTTGTATCTTGTAAATATTATAATCAAAATGAACCACTTTAAGTTTGGACCTGACTCCAATTAGTTAATTTAAAATAAAACAAGGCCTTTGTGATGGACTTATAAGTGACGGGCATGAACCAGTAATATTTACTTAGGTATTTATTGATAAAGGTTTACCAACAGCTATGGGCACAATTTATCATTCATAAGTTTATGTAGGTAACTATATAATTAGTCATGGAATAACACAGCTGTCAATTATCTACTCCATAGATAAATCAGTACTTCCATGACATGGTAATTAATGACAACATAAATTTATTTAGCATTCAAAGAACATTTATATTCTAATCATACATAGGGTCGCAAGAACTTGGAAAAAAATACATTGTTGTCAAGTGATTTATGAAAGTAACTTGATAATATTGAGACTTTTCTGGTCAGTCTCGGCACATAATGAATATTATAAAATATACAAGCTTTGAGCATCATCGACTAATATGCACCGAACGTATAAAACACGGAAAAAGTCGAAAGGAAAACAATTTCCGCAACAACTTACCTTCAGTTTGCGGCCCGTAAGACCGGTAATGCATCCATCGACGACTTTTTTGACAGTACTGGTGTCCACATCGCCGCAGCCGCTGCAGTCGTACCTCTCAATAACCTTCGTCTCACCCGTACTCGTTACCTGCAACCTCAGCAATAATTAATAGCGGCCAAAATTGTAGTTTTAGTGCAACTAAACAAATCGTGACATGACAGTTTTTTACCGTAAGTCCAGCTGCTGCAGGGTCTACGCCTGAATCGAAAATAGCAATAACGGTGTCTCTGCCATCATAACTCGCATTTTTGTTGATAAATGAGACCACTCCCGTCTCTTTTTTCGGCAATAATCCCCAGACGGGGAAATCACAGTCGATCGGAGCGTCTGCCATTTTTGATGACCCGATAACTAGTGTTTCCAGAGAAAAAAACACCGATTAATGAGAGGTTTTCATTTTAAGTATTTAAAAAAAAAAAAAGTTTCCAACAGCTCTATAGATGGCGTTGACCCGACTACGTTACTAGTGTCAAAGTCAAAACGCTTGGCATGGTTGCCAGCTTAAGGGTTTTACCCCTAAATTCAGGGAAAAGAATTGTTAAAAGGGACATTTTTAGGGACAAGATTAGGGGGATTTTTAGGGGCTTCAAATATTTTTGGCATTTTTCTAAATAGTATTTGCTATTAAATTGATAACAAAGAGTGTGTTTGTAGTTTTTTGCATAGAAAAAACGTAGACGGCTGGTCGTAGGCCTTCCCCATGGTATGCCATCAGTGAGAGAGAGAAGTTGAGAGCCTGAGAATCTTGATGTTCATCAGGTTCTGGAGCAGCGTATGATTGGATGTTATGGTATGATATGTTGTGGGAGGTTGAGATGAATTTTTCCATGGAAATATGGATGGAATGGCTGTTTGCTTCAATATTTTTGATGCCACATCTAAAAATAGGTAAACTATTGTTTTTTGTTGTTAGCCTATTCAGTCCAACTGCTGGGCAAAGGCGTCACCCAATTCTTCCCATCTCTTCTGGTGTTTTGCCTCCTCCGGCCAAACACGTAAACTATTATTAGAATCTAATCTGAGATAGAATAAATTAATCTCTGTTGAGTTTTGAACCTAAGAAAATACCTACAATACTAAAAATAGATGAACTTACTTGGTTGTAACACTGATAATGGTGTTCTTACAAAATCCTTTGGTGCAAGTGTGCTGAGCATAATATGTGCGAATTTCTTTTTATGGCCCGTCCAGGTTTGAAATGTACGATGGCTTGTACCCATTGTGCTTTACGACTTTCATCATTAGGGAAAAGATGCATGCCTTCATTTGTACATAAATCCACAAGGAAACGACTTCTCTTCTTTTTCTCTTGGGACATTTTCTTTCTGGCGTGGAAAAAACTAAAAAGTATTGGTTAGTATTGTTTAATTTTTCCTTTTTGTTTAGTTACATATAGAGGCTATTTTAAAAATATCAATGTGATGTGATGTGACCATTGTCACATTACTTTATTTATTTACTTTAAATGTACGTTTCATTTTACGTTCTCAAAATAACATACAAGTGAAATAATCAGAAAATTATGTCACGTTCCGTTCCTTCCAGTAACGTACTCCAGTCAGCGCCATCTATCCAGCGACTAGGGGAGTTGAAAAAGAAAATCCCTCATTAAAAAGAAAAAGATACACAATGTTGCCATAACATGCACAGAAAAACCAAAACCAAAACTGACCAAAACCAAACCAGTCAAGTGGAGTCGAAAACAATGGAATGCAACAAACATACATTAACACCTTTTTATAATCATAGAGGCACTGTTCAGCTCATACTAGAAATAATAATATTACTCAGTGTCACACTCAGTGTCATATAATGACAACAGTCTTACAACAACGGTTCCTTGAATAATAAGAAATTATGTGGTTCAATATCCTCCCAGCGTACTTAATTGTTGCTGGTGCTGTTTCACTTGGAGGATACGGGTGCTGGTGGAGTCATTATTTATTGCTTGGGAACGTAAGTATCGAATGTAATTAACAAGACTTTGACACTTTTGTCATCATAAAATTCTGAAAAGTAGCACCGTCAGCCAATGATACCGTCAGCAGTTGTGGTTAGCAGTGATAGCTTAGTGGTGTGCTAATGGTGTGATATTCTATTGTCCAGTAGATAAGATATGTTGTCTTATCGCGCAGGTAAAGCGCCATACATATTCGTGCTCTATGAGAATATAATCTAACGATATAATATAATAATATAACCATTTATTTTTGATGGGTCACCAGAGTCCATACATTTGTGTCCTATTTAACCAGATATAATAAAGATACAGGTCTATAAGTCCCTATTGTGTGTATTTGTCAGCGTCACATTGTAAAAACCGTTAGATTTTAATAAAACTAGCGAGATTGTAAACTTACGAAATATTGTCAACTGAACATTCTGCTTACAATATGACGTATTAAATTTCGGTAGATTGTAATCTGTCGAAGTGAAACCGTAAATTGTGAAATGTATGCGAATGAAAACTGATACTTTCATTTTGAATTATTTTTATTAAGGGAGCTTTGGATCGAAGAATTTGGAAGTCTTGGGGAGAGGCCTTTGCCCAGCAGTGGGTTGACACAGGCTAACAGTCACAGTATGCGAGCTTTAAAATATGAAAAGTGTTGGAAGGTTGTGATGCTGTCCATGTTTGTCTATGACATCTATTTTGAATTTGTAAAAGTATTCTTCTAACTGGTTGATGATACGGTGTCATGTAAAATTATTCTGTTTTTTCTCAAATAAAATTAAACACAATGTTTATAATATTCATGTTTTAATTAGTTTCAAACCGCCAATTCCTCCCTATCAAAAAGTATGTCAATCTATTTCTGGTAAATGTTCTCAACATTGAAAATATTTTAAAACTCCCAGAATGAACTCTCTTTTTCTGTAGAAATGAACCTGACCCCTTATTCACTACGCTTCGATTCGATTTCGATTCGGGAAGTCGTATGTCTATCTCGCTCGTTTTCGTTATGCCAAAAAAGGATAGACTTATAACTTGTCGAATCGAAATTCATTTCGAGCGTTCGTTGAAGGTTCTTATATCTCTTCTAGTAAATAATTTATGAAAAAAAGATAAAAGATATGTGGAATAGTGGTCATAGATTTTTTGGTAAAGAAAAGGAAGGAAATAGAGAACTTAAGTTTGTATGGAAAAACGGCTGTGCTCAATAATTTGTTTAAAATGGAGGGGAGGGTCGACACATTGTTTTTCCTACCTACCTCAGAAGCTGCGTCTTTAATGTATTATTACTCATAATATTAGTTTGTTTTAAAAGTTCCTGTGTGTGTATGTTTAGGAGGATAAAAATGTGATCATTACGAATGAGAGATTGATTAGTCATTAGTCTACCTACCAGCATGAAGAGGCTCACTTTCAACTTGGTCACACTGAGTTTGTTGCGGGCAATATTTTGCATTTGACTCTGGCAACACACGGTTTGCTGTCATTCGAATTACGAAATTTTTGCTACTGTGTGTGCGATAATTTGCTAATATGTGGTACGAAATTCTACCCAGTTTCTTCATTATCACGGCTGCCCTAGGTTTACCAGGCTGGGGTCTTTATCACATTCACAATTTAACAATAGGCAACGTAAGTTCACTTATAATAACATGTTAGATAACAACCTCCTAGCAGTGTCTTCTTCCATAGATCATACTGTAGATTTCTCAGTTACATGTTATCTGCTCCGTTTTGGGTTCACAGATAATATATTGTGGTGGTCGATCATAATAATCATCAGCTGTGAACAGATTCAAAAGGAGTGTATGAAGACAGGACCCAAAACAAATTGAATACTTTTGAAATAGCAAACAATTTTTTTACTGCATTGATGTTTTCAACTGAAAATCCTGTATCCTGTGATGATTTAATTTTAAAGAATTCAATGTTTTGTTTTGCAGCATTACAGACGCAACATGAATGACAGATGGAACCGTTATCTATACCAGAGGGACCTCAGAATTACTGGTAATCCCTACAAACTTGTGGTAAGGGACATTTGTTTATTTACAACACTTAATCAAATAATAAATGCTTTTTTAGCTGCTGGTTGGACCAGAAGGCAACCCCAAAATGGTTGGGAAAAGGCAGATCAAATAAATTTTCATAAGGCAATCTTTTTTCAGGGCCTACTACAAATAATTGATGGCTAGCTTGCTTTACTTAATGTACGTCTTTAAAAAATGTGCCATTATCAAAAGATATTTTTTCACTTTCAGGGACTGGAATCAATCGCGGATGAAGACCGTAAGTGACACATCAGGTTATAGTTCACCTAGAAAAACTATTTCTGCAATCATTATTTTTCTTCAGAAAACTCAGAGCATTTTTTACTAGTGCTCTCTCAGTTGGTCATTTTAAATGTGTGATTAATGAGCTCTGTATAAAATTAGATATACCAGCTCTATGCGCTTAATTGTCAATGTCTTATTTATTACATTTGGGATTGGGCCCAAATAACTACAGAAAGGGAAAAATAGAAAAATGGAAGGGATGCCTTCGCCCTGCAGTGGGATTGGTACAACGGGATTATAATATTGATATCCTGTGATGTAGCTCTAACTAAAACAATATAAGTACCTATCACTTTTATTTCCTTATCCCTGCTTGCACATTTTGTTGCAGTCTCCAACAAGTTAAATACCTAACAGATGGACTGTGTCTAACATATATTTTTTTCTTTTTTTTAGCGAATAAAAAGTAAGGAGTCCAAAATTCCAAATACATCAGAGTAGATTTAATTAAATTATGAACTAGATTTTTCTGTTGTTAATAAACATCTTTTACTGTAAGTATGTCTTTGATTTTTTTAGTTAAATAATAGAACTTCTCCTTTTCTCCAACAAAAATATGTATTACACTACAACTTGCAATGTCCTGTTTGTATTTCTGTGTACCACTAGTATATCTATCCTTCCTTCTTATACAGGGTGAATTTTAATTAATGCGACAAAATGAAATTGGTGCTTCAGTTACAGTAACATAGTAACTATAAACTGTTTTTTCTACAATCTAAATCGTTAAAACAAATTACGCGATTATCGCTTTCAAAAGGTCCATTGATGTTATTATCTTTATTTAAGGCGAGATGGGTCCCAAAATACACGTTTTAATGCATTTCGACTGCTCGCAAAATCAATTTCTGGCCTCAAAAACCACAAATTTTCTTTATTTTTGTTCATGATTAAAAAACTTAAAGATATTCCTTAGTGAATTATGAGGGTCAAAACACGATTGAGACAAGTCAAAAATCGCAAAGTTTCCCCAAAATTAGCATTTTTATACTTGTCCATGATGAGAAAAACCAGTTTTATTCGATTGTAATTAGACCAATTTTAATACAATTTCGTCTACACGTTCACTATTAAATACATTAGTGCTTTATGGTTTTTTTTTATATAACAGAGCTTATAGAATTTTAAAAATAAATATGTTTGTAAAAGCATGCAATAAATCAAGTCGCCGACTACCCAAGAGAATATTTGAGTGTCAAGTGATACCCAAGTCATAAAAATGGTGAATAAACGTAATAAAATAAAAAAAATATCACGACTTCAGCTCAAGAAACTGAAATTGATGAACCTGAATAGGTAAGTCTATCTATTTCAAAAATTCTAAGTACGTACACTAACCAACTAATGCTACCTATGCTTCGACGGCACGAGTTTTCATCATTCATTTTACTTTGTATTTACAGAACTCGTATCAACACTGAGTCTCACATTGCGGAGTTGCCAGCTGACTTACAAGGAATGAGTGAAACTGACACTCCACCACAATTGTCAGAAACATCAGATGAGGCACTAGTAGAACTTCAATCAGTATTGCCCAAGATTTTTGAGTAAGTTCGATTACATACCTACTTATGACAAGAACAGGTTCAAACTAAATCAGCAATCCATCCAAACTCCACAAACGTGATGGGTATCAATACAGGTGTATATTGTGTATACAACGTGTAACAGAAAGGGTATATCCATCCTTAACCACTAAAGATAACAGCTGGTATAGAATCACTATACGAAGTTTCAGCTCAAAATAAGATACTCAAAAAATTGATACCAAAATTTTGGTATCGTAAGATTCTGAAGTTCAAATCATAACAAACGTGTCACTTCACCACGTAGGTCAATAACTTTGCACGTTACTTGCACACATCACTCTCTCTCTCTCTAATAAAGAAATAAATAAATCTCTTCCGTGATCCTGCGCGCCTAGTACCGTCAAGTAGCCTAGAAGAAGGCGGTGTTCTTTGTCGGCGCGCACTGACGAGATCACAAGGGCCGCCGCGCGGCGGCCCCTTTTAGCAAAAGTGCGCGGTGCCTCAGAATAGAAAACTTACCTACTTTACCGTGATATAAAAATTATTAATGCGTAATTATTGATTTACTTATTTACAGTTTACTCGTTAATTTCAAGCAAGTAATTTCACGTAAAAACTGAGATAACAAAAGTTACGTAACAAAAATTGGAAACAAAGTTTAGATAAGTAAGCTAGTTTTATCCTATTATTTATTACCGAGTAAACAGTAAAATCTTAAAGCTTCGTTTTATCAAATTGACTTACATTTTAAAGATGGGGTTCGATATCGTGACCTTGGTATTGTATGCACAAGGCCGCTCGCTTGTTCATGGATTCTTGGACATTCTGTAGCATTTGTGGTGTTACCGTCGTGAAAGCGGCCTCAATGCGCACTTTCATTTGATCCACTGTATCACACGGCACTGCGTACACTACGTTTTTAATGTACCCCCACAAAAAAAAGTCCAACGGCGTATGGTCTGGGGACCGCGGAGGCCCAGTTTGGTGCAGACGATGTACCATCCGACTAAAGCACGCCAACGAAGGCAGCTGTCGACGCTCAGCATCTGGTCTACCCTAGATAAAGCGTTCATGGTACAGTTCTCGGGCAGCACGCAAATTACTATGTTCTGCTCCGACACACAGTATCATTTCGTAATATTCGGTATTACTAAATGAAATTTTGCAAACCCAACAATAACAAACACAACAACAAAAAAAACACAACAAAAACGATAACTTAACAACGAAACCAAAGTCAATTTTTAAATTCAAGGTAGCCGTACTGAAATGATGCGCGAATCACAAGTATGGAAACGGTATGCACCACACGCGGAACACTTGACGACTGACGAGCAAACAATGCAAAAAAAACCTCCTATTCCCTACTATCCTGCTAATAGGGTAGCTGTCCCATTTAGTGTTTACCACTATTAAAAATTATTGTTTTTCATCCTAATAAAAATTTCAACTAAACACCAATAATTAGAAATGTCCGCAAAAATAAAATAAGAGTTAACTACATAAATCAAATTCAAAATTGACAAATCATGAATTTCAATCAATTAGACATGATAATAAACATGAAGATCTGTGGTACGTTTTTTTATTTCAGAATCTGAACCCCGGAGCTTTTATTTCAAAATAACATAAATACTTAATAATCTTTGATCAAAATAAAAACATTATCCGAGTTATTCTGAATCTGATCAGAAGTATTATTTACCAGGAGTAAGGAGTAATTTAAACTGCAGGGACTGCAATTGGTTCACATACCCTAAATCGTATGATAGTGTGTCTAACGTCTGTCTATGTGTGTCTAACGTCGAAATTAGGGTTATGTGAGGGAAAGATTTTCAATTCGCAATAACAATATTCTCGTTACTCATGCGGTCCTAGTACTTTTATTAATTTCTTTCCGCAGCTAGATACAGTTTTGCGCATTTTTTTATTGACTTTGATATAAAAACTGCGCTTGGGCAGTATAAAAAACTTATCAAAGTAGCTCGTAGAAAATGTATTAACTTCTTGTTAATAGTTTTCGTAACCTTATTTTTAAAATTATGAACGGAACCCACTGTGATTTTATTTGTACTAGGAATTGCATAAGTTGCATAGAGGTGGTGTTTTGGGTTCAGTTGGACAAATTACTGTTACTAAATCCTTTTTCTATTCTTAGTTCTAATAATGACTAACAATAATGTTTATTTAATAAATTAATTCCTGTTAGGATGCATGTAACGATTTTTGTGATCAATTCAATCAATGGCGCAAGATGACGTTTTTTCGAATCGATTCGTTTTAATCTGATCTTCAAGCAAATTGATTCAATAGTAAGGTTAATCAGATCTCCTGGATCTTATGTGTAAAAAATATTATGAAAAACTACGTAAAAATAAACAAGTGTGTAAATGATACGACGTGACAATGAAAGCACGTATTAAATATTGTTACGTTAAATTTAGATAATTAGACAAATTAATTTTAGCTTGTTCTCGAACATAATCTAAGTTTAAGAAAAGTCATTCAAATTATTTTGTTAGAAAAAAATAAACATGCGGAACCCTCGTTTCAAAAGTATCAGGGGTAAGAGGTTTATTCTTACTTGCAAATAGTTCGCTGACACCGATCAGCTGATTTAGTGCTAGTGATGTGTTTATTGCAATTTGAAAAGTTTGGTTTCTGGTATCAATGTATTTAAAAAATTCATAACTTCCGAACATGTAGAGATAGGGTTAAAAAACCCTTGCCTTATCGTTTGTTACCATCCAAGGAAGCCGTGCCTTTCGTATGTATATACCCTTTCCGTTACAGGTTGTATATATGGTGGCGGCCCCGATTTACGAACAGTAAGTCGTGGGTTCGAACCCAGACAGACATTACTTTGTGTATTTTATTTCATCACCACTGCTCTCAAAACGGTGAAGGAAAACATCGTGAGGAAACCGGCATGTCCTAGAACCAAAAATTCGAAGACATGTGACATCTACCAATCCGCACTGGGCCCGCGTGGTAGATTATAGCCCATTCCCTCTCATTGAGAGGAGGCCGTGTCCCAGCAGTGGGAACATTATAAGCTGATGATGATGATGATGATGGTAACTAGCTGACCCACGCAACTTCGTCTGCGTCACATAAGAGAGAAAAACAAAAGAAAAAACTAAAGCGTTTTTGCAACATTTTTCATTCCTGATCCGCTCCTAATAATCGTAGCGTGATGTTATATAGCCTAAAGCCTTCCTCAATAATCGGACTATCCAACACAAAAATATTTTTTCAATTCGAGCCAGTAGTTCCTGAGAAACAAACAATCAAACAAACAAACAAACTCTTCTGCTTTATAATATTAGTATAGATTATGTGTATTTCATCATGTTTAGATATCAATACCCATCATATCTGTGAGTTAGGTTTGCTAATTTCACTTGACCATGTTTTGTAGGTAAAACCTTTGAAAATAAATATTTATTATGTTAGAGGTCATGAGTAGGGTTGGCTAACCGGTTTTTATCATAAATCGGTATTTTCGTTTTATTTTGCGAATAAGATTTCAATAAAACCGGTATCAGTTTGAACCGGTTTATAACTTGAATCGATTTTCAGTCACGCATGTTTCTTTTGCATTGCACATTGAAGGTAGACTTTACAACATATAGGTGTCAATGTACACGGCGTAACTTCCGAAAATACGCAGCATGTAGCGAGAATGCACCACCACGAGAATAGTTAGTTATTGAAGTATAATAGGTTCCCTTCAAAGTATAAAATTATAAATATTTAATTTAATACATTACTTCTTTTAAATTTAATAAAAAGAAGGAAACTTTCAAGAATATCAAAAAATGCTGAAAGGAATCTTGAAGAAAAATCAATAATCGTGGTCAGAAATCGATCCCGCTATTTTTTAGAGACACTATCATATGGCGTAATAATATAGGATGAGATTTTTTTTCCAAAAATAGCGGTATCGATTTCTGACCACGATTATTGATTTTTCTTCAAGATTTTGAAGAAAAATCAATAATCGTGGTCAGAAATCGATCCCGCTATTTTTGGAAAAAAAAACTCATCCTATATTATTACGCCATATGATAGTGTCTCTAACAAGGATCAAATTGAGTTTGCCGTATCATTATCTTCCAGAATTTGATCCTTATTAGCAACACTATCGAATGGTGTAAAAATACAGGCTGTGATTTTTTTTTCCAAAATCAGCTGGTTCGATTCCTGGCCAGGATTATTGATTTTCCTAAAATCCAATGATGCAGTTTTAGTTTTCGTCAAAATCGGCCTCAAGACTCCTTTCAATA
Organism: Xestia c-nigrum; assembly: GCA_916618015.1. Lineage (NCBI taxonomy): Eukaryota > Metazoa > Arthropoda > Insecta > Lepidoptera > Noctuidae > Xestia > Xestia c-nigrum. The sequence goes on along the minus strand of OU745245.1, from coordinate 1,566,475 downwards.
TTTTTCGTTATTCCTCATAGTTTCGGATATAGCCATCCATCATATATATGTTGTATACTCGTATTATATTCTTTATTTCTAAATGTATTCCCTTAATATTTCAGTACCCCTGAAAAACTATTGGATATTGCTGGAACAGAGGCAGTCTCACAAGACCTACCAGATTTATCTCATGTAGCACATGTAGAATTTCCGTCAGTGCCAATCACTCCGCCCCTATATTGTGTAGCTGAGTAAGTTTATCCTCCAGTAAAATTTTAGTTTTGCATAGGCTTATAGATGCACATATTTTTTGTTGATAAAAAGGATTTTTTATTTGGTGGAGTATGGACTATAAATAGTCATACACTGATATACCACTTTTTCATGGTTATTATTTTATAAAGGCATGTTTATTATTATTTTGTACCGCATTCATCTCATTTACTCGCTTTTTTTTTCAAATGTATATGCCGATATGCTGCGCCGGCCGGCGAGGCGGCTTTCAATATTTTTCGTTATTCCTCATAGTTTCGGATATAGCCATCCATCATATATATGTTGTATACTCGTATTATATTCTTTATTTCTAAATGTATTCCCTTAATATTTCAGTACCCCTGAAAAACTATTGGATATTGCTGGAACAGAGGCAGTCTCACAAGACCTACCAGATTTATCTCATGTAGCACATGTAGAATTTCCGTCAGTGCCAATCACTCCGCCCCTATATTGTGTAGCTGAGTAAGTTTATCCTCCAGTAAAATTTTAGTTTTGCATAGGCTTATAGATGCACATATTTTTTGTTGATAAAAAGGATTTTTTATTTGGTGGAGTATGGACTATAAATAGTCATACACTGATATACCACTTTTTCATGGTTATTATTTTATAAAGGCATGTTTATTATTATTTTGTACCGCATTCATCTCATTTACTCGCTTTTTTTTTCAAATGTTTCAGCGATCAAGAAGACTTGCCTTATCTTGTGGAACATGAACGTGAGACAAAGATTAGAAAAGAAATCACCGGTCGTAGAATTGTTGATATAGTTTATTTTTTTAATCAACTGCAACAGCAAAAACACGAACCTCTGTTTCAGTGTGATTTTAGCTGCTTAGTTTTAGAAACAGAAAAGCGAGTGGGTCTGGTTTCATATTTTAATTTTAAATGCAGGATATGCATGAAAAATTTTAAGGTGTGTACTGATGACTTGGGCTGTGAAAATTGAGTAGATATAAATACTGCAGCAGTCTCTGGTATAGTATCGTCAGGGATTGGATACTCTCAATTCGAGGAAACTATGAGTGCCATAGACATCCCTATTTTTCGTGAAAAATATTACGCGAAAATTCAGGATAGCATGTTTAGTGAATGGGAGGCTACAGCTCTGGAGACCATGGAAAGAGCTGCTGCTATTGAACGTGAAGCAGCAATCCAAGAAGGGCGTGTGGTAAATGGCATACCCGTGATTGACGTATTTGCGGATGGTGCATGGTGCAAACGTTCTTATGGGAACAACTATAAAGCAATGTCTGGTGTTGCTGCAATTGTGGGCCGAAAATTTGGAGGAAGTTCTTTTCATTGGTGTCAAAAATAAATACTGTTTAATATGTGCAAGGGCAGAGAAACGTCAGGAAAACGACAAAAATCACAAATGTTATAAAAATTATGAAGGGTCTTCCAGCGGAATGGAAGCGACGATTGTATGCGAAGGTTTCAAGGAATCCATCAACATGTATGGACTTATTTATGGCAACATTGTGGCTGATGGTGATTCTGCAACCTATGTCAAAATATTGGCGTCAAATCCCTATTCAAACTACGTAGTGTCTAAAATAGAATGCCGAAACCACGTTTTGCGAAATATGTGCAACAAGCTGCGTTCACTAAGCAAAGATACAAAATATCCTAAAGCTCACAGAAAATATATGACCGATGAAAAAGTAATGAGCATGAGAAAAGTCGTCACGACTTCAATCAAAGAAAATAAAAATAATCCTAGAGACATTGCCATAAAACAAATTCATGGAGACATAACAAATTCTCTGAACCACGCATACGGCGACCACAGACGTTGCCAAGATTATTGTTGTACGAAAGACAAGGGAATTTTGTCTTCAACTGTGGCAGAGCTTGAACATTCGACATTTTGGTTCCGGCTTAAAGTTATATTAAATTCGGTGGCAGCAAAATCGCGAAGTCTTCTGGAAGACGTTGACACTAATGCAGTTGAGAGATTCAACAGTATAATTGCGAAATTTGTAGGGGGCAAAAGAATAAATTTTGCTTCTCGCCGTTCTTATCAAGCGAGATGCTCGGCTGCTGTTGTTTCTTACAACACCAAAAAACCTCTACACTCTGCACAAAAAAATATTGGGTAAGAGCCCCAGAGGCAACTTAAAAAAACTAAAAGGAAGAAGAGAGCAACAAAGAAAACGAGCCAATGCTGTGAAAAGAAAAAAAAATAGATCTAAGCTATTCGTAAAACAAAATGATTATGGCAAACAAGTAGCTGCGCCAGACTTGTCTACCGATGAGTACATCGCAGCGTCAGCAAATTTTATGGAAAATTTGAAGATGCTGGTAAATGACCGGGAGGGTATTCAAATCAGAACCACACAGCAACGCGAAAGTTCTGAATGGTTGCAAATCAGAAGGTTGATGGTAACAGCTTCAAACTTTGGAGCAATAATTAAGAGGCAAAAAAATTTTTCTGCCCTGGTGAACACCATTTTGTATAAGTCAAATATTTCATCCGTCGCGTCAGTAGCCCATGGGCTCAAAAATGAAAAATTTGCACTCCAACAATTGAGCAGCCAAGAAAATTTACACATCGAGGACTGTGGACTTTTTGTTGACCAAGAATTTCCGTACATTGGTGCCACACCGGACGGTGTTGTTGGAGAAGATACCATAATTGAGGTCAAATGTCCAGTAGCAGCATACAAAAATGGGATAGAAAGCGCAATAAAAAATAATAAGGTCCAAATTCTAAAATATAATAAAAAGACTAACCAGGTGACCGTAAATAAAAATAGTAATTGGTACTATCAGGCGCAAGGACAGCTTCGAGTGACAGGCAAGCAGCGATGCGTTTTTGGAATATGGGGAGGAGAAGAAACAAAAATGGAAATTGTCTACATCCAGAAAGATGACGAATTTTGGAAAAATAAAATGGAGCCGAAACTCGTCAACTTTTATCACGCGCACATTCTTCCAGAGTTAGTAGATTCCAGAAGAAACCGTGGGATGCCTTTGAGAGGTTCTGAAAAAAGTTAAATATAGGTCCATTTTATAATTGATTGAATATATTTATAAAACCTGATATACCGGTTTTTCATTTGTGTAAGTACCGGTTTTTTGGTAAAACTGAAACCGGTTTTGTATAAATATTAACTTGTAGGCACCCCGTTCACACAACGACCTAATAAAAATATTGGTAAATAGATGGATCCAACAATAATGAAAACACTAATGAATGCCCCTAATGTATGTACCAAGTACAAATAATTCACATAAACAAATAGATACTTAGGTACTTTTTAGTGTTACAATGTCAAGATGGTTAGCTAAAGTAGATAAAAACTATAACTAGCATTTGCAGTTTTTCGATAATTGTGGTAACTTATCAAAATGGTCGGGGATGTTATGTTTTTTAACCGACTTCAAAAAAAAAAGTAGGTTCTCAGTTGGACCCGCGATTATCTCGCGTTTGGTTGAACCGATTTTGATGCGGTTTCCAGAAAACTGTTCATTACATTCTGGAGAAGGTTTTATAATATAACAATATTTTTTAATGTTATGGTTATTTATTCTAAGGGGCATTCTTACTCGTAGGTACGGTTAATTTATTTAGTGCACTATATCATGTACCTACTTCGTAAAAACTGTGAAAAAATAAATTGATACATCGTTATAAACACTTGCTACATAACACAACTAATACAAACTAGCATGCTAGAATATTGCATTCGCCGATATGCTGCGCCGGCCGGCGAGGCGGCAGGGTGGGGACCCTGCCGCGCTCCGCCGCCGCGCCGCGTCTGCTTCACCCCCTGCGAATCTACGCGACCACGATACCATGTCGCCTTAAGTATGAATTGTCGCCTTAAGTATTATTATTTTTCGCAAGGAGTTGGCAGATTCGTCTCAAAACTAGGTTTTTGTCGTTTTCGTATCTTTCTTAACTTTATATATTTTGCTATATGTATGTATGTATGTATTTATTTTATTCTTATATATTTGAGTTGTAAATAATTTCTAGTCTTTTTTTTCCATAATTGCACCTACTGTGTATTATCTCTGCATCACCCTAAGGTAGACTGGTAGAAAATGCCTTAGGCATTAAGTCCGCCTTTGTAGTTTTAATTGTGCATAAAGTTTTAATAAATAAATAAATAAATTATCGGTATTCCAGTAATATGCAAAATAAATAAGAAAAATTAAGGCAAAATTAGGTAAATGACCGCTATATTGAGCACTGCGATGAGTCGGCAAGATTTTTGATACTTTTATTATTTTAACGGTTTTCGTAACACTGATCAATTATTTTTTAATTTTATATTTTATACATTTTCTTGACAACACGTATAATTGTATATTAAAATTTGTCGCATCTATCCAATTTCACCCTGTATAAAGAGGTACAATTTGTTTGGGTCAGTGGATTGTCTTAGGGGGTGGAGTTGAAAGAAATTCTACAAAACATAATTATTAGCAAAGGAAATAAAAAAAAAATTGTTTTAAGTTTAAGTTTTATTTTGTATGAAATTTTGTCATGGGATAGTGACGGTAGTGGCTGGGCACTTTAAGACTCGTTAGGTTACAGTACGGTACAGAAATGGTAGTCAAAACAGCTGTCACGTCACATTGTTGTTAGTTTTAGTTGTTATATTTTCCTGCTGTGCTGTAGATGGAAGTTGTACTTGCTTTGAAGAATAATTTAGCACTTACTGTTCTCTTAGTACTATTCTCCAACGCTTCCACAAACCCATCCTCTGCAGGTTCAATAGTTTCTGCATTAGTCTGTAGCACATTCATTTGTTTTAATTACATGTTCTCAGTTAACTAATGCAAAATATTCGCCTTTGGAATGATGTTCACTCTGGTAATGTAGGTGCATAATATGTCTTTGTGTAAAGAATTGATCACAACAAGGGCATACAAATACTTTTTGTTTATTTAAAATTGGATTCAAACGGACAAGTTTAAGTCTTAAAATTTTTAATTCTTCATTTGTCCTTACAAGTTTTGTATTTCTTGGAATAGTCTTCACTGCATGTTTATTTGTTATTTTATTTTTATATCGTAGATTTTGAAACTTACGGTAAGCAAGTGAACCTGTACTGGCAGTTGATTTTGAATGATATGCCCTGTATTCAAAGTTATCTGTATTTATGGATATAAATCCGGCCTTAACTCCTTGATAATTAGGTTGACTTAATAATTCAGCACCATTAGGGCGCTTGTACACGCTAAGAAAATTTACCGTTCCTGCGGCAGACAAGACAAATTCTTCGTGTATACGACAAGAATTTTGTCTGTTCCACACACGAAAACTTTTCGTGTCTTCCGCAGACAAGACCAATGGAAACGTGTACACGACACGATTTTTTTCGTTCAGTCGTCAGTCGGGCGTAGGGCGCGCAAGTAATAACAAGTGTGATAATCAGTGTGAGTTTCGTTTATTTATATACCTAAATGTTAACTACAAAGCAAAAAAGAATGATAATAGCATATTATTATTATAACAAAATAAAAAAAGAAACAAAAAACAAGAGACTTTACTGGGTTCATCCAATTATACAAGAGAAAAATGAGTTTGGTGGGTTCATTACCCTTTACCGTGTCATGCGACAACATGAGGAAAAATTTGTGGATTATTTTCGCATGAAAATATCTACGTTTGACAAGCTTTTGACAAGTATAGAAAATAATATACGACATGAAAATACCAAAATGCGAGAAAGTATTCCTCCATACATTAGATTGGCCGTAACATTAAGGTAAGTAATTTTTTTAAGCATATTGATTTGAACGTTGTACAATAATAAATGTCTTTGAAGTGTTACATGTTTCCAAATTCAACAGACCCCTCATGTTCATATTCTTCAGAAAAGTCAAACTGAAATTCATCTGTATGCGATGTTTCCACACTACTAATAGTTTCGGTGTCAAATTGAATGGATGTAGATTTTTGAGTACTGTAACCTGGTCGAGTCGAGTATGATGGGCCGGCTACGTTAAATGACGACGTAGAAGGCTGCGTTGTTTTGTAATACTCAGTACTCCATTGATGCTGAACATCACTTCCCTTTCGTTGTTGCGTAGCACGCACAAGTTTTAAAACTTCAAACTGGAAATCCACCATTTCCGCATCACCGAACTTATCAACGCTCGGAGCTATACTTTTAAAAAATGACATGGCACGGCTCTCTTCTTCTTTGGTAACAGTCTTTATAAATTCTGCCATATTTTTGTCCACCTCGCTAATATCCTGTTTATTTTTTTTCGCGATCGGTGTATGTTCTACGGGACTTTTTTCCACGTTTGTTGTTTCGGGTATATTTGACTCAGTGTCTCGGCGTGTTACAATTTTTGTCAAAAATAACATTTCGTCGTAAAAATCACATTTACGAATCTTCTTAGCTCCCGATCCCGATTTCATTTCTTTAAGTCTTCTGTGACATTTCATCCACCTATCTCGCAAAGTTGTCCATTTTTTTGCTGTAGACTTTGCTGAAACCAAAAACGAACTACCGTAAGAAAGTAGGTAGGTACCATCTATTGCAAGTAGACATAAACTTCATATAAAAAAGGAAATGACCTCATTGTAAGAGTAAGAACACACTTGCAATTAATCGCACTGCAAGTTGCAAGTGTGTTCTTGCTCTAAGACATTGTTACAATTTTTTACAGATACATGGCAACTGGAGATGCCTTCGCACGTCTTCATTTCGATTTTCGAATCGGAATAAAAACAGTAGCGAACATTGTACGTGAAGTTACTCATCATATTTGGTCAGAATTATCTACAGATTATATGCGAATGCCAACACAAGAAGAATGGTTGAATATAGCACAGGGATATGAAATAAAAGCCAATTTTCCACACTGTCTTGGAGCAGTGGACGGGAAACATATTAGAATAATTAAACCCGAAGAAAGTGGATCAATGTTTTTAAATTATAAACATTTCTTTTCTATTGTTCTCATGGCTATTGTGGATTCCAACTACAATTACATTTTTATTGATGTAGGGTCGTATGGTAAAGAATGTGATTCAAATGTTTTCAAAGAAACACAGTTTTGGAAAAAACTTGTTGACAATACGTTAAACATACCATCCCCATGCTCTATAATAAATATTAACTATATATTACCATATGTTTTTGTAGCTGATGAAGCTTTCGCACTTCATGTTAACGTACTTCGACCCTACGGTGGTAACGAACTCACAAAAGAACAAAAGATATTCAATTATCGCTTGACAAGGGCAAGAAGATACGTCGAGTGTGCATTTGGAATAATGGCCAACAAATGGAGAATTCTGCACCGATCTTTAAACTTAAGTCTCGATTTAACAGTTGCTATTGTAAAAACTACTTGCGTTTTGCAAAATTTTATTCATACAGAAGAAGGTCACGTTGAGCCTTTAATCAATCGAGACCGATTAAATAGTCGATTGCATTTAGAAGGCAATAATCTGACAGCAGACGAAATTCGTCAAAAATATACTGAATATTTTTCCTCTGATGAAGGATCATTGCCATGGCAAGATAAATACACATAAAAAATAAGTTCTAAAACTAAAACCCGACTACTAAATTTTAATCCAAAAAGTGTGAAACAAGGAAGTATTCTTACCTGCCATATTGTTTAAATAAACAATTACATGTCATATTTTATTTCATGTTTATACGTATTTTATTATAAGTATTAGTCATTATCGTTTTTAGCAAAGCCGTGGTCGTATGCTATTTAGCGCTATTGAACTTATGATTGCTTGCAACTTAAATCTTTTATTGTAGATGTATTTAGTGTGGGTAACGACAATGATTAATATTTATAATAATATATAGTTATATAGAATATACCTAGTAATCTGTATTTTTGAAAATTGTAAAAAGATAGTAATATGTTGTAAGTACTTACCATATTCATTTTTTTTGACATTTGTCATTTCGTCGAAGTCTTTGTTTAAGATAATAAATATTTCTCTCCATGCTTCGTATGTGAGTCTTTTATCTTTATATATCTCTAAAGTTTTGTCCCACAATACCGGTCGTCCTTCTACTAAAGTTATAAGTAACTCATCAGCCATTTTGTACTCTACGCTGCAATACACGTCCACACCAAACGCACAACAAAAACTACCTGTTCAACCCTACTACACCGCCCCCCGCCGCTCCGCAACAACGTTCGCCGCGTCGTGTCTTGCGCAGACAAGATTTTTTTCGTGCACCGCTGCGAGCAGTGTACACAGTTATTTTCTAGTTACGACACGAATTCTTAGGTATGCCCGGCGTTTTTTCTTAGCGTGTACAAGCGCCCTTAGTGACACTGTATATAATTTGGCCAAGTTTCTGTGAATTATATTTACATTTTGTATAAAATTTGTAACTGTTTATCGCTCCTGATGAACATTGATTGCATACTGCATTAAATATTGATAGCTGGTCAGTTATCTGAAAAAATAAAAAAAACATTGTTTTTATTTGGGAAGTGAATGCAAAAGATTTAAAAGCTGTAGACTAGGGTAGGTAAACATAAAAACAGGACAGAATCATAAGTACCAAGTGGAAGTTTGCAGTAACTAAAGGATTGTATTTTGAGAACCCACATAACACATCTACATAAACATCTAGGAAAAACCTTTTTATCCAACTACAGCAAAGCCAAAAGAAAGGTTATGATTTTAGCAGTGCAATAAGTATGTATTACAATGTTCTTCTACTAAACTATTCATCGGATTTTGATGAATAAGGTGTCAATAATTAATGATGCATTATTATGGCCTGAGTAACATAGGCTTCATTTTAACTGGGTTTTTTAGTTGTAGTATACAACACAAATTCTCGTTGGCCATAATGCTGTAAGTATCCTCACTCATTCAAGGTTGGCCAGGGTTCCTAGAATATTTAATTTTTTAAAGAAAAAAAAAGATTAAGTAGGTATTATAATACTGGGTTTTTTACCTCCGGCGCCAAGATTTCTGTAAGAATATCGATCATATAAACTTCAACTTGAGTGTTATCGTGTTTCTTTATTACAACTTTGTCTTCTATGTGAACCGCGGAGTCAGCCACAGTTTTAAAGCACAAGCTACAGAAATGGTTTCGTCCGAGTATCAGGCTGTTAATAACACTGCCCTTTACTTGTTGCATTTCGTTAAATACCTATACATTTCGGTGCACTTTTCAACGATGTTCTTTGGCTTGTAATTTTTTCACTTGCAAAACAAAATGATTTTATTTTTCTTGTGAATCAAAACTCACGTTGTGCTGTTTTATCAGGCAACATCGAATGATATGACGTCACGAATCGAATTTAAACCCAAAACAAGATTTACTTTAGAATCACAAAACTATTCTTACTTTAAAAATATGAATCAAAATAGCGGCAAGCGTGACAGTGACAGCCATTGTCAATATTGACAATTGTCATCACAGATTAGATATAAGTAGCTAGCATTGGCATTCTGTACACAGAGTATATTAATCACTAATTCCGTAAAGGCATGGGCAAAAATATCAACATTTTTCCATACAACTATCGATATACATCGTCGAATTTTTTTTAAAAATTTGATATGTTGAAAATCGATATTTATTTTCGAGTATCAAATTCGTTTTTTTTTAAACGCAACTTTGGTTTCGTGCCCATATCTGATGACTACTGGTTTGATTAAATTGTATATGTCACCGTAAAATTGTCAAATACGTTATATTGTAATATCTCTAGCGATATTGTAAAGTCTCGAATTATTGTCAAATGAACATACTGCTTACAACAAAACGCATTATTTGTCGTGAAATGCATGCGATGGTAGTCAACTTACGTGGTGTGGAGGTAAGGAGGGGTCCCCCTTGCCCAGTGGCACAACTCTCATGAAAAGATAATGCTGTCGTGACGCCCCTGCTCTATTATGTAAGCCATATGGGGTATGTAATATAATCGTGCCTTAGGTTCGCTTACATTAGTAGGCGCACGAATAATATAATGATCTCATCATGGTAATAAATACTTTGAGTATCGTACCTCGCTTTATTGTTCTCTTCCTTATTTCACCTTCCTTCCACAGCTTGTTCACCATCTCTAGCCGCACCCTTCAGCGAGCTGCTAGCCGCTGCTGTTCACCATCTGTAGGTGTTTATGCCCATTGATACTAACTACTTCTGTACCATGGGCGGGGAAAAGGAAGCATCATCAGGGCGGTCAATCCTGCCCATGACTATGCCACTTCTTCTCAAGCTGTAAATAGAAATAAGCGTTAGCGCCACACTCATGCACCATTAAGGATATAAGGGGTTGTATAGCTCATACATCCCCGACTCTAGCAGTTGCTTAGGTTCAGACTCTCTTAGCTAACCCTCGCACTCTTTTGCCCAAGGAATCCCCAGCTCTAGCAGTTGCATTAGTTCAGACCCTCTCTTCGGCCAACCCTTGCACTCTTCCGCCCAAGGATTCCCTAACTATAAGCAGTTGCATTCGTTCAGACCCTCTCTTGGCCAACCCTTGCACTCTACTGCCCAAGGCTTCCCCAACACTAGCAGTTGCATTAGTTCAGACCCTCTCTTGGCCAACCCTTGCACTCTACTGCCCAAGGAATCCCCAGCTCTAGCAGTTGCATTAGTTCAGACCCTCTCTTAGCCCACCTTTGCACTCTTCTGCCCTAGGAATCCCCAACTCTTACAGTTCTTTACTTTACTTTACTTTAACTCTACAGTTCTTTAGGATCTGACCCTCATGGCCGTCCATTCCAACTCGCAGCTTTCGTAAGCCAGACTTGCCAAGCTGCACGCTCGTTAGATTATCAGTAGGTACGTACCATCTCTTCCGGGAGGAGCCTTTCATAAACTAGCCTTGTCAATCTGCCACGTGCCACCCACGAAGCCAGCTTGACACAGGCTCTTTAGCAGGTGGCTTTCATCAGCCTGCCTTGTCGATCTGCCGCATGCTACCCATGAGGCCAGCTCGACACAGGCTCGATCAGTACAGCGTTACTTGTTCTACATCATATCTAATGATCTACATGCACCGCCACCAGCTAACAACTTTAGCTTCATGCAACATTACTCTCATAATAGCAACTACTCAAAAGCTACTTATGGCTACTTAGCTTAGCTCTACTTAGCGCTACTCAGGGGGGACCTTAGGGGGCTACTTAGGTTTCACACAGCACTCTGTTGACGAGCGACTCGTCAGTTCCACTTTTACTTGTATCCGCAGAACACCGAAAAATTGTCGGTTCCAAGCCATGACATTTGCTTTCTGGCGGGATCTTACTATAATGCACTCTGTGTCTGTCGACCTTACCACAGATAAACATTCTGCCTTCATTACAGAGTAACGATGCGTTGGTATTGCCATGTAATTTCTATTATTTATAATTATTTTATTTACATTCGCGTTACGACGCGACAAATGCACCATTCCTGAGAAATACCGATTAATATAACATAACCTTAAAACACTTTATATTCCCCCTAAAAAGCGTAGTCGACGGAACCCCGCTTCGCGGGGCCCCTATTTCCGAGTGCAGGGTTCAAAGGAACCTAACTAACCTAACGGGGGGGGTGCCCCGATTATGGTGGCAGAGATACTTCCGTATGTTCAATTGACAATAATTCGAGACATTACAATATCGCGAGAAAAAACACGTTATATTGTAATATAACGTTTTTGACAATTTTACGGTGACATATATAATTATTTAGGCCAAAGCATCAATCATAATGTTGTTTTCTTTTATTTTTTTCACGAAGTTTGAATGCTTTGGGAATATGTCTGAATAATCATCCGAAAACGTTCGATATGTATGTGGGATGCTTAATGCTCACATTTTCGATCTCACTTCGTTTGCTCTTTCAGCGATACTAAGCATTTAATATAATGGTCGATTGGTGAACCTTTTTTAGAACTAGAACTGTGGTCCTGTATTCAAGAGATTTTTTAAAATACGCAGTTGTTTTCTACTTACAAACAATAGACTTTAAAACAAAGATTAGAACGGATTTAAAAGATAGAGCTTGGCCAACGAAAGAAGTCCACGGATTATTTTCAGAAGTCTTTGGCAATAAAATTTAAGGCTGTCAAAATTGACACGTTTCGTACAATTGAGTCATCTTGATCTTGTGTTTACGTGTACGTTAACATATTTAGGTACATTGGTTCTATTTAAAATAATGCCGAAAAAAATCAAAAGTTCATCGAGGAAGCTTCTATTTACTATAATTGACAAATAATAAAAAGTGATTTGAATCAGAATGAGTGTAAAATTTACGATGTACTCAATGTTTACTATTGTTACGAGCTGGGTATGAGATAAATTAAAATTAAAAACTACCGATTAAACAACACAATAACTTTATTAATCACCAAACAATTAGAACTTAATCACAAATACACTACTGTTCACTATTCGCTTAGATATCGCACTTCTAGTTCACGTCGAATCGCTTCATATAGCCAAAATAAGACTAACCGTCGCGTTTTTTTTTTCAAGCAAGCACATCAGGACGTTACGGTCGCGTGCCGCCTTCGCTCTCGGTCGCTTCTCCGCTTGCTGAATGCGCGCAGCAAATTGTCACTCAAGTGCAAATTGCGTATCTACATCGCGTGTATTCGGTCTATCATGACATAGGCGTGCCCCATGTTCGCGCAAACGTAACCGCATCTGCATCCTATGGATGAGGTGGCGCATCCATAGGATGCAGACCCTCCAAAATTTTTTTACGTAAGGCCACGGGAGCCTCATGTGGTACGTTAGGAATGAGCAACTTCATATTGACCTCAAGATCCCCACCATCCAGCAGTGTATGAAACGACTCACTAAGGGTTTTTTCGATAGGGCCGAAAAACACTCAAGCCCCAGATCGTTTCATCAGCTAGTTATGTCCCCTCTAAAATATCCAAGATTCGCCGTCTTAGGTCCACCCTTTTTTTTTTTTTTTTTTGTTGCCGGGGTGGAAAATCCTCGATGGGTGTCCTCCGCCCTGGGGAGAGCGGAGGGGTCTGTCAGACTCGTACTGACTAAAAACCACCCCGGTGTTCCCTTCCCATACTTGCACCGGGGATCATGGGAACTAGTGCGCCTTCCACGATCCCCGGCTAGTGCCGGCCCGCCACTGCGGGCCTCCTCAGGTCTGCGGGGGGAGTGAGGTGTACTCCTCCCGCGACGTCATGTAGGGGCGCGCGCGGAACACTACGCGCCACCGCCTCGGGTCCAGTTATTCGGCGGGGCAGCGGACCTCCCCAAGTCCGCCGTCCCTCTGGACCCGTTCAGGGGGGCTGGAAGAGGGCGTTGTCCGCCCTCCGCCGACGCCCGGTTCGTCTGCTGCGGGTCGGGAGAGTGGTCTCCGCCTCTCTCAACCTCTCCGCAGCCTCTTTCTGTGAGATGACCGTTTCACAGAAGGAGATCACCGCATCCCACGACTCTGCGCTCCCGACCATCGCGCGAGCGACGGCCGGCAGCGACAGATCGGTTCCCACTTCTGTCACGAGGGCACGGCGCGGCTCCTCCCATGCGGCACACTCTGCCAGCGTATGCCGCGCCGTGTCCTCCAGACAGTGGACGCAGTGATGACACCGAGCGTCCGGCTCCCTGTTTATGCGACACAGGTACTTCCCGAAGCAACCATGCCCCGACAGTACCTGCGTCGCCCGAAACGACAAGGAGCCGTGCCTCCTCTCGAGCCATTCCTCGAGCACCGGTCGGATCGCCTCGATGGTAGCGAGGCCGGCGGTAGGGCGTACAAGCCTGTCCCGCCACTCCGCCACCAGGACCTCGCGGAGGAGACCGACGCAGATCGATCTCTCGCTGCATCGGTCCATAACCCCGCGTCCGCACCTCCTCGCGCCACCGGTAAAGCGACGCGAGGACTCTCGCCTCTAGGTCCCAAGGTGGCGACCCGGCCAGTGCACAAGCCGCCTCGTAGGAGACTGTGCGATACCCCCTGATTGACCTGACGGCCATCGCCCTCTGCGGTTTCCGCAGCATTGCGATGCTGCCGGCCGTCAAGTCAGAGGCCCACACCAGGGCCCCGTACAGGGCCATGGATCGCAAGACCCCTAGGTACAGTCTCCTACAGGCGGTGCTCGGCCCCCCTAGATTGGGAAGCAGCGTTGCAAGCGCGCCCGCAGCGCCCATCAACTTGGGCGCCAGTCACCGGAAGTGGGGGCCGAAGTTCTAATGGCTGTCGAGCACCAATCCCAGATACTTCATGGTGGACTCGACAGCGATCGGGGTCCCCCCTACCACAATATGTGATCCCGGCGGCGGCGCCCGCCGGGGGCCGTGAAAGACCACAGCCTCCGACTTGTTGAGGGCCACCTCCAGGCCCAGGCGCCGTATGCGGCCCACAACCTGTGAGACCGCACAGGTCGCTAGCAACGCTGCCTCCCTGTACGAGCTCCCCCGGGCCGTGACCAGCGTGTCGTCTGCGTAACACACCAGGGCCACTCTCGGTTGGAGCTCGCCTCTCAGCACCCAGTCGTACCCGATGTTCCACAGGGGTGGGCCAACGACCGAACCCTGTGGAACACCGCACGACATGTAGCGCCGGCCTCCGCCGTCGCGTCCCGAGTAGGTGACACACCTTTCCGCCAAATAAGCCCCATCAATGCGGCGGAGGTACGGGGGCACCCTGTGGTAACACAGCGCCTCCCGAATACAGCTCCAGGGCAGGGTGTTGAAATCTTTGGAGATGTCCAAGGACACCGCCAACATCACCCCGCCCCGGGACACCGCTTCCTCCGCCAGGACTCTTACCCGCAATATGGCGTCCACCGTGGAGCGCCCATGCCGGAAGCCGAACTGGCTGTCGTCCAGATCCGGCCCCTCTCTGTACAAGTGGCCGGCGAGGCGGGCAGAGATAATCCGCTCAAAAAGCTTGTCGTGACGCCCCTGCTCTATTATGTAAGCCATATGGGGTATGTAATATAATCGTGCCTTAGGTTCGCTTACATTAGCAGGCGCACGAATAATATAATGATCTCATCATGGTAATAAATACTTTGAGTATCGTACCTCGCTTTATTGTTCTCTTCCTTATTTCACCTTCCTTCCACAGCTTGTTCACCATCTCTAGCCGCACCCTTCAGCGAGCTGCTAGCCGCTGCTGTTCACCATCTGTAGGTGTTTATGCCCATTGATACTAACTACTTCTGTACCATGGGCGGGGAGAAGGAAGCATGATCAGGGCGGTATATCCGGCCCGTGACTATGCCACTTCTTCTCAAGCTGTAAATAGAAATAAGCGTTAGCGCCACACTCATGCACCATTAAGGATATAAGGGGTTGTATAGCTCATACATCCCCGACTCTAGCAGTTGAGGTTCAGACTCTCTTAGCCAACCCTCGCACTCTTTTGCCCAAGGCTCTCTAACGCTAAGCAGTTGCATTAGTTCAGACCCTCTCTTGGTCAACCCTTGCACTCTACTGCCCAAGGCATCCCCAACACTAAGCAGTGGCATTCGTTCAGACCCTCTCTTGGCCAACCCTTGCCCTCTACTGCTCCTCTAGGAATCCCCAACTCTTACAGTTCTTTACTTTACTTTTAACTCTACAGTTCTTTAGGATCTGACCCTCATGGCCGTCCATTCCAACTCTAGGCCTTTAAGCTTTCGTAAGCTAGCTAGACTTGCCAAGCTGCACGCTCGGTAGATTATCAGTAGGTACGTACCATAATATCTCTTCAGGGGGGAGCCTTTCATAAACCAGCCTTGTCAATCTGCCACGTGCCACCCACGAGGCCAGCTTGACACAGGCTCTTTAGCAGGTGGCTTTCATCAGCCTGCCTTGTCGATCTGCCGCATGCTACCCATGAGGCCAGCTCGACACAGGCTCGATCAGTACAGCGTTACTTGTTCTACATTATATCTAATGATCTACAAGCACCGCCACCAGCTAACAACTTTAGCCTCATGCTTACTCTCATAATAGCAACTACTCAAAAGCTACTTATGGCTACTTAACTTAGCTCTACTTAGCGCAATTCAGGGGGAACTTAGGGGGCTACTTAGCTTTCACACAGCACTCTGTCCACGAGCGACTCGTCAGTTCCACTTTTACTTGTAAACCGCAGAACACCGAAAGATTGTCGGTTCCAAGCCATGACATTGCTTTTGGCGGGATCATACTATAATGCACTCTCGTGGACCTTACCACAGATAAACATTCAGCCTTCATTACAGAGTAACAATGCGTTGGTATTGCCATGTAATTTCTATTTCTATTATTTATAATTATTTTATTCACATTCGCGTTACGACGCGACAAAGCTTACCCACCTCGTCCAGCAGCACTAAGGGCCAGTACGCAGACGGCGAGTCCGCTGGGCGCCCCGCCTTCCTGAGCAGGACCAGACGACCCTTTTTCATTTTGTCTTAGGTCCACCCTCTTCCAACCTCTTGCAGGAAAGTTGTAGTACTCTTCGCAAGAACAGAAAACACAGATACAAACCGCGAATCCGGTCTCACCGCAGAGGCCCCCCGCGACCCCCCTGTAAAATCACTACTTCCCAACCCTTGCTCGACGAGCCAGCCCGTGACGCTGAGCAGCTAACGTTAAACTCCCTAAATCATATTCCGAACCAGCCTGTCCCTTGCTGCCCTCCCGATAATGACGCATTAACTTCATTTTAAATGTAAATTTAGTTTGTAAGCCTTGGCTGGGGGCCTTAAAGTAATTTTTGGCCACCACAGTATAGTCCGGTTAAGTAGACAAGCAACCAAGTGGTCAGACCTAAAAAAAAATACACTCGAAAATTACCAGCTCATAAAACATAAAAACAAATTACTTCCTGATCTGAAATAGGATCAACTCCGTTTAAACAGTATGTAACCAAAGTTAACAGCTCTTGATTTTTTTAAATTTCCGCCTTTTTTACAGACAGGTTTCGTTGGCCAAGCTCTAGCTCGTCCTAAATGTCATTGTATGGAAATAGGTAACAATTTCAATTTGGTTGATTTGACACCGAACAAAAATTTCTCATTGACACTGATTGAGAATGACTGTTAGCGTTGCCTCACTTACTTCAAAACGAAGCCCACGTTTGTTTCAGCTAGCTACTAATATCTAGGGATAGGCAAGTGAAAAAATATTTCGATGTTTATCATATTATTGATATTTTTAATTAAACAGTATTGATAATTATCGAATGAGAAATACCAATATATCGTCCGTATTCGTATGATAATTCAGACATATTCCTAAAGCATTCAAACTTCGTTTCAAAGAATAAAAGAAAACAGTATTTGTATTGATGTATAAGCATATACAGGGTGTCCAGTAAATAGCACGACATACTGCAGGGGGTGATAGCTAGGGTCACTACCTATCAATACAACACAATATATGTTCAGCAAAATCTTACGGATTTGCAGTTTTACAAAATTTTCCGAAATACCGAAAAATCTCTACCTTGAAACAGATTTTTAACCCTTTACCGCATACAGACCCATATTTGGTACAACTCACTTACTGATTGAAATATTCAGATCCACTCCACCTTTCATGCCAGATATTAATTATTTGTATAGAATATAGTGTATCCGAAGTCATGATCACAAAAGTTTTTCCAATCTTACCCTCACATTGCTTATTATTCAGTCCTAAGTTGAAAATGCAGGATAAAGTGCGTTTTTGAGATTTCGGATCGGAAGAAAAATCATTTCAGTGAAATTAATGGAGTAAAAAATCCAATTTTTTGTAAATTTTGAAGAAGAACGTTCTTTTTACATATAACCAACAAAAAATATCAGTATACTCAACTAAAAGACAGTTTTTTATCCATCCAAACATTGTTCCAAATTTGGGACACCATGCACTTATGGTAATTTTTCTTTGTCATATTTGGTACAGTATGCAGTAAGGTAGTTTTTTGTGTTTGGTCAAATTTGGAACAATGTGCAGTAAGGTAGACTATTTTCGGTGTTCAAAAAAATCTGTTTAAAACTAGGCGATCCTATTTTAAAAGTTGTTAAGTTTTGAAGTCATAATCACCACATGTAGTGGTAGCTAGACGACATGAAGACTCGTGGGCGAAAAATTACCATAAGTCACACGTGAAGTGTAGCAAATGCCGACTACACTTATGTTTCAATAAAGATAGAAACTGTTTTCAAAGTTTTCATACAGAATGATGCACTAATTTTTAGGCAATTATTTATTTAGTTTGCTCATATAAACCTCAATAATACGTAAAATACGGCATTTTAAATACTTTAGAAGTTTATAATTAAAGATCTTTTATTAAAGTTGATTTTTGCAAAAATATTATCTTTCTATTATTTCTAACAAATACTTTGTTAAAACAGTGAAAGTTAATGCAAAAGACATACATACATTTTTATTCGAAATATATACATAAATATACACTCCTGTATAACCCCTAATGCATATTGTACCATTTTTGACCAGTCAGCCTAGGGCTACGTTACTGCATGTTGTACCAAATATGGTACATTGATATTATTGGGACTTTTCTCGGTTTTCCCAGTTTTATTTATTTTTCTTATTTTTCCTATGATCTAAAAAATATAGTTACCCATGTAAATTAATATGAGCTCAATCAAAAAATCCATGCGGTAAAGGGTTAAGCATCTCGTAACGAAAAAATCGTTTTCTAGTACTTTTTTTTACATCAAATTATTTGTGAATAGTTACACTACTTATTGATAAGTCTTTTTTATATCAAAGACATGAATGTTTTCAAGAAATACTATTTTTTGTTGAAATTTGCACAGAACTATTTTCTTATCACTTAAGTTTAACCTACAGTGATGAAAAAAAAATGTATGTGGCAGTTTTGTAAAACAAACTTAAAAAATAGCTTGTTTAATGGTGATTTAGGAAAGATACAATACTAGTGCATTTTCATTTAAAAAAATACAAAAAAATGCTATTTTAGTTCCAGAGAAGCTGATTTTGTTGAAAATGTAATTAACGTAATTTTGACAAAAACCACTATGAGAATAAGTAGTAGCTGCTCATTTACATTAAATGCCAATAATTACTTGGAGTTTTTACGAGAAACCCTACCCACGCTCCTTGAGAATGTTCCGAGTGAGCTAAGAGAGGTGATGTGGCTTCAAAATGATGGATGCTCATTAAGGCCGGGATGTAAGAGCCTACTTAGATGAAGCTTATCCAGGCAGGTGGATTGGGTGACTGGGACCGATATTATGGCCACCTAGGTCTCCGGACCTAAACCCCCTGATTTTTTTTATTGGGGTGCCATGAAGGACAAAGTCTATGAAAAACCGATCCAAAATGACAATGAATTGAGAGCAAGGGTTAACATTGCAGCAAGAAAAATATCGGAAATAAGCCTGAGAAGACTCAAAAGCTCATTTTTAAGAAGATGCCGAGCGTGTATTAGGGCACAAGGGAAGCAATTTGAGCATTTATTGTAATTTTTTTAAATAAATGTTTATTAAAGTTAACTCCTCTGTTTTTTTTACTATCACCTTATCCTTCAAGATGTCATTTACAGACCGGCCGGCTGGTCGGCTGTAGATTAATTATTATGTAATTCGAACCGTAGTACGACCTTACAACGATTCGAATTCAAAGTCACATTACTTGCATTTAAAATAAAATGCTCTTATTAACTACAATAGCTTATTTTTCGTATTTTTTAAAATGAAAATGTACTAGTATTGTATCTTTCCAAAATCACCATTAAACAAGCTATTTTTTAAGTTTGTTGTACAAAACTGCCACATACATTTTTTTTTCACCACTGTAGGTTAAACTTAAGTGATAAGAAAATAGTTCTGTGCAAATTTCATCAAAAAATAGTATTTCTTGAAAACAATCTTGTCTTTGATATAAAAAAGACTTATCAATGAGTAAAGTAACTATTCACGAATAATTTGATGTAAAAAAAGTACTAGAAAAGGAATTTTTCATTACGAGATGCTTAAAAATCTGTTTCAAGGTAGAGATTTTTCGGTATTTCGGAAAATTTTGTAAAACTGCAAATCCGTAAGATTTTGCTGAACATATATTGTGTTGTATTGATAGGTAGTGACCCTAGCTATCACCCCCTGCAGTATGTCGTGCTATTTACTGGACACCCTGTATAATTATATTTAATTTAATCAAACCAGTAGTAATCAGATATGGCCACGAAACCATAGTTTCGTTTAAAACGAACTGGATACTCTAAAATAAATATCGAAAATCGAGATTTATCGTGATTAAAAAAAATTTCGACGATAAAATAATATCGATAATTGTGTGGAAAAAAACTATATTTCGATATTTTTTGCCCATGCCTCATGCCTGCCTAATCTGTGAATTAAACGTAGTGATTATATACTCTGTGCTGTGAATCTATGATTTGTTTATACCTGTGGTTTATAGGTTTATACAAAAACCCGCTAGCTTAATTTTCTAATGAAGTAAAATTAACTATGGATAACTGTTTTGTGGACATTACAATAGAATTCTTAGCGGTTGCCTTCCACAGCATTCTTTATTACGCGTCAGTTTATCCAGAAAGTGTCTTTGAAACTCGTAGGAAGTACAATATTGTCGTGTATCGTTCAATTCATCCCGAAGTCAATCAGTATCTGGATCTGTGCCTAAAGAGTATAGCGGAATGTTTGAAAAGTGACCAGCTAGGTTGTGTGGAGTTTGTAGTTACAGATAACAAATACAAACCTCTATTGAAATTCGTGTTTCAATTCGATAAAAATAGTCATTTTGATGAGACAATTGATGCTTATTTGGTCCAATGTGAACAGAACTTGCGAGCCTTTTGCTTAAAGGTTTCCTCAGTGAGCAATAACTTTAAAGATTTACCAGAAGATTGCAGTTTCTCAATATACATTCATACCAATGAGTCCAATGCTGTTGCCATGACTACCAATCCTGAGTTTGAAGAGTTCCCGCTGGTTGAAGTTTTTGAGAAGCAAGAGGAGACTGATAGAATATTTCCACTCAGCAGGTTCTCAATAAGGAGTTATGCTGTGGATTCGTATGTGGAGTTGAAATAAATTTGTTAGTTTGTAATCAAAAGAAAACTTTGCAATGTTTTACAAGTGTTATTAAATTATCATGATGGTGGAAATTTCAAATGCCGCTAAAGACATTTTTCCACTTTGATTTTAGCTTTTGGTGCTGAGCTAAAAACTGCAAAACCAACAGCAACAACTGTAACTGAATGAAAATCTTTATTGTGGAAGCATAAAATGTAAGGGACAGCTCTCTTTTTTAGCAGATCAATGACAATTTAAATGCGAGTCTTGGAACTTTCAGTAGCATTCATCAGCTCTCGTGATGCAAACAAGCGACAGGCAGGAAATAAGAGTTTCATAGTTTGTGGGGTAACACCATATTAACAGGGCAGTCATCTAAAGAATATCGAAAATTCGCTTGCCACACTCAGGAATCGAACCGACTAAAGTTCGAAAAACTAACATTCTGTACTTTTTTTACATAAATTGATAGGGGCAATCATATAGACCAAATCTCTCCAACAAATATGAGAAATCAAATGAAGGGAAAACCATGAAATCTAAAGAACAGTTATATAGTCAATGGGATAAATTCAATAAGTAAACTACTTTTATTCATGGTTTTCCTTTCATATAATTTATCATATTTGTTAGAAAGATTTGATCCATATGTTGACCCTATCGATTGATGTCAAAAAGGAACAGAATGTTATTTTTTCGAACTTTAGTCGTCCCAGGTTTTATGCCCGACCCCATAGATAAAAATTCGCTTGCCACACTGGCAAGAGAATTTTCGGTAATCTGTTAATCTAGATTTGTTTCTTTTTAAACATAAAGGAACAATTTGAGTAAAATTTGCTATCTCCAGTATTTAGAGTAGTTTCCTTCCATGGCGGTGGCATTGAAAAGTTCCACCCTGTATATTTCTTTTCAACGCCACATAATTATGTTTTCTTTGACAGAAAGTTGAAAATCCAGCAACTTGCTGAATACCCTTTCTGATATTTTATTTTTTTACTATCAGTGTCAGAGGTGTCACATGAGTCTTTTGAATTAATTATTAGAATTAGAATGGTGCTAAATGTAAATAAAAATAATACTTCAATAAAATAAATAAACATAATTATCTGTAGTTTTATTAAAGACTAGCTGACCACGCAACTTCGTCTGCGTCACGAGAAAAACTAAAGGAAAAAAAAAACCCAGTTTTTGCTACATTTTTTATGTTCCGCTCCTATTGGTCGTAATCTATTGGTCGTAATTGGTCTAATGTTATTTAGCCTAAAACCTTCCTCGATAGATGGACTATCCAACACAAAAATAATTTATCATAGTTCCTGAGATTATCGCGTTCAAACAAACTCTTTAGCTTTATAATATTAGTATACTTAGATTTATTATTTATTTTATTTATTATTTACATCGTAAATAAAATCTCAAACAATACCATCTTCGTGCTTCAACTTAACTGTCAAGCACCTTAACCTTGAATATATCTCATCCCAGTCCACATATGCTCCTATTAGTTGCCTCACATTATTCTCACTGTCCTCGTACGCATTCCTGCCATGCAACAACCTTATATTATTAAAGCACAGTATGTCTCCAGTTTTAGTTTTAAACCTCGCGGCGAACTTGTGGTTCAAAGCTAGGAATAGGCCGTGAGCCTCATACCATGGCTTCACTAGGTCAATCGGCCCGGGGAACTGACTACCTCTTTGCGGAATCGAGAAATTAATTCTAGATATTTCGCCGTGACGATCTAAGCAAATGACAGGCTCACGATGTAGCTTGAAAAATTCGACCCCATCTTCTGTCCCAACATCCCTCCACTCAATTTCTGTTTCACTGAGAAACTTGTACTGTTCTGGGTGATTCTCCTTCATGTAGTCGGCCACATAGTGGCAGTCTGACAACAAATTCTCTCCTCCTTTACTTGCTGTTTGAACTAAACAATGTAATAAATTAACTCCCGGACAATACTCGTAGTAGGGCAGGTCGGTGTGTAGCTGTAGGTTACTCGACAAGTACGCCACGTTACTCGTATTCGGGACATTTCGTACGACAAACTTGACCCCGTAGTGTGTCCTCTTAGTAAATCCAATTTTATTGACAACGGAGTCTATAGCTGCCTCTGAGTCCGGTGTGTTCTGAATCAACGCGACTCCATAAACAGATAACTGGTACAACCAGTCGTACAGAGCTTCGTCCGAGTTCAGTATCTCGTTGTAATCATGTTTGGAAAATATTTTGTCAAAATGTTCACTACGCCACGTGATCTTTTTTGGTTTGTAGATAGTTTCGCTGTAATTCTTCTGATTTTCAGGCGTAAAACCTCTGAATTTGAGCCAGTTCAAGTTGTATTTTGATGTGTGTCCGTCATTCCAAGTGACTTGTAGGGAATTTTGGTCCTTATAGACATCTTTCGGCTTCACATTTTGGTCGAAGTTGCTCCAATCCAGTATCCGGCTTTTGGCTGAAGTATGATAGCACTGTTCACAGGGGCAGTTGTCTCTTAACCACACGTATGGGAATTGTAAAGGTTCTCCGCGAATGTCTACATTAAGTAAATCATCTGTTTTATTTTTGTAAAGTACACTTTGAGCGTGAATTAGTTTGATACAAGAAACGCTTGGCAACGATTTAGTAAAGTTTGTCGCCCTCGTAGCGAGTCTCAAGGCGAACATGTTGACGTGTTGCTCCGAGCGAGCAAGCGCCACACTGAGATAAAACTGTGATATACTTAATTTACATTCATTTATGCTGATGACTCGGGATGTTCGATATGATATAATAATCTATACGCTAGTTTAGAAGCGTACGACAAGTTCCATTCCATTTCAATCATGTTTAAAATTTAAACATAGTATATCTGCTTAGGTTATTATAAAGGCACATACTATTTACTGTCTTGAGCAATTATTGACTTAGCGCACGTTCCTGCAAAATCATAAAATCACCCGTACGTTTAAAAGATCCGGATAACAGGGATTTCGTGTAGGTAGTCCCGATCGATGTTATTGTTGCTGCAATAATCTTAATTGCAACTACTTAGTAATAAAACATAACCTTGCCAGTATCTACTGGTACAAGAAACTAAGATATAAATGAATTAGTACGACTGTTTTTATTTCGTTTTCATAATTGTCTGAACAAAATAGCGCTGGTTTTAACCTTCATAATAATAATCCAAGCGCGCGCTTTTATGTAGGCGTCACTTAGTAATAGTGAAAACGGGCATAAATATCGTGTTGTTCTATATTTTAGTAAAAGTGGCATTTTTTCATTGTTCATTGCTTAGCGAACTGAAATATACCTTGTTAAGAGATAAAACATTAAAAACTAGTTTAGACGTATGACGAAGTGCTTTTAATGTAAGACTTGATTAAAACTCGGCGTGGGGTTCGAACCACTGAGCTGAGCTACTGTGACTCTACAAAATATTGTAGAAGCAAAGATGCAATCCCTAACATTTAAGGTGAAAGAGTCGCGGTAGCCTGCAATATTCAAATTTTCTTACGTTTTTGTAACTTGATGGCTAGTGCTAGGTTGTATGTTGATAAAAATGTTGTTCGCGACTGTAAGACGTATGTAGTTACAGAATAATAATCATCAATACAACCCTCCAAGCTCACAAAGGTCGAGGAACTGTTTTTCAAGGTCAAAATCGCTCCTAGACCTTTATGAACTTGGAGGGTTGTATTGATGATTATAATTCTGCAACTACACGTTTCACAGTCGCGAACAACATTTTAATCAATATAGAACTTAGCACCGGCCTGCAAATTGGAAAAAAAACGAAGAAAATTTAAATTTTGCGGGCTACCCTGGATGATTGAGTGATGTCGTACCTGTAGTTATTAAAACACTTGTTGCATACATAACACTATTTTATTGCGCAAAAGGAATAATTATAACTATAAAATACACTGAACAATAAAAAAAACATTGATTCATGGTAATGTATTTTAAACTAAAATGCCTACTTATCTATTTATTGCAAAAAATGCGTAATATTATGAAAAATATTTAATTTCATAAGTGGTCATGATTGGACTAGTTTGGAACAGAATTAGTTGTTGAGTATATTATTTACCTATGCACTTGAGAGTGGATCAACCATCCAAACATTAATTATTATTATACAATTAAATATTATGAAAGAAACTTGAGACTAAAGGTGGACGCACACTTATCCGCGCCGAAAGAATCGAATTTTATCATTTCTTGTATGAAATCCTATAAAACCACGCACACTTATCCAAGTCGAATCGGACGAATAGATAACGTCATACGCATGAGAAAAAATTCTTCCGGCGCGGATAAGTGTGCGTCCACCTTAACACAGAGAATTGTTCGAAATGTTAACAGACATTGAAAATATAAATTAAACTAGTTACATTTATTATTAGTTAACATATTTAATTTATCATTATTATGTTGATCAGGACAACCAAGACATTTTATGCCTACAAAATAATTAACAATATTTGTCCAGTCGTATCCAGTCTTACTGGTAATCAAATAGAGATAACAACTATCGAGTGATATGAAAAAAAAACGTATTTAAACACAACACTAGCACGAGTATCGTATATAAAGACCTAACTTAAAAAAAAAAACTACTGAATAGTGCCTGCAAATAATAGAAGAAGCATAGATTCTACGCAGAATAGAAGTTACACGTAGTTGACGTAGTACAAAGGTTTATAACAGATCTACTGCGTCAAAAAATCGTCACGTTTTTGTGTCGTTAAGTGGAGACATTTGAAATTAGAATAGTTTTGTCACGCTCACACATGCAGACAATGAGCGTTTTTAGGATTTCATCTGACACCAGATGTCGCTACGTAGGCGTCTGGTATAAACAACTGTCAAATTGTACTGAATTGTATGCTAGTGAAACTTTTTACCTGAATTTCATCGTATTTGGACTGTTATACAATATAAATATGGATTACGGGCAAAGAAAAGTAGCTTAGCTAAAGATTAAGCTTCTTAGTACTGAAAAAGTCAGTGGTAGAAGGAAAAACTTAACGAAAGGTAACTTATGTGGCCATATTAATAAAAGGTAACTTATGCGGCACAACACTGAGGCATTTTATTAATGATTTAAACGATAATTAAATTAGAACAATCGTAAACTATAAGAAACTCGTGTTTTTTTATAGAAGTTTAGACGCCAGTGCTGCCACCTTGTGGTTTTGTCATTTAAGAAAACCCTCATTGTATGTTGTTCCATGTCAGACAGTGAGCCCACTTTTAGACTTCAAATATGGTGACAGTAGATCTTAAATTATATCTCTGCGTAAGTATACCAATGAAAATTTTATTTGTTAACATCATTTGACAAAAGTGTCTTTTGTTTCAATAAAATTAAAACTATTAAATCTTAATGTTTGATCTGTACTTTGATTTTATGGTAAGCATTGCTTAGTACTCCTCGTATGTTCCAAATGTCTTCAAATCTTTCTGGTTGAGTGTTGAAGTTGCTATCTGTCGCCTTCGCCCATAAATGGAGCTGCGAAAAACAAAAACATATCAGGTCTATCGATTTTTTACCACTTTCAACTTTAATTACTAGAGGATAGGGATGACAAGACATAGTCAAACGTCTCTTTCCTTACTTTTGAAGTAAATGTCTCTCCCGCTGTGATAAAAACCGCGATCAACAGTGTCTTGCCAGTCAGCTCATGGTGAAGGCAAACATCGTGAAGAAACGTAGTCTTAGAACCGACCATTTGGAAGAAACAGCACACGGTTCGTGAGGTTATTTAATGCCCTCTCTCATAGAGAGGAGGCCGGTGTCAGGATGATCTTAGCGTGTTGGTGTGCAATGTAAATTAGCCAAGAATTGGGCAACATTTGGTGTCAATAGGCTAGTTCCACCATCAATAAATTGCAAATCTATTTAGTCCGTCAGTTAATAATTGGAAAATAATGAACACGTATTTTTTGTTTTGTAAATCAATGAATGTTGACAAAGATAAAACGCATCAAAACTCGGGAGTGGGGGCTTGTAACGTCATCGTCAGAACGCACTAAAAATTAAACCACGGCGTGTGAGCGGCGTAGTATTGAGGATTTTAAAAGCGTCGTTGCTTCTTCAATTTTGGTTTTGCGTAACAAAAGTAAAATACGGGTCAAATATTTCTTGATTATCGAACTGATGGACTTAATTAGTTTTTTTCAGTTGACAAGTCTGTTATAGACTGATTGTGCTCTGAAAGGTCCAATATGAATCATGGAGCTACCTCCTTCTGTCCCTGCTGGACCGGTATCCTAGCCGTCCACAGCGTCCACCCGTAGTGTTGCTGGGGCGGTGCATCATCGCTCTGCATCTCTTCAGCCTGCAGCCACGTGGCGCCGCAGTCAGGGGAGATGTCCACCCGTAAGATCTTGGCGCCGCCTCCGGAGTAGGCGTAGCCTGGTTGTGGGTAAGAGAAGAGGTGAACTTAGTTATAATTAATGCCTGTGTTTATGTTTGATACTGTTGATAGCTGCTAAATCATTTCTTAACCAAAAAACATTCTGTTAAATGTTTGTGCACCGTTGACGGCATAACATGCCGCCTGTGAACTTATTTATTTGGACCTTACACCTATGTTTATAAAAATAAAAACTGACATTCGATTTTCAACACTTGGGTCACTGCCAAGAGTCGACATTGCAGCAAAGTGGAAACTAATAAACCATAGATTTAAGAAAAAAGACAACTATGCTTTTTTAAATCATTATATTAACTGTGATAGTCTCAAGTAGAATACACACACTGGGTTGTAGTAAAAGGTGAGCTTTTTGCGAATTTTGACGCACGAAATATTTATTTATGCTGGAAAGAAGTGACAAGTAATTTGAACGTTATTCCTTACCCCTAACCTCCACGCATCCATCGTTGACAGCGACAGTGTCTCCGTGTGCCGGGTCGCAGATAGCGGAGGTGACGGGCAGACTGTATATGGGCGGCGCGGACGCAAAGTCAGCAGTTTCCCAAGTCTTGGACGCGTTGAATGAGCGGTAGTCCTTCTGGTGCCAGTGGGAGGGACTCTCGTCGTAGGATATTGTGATGGATTCTGTTGGGAGAGAAATATTGTAAATATGCTTAGTAAAGCGTTTTTAACCGATAAACCGCGTTCAAGATCTATCTGTGTCAATAATTCAAAAACAATTAAGAGCTGATTGCGTCCAGTTAATGAAAATCATCCTAAATTGTTACATGGTTTGAAAGTTTTGGGATGTTGGTGGTGGAAAGTCCGGTAAACATAAATTCTTGAAAGGTGCCGCCCGCAAATCGCAATATGCAATCATTATCATCAACTAATATGATTTCTCACAATCTATCAAGTGCAGTAAAAAATCTTCGTGGATGAGTATTTTCAACCCCTAAAGCTGAAGAGGCTGGAAAAACTGGTTGGCCTGAGAAAATTTTATTCACTACCAGTTAAGAGCCTTTTTCTGAACTAGACGGCATACGATACTTTCCATCATCAATAAATTGCAAATCTATTTACTCAGTCAGTTTGAGTATTGGAAAATATAGGATATGGTTTTTTTTGTTTTTAATAAATTAATATTGACATAGATAAAACGTATTAAAACTCGCTAGTGGGGGCTCGTGCGTGACGTCAGAACGCACTAAAAAATATGACGCGGCGTGACGTATTGAGAACTTTAAAAGCGTCGTATCGTCGTCATTATTAGTTTATGTAACAAAAGAAAAAATACGGGTCAAGTATTTTTTGATAATACATCTGACGGACTCCATGTTAAATACTGGTATTCAGCTGCATCCGGTTGGACTGGAAGCCGACCCCAACAAAGTAAAAGGATAGGTAGATGATGATGAAATCTGACGGACTAATTCGTTTGTTTTTCTCATCTACCTATTTCCATAAAGCACCTTCAGCCTTACCCAGCCACTTCACACTCCTGACAGCCGGAGCTCCCGGCACCACGACCCTCAGAGGATACCCATGATCAGGCGGAAGCGGCCGACCGTTCATACTGGTTGCCAATAGGATGTGACCGTTTGGATTCAACGCCTGGTCCAGAGGGATGGATGTCGAGAAATTCACTCCAGTTGCATCGATGTCTGAGCCTGTGAACTGAAGATAAAATTGGTAAGAGATTTGCATGAGAAAATCTTTTATGATGAGCTTAATAAATTAAGCTTGTTTCTACCATCAATAAATTACAAATCTATTTAGTCCGTCAGTAATGGAAAACAATGGACACATATTTTTTGTTTTTTGTAACTCAATGAATATTGACAAAGATAAAACGCATCAAAGCCCGGGCGGGAGTGGGGGCTGGTGACGTCAGAACGCACAAAAAATTATACCAAGGCGTGACGTATTGAGAATTTTGACGCTGCCCGTCTTCTGGCACCCACTGAGTGGCGACTTAGAAGCGTTTGCGATAGACTGGCTTGAGAAAGCCGCACGTAGAGAGGAGTGGAAGACTATGGGAGAGGCCTTTGCCCAGCAGTGGGACAATACACTCTAAAAAAAATACTGACGGACTTGTTAGATTTTTGCTGTCGTCTACCCTATTTTAGTTGATGATATAAAAGTTATACGTTACAATGACGTGCTTCCCGACGGTGTTCTGCGTGTCGACGCCGCAGTACACCAGCACGTCGCGCAGGTACACTCCCTCCCATACCGCGTTACTGATGGCGCCACCTTGCCAGCTGATGCCCTTTACTGGTTTCACCTGCTTTGTAGTAAGCGTAAAAGATAATTATTATACTCATTTAATTATATACCAATAAATACGAAACACGTGTTTTATTGTTTTTGATTCTGTTAAGATTTAGAGGTCGCTACCAGCTGTCAACTTTTTACAAAAAGTACCTGGTACCTAGTATAAAGGCTGTAAAAAAACACCTCTTCACGAAGCCGTAAAGCTTTTGTTCTATACCATACCTGGGAACCTTCTAGTTACGGAGATATGGGGGGTCAAAGTTACAACTTTTTGACAAGTTTTTTTGAAGATTTTGACACCTCCACGACCCCCTTACTATTCAATCCATCCATCAGCACAATGTTTTAAGTGCGTTAAACTGAGTTCTACTACAAAACATGATTTATAACCACAAAAAAAAGTTGTTTCCCAGCAATACTTATAGCCTAAAGTTACTTAATTTGATGTACAGAATGATTGGTTAACGGCTATGCGATGAGGTGGTTTACAACCTGCATAGCTGCCAAAAATATCGTTCATTCATTGCGTGTAGTGAATGATATAGATGAGCGCGGTGTTGCTTTAATGGAAGAATACAGTAAATTATTTACCACAAATGAAGAACAAAAGCAATATTTGCTTTTGTTGGTAAAAGAGTACATATAGGAAAAAGTACCCCAATACTAACAAGTCAACCCTTGTATGTTAAAAGTAAATAATTCAGATTATTTTACTTGATGGAAAGATTGACGCACGGTAGATCCGTGCGTCAATCTTTAGAACGGAGCTAGTATAATTTCAGTTGCGCAATATGAGCCGTATTAAGGGTGTAAAAAAAACGATTTTTTCCACCCTTTCCCACACCTCCACGACCCCCTTCTATTCAATCATTCCATCAGCACAATGTTTTTAGTGCGTTACCTACATTGAGTTCTACCACACAACATGACTTTTAACCTCAAAAAAAATTTTTTTTTGCGTAAAGTTTTTAGTTTGATGTACAGAATGCTTGGTTGACAGCTTCGTGATGAGGTTGTTTACACTTTGTATTATTCGGGACACAAAAAGAACTTCTACATGAAAAAATTGTATGTAAATTACATGGCTAATGTGCGCTTGTTGGCATTGCTCTTAAAAAAAAAAAAACAAAGCAATAATGTCTTAATGTGTCACTGAAGCAGGAATCGACGACTTCATTCCACTACTTCTTTCCCCAGCTAAAATACTTCTAGTGTAATTTATTCCGTTCAAAAAGTTCCGATTCTTAGGCCCAAGTTCACCAAAAAGATGACGGTCCGATTATCTAAAAACAGCTGTTTAAAACACATTTTTGTATGATTTTTAGATAAACAGACCGTTATCTTTTCGGTGAACATGGACCTTAGTCTAATTTGAATTGTTTAGGAACTCGACTTAGTGATATTTTTGACTTTCCAGCGTTATCGACTAAACTAAAGAAATTACCAACTAATCTTAAAAGTGTCAAGGAATCGAACAGAAGAAGACAAACTAGAAATGACAATTCCATCCTACCTCATTCATCTCACTCCTCCTATTCCCGGCACACATGAGCGCAGCCCGCACGCTCGCCTTCGGGAACATGTGCAACTGTTGCAGAGTGAACTCCTTGCTTCGAACGCTGCCGTTCTTAATGATCACCTTCACGCGGTGCCGGGACGATTCCAACTCTGGAACAGGCATGTGTTGACGGACGTAAAATAATTCGCTGCAAAGAAAAGGATAGCGTGAGGAAAGAAGAGAGATGTTGCGTTGCTATACAGGGTGTTCACGAAGCCGAAAGGCACTTATTCTCCTCGTCACTGCGTAATTTTTTTGTTCTACACCATATCTAGGAACCTTTTAGTTACTGAGATATGGGGGTCAAAGTTACAACTTTTTTATTGATTTATTTATTGTAAGATTTTGAGTTTTAACACATCCAGGGCCCCCAAACTATTCAATTCATCAATCAACACAATGTTTTAAGTACGTTACATTGGGTTCTACCACAAAACCAGATTTTTCATCCCAAAAATAAAAGTTGTTTCCCAGCAATATTTTTTGCGTAAAGCTACATAATTTGATAAGAATAAGAAATGTTATTAGCTCAAACATGTGTTTACATATAGAATTAAAATAAAATAATACATGCATGCTAGATCTTAAATAAAAGTTGCTCACAACATGTCTGCCATTTCTCATGGCGTGCAAATATTTTCGGTACAATTTTATTGCATTAATGATTTTTAAATTTACACTTAGACATTACATATTTGATGTACAGATTGTTTACTACCTGTATATTACGGCGTTAGGAAACTATTTTCAGCATTTTATTTTTAATACAATCATGTAAATCCTGCAGTAAAATAATGCGATTTTTACACGACACCGCTCGTCCACGCGGTCCGGTAGAGGCGGCGAAGTTTTGTATGTCTGTGTGCCGCGCAGAGAGGAGGTAGGTGTCGCATATTCCGCGGTGTTGTGTGAGAATCGCCTAAGCAGTTTAGCGGGTGTAGTTGGCGGACTAAAATAACGACTATTAATACAAAGATACACATGCCCTAAATGGCGCAGGCCTCGCTAAAGTGATTTCAAGTATTACCCGTGCGCGATAAGTTGGGACCTGAGCGCGGTGACTTAACTA
This sequence comes from Xestia c-nigrum, assembly GCA_916618015.1. Classification (NCBI taxonomy): domain Eukaryota; kingdom Metazoa; phylum Arthropoda; class Insecta; order Lepidoptera; family Noctuidae; genus Xestia; species Xestia c-nigrum. The sequence continues at coordinate 1,533,972 of OU745245.1, read as the reverse complement.
AAAGAATTCCAGAGCGCGTTGTTACGTGACGTAGGCCAGTACGAGACTAAAAACCCTAGTAAATAATAGTGATGCAAACGGTACAATACGGGCGCCATCAGGGAAGTGCAGAGGAAGCGCCCCGCCCGCTTCCCCTGCATCGTATTCCTAGCAGGTCCCAACTTATCGCGCACGAGTAGTACACTCGCACATCCCGCATGAAGTATATTTTTTTAGAAGATTTTAATAGAAAAACAGCCCTCATTGACTGCACATTTTTTAATCTGGGACTTGACTATAAAGTCACACATTAGTGTTTCCCGTGATTAGAATAATCCTGTAGAATCAGTGGCAAAAAGAAGATCGTTTAATCTCTATAAAAAAGCCTTTGAAAATCTAAAACAAAAGCATTCACGGCCACATTTACCAACATACTTGGGCGTGTCGAAGTAGGCTATCTGCAGCTTGGCGGGTATCTCCGCGTTGAACGGCTTGGCAGTCTTCACAATGAGCCGCTTGTCTCTGCACGGCTCCTTGACCCACATCTCGTCATCCGTGTGGTCCACTACGTCATCCTCGTGAAGGTTTCCTGTGGATACGCTGCTCATGTTTTTATTGGGAACTGGTAAGGTCATTGTTGGGGTCAAGTGGAAAGAGAATTTTTTGTAAGCTGTAGCGTTTTAGAGGGGTTTTGAAGCCAGCAAGCCTCAAGACAGTCCTATGCTATTTGGGGTCGGGGCAACACGTTTTCTAAGTCCATTCTCCCCTGTCACATATAACGGCATCATTTACTCCTTTCTCTTTCATTTCATTCCTCACACAATCATCCATCTTTTCATTGGCCTTCCTCTCTCTCTCCATCCGTCAAGATTCATGTCCATTACTCTTTCAGTCACATGTGATTCATCCCTCCTCATTATATGCCCATACCAAGACAAACCATTTCCTTGCAATTAGACAGTAGATACAGTATATGGCGATATACAATGTATGGCCCATTTGACAATCACGCAGCAAGATAAGGTATTCAATTATAAACACTCACCTATCCTATAGGACTCCAGCAAGGCATACACCTCCTGCGTCTTATGCATCCCGTAGACGTTCCAGAAAGGCTCAATACTGAGGCCTCCGGCGTTCATGATCTGATCCCCTCCCGGGTGAGAGGGCAGGAATGACGTTACATCATACACGCCGTTCTTGTAAATCACCCAGAAGCTTTTTCTGTGAAAGGGAATTTAAGGGTCACTGAAGGCTCTTTCTAACACTAAAGGGTCTGCTCACTACACCGTACCATACCATAATCGTATCAGGCCCGGAAATAAACTTGATACGGAGTACTATGCCCGCTAGAACGTATGAATAGCGTATTATACGCGTTTATAGTGTGTTGAACGGTCATCATGCGCGGTATAACCCTACATTATTTGTAACGAATAGTATGGACTATGCCTATTAGTCTGTTCCATCACCGTCTAACATCGCGAACATGGACGGCGAGAAAATTTTACCGGTGGCGCAGCCTTAAATTTTTAATAAGTACAAAGAATTATAATAAGCTGACAATTTGCTCGAGGAAATGCTCTATAAAATCATTCAAAGATTTTGAACGAACTGTCATAAATACGAAATACAAATATGTTCTGACTGATAAATAAAGTTTGCGTCATATGATAAGATGCGATCATGCAACGCGGGGGTTTCTGATTGAGACATGACATGATGTTATTTCGATACAGTGAAACAGCAGTGCAGTATCACTAAATTATCTCAGGTCATATTTTGACTACTTCCATGCTTTAATGCGGAAACGTAAAATCAACCCGGACATTAGCTTTTAGTGTTACTATCTACTAACGACCTTTTCCTATAGGTAACTGACGTGTATCTGATAGTTAATATGCCTACGTCCGTAGCATCGGTGTTTCTATAAACAAAGCTAGTTTGAATTTAGAAATATCCTATCCGCGTCACCTACCTGTCACTTGATTCATAGATAAATCAACGATTAGGCTTTTCTGTGACGTTTTGTCTCTAACCGTCGTTAAGCTAAATGTCAAACAGACAGAGATAGCAATCTTCGGTTACCTGTTAGTAAGTTTTAAAAATGTCCGTAAGAGAATGAAACATCAGTAGGTATTAAGTAGGTACCTAATATTTAAGCACACATTATGACCTTCTAACGTAAGAATACGTCAGTTACATATTATGTTGAAACTGTTTTGTTATCAACAATTACTGCGTGGGAAAGTAGTTCGTATTACCCCTTTTCATAAACATTAGGTGACGACAAAATGATGTTTGTACTACCTATGGATTTTAATAGATTTTTCATTTCATGGTGTTATAATAGACTGAGCCCAGCCAGTCCAGTTTCATTCATTCAAAATAAGTTACACAAAATACTACGTTCATATACCTAAAATAGATTCTACTCATTAAAAACAATAATTTCATCATTTCCAAATGCGTAATCAGTCATATCTAGACAACAACACAGTGCAAAAGTAACTTGTATCTATGTAGGTATAACAAGCTGTTATCAGGGCCAACCGTGCCAAGATTGTTGCCAAACAGAAGCTGATAACATTACGTACAAATGTACGATTCTAATCACTATCTTATCAGCATTTGTTGATCTTTTCAATCCAATCTCATTAGATTAGATCTGCCCAGAAAATTTTCCTTTTTCTATTTGGAGGTAATGACTGGAACTATTTGAGATAGTTTAGTCTAGTAGCATAAAGCTTATTATCGTTATTGAATCACCATTATCAATAGTTAATCATGGTTTACCAATTAAATTAACTAGTCGTCTAATCACCGGGTTTAAGTAGGTATGGGTAGAAAAGGGTACCTTTTCCTAAAGTTCACAGAGATCACCAAACGAACTTTAATTTATTTTCCTGTAAAAGATTCAAAACTTGTTATTATAACTGATGTCACCATTGTTAGAAACAGACATAAATCAACAAATTACTGAAAATTTTATGAAACATGATACATATTTTGGTAATGTTTCATAACTATGATTGAGTAAACAAATCCATTTGTCACAAAATAACAGGTGAATTCGTTTCCTTAAAATATTTCTATTGGGGATTCCAGGAAGTAAGTGTGACACACACATTTGCTGTCGTAACGTACTTACCTAACACTTAACCGGTACCTACTGCCAACACAAATGATAAGTATGTAGGTAACTACTCAATCTACTGGCTATAATTTCAGCCCAGATTGTGGTCTTGTTTCGTAGGTATCTACTTGTTTTTCAAGGTCCTACTAATATTAAAAATGCTAGTTTGTGAGAATGTATGGATGTCTGGATGTTTGTCACTCATAAAATACTGACCGGATTTGAATTAAATTTGGCACACAGATAGTTAGACACCTGGATTAACACAGGATATTCATATAGGTACCTATATTTTGTTATCACGGTAGTACGATTTCGAGAGACGTTAGCGAAATCCACGAGGGCGAAGCCGCGGGCATAAGCTAGTACCTACTTACTTCATAAATATAAAATATAGTGAGGGGGCCTGTGTCTCAACAGTGGGAACATTAATAGGCTGATGATGATGATTCAAACAATAAAAGTTGCCTGCGTCACATTATCACATACCCTGTAAAGGAGGAGGAGTTCGTGGCTAAATAATAACAGACACTCTGGTCCATCGTTAGGTTAAGCCGTGCTTGCCGAGGTTGGTCTGTGGATGGCTGACCACCTTTTTATACCGAATTTCCTCCATGCCTCGGAAAGCACGTTAAGCTGTTGGTCCTGGCTGTCATTTGTCTATCTTTGACAGTCGTTACAGGTAGTCAGTGCCCCAAAAAGTCTGATAACCAGTCTTACCAAGTGGTATCGTATTTTCTAGTATTAACTGGGTTGTGGAGGTCAGTTAGGCAGTCGCTCCATGTAAAATACTAGTATTCAGCTGCATCGGGTTAGATTGGAAGCCGACCCCAACATAGTTGAGAAAAGGCTAGGCAGATGACGATGCTTACCAAACTATTTTGTTGACTATACCTACATCACTTACCTATCTGCTTAATGACATTGTTATTATCAGCAAAAACGTTGACTGGCATTTATTAACTGTAATTTTTTTCCTACTGGTTTTCTTGGCAGACGTATGAGTCATAATCATGGCGATTTTCCTACTTAGCCATCAGTGTGTCCGTGTAAAGGTGGACGCGCACCTAGGCGTGCCACAGTCATCGTAGTTTATAAATCTGTACATAAAATATCTGCGTCAAAGGCTATTTGCGTCTACCTTAATATGTCAAATAATATATGTGTTAATAGTCTTACTATCCTATTTGCATTTCAATAGATTCAAGATTTATTTCAATAGATAGTTTTTATATTTCTACCTAAATATTGTTAAAAAGTTAAACCATAATCTGCCTGTTCTTAGTTTGCTTTTCAACACCTCGAGTGCTAAACTAGCTGTATTGAATATATTAGTACGATATTGACGTTTATTTGTTCATTTAATTTTAAACCTAATAACTTGAAACGTACGGCGTATATTGAGATGACAGCGCGGTACTTGCGCGCACGCACGACGCGCATCGCTTGCGTGATAAAATTCGTGATCAATAAAGAAGTATTAAAGTAACAGTAACTTACTCATTGTCATGTTTGCTAACTTCGTCAGCCCTGAAGGTAGGCAGGTCAGGTCTCCTCTCACCTGCCTCTTGTATCTTCTTGTCAGGGTTCTTCTTTTTACTGTCATTTTTGTTTGACTTTTCTGAAATTTAAATTATAAACAATCTGCAATAAAAATAATGACAAAAATATTTTACTTTAACATTTTTATTGTTGTCTGGTTTTGTAGATCTTTCAGTACTCAATTTGATAATTTTATTTTTAACTTAATAAAATTATTTTAATTTTGTGAGTTGCTAGTTCCAATACAATCCTCATTAGCTTTTAAATAAATAAAATACCTGCAACCATGCATGTAATGTATGTATTAAGGAAATTCAAGCTATTTATTTCAGAACATCGTAATGTTTTCAGTCAATTCTTAGAACCAAACTGATAAAACTGGAATTAATTATTTACCTGTGTATTTTGTTTTAAAACCTTTAATACACCATACATAGGACATTTTTATACATCAATTCTATACATTTGGTAAAATCAGTTTGGTTTTACATACACTTCCTCTTCCTCGGGATCCAGTAGTGGGTACATCAAAAGCAACTTCTTATAATTGAGGCAACAAAACTAGCAGCAAGCAGTAGCCTCCTTCATTATCTGTCTAGCCTTTTCCCAACTATATTGCAGTCGGCTTCCGGTCTAACCAGATGCATCTGCATACCAGTAATTTAAAGCAGTGGCTTCCTCATAGTGCAGAATTCAGTCCAGTATGGATAATGTGAGGCTGATAAAATTGACCTATTACCAGTTTATGAGCCATGGGTAATGTGCTTGTCAACATATCTCAGGGCTAGTAAGATCACATCAGACCATCTTGATCCAATATTTAAATCTTATCATACACTTTTAATAGAATAAAGAAAGATTCAGGTCTGGAAAAGAATACAAAAAAGTTTGTCCAACAACAAAAAAAAAATAACCTGCTAGTACAGTTCCAACAATCACAGAACTGAATAGTGCTGTTGCTGCTGTTCTTCTGTAGTTACCAGAGTGTTTCTTTTGCTCTCTATGGCCGTCATGTTCTTGATTTGAAACTTTTACTGCAGTTGCAGCGAGGTTTATAAATTTGTTCCTCTGATTGATTGCTCTGAAAATAAATAAATTGAATATGATAGAAAGGGATTGCTTCTGCTTGGTCCCTATTTCACTATCAGTGAATAGTTCAGTGTGAGGAACTCTGATCGAAAAAAAGTGTGAAATAACTTGCTATGCCGTTCCTCTGTTCCTGTTATGAATATTTCAGTAGATGGTTTAGAATGATTAAGTTTATATTTAACTATGCAAATTTATTTTTATCGACTTAGGTTGCTCAGCATGAATACAGTGAAAGTAAACGAAAAATTTACAACGAAGTGCTCGGTAATATTTTAATGAGAAAAGATTTTTAAATTATTTCCCTTGCCTTCCTTCTTAAACCTATATAGAAAAACAAACTATGTAGGTAAACACTACATTTTCAGACGAATTTGTCGATTTTATTTTAACGCAAAAACTGACAATTTGGTAATTGGAAGGACTATTCACTGACTCACCTTATTAATATGTTTTGTAGCGACATTTTGATCGAAATTCTTCAAAATAATGTGTTATTACGAAGTTTACATGTTATCAAGTAACATTAAAAATATTGTCTGTTATCGACTATTACAATAGTATTCCGACCTTGGATACTGGACTATTTGTGACGACCTTTTATCATTTATTCTATTTAACACTATTCAAACACAACTAGCGTGCAAAATGACGATGAAGGCAACTGTCTTACTGTCCCGCATTGACAGTGACACTTATAGTAATGTGATTTACTGTCATATATGACAATCTGAATCAGTCATAAAGAAGTTTTGCGTTTAGTTATTTTAAAAATGCACAATAATGTTGACTTTTTATAAAGCTATTTTATAAAGCTTTCTTTTATCACGGAAAATCTAATATGTTAGATTTTATAAGATTTTCCGTAAGGAGCTTGTGGCTAAATAAAAACAGCCGCTCAGGCCGATTTTTAGGTCAAGCCGTGCTTGCCTAGGTTGGTCTCTGGATGGGTGACCACCCTAACATACCGAGTCTCCTCCGTGACCCGGTAAGCACGTTAAGCTGTTGGTCCCGGCTGTCATATGTCCATCTTTGGCAGTCGTTACAGGTGGTCAGTGGTCCGAAAAGTCTGACAGTACCTACAACCAGTTTTCCCAAGTGATATCGTATTACCCAGTATTAATTGGGTTGTGGAGGTCAGATAGGTAGTCGCTACATGTAAAATATTGGTATTCACCTGCATCTTAGTTAGACTGAAAGCCGACCGCAACATAGTTGGGAAAAGGCTACGCAGATTATGATGATGATGATGATGATGATTAGATTTTCCGTCTGAATTTTTACTATAGAAGAATGTTGTCTGTCATGAACTCATGATAGAATATTGTCCACTTCCACCAAAGCAGCAAAACAGTTTTTTTTTTTTTACTTTTAAAAAGTAATAAGTATATTTTGCTTATCAGTAGGTAGTTAGGAAATTTCAAGAACAAAGGAAAGAATACAAAACTCACGATTTATTCCTTACGACGTGCTATCATCGTCGTAATAAAGATCAAAAGTGATTGATGCACTGAATAGCGGCAGGTGTTCGGTGTTCGCTAATGGATTGCCATTAATATTAACATGCTCATGAGTGATGGTCCTAGGCGACAACGTAATTATCTATTTGAGATGCTTATAGGAAATAGGTAGTGGGCAATGGTCAGCTGAAAGAGTCGGTCAAGTCATTCCTTACTAACTTATTAATGTCTGTGTTCATTAACAGTAAGCCTTACGCAATAGGCTCTAGTAGAAAAAATAAATGGATAATATTTGGGTGGTTATTTTGGACGGGCATTTGTAGGAAGTTAATGTTGAGAGGTTTAGCTGTAGTCTGTAGGTGAAAATGTCATGTCGCCTGTGTATAGCCAGTATGTTAATAGACAGGTAAAGAAATCGTTAGGCCGGCCATATTATGCTGAAGGGCCCGCTGAGCAAGGTAGGCCCTTCAGCATAATATGGGTGCCTAACGATTACGTAGTTTCTAAGTTAATTGCTCAGCAACTGCGCTATCACTGCCATCACATAGCATATTTCGTACTGAATCATCAGCTGGCCCAACTCCGCAGAGACCGCAAAACTTTTTTATAAACGTTGACTCACTCTATTTTTTTTCCGGAATCGTGGGTGTTTTTACAAACAGCCAGACCTAGAACAACTACTTGAAGGCCAGACAAACATTTGTTCGGTGCGGGCATCAAAGCCGATCCCCGCAGCGCATCACCCATTCCCTCAGCCACTGCGCCAACCGCGCCGTCATATAGCTGTGACTGTGGCTTCCTCAGGCATTGCGGCAACGCTCCCGCTCTGCCCAGAGTGGGAGAAGTTATTTGATGAATTCCCATACTAAAAAAAAAGAAAAGGATGGCCACGGAAATTAGAAAATGGAATCCGCTGAATCTTGGAAGCGAAGATACCCCAACTTGCAACATCACCCTAGCAGTGTCGAAGCGCGTACGGTGTTGCTTAGACGTGTTTTTTGCGGTCATTAGCTGAGTACATCGTTATCTATTGTGCACCTACCTGGGTCGGCCGCTCGGCCGAACCATCGGTTATCGCTTACGCGAATCTACACTTTACGCGTAATGAATACGGACGAGATTTTTAATGAAGAACAAATCAACACAGTTGGAATGGACGACGAAGTAAACACATATTCAGAAGACTTAACACAACTTTTTGAGATGGAGGATACTGAAACGTTGAAAGACAGCTCGAGAAAACTCAAAAGAGTGAGAGAAAATGATGAATGGACTGAAGTTAGGAGTAGAAAACACAGAATGAGAGAAGTAAGAGGGATTACGGAATTGAGTGTCACTTGTAAAAATAAAGTTCCTAAACAATTCGCCCTTGCAAAATTATTTAAGGAACAAGGAGTATTAAATATCACCAAAGTGAAACATATAAACCCGTACAAAATTATAATTGAACTTAATGACGCTGACAGCGCGGAGAAATTAGCCAACTCAGATCATTTTTGTGGTTTAGGATGGCGATTTCAACGGCCTTTTGAAGTTGGATTATCGTATGGAGTCATTAAAAATATCGACTTAGACATTTCGGAGGACGAATTACTTACATGTTTATCAAGTACATGTAAGGTCGTTAATGTAAAACGCCTACAACGAAGAGACAGAGAAGCAGCCACTTGGACTGATAGCGAGACATGGAGAATAGGATTTGAAGGACCATCGCTGCCCCCTTATGTACTTATATACGAGATGAGAGTTTTGGTAGAACCGTACGTTTTTCCTGTTACGCAATGTGCCAGGTGCTGGAGGTACGGTCACTCACTTAGAATGTGTTCGTCAATTAAAGTTATATGTCCGAAATGCGCAGGTAAACACAATGCTGATAACTGTGACACCGGTTCTCTGAAGTGTGTTAATTGCTCACAAAATCACATGGCATTAGACAAAACATGCCCTGTATACGTTAAAGAAAAAAAAATACGCAGTTTAATGAGTGAGTTTAATGTATCATACAGAAAAGCCTTGGATATTTACATACCTCCTCCTGCACCTCCCTATGAGGAAGATGACAACCCGCAGATACTCACGCCGTCCTATCAGGGACACGCAGTTACGCAAGCATCTACTATGACCTCAACTACATGTATGTCACCTGTATTACAGTTGAAAACCACGAGCACTTATGCCCAAAAAACAGTACGCCCTGAACCAGCTAAAGAAACTACATCCACACAAAGAGACAATGCACCACAGACGGAGAAAGAAGAAGAAACAAGAAGGAAAAATGATAAGAAAAAACAGCGGGAAAAATCACATCAAATCGAAAGTTTCCATACCCGGGAATGCGAGATGGACATTCAAGAAGACACGAGCAGGGGAGACGCTACTGAAGACGACACAAATGAAGATTCGGAAGACGATCATTCATTCGGATGCCTGGTAGATAAAATTAAAAACATTTTATTTTTGAGGAATGACCCTTTTAAAGACAAAATCATATCTGTTGTTCAAATCAGCGTGGAGTGGGCAATATCTTATTTTCTGAAGAAAATAATACCTAAGAGTTGTTCTTCTTTTAAAAAATATTTCCGCAATGAATACAGTTAACATAAACATTTTGCAATGGAATTCACAAAGTGTATTACCCAAAAAGATAGATTTAGAACAAATTTTATTCTTAGAAAAAATTCACATTGTCGCCTTATGCGAAACGTGGCTGAACTCTGACTGTAACTTCACAATAAAAGATTATAACGTGTTTCGTTGCGACAGACCAGACTCATACGGAGGAGTTGCAATTCTGACTCATAAATCCATCAAGTCGCAACAACGTCGCAGTTCTATAACTAATCCGGGTATTGAGATAGTTCATGTGAAAATTTTTAATTGTAGTTCCATTGAAAATGTTATTTCAATTTATTGCCCACCTAACGTCCGCACTACACAAAATGATTGGGAATCGTTGTTCTCTATAGTTAACTCTAAAACCCTAATTTTGGGAGATTACAATGGTCATCACTCAAGTTGGTCCACGAAAACAGATCCAAGAGGTACTCACATTTTTGACTCCCTAATTGACCACAGCTTTGTAACGTTGAACGATGGTAGCCCGACACGAGTAAAGCTAGTTAGTGGAATCTTGCAAAAATCGGCACCTGATTTATCTATTGTTTCTTCAGATGTAAGTTTAATGTTTGAGTGGAGTGTAACTAATGAATCTTTAGGCAGTGATCACATGTTAATCAAACTGAGGACGTCTGACAGTTTTGTTCCACGCATTGTTAAGAAAAGAAATTTCAGAAAAGCCGACTGGACGCGTTACCGTAACTTTATTCAGGCCGCACTAGCTGATTATACCTTGTCTGATAATCCCCAAGAAGCTTATAATTCCTTTTTAGATATCATCAACAGTGCAGCTGATGTAAGCATTCCTTATTTCAAATTTAGTCAAAACCCATGCAATAAGTTTAAACCAAAGGCGTATTGGTCTCCGATGTTATCTAAAGCGGTGGCGGAAAGACGATTAGCTTTAACGTGTTTTAGAAAAAACCCAACTCCACATAATTTAGAAGTGTTACGGGACAAAACTCGTGAAGCTCAAAGATTAACTAGAACTGCTAGTAAGGAAGGATTCCGTAAGTTCTGTTCTTCAGTGGATGAGGTCACCTCGGCTAGTGACATGTGGCGACGCATGCGCTGGTTGAAGGGTTATCGTTCAGCTGGACTCCATGTGGACGAAACGTTAGCTGAACAAGTTCTTTTAAATTTAGCTCCTGATTTTACATGCCCCCCACTACCTACCTTCTGCTCTCTAAATCATAAAATGGAAGTAAATATAACAAGGCAGGAGTTTGACAAATGTGTGAAATCTAAGGATACTGCACCGGGTAACGATCAAATTTCCTTTTCTATGATTAAAAATTTCCCTGACATTGCTAAAAACATCTTGGTACAGCTATATAATTTGTTTTTTTCATCAAACTTTGTTCCTGATCAATGGCGGCAAGTCTGCATAGTACCGATCCCCAAACCAGGTCGAGATTTAACGTCCGCTTCTGCAATAAGACCTATTTCTTTAATGTCCTGTCTATGTAAAATCTTTCATTCCATCATTAATAAGAGAATTGAGTGGTACTTAGAAAACGGAGGATTTTTTTCTGAAGAAACAGTGGGGTTCAGGAAAGCTCGCTCATGTCTAGATAATTTAAATTTACTGACCTCGAAAATACAAATTGGTTTTTCAAAAAAGCTTGTGACTATTGGATGTTTCCTTGATATCGATAACGCTTACAATAACGTTGATATCACCGCTCTTTTGTTAACCTTGGACCAACTGGGTGTGGGATCACAATACTGTAGATATCTATGGGAATTTCTCAAAGAAAGGTATTTATCAATTAGTGGCATAGCTAATACTATCACTAGAACTGCCAGAAGGGGCTTGGCACAGGGTGACCCACTGTCACCATTGCTATTTAATATTGCCACTATCAATATCTGTAAAGCAATACCCAACTCTGTATCTGTCTCTCAGTACGCTGATGACTACGTACTTTATATAACTTGTCATAATATTGATCAAGCAGCCGCTGAGCTACAAGAAGCCCTAAATATCTTATGCGATCTATTTGATTCCCTTAGTCTCAGCATATCTTCGAATAAAAGTAAAATTTGTATCTTTCACAGAGGCTATAGGAAACGGTCAGTTAGCTTGTCGATTAAAGATAATAGTTTGGAGGTTGTTGACACGGTACGATATCTTGGTGTGTGGTTGGACCGTTCTCTCAGATGGGGAAAACATATAAATGAGATACGTCAAAAAGTTCTCAAATTTATTCGAATTTTTAAAGTGTTGGCTGGTTCGAGTTGGGGTGTGCACCCAAAATATCTAAGAAGACTTTATCTAACTTTAATTAGAAGCCGTATGGATTATGGAAGTTTTTTTTATGACAACAGTGCAAAAACTCACTTAGAAAAATTAGATAGAGTACAGAACCAGGCCATGAGAGTAGTGGGTAGTTTTATTAAAACCACACCGATCCACGTGATGGAGAGCGAATTGTGCCTGCAACCATTATACCTACGTCGACGCTTCTTGGCTAGCAAATTCTGGCTAAAAACTAAAGCTTTGCACGCAAATACCGGAGGTATTAATTTGTTATCCGAATTATCTACATTATGTAAGAATTCTTCATATTGGCAAAACAAAAAGATCCCCCTTTTAATCTTGGTTAATGACTCACTGCACTCTTTAAAAATTCACAGTAGTCCAAAAGTGGATATGTTCTCCCTGAATATTTGGGTGAGTAGTATTGATAGTGACGAAATAATAAAACACGACGTAAACTTCATGTCTGGGCCAAAAAGACAATACAATCCAGTTAGCTTAAGAAATTTATTCATTGATTTCCTTACTTCCGAATACTCGACGTATGTAAAAATATTTACTGACGGATCTAAAGATGGGGACAATATAGGGGCTGCGTTTTACGAGTCAGAAGAGAATTCAATGAAATTTCAAATAAATGCCAGTGTGTGTATAATGGAAGCTGAACTGATCGCAATTGCAGAAGCTCTGTCTTATGTTGAATCAATCCACCAGCAACATATTGTAATTCTTACAGATTCCAGAAGCTCACTCCAACATTTAGCTCGGTGTACCTCGACCTTTCGAGGAACACCGATAGCCTACACTATACTGAAAACTATTTTGAAGTTACAATCTAACGGAAAACACGTAGTCCTTCAATGGATACCATCACATATTGGAATTACAGGTAATGAAATTGTTGATCTACTAGCCAAGCAAGCCACTGGTGATGGAATTCCTGTTGACTTCTCTCCTTACTTTTCAAACCTTATACCTAAAGTTAAACTGGATTGTTATTTACTTTGGAAGGAATATTTTAATGAAAGATCCCGTGAAAAAGGAATCTGGTACAAAACGATCCAACCACATCCCTTGAAGTCGCCGTGGATAGATAACGATTTGTTGAACAGGCGTGATACTGTTTTTGCACTAAGACTTCGTTCCGGACACATTCCGTGTAATAAGTTCTTACACCTTATGGCAAAATCAACAACAAATAAATGTGATTTCTGTTGTAATTCTGTTGATGATGTTTATCATATATTGATGGAGTGTGTCCGCAACGAAGAATTTAGATATAAATTAGATTGTAGGCGTATAGAAATAGGTTACTGCAAGTGTTCTAGCTGCACCACTTTCGGACGCAGCTAGAGCACTATACATACTAGCTATGTTAAGATTTAAGAATTAGACGATATACAATCGATATTTGTTAAAAACTGTAAAAACAACCAGGGCGGCATAATCGCATGAGCGACAAAGCCCTTTTTCTTTAGAATAAAAAAAAAAAAAAAAAAAACATCACCCTAGAAGGGGGAGTTCTTTTGTAGCAATGGAAGTTAATAGTATGGGTCGAGTGCACAATGTCGCACAAACATGCATTAGAGGCGTTTAATCGCAGCTTGCAACACATCTGCGGCAACCAGGCGTTGTTGGGTAAAGATCAACAGGTCACAGGGCCCAACCATACAAGTGATAGGCATTCAATGTGCACTCTATGCTTTCACACGGTCAATGATGTTGGTTGTTGAATGTCCAAAACTTTCACACACGTACACGTGCTTGTGGTAAATAATTAGTTATTTGTTATACAAGAGTGCAAAGTTGCTTTTTAACCGCGTGCTCAATTTTGATGACCGACCAAGCGAAAGATTCTAAAATTGTAAAACTTAGAATCTTGAGCGTTAGCGAGGGAATCAAAAGAGCACGAAGTGAAAAATCTTTGCACTCGAGTGCAACACGTAACTTTTCATCCCACCTCAACGAGGGAATGAATAAACGCAAAAAAATACGCATTATTAACAAATTCAGTTAATTCCGTTGGCGTCAAATAAACTTCCTCGTTGCTAGATAATGAGTGGTAATTTTAGGTTTTTACCAATATGACGTGACAAGAAAATGGCGCGCGCAAACCTAATTAAGAAAAGTACACCAAGAAGGTTCCGAGTCTGAGTTATTAACAAATTAAAAGTCATTTAATATTGTAGGTTTAAAGGACGGTATTAGAATAAATAGCGCTCAGAAAAGAGTTTGATGGTTCCCTTTGAAAAGAAAGTGGTATCGGTCGGTAAATGTGGTTAGTTTTTAAGCCATATCGTCACCTCAACGCCATTTAATTTTGTTTCGAACCTCTGCCGCCTAGTAGTACAGCACTCAAAAGGAGGCCGTTTGTAGTCATCATCCACATGATCACATTTTGACCTGTCAGTCAGTTCTCACACATAACATAACATCAAACCTGTAACCTCTGAAGGTTTAGACAAAGGTCTACCTAATTGTTCATCCACATTTCTGTTACTGAGAAATATATACTTGATGAAATAACCCAATAACACTATTTATAGTATTTTTTTCCATTGCATACATTGTTTAATGTTAAGAGGAATACAAGCATCTCCTTGTGATCTCCAAATCATCGACGTTATAACTTTATGTAGTTGAAATATTTTTTTCATCCCCCCATCTCGGAAAGAGTATTTTTGCTCTTCGATTTCTGAGTGCAAAAGCCGTTTTTATCGTCATGTAAAGTAAAGTAAATTTGAATTAAGAACATCGTGTGCACTAAGCATGTGAATTCAAAACATAATAAACCTATTTTATCTACCCAAATATCATAAACCCTCTCTAATGCGTTCAAAAACCATAGGCAATGACCAGCATTACCAACCTGCAGAAATAAACGGTACTGTAATGAACTCATAACGCAACTGCAAACAGTTGCGTTATGAGTTTTAAATTTGGAACAGGTGTCAAATTCAAGTGAGTGTGCTATTCTAGTACCACCTACATTAAATCAGATATCGATAAAAAAAAAAAAAAAAAAAAACCAAATCAGTATGATTTTAATTATAAATCGCACGACATTTTGATCTCGAGTGACACAAGAATAGTGACTTTGTTCGTTTGCCTATGATTTAAAAAAAAATGACAGATATCCGAAACGCCGCCATTTCGAGCTGTCATTTGTTCGTTAGCTTTTTATTTCCAGTAATCCAGTTACGAGTACCTAGACAAATTTTCTGATAAGTTCTTTATTTCTATCGAAAATGAGTGATAGTGACTCAGAAATTGACATGAATACTCCGCCAGATATCGTAAATGCAGCGACGAATGCAACTAATAACCTGTTGGCATAAAAATCAAGGGCCAAGTAACAATGCAGGTCATTTCCCTATGGTTCCTGAACCCATCATAGAGCCCTTATGATATTTGGGTAGATAAAGTAGTGTATGTAACTATACATAATTAGGCATTACAACACTCGTGTGATGCTATTAAGAAACTCGCCTTCGGCTCGTTTCTTAAACCCACACTCGTGTTGTAATGCCCTTCATTATGCACAGTTGCATAAACTACTATTTCCCTTCTCATGCTCTAAAAGTACGCCATTATAGCCCTACGAAGCGGGATTAAAGTGACCGTTTATTCCCTAGGGAGTAAAAAGTAATTCAAAAATGGAACGATCGCTTACTCTGAAACATGGTCACAAAACAGTAATTTATCAAAGGTTTTATTTAAATTTCGAATTGGCTTGCAAATAGGAAACGGTTTATTGAAAAAAAAAAACAAATGAACTCTTCAACGCGAGAAAAATTATTGTTGTTTGTGTGCATCGTTAATTTTGAATAGTATGTGCAATGCGTCTGTAGCTAGTAATGTAGGTACTATTTGTGGAGCGTGGATCATCTTCATTGCGAAAATGTTGAGAGTTTGTGTTGTGGTTTAAATTGTTAATCTGTCACTGACTTGATAGAAGAAAAAACTGACCGCTCAGTTCAGAATTTTTGTCGAGTATAGGTAATTTTTTTCAGTTTTTAATGATTATTTTTCTCGCATTCGAAGTGAAAAGTACAGTTTGCACCTCGAGACTAAACGCCAATTTAATATACCCTTGCTTTCATTGCCTCCCTCGCAAGCTCGGGAGTCAAACCACCTCGGGTATATAATGGCTTCGTTTAGTCCCTCTTTATAAAATATACTATACTTCTACCTCTATGGTGCCGAATTTTTCATATATTTTTTTTTAATTTGTTAAGAACTCAGACTCGGAACCTTCTTGGTGTACTTTTTTTAATATATTTTGCGCGCGCCATTTTCTTTTCAAGTCATATATTATTTTTAACACCTTAGGTTAAAAGCAAGGAATCCAACTTGAAAACAACTGAAAAACCTAAAATGACCATTCATTATCTAGCGACGAGGAAGTTTATTTGACGCCAATAGAATTAACTGAATTTGTTAATAATACGCATTTTTTTTGCGTTTATTCATTTCCTCGCTGAAGTGGGATGAAAAGTTACGTATTGCACTCGAGTGCAAAGATTTTTCACCTCGTGCTCTTTTAATCCCCTTGCTAACGCTTAAGATTTTAAGTTTTGAATCACTCGCTTCGCTCGTGACTCAATTTTAGAATCTTTCGCTTGCTCGGTCATCAAAATTGAGCACGCGGTTAAAAAACAACTTTGCACTCTTGTATAACAAATAACTATTTTAACACGGGAATCAATCCCATGACCTCATGCTTTGTAGTAGCGCTGGCGACGACTCGAGTACCGAGGCAGGCTCTCACATCCACACCAAAATTTCCACGCGAAGTCGCGGACAACCGCTAGTTACATTATAAAGGGCGTTGCAAGTTGCATATTAAATGCATGTTCACAGTTTGTAGTAGGTAGGAGCAAAAAATGCTACGTTTGTACGTCGTTAACCTCTTTCTCATGTTCTAATGAGATTTTAAAGACTTTATACATTAGTTACGTGTTACACGTAAAACAGTGCTATTTATGATTTCTTTTAAAGTCTTCTCAAGAATCTAAACGAGTTTTTTTCTGAACAAAACTGTGTTATATCGTTGATGATAAGCAAGTGAGCATCATGCATCCGTAGGTCTAGTACTTACCTTGCGTAACTATCTATTGGCTAAATGATAACTACTCTACTGCCTTGGTTTTCTGACTTCACATTTTTTTATTGTTTACTTATTAAAAAAAATTTTGAAATTACAAAACAGTTTTGACGGAATTACTTTTACCGTAACGGCCTACTGCCAGTCTATTTTTCAGATACTGGCAAAATTTTATAAAAGGTAGAAACAGGAGCCTTCGAAGCATATGCACCAGCGTGTGTTGCAAACACAGCAAAAAACCTCTATTCCCATAGTCTCGGATGACCACAGATGGGACAGCTATCCGACGCGACCAGAGGGACATCCAGCGCAAAACGACTCACGGAGGACGGGAGTATCGTACCGCCAACACTATACTAGGAGTTGCTCCTTAGAAACTAAAGGAAAATCTCAAAAACACCTAAACTCGACCGGGGAATAAAATGTTCGGTCGACCCCTCACTAGGTAGGTTGCAAGTCTACCTGTACATTTCTCTAACTCTTCAATTCCACGCGTCGAAAAGAACGTCTAGAAGGTAGTTTATCAATAAAATCCTTTCATTATTACATTCCGTCGCGCACAGCAGTGTTTTATTGCTCTCCTTACGAGTAATAGCCTCTCGAACTACAAGTGGAATAAAGTTTACCTATACCTCTCCTGGCGGAGGCCAGTGGGAAACGCCTCTGGAAAAACTGTGCGTTCCCACTGATGAACATTCACATGACCTGTTGAAAAAGAAATACTCTCTTTGATGAAATCTTCTGTAATTATTGCAAGCAATAATAATAATATAATAATAAATTTATTTCTTTCACAAAAACAGTACTTACAATAAATTACAAATAAAAAAGCTTTGATCAGCTGTTGTCGTACACAAAAGTTTTAGCATCTGAAGCCAAACTAGGCAGAACCTGTATTTCGGCTTACAGCGCCAACCCCCTCGAGTTACATATCATATGATTTTTGTATGCTTGCTTTGAACAATACTTTTGAATGTTATGTAGGTACTCTTATATGAAACAATTATTATATTAGTGGTGTGAACCTCTCTTTGTATATTGTGGCTAGGTGAATGAGTGAATGTGAGAGGGTGTGTCTATAGTTCGGTGTGAGTGTGAAATGTGGTAGTGTATGAGTGACCATGTTAATGACAGATACCCTTTTATGAGTATAAAATAATGTATAAAAATATTTAACTTTTAACTGCTGTCTATCTTAGTACGGTTAGAAGCTGTTCGGTTTCGTCGTAAGTGAGGCTTTGTAGGTATTCCAACACTTTTCTCCTGCAACAATCTGTATTAAGTGGGTATATGTTAAGGACTTTATTAAGTTTGTTATAGATAAAAGGGCCGAGAGAGTTACTGAATTTTGTTACAAATTTGGTGTTAGATGTTCTATGTTTCTTAAAAACTGTGTAATTTCTGCGTTTATTCAACATCTGGGGGTCGTAAATTATTTGTGAGTGTTGCATTAGGATTATTTTTAATATGAATAACTGTCTCAATACTGTTTTTTTTGTCAGCCTGATCTGTCCCACTGTTGGGCTTTGGCTTTCCAATCCTGTTTGCAATATGCCCTCTCTGACCAATCGGTCAAGAACGAGTCCAGATCGTCACGCCCGCGTTTTTTAGCCTGCCTCGGTTACGACGGCCGTCTTCAGGCACCCACTGTGTGACTATCTTCGCCCATCTGTCCGGCCCCATCCTAGAGGCGTGACCCGCCCAGTCCCATTTCAGCTTCGCAGACTTATTGCCAACATCGGCGATACCTGTCTTTGACAGTATTAAGGTGTTGCGCATTCGATCGGAGAGTCTAATACTTATTTAGAATGCTACGTTCCATCGCTCTTTGGCAAACGTTGAGTTTGAACTTCTGGGCTTCAGTCAAAGACCAAGTACGGAGATGGGGCAGTTTTTTTTTTAACTTTTCTTTAAAACCGTTTTGTTTTTCTGCACCGAGATTGACGCAATCGGTCGCAAGCTTTTCACTTCCTAATTTTTTTCGGTATCTTATGATACGGTAGAATGACACTTCGTGTAGGCTGCACTCTGCGTTCAGTTTGGTACGAGCTTAAACTAATGGTGTTCTTAAAAGTCGTTGAAACACTATTATTTACTGCTGTCAGGCAGTCCATCAGATCACAGGTCAACCCCACGCTGGCCCCTCAATCGATGTGACCACTCAAGTTACCCTAAGAGCGGTATTATTTATGTAGCTTCACTCTGGGTAGTTCTTTTAATGTGCCATAAATTGAAATTAAAGTGAGTGCGACCCATGAAATATGTCAAAAATATTTCATACAACAAATTTTTATTTTTACGACCCCTAATTCTTATTTTATGACCGAAATTGCGGTCCTAATGGTTTTACCTTCTGATTTTTTCGACGAAATAATCGCTCAGTTTTATGTCACTCTCAGAACGTTGTGAATAGAAAACTATTATTGTGTTTTTAATAAAATACTTTTATGGGTTCCGTGTATAGTTGTTAGGGATAGAATTTGGGTTGTTTGTATCCACATACAGGGTGTAAATGGACCCTTAACGAAGGCAGAAGACACTTATTGTTTTTCTCGTCATTGTGATTATTTTTTTGTTCTGGACTATTGAAACCTACTAGTTAGTATACACCGTGAAATTTTAATGGTTGTTTTCCCGCAGCAGGACGATTACCCATCAGTAAGCACTATCGAAAAGCAAATATTTTTTTTAACTTATTGGGTTTTGTGTTGTATTAAGTCAGGAGTAGTGATCAGCTGATTTATACGCGAAGTGCAACGACCGCGCGGCTGTTCTGGACACCCCCCGCGCCCGTCCCGCATTCCGTGTACATATTACTGTTGGTTCAAGTCGCTTTCGAGTTTAGTTTATCACATTGTTAATCTGCCATTTATTGAGTTTAATTTTTATTTTATATATTAATCGATTGTATTACCGATACAATTTCATTTCGCTTCGGGAAAACAACCACTAAAATTTCACGGTGTATATCTAGTTACGGAGATGTAGCAGGTCAAATTTACAATTTGTTCACAATGCTTTTTTAAATACTTACTTTTTAAGTTCTTAACACGAGCTAAACGCGAGTTTTATAATGCCTGAAAGTTCACTGCAATAAACAAAACCAGAAAAATCTACACTAATATTATAAAGAGGAAAACTTTGTATCTTTGGTTGTAATGAATAAACCCAAAAACTACTGTGCCGATATCAAAAATTCTTTCACCATTGGAAAGCTACGTTCACCCTGAGTAACATAGGCTATATTTTATCCCCGTAGCGCCACGGGAACGGGAACTACGCGGGTGAAACCGCGTGACGTCCGCTAGTATATAATATTTTTCAGGATATATGCTAGAATGATAGTGTTTTGAAAATATAATACAATTAATTTTCCTCGATAAAAAAAATCACGAACTTATCTCTGAAAATTTCTTTTAACAAGTAAAAACCATACTGAAATACATGCGATCACTCTGATTTTTTTGGCAAATAATTCTACAACATAATTCGTATCATAGTGTTTTGTATTTTTTGTCCAATCCATAGATTTTTTGTAAATCGAACGAAACCACTCATTTCGCACTATTCGGCTCGCAGTGACTTACGTAACAACCACAATGTAGTGCGAGCTGAATAGAACTTTATTCTAACAGCCTGAGGGTGACCCACCTTACGTTTACCGATTCGTGGTCTTCCGGTTAGACTTCAATGTAATATGTCGTGTATTGACTATAATAAAATGGTAACTATTTTCTGGTGAATAATAAATGCAACAATCGAGTGGGCCCAAAAAAAATTGTCTCCTTTTCTTATCAAAGCGACCGTCCAAAATCTGACTTTATAATAAACAAAACAAAACTGAAACAAAAACAAACTATAGAAAAAGGTATCAATATAATTAAACACCACTAAATCAACCTACTTCTTATGGTAACATGTGCGGTAATACTGACTGTTACTGTTAGCCTATGTCCACCCTCTGCTGGGCAAATGGCTCGCCCCATGACTTCCAAATTCTTTGATCCAGAGCCAATGTGGGCCACTGGTCGTTGGTTTTGTCCAGCTCGTCCCGAAATAATATAATACTGACTTAAATTAAAATACTAATGCTGGCTAAACTTTTCGACAGTAGGATACTTGTATTGTACCACTTATAGGTAACGTGTCACCATTCCTACTTGGTCAAATTAACGTTCTACCATGCAAATATAGGTTCAAAACTACCATGCAAATATACGTTCAGAACTACCCTGCAAATATACGTTCAGAACTACCATGCAAGCTCGGTGTTATTCGGTTGTCTTGTAGTTTCTACCGGTATTCATACGTTCTGCAATATAAATTCATCTGGAAAATTGCTAGGAAAAGTTTGAAAGCATCTGAAGTGGACGTAAGTTATGATCAAATGTTTGAAAGTAACTTTCTTTCGGGATGGCAGCAATGATTTAGAGATCTTCATGTCAAAAGCGCGCTTTAGGTAAATATTCAGTCTTCGTTTAGTTTCAGTTACATTTTAGTCGTTTTAGTTAGTTTAGATTTGCTAATTAGTATCCGGCTGTATAAAAATGTAGAGTTATCTTATTAAACAAAAAAAAAGCCTTTTTTGCAGATGGAAGGAATCGTGAAAAAATTAATGGAAAATTACTTTTATGCGTTGAAATATATAAATATGTACTTTGGGTAATTGGATTCTGTTCCCAAATAAACAGAAAATGTTAATAAGTATACTGTACCTAGACAATCTTAATAAAAAAACAAGATCACTGGTATTTCTTCAAGAATTTATTCAGTAAAAAGTTTATGTATCTGTATACTATACTTACGTTTCAAGTCGTGTAACGAGCTCCTATTTATTAAGCCTCGCTTAGGTGTGGCCGCAGTAGGAGCGCGGATACTTGCGAATAAATAAAATACATCGATTTTTTATAGCTTCCTATTGTAGATATACTTTCATATTGATCATAACAAGTTTAGAACTGGCTCTCCATGTGAGCAGAGGAGGTAAAATGACTTTCCCATAATATATACCAGTAGTCCAGGAAGTATCAAGTTTCAACTGTGTTGGTGTCGGCTCCAGTCTAAGCGGATGCAGCTGAGTACCAGTATTTTACATGGACCGACTGCCTATCTGACCTCCACTACCCAGTTAGTACTGGGGAATACGATACCGCATGGTAAAACTGGTTTACAGACTTTTTGGGCCACGGACTACCTGTAACGACTGTCAAAGATCTACAAATGACAGCCGGGACCAATGGCTTAACGTGCTTTCCGAGGCACGGAAAAAACTCGGGATGTACTGGGTGGTCACCCATCCACAGACCAACCTAGGCAAACACGGCTTAACTTAAAGATCGACCCGAGCGGCTGTTATTAACTTGCCACGAGCTTTGTTCAAGAAGTACCTGCGTTTTATTTATCCAGAAATAACTGGGATGGAAAAGTCTAGGTAGCTGATGAAATAGCTGGAATCCGTATTTATTAGAGTTGGTCTAGGAACTTATTTACGTTTAATGTAAAAATAAACTTTGTTGCTTTATTATCCTACAATAGTGTTTCCGAAAATTAGAGAAGGAATGGAAATATGAAATCAAAGAATAAAATTAACTTAGGAAATGGAATTTGTGTTTGTTGCGCTGTGAAGAATGAAGGCACATACTTCTTAGAAACACGTCGTTGATGTGTCAATGATGTGGCCACTCTAGCATTGTTACCATATACTAGAGGAAGATGCTACCAAGAATTACCAAAAACCAATCATCTTCCTAGACCGTAACAGCGATTCAATAACTTCGGGGTGAGTACCTACCTTATTCGTTGGTATTCTAATTTATATTTGTTTTTTCTGTGTAACTTTTGTTTGTAAGTTTTATAATGATAATTTTGATGTGTTTTGTCATGTGCGGGCTAATAAATGCTTTTTCTTTCTTTACATAAGTTTTGTGTCCGGTGTTCTCGTGGGCTACTGCCCGACAGTGGTTGTTTAGTATATTTTATAACGAGGGACTAAACGAAGCCATTATATACCCGAGGTGGTTTGACTCCCGAGCTTGCGAGGGAGGCAATGCAAGCGAGGGTATATTATATTGGCGTTTAGTCTCGAGGTGCAAACTGTACTTTTCACTTTGAGTGCGAGAAAAATAGTCATTTAAAACTGAACAAATTTACACTCGACTAAAATTCCGAACTGAGCGGTCAGTTTTTTCTTATATCAGGTCAGTCACAGATTAATCATTGAAATCACAACACAATCTCTCAACATTTTCGCAATGAAGATGATCAACACTCCACAGATAATTAGTACCTACATTATTGCACATACTTTTCAAAATCAACGATGCACACAAGCAACCATACATTTTTCGCGCGTTCTAGAGTTCATTTTTTTTTTTTTTCAATTTACCGCTTTCTATTTGCCAGCCAATTCGAAATTTAAATAAAACCTTTGTCAAGTTACTCTTTTGTGGATGGCCACAAAAGAGTAACTCCACACAAAGAGTAAAAGATCGTTCCATTTTTTAATTACTTTTTACTCCCTAGGGAATAAACGGTCACTTTAATCCCGCTTCGTGGGGCTATAACGGCGTACTTTTAGAGCATGAGAAGTGAAAAGGTTATTTGTATCACAATCGTCATCAGGATCTTTTTGTTTATGTAGCTACACGCTACACACTGTTTCTGCATTGTCTCGACAATGTATTCGCTACGTGTAATCATTGGTATTTACAAAGGTCCAGTATGCAGTGGGACCGCGCTTCAATCGCGAGGTCCGATTTGCCCGGGACTCGGCTCCCGGGGGACGGTTATTGAAAAAGTTAGCGGCGCGGCCGAGGGCTGGCCGTGAATTAATGCTGCTCAAATACGGGAAGTCATACTTTACCTTATCGAGGACTGGGCCAAAGAAATGTATCTCAGGGACTTCTTAACGAATCCACGTTTTCCGTACCTACTGATTAAGTCAAATTAATTAAAGTTTGGTGGAAAATGTTTTTTTGCGGCCTGTAATTTTTTTGCGAAGTAATAGATATTTTTGAAGCTAATATAAATGTAACATTTCTTAAGGGTTAGCCACAGGGGTATATATGATTGCACCTACATTTCCCCCAGTTAAGTTTAAGCCCCATGAGGTAGGGGCGAGTCTATTGCCTTCAGCCGACTGATAGAAACCACCATAACTCTTTGCTCGTCCTGGGAATCAAACATAAAAATCCTCTAATTAAAAAAAAAATGTCTCTCTATATTGGTCATGGCCATAGCTATAGACATTCTAAAATAAATAATATTAACACCTCACCAGGAATGTGGCTGTGCCTACTTATTGTCACCTCTGCCTACCCTTCGAAGACTTACAGGCAAGATGTTTTGTTTACCACGAAATGATAAACACACTGTATCTTTCTCCCACCTTTTCCATTAGCAAGAAAATTAAGCCATCACGAATAATAAGCGGGATTGAAGGATGACTCGCTGAATTTCGATAACGTTCCCTCAAATGATGGATCAGGTGGGATGTAGGGCAGCTAATATTGATTGTGTAAACTTTGCTTATAATGAAGTTGATTTTCACCTTGCGAAGAGACGGTCGATGAGTTGTCACGTTTTCCTTATGATATTTTTTATTGAGTCTTAAATTCAGAATATAAATAAAAACAGAAACCAGTCTTGGTGTCTTTACAGGCATTATGCAATACTGCAAGCTTTATTCGGTATCTGGGGTATTTAGTTAAAGCGAGACACACCCTACAATTTAGTCAATGGTGTTCTGATATGCTACTTTGTATTCGGAGTTTTGAGTTTCGACAAAGTTGGATATACTAGCCACCTGAGAGCATATGAAAAAGCAGCAAACCAAAGCAACTAGAAAGCCATCGAATGCAGTCGCAGGTGCTGATATCAGCTAGATGGTATCATCATAATCTAGGGTGGTAGCTGGTAGCCCAAATTCTGTAAAGACCACCACCCTACTATCTAGTAGTCAGCTTGCATACCATCGTATGACAAAGTACCTAATCAAAAACACTGACACTGAAATAAAGATAAAAAAAAAAAATAAGTAAAGATACAAAACCTTTTGATGTCACAGGAGGGCCTAAAGAAAGTGTCTGAAAATAAAATGAACTCCTTTACTTCAATCATATTGAAAGTCGTAGTAGAAAAAGATTTCAAACACTTTGTAAGCAATTATCATATGCCTTGGATGAGCTTTCGAAACCACATATCCCAAAACATATTTATAAATTCCTGCACTACTCGTATTTAAAGTTTTACAAACAAATGCATCTCACAGCACTTAGAAATTAAATATTCAAAAGCAGTCTGTTGTTCTTTCTTTTAAAACTGCACTGACTTGTTTAAGCTCGTGAGCTTACCGTCCAAGCTTTTAATGGAACCGTTCTACTTCTGTTACCAGAGTTATTATAAAACTTTAAACACGGAAGTCATTCCACCGCACTCTCCACGTGCCGACCAAGTATAAATATTTGACTTCACTTGTTCGTCTGGCTGGCTTAAATTAAAATTGCTGTTTTATTTGCTTATAAAATGGCTTTATAATGAGTAATGGTTTTAATCGAGCAGAAACTACCTACCTAAGTAAATTACGTCAGGATTTGACAATGCGTCGGATTGTCATCACCTGAGCTCATTCTGATTTTCTGATACGAGGTGATATGCAGTACGGGTTCCATCTATCTGGCAGAAACTTGTTGCTCCGAAATTCATTTAGCATAACACACTTGGCATAATTTTCTTTAAACGAATATATTAAAGGCATATTTTTTTTTAAATATACTTATTGTTTGGGTGAATGTGTGTATGACCGAATTTCGAATGGCATACTTTTAGATGGCAGTTTTTTATTTGGCATAATTATCTTTGGCATTGTTCAAATTTTGCATAATTTCGTTTAGAATAATGTTTATTTAGAACGACGATTATTTGATATAATTTCACTTGGCATACTATGAAGATTGCAGAATTTCATTTGGAATAATTTTATTTGGCAGTATTGCCATTTTTTAATGCCACAAAATAGCATTTTAACCTTAATTTAAAATTAAAATATTATCTTAAAAAGTCAATATGTTGTGCTAGAAAAGTTAGTGACAGAAACGAATCGCTCCAAAACCGACTCCACGTAGTCTTGTCTGCCCTACCCCTAGAGTGTAATTTAAAATCGCGTAGGCGCGGAGGGGCGAGGCGGGCCGCGAGCTGAGGAGCAGGTGGTTTTAACACTCGCCGCCGCGGCTGAGGCTGGCCGGCTAAGCCGGCCAGCAAGCCGAAGCTGCGGTGGTGAGCGTTGAAACACATCTGCGACGAGAAGCTCGCGTGGGACCGCCGGGGCCCCGCAGCGCCGGAGCCGTGACAGAAACCATGCCTGCTGCATGTTGCATTCTCGTTTGCTGCATGCTTGCTGCATGCTTGCTGCATGCTTACTGCATGCTTACTGCATGCTTGCTGCATACTTGCTGCATGCTTACTGCATGCTTACTGCATGCTCATTGCATGCATGGTATATGCGGGTTTGCATGTTTGCTGCATGCTTGCTGCACGTTTGATGCATGCTTGCTGCAGGCTTGCTGCATGCTTGCTGTATGCTTACTGCATGCATGGTGTATGCAGGTTTGCATGTTTGCTGCATGCTTGCTGCATGCATGGTGTATGTTTGTTTGCATGTCTGCCTGCTTCTTACAGGAAAATAAAAACCACATGATCTCAATCTACTGTTTTAATAAAAGAAAGAAAGAAAATTATGTTTATTTAGCCGTTAAACCCAAAATATTATGATTTTCACCTGCAGGCCACGAGTGCCATACGCTCGAAAAACATAAAGAAACACATAATATCGTCGAAAGATTTTGCACTAGTACCAACTAAGTAAAATTATTGTATATTTTATTAAATTAATAACACTGGTATAATTGAATAACGTATAAAATTTATAAAATATATTCATAAAATACATGCAAAAATTACAAAATAGGGAAATGGATAAAATTCATAACAGTAATAAAATTAGTGACGTAAATATACTAAGAAAAAACAATAAAATTGTACAAAATTAATAACATTGGTAAAAGTGATTAACTAATAAGTTATGCCATTCAATGACTATTGATATGAAATTTATGCCAATAGATGATTCTAACCCTAAACTTTCTGCGATAGGATGGTTCAACGTTTAATGTTTATGCATATGAAATTTATGCAAAACGATGATACTGACCTCCAACTATCTGCGACAAGATGGTTCGACTTTTAATTTTTATGCATATGAAATTTATGCCTTTAGATGATTCTGACTTACAAAATTATGAGTTTGAATGTATGATAAATGCGTGTCTGCCAAACGATTTTCTGCGAAATGAAGTTTATGCTATCCGCTGTTATGCAAAGTAATAATATGGCATAAAAAGTTCTGCTATAAAGGGTGGACCCATGCAGTACCTGTGTAGTTTTCAACCGACTTCCAAAAAGAGGAGGTTATCAATTCGTCTGTTTTTTTTTTTTTTTTTTTGTGTTTGTTACGTCAGAACTTTCGACTGGGTGAACCGATTTTGATGATTCTTTTTTTGTTTGAAAGCTGGTGCTTCTCGATTGGTCCCATTTTAATTTGTTGAAGATCTGATGCTGATCTTCCGAGATATACAAAGGAACTCTTCAAAAATAGACGGCAAATCTGCAGTAATTGCTGCAATCGCTTGTAGGTTCATTGTTCATACTACATCGTGACGTAACATCACGCCTGTATGCTCTGAGGGGGTACCTAGATGTGTACAATACTCCCAGATTTCGACAATTTTTGTTGCCTCTGGACTTTCGACTGGGTAAACCGATTTCGATGATTCTTTGAAAGCTGGTGCTTTCCGTGTGGTTTCACTGATCTTCGGAGATATAAATGGAACTCTTCAAAAATACACGGCAAAGCTGCAGTAATTGCTGCAATCGCTTGGTTGTTTATTGTTTATGTAATATAGTGATGTAACATCACATCTGTATGCTTTGACGGAGTACGCAGAAGTGTACAATACACCCAGATTTCGACAGTTTTTTTTTTTTTTTTTTTTAGTTAGTTTTCTACCGCAGACGTGGGGGTCCGCGCTCTTATTTACATTTTATGTATTGTTTAATTGATTTAGAAATAATTAAAACTACGATCGTGCTCCATCATTGGACACGTTACATTAAACTAAGCTTATTATTAGTAACTTATGATCTACGTGAGTCCATCAAATATATATATATATATTTATATTTAATTACTAATTAAA
Source organism: Xestia c-nigrum (assembly GCA_916618015.1). Taxonomy (NCBI): domain Eukaryota; kingdom Metazoa; phylum Arthropoda; class Insecta; order Lepidoptera; family Noctuidae; genus Xestia; species Xestia c-nigrum. The sequence goes on along the minus strand of OU745245.1, from coordinate 1,505,531 downwards.
ATTAACAAAATTAACAAAAATCTACACCAAGCTGTTTCATAACTGCATGGCAATGTGAGTCGACCGGCAGCAACCGTCGGCACCCGTTCACGGACATGACCTGCACATCCGCGCCGCTTAGCTCAACCATTTTGTAGGGAACTTAGCGACCGGATGTGCAGCGCCACCATCGGCACTGTTTTTACGTGAGTATGACAGACTCACCTTGCCATGCAGTTTTACATTCTCTTTTTGGTAACAGAGTTGTTTGGGAGTGGGATGTATTGGCTTTGGGTTTTGGGGTTAGGATGGGGGTTTTTTGTTAGTTACGTCGTCTGATCAGGGACTTCGCTAGCCTGAGCAAAGCTTCCACAACGACTGTGTCTCGATGCTGCATGGCCGTCTTCAGGTTGTACTCAACGACCGTTTTAGTTGGCGCATCCATCGCTCTCTTTGCAAAGCGGCCAGTGGCGTCATCGGCGTCGTCGGTGTAATAGACGCAACTGACTGTATGTCTCGACACCGCCACTACCGCGTGGGAAATGCTGTCGTGGATTTGGAGTCTCCTAGACTTGGTGTTGATGATAATCACGCTGTCGAAGGTAAGACCCTGGGCCTCGTGGATGGTTAGCGTGCGCGACCCTTCGCCGGAGCCGTATCCCTGGCTGATGAGAACAGCTTTCTCTTCTTGCGTATGAACCAGAAATAGGGTGTTTTGGGCGGTGCTCGGTATTTGCGCTCCTGTGTAACCTTTCACGCTCAGTGAGTGGACCCGCGACAGCGACAGCTTGGAGGAGTATATACCGGAGTATATCTCGCTCAACGCAAATGCCACATCCATTGGATTGCGGTGTGTGCAGAGCAGCTCCTGGGTGATGCCAGCCACCAGATTTGGACGGGTATACCTTAGCTCGAAAAGGTTCTCTCTGTCCAGAAATGGTAGCTGGTTTATGTCTCCGATGAGGACAACCTCGCTCGCTCCTGACAACTTGACTGCCATTACTATGGCCCCAAAATGGTTCATAAGAGCCTCGTCCACCGTTAGGCGGTAGCATTTCTCTTCTTTCTTGAACCCGTTGGCTAAGATTGAGGCCATAGTGCGCACCTTTGTCTTTACTCGGTCTCCTAAGCGGTGCGCGAGCTTCTCTCTGAGGTCTTTGGCAGCTTCGGTCGTCGTGGTGGCGACAACGTCATTCTCCTCATCGAAGTGTTTCACCACCCAGGTTGTCTTGCCGCAACCGGGAACTCCGTTTACCCACCTGATATTGGGCACCGTCCAATTTCCCTGAGATGCTGTGTTGTCCGGGATCCCTGAAATGGACTGTGCCATTTCAAGGATCTTATCGTCCAGCATAATCTTGGTGCATTTGGCGGTAACCACTATCGGGTCGTCATTTGGGGTTCTGAATGTTATTTCTCCCACGCGTTCCGTTTCCTCCTCGTCAAGGGCCACAAAACCGTTCTTTGCGCTGTAGGCTGCCATGTATGACCCTGTCATTTCCCCTTTGATGACTTGGGATTTAACGTTGTCGTACACCGCTGCCTCTGCCTCCTTGAGTAGTACCTTTAGCAGTCCTTCTGTGTTCCTTTGAAAGGTCTGCAGGATCTTCCTGCATGTCATGAGGTTGACCTCTCTGGTCGCCCTCACGATTGCTACGTACTCAAGGAAAGCGCTCTTCACGTGATCTGTGGTGCCCGAGTTCATTGCGAGGACAGGCGGGCTGACTTGTCCTTTATCGGCTCTCGTTGGTGTAGGCTTCCATTGGGTTGGTTCTGATGGTGCCTTCCTGAAGAACCTCTCCACTGCTGCTTCTTGTTTCTCGGCCAGTGATGCGCGGCTGGTGCTTGGGAGCAGTGCTTTCAGAAAAGTGCCGAAGGCTTTCAGGCGACTCCTCGACCTGGCTTGGTCCTCTGGGCTGATGGGGGCACTCTGCTCCTTTGCAGCTTTTTCGGCGGCTGCCTTCTGCTGAGCCCTCTCTGATCCGCTTTGTGTGGTCGTGCTAGTTGTGGAGCTCGTCGCGATGGCTGTTGGGTCTCTGGGGGCTTTCAGGAAACTTAAAGTTTCCCCTCTGTCCTCATAGACGACTACCTCATGTTGTTCCGAGGCTTTTAAGCAGCCGAAGCGGTCTGCGACGTCTCCTCTCTCTCCTCCGACCTTCATCGCGTCAACGCTTATTGTGCGGGCTGTGACTGGCATGTTTTCTCCGGAATCCCTGATCTTTTGAAGCAATGAGCTTGCCTGAGCAAATGAAGTCTCCTCCTGCCACTCGAGTAGTGCGATCGTCTTTCCTTTGAATCGCACTAGACGGCATCGGTGGGTGGCTACTTCCACTTGAGGCAGTGTAGCGTACTTACTGCCTTTCATGCTCGTTTTGGTGGTGCTTCCGTTGATTAAGGCGGCAAGGCCTGGTGAGATAGGGATACGGGCTCCAGCTCGGCTTGAACCTATGCAGAAGCTTATGCCTAGCTTTCGACAGTTAGATATGTTAAGTTCCATTTAATGGGATCCTGGAGAAATAGCGGGAATTCCTTAAATTTTATAGGCACACCAGAAGCGATTTGGGTAGTTTTAGGAAGAGTACATTCTTGGAGTGATCCCATTTCAATTTGGTAAAGATCTGATGAAGAACTTCGGAAGATAGGCGACGGAAACTCCTCAATAAATCATAGCAAATGTACTGGAATCGCTGAAATCCCATATCGGTCTATTGTTTACACCAGTTCATAAAAGAAAATCAAGTACATGTGAACCACAAAAAAATGAAAAATAAAAACTTTTACAAAAAATAAAACCGACTTCAGAGAAAACAAAAAAGTGAAAAATAACTTTAGCTTCAGAAGTCGGTGACAAAAAAACTAAATCAATCAAACAAAGGTCACCGACTTCTGAAGCTAAAGTTATTTTTCACTTTTTTGTTTTCTCTGAAGTCGGTTTTATATACAGGGTGTAAACCACCTCATCACAAAGCCGTTAACCAAGCATTCTGTACATCAAACTAAGTAACTTTACGCAAAAATTATTGCTGGGAAACAACTTTTTTTTTTGAGGTTATAAATCACGTTTTGTGGTAGAACTCAATGTGACGCACTTAAAACATAGTGCTGATGAATGGATTAAAAAGTATGGGGATCGTGGAGGTGATAATAGTCAAAATCTAACAAAAAACACTTGTATTAAAAAAAAAACTTGACAAAAAGTTGTAACTTTGACCCCCCATATCTCCGTAACTAGAAGGTTCCCAGGTATGGTGTAGAACAAAAAAATGATCGCAATGACGGGGAGATCAAGTGCCTTTCGGCTTCGTGAAGAGGTGTTTTACACCCTTTATAAAACTAGCGACCCGTCGTCGTCCTCGCGGCTTCGCACGGATGGTCATTTGTCTACTCTTTTTTAGGGTTCCGTTGTCAAATGGGAAAAAACGGAACCCTTATAGATTCGTCATGTGTGTCTGTCTGTCCGTCCGTATGTCATAGCTACTTTTTTCCGAAACTATGAGAACTAGGCTGTTGAAACTTGGTAAGTAGATGTATTCTGAGAACCGCATTAAAATTTTCACAAAAGAATAGAAAAAAAAACAATAAATTTTGGGGGTCCCCATACTTAGAACTGAACCTCAACCTTTTTTTTTTTCATCAAACCCATACGTGTGGGGTATCTATGGATAGGTCTTCAAAAATGATAGGGAGGTTTTTAATTTCATTTTTTTCTAAACTGAATAGTTTGAGGAAGAGACCCTTCCAAAGTGGAAAAATGTGTGCCCCCCCCCTGTAACTTCTAAAATACGAGAATGATGAAATTAAAAAAATATATGATGTATATTACCATATAAACTCCCACCGAAAATTGGTTTGAACGAGATCTAGTGAGTAGTTTTTCTTTAATACGTCATAAATCGTAAACAGCAATTTAACTTTCATTCATTCAGCTACGGAACACTTCATGGGTGACTCCGACTCGCACTTGGCCGCTTTTTTTCTAGTAATTAATAAAACTATGACTCACAAATAAAGTGGCTTTCTATTGGTAAAAGAATGTTCAATATCGATTCTTGATATCCAAAGATTATCCCGTGCCACCTCACAAACTTCACTTCTTTATTATATTTCTTAGTAGGTAAAATATTTAAGAGTAAATTTAAAAAATATGTACACAGACATGTAACAGAGACTCTTATGTAAATTATTAAGAAGTAACTTTGTATCTCATTATAAGTAAACTGTCATTTAAAAGTTCATACGAGAAACAAATATCTTTAAACCTATTATAAAACTAAAGAAGACGGGTATTTATCGCGAATTTACCTTTAATTTAATCCCGACGTTTCGGCCGGTTTTATAATGTGTTCTGATCGTGAAAGTTTAAAAAAGACAATCTTTAAACCTAGGTAGATAATGATCGGCGTGAGATGAGATGTTGACCCGTTGCAGAGTTTGTGTCCGTTGAGCTTTATTTCCGCAATTTAATAACCTGTTATTTTATAACAGCGGGAAATATAATAGAGTCACAGCACCATTTAAATTAAAGATTAATAAAAGTCGAAATAATTTAACAACACAATGTCAACGGCTAACACACGCGTCCAATAATGATCTGAAATGTGAATCTAGTTACAGTTAACAACATTATTTTCCTAACTCCGAAAGCCACAAGAGCGTGAAAGGAAAATATAAATGAGTCCAGTGTACCTACTACAGTGCAATATTTCATTTGAAACGTTTGTCAGCGGTCGGGTGGTTGGGTTCATCTCGTTAACCTTAACTTAGGGACCCCTATTACTTATTTATGGCAATAGCAATAGGAATAGGTGTGGGTAATAAAAGACCAACGAATATTATTGCACTTATTATGTATTAACAAAGTTCTTTAAGGGCAAGTGTAACTACCAGTCTCCAAATACGACAAAACCACTGGAGTTATATAATTGCGTATATCCTTACCATAAATAAAATCTAGATGACCAAAAGTTTGGTCAGAAAGTACGCAAAGAGAGGAACTTTGTAATTTAGATTGAAGGGTTTTTATATCTGTGACATTAGCAACATAGTCGTTGTTGCTTCCTAGGAACACCCACGGCATCGTTATACCAGACAAGTCAATCTCCGGAGGGCTGAACCTTTTATAAGTTATTAAGTTTTTGATAGTTCCAAAATCGTATTCCGTGAAGCCGTTATTCTGCATTTGCCCCCATCTGATGAAGTTTTTAAGAGAAGTTCCAGATGGAGTATGACCAACTACTACAGGCAAAACTTCACTGGTAATCTGGAACTCATTGTAACCTAAAACTGCGAAAATAAGTACCGAGCAAAAAGGATATGCTAGGTTAGTCGTTCCGCACAGAAATTCTCCAGAATTTTGCAGTACTCCGTTTCGTTTTAATACTTCTTTATTGAGGAAATCGTCTGTCAGTTGGAATCCTGGGGCAATAAGACTTTGAATTTTTATCACGACAAATCTAGCGTTTTCCAACCATGCTGTCGGTGACAAGCCAAACCCAACCTTGATCTTAGCGTTGTATTCAGGCTTCTTTGCGCAAAGAATTAATAACATACTAACTCCTTGTGAGTGAGCGACGTACGATAACTGAGTTTCCCCTGTCTTAAGTAAGACAAAATCTATGACTGCTGGTAGATCATATACAGCCATTTCGTCAACAGAAAAGTCCCAGAATTCTGAATCTTTGTCAGGATTATACTTTGTATGGTTTCTGCCGTAAAAGTTTCCTCTAGCATTGGGAACCCATACGTCGTAGCAGTTGTCAGAGTAGATGTAGCAGTGAGCCTTTCCAGGTCCTGGTATGAGGCAGTCATCACCACTGAGGTAGAGACCGTGCATGAACATGAGGACTCCTTTGGAGACCTTACAGCTTTCTTTGACAGGTAGTCGGAAAAGCCTCAAGATGTATCCATCTTCTGTGGTCACAGAATACTGTTCAGCTGAGTAACCATCGTATTCCGCAAGTTCTGGGAATGTAAGATCCTGTCTAGGTGATAGGCCGAATGGAGAAGCGCCATCATCACATAATACTGTGTGTATTGAGCAGAGCAGGATTAAGGCGTAGATAAAATTCATGTCTGACGTTGAGTGTCTGAAAAAAAAAACTATGATAAAATCGAATATTAGCACAACACCTTCTGTCCTTTTCTTTAAACCATTTAATACTGTGAGGACGGTATCGTATATCGGTAATTTTATCGATTCATTCCGAAGAATCAAGTTGTTGTATAAATGCTGAATTACACCTGCATTTAAAAAATGATATGTGATAACAGTCTACAAGTTGTAAAGTAATTATAAGCTTAAGGTGTGTTTATAATGTGGTGAAGGTCAAGTAAATAAACTGTTTTGGTGTCGTTGCACCAACGTGACTGATAAGCAGGGAACTGATTGTAAAGTGTACGGTCACACTAGGGTTGCCAATCGTACTATAATATATAGTATTGTACCATATTTCGGGTCTGCATATATTATACTGTTGAAGAAATATATAGGAAGCAAAAATACTATAGCTTCAACACTGATTTTTTTTTTTTTTTTTCTCTTTATTTATTTTCACCACCACGTCTATAAAAAGTAATAGATTGTAGTGAGTTTAGTCACAAAAATGACGACTTTTTTAAAAAGTAATTTCAGAGTTGCTCTTTATTCCCGCCACTACGGTAACGGCATTCACAGAAAGGACGCTGGTAGGTGGCGCTGTGTCTAGCGATATTTATTTATTTATTAATAAAAAAACGGAATTTAAAATATTTTTTTTCCTTTTGATTAAATTTAATGTCATAAAGCATAAATTACACTTTTTTTTAAATGCAAGAAGTGCAACAGAATATATTAAAAAAAAATAAAGATCACATGAATCTTTGTCTATTTTTGTTTTTTTTTCCATAAACACTATACTTTTTGTGGTGTACTATATTTTTGTAGCTTATTTTGAAAAATACTATATTTTGCTGAAGAAATGTTGGTTAGCCTACCTCCACACAGTGAAACTTCTTGTTTTCAACCGACTTCCAAAAAGAGGAGGTTATCAATTCGTCTGTATTTTTTTTTTTTTTTTTTTTTTTTTTTTTGTGTTTGTTACCTCAGAACTTTCGACTGGGTGAACCGATTTTGATGATTCTTTTTTTGTTTGAAAGCTGGTGCTTGTCGATTGGTCCCATTTTAATTTGTTGAAGATCTGATGCTGATCTTCCGAGATATACAAAGGAACTCTTCAAAAATAGACGGCAAATCTGCAGTAATTGCTGCAATCGCTTGTAGGTTCATTGTTCATACTACATCATGACGTAACATCACGCCTGTATGCTCTGAGGGGGTACCTAGATGTGTAAAATACTCCCAGATTTCGACAATGTTTGTTGCCTCTGAACTTTCCACTGGGTAAACCGATTTTGATTATTCTTTTTTTATTTGAAAGCTGGTGCTTTCCGTGTGGTTCCATTTCAATTTAGTTAAGATCTGACGCTGATCTTCGGAGATATAAATGGAACTCTTCAAAAATACACGGCAAAGCTGCAGTAATTGCTGCAATGACTTGGTTGTTTATTGTTTATGCAACATAGTGACGTAACATCACGCCTGTATGCTCTGAGGGAGTACGCAGAAGTGTACAATACACCTTGATTTCGACAGTTAGATATGTTAAGTTCCATTTAATGGGATCCTGGACAAATAGAGGGAATTCCTTAAATTTTATAGGCACACCAGAAGCGATTTGGGTAGTTTTAGGAAGAGTGCATTCTTGGAGTGATCCCATTTCAATTTGGTAAAGATCTGATGAAGAACTTCGGAAGATAGGCGACGGGAACTCCTCAATAAATGATAGCAAATGTACTGGGATCGCTGAAATCTCATATCTGTCTATTGTTTACACCAGTTCATAAAAGAAAATCACGCCGGTACGCTGTGAAGGGGTAAGTACATGTGAACCACTAAAAAATAAAAATAAAAACTTTTTTACAAAAAATAAAACCGACTTCAGAGAAAACAAAAAAGTGAAAAATAACTTTAGCTTCAGAAGTCGGTGACAAAAAAACTAAATCAATCAAACAAAGGTCACCGACTTCTGAAGCTAAAGTTATTTTTCACTTTTTTGTTTTCTCTGAAGTCGGTTTTATTTTTTTTGGTAGGTGTAAAATAAATTTTCGAAAGTCAGCTTGGCTATTAGATAAAGTCCTGTTAAGAAGGAGACAATGCTAGTATTATTTGCGCACCTACTTAAGGTAATTGGAAGAATACCGTGGGGTTTTAGTCTATACGGTTGATTTTTTACTTGTCCTGGGTGCATTAGGATTTTCCCACTCGAACATAAATATTGATAACGAAAAAAAATATAAAGAACCAAAACAAATTGACGTGAGAACGCACTTGCCCCTGTTTTTTTGAGAGGGAACTATCCAAACAATATCACAATTGTTTCCGTATAATCACTGCACATTTAGCGTATAAGGGCTCACCGCTAGGACATAGGCCTTCGCTCTCTGTGAAAGGATATGGCCGTAATTCACCATATATGAGGTATGCGGGTTGGTGAATCTTAAGTTCTTCGAATTCCAGGTTCTTAGACATGCCGCGGTTTCCTCGTGATGTTTTCCTTCACTCGTTAGGAGAACTGTATTACTTTTAAAACAGGTACTAACCTTTTTCCGTTACATGGGTATGAAGCTAGACTCCTCAGTTGATGAACTCGCGCTACGTGTTTCAACATTTCCGCCTTATATAGCACCCGAAATATTACTTTATTATAAGATAGCGAGTTTATGAAGAAAAGGCAATCTACACACGAGACGATGACTTAGATTTTGTCGGACCAGTACACAACCTAAACAGCTTTATGGTTTCCCTTTTTTTAAGTCCGAGGGTGCAGTTATTTGTGCACGATGGGTAGGAGAGAACCTGTCGCGGATCATGTGCACCTCTCATAGATGTAACTCGGGGACGTACCTTAGTCCCCCCCGGGACGAGACGCGCAGGTCAAGCAGCCGGCACTAGGGAACACCAGGGTGCTTTTAGTCGAGTTGCAGGGTCGAGGACAACTATTGAAGATTTGCAAATCGACGAAACAAAGGTCCAGGTTTATTGCTGGTCCATATTGTACCTAACCTTAAAATATTTACCTTAACACATGGAATTTGTACACGTAGTCAGTGGCCCAAAAAAGTCTGACAACCAGTCTTACCAAGAGTATCGTGTTACCCAGTACTAACTGGGTTGTGGAGGTCAGATTGGCAGTCGTTCCATGTAAAATACTGGTATTGAGCTGCATCCGGTTAGACTGGAAGCCGACCCCAACATAGTTGGGAAAAGGCTAGGCAGATGATGATTTAACTTTATATTAGAGGCGTGAAAACTTGTCACAAATACCGTATAGGATTTAAGAAGAGTTAGGAAATTTTCAGTACCAATCGGTTCTTAGGCGAGTACTTCATGGGAGATTTTCGTCACAAGGTTTTATCATTTAAATAGTAGATTCCTTGACTTGACCGGTACATGAAGCTGAGCAATCACATGATATCTCAGTGATTCCTGCGAAGTGAAGCTTCTTCAGAACTTCTTTACAACAGACAGTCCACTGTTTTATAATAAACTAGCTGACCCGCGTAACTTCGTCTGCGTCACATAAGAGAAAGAGAGGGTTACAGAGAGTGCGTCGTAAGCACCTATAATACAATTTTCAAAGAGCACATCACACACATCCTTCCGCATAATGAAAATGCGCGCCCGGTACATGATCATTATTTTGCTGCGGAGTTATTTAAAACGGTGTATCTCCTAAGATATGCATTGAAGTCAATTTACGTACCCAAGGGCAATTTTGTTCAAAATCAAATACTTGTGATTAACAACGTATTTATTTGAATAAGAATAAATTACCATGATTACAAAAACAGCTTTAATGGCTTCTATTGACAGCTTTACATCTTCATACTTAGACACTCGATGACAGTCATACTCCAGCTAGGTCTGCAGTTCTCATCAAGGTGCATTAAATGAGCCGCAACACGATGTAGCTGCTGTAAACCGTTGCGGACCTCTTGCAACTGCTTACCATTTAAAATTTCAAACTCTACGTCCCTACGCTATGACGCCGTGTCTTAGGTCTATGTTCACCAAAAAGGTGACGCTCTGAGTATCTTAAACAGCTGTTTAAAACACATTTTTGAATGGGAACCATGTCACAGTGACAGCTGTTTTTAGTTAATCAGACTGTTATCTTTTCGGTGAACATGGACCTTAAAGTCCACAACCTCTTCAAACCTTAGAAACCTTCAAATGCGGTATTAATATTTTACGGTGACTTTCGAGACATTCCAATTTTAAAGAATAAAATCGGATTGGGTTTTGAAACATATTGTATAAAAATAACTTGTAGTTTGTATCAAAATCTCGAAGGAGTATTGATATCAAATTCGAAACAAATCACCTCCAAAATAACTTTCTGCCCCTTTTTAAACTCCGTTAGGGGATGAATTTCAATGCAATATGAAACGCGTCCATCAATTCTGTTAATATTGTTGATTGCAAAGTTTGAAGTAGATTGGACCAAAGAATCACATTTTCCCATACAATCTTTGCCCCCCCTTTTCACCCTCTTAGGGGTATAATTTCAAAATTCTTTCTTATCGTATGCCTACGTTATACAGAAAATGCACCCTCCAAGTTTCAGGTTTCTACAATCTGCGGTTTAGGCTGTGCGTTGATCCATCAGAAAGTCCTTCAGGACAAAGCATTTTATTTATAGATAGTAGGATTTGTACTCGTTTGTAATGTATTTGTAACTTTTCCGGCTTTATGTCTTATGTAAAATAAAAAATAAAGATTGGCATCAAAAAAATGTTTTGTGTAAAATAGCAATTTTCTGGCTAGCTATATCCCCTACACTGCCCCGCTGAAAGTATTTTTTTTGTGATTTCTGACTTTTTCATTTCTGACGGTTTGGAAGAACTTCTTGATTAGTGTCGGAAAGAAGATCGATTGGCATCAAAAAAATTGTTTTAAGTAAAATGGCAATTTTCTTGCTCACTGTACTTTATTTTTTAATTAAATCTGTGAATGGGGATAAACATTTCGTGAAAAAATCACGGATTGTTACCTAAGACCACTTTTGTGTAGCTGCAGCTCCCCTACTGGGCAGTAGGGGAGCTGCAGCTACACAAAAGTGGTTTACCGTTTCCACCCTGTATCCCAACTACGTATACCGAGGAATGCCGATTTTCTTGAGTTCGCTATTTTGGGCGTATTCACTTCAAAAATGAAATTTCAAGAAAATTGAGAAATTACATTTACATGTACAACTTTTACAACTTTTAAAGGTTTCCACTTCAATGAATTTTATTCTATAGGTGTATGAAGTTAATTAATTTTAAACACAAAACCCTCTTTTTTACGTCTCTGGATGTTTTATTCAAAAATGCTGAAACAGGTATTTCTTTATTTTTAATAGTAAGTATTTACTCCGAGTTTCATGAATCTAGAACAATCTAAAATTTTTTTTTCTTACAAACTTTACCCCCCCTTTTTCACCCCCTTTTTCCAAAATTTTCCATAATTTCTATAGCCTAAGTGTTATTCTGAGTTTATTTAAATAGATTAGTGAAGTTTTCATCAAAATCCGTCCAGCAGTTTTTACGTGATGCGCGGTCAAACAAACTAACAAACAAACAAACACGAATTTTAAAAATAGTTTTAATATGTTCAGTTACTTATTTTAAGTCACCCTGATCGGTTTTTTTTTTTAAATATTCAATGTTCAGATTTTTTGGTCTCAACGATTTTATTATATGTATAGATGTAGTTTGGACCCAAGCAAGATAATTGTGCATATCTTTGTCGTTTGTAGATTGCCTAAGGAACTGAATACATCTGATGTACATGTAATTAATATACCTGCCTTTGTTGTATATACAGTCTGTTTCAATATCGACTTGAACAAATAAATGACAGATAAGACAATAAAAAATACCGACATTATGTTTTTTTTTTTTAATCTTTTGTTTAACTTCAGAAGTATAAACTGTCTTGGTAACAGTACTTATTCATACAGTCCGTAAGCGTTGAACAAACAGTAGGAAAAGAATAGGCAGTTAATTTAAAATCCTTGCACGTTTTTTTGTGACACGTGACATTTACCAAACACGCGCGGTACCACGTGGGGGTTTCAAGTACTACACTCGCAATCGAAGAAACGATGGATGGGCTGTGTTAAGAAGGATATGGCAAGAAAAGAAGTGTCTGATGAGATCACGAAAAATAGAGGAGTATGGAAGAAGAAGACATGCTGCGCCGACCCCAAATAAATTGGGATAAGGGCAAGAGAATGATGATGATGACTAGCAATGGCTGTGCGTGTATGATGGGTTCTTTCTATCTGGCCGAATCTTGATGCTCCGTTTATTTGACATAACACACTTGGCATAATTATCATTAAAGGATTATTTTAAAGGCATATTTTTAAGCTATTGCATAGCTCTATCCCGGGCCTTGAGCGTGGAGACCGAATCCAGAAATTTCGTAACGAAAATAACCTAACACCCCCCGTAAAAAACAAATGCAATAGCTTTACTGCGGCAGTCCCCGAGTGCCACACGATAACGATGGGTGTGAATTTCCCAAATGACTTATTTTTTGTTTTCGGTGAAATTAGTATTAGAAAAAAGGAATACTGTTCTGAATTATTTTTTTTAGTATTCAATAGGTAGTTATTGGGTTGTGGCAAAAATATAATTTGCCTAGGACTATTACAAAAGGTAGAAATAAATACATAAACCTCTTTTTTTTTTCAAATTGGTGCTGTCCCTCCACTTTTTTTACAAACAAAACAGCTTATACGCTAATAAAAATAAGTAAGTTAAGTATACAACATTATTTTTTGTTTATACTAAACCCGAAAAGGGGTCATTGTACTCATCATTTTGAACAACTTTTTCTATGGGACGAACCTTGAAATCGCGAAAAAAAAATCAGCTCTTCCCTACATTTTGACGAGTTATGCGAACATAAATGTAGGGAACAGCTGAATTTTTTTTCGAGATTTCACGGTACGTCCCATAGAAAAAGTTGTTCAAAATGATGAGTACAATGACCCCTTTTCGGGTTTAGTGTCAACAAAAAATAACCCTGTATAACTTATTCTATTTCATACAATATTAGTTTTGTTATTAATCCACTGTCTCTGGGAAAACGGGTTCTCGGGCCGATCCGTGTCAAGCAAGTTATTTTCTAGGCGTCCTCTGCTTCGGACAAGCACGGCACTTCCGAGTCAACCAGGGAATGACTTAAAATTTTCCTGGTTAGCTTTTCAGTGCCGTGGACAGAAGAAAGGAACGCAACGTAAGCTTACGCTAGAAATTTTGCGGACGCCGAGACCACCAAAACAACGGATAAAATAGCTAGGACCAAAACAGCAATATGTATTTCTTGAATATTTTTACATCCAGTTATCTGTGATAAAGTATCAGTTAACCATTTCAAAGATATCTTTTTTTTTTTTTTTAGTATGGGAAATCATCAAATGACTTCTCCCAATCTGGGCGGAGCGGGAGGGAGTGTCAGACTTTTACTGACTAAACACCATCCATGTTCCTTAGTCGTCCTTTACGTTCCGGGGCCACGGTATCTCTTTCGAACAGTCTCGCAGCCCAGATTAGGGCCCCTGAGGTATGAACGTAGACGAGGCGAAAGGAGTATGTGAGGATCATTCATATTATTATTTTAATGGCATGATGTATTTGATTTAAATTTTATTCTATTTTTGTTTATTAGCGTTTTTGACATAACTGTATTTTGATTATCATTATTTTTAGTGACTTGATTTGACTTTAATTTTATTTTATTGACAAGATTTGATTTGAATTTAATATTATTTGATTGACATTTTATCTTGGTTATCATCGTATTAACATGATTGTATTTTCGATTATTATTTTAATGACAAGATGTACTTATTCCACTATAATTTTTTATTTTATTTATTTTTTTATTCGATTTTTATTCTCAATTTCGTCTTTTATTTTATCCATTGACATTATTTACATACGGACTTACAAATTATATATTTATGTTTTTTAAATGCTACTTACTGTCAAATACTATAAATTGTTGTGCCCGACAGGGTCCATGTGAACTTTATTCAAATGATAAGATCTTGTTAAACACATGTGATATGCAATAAAGAATTGAATTGAATCATTGCAGGTGGTGTACTGTGGTTACCCACCCCTAAGGGAAAAGGGTGTGAGTTTGTGTATGTTTATAAAATCATATTCTCATCTTATTTTTTGTTCAGTCACATTATTATTTTGCGAATATTTTGATGCTATTCATTAAGAACTTCCAAACATATATGTAATGGAAGCCAAACTGATCGGTAACAAGCGCTCACGAAACATTAAGAGGACGCAATGGCGCGGCTGATCTGCTGGACTTTGCTCTACTACAGGAATATTATGGATGAATTTAACTTATACTACAAGTTATTGCTAGAATGTTGACCAATTGAGACCGGTCTTGCTCGAATCGAGTCACGGCCACCGAGGATGAATATAGTCTAGTGCCAAAAGTATTTGATGAAAACGTAAACAAATAAATAATCCATACCATTATATAAATGCGAAAGTAACTCTGTTTGTCTGTCTGTCTGCTACCTTTTCACGACAAAACGGCTGATCGGATCGTTATGAAAATTGGCAAGGAGATGTATTTCAACCTAGGGAAGGACATAGGCTGTATATTATCACGCTAATTACTTACGGGGGTGAGCAATATTGAATTTTGTCTATAGTTTTCAACTGTTTGACAACTGACAACTGTCATAACATGCATTGTAATAGAATAACTATTTTTTAGACTAATTGTCACGAGAACAAATGGCCCGTCGGTGCCGGCAACCGCCTTTCAAACAGTGAGTCGCAAGTTCAAGCCTCAGTACAGACTAAAAATACTTTTTGATTTTGTGTAATGCTGTAAGATTTTAACTTTGGTTCGCACGTTCAAAAACCACCCGGTTTTCACTTTTTGTAACAAAGTACTTTGTTTTTTTTAATGCTAACATATTTCCAAATCGTTGTTTTATACATATTTTTTTTAACACTTAAACGACAGTTTGGGGATCATTTATTTCAAATAATAAATCTGTAACCATGGCGCTTAAACTGTTAAAAGATCACACACAGAACCCTTTTTCTACTATTTCTTAAATTTTCGTCTGTGTCTGTGTGTCTCTACGTAGCCCTTTAGTTATAGCATTAGGTACGTGTTAATTATAAAACCAATGTGGTTTGATTTATTGCACAAATTATTATTGTGCATAACTTAGGGAAAGATTTGATTTTTGCTTCTTTGCAATCGGTGCTCTCCATCAAAAGATATATGACTGTAAAGTTTTTAAGGAGAACTTATCATCATGATCTAAGGATACATGCAATGACATCTATGGATGCAACCTACTGACAATATCCACTGTTATGATACTTTAGCAGTTTCTTTCGAATCTTTAACCGATCTTTTTCTTGATTGTTATTTCCTTTTGATAGTTATCTATCAAAAGGAAATAACAATCAATTGCCGTAAAAGCGGAGAATTTTCTAAAGAAGTAGCACAGTTTTCCTTGAACTTCCAAAGTTATGTAGTAATATCTTCCGGATATAGGGACCAGGATTTCTGCATTGGTTTGCAAATGGGATGCGAGGATGCAAGGCCAGCTTACCGTCTCTTAATTTATATGTAACATGCTGCGGTGCAGTGCAACGCAATGGCGTGGAAGATACGCCAGCTGCCGTAACTGGGGTAATGGAAAACTAACACGAGTGTTCTGTAACTGAGTAGAAAATTGAGCTCTAATACACTATATTTTAGGTAGACGGAAAATTAAGGACGTCGTCAGGAAGTAAACTTTTGGTTTCTGTTTAAAGATGCATTTACGTGGACACCCCAATTGTCTAACCCACTATCACAATGCGAAAGATTTGAAAGCAAATTTGCAGTATATTTCTTCAAATGTTTAAAGAAACCCCTCTTCCGGCAACGTAAATAGCGCAATGAATATGTCAAGAGGGCATTGCCATCGTATGTGTGTTGAGCCATCAGATGTCTAATTGTTTTTATACAAACCCACCTCTGTAGATATTGCAGTCCTAGTTGCTGCAAAGATAGCGTAACGCAATTTTTATTTAATAAAGGTTTTATTAACATTCAAACCACATGTCAAAATTAATCAAATCACACCCCTAAACATCCTTTCAAATAAATATTCATGAGCGATTCCAAACAAAGCTGAAGCACATAGTTGTAGTATGTATTAGTGGTAGAGACGGCGGTGTAGTAAGTACTAGGCAAACAGGAATGTTTGGAAGCAGTCGCCGCGATATTGCTGAGCAGACCGTGTGAAAAGGCGATGCGGTATATTGAACCAGTGTCTTTTTGGTAGACAAGGTTAAGGAAGAAATATAAGATAATATTATTTGCTCTTAACATTGAGGGACGCGTCTCGTTCAACGAAAAAAAGCTGTGTCTTCATGGAAAACAGTGGCTCAAGGTTGATAATCAACTGCCTTCGGTTACACTGGAACCCGACGCCAACACGGTTTGGAAAGGCTAGGCAGATAATAGTGTAATTGTGGTGGACTAGGAAATCTGTGATGAAAATAGTAAAAGGTGAGATAAGTTTCAGATGAATTCGCCATCATCATTATCTATTTTTCCAACTATGTTGGGGTCAGCTTCCAGTCTTACCAGATGCAGCTGAATACCAGTATTTTACGTGGAGCGATTGCCTATCAGACCTCCACAATTCAGTTAGTACCGGGTTATACACCTTGTAAAAGAAAGTACGTAAAGCCGTTGGTCCCGGCAGTCATTTTGTAAATGTTTGACAGTCGTCAGTGGCCCAAAAAGTCTGACTAGAGCCTAATTTTGTTATTTTAATAAATTCGTCACTCCAACACGATTCCATTCTCATCCCATTGTCATTTTGCTTAAAGTTCGTAACGTGCTAAATTCACAATGCAATGGTCGATCAATGGTCGGTCGATGGTTTCAAAATAAAATTGTGTTTTAACGACATTGTCGTGTTGCGATTATTATAAAACCCTTAGAACAAATGGTTTCCGAAATATACTACTAAATGCGAACATTTATATCATGCCAGAATTCATTTTTCATAATACATTTTTACACATTTGTCAATATGTACGAGATTACCATTCTATGACATTTCTTTAAATGGAGTGTCCGTGGTTGACCATTGGAAAGTCATCATGACGCCGTTATTTAGTAGATTACTAAACGTTCACCTCCTGTCCTGAACTATGTGTGGTTCCACCTGCACTCTGAGGGACCTGTCCGAGGTCCACCGCCAACGCTGTCGAGGTGGCAGAGTACTGGCCGAAACCTGATGATGATGATTTCCCTTTTTTTGTTTCTAAATTGTGAAACAAAAAAAGGGAAATCATCGACACGACGAAGAGAAGAAGACCAAACTTGTCAAAACTTGTCAGAACTTGACCTTTATGAAAGCAACGATCGACTGTTCTGACAGTATTGTAATAGCAGACTTGAGGCCCTGGTCTTACTAAGGTTCATAATGATTTGTTTTCGATAAAACATATTCTAGCTTGTCTATAATTTTATTTTCACTCCTCTTTCTCGAAAAGACCGTCATAATAGCGTACCAAAGGGGGCGTAAAGTTGCTCATTATAGCCCTAGGGAAAATAAACTTTTTTTTTTAATTTCGTCGTCGGTGTTCGAAAACGCAAAGTCTTTACTCATAATTTATAAAGAATTGACCTAATACTGTTCCATTAAAAAAAAAAAAAACATTTTATTTTAAAAATGGAACCAAACGCGCCGAACGCCGAACTCTTTGGCAGAATGTGTGCGTTGCATTCCAGCTACAGAAGAAAAAAAAAGGCATTGGCGCGAAATTTTATGATTTTTTCTGTATTATTTATTTGAAATATAAGTAGGATTCCTTTTTATCTCCTATGTTTACCCCACAGACGACACAATATTATGTTCGTGTTCACAGAGAACTGAAATTATGTTGCCGGGAAAAAACATCTCATTAAACTGAAACATCAGTATAAATTGTACATTTAATTTTTAACAAAATAAAATATCATATATATATCATTCTTTTCGGTAGTGCACACCGAGTTCAATAATACTTTAAAACAGAAAATTAAAACTATTGCCCCAAAGTTTATTTTCAGTGATTGGGCAACACAGGGTATTAGGAAAAGCAGGGAACGATTGTTTGAGCTGTACGGCCTTAAGCCTTATATCAACACAGAAACGTTTAGTAAATATGTGGCTACTTACTCGAAAATTTTTAAAAACTCTTGCAAGATAGCCAAGTCTCTTTTCATTAGCAACAAGATAAAATCAGCCGATAACAAAATAAAGACGGTTTGGAAAATTATCAACAGTGAGACCAATAGATCTAAAAAACCAAGTAATGACATAACACTAGAGACCTCACATGGTCTCGTGAGCTCTAATAACGAAGTCGCTGAAGAATTTGTAAATTTCTTTACCAGTATCCCACTTAAAACTACTGAAACCTTAAATTCCTCTCCCTTGCTCTCTATGGATTTATTGAAGGCGAACGTTTCAGCCTGTTCAAATGAATTTAAATTTCATCATGTAAACCCCATAACAATCATAAAAGCTTTTAAGCAAATCAAGATCAAATTAACTGAAGATCTATGGGGTATGTCTATCAAAGCTTGTACCTCAATTGTTGAGACTGTAGCGCCGTATTTAGCCTCAATATTTAATTTGTGCGTAGATCAAGGGGTCTTCCCGGATCTAATGAAATTCAGTAAGGTAATACCGCTTTTTAAATCCGGGGACAGTAAAGACACCAACAAAGGCCCGTATCCGTGTTGCCGGTTTTCAGCAAGGTGTTTGAAAAGATAATGCTCAATCAGATGCTTAACCATTTTAACACCAATAAAATCTTACACGAACAGCAGTATGGTTTCACCAAAGGACGTTGTACGACTGACGCCGGTGTCACTTTATTAAAACACATTTTTACTGCGTGGGAAGAGGCACAAGATGCCATAGGAATCTTCTGTGATCTCTCGAAGGCATTTGATTGCGTAAATCACGAAACCCTGATTTTGAAGCTTGAGCATTACGGTTTAGGTAAACTTGCGCTCAGTTTAGTAAAATCTTATCTGAATGATAGACAGCAGCATGTACAAGTAAAGGGTGTAAATTCGATGGGTTTAAAAGTAAAAATGGGTGTACCACAAGGTTCGATATTGGGTCCCTTCCTCTTTTTAGTATACATTAATGACCTACCCCATTTATTTAACAACCATCCGCATATGGTGTTGTTTGCTGATGATACTTCTTTAATATTTAGGATAAACAGACGTGCCACAAATCTTGACGACGTAAATTTCGCCCTACTGCAGGTTCATAATTGGTTACCGCTAATAATTTAGTATTAAATGGGAATAAAACTAAGTGCATAAGATTTGCTTTACCAAATGTCAAAAGTAGTGATTGTGACATAGTATTGAATCAAGAGAAACTTGAATTTGTCAATAAAACGGATTTCTTGGGAATTACTCTCGACCACAGGCTACAATGGGGTCCTCATTTAACAACTCTTGCAGGCCGGCTGAGCTCAGCAGCGTATGCTGTTAGAAAAATCCGTCAATTTACTGATGTTGATACGGCGAGGATAGTCTATTTTAGTTATTTTCATAGTATTATGTCATACGGTATTTTACTATGGGGACGGGCTGCAGACATCGAGTCTATTTTTATTCTGCAGAAAAGAGCCATCAGAGCCATATATGAATTACGTAGACGCGATTCTCTAAGGGAACTGTTTAAGGAAATTAATATCATGACAGTACCTTGTCAATACATATATGAAAACATCATGTATGTTAGGAAAAATCTGCATTTATTCAGTAAAAGAGGTGACAGACACCACTATAATACTAGAAATAGGGACCAACTAGTTCAGCCAGGTTTCAGGCTTGCTAAAGTAGATTAATCTTTCATGGGGTACTGTTTAAAATGTTACAATAAAATACCTCCCCACATTCTACAACTGAATGAGACGAAATTTAAATCTTGTGTAAAACGCACACTATGTAGGCAAGCATATTATAAGCTGGGAGATTACATTGAGGATAAAAATGCTTGGCTAAATGCTGGTCCTGCTCCGCAACCATAGGTGCAAACTTAATGGACAATATTATTGTGGTAGCTGCAGAAGATTGTAAAAATATTCTTGCATTGTATAGATTCCATCTCTTAGTATTGTATAATTGCATAGCACATGTGTGAGTACCATGTACAGTAAAGCTACCATTTGCATTTAGTTATCTTTCATTGACTTGAATATGCCTTGGTGGCTGAGAGAATGTCATGCTCGCTTAAATGTCCTGCTGATGGTGGCGGGTGGGTCGGGTCATTTAGTTCCCTTCAATATGGTTGAATTGAATGGCGCTGATCCATGCGTCATGTTCGTGAACGGGCGCTGTCAGTCGGGACTGGTCATCTCTTAGCTGCCATGGATAATTTGAATTGCTTTATTTTATAAATTATTGATTTATTTCTTTTTTTTACTCTGGACGCTCTTATTGTGCACGTCTTTCTACATCGTTCTCACATATATGTATAATCTCAACAAGAAAGATGTAACCAAGATTTTGTAACAACATTTTTGATTGAAAAGAGTGTCCATGGAGTTTCTTGCCCGTTCTTCTCCATAGAGATCTACGCTAGGGAATGGGCAACTACAGTACATTCTCAAGTTATTATGCCTTGTGTCTGTGACTGTAGCCTTTTTTTTTCGTTTTATCGACATTCAAAAGTGCCGTAATGGTCTAGTTGAAATAAATGTTTTGAGTTTGAGTTTGAGTTTGAGTTTAATATGGTTACTTTATTTTCTCGCAATCGTAGTGAAAAGTACGGTGTAACACACGGCGCTAAAATCCCATTGTAACGCGGTTCCTATTTACTACCTCGCTGGAGCTCGGTAGTAAAACTACCTCGTCTATAATGGGTCATTTTAGCCCCTTGTATTACAATGTACTATTTCACTTCTCATGCTCTAAAAGTACGTTGTTATAGCCCTACGAAGCGGGATTAAAGTGAACGTTTATTCCCTAGGGAGTAAAAAGTAATTTAAAAATGAAACGATCTTTTACTCTGAAACATGGTCACAAAAGAGTAACTTGTCAAAGGTTTTATTTAAAATTAGAATTGGCATTAGGAAAGCGGTTTATTGAAAAAAAAAACAAATGAACTCATCAACGCGAGAAAAAATTATGGTTGTTTGTGTGCATCTTTGATTTTGAAAAGCAATGCCTCTGTTGCTAGCCGCTGCAGTAATGTAGGTAGGTACTAATTATCTGCGCAGTGTGAATCATCTTCATTGCGAAAATGTTGAGAGTTTGTGTTGTGTTTTCAATGGTTAATCTGAGACTGACCTGATAGAAAAAAAAACTGACCACTCAGTTTAGAATTTTTGTCGAGTGTATTTTTTTCAGTTTTAAATGACTATTTTTCTCGCACTCGAAGTGAAAAGTACAGTTTGCACCTCAAGACTAAACGCCAATATAATATACCCTCGCTTTCATTGCCTCCCTCGCAAGCTCGGGAGTCAAACCACCTCGGGTATATAATGGCTTCGTTTAGTCCCTCGTTATAAAATATACTATTCATCCTCGCTGAATTTAAATTTCAATTTTTTCTAATTTTGTTACAAGCATCCAATTTTTTATACAATAATTATTTCAAAAATTAATATTGTTTTGAATTCAATTATTAATTAAAATTT
The DNA here is from genome assembly GCA_916618015.1 of Xestia c-nigrum. Classification (NCBI taxonomy): domain Eukaryota; kingdom Metazoa; phylum Arthropoda; class Insecta; order Lepidoptera; family Noctuidae; genus Xestia; species Xestia c-nigrum. The sequence goes on along the minus strand of OU745245.1, from coordinate 1,483,745 downwards.
TAAAGCTGATTTTGCATCCTTCAATGCCATCCTTCTTTTCTTCAATTTTTTCCCAGCAACCTTTTCGTAACAAAAAAAAAACAGCAGTCAGTAGCCAGTCTTTTGGGACTACCGATAGAAGTGAAAACTCGTAGCTTTAGGTGACGGTCACGCGAACTCTATGATTTTTGTCCGTTCAAGAAGTGCTCAACACGTATATAGAAGATTGCACTTCAAAAAGAAAGATCACTGTGATTTGTCAGCGACTGCAACCATATTGTCACAACAAGAAAAAAGGGCAGTGTCTGGTATTATAGTCGTGTAAAGTCTCCGCCACGAGTAGCTATAAATTTTGTAAACAAACATTCAGGGGTTCGCAACCTTTTTCTTGATCCAAAGTTCAAGTAAAAAAAAATGTTTGTTGAGATTTTTATACAAGGATGTAATTATGTTAACACACACAGCTAATTACTTAGGAGCTCGTGGCAAAATAATAACAGCCGCTCGGGTCACTCTTAAGGTTAAGCCGTGCTTGCCTAGGTTGGTCTGTGGATGGGTGACCACCCATTACATACAGAGTTTCCTCCGTGCCTCGGAAAGCACTTTAAACTATTATGGTACCGGCTGTCACTTGTCCATCTTTGACAGTCGTTACAGATAGTCAATGGCCCAAAATGTCTGACAACCAGTCTTACCAAGTGATATCGTGTTTCCCAGTAAACTGGGTAGTGGAGGTCAGATAGGCAGTCGTTCCATGTAAAATACTGGTATTCAGCTGCATCCGGTTAGACTGGAAGCCAACTCCAACATAGTTAGAAAAATGTTAGGCAGATGATGCACAGCGTAGTACTGTCGTCAGACGATTCCGTGTATTATTATGAACTAGCTGACCCGCGCAACTTCGTCTGCGAGTGAGGGTTAGAGGAAGTAGTAAAGTAAAGTAGTAAAGTAGTCCCGGTAGTAACATCCCATGGGACCATAATAGACATGCTATCCCGGACATTTTATTAAATGCTTAAGAGGAACAATGCCTTCGTACGTGATTGCTGTGTAACTTTAACCGCGTTACGCAGCGCTTGCATCGGAAGCAAAGAAAAAGGAATAAATCTTTGTTTTTGGGAAATTTTTCATTGATGCTCTCCTATTGGTAATGTGTAAACTAAAATATGTTTTTAACTCGAACCACTATTTCCTGAAATTAGCGCGTTACAAACTCTTCAGCTTTATAATATTAGTGTAGATTCAAGTAGGTAACAATTTAATTTCTCGAAAATCATTGCCTTAATCGCTCATATATTCTACTTAAGGTTTTCCCAATAAGGGCTTCCCTCGACAGCTGGCTCACTGGATACGGCTGCACACATAGGTGTAAGTCGTGTAGCTATTTCGTATAAATAGTGAAAATTGAAAGCGCTCTATACGCAATATAGCTGTTGTAAACCTGCTCTTGCGGATCTTTTGCAAGGCCAACTGCCTTCCATCTTCATTGACATACCTTTTGTGTCAATTCTGAAAATTCAATTTTAAAGTTTTGAAATCTTCAGATATAGTACATTACAGCAGAATCCAGTAAGTAAGCCTTCCTGGCCGAGTATGAGTTAACCGGACCGAACCGCAGGTGAGGTCCGGTTATATACGAGGCCAGGATGGCTTTCTTACTGGTTGAGGTTTGTATAATGCTTTTCTCAAAAATGAAAGAAAGTTTAACAACAAATTCGTTTAATTAATATTGAAGGTTACATTCATATTAGGGCAATTACTGATAGATATTGTGATCGATTTACCGGGGGCATTTATATTTGTTTGTTGTACATCTTGATTAACGGACTCTTGGCTGGCAGTAAATGTCTGTGAGACATTAATTTGGTTGTTTGGGAAGGTGGATGCTTGCGATGATGTTACGGGCAGGGGAATAGTGGTCGGTTCTTGGCGAGAGGTAGATGGCTGCGGAGCCAGGCTTAGCTGCTGTTGACGCGATGTAGACGGCTGCGGGGAGGTGGAAGATGATGTGTTTTGAGTATTCAATTTAATTTTTTTATTTATATTGCTTGTAATTTCACTTTTATTTTCTAATGACTCTTCTATGTATCCTTCTGCAACTCGGTCCGATTTCCACCCCCCGTGTCGTTTTATTGTCGTGAGATTGGCTCCAGAGTCAGCAAGAAGGGTAGCAGACGACCTCCGGAAACAATGGCCAGTATAGCTCTCTGGATTTGGTAAATTCAAATATTCTGCTATTTGTTTAGGTATTGCGGCAATCTTATGACGACCGATGTTTTGCCGCAAGCATGTCCCGTTTCTATAATTGATAAAAAAATTATCACTTTTCATATTTTCAGGGCGCAGGTCATGATATTTCCTTACAATATGAGCTGACTCCTTGTGTATAACAAAAGAGCGATCAATTTTTGTTTTTGTTTCTCGTACTTTTACCGAAATTATTTCATTATGGTATTCCACGTCACTGTTTTTAATATTACAGAGCTCCATACATCGGCAGGCGCCATTAATTCCCATTATAGTAATAACCTAAAAACAAAAAAAAACTATTTAAATCGAGAATATAAAAATAAGTTTATGTTATTTGGAACCAGATTTAATAGCATATTTATATTATTGCAACCGACTAACAGACCACTTACTCGTACATCACAACAAGTTAAATTAAATAAGTAAACAAAATAAATATTACCTTCACTGCTAAATAAACTTCATCGGGTGCTTCATTTATAAACTTCTGTATGTTTTGGCTGGTAAATACATTCGATTTTTTTCCTTTGTAGCCAGTCGATTGTCTTTTCAACCAAGTTATTAAATTGGAATAATTCTTAATGTTTACATCGTGTTTATTTTGCACTACACATCGAAGCATAGAATACACAGCCCATAAACTTGTCGGCTGCATTGTTTGGCGAAGAAAGCTGAAATATGCCAAGAATACATTTTCAGACCAACTGTTGGCTTGTTTTTCTGCCTTCCACTTCATAAATTTTTCATAATTTTTCATGTATCGCTCCTTGGATTTTGGCGGAAGTAAATTTTCTTTTGCTAATTTGGCCTCAGCTTTTAAATCAGGAGGAGTGCCATCTATTTCCGAATCAGATTCGCTTGAATTCATTTTTTGGGATTATTTAAATTCACGCGGTAAATTAAAACACAATTGTCGCAATTGAATGTGAAATCCCGCCAGTCGTTGTTTTTTTTACTACAAAGTTTGCGTTTAGTTTTAAACATTGTTCTATTTTTACATTACATGAATGTTTTAGTAAAAAATGTAAATTATTGTTTTTGAAACTCCATGTTAATTTTAGAATGGAAAGTTTTAATCCAACATGATTTATAAACTGAAATGACTAAATACAAACATAAAATCCCACACTATACTTCTACAACATTACTAAGTACAAAACGCAACGTGCATACTTTTTCTGCGTCGCGTTATGTGTCACAGACCCATAAAAAAAAAAAAAAAAAAGTGTCACAGACAATAAAATGGATGTTTAAGGCTCCAAAATATATTATGTATCTCATAAAATGTCATACCAAAAAGAGATAGATATATATTTGGAGCCTCCCTCTAACCATGTTATAATGGCTAAACTCTAATCTGTGTCTGGTACTATGTTTTTTTTTTCTAAGCAGATCTAAAGAGGATGACCTAAACCGTGCGAAGCCATAAAAAAAAAAGGGATGAAGGATGACCAAAGTGTCCAGTAAGTAAATTACATACTTACTTACTGGACAGTAGGAGATTCCAAATTTAAAATCTCGCTTCTTACCGGACAGTTGTGAATAGTCTCCGGTAGAGTTCACTTTCTGGATACTTTTTAGAGATGTTATGTCAACATTACATACCATTTTTGAGAAAAAATACTTACGGTGACTTTCGAGACCTTCCAATTTTAGAGTATTAGCACCAAGGTTTTATGTGAGTTCAACCTTTTTTGAATAAAATCGGATTGAGTTTTCAAACGGATGTCAAAATAAATTAGTAGTTTAAATCAAAAGCTCTGAGTCGATATCAACTTCGAAGCAAATCACCGCCATATCCAAAATAATTGTCTACCGTTTTTTAACCCCGTCAGGGGTTAACTTCAATAAAATACGAAACACGTCTTCCATCAATTCTGCTAAAAAGGTTTATGCAAAATTTCAAGTAGATTGGATCAAGGAATCACACTGTCTCATACAAACTTCGCCCTCCTTTTTACCCCCTTAGGGGTACAATCTTGGAAAATTCTTTCATATCGGATGCCTACATCATATTAAGAATACCCTGTTAGTTTCAGGTCGCTACGATCAGCGGTTTAGGCTGTGCGTTGATCCATGGGTCACTAAAGCTAAATGGTCAGTCATTAAATCGCTATGTTGTGCGTATTCAATATTCACCTCAAAAATCAAATTTCAAGGAAACTGAGAAATGATATTTACCTGTATTAGATTTGAAGTACATGTAGCTACTTTTATTGAATTTTGAATCCCTCTTCATTCTTTCGTACATTCAAGTTTGAACTTGGAATCGATAGTATGCGCAGAATGTTGGAAATGAAAGCGTTCAGTATTATTGGGTAAATTAACGGCTGCTTTGGCCGCGTCGGACAAGTTTGGACCAAGTTTGTGTGTTTGTTTGTTTATCTATTATGATATAATGATAATCCCGCCCTGTGGAATGTTCGTAGATACCTAGACGTTTGCACCAGCTATGTACCTATCTAAATTGTACAAATATTGTATTATGATTACGTATAACCTAAAAGCTAAGAGTCCTATTTCACTTTTTACGTAAATTCATGATTTTTGATGCTGTAAGTTTCAGCAGTAGTCCCATTCTCTTTCAGAAATATTTTGATCCAGGACGTAAAAATTAAAAAACAATGCAAAAAAATTTAATAGGACTCTTAAACACGTGTAAGTCCTGAAAATATATTAGCAACAATTACAAAAACTTCAAAAATTAATTGAAATGACATCATTTCAATAAATTAAATTATGAATTTATCAGTAACTAGCTGACCAGCGCAACTTCGTCGCGTCACATTAGAGAAAGAGAAGGTTACAAAGAGTGAGTCGTAAGCACCTATAATACAATTGTCAAAGAGCATATCACACACATCCTTCCGCATAATGAAAATGCGCGCCCGGTACATGATCATTATTTTGTTGCGGAGTTATTTAAAACGGTATATTTCCCAAGATATGCATTGAAATCAAATTACGTACCCAAGGGCAATTTTGTTAGGGCACGCCACGATAGTGGCGGTAAGTCCCCTCTTTGAGGAGTGGCTGGAGAGGCGCCACGGCGTCCTCACCTTCCGCCTGACGCAGGTCCTCACCGGACACGGATGTTTCGGGAGGTACCTGCACCGAATCGGGCGGGAGGAATCGCCCGGGTGTCTCCACTGCGAGGATCGACCGGAGGACACGGTGGAGCACACGGTGGAAGTCTGCCCTGCGTGGGCGGAGCTCCGCCGTGTCCTCGTGGCGGCGATCGGCGGCGGCGACCTCTCGCGTCCGGCCCTGGTTCAATCCATGGTCCGGAGCGAGACGGAATGGGAAGCCGTCGCCTCCTTCTGCGAAGCAGTCATGCTAGCGAAGGAGGTGGCGGAACGAGAGAGGGAGAGATCCTCACTTCCCGGCCGCCGCGGGAGACGCAACGGGCGTCGGGGGCCACGTGGTGGCTACCGGCCACCGTAGATGCGGGCCTGTGGACGGCTGGCTATGGGCAATAGCTGGCCGTCCGGCCGTCTAACGACGACGACAGGCCGTGTCGACGGCGCGTTCGTGTTCCACGCGCGCCTTATAGAGATGTCAGCAAAAGGAGAGGGGCCCGCAAGGGCCGAAGCCTGCCGGGGTTGCGGGCCTGTTCGAAAGAGATACCGCGGCCCCGGAACGTAAAAGGCGAGGAAGGAACATGGATGGGTTTTAGTCAGTAAGAGTCTGACACTCCCTCCCGCTCCGCCCAGAGTGGGAGAAGTCATTTGATGATTTCCCATCCTAAAAAAAAAAAAAAAAAAGAAAGAGCAATTTTGTTCAAAATTAAATACTTGTGTTTAACAACGTATTTATTTGGATAAGGATAAATTACGATGGTTACTAAAACAACTTTAAGGGCTTCTATTGACAGCTTAACATCTTCATCAGTCATACTCCAGCTAGGTCTGCAGTTCTCATCAAGGTGCATGAAATGAGCCCCGACACGATATAGCTGCTGTAAACTGTTGCGGACCTCTGACAACTGCTTACCATTTCAAATATCAAACTCTACGTCCCTACGCTATGAGGCCGTCTCCTAAAGCTCACCACCTCTATAAAGCTTAGAAACCTTCAAATGCGATATTAATATTGTACAGTGACTTTCGAGGCATCCAATTTTAATAGTACATTGTTATCCCTGGAGGTGAAAGTAATTTAACTAACTTAACTTACTAACTTAAGTAGCGCCAATCCGAGCTCGAGGGACTAAATAAGTCTTTAACCCGAGGTAAACACTGTGCTTTTCATTACAAATACAAGGAAAATAAAAACAAAAACACGAAACCACTCGAAAAAAAAATGAAGATCGGATTGCCACTTTCCCGCCTATTTTGTTGTTTTTTTTCTGTGGCCGGCTATTCAGCCTTTATTTTCACTATCGTCACTGAAAAACTAGTAAATATTTTGCCCAAATCTTTGTTATTTTAAAGAAATATTTGTAGCCAAATTATAACTAAGTTATATAAAAAGAATATATTAAAGTTAAACTCATATAAAATTTGGTAAAAACGTGCAAATATTCTTTTCATTACTCATACGCGGAAAGTAGTTCTAAAGTTGTCTGAGGAGCGGGTTGGAAGTAATACTTTTCAGCCCTAGGGAGAATCGCTTTCAACTGACAGCTGTCAAATTATAAAAAAAAACCTAGTCCTATTTTCACTTTTCTATTGAACCATGTTCCGACTTCTATACAGCCTCTAAATTACAGCGCGATGTAAAATTGAAATAACATAAAATTCAGTATTAATTAAAGAATATAGTTTTCTTAAATGACTTAGTTATAAATATTTCTTTGAAATGACATAGATTTGGGCAAAATATTTACTATTTTACAGAGACGAAAGTGAAAAATAAAGCCTGAATAGCCGGCCACAGAAAAAATTGTACATTGTTTGTCACCCTTTTTTTTTTTTTTTAAGGATGGGAAATCATCAAATGACCCCCCCCCACTCAGGGCGGAGCGGGAGGGAGTGTCAGACTCTTACAGACTAAAAACCATCCATGTTCCTTCCTCGCCTTTTACGTTCCGGGGCCGCGGTATCTCTTTCAAACAGGCCCGCAACCCCGGCAGGCTTCGGCCCTTGCGGGCCCCTCTCCTTTCGCTGACATCTCTTTGAGGCGCGCGTGGAACACGAACGCGCCGTCGACACGGCCTGTCGTCGTCATTAGACGGCCGGACGGCTAGCTAGCCCATGGCCAGCCGTCCACAGGCCCGCATCTACGGTGGCCGGTAGCCACCACGTGGCTCCCGACGCCCGTTGCGTCTCCCGCGGCGGCCGGGACGAGAGGATCTCTCCCTCTCTCGTTCCGCCACCTCCTTCGCTAGCATGACTGCTTCGCAGAAGGAGGCGACGGCTTCCCATTCCGTCTCGCTCCGGACCATGGATTGAACCAGGGCCGGATGCGAGAGGTCGCCGCCGCCGATCGCCGCCATGAGGACACGGCGGAGCTCCGCCCACGCGGGGCAGACTTCCACCGTGTGCTCCACCGTGTCCTCCGGTCGATCCTCGATTGTTTGTTACCCTGGGGGTGAAAGTAACTTATGTAGCCCCGACTGTCCCCGAGACGGGGTTTGGCGCCCAAACGTAGCGCGGGTGCCAATAGTTCGAGGCACTAAATAAGTCTTTAGCCCGAGGTAAACACTATGCTTTTCATTACGAATACAAGGAACATAAAAATAAAAATACGAAACAACTCGAAAAAAGAAATAAGATCGGATTGCCGCTTTCCTGCCTATTTTGTTTTTTTTCTGACGCCAGCTATCCAGCCTTTATTTTTCACTTTCGTCACCGAAAAATTTTAAATATTTTCCCAAATCTATGTTATTTTAAAGAAATATTTGTAACCAAATGTTAACTAAGTTATTTATAAAGAATATATTCTTTAATGAATACAAAATTTTATATTATTTCAAATTTACGTCGCGCTGTAATTTAGAGGCTGCATAGAAGTCGGAACATGGTTCAATAGAAAGGTGAAAATAGAACTAGTTTTTTTTTTAATTTCTAGGGCTGAAAAGTATTTCAACCCGCTCCTCAGGCAACTTCAGACCTACTCTCCGAGTATGAGTAATGAAAAAAAAAAACAAAATAGGCAGGAAAGCGGCAATCCGATCTTAATTTTTTTCGTGTTGTTCATGTTTTTGTTGTATTCGTAATGAAAAGCACAGTGCAGATTTTTTGGTCTCAACAATTTTATTATATGTTAATTTTTGCTATATAATGTACAAGTACCAAATATAAATGAATAATTTATATTACACTGACTGTCAAGACTTAAATTGAGATGCGTTACTGCGGTGGATAAATTTTGTGAGATCAAACAGTGCCGAGCCGAGCCTTGCGTGTAGTAGTCACTGAAAAAGAAACATTAATCTCACAAGTCATTTCCACTTCACCCTATTTTATTCCAAATCAACGTGGCATAAACTCCTAATAACCTCTAACTCCATCCTCAAATTTCAAGTAAAAATGACATACTCAATTTACAAAAATGATATTCTGAACAATATGAAGCTCGTATAGGCAAGCTATTAGCTCCGGGGCATGATCGATGGTCTCAGGCGTGCTCGCATATTGGAGAAGGAAATTGTGTTGCACCGCAGCTGAGCTAGTAAATTGCATTTTAGCTTGGCTTGTAATGAGCTCTTAATTTGTGAGACGTAACAACGTTGCCGCGTTCATGCGTTATTGCATTATCAATGAAATATCCTTATTACACGCTGTAGGTGAATAGATCTAATCGAATGGTAGGTAGCGGAGCGCTAGCTCAATTTTGGACGACAATAGATCCTTATGTAGCTATAGAATCGGTTGAGAGATTTAAAGAGACCAACAGAATCGGTGTTTTCTTGCCACGTTTTTTATTAATTACACAACATAACATAAGCTTAAAATGTCACTTACGGGATGTCTTCCGTGATTGTTCGCGGGTGGATGGAAAAACTTGTGAGGAGCAGACAAATCTGTCTACCCTATTTCTTTGTAAAGAAAGAAAGAAAAATAATGTATTAGCCCGCACAGGACAGACACATCAAAATTATCAGTATTTAAAACTTACTAATAAAAATTAAAGAGATAAAAAAAAATTGAAAGAAACGAAACTCGTCCTGTACAAGGCCTAAAGGCTCCTATCTCAGCATGGTGCTATCTTTTGCTATGCTCACTACTGAAACTCGACACTAAGTCACGGCAAAATACACTCACAGTATCACCAGGTTTTACAGAGTCCTTATTATGTTGTCGGCTGCTACTTTGCTTTATTACACCTGTAGCCCCCAAAGGGTTAGGCAGAAGTGTATTTAATAGCAGGTACACCCACATTTCTCCAGTTAAGTAGGTAAGTTGTATAAGTCCCATGCAAGACCGACCAAGGAGTCAAAATCATTCTTTAAAAACAAAATTATTTCTATTTCCAATTTTTTGTAGGGGTCTACAATCAGGGAACATTCCGAAAATCTGTTCTCATTTAGCTCAACTAGCATGTTCCTTTCCACCAGTTTACTGTAAAAGAGTTTTAACTTAAATTGGAGTAAATACTGGTCATACACGAGAAAACCACTGAGCCTGGAACACGGCCAACAAAATAAATATCAAATAGCTGTCGACTTCTCTCTAAACTGAAGGTCAAGCTATCAATTGTACACGTGCGAACATAAAGGGACAATGACAATAAATTTTCTTACCAGCACGCGTTTGATAGTAAACAGATGGATACAGAAGGTAAACTGGGGTATTCAGTCTGAAGTCCAAATGATTTGAAAAGAGTAACCATGGAGTTCCTTGCCGGTTCTTCTCCATGGAATCGACCAACGCGAATCGTGCACCTTTTTCGACGTTTTATAAGTGCCCAACCAGGCCTATGTGAAATAAAATATTTTGATTTTTGAAGTGTCCTGCGGTCCATTCATTTCGGGCCGTTGAGGCCCGAAATGAATGGACCGCTGGCCGTCTGACCGTATAAATATTGTTTGAACGGCTCCGTCATAGAAATATGTTTACAGAAAACACTAAAACAAAACACTACAAACAAACTACCCAGTTTTCACTGTTCTTTTTTTTCGAAATGGCATCTCGCAGTTCAACCTTGGTTGGTTGTCGTCTGCTTAACTGGACGATCCTGTGGATGCCTTGAGTGTAAGGTCCATGTTCACCGAAAAGATAACAGTCTGATTATCTAAAAACAGCTGTCACTGTGACGGCATGTTCCCATACAAAAGTGTATTTTAAACAGCTGCTTTTAGATAATCAGAGCGTCATCTTTTTGGTGAATATGGACCTAAGGCCTCCAGCCAGGGCATTCTCACTGCTCTACATATTTATACCCAAATCATTGTTTTGTGGAATCCCTTTTCTTTGTTGGATGTAATTAAATAGTGCTCTAGTTAGCAGTAGTCTCATTGATCAAGTTGTCGCAAGCAATTTGCTAAAGTGCTGACCATGAAGTCCTGGGTTCGAATCTCAGGTGGCACAGTGTTATTGCCCTAACTATAGGGTTTGTCTGTCAATAATTGCGCAGTAGCGGCTGTCTGGATTTGCTTGCAATCAAAATGTGAATGACTGCTGATATGCATTCAGAGAGAGAGCGAGACACACACACATACATATTACAGAAAGTTGTAACTCTTCTTTACCCTTTTGAGAAAATCAGAGGTAATTTTATGTCATTAAGATTCAAAATACCTTTGTGCGGAACGGTTAGGTATTTGCACTCTCTTGGCACATGTAGATATTTCTTTTTCAAAGTACTCCTTCTACAATCTTCAACAACATTGAGAAAACTTGCTTGTTATGATTTTAGCCCCACGATTATTATTTCCCCTTTATGTTATACCCCGGAGTAAAATGTCTCATGTCGTAAACTGACATTTACGCTTATTATGACGAACTAGAGTTTTGTGCTCGTGCAGGCAGTTATTTATTTTTATCTTTATACTTGAGTTGTGTCCCGGTTTTATGTTTATATGTGTACAGGTAACTAGAGTATATAAGACATATAGAATCAAGTACTTTGCCCTTATCTGCAAACACCGAATAGATAAAAGAGGTCCTCACTTCTTTTGTAAACCTTTTTTATCCATTTATTGTGCAGCCTAATGAGTCCAGGGGCCCAATCCTGCTATTTTAATAAATTCGTCACTCCAACACGATACCATTCCCATCCCACTGACATTTTCTTAAAGTTCGTAATCTGCTAAATTCACAATGGTCGATCATTGGTCGACCAAAAGGTCTCGTAATAAAGTTGTGTTTTGTGACATTGTCCTATTACATTTAATTTTCATCTTTGTTTCGACAATTCAAAAGTGCCTGTTATTGGCCTACTTGAAATAAATGCTATGATTTTGATTTTGTTAGTATTATAAAGCCGTTAGTACAAATAGTTTTCGAAATCTACTACTAAATGCGAACATTTATTCATGGCAGATCTCATTTATAATATATTTTTACACATTTGCCAATATGTAGGTACGAGATTACCATTCTATGACATTTCTTTCAATGGAGTGTCAGTGGTTGACCATTGGTAAGTCATAATGACGCCATTATATTAGTAGATTAACAAACTTGACCATTATGAAATCAATGATAGACTATTATAACACTATTGTAATAGCAGACTTGGGGCCCAGGAAGTTCGTTCCGGGGAAAAACGGTACTGTCTTATGCCGAAGAATGCTGTTCCTTTGAATAAATGTCTTCTGTTTTGATTTGGACCTTCCTAGTATACAATTTGGGTGCACAGTATGCCTTACAATGGACTCAGAGATCAAAAATGAGAATTTAGATGAGTAATTATGGTTTAGATATGGGCACAAAGCCCGAGAAAGTTTGATAATTTCTCTAGGGACTGCTCAAAATAAATATCACATTTTTTCTTGTATTAGAGTGTTAGACTCTTCCGCTGCAATTACATTCCACAGACATTATGATCCTTGCTGATATTATTATGCTGGGCTCATACAATTTTCTATTTACCACATAACAAGACATAAAATAGGGAGATGACAGAAGTTTCAGTTTATGTGTGTTTTGCGCTCTGCCATAGTTTTACGTTCTGATATAAAACTGTGAAGACCACCAATGTTCGCGGTTCGTTATCTAGAGGAAAGTGCCTGGGTAATAAATAGCCCTAGCGAAGAAAACACAATCATGGGATAGAAGCTCATATTATTTAGAAGAATATGGATGAGGTAGGTTGCGGAGCTCGTGGTTAATCAATATCAGCCGCTCGGGCCAATCTTTAGGTTAAGCCGTGCTTGCCTAGGGTGGGCTGTGGATGGGTTACCACCCTTACATGCTGAGTTTCCTCCTTGCCTCGGAAAGCACGTTAAGCTGTTGGTCCCGGCTGTCATACGTCCATCTTTGACAGTCGTTACAGGTAGTCAGTGGCCCAAAAAGTCTGGCAACCAGTCTTACCGAGTGGTATCGTATTACCCAGTATTAACTGGGTTGTGGAGGTCAGACAGGCAGTCGCTCCATGTAAAATACTGGTATTTAGCTGCATTCGGTTAGACTGGAAGCCGACCCCAACATAGTTGGGAAAATGCTATGCAGCTGATTATGGATTAGGTAGGCACTTGACATTATTTAGAAAAACCTGACAGTCGCTGAAAAATGTATATAATACCACCACGTCACTAATTTTTAACCGACTTCCAAAAGGAGGAGGTTCTCAATTTGTCGGAACCTTCTTTTTTTTTTTTTATATATGTTCCTCGATTACTCGAAGATGGCTGGACCGATTTAGATTGTTTTTATTTTGTTTGAATGGGTATACTACTAGATTATGGGACCGTCTGTGGGTGGTCTCTTCAAGTCAGGATCTGATGATGGAATCCTGGAGAAATAGCTCTTAAAATTTTATAGGCTCACATGAAGCGATTTGGGTGGTTTTCGCAAAAGTACTTTCTCGAAGTGGTTCCACTTCAATTTGGTAAAGATCTGATGAAGAACGTCGGAGATAGGGAACGGAACTCCTCAATAAATGATAGCAAATGGACTGTGATTGCTGAAATCTCATGTCTGTCTGTTGTTTACACCAGTTCATAACATAACACCACGCCAGTACGCTGTGAAGAACGCATGACGCTGTGAAAAACGAACCACTAAAAAGTGCCAAATAAAAACTTATTTGCAAAATATAAAAGCGACTTCTAAAAAAAAAACACAAAAAGTGAGTCAAAAAGTTGTTTTGACTCACCGTTGGTTTGGTAATATTTTAGTCCCTTACTCCAATATTATTATTATTATGTGCTCTTCCAATATCTATCAGGTCTTGTAATTCGCTACCAATGTTCTTTTCAGGGAATTTGGCTCTAATAATAAATTGTCGGAACCAATTCATTTCCCCGTAGTTCTGGACGCCGCCGCCGCGCATCTCTTCCCTCTCCCTTTAACGACTATGCACTAGATGCATAGGAGAGGGAAAGCAATAACGATATCCCGCCGTTTACGCGCCTCCGACGCGGGAGTTAGTCGACGCATAGCCACGCCCGAAGGCACACGGAACTTGACGAACCGCCGCGCGCCGAGACGCGCCCGCGCTCCAAGCTCTAACCGGCACGCGTGTTTTCTTATATCGGTTATTTTAATAACAGTTCCCGTGATACTTTAGAATAGTTTTTAGTTTAGTGCCTTTACTCCTATTTACCGTAATTATACAACATCAAGTACCTAACACAAGTGTTTGATTTCCGAATTACTTTAATCCTATATGAACACAGTTACGAAAAAATCAATTTTTATACAAAAAAAAAAACGTATTAGAAACGTAATTTTTTAATGTATTAGGTAAATCCTTACTTTTATAAGAGTAACTTTCTTCAGGATTTTTCTTCGTTTCACTTTTCAAATAAATTGTTAGCAGCCAACTGTTTACCGCATTTCAATTCTCATAGAAAAAGATATTCTACTTTTGACGCAAAAAAGTTCAGGGTAGTAAAACTTGGTAGACTTTAAAATTCATAACCGAACTTCGAAGCCGAAAGTCCTATAAAATCAACATCTTTTAAAATACTTTTACGTGTACTAAAACCTTCGAGGCTCGTTTCTCACTGGCACCTTACCCTCTGGCCACGAACTACACGACCAAGGGACACGCGAGTTGCCATGTTGGCACTGCGGGCCGCCATGCGTCGCCTCTTCGTAACAGTTCGTTCAATTTCGGCGCTTGAAACCATCTGCTTCGGCCGATATCGAAGCGGATAGTAAGTAGTGGATTCTTTTGCTGAAAGTGTCTTAAGTCGAAGGTTCGGTCGGACACTAGAACATTCTATGGTTATTCTACACAAATCTGTCTGAACCATAGTGATCTTTATTCGTCATTTAAAGTTTGCCTTTTGGGTCCTGCTATCAGATTCAAAATAACTGTGAAAGACCTGTTAAGCATGCCATCACCGCGATTACGCGACTTGGATCTCCCGCGAAAGAAACAAGCGACGCGCGCTCGTGTCATTGAAACAACAGCGCTTGACGCAAGTTGCATCGACTAAAGTCGTGAACAGGAATTTAAGTTAAAACCTTCATAGCTCGTTCCTCGTTGGCGCCCTACGCAGTCGAGTGTGGTATCGAAAACATGGAGTGTGGTATATAATCGTTTGCTGTGATGAGGGGCGGCCGGGTGACGCTTTTTGTGAGCCGCCACTGTGACGGAATAAAACGGAATTGGTACTTGAAGGGCCAGTATACTAACTGAAACGAAACCATGCATTTTCATTTGTTTCAATGATGTTTGAGTATATCAGCAATTTATTTGTCTTAAAAATAAACAGCTTGTAAGTTTACTAGTGCAGAGCAAAATCTAAAAGTATTGGTCAATGTGGTTTATGTCCGGTTCACATTATTCCAGTCCAGCAATCCAGTGAGTTAATAAAGCCCGCTTGTCAACTGGACCATATCGTCTACCTTCATTATTCCAGTCATAATTAACGAATTACAACAATGTTTATCTACAAAAAAACAACAATGCATATTCACTGTTCAACGTTCAATCCAGTACTGAAATGGCCGTTTACACTATACACGATTCAAGTTGCGCTAAAATGGGTGCACTGGATTAAAAGTAGACCACCAATCCAGCTACTAAACTGGAATGGGAATGGATGGAATCCAGTGCTGAATTAGATTACCGGACTGGAATGATACTGAAACAATGTGAACCGGGCATTACTGTGTGTTCACGTCATCGTCGCCGTGTTCATCTTACAGGAGCTAAACGCGAGTTTTATAATGCCTGTGAGTATAATGATTCACTGCAATTAATAAAACCAGAAAAATATATGATATTCTTCAGGATATATGGTAGTACGGTAGTGTTTTGAAAACTAATACCTGTAATTAACTATCGATTAAAAAATCCCGAACATATCTCTTAAAAATTTCTTTTAACGAGTGAAAATTATACTAAAATACATCATTCTGATTTGTTGCCAAATAATTCTACAAGCAGCAACATCTTTTAGTCATATCAATAGATTTTTCGTAAATCGATCGAAACCACTCATTTCGTACAATTCGGCCCGCAATAACTGACGTAACAACCACTTTGTAAGCAAGCTGATTAGAACTTTATTCTAACAGTAATTTAAACGAAGTTTGAACCACCACAAATAGAGTTGCTAATTTAGCTCATGTAGTTCCCTTACGTAGAAGCTTCCATCTTAATTTTCTGGCTTGAATATCTCAAAAATACAGCAGGCGTTGAACGCAACCAGGTTTTTGCGTATGTACGTAGACTAGTGTGTACACCCCCCCCTTTCCACAGCCCCTCATGAATGTGTCATTTCACACCGAGCGCCCGCGTCTATCAAGGACATTCTTCACTTTTTCTGAACCATAATAAGCGTGCCCTGCGTCTAGGGTTACCATTTTGAAAATTGAATTGGTACTAATACTGTTAGCTTTGACTTCTAATAGTTTCGATCTAGGCCTAATGTGTACCACCGTTCGTTGGTTTTGTCCAGCTAATCCCGCCATATTTTACGAGGTATGCGCGACGCCTTCTTATCCTCATTTATAAAAAAAATTGACAGTTCAGAAAAAAATTGCCTGAAATTAAATCTTGTTTAATCTCATAATTTTATTAAACCATTTTACTTTTTAAAGTAAATCTCCTAAAGCTGGAAATTCTAGACAAATGACCTAAAAGTCTGAAATTGACTGGAAAAATCGGAAAGTGTGGTAACCCTGCCTGCGTGGTGTTAAGAGCCGTGAGATTCTGATGACGTCACGGTGGTTGGCTTTTATAATGCGTACAAAGAGGTTGGGTAACGTTCTATTATATGACGTACAAGGCAGAAAATGTACATAATTACATAGGTACATGACAAGGGAAAAGTCGAGATAGTATGTTCAAAAAAAAAAGATTTGTTTTTGCCAGTAGAACTATACAGGATGTATATATAACCTTATCACGAAGCCGTCAACCAAGCATTCTGTACATCAAAATAAATAACTTTACGCAAAAATTATTGCTGAGAAACGACTTTTTTTTTGGGGTGAAAAATAATGGTTTGTGTTAAAACTCATTGTGCTGATGAATGGATTGGATAGTACGGGTGTCGTAGAGGTGTTAAAAGTAAAAAAGTTACAGTAACAAATGTATTTAAAAAAAACTTGTCAAAAAGTTCGAACTTGGACTCCGAATATCTCCGTAACTGGAAGGTTCCCAGATAACGTGTAGAACAAAATCAATATCGCAATAACAGGGAGAGCAAGTCCCTTTTGGATTCGTGAAGGTATTTTACACCTTCATTCACGCCGTGTGTGGAACTTGCTGTTACTGAACTTAAAAAAAGCGGCCAAGTGCGAGTCGGACTCGCCTATGAAGGGGTCCATAACACGAGTAACATAGTATAAAAGTTCTTGCAGTTCGTTGCAAAAGAAAGGTAAATTGCGGTTTACGATTTATGACGTATTAAAAAAAAAACTACTTACTAGATCTCGTTCAAACCAATTTTTGGTGGTAGTTTACCGGGTAATATAGGTATATTACCCGGTAATACCGGTATTCCCCTGTAACTTCTAAAATAAGGTTATTTTAGAAGTTACAGGGGGGGGGACGACACACATTTTACCACTTTGGAAGTGTCTCTCGCGCAAACTATTCAGTTTAGATAGATACCCCACACGTACGGTATTTTACGTTGTAACCATTTTAGCTGTAGACAAGACATTTGGAAAGTTTCCACATAGTTTTTTTACATCGAACACTGATTATTCGGATTCCTTCTCGGAGTGGTTCCACTTAAATTTGGGAAAGATCTGATGAAAAACTTCGGAGATAGGCAACGGAACTCCTCAATAAATGATAGCAAATGGACTTGGATTGCTGAAATCGCATGTCTGTTTGTCGTTTACACCAGTTCATAACATAACATCACGCCGGTACGCTGTGAAGGGGTAAGAGAGTCGGTGACAAAAAAACTATGTAAGTAAATGAATGAAACATCAAACACTGACTTCTGAAGCTAAAGTTATTTTACACTTTTTTTGTTTTTTGTATAGATTTTTTTTTTTGCAAAAAACGTTTTTCATACAGTAATATTACCAAATTAATTAAAAGAGGCAAATATTTGTTAGTAACTTGCGACTTTGATAACTTTCTGGATGTGCGCTCTTAAATTTTTCCAAGACAAAAAAAAAATTTTTTTTTCAACTTTTTTTTGTCACGATTATTGCTTAGTTGGTTAAATACCCCGCAAAAGTAATAAAAGTAATCGTGATAGACAAATAATTTAAATTCCGTGGATAATACACTCCATCACAAGTTCGGTTGGCAACATAATAATTCCAAAAACATGAATTGGTATAAAATGAAATATTACGTTGTGGCGAATCCCTGAGCCTAATGGACAGACCTTTTTGTGGCCATTAAAACTGTTACCGATATTTAAAAATAACCGAAAAATTGGTCAAAAAATGCAGTACATAACATGGAGCGACTGATCTCCCAAATCCAGTTAGTATTGAGTAGGTAATAGTAAAGATCTCGGTCTCGGACTCGGTTTGTAATGGCTGGTCACCCATCCCCGGATCAACCTAAGCAAGTGCAGCTTAACCCGGAGACCGACCGGAGCGGCTGTTGCAACGAGCTCCTTCCCTATGTGCGTACGTACGTAGTTAACTACTCGCTTATCTCATAGCCTCGCCCAAAACGTTTTATTCGTGTCACGTACCGTCCCTCTCATATTTTTATTGTCCGCAACAGCTTAAGAAAATGCCCCTCACTGAAAAACAAGGGCTTTTAATGGTTTTCTGTGAAAACAATATGAATTATTGAATAACTCGTGTTTTTTCCATTGTGATGGAATTGTTGAGAAACCTTTTATGTAAAGTTATATGGAACTGTAAGTATCTTACTGTGGGGTAAATAGGTCACTTCAAGTCACTTGTATTGAAAGGAAAAGAATTCACTACCATGTTGATGATTGAGGAACATGACTCCAGATTTCCTCCAGATATTTTTAGCTTTTTGGAATTTCAAACGGACACCCGGCAGAGGACTGATAGTATGGTTTTAAAGAACATTGATGCATGTCATGATCCCTGGGGAGAAAACCTGGAGAGGTATAAATTCTATTTTACTCAATCATTTCCCGAAATATTATTATAGAATGACTTCGCTTACAAATGATAAATGATGTTCATTTTGTAAGTAGGTTTTCACAAACACTTTTACATGTCATTTTTTTAAACTAGATGGGGCCGATGTTTCGTACCTGACTACTCTGAGAAGAAACAGCCGAAACAAACTCAGAGGTCATAGTCTCTTTTGAAGTCCAGACATAATCTTAGTCAATTTACATGAGAATCATGGAGATATTAGTGTCTGAGATGTTCTTTTCAAGAAAGAACCACACGGATTTGAGTGAACCTATCCAGTAAGTGCAAGCATTTGTCAGTTATCGTGTAACTCGTCTTATAACACAAGGAACTCAACGAAACGACGAACGATGCCAAAGAAAGGACATTTGGGTAGGTCGTCTATAGAACTCAAACTGCCAGACAGTTGAGGAGTGTAAAAAAAAATTGTGACCGACATGGTCCTGACATTCACACAAACAAAATAAAATAAATAATAATTGACAAAATGAATGTCAATAAAAATACGATAAGTCAAATACACACAATAAAAATAAACTAAGAATGTAAAAAATAATAAAATACTGAACTAAGTATTCATGTCAAGTTATAAAATGTCCAAAGTAACAAGTAAATATTCATGTCAAAAACACAAACACACAAAATAATAAACAATACAGTAAAAAAAATATTCATTAATGTCAAATCATTCAATGTCACAGTGTATAAAAGAAAGGAATCAATAATAAACAAGCGAAGTCCGAAATTTCGAAATGCGCAGAGCAAATTTCATTGGAGCAGCTTAATCCCAAGCCTTTTTATCTTCGAGGTAGTGATTATTAACATGATAGTAGGCTTTCAGGCATAGCTAATAAAATTATAATAGATGTTTATTGATACTGACATTATGAAAATGAATGCTTCGGAAATATGAACATTAGAAACACAGTAGTTAACAATTGGGATTTTCATGATGAAAAATGTTAGGAAAAACCTTTTTGGACTTCCAATAAATCGGAGTTGAAAATTTAGGTGAACTATGGCGCACCCCAAATTTTTCCCTATGCAAGTACCTAAAATGACACAAATTAATATAGTAGGTTGGGCAAATGGTCCGGAAACTATAAAAAAAAACAAACAACTTTAATATTTTTGAAACCTCAAAACAAAAGAAAGAAAGAAAGAAAGAAAAGAAAGAAAATTGTGTTTATTTGGCATTAAAATACCTATAACATTTTACATAATACATAAACAAACAGCAGTATAATGCCAAAAGGGCCTCAGCTCAGCATAATGTCAGATGGCAACACAAGGTGTGCCACCTGACGCTGATTTTCAGCTGCAGCCCACGAGTGCCATACGCTCGACAACATAAACAAACACATAATAAGGTCTAAAATTTTTGCACATAATATTATATGAATTAACAGTATACTAACCTATCACTATCGGACTATAAACCAAGCATTCTGTACATCAAACTAAGTAACTTTATGCAAAAAAAATTGCTAGGAAACGACTATTTTTTTAATGGGGTAAAAAATCACGTTTTGTTGTAGAACTCAATATAACGCGCTTGAAATATTGTGCTGATGGATGGATTAAATAGTACGGGTGGTAGAGGTCTTTAAAGTAAAAATCTTACAAAAAAAAACCTGTATTTAAAAAAAAATACTTCGAAAAGAACTTTGGCCCCCAATATCTCCGGAACTAGAAGGTTCCCAGGTGAGGAACAAAAACTGATCGCAATAACGGGTAAAACAAGTGCCTTTTGGCTTCGTTAAAAGGTGCTTTACACCCTTTAGACCAAAGGCCCTTATTATATACCTACGCGTGAAGTTAACTTATGTGTTGTTCTATGTGCCCTTTTTTTCTTTTAACTCAAAGAATACTAATTCTCATCATCATCATCATTATCCTATAATGTTCCCACAGCTGGGACAGGCCTCCTCTCTATGAGAGGGAATGGGTTATAATCCACCACGCGGGCCCAATGCGGATTGGCAGATGTCACATGTTTTTCTTCACCGTTTTTAGAGCAGTGGCGATGAAATAAGTTTCACAAAGTAATGCGCCTGCCTGGGTTCAGCCCACGATTACTGCTCGTAAGTCGAGGCCGCCACCACTAGGCCACCGCTGCTCTCTAATACTAATGTGACACATTCAAAGTATCTTTTATTAGACATGCAGTGTAAGTCGCTTCGTGCACTGAAACCTCGTGGCAATTTAAAAGTGCAATAACTTGCATACTCAAGCGGTCAACGCTACAATTTGCTGCAAGCGCTGGATTGCTATTAAACGTTCTTGTGGCTGGCGTGAACAAACCAGGATTTTTGGGTTGACCTGCGCGTTTGAATGGCGAAGGTGAATAAAACAAAAGAAGATCTAGGAGTGTCAAAGTTTAATGCAACAAATAAAGATCAAGGAGTTTGGAGGTTCTTAAAAACCAGTGCATTCAAGTTGGAGTTTTGAAGGCCTAGAAACAATAGAAGATCGAGATTTCACAGTGTTCTATAATCATGTTTTCAACAATTAAAATTTAACTGTTTTCGACTCGACTTGCTCTAGAGATTTTTGTAAAGATGACTACCAAGAAGGTTTACTTCTACTTTATAACTGCCGCCAAATATGTATTGGTGTCGCTAAGACGTTTTCTTTTTGAGTATTTAAAAAAAAACATTGTTTCCAAGAACTCTGTGGCGTTGAACTGACAACGTTACTAGGTGCCAAACCCAAAATGCTTGGAAAAAATACAATGCGTCACGTCACATACGCTCGTTGACTGACACTTTTGTTGGTTTAATTAAGCTTCTGAATATAAATTACCTACATCCTAGTGAAATGATGTGACGTTCCGTTCCTTGCAGTAACTTACCAAGTTCAGCGCCATCTACTTAGTGACTAGGGAAAAGTTTAAAAAGAAAATCCCTCAACATCTATTTAGTGTTTCGAGTCGGGAATACATCCCCATCGCCGCTTCCTCGGGAATTGCTGTCTTCTGACCAACAGTTATAAGTCACAAAAAGTCAGCAAATAGACATGGTATGAAAGATCTAGTTTTAACGATTAAAGCGAGGAATCCAACGATATTTACGTAGACTGTAAAATAAAACTGCAGTGCACGTATTACGAAAGTAGAACTCCCAAATAAATTCTACCATTTCTAAGCCATAAATATTAGAGGCCATATATTTTAAATAAAAACCTGGACCGGCGAACTTTACCAGGACTACGCTCTAAAATATTATAGCGTGCTTAATCCTAGCCTGCATCTGCGATTTTCAACTAAGCCCATTAAAGAGGAAACAAACTTACACTTGCAGTTGAAACACCCTTACGCTTCACCAGTAAGGTTGCTTTTTGCGAACGCATAGATTTTTAAGCAAAATTACTTTTGCGGTTTACAGTGACTTTACACCCTTGTGTTAAGGGTGGATTTTGGAGGTTTGTGTGGTTAGTAAGTGTGCCTTAACTTGTTGCATACGAGTCTGGTTCCACCAGTTTTATATTTACTGGGACATGCATGGCTGGTTGTATGTGGATTTGTTAAGGCGTAATTTAATTATTACTAAAGAAAAACTCCCGTTTACCTCGTGAATTCTTGAACTCGTGAATCGGAGGCGTTAATTTATTATTTTCCTAGAAATAAAATTAAGTTTCTGAATTACAATGCAAAACAAAATTGTAATCGTAAATCCATTGGAACTAGATTCGGTTAAATAATTGTTAAAACCATCGCTTTCAAGAATCTTTCAAAACAAATACTTTGTAGAAGTAAAATATAAAAATTGAAAGATCCATTTTCGAAATGGATATTAAAAGGGCATTTATTCCTTTGTTAAAACCAGTCTGGTAGTTTTTAATATGAAAAGTAACGCTAAAATGTTGTATATTTCATGAATTTTATTTTACGAGTGTTTTTAGTTTTGAAGGAAACATTCATGGATGGGTTTGGATGAGACGGACATAATTTTACTCATTTTATAATAGGAGGAAGATTCGGGAATTGCGCCTACAGAATATTTAATATTATATCTTTCCGCTGAAGTGATGAGCATGCAGTGTACATCTATACCTGTACAGTAAAGGACTTTTAATGATGAGCCACTAGCCACTATTCGTATTGAAAGTGGCTTACCAATTAAAGTCCTCGACTCTACCTGTGTCTTGTACGTACTTGTCGCAGTCGCACCCAGTGACTCCCGCGGCCTTAAGGAGGTCATACGTTCACGTTGTTGGTTGTCCACTGACATGTTGATTATCTTGGTTTTCTAGAGAATCTGTTCGTTTCTGATTCGCTACCTTCTAAACACTCCAAGTACTCAAAGCATAGCCGTTGCATTTGCATGAACAGCTATTTTTCAAGTTTGCGGACATTTCGGAGAATCGGATCAGTGGTAATAACTTTCAATCTTGAGATGGAGCGATATTGTAAAAGTTCTATAGAGTGTTCTCTCGATATCACGAGAAATTCTACGGAAGCAATTCGAAATAAAACCGTAAGATTTGTATCATTGATCGTTAGAATTGGTTCTTTTGTAGGCACCAAAAATTGTTGTTGTGATATTTCTTCCACACTAATGAAGAAAGATTTGTTTGTTTGCTACGGTTTAACTCAAGAACTTCAGAACCGATTTAAAAAATTGTGTCACCACCAGAAAGCTACGTCTTTACCAAGTAATGGGCTATACATTATATTGATATCATGCAAAATAGCTGAGCTATCATCATTTGAACGCGGAAGAAGTCGCGGCCGAAGTGCTTGTAGTAAATAAACTCAAAGATTGGTTTCCAGGTTGGGTAGAGGTACTGGGACTTTCTATCAGGAATTTCTCTTTGGGTTATTTGGGTTTACACCGTGGGTATTCGTACACCTGCGTCCAACATTTCCGGGATTCCGTACCTGACCATATTACTTAAAAATAAAATGTAGTAAATTAACGCACACCAATTACTTAAAAACAACAACAGAGTCCCAACTGTAGAATATAAATTCAAGAGGGATATCTTCGCGTCGTCGTAAAAACTCGAAACTAGTGAGTCGCAGTGGGAAAACTCCAACTATTTCCGATAACTGCTGGTATCCTAGCCGCGGGGTGTAAATAATGAAGCATGGCCGCCGAGGGGCACAATTAATATTGACTGGTGGGCCCCTAGAGAGTTGCGCTGCGTATCGTCTTTCTGTGTGCTATGTTATGGCAGATAAAATGTGTGGATGATACTCGTACTTGTAGTTTAACGGGGCTATGTAATTGGACGTAGTTAAGCAAAAATGTTCCAGTCCACAACCAAACTAATGTTAAATATCGCAACAAAACGTACCTACGTACGTTAGAAAAGGTTGATATAAATTATAATCCTTTGTTTTTTGCTTGGATCTTTTTTACTGATTGATAGTATCGATATTTATTCACTTAAGTCATTTATGGCCGTGTTGTATATTGGACCCTATAGCTAACCGTCCAACTATGGATCATTCGTTTAGTAATTCCGTACTTTTTCTTAAAAAAAGAGGTATACAAAAAGGCTTTGCCTAAACCCAACACTTACTTTTCAGTTACCTATTATAACATAAACTAGCTAACAACCTCACTGCGACATGAGAAACGTGTGCAATATAAATTGACATCTTGACACTCAATTTACTGCAAGTGCAACCGGAGCGTCGCCAGTTAAGCATGGCTCGTATCGCTCGTATTATAGAGATCTTGTTCTGAGATGCGTCAATCATATGTTTACTTAATGTACCTAATAGTATCTTTGTGCCGCTGTTTCGTCCGCGTTGACGGACGTCGGAAACTAAGCAACTGGAGTTTATGGCCGGAATTAAAACGCTCTGACCCATTGTCTATTCGTGCATTTACTTTCATCCAAATCCGTTTAGCTGTTATAGAAAAGGTAATATACAGGGTTATTTTTTGTTTACACTAAACCCGAAAAGGGGTCATTGTACTCATCATTTTGAAGAACTTTTTCTATGGGACGAACCTTGAAATCGCGAAAAAAATATCAACTGTTCCCTACATTTTGACGAGTTATGCGAACATAAATGTAGGGAACAGCTGATTTTTTTTTCGCGATTTAGTAGAAACAAAAAATAATGTTGTATACAAATATTACATACTTTTATGTAGAAAGGTCTTTCGCATTTGTATGGTTGTAGTTGTATCCTACTCAAATAGGTAGAAACTGATCTTCTCTTTGCATGATAGCAGTTGAATGAGAATAGCTAAGGATTGAGCTCGGTAGCATGCAACTAGAGGTGTGGTTACATCTAGTTATGGTCGGCTTATAGACAGATCCCCAGGCACAAGTGCAGCTATTGTAATCATGAGATAGATTCCCACAGAAAACTGTTTTTTAACCGACTTAGGTTCTAAATTCGTCGGAACCTTTTTTTATGTATGTCCCGCGATTTCTCAAAGATGGGTGGACCAATTTGGAGAAATAGAGAGAACTATTAAAATTTTATAGCCACACATGAAGCGATTTGGGTAGTTTTCGGAAGAGTACTTTCTCGGAGTAGTCACATCAATTTAGCGAAGATTTAATGTAGAACTTCGTAGATAGGCAACGAAACTCCTCAATAAATGATAGTAAATGGACTGGGATTGCTGAAATCTCATGTCTGTCTATTGACAACAGTTCATAACATAACACCACGCCAGTACGCTTTGAAGGGGTAAGCGCATGTGAACCACTAAAAAGTGAAAAATAAAAACTTTTTTGCAAACAATAAAACCGACTTCTTAAAACACATAAAAGTGATAGAAAATTCTATAGAAAATTCTCAGTAACCACATGGACTTTTAAATTCGATTTATAACACAAGGTTTGTCCATTGTAATTAATCCTGACAACCGCATCATAAGAAAACGACAAGAATTTACAACATAGCTAGATCTATCTTCTTTTTCTTAGCTGGGACAAAGTACTATATTATCTGTGGCTGGGGCCACGAGCCCATCGTTTGTGGGGCCACTCTAGATTTAAACTCCAGAGCATAGTTATCTATGAATCTCTACCTGAACAGGTTTTTCTTGAGATTTAAAAACAGAAAACATTCGTTTCGCACTCGTATTAATCACATTTGTGGGTGAGCTGAATTTTTGTTTCAAAAATCGTTCTTATTTACGTTACGTTTAGGTATATCGTGCCCCGGCTATAATTAGTGAGGGTACGGATAGGGCTTTTAGCTTAGGTATAGCAAGTCCTCGACGCAAAGTTGCACTAGTGGCGTCGCGTCTCGTAGCGTCGTGTCTAATTAGCCGCACTTGGCGCCTCATCAGCGGCTTCACACAGCCACAATAGACGTGTAAGTACTGATATACCTACAGTACTTCAACTAGGAACAAAATGTACTTACTGGTTGCTCCGTTCTCATGTTTTTTAGCTTCTTAGTATTCCTATCTCAATCGCTAGAATACCAAGATCGAGGGAAAGCCAACCTGTTTTCACTAACAGTAAGCGATGCCTAAATCAAAGACTAAATATGTTTGCACACTTAGTTAGGGTTCGTGGTGGTCCGCGCTCTTATTTAAATTAATTGATATTGATGCTTTGTTTGAAATCTTAAAAAAACTACGATCGTGCTCCATCATTGGACCGTAGGCCGTACCTCCGAGTACCTCCGAGTACCTTCTGTGGAGTATGTCGCACAATGTACACGTGCTATACGCTTACCTTGGGTTAATTGAAGCGGGTGAACTGCTGTCAATTAGTTCGATAAAAGGTTTACTGTGCTCTACTGGAATTGTTTTATTATTTGAAAGTATTTAGATGGTCGATGGGGTTGATTTGTTGTGGATTGGCAGGCCTCCCACACTTCTTGGTGGACTGATAACTTGGAGAATCAGCTGCATGTGAAATGCATAGGACCGAACGACGTGTCGGGGTGCAAGAAGGCATATGTGGGTGATTTGGTAATGATAGTGAAAACGCATTACATTGATAACTTCAAAATTGTCGCCTTTGCTGTTGTTGATTAAAATATATAGGAAACAATCGATTTCAATGCATTTTGTATTTTAATCCGTCTACGGCGAATTCAAAAGAAAGTGTTGTGATTTTAGCAGTCTATGTATGGATTTTTGTGTTTACATAATGTTCCTCCATAGCGCCTAAACTATTTATCTGATTATGATGAATAAGGTGTAAATCGATTTGTTATTATGGCATGGGAAACATAGGCTAAATTTTAATCGACTTCAACTAAAGGAAGAGTCGATTTTACCTACAAGGTAAAATGGACTCTACCTTTAGTTACTACTAACTATGAATTTAATTAGAGCGTGATTTTTCAGTCGTAGATATCTACTTAATTACCACGTAAATTCTTGTTACAACTATGTGCAACACGATTGAAATAAAATTTTGTTAGTATAAGATATCGGTTCATCAAAATTCTGAAAAAAAAAACACTTAACAAAATCAACAACAATTTTAAGTTTAATTTGTTAAGATTAATACCAGAGACTATACAGCGAACGGAGTAATTCTCAACATAGTCTTGTAATATTCTCACAGAATACCAGGAATATCACTTCAACGGCTTCAATTTTCTGCAAGCTAAGTTATATTGTCAAGTTAGATCCTTGAGAACAAAGGATGAGAACATCGTGTTCTTCACGGAAGATTAATGTATCGGTGAAAGTTCCTACTATAACGTCGATAATATTCGCTTTTGTGGTTTGGTAAACTGTTACTTGTTGGCAGGAGGTGAGTCCAGTACTGGGGTCTAAAATGGCCGCTTTATCATAATATGAATCACGTTACAATTTTAAATTCTTAAAATGGACTTTGTATTCATTAAAAATAAGGTCCATTTGAAGAATTTAAAATTTTAACGTGATTCATATTATGATTCTGCTAAAACGGCCATTTTAGGCCCTATGGTCTCGTCAAGTAAAAATAACGCTGAGGCAGGGCGGGATATGTTTTCGCACGGTATACCAGTCGCGTACCAAAATAAATAGGGCTATTGTTTATAAAATAAATGTAATTGTTTTTTAATTGTTACTTTATTCTTTGGAATAGACTGGAAGGAAAAAAACAGATAATGTTTACTTGAGCGGTCAGCGTTTTTTTTATGTGACGGGCCCTATGTCTTACTATCAACGTGAGTATGCAACATTAGTTTTAAGGATATAATATGCGAAACTTAACGCGTGTCTGCAAAGAATCTATCTTACAACATTTCAAAACTGTATCATGAAAAATCACAAAGTTATGAGCTTGTTTTGTTACCTGGTTGTCCGTAAAAAACGTGGTCACCACGTGTCGCCCGCGCTGTACGCCCGCGCCTCGTGCCGCGGTCGCTATGACCTGTCAATTGTGCGCGTATGTGTGTGTGTCGCTCAGTGTCCAATTTGTATCCTTTTTCAATATTTATGGAAACTTGCGTTTTGGATAAGTAATGATCCGACATCATTAGTACTTAAGCAGTGCAGAGAATCTGGGAACTACTAAACTTCTATCTTAAGGACTACGTTGGCCAGGGAAGGAAGTAAGTACTTAACGAAATAAATCAAGTTATTACTAAACCGAATTGAAAGTCACCTATTCATCAACTATTTAAATGAAGAATTTTGAATGCCAGTTGAACCACAAATCAATACAAATTCATATAAAATCTCTAACATTCCAGTGGCAAAAAGCGTCTCTTTAAAAGGTCAGTGCGGGCACGCCCATAATGCCCATAAAAACGCTCTCAAACGCCTGTCAAATAAGCCGCTGTTTGTATGGCCCCGGTTACAAACTTGAGCGGTGTGCAATTTACTACAACAAAACAACAGATAAAAGAAATTAGAAGGGAAGTAGTTCCTGATTTGTGAATAGAAGGCGTGTCGCCGTTTGTCTCCTACTCTTTAACTACACTACAAGCACGAGACCCATCCGCACACAAATAAACTACTCACACTTAGATCGCGAGCTTGCTATATTGATTGTCACACTAACGTAAAAACTGGTCGATTGACATTATGAGCGTTTACTTATATGAGCAGCGCGCCTGCACAAGGCTCTTCTAACCTCTTTTATCTGTTCTGTGGATAAAACACCTGGTCGCCATTTGTTTCCGTCTCTTGAGACTGCCGCTTCGCAAGTCATGACGTGGCAACTCGCGGTTACATGTTTTAGGCGACTTCTTTGATTTGTTTTTGTCGCAAGAAGCGCGTAGCTAGTGGCGGAGTGCTAACCCCATAAGAACGCTCCCAAACGCCTGTCAAATAAGCCGCTGTATCTTTGCAGTGGGTTTCGTAAGCAGAAACAATATTAACTGGGCTCCAGTTTAATTTCCATAAGAAAATAAAAATGCCCGTTATTTGTCTCTGGCGAGAGGGGATCTTGGTTTTTGTGGAGAGTACTAGCGGTATTCGACGGCTTTTAAGGTGAGTGTTTAGTGAGTAAAAAAAATCAAACGCAAAACTGCTGATAGTACCGGAGGACCATTTTTGGAAGGTCAGCATCATCATCATCTACAGTCCATTGTCCGTCCTCACCCACTACTGGGTATAGGTCTCTCTTTGTTTGTGCCAAGCTCCACGCTCTTGTGTCCACCTCATTCGAGATATTTCCGTAATGGCAGCAATATCGTAAGCATAAGGTCTGCTGGGTTCAATCTCTAATCCGGGAAAAACATTATTGGGTTTTAACATTAGGGTTTTCGGAGTCTTGATACGGACACTTGGTTAACAAAAAAAAGTTAAACGCTCACAAAAATTACAACACGAATATTTCTCGAACGCAACTCGCCTCAAGCTCACTAAGTTAGTACCTCGTAACAAAGTCCATAATCCTTAACTTATTATTTCTCATTTGCATTCAGAGAAACGTGATTTTCAGCTGGAGTTTCAGCAAAAGGTGTTATTGTTTGTCAGCACTATTTAAGACTATGTTTAATCCTGCCTACGCTTTTAACTCTTAAATTATCTTCACTTGGTTTCGTTATTTTGCAAAATTAGGGCATTATTCATTTATTCATAGCCAGGAACGTATAAAAGGTGACGCGGGAACTTTCATGGGTATGGAAAACTGCAGCCTGTGTTTTGAAATTCGATTGTCGTTTTTGGTGTTTCTGACTATTCAAAACAATTTTGATGCCAAAACGTAATACTTCTCGCTGTGGCGTCATCTTGCTATGCTGTCATAATAAAAACAGAGCAAATCCATTTAGTTTATTGAGTTGTGTTGCAATAGTCCTTTTCTTAAGAAGTTAATTAATTTGACTTAACTTTCAGTGAATGTTTACAATCAAAAATAAGAATGATGTCAAAAAAAAATATACACGCAATTTGGATTTGCACCTGGTTCCTATTCGGTACACCTCTGACTAAAATATACAACAATCTGAGTCCAAGGATAAATGTAAAAGAAAGTGCCAGAAGAGTACAGACTTACAAGGCGAAGTAAAGGTTCAAGGTTCCTTTCTGGGAAGTAGCCTCATATTATATTTCCAGAAATTATCTCAGGCATATACCTAAAAAGAAGCAACTTTTTAACTTGTATTATGACTGCGAGTACTCACAGGAACAAAACGACTATTTCATCATCTCTTAGGCCCGTTTTCTATAAAGTTTCATTTACATGATCCCATTTTCTTAAACATACAGGTTCATTAATTAAGCGCAATAATTGACTATACAATATCTGCTTCCAAGTTTTTAAGTAGTGTCTGTGTGTAGACAGTTGCTTGCAATTCTTAAAGGTCAATATTATTGCATTCAATTATTGCACTTGTTTGTTCAAGAACATGGCATCATGTGAATGAGGCTTTAAAATGCATATTTCAGTCATCTTCAATGATTCTTACAATTCTTGTTCGTGATCGAATATTTCAATAGTATTTATAAAGTTTTAGATTAATTAAAACGAAACTTGACCGAGTTTAATTAACTGTATTATAAATCCCGTTTGCTGTTAATTT
Organism: Xestia c-nigrum; assembly: GCA_916618015.1. Taxonomy (NCBI): domain Eukaryota; kingdom Metazoa; phylum Arthropoda; class Insecta; order Lepidoptera; family Noctuidae; genus Xestia; species Xestia c-nigrum. The sequence goes on along the minus strand of OU745245.1, from coordinate 1,453,007 downwards.
ATGTCTAGAAAAGAAAGTTTTATTCTATTTCTTTTTAAAAGCATAACCACTGCCACCCCACAGAGGGTTATCATTGTTGGTCCTCGAGTTCACATCATACTGGTCCCTTCCAGCTTGATACTCGTATTGTTCCCTCTGCCCATATTGGTCAAACTGGTCCTTTTGAGCTGGGTAGCACTTAGGATCCAGCCATTTATAGAGGTCCATACCTGGTATCTGCTTGCAAGGTATTATTTTGTTCCTGAAATGTTAAGAGATTAAGTCATTTATATGCATATTATCCTTGTCTGTACTGTTAGTCTGCATCAGTCCACTGTTTCAGGACCAGAGTTTACTATAACGTATAAATACGGGGTGTGAACAGAGACACGAAGTGGTCAAACAAGCATTCTTTACATCATACAAAGTAACTTGACGCAAAACACATGTCTGGGAAAAGAAGAATCACGTTTTTCTGTAAAACTCAATGTACTGCCGATTGTCTTTTTTAAACTTTCACGATCAGAACACATTATAAAACATATGAATGGACATAGATTTAAACAAGACTTATGAGAAAAATAAGTTTTCTATAGAAATTTTAAATTCCTCATTATCTCGTCTACATACTATTGTTCGTTCAAAATATATATTTGGGAACCTAGATATTATGCTATCCAATTGAAATAAACACACACTTCCTTAAGAATATGATTGGTTTACGAATTATTTTGGTATTACGTTTGTATGAACGACGCACACTCCGCCGGCCCCTTAAGGGTATTATTTTCTTTCTTTAACAAACTTTAGTGTTTACTTTGAATACAGGTTTCTAGGTCATGGTTCCGTAGACGAGGAAGCTATTTTGCTTAATTGCCACTTGTGCATAATAATGAGTCGAAGCCTTTGCTGTGAAATGAAGTCTACTTAGAGTTTCTTATGATAGCAAGAACGTAGTTGAAAATGTAGCTTTTCATCAACAAAGACGAAAACAAAACAGCATTATTTACAAACTGTCGAATTGAAGATTTACTTTAATGAGGTATTTGTTTCTACAACCTGACGTCTATATCGCGTGTTCTGAGTATATATAATAACCATTGGGCAGTAGTCCACTATACAAAACAGCTGTTCGATCTGAAAATCCTTCTTTCAATTGGGAATAACAAAAAATAATCCATGCTCCTCATACCTCATGTATCGTCTTCAAAACACCCTAGAACAACAATAGTAATCAGAGAACCAAAAAAAATCAAGAATACTAAGACTTCCCCACTTACTTACTTCTTGCTTACGTTGAGCAGAGCCTTTGGCTGTATCTCTTCCACACCATCGCCGTTGTCACACAGCAGTCGAGCTACACTAGTACTCCTTATTTCGTTCAATTGAGCTGTGGGAGTAAAGTGCTAATGGCTAAGTTTGTAAGGACGATTATTGTTTGACCGTTTTGGTGGCTCAAGAAAGGTAATGAGGTATTCAGGCATTTCCAAAAATTATCGTGGTAGTTCAAGCAGCAATAACGGCATTCATAACTGATGTGAAAAATGGTGGTAGACACAATGCTGTTGATTGCAATAGATCACAAGTACGGAATCGCCAAATTAGCAGCGTCTAGACACAGGTTTACAAATAATATTGGTGGCGGCGGAAGTGCTTTGATAGCACAACTTATGTCGAGGGCCGTCTCCAAAGCCGTCAGAGATTTCTTCCAACTTTGGTGTCGTAGTGCGAGTATATGTTTACTGGATTTGTTTGGGTGGAAAGCGTCGACTATGTCGCCTCTTGTAGTGACTTGCCGAGGCGTCTTCATGCACTGCGATTATTAGCAGACTAGTAGAAGCTGCTTAAAAATACTCTTTGCTCTTACTCTGCACTACTTACGCAGAGTTAATGCAGCGGGCGAGAATTCATTCTCAAAGAAGAACCGGTCAGATTTCCTCCAATTGACGAGGTTCTCCACCATGATGCAGAACAGCGTGGGCCCCACCCAGGCGCCGTGCAGCAGTCTCTCGCTGTAGATGGCCACCATCAGCTCCATGTCATCGACCTCGTCGTCGTAGATCCGACGGAGTTGTTCCACTTTCTGGAGTACAAGAAACGTCTTTGGAAATTACAAGATAAATTGCAAGGCCTATCGTACATGATGCAACCAAAATGTAACTAGCAACGAACTAAAATAAATACTATTGAGAAGCTTGAATGTCACAGGATTATTTCAATAGCGGTACGAATACGAGGAGCCCACTCAAGACAAATACCCTTAAGCATTTTTCTTACATCAGGGTATATGGTGTCTTCGAAGTCCTTAAACTTATGAGCCACAGGCAAGCCACAAATTTTCCTGTACTCGTTGTATGGGGGCAGGCCCTGGTCGCGACCCCTCATGATGTCAATAGCGCTTAGGTCCGAAGCTGATTGAAACTCTCCCAGGACACGCTCCGCTATCTGTAACCGGAAATAAGAAGTCAGTATGAATCTTTCTCCAAAAAAAACCGGCCAAGAGCGAGTCGGACTCGCGCAACCGAAGGTTCCGTATAAACTTTTTGAAGGACAAACTTAACTTTGCTGTTTGATTTCATGAAACGACTATTGCACCTACCCCAAATACTAAGTTTGTAATCGCTTTTTTTTGTTATTAATTTTCAGATTTTTTCCTTTACATGTGCTGTAAGACATTGCTTCTTGTCAAATTTCGTGAGTCTAGGCTACGGGAACTACCATAATTAGGTTTTGACCCTTACTACTTCCGGTTGACCAAGATAAATATAGATATTTCGAAAAAAAAAAGTTGTTAATTAAGGTATGATACCTTAGGGCACGCCACGATAGTGGCGGTAAGTCCCCTCTTTGAGGAGTGGCTGGAGAGGCGCCACGGCATCCTCACCTTCCGCCTGACGCAGGTCCTCACCGGACACGGATGTTTCGGGAGGTACCTGCACCGAATCGGGCGGGAGGAAACGCCCGGGTGTCTCCACTGCGAGGATCGACCGGAGGACACGGTGGAGCACACGGTGGAAGTCTGCCCTGCGTGGGCGGAGCTTCGCCGTGTCCTCGTGGCGGCGATCGGCGGCGGCGACCTCTCGCGTCCGGCCCTGGTTCAATCCATGGTCTGGAGCGAGACGGAATGGGAAGCCGTCGCCTCCTTCTGCGAAGCAGTCATGCTAGCGAAGGAGGTGGCGGAACGAGAGAGGGAGAGATCCTCTCTTCCCGGCCGCCGCGGGAGACGCAACGGGCGTCGGGGGCCACGTGGTGGCTACCGGCCACCGTAGATGCGGGCCTGTGGACGGCTGGCTATGGGCTAGCTAGCCGTCCGGCCGTCTAACGACGACGACAGGCCGTGTCGACGGCGCGTTCGTGTTCCACGCGCGCCTCAAAGAGATGTCAGCATAAGGGGAGGGGGCCCGCAAGGGCCGAAGCCTGCCGGGGTTGCGGGCCTGTTCGAAAGAGATACCGCGGCCCCGGAACATAAAGGGCGAGGAAGGAACATGGATGGTTTTTAGTCAGTAAGAGTCTGACACTCCCTCCCGCTCCGCCCAGAGTGGGGGGGGTCATTTGATGATTTCCCATCCTTAAAAAAAAAAAAAAAAGGTATGATACCTTTTATCGTATATCTTTTATCGTGTTGACTCAGGACCATGATTTTTGTACACCTAATAGGGACTATGGACTTCAGTATCTGGTACACAATTTCAACTTGCTAGGTTCAGGTTTATATTGGTTAGATAAGCAAATGCTAAAGCACTTTCACGCAGCGAACATAATCAATCACTGCACGACTGTACACTGTGAACGTGTACACTTGTACAGTCGTGCAGTGAACGCACTCACTCCTCGAGGTCTTCGAAGAGTGAGTGCGTTACACTCATCGCCTCGTTCACTCCTCCAGCGATGTGACTAGTCATTTTCATATAGCGATTCCGCTCCGCAAGTCGTGATGCGGAGAGTTTTAGCATGCTCTAAGCAACCTTTGAGAGTGTAGCGAGTGTGCGAAAGCCAGTGAAAAGCGAGTGTGAAAATATGTTACAATGTATGTAATTACTTACATCTGGCTCAATGGTGTAATCAAACTTAGCGGCTCTCTGCCTGAAGGCTCCTTGCGTTAGATCAGCCTCAGTATTGTTCACCTCGAGGATACCGCTCCTGAACTCATCATCTACCGTGGTACGAGTGCCTAGATATTTACCCGTCCCGCTGTAGAGGCTGCAACAATAACACGAATACTTAAGGACTAGAGAGGTTAGGTACACATCTGCGTTAACCATTGTACCCACAATGGTTAACGCAGATGTGTACCTATAGATTCCGAAACCGTTCTCCTAAGACCGAATCGCCATTGGACTGTTCGTCGATAGGATGATTCATATGGGTCATTTACCTTGTTTGCCAATTTGTAATATATAATAAACTGTAAACATCTAATAAAATTTCCACAGCTCACGTTTATGTGACAGGGAGTCCTATTTGTTCGCCACGCGGGCCCAGTGTAGGTTGGTGATATCAAATGTTTTCGAATTCTTCGTTCTAGGACACGCCGGTTTCTTCACGATGTTTTCTTTCACGATTTTGAGAGCAGTAATGACGGTGATCACTACGGTAATACACGATGAACTTACTCAGTCCTGCCATCCTGGAAGGTGTGGAACCACCTCGTGCCGACCAAATACTCGTGGTACACCCCCGGTTTGTGCCGTTCATCAAATTCGTTGACGTAGCCGTTCGTGTTGTATATCACTCCGGTCTCCAAGGCGTTTTTAGGACCTACGAGTTCACAGAAATGGAGATTTATTCGTTTTTACGCGTTAAATGTACAATAGATTGTTATGGCATTATGCCGTGCCCACCTTCTTTATGTCATGACATCTCCTCACTACCTGATGATAAGGAAAGGCAAAAAGCCTTCCCACCGACAAGACCATGTATAAAGTAAAGGATGCCTAAGGCATTAGTACGCCTTTGCACCTTTTGTGTGCGTAAATTATGTAAGTTCGTAGTGGGTGACTGATTAATCATTGTTGAAAATTGTGCATTTTCACAGCTGAAAAGGAACACACACACAGCAGCTACACTATAACATATAGGAATGACGTCTTAGCAGAAGTTGTTTGGTCTGATGGACATTTCCTGTTGATTTATAAAAAAGGAGGATCAGACACACCTGATGAGGAAATCAAAGCTATCACTAATTTCACTGTATAATTATAAAATAACATAAGCTGGGAGTACCTCCACGCGGTGAAAGCGGCCACAGTTTAGGACTGATTTTTGACGACGATGGTACATCATTGAAAATTTGACTCTACTGGCCAAAACTCCCATTTATTTTTTTATTTTATCGAATAAATATGACTTCAGCTTATGTTACTTGAGTGTTTAATTTCCTTTTCCATTTATCTTCGTGACTCGGTAGCCTACCCGGTAACGCAGGGGAGCAGTCACTTAGATTTTAATTGATCAGGTATCTTCACAATAAAACTATAACCATGTCTAGAACGAGGTCAAATCTTTGCCAATATTCCAAAGGAGCTAAAAGATTAAGATTCATAAGATCCCAAGAATCCACCGAAGAGCATCACGAGAGACTTGATGCTGGTGGAGAACATCAGGCTGCCACTCGCTCCGTGGAAACCTCTGCGGATCGCGAAGCACTCCTGTGTTCTCAGCGTATTTACGCATCTATATCAAGGTCTCTAGAGACCAGTGAAGAATATGATGTCCGACTGACCGCTGATCGTGAACGTCACGAATTGTCTCGCGAGTCGGAGACGTTCACGGATAGAGAATTGCGCTTGTGTTCTCAGCGTTTCTACGCATTTGCTTCTAAGTCTCTAGAGACAAGGGTGAAACGTGTTGCGCGACTGACCGCTGATCGTGAGCGCATCCCATTGTTTTCGGGCTCTTAGAATTCGACATCGGCCGTTTCAGATCTTCGATTTTGACGACCCCCCCGTTGTCGCTGGCATAAGCAACAGGATCCGCGTACGAAGTCGTGGGCAGAAGCTACGACAATAATAATGTTTAGGTTTAGCCTTACCCAAGATCTCCGCCATCAGTTCATAATACAGCATATACTGCCACTGCGCGATGTTGATCTGGCGAGCCGTTTCGAATAGCTTCTGATCGTCCCAGCACGGGTTGAGCTCAGCCAGCTTGCGAGCCAGACGGTTGTGCTCGCGGTAGAATTGCATCGCCGTCAGGTAGATGCCCGACAATACATTACCGTCGTAGAAGTCACCTGGAAAAGATATCTAGGAGTTATTGTATAAAGGTAGTAATTTTTGGATCAACCTTTTAAGTCATGTTATGAATAGAAATTGTAAGTGTGTCAACTGTCCAGCAGTAGGGTTTTTATAAAAGCAGAAAAACCCGACACAATACAACAATGATATACAGTAAAAGAGTGAATTTTCAAATGAAAAGTAACAAGTTACAAAGTGGCAAAGTTGAAAGGGATCAACGTATACGTAGGAATCATAACTTATTTATAAATGCGAAAATTTGTGACGCTAGATGGATGTTTGTTACTCTTTGAACTGACTTTCAGTCAAAAGTTAGTTCAGTCAAAAGTCATCCGATGGGCGAAGCCGCGAGCATTAGCTAGTGGTAGCATGGATGAAAAAAAACTGTGTCTAGTATTTTCGCTCCGCAACAGGGGACAATTTAAAAAAAAAAAAAACTAATTTGTCCGTTAAATAGATTTCTAAAAATATTGGACACGTATTTTCTGGGCCCCTATTCTGCTCACCAAACTCATAACAAGCATTCTCAACAGGTCTCCTGTTATTGACGCAAATAGGAGCGGTGCCAGGTGGTCTCTCGACGCCATCTCTTTCCTCAGACTTCAGCAGTCCTCCTTGATACGTCCTGATCTGTCTCTCCCGCTCGTCGGAGAAGCCGTACACAACTGACAGATCTTGGACAGGAGTTGGAAGGTTGTACTGTGAAATGAATATTGAGAAAGTTATGAGCACCTTGCACGGACCACGTGTGATATTGAAATACATACAGGCAATTTTACTACAATTCCATTCTACTACAACTGAGATTGGCTACCGTTCAAATAGGATGCAGATGAAAACCAGTATTAAGATGGAGCAATTAATTTATCAATCAATGACCTATCTGACCTCCACAATTCAGTAACTTGGATAGCTCGGCCCATGCGTCAGACTGGTTGTAAGAAACGGACGTTTTTCCATTTTCTTTGTAATATTAGGTAATGGAAGAAAGTTTAAGTTTCGACTTAGAAACTGCTACCTTTCTTAACGATAACTAATACAAAACTCTCACCCTTTCAGCCGGCAGCGTGTTGGGTATGCAGCCCATCTCCTGGTACGTTGAGAACCTGGTGAGGTTCATGCACCTGATGCCGGTCCGCCGGAGATAGGGGTCGTCCTGGGGTACGGGGATGGGGATGCACAGGGGGTTGACGCGGTTAGGGGTGTTGCCGAGACAGCAGTCGCTGGCGATCGCGTAGCGAACTGAAGAAGAATGCAACGGTATCGGGTAAGCGAAGGATCAAAGTGAAAAAAAATCGTTTAAAAAAGTTAAGTAGGTACAGTAACAAGGACTTTGAACAGGACTTTTGCCACTTAAGTTAGTGAGCAAATAATTTCATACGTTTATTGTAGGTATTCCATTTTAAAATGTGACAAAGCATGCAGCAATGTTAGTAGTCGGGCCAGTACTCAAGGGTCTTATTTGGCCAATTCTTCTCTAATCTATTCTTATATTCCTTTCAAAAAAACTTACGCAATACAGTCAAGTCAACAATATCTACGGTAGAGAAGACGAAGACGTGTGTCGCCAGTGTGTTGAACTGGTGGTCTTCTGGGAAGCCGTCACTCAGGATCTTGACGCGCAACAGGCGCGCTGATGGAAGCTCGGAACCGTTCATGGCTGGTCGCAACATGTTGCCTGAAATGTGTCTTCTTTGAAAAGTATTTCTCGTCATTAAAATTATGAAAACACAGGCCCATATTCAAAATACGGGCTTTGACGTGGAACGTGAGGACCCCAGCCCGTTATAAAATACTATACAAATACACTAACGCGACCGACCGTCAGCGCGACAGGAATTCAGGCCTTTATAGATCGCATATAATCTGTGCATATAATGCAAAGATAAAAAGTGAGCATGTCTATTACTGAACATACAGTGAAGACAGCCTTCAATCACAGCTTACCAAGTCCGAACTTAGCAGGCCTCATCCGCAGCAGTGGGGTGGGTGACCCCCCGCGGGACGGGTACTTCGGGTTCACGCACGTGCCATCGATGCGGCGACCCTCGTGCTTCTTGCACGGCTCCACCTTTATCGTGCATTGTCTAGTAGATGCAAAGAGATACTATAGAGAAAAAAATAGAATAATTGCGATACCATGTCTCCGTGACCATGAAGCAAAAAAGAAATGGGACATTAAGGTGGATACAGACTTTGCGAGCCATGCGCCACAAACGGCGCACAACGAATGCCTCTGCTTCAGGCGTACGTGTTGAAAAATTATGCCAACATATTCTCGGGTCGAGCCATCGCGTGCGAAGCAAATGTTCTTCTTGTTTGTTGCAAGGCACGTGCTACGAACAGAGGCGCGCGTGTGCGGCGAGCGTGTGTCGGCCGGCTCATTGCGAGCAGTGCGTTGCGTTTGGATGTGTCTGATGGATCAGCCCGAGCATGCGCTGCGCGCTGTTTGACCCGAGACCTGCGTGGATATCGTACCTCTTAAACGTGCATGCGCGACTACGTTCACAACTAATATAATGGTAGCATGCTAGCACTGAGTCACTTTGATCTTGAAGTATTTGCCGGAACACGTTGGCTCGCCCTCGCACATGCGTAGCACATGCCTCGCCACGAATATAAAGGTACACACATTGCGAGGCATACCCTGCGCATGCCTCGCAAAGTATGTATACGGCTTCACCCTTGCACCGGACCGCACCAGTTGACTCAGGCAAGCAGATTACATATACCGAATTTTCATGTACATTATATCGTAAATAAAGCGTGTAAAAACCGAGAGGCACTTGTTCTGCCCATCATTGTGGTATTATTTTGTTCTGAGCCATACCTTCTAGTGAGTTTACGGTGATATTGAAGTTCAAAATTTCGGCATTTCGACAGTTTTTTAATACTTATTTTAATTGGTTCAACTTTACAATAACCTAAACAAATACCTCAATAACCCCTGGACTGGACTGTATAATGCATAAATCAGCAGCATTGAGTGCGATACATACAGGCTGTAAATAAACTCATCACGAAGCCATCAACCAAGCATTCTGTACATCAAACTAAGTAAGTTTACGCAAAAACTATTGCACGGAAACCCAGAAACAAATGGGGGTGTTGTGTAGAGGCTTAGGGGGCGATTTGTAATTTCATCTGGGAGGAATCTTAGACATCGACTGAGGTCTCGATTCTCGACTACAAGTTCTGAACATAAACTAATATTAATTAAGAGATTGCTCAAACTAGCTCGGTTTCTTCCCGAGTAGTTCATAATAGGTCTGTCCTGTTTTATTGCATAAATAAAAGCAAAATATTTAAATAAGGAATAAAATTATTACTTAAATAAATTAAAAAAAATACACTCAATAATTTAAATTAAAGCTAGCTAAGATAGGAGTTGTCAGGTTTTAGCAGTTTGTTACTTGCTATTATTTTTTAATTTAATTATTTTTTATTTGTTTAATTTAGAATTTTAATGAAAATGGGGACGCTAAAAATAATTTATCCTCAAAGTGGGCAGAAGACAAAATAACTAAGACCCCCAATATAATATCCGTAACTAGAACATTCCCAGGGCCTCGATTCTGCTATTACGATAGTGTCAGAATAGGCGATAATTCAAGTCCCAATGATCAAGTTTTGACAAATTGGTATTCTACTAATATAATGGTGTCATTATGACTTCTCAATGAACAACCACTGACACTCCATTGAAAGAAATGTCATAGAATATTAATCTCGTACATGAAATCTGGCATGAATAAATGTTCGCATTTAGTAGTAGATTTCGAAAACCATTTGTACTAATGGTTTTATAATAATGGCAATACGAAAAATGCTATTAAAACACAATTTTATTACGAGACCATCGACCCACCAATGATCGACCATTGTGAATTTAGCAGATTACGAACTTTAAGCAAAATGACAATGGGATGAGAATAGAATCGTGTAGGAGTGACGAATTTATTAAAATAGCAGAATTAGGCCCCAGGTATAGAACAAAAAATATATCGCAATGACGCAAGAAGAAATGCCTTTCGGCTTCGTTAAGAGGTTTTTACACCCTTTAGAGCTCGATCGAAAACCGAGATTTTATTTCACATCAAAAAAGTTGTTTCCCAGCAATATTCTTTCACAGTTTGATTTCCAAAATGCTTGGTTGGCCCGTTTACATACTGTATTTAAAAGTCTCGAGATAGATGAATACTTTTACTGACTGAGCTATAGAATAATCAGAAAAAAAAATTAACACTGTAGCGCACAAAAATAAAGCTGACAAACACAAAATATCAATAGCAACAATTTCAAAGGTGTATTACAAAGAAAGAAGTAAGATTATTTGGCACATACCACAAAACACACAACAAGCAAAAATAGGAATAAAAAAATAAAAACTTAAACTACACAATAAAAACTCAACAGAAAAAAAAAACGAAAATAATGTTGTGTGTGTCTCACGGCAGCGCTAAATACTCGTAGGTTCAGGCAAATAGGCACAAATGTTTGGTCATAGAGCCATTGACTAAACCTTGTACCTAGGATATATCTTGCCTTCTTTCATACCTCTCTATTAGCCATCATCTCACCCCCTTACTAGCCATGTATTTTTTACACAACCATCGCTTTTGTGGTCTTCTTTTAAACCATCTACATACATTCCTAATCAAAACTTACCTCTCAATATTATATGAAAGTAAATGGTTGCACAAGGATAGGTTGAGAACAATTAGGTACTCACCTAGTCAAATTTAAGCTCTCCAACTGTTTTCCTCGGTCATCCTTTATTGGTTTACCGAAATAAGCATCGTAGGTCACTTGGGACACCACAAAGTGAGCGAGGAACAGATAGAACGTGAATTTGACGATCATCGCGGTCGAAGGGCGCGATATCTGTAATTGTTTCCTTCATTTACATTTGCACTTATTTATGCTGTTGGTTTAAGTGCTGCTAATTTGTGCTAATTGTTCCTTATTTTATTAATTTATTGAAGTAAAGTTCGGCGAGTTTCCTGTTATTCATTTACGGATTTGTTTTTTCGATTTTTTGTAATCGTTTTGTAATCGCTTGATTTTTTGTAATGTGCTTGGAACATTTTTGTATGTACCGTGGCCGGTTTTTTTCGCACTTTTGTTTTTTTTTTTTTGAGGTAGCGGCCGCACATTAGACCTATATTAAACGACTAGTTTCTGCCCGCGACTTTGTTCGCATGAAGTTTTGATATCGCAACGCATCGCCTGCTCAACGGAAGCTTTTTTCCCGCTTGCAACATTTCTTATTACTGCTCCGCTCCTGTTGGTCATAGTGTGATGTTATATAGCCTGTAGCCTTCCTTGATAAATGGACTATATGCAAAAATATTTTTTCAATTCGAGCCGGTAGTTCCTGAGATTAGCGCGTTGAGCCAAACAACCATCAGCCATCTTCGGTTTAAGTCTAAATGTTTGTGTTTGTTTAATTGCGTTCTGTTTGTTAATAAGTATGCACGTCCTGACTTTGCGACGAATAAATGTTTTTTCTTTCTTTCTTTCAAACGAAGAGTTTGTTTAACTCTTCTGCTTTATTATATTACTAGCTTCTGCCCGCGACTTCGTACGCGGATCCTGTTGCTTATGCCAGCGACAACGGGGTCATCAAAATCGGATATCTGGAACGTCTGATGTCGAGTTCTAGCTAAGAGTCCGGGGACGGGAAAATAACGGATCTTTCCCACATGAGCAACACCTACCGTTTGGTTCTTTCTGCCATTTAACAGCTTCACAAAAAGTACAACTTTTCACCATACCTCCGATGGCGGAATATGTGGCGTATTCAATCCTTTTTAGTTTTTTTTTCTTAGCCTATATTGTCCCACTGCTGGGCAAAGGCGTCCCCCATAGCGTCCCACTCTTCTCTCCGTGCGGTTTTCTCTGGCCAATATCTCTATAAACGCGTCTAGGTCGTCACGCCAGCGTTTTGTAGGCCTCCCTCGGCGACGACTCCTGTCTTCTGGCACCCACTGAGTGGCGACTCTGGACGATTCATACATAGGAGACGTAAATGCACTCCATGCCTTATCAACCCAAGGTCGAAGGCCGCCATGCCCTACGGCTATATCGTGAGACACACCCGATTCTTCAGGAGATATCGACATTCTGTTCAGAGGATGTCGAAGTCGATCAGAATTCAACGTTACTTATATAAAATTATTGCATTCTAAATTATGGCAAACATTAGTAAACCAAGTACAACATCGCATGTGCAACAAATAATAAAACTCAGTAATTAATAACCAAGAACTTCCGTTTTCCACTAGAATTAAAATCTCATTACTGCAACTGAACTGATAGGTATTTGAATAATAATGTGATTATGATAAATCATGCATAATATCTCTTTGATGACTGAAACTTCCGTTTAAAAGCAGGTTTTCAGAAAATACTTCGTGCTTGTGGAAGCCTAGGCCAAGGCCAAATCGTCATAATCGCCGTGCCAAGGAATGTGTTCTTAAACTCCTCAACAACAGAATAAGTCTTCCGAAATCGCCCAACTTGCAATAAGTGGTCCTTTGAGTCGCACCTTGACCCCATACTATTAGAAACTAACCAAATTATTAAGTGCATTTTTTTATAAATATAATTAATTTTATGAAATTAATTTAATGTACATCAATTAACATTGATTAATCCTTTTAAGGCTACTAAGAGACAAGGTAATTAGGATATTTAGTCTGAACGACTCAAAGCGAATGGACCGCGGGCCATTCGCAACCCGTAGTTACGATATTCCACTAATAAATAGGGGTCACATTACCCCTGGAAAACCTCATTTTAAGGAATAATTGAAAGTAAAATGGAAATCAATAAATTCATAATTTAATCAAAATCAATAAGTACACAAGCGTCTCCCATTCTTACAAAATTAACAGGGCAGGAGTTGACTAACATCACGGAACTGGAAGTAATCCAACTATCTTCTGGGTAATCTGTCACTTCTGTATCCTCTGAACTAGATGGGTAGCACATGGCGATAGTCAGTCCAGCAACTAAGGTAAGCACAGCTAGGTGGAACTTCATAGTAATGTCTCTTGAGTCGTGACGCTCCCTGCGACGGTCTGTGAAGGAATAGTCAGAGAGTGACGGTTCATGCAGTCTATATATGAATTGACGGAAAAAAAGGACTTATATTTATTTTAAACGAGTGTATTTTCCCTAACAAAACATCAATTGAAATTAAACACTACAAATGAGAGTGTTTATGTTTAGCAAAACTGTTTTATTATTTCTTTGATAAATAAATAATAATTACTTCATGTGATAGTTGAGGTAAATATACACATATCCTGACTGCCGAGCCCTAACAACATTAGCCATCGACGACGCTGTGGAAGTAGAGAAGAAGAAGATGAAGATGCTAACATAAACTTAGACCAAATAAAAAACCAAGACATAGCGCTGCGCACAATAAAGTGAGGCATGCGCAAAACTACGCCACACACGGTGCATACACGATCACACGTACACATGTTTACGAAACCAGCTACAATTCTCTTTTTTTGAAGTTCCGTCTCGTAACTTTTTTATTTGGTCCCGTCGCGGTCGCCAAGTCGGCCTAGGCAAAACTAGTTTGTTATCAAATACCTCATTATAATTTGGTGCTCAATTTACTAGGTGGTTTTTTTTTTAGTCATGTCACCGAGTTTAATAATACTTTTCACTTCTCATGCTCTAAAAGTACACCATTATAGCCCTACGACGCGGGATTAAAGTGACCCTAGGGAGTAAAAAGTAATTTAAAAATGGAACGATCTTTTACTCTGAAACATGGTCACAAAAGAGTAACTTATCAAAGGTTTTATTTAAATTTCGAATTGGCTTGCAAATAAAAAGTGGTTTATTGAAAAAAAAAACAAATGAACTCATCAACGCGAGAAAAAAATATGGTTGTTTGTGTGCATCGTTGATTTTGAAAAGTATGTGCAATGCCTCTGCTGCTAGCCGCTGCAGTTATGTAGGTACTAATTATCTGTGGAGTGTGGATCATCTTCATTGCGAAAATGTTGAGAGTTTATTTATTTATTAACACTTCAAGCACAAAAGTACAGAGGCGGACTTAATGCCATAGGCATTTTCTACCAGTCAACCTTTGGGTGATGCAGAGACAAGCAGTGGTAGGTGTCATTTCTGAAATTCTGAGAATAATAGAGTTTGTGTTGTGTTTTAAATTGTTAATCCGCGACTGGCCTGATAGAAGAAAAAACTGACCGCTCAGTTCAGAACTTTTGTCGAGTGTAAATTTGTTCAGTTTTAAATGACTATTTTTCTCGCACTCGAAGTGAAAAGTACAGTTTGCACCTCGAGACTAAACGCCAATTTAATATACCCTCGCTTTCATTGCCTCCCTCGCAAGCTCGGGAGTCAAACCTCCTCGGGTATATAATGGCTTCGTTTAGTCCCTCGTTATAAAATATACTATTATACACGTGTCGATAAATACATATTGGATTGTAGGTTGCTAGCTGAGCATTTATGCAAAATTGTTTAAACTGTGTCATTATTTAGATAATAGGTTATTGCCTCCAATTTCTGACAGTTGCATCATCACTCTTTTAGCCTATTAATGTTCCCACAGCTGGGATACAGGCCTCCTCTTTGTGATAGTTAATGGGCTAGAATCTACCAAGCGGACCCAGAGCGGATTGGTAGATGTCTTCGAATTTTGGTTGTAAGGACAGGAAACTGGCATAGTTTCCTCACGACGTTTTTCTTCACCATTTTGAGAGCAGTTGTGATGAAATAGATTACAAAAAGTAAGGCGCATGCCTGGTTTCGAACCCAAGACTTACTGTTAGTAAGTTGGGGCCGCCACCGCTGGGCCACTGCTCCTCTCGAGTTGAAACTAGACAGCAGCGGTGGGTAAGTAGTTATGGCCCCGACCGAGATTCAAATTTCTATGGCCCAAACCTTCGAACACTTTTTGGAAAAGCCGTGAGGAAAAGTAAGTAAAAAATACAATTGTTGTAAAAAAACAACAAGATTTTCACGAAGAAGTTTAATCAATAGGAACACAAGAATTATGCATTCTTACAGTATTTTCTGGACAAAAGTGCACAACAAATAACATAAAATTGTTGTCAATTTCTAACTCTGTCTTCGTTCTGTTGGACACCAGTTTATTAACCTCAACTTTCACAATACCCTCGTTTTCTTGAGAGTTCAATTCACTGATTAATAATACAGATACTAGTAATGTGGCGGTGTACTTCATTTTAACTGATTTCTGCGTAACCCTTACAGTGGAATGGTAGTTGCTGTTGGTTTTTACTTTTTATATGAGTTGTGTTGGCCCTGGTACAGTGATAAGAAAAAGACAAAAGTCCAGTTCCTGTTCATCGACAGAAAAAAAGAATTGCTGACCAATTGTCTAACGCACGTCAACAATATGACATGACATGGACATAATGTGTAAATTGAATTTTATTATCTACAGCTGTCATTGAATGAAGGATTTTCTTTTTCAACTCTTCCCTAGTCGCTGGATAGATGGCGCAGATCTCGGTATGTTACTATAAGGAACAGAACGTCACATAATATCACTTGCACCTAATGATTATATTCCAAAGCTGATGCAAACGAAAGTGTCAGTCAACGAGCGTATGTGACGTGTGTTTTTTAAGCGTTTTTTTTTTGCTTTGGCACCCAGTAACGTAGTCATATCAACGCCATCTATCGAGTTCATGGAAACTATCTTTTTTAATTCTCAAAAAGAAAACTTCTCATTGCATTAAGTTACGACACGTCGATGTTTCTTTTTACCAGAAATCGGATGTTATTTATCTGCCAAGGTAAGTGTTATCATTTCTGTATTTGAAATGGTACGACATAAAATAAAAATCAAATTTCGATTCAAATGAATAGTTTAATCAACTGAACATTTCAATGTTTAACACTAACAGGAAGGGCGTCCACACTGAACATTAAACCAGAAGTAATCCTATCTTCTGGGTGACGCGTCGCTCCTATGTTAATCAGGTCTGGACGGGCTGGGTAGCTCATAATGACGCTGGCACATAGGAAAAAGTATAAAATTATCGCCAAGAAAACCTTCATTTTTGTGAGCTGCTCTTCACTGCTTCTCGTGCTTATAATGGTTTAATCACAATGTCTTCTTCATTTATAGTCCTGTAAATTCTGTTATTTTTATGTTAACTTATTTTTGAACCTTGAAATACTAGGTAACAATTTAAACGTCACATATACATCATGTGGGTAAATAAGTATCTAAATGACATGTCGATTATAGTTATTTTCTAGGGTATAATTCAAGAATAACAGTGATTTAGTCAAACTCAGTCATTATTGACCATTTAAGTAAAATATGTGAAATCGTTTTTTCAAGCGCATTCAGTTCGGGGCGCTAAGCACGAGTGTGCGGTGTAATACGTTACGTAAACACCTTGCTTTTAAACAAAAAATATTAGTTTTCTATAATAATCATTATCATCCGCCTGCCCTCATCAAAATTTATTAGTGGTCGGCGCAGTATGTCTTCTACTTGCACACTTCTCTATTACCCGTTATCTCAGCAATCACCTTCTTACTAGCCATGTTATCTATCACACAGTTCATCCTTCGCTTCTTCTTTTCTTCTTTCTTCCTCTTATAGCCATCTACATTCATACTAAACATTCTCCCCATAGGGCTCTTCTGGACTGGTTGGATAGCACATCACTACATACTCACTAATTATAACGCAAACTAAAAGTATTGGCATGTAAAACCTCATTTTAGCAACTCTTGACTGTTCCCCGTGTCACGGTACAGTACACTAGTTCAACAACGATTGATTATGCGGTTATATTTATAGCTCTAGTAATGACTTATTATTATTAATAATAATCGTTTTATTATCAGGCAACTAGGGCCCAAAAAGCTCGCCTTTTTGAGCTGACGTAGCTCAAAAAGCAGCTAAACTGAAATGGGACTCGGCAGGTCACGTCTCATCATCACAAAACTGGAGCCCTGAGACAGTTAGATGAGACAGTCAGATTTTGTGGCCACATCTAATACACAACAATCACACATCTAAACTATTTTGATTTGTGATAATGGTTTAGTAATGGCCGTTTCTACTGTTATAAAGATTATTTATCTCGGGAGTGTTTTAAATAAATATCTCAATATTTCTTGTAAATAAGTGTTTGAAGAGTCAATTCTGCCTTATTTCAGTAACAGAGGAAAGAAAGCATATAGATAGACTAAGATTGTTGACTGAATAGGATAAAACATAGTGAGTCTCTCTTACTTAAACATAACCGAAAATGTAAGGAATAAAACTATAATTCGGGTATTATAGTATTTTCATGTTTCAGACACTTTATACTTGTGAGGAAATATAGTATTTAGACACTATAGGTACTTACACTTTATACTATCATTCATATATTCATTATCCTTGCATATTTTTATACATCTACGTCGCGCTTTGGCAGTAGTTATTTTAGCTTGCGTTAGATTCGATCTAGAACGATGTTTTAACATTGATTTAGCTGAAATAAAAATTATTTTCTCAATATTTACTTTGTTGACATTACGTCAATTGTCAAGCTGTCAGTTACTTTTCCTCTACTTATAATTTTCTTACTGGTCTAGGCCTATGAAGGTTTCTTTTGATTTATATAATTTAATTTAATTTTATTAATATATTAGCTCAAATAATGTATTTTAGAGATAATTACGATTGTTTACTAAATAACAGTATCTTATCTTACTTTTATAAAATTAATTAGCACGCTATCAGAATTCTTCGAGGAAGTTTTTACTGAATAATACTGGCTGTTTTAAATACAGGCAACTGACATTTTTGATTTTAAAGTCAAATAATTCTAGGGAGAATTATAGAATTTTATTAAAACAACTGATATGGAAAAACTGCGGATTTTTTGGCTATAAAAGGAGACTTTCTGTCACATTCGGCAGTCTGGAACGGGATCTCATACGATATATAGTATATCGACACTATTGACACTACAGTCTAAAAGTCAACGTACGTGGTAGCTGAACGCCGGTCTGCAAGTCTACCTTGCCTGCTCACTGACGAGCCCCAAGCCCTAAAGCAAGCTGAACGCCGGTCTCCTGAACTACCTTGCCTGTCCACTGTCGCGCCCCAAGACCTGAAGCCGACGCGGAAGCTGTTCGTCGGTCTTCAGTGCGGGACCCTGCAAGTCGGAAGCTGGTCATCTGTCTCCAGTGCGGGACCCTACTAGTCTACCTTGCCTGTACTCCGACGCGTCCCAAGCCCATCAAGTACAGTAAAACTACCTACTATAAGTCCATTCTGAGCAGCATATATGTTTAGGTCTTTTTTTTAATTAAACTTATTTGTTTGTGTTACCTATTTTTTATTTTCTGGGATAAGTAACACGACAATTTGGCGCCCCAACGGAAAATCAAAACTAGATATCACTCATTCTTTTCAAAATTCTGAAACAAACTAGCACTAGAAATCCCTTTTGACTCTTATTTGGCTTATTCTCTTTTTATACTCTTTCATCTCATTCTAAACACACTCACACACTTTAACATACGATGCGCGTCATCGAATCATAGCAAGATCTAAAATTGCTATCGGATCCTCTAGAGTCCTCTCTAACACTCAAGTCCTCCTCTTAAACACTTATATCAAACTAAGTAAAGTGTCGTGGGCTCTTAACTATTTATCGGCTTTTTAAATAAAAACCCACTAAAGTTTTTATTACTAGAATCATCGGTTTACGATTTTAATTATTTTATTATGTAGGATCCTCTCGTCCTCTCATCTTTAAAACTTGAGTGCTTTCTAACACTTGAGTCCTTTACGCTTGAGTCTCTCTCGAGTCCTCTTGAACACTCCTTTTTCACTTGAGTTTTCTTTAACTCTTGAGTCTTTTTCAAAACTCACTCTCTTGAGTTATCGTTTGGACTCTTTCCCTCATTTTCCTCCCTTTAATACAATTTTATCCTCTTTAACTTTAATTCTTTAATCATGGATAGAATTATTTTCTTTGAACTTCTTAACAAAGCTGAGCTAGAATATGAGATAAAAATAAGATTAGAAGAACCAAAAGATACTGTAATACAGCTTAAAAAACAAATTCTTCAACTCGCACCTCGTAATCCCTCTACAGATATTTTGGACTCGATATTAGAGGTTAAAACTGATTTGGATGAACTTACCACTACCTTAAATTATATCGAATCAAAAATAATATTATTAGAACAAGGTAACAATAGATTAAACAAAAAAATTGAAACCTTTATTAATCATCTTTATTTTCGATTAGAGAGGATTGATATAGACTCAGATCCCTCAGAGATCAATCGTTTATCTCAAATTAAAGAGAGATTTCTCAACTTAGAATCAAAATTTAACTCTTTAATCACTGTTTCTATCAACCCTCAACCTATAACAGTTAACCGTCCCTCTTCGACACCTAATACTCCCAATGAGACTATGTTCCATACTATTTTCCCGGACATTCAGTCTCAACCTCAAAACTCAATTCCCAATAATTCCCTTAACGAATTAAAACGCATAAAATTCGACGGCACCACTTGTCCGCGTTCATTCATCCAGAATATTCAGGAATTTAGTATTTCAAGAAATATTACTTCAAACAAATTATTGGATCACGCGTTTGAATTACTTACCGGTAACGCTTTACATCGGTACCGTTTTAAACGTGATTCTTTGTTATCATGGGACGAACTTTGCGAAGCTTTGATTTCAGACTTTAGCGGTTTTGACTATGATCATAAATTACTAGAAGCCATTAACAGTCGAACTCAAGGCAAGGATGAACCAATAGTTATTTTTGTTTCCATACTGACTGGAATGTTTTCCAGACTTTCAGAGAAACTACCGGAAACTAAAAAACTACAAATTATTATTCGTAACATCCGACCATGTTATTCACCTTATATCGCGAATAATAATATCAACTCAATCATTTCGCTTATTTCATGTTGTCAAAAATATGAAGAATTTTTGGACAAAGAGAAACGTTTCAGCGAACCTCAAACTACAAATAATCCTTTATGTGTTGAATTTAATTATAAATCGTCTTCTAATTTAACGTCAAAGACTTCAACATCTAACTCATTTCCTCCTAATACAAATTTTAATCGCTTTAACTATAAACCAAAAGTTAATTCAATTAATCAAGTTAATAATAATGCTTTTTGTGTTCGATGCCGCACTAATGGGCATACACTGAATAATTGCTCGCAACCTCGTACTTTAATAATTTGTTTTAGATGTGGTTTAAAAGATGTTAAATCTACTGATTGTCCTAACTGTAATAAAACTAATTCAAAAAACTAAATAACGGCTTGGATTATAAAAACTGGCAGGATTGGTTACAAACCTTAAAAAATTTCTTTCATTGTTACAAAATAACTTCAATATATGATAATGAAAAAGATTTTAATCGTCCTTTTATTGATATTTCTATCAATAACAAAATATTTTCTGGTTTACTAGATAGTGGTAGTTCTATTACAATTCTTGGTAATAATTCTCACTTAGAAATTTTAAAATTAGGCTTCACGTTATCCAAGTCTTTTCCAATGACGATTACTACTGCCAGTAATCATATTAGTAGATCCCTTGGCTCAATTGACATACCGATTAGATACAATAATCAAACTCATCTAATCCAAGCCTTCGTATTTCCGAATATATCTCCTTCAATTATCTTAGGAGTCGACTTTTGGAAAAAGTTTAACCTTGTTCCACACATACTTTCTTCGGCTTTTAAGCCAAATACTAAATGTTCAGTGGTTACTGAAACTACTAAACAAGTACTTCCTTATAATAACCTCTCTTTAGAGCAAAAAACTATCGCTGACGACATGATTAAACGATTTAAAGCTATTTCCTTCGAAAGTAGAGGAATACTGGGTCGCACTCCTCTTATTAGTCATCATATCGATACCGGTGATACTCCTCCTATTAAACAACGTTGTTATCGCCTTTCTCCCGAAAAACAAAAAGCTCTCATTATAGAAGTCGATAAAATGTTAGAATGGGGCGTTATTGAAAAATGTGAAAGTCCTTGGCTTTCTCCGGTTATCATTACACCTAAAAAGAATGGTGAATGGAGATTTTGTGTTGATAGCCGTAAACTAAATTCAGTTACTCGTAGAGACGCGTATAGCCTTCCATTTGTTAATGAAATCTTAGATAATCTCAAAAACGCAAAATTTCTTTCTAGCATCGATATTGCTAAAGCATTTTGGGAGATTCCTTTGAAAGAAGAATCAGATAAAGATAAAACAGCTTTTTATGTCCCTGGTCGAGGCATGTATCGTTTTGTTATCATGCCCTTTGGTTTAACTAATGCTCCAGCTACTCAGCAAAGACTTATGGACATGCTTTTTACTCCAGAATTTGACAATAAGGTCTTTTGTAACCTTGATGATATAATTATCATATCTGAATCATTTGAAGAGCATATCTCTTATCTAGTTAAAGTTCTCGAGAAATTAACGTTTGCTAAATTGACTATTAACTTCGAAAAAAGTCAATTCTTTAAAAATGAACTTAAATACTTAGGATACATTGTAGATGAGTACGGTTTACGCTCAGATCCGGTTAAAATTAAAGCAATACTCGAATTCCCTACTCCCACTACTCGTAAAGAAGTGAGGAAATTTATTGGAACTTGTAGTTGGTTTCGTCGTTTTATTCCTAACTTCAGCACAATTGCAACTCCACTTAATAAATTAACTTCTTCTGGTAAAGATGCCCCTAAATTCATTTGGGATAAGAATGCTACTCTGGCATTTAATAAGCTAAAAGAAGCTTTGGTAACTACTCCTATATTAGCTTGTCCTGACTACGACCTCCCTTTCTCTGTACATTGCGATGCTTCTAACTTCGGCATCGGAGGTATGTTAACACAAATGAAAGACGACAAAGAAGTAGTTATAGCTTATATGAGCAAATCTCTTAATAAAAACGAACGAAATTACTCAACTACAGAAAGAGAAACTCTTGCGGTAATTTCAGCTTTAGAACATTGGCGTTGTTATATCGATAATGGTAAACCATTCACTGTTTATACAGATCACGCAGCACTTAAATGGTTTCTAAAATTGTCCAATCCATCTGGTAGACTCGCGCGGTGGGCTCTTAGGTTGTCATCTTTTAATTTTATTCTAAAACACAAAAGAGGTAAAGACAATTTAGTCCCTGATTTACTCTCGTGTACATCATGTCCAGTCGGTGTTAATCCTGTCTTACTTAATTCTCAACTCGTACCTCCAGCATTGGAACGCTATAATAACCTACTTTTGGAATGTCGTAACAATCCTGATCAGTACCCTAATTATACTATTCGCGAAAATAAATTATTCCGCTATACTCAATCTCCCTACGCGTTAACTGAAGATTTCGCGTGGAAAGAAGTTCCTCATCCTGATCTTCGGGAAATCCTTATCAAAAATAACCATGGGTCCCCAGACCAGCCTCATCTAGGAATCTTTAAAACTTATAAAAAACTATCACTTCTATATTACTGGCCTGCTATGTTTAAGGATATCGCTAAAGTAATTTCTATCTGTGATAATTGCTTGACTTACAAACACGCAAATCACTCTCCCTTCGGCCTTATGGGTAAACCAAAAATTTGTTCAAGGCCTTTTCAAACAATTTCTTTGGATCTAATGGGTCCTCTACCTATGACTAGACGAAGAAATCAATTTATCTTAGTGGTTAACTGTTGTTTTACTAAATATTCTCTGATCTTTCCACTAAAACGGGCTTCTAGTACTAACATCATCTATAACTTAGAAAATTTTGTTTTTCTCGTTCATGGAGTACCTCAGACTATTATTATGGATAATGGAACTCAATTTCAATCCCATGAATTTCGCAACTTTTTGGGCAGATATAACATACCACACATATTCTTCTCTCCTCATTATTGCCCCCAAGTTAATCCCACTGAAAGATACAATCGTACTATAATCACAGCTTTGTCATCTTTGGTTGGTGATGACCATAGATCTTGGGACACCCACCTCTCTAAAGTCCAATACGCTATGAACAGCACAACTAATGTTACCACTGGTTTTTCTCCTAACTTTTTACTATTTGGACGAGAAACAGTTACTTCTGGCTCACTTTACACGCCAACTAATAATCTTGATGAAATCGTTTTTCTACCTAGGGACATCTATGCTACTAACATAGGTTTATTATCTGCAATTTTTGATAAAGTTCAGATAGCCCTTCATATGGCTCATGCTCGTAACTCTGCTCGTTATAACGAAAGTCGTTCCTTTAAAGAATATAACGTAGGAGATACCGTCTGGCGAAGAAACTATGTACATAGTCAGGCTGGGATTTATTTTAGCGCAAAATTAGCGCCAAAATTTGTGAAGTCCACTGTGTTGCAGAAACTATCCCCGTTAGTTTATATACTTGAGGACGCAAATGGCAACCAAGCTAAATGGCATATTAAAGACTTTAAAATATAATGTATATAGTTATGTAAATACATTCCTTCTTCATACTTATGACTCATCTTTTTCTTCTTTCCTTCTTCTTTAATAGAGTTCTTTGCGGCCCATTAAAAACTCTATTTTATAATTCATTCATCGGTTCTTAAACCATTATTAGATTATTATTTTTTTTAAACTTTCTTTTTATCTGTTCCGATCAGATATCCCTAAGAAGTGCTTTTAGGTACAAGTTACCTAACCTTCGTGTCAACTAACTCTACAAGTTAGTATGACTTGTTTCTTACTATCGACTCTAAAAGTTGATTGATAATTTTTTAATCTTTCTTTTTATCTGTTCCGATCAGATATCTCTAAGAAGTGCTTTTAGGTACAAGATACCTAACCTTCGTGTCAACTAACTCTACAAGTTAGTATGACTTGTTTCTTACTATCGACTCTAAAAGTTGATTGGAGCGGCTGATAACTCCATTCAAAATAAGCCCTTATTATATAGCTACTAAAGTCTATTTCATTTCATTATGGGTTTTAGACGAGAGCGGATTACAACTCCGAAAAGAAGCCTTAAAGTTATTGACTTATCAGGTTGAGTAGTGATCATTGAATGTGAATCCTACCTGACTAACTACGTAAGATGTCTGTGTGATTGAATGAAGTATGTACGTTTTGTGAATGCTGTTATACTTTAACCTTACAAAATTTTTGTTCTAGACCAAAAATTTTCTCGGGGTCGATGGGGAAATATAGTATTTTCATGTTTCAGACACTTTATACTTGTGAGGAAATATAGTATTTAGACACTATAGGTACTTACACTTTATACTATCATTCATATATTCATTATCCTTGCATATTTTTATACATCTACGTCGCGCTTTGGCAGTAGTTATTTTAGCTTGCGTTAGATTCGATCTAGAACGATGTTTTAACATTGATTTAGCTGAAATAAAAATTATTTTCTCAATATTTACTTTGTTGACATTACGTCAATTGTCAAGCTGTCAGTTACTTTTCCTCTACTTATAATTTTCTTACTGGTCTAGGCCTATGAAGGTTTCTTTTGATTTATATAATTTAATTTAATTTTATTAATATATTAGCTCAAATAATGTATTTTAGAGATAATTACGATTGTTTACTAAATAACAGTATCTTATCTTACTTTTATAAAATTAATTAGCACGCTCTCAGAATTCTTCGAGGAAGTTTTTACTGAATAATACTGGCTGTTTTAAATACAGGCAACTGACATTTTTGATTTTAAAGTCAAATAATTCTAGGGAGAATTATAGAATTTTATTAAAACAACTGATATGGAAAAACTGCGGATTTTTGGCTATAAAAGGAGACTTTCTGTCACATTCGGCAGTCTGGAACGGGATCTCATACGATATATAGTATATCGACACTATTGACACTACAGTCTAAAAGTCAACGTACGTGGTAGCTGAACGCCGGTCTGCAAGTCTACCTTGCCTGCTCACTGACGAGCCCCAAGCCCTAAAGCAAGCTGAACGCCGGTCTCCTGAACTACCTTGCCTGTCCACTGTCGCGCCCCAAGACCTGAAGCCGACGCGGAAGCTGTTCGTCGGTCTTCAGTGCGGGACCCTGCAAGTCGGAAGCTGGTCATCTGTCTCCAGTGCGGGACCCTACTAGTCTACCTTGCCTGTACTCCGACGCGTCCCAAGCCCATCAAGTACAGTAAAACTACCTACTATAAGTCCATTCTGAGCAGCATATATGTTTAGGTCTTTTTTTTAATTAAACTTATTTGTTTGTGTTACCTATTTTTTATTTTCTGGGATAAGTAACACGACAGTATCAATAATCAATTTTAATCCACAGGAACACATATATTTGCTATTTTCACAAAATCACCCGGACATTCGTCCGCAGCAATCATCGCACCTTCCATGTCTCAGTTGTCTGGGAAATCTGTCACGTCTGGAACACTCTCTTCTGTACTGGATGGGAAGCACATTGTCACACTCACACTTAAAATGACGGAAATTAAAAACGTTGTGTACATCTTCATTTTAGCACTGTTCCCCGTGTCGGCCAATGGCGAAATACTGAAATAGCGCTGAATTATTCATTTATACATCGGTACTCGTATTTACACCAACAGAAATTACTAACCATTTAAACTAAACTGTGGCGTCACTATTTTGATAGGTTGCTCTTCACCTGAACTAAACGTCAAATTAAGTTTAAAGGGGAAAATATAATGACTACCAAAAATAACTTTGTGACCACAAACATATCACCTAAAATATCAATTGATCACGAAATTTAGTAAATTGAGCACCAAATTATTATGAGGTGATTGATGACAAACTAGTTTTGCCTAGGCTGACTTGGGGCACCCCGATTTTTTTGTAAACCATTCAGAAGTAGGAGGCCAAGCGGGGCTCCGTCGACTCGGATGCAAGTGCATAACGGTAGCAGAGGTGCAGAGCGGTTCCCACTACGTCCGATCCGAACCCGTGAAAGTGAAGTGAACACAAAGTGTATGACTCTGAGCCTGGCCCGCGATTACGCAGGACGTTTTCTGTTAATTTTATAATTACTTACATGTGTAGAGTATCAGTACTGGTGGTTTATAAAGGTAAACAGATACCATACCTTATGACTGACTTTTTACGGGTACGGATCGGACTCGGATAGGGCGTAGTGCGAAACCGCTCTAACAGTTCAATTTGTGGTGGTCATTAACTAAAAAAAAAAAGTTTTGGTTCTAATTTCATGATAAAATGGGGATCAATTTTGGAGATCATTTACTGATTTTGGCAATCAAAAGTGTTTTTTTTTTGCCGTTTCATTTTACTTAATCTGGTGGTGGTAATTAGTTGCCTAATGGCGCATTTACATTAGTCGGTATTCGGCTGCAGGCCGTATTCGGTCACCGACTAATATAAACAGGTATTCGTTGGGCCATATTCGGTCGAGCCACACAGTTAAAAATCCTTCTAACACAAGACTGTTCATGACGATGCTTGCAACCCGACGGTTCAATATACAATCGCCGCATCAATCAAGTCGCCGAAGTCGATTAACCGACCAATGTAAACAACTCAATTTAGGTGAGCGTTTCAGTTAAACCGAATGCGGCCGCCGCCTTCGGTGACCGACCATGAAAAAAAAAAAAATGCGCCATAAGTTGAATAGCAAAGTTAATTTGACTTAGACTTTTTTTGGTTCTGTAGCTTCAGATCTTTAATTTTGTAGGTCATGTTAACAAATACATAATTGTGTAATATCAATAGGTAATAACATATGTACATACATATAAATTATTATGTCTGTTCATAAGAACATAAACATACATGAATTCACGCCGACTGACAGAGGGTTATGTGTTTATCAGTGTATGTGTGTACGAGTATGTTTGTTCCTTTGTGGCACGCAAGAGATCGAACACACACACACAGCTATCACAATTCAGTATGGCGACCACCATATGATGAAAAATAAAAATGAAAACAAACAGTCGACAAACCATGTAGGGTATCATTGAACAGGTATTCGAAAATCATCTTTAGGTTTCTCGTATCATTTAATTTCGAATACCCATTTTTCCCACAAGGGTATGCAGGAACCATCATCATCATCATCATTTCAGCCGAAAGACGTCCACTGCAGGACATACAGGGTGTAAACCACCTCATCACAAAGCCGTTAACCAAGCATTCTGTACATCAAACTAAGTAACATTACGCAAAAAATATTGCTGGGAAACCACTTTTTTTTGAGGAATAACTTCACGTTTTGTGGTAGAACTCAATGTAACGCACTTATTAAAATCTTACGAAAAAAACTGACTCCCCATATCTCCGTAACTAGAAGGTTCCCAGGTATGGTGTAGAACAAAAAAAAGATCGCATTGATGGGAAGAACAAGTGCCTTTCGGCTTCGTGAATAGGTGTTTTACACCCTTTATAGGCCTCCCCCAAGTGTCGCCACATTGACCGGTCCCATGCGACTCGCATCCAACGGATTCCCGCAACCTTCACCAGGTCATCGGTCCACCGAGTTGGAGGTCTTCCAACGCACGATGCGTTCGAAGACCTTTCGGGCCCCATGCCCATCGGCTAAGGAACTAAAAACTTTAATTTTGTAGCAAGCAAATACTTTTTTGAAGTGTTTTTAATAAATATTACAATTTTTCTTGTATTTGAGTGTTTGACTCTAAAAACACTCAAATACAAGAAAATATATGATAGGGCTCTTAAGGAGTATTAGTGTTCTAAGCCAGTCAATCAGTCAGTCAGTCAATACCTACATTTTTTCATTTTGTTTTCGGATGGGGAATCTTCAAATGACTTCACCCGCTCCTGGCCGAGCGGGAAACACCACACTCGGGAATCAAAATGACTAAAATTCGAAAAAATAACACCCTGTACTTTTTAGACATGAATCAAGGACAATCATATGGATCAAATCTCTCTAACAAACAAACAAAATTAAATGAAGGGAAAACCATGAAATCTAAAGATCAGTTTTAAATTCAATGGGATAAATTCAACAAGATAAAATCACTTTTATTTATGGTTTTCTTTTCATTTAATTGGTCGATGTTCAGCGAAAAGATACCTAACTGTCTGATTATCTAAAAACAGCTGTCAGCTGGTGTGACATGTTCCCATACAAGAAGGTGTTTTAAACAGCTGTTTTTATATAATCAGACCGTCATCTTTTTGGTGAACATGGACCTTTTCATGTTTGTTATAGAGATTAATTGATCCATATGATTGACTCTATCGATTGATGTCAAAAAGTTTTCGAATTATAATTATTTTGTCAAACTTTAGTTGATCCATCCCGGGTCCGATCCTTGAGTGTGGCAAAATAATTTTCGAACAAATTCTACCCTGTATAACATTTTGAATGGACACGGTTTTGAAACAATATTTATGAGAAAAAAAGTTTTCTAAAGAAATTTGAAATTCCTCATATCTCCTGTTGTCCTTTGAAAATATGTATTTGGGAACATAAATATTCTGCAATCCAATCGAAATAAATACACACTAAATTAAGAATGTGTTTGATTTAAAAATCATTTTGGTATTACGTTTGTAAGAACTACGCATGTTCCGCAGGCCCCTTACGGCAGTTGAAAAGTAAACAACAATCATGTAGTGTTCACTCCAACGCTAGTTAGGGTTTGGAGTAAAACCACCAGCAAGCAGCAGCAGCAGCAGCCAGGCAGCAGCAGCGATCAGGGTGGTGTCAGGGTTGTACAATAAAACACAGTTTCCAATATTACTGGGTTAGGCGTGCTGTCGCTAGGACTGCTTGTACTAGACTGAGCGCGGCGCATTGCCCCGCGCTCCCTCCAACGGGCATCCCCCACCACAGCACGTATAACTCATTTATTAAACGTCACATCTCTTTTTTCTTCACAAAAAATAAAGAAACAATAGTACAATATTTTAACTTATATTTTTAATTTGAATGATTGGTTATGGTACTTTTGATTTTAAATTAATCATTTCATTGATTGTTATTGTTATTTTATTTCTGAATGATTTAAGACTTTTGTTTAATTTCCATCATACTCACTGATGATTTTAATTTGAATTACGCATGCTTATCTTTTCCTTTTTTTTTATTTCTACAAATTTCCTTTTTGGTTGACAATGAAATTTGTATTATTCAAAATCAAAATCAAAGCATTTACTTCAAGTAGGCCAATTACAGGCACTTTTGAATTTTCGAAACTAAGATGAATATTAAATCTAGCTACAGTCCCAGTCACAAGACATAAAAACTGTGAAAGTACTGTAGTTGCCCATTCCCTAGCGTAGATCTCTATGGAGAAGAACGGGCAAGAAACTCCATGGACACTTTTAAATCATAATGTTGTTACAACATCTTGGTTACATCACTCATGTTAATGATGCATGAAGCATTATGTGAGAACAATGTATTGCTGTTTTATATATTTTTTTTGACATTCATATTGTTATTAACATTCTTTGTTTGTATTGAATTTATAATTTTCATATAAAGTTGGTTCCTGTGTTTCGTAGTGCTGCGGCACGATAAACAGTCAGTTATTCAATCTGCCTCTACTGTCTATTTTGGCCACCAAGATACAGGCTGTGCCTAGTTTGAAGCCTGTGGCTTCTTATAGTTTGTACTCGTTTGTACTCGTTTGTACTCGTTTATACTAGTTTGTACTCGTTTATACTCGATTGTACTCGTTTATACTCGATTGTACTCGTTTATACTCGTTTCTACTCGTTTGTACTCGTTTATACTAGTTTATACTAGTTTGTACAATTTTGTGCAACTTTGTGCAACCTTGTGCAATTTTGTGCAGCTTTGTGCAACTTCGTGCATCATTGTGCTACTTTGTGCTTTTTTGTGCTACTTTGTGCTACTTTATGCTACTTTGTGCTACTTTGTGCTACTTTGTATTCGTTTGTTTCAATAAATTTGATTTATTCATTTATTTGTTTGTTTATAAAATAAATGCCTGATTTAATCTTATCTTATTTGCTCGTAATCGAGTCATCGCAAATTTTGTACTTCTCGAGTGGTGAGGTTAATTTTACCAGTTCATCTTATTTATTATTTTCTTTGATTCCCAATGAAATTCAACTGATTCATAAACTGACAAGTAAAGGATTTTAATTTAATTTCTTTGAATTTTAGTATTAGTTGATTAATTATGTTTATTTTGCAAGTAGGTTTATTAAAACCCTTTAGCAAGTATTTTTTTTTTTTTTTAATGGGGTCGTTGTTTCGTGCTTAATACTCTGGGAAGAAACAGCCGAAACAACTTCAGAGGTCATAGTCTCTGTTAAACTACAGATATTGC
Organism: Xestia c-nigrum; assembly: GCA_916618015.1. Taxonomy (NCBI): domain Eukaryota; kingdom Metazoa; phylum Arthropoda; class Insecta; order Lepidoptera; family Noctuidae; genus Xestia; species Xestia c-nigrum. The sequence goes on along the minus strand of OU745245.1, from coordinate 1,422,491 downwards.
TCAATTCACATGAGGACTATGCACATTAGTGTCTGAGATGATCTTTTGAATAAAAACCACATAGATTGGAGTGGATTTGTCCAGTCAGTGCAAGCATTTGTCACTTATCGTGTAGCTCGCTTAACTCAATTCGAAATATTGACTCGAGACCCACTTTTACAAGAGAAATAAATAAATGACCCAAAACGTAGGCTCTTGGGCTTTGATATTTTCTTGTTTGGGGTTTTTCTAATTTGACTGTTGTCATTTGTCTGTGCTTGTTGTTTTCCAAGGATAACACTTAAACGTGTTAAGAAAACAAAAGGAAAATTAAACTTTGTCTACTCAGCACTATTTTCCTCACAAATAGTATTTTCACTGCTGACTATGCATCAACACCCAATTGCATACAGGGTTAGTTTTCAATGAATTATTTTATTAATTTTTCTAGAAATATTTAAAATGCACTTTTGGTTTCATATCTAATTCTATTTTTTTTTTTTTTTTTTTTTTGAGACCTCTTTTCCATTTTTCCCACCCTCAGAGGGAGTGGAGAAATTTGAGACATTATGGAGCGACCTGCAAGCAAGTTTTTCCATTTATCTGGTACCTTTCAGACATAACTGAATTACCACTTTAACAATAACTCATTTGTTTTGACAAATAGACAACGAAAGAAACTAAAAAACTTTTCAAATTTCAAACAGAACTGAATCATAGTTACTATTTGTAAAATATTTTATAATTCTTTCATATTAATAGTATGTTTATAGTAAAACAATAGTTGTCTTTATTAAATTTTCTTAAATCACCAAAGAAAATAATATTGTATGGAAGGTAGACCGAACGTACCAAAGAAATATTGTTCGATGGTTACTTATACTTTTTTAGCATACTTATGATTTTAAAGTAGGTATCCAGTATATAATAATACGACAGTGTGGGTATATCAATTAAACTTCAGTTATTGTTGAAATTATTAGCCTTACAAAGGACATGTCTGACTAAACAGAATGTATGAGTTATTGCTAACTTATAGGTACCAACCATTCATTTAATAGTTTACCTTTTCAAATTACTTTGTTTATACATAAGTAATGTTCTGATACCGATTAACCACGTAATCTATCAGTATCGCACCTTCCGCGATCTTACTTGCCTAATTTTGGGCAATTTGTGTTAACCAAACATTTATTGGCTTGATTAGGTTGGCATCTGTCAACAAATGAGGTCATACGAGATAAAAGTTTAAAAAAACTATAAGTATATTCACTGTACATTGAGCATGAAGATAGTTAAACTAGCCTTTTCCCAACTATGTTGGAGTCGGCTTCCAGTCCAACTGGATGCAGCTGCATACCAGTATTTTACATGAAGCGACTGCCTATCTGACCTCCACAACCCAGTTAATACTGGGAAATACAATACCACTTGGTAAGATTGGTGTCAAACTTTTGGGGCCACTGACTACCTGAAACGACTGTCAAAGATGGACAAATGACAGCCGGGACCAACGGCTTAACGTGCTTTCCGAGGCACGGAGGAAACTCGGTATATAATAGTGGTCACCTATCCACAGACCAACCTAGGCAAGCATGGCTTAACCTAAAGATTGACCCGAGTGGCTGATATTATTTAGCCACGAGCTCCTCGAAAATGCTGTTTAAATAACATCATCATTTATTCTCGACCTTGGATTGAGTTTTAAACGAAACTATCACCAGTACATTCCGTGGTTACTTATTTATAGTCAATAATGCTATAATTCGCCACAAATTATTTAGAGAAACACTTTATATCTTATATAAAGTGTATAACTTAATAAAACCTCATTCGTTCACTTGCCTGTATAAATCGCAACCATTTGGTTGTATTATTTTAATGTTTTATGCACGACATACCTTAACCCTCGTGCCAGTCATGACTCTTGTTTGGTTTTAAAAATAGGTGAGGTAATTTACCTCCATAGCTTCGAAATTATCGAAAGGGTACTTGGTAAAACTGGAATTTGCATTTGTTTATGTTATCGAGCGTATGGCATACAGAGTACTTTTATATATGGTATGGCACTCGTGAGCTGCAGCTAACAATCAGCGTCATGTGGCACACCTTGTGTTGCCATCTAACATTATGCTGAGTTGAGGCCCTATTGGCATTATAAGCTGTTTGTTTATGTATCATGTAAGATTGTATAGTTATTTCAATGCCAAATAACCACAATGTTCTTTCTTTTTTTTCTTTCTTTTCAATTTACGAGAAATGTTCTCATAGGGCACGTATTTTTTTTTTTTTTTTTTTTTTCAATATATAAATTTCGATTAAACTAAAAGGACTATGGGCACCAATGCATGGACTCTGGTCCTGGACATAATATATAATTAACACGTCGTCAAAAAGGTACATTATCAGAGCACGAATAGGTATGGCGCTTGATCTGATATGTCGTCCAATAGGAGTACGCGTATTTAGAATTTTAAATCATTTTGTGATCAAACATCAAGTATTTTTGATACTCATCCAATAGTAGCCCAAAATGATCAGTACCCTTAATGGATTTTATGACAGTCATTTGGTTTTTCATTAAATTTTAACCATAGATGGCCTGTGTCTCCCATCATTGATTCGACGTAGTCGAAAAACAAGTTCCTCACTTGTTTTTTATTGAAAATTACTTTTCAATAGGCACGTTTTATTTGCGAGTGGATTTGGTCAACAATCCGTTGATGTTGTTATATGGTGTATTTTGATCTAACATTATATTTCATGTCAAAATTAAGAAACGGACCATATTGTCATTGAATTCATAAATGAGTAGGTATATATGATGTAACCATCATTTTGTTATTTTTTTTTTCGAACCGTTGAACGTATATGTCAACTACTCAATCTAAAAATTATGTAATTTTAAGACTAACTAAATTGAGAATACTTTAGGATTAAGATTATCGGTGACCGTTACCTAGACTAAACATATTTACATTATGTTTAGTGTAAATTTTGTTTTTTTTTCTTTTTTTCGAACCTTTGAACGTATTTTGATCTAACATTATATTTCATGTTAAAATAAAGAAACGGACCATATTGTCATTGAATTCATCAATGAGTAGGTATATATGATGTAACCATCATTTTGTTATTTTTTTTTCGAACCGTTGAACGTATATGTCAACTACTCAATCTAAAAATTATGTAATTTTAAGACTAACTAAATTGAGAATACTTTAGGATTAAGATTATCGGTGACCGTTACCTAGACTAAACATATTTACATTATGTTTACAGAAGTTCTCATGTAAGTGGTTCTTTGTCTTTCTGAGAATAAAGTATATTGAACCTAGTTATTTTATTAAACATTCAGGAATGTGAATTATTGGGTAGGTAGCAAAACAACTAATTTTATTATATCATCACGCCGGTTATACATGATGAGTCAGGCAAAGGTGTATCTAATATCAACCGGGTAAAGTTTCTAACTTCGTGACTGCTATTGAGAAATTCACCCAACAACACTTGGGCCGACCAGGGAATTGAATCCATGATTCTATTCTTAGCAGTCGCTTTTGCGACTACACGTCAAGGTCTTGTTTTTTTTCACAATAGAATTATAATTTTTTTTTTTCACCAATTTTCGTAAGCAGATATAATTTGAGTTACAATTGCACTTACTGCGCTTTTACTCGTGTAGTTACTTTACATTTTTACTTTTTAGGTACACTTATACACTTACTACACAAACACTGTTCACACTTTCACTTTTATAGTTTTATCCTCGTCGCCAATGTAGTGTTCACTCCAACGCTAGTTAGGGTTTGGAGTAAAACCACCAGCAAGCAGCAGCAGCAGCAGCCAGGCAGCAGCAGCGATCAGGGTGGTGTCAGGGTTGTACAATAAAACACAGTTTCCAATATTACTGGGTTAGGCGTGCTGTCGCTAGGACTGCTTGTACTAGACTGAGCGCGGCGCATTGCCCCGCGCTCCCTCCAACGGGCATCCCCCACCACAGCACGTATAACTCATTTATTAAACGTCACAAATCATGTAACAAACGATTTAATCTAGATCTTCTTGTTGACAAAGATTGTTGAGACCTCTTGTACGACCTCCTGGACAGTGGTCTCCAACTGCCGCAGAGTATTGAGCACCATTATAACCACCATCTTCAATATTCCTATTCGTATCATATAAAGGTTGAACCTCTCGCCCGTATTCATCTACTTCTATCACTTCCACTCTGTGTACCCACACTTCTACTCCACTGGGATACCTAAAGTACTGACAGTTCACCAGATCTAACACTAGAACACAAACTAGTATCGCACACAAGTGTTTCATGTTTACTGTTTCTTGTCTTACTGTGAGTTATTCGTCGACTACCTACCTTTATATATTTTTATCGGTAGATCACAAACACAGTTTTTTTTACAAGGAAACTTGATTTTTGCTCAACCATGAATGTTGTGATCATATTATTAACTACTATTTAGAATTATTACTAAAAGAGGATCGCTCTCGAAGCAGTTAAAAGAGTGAGTTTGACAAACAGCAGCAGTTACATGGATGGAATATTAGAAAATTACGGCGATATTTGTATATTGTTTCCTAAACACTTCCTAAAAAAACAGCTAAACATCGTGTAACCGTTCTTTTTTAATTAAAGTGTTAAATAATCATAAACTCTGCACCGGATCGCCGCACCTCTTTTTTATGACAGCGATCCGTGTCAAGTGTGCGTTGGAGTAGATATGCTAGATATAAATTGTTACTATATTTTTACGTTCGATTTACGTTCAATAATTTTACGTGATAAAGTCATTAGAAAAAATTGATTTTACTCATTGGATTCCTTAGTAAAATTATTAAGGTGTAGTTGGGCTTAGCGATGAGTAAGTAAGGGTTTTTAACCGTTAAGGGAATGTTTTTACAAAAACGCCAATCGTTAACGCTTTAATATGTAATTTTGTGGGTTAGCTTTGAAATTTATGGGTTTATACAAATTTTTCGTTTCAATTTTACCCTCATGTAATTTTTAATTAAGTACCAACCAAAAGGCTAATTTATACTTTTCATGGTATTAGTGATTTTAACGTTAAAAAAACAAAATATCATCTCCCTTTTCACTCCCTTAGGTTTGACATTTTACAACACCGTTACGTCAGCTTCCAACCTAGATAATAAATTTTGTGATTTTTAGTTCGAAAATTAAGGACTTTCCATAACAATTTCATCCTATAATTAACTCTCTTAGGGGTTGAAAATCGAAAAATTCAACCTCGTTCCTTGTCTACAATATAAAGGGAACCACTGTTCAAAATTTCAGTTTTCTAAGTCCGAGGGTTTTGGCTGGACGTTGATCGACTGGCGCACGGAACGGTGTGATACTTTATGTTGCGTGCAGCCGGTGTTTATCAATTTTAAAATAAATGGTGAAGGTTATCTATTGATTAATTCATAAAGTTACTTAGTTTGATGTACAGAATGCTTGCTTAGTGGATTCGTGAAGAGTCCATTTACACGCTGTAAGTATACATATTTGAAGCCAGCAGGTTACTTTCGGTACAAGTATATCGTGTCTAACGCAAAAAAGGAATTAGTTAATTTTGTTACATGGTCGCACTGAGACATGGAATAACATTTTCTGTATGAAATTTCTTATGACAATTTCTCTTAAATATCTGCAACCTATAAAAATATCTAATATGAAATCTACACAGTATAAAAGCTCAAGGTCAAGATAACTTAATTTGACGTTTAGTTCAGGTAAAAAGAATCTATAAAAATAGCGCTGCTACAGTTTAGTATAAAAATAAAAATATGAAACATAATGAAATTCGACAACCGTATATCACCTCAGCTGGAAAAACATCAACCTCCTCAACAAGCTGGCTTTCTCGATCAGGCCTCCACTACTGACCATCTACACGCAATAAACCTAATAGTAGAAAAATATCAAGATTTCAATATTCCAATATATCCTGCCTGCCGTCATCGACTACTCGAAAGCCTTCGATAGTTTAACACACGATGCTATATTTGATGCTCTCAACAACCAAGAAGTCGATCCCACTTACATCAGCTCTCTCCGTAAAGCATATCTAGACAACACTGCTTCTATTAAGTTACAAACGGCCGGACCATCACTCTTCATAGAAATAGGCATAATGCAAGGAGACCCGCTTTCACTTAAGGTTTTTAATAGCGCTCTTGAAGAAGTTTCAAAAACATTCGACGCTCGGTCGCCGTAGCGTGCAGACGTGCGCTCCGCCCCGCTCCGTCGACTCTCCGCGCCCCACCGCGCCTCCCGTCCTGTTCGTCGCAGCTTCGCCGCTTCGCCGAGCATCAAGGCCCAGTGCCTACCGTCCCGTAGTGCATCGTTAGTTTGTGTCTGATACTCGTATTAGTACACATTCTAACCGGTGTTACTCAGTGGCAAAAAAACAGCCTCTTTCGAGGCTATATTTCCTTATCGTCCGCGTTTTTGTTGCCCCTTCAGGGAAAAGCCACGGTTTTGTGGTTCTTGACGGGAAACCTAACGGTGTTAACGAAGTCAAGAGGGTGGTGACCCAATCCTACCCGCCGGACCCCTTCAGGGCGAGGCATCCCATTGGCATCGGGAGCTAGGACCTTGGCCTTGGGGGCTTCCCTCGTCAAACCTAGTCTTCGACTTCGTTCACAGCTACACACCTAGTGTCGGTTGGGAGTGTCTACCCCTTCGCACTAGAGCCCCTTGCGGGACTAGGGCCCTGTCGCACAATAAGACTGGCGACAGGTTTACAAGCTTAGGGCACACCTTAGGTACTCACCTCACTGTTCGCACAAGTTCAGGAGAGGCCACACATCCCCGGGCGCACCTACCCGGGGACCTAGGTACTGGTATCGTTAGATAGGAATTCAGATTAGGCCCTTCAGGCAATTCTCAGACAGTCGTGTCGCTGACAAGTTTGTTTGTGTTTTTCTTCTTGCCAGTTAGCACTACGAAAAACACAAGGGTGGGTTCGTTTTTAACGGGGAACTGTCTGCCCGGGGAGCTCACGTTTTACGTGTCTCCTCGGGACTAGGTAGTTAGCTCCTAGTTAGGCTACCAAAATTAGGTTTTTAGGGTTAGGTTCCCCATGCCAAGATGGCGAAAGAACGAAATGTTTTACTGAATAGTCAGTTCGATCAATTAATAGCGCAGCTATTATGTGACGACAGCGACTACATCAAGGAGAAGTATGCCGATCTCCTTACTCCTTTTAAGGAGGATAGATTTAGGGCCCTCCTCAAGGCCGTTCGTACCCCTCCGAGGGAAACTCCGTCGCGTTCGCCCTCCCCCGCTCCGATCACTCAACCCTCCTCCTCCGATATGGAGATTGTTGAGTCCGCGCCCTCTGCCGCTGAGAGCTCCCCCGACTCCCCCAGCACCAACTCCTCGTCCTCTGAATCGGAGGACTTTCAGCTGGTGCAAAAGGGCAAGAGGAAGAAGGGTAGGAAGGCTAAGGCCAATAAGGCCAAGAAGGCGGTTACAGCCCTCAACGCGCCTCCCCTTGCTCCTCAAGCCTCCCCGTCCCCGTCAGTCCCCATCGCTCCTCAAGCTGCCCCCCAGGGCAGTCGCCCGCCTAGCCCTATGGCTACATCTCAACCGCAAGGTGCGGCTCCTGCCAGCCGCCCTGCAAGCCCCATGGCTGCCTCACAGCCAGCCCCCTCCTCAGCTGCTCCTTCTTCAAAGAAGCAGCTGAAGCCACCCGCTCTGTACATCCAGGAGAAATCCAGGTGGACAGAGATCTCCAAAATGTGTGTGGATCGCAAGATCCAATACACTAACGCCACGTCTACCCTCCAGGGTATCAAAGTTAAGACCCCCACCTCTACGGATTTCCGTAATCTGGTTAACGCGCTTCGTGGAAGGAACGTCGCCTTCCACACTTACAGCCTCCCTGAGGAGAAGCCGACCCGTGTGGTCATCAAGCGGATCCCCAAGGAGATTCCCTCCTCCGACATCCTGGATGATCTGACATCCCAGGGCATCCCTGTTTCGGCGGTCCACCGCCTCCACAAGAATAGATCCCAAGGGGGTGACGAGTACGACATGGTACTCGTAATATGTGACCCGGTTGAAGGGCACCACCCTATTTTCAAGGTCCGATCGGTGTGCTCGTTATCGGGCATCATCATCGAGAGGCCCAAAAAGCTCAAGATAGTAGGGCAGTGTCATCGCTGCCAACTCTATGGCCACAGCCAGAAGTACTGTTACGCACCGCATAGGTGTGTAAAGTGCCTCGGCGACCACGCCACGGCAGACTGCACCCGTCCCAAGGACAGGAGTCTCTGCACAGAGCCGCCTAGTTGCGTGCTATGCGGACAGTCTGGCCACCCGGCAAACTACAGGGGCTGCCCCAAAGCCCCGAAACAGTCCGCTGGCAAGGTGGCGAATCGCGCCAACCAACGCCAGCAGAGGGAAGCTCCCTCTTCCTTCAAAGTCCCGTCCAAGGTCCTCCCAGAGCGTCTCAGCCCGCAGAGGCCTTCTCCTTGGAACATGCTGAACCATCAGCAAGCGTTCCCTGCCCTCGCGAAGGGTAAACCCAACCCCCCCATGCCCGGTCTTTTGGACAACCCTGTCCCAGCGCCCACTCCTGTGGCCGCCCCTCAGGCCCCTCAGGCCCCTCCGCAAACCCGAGCTCCCGCTGCTCCTACCCGCGCTCCTGCTTCACAGGAATCCAATCTGAACTACTTGATGAGGTTCCAACCTCTCTGCACCGCTGAGGCCGACCGCATGGTCGCTGAGCTCAGAGCTGCAACGGACCTCCAGCAGGTCGTCGACATTATTGATGCCTATTCAGTCATCAAGTCCACTCTTCGCAACCTCAACTTCGCGCCGTAATGGATATCACACCAAATCCCTCTTGCACCCAACCCCGGTCCCTTAGATTAGGTTATTTTAACGCCAATGGCATGAGAGGACAGCGCGACGAGAACGCCGCCTTCCTCCGTGACCATAACGTTGACGTTCTCCTCATCCAGGAGACGTTCCTCAAACCCAGCCACCGCGACCCCAAGATTGCCAACTACCGCATAGTTCGCAATGATAGGCTACGTTGTCACAAGGGTGGCACCCTCATTTACTTTCGCAAGGAATTGCATTGTATTCCCATCGATCCCCCTCCTTTAAAGTCCCTACTTGAGGTTTCAATCTGTCGGCTTGCTATGACCGGTCATCAACCGGTACATTTAGTTTCTGCTTATTTGGCCCCCACTAATACTTGGGAAGATCACAACCTCCTGGTTAGCGATCTCACCCTTCTCTTCGGCTTAAGTGACTCCGTGATCATCGCGGGCGATCTCAACGCCAAACACCCGGCCTGGAACAGTAGAACGACGAACCCGAGAGGGAAAGTCCTCTACGATCTAGGCCAATCTCTTAGTTTCGACGCGGTCGCTCCTATGGAGCACACGCACTATCCTGACACTGTCAGTCATCTTCCCGACGTTCTCGATATAGCGCTGCTCAAGAATGTGAACCTTCGGTTACACATGATTGAGACGTTACACGAGCTCCACTCCGATCACCGTCCAGTGCTCATGCACTTAATTCCTCGCTCTGGTATCATTGACCCCAGCCAGCCCCTTCCCACTATCCTCACTACCGACTGGAGGAAAGTAAGCGATATGCTGAAATCCGAAACGTCACCACTTCTAGATGGTATTCCCGACCATATCGTCTCAGTCGCAGACACCGAGGCTGCAATCGACTCGTTTACAGAACACGTACAATCCGTACTGAAGGATTGTTCTCGTGAAGTACCAGCGGTGAGTGATCGCCGCTGGATACTTCCCGACGATATACGTGAACTGATAACCGAGAAGAATGCGGCCAGACGTGCCTACAGCTCTTGGCCCTGCGATGCGAACAAAGCTCACATGCGTTCCTTACAGCGTGCTGTTAAGAAACGCACTAGTGAGTTTCGCTCGAGTCAATGGGACAAGACGCTTAGCGAACTCGAGCCCACTCATCAAGCCTTCTGGCAGCTTCAAAGGAAGTTGCGCACCTCGGAAGAGGTCTCTTCTCCACCCCTCATACGTCCCGACAAGAGCGTCGCTTTTGACGACTCTGAAAAAGCAGAATGCCTAGCCGACAGCTTGGAATCTCAATGTTTGCCAAGCACTCTACCAGTAGACAAGCAGCACCTCGATGAGGTGGATGCAGAAGTTGAACGTAGAGCATCGCTTCCCCCTTTTGAAGATCCCGATGACCCCCTCCCCGCCATCACCCCGGAAGAGGTCAACGATATTATAGATAAGCTAAAGCCTCGGAAAGCCCCAGGCGCCGACGGTTTCACAAATAGAGTTTTTAAAGCCCTCCCCGCTAGGCTCATAGTCCTTTTGGCTGCCATCTTCAATGGCGCCCTGAGCAATAATATTTTCCCCCAAACGTGGAAAGAGGCCACTGTTATAGGTATTCCCAAACCTGGGAAACCGAAAGCCCAGCCCTCCAGCTACAGGCCGATCAGTCTCCTGAGTGCTCTCGGCAAAATCTATGAAAGGCTTATTTATTATTTGATTGATTATGCCGAGACAAAGGGCCTCATCCCGAAAGAACAGTTCGGCTTCAGGACCGAACATTCTTGCATACATCAAGTCCACCGCATCGTCGAACACGTTAGCGCTGGTTTCCAGCGCGGAGCGATGACGGGGGTGATGTATTTCGATATCGCGAAAGCCTTTGACAAGGTCTGGCACAACGGGCTGATATACAAGCTATACCAGCTCGGTGTGCCCGACCGTCTCGTGCTCATCTTACGAGACTTTTTGTCAAACCGTACCTTCCGCTACCGTGTGGGTAAGACATTATCTTCTCCTCATCCGATTCGCGCCGGAGTCCCTCAGGGCTCCGTTATCTCTCCCCTCGCGTTCACGCTGTACACCAGCGACATTCCGAGGAACCAGAAGGTTCAAACAGCACTATTCGCTGACGACACCGCGATCTACTACACCGGCCGTTCTCCGGATAACATCCGCCGCATTCTCCAGAAAGCCGCCGACTCGCTCGGCGCTTGGTTCCGTAAGTGGAGAATAGAAGTTAATCCCGAAAAAAGCCAGGCAGTTTTGTATTATAAGGCACGCGTAAGCGTTCGCCAGGTCCCCCCATCACTATGTTCGGTAAGCCTATCCCCTGGGAGAGGCAAGCCAAGTATCTCGGAGTTATTCTGGACGACCATCTGTCGTTCAAGGCCCACATCAAAGCGGCTCGTGACCGGGCTGCCTTTGCTATGGGCCGGCTCCACTTCATGATCACTAGGAAGAGCAAATTGTCACTCAAGTGCAAATTGCGTCTTTTCACCGCAGTCATCCGTCCCATCATGACCTATGCTTGCATAGTATTCGCGCATGCCCACCCGCGTCATATCCACACGATGCAGACCTTGCAGAACCGATATCTCCGTAAGATCACCGGTGCCCCCCCTTACGTCCGTAACGAAAGTCTTCACGTAGACCTCAGAATCCCCACCGTTAAGCAGTTCATGAAACGCCTTTCCAAGCGTTACTTCGACTCTGCTATTAAGCATAGGAATCCCCTAATCGCATCGGCCGCCCGGTACGACCCATCGCGTATTAGCTCCGTCCAACGTCCGCGTCACACCCTAGTCGCCCCCGACGATCCGATCACTATCTTGCAAGAGAGTAGGAAAGATACCAGTACAGTTCGTAGAGCTTACAAATACAGACCGAAAACCTACCGACCTCGCCGCAGAGGTCCGGCGCGAAATCCCCGTTCAATCCCTCCCCGACCCTTGCTCGAGCCAGCCCGCGATGCTGAGCCTGTAGTAATAAATCAGTCCCTAAATAATGACAATCAGATCCAGCCTGTCCCTTTGCTGCCCCCAGCGACGCCCTAAGCCGAGGTTCGTACCCCACAGGGGGTGCCCTTAGAGCGCTGTCGCTTAGTTTATAGTTATTTTCGCCCTGGCTGGAGGCCTTAAATTCAAGGCATCCACAGGATTAGCCCGGTTAAGCAGAAGCCAGTCTTCTCAGACTGAACTGCGAGATGCCCTATCCAAAAAAAAAAAAAAAAAACCTTCGTTTCGCTGACGACATTGTCGTATTCTCTTCCATGGTGGTAGAGCTGATGCACATGTTAAACCAACTCAGTAATGCAATCCTCGAGGTTGGCCGGGCGATGAACATGTCGAAGACCAAACTGAAGAAGAAGCGTAGCGCAGCATTCTAGGCGTTAAACTAACCGACCAAGTACGTTACACCACACTGCGCACCGAAACTAAAATTATCGACGAAGAGAGTGTTCCAGACGTGACAGATTTCCCAGACACCTGAGACATGGTAATACTTGACGGTGCGATGATTGCTGCAGACAAATGTCCGAGTGATTTTGTGAAAGTGGCAAATACGCCACTGGTCACATGGTGCTATGTGGTTACTGTGGATTAAAATTGATTACTGATACCCGCCCTCCCGGTCCTCCACTAGGTGGACCGATGACCTGGTGAAGGTTGCGGGAATCCGTTGGATGCGAGTCGCAAAGGACCGGTCAATGTGGCGACACTTGGGGGAGGCCTATGTCCAGCAGTGGACGTCTCTCGGCTGAAATGATGATGATACTTCCTTACGTATAAGTATCAGCTGTTTTAAAGAGAATCTGAATTTTACTAAACCTCAAATAACTCAGTTCTCAGATTGTCAAAACTTACAGAATTTTCAGCGAGGGAATGATAAGTCTGAATCTATTAATTGATACTATTTTCATCTCGTTACATCCACGCCCAAGAATCTATGTAATCGTGTCCGTCTCCTTTGAAAAGTACTAACTTTTAAAGGACAGTTGTAGATTTTGAATGTCGCTTACTTCTCTTTAAGAATATCGTCATGTACCGATCTCTTCCCAAGTACGTTGGTTTTATATAATTATCTCATGCGCTGAATACCTACATTATCATATTGTTTGTATCCTTGAACAAGTAATTAAGAGATGAGTTCTATTGTACCCAGGAATTAAAAAAATAATAGGAATGCAATTTGGTTGGATTAAATTACCACATAATTACCTACGTAATATATGGTCACCGTTTTTATAAATCATATATCATCGCGCGTAGAACCGGTTCGAACCATCAGATTATATTATTCGAGGTCATAACCATTCTTATAAAATTAACATAAATAAAGTAAATAAAGGAACTACTGATTTCATAACGTATTACTGTACGATTTTCTTGAGTTTTTTACTATTGTCTGTTTTGACCTAGTGGACGCTAACATTACGGAGTATGGGGGTCAAATTTCCAGTCAGACTAAAATTAAATAAGTTTGGGATTCTACCAAGACATGCTTAGTAGCGACATGACGTAAGGCGGCACCTCAGGGCACTGAGCGCGCAGTTTGCGATTGCCAATTTACAATTACAATAAAAAAAACGTCAAAACAGTAAAACAACATAATTATGTCAAAAATCATTTAATCTTCTTCTTGACAAATATTATTGAGGCCTCTTGCACAACCTCCCGGACAATAGTCTCCTAATACCACAGAGTTATAAAGCGTAGCTGTCTCTGTAGTTGGTAACCTTCCATCTATGCCTGGTGCATCTTCAATACTCTTATTCGTTTCATATAAAAGGTGGTCCTCTTCCCCGTATTCATCCACTTCTATCACTTCAACTCTCTGTACCCACACTTCTACTCCACTAGGATACCTAAAGTACTGACAGTTAACCAGATCTAACACTAGAACACAAACTAGTGTCGCACACAAATGTTTCATGTTTACTGTTTCTTGTCTTACTTGAGCTATTCGTCGACAACTACCTTTAAAACAAACAGTTGTCAAACAGTTTTTATAGGTACAAGGAAACTTTTTTTTTGCTCTACCATCCATGTTGGGATAAAGTTGTCAATATTAGAAATATTATTACAACAAATCATTACTATATACAGAACATGCTACATTACAGCTTATGTAAGTTGAGCGTTTATAAAAATGGTTGAGTCTAATTGACTGTCCATTTTGCATAAAAAGTTCTGTAATTATAATTAAACATCTTCTTTTTGACAAAGTCCATCGCCAATTCTGAAAGTGCCGTTCGTACAATGATCTCCTGAAGCTGCACTAGATCCACCCTTAGGTGGGTTGGCTAGTTTCTTAAAGTCTTCCTCACTAAATGCGTATCCTTCTACTTGTTGCACTTTTACTTTTCCGCTCCTTAGAGGTTGATTTCCAAAATTTACATCAATATCCTTTGGGAGTTGATATTCTTTAGCTTCACTTTCCTCTAGTTCAATCACCTGCACATGGTCTACCGTTACTTTTGCTCCCCCTGGGTACACCACATAGTGAGAAGAAGAATGCGTTACATCGATCACTACAACACAAACTAGTACTACTGTCAAGTATTTCATGTTTACAGCTTCCTGTGTCACTGATAGATGTGTGAAGATGAATGCTGCTTTTTAGCTTTTATATCGATAGAATGGAAATGTACAAGGTTTTTATTATATGAAAAAAACTAGGTTTTGAATGTCACTTTGTGCTTTGAAATATTTGAATTTAAATTAATTAAGCCTTGTTAAGGAAGTAAATTTGGTATTCTACAGACGACTGCGGCTGGTAGGTTCAATAACTCATGTATCATTGCAGAACCGGTTTCAGCATAGTGTAGGATTGTCAAAGTCAACAACAAAATTGTAGAGAAATATTGTGCAGTCGTAAGCCCGACTATTGACAAAAGAGTATATATTTCACCGTAAAATTGTCAAACACGTTATATTGTAATCTCTCTAGCGATATTGTAAACTCTCGAAATATTATGAACTGAACATACGAAAGTATCTCGGCCCCCCATAATCGGGACTTGGGGCACCCCCGTTAGGTTAGTTAGGTTCCTTTAAACCATGCACTCGGAAATAGGTTCATGATAGTGGTACCACTGGGCAACTGGCCCCTCCTTCCCTCCACGCCGCGTGAGTTGACTACCATCGCATGCATTTCACGAAAAATAATGCGTGTTATTTGTAAGCAGTATGTTCGTTTGACAATATTTCTAGAGTTTACAATATCGCTAGAGAGATTACAATATAACGTGTTTGACAATTTTACGGTGACATATACACAGTCTGGGTATCACTCGAGTTCATCACAGGACATGGTAATTTACAAATAATTATTTGCATTTGATTTCATCTTCTAATCTCGATCTTCCATTACGCACATCCCCGTGGCAAATCTAACTTTGTCCGGACAATGGTTCGCGATAAGTCCCCCATGGCCTCCTCCTTGACCTCCACCGGAAAATGGCGGATAACCGTCAAGAGGTTCTCTCAGTCCATCAGTTACTTCAAAAACATGCACCTTGTATACCCACACCTGTACTCTTGTGCCATGGTTCCTTGGCAGTGTCGATTGTTGTCCAACATCTACAGCTGGTGGATGTCCAAGATGCACATAAGTAGGAAACAGACGTTGTACCTCTTCACCGTATTCATTCACTTCTATCACGTTCACTTTCTGTGTTGAAACTTGCACACCACTGGGATACGTTATATAGTACGAATGCGTTGCATCAATCACTACAACGAAAACTAATACTACAACCAAGTAGTTCATCTTCCTGTGTCACTGTTCAATTTGTGATGATGAATGCCTACATTGTTTGCTTTTATATCGATGGAATACACACGCACAAGGTTTTTTTATTATAATCAAGAGACTAAATTTTGTAAATATGTTTCATCAAAATTAGTAATGCCTTGTTTAGGTTAGGTAGAGGTGGAGTTATGGTGCATCTACACTGCAGTTACTTTTTGTGGAGCAACACTGTGCAACACGGTAACAAAAATGTTACTATGTTACACGAAGTTGCTTATCACTATTTGTTGAAAGCTATCATCGCGTCCATAACGCACATAACATAAATTAACAAAATTTAATAAAGAATAACTGTCAGCAACAAGCAAGTTGCATGGTATATGTTCTTTGTTATAGTAACATCTCTAACAATGATTACCATACATGTTGACTGTTTTCAAAATGTATACAACATTACTTAACATATACTACACGGCAACATATAATAACAATAAATAAACTTTTGCTATCGGATGTTGCTCAGTAACACTTGGAAACGTTGACCAAAAAAAAGGAACTGCGGTGTGGATGCAACACTAGCTTTGGTAAAGTTAGAAGTATCGACGGCCGCTGCATTCATGATTCATCACGTGCAGAACCAGTATGTAAATAGCTCTTTGCGATTGTCAAGGTCACGACAACACTAGCAAATCAACAAAAGTTTTAATATAAATGTTATAGTGCAGCGTCTGGAAATTTAGGCTCTTGCTGGCGCTGTGGTAATATGACCCTGACTTATAAGTTCTAGGTCGCTGGTTCGAACCCAGACTGGTGAGTCCTTTGTGTATTTTTTTTTCATCTCCACTGTTGTGAAGGCAAAAAAGTCTTAGAAATGTGATATCTATTAACCTGAGCTGAGACCGTATGGTAAATTAATATAGGGTGTAAAAAACCTCTTCACGAAGCCAAAATGCACTTATTCTTCCCATAGCAAACTTTTTTTTTGTTCTACACCACACCTGGGAACCTTCTAGTTATGGAGGTATTGGGGGTCAAAGTTCCAGCTTTTTGACAAGTTTTTTTTAATACTTACAAGTTTTTAATGTAAGTTTTTTACTTATAACATCTCTACGACCCTCGTACTACTTAATCCTTAATTTTCTGTGCGTTACATTGAGTTCCACCACAAAACATGAATTTCACCCTAAAAAAAAGGATACCAGCAATATTTTATTCGTAAATTTACTTAGTTTGATGTACCGAATGCTTGGTTGACGACTCCGTGATGAGGTTGTTTCCCCTGTTTAGCCCATTATCTTTATCCCAGGAAAAATCCCTGTATGCCAGCAGTGGGAACTTTATAGGTTGTTTGTCCTTAATTTTGTCTTTAGTTTCTGCGGTGGTACTGTAAATCTTTTCACAATTACAAGCTAACAGTGGCTGAACGAAAACAAAACGTAATTATGACGAGATTCAGGTCGTAATGTAGTTAAATCTTTCAATAAAACGACAATATATCCAATTAGCCATTTATTTAAACATCGTGGTCATTAGGTACACACAATTCACCAACTCTTGTAGTGTCAACTGCAATAATCACAATTTATGAACGAATCGCTACCCTCATGTGGACTTGTTGGCAGTAGAGTTTCTTCTTCAAAATGATCACCGAAATCCGTCGGAAGTAGAAGTCCTTTCGCGTCACCCTCCAGCTCAGTCACATTATCTTCGTCTATAAATGACACTTCACACCATGAGGGGAGCGTAGTCAAAGGGTTAGAATGCGTGGTATCTATCAGTACAACACAAGCGAGTACTGCACTCAAGTAATAATCTCGGTGACCTCGTGTGTCAGTGAGATTTTTGCTCATGAATGCTAGATTATATACTTTTCTATCTATGGAATGCGCTCATACAAGTTTCTTTTTGTTGTTGTTATAAAGACGATACTAAGTAAATTGTAGCATGTAGGTATGATATTTCAGTTCACTTGTGACTTTTCCTTGTATTCTATAATGTGTTGATTTATAATTAGTTACACCTTGTTTGGGAAGTTTATTAATGTTAACACTATCTGGACGTCTGAACGTGCCAAGGTCAATATACAATGGTTGCTATATCAATATGAATGGACACTATTTACCAACAATTTTTTTAGATATTAGCCTATCAATTTGTAACCTTACAGGTCGATGTTTGACCTTACACATCAAGCAAGTGCATTATAAAGCTTATCAGGAATTGTTTTTGTCTTTTAGTAATTTCGATTTGTAGTTTTTCCTCACAACTAAGGTAGGTCTGTCGAATAACGCCTACCTAAGCTTAAACGTAAATATCTCTAAAATAATAAATGTAAATGAAAAACATAATGTGTTCATGGAATGTATGTTTATTATTGTTTATTATTCTACAAAAATAGCTCAAAATATAACTGATATGTTTATTAAAATTAAATTATGTTTAGTGAAAATTTAATGCTTAATAGGTACTATAAAAAACACTGGTTTTTAACGGTCGGTACAATAAATAATCATACTAATAAAATAAGCCATAAAGTTTAACACTTAGCAGATTTTTTAAAATTAAAAACTTACCGCGAAATTCCCGTCTATGGCTCAGAAACAACTAGCCACGGATGTCAGTCGGATATTAGCTCAAGGGTGGCGCAGTGCCGTGGCCAACTCGGGGCTTTTTTGGGATTTAAATACCTTGATGCGTAGGTATTGGGTTTGATTATAGATATTACGTAACCCGAGTTATTGAGTATAGGCGAAATTAAACTCTAGGCGTAACTCGACAGACCTACCTTATTTATGTGGAAAAACAAGTGACGTTGTTGTTAATATTTTAATCATTATTTATACATGCTGAACCGACTGTATTAAGTCCTTTGAGACACTCCACGGCTGACAAAAATCCTGTATCTATTTTCACTGATTGCGTAGCATTAGAAAAACTTTTTGGGATCTTCAGGCACTTTTTCATCCAGCACCCAAACTTGTTGTTTTCCCTTTATTTTACTCGGTATGACAGTTGGTTCTCCAAATCTGATATCTATGCGTGGGGATTTTATAGATTTCATATGTAGTTTATCCAGCGGTTGAACTTTGAGGTGAGCTGGAGTTTCGTTTGTATCATCGTTGATATGATTCTCTGGTAGTAACTGTTGTCTTGCTTCAACAACTGGTAAGTTTCTAAAGTTTGTGTGAGTTTTATCTTGAGGTTTCATGTTTTCGTGAGACACAGTTATAACTGTTGCAACCTTGGCATCATTCCTTGGCAGTGTTGGTGATAGTCTTACATCTATACTTGGTTCGTCTTCAGGAGTTAGAGGTTGGACCTCTTCCCCATATTCATCCACTTCTATCACTTTCACTCTCTGAACCCACACCTCTACTCCACTGGGGTACCTAAAGTACTGACAGTTCACCAGATCTAACACTAGAACACAAACTAGTATCGCACACAAGTGTTTCATGTCTACTGTTTTTCCTTAATGGTTTCGACTAAATAAAATTGCTTAAAGCATGCTGGCATTTATATTCCTTTGATAATATAATAATATCTATAGCACACAAAAAAAGCAAAACTGGATTCATAGACGTTTGTAATCGTTTTTTATTTTATTTTAATGAATTCAGAAATATGTATGTACGACAAGGAACCGGAAATCAGGTCGTCCTCGCCAACAGATGGCAGATGAGAATATTGAATGAGTTGAGGGTCACAGGTGTGGTCTGTCGATGCAAGAGTTTTTTTTTGTGATGCATGTCATGTTCTGGTTTAAGATAAGACAATGGTTATAAAGGTTAATATTTTACTAGCTTTTGTTCGCTGTGTTCAGAAATATACCACGGTAACGCTTTAAATATGGTCTACTTACAGTCCGTCCTAGTTTCGCACGGATGGACGTTTATTTATTAAACATGGTGGGATTTTTTAGAAATACATAATTATAAGCTATTATACTTAGGGCTTTATGTGGCATTTTAATGGAGAAAAAAAATATTCCTTTAGTTTTTGAGATTATTTGTTACAAAAATCTTTCCTCTTAATAATATTAGTGTTTTTGGGCGGTTGAATGCCGCAATAGATAAATAAATATCGCTGGACATTAACACACAGCGCCATCTAGTGCCACACTAAGCAAGGCTTGTGTCGTTGACACCAGATGGTTGATATACTACATAATACGTTTTTATTTGTAAATGCATATTTATTATACATATATAAACATCCACATGACTCGGAAACAAATGTCTATGCTCATTACACAAACATTTGCTCCTACTGGAATTCAAATCCAGGAAAGAACGTAAGGTAGCCTCAATACCACTACGCCATTCGAGTCGTCGAGTCCTCGTCGATGTTCTGCGAGTTAGGACAAGAGCAATTTTATAAGCGAGAACAACGATGGACTAACATAGTCAGTAAGTTTTGAAGGACTGTGTGATGAAGACGGAACTCTGAGGAGTAGAGAAAAGTAGTATCAGCTCAAATTGAACCAGGTGAGATTCTCGAAAATATCGAATTAAGTCATATCTATACTTATAATATTATAAAGCAGAAGACTTTGTTTGTTTGTTTGGTTGAACGCGCTAATCTCAGGAACTACTGGTTCGACTTGAAAAATTCTTTTTGTGTTGGATAGTCCATTTATCGAGAAAGACTTTAGGCTATATAACATCACGCTACAATTATTAGGAGCGGAGCAGGAATGGAAAATGTTGCAAAAACGGGGATTTTTTTCCTTATGTGGCGCAGATGAAGTTGCGCGGGTCAGCTAGTCAATTAATAGACGGATGCACTTGAGTTGAGTAGGTTTTATAAATTCTCGAAGACAATAAAATAGGACGTCATATTTTGAATGAATGTGACATAATATTATTATACTCAATGTCATCCGGTCGATCACCTTCAAATGACCTTGTCTGGCAAAAAAACAAACTACGGATCGGTTATATGATACAATCTATAATGTCAGTCTACTTCGTAGGTCTAGTAGTGGCAAATGCTAACTTTTGAGCCTGAGTTTTTGGGATTTCTAGGTCGTCAAAGAGATACTGGTATTTCCATTACAAAAAAACCACCCGGGGATTACAGGCGAGTGAGAATAATATAAAAATAACTCAAAATTTCTTAAATTTTTAATTTAATGTTTGTTTTTAATGAATCACTTTTTCTTGTCTAGTGGACACCAGTGATCTTTCCACTTGTTTAGATTTATCCCCGGAATCTTTTCACAAGGCACAGGGTAGTTCCTGAAAATAAAATGAACATAGTATAGAAATTCTGTTTGTTTGCTCGTACGATAGACTTCAATTGAGTTTACATTAAGAAAAAAAATGTTCAGGTTTTTAAAATAGCTGTTTCCTACATGTAAATGGAGTACGTTATGTCAGGAACGGCCGTGACTTCTCATTGTGTGTTTCGTAGGTTCCAACCCAGGCAAGCACTTGTAAATTAGTTCATCACCACAGCACACAAAACGTCAAAGGAAAAAATCGTGAAGAAAACTATGTCCTACAAATTCAAATTCAAATTCAAATTCAAAATCATTTATATCAATCCCTTTAGGATCATAATCAAACATAATTCGATATAAATTAACCATTACAAAATTAAAATTTCAATCAGTAGGTACATAAAAAATATTAATCAATTAGGTAGTGTAAATTGAAACTAAAAACGATTTAATATTATAAATAAAATTAACAAAATATAAAAAAAAAAAAATGTAAATCGCAAAAAGTACAAAACAACCAAAAGAATCTGATTATGTACATTTTATGACTAGGTCGACTAGTCGCAAGCATGAGGTCCTACGTTCGAATTCTGGGTCGAACAAAGTTTTATTTCGATTTTCCATAAGGAATTTCGAATTCTGAATTTGTATCCGGCTGATGTCAATAGGCTCGTCCCCTATAACATGGGACCTGAAACATAACTGATAAAATATTTGTGTACTATTAGGTATACGTACCTCCTGCCTAATCCTTCGGGGATTACAAGCGAGATACTATGTTTTATGGAGGATTATATGGGCCACTCCCTATCACAGAGCGAAAGCTTACGTCCCAACTGTGGGGACATAATTAGCTGAGTATGCTACAGCCAGTATGTACAATAACTACCTACTGCATAAGTTTATTTTTCTGTTTTTTTCTTCTGAGGAGCTTGATTCGATCTTTAGGTTAAGCCGTGCTTGCTTATGTTGGTTTGTGAAAGTGCGACCACACATCGAGTTTTCTCCGTGCCATTGAAAGCACAATAATACCGACTGTCATTTATAGATCTTTGACAGTCCTTACTGGTAACCAGTCTTACTATCAGGTATACCAGTACCTACTAACTGGGTTGTGGAGGTCCAATAGGCAGTCGCTCTATCTATACTAATATTATAAAGCAGAAGAGTTTGTTTGTTTGTTTGTTTGGTTGAACGCGCTAATCTCAGGAACTATTGGTTCAAATTGAAAAAATATTTTTGTGTTAGATAGTCCATTTATCGAGGAATGCTTTAGGCTATATAACATCATGCTACGACCATTAGGGACGGAGCAGGAATGAAAAATGTTGCAAAAACCGGGTTTAATTTTGTTTTCGCTTTTCTCTCCTATGTGACGCAGACGAAGTTGCGTGGGTCAGCTAGTGTAATATATAATTAAGGTGTATTTTTAGCTGCATCCAGTGATACTGGAGACAGATCCTAACAAAGTTGGAAAAAAAGGCTAGACAGATGATGAAGGTACTTTTTAAACATCCGTTCCTGCCCTAGTATTAGCTTACTTCACAAACTTATTGCGCCAATTCCCTATCTCATGACCCTCAAGTTTTTCCAACCGCCAGATAGATTGATCAGCCTGAACATATAACCCGTAAATAAATGGGGTAGGTGAAGGCAATATGTTTAAAAGGCCGGTATGTGCGGGTTTCGGTATCTAACGCACGTACGCTATAGTAAATATTTTACGTCCGATCGGCTGTATATTAGTTGCCAGCGAAATGTTTAGAGATGGTTTCTTTTTGCTTATTTATTTTATTTCCCTCCATGCGTAACGATTTTTGTTCAATTTGTTTGGTACTTTTATTCAGTTGGGTTCTGTAAACAGTCTAGTGACTTCTGAAGGTTTGTTAACATCGTTGTTCGTGATTTTACAATTCGGAGAATTCTATTGGAGTTTCTACCCAAAAATATAGAAAATCTGGTGAAAATGTTACAGGCTGTACTCAATCAGCTCGTAGTGTTCCCATAGCTGGGACTAAAGGCTACTGTCTTAGAGCTGAAGTGGGCCGTAACGTACTACACGGGTGTAGTGCGAGGATGTATGGTATGTCACATGTGTTAGGATTTTCGCTTTAGGACATGTTTTTTTTGTTCTTTACCATTTTGAGAGCAGTATTGATGATTGAAACTATTGCTTTACTTGTTCAAACTAAGATGCTCATAGGTTGAAGCCTACGACATACAATTCGTAATTTGCAGTTTTCTCCACCCCTTTGCACTGCTCCGGGCAGTATGTACTGAGAAACTAAAATCAAGGACTGCTAGAATTCAAGGAGAACTCTTACCAATATCCTCTCCTGAAGAACGCAGCAGGTTGTATCTGTTTGATGTTATCACCGCTATCACACAGAACACGCGCTATGCTAGTCTTCCGTACTTCGTTCAGTTGAGCTGGAAAATGACAAAACAACTTTATGATTTAACAACTATTCGAACTACCTAGTTCACTGTCACGACACATAAGCGTCGACTTTGCATTTTTATATTTTTGTATGTAACGAATAAACATAAAAACTACTGTACAGATTTGAGAAATTCTTTCAACAAGGATTGCTTCATTTTCAGCAAGTATCATAGGCTATACTTTGACTCCATACTCAGGAACTGGATTTACGCGGGTTAAACCGCATGACGGCCGCTATTACTTTAATAGAAGCACAGTGTTGGATTCCCAACGCTTGTCACAACGCTGGTGTTCAATCGCGATCCAACAATATGCTTTGTTTAGGTGTCGCCTAGTGTTAGTGAAAAAGAATAAAAAGAAACATAGATGGTCTGTGTGAAATATACAGGGTGTAAACCACCTCATCACAAAGCCGTTAACCAAGCATTCTGTACATCAAACTAAGTAACTTTACGCTAATTTTTTTGCTGGGAAACAACGTTTTTTGTTTAGGTTATAAAACATGTATTGTGGTAAAACTCAGTGTAACGCACTTAAAACATTGTGCTGATGGATGGATTGCATAGTACGGGGGTCGTGGAAGTGTAAAAATTCAAAACCTTACAAAAAAAACTTGTACTAAAAAAAAAACTCTTCGAAATGTTGTAACTTTGACCCCCGATATCTCCGTAACTAGAAGGTTCCCAGGTATGGTGTAGAACAAAAAAATGATCGCAATGATAGGTAGAACAAGTGCCTTTCGGCTTCGTGAAGAGGTGTTTTACACCCTTTATGCCTAGGTAGGAGGTGACACATATTAGGATGTAAGGGCAGGCGAATAATGATCGTAGATGGTTTCCCTTTGAAGTATTTTCGTCCCAAAAACTTTATTTTTATTCTTTTTCAAGCACTTACGTATTGTCAAAGCAGCAGGAAAGTCTCCATGCTCAAAGAAGAACTTATCAGAACGCCTCCACAGCAGCAAGTTCTGCATCATGATGCAGTACAGTGTGGGAGTCACGTATGTCCCCGGCATTAGCCTTTCTATATAGATGGCTAGCATGAGATCCACGTCTTCTACATCGTCATAGATGCGGCGGAGGGTTTCTACTTTCTGGAAGAGATTTAGAATCATATTTGTGCAGCCTGTTGGATCTCATTTTCGACACAAAGCCGCACGTCGGTGATTCAACGACTCGAATAATGTCCCAAAGACATATCAAATTTCGTCTACATCTGAAGTCTTTATCTTATTGTCGATGTTTTCTATAAAGTTCTTATGCATTATGATCGGCTTTAATTCACACAAAACATACCTGGTTAGGTATCAGTTAGTCAATAACGGTTTTTCCCAATTATTTCGGATCGTCGGTCGGTTATCGGATCTAGATTATAGATACTCAACGTAAGCACTTACATCTTTATCAATAGTATCGTAGAAGTCCTCCCAGCGTTTAGCTGGCTTCATCCCGCAGATCTTCCGGTAGTGGTTGTAGGGAGGTAGACCAGCGTCACGGCCTCTCATTATGTCAGTAGCTGGAAGGTCGTTCACGAGCTGCACATTGCCAAAGTACCGTTCTGCTAGCTGTCCAGAAAAAAGGAAGATATTATAATGAAATAAAGTTTCCAATATGTTGACAAAAGATGCTTCAAACAATATCTTGATTGACCAAGCAGCACTCTGAGTGGGATGACTCGTTGTCACACCTACAGGATGTTTGAGGGCAATTGGACCAGGATGACACAAGCCTAAGCAACTCTGGCGTGACAACCTGGACTCGTTCTTGCTTCATTGACCGGAGAAGGCGAAACTCGGAGGAATAGAGAGAGAGAGATGGGTAGACTTTTGCCAGTGCTGCTGTGAGACAACTTAGGTTATTTAAAAAACTGGCTAAGTGTGTGTCGGGCCACGCGTTGTGAGGGTACCGTAGTAGTTATCACATGATAATTTATTATGGTTTTTATTTTAGATTTGATTTTACAATGCACTCTTTACCCGTTGCAAACAAGCAACTACTTCATCTTAGTCACTTTAAGGAGAGGATTTATTTTAAGGATTTGGTATTTTTAACCCCTGACGCAAAATCGACGGGGTTTTATAAGTTTGACGTGTCTGTGTGTGCATCGTAGCGCCCGAACGGATGAACCAATTTGGATTTTTGTTTTTTTGTTTGAAAGGTGAATTAGTCAGGAGTGTTCGTAGCTATGTTTGATATAAATCAGTCCAAGATGGCCGCCACCATAAAACAGTGGATTACATATTTATTCAACAACTGCCTCAATATGGGAATCAAATGAAAGGACTTGACTAGTGGAATACTATATTATGAAAAATTAAAACCCAAGATGGCCACCACCACAAAATCGTGACTAAACAAATTATTTTCTATTTAACTTTTAGTAAATTGTGTCGCGGGGTTGTTTAAATTTTAAATTTAATGTTTACTTGTGTACTAAACTACCCAACACCCAAGTTCCACGACTATCACTGCTGAAGTAATACAGTTATCTTAACCGCTATTATTTTCCTATAAAGTTTATGAAATAAATCTAGACGAAGAAAAACCATTTTGTCGGCCTAATTGATATCCATACTTTCATAAAATTACAGCTTTCTAGTACTAACGGTCTCTGAGCACAACCTCGGACGGACGGACGGACAGACTGACACGACGAAACTAAACCCTAAAAGGCGCATTCATAGACAAATAGGCTTAGATCGCTTAGATCTCATCACCATTCATCATTTCAGCCGAAATACGTCCACTGGTCCACTGGACACAGGCCTCCTCCAAGTGTCGCCACATTGACCGGTACCATTCCCGCAATCTTCACCAGGTCTGCCAATCGTTCTGTGAGCAATGTGCCCTGCCCACTGCCACTTAAGTTTGACAATTCTTCGGGCTACGTCGGTGATCTTGGTTCTCTTGCGGATGTCTTCATTTCTGATTCGATCACGCAAGGAAGCTCTGAGCATAGACCTCTTCATTGCCCTTTGGGTGACTTTAAGCCTTTTGATAAGGCCCATTGTGAGCGACCACGTTTTGGTCCCGTATGTAATCACTGGTCATAGACTTTTGTCTTGAGACACTGCGATAAGTTTTACGAGAAGATACCGCACAGCTTCCCGAACGCTGCCCAGCCTAGTCGGATTCGGCTTAGATCTAGTTCCATATTGCTTCACTTACATCAGGAGCCATGACGTAATCAAACTTGTCAGCGGGCTGGATGAGGCTTCCCTCGGTGAGGTCAGCTTCAGTGTTGTTGATGGCGAGGATGCCGCTCCTCAGCTCGTCGTCAGGTGTGGGTCTACTGCCAATGTACCTGCCGTCCCTGTACAGACTGATGAAAACAAGTTTAACTACCTTCTGTTTTTCTAATTACAATTTTTTAAGTACCTAACCGTTGCTACAACAGTTGCTACATGTCCGGTTTGGTGTGGTTTAGCCCAGCCATAACGCAAAATCAAAATGTATGTATTATGCATGGTTAATTGTGTGAAAATATGTGAGTAGCGCGTTCAATTATTTTGCCTTTCCACAAGTTATAGTTTTGTTCGCAACAGAGAATTAAAATTTTTCGTGATGTCTTTTAAATTAAAATCTTTTGGCATAATTGGATAAGTTGTCGGTTATTTTGGCATCGTATAACCGGGTGCTAGCTTATATAAATGCAGTAAGGAGAATAACCAAATTGGTCCAAAAAAATAAAAAAATCAAGATATGGCCCCAGATTTACTATACAGCTCATTTGAAACACGGTTTCAAATGTAGAATTTTCTTCTATGGAACTGAAAAAATCAGTCCCACAGATTCATAAATATTAGCTTAAACATGAATTTATATAGACAACCTTTTCTTATAGCAGGCAGTTTAAAAAAAAACAAGAAAAAGGCGCAGGTCACTGCACTAGCCTATCAATTAAAAACGGATCCCTAATGCTGTTTTTATTAATAAGAAGAAATAAGATAAACAATAAACAGATGCAAGCAATAGATAGTGTATAGTTGCATTATTTAATATCATTGAATTGATCTGTAACTGTGGGTTACAATTTGATGCACATTTGCACACATGGTAAGTTCAACAGTGTAAATCTGTCCACAATAGAGTCAACCCTGAGGGCCGCAGATCTTTTTTTGGACCAGAGCCCTTAATTTTTTGGTCATTCTCCTTTAGACGTACCTAAGTATTAAGAAGTAAGGGAGAAGAAAAGGAATGCGGTGGGTGATTACGGGTTGAAATGATCACACGGTTTGCTCCATTTTCTGTGAGAATTGTGACCACTTACTCCGTAGGCCCGGGCTGGAAGTTATGGAACCATCGGAGGGTGATGATGTACTCTCGGATGACGCCCGGCTCGTAACGCTGGTCGAAGTCGTTGACGTAACCATCAGTCTCGTATATGATGCCTTCTGCTAGAGCGTTCTTTCGTCCTGCGAGGTGGAAATAACATGGAATGAGGTGGATGGAAGTAACATGGCCGAAATTAGTTTACACCTACCAACCGAGAAAAATGTTACAAATTAATAAACAAATATTTATCATCTGCCTAGCCTTTTCCCAACTATACTGGGGTCGGCTTCCAGTCTAACCACTATTTTACATGGAGCGACTGCCTATCTTACATTCACAACCCAGTTAATACTGGATAATACGATACCACTTGCTAAGATTGGTTGTCAGTTTTTGGGCCACCGACTGCCAGTTACGACTGCCAAAGATAGACAAATGACAGCCGGAACCAACAGCTTTACGTGCTTTCCAAGGCACGGAGGAAACTCGGGGTATACCCCGAGTTTCCTCCGTGCCTGGGTTGGTCACCTATCCAAAGACTAACCTAGGCAAGCTCGGCTTAACCTAAAGATCGGCCCGAGCGCCTGTTAGAATTTTTTCACGAGCTCCTCGCCAATAAACAAATATTATTGACACGTTTTCCTCAGTCTTTATAGAACACCTCCCTTTGGGCTGATTGTATTTCATATGTAACTAATTTGTAGCCAAGAGAAGCCTTCATTAGGTTAAGTTCAGATATACTTTTTGAGACATACTTTTTGAGACGCCGTAAAGTAAGTGTTCGGAACAATACACTCAGATTATGTATCTGACGAGTCTCTATGACCCCATTTTACCAGTTTCTGCTTGCAGAGGCCTAATTTGGGCACGCCATTGCAATTCTGCACTTTATGTCAAAACAAAAACCAGCCAACCAAGTTCTAGTAACCAGGACGGATGGAAAATACCTCAGCAGTTCTGCGTGATTTTTTTTTCTTACCGAGGAATTCCACAACTAATTCATAATAGAAGATGTACTGGTACTGCGCTATGTTGATCTGCCTGGCAGTCAGAAACAGCTTATCGTCATCCCAGCAGGGGTTCAGCTTAGCCAGCTGGCGAGCTATCCGGTTGTGCTCCCTGAAGAACCACATCGTTGTTAGGTATATCCCTGAGAGGAGGTTGCCTTGGAAGTCATCACCTGTGGAGTGAGAAATTTAGAAGGCATCGTTTTTTTAAAGGTATCCCCAGGGTTACATTTGGTCATAGCGTCACACGTAGGTACATAATTAAGGCTGCTCACAGTAATCTAACGTAAAGCTACACTCGACACGTGTTCAGTAGTAGTTAGTTGTAGCTTTACTTAGTAAAAAAACTTAAAAAAAAAATTATGATTTAAACATGTAACTGGAAAAATGACCACTAAACCCAAGAACAGCGGGCATACGTACCAAAGTTATAGCAGCTTGTTTCAGGAGGCTGCATGTTGACGCAAAGGGGGCTGTTCCCCTGTGGTACTTCGCGATCACCTTCCATCCTGAACGCCAGTTCTCCACCTTGGTAAGCTCGAATCATTCTGTTCCGGGCGTTGTTATTCCCATAAACAGTTGAAAGATCCAGCAGGGGAGTTACTATTGAATACTGGAAAGGAAATTATTTGGTGACTAAACTGCATCAGACTTGTTTAGATAATAATAATTGGAGTTGCCGAATGCTGCTGTTCTATCACAAAGCAAAGCCTTCAAAAATTAAGGCCGTAAACCTTACAATCATGGTTAACCACCATACAGTTCTGCGATCACCAATCTGATGATTAAACGAAGAGATTTTTAAAAGTTTCCCTTTGATCCATAAATACTTATTTAGTATCAGAGGTATTAGGATCCAAAAACGATGAAATAAGAAATCACTTACTCTTTCAGCGGGCAAAGAGTTGGGTAGACACCCAAGGTCCTGGTAAGTGATGACCCTGGTCAGGTTGAGGCATCTAATCTGGGTAATGCGCAGGTAAGGGTCGTCTCCAGGCACGGGAATGGGGATGCAGATGGGGTTCACACGATTACGGGTGTTACCCAGGCAGCAGTCGCTGGCCTTAGCATACCTGTCTGTGATAGAATTTGTAAGATTTTAACGCAGATTCCTCGCAAAAATCCTCCCACATTACGTTCATATATTTTACATGAGCCATCGTTAGCCAAAAATGGCCAATTTATTTGTATTTAATGCATAGGTCCATGCAAAATTACCACTTCAGCTTCAATCAAACTTACTGACGTATAAAAGGTCCACGTTATCAGCCACCGAATTCACAAAAAAATGGGTAGCGAGGGTGGAGAACTCGTGGTTGGTGAAAGATCCATCCGCGATCAGGGAGGTGCGGAGTAACCGCGCTGATGGCAGCTCTGACCCGTCTTTCGCTGGCCTTAAGGTGTTGCCTGTATAAAAGGATTTATCAGTGGGCTTATTATTTCGCACTGGATGAGAGAGCTGATTTTATGTAATGGAACTCTTTAACGCACGAATATAATTTATTAAAAAATCAAAGGGTTGGAAACAAAGGTGGGCTTTTAACATGTTCCATCTTCCTAAAGTGACGTCATCGTTATCGTTTCTTCTCCTTCGTGTTGTTGGCACGGTATTCTTCAAATTTTAGCTCTGAGGTTGGCTTAAAATTTTCTTAAATTACCAAAAGAAAGAAGGTGACCGTTTCTGCGGGTTTTATGTCCAAGACCGACATACCTGGTCCAAACTGTGGTGGCAGGAGTCTCGGAAGGGGCGTCATGCTGGCTCCGCGAGAGGGGTACTTGGGGTTCGTACACGTGCCGTCTACGCGTCGTCCTTCCTCCTTGCGACATGCTTGAACCGGTATTGTGCATAAGCTGGGAAGATGTTTATCATTAGTTTCACCGACGTCACATACGATGAAGATTGAGGCCGTCAATTCATACATGCAATTGATATGACACACAAGGTTTTCGATATTGTACCCTTGAACATTTCATTTTCTAGAGTGGAATCTAAAATAATATTATTGAATAATTGTGGAATCTAGATTATTGGACATTTTCTATAAAGGATTATTTAGTCATTTAGTCTAATATATTTTTTCCTTTTAGGACCATCATGTGAATGACATTAATATCGTAATTTATCAACTGGCAATCGGTGAAACCGGTGAGGCTATGTCATCTAATGTGGCCGCAAAATGTAATATTGTTATTTTTAAGATTTTTTTGTAACAGGTTGCATGGTGGCACGTGCTGTGTTTTTTGCATGATTCTATAAGTTCAAAAAGTCATGGTTTAAAGTAGTTTTAAAGCTGTTTACTAAAATTTTGTTTCCCTCTCATTAAGAGGAGGCCGTGACCCAGCAGTGGGAACATTAAAGGCTGATGATGATGATGACTAATATTTTACACGGAGCGATTGAACTCCAACACCGTTAGTACTGGGTAATACGATACCTGATAGTAAGATTGGTGGTTCTCAGGCTTTCGAGCCACTGACTACCAGTAACAACTGCCAAAAGTCTTCAAATGACAGCCGGAAACAACAGCTTAACGTGCTTTCCGACGCACGGAGGAATCTTGATTTGCAATGCATGGTCACTCATGGTGCAACCCTGAAGATAGGCCCATGCGGAGTTATTATTTTACCACAAGTTCACCGCATCGTGTTTAATAGTTAATTAATGTTAATACAATAGGCATGACGTCAGACTATTAAAAATTGCAAATCTATTTAGTCCGTCAGTTAAAGTGTTGGAAAATAGTGAACATGTATTTTTAGTTTTTGTAAATTAATTAATGTTGACATAGATAAAACGTATCAAAACTCGGGAGTGGCGTCAGAACTTAATAAAAATTAAAACACGGCGTGACGTAAAGAGAATTTCAAAAGCGTCAATTTCAATTTACGTAACGAAAGAAAAATTACGCGTCAACTATTTTTAATACTCTCAAAAATCATTAATTGAACTGCCTTACGTTCCTTACGTTCTTAGGGTCCTGGGTTCGAATCCCGGTAGGAGCAAATGTTTGTGTGATGAGCATGGACATTTGTTTCCAAGTCATGGATGTTTATATGTGTCGGCGCACATTAGAATGATAAGAATATCGAGAATATCATTGTCAAGAGTGATATGGTCACTGTCACTCTAGCGGAGCGTCGAGTCTATGGGAGCGGGGCGGCCATCTTCTATACTCTGTGGCTGGACGTGGAAGAACGGTCGCAAGCGCGCCAAGTTTTCGACGAACTGCTAGCTATTGCCTTAATTTGATTATTGTTGATTTAAAGTGCATATGTAACATCATTTTAAGAAGTAAAATTGTTTTAGTTCCAAGACAGTAAGTAACTAAGTTTTAATTACCCTGGTTGGAATACCCACTATACCCACATACCCACATCGCTTCAAGATGAGTAATTCTGATGAAGGCCGTCCTGAGCTTTCATCAGAAGTGGGATACGATGGAGTGCAGAATGAAGGAAAACATTTGGATTCTAAAACTGCTGAGAAGCTGTTGAGCAGCATGGAAGCGTTGCTTTCTCGAGTTTTAGCAGCCCAACAAACGCCGCTTGTGAGTACGAATCGTACAATTCTTTTGAAGCTTGACCCTGATGAACCTGACTCGGATATTGATGGATGGTGTAGAGTGACTGATTTCATTGTGCAAAATAAAAATCTGGAAGGTGTTAATTTACTGATGGCGTTGACGGAGGCGCTGAAAGGTCGTGCAGCAACGTGTTTAACTAAGCTCAATTTAGACACTATTACATGGGATTCAGTTAAAGAAATCCTAATTGCAAGATTTTCAAAACCTAAACTCCTGCAAGACTATTTCGATGACGTGTTACGCTTCCAAATAGGCGCTAAGGAGACTGCGTCTGAATCTGCTTTTCGGTTATGGAATCTCATTGAAAGAATACCTGAAAGAACGATGCCTGAGAAGGTAATCACTGGATTTGTGATATCCGTGTTATGTCAGAAAGACAGCTTGATACGTCGCGAGTTAAACATACAGACAATAAATACTCGAGCTCAGTTATTTCGAATACTTGGTGGAGTATCACTTAAGCGACGCATGGATACCGAAGTCCAAGAACCTGAAGCAAAACGTGCCCGTATAATGGAGAAATTCACCGGCAAATGTCACTATTGTGGATTAGTTGGACATCGTATCGCCGATTGTAGGAAACGTCGAGACGAAACTGGAACGAAGTCACAAGATTCTTCGAGTTTACCACGAACCGTGGAGAAAAGGACAACCCCGACCTGCTACAAGTGTGGTCAGCCTGGGCACGTGGTGACTGTATGTCCAGACAAAAGGAATGGTAGTGGAGCTGCAGTCAAGGAGGTCCATCAGTGTGAGCACCGCCCCTCCAGGAGCATCTTGGAGACATCATCTGGTGAGCGAGTCCCTTTTTTATTTGATAGTGGGTCATCATGTTCTCTTTTAAGAGAAAGCTTTTGTGACAAACTTGCGGGTACTGTGCGTAAAAACCTCGTTTACCTGAGTGGCATAGGTGGTGAAGATATTCAATGTACCACTCAAATTCAAAGCGATGTAGTCATTGATAAACTCTCAGTAAATTTGACGTTTCACGTAGTTCCTGAGAGGCTTATTTCTGATCCGATCATAGTCGGGAGGGATATTTTTGATCAAGGTTTGTGCGTTAAAATCGATAATGATAATCTCATGTTCTTTTCTAAGAAAACGAGCCACTTTTGTGATTTAAAACCAAATAAATCGGATTTTACTAAGATCAACACGGATTTGCTAGGAGAGGATAAGGAAATGCTAATATTGATTTTAAACAAATATTCAGATTATTTTACCGAAGGTGTTCCCTCCCGTAGAGTAACTACAGGTGAATGTCAAATTAATTTAATAGATCCTCACAAAACCGTACAACGGTGCCCTTATCGTTTGGCACCAGCAGAAAAACTTATAGTCAGGGAAAAGGTTCGGGAATTACTCAACGCTGGGGTCATTCGCGAAAGTTCCTCCGCTTTTGCTAGTCCAATACTATTAGTTGAAAAAAAAGACAACTCGTATAGGATGTGCGTGGACTATCGGGAATTAAATTCCAATACGCTACCCGAACACTACCCTCTGCCACGTATCGAGGAGCAAATAGATCAGCTTGCTGGGACTTCTCTTCCTTAGATATGGCGTCAGGATTCCACCAAATTTTGATGCACCCTGACTCCATAGAAAAGACCGCATTCGTTACACCTGAGGGGCAATACGAATACCTTGCGATGCCCTTCGGATTGCGGAACGCTCCATCCGTATACCAGAGATGCATAACTAGGGCTCTGAATCACTTAAAAGACAAACCACTCATTTATATGGATGATGTTTTATGCTACTCGACTGGCATCACTGAAGGTTTGCAGCGTCTAGATGATAGTTTAAGTGCCTTGACGGAAGCTGGATTTACATTCAACCTACAAAAATGTACATTCATGTCCCAAAGAATAGAGTATCTAGGATATTCCCTTCAATCTGGTGAGATAAGACCAAACTCTCGAAAAATACAAGCATTAGTAGATGCCCCACAACCAAAAACTGCCACTCAGGTCAGGCAGTTCCTTGAGCTAGCTTCGTATTTTAGAAAATTCATTCCTAATTTCACACGAATCGTGGGACCATTATACCCTCTAACAAAGCTAAGAGGTCCTATTACGTGGACTCAAAAGCACGAAGAAATACGAAACGACATAATACACATACTTACATCTGAGCCAGTTTTAACTATTTTTGACCCGGAATTGCCAGTAGAGTTGCACACTGATGCTAGTTCTGATGGATACGGGGCGATTCTCATACAACGGATAGACAATACACCGCACGTCGTGGAATATTATAGTCGTCGAACCTCGGATGTTGAGTCGCGATACCACTCGTACGAACTGGAGACGTTGGCAGTTGTACGAGCGGTCGAGCACTTTCGCCATTATCTCTACGGTCGTCATTTCGAAGTCTATACGGATTGCAATTCTCTCAAGGCATCCAAATCAAAAAAAGATCTCACTCCTCGCGTTCACAGGTGGTGGGCTATCTTACAAGCTTATGACTTTGACATTATTTATCGTGAAGGTCGCGGAATGGAGCACGCGGATTATTTCTCGCGAAATCCTCTTCCTTATGTTAATGACGCTGGTACACTCTGTAGGAGCCCGCTGACACAGCAAGTTCAGTATGTCGAATTACATCAGGACTGGCTTTCGGTCGAACAAAAACGTGATAGCGAAATACAAGACCTTATCTCAAAACACGATAGCAATAGTTTCCCCGATACTGTAGCTCAAACGTATGATGTAAGAGATAGTATCCTGTATAGGAAAATCGTACGTAATAAAACAGTCTCCTGGTTGCCGGTAGTTCCGCGGTCTTTAATATGGACACTAATAAATCACGTTCATAATGAGTTACAACAAGAAGGAAAAGATAAAACTTTAGATAAACTCTAAGAGCAATATTGGTTTCCTGAAATGTCAAAATGCGTTCGTAAATTTATCGACTCATGCATTATTTGCAAAGCATCAAAGGGTCCATCTGGGGCTCAACCCGTTCAACTTCACCCAATCCCCAAAGCCCCGGTACCTTGGCATACAATACATATTGATTTTCCGGGAAAACTTAGCGGGAAGAGCGATCGAAAGGAATATTGTTCGGTGATTATCGACGGTTTTACCAAATACATTTTACTAGAGCATAATTCTTCTCTTGATGCTTGAGCGTATCGTAGCTGATCAGGGTCGTTGCTACGTAAGCTCTGATTTTAAGAATTTTTGCGGCGAACATAAAATAGATCTACATTTAATCGCGACTGGCTCTAGCAGGGCTAATGGCCAGGTCGAGAGGGTTATGCGGGCCCTCAAAAGCCTACTAACCATTGTTGAAAACGACCCCAATAAGACGTGGCGAGATGAACTAGGAAATATTCAACTCGCGCTTAACAGCACCCGATCATCCGTAACCAAGTATTCGCCTACAGAACTTATGTTAGGTATTCGTGCACAGTCATTAGGTATGTCAAAACTAAACTCAGAAGTTCATGGTCAACCAGAACGTCTTAACCTCGATGTTGTGCGGAATGACGCATCTGCTAATGTCCAAAGGGCAGCAGAAAGCGAAATTAAACGATTTAATCAAGGCCGAGCAGAAATAAAAGCTTTTGCAAAAGGCGATTACGTTTTCCTTAAAAATAGTGAACGAAACCAGACAAAATTAGACAGAAAGTTCAAGGGTCCATTTGTTATAACGGCTGTACTTAATAACGATCGGTACGAATTAAAAAGATTAGGCAATTCTCATCGAATTTATAAGTATGCCCACGAGAATTTACGCTCAGTACCTCACGGACACGAAGGTTTGATTGAAATCGCTTCTAACCTTTTGAATTATGGTGAGGCCGAGTCGGCGCCAGAAGATGTAGATGCTAGGAATGACTTGCTATCCACAAATGATAGTGACACCTTGTCTGCATGCACTGACACTATATCCGCCGGCTCTTCCACTATTACCGCCAATTCAGACACTCTCAGTGCCCACTCTGATCCTGAGACATGGGATGTAGTTAACGAAATCGAAATATGGGCTGAACAGGATATTCCGCAATCATAGGTATGTCGTCAGTATCTTTAATGTCATGCATGAGTCTGTTGGTTTTCGTAAGCATTATTCAATCCCAAATTGCCATACTCGAAAGGAGAGTGTCGTCCGGGCCATACCCAGTGGGGTTGGTTGAAGGGATGCACTCGTCCGATCTAGAAGTAATATCCTTATAGTCTATCCTGGTCGGAGAGACAGTGTCGTCCGGGCCACACCCAATAGGGTTGGTTGGTTGAAGGGATGCACTCGTCCGATCTAGAAGTAATATCCTTAGTCTATCCTGGTCGGAGGGACAGTGTCGTCCGGGCCACACCCAATAGGGTTGGTTGAAGGGATGCACTCGTCTGGTCCAGATGTGTTGCTGTTGGTTGACAATAGTTGATGGGGACAGTGTCGTCCGGGCCAGATCCATTACGGGCTGGTTGAAGGGAGGCACTTGTTCATTTTAATGTCATAATATGATTGACTCTGTGATTGACGCTACAATCGAAAACCCATGTAAAGTCCTGAATGTAGCAGGATGGACGAGCGGACGTCTTGGTGATTAAACATTGATTGTTCTAGGAATACAATAACGTCCGAGGACGGTCGTATGTCAGTCTGGCCGTGTCGGCGCACATTAGAATGATAAGAATATCGAGAATATCATTGTCAAGAGTGATATGGTCACTGTCACTCTAGCGGAGCGTCGAGTCTATGGGAGCGGGGCGGCCATCTTCTATACTCTGTGGGTGGACGTGGAAGAACGGTCGCAAGCGCGCCAAGTTTTCGACGAACTGCTAGCTATTGCTTTAATTTGATTATTGTTGATTTAAAGTGCATATGTAACATCATTTTAAGAAGTAAAATTGTTTTAGTTCCAAGACAGTAAGTAACTAAGTTTTAATTACCCTGGTTGGAATACCCACTATACCCACATACCCACATCGCTTCAAGATGAGTAATTCTGATGAAGGCCGTCCTGAGCTTTCATATGTATAATAAGTATGTATTTACAAACAAAAAAAGTATATATGTAGTATATCAACTATCTAGTGTCCACGACACAGCTTTGCTTAGTGTGGCACTAGGTGGCGCTGTGTGTTAATGTCCAGCGATATTTTATTTTTATTTTTTTATTTTACCAATTAGATTTTGTTTTGTCGTCTACCCTATTATTGGGGGTAGTAAACATTCACTTACCTAGTCCCATTGGCGACACCTCCCAAGTAGTCACTCCGCTTATCTGTGATGGGCTTCCCGAAGTACGCATCGTACAACACCGGAGCTTCTTGTGACAACACAGATACGTAATTCACAAACAAACATAAAAGGATTTTCCAATCCATTGTTACAAGCAGTTTTGATTTGCGCAAAATATATTAAAAAATAAAACTGGTTATTCAAAGGTGAGATCTTTATAAGAAATAGGTACACTAGTCTCAATACAAAACGACTAAAAGGTTCAAGTGTGAAAATTAAAGTATTTATACTTGTGATTCTTTGATTGCAGTTTAGTTTTTAGAGCAAAGTAATTATATTTTTAGCATTGCAATGAAGTTGTTGGCACGATCAGACAAAAATATCTGTCTGTTACGTGAGGTAATAGGAATAATTGTAGTGCACTTTGTTACTTAGACGATTGGGTTTCCAAATCCGATTAGGAACACACATCACAAGATTTAGTTGTAAATGAAAATAATAGGTTGTTTATAAAATGGTCACAATGGATGGGTGACCGCCTTTACAAACCGAGTTTCCTCCGAGCCTCGCTGTCGCCCGGCTGACATTAGACCAACTTTGGCAGTCGTTACAGGTAGTCAGTGGCCCAAAAAGTCTGACAACCAGTCTTACCAGTATTACCCAGTACTAACTGGGTTGTAGGCGTCAGATAGGCAGTCGCTCCATGTAACATACTGGTAACTATATTAAGAGTCACAAAAAAGTTATTTGGAACCAAACATAACATCACGCCTACCATCCCTGAAGTGTTTGGCAGATGTTATACCTAATAGTAGGTATGTACAACCACATTTCGCCAATCACGTTTTTAAGTCCCATGTAACAGGGAGCACGCCTATTGCCATCAACGGTTCACAAATTCAGTCTCTGTTATTCCAAAATCAACTTAATTTGCAATAGTATAAAAATTGATAATCGTAAACGCATGTAATGTTGGGAACAGGTGTAGGTCCTGAGTTGGTTCCTCTGGCCAAGAAAAGGAATTTCCAGCAACAGTAATTAAGTAATAGTCTTCGCACAAGAACATAATTGTATTGACTATAGATGTAGTGTTGGTGCTTAAGCTATTAGTGTTTCTAAACAGACCTGCAATAGGGTTGGAAATCCAACAAACAAACGACACCAGTTTCCAGACTCGCGTGCAATGAATATCGTGCGAATATCTAGAACAATGCAGCCATGAAAACGTTTAATTTAATTCATTTTTTTAAACGTTTGGTTATAGATGAGTTAAGTACAGTATTATTTCGTTAATTCATTTATAATCACCGGCGGTGTGGTAAATTAACTATTCAGTGATTCAATTTCAATTTATTCACAAACAATTTACTTTCCGGCGACTACCGGAGCTAAACGCGAGTTCTATAATGCCGTAATAGTTATTTGTTATACAAGAGTGCAAAGTTCTTTTTTAACCGCGTGCTCAATTTTTATGACCGAGCAAGCGAAAGATTCTAAAATTGACTCACGAGCGAAGCGAGTGAGTCATAACTTAGAATCTTGAGCGTTAGCGAGGGAATCAAAAGAGCACGAGGTGAAAAATCTTTGCACTCGAGTGCAACACGTAACTTTTCATCCCACCTCAGCGAGGAAATGGATAAACGCAAAAAAAATGCGCATTATTAACAAATTCAGTTAATTCTGTTGGCGTCAAATAAACTTCCTCGTCGCTAGATAATGAGTGGTCATTTTAGGTTTTTCACTTGTTTTCAAGTTGGACAATATGACGCGAAAACAAATGGCGCGCGCAAAACATATCTACCTATTAGAAAAGCACACCAAGAAGGTTCCGAGTCTGAGTTCTAAACAAATTTAAAAAAAATTATGATAAATTCGGCACCATAGAGGTAGAAGTAAATAGGTTTAATGATGTTTTGAATTCATTGCTTAGTGCACACGATGTTCTAAATTCAAATTTACTTTACCCTCATGACGATAAAAACGGCTTTTGCACTCAGATATCGAAGAGCAAAAATACTCTTTCCGAGATTGGGGGATGAAAAATATATTGTTCACTCCAATAAACAAAACCAGAAAAATATATGATATTCTTCAGGATATATGCTAGTATGATAATACAATTAATTTTACTCGATAAAAAATCACGAACAAATCTCTAAAAAAAATTCAACAAACATTCTGATTTTATGGCAAATAATTCTACAAGTAACATTATGAGCATCATAGTGTTTAATTTTTTTAGTCCAATCAATACATTTTTTGTAAATCGACCGATATCACTCATTTCGCACTATTCGGCCCGCAGTGACTGACGTAACAACCACTTTGTAGTACGAGCTGATTAGAACTTTATTCTAACAGTATTTCAAACGAAGTTTGAACCACCAAAAAAGTGTTGCTAATTTAGCTTCCAACAAGCACTTCGTCCGCAAAAGTTCTGATATCACTGCTAATATAATATACAACGTGTAACAAAAAGGGTATAGTGCTACAGACCATCAAACTGAACAACTTTCTCTATGGGACCACCATCGTAATCGTAAAAAAATAATCAACTGTTTCATACATTTGGTCGAGTAGGTATTGGAATTTAGTATGGGGCCATTGAACATTTTTTTCGCGATTACGATGGTGGTTCCATGGAGAAAGTTGTTCAGTTTGATGGTCTGTAGCACATCCTTTCATATGACTATACCCTTTCTGTTACACGTTGTAGAGACTAGTACTGAGATACAGGGTGTAAAGCACATCAGGGTGTATGTGAATCACATAGCCGTTAATCAAGCAGTAGTATTTTTTTTTTCTAAACTGAATAGTTTGAGGACCTGTAACTTCAAAAATACGAGAATGATAAAATTTAAAAAAAAATGTGATGTATATTACTACATAAACTTCCACCGAAAATTAGTTTGAACGAGATCTAGTGTGTAATTTTTTTTAATACATCATCTTTTACATTATGTTACTCGCTGCTGCGGAACCCTCCATGTGCGAGTCCGACTCGCACTTGGCCGCTTTTTTTAAACTCAAAAAGATGGCGTTGAACTGTGTGCGCACTCCCAGAGGAAAAATGACAAATTTCTTTATTTTTGTTTTGCAGATAATTAGTGTAAAAATAAATAAATAAAAATAAATTTAAATTTTTAAAATTCTACATTTTCCGATTGGAGTACGCACACCGTTAAACTCACTACGTTACTACGTGCCAAAGGCAAAACGCTTGGAAAAAAAAAACACTGCGCCACGTCTCGTTGACTGAGACTTTTATTTGCTTATTCTTCCGAATATAACCATTACATCCAAGTGAAATGATGTGACGTTCCGTTCCTTGCACTTACTAAGTTCAGCGCCATCTATCAGGCGAGGGAGAGTTTAAAAAGAAAATGTATCACTACCTAAGAAATAACCTCCCATTTTATAATTGATTTGGGTCGAAAATCATTAGCATAGATACCTCATTGAATTTGACCTTATTGAAAAGCAACGCCCCGTATTTTTTTCATCTAAGTCTTTACTGTGACCCAAGATGAAATCCACACCACCATCTCAACAAAATATTTCGACGTATAAACTCAGTGGAAACGTGAAAGTTTCCGTTTATCGGTCTAGTAGCCTCACATACTGTATCCGTCGGTACTTTCCGACATACGTTGGATTTTTCCGCTGCGGTGTCAGATTCAAGTTATGAGGATATTGAAAGGAATGTTATAACTGACACGTGTATCACTTTTTGTTGGAGTGATCTAGTGGGAAAATTTATGTTTACAAAACACTTCCTCGAAAACTGGTTTTTGTCGTACTACGGTTAGGTTCGACATGCAATATATTTCACTCGTTTGCGTTTTTTGACAGTTTTTCAACACGTGTGCGGGAATGAAAATTGCCACAGAAAACTATACTTCGACGACCCGAATGGCGCAGCGGTAGTGAGGCTGCCTTACGTTCTTAGGGTCCCGGGTTCGAATCTCGGTAGGAGCAAATGTTTGTGTGATGAGCATGGACAATTGTTTCCGAGTCATGGATGTTCATGTATAATAAGTATGTGTTTACAAACAAAAAGTATATATCTAGTATATCAACTGTCTGGTGACCACGACACAAGCCTTGCTTAGTGTTGCACTCGATGGCGCTGTGTGTAATGTCCAGGGATATTTAAATTTATTTATACATAGTCAAAAATGGTTCTGTAGTCAGTTAGTTCCATAATCAGAGGTGAATGTTTTTTTTTTATTTCGGCAAA
This sequence comes from Xestia c-nigrum, assembly GCA_916618015.1. NCBI lineage: Eukaryota > Metazoa > Arthropoda > Insecta > Lepidoptera > Noctuidae > Xestia > Xestia c-nigrum. The sequence goes on along the minus strand of OU745245.1, from coordinate 1,380,980 downwards.
GCAATAAGCGTCTTTACGGCGTAAACATTTTTTGAATTGTCAAAGCGTGTTTATAAATAAAATTTCATAGATAAGCATCATTATTTAAAACTAATAATAACTCTATAAACAAATTAATAATTATTTGTGTTCTAAATACAAAAAGACAAAAAAAACACATTTTTATATTAGGCTGTTTAAAGGCTTCGTATCTTTGCTTCGCCTTGAACCTGTCGAAAGCAAAGCGCGGAAAAAAAGGAAATTAAAATCATAGTTTTGTAATAACTTGTTACAAAATATTTTTCATTCTTTTTATTTTATCACTTGAAAAGTGTATTGAAAAACGTCTTTTGATACACGTGGACATTTGTTATTGCAGTTCTCGGCTCAAAAACACCCTCGCCTATGGCTCGTGTGTTAATTCCGCCCGAATACTACAAACTTTGTCAAAAATAACCACTTGTATCAAAATGTACTAATACTGCTTTATTTTTTTGATTTGTGACTCATTGACTCGTTGTATATATCTGGTTTTGTGGTCTGGTCTTATTGATTATAAAAGTACCTACATAGTTAATAAGGTTGTATTAAAATTATATTTATTTCTCAGATTATTTTTTCTTTAAAATAGACATTTGAAATAGACAGTTGGCAGTGGCAAGCACAGGGAGAGAACAAGACGGCGAAAATGCGTGACATTAATAATATTATAGGCTTTACAGACAAGAAGGCGCCCGCGCCTGTCTGACACCGTTAGCACGCGGGTCTGCGCTGCGCCGGCGGCGGCGCCGCGCCATCACCACGACCGCGCTGCGTCCGCGCCTCGCATCCCCACCCGACGCACGAAATTAATGTTTACAAAAAATTGATAAGATCTCAATGATAAAACATGACAATTAAATCCACTTGTCAAATGAAAACCATAATTAGGAGTTTAATTTAGTTTGTGCTGTTACGTTTTACGTTACGAGATCCGATGGGACTGGCATCTACAATATGAGCATCTGTATAACAGTCCAAATAATGTAAAAATAATAAATAAAGAGGAAAAAAAGCGGCCAAGTGCGAGTCGGACTCGCCCATGCAGGGTTCCATAGCAGATTGAATGAAAGGTAATTGCTGTTTACGATTAATGACGTTTAAAAAAAATCTACTAAATAGATCACGTTCAAACCAATTTGAGGAGGGAGGGAGGACACACATTTTACCACTTTGGAAGTGTCTCTCGCGCAAACTATTCAGTTTAGAAAAAAATGGTTATAGAAACCTCAATATAATTTTTGAAGACCTATCCATAGATACCCACACGTATGAGTTTGATGAAAAAAAATGTTGTGAGTTTCAGTTCCTAAGTATGGGGAACCCCCAAAATTTATTGCTTTTTTTCTACTTTTATGTGAAAATTTTAATGCGGGTCACATAATACATAAACTTACCAAGTTTCAACAGCATAGTTCTTATAGTTTCGGAAAAAAGTGGCTGTGACGTACGGACAGACAGACAGACAGACAGACAGACAGACCGACAGACAGACCGACAGACAGACATGACGAATCTATAAGGGTTCCGTTTTTGCTTTTTGGCTACGGAACCCTAAAAAGACCTATTTTTTCTTAATACAAAATTCTCGCTATCCAACCAAAGATACCCGAATGAAAGAAAAATACCCATGCGATAAAATCAAAACAAATCAATTCGCAAAGAAGTTAATTTTCCTTTTTCCCATAGGCACGTGTATGTGCTTAACTTTTTGGGTGTGACAACAACCCAACATAAGTATCAACCACAACATTATATAGGTAAATGATCGCTTAAGGAATGAATGTACATATCTTCTTATAATTGATTGATTTTGATCTTTGGCACGTGGAGTGTTTGCCTCGTCGTTGTATAGAGACGCCAACTTTTTTCGGATGGGAAATCATATGACCACCTCCCGCTCTGGGCGGAGCAGAAGGGAGTGTCAGACTTTTACTGACTAAAACCCATCCATGGTCCTTCTTAGCCCTTTGCGTTCCTCAACACAAATGGCTTTTCGAAAGAGATACCGTGGCCCCTGGGCCCTTCCTTTCTGCTGATATGTGTTTGAGGCGTGCGTGGAACACTCAGCGCCATCGACACGGCCTGTCGTCTTTAAGACGGACGGTTGGCGTCCTTGCCCATAGCTCACACTTTAACTCTAAAATCAAAATCAAAATCAAAATATTTTATTTCACATAGGCCTGGATGGGCACTTATAAAACGTCGAAAAAGGTGCACGGTTCGCGTTGGTCCATTCCATGGAGAAGAACCGGCAAGAAACTCCATGGTTACTCTTTTCAAATCATTTGGTATTACAATATTATTGTTTCATTACAGCATTAGTACTAAAGTATGGGGGGACAGCGTAGGCCCGACAGTAGGTCGTTGCTAAATAGATATACAATTATGATAAATAAATATTGTTAATTAATTCTTTCATTAATAGATAGACATTACGCATTAGGTTTTAAGTTGATTGGGTAAAGGATAATGACCAGAAGTGGCACTAAAAAGTGTCATGTGTCAAGATTAAAATTTGATAGTAATTAGTTTCATAATTTTTTACAACATTACATGTCCGGGGTTTGTTTTTTGAATAGGGAATTTAATATAAGGTACATGTAGAAAAATTAATATTGTTGTTTTACCTTAACAAGTCGTTCACACAACCAGTCAGTATGTAGAATGTTATAGAAATTATTTTGATAAATCGAAAAACCTGTCATTCCGTTTCTTTTTTATAATAAAATACCTGTAACGTTTGCTTTAAAAACATTTTAAACATTTGTATTACATTTGTTTTCATTTTCTGAATAACAGTAATAACAATTAATTTATAGTGGTACAGTAAATTGATTTGATATTACTTAATGACAAAATCGTTTTTTTTTTTTTTTATTATTTATCTCATCCCTTAGAAATCACAGCAAGCACATTTCTGACATTTGATGTCTAGATCTAGTTGAGATAAATTAGTCATTGTATTGTGTAGTACTTGTTTGTATTTCGTGAACTTATTTCCGTTTATTCTGCAAATATATGCTTTTATGCTATTTATGCTTTTTATCTACTCTCCTTTCGCAGGTATGCTGGAAGAGATTTCTTTAGAAATAAGCATCACCTTTGTACCTATTTTCTATTCCTATCTTTTTTTCTGTATGTAGTGTGTAAATAAATTGTTAAATAAATAAATATATTGAATCTTAGGGTCAACTGAATAACGCCGTCTGTCACCCGGCAAAACCAAAGTATCAAATTGTGTTGCCTAGTTATTTTAAAATTACTCCGAAACTCGGGTTTTGATTACAAAAGAACTTTTGTAGAAGTTATTATGATAAGTGTAGACTATAAAAACAAAATTTGATTTTGAAGCCGCATGGTACGGAATTTCATATATCCATGAGCGTCCTCCTTTTGACAGTTTCGGACAGCTTGATGTGCTGGCGTTCTGTGTCTGACGAGTGGGTTCTCCTGTGTCCTGGTAATCTTGTGTGAGTTGTTGTCTGGGGAAAGATGTGTCATTCTAAGGCTTTTGGTCAAACTGTGCTGCTCATATTTTCGGAGTAAATAATATTACTTGGATTTACAGCTACATCTATCTTAAAACAAAGAATACCAAATACTTTTTCGATTAACCAATAAACTATAATGATATTCACTGCATTTAAAACACCTCAAACGCATTCAAAGGGGAAAGGCCGGATATTGCGACACGAGGAATTTCAGTAGATATTATGAAGTAAAGTTCTTGGAATTAATAAATCATTAGCTTATGCCCGCAGTTTGGTACTTTCTTTCTTTCTTTCCTACATCCATACTCACACACTTTAGCATTTATATCATTAGTAAGATTAGTTTATAGACAAATCATTAAACGACTGATTAATTTGAATAGGCTTTTAGAAAAGTCATGGTTAGGTTGTTGTTACACTGTTGCTAAAAAGACACGTTATTTTTTTAAATATATTTTTACTTATATTATAATGTAGGTTTTTATCTTACAAAGGTATAAAACTTTGTAGATTGTATTATTTCCTAAAAAATAAACAAAATAATGACGAATAGTTTCTAAGCTGCCCATTAAAAGCCATTTAAACCTCCACATTTTCATTGTCCCGAAACTTGCATAAAAAAACTGCTTAAAAAAAACCGATCCTGCAAACAAAAGCGCCCGAATTTCAATTCTTTTTCTGATGGAAAAGCCCGGTTGGTTCCGCACGGGAACGCTCGGAATCGTATCGGATCGTGTCACTACGCACGGTTTGAATCGGGAACACGCGACGCGTCAGTTACACTGGCAGTAAAGTGACGACTGCTCACTGAAAGCAGACGAGATTCACGTATACCTACGGAATTATTTAGGTCAAAGAGTTTTATAATCAAAGAAATATGCAAAGTGGGATATTATATTAGTTACTAGCGGACCCGGCAGACGTCGTCCTGTCCGGAAAAGCAGCGCCACATTACCACTTTAAATATGATATTTTAAAAACACAAACATTTTCCGGGTTCCATACTCGAAAGTTTACCAATGGGACCCTATAACTATGCCTCCGCTGTCCGTCCGTCTGTATGTCTGTCAGCGAGCTGTATCTAGATAGAACGCACACAATAATATTATTAAAATCATCTCTATCATTTAGAAGTCAGTGACATACCGATAGCAGCGCCACCTGCACGGTCCATTTATGTTATCAAACCATCCTTAAAACAATTGAATTATACACACACAAAATTTCCTACAAATCTGTCCAGCCGTTTGGTAGGAGTTGAATGACAAACACACGTACAGAATTATTACACTTGCATTTGCTTTTAGGATTTACACATGTAGTCGCAAGAAAAAGATTTTTTCAACACAAAGTAAAGACGTTAAAGCCTCTTAGCAGTAAATGTTTATATCCAAATCATAATTGCGGTGAGATGCGCGATTTCTTACCCATTGCCTCAACAATGAATCGTTTCCCCGAACTCAATTTGCGTGCCATCAAGTGTTAAAGGGTTCCAATGGATGCTAATACATTGCGTATAAGTATTATTCGATTTTTACCTTTTTTTGGCGAAGGAAAAGGAAAATAAGGCGTACATTTTGGAGAGAATATTATACCCGATTTATCACAGGCACTCGTGTACGTAGGTACACTCGTGTACCTACGTACACGAGTGCGCAATAATGATGACAATCTTTGATTTGCTCTAATGTTGGCATTCCTGCGTAGTACGTACCACGTGAACACCCATGTCAATTCTTCAGAAGGCCTTTTATTGTATTGCATACTGCGCTAGACGAGCTCTAGGTCGAATATTTCAGGGATCAAAGTTTAAATTCACAACCTTTTTCTTATCATCTTCGTAGCAGTAAAACTGCATTACTACGGTTATTAACACGAGTATGTTTTTTTTATCCTACTGGTAGTCCTACTACTGGGCGAAGGCCTCCCTCGCCCAATTCCTTCTATTTGGTCTTATCTCTGGCCTCCTCAGACCAGCCCTCACGGTACGAACGGTAAAATAAGTCCAGATTTCTTCCAGATATTTCAGATTAACAGTATCGCGTCTCATTGTGTCTATGTGCTACAATCATAACTATTTAGTACCACGCACGTTAGAGCTCGAACGATGTACATTACATCGTTCGTATATCAGAGTCCGAGGCCTAACACATAGGGAATTACGAACGAACAGTTAGAGGGCCGAGCACAGCTGTGCACGCACATTACCCGGTAATATTGCGGCAGTACAATAGTATGACTTCTAGAGCCGTGTGTGTCACGATTACGAAAATGGCACTTTGCATTAGTCCCACACATTACAATAACTTGTAACAGTAGCCATGATACTGACGGCTGTATGTAATAGGCATTTAACAATAACAACATAATTGGGTAAAAGTGTACGTATAAATGGCAGACCCATATTTAAGTTAAGCTCAAGTCGAAACGCAGGAGAATGTTCCCAGCCTACGCCACATAAAAACACTGCTTCACTGAAATCTTACACCACAAACCCTTTTCGTTATGTCAAAATATCTGTAGGAATCCGACAATTTTACCTTAAGTTATCCGCTTAGCTGAAGTAACCCCTCATAACTTATACGCTAACAAGAAAATCCATGCTAACCAAACCGCCGACGATCCTAACTTCCTAAAACATCACACTTATCATCTCTTACCAGAAGAAGACAACACTATCTGGGAATACATCTGTCTCTTTCCTCCCCAGAACAATGATCTGAAGCCGGCTCAAGTTCTATCAGAGAAGATTAATATTCCATCAGGAGTACTTCCAGTAGAAATGCAATATCGCCCGAGAGCGAGCGTCGACAAACAATTAAAGTGAGCCATAGGAAACGGCTCTCGACCATCAAAATGGTAAGAATCTTGTTATTAAATTGAAAAACGGTTCACGGGTTCGAGTAATGTGGGCTCAGATGACCATAGGGGTAAACAAGTACTGTGTTATTTGAATGATGAAGAAAGTAGAAATACATAGGTAAATGACTTGGTTTTCCTTTGTCTTAGCTAAGTTTCTAAACCTGGTTTCAGACCCTGACTTAATTATTATCAAACGATGTGATCGAGAGTTATATGGCCTAATTTTGAATTACAAAAACTTGAAAACAATAGAAAATAAATACTTAATATTAAAAAAATTGAAGAGTTTATTTGTTTGCTTGTTTGAACGCGTTAATCTCAGGAACTACTGGTTTGAATTGTTTATTTTTTTTGTTGAATAGTTCATTAAATGTGGAACGTTTTATAACATCACGCTACGACCAATAGGAGCGGAGCATAAATGAAAAATGTTGCAAGAATGCGGAAAAAATAGTCTTTTTTTGAGCTTTTTCTCTCTAATGAGAGTTGAGACGCAGGCAAAGTTGCCTGGGTAAGCTAGTGATATAATATAAAAAATATTTCTGGTATTTCTGAAAAATCTATTACTTATCTATTTTATTCATAGGTTTGGGATTCAAGAGGCAAGAAAATTATAAAGACACCAAAACAATAAACTCAAGGCATGAAAAGTCCTGCACCATCCCAATACTCGTAGAAAACGGAATTGTGGAATGAATGGTTCCGTCTGAGCCAGCTCTTATCAAAGAAACAGTCAAAGTACTTGACAAGGCAATGGAAAGAAATGCTCGCTCTTGGCAAAAACTACGTGACTGTTCGTAGAGGAACTTTCTGAAGGCCTGAAAGGAGGTAGGTGCTTTATGGAACTATCGAAGGCCGTATGAATTCATTTGTTTTGTACCTACTATATACAGCTGTAGGTAGATGATTAAGTCTTGGATAAAGTCGGGATGATGATAATAGCTATATTCGTGAATTCGCCTTTTTGTGCTTACTCAGTTTACAATTTTCTGGAGTTAAAATAAACATTCTGTCGCTGTATTGGCTTCCGTACGTTTTTATGGGTGACCACTGAAAATCAGCGCTGTTTTGTGGGCTCGCCATAGCACAGCATCATGCTGAGTGGTAACCTAAATATTTGTCGCACTCACGACGTGCAACTTTTCATGTTTTGTCCGTTTTGTCTTACAATTATTTATAATTTTCTGTTGTAGTCTTATTTATATTAATGCGTTCTATGTTTACTTTAATAATATTGTATGCTGACGTGCACACAATACTATTACATCAATATTATTACTACCTTGCGACGAATATTTATTTGTCTTTCTTCTTTCTTTCTATTCTGAGTCACCACTTTGTTAAGCATTTAATTTAACTGTGAATGTTTAGCAAAAATCGTGATTTTCTTTTTCTTTATAACATTAATGTATTTCTCTAAGAGTGTCTACTATCAGCTACGTCCCGATACCCCTCTAGACAAGGTTATCGCTCACTGTTTACAAAAGAAACGGCCGCACTTATCCGCCAGCTCTCCGTGCAATCAGACTCCGGTACTTAGCAACCGAGGAGATAAAATACTGCCACAATAATATGTGTCGGGATTTTTGTCGGCTTTCAATAATATTTTCTCTCTGCAGACTGCATGTCCGAAGAAGATAAATTATCTTAAACTAGCGGACGTCACGCGGTTTCACACGCGTAATTCCCGTTCCCGTGGGAGTACGGGGATAAAATATATCCTATGTTACTCGTGGATAATGTAGCTTTCGAATGGTGGAAGAATTTTTAAAAACGGTCCAGTAGTTTTTAAGCCTTCATTACAACCAAACAAACAAACAAACAAAGTTTTCCTCTTTATAATATTAGTGTAGATTAATATGTTCGTTGCTCTCAAAACGGTGATGGAAAATATCGTGAGGAATTTGATAATCATCATCATCATCTTGAGCCTATTAATCATCCCACTGTCTTCTCTCTATTAGAGGGAGTAGGCTATAATCCATCACGCGGGCCCAGTGCTGATTGGTAGATGTCACATGTCTTTGAATTTTTTGGTTAGAACCAAAAAATTCAAAGACATGCTAGAGGATATGCTGATTTCCTCACGATGTTCCTTTACCATTTTCGAGAGCAGTGGTGATGAAAACAAATATACACAAAGTAATGTGCCTGTCTGGGTTCAACCCACGACTTATAGACACCTATAAACTGTAGTAAACAACTAGCCTATAAAGCAGGTAGTTGTCACAGCAGTATTATTGGTCCTAGTAGAAATAAATAACTGAACTTACCTCCCAAGCCGCGCCGCTTTTGCCTTCTTCCTGTAAAATATGACAAGCTGGGAACCATGCCGGAAGTTTCCACCGTAAGTACTCCGACGTGAAAGCTTTTTGAAGGCGGCTAATTAGGCCAATCATTTTTATATTGGCTTTCAAAGTATTAATAGATTTTGGCGAGTGAATGAGGACTCTTCTTTAAATAGAATTAAAAGGTCTTTTGTTACTATCCATGGCAACAGTTTTTATGTCTTTTTTAAACTTTCACGATCAAAACACATTATAAAACATATGAAGACGGGATTTTTTTAAAGGTAAATTCGCGATAAATACCCGTCTTCATATTATGCTTTTATAAGAGGCTTTATGGTTATGGGACTACGAATGTGGTAACGAAATAAATGAGAAAAGTCAACAATTAATACTTAAAAACAAATTTAATTTCACTTATGCCGCATATTTGGAAGAAATTCATCCAAAAATCACCAGTTATGTTTAAGTCAAATCCATGTAATAGAGGCAGTTCCTATTGCCCACAACTGGACACAAATTTAGACTCCGTGGGTGTTATTGAGAACTTCCTCGTGGAAAAGCCCAAGGCAATAACACTTGGTTCGATTTGGAACCGAAACTATCGCAGGTTCGATTTCAAATCGGGCAGATTAGGAATCCACAATGTTATGTTCGACAGAAACTAGCCAGATAAGCAACATAACAAGATTTCTATAAAATGTGATGCAAGACAGACAAATTAAATCTCTATAATAAATAAGAATTACGAGGTCAGTCGGTCACATAGACATAAAAAGCGACTTAATGTTATTATTAATGCTTACATTTTAAAATATTTACTAGTTTATCATGGACATTGTTTCCGAGTCATGGATGTTTACATGTATAATAAGTATGTATTTACAAACAAAAAGTACATATATGTAGTATATCAACTATCTGGTGACCACGACACAAGCCCTGCTTAGCGTGGCACTAGATGGCGCTGTGTGTAATGTCCAACGATATTTATTATTATTATTTATGTATTTTAGAAGCTACAACATTCTTTAAATATCTAATTTTCTATAATTCGTTTTCCGGTTATAATAATAATGATACGTGCATATTACTGTCCCACTGCTGGGAAAAGGCCTCTTCTCATAGAAGGCACGAGCATTGATCAGCACGCCTCCTCAAGACGGGTTGGCGATTTAAGACTTACCTACATTCATTTTAAGTCCATGTTTCCTCACGACGTTCACTTTCACCGATGTCAGTGACTTTCATATGCTATTTCAATATAATATGCTACGTAATTCGGCCATACGCAATGCCATCTTCGTGATTTAAGAATCGGAAAGGTTCGGTCCCTTATTCGTTTTTATCGCGAAGGCCCAACCCCGGCCGCAACAGATTCCCGGGCATATGTAAATACGTTAACATCTGCCCCTTCGTATTGTTTCTCTATAAAGTATGTGGACATAAGTAAAGGGTTTTATCTTCAAATGGGATTTGCTGATTGGGGGTCCGTTATGTTTGGATTTCGACTTTTTTGATGTAATTTATGTAAAAGGATAAGGTCCTGATACTCAGAACTAGAGGATTTCTGCAAAAAGACTTTGGGAGCATTGTAGCTAGTGGCGTTCTGTGGTTTTGGTTTCACCCCTTGGTAAAATGGTGTGAGTTTATTCTTGATTGTATCCAGAACTATCCTGTATTTTTGACATTCGATTCGGTTGTTAGAATCGTGAATCGTCGGTACTTATAAACTGTCCTTTGTAAGTCTCCAAGTTTGATGCACCTATGTGCATCTAAGTCCTGTGATTTTTCACTGCTGCATACCCTATTTACTCATTTTTGAAGTGTTCTTGATAAATGACTGTCGATTATCTATTAGTGTTGGACACAAAATGCATGTAACTAAAGTTTAATACTGGTTAATTAGCTTTTCCTTTGGTATTTAGTATTACAAGGAACTGGAGAAACTCCCAAAGGAAGATAAAAAGGATAAATACAATCATTGTTCTTGTATTTTGGCGTGCAGAAAGATACTTACTTTCACTCCGACAAAGATAGAGATACGTCAAACATGAAAGAAACAAGCAAATGGGTTTTCATACAATTTGAATAAAACTGTTACGAAAATAACATTGGGAATACTAGGAAAACGTTCTGATAAACATCCCGTTCGTAGAAATTTTTACACGTGCCCAAAATGTTATCGAACAGAATTATTTTTTAGCTGCTTTTAATGAAAAGTCTCTTATTTGAAGGTTTATGTTTATCAATCAAAAGGCACCGAGGCTTTACTTAGCGGCGCTGGCTATTGGTCTCCAAGCAGTAAAAGAAAATCGTGAGGAAACCGGTGTGTATTCTAGAACTAGAAGTAATGCTGGCTGCTCACAGTGTGGATAGCAGTTTTCCAGCAGTGGGAACGTTTATTGGCCGATTAGCGCCTGCTAAGATGATAATGCTCTTCGTTGTCGTATGGCAATGAAGAGCATTATCGTATTAGTAAAAGGTACAGCTTGGCAAGAAAGTCGTGAAAATAATGGTGGCGCTACTATCGTTCATATTGTAACCCTATATAGTACGACAATAACAGTTTGATACTTTGGTTTATTTTTTCAATTTTTATTTATATTTAATGTGTACGTTGACGGGTTTTAGAAGAGCTCAGTGCTAAATAATAACAGCCGGACAGGACAATCTTCAAGCTGAAGACGTGCTTAACTAGGTTAGTCTGTAGATGGGTGACCATCTGTCATAGAGTTTCTTCCGTGCCTCGGAAAGCACTTGTAGCTGTTGTCGTGTCATTTGTAAATCTTTACTGTGAGTCAGGAGCCCGAAAATCTGACAACCAAGTCGTACCAAGTGGTATTGTATTACCTTGTTAATGGGTTGTGGAGATTAGATAGGCAGTCGCTCCATGTAAAATACTGATATCCACGCTGCATCCATAGTATATATCCAGATTAGTCTGGAAGCGGACCCCAAAATTTGTTGGGAAAAGGCTAGGCAGATGAAAATGACTTTAACGGGTTTTATACATTACTTAAACTTGAAATAAACATAAATTTCTCTGTTCGTTACATACTCACGCTTTTGTATGATAATGTGCAAGTACGTGTGTATATTGATTTACATTATGAGGAAAATAATACCAACGATCCGTCTAAGTGCCTTTTTTCATTTTTATTAATAAGAAAGATAGAATTTTACAGATGTTTCAATCAGAATCTAAAATGTCTTCGGCTAAATATTCCACATCTGAAAGTTCTTCATTCGTGTCTGTTTCTGCTGCTGTATGTCATCTTGCAGATTTATGACTATTTTGTCTATGTCACTATACAGAGTTTGTCCCCTTTGATATTACTCTCTTTCTATTTACATAACATGTTCACATGTTTTTTTTCCAATCACCAACAGAGATGCTTGTAAACACTTGTTCAGCCACGGCCTACAACAGTAAAAAATAAAGACAGTTAAACTTTAATAAAATACTTCTTTCTAAGAATGTAAAATCTTTCTGAACTTTTTGTCTGATCACAAGTCAAAATCATCCAATTCTTTTTAGGTCGCCCTGCTCTATGTTTCTCTGGAGTGGAGTAAATGCCTTTGTTTGTATGCCCTTCTCTAGCAATTCGTCGTATGGTACTTACGGATTAACCTAGAAAAATAATATATTTAGTTACTTTTATTCTGGAAGTAACACAAAAAGTATCAAAATTATAGGAGCGTGCTTCTTTGTAAATGCACATAACCACAAAATTCATCGATGTATTTTTCAATGTAAATAATAGTTGTATAATGGTTTATACAATCTAGTGCAAGTTTAAACACACATATTACATCTGATTACTTAGATAAAAGATCATTTTACCTGACATTTCCGCAGTTCTTTTATAAACATCGTTGATATCCGATAAAATTCGTCCAGCTTCATGTTCCGCCAAACATCACAAATAAACTTTATACATTATTTCTCTAACGGAGCTGCGAATGGTTTTTCTGTTCATATTGAACCCTTTGAGTCACCAATTTAAACACAATAACAATAAATACACGAAAAACCGCCACCGATATCATGAAATGACATTACATGTACTGACTAGACGTGACAGTAGGAGAAGTTGCCAACGATTAAATTTTTTAGTTCCGTTTCAGGACATTTTTGCCAACCTGTACATGTAATAAAGGCGACAGAGTGATCTGCGTTAAGATACCTGCGGAGCATGCGTATTTCATACAAACGTAATACTAAAATAATTTGTAAATTAAATATATTCCGAAGGTAGTGTGTATTTATTTCGATTGAATTACAGAATATCTAGGTTCCCTAATATATATTTTGATTGGAAACAATATGTTTAATTTACAAACAATTTTGGTATTACGTTTGTATGAAATACGCATGCTCCGCCGGCCCCTTAACCTGAATTCATAAAATAAAACCAGAGCTACAAGAATTATATGTATTTTTTTTCTCTAAAATTGATATAATTATATATATGGCAGTGCTGTTGTTTATTTAGCGACTCAATTAAGAGAATCTCTATCGCCTTATCACGTAATATATCTGTCCTTACAGCGAAGGTTTTATCTAGAAGGCAACGCTGAGTTATTGCAATTGTTTTTAAAACTTTTCTCTTGAGTGTAATCTGTTGTACATAAAGACGTAGAGCTGGTTGTTGTTAGAAACTATATCAGAAGATGGTCTACATTAGGTCGAAAAAAAAAAAATCAAAAGGTAATCGTTCTGCCTCGTCGGTCGGGTGGTCGCTAGCGCTTCTACTGAGCATGGGGTTCAGGATTCGATAACCGGCTCGCGAAAAATGTTATTGGGTTTTTCAGTGATGGAGTCTGTGCAGTGTCCAGTTGATGGCACTAGACTGGTTTACTATTATGGTACATTAAACATAGTTGGCGAAATATGGATACACTTCTGCCTAACCTTTCAAGGATTCAAGGCGTCATGTTATGTAATTTCGTATCTACAACGAACTACGCATCGTATTTAACGTCTCGAAAATCCTGCACGGCGCGAGTTATCTTATATTCGTTTTTAACATAATCATAATAGGCTTGACGACAGTATTAAAAAACCTCCTCTTTTTGGAAATCGTTTGATAATAATGGAAAAAAAATCTATTTAGTCAGTCAGAGTATTGAAAAATAATGGAGGGTTTTTTTTTGTTTTTGTAAATCAATGAGTATTGGTAAAGTTAAAACGCATCAAAATTCGGGAGGTGGGGGGGGGGGCTCGTGATGTCAGTACTAGCTTAAAAATTATACCAAGGCGTGACGTATTGAGAATTTTAAAATCGTCGTATCTTCGTCAATTTTGATTTACGTGGCAAAAGAAAAAATACATGTCAACTATTTTTTTAATAATCTACATGGCAGACTAATAAGATTCTTTTTGTTGTCTGCCCTATTTTACATATTTGTAACTCTGCAACAACCTTTGGACACTATCCTAGCTCACTAGGCACAGCACCCATCCTAACTCCATATATTTGAGAAAAAAAAAAATTTACGTCGTTTACTCCGCATCGAAATGTTCTTTAGGTCAGTTAGGGTGATGTGAAAGAGTTTTTCGCTTTTTGTATCAGAAGCATCTATTAGAAATTGAATCAATGTAAGTATTACATAATGTATGGTGTTACTATGACAAACAATAACCTTCTACAACTTCCATCGAGTAACTTGTTGGGATTTTATATTATATATTAACTAAACAAACACAACCCATAGCCCATTCCCTCTCACAGAGAGGAAGCCAGTGTCCCAGCAGTGGGGAACATTAATAGGATGATGATGAAACAAACATAATAATTATAATCATTTTATTTCAGACTAGCTGACCCACGCAACTTCGTCTGCGTTACTTAAGAGAGAAAAAGCTCACAAAGGGAATAAAATTTCCCCCGTTTTTGCAACATTTCTTATTGCTGCTCCGTTCCTATTGGTCATAGCGTGATGTTATATAGCCTATAGCCTTTCTCGATGAATGGACTATCCAATACAAAAATAATTTTTCAATTCGAGCCTGTAGTTCCTGAGATTAGCGCGTTCAACCAAACAAACAAACTCTTCTGCTTTATAATATTAGTATAGATAAATGCCACATCCATAACAATTGTTAGTAAACATGACCTTAAAAACTATGTTAGTAGAACATGTAGGTTTGACATATAATGCATAAAGGGGCAATCAAATTTCCCCGCAATGACATTCAGGAGACTGTTAGAGCTGCCCCGGACCCTCTGCAGTAGCGACGCAGAACCCTTACGTCTGATAGCTGCGAAGCCATCAGCGTGCGCATTAGCAAACATAATACATAATACTAAACTATTTTCCTTATTTATATTTGGATAACACAAAAGCCTCGAGAGCTCGTGGCTACAATAACCGAAGAAGTGAACCTACTTTATATTTTAACTGTAAACAGAAACTCAAAGCGACTGAAATAAGTTACGTTCAAAATATGCAAGACGGGCTGCCCATGTATATTTTTCTAATTTACAATATTTGTTTTTCCTGAATATACAATGTTTGTCCTCTACACTTTATATACTTTCCTGATCACGCACAAACACAATTTAAAGTTTTTTCCGAATCAATTTGTGTGGGCCTCTCGTCCGTATAATAAAGGGCTTCTTTGGAGAAGTCGCTTTGTGTAATTTTGTGTACCTACGCTGTAGTCATAGGAACCTTTCACAAATTGCCTCTATTCAGCCACCCGCTCTTTGGGGGCTTTGAATGATAAAAGAATTTAGGTATTACTTTGACTACTTAGTTTCTAATTAATAGACCTTTAAATCAAAGCTCAAAGGTAGCTGGCGTTGAAGGTCATTTTGATCATATTCCTAGTTTATATTATGAAATATTTTTATTTCATTTAGCACTATATTGTCGTGGTCTTACTAACCTGAGTGTTTCTATAAAGAAATATTCCATCACCGATATTTTTCTATGCCATGAGTATCGAAACAGCATCTACCCAAAAACTTATGTCAATCTTATTGTCAGTCGTTATTGAAATATAAAACGTTTTGACAGTTGGACAGTTGTTTGTATTTCGAGTTACGGTAAATAGGCCATTAGAAATTAACATTTAAGGTGAACGCACACTTATCACTTGTATGAAATCTTATAAATCCTCGCACACTTATCCGCGTCGAAACGGACAAATAGATGACGTTATCTTGATGAGAAAAATATCTTTCGGCGCGGATAAGTGTGCGTCCACCTTAAAGTCGCAAAGGATGATATAGTTCTGCACTTTTGAAATGTTCTTTAGGTCAGTTAGGGTGATGTGAATGACTTTTTCACTTTTTGCTCTAAAACCCAAAACTATGCATTTTCGACAGTTAATGTCCAGTATTTATATAAAGTTAACTTAATTAGCAACAATTTAAACCCAGCTGCAAATCTATAAATCTTAAAGGGACCTGGCGCACACCCTGAGGACATGGTGTTTCAAAGATTGTAATTTTTTTCTGGAAAAAATACACCATTGTAAGTTTTATCTCACGTCACCAATAAAAATGCATCGGTTAGGCGCAGAACGTCTCATTCAAAAAAAATTTAGGGGTTCTAAAATGGCTGCTTTAGCAGAATCATAACAGAAACATAATAAGGATTGCGTTATCATTTTTAAAATGGTCTTAAAAGAGAATTTATAATACAAACTGTGTCTGTGACCATTTAAGTAAGTTAAGCTAGTAATAGGCAGGTGAACTCAGGTCTTAAAAATCAGTCCAGATCAAAAAGATTTTCCATTTTAAATCATGAGCGATAGCGATGAACTTCTCGGATTCGTGTACACCCTTTATTTTACACAAAGTGATTACTTGGATCCGATCAGAGTGATTTCATTCTTACCAAGTGGTATCGTGTTACCCAGTATAAACTGGGTTGTGGAGGTCAGATAAGCAGTCGCTTCATGTAAAGTACTGGTATTTAGCTGTATGCGGTTACAGTACTGGAAGTCGACCCCAATAATAGTTGGGAAAATTACTTAATAGGTACTAAAATATCATCAATATCATCATCTCAGCCGAAAGACGTCCACTGCTGGACATAGGCCTCCCCCAAGTGTTGCCACATTGACCGGTCCCTTGCGACTCGTATCCACCGGATTTCCGCAACCTTCACCAGGTCATCGGTCCACCTAGTGGGAGGTCTTCCAACGCATCGTCTTCCGATTCGTGGTCGCCACTCCAGACCTTTTCGGCCCTATCGGCCATCCGTTCTGCGAGCAATGTGCCCTGCCCACTGCCACTTAAGTTTAGCAGGACGCAGTTTTCGGGCTACGTCGGTGACCTTGGTTCTCTTCATTTCTGATTCAATCACGCAAGGAAACCCCGAGCATAGCCCTCTCCATTGCGTGTACTAAAAATATCATTCCT
The DNA here is from genome assembly GCA_916618015.1 of Xestia c-nigrum. Taxonomy (NCBI): domain Eukaryota; kingdom Metazoa; phylum Arthropoda; class Insecta; order Lepidoptera; family Noctuidae; genus Xestia; species Xestia c-nigrum. The sequence goes on along the minus strand of OU745245.1, from coordinate 1,363,937 downwards.
TTATTTTCCACTAACGGACTAAATAGACTTATAATTTGTTGATAGTATCTTCACGCCTATTCAACAGCTGCTTCGTTTGCCACAGTTGCCCGCTTCTGGTCGTGACTCGCGCGGATGGTAAGTTGCCCGCTTCTGGTCGTGACTCGCGCGGATGGTAAGTTGCCCGCTTCTGGTCGTGACTCGCGCGGATGGTAAGTCAACCAATTTGTAAAGGCTTCCTGTTACCGCCCTTGAGGATGGCATTGAGGAGTGTGCTCTGTATCTTGAATTTAAATTGACCGACTACTTTTGTTTTGTTTATTTTACTTTAAATCTTGGTTAGAAAAAAGAAAGAAAGAAAAATATTTATTTGACGTCAGTTAATAAAGCACACACACAATAATAAATAAAAAAGATACAAAACAATAAGTTGGACTTAGTAGTAATGTGCTGTGTGCCTCACGGCTGCGCCAAAAAGGTCCATTTCAGCATTCATGCCAGACAGGTGTAGAAGCTGTCTGACGCTGGTCTTCCAATGAACCTTGAGAGGGTACGTTACAGAATAAACGGTTTCAAACAATATATAAACAAATAAACCAATGGTTAATAAGAATAAATAGATAACGAGTAAATTAATTGAAAGTGTATTTACGAGTGCGAATATAGAAAAATATATATATATATATATATAAAAAAAAAATAAGTATTTTATTGTGTTGGAAAGTATAAATCAGTGTTTGTGTGTGTTCTTTGACCATCTTTCTAGTAGTTTTTACAGTACGGGAACACAGCAGCAATCAATTTTAAAATGATGAAAAAACCAGCGTTAATCACTATAAATATGATCATAACAAGCAATATTGACGAGCTATATTATTAGCAAACACTTTTTTTCTATAAGCTTATCAGACTAATACTTATATTAAATACTTAAAAGTACATTGTGTCTGAAATCTTCTTAACCACCCGAGACAAACGCAAAAACCAGGCAAAACAATAAACTGCTCTCCCTAAAAATTCTCAATATTAACTTTAAATTTCCAAATTTAAACCAACTTAACTTACCCTACATGCTATTTTAAATTTAAATTCCATACAGTCCATGCATTAGCCGCCGCGGGCCGTTGCGTACCGTTGCCCATTTATTTTACATGTGATGGAAAATTCCCTGAACGTGGAAAGGGTTTTAACGCGGCACGATGCGATGGTCAGGAAAAACTTCACTAACACAAGCCTAAGTGCGTCCCTGCTCATACATACGGTGAGAGCTTATCCGTGATTGGTTGAATCGAGCCGTGTTTGCGAATGTTTGCGTTCGGTGTGTCTATTCGTACAGGGCCGGTCTAAATGTGTTCGTATTTTACTTGTGTGTGTGTTTGATGGCAGACAGCGTTTTGCGTCGTCATCACGACTGATTGGAACCACCTGCCGCCCGTACAATGGGAACTGTGACGACTATGTTCTCGATGGGGATTCTTTAATCGTAGTTAGTGCGGTTTATTGATTTGGAAGTTTGTTGTGAGTGGTATTAGAGCAAGTTTTGAGTGTAACCTATGTTGCGGTTTGTTTGATTGAAACTGTAGGCTACTCTCTAAAGATTTTACAACATTTGCGTGATTCGCAGCTATGTGTCACATACCATACATAAGTTGTTTTCTGCCTAGCCTTTACCCAACTATGTTGAAGTCGGCTTCCAGTCTAACCGGATGTAGCTGAATACCACTATTTTACATGAAGCGACTGCCTAATCTTACCTCCATAACCCTGTTATTACTCGGTTATATGATACCACTTGGTAAGACTGGCTGTCAGACTTTTTTAGGCCACTTGAGGGAGTTGTAACGACTGTCAAAGATCTACAACTGACGGCCGGGACAAACGGTTTAACGTGCTCTCCGAGGCAAAACAAATATATTTTATAACACCATAAAATTGTATTTTCGAGGTTTAAACCGGTACCAAAAGAGCAATTAAAACAAACTTGAACCAGATCGCTGTATGTAAACTTAAAATATCACTTTATTTATTTATTTATTCAATTTGGGAAAACAAACAGTAGTATATTAAGTATAAACAGTGTTGTCTTAAAATTAAACTTACCAAATATACTACCCACAACATTTTCCACAGATTACAATGCTATATAACAAAAACAAACTGTTAGCAAACGTTAACTGTAATGTAGCAGGGCTATATTAATGGCATAGAAGCTAATAGTTAGAAAAAAAATAAAATAAAGATACAATATTTTGGAAAAGATATACAAACAAACAAAAAATAAAAAAGATAGTAAAAACAAAAACAATACTGAAAATAATGCGTGATACATCATACGGGTCCCCAGTCTATTAACAATGATACAATCATTGTGTAAAACATATGGAGCCTATTGCCGATCCTTAAGAATCTTAATAATATCATTTCTAAATGTATGTCTGCTTAGGAATAATATGTCTATTGCACCAAAACGCGTATTGTATGTGTCGACTAAACGGTATAGCGGTGAGCGCACCCCAGCATTGGATCTACAAAAGCTGGTAGCGAACAGTCGCCTAGTGCGTACCTCCCGTCCATGTACTGTGCGAGGAACCAGGTAACACAAACATCCCACTAAGTCAGGGCAATCAAACTTGTTTCGGCATACACTGAATAACGTCATTGTCTCAAGAAGGATGCGCCTTGACTGTAATGTTAGCAAGTCGTACTCTTTAAGAAGCGATTGGTATGATGTTTTCTTCCGAAAACATCTAAATTGCATAGCACGAAGATATTTGCGTTGGACTAATTCTATGATTTCGTTATATCGCGCATAGTAAGGATTCCAGATTGGTACAGCGTATTCCAATTGCGGCCTAATTATGGACTTATACAGATGCAAGAAGGTGGACGGACGATGGAAATCTCTAGATGCTCTCATCACAAAGCCAAACATCTGATATGCCTTATTGACAATATTTTCTATGTGAATGTCTAGATGGAGTTTCGAGTCCAGCTGCAAACCAAGATCACGAAGATTGCTAACTTTGTTAATAACACTATTCGCAAGTCGATAATTGAAATTTATGATATTTTTCTTTTTAGTGAATGTTATACTATGACACTTAGGCAAGCTGAGGTACAATTTGTTATGAGCGCAATAGTCCGAGAAACGATCAAGATCACTTTGGAAATCAACACAGTCCTGTTCATTTGAAATTTGTTTATAAACTTTTAAATCGTCTGCGTATAAGAGAAATTTTGAATTTTGAAAGCAGTATTTTATGTCATTGATGAACAGTATGAATAATAAAGGCCCCAAAATCGAGCCTTGAGGTACTCCAGATGTTACTTGAATACAGCTGGACTCGAAACCATTGATCACAACCTTCTGGGTTCTGTTGGTTATATAAGAGACAAACCAACGCAGTAGATCCCCTCTGATACCATTGTACGCGATTTTATTGAGCAACAGTCTATGATCCACTTTATCGAATGCCTTTTGAAAATCAGTGTATATCGCGTCTGTTTGTTGCCGGTTATCCATATTTTCAAAAAGTTGTGTTGTGAATATTAAGAGATTACTAATGCAAGACCTATCTTTGACGAAGCCATGTTGCTCCTTAATTAAAACATGACGAACAATTGGATATACCTCAGCATGGACAAGCCTTTCAAAGAGCTTGGACAAAGCTGGTAATATGGAAATTGGCCGATACATCTCTACATTATTTTTAGAACCACTTTTGTGTACCGGCACGATATTTGCGCGTTTCCATACATCGGGAAAGACTCCACACGAAATACATTTGTTAAATATTATAAATAAAGGGTAGCATACTGTACTGTAAGTGTTTTTTAAAAATACCGCAGGTATACCATCTGGACCAGGTCCTTTAGTCGGATCTAATTTTTTTAGTTCTCTACGAATATTTTCTAAGGGGAAGTACAATTTAGATAAATTAACATCATGTTCAGCAGTTGTAGATGGAGGTACCCATGAGTCAGAGTTAAATGTGGAGGGTTCGTACACAGAATGAAAGAAGGAGGAGAATAAATTACACGCTGTAGTAGCATCACTAGCTAAGTTTTGTTTGTAGTGTATCGTGTTAGGTATTCTGTTTGCGGTTTTACGGTTGGAGATGTATGACCAGAAAGCCTTGATATTGGTGGCAATATTATCTTCAACTGACGTCATGTAATTTTTATAGCAACTATCAGCTTTCTTTTTGAACCTTGCTCTAGCAACAGAAAACTTTTCATAGTCACTTATATTGCCACTTTTCTTCCACCTTACCCAAGCACTAGTTTTATTTTTAAAAATACGTATGAGTGGACGTGTGAACCAGATGGGAAAGTTAATATTCCTCTGCTTGCACGTGGGTGTATGTGATCTAATTATTGCGAACATTTTTTCGTAGAAAGTAGACACAGCTTCCTCAGGTATCAACCCTTCAAGTAGATCACTCCAGTCAATATTACTAATATCCTTATTTATCTCGCAATAGTCAGCTTTGTAATAATTGAGCTGATTCGGAATTTTGCATTTCGAGATACCAGGGGTACATGCAAGCGGTACGTAGACGTAAAAGGCTGGATGATGAGCATCGACGGGCACGAGAGGAACATCAGAAATTACCGTTACAGAATGCGCATTACTGAAAAATAAATCTAAAATACGATCGTTACAATTGGTTAAATGATTATATTGTTTAATATTGAGTTGCGAGCAAATATTTAAGAGCTGACGAGTTACATTAGAGGGGGTATTTGTAGCACATTCCATGAATGAAGTTCTTTTAACCCAATTAAGTTGTGGCATGTAGAAATCGCCTACTAAAATAACATTGTCCACCCGTGGATCATCAAACAAAGCCGAGAGAGAATTTAGAAAATGTATGTAAATATCTTCCGTCGTATTCGGCGGTATGTAGGTAGCACATATTAAATTATAGTTATCACGGCAGGAGGGGATTTTAATTATTTTATGCTCAGGTAAAGTTAAAGGGGGCGATAATGCGAGGCAAGACGGTTTTAATCCTCGAGAGACCGCTATAAGGACACCACCACCGTCTTTTTTTTGGGTAACAATACGATCACGATCGCATCTAAATACAAGGTAACGTTGATCAATAAATTCGTTATCCGAGATATCAGGTGTTAGCCAGGTCTCGGTGAAAACAATAATGTCGTAAGCATTCGCCAAAATATTCAAATACAAAGTGTTCAGCTTTGTCCTGATCCCTCGGCAGTTTTGGTAATATATAGATATATTATTATTAGCCATGAATTAAATGACTCAATTCAATTGTATTAAATAAGAGCAATATTGATAGGATTATAAAATAATGACATATTATAAACAGACGAATCAAAAGTGACACATTCAACACGGCGTCTGTAAAGGCGAGAGAGGCAAGGATATTACTATGATACAGCAACAATTTATAGATCGGCAGTAGCGACATATAACAATTAGCGGACAATTTTATAGCATAGCGCACACTGTTGTACATGAGTGATATTTTTACATAATTACATACTAGACAAATAACATAAATAAAAGGCGAACCTGCAGAAAACAGCACATTTATACTAATGATTATAACAGAAGATGCTTCCGTGATGACAAATAATAATGATAATGTACCGTTTAAGGGTGGTTTAGTTATCGGCGATATTCTCGGGATGTTTTTTTGGTGTGATTTTGCTGGATATGTCGGCTTCCGTACGAATCGCAAAAGTGGCCGAGTCATCCGCTTCTTTGACCAAGACGGTCGCATTTCTGATCCATACGCACCTAAATTTATTAGCTTTGGCTGCTTCGCGACATTTGCGAAAGAGATCCTTATTTCGAAGTGTTAAGTGCTCATTTATGTAAATACGACATGGTGTTCCGGAGAAGCCAATGCGATCGGATGTCAGCCCTTTGGATAAACGGTACGCACTTAGTAGATTATCGCGAAGCAAGCGGGACGCAAACTTTACTATAATATTCTTCGGGCGATTATTCTGCGCATGTGCATGAGGAACACGGTGAATCGCAACTACGTCATTTTTTGCCAAAGGTATATTAATGGCTAAAGCAATTGACTCCAGCACAGAAATCAGATTTTCACCTCGTTTCTCAGGAATGTTCCCCAGTTCAATGTTGCATTGCCTCGCCTGCTGCTCCAAAACATCTATTTTACTTTCCAGCAGAGCCACCGACGACGCCGCAGAGTTCCTGACACTCATCTCTAAATCAGCAATACGCTTTGCACTGTCGACCCAGTTTGCAGAGTTAAAATTAACCGTTGACTTCAGCTCTGTCACAGCCTGAGACAGATCATCATGTTTTGCACTTAGACTCGAGATTTCTAATTTAGCCGTAGAATATTCTGTTCGCAATTCCTTCAGTTCCGCTTGTATTTGCGAAGACGTTGTTGATAGGGTAGTAAACTCTTCTCGTAGATTACCAATATTCATATTAATGTTCAAAAACTCGGTATTGATGTGCGCGCGCAGGTCGCCTATAGTTTTCTTAAACTCGGCAGATAGACCAGCGTCAGCTCGCAGACAGGTTGTTTCCTTTTTCTTTTCGTGACATTAGCTACGATACCAGAATCCTGTTCCGTATGCAGATCCGGACTCGACTGGCTTTTATTCGGCGTCTTTTTAGGTGAGAGAAGCATTATACTGTAGATATGTATACAGTATGTATAATACTATTTACGTACCCAGACGAGACTATACCAACTTGATGATGGGGAAACAGGTATGACGCGTTGCAACAAAATGTTAAAAAATGTTATGGCCGTAGATGTAAGTACAAAATTTCGCCGTCAGAAGATCACGCAGGGATGGCTTAGTTGTATAAACCGCTACACTCGTCGCCTCGAAACGGCTGAGCTCAGGTTCGAGCCCCACCGCACGCGTCACTTTTTCCAAATGTTAGAATTTAGTTTGTGCATTCACTGGGCGAAAGGGACACTGCGCTACAAGTTCCAAGATGGCGCGGACACTATATGGCACACCGCACAAGATAGTAAGAGAGGCACCGATTACATCAAACGAGAGTACAACAAAAAATACTTTAAAATAGCCCCGACACGACCATGCAGATCAACACATAACAATGTAAGAAGTATCACGGAAGATATCCCGTAAGTGACAATATAAGTTTAGTTTTAAACCGTGAAAGCCTAAAACAGTGTTTATAACACTCCCTCGTTTTTACCTTGGGGTTTAAAAACAAACTGCTGCGCTTAGCTGACTCTGTTTTACCAGAAATTCCAATTTCAGTTTGTGTTGTATTTAATGAGTTAAACGGTAGTGTTTTCCTAAAGATGGGTAATTATGGGCGTCTTGTGAGGTCACCGGCGCGTGCACAGTAACATGGGACTGACAACTGTACCGCAAACCCTTTCCGACTCGTTCATAGCTCAATCGAAAATCCATCCGAATCGTGTGTGATAGCCCTGTAGTTAAGAATGATATGTTTAAAGCAGTTATTTACACTGGTAATACCACTTTTGATGTAGTGTTTACGTAATTAATGAATTAACAGTGCTTATTATGCTATTAAATACACTATTAAATACACTGGTATATTTAAAAAAAATACACTATTAAACAACTCATGTTTTCCATAAAAGTAACATATGAAGGTGTGTCAGAGACTCAGAGTTTCTTTTGGTGGGCGGTTACGTAGTCGGTCAATACAAAATAAAAGAATAAATGACGAAAGGTTTTCCTCCATTCCTTCAAATAATTTTAAAACGAATGGCCGAGCAAACAGATAGCTCGCCTTTTGTTTTCTACCTGTCATGTTCTTATCATATCTCCTGTTTAGTACCAACAATATCAAGTAGTTTAAAGGGACTAAATCTTACTTTTATTTAAAGGGACTACCGGAGCTAAATTAGTAACTCTATTTGTGGTGGTTCAAACTTTGTTTGAAATACAGTTAGAATAAAGTTCAAATCAGCTTGCTCTACAAAGTGGTTGTTACGTCAGTCACTGCCGGCCGAATAGTGCGAAATGAGTGGTTTTGATCGATTTGCAAAAAATCTACAATGGATTGGACTAAAAATATAAAATACTATGATGCTAATATGTTGCTTGTAGAATTATTTGCTAAAACTCAGAATAATCGCATGTATTTTAGTGTAGTTTTTACTCGTTATAAGAAATTATTAAAGATATTTCGGGTTTTTTTTTATCGATTAAAATTAATTGTATTATGTTTGCAAAGCACTATCACACTAACGTATATCTTGCAGAATATCATATATTTAACTGGTTTTGTTTTGCGGTGATTATATACTTTCAGGCATTATAAAACTCGCGTTTACCTCCCGTAGTCGCCTTAATAACAACATGAATATTTTTCATTTTCGTTTCGCCCAGATAAAATCTTAAAATTAAGAAAGTTAACCCAATAAAGAATATAGTGGACTTGATCGGATGGAGTCGGAATATCTGGCATAATTCGAACTGCGAGACGTTTTAATTAAAGAATCGCTCATGGCGACCACCTGAAGCCACAGGGATTACACAAATGAAGTACAACCATTCGTGTAGTGTTGCTGGGTTCTGTAGAATAATTGATATTGGTTATAATGGTGGAATTTTATTGATTATTGAAATAATCATTGTGAGCGGATCAAAGTCTGTTTTGTTCAAACCCGTGAATCAATCATTTCTTGCATTTAAAACTGTGTCAGCATTGCGGTAGCACCTAACTAAAAATATATTGATGTCATTATGAACCCTGTTGGATGCAGCAAAATAGCACGAGAGAAGAAGCTTCTTGATCTGTTTTCTTCAGAAGGATGAATTGATGGTTTTTTCATCCTTCTGTTACTATCCTCCTTACTGTTAGTGTCTATAAACTGCTCTTAGAAACCAGAAGTGAGGACAGTTTTTTTAAAAATAACGCACAATTACTTCCTAAATTATTTAATCAACAATCAAAGTTTAATAACCGAAATCACAACAAAGATAATTTTAAAAATAATACATCCGAACTCTAATTACTGCAAATGATATAAATTGATTAGCCAAAATAACAATATGGCGGCTGAATATAAAAAACTACCAACGAGGGAAGCGATGTTCAACCGTTGCCGACTGATGATCGAGTGAACCCGTTGCCAGTGCTGCCACCCGCGCGCTGTCTTTTATAGCGCACCGCTTGTACCAGGTTTTGGAAAAGGAGGTTTCGCTAAGACGGCCGTTCCTGACAGCGGGGCGTCCTCGACCGCTTCTTGCCTTGTATCATCACTAGGTCCACCATCACCAGACTGGCCGTCATCCTCAGACTGGCCATAATCATCTGCAAAGTAACAACAACACATACTGTACATTTGTTTTCTTGCGACCCTTATGTGTCTGAAGCCGGAGAATAGAAAGCACTTGAACTGATTTTGTTAAGTACGCGATAGCGAGCGTGCACTCCCACCATCAGGCACCCAACCAACTAACAGGAAGGTTACTTAGGTAATCGAAATGTAAATCTAAGAGCTTCAGACTAAAAAATTACAAAGCAAAATCAGTGATTCTAAGCATTAAATCGTAAATGGAACTAAATAGCATTACAAACAATGGAATTCCGGACTCCCATTGGGTAGAATACTAGTAAAGATAAGTAGATAGTAGTGAAGGTAATATACTTAACAGAACAGAAGTCAAGGACCACAGGTCCAAGCCAAACAGAAGTCATAAGCCAGAGGCTCAGACCAAACAGAAGCCATGAACCAGGGGTCCAGGCCAAACAGAAGTCATAAGCCAGAGGCTCAGACCAAACAGAAGCCATGAACCAGGGGTCCAGGCCGAACAGAAGTCATAAGCCAGAGGCTCAGACCAAACAGAAGCCATGAACCAGGAGTTCAGGCCAAACAGAAGTCATAAGCCAGAGGCTCAGACCAAACAGAAGCCATGAACCAGGGGTCCAGGCCAAACAGAAGTCTTCCGGTTACTTACCAGCCTCGAAGAAAGCGGAGCATGCGTCAGGCGTCCACTCGCCGCGCCAGAGCACCATATGCTCGGCAGCTGCCTGGGTTTTTTTGCCATACGAACCAGCCAGTAGTTCCAGCTCGTATCGATGATGCGGCAATACACGGACGACCTTATAGGGCCCCCGCATGCCAGAGTCGAGCTTTCCTGTGCTCTGTGATGCCTTGTTGACAAAGACATAGTCCCCTACAGCGTAGGCTCGTGGTTGTCGCCGGTTCTGGTTGGTGTAGTCGTCTTGACGCCGCTGATTGGCTGTAAGCAAGTCTGAGGCACGCTGTCTCCTGAGCGTCATAAGTGCTTCTCGATTAGGGTTACGGTTCTCAAGTGCGACGTCACGCACTAGAGATCTTATTACTGGGGTAGCTGCATCAATCCCAACGAGGAGTTGTAATGGCGAGGCTTGCGTAGTTGCCTGTCTGGTGACGTTTAAATTGAGCTGCACTTTCCATAAAGCGTCAGCCCACTGAGAACCTTTATGTCCAACCTCTACCCGTAACATGTTTAGGACAGTTCTGCAGTACCTCTCTGCTTGCCCATTTTCTCGGTGCATTCCAGGTGTGATAAAATGAACGGAGCAACCCAAGCTAGTAACCCAGTCTCGGAAGGCTACGCTTTCGAACATTCTCCCTCTGTCGCATATTATAGTACTTGGAGATCCGAACAAAGATATTACATTAGTAAACACCCGTTTTAATTCGTCCGAGTCTTGACGATACATGGAGTACAGCAGACAAAATTTTGAAAAGCTGTCAATTACTATTAAAACGTACTTAAACCCGTTAGATTCTGGAAGCGGGCCCAATACATCGGCATGAATAACACAGAATGGGTCATCAGGTTTCGACCAAGACTGAATCGGTTGCGGGGATGTTTTGGGTACTTTCTTATGAGCTAAACATACAAGGCAATGACTAACATATTTTCTAACAAATTGCCTAACACTAGGAAACCAAAAGTGACGTAAAATAAGATCCGTCGTTCGGTCGGCTCCAACATGATCATGCTCATCATGGAAAGCTCTTAAAAGGCTAAGCCGGTAACCTTTAGGGATGTAACATAACAATCGTGGGTCTTCCCCGGTTGGTGTATATTTATAATACAAAAGTTCATTTTTACCTTGAAGAATCTAATTGGCCATCTCTTAACTTAACAATTAAATTTTGGGTTTCCTCATCCGCAGTCTGAGCGACCTTTGCCCAATTGTTAGGATTGCGAATGTGTGATACATTTGCTGTTTCAGGAGGGTGCCGGCTTAGAAAATCAGCGTGTTGCATCATGGATCCTTTTCTATATTCCAAAGTAAAGGTGAAGTCCTGTAGGTAAACCCACCAACGCGCGACACGAGGCAACAAATCTTTTTTTGTTTCAGTTAACTTCAACGAATTACAATCCGTCACTATTTTGAAATTGATACCAATTAAATAATGACGGAAGTTCTGAAGTGCGCGTACAATGGCTAAGGTTTCCAGCTCGTAGCTGTGATAACGACTCTCCGCGCCTTGGGTAGACCTACTATAGTAACTGACTACTCTCTTTCGTTTACCGGCATGCTCCTGCAACAACACCGCACCGACACCGATGGAACTGGCATCGGTGTGAAGTTCCGTAGGTAAACTTGGGTCAAAGATCGCTAAGACTGGTTCATGGGTCAAACAATGAATAATATAGTCGCGTGCCACATCTTGGTCTGAACCCCATTTGAAAGGTTCTCCCTTTCTTAACAGTCTGGCAATGCAGGCTGTTTTAGAAGCGTAACCCGCGACATAACGCCTAAAATACCCGGCTAGGCCCAAAAATTGGCGAACCCCCTTAACATTAGTAGGCTTTGGAGAATTTACCAGTGCCTCAATTTTTCTTGGGCTCGGCCGCACCTGACCATTACCAACTATCCGTCCTAAGTACTCTATTTCGGTATCTAAGAAGGTACATTTTTTTAAATTAACCGAAAAACCGGCATTCGTGAGAGTACTCAAAACTTGACGCAGCAAGTCGAGTCCTTCAGGAATTCCGTTTGACATAAGAAGTACATCGTCGATATATGTCAAAACTCGCCCACTTTCAATATAGGGTTTTAAGGTTTTTGAAATTATTCTTTGATAAACTATAGGGGCGTTAGCTAACCCATAGGGCATTTTCAAGTATTCGAAATGCCCTTCGGGCGTTACGAAGGCGGTTTTGGAAATCGAATCATCATCTTTTAATGGCACCTGATGAAATCCAGTTGCCATGTCTAAACTGGTGAAGACCTTGAAACAACCAAGCCTATCGATGTGGTCATCGATCAAAGGCAAGGGAAATCGTTCCTTGACCGTTATAGCATTAAGTGCCCGATAATCGACGCACATCCTATCACTCCCGTCCTTCTTCTTGACGAGAATGATAGGACTTGCGTAGTCGGACTGTGACTCACGAATAATTCCCTTTGAGAGTAGGTCATTAATTATATCCCGAACTCTATTTTTTTCGTCACAAGAGAGCTTATAAGGCCTATGAACTACCGGGGCACTCGATGTTAATCTTATCTCCATACCGCCCGTATTCACCGTTGATGTAGCAGTACCCGTAATGAAAGAACTCGAAAACTCGCGGATGATATTAAGCAGGAGATTTCTGTCATTGCCAATTAACGGCGTTTTAATGTTTTCATAGTCAACGGTAGATACGTGCAGTACAGAGGGCACACTGTCTAATCTCGTGAGCCGGTGTAAGTTATTACTACGCGTGTAGGTAATTCCCTCTCTATCTAATACATCTGTGCTAATCAAAATAGGCGCCGTAATGCACCCAACTGGGACCACATACAAATCAACTTCCAAAGACACTTCAGGAAATTCAATCGTCGCCACAACATATGACGTTGATTCAATCTCCTGGCTGCCTATACCTCTCAACAAACGATGTGTTGGGATTCGATTGAAATTAAAATATTTAAGAACCGATTCTAAAATCAACGAGATATCAGACCCACTATCGATCAAAGTATCTATAGGCACCTTTTGAATAACAGCAGACATTATGTTGTCTCGTTTCGATTGACACTTGAGCAAAAATTTATCTTAGCCAATCTCTGTTCATTACGATCAGTTTCCGACTTTTTTTTTGAAAAGCACGTATCAATTACGTGACCGTTACGTTTACAATGCGTGCAAAACTTGACAGATTTATCACCCGATGTTGAAGGCGTTGTCGTCGCGGTATCTGCTGATGATGGCGCGTTAGTGTCGACTTTAGGTCTTTTCCTGCAGTTATATTTCGTGTGACCAGCTTTATGACAATAGTGACACACTATTTTACTGTCTCCCGATTTAGTTGCCTCACGTTTACGCGATGATGATGGTCCTACATTGTTTGAATTGTGAGGGTTGTTTGAACTGCGCGTCTCCGTTTTTGGTTTGACATATACCGACAAAAACTCGACTAGGTCCGTTATTTTAAGCTTCGCATTCGTTGCAGCAGCCTTTACTTGAGCATCAGTAATACCTCTGACAATTATTGCAACTTTCAGCTCATCAGACAACCCCTTTACAATATTAAGACGCAAAAGAGACTTGCGAGCGTATTCGGCGTATGTCGGGAATTTATTTGAATTGTTACACATAACCTCAAACAAAATTGTAGCAACGTCTACATTGCGTGGGCATAGTGAACGAAACTCTAATTTGAAGTTGCTCCACGAACGATCACTTGTAACCCAATCGTTAAGCCATGACTTCGCGTCACCACGCAAACAACTTCCTATGCGCCCTAGACACTCGCGATCGTCCCATTTATTTAAATTACGAGCGCGGTCTACCTCTGAACACCAAACGTCAAAGTCGTGTAGGTTAGGATCGAAGGGAGAAATATAAAAATTATGCGATCTCTCTCGAACTAAACAAGACAATGCGCCAACGAGCTTATCTGTCACGTCCTTATCCTGGTCAAGCGTTCGCGACTTCTGCCTAGTGAAAGTTTCCTGCCCCCGTGAGCCATGCTCCGCAACAGGCGTAGACACGCGACATGTTGACGAAGTCGGCAAACGGCTCTCAATAGAATTCAAGCGAGCTAATATTTGACCTAAGGCCTGATCACGCGGAGAATCACGGCGGCTATATGAGGTGTCACGACGTCTATGACCGTTTCGTGGACTACGGGACAGATGACGATGTCTAGAAGAAGTACGGTCGCGACTATGAGAACGCTCACGGTATCTACGCGGTGAAGGAGTGTGATTGCTCCTTCCGGAACCATGCCTACGATTACGCGATCTACTTCTCAACGTTCGAGAACGATTACGATGCAATCGACGCGAATCGTTTTGTTTTTCAACACTTGTCGAACGTCCCGGCATATCAGCAACAAAAATAAAAAACTCACCGATACTCGCGTACCTACCCAGAAAAATAAAACTTGCAGTAATTAGGTTAAATTCAAACACTATCGGTCTTTAACTTAAAACAGATGGCACAAACAGCACTAAGCACGTGGTCAATCCCACTTCTGATCTTAGAAACCAGAAGTGAGGACAGTTTTTTTAAAAATAACGCACAATTACTTCCTAAATTATTTAATCAACAATCAAAGTTTAATAACCGAAATCACAACAAAGATAATTTTAAAAATAATACATCCGAACTCTAATTACTGCAAATGATATAAATTGATTAGCCAAAATAACAATATGGCGGCTGAATATAAAAAACTACCAACGAGGGAAGCGATGTTCAACCGTTGCCGACTGATGATCGAGTGAACCCGTTGCCAGTGCTGCCACCCGCGCGCTGTCTTTTATAGCGCACCGCTTGTACCAGGTTTTGGAAAAGGAGGTTTCGCTAAGACTGCTTTATCAAGTGAAGTGACATTATCATGTCACTTGATAAAGAGGTCATACTTACGGCTATATTGATGTTGTCATTAAAATTCACATTTAAAATGTATCTTTGAAAACATAGCAAACACTTCGAAATAGGTATATTGTAAAAAAAAGTAAAGGCTTTTTGAATACCAGATACGTGTACATTTTACAGTAGTATTGATTTCACATGCGGGACCCTAAAAAAGTACGTTTTAATGGCGGTCGAAATAAATTAATGGCATTTTACGGAAGCGGCCACAAACCACTCGGGGGATGCGTTTAATTGACTTAATTTATATTTATATAAAATGTAGTGAGATAGTATGTTTGTTCGTTGTAACATTTTACGGTGATAAACACTAAGCGGCACCTAAAAGAAAGCTTCAATAAAACCACTTCGTTCAATTTTAACGCGCGGATCACCGACATGAGTTGAAACTACAGGTTCCAGGTTTCTCGCATTTCTGTGAAAAATTGTCGTGTTTATCATCACTTGCTTAGCCTTTTCCTAACTATATTGGAGTCTGCTTCCAACCGGGTGCAGCTGAATACCAGTATTTTATTTATTTATTTAACAATTTATGTACACACTAAATATAGAGAAGAAGAAAGGAACAGAAAATAGTACAAAGGTGATACTTATTTCTAAAGAAATCTAAAATTTATATGGGGCAACTGCCTATCTGACCTCCACAACCCAGTTAGTACTGGGTAAAATGGCTATAACTATACATTGTTTTATTAAAGATTTTAATTCAACAGCACCATGTTTTTTAACCATCAATGCATCTCAAATCTCTAAAAAATTATATATTTTTCTTAGGTTGTAATCTCTCAAAAAGAGCCGGGACACGGAGCCAGTTATCAAAAATATATTCATTGAAAAGCACCGCCTTGTCTTAATTTTTCCCTGATATCTTTTTAATGGAGTATTATAAAAGCGTTAGAGCGGCTCCTCCTGCCCCTCCTGCCTCCCTTGTCCTCCCGGGGTTATTCTACAAACAGTTCGACTAGTTTACAGTTATTTTATGCAAAGACATTAATGTTAATTACTTGGTTCATCTTATAAGTTAAAAAGATTAAGGTAAATAATATATTGTTTTTATTTTCCCTCTCATTGAGAGGAGGCCGTGTCCCAGCAGTGGGAACATGCAGGCTGCAGATGATGATGATGATTTTCCCTTTGGTTGTCAGAATGAGCCAAAAATAGGCCTCAGTTTCTGTCAATAATTGTAGTATACGTATACTATTTATAGATCTCTGGTTTAATGTAAGCCAAACTTTGCCAAATTATTTTATAATCTATCTATCTTCTATACTTATAATAAATCTGTAGAGAGGTCAATTCTGTACATGAAATATATTTACAAAATAACTATCGGGGGGTGATTAGTGATCGATACTGATGCCAAAAATGCAATCAGTAAAATTTTTGTCTGTCTGTCTGTCTGTCTGTCTGTCTGTCTGTCTGTATGTTATTTATAGAAAAAAAAACTACTCGACGGATTTTAACGAAACTTGGTACAATTATTCTACATACTCCTGAGCAGGTAATAGTATACTTTTCATCACGCTACCATTAATAGGAGCAGAGCAGTGAAAGGAAATGTTGGGAAAACGGGAGAAGTTACTTGGTTTTTTTAGCTTCCGTCGCGTGTGCAGCCTTAATGGTTAAAGCTACATAGAAATCATGTATAACGGAAATATTCCACATAAAATTATATAAAAAACTAGCTGACCCGCGCAACTTCGTCTGCGTAAGACGAACCAACAGTTCCTAAAATTAGTGCGTTCAACCAACCTAACAAACAAATTTTACAGCTTTATAATATAAGTACAGATAGAAGTACAGATAGAAGTCAGTAACAATTTATTTTTTCTCGAATAGGTTTACATTAAACGCCAAAATATTCAACTTATGTTTTTCCAAATAAGGACTCTTCCCTCAACAGCTTTACGTTTTTATCCTTGGACACTCGACAATATCATACTCCAGCTAGGTCGAAAGTTCTCATCAAGGGACATGACACGAGCCGAGACACGTTAACGTTGCATCTGCCTTCCTTCTCCAAAGTCAGACCTTCAATGGTAGTCATACTCCAGGCAGGTCAACACAATACGATGTAGATGCTGTAAACTATTGAAAATCTATTGCAAATTCTTTTCGTCTCCAAGCCTCCATCATGAGACCTTCGATGACAGTCATATTCTAGCTATTTGTAAAGTTCTCATCAAGGTGCATTAAGTGAGCCCAATGACGATATAGCTGCTGTTAACTGTTGAGGATCTCTTGCTATGACAGTCATGCTCCAGCTAGGTTTAAAGTTCTTATCAAGATGCACGAAATGAGCCTTAAACACGATAGAGCAGATTTGAAGTACTGCGGACCTCTTGTGACTGCCTTTCGTCTCCATCGTCAGACCTCCGATTGTCCTCATACTCTAGCTAGGTCTAAAGTTTATATCAAGGTGCATGAAATGAGCCGACACACGATATAGCTGCTGTAACTGATCACAGTCAAACTTCAGACAGGTCTAAAGTTGTCAAAATGGTTTATGAAATAAGCCCCAAAACGATCTTCTTCTTTATCGTGTGGTTAGTGCCTAACCTGTTGTCAGAGTTTTTGCCGCCCAAGGTCCTCTGTAGGTGCTTTACATGCCGTCGAGAAATAACTCTCAGGCATGCTGTGGTTTTCTCACGATGTCTTTCTTCACCGAAGCAAGCGATCTTTACTTCCTTATCGTGTTGTAGCCTAACCTGGTGTCAGAGTTTTTATGCTGCCCATGGGCCTCTGACTTGGCTTAACATGCGAAATGTCTCTCAGGCATGTTGGTTTCCTCACGATGTTTCAGCAAGCGATGATTATACAATACGCACATGAATTCGAACACAACTATTTTCAATAAAAATGGGACAAACTTTGCTAAACACGCCTTTCAATAAAATAATCATGAAAATCAGACTTCTCTGGAAAAAGTTATGCGTCATCATCATCATCATCCATAGTCCGACTTCACCGACTGCTGGGTACAGGCCTCTCTTTGTTTGTGCCAAGCTCCACGCTCTTGTGCCAGTCTCATCCAGGATATTCCCGCAATGGCAACAATATAGTCTGCTTATCTCACCGCTGGACGACCAAAACTTCTGTTTGGATTTCTAGAATGCCACTTGGTCACAGCTTTACTCCACCTGACATCACCGCGCCTTGCTAGGTGTCCTACCCTACTCCATTTGAATTATCATCATTCATCATTATTTCAGCCGAAAGAAGTCCACTGCTGGACCTAGGCCTATCAAGTGTCGCCACATTGACCGGTCTCGTGCGACTTCATCATTCAGTCATTTGAGTATTGCTCAGCCATATTATATATAGAACAGCCATAGAACTTCTTCCAAAAAACCAAACTTGAGACATCTGACACGGGAGAAGTCATTCCCAGAGTGGGAGAAGTCATTTGATGATTTCACATCCTAAAAAAAAACAAAAAAAATATATCTCTGACACGGGCAAATGCCAGTATCATTCTTTTACGGAAAATCGTAACACCGTGATTCAGAAAATGGAGTCATATGAACAACGCCATTTATAGAGCACGAAGTTAAACTGCTAAAACATATGCATGGAAAGCGGTCGAACGGACACTCTACTGGCTTTGTAGATTTTTAAAGCATGTTAACTATTCTGTTCTTTTCTATCTTGTGATTTTTATTCATTAGTACCATTTTGGTTTCATAGATGTCATTGCATGTATCCTTTTTTTTTTTTTTTTTTTTTTTTTTTTTTTAAGTATGGGAAATCATCAAATGACCCTACATCATGATGATAAGTTCTCCTTAAAAACTTTTAAGTCATTTATCTTTTGATGGAGAGCCCCGATTGCAAAGAAACAAAGATCAAAACTTTCTCTAAGTTATGCACAATAATAATTTGTGCATTAAATCAAACCACATTGGTTTCATAATTTACACGTAAAAGGGCTACGTAGAGACACACAGACACAGACGAAAATTTAAGAAATAGTAGAAAAAGGGTTCTGTGTGTGATCCTTTAACAGTTTAAGCGCCATGTTTACAGATTTATTATTTGAAATAGATGATTCCCAAACTGTCGTCTAAGTGTTAAAAAAAATATGCATAAAACAATGATTTGGAAATATGTAAGCATAAAAAAAAACAAAATACTTAATTACAAAAAGTGAAAACCGCGTGATTTTTAAACGTGCGAACCAAAGTTATTATCGGAAATCTTACCCGAGCATTACTCAAAATCAAAAAGTATTTTTTATGTCTGTACTGGGGCTTGATCTTGCGACTCCCTGTTCGAAAGGCGTTTGCCGTCACCGACGGGCTATTTGTTCTCGTGACAATTTGTCTAAAATAGTTATTCTATTACAATGCATGTTATGACAGTTGTCAGTTGTCAAACAGTTGAAAACTATAGACGAAATGCAATATTGCTCACCCCGTAAGTAATTAGCGTGATAATATATAGCCTATGTCCTTCCCCAGGTTGAAATACATCTCCTTGCCAAATTTCATTACAATCCGATCAGCCGTTTTGTCGTGAAAAGGTAGCAGACAGACAGACAAACAGAGTTACTTTCGCATTTATATAATGGTATGGATATCCCAAGACAGCATATGTCTATCTTTTATAGTTGACTCACAATAACACGTGTAACTCCCGATAGCTTAGCAGTTCGGAGATTTGTTATTATTATATTTGTTTACTCTTACGTTTATATCATCACGCTATGACCCACATAAAACATAGGATACATTTTATTCCGGTAGTAAGATCCCATGGGACAATAATCAAACTTCACGCGGGCGAAGCCGCTGGTATACATAATATATCAAGAGAAACAAGGTCACCGACGCGAACGGATGGCCGATGGGGCCGAAAAGTTCTGGAGTGGTGACCGCAAACAGCAAGACGATGGAAGACCTCCCTCTAAGTGGAGCGATGATCAGGTGAAGCTTGCACGAATCCGTTGTATGCAAGTCGCACAGGACCGGTCAGTGTGGCGACACTTGGGGGAGGCCTATGTCCAGCAGTGGACGTTTTTCGGCTGAAATCATGATGAGGATGATGAAATCTTTAAACTGAACCTCAAAACAACATAAGTACTTAAGACAGCTATAAAGTGCTCTTAAAATTAACAAGGTCCACGAACATAATTACAATTCGCCGAATAATTATGAATCAGAGGGCGATACCCCCATCCCAATCAACCGAGATCAGTACAAACAGTAATTACAGACTCCGACAATGTTTGCACTCTTAATAGATTTATGACAGGCGAAACTTTTCAGACTAAACTCCACCGGTAGCTCACAATCCTGCTAGACGAAAATGTTCTTTATTAAAAAGGAGTAGAAGTTATGATAACGGTAACTGATGTGGTGAATGCAGCACTTATCGAGTTTGTATTTCAGAGATTGGATTAAAGGAGTTCTCTGATTGAGTTAGTGTATCGTTGTTTCAATATCGAGGTTTGGTAAAGTATTCAAAACAGATAGCTCTGTTTGGATATTAATTTTACCTTATTTATCATCCATACCTGTGGGCACAGGTACGGACGGAAATCTTTATAAACTATAAAGCCAATTTTCAGATGTATTTAAACGTCTCAGACATATCCTCCTTCCTCCTATATTCTTATAAATGCGAAAGTGTATGAGTATGGATGTAGGGATGTTTGTTATTCTTTCACGCAAAAATTACGCAACGGATTTTGATGAAACTTTGCACACAGATAGTTTATAACCTGGATTAAAACATACAATACTTTTTATCCCGGTAGTAGGATCCTATTGGACAACTATCAAAAACCACGCGGGCGAAGCCGCTGGCCGAACGTAGTGTAAAAAAAACTAAGGGTATCAATTGCCATATATCTGAATGAATATCTGGTGAAATTCTTGCTAATAATTAGATTCCTGAGAATAAGACAACTAAACTAATATTAATGTTGCCCAAATGCGCAGTAATTACGATGTAGAGGTCAATGCCAGTTGAACAGGTGTTAAATATTGATATTCTGCTGGAACAGATTAAGTGGAAGCTCGTGATGATGTTTTTATCTGAAGAATGTGTACATACTTCAGATAAAATAAAATAACAAGTATACAGGGTGCGGTGTGCGTCTCAAGGTTGTACATTGTGCACCAATGTGTACTGGGCCCGTGTGGTGGTCACAACAGTTACTCTTTTACCATTTTTTCATTTTAAAAGTTCTAAAATTCACAAAAACGACAGACACTCTTACTAGTTATTATTATGTATGCCTATATAATACTATACACGGTATGTAGATTGAATGAGGGTCGTACATACGAGCAATGCTCTCGCATACTAATTAGTTCGTCTGTCTAGTGTGACTTTATTTTCTTTTGATTGACTTTGTCTTTGTAAAAACAAACGGTGTGTATGGGGAGCATAGGCTGTCAACAGATCAGACTCTTCGGTTGCTGAGTGAGACTGTAAGCCTCCACACTCTGGGTGCCGTCATACTCATCCTCTAATATTCTCCCACAGCTGGGACACAATGACACCACCGTCCACCAGTGCGGGTTGGTGAACACCATAAATATCTTTGCATTTTCAGTTCTAGGATATTATAAAACTTATGAAAACTGGTATTTATTGCGAACTTTAAATTTAATCTAACCCCGACGTTTCGACCGGATCGCGCCAGCTATGGTCGTGGGAAGACTGGAGTATTGGAGGTACCACCACAGCAAAACAAATGCGTTTATTCCACTATCCTCACTTGATCTTCATAAATGTTAGTTAGAGTCGGTTCACAACGTCGGGCTTAAATTAATTAAAGTTCGCGATAAATACCCATTTTCATAAGTTGTTCTGATCGTGAAAGTTTAAAAAATACAAGTTCTAGGATACTTCATATATCTTTTTACTTGCATTTTCTGGCTTTAAGTTTTTTGAGAGCATTGGAAAGTTTACGAAAATTAAAAGTGCCTGCTCAGATTCGAACCTTCGAATTCGGTATATAGTATATAGGTAACTACAGTGATTGGAGACGGAATAACTTAGCAGATTATAATTATCTGGTATTATGATTATTATTACTAATTGGATTTGCTGCATTAATATGTATCTCAGTAAGATAGTTCAGTTGAAAGTTTATTGGGACGACGGAACGTTTAAAATGTAAGCTATTAATTGTAACATAAAAATATAAAACCAAATAAACCACCAATAATATAAATCAATGTTATAACGAACCATTATTCTATCATTGAAAGCGTTGTAGGTGTCTGCAAATTAAATCTAAAAACATGTTCTCGGTAAGCAAAAAGCCTTTTTACTTTATAATTAGTATGATATCAAACATGGCTTCACGCCTAAAGAATATATTTACGAAGAGGGGAAATAAAGTAGCTTAAAGCTCCCAATTTGCCAAGTTTCTTTACAGGATCATTTTATGATACCTCGAAATTTCATCATTGTAGGAATCGTTAAATATTTAACACAAGCTTTTGCAAAACATCAATGACTTTAAAGGGCAAAGCTTGCCGTGATTGGCGTAAGCTTCTTTGCAACCACTTCGTAAGTGAGATGCAACCTTGTACATAACACAGTAAGGTTTAAATTAAGGCCTCTGAGGCGTAGCGTTTGAACATGATAAGTGGGTATTTTTTGCCAAAGGTGCCTTTTTGGAAGACGTGTATCGTGCCCTTGTGTGTGTGTATCTTCAAATCAGCCTCCGATTGTACGGCTACGAGAGCACTGAGAAAAACCTATATTTTTGTGTAATTTCATGAATTCATCCGTGACATAATTTAGTAAAAACCTCGCGAGAGTAGGAGAATACGCAAAATATTAGGTAAAGGGAAAAAATAGGTAGGTAGCACAGGAGATATTGAGGAAAAGCCAAAACAAATCTTAATACCAATATTAATTTAGAAATTTAAATTTTGAGCGCTGAACCGGGCTGTTAGTCTGCTCGTGTGATAGATATAAGAAAACTCATGTTTAATAACTAATTGATCTTATTATATGTACCATCCATCCATACCATAATATAAATGCGAAAGTAACTCTGTTTGTCTTTCTGTTTGCTACCTTTTCACGACAAAATGGCTGATCGGATCGTAATTAAATTTGGCAAGGAGATGTATTTCAACCTAGGGAAGGACATAGGCTATAGATTATCACGCTAATTACTTACGGGGGTGAGCCATATGCATTTCGTCTATATTTTCAACTGTTTGACAACTGACAACCGTCATATCATGCATTGTAACAGAATAACAATTTTTAACCAATTGTCATTACAACAAATAGCCGGTCGGTGACGCC
Source organism: Xestia c-nigrum (assembly GCA_916618015.1). Lineage (NCBI taxonomy): Eukaryota > Metazoa > Arthropoda > Insecta > Lepidoptera > Noctuidae > Xestia > Xestia c-nigrum. Next base: position 1,340,820 of record OU745245.1, on the reverse strand, counting down.
TATCGCCTTCGATATGAGTCGCAAGTTAAAGCCTCAGTAAAGACATGCAATACTTTTTGATTTTGTTTAATGCTGTAAGGTTTTCGATAGTAATTTTGGTTCGCACGTACAAAACCCACACGGTTTTCACTTTTTGTAACAAAGTATTTTGATTTTGTTTTTATCTATAAGATTTCCAAATCATTGTTTAAATACCTAATATTTTTAACACTTAAACGACAGCTTGGGAATCATTATTTCAAATGTTAAATCTGTAAATATGAAACTTAAGCTGTTAAAGATCACACACGGAACCCTTTTTCTACAATTTCATAAATTATAAAACCAAAATGGTGCGATTCAATGCACAAATTAATATTGTGCATAAGTTAGAGAGAATTTTGATTTTTGTTTATTTGTAATCGGTGCTCTCCATCGAAAGATATATGACTTTAAAGTTTTCAAGGAGAACTTATCATCATGATCTAAGAATACATGCAATGACATCTATTGAATCAAAATGGTACTTATGAATAAAAATCACAAGATAGAGAAGAAGGGAATAGTCAACATGACCCTGCTTTAAAAACCTGCATAGCCAGTAGAGTACCTATCTGTTCGACCGTTTTTCATGCATAATTTTCTAGCAGTTTAACTGGTTCTCTATCGTATTACCTAACTTTTTAATCCATAATCTAAAATGACAATTGTTTTTGTTATAATCATCATTCGTCCGAATGATAATTTACCCGAACTTTAAATCACATAATATCATATGCCATAAAGTTGAAACGCCTAAATATAATAAGCCCTACTACTATCCGTTTGTCATAAGTATTACAATCAATAATATACAAAAGACATAAAATCGTTTTCAATAAAAGTCATAAGTCCTATTCTAAGTAAATGTTTAATCGTATGTAGGCGTTGACCTGCAATGCAAGCAAGCATGCGGCATGCATGTAGCAAGCATGCGGCAAGCAAGCATGTAGCAAGCATGCGGCATGCATGTAGCAAGCATGCGGCAAGCATACAGCAAGCAAGCAAGAATGTAGCAAGCAAGCATGTAGCAAGCAAGCATGCAATGCAAGGAAGCATGCAGCAAGCATGCAACACGCATGTAGCAAGCATGTAATGCAAGCAAGCATGCAGCAAGCATACAGCACACATGTAGCAAGCATGCGTCTAGCATACAGCAAGCAAGCAAGCATGCAGCAAGCAAGCATGCAACAGGCAAGCATGCAGGCAAGCGTACAGCAGGCATGGCTTCTGCCACGGCTCCGGTGCTGCGGGGCTCCGGCGGCCTCACGCGAGCTTATCGTAGCAGATGGGTTTAACGCTCACCACCGCAGCTTCGGCTTACTGGCCGGCTTCGCCGGCCAGCCTCAGCCGCGGCGGGGAGTGTTACAACCACCTGCTCCTCAACTCGCGGCCCGCCTCACCCCTCCGCGCCTATGCGATTTTAAATAACACTCTTGGGGTAGGGCAGACAAGACTGCGTGGAGTCGGATTTACAGCAATTCGTTTCTGTCACTAAAACCTAACTTTTAGGGTTTTTTTAGCGACTAACAATTTATAAATGACCATTCGGAATCATACACATTATGTGATACAATACTTAGGACATACAACTTTATGTCACGTAAAATTAGGAGATTCAATTATTATAGTATTCGATATTATGACAAAATAGTATTAGAAATAAAGTTAGTTATGTAAAACATAATTTCGGTGTTTTGAACATTATGGTTACTGAAGTTTATAGCAAACGTGTTATGGATAATGATTTTCGGACAAAAAAAAATAGGACAATCAAGGGAGTACCGTTTAACTTCGTGCTCTATAGTTAATAGCGTTGTTCATTTGACTCCGTTTTCTGAATTACGGTGTTATGATTTTCCGTGAAAGAATGATACCGACATTGGCAGAGGTTTTCAATCCAACGCCTGTTTTTCTTTATGTATAGGTACCTATATTATGGCTGAGCAATTGTTGATGACTACGGCGCCATCTATTTAACACGGCAGCGACAATCAACGCGGGCGGCGGAACGGGACGGGGAGGGGTGGGCACGGACTACGCGAGACTAACGACGCGCGCGCTTCCTCTTGATCTTTGTGACGCGACGACGACTACATCAAAAACCATTGTAAAAATCTAAGTCAATACACATATATTACGAGCAAATTATGGGTCTAATTTTAACTCCATAACGCCGACGACCTGAAACCGAAAATCCCAACCATAAATTGGTACTTCGAGCCGAACAATCAGCTGGATCAGCCCTGGACCCTGGTCAGATCAACACCTGGAGCAGCGGCAACGTGCAACGGTCAGGTCAATCCATCCATTTTACTACCCAAACCCAGTGCTCAGTTCAATTTGTGCTAATATCGTTCTTTTTTCGCAAAATTCCAGTGTACGGTGTACAAATTGTGCGTCTACGTCTACCTACATCGCACTCAAACGTACCGGTTAACTGTAAGTACTTGATTCTTTTCTCTTGCAGACCACCAAAATGAGCAATAACAAAAGACATTCGATCGTAGAAATAGAAAGTAGTGAAGATATTATTCGCGATTTAGTTAAGAAAAGGGGTATCGTTAAACGAAAATTTACTTTGTTTTCCAAGTACCTTTTATCATTGGATGATTCGCAAATAACGGGCGCTCAGAAAGCCGAACTAGAAGAGCGTTATTCTTCGTTTAAATTACTTATCGATCAGTTTTCTAGTTTACAAGATGAATTAGACTCCTATGTGTCAGATAGTGATCTGGATAGGGAATTGCTAGAGAGAGAAACGTTTCAAAATCAGTTTTATGGTATTGTAGGCAAGGCTAAATGTATTCTTAAGGATAATTTCAAGCAAGATTCGGTGGGTCAAAGTCGAACTTCTAACTACATGAAGTTACCCACAATTTCATTACCGAAATTCGACGGTTCATATGACCAATGGCTCGAGTTTCGTGACACTTACTTATCAATGATACACAATAATGACAATCTAGACAATGTCCAGAAGTTCCACTACCTACGGTCAGTTGTTACAGGTGATGCGTTACAAGTAGTAAAGGCACTCGAGTTTTCATCTGACAATTATTTAGTTGCTTGGAGTCTCTTGGAAAATAGATTTAATAACGACAATTTGCTGGTTAGTAATCACGTCAAAGCTTTATTTCATGCGCAATCAGTGAATAAAGAATCAGCTGCTCAAATTCGTAGGCTAATAGATACAGTTTTAAGAAACATTCGGGCGTTAAAAACGTTAGGAGAACCTACAGATACGTGGGATACACTAATAATCCATATAATAACTTCAAAGTTAGATTCTGTAACCGATCGCGAGTGGGAAAGTCACAAAAGTACCCTCCCAAAAGTAGGAAAATTAAAACTATCTGATTTGATGAGGTTCCTCACGGATCGTGCTGATTTTTTAGAATCTATTAGGCCTGAAAGCAAACAATCATCAGACTCGCACACAAAGAAACAGTCGGTCACAAAATCACACAGTCATGTTATAACACGCAAAGATAACAAAAAATCATCTCATTCACCTCGTTACAAATGCGCTCAGTGCGGTTCCAACCATCCAGTGTATTCTTGTGAAGATTTCCTAAATCTATCTCTTAAAGATAAGATAGACTTCATTGAGAATAAAAAGTTATGTCGTAATTGTTTACGATCAGATCACGCGCTAAACGATTGTTGGTATGGACCGTGCAGGCTTTGTAACAAAAAACATAATTCGTTAATTCACACAGATAACATAACAGAGTCTTGTACATCATCAGCTGTTGCTCAAATCACGCAAATAGTGCCACAGACTGATTTAAGTAGTACGAGTGCTTCACACACACAAATTCCGCTAACCACGTCTTGCAAGTCTCACACAATTCGCAGGGAAGATAATAATATCACGGGGCATGATTTTCCGGAGGCAGTATTATTATCAACCGCATTAGTGGAAATAGCGGACGCGCAAAACAAATATCACACAACGCGAGCTCTCTTCGATAACGGGAGCCAACATTGCTTCATAACTGAATCGCTTTGTAGAAAACTTAATCTTCCATCGATACAGTCCACTGTTCAAGTTATAGGGGTAGGTAACACTATCTCTCAATCCACACAATCATGTTCTATCCAAATACGATCCAAAACGAACACATATAACACGCGCTTTAACTGTTTGGTTTTAAATCGTATAACGGCACAATTACCTTCACTAAGAAATAATCACAATAGTATTTCTATACCAGACCATGTTCAACTTGCCGATCCTGAGTTCTATCTGTCTAGCGATATAAACTTATTGATAGGAGCAGATAGATTCTGGGACCTACTTAGAGATGGTCTCATACGGTTGCCGAATGGCCCATACCTGCAAAACACACAACTGGGTTGGGTCATATCGGGAACTGTTCATGAAAAGGTATCACGCATTAACCTAACTCATTGTAATCACACGCAAACCTTAGATTCAGATCTCAAAAGATTTTGGGAACTGGAAGAAATACCTCCAACAAATAACACCTTCACTAAGGATGAAACTGCATGCGAAAATTTATACAGAGATACGACTTTACGCGACGATAAGGGCCGTTTTTCTGTACGCATTCCGCTCAGTCAATCAGCTGATGTTTTGCATGACACATTTTCTATGGCAAAAAACAGGTTTCTTGCACTCGAACGCAAACTCATTAAGAGCGCACCTAGCTATAGACAAATGTACAAAGATTTTATGAATGAATATTTAGGTCTGGGACACATGAGTCGCATAACAGAATATTTATCACCTTGTTTTTTCTTACCGCATCACGGTGTTTATAGGGAACACAGTTCAACAACCAAACTCAGAGTTGTCTTTGACGCAAGTGCAAAGTCCACTTCGGGCAAATCATTAAACGACATACAACACATTGGACCTACGTTACAAAATGATTTGTTTTCGATTTTGCTCCGTTTTAGGCAATTTAAATATGTTGCATGCGCCGACATCGAAAAAATGTATCGGCAAATATTAATTCAGCCTGACCAGAGACATTTGCAATTAATACTTTGGAGGGAAGACCCATCTGAGCCGCTTGGTGTATTTCAGCTTAACACCGTCACTTACGGGACGGCTTCTGCACCATATCTCAGCATTAGATGTTTGAAACAACTTGCGTTAGAATGTAAGGATGACGTCATCGCACAAGTTATTAATGACGACTTCTATGTCGATGATCTAATAACGGGACATCAGGATCAACAAAAGTTGTTACAAATATGTAAAGACGTTTCTAAAGTATTAGAATCGGGTTGTTTTTCCCTTCGAAAGTGGGTATTTAATTCACCATCTCCGCAAATCGAACCACTGTCTACGTCTAAGGAATTTACACAAGGCCAACACTGTCACACCAAAACACTAGGCATGGGGTGGTTCCATTCATCTGATGAATTGTATTTTACCACTAAATGTGACCATGACGTAACTCACGCTACTAAACGCAATATTCTTTCAGTAATCGCACAGATCTACGATCCCTTGGGTTTACTTACACCAACGATTATTATAGCTAAAATCATTTTGCAGAAACTGTGGTTATGTAAGATAGGGTGGGATGATGCAGTTCCAACAAACATACTTTTAAATTGGCAGAATTTCATATCAAAATTATCACATTTAAAAGACATACGCATTCCACGTTATGTCATTGGAGAAAACTCGCACATTATTGAATTACATATTTGTTGTGATGCCTCGCAAGACGCGTACGGCGCCTGCGCATATGTACGTAGCTATACAGATGATGTATCGGTCAAGTTATTATGTGCGAAGAGTAAGGTCGCACCCGTCAAACCGGTTAGCGTACCACGTCTAGAACTATGTGGCGCGGTAGTAGCTGCAAAGTTATTCAATAAGATATGTAACTCATTACGATTGAGTTTCCATAAAGTATACTTTTGGTCAGATTCAACAATTGTTTTAGGGTGGCTTAAGATGTCACCTAACTTATTAAAGACATTTGTACAGAATCGAGTTGTGCAAATCAACGAGCTCACGGGTGATAAGCCTTGGCTTCACGTAGCAGGTAAACAAAACCCAGCTGACTTGTTATCGCGCGGTGTCCATTTAGATTCACTTACAACTAGTGACTTATGGTGGCGCGGCCCATCATTTTTACATGCTCCTAACGTACAATGGGAACATGATATTAATTCAAGTAATATTCATCATGATGAATTACCTGAGTTGAAAACAATTAAAACTTCATTGCTTGTTCAAACAAAATCAGATTCGTTTCTATTCGATAGGTTCTCACGTTTTAATCGCTTGCGACGTGTAGTGGCGTATATTATGCGTTTTGTCAATAATAGCCGTACAAAACTAAAACAACAACGTCTCACAGGTTGCCTATCTATAGATGAATTAAATATTTCTGTTAGAATTTTAACTCGCATTGCACAACAACAAGCTTTTTTAAATGTTTATGACACTTTGAAACAAAACCGTCAAGTAACAAGCCCACGTAGTATATCGTGTTTGAACGTATTCCTAGATGAACACGATCTTATTAGAGTAGGTGGTAGATTATCATATTCAGACACATTTTCTTATGATAAAAAACATCCTTTGTTATTGTGCGGTAAACACAAACTCACTCGTCTTATATTTGAGCACCATCATAAAGAACTGTTACACGCAGGGGCTCAGTTATTACTGGCCACAATTCGTGATACTTGGTGGCCTACTAGAGGGCGGAACTTGGCTAAGCAAGTGGTTCACACCTGCATGAAGTGTAAGCGCATGCGAGCTAAACCGTTGAACATACAAATGGGTAACTTACCTACTGAACGATTGGAGCCAGGGTATCCATTTATACGTAGTGGCGTGGACTACGCTGGGCCATTGTTCATGTTGAACCGCGAAGGTAGGGGGGCCAAATTGACAAAATGCTACATCTGTCTTTTTGTATGTTTTGCTACGCGCGCAATACATTTAGAATTGGTTACAAGTCTTACTACCAAGGCATACTTGCTGGCATTGAAACGTTTCATCTCTCGACGTGGCAAACCAATGCAGATTTATTCTGACAATGGCACTACTTTTGTTGGAGCTTTAAAAGAATTTTCAAAATTTTTAGATAAATCACAATCCGATATAATAGATTTTACTACTGAAAATGGTATTAAATTCACATTTGTTCCACCATACTCGCCTCATTTTGGTGGTTTGTGGGAGGCAGGGGTCAAGTCCTGCAAGTTCCACTTATGTCGCATTGTAGGCAATGCCCATTTCACTTATGAGGAGTTGACAACGATATTGGCACAAATTGAGGCTGTTCTCAACTCCCGACCTATGTACCCAATGTCCACAGACCCGAATGACCTGCTTCCTTTAAGTCCTGCTCATTTCCTGATTGGCCGACCGCTCACCGCGCCAGCCAGCCCTGACCTCACCACAACGGCTACGCAGCGCCTGCCTCGATACGATCGGGTGGAACAGATGAGACAGAACTTCTGGCATCGCTGGTCAACCGAATATATCTCTGAGCTTCAGAAGAGGACGAAGTGGCAGCTTAACGTCGACTCACTTACTCCTGACACCCTAGTTGTAGTCAAGGAAGTCAACTTACCACCTCTGAAGTGGCGCCTCGGACGAGTGCTGCAAACATTCACCGGCAAGGATGGTATATCACGCGTGGCTACCATCAAAACAGCGACGGGCATTATTCGGCGATCATTCCCGAAAATCTGCCCACTTCTGCATCCAGATGATGACCGCAGCAGCTCAGCTCCATTGGAACCTGGTGCTTCCAAGGCCGGGGGCATGTTGATGACTACGGCGCCATCTATTTAACACGGCAGCGACAATCAACGCGGGCGGCGGAACGGGACGGGGAGGGGTGGGCACGGACTACGCGAGACTAACGACGCGCGCGCTTCCTCTTGATCTTTGTGACGCGACGACGACTACATCAAAAACCATTGTAAAAATCTAAGTCAATACACATATATTACGAGCAAATTATGGGTCTAATTTTAACTCCATAACGCCGACGACCTGAAACCGAAAATCCCAACCAGCAATACTTAAATGACGTGATGAAAGTTGCAAGTATCCGCTGGATGTGAGTCGCACAAGACCGGTCAATGTGGCGACACATTTCCAGCATTAGACGTCTTTCGGCTGAAATAATGATGAATGATGATAATTTAAATGGGGTAGGGCAGGTCACCTAGCAAGACGCGGTGATGTCAGGTGGAGTAAAGCTGTGACCAAGTGGCGTTCTAGAAATCGAAACAGAAGTTATGGTCATCCAGAGGTGAGACAAGCAGACGATATTGTTGCCATTAAAGGAATATCCTGGATGAGACTGGCACACGAGCGTGGAGCTTGGCACAAACAAAGAGAGGCCTGTACCTAGCAGTGGGTGAAGTCGGACTATGGATGATGATGATGGCGCATAACTTTTTCCAGAGAAGTCCAGATTTTCATGATTATTTTTTATTGAAAAGCGTGTATCGCAAAGTTTGTCCATTTTATATTGAAAATAGTCGTGTTCAAATCAAAGTCACGCACATTATAATTCATATGCGCATTGTATTATCATCGCATGCTGAAACATCGTGACGAAACCAGCATGCCTGAGAGATATTTGATCGACGGCATGTAAAGCCAAGACTGAGGACCTTGGGCGGCATAAAAACTCTGACAACAGGTTAGGCACTAACCACACGATAAAGAAGAAGATCGTGTTGGGGCTTATTTCATAAACCTTTTTGACAACTTTAGACCTGGCTAAAGTTTAACTGTGATCGAAGGTCTAGCGATGGAGACGGAAGATAGTCACAAGAGGTCTGAAACAGTTTATAGCAGCTATATCGTGTGTCGACTCATTTCATGCACCTTGATATAAACTTGAGACCTAGCTAGAGTATGAGTATCATCGAAAGTCTAACGATGGACACGAAAGGCAGTCACAAGAGGTCCGCAACACTTCAAATCTGCTCTATCGTGTTAAAGGTTAATTTTGTGCACCTTGATGAGAACTTTTAAACTTGGCTGGAGTATGACTGTCATCGATGGTTTAACGATGGAGATTGAAGGCAGTTGCAAGAAATTCTCAACAGTTTACAGCAGCTATATCGTCTTTGGGCTCACTTAACGCACCTTGATGAAAACTTTAGTAATAGCTGGAGTATTACTGTCGTCGAAGGTCTCATGATGGAGGCTTGGAGACGAAAACATTTGCAAAAGGTTTTCAAGAGTTTACAGCATCTACATCTACGTGTTGTGTTGACCTGCTTGGAGTATGACTAACATCAAATGTCTGACTTTGGAGAAGGAAGGCCGATGCGAGAGGTCCGCAACAGTTTGAAGCAGCTTTAACGTGTCGCGGCTCATGCCATGACACTTGATGAAAAATTTCGACCTATCTGGAGTATGAAATTGTCGAGTGTCCAAGGATAGAAACGTAAGGCAGTCGAGGGAAGAGCCCATAATTGGAAAAACATAAGTAGAATATTTTGGCGACTTATGTAAAGCTATTCGAGAATAAATAAATTGTTACTTACTTGAATCTATACTTATATTATAAAGCTGCAGAGTTTGTTTGTTTAGTTGGTTGAACGCGCTAATTTTAGGAACTGTTGGTTCGTCTTACGCAGACGAAGTTGCGCGTGTCAGCTAGTATCTAATAAACCTTTATTCTGCAATGTTCTGAGAACTCGTAAAAACAACACAAACTTGCAATATTTACAAACACGTGCATCATAAAAACAACACAGCGCACAGTCATTTGAGCAACCACACTCCTGCAACTCAACACAAGCAACTATGTCTCTTAGCTCAGTTTAACCCGTGCATAGTTCTTGAGATATCTCTAGAAAACATTGTATCATTTCAGAGAGCCACAGAGCTCAGAACCGCTGAAAGAAAATGGAGTCTCAATACACACAACTATTGTCTCACAGATTCTATACTTCGTTAGTGTCGTAGTGCGTGTAAAGTTACAGTACATACAGTTCCCAGGTATGTTGTCAAACAAAAAAATGATCAAAATGCCGAGGAGAACAAGTGCTTTTTGGTTTCGTTATGAGAGGTTTTACATTTATAAGATACTTTACACCGAGTGGCCGTATGCAACTGTGCGTAGCATATCGCAGTTAATCCCGCGATGGTTCGTCTTGGTATGTTTATGCTTTTCAAAGTACAGTAATACGTTTGATTCGCACGCAAAGTGTTGTCAATGCCGCCTCTAGCACCGGCCGTCGAGGTGTCTGTGGTGTCTCCGTGTTCTGTAGTGTGATCTAGCGTGAAGGTGGAGATAAGTTTTATTTTCTTTATCGATTGCTTGCCATGTAAACAAGGCGCAAGGTCGCATCGATCGCGACGCCGACATTTGAATAAAATATATTATTCCGCGACATGAAAACGCACTCGGGTTTTTTGAACGAGAACTTGAGGTTGTTTTGTTCCCAGTCTTTTTAGAGAACGTATTTTTTAAATTGAATAAATATATTAAAATAACCTTAACTAACTAACAACAATAAACTTAAAAAATGTCATCAAACGATTCCTCCTCAACGCTGGCAACTGGTAATGTCCCCGAGAGACTGGCGGCGTTGCCACGCTGTATGGTAATCATTTTAATTGGTTCGCCAACTTGTGTGACAGTGCAATTGTAAGTCTGTGGAATCATTGATGAGGACCATGTATTGCGCGTTTAGGTCTTCTTCTGGTGCCTCTACAATTACTGGTTGGCTATCAACTCAATATTTATCTTGTGCTTTGCGAAGACCAGTTCAGCAACAGTCGTAATTGCGATTCATTCACGACGATTCCATTTTATCTCTACAAAGACTAGGTTTTTTGTACCTCCGCAAGCGACCCATAAAAAATCTATTATTTAGTTACGAGCTCGTCTTAAGGTAACATATAAGGTAAGATCGAACTCACTCCAGAATAAAGACATTCCGGTCTACGTTCCAAGGTGTAGACGTTCACGACCTACACTACTGCTCACCACAAGACAAGCGCATTAGTCCGCTAAGTATTGGCGCGGAGAGTAATGGCGGCGGCGCGTGTCTCGAATGCGAATATTATAAACTATAACAGCTTGTTGACCGTCGCCACAGTTGATCTTGAATTAACGAACAGTATATCAATGATTGAAATTGGATTAAACACACATACGAAGTGATTATTCGAATTCTTATGAGCATTTTATGCTTCAGGTTACATGGGGTCCACCCGAAAGTAGGTTATACTTTAAAATAAACCTTACTCCCATATATTTTCGGATTCATTTGGTTTGAAAACAAATTGAGAGTAAGGATATATGACCAATGGTTTTGTTACACATTTTTAGTTCAGTGTCCTAACGAATCTGTCTGTGAGTGATACGGAGTTAGGAACGACCGTAACTTCGGCTGAAAGTGCGGATTAACTCCAGGTAACTCGAGAGTAGGGGGAATAAAGAAAAGACTAAGGACACAGTTTTTTTGAGTGCAAAATAAGACTATTTTATCCACACACCGTATGGTACTGATCCGTTCCGATTTTATCCATATCTGGGCTGTCGCATCAAGATATGTGTTTTGTGTAGGGAATTAACATAACAAAATTCATAAAAAGGGTATAGTTGAAATGCTGGTTATCTTCGCTCTGTGCCGCAGCCGACTGTACCACGGTCTGTGGGTAATGGACCTCTTTGTATAGCCGTTGGGAATATTAAATGATCACCTTATTGGTATAGTTTTGTGGGGATCCTATAGCGCGTATTTACTGTTACCGAGACCGAATAAAGGTTTGTGTTTTCTGTGTGAAGTATCTGTTACTGTCAGTGTCCGGTGATCGCAACCTGTCCCTGATCTGTCCGCACCGGTACTACCGAACCTTTAGTAGCTGCAAGACTTGTCAGTTAACGTTTCTGGCTCGGACCCGAGAACCAATATATTGAAATAGTTCACTTTGCTTTATTTGGAAAAGGTGTCAGTAGTCTTGTCTTCTTATTTAATAAAACGCCTTTAAAATGAAAACTAAGAAAATAGGTTTATAGAACATGCTTAAAATTCTAAATATTTCAATCTACAATAACAAATCTGTTGAAATAATAAACATCAAATCTGTAATTACTAAACGTAATTTGTAGTGTCACTCGCTAACGTGTGGCGCTTGTGTGCTTTCTGTTCTGTCACTTACTTTGTACCGAATAAACCGTTGTTAAACTTTATCTCGCGTTATTTATTTCCAACAGGTTATGGGCCCAGTCCGTATACCTAGTAGATTCAAAGTTTAATATTTATTATCATAAAGTACAGTACAGTTGTTAATATTTCGTAATTTCATCGAAAATCGTCCCGAGATAAATGGCTATGTCTAACCTACAAATTGAGAAGTTAGCCGGGCGGGAAAATTATTCGACTTGGAAGTTTGCAGTAAAATCATATCTCGAACATGAAGATTTATGGGAGTGTGTAGATCCTGGCACCGAAGTCGACTCCAAGAAAGACGTCAAGGCCAAGTCTAAAATCATTTTGTTGGTCGAACCAATAAACTACGTCCATATTGAAAATGCACAGTCATCTAGAGAAGTATGGAGGAATCTACAAAATGCTTTCGAGGACTCAGGGTTGTCAAGAAAAGTCGGCTTATTGCGAGATTTAATCAACACAACACTGGATAATTGCACAAGCGTCGAAGAATATGTAAATAAAATAATGAGTACTGCATACAAATTACGAAATATCGGTTTTCAAGTTGATGACGAATGGCTGGGAACACTCATGTTGGCAGGTTTACCTGATAATTATAAGCCAATGATCATGGGTCTGGAAAGTTCCGGCATAAAAATTTCATCAGATTTTGTCAAGACAAAACTTTTACAGGAAGTGAAAGTTTCCGAGTCTTCAGCGTTATTTACAAAGCACAAGAATACCTCTAAAACCAATGCCAAGCAAAAAGGAAAAGGGCCCCGCTGTTTTAATTGTAATAAATATGGACACTTCAAAAACCAATGCACAGCGAAGAAATCTGACCAAAACAGTTTTTCAGCAGTTTTTTCAGCTTACAGTAATGTGGATACAAATGACTGGTACATTGACTCAGGTGCCACATCGCACATGACAAGACGATGTGACTGGATGTATGATATGCAAGCATCTCCGATTCAGCAAATAAAAGTGGCTAATAATGATGCTGTCTCCGTGCAAAATATGGGTAAAGTAAACATTCAAACCACTTTTTGCAAAGATGAATGTCCAATCCAGGTGAGAAATGTTTTATATATTCCTGAGCTGAGTGTAAACCTGTTATCGGTTAGTCAATTAACCAAAAATGGTTGTAAAGTGGAATTTAGTGATGTGGGCTGTAACATATTTAATGCCAATAAGATACTCATAGCTAATGCAAGTCTAATCAATAACATGTATAAACTGAACACTGTTTCTGCTAATGCTTATGCTGTTGCATGTGAAAATAAGACAGATATTATTACATGGCATAAAAGAATGGGGCATTTAAACTTGGCTGATGTAAAGAGGTTAGAATTGTGTGCTGAGGGTATAACTATCACCAATAAAGATGTTGATAGTGTGTGTATAACGTGTTGTGAAGCAAAACAAACACGATTACCGTTTCCACATTCTGGTTCAAGAGCAAAAGCACTACTAGAAATAATACATACTGATCTATGTGGTCCGATGGAGACACCATCTGCTGGTGGTGCACAGTACTTCATAACTTTCATAGATGATTATTCCCGTAAAGTATATGTGTATTTTCTCAAGAACAAAATGGATATTAAATCAGTGTTTCAGAAATTTAAAGAAGAAGTAGAAAACGAGTTAGAAAAGAAAATAAAAATAGTAAGAAGCGATAACGGAAAAGAATATTGTAATAAAGAATTCTCTGATTTTCTAGCAGCTTCCGGCATCAAACACCAGACCAGTACTCCGTACACACCTGAACACAACGGGCTAGCGGAGAGGATGAATCGGTCATTGGTAGAGCGGGCAAAATGCATGCTATTTGGTGCAAAGCTGCATAAACATTTATGGGCAGAGGCGGTCACTACTGCTGCCTATGTCATAAACAGATCGCCGTCGCGGGTTTTAGCTGAGGTAACTCCCTATGAAAAATGGACTGGTAAGAAACCAAACCTTTCCAATTTAAAGATTTTTGGTTCCAAGGCCATGGCACATATCCCTAAACAAAAACGCCTAAAATGGGATCGTAAGTCAAGGGAATTAATTTTTGTGGGATATTGTGACAACACAAAAGGCTATAGGCTGTATGATCCTACAAATAAAAAGGTCATAATTAGTAGGGATGTTATATTTATTGAAAAATCATTAAATAATGATGATAATAATATACAGCAACCTGTGGTTACCAAACAGCTTGTGGATATTCCTCTAAGTATAGGAAATGATGAGGTGATATCTATTGATAATACTCGGAGTGACACTCAAGATGACACATTGTCACACTCAAGTACTGACACATCTTTTGATAGTTGTGTGTTGAATAGAATGACTGATGATGAAACATATTATCCTAGTTCCAATGATGATAGTAGTGCTGATGGTAGCCTTACAAGAAATATCACTCTAAGATCACATCAGAGACACAATAATTTCATGTGTGTTCAACAGTTTTCAGATCCACAGACTGTTGAAGAAGCCTTGTCAGGCTCTGATGCTGAACATTGGAAAGCGGCAATGGATGAGGAGTTTCAGTCATTATTAGAAAATAATACCTGGGACATCACTACTCTTCCAGACAACAAACGTCCCATACCATGCAAATGGGTCTTCAAGAGGAAGACTAATGAAAATGGAGAAGTAGTGAAATATAAAGCACGGCTTGTGATTAAAGGTTGTTCACAAAAACCAGGTATAGACTACACAGAAGTATTTTCACCAGTGATAAGGTATGCTTCTTTGAGATATTTGTTTGCGCTGGCAGTTAAATTTGATTTGGACATCTGTCAAATGGATGCTGTGTCAGCTTTCCTTCAAGGCGACATAGAGGAGGAGATTTATATGCTGCAACCACCATTGTATGGCAATGGTAAAAATGTATGTCGTTTAAAAAAGTCTTTATATGGATTAAAGCAAGCAAGCCGGCAATGGAACAAAAAGCTTAGTTCTGCTCTTAAAAGTATGGGTCTATTACAGAACAAGTTAGATCCATGTATTTACTATAAAATTGTGGACAACAGTAACATGATTTTTCTAGCTACATATGTTGATGACATCATTTTATTTACTAATAATATGGACTCCAAAAATTATGTCAAGGAAGAGCTAAAAAAACATTTTAAAATAAAGGATTTGGGAGATATAAATTATTGTATTGGCATACATATAGAAAGAGACAGGAAGAAAGGAGTTATATATTTAGATCAGAAAAAATATATAACAGAAGTTCTAAATAAATATGGCATGTCTGATTGCAAAAGTGTTAAGATTCCAATGGATACTAATACAAAGTTAAAAGGAATAACTGAGGAATCCAGTATCTTGAATGGAATTCCTTATCAAGAAATTATCGGATGCTTATTGTATATTTCACAAATTACTCGGCCAGATATAAGTTTTGTTATAAATATGTTGAGTAAATACAATCAAAAACCTGAAATGACACATTGGATGTCATTGAAGCGAGTTATGAGATATTTAAAGGGGACTCTAGAATATAGATTGAGTTATAAACACAATGCAGAGGAAAATATAACTCATGGCTTCTGTGATGCAGACTGGGCAAGCTCAGAAGATGACCGGCGTTCCTGCACTGGATACACATTCTTGTTTCAGGGAGGAGCAATCAGCTGGAATTCTAAACGCCAGCCAACCGTTGCTCTGTCCACGACTGAAGCAGAGTATATGTCTTTGTCGTCCTGTGTTCAAGAGGCTATGTGGCTAAAGCAATTTCAAGAAACATTTTGGCCTCTACTGAAGAATGAGGCAATGATTATTTACAGCGATAACCAAAGTTCTATTAAACTTTCAGAATCCGATGGTTACCATTCCAGGACGAAGCATATTGATGTGAGGCACCACTTTGTACGCGATAAGGTTGCTAAAGGGGCCATTGACGTGCAGTACATACAGACCGACTTGATGGTAGCTGATGCACTGACTAAAGCGACTCCACATTCAAAACTGGCATACTGTGCTTCCAAGATGGGGTTGATTTGAGTTTAAGGGAGGATGTTGAAATAATAAACATCAAATCTGTAATTACTAAACGTAATTTGTAGTGTCACTCGCTAACGTGTGGCGCTTGTGTGCTTTCTGTTCTGTCACTTACTTTGTACCGAATAAACCGTTGTTAAACTTTATCTCGCGTTATTTATTTCCAACAAAATCTCGAACATTCCATAGTGTTACCATATCTACACAGCAGTCATGGACCGCCATCATTCGGAACAGTTGCTAAATCCCCTTCATCCATGGCCCGGGCCCTATCACTGGTGACAAGGGTCACCTGAGCTGTGGGCCAACAGCGGGGGACACGACCAGTACCAGCTCCGTTCACGACCTCGGCCTATGCGACGTAGGACAACAGACAAGAGACACGCGCGCGTCACTTGTTTCTATTCTATTTGGGGAAATTGTTTTTTTTCTAAACTTTCAAATCAAATCAAAATCAAATCAAATCATTTATTTGCCATGAATGTAGGTTACATTAAAATACAGATGAAATAGAATGGAGTGAGCCATGTACATTCTGCCTGAAAATAGGCACGCAAAAAATTCAAAAAATTGTTAAGAATCAAAATCTAAAATTTCGTCTGAGTAACTGCAGAAAGTTGAATAGTTTTTACGGGAGTCGTTGGGATTCAATGTCTCGGCGCTTTTCTGGTCGTCGTTTCTTTTATGATTGGCTTTTAGGAGTTGCAGTGGTTCCGAATAGTGTGGCAGCTTCGTGTGTGTCGTCGTTAAATGAGTAGCGTCGTGGTGACTATGAACAACTTCTGTATTTTTTTTTCTCCGTGTAAAGCGTGTGGTTCGTGGCCGAGGGTTAAAAGATCGTGTCATCATCTTGATTGTTATTCGTCGTTTTGTTTGAGAACTGAATATTAATTGGGTGGTCGATGATTGATGGAATAAATTTTGAAGATTTTTGTTGCGAGTTAATTAATTTAAAGGTTTCGGTTCGAGGTCATTTCAAATCATGGTTTAATGTCAAGTCAACTTCTAATACTACTTTCAACGGTCGCCACAGCATCGAGAGTTGTAATTCCAAGTTTAAGAATATTTGAGTGTAAACACGCTGAAATTTTAGTGGTTGTTTTCGAAGCGAAGCGAAGCGAAATGAGTTTGTATCGGTTATACAATCGATTAATATATATATAAAAAAAAATTAGACTCAATAAATGGCAGATTAAAAATTGTGATAAACAAAACTCGAAAGCGACTTGAACCAACAGTAATATCTACGCGGAACGCGGGCCGCAAGCGGAGGTGTACAGAACAGCCGCGCGGTCGTTGCACTTCGCGTATAAATCAGCTGATCACTACTCCTGACTTAATAGAACACAAAAGTACACTTCCTAAAACTACCCAAATCCCTTCTAGTGTGCCTATAAAATGTGAAGAGTTCTCTCTTTCTCCAGAATCCCATCATCAGATACTGATTTGATGATTATGAGATCACACAGAAAGCACCAGCTTTCAAATAAAAAAAGAACCATCAAAATCGGTTCACCCAGTCGAAAGATCTGAGATAACAAACATTACAGATATAGTGTAGGCTATTATAGCGGTAGGTATTGAAAATTTTGTATGGAGTGAGTTATCTGGTTTAATCTGTGATACAGGCGTGATGTTACGTCATGATGTAGTATGAACAATGAACCTACAAGCGATTGCAGCAATTACTGCAGATTTGCCGTCTATTTTTGAAGAGTTCCATTGTGTATCTCGGAAGATCAGCATCAGATCTTCAGCAAATTAAAATGGGACCAAACGACAAGCACCAGCTTTCAAATAAAAAAAGGATCATCAAAATCGGTTCACCCAGTCGAAAGTTCTGAGGTAACAAACACAAAAAAAAAATACAGACGAATTGATAACCTCCTCTTTTTGGAAGTCGGTTGAAAACCCAAAAAGTTATAATTAAAATGTTTTTTTAAGTTTAAAAAAATGTTTTTTTAAGTTTAAATTTGCGTTTTTGATAGTGCTACTGATGGGTAATGGTCCTGCCGCGGGAAAACAACCATTAAAATTTCACGCTGTATACAACGAGTTGGTTATTTGCTTTAGCTGAGAAATAATCAAAACCTTCTACAATAGTAATAATGTTCCTCTTAAACAAATTCTACTGTTTCAAATTTTTATTAAACTGCCCAACTCCTTGGCAGTTAAAAATACATGAAATATGATCCATATAAACCAGTAAAAATAATAATAATTTATTATCAGAAAAGACATATTTAAGTTTCACAAAAAAACAATTTTCAAATAAAACTAAATGGTTATACTGAAATAAATTCATTGAGTTTTGATATAAATTCTGACACAGCCATAAATTCTTTCTTCCACACGGCTCAAAAGACCAGCCGGGAACAAACCACAAAATTCATATTTCGAAACACAAACTTTTTGCATCGCAGAGCTTAAAATGCTAAAAATAACGAGCCTCCGACATTCTGGCCACAGAGAGATTAAAACCTTTTTTGCTCATTTTACGTCTAAACGTAGGAAGTATCTGTTGCTATGCTGGTTTAATTAAAAGGCCACATGACTGCAACAATTGTTCGTTAAGATATTAAGCTCAGGTTCGCTCGTGCATCAACTTAGCTACTACGAAGATGAAATAATTATATTATTCTAATAATTGGTTCGGTGGCATTAAAGCGTTTTAATTATAATGAAAAACACATATCGCGCAACAAATATGTGTATTTTCTTCATTATCTATCAAAGCTGCCAAGTCAAGTGCTGTCATTATCTATAAAAGACTTTATCCTTCTTTTGGGCTACGTCGGAGTCGAGTAAATAATGACAAGATGTGTAATAGATATGTCACCGTAAAATTGACAAACACGTTAGATTGTAATCTCTCTAGCGCAATTTTAAGCTCTCGAAATATTGTCAACTGAACATACTGCTTACAATATAACTATTTATTTTTCGGTAGATTGTAATTTTTCAAAGTGAAATCGTATTATTGTGAAATGTATGGGGACTTGGGGCACCCCCCCGTTAAGTTAGTTAGGTTCCTTTAATATTTCTCAGGAATGTTACAATATCCTTACATGAGAGTTGTACCACTGGGCAAGGGGGATCCCTCCATCCCTTCACACCCCGTGAGTTGACTACCATCGCATGCATTTCGCGAAAAATAATGCGTTTTGTTGTATGCAGTATGTTCATTTGAGAATATTTCGTGATTTTACAATATCGCTAGAGATATTACAATATAATATATTTGA
The DNA here is from genome assembly GCA_916618015.1 of Xestia c-nigrum. Taxonomy (NCBI): domain Eukaryota; kingdom Metazoa; phylum Arthropoda; class Insecta; order Lepidoptera; family Noctuidae; genus Xestia; species Xestia c-nigrum. The sequence goes on along the minus strand of OU745245.1, from coordinate 1,321,408 downwards.
CAATTTTACGGTGACATCACTATTATTTGATTACCTTACGTTAACTATGCTACAGCGTAGCTGGTGTAGCAACAATGTCATCACGTCCGCTACGCCGTAGCAAGTTCTGTGAACACCGGATTCATAAGGGTTACATCACAAACGCTGGTTACAGTTTAATTCTCGTAATACGAAACGTTCTCACTGAACATTTTCAGGTCACTGGCAGTTTTTTTTATATTAAGCTGCGTTTATGAATTAATCCAAATATCACTCAGAATCAAATCTTTACTTGCTTTGAATGTAGGTACAGGTATAAGATGTCGAACTTAAATTAATAAACGGCCCAGACTACCTTACGGCGTGCAAAACATTACATAAATTAAAATGTAAATAAAACTGTATTTATAACTACTACCATATATGTGTGTACACTTGAACAAAGTAAACAAGTAAACACATTAGGTCTACATACCTCCTTCAAAGCGTATTGAGACACGTGAACAAATACACGCACAATTTATTAAATCTAAATACCTAGATTTGAGTCTAACAAGTTTAGTAGACCGCAGCACAAACACGGTCCAGTCTCACAAAGTTCCAGCCGTTGCTATTATTTGCTTTTTCAGTGGTATTTGATCAGCGCTGTCCCACTCCCAAAGCGCTTTAAGATTTAAGATAAAAATATTATTCCATTTTCAAAGGATCTTTCTCAAAGATTTGTTTCTGTTTGAAGTGCGGACGGAAATATAAAAAATGTTATTGCTTGGTTTCCGAAAGGATCATTTCTGGGTACACATCAAACTCTTGAAATTAAAACATCTGGGATGTTTTTCTTTTTTTCCTTGACTTGAGAACTATGTTGTTTGCTTTTATTGTCAGCCTGTTATTTTACTCCATCATAATTATTCCATCAATTTATAGGCGTATTGTGACTCAAAACTTTCATCTATTTCTGTACACTTTTCAATTCATAGAGATAAACTTGACTGCTGTCTTGCCTGCTTGCCCGGCCGTAAGTTCACCTTCAATGACATGAGTAATGTGACTTAGTATTATAACTGGCGAAATATGGGTGTACTATACAAGCACCTCTGCTTAACCTTTCGTGAATAACAGGCGTTGTGTTATGGTATAGAACAGAGCAGTAGGTTTCACCGTTTAGGTCATAGTCATATTTGTATTTATTAGAGTTAGTAGAGCGGATAACGAGAAAGTCGTCGTGATTACACTCAGATACTAATTCATTATTAATACAAATATCGCTATAATAAATATCGCTGGACATTAACACATAGCGCCATCTAGTGCCACACTAAGCAAGGCTTGTGTCGTAAACGCCAGATAGTTGATATACTACACATATACTTTTGGTTTGTAAATACATACTTATTATACAAATAAACATCCATGACCCGGAAACAAATGTCCATGCTCATCACACAAACATTTGCTCCTACCAGGATTCGAACCCAGGACCCTAAGAACGTAAGGCAGCCACACTACCACTACGCTATGTGGGTAGTCATATCTACTATCTCTACAGGTCTGTGTCTACATATCACTTACTTCATCATGTACTATGTCCACTGTTTTGTACAAATAAACTTAAAACGTTTCCGTAAAAAAGGATTGATTCCAGTGACACACTTTGCTGAAGGTGCTCATTGTATAACTTAACTTTTAAACTGTTGCTATGATCGCGATTGCCATTCTCAGCGATGCTATTAATATTTGGAGGGTAAAATCTGCTTATAACGTTCCCACCGATGGGAAACAGGCACCCTCTATGTGACCGGAGCGGGCCATATGGTGGGTTGGCGGGTGCTACACCTGTCTTGGAGTATTTAGTTTTAGTACATGCCGGATATACTCATGACAAGCAGTGGTGCTGACGACTCCAATGTACGAGTTATGAGGTTGTTTGTAACTATGCAGGCACGTTATTTTGTAATTTATTTCGTCATCACTGCTGTCTAAACGGTGTGTGAAAACGTAAGGAAACCGGCATGCCCTAGGGTAAAAATCGAAGACAGAAGACTTCTACCAAACCGCACAGGGCCCGCGTGGTGAGTATACTCATTGACATAAAGACGTTTCTGACGACGTTTTGCGTCACCATTTTGAGAGCAGTAATGAAATAAACATTTGAATACGAGATTCAATCCGAGACAGTTGTAACTTTTACCTTCAGTTTTAAAAAATAAATAAAAACAACAGCTAAGGAACTTTTTGCTAAGCCGTTTCTGCAATTAACAGTAATAATGTTGATGTCTGTAAACCAGAAAAGTTTGGGGAGCTGCGGTTAAAAGATACGCCGTTTTATGACCACTTCGCGCAAAGTTACGGAAAACTCTGGCTAAACTCCGTGAATTCCTACGTTTCAAGTATTTAGTACTAATGTTACGGTTTTAGGAATGTCTTTTTAGCTTTGTCTTGTGGTTTTTGTAGCAACAAACCCGTGGTTAATAAATGTTTTCTAGAGATCATAATTTTATCGATGTACGAATCATCATCTTCATCTCAGCCGAAAGACGTCCATTGCTGGACAATTGGACATAGGCCTCCCCAAGTGTCGCCGCATTGACCGGTCCCGTGCGACTCGCATCCAACGGATTCCCGCAACCTTCACCAGGTCATCAGTCCACCTAGTGGGACGTCTTCCAACGTATCGTCTTCCGGTTCGCGGTCACCACTCCAGAACTTTTCGGCCCCATTGGTCATCCATTCTGCGAGCAATGCGCCCTGCCCACTGCCACTTTAATTTGGCAATTCTTCGGGCTACATCGGTGACCTTGCTTTTGTTGCAGATGTCTTCATTTCTGATTCGATCACGCAAGGACACTCAATGCATACATTCATTCCAAAGAATCTGAGGCATTTAAATCAAAGAGGATCCCTCACAGAAGTAGACTATCCCACTATTTTACTGTTCCAAGCCACAAAGCGCAGCACACGATTGCGACTAGTAGTAGTCGTACGGCCCACAATAAGAGCCGCATCGAATCCAATCCATTACTCGCGCTCGTGCGCTGGTATACATGTAGAAGCTTTTGGTGACCACTACACGTGCCGCTCAGATTATACAGGGTCATGTCGGATTGTTTTGTCACGATTATTGCTATTGGATTCTGTGTCAGTTACCCGGGTTGTGTATATCTGAGGGTTATGGGATTGAGTTGAAAACCTGGATGTGGTAACATGCCTACATTCCTCCACTTCTTGTGCTATCGAGTTCGGTATTCGGGTGCGACTGGGCCGGCCCTAGATGATCCTGACCTTGATATATTTGGGGTATCACACTTCTCGTCGCAAAAAGGCTTGGCCAAGTCCGCAAGAGTCTGTCATCCGCCTCGTTTCGCTTCAGAGGACATGACTTCACACCTCGTCAGACTATTTGTTTTTATTGGGTGCAGCGATTTATAGCTCTTTTAGGCCGGACCCCAAGTCTGACGCTTTGTCCCTGTTTGTGTCATGGTAGCTGTTAGCGCTTCCTCATTGGCTATTCTCCAAAACATAAAAATAATGACAAATTCCATCGTAAAGAACCTTGAGTTTATGAGAGTGCCGTTTCTGTATTAATGAAGAATTTTGGTATCTATTAAGTAGGGAGATCATTTTTACGATCTTTGAAAGCTGAAAGGATTCTAATCTTAAGAAACCTATAATCGTCTTAAATTAAAATCTCCGTTAACTCACCAACAATTTCAATAAGAAATATTTCCAGATCCGTTCCGCTCGCGGGACAAATATCGTTATTGAAAAGTTGGTGGAGTTCCGCGCGGGAATCGCATTCGCACGGAATCGGATGTAGTCGAGATTGTGTCGTTTATGCCGTCACGAGAGAGGGACGACTGACGACCGAGAGCAAATGGAGCAATATCCTTTAGGTTTCAAGGGATATTTTAAAGGCTTGAACATTTGCTATTTATTGCCGAGATTCGACGAGAGGAATTCTGTTTTCTGAAACATAAGTCAGTCACTTTTTCCAGCTTTTCAGTTTTATAACATGGGTAATATAAATGCAAGAGTCATTCTGATTGACTGTTGGCTTTTTTCGTGTAAATGGAATAACGGTTGGGATTTAATAGTTTTGTCTCGGTAGTACCTGTTGTAACATCACTAGTATACACATCACCCTAGTTGCAATTGCCGTTGGCTTCCTTATGCCAACAGTTGGGAATGTATTGGCAGACGGTTAGTTGTTCAGCCAACCTAAACTTAAAATAGGCCCATTGTCATAAACATGCACTATTTGCCCAATGAATAGCCAGCGAAGGGCCTTCTGTTACTATTCCTACTGATGGGTGATTTTTGCAGGGATTTCAGTTATTATAACAACATTGGGCCAACTAACGACGGGCCTGCTGCGTCTATTCCTACTGTTGGGAGTTCCTTGTAGGGATTTAAGTTATGATAACAACTTACATCCCTAGCAATGCCGTATTGTTCCATTTTAGAGTGTAAAAATGATAGTAGGAGGAAAAATCTTAAAAATGGAGGTATTTCGTATCATTGGTTAGTACAATTTTCATTGTTTTCTAATAAAAATCTTATTTTGTTAATATTTAATAGAACGGTTGGGCAAAATCAACCTTACACAATTAAGATAAAGTTTATTTTGGATTGATTCTATTCAATAGAACACCCTCGAAAGCACTTCGCTACTCAAGTAGTGATGTGGTCAAGTCGAATATTGAATTTATAGATTGATATCGATATTGATATATACAAGGGATAAACAATTTTTAAATTCATTATTTATTTAGTTTTACATTACAATACAAGTATAAGGTCGCCTTCATTTTTCATAGATTGCATAAACGCTTTAAAGCAAAAATATGTATAATCAATGTTTTAAATAGTAACGTAATTATTATAATTTATTAATGATTGAGACCTTGCATTGATCACTAAATAGACATCAGCAGGTCCTCTAACCTTCATTTAAAATACTTTTAGGTTTTACAAAAAAAAAAATGTCTCCTTTGAACACTTGTAAAAGGCATGCATGCATACATACCAGCACTTTTATTACTTAATTCTAAATTTACCTGTCTGTCTGTGTCTATTTATTTATAATTTAAATGAATAGCTGCTTGTGTACCAAATAAATAAATGTACTCCCAACAACTCTTATTTTTGAGAATTGAAGACCATAATATGGGGTATCTATCGATATCGATAAATAAATTTAATATGCTACGTGGTCCGGCCTTGACCGAGTAGCAGCAGAAACCGACCGATCACGCAAATGTCAACCATATGTTTTACGCGTTTAAGTTCATAATTGCAACCACTCAGAATACCCCGCCATCTATGGTCAAGTAGCGGAATTGACTCGTCAATCGAATCTAGTGTGATTATAGATCGTAAACACGTTTTGCCGCTAAAGCAAAATACATCTTATTTGTAAAACGTCAGGGTTTATTTCCAAATCTGTGATGTAGGCTAATTTTGACTAAACTTTGAACAACGAATCAAACGAATAGTTTTTTTGTAGTGCAATATATGATTATCGGTTTAAATGTGTGAGTTTGGTGACAACGGTTCCTGCAGTAATTTTGGTGCATTGCACTTCATTTGTTTTCTGTGTTCCGTGATGATAGTATCGTAAAGGTTCAAAAGTTGTACCCAACCTCGATAGATGGCGTTGTAGTCCAATTAGAAGTCGCTATCGTTGTGTTACCACGATTTGGTTGGGTTCGAGTGAATTCTAGAAAATATATCACCAGCTTACATCAGAGTGACTGGTGACAGTTAGTGTAATCAGCCGATTTCCAAGAAAAGGAGGTCCTCAACTGGACTGTATTTTTTTTCAACCCTACTAGTGTTTACAATGTGAACACTGATCACACAAGGTTGTTGTTAGTTCAACACTACCAGCTCGGTAGTAAACATAAACATTGGTAGTGGTTGCAGGCTCAAGTACTTACTTACTTTGGACCTTCGTCAAATCGGCAAATCCACGTTGGGCTTTCGTTGGCAAATCTATGTAGGCCATCAGTTTTGGGCCCAACCCGCAAACTGCCCGCCAATTGTATGCATTTGCCAACTAACCAGAGGTATGTGGCCCAACTAAATGCCAACAAAAAATGCTACTAGGGCACTATGCATTATCTATGTCTTGTCTATGATTGTCGTCACTTGCTTAGTGGTCGTCACGTCTGTGATACTCTTACTATGTGACCTGTCTAATAAACTAAGTCTCCCAACGGTGTCTTTGATTCAACTAACCAACAAACACAAAAGTACCTTTCCTTGGGATCAGTTTTGACCACTACGTGGTCTATATCGTTGACTGAAACTAGTAAACTATAATGAACTAAAATCAAAACGAAATCATATAAGTATAGATAGGTGTAATATCGTATGTTATAAGCGCGGCTGGCCACTATATCGGGGATTAAGTTTTAATCGGTCAATGTTGTTCGCCGATCGAGCTTGCAGCCGACTTACCGAACTATGCTAAAGTCGTTATGTCATCCATTCCGGGAGCTATTATGTATATTGGTCTATCATTGTAATAGAGGTATATGAATAGATCGTACAAGGGTACTATAAAAAAGTTATACTTTTAAGTACCATGAAACAGGGCGCGAATCGATTTTAACACAAAATAAAGCAATTAAAAAGCAATTTGACTACTCAACAACATTAATTCTGTTTGAATTCTTGTAACAGATTTTCTTCTCTTGGCACGTTGAGCACTTTTTGAGTAAACAAAAATCATGGAACTCGCGTAACCGTAACGCACGATTTTCGTAGCATTCGTAGCAATTGGCTACGGCGTAACCGTAGCGGATCGCTACGAGTTTTTACTTCTACCGCGACTGCCGCGTATGTTTTTATATTTTACTAGTTTCTGCCCTTGACTTCGTTCGCGTGAAGTTTTGATATCGCAACGCATCGCCTGCTCAACGGAAGCTTATTTCCTGCTTGCAACATTTCTTATTGCTGCTCCGCTCCTATTGGTTATAGCGTGATACTAAATAGCCTTCCTCGATAAATGGACTATCCAACGCAAATTTTAATTCGAGCCGGTAGTTCCTGAGATTAGCGCGTTCAACCAAACAAACAAACAATCTCTTCTGCTTTAAAATATTTGTGTAGATAGATGACTTCCCTTTATACAACCTGTTTTTTTTGATATCCCATAACTCTAGGGTATGATTGAGACCATATCAAAGAATGAACTGGCATATGAATTATGTTTCTATCATCTTTTTCTTTTTTTTTTCTTTTTTCATACAAAATAATTCGACAAGATCACGATTATTAATGTAAAACACCCTTACGTGAAATATGACAACGTCGCATTTTCTTAGCTTTAAATATGAATGAATTACTAGCTGCCACCGGGAAGCCCCGATAGCAACATACCTACATATTTTATTTTACTATTTATTTTACTACACTACTGCGAAGTTTGGCAACCTCGCAGAAGTAATGATTCGTCATACTGGTGACTATTTTTGATCTAATTTAATTATGATTGATGATATCTCCGAAACTATGCATTTTTGGACCACCTATTCTTGGAGTTTTAGTATTATTTTTACCTACAGAATATAACCTTAGAGTTATGGGATATCAAAAACAACACGTTGTATACAGAATATGATAAAAAGTGTGTTACATATTGGGTGCGGACTCAAATGTTTAATTTGGGCAACCAAACATGAACATTTCCTAGGTAAAAACCCAATATTCCTACTGCCTGTCCCTGATATTGGAACCTGGTCCTCAAGTTCAGTAGTTGCGCTGACAACTAGCCAGCAAAGCCCAAGCTAGATTTGAAACTCATTGTCTTCAAGAACTACTCCCAATCACATTGATTCCGGTTTCTATTATTTCCCAATAGAGTTTAATATCATTGAATAATTGAATAACCCTCTACAATAACTGAGGCAGACTTTAGATGCCAATCTAAACCTCAGTTGGAACGCAGATTAATTAACATTCTTACCTAGATAACTATTGCATTATAGGCTTACTTCTTGTTTAAAATAGGTTTGTGATAAACTTCAGATGTTGTTGGATCTTTGCTCATTGTTAGTGGGTAGATGATTTATGTTTTGTCATCCGCCTTTCACGACTACCGTCGTTTTTGAATCGTGGCCGACGCTTGTGCAACCTCTGCGCGCTGCGGTTGGCTAGTTGACTTTAGTGATCAGACAGTATCGGTCACGTCTCATTTTTGAGAAACTATTCCGTCAATAAGAGTAGAAGTTTAACTTTCTACGCTGCCGTGCAGTATCTATTGTGTGAGACGTTCTCGTAGTGCTGTGCCAAATTAGATGGTGTTTTTGGAGCGTTCAGTGCCCACGCTCGCCTCCGCCCTGGACTTGATACCCCTTGCCGTGCAAGGCTCTCGTGAAGAAGCGTACGTGTGGAAGTTTGAGGTAGGTGACATACTGGATTATCTACCTATTTTCGAGCAAAGATCCATTTTCCAAAAACATACTTACGTTGATACAGTTACTTTTCTTATTAATTAATGGTCCTTCAAAAAAAATACAATCTTACCAGCCTTCTACAGTCATACTCAACATTTTGGTCCGTCGAGCCGGATGTAATTAACTTAGTTATTTAAATTATACCATTGCATACTTATTTAATCCAAAAATGTCGCAAAAAGGAGAAACTGCTCCGATTGCTACAATTCCTACTAAAAAGGAAATAGAAACTGTTCGTAACATAAATAAATGTCTTGCTAAAAAGCAACGTATTTATTCTCAACTGCAACAGGTGTTTGATTTATCGAATAAAATTGAGAACCATCCTTCCCTCAAGGAAATGTTCCTATTGCGTGCCTCAGAGATAACATCACTACGTGAATCATTTGAAAGTACCTGTATGGAAATATATGAAATGCAATTAACTTTAACGCCTGAAGCTCAATTCTCAGATAGCGATTTAGTTAGCTTCGATGACTTGTTCTTTCGCGTCAAGTTGTGCGCTTCGAAGCACACGATCAAAATGGCGGACGTTCCACCATGCAGTCACGTAGACACGAAAGACAAAAATGGCGACATTCGACCACGTTTACCGAAGCTCGAGTTGTTCACATTTGATGGGAATATTGAGAACTTCACCACGTTTTATGAAACATTTTGCTCTTTAGTGCATAATCAAACGGGTATTTCAAACATAGATAAGTTTCATTATTTATTGTCATGCACAAAAGGGTCGGCACTTAGCATTGTAAAAAGTGTGCCGATTACTTCAAGTAATTACGACGTAGTGTGGCAGTCCTTACTTGATAAATATCAAGACAATAGGATGCTCGTAGGTAAATACCTAGATAAGATGCTCAATTTTCCCGCGCTCAAATCGGAATCTCCGACCAATTTAAATAATTTTATTGAAACCTTCGATCATTCTTATCGCGCTATAAATGCTTTAAATATCGAGCACTTATCTAGCTATGTACTGTGCCATATAGCATTGAGGGGATTAGACCCCAACACAAGAAAATCATTCGAACAAGGTATCGATCAAAAGACCATACCTACCTATGATCAGTTAATGTCCCATGTACATAATCAAATAAAAATATTGGAACATTCTCAATCTCATTCTAGTTCTAATGTTCCGCAAGGTAGGAATCCTACACTGAACACATGCAATAAAAAGTCGAGTGAAACCGTTAATAGAAAGGCATTTTCTTCGCAGACGCAATCTAACAATAAGTCGAAGAGTTTTGATTGCTTACATTGTGGTCAAAAACATATGACTTTTCGTTGTGTCCAATTCCGTGAATTGACACCTGCGCAACGAGTTAGCCGTGCTGACCATTTGAAACTGTGCCACAACTGCCTCAAACAAAACCACTCATCTTCCGATTGCCAAAGCGAATTTAGATGTTTCACGTGTAATCAGCGTCACCATGCATTACTGCACCTTGACTCTAAAAGCAGTCCTGCTACGCGATCCACTCCTGCGCAAAATAGCAGCACGGAGCCGACAACTGTGGGTACTCACACATTGCACGCTAAAACATCGCACTCGTCAAGCGGTAACAATATGAAGAACTATACGGTCTTACTAGGTACGGCTATAGTCAATGTTATAGATTCGTTTGGTAATCCGCAGGCTTGTCGCGTTCTTATCGACTCAGGCGCTCAATCGAACTTTATGACTTTAAATTGTTTAGAACGGCTAGGGTTGTCGCGTCAAAAATGTCCGTTTAACATTTTTGGTTTAGCCGGAAATTGTGTCAAAACCTTTGGGATGACTTCGTGCACCATTAAGCCGAGACATTGCGATAATCCATCGTTTAATATCGATGCTATAATTTTACAACGGATCACTTCCGATTTGCCTACGGTGGAAATTTCCCAAGAAGTTTCTTTGCGTTACAAAAACCTTTTGTTAGCAGATCCCTACTTTTATAAAAAATCTTCGGTAGACATTATTCTTGCAGGTGACATATTCCCTGACATTTATGACGGTAATAAAATTATTGTCAGCCCTACACTACCCACAGCACTCAGTAGTGTCTTCGGGTTCATATTGTGTGGAAAAATTGAAGTACCGTGTACTTCCGATGACGTCACTAATATTGCAACGTCTTGCAACTTGGTGTCGTACACCAGTTATAGTGACACCATCAACAATCAACTCAAATCATTTTGGGAAATAGAAGAGTCACCGTGCGACAACCCTATTAGCCCAGATGACAAGCTTGCCGAGGAAATATATTCCGAGCGTCATTATAGGGACGATAGCGGTAGGTATGTTTCGCCTATCCTTATGGACCCTAAGTCCGCCGCCCTCGGTGAGTCTTACAACCATGCCTTGCGTAGGTTACACCACCTGGAGCGACGTTTCGCTCGATTGCCCGACTTACGTTCGCCTTACGTCGACTTCATGCGCGAGTATGAACAGCTAGGCCATATGAAGCTGTACGTAGGCACAGAACCGAGTAGGTATATCATACCACACCACTGTGTGGTGAAGGCATCCAGCACCACCACGCCCCTGCGAGTGGTATTTGATGGCTCAGCGGCTACTTCAAGCGGTGTGTCACTTAATGACACATTACTTACAGGTAGAAAACTCCATCATGACATTTTGAAAATAATTTTCAACTTTCGTTTATACGACATTTGTTTTACCGCTGACATAGCTAAATTCTATAGGAATGTTCTTATTCATCCCGCTGAGCGTACTTATCAGCACATTCTTTGGAGGGAATCGCCTTCGCATGAAATAAAAACCTACGAACTCCTTACAAATACATACGGGTTGCGATCGTCTGGTTTTGTCGCTGTTCGCTCGCTGCAACAGCTGGCGAGTGATGAGGGCAAGCAATATCCTCAAGCTGCTGATATTCTCATGCAAGGATGTTTTGTTGACGACGTTTTGTGGTCGACACAGAACCTCTCAGACGCCTGTAAGTTACAGGACGATCTTGTGGCCCTATTGAAGTTAGGCTGCTTTGATCTTCGTAAATGGGCGAGTAATTCCCCTGAATTACTGTCTAGGATCGGTACCGATCAGGCAGTGGCGATAAACTTCAGTGATGATGACACCGTGTGCTCATCGCTGAAGGTATTGGGTCTTAAGTGGCTGCCAACCGTCGATTGTTTCTCGTTCGATTATAATATGACGGATAGTACCTACACGAAACGGTCAGTACTAAAACTGCTTGCTAGCATTTTTGATCCGGTTGGGTTTTTGTCTCCATGCACATTTCTAGCTAAATGTATCATGCAAGATTTGTGGAAGCTGAGTCTCGGTTGGGATGACCCTCTTCCTGTTGATTTGCGTGACAAGTGGTCGGTCTTCATCGCGTCATTGTCAAGCCTGTCGTCAATAACAATCGAACGGCACATGCTAATACCTAAATTATGCGGCGTACATTTAATTGCTTTTTGTGACGCATCGACCCGTGGTTATGCGGCATGCATATATGTACGTAGTGTTGACCCAAACAATGAAGTGAAGACTAGACTGCTTATCAGTAAAAGTAAAGTTGCGCCGATCAAACCGCTCTCGATACCTAGACTCGAGCTTATGGCTGCCGTGTTATTGTCAAAACTGGTTCTGTTCGTTCAACAAAATATTAAAACCCTAAACTTTCAGGTAACTGCGTTGACGGACTCCAGTGTCGCACTCGCATGGTTACTGACCCCTCCCTACAAACTTAAAACTTTTGTTTCAAGTCGCGTCGACCAAGTAGTGGAGGTAGTTCCGTCGAACAGCTGGTATCATGTGCGGAGCGAAAACAACGCCGCTGACGTTTGTTCGCGCGGTGTCATGCCCACTCAGCTCGTAGCTGATTATGAACTCTGGTTGCATGGTCCCGCATGGCTATCTGATGACTTTCATCAATGGCCAATCAGTACCTTTTACGTTACTGATAAGACGGACATTTTGGAACTGAAGACAAATGTTGATACATTTTCTTGTGCATCTCAAAATGTACCTAACGATTTTTCACAAACGATTTTTGAAAAATACTCTTCGTTCAACAGGTTGCAACGTATCATCGCTTGGTGCTTGCGATTTGCTAAAAATTGTAGGTTACCTAAGAACGAGCGTACTGTTGGTCCAATCTCAACTCACGAGTTGATTGCGTCCCATGGCGTTATCATAAAATGTACTCAAGATACCTACTTTTGCAGCGAAATCAATCAGATAAAAAATAAAAAATTCGTTTCGTCACTCAGGAAACTATCACCCTTCATCGATACCCATGGTTTCCTCAGGGTGGGGGGTAGAATCTCGCTAGCAGACGTACCCTACAACAGCAGGCACCCTATGTTATTACCTAAAAAATGTCACATAACTAAATTAATAATAGAACACTTTCATAATATGTATCTACATGTGGGACCTCGTTCATTGCAAGGAATTTTGTGCAAACGATATTGGATCGTATCCGCTCGCAGTATGATTCGAAGTGTGTTGTCTAAATGCATCGTATGCTTTAAATGCAACCCTACTTCAATCCAACCGTACATGGGTACGTTACCCGCTGAAAGGTTAAAACCTAATAAGGTTTTTGATCATGTCGGTTGCGATTTAGGTGGGCCGTTTAACATAAAAGCGAGTTTGAATCGTAATGCAAAAATTCTAAAGTGCTACATGTGTATTTTTGTTTGCTTTTCCACAAAGGCTGTACACATTGAGGTCCTCAGCGACTTATCAGCTGATTGTTTTCTAGCAACTCTTGACCGGTTCGTAGCGCGACGTGGTCTGTGCTCGTGCCTACATTCCGATAACGGGACAAACTTTGTCGCCGCTGCGAAACAATTGAAAGAAGTTTGCAATTTTTTTAATAAAAATGATTATTTAATTGCCGAGGGTTGCGCAACTCGTTTTATTGAATGGAAAAATATTCCTCCTACGGCAGCTTCGATGGGCGGACTGTGGGAAGCCGGTATCAAGTCGGCCAAGCGCCACCTCCTCCGTGCAGTAGGTGATAAGGCACTTACATTTGAAGAGCTCACCACTGTCTTCTGTAAAATTGAAGCCGTAATGAACTCGCGTCCGTTGTGCCCGTTATCTGACAATCCTGAAGAATTTGAAACTTTATCGCCTGGACATTTTTTAGTTGGTCAAAGCTTACTCGCCGTGCCCGAGTACGGTCTTCAAGAAATAGCTGCGAACCGACTGTCACGTTGGCAGTATTTGCAGAAAATCTCCCAAACATTTTGGAAGAAGTGGTCTGACGATTACCTGCACACTTTGCAGCAGAGAGCAAAGTGGTTCACCTCGCCTCCTAATATTAAAATCGGTGATCTAGTTCTCATCAAGTCTGAACTGATTCGTCCGCTAAACTGGGTTCGGGCCAGAGTGGAGCGTCTCCATGAAGGTCCAGATAAAATCATTCGCGTCATTACTCTGAGGACGCAAAAGGGAATCATAAAAAGACCTGTTAATAAGGTTTGCCCTTTTCCATATTCTAATTAAATATATACAAAACTTGTACCTTAGATTTAATTATTAACTTATCTTTTTTATTTTTACTAATACTTATTTATGCCCGTTTTAAGGCAATTTTCCTACTACCGACCAGTTGCAATCGCAATATTTTCTTATTTTCAACTGAAATTATCATGATAATTTCGGTGGGGGGTATGTTGGATCTTTGCTCATTGTTAGTGGGTAGATGATTTATGTTTTGTCATCCGCCTTTCACGACTACCGTCGTTTTTGAATCGTGGCCGACGCTTGTGCAACCTCTGCGCGCTGCGGTTGGCTAGTTGACTTTAGTGATCAGACAGTATCGGTCACGTCTCATTTTTGAGAAACTATTCCGTCAATAAGAGTAGAAGTTTAACTTTCTACGCTGCCGTGCAGTATCTATTGTGTGAGACGTTCTCGTAGTGCTGTGCCAAATTAGATGGTGTTTTTGGAGCGTTCAGTGCCCACGCTCGCCTCCGCCCTGGACTTGATACCCCTTGCCGTGCAAGGCTCTCGTGAAGAAGCGTACGTGTGGAAGTTTGAGGTAGGTGACATACTGGATTATCTACCTATTTTCGAGCAAAGATCCATTTTCCAAAAACATACTTACGTTGATACAGTTACTTTTCTTATTAATTAATGGTCCTTCAAAAAAAATACAATCTTACCAGCCTTCTACAGTCATACTCAACAGATGTAACGGAGGCGACAGATGGACAAATAGACAAACATGACCCGACATTTTTTTAAATTGCTCTTTGGACTATTCAACCCTGTTTGAGGTAGAGTTTTTACCTGTGCTCATTGGAAAAAAGCATGAGTTTATGTTAGTACAATTTGTGTGTTGATAAATAAAGTTCCATTAAAATGGAGCTGCGTTTTTTAACCCCCGACCCAAAAACGACGGGGTGTTCTGAGTTTGACGTGTCTATGTGTGTGTCTGTCTGTGGCATCGTAGCTCCCGAACGAATAAACCGATTTTGATCTTGTTTTTTTTTGTTTGACAGGTGAATTATACGGGAGTGTTCTTAGCTATTATTGATAGAAATCAATACAAGATGGCCGCCGCCACAAATAGGCGGATTTCATATTTCTTCAAAAACTCACTGAAAATGTGTATCAAATGAAAGGGCTTGACTAGTAGAATACTATACGTTATGACAAATCCAAAATGGCCGCCACCACATAATTGTGAATTAAATTACTTTCTACAACTTCCTCAATATGGGTATTCATGAAAGTATGACCTTGCGTGAGTCGGGGGTTTTCAAAAGTTAAATTTAATGTAACTAGTCTGTTCCTATTTAATTTAATTTATTCATTTAATTTAGACACAGTGAATATCGATGGACCACAAAAACATGAGACTCTTTCTACTTACCTTTGTATATAGGGGTTGCTGAAGCCCCGGGCGATCACAACTCACACAAATGAAGTAAGTTTTTTCTCTTTTTTCGACTTACTTAGAACTGAATTAGTGTTTCTCTTCATGCTCTTTCTCATGTTATACTGGGAACGGTTTTAACTTTATTATGCTGTTCCTTTTATATACTAAAATATTGAACTGACGTGACTGCTTCGTTGTTTTAGTGGACACAAAAACTACTTCTGAAAATAAAATTATAAATAAAATAAACATCATTACTACATCATTTGCCTGCATCAAAATATAATTGGCAAAATGTTGTACACCTCTGCCTGAACCTTCAAGGATAACAGGAGTCATGTGGTTTGACCTTGCAGAACTCACTTACCTCTACATCTGACTATAACGCTTACTTTGCGTCAACTGGTAGGTAGAAAAGTACTTTAATTTTTTATGCTTACAATTTTCCAGCCATACAACAATCGATCTCTGAATTCGTAAGTTTTACGAAACGTACTTTCATTTTACTCTTTCTGAGATTTACATAATATATTTCATATGAGGAATAGGTACCCAAGCTTAAAGTGGGGTTCACTATTAGCCGCACGACGAGGCACAAAAGAGAAAAAGAAACCATACGCCATCCGATTTAAGTACCATCTCCTGTAACACGAATACTCGTAGGTATTACAGGGAATGTAGGAATTTGATTTTATATCAGAAAGTATAGAATGTAAACGAATACTTTTCGTGAATACGAACATGCTGTCTTACGGATCATGGATATTTACTCCCAACTTTATAAAACTTCCCAGTCACGCAAAATAAAACCTTAACTCGTTAAATTAGGAGCTATGAAGAGTGCATTAAAAATGTTGTTGAGGACTAAACCCTAGGAAGCAGACAATCCATTGTAAAACGACCCTTCTGTCATTGTAATAAGAGTCTTCCATTAGTCGGTATTGTTGCGGGTACCCCACGTGTCTCGATTGTAGGATATTTGTATTGATAGTTTTCGAATAAATATCTTGTTGTATCGCGCGGTTGATATTCAAGATGCGTAGAGAAGGGCCTTACTTTTATATATTTTGTGTAATATATTATGTTTTGTCACGTAGTTCTGTAATGCGGGTTAGCGGGACCGCGTGAGGTGGGCTCGGGCGCCGCCGCGCCGGGGCAATATAGTGTGATTGGTGGTTGTGCGGTAACGATACGACCGCTCCATCATCCCTTATGCCGTCACCAGAGGCTACCGCCAATAAATTTTATAGGGATGGATGCATTGAATAATAATCGGGTTTTCCTCTTTTATGAATACCCAGACTTTTCGTCACTATTCAATCTTAGTTATTCTACCACTAAGACTGAATTTCACTTGTGAAACGGAACGTGATCAATAGATCACAGATTTTTTGAACAACGTTCAAAAAATGACGGTGTCAACATTTCATGGCAATGAACACACCGTAAGCTTTTAAACGTGGTTCACACGCACTGTTCGAGTTCAGTTTCATCGGTCAAGGTCATATAAATTACCTATGTAATTTTAGTAACCTACTAAAAATACGTAGGATACCTGTACATTTATTTGAAAAAAGAAACTGTATTCTGCTTTCGCCTATTATACACAAGGATGTGTTACAGCAATCTCATCAGAATCTCTAAGACACTGGAAGATAAAGTTAATATAAATTCTAATAAAATTCTCCGCGTTAAGTCTTTCAGAATTAAGTTGCATCTAATATTAACGGATCGGGGAAGTAGTAAACTTTAAGAGCAGCTTAAGGCAGCGTGTCTACCAGAGAAGAGTGAATAACGCACTCAATACATTGTGCTGGTGAACGGATTGAACAGTATATACCGAGTCGTGGAGGTTCAAAATAAAAATCTTACATTAAAAACTTGTATTAACTAAAGGTGGAACTTTGACCCCCAATATCTCCATAACTAGAAGGTTCCCGGTACGGTGTAGACTAAAAAATGATCTCAATGACGGGGAGAACAAGTGCCTTTCGGCAGCGTTATGATGTCTTTTACAACCTACATAGCTAATGCAAATAGTCCCCAGATAAAATGGCCGTGTGCATGACAAAATTGTAACCTTGTTGTAATGACTACGGAACCCCTTTTTTTTTTTTTTTTTTTAAGGATGGGAAATCATCAAATGACCCCCCCCACTCTGGGCGGAGCGGGAGGGAGTGTCAGACTCATACTGACTAAAAACCATCCATGTTTCTTCCTCGCCTTTTACGTTCCGGGGCCGCGGTATCTCTTTCGAACAGGCCCGCAACCCCGGCAGGCTTCGGCCCTTGCGGGCCCCTCTCTTTTTGCTGACATCTCTTTGAGGCGCGCGTGGAACACGAACGCGCCGTCGACACGGCCTGTCGTCGTCGTTAGACGGCCGGACGGCCAGCTATTGCCCATAGCCAGCCGTCCACAGGCCCGCATCTACGGTGGCCGGTAGCCACCACGTGGCCCCCGACGCCCGTTGCGTCTCCCGCGGCGGCCGGGAAGAGAGGATCTCTCCCTCTCTCGTTCCGCCACCTCCTTCGCTAGCATGACTGCTTCGCAGAAGGAGGCGACGGCTTCCCATTCCGTCTCGCTCCGGACCATGGATTGAACCAGGGCCGGACGCGAGAGGTCGCCGCCGCCGATCGCCGCCACGAGGACACGGCGGAGCTCCGCCCACGCAGGGCAGACTTTGACCGTGTGCTCCACCGTGTCCTCCGGTCGATCCTCGCAGTGGAGACACCCGGGCGATTCCTCCCTCCCGATTCGGTGCAGGTACCTCCCGAAACATCCGTGTCCGGTGAGGACCTGCGTCAGGCGGAAGGTGAGGACGCCGTGGCGCCTCTCTAGCCACTCCTCAAAGAGGGGACTTACCGCCACTATCGTGGCGTGCCCTACTACGGAACCCCTTACAGAGCTGTCAACTCACAATGTGTATCACTGCTTATCGATGCGTGGGTAGACTAGTCTTATATTGTAAAAGATTCTATCTAAAGAATACATGTTTACTTAGGTTTGAGAATAGTTATCCGCTTACGAATAGCCGCGTTAGCTTTCGAGTGCTGTAAACTGAATATTTAAGATGAAATTATACAAGCGCTAGGCAAGGATAGGCTTGTGTTATAGGCTCACCCCAAATTACTTATAACACAAACATAAAAAGTGACAAGTGGCTGTAAAAATGGGTACACTTCAGCCTTACCTTTCCGAGATAACAGGCGTGATGTTATGTTTTTGAACACGCGACCTGCCTTTGCTTTTCTAGGATGCATATCATAACATTTCTGTGCTTCTAAGGTAGGTAAATATTTATCTTACCACTACTATTTCTGTCTCCTCTTTCTTACGGTGAAGATAAAGAAAGAAAGAAAGAAAAAATGTTTTTTTGACGTCAGTACATTAAGTACACACACAATAATATTAAAAAAGTTACAAAAAAAAAGAGAAAAATATTGTACTGTGTGCCTCACGGCTGCGTCAAAATGGTTCATTTCAGCATTCATGCCAGACAGGTAATGCTGTCTGACGCTGGTCTTCCAATGAACCTTGAGGGGTTAAGTGACAAACAGAAAACAGTTTCAAGTATAATACATAAATAATTGGTTATACAATGAATAGATATGGAGTAAATTAATAAAATGTGTACGTATGTACGAGTTCGTACTTAAAAAGACAATGTAAGTAAGTAATAAGTATTTCATTGTGTTAGGTAGATGGATTTTTGTAACTCTTTCACGTAAATACTACTGAACAAATTTGCGTGTTTAACTGGGATTACCTAACATTATTATACTTAATCCCACGGGAAACTATCGAATACCACGCGGGCAAAGGAAAAATTGTATGTGGTCTCACAAATAGACAGAAAAGGCCACTTTATTTAGAACCACGCTGGGTTTAGATTTCTTCGTGTTTTACAAAACGCAGTTCGATAAAAAACGATCACCACAGTTTACCAAATATTTGCTGTTTCTTTGATTTCAGATGCAAAGGGCTTTTGGTCCGGATTTTTTTCCGCCATTTTGTTTTTTTTTTTAAGTAACGGCCACACATACTACCCATGTAAATCGATAGCTGGCATCAATACAAACAAGTTTTGTACGAAACAAAACGTTCTAAAGTGTCACATTTCCGAGAAATGAGCTATCAAAGTTTAAGTAAATTCATTGAACATCTTCAGCACAACTTTGATTTGATGTTCAAATGCAAATCAAAGTTTTGCTGAAGTTGCTATTAATGATTGGAGTTTAACTTTGATAGCTCATTATATCTCGGAAACGTGATACTTTAGAACATTCTGTCTCATACAAAACTTGTTTGTATTGATACCAGCTATCGATTTATATGGGTTCTATGCGTGGCCGCTACTTTGAAAACAATACAAAATGGCGGAAAAAAATCCGGTCAAGCTTCGTATAAAAATGTTCCAAGCCCTTTGAAAGATTTCACTTGTCGAGTTTAACCTTTTCTTACATTCTTCAAACTTTCGCTATTCCTCTATTTTTGTCAACTAATAGCTAAGTAAACAGTTACAAAATGTAGGAAGTACTCGTTCTAACTAATAGTTGGAGCAGTCTTAAGTCGGCCGTAATAACTGTTCAGTTCTTAGACACGTCGGAACATATTTCTTCGCTCGACTGCTATGAGACTGGTACTGAAGTATTGTTGATATAACAGCTGCTTCGAAGAATGTTATGTAGGTTTTTTAAGTTTTAGTACAGAAGTTTATGTACCTTTTGAGTTTGCGACAGTGCAGTGGAACTATTCGCATAATTTAGGTACAAACATACTCATGTCTGCCAGTGGCTAAATAATAACAAAAGCTTTTTTGGTCCCGGCTATCTTTTGTAGATCTTCGACAGTTTTACAGGTACTCAGTGGCCCGAAATCTGACAACCAGACTATCCAAAGGAGAATCGTATTTCCCAGTACTAACTGGATTGTGAAGGTCAGATAGGCAGTCGCTCTAAGTAAAATACTGGAATTCAGCAGGACCCGGTCAGACTGGAAGCCGACCCCAATATAGTTTGGAAAAGGTTAGGTAGATGATGACTTATGTCCGATATTTTAATCGTTTACTGAATGTCACGTCGCGCGTTACGTACGTCTTTCTTGAATGAAATCGGTTTGGTCTCGAGTTTATTGCGTTTAGGGCTAATTATATGACCTGCATCAACCAAATATTTTAAGTTCCCGAACACGATAGAAGATGGATCGCGTTTCTCTTTCGTTAACATGGTGTGCTGATATGGTGCTTTTGACGCTGTCATTTTTAGCCGCATTAAGATATTTTAATTATTTTAATAAATATGAATAACGATAATGCCATTTTCTTTCTTGAAAGTTCAGGTAACACATTTTCATATTTTTTTTCGTGTAATTTACTATAAATATTTTTCGAACTCAATTTGCAAGAAAAACCGTCGTCGATGGAAGTTTGACGCTGAAATTCACATAGTTACATTCAATTCTAATAAAAGCTAAAATTAATAAAAGATAAGTTTAATGTTTTGCTAGTAAGTTAGAGTTCTAGAATTTTCTTAAATTCCTTGAGTTTTCACAAAACAAGTCGTAAAGAAAGCCTAATTTAAGCCTTAAATATCTTAATTCAGCGGCGATTATATTCCAAATAAACTCAATTTTATCAAATAAATTAATATAATACATAACTTTGATCTTCAATGAAGATGTTTCATTGGTTTTCGTTTGTCAGTATAGTAAGACAACGTTACAATAAATAAAATTAAAGCACTAAATCTGCATCAATCGAGCTCGCTCCTCAGTTTAAGTCATTCTGACGCGAGCGCTAGACGAGGAAGGATCTGGACACAAAATTTTCGTCAATAACAATCCACTCGTGCATGTCGATCGAAATAATTTGATGTAGGACGTAAAAGTCAAAAATTTACAAAAAAAAATGTTATAGGACTCTTAATTTGCAAACGAGGTTGAACGGACTATCTTTTCATAAAATCCCTTAATTAATTACTAGTCTATGACACCAGACATTAGTTTTGCTAAGCCAAATGAATCAAACGTCAATTGTTTGAAAGCTTTTCAGTTTAATGGTCATCAATACGCGATTTTCAAGTCTTTACAATAGAGATCGAGAGTGATTTAAATAAAAGGAATATTATAAAATATTAGTTTTTACGTGTAACTTTGAAAGTTATAGACTTGCAGCACATTGAACTGCTGAGATAAAGTTTCATCTTTGTTTATTAGTTACAAACTTTAGTAAAGAGTTGCAGCATTACTTTTTAAGCTTACTGTTTTAACAATCAGTTTAGAAACTTGTAGACTTTTAAATAAATGGGAGCTTATTTGTTCACAATTTAAACTGTAGAACAGTTACATTTTTTTTAGGTACAACTACAACATTGTATAAGGTCTTCAGAACAATCCAATTAACACACATAACATACTTAATTAGAGCAACATTTTAATTAAATCATATGATTTAATTCTAGAAAAACGATAATATTATAGCAAAGTAGCTTTGGTTTGAACTTTATAATGAGAAGTCGAAATGACTTTGGGTTTTTACTTTTTCTACACCGTGATAAAAGTGTCGTGAGGTGAAATGTCATGCTCAGTAGTTTCGCTTGCGACAACGAGACCAACCAAGTAGAGATAAGGAGAAGACAAAACTCAAATCTCATTAAGTGTTAGTGTTTAGTGTCTCTTAGATAATTTACGTACCGTATGCGTTACCAGTCTCACCAATAGGTAACGTATTACTAACTGGGTTATGAAAGTCTGATTGGCAGTCACTCCATGTAAAAACTGGTGTTTAGATGCATCCGATTAGACTGGAAGCCGACCCCAACATAGTAGAGAAAAGGCTAGTCAGATAAAGATGACCTTCTGTATACGTTACTTGACCTACCCCACATACGACTTTAGTGAAGCAGTCCGTTTACTACTTACTATGAGCATTAATTCAATTAGTACGTTCATTGTCTGTGTTCAGCCCGTAACTAACCAATAACCACATTATGGGCAGCTGAATCATGTAATGCGGTTACAATAAACAATGTACTACATCGGTTAGCCATACAAGATGGATGCCACATATAATGCTATTAGTGAGTGAGTGGTAATAGACATTGTTGTGCGTTATCTGCTACATTAGTTGCATGTTTGTAACTTTGTAGTACATACCTAGGTTAACAATAGTATACTTTTATGAACGCAAAGGAGATTTTTTTTTTGGGCCCACCTGGTCGTTGCATTTATTATTCATAATAACACCAAAGAATTGTAACCATTTTACTATGGTATTAAACGAAATATTACGTAGAAAGGAAAACGGAATCTTAAAATCATAATAAATAAGCTTTGGTATGATATTTTTTTTCAAGTCAAATCATTCCTGTTGTGGTCAATGTCGTTTGACAGTAAATACTTACGTGAATAGGGGCGTTTTTTTCTGTTTACTAAAAAAGTACGGTACCTACCCGTTGGTAATCATATCTGCTATACTTATTATAGAATCAGAAAGAACATAAAAATAAATATTGTTAAACTGTGAGCATTTTTATGCTATTTTTAAAGGTTTACACTAGGTTTAGGCATAGATGGTTTAATGGCTTAATCAACGTGGCACGGAACGTTTCAAACCCACAGTTTTAGGGATTGACAGCCAACTTCATTAGTTTGACATTTACTTTTTCTGTTTATTTTGGTTTTCGTAAGTGTTTTGCAGATTTTTCGCATTTATTCCGGTTAGACAATGCGTAGCTAATTTAACCACTAGAATCTTGAGGTTATAAGGAAGAAATCAATGTAAGTTTCATTATTGAATGCTACAATTTATGTGGGTGGCCCAATCCCCGAACAAAAAAAATTGTCTCCTTTGCGGAGAACAAATAGTTATACTCTACAGTGTTCGACTATGCACCGTATAGGCAAGTGAGCTCAGCACAAATGAAATATATAAAGAATACTTGCATGCAAGTCAAAATTTTTTAATTTCATAAATGATAAATGATATTTATTCAATGTCAGTTTCGCATAGGTTCGCATAGGTTCGCATTCAACACGATGGACGTAGTTATCTTAGTTTTTTTCAGCCGTTTTCAACGTTTTTACTTATTCTAAGCCCTCTAGTATTTCATAAATCAGCCCTATGGTGTGGTCAAACCGATCAGAACCTGAACCAGACCAGACATCAGAATTTCACTAATAATGTACGGGAATAATTACCAAAGTCCGGTCTCTGCACCTAGTCCGGATTACATTCTAGTCAGTTTACCTGCACATTTAATAAAACATATTTCTGCACAACCAAAATCATTTGAAAGTAGCAAAATTAATTAACAAGTGTGTAAACTAGAACCTGTATCTTTTGTTGAAAGATATTTACATTTTTTTATGAAAATATTTCTGACTTTCTTTTTCTAAAGATAAAGAGATTTACCAAGCTCGCTAATAACTCTCAAGTTATACTTATAATGTGATTAATGAGACGCAAGTATTTGTATTGCTACGAAATGTTAAATTATAATGAGCGGGGAGACGTTTTGCTCGGAGAAATCTTTTTTTATCTAGGTACCTATTAGAATGTCCTGGGCAAATTATATCTAGAATTTTCCACTTACGTTTACAATAGAATATTATTGTGTAGTGATTGTATTCGTCATAATGAACCAGTTTTGAATCCTGAGCAGATTGAATAAGTAGAAGTATAAGAGTGTTAATCTTAAAACACTCAAATACACACACACACATACAAGAAAAATTGAAATCAAAACATTCTTTAATTTTTGAACACAAAATTAAAAGAATTTCCACTAAATTGCAAAATATAGTAAAACGTTCTTCGTTTCCTAATACATGTAACGTACCAGGACAACATAACCAGCAAAGATATCAATATTTCACACCCGAACACAAGTAAAATTTCAATGTCAAGTACAGGAAGGAGCCCGGACGGTTGTGACGTGCAGGTCAGCCCCTGGCTACATGTTGAGATGAATGGCCTGCTACACAACAGAGGCAGAGGTCTATCGAAAATGGGCCATTGTGTGTCGGCACACATGAGTTATATAAAAGCCATTTTGAAGTATTTAAAGATTAAAAAAAGAAATATCTGTTGGAACGTGAAGTGGTATTGTATTGCCCGGGAATAACTGGGTTGTGGAGGCCAGATAGGCAGTCGCTCCAAGTAAAATACTGGTATTCAGCTGGATCTGGTTAGACTGGAAGCCAAACCCAACATAGTTGGGATAAGGCTAGGCAGATGATGATGATCATGGAGTTTTAGTAAGGAGTATAACAAGTTCAGGAATGTTAACAATTAGGTTTCATGACTCCTTCAAAGAATCCGTTCGATCAATTGTAGAAAAACATTTTTGTTCTTTTTTTGAAGTCGGTTTTATTTTTTGCAAAAAAGTTTTTAGTTTTCACTTTTTAGTGGTTCACATGTGGAAAGTGCATACCGTTACAATTACAACAAGCCCAAACACGACTAGGATACATTGTCTCATTATGGAGTTCCGTGACTCTTTGCTTCATCATCAGATCTGATGATAGAATGGTTCTTATCAAACGCAAATGCTTCACTTGTTGTAGAAAATACCAAAATCGCTGTACGTCATCCTATAAAATTTAAAGAGTTCCCCCGATTTCGTCGAGATTCCATCATCAGATCCGTACTTGGTGGCTGTGGGACCATTTGGAAAGTATACCCTTTCCAACAAAGAAATATTTTTTCAAATTGGTTGGCGAGCGACGGAGTTTTGACGCAGTTTATGCTATAAATAGAAACATCCGAATTGCGAACCTCCTCCTTTTTTATATGTCGGTTAAAAAGATAGAAAGGAATTCAAGCATTCAAGATCTGACCAACAAAAAGTTCTAACCTAGAAACGCAGTCATTAAAATAATGACAGAAAATTAGGCAAAACTTTTCTACTGAACTAACGACGATCATTTTAAAATTACTCGCGAGAAAACTTCAAGTTAGTTGAGAAAGCGTTTCCTTAGTTAATTAGCGGCTCTGATAATTACATTAGCAGCTGCACAGGAGGCTGCATCTCGCGAGAAGGCGCCGTCAATTAACTCAAGTTTAATGGTTCGACTTAACTCCGCAGTTAACTATGAGTTCAGCTTTAATGATAAAGGGAAATGGGAAAGATATTATTGGAAGCTGGTGTCGTCGGTAAAGCGGAGTATGGTGATCCCGCCGTGCCACGCGACGAAAACGTATCACGTGTATTGTTTATTGTTGTTGTGTATTGTTTGACTTTTTAATGACTTCATTTTGTTTACTTTGTGACAATACCAAGAGTTTTCGGGTTCTAATACTTCGGACAATGAACTGTTTGTTATTATTGTTGTCCCAGTATTGTGAGGAAACCTCTGAAATGATTTGATAACTGTTCCTGTAATTTAAACATTGTTTAAATTCATTTGTGAGAAAAATAACAACACCTTTTGGGTCGAGACGTTTTTGTTTACTGTGTTGTAGGTTTTCTTGACTTTTCTATAGAAGAAATAAGGCATACAAGACAAAAAAACACGACCAAATAGTCTTGTTTTGTTTTTCATCATTATTGTGCGACTTGCTAGCCTGCTTACCCTGAAGGGTAGACAGAGAAGTACTTAAACCTACATTGCGCCAGAAACTTTTGAGTTCCATTTAATAGGTGTTACTATCAACCGGTTAGAAATTCAAACTGATAATACTGTTACATGCAGTTTTCGGTATGCTTACTTACTACCCGTTATTCGCGGTAGTAGATACTGACACATGCTATTTTACTAACGCTAACGATGTGGCGGACTTCGAACCATGTGTGGACAGTAGGTCATGTTTTGCCGGGGGTGTGGAGTCAGTCGGTCGGCCGCTTGGGAATATCACACGTCTATTAAGGCGTTCAAAGGGAATATGCAGATATAGAACCAGACTGAACGACAAATTAAAATTACTTACTTTACATTTTGGTTCAAATATGTATTTTCTCCGTTGTCCTCCTCTTTGGAAGAAACGAGAACTTTTGGGCAAAATTGACTAAATTATTCGCAACACATTAATATCCATTCTAAATGTGGCCCTGTACGACCGACCGTGGCTGCAAGACACGCTACTAATTCGTTTTGGTGGCCTCAGCATCTTACGTGGCGTTCCTGTCGTCTGTCCACAGCACTGAAAAACTAACCAGGAATATTGTAACTCTCTCCCTGGTCGACTCAGAAGTGCCGTGCTTGACGCATAGGAGAGGAGGACGCCTGGAAAATGGCTTGCCCGGACACGGATCGGCCTGAGAACCCGTTTTCCCAGAGACAGTGTAATGGGATGAGCCCTATACACCGTGACTTTTTAGTCGTCTTACAAAAGCGGTCCACTCAATGTACCCGACATAAAATACCTCTAGGCGCGATTATTATTTTTTTATCATTAAGTAATTAAGATAATAGGTACGAAGAAAAATAAATAATACATTAGAAATATGAAACACCCTGTTAAAAATGTTTACGTATCAAACTGTAGAGAACACCTACCAAGCGCACGAGTCGAGCAGATCATTCCATCACCATTTTCAACGAGGCAAAACTACGCCTTGCGTCATATTGATGATTATTTTTTTTTATTTTTAAATTATTTAAATCTCATAAATACCTATTTTTTTACTATGCACGTTTACTATTCATTGGATACATGAACTGGACTGCCTTTGTAAGACGACTAAAAAGTCACGGTGTATCTGATGACCCTCCCCGCGACCACGGCTTGTGCAATCCGGTCGAAACGTAGGTAAATTAACGATAAATACCCGTTATCATATGTAAATAATACTGTTTTCTTGCAATAAAAACTCTTTATGTTTATGTCATTGCATATGGTTATAAAATCGTCGAATATTTTTAAGTAAAAATCAGAATAATCTAAGAGCCAAAAAACCTATCCAGAGAACATTAAAACGAGTACATAGTTACATAAGTGCGAACACGTAGGCCTCCGACCCCAACTCCCAGCGTTCAGCTCTGCCTACATTATGCTAAGTCCAAAGGTTCGCTTTGTCATGCTAATGCAAATTCGTCACTTTCACTCCGTATGAAGCGCCGACAGGTTTATTTATTTTGTATAAAATGGATTTGCGCTCTTATCTGCATGCTCGTTTATCTAAGGCCATAGGCCGGCTCTAACCGTGTGTGTTTTATATGTTACAGGTAATGCTAGAAGAAAAAGTAAACGTAGGTTTGTCCAGGTTAACTTAGTTTTACCCAGCTTTTTGGGGAAAGTTCAACTAATCACTAAACTAAATTTAAATTTGAAGTAAAGTTTTAACCTTGGATTTAGCGCTCACCAGCTGCTTCTGCAGCCCTGTTCGCTGAGCTCGCTAAACTCGCGCGCGTTCGCGTACAGTTCTAACCTAACCTAAATAATATATAAGTTAAACATCCTGTTTTAAGTGTTAATTGACCTTTTTTAATAGACTTTCTAAGGACGTTGATATTGACTTATTCTGCACCAGTGTGGCGTCCTTGGACAGCAAATCGCACAAAATTTTTTCGATAGCTAATTATATAACTTGTTATTCTAATCATATCCTTCTTACAAATATTTGTTAGTGATTAATTGTCTTCTGTACTCTTCTTTTTATAAATATCCTTTGTCTATTTTTGTCTACGTGTTGAGGCTTGTAATTAGCGATTTAATAATATTACACTTATATATAACATTTTCTTTATTAGTCTGTAAGCCTTCTTTAAAATAAAATCAATAAATAAATAATAATTGATGTTAGTGACCATGTCAGTTCCATTCATGAAGATCATTGCTCTGTTGATTACTTACTTAGTTACTTACCTAGGTATTCAGTGTTTGTATTTGGTCAATATTGGTTTATGGTTAGTAGCAGTTAGGTAAAAGCTCTTTCATTTATCTTTCTATAAGTATCTGTTATTAACTAAATAAGAAACTTCAAAGTTATTTACTCTGACATTACTGAGGCGAGCTTGAAAGGCCGACGGAGACCTTTCAGAATGTCAAAGCTAACCTTAATTCAACGTTAACATTAAGCGTCGTTTCGTCGCGAACGACAACAGTACTTCGGAATCGTCCATCTTGCTACAAAAACAAAATTTAGTACAGATCTCATCGCGAGATTATCTTTATCTTTCTCAAACGACTAAGACTTATTTTGATAGAGTTCTCGAGAACGCTTTTTAATCAGTAATTAGATTATATTGCCCTCTAGTCTCTCTCCTCTGTCGCCAGGCCGAGTAAATGTTTGAAGATTCTTTATCTAATGAAAATATTTTGTAGGTATTCAAATTGTGTAGCTCTTTGGATTTCCTTTTTTAATTAGACATTCTAATGTTTAGATGTTTAGTTTATTTACTTTAACTACCTAATAAGAAACTCGTGCCTTACGTTTCATTGAACGGTTTCATTTTTAATAATTCTGACATTAGTTGTAATTATAATATGTTAGTCTAACATCTCGACTAGGATTAACCTTCACCCATTTGTTTAGCACTAAAATATTGTTTAGCAATCTTAATACATGAAAAACGACTTATAAGCATATTTGTTTAAACTGTTATTAAGATTAAAAGTATAGCGAGTAACCCACTTGTAGGACTAAGTGCGGAAACGTAAACCCTTAACATAGAGCATGACCAATCAGGGAACATAGCAGGTCATATTGAAGCGTGCAAGTAACCGCAATTAAATTTTAAACGAATCAGTACTGAAACAAATAAATCAAGTACAGTCACAGACAGTATCAGTTGGTAGAACCCATTTGGAGAAAGAATCAATCCATTAGAATGAGTCGACACCGCGGTATCCGCGGACCGATCTTAATGTGCTGCGTTAGTGATGGGCAGCGCAGGCTTTTGAAGTCATTAAGCAATGTGTGTTCCGATTTTTATTTTATTTTCGGGCAATTGTACAGTCAGCAAAACAGTTAGGTTTACAGACGAGCAATCTTCTTACTACTATTATAAATGAAAAAGGGTTATAATCAATCTGTTTGCAATTTCATCCAAATCCATTCAGTAGTTTCTGCGTGAAAGAATAACAAAAATCGATCTTTACAGACTTTTACATTTATAATAGTCGTAGTCGTTGTAGTCGTGGTCGTAGTCGTCGTATGCACGGCATGACTTTGCGACGAATAAATGTTTTTTCTTTCTTTCTTCTTTTAAGAAGATTGCTAGCCTGCATATCTAACTCTTTAGCTGACTGTACCATTATAAAATGCCATAAAAGTTTTAAGTGATAAGATACACGTTGTTTTGTTTTTGTTATTTCTGCAAGCCACAAAGCATTGAATCAGTCAAATTTGAGAAAAAAAACTCGTCTGGATATAAGTCAGAAGTCAAAGGGCCG
This sequence comes from Xestia c-nigrum, assembly GCA_916618015.1. Lineage (NCBI taxonomy): Eukaryota > Metazoa > Arthropoda > Insecta > Lepidoptera > Noctuidae > Xestia > Xestia c-nigrum. The sequence goes on along the minus strand of OU745245.1, from coordinate 1,291,787 downwards.
CCGGAAGAGATTTCTAAATGAAACAATCAGTACCTTTGTGCCCTTTTGTCTGTATGTTACTTCCTGTATATGTGTTTTGTGTGTAGATTTTTTTATTTTTTTTTATTTAGCCTGTACTGTCCCACTGCTGGGCAAAGGCCTCCCCCAATTCCTTCCATGTGCTCATTTCCTGTGCCGCCTCGGACCAACCCTCGTGATGCGCGTCCAAATCGTCTCGCCACCTTTTCCTGGGTCGGCCTCGGCGGCGCAGTCCGTCTTCCGGCAACCATCGTGTGGAGACCTTTGCGATGATGCATGTGTGTAGTTTAAAATAAATAAATCTTATCTCATCTTACTACTATTATAAATGCGAAAGTTTAGATGTATGGATGAATGTTTGTTAACAAAAAGTATATATGTAGTATATCAACAGTCTGGTGACCACAACACAAGCCCTGCTTAGTGTGGCACTAGATGGTGCTGTGTGTAATGTCCAGCGATATTTATTTATTACTCAATCACGCCACAATGGCTGAACGGATCTGGATGATTTTTGGTACAGAGATAGATTGTGGTCTGGAATAACACATAGGATACGCTAATAACTAAGGTGGGGTTGTCAATCAGTTGAAGAATGTTGTTGAGGCGCGTGTGACACACGAACGCGCCGTCGACACGGCTAGAGCGGGGTCACCTAACACAAGCATATCCTTACTTAAAAGGTGACCTCGAAATTACCACCGTCATAACTTTATGCAATTGAAATAATAATATACACTTTTTTCAACACTGTTTAAAGCAGGAATCGATCCCAGGACTTCACGCTTAGTTGTCGCGCTTGCTACCAATCGATCAATGAGGCAGTCTCCTACACGTATCAAAATTTTCACACGAACGAAATCACGGGCACCAGCTATCGAAAATACAGGTTATGATAAATAAATAAGACTTCAGTAATTAAATTAAATACAACGACTTTCGTCTCACAAATCACCGCAGTCCCATCACTAAAAACATTCCGCGTTCTATCGAACAAGTTCGTTTGATGACGTACGATCAGAGCGTCCGCGAATATTGGCATTCCAAATTTAAAATTGAATTTCACTTCGTGCTCTGTTGATTGGCATCGCGACGATTAGTACTGAATACTTGGTCGATATTTTTTGTCGATAGATTGATTGATAGATGCATTTTTAATCAATGCGGTCTCTATGGTGACTGGAAGTTCGTTTTGGAATTGCTTTCTCTACAAAATGTAATCAACATATTGATTGTAGTTGATATAAGTACTTTCGTTCATACGCTCACTTAGAAATAGGCTTAAACTACAGATGACATTCTGTAGTTTAAGCCTATTTCTAAGTGAGCCTAATACGATCCTAATATATTTTTTACAATATCTTCGTTCTTGGATTTTTCGTACTTTTACTAATCAAGTCATCAGTCACAAGTTCTGTTTGCCAGGCAAGCATATTTGCATGCATTGCTAAAATATGCCATAAGGAGAGGCACCCTGGATAAACGTCATGTTAATTAGTACATAGCGGATTTAGGTCCATAAAAAAATGTATTATATATAACACACTTTGATCTAGATATTTCGGCCGTCCTATACACGACTATTTATTCTTTTCTGCATCCAATTAAATGGCAAAGACCTGTTTAAATTATTGTTTTTGAACCATAAAACTGAGACTAGAAAACAAAACAAAACCAAGTAAGTAAGTAGTAAGTAAGTTCATAAAACTTATACCTTATAAAAGGCCTTAAAAAAATAATTTAAATCGGCCACTATAATTGTGAAATTCCAAAATCTAGTGTTTTCATGCGAGAACGTCGTGTCCTTTAATCGCGAGTGGAAAATGATGGAGGTAGGATGTGTGTCAAGTTATCTAGGCTTCATAGGCTGACAGGACGTATCTACTTGTGCGCTGGGGTAAGCGATACATTCCAGCAGCGCTCGAGTTATCCTCGCCTTAAGTTTTTCTAAGCCATCGATATAAACGTCAAATAATGCTTAGTCACTATGCCTGTATACTTATCTGGTCATAAACAACTGACTGTCAAGAAAAACTTCGGAAAGGCAACAACAATATCTAATTTGAAAACCGAACAAAGCCACGAGCGAGACGAGTATTAGAGAAACAGTTTGATTTAAGGTGAGGGGGGTGAGGGGGAGGAATAGGAAGGAGGGGTGTCAGTGCAGAATCATTGTGTTCAGATAAAAGGTAAATTGGATAAAGTTTTGTAAGATGAATCGCAACTTGGAATATTTATTAGCAGGTACACGATTTTTCTGATTAACTCATTTATAATCAGATAGCTTTGTCATACGCTGCTATTTTCTCAGAGAAATGTATTATCTGCCATACCAACAGGTATGGCAGATAATTATTCATTATTGATGCGACCATTGTCTCGAAGGGTACCTGACCTGAGATTCTGGACTATCGCCATCGATGAAGACGCTAATCAAGGCAGATCGGCCGGCTTACTGGCTGGGTTGAGAAGGTCAGGTAGCGGTGTCATAGTAAAAGACAATGGGAACGAATTAATGTCTTGACTAATGGCAAAGAGGAACAATAAACACAGATCGATTACGTAAGAGGTTCAAATTTGGAATAGATTTTGAGCCATGCATAAATGTAGACTGACATATTTATAATTTTTTTTTTCAAGAACGCTTGTTTTTACTTATACTCATAAGTTAACTTCAAATAATCTGATAATCACTATGTTTAGCCTTACAATGCTGTGATGTTTCACACAAATAAATAAATTAGTTTTCCAGCCTTCTTTTTAAATTAGTTTCTCACTTATAATATTCCAAGAGAAAAATATAATAAAACATATAACATTTGCTTTAATAGTAACGTAAGTAAAAGGAGGAGGGCAGAGTGGGGGGTGGTTCTTAACGTAGGATTACACGATCGCAGACGTTACTAGATATTTAGTTGCCAAGGAACGAGCCACTTGTAAATAATGTTTGCAGGAATGCAGCAAGAGCGCTTCAGTATTATCGACAAAGTTAAAGAGATCTTCAAAGATTTTAGAAAATGTTAAGAACATTTTCTACAAGCTATCTAGAGTATTTTTTTCTGAGCACAAAAAGAAATGTTGAATTAAGGTTTATTTTTTCAGTAGACTTAATCTTTATAACGTGATCTTTTAAATATTATAAACTCATAAATTTTATTGAATTTTCTACCAAGAATTTCTCAGAAGTGCCCAGATTTGTGCCTGGTTGATGGCATTATGCTCACTCTTATTACTTTGGACTTGAACATAATCGGCGGAATGTGGGGGTGACCTCTACCTAATTGTTCAGGGAAAGAAAAACTGACGCGATGTTATATAACCCATTTTTCGTAACACTAAAATACTCCCCAAAATCACAACTAAATCACAGTACAATCAACGTTCCGAACTCAATAACAAACAAAACTAGGACAGCTCAAATGTTTCGATTCCGCCACAATATACGTAGTACGTAAGTGCTACGAGCTACGAGACTGCTACGCGTGGGCGGTACGAGCTACGAGCGTAGTAGCTACGGCGTAGCGCGTAGCAACGTGGTTATTGTATATTTTGACGGCGTCTGGCAATCAGCTGATGCGCTTGTAGTATAGTATATTGCAAACTTGTAATATTGTTAATAAATTTACGCAAAATCACGCTGTTTTTTTCTCTTATGAGATACGAGCTTTAACTAGAACAAAATCTTTTCATAAAAGCGTTTTTTTTCCTCAAGTTCAAGTTCAATAAATGTATAAATAGTACAAAATAATAAAATAGTAATTTGACCTACCTGTATTTTGATACCTGTGGGATGCGAATGTTGTCGTAGCTGTATTTTGACCGAAGGTAATGTATACTAGCTTTTATCCGTGGTTTCCTCATTGAGGTCGGAAGTTGTCTCACGGGACCGCACTGAAAAAGCATCTTATGTTCTTACTCATGTCATGGCCATGCCGAACATTGAAACGACGATAAACAAAAGAAAAAGAAACATATAGTAAATTCTCCAAATGTATAATATAGTAAATAGTATGTTGAAAGGTTTACCGTAACGTTTGGTATGGACAGTTGGCGTCAAAGACATTAATCAAGATAATGCGGGTAGGAAGATCAATCACATCGGCCCAATAGTTCTTTGACATTGTTCAAGGTCGAATAGGAATTGTAGGAGGAGGCGTGTCGAGTTCAGGAATCGTTTTATGTGAAAAATAATGTAATTAGATACTAAGGTAACTTTATACTTGCTTACTTAACACAGTTGCCGTTTTTTTTTCAATTCTACGTTCACTTAATTTTAACAAAATTGACCAGGAGTTTTGAACTTTTTATAAAAATGCTGGCATAATCACACCCATCATTATTTTGATTTTTCCACAATTTTTTTGATATAGTCTAAAATGTTACGTTGGCTGTTAAGTTTGATGTTAATTTGTATAGCGTTTAGTGCATAAAATTTAAATAAATAAATATTTGCCAAGATCTTTACTTTTAATAAATTGGCAAGGCACCACTTAAACGCACTCCATCCCTGGAGACCTGACAGTCATTCTTCAGTTTCATCATACCCCTCAATAATAGTGAAAAATTAAAATAGCCATAGCTGAAGTACATGAAATCATTACACTCGGACCTCAAACTTACAACCACACAATAAAAACTACTCCACGGTACAAACACTAGCAATTGCTGTAATATTGAATAATATCACACATTTGTCTAGCTCCGGCCGAGCGGCGAGCTTATGGGAATTGCGCCAGTATTCCACTCGGCGCCACAAAGTGGAATGTTTCAAGTTTTATCATTATTTTATACTTTAAACACAGGGTAGATAATTATGTGGATCTAATGCCACATGTATTCACCAGTCAACCGTTGAGTCATACAGAGTTAAACTAGACATAGGGTTTAACCGAAAAATGAGTTGCCAAGTTGTCATTAAAATCTTCTGCCATCCTGTAAGAGATGTTAAATGAGGACTCATTGTAGCCTTAAATCGAGCGTGATTCTCAAGAAAACCATTTTATCGACCAATTCTAGTTTCTCTGGATTTAACATTATTTTGCATTTAGTAGGGCAAATCTAATGCACTTTGTTTTTTTCCATTTATCTTAGTACAAAATTGTTAGCGGTATCCCACTGGATAACATGGTGGGGCAGAGTGGAATAACCCGATTCGAGCAAGCTAGCCTCGCATTTGTTAGCGTGGTAGTCAGCAGATACTCGTTAATATTATAGAGCGGTATCTGTGGGTCTCGGCCTCATCGTATGAGAAAGAATAACGGATGAGGTTTCTTAAGTTTGTGATGTCTCGTGGGAAAAGTGCCGAATTATGATTACATATGATGATGGTGATCAATAGTTTTGTTTTGTGAAAAAAAAATTGGGAAAAGAAAAAAATAAGTAATCCTTATTTTTAAAGTCTTTCAGCATTCAACAAATCTGAATAAATACAAAAAGGGGATGTCACAGCATAGGTTCGAACTTGTGGACCAGTGTTCCCAGCTAGATACTTCGGCGAGACATAGTCTAAAATAGACGAAATAAATAAAAAATAAATAGATTCAAGAAAATGCTGTAGGTTTAGGTTACAAATAACTTCGACACTGTTGTATACAGCTTTTGCTATAATGTTACTCAACAAAATCATATCCTTTTTTCTAAAAAACACACCGTTTTATAGATGATTTATCTGATTCCCTTCATGATTTTAAAACAAACAGATTGACAGCGTTATATAGTGAAAAGCTAGTCACATGAACATTTAAACTGGGACACAAACACACGGACCATTTCCAAATCCACAGTTAAATCAAACGACCGACGCTTTGAAATCAATTCAGTGGCCATTTAAAAAGGAATCAATGTTATCTATTCACGCATCGGCGGTGATGACATGGAAATATGTCGTGTGTCGCTATGGACGAAGCCATTTGCTAATGTTTTGTGTAGTTATCTATGGCTTTTTGGCTTTTACACATTTGCGGGCAAAAGTAGAAAAAAAAGAGGTGTTTTGAAAATCTATCATGTTTAGACGTCTGTACTTATCATGTTTGTGCAGATTATACAAAAATAATTGGGATTATGAAGCTTTCATGTTTCTGTTAACTTTGTTTAAACCACAGTTATGAAGAGTATAAACCAAATTCATAACAAAGCCGAAAGGCATTTGTTTTGCTCGTCATTGCGATTTTTTTTTTGTTCTACGTCATATCTAGTTACGGAGATATTGGGGGTTAAAGTTCCAACTTTTTAACAAGTTTTTTTTTAATACAATTATTTTACTATAAATACCTTTACAACCTCCGTACTATTCAATCCATCCATCAGCACCATCCATGTTTTAAGTGCGTTAAATTGAGTTCTACCACAAAAAAGGATTTTTCACCCCAAAAAAAAGACGTTTATCAAATTTTTTTTATGTTAATTTACTTAGTTTGATGTACAGAATGCTTGGTTGATGGCTTCGTGATGAAGTGGTTTTACACCCTATATCTATGGATTAACAACACCGATCACGTGTGTTTCTCTAGCTAGCTTAATTTAACCCTGTTTACCACATCCACAAAAGATGGCAATATTTTTTTTGTAATTTTCACGTACAAAACCTGCGCTGTATATTTTCCTGTCATCTTCAGAGAACCGGAGCAATATTCATACCAGACGGTAAATTGATTTACATCCATGAATACATTATTTGCTTTGAAATAAATAAATAATTCTCAAAGAGGACACTGGAAACTTTCATCGTTATTATTCTGTTGATAAAACTTAGTTTTAAAACTTTATGTCATCTGATTTTATGTAAAACAATTCTATTTCTAAGGGATTAGCAATGAAAGCAAATTACGGATTTTCCGTTAATTCAATTAAAATCTTCATAATTATATATTTTTTGTAGGTGTCACAAACTTTTAATACAGCACGTGGCTGGTGGGAAGTGATTATATAGTAGTGTATTGTAGTTAAATTCGGCAACGCGAACGTTAGAAATAATAAGGAAGAAGCATTTCATAATATGCCTCCTATCTACAACAGTAAAGGAAACATTATGTGGAATACAGGAAAAGTGGTAGATGTTTCTCGAAAACAATCTTGGGAATTATGTACTCTTATTTCTTAAACCATAGGATATGCTCGTCTTTTCCTAGCAAAAAACCTGTGCAAGCCTTAGTAGAAGATATTATTATCTGAACTGATATGGTGCGTGTAATAGACCTCTGCCTTACCACTCGAGGATTACGACGTGATGTTATGTTACCCAAGTTCCGAAATTGAAGATTTACCAAGAAAACTTTCCCCAAAAATCTCTAAAATCAAAACAGGTGACTAAAAACAATATTTGACTAAAGCATAAACGCTCGCAAATCGTTAAAAACACAAACCGTCAGCCGTCAAGCGAATTCCAAGGAGGCATAAATCCTTTTCCGTCGGACTTTTTTAATAAGCATCAAGGTGTGGCGGTGTGTGGTGGGGGAGGGGGCCGGAGGGGGGCAGGGTCGAAGGGGGTGCGGGGCTGGCCTGGGACCAGACGCCCGCCTACGCGCGTCGCTGTGGACGTCTCTACGTCCCGCCTCCGCCACAGTTCGCCAGCGGTGGGCCGCGCGCCCGCCGCGTCGCCGCGACCACTACACGACACCAACACGTTACATTTACGTATTTTCTACCTATTTGTATTTTTTAATATTTAAGTTAAAGGTGAGTGCTGATTTCAAATAAAAGTTTTTTTAGGTTATGTTTCGTGCTTTGTTATTTTTTGGTGCTTTATTTATTTTTGGTTGCTTAATTTTTTTAAGTGTGACATTTTCTTGGTGTTATAATTGTGAATTCGGGTATGGAACATGTTTAAATTTATTTAAAAACGCACTGCTAAAAAACCGGTGGAACACCGCAATTAATTTATTGAGGAACGAAAAATAATAATGCGAGTAAAGCCTGAAAATTAAATAAAACGCTTATATTTTTTTTTATTTTATCTCATCTTATATTAGTCAAATTGACACTGGAATAAAATTAGTGAATATTATTATTAATTTCCTGTCAGAAATCGTCCGTCGAAACCGTATTCGGCCATTAATTATTTTTAAATTAAAGCATGTTCCATTTAAATTACGAGTGGACGAGTTTAAGCTCTTAATTAATTTAAATCAATTAACGCGCCATAGAAGGTCAAATTGTTAAGTAAAATTATGGTCCTTTTCGTGTCTCGTAAGATGGTTTTAATTTGTCAAGATAATCTTAACGTGACGTGATTTTATATTCTTGATAGATTCGTATAAAAAATGGCGTATACTTCTGAATTTTCACAAAAGCGTGAACAGGTTATCGTAACGTTTTGTGGATATTATAGTGCGTACGGTAGTTCCCTCCCGCGCTTTTAGTAGTTTATTTTACAGTTTGACGCTTTACAAGCGTTTGTGATAACTACGTGGGTTTTAAGACTTGTAAGTATCACAATTGACGTTTGTAGTAACATTGTATGTATTATTATTACGGGTGGGATTTATTTTAGGTCCTTTTAATGAAATTGGAAGTGGTATAGTGAGATTCCGTGTAGTCTCCAGCAACAAACCTAATCAGAGGTGTAAAAAAAACACAATATTATCAAACTACGATTACTAAAGCATGAACATGAAGGACGCAGAAATCTAATTTGCACAGTAAACTATTGCGGCCGTTTCTTAAACGGCCCATCGTTTTATAATAACAACCCTAATGGGGGATTTTCGAAACTAAGTACATAACGGATTTGATACTTGCATTGATTATCATCGGTTTCGGCCATTATTTCATACATACATTCCTTCATATCTCCGAAAATACGTTAAGTAGTTACGGGTGGTAAGAACAATCCTGCCAAGTGGGTTATGTTACTCAGTACCTGGTGGTGGAGGTCAGATGTACCTAAGTCGTTTACGTAAACTACAGTATTCAGCTGTATCTGATTACATTGGAATTTACTTTACAATATTCTTAAATCCATGGCAGTCGTTTCGCTGATAGCGAAGTCCACCATTCCCCTGCACTTTCTTCTTGAGAATCGTGGGATAAAATGTTTTAGTTGGTTAAGTAGTACCCAAGGGATGGTTCGGGCGTACAATTGACCTAACACAAGCAGAACTTAGGGGGTGAAACAAATACTAATAACCCACATTTCAAATAAAATTCAATAGAAAAAGAAACTTCAAATTACGCAGTTTACTATCACAAGCAGATGGAATGATTTTTCTGCAAATTATTTTGATAAATGCTTTTTTTGAGTCACTTTTGTGTTGGTGTAGGTATATCCGGGTTTGTGTTCCAAAAATTAAACTATGGTGAGTTACCTAGTGAAGTATACAGGGTGTAAGCCACCTCATCACAAAGCCGTTAACCAAGCAGTCTGTACATCAAACTAAGTAACTTTACGCAAAAAATATTGCTGGGAAACAACTTTTTTTTTTGAGGTTATGAATCATGTTTTGTGGTAGAACTCAATGTTACGCCGTTAAAACATTGTGCTGATGAATGGATTGAATAATAAAGGGGTGGAGGTGTTAAAAGTTAAAATTTTACAAAAAAAACTTGTCTAAAAGTTGTAACTTTGACCCCCCATATCTCCGTAACTAGAAAGTTCTCAGGTATGGCATAGAACAAAAAAATGATCGCATTGATGGGTAAAACAAGTGCATTTCGGCTTCGTGAAGAGGTGTTTTACACCCCTTATAAGAAAAAAGATGTTCTAAGAATGATATGGCTAGAAAGAATGTGCCTGCTGAGATGACGAGTAATAGAGTAAAGTATGGTAGAAGAAAACAATACTGCGTCGACCCCAAATAAATTGGAAGAAGAACAGCAGAATACTGACATAGTGAAGTACGTAAATTGTTTCAATGGCAATCAAAAACACAACATTCTGAACGGCCCTTAGGCTTGTTATGGGGAAATTGAATTCCCCAATGTAATTTTAAGATTACGACCACATTCCCACCTAAATACTCAAATCATTTAAGGGGGATTTCAGAAACATTACGGAAAATAATGAACAAAGTTATCAAACATTCGCCCCAAACTCGACTAAAATAGACCACAGTACAATAACCAACGTATGCTTTTCAAAATAGACTAAACACAATGGGTTAGTACAGTCCTATTGAGCAAGTTGTGGGTATAAATGAGCGGCTTAATTAATACGGTACGAGCTGAGTTACTAACTTGTCACTACACTGTAACACACCCACTTGAACTACGTCGCTACCGTACACACATATACATACAATACATCCATCATCATATGTATAGGCCCTAACAAGTTATATTCTTGAGGTAAAGGATTATAACTTGATATATTATGTGGTACTTACTGTGATCAAAGGTGGAGGTGGAATATAGTACCTAGGTAATTCTGTTTAAAGATGATTTTAAAACGCCACGACCGATTCGTATTTAGGAACTATCCTTGCTAGTTTCTAGATTAGATTACACCCCAAAGGTAATAGTTTTTTGTTATCTACTTAATATTTGATAATCTGTATTAAATCCATACTAATATTACAAGAGTTGGTGTGTTTGGTTGAAGTCCCTAATCTCAGGAACTACAGGTTCGAAACATAAATCTTTTTTAGTGTTCGATAGTCCATTTATCGCGGAAGGTTATATACCTACCCATAACATAAGGCTACAGCCAAAAGGAGCAGAGTATCAAATTATTATTTTATTTTTGCAAAAAAATGATAACAAAAAAAGGATTCTCTTTGAAAAAATCAAAAAATTAATCTGCGGTAGCTTAGGTCTATCTATTAAAGACTGACTCAACATAACCCTTTCTATATTAATTGATGGTCTAAAATAATGCATTATATGCGAAGGTGTTTTTATAAATAATAATATGATATTTATCATTACAAGTAAATATTTGTGATGATAAATAACATACTGTATACAGGGTGTAAACAACCTCATCACGAAGCCGTCAACCACAAAAATGGTTAAATTATATTGCTGAGAAACAATTTTTTTCTTGGGGTTAAAAATCATGTTTTGAGGTAGAAATCACTGTGACGGACTTAAAACATTGTGCTGAAGGATGGATCGCATAGTACGGGGGTTGTAGAGTTAGTTAAAGTCTAAATCTTACATTAAAAACTTGTATTTAAAGAAAAGCTTGTCCAAAAGTTGGAACTTTGACCAATATCTCCGTAACTATAAGGTATAAGAAAAAAAAAATTCGCTATGATGCTGATGGGGAAACCAAGTACCTTTCGGCTTCGTTAAGAGGTGTTTTAGACCCTTTATAATTAAATAATTTGGAACAGAATTGCTCTTACGTCATTTGATTTCAATGAATATCTTAGGATATATCACAGCTTTATGTGACGCAGACGAAGTTGCGCTGGACAGCTGGTGATGAACAAAAGTGGTATCCGTGACGGTAGATAAAACAAACGGAACTGCATGTCATTGTTTTAAAATCAGTATGGTTTATTTAAAATCAGTATGGTTAATTTAAAATCAGTATGGTTAATTTAAAATCAGTATGGTTTATTTAAAATTAGTATGGTTTATTTAAAATCAGTATGGTTTATTTAAAATCAGTATGATTTATTTAAAATCAGTATGGTTTATTTAAAATCAGTATGGTTTATTTAAAATCAGTATGGTTTATTTAAAATCAGTATGATTTATTTAAAATCAGTATGGTTTATTTAAAATCAGTATGGTTTATTTAAAATCAGTATGATTTATTTCAAATACGCCTTTGATTTTCACAATAGGCATGACAACAGTATCAATCAATTGCAAATAGAATAGAATAGAATAATCATTCAAATCTATTTAGTCCATCAGTAGGTATTGGAAAATAATGGATACGCATTTTTTGTTTTTGTAAATCAATGAACATTGACAAAGATAAAATGCATCAAAACTTTCGCAAAAATTTATACCTAGGCGTGACGTATTGAGAATTTTTTCTTCGTTAATTTTTGTATATGTTGCAAGAAAAACCCGGGTCAAACATGTGTTGATAATCTAACTGACGGCCATTTTTTTTGTCGTTTACCCTATTATGCTAACGTCGGTTTGCAGACTACCCGGCTGCAGTTGATTAATAACATGTTTTTCTTATTCTTATTCTTTATTGCAACAAATATACATATTACTTGCAATAATATAGCTTATGTACAAAGGCTAATGTAATGTCACATGGAGCGGCTGTCTCACTTCCAAAACCAGGGGGTTGTGGAAGTGAGACAGTCAGTCAGTGATCTTTGACAGTTGCGACGTGTAGTTGGTCACTACCAACTACACGTCGCCGTCGCAACTGTCAAAGATCTACGAACAACCACAACAAGAAAAAAACTGAATAAAATGCAACTTAACACGCTTAAGAGATTTCGGTGAAAATTAGCATTTTAGTGGTAGATAGTCATAGTTATTGCGACTAAAAATAACAGTCACTCGGGTCGATCTTTGGTTTAAGCCTTGCTTGTCTAGGTTGGTCTGTGGATGGGTGACCACCCTTACATACCGAGTTTCCTCCGTGCCTCGGAAAGCACGTTAAGCTGTTGGTCCTGGCTGTCATTTGTCAAGTAGATCTTTGACAGTCGTTACAGGTAGTCAGTGCCCCAAAAAGTCGGACAACCAGTGTTACCAAAGGGTATCCGTATTACTCAGTACTAACTGGGTTGTAGAGGTCTGATAGGCGGTCGCTCCATGTAAAATACTGGTATTCAGCTGCATCCGGTTAGACTGGAAGCTGACCCCGACATAGTTGGCAAAGGCTAGGCAGATGATGATGATTCAAGGTTTTTAAATTTCACTTCTGTCAAGTCCAAACTTCGGAGTAAGAAAAAGTACCTTTATGTACATACTTACTATATCTCATCAAATACCGCTGCCATCCATATTACGAGCCGATTTAATATCTGGCCCGTATCCCCGGTGCCACCGTTACGGTACACGTTGACCAAATCTACACCAACCCCTTTGAACGAAGGACCGCAATTTGCATTGTTTCAGCGTTTTGGCGCCAATTATGTGGTGTTGACATTAGGATGGGAAATCATCAAATGACCCCCCCCACTCTGGGCGGAGCGGGAGGGAGTGTCAGACTCTTACTGACTAAAAACCATCCATGTTCCTTCCTCGCCTTTTACGTTCCGGGGCCGCGGTATCTCTTTCGAACAGGCCCGCAACCCCGGCAGGCTTCGGCCCTTGCGGGCCCCTCTCTTTTTGCTGACATCTCTTTGAGGCGCGCGTGGAACACGACCTTAGATTACTTTTTTCTACTATTTTGAAGTCTGGATTTATAACCGAGATTAATCACAGTTACCTACTACTCATGCACAATGGTCTATTTTATGGACTAAATGCGGAAACCAAAACCCCATGATACATGGTGATTACTTATTTGTTTCATGAAAAAAAAAAATGACGTGACGTGACACTCGGGGACTGCCGCGGTAAAGCTATTGCATTTGTTTTTTACGGGGGGTGTGAGGTTTTTTCGTTACGAAATTTATGGATTCCACGCTCGAGGCCCGCGATAGAAGCTATGCAATAGCTTAAAAATATATCTTAATATATATAAATCTCGTGTCACAATGTTTGTCCTCAATGGACTCCTAAACCACTTAACCGATTATAATAAAATTCGCACACCATGTGCAGTTCGATCCAACTTGAGAGATAGGATAGTTTAAATCTCAGTTTATGAGACGCAGACGAAGTTGTGCTGGTCAGCTAGTATATTATAGATTTATATTAGTGTAATATGTCTTACTTGGTTGGTGTATGTATGTATTTATTTACTGTATGTAAATGGTACACTGCAGTATTGTCTCTCTTTCCCCTTTAAATCCATCCAAAGGTTGTATTTAAAGGAAGACACGGTGGAAATCTGCCCTGCGTGGGCAGAGCACCGCCGTGTCCTCGTAGCGGCGATCGGCGGCGGCGCCCTCTCGCGTCTGGCCTTGGCTCAATCCATGGTCCGGAGCGAGACGGAATGGGAAGCCATCACCTCCTTCTGCGAAGCAGTCATGCTAGCGAAGGAAGTGGCGGAACGCGAGAGGGAGAGAGCCGCACCGGGCGTCGAGGGCCACGTGGTGGCTGTGGACGGTTAGCTATGTGCTAGCTAGCCGTCCGTCCGTCTAATGACGACAGGCCGTGTCGACGGCGCGTTCGTGTTCCACGCGCGCCTCAAAAAGATGTCAGCACATTGAAGGGGCCAGTAAGGACCGAAGCTTGCCGGGGTTGCGGGCCTATTTGAAATACCGCGGCGCCGGAACATAAACGGCGAGGAACATGAATGGGTTTTAGTCAGTAAAAGTCTGACACTCCCTCCCACTCCGGACAGAGTGGGAGAAGTTATTTGAAGATTTCCCATTCTAAAAATTGTGTCACCCCTTGTAAAATGTTAAAAAATATTGTATCTATAATTTTCATGGTGTACATAATAAAGAGTTTTCTATTCTATTACCTACTACTATGTCGCAATCGCGTGCATCTTTGCCTAACACTTCAGGAAAACAAGCGTGATGTTACGTGAACTGAAACATACTGATTAAATATGTTTTCAACAAGATACAAGAAGTTAGCCTCAAGTGCTGAGTGCAGCATGTTGTGTACGGTGCAAGAGTTATTAAATATTAAACCTGTTACTCACAAACGAGGTTTAATTTTGTACAAAGAAAATAAATTGTAAACGTTGCAACAAGTTGACGACACCATATTAGTTTACTTTACTAAACTATCTGAAGTGTGGGTTTTCTTTTTAGGGCTCCGTACCTCAAAAGGTAAAAAAAGGAACCCTTAGTCCTTGGCCGCCTGTCTGTCCGTCTGTCGATTTACTCAAGAACGAGTGGACTTTGCAGGTTGAAAACCATATTGTATACTAAGGGCTACAGTCCGTATTTGGTGTATAAAAATCAAGGTCCTGAATCAAAACAATGAAAAAATTTGGCAAATTTAGATTTTCCCTAAAACATAAAGTATAAAAGTATCAAAATTCCCCTTAATTTTCAGCGCTTTTTATTTTTCGGTATATTTCCTTTACTTGTGCTGGAAGACTTTGCTTTGAACCAAAATTGACAATTCTAGGTCAACCCTATAGGTTTTAAGTCGAAAACCTATAATTTCGTGATTCTAGGTCAACGATAACTACCATATGATAGAACCGAATGCGATGCGCATGGTGGTGGTATGCGTGAAGTAATATCTTACAGCACATGTAAAGGGAAAAATCTGAAAACCGTAAATATGTAGTTCAGAAAAAAAAACTGTATTTCACAAAGTTATTATTTGCGGTTGGTGCAATAGCCGTTTCATCGGATCGAACAGCAAAGTTAAGTTTGTCCTTCAAAAAGTTTTTACGGAACCCTTGGTGCGCGAGTTTTTTTTATATTTTGTGTATCAAAAGGACCAAAAGAGGATCATTTCAAAGGTCACAGAGATATCTGAATATGCAAAGAAGCACAATATTGGATCCCAACAGTCTCTTAGTAAAGGTAGAGAAACTCGAATGACCTTTAGCAGTTTAGGCTTATGTAAACAATATTATGGGTACAAATGCCACGTTTCAGGGCAATAATATACGTGGATTATGGAGGTTACACAAGTGCAATATACAGAGTGGAGAAGACAATACGACAATAAATGAAATCACGCGTAATACTAGTACATAGGAATAATTCTACACGACGACGAACCCTGAAATCGCGAAAAAAAAAATCAGCTGTTCCCTACATTTTGACGAGTTATGCGAACACAAATGTAGGGAACAGCTGATTTTTTTTTTCGCGATTTCAGGGTTCGTCGTCGTGTAGAATTATTCCTATGTACTAGTATTACGCGTGATTTCATTTATTGTCGTATTGTCTTCTCCACTCTGTATAAATGAATATGGATTGGCACGTCTATCTTGACCCTAATCGATAGTAAAGCCGCCATTTAGTATTTTTAATCCAATTTCCGCAATCAATATAACAAAACTTTATTGTGTGGTTTGTGCCTTAACTGTAGTCAGTGTTTTACAAATTTATAATTACCAAAAAGACAAGTTTTTCAATTTTTTGTTTACCAACAGCCCTTCTGGCATTTACTTTTTAATTAAAGCGTCATTACATAAATGCAGCATTTTATGACGCAAAAAACATGTGCCAAACTTTGCAAAAGTAACTACAATTTTTCATAAAGGTGACTGAAAACTTCTTGTCCCTTAAAATCGCAACAGTCAGTGTTTGTCAAAGTGTACAGCAAATTAATAAATATCATTATCAGCCAACTTTGTACTCGACAAATACAAAGTTGGACAAGTACCAAAATGTGACAAAAGTTTGAATTTTAGAAGAAAATTAATCTGAAACTCTGTCTGAAGTCGGTGAGCAATACAATAATATTAAATCGATTACTCGTTGTAATTATAGTACTCTGCTTGTTATTTATAAAGAAGTTACTGTTAAAACAGTAAAGAAAGATTTTGGCTTATTGTTCCTGTTCCTTAACCTTTGATGTTGGTTTTCAGTAAGCAGAATATCGTCAGTCAGTTTTGAACTTCTACTATGTCGTCTTGATGGATTCCACAGCGATGAATTTTTGTAATTTTAATTTTTTTGTTTTGCTCAGGGAAACCCCATCAGCTTAGTCTCGGAAATTTTCAATTTTTTTGATGGCCTCGAAATGTAGTTGCATACTAGAGAGACTGCAGAGTTCATGTCACAAAGCACCAAACACAATGCCCACAGTATTCCCAAAAACAAATTCTCGCAACCCCCCCCCCCTCCGTCCCTCACGTCACTAATCGCTCACACTCCTGAGCCCTTGACTTCCCTCTCGCTCACTCACACACAGAACGAGCGAGGGAGCCCTCGAGTAGACCCGACCCCCGAACGTCTTATTTGGGTCAAGTTCAACCACCATCTGGTCCGTTTAGTACTAACTTTGACAATAAATATCGACTTCTTAAGAATTATTATGAAGACAAAAGTGTTATGGGCATGCTGTTTCGATAGTGTTACCTTAAGATTTTATCTAAGTTTACTTACTTACTTAAGAAAACTTTGAAACAGACTAGAATGTTTTCATCTTTTAATGTTGTTTTTTATTAAAAATCACAATAAAATACTCGTTTCTCCTTACTTCTCGGAGAACATAGAAGTCATTTTTATTATCAACAAACACCTACATATGTAATGACAATCTTTGGGAGTATTTACGTATGAAGGCCACCTCCTGTTGTCTCAATTTAACAGCGTCATTGGACGAACACCCAGTTTTTTGTTACACATTCTAAGAAGTAGCACCTGGGGCCTAATTCTGCTATTTTAATAAATTCGTCACTCCAACACGATTCCATTCTCATCCCATTGTCATTTTGCTTAAAGTTCGTAATCTGCTAAATTCACAATGGTCGGTCGATGGTCTCGTAATAAAATTGTGTTTTAATGGCATTTTCGTATTATAAAACCATTAGTACAAATGGTTTTCGATATCTACTACTAAATGCGAACATTTATTCATGCCAGATTTCATGTACGAGATTAATATTCTATGACATTTCTTTCAATGGAGTGTCAGTGGTTGTTAATTGAGAAGTCATAATGACGCCATTATATTAGTGGATTACCAAACTTGTCAAAAATTGTCAGAACTTGATCATTGTGACTTCAATGATCGCCTATTCTGACACTATCGTAATAGCAGAATCGAGGCCTTGATTGTGTTAGAGCTACGGGCGTACCAAAACGGCTCAGCTCAGCTAAAAGCATTTTAGTTTCCCCGAAAAACTGTTGACACAGTCGAAAGCTTCCCATCCATTTGTCGCTGAAGACATATCCCTGTAATTCCCTGTGTCCCAACGTCCACCTACCAATCACCAGAGTACCTCCATGAAAAATAACCGGTTCTCAGTTAATGTCGGCCATTCACTTGTTTTTTTGGTCCCCGCAAAAAGCAATAAAAGTTTGTTCGAGCAGAAATCTCAATTTGCCAAAGTTTAAAGACGCCCTCAGTTTATCATCTCTCTAACATTATAATTGGTTTATCGTGAGTTGTGATTCTAAGATAAAATTAACTTTTTTTGGGAGGTAAACCTCGATGTCTTACGAATTCTTAAAAGCTTTTGAAAAGCAATTTCACAAATTTAAGCCGGATTTAAAAAAAAATAGTGTAATATGAAAAACAGCCACTCACCACGACTTCTTTTGTAACAAACTGTTTTTTTTAAGATAAAACACGTAGCAGGTAAATAATAACATTAATGCAAATTCTTAATACAAACAGACAGTTTTAAAATATAAACTTCATAATAATACTTATGATTCAAATAATATTGTGGAAAATCCTATAAATTGTCCAGTGTGTGTGTCCTACCAGTTTTTCTCTTTAACATTACGTCACGAAAAACAAAAGCGTGTTGTAGTTTCTGTAAACAAATCACATGGGCGTTGCACAGACCAGACTAACACTAAAATATTATGAAAATAAAACGTTAAAAAATGCCTTACCAACCGCGTTTTACACTACAAGTACAGTCAATAGCAAAAATGTATGTCCATATTCATCGTGTGGTAATATATCAGAGTTCCCGGCACCTGTATTGTTTGCGATACCGCTCGTAAATTTGTTTTATTGCTTTCGATATCAATTTTCGATGCAAACTGTACCTACTTTTTGTGGCTTCAATTGGCAGTCAATTGTTCGATATTTTCATTTGCGAGTATTTTTCAGCTCTTGTTTACCGATTTATTGAAAGGGTTAGCCATTTTAAGCAAAAGTTTAATTAAAATTAGCCCTAGTAAACATTTCTGGGTTTATTTATTAAAGCCGCTTAAAGTGGTGTAATGTTGGTTATCAACGTCTGCATCACTATATTTTCAACAAGACGAGGAATGATTTCTGCAACTTGCTCCAGGAGAACTCTTACCTCCGGGGCTGCGGAACTGTTCGAAAGAGATACCGCGGCCCCGGAACGTAAAGGGCGAGGAAGGAACATGTATGGGTTTCAGTCAGTAAAAGTTTGACTCTCCCTCCCGCTCCGCCCAGAGTGGGAGAAGTCATTTGATGATTTTCCAACCGAAACAAAAGAAAAAGAAAAAAAGGTGAAGTTTCACCAGGAGCAAGTTATCACTAAAATGTAGTTCTCTATTGGTTTTCTGTGCATAGTGGTCTGCAATCTAATCCATATTTAAAATAAACAGCGGCTAATGGCCCCATTGCAGGGCCACCCCCATTACTTCTTCTTACCATGTCCGATGGTAAACACATAATTTATCTTTTGTTTTGCTGAAAATACAGAATGCGAAAATCTAAGTAGGCACATTTTAGGTAACTAAAGACACTTAGTAAAAGATACAGGTTTACACATCATTTTAATTCAATTCGATCAAACTATCATTAGCACCATCATAATTGCCAATGTGCACATATTGGCTAACTACGAGTTTGCTACGTGCGGTAGTTAGTTACCGACCGTTTAGCTGGTATAGTTATCATGTTTCCACGCCAATAGCATTCCCGTATCTCCTAGCTCACTACACTTACTGTAAACAAAGATACTGAAATTATACCCCGTATCTCGATGTTATTCGTGAGTACATACAGAATTGATTGAATACATGCAGTAATGAATAAACAAAATGCTATTATTTCAGGTAACAATGGCACATAAAAGACATATTACTTTTTTTTTTTAATGATAAAAAAATCTGAAAAATAATTTTAGCTTCTGAAGTCGGTGACCTTTGTTTGATTGATTGATTTTTTTGTCACCGACTTCAGAACATAAATTATTTTTCAAATTTTTTGTTTTTTTTTTAAGTCGGTTTAATTTTTTGCAAAAATGTTTTCATTTTTCACCTTAGCGGTTCACCTGTGCTTGGTACACATGAGAAGTGCATACCATTACAATTACAACAAGCCCAAATACGACTAGGATACATTGTCTCATTATGGAGTTCCGTGACCCTTGGTTTCATCATCAGATCTGATGGTAGAATGATTCTTATCAAACGCAAATGCTTCACTTGTTGTAGAAAATACCAAAATCGCTGTACGTTATCCTTTAAAATTTAAAGATTTCACCAAGATTCCATCATCAGATCCCGACTTGGTGACCATTTGGAAAGTATCCCTTTCCAACAAAAAAAAATGTTTTTTTTTTCAAATCGGCTGGAAAGCGACGGAGTTATGCGCGAACAAACATAGAAAAAAATAGAAACATCCAAATTGAGAACCTCCTCCTTTTTTAGAAGTTGGTTAAATAAAACACATTGTAACCATTTCGTACCAAATTATTACTACTTACACTTATTTTCCATGTGTCATCAACTCGTCAATTAGCTATTAGATGTCCTACTTGATTCCAGTAGGGAAGCGTATTCGCATAAAACTTTGTGAAAACGAGTCTTCAACTTTTGTGGCCGACCATACATACATTTTTCGAATCCCGAATAGGTTTATTGGTAGAGAATGCCTAGTGGCATTAAGTCCGTCTATATACCACTCTTGTGCATGAAATTACTCCTGAATGTACTGTATAAGTTTTGTCGATTATGTCGAATAGTTAAATACTGATATTGGATAATATATTCCATCATCGAAGCGAATTCCGAGTTCGCAGAACAGTCGAGAGCCTTCGATCACAAATTCAATTCTATTGTTATCAAAACTATCGGATGTTTTGAGACATTATTCAGTTGTTATTAGATATAATTATATATGGTAATGTAATCATTTAAGTTGATATCTATCCTAATATCAACTTTGCTGTTAAAGGAAAATAGATCAATATCAGGTATTTTTGTGAACTGAACAGCTTCTTAATGTACTGATTCTGTTGTTTTGTTCTGTTTTGATTTTTGATGTTGTTTGCTTCTTATTGTTGTTTGTGTTCTGTTCTATCTGACTGAAAGTCAAAAATGTTTTTATAGTAATTACCGTTGGTCTTCAAACTAACTACAACTTAAAATCATAATTAAATAAAACACGGTTTGTTTTAAAAAACAAAAGCTAAACATTAGTAACATCACATGAGACAGATATTCTTTCAAATTTATAAATGAGTGCGGTACGTACACGGTACGCGGTAAGGATTGCAATCCCGCAGAGTGGCATCCCGCAGCTCTGTGGGACTTTTATGCGGATTTAAAAGTTAAACATATTTTATTTTGACGTGAGTTCTTACCGCGTCTGTGATTAACTATGTAGTTAGTGTGAAACGTCATTTATATTACCTGTATTAGAATAATATTATGATGTTTTTTTTTACAAAAGTTATTATGCCTTTTGTTGAACTTGGTCATAATCAAGCAGTAGGTAATTAAGTATCGGTAAAAAACAAGTACATTTATTTGAGGTTTTGACAAACATAGAAGTATTTTCTTAATATATTAAAAACTTCACGTGCGGACAACGGGTAGATTAGGCGTTGCGTCTAGAAAAAAAAAACGTTTTGACGTTTTGAACAAAAGTTCAGAAAGAAAGAACTTTAAAAAAAAATATCTTCAGCGGGTTGCATGGTGAAAGTTTATATAACAGTTTGACACACAACCTGTTTCATAGTAACACATATTTACTGAAAAAAGAAACAAACGATTCCTTTATCATTTTTACACACGCTCTACGGATCCCGCGGAATCCCGCCAGCTTTACCCCACAAGGATGGCAACACAAATGAACATCCAATAACATGCCCCGTATGAAATTAATCAAGGCATACATAATAACATGAATTGTATCGAGGATTAGGTCGGATTTCTGTACCGGAGACATGTTAGCAGTGGCCCCAACACAATGCTGTAATGAGCCTAAGCCGATTTGGTGAGATTGCGGCAAGAAATTCTCGTATAATTGTGTTGTAGAAATGTTAATATTATTGGAAGATACTGTTTGATCGCAGTTTCAATTAAAGCGTAACGTTTATAAATTAGATCGATGTAATGATGATTGTATTGAATATGATGTGTTTTCTTACTTGTTGATTAATAAGATTTCGAACAATGTCATCAGAAGAAGATCGACCTGAGTGGCTGTTATTTAACCATGGGAGTTAAAGAACTCAGGTCGATCTTTAGATTAAGCCGGGCTTGCCTAGGTTGGTCTGTGGATGGGTGACCACCAATTACATAACGGGTTTCCTCTGTACCTCGGAAAGCACGTTAAGCTGTTGGTTCCAGGTGTAATTTGCAGATCTTTGACAGTCGTTACAGGTGGCCCAAAAAGTCTGACAACCAGACTTACCAAGGGGTATCATATTACCCAGTACTAACTGGGTTGTGGCGGTCAGATAGGCAGTCGCTTCATGTAAAATACTTGTATTCAGCTGCATCCGGTTAGACTGGAAGTCGACCCCTACATAATTGGGAAAAGGCTAGGCAGGTGATAATGAACAATATCATCACAATGCTATGAAAAAAATGAAATGAAACAAATGTAAGTAATGAATTTCAATTGAATGATGTGATGATGAATGATAAATGAATTAATTAATTAATGACCGATAATGTGAATGTTTGTGTGAAAATTATTTATTTATTACAAATAAATATTTTTTCTAATCAAATAAGTAATGAAATTGAAAACCCAAAATGAAACCGATAAAAACGGAAAATCTTTAGGTATCACTAAAAATCAGTTTTCAGCTACCTACATTGTTGAATTCCAATGAATGTCTTCATTGATGTCTGATGACAGATTAATCAATTAATCCTTTCAATATAAACGTATATAATTGATGAGTTAACGAAGTCAGTATTAATTAACACTAATAAGATTTAATTCCACTCATCAGCTGTCATGATACATTCAAAGCCAATTAAAATTCCCTTTGTGAGGACATGGTGAAAATAAGTACCTGTAGGAATTATTTATTTATTTATGTACACACAAAATACTCAAAAGAACAGTAGGTATATTAACATAGAAGAGCATAAAGGTACTGCTTATTTCAATTTTTTTTTCGGCAAAACTGCGAGAGGTAAGTTGGATAAGAAATGGAGACACAGTGTGTAGAAAAGTCAAACAAATTATTACTTAATATGTTTAATTATAAACAATGGTTAGACCTGCTGTGTTGTATGGATCAGAATGTTGGGCCACAAAAGGGATGAATGAAAGGCAGTTACATGTCGCGGAGATGAGAATGCTAAGGGGGATGTGTGGTGTTACGCAAATGGATAAAGTAAGGAATGAGCATATTAGAGGAAGTCTGAAAGCGGCGCCGGTGAGTGAAAAGTTGTTTGGGAATCGGTTATCGTGGTATGGGCATGTGATGAGGAGGAATGAGGAAAACGTCGTGAAAAAAGTTTTGAGTTTTAAATTTAGATGTGTATTTGAGTAGAGGAAGACCAAAAAAACGATGGGTGGACTGTGTTAAGAAGGATATGGTAAGAAAGGAAGTGTCTGATGAGATGACGAAAAATAGAGGAGTATGGAAGAAGAAGACATGCTGCGCCGACCACAAACAAATTGGGATAAGGGCAAGAGAATGATGATGATGTTTAATAATAAACAAACAGGTAGTAAACAGATTCATCACGAAACCGTTATGAAGCTCGGCAGTCTGGAACAGTGCCAATATTTAGCAAGCTTATGGCTACTACTACAATGCTAGCTTGCTATTGCAATCACTGTTGTAGGCATAACTAGTGCAGGTCTTAATATAAATGATACTCTATTGGATTTCACTCGTGATCGAATCTACAGGGTGTAAACAAACTTATCACGACGCCGTCAACCAAGTATTCCGTACATCATACTAGTTATTTTATGCAAAAAATATTGTTGGGAAACGACTTTTTAACCGCACTCAAAACATTGTGCTAGTCGCTGGATTGAATAGTACGAGGGTCGTGGATGTGTTTAAAGTAAACATCCTACATATTAACAAATATTTAAATAAAACATGTGAAAAAGTTGGAATTTTGACCCCCAATATCTTCGTAACTAAAAGGTTCTTAGGTATTAATTATGGTCCCAAACAAATAAAAATCATAAAGGGTGTAAAACACCTCTTCACGAAGCTAAAAGGCACTTGTTCTCCTCATCATTGCGTTCATTATTTTGTTCTACACCATACCTGGGAACCTTTTAGTTACGGAGATATGGGGGGTCAAAGTTAGTTTTGACAAGTGTTTTTTTAAATTCAAGTTTTTTTTGTTACATTTTAACTTTGAACACCTCCACGACCCCGTACTATTCAATCCATCCATCAGCACAATGTTTTAAGTGTGCTACATTGAGTTCTACCACAAAACATGGTTTATAACCTCTCAAAAATAAGTTGTTTCCCAGCAATATTTTTTGCGTAAAGTTACTTAGTTTGATGTACAGAATACTTGGTTAACGGCTTTGTGATGAGGTTGTTTACACCCTGTATAGACGGGGGAAAAACTGCCTTTCGGCTTCGTTTAGATTCTTTTATACCCTTATGCACTCCATTTGATCACCGTAAAAGGTATGTTGTGTTTTGATATAGGTAAGGGATTCTACATACCATGACACTTTCAAGCCGACACTGGTATTATCATAACTTCTTTACTAAAACCGTTTACTTAAATAACTAAAAATAAGCCCTGAAAACAGCCAGGCATAATGTTCCAAAAATACCTGCTTAAAAATACCAGGTACATATTGCCGTTCTATTTTTGCCTCTCCAAGTACCAAGGTTCATACGCTTCTCGCTAAGTAGACATGTATGTAGAAACCTTGGGTGCGGGTAGATCAAATTAATGTTTAATTAAGAAAGGGCCCGTCTTGTTCGTGTTTTAATTACATTTAATTAAACATGTGTCGCACGGAATATTTTTAGTTGGATAACAGAGGGTGGGCAATCATTTTCGCTAGAGAGAGTTGCATTTTGAAAATTGCAATGTGAAAATAATACTGTAACAAGAGCGACATACCAAAAGATATTACGCGAAGGAAATTTGGCAAGCTTACATTGTTAGATATCGTCCAATCCGTCAAAAAACAGATTTGCATTTTGCGTTGTGTTGGTAATTTCTATTAGTACCAATAACCACGCTAACAGAACAAAAAAAGAAAGAAAAGATCCCTTCTAGAAAACTTGTGGTTTTACATTAGATTGAAGGCTACAGAAGCCGCGTAATGTAATTTTCGCTGAACCAGGGGATGATTTTTTTATTCCACTACTTCTGGTTTTCTGGTATAAAGCTAGGTTCCTAGAACTCTTAACCATTCTTTACTGTGTAGAGAATTAAAAGCCGGATTGAAAAACAGTTAATTACCAACATTCCATGAAGGTTTGAAGGCAACTACAGTACTTTCACAGTTTTTATGTCTTGTGACTGGGACTGTAGCTACATTTAATTTTCGTCTTTGTTTCGACAATTCAAAAGCGCGTGTAACTGGCCTACTTAAAATATATGATTTTCATTTTGATTTTGGTAAGAAAACCCTAGGTGGAAGTTTTCTTACAACACTTAACGTCACAACAAATTAAAAAATGAATTTTTTTATTTAAAAAAAACTCATTTCATTCAACTACATAGATTGACATCTCTTTGAGGCGCGCGTGGAACACGAGAGCACCGTCGCTAGCCCATAGCTCACCGTCCACATGCCCGCGCCTACGGTAGCCGGAGGGCACCACGTGGCCCCCGACACCCGGTGCGTCTCCTGCGGCGGCTGGGGCGAGAGGTTCTCTCCCTCTCGTGTTCCACCACCTCATTCACTAGCATGACTGCTTCGCAGAAGGAGGTGATGGCTTACCATTCCGTCTCACTCTGAACCATGGACTGAACCAGGGCCAGGCGCGAGAGGTCGCCGCCGCCAATATTATTTATTTATTTATTTAAACACGAGCGACATAGGTGGACTTAATGCCACAAGGCATTCTCTACCAGTCAACCAATCAATGAACCAACCAAAACCAATATCAATGTCGCTTCTCTTCCAACTGGTCGTAAGCTTTTTACATACTTCAAGCTCGCTTCTAAAAAGCTTGGGTGAAAGCGGGTCTCCTTGCTTTACGCCTTTTTTACGGAGAATGATGGTCTAACCGTTTGTGATCTAATTGAAGCAGTTTAAGTAAACGTTGTGAAGCAGGTTGACGTAGGTGGGATATACCTCTTGGTTGTTCACAGCGTTAAATATGGCAGTGTTAGTCAAACTATCAAAAGATTTTGAACCATAGTAAGCTGTTTTAAGTTTCATAGAATTGCTTCCCCAAACAAAAATTTCCATTTACACTTCAAAAGATCAATCAACAAAATAACATCATCGCTCAAACGAAAAAAGGTAATAACAAAATGATATTGTCGTTTAAAGAGTCCGTCCGATGTGATCGCCGCTCGCTATGAAACACGTTGGCAGGAAATGAAACGCGCGCCACCGCGCTACCATCATACATTTTGCTTTTACACCAGGAATTTCATATTTTTTTAGGGCATTTTTATAAGTAGGCTGTCCGATTTATTTGTTTTGCGAACCATTTTTTTTACTTCTCGTTGCACAAGTAAATAACTAAAAAACAGTGGGGGTAATAACAGGAATAATTTCTCGAAAAATTGTAGGATTCTTACTGATCCTATTTGTTCTCAAACTACATTGGTAAGAGAAAAGAGGACGAAGTGGCATTCTTCTAGCGATAACTATGTTACAAAAGTAGAAGAAGTTTGTCATTGACATAAGCTACCGATAACTTATGTCTTACGTCACTCCTATTAGGAGTCGTTTCAGAAATACGAAAGTTATTGAACTTCACTTGCTCAGGTTCTGCCTTATTTAAGACGACATCATTGTCTTTATTTCACTTCAAATTAATCAAACAGAATTAACAACACAATTTGAAAATAAACAACTTTTCCGACCGTTTCATAACATTATTCTTTATGTAGACATTTGACAGAGGTTATTGACAGCGGTGAACTTGACAAAGGGACGACGGGTCACTTCTTGAAGGAACAAGTAATAATTACATTTGTAAGAGAGTGATTTTGAAACGAAAATTATGTTTTATGCCATTACGACGCCTTAAAAATGATGGCAGTGGTAACATCTGTTTGGAATCTTCTTTATGCGAAATGTTTTTTATAATTGACTGTATTATGATGGTAACGTTTTCACAAGGTATCCTTTTGTGAAAGTCTTGTATACCGTTTTTTGATTGTTTATTTCCTGAATACGAAGAAAAAATCTGCTCTCCTCTTTCTGTAATATTCAATAGTTTTATTGTTGTCTTGTTGACAATACTGTTGCAGCTGTTTATGCTAAAACTTTTAAATAAGTGTAGTGACAGGAGTTAGGTAATGATGGAAGGATTTGGAACGCAAAAACTAGCTGACCACAATCTTTCAGAAAACATGAACTTCACAGTAGACTAGCATTTGCCCACGACTTCAAGGTAAAAAATTAAGATAAAGATGTGTATGACATGATACATAGAAATAATGCACATGTGGATGGAGAACGAGTTAAGAAGATTGCTGGTTCAACATTTTTTTTTATTCCCATCTCAACAAGAATGATGTAACCAAGATTTTGTAACAATATTTTGATTTAAAAGAGACATAGACATCTACGCTAGGGAATGGGCAACTACAGTACTTTCACAGTTTTTATTGTCTTGTGACTGGGACTGTAGCTACTTTAAATGTTCATTTTTGTTTCGACAACTCAAGAGTGCCTGTAACTGGCCTACTTGAAATAAATGCTTCGATTTTGATTTTTGATTGACTTAATTGGGAATTAAAAATTAAGAATCAATTTAATTGCATTAGCTAAATTACGTTATCCAAATTGCATTACTCACTAGTGGTCGGAAATTAAAAAAAATATAATCTAACGCGGGTCATCTTTCGTGAGTAAAACGTCACCCAAATTCGTAATATATAATCTCAATGTATCTCAGTTTGTACACAGAGCACACAACTACAAAGGGGTACAATCCTCTACAAGTCCCCTTGGGTAGAATGAGCTAGATCGCCAGCGGCAATGCTCTTTGACTATCTTCCTTTTGAAGTGTGACATACTTAGTTTCTTTTTGCTGTTGTTTTGAGGCCAAATAAGATATTATGTATGCTACATGATTTTTTTCTTTCTTATTTTTTGTACGTAATAGAATAGAGCAGAGAGCAGAATAGGCATTCTGTCTCATTGCTGCACAAAAGCATTCCGCATATATTATTGTTTTTTTTTTTCAAACAATTATGCTACGAACGAATCGTAAAGTTATTAAGGGCACTGTGACAAACCCCACCTAATTTAAAAATTCAAAATCAAGCGTCCTGATATTTGAAATACTTACTCTTAAAATATTTTAATTTCACAGTTTAAAAGTAGCGGTATTTCATTACTGAAGCTTAGTGAAAAGTAAATTGAAAAAGAAAACTTTATCTTTAAACTTGGCCGAACGTCTAATTGCCTCGGCCCCAGCCCGTCATTGCTTTGATCAAAACGTGCTGATTGACATCTGTCACTTTTGCCGCGTTTTTATTTGCGTTTCTTACATATTACTATCAACATGTTAATGCTTTATTCGTTTAAAAACTGTCCTATGGTCTGGATTAAAAATAACACCGCAATAATATTTTTCAAATTTCTACAGCATGTATACCATTAGTCCTATCCTGTCAATGTCATTCATGGGCCAATAGAGCCGTGTAGCACTGTAATTATACATCAAAACAAGAAAAGAAAAGCCGTCATTAGGAAAAACGATTACATGATAAAAAAAAAGAATAATAAAGAGGACCCATGCAAAAACAATTATGATTTTTGTCGAGCCTCACAAAGATATAATGCTTAGCTCAGCACAACGGTTCCGTTACGTCAAAGATAAACATTATTTTTCCGAGAATATATTTACAGAGAGCAAATATTACCAAACTAACTTGATGGTGCTTAGTGCTCTCTCCTTGGGAGCGATTTTGTTTTAAAATAGCCAGTTATCATATTATTTTTAACATCTTAGGACGCTCTCGCTTGGCAGCTGGATTAAGGGCTTGATTCAGAAAGCAGTACTTCTGGACACAGCATGTATTGTAATAGGAGGTTCCTTTCTCAAGACTTTTGACCACCAGCAGCTCGGACCCTGTTCCCAGCGCTGGTAGGCTACTATTCGCATTATTTATTGACTCCAAACTCAAGGTTTGCCAACGTGCTATGGAGCGCAGTATCTTAGGTGTCAAATTAACGGATCGTATTCGTAACAGTATACTGCGCTCCAAAACGCGAATCGTTGACGTGGCTCAGAAGACTACCCAACTTAAATGGGACTGGGCAGGACATGTCTGTCGCATGCCAAACGGACTGTGGGCCCGTGAGGCTCAAGAATGGTGCCCTGAAACAGTGGCATGGGGTCGCGGCTGACCACGAAGGGGAAAGCAGGACGAACTGTCTGCCTTGAGAATTAGAAAGAAATAGCACAGAATCGTGATCGTTGGAAGAAATGGACGGAGGGCTTAGCCCAGAAGCGGGAAAATACAGGCTAGATATAATAATAATTATTATTTATAGGAATACTTAAAAATGTTGTAATTATATGTTAGACAGTACTAAAGGAATGATATTTTACAATTAAGTAATGGCACATACAAACCTGTACGATTATAATCATACTAGCTGTTGCCCGCGACTTCGTCCGCGTGAATCACCCTTTTCACCTAGGTATAAAAATAGACTTTGACTTATTCTCCGACCTACCAAATATACACAAATATTTCAATATAATCGGTCAAGCCGTTTCGCCGGACTTCCATAACAAACAACGTGACACGAGATTTTGATATATTAGATAGCTTTGTCCTCGGCTTCGCACGCGTTGAATATGGCATAATTTTAATTCGAAAATTAGAGACTTTCACTGCGCAAAACAATGAGTAAGTACAATTCAAGATCCAGTAGAATTTTAAAGACAAACATATCCAGACGTTGCTCATAAATGAGTAGATTTCAAAGCAGACCAGAGGAACTTTGCAGAAATACTATGTAAACCTAATATTATTGTTTTGGATGGAAGTACTGTATCCGGAAAATTACATAACGATGTGATACGTAGCTATAAGGACAAAAAAAATAACTTATTCCTAGCTTCCTTGATTTTAGCAAAAAAATATTTTATGTAGGTACAGATTTTTCCAAATACCATCAAAACCCATGATAGGAAAACCAAAAAATTTTCCTGTGCGCCATCTTTATTTTCATTTTGACCTCACTTTCGTTATTGGTGTTATGTTTACTCAACACTAAGAGTCTACAGAATAAACGTCTAAGTAATAAGTAATAATAGTCTAATAAGTTCACAAAATACAAACAAAAACTTCACATTACAATTACTAAATTATGTCAACTTGGTATAAGGCCGTAAACATCACATCAAATGTCAATGTCATTTAGGGATGAGATCGGTAAATAAAAATCTTCAGTAACAACATCGATTTCGTGGCAATTTGTAACATCAAATCGATTTGGTGTACCGCTTTTACTTAATTGTTAATGTTATTCAACAAAATCAAAAGACATTTAATACGAATAATTCGTTTAATGTTTTTAAAGCAAATGTTCCAGGTATTTAAATTAAAAAAAACGGTTGGAGTGATAGGTTACTCGATTTATCAAAATAGTTTCTATAACATTTTACATCTCTATGACCGGTTGTGTAAACGTCATGTAAAGGGAGTAAAACAATATTCATATTTCTATACTCTTTAAATAAAATTTCCTGGTTAAAAATCAAAACCCAGACGCGTGAAGTCGTAAAAAAAATGTAAATTTACTATAAAATTTTAATCTTGATGCATGAGACTTTTTGGTACCACTTTTGCCCATTACCTTTTAATTATTTCAAAAGTTCTGCTGCATCGTCAACTATGATAATAATTTAAATTTTAGCAACCATATTCATACTGTTGTTATATTGCAGGTAATTGCAACGCAAAGTGGCTAGTTCCGCGGGACATTGTCGAGAAGAGAGCCAGCGGAACTGATAGATGAGAACTGAACACACGGTCGCGCGCACACAATATGGCGTCTTTCAAAGGTAAGCTAATCTTGTCTTCTTTAGGGTACCGTACGTCAAAAGGTAAATAAGGAACCCTTATGAGATCACTTTCTTGTTTTCTTAGAGTCTACCTCTTGGATGCCCTAAGTCAGCCAGAATGGTATGGTTTCTACCTACTTACTAAAATACCAATTTTGTAGTTTTTGACTACCGCCATAGGAAAAAGGCATGAAGCACTACGCTGTTTCTTCTAGCTACATGAAAGCATGAGGTATACGATATATTGTATACACGCGTTGTAAATACATTTTAGAAGGATGGTCGCCTTACTCTAAATAATAATAATTATGTAGTAGGTGGGTATGTAAGCCGTTGTAATTACATTCTATGTGACAAGGGACATAATTGTTTATGACGCTAGAAGGATACTAAAAACGCTTTTAAGTTTTTTTTCACTCGTGGTGTAGGACTTACACGTGTATTGAATTAGAGTATCGTGTAGAGAATTTCTTACGCGAAGACCGAGTAGAATTGTATTACAAAATGTGTTGTTGTCACGCTACTGGAATATTTAAGGTAACTGAATGTGCAATACACGTGCAAGATCTTAACGAAATTTCAAGCGGTATCACTCGGCAGTCTGGAACGGTTCCAGACTGCCGAGTGATACCGCTTGAAATTTCGTTAAGATCCAAGCCATAAGAATGCTAAATAGCAATCACTGTTGTAGGCACAGCTAGTGCAGATCTTAACATAAAAGATATTCTATTGGACTTCGCTCGTGATCGAATCTACTATAAGCAAACTTATCACGAAGCCGTCAACCAAGCATTCCGTACATCACACTAAGTTATTTTACGTAAAAATGATTGCTGGGAAACGACTTTTTTTGTTTGGGTGATAAATCACGTTTTGCGGTAAAACTCAATGTACACCACTCAACACGTTGTGCTGGTGGATGGGCTGAATAGTACGGGGGCCGTGGAGGTGTTTAAAACCTAACATTAAAATCAAAATCAATCAAAATCAAAATCAAAGCATTTATTTCAAGTAGGACAATAACAGGCACTTTTGAATTGTCGAAACAAAGATGAACATTTAAAGTAGGTAGCTACAGTCCCAGTCACTAGACATAAAAACTGTGAAAGTACTGTAGTTGCCCATTCCCTAGCGTAGATCTCTATGGAGAAGAACGGGCAAGAAACTCCATGGACACTCTTTTAAATCAAAATATTGTTACAAAATCTTGGTTACATCATTCATGTTGAGATGGTAGATTATGTGAGAACAATGTAGCAAGATGTGCACGTTAAAAGTGTCCATAGTAAAAACAAAATAATTCATTCAAATAAGCCATGGCAACTAAGAGATGACCAGTCACAACTGACAGCACCCGTTCACGAACATGACGCATGGATCAGCACCATTCAGCTCAACCACTTTGAAGGGAGCTAAATGATCCGACACACGCGCCACCATCAGCAAGACATTTGAGTGAGCATGACATACTCTCAACCGCCAGGGCACATTCAAGTCAAAAACTAAAGTAGGTTTCCAGTGAATGATAGCTTTCTAGTACATAGTACTCGCACAATATGGGCTATGCGATTATATAATACTAACATTGAATCTATACAATGCAAAGATAGTTGTACAATCTTCAGCAGCTCCAACAATACCATTTAATGCTATCAAGTTTTGCGCCCCTGTCCTTGTGGAGCAGGACCAGCATTGAGCCAAGCATTTTTATCAGCGATATAATCGCTCAACTTGTAATATGCTTGTTTACATAATGTGCGTTTAATACATGTTTTAAATTTCGTCTCATTCAGTTCAAGAATACTTTGTGGAATTTTATTATAGCATCTCAAACAGTACCCCATGAAAGATGAGTCTACTTTAGCGAGTCTAAAGCCTGGCTGAACTAATTGGTCCCTATTTCTAGTACTGTAATTGTGTCTGTCGCCTCTTTTACCGAAAAGATGCAGACTTTTTCTGACGTACATTATGTTTTCGTAGATGTATTGGCAATGAACCGTCATGATGCCAATATCCTAAAATAGTTCCCTTAGAGAATCGCGCCTACGAAGATTGTATATGGCTCTGATGGCTCTTTTCTGCAGAATAAATATAGACTCAATATCAGCAGCCCGTCCCCATAGCAAAATACCGTAAGACATTATACTATGGAAGTAACTAAAATAGACCAGTCTAGCGGTATCCACATCAGTGAATTGACGGATTTTTCTAGTGGCATATGCTGCTGAACTTAAGCGCCCCGCAAGAGATGTTAAATGAGAACCCCATTGTAGCCTTGAATCAAGCGTAAGCCCCAGGAAAACCGTTTTATCTACGAATTCGAGTTTCTCTTTATTCAATATTATCTCACAATCACTACTTTTAACATTCGGTAATGAAAATCTTATGCATTTAGTTTTTTTTTTCATTTAATACCAAAATGTTTGCTGTGAACCAATTTTGGACCTGAAGTAGGGCATCATTCACGTCATCTAGATTGTTGGCCCGTCTATTTATCTTAAAAATTAGAGAAGTGTCATCAGCAAACAACACCATATTTTGAGATTGGTGTTTCAACAAATAGGGTAGATCATTTATATAGACTAGAAAAAGGAAAGGACCCAATATTGAGCCTTGCGGAACCCCCATTTTTACATTCAAACCCTGTGAATTAACACCGTTTATTTGAACATGTTGTTTTCTATCGCTCAAATAAGATTTTAGCAGGCTAAGTGCAAGTTTACCCAGTCCGTAATGCTCCAGTTTCAAAAGCAATGTGTCGTGATTTACGCAATCGAAAGCTTTGGAGAGGTCACAGAAAATTCCTATTGCGTCTTGGGACTCTTCCCACGCAGCAAATATGTGCTTTAATAGGGTTACACCGGCGTCAGTTGTACAACGTCCCTTGGTGAAACCATACTGTTGATCATGGAAGATTCTGTTGGTGTTAAAATGATAGAGCATTTGATTAAGCATTACTTTTTCAAAAACCTTGCTAAAAACTGGTAACACGGATACAGGTCTATAATTATTGGCATCTTTACTGTCCCCGGATTTGAAAAGAGGTATGACTTTACTGTATTTCATGAAATCAGGGAAAACTCCTTGGTCTACACATAAATTAAAAATTAAAGCTAAGTACGGGGCTATGGTCTCAAGTATAGATGTGCAAACTTTGATAGACATTCCCCATAAATCTTCAGTCAGTTTGATTTTAATTTGCCGGAAAGCTTTAATAACTGTCATGGGGTTAATGTGTTTAAATTTAAATTCAGCCAGGCAGCCAGACACATTCGCCTTTAATAAGCCAATTGAGGCTTCAGGTGAGGAATTAAGAGCCTCCGTAGTTTTTATTGGTATTTCGGTAAAAAAAATTAACAAATTCTTGAGCTACTTCTGCTTTCTTCTTGATTAGAGCTTTTAAGACCACTTGCTGTATCTAATGTAAAAGTATTATTACGTAGTTTCTTTCTATTGGTCTCGTTATTTATAACTTTCCAAACGGTCTTTATTTTAATTACCGCTGTTTTGATCTTGTTGCTAATGTGCAGGGCTTTAGCAACCTTGCAAGTATTTCTAAAAATCTTTGAATACGTAGCAACATACTTGCTAAAAGTTTCAGTGTTTATAAAAGGCTTAAGGCTGTAAAGCTCAAATAGCCTTTCCCTACTTTTTCTGATACCTCTAGTTGCCCAATCACTAAATATAAATTTAGGGCAAATACTCTTTGTCTTCTTTTCAAAAGTTTTGTTGAATTCCGTGTGAACTAATGAAGAGAAACGATCATACAATTGATTTATATTAATATCCTCTTGGCTCATTACACTTAACTTGTTCTGTAGGGAAGTATTATACCTCTTTAATTTGCAAGAAGTTATAGGTCTAAAGGAGACAATTTTGTTTGTTCGAGGATTAGTTTCCCACATAAATTCTAGCATATAATAATGAAACTTACATTGATTTCTTCCTTATAACCTCTAGATTCCAGTGGTTTAATTAGCTTAGCATTGTCTAACCGGAATAAATGCGAAAAATCTGCAAAAACACTTACGAAAACCAAAATAAACAGAAAAGGTAAATGTCAAAATAATGAAGTTGTCTGTCAATCACAAAAAAAGTGGGTTTATAACGTTTCATGCCACATTGATTGTTTAAACCACCTATGCGATTTTAATGTAAACCTATAAAAATGGCATTAAAAATGCTCATAGTTTAATAATATTTATTTTTATATTCTTTCTGATTCTATAATAATAATTATATAGCACATAAGATTTCGTACGGATAGGTACCGTACTTTTTTTAGTAAACAGAAAAACGCCCCTATTCACGTAAGTATTTGCTGTCAAATGACATTGACCACAACAGGAATGATTTGACTCGCAAAAAAATATCATAACATAGCTTATTTATTATGATTTAAAGATTCCGTTTTCATTTCTACGTAATATTTCCTTTAAAACCATAGTAAAATGGTTACTTTTTTTTGGTGTTATTATGAATAATAAATGCAACGACCAGGTGGGCCCAAAAAAAACTATCTCCTTTAATCTGAACTTTTTGCATTGGAGTTTTACACCTAAAAGTTACAGTTTGTCCGCTATGGTCAGACGGCAAACAATTTATTATGGCTTTATCTAAGTAATCACAATCGCAGAAAACATTATCTATACAAGTAGCAGAAGTTGTGATTCTAGTGGGTTCAATAAACACGTTAGTCTAGTCAAATGACTTAAAAAGATTAAATAACCGACTGCTATTTGAATTTTCTTCTAAAATATTGATATTGAAATCACCACAAATTATTTTAGATTTATTACTGGCTGCAAGTTTTGCCAGGACATCTTCCATTATAGATTCAAATATGGAAAAGTTTTGATAGTTTGGGGGTCTGTACACACACACAATTATATGCTTATCTAGCTCAACACAGGACAGTTCGACACAATGTTCAACCGAGAGACCTACTATGTCATTACGTTGCTTATATTTAAAACTATTTTTTATTAATATTAGGGAACCTCCATGAAGCATAGTTTTACGGTTAAAGCAGCTACCCACCATATGGTTCTCATAATTAATAAGCATTTGGTAATCCTATAACCAATGTTCAGTAAAACAAATAATGTCAAACTTACTATTTTCTAAAAACAATTCAATTTCTAATAATTTGGAAGAAATGCCTTGGATATTTTGGTGGAATAATTTTAAGGTGTTCTGCTGAGGCCCTTTTTTTCTAACTAATGGAGTGCAAGAAGATACCTTGCTGTTGGTAGGATTAACAAAAATATTGTTAATGGTACCTTCTGTTGTCTGACTTACTAGTTTAAATTCATATTAAAATTCATAAAAAAATGAATTAAAAAAAAAGAAAATGTCGGAACCTTGACTCCCAATATGTCCATAACTAGAAGGTTCCCAGGTATGGTGTAGAACAAAAAAATGAATCGCAAAGGTGGGGAGAACAAGTGCCTTTCACCATTTATAATTATGGATTGCAGTAATTCATATATTTTTAAACGAGTCTGGTGTTCATGAAGATTTGTCAGGGTGGTAACAGATCGTGTGACAGGCTGTCGCCATGGACGCGGGGTCACTGCCTCCTATTCTGGGATCGCTTAGCGACACATCGCGGGACCATTAGCCGACGGGCTTATGTTCAAATACCATCGTTATTTGATTAGGAAGATTGTAATTAACGGCTGATTTATGATTTAGGCTGACGTATCGTGTACTTACTTTATATAAGAACCCATTAAAATAACTGGACAAATCTTAACACAGCGTTCAGTACATCTAACCAAAGATATCGAAGCAAAAAAAACTCTGATTTAAGTGATTTTGTTTTGACCGAAAATAATAAATTGTCGGCGCTCTAGAATAAACACATCCATTATGGGCGCGTTCTCGTAGGTAGGTACCCAGATCACTCTGTATTAAACCATAGTAACTTTCAGTTGACTACACATCACCTTTTTAGGATAGTGTTGTTAGGATAATATGACGTAGAAGTAATTACGAGCGAAAAAAAATACTTTTTGGCTTGATCATGTTTGGTTAGATGTACTGAATGATGTGTTCAAGTTTGTCCATCTATTTTTTGGGACCTTATGTATTAGTAAATGACATCTAAAACCATAGTCCTTTAGACCGATTTTCAGCCATAGCGGATAATCTCAGCGGAGACTGGCCACCAAAGCGCGAGATAGTGCATAGTGTACAGATGTGAACACAGAAGACCTCTCTATTCTTCGATTCTCACAGTCTGAGTATCGCGACTTAATTTCGTTCGGGTTCAGGGTATTGATTTCATATTTAACGATCATTGAAATACTAGATACTGTCATGCATTCTGCCTATTCATTCCGCTATACGTTTGTAACTTGTTTTTATAACGCCTTGTATGTTGTTAACGCCTTGTTATGGGTTCACTTAACTAAACATAGAACGTCACTTAAGGGATATCTTCCGTGATTTTGATTTATATTGAGCTCCCGATATTTCGACGCTGTTGCAAGCGCCGTGATCCATGGCGTTACTGCCGGTTATTTTTTGTTTTCGTATACCATAGAATATGGACAAACATAAAACGCTTCAAGATTCAGGAGTGGGGCTCATGATGTGAGAACGAACAAAAAATTTGACCGCGGCCTGACGTATTGAGAATTTTAAAAGCATGAATGGACTTCCACTTTGATCAACTGGTTGGTTCGTTCAGTTGATCCGAGTGGAAAACGAGGTCGTATATTCATCAATTTTGATTACGTAACAAAAGAAAAAATACGTGTCATATATTTTTTGATAATGTAACTGTCGGACTTATTAGGTTTTATTATAATCTAGCCTGTTATGCTGATTTTGTTAGTACTGCTGAAATTCGACCTTACTCGTGTGTTTTGGCTATAACTCAGTTCAAAATCCAACCAGCATATACGATATCTATACCCTTGTACCGCCTCATATTCGTCCGTTACCTCCAGATTATAATTACGCGTAATAAGCCGATATTGGGCACCTCGGCTCGAGACTACACAACTCCTTATCAGTAGCCACCACTTGCTCGTGGTTCTACATGTATTAACTTAGGTATATTTGTGATATGTTGTATCTAGTGAGGTATAAAGCATAATAATGTATGGAGTACGAACTATTTTGTGTCAAAGAAAATAAAGAATGAATAAGAATGAAGCTTCAGAATGTAAAGTGGTGGGAAGTATCCTTTAGTTAACTGATTATGATGTAGTGACAAAAAGTATTGAGGGCGTTTTTATATGTAAATATTTTATCTTTGATGTGAGCAGGCCCCCGGTGCCTTGCAAACGAACATAATTGTAGTCGAAGTTTGATCAATAACAAATAAAGGGTATAGAGCACCTCTCAACGGATCTGAAAGGCACTTGTTCTCCCCGTCATTGCGATAATTTTTCTGTTCTACACCATACCTGTGAACCTTCTACTTCCGAAGATATTAGGGGTCAATGTTCCTACTTTTTGACAAGTATTTTATTAAACTCAAGTTTTTAATGTCATATTTTTACTTTTAACATCTCTACGAACCCCATACTATACAATCCATCAATCAGCACTATGTTTAAAGTGCGTTACATTGAGTTCTTCTACGAAACATGATATTTCACCCCAAAAAAAAGTCGTTTCCCAGCAATAATTTATGCGTAAAGTCTGATGTACAGAATGTTTGGTCGACGGCTTCGTGATGAGGTGGTTTACACCCTGTATATTTGACATAATAAAAGCAATGATCACCCCAAATCTTGATAAATTTACGTGAAATCCACCAATTTAAATATGAACTCTGCCAACACTACGAAAATTCACAACAACATTAAGTAAGTCGAACTAAACCAGACAGCAAGACCAGTAATGCATTGTCGTGGATTACCCACCGAGCCGGATGCATCGCTGCTACAAGCACATCGCTTACTCAACGATACCGACTAGCGACTGAACAGATTTACTAACTCAACCACCATTTTAGATTAAACTTACTTGCTATAAAGCGAAGTGAATGGAAAACAAATACTTAAGCTTTTTATTTTATTTAAAAAAAAAACCTGTGCGGTTCAGTAGAATTGAACGACTCAGAAACTTTGACGTTTAGTTTTACTTATAAAAATGACATGATTAGAATTTACATAATTAGTTATGTAAATTTTATTCATTCCATAACATTACATATCCACCGAATATACCCGAAGTATTAGAGCGACTTCTCGCGTCCGGCCCTGGTTCAATCCATGGTCCGGAGCGAGACGGAATGGGAAGCCGTCACCACCTTCTGCGAAGCAGTCATGCTAGCGAAGGAGGTGGCGGAACGAGAGAGAGAGAGATCCTGTCCTTCCGGCCGCCGCGGGAGACGCACCGAGCGTCGGGGGCCACGTGGTAGCTACCGGCCACCGTAGATGCGGGCCTGTGGACGGTTGGCTATGGGCTAGCTAACCTCTCGTCCGTCTGACGACGACAGGCCGTGTCGACGGCGCGTTCGTGTTCCACGCGCGCCTCGAAGAGATGTCAGCATAAGGGGAGGGGCCCGCAAGGGCCGAAGCCTGCCGGGGTTGCGGGCCTGTTCGAAAGAGATACCGCGGCCCCGGAACATAAAGGGCGAGGAAGGAACATGGATGGGTTTTAGACAGTAAGAGTCTGACACTCCCTCCCGCTCCGCCCAGAGTGGGAGAAGTCATTTGATGATTTCCCATCCCAAAAAGAATTAGAGATTTACCAATAGTACTAAAGTAGGATACACTTATTTATAGAAATGTATGTGTCGGCTTTTTCAATCAATTTACGCGTAAGAGTCGATTGATCGGAAAATGTTGACACCAAAAGTTTTTATCACATGCACAGTTGCAATTTTTTTGCAATCATGGCGAAGCTAAACAAACATATCCCGTGTATCAAATTGTGAGCGTTTACTCCCTACTCGTACTACTTTCGCTTTTGAAAAATTTTAATATCTCTTCGATAAGTCTGTTTTGTAACTTTCTCGTAACAAATTTTGTCGCTCAACTTCGAGTACTGTAAGAAGTTTGAGCTTTTACGGAACAATTTGTTTTATATACTATTATTATCAAGATTTATGAATTAAATTTTCGAGGACAGACTTCGTTTGTGTTTAAAGCACGATCTGATTTTGAGAGCTCAGAAATCGATATTAAGAAGAAAAGAAAGAAAGTAAAACTTAATCCTGAATAAAGATCGTCATAGCCTAGCCTTTTGCCAACTATGTTGGTGTCGGTTCCCAGTCTAACCAGATGCAGCTGGTGCTGAACAAATCATCAGATCAAAAATTACACAAAGTATTTAAACTAAATCTTCGCAAAATCTCATAAATGAACCGGTTACACAGGGCAACATAATTTATCATCTGTAAATACATTTTAACATCTACATAACGAATAAGCTGTAAAGTGAAGCCTTTTACCAAAACAATAATTTAACATTTAAACTAAATAATTATACCAAACAATTGAATTTTTCTCCTCCAAAGTCACCACTCGTTCAGAACAACAAGCTATCCCTACTAATATTACAAATATGAATGTAAGTTTGTTTGTCACGCTTTCACGCGAAAACTACTCAACCGATCATCATGAAACTTTGTACACATATTCTTGGAGGTATTACAAGTAACTTAGGATACTCGCAGACGAAGTTGCGCGGGTCAGCTAGTTTTATAAATAACACTCACTGGACCTACCACTAAGTACAATGTCTTGAATGACCTGTGCTATGTACTATCCATAGTTTGACCCACTTAACGTATCGTGTCAGATCGTTTTGCGTCGGCGACGCACCAAGTCTCTTCTGTCTCTTCTGCTATGTTGATCGAAATGCGTTTTAGGTCTTTCTTCCCTTCTTTCACGATTTGTGGCAATAAAGTGCGACTTTTACAGGTCACGATTGCAACTTGAATATTTCAAATATTACTTGAGTGATTTTGATTCATAATAAATTAAATAGTGCAGTAGTTGTATGCTTTTATTGTGGCAATTTAAGAAAATTGCGTTTTTGACTTTATCGGAGAGTTTTTTTTTTTTTTTCTCATCGGGAATAGTGCTGGCCAAGGTTTTTCGTCATCTAAAACTGCGAATGTTACATTTTTCAAATAATTATTTTGCGGAATTATTCAAAACAAATTCACCAGCAAAACGTATTACTGCCTAAATATTCCTATATCTTTTATAAAGTATACCTTACCACCAACATAGAGATATCTACATTCCTAATAAAAAGTGTTTACCAATGCAATGTGAACTTCAACAGCCGTTCCACTTATTTGTCACATTTCATATTCAAAAACTAGCTCCCCAAATGACCAAGTCCCCATTAGTCTTCAACACGTTCCCAACTCAATCAAATCGCTGCTGCTATCTGTTTGAGCTGTGTCAAGCTATGTTGAGCTGTGTCAGCACACGAGCGTAATTAAGCGCTCCTAACGTATCAACTTGCACAACTCGAAAACTTTCAGTAGTTGTGCTGTTGACACAAGTTTTGTGTGTTTTGTTATGAGGTTCTTGACTGATGGTTTTGTTTGTGCTTTGTTTCGGTGATATGAAGGATCGGTTAAATCATCACGGACAAATTGCAGACGCGCCCCCAGACAGTAACATTTGATTTATTTAGTTACGGTACGGTTGACCCGGTACAGATTAATAGCTGACTGGCTCCGGACATCGAAATACCCGGCACTGTCCGATGTCCACCAAAGGTTGAAGAAGAAGGAGAAGATGCTTGAGAGTGTGTTGGTTTATAGTTGGTAGATCTTCTCTTCCTCAATCTATCTCATAACAAGAAATTCTCGATCAAACACCTCACAATTTCATCCTATCCAGCAATTCTTTTTGCAAGCTTGAATTTTGTGCTCGCAGAAAAATAAAAGTTTCAAACTCCGGTCCATTTTTATATCCAATCGCTTGTCAATTTGTAACTTCACTGAAAACGGCAGCGTTTCAGAAACATAAACGTATGAAGCGAAAAACGACGCCATGCTTTATAAAGTCGGACAGCAAGGGGCTTCGTGCAAATACGTACTGTACACACGGCGGAAAAATCCGAGGCGTGACTTCGTAATGCCTTTCCGATGCAATCAGCGTATTGTTCCATTTTCGACAGGATTTGCAAATGCAAATCCTGTCACCGCATGTCATGTCATGTGCATGTCATGCAAATGCTAACCGGTATTTACCGGTTAGCATTCAATGACATACAGAAGATTTTTTTTCGGAAATATTAACAACAATAATAGAATTTTATTCAGAAATGGGACCAGGGAAAACATTAGCTATTGAAATATTAAGTATTTTTATAAAACAGCTGATATTTCCTTCGTAATTTTGATATTGGTCTCGAGTAACGTGGTTAAGTTTAATGTTCTCTACCATAACGTTAACGCTTAAACATGGCGACATATTTCTATAACATGCCATAATTATGTGCCAGTTCAATGCATAAAGCAGTGTTTTTCAACCTGTGGGTCGAGGCCCCCTGGGGGGTCGTGAAAGCTCATTAGGGGGGTCGCGAAGCTTCTATAGGGGAGTTGTAAAGGATGGGCAAGCTACTGCAGTAAAAACAAATGATGAAGGAAAAATGTTAACTAAAGGATATTAGTTGGAATTATTTAGTGGCGACGCATTCGATGTCAAAAAATGTGTTTTACGTTCTTAATTACGTATTTATCCAAACCCTAATAATGAAAATGAATAAATATGTTAGTATGAATATTAATTTGTCATAAAATAAAATACATAAAAAAGCGAGATATTTATTCATACTAAAGAGCGGTATCATGAAAAAGGTTGAAAAACACTGGCATAAAGTATTCACCTAAATCCTTTACCTTAACCAAATCCTTATACAGTTGGCTTGTTACGCACATTCTTATCTCATTAGCACAAAATATATTTACCTGTAATTCCCTCAAACGCACCTGTATAATATACTCGTACTTGTGTTTAAGCGAATTTAGCTAAATATACAGAATGAGCGTTATCCGCGAGCACCGAGACAATATCGTTTTAACAATTTTGTAATTAACACCCTCTTACAAACGTGTAGTCTTAGTTACATTGGGGGACAAGATTAGAGTAACACTGTGGCATTGGGAATTATGCTTCAGAAAATTCAAAACCTGCTCACCATCTTCGGCAATTCATCGATGGGCTAAAACAGGGTAAAAACTAAAGGAAGTACTGTCCGTAAGTATATTTCATCTTTGTATACACAAAAAACTCGAAGAAATGATCTGTATGTCATCACCACGTGATAATCAAATCTAGGTTCCTTCATAATGTTCTCCCATAGCGTGTCACTGATGTCTAAGATTTCGTAAACATGAAACTGTAAAATTATATTGGCACTTGACAACAGACATGACATGACATGTTTGTTGTCACCAAAGGGTTAAGGGGGATGCTTCAAAATAGCCCGTGAAATTCAAAACTTCGTATATTTTTTGCAATTTGCTGGGCAGTGCTAAGTTGTAAGTTGGTAAACACATCGGTCGCGACTGTAAGACGTATTAAGTTACAGAATTATAATCATTAAAATCATCAATACAACCCTCCAAGTTCGTAAGAGTCGATGAACAAATTTTTCACGGTTAAAGTCCTTCTTCGACTCTTCAAACTTAATACGTCTTACAGTCGCGTCCGATATGTTTATAAATATACAACTTAGCACTGCCCTGCAAATTGCAAAACACATAAGAAATTTGAATTTCGCGGGCAACCCTGAGGCTTTCACCTTAAGCAAAGATTTGCTCCGGGTTTCGTTACTTATGGGTAATCATAGTTTTCAATCCCAAGTTACCAACAAAAAGTTTCTGGAAATTACTAGCAACGTATTTTAGCCATTCATCATGTACTCGGAACAGCATAACCACGACTTGTAAACAAGAACTCAACAGTGGTCGTTTGCAAGTTGCGACCATACTTGAGCAACTAAAGTAAAGGACATTGTTCAGCGGTCGTAAGAAACGGGCGAACCCTTTACTATTTATGTTAATTGTTCTTACTGCAGACTTAGTTCTGATGGGCCGTGTTGCTCCTGCTTAGAGCTTTCTTGGGCACGACGGTATTCACTAATTGTATTTTATTTATCACGATGTTTTTGCGGTTGAGAACCGATATGGTTGGTTATCATCGTTATTTTGGGACTGGGAGTGGTTTTATTAATAAGTTTTATACTGATAATTTTGATGCGTTTTGTCCTGTGCGGGCTAATAAGTGCTTTTTCTTTCTTTCTTTCTTTCTTTATTATAATTGGTGCTCCCTAATCGTTTGCTTTTCATCATCTGTCTTTCGGCAACAATACTTGAATAGACTTTCAGCCTTACCGGTGCAGTTTTTTCTCACTTCATGCTGTGTGCCATGATGCAGCACGGCATTCGTTTGTCTAGTGGAGGCAACCACCAG
Organism: Xestia c-nigrum; assembly: GCA_916618015.1. Lineage (NCBI taxonomy): Eukaryota > Metazoa > Arthropoda > Insecta > Lepidoptera > Noctuidae > Xestia > Xestia c-nigrum. Next base: position 1,247,408 of record OU745245.1, on the reverse strand, counting down.
TGCTAAGCACGAGGTCCGGGGTTCCATTGCCACGTCGGATAGTGTGCTATTTGGTTTTTCTATCACATTGTAATTTCTGTGCAGAAACCTGGAATTTGGATTAGTGGCCTTGTCCCTTACTACATGTCACTTTAACATAACTGGTATATCTTCTACGCTGTGACTAATGAGATACACCTCCGTTAAATCCATATAAGTACATGTGTTCTTGTAAACACACTAATTGCACGACTAATCTTCTATCTATACTCAAATTAATAATTCGTATAATAACTAAACGCAATTAGCAAGACATTCAATGGCATTAATTCCACTAATATAATGAGGCATTTGAATGGCATTGAGAGCGTGGTGCACAATTTGCACGCCAGTGTACGACAACCGTCTCGGCGCACAAGACTCGTATTAATTGAAGATAATCGTATGTATACTACTATATACATAATTGTGTATATGTCATACCTATTGTCACGACACAAGTAAATACAGAAGTCTTGCTTCAGGACAAAACAAAAACAATAATATGAGTGCAATCATCATCATTCATCATTTGCCTAGCCTTTAGCCAAATATGGTGGGGTCGGCTTCCAGTCTAACCGGATGCAGCTGAATACCAGTATTTTACAAGGAGCGACTGCCAATCCGACTTCTACAACCCAGTTAATACTAGGTAATACGATACCACTTGGTAAGACTGGTTGACAGACTTTTTGGGCCACTGACTACCTGTAACGACTGCCAAAGATGGACAAATGACAGCCGGGACCAACGGCTTAACGTGCTTTCCGAGTCACGGAGGAAACTCGGGATGTAAGGGTGGTCACCCATCCATGGACCAACCTAGGTAAGCACGGCTTAACCTAAAGATCGGCCCCGGCGGCTGTTATTATTTAGCCACGAGCTCCTCCAATATGAGTTCAATCATAAAGATATAAAATAGTAGAACAATTGCCAAGACTTTTTCCAAATATTTATGGGTCATCTTCTGTGGTCTAATCAGGTTGTATAAAATAGGCAAACAGTAATTAAATTTTTAGACTGTTCAGTTTCTAAACTAATATTTGACTGTTGTCAGACTGACATAGTTATCAGGTGAAAAACCACTTCTTTTTTTCGGATGGGAAATCATCAAATGACTTCTCCCACCCTGGGCGGACCGGGAGGGAGTGTCAGACTTTTACTGACTAAAACCCATCCATGTTCCTTCCTTGTCCTTTACGTTCTGGGCTGCGGTAACTCTTTCGAACAGGCCCGCAGCCCGGGCAAGCTACGGCCCTTGCGGGCCCCTCCCTTTATGCTGACACCTCTTTGAGGCGCACGTGGAACACGAACGCGCCGTCGAAACGGCCTGTCGTCATAAGACGAAAGGACGGCTAGCTAGCCCATAGCTAACCGTCCACAGGCCCGCGTCTACGGTGGCCCGTAGCCACCACGTGGCCCCCGACACCCGGTGCGTCTCCCGCGGCGGCTGGGGCGAGAGGCTCTCTCGCTCTCGTGTTCCGCCACCTCCTTCGCTAGCATGACTGCTTCGCAGATGGAGGTGACGGCTTTCCATTCTTTTTTTTGTATTTTTTTTTGTATTCTTTCTCACTCCGGACCATGTATTAAACCGAATGAATTGATTGTCCGGACGCGAGAGCGTCGCCGCCGCCGTGAAAAACCACCAGCGGGGTTACCACAACGTCCAAATGCGATTCAATTCAGGTTTAAGCTGTCATTTTCTGACAGTTTTTCTATGGAACTGACAGCTTGCGACTCAGTTTAGGACCTGAATTGAATCGCATTTAGAGGTTGTGGTAACCCAGCTGAACTCACAATCTCATTTACCTTATAATTGTTTTATTGAGGTTTGATCTAGTGCAGTAAGATCGAGTGTGCCAAGATATAGGCCGATGTTTTGCGTGCGTTACACTGACTGAAAAACGACGGTAGGACTCAGTTTTACGTAGGCAAAACATTGTGCTAATGGATGCATGGAGTACGTTAAAAATTTCCAGAAGTCCAGAAGAAAAAACTGATGATTTGAGAATGTTTTTTTTTAAATGATTTGGAGAACAAATGCCTTTCGCCTTCGTTAAGAGTTTTTTTTACACCTATTATTTGTGTGAATTGATACTACTGCGTGTGTAGTCTCTGTATTGTGTGGAATAAAACGCAGTGAACAAACTGTGGCCCTTAGCGTGACATTCAGTGTAATAACTTTAGTTGTAATTGAGCCACCTGGGAGGTTAGTTATCGTGTCCCTTGCTGTTTACACCGAGACTAGAACTTATTGTGAGTGCTTTTGTTTATATTGTTGTTTTGTTCCTCACTACTAGATTGTAAGTTAGTTGGAGTATTTTTTTGTTGTAACATTCTTCACTATGTTTATAAAGAAAGAAAGAAAAAAAGAAAGAAAGAAAGAAAAATATTTATTTGACATCAGTTAATAAAGCACACACACAATAATAAATATAAAAGATACAAAACAATAAGTTGGACTTAGTAGTAATGTGCTGTGTGCCTCACGGCTGCGCCAAAAAGGTCCATTTCAGCATTCATGCCAGACAGGTGTAGAAGCTGTCTGACGCTGGTCTTCCAATGAACCTTGAGAGGGTACGTTACAGAATAAACGGTTTCAATCAATATATAAACAAATAAACAAATGGTTAATAATAATAAATAGATAACGAGTAAATTAATTGAATGTGTATTTACGAGTGCGAATATAGAAAAAAATATATATATATAAAAAAAAAAGTATTTTATTGTGTTGGAAAGTATAAATCAGTGTTTGTGTAGGCTAAACAAAACATAGAATAAAATAAACCCAGCTACAACCTTTATGGACAACAACAATTAATAGGACACGGCGTTTTATCATAATTATAAGGTTCAAAACTTGGTGGCCTTATTTTCTACAACTTGTAATTTTCTCAGTGATTTCGATCTGTCAATTAGAAAATAAAATTCATGTGTTTATTTAGGTATGTAAAAATATTAAAATTCGTTTCGTAATAAACTTTTCTTCATTTAGATTTAGTTGTTGATTTTGAAATAAAAACTTGTCGATATTTCTAATAAAAGCATTTAAATTAGTTCGTCTCAATATTCGAATAATAGCTACTTACCTAACCAGTATTTATAACAAATAATCAACAATCATTGAGTCTATTGTACGCAACTTTCAATTAGACAAACTATTATTAATCAACTATTGTACAATATCTACTAATTACAATAACAGTGCTTTGTTTAGCCATAACTACTTTGTACCTACGTACAACTATGTATTTCGAGATAAAGTTTGGTTGAATCCATACAAGGTACGGTACAGAAATAGTTGTTGTACCTACATGAAAGGTTGTGAGAGGTTAAATATACTGTGACAATAAAATTCGTAACAGGCCATTTTTGAACAAACGACGACATTCGAAACTTTAAATAGTTTTGAATGAATGGTGGATAAAGAATATAAGTAGTAGGAAATGTAAACAAATACGTACACTAATACAGAATAAAGACAAAACCAAAGGAAATCTTAGTTTTATTCCAAAATAAAACTACATTGCGTAGGTATTAGAAACAGACAAATCGTCTGACACTACGGTTTGACATTACTATGATAACATAGACGGAGTATCGATATGATCTTCTACATTTAAAGGGTTTCACACACGATTTTTTTCTAATATTGTGGTTTCTTGTTCTGGATCATACCTGGGAACTTACTAGTTACAGAGATCGGAGATCAAAGTTTATTGATTTATTTATGTACACACAAAATACTTAACAGGACACTACATTTTTGTACAAGTATTTTTAACAATCAGAATTTATTCATGTCAACCATAGTAGACATAGATATATAATATAGCTCAATGATAGTAGAAAAATCTTATTGTTGTCAAATGAGGAGTCGTAAGGGAACGTGAATTTTCTGTGAAATCTATCATGGTTTTGATCAAAATTTTAAAGCGCCTCTGGAAATTTGATAATTTACATTTTTATATTAATTAGTTTTAAAAAAAAATTATGAAGGCAAAAAAAAATATAATAATAAACATTAACATATAGGTGAGTGCAGAGATACTGCTTATTTCATAAGAAATCTCTTCCAGCAGACCTGCTAGAGGAAAGGATTGGATTAGAAACGTAGACACAGTGTCATATCGTAATCATACATACAGTTACTGCTAGCCTGCATCATCCCACTGCTGGGCAATTGCCTCTACCCATAACTTCCAGTTGATTCGATCCAGGGCTAAAGTTGGCCGCTGGTCATTGGTTTTGTCCAGCTCGTCCCGTCATCGTCTGCGAGGTCTGTTGCAACGCCTCCTGGCTGTATCAGGGCTCCAGAAAGTGGTTATTTTGGCCCACAGCTCACCGGGCATACGGTAGACGTGGCCAGTCCAGTCCCACTTTAGCTTAGCGTCTATTTGAGCAACGTCAGTAATTTTTTGTTTTGCTGCGCAGTGTGGTGTTGCGTACGTGGTCGGTTAGTTTGATACAATGCTGCGCTCCATTGCACGTTGGCAGACCTTGAGTTTGGACTTTTGAATGTTTGTCAAAGACCAAGACCCATGGGTCAAAATGGGAAGAATGCACAATATGTCCATAATTTTTCGTCGTCAGCGAAACGAAGGTTAACCGTGCCCCCCCAATTTCAATACCGCTTGTTGTGTCCCAACATATACATACAGTATCTAAATCGAAATAAATACTCCAACTCCAACTTTTTCACCATACTTTTTTCAATTTTGCTTTAAATACCTCCGTTGGAACAAATGCGTCCTTCAGCACAATGTCTTGAGTGCATTACATTGATTTTACCATTAAAACTTTTTACAAAAAATAAAACAGTTCAGCTTTGTTATGTTTGTTGGTTGTTGGAATTAAAGACACCGTTGGGAAGACTTAGTTTATTAGACAGGATACATAGTAGTCGACATCACAGACGGGGTTCACAATAAGACAGCCATTAGGCAAGTGAAGACAATCATAGACAAGACATAGAAAAGACATAGATAATGATAGTGATGCGTATACTAATTACATACTAATTAGTGATGTTACAACATCCCCCTTGTTGAGTTTAACTTAACCCCTGACAGACAATTATAAACTATGCAAACGACTTAACTTATAAATGACAACATGCTTTGATACTTATAGCTATGTTAAGACTAGACAACATTCTTATTAATACTAAGACTAACATTAGATCTTACTTTAATTATAATTCTAAGTTAATCTATTTCTTCAATTAACCTTCTTGTTGGTTTAACAATACGACCTGACCTTGTTGTGACTTGTGAGGATTTTTGAGAAGAGGCTTGAAGTGTAGACTCCTGTCTGTCACCTTCCTCTCTCCCCTGTGACGAGTTGGATTGCATAGGAGGGTTTGTGAAGTTATCAGAATACTTATGTCTTAAGTGTATTCTGTTTCTCCTATACCTTACCCCATAGACATCCTCAACAACATATGACCTATTATTCATCATTCTTTGTTTGACAACGGCTTGTTCCCAATTACTTTTGGGATTTCTTTTAAAATAGACATGGTCATTATAATGTAACATTGACAAAGACTTTGTATTTCTATCATAATACCTAGATTTGTTACTATTATTTTTCCTGACCGACTCTTTGTAATCCTGAAATGTGACAACCTTTGGTTTCAATTTTTTATATGACACTGGAATGTTATCTCTTAAGTTTCTAGACATTAACAATTGTGCTGGTGATGCTAAATTGTTTTTTGACGTATTTCTGTATTGTAATAAAGCTATGTATGGGTCTGTTTCATTTTCTTCACAGAGATTATGGGAATAGGGACGTTGACTTTGGGATTGGATAAATCTCTCAGACATGTGACTGCTCTCATCACTGAGATGTTGTTTATTTTTATCACACCTCTCAGACATATCACAATTTTCATCATAGAGATGATGTGAATAGGGACGTTGACTTGTTTTGGACTTTTGACTATTTGAGTCTCCGTGAGATCTCTTTGACTTGTCACTGTTCTCATCATTGGGATACGGTGACTGCCTCGTCTGTGATGTCCCTACTATGTATGCCTGTGTGATGTGACCGTTTGACTGACTGACTGGTGACTTTACTGTGTGTGCCTGTTCGGTGTGACTGTTTGACTGACTGCTTTGTAAATGACTTTTATGACTTTGACTCGACTTTGACTGACTGTTCAACATTCCAACAAAATATTCTTGACTACCATCTGAATTAAACGATTGCAACTGACTGACTTTTTTATTTTTAAAGCAATATTTAGCAAAATGACCAAAAGATTTACATGACCTGCATTGCATGCCTTTAGCTGGGCACTTGTAGCGATGTGACTGCCCACAGCGGCTGCATGTCTTCGAGTTGCTGGTGTGGTCGCTGTTTGAAGCTGGACCACGACTGCTCGAAGATGACTGGCGTTTGCTCGAAGCTGATTTGCGACTGGAAGCTCGCTGTCGGCTTTCACCTCGACCACGGCTCCTTCGACTGAGATGCATGACGTTTTCACTGGCGACGCCGCTTCCTTTGACAATTTTCTCGGCATCCTGCTGTGCGACTATGAGTGTCATCGCCAGCTCTTGCATTCTCTGATATGTCAAATCCGGTTCTTGCAATAACCTCTGACGTACATGTGACAAATCAATATTTAGGTTTGCAATAAAAATATCTTTGATGAGCGATTCCCTGAGCGTGCCAAACTCACATTCCCTGCTCTTCGTTTCCAAATCCGTGAGGAAATCATGGATGCTTTCAGATTTTTCTTGCTTCCGTGTGAAGAATAGGTATCTGCACATCGTCACGTTTCTCCTCGGCTCGAAGAAATTGTCGAATTTGGACTTGACCTCGCTGAGTGTGCTCGAATCAATTTTCAGGTTGAACGTGTTGAATATATTGAGACCACGTTCTCCGATTAAGTGTAAAAGAATGGCTATTTTTCGTTTTTCAGTCGACTTGTCCAGGCCTGTGGCTAACAGATATAGATCCAACTGTTGAAACCATTTTTTCCACGCCTCCGCGTTATTATTCGCTTGATCCGACGAGATGTGGAGTTGTTTCAGACTCGTGCGCATACCTGAATCGCCATGTTGGTCGTCACCACGCGCTTCGCTGCTTGGAGGATTCGGCATTTTCACGTGCGTTCTCGCGTTTTCATTATAAATGACTCACTAATGACACCATGTTATGTTTATTGGTTGTTGGAATTAAAGACACCGTTGGGAAGACTTAGTTTATTAGACAGGATACATAGTAGTCGACATCACAGACGGGGTTCACAATAAGACAGCCATTAGGCAAGTGAAGACAATCATAGACAAGACATAGAAAAGACATAGATAATGATAGTGATGCGTATACTAATTACATACTAATTAGTGATGTTACAACAAGCTTAACAAGTCGGTGACCTTTATTTGATTGATTTAGTTTTTTTTTGTCACCGACTTTTGAAGCTACAGTTATTTTTCACGTTTATTTGGTTTTTGAAGTCGGCTTTATTTTTCACTCTCTAGTGTTGCTTATGTACCGGCATGATGTTATGTTATGAATTGGTGTAAACAACAGACATACATGACATTTCAGCAATCCAAGTCCATTTGCTATCATTTATTGAGGAGGTCCGTTGCCTATCTCCGAAGTTCTTTATCAGTTTTTTACCAAATTTAATTGGAACCAAACCGAGAAAGTACTCTTTCAAAAACTAATCAAATTGTTTCAAGTATGCCTATAAAATTTGAAAGAGTTCTCTCTATTTCTCCAGGATCCCTTCATGACATCCTGACTTGATGATCACGGGACCACCTTTGAAGTATACCCTCCCTATCAAACAAAAAAATAGCATAGAATTAATTTATATTAATGCTACAGAATGCTCGATAGACAGCTTCTTGGAGAGTCCATTTTCACCCTGTATATTTTTTGGTCACTTTAATACAATGCCATTCACGTACTCCCGTTGCAAGTACGTACTACTCGCCTGATTATAAGACATGCTGCTTTTTTGTACATCAAAGATACCGCCACATACATCGTCTGTCCACATCGCATACAAACAGCTAAAACTCGATACAAATAGCAAAACAATCGATACTAAAATAAAAAGATATATGGTTTAGGCATAAGCACGTAACTCCCCAAGTGCGGTAATAGTCCGCGCTAACGTTTTGTTTGCACCATTGAGTCGCTGCCTCAAACATTACTATCACGACGCTAGAGTGAGATAGAGGACGTACAGATACGAGTGAGAGACAGAGATGGAATGCCAAGGTAGAGCAAAGGGTTGGAACAAATAGATTGCTATAAGGAGACATCATGTACGGTCAGAAGGTGAAGACAGTTGTATCTGTCTGTATTTTATGGTCAATCCTATTTGGTTTGAAGTATGTAGTTGACCGAAACGTTTTCCAGTAAAGATATTAATAAAATCGAACAAAAAATCACCTATGAAGGCCCAGAAGGAATCGGCAGAGGTGTCTAAAGTACACCCATATTTCGCCAGGAATGATCAAGTGCCATGTTAGCATATTGCAATCAACCGGGCAAAACTCAAGATTAAACAAATCCTGATAGAAAATCACAATATAGTTATGATTGATCTATGAATCGAACCCAGGACTTCAAACTTTCGACCAAAGTGACTACAATATAGCACTTATCACTAAAAATGTTTACTTCAATAACATAAGTTTGATTGATATACTAGAACTGTCAACAGTTGTAAACATTAACCAGAATTGAGAAAAAAGTTTTAAAACAAGATTTATTAGATAGATAGATAAATCATTTATTTAGTGCACACAAAAGACATAGCACAACACACAGAAGTACAATATCCGTCACTTAGATTATCAAAAAATATTTGAACCGTATTTTTTCTTACATAAACCAAAATTAACGAAGATACGACGCTTTTAAAATGTCCAATACGTCACTGTTTGGTATTATCATTCGTAGTGAGTACTGACGTCACGAGCCCCCACTCCCTAGTTTTTATGCGTTTTATCTTTGTCAATATTCGTTGATTTACGAAAGCCAAAAATACGTGTCCATTATTTTCCAATTCTCTAATTGACGGACTAAATAGATTTGCAATTTATTGATGGTGGAAACAAGCCTATTAAATAATACTGTAAATAAACAAGGTGCCAATATTCAAAAAGAAAAACTTAATAATGTTGATTTTAATACAACTCACTATGTTTTAAAAACGTCATGAAACTCGACTCGAATATTTGAATGCAGCAGTAACGAAATTAATTGGTTTCCAATAACGAGTACAAGTGAGGATGCCGAATATTTTCATGCTCAATATTTACAGTGACGGATTAATGACTGCTACAAATGAGATGGACTTTTACTTGAATGGAAAATATTGATGCCACCTGATAAAGGGTGTGAAGAACCTCGAAACGAAGCTGAAATGCACTTGTTTCTCCGTGACCCTGATTTTTTTTTTGTTCTACATTTTACCTGGGAACCTTTTAGTTACGGAGATATTGGAGGTCAAAGTTCTAATATTCTTATTCTTATTCTTTATTGCACACAAAATTAACCAACAAAAACATACACAAAATTAAAATACAAGACAAGTTTAAAAAAATACAGTTTTTTAATGTAAGATTTTACTCTAAACACCTCTACGACCACCGTATACAATCCACCCATCGGCACAATTTTTGTAAGTGCGTTACATTGCGTTCTACCTCAAAACATCCCATTTTTCAAACCAATTTTTTTTTTCACCCCAATAAAAAAGAATTTCCCAGCAAATGTTTTTGCATAAAGTTACTAAGTTTAATGTACAGAACACTTGGGTGACAGCTTCGCGATAAGGTTGTTTACATCTTGTATAATATGGGACTTTACACAGTATGCTACTTTTCGAAAATTAATACGTATGTAATTCATAGTAAAAAGTGAGTAAATGGACATTTTAAATTACTGGCTTGTACTCGCGGATGCGCCTATGTAGTTAGAAATATGAAAATGAAATCTTTATTTGTAGACATAGGTGTTAGGGTGTTACAAATAAATATAATAATATTACGAGTCCATCTATGTCTTGCGTTGAAGCGTACAAATATTCCATACATAATAATCAATCAGTTTATATACAAATTAAATTAACTAGCAGAAGAGATGTCAATGTCGGAATAATCCTTATGAATTTAAAATTGGTAAAAAAATAAAATAATTACATGTCATATAATACTTACATACCTTTGTGCTCTTCTATGTTAATATATTGTCCTTTTATGTATTTTGTGTGTACATGAATAAATAAATAAATAATATGCGGGTATAATCAAATATCCTGGGGGATATCTGATGTTCTATTCATGTACAAATTTCAGCAGTTTTGGCGTATCTATCTACAGGGTGTTTGGCAGAACGTTGAACATACGAAAATGGTGGATAGGTGGGGTCATCTGCTACTTACTGAGCCCTAATTTATTTGGCCCTGGCCCACCGGGTATTTAAAAAGATTTTTTTTTCTTTTTTCTTGTTTCACCACTTTCTTAACTTTAAAGTGTAATTAAAGTGTAAAAAATTAAATGGTATTTCAGTAAAAGAAAAAGTTATGTCTGGAATTAACAAACAACTTAAATTCTTTATGTTTTTTCTGTCCCTACACGAACCGCTTACGTTCAAAGAATGTAGTGATGTGTTTCTATTTCTTTTGAGTTTATCTTTTGGCGCTTTTCTCTGCAACTTCCAGTCTTTTGTACTCTCGCTTTGTGAGCTGTCTGTACTACATATAGGAAATGTTTAGAACACTATCGTCTCATTCTTGACTGTCTTTTAACTTTTAGTCTGAAAAGACAATAATAAATATTAACAATAAATATTTTGATTGTTCATTTCTGTGAATTAAGAAATGGTCGTTTCTTTCGGACATCTTAGGACATAGATCACTATGTATAGAATAGTATGGATACATTCCCGTGTTAAAAGCCGTCTAATATGTTTGTTCCAATAGGAAATAATGAGCTGTTGAAACGTTAGAATGTGAGTAACTGAGAGAAAAAGCAGGTTAATTAAACATTTATAACTTCTTAAAAGCGGCGCACAGCGTCAGATTACCGTATTTTCGGCGCGTATAAGCTCGTCTTTAGACTCGCATGTGTGTATATTTATGTTGTCATGTAGTTTTGTATATTTTATCTATGGGCCATAAGATGCCATTCTACACGTTGGATTTCGTACGCGTGTTGACGCGTATGTAAGCTCGTACAACCGCGAGTAGGGAGATAGGTTACTTTTGTTGACAGCTGTCATTTTAATCAAGGGAACACGACTGAGTAAGCGTGTTTACGCATGTAGTAAGTACGATTTAACTGGCTACAAAATACGCTAGTCTAAAACCGCTTTAAAAACTATATATTTTATAGGAAGTAAGCCAGTTAAATTGCTTGAGCACAGAATGGGTACTTGTTATAAAGGTAAAGACTGTTGGCGTGGTGGTTTGGCGTCATCGTAGTCCGCAGGCACGAGGTCGCGTGGCAGGTGCCTCGCGATGGGTTACGGGTTTACATCGTGGTCTGTAGAAGTCATTCAGGCTCTCAATCTTGTGGTCCCGCTGGGTGGTAGAGTTCCTCTCGTTGCGAGGGGCGGCGACAATCTTCCGTAGCGCTTACGCTTTATATTATCTTAATAGGACAGTTGACAGAAAAAACACTGACAAAACCAGCCAATCATAAGAATCCACGCCTAAACCCTTACCACAGTATGCACCACTGACGTTTACCTCCCCGTCGCGTACCAGGGCAATATGTCACCATTACATCTTCATAAATATGTAAGAGGAATCGTTTCATTAAATCATCCCGGCGCGGCGTGATGAAACATTCATACTTCGGAGATCGGAGCGGGTTCGATCGGAGCAGCTTGAACGTAGGGTGATATCGGTAATATCTAGCAATAACAGAGTTTGTCCTCTCTAATTGTCCAAGTTACAGTGAAAAGGCGACGGCAGGGCTGATACTCGCTGAATTCTGTCGTGACTGACTCACTGCGAATCTTGCATTTTTTTTTTAAATTTACATTTACATACAATACTTCTATCGTTGTCGTGTTATTATCGTTATTTTTGAATGTCAATTACTTTTAGCGCTGAGTCAAGTCAACACAAGTTTAGAATGACAACATTCAAAGACATTGTTGTTATTATGAGTTTTCATCATCATCATCATCTCAGCCGAAAGACGTCCACTGCTGGACATAGGCCTCCCCCAAGTGCCGCCACATTGATCGGTCCCGTGCGACTCGCATCCAATGGATTCCCGCAACCTTCTTCAGGTCATCGGTCCACCTAGTGAAACCAACGCATCGTCTTCCGGTTCGAGGTCGCCACTCCAGACCTCTTCGGCCCCATCGGCCATCTGTTCTGCAAGCAATGTGCCCTGCCGTACCCTTAGTGATTATTTTTAATAAACCATTCACAAGTAGGAGCCCCGCGAGGCGGGGTTTCGTGACCGGGTCTCCCTCGACTCGTATGCAAGATCATAACAGTTCATTTTCAGAGTGTCATTAACTAAAACAATAAAGTTTTTGTTCTAATTTCGATGGTTTTGGTGATCATTTTCTAATTTTGGCAATCAAAAGCGGTTTTTTTGGCGTTACATTTTGTTAAATCTGTTGTGTGTTTGCTAAATGGTGGTTCGTTGATTACCTGCCATATCCAAAAGACACACCGACCGAAACTTTACTTCGTAGTCGAGAGAGAGTAGTCGCAAACGTGGTTTATAAAAGTGGTGTTGTGGGTTCACAAATATTAAACTGAACATGAATTTTTATGTGCGTATGTGGTTTTTGTGGGCCGAAACTAGAGAGCAATATAACATTGTTAGGCATAAGTTGGTTGTATGTTTTTGGTGTGTAGTGTTCTGTTTTTGCAGTATGGATATGTATATAGATGAGAAACTAAGGTAATATCAAATAAATCAAGGAAAGAAGTTTAGGAAAAGTCAGCTAAAGAAAAAGCTGATATACTTTGACAAGCCCTTGTTTTATTTAAATTTAATTTGTACTTTAAAATAATTCGTATCGGATCAAGAGCCACATAATTAATTCGCTCTCAACATTAAAATTATTAGGGTAAGGTTTACAATGGGCGTCCATACAACACCAGCTTGAAAGCGTAACCAACACCCCCATTATTTCTTCCAGCAGATTTATTAGCATCATGAAGGCTATATTGAGATGCTGAGCTCTTGGACTTCCTCTCAAAATTGAGCCGCTTAAAGCTAATGTACTCAACGGATACTTTGGAAAGCGCTTGAATACAGGGTGTAAACCACCTCATCACAAAGCCGTTAACCAAGCATTCTGTACATCAAACTAAGTAACTTTACGCAAAAATTATTACTTTTTTTTGAGGTTATAAATCAAGTTTTGTGGTAGAACTCAATGTAACGCACTTAAAACATTGTGCTGATGGATGGATTGAATAGTACGGGGGTAGTGGATATGTTAAAAGGCAAAATCTTACAAAAAAACTTGTATTAAAAAAAAACTAGTGAAAAAGTTGGAACTTTGACCCCCCATATCTCCGTAACTAGAAGGTTCCCAGGTATGGTGTAGAACAAAAAAAATGATCGCAATGATGGGGAGAACAAATGTCTTTTGGTTTCGTTAAGAGGTGTTTTACACCCTTTATAGGTTTATGTATTGGTCTGTGCTTTTGTTTGGTTTTAAAACATGAGAAAATAGGATTTATTTTCCTTTACAAACCAACCAGTTATAAACTCAAATAACCATTAAATAGACAATGTCACAGGCCAGCACTAGTGTTTAAATTGCAGTCCGTACGCGACGCTATACTTCGTAGCTTGATTGGATCCGTTGCTTGATTTCAGTTTGCAAGTGACGTCTTATGAGTGTCGTCTTAAAATTGTCTCCGAGAACTTCTCACATGCGCTTGCTTGTCTATCTCTCTTGTTCTAACTAATATTGCCAGAGAAAACTTTAAAGTGGCCCTCTTTCAGTAACTGCTTATCTGTATCCTAGCTGTGACAACAAAACAAAATTGCAAGTGCAGTAGCAAAAACTGACCTATTGGTACTCAAGATTTTTTACATCTCAATTACATTATTGGATTTCTTATATTTGCGTTTATGTCGATCGAATTATGTTTATACTTGTTCTATGTGAGTGACGGACAATTTCTTAGGCTGTAATGATATGAGTTGCTACATCATAGAGGTAGCTACGTAATCACACTATTTTTAAAGCCATTTGCTGAATACCAACGACATCTACCCCTTTGTTTAACAACAAAGCATGACGGACGTTCACTGTAGTCACCTCAGACCTCCAGTCCTCCAGACTCAGGTAATGGCGGCCATAACTCATCGCTTTGCATAAATCAGCGCCCGGTTCGATTAAAGTAGGGTCTGCGCCGACCACGTTATATCCTCCCCGTTCTAACAGCTTTGCTATATTAGTTACATGATCAAATTAAAGGATAATATTTAATATGTCAGGAGCATATTAGCATTTTAATCATAATATTTCTTACCTGACAGAGGTTCTAATCCCTGCTCTAAAGTATCCTGTCTATCGCATAATTAATTTATCAAAAAAAATATGTATTTCAATATCATTTGAATATACTAGCCTTTTTTGTTATTAGTATAATACTGAAAATAAAATTTAAACTAAATTTAAACTTGTAGCATTTATTTCAATGAAACCATTTACAGGCGCTATGAATAGTCAAAGTGTCGGTCAGTTATTAAAGTTGAAACTTTCCAAAACGTATATCTCTCTCTATGAAGAAGCTTGTTTTATATTTTACTAGCCGATGCCCGCGGTTTCGCCCCCGTATAATGTAAAATTATGTATTTATTTATTTATTTGGCTCACCAACAATTGAATACACTGCTTCAAAGATACAAGAAACATTCCATAGAATCACAGACAAGTGTATCAACCTTTTACAGGTAAGCACATCATGCACTACTTATTCGTCGATGAGTGTCTATTGAGAATCAGATGAGTACCTATATCACTCACACTAAGCTATGGTTTTTAAATACATAATTAAATCAGAAATTAATATTTCACATTAATTTTTCGCAATGCAAATTACGAACAAATCTAAAATTACAATCAAAATTAAATCAAAATTAAAATCGAAATTAAATCTTAATTAAAAATCAAAATCAAAATTGTAATTAAAATAAAATTCCAAATTAAAACAAAATGATAAATGACAATTTAATCTGAATAAAAACAAAGGAAAACAAAAATTGGAATCCGGATAAAGTTAAAATTAAATCAAATTAACTAAAATCAAAATTATATGTAATAAAAATTAACTAAATACAAATTAAATAAAAATAAAAATTAAGTGAAATCAAAATAAAATAAAACATGATTAACAGGAAAACTAAAATAAACATGAAGTACTTTCCTTGAACTCAAGATAATTTTACAAGTTTTGCATATAATACTTCTGAACTTAATAAGTGAGTCAGAGTTTACATCAACGAGATGATCACATCACTGCAGCTGTTCAATAATTTACATAGGCGAATTAGCACCAAGTACGGTCCTGCAAGGAGGAGGACGTAAAGGGGTTACAAGAGCTCGTGGGCTTTGCGTGAGCACACGGAATTTGATCAAGCTCAATAATTGGGGACAGCCAATTACTGAATCCGATTAATAAATCAATTAATAAATCACGGAAGAGTATGCTATATAGATGCCACAGAAAACGTTTTTGAACCATATATTAAAAACCTGAATCTTGAATCACTCAATGTATTAAAAAAACCCGCATCAAAATCCGTTCCATAGTTTTAAGCGTACATAGGGACAGACAGACGCGGCGGGAGACTTTGTTTTATTATATGCAGTGATGTAGTGATATGTGAGAATTATGTAAAACGATCATTGTAAAGCTTTATTAAATAATACAGGACCATAATGTCGCTTACTTCTCTTTCCATAATCTACTATCCGTTGACGGTAATCAGCGTTTAACTAGTTTATAAAAAAAACATGTATATAGGGACTGCCGGTAGAAGTAGAAACTTCTGTACATATATCTGCTACGGGGGTGTATAATACCCCTGTTGAAATAACGTTCACATCATATAATAGTCATATGCTATTAAAACAAATAACCTAATTTCATGTGATCTAATGTTACATGTAATATAAACTTCTAATTTAGTATAACGTTCATTTCAAATAATTTTCAATGTGTATAATGCTGTTTTAATGAAACGTTTAATTGACCTAACTTTTATTTCACCTAATTTTCATATTTACTCATTTTCAGCCAAAATTTTGCTAAGAATAAGTAATGCTCGCTAATGGTCACTGTTCTAACATAACCTAATCCAGATGATTAACCAACAATAGAGGCGATATGGCACTCGCCAATTAAAAATTAATGAAATTATATCAATAATTCATTATATCATTTCATCGTTATACTAAACAAAAAGTATATTAAATGAAATTAGGTCACGTGAACGTTACACTTTCTGTTATTATATCAAATGGCACGCACCCCTGCTACGGGTTGTGCCCCGCGCACGCCTGGTGGTGCTACGCCGTAGCAGGTCGGCTAAGTGGTACTACGCCGTAGCAGGTCGGCTAAGTGGTGCTACGCCGTAGCAGGTCGGCTAAGTGGTGCTACGCCGTAGCAGATCGGTTAAGTGGTGGTACGCCGCGCCGTAGCAGATCGGCTAAGTGGTGCTACGCTGTAGCGTATCAGCTACGAGTGGTACGAAGCGTTACGTGACGGTCACGCGAGTTCCATGATTTTTGCTCAAGCAAAAAGTGCTGAACACGCCCGCGCCTTCAAAAGTTTTCATTTCAAAAATATACAATTACTCCCCTAGTCCACATAACTACCTACCTATATTGCTCTCATTTAAACCACAAGAAAACACAATACAAGTGTTCCAAACCTTTATATTTACATATGTATATTATGTTCAATGCTCAACGCACATTTCACAAGTTACAAGTATCACTCAGCCGAGCCGCCCAGCGCCACTCAGCTTCTCTAAAATACGAAACGTTTTAAATAACATCTTAAATACTGTAAACTTCAGTAAAGGTTAAAACTCTTAGTTAAATGTCGGCCAATTAAGACGTTGTTACTGAACCTATAAGAAATTACTCAATTTAATTTGTTTCGTCGCCATTCGCAAAGGTCAGCATTTGAATAGACTGGCGTACAAAGTTACCTCAGTTTTCAAGTAGGCTTGGTTCAATTCAATTTAGAATTGAAGAGTGCACTTCATAATATTGACGATAGATTCTAGGTCGCTCTGTTCTCCCATTTAAAGAGGTTCCACAAAGTACGAGTATAATTACGTTCCTAGTTTAAAATTAGTTATTTTACGTCGATTTTATCTTTTGTAAAGAATTTGTAGATGGAGGCTCGTGCCATTACCTCAGGTGCCGTTAAAGCGGGTGCTCAATGTGGCAAACGTCTTTTTTTCAGATGGGATATCATCAAATGACTCCTCCCCCTCTAGGAGCGGGAGGTATTGTCATAGTTGCTCATTAAAACACATCCATGTTTATCCCATCCAACGCCAACGCCCAGTGCGTCTCCCGCGGTGGCTGGGACTAGAGGTTTTCTTCCTCTCACGTTCCGCCACCTCCTTGGTTAGCATGACGTGAGCATGACTGCTTCGCAGAAGGGGGTGACAGCTTCCCATTCCGTCTCGCTCCGGACCATGGATTGAACCAGAGCCGGACGTGAGAGGTCGCCGCTACGAGGACACGGCGGTGCACCGCCCACAAACCTCCACCACGTGCTCCAACGTGTCCGCCAGTCGATCCTCACAATGAAGATAAGGCCTGAAGATGAGGCCTACAACGGAACAAGCTATCCCAGGAGAATTTGTACTACATATGTACTAAACATAATTTATTTTAAAGTTTTAGGCTTTCCCAAGACTTAAGTGAAAGTAGGCTTACTGTCACTATGTAATCCATCCCTGTCTACATTTACAATAACATATCTATTATGTTTTATTTATTTTCTTACTCATATTTCTTGTATGTTTTCATAATATGTGAAACACAAATTACAATAACTCTTCCAGTTATATTGAGAATGATATTTACTATTTACTTGTATTACGTACATTCGTATTCCACTAGTGATCTTTCGATAACATGGGAAATTGGTTTTTCTATGTACTCGCTTGTTTGGTATGAAAATTTAATCATAGTAATATATTTTATTGATTTTGTTTGTATCGTATTACTATTCGTTTGGAGTGAATAAGATAGAAAAGTTAATTTACCAAAATCCCATGAACGCCAAGCCTACGTCATTTTATAAAAGTAGTAGTAAGTAGTTTTTTTTCCGTAGTACTTCGTATGACTTGGGTTCACTTGCAATTTAACATTTTAGAAAGGTGTTTGGCGCGGGGTATCCTTCACACAAAGTGGGTAGTGGATGAGGTGAATCATCGTATACTAATCTCTTTAGTAAAGAAAATCACAGTTTATAGTGTAACGTAATTGAGCAGCTATTTAGCTAACCTTTGTTACCCGATATCTGCCAAAGCCGATAGTGGTGGCTATCCACTTTTCATAATAACCAATTGTTCTTTTCTCTAGTAAGTTACTTCAACAGATAAAGTTTCAAATTTTATGCAATGCCGTAGGTAGGTCTTTCGGTCCAAGATCTCAGTCATCTAGAAATCGAAAAAGCTTTAAATGTTCATACATTCACAAATAATCAGTAAAAATGAATCTATGCAAAGACAAATATAATAAAAAACCTTTATTAGCCAAGTGACACAAACGTTGTCATCAGTGCTGTAAGAACTTAAATTTCCTTGTTTGACTTTTCTACACACTGTGTCTACATTTCTTATCAGACTTTCCTCTCGCAGGTCTGCTGGAAGAAATTTCTTTTGAAATAAGCAGTACCTTTGTGCTCTTCTATGTTAATATATTGTCCTTTTATGTATTTTGTGTGTACATGAATAAATAAATAAACTCTGAACAAAAAAGTCAAGAAGGATGTCAACTTAAATTGATACATAGTAAGTACACAAGTATTTTGTGGGCTCAGTCCCCGACTCCCCATAGACACGAATAAGTGTGAGTGTATAAACTATTAGGGAAAACGTCTCAGGAGACGGTTCAATCTACCCTCATCAAATATCTGACGTTTGGATGCTGCATAATGTGATATGAAAATCTCATACGTTGCCTACGTAGGAAAATATACAAATGTGTAAGTAAACTAGAAGAATTTATGACTTGTGTGTGAGATAGGCGAGAGAACGTTTGTGGTCTTAGCAAACCAAGTATCTTTATTTATTTATTTATGTACACACAAAATACTTTATAGGACATTACATCACACACACATTCACATCTTTCTATAGCTATACAAAAAAAAAACAGTTTTCTTTGACACAATGTCAAGACACACACATAGAATACCACATCGCGAATAATGATTACATTTATTTACGTACTAGCTTCTGCCAGCGGCTTCGCCCGCGTGAAGTTTGATTATTGTCCCATGGAATCTTACTGCCGGGATAAAAAGTATCCTATGTTTTAATCCAGGTTATAAACTATCTGTGTGCAAAATTTCATCCAAATCCGTTCAGTAGTTGTCGCGTGAAAGCGCAACAAACAAACTTACATTCACATTTATTCTCCGAACTGCTAAGCTATCGGGAGTTACACGTGTTATTGTGAGTCAACTATAAAAGATAGACATATGCTGTCGTGGGATATTTTTTATATAAGTTTATGTGGAATATTTCCGTTATACATGATTTCTATGTAGCTTTAACCATTAAGGCTGCACACGCGACGGAAGCTAAAAAAACCAAGTAACTTCTCCCGTTTTCCCAACATTTCCTTTCACTGCTCTGCTCCTATTAATGGTAGCGTGATGAAAAGTATACTATTACCTGCTCAGGAGTATGTAGAATAATTGTACCAAGTTTCGTTAAAATCCGTCGAGTAGTTTTTTTTTCTATAAATAACATACAGACAGACAGACAGACAGACAGACAAAAATTTTACTGATTGCATTTTTGGCATCAGTATCGATCACTAATCACCCCCCGATAGTTATTTTGTAAATATATTTCATGTACAGAATTGACCTCTCTACAGATTTATTATAAGTATAGATGACCTGCCTGCTTTAGTGATAATGAACGGGCATCACTACATATTATAAAAGAAAGTCCTTCGCCGCGTCTGCCTGTTTGTCTGTTCGCGATAAACTCAAAAACTACTGCACCGATTTTTATGTTGTTTTCACCAATGAATAGAGTGGTTCCCGAGGAAGGTTTTAGTTTATAATTTGTAATTTGTATGTGGGCGGAGCCGCATGCATCAGTTCGTTTAGTATATAATTAAGTGAATGTGTCATATTTCATACACACTACTGTTCCCGTGTATTTTCTGATGCCCTTGCGTCCCGTAAGACAGCAGTGAGTATGGCTCGCGGGTCAAAGAGAAGTTATTATGTTCGTTGGCGAGCGGCCAACAACTCTCACTTTGTGCATCTCTAGTGCCGCCATCTTTGGACTTTACACGCTTTTTAGTATACGACGCTGAAACTGATAGACATTTTATTAAAATTCGTGCTCATATTATAAATGTGGAAGTAACTCTCGTCTGTCTCTTACTTTTTAAAGGCTGAATGGTTTTTACTGACATTTCGCAGAGGTTTGTGGTTCGAGGGTTCTAACCCTTCACCTGTGTGGATAATGTGACAAATGTTACTGAAATATGCAAAGTATTATATTCTATATCCTAGCATACAGATACTCGTATTTTATACCCGGAAAGACTTCCAGTGGGATAATTCACGACCTCTCCGATAAGTAATTGCCTATTTTATTACATAGGTAAATAATTTATTTCGTCATTTACGGTTTTGAGTTACAGTTTCAACGCTTCCTATCTATCTGCACTGACCGGTTGTGCAAATGTTTAAAAAGAGTAAATGTTGACTACGGTTGGCCGCAACACTGAGTCCCCAGCGCTCGTTCAGACCGCACCAGGTTGACTCTGCTAGCCAGCATTACATGAGAAATATACTATGAAGGAATATTAAAAAAAAAAAAATTGTAATGCCGAAGAGGTGTAACATACCTTCATGATGATCTTTTATAATTATTGTAGTAGGTACTCACTGTAACTGGTAGCATATGAATAAGCACAATATGTTATCTCTTGTAGTATATGGTAATGCACAATTACCGAACTATTATAGGCCACAGCAAATGAAATAATAAAACTTACCAATAAAAGTCCTCGTCACTCGAACTCTTCACAGGTAGATAACCATACTGAAAATTATCCAAGCCTCAAGACGCTGTCAATCTATTCATAGTCAAGCACTATTATTGCATTTCTGCGAACAGCGATCATGCTCAACTTATCCCGGTCTACGTACAATATCTACCAGTATAAGCCAGCGTAGTACGGCGGGGTTATGCCGTGTCAACCCTTTTATGACAGAGTTATGCGGCGGCACGACAATCACGAGATATATTCGCGCGAGCATTGCAAATATTCACAGAATGCTTTGGTGATTATATAGCGTTAACGCCCTTATCTATTTACAGTGAGGTTGGTTAGGTTGGCTTCGGATGTTGCGTGAGCGGTAGTGAGTGGAGTAGGGAGGCCTGGCTTTTGGATTAATGTAGATTAAAGATTTGAAAAAAGGTTTTTGAGGAGCAGCTTACTCCTCTCTCAACAAGAGATGGGTTTTGTCCTCGCCACTGACTGCTGGGGTGATGTGACGAGGAGAAACACGTTGTGGATTTAGTCAGTTGGAGTCTGACATACTCCCCCGCCAGCCCCGCGGCGGCAGAGAAAACTTAGTGAAGATTTCCGCAAGTACACAAAAGCTAGAAAGTGCCAGAATAACATCACCACGCAAACAGAGGGGAACTTTTTCTTTATTTATTGATAACATCTTAAACTATCATTACAGGGTTTACCCTAATGCAACAGCTAAGAACTTAAGCTAATAACCTAAACTATTTACTCACAGCCATACAAAGTAGATATAGTAAATTAAATGGGACGCTTATCTAAGAAATATATATATTAAATATTTACAAACGCAAGGATTGAATTAAGACTGAACAAAGTACCTGCATTTAAACTATTCTCCTACGACTGTAGAGAAGCCTAATCAGCTGGTGTAATAGCTTTTCTACAACATACCAGTTTCCTCATGATGTTTTCCTTTACCGCTTTGAGAGAAATAAAATGATATAAGGACACAAAATAAGGTCGTATCGAAGTTCAAAGTTCAGATCCCTGAACTACACATAGGTAAGTTGGGACAGTTTCCATCCGGTCTCACCACAATAAGGGATTTATACAATCCAAATCTAGAGTAAAAAAAATGAGTAGCTAAACCTCACAATAGAAAGTCACCGGCATTTTTTTTGTCAAAAGGAGTACGATTCAATTGTTCTATTAATTACAAACGAAAACATAATAAAACACTCGAATTGTAAAACAAAAACAAAGAATAACAATGTATTGTAGGAGTTCTTTTGTGAAGGTTTAGCGAATAGAGAAGTGGCCAAGTTCGGAAGGGATTCTGGGCCGTTGTCAAGGCAACCAGTCTTGCGTTAATAATGAACTTTTCGCGGAACAATTTGTTTCCACAGTTGGAAGCAAATATTTTTCTGTTTAGATTGAAAAGAAACAAATATTTTTAGAAGGAAATTATGTTTGAATATCAACATCATCATCATCATCATCAGCCTATAATGTTCCCACTGCTGGGACACGGCCTCCTCTCAATGAGAGGGAACTGTTTGAATATAGCTCCAGAGTATTTATTGTCCACGTGGAAGTAATTGCGTTTTTTTTCCTATTTTGCACCATTTCTTTCTTTCTTTGAAGAACTCGATTGTAGGATGATTTAATCTTTATTTCTTTGAGGGCCAGTTTACTCGGTAGGTACGTAACATATAATAAGTAAAAGAAATAAATTGAAGAACCGACGACATACATGGCTATCGTCAGTATTAAAAAAATAATTAATGTAAGAACTTGGATATAAAGCTACCCTACATAAAGGCGCTTACAAAAAAATATTAAGAAGGTAATTTATTGTATACAAAAAAAAACATCTTTTTTTTTGTAATTTTTTCCGAGAAAATAATATTTGTAGCAACGTTAATATTATTTTCAAAATTGTTCATATTTTATGGAGATTTTCCGGGAAAGGGTGTCCTTTTAGATTATAATATCATCATTAGAGGTACTTATTTCTTAAAAGTCTGTTTAATTTTCAATTTAAGAGTACCTGTTAGATTCTTTTTAGATTTATTAAAGCCTTTCGTTCAGAATTACAAACGAGTTCTTAAGCCGCTCACGGACCTCTAACTTGGCTTTACCTGCCGTCGAGGAATATCTCTCAGGCATGCTGGTTTCCTTTCGATATTTTCCTTCATCGAAGCAAGTGATAATTATACAATACGCACATATATGCGAAAATTCAGAGGTACAAATTGGTAAAATTAAAGAAGAAAAAATGAAAAGTATAACCCAAGTTTAAAATGCGAAAAACATGCTTAACCTCATCGTAACCTTTACAACTGTACCTATACACACATCGTGTGGACCTACCCACAACCTTTAACATAGAAAACTCCTTTATATTAAAATTCCCCAAATGATCCGACATATCCGAACAGATAATTTGAAAGAAGCTCTTTGTGATCGAGAGCCTCAATCCCATTAACCGTGTTTAATTCAATTACGAGATATCTGCGAAGGGACTGCCCTGATCGAACTACAAAGTACTCAGATACTTTTTTGTTTGATTTCCGAGAGGCGAAGCTCATCGAAAATCAAACGGGACTTTATCTGGAATACGAGTACTTCGTCGTGTGTCATTTTAATTCACTTGGAAGAAGTAAAAAAAAATCTTGAGTAAGTAAGTATGACAGGATTTCTAGCAATATCAACCTGTAATATGCTAGGACACAGGACGTCTCCTCTAATGACGACCCGAATGACGTAGTGGTAGGAGGCTGCCTTACGTTCTTAGCGTCCCTTCGAGTCCCGGTAGAAGCAAATGCTTGTGTGATGAGCGTGGACATTTGTTTCTGACTCATGGATGTTTATATGTATAATAAGTATGTATTTACAAACAAAAAAGGTAAACATAAATGTAGTATATCAACTATCTGATGTCCACGACACAAGCCTTGCTTAGTGTGGCACTGGATGGCGTTGTGTATTAGTGTCCAGCTATATTTATTATTTATTATTATTATTTACATATCTTTGAGTTTTAGGTTCTAGAGCATGGGGGTTACCTCGCAATGTATCTATATTTATTTTCTTTTATATTTCTCTTTGCCTTTGAGTAACCTCGACAGTCCTGATGGCCATTAACATAAGGCCACCATTGTTCCCCTGTACTGGATCGATGCAGGTACACACAACTTTAATTTGCACCTATTTAACTTTTCTTCGGTGAAACGGGTACCATAAGCTTCAAGAAAGCTCATTTCAGGGTACTTTGTCTAAGCCGAAGAATTCTCGAGATAGCCATTTAGCCATAAGCCATTCAAGATTATGTCAGATTAAGTCTAAGAGTTCGCTCAATAATAAATATCTCGATAAATCTGCTAATATACATTTTTACAAACTCTTCAGTCAGTATCCACTAATCGTGTTTTTACAGCGTGCTATTCGTTAAATTATTAAGTTAAACTTTATTTATCAAAAGTACTTTACGGTCATTTACCAACGGTTGGTTTGTGAAAACGAGTCGCGTACTTACTTAGATAAACACTATAGTCCGTGCCACGAGAAGCTTACATTTTTGTAAACAAAGAATTTCTACCAAGGTACGTAGCAACAATTCAATCAACAACAAATACTCCCGAATTCAATCATCGCAAATTATCATACGTGTAATACAAAACTAATGAGCAATTTCTCTTGGTCGGGTTATATTTTGGCGATGTAAAGCAATGTCGTCTTATGTTTTGTGGTACTTTAACGCATCTGACATCATGGACCGTTAACACTTGGGTCATTTTGAAGTTCACGCTGACACTATCATTTTTAGGGTTCCGTTGCCAAATGGCAAAAAACGAAACCCTTATGGATTCGTCATGTCTGTCTGTCTGTCCGTCTGTATGTCACAGCCACTTTTTCCGAAACTATAAGAACTATGCTGTTGAAACTTGGTAAGTAGATGTATTCTGTGAACCGCTTTAAGATTTTCACACAAAAATAGAACAAAAAACAATATTTATTTGGGGTTGCACATACTTTGAACTGAAACTCATTTTTTTTTCATCAATCCCATACGTGTGCGGTATTTATGGTCTTCAAAAATGATATAGAGGTTACTAATATCACTTTTTCCTAAACTGAATAGTTTGCGATAGGCAAGAAAAAAATGATGAGACGGTTCCAAAGTGGTCATATGTGTCCCCGCCTGTAACTTTTAAAATAAGAGATTGATAAAACTAAAAAGATATATGATGTACATTACCATTTAACTTCCACCGAAAGTTAGTTTGAACGAAATCTAGTAAGTGGTTTTTTTTAATACGTCATAAATCGTAAAATCGTAACTTTTACATCATGACACTTGCTGCTACGGAACCCTTCATGGGCTAGTCCGACTCGCACTTGGCCGCTTTTTTTTTATTTGATCCATAGGTTGCGAGCCCGAATGTGTGTTTACAAAATGTATAGCTTCTCGTGACGGGGACTATAAACACTACGAACACCTTGTTGGCAAAAACAAGACGCCATACTTTGCGGTGAATAGCTGCAAAATTAATTATAAATGGTCCAAAAACACCCAATTTCAATAACAAATTGTATAAAACCCTTTTTAATTACAACATAAATTATATCGATCATCATTACATATTTTAAAGAGCCTCTCAACCTTTGAAATAATGAGCTCCTTATCAAAAACACCTAGTGAACCCGTATTATATCTTCCACATTTAGTAGACAAGTTCTCGTAAAACATGCCGCAGTAATATTCTCAAGTAAGGGGCGCGAGTTTCAGAAACAGCTAGTTATCTGCGCCTATTGAAACTACGCGTGGTTCCAATGATTTATAATACGGATTAAACTTCCTTTTCAACCTTCTTTTAGAAGTTTCACGAGTGGTTTTTTATTTTAAGGTGGAGTTTCTGTAATTCTGAATAGAGCATGAAGAATGGGTCTAGTAACCGGTGGCCTTCATACATTTTCCTCAAGTTTTCCAATTATACTCACCTGAGTATAATTGGAAAACTTGAGGAAAATGTATGAAAAACTTCACATTTTTTGTTAAATAAACCAAGTTCGTAGGCGTCAAGGGGCTATTTATAGAAGACCAAAGTATTTTAGGACAGGCTTTTATGAGACACTCTCCCTAAATAAGTACCTATGGCTACTTAGAGATTATCGGACAGAAACTATAAATAAAACTATTGATCGGCCCAAGTTCAGTACTTTACAACCTATTTGTTCCATCCATCATGGATACTACTTTTAGACTTAGTTTGTGATGATCCATCTGAATCTATCACAATATAGAAACGATCCTTTTCATTCGAATAGAAAAACAAAACGCGATTACCTCTTGGCCACTACTTCTCAGAGCATCTATAAACGTTCGTGTATCCTCATGTGTAAGTCTCATGTGATGTGTTACCCGCAGATTGGCTGACGGTGACGTGGGCGCAGGGCGGCATGCAGCTGCAAGGAGACGGCACGGACGACGACGACTCCACCAAAGGACGGTGAGTACAACCGCTTACAAAAAACAAATACCGAGGAAGGTTTCACGACGATACAGAAGCGACTAAGCGATTTTCTTAGGTTCACAGCCTTGGGCGTGAACCTAAGAGCTATGCTATATGCGTCAGGCGAAACCAGTGCAGGCCTGCTCTTATTTTTTTTTTCATTTGTCTTCCGCAGTCGTTGTTGTAAGATATGTGTAGCGTATAGACAAAAGATAAGGTTACAATCGACAGCCGACTTATCGGACTCATGACGTGTGTACACTCACCGCATGACCGATGCTTGAACAATGAGAACTCATGTAAACGTGGCTAAAACCTTGTCACACGAGTCGTGTGAACTATAGAACTCACGCTCGCAGACTTGGGCCTTCGTTATGTTGTTACTTCTAGTATGTTTCTATTTCCTTGACTGGTTGACAATCAACTTAGCAAACACACAACAATTCAGCTTTAAACTTTTAAAATAGATGTCATTTGTTTCACAAGTCGACGTAAAAGGAATCGACGTAGACGGAATGTAATGCAACAAAGCCTTGACCGGATCGTTAGGATTCGTAAGTCAGATTGTAGATCTTCTACGGTTAGCAGGCTCTGGCAGAAACTTCAGTATTTTATTCTATCTGAGTTCGATGTTCAGAGCCACGTCCGACATTTGTTCGTGATGGTTTTACTAAATCTTAACCAGATCTACCACTTCTGGGTCGCTTCACTCAACAAAACTGTTGTAAGTCCACAAATAATCAAGTTAGTGATCTCGGTAAGTTTACTTAGTACCTCGCGCCACCGTACCGCGTAGTACCGCCGCCGTACCGCGCCGCCCGCGCCGGGACGGGACGGGACGCGCTTATTGAGAAAACTTTACTCTTGTGTTTTAATTAAATGGATTTGTTCGCAACTTGAGGTTTATTGGTGTTGTTTGAATTAATTATTAATTTTAAGAATTATGTTACGATATTTTTTTGTTGTTGTTGAGGTTTAATATCTGTTTATTGTATATTTTCGTTAACTTTGCGTTGCGTTGTTAGATTTTTTCTGATCAAATGATGGGTTATCCAAGCATATTTCATTTAGCCAGCAGGCTAACTAATAAGAATTATATTACAGTAAAAAGTATTTAATTCACAGAAACATAGCACTTTGCACTGTAAACATTGTTTAAAAATAATATTAACATTATTATGCAACAGTAGACTCTGCCTTCAAGCCTTCCTTAGTTCTGACAGAAAAGAAAGAACTACCATCGTGGTTCGGGTGTTGTTGTATCTCAACAAGAATAGTGTTGTACATCTATCTGTTTATCTCTGTGACGTCACGTGGCACAAAGTGTAGCTTTTATTTTAGTTGTGTGTTAGAGTAATAACGGGCATAATCGCCTTTTTCATGATGACATAAATTACAAAAAGAAATTCATATCAATGGATTTTCAGTTGAAACTGATAGTGATTGGGAATAAAAAAGTAAAGTCGATTAAATTGGGTTGCATGATCGTTTGCCGTGAAAACTAATATGGCGTCCCGTGACCAAGCCGTGAGCAAACTGTGAGCAAGCCTGTGCCAAGTTTCCAGCAAACTGAACTGTCGCCGCGATGGCGTCGTCCGCAGACACCTTCCCAACTTACCGATTACTACTATAGAGCAAGTCGCTGATAAGAATACTACCGTAGGGAAATCGTTTTCAGATCAATTTTAGCAATTATAATTGTTATTTTTGTTGTTTTGTGTCCAGTTATTTAAAATAAGAAACAGGTATTATAGTTTGTGTTTATTAATATTTGCGTGCTATTTTTATGGCGAAATGTGGCATCGCACTTCAAGTTTTTTTACGACCTTTTGTACCACATTTACTGCAAATAAATTATTTTGACTTTTGACTCTGACTATTGAACTACTGTTTTAAAAAGAAAGGGTTTTAAACGGTTACAATTAATTTACAAAGAAATTTAAAATCCACATTCAAAACGGTTCTCAGTAGTTCAATGTAGGGGTAATAATATAAAACAAATTGACTAGTTATCCAAGCGACGAAAGTAATTATGATTTGTTGTTATTCAATGTTTTTAGGTTTTTTAATCATCCCCTGATTAAGAAAACTACAAACATTAACAACAACTACAAACAATAACAGTAAATAATGCACTACCCACACAGACATCAGAATGTCTAAGAATATGAAAATACTTTTATCGATATTGAGTTGATGACGAAATGACGTAATAGTATTTTTGTTGAAGGACGAAATTCTTTGATCATGAAGTTTCCTTGCACACGTTTTACATTTTTAATACTTGGTGGTTGGTCCGAAGTTTTTTTAAATCCTACATATATTATAAATGCGAAAGTTTATGAGGATGGATGTATGTTTGTTACTCTTTCACGCAAAATCTACTGAACGGATTTGGATGAAAGGATAGTTTATAACCTGGAATAACACATAGGGTACTTTTTATCCCGGTAGAAGATCCCATGGGACAATTATCAAACTTCACGCGGGCGAAGCCGCTGGCAGAAGCTAGTATTTTATTATAGTTTTATGTGGTTAGTGATTACCGTTCATTTCCAGTTCCACTTCCGTCCACAACCGTAATCACTGAATATCTGGATATTCTTGGAAAGATGTCGGTCAAGGTTAATTGATAAATAGTGCTTTGTCTAATGGTAGTTTCTAGAAAGGAAACTTATCGTCCCTCGAAATGCGAAGGTTGATTAAATTGTTATAAAAGGTGTAAATGGAATCTACGCAAAGCCGTTAACCAAGGATTATGCACATGAAACTAAGTAACTCAATGCAAGAGTAATTTGTGACGAGTTTTTTTTTACTTGGCTGATGGATACATTGAGTACCGGGGTCATACTTAGGGAGAATTTTGCCATTCAATATCTCCGCAACTAAAACTTTCCCTTTAGGTATGAACTAAAACAAAAAATATCGCAATAATTGGGCAAACAAGTGTCTTTAGGGTTCATGTAGGCCCTACATGAACACTTGTTTAGTTTTTATTTTATTATTTTAGTTTATATTTGTAAATCAACAACAAATATTGTGCTACCCAACAAAAGTTTGCATTCGTTTCCCATTCATGATTAAAAGTAAACACAACATGATATTTGCGGCGATTTATCAACAGCTGACGATCTGCGAGTGAAAAGCGGCGCTGGTTTAATGTGCACCCACCCTAGCCGTCTAACGAGTTTGTTTGCGAACACAGATGATAAATAAACAGTTATTTTTTATCGAATCCTCGAAGAGATGAGGTTTAATGGTGGTTGCATGACAAGATATTTTGTGAAGAAGTATTAAGATGTTTTCCGATATTACAGTATGCCTTTAAAAATTGTTTTCTGTAATGTTGTCGGAAAAAAAACAAACAAATCTTACTTTTGCCAAACTGTAAAGCAGGGTTTTGGCAGATGTAGCTCTCATATACAAAGGATATATTTTTACTAGCTGTTGCCCGCGACTTCGTTCGCATGTAAATTTTGATGTGTCTCAGTAGGTTAGCCATAATCTGAATGAAATATTATTACCACTCTTCAATGAACGTGGAACTAGGTTCACATTCCAACAGTACAATAGCATTTAGGCATTCATTGGGGTGTTTTTAGTATTCGTGAAAGCGGGAAATAATTTGGTAGCCACACTTTCTTCTAATCTTGTCTCGAATCAATAAACTCAATTATAGAAACGGTTCAGTCTACAGAGAAATCCGACGAGAACGATCGGTTAATAAGTAAACCTAATACTATCGGAGTCACCACCATCGATTATTCCTTAAGACACATTCCATCTTGATAGCCCCGCACCGCTGTCGCTGGGAGACCCTAAGAAGCAATACTCCTAAACGTCCTGGGGTTGATTGATGAGGCTGCTGGAGGTACAGTCATGGCGAACAGACCGATTTAAATTAAAAAGAAAATTACTGATACTGATGTTGTTAGCTTGTGCCCACTGCTGGGCAAAGAGCTCTCCTCCAGACTTCCACAAGACTATGAAAATTAAATTTCGTCTCATTGACTCCAGTCGTCTTTCAGAATGAACACGTCATTCCTAACCTCATTTCCTGCTAGAACGCATTTTGTTTGTGCCAAATTCTTATACACGACAATTATTATTCTCAAAACACCCTGTCTTCCTCCTTGTTCTGTTCATCCAGTCTCTTCTAGCCTTCGCTGTAAGATCATCGGTCCACAAAGCTGGGCCGCGTCCCACACAACTATTACAATAGTGTCAGAGTAGTCGATCATTGATTTCAGAATGGTCAAGTTCTGTCATGTTTTGACAAGTTTGGTAATATACTAATATAATAGCACCTTTATGACTTTACAACGATCAACCACTGACACCCCATTGAAAGAAATGTCATAAAATGGTAATCTCGTAATTATTAATAATAATAATAATAAATCATTTATTTCGAGCAACAAGACTCATAGTGTTAGTAACAATACACTTACAAACTATGTTAGTAATACACTCACAAACAAACAAAATTAGAAAAACAGATTGTGATATCACTGATGCAAGGCGACAGGCGCAGCTGAAACCTTGCAGCAGTGGTTCACAAACGCACAATCAAGCCTGCTTGCTATCATAGATAGGATGCTGTTGGCGCTGCCCCGCACCCTTCGGACCAGGGATGCGCACCTCTTCCGCATCACTGTGTAGAAGCAATCTACGCGAGCTTCAGCAAACATCCCTGATGCGCTGCAATACCGAGGCAACCCCATCAGCACCCTGAATGCGTTATTATATTGGACGCGAAGGGCGCTGTATGATTTTTGAGTATAATGATCCCATAGACTGCAAGTGTAGAATGTCGTGCAGTAAGCACTAAATATAGTACGCTTGACCTCCTTAGAGGCACGCCTGAACCTGCAGGCAATCATGTTAGCTCTCACACACAGCGCCCTCCACTCCCTATCAATATCCTCATCGTCGTTGAGGCCAGCGGTCAGTACGTGACCCAGATATTTAAACTGTTCTACCCTCACAAGGGGTATACCGCTCAACTTCACTGATGGTACTGCTTCTGGGTATTTACCCCTGGCCCCAAACACCATGACAACACTCTTCGTAACATTGTATGCCAGACCATGCAGTCTGGCAAATTGCTCGCAAGTGGCAACAAGTGTCTTTATTCCGCAGATTGACGCGCTCAGCAGCACCATGTCGTAGGCGTAGCTAATGTTATTACAACATACGCCATCAATATGACACCCGACACGCATGCTGCTAAGCGCGCCAATCAGATCATTCACGTATAGGTTGAAAAGCGTAGGGGAGCACAAACCCCCCTGCCTCACCCCGCACTCCAACCCATACGGCTTAGACAAGGCACCAGCCCATTTGACACTATTGACTTGGTTTCCATACCAGTATTTTAGAGTATTTGTCACCTCTGGGGGCAAATTTAGGTCTTCCATCTTCCTCCATAAAATATCGTAGGAAACCAAGTCAAAAGCCTTGCTCAAGTCAAGGAAACATGCGTAAACTGGAGTGTGGCGATCCGTGTAGTACTTCACAGTATGCTTCACACTCAAAATAGCGCTGTCAGTGGATAATCCAGAACAGAAACCAAATTGGTTATCGTGAACACGTATATGGTCGCTAAGTTGAGCGTTAAGCACACTGTCAAACACTTTCGACATGACTGTGGCAAGAGATATTGGCCTGTAATTATTCCTATCGCCCATGTCACCAGTCCTATTTTTGACGATAGGTACCACTGTTGTTTTAATCATGTCACTCGGCATATAAGCATGACCCAGACAAAAAGTAAAAAGCATTGCCAACACTCTTGGTAAATGCGGACCAGCAAATCGGAGATGCTCAATGCTGAGACCGTCATGACCAGGAGATTTTCCTCGACGCATCGCGTTAATTCTGTTCAAGAGCATTTTAGCCGTTATTTTAACTTCTAGGTCTCTCCGCGGCTCAACATTGAGCGTCGACCTAGAGGGTCCTAATGGTGATTGCACACTAAAATGGTCTACAAAAAGGTCAGCTATTTGCTTAGCATCACTCACGCCATCAACGCAAACAGGGAGGCCAATCTTGCCCTTCAGTCTATTCGTATGCTTCCAAAAAGATCTAAAATCGTTCTTTGAATGCTGTGAAGCCAGAATATCCATTTTAATTTGAGTCTCATGATCTTGACACCACTTCAACCTTGACTTAAATATCTTTCTTGCTTCACGCATTTCTTCAAAAGTACGTCCCGACGCCGGCATACGCCGGCTTATTGATAAATGTGTAAAAATATATTATAAATGACATCTAGCATGTAAATATTCACATTTAGTAGTTGATTTCGAAAACCATTTATGCTAAGGGTTTTATAATAATGGCAATACGACAATGTTTATTACGAGACCATTGAGCGACCAATGATCGAACATGGGGAATTTAGCAGATTACGAATTTTAAGCAAAATGACAATGAGATCGGAATGGAATCGTGTTGGAATGACAAATTTATTAAAATAGCAGAATTAGGCCCCAGGACTCGTTTGTTCCATCGGAAATTCCTATAATTTTGATCAGTTTGTTCGTCCCATTTCTGATGCTGCCTGTACCTAGGTAGGTCGGCAATATCTCGCTACAGGCTGAGTCGACGTGACTAAATGAGACAAATTTGTCACATACAAGCGACAAAGGACCCGTGATTAATGGCTGTTTAGAGGTTATGTTAGAATTGTTCATACCTGTCCAAAGTTTTGGAGGCTTGGAGGTTTTAGAGCGTGTTGAATTGAATGTTTTATATTTTCCTTGAGAAGTTTACATTTTTATAAGGAATTTTAAATATTGATTGCTGATTCTCTAGTCTAGTGGTCGCATGCGCGAATACTGAGCAATGAGCTCTGGAGTTGAATTACTAGGTTGCTCTTATTACAAGAAACTTAAGCATAACTGGCAAAATTTACTAGGTACACATCGGCCTGAATAGCAGGGAACAGCGAGATAAATTCAATATGTATATTGATCTCCCGAGAAATTCACGTCTGCAAAACGTATTCAGTAATGAATCGTTATTATCACCTCTCTCCTGCCATTATCACAATTTACTTGGATTCGGCGCAGCATATTTTCTTCTTCCATATTACATCTCTATTACTCGTTATCTCAACAGCCACCATAACAACTTCTGTGTCTGAATGACTCTTCCACCAAAGATCAAAGATGTACTTTCCCATACAGTTATGTTTAATGTAAAATAGAATTCACAGCAGTCATCTGATTGAATCCATATGCATGATAAATGAGTAGTTGTAGATATATTTGTTGTTTTACGATCTATAGATACGATTAAACAGAGACACAATGAGTACAACAGAGACAGAGACGCCACATAGCAACTACTTCCAAAGTGACCGAACCTGGCCCTGACCCTCACTTTCAATTAAACCGCTATCGTAAATCTCATCAGTGAAAGGCCTCTAACTATTAAAAATCATTTATATCCTATCACGACTGATGTACTTACTTCCATCGGTTCACCTATCAACTTTCAATTTAAACTTTGCTAACAGACCGAGATCAAAAAGTTTGGTTATCAAGCTTCGAATTCGGAAAAAAAGTTTGGAACATTTTCTATGAGTTTTCCTGATTTTTTTTTAATTTCCTTCGGAGGTTATGTTGGGTTTTGCTAGAAGTTTCGTAGGTACCGACTTTTGCATGTTTAGTTGTGATAACATCGTTTTTGGACCAGTACGGACATTTTTTGGACTTGGCTCTGGACACTACTCTTGTACAATGTACGGGTAACGCATCGAATTCGTCAGTGTCTGTCTCTGTCGCGAGCCTATTGTCTGTCTATGCCGAATTAACTGAGTCCTAAAAAATATTTTTTTTTCATAACTACGAATATCGGTTAATGTTCTAACCGCTTTTGTTTATTACCGCAATTCCGTCATGAGAATTTTCAAACTAGTTTGCTGAAATTCATCCCAGTAAACACAGTCTGTATTGCAGTCAGTCAACAAGTAACAATGAATAATGAAACAGAACTCAAATGAACTGAATCAGGAGCTATAAGGCAACTGAAGTAGCCACGTATTTTGGTAATTTAACACATTACGGACAGGTCAAAAAGGAGATTATTTTAAGATTAATTACATAAAAATACACGCCAGTAAAACAAAAACCGCGTAGCTTCATGTGTGATCTGCTACGGCGTAGCCTGCGTAGCTGCTATGCCGTAGCCAACGTAGCTGCTACGCCGTAGCAACATTGCACAAACCATTTATTTGCTAAGGTTGCACTACGGTATTGACAGCAACGTGAATTTTAGTAGCATTATTACAATAACAGATTATAATGAAAACCAAAAGCTAATTAGAACAGATTAAGTTGTCGCTTCCCGCCCGGTAACAGTCGGCTGTCTATCCATCTATCATTACATTACGGTTGCCAGGTCGACGATTACACGCTAATGTCCCGACTATTGTGTTTGATCAGTTTTTACTCGACAGCCATTGTTATAATGTTCGGAGATCGTTTCTGAACAGGCTTCGTGTTTCAAATGGTTTATTTAACATAGTGATAAATTCCGAAACTGTTTTGCACAAAAGAGACGGCAGGCTTACTCAATAAGTTTGGTGGCAGTGATTGGGCTATAGGATTTCGGTTTAAGATGATTTTTAAAATAAATCATTTAATGTATTGTTCAGTAATTTATGAATTTTATTATCAAAGAGCTGCTGGCGTCAGGTTAAGCTACACTTGCCTAGGTTAGTCTGTGGGCCGGAGACCGCTCAACACATACCGAGTTTCTTTTCTTCCGACTGCACATTAAAACGTGTCCCATCTATCATTTGTAGGTCTTTGTCGTAACAGGTAGTCAGTGGCCCAAACGTCTGACGAGCAATCTTACCATGGGATATCGTATTACCCAATACCAAACTGGTTCTCCGCAAGATTCGGCACCATCCCTGAATGTGCCACCCTGAAGTAGGCAACCCTTACATAGAAACAACTTCTTTCTCTGGTATGCCTCCCAAAAATATTCCCAATTTAAGGTACTCTACCAACTTAGGTTGCTCGCGCTCATTCCATTAGCGGGCAGCAGTTGGAACAGCTCCAAGTCATTTACTACAAAATTTGTTGATATTAAATTTACATAAGCTCCCGTGCCACGAACTTACGCAGTAATTTTAACTCGACAAATAAACAACAGGGTAGTTTAAAAAGACTAGCATTACGAACCAATCAACTCTGAAGTGAGCTTTTTAATGAACATAATATTTGCGACTCATTAATTTGATGGTTGCAAGCACTGCTGTTGACCATAAGGTCCTGGGTCTGATTCCCAAGTTAGACAAAGTTTTATTGGGTTTATCCTTCAGAAAATTCTCAGTAACATACCAAAATCTGGATTTTAACCGTCTGATAGCAAATGGCTAACCTTATTCTAATGTAAAAGGTACATTAGAATGAAACCGAACTGTGCATCAGCACATCTGCACTAACGGAACCCTTCGCGTCGTGGTTTCATGTTATTTTAATTAAATGTCAAATCGATCTTCCGAATAAAAGAAAAATGCGACAACGTGCCCGCTATTAACAGAGACATGGCCAACCAAAGCTTTTCAATTACAGTCATTTCACTGAAATATTCAATCACGCAATAAATAAAGGTTGACAATTTCATCAAAGCCGCAACAACGTCCATCTTTTTTCAAAGCAACCACGAAACCAATGAAACGAATTGAATTCTATCGGAATCTCTCACAATTATTACCATAGGAACATCGTGACGCCGCGCCGCGACTCGCGATGTCGCCGCGTCGCACAGTGGATCGACGCCATACAAGCAAAGGGACATAGGCAACTCAAAAATACATGTGTGATTTTTTTAAAAACAAATCATTCCATCGTATAGGCCCACTTATTAGCTATAAAAAACCTCTGAAGCATTTTCTTATCGGAATCTTATATTGAGAGCTATGGCACCAAACGTGATTTTTTTGTATGGGAAAAAAATAGCATACCTTCTGAGTCCGTTCGTGTTTCAACTTGATTTTTTGAAGTGAAACTTCTTTATCGGGGTTGGAAAAAAATTTAGTGTAACATTTTTTCGTTACGCGTCACATTTTTCCGTTACGCGCCATCTTTATTGAAAAAAAAAAATAACGTCATAAAGAAGTTTCACTTCTTACGAGTGTACGCTAGTACACGCACACAATTTTTTTATATAGTAATTAGACATATACATATTTGCAACATTTTTTCCAAACAAACATGGTGCGCCATTCGCACCCCTTATAAGCTACAAGCGTTGACCGATTTTTTCCTTATTATCTACAAATTGATTCATAAGTTATTATTTCGAAATATTTTATCTCCAAATCTCACTTCACTGGTGACTTACTGATAAATTGGTCAGCTCAAAAATCATCGGTGCACTGATAAAAGATTACCAGAAAACATTTTATTGCACCCAATCTCTGGAAACGATTGTGTTGTTGACCACCTAACCATCGATTCTTGTTAAATTCTGTAAATCTATTTTTATTACACCTTATGAGGCCATTACCTGAGACCCCCTTATGATTCAGTCTTTTGGCCAAAATGTTGGCAAAAGTAAACTTCTGCTTATAAGCAAATGGGGTTTTGATGAAGCCTCACACCAAAGCGAGTATCAACAAAAATATTCATTCAGAATAAATATTCATTCATATAACATTCAAATTTACAAAAGTGTTTTCATGGCAAGTCTTGTACCATTGAAGCTCACAGCAGAAGATGGATGTGTTATTTGGCAAAACCAACGCCCCTCCTCGACGTCTTACTCCGACCAATTATGTGGAAGTTCATGAACGAGCTCTCAATATAAGATTCCGATAAAAAAATGCTTCCTAGGTTTTTTACAGCTTATAAGTAGGCCTATACGATGAAATGATTTATTTTTCAAAAACTGACACATGTATTTTTGAATTGCCTAAGTCCCTTTGCTGGTATGGCGTCGATCCACTGTGCGTCGGCGACATGTCCTCGGCAACATTTGTTGCCGGTTACACAATTAATCACACCAATTTGCGAGACCGTTAAGTTTGCCATCCGTGGCAGCGGGGTAGTGGAGGCACACTCCCCGTATCTCCGTCTTGCGGCACACGCTAATTTAATTTTCTTAATTGTTTCACTTCAAGTATCTTACTGAAACTTTTAGTTCGGTAGTGAAATTCGTAATTGGTGGTGAAAAATGGTTTTCTGAAATAGACTCCCCTGCGTTGAGAGGTGTCACACAGCATTACAATCCAAAGTAAAAAACAATTTGAATACTTTTAGTTTTTTTTTTGCGGTAAGTATATTATAAGTACTTGTGCAGATAGTAAAAATGTATTTATTGTTTCCGCATGTCTGTTGGTTGTCTCCGAAATTATAAATTATAGTCACA
Organism: Xestia c-nigrum; assembly: GCA_916618015.1. Taxonomy (NCBI): domain Eukaryota; kingdom Metazoa; phylum Arthropoda; class Insecta; order Lepidoptera; family Noctuidae; genus Xestia; species Xestia c-nigrum. The sequence continues at coordinate 1,209,246 of OU745245.1, read as the reverse complement.
AAACAGACATTTTCTTAAAAACGACACAGCCAAGTACCTATTCGGGCTTTTAGAGAGCAGCGGCGGCCCAGTGGTGGCGGCCCCAACTTACAAACAGTCGAGGGTTTGAACCCAGACAGGCGCATTACTTTGTGTACTTTATTTCATCAAGACAGCTCTCAAAACGGTGAAGGAAAGCGTTGTGAGGAAACTTAGCCTAACTTTGTGTCCTAGAACCAAAAATTCGAAGACATGTGACATCTACCGCGTGAAGGATTACAGCCCATACGCAAAATACGTGCTTTGACGTGGAGTTGTGGACACCAGCCCATTGTACAGTAAGCGTTGATAAGTGCACAGGCACACTAAGGATCATATTGCTGTGAACGCACGGGCGAGCGTCCGTGCGGCTGTATGTGTAAGCTGTCTCAATACAGTACTTACGCACACCACAGCCTAAGAGTCGCCTACTGTCGCAAGTTGTCGCGTCGCTCTCCTCGAAACATAAAGAAATATATTACCGTCTCTTTTGTTATACACGCAGCAAACGCATGATCGTATTTGCATTGGATAGCTAAACTTCGACCATTTTAACCAGGCGTTGATAGCTGTTTAGGTTAAGCAGTGGGTTCACGATCAACGAGTCTTGAGTTCAAATCCCGTTTACATAATATGGGTTTTTTATTTTTTTTTGTAACCACTTTAATTAATACATATTTGATTTTTATGCAAAAACTATTTACTTAGTTATTTATTTTGAAATGGGTTCATGGTCATTATTTATTTTTAAAAGGATTTAAATATAAGTTAATAACCCATCATAACTATTTATGTGATTGTGTTATATTTTTTCGGTGTTGGAAGGTTGAAAAAAAAATCGTGCTGACAGATAACAAAAATTGTTTTATTCGTTTCATTTATTCATATAATTAACAACTTTAATGAGATTTGTAACGTCACATTCCTACCTAGATATAAGAAGTTCTCTTGTAACCGTTCATAAGATTTTTTTGTGTATCTGTATACCCACTTTGAAGTCATTTTTTATTAACAACAAGGATATTCTAATCACACTAATATAATTGTTGATACCCACTTCTATCTATCGGTATTCAACAGAGCTTACTGAAAACTAATACATAATTTAGACTTCGTGAACATGTTTTTTTATGTGACGTCACAATAAATGGAACTCATATTGAGATTAACTCATTTTCCCGAAGAAAAGAAGATTGAAACTAAACCTCAATTTAGGAATTATTAATATCACTAAACATTTTGTAACACGTCTAATTAAAACTAGAACATTAGGGATTAATATTTTGTATAACCCCCATTATTTTCAATGCAGTCAAGTAGACGTATGCGGCTTAAAGTCACCCAAAGGGAGACGCTATGTTCGGAGTTTCCTTGCGTGATCGCATCAGAAATGAAGACATCCGCAAGAGAACCAAGGTCACCGACGTAGCCCGAAAAATTGCTAAACTTAAGTGGCAGTGGGCAGGGCACATTGCTCGCAGAACGGATGGCCGATGGGGTCGAAAAGTTCTGGAGTGGCGACCGCGAACCGGAACAAAATGGAAGTAATCCAGTCAAAGTCTAAATATTCCCGTGCGAAACGTAATCGTTCTTCTTTATGTCTTTCTGTCAAGAAGGGCATTTTAGCTGATCTTCTGTGATGCAAGCCTTCAGCGTGGAGGGCACGGCGAACAGTTTGCGGTGACTCCGAGTGTGTCGTAGGTGTGAAACCATTGGTTTCATACTCGCCCACGATATGTTGTCGCTGCGCTTCGCTAATAAGCGACGACCTTCCACTTCGCTGTCTACTTGCAAGGCTCCCTTCTTCCTCATACCTTTTGATCCAGAGACTTACTGCATTTCTCTAAACAAAAAAAAATGATGTTAGGCAGCTGTAATAAATACTAATGTGACTTCATTCACTCTGCATTTATAAATCCAATAATAAACACTAATTATTTATCTTGCATGATAGATTGAAAAAAAAAAACAACGAATTAAGTAAACCACAGGTCACCAAATAAATGAACAATTAATAATATAATACTACTAATAATACCCATTCGTTTTTAATTTTTAATGTTAAGTTACAATTCATAAATAATTATAATACTCACATTCAGTTCTATTAAGGCCACTTTTATGAAGCGCGGATTATTCGCGATAATAGTCGCCCGCGCCTTAATATTAATATTTGCCCGCATTTTAAGAATCATACCAACAACAATACCGCTATCTATTAAACCACACGTCACTGACCATCAACTACCACGTTATATAGTGTATTATGTATGACTACAACCAAACGACAAAGTTCATTCCGATCAAGTTAAAATATTCATAAAACTCATGTCTACCTCACAGAAATCTAACAAAATTCTTGACTTATTTTTCTATCTACCTCCCTAACTTTACGAAATGTGTGAACAAAGCAAACAAGTTAAAGAATATAATATTTCTGTAGAGTAAAAACTTCCAAAAAGTCTAAAAGTAACTGTGCGGGATTTGAACTCACGGCTTACTGATTCATTCTTAATTCTGGACGGGCCCAACCGCTAGGCCATCATGTCTTAGATATTGGCATTGAAATTATGAACTACAACTAGTTGCTGACTATATCTATATTGTTGAAAGTAGAAGGTCGTAAGTCAAACTAAACGTCAAGCTATTGCTTTGTGAGATTGCCTATCGACTTTTGGTCGGCACTGTACAATACAATACAATACCTAGTAGGGTATCAGCTTTAATGATGGCAAAAGTAAGATTTGAATAATAAATATAAGGAGTAACGAGTATGTGCGCGAAACTAACCAATAATTTATCGTTTAATTTTCATGTCTTATCTGAGCTAGCCTGGTGACTGGTTGGTTTTACGGACATCTCTCGCTACGCATAGTCTAGCGGCAAAGCGACCTTATCCTTAAACCATAAAACAGGGCAGCAAAACAAAGACAAATAACAAGTATCCATCTTATTCCGTATTCAAAATCCGCGCACAGTTCATGTCATTGTTTCTTAGCATCATCGTCAGTGACGTCACGTCCTGTGACGTTGGTTAGATTAATAAACTGTCAGACGAGAGGGTAGGGGAGGGAGGTATTGGGTAGGCCTGTTAGAGGGCTAAGTTCAGGAAAGGCTTGAGAAATTGATGTCATTTGCTGGAATATTACTACTACTATTGTGGTGTGATGCGAAAATACTGATTTTAATGCACAATTAATACGCCAGATCACTGGGACAGCCAAAATAACATTGAATTCAGCTATAGAGTCCCAATATACAGGCTGTACACAATCTCATCACGGAGCCGTCAACCAAGCATTCTGTACATCAAACTAAGTAACTTTACGCAAAAAATATTGCTGGGAAACAATTATTTTTTGAGGTGAAAAATCAAATAACTCAAAGTAACGCACTTAAAATATTATGCTGATGGAGGGATTGAATAACAAACCCACTTAATATTCAATTATTCGCGGAGGCGTTTAAAGTACAAATCATACATTAAAAACTAGAATTTTTAAAAAAAGTTTGTAACTTTGACCCTCTGTAACTAGACGGTTCCCAAGTATGTCGTAGGTAGAACAAAAAAATGATCGAATTGACGGGGAGAATAAGTGCCTTTCAGCTTCGTTAAAAGAACGTGGCGTAAAAAAAATCTCAGACGTATTGATAGGTATAAAAATATGAGGCGTGCGACAAGCTTGTCATGTTGGTCTTAATTCAGCACAGCCCGGCAGTAAAATTTGGGCATTTGTTAGCCACCCTGCTATGCCGTACCGAATATAAAGGGTGTTAAAACCTCTTTAGCAAAACCGAGAGGTGTGTTGTTCATGTTCATTTTTGATCTAAATGATACCTGAGAACCTAGCTACGGAGATATTGAAGATCAAAATTGCAATTTCCTCACAGATTGTTTTTTGTAAAGAATCAAGTCTTAAATGTTATTACTGTACTGTAAACCTCTCAATGATCCTTCTAATATTCAAAGTATTCATCAGCACAAATTTTTCGTAAACGAAAAATATGTTTTTGCCAAGGCGTCGTTTCCCAGCAAAAAAAGGCTTTGGGAAGGGATCCTGCATGTATAAGTTAAGCAACGGTACGAACGTGTCTCCAGTAATCTAAAATTCCCAAAACAAAACAGAACTCACGAAATCGCTGTACTGTGTCGCTTAGAACCATCACAATCGATTGAATAAAACCTCAGAGCGGCCGGCGGCGGCGGAATCAAAGCGGCGGCATTCGATTCATTACGAGCATGTAATCAGCAGCGCCCATTAGTCGCTCCATTTACTACCGAAATGGATGGAACGAATCATTCTCGAGTTTTCTACCGGTTTTTGTACCTACTATGGCGTTTCAGGTGTAAACAAACATTTAAGTTAGATGTGTAGGTGAGTTGTTAAGGGACGTGTGTGAAGGTTGCCGCTGCAAATGAGGCATAACATAATACCGCGCTTGTAAGCCCCGAAGGGTAAGGCTGCGGTGTACCTTATCAGCCGCATTTCAATTTAGGCCTTCGGTAGAAATCATGACTGACTTGCTTGTGCTTAACTTCGAGCGGACACATTTTGAGTTAGTTCACTGCTCTAGCTCCCTCAATCGTATTGTGTTACCCAACTGTTTTATAAGTTCAGCGGCCTGCTTAGTTCTCATGGCACTTATCAATAGCACAAGATTTCATCCAAGTTGAAGACGAATTGTGTTTTTTTGTATTTTGCGGCTTACACGACTAAACCTCTTTGTTCTAAGATGTAAAAATTATCCTTATAATTGTCTTCTTAATATTTTGCTATACAATTACACAGCCAATTAATAAATTAATATTTTCTTCAATAATTGAATAAGTGAAGCAGCATTAGAGAGGGGAATTATTGTGATGATAATTTGACCCATGATGAGGCTAGACAAAGTTACATTTAAAAATAAAATTTTAAAAATAAAAATAAGGCTTATGACATAGTAACAGATTTCAGATCAACACTTGAAATATAGCTGTTTAGCTAAATCGTGCATTCAAAACATAAACGGAGTATTATAAGTAAGTGGTTGATCGTTAAGTTGAAGACGCGAGTTAGTAAGTGGTGAAACAGCAACTCGGTGCCACTCGAGAGCTTTACATTTAACAAATTAACGATTTTGCTCGTAACGGCTTGCTGCTGATTTATTTGCGCGTAAACTTTGGAGAAGTGTTCAGTTGAAGCCACAGAATCAATAGGAATTAACACTGTTGCGTAATAGATACATGTTTATTTACAGTTGTACATGGTTGTTTAGGCGCGTGGTCCGAATCGGAACTAATCGCACCGTCTCGATTATTCAAAAGAATTGTAGGTGTCTTCAGAAGCTGTCACTGTTGTTTGTGCTCAACAAGGTTATTTTAGCGCTAGCTATAAAGTTTTACCACTATTCACCCAACAAACACAGGTAAATCAAGCATACACGATACATCTTTTGATTCAAATACGACCGCATCTATTCAACAACCAATCACAGAGACGCGTGTCCGATCGCCGCCAATCACAGAGGAGCATGTTCATTAACGCATCCCGTAGCCGACAGACATGTCCGGTCAGGCTCGAGCGCCATTCATTAACCGGAACTGTGATCACCGGGTGACAACAACGGGTGTCCTGTTTACCTGTGTTGCTATGTGTGTCGGTGGGTTACCTATGTAGCTCCAGGTACGAATATGTTCTGTTGTGGGGGACAGAAAGTGTGTCATAGTGGCAGTAGTTTTATTAACACAAGAAAAAATATTTGTTTGAGAGTTATCTAATTCTAGTGAACAATCGAACAAACAACAATGGATACTGCAACCACTTAAACATGATTGCAAACAAACCATATAGAAATACAGAAATGCTGAGATTGTTATCATCATCAGCTCACACAAGTCCAGAGGTAGATGAGGACCAAACATGCTGTACCTTATAATGTAGTTTTGTTACCATCTTGCATGCATGTATTTTTATTGTGTGTATGTCACATGTTTAGAAAATAAATATTATCTTATCTTATCTTATCAGATCCCATTGGAGTCAATCATCTACCATGGCTACGTCAGCTACAACCGATACCAGAAATTTGTCAATTGCCTCCCATTCCCACTCAGTTCACGATTCAAAACCTTTTATTACACACTTGAGCACTAACGAAACGTTCAGGTCGTTTACTCTGAAGAAGAGGAATCTCCACGATTACACTATTATGTTAATTGCCTCAATTTTTATTTTATAACTATTACCGTGTTTGTTGGTAGAGAGGCCAGTGTATCATCATCTGCCTTGCCTTTTTCCCAACTATGTCGGGGTCGGCTTCTAGTCTAACTAGATGCAGCTGAATATCAGTATTTCACATGGGACGACTGCCTATCTGACCTCCACAACCCCGATAATACTGGGAAATACAATACCACTTGGTAAGACTGGTTGTCAGACTTTTTGGGCCACTGACTACCTGTAACGACTGTCAAAAACTACACTGTCGACAGTACAAGCAAACTAACATTCCTTAATAAGTTCTTAACCTTCGTACTACCACAGTTTTCAACTCACATATAATTCATGCTGTGTTCAGACCGGGGCCGACTGTCCGTAGAATTGCACTGGCCTACTTAGCAGTCAGTGCCGGAAGTGTAATCACCGGGACGCGGTGGAAACCACTCGCTTCCGTATTTGTACACGTGCAGTCCATGTTAACTTAACAAGAGTAGGATTCAAGTTAACAAAGGTATTTAACGACAGCGGTGAGGAAGTTTAGTTTGCAGTGCGGTGGATATAGTGATGTGCGTCGTATTTCATTTATTTATTTAACATTTTATGTACACACTAAATATAGAGAAGAAGAAATGAATAGAAAATAGTACATAGATGATGCTTATTTCTAAAGAAATTTCTTCCAGGATACCTGCGATAGGAGATACTAAAAAAGAGATGTAGATATAGTGTGTAAAAGAAGGAGGGAAAATGGAATACATACATTATAAAACAGAATAAATATACACAATGTAAGAATGCATACTCATAAATACTAGAAATATACTATACTAGGATATACTATAAAATCAATAAAATAACTAGTAATAAATACTTAAGCAATTATGACGAAATGGCTAGGTAATGGTAATGGTTTGGTATTTGCAATATTTTCATCTCGACAATCTGTGTGTATAACGGAACATTTTTTGACCATAGAGTCAATCAATCAATCAATCCTCAATTCAATGTAAACAATAATGAAATGGTGTCGTTAAATACAAGAAAAAACAAAAAAAGGGGTGGTAGCCTCATTATGGCGAGAAACGATATTGTTTGTGAAGAGGCCTTTTTGTCAAAAATTATACAAAATCAAAAGCTTCGAAATATGTGGTGTCAAAGATGTTAGCACTAACATTTACATCTTCTGCTGCTACAGAAATCCTATCGATCAAAATTATGAAACATTTCTATCTAAGTTGGAACAATTGCTAGAACACTTCTTCAACAACAAAAGTATTATTTGCGGAGACTTCAACATTGACTTTCTTAAAAGCGACAAAAAAACTTTTTTTTTTGACATTACTGACATCATACAATTTGGGACCAATTATAAATGAGGTGACATATAAAAGAAATAATGCGCAATCATGTTTGGATAATTTTTTGACGAATTTACCTGACGACGTTATCAATGAGCAGTTTGTTGATCATTATTGCTTGGCTGGTTTTTCTAAAATCAGGTTTTTGGCCATAACGTTTTTTCCTATGGAAAATTTTTGGACCGTTTTTCATTTTTATCATTTTGAGTAAGAATACGGACTACTTTAAATTAAAACTTTATTGATGCAACCCCCAAAATTGGGGAGGGGGTTGAAATTTCCAAATTTTTTGCGAAAAATAATCATATCTCCGTAACAGTAAACGTTTTGATCGTCGCAAATATTTTTTTTTGAAAGCAAATGGTTTACTCAGATTTCAGACAGTATAGTGACAAAATTCAAAAGGTTTTAGACGACATTTTCTAAAAATAAATTGGTTGGAAGAAGGTATAAATGGCTTTTAAAGAAAATTGTACAAATATTCCGCATTAGCTTCAAAAAGAAGAAAAAAACGGGTAAATTTTAACAAAACTCGTCCTTGATTAGGAAAGGAATTAGAGTATCTAGTAAAATGAAGCGATTTTTCTTCAAAACATAAACAATATAACCAGTACGGAGAACAAAATGGCATATGCGAAATCATATATTAGGGTATACAGACTAGTCTTAAAAAAAGCTAGACGCATTGCAGTCAGTAAAAAACTAGCCAAGGCAAATAAATCTTCAAAAGCTATATGGCAGGTTGTAAATAGGCATAGGAATACAAAATCAAAACGCGAAAGTAATAAAACATACTCCTTAAAGTTAATAAAACGATTATTTCAGATCCCCAGCAAATACTAGACATCTTTTCGAACACGTTTGACGGTGCAGGAACTGTTAGCGACATTTATTATATTCAAATTCATTAGCTGTACCTGTAAATAAGTCATGCTGAAAACCTTACATCAATTCTTTCATCTTTGCCTCCACACTTCAATTGATTTAAATATCTACCCAAAGGCCACCAGGCACTCAAAGATAAAGTAGATGACATCCTGGGCGTAAAAAGATCTATTATTCGAAACCGGAAGGCGCTTGTTCTTCTCATCATTGGAATATTTGTTTGTTCTGGACCATACCTGGGAATCTACCAGATACAGAGATTTTGGAGGATAAAGTACCAATTTTTTCACCAGTTTTATTTTCAAATCCTAGGTTTTGAGGTTATAACTTTACTTTCACACATACATCCATAACTCAATTACTATTATTAAATGCGTCCATCAGCACAATGTTTTCATTGTTGTAAATTGAATTATACCGTAAAACGTGATATTTCACCCCAAAAGAAAAAGTCGTTGCCCAGCACAATTTTTCGTAGAGTTACTTTGTGTCATGTAGATAATGCTTGGTAGACGGCTGCGTGAAGGGCCCGTTTACACCGTTTATATACATTCTTTTATATAATAATATTTTATTCTTATTCGCGTTTAATAGGCGCACGTTCATCTACAAGTATACCGACTCCACATGTACTATCGCAATTCGGGCGGCTATACATTCGCTACCGGTCCGCTGAACGCTGAATCAATGCGCTCAGCATCGGCGCTCGTGACGTGACAATCACACAATGACTTCTATTGAGTGCCGCTGCACGTCCGATGGTGGCTGTCCGTAGATTCGGCTATCTATAGCATTCCTTCGGTACGGGTTTAGTGGAGATGTCTTTTTGTTGGTTTTGGTTTGGCAGGAAATATTGGTTGGATAAAATGCTTTTACCAAAGTAAGACCACTTTCGTACTAATAATGAGAATAACAAGAACAATTATTAGTGCTTCTACTTATCAATTGGTCACAGCTACACGCTAAAGCAATAAGCGCGATGCGACAAGAATTTCGGATAAAAATTATTCCTCCATCGAAACTAGTTACGTGCAAGGAAAAATAATTCCTTCATCGAAACTAGTTACGTAACTATGGTTTCGTAGACGGCCGAAGCCAAAGAAACTGCTTAGAGCGAGCTACGACCACGACTGCGCGACTCATCGTAATGCAACTTGCGACGCGTCTCGTAGTTTTTTTTTTCAAAGCACATGCAGTATGACACTTTAACCGAAGCTTCACATCGAAGCTTCTGAAGTCCATCTTTTTGAATTCAAATATTCTTTATCATCACTATTTCTGTATCTGTAGTTCACCTTCTCTTTGCCATCAGGTGTGGACGCGCCGGCAGTCTCGCAGCAACTCCGGGCGAGAAACTTCTAGAACTGCTCCGACCGAGCGTGGGCACCCCTCGGCGCCACAGCACAGCGGCGTGCGCGCCCGCGCAACCGCAGCGACCAGCCGGGTTCGTGTACTGCCCCTCTGACGCACTGCCCTACTGCCCACCTTCGAGGATCGCGCCACCAAGGCCCATCATGAAGGTAAAACATCACGAGCAGTGATATGCATTTAATATAGGCGTTCGTGACTATACCTTGAAAAAAGTTAAAACATGCTGATCTTATTTGTGTATTTCCGGTGGCAGCTCCAGCCACCTCCACAACAGATCCAGCCAGTGCAGCCGCCACCACCACCAGTGCCGCAGCGCACCACGGCGACAGTGGCGCCCACCCCTCTCCCTGTGCCGCCCCCCGCGCCGCCCCGCCGCGCTTCTCCACAACCCCCGCGACGAGTGCCACCACCCACACCACCACGACCACCAACCACGACAACACCACAGACAGACCCCAACGGGAACAGAAGAACCGTCGCCCCTGTACAACCACAACCGCGGCTAGACTGTAACAGAAACCCTTCACATACACAGTCTCTGTCCGCCAGAAGACAACTCCCTCCCACAAGAATCCCTGACTCTACACCCTTCCCTACTCCCTTACCTCCTCAGAATACTGTCCAGCCGATGAAACGGTCTCCTAGTTCCGGGTCAAATATAAGCGTCCGACAGGACTCGAACGTGTCCTCAGACTCGTTCAGTCAGACATCCTCACCGTCTTATACGACGAAGACGATGGAAGCTCCCTTGCTTCCTCACCAGCATGTAAACAAAAGCCTCAATGCTAAGATAGCTCGAGGTCTTCTCCTGAAAGAGCAACAAGATAGGGACTCGGGCAACGGGTCCATTACCAAGAGTATGTCCACACCGGCGTCGTTACAGACGATAGTCAGGTTCCAGAATGGAAGCAACATGTCTTTGCATCATCGGGTGAGTACCATTCATTTAACATTATCATTATATTATTATAATCATTATAATCATTATAATCATATAATGATAATGTTTTTTATAATAATTATAATCATATAATGATCATTATAATCAATATCATTTCAAGTAACAATAACTTTAACGATCATCTACAGCAACATACCAAACACCAAGACAATTAATACGATCAGTCAGTTTGTATTTTCTTCTACTTCACATTTCGCGCCCCACGATCCGAAAACGGCATCAAAAACGCCCTTTGCTAAAACATTTTTATACCTGCAAATGCTGCAAAAATCGTTCGTTCAACAAAATGTCGTAAAAGTAAGTAGTAACAGTATTTTCCCGCACAAGTGTATGACACATATGGCCACTGTAAAATTAACTGTCGCTCGCAAGCGCTGCGTCGCGCGTCCTAATTAAAATATTGCGCCGCATTAAACGTTTGCTGTGTTTACGGTAAATGCTTCGGGTTCTGGTTGAGGTTCAAAGCGTAGGAGGTAGCGAGCAGAACTGGTTTGAACAAAAGTGGTAGTGTAACTTAAAATGACGCTGGGACACAGGCCTCCTCATTTTACGAAGGCCATAATCCACAAAGCGGGTCTTTTGCACTAGCCGACAAAATATTTCATGAAATGCATAAACAAATCTCAAGATTCTTACCAAATATGCTTCTGGTAATCGCTTGCAACTTTAAGACTTTCTTGTCGTGGTGAATTGTGAAGTCCTCGTCTCAATGCATAAAATAATTCGCTATCGCTTTTCACTTGTTGGTTCCATTTCACAATCGAGAGCGGACTGCACTTGAGCGAGTCGTGGCTCGATTACTCGGGAATCGTATCGAAAAGTTCCGATCTCGAGATTAGTTTGCAGCGTATTGTGTAGCGAAATAAAGTAGCTATTATATTTCTGTCAGTACAGCAGGATATTGTTGGAAGAATTTACTATCAAGTTTTGTTGTGGAGTGAAGGTAGCTTCAGGAATATATCTGAATATATTCTAAAATAACGTTGCCATCCGTGTTTGGGTATCTGTGTGACCGTGGCTACTATAATTACTTGTCCTGAAGTTTTACAGATCACTTGCCTTCTGGAAAAATAAAAAATACGGATTTACTTCTAATAAAAAGACAAAACGACATTCAAATTGATTTTCAAGCGTTGGGAGGCTTTACAATTCGTATTGGAATAAATCAAATAAATTGAGACAAGTGATTGCGATACCGCGTGCCAACCTCTTGACACAGACCGATTGTTTGTTGGAAAGTCAGCCGCTTTTCTCAATCAAATACACTATTGAAATGTTAACTTTTTAGGCAGTGCTGAAACTTAAAGATATCATGTCTACTAGCTATCGAACTGCGGGTCCGTAAAACATAGGATTAGCACCAAAGGAGATGGCAAGACAACTCGAGGGCCTAAACAAGACATTACTATAAAAGAAAGCCAAAACTGTATTGGACTGACATAACTACCGAGAAGCTTGTCAATCTTGTACAAAGTCGCGCGAAACTCCTTTGCTCCTTGTACGTGACTGTGACTGATGGAAAACTGGAAGGAAACCTTTGCCCAGTAGGACAATCCAGGCCAGTAATAACAATGTTAAAGAAAGAAAGAAAAAAAAAAATTTAGGTCAGTATTAAGCACACACACAATAATAATAAAAAAGTAACAAAAAGGACAAAAATACATAGTATGTACTGTGTGCCTCACGGCTGCACCAAAAAGGTCCATCCTGTTGTAGGTTAATGTTGAACAAATACCTCTTGCGTTGTAGATATTGAGCTTTTTTTTTCCGGATAGTTACATTTTCTAAGTACAGAGTGGGAATGAACCGTTAAAATGAGAAAAACGCATGAAAATTTAATCTCGAGTCGGAAAATGTTTCTAATGATTGAATTATAATGAGGAACCTATAACTAGTGTTACAATTTAATCTTAGACAGTCAATTATCAATATCCTGGTCACAATCTGCACGTACCAGTTTGAAAGACCCTTTATAGTAGAACCGACTTTCATCAATTCACCATAAAGTATCTAATCAAACTTATAACGACAGCGCTCAAGTTTGCAACCGTTCTCTGCAAAGACGAACTCGTAATGAAACCCGCTAACATCCTCCTAAGTACAAGTAGAAACTTCTTTCATCCGCTCTAATAAAATCTTAAAGTCCGTCCTTTTAAGTTCTCCACACAATCTCAAAGTATGTAATCAGCGTTCGCGTTCGCCACATACGAATCTGCGCGGAGGGGTGTACGCGCACCCCTACAGCTAGTAGGGAGGAGTGTACAACCCGGGCCACATATTATTGTTTACATGAGTCAAGATTGCGTCCCGTCCTACGTATTACTCTGGGGAGTAATCTGTATTGTATTGCGAAAGAGTTTTGTTTTGTTGGTTCATCGTTCCTTATGGACTTATCTCGGTATCTTTTGACGAGTTCTTTTGTAAGTATTTTTGTGCCAAAATAAAATATAGTTTCAGAAGTATAGCCCACTCTCTCTCACATAAGCAGTGGCTTGATGCCTAGCAGTGGGAATGTATAGGCTGGTTATAAATAATCCCATTATTTCTACCGTAGAACTGTTCAGTAGAACTTGTGGGAATAAACCCCTGATACGTATATGATCAGTGTTTGTTTTAAAATAAATACCCTTTTAGGACTTTATTAGGTGTTTAAACATACTTGACACGAGTTCCAATGCGATTGCATACGATCGTTCTCGTAGATATAGCGGTTTTGATACCGGCTTTAACGATATCCATCGGTTCTCTCATCAGATGCATATTGCATATGACCTGCTGGATGTAGGTCAGCCCCGAACGTACTTGTTATGCTAAGACTTCATCTTGGACGTTCATTGAGACGGATATCACTGAATCGCAGAGGTGTATGTAATTATAGAGATGCCATGATTCATAAGTTTTGAATGATAATCCAATAATATTGAATTTAATGTTCACCAATGTCCAGACATCTGCTCGTAATTCACTACCCGCATTATTTACATGTCCACACGGCATGTATGGGAATCCAGTAAAACTATAAAATGATATAGTTTTGGCTTCCCTAAAAATTAAAAGCTAGAACAACATTCCAATAAAATCCTCATTGTTCAAATGCATACACAATAATACATCTTAATCATCGTGTCGCATTCTGGAAACAAGGAGTTACGTATAGGGGACCCTGAATAGAGATTACGTAACAATAATATCTCGGAGGAGGCAACAAAGCCAGGGCTTCGTATTGAATGTGAAACAATTGTGAGTACGCGCTGCCGCCCGGGGCCGGGGCCTGGGCTCGTTCATAGTGCCACTGCACTTCAAGATAAATCCTTTTCGGTAGAAAGGCCAACAACCTATGAATTTATGCGGTTATTTTTCAGGAGGAAATAGTCACATTGTTTAAACTTTGTGCAGGTGACCTAAGTAGTAACTTGAACCTTGCAACACAGGTTCAGGGATAAACGTTGTTTCGTTCTTGAGTTAACTTGAGCAATTTGTCTTTCTTTTGACTGATTTTATTTAAATCGTTTTCTAGGTACTTGAAGTTACTGGATAGCTTTGTGTAAGCTGAAACCAGATTTTTAAAATTTGTAATCGGTTTTCCCAACGGTCATGATAACAGAGGTTTAAAACTGCGAATCCACTTATTCTACCGCATTTCTGCATTGTTGTTCATGACGCCAAAATACGACAGGACGTTATTTGATACTCATTGATCAGCTTACGTTCTGATTCTAGCTGACTAAAGACAATAGGAGCTTCCGTCTTTTGTTCATAGAAATTTAGTAATGAGTGGCACAAGCTCTCAGACCCAAACGGCTTAGCTCGAAGCACTTGCAGTCATATGCGTCTTTTGGAAATTGGATATAGTTTCAGTTCAGGAAGATTATAATGATCGAAATCGGAAGTATAATAAAGTTTAATTTTCTGTTTTAAAAATTGAGAATTAAATAGAATTATAAAACATAGATTCCTTTTCCTGCCACTAACGGAGGATGAAAATAGTAAAAATGCTTCATTTTTACATTCATAAATTCAGTAACTGAACAATGCAGTTGTGAATAAACACGCAACCGCAAACACACGTCTGTCGGGACCGTGAACTCTGAATTATTCTAGTTCCTATCACATCCGCTCACTGTAAACCAACAGGACCCCGGCTTAGGAAACTGAATGAAATGACACTTTTGGGAAAAACTACGTACATTTCTACGGTAATTTTCAACAAAGACAAAAGGAATCTATTGAAACATACACTACACTTGGTTACCTTCCTTGTATTACAGTTTTTATTTTTAAAGAGTTTTTGGTCATACGATCATCTTGCTTTTTCTTCACTATTAAGTCTATTTCGAATCGAACAAATTCTTTTTCTTTTTGTCGTATCGATGTACTTCTTTATTATATGGTTTGATCCCAGTAGGTGGCCACATTTATTGCAACGGCTGTGGCGTTGTTCAGGTCGTCATGAGTGCTGGTAGACGGACACCTGGGACACTCCAGCAGATGGGGCATAGTTTAGTCCGGAGCGCCGCACTCGCACTCGGTGTTGGAGAAACCAATAATACCCCATTTTGCCAGATTATGTTTGCAGCGGCCTACTTGGGTACGCAATCGATTTAAAGATTTCCAAATAGGCCACTGTAGTTCACTGCCGGGAGCCACGTGTTCCTGGGGCTTCAAGAAGTCGTGAAGTGGAGGGCACTTCTCTTGCCATAGCATGCTTCGTACTGTAAGTGGATTATCTTGGATTGCCTGAGTGGAGCGTAGGAAGCTTTTGCGGTTTTTTAGTCTGCCCGGGGCAATTGTGTGGTCCTAGAGGGGATGTCGGGAATCGGAATCTTGGTTCTCGAATCGAATCGAACATTAAATTACTGTAGTGATAGTGTGTAGCCTCCACACATTCAATTCTACAATATTTGTTGAACAACAAGGCCGACCCGAAGCAATGCCTACACTTATACTTCCTACAGCTTTCATTCAGCTAACTTGCCGACGAGACAAAAACCGTTCGTCTCGTGCCGATCGGCAAACTCCGTTCAACAACTGGTGCCGTTTAATTATGATTAAATCGACTCGGCGCAATCCGAGCGGCTCTTTCGCGTATATCACTGGCTGTGCCATGACTCCGACCTAAACATGAGATTAGCTTCCCTGACATCTTATAAGTGCATGTTAAGTCAACATCAAGTGAATCTACTGTATTCTCACCAGATGCTACGCGACATGCGAGGCGCCAGCACAGACGCCAACCCCCACAAGTTCAGACTGATGCAGCTCGCGCTCAACGCGGTGGCGCTGCTCGCCATCACAGGAGCGCTGTTCGCCTACTTCAGAGCTAACCCAGCGGTACAGGTAAGATTAATTTTTACTCATACATTTATATAATCAGTTTATAATATTCTTGAAACTGGAACTCAGACTCAATCTGTATAAGGAGGATTGGGCCGTGTACGTCTCACGGCATGGGTCCGGTGTTGGTTGGTGAAATGGTTTTGTTTTATAAGTGCTCGACGTAAAAAGCCAAATATATAAAATCTCCAAATCCTGAAGTGGATGTTTTCATAGGCTTTTATTTCCTGAAAGTGTCACACTACCAATAATCATGAATTAACAAATAGGACCTTTCTTACCCACCAGCTTTGTGTAGCGGCAATACAAGTCACGACAATAGTAAATTGTCGGAAATTAAGAACAATACGACAGAACGAAACTTTAGCTTTTATTTACACAGGCTTCAATTCCCTCAAACGAAGTTGGAATATTTTTCTCACTCTTCAAAAATAGCGCGCAATTTTTCACTGTGTAAAAATCAACAAAACGAAACAACTCAATTACTGAACCACTTGCATACAACTGAAAGCCACCCCGCCCACAAAAACGTTGGAAAGGCAAAGCTTTGCTAACAAAACAATTATTGTGTTCGTTGCTCGTACAGTCGGTGCTCTGGCTTTGGGCAACAATTCCGTCTTACCTGGCGTCTTTGTCTGTTTTGTGAGAGTTCGAACAATGGCCTCATTGTGAAGGACGCGTTGTTGTGGATACATATTGTTTTTTGTGCTCAAGAAATTTTGGAAAGGATTTTCTTGAGGAAGTAGTTTGCGAGTTTGGTCTTGAACATTCTAAAGCTGTTTTGTGGGCGATGAAAGTACTGAAGTGTGTTAGACTATAATTAGTTAATTATTTTTTGAGGTAATACTCTCGTTAAAGTCTTTTGTTAAAAACAAATATCAAAGCATGTGTCCAAGTAAAATGGAGCTAACCCTAGGTCGTTGTCCACAGTACGTCTCCCAAGTAGTGAATCGGTCGACAGTGGTGACGTGGCCGGCGCCCACAGACCCGCCGGGCGCACGGAACCCCGCGCCGGGGGTGTGCCTGCCCGTCATCGTCAACTTCTGCCAGCAGCACAGGGTACCGTACAACTTCACCGTGTTCCCCAACTACATCGGACACTTTGGTCAGCGGGATGCTCAGCAGGTTTGTGATATCTTTGTTTACAACATCGGAGTGTCGTGCCTGTGGAATCCGAGAGGAACCAAACAATTCGTACCGAACACTATATGTGTCGACTAACAAAATTATGTATCATTGTGTTGGAAACAAATGAATGAATTGAATTTTACGTGGTTTTAAAATATTTTCGATGATCATTTCAGATAATCTAAACTAGCGATCTTTAGTAGTTTGTTGATCATAACTAAAAATTCAATTCAAATTCATCAATTCATTTCAATTTCCTTAACATTAGCTTTTAGAAATTGAAGTTCAGACGAAATTCCATGAAACCCTTATAACTGTTTGACCTAGATAATTCCAGTGATGGCTAGATGCTTATTGACAAACGTTACCACCGACGAGCTATCAATTCAGAGAAGACGAAACCATTATCAATAGGATCAATATCATCAATATTTAGTTAATTAAACATACTAATTGCGGAGTTTAATTTACTGTATTTAAGGGGACTCCTCGAAATCGGCTTGTTTGTTAAATTGTAGGACCCCACAAATATATTGATACTCGATCCCCTGGACTTGTTTATAAGTCAAATACGGCAAGTTAAAGTTACGATACGTCAAGTTACAAATTGGATGAGTTCGGTTTGCTAGTGATATTAGTTAAATTGGCGTACGAACAAACAGTGCCGGGAAATTGAGTTTACTAAGTGATTCTCGGTTTGTAAATATTCTGTTTTTAATTAATATTGGTGACGAGGTCTCCACTGTAATTTTGTTAGATTGTTTATTTTTTTGTTTTGCGTGTTGGATTACGAAATAACTATCGTTAATGCCACAGCATACTACAAGAAGCATACTACGAGAAATGTTATTGTCACAAGTCCACCTTTGACAGTCGTTACAGGTAGTCAGTGGCCCAAAAAGTCTGACAACCAGTCTTACCAACTGGTATCGTAATTCCCAGTATTAACTGGGTTGTGGAGGTCAGATACGCAATCGCTCCGTGTAAAATACTGGTGTTCGGCTGCATCCGGTTAGACTGGAAGCCGACCCCAATATAGTTGGGAAAAGGCTAGGCAGATGATGAAATACGTCTTATTATACATTTAAACATCTATAACTCGGAAACAAATGTCCATGTTCATCACACAAATATTTGCTCCTATCTGGATTCGAACTTGGGACCCTAAGAACGTAAAGCAGCATCACTAAAGCTGCACCATTCGGGTTATCAAACGACTGACCTACTAAAGACCGGGAAGAAACAATGCTCAATCACAGTACAGGTTTCAAACAGTACGAAGGTCTAAAGACGTTGCCGATCTACAGCTGGGCATT
The DNA here is from genome assembly GCA_916618015.1 of Xestia c-nigrum. Classification (NCBI taxonomy): domain Eukaryota; kingdom Metazoa; phylum Arthropoda; class Insecta; order Lepidoptera; family Noctuidae; genus Xestia; species Xestia c-nigrum. Next base: position 1,190,672 of record OU745245.1, on the reverse strand, counting down.
ACTGGGCAATGAGTTTAATTGCCCGAATCCAAGGTGAATCGTTAAAATGCCATTAACAGGCTTTAACAGACACTTGGCGGGTCCCGCGGACTCGTTAATTAGCCGACCTGTAATGTATTCAAGTGTTTTGGCGAATTTTAAAATGTCTGTACAAGTCGATATTTTAGCTTTATTTAATTGTATTAGTATATTTTCGAATGTTCTTCCAATATAACATCACTATTGTAATACTGAAAGGGTTTCCTACAATTCGCCAGTTATATTTGATCGCGTGAAAAAAATGTGTGAGAGTTAAAACCAATAACACTTTTAATCGAACTCAAGGCTTTATTATCAGCAGTACAACTTGCGACCCAGAGTAACGAAGTAGCCATAACAATACTTTTAAGTAAGTGTTACCTATTGTTTGCATTGCCGACAACCGTTTCCAACAAGAAGAAATGATGAAGTGGATCAATAATGGACAATATTATTTTTCAATCCCACTACACAAATTCAAACATTCCCGTCACTATATCAACACACTATTTGTTCTCCACGACCTTTATGCCCTCTCCAGTTTGTATCTAAGTCTATGCAGTGAACTTTCTTCAAAATCCTCTTAACGAAAATTAATTGATCGAAAACCTAGTAGGCGCAGATCAAAGGGCTTATGGGGCAATTAATTTGTGCTCGTCGCTCGCCGGCAGCTAATCTCTGCGCCAAGTGTCAGGTCACGCTTCTGAGGCTGTAATTATATCATACGAATATTGGGAGAATTTTTAAGGAGATTATTTAGTGCTCATGATTGGAAACTGGATATCTCGCTTGAGCACGAGCATGCGCTCATAAAGAGACACGCGCGTTCAACTGCGGAGATAACAAATGATGGCGGTTGCTTAGAGCACGCACGTGTTGCAACGCGACGATACTCAAGTAAATAAATAAATTTCGCTGGACATTAACACACAGCGCCACCTAGTGCCACACTAAGCAAAGCTTGTGTCGTGGACACTGATAGTTGATATACTACATATAGTATACTTTTTGTTGGTCAATACATTGTCGAAATACACCCATGAGTCGAAAACAAATGTCCATGCTCATCACACAAACATCTGCTCCTACCGAAATTTGAACTCAGGACCTTAAGAACGTAAGGCAGCGTCACTACCACTACGCCATTCGAGTCGAAGTAAAGACGACAGAGCGTATCTCTCTTGCTTTACTTTACTCGTTGCCTTACTTTAGGTCGTGACTGTTGTGAGATTCTGGTGGCCTTTTATCAAAATGGTACGGGGATCTAGATAAACCAAATCACCAATCAGTGAGGTTTCTATTCAGAGTCCAGCGGCCGTTAAACGAACACCACGTTTTTTTTACTAAACTACATTCATCGGATTTATATTACCGCAATCGAAGAATGATACAGGAACATTTTCATTCACAGTGTATTACCTACCGCGACCACAACAGCGGGTGACGCGTTGACATCAATTACCATTAGCCGAACCCTTTCACGCGCGAATCAATCATTGTCGCGGAAACAATGCGCGCCCGACAACTAAAATATCTGCGTCAGATTCTAAAGCGCGTTTTTAACGAGCAATGTTTATTAAAACATTGCGTCGTCCTAGGACTGTGACAGCGTTTGCTTGTTACAGGGGAATAAATAGGTCATGAGTTTACAATCTAAATTCTTATCCAGATTGTGAAAATAAGTGCAGAGGAATGTTGTCAGAGACAGTGCATTATTACACTATGTCAGGTTATGAAAAAAAATCGTATCGTAAATGTGTTATCATAACTAACTACGCACACGGATCTATGTTAATAGAACACTATAAAAACCTTTTCCGTTTCTGTCTGACCTATTTGTTCGATGAAATCTTTATCAAAGTCTCCAGTTTAAAAATATCGTCTTGCTACACGAGTGGGAGACAAGAGAGGGATCGTGCCCGTGGACGGTGTTCTTATCGCGTACTATTCTTGGAGTCTGCAACAACAAACGCCTACAAATAGATCAATAAGTATCACAGTCTAATGTAACCAGAACTTCACGACACTGTGATGTATTCTGATATTCTTCACATTTTAACATAAATGCCCCAGAAAGAAACAATAAAGAATTTAAAGTTGGAACTTGTCATAATTATAGTAATTATTCTTCATCAGCTTGAAGCTTCACCACCTTGGTGCTTCCTTGAGCGACGGACGGGACGAGTTTCCAACAAAATCAGTAATATTTACTTCGCCTACATGGGCGCTTAGGGAACGTCAAAAAACAGGTTTACGGTTCGAATTGGTCGTTTTCTATGGAAAAGAACCGGCAGGAAACTCAGCTCGAAAGAACCTCTTTTAACATCTGTTCTCTATTGCCAGGACCTGGAGGTCTACGAAGCTGTGGTAGACGTCCGCTGTTACGACCTCACAGCACTGTTCCTGTGCTCACTGTTTGTGCCCAAATGTGGGCCCCTGGGGCATATGGTGCGGCCTTGTAGGAGTTTATGTCATGGTAAGACTTTAGAGACTGCAGAACATTTATTTTCATAAAAATTCCTTACCCCATGTCGTCGTTGTCTTGTTTTTAGTGACTTTGCAGCTTGAAAGTTACTCGCCATATAGTTTCTTTACACTCAATAACACGGTAAAATAAAAAAAACAAACATCGCGGACTGTGTGAGGTATTCAAAATCGAGAGCACATACCTAACGCTTGTTTCGCTTGCATTTATTTTTTAACCATCTGCCAAATTCATAATCATTTTTCTACTATGGCTCATAGTTATTTCTATTTCCGTGCAGAAACGATGCGCCGCTGCGGATTCTTCCTAGAAGTTTTCGGTTTGACGATGCCAGACTACCTCCAGTGCGACATATTCCCCGAGTCCACGGACACGGACGTGTGTCTCGGCAACCGTGAGGTCGCAGACGCGCGCTTTAGAGACGCCATGCCAGGTAACACGGAAATAGGGCAGTTTCGAGAATCCGTATATTGTTATATTTCAAGTGAACTGAACTTTATTTCGATTTTGTTTAGTACCTATTTTATTTATGTTGGGAGTTATTTCTGAATCATTTAACCGGCTTCAAAAAAAGAAGGAGGTTACTTTTAAGAAGTTTACGTTATATATCTGGCCTTGTAATGTTCAAATTGACAGTCTGTCACTGTCAGCTCTGTGCGGGTTCCGTGAGGTTTGGTGGATGGCTCATGTTTCCGATTTTTCTAAGTCATGTGGGCTTCCCCGCGACGCGTTCCTTCACTGTTTTTATCTACATCGAGTAGGCTAAATGTTTGAAGTGAAAACTTCTTTAGACGCGTTGAGCACTTTTTGAGTGAACAAAAATCACGGAACTCGCATAGCCGTGCGGTTTTCGTAGCACTCGTAGCGGTGTACCGTAGCAGATCGCTACGAGTGCTACGAACTGGTAACCGAACTGATTATAGCTTACACTTTTATCGGCACTCCCCAAAGACTGTCCCGCACATGTTTTTCAGAAGAAATCCTTTTTAACTTAACAGAGAACTCAGTCTCAGACAGATTGTCAGACTTTGCTACGTACACTTTTTGCAAAAGTAATTCCACAATCAACGTTTCCAGTCTCAATACCTATTATTGTGAACCAATTTTTGAGAAACCAGAAGTAGTTATAATGATTGGCAGATCATAGGTAAATAATGGAAACAAATAAATGTTGACCCGACATTACATAAGTACCTAACGTATTGTTTGTGTTCGAGAGACCGTTTGTACGTTCAGTCATTGATCTTAAGCTTTGATAAGCAGGCCTGGTTTTTGTAGCTATTTAATTATATTATTTCTACGAAAACCTAACCGTATTACTTCCACATTAGGGACGTATCTCGTTACAGATTAATATTTGGAGATGTGTTTCTGTAATGCCAAATGTCACCACCCATTATTATTTTCCGAGTATTAACACCTGTTTTTGAAATAAAACCGTTGTCTCAGAATTCAACGTCTAAAATAATGGTTCCAATTTTGTTGAAGGTTTTAAGACGTCCTAATTCTTATTCTTTTATATCTTGAGGAAATATATTTTTTACTTACCGGCTTTTATAATCGTCTCGCGTAGATAGACATTTAGCGAACCCGTGCGAAGTGTGAAAAAAATGGGTGCGTGCCATTTGATATAATAATAAGTAACAGAAAGTCTAACGTTCACGTGACCTAATTTCATTTAATATACTTTTTGTTTAGTATAACGATGAAATGATATAATGCATAATTTATTAAAATTTCAGTTTATCTACTTTAATACGGCTTAATTAACATTTCCTATAATGCACTTTTAAACTAATATTAATTTAGTATAGTATTAAGTAAGTATAATATTTAGTTAGTATAATATTTAGTTAGTATAATACTTAGTTAGTATAATATTAAAAATCTATAACAACGTTAATTATAATAACGTTAATTAAGTATGCTTCTTTGAATATTTTTTGATTGGACTATAAACGCCTGCTACTTTCATGTTCCCCAAGACTCTCTCGAGTGTCAGATCCCCTCTATTATTGGAGAATCATCTGGGTTAGGTTAGGTTAGGTTACCTAACCTAACCCAGATGATTCTCCAATAATAGAGGGTCACTGTTCTAACCTTAGAACAGTGACCATTTGCACGCGAAGGCGAGCGAGCGCAGCGAGCGTGCCGCGGCAGCGGCCGCCGAGTGCCATATCCCCTCTTTTGTTGGAGAATCGTTTAGGTTAGGTTAGGTTAGAACAGTGACCATTAGCGCGAAAGCGAACGAGCGGAGCGAGCGTGCCGTGGCAGCGGCCGCTGAGTGCCATATCACCTCTATTGTTGGTTAATCACCTGGGTTAGGTTAGATTAGAACAGTGACCATTAGCGCGCATAACTTATTCATTACAGAATTTTGGCTGAAAATGAGTAAATATGTAAATTAGGTCAAATGAAGGGTAGGTCAACTGAAAGTTATATTAAAACAGCATTATACAAATTGAAAATTACTTGAAATGAACGTTATACTAAATGATATTAGAGTAAATGAAGTTAATATTACATTTAACATTAGATCACATGAAATTAGGTTATTTGTTTTTATAGCATATGAAAATTATATGATGTGAACGTTATTTAAAGTGAAAACATACTATTTGTTATTATAGCATATATTACACACCCGAAAAAAATACTCTATTAAATAAGAAAGAAAAGAAAGAAAAAGCATTTATTAGCCCGACAGGACACCCCATAAATAAATAAAAAAAAATGGTAAAATTGTGATTACAGCACTAGTTTAAAGTAAACATAATGAGAGATAAGAAAAATAAAAAAAAATAACGAAATCATAAGAAAAAAAACAAAATACAAAACAGTATTAATTAATGAATAACTACATCGTTTTTTTTAATATTTCGATTTTTATGTAGGTATCATGATACATAGAATATCAACAAATTTTTAAACCGGTATTTTCAATTTTAAAACCGTTCGTATTAACACCGCGTCTTCGCGCTAGGGCCTTAGTTGTGTCGGTCTTCAATCAGCATTTACTGGCTACAAGATTCTGGTTAACTGCAAGGTTGATGTTTCTGTTTCAGATTAATACATAACCTTGTACTATTATTCAAAGCTATTTTTGCAAAACTTGTTTTGCAAAAGTAAACTACAACCTTAATCCCTTTCCCCAGTCTGCCCCACCGGGTTCCAATGCGACGTGCGGCGCTGCATCCCGCACGACTGGCGCTGCGACGGGCACGTGGACTGCCAAGACCGCTCCGACGAGCTCAACTGCCGCGTGTGCAAGCGCAGCGGGGAGGTGCACTGCGGGAACCAACGGTGCATCTCGCAGGCGCACCTGTGTGACGGGAAGGTTGACTGTCCGTGGGGACAGGATGAAAGGAATTGCTGTGAGTAATTCTTTATTATTATGCTGTTACTGTTTTAAGATAAAATTGCGTAAGAATTTGGTGACAAACCAATCAAAATAATAATTTAAACCAATATTAAGCTGCCAAGATCAGAGTGCATTTAATTTTAACTTTGTTCTATCCTATGTGTAAGTATTTAAATAAATTGTTACGTTGGCAGGAGGTTGTCTCTGCGTTTTCTAACCATGACTTGGTTCAGTGCCAGGATCTTGTTCTAATACGAGATTTTGCCAACAAGAATTTGTCTTTAGTGGCAGGAACTTGGAACTTGTAAATTTGTTTGTGGGATAAATACATAAGTTATGGAGTAGGCGGATCTTTCCTTTGAATTTTCAAGTTCGGCGAATACCTACTCACTGCTTCAAAACGACTTTTATTAATCGTAGGTGGGACTTACTAGACCGAATATTTAAAACGTAAGATTCGGTCTAGCGCATCAACAGATCGTCCCACTTCTGTTTGTCGAAAATGGCTTATAAATAGAATTATTTTCGTTCTCACTCATATTGAAAATCATTTTAATTATTCCATGAGGAGTGTGTGAATTCACTCTGCTTAGTTTAGACACGTTTTCGCCCGTTTTAAGTATGTTCCTAAGTATGCACACTATCTCGATTTAATCTTTGCTAGAAACATTTAAATATAATCAATGCTAACTTATTAAGGTCTAAGCCAAAGCCTTTCTCGTAACAGTGCGACTAAGCCAAGCAAACGGCGACGTGGGTCGAGGTGAGCTGCAAGTATACCGCGCCGCCAACCACTCCTGGTTTCCCGCCTGTATCACCACCCTGGATGCTGACACTGCCTTCAAGCTGTGCTCAATATTGGGATACTCGTAAGTCTATACATATAATAAAATCGTTGAGACTAAAAAATCGTACATTGAACATTAAAAAAAAAAACCTTAAGTTACTTATTTTAAGTCACACTGGTCGGGTGACTTAAAATAAGTAACTTAACCATTTTTAAAATTTTTGTTTGTTTGACCGCGCATCTCGTAAAACTGCTGGACGGATTGTGATGAAAACTTCACTAATATATTTAAATAAACTCAAAATAACATTTAGGCTTTAGAAATTATGGAACATTTTGGAACAAAGGGGGTCGAAAGTATGTATAAAAAAAAATTTTTTCTAGACTAGATTCATGAAACTCAGAATAAATAATAATTATTAGTTTTGTGTTTAAAATTAATTAACTTCATACACCTATAGAATAAATCCTTATAGATATATAATAGATTAAAGAATAAATGAATTGAATTGAATTGAATTGAATTGAATTGAATTGAATTGAATTGAATTGAAATCCATTGAAGTGGAAACCATTAAAAGTTGCTGTAAATACTTCAAATCTAATACAGGTAAATGTGATTTCTCAATTTTCTTGAGATTTGATTTTTGAAGTGAATACGCCCAAAATAGCCGAACTCAAGAAAATCGGCTTTCCTCGGTATAAGTAGTTGGTAATACAGGGTGGAAACGGTAAACAGGGCAGTAAGGGGAGCTGCAGCTACCCAAAACTGGTCTTGAGTAACGATCCATAATTTTTTCACGAAATGTTTATCCCCATTCACAGATTTAATTTAAAAAAAAGAACAGTTAGCAAGAAAATTGCCATTTCACATAAAACAATTTTTTTAATGCCAATCGATTTTTTTTCCGACACTAATCAAGAAGTTCTAAAATAACTTTCAGCGGGGCAGTATAGGGGAAATAGTTAGCCAGAAAATTGCTATTTTACTCAAAACATTTTTTTGATGCCAATCGTTATTTTTTATTTTACATAAGACATAAAGCCGGAAAAGTGTGTATATGAGTACAAATCCCACTATCTACAAATATCTGATGGATCAACGCACAGCCTAAACCGCAGATTGTAGAAACCTGAAACTTGGAGGGTGTATTTTTTGTATGACATGGGCATACGATAAGAAAGAATTTTGAAATTATACCCCTAAGGGGGTGAAAAGGGGTGGGGGGCAAAGATTGTATTGGAAAATGTGATTCCTTGGTCCAATCTACTTCAAACTTTGCAATCAACAATAGGAAGAGAATTGATGGACGCGTTTCATATTGCATTGAAATTCATCCCCTAACGGGGTTAAAAAGGGCTAGAAAGTTATTTTGGCGGTTATTTGTTTCGAATTTGATATCAATACTCCTTCGAGATTCTGAAATAAACTACAAGTTATTTTGATACATGTTTCAAAACCCAATCCGATTTTATTCCAAAAATGTTGAACTCACATAAAAATTTGGTGCAAAATTGCAAATACTCTTTAAAATTGGAATGTCTTGAAAGCTACCGTAAAATATTAATACTGCATTTGAGGGTTTCTAAGCTTTAAATAGGTTGTGCACTTTAAGACACTACGTCATAGCGTCGGGACGTAGAGTTTGAAATTTTAAATGGCAGCTGTATCGTGTTGCGGCTCATTTAATGCACCTTGATGAGAACTGCAGACCTAGCTGGAGTATGATTGTCATCGAATGTCAAAGTATGAAGATGTGAAGTTGTCAATAGAAGCCTTTAAAGCTGTTTTTGTAAACATGGTAATTTATTCTTATTCAAATAAATACGTTGTTAATCACAAGTATTTGATTTTGAACAAAATTGCCCTTGGGTACGTAAATTGACTTCAATGCATATCTTAGGAGATATGCACCGTTTTAAATAACTCCGCAGAAAAAATATGGCAGCTTGAATATTTGTGTGTTGTCCGTAACCATTAAAGTACTTTGTACAGCAATCAATCAACAAGTAGGAACATATTTGTAGTTAATTATACCTCAACGTCCTCAAAATAATAACTGGTCACAACAATAACTGTTTCAAAACAATAACTGTTTCAAAACACTTCAATGAAATAGTTCCGAGTACAAAGTTCAACCAACCCGGCAGGTCATTCGCACAGAGCTGTTGATACGAATCAATTTAGTTCCGACACGTAGAGAATGTTGCACACAGCACACTACAGCGCGAGCTGCTATTGGTTAAATTGAAAGCACTTATCCCGCATGGGTAGCGCGGACTTTACCTGTGGAATTTATTTCATTAGTACAATCTGCACACGTGCGCTCTTTGTGGTGTCAACTGTATGCTGAAACTGTATGGTTTAAAAAATGCTAATAGTAATAAAACATAAATGTTAAGTCTATTTAGATGAAATATATTAACACAGTAAAAGTTGTCTCCGCTTAGGGTTTCCGCTTAGGTTTAAGAGAATGTAGATAACATTCTCTTTGCAAATTTGCATCACCCTAAAAACAGAAAGACACTACAACATAGCGTCTTTTCCCGCTTATGTTAGGGTCGGCTACTACTAGTCATAGTTTAATCAGATGCAATGCAGCTGAATACCATTATTTTAGATGGAGCAACTGCCTATCTGACCTGCACAGTACACACTCCAGTTGCTAGTTAATACGGTACTTAGGAAAGACTGGTTGTCAGACTTTCTGAGTTCTGACCCATAATGACTCCAACTCACCACATATCTTCCAGCATCATTTAAAACTGTCACAGTCACTGTCCAACACGAAACGAAGCCATAAGTTCGAAGCCACCTTTTCAACAATGTTTTTGAACGCAGATGGCTAAACAAAAGCCAAGCTGTGATCAACGAGACCCGGCCGGCGGTGAGCAGTATAAAGGCAGCCGTGAACGTAAGCGCCACCCCGGGCCCTCGCGCCAGCTTCGTGCACGAGCACGGCGCGGCGCAGACCTACCGCGCCTTCCTCAGGAGTCAGGGAGGTCTGCTGAAGGAGCTGAAGGAATGCAGGCAGGACTCACCGAGAGTTCACCTTGTTTGTAACAACTATGGTGAGTGGCTTTTATTCTTCTTTCCTTTCGTGTTGCTGATACTTGGCCACTTTGTCTAGTTATATTTAGTTATCCCTGTATAACATCCCGGAAATGTTTTAAAGTTCCGGAATAAAGCTGTTAAATTAGAAGGAGGTGTTATCCACATGTAACTTACTTTCTTAAAAAAACTCTACATAGTTAGGTATCGGAAAAGTCCGATGTCTGGTTAGCACCTTCGGACTTGGTGAGATTCCTAAATACTGCGGATTTATTACTATCCATTTACGTTGTAGCCTTGTTGGCAACAAATTAATCGATATTTATTTGTACATATCTCATTGTGTCTTAATCTCATTAGCTTGTAGGTTTAAATATTTACACAATGATGTAGACAAGGCTCACTCCCAAGATACTATTTCTACTTGGTGAGTTGATAGGAAAAATAACATGAACCTTAGGATTACTAAAAAATATTATATTGGAGATTGAAAATTACACAACTTTCTATTCAATCCATTATTATATACTGGCTTCTGTGTCTTCGTACGCGGATCCTGTAGCTTATGCCAGCGACAACGGGGTCGTCAAAATCGAAGATCTGAAACGTCTGATGTCGAATTCTAAGAGCCCGGGGACGGGAAATAACGGATCTTTCCCACCTGAGCAACATACCGTTTGTTTCTTTTTGCCATTTAACAGCTTCACAAAAAGAACAATTTTGAACCATACCTCCGATGGCGGAATACGAGTATGTGGCGTATTCAATCATAGGAGTATACATAATTGCACTCCGCTCCTTATGAACCCAAAGAAGGTCACCATGCCCTAAGGCTATATCTTGAGACACATCCGAATCTTCAGATGATATCGACCTTCCGTTCAGAGAATGTCGAAGGCGATTTATATGACATGTAACATTATATCACATGAAATTAGGTTATTTGTTTTCATAGCATAAGAAAATTATATGATGTGGACGTTATTCCAAGTGAAAATATACTATCTGTTATTATACCACATTAACATAACATCACGTTCAAAATTACCTTAAAAATTAAATCCAATAAAAGACATTGACTCGTGTGGAACAAATATACTCATGGCTGATAGCCGGCATGGCGGCATGGCGGCATGGCGGCATGGCCGGGCTGAGCGTCGCGTCGCGTCGCCTAGCAATAGACTCAGTGTGGCATGTGATCGCGTTACAGGCTTTTACGGCCTTATGATTACGGGAGAGCTTTTAACTTACCTGTAGAGAGTCGTGGCGGTTTCGAAACGTCTGCCACTCGGACTTAATGTTAAATTAAAGATCTTCCCGCTTGGATCTCGAATCCATTATACTAACGATGTTAAAGTTTCCATTAGAAACCTATCTTTCTTTAACAAATCCTAGGCAATTACGGTATTCCAATTATCAAGATGAGAAAAAAAACTGGAATCAACCAGTTTTGACCCTTATAAGGTTTAATTACAAAAAATACGTACTATTTTTTTTTACACGCTCTATATCAGGGTTTCGTTTTATTTTCATTGTCTGTTATTTCAACGTAAGTGGCGGTGTTTGACATCCGTTGAGTGCAGACATACGTACGTAGGCTGGAGGCTGGAGGCTGCGAGCGGATCCAATCTTGTCAGTTCAGAAGGGTGAATCAAGTTTTGTTTCGTAAGAGCTTTGTCAACTGTACTCTAAGGTGGCGTTAGGCTTTTAAACGTATAGGTATATCGCGTGTAAGGGTACGACTTGGTAAAAAGACTTAGTTGTAAGTCGCTTAATGTTTTATTTAAAAATTTGTGCCTAAGTACCTTGGCGATTGATAGTCTCCGCTATGATTGAGCACGTTGGCGGACATTCTGTCTCGATAACTTCTACTACTTACCTGTAATTATTTTATCAATATAAACAATCTTGACGAAAGAAAAAAGTAACGGTTTTATTTTTTGCAAAAAAGTTTTAATTTTTCACTTTTAGTGGTTCACAAGCATGCCATGCTTAACACTTGACTGCGTACTGGCGTGTTATGTTATGAACTGGTGTAAACAATAAACAGACATGAGATTTTAGCAATCCCAGTCCATTTGCTATCATTTATTGAGGAGTTCCGTTGCCTATTTCCAAAGTTCTTTATTAAATCTTCACCAAATCGAAGTGGGACCACTCTGAGGAAGTACTCCAAAAACTAAACAAATCGGTTCATGTGTGCCTATAAAATTTGAAGAGTTCCCTCGATAAGCCAAGATTCCATCATCAGATCCCGACTTGGTGACTGTGGGAAAATTTAGAAAGTATATCTTTTCAAACAATTTTTTTTCAAATCGGTTGGAAAACGACGGAGTAATGCACGAACAAACATCCGAATTGAGAACCTTCTCCTTCTTTTGAAGTCGGTTAAAAAAGTAAAGCTTTTATCCCATAATTCTCAGAATAATCAATATCCAAACTGTTACCGAACCAATCAAAAAATTCTCTGAAATTACAGAAGTTTGAGCATAAAAGTGAGGCAATTACCTGCCAATGTTCCCCGACTTGGTTTCTCCACATACGTTAACATTTGTTTTACATTTCCTCAATAAAGCAGTCATTACGTTATACTCATAAATAGCTTTTATATTCCAATCGAGATGTAACAACAAAGCGGCGACATTACAACAACAGATAAGGGTGGGTGTCGCTCAGCGCGCTAATGTTTCCTGACGACTGGCGGCCGCGGGCGATCCGCGCTGACTGAGCGACCACCTTTGCCCATTATTTATGGCGACCGATACATTATTGGATAGAATGATCACGATGTTGTTATGATTAATGGATTATCAAATAATATTAAGGGGCCGGCGGAGCATGCGCTTCTCATACAATCGTAATACCAAAATAAAATTTAAATCAAACATATTCTTAAGGAAGTGTGTTTCGATTGGATTACACAATGTAATCCAATCGAAATATAAACACACTTTCAAAATATTTATTTGGGAACATAGATATTGATCTATGTTCCCAAATAAATATTTTGAAAGGACAATGATATAAAGGCGAGATATGAGGAATTTAAAATTCTATAGATTTTTTTTTTCATAACTCTTGTTTAAATCATCTCATTCTAAATATGTGTTTAGGAACCTATATATTCTGTAATCTAATCGAAATAAGTACACACTACCTTAAGAATATGTTTGATTTACAAATTATTTTGGTATGTTATTTTTACAATTACGTTTGTATGAAAAACGCATGCTCCGCAGGCCTCTTAAGCACAGAAATGGGATTTGTGATTTTTTTACCGTAACTTACTAAGAATTTGAACCTTATTTTAATCAAAAGTTTGACCTTCCCCTGTTACAATTCACTTATATTACTCCGTGGTAGGTAGGCCAGTCTAACATTATGCCTGGTAAGTTCTCGTAACGCCAGTAAATCATACAGGCTGAGGCTACATTAGGCCGCGACGCGACCTGCGACATATGAGCGATTAAAACAAGTAAAGGAATGCTCACGTATATTGCTACACTGTACATCAAATATTATTAGCGATTTTTGATTTCTTTATGCGATCGGAACCACATTACTGTAATCACGGCATCGGCTACACCAATATAACGAAATTGAAGCGAATTTATTAGAAAATACGCCGGAATCTCGCTTGTAACGTAGCCATACCAAGTTTTTCTCGTTTCGCTCTTCCAGTCAAATCGCAAATCGCTGCCTAGTGAAGCCTCAGCCTAAGTGCCAACCAATAAGTGAGCTGTTAGCGTAAATTAAATGCTTGAGGTGCGATATGCGTAAAACCAATATGTACGTACATAACGATATTCTTCAATTCATGACATTCTCGACCAATCATCTTAATAAGCAATCAGAATCTTTCTGGTCCGTACATTTTCTATCAAGGCAAGGAGTCCGACGGCACGCCCACTATATCTCCGAACCTACCGGTTTGACGAACCTTAACTTAGTTAACACAATGGGGATTACAATAATCCCACAAACATAACAATAAAGATTCCAACGTCAGTGCCACTGAAAGTCCTCCTCGCTTACATAACAAAATGAAATGTAATTTCCCAAGACAAATGGTTTTTAATTATAAAATCTGTCATAGCAGAGGAGTGTAAAAATTTATGAAAGGTTTTGTTCGCAATTATGTAAAACGAATTACGGAGCGCTAAGCCCACTCGACTTATTGATAAAGTTGATGAGATTCTTATCTTGTCTCTTTCTCGGGACTTTCCTGTTGGCTGAAAGCTTGCTTGTTTATTGGATCAACTTTATTTGTCTGCTGCTAATGGACTGTTTCTTGTTTTGTGACTTTTATGTTGATATTTGTGAGATTACAGGTTTTTATTCTAAAGCCATTTACAACTGAAAAACCAGCCTGACAATTATCTTCCTCATACTCTCAAATCGCATTTAAAGTCATTCTAAAATATTATTACCTAGAACCTAGCCACCTTTACCGACCGTGACGGCACGGAAAGTTTAAGCCCGGGTATAGGTAAAGTATTCAAAATTTATTGACGAAATAACTTGGCAAACCGCGCGAAGTGTTTCAAGGTAAATTCAGGCTGTACCTAGGAGTGTCTAGATCATGTATGTTGCAAATAACACAGTAAATGGCTTATATCACGTAACTAGAAGCTATTTTTATACATTTTATTACGTTAATATTTGAAAAGGTAACACAAAGTACCAACTATAAAACAAATTTTAAAAAAGAACTACAAACGTCAAAAAAGGGGTCATAAAGAACGAAACAAGAAAAAAAAATCAATGGAAATTTAAAAAATACCTACATAAATAAATTCCATGAAAACGCTGTGGGCTGTGTGTGTGTGTGTCCAACCCGGCTCGCAAATATAGTTAGGTACCAATAAGAATACTATATTTGCGCCGCTTGAGGTTCTCTGCAGCTGCAGCGGCAGTCCCTGCACATCATGATGAACTAGGAAGATGGAAAGCGAAAGAGTATTGACACCAGTTGCGTACCACACTAAAGACCGTTGCGTACCCATTTTCCCGAATTTTAAACATATATTTCGACTTAAACAATATAATATATCTATATATTTATAATGTGCTTGCCAAGACCTTTCTTTTGATACCAAAATAATACGTGTTGATTATTTTCGTTAAATTTTTGTCGAGGTCAAAATCTTAGGTTTAAATACCGAGTAAGTAGTCGGGTTAAAATAAATTGTATATGCACAATTTTTATTAAACTAACAAGGCCTCGGGGAGACCATTCGATTGATTATTAGAATCCAGCTCAAAAACCAATATGAAATAGATGCGCTCGGAGGAATACTTCTAATTCATATTTAGCTCACAATTTATATAAAATAAGTGAAAATCTACATTCTATCATAAACATTCGAACGGAATACCTACATAAGTTGAAATACTTTAATATTTCGGTCACAGCCACCGCGTTGGACCCATTAGTGTTCCGTTAACTTAATGTAGAATATTCGTAGAAAGTATTGCTGAAAACCCTATTTAATTTAGGTCCTTGATTCGATTTGCACATAAAGGAAGAAGTTTTTACTTGAAATACTATCCGTACTAACCTATTTATTTTTTATTAAAATGCGAGTTTTTGCCCAGGAACACTAAGTATCCTAAATTATCAATAGGCCCGTAAATTTTTAATTCTGTTCATGATACATGTGATAAAAACTACTATTTCATATCTTGCATAATGTTTTAGTTGCATGTTTTAAATTAAAGTTGCAAATGGCTTCGAAATTAATCCAATAAAAAAGTCACATCGCGTTAGCAAGAGTGATGAACGGTGAATGAATCGAATATTTCCGCGTGTTCCAACACTTCCAACAAACCTCGACAGGTATTCCACGTAAAATAAAACGTGTTAAATCCCGAATAACACGTTACGCGTTTGTAATAATTCTGTGAATCGGGACAGTTATTATTCAGAGTTACAGGAATTGTTGTTTTTAAGCTATTGCATAGCTTATATCGCGGGCCTTGAGCGTGGATACCGAATCCAGAAATTCCGTAACGAAAATAACCTAACACCCCCCGTAAAAAACAAATGCAATAGCTTTACCGCGGCAGTCCCCGAGTGCCACACGTCTTTTTTTAAATGTAAATAGAATGTGTAAATATTATGAGAATACGAGAATACAAAAGCAAGAAACTCTAATTAACACGTTACCAATTTTCAACGAAATTTAATAGTCATATAGATAGATATAGTCATATAGAGATAGTTTAGTTTGTCTAATCCAAAACATTTATATATGCGCCCATCAAAGAGGAAAGTCGCACAAAAACCTAAGAGCTACTTACTTATTATTGAAAACCAAAATTCGTAATACAAAAGGCCCCTTTGAAGTCTCCATAAGAGGATTTTATGGCAAAATAAAATATAATCATCTCTGCTGTTGGTTTACTTAGCGTGTCTGAAGGACGTGGCGAAGGCGGTTTACTTTTTTAACCGACTTTCAAAAAGAGGAGGATATCAATTATTCGTCTTAATGTTTTTTTGTGTATATTAGCGATTTATCTTTTTCAATTTTGAACCGGTTTCGATGATTCTTTTTTTGCTTGGAAGAATATTATTTTGCAGTTGGCCGGTGTGTTTAAGTTTGGTGAAAATCTGACGCTAATCTTCGGAGATATACAAAGGAACTCTTCTTCTTTGCCATGCAGCAATCACGCCAGCTTTTCTGTCTATTATTTACAAGTTCCCTAAAAATGGAGAAAATAAAAAAACCTTGAGTAGCCAGTAACCAGAAGTCGGTGCCAAAAAACCTTTATCAAATATTTAAGTTAAACAAATATTATAAAAAACTAAACCAAATATTTTATATACAGGGTGAAATTGAATAGATGCGACAAATTTAAATATACAATAATACGTGTTGTCAAGAAAATGTATAAAATATCAAATGAAAAATTAAAAAATAATTGATCAGCGTTCCGAAAACCGTTAAAATAATAAAAGTATCAAAAAATCTCGTCCGACTCATCGCAGTGCTCAATATAGCGGTCATTTACCTAATTTTGCCTTAATTTTTTAATTTATTTTGCATATTACTGGAATACCGATAATTCGTACTTAAATTAAGATAATAAAATCAATGGATTTTTTGAAAACGATAATCGCGTATTTTTTTAACGATTTAGATTGTAGAAAAAACAGTTTATAATGACTATGTTACTGTAACTGAAGCTACAATTTTAAGTTATTTTTCACATTTTTTGTTTTTATTATTTTTGAGTGGAATCATAGCAATGATAATTTTGGGGTTGCGGGCCTGTTTGAAAGAGATACCGTGGCCCCGGAACATAAAGGGCGAGGAAGGAACATGGATGGGTTTTAGTCGGTAAGAGTCTGCACTCCCTCCCGCTCCGCCCAGAGTGGGAGAAGTCATTTGATGATTTCCCATCCTAAAAAAAGGGAAAATATTGACAGCTTTATTGTAAGTCCTCGCAAAATTTTCTAAAAGATGTAATACTAAAGTAGGTCTGTGCATTGTGAAAAGCTTACTTGGTAGCAAACACAATCCGCCAAAAGATCGACCTGTAAGATAAGAAGGAAACATTCAATTTATCTGAGCTACATATTGCATGTCAACCGAAGCTCGGTAAGAATTTCAGTATCTTGCAAAAGTTAGCCTGAGTTTTATTGCACGCTCGAATAAAATCACCAACATCTTAAAGATGATCTGGCTAAAAACTTGTTGTGTCTAAAAGAATTATCGATCGCGCGTAGTACTTACGCAACGGCGCGGCCGCGGCGGGCCGACGACCGGGCTTTGGACCAATGTTACTTGAAGGTTTGACCGCTTGCTGAGCGCCGCACGTCCACACTGAACAACCTGTGAACTACAAGCATCACTAGGTGTTCACAAAAACAATAGCCAACCTGCTTTTCAGGTAGATGTCGGTAAAGACGCATCAGTTTTTCTAAAAGCAGCGAAAAAACACTATGTTCTTTACCTACCTGATAAGTTAAACACAACCATATGAACCATGGCATATCGAGTAAAGTCCTCAAGTAATTTATTTTTAGCCAAGAACGGAGAAACCTTCGCTAAGAGACTAAGTAGAACGCTGCAGATGTCCTTGTTGTATTTTTAACCCCCAACACAAAAACGGTGTTGTTGAGGTCTATAAGTGTGACGTGTCTGTGTTTCTGTCAGTAACATCGTAGCTCCAGAACGGATGAACCAATTTTGATTGTTTTTTTTATTTGATAGGTGAAATTATTGGCAGTGTTTTTAGCTATGTTTGATGAAAAACGGTTTAAGATGGCCGCCTCCAAAAAATGGCGGCTTATATATTTTCTCACAACTCCCTCAATATGATCTTACAATATAGTGTAGTACTTGACTAGTAGATTAAAGTTCACTATATTGAAAGGAAATGAAAACTACAAACTTGAAAACTAGTCTTATCATGCTTTAGATTGAGGGAAGTGGATTTCTGTAGTACCTAGAACCTAACGAATTAGTTTTTAATTTGCGTTTTAAACCTGATTAAGCACCAAATTACTTGAATCATAAAACGCAACAAAAAAAAAAGATTCCTACAAACGTCATGAAATAATTTTTTTATAAAAAAATAAACCCCAACACAAAAAACAAGTGAAAACCCATAAAAAGAAAAGAAAAGAAATAGAACGCTACAAATAGCCTCATTGCACAGCTTGATAAAGTTCTATACAAACAGAAGTACTTAGTATAAAAAAACCTTGCGATAGAAATATTGCATTTCACTTGAAACAGCTATTTGCGTACACTAGCGCCTCCTTGTAGTCACTACTTCGCTTCTATTTCTTCAGGGCAGAGGTCAGGGAAATGTTTCTAGGTCAGTCTCTTCAATGTTGTGTCACTTATATTTAAGTAGCAACGTCAACAGATGTCAGGGAAGAAAGTGCAGGTTTTTAAAACTTAATAAGAACATAATTTATTGTGTCTCGTGGTAAAATTAACTAGTTTGTCCGTTAAAGAATATAATGGTATTAATAGCAGTTTCTGAAAACTACTTCTCTTAAGACTGGCCGAAATCTAGAGGGAACACGACTCATAGGGGTTACAAAATAATGTGTATAGATCGCGGCTTTAGAGCTTATCTAAGAAAATAAAACTCTTGATTCTGCACAAAAACAATTGCGTGAGACGAGTAGTTACTATAAACAATTCTCTGACGTATTATTTTATACTTAAATTCCCAATCGAAACTATCTACAGACTAGCTTATTGGAATCCTGCAAAAATGGGAATAATATTGTGCCGAAATCAAAGCACGTAACTTCTTTACAGTATACCTATTTACCCAATATTAAGTATTTGCCCTCGTCTGTACCCTTCGATGTAGCTCCGAAATCGGATTCTTTGAATATCAGCTTTGTGTCTAATAACTTGCAATAATATATTATCTTCAGTGTACTAGAACTAGCCACAAAACCTAACATTCACATTGCACCTAATCCAGTCTAGATAAACTTTACGTATTTGGTTAATATTGTTTCAAATTCTTACTACTTATTTATGTTATATTGAACATTGCGTATGCAGGAACGACGCAAGAATGACGCCCTTGAGATGTGATATTGGAAGCGCATGCTAAGGATTTCCTGGACTGCTCATCGGACTAACGTGTCAATAATCAAAGAACTCAATATTAAACAAAGACTAGTAGCTTTTGCAATTACAAATCCTCAGATCCTTTGGACACGTAACCAGCAACAATGATTCCATGGAGTTTTTGGTAATTCAGGGTCAACTCGAAGGCACGAGACCACCCGATGGACAGACTCCGTTAAATTTGTCACCAAGATCCCTCTGGCAGAAGTTGCTCGTCATGCGACCAGTTGAGACCTGTGAAACCGCAGTTGTGGGCGACCCATCATGACCACAAACACTCTGTCAAGACTGAACGACTAAGAAAAATTTGACATATCAAGCATTACAAACTACTTAGTTCTTTTAATCATCATAGTAACACTTTACGACCCGAATGGCACAGCAGTGGTGAGGCTGCCTCACGCTGTTATGTTTATGTGATAAGCATGGACATTTTTTCCGAGTTATGGATGTTTATATGTCTAATAAGTATGTATAAATATGTATCGATTTATAAACAAAAAGTATTTAAGTAGTATATCGACTATGTGGAGTCCACGATACAAGCCTCGTTGCTTAGTGTGGCACTAAATGACGCTGTGTGTAATGTCCAGCGATATTATTATATTATATACTAGCTTCTGCCCGCGACTTCGTACGCGGATTCTGTTGCTTATGCCAGCGATAACGGGGTCGTCAAAATCGAAGATCTGAAACGTCTGATGTCGAATTCTAAGAGCCGGGCACGGGAAAACAACGGGATGCGCGAGACGATTCGTAATATTTGCCTAAAACTTGGGGTCATTTTCAAGCAATAATTAACCAATAAGGTGGTAAACTTGGCCTTGCACTTTGAATGTAATTGGCATAAATGGGCCTTCTGAAATCTGTTTCATACTAAAAGAAGTCGTTTGAAAGGCATTATTGTACGAACGGATGTGGTCCAAGAAATGTGTTGACCGTGGATGGTCACCGATTAGCTATAATCTTAATATTTCTGGAGGATTTTGTAATATTTCAATGGTACATATTGAAATACCCCACCTGAGCAACACATACCGTTTGTTTCTTTTTGCCATTTCACAGCTTAACGAAAAGTACAATTTTAAACCATACCTCTGATGGCGGAATATGTGGCGTGGTCAATCATAGAAGTATACGTAAATGCACTTCGTTGCTTATCAACCCAAGGAAGCCCAACTAGCACAAATAGCTGGTTAAAGACTGGACACCAGAATTTTTGAACACATCGAGTGTGTGTGTTGTGTTGAGGTAGCCATGCCCTACGGCTATATCTTGAGGCACATTCAATTCTTGAGATGATATCGACATTCTGTTCAGAGAATATCGAAGTCGATCAGAATTCAAACGTTCGTTGCGCTCTTCTTCTGTCTCTTCATGCCGCACTCCAGCAATTCTTTCTCTCTTACTTTCTAACTGATTATGAATATTTTGTTGTGTGCGTGTTCAGACAATGTATGATAATCTCGATCAGCAGTTAGTTGCGCATCACGTTCATCACTCGTTTCAAAATACTCGTTAGTAGATGACTGTGTAGATATGCTGAGAACTCAAGCGCAAATCTCTATCCGTGAACGTCTCCGACTCGCGAGACAATGCGTGACGTTCACGATCAATCAAAATCAAAATCAAAATCAAAATCAAAGCATTTATTTCAAGTAAGCCAATAACAGGCACTTTTGAATTGTCGAAACAAAGATGAACATTTAAAGTAGCTACAGTCCCAGTCACAAGACATAAAAACTGTGAAAGTACTGTAGTTGATCAGCGGTCAGTTGCGCATCACGTTCGCCACTTGTCTCTAAGGACCTGACATAAACTCATGGCTGTACCCGTAGTGGCTTGGCAGAAACTACATAACTACTGATCTTGCATTTCTAATGTATCATATTACTACAAGTTTTTAGGATTCCGTAGCCAAATGGCAAAAAACGGAACCCTTATGGAGTGGTCATATCTGTCTGTCTGTCTGTCCGTCCGTATGTCACAGCTACTGTTACTCAAAACTATAAGAATTATGCTTTTGAAACTTGGTAAGAAGATGTATTCTGTGAACCGCATTGAGAAATTCACACAAAAACGGAAAAAAAAACAATAAATTTTGGGGGTTCCCCATACTTAGAACTGAAACTCAATGGATAGGTCTTTACAAATGATGAGATTTATGATTTTATTTTTTTCTAAACTGAATAGTTTGCGCGAGAGACGAACGGAACGAAGTGGTAAAATGTGTGTCCCCCCTTGTAACTTCTAAAATAAGAGAATGATAAAACTATAAAAATATATATATGATGTATATTACCATATAAACTGCCGCCGAAAATTGATATGAACGAGATCTAGTAAGTAGTCTTTTTTAATACGTAATATTTACCTTTCATTAAATCAACTCAAATGTAAAAATTAAAAAAAGCATTCAATTTCATAAACATAAACCTTATGCATAAACTGTGAACCAGTAACTTGCAGCTAGAGAACCCTTCATGGGCGAGTCCGACACGCACTTGGCCGCTTTGTTTACATTATACACTCCAAAGATGAAGGAACATTGTAGGAACTTTCCTTTGTTGCGTAATTCGGAGGAGATCATACGGGCTGCGGTCAGAGTACACTTATGAACAAGTATACATCATAATCATATTTTTATAGACACAGTATTTGTACAGGTTAATTAAATATGAATGCATCAAATTGAAGATCTTCTCATATAGTAACAATTTAATCAATTGATATAAAAGTTTTAAACTTTTTCTCACTTCATTTCTGTAAGATAAACGCCAAAGCCTCATCAATTTAACCAATCTCACTTTTTTACATTGAAAATTTAATTAAAATCTAAACTGATGAAACACTAAAGAGCCTTACATCAGAGCTTTCAAGTACCCATAAATATGATATACTTTTATACAAATGTCAATCTAAAGCTTGAGTGATAAAGTTGAAATTCGTCTGTCGCACGGTGCACAGTGGTTTCATTACCTGTAACGACTGGCCATAAGTTTCGCCAATTTAATTCTATCGTCTCATCGCTCATACAGTACTTGTATTTTTACGACGACGAAATAAAAATGTTCTTGTTGTATACATTTGTGAACAGGGAAGCCTCGAGTATGTCATGTGCTTGGTTGTAACTCTTTATCGGTTTGTGTATGATATCGGAGGCGAAGAATGGCTTTTTATTGCGCATTTTATTTCACGCGTTATGTTTATTGCAAAATGTGTATTCATGGGTTTTATCTACCTATACCGCTTATAAGATTCTAGAACACGCACAAGAAATATTACATATATTTTTGTTTAGTAAACTATTGGAGGTTGCATATTTATGTATGCACTGGCCTGTGAGAATAATCATATTTAACACATGTCTGTCACTGATTTGAAATTAGTATAGTTACGGTTTCTGTTTATGTTCTGATACTTAGTAACCGGACTTTGTAACTTGCGTGTAAAAATATTGTCCACGAATGAATATACTCTACCATCCTACCACTGCTCTTATCATTATTCCAATAGGTTATGGGCCCAGATCCCGGAAGCATAAATGCTAGAGCATAATTTTTAATTGATTGGAATATTTATCGTGTGCTTGTGAAACTTACGAAATCTCAATTATGTCAGCTGAAGTTGGCATAAGTGGTATTAAGAAGCTGAAAAATTCGTCCGACTACCCAAACTGGAAATTCCTGGTGCGAAATTACTTGGAGAATAAAAACTGGTGGGGAGTAATTTCTACAGATGTAGTAAATGCTGACGTAGACCGGCAGGCACGAACGACAATATGCTTGTTGTTAGAACCAGAGTGCTTTACCCACGTTTACCATGCGAAGACTGCGAAAGAAGCCTGGAATAGCTTACGGAAAGCGTATGAAGACAAAGGTTGGGGAAGACGTATACATATTCAGCGAGAACTTTTTAACTGTAAGTTAGAGAATTTCGATTCTATGGAAAGCTACATATCCAAAATTACGTTCCTGACACAACAATTGTCCGATATTGATGCTCAAATCCCTGATGATTGGATCATATCGATTTTGCTGGGTGGATTGACCGCTGAGTACAGCCCTCTCATTATGGCTGTAGATAATAGTGGACAAGAAATCACGTTGGAGCAAATTAAAATGAAATTGTTACAAGAAGGAAGTAGACAGAGTAAGTTGAACACAGAGTACGATAAAGTTTTAGTTACACGTAAAGTACAGAACGATGCAAGATCTAACACTAAAACAAATGATCGTAAGCAGAAGTTCGTCTACAAGTGTTTTAAGTGCCACAAGCAAGGACACAAGGCGTCTGAATGCAAGGAGCGGATCAAAACCGCGAATATCTGCCTGAATACGAAGGGGGCGATAAACAAAGATAAGTGGTATTTAGACAGTGGGTGCTCAAATCATATGACCCATGATAAAAACAAATTGTTGTCTTACACACATGTAAAGGGCAACATGAAGATCGCAGTAGCAAATGGAGAGAAGTTATTGGTGAAAGGACGAGGAAATGCTGAGCCACAAGTCAGCGAAAACGAAAAATTAATTTTAGAAAACGTTTTATTTGTTCCTGATTTATCCATGAACCTATTTTCGGTGAGCGATTTGACCAAGAAGAATTATTGCATGAATTTTGACAATGAAGGTTGCATGATTAAAAATAAAAATCAAACTATAGCAAGATGTCAAGAGGTCGGCGGAATCTATGAGTTGTCAGAAACTCAAAATAACGTAGTGAATTTGACATTGTCAAAACGAAATGAAATTATTTCGAATATTTGGCATAAAAGATTAGCTCATTTATCGCGTAATTATATGAATAAAATGAAAGTTTTAGTAAGCGGTATGGAATTTAAGAGTACCGATTTATGCGAGCCGTGTATTTCATGTATTGAAGGAAAGACATGCAAAAGTCCCTTTAAAAAACAAGGTACGAGAGCGAACGAGGTCTTACAGTTGGTTTTTAGCGACGTTTGTGGACCAATTGAGGAGCAGTCGTTCGGTGGTTCGAGGTATGTTCTTATATTTATCGACGATTATACTCGAAAGACTCATGTTTATTTTTTGAAGAACAAAAGTGAAACTTTCGATAAGTTCCGTGAATATAAGGCGGAAGTTGAGAATGAGACAAGTAAATCTATTAAATGTCTAAGATCTGACAATGGCGCAGAGTACTGTAATGGTAAATTTAAATCGTTTTTGAAGTCTGCAGGTATAAAACACCAGACGACTGTACCATACACGCCGGAACAAAATTCTGTCGCAGAAAGAGCGAATCGTACTATAATAGAAAAGGCAAGAACATTACTTTCAGAATCGAATCTAAGCAAGAAGTATTGGGCCGAAGCTGTAAATACTGTTGTTTACTTAAAGAACAGAAGTCCCACGAAAGCATTGAATAATGCGGTACCAGAGAAGCTTTGGACTGGAAAAGATGTGGATGTCAGTCATCTGAAAATCTTTGGCTGCTTGGCATATAGATTGTTACCAAAACAAAAGAGACGCAAACTGGACATGAAGACGGAACCAATGATTTTTATTGGATATCCAGATAATCAGAAGGGTTATCGTCTAATGAATCCCAAGACAGGTGAAGTGACGACTGCGAGAGATGTCAAATTTCTAGAAAACGTCTTTCTACAAAAGGAAAACGTAAAAGAAACGGAAGTAATTATAAACCTGAATACAGATTCTGTTCCTTCCAGTTTACCCAACGGATCTACGAGCAGATCTGAACACTTGGAGGCTCACGATGATATGTATCGTGATACTATAGACGAGAATGTAGAAGTATCGGAGGAGATAAGACCTGTCCCTGTAGTACCAGAGCGAGTACCTGATGACGTATTGACTGAAGAAGAAGTCAGAATACCTGAATCAGTAAGAAGGTATCCTGTAAGAGAACGCAGACAAGTCGATCGGTACGGATGCAATGTTATGTATGCCAAGGAGAGCAATCTTGATGGTGATCCATTGACTATTAATGAAGCGTTGGCGAGACCAGATGGTGATTTATGGCAAAAAGCGATAGATAATGAACTTATGTCACTAAAGGAGAACCAGACTTGGACGTTGGTGGATCTTCCAGCTGATAAGAAGCCTATCCAATGCAAATGGGTATTCAAAATCAAGAAAGATAGCGATGGCAAGGTAACGAAATACAAGGCTAGACTTGTATCAAAAGGTTTCACACAGGTATGTGGTGTAGATTATACAGAAACTTATTCTCCTGTAGTTAGAAGCTCTACTCTAAGATTATTGTTCTCGCTAGCTGTTGAATACGATTGGTTTATTGATCAGTGGGATATAACTACTGCCTTTTTGTACGGCAAAATTAAAGAGGACATTTTCATGCTCCAACCAAAAGGAGCAGTAGTCAAAGGTCAAGAAACCAAGGTATGCAAACTGCAGCGCTCTTTGTATGGATTGAAACAAGCTTCGAATGCTTGGTTCAAGGAATTGGATAAAGAAATGTTGAATTTAGGCTTTGTACAATCAAAAATAGAACCGTGTTTGTATCAAAAGCAGCTTAAAAACAATAAGAAGTTGATTGTCGTTATTTACGTAGATGACCATTTTATTTTTGGAAATTGTGCACAAGAAAAGCAAAAGTTAAAAAACGATTTGCTTGACAAGTTTAAAGTGAAGGATTTAGGGCCGGCTAGGCATGTTTTAGGCATGAGGCTGAGAAGAGACAAAGATGTTATTTTTCTAGATCAGCAACAGTTCATTTCAGACATTTTGAATGACTTTAACATGACAGACGCTAAGCCATTTTTGACCCCAATGGAAGTCGGTATGAAATTAGAAAGATCGACAAATTCACATAGCGATCTGCCATATCAAAGCTTGATAGGGTGTCTAAATTACTTGGCCTGTAATACACGACCAGACATAGCACATGCGGTAAGTGTACTTTCACAATTCAATTCGTGCTATGATGAAATACACTTTAAATGTGCGAAACGGGTCTTAAGGTATTTAAAAGGTACGTCTAACCTTTGTCTCACTTTTAGGAAGTCCGGGGATTTAGACTTACGAGGCTACGTTGATGCAGATTGGGGAGGGGCACTTGATAGAAAGTCTTTCACGGGATTAATTTTCAAGATAGGTAAAAATATAGTGTCATGGGAGAGTAGGAAGCAAGCGACAGTATCCTTGTCCACCACAGAGGCAGAGTACGTAGGACTGAGTCAAGCTTCGAAGGAAGCTCTTTATTTACGTAGTTTACTGAACAGTTTGACAGCTGTGGATAGTAAAGCAGTAGTAATTTACAATGACAATCAGTCGGCGCATAAAATTGCAGCTAACAAAATGATGCATAATAGGACAAAGCATATAGATATCAAGTATCATTTTATTCGTGAATGTGTACTGACAAACAAAGTTGAAATAAGGTACATGTCAACTGATAAGATGATAGCGGACATCTTAACCAAAAGTGTTCACAGCCCGAAGCTGAGAGAATTTTTAAAGGATTTATCCCTGGCAAATTATTCTATTAAGGGGGCGACGAATAGTTAAATGTTTGATGTTGTAGGTTTTCTAGAAGTGCTTTGTGTAATAGATAATTTGTAGTTGTGTTATGCATATTTTATTTTGTTAGATTTCTTCTGTTTTTGTACTATACTTTTGAACATAGAAGTGTTAGTGATTTATGTTGTTTTATGTACCGAGTACTGACAAGTACAGAAGTAATCATACGCATGTGTAATAGATTAAGGGGGCGTATTGGAGGTTGCATATTTATGTATGCACTGGCCTGTGAGAATAATCATATTTAACACATGTCTGTCACTGATTTGAAATTAGTATAGTTACGGTTTCTGTTTATGTTCTGATACTTAGTAACCGGACTTTGTAACTTGCGTGTAAAAATATTGTCCACGAATGAATATACTCTACCATCCTACCACTGCTCTTATCATTATTCCAATATAAACAAAATAAATGTCGTATTTTTCATAAAGCCAAACATTCCCAAGTAACAAAGAAATATTTCCACGATGCCTAGTTATTCATAGGCGGTAAGCGAATTGTGTCAGTAATCATTTGTTGTCAGCCTTATCTTATGAGCGACGAGGTTAGCAGGTGGGTGATAATTTTACCGAATTACCGAGTAAATGTTCCTGTCATTCACTTGAACAAATTTTGAGGAAATATAATTCTGCGGGATATAAAATCTTATAAGTTTGGGAATAATAATTATATTTGAGTTTAAGAAAACTCTTTAAAATAATGTTCAAAACATCGGTTAAAAACCAATTAATGGTTTACAAGACCGATATGTCCCCGAACGTCGTAAAAAATAATGAAGTCGCATAATGTGCTGCGGGATCGTAGCGGTATACTACGAGAGCGTAGCGGTATGCTACGAGAGCGTAGCAGTATGCTACGAGAGCGTAGCGGTATGCTACGATATCGTAGCGGTATGCTACGAGATCGTAGCGGTATGCTACGAGATCGTAGCGGTATGCAACGAGAGCGTAGCGGTATGCTACAAGTGTTGAAGCGAATGTGTAACTAAAAAGAAGAAAATACAAGAACTGGTGAAATATTCCAAGAAATTCAAATTCATTTATTGGTACATTTTACATGAGATCTTAATAATAAATAATCAGTTCCTCAAAAACCTACCTTAAAGGTGTACACTCTTTCACATAATTGGTCATATTAATTACAATAACATTCAAAATAACTTAAGACAGAAAAACAAACAAAACATTAACATGGAATTAAAGATAAAAATTCAATGTCAATAATGCAATAAAAATGAAAATGTCAACAACAGAATACAATTTACGATGTCATAAATGAAATAAAATTTACAATGTCAATTAAATAATATCAATGTCAAATACTTAGCTTAAAAAAAAATCTTTCTCAGTATGGAATTCACTGACAGTATAGTACTTATACTTTATGAGTTAAAAACTTTCGAAGCCTGCTTTTAAATAAAGATAGCGGCAATTCTCTCCATTGCTTAGGTAATTTATTATAAATGACCGAAGCCATGCACTTTTGCGCATTAGTGCCGTTTTAGCAGTGTGGGAACACAGAAGATTATTGTCGCGTCTATTACGTGGAACTACGTCAGCCAGGAGTTTAAAACGATTTGGGTTCGACTTAACAAACACAGCTACTTCCATTATCTACAGACAATGTAGTGTTAATATTTTGTGCTGTTTAAAGTAGGGCATGCAATTATCCGTAGATTTAAGCTTAAACATTGGCCGTAGACATCTTAAAGGAAAGGAAGGCACACTGTTAAAAGGCAACCACATAAGCGGGAATTTCAAACTAATCTTAACATGTTCAAGTGACAAAGGAATAAAAACTTCAGTGCCTATATTTGAGTTACGAATAGTGAGATTCATACCTCATATATTATTTACTAAATGAGATTATCTGGGTCTTCAGCTCCACAAAGTTTTTGTCGAGACATTGTGTTATACATACAAATAATACAGACAGATAAGTGCTTCGACCTTCAAAGGAGCTGACAATTCATTTTTCACGTTCAAGATAAGAAAGTATAAAATAATACTTAAGGTACCGTGCGTCAAAAAGATGAACTGTTTGAGTAACTGTGTACAGTCTAGTGAAGATTTATTGTATTTTATGGAGCACAATAAGAACTAGTTTATCGGTTGCAATATCGCGTCGAATGAGAAAAATGAGAGCTCCGCGCGGTTTGTTACGTAAAGCAGCCTTCTTTGTTTATTTAGCCTTTCCTGCTGTTGCCAATAATGCTCGCTCTTATATTCAGTCAGTACCTAAGCTTAGCTATTTTTGTAAACTGAAACATTTACATTTCTAGCTCAGGATTAATTTAGAGTTAAATTTAGGTTTGTTTGTCGATAGGCTCGCCTCCTATTATATTATAGGATTTAAACTTGTCAGGCGAAATATAGGTCTGCGTGTGCGAAATGGTACACAACATAAAAGGCAATTTAGCAAAAAGAGACAGCAAATAAGGCAACTGTAGTTAGACGAACAGACCGTTCAAGGTCACAGTTCGTACAGTGGCCACGCCACCCAATTACAGTGTATCCTGCTCACAGTCAGCAAGTTAGATAATACAGCTATTGTAAATATACAGCAGCGCTGTACCAAATAAACCGACAGTTTTGTCGGGAGTTGGGAAGCTCTGTATTGAGTCGAGTCCGAAGACCAACTGAGGAGCCTATTTTTTTTCGGAATGGCATCTCGCAGTTCAACCTAGAGAGATTGTCGTCTGCTTAACCGGACTATCCTGTGGGTGCTGAACAGCCTACTGAGTACACGCTCTTTTATAAGACTATGCCCCACTTTGCCTTCCCGCCACAACTCTATCCGTTGGCGTACGGAAGTGCGTCACGTGTTTATTTGATACAAAAATGTGCTAAATCTAATAAGAATTGCATCGTAAAGTAGTCAAATAATACGATCATAATTGTTGTAAGTAAACAATGATGAATTTACAAAGTAAATCATTTTAAATTTAAAGCAGCATGTAAATTTAGTCATCATTTGTTTTGAACAAAACTACCGGTCACACTTATCGAAATAAGTTGCCAAAAATCAGATAATGCGTACACTAAGTACTTAGTAAATTATGATTCGATTTATAATACAATAATTCGTAATAAAAATCACAAATTAATAACAAGAAAATAAAGTTTTAATAAAATTTGGTGACAATTGTATTTGACAACCAACTCCGACATATGTATTACTAGCTGACCCGCGCAACTTCGTCTGCGTAAGACGAACCAACAGTTCCTAAAATTAGCGCGTTCAACCAACCTAACAAACAAACTCTGTTGTTTTTCCAAATAAGGACTCTTCCCTCGACAGCCTTACTTTTCTATCCTTGGACACTCGACAATATCATACTCCAGCTAGGTCGAAAGTTCTCATCAAGTGGCATGACATGAGCCGATACACGTTAACGCTGCTTCAAACTGTTGGGGACCTCTCGCATCTGCCTTCCTTCTCCAAAGTCAGACCTTCAATGGTAGTCATACTCCAGGCAGGTCAATACAATACGATGTAAATGCTGTAAACTCTTGAAAACCTATTGCAATTTCTTTT
Organism: Xestia c-nigrum; assembly: GCA_916618015.1. Lineage (NCBI taxonomy): Eukaryota > Metazoa > Arthropoda > Insecta > Lepidoptera > Noctuidae > Xestia > Xestia c-nigrum. The sequence continues at coordinate 1,160,298 of OU745245.1, read as the reverse complement.
CATCTCCAAGCCTCCATCATGAGACCTTCGATGACAGTCATATTTTAGCTATTTCTAAAGTTCTCATCAAGGTGCATTAAGTGAGCCCAATGATGATATAGCTGGTGTTAACTGTTGAGGATCTCTTGCTACCACCTTCAATCTCCATTGTTAGACCATCGATGACAGTCATGCTCCAGCTGGGTTTAAAGTTCTTATCAAGATGCACGAAATGAGCCTTAAACACGATAGAGCATATTTGAAGTGTTGCGGACCTCTTGTGACTACCTTTCGTCTCCATCGTCAGACCTCCGATAATACTCATACTCTAGCTAGGTCTAAAGTTTATATCAAGGTGCATGAAATGAGCCGACACACGATATAGCTGCTGTAACTGATCACAGTCAACCTTCAGACAGGTCTAAAGTTGTCAAAAAGGTTTATGAAATAAGCCCCAAACGATCTTCTTCTGTATCATGTGGTTGGTGCCTAACCTGTTGTCAGAGTTTTTATGCCGCCCAAGGTCCTCTGTCTTCCTGCCGGGGTTGCGAGCCTGTTCGAAAGAGATACCGTGGCCCCGGAACATAAACGGCGAGGAAGGAACATGGATGGGTTTTAGTCAGTAAGAGTCTGACACTCCCTCCCGCTCCGCCCAGAGTGGGACAAGTCATTAGATGATTTCCCATCCTAAAAAAAAAAAATACAAAGAAAAGTTCCTCTGTCTTGGTTTTACATGCCGTCGAAAAATAAATCTCAGGCATGCTGTGGTTTTCTCACGATGTCTTTCTTCACCGAAGCAAGCGATCTTTCCTTCCTTATCGTGTTGTTGCTTAACCTGGTGTAAGAGTTTTATGCTGCCCATGGGCCTCTGACTTGGCTTAACATGCCAAATGTCTTTCAGGCATGTTGGTTTCCTCACGATGTTTCAGCAAGCGATGATTACACAATACGCACATGAATTTGAACACAACTATTTTCAATAAAAATGGGACAAACTTTGCTAAACACGCCTTTCCATAAAAATAATCATGAAAATCAGACTTGTCTGAAATAAGTTATGCGTCATCATCATCATCATCCATAGTTCGACTTCACCGACTGCTGGGTACAGGCCTCTCTTTGTTTGTGCCAACTCGACGCTCTTGTGCCAGTCTCATCCAGGATATTCCTGCAATGTCAACAATATCGTCTGCTTATCTCACCGCTGGACTACCAAAACTTCAGTTTGGATTTCTAGAATGAATGCCACTTGGTCACAGCTTTACTCAACCTGACATCACCGCGCCTTGCTAGGTGTCCTGCCCTACTCCATTTGAATTATCATCATTCATTATTATTTCAGCTGAAAGACGTCCACTGCTGGACATAGGCCTATCAAGTGTCGCCACTTTGACCGGTCTCGTGCGACTTCATCATTCGGTCATTTGATATTGCTCAGGCATAATATAGGTATCTACATAAAGAAAAACAGGCGTTGAATTGAGAATTTCTTCCAAAAAACCAAACTTGAGACATCTGACACGGGAGAAGTCATTCCCAGAGTGGGAGAAGTCATTTGATGATTTCGCATCCTAAAAAAAAACAAAAAACATCTGACACGGGCGAATGCCAGTATCATTCTTTCACGGAAAATAATAACACCGTGATTCAGAAAATGGAGTCAAATGAACAACGCCATTTATAGAGCACCAAGTTAAACTGCTAAAACATATGCATGGAAAGCAGTCGAAAGGACACTCTACACTGGCTTTGTAGATTTTTAAAGCAGGGTCATGTTGACTATTCTCTTCTTCTCTATCTTGTGATTTTTATTCATTAGTACCATTTTGGTTTTATAGATGTCATTGCATGCATTCTTCACATCATGATGATAAGTTCTCCTTAAAAACTTTAAAGTCTTTTGATGGAGAGCACCGATTGCAAAGAAACAAAAATCAAAACTTTCTCTAACTTATGCACAATAATAATTGGTGCATTAAATCAAACCACATTGGTTTTATAATTTACACGTAAAAGGGCTACGTAGAGACACACAGACACAGACGAAAATTTAAGAAATTGTAGAAAATGGGTTCTGTGTGTGATCCTTTAACAGTTTAAGCGCCATGTTTACAGATTTATTATTTGAAATAAATGATTCCCAAACTGTCGTTTAAGTGTTAAAAAAAAATATGTATAAAACAATGATTTGGATATATGTTAGCTTTAAAAAAAACAAAATACTTTGTTACAAAAAGTGAAAACCGGGGGGTTTTTGAACGTGCGAACCAAAGTTATTATCGGAAATCTTACAGCATTACACAAAATCAAAAAGTATTTTATGTCTGTACTGAGGCTTGATCTTGCGACTCCCTGTTCGATAGGCGGTTGCCGTCACCGACGGGCTATTTGTTCTCGTGACAATTTGTCTAAAATAGTTATTCTATTACAATGCATGTTATGACAGTTGTCAGTTGTCAAACAGTTGAAATCTATAGACAAAATGCAATATTGCTCACCCCCGTAAGTAATTAGCGTGATAATATATAGCCTATGTCCTTCCCCAGGTTGAAATACATCTCCTTGCCAAATTTCATTACGATCCGATCAGCCGTTTGGTCGTGAAAAGGTAGCAGACAGACAGACAAACAGAGTTACTTTCGCATTTATATAATGGTATGGATATGTAGATATTACAAAATTCGCTTTCATGGAGCTGGTTACGTAGAAACTAGTCACTATTATGCGAGAATGTAACATGAATCATGAATGGGTACATGATCATAGAAATAAACGCAAGAGAAAAATAGTACATTGTCATACAAGGGGCTAAAATGACGCATTATAGACGAGGTAGTTTTACTACCGAGCTTCAGCGAGGTAGCAAATAGGAACCGAGTTATAATGGGATTTTAGCGCCATGTGTTACACCGTATTTTTCACTACGATTGCGAGAAAATAAAATAACCATAATATTTAACATGATAGTTTATTTTATTAAAAATTAAATGTACAATTTGTACTGTTGTTCAAATTCAATGAGATGGTTTTTCCCGGCAACATAATTTCAGTTCTCTGTGAAGACGAATATAATATTGTGTCGTTTGCGGGGTAAACGTAAGAGATAAAAAGGAATTCTACTTATAATTCAAATAAATAATACAGAACAAAATAAATCATCAAATTTCGCGCCAATGCCTTTTTTTTATTTCTTCCGTAGCTGGAATGCAACGCACACATTCGGCCAAAGAGTTCGGCGTTCGGCGCGTTTGGTTCCATTTTATAAATATAATGTTTTTTTTTAATGGAACAGTAATAAGTCAATTTTTTATGAATTATGAGTAAAGACTTTGCGTTTCCGAACACCGACGACGAAAATTAAAAAAAAAACTTATTTTCCCTAGGGCTATAATATGCAATTTTACGCCCGGTGTTACGCTATTATGATGGTATTTTCGAGCTAGAGGAGTGAACAACCTTTTTCTTCACAAAACATAAATAAATAGTTACGTTGAGACACAAAATGCAATCTTCAACAAAAACAAGCGTTCGTAATGAAACGTCAAAAAACACATTAATTACAAAAGGCTAGAGACACGAACAAACTGTCGGTAATCTGGTGTTCATAACTGTGGGTGCGGCACGATCGCCTAAACTTTAATTATGTTTTTGTGAGGACACGCCAGGTGGGTAGGTTGGTGCCTGGGATGAACTTAAGGCGGGACTTGAAATTAATATTTCCGATTACTGAGTATAATTTACTTTACAACAAATAACAACTGCATACTGTAAGTTATACAAATAACTTTATAACACTAAGATCCATGTTCACCAAAAAGAAACGGTCTGATTATCTAAAAACAGCTGCTTAAAACCCATTTTTGTATGGGAACATGTCACAGTGACAGCTGTTTTTAGATAATCGGATCGTTATCTTTTCGGTGAACATGGACCTAACTAGCTTATAAAGGATGTAAACAGACTCTTTACGAAGCCGTCAACCAAGTATTCTCTTTATCAAATTATGTGACCCTACGCAAAAATGTTTGCCGGGAAAGAAAAATCAGACTCAATCGGTAGGACTCAATGTCACTCACTTAAAACATTGTGCTGATGGATTGATTTAATAGTACCTACTGGTACGTCTTGAAGGTGTTTTACCTACCTTTATGTATTAAACAAAAACCTGTGAAAAAGTTGGAACTTAAACCCTCAATATCTCCGTAACTCTTGCTAGGAACGAACAAAAAATAATCGCAATGACCGGGAGAACAGGTCCCTATCGGCTTCTTGAAGAGTCTGTTTACAAAACAGACTCTTCAAGAAGCTCGACTGGCAGTTCAGAAAATTAGTTTGGACAACACGCCTCCTGTGATGGAACTAATCAAATATGGTTTTGGACAAGTTGCGTTGCCAAAACGAAACGTCTAGAAATCCGCTAAATCTTCTTACCTGAACAGTCGAAAAATTTGTTTATCAGTCTCGGTAAAAGGGTTTTTCTTAAATTTCAATTTAGAGAGCGCCGGACGTCAAGCGGGTTGAATAGAGAAGTTCAGCTTTACAAGTTTAATTTTTGCTTTCCCAGCGTTTGTGCGAACAAGCAGAAATTACAATAGAATTATTTACTTGCTTACTTTGTGTTCACAACTGTTGGCTTGGAAAAATATGCGCAAAGATATTACAGCGGGCACAATTTTATTTAACTGGGCATTGTTTTCAATACTTTTGTTTATCTTTGGCTTTAAATTATTTACGAAGTTTATTTAGTAGTATCTATTAGAACCTCACTATTTACCAACCCGTATACATACCCATTGTTAACCTGTTGGTCCCGGCCGTCATTTGTCCCAAAAAGTCTGACAACCAGTATTACTAAGTTGTATCGTATTACCTAGTATTAACTGGGTTGTGGAGGTCAGATAGGCAGTCGCTCCATATAAATCCTGGAATTTAGCTGCATCCGGTTAGACTGGAAGCCGACCCCAACATAGTTGGTAAAAGGCTAGGCAGATGATGATACATACTCGTTGTATACTCTTTCCAACAGGAAGGAGGAGATCTGTACTGTCGCGAACGTTACAGGTAGATTGTACAAGTTTTGTATATAGTTCGATTCCCAGCTCGGGCAGTGTTATTTGATATTTCCACCTGGAATTATCTTTAACAGACCGGAGTCAGGATGCCCGGTTGATGTCAAATAGAACTTTATCTATTATTACATGGGTGGAAACATTTATTCATTTAATTACGTACACACAAAACACATACACAGGAAATAACAGCACTAAGTTACCGCTTGTTTCATTTAGAAATCTCAAGCATCTGTGCCTCCGAGGATGGCCTACATGCACGTGACCTGCATGATATTATTATGTGTTCTTTTTTATTTTTTTTATTTAGCCTTTATTGGCCTTAAATAACATTTACATAGTAATAAATATCGCTGGACATTAACACACAGCGCCACCTAGTGCCACACTAAGCAAAGCTTGTGTTGTGGACACTAGATAGTTGATATACTAAATATATACTTTTTATTTGTAAATACATACTTATTATACGCTTGAACATCCATGACTCGGAAACAAATGTCAACTTTTAGGAGAGATCTTACGTTATATGAGCAGATGTTGATATGTTGGAGGGTTGGAGTCTTTATCCCCCGCGGTGACTAGCCGTATTGGGAGAACGCGAGGAGGGCGCGTTGGTAATTGCTATATTTTGGTATCTGTTTGTTTTGACGATGAGTGCAGTCTAGCTTGACTTACTCACTTACTTGTCTTGCTTGGCTTTTTACGGGGAGGTGCGTTGTACATATAGAAGGTGATGTTTTTTTATTTATTTTTCTTCGGTAACTGTTTGACAATGTTTTCGCTGGCTACGGTGGGTTGGTGGTCAGGGGATTCTGACAGATTCCGTTTTGTTTCCGTGTGTCTCCTACGTAATTCACATTTTTGGGCTGCCTGGTATTTTAAGGTATTATGTGTTATACGAATGTTAATTTCATTGTCACTGCCCATCTTGTCGCAGCTGCTGAACATGATATCTTGAGTTCGATATCCAGGCCGGGCTAATTGTTATTGGGTTTTTTCATGAGGTGTTTGTCAGTAGCAGCCACGGTGTTCAGATTCGTGTCAATAGGCTCGGCCCTTTTCCTGGTGAAATGTACGAGTGTACTTACCTACTATTAGATACACCTCACTTAACACACGCCTGTAATCGCAGAAGGGTTTAGCCCTTCTGCGATTACAGGCGTGAGGTTATGTTATGTCAATATCATTTTCCGTACCTCACCGTGCACTGTGGCCCCCAGAATGCGGCAAGCGGCGCACGATAGGCGTAGCAACGAAGCGTATCGTGGGTGGCGTGGAGGCGTCTCCGGGAGACTGGCCGTTCTTGGCAGCTATCCTCGGAGGACCTGAGGAGGTGTTCTACTGCGCTGGCGTGCTCATCGCCGACCAGTGGGTGCTGACGGCCGCGCATTGTGTTGGGAAGTGAGTATAAAGGCGTTTCTTTTTTTAAATTAAACCAGGCAGATCTTCCAGTGAAAGTTTTGCTTATTAAAGTTCGAGAAATAACCTATCACTTCATTTCTATGGGCTAGATCAGTAAAGGTTTGATCAAACTAGTACACAAATTATGAACGCGGCTCCGAATACGGACACCTGCACATACATACCTACAAATACTACAAAAGTGTACGTCAGTGTCCGTTGTCCGCAGTCAGTCCGCAATGTGTCCGTGCCGGTTTGACTATGACAAGAACAGCAGGATCAGTTGTCATGACAACGAGTAACTTAGCAACTTATCTGTACTGCAGGACTTGGTGACCACACTTATCGAAGTAGAAACGGGTTGTTGTTGAGAGAAAAGCAAGAAGTGACTACACAGCTACAGTGACAAAGTTTCCGCATGGACATAAAGCTGTTTCTGACATTTCAAGCCTATTCCGCGGCGAACCCTGTTCTGTCTACATTCCATGAACCCTTGCAGCCACACGGACGTGAACGGCTGGACGATACAGCTGGGCATCACGCGGCGTCGCTCGCACGCCTACTACGGGCAGAAGGTCAAGGTCAAGCGCGTGACCCCGCACCCACACTACAACTCCGGGATCGCCCACGATAATGATATCGCCTTGTTTCAGGTTTGAGATTTTTTCTAATATTTTCCCTATAAGTATTTGTGTTCCATAATATATTAGAAATCTTCCGTTATTTATGATCTAATAATAGAATCAACTTAACAATTTAAATCAACAACTTAATTTTCATGAAAATTCTATGCAAAACCAAATTGTATAACCACGCACAAATAAGATTATTATTATGGTTAACAATGGGATACTTCAATTAGGTCGTTGTTATTCCAATTTAATCGGCAATCAGTGATTTGGGACTTCAAAAGAGTGCTTTCAAACCTGGTAAGGACTGATGCAAGATGTGGCTCTACTTGTGTTTTGTGATGTGGCGTCACGGTATTAATAATATCTTTATGTATTTTCCTCTGTTTATTTTCCGTCAGTTGCAGTATTGCCAACCGACTAAATTTCTTATGGCTAATACTAAAAACAACATAATTATCTGTTTCAGACAAAGTTTACCGAAATATTTAATCGGAAATTCTTTAAAAATAAGAACATATATAAAGAACCGATAAAATAGACATGTAGAAATAGTAAACATGGTATATATTTTAAAACCTTAGCTCCGTTGTACGTAACCTAACATTGCCCCTCGCTTCACCCTGCACAGTTATCTGTCCGCGTGCGCTACCACGAGCAGGTGTCCCCCGTGTGCCTGCCGCCCGCCAACCGCGTCCTGAAGCCGGGCACGCTCTGCACTGTCATCGGCTGGGGGAAGCGCGACGATAAGGAATGTGAGTCCATTTGTTTGGTTTACCTGCGTTAATAACACTGTCAACTTTCATCAATCATCTGGGTTCACAAAATAATATACAGGGTGTAAACCACCTCATCACAAAGCCGCTTACCAAGCATTCTGTACATCAAACTAAGTAACTTTACGCAAAAATTATTGCTGGGAAACAACTTTTTTTTTTTGAGGTAATCATGTTTTGTGGTAGAACTCAATGCAAAGCACTTAAAACATTGTGCTGATGGATGGATTGAATAGTACGGGGGTCGTAGAGGTGTTAAAAGTCAAAATCTTACAAAAAAAACTAGTCAAAAAGTTGTAACTTTGACCCCCCATATCTCGGTAACTAGAAGGTTCCCAGGTATGGTGTAGAACAAAATGATCGCAATGATGGGGAGAACAAGTGACTTTCGGCTTCGTGAAGCGGTGTTTTACACCCTTTATAGGTCGGAATTTTCCACTTTTACATAATACAAGCTCTGAATTTTTAAGAAGGTTAGGATCTAGGATTCGTGTACGCGGTGTTTGAGTACGGCTTTAGTATCAATCTGTTTTGGAAACAAAATTCGGAACTTTTCTGTTTGTTATTACTTCGTAAACTTAGTGGGAGTAAGGCCTAGGGGTTAAGGCCGTGATGTAAAATCGTTTCACTACACATCTTTGCTCTGTTAAGCGTTATTTACTTCGATTCTGTTTGACAAGTGTCAAACGAAAAGTAAGAGCAAGATAGAAACGAAAACATGTCAGAGTAGATAGATGTCAATCATAGACATACAATATTTCTAAAACTAAGATAATAGTACCCATATGAACAGCCTCATACTATAAATAAATATCGCTGGACATTACACGCAGCGCCATGTAGTGCCACACTAACCTACGAGGCTTGTGTCGTGGACACCATATCCATTAATCATGATTATTTGGCCACAGTATCAGAATACGAGCCAGCAGTGAACGAGGTGGAGGTACCAGTCCTCAACCGAGACCTGTGCAACCAGTGGCTAGAGCACCGAGACCTGAACGTGACGGAGGGCATGATTTGTGCCGGCTACCCTGAGGGAGGAAAGGATGCCTGTCAGGTACGTTTGAAAATCAATTACATAATACATTCATTTCTACATAACCATAGATGTAGACACTATTTAAAATGTTATCTCTGTTGACAAGAGCCGTATGAAATGAGCATTAACTCTTAGGTACCTATTAAAATAAACAGACCCATTCTATATAAAATTCATAGTAAACCAGTTGCCAATTATGTAAGTAGGTATGTGGTATATGTTTATGTGAGTTAGTTCGTTCGCACTTGTTTCATGATAATTAAAAGATAATTAAAAGTATGTATGTTATATATATGATATATATGCACTTGTATATATATGTATATATGTTTAATATATACATAGGTGTAATATGTCTAACGTGTGTATATGTATGTATTTATTTATTGTATATATGTAAATGGTACACCACAGGCTACCTTCAGTATTGTCTCTCCTTCCCCTTTAAATCCATCCAAAGGTTGTCTTTAAAAGATCGCTTTTAGCGATAAGACCACCCCTTGTAAAGTGTTTAAAATGTTTGTATTTATATTTTTATGGTGTACATAATAAAGAGTATTCTATTCTATTCTATTCTATTCTATGTACTTGATTAACTACAATGGCACTAAAAACCTTGAAAGGTCAAAAAAATGTCTCTTTGGATAATCCGGAACACGTGCCTTTACATGTTGTTAGTCAATAATCAATACGGGATATTTGATTTGATTGAACATTATATAATATTTTTTAAGTCAAATCTTGTGATAATCCTATAAATAACTTACTACTAGACGAACTTATAAACAGACGAATAATTCTTGAGATGAAGTTGTACCTACTTACTTATCTATTTTACGACAAAAATAAGTACCTACCTATAAAATCATTATCAAACTACAATATAATACCTTCTTAAAGATAATTAATAAAACAAAGATATGACGCTCACTATGGCTGATAAAAAGAAAATCGATTTCACAGGTTTCAGTGTTTCTACAACGATTTTCAATAAGATTTAAATAATCTTTTCAGAGCATAAGTCAATCCAATACATTTTTAGGGTTAGCCAACTTTTATAGTTTCGCTGCGACTGTCTGCCAGCCTTGGGTGACGATTTTGATTTTGCTTTGTCTATCCTGTGGTGTAAGTAGTGTCGTTAGACAGGTCTTTCAAAAAAAATTATTTTCAGGGGCTATGTTTATCTTTAGATCAAAATTTATTAAACCTGAATTCCTGTTGCGCTGACGTTTTTAATATTTTGCGTGCATCACGCGTAGGTGCGAGTATACATTGTGCTCTATAGTCGTAAGATTGCTACTTACTGTTTTTATCGCTGACGTACGCAACGGCCAGTGCGCGACCGACCGTCATCGTCAGCGTGATATGAATTCGTGCCTTAGACTAACAGAATATATTTTTCTCGCTGAAAGAATGTTCAGAACCTCTAATTTAAATTAAGTAGTCATTCTAAGAACTTCTTTTATATACATCAGTTTTTGTTTTATAGAATCATTAAGAGGACAAATTGTTATTACTTATTCAGGAAGTTTTGTTAGCATCAAAGTAAGCTTTTGATTATTTTACATTAACAATTTACATTAAATTCAAAATAAACTAATTTAAGGAGAAAATGGTACCTAAACAACTCCTTTCTTAAACAATTTCCATGACGCAATAAATAACGATGTTTTATAAAGAGATAAATAATTCAGGTTCCTATTATGAAAAAATATAAAGCCGCTATGAAGTTTTAACTTTGAAAGTAGAACGGTATGTTATGGAATGCGCTGGACCGGGACGCAACGCACCGGTAACATTGATGACATTAACATTAACATTTTGTAGTACAGAACTTTCATGAATAATCTCATGTCGCGACTGTGAATCCACAGGAACAAGAGTTGAGTCCTGTAAGCGCCTTATCACCTAGAGCAAATAACATTTTTATGTTCCAGAGAAAATAAATATAAACCTAGAAAAAAACACTAATGAAACTTTTCTGCTTCAGCAATTTGTCTTCAAAGTTAACGAAAAGCTCTTGACACACTAATAAAGTCCTCAAGAAAACAGTGAAGCAATAAAACTAAAAAATGTTCTAATACGACTCCCAAACAAATATTTGTTCAGTCAATAGGTAAATCCAATAAGCGAGTAGGTTGCGAGCTGACGACAATAAACATCTCTTTGCGTCAGCCGTTCAATAAGGAGCTCGTATGTACTCCACTCGCCCGAATTCATTGGAGTTCCTTTATGAACGCTACACTTCAACAGTTCAATGAAGCGTGATAATTTCCCGGTGAAGATTTTATGTAGTTTTTATAATGTTGCTCGGGGATGTTAAAGTTTGTGGCTTGTGAAATAAGCTCGCAGACCGTCTTAATCAAACAAATATTTGTAAATAGTAGACATTACTCACCTAGATAGTCTTCTTTCAACATGTACCGAACCGGTCTTCGCGATCAACAAAGTCGCAGAACGCGGAGAGTAGTAGAGGCCGTAGTCTAGACAACCGATAAACGCATGTCGTATTCTAGCGATTGTCACTGGGATTGGAAATATCTAAGTACATATAATGACAGTATAAGTATCTAGTAGCTTGTCACAAAACAATGGGCTGCTCACCTACTTACTTAGGAGATCAGCCGAAACCCGATGTTGATTTAGAAAATATTTGCACTCATGTTAACCAGTATTAAGTTAGAAACCCTTTTCACTCAGCTGTACCTAGTGTGCAGAAAATACGTCAATCTTTACAGAAGAAACGGGAATTTTAATTTGCCATCTAGACTCAAGGTTACCAATGAATGCAGTAGGTATATAAACTGAAATTTGGAACCTATACTAGTAGGTACCTATAATATTATGTAACTATATTTATTGAAATCATTTGACCTTAACTTATAATCTAATACAATAAAACTGTTGATCATCCAAACCATTATTTATCACATCGTCAAAGCGGGATCAAAATTAAATTGTAACGAGTCAGCACTTTCAGTCGCGTGACAATGAGTAAGATGGGTCAGGCAGGGGCAACACGACGTGAGGACAAAGCCTAAGGGCCTGCTGATACTGCCTATAAATGGCTACTTACGTTCCATATCGTAACTTTCCATTTCGACAACTAAACAAAATAGTATCACAAAAGTTCCATAGGCTAAACTATCAGCTTTCATTTCATATCTATTCTAGAATTAGATGAGGTTAAATTTCTAAATTTTATTTAAACTGCAGCATTTAAAACACGGATCTGAAAGAGCTTAAACTTGGGCATACTCAAGTTTATCATGATTTGTATTTCTTTTCGTAATAGATACACAAAGCTTGAACTTAAGAGCTTTTCCCCGAAAAATTCAATTTTAAAATGATCACAAGATTGACAACACTTTAAAAAACAGCAAAACTCGAAACACGTAGCTTCCGTGAGAGTGTATTTGAGTCAATCTTCGCGTTCGAGGAAAACAAGTCAATTTCTTCAACATCATTTGTTGATTTCTTGCGACAACAAAAACACTTTTTCCTTATTACATTTCATGATAAAAGCTTCGTTCTATCTACCGGAACATACCTTCTACCTGTTTCACGAAATGTTAAACGTTGATGAAAGTGATATTTGGCATTTATCTAGATAACTAAGTACCTAGGTATTATTGACTATAGCAACTTCAATGTTTATTGGTCAACCTAACACAGTAAAACGGAGTCTTTGTAGGATTACCCTTTATTATACAGGATGTAAACGGATCCAGAAGCCGTCAACCAAGCTTTCTGTACATCAAATTAAACTCCGCGCAAACTTTTTTTTTGGTGTGAAAGTTACGTTTCACGGTAAAACTCAATGTAACGCACTCAAAACTGTGTGCTGATGTATGAACTAAATGGTAAATAGAGGTATTTAAAGTAAATTATTATTTATAACCTTAAAAAAATAGTACTGTAGTAGTTGGAACTTTTACATCCAGCAGAGTTTCCCCCCGGGGCGTGAGTAGCGCCTCCGCGCGACTTTCGTGAAGGCGCGAGAGGACTATGACCTTCGGATCCCATGGCGGACTCACTAGCCCTTAGGCAACGCTAAGCAAGCCATCTGTCAGTGCACACGTTACCTTAGTCTTCACATAGGTTATATGCTCGATGTCTTCACAGCACCTTTGACTTACCTGCCCGCGTAGCATGACCACCTGTTCATCTGTCATTTTGTCGATTTAATGACAGATGAACAAAAGATTTGTCGAGTCTCTCTTGTTTCTCCGGTGGTCATGCTAAGCGGGCTGTTGTATTTCCCGCTGACTCTCGAATCGTAATAAGTACTTAAATAATGCGCTACAATTTTTCCATCCCTTGATTTCCAGGGCGACTCAGGCGGGCCCCTACTGTGCAAGGACCCGGACGACCCAATGAGGTGGTACGTGGGGGGCATCGTGTCGTGGGGTATCAAGTGCGCGCACCCGCGCCTGCCCGGCGTGTACGCATACGTGCCCAAGTTCATCCCCTGGATACATCAGCAGATCGCACAGTATAACGATGACGACGCCAAGTCAGAAGACATATAAGAAGGAATATACTGATGACATCACTTTGGAATAGAAAAAATCAAGAATTATGTTTATAAAAAATTAATTATCCAGGATATACAACTATTTTTACACGTAATATACACATAAAATTGAGGATATTTTAAAGATGAAAGAACTGTTAGATTATGTGGCATACGTCTTATATTTGGGTTTACCTTAGTAGTGAAAACTAATACGCAAAAAGTTTATAAGATAGTTTATTATTCTTAAGTGGTGTCAAATGAACTTGGAAAAACACGTATCTGCACGTTTTGCAGAGAATTAAGATTATGATAATAAATATTTAAAACGACAATAAATAATGATTGATGACAATAATCACATAATTATATACAATCGTAAAATATAGTAGGTAAGTCAATTTTTCAAGAAAATCTAAATATATACAATAAATATATACACGAAGGTTTCGACGCATAAATTATATTATGTCTTGGGGAGTTGACTTATATATTGCTTTCGACTATGACAATAATATGGCTAAATATTTTCACATACGAGTATCACTCGTATATCGTGTGATGTAAATTATTTGAAGCTGTGATAGTAATTCATTTATTATGAAGCGAACAAGTCGATATTGTATTAAAGTTTACCCGTGACTTGAAAATTGACTTTACATGGTGACTGGGTGCACCTCGCGCCCCTCGATACTTTTTCTCGGGGTAGTCAGTCATTATCAGTGACACAGATATATCATTAATAATATACATATGATGAAATTGTTTTTAATAATGTGAATTTTATATGTAAGCTGCTTTTATAAGTAATGTAGTGTTCTCAAAGCTTTAGCAGACTTTTAGGATGATTGTTTTTAATACTGTACTCCTTATGTTCTTTTATTTATATTCTGTGTTAGTAACTAGTGAAGCAAATGTTTTATTTGTAAAACGTGGTCACCAGCCCGTTACATCAGGTGGACGGCACTTCGGCACAAATGGACCAGTCGAGGCCACGAGTGACAAATAAGATGGGCATCTATAGAATTAAAGTGTATGTTTGTTTGATGTTTGATGTTAGTAGTTTAGGGGAAAGTGCTTTTATAGAATAAAATGAAATCCCATTCACATGGATGCAGGTTAAAAAAATTTAGACAACAAATGTTTAATAAAAATAAGTGTTAATCTACGCTGTTCTAAAATTCTTCCTCAAGACAATAAATTATAAACACCGGATTTTTATGCGATAAAATCGTAAAGAACAATTATAAAAATAAAAAAGAAATTCAATGACAATAATATAATAATGTAATATATTATAGAAGTGTACGTAAATACTTTGATTTTGTGGCAAAGTTCCAAGTGGAAAATAATGCGTTTCATCTAATGTAGGATTCGGAAATGATATTTGACAATAACAATTTTTGACATTATATATTATATAGTAACAGACGTAGTGTAAGCTTTGTTAGTATACAATTTAGAGACTTCTGTTTCAGTATTATTTCTATAGCGAGTCATTTTTTTAACCTTGAAATTAATAAAATTTGTAATTATATTAGAGAAATAGCTTTAATAGATTTTAAGACATCATATTATTAGATATAGTAGATGTAGGTGTGGTAAATATTTTTTAAACTTAGGAAAAAAATATACTTAGTTCCTTTTATATGGGTACCTAATGTTTTTATTTGTCGTATCGTCTCTAGATGTTCTGCGATCTACAGCGGTCTCTAAAAGACGTGGTTATAGCACAAAGCTATGCTCAAAATAACATAGGTGTATTTATATAAGATATAGAATGAAATAAAAAGTTTAGCGATGTGAACATGAATGACTTTTCTAAAATAATTTGTTGACCTAGGTACATTACACATAGAAGTAAAAACTTATCACTATGAACATTTACCTACCTACATAAGGAAAATTGGCGAGATTATCTAAATAACCGATTTATTACACTTCACTGCATAATAATACTCCATCAGCCTCGACTTTCGGACTAAAAGCAACGGCACGTGTGGTGGGTCAATTGCCTCAGTTATCGTTCACATCGTACTATATATTTATATATATGTATATATAAGAATACGTACATACGTATATAGGATACGTAGAATATATACATATATAAATATACATATATATTCTACGTTTACATGGAAGTATGGTTGTTGACTTCTTATGAGTCTCCTTCTCAACTCGAGCTTTCTACTAGTGTTACGAGAGTATAAATTGTATAAATACATAAAATGACTATATCAGATATTTAAATTTTCAGTTTTGTTAATGTCATGGTAAAAGATTCAACTCATTTTTATCTCATTATCTATCAAATATAATTTGAAAGAAATAATCACGTCGATAATTTTTATGAACTCATCTTTTTCTATGTAGTGACTGAATTAAAGTAATTTGAAAACGAGAACAGAATGAAGAGAGAAGAATAAAAATTATTCCAAATGACAAAATAAGTATTTAATCTATTCTGGTTTTCAAAAGACCTAGGTGTATTAGATAGTAAGTTAGGTTAGGTATACTAAAATAAATTAGTATTTTAGGGCCATGCTTTAGTGTTCTGTGACATCTTATGATACTTGTGATCTCTGCATTACGAACTCTGCATTATAGTACTCAGTACATTAGCTAAGTTTATTTTCTACTCGCCTTTATGATTGCGATTTTCTAATAAGAAAGATGATTTCGGCAAAATTATTCTTCTCTTCTATTTTTATGGATATTGTTTGGGTGAACTGGACGGACGTTAAGGTAGCGTTACGAAGGCTGATAAGGACAAAGTAATAGTAAATGTTGATACAAGTGGAGAAAGTTTGTTATTGTAGTTCAAGGCGGTATTAACACACGAGCCGTAAGGCGAGGGTGTTTTTCAGCCGAGAACTGCAATAACAAATGTCCACGTGTATCAAACGACGTTTTTCAATACACTTTTGAAGAAATAAATTAAATAATGTAAAATATTTGTGTCATGAATGTCACGAGACTATGATTTAAATTTTATTTTTTTCCACGCTTCGCTTTCGCCACGTTGAAGGAGAGGCAAAGGTATGAAGCCGTTATACAGCCTAATATAAAAAAGTTAGTTTTTTTTTTAATATAAGTATAATATTTTTAATTTGGAACACAAATAAATGTTAATTTGTTTATAAAAGTAAATAATAAGTACTTATAAATAATCATATTTATCTACGATCTTGAATTTATAAACACAATTTGAATATTCAATAAATGTTTACTAATAAAGACGTAGATCACTTTTCCACAAACAACAATTAACATTCACCTCTGACTATAGAGTCAGAGTAGATTTTTTTTTTTAATTATGCAATGAACCAATTTTGACTAAGTATTGTATAGTTATCTGTGGCAATTTTGCTTTCTGCACATGTGTGAGAAAAACATGAAAAAGTCACGCGTGTGAAATACACTGCATTTTGAACCTAATCCTAGTGCGAAAAGAACCAGTTTTCGAGGAAGTGTATTGAAAAATTATTTTATGTACGAAAATCACTTCACTAAAAAACCGAGTACCTACCTAAAGAGTGACGACATAGTAATGTGTAAAGCTATTTTTTTTGTTAATTTTGTAAATTAACAAAAAAAAATGCTTCATATTCAAAAGTAGGTAGTCAAGTAGGAGTGAATTTGTACCATTATTGATTCACAACCAATTTTAAAAACTGGGATGGAGCGACTCAATATTCTATATAATTTGAACGGGCGAGCACTTTTCATTTGTATTAGTCTGTCCAAGTTACTTCTGTAGTAGCGAAGCTTAATTTATAGAGATGTGTCTCAAACGAAACTAAGTTCGTTAAAGAATTATAAATAAACATAAAAATGCATTGGTATTTGGCTTTATATAGAACATGTGTGGAATATGCATGTTCAGCTCTTAATGTTTATATGAACGTAGTTTTACATGTTTAAATGTACATGTATCGCGTATATTGTATACTGTTGTAGATTATTGCTGTTGGTAAATAAAATCTATGGTAGACTAAATTGTGTCGTGTTCAAAGCATATCTTCTCCGAGTCAGCAGGTTTGACTCCAA
Source organism: Xestia c-nigrum (assembly GCA_916618015.1). Taxonomy (NCBI): domain Eukaryota; kingdom Metazoa; phylum Arthropoda; class Insecta; order Lepidoptera; family Noctuidae; genus Xestia; species Xestia c-nigrum. Next base: position 1,142,830 of record OU745245.1, on the reverse strand, counting down.
CCCATAGTTAATAGGTAATAAAATTATTAGATACATACGTATTTGTAAAGAAATAGTGACTATAGTAATTATCGACAATAAATATTTTGATAATGAACAAATATATATATATATAATTCTAAATTTCTACTGGTGGTTACATAGTGGTTAAGTTTTCATAGAAATAATGACGGAATTTATTAAATAGTGTAAAAAGAAAAATGTGGAAAATTGTTTATTACCGTTGCTATAAAAACCAGGTGGTGTAAAGTGAAGACCTAACCACTAAATATCCGTGAACATCTTTTACATCAAGCTTGGAACTTGACTTAAATTGCTTTAGTCGATTGTTTTGTCAACAATTCCTTAAATAGTCCTACATGATTTTCATCGAAGCCATGCATTTCAGGCTAAAATAACGGTTGTGTATTAAATGTTTAGTGGTGTTAACGTCACTAGTACGATGTCAGTCTAGTGTTCGCATCGGTGTACATACACTGGCCCTATTGAATGTTGATCGTTGTAGACAAATATTTATTAGATATTAATGAGTGTTTCTTTACTAACTAATACATAATATATGTATATTGTACACTAGCTGGATACATGTTATTTTCTAATTACAACTAATGTTAGCACATTATCAATTAAACTTACCTACATGTAATTAGGTACTATCTAACTATCCATACTGAGAATCATCTACATAATTTTGAAGTACCTACCTACCCAAGCAGTTTTAATTTCTCTTTCAGAAAGTATCTGGGCTGGTCCTAAATTGTTATCATTTTAAATTTTAAAATGTTATGGGAGCTTACTTCTTTGATAGTGTGCTAAGATAATTTTATTTGAGACTCATTTCTACTCTGTTGAAATCTTTAGATATTTTTATACCTATGTAAGTCGTACGAAACTTTAGATATTGTCAATTTCTTGCCAACGAGTACTGTCCGCGCAAAGATATCAATTAATCTCAATTACATACATAATGTAGGTACCTACTACGTATCTTAATTTGAGTATATTTAACCCTAGATTACTACTCTACGTCGCAGAGGCGCCCACGTTTTTGATATTTTGCTCTCTCTTTTTATCCTTCGCGCGTATGGCATTCACGTTCAAGGACATCTCAGTCATCGCTAGCACGTGTCGCAGGACGGTGGTTGCGTTACGGTAAGTGTGCTAGTTTTTTAGATATTACTACCCTTGGCGCTCCAAAGACGTAAGAGTAGCTTGTATGTAAGTTTTGCGGTCTTAATCAAATTGTATGTAAAATATTTTTTTTTGTTACTTTGTTAGTCTTTTTTAGTTAATTACTTCATAATTTACAATTTATAAGAGAAGTGTATACTTAAAGTTGTTTTTTTCAATTTTTAATGAGAATACTGTTTAATTGCCTAAGTTCCAGAAATTTCTTCCTAAGATTTATTTGATTAAAGATTTCATAATGAAAATATATAAAAAAATATTTAAAATTATGTTTCTCACCTTTTAGTAATATACACAATTTTAAAAACAGTCCAAACATATCAATCATACTTATAGGTTTTGATTAAAATCATTATCAATATGATGCGCCTCGCGGGCGTATGAGTAGTTTCTTTGTATGTCGCAACATGAGTAGTAATGTAGGGTTAATTACTGCCTACTAAAAATAGTAATACTAAGATGCTCTATGAAAGATTTAAATCTATACATTTGCCCTACTGCAAGAAAAAATAATCGTGTTCTATATCGTTGACAATGACAGGTTTGTCATGCTCACTAACACTAGAAATCGTACCTATGTATCCTTCCTTGCAGAATTTCCTCTACTCAGTGTGAACAATTTCGCGCGAACTTATGGCAACTAAACGCGAGTTTTGAAAAACTGAAAGTACATAATTCACGGTAATAATAGATAATATGATAGTGTTTTGAAAACATAATACAATTAATTTTAAAATACCGAAATTATCTCTAAAATAATTATTTTAGCGAGTTTTATGTGTTTTGTCCTGTACTATAAATGCTTTTTCTTTCTTTCTTTCTAAAACCATAAATAGTGTTTATTTTTTTAGTCCAATCAATAGACATTTTGTAAATCGACCGATACCACTCATTTTGCACTATTCGGCCCGCAGTGACTGACGTTACAACCACTTTGTAGTGCAAGCTGATTAGAACTTTATTCTAACAGTATTTCAAACGAAGTTTGAACCACCACAAATAGAGTTGCTATTTTAGCTCCTGTGGTCATAAGGAAGGCGAGGGCAAGTCTAAAGATTTATTAAGTCTTAGTGTTCCGTACTAAAATGAAATGCAAGAAAAAAGGACAGCGAACATGCAAAACTAATTACAGGAGCAATGTGTAGGAGAATTCAATGCAATTGTTTGTAGTAAGAGTTATTTGGAAGATGTGAAGGACAATAAGTGATGTGACAATAATATTTCGTCTGAAATCAACTCCGTAGCATAGTCTGTTGGTTTATCGAACTTTTGTATTTTTCCAACATCTAGACTAATGAATCAACCTTCGTACTTAGTTTAGATATTTGTCATTAAGAAATTAGATTAGAGTAATATTCGGGACTATGCTAAACAGATTTGAGTAAAAGATAAGTAGATAAATAAATATTAAATAAAATAGTAACGTTTTAGACACTTGTTAAAATTGCATTTATTTTTTTGTTATTCACGCCAAAATAAATGGTGGAACCGAGATACCTATCCTCGAACAAACATTGTACGGGACGTACCTACCACAAAATGGTGGTACCGACACCATATAATATATCTAAATGTGGATTTTTATACGCGTTTTTGTGACCCAATAATATCAACAAAGAATCTCTTGTCCCTTTATTACTATAATCTAACAATTATATTATTATGTAGACACGTAATAGATACGCACAAATTACTCTGTACTATAAAGCCACTATTTTAGATTTCCGTTTATATACAAGCTCATATCTGTGGAATATATCGTACATGTTTACTATATCGATGTTATGTGTGCTAGGAAGGTGTTGCTTTCAAAGCTATTTGTGATTCCTGTTTTTATACGATCCTGCAAACCTATGTGCTTGATATATTTAGTGTTCATTAGTAGATTTGCAGAGTTTATGTAATTTTTTTGGTAAAGATATGGGTGTTGCAAACGATTTGAAGACTTGTTGTCAGATTGATTTGTGATTGTTAATGTGGAAAACCTCATTAACAACCCGTCTGGTTCTTGATCTCATTAACAATCACAAAGCAATCTCCTCATTAGCAATATAAAAAGATTTATAATTAATTTAGGCCGTTTATTTAATAGATTGAATTTTAATAATACAATATCAATTTCAAAAATTTTGCGTCTGAGAATATTCAATACTAGCTGACCCACGCAACTTCGTCTGCGTCACATAAGAGAGAAGAACGAAAGGAAAAAATATCCCCGTTTTTGCAACATTTTTCATTCCTGCTCCGCTCCTAATGGTCGTAGCGTGATGTTTTATAGCCTATAGCCTTCCTCGATAAATGGACTATCCAACACAAAAAGAATTTGAACCAGTAGTTCCTGAGATTAGCGCGTTCAAACAAACAAACAAACAAACAAACAAACTCTTCTGCTTTATAATATTAGTATAGATTTTCAACATGGTAGGTATATATAGCTCTGCAGACTTCTTGGACAAAACTAACTTTGCAGAACTACCTTTACCAACAAAGTCTGCAGATTATTTGCAATATATAAATCTTTACCAAAACAATTGAAAGTGATTTCTCGCACAAATTCATATTATATTAAGATGGTTAAACAAAGTTAAGTTGGCCTGGTCCTCGAACAGAACATTTAGTATTGCGTCGTTAGTTTGTCTTTGTGGCGAGCCAAGCGTGTCGCTTGTAACCCCCTTGTGTAGCTTTACTTTGTTCCTCAAGCTTGGATTAAATATTATGATAAAGATCTTGTTTTATTTTAACAATTCCTTCAAAAATGCATGCCATTTAACGATGTGTAGCGTAGCGGCACTACAAAGAGTACTGTAGCGCCATCTATGACATGCGCCATCTATGAACTAAATAGCGAATTACGTCAAAGTCCTACATGGCGCAAGCAGTTATCCACGACATGGCGACATAAGAGACTATACATAGTGTAAACAACCTCATCACGAAGCCGTCAATCAATCATTCTGTACATCAAACTAGGTTACTTTGCGCAAAAATTATTGCTGAGAAACGACTTTTTTTTTGTGGTGAAAATACAAGTTTTGTTGTAGAACTCAATGTAACGCACTCAAAACATTGTCTTGATGGATGGATGGATTGTATCGAGTTGTTGGAATTTTGACCCCCAATATCTCCGTAACTAGGTTCCCAGGTCACTTCTACACCATTGTAGATCAAAAAAGAAATGATGCTCAATGACGGGGCGAACAAGTACCTTTCAGCTTCGATAAGAAGTTTTTTGCACCCTTTATACAAGAACCCGGACAACAACGGTTGGGCTGTGTGGCCCACCAGATATAACAGCGTGTCCGGTCGGTGGATGAGGATCCTCCCACTGTTCTTCATACCCTCAAAGATGCTTATATATGTCACCGTAAAATTGTCAAACACGTTATATTACAATATAACGTGTTTTTTCTCGCGATATTGTAATGTCTCGAATTATTGTCAACTGAACATACGGAAGTATCTCTGCCCCCATAATCGGGACTTGGGGCACCCCCCCGTTAGGTTAGTTAGGTTCCTTTAAACCCTGCACTCGGAAACAGGGGCCCCGCGAAGCGGGGCTCCGTCGTCTACGCTTTTTAGGGGGAATATAAAGTGTTTTAAGGTTATGTTATATTAATCGGTATTTCTCAGGAATGGTGCATTATCTTTTCATGAGAGTTGTGCCGCTGGGCAAGGGGGACCCCTCCTTCCCTCCACACAGCGTAAGTTGACTACCATCGCATGCATTTCACGAAAAATAATGCGTTTTGTTGTAAGCAGTATGTTCATTTGACAATAATTCGAGACTTTACAATATCGCTAGAGATATTACAATATAACGTATTTGACAATTTTACGATGACATATACATTGGATAAATATTATGAGCAACAGCCTCACTTTTCGTTATTTTACCACGTTACACTTGCGCCAAAGGAAGCGTGCACTATGTTTGTTGGTTTCGCGTGAGTAGGTACAGTCGCTTTAAGTGGTGACTAGAGTGACATGTCGGCAATGGGTGTTCCAAAACGCTGTCAGCTGATCCTGTAGCTCTTGGTCAAGCAATTTGGTCGGATCTCAGTGTTTTTTTTTAGGATGGGAAATCATCAAATAACTTCTCCAACTCTGGGCGGAGCGGGAGGGAGCGTCAGACTTTTACTGACTAAAACCCATCCATGTTCTTTCCTCGCCCTTACGTTCCGGGGCCACGGTGTCTCTTTCGAACAGTCCCTCAGCCCCGGCAGGCTTCGGCCCTTGCGGGCTCCTCCCCTTATGCTGACATCTCTTTGAGGCGCGCGTGGCACACGAACGCGCTGTCGACACGGTCTGTCATTATGTCGGCGGACGAACGGCTAGTTACGGCGGCCGGGAAGAGAGGCTCTCTGCCTCTCTCGTTCCGCCACCTCCTTAGCTAGCATGACTGCTTCGCAGAAGGAGGTGTCTTCCAATTCCGTCTCGGACCATGGATTGGACCAGGGCCGGACCCGACAGGTCGCCGCCGCCGAATCTCAGTGTTTCACATTAAATAGTAAAAAGGTTCCCAACTACTTCAAGCGAATAAAATTGAAACTACAGTAGTAATTGAATTAATATTTTACTAATGGATACAATATAGTTACATTAATCAACAATAGGTATAAATAACTAGGCGTTAGCCTCTACCTAATTAGACGTGGTACATTTCCTTTATATATTCGGGCGGTTGCTGAGTCAGATGACAATACGGGTGGCACCACTATCGCTTACATGTTAGACACAAAACAGCGGACTGTAACTAATTTTTATCTAAGTTCGCCCATCTGTTGAAAAAGATGTAGATAAACAGATATTTTGATTCTAACGATAGTGGCACCCGAAGTCATTTTACTCGTTAAAAAATCGCCAGTAACAAGTGTTGGGAAATATAGTTATATTATGTCTAATGATGTGGGTCTCTAGAGCGACACTCGTCTTTCCCAACACTGGTGACAGTAGATGATGGCCCAATTGATAGTAACATCGGAGGGTCTGCGTTATAGCCGAGATTTATCAAACTCTACGCCGACATTACTTTGTAGACCGAGGTTTATTTACGCAATACAATTTGTGTACTAAATATTTTGCATTTAACGAAAGATATGCATAATAACAATAAAAAGAGATTCGTAAATATGTCATGTTTTATTAGTAAGTTTGCAAAATAAACCTCAGCCTAGTTTTAATTAATTTACTTGAACTAAGTATACGTAACTTGTTAAATACTGCTACAATCGACAATTCATAGCCAAACTAAATAGTTAAAACATCGAGGATCGTTTTGAAGACTTATCAACGTGATTAATTTATTTTAGGTACTTAATTAGTTAATAAATAACTTTGTTACATTTATTGATTGACTTTCGAATTGACTCTTTTTCCTGAAGTATAATATAATTTCTTTACGAAGAATTACTCAAGTAAAAAAAAAAGTGATACCACATGATATTACGCAAAGCATCCCAGAACAAAAACAGGTAAAGTAAATATCATTATTATATAGAATTTATTTTACCTTTTTTTTTTAATATGTGGAGACTATCAAAACGGTCCTCGTATGAAGCATGAGTTCAAATAAAAGAGTTCGCACAACATCCAAGTTCAGTCTTGAGTATTTTCTCTAAATTGACTAATCGATTGATCTGTTACAGTTATTACAATTACACACGAGTTTACAAGGAAAGGAATGAGCAGAATGAGAATGTAAAATATCAAAATGCTCATGCTTTAAATTAATATAAAAGTACGTAATAAGAAGGGAATATTTTACGTTTAAAAATATTGTGATGATGTTAATCACAGTCGAGATTCATTAAGATTTATTATGAAAGGTGTCCTGAGCAATTATTTATGCAATAATTATTTTAAAACGAATTCTAAGCATACACAATATAGCTGAAATAAAAAAAAAGATAAAATATTAAACTTATTAAATAAAATATACTAAAATTAAAGTCGAAAAAGCCTCAAATTACGAAAATTAAAATAAACTTAGTCTCAATAGAAGAGTATTATGACAAATCACGTTATGTATAGTATTCGGTATTCTATAATACACATAATAATATATAAGTACGCACGCTCGTACGCACACAAACACGCACGCAAGTAGACATGCACGCAAACACGCACGCACGTGCGATGACGTAAGCGTAATCGCCTTTTAAAACATTCGATTACCGAATAATTTAGCTACTTCACATAATGTCCGACATTAATTGTATTTATTCACAAAACGAATACGTGAATACACTACTTATTATGATAATGTAAAAATAAAATAAACAGAATATTTGTCTGGAGTTATTTTATAGGGTAATACTGTTTACATACATACAAAATTGGTCCATATCTGTCACACACCTTGTTAACAATGAAAAATCACTATGTCGAATACAAAGGGACATATTACAAAAGAGAGCTCCACAAATGATTTTAATGTCTCCCTTAAGTTAACATGGCCATGTAAGTCGTCCAATCTAACTAAGGAAATAAGAGAAGAGCATGTGAAAGATATAGTCCTAATTCAACACCCACCTACTACCGTAATTACAATCGAAGTGAGTACAAATTGACAGTACACAAGGCTTTATACAAACAACTATAAAATGTACAAATAAACAATTATATTCTTCAGCAGAACACCTACGTCAACAATTACTTCATAAGTATTCTAAACAAAGTCAATCTATTTTAGGCCGAGATCTATGAACGTTACTTAGGATGTACTTTTAGTTTGTCATTGTCGCACAACTATCAAACTCTAAGTGCAAAATAGAGACTGGAACATGCACAAGTCAAGATCCAAGTAAGGTTTATAGTGCTCAGTGTTTTACTGTTTTAATAAGAAATGGTCTGGCAGTTACGAGTGGCCTAACTCTGTCTAGGCTACATCCCTACTTAGGACATGACATTTTATATTAGCCGACTTACAATCGACGTGTAGCTAACGATATCGTATAGATTTGACTACGTAATTATCGATATTTATCCCTTCAAAATATCAGTCTAGTCAGTACATATTATTGTCGACTAACGAAGACTAGCCGATTTCAAGCTTGAACGGATACCCTGGGCCGTGAATTAAGTTTTCTTGGATGTAGAAACTGTCCAAGCAACCAGTTAGCACAAGGCATCTTTTCTCTCGTATACAATAACGAGGTATGTCATTCCAAACATGATATTGAAGTTTACAGTTTAGTATTTCTATGAAATTATTTAAAACTGTGATCCAGACGATTTCTTACACAAATTAATATAATATACAGTATTATATTTACTAAATAATTATGTCCAATTAAAATTAACACATACATCTACGTAAACACTAATTAAAATAGAGCCTCAAGGCAAATAGCGTCACAGATAAAATATAACATTTTATTTTAACAAATTATATAGAGTGGTGATTAGTTAGTGGCCGTACAAGTTAGGTACTTTAACAAGCAATTTATACAAATATGTTCCACAATTTGGTACTCCTGATTATGCTCTACTACGGAAGTTATACTTCAAGGTACAATTAAGTAAAGAGAAGTGTGATTTAGAAAATGTAGAATTAAGAGTTGTTAAAATAGAAACATATAAAGACTTAAACAGCCACTAAGCAATACCCTGTATAGGAAAATCTATGATTTCGATAACATATCAGTGTCGACGATATAATTCATTTACTTAAATTTAATGATATGAAGCAAGCGCAAAAGTTTACCAATTTCAAACAATTAAAATGTTCATATTTTTTTTATAATTTCTAAGTTTATACCACTAGGTATTTAGCATTGAAGTTGTATTAATATCAACAGATATGGTGGTCATAAAAGGATTAATTAAATTGTAGGTTAGAACCAATCAGAACAATGGCACCGTAATAGTACAATTGACATTGCAATATAAAATTCGTTGCCATGTATTCAAAACACCCACATGTCGGCTACTAAGGCGACTGATAACGCCAATGATCATCTATCAAATTAATATAAAGTCAATGCTAAAGCTTTCCATATTCTCAGTCATTAAATAGCCTCTTTCGAGAAAATATCACGTACACATGTCTACCGCTAACAAGTTTGAACGATCAAACGTTAAAAATCTTTGGTGTGTTGAGTATAACTTACTAGAATGAGTATTTAGTCGATTTTGATATCGTTGTTATCACCTTATTTAAGGCTAATTTCACCAGTTAACCTGAGATAATAGTCAAGAGCTGTCAGCATCAAAAATGTCATGGAATATTGACACTGACATCTCACTGTTCATGACCGCCGTTTTGTTGTGCTGATTGGGTTCAATTAAATCGGTGAGAGCTGCTCTTAATTGTGGCCCATTTTCTCCATTTGTTTTAAAATAAGGTACCTTACATCAAAACTTATATTTCGAAAGTTGGTTATTGGGCGAATTATTTGATATTTAAAGTTATTTCACTTTATTAATAGTAACTAAAACAACTTTTGAACAATGTGATGACTTATGATGAAAGTTTACAATTATTTAAGTACCTACCCTTATGTTCTGAGCAGATGCTTAAGGGGTAATTACTGCTCAAGGTCAAAGTCGAAAGATGTTAGACTATTATATTATTTGTTAACCTGTGCTACGAGGACTTTTTACGATATAATTAGCGAGATAATTATACATAGTTATTTGTCGATCGTCATTGTTAACATAGAGATATTACAATTTAACAAAGTGATTCTATATAATATGCAGCTATTAAGGTATTTTGGATCGGAATGGACAACCTTAAATTAATAGACTATAGGACATCATAAGAGTGAGGAAAATTTATTTAGAGATGGAAGATTGGAGAAATAGATACTGGGAGGCATATCTACTGCCGTAATGACGCAATTGTTTCTCCTCTTTTAGGTGAAAAGATCTGAAAATCCCATGGATTCGTTTCAAAACGCATATTGAATTAACAATTAAAATGAATTAAATCGTTCTTCTGAAATAGTGTTTTTAAAAAAACTCCAAGCGATCATAGAAAATTCTAGAAGGTATGTACGTACAGGGAAGACGAGGGTACGAAGTATCTGTAAAAATGCACAGCATAGCATTTTCACAAATTTCACCCTTATAACGATAGAGGTAAGATTCAAAAATAGATTTGCAAGAGACAACAGTGCTACATTTACTTTTTAGTCTTTCAACATTCGCTGTTTGGGTTCGAAGTGTTAGGCCTTTAACCAAAATATTATTTATTTGTTTTAAGTACATCTAAACTAAATGATAATTAATATTATTATACTGAGCGGGGCAACTAAATATTCGGTTCAGTTTTCTTTTATTTCGGTCTCCTAAATACATGTATTTTTACTATTTACCAGGAAAGTATAAAAAAAAAACAATTTTAGCACGAATACTTTCTTCACACAGAGTCCGTTCTATAAATATTCTACTAATGCCATTTATTTAACAACTTTTATAAAACCGTACACAGTCCATTCTCAGTCATGTTACCTCTGACAACAGACATCCAAAAGAAACGCTATTGCAACCAGGACAAAGGTCACTTTGATTTTGTGTCTTAGTGACGCTAGGACAGAGGTAAAGTAACTGAAAGGACTGTAATCGCGCTGACACAGCGCGTTACTATTTTGTAACTTATTACCATTTCACTCAAAAACACCTTGAAATAAAAATACATAATGCTAGTAACTACAGTCAAACTAAATCAAGTGGTTACTTCGAATACTTCTGGAATATTTCAATTGAAAATCGTTAAATGCATTGCACTATCATAGCACAGTCAATCAAGGAACACGTTCAAAAACAATTTTTAATTGAACATTCCAGAAGTTGTCCGGGAAACCTTCTGTAACGAATTACGTTGTAAGTAATAACCGACCTTATGTATATCGCGTTACGGATCTAATTGGACTGCTGTATGGACGCGAGGAAAGCGGGGTCGACCGACGCTACCTTAGCTGTCAGGAACGCGTGCATGCAGAACAGTAAGCTCTGCAGGATTTGACATTCTAGCTCCTGAAAAAGTTGCTTAGAATTAGTACAGTATTTATATTCTAAAACACAAAATGAGAGATTAAAATAAAAATTAGGACAGAATCTATGGAACTTTCGAGCAAACGAATATTATCTGATAGTTACCTTAGTTTCAATAACTTTAGTTTCGGAGTCCTGGAAGTGTAATTTTAGTTTTGATTTTCCGTCATCGCTCGATCCACGGAGCTGAGAAAACCTATAAAAAAAAACAAAATATTTGGTATAAGGGGGTAAAACACAATGAGGAATTTTCTTTTTAAACTCTTCTTTATTCGCTGGATAGATGGCGCACAACTTGGTAAGTTACTGCAAGGAATGGAACTGGGTTGTGGAGGTCTGACCTCCACAACCCAGTTAATACTGGGAAATACGATACCACTTGGTAAGACTGGTGTCAGACTTTTTGGAGCCACTGACTACCTGTAACGACTGTCAAAGATGGACAAATGACAGCCGGGACCAACGGCTTAACGTGCTTTCCGAGGCACGGAGGAAACTCGGTATGTAAGGGTGGTCACCCATCCACAGACCAACCTAGGCAAGCATGGCTTAACCTAAAGATCGTCCCGAGCGGCTGATATCATTTAGCCACGAGCTCCTCAAACTTGCTAAACTTGTGAGTATTCTAATTAAAAAAAAAAACAAAAAGATGGCGTCGCTAGTTTTGACAATAGGCACGGGACAAAAGAGCCATGTATACGCTATCTCGCCTACCTATAAGCCCAGACGGGCTTGGCGCCCGGCGTGCCCTCGCTGAGCGAGAAGCCCGCCGACCAGTCCAGCGTGAGCCCAGACGCGCGCCCCGCGTGCACCACGGTGAACGTCTTCTTCTGTAACAACACACATCATCGTCAGCCAAGTCTTCCCACTCAACGACCTGGGAACGGTCCTGCGTGACACGGAGCGAAACTGGACCAAATTGCCCGTACATGGGTATCACAAATGTCTGCAAACGTCTCGTTCTATCAAACACATGTCAGTTTATACAAAGAAGAGTTATACACCCTTCTTATCCAAGCCCAGGCAGGCATAAGCCAGCTGACCTGTGGACGGTGAGCTATGGGCTAGCTCGCCATCCGTCCGTCTTATGACGACAGGCCGTGTCGACGGCGCGTTCGTGTTCCACGCTCGCCTTAAAGAGACGCAGCAGAATGCAAGGGGTCCGCAAGGGCCGAAGCTTGCCGCGATACCGCGGCCCCGGAACATAAACGGCGAGGAAGGAACATGGATGGGTTTTAGTCAGTAAGAGTCTGACACTCCCTCCCGCTCCGCCCAGAGTGGGAGAAGTCATTTGATGATTTCCCATCCTAAAAAAACAAAAAAAAAAAGGTCCTCTGTCTTGGTTTTACTTGCCGTCGAAAAATAAGTCTCAGGCATGCTGTGGTTTCCTCATGATGTTTCAGCAAGCGATGATTATACAATACACACATGAATTCGAACACAACTATTTCCAATAACAAATGGGACAAACTTTGCTAAACACGCCTTTCAATAAAAATAATCATGAAAATCGGACTTCTCTGGAAAAAGTTATGCGTCATCATCATCATCATCCATAGTCCGACTTCACCGACTGCTGGGTACAGGCCTCTCTTTGTTTGTGCCAAGCTCCATGCTCTTGTGCCAGTCTCATCCAGGATATTCCCGACTCCATTGCATACTCCATTTGAATTATCATCATTCATCATTATTTCAGCCGAAAGACGTCCACTGCTGGACATAGGCCTATCAAGTGTCGCCACATTGACCGGTCTCGTGCGACTTCATCATTCGGTCATTTGATATTGCTCAGGCATAATATAGGTATCTACATAAAGAAAAACAGGCGTTGAATTGAGAACTTCTTCCAAAAAACCAAACTTGAGACATCTGACACGGGAGAAGTCATTCCCAGAGTGGGAGAAGTCATTTGATGATTTCACATCCTAAAAAAAAACAAAAAAAGACATCTGACACGGGCGAATGCCAGTATCATTCTTTCACGGAAAATCATAACACCGTGATTCAGAAAATGGAGTCAAATGAACAACGCTATTCATAGAGCACGAAGTTAAACTGCTAAAACATATGCATGGAAAGCGGTCGAAAGGACACTCTACTGGCTTTGTAGATTTTTAAAGCAGGGTCATGTTGACTATTCTCTTCTTCTCTATCTTGTGATTTTTATTCATTAGTACCATTTTGGTTTTATAGATGTCATTGCATGTATCTTTACATCATGATGATAAGTTCTCCTTAAAAACTTTAAAGTCTTTTGATGGAGAGCACCGATTGCAAAGAAACAAAAATCAAAACTTTCTCTAACTTATGCACAATAATAATTGGTGCATTAAATCAAACCACATTGGTTTTATAATTTACACGTAAAAGGGCTACGTAGAGACACACAGACACAGACGAAAATTTAATAAATTGTAGAAAATGGGTTCTGTGTGTGATCCTTTAACAGTTTAAGCGCTATGTTTACAGATTTATTATTTGAAATAAATGATTCCCAAACTGTCGAATAGTGTAAAAAAAAATATGTATAAAACAATGATTTGGAAATATGTAAGCTTTAAAAAAAACAAAATACTTTGTTACAAAAAGTGAAAACCGGGGGCTTTTTGAACGTGCGAACTAAAGTTATTATCGGAAGTCTTACAGCATTACACAAAATCAAAAAGTATTTTATGTCTGTACTGAGGGCTTGATCTTGCCACTCCCTGTTCGAAAGGCGGTTGCCGTCACCGACGGGCTATTTGTTCTCATGACAATTTGTCTAAAATATATTCTATTACAATGCATGTTATGACAGTTGTCAGTTGTCAAACAGTTGAAAACTATAGACAAAATGCAATATTGCTCACCCCCGTAAGTAATTAGCGTGATAATATATAGCCTATGTCCTTCCCCAGGTTAAAATACATCTCCTAGCCAAATTTCATTACGATCCGATCAGCCGTTTTGTCGTGAAAAGGTAGCAGACAGACAGACAAACAGAGTTACTTTCGCATTTATATAATGGTATGGATTTCGATAAGAATCGAATCAACAGCATGTGTTCTATTAAACCTTTTTACCTTTTAACCAGAAATATGGAACTTGTTATTTCAACATAGATGTGTCACGATTGACAATTACTTGACGCAGAGTTACTTGTCAGGTTGGAATTAAACAGACTATAATTATTTCATAAGAATAAAACAGCGAATGTGTCTTGTAAAATAGCTGAATTAAATGCATAAACACGGTAAACATGTTTGTACGATATGGCAAACACCCAAATGTGCTGATGTGCCGCCAACTGCCAACTTTTTCCAAAAGCAGGTTAGTTGTTTCGGTTGTATTAAAAAAAGCGGCCAAGTGCGAGTCGGACTCGCACATGAAGGGTTCCTCAGCAGCGAGTTACATAATGTAAAAGCAGACGTATTAAAAAAAACTACTCACTAGATCTCGTTCAAACCAATTTTCGGTGGGAGTTTATATGGTAATATACATCCTATCCTATCCTACTTCCTATCCTATCCTACTAATATTATAAATGCGAAAGTTTGTGAGGATGGATGTATGTTTGTTACTCTTTCACGAAAAAACTACTGAACGGATTTGGATGAAACTTTACAGTAATATAGGTTATTCATCAAAGTAACTACGACATACTACGACTACTGTCAATACATCTACGAAAACATAATGTATGTCAGAAAAAATCTGCATCTTTTTGGTAAAAGAGGTGACAGACACAATTACAGTACTAGAAATAGAGACCAATTAGTTCAGCCTGACTTCAGACTCGCTAAAGTAGACTCGTCTTTCATGGGGTACTGTTTGAAATGCTATAATAAAATTCCACAAAGCATTCTTGAACTAAATGAAACCAAATTTAAAACTTGCATTAAACGCACACTGTGTAAGCAAGCATATTACAAATTGGACGATTATATCGCTGATAAAAATGCTTGGCTCAATGCCGGTCCTGCTCCACAAGGACAGGGGCGCATAAATGGATAGCATTAAATGGTATTGTTGGAGCTGCTGAAGATTGTACAACTATCTTTGCATTGTATAAATTCAATATCTTTAGTATTATATAACCTCATATCCCATATTGTGTGAGTGCCATGTACTAGAATGCTATCATTCGCGGGAAACCTACGTTTTTATTTTTTATTTTTTGACTTGAATGTGCCCTGGCGGTTAAGAGTATGTCATGCTCACTCAAATGTCCCGCTGATGGTGGCGCGTGTGTCGGGTCATTTAGTTCCCTTCAAAATCGTTGAGTTGAATGGTGCTGATACATGCGTCATGTTCGTGAACGGGCGCTGTCGGTTGGGACTGGTCAGCTCTTGGTTGCCACGGCTTTTGTTTTTATTTTTAATTAATTATTTTATTTTTGAATTGTTTTTGTTAGTTTTAACTATGGACACTTTTATCGTGCACATCTTGCTACATTCTTCTCACATAATGCACCATCTCAACAGGAATGATGTAACCAAGATTTTGTAAGAACATTATGATTTAAAAGAGTGTCCATGGAGTTTCTTGCCCGTTCTTCTCCATAGAGATCTACGCTAGGGAATGGGCAACTACAGTACTTTCACAGTTTTTATGTCTTGTGACTGGGACTGTAGCTACATTTAATTATCATCTTTGTTTCGACAATTCAAAAGCGCCTGTAACTGGCCTACTTGAAATAAATGCTTTGATTTTGATTTTGATTTTAACACATAGGCTACAATTTATAATGATTTTATGTAGTTTTGGTCATAATATAACGATAGATACGTGTCAATTAAGTCGGAAAAAAATCTTCCATCTGAGAGCTATCTTGGCGTGCGCTGCCTAAACCAATGGAGTTACATAAAGATGATGTACCGCAGGATTGTTTTTCTTAAGTAGATCTAAATAAAAGTCCGCGACAGCATACCTTTTATGTGCAAGCCAGTACAACCAAAATTGTGAACCATATATCTAATTAAATTTGGTACTATTTTACAATGCACATTTAGTATATAATTATCAAAATGAATACATTTCTCGCATTAAGTATTTAATGTAGATAAACTTTGTCTTTCACACTAAGTAATTTGGCCGAATAGTTTAAAAGTTATCACGATATGATTGACTTGATTGAACGGAGCGCCTAACGCCGCGGCGGCGGCCGCAGCACGGGCGGAGCGCGATGCAGCGTCACAGTCGCGGGGGAGGGGCGAACAATGCAATCCAAGCAATGACGAGGCATGGCCGAGTGCGCGACCCGAACGCGGGCAGACGTCATTGATGGTTGTGATCTATATGCATTTTTATTGTCATGTCATTTATTCTTCGTCGTTTATCCTAGATAGCGATTAGCGATTTTTAATTCAGTCGTATAAGAATTGTTCTTTATTGTTTGTTTAAATATAGGATTTCGTTATTTAGATATATAGTTTTTATAAGTAGCAAATAAAAATATTAAGTACTTACCTACTTTTAATTTTCGTTTGATTATTTAAAAAAAAATGTAACGTAACTTAATGTGGCAGACCAAATTCTAAGCGAGCGAAGCCGCGGGCAAAAGCTAGTCATATATATTTTTTAATTTTATCATTCTCCTATTTTAGAAGTTACGGGGGGGGGGCACATTTTTCCACTTTGGAAGGGTCTCTTGCTCAAACTATTCAGTTTAGAAAAAAATGATATTAGAAACCTCAATATACACGTACGGGTTTGACGAAAAAAAAAATGTTGTGTTTCAGTTCTAAGTATGGGGACCCCCAAAATATATTGTTTTTTTTTCTATTCTTGTGTGAAAATCTTAATGCGGTTCACAGAATACATCTACTTACCAAGTTTCAACAGCCTAGTTCTCATAGTTTCGGAAAAAAGGAGCTGTGACATACGGACGGACAGACAGACAGACATGACGAATCTATAAGGGTTCCGTTTTCTGCCATTTGGCAACGGAACCCTAACAATTCAATGACTAAAACATTTGCCACCCGGGCGTGATCTGCAGTGACCGATATGTGGAGGATAAGGTCTCAATACCCAGGCAGTCGGCTGCAAACATAATTTGACAAAGTGGGCATTCATGACCCATCCAACACCCAATGCGAGTGCGGTGCTTCTGATCAGACCATGACCTACTTGCTGGAGTGTCCCAATAGTCTCTACATGATCCACCTATTGGGTTCAGACAACCTTAAGTAACGTCGACACCGTTCGCTAATAAAAAGGTATCTATTTGTTTTTGAGAAGCAATCGAATTCGTGTACGCTGTTGAGCTAATGTTTTGAAGAGTTCGCTTGTCCGCAGCGCTGCATGTGGCTGAGCCTGGTGCTGCCGTGCGAGTGGCATCACGGCTCGGCGATGTTCGTGCGCAGCCGCATGCGCCTGCGCAAGGAGCGTGAGCGGCACTCGCGCTCCTACGTGTGGCACCCCTACAGCCCTATCAAGTACTACTGGGACTGCATGCAGCTGTTCTTCGTGTTCGCTGTCTTCCTCTACATGCCAGTTCAAGTGTTTATTACTTGTAAGTTTATTGACCCTGGCATGCCTAAATTCAACTTCGATTTAAGGCTGATGCTCCTAGGTAGCCCGCGAAATTCAAATTGGGCAGTGTTAGCACTGCTGTTGTATGTTGGTGAAATTATCGGTCGCGGCTGTAAGACGTATGTAGTTTTAGAATTATAATCATCAGAATTTCACTCTGACACTTTCACCTTAATACTTAGATTTCCCGCATTCTTCTAGACTGGCCTGGACAGCCGCTTCGTCGCATACATCACGTTGAATCCTTAAGCCAATATATGTAACTTCGGAATGTCACGACAAAATAATAACGTTGCTATGTCGAACTAACGATAACTGTATTTTGGTTCCAGGTCCGCCTCCCCACGACTGGTTTATCTTATTAACGGACGGATTGGCATTCCTCAATGTGTGCACTCGGTTCATAACCGGCTACCTCGACAAACAACACAAGATCACCACGCTCCACTTCAAAAAAATTGCAATACACTACCTAAAAGACAGCTTTATATTTGATTTTATTGGCTGTTTGCCTTTACAGTTAATAGTTCCTTTCAGCGACTGCGAACATCCCTCCCACACAGTCATGTTTGTGTTCAAGTTGCTTAGAAGTATATCTTTGGCCGAACAGTGGACGAACGTCATCGGGCAGTTTCAACTATCTTACATCAACTACGTGGCACTCAAAATATTGGCGATGTTCGTAATGTTTTTTCACTGGATGACCTACATCCACTACCAGGTGCCGATACTGTGCTATCACTTGTACGAAAGGAGCGACGCTTTTATGGCGTGGTTGGGGCGATACCACATTACGAAATTCGAGCCGGACGGTGGTTCATTATTTCAGAAGTATATCACAAACTTCTATTTGGTGGTGGGCTTGGTCATCGGAGCAGGGTACTATACGCCTCTGGACACACACTTCCTGCCAGAGTTGTTGCTGTCATCAATGATGGGGCTCATGGGTATTTTCTTTCTCACATATTCGTGTTCTGGATTAATGCGCTTGGCAATATACAGGCTATACGAATCGTACTGCTTCATTGGGAAATCGACAGAGTTGGAGGAGTACATGCAGTTCATGCGATTGCCGAAGTATTTGATCAGAAAGATTAGATTGTTTGTAAACTACAAGTTTAACGAGCACTTCTTCAACGAAGAAGCGATTCTCAGCACGATCAACGAGCAGATTAAGCAGGATATCAACATGCACAGCTGCCAGCGCCTCGTCATGAACGTGCCCATGTTCCAGGACTTGCCGGTCGCGCTCATCAACTCGATCATATTCACTTTACAGCAAGCCTTGTTTATGCCTGGCCAGGTATATAACGCTTATCTTCTTTTTAATTCAATACAGATGTAAAACAAATTTAAAAAATACAATAGTTCTATCATCATTTTCAGACCGTTGTAGAGTACAACAAGCCGAACGAGTCTATTCATCTGATATCGTCCGGAACTGTCGCCGTTATGGACGCCGCGGGAAGAGAGGTTTGTTAATGTTATTTTACTTACGCGGGCACATCATCATCACTTGACATTCTCCCAGTGAAAAGACATGCTTTCGAGTTACTAAATAAAAGAAACCGAACTGTTTTACAGCTCGCATGCAATAGTCAAATCTTTGGACGGCGGCAGTTACCAAAACAGAAGAACAAGAAAATACTGGTTATTGTCTTGTTTTTTAACCCCCAACGCAAAAACGACGGGGGGATTGATTTTATTTATTTTTATTTGGAAGGTGAATTAGTCAGTATTTTAAGCTACGTTTGATAAAATCGGTCTAAGATGGCGGATTACATATTTATTTAACAACTCCCTAAATATGGGTATCAAATGAAAGGGCTTGACTAGGAGAATACTACTATAATAAATTTCGAATCCAAGTGTTGAGCACCGAACGCGGCGGTTGTCCGCCAGTACTAGAACTTTGCACTTTAGGAGTATCTACGTAAGGTCGAGTGTAATAAAACAACCGAAATACTGTTGAACTAATTTTATCCACGTTTTTGAACTCTATGTACAGGACCCCAACCAAACGGCGGAGAATCTTAACACCGACTTCTATTTCGACGTTCAACGCCATCTAGTTAGGAATGTCTAACTAATACTAAAATTCTTTTTGAACTTAAATCTTGGTGAGCGTATTTTGAACATGTATGGTTCTAAACATACCGCCCACCAAGGACATTACTGAAGGAATGTCCTTCTTGAACTAAATCCTGGATCTGACATACATAATGTTTGATCGCAGGTTTGATCTAAAGTCTTAAATAAAAAAAAAATGTACTACAATAAACCTTAATATCTAACATTTGAAAACCTTAAACTACTTATTTTCTAAAATAACAATGTGACATAAAAAACAAACATAAAATCAGTGATCTACAACTGGTAAAATACAAAGTTTGGATGTTGGCCTCTTAATAATAGAAGATTTAGTGCGTAATGTGACTACACGGGTGATGTTATCAGCACCAGGATGTTTCTCTACTACGCGACCTAACATCCAACGACTTGGCGGCAAATCGTCTTCCTTAACCAAAACAATATCTCCAATATTTGGTTCAGGAGTTTTATAAGACCATTTGTACCGATTCATTAGATTGGACAAATATTCTTGGGACCAGCGTTTCCAAAATGATTGCAGCATCCTTTGAATAAATTGCCACCTTGACAAATAACTAACATTTGTACTTTCATATTTATTGTCTGGTACATTTATTATTGGCTCTCCAATTAGAAAATGTCCTGGAGTTAAAGGTATCAATTCACCAGGATCAGTAACGTTAATGACGCTCATTGGACGTGAATTTAAACAAGCTTCTACTTGATTGAGGAGTGTGCTCATTTCCTCATACGTCAAAGTAGCATCACCGATGACCCGCTTGAGGTGAAACTTTGTGGACTTCACACCTGCTTCCCAAATTCCACCGAAATTAGGGCTATGTGGGGGAATGAAGTGCCACTCAGTACCTTTGGCCTCGAGTTGTTCTGCAATTTCTGCCTGAATAGATGCTAAATGTTGCAGTTCTCGGGAGGCACCTACAAATGTAGTGCCATTATCGCTCCATATTTTGGCGCAATGACCTCGCCTAGACACAAAACGTCTGAAGGCAGCTAAAAAAGCTTGTATGCTCATGTCACTGACGACTTCTAAATGTATAGCACGGGTAGACATACACACAAACAAACATATGTAGCCCTTGTACGAACGGTGCCCACGACCTTTCGTTGTCCTAATATTAATAGGGCCAGCATAATCAACACCGCTGTGTAAAAACGGTCGTGCTGGAGAACACCTAACCGTTGGAAGCGAACCCATCATTTGGTTCTTGATACTAGCGCGATGTCTAACGCATGTTACACATTTGCGTACATGGAGTTTGACTAGGTTCCTGACTCCCAGGACCCAGTAAGCTGTTCTCAAATAATTTAACATTAGCTGCGGACCTCCGTGCAGAGTCTTTAAGTGTGCATCTGCCACTATAAGGTTTGTCAGATGACTAGAGTTTGGTAGTACTATTGGATGCTTTGTGTTTTCACCCAATGGAGCTTTCTCAAGTCTACCTCGAACTTTGATAAGGCCTCTGTCGTCCAGATATGGACAGAGTGAGTTGAGCTTACTAGTTTTTAATTGTAAATAACCTTTGTTCTGTAATTGTAAATATTCTGCTCTAAATATTTCTTTTTGTGTTTGTCTTATACAACATTCTAACGCTGCTTCTAGCTCTAACTTTTGTAGATAAATATGTTTAAAAGTGTTATTCCTTAAAAAACGTCTGCAATATGCGATTATCCTAACTAGTTTTTGTAATGACGAATACCGCTCGAACATTGAAAGTTCTGGCACTACAGCAATATGTGTTTTTGTTGTTTGCTCTAAGTCGATATTCAAATCATTTGGCCTTTTATAAAATATTGTTCTCTCAGTAAGAAATGATGGTCCGTTAAACCATAAACGATTGTCTATCAATGCACTAGGTAAGATACCTCTTGAGGCGCAGTCTGCTGGGTTGTCCTTGGTTTTCACATGAAACCATTGAGATGCCTTCATCGTGGTCAATATTTCCGAGGTGCGATTCGCCACAAACGTCATCCATCTACTTGGATGACTGTTAAGCCAAGCCAACACGACAGTGGAATCTGTCCAGGCCTTGATCTTATCCCTAGAAATATTCAGAACATCTGCTGTTTCTATTAGAAGTTTTGACAGTAGAACTGCTCCACACAACTCTAAACGAGGTATACTTATTTGCTTGACGGGGGCTACTCTGGTTTTTGCAACCAACAACGAAATGTGAACTTTGCCTACAATATCTACTATCCGCAAGTAAATCACGGCAGAGTACGCGGTTTTGGAGGCGTCACTGAAACCATGCAGTTCAAGATCGTCGTGTGACTTAATTCCAAGCCAACGAGGTATCCGAACTTGGCTAAGTAATGACAACTCTTCACGGTAAGAATTCCATTCCTTTATTAACTCAGCGTTCAGTTCTTCATCCCAACTAACACCTGCAAGCCATAATTTTTGAATGAATGTTTTTGCTAAAACCACACTAGGAGCTAACCAACCTAGTGGGTCAAACAATCGGGCTATGTCCGAAATAATTGTCCTTTTAGTTACAGGTGCAGTCTTCAGCGGAGGAAGTTTCACCGAGTACTGAAAGGTATCTTCGTTGCGGTTCCAGGTAAGTCCCAGAATCTTTATTGTACTATCTAATTTGATCTCTAACTCTTTCTCTTCTTTGTGTTCTATTTGTTCTAATTCATTGTTCTTTATTTCTGTTTGTTCTATGGTTTTGTCCTTATTTGTCTTTGTTCTTATTTCATCTGGTTGTTCTTTAACTACATTGTTTTCAATAGTTTCTATTCTTTTCAGTATTTCTTGACTATTACTATTCCATTTTTGTAATATAAACCCGCCTTTTCCTAATAAGGCTATCATTTCCTTGTATATTTCTATGCCTTCTTCTACACTGCTGCATCCTGTCATTAAATCGTCCATGTAGAAGCAATTTAAAACCTTATCTGCAGCTAGTGGGTAGTTTTCACCTTCATCAATTGCGATTTGACATAAAGTTTTGACTGCTTGGTACGGTGCAGAAGCTGTTCCAAAGGTCACAGTCATAAGCTCGTAATCTTGTATCTCTTTATCCGGACTGTCACGCCACAGTATTCTTTGAAACATAGCATCTTCTTCTGCTACCTTCACTTGACGATACATTTTAATTATGTCCGCTACAAGTCCTATAGCATGTACTCTCCATTTTAAAACCGTATGACGTAAATCAGCTTGCAGTTTTGGACCAATCATGAGCGTGTCATTTAGCGATACTCCTTTATTGTTCTTTTCAGAGGCGTTGAAAACAACACGAACTTTGGTCGTGGTCCTGTCTTCCCTAATGACTGCGTGATGTGGTAGATACACTGCTTCTTCTTTTTTGTTATCATCTTTCTTCACTTGTCTCATATGGCCTAACTGTAAATATTCATTTATTACTTCTGTGTACTTTTCTTTTAAATCTTTGTTCTTTGCTAATCTTCTCTCTAATGCTTGAAATCTTGATTTAGCTATGCCACGTGAATTACCAGACTTGCATGGAGGATCTTCGTCTCGGAAAGGTAACTTGACTATATATCTACCATCGCTATCTCTCTTAGTAGTTTGACTATAAAGCTCTTCGCATTTCTTCTCCTCTGGTGTAAATATCTTTTTAGTACTAATATGCTCTTCAATTTCCCAAAATTTCTTTAAAATATCATCTTCGTGCATCTTGCAATGCATAACGTTAATTTTATTTGTACTTTTATTTTCAGAACTTACTGCACCTGACAGAACCCAACCTAATCTAGTACTCTGGGCTATAAGACTATCAGAAGGACTCTTAACTAAACCTTCCTTAATAATACAACTATATACATCAGCACCCAACAGAATATCGATTTTGTTGGGTGTGTTGAACTCTGGATCTGCTAAAAACAGATTGTTGACCTTTAACCAATCGAAAGCATCTGTGTTTAAGCTTCGATCTGGTAAGTAAGAGGTGATCTTGCTTAAAACGTAAGCATTAAACGTTAACTTAAAACTAAAATCGACGCGAGACTTTATCGTTACTTGCACCATGTACTTTGTCATGGTTGACCTATTGTCTCCTAACCCTAAAACAAACCCTTGAGTTGGAATCTTTTTCAGATTGAGAAGTTGAACTGCCGCTTCTGTAACGAAACAAGCCTGCGAACCTTGATCGAGTAAGGCTCGGACTGTTTGGTATCCACCCGTCTTTGACTCGGCTTTTATTAGCGCAGTGGCTAATAAAACTTGTCTGGGTTTGGGTACCTTGCCTGTTGAAATGCAAGCAACTATCTGATTAGCACTAGTCGAAGGACTAGCTCTATCAGCAGCTGGCATTGTATCAGGAGTTTGATCTTGGTTAATATGTAACAGTGAATGGTGGCGCTTTTGACAAACTTTACACCTAGTGTCCTTTCTACAGCTTGTAACTGTGTGGTTGCTACCTAAGCAGTTAAAGCATATTTTGTTTTTACGTACAAATTCACGTCTAGCATCAAGCGACTGATTTGCAAACTTTTTACAAAAGCAAAGTTTGTGACCTTCTGAACACAATTCACATTTCATGTGCGATGATGAGTTTGTGGCAAGCATAGTCTTAGGCGTATGGTTTGAACTGTTATTGTTGATCTGGTGACCTGAACCCTTTTTTGGTTCTATGCACTCAAATGCGCGAAAACGTTGTTCTAAAAATAATTTAAATTGATCAATGGTAGGAAAATCATTGGAGCTGCTACCACTGACGCTTATTTCCCATTGTTTACGGGTTTCAACATCTAATTTAAACGTCACGATGTGTATAATGATAACATCCCATGTACTCACATTAATGCCTAAATTTGACAACGCATTTAAACAATCACTGGTGATATCTAACAGTTCTTTTAATGAAGTCGCTGACTCAGTTTGCATGCGTTTTATTCCAAATAACCTTTTTAATATGCAATTGGCGAGATATCTTTTGTTGCTATACCTCTTGTCTAATAAATCCCAACATTGACTATAATTTGCATCTGTTATTGGTGTATTCCGTATTAACTGATCAGCTTCACCCGAAAGATGGCTTTTTAAATAGTGTAGCTTTTGTACATTATCTAGCGATTCATTTTTATGGACTAATGATATAAACAGATCACGAAACGTTATCCATTCTCCATATTTTCCAGAGAATATTGGAATGGTGATCTTTGGTAATTTTGCGAATGAACTAGTCTTAAATGAACTGTTAGAACAATCATCACTGGGTTGTACTGTTTCCCTTGGACTAATTTTATTAATTGTTGCTTTTAATAAACCTTTATACATTATATAAGTGTCTTCGGTTTTATCATACATTTCAACAACCTTCTGTTCTATTTTATCATCGAATTTAAAGTTTTGATAAACTTTGGTATTGGTTTCTTTGAACGAATCCCAATCCTTCTCTAACAGTTCTTGTCTGGTTTCAATATATTCGACTGTTAGTCTTTCTTTTGGACTCTTTTTGAAATTTGTTAGTCCTTTAATAATAACATTTTGGAAGCCTGTTAATACATTAATTAATCCCTCCATCTTTGAGGCAATTATTAACGGGAAACAATTGAAATAAAACCCACTTAATGAGGTTCACAATGCATAAAACTAACTAATATAAACAAACCAACAAGTGTTTCAAAACAAGGTTTGTTTTGTACTAGCAAACCCGACTTGAAGTAAAATACAAGTCCAGTATTGACGAAATTATTCTATGTCCTAAAGAGTTGCGCAAAATTTTACAAGTGTTTTAAATATAATTAAAATCTGCCGGAAATCGGGCATAGGTTCCCCGTTCCGTCGTTTTTTGCGAAACTATTCTAAGTCCTTAACTAACATTTACATATAACACAAATTATTAAAATCTAAGCGGAAATATTCTAAGTTTAAAAATTTACTTAATATTTTACAAGTCCAAAATTCTTAAGAAAATGTTTAAGTTAAACTCTTCGAAGAAATAAAGTTCAAAATCGTTAACTTTCTTCCTTTATGAAATAAAATGTACTCACAATTTGCACTTTACTCACAACACGATGATTCTGGCGCCCCTGGTGGCGACACGTTGAACCTCTGGATGTGACGTCAGTCTTCTGATGACACGTTGAACTGGTGGATATGACGTCCTTCTTGTGACGACACGTTGAACTGCGGAGGTGACGTATGCGATCACCTTCCGTTTGATCTAGTTGCAAGTGGCGCCCCTCTGGTCACCACTTTCCTGCCGCTGCTGCCGAGCTCGTCCACACTGGGCGTCGCTGCCGCTGCTGATGCGGAGGACCGAGTACTCTTGCTGCAGCGATCCACTGCGAGTACCCGGGCGTGCGGAACTGGCCGCGCGCGAACTCAAAAAACGGTTATTTATCCAGCTCTAAGGACCAATGTTGAGCACCGAACGCGGCGGTTGTCCGGCAGTACTAGAACTTTGCACTTTAGGAGTATCTACGTAAGGTCGAGTGTAATAAAACAACCGAAATACTGTTGAACTAATTTTATCCACGTTTTTGAACTCTATGTACAGGACCCCAACCAAACGGCGGAGAATCTTAACACCGACTTCTATTTCGACGTTCAACGCCATCTAGTTAGGAATGTCTAACTAATACTAAAATTCTTTTTGAACTTAAATCTTGGTGAGCGTATTTTGAACATGTATGGTTCTAAACACCAAGATGGCTACCACCACAAAATGGCGAATTACTTTTCTTTTACAACTATAAGGGTTTCAAATGAAAAAAAACCTTGAAAATATGACCAAATGTGTCGACTTAAATTTAATGTAACTGGTTTTCTATATTATTTGGACGATGTAGACGGAGCTTATTACAGGTAGCACATCTCCGAGACGGCGCGTTCTTTGGTGAGAATGCTTTGCTAGCGCCAGGCGTGGCGAGGACAGCTAGCATCATTGCGCTCGAGATTACAGAGATTTACGAGTGAGTTTGTCAATTAATATTAGTAGACTGTATTGATCAATATTAAAAAACCACTTCTCCTACCCTACTTACCTTCAGACATATAACATACAATCATGCGTCACATCGACCGATTTAACTTAATAAAAGCTGTATATGTCAGCGACATACTGTAAAAACCGTTAGATTGTAATACAACAAGCGAGATTGTAAACGCAATTGTAGATTATAATCTAACGAAAGGAAACCGTAATATTGTGAAATTGTGTTACACATTCACGTAGTCGTGGAGGTTGGATAGGCAGCCGATCCATATAAACTGTACGGATATTCAGTTGCATCCGACTGGGTCGGAAGCCGATCGTAATATAGTCGGGTAAGAGCTAAACAGATGACAACATGAACTTGTCTGTGTCAGGCTGAAACACGAATCGTTCCTGTCGTGCCTGGCGCCCTACCCGCACCTCAAGCGTCGCCTGGAGGACGCGGCCGCACGACGCGACGCCGCGCCGCGCACGCGCCGACCCTGACGCGCCTGCACCGACCTATTCTTTCAACTTTCAAAGGTGACCGCACACTTACCGAGCCGAACGAAGCAAAAGCCGAAAGAATCGTTTTTTTTATGAAATCCTATGAAACCTCTCACACTTATTCGCGTCGAATCGGACGAATCGATAACGTTATACAGATGAGAAAAAAATCTTTCGGTGCGGTCGGTTCTTTCGACGCGGATAGGTGTGCGTTCACCTTTATTCTTTTGTTTTATTGATTGTATCGTTAAGTTAGGGTTATTATAATTAATAAGCTTAATAGAATATAGACGTGTAAATTTTTAACCAGTTTTTTTTTTTTATTTATCTTGATTCAAAAACCCTGTATCGATTTTTGAAAGATAGATTATTGTCTCTGTTCTAACAGAAAGCGACGCGGTGGTTTGTTCGGCGAACTCGAAAAACAATCGCATCATTCTGTTGGGCTGTCTAAAACCATCGTTCTACTTACACGCAGTCCGCTTGACGTTCATTTTGTTGAGTTAAATAATAGTACATTGTTACCCTAGGGGTGAAAGCAGCTTATTTAGTCCCGAGACGGCACGGGATAGTTGGAGGGACTAAATAAGTCTTTAACCCGAGGTAAACACTGTGCTTTTCATTACGAATACAAAAATAAAATAAAAACAAAACACGAAACAACTCGAAAAAAAATTAAGATCGGATTGCCGCTTTCCCGCCTATTTGGTTTTTTTTTGTGGTCGGCTATTCAGCCTTTATTTTTTACTTTCGTCTCTGTAAAAATAGATGTTTTGCCCAAATCTATGTTATTTAAAGAAATATTTGTAACTAAATTATAACTAAGTTATTTGTAAAAAAATATAGTCTTTAATTAAAAAAAAAATAATAATAATAAAAACTATTTAAATCAGATTCACGGAATCCATAGAATGTTAGTACAATAAGAAAAAAACTTAAACAACTAGTGTTAGTAACTAAAATGAAAAATACAAAAAAAAACAAAACCCTTATTTGATCACGTGGGTCCTACCTAACCCAGTGTCGGACGTATCGCGTACCGCGTGTCAAACCTATCCGCTATAACGTGCAGGTGCTGGCGCGCAGCCGCGAACATGCCTGTCGCACCAGCGCGGCCCTGAACGCATTGTTGTACTGGACGCGGAGAGCGCTGCACGATTGTTGCGTATAATGAGCCCGCAGGCTGCACGTGCAAAGCGATATGCAGTGCGCTCTAAAGAGTCTTATTTTAACACTCGCAGCACAACGCTTGAACCTGTGAGCTATCATAATTGTTCTGATCGATAGCGCCCTACGCTCCCTGTCCATGTCCTCGTCATCACGTAGGTGTTCAGTGACCATGTGCCCAAGATATTTAATACTGAATTTTATGTTATTTCAATTTTACATCGCGCTGTATTTTAGAGCCTGTATAGAAGTTGGAACATGGTCCAATAGAATTGTGAAAATAGAACTACTTAGTTTATTTTTTTACACCTTATACAGGGTGTATTTCACCTCATCACAAAGCCGTTAACCAAGCATTCTGTACATCAAACTAAGTAAGCTTACGCAAAAAATATTGCTGGGAAACAACTTTTTTTTTGAGGTTATAAATCATGTTTTGACGTTTAACTCAATGTAACACACTCAAAACATTGTGCGGATGGATGGATCAAATAGTACGGGGGTCGTAGAGATATTTAAAGTAATAATCATGCGATAAAAAGTGGTAAATAAAAAAAAACTTGTCAAAATCTTGCAACTTTGACCCCCAATATCTCCGTAACTAAAAGGTTCCCATGTATAGTGTAGAACAAAAAAATGATCAGAATGACGAGGAGAACAAGTGCCTTTCGTATTCGTTAAGAGGTGTTTTACACCCTTTATAAGCCCGATGGTCGCAAGCCTGTGGCGGTCTATTCACATGGACCACCACCTTACAATCGGAGATAAACCGCTACCGCCTATGATCTTGTACCGCGGTCTTAAATCAGGTGATGTCTTGTTTGTCTCCGAGTGCGCGTGCACTGCCGCTTACACGCGCCGCAAGCACACGACGGGCGCGTGATAATTGTACCGCGGCGGCCAGCTATGACCTCGAGCGTTGGGACGACGGCGTGATCAAGACTCTGCCTGCGCGTGCGCCGTGCTGCGGACAACAGTGGTCTTCCAACTAGCTAGCTTACCGGTCGCGCCGCGCTCATAATATTGTACTTACGCTAAATCATATACTTGTAACTACTTGTGTAAATATAATTTAATAGTGCTTACTCATTATAATAATTTTCATAAATTCGCAATAACATAATTCATTTCGACGTCTATCGCCTTCATTCTTCCCGCTTCGCTTGCTCGCTATATAGCGCTTAACTGCCTTACTATACGGGTTAAATTCCCGTATAACCTTGGTGTGGTATATACCACGTACCACACCATAAGCCGTTTCGCGTAAACTCATACTCACATAGATACTGGGCTCAATACGAGTACATGTTTCCAGAACATTGATTATGTTGAATATTCTGGCGTTAATTGCGTGCTTTTCGCCACTTGCGAGAGCTTCACTTCGAACTGCGACACGATTTGTACGTGCTTTCTGGACTTTATTGGAAAATAATGGATTATTGGAAAATAATGGACACGTATTTTATGTAAATCAATGAACATTGACGCATCAAAACTCGGGGGTGGGGGTCTTATGATGTAATAGCGATAGAACTCGCTAAAATTATACCAAGGCGTGAAGTATTGAGAGTTTTAAAAGCGTCATATCTTCGTCAATGTTTGTTTATGTAACAAAAGAAAAAATTCAGGTCAAATATTTGTTGATAATCTAACTGACGGACATTTTTTTATTATCGTCCACCCTATTCACCTCAATCGGTAAAGATGTTAGGTGTCGTCGTACGCGAGTATGTTTCGTCTGAATAGCATGTACTCACCCCGAGTCGTATGACGGAGTTGACGATGTTGGCGGTCCAGGCAGCCTCCACCCGCAGTAGATCTTGTCGTGTCTCCGCACTGAAGTACCTCGGCCCCTGCGCGCTGGCGCCGGCGGGTCCGGGCGCGGAGCTCTGCACCAGGAAGCAGTGCTGGCGCCAGTCCACCGTCTCGCTCTCCTTCACCGTGCGGAACATCGTCTGGTATACCTTCAGGGTTTCCGGACACTTCGCGAGCTCGGTTATGTTCATCTGGGAAACGAACGAAACGATCATTATTACTTATACTTCATTCGGAGATATGTCCACGCCACTGCATGCCCTCTACTGGCAAGGAGCCATAACAGCAGCACAGCGCAACGTTAGCGCGGTGCTAACGACATCTACCGCCGACGGGAAGAAACTTCATCGCAACCTAACTCCGCTTTCGACCGGCTGCACTTCGGTCTCCAGCTCACTTCATCACATGGTATCATTCCTAAGCTCATTCAACGATCGCTATAAAACTCTTAGCATTCCTTTTCACCTCTCATCCATCTACATCTACAACGACGGACCGTCTTCGCCATAATCATGGCGAACTGACCAAAACCCTGTAACGAACCCTTAATTTTCAATATGCAACATATTGCCACATATTTTTCAAATAGATACACAAAACGCGTAAAATGAGGTCTATTAACTGATCCTCCATAAAATCTTTACCAAAATAAATTATATATTTTTTTACATTGAAATAATTCCACAAAATACTTCTGTACTATGCACTATATCCTGTAAGTGACAGAAATTCAGAAGAGATCACTAATAATTCGAAGACACACGTGACACTTAGAAATCCGTACTGAAATTGAATGGTGGACTATAACCTTCCTCCTCTTTCAGAGAGGAGGCCTGTGGGCATGAGAGGCTGGGAGTAAGAGGTACTGACCGGCGGCACGTCGAACAGCATGACGTCGGTCCCCTTGAGCAGCAGGAACTTGGGGCGGTACGTCTGCCACGGCTGCTGCGCCTGCACCACGCCCTCGTGCACCCATCCCATGTACTCGATGCGAGACCCCACGCCGAAGTGACGGTTGAACAGCTTCATCTGGACCGATAACAACCACGGTCACACAACCAGTCGCTCCATGTTACATACTGCTGTACCGCTACATCCGGTCAGACGAACGGTGCAGTGCCAACGATAGATAGACTGCAGCCGTTGCCACCTGCCGACGACGCGTCGACGGCAGCCGCGGAAGCGTCGACGGGTAGCGACGCTTGCAGTTGTGGCATGCCGTGTTAATGTGTGTCGACGACTGCCGCCGACACCACAACAGCAAGCCGTCGACTGGTGGCGACGGATGCAGATTATCTGCCGTTGGCAAAAGTCACTCTTCTGTAAGAATCCGTAATAGGCAGATGATGACATTCGATCAGATACGTGTAGTTGTGTTAGTTAGACCTGCAGGTTGGTGAGTCCCACGATGTTGTCGGAGATACTCTTGAGCCAGTGTGAGAGCGCGGCGGGCTCCTCGGCGTGTATGACGCCCGTCGTCAGCGAGGGCCGCGCGCCCCGCACCTGCACACACACACACATTTACTCCTTTCAAAAATCGAGAAAATAGACGTAATATGGCCTCGTGTATAATACGTTGGTGTGATAAAGAAAGCCGGACTTCCAGTTTCCTGAAAGACGGTATCACATTTCATCGGTAATTTAAAAGTTCCATAATCTAAATTAGATTAATTTTCTGACAATATTTATCGGAGTTCATCTTATACTGGTCATACTTGATGTCTTTGATGATTCCCTTTCTCTCAGAATAATGACTAAAGCATAGAAGGAAAGCTAAAAAATGAATTCTGTAACTACTTTTATACTCGTTCTATCTCATGGCACGAAAACAGATGTGTGAAAGAGATAAATGATTTACTCTTTGTTTTACTTTTTGGCATGTCACAAGATGAACTGTCATTTGGTTCTATTGGTTCTATTTCAACCCGGCCAAATTTGATAGTATTTCGCTTCAACGCCTGACAGTTCGTTCATTGAAATACTTGACTTGTTCGCGTATTCATTGTTTATGTGTTTTTTGTAATCTGGGTATTATTTTGCGATATTTTAATAATATTTTACTGTTAGATTGCACGAGTTCTTTTTTTAACTACAAATAGTGAGTGTGTGGACGCTGTGGAGCAATGTCTTGTGCGGTTGGGGGCTGCAAGTCCCATTCATCACGCAAAGAAAACAAACAAGAAATATTGACCTTCCATCGGTACGATTTTGCTCAATTTTTTGTTGAATGTGAACTGATAACCGAATTCAAATACATAACAATTGTTGCTGAATCACTTTGCAGTGGAAACCGGACGTAATATCTGTTCCAATAGAAGTTATTAGCGAATTTCGGAAACTGTTTTGAGGTTATCTTGATCATACATAGTGACGTAAAATACGTTGTCGATACTTTTACAGATTTTTTTAAATATTTTATATTTTAAATTATATTTTAAATATTATAAATAATTTCTTTAAACCATTTTATTGCTGTTTCCATTTAATTATTAAAAAAATACATATAAGTTGATTATAATTTATTGTTTTATTGTGAACATAGCCCTAATGCTAACATGAACGTTACGTTTTATGCATGTGCCTAACAAAACATTAACGTAACGCTCTTTTACATGTGCATAACGATACAATTATTTTGAGACGAACCCATATATACAAATCTGTAGGGAACCAAAGAGGACTTTAGTGATAATGATGATGATGACGAACTATCGTCTAGTTCGTACCTAAGTACGAACTAGATAGTTCGTCATCAATCATCAGTCGTTTTTTGGAGTTCATCTAAAATAAAAAACTTCCAACTTTCAAAAAGAACTTCCAAAAAAACGATTTAGATGTTATACCTATGTATAAATTTTAATTTCATCCGCCTACCTAGATATTACAATAAATGCATAAAAATGTACATTCACACATGCATTGTAAATTCTATCGATGTTGAAATTTAGTGGGTCACATCACTAGTCTGAACAGAATGAGTGACAACCAACAAAATTTCAAAACTTTTTCTGTATAGGTGTCCTTCTCTAACATAGAAGCGGCTCCATAAGTCAAAATGAAGCAAGTATATTGAGTTTAGTTGCTATTTTAGCCCTCCTTCTATGCTTTAGTCATTATTCTGAGCCCTTTCTTTTGAAGTACTTTTTTCGCTATCTCTTTTCCTCGTTGTTACGTGAACATAATTAGTGATGTTCCAAATCGTATGACCACCTCTGTAATTGTCGATAAAGCAAAACAAAAACCTATAACTATTTATTTGTGCAAAAATTATATTTATAATAATTAAAAATTACAACAAATAGGTACATCTGATAAATCGTGAAACTTTAATTTATTAATTTTAGATACCCACACGACCCTAATTTAAAAAAATAATTGATAATATTACAACCAAGCGAGAGAATTGGATCCCATCTACTTACAGTGTAATATTATGTTCACGTCATTTTACCGAAGATTGTTTTATCCCTATGAAAAACCGTCGCCGCCTACTAAGTTCATATACGTTCAGATATTTTACCTACATGATTCAGACGTAAATAGAATAAAGAAGGTAATTTAATGCGAGTTAAGTATGTAAAATCATATTTTATTATACCTACAGTTAAAAAATATCGATACTTTCTTGTTTGATTTAAAACTGTCCCATCCCTAGTGAAATGCAATGACCTTGAATTAGCTAATCAGAAAGCAGTACCCCGCCCCCCTCGCGTACCTCGTACCTCAGCGAGTTGACAGAATAGTTTTCTTGCGTTAGATCGTGCATTAGGCGTCTATAGGCTGTATGGTCGTTGGGTGTGAACTAATTACCTTCCTACAACAACTAATGGGATATCTGTCAACGCAAACTCCAACAAATTATAAGGACAACTTTGCTTGCTTGATGCAAGATCTTATTTGTAGTGTTTTAGACATCATTGTCTAAAACACTACATATAAACGGCGATATAAGTGGCTACACTTATGAAAGTGTAGCCACTTATATCATAAAAGTATTTACTAAGCTGACATGATGAAGTCATGGTCTTGTAGTGTAGTTAGACCATTTGTTGGTCAAAAACTTTTTTTAAAAATAAACTCTTTTCAATAAGCCACTTGAAAAAACGTACCTCAAACGCTCCGGGCCGTAGCTTATCCGTTCCTAACACGTATCTTGTGACATAGCCCATCATCAAAGGAACTGTAACAGAATTACATAAATGTTTATCAGACACGAACCTGTTGTTGCTGCTGTTTTTATAGCATAGCAGTTCGTGTGATTTCGTCGTTGTTATTGCAATGTTTGCTATAATAAAGCACATTCATTCAGTAAAATTGTTATAGTAAAAAAATGTTTGTAAACAAGAAAGCGAGAAATGACGTCAACCGCTTTCACAAGAATTTTGGATTTAAGTGAAGAAAAAAATAGGTGCTTTTTGGCGGACTGCACGTCCCTTTACATGTGTAACCTGGCCCTCATCAGTGGCACCGCGGCAGTATTGTGTCTGCCTCCCCTCGTAGGGTGCGGCACTACATACATACGGCACTGCTGTGATAGGTATGTTGCCGTCAGCAGGGCCGGTTAGTTGTTGCCTTTTTTATGTTCTTTTTTTATTTTTTATTTGTGTGTTATTATTATTTGTGTGTTGTTTGTATTTGTGTGCACTCCACATATGAGTTAATGTTGCTCGAAATAAATGTATTTTATTTTTTTTTAATTTTTTTTCCGTATAGTATCGTGACATACCTGATATGACATCAACCCACTCCTTGGTGTCGGCGGGCTTGTCGGAGGCGACGGAGGGAGGTCTGGAGCCGCGCACGGAGCCGGTCGCGCTGGGACGACTGTTCCGTATAGTATCGTGACATACCTGATATGACATCAACCCACTCCTTGGTGTCGGCGGGCTTGTCGGAGGCGACGGAGGGAGGTCTGGAGCCGCGCACGGAGCCGGTCGCGCTGGGACGACTGTTCCGTATAGTATCGTGACATACCTGATATGACATCAACCCACTCCTTGGTGTCGGCGGGCTTGTCGGAGGCGACGGAGGGAGGTCTGGAGCCGCGCACGGAGCCGGTCGCGCTGGGACGACTGTTCCGTATAGTATCGTGACATACCTGATATGACATCAACCCACTCCTTGGTGTCGGCGGGCTTGTCGGAGGCGACGGAGGGAGGTCTGGAGCCGCGCACGGAGCCGGTCGCGCTGGGACGACTGTTCCGTATAGTATCGTGACATACCTGATATGACATCAACCCACTCCTTGGTGTCGGCGGGCTTGTCGGAGGCGACGGAGGGAGGTCTGGAGCCGCGCACGGAGCCGGTCGCGCTGGGACGACTGTTCCGTATAGTATCGTGACATACCTGATATGACATCAACCCACTCCTTGGTGTCGGCGGGCTTGTCGGAGGCGACGGAGGGAGGTCTGGAGCCGCGCACGGAGCCGGTCGCGCTGGGACGACTGTTCCGTATAGTATCGTGACATACCTGATATGACATCAACCCACTCCTTGGTGTCGGCGGGCTTGTCGGAGGCGACGGAGGGAGGTCTGGAGCCGCGCACGGAGCCGGTCGCGCTGGGACGACTGTTCCGTATAGTATCGTGACATACCTGATATGACATCAACCCACTCCTTGGTGTCGGCGGGCTTGTCGGAGGCGACGGAGGGAGGTCTGGAGCCGCGCACGGAGCCGGTCGCGCTGGGACGACTGTTCCGTATAGTATCGTGACATACCTGATATGACATCAACCCACTCCTTGGTGTCGGCGGGCTTGTCGGAGGCGACGGAGGGAGGTCTGGAGCCGCGCACGGAGCCGGTCGCGCTGGGACGACTGTTCCGTATAGTATCGTGACATACCTGATATGACATCAACCCACTCCTTGGTGTCGGCGGGCTTGTCGGAGGCGACGGAGGGAGGTCTGGAGCCGCGCACGGAGCCGGTCGCGCTGGGACGACTGTTCCGTATAGTATCGTGACATACCTGATATGACATCAACCCACTCCTTGGTGTCGGCGGGCTTGTCGGAGGCGACGGAGGGAGGTCTGGAGCCGCGCACGGAGCCGGTCGCGCTGGGACGACTGTTCCGTATAGTATCGTGACATACCTGATATGACATCAACCCACTCCTTGGTGTCGGCGGGCTTGTCGGAGGCGACGGAGGGAGGTCTGGAGCCGCGCACGGAGCCGGTCGCGCTGGGACGACTGTTCCGTATAGTATCGTGACATACCTGATATGACATCAACCCACTCCTTGGTGTCGGCGGGCTTGTCGGAGGCGACGGAGGGAGGTCTGGAGCCGCGCACGGAGCCGGTCGCGCTGGGACGACTGTTCCGTATAGTATCGTGACATACCTGATATGACATCAACCCACTCCTTGGTGTCGGCGGGCTTGTCGGAGGCGACGGAGGGAGGTCTGGAGCCGCGCACGGAGCCGGTCGCGCTGGGACGACTGTTCCGTATAGTATCGTGACATACCTGATATGACATCAACCCACTCCTTGGTGTCGGCGGGCTTGTCGGAGGCGACGGAGGGAGGTCTGGAGCCGCGCACGGAGCCGGTCGCGCTGGGACGACTGTTCCGTATAGTATCGTGACATACCTGATATGACATCAACCCACTCCTTGGTGTCGGCGGGCTTGTCGGAGGCGACGGAGGGAGGTCTGGAGCCGCGCACGGAGCCGGTCGCGCTGGGACGACTGTTCCGTATAGTATCGTGACATACCTGATATGACATCAACCCACTCCTTGGTGTCGGCGGGCTTGTCGGAGGCGACGGAGGGAGGTCTGGAGCCGCGCACGGAGCCGGTCGCGCTGGGACGACTGTTCCGTATAGTATCGTGACATACCTGATATGACATCAACCCACTCCTTGGTGTCGGCGGGCTTGTCGGAGGCGACGGAGGGAGGTCTGGAGCCGCGCACGGAGCCGGTCGCGCTGGGACGACTGTTCCGTATAGTATCGTGACATACCTGATATGACATCAACCCACTCCTTGGTGTCGGCGGGCTTGTCGGAGGCGACGGAGGGAGGTCTGGAGCCGCGCACGGAGCCGGTCGCGCTGGGACGACTGTTCCGTATAGTATCGTGACATACCTGATATGACATCAACCCACTCCTTGGTGTCGGCGGGCTTGTCGGAGGCGACGGAGGGAGGTCTGGAGCCGCGCACGGAGCCGGTCGCGCTGGGACGACTGTTCCGTATAGTATCGTGACATACCTGATATGACATCAACCCACTCCTTGGTGTCGGCGGGCTTGTCGGAGGCGACGGAGGGAGGTCTGGAGCCGCGCACGGAGCCGGTCGCGCTGGGACGACTGTTCCGTATAGTATCGTGACATACCTGATATGACATCAACCCACTCCTTGGTGTCGGCGGGCTTGTCGGAGGCGACGGAGGGAGGTCTGGAGCCGCGCACGGAGCCGGTCGCGCTGGGACGACTGTTCCGTATAGTATCGTGACATACCTGATATGACATCAACCCACTCCTTGGTGTCGGCGGGCTTGTCGGAGGCGACGGAGGGAGGTCTGGAGCCGCGCACGGAGCCGGTCGCGCTGGGACGACTGTTCCGTATAGTATCGTGACATACCTGATATGACATCAACCCACTCCTTGGTGTCGGCGGGCTTGTCGGAGGCGACGGAGGGAGGTCTGGAGCCGCGCACGGAGCCGGTCGCGCTGGGACGACTGTTCCGTATAGTATCGTGACATACCTGATATGACATCAACCCACTCCTTGGTGTCGGCGGGCTTGTCGGAGGCGACGGAGGGAGGTCTGGAGCCGCGCACGGAGCCGGTCGCGCTGGGACGACTGTTCCGTATAGTATCGTGACATACCT
Source organism: Xestia c-nigrum (assembly GCA_916618015.1). Taxonomy (NCBI): domain Eukaryota; kingdom Metazoa; phylum Arthropoda; class Insecta; order Lepidoptera; family Noctuidae; genus Xestia; species Xestia c-nigrum. Next base: position 1,104,808 of record OU745245.1, on the reverse strand, counting down.
GATATGACATCAACCCACTCCTTGGTGTCGGCGGGCTTGTCGGAGGCGACGGAGGGAGGTCTGGAGCCGCGCACGGAGCCGGTCGCGCTGGGACGACTGTTCCGTATAGTATCGTGACATACCTGATATGACATCAACCCACTCCTTGGTGTCGGCGGGCTTGTCGGAGGCGACGGAGGGAGGTCTGGAGCCGCGCACGGAGCCGGTCGCGCTGGGACGACTGTTCCGTATAGTATCGTGACATACCTGATATGACATCAACCCACTCCTTGGTGTCGGCGGGCTTGTCGGAGGCGACGGAGGGAGGTCTGGAGCCGCGCACGGAGCCGGTCGCGCTGGGACGACTGTTCCGTATAGTATCGTGACATACCTGATATGACATCAACCCACTCCTTGGTGTCGGCGGGCTTGTCGGAGGCGACGGAGGGAGGTCTGGAGCCGCGCACGGAGCCGGTCGCGCTGGGACGACTGTTCCGTATAGTATCGTGACATACCTGATATGACATCAACCCACTCCTTGGTGTCGGCGGGCTTGTCGGAGGCGACGGAGGGAGGTCTGGAGCCGCGCACGGAGCCGGTCGCGCTGGGACGACTGTTCCGTATAGTATCGTGACATACCTGATATGACATCAACCCACTCCTTGGTGTCGGCGGGCTTGTCGGAGGCGACGGAGGGAGGTCTGGAGCCGCGCACGGAGCCGGTCGCGCTGGGACGACTGTTCCGTATAGTATCGTGACATACCTGATATGACATCAACCCACTCCTTGGTGTCGGCGGGCTTGTCGGAGGCGACGGAGGGAGGTCTGGAGCCGCGCACGGAGCCGGTCGCGCTGGGACGACTGTTCCGTATAGTATCGTGACATACCTGATATGACATCAACCCACTCCTTGGTGTCGGCGGGCTTGTCGGAGGCGACGGAGGGAGGTCTGGAGCCGCGCACGGAGCCGGTCGCGCTGGGACGACTGTTCCGTATAGTATCGTGACATACCTGATATGACATCAACCCACTCCTTGGTGTCGGCGGGCTTGTCGGAGGCGACGGAGGGAGGTCTGGAGCCGCGCACGGAGCCGGTCGCGCTGCCCGGACGACTGTTCTCATCGCCGCCGTCCGTCCAAGCGCTCTGTGTCACAAACAACTACACGTTAATAATAATAACACATTTCAACAGTTTTAACAGTTATTTTGATCTTTATTCTGGGAACGACACGGTGCGGTAGCACTAGTTTTAAAGCATCTTTCCGAAATACTTCCGTCGATGCTGCGGTTTGTGGCTGCAGTCGCATTCAGAATTGTACCTTTAATACTGACGTAATTGGGTTCCTAAGTTAATATAATATCAATAAATACCGCTGGACACAACTCCATCTAGTGCCACACTAAGCAAAGAGGCTTGTGTCGTGGACACCAGTTGTAATGAGCATACCTGCCAGCCACCGTTAGTCTGTTCAGTGTTCTTCTCAGTGTTACAGTTGGCGTCTACATTCTTATTATGAAGAGAAGGATGGTCGTCGCCAGTACTACTGTCCGTATCTGATGCACCGTCCGCTGAAAACGATAAATAACAGCTTAGTTATGTACTGCTGTTGAAAAAACCTCATCATATGCCTAAAACTACTAACAAATATTGACAGATGTCACTTCTTCTAATTCAAACTCTGTGCAAAGAAACTCGTTAGAAGAACTACACTACTAAGAACCTAGTGTATTAACGCCGGACGGTTACGATGTTGGTGACACCACAGCCATAAGAAGTCTTTGAGGTCGGTAATTCATCAACAATATTAAGCTATCGTCGTGGTATAAAGACAGCCGGTCAGTTTTAACATCAAGCTTTATCTATACATAGAAAAAGACAAAGTGAAGCTGGAAATGTCATAACTATGAAGAAATTCGATGTCCACTTAAGTCGCTCGAATTCGCCCGACATCTCCAGAGTCACGTGTCATTATAGATCTATGGTTTTACTGAACCATAAGTTGGAAATGGACACTCAGTATGCCTAGTTTGCTTATTGTACAAGGTCGGACTTTAATCAAATCGCAATTACGATGGACCCTACCGGGTCCTGCAACCTGACCCCATATTCACAAACCTGACCCCATATTCGCTTCGATTCGCTTGGAATGAATTTCGATTCGACAAGTCGTATGTCTATCTTTTTTTGGCCTAACGAAAACGAGCGAGATAGACAACTTCCCGAATCGAAATTCATTCCAAGCGTTTGTGAAAACTGGACCTGGTTGGTTAAAGAAAGGTGACAAACTCACCCTGTTTCTGTAAAAAAGGAGTGGCAGCCCTGTAGTGTTTGACAGTGAGCACCACAATATCGCCAGCATTCCGTAGTATGTTCACCGCGTCGTCGTGCTTGCACGCCGTTATGTACTCTCCGTTCACTGAAATAAAGAGCATTTTATTTATGTGTAAGAAGGTTCCAGAAACAGGCGAGGAAAGAAATTGAAATGTCTAGCTAGACATTGCTACAACCGATGATTTGGCAATATGGCCGGCTTCTATTATAAGCGGTTGCAGCTTAATACCAAAACTTCACTAGGAGCGCCTGCCTATCGCTAACTTCGTAACAAGGTACTTAATGCCGAATACAGAGAAAACTCCAGGTTATCCTGAAGGTTAGAACTAAGTGCTCTATTTATTTTGTGGAAGACCCCATTTCCGCAGTTAAGTAATAAATAATTACGCTTTCGAGCAAAACAGCACACATTTCACATTCCATCTTGTAGAAAGGAACAATAAGTACCTATAAGTGATTCTGTCTCGTAATTATTATTGTTCAACATACTAGCGTGTTCGTATTTATAGCCCACCCGTTTGATCCCAGTAATTATATTAAACTCTTGCACAATGCGACGTCGCGTCTGTGAAAACATATTTGCTCCAGATCTATCACTGTGATTGATTAAACATAACACACATGATATCATTACGCCATTCATCCTCAAGGGGTAACGTAGAGTATACGTCTGCCTGATTGCCATTTCGCCAGGGTTTATGACAAAAGCCCATGTCATAGGAGCCAAATTTATTGCCATTAACATACCACAAATCATAACTGTTACAGGCATAATTCAATAACATGTGCCCGTCCTCGAAATCAAACCCCTAGATATCAAGCTCAGCAGTAGCGCTTTTCACTGCAAGGATCGACTGGAGGACACGGTGGACCACACGGTGGAAGTCTGCCCTGCGTGGGCGGAGCACCGCCGTGTCCTCGTAGCGGCGATCGGCGGCGGCGACCTCTCGCGTCCGGCCCTGGTTCAATCCATGGTCCGGAGCGAGACGGAATGCGAAGACGTTACCTTCTTCTGCGAAGCAGTCATGTTAGCAAAGGAGGTGGCGGGACGCGAGAGGAGAGAGCCTCTCTTCCCAGCCGCCGCGGGCGACGCACCGGGCATCGCGTCGGGGGCCACGTGGTGGCTTACCGGCCACCGTAGACGCGGGCCTGTAGATGGTTAGCTATGGGCTAGCTAGCCGTCCGTCCGTCTAACGACGACAGGCCGTGTCGACGAAGCGTTTGTGTTCCACGCGCGCCTCAAAGAGATCTCAGCGTAAAGAGACGGGCCCCTCTCGCAAGAGGCGAAGCCTGCCGGGGCTGCGGGACTGTTCGATAGAGATACCGCGGCCCCAGAACGTAAAGGGCGAGAAAGGAACATGGATGGGTTTTAGTCAGTAAAAGTCTGACACTCCCTCCCGCTCCGCCCAGAGCGGGAGAAGTTATTTGATGATTTCCCATCCTAAATAAGAAAAAAACAAAAAGCTTGCTAGACCTACGAGGCATGCAGTCTTTGACTGATTTATAAACGGCTTATAAGTGTTCTAAAAGAAGACCGCACAAGTAACCTACTTTTACGAGAATGTAATAGAAACAGTGATTTGTTATTGTTAGACATAACTGGCTCGTATTTATAGCCCAGCTGTTTGATCGCCATAATTGCATTTACATAGCAGTGACGCGTCTACGAATTGATTTTTGTGGCGCCAAAAAAATTCCGACATGTCTAATAAGTAAGTAAATATTTGTCTTCAAGTAACAATGACTCGCCGCTGTCGGGAGGTAAATAATAGCTATACACTATTGAATATAAACATGTTCGTCGTAATTGGAATTAAAACAGTTCAATAACTTAATTCCTTACCCTTTATGTGGTTTCCCATTGTATCAAATCTCGCAATTCACGCAGCGAACTAAATACTAGGTCTTAAGATTCTTATAGGTTAATCTTAGACGCAGCCTAGAGAATGATAATACGAGTATCAAGGTTAACTATATCATCTTTCTCTACAAGCTGCTCCAAATTCTCTTAACCTAACAAAATGAATCCAAGATTCCTATTCCTATCAATCATGAGTCGGATAAGTAAATAACAATATCAATAAACTGGCAGCCAGTGAAATCCGATTACCAAAGTCACTCTGCCAATCCATCAAGCTTATTTTACGCCTAAAAACGTTCCTAGATCCCCAGGGTTTCTTGATTTACTTTAATTAATGGCACAACAGACTCGATTTGCATTCAGTAGTTAATTGTCACTTGTTAAGCAATTGTACGAGACTGCACTAGAACTAATTCGAAGAATTAACTGTAGTATACTGCAATTAGGATAAAGGATACATTGCTATGCGGTGCAGTTTTATTTGGCACGGTGAGATACAATGATGATTTCGGCTAGCCAGTCAGAATAGTGTCCTGAAAAAAACTAATAAGTCCGATTTTCTAAAATATTTGACCCGTATTTTTTCTTTTGTTACGTAACCAAAATTGACGAGGATAAGACGCTTTTAAAATTCGCAATACATCACGCAGTGCTAGTTTTTATTGCGTTGTGACGTCACGAGCCCCCACTCCCAAGTTTTGATGCGTTTTATCTTTGTCAGTATTCATTTTTTTTTATCTGCTAAACAGTTATTATTAAAAACTTGAGCCTTAAACATTTAGATACTACAACTAGAACTATTTTTAATTACAAAAATAAAACTAAACGAAAACTAGTACCTACATATAAACAACAATGAAGACACTAGGCTAAGTTCACATGACCGCGCGATACCGCGCGGAACCACTACACGCGGTACAAGATCAAAGTAAACAGTGATTATCGTATACATAACGAGCGGCGGACCTCGACCCGCGCGCGATTACATATGCCGTCATGTGAATGCTCCAACCGCGCAGCGTCACGCGGTACCGCGCGGTCAAGAAAACTTAGCCTTAAGCGTCAAAGTATTCGTCCGCATCGCTGTTATCGGGAAACGTTCCCAAAAGACTGGAAGCAATGCCACGTTGAATGGCAATGCTTCCAATCTTTGGCCAAAGAAAGAGCCAGCCCTCTGGTCACGCGAATTGTCGATCAATCGGTGGGAGATTTCCTTAAAAAACAGACGCGAGACCCCATGACCCGAGCGTTTCGACCCCAAACGGCTCAAAGCTGTAGTACCAATAAGATAACAGTATTTGCACCGTTTGAGGATCTCAGCTGCCGCAGCAGCTGCGCCTGCACAGCCCGCCGTGCTTGCAACGTGACAAGGCGCAAGGGTGTCGACACAAGGTTGCATCCCACACCAAAGGCCTGCCATCGCTCCAAGGCACCAACGTCATGCCGTCCGGTCTCTTGCTATCGTCACGCACCAAGCCGTTTGGTTCTAAAACCGCTGCTGGTAGGTACGCCGGCGCTGGCAAGAGTCCGACGAATAATGTCGTTAATGCTGGCGTGCCGTGCAATGCGACCTGTGCTTTTGTAGCAGGACAGGCCATGGTGTCCGAGGCTGTCGACAGCTACACCGCAGTGACAACGATGCGGAGCAACACAAGGTGCGCCCAAGCGTAGACTCGTGATAGTATTCATTGATTTACAAAAATAAAAAAATCGTGTCGATTATTTTCCAATACTCTAACTTCCGGACTAATTAGATTTGCATTTTATTGATGGTGGAAACTAGCCTATTGTATAACACTGTAAAGTTAGACACAAACTCTTTTTTTTCAATGGGAAAAAACAACAGAACATCACCAGATACTATCCTTACATACTTATTTTGCTTCATCTACGTTTACGCTGTTCCCAGTACGGCACCTGACCTTTCTGAAGAACACCAATGACGTCAGTGTTTGATCTTCTACGGAGTTGCATTGCTATTCATCTCACGTCTCGAAAATACCTTTTGTTAGCCTACCATCATCATCTCAATACATGAGCATTCACCAAGTCCTGTCTATTATTCTCGTTAAAAATATATTGTTTTGGGACTTAACCTACTTTCAGGGGTAAAGGTGCGATTGGTCTACTAAAGTTCACGGAAGCGAGCTTGTATAAACAGTATCAACCTACGTACACTCGGTGTGATAACATCAAAGAAAGGTTAACAGTCTCAATCAGCCTAGCCGATGGGTAGGGTACCTGTTGATATTTGTACTAATTCGAGCTTGGCAACAAACTATTAACAGCGAAATCTAATTACCGGAGACACGCGCCGGAGGGCCAGCACGCATAATTTATTTAATCGGTAGTAAAAAAAGTAGTTTATTCATACAATATTTTTGTATTAATCTTTACGTTTCTTCTCAAGATTTTACTAGTTTGATCTTATAACAAAATAAATGAGAGTAAGAATGTAGTAGGTAGGTAGTATTGTAAAAAGCAAAGGGAATGAAAATAAACTACGTTTTGGTTGTATCCTATACGTACGAGTAGTTCCTATTTTTATTATATAATATTCCGTCGTTGTCGTCCGGATCGTCTAAAATAGGACGCCTGGATCCTTCTCGAGGTGAAAGTAAATCAATACTTATTTACTTTTTGCCACTATAGTTTACACTAGTTATAGTCTACATAAAGCAAACCAACCACGTAGTGTATTAGATGAGACTTAGCCCCTTCGTAGACAAGGCTACTCAAATCTTAGATACTCAACGATTTTAGTCTTCAAGCGACTGCCGCCATACAAATACATTAAGGTTCGTACACGAGTCGCGTCACCGCGTCGCTGACATTCGTCCCGCGACTCGCGTCGTGCTAGTCGCGCACTACTTGCCGGATGAGATCAGCGCTACATAAGTCGCAGCGATTTACAAGATGGCATTTACACTGAGAAAAAAAAGCTACGTATACGTAGCCCGTCGCAGCCTACGTACCACGTAGCTTGCAACGAGCTACCGCTTACGTATGTCGCATCAGTCATTTAGTTGTTACTTACTTAGTAACGTAGCTGCATACGTAACCGGTTATAAGCAACACCATGCTTCATACGTATAATACGGGAACGTACGTATAAAGACGGTGCATCATTCTCAATGGTGTCACTACATGATATACGTAGTAAGACTCATATTCCAGTACGTATGCGGGTGCATTCTAAGTTCTTGTGTTGGGTTACGTGCGGTAAGTACGCGGTTACATTCTTACTGTACGCCGCTACGTACACTAAGTATCCGCCTTACTTACATCCTGTAAAGCACTACGTACAGTACGTATGCGGTTCACTATAAGTTCTAGTGTCAGGTTACGTGCAGTAAGTATGCGGTTACATTCTTACTGTACCCCGCTACGTACAATAAGTATCTGCCTTACTTACATCCTGTAAAGCACTACGTACAGTACGTATGCGGTTCACTATAAGTTCTAGTGTCAGGTTACGTACAGTAAGTATGCGGTTACATTCTTACTGTACCCCGCTACGTACAATAAGTATCTGCCTTACTTACATCCTGTAAAGCACTACGTACAGTACGTATGCGGTTCACTATAAGTTCTAGTGTCAGGTTACGTGCAGTAAGTATGCGGTTACATTCTTACTGTACCCCGCTACGTACAATAAGTATCTGCCTTACTTACATCCTGTAAAGCACTACGTACAGTACGTATGCGGTTCACTATAAGTTCTAGTGTCAGGTTACGTACAGTAAGTATGCGGTTACATTCTTACTGTACCCCGCTACGTACAATAAGTATCTGCCTTACTTACATCCTGTAAAGCACTACGTACAGTACGTATGCGGTTCACTATAAGTTCTAGTGTCAGGTTACGTACAGTAAGTATGCGGTTACATTCTTACTGTACCCCGCTACGTACAATAAGTATCTGCCTTACTTACATCCTGTAAAGCACTACGTACAGTACGTATGCGGTTCACTATAAGTTCTAGTGTCAGGTTACGTACAGTAAGTATGCGGTTACATTCTTACTGTACCCCGCTACGTACAATAAGTATCTGCCTTACTTACATCCTGTAAAGCACTACGTACAGTACGTATGCGGTTCACTATAAGTTCTAGTGTCAGGTTACGTGCAGTAAGTATGCGGTTACATTCTTAATGTACCCCGCTACGTACTCAAAGGGGAACCCAGTAGTAAAAGTCAGAATTATTAACTGTCGAGTTTAATAGGATAACTAAATCATAGGCACTCGCGAGATAGGATTTATTTACCTAACGAATTTCAACTTAACAAACATAATATTATAGATTTATTTTTCATTAACACAGCCCTTAGACTAACTCAGTCTTGTAGATCAAATAATTTATGTAACTAATCAACATATTAATAAACTATTTACTAACAACAGTCTTACATAATTGAGGTTCAGTCATTCTATAATTTTTAGTGCCAGTTATCAGACCTTAAATATTTTGTGAATTGTTTTCAATCAGTTTAATTATCTGATACATAATAAAACGCCTTTTAAAAATAGGCACATTTTGAATTTCACGTCCAATAAAAATGCCAAAACCTTCGTTGGCCCTCTCTATATAATTTGAATTATCAGTATTATTAGTTTGAGTGCTGCTTTCAGTAAGATTTAAGTTTGTCGTATTTGTTGAAATGTCACGTGTCTGATACTTAATATTGTTGTCATCCCAGTCTTGAGAATTATTTTCAAACAGCGCCATAGAGTCGTCTTCTTTAAAATTTTCAGAATGATCTGAAACGAATATGAACTATGAATGCAACCAGTTTGAGTCGGTAATGTTGTGGAACGAAATTACATTAAATGTTTGAAACTGATTAAAGTTAATTAAATAAAAATTCCATCAAAATAGGTTTAGCCAAAAAAAAGATAATCTCGGAAAAACTTACATACTAGTTAAACTGAGAACCTCCTTATTTTTTAAATTTGGTTAAATTAATAAGTTACCTTCTATGCATTGTCGCTTTCTTGGTATCTCCTCCTCCATCTGAGTTAAATCGTCGTCGTAAGACTCCGTTTCTGGCACAAATTGCACTAAAAATATACCAGACACTTCTTAATAAATTTCGAACGTAATCAAAATGTAATTTTACTTAAAACATTATAATATAACAAATTGAATAATCATTACATATTTAAACGTTATTCGAAACTTCACAGTAAACATTTTAAAACTGTACTGTTTTTTTTTTAAACTGTATTCTTAAAAAGCCCGTATCAAAATGTTTCCGGGTAAAATTGAAAATTTGTTTTTGATAAACCTCCTGTTTATAAAAACAATATTAGATATTTAAAATATAACCACAACAATAACCACTATTTATAAGATTGACAGCCACTGCATAAATTACGAAACAAACTTACCTTTTCTTTTATCTATAGTGTTTCTTGCCATTTTTATATGTTAAATTACACCGTATGTTAGTTAAACTCTTTTTAATTGCGTTAAACACGTAACGTACCTACACTGTCACGGCCACAAAAATAACAAAACATTGTTTTTACCCTAACGCAATGCCACTGAACTCGCGTGGCGAGTGATTCAATTCGTGTTGCAGCGCCGGGGACTCGCCTAGCGAGTCCAACGTAAAATGTAGGCGGCATCCGAGAAAACATAGTGAAAATCGTAGTGTACAGTACGTATGCGGTTCACTATAAGTTCTAGTGTCAGGTTACGTGCAGTAAGTATGCGGTTACATTCTTACTGTACCCCGCTACGTACAATAAGTATCTGCCTTACTTACATCCTGTAAAGCACTACGTACAGTACGTATGCGGTTCACTATAAGTTCTAGTGTCAGGTTACGTGCAGTAAGTATGCGGTTACATTCTTACTGTACCCCGCTACGTACAAAAAGTATCCGCCTTACTTACATCCTGTAAAGCACTACGTACAGTACGTATGCGGTTCACTATAAGTTCTAGTGTCAGGTTACGTGCAGTAAGTATGCGGTTACATTCTTACTGTACCCCGCTACGTACACTAAGTATCCGCCTTACTTACATCCTGTACCGCGCTACGTACAGTACGTATGCGGTTCACTATAAGTTCTAGTGTCAGGTTACGTGCAGTAAGTATGCGGTTACATTCTTACTGTACCCCGCTACGTACAATAAGTATCTGCCTTACTTACATCCTGTAAAGCACTACGTACAGTACGTATGCGGTTCACTATAAGTTCTAGTGTCAGGTTACGTGCAGTAAGTATGCGGTTACATTCTTACTGTACCCCGCTACTTACATCCTGTACCGCACTACGTACAGTACGTATGCGGTTCACTATAAGTTCTAGTGTCCGGTTACGTGTCGTGCAGTAAGGTCCATGCAAAATTTCAACCTCCTCACCCCACTCCTACAGAAATAGACACGTTTCGAATTTTTTAAATTTCTCTAAACTCGAGCTAGGAAAAAACCGTATAGCTTGGTGAATAGCTCTCAAAATTCCTTGAACAACGAGCCCAAACATGGATCGGTTCCGACCTGCGGTCCAGGAGAAAATCCAGTTTGAAATGTGAGTTTGACAGTTAACGTGAAAAATTCAAATGCACCTATCTAGGCTTCGGTGAGTCGTAGCGATATTTTTTTCAGTTTTGACTTTGTCTCAATAGGGGCTATTTATCGATGTATATAAACAGCCCCCTACGCCCCCCCTAGTAGCAATTGCCGTTGGCTTCCTTATGCCAACAGTTGGGAATGTATTGGCAGACGGTTAGTTGTTTCGCCAACCTAAACTTAAAATAGCCCCATCGTCATAAACATGCACTATTTGCCCAACGAATAGCCAACAAAGGGCCTTCTGTTACTATTCTCACTGTTGGGAGATTTTGTATGCATTTAAATTACTAAAACAACATTGAGCCAACTATCGACAGGCCTGCAGCTTCTATTCCTACTGTTGGGAGTTTTTTGTAGGGATTTAAGTTATGATAACAACTTACATCGGACCAACTTAAATCCTTCAATAGGCCTGTTAGGTATGATACGTCTTACAATTATTGTATTGTCGAACTTAAATCGTATCATATTTATTAGAGAGATTTGATCCATAAATGATTGAACCTATCGATTGATGTCAAAAAGGTATATTATTTTTCGAACTTCAGCCGATCCATCCCGGGTTCGATTCTGGTTCGAAATATTTTTTGAAAATCTTCGAATGCAGATTTGTTTCTTTTTAAAAATAAAGGTATGTCTCCTTTGAGTAAAATTTGCGTTCTCCAGTATTTAGAGTACTTTCCCTCCAGGTGGCATTGTAAAATTCCACCCTGTTTATTATAGTCTAGTAAATATATATCACAACACTAAAGAAGATGACTTAATTCCCTTGTTGCTATGATTCGTCAGTATCTCGTAACTGATTGTTCTCAATTTATCTTACTTAGATATCTCACTAAGTGCAATCTTGTCATTGGTACTTGATATTATATTAACTTGTTAACATTGTACTGTGAGTGCAATCTAAGTAAAGGTACCATTATTCTGGGAAAGAAGACGCGTAAGTACAGCACGTTTTAGTTTGTATCTTTAAACTAGATGGCGTTGTACAATTACGTCACGTTTCTGAATCGCGGTGTTAAGATTCTCCCGCGTCGAATGACTCTCGCGCAGTATTGTAGTGAATTCATGGACCGCCAGTGGTCTGATCTGTGTAGTAGTCGTAGTAAGAAGCGCCACCTACCTCAAGATCAGGAAGTTTCTCTAAAAGTGTACGGACGTGAGGGTACCCGGAGAAAACTTTTTCCGCTCGGACCGCCAAATCGCTTCACTTTCCCTGTGTTCGTACTAGTGCCCAGCACTGGGACGAGCACAGGGGAAGTTTCCGACGCAGCCCGGTGCAACGCATCGTCGCGGTCGCGGATCCAGGAAAAATAGTTTTGAAGTTTTTAAAGTTTTTATTGTTTACATTGTTGATCGTTCATCAACAAGATGCCCAAGCCTGGCTCCCGCAGTTCATTGGACTGCGGTGATGCCGGCCAAACTGTGCCTCAACCGGAGCTGGACCGGACAACGTCGATGCCCAACATCGGAGATGCACCCACATATGTACAGTACGTAGGCAACACCAGTATGTACGTAAGAAACAACATGACGTAATGCACCCACATCTGTACAGTACGTAGGCAACACCAGTATGTACGTAAGAAACAACATGACGTAATGCACCCACATCTGTACAGTACGTAGGCAACACCAGTATGTACGTAAGAAACAACATGACGTAATGCACCCACATCTGCACAGTACGTAGGCAACACCAGTATGTACGTAAGAAACAACATGACGTAATGCACCCACATCTGCACAGTACGTAGGCAACACCAGTATGTACGTAAGAAACAACATGACGTAATGCACCCACATCTGTACAGTACGTAGGCAACACCAGTATGTACGTAAGAAACAACATGACGTAATGCACCCACATCTGCACAGTACGTAGGCAACACCAGTATGTACGTAAGAAACAACATGACGTAATGCACCCACATCTGTACAGTACGTAGGCAACACCAGTATGTACGTAAGAAACAACATGACGTAATGCACCCACATCTGCACAGTACGTAGGCAACACCAGTATGTACGTAAGAAACAACATGAAGTAATGCACCCACATCTGTACAGTACGTAGGCAACACCAGTATGTACGTAAGAAACAACATGACGTAATGCACCCACATCTGTACAGTACGTAGGCAACACCAGTATGTACGTAAGAAACAACATGACGTAATGCACCCACATCTGTACAGTACGTAGGCAACACCAGTATGTACGTAAGAAACAACATGACGTAATGCACCCACATCTGCACAGTACGTAGGCAACACCAGTATGTACGTAAGAAACAACATGACGTAATGCACCCACATCTGTACAGTACGTAGGCAACACCAGTATGTACGTAAGAAACAACATGACGTAATGCACCCACATCTGCACAGTACGTAGGCAACACCAGTATGTACGTAAGAAACAACATGAAGTAATGCACCCACATCTGTACAGTACGTAGGCAACACCAGTATGTACGTAAGAAACAACATGACGTAATGCACCCACATCTGTACAGTACGTAGGCAACACCAGTATGTACGTAAGAAACAACATGACGTAATGCACCCACATCTGTACAGTACGTAGGCAACACCAGTATGTACGTAAGAAACAACATGACGTAATGTACCCACATCTGTACAGTACGTAGGCAACACCAGTATGTACGTAAGAAACAACATGACGTAATGCACCCACATCTGTACAGTACGTAGGCAACACCAGTATGTACGTAAGAAACAACATGACGTAATGTACCCACATCTGTACAGTACGTAGGCAACACCAGTATGTACGTAAGAAACAACATGACGTAATGCACCCACATCTGCACAGTACGTAGGCAACACCAGTATGTACGTAAGAAACAACATGACGTAATGTACCCACATCTGTACAGTACGTAGGCAACACCAGTATGTACGTAAGAAACAACATGACGTAATGCACCCACATCTGTACAGTACGTAGGCAACACCAGTATGTACGTAAGAAACAACATGACGTAATGCACCCACATCTGCACAGTACGTAGGCAACACCAGTATGTACGTAAGAAACAACATGAAGTAATGCACCCACATCTGTACAGTACGTAGGCAACACCAGTATGTACGTAAGAAACAACATGACGTAATGCACCCACATCTGTACAGTACGTAGGCAACACCAGTATGTACGTAAGAAACAACATGACGTAATGCACCCACATCTGTACAGTACGTAGGCAACACCAGTATGTACGTAAGAAACAACATGACGTAATGTACCCACATCTGCACAGTACGTAGGCAACACCAGTATGTACGTAAGAAACAACATGACGTAATGTACCCACATCTGCACAGTACGTAGGCAACACCAGTATGTACGTAAGAAACAACATGACGTAATGCACCCACATCTGCACAGTACGTAGGCAACACCAGTATGTACGTAAGAAACAACATGACGTAATGTACCCACATCTGCACAGTACGTAGGCAACACCAGTATGTACGTAAGAAACAACATGACGTAATGCACCCACATCTGTACAGTACGTAGGCAACACCAGTATGTACGTAAGAAACAACATGACGTAATGCACCCACATCTGTACAGTACGTAGGCAACACCAGTATGTACGTAAGAAACAACATGACGTAATGTACCCACATCTGCACAGTACGTAGGCAACACCAGTATGTACGTAAGAAACAACATGACAGCCAGATGTTGCCTACATACTGTGCAGATGTAGGTGCATTACGTCATGTTGTTTCTTACGTACATACCAGTGTAGCCATCTGCATCTGCATCTGCACAGTACGTAGCCAACACCAGTATGTAAACATGACGTAATGCACCCACTTCTGTACAGTACGTAGGCTACACTGGTATATGTAATGGAGAGGGCTACGTAGACTACGCCCTCTGGCACAACTGCCGGTTACGTACGCGGCATGTAGTCGGCTACTTATGTAACAGTGTCCTGAATCAGTCCTCCCATACGTAAGTGCACTACGGATATACGTATGTTTTTTCTCTCTGTGTAGATTTTTGACATTTTGTGAAAAGTGTAATCTGCTTAGCGACTGAATAGGCAATTCGCGTCTTGCGATTCAATGTCGTGTGTACGGACCGTGCGCTACTCGATACTCGCGACTTGATACTAATGTGCTATACAACATTAGTATCGAAGATTTGCGTAGCCTTGTGTACGAAGGGGCTTACTTCAAAGTTATAGGTACATAAAATACATTCAGAAGCCCGAAAGTACGGAAACCTGTCCTACCAAGGGGAATCATGTTACTAACTGGATTGTGGAGGTCAGGAAGGCAATCGCCCCATTCAAAATCCTGATATTCAGTTGCATCCGAATATATATATAAGAATCCGACTCTAACGTAGCTGGGAAAAATATATGCAGATTATGATGATAACGAACGAGATCTGGGCAGTCAGCTCCAATTTAGCTTTACCCTGGTATGGTATCAGCGATCCTCTAACAGATCGTGTCAGAAAAGACAGTGAGGAATAACAAGCAATGTGCAGATCTTACCTTTGATAACAGCGTCTCCAACAAACAGTTGACCAGTCTGATCAGCGGCCTGGTCCTTGTATATCTTGGAGATGAGGATGGGCAGCTTGTGTTCAGAACCACCTTTTATGCTGAGCCCAAGACCACCGACCTTCTGCCGCGTGATTTGGACCATGCGCTCCTAGAAATAAGCCGTGAATCAGAAGGTGACACAAGTATAGCTTAAGGCTGAAGTGGATACGACAACTGGACCCTTAGCTGCCCAAGTGGAGACAATGTCTCAGCGGCTGGACAGTAACTGCGCTCCATATAGCTTTCTTTCTTCATTTTCATTATCATTTAAATGATAACGGAGAAAGAAAGTACTACAATCGTAATGCGGCTCTAAAATTTAGAGCCGCATTACGATTTGCATCTACTGGTGATATGAGGCAGACCCGAGCTGTCTAGTTCGAAGCTAGGAGCCGCGGAAGAGAATATTTTCGCAATTTACTGGTAGTTATGAAGCCTTTGAGGAATAAGATTTCTTTAACGTCAAGAAGTTAATTGGATTTAGTTGATTTGCATATTATGTGTCGAAACTGTGTAGGCGTATGATTATGAATATCGATCAGTTAATAGTCCGCTAGGTAACTACGATGGCGCCAATGCTTGACAAAATAACAACCCATCATACTACGGACACTAATTTATTTCGCACGTGTGGGTTTGTTGATGAAAATATAAGTAACACGAAGTACGCGGTTTTGATGAGTTTCGCAGCTGAAACACAGGGGAGTTAATCCAGATTAAAATAATAAATTACTTTTGTTATTTTTAATTCGGCAAAGAGTACGAGTGGCGAAAAGCACACACGAGTGGCGAAAAGCTAATTATCTAAACAATGGGAAAATTTAAACACACTCCGGGTTTTAAATCCACATCTCGCGGCTTAGCTACAGTGAGATGGCACAGTCAACAGGGCTACCTGCACTAAATGTTTCATTGTGCGTTTAATAATTCACAACTACCGCCCATTAGCTTGCTCCCTGCTTCATGCAAAAATCATTATCTGCGTGGATTTATGTTTGGATTGTTATGGAGAATGCCCACGACTCAGCAGGTATCTTTTGGCATGATATTTGCCCGAGTTTTCTTGGTTTGTTTGGGTATTAGACAGATTTATTAGTAGAAGACTTCTTGGCTCAATTTCAAGAATTTCAACTTGAAGAGAATAACTTTACTAAATTGACATTTCCTGCAGATAGACCGACAACGGACTGATGGAAACTAGGTAAGTACCTATATGCGGTAATATTACCTACTGTTACATTCGTGATTACGGCATGTCAGTAGGTGTGACGAGCGAACAGCATAATCGTGATGTAAATGCATTCATCTCCATCCTAGCGCGAACATACGAAGTTGTAGAGTTTATAGTCTGGCGCATATTACGAAAATGCTTCCTCACTGAAAGCTCTGAACTTCCATGAAACGTTGAAGTACCTACCTATTGAAAACTTTCAAGAGGTTAATATCGAGGATGGTTCCGTTAAATTATGTCGGAAATGACCTAGTTGCAACACCCAGTGAGGCTATTGTTGATAGTTTTATTCAGGCAGAGAGATGGCATGGCTATTGTCTTTAGGAAATGAACATATCTTTCGCGTTCATTCTAAAACTTCCAGGCACTTAGCTTGTATAATAGTTATCATCGTTTAAACATAATATTGTGATCATTTGATAGACTGGGTTTAGGGAAACAGAATTGGCTGAATTCTGCATGTGGTCTACTAGCCATTTGCAACTTCGTATTAATCAATCATGATCTTTCAATCTATTTACACACGTGATTCGTGCATTAATTTAAAATGGCGAGTGGTTTACGAGACTAAACCAAACATAGTGGAAATAACTACCTACGTGGCCGTGAACTTTATTCACGTGTCTAAAAAACCTTACTTTTTTATTTGTTCAGGCTAGTTTTGCATAGTAGACAAGAATGCTAAAGGGTTGGGTAGGTATACTATCAAATGTTTTCCGACATACAAGGTTAATGAAGAGGATTTATGCAAACTAACCATGAAATAAAGCTACGGAAATGTGAGGGAAATCGAAAGGAGTCACGAACGTTAAGACATTTCAATTAAAAATACACTCGAGAGCAATGAATCCGGGTCACTTAAAGAATCCTAAAAATCTCGGAAACTAAAAATGCTAGGTTAATGCAATAAATTGTATTTAATAGACAATGTAATACTCCTTAAATGAAGGTATTAAAACTTCTTAGTTATTGTAAAGTTATATCATAAAAAATCAAATTTGAAAAAGGGCCACTTTCGAAGATGGAACTACGAAATTACAGCATTTGGTTTTGCTTTTGTTTGTAATCTGTCATATATGTGGGTACATAAACCATGTTGATAGTGCTCTATATTCATTATTCAAGCTGAAATTATGTCCCTTACGCCTGAAGAATGCACCAGAATACTTACAATGCTGGAAACCGGCCGGAGTCAGCGCGATACAGCCAGGACTGTCGGTGTGTCGCTGTCAACAGTACAAAGAGTTCTCCGACGTTACGAAGAAACTGGTTCTAACCTACGCAGACCAGGAACGGGCAGAACCAGGTGTACCACAGCACGAGAAGACCGATACTTGGTGAACACCATGCTTCGAAATCGCTTTCTCACAGGAACTGAACTCACAAATCATTTTCGACGCCTCGGAGGAAGTAACCCAAGTGCATGGACAGTAAGACGTCGGCTTGCTGAATCTAACTTAAAACCCCTTAGACCTGCAAACGGCCCTAAACTGGACCGTGGGCATCGTATTTCAAGACTAAGATATGCCCAGAGCCACGTAAATTGGAGTATTGAAGATTGGTCAAAAGTTATGTTCTCCGACGAATCAAAATTTATGCTCTACAAGCACGATGGAAGACACAGAGTGTATCGAAGACCAGGGGAAAGATTCAAGCAAGCATGCATCGAAGAAAAAGTAGCCTACGGTGGTGGGTCTGTACTTGTGTGGGCCGGAATTTCTTCTGAAAGTCGCACAGAGCTGGTGATCATAGAAAACAGCTCTTTAACTAGCGTAAGATATGTGGAAGAAATCCTCAATGATCACGTTGGTCCATTTATGGTCAATTTAGGTGAGGATGCTATATTTATGCATGACAATGCCCGACCTCATACAGGTAGGATTGTGAATGACTACCTTCAAGAGATGAACATTACTCGTATGGAGTGGCCAGCGCGCAGCCCGGATATCATCCCGATCGAGCATGCTTGGGACGAGCTAGGCAGATGCGTAAAACAACGAAACCCTCCCCCAATCACGCTTCGTGAGCTCAAAATTGCTCTCACAGAGGAATGGGAGAATATTCCCCAAAATCGTATAAGGAACTTGGTGTACAGCATGCCAAACCGCGTAAACGCAGTAATGGAAGCACGAGGAGGCAATACGAAGTATTAAAATTCAAGAAAATCGTAATAAAGTTCAAAAATTTCATGTTTCCTATTTTTGTTTTAAGGAGAGATCAGCAGTTTTTTTCTTTATGTAAATTTGTGTTAATAAAATGTATGGTGACTCATATTTTTTTTACTTTCATTTAAGGAGTATTACATAGTCTATTAAATACAATTTATTGCATTAACCTATCATTTTTAGTTTCCGAGATTTTTAACATTCTTTAAGTGACCCGGATTCATTGCTCTCGAGTGTATTTTGAGTGCTGACATGAAAGCATGAAATTGTTAACTAGATTTTCATCGCCTACCACTACCTGTATAATTATGGGTGCTATTTATGTCATCAATATTGGCCGACCATCAAGATAATGAATAACAAAAGCCTGTGTTGGGGCTTACGTTCAGAAGCTATATGTCACCGTAAAATTGTCAAACACGTTATATTACAATATAACGTGTTTCTCTCTAGCGATATTGTAATATCTCGAATGATTGTCAACTGAACATACGGAAGTATCTCTGTCCCCATAATCGGGACTTGGGGCACCCCCCCCCTTTAGCTTTGTTAGGTTCCTTTAAACCCTGCACTCGGAAATAGGGGCCGTCGACTACGCTTTTTAGAGGAATATAACGTGTTTTAAGGTTAGGTTAAAATAATCGGTATTTCTCAGGAATCGTACAACATCTTTTCATGAGAGTTGTACCACTGGGCAAGGGGGACCCCTTATTCCCTCCACACCGCGTGAGTTGACTACCATCGCAAGCATTTCACGAAAAATAGTGCGTTTTGTTGTAAGCAGTATGTTCATTTGACAATAATTCGAGACTTTACAATATCGCTAGAGATATTACAATATAACGTATTTGACAATTTTACGGTGACATATATAACTCGATTCTACATTTTGTTTAACTAAGGGCATTAAAGATGGCAGAGTGTGTGTGTGTCATTAAATCTTCAAAAGTTTACTCACCCTAGCATGGGGCACATTCTTGTCCTTAGTCGGCTGCACAGGCACGGGGGCCTCTCGCTGTACGGTCACCGCATCCATTGTGAGCACCAGCCGCGCTGGCCTCGGACGGGACTTGCCATCCGAGACCTGCACCATGCCTGTACGAATCTGAAAGATGGTGGTGGAGGTTGTGTTGGGCTGTTAGTTTGTATTATGCATTATGGCAAAAACATCTAGGTACCTATGAATATTATTGAGATCTCAATTAAGAGTCTACGGAAAAGTCCAGCCAAAAATAAAAGACAAGCCTTGTATTATTGTTGTGTATTTTAATTACTATATTATGATTATTGATGATTGAGCACCACACCCAGCCAAGAGCAAGCTTGACCCGGACAAGCCGGATATACCAGGGGCATGATTTTCTAATAAATGTGGAAGTAACTGCGTCTCTTTTGGGTTTGTTTTCACACAATAAGTGGTTGAACGGATATTTTTGTTTTCTGGCTGAACATTTCCATGGGTCTTACCCATTAGAATGTTCTATGGTATGACAATCACTTGATTTGAGATTTAGTTGATACAGGCAAAGCTACTGGCAATAACAAGTTCATTATAAGTAAACAGAAAAAACAATAGGGTACTTTCAATGCTAATTCAAACTTCATATCTCTGAACAAAGTACACATTATTAATAATCTATCATTCAGTGTTCAAACAAGGAAAGTAATTAGCACTCCATTAATGAATATCTTTGGCATCTATCACACATTATGAGCCTTTGTTGAAACATTGGTTTTGGTTGGTGGTCCATGTGAAATGTTTTGTCTGCATAGTTATGTTTCACTATTTTTACCTTCTAGCTCTGATTTAATGATACAAGAACATAATTATTCTCCTGAAACTTGTGATAAAGCTACACCTATCATTCTAAGCCAAGTCAGAGGCCGTTGGGCGGCATAAAAACTCTGACACCAGGATAAGCAACTAACCACATGATAAAGAAAGAAATTACCTATCATTCTACTTAATTATTTTAACTACCTGATTATTTAGTGGTCAACCTGGACTTAATAGAAAATTCCAGTTATTTATGGTACCTACATGGTTTTCAATTCAGTTTAATATCTTCAATCAAGTGTGTATTGTGTTCTCCAATATTCAATCAAGTCAGAAGGCAAATCAAAATGACTAAATTAACAACTGTTATTTGTATTTTGGCCCATCAGTGGAACAATTTACTTAAGCTAGATGAGAAAAATATTTTTTTTAAGACTATCCTGTGATATTTTTGGGCCTTACTTAAATATTTTTATTTGAATTATAATTGAGCAAGGCTTTCATGGTTTACAAGTTACAACATTATTCTTGTCTTTTCTCTAATTGAAAGGTTTTTGACCTGCACTGTGTTTTTTGGCTAGGTATTCTAGTTTATTGTTAAAACAACTTTTTTTTAAAATACTTTAGTCAAGTTTAAAAATAATGAGAGTTTTATCTAATAATTGTGCAGGAGACCAACAATAAATAAGTATTGTATTGGCAACTTAGCAAAATCCTACCTCTGATGTTGAGGGCCACTAAGTAAGTGACCAATGCTTACCTTTTCATCTTTCTTCTCCTCAATAGGCGTCATCATTGTAGAACATACACACCATAACGATATAAAAACTTTTGGAACGTCCCAAATATTAGAAAATTAAGTAAATTAAACAAAAAAATCGCGGACCCCTAATACTCTCACGAACTTCGGCCTCATAACGCTTTCTTGCAAACAATTTAACATCAAATGTCCATTTCTAATTAGTCCTACTGTTGCTCTAATGATAATTATAATTATTTATGGGTTACACACACATTACAAATACTAAAAACAGGTCACTGGCATACGATAAATCAATATAGGAGAACGGCATCAAAACAATTGAAATACGGCGGATTTACTACGACTGTGGTAGATTATCTAAATATTCATAACTTTTTTATAAACTGTTTTTCGATAATTTGAAAGTTCTAATTGACCAAATTACTACATAATTGTACAATAACAAATAATTTCTCGGAGAATTGACGACGGACGACACCACTTCTTATGCGCGCAAAGTAGAAACTAGTGATGGCCATTTAACCATCCATGACTTGCCAGCATAGTAAGTTTCACTTATGTGACTATTTCACGCAATCGATTGTTTGATTTTTCGTAGTCGATTCTTCTATTATATTAAATTATTAAAATCTATCTACCGTGAGTTACGAGATACGATATGATCACTCACAGCGCTCACAGCAATATTTTGCGTACCGTTTTAGTTTGTGATGACGACTCAAGGAACAGCGATATCGCGCTTATGATCACGCTCACGGTATCTCGGAACGGGTTTATGGACGCTCATAGCGTTTACAGTCTATCTCGGAACGTGGCCCTAGTTTAATGATAATTATGAATTCGGAATCAAATCGTAATTGAATTAAGAACTGAAAGTTCTGATAATACCACTACTACATTATTAGAACTAAGACAGCTTAAGCGCTCTCACAAGCGCGTTTACACTTTTTTTGTTGTTATTTTTTAGCTATATAATGAGGGATTTTCTTTTTAAACTCTTACCTTGTCGCTGGATAGATGGCACTGTACTTAGTAAGTTTCTGCAAGGAACGGAACGTCAAATCATTTCACTTGGATGATAATGGTGATGTCACAGTAATATTGTAAAACCGTTAGATTGTAGGTCGGTAATCAATTTAGCGAAAATGTAAACTCGAAATATTGTCAAAGAACTGAACATACTGCTTACAATATGACGCATTATTTTTCGGTAGTTTGTAATCTGTCGAAGTGAAACTGTGAAATTGTGAAATACATGCGATCAAAATATCTCTGCCCCCATAATCGGGACTGGCGGCACCCAGACGTTAAGTTAGATAAGGTCTTTTAAACCCTGCAGACAAAATAGGTGCCCCGCGTAGCGGAGCTCCATCGACTTAGCTTCTAAGGCAAACATATAGTGTTGTTAGCTGTTCGACCGCTTTCCATGCATATGTTCTCAGTTTAACTTCGTGCTCTATAGTTAATGGCGTTGTTCATTTGACTCCATTTTTGATTTTTTTTCAGTGTTATGATTTTCCGTGAAATAATGATACTGACATTCGCCCGTGTCAGATGTCTCAAGTTTGGTTTTGCGGAAGAGGTTTTCAATATTATGGCTGAGCAATACTGAAATGACGTGATGAAAGTTGCAAGAATCCGCTGGATGTGAGTCGCACAAGACCGGTCAATATGGCGACATATGTCCACCATTAGACGTCTTTCGGCTGAAATAATGATGAATGATGATAATTCGAATGGAGTAGGGCAGGTCACCTAGCAAGACGCGGTGATGTCAGGTGGAGTAAAGCTGTGACCAAGTGGCTTTCTAGAAATCGAAACAGAAGTTTTGGTCGTCCAGAGGTGAGCTAAGCAGACGATATTGTTGTCATTACGGGAATATCCTGGATGAGACTGGCACACGAGCGCGCGATCGTAGAGCTTGGCACAAACAAAGAGAGGCCTTTACCGAGCAGTGGGTGAAGTCGGACTATGGATGAAGATGATGATGACGCATAATTTTTTCCAGAGAAGTCTGATTTTCATGATTATTTTTTATTGATAAGCGTGTATCGCAAAGTTTGTCCCATTCAATCCATATTCAAAGTAGTCGTGTTCAAATCAAAGTCACGATTTTTCAGATTCATGTGCGTATTGTATAATCATTGCATGCTGAAACACCGTGAGGAAACCAGCATGCCTGAGAGATATTTGATCGACGGCATGTAAAGCCAAGACTGAGGACCTTGGGCGGCATAAAAACTCTGATACCAGCCTAGGTTAGGCACTAACCATACGATAAAGAAGAAGATCGTTTTGGGGCTTATTTCGTAAACCTTTTTGACAACTTTAGACCTGGCCCCTTATTCACAACCATTCGACTCGCTTCCGATTCGGAAAGTCGTATGTCTATCTCGGTCGTTTTCGTAATGCCAGAAGAAGACAGATATACGACTTTCCGAATCGGAAGCGAGTCGAATGGTTGTGAATAAGGGGCCTGGATGAAGTTTAACTTTGATCGAAGGTCTAGCGATGGAGAAGAAGACAGTCACAAGAGGTCTGAAACAGTTTACAGCAGCTATAACGTGTGTCGGCTCATTTCATGCACCTTGATATAAACTTGAGACCTAGCTGGAGTAATGAGTATCATCAAAGGTCTAACGATGGAGACTGAAGGCAGTTGCAAGAGATCCTCAACAGTTTGCAGCAGCTATATCGTCATTGGGCTCACTTAACGCAACTTAATGAGAACTTTAGTAATAGCTGGAGCATTACGGTCGTCGAAGGTCTCATGATGGAGGCTTGGAGACGAAAACATTTGCAAAAGGTTTTCAAGTGTTTACAGCATCTACATCTACGTGTTGTGTTGACCTGCTTGGAGTATGACTAACATCAAATGTCTGACTTTGGAGAAGGAAGGCCGATGCGAGAGGTCCGCAACAGTTTGAAGCAGCTTTAACGTGTCGCGGCTCATGCCATGACACTTGATGAAAAATTTCGACCTAGCTGGAGTATGAAATTGTCGAGTGTCCAAGGATAGAAATGTAAGGCAGTTGATGGAAGAGCCCATAATTGGGAAAACATAAGTACAATATTTTGGCGATTAGTGTAAACCAATGCGAGAAAATAAAATAATTTGTTCCTTACTTGAATCTGTACTTCTGTACATCTGTACGTATATTACAAAGCTGCAGAGTTTGTTTGTTTGGTTGGTTGAACGCGCTAATTTTAGGAACTGTTGGTTCGTCTTACGCAGACGAAGTTGCGCGGGTCAGCTAGTCTTCTATACATATAATAAAATCGTTGAGACCAAAAAATCTGTACATTGAAGATTTAAAAAAAAAACCGATCAGGGTGACTTAAAATAAGTAACTGAGCATATTAAAACCATTTTTTAAATTCGTGTTTATTTGTTTGTTTGTTTGACCGCGCATCACGTCAAAACTGCTGGACGGATTTTGATTAAAACTTCACTAATCTATTTAAATAAACTCAGAATAACATTTAGGCTATAGAAATTATGTTTTTTTTTAAGAAAAAGGGGGTGAAAAGGGGGGGTAAAGCTTGTATGAAAAAAAAATTTTAGTTTGTTCTAGATTCATGAAACTCAGAGTAAATACTCATTATTAAAAATAAAGAAATACCTGTTTCAGCATTTTTTTTAAAAATCATCCAGAGACGTAAAAAAGAGGGTTTTGTGTTTCAAATTAATTAACTTCATACACCTATAGAATTAAATCCATTGAAGTGGAAACCTTTAAAAGTTGCTGTAAATACTTTAAATCTAATACAGGTAGATGTAATTTCTTAATTTTCTTGAAATTTGATTTTTGAAGTGAATACGCCCAAAATAGCCGAACTCAAGAAGATCGGCTTTCCTCGGTATAAGTAGTTGGTAATACAGGGTGGAAACGGTAAACGGGGCAGTAAGGGGAGCTGCAGCTACACAAAAATGGTCTTAGGTAACAATCCGTAATTTTTTCACAAAATGTTTATCCCCATTCACATATTTAATTAAAAATAAAGTACAGTTAGCAAGATAATTGCCATTTTACATAAAACCATTTTTTTGATGACAATCGATCTACTTTCCGACACTAATCAAGAAGTTCTTCCAAACCAACCCAGGTTAGAGTACTCAAAAAGTCAGAAATCACAAAAAAAATACTTTCAGCGGGGTAGTGTAGGGGAAATAGTTAGCCAGAAAATTGCTATTTTACACAAAACATTTTTTTGATGCCAATCATTATTTTTTATTTTACATAAGACATAAAACCGGATACATTAGTTAATAACAGTAGTAACAAATACATTACAAACGAGTACAAATCCTACTATCTACAAATAAAAAATGCTTTGTCCTGAAAGACTGTCTGATGGATCAACGCACAGCCTAAACCGCAGATTGTAGAAACCTGAAACTTGGAGGGTGTATTTTCTGTATAACGTAGGCATACGATAAGAAAGATTTTTGAAATTATACCCCTACGGGGGTGAAAAGGGGGGGCAAAGATTGTATGGGAAAATGTGATTCCTTGGTCCAATCTACTTCAAACTTTGCAAACAACAATATTAACAGAATTGATGGACGCGTTTCATATTGCATTGATATTCATCCCGTAAAATATTAATACCACATTTGAAGGTTTCTAAGCTTTGAAGAGGTTGTGCACTTTAAGACACGGCGTCATAGCGTAGGGACGTAGAGTTTGAAATTTTAAATGGTAAGCAGTTGTAAGAGGTCCGCAACGGTTTACAGCAGCTATATCGTGTTGCGGCTCATTTAATGCACCTTGATGCGAACTGCAGACCTAGCTGAAGTGTGACTGTCATCGAGTGTCTAAGTATGAAGATGTAAAGCTGTCAATAGAAGCCTTTATAGCTGTTTTTGTAAACATGGTAATTTATTCTTATTCAAATAAATACGTTGTTAATCACAAGTATTTGATTTTGAACAAAATTGCCCTTGGGTACGTAAATTGACTTCAATGCATATCTTAGGAGATACACCGTTTTAAATAACTCCGCAGCAAAATAATGATCATGTACCGGGCGCGCATTTTCATTATGCGGAAGGATATTGTGTGTGATGTGCTCTTTGAAAATTGTATTATAGGTGCTTACGACCCACTCTCTGTAACCCTCTCTTTCTCTTATGTGACGCAGACGAAGTTGCGCGGGTCAGCTAGTACGCTATATAATACAAGATAGATGCGCAACTCTGGTTTTCGTTTTTAAAACTGTGTACCTTAACTGTTAGATGGCACTGTTAGTTTCTGGTCAACCAAATAAATACAAAAAGTTATTCTTGACTACGAATTCAAACATGGGAACTATCATTTCCAAGCAAAAATCCACTACTGGAATTCCTTCTACCATGAAATATAAAAATCAGCCTTCTAATAACCCAGAAGACATTTGCAATGCTTTTTCGGACTTTTTTCATTCGGTATATGAACAATCTACGTTAACAGGTGTACCGTCCTCGCATATCGACTGCTCTCCCACCTGCTCGCTTATAAGTGATATTGAATTTTCAATGGCTGATGTACTGAGGGGGCTCGAGTCATTAGACCCTTCAAAGGGACCTGGACCGGATGGTGTGCCAGTTATCTTTATTAAAAAGACTGCCAATAGTCTCTGTAAACCATTGCATACCATTTTTAATTTATCAATTTCAAAGGGGATATTTCCACAAGCTTGGAAACTCGCAAACATAACCCCTGTCTACAAGTCAGGACCTAGCCATGACGTCGAAAACTATCGACCAATTTCTATATTGTCAGCTTTGTCAAAGGTTTTTGAGAGACTAGTACATGATAAAGTTTACCCTTTACTTCACAGCGTTTTACTACCACAGCAACATGGTTTTGTCAAAAGGAGATCAACCGCGACGAACCTGGTGACTTTCGCAGACTATTTGTTTAACAATTTAGATGCTCGCGTTCAAACTGATACCATATATACTGATTTCAAGAAAGCCTTTGACAAGGTTGACCATGAACTGCTTTTGCAGAAAATTGCGTTTAATGGGATACGTGGGGACCTGCTGAGATGGTTTTATTCATATGTTTGCAACAGAACACAGAGGGTTGTAATAAATGATTTCTGCTCTACCACTGTGGAGGTTACTTCTGGAGTACCGCAGGGCTCCATTCTGGGACCTCTCCTATTTATTTTATTCATCAATGACGTCGATAAATGTTTTAAAAATTCAAAATTGCTGCTGTATGCTGACGACATTAAAATATTTAGGTCTATTAAAAGTAACCGTGATTGTTCTCTATTACAGGAAGACTTAGATGCGTTTTCGGCATATTGTACACGCAATAAACTTCAACTTAGTGTATCCAAGTGTCATGTTATTAGTTTTACCAAAAATAAAAACATTTTGTTATATCCCTACACCTTAAAAAACGAAAATCTAAAGAGAGAAACCCTGGTTCGTGATCTTGGAGTCCTGTTGGACGACAAACTTCATTTAGATTCCCATATTAACAAAATTGTTAATAATGCCTTCCGCATGTTCGGTTTTATCATGAGAACAGCTTCAGTATTTACCCGGTCCTCTACCTATTTGTATTTGTATCGGTCGTTGGTTCGCTCCCAGCTAGAGTATGCTGTTTCCGTACGGAATCCCCACTATGGTAAATATTCCGATATGATCGAAAAAGTACAGAGAAAATTTTTAAAGGCCATGCATTTTCGTTGCCATCGTACCTATGCATCCTACAATGACCTTTTGTAGAAGTATAACCTGCAAAGTTTAAAGTCTAGACGAATCATGTTGGAAACAACGTTCTTGTTTGATCTGTGTCACACTTATGACTGTATTGATATTCGCAACAAAATCAGCTACGTAGTACCCAGAACGACAATATGCCGTGGGGTGCGTGCAAGACCTTTATTTGCAGTTAGTTCCTGTCGCACAAACGCGGGCCTGCGAGCACCCCTACGCCGCCTCACCAACCAGTACAATAACATTTTTGTAGACATCGACTTCTTCTTTGCCTCTGCTCAAAAATTTAGAAATCTTATCAACAAAATAATTTTAGATTATAATAGTTAGTTTAATTAGTTAATTTTATAATTTCTCGTTCTCTCTCTCTCTCTCTCTGTCGTTTGACTCATGACTGTCTATGTTTAATTTCACTTTTAACTGTCTTTTTGTGTTAAAATCTTAGAATAGCGCACTGTTAGATATAACTATTAATATGTTGTGGAAAATGTCGTAGGTTATACATTTATAAACCTTGTATATTTAAAACTTAGTTTAAGATTTAATGTATATTTGTTTATTTTCCCGAATAAATAAAATAAAAAATAAAATAAAATAAAATCATTCACAAGGCAACCGCTGTCACCGCTAGGCTGTCTACACTGACAAGTTGTCTAAAATGGTTGTTCTCTTTATGACAGTTGTAAAACAGTCAAACAGTTGAAAAGTTTGTGTACTCAAACATACAGATAGCAGCACTATCTTTGAAAATTTTGTTTGATGCCAATGTATGGAAGTTTCACCCCCCTGTTAACTACTCAATCATGATTTTGGATGAACTAGATTAACCTATGGGGTTTGATAAAGCAATGAAAATAAAATGTCATACCACAACACACATCTTTATTTCTTTCCTCCGCACTAATATCAATAATTTTATTATTACACAACATGTATATAGAAAGATTTTTATACAATAGTGTATAATTAATACCTATTAACTATATTAATCAACAATATAGTAAAAAGAATTACGAATTACTTAAATACTGGCAGTCTATTTTAATGATATGTATCTTTTGCAGTTTGGAACAGCCGTTAACATTACTTAAGATCTACATAATTTAGTAAATTAAATTAAGTGTTCATTTAAACTTTGAAAATATATAATGTGCATCTGATTTTACACGCCATGCGTAGATATAATTTTATTTATGGAGGAATTTAGAAAAAATGCAGATGCACACGTCACATATTTTCATATTATTTAGGTTTGCTGTGAGATTATTTTAAGCACATTGATATACCTGTTGAGAGTTTAGCTCTTTACTGTATGGACAGCGAAATCTCCACATTTAATTGTTCAAATCTCACAGCAAACGAGTAATATTCATTATACTTAACATCTGCTAGTATTTACAATTCATTAAATGCCATTTATAAATCTAAACTCACACTGTCATAAATAAACAGTTTTTAAACAAATCACATTATTATATAAATAATTTATTTAACAATAATTTATTTAACGTTAAGTAAATGGGGAGTCACAGTTTGTGACGCAATCACATGTATGAATTAAGCCCTTTTTACAAACAATTGACAGCAAACGAGATGTTTGCTTTTTCTTCTAATATTACTCGAAACGTTTTTTTAATTGCACAATTATAGAAAAAATGTCTTCGTAATTAAATAGTTAGACGTTAGATTTCACAATGTGTGAATGGACTTGTTCAATTAGAAAATTGTTTGAAACACTAATGTTACACGTGAATTGTACATTCTCGCCGTTCTTGTTCTTTTCTTTGTTGATATCTGCGCAAAAAATTAGAAATCAATTAAAAGTTTCATTCAAAACAAATCAAAGTAGGTACCTAGTAAAGGTTTCTGGAGGTTAGCATTGGTGAGGTTTTAAAAGTTAGGCATTCAGATTACAACAATCTGCAGGTTCTAATGGGGAATATCATACCAATAGGAACCTAATGATCAGGATATTACTAACTTGTCAATTAAAGAAGATATATCAGCGGGGACTGGGGCGAAGCTCCCCGAGAGGCCGTCGCTCCCGTTCGGGCCTCCGCTGTCAAAGATACACATATAGTAGTCGAAGTGATGCTATAAATAATTTAATTTTAATTATTTTAAGTTTGTAGCAAAGCTGGTTTGTTGTAAGCATTATGTTGGGTATTTCTAGCTCGCAAAAATCTACAAAGACGCTCGTCTACCACAATTAAACAATTTTTGGCTATGAAAATTAGTAAAAACTAAATTCCAATAACAAAAAATGGATAAAAAGTAACACAATATATTTTCATAAACGAAACCAAAATTAATAAAATAGTTAGGTCCTCGCAAGTACTGGCTTCATACAAAAACAGCGTTACTTGGAAAACTATCTTCAATGTAGTAACAACCTCTGTCTAACTGAATTCTTGAAAAGTGTAGCAATAATGGAGGTGCATGGATTAGGTGAGCAGTGAGCGGCGAGTGGTGAGGAGTGAGCGGGGGAGGTACCTGAGTTCTACCTGCTGGTCGTGCGCGCGCTGCGCCGCCCGCTGCCATACGCGCTGTTACACGGGGAGGTGCCTGAACCTGTTGGAAGGAGACAAAGAAACAGGAATGATCACACTTTATTTATCAATAGAGAAGGTCGACTAAAGCTCCTTGTAGATGGCATGTCCATTGTCCATAAGTTGGTTCCTAATTAAGCCATGTATTTTGATAATTGAAATAACATTAATTTTCAACCAATGAAGATGTTTGAAACTGGCTAAGCTGGCACTATTCGTTTCACAGTTACTTTCTTCATAATGTGCGAGGTCATTATGTAGGTTATTTTCTAACAATCTTCGTTCGTATTGATTAGATGATCAACAAAAAATAAACAAATATTTAGATTACAATACGTTAATGTTACGGTAAGTTACGGCAATATCAGTCATTACCCTTAGTAGTGGTATTAGCAGCACTGTCGCTGTTATCGTCAGAGTCGGTGTGCGTGTCCCTCCAGTTGTTGGGCGCGACGCCTCCGCCGGCGCTGGCACACGCAGCTCGCATGCGATGCCGCGCCTCCACTGTCGAGCATTTAGACAGACTCGATTCATCTGTCGGTACAACAATCACACGTCGGAACCAAGCGAGGGCTTGGTAAGTTTAAGTATTCTAGTTGCCAATTTGTATGGACGTGTGCCCGGTCGATGGCAATAAGTTAGTCCTATTATATGGGTTTTAACATAACTGCCGAAATGTGGGTGTACTATTATAGGCCACTACTTCATCAATAAAATTATAATCAAATAAAACAAATCTATGATTACTGCGAAGTTGGTTATTCGATTTATGAAATCCTCAAATCGTACTAAATAAATTAAAGCTTTCACATCACTAGAGCCTTTTTGTTATGTCAAGAACGTCAGAAACTTTTACCGCTGAAAATTATGTTTATTCAAAATCAATCAAACCAAAGAATCAAACTTCATTCATTTCAAATTATCAAAATTCAGTATCGTGTTACTCTTACTCTTATTCTTTAGTGCACATAAAAATAATAAAGAAAAATTAACACAAAATTAAAATATATAGGTAGCCTCAGTACAACGGCGCTAAACCCAGAATTGGGTTTTCTTACAGAAAATCTTACTTCTGTTGCGAGATTTGCAGGAGTGGTTAAATTTATGTGCACAAAAAATACTGTGAAAAACTTAAATTAAATTGAAGCAAACACTTACCTAACAATTATGTTTATTAAAAATACAGCGTATAGCGTAATTAGGTACTTATCAGCGATATTAACAGAACTGACCATATCTGTA
The DNA here is from genome assembly GCA_916618015.1 of Xestia c-nigrum. NCBI lineage: Eukaryota > Metazoa > Arthropoda > Insecta > Lepidoptera > Noctuidae > Xestia > Xestia c-nigrum. Next base: position 1,073,009 of record OU745245.1, on the reverse strand, counting down.
ATGATCACAGGCGCGATGTCGGCGCCGGTGTGGAGGCGCCGCGTCGTCCTCCCGCCTGGCGAGCGTGCGGAACTGCAGCGAATGAGCCGCGGACACGCCGAACGTCGCGTATGGACTTATTTCATACAACTCCGCTGAAGATAATAGGTAGGTACTTACTTAATTTATTATATTTTTATTAGACAGTTTTGGATATTATGTATGCTTAACATTTCGAAGATAAGTTCGGGCACGTTACTTTTGAATCTTTAATTATTTCTTTTCTAGTAATTTGTTCTAATGCCCATAAAATTCCAAAGTTTCTAAGTCTGGACAAATGACAAGTCCAGACCAGGAGTTACAAAGCCAAGTAAAAAAGTTGGCTTCATTAGTCCAGTGGTAAAACAAACCATCGCTGTGTACAATCCTGGAAGGGGTAGTATTTTGAGTATTTCCAATAGGGCAAGCACCTGCTATACAAGCAGAGTCACCTCTGTTTCTTTTTGAGAAATACAAACAAACTGATTTTAGTTAAATGTTGTAAAAACCAACCTGAAGAGTCGTCATTCGACTTTTCATTCCCATTAATAGAGGATGATGAGTAGAGCTTCTGTCCTTCTCGAAGCTTCTCCCTCTCTGCTTCATTGCTTTCGCTGAGCTTCCTGTCATCCCTCATGTAGTGGTCGCTTGAGATGCAGAAGAATCTGAAATGTAGATAGATCAAAATAAAATGTTGAAATGATCGCCAATCTGCCTTGTCGGCCTAACTTAAGGTTCAACAGGGACTGTTCGAAAGAGTGGATCACAAAGGGCTAAGAAGGGTCATGGATGGGTTTTAGTCAGTAAATCTGACACTGCTTCCGCTGCTCTTACAGTGGTCATTTGATGACTTCCCAGTCGAACAAAATGGTTGCAAATGCAACAACTGAGCAAGACTTTATGGGTCATGTTTTTTTTATTGGGTTTTTATAACAGGAATTACAGGTGCAGCCCTAGTTATGACTATTTGTGAATTGTGTATTTTACATATCTGCAGATTATGTTACAGAACATTGGAGGAATATTATGTACAAGGTGAATTTATATAATCTGGAATCCTCCTAAAGGAGTTATTGTACATATAATGACAAGTAAAGTTTGGGGATTCAATTGTTTAGCAAATTGACTAGCAGCTTATAAATTGTCTGTGAATATTATTCTAAGTCACAATGAAAGACTGTAATTTTGTTGACATTGCTAATATTACAGAGAAATTGACACAGGGTGTCAATGTCAAATTGCTTCATTATTAATTTCGTTGACTGTATGTACAATGCTTATTTAGGAAAGGAAAGGAAGGAAGGCATCTGAGATTATAGGTAGTTGCTGCTTACTTCTTCTTCCCATGCACTAGGCAGACTATAGCTGCTAGCGTGACGACGATGACGACGCCGCTCGCGACGCACGACACCAGCACGGTGCGGAGCGACGCGGGCCGGGACGCGCCCGACAGAGGGGACGATGGCTTCATTGGCGGGATGCGACCTGCCGATTTATGTATGGAAAAGTTCAAATCACACAGAATCAGTAGGTACTTTTTGCACGTCAAAACTACCTACACACGACAGTTCCTCAATCACATACTAGAGTTAAGCCAGTGACAAGAAGTTGCGGAACGAACCTTAACAACACATCTGTCTGTAGAAGTCTTTTAGGGACAATTTCTTACGTTTTCTTCTGTATTTTGCAGTTTTTCACCTTTGTCTATGCGTAACAAGAATCATCTCACCATCAGTCATCTTTTAAAACTAAGATGTTCAACTTCAAACCGAAACTTATTTTCTTACTTGATAGTAGATATTTCAACGATGATTACCTCCAGCAAGAGTATGTGTGTCAGCTGTCAGCGTGACTCGCTCCAACCCCGCATCACTGAAGGCTTCCACAGCCAGCTCGTACCATGTGGCTGGCGATAGTTCTCCCACTACGTGACTTGCTGAACTCAGTCCATCGCCAACCTATGAAAATTATTCAATTTCAATACGAATGGCAAAAAACGTCCTTTGTGAAGATTTCATTTGTTGTAGATACAACCATACGGTTCTCGTGGTGATTAAAATGTATTGTTATTTGTAGAGCAGTTACCTTGATCCAATGTTCAGATCCAGCTCTTCGGTAGGACACCCTAAAGCCGAGTATGGGGCAGCCACCATCTCTCCACGCGTAGAAGTTTATTTTGATTGCCGTTGAGTTCATGTGCACGTGGTCTTCGGGTTTTGGGGGCTTGGGACCTAAAACAGAGAAATTATCATCATCATTTTCTTAATAATATCATAATATTTTTCTACCAATAAAATTACACTTCATAATTATGTCTTGATTGCACTGATTATAATGAATTATTATGTCAGTATACAGTGTGTGTCTTTGTCGTTGCGGAATCGATTATAGCCTTTAAAACTCACGTCCCCCTCTTGTAGTGGCTGTGAGTACATCACTGGGCGGCCCTATTGATATCCTGTTCCTTGCTTGTATCTTCGCGTTGTATGTGGAACCGCATTTCAGCATGTCCATTGTATACGAGTTCACTTCGGGAGACAGGTCTACCGTGTGCCATTCGCTGTCTGAAGCCTGCTTGTAGTGAAGGAGAAAACCTGGAGGTAAAAAAAGTCAATACTTAGATTCAGTAGATCCTTTCCTTTGTCACCACTCCGATTCAAGCGAAGTGTAATCACATCATCAAGAACTGCACCACCCAATGATAAATTTCAGGTTGCTGTGTAAGTAGTTTCATTTAAAATCGAAATGAAAATGCCTACGGCATTAAGTCTGGCTCTATACTTTGTGCTTGAAGTGTTAAATAAATAAATAAGATGAATCAGCAATGTCGTACTATTCTATTGAATTTATGTAGGTATCGTATGGGTTCAGATTGCCTACCTAATATAGGTTCCGTAGTGTCCCCAGGCAGCTGCCAGTGTAGCTTGATGCTCGAAGTAGTAGTGTATTGTAGAGAGAGCGCAGGCGCAGCGGGCGGCATGATGGCCATCACTACGTACACAATGGTGTCTTCGCCCATTGAGTTGCTGGCCGTGCATGTGAAGTTGCCCGAGGATTGCTCGTTGACTTCTGTGGGTAAAAAATGAGAAAAAGTGAGTCAATAGAATTCTAAAAATCCAAATTGTTAGATAGACGGTATTTATTTGTTTACTTTAATTGGAAGCGAAAACTTTAGAACGTTCAACTTCGCTATTTGCTAATCAGCTATCTAGGTTTATTTATTTTTTATTTATTTATTTATTTATTGGATCTCCAACAGAAACAACACAATTACATTATAGTATAGAGATAATAGGGGAAATACAAGTGTGCGCTTCCAATTATAGGAGACCACATCATTCACTTATAATCTAGGTAGGTACAGTAAATTTGATAAGGTAAACTATCTAAACAAATCAAAATACATTATAAAAAGATATACAAAAGAAACAAGGCGAATTACATAAAAGATGAACTATAATAACAACGAAAGTGAGTAATAACAAAAAATTAAATAAAAGGAAATAGATTTTAAAAATAGTAAATAGTAGTAAAGTTTAGGCACTAAGCGACCTATCAGTGCGTATGTAGACTTAAATATTGTCAAAGTAAGCTACACGAAAAATACTCACATTAAAATTTTCACAATCTACATGTTAAATATAGGCAACTATAGTAGATTATAATGATGTCAATTACAAAAAAGAATTATATAAAAGTATACTGTTAGCACAAGGGGGTGCTCGCTAGCACGCTGTTGATTAGTTTATAAGATCTCTCTCACTCACTCACAGTTTGGTCCAGTTAAGCAAAAACCAACCTCATAGGTTGACCAGCGAGATGTCATAAAGTCCGCAGTCTCTTCCCCACAGGCCGAGTATTTAGTTATAAATTTTTCAAGATTATTTAATCGACATGTACCGCACCTCGTATATGCAGATGTCCGCGGTGCGTGACCTGGTAGTACTGGTGGTGCGTGACGGGCACGCGGGCGTGCTGCCAGCGCGAGCGCGGGGCGGGGGAGCCCACGCACGAGCACGCCAGCAGCGCGCCGCGCCCCGCGCCCACCCACACCCAGCGACCGAACGACGCGATGCGGGCTGGAACTGCAAGTTGATAGATATTAGTTTTGTCACATTTTTTATTTGACTTTCTGGTTGGCCTCTCGATCACGAGCGCAGCTGTTCAGTTTCGTTGTCTATCAAGTTTCATAGGGTAGCGTTTCCCCATTAGGAATTTGGCAGTAGCAGCCCGGAATTTGAATTTTTACCCACATAATCTTGTTATTTCGATATGTTTTTCTATACTATCCGTTCTATTTCCCATTTGAACCACAAATATGGAGGATCTCCTCTTACTTCTGGAGCTAGGTCCTTGTCCCACCACGAGCGTGGACTCTCCTTCGCCAGAGCCGGTAGTAGCTGATACCCAAAACTCGTACAGTTGGTTCTCTATCAGGTTCCGAACTTGGAACATCAGCTCTGTATCGGTCTTCTTGTCAGCTGGCACTGAGAAGCTCGAATGCTTGCCGAGGCTGGAAAAATAATTCGCTTTGTCAGAGATTATTTTACCTAGTGTTTGAATTAGATTGTCGCTAGGGTTTAAATTAGCTTTGGCTTTAATTTCTTGTATAAATGAGTAACATTATCTCAGTGCGTCCTTACCGGCCAGCTTCTCTGTAGTAGACAGTATAATGCGATATCACGCCATTGGGATGTAGAGGGGGTAACCAGCTGACGAGAACCGAGTCACTAGCATACGCTAGAGCTTTGATCTTCTCTGGTGCTGAAGGAACTGCAATAAAAACAAAAATTATCGTTAAATAAATGAATTATTTATTTCATTGGAAATGGCATATCCTTATCAAAGTATAAGGAAAATCATATTTGAGTACTGACCGTCTTCCTCAGTCATGCAGTATACCGGTAGACTTCTTTTGCCATCTCCGGCGTTTGTGAAAGCCAAGACTTGTATTGAATAGTTGGAGTATTTACGTAGAGTGTGCAAGAATGTGTCTGTTGTCGTCACTCGCTTGATTTCGCCTATGTCCACTGAAAATGAGAATATGCATTACTTATTTCTGTGTATCTTTAAACAAATTATTATTTTTATCAGCGCTTTTATGGTATGTGTTATTTCCTTACCGTGATCTGTGGTTAGAGGGGAGTAAATAACTTTGTATCCTTGTATAAGGCCGCCATGTTGGCCGATAGGCGGTGGATTCCATGAAACCTTCATGCTGGAAGACGATAGGGCTGAGCAGGACACTCTTGTTGGTGGAGATTCTGGCACTAGAATTAATAGAAAATAAAATTGTTTATGATCAAAAATATCTAATAAAAAAAAAAATATTTCCTGGTGGAGTTTTAGACTGTCATAACAAGACTTCCAAAGTACCTACTACTGAAATCAGTTATATTTTACCTCCTTCTAACGTGGTAGCAGAGACCGGCGCAGACGCAGGTCCTGCAGCGACGCCATTGAACGCTCTCACGCGCACCTCGTAACGCGTGAACTTGCGCAGAGCTGATAAACTTAGCTCGGTGGCTGACCAACCGTTCACAGTTAGTGTCCTGGAAAATATTCGAAAGACAATTTACTTATTGTGATCTGGACATCTTTCAGTAGGTATACTGATTAGTTTATCAACCGAGTGGTCTATCCTTGGGTGGAGGGATAGAATGATCAGAGAAGGCGGAGTTTTCTTAGCAAATGGTCCACATAACATTTTTTCTATAATCCTATTTGTGATGATGGTATGCATACCAACCAGAGGAGCTCAGGCTAAATAATAACAGCCACTCGGGTCGATCTTTAGGTAAAGCCGTGCTTGCCTAGATTTGTCTGTGGATGGGTGACCACCCATTACATACCGAGTTTCCTCCATGCCTAGGATACACGTCAAGCAGTTGGTCCCGGATGTCATTTGTAGATCTTTGACAGTCGTTAAAGGTAGTCAGTGGCCCAAAGAGTCTGACAACCAGTGTTACCAAGGGATATCGTATCGGTATTACCTAGTACTAACTGGGTTGTGGATAGGGATGTGGATAGGGAAAAGGCTATGTAGATGATGGTAGGTAGGTACATACCTGGTTGAATTCCTCATAGCCGGTGAAGCTGGACTAAGTTCTGCACATGTAACGGAGTAGCCCAGCAGTTCCCCGTGCCACGCGTCCCGCGGCGGCGGGCGCCAGCTCACGTGCAGCTCGCCCGGCCCGCCGGGGGTCACGTGCACGTTAGTAGGGGCTTCAGATGGCGCTGCAAAAGTAATTAAGGCCGAGATTAGAAGACCATTTTTAAGTTTATGACATGACTCAAAAGTTAGATGAAAAAGAAAGATTTGGACGTAAGTGCCTCACAATATAGTGAAGAGAGTATAAAGATAATTCTGTCTTATGTGCTAAAGGTTACTGACTGTCGCTTGTTTTTGTAAGCTGTACACGGATCGTGTGGCATGTTGTCATAAACGGAGCTAACGCTGCCATGTGTTTTCAAAAAAGTTTCACAAATGTTTTGAAACAACTCCCCCTGACAACTTCATTCAAACAAGCGTCATTTAATCTTCGCAAAACTGTAAGTTATTGTTATTCTTACCTTCTTCCTGTGTCTTCACCACGACAGGCTCAGTGTAAGCACTCCTGTCTATCTGATTGATGGCAGCTATTCGGATCATGTACGCGGTGTGTGGCTTCAAACTGCTCAGCAGAGCTTCGTAATGGATGTCACCTTTCTTTGTCAGGCTGAAATATACATTGTGTATACAACCACATAGTGAAGCCGTCAACTAAGCATTATGTACTTACATCAAACTTTACGCAAAAACTATTGCTGGGAAACGACTTTTTGGGGTTAAAAATTATGTTTTGTGGTAGAACTCAATGTACTTGTATTTAAAAGGAAACTTGTCAAAAAGTTGGAACTTCGTTAAGAGGTTTTTTACAGCATTTATAAAATCATATTTTTGTATTTCGTATTTTCTACTTTTATCTCTTGCAGGTCCTTACAGTTACCAGCCGATTAGTTTTTAGATCTTTTGGTAATTTCGCTAATGGATCTACTAGTAAATCTAATCTAAAACTATTGGCCAAAACGTGTTTTTATACTCACGTGACATGAGAGTGCGCGATCCCATGGACGGAGACGTTTAGTGTGACAGCTGCATCCCACTGGTTTACTCTGATGGCTCCCTGAGCCGACAGTGCACAGTATTGTAAGGTGTAACCGACGAGGGGAGAGTTGCCGTCGAAGCCCTGGCTCCAGGATAGACGGACAGCACGGCTCAGAATCTCCGTCACCGATAGTGAGTGAGGGGTGTCGGGTTTTTCTGGGAAGAAAATAAATAGTGAAAAGCAAACCGTAAGTACTTATTCACAGAGTTGACCGTAGAACGACGCTCCGGGGAATTCGTAGCATTCTTTTTTTCTTTTCAATTGTTGTCCTTGTCTTACAAGCGGGTATGAATAATAAAACTCTAAGGCCCGTATTACAGAACATCGCTCAAAACTCAAGCGTTGCTTAAAACTAGTTTCAACCAATCAAATGCCTTGAATCTAGTTTTAAATAATGCTTGAGTATTGGGCGATGTTCTGTAATACGGGCCTAAATTTTCCATGTCATTTTGCTAAGTCACAATATCTAACTCACCTTGGACGGAAAGGTAAATATAATGGTCGCTGTGGCCGTACGCGTTGACGGCTTGACACTTGTAGACGCCGGAGTCCTGCCGGTCTGCCCGGCTGATGTACAGCTGGGATCTTAAACCACTATCAGTCTTTGCTTCCGAGATGCTTAACCTGGCAAATATGCGGAAAAAGTGGTTGGTGCACAAAGTCAAAACAAATTTGTTTATTACGTAGGGAGGGAAAAGTAAGACAATATAAACATCAAACATTATAGTTAGACCTACCTATGTTACAAATTATACGTCTTTATTCAGTATTGTTTACAGGCCTTCTTTGTCATTTATGATGATGTTGGTGAAAGTGTAAGATTCCTTACCTATAAGTATTAAGATCTAAGTGGTTCATGTTGTGTGCCCATGTCACTCTAATGGGGCTGTCTCCGCGCACATCGCAGACTAGTGTCGCAGGTGCGTCTCGGCGTGCTGTCATATTGTGTGATGTCAACTCAAACCTTGCGGGCTCTGCAGAAGAAGACTTTATATGAAGTTCCCGATTTCACAGCAGAGATTATCAAAATTAGTTTGTAGCTGTGGTGGTTGTTAGGTATATTGGGGAATGAACACTTACCGTTGACAGAAACGAATATAGTTTTGGTAAGTGGAGATCCTACTCCGTTCTCTGATTTACACATGTAGTTCCCCTCGTCATAGGGAAGTGCTGACTCTATCCATAGTGTTCCATTTGATAGGAACTGAAATCGACCACCTAGGTTTATGAGAGGGACGTAGTCTGATGATGACCCTGAAACACATCAGACTATATAAGAATAAAAAAAGGATTTGGAATTTAAAATGTCATCTTTAAACCCTGTCCAACCAAGGAGCCATTCTGTAATCAGTCAGATAATTTTTAGATCTATGCTATTGCTTAGACACAATATGGGGCAGTGAAAATTTTATACAAATAGGTATTATTGTCAAAAATACTACCGGCATTTAATATTTGGTGAAAGATGCAAGAATTTTTTGAGTTTTGGTTCTAAGCGATTATAAATAAAGCGTACTTCACCTACCTCTTTGTTTCAGCCAGGTGACTTGTGGGGCTGGTGACCCCATGGTCTGACAATGCAAAGCCAGCTGTTCTCCAGCCAGCACTGATTCGTCTTTGGGTTCCACTACCCATTTTGGAGAGACTGCAGCGTGCAAGTAAGTCAAGTTTCGTTTATTTCTGGGTTCAATACAATATTTCACTTTAGCTAGGGCACTTGAATGTGATTAATTATACTACTTAAGGCGACTTACTATGTAAAACATTGTTGCCTTAATGAGTTCTTTACATACATTATATTTTTACCTTTCCCGTCAGCTGCAAAACATTGCTATGAATATAAAGAGCTACTTAAGTTATTAAAGCTAAGAACTTTAGCGTCGCTTCTTAAAGTATACGACCGTCAGTGCATTTTTACGCTTTTTGTTGGTTAATTTTTGAACAAGCGGTGCACTCGGTGTGGTACAAGAAAAATCAATTATCTTATTTGGTTAGGAGGTGATCCGTTAACGATTAAACAATCGTTAACGGATCACGTCCTCAATTAGTATATAGGGTGACTGGTAATTAGTGTACGATACTTAAACACGTGTTTGTTCTCATGGTAACAAACAATTTTTAACTATGGGACCAAACGTGAAATGGTGAATGGTGGTGGTGTTACCCAGTATTAACTGGGTTGTGGAGGTCAGACAGGCAGTGGCTCCATGTACGTATTCAGCTGCATCTGATTAGACTGAAAACTGACCCCAAATAGTTGGGAAAAGGCTAGGTAGATGATGATGATGATGACCAAACGTGAAATCGCGAAAAAAAATCAGTTGTTCAGTATATTTATGTTTGCCTAATGTACTGAACAGCTGATTATGTGCGCTATTTCTGATTTTGAGCGACCTTTGTTTGATTGATTTACTTAGTTTTTTGTCACCGACTTCTGCAGCTAAAGTTGTTTTTTGGAGTCGGTTTTATTTTTTGCAAAAAAAGTTTTTATTTTTCACTTTTTTTGTGGTTTACTTGTGCTTACCCCTTCACAGCGTAGCGGTACGATGTTATGTTATGAACTGGTGTAAACAATAGATAAACATGAGATTTCAGCAATCCCAGTTCATTTGCTATCATTTATTGAGGAGTTCCGTTGCCTATCTCCGAAGTTCTTCATCAGATCGTCATAAAATTGAAATGGGACTACTTTAAGAAAGTACTCTTTCAAAAACTACCCAAATCACATCAAGTGTGCCTATAAAATTTGAAGAGTTCTCTCGATTTCTCCAGGATCCCATCATCAGATCCCAACTTGATGATTATGGGACCACCTGGAAAGTACTTATACCCTTTCAAACAAAAAAATAATAATCAAATCGCTCCAGCCAACTTCGAGTAATCGGGGAACATAGATAAAAAAAAATGTTCCGACGAATTGAGAACCGCCTTCTTTTTGAAGTCGGTTAAAAACAGCGGTTTTAAACACATTTTTATAGGGGAACATGTCCCTTAAACAGCTGCGTTTAGATAACCAGACCGTTATCGGTGAACATGGACCTAGGTCTCGTAATCACGTGTTTAAGTATCGTCCACTAAGGTCCATTTTCACCAAAAACATGACGGACGATTAACTAAAAATAGCTGTTTAAAACACATTTTTGTATGGGAACATGTCAAAGTGACAGCTGTTTTAGATAATCAGACTGTTATCTTGTCGGTGAACATGGACCTAAGGTCCATGTTCACCAAAAACATGACGGACGATTAACTAAAAATAGCTGTTTAAAACACATTTTTGTATGGGAACATGTCAAAGTGACAGCTGTTTTAGATAATCAGACTGTTATCTTGTCAAAAACATGACGGACGATTAACTAAAAATAGCTGTTTAAAACACATTTTTGTATGGGAACATGTCAAAGTGACAGCTGTTTTAGATAATCAGACTGTTATCTTGTCAAAAACATGACGGACGATTAACTAAAAATAGCTGTCTAAAACACATTTTTGTATGGGAACATGTCACATTGACAGCTGTTTTAGATAATCAGACTGTTATCTTCTCGGTGAACATGGACCTAAGTATACTTACCAGTCACCCTATATATTAGTTTTGAAAATTATGTATGCCCAATCATTAATGTGAACTTTGAAAATATTGAAGACAGAGTTAGTCAAGCATACTTATTCCAAACAATTAAGTATCAGTTTCTTTGTCCTTATTATTTCAGATCAGTGAGTTCCAAAACAAAATTCTTATAAATAAAATTTACCATTTTCGTAAGCCATCTGAAATCCAACGCTGTGCAAAAGAAAACAAAAATGTTCAAGAATTTATACATTTATAATACTTATGAAAAACATTTGCTGTGAGAATAAATGTGCGCTGTGAATTAATTAAGTGCTTATAAAAGTGAATACATTACATTTTCGATGGCATTTATTCAAACTGCGTGCTATAATCATTACTTTTGACCGGAGATATGAAAATCAACGTAAGTACTTACACTCAAGTAAGTCGCATCACTCACTGTAACATCGCACGTATTCCGTACAATATGAAAACATACTCAGTCAGACTCCCTAATGTTGAAATATTGAGTCATTTCTTCGTTACTTAACAAAAAATGCAGTAGTTCTTTTCAAAAATGCAATACCTTCGCAATCGAAATCTATGGGACAGATGTTTTTTATCACCGATAGTGCAATATGAATAAAGCCATCTTTTTACACTTTTGGGAACAAGGTAACATTGTGGTAATGTGATCCTGCAAAGAAACCAGCATACGGTATACGATACAGTTAAAATAATGACAGCTCTGTGCTCTGTGCAAGCGTGATTAGGCTCTTTGAAGTGGGAGCGTGGTTTTGGGTAGAGTGTCTGTTCGCTACGTCAACATGGCTTTGGGAACGTGCCGTCATGTTCTAGTTGTGTTGTTTATGGTTAGAATCCGTTTTAAATGCCGACGGAATGCCTGGATTCTAACCTGAATCATTTTATTACAAGTTCCTCTATGAAAAACTTCCAATTGAAAACTTGGACGAACTCCATATTCATCAAGTCCTTGTAGCAAAAAAAAAAAAACTAAAGACGGAAGAGACGCTTTTTTGCCAAAACACTTTGAAAAGTTGTGATTTTATAAATAAGGAAATGTCGACTGACCCATTTGAAACACATTTTATTCGGCTGGCAATTTCTACAAGATATCCTAGGTCACGTAACGTAAATAACATAGTGGCTGTACCATGATTCTTGGCTAAATATTTGGCATTATACTATTAATCATCCATTCCCACGCTCCCACATCACTCGGACATCATGACAGTGCTCGGTGCTCTTGTGCATATTGACATGGCGGTTACCTTTCACCACCAGTTCGGCGGTATAGTTAACCTTGGCCGCAGTATTGGAGGCCACGCAAGTGTACAACCCGCTGTGGCGGGCCGACACCTCTTTGAATACGAGGTTGCTGAAAAAATCAGCGCCCCGTTCTTCCACCTATACAACCAGGCCGGGTTTTGAAGATATGCTTATGTGGGTAGTACAATATTGAACAGATAGACTTGGAGAGGCTTAATTCTTGAATGAGGTCTAAATATAAACGTATTATTTTTGAGGAAATAATACTATTTCGTGATTTACCATTTTGACACGTCTCTGGAAAATGTTTTGTCTAAGTTACATCAGCCAGCAATTGGAAGCGAAAAAAGAAGAGAATTGTTTCAAGAATCAAACCCTAAATCCAAATAAACTAAAGCAGTTCCATATCATTGAACTGACCTGTAAACTAGAAGGGATAGGTGCGTTGTCCTTGAGCCAGGTGAAGTGGACAGGCATGTCACCTGATGTCACGCTACAGCTGACCTGTGCACGCTTTCCTTCTTGCAAGTTAGCAGAGAAAGAGAACGGCTCTATTTCTGGGGGATCTGAAAATAACGTTTAATTTCAATAGTTCCTATTCTACTTATCGTTTCGACGAAGCATCTAGTTTACTGTTTGTGTCTAGTAAGTGGCCATTGTATAATTTGGTCAGTTGTATCAGGTATAAGTTTGCAAAAATATTTCGAACTCGATTTATGTATACTAGAAATAATCATCAAATAGAGTACTTATAAATTATTTTCAAACTACTTGGTGGACAATTTGCTAGCAATAATATGTGAACTAAATATTCAAGATAAAATTACTCACTGCTAACAACAAGTTGCAGTTCTCTCCTGGCTATCTCCCCATGCGGGCCCATGACTGCACAAGTATAAGCGCCCGCATACGAAGGTTCTACTCGAGACACTTTTAGGGCACCATCAATGCTACTGTCCCATTCAACTGGGTTGCCGTCTCGCTCCCACTTCACTGAACTGAAAGAGACGGCATGATTAGAAAAGCCTTATTTTATGAAGTAAAATATGATTTAGTAATTTGTAGTTATCTCACGTGATTGGATAGCCAGAATATGGACAATAGAGAATCAGCTCTCGACCTGCCACAGCTCTGATTGGTCCAATAGACCTCACATAAGGCGGACCTGAAGCAAAAAACATAAAATTTACTTTATTTTTCCCCTTTGCAACGACTGTTCAAACGCTTTTGTTGACTTCACTACGCAAACTACGCAAACTACGCTGTTGTAGCAGTCTGCTACGCCGTAGCAATCTGCTACGACGTAGCCCCGTAGCAATCTGCTAAGACGTAGCCCCGTAGCTCGTGTAGTGCGAACGTTCGTCAACATCTAGCTGTCCTTTTGTCATGTTACTTGGGGTCGGCGCAGTACGTTTTTTTCCTTCCCTGTCAACGGTTACGCTATCATTTTTTAGTTAAAAAAAATGTAGACGACTCGAATTTAAACATGAAACAAATCAATAGAGACCTACCATAAATGTTGAGCCTGGAGGTATGTGATACTTCTCCCAGTGAGTTAGCTGCCTTGCAGGTGTACAGGCCTCCGTCTTCCGACCTCACGGCTGAGATGTTCAGGTAGCTCACCACGTCATTGGTTTTAGTCGCAAACTGTTCCACGCTGTATCTGCCAGACAGAATTATGTTAAAAATGGGACCGATTAGCTTGCTGCGGGTAAGAAGGTAAGTTTGGATTTCCATGTATGACACGTTTATACCACTGACTATAAACGTGCATACATGGCAATCGCAACGAATTGTGTTACAACGTAGTATGGTACCAAATAAAACGAATTATGAAAAGGAAAAAAGTTAAAGTAAGAGACTTGCTGAAGGTAATCAATCAATCAATCAATTGCTGTTGTGACGAGGCTCTAACTTCTCGACCCTCAAGGTCCAGCTGGTACTCTACGACCTCCTAAACCTTCGTGGAGTGATGCAATCGGGACACATAAAGCAACGTCGTTGGTATAGCTGGACGCAGCGGCATATATGGTCCTGACAGTCCAGTACCGCATTGACTGCGACAAGTAGGGTTCTTCTTCTTCTGAACTATGGTGAAACCGTCCTCATCACACTTCAGCTTTGCTGGACAAAGCTGTGCGCTGTGCGCTTTGCGCACTTCAACTCAAACACTTAAGAGCGCAAAAAGTTACACAATGGTATGGTAGGTATAGATACGCATCAACATTTAGCATTCATAAACAGCAGGAGACATGATTACACACCTGTGTCCTCTAGCCATGGTATTAAGCGGTTGCCCATCGAGCATCCAGGTGAAGTGGGGTGGTGGAGAACCGGCTGCGGAACACTTGAGAGTCACCACCTGTCCAGGTCTTAGGACCTGTTCTATAAACGTGTACTGGAGCTCTGGCGCTGTATCTGGGTGGAAAATAGAAGCACTGCTCATAAAAGTTTATTTCAGTTAGAAAAGGAGACCTAAGTAATCGTAGCAACTGTCTTTCTATAGTTTCTAAAATTGAGGTTTATTTTAAATCGTCATTCATGCAAAAACTTCAAATGATTTAGTTTCTAAAATTGAGTCAATTAAAAATCGTCGTTCATGCAGATACCTCAAATAATTGGATGATTGCCTTCTAAGGCATTAAGTATTTTAATTGTGCATATAGTTTTAATAATTAAATAAATTCTAGTTGGATACAAATATCTTTCGAAAAGGGACAATGTTGTAGACCTTACACATACACAGCATACGAATCCAATACTCGAACTCACCTCCCAACCTCAACTCCGCGCTAGCCTGTGCCGAGTCCCTCTCGTTCCTAGCCATGCACTGGTACACGCCCTTATCAGCCCTGTGCACTGACGCGATGATCAGCTGTTCTCCATTGTTCTGCACACGAACCCTGCCTCCCGCCACCCCTGCTCCGAGGGGCACGCCGTTGTGCAGCCACTCTAGTCGTGGGGCAGGCCAGCCTCCCCATGTGCAATTGATGATGGCTGTACCACCGCTGTTTACCACCTGAGGGAGAAGTTTTCATGGTTTAGGATTTTGTATTGTTGCTAGATAGATATTAGCTGTAGCTAGATAATCCTTAGTATCATTTTTAAATACCTCGTTTTCCACTCTGGTCAACTAAACCGATCAATTGAAACGGATCAAGTATTTTTTGTTCCCAACTAATCAACCATTTATTTTCCTTGTTTGCTCCTATCTAAACAACTTCTTCGAGTGATACAAAAGTTTAACCTTTTCTATGAGTATTATTCTTAAGTACTGTCCACTTGTGAATGATCGATATAATGTTATTGTTATTTACGTATAAAAACGAAATGTACTGTTAATTCTACTATGACCCCTGTACACTACTTAATGTATTTGTCACCGTAAAATTGTCAAACACGTTAGATCGTAATCTCTCTAGCGAGGTTGTAAACTCTCGAAATATTGTCAACTGAACATACAGAAGTATCTCTGCCCCCATAATCGGGACTTGGGGCACCCCCCCGTTAGGTTAGTTAGGTTCCTTTAAACCCTGCACTCGAAAATAGGGGCCTCGCGTAACGCACTCGAAAATAGGGGCCTCGCGTAACGGGGCTCCGTCGACTACGATTTTTAGGGGAATATAAAGTGTTTTAAGGTTAGGTTATATTAATCGGTATTTCTCAGGAATGGTACATTATCTTTTCATGAGAGTGGTACCATTGGGCACACTCCCTCCACACCGCGTGAGTTGACGAAAAATAATGCGTTTTATTGTAAGCAATATGTTCGTTTGACATTATTTCGAGAGTTTACAATCTCTCTAGTTATTTTACAATCTAACGTTTTTGACAATTTGACGGTGACATATCCATCAGCATTTGTTTTAAATGCGTTACATTGAGCGCCACAGTGAACCGTATTGTTTCTCACTGAATAAAACTCGTCTCCCGGCAGGATTACTTTATGTTTCTTAGTCTGATGCACCTAAAGAATGCTTGGGACCGTTTACGTCCTGTATATTGAATATTTTTAGCTGTAAGGAATCAATTTCCTTTTTTCGACTTATGAAATTGAACAAGCAACATTCTCGTCTTTTTTCCTCACCCTGCGAACCTAAATCAAACGAATAAGTACGCTGGCGTTCATAACGGAAGAGGAGGTTTATTTGCTAATAAACGACACTATTTGCTTTTACGACGGCCCGTTTAATTAAACCGAATATATACGCTCACGAATATCAATAATTTTGTTACATACGACGATCTACAAATAAGGATGACACCCTGAATAAAAAGAAAAAAATGTTTTGATGTTTACTGGCAGAGAAATCCACGTTGTGGCAAAAAAACCGCTTACTGTAATATTGTTTATTGATGTAATATATCCTTGTCAATGAATTGTAGGAACATTATTAAGTTAGGGTATATTCCCGCAGTGAAGTGAGACCACTTTTTATCAATCTTCACATGAGTATATTTTATTAAACTTTATGACCAACATATCAGTTAGATCCCCGCCAACCAGAACATTACTCTACTAAATATGACAAAGATAAAGTACCCTTTTACCTATATTTATGCTATAATAAATCAAGGAGTTTGTCGGTATATTTTGTCCTTATGAAATTTTTGTGGATATTTTTTGGTTATTTTGTCATAGATCTCACAATCTTAGCCCGGGGCATTATACCATTTTGGGGCACTAACTAAATACTTTTACATCAAATGAAATCCTACTTTCCATGTTGCTAGTGCCTTCACTTCAGCAACTACTTACCTACAAGTTGTTATAGAAACACAAAAAAAAATCTCAACTCTTTAGGAATAGTAGGGCAGTAATTTTTAAATCCGAGAGTTATTTCAATTTGCACCGAATGGGTACTAACGGAAGCATGAAGAGAAAATAAATACAAATAAAGTTCAAACAAATCTCGAACACAGCGCTAGAAAACCGTAATATTTTTATCTCCCATGAGTCAACCCTATCTATAATTGCGCGCGTAATGTTTGCGGCCCGGTATCGGGACGCATTTATTTTATTTTACGTCGCAAATATCCTGCCAGCAATAACTTTGCGCGTAGCTACAATGAAATGTTCCAAATATCCGGTTTTTTCCAACAATCCGGTGATTGCTGTTTATTTTGCTGATAAAATACCACATTGACTCCCGAATTGATTAAATTGCAATACTTGATTAATTATAAGTTAATATTTTGTATTGTTTTGTTTATTTGGACAGTGTTCAATAATTAGTAATTAATTAAATTATTACTATCATTCGGCAATATGATCTGGAACTAACATTCAGTGTGTATCTATACTAATATTATAAAGTAGAAGAGTTTGTTTGTCTGGTTGAACGCGCTAATCTCAGGAACTACTGGCTCGAATACAAAAAATCTTTTTGCGTTGGATAGTCCGTTTATCGAGGATGGCTATAGGCTATACATATAACATCACGCTATGACCAATAGGAGCGGAGCAGCAATAAGAAATGTTACAAGCGGGAAAAAAAATGTCCGTTGAGCAGGCGATGCGTTGCGATATCAAAACTTCACGCGAACGAAGTCGCGGGCAGAAGCTAGTCGTTAATATTTGTTAAAACCGGGTCAAGTAGTTAGTACCTAATTTATTAAAAAAAATACAGAATATTTTTTTCTGTCACAGAATTAAGTAATTTTGACAGAAACGCAAAGTGAAGAATAAGCAATGGAACAAAACAAATGTTTTATTAGCTTACGACATTGAGGTCTAATTGAAAATATTAATAAACGAAAACATTGAATTAATACTCGCAAGCAAATAACAGTCTTTAAACTTAGCATAACAGAACACAAACAAATCTAATAGCCAATAACATCGTATTATAACAGAAATGTTAGTAAAATCAATAGGAACACCAGTGCTCGGCATAATGACAGCGATCGAGCCGATACGGACTGCAATCATCGGCTATTTCGCGTATTCCACTGAGCATTTCGTAGAATTACGAGAACGTTTACTGATTGTACACCGATTTTCCACTTTGATTGCACTTTATGTGCCAAGTAAGTTATCATTGTAACGGATATGACCTGCTTTTGAAATGTTATTTGTGATTCATATTGCACTTTGTAGCAAAAAAGCTTTACTCTGAATTTGTTAGATACGGAAACCTAAATGAAGTTAAATCTAAAGTCAGAGCCTAGTAATTAAAGTATGTAGGTGCCGAAGTAGAAGGTAGGTAGCTAAATACACTCTTACAGTAAAAAAACTACCTACCACACATTTACTACCATTTACATTCTACGGAATACCCACTAAACTCCAACATACGTAGTTAAAAACACGAAACTCCCCCAAAGAAGCGCTCGTTCTGACCTAAGATTTTATCTTGAACCAGGCATAAAGCCACAAACGACCGCTATGCGCTACATTTTAGCCAAAATACTCTACATCCAAACAAAATTGTCGAGAGGCAAGTTTATAGCGCCAGCAGCAAAAACGAGCATAATAAAAAATAACGTCTCTACTAGAACATTCTTAAGATTTTCTTCCACAAATGGAGGTGAGAATCTTGGGACAGTTGAAACAATCTGATTTGCAATTCGAGAACCTTAAAAGGGTTTGTGGTAACAAGTCCCCGACCACAGAACGTTGGCCTCATCCGGCCAATCTGAATCAATTGGGGAAGGTAGCGCTTAAGCCGATGTTACAACTGCGCCGGTCACCTTGTTAGCATGGTTTTGGTAGCAAAGAGTAACAATCATAGTTAGTGTTCTATTTTTGGGCCATGCGGAATAGTGAAGCAGACAAACTGTGCCCCAACTAGTGCAGTGAAGTGACCTCTACTATTTTTAGTTAAAGCGTATTTATATTTCAGTACAGTAATACAGCAATCCTATACTAATAAAATACACTGTGATAATGAGGTCAGGTAATCAGTTGCCATGGTTAGGTTAGTTTCTAATTTTAGGATCAATTTCATGTAGGTTTGTAGCTTTTCAGCTGAGAGTGTAAGCGCCGTCGGCATCCCTAAAACAATTTGTACCTTTACATAGGATAATTAATTCTGAGTTATGTTTAAGACAAAGATAATACAATTTATGGAAACACTATATCGTATTATCTGTTTGTTTACTACATACCAACCAAAATATCTGAAATGAAAAAATCACGTAAAAAAATAAACGAAAAATGGACTTTATAGTCGTTAACTTAAATTCCGTTTTGAGAATTTTAAATGTTTAACGTGATTCATATTATGTTCTGCTAAAGCTTCCATTTTAGACCCCCTGTTCTATTTCGTTTGCTAAATAAAATCTAAATCCGCATTCCGAAATTAAAAACACTGGTGTCACAATTTCCGAATCTCCATCAATATTCAGCTTCCACTCTGCCTTTACACGAATTTTCTGATCCTCGTGTTATTTTCTCATCGGCAACATGCCGTGACAAATAAAAAAGCCAGTCACACGTTATTCGCGTCACGGATCACAGCTCCACTTTCCAAAAAGGCAAACAAGTGTTCCGCAAAAACACGAAAATTCAA
Organism: Xestia c-nigrum; assembly: GCA_916618015.1. NCBI lineage: Eukaryota > Metazoa > Arthropoda > Insecta > Lepidoptera > Noctuidae > Xestia > Xestia c-nigrum. Next base: position 1,053,486 of record OU745245.1, on the reverse strand, counting down.
GGCTTTAAAAAATCGGATTTCGTGTAGAAATAGCCTTAATATTTAATTGGATAAGCGAGGTTAATCTTGGGAGGCAGTTTAGGTCCGCACTTCGAACTACAATATTTACAAAGGTCTGCAAATAGTGGAGCTGTTGAAGAAAGAAGTTGGTTTTATTGAATTATACTGGAGGCGTAACGATGTTACAACGATTCGGGATTAGATGGCGGTGGTCAATTGGATTGTATCTAAGGTCTACAGGCACGCTACTATCAGCTCAGCTCTCCAAACGGAACATTCAATTACATCGTGCTATCTTCAAGAATCATATACCTATCTTATGTTCGATGATCTGTGTGTCTTGCGAAGCAATATTTTTGTTTAAAGTAGCTTTTAATTTACCTTGTAGACCACAAAGTTATTTAATATTCTTTCGTTCATTTTCCTTTAACGATGCAAGAGACTGCAATTTAATCATGTAGAAACCTTTCCAGTTGAGCTAAGGCACAAATTAAGGTGTCTTAAATGCTACCTACAGGTACCCTCATGCAGATGTTGAGTGCAATTCAGAGGAGAACAAAGTGGATTGCATAATTTGCTTTTGAGAACATTCGGTACTTTAGGGAAAATATTCTTGGCAAAATTACGGTCCTGTGCATAAACATAAGTAAAGAAACGTTTTTAATTTCTTCTTGTCAGGTTCGTAACACTGTTACTCGATTATATTTTTAGGAGTTTAATTAAGATTAATGCGTCTAATTTGGCTCAGGTTGTTTCATTTATAAACTGTCACAGGGTTCGGCTTAATGTCCGAGTTATCTCATCATTTTTCTTCATTATGAAAAGGCGTGGTGTTGACACTGCAATTTATATTGACGACGTTTTTTATTTTACTAAATATACCTGGGTATATACAGAATCTTCACGAAGCTGTCAGCCAAGCTTTCTGTACATCAAACTAAGTACCTCTTCGAAAAAAAATATTGGTGGGTAACTTTTTTTGTTAGGGTGAAATATCACGTTTCACGGTAGAAACATTGTGCTGATAGATGCATTGAATGGGCATTGCATTGCATTGGGTCGTGGAGGTATTTACAGTAAAGGTATAACATAAAAAAAACACATGTGATTTTTTTTTTACTTTGACACCTAATATTTCCATAACTAGAAGGATCTTAGCTACGGGCTATACCAAAACATGACGGAGAGAACAAATGTCTTTCAGCTTCGTTAAGGATACTTTTACACGCATTGTATGATTTCACTAACTATTAATATACTGGTATCCCAAAATATGCTACTTGACCCACAACCCATACTTGACATCAAAACCGAAATTGCTTTATACCACAACACCTATCAGTCGTAGTTATGAACCCGTTTTAAAATATCTTTTACTGTCATTACAATGAAAAGTATGAGTCTCTACGTATCGAGTTTATTAGTGATATTTTAGCTTCGTTATGGCGAATGGAAGTTCAAACGTTGAGAAAATAAAACGCAGCCAATTAGATTATTCGAAATAGAAGCACGTCAAAAAAGAGCAAATTTATTTTCCGGGCAAGAATTATTATTGGGAAAAAATCAAGTCGATGGAAAAGGGTTCGTGAGAGAATTTGTTTTCGTATTTTTTTAAACGAGTTTTTAGTTTCAGATTTTAGACAGGTTGTGTAGATTTAGATTCTCATTAGTGAAGTCTTTTGATTTCCGTGTAGTCAATTTGTTGCTTCGATTCACCGAGTAATTGTGTTTCAACCTATCCAAGGCTTTATCAAAGCCACCACTGACCTGCGTATGTGGTTGTGCATGTGCAGTGAGATGCGCCCTCACTGCCAAGTGTAGCCTCAGCGTCAGATGTCCATGAGCGTTGGCAGCGCGGCACGCCCATCGGCCACCATCGGCTATCTCCGCGCGTCGGATGCCGAGGGCGTCGTGTGTTCTGCTGTAGCGACCTCCGCCTTCTCCGTCGCGTATCTCGCGGAGAACACCCCCACCGGTTTCGCGGTACCATCTAGAAAGAAGACAGAAGTTAGGAACTCGTTCAGCAACGGCGCAGAAGCTAGTAGAGCTCAAAGAGGAGACGATAGGTGATTGCTGGTTCCCGTGGATTCCCGCCATTTGTAATGGCCTGTTTTTTGAGTTACATTTGTTGAGTTTATAGTAAATTATGCAGGCACATTTTAGCTTCGTCGTGAAGCTGCAGCAGTGAAATTGACAATTAAAAAAATTGTCTCTATTATCATTATTCCTAAATCATTGATTGAGTGGCACCCACATATTTCCTTTAAAGAAGGAAGTCCATAATAATAAAAGTATGAATGTATGTTATTGCGAGTAATAATAGTAATGGAGCTTTATGATTCCATCTCGACAGCGTTTATGGCTCGTCTACCCTAGTGAGGGCACCCGTACCATTTATGTACAGTCAGTTTCCTATTGAAGAATTTGACGACATCAGGCTTCCTATTCACAACGCTTCGATTCGATTTCGATTCGGGAAGTCATAAGTATGTCTTATCTCGCTCGGTTTCGTTATGACAAAAAAAGGGATAGACATACGCCTTGTCGAATCGAAATTAATTCCGAGCGTTTGTGAATACGGGGGCAGGAATGTGGTCCATTCCAGATGTCCTCAATATGAAATGAGGAACTTTACGAGGGAGACGTTTTTAACGTCGTCCATGCGAATTGTTTCACATACTCAAATGCAAGTTGGTAATATAATCGTAAGGACGAAAATAAGTGGGGCCCGCAAGGGCCGAAGCCTGCCGGGGTTGCGGGCCTGTTCGAAAGAGATACCGCGGCCCCGGAACGTAAAAGGCGAGGAAGGAACATGGATGGTTTTTAGTCAGTAAGAGTCTGACACTCCCTCCCGCTCCGCCCAGAGTGGGGGGGGGTCATTTGATGATTTCCCATCCTTAAAAAAAAAAAAAAAAGGACGAAAATAAGTAGAACACTCAATGAAATATTTCTTTTTAATCAAAGTCTCAAGAATAACTCAATAAAAAAAAAAAACATCTCTCAGAAAAGTCCCTACGTAACAATTATTGGACACGATTGTACACAGGTATTTCTAAAAGTTCGTAATAATCACATTAAATCTCCGCCTACCCTCTCAATCAGAGCGAAGTGTCGAGCAGTCGAGCCTCTCATTGGACCCCATCCCCGCACAAAGCGTCCGCATGAATGGCCCACATCCTTCTTAACAGACTTTTTTATACGGAGAGTGCTCACATCACTTCCGGTCTCCGGAAGTCCTCATTAAATTTATATAGCTAACGCTTGGTAGCGTTCGGAAAGGTACTCTAATTTGGCGCACAATAAAGTAAAGGTGATTGTGGAAATCTTGTTCGAGCTTTCTTGATAAACGAAGTTTTTCTTTTCTTTTTATCGATGATGGCGCGTTTAGTAAGTTATTAATTCAATTTAGTTTATGTTGTTTCCCTCACAAAAATGATTTGCTAACTCGTCTAGTAACAAATATTGTTTTAAATATTTGTATAATATTCATTTGTTTTAATTAGAAGCTGTATCAATATGTAGGTACAAAGTACGGATAGCGTAGGCGGATGTCAACATCTATTAACTTCAATCGAATTCCTCATTAGTAAAACATAAAATCAAGCTTCAAGACGACAATACAAAACACGGGTTCCATTCAATCCTCTTCTCCAGTAGTGTTGGGTACACATCTAAGACTGCACTAACTCAAAAGGAACGTTACCCGCACCACCTCAAACTACTTTTTTCCCCACAAACTAGAAAGTCCCTCGTTAATGCGTTATTTTTCTCATAGACCGTTGCTAAGCAACGGCACGTCTGCCGGTCATTACTACGAAGAAAGAGAAACTGGGAATATTTTCTACAAGGATTTAGGATGAGCTTTGGTCTCGTGTTGTTTCTAGAACTGTGCTTAGGAGAATGGGATAAAGTTACACTTACAAAGTAGGTTTTGATTTTAAAGTGTTACTTACTAAGTCCCTTAATTAAGCTTATTGCTTAAGTTAGAATTTTCCCGTACTAGACGAGTAGATGTTAAAAAGTCGGTCCACGTGTTAAAAACTTGAAGCACAGCTACCTAGATCGAAGTTAGAAAATACCTATAGTACCGGACGCAAACAAAGCAATATCGCCAGTTTAAAATATACGATAGAAACTGTGTAGTAAAGTTGTGAAGTTCGCTTTGTAAAACGACCAGGCTATTTTGTTACCTTCAGTGCCTGATCACTGTACAACTAAACTTTGATCAAAGAAACTCCCTTCAATGAGAATAACATTTTGTTTGGAAAGTTACTTCAGCGTGATTAAATAATGTGATCTTAAAAGGAATTCTGAAGTAATTTTTATATGTTTTAGAGAATTATGAAACAAAGGAAGCGGGAATATTTGGGGCGCTTTTGTAAGCGTGGGGTTCAAAGCGTTTTATTTTAGCTCATTTTGAATATACGAGGAGTTTGACAAAAATAGCGAAAACAATTGGGACGCTTTACCTGTGTTACTTTTATTCCAAATAAATTAATTCCTATAGTGAAGTTAGAGCAAATGGTTGATTAATAAAGTTTAGAATCTTTAAACTTGACTTCTATGTGTAGGTGTAGCCTTCAGCCAATCTATCGGTATCCACTACAATCTACATTAACCAATCTTGATTACTCCACGACCTGGACAGAAGCAATTTCCAGCTATGACATAGGTAGACCTCTAGTCACGTACGTTAACTTACGCCACAACTTACGCAGTAGTAACCGATACTCGTAGGTATAATGTAGCAACCATCGAGGGTAAAGATAAACACGTATCGCTTACCTCTGTGTCTGACGTTCAATTAAATAACTTTAGGTAGGTACTTACTTACAGACAAACAACTACTTCAAACAATGGTGGGAGTGTGCTGAGTAGTCTATTTATTCCATCAAAATACCTTCTTAGTCTTGTTGTTTTTTTTTCAGGAAACGTTCGTTTGAATTACTAAACTAAGAGGCCTTGGCAACAATATTAATTGAAACCATGTTGAGACATTTTCCGTTAATTTTATTTGACATTCCATTAAAACAGACCATCTCAAAGTAACTCTACCTGAGACGGGAAAACATTATAACTAAGAAAAAAATTAATAAATAAAATACCACTGCTGCTTTCATAAAAGCTACATTAAAAGCAAATTGAACAGAAACGCCGTCCGTAATGAGTTACTTCCAGAGCATTTTCTGGAACCAAATAAATTTCTTATTAAGAATAACCCGTCGCTGCGACTTTCTTTTTGTCGTTGTCGCAATAGCCGGGTCTCTGCGACCCACGTAATTAGGTTTGGGAGGTCATCGCGGCGAGGTGACAAGTTGACCATGCGTTACATAGAGGACGTACATGTTTTTTGTTATGGTTAATAGGTAGGTTTGTTACAGCAACTAAGCAATCAATTAGGCACTCAGAAAAAAAAAAGTTTAAACTAGGTAACCTATTTCCATAATAGGACTAGTGAGTTTTCCTAAATAAACTATGTAGAAATGCTAATTAACGCAAAAGCGTTCCAAAATCATAATTCTGAAAAGTAGGTATGGTTTTTGAAGGGGTGCTAAACACTCTAGGATCTGTTGAACAACAACGCCGCCTACCCGTAGCAATAACTGCATTTATTATTTTCGGCTTGTGTCGATTATCAAACTCCTTTTGATATCTAACAGCACTTCGAACATAGCGGTTTTTTCCCGGACGTTTATTTTTTACTAGCTTCTGCCAGCGGCTTCGCCCGCGTGAAGTTTGAAATTATCCCACGGGATCTTATTACCGGGATAAAAAGTATCCTATGTGTTAATCCAGGTAATAAACTATCTGTGTGCTAAATTTGATCCAAATCCGTTCAGTAGTTTTTGCGTGAAAGAGTAACAAACATACATCCTCACAAACTTATATAATATTAGTAGGATTAGTAGGATTAGTAGGATATTCGATTTTGCAGCTCGACGGTGCTTAACATGTGTGTAGCACGCCTAAGATGATTTACAACGAAAATAACGAATAAAACTCAATACCGTTGACTGAGAAGAGACAGTTCTTTAATTAACAACGTGGGCAGTTAATTACAGACTAATTCAGCGCCTACCGAAGCCACAGGAACCAATTGCGCTCATTTGCATAGACAACTAGATTGCGTCGGCAACTTCCACCTATTCACTGTGTTTTTCTTTATCTATGGAAATAGATGTTATTTTGGATTCATTGAAGGTTTAAGCTAACCTTATTCCTATTAAAAACAAAGCGATTTAGTAGAAATACTGTATCAAAGCCGGTGCTGCAAAACTAGTTCAAAAAGGCAATAAAAGTCATCCGGCAGTAAGTCCGCTAAGTCTGGCAGCACATTAAACATCGACTAGATTAAATAAGTGAACATTCATGTCCGCAGCGCAACATTTAAATACGCAATGTCCCAATTCCCAGTACATCGTGGGACCCCTACCGGTCCACTATGCGGGTACCTGCGCTAATAGGGTTAATTCTGCTTCCCCAGGAGGCTCAAAACATTTATTTGTATTTGAACTAGAAATGAACTCCTTTGTTACTCGCACACACACATACATAATTGTTTGTTATAACTACACACACACGTAACACACACTCTTGCATTGTTTTCATTAACGGTCTCATAGGGTTACACCGGACTTGCGTTTAATTACTTGTTAGTTTGTATTAGTTAATGCATTGTATTGTAATTAAATGAACTTGCCTTATTAAGTTCTGCAATGTTATAACTATATGTGTGAAGGCTCTGTTTTGTTAAGTCAACTCAATTGGGCAAGTTTTGTATCTGTTTAGCCCTGATATAGTAAATAAATGATATAGTGATAAATGAATAAAAGAAACCGCGGGCGGAACTCGTAAGATTACTTCCACTTTGAGTACCGCCAATCTCCCTAAAAGCATAAATAAATTATGTCTCATATTTCCTTGTTCTCTAAATATTTATTACAAATACGAAACTCGATGCTGTGGTATCGCCAGCTGCCACAAATCTCACAAACACGACCTGAATAACACAGAATCACGACCGCACTAGCACCGCAGATATTTACTCATAGTGGTGTACGAACGTATGCAAAACCCCCGCGAAATCGCATCGTTTCTCAAATCAAACGCACGTGGTGTAGGGATGGGAATCAAAGCGGGATCGGCGGCAATGCGGACTCCCTGGGGGCAGCACTCAACGCGTGATGGATACAGCCTTGACTTGCCCCGGGACACTGAGGATTGTGCAAGTGATAAGAGCAAGCGACTCTGGACTCTGGATATTGGAGCTGGGGTGAAGTTTTGTACAGTTTTAAATAATTGTCATTGCACAAAGTTTTAAAACTATTAGAAGCTTATCGCTTTCTTGTAAGTGACCGAAATGGATGCTTGATTTAATACGAATACTGAGATGATTCTCGATTAGAATATACAAACAGGAATCTTAACTGAAGTCCATGTTACCAACCCACATTTGTTGCAATTCTTGCATTTGAAATCTGAGCTCCTAATAATGAAAACCACAGTAGGAACATATGCTCCGCAGTTACGTATTTATGTATGCAAAATACGCTCAAATTGCATGGCTCCTTGAATCAAACGCACGCAGAATGTTAGATGGAAATCTGTTTGGTCTTGCCGGGGGACATAATCAAAACTCAGCAGCATGTATTTAGGTGGTACGGAAATAGGTGAAACAATTTTTGAATAGGAATAGCAGGTCGAAACCAAACCTAGATTCGGCTCTGCATTTGTTTATAATCAGTTGTCTCATACAGGTCGAGCAGGTTTTATAATTTTATATGGGGTCGTATTATTCTTTCGCGATTACTATGGTGGTCTCTAGAGAAAGTTGTTCAGTTTGACGGTCTGTAGCACACCCTTTCACATGACTATACCCTTACTGTTACCGTTGTATATAGTCCATGTCCAAGTTTACAGTAGGTGACTAGAGTCCTGATTAGTTACCTGTATTAAAACACAGGTCAGATCCTAGTACAAACAACACTTGTTCCTAGGGTTTTTTTTAAGTCCTAGCTTGATTGTTTACAGCTGGTTGCCCGTTTTTCAGTACCCCCTTCAGGTTACCAACGGGATCCTATTACTAACCGTCTGTCCGTCTGTCTATCAGTGGACTGGACCTTACGATTCGTAAGAGAGAGACAGTTGAAATTTTCACAAAATGTGTACTTCTGTTGCTGTTATAACAACAAAAATATCTTTAAATTAAAGGGCTCTCCCCTTCTAAGAATGAATGAATGGATGTCACATTTATTTGCAAGAGTATAATTATGTAGTTAACATAAGTTCTTAATATCTATTGGTTTCACTATATTCGGCATTCCGGCCATACGAATATTAAGGTTTTATATCTTGACTGGTAGGTGTACTAATTTAATTAGGAATTACATACAAATACTTATCTTAATTAATATTACAAAGCAATAAAAATAATGAAATGAAATCAAATGAAATTCATTTAAAATAATATTTTAACTTATTAAATAGCGATCAATAATAATAATGACATCTCAATATAAATAGTATTCGATTAATCCAATACCATGGCACGTAACCCTTCATTCTCATCCGCTTGTCCGACTCGCACTTGGCCATCGATTTCTCCATAGTTTCAACTTTGAACTGACAAATTAACAGACTTTTCGACTTTTTGTTCAAAAGTGGCTGAAAATGAATTAATTTGAAATAAGTTTGATTTATACATAAAATCACGCGGAACTCAAATAAGACATAAACGAACACAGTACTTACAAGTCAGTACGAGTGTTTATTAAATATGATCTTATAATATATAGTTATCAACAATACCATGGTGCTATGCATCTATCAGTATATAGGTACTTACTATATTACCCCATTTGGTATGGGCATGACAAAAAGTTGGTGCTGATCGTGTCCCCTGTGGCGGCACTCAGCGGGTGATAGATACAGCCTGCCTTGACTAGCCCCGGGGTGTCAGACACCCCACATCAGCCTCACACTGTGAGAGGTAAGCGATCTAAGAGGCATCGGTTTTTTGTAGTCTCGCGTAACCTATGTAATCGTGTCATGACAATGAGGTAGGTTTATAAGGTTTTAATTCAAGCATTGCATTGGGACCGCAAGTTGCCTTTCTTACACGATAATAAAACTGAATAGCTAAAATTGGTGCCGTTTATTTTTCGGCGGCCAGAACGATAATACAAAATCACAGCAAACGAAATGAAATTAATTTTTAATTCAATTTATGACCTTCATTAAAGCTTTTGAATCAGCCATAGTCAAATTAAATATTTTTTTAATGTTTATTATGGAAGAAACACTTATTATGGAAGTGAATGCTGGGTATATAGCAAACGAGATAAGAAAGTAGAATGAATGCTGTGGAAATGCATTCCTTGCGAAGCATGTGTGGTGTAACTCTGAATAATAAACTAAGAACGCTGCGGTTTAAAAGAAGACGTAGTGAAAAATTGAAAAGAGTATGTTTAGATGGTTTGGTCACACATCCTCTGAGACGAGTGAAAGGCCAAAGGCAGATGTGAGTCGTAACGCCGCGCGCCGGAAGGGGACGACTGATCTAAGAATAAGATGTATGAACGTGGACGAGGCAAAAAGTGTATGTATGGATCAGTAGCAAGCAGGTAGCGTTTTGTGGTTTTTGAATATTCCCACGGGAAAAAAAAAAAAATTATGTGTAGTAAATCAAAGTTCCCAGTTTGCTACTTTGATTTAAAATATATAATTATATTATTATTATTTGTTTTTTGCTAGCCTGCTCTGTCCCACTCCTGGGCAAAGACCTCCATCCACTCTTTCCACCTCTCGCGAACCCGCGCGTCCTCCCTCTAGTTTGGACGGAACCTGTCTAGTTCGTCCCGCCATCTCCTTCATGGTCTGCCGCGACCCCGCCTCACTGTGTCAAGGCACCAGTTTCCTGCTATTTTCGCCCATTATATTATTATATATTATTATAAATCAAAGTAGCAAAATGCATTTAAAGTTCGTTTCAAAAGCTTTTGCCTAAGTCAGGAACGTCAAATTCTCAAGCAGAATACGATACAAAAAAAATAACAATGCGAATTCATTTTAAAACACAGTCTTGAAAGACATCTTATCGCTTGAAGCTTATGCTACTAACCTCCGCCGATATTATTTATATGATCGCGGGAAAATTCTCGTTTTCGCAACCCCAGGGGAGCGTGCGTCAGCGCGTGGTTTTGATCCTATGATGTAAAAGGATGCAGGGTAAGCAGGGTTGAACGGAAGCTGCTCAAGGACTTGATGTGCAGTCTTACGATGAAGGTGTTGGTAAGTAATTAAATTTTCATGTGACTTGTTTGTTTGCGCTCCTAGCGAGTATAACAAGTAATTCCTTTGTGATTTACTCAAAAGCTTTATTCACGAAGTGTTCATTTTCACTACTTGCTGACTTATAACTAGGGATGATGAATGTAGCTAGGTACTGTGAGTTTGTTTTGTGAAATCTTCGAGAGTTAAATGAAGCCCTAGAAATCTGAATGAACCAGATTGAAGAAAAGCTAGTTCTATTTCTCACTACGAGTATATCATTATACAATTTCAGGTACGTCAGGTAAGTAAATGGTCTTGATATATAACGAGTTACCCTATATCTACGTATGAGTCAAATCCTTTCCACGATGTATTTAATCGCTGATCGCTTATAACTTGCTCCATCAATTTTATACACATCGGTAATACTGGGTGGCGGTAAATTTCACGTTTTTATGTCTGCGTTGATATGTGACGTCAACAAGTCGGCAGCATCTTGAAACGTTTTGTGAAAAATATATTATGTGTGTAATATAAGGAAGCGGGAGTTTAGTTACGAGTAATAAGGCTTCCAGTACAGATGCTCGTAAATAACATATGTTTACGATCATAGATGTTTGTTATTGGTTGCTGTATTTCTATTATCTTGGAAATGTGTATTTTTCTTCGTCCTTTGTTGGGAATTTATTTATTAACCAGTTTTGTGGTAAGGGTTTCATTTTTGTTCATCTATTTTAAATGACGGTAATTATTACAAAGAATTACTTTTTGGCCAAGCCTTTGGGTTACTAAACCTAGTCAGGACTGGGAGAGCGTCTCAAAGGACTTGAAAAAACTAAGTCATTCCTTATTATAATTATGAAACGTTATTACCTACTGAATTGGATGTAGGCTAGACAAAACATCTTTACCTTTCTCCGAATTATGCAAGCAGAGCCATCCGGCTGAGCCATACCCGGAGTGTGTTTATACGTACCTACTTACTGAGCTGTCTTGTCATGCGCACAATTTTGTATTGGTAATGCTCCCACAACTACTTGCATTCCTTATGTTTAAAACGTTTCAACGAATACCTTATGTGACTGCATCACTGCATGTCATATACCTTTAACCATTAAGCAAATATTTTAGTTTTGATTCTTATTTTAAAAATGTTCACACGGTATCGGCCATCTGCACGCCCAATAAGTTCCTATTTTATGAGCTGACAAGTTGCCGTAATTAATGATACAACGTCCTTTTATTTTAAGAGTATTGAAAAAAATAAATATTGTATAACTTGTAGCAACTTGTAAGAAACTGCAAACAAAAATCCCGGCAGACGGGCGCAGGCAAAACTTAAAGAATTCTTTAGAAACGTTAGAGTATTCGATTTCTACGAGCGACTCATAATAGATAAGCACACATGTTTGTAAAACTGAAGGGAGACAAAGAAAGCCTACCGCTTACACTCTACAACGTACATACAACATGTACATTGTACCCAAATACAATCGACTATTGACGACTATCGACTTCTAACCGACAAATGGAAGGCCGAATCGTAATGTTCGCATTTTGATTAGAACAAAGTATATTGTCCAGTAGTGACAGCACCATAACTTTCACAAATGGTCTAAAACAAATTATAATGTTTAGTATTATAATACTAACTTGTATTTGTGTTACAAGTCAATCAAACGCTGCTGATGAGTACTGCTTCCTGTAAAAGTCTAGCTCAGAAAATTGCTTTGAAGCTGGTGACGTAAGTTCCAGGGAGTGGAGGTAGGATTCAAAAAGTATCACAACCTAAATTGATAGCTACGTTCTAAAGAAAGCTAGGGACTGTGTCTCGTTAAAACAAACCCCGGCTGCCACATGCCTATCTCTAAATCGTCACAATTTAGCGAGACACTAACTCTACATGGGGAAGATTAGAGGAACCAGAAATGACGAAACATATGACCATTTCGGCGCTCGACAGTAACATTGCAATTGTTCTGCTACAGACTGAGTCTACGATGCGCTTGTGCAAATTGATCTAATAAATGGGGTAGACGGCCGTAAGGATGTTTATCAACGAGAGTACGCGTGTAAGTAAAGATAATGAAAACCTGTCTTCTTCAATGGCATTGGCCTCACAACCCAAGTCTTAGGATTGGAAAAGACATGTAGAGAGTGCTTAGGGAATCCATGTACTTGTACATGGGCTCGTTTGCGTTTGCAAGCGGCATCTACTTTTGGAATCTGATAAAGTAACGCAACGAACTAATTAATAGTTTCTTAAGCACGAGCGTAACGATTCCTTACCAAACTTTTAGCATATATCATATCATATCTCTATGCCTCTTGTTTTATTAGCTTCATACTTTATTGGCGTTTTGCCTCATGAGATTTGATATTATCCACGTATATATCTAACAGTGAATTCCTATATTAACTTCACCTTGTGTCCCATCCTTATCCCCTACCCTCTAAGGACGGGACAGGGCTAAGACAAACCCCTCATATTTGGAATTCAGTCCATCCAGTCAGTGGGAGGCCATCCAGTCAAAGGTTGAAACCTACAGAGTTTGCGCGGAGGGGGGACGCTGCTCCTTCCCCTAAGGGGGAAGCTGACTATAAATACAAATAATTAGCATAATTTAGGAAAACGAAAATTTTATCAGCCTAGGGTAATTTAGGAACAGTCACACTTTTATAAGTTAAAATAAGTAGATATTGATATCGGATGACATTACAAGAATTTTTCATTTCACAAAATTGCAGCTACAGGTAATTTAATAAATAAATATCGCTGGACATTAACACACAGCGCCACCTAGTGCCACACTAAGCAAAGCTTGTGTCGTGGACACTAGATAGTTGATATTCTACATATATAGTTTTTTTTTTGAAAATACATTTTTATTATACATATAAACATCCATGACTCGATCAAAATGTCCATGCTCATCATACAAACATTTGCTCCTACCGGGATTCGAACCCAGGACCCTAAGAACGTAAGGCAACCTCACTACCACTACGCCATTCGGGTCAATAAAACTCTGATTCTGTGAAAATAGGCACCTGAACTTCTCACGTTATTTCGCTTTCAATCATGCTTTCGCCGATCCCCAATATAAGAGCTTATCCTATTTACTTTGATTTTTAGGTAGATAGCAGGGATTTGCTATTTACCTAGATAAAAAAAAAACAATGAAATACAAACTTAACTCTTTAACTCGAAATTTATTAACCTGCCCTTGACATTTATACGCAGAAGAGAGATTATACGTGATGCGTTCAAAGCGTTGTTGACAGCAAATTGGATATGCGTAGTTTGTAGCTACCGGTTATTTCTAATGATTACGTTACAAATACTACAAATTTGAGTGAGTTAAGTTATAACAACGGAACTTGTTTCGCATGTTTTGTTCGAAATCGAACGTTCTTTGATCAAACGTGACATGTTTTCTAAATAGTTTGAACTATTGAGTTGAAATACTCATAAATAAATGAGTAAGAACTGCAACGCTGATAATGTGACAGATCTGAATATTCAAGTTGTATGAGTAAGCTCTAACAGCCAACAAGATACAAACACTCAAGTATCAAGCACCCTAATAACGTAACACACAATCGCAACCAAACAACAGGACGGGCAAACCAGAGGATTTTGAAGGGATCCTAAAAATGCTTCACTAGTATGAATATCTACTCTACAACGTAAATAACGAAATTAATGTTGTTGAACACAATTACCCCAGAGATTGTATCAATCAATAACGAATTTACGAAAACATTCTTAAACAATATGCCTTAAATCCAAATCGCTAATTCTTACCAACTTCTTCAACTTGTATCCCTTAATATCTCAAACTCAAAGCCTGCTAAAAGTAGCCCCGGAAAGCGTACGCAAATCTCCTCGGTGCCATTGCACTGGTTTCCAATATCCTCGAAACTTGGCCGCAAAGGCTTCACTTAGTTATCTGTGGTAATGGAAAACGCTTGTTCTACCCTCTTGGGATAGACATAGGATGCTCTCTCTGTATTTGTGTAAAAGATTGCGGAGGAGAGAATGCAAATATGATTTTCAGAATATTTTTCCGTGTGTCGTTTGGGTAATAGAATAAGAAATGGCTAGTATATTTGTACATGTAAGGATAATCGTAAATATGTAAATATCAGTAGGTGGTCTGTTTTGCAAATCTTTTGTAATTATTTCGAGTCGCAAATAGCAAAAAAAGATGGTTTTTTATCTATTTATTACATCTTTATAAATTATATCTTTTTTTGCCACCTTTTTAGTAAAAATATCTGGAAAAAATTGCGTCCAGGGCGCGAAGGTACACAAAAGCAATTCATTACCTTACAGAGAACCGGAAACGGTAGCGGTGACGGTGGCATGCCGGGAGAGCGGCGGATACAGCTCCGAGCACTCGGATTTATTCGTTCCGGAGCCGTGACGTCACGACCGTTTGCGAGAAGAATGGAGACTAATAATAGGTAATGTTTTATTTTGCCTGAAGAGAAGGTTAAAGTAATGGGTTTTGGTGACATACGACTCTGACCTGCATAATTGTTTTATGTATTAAAATGTACTACTTTGTAACTTTTATTTTGAAACATGAGCCATCATGTTTCAAAATAAAAGTCCCTTGCTCTCGCAATGCACACTGCAGCGTAAACGCCTCTATCCATTCAAATAAGGCACTGGTCACCACGCTTGCTCAAGACGGATTGGCCCATTTTTTTATAGCTTAAAAAAACATCCGGCATATGATACAATGAATAGCAGCAATCTGAAAAGCAGCCAAGAACTATCGCCTTCCCAGATCTACAGCGACAAAGATTTGGCAGAAGAAACGATTGCAAAGCATACAATTCAATAAGTATTCTATGTTTTCGCGACACACCCTACATAAAGGCGTCTAGACACTGTGACAGGTTCATAAATCAGTCACAAGTAATCCGTTACCATCCGCACCGCCATGACCGAATTCCCATAAATTGTCGAGAAATGCGTCGTTTCTCATCTTATTCACCTAGGGGATTCGTAAAGCTGTGTATCCACTGCCCACGATAATGTTGCTATTGTAAATCGAGTCCTGATGACTGCTCGCGAAGTTTAACTGACATATTGAGGTATGCAGCATATTAGCCAGAGACCCATTTTTGCCCATCGTAATCTGCCTATACAGGGTGAATTTTAATAAATGCGACAAAATGAAATTGGAGCTTCAGTTACAGTAACATAGTAATTATAAACTGTTTTTTCAACAAAATCATTTAAAATAATTACGCGATTATCGTTTTCAAAAGGTCCATTGATGTTATTATCTTTATTTAAGTACGAATTATCGGTATTCCAGTAATATGCAAAATAAATAAGAAAAATTAAGGCAAAATTAGGTAAATGACCGCTATATTGAGCACTGCGATGAGTCGGGACGAGATTTTTTGATAATTTTATTATTTTAAAGGTTTTCGTAACACTGTTCAATTATTTTTTAATTTTAAATTTGATATTTTATACATATTCTTGACAACACGTATTATTGTATATTTAAATTTTTCGCATCTATTTAATTTCACCCTGTATAGCTTATCCTAACTACGTTAAGGTTAGCTTTCTTTCAGTCAAGCTGAATAGGTTATATAGGTAACAAAAACTTTTAACCAAACCTCACTTATACTACAAATATTGGACATCGTCGCCAACGTTGTTACCTGATAACAAAGTGAATAAGCCGCTTTAGGCGAGCTACGATGTCATAAAAAATAAAGAACGTTTGACGTATCGATACCGTGGACAGGCGGGCTTAGGATAGATTGATGGATCATAGATGTATGTATGGCCGACAGGGGAAATAAACAAGTACCGGAGATGGGCGGCGCACAGGGCCGGGCTACTTTTTATTTCTTTATTGACATATAGACGGGGAAAAACGGTAAACAACCGACGTTATTTATGATTATAACCACATTCGAGATCGTCAAGTACTTTGCTTTAAAATCACGTTTTTAAACCTTTTCCGTAAGTTTAAATTTTAGGAAAGGTTCTTGAACTACGTGGAGGATTTAAAAAATGCACGTTTAAATCTCCACATCATAATAAATTGAAATAAATATGTACATAAATTGAACCGATTTTACCATTTCGACGATTCTTATTTAAAGACATGAAACTGCTTCTTTCATGTTATCCAAAGTTAGTACAAAACTACACGCGGAAACTTCTAGAACGTTCACAAGTAGGTAAAGTATATAACGATAAGCAAAGGAAACGTGCTAAAGATTTGCCGCCGGGGCCAGCTATTTATCGATAGGTACAAGTTTTCAACTACATGCTGTACGTACAGTTCATTTGTTTGAATGGGGCAAGGTATAAGGGGTGGGGGGAAAAACCGAGAATATTATACTGTTCATTTAGAAAGGCCATTAATTTACGGTCGCATGTAATTAGTAGTTTTTCTCTCTTTTGTACCCTGTTGCTAAATTATGCATCCGTATATTTTGTGCTTTTATTCTATAGAATATTGTATTACTTATTAAAAGGGTATTTTGTGTCGTCATTTATATGGTAATTTAATGGTTAACGCATCGTTTAATTTATTGTTTTCAACACAATTTTCATTGAATCTGAATGACTAAAATGCACTGTATAGTTTTCATAAGTCCAATAAACTCTTAGTGTCAAGAATGAAATCACCTGTACCTAAGTTTTATCTTCCTTGCTTCCGCTTCCGCCACACAACTCATAAGCATAAACGTGCCGTGACAATAACACAGTCATAGCGTACTTAAAACTTTTTACTAACTACCTGCGAGTTGCAGCAGTTCGATAGAGAACTCCTGCCAAGTATGAACAGTCAACGTTGTACTTACTTCAAGTTACCTGTACTTAATAATACGATGCCAGTATTACTGTGTCCTACTTTTTGCTAAGCTACACTCATTTCAAAATGTTCTGCTTAGACTGCTCTGGGGTGAAGAAATGTTTTTGGGACGGTGTCAAATTGTAGCATTTCGCTGTGGTATGAAATGTTGCCAAGATTCATGACACAGATAAAGCAAAGACAAATTATCTAATAGCGTTGAGACATCTAGTTTATTGTCTCTAGCAAATGGAGTTGATAGAAACCTTTCAACAGCTCTATTTACAAGTAATTACAGCAAAGCATGTAGGTACACTAGTGTAAACTACATAGCGATGAGTTTAAACTCAATTTTATGTAGAAATATTATTTCAATCTCGGTTCATACATTATTCCTTTTCCTGCAGTCTTCCGAAATGTCGTCTATGACACACATCCTTTTACCCTGAAACCACATCATTCTTTACCCCTTGAAATCTTCGTTTCCGATGGAGAGTAGGTACCTACTTAGCTGACGTGGCGTGAAGCGACGACAATTAATAACGCACATCAAAGTTGTAGGCAGCGCATCTCTTGCTACTAATGCCCGTTTTCATGAATACTAGGTGACACCTAACGACCTTTCTAGTGATGTAATCCGTCACTCAGCCCATCCATGGTTTTTTTGGTCTTCCTTTACTCGTATAGCACATTTCCTCTTTCCTCTGCATCACATGTGCGTACCACGATAACCGATTACCACTCAACTTTTCAGACACCGTAGATTTTTTTAAATGTTGAAACACCGAACTGTCGTAAACATCAAAAACTGGTGACAAACATGACAAAAGCTCTTTTGTCGATATTTGTTTATCTTACGTAACTCACGTAACCCACTAGGTTGGGTCCTGATTAACCCTATCATAGCCTACAAAGTTTCCGCTGTTGGGACATCTCCCTTTTGTGTACCATAGGCATGTGCTTACGTTATGTTTCACCTAGCTAAGCGTTGCTTAAGTTGACGTATAAGTATTTCGCTGGAGATCCATTAGTGGTCAGAGCCCGCGAGCGCTGACACATGACAAATGGTCGGTTATTGCCGAGTTTTGAGCTCAGAGCTGCGTGCGGTGCGATTGGGGGCGGGTCTGCGGTTCTGAGGTTTAAAGCACTTTGAATTCATTATTAATAAGTTTTGGGAGTGTTTTTGATGTACGACGTTATTTCATTTTACTAACGAACAAAGGGTTAAAGTGCACAAAATAAAATATTTAGTTCCTACAAAACTACTTTCGTTTTTAATTTTCGACGTGTCGTTTGACATTGGTAGACTACCGCCACAAGGTACTAGTAACCATGTGACCTATCATGTGTATAAAAAACCCTCCCGCATGATAATAGGTTGGTACTTTAGTGTTTTTGTCTAAATCTTGTTCCAGACGTATATTTCTACATTCTTAATTCTTTACTTAAAATAAAATAGTTATTCTACACAAAATACGCAGATACTTACGTAAGACCGATACGAGTACTAACACGACTCCCTCTCTCTGGATACTTATTCCGTTAAATACACAGAATCCACCAAGGTACTGTAGTATAGGTAAACACTTCTAACTATTCGGAAATTACTTCCAGTCAAACGGCATAGATAAGTCAGGTGGACATTTAAAAAAGGGAGTATATTTAAAGTAGGTCAGCCTCGAACCGAACTACAGGTCAACAGAGCTCGCGGACCTGTCCCAAACGTAATAAGTATTGTTCCGGAAAGCACGGACCCACTCACAAAATGTTGTGACTATAGCTTTATGTGTGTGTACGAGTATGTACACGTCTTTATTCCTCCATATAAACAACGAATGCGCGGGAATATACTCCGACTTTATTTTATTCCTGGCAATATGTTGAATATATTACTGACATAGGTAGGTCCCTACCTCCAGTTTCAGGCGTGGAATTACAGGTATTGTACTTGAGAAATTAAATTAAAGCTTACGTGACGGAAACTGGATAGGTTTTAGAGAAAATAAATAGGTGTTCATTTTCAACACCGCCGTGTTATAAAATCGTAAGTGATTTCATTGCCATGAGTGTAGTAGAGTGAAATGTAGTACCATGCTATGAAATCAAGACACAAGTGAATTGAATTACTTGGTGCAAAATAACGTGCTAAAACACCGATTACTTAAGTGAACCCAATAAGTAGGTACTATTGGTTGCCGACGAAGATATTAAAAATAGAACCTTAAAATTTTTCTAAAAAGGAAAAAGAAAGATGAGCTATAAAAATATTACGTGGGTGTATAATTATTGAATGCGGCTGCCTCCTTTGTTCAGCAATTAAAACGTAACCGAAGGGCTATCCAATAAAATTATATTGCGCGCACGACTGCGTAGGTAATAACTTGGGGAATAACTTTCCATGTGTGAAATATGTCGAAACATACGACGTGATATTAGGAGCGGGCGCATTTTGTACTGTCTCGTCTCGACTACTGAGAACTATAGTAGGGATAATTATAAGTTTCACCATAAAACCGCATTTGACTCTTGAGGTAAAACACTTTCAAAGGGACCTAAACTAGTTGATTTGCACAAAGATTCAGATTACGGCTGGTGTAACAAAATTTGCGGAATGATGATAAGATATTGAAGATGACTTTTTACATAAAGTCAGAAAAGGCTATTCTACAAAATATTTTGTGACTAAAATATCAAGTCGGCTGAATAGAGGTCGCCATTCACACCTAATTACCATTCTGTGAAGACGTTGTTTTCCCTGAAGGGTTGCGAGTAGACGGCAGTAAAACTAGATACACAAACCTTCATAAATAAAACATTTGCTCGTGTAAGGAAATATAATCAAGGAATATAAACTGCGTAGGTATTCCAACGGCTGTAGCAGCGGTCATAAAAAAGAGAAGCGAGATGACATGAGACTAGTGTCCGACCGAGCTTTAGGCTCTGTTTTGGTACTTGTGGCCAAATACACCACCGTTGGCCAGACTTCTTTCGGCTTTAGCAAAAATGGACCTAAGTTTTGGCCAAAGCCGAAGGTTTCTACCAAGCTTCGGAATTGAACGAACTGTTTTGAATGTACAAGAGCGCGTTAGTAGTGTCGACGCGGGGGGGCTCATGGTTTCTTAATCATCTCGTTGAGTTGACGTAGTTTATTTGCAGGCAACATAAACTTTTATTTTAACAGTTTATAAATAACTTTTAGCGAATCTTGATCTGACATTTTTGGGGTTATTAAATGAAGATTTACCCTGAGGTTAAGGCTGTGCGTTATCGGTCTGTAAATTCAAGAGTTTTTAAGTAAAATACAGTCAAATCATCACAAAATCACCGTCTCCTGGCACCAGCACAAACTAATAATTATCATCATTAGCCTATTAATGTTCTCACAGCTGGGACAGGCCTCCTCTCTATGAGAGGGAATGGGCTATAATCCACCAGGCGGTTCACAAACTACTACCCCGTAGATTTCCAAACCCACAGGTTAAAACTAAGAAAGCCTTGGGTTAACGAGAGCCCTCGAGAAGTGAACGTGAAGCGATACGATACGTTAACAACACTCCAGACGTTGCCTGTTTACCTACTATAGGTAACCGCTGTAATTGGCGAACTAAACTTGAAGACCATGCAAATTGTAGTGGGAAATGTGTCGTCTGTTTGTTTTGCCTTTGATACTCAATTGTTGCATGGAGCTGATTTACAATGTAATGCTGTTTTATATTTACAATATAACATTGTGACATTGTTTCACGCGCAGGAAAGTTTTGCTGCATGCCATACATTGAAGGTACGTGGAAGAGGCAATCGGATTATGCAAGAATCGAGCAGGTAGCAATTTGTTATTTCTTTTCAAATGGATGTATCCATATGGAAACACCGTGATATTTAATGTTTCACTAAATTACTCAACTAATTAGCTGAAAAGTCTCAGGTTATATTGTAATATTTGTCCAGAGATATAAATACTTGCAGTTTCTGTTAGGTAATTAATCTTCTATAAATGAATACATCAATTAAAATATTTCTAAAACAATGATTAGTCAACTGACATGATTGATTGAGATGACTACCATTCAAATTCATTTATTTGGCATGGCATTCGAAAGATTAATGATCACGAATACGTATTAATACCCATAGGTATAGGTGTACCTACCTAAGACAGATTCAACAATATTATTAAACTTCCAAAAACCGTGTGTGTAAGATCTAAAACGGAGTGAACCTACACTGCTCCTAGCTAGACAGTACAGAAGTTGGCGTCTGTTTGCTAAGTTCCTGTAATTGGCTGAAGTAAACTTGTAGTGGAGCCAGCTAATTGAAAGGTCGTGCGATTGTTATAGTGGCTTTGTTTCGCTGTGATACAATGATGGCGCTGATTGTCTTTGATATGCACTGCTGGGTTTATTAACTCAATCTGACTTTGAAGTTGGACACAGTATGCTTCATTGTAAAGTCGTGTCATTTGTTAGTAGCCAGGAGGTAGTCTAGTTGTCGTGAATTGTTTAAATACATATAAACAAAACTGTTTGTTTGTTTAAACATTTATCAGGTTATTTTACGCGTACAGAGCTTAAAATTGTTATGGCTTGGATGTTATTGAAAAACTCCTTCATCTGTATTTTGAAGAGGTAGATTGAAGAAAATGTTGAAGTGGCCCCTAAAATTGTGACTCTTACAAACAAACAAACTATGACGCTAAAGATACAAATCATGATTGATGTGAAAACTAAGCTTAGTAAGATTGACGGCTCAGACTTATGATTATAGACAGAACTTTGCCCATCAAACAATGATACGAACAGTTTCTGAGCGAGACAGGTTTCCACGTAGGTAGGTATTCTCTTAGTTTGTAGTGTATATAAGGAGCTACTTAGATTATCCCAGGCTTAACTAGTGGATCTTAATGCTCTTCGGTCGGTTCGGACTTAGCGCAGTTCATAGTTTGATGGAGGATTCAGATTATACTGATTTTAGTTTAATCAAGTAAAACTTTAATTGATAGTAAATCCGAAGTAAGAGGCTGCATTAAGTACGCCAGACCGATACCAAGCCCGAAAACCAGAGATCAAATTGATAGAAAAGAGAATCAATTGACACATGACTGTTTGTTGCAGCATGGGCTAAATATTAAGTCTGTTATCTTTTGCAGCTGTCGGCTCCAAGTCCTCTTTATGGTGATAATAGACGCTCTTACGTTCGACATCCAGGAAGAGTCTCCCTGGTGTAGGTATGCTGTTTGCCGACGACATTCTGCTAGTTGCCGAGAGTGGCCTAGAGGTCCAGAGCAGATTGGAGATGTGGTGGCAAAGACTGAAGAATGTTGGCCTGTAGTTAAGTAGAACCAAAACGGAATACTTGTTTTGTGATTTCGGCGGTCTCTTTAGTCCTGTCCCTATAACCCTTGCCGGAACGCCCCATACCGGTCTGTTCCAATTTTCGGTACCTCGGGTCGCTTATGCAGGGAAATGGTGAAGTAGACCGGGACGTAACGCACCGGATCAACTCAGGATGGGGAACTGGCGACAGGTCACTAGAACAACTTGCGACCCACTGATGCCCCTCAAGTTGAAGGGGAAAATAAACAAGTCCGTGATTAGACCTGTCGTATTGTATGGATCAGAATGCTGGGGCTGTGAAGAAGATGGATGAGAAACGATTGCATGTGTCGGAGATAAGAATGTTAAGATAGATGTGTGGAGTAACAGGACTACCTTGAAAGGTAGACGTTTGTCTTCGTATGGACATGTAATGAAGAGGGATGAAACATATGTATCTAAATGAGTAATGGACATGAATGTTGTTGGATGGAGAGGGAGATGAAGGTTAAAGAAAAGATGGATAGATGGTGTAAAGAATGATATGAAAGAGAAAAGAGTAAATGATCCCGTGACGCCTGATAGGGGAGAATGGAAGGAGAAAACGTATCGTAGCCGCGCTGCCGGGGACAAAAACGTATTTAAAAATTGATCTGTTCCCGTAGATGTCAAAATTTTCAAACAAGACGTTACATCAACCCGTAGCTCCTGTCCTGACACTAAATTATTCACTCATATACCATGCCATAGGGGATTAGAAAATGTAATAAGGATCAACCACGAAGGCAACTTTTAGGCTTCGGTAATTTAATTCAGCGTGCAAGCATTGTGTGGTACGTAATCTAATCTTTTATTTACGACGTTATCGTTGCCATGGTGAATGGGTAATAAAAGGAACACAGGATGTGTAGCAGAAATTTCCTCTATTTCTAACTTTGGCGTTTAAAATCTTAAAAAAACAACGGACAGGAGTTTCTATTGTGACGTGGATAAGTAGCCCAGGAAAGATTTATGGAAATTCTTCCTCCTAAGGTAAATTATAAAATTGTTACTATTATATAAAGTTTCTTCCATAATATACATTTTAAAAACAGAAAGCGGTTTTTCTTTTTCCGTTCCCTCTGTATCAGCGAATCAATAATAATAAATCACAGTAGAATGTAAAACTCCTTACGTTTTCAAACTTATGATTAATAGGCGCTTCCATTATGAGCAGACAATGGCAAATAATGGTTTGTTATGAACAGGAGCGGCTGCTTTCATTTACACGGATTTCGGTAGATATTGATTAGGAAAGAACATGAAGTGTTACAAATTATCTGAACTACGAGTACTTGATAAACTTAGGTACAATTTATCTAACTAATTACAACTCTTGGTAGGGAAAGGGAAGGGTCACCACTACCTAATCTTTTTATAAGTACCTATTTCAAAGGGTTTCATATTTCTTTTAACAAGATTGACATGATAGATCATCACTTATTTTAGATAGTTTGTTTGACGTTAGTACCTCAGTTGTTCAGATTTTTTCATAGTAAAAAGCTTGAAACATAACTGGTAAAATGTAGATGTACTATTGGGTGCACATCTGCTTTACCCTTTATCTCTACATTACAGTCGTGATGTTTTGTGTAAAAACAACTACAAGTCTGGAGATCTGCACTAAGGGTTACATAAATTTGTGTTATCTATCTGCTTACACTTGAAACCGACAAAGTAACTGTGCCAGTACTATGTATAAACAGCTCCATCAGACTATTTGGCCTCAAAAGAGACAATGGCCTGTATATTATTATCAGTAGGTTCTACGGTATTACTGATAAGCTGCCACGCATGGTAATATTCGCAGTATGACCGTTGTATATCGCTCCCTTGGGGTAGGCCTTGTAGCAAAGGCTGTTTGCCCCTGGTTGTGTGAATATGTAGGTATGTGTGGATACTAGGCAAAGAACAAACATGGCTAAACACATAACGTGTGTAATCAGCGAGTTATGAGTATTTACCTACTTTAAGACAGCTTTATTAATCCACCTTACCTATCACAGCCATCTAATTTCAGGGTTAATCATGAACTGTTGGTTGCTGTGTGCTGTTATTAGTGTGATTAGGTTAGGTACCGTAATTCGTTAAGTTAGAGAAATTATGGAAATGTGCGTAAGTCTGCGGGTACGAAACTTGCGTCGGCCGGAGCGACGGCGGGGCGGCGCGACAGCGATGTAATCAAATGTATTAAAACATTACTCGCTGTGTACGAAACGGGCGATGGCGGAGCGGCGCGATCGAGCGATGCACGGGCGGCGGCAGAGCGGTGGCGGCGCGGAGCGATGAGAACAAACTAGTTTGATTTCGCCGCTCGCGCGGTTCTAATTTTCTGTAAAACATAATCGAATGTCTGTATACTCATTCTTGTGTAATTGTAGAACTTTCTTGAATGACAACGTAGCTCGTAGTAAAGTGTAGAAAATTCTCCCAAACTGCGTCGTCGTTGATTTATTGGATGAACACCATCTCTAGGTAATAAAAATTCTCTCATTAGGAGACTGGGCTCCAATAGTTCTCTTCGACGTGAATTCATGTCACAACACTACGTGAGCGCGACTGCGGGGAAATTTGTTTCGTACACACGCAAGACACCGCTGTCTCATCGCTCCGCGCCGCACCGCCCCGCCCCGCTGTCGCTCCGGCCATCGCAAGTTTCGTACCCGCAGACTAAAAGTCGCGGGTGTTTCCTGGCTGTCGTTGTCGCTCGCTTATTGCGTCTGCATTATAACATGTGGAAGTTCTCACATCCCGTTTGTTACCATAAAACGTTAGTGTGAGGTCAGTAAACTATACGATTACGTGAGGAGAATAAAAAAAGAGACTTCAAGTTAGAAAATATGGCCTATCGAACAAGGCTGATTATAAATGCTTAAAAGAAAGGGAGTACTAACTACTTCAACAAAGTGATTTGGATACTCAAAATCAAAGTTACAAAGCTAACGTTATTTTCCTACGTTTAGAATTCGGTATTGAAAATAACCTACCTACCTAAGTACCTATTTGCTAGCGCGGACTTTTTGTCGTTGTGTTTGGTTAGCTTCAAATAAAGGGTCACTACCCCGTACTTGATCCACGGGTCTACAATGTACTTACCCTTTCAAATGAATAGAACACAATTGTTGATAAAAAATAAACGGGAATGTGTAACAACGGGTCCTCAGTCACCGTAATTGGATGCGACACGATAGACAGACAGACAAGGGTTGAAATCCGCAAAATATAAAAAAACAACACCCCTTGTTGAGGGTTCCACAAACTTTGCTCAAAACCCAGCGGGACACGCACGTATGTTTGTCCCACTTGACGCGAAGTCGGCTTACACTTGTGGCACAAAAAATGTAGGTACCTACAAGTTATTAGATAGAAGGAATCTACGTAGAGAAGTAGTGCGAAGATTTTGGCTGAGTAGGAATGCCAAAATTACCTAATATATGGATAACATTTTCTTTCACAGCTTTTTCTAAGAATAAGTAGACTGGTTGAACCTTTGATTCTACAAAAATGCGTTGGTTTTATTCACGAAGTTTGTGTACAAACAGCTACGCGTAGTGCTCATAAATACATCAAAGAATCATATAAGACGTGTTTAACACCAAAGTTTAGCTATTATTCGTTTATTTTCGTGCTGGCTGGCTTGTTTTCGAATAGAAATGATTTATTTCTGACACTCTCGCGAGCCAAGCACGAGCTTCCTGTCCAATATTCCAATATTCCGATAAAAATGTTGATAGCCGAGTAAAGAGTAATGGAAATTGCCCGCTACCCGTAATTTACAAGATAATAATATTAATCAACTTTTATCTAAATGGGAAATAGATTAAACTTTGTATCTTTCTAAAAGGTTCGTGACTGTAAATTATTTTTGTACGTCTACCTGAGAAATAATAAAAGAGTGATTTGTTGCGCAAAAATAAAAACATATTTGAATGTGAGCGGTGTAAAACGTTGAATGTTTTATGTCTTTTGGAATGGAATCGTTTATTGCTGTATAATAATTTTACCAACACATTTTGTTTTCATACTAACCCTTTCATAATTACAGCCTTTGTCTACTAATATTATCTAGGTATAAAGAGAAAATATATATTATTTTTTGTTTGTTTGTTATGATTTAATATTTATTCTACATCTTTACCGAGTAACATAATAAGCTATAAATTATTTAAATTGATATCATGCAAATTTGCCAGAGTCAGCTCGGTCCTACTTAGAGGACGGACGTGCCTCTCGCGATCGCGTGCCGTAGCTAGCAAAGTGCATACGCATCATAACAGTGTGGCCAACCCGTGCGTCATCAGTTCGCTCGGAGTTGTCGCAATGACCTAGATACTGTTTGTGTAAACATGCTTGATCATCATAACATTTGTTAAGGCGAAGACATCTTTCACCGACATGGCTACGAAACCGCATACAATAAATTTGACTACCAATTTGGAACATGAGCTGTTTAAGTATTACAGCGAAGAAAAGGCAAAGCGGCAAGAACTACAATGTCAAGTAATGGAGCTTAAAACCGAAATGGAAAAGTTACGTGAAATCTTGCAACACCAAACTGATCAAACTGACCAAGAGAGAAATAAGGCCACTGAAAAGGCCAACAAAGAAAGTTCATCCAATCCTATCGAATATGAGACGGATGAGGAGGAACTAGCCAGAGAAACGGAGTGGATTAGGATAGAAAATAAGCGAAAAAAACGGAAGCTGAACCTTACGCTGACTCCCCCCTCCCAGAACAATGTTAGTAGTAAACAAGGGAATATAAAACCCAAAAAAACGCCAAAGCCACCTCCAATAAATGTGCAGGGTGTTAAAGATTACCAGTCATTCTATGACACAATAGCCAGTACTCAAGGTGACACGTTCACCATAAAAATGATGAACGGAGATTGCGTCAAAATAAATGCAACCAACGAAGATGCCTATAGAGAGATTACGAAGCTACTAACATCACATAATTTACTCTGGCACACGTATGAGAACAAACAAGCCAGACCGATACGAGTGATGGCCAAAAAGCTGCATCATACATGCCAGCCAGAAAGAATTGTGGAGTATCTGAAAAACAAGGGCTACAAAATTGAAAATGCTGCAATCAAATTGAGTTGGAGGAAAAAAGAACCACTCAACATGTTCATGTTGACATTCGATAAAGATGAAGATGTAAACAAAGTTTATGGAATCACCAATATTCTAGGGTGCAAGGTTGAAATCCACCCACTACGAGCATCTAAGCTTGTTCCTCAGTGCAAAAGATGCCAAGCTTATGGACACACCCAGAAGTACTGTTCGAAAGAACCAAGGTGCGTCAAGTGCACGGGCAAACACCTCACAGCAGACTGTGTGAAACCAGCACAAGATAAACCAAAATGTGTTCATTGTGGTGAGCCACATCCAGCTAACTATAGAGGGTGTATAGTAGCAAAGGAGATGCAAGTATTAAAAAGTAAATACACTAAAAAGCAAACTGCATCCCAACCAAAGAAGTATACCGAACCATTAGCTAACAAAGAAACGAATGAAAAGAAGGGAATGACTTACCAACCACCCAAGCCGTCCTCATACTCTCAAGTGGTCAAAAACAATTTGGAGATCAGTTCGGAATCAAAACTCGACCAAATTTTAAGCCTAATGTCAGCATTTGATGAACGGCTTAAAAAACTAGAAATGGGTGTCAAAAAAGCTCCAATTCGTAGAGAGGTTCTTTCAACTGGAAAGCCGACATACTGGCCAACAGACTCGAGAAAAATTCCAGACTTAATTGACTTTTTTATATATAAAGGAATATCCTCTGACTTTATAAGTGCCGAAGAGGGATTTAATATGAACTCTGATCACTCACCAATAATTTTATATACTAGTGAACATGTCAAGCAGAGAGAAGGTATTCCGTTTCTCGTGAACAAGTTTACAGACTTGGAATCCTTTAAAATAGACTTAGACAGTAAAATAGACTTAAATATATTCATAAATGATAAGCAACAACTAAATTTAGAATTAAGCAAATTTATTGTAAATGTCCAACAAACTGCATGGGCAAATACACCCGAGAAAAAAGTAACTGTTAAGGTTCATATTGACTTATGAACCTCATTCACATTGACTTCACTAACAAGAAATCGGAACACAACCCAGTGTATATAAACAACAAAACTGTACCGCACGAAAACACTGCCAAATATCTTGGTATGACCTTAGACGCAAAGCTTCGCTGGAAAGCCCATGTCAAAAAGAAACGAGAAGAATTGGAAATTCGTTACAGAAGCATGAACTGGTTATTAGGAAGGCATTCCGCACTGTCAGTTCCTAACAAGATCCTGCTCTACAAATCCGTCCTTATGCCAGTATGGACTTATGGTATACAACTATGGGGTTGCGCCAAAGAAAGCAATGTCGAAATTATACAAAAATTCCAGAACAAAGTACTCAAGAACATCGTGAATGCGCCTTGGTATATAAGAATTGACGACATCCATCGGGACCTAAATATAGAGTTCGTAAACAGTATTATCCAAAAATATGCAGAAGCTCACGAACATCGGCTTCATCATCATGTTAATGTCGAGGCCATCCAGCTCCTCGATAACACGGACATAGTAAGAAGGCTCAAAAGGACTAAACCTTTTGAGTTAGTGTAGTGTAATGGAGTGATATTATTATATTTGTGAATTTACCGTGAGTGAAATATAGTACCTAGCTATTTATATGGACACAAGAACAAAGTGACATCGCCTTAATAGACGCTAAGTAAACGCAATGGACGTGTTCTTAGATATAATTTTACTTTTAGCAAATTAAGTTAGATTAAAATTGCTTATTAGCCTTATTAGGCTAGATTGTAATATAAATAAAAAACCTTTAAAAAAAAAAAAAAAAAAAAAAAAAATGCAAATTTGCCGAGCTATCACAATTTTCGCGGACGAAGTTGCGAGTGAAGTGCTAGTTTGTCTTGAGTGTTAGGGTTGCGCCACAGTTCTAACAAAGTATCACATTTTCCATGGTTGCTTTTCATTTGCTAGATCAAAAAACAGTCCGCAGCAGGCTCTGTTTCTCGCTCTAGCAAATGACGGGTCTGAGCGATAGAAAAGGATAGGAGCATGAAAAGTGCGATTCCGTGCTGCTAGACGAGGTTCAACCCTTATGATTCAGACATAGAATTATTACTATAATTAAAACTTTGTAAATACCTACTGTCAGAATTTTAAGTCAAAAACGTTGGTCGAGTGAGTTAGCAAAGCGCAGTTTATCTATAAATTAGATGCAACGTCTACATTTTAAACGCGTTTGTTCAAATAACGTGTACTCTCGTATATCTCATCATCACAAAGCCGTCAACCAATCATTCTGTACATCAAACTAAGTAACTTTACGCAAAAATTATTGCTGGGAACCGACTTTTTTTTTTGAGGTTATAGGTAAATCATGTTTTGTGGTAGAACTCAATAAAACGCACTTAAAACATTGTGCTGATAGATGGGTTGAATAGTACGGGGGTCGTGGAGGAGATAAAAGTCAAAATCTTACAAAGAAAACCTGTATTAAAAAAAAAACTTGCCAAAAAATTGTAACTTTGACCCCTCATATCTGCGTAAACAAAAAAATGATCGCAATGATGGAGAGAACAAGTGCTTTTCGGCTTCGCGAAGAGGTGTTTTACACCCTTTATACATAGTTTTGCGTACGTAGCTTACATGGGTCTACTACCTTATTTTCCTCGATGATGGAATAATCCATGCTTCTACACTTTTTCAGACTGAAAAACTGACCCAATAACACTGCAGTAGTAACTGAGATGGGAAAACAATTCCAATGGAATATCAAGCTGCTAAAACACCGGGTTTTTTGGAAAATACACTGTGTGGGTGAAAAACCACGTCCCATCGTATATCTAACAAACAAAGCGCAGTTTGTTAGTGTGTAGTCGTGTGCACTTGCGAGCTTGATTTAAGTGGCTTTGAGCACTAACTGCACAAGCGCTCTATTCTATATTTTTGTAAAATGTGCTCGACACTCATGTTAATTAATGTTCATTTTCAGAGTTAGTTGATACGCGTGAATAATAAAAAATGTTTTGAAAACTTCTGCTTTAAACGAATGTTTGACCGCTAACTAACATTTTGATCTTATTACATAAAATTTCATTACTTAGGTAGGCTTGACACCGGCCATATAGTTGATTCTGTTGCTCGACATATGACAGCATAAAACTGTTGTTTGTTAAATATATTATACTCGTCCCAAAACTAAACTTCACCAATAAAAACATAAGTGTTAAGAAAATCTTCATGACACGAAACTCAAGTACATACATACCCATATTAGAGCTGACACGGAGTACGGAGGTAATTATGTTTTAGTGGCCTCCAGTTTACGAGTAGTCGGGGACCCGTCGGGCAGTCGTCGGCTCGCTGTCGTACGCACTCAGCGCTTACAACGTCTGGGCTTGGCTTTATGTCCTCTCTGTGATGCGCACTTTACATTGCCGGGTTTGTTTTGTTTTAGTCCATACTTGAGAGCGTTGACTGCGTTGGATGCTGGTTTTTCAGATAGCTACGTTTTTTTGCGGCCGCCTTTGTTTGAGTGGCTCTTGTTGAGCTGAATGAACTCGGTTGTCAAATACAGAGTTATTTCAAGACATTTCTCGCTAGCTAGGGATTTACGCGTTGTCAGTCTGTGTGGCTTGGTATTAACATTTTGTGAAATATTTTTGTGTTTTTGTGGATGGTGATTGACACTATTTGTACCTATGTATTACAGACGTGCGGGCAAAGTTAGTTTATAGTTAATAAATGTTAGTTTAGTATTAATAATTCAAATCTTAACATAACATCACGCTTGTAATCTCTGAAGGGTTAGACAGATGTGTAGGTACCTAATCGTACACCTACATTTTGTCAGTTATGTTGAAATCACATGTAATAGGGACGACCCTATTGTCATCAACCGGGCACAAAACCGTGGCTGCTACTTAGAAATTCCTGATAGAATAATCCAAAATACTTTGCACGACCCGGGAATCCAAACCAGCTTCAAGCCATCATACTTATACTTAGTAGCTGCACTTGCAACCATTCGATCAACGATGCAGTCTCACTTATACATAACAAACACTAAATAATCACAAAAAAGTGAATACTGACTGCGAATCCGAACTCACGACCTCTGCTCTACAAGGAGGTTACTAAATCGTCGTGCTACATGCTCCGGTGACACTGGGGAAGACCATTAATGGCTAATTGTAGATGGCGCCACCATAGCTGGTCTCAATCTGACCAATGAAATTGAATGAAATCAAGGTATTTTAAAATATGAAATGACATTCCTTTATTTTCAACCCATGACGATGCTTGAAACCAGCTATGCTAGCGCCATTAGTTCCACAGTGTGCATCGCAATTGGTCTAAAATAGCCGTTTATTCTAGTTAGTGCTTGTAGGATAGTAAATAAGTAACCTAGTAAGATAAGATGACGTACCGCCACATCGGGCAACGCTGCATTTTCAACCGACTTCCAAAAAGAGGAAGTTATCATTTTTTTTTTTTTTTTTTTTTTGTGTTTGTTATCTCAGAACTTTCATTGTTCATACTACATCATGACGTAACATCACGCCGGTATGCTCTGAGGGGGTACCTAGATGTGTACAAAACTCCCAGATTTCGACAATGTTTGTTGCCTCTGAACTTTCGACTGGGTAAACCGATTTTGATGATTCTTTTTTTATTTGAAAGCTGGTGCTTTCCGTGTGGTTACATTTTAGTTTGGTTTAGATCTGACACTGATCTTGGGAGATATAAATGGAACTCTTCAAAAATACACGGCAAAGCTGCAGTAATTGCTGCAATCGCTTGGTTGTTTATTGTTTATGTAACATAGTGACGTAACATTACGCCTGTTTGCTCTGAGGGAGTGCTCAGAAGTGTACAATACACCCAGATTTCGACAGTTAGATATGTTAAGTTCTATTTAATGGGATTCTGGAGAAATAGGCACACCAGAAGCGATTTGGGTAGTTTTAGGAAGAGTACGTTCTTGGAGTTATCCCATTTCAATTTGGTAAAGATCTGATGAAGAACTTCGGAAGATAGGCGACGGGAACTCCTCAATAAATGATAGCAAATGTACTGGGATCGCTGAAATCTCATATCTGTCTATTGTTTACACCAGTTCATAAAAGAAAATCACGCCGGTACGCTGTGAAGGGGTAAGTACATGTGAACCACTAAAAAATGAAAAATAAAAACTTAAAAAAAAAAAAAAAAACCGACTTCAGAGAAAACAAAAAAGTGAATATTAACTTTAGCTTCAGAAGTCGGTGACAAAAAAACTAAATCAATCAAACAAAGGTCATCGACTTCTGAAGCTAAAGTTATTTTTCACTTTTTTGTTTTCTCTGAAGTCGGTTTTATTTTTTGTAAAAAGTTTTTAAGCAAACGCATTCCATCATATATATAATTATGTTACACTATTACAAAACGGTTAATCAGCCGATCCTACAAACTAAATTGTAGTGCGAAATAAATAAATTTCATTCTACATTCTATTCTATTCATAAAACTTTTGAACGTTGCATGAAAGTACCCTTGTGCTTTAAATCTGTTTATGAATAACAGGAAATATGGAATACAAACATTCATTTCATTGTGTAATTGTGACAAAAGAGTTGTGGGAATTTTCCCATGTGTTAGGTGCCTACTAGATAATAGATACTCGTCGGTTACACGGAAATGCAACATTTCGGGAAGCCTTTTTCAAAACTCCAAACTTCTTTTATGAAGTCAAAAGAGATTACAATAAAAATAATATTAAAAAATTTCTTGATTGTATTTCAGCTTTAAGTTTTAATGAAATATATGAAGAGAGAGATTGCAACAACGCATTTAACATATTTCATGACTTATATATTCTCTTTTATAAACTATGTTTCCCTGAAATAATAATTAAGAAATATAATAAACCAATAAAAAATAAATGGATAAGTAAAGGTATAAAAATATCGTGCATAAAAAAGAGAACTTTATATTATAATTACCAACATGATGCCATAAGCAAAAAATATCACAAAAGAAGATACCGAACCTATTCAAAAATTTTAAAAACATGTATATCACAGTCACAGTTATTAAATAACAAAAACCATTTAAATAATTCAAAAAATAAATGTAAAGCGACATGGTCTATTATAAAAAATAATTTAATTAATGATGATAGTTTTAAAAATGACATCAAAGAGTTAATAATAAATAATAATATAATTAGCGATCCTAATGACATATGTAATCAATTTAATAACTTTTTTATAGAAATTTCCAATAAATTTAACAATAGTTTAAACGTAAGTAACAATGACATTACCAGTAACACTAACAGTATCTTTTTGACTCCTGTAAATGAACAAGACATTGAAAAAATAATCATCACTTTAAATGATACCAACGCAACTGGATATGATGAAATAACCACAAAAATAATAAAACTGAGCAGTAAAAGTATAGCGGCACCTTTAAGTTTTATAATTAATCTGTCATTTGAGACAGGAACATTTCCTTCTAGATTAAAACAATCTATAGTCAAACCTATTTAAAAAAGGTAACCGCACGGATATGTCCAATAATAGACCCATTGCAATGATCCCTATCCTATCAAAGATTTTTGAAAAGGCAATGTACGGAAAAATTATCAACTTTCTAGATAAAAACAGCATACTTACTGAAAACCAATTTGGTTTTAGGAAGAATAGTTCAACGACACTTGCTTTTTTTACTTTAGTCAAACTGATATCTGAAGCCCTCAATAACAAAATGTCTGTATTATCAATATTTCTAGATATGAGTAAAGCATTTGATTTTGTCCCACATGATCGATTACTTAACAAAATGGAGAAATACGGCATAGGAGGCAAGGCACATGACTGGCTTAAAAGTTATTTATCAAGTCGACAGCAAAGGACAGTAGTATCAAAAATTACCAAAAACACAAAGAAAACATACAGTTCTGACCTTAAAATAAATAGTTGTGGTGTTCCTCAAGGAAGCGTATTAGGACCTCCATTATTTATAATTTACATTAATGATCTTTGTAAGAGCCTGAAACATAACTGTACACTATTTGCTGATGACACTACTATCACAATAAAATGTTCAAATAGGAATGATCTAGAAACCGACACTAACACTGATATATTTAACGCAATTAAATGGTTAGAATCTAATAATTTACGTGTAAACATTGATAAGACAAAGTTAGTACAATTTCAAACAAACAATTCTTTGGTAAAACCACCTCAAATATGTCACAATAATTCAATTTTGGAACCCGTACCTTCCACATCATTCTTGGGAATAGTTATTGACGAAAAATTAAATTGGAAAGAACATGTAGATAAAGTCTGTACTCGACTTGACAAATTTGTGTTTGCTCTTCGAAAACTGAGGCGAATAGCTAGCAAAGAAATAGCCCTCAAGGCATATCATGGCTATGTTGCATCAGTACTGCGATACGGCCTCGTGATATGGGGAAATTCAGTAGATGTGAATAGAGCATTCATTGCCCAATAAAATGTGTCAGAGCTGTGTATGGTGCAGAATATTTAGACCATTGTAAGCCATTGTTTAAGGCGCTAAAAATTCTTCCACTTCCTTGCCTATATATTTTTGAGCTATGTATGTTTGTAAAAAGGTATTCACACATGTTTCCGTTGTATGAGCACATTTCTAAAAGAGTGAAAAGCAGAAGCCCAAATAAATTACTTGCACCTAGCCAGAGACTACATTTGTATAGCAGGAATTCCAATTGTATGGCGATTAAAATATTTAATAATTTACCTGCACGTATCAGAGTGCTGCCTATTAATAAATTCAAGAAAGCAATATTTCCCTGGCTTTTAGACAACTGCTTCTACTCGGTTAATGAATTTTTAAATTATAAATTTTGACATTATTTTTATCACCTATTGACATTGTATTGCTCATTTTTGATTTTATATTTATATTTTTAATCATTTGACCATTTGACATTGTGTAACTACTAAATTTTGACATTTTTATTCATACTTGGTCACTTTGTAAGTTAATTTAATTTTAATATTTCTACACCGGTAACGGTAGTGTATGTGAAACTGACTAATTTTAAGATCTTAATGTACCATATACTCAGAAATAAATAAATCTTATCTTATCTTATCTTAACTCGTTGCTGAATAAAAAAACATATTGTTCATAGTTTTGTGATACAACACAGATATATATAAGCGGTATCTATTCGAGTTCGTTAAACATACTCTACGAACTATTGCGTCAGTATTACCTCATTATTTTTCTCAGTTTTCCTCTAAGCTAGTAGTTACGGCTCCCCTGGGAGCTATACCCTGCCTACATTAGCCAGTACCCGGCCTGTTTGGTCGGGATAACGTAAATGAATTGGTAATACCGCCCGTATTACCGCTCAATGCGTCTTGTTGGCAAGGGACCGGAATAACTTCGACTGATGATATGGCGAAGGTGGACTAATAAAAAGGTTTTGTGACTGTCAGATGAAAATATTATGAAGGAACTATAGGTACACCATGTTTCCGGACGATATCCACATACCCCGTCCGGTCACTATATTATCATTTCCTTTATTCAATTTAATACTAACTTTTTACATTTTTAAATATTAATATAAAAACATATATATATATATAAAAATACATATAAAAACTCTCTCTCTTTTTCATTATATTCATCATTGTGAACAACTTTTACTATGGGACCAAACCCCTGAATCGCGAAAAATAAACCAGCAGTTCCATTCATTTTGTCGAGTTACTGCGAACATATTGTAGGGAACAGCAGATTTTTACATTACCTACCCTTGCTATTCAGGCCACCTTTGGCCGAAATGTCCCAGTGGATAGGTAGACAATATAACAGAAACCTGTGTCATGCATGCTAAAATTAAGTAATGAATGGTTCATAAAAAATCCACTCAAGGTTTTCGTCCAAATTGCTTTAATTAACGCCTGAAATTGTAAGTAATAAGACATTTCTTCGAATTAGTATTTCGAGACAGAATTAATCTACAATTAACGGAAAGTTGGAAATTGTATTTCGGTTATAATTTTTCTTTGAATTCAGTTTTTGTAGAGTAGTAGCACTGAAATTGTGACAAATAAAAAAAAATTGCTGATTTCAAATTGTTTGTCGTTTATTTTTCGTGTCCATTTAAGGGACTCTATAACATAGCCTCAGAACATGTCGGTGGTTTTGTCGCGTAGAAGTTTTACTCAAACACACTAAACTTCCAGCATGTCGCAGCATTCAACTGTTTTAAACCGACGAAAAGAAAGAAGGAGGTTCTCATCTCAAGTCGACGCGTATGTTTTAACTTCAGTATTTCGCCACTTTCCCGATTAACCACCTAAACAAAAGACGTGCAAACATATTTGTGGAGTGTTTAACATTCTGGAGTTGGCTGACTTAGAAACACACATTGACATTCTACCAGCTTTTATGATGTGGAAAAGTTAAAATGTGTGTCAATCCTGTAAAAAATGCTGCAGAAACACGTACCTACGCCACTAAACAAAAACGATCCGTCAAAAATAATTATCTATCGCTGTCTAATCTCTTGGTTGTCTCAAACGAGATACCAAGAACGTCAGCTTATCTGCAAATGCTGGGACTACAAGGTACTCACGTGATGGTGGCGGGAGGGTTGGCGTGGACCAGGCAGGGGAGCACCACGTCGCCGCCTCTCCGTACTGCTGCCTCCCACTGGCCGTGTGACACGCCGCGCGGAGCTGACGCTACGCTCATCGCTAAAACAGAACACAAACAGTGTCTGTATCTTTGTCGTAGCGTCGATGACAATCTTAATTTGTCAGTCCATCATATTAATGTCCTATTAAAATAAAATTTATAACACCGTCGGGGGTAAAGAAAGGGTTATTAAAGTAAGTATTTGAGTATAAAATAGGTTAAACGCCAAAAGGTATATCGTCACGTTAAAGATCAACAAAGTAATAAAGTATTATACCTAGGTGTTTGAAAGGCGAACTATAAAATAAACATTGAGTAATTAAAATCCGATTCATAATAACAATATGGTAGCTGCCACCTTGCGTTAATTAAACAGGAAACAATTTTGTTTCACACCATTTTGTATTTATAGTTAAGTAACGAAACCCATATTTTGATTTTCCTGGATAACAACAAAGCATGTTATTTTTATTTTCTACGATATTAAACAAAGTCCTGCAAAATGAGCCGTATTTTTGCTTAAGTTCTTGCGTGTGTAAATTATATTATAGGTAATGTTTTCTTTTTACAACTCATAAACTGAAATTTAAATGAAAAGATATTAAGAATTCTGTCTACGTTGAATTTAATTTTGTGAAGTTAAGTATTCGTGTTGCTAACACCTACTTCCCTAGTTCTGTAATAAATGAAGAGCGCCCTAGAACATAAGTACTATGAACTGTTGTGGTATCCATTGTCGGTCGGATAGTAATCTATTATGACAACCGCATATGAACAGTTTCAAATGGATGCAGATACAGATGCCAAATGATGTTGTTAGTCGACAACTATGAAAACCTCAAAACCGATATTTTTTTTAAACCAGTAAAACAAGCAGAAAGTCATCATTTATAACCCCGAAATAATTCACTATAGCTCAAAAAAACTTGTTGACTAAACTACGAAAAACTACTAATAGCGTACGTGACGGTCACGCGAATAGGTACCATGATTTTTGTTCACTCAAAAAGTGCTTTATGCGCCTTAAGAAGTTTTCTCATCGAAAATTGCCTAAAAACAAAAAAGTAGCGATACTGACTAAACTTCTATTTACTATACGTTAGTTTATAAGGTGTATGTTTAATCTATGGGCCATAGTGGCCTAAAATAAATGATTTTATGTTATACATAGAAGGTACTTACGAGCAACATCAATATTCACTGGCGTACTTCTCCGCCTTTCTCCAGTCAGAGAGTCAAGTACTGAGCAAGAATACTGTGCCCTGGAATCTTCCACTCGAGTCGACCTGATGATCAGTCGCCAACCATCGTCAGCAAGAAGTGTGGTACCAGCTGAGGCAAAGATAAGAGTCGTGTTTATATACCCTATAAAGTTATAAACTCAAACTCAAAGCATTTATTTAAAGAACTCAATTAGATACAAAAAAAGCAAAGCTTCACTCACAGAGACAAGGCATAATAACTACTTAAAGAAAGTACACTGTAGTTGCCCATAATCAAAATCAAAATCAAAATCAAAGCATTTATTTCAAGTAGGCCAGTTACAGGCACTTTTGAATTGTCGAAACAAAATGAACATTTAAAGTAGCTACAGTCCCAGTCACAAGACATAAAAACTGTGAAAGTACTGTAGTTGCCCATTCCCTAACGTAGATCTCTATGGAGAAGAACGGGCAAGAAACTCCATGGACACTCTTTTAAATCAAAATATTGTTACAAAATCTTGGTTACATCATTCATGTTGAGATGGTATATTATGTGAGAACAATGTAGCAAGATGTGCACGTTAAAAGTGTCCATAGCAAAACAAAATAAAATACAACTCAAAAACTAAATAATTAATTCAAATAACCCATGGCGACTAAGAGATGACCAGTCACAACTGACAGCGCCCGTTCACGAACATGACGCATGGATCAGCACCATTCAGCTCAACCATTTTGAAGGGAACTAAATGGTCCGACACACGCGCCACCATCAGCGAGACATTTGAGAGAGCATGACATACTCTCAATCGCCAGGGCACATTCTAGTCAAGAACTGCCGTAGGCTTCCAGTGAATGATAGCTTTCTAGTACATAGTACTCACACAATATGGGCTATGCGATTATATAATACTAACATTGAATCTATACAATGCAAAGATAGTTAAGTACAATCTTCGGCAGCTCCAACAATACCATTTAATGCTATCAATTTATGCGTCCCTGTCCTTATGGAGCAGGACCAGCATTGAGCCAAGCATCTCTATCAGCGATATAATCGCTCAACTTGTAATATGCTCGTTGACAAAGTGTGCGTTTAATGCATGTTTTAAATTTCGTCTCATTCAGTTCAAGAATACTTTGTGGAATTTTATTATAGCATCTCAAACAGTACCCCATGAAAGATGAGTCTACTTTTGCGAGTCTAAAGCCTGGCTGAACTAATTGGTCCCTATTTCTAGTACTGTAGTTATGTCTGTCACCTCTTTTACCAAAAAGATGCAAATTTTTTCTGACGTACATTATGTTTTCGTAGATGTATTGACAATGTACCGTCATAATGCCAATATCCTTAAACAGCTCTCTTAGAGAATCGCGCCTACGAAGATTATATATGGCTCGAATGGCTCTTTTCTGCAGAATAAATATAGACTCAATATCTGCAGCTCGTCCCCATAGCAAAATACCGTAAGACATTATACTATGGAAGTAACTAAAATAGACCAGTCTAGCGGTATCTACATCAGTAAATTGACGGATTTTTCTAATGGCATATGCTGCTGAGCTTAGCCGCCCCGCAAGAGATGTTAAATGAGAACCCCATTGTAGCCTTGAATCAAGCGTAATCCCCAGGAAAACCGTTTTATCTACGAATTCAAGTTTCTCATTATTCAATAATATATCACAATCACTACCCTTAACATTCGGTAAAGCAAATCTTATGCATTTGGTTTTTTTTTTCATTTAATACCAAATTGTTTGCTGTGAACCAATTTTGGACCTGCAGTAGGGCATTATTCACGTCATCTAAATTTTGTGCCCGTCTATTTATCTTAAAAATCAGGGAAGTGTCATCAGCAAATAACACCATATTTTGAGGTTGGTTTTTCAATAAATAGGGTAGATCATTTATATATACTAGAAAAAGGAAAGGACCCAGTATTGAGCCTTGTGGAACCCCCATTTTTATTTTTAAACCCCGTGAGTTAACACCATTTATCTGAACATATTGTTGTCTATCATTTAAATATGATCTTACCAAACTAAGTGCAAGTTTACCCAGTCCGTAATGCTCAAGTTTCATAAGTAATGTGTCGTGGTTTACGCAATCAAACGCTTTGGAGAGGTCACAAAAAATTCCTATAGCGTCTTGGGACTCTTCCCACGCAGTAAATATGTGCTTTAATAATGTTACACCGGCGTCAGTTGTACAACGTCCCTTGGTGAAACCATACTGTTGATCATGTAAGATTCTGTTGGTGTTAAAGTGATTAAGCATTTGATCAAGCATTACTTTTTCAAAAACTTTGCTAAAAACTGGCAACACGGAGACAGGTCTATAATTGTTAGTATCTTTACTGTCCCCGGATTTGAAAAGAGGTATGACTTTACTGTATTTCATTAAATCAGGGAAGACTCCTTGGTCCACACATAGATTAAAAATTAAAGCTAAGTATGGGGCTATAGTCTCAAGTATGGATGTACAAACTTTGATAGACATTCCCCATAGATCTTCGGTCAGTTTGATTTTTATTTGCCGGAAAGCTTTAATAACTACCATAGGGTTAATGTGTTTAAATTTAAATTCAGCCAGGCAGCCAGACACATTCGCCTTTAATAAACCCATTGAGACTTCAGGAGAGGAATTAAGAGCCTCCGTAGTTTTTAATGGTATCTCTGTAAAGAAATTTACAAATTCTTGAGCTACTTCCTGATTAGAGCTTTTAGGACCACATGCTGTATCTAAATTCCCTAGCGTAGATCTCTATGGAGAAGAACGGGCACGAAACTCCATGGACACTCTTTAACTCATCCAATAAAAATGGATAGTGAGCAGCAGTACTTATAGAAGAATATTTGTGCCCGTATATTTTATGTCTCTGTTGTTGACTGTACAAGTTAAAGGTCCCTCCATAAAAAGAGAATCAGACTTAGACGATGTTTTAATGTTTCCCCGGAGTCCGAAGTTCCGTAGAATTTACGTGGAATTAAATTCTCTGAAGTAAACTTTTGGGAAAGATGGTTTATTGTAATGGTTGTGGACAGCGAGTTAGTTGAACGTGCCCATCGACGATATCTTAGTTAAAAGAATAAAATAACGTCGAGACGGACAAAAACTTTCTTGGAATAAATTCTTGTTAGTATTTTACTTAGTCACTGATCTGAAGTTCATTGAACAAAAGCTTCGTTTTCAAGAGATCGCTGAATATTAAATCTTTGAACTAGATTTGAGTTTAGATTACTATAACGTTTATCAGTTTTCTCTTCAATAGGCACAGGTTCTAGATCTAAGAATTAATAATTGGTAGGTTTAAAACTTTCAAAATATTTTGGCACCCAAGTTTTTCATACTTTATTCTTAAAAATACTGAATAAAACTTGCTGCCCATCTAACTAAAGACCATCCGTGTCCGTGTGGTCCGGGTATTGTCGTTCCCAGACCTGGATTTAGTCCACCCCTTTCATGTGCGACTAACATAATGAATGGTGTATTCTCTGCCTAACACTTCAGCGAACACATCCGCCAAGTAACGCTACTTACACATATGCTCTGAGGCGGGAAGCACGGAGTCATCTCTGTACCACGCTGCGACGGAGGCATGCTCCCTCAGCGCGGCAGGAGCCACGCACGTGAGGAGTGCGGGGCCACCTGCCTCCGAGGGCGAGGAGGTCACGTGCACCTGCCAGTCTTGCCAGACCACTGGAACAAGGAGACTCAGTTAGTAAAAAGCAACTATTTGAAGTGCTCAAAGATTGGACTAGCAGTCTGATTGGAAGCTTTGTGACGTGTATAAGGTTATGGCTAGGTTATAACGTCATTAACCCAGATGATAAACTAAGTTACTGTTCTCACTGGTGCTCATCCAAACACGCACAGTTAAAATATATTAGTATAAAAATGTTCGTTGCGCCCAGTTAGTTATGAATAAAACCGTATTACACATTTATTGAACAAAATATAAAGGTAAAGTAAAACCACAAAATTAAAAAAAAAAGTTTCAATTTCAAACAAATTAAAAGGCCGCTTAACTGAAATCACTGCTAGAAAAGGTAGCTTTGATACCGACTAATTAACCGTAAAGCTCTGTAACCCGAGCGTGCCCTTGCGATGGGGTTTGAAGCGAAAAAGTATTTGCTAACGAATACAGCCATGATTTGCGAACGGTGAATAATTTGTCATTTTCTCATAATGTATTCGACACAAATTGGCGTCGTTTCTCTAGGTCCTACCGAGTACAGGATCGGATTTGGTTCTGGGGTTTAAATATTAAAGTACATTTACTTGAGGATTCTAGGAATAGTTTCTAAAGTTCAGATAGACTAAAACCAGACAACTATTTTCATAATTCCATCTAAGTTTTAAATTGAGTTGAAAACAATAGTAAAAGATTTTAGACAACCAAAGAGAAAAAGAAAATCATTTTAAAAACGGACCTTTAAATTCCACACCTAATACGGTTCTTGTGAAAGCGGGTGACAAAATAAAAACTCTGTGAATCAGCATTAGCCAGACGTTGTGAAACTTTTGCTAGCTTGTTATTTTTTTTGCCAACTTTTTCTTGCATGCAGTGGAACTCCAAAG
Organism: Xestia c-nigrum; assembly: GCA_916618015.1. Lineage (NCBI taxonomy): Eukaryota > Metazoa > Arthropoda > Insecta > Lepidoptera > Noctuidae > Xestia > Xestia c-nigrum. Next base: position 1,010,496 of record OU745245.1, on the reverse strand, counting down.
CAGATGCTTTAAAACTTTTGTGTTTGCTAACTTCCTAACTTTTTTAAGCGTTGCTCTTGGGAAATCTTCATCTTATATATTAAACGAAATAGTAGATAGCTAAATAAGTCAAGTTTCGTGTAGAATCTCATGGAAATACTAGCATTAGCAGCAATGCACTGGTTGTCTGGGGTAAACGACGTGATCTTGAGACAAGTTTTGGGCACAGTGTCCTGTTTAAACCCTGTTTTGTGGAATAAATCATGATTATAACTGTTTGCAGAGTTCATAAGACCGTTTAGTTTAAGTACTTACTAAGTTTTCACAATTGTTTTTATTGCTCTTTAGATTATAATGTAGCAGTTGTTAGTATTGCTAAGGTACTCGAGTAGTTAGTATGATAGCTACTTTGCTTCGTACAGAACCCTACGTACACTACTGTACATGCACACTTTTTCACATAGTCAAGTAGTTGAGTTGAGTAGTATTCAAATCTGAATAAGATACAAAATTGCAAGATGCAAAGGTACTTCAAGTAGCATAGATGCAAGTAGCAAAGGTACTCAAATCTTTTGTAGACGTCTGGCAACTTCAGAACATGTTGCATTTTTTAACATGTCTTGTTAGTAGCGGCAAAAGGCTCACTATTTGTTTTCACGTAATTCCTTTGTTTCAAGGCGAGAAAAACTGTCTGGACGTTAATTTTTTTCTAAGAAAGTCGGAGTTGCAATTAGTTAATTGCGTGCTCTCAGAAGTGTCTCAATTTTGCTGTTAATGACGTTGTGTGGTTTTCACAAACAAAACTGAGGTGGAATATAAACTTTGTAGATTTGAGTAGACGGATTACTTTTGACTTTGACTTGTCTGATGACAACTGATAACCGGTTTACATATCAAACAAAGATGACTATGAAAACGCATTTTTTTAGTTCAGACGTGCGTCAGTTCATACTGTACCTAACTTCTATCTCCTTCTCAAAACTAGGTTACACAACAAATTACACACTCTTTAACCTCAACAATAAACCAAACCTCCCTAGCTAGTTACTTCATACTTCAGATCCTTTCAACCACAAGTGTTATTTTATTGCAACAGCCGCTAGGCATACCATACTTCCTTTTTACATAACAACTTTAGGTCCTATAAAGCTAATAGGCTTGTTTGACATTCACGACTCGACGACGATACGACGGCGATGTCTCCCCTAACACGATCGATGGTAATCATGATCAAATTGTAAGTAGATACGGAATTAAGTGTGCTTAGCATAATTTGAAACACGTTTAGAGGATGTAGAATTTGTAAATGTTTTCGGATATTGGAGCTTGATTAGATCAAGGGGCTTGTTATTTTTTTCTTATTTATTTACTAAATATGAGAACATATTGTTGAATGTTTGGACGGATAAGTTGAGACACTAATCATATTAATCGTACTTATGAAAGGTTCGAATTAAATCAGAAAATTGCTCCATTGAATCGACAAAGACTGAACCCAGTTCACGGTTTGTCAGTTTAATAGAGCAAGCACTAAACTCTGTGTACCTCTTCTAACTTTTTGCACTCAACAGGTGATAAACCAGGAAGAGCAAAAAATCTAACATCACAAAAGAGAATCATAATTCTCACTCAACATGCAAATAAAACGTGCAAGATAAAACCGAAACGGTCTTTGACAAACTTTTTACTAACTTCAATAATAAAAGCATTCGTCTCACGAGCATAAAGTCGAGCACTATAAAGCGATTGCTCTCTTCGAGCATAACTCGAGCACTTTAAAGTGATTGTTATGAGAACAGGTTTAATGCTCGGGGATACGAAACTTCTTTTTAACGTTCGAAACGGTTTTTGCACTTAACTTCATTTTGAATTTTCAAATGTCTTTTTCCAAGACCTTTATTGCGATGGCTTTATTTTTCAAAGGTTTGTTTGAGTGTAGGTATTCCTCGTTTGTATTTGAGAAAAAAAATTGAAAACGATTTCCGGCTTTTTCTGAATACTTATTACAATTTGTAGCGTTAATTAAAAATATTATAACAATACGATGTCTGTGTTAATAAAAAAATATTTAATTGGACTTGTGAGCCCCATAAACTTAGTTAATAATTTAATTCTACCATTACTTTATAAACAAACCTAATTAATGTAAATCATATCGTAAACACTAATTACATCAGCTTATCCACAGCGTAACTAAGTCCCATTATTTTAGTTTTCGTGGTCCAAGAAGTGTAAGTTACGCGCGTGTTAAAATAATCTTCGTATACATATATAGGTATGTATATATAGGTATGTATTATATAGGTATGTATGTATATAGGTATGTATAATAAGTATAGTAACTTGACTTTTAAAGAAACTACTATTCTATCTTTCTATCTTATTAAATATCTTTCCAAAACACTATTTCATTTATGTTAAGTTTCACATAAAATAGGTGGGTATGGTTCATAAAGAATAAGACACTACATAATAAGAATCATAATATTTATTTGTAGTTCAAACAATTGTCTATGTAATTGTGTATGTAATTATAACACATTTAAAAGAATAACAAAACCAAATAAAAACATAAGTACTTAACTTTTATGAAGTATAATACACAATATTCTGCAACACACTATCGATCACTCGATCCACCACGATTATATTCCGAGCTCCGCACAGAGCGAAAGTTGAACAAGAAGTGCCGCCACACTGGGCCGGCACCCGTTTTAAAGCATCGGTTTTTGTAAACAAGGTGGGGTGAGCAGGTGACGACAAAGCTCAACAATCGTACTAAATAAACGTTAAAACACTTTAATTTTAACAAAATGCTATTAAATAATTCTTAAATTATGTAATTAAACTATTTAATGGTATCTAAATAATAGTAATAGCTTTTATATCTAATTGCTCTTAAAAATCACAATAAAATATTTACTTATCTAATCAGATTTTAAGTTCCTGTTATTTCTTATTCTACAAAAATAGTTATTATATCAATTTGGATGTTTTATTAACTGAAATACATCAAATATTCAACAAAAACAGTTAACATTTTAAAAATAATCTATCACGGCCATACTGAACTGTGCTTCGCTCTCGAAGTACAAGCCTCAAAGAAAGAAAAAAAAAGATCATGTTATAGTTCCATAATGATAAGTCGGTTATAGCCTCTGACCGTAACATGTTAGGGCTCCCACCTGCTGTACGTGAGATCCAGACTAACACCAGCATCAGTGACCGTCCAGCAGTTAGTAATAATTATTATGTCTCTGACCTTTGCATGTTAGGGCTCCCACCTGCTGTACGTGAGATCCAGACTAACACCTAGCGCCAGGACTGTCCAGCAGCAAGTCAAGTCATGTCAACAGTCAGAAATAGATAACCCTAAGTTAATAAACAAGTCGTAAGTAATATGTCTCTGACCTTTGCATGTTAGGGCTCCCACCTGCTGTACGTGAGATCCAGACTAACACCTAGCGCCAGGACTGTCCAGCAGCAAGTCAAGTCATGTCAACAGTCAGAAATATATAACCCTAAGTTACTAAGCAAGTCGTAAGTAATATGTCTCTGACCTTTGCATGTTAGGGCTCCCACCTGCTGTACGTGAGATCCAGACTAACACCTAGCGCCAGGACTGTCCAGCAGCAAGTCAAGTCATGTCAACAGTCAGAAATAGATAACCCTAAGTTAATAATCAAGTCGTAAGTAATATGTCTCTGACCTTTGCATGTTAGGGCTCCCACCTGCTGTACGTGAGATCCAGACTAACACCTAGCGCCAGGACTGTCCAGCAGTAAGTCATGTCTTAAGTCAGTTGTCATAAATACCTAACCCTAAGTCACAAGTCATTGTTTTTATTAATCACATGTTTTAAATCTCATTTAAAAGTCATTATAAATACTCTTAAGAGTAACTACTCAATAGTGAGTTTGTATTATTTGAATGTATTTGGTTCACTCCAACCCATTTGAGCAAAACTACAAAATAATAATTAAAAAGAAATCTTTACATAATTCTTATTTCATTCAAAATCATAGACAAATCATACAACAACCAGTTTTCTTTTAAAAACAAAATCTCTTATAAATATCAATAACAATCAATGTTGTATTTGACGTTAAATTAGGTAAATACCTCTCATGCTAGATTATACTTAATAGATAAATGGATAAGTTAAAAAATAACAAAAAAAGTACTAAAATGAATCTATCACGGTCAACCACCGTTGCTTACACAGACTCATTCGAAAGCAACGTTTTGATCTATCCATTCACCAGGCCAATACCTCTTTGGCGATTTTAGAACCTAACTTGTCATGGCGTCTATGTTCTTGACTAATATAAACTGTGTCTCCAAGATTGTATGTTTTGTTGGTTCTTCTGGTAGTATCAAAACGTTCCTTAAATTTATTTGCAACGTTTGTTTACTACCGCTCGGCCAATACCTGCCTCAGATACCTTCCTCAGAAATATGCCTACCCAAATACTCAATTTGTTTTACAAATAATTTACATTTCTTTAAGTTGACTGTGAAACCAGCAGAACTACGGACTTGGAGAGTTTGTTCTAATTGTCTGGCAACGGTATACAGTAGAATAGACGAGAACTTGGCAAATATATTTTTTATTTTATTTTTTTATAAATTGCTATCTAAATGACTTATTGCTCCTTTCAACTGAGCTATTTCAGTAACTAAACTATTTGAGACATGATTATTAACATTTGAGGACACACATGAAGAAGATATACGAGTCAGTTTGGAGCCATTAGAGTCTAAAAATACCGCGATATCTGGATATTGAACAGCATTTCTCACAATTAGACAGTCATAGTAAAAGTCCCTATCTCTAGCTACATGAAATTCAATTTCAAGACGGATATCATCGAATTTTACAGGGACAACTACCAAAGCAGTTACACGTAATGTGCAGTTATCTATCCCTTCAAGAACAGACGAATATGGTACTAAATTGCAACATAAGTGTCTAGCAATAGAATCTTTAATGACGCTACTGCTTGCACCGGTATCGATAAGTGCCTTAATTGAATATTGCCTTTAATATCGATTTCGCTTAACTTCAGAATTGTCTTATTGTAACAAATTTACACCATTTTCTTTAGTGGTAGGTTTATTGACAGCCCGCTGTTTAGAGTAACAAGCCGACTCAACATGACCGACCTTCTTACAGTACGTACACTGAATAGGCTTGGTTGGAGAAGTAGCGCTAGTAGTTGCATCTACGGTCGCGGGACCTTGACGGGCTTCAAGATTCTTAAATTTGTAGCACTGACTTTTAATGTGACCCGGTCTTTTACAGAATAAACAACATTTTTCCTCAGAGTAGTCAGGTTTGAAATTTTTGCTAGGAGGTTCACCCTCTCGTTTGTCAGTAGATTTACCAGCTGTATCGATTGGACGCTTTCTTGAAATTTTTACATACGTAGTAAAAAGAGAGATTAGTTCGGCAGTAGTTTTCACACAACTATTGTAAGAAGCCATTTTAACGCTAACATCGTGTATACCCCCACAAACAAGCTCGAGTAATTGTTGTTCGGTGAAAGAAATTTTAGTATTTTTAAGTAACCTTAGTTTTTCTCTGGCGTATTCACAATAAGAATCTGATGATTCTGAGGTAAGTAGCACAGCCCTTGAAAGTTTGTCGGTCAAATTTCGTTTTTCCGGATACAGATCCTTAAGGGTCGTTCGAAAATTTTCCCACGATCTTCCTTCCTCGGGTTCCCAAGTCTCGTACCACAATAAAGCAGAGCCCTTTAGGGCCTTACCTGCTTTTGCAACTGTCGTAATGCTGCTCCATTCAAGGTCCTTCGCGATTGAATCGATGGTGGTGCACCAGTTTTCGGCACCGTTGTCATTCTTTGCAGGATCAAATGGTGGCAACACGACATCGTCTCCTCGTTGTTTCACGGCTACTGCATCGCGTATGGCTTTTAGCAAGCCTTCTAACGTTGCTGGATCCATCTCAAACCACGCTCACAACTCCTGAAACATATTAATAGGTGGTATGTCAGGTTCGAATCCCACTTCTGATGTTAAAATAATCTTCGTATACATATATAGGTATGTATATATAGGTATGTATTATATAGGTATGTATGTATATAGGTATGTATAATAAGTATAGTAACTTGACTTTTAAAGAAACTACTATTCTATCTTTCTATCTTATTAAATATCTTTCCAAAACACTATTTCATTTATGTTAAGTTTCACATAAAATAGGTGGGTATGGTTCATAAAGAATAAGACACTACATAATAAGAATCATAATATTTATTTGTAGTTCAAACAATTGTCTATGTAATTGTGTATGTAATTATAACACATTTAAAAGAATAACAAAACCAAATAAAAACATAAGTACTTAACTTTTATGAAGTATAATACACAATATTCTGCAACACACTATCGATCACTCGATCCACCACGATTATATTCCGAGCTCCGCACAGAGCGAAAGTTGAACAAGAAGTGCCGCCACACTGGGCCGGCACCCGTTTTAAAGCATCGGTTTTTGTAAACAAGGTGGGGTGAGCAGGTGACGACAAAGCTCAACAATCGTACTAAATAAACGTTAAAACACTTTAATTTTAACAAAATGCTATTAAATAATTCTTAAATTATGTAATTAAACTATTTAATGGTATCTAAATAATAGTAATAGCTTTTATATCTAATTGCTCTTAAAAATCACAATAAAATATTTACTTATCTAATCAGATTTTAAGTTCCTGTTATTTCTTATTCTACAAAAATAGTTATTATATCAATTTGGATGTTTTATTAACTGAAATACATCAAATATTCAACAAAAACAGTTAACATTTTAAAAATAATCTATCACGCGCAATTTACGCTTCCCTAAACCAAGCCTAAGATTTATTAAGAGTAATGTACATAAAATGCGGTTTGTTGAAACGCCTTCGTTGAGGTCTGCAAATACTCGTAAAAGTGTCAGTACCCAACGACCATTTAGAATATTACAATGATTTACTGAAGGAAAAAAATGTCCAAATTGATCCGAGGCTTGCCTTTTTTCTCTTGTCTTTTCGGAGTAAAAGATTTAGTAGCTATAAGCTAAAGTATTTTTTAAATGTATTAGGACATTTTCATGTTTTGTCTTTCTTAAAATATACAGCAACAGCCTATTTATTTAACCTGTCCCAAATTCCGTTACACGCGCCCATGATTTTGGGGTAATAGAATTAAAATCATAATCAGCCTTTTCATCTAATTTTGACCCTTTACAGAACTACCTTACATAAACAAGTAAACTCCGTATCACAGAGTATAAAACGTTATGAATTTATAAGGAAACTTTTCGATCGAGCATCTTGAACCTCTTTCAACTTGAATATCATTTAATTAGCTGTCTCTCCAGGTCCTTTGAGGCAGCATCGCCGCCAAGCTCGGGGACACTCCGAGGTAAATTCGGATGGAATCAAACTTTCATAAACACTCACAGAATTTAATGAAAATTTGTTAAGATGGATGCTACGTGAATTATACGGGCGTTTGATTGGACTGGCCGGCCGGTTGTGTTGGGACCCGGATCGTTGTTGATTTGTTGAACAACGATTTTTCTCTAGTAATACTAGTAGTTATCATCTAGCTTTGGGTGTTAATAGTCTTGGAAGTTTATGTCAACAGTTAAAATAGTTATACAGCAACTCTCTTAACACTTCACTTAGTAGACGCTTTTAGTTTTTATGGCTTATAAAGTTGAGAAACTTAAAACTATGTGTTTTTCGGTTAACCATCGAAAATAAGGTATTGCGAACTTTTAGGATAAAGCCTGAATGTTATCTAGCTGGCAAACTACCTGAAAATCTCGGCGACCACTCTTCAGAAACGCAGCCAAGCATGAACAAATCTACAAAATTAATATGGCGTAAAGTTTTGAATAACTGAAATGACCCCGGTCGCTGTGAATTTCATCCCGGTCGGCGTCTTGCCCCTGTATACATATTTGATTCAATTAAGGCGTCCCGATCTGCCCCTACTGAATATTTTAAGCGTGGCTCGATTAATACCGTCTATGAACTAATCACATTTTCAAGCTGATGAGGATAAGAGAGCTTCGGTGGATATTAACTACATTTTATAAAGGGTTGTTGGAGATGTCTGTTTATGTTATTGAAGAAGTTTTGTAAAGTCCATCTGCGTAAATAATGGTACTTATGCTTTAAAGTCCCCCAATGGCGTGCGTCGCTAAACTCACCGTCACCGACATGCGGCACTGCGGTTCAGTCGTGAGATATATTGTCATTTCCTATCATACACCGCCAACTCCTCTTTAGTTAGGTATGTACACTAAATATTGATTTGTCACAAATAAAGGAGATAATTTTGTTTGGGCCCACCTGGTCGTTGCATTTATTATTCATAATAATACCAAAAAAAAGTAACCATTTTACTATGGTATTAAACGAAATATTACGTAGAAATGAAAACGGAATCTTAAAATCATAATAAATAAGCTATTCTTAGCGAAACCTCCTTCTCCAAAACCTGGTTCAAGCGGTGCGCTATAAAAGACAGCGCGCGGGTGGCAACACTGGCAACGGGTTCACTCGATCATCAGTCGGCAACGGTTGAACATCGCTTCCCTCGTTTGTATTTTATATTCAGCCGCCATATTGTTATTTTGCCAATCAATTTATATCATTTGCAGTAATTAGAGTTCGGATGTATTATTTTTAAAATTATCTTTGTTGTGATTTCGGTTATTAAACTTTGATTGTTGATTAAATAATTTAGGAAGTAATTGTGCGTTATTTTTAAAAACTGTCCTCACTTCTGGTTTCTAAGATCAGAAGTGGGATTGACCACGTGCTTAGTGCTGTTTGTGCCATCTGTTTTAAGTTAAAGACCGATAGTGTTTGAATTTAACCTAATTACTGCAAGTTTTATTTTTCTGGGTAGGTACGCGAGTATCGGTGAGTTTTTATTTTTATTTTTGTTGCTGATATGCCGGGACGTTCGACAAGTGTTGAAAAACAAAACGATTCGCGTCGATTGCATCGTAATCGTTCTCGAACGTTGAGAAGTAGATCGCGTAATCGTAGGCATGGTTCCGGAAGGAGCAATCACACTCCTTCACCGCGTAGATACCGTGAGCGTTCTCATAGTCGCGACCGTACTTCTTCTAGACATCGTCATCTGTCCCGTAGTCCACGAAACGGTCATAGACGTCGTGACACCTCATATAGCCGCCGTGATTCTCCGCGTGATCAGGCCTTAGGTCAAATATTAGCTCGCTTGAATTCTATTGAGAGCCGTTTGCCGACTTCGCCAACATGTCGCGTGTCTACGCCTGTTGCGGAGCATGGCTCACGGGGGCAGGAAACTTTCACTAGGCAGAAGTCGCGAACGCTTGACCAGGATAAGGACGTGACAGATAAGCTCGTTGGCGCATTGTCTTGTTTAGTTCGAGAGAGATCGCATAATTTTTATATTTCTCCCTTCGATCCTAACCTACACGACTTTGACGTTTGGTGTTCAGAGGTAGACCGCGCTCGTAATTTAAATAAATGGGACGATCGCGAGTGTCTAGGGCGCATAGGAAGTTGTTTGCGTGGTGACGCGAAGTCATGGCTTAACGATTGGGTTACAAGTGATCGTTCGTGGAGCAACTTCAAATTAGAGTTTCGTTCACTATGCCCACGCAATGTAGACGTTGCTACAATTTTGTTTGAGGTTATGTGTAACAATTCAAATAAATTCCCGACATACGCCGAATATGCTCGCAAGTCTCTTTTGCGTCTTAATATTGTAAAGGGGTTGTCTGATGAGCTGAAAGTTGCAATAATTGTCAGAGGTATTACTGATGCTCAAGTAAAGGCTGCTGCAACGAATGCGAAGCTTAAAATAACGGACCTAGTCGAGTTTTTGTCGGTATATGTCAAACCAAAAACGGAGACGCGCAGTTCAAACAACCCTCACAATTCAAACAATGTAGGACCATCATCATCGCGTAAACGCGAGGCAACTAAATCGGGAGACAGTAAAATAGTGTGTCACTATTGTCATAAAGCTGGTCACACGAAATATAACTGCAGGAAAAGACCTAAAGTCGACACTAACGCGCCATCATCAGCAGATACCGCGACGACAACGCCTTCAACATCGGGTGATAAATCTGTCAAGTTTTGCACGCATTGTAAACGTAACGGTCACGTAATTGATACGTGCTTTTCAAAAAAAAAGTCGGAAACTGATCGTAATGAACAGAGATTGGCTAAGATAAATTTTTGCTCAAGTGTCAATCGAAACGAGACAACATAATGTCTGCTGTTATTCAAAAGGTGCCTATAGATACTTTGATCGATAGTGGGTCTGATATCTCGTTGATTTTAGAATCGGTTCTTAAATATTTTAATTTCAATCGAATCCCAACACATCGTTTGTTGAGAGGTATAGGCAGCCAGGAGATTGAATCAACGTCATATGTTGTGACGACGATTGAATTTCCTGAAGTGTCATTGGAAGTTGATTTGTATGTGGTCCCAGTTGGGTGCATTACGGCGCCTATTTTGATTGGCACAGATGTATTAGATAGAGAGGGAATTACCTACACGCGTAGTAATAACTTACACCGGCTCACGAGATTAGACAGTGTGCCCTCTGTACTGCACGTATCTACCGTTGACTATGAAAACATTAAAACGCCGTTAATTGGCAATGACAGAAATCTCCTGCTTAATATCATCCGCGAGTTTTCGAGTTCTTTCATTACGGGTACTGCTACATCAACGGTGAATACGGGCGGTATGGAGATAAGATTAACATCGAGTGCCCCGGTAGTTCATAGGCCTTATAAGCTCTCTTGTGACGAAAAAAATAGAGTTCGGGATATAATTAATGACCTACTCTCAAAGGGAATTATTCGTGAGTCACAGTCCGACTACGCCAGTCCTATCATTCTGGTCAAGAAGAAGGACGGGAGTGATAGGATGTGCGTCGATTATCGGGCACTTAATGCTATAACGGTCAAGGAACGATTTCCCTTGCCTTTGATCGATGACCACATCGATAGGCTTGGTTGTTTCAAGGTCTTCACCAGTTTAGACATGGCAACTGGATTTCATCAGGTGCCATTAAAGGATGATGATTCGATTTCCAAAACCGCCTTCGTAACGCCCGAAGGGCATTTCGAATACTTGAAAATGCCCTATGGGTTAGCTAACGCCCCTATAGTTTATCAAAGAATAATTTCAAAAACCTTAAAACCCTATATTGAAAGTGGGCGAGTTTTGACATATATCGACGATGTACTTCTTATGTCAAACGGAATTCCTGAAGGACTCGACTTGCTGCGTCAAGTTTTGAGTACTCTCACGAATGCCGGTTTTTCGGTTAATTTAAAAAAATGTACCTTCTTAGATACCGAAATAGAGTACTTAGGACGGATAGTTGGTAATGGTCAGGTGCGGCCGAGCCCAAGAAAAATTGAGGCACTGGTAAATTCTCCAAAGCCTACTAATGTTAAGGGGGTTCGCCAATTTTTGGGCCTAGCCGGGTATTTTAGGCGTTATGTCGCGGGTTACGCTTCTAAAACAGCCTGCATTGCCAGACTGTTAAGAAAGGGAGAACCTTTCAAATGGGGTTCAGACCAAGATGTGGCACGCGACTATATTATTCATTGTTTGACCCATGAACCAGTCTTAGCGATCTTTGACCCAAGTTTACCTACGGAACTTCACACCGATGCCAGTTCCATCGGTGTCGGTGCGGTGTTGTTGCAGGAGCATGCCGGTAAACGAAAGAGAGTAGTCAGTTACTATAGTAGGTCTACCCAAGGCGCGGAGAGTCGTTATCACAGCTACGAGCTGGAAACCTTAGCCATTGTACGCGCACTTCAGAACTTCCGTCATTATTTAATTGGTATCAATTTCAAAATAGTGACGGATTGTAATTCGTTGAAGTTAACTGAAACAAAAAAAGATTTGTTGCCTCGTGTCGCGCGTTGGTGGGTTTACCTACAGGACTTCACCTTTACTTTGGAATATAGAAAAGGATCCATGATGCAACACGCTGATTTTCTAAGCCGGCACCCTCCTGAAACAGCAAATGTATCACACATTCGCAATCCTAACAATTGGGCAAAGGTCGCTCAGACTGCGGATGAGGAAACCCAAAATTTAATTGTTAAGTTAAGAGATGGCCAATTAGATTCTTCAAGGTATGTAATTAAAAATGAACTTTTGTATTATAAATATACACCAACCGGGGAAGACCCACGATTGTTATGTTACATCCCTTAAGGTTACCGGCTTAGCCTTTTAAGAGCTTTCCATGATGAGCATGATCATGTTGGAGCCGACCGAACGACGGATCTTATTTTACGTCACTTTTGGTTTCCTAGTGTTAGGCAATTTGTTAGAAAATATGTTAGCCATTGCCTTGTATGTTTAGCTCATAAGAAAGTACCCAAAACATCCCCGCAACCGATTCAGTCTTGGTCGAAACCTGATGACCCATTCTGTGTTATTCATGCCGATGTATTGGGCCCGCTTCCAGAATCTAACGGGTTTAAGTACGTTTTAATAGTAATTGACAGCTTTTCAAAATTTTGTCTGTTGTACTCCATGTATCGTCAAGACTCGGACGAATTAAAACGGGTGTTTACTAATGTAATATCTTTGTTCGGATCTCCAAGTACTATAATATGCGACAGAGGGAGAATGTTCGAAAGCGTAGCCTTCCGAGACTGGGTTAGTAGCTTGGGTTGCTCCGTTCATTTTATCACACCTGGAATGCACCGAGAAAATGGGCAAGCAGAGAGGTACTGCAGAACTGTCCTAAACATGTTACGGGTAGAGGTTGGACATAAAGGTTCTCAGTGGGCTGACGCTTTATGGAAAGTGCAGCTCAATTTAAACGTCACCAGACAGGCAACTACGCAAGCCTCGCCATTACAACTCCTCGTTTGGATTGATGCAGCTACCCCAGTAATAAGATCTCTAGTGCGTGACGTCGCACTTGAGAACCGTAACCCTAATCGAGAAGCACTTATGACGCTCAGGAGACAGCGTGCCTCAGACTTGCTTACAGCCAATCAGTGGCGTCAAGACGACTACACCAACCAGAACCGGCGACAACCACGAGCCTACGCTGTAGGGGACTATGTCTTTGTCAACAAGGCATCACAGAGCACAGGAAAGCTCGACTCTGGCATGCGGGGGCCCTATAAGGTCGTCCGTGTATTGCCGCATCATCGCTACGAGCTGGAACTACTGGCTGGTTCGTATGGCAAAAAAACCCAGGCAGCTGCCGAGCATATGGTGCTCTGGCGCGGCGAGTGGACGCCTGACGCATGCTCCGCTTTCTTCGAGGCTGGTAAGTAACCGGAAGACTTCTGTTTGGCCAGGACCCCTGGTTCATGGCTTCTGTTTGGTCTGAGCCTCTGGCTTATGACTTCTGTTTGGCCTGAACTCCTGGTTCATGGCTTCTGTTTGGTCTGAGCCTCTGGCTTATGACTTCTGTTCGGCCTGGACCCCTGGTTCATGGCTTCTGTTTGGTCTGAGCCTCTGGCTTATGACTTCTGTTCGGTCTGGACCCCTGGTTCATGGCTTCTGTTTGGTCTGAGCCTCTGGCTTATGACTTCTGTTCGGTCTGGACCCCTGGTTCATGGCTTTTGTTTGGTCTGAGCCTCTGGCTTATGACTTCTGTTTGGCCTGGACCTGTGGTCCTTGACTTCTGTTCTGTTAAGTATATTACCTTCACTACTATCTACTTATCTTTACTAGTATTCTACCCAATGGGAGTCCGGAATTCCATTGTTTGGAATGCTATTTAGTTCCATTTACGATTTAATGCTTAGAATCACTGATTTTGCTTTGTAATTTTTTAGTCTGAAGCTCTTAGATTTACATTTCGATTACCTAAGTAACCTTCCTGTTAGTTGGTTGGGTGCCTGATGGTGGGAGTGCACGCTCGCTATCGCGTACTTAACAAAATCAATTCAAGTGCTTTCTATTCTCCGGCTTCAGACACATAAGGGTCGCAAGAAAACAAATGTACAGTATGTGTTGTTGTTACTTTGCAGATGATTATGGCCAGTCTGAGGATGACGGCCAGTCTAGTGATGGTGGACCTAGTGATGATACAAGGCAAGAAGCGGTCGAGGACGCCCCGCTGTCAGGAACGGCCGTCTTAGCGAAACCTCCTTCTCCAAAACCTGGTACAAGCGGTGCGCTATAAAAGACAGCGCGCGGGTGGCAACACTGGCAACGGGTTCACTCGATCATCAGTCGGCAACGGTTGAACATCGCTTCCCTCGTTTGTATTTTTATATTCAGCCGCCATATTGTTATTTTGCCAATCAATTTATATCATTTGCAGTAATTAGAGTTCGGATGTATTATTTTTAAAATTATCTTTGTTGTGATTTCGGTTATTAAACTTTGATTGTTGATTAAATAATTTAGGAAGTAATTGTGCGTTATTTTTAAAAACTGTCCTCACTTCTGGTTTCTAAGACTATGTTATGATATCTTTTTGCGAGTCATATCATTCCTGTTGTGGTCAATGTCATTTGACAGCTAATACTTACTCGAATAGGGGCGTTTTTTCTGTTTACTAAAAAAAGTACGGTACCAACCCGTTGGTAATCATATGTGCTACAAGAATATAAAAATATATATTATTAAACTGTGAGCATTTTAATGCTATTTTTAAAGGTTTACACTAAAATCGCATAGATGGTTTAAATTGTTTAAACCATCAACGTGACACGGAACGTTATAAAACCCACTTTTTAGTGATTGACAATTTAATTATTTTGACATTTACTTTTTCTGTTTGTTTTGGTTTTCGTAAGTGTTTTTGCAGATTTTTCGCATTTATTCCGGTTAGACAATGCTTAGCTAATTTGACCACTGGAATCTAGAGGTTATAGGAAGAAATTAATGTAAGTTTAATTATTAAATGCTACAATTTATGTGGGTGGCCTAATCCTCGAACAAAAGAAAATGGTCTCCTTTGTGCTTACCTTTTCAGTAAGTATCCGAGCGGATAGATTTATCTAACCGTTCAAATAGTACTGATGCTCTTAATTATGAGTATGATTACATTAATAAAAAACTACTTTCATATGTATTAGTAACACATGTTGCCTGCTTACATAAATGTGGCAGTAAGATGAACTGTTGCATACTAACTAATGAACCCACTTCATCTACCATCTGCTATCTTTGAAATCTTACACTCTTCCACTCAAACAGTGAATGCATGCCTAGATGCCTATGCTCCTAGGCGCTCAAATCGTTCGTTAGCGAATAAATTGGGAGCACTGCGGAGCGGCCAAGATCAGCAGTGAGCTATCGAACCGTCAATTATTTTAGCCGTAATGATAAAATTAATGGCCGCGCGTAGTGGGAGGGTTGCACAGATAGCTTTATTATAGGTACCTAAGTACATAGTTAGCTGTGTTGTTGGTAAAGTTGATGGATTTCATTAATGTGTTTTAGTAAAGTCAGAATTGTATAATTATTATCCGTTTAATAAAATATTTTGATTAGTGAGGCAGAGTCGAGGCAGGCCACGAAGGAGATGGCGGGACGAGCTGGATGAGATTCGTCCAAACTGGAAGGGGTGGAGGGGGAGGCCTTTACTCAAGAGTGCGACAGAGCAGGCTAGGAAAAACAAAACTACTTGGGTATAGAAAATACTGTCTGTACGTCAATCTTTCCAAAAAAGAATATTAAAATCAACACTATACATTCTGTAAATTGTTCACGGCCTATTAAATGTTTGCGTGTGCCCAAAGACATGCCTTTAAAGAATTAAAGCTGCTATTATAATAAAATAATAACAAGAAAAACGGTTCACAAATTCATAAAGCCGCCACAAATTATTTACTACGGGAAATCATTGACCGTAATAACATAACCTGAGGCAATGTAATCTTTTACTCGTTTGTAATAAGGTAGAAAATGGTTTGCATTAAATGAATTACATTAGAGAATTATGTATATGAAAAAAGAATATATAATAGCAGTGCTTTTTATGTGGCCAGTTCTGATTAGAAAACCTTTGCAAGTTTATGTGTACGTAAAATTAATTAAGATAAAAGCGGTGGAACAGTTTTTATTTTGTAGAAGTATTGTGTGTGTACAAGTGAACCAAGCACTCACCCTTGTTTGTTCCGTCAACCGGAAGAATTCAAATATAATACGTAGCCAAGTTTCGGAGAATAATATTTTTTATTTGAGAAACTAGCACGAGATAATTTTTCTTGTGTATCTTTTAAGTAAGTAGTTGTTTTGTTACTGTACTGGAAGTTATGTTGTATGTGTACTTGTGAGTGTAGTTTTTGTTGTAGTGTGTAAGTTGAATTTCCACATTTATTTTTCTTCGTTTTCACTTGCTTGCTTTTTATTACTAGTTTGTTTCAGTTTATTTTATGATTAGCCTTTTTAAATAGCCTGCTTTTGTTTTTACAACACTTATTTTTAGCCTTTGTAAACTCCGGGGCAGAAAATAAAAACAAATATTCAGATACGATTTTCAATTAAGCAACTCAATACAGATGGAGGTCAAATATAAATTTTATTAAATTGACTTTCCATGTTACGGTTTAATCAATTTCAATTAAATTGGCATAAAAATTGTGCCTGGCGACCAGGACCGTGTTGAATGGTCTTTATGGCTGTCTGGTGAAGGAAACAATAAACTTTTTATCTTTCCTCTTCTTTTTTCTTTATTTGACTTTCATTGCTGGTTAGTCATAAAACGCCACTATGTTTACGTTTCATTCGCTTAACCAGTTACTTAATTAACTGTATAGTTTTTTATTTATAGCGAAGCGAGCCTTGTTAAACAACCTCAGAATTTCCATGGTAAGATATTATTTTACAGGAAGATGTTACTTTCCAACCAAATAAATAATTCTTGCGCAAATAAAACCGGGAGGAGTGTTTTAAATTAGGCAGCAACCGCACTGTAAAAAGGTCAGTCAAAAAATTTGCATACACCAAAACCTTTTTGCTTAATCACAAAGTACATTTGTATGCAGTCCCGACCGCCCCTTATCTCTAGGAGCGGAACCTGTAATGCAGTTGTCAGACTTGAATTATTGGCGGGACGTCCTAATGGACTGGCCCGATATACTCAGATTTACTCACAGTTCGAACGAGGGAACTGTCCACTCGCACACGCAGATTATTGAGGGGAATCAGTTGATTGGTTTTGGAGCGGACTGCGGAACTGTGAAGGGACGTTAGGAAACGTTTCGAGTAGACAGCTCTTAATTGGCCTGAAATAGACAAGGAAAAGTTAGAAGGTTCTGTCAAACCAATACAGACAAATAGTGAAGGCGGCTCCTGGTGCCCGCACCAAAATCAAAGTGAAGTAGGTATATATCGCAGTCCGCTGTCCACCACTCACGGGTGCTCAATTCAGCCGAACTTGTTTGATTGAAACTTTCTTGTCACAGAAACAACAGGAGACTAAGACAAGCAAATAATATCGTAACGTTAATTTAGTGCTTTAATTCAAGATTTTCACACCAACTTCAGACAATCAAAGAACGATTTGACTCAAAACAAAGTTATAAAATTAATATCAAGCTGATGCGTCTCCTCTGCTTCCTCGTAATCTCCTGTATAAAATTGCCCAACATTTTCCTTCTCAAGAACAAAATGCTAGCATTTCTACATTGTGCAGACTTTCAGGTAATAATCAATTCATGGCAGTTCCTGGATATAAATAGGAGTGTCCTATCGTTTCCCCAGGGTGTCGTGCAAACGTGCGAATGATGCCCAGGGGATGAGCAGCATCCATTTGTGAAATAATACCATTAAATACGATTGCGGTAATTCTGTTTGATAGTAATCGGGAAATAATGCAGTGAAGTATCATTTTTCGTTTTGTATTTTTAATAAGCTTTTGTATAATGTGTCTGCGGTTTGCTGCCTGATGTCTGATGTTTGATTGGAAATGAAATGGCGCAGTGGTGATGGTTCAATGTTTATAGAGAATACTGGATGATTGTAGTGTATTTTGCATTTGACAATTTTGAGTGACTAATGTTTTCGTATAGCCTAACTTTTCAAGCAAGCACACATATCACCCTATATCAAACCTATATATGAACCATAAAATGTTTATAAAACACATTTTATCGATTATTTTGCAGCCCCTCGATCAGGAGGCACATAAAACCGCCATGGGTAGTCGGCTATAAAGCTTATGGTATAAACATCAAAAACGCCTGATTTTTGCCTTCGTTCGTGATGGCAACGCGTGAACGCTTCCATTTCGGGATTGGCTCGTTAGCGCGCGCAAGGATGGACGGACGTGTATCCGAAAATATCCGATCCGCACTTGGTGGTGTTAACTTTTGATGTTGTGGAAATTGTGCCGCAATCTCATCACGAAAATATTGTGTTGACAGGAGCTCTATGTATATGTATTCTCGTTTAAAATCTCACTCGTATTTTGTATTATTGCATTTAAAATGATCTAAAAAAACACTATTATGCCATTCGAAAGCTTCGTGAATTCCTACTTTCATTGCTTTCTTCGAGTAACAAAACAAGAAGATACAATTAAAATAACAGCACGGGAAATTGAACCATCGACTAATCCTCAACCAATTATTATCCGAATTGGAGGATAAACCCTCGAAATCAACTGTAACTTTACAATCGTGTAACATCACTGATCTGTGATCGTCCGGTGTCCGGCGAACCGAGAGCACATTGAGCCTCTATTACGTGGATATTCAACGAATTACGAGTTTATAGACTAACAGTCAAAACACTTCGATTGATCCATGTCGGGGTTAAACCTATTTGATATTACAACGATAAGTAGCTTTAATTTGCCAGACACTGAGAAATTCTTGACGGAAAATACAGTAGAACATTAGTAGTATTGATTTTTATCTGGTTCACCAACCGTTAAAATGATAAAAACTGGATCATATTACATGAATACTTGAATGAAACAATAATGAGAGGTTTACCCAAATGTTGTAAAGGTTAAGTAGCAGTCAAACTTTCAAGTAGGTTTTACTAAATAATATATTCGTCGCGTAAATGCTAGATTTTTCGCTTCAGAGACTGAAATCGTTTATTTTAACGTGTAACTAACTAAACAAACAGATACCAGATTTCGTACACAAAACTAATACCTCACTAAAACGTCGTTGGCACATCTGGAACATCGTAAAAGTCTATCACGATGACAACATTACGGAAGTACACGACAACTAGAGCAGTTCCTTGTCAACGTAATGCGTGACTTTACAGTTTACGTGTGTCAAAGATTTATGAGCTCCGAGAGGGAGAACGGAAGGACATGTAACGTGACGCTCATTGACGACGCGTGAGTTTTGACAGCGGGTCGAGTTAGGGTGAAGGTGAACGAAGACTTTGACATTTTGTTGTCTTCTGGGAAACTAGAATACCTATACGCTCTGTTATTAATCAATTCAGAATCGGGTAAAAACAGTAAATTACATTCAGGAAGTAAAACCACGTGTTAGAGTCCTATTACACTTTTTACGAAAATGTATTATTTTTGACGCTGTAATTTTCAGCAGCAGTAAGATATTTTAATTGCTTGTTTATGAATAACGACAGTGCCGTTCTCTTTCTTGAAAGTTGGACTTACACATTTTCATAATTCTTTTCGTGTACTATAAATATTTTACGAACTCATTTTGCAAGAAAAACTGTCGTCAATGGAAGTTTGACGTTGAGCGTCAAGCTTCCATAGTCGACATAGTTCCATTGTTCACATAGTTACATTCAATTCCTATAAAAGCTAAAATTATTAAAAGATAAGTTGAATGTTTTACTTGAATGTTGGAGTTCCAGAATTTCGTTAAATTCCTTGAGTTTTCACGCAACAAATCGTAAAGAAAGCCTAATATAAGCCATAAAGCCATCATATTTCAAATAAACTCAATTTTATCAAATAAAAAAAATTGATATAAAACTTCGATCTTCAATGAAAATAATTCATTAGTTTTGGTTTGTCAGTATAATAAGACAACGTTACAAGAAATAAAATTAAAGTACTTTAAATTCTGCATCAAAGCTCGCTCCTCAGTTTAAGTCATTCTGACGCGAGCGCTGCGCTGTACGAGGAAGGACCTGGACACAAAATTTTCCGCTACTGTTGGTCCGTTTTAAATCCCTAACAATATTTTAAAAGGATGTAAGTAGGTAAATACAATTATGAGAATATTTGCTCGAAGTATCACATGACTTGTTACAGTGAAATTAGACAAATTGCTGCCACTTTGACACGTGATCAATCAAACAAACTAACGATCCCCATATTATTAGCAGGTTACAGATTACTGTAATAATAAACCCAGCCCTAACTAACAGCGCTATCATTACGCGAATTAATCAGAACAGGCGGTGTTTATCACCTCGCCATCCGTCACGGTTAGCGGCAGGATATCCAAACTGCGTCGCCGCTCATTACTCAGCCGCGCACGTAAATCAATTGTCCGGTTGATTCACGGCTATGTACCGAGCTCAGATCAGCGGGCCGGTATTATTGGCACGTTAGTTAGGTATATGTTATCAGTGCAAGTACCTTCATGCATGCAAGTGCATGTAAGCAGAATTATTGTAAATGGGTGATAGGTTTTCACACATCGATAGGTTTGCTAACGTTGTACAGAGGAATTTTAACTGACGTTATCTGTCCACTAACCAGTCAATCGATAAATTGGCTTATTCAATGTCTACCTACCCTGTAAAGGAAGTTTTGGTATTTTAGTTATTTTTCATAACAAAAGAAGAAAGAAATCATCCTGGATAGACTGTCGAGTACGTGGATCCTCTTCTACGCAGGGCATAGGCTGGTTTCCGCTCGAACCGCTGATGTACATACGGACCAGATCAACTCCCTCCGCATCATACTGGCACAGATATCAGAATGGCAGAGGGAGAAATGGCAGAGGGAGATTTATCTAACCTTTGTCGACTCCGAAAAGGCCTTTGATACGCTGAAGTGGTCTAGCATCTGGTCCCGCTTACTGAAAATTGGAGTGCCAACGAAAACCGTCCGTTTGTTGGAGATTACTACAAGAAGTATTCTTGTAAGGTAACCCATGACGGTCTCATCTCGGATGACGTAGCAGTACACGCGGGTGTCCGCCAACGCTTCCTCTTGTCACCGCTTCTCGTTCTTGACGGAATTATGATATTGAGTATAGAGTGGGGATTATCCAACATCTTGGAAGACTTGGACTACGCCAATGACCTATGTCTTTTGAGTCATATTCTCAGAATTTACACTGGCCCGAGACCATCTCCAACGTAGAGCTGTTAGAGGAATGCCACGAGAGCCCGATCGACCGCCATATCAGGCGTCGCAGGTGGAGATGGATTGCCCACACGCACTGAAGGGACCCCGGCCACATAGCCAAACATGCTTTGGACTGGAATCTCCAAGGAAAAAGAAAGCGTGTCCGTCCCCGTCAAACCTGGCGTCACAACGTTTTGTCAGAAGCGGCGGGCACCGGAATGACGTGGATCGAGGTGAAGCGTGAAGCGCAAGACCGATCGCGATGGAGGACATCTGTGGACGCCCTCTGTTCCATCTAGGGGAAATAGGAATTCAAGTCAAGTAGTCTTCACACATCGATAGGTTTGCTAACGTTGTATTGTATTACAGAAAGTTTAACTATGACGTTATCTGTCCACTAACCAGTCAATTGCTAAATTGAATGTCTACCTACCCTGTAAAGGAAGTTATGGTACCTTAGTTGTTTTTCATAACATAGGAAAAACACGTTAGCTAGTAACGTGTTTTTAACTTAATATGATCAATACTTTTTAACTTAAAACTACACGTGCCCAATAAAATATGAGCAGACGCGTGTGTAATCTTAATCCGATTGCCTGGTATAACCAAAATTAGGTCGATGTTTGTCTTTCATCCCGACATGGATCCAAGAATTAGTGATTAACTATTAGTAAGCCACCGGTTTCCTACCTCCGCCTACACAATGAGAGTTATTGCGAATGGAAAGAGTGACCGCACTTGTCGACGTGGAATCAGCTTGAGCCGAACCTGTATTTGACACATTTAAGTGCAGCTATATGTTGATTCTCGTCGTCCAAACCAAAAAGTACTACGTATTTTTCGCTTTTATTGCATTGATTTAAAGCTTTTAGTAACCGATTCAGCGTCAATCAGTCTTACCAAGATGTGTCGTATTACTAACAGGGTTGTGGAGGTCAGATAGGCAGTCGCTCCATGTAAAATACTGGTATTCAGCTGCCTCCGGTTAGACCGGTAGCCTAGGCAGATGATGACTAACCGAGTCAGCGTCGATTCAAGTCGTCACTTCTTGAGAGTCCTACTTCCTGTTTAAAGTTCGATAATTTCGAAGCCACGGCCTTAAAACGCACCTTACTCTTCTTCAAAAAGGAGCTGAAAATACCTGTGAGTGTTTATTAATTTCCATTCTATGTAATTGCAGATGTCAAATTCTATTAGAAAAATAAAACCGCCTTAATTGCGTTCTTTTGAATATTTTAATTAGAAAATTATATTTGTTGCCCTCAATTTTGTGGTAACACAATTTGGACAATAAAAGTAATTTTCAAGTAAGTTTAATTGTCAGACAGATTGTCAATTTACTTTGTACTTTATTATTGTTTTGTGGCTTCTAATTTGAATTTATACATATTGTAGACTAGGTTTATTAGTCTTGTAATTCTTTGAAGGTCAGAACATTGCTTTTTATGGTTATAATGACTAGCTTTTAAAACTTTTCATAAGGTCAATGATCATTAGAATAAAAGGTTTCGCTGTTTCGTTGATTTATAGATCGTGAACCCCTCGCAATCTGCTGAGAATGGGATTAAAGGTTTCGAATTATGGGATCCTTTCAGAAAATATCTCAGTATCAATCCGGAATCTGCATTAGTGGCCGGTTGATGGCAATAGCCCGCCCACTCAATGGCACATGGCACTCAACGTGGGTGTACTACAGCGTGTATCAAGTTTGTATGATGAGAGATCTAACGATGATCTAACGTGTTTGACAATGTTTGATGAGATTGTAATCTCTCTAGCGATATTGTAAACTCTCAAAATATTGTCAACTGAACATACTGCTTACAGTAAAACGCATTATTTTTCGTGAAATGCATGCGATGGTAGCTCCGGTGAGCAAGTGTCTTAAGTGACATGTTTACGATACAACAGAAATTCTTGGAGTGTGACAAAATCATTTTATAACAAGAAAAACATAACTTTGTGCAAACCACGCAGAGTGGAAATATTCTATGCAGTATGTTGTTTTCAACGCCAGATTCATCCTTGTACTCAGATAATTACGAGAAAAGGCCTTACTCACCCGTAAATTCTTTTGAAGGAAATGGAACACTTATGATAATAGGTTATTACAGTCATTACATTACCGTTTCGCGTGATATTAAAGTATCATTCGTAGGTATATATAACCATATCCTTGGGTTAAACTCAAACAAATTACGCAGAAGTGATCGTGTCGTGGATGTGGAACTGACAAGGTTATATCTCCTTCGTACCTAGTTGTTCTGTGTATTATACGATAAAAATGGTGGATGCTTTGAAAAACAACTGACAGAAAAGAAGATTTAGTTAAGGGTGGTAGTATGATTTAGAGGCAAACACAGGTAAAACATTATGTTTTCATTATGTTTTTTATTTTCTTCGAACTTTTTGGTTCTAGGACATGCCGGTTTCCTCACGATGTTTTCCTTCACCGTTTTGAGAGCAGCGGTGATGAAATAAATTACACAAAGTAATGCGCTTGTCTGGGTTCGAACCCACGACTTACTGTTCGTAAGTCGGAGCCGCCACCACTGGGCCACCGCCCCTGTACGCTCTAAATAGAGCTTTATTTCTCTCAGGGTGAGTCTTAAAATTATTGCCAAAGCATTGATAAACATTAAAAGTATTTTTTGACGCTCAAGTGTTATCAGAACCGCAATACAATTTTAATGAAATTAATTTAAAGTGTTCAGTGTTACCTTTAGACATTGACTCAGCACTCGGCCTGGCTCACGCGCGGCCCAGTTAAAAGAATGATTTGGTTGCATCTTACACGCTTATGACACATAGAATTAGTATAATAGTGTGTGTTAAGAAAAAGTAGTATATAAGCAGAAAATTTTGTAAATAAATCAGATTTGAATTTTTATATTCTTGTCTCATTACCCCTCGCTGTGGCCAAGACACCTTTAGCCATCTTCGGATCAGTCCTGTGAGTCTGCGGGATTGGCAGTGAGTTTACCCTTCCCGAACCTGGTATTCCTGTGTACTATCCGTCTGTAACCTTAGGTCGCATGGTGCAGACATCCTGAACTTATGTAAATACAGGGTGTAAACCACCTCATCACAAAGCCATTGACCAAGCATTCTGTACATCAAAGTAAGTAACATACGCAAAAAATATTTCAATTTAACGCACTTAAAACATTGTGCTAATGGATGGGTTGAATAGTACGGGGGTCATGGAGGTGTTAAAAGTTAAAATCTTACAAAAATACTTGTATTAAAAAAAAAAAACATCAAAATGTTGTAACTTTGACCCCATATCTCCATAACTAGAAAGTTCCCAGGTATGGTATAGAACAAAATAATGATTGCAATGATGAGGAAAACAAGTACCTTTCGGCTTCGTGAAGAGGTGTTTAACACCCTGTATTTATTTATCACTGTATACTAGGTACATGGTAGGTTAAGGCTTAGGGTCGTAGGGACTGTTAGGCTTGTAGGTCTTTGTAGGTTCCTTTAGTTTACCATATATTTCCATGTACCATCACACCCTTGACAGTATTGCGGACTTACGTGACGTTTGTTGAGGGTGGAAGTACAAAAAGTATGTCATATTATTATAGTAAATCAATTTTAAAATTATATCAACAGCTACTATCGTAGTCATAGGTAAATTAATTTGGACATTAAACTTATTAATCACATAAACCGAACGCCAAATATTAATTAATGATCGTTCATTAAAAGTATCAGGTGCATCTCGCGAATTATTTATGAAATCATCGAACAACGGTAAGCTTGTTAATATTAATAAATCAATTGGAATTATTTACAGGAGGATCGCTCGACAATCACTGTAATTCATAAAGCATTTTAAATCAATGATCGACGCCGTGATTGATGTTCGCTTTTTTATTCGGTTTCTGTATTACAAAAACCTCTTTTGGAACATTTTGTGATAATATTGTTTGTGATGTCTCAGTAAAATAGCGCAATTAAACCTCTTCTTTCAATCAAAAGAATCCATCAATGACAACCATTATATTATGTATTACTACCATAGCGTTACAAATGCGACTTTGGAGCGTTTGATTCAGCCGTAGTATTGTCAAAAAAATATCGTCTAAATGTTATGTGGTTAAATGATATAGCAAGAAAAGAAGTGTCTGATGAGATGACGAAAAATAGAGAAGTATATGGATGAAGAAGCAGACAAGCTGCGCCGACCGCAAATGAATTGAGATACCTAAGGGCAAGAGAATGATGATATTATGTGGCAAAAATCAAAACCATAGATACATTTATGAGATTTTATATAACGGTAAATAAAACTGAATCACGAATAGTCAGCACGGACGTCTGTGGGCACCCTTCAAATTGCGTCCGTTGGTCATGTTTCCCTTCAGTATACTAAAGTTAAGACTAACTTTGAGAGGTACGACCTTTCTATTTATATCATAATTATATTCACACGTTATTCAAATGGCGGCACCCACACGTTTTCATAATAAAATTGGAATAGGAACGTGTTTTTATCATAATTTCATGCTCCTCGCTGATCATACGGGGATCATAAAAATATATGCATCGTTAATACTGGTTTGCGAAGGTTACTAAGTAAGAGTGTCGAGAAATATTATCCATAGAGGAGGAGAATAAAGATAAGCAACTCGAAAGGAAATTTATAAAGAAGTTTTTGTTCCGACCGACCGACGGTGAATTCCAGATCAATAAGCCTTACTTATTTAAGAGTTAATCAAATGAGACCGACTGACTGATATGCAGGTTGTAAACAACCTCACCACAAAGCCATCAACCAAGCATTCTGTACTACTTAGTAACTTTACGCAAGAAATATTGCTGAGAAAAAAATTTTTTTTTGAGGTGAAATATCATATCTTGTGATAGAACTCAATGCAACGCACTTAACACATGCGGTGTTTAAGGTAAACAAATTTACAGTAAAAACTTTTAAATATTAAAAAAAAGCTTGTCATAAAGTTGGAACTTTGACCGTATACCTCTGTTACTAGAAGGTTCCCAGGTTTGGTGTAGAACCAAAAAATGATCCCAATGACGGGGAGAACAAGTGCCTTTCAGCTTCGTTATGAAGTGTTTTACACCCTTTATTGCTATACCGTATAAAGGTAACGTACCATATCAAACAGCAGATTGCAGTTAAAACTTACCCAACAAATTAGACGCATTTTCTCTTTTTCTCCGTGCCATAATCCTTCACCCACCTTTTACGACTCCTCCGTGACGGTAAAGCCTGCTTTACGTCAGAAACCACGCGGTAAATCCTGCCTTATTTACCGACAAAGCAACGCCCAATCAGATCGTATCTCAGTCACAGTTGATGGAGGCTGCATGATTTATCCGACGCAAATGAAGATGTGTTTCGAGCGGGCGGTATTACCGCATATCGACCTCGAAGCGTTGTGATTGATAAAGTATGGTTCAAGCCTTTAAGCTTGCGTTGTAAATAATAAATAGTTAATTTTGTTAAATCAAATATAGGTTTGAGAGGAAGGTAAATGATTATTGATTGCTTATTTGGTTAAGTGTATAAATAAGTACGACTCCGAATGTTCTGGATTCAATATCCAGGACTAGAAAAAATATATTACGTTTCTTCTATGTCCTAGTTAGCGTCTCCAAAATGTTGCCACCCTATTACACCTCTGCTTGCCCTCTAGTTGTATGTTTGTATAATCGTGATGATGTTATATGATGTGCAATTAAAATGTCAACTGTGTAGTGTATTCTTAGGATTTGGATTGTTAGTGCATGTCAATTAGGAACAAACATCGTGTTATGAGTTCGTGGAACAACCAATGTTCTCTTTGTGAGATTACCTACAAATTGCCTCACAAACCTTATAGTTAAAAACAAGTTTATCAAAAGTCAGAGGACCTAACAATGATATTCGATCAGTGATATAACGATGCTGGTGAAGTCAAAAATGTTTGAGCCGTATTTATAACCTCACAGCTTATGCCAATCCTGTTGGAAGTCGTTCCAGAAATAAGAAAAGTTTTAAAAGCGGTTGCGGTTTGTCTAGTTAAGGTTATAGGCATTCTACGTTATAATTATATTGCGGCTAATAACTTATCAAAGTTATACAATGCCTGTGGCCTTTAGATATACAACATTATTTTTTGTTTATACTAAACCCGAAAAGGGGTCATTGTTCTATATGACGAACCTTGAAATCGCGAAAATGATGAGTACAATGACCCCTTTTAGGGTTTAGTGTAAACAAAAAATAACCCTGTATATTATAGTATGTTCAAGTCCATCACGTAATACATTACCACGACTTGACACAACCACGCATCACTGCACCGGACAGCTGATGT
This sequence comes from Xestia c-nigrum, assembly GCA_916618015.1. Lineage (NCBI taxonomy): Eukaryota > Metazoa > Arthropoda > Insecta > Lepidoptera > Noctuidae > Xestia > Xestia c-nigrum. The sequence continues at coordinate 982,903 of OU745245.1, read as the reverse complement.
ACCGCAGAATGTGATTGATATGACCCAGATTACGATAATCATTGTCGTCTAGTTATGGCTATTAAGTTTATTAAAATGGTACTATTTCTTTTTTCTTAAAATTAAAGGATCATAGGGAAAGCAATGTTTATTTAGAACTAGAAATTGCAGCAATTGTAGCAATTTTTTAAATTTTCTTTTCTTGTTATTTCTTTTTTGAAATTAGAAGTTAAGAACGAGTGCCAGTTTAAATAAGCCTATCGGCTAATCATAAAATTATCTGCATTGCAAAGAAAATTATGGAGGCATTTACTACGCAGTTGCTACGGCGTAGCGACCGACTACTACACAGCTACGCCGTAGCAAATGATTATTCATTTCAAAGGAGACAATGTTTTTTGTTCGGCGATCAGGCCACCCACATAAATTGTAGTATTTAATAATGAAACTTACATGGATTTCTTTCTTATAACCTCTAGATTCCAGTGGTTAAATTAGCTAAGCATTGTCCAAACGGAATAAATGAACATAAACATTTACGAAAACCAAAATAAACAGAACACGTAAATGTCAAAATAATGAAGTTGTCTGTCAATCACTAAAAAAGTGGATTTTTAACGTTCCGTGGGACGTTGATTGTTTAAACCATCTATGCGATTTTAGTGTAAACATATAAAAGTAGCATTAAAAATGATCACAGTTTAAAAATATTTATTTTTATATTCTTTCTGATTTCATAATAATTATAGCAGATATGATTACCAACGGGTAGGTATAGGTACCGTACTTTTTTTTGTAAACAGAAAAAAACGCCCCTATTAACGTAAGTGCTGTCAAATGACTTTGACCACAACAGGAATGATTTGACTCGCAAAACAATATCATAACATAGCTTATTTATTATAATTTTAAGATTCCGTTATACCATAGCAAACGGGATACTTTTTTTTGGTGTTATTATGAATAATAAATGCAACGACCAGGTGGGCCCAAAACAAATTATATCTCCTGTCAGTTTACAATTTAGAGTAAAGATTTATAATTACTGTTCCCTTGTACCTTGACGACGGTATTACGAGAAGTTTATCCGGTACGAGCACGGCACGCGTGCGATACGTGAACGGTGGCAGCTATTTATTTGTTGGACGAGGGTGTGACGTTTGACGGATACCTTTGTCTTTGTGCGTAATGTGTTATTTTTCTTTACTGAAGTAAACTATTTAAGTTGTATAACAATTTAGTTAATTATAGTGTTTAATTTTCATTCGGTATCTCTGCAATTAAGACTGTTGCACAATCCACTAGCCATTTCAAAGCTGCTAGATAGTATTAGTAATTAAAAGACTTTTTATAACCAAATTAATCCTTTTAAGCAGTTTTACAAAATATAATCACTGGAAACACTTTTGCCGCCAATTCGTCCAAACGTCAAATCGTAAAAATTAGTGATGTTCCACATAGCGTCTTCATGTAGTGCTGTGCTGTATCGATTGAGTAGGTTTTCGGTTTTCTTCCGTCTAACAATAGGAAGGTAGAAGTATCTATTCGTTGTGACTTTACGATTTTGACCTTGAAAAAGACATTCCTGAACTTTGAGGGTTGTATTGATGATTTTGATGATTATAATTCTGTAACTACATACGTCTTACAGTCGCGACCGATATTTTCATCAACATACAACTTAGCACTGGCCTGCAAATTGAAAACAACGCGGACTACCCTAACGCTTTCACCTAAATGACGAGAAGTTACTTTACTCCTGTCTGTATAATATGTGAACAAGTGAACAGTTCAGGCCTACTGAAAATGGCCAAAAATAACATTTGTCTGCTAGTGACAGCCTCATACTCGCCCCCTGCCGGGCCAGTACAAATATAGGTGTCTTTTTAAACGCGACCTAACTGTAAGCACCCAGATATTCCTTCTGATCCGCCGGCCGAGGACGAGGGTACGACATTTGACATCTACCTTCGTTACTCCACTATCGTCTTTGTGTCACTCACTCTTAAAACTATTTTACGCTGAATTAGATTATTAAAATTTTCATGTTTCGCTTTATTACTACTGAAAAGAATAAACAACTAACACTTATTATTGTAATTGCAGTACAGGAGCTCGTGGTTAAATAATATCAGCCACTCGGGTCGACCTTTAGGTTATGGTCTGTGTATGGGTGATCACTTTTACTTACCAAGTTTCCTCTATGCATCGGAAAGCATGTCAAACTGTTGGTGCCGGCTGTCATCTGTAGATCTTTGACAGTCGTTACAGGTAGTTAGTGGCCCAAAAAGTCTGACAACTAGTTTTCCCAAGTGCTATCGTATTACCTAGTAGTAACTGGGTTGTGGAGGTTGGACAGGCAGTCGCTCCATGTAAAATACTGGTATTCAGCTGCATCCGGTTACACAAGAAGCCAACACCAACATAGCTGGGAAAAGGCTGGACAGATGATGATGACGATGATTGTGGTAGCAGTGACCAGTGTCACTAAGCATGTTCATGTTCGTGTTTCATGTGCATGTTGTATGTATCTTCTGTATACCTAAACGGTGCTACCCGTTAGTTGGGGCTGGACAATTTGCTATAATGACTACTTTTGTTAGCTTGGGTTTTACCTGTTAAATCAAAGTGTATCTGTTATTGAATAAACAAATAAATGTCGAAGTTGTAGTTGATAGTCAAAAGGGCTAATATTCAAGTGTAGTTTTTGCCATCTGCCATATCCGTGTTACATTATCTTACGTTGAGAAACAATTAAAAAACATCCACACGGTTCTTTAGCAATAAATGCTATGAGTTTTTGATTCGGATGTGGTGTGCTGGTGGGAGCCAACACTAAAGATACGACAGAGATGTACTGTAACGCCAACGTTCATAGCAACTTTCAAAAGGATAAAAGGCGGGTCTACCGTTTCTTTACATCTTATTTTTGTGTTCCAAAATTGATGTACATACACCCCTCATTTTTTTGGTCGGGGGTTGAAAACAGATTTTCATCTATTTATAAGTAGGTAAATTTAGGCACAATGTTAGATCCAAAAGCAACTTAGGCTAAAATAAATTTTATTTTTGCAGGTACTATTGTTGCTTTTACACGTACTATTGTGTGTGGGAGTCGAACCTACAATCTCGATTTATAATCATCATCGGTCCATCCATCCATCGCTTCTTCGTTTTTCCTCTACTCTTATAGCCTAACTGACTAAGTTGTGTGGTAATCACAACTTTTCATGAATAATTTATGGTGTTCAATTTGAAAGTCTTTCGATAAACTGATAACCTCATCGGGAGCAGTAACCATCTTTAAAAAATGGTCTGCAATCCTCTGTTATTCTAAAACCATGTAGTTTTCAACAGCTGATACCAAGAGTGCCCTGCTAAGTAATGTAGAAGTCACGCCTCGCAATTAAGAATAGTTTCAATCATTGTCTAGAACTTACTCACTAACACTGAGGTATCATAGTGTCAATTAAAAATCTATTTATTTTCATTATGTCTCTTATTGCGGTGCCTAGACTTCAATGTTAAAACCTAGACATTTCTTTGACCCACGTGCTATAAATCATAGGTACTCGGACGTTATATTATGTAAGAAGATGAAATAGTGTAACTGTACAATGTTTACGATTTCATAATGTACTCAAGAAAACTAGAATCGTTTTTATTAGCCTAGCCTTTTCCCAACTATGTTAGGGTCGGCGTCCAATCTAACCGGATGCAGTTGTTACGTAGAGCGGCTCTTCTACTCAGTTATTACGTATACAAACAGTATCAGCACAATAGTTGACGGTCTGGATAAGTATAGGTACCTACTTCACATTGTATCCTGAGACGTAACAATACATACGTTACAGAATTCACTCACTTGTTATTACTTACGACATCATAAAGTTTGCTACACCGTATTCCTTGCAAATAAACGTTCAATTCGTCACACGGAAAGAAAACGTCTTCAATTAGGTGACGGATCGGTTCACGAGTCAACAGTACGAACGACTCAACAGTATGACTCAACTTGGATATTGAACGTTAAGTAAAACGGTTGAGTAGCTCAGTTAGTCCACTTTGGGTAGTCGAGTGGTTGCAAGTGCGAAGGCCATACGATGTGTGTTGAGTTCGATCCCCATGTCGGGAAAATTGCGGCCGTAAGAACATCGTTAAAACGACATGAGACTTTGACGGCAAGACAACAGGACGACTCGGTTCCATATCCATTTGCATAAAATTTTAAGACCTTATATAACTTAGCATAATTTTGTTTGACAAAATTTTATTTTCGCATAATAAAATTACGCATAACGCCTTAAGCATAATTTCTCTAACCGTAATAATGATTAAGCATAACATTCTAAAGCATAAATTTATTCAGCATAAAGTTCTAAAGCCTAACTTTTTTAAGCATAATATCCTAAAGCATACATTTATTTACGCATAATGATATTAAAACTTATTTCTATCTAGCATGCAGCACGCAAGCAAGCATGCAGCATTCAAGCGAGCATGCAACATACAGCAGGCGGGGTTTCTGTCACGGCTTCGGCGCTGCGGGCCTCCGGCGGCCCAATAGGCGTCCTACGCGATTTTAAATTACACTCTAGGGGTAGGACAAACAAGACTACGTAGAGTCGGTTTTGCAGCAATTCGGTTCTGTCGCTAACTTTTGTTGCACATCGTATTAAATTTTCAACCAACAATATTATTTAATTGTTACAGAAACTATAGCAAATTGGTTTGATCAGAATTATGTATGGGGCACTACAAGTTAACCACCATATTTATTTCTCACAATACAAGTTAACTGATTGACATGTTTTTTATACAAAAACTGTCAAAACATCTAATATATACTTCAGATAAAAGTTATCTCGCGATTGAAAAATCTCATAATGAAATGTATAATAAATCATTTGCAAGAAAATTATTTTTGTTATTTATATTAATTGTATGCCTAAATATTATAATGTTAGTAGTCATATATTAATTGTATGCCTAAATATTATTGTGCTAATAGTCATTAGGCCTACTAACGTTATGCGAATCAAATCTATGCCAAAACAAATTAGTCTTTAAGATGATTATGCAAACATAAAATGTATGCCTAAAAAAATTATGCCGAAGTATTATTATTCCAAAACAAATGTGCCAAAATCGTTATGCCGAAGTATATTAGGACAAAGAACATTATGCTCCTATATCCTCTCTTTGTCGTCAGATGGAGGGGCTTAGAAGGCTTATCAGGAAACTTGGAGATCCTAGGATATATATCTATCCTATTACACCTGCCTAGGTACATTTCATAGGTTTTAAAGGAAAATTATAGCGGTTAGGATAACTATATTAGTTTAGCAGTAATTTTCGTAGAACTTGGGTGTTGGATAATTTTGTACGAAATACAAAATTCTTAGAATAAATCCCCTGAAGCGTCTAAGGTTCATGTTCACCAAAATCTAAAAACAGCTGTTTAAAACACATTTTTGTCACAGTGACAGTTGTTTTTAGATAATCAGACCGTTGTCTTTTCGGTGAACATGGACCTAGTATGAAGTAGTTTCATGTTTATAATGGGTAAAGGCTTGCATTGAAAATCTAAAATATAATGGGCTACTACGAAACGCTACGCTGCGCGTGGCTCGACACGCACTTGGCCGGTTTTTTTTTGTAAATACAAAATTATTATTGTTAATTATTTTGCAAAGTTTTGAAAAAGTTTAGTCGATAAATTTCTCAGAACTTCATACAACTATGTTTAGTAATGACACACCGGTCAAGTGAATAACCTTCTATGCCACTGCTCATTTATCTAATTGCCACATTCAGGCCATCCACCACGAAATTGTTAGTCATTCATTATGAAAAGTGCGAGATTACCACGTATTCCATTGTTCTCACGTAACTACTGCGGCATGTAAAACTTACATTACAAGTATGTATGATAGATAGGTCATGAACAAACAATATGAATTTCATACCAAGTTCACGTATTCGATGTTTTATACGCATGTACAATTCTCCAGTAATCTTCAAAAATCTCCAATTTAGCTGGCAACTACACTCGGTTCCAAAAATAACGGGTCAGTCACATAAACCCGAATATCTCCCGAACTACGTATGGCCATCCTGATGAAATGAAGACTGTTCAATTGAGAATTTAATTTTACAGATAAAAAATAAAATAAAACTTAGTGGCACCCACAATATTAATCTCTAAAAAAAAAAAAACTAAAGTAGTAATATTTTTCTTAAGATTACATTTTATATTATTGTTTTTTTGCTGTTTTTCATCACTTTCTTCATTTAATACTTTGTATTGCCTCCACGAGCTCTTCTGACAGCTTCCAGGCATTAGGCATGCTGTACACGAAATTTTGGAGCCGGTGCTGAGGAATCCCATTCCTCCACCAGTGCTTGTTTGAGCTAGGGAAGCGTGATTGGTGAGTTATTCGGGTTTATGAGACTGACCCGTTATTTTTGGAAACGAGTGTATTTAATTATTGGGCTGAATTCAAACATTGATTAATATAAAGTTGTTCCAACTGCAGGGACACAGGCAAAAGAGATTGTAAGAGAACGTGGGCCATAATCCACCAATCAGACCCAGTGCGGGCTGGTGAAGTCAAGTATTGTTTCTCTATTAAAGCGTGATTGCGCTTTTCTTTTTTATTCAATAAATGTTCGGTTTCTCGTATAAAACATAAGAACACACAACAGATAGTTGTACCCTATTACGTTGAAAGAAAACAAGACCACTGCTCGTTAATAAGCTGTAGCTCGACGTAACGAGCAGAGCAGCCAAAATAAAGAAGGTTCATTTAATAACTAACTCTTATATTATGCTTGTTACGGTTGTTTTCGGCCTTTCTGAAAACGTATTGACATAATTTACTGATAACTTATGGCCCTAATGAAAAGTTCAGCCATTAACAAGTTGAAGACCAAAAGTTTTTACTCAAATATATATTTTAATCAGCGCTTTTTGAACATCAAATTACATAACATAGGCCCCCAGAACCAAAGCCTGGTATTTTAGCTGGGGAGAAACAGTGGTGGTATGAATTCCTCAGCAACATCAGCCTTAGCTTAGCGGAAGAGCTGTGCTAGCACCGAAAGTGCATGTAGCATGGAGGGGGCCTTTTGATGCCGCTATTTAACTTTTGTTCAATATTCCTTTAGTTTTACATTTTTTGTATAGCAAGCAACGACCTATTGTCGGGCCTACGCTGTCCCCCCATACTTTAGTACTAATGCTGTAATGAAACATAATAATATTGTAATACCAAATGATTTGAAGAGAGTAACCATGGAGTTTCATGCCGGTTCTTCTCCATGGAATCGACCAACGCGAACCGTGCACCATTTTCGACGTTTTATACTTATAAAACGTCGAAAAAGGTGCACGGTTACGCGCACTTGCCCACTAGGCCTATGTGAAATAAAATATTTTGATTTTGATTTTGATGCACTTAACCCACATAATCTGTAGCATCTGTGCTTTAATTACTTTCAATCTGATTCAAATTTTTCTTTCTCCGAATCGTAATTTTTGGTCAGTGGGTCTTCTGCGCCTCGCTGTGTAGTGGGGCTAGTGTAGCAGTTCTATACGCATCCCAGGCCGGTCATAAATGTCGTGTGATACAATAACAGAGCCCAGTTCCTAACGATGTTCAAATGTACGCTTTTATTTGATTCTTGTGTGGGCTACGTTTTTAGATTTCGAAAAGACTTTGGGAACAGTCGCCTAAAAAGTTGTTACCAACTTAATTAGGTGGCATCATGGTGGCTCACTGGGTGGAAGACCTTTGCTCTATAGTTTCAGTATGCAGTCTTATAATATAAACTACCCAACTGTTGAAAAAACACAACATTCATCAACTTTTGACACTAACTGAATAGAAGGTTACAGATAACCAAACGTCTGTTATATCAAAATGTTCGCGATTGAACGTCAATCAGTGAGGAATGTCAAACTATTCACATACACTGCTTTTGTAGCGCTAAAAATACAAATACAAATAACAAAAAGTTAAAAAACTACACTGTTTTATAACCATGCTAGGTGTGCAAATATGTAAAGAACATCCTCAAAATTAGATTAATAGATATATAATCTATCTATAAATAATAGATTATTTATAGATAGATTTATTCATATACAGAGGTTATTAAGTTACAACCTCATTCAGGATCTATATGGTCAATATTTCATTACACATTATTAAATTTGAAATAGTAAGTTATAAGTTATAATGATGTCGTAAGTCATAGTTATTATAATACACCATATTGAATCATTGCGCAAATAAATTCTACAATTTAAATACGATATATTTATCTTCTAAATAGTCTTTTACATCTGTATTATGATGTTCTTCTTTTTTCTTCTTTCTTTCATGTCTTGTCCAAAATTATAGAATTACACTAAACCATTAACGTATCCTCACCGGCCTGCCTTTTCCCAACTACGTCAGGGGCCACTGACTACCTGTAACGACTGTCAAAGATGTACAAATGACAGCCAGGACCAACAGCTTAACGTGCTTTCCGAGGCACGAAGGAAACTCGGTATGTAGCGATCGAACCGTGGCTGTTATTATTTAGCCACTAGTCCTTACATTTAAATAAATATAAACAAATAAATATCGCTAGACAATTTACACACAACGCCATTTAGTGCCACACTAAGCAACGAGGCTTGTGTCGTGGACACCAGATAGTAAAAAACGAAACTGTTTACATTGTTTTCAGGGTTGTTGCAAGTCATTTATAAAAGTAAACAATTGAAAACTCACAACGCTTGTGAAGTCGATGTAGGTCGTAGGTCGGTAATGAGATTCCCTGAAAACGTACCAATTTCTCTGAGAATCGTTCGTAGAACTCTGAATAAGTATTCCAAAATTTACTTCCTATTATAATATTTGATTTATCATTTCCTGAACTCCAATGAATTATTAACGTCTGTACAACTCCAGTAAATGTTTTACTTACAATTAAACTTTATTATTCTTCTTCTCGGATTTTTATAAAATTAAAACATCTAAAAATATTTTAACACTTAAAAATACTTGGACTAGTGTGACACCCACACAAAACAACCATTTATTGAGGTTTAAATATTTATGTTATCGGTTATCTATTAATAAACAAAGAAAAATGTTGCTCAATCCTGACAATACAGAAAAAAAAATAACGTAACTCTTCATAAATTCCCCATATACCTTGCATTTTACTCACAAATCTAGGTCAATTCCCTCTTGTTTTTGTTACCTCAATAACTCGATAAATGAAACCTCTCATAATTTGCCTGTACCACATGATATTTACGCTGCTTGCTACCTAGATTGGATATACCTATCTGCATATAGTTGTTAGAGCCGCGATAGGGAAGCTGCATAACAATAGGTGTCGGGTTACCGGAGTTCTATTGTTGGAGCTGAGAGCCATGCGTGCCTCTCGCTCACTCCTATGAATTTGCGTGTTCTACAAGATAAATGTTTTACCCTGTTATTGAGTGGTTTTTAACTGCATACAATAGAGCTCTCAGTATGAATTGTGCTGTTATATAAGTAGGTTGGTAAAACTATAGATCCATGCATTTATTAGTTGTTTTTCTTTGAATAGAATTTTACTTATTTACATTGTTTAGGTATCTCTTGCAATCAGGTCAACAAGTAAATTTAGATAATCTTAAAAATAAATTGATGAGTTTAGTTTGTTCCATAGAAAAAAATCCAAAGTGAATGTTTCTGTAATTGAATAGAATCTGATAAACTGTCAGTGTACAGTGGTAACTATTCCCTAATACCTATAACCCATAAACTCTAAACCTCCCCCTATTATTTCCGTCGGTTAAAAACAAAATTTCACCAATGAAATAAAGCGAAAACCTATTGGAAAGTATTTACCAAACCATACGTTGGCGCTAAAACTACAAAGTCAATTCAAAGTAACGTTTACCTATAATTACCGCATTAGATCTATGCCGACGGTTTTATCACTAATTCGAGCCCACTCTCCCAGTTATTACCTAACGGGCTGTTTGATTAAAGCTCGCGCTATACCGGTAGTACGGTCAACCGCTCCTCTAAAGGCAATAAATTGAACACTGAAAGCACTTTTATCCCATAGCAGTAAGAGCGGTTTTCGTAGCTAATGTTCTACATGCGGTTGACTTTATCTCTACCGCGCTGCGTCGAAAAAAAGTGAGTGTTTTCTGTAGGTAAGGTTAATTACTAGGACTTGTGTGAGTGTAGTGAGTGAAACAGTAGGTCAAATGGTAATTTATCTCGTGATAAGGTGTGGGTGGAGTTTTATCCACATGTGTATGATGTGTGACTACAGTTCATGCCGTCAAGTGCTCTGCCACCGACGAATTGTGGCAGTGGCGAAGTTCTGAACCAAAAAATGTGAATTGGGGTAGGTACAGTCATGCCAGCGAAGAACAAGATGAAGGTGCACACAAATGTTGTGTACCTTGATTGTGAGTTTAGCTCCATATCACAAACCATAAAAAAATAATTGATCTATGTAACAATATTATTTTCACTAACTAAAAACGGAAAATATTCCTTGGATTACTTCTATAATATTGACATTACCAACTGTGACTGTTCCTAAATTACCCTAGGCTGATAAAATTTTCATTTTTCCTAAATCATGCTATTTATTAGTATTTATGGTCAGCTTCCCCCTTAGGGGAAGGAGCAGCGCCCCTCCTCCGCGCAAGCTCTGTAGGTTTCGACCTTTGACTGGATGGCCTCCCACTGACTAGATGGACTGAATTCCAAATATGAGGGATTTGTCTTAGCCCTGTCCCTTCCTTAGAGGCTAGGGGACTGGGATGGGACACAAGGTGAAGTTAATATTGGAATTCACTGTTATATATATACATGAATAATATCAAATCTAATGAGGCAAAACGCCAATAAAGTATGAAGCTAATAAAACAAGAGGACGCAAAGATATAATATATGCTAGAAGTCTGGTAAGGAATCGTTACGCTTGTGCTTAAGAAACTATTAATTAGTTCGTTACGTTACTTTATCAGATTCCAAAAGTAGATGCCGCTTGCAAACGCAAACGGCTCCATGTACACGTACATGGATTCGTTTTACAACGTGTGCTCGGCGTACGTGTACTGTTAGACCTAAGCGCATTGTCCTACTAAGGGCACTGCCACGAATTCCAACAGCACACGTTCCCTAAGCACCTTCTACATACCTTTTTCAATCCTAAGGCTTGGGTTGTGAGGCCAATGCCATTGAAGAAGACAGGTTTTCATTATCTTTACTTACACGCGTACTATCGTTGTTACGAGAACCCTTACGGCTATTTACCCCCAGTTACTATATTATAACAATATGCACAAGCGTATCGTAGACTCAGTCTGTAGCAGAACATATTGCAATTGATATTGGTGGACGCCGAGGTGGAAAATATATCGTCACCTCACATTTCTTTAAGCTGCCCCATGTCTTGGTTATGTGTCTCGCCAAATAGTGACGATTCAGTAATAGGCCTACCAGTGGCCGGGTGTGGTTTTAACGAGACACAGTCCCTAGCGTTCCTTAGAACGTAGCTACCAATTTAGGTTGTGATACTTGGTGATGCCTACCCCACTTAGAAATGCACGCCAACAACCTCAGAGCAATTTTCTGAGCTAGACTTTAACAGGAAGCAGTATTCATCAGCAGCGTTTGATTGTCTTGTATCACAAGTACAAGTTAGTATTATAATACTAAACATTATAATTTGTTTTAGACCATTTGTGAATATTATGGTGCTGTCACTACTAAACAATATACTATGTTCTAATCAAAATGCGAACATTACGATTCGGCCTTCCATTTGTCAGTTAGAAGTCGATAGTCGTCAATAGTCGATTGTATTTGGGTACAATGTACATGTTGTATGTACGTTGTAGTAGAGTGTAAGCGGTAGGCTTTCTTCGTCTCCCTAGATCAAACGCAGCATATGAATATTTGCTCAGGTACGGGTTAGGAGGTGGACACATAACATACATATGAGATAATAATATACATTATGATGACGTGATGCAATCGCTCCGTCATGCTGCAATAAGTGATTACTGTCAGCCCTTCCACGCTACAGTCCAACTGCAATCTAAGCGAGGATTCAATTATAGTTAACACTTACCACGTGTTCTTTAAAGATGATCAGTCTTCAACTAACTTACTGAATACTGTAGTTTCGCCTTCGCCACAGCCTGGCTCCTTTCACGTAACAACACTCACTTTTACTAGACTTAATATGACTACTAATATTTTAGCTTATAAAATATTATTCGTCCTCGGGGAGTTGATGCGCATCTTAATACTGAAACTATGCTAACTTTCCGAGTTAAACCTAGGACGTCCTAGTGCTTTATTATTATAGACCGGTCTATCCCGCGAACTCAGCCAAACCTCTCCATGCGTCTAAGGCCATCTCTCGCTCACCTCGATTAATCTAAACAGACCTTTCCATCAAACTATTATAAACTTTTACAAACATTATCACACTTTCGCGGCCACACACTCAGACATAGACTCCTAGTATTTTCTACGTCTCCTAGCTTAACTCCTAGTTTATCGTCTCCACCCTCTCGCGGTCTCCAACCGACTGTCTTCGACTTCCCTACCCTCGCCTCTCTCCGCCAGCCCCTTCTTGCCTGTACCGTTTTTTTCCAGAATCCCACGCCTTGCCTGTCGATGCTTTTTGTGACTCTTTCAATTGTCTTAAGTGATGGTCCGGGTTTTACCCAATGACCAGAGTTTATTACAAACACGTGTGCTTATCTATTATGAGTCGCTCGTAGAAATAGGATATTTTTAAGTTTCTAAAGAATCATTTGAGAAGCTTGTCAGCCATACCCATTAAAATAAGGGATTTATGAGCTTGAAAGTTTTTACGTTTTGTCCTTCAATGCCAAATGTAGAAAGTTAATAGCTTTGTAAGTGTTTGGCTCCGTGTGTTGATTTTAAAATAAATATTAAGAAAGTATTTGCTTAATAATTGTTTCGACCAGTCACATTCCCCCCTCTGAAAATCAGACGCGTGACGCAGTACAGCGTATGATCTTTCACAATAGGATAATCTGTGTCTTTCCATGAAATACTAGAATTCATAAGCACATCTAGCTAATAAGCTAGCCTAATCAGATTACTATCAGATTACTATATTTTCCAGCTGGAACACTAATGTATTAAGACACATTGTCTGCTATAATAATTTTGTTTAGTTTCGCAGAAGCATCTTTTATCGACACATCATTCCTGAACTTGAACTTATTCAACCTCAAAATACTCTTGTCATTTACCACGTTTCTGGTAACTCCAGAAGACCTGTGCATGCTAATAATTTATTTTTACATACCAGAGTCTCATAAAAGAGTATTTGTGCTATAGAGCGACGCTACCTGCGGTGCTCCCTCGTTCTAGACTCAGCCTTATGCAGCTGCCGCTGGACAGAGGCCTCTCCCAATGCACCTTAATGCTTAGCCAGCTGTCAGCTGTTCGTAGTCGTATCCAGGAGTAGCTGAAATAGTCCGCACATAGACATATTAGACTTTATTCCAATTAATCGCCCCCCTCCGATTTTAAGAGGAAAGAGCAGTTCTGAAATCCAACTATAGTAGGAAAGCTGTATCAGAAAATCAATGCTATCTATTCTTAATTAATTATCATTTGCTCTTTGATATGTTGAATAAAAGTCCATCTACCATTTAAATCGTAATACATTTCGTGCACCTTGAGTAAACAAATAAGGTTCTTGACCTTAACTTTGAAATGTAGATAGGTACTCTAGGATATCAAAGTAGTTATGGCCTCATTAGCTCGTAACCGCATTACACAACTCAGTTTTGTAATGTTCACACTTGGTTATTGAAATATTATGTGCAAGAACTTTATCTATCAGGCACCAATATTGGAACTGCTTAGGAAGGTTTATGTAGCTCAACACAATAATACAGTTATTGTCGCGATAACAAACTTATACCACGTGACTACGGTTAACTATAGTGTCCATTAAAAGTGAAACTTAGCTTCGTTACTGGAGCCGTGCTACAACTGCCGTTGAAGTCAGCCGATGTCAGCTGAATTTGATCAAACTTTAACCCGTACGCAACGCACCAGTAAATTCTAGTGACAGCAATGCGAAGATTGAAATATCCTGGAATTTGAAATAAACTCACACGAGTATTCGTCCAATTATATGACATACGTAACGACATTGGAAAGTTTTAGGTTAACTCTCCATGACGTTATTGTAACTCTTGCAAATAAACTCTCATTTTTTTTTTAAACTTCATGCTTCTTAGTATCTAAGCACTATTAATATACTCATACCATTCTACTCACTACCATTCATCTCTTATACCAATACAAAACTTTCATTTTTATCGTAAACAATTGTATTTCAATTTCAATTGAAATCTGTCCGTGTATTATTAACACAGACACGATACTTGCATTAACAGGGAGTCGAACCCATAATTACTGTTGCACTGGAACACAAACAAAAGCCTTATAAATCGTTACCTACATTTAAATCTAGGTACCTCCATATATAGATATGGGAACTGAACCCACTAACCGTGACACAGGAATTTATCAACTTATCAACTATTGCGCCAGGCGGGAATCGAACCCGAAATCCATGACAATGGAATACAGGTTTATATTATTGTAACAACTGATAAATCATACGGGAATTGAACCCGCTACCAGTGGTTGAAGGATTCAATCACGACAATTAAACCCTTATCGTAACATCTGTTATTTATTGTAGCCGTTGTAAAGTCTAGCTGTGCCGTCTCTCTCAATTCCTAGAACCATAAAATTACGTTGTGTTTTTATTGTAGTAACCCATTCATTTTTCTTTCTCGTTGCACTGAAGTGAATCAGAACATTTAATGACGAGAATCCTGGTCACGGCACCACATGTGACTGTTCCTAAATTACCCTAGGCTGATAAAATTTTCATTTTTCCTAAATCATGCTATTTATTAGTATTTATGGTCAGCTTCCCCCTTAGGGGAAGGAGCAGCGCCCCTCCTCCGCGCAAGCTCTGTAGGTTTCGACCTTTGACTGGATGGCCTCCCACTGACTAGATGGACTGAATTCCAAATATGAGGGATTTGTCTTAGCCCTGTCCCTTCCTTAGAGGCTAGGGGACTGGGATGGGACACAAGGTGAAGTTAATATTGGAATTCACTGTTATATATATACATGAATAATATCAAATCTAATGAGGCAAAACGCCAATAAAGTATGAAGCTAATAAAACAAGAGGACGCAAAGATATAATATATGCTAGAAGTCTGGTAAGGAATCGTTACGCTTGTGCTTAAGAAACTATTAATTAGTTCGTTACGTTACTTTATCAGATTCCAAAAGTAGATGCCGCTTGCAAACGCAAACGGCTCCATGTACACGTACATGGATTCGTTTTACAACGTGTGCTCGGCGTACGTGTACTGTTAGACCTAAGCGCATTGTCCTACTAAGGGCACTGCCACGAATTCCAACAGCACACGTTCCCTAAGCACCTTCTACATACCTTTTTCAATCCTAAGGCTTGGGTTGTGAGGCCAATGCCATTGAAGAAGACAGGTTTTCATTATCTTTACTTACACGCGTACTATCGTTGTTACGAGAACCCTTACGGCTATTTACCCCCAGTTACTATATTATAACAATATGCACAAGCGTATCGTAGACTCAGTCTGTAGCAGAACATATTGCAATTGATATTGGTGGACGCCGAGGTGGAAAATATATCGTCACCTCACATTTCTTTAAGCTGCCCCATGTCTTGGTTATGTGTCTCGCCAAATAGTGACGATTCAGTAATAGGCCTACCAGTGGCCGGGTGTGGTTTTAACGAGACACAGTCCCTAGCGTTCCTTAGAACGTAGCTACCAATTTAGGTTGTGATACTTGGTGATGCCTACCCCACTTAGAAATGCACGCCAACAACCTCAGAGCAATTTTCTGAGCTAGACTTTAACAGGAAGCAGTATTCATCAGCAGCGTTTGATTGTCTTGTATCACAAGTACAAGTTAGTATTATAATACTAAACATTATAATTTGTTTTAGACCATTTGTGAATATTATGGTGCTGTCACTACTAAACAATATACTATGTTCTAATCAAAATGCGAACATTACGATTCGGCCTTCCATTTGTCAGTTAGAAGTCGATAGTCGTCAATAGTCGATTGTATTTGGGTACAATGTACATGTTGTATGTACGTTGTAGTAGAGTGTAAGCGGTAGGCTTTCTTCGTCTCCCTAGATCAAACGCAGCATATGAATATTTGCTCAGGTACGGGTTAGGAGGTGGACACATAACATACATATGAGATAATAATATACATTATGATGACGTGATGCAATCGCTCCGTCATGCTGCAATAAGTGATTACTGTCAGCCCTTCCACGCTACAGTCCAACTGCAATCTAAGCGAGGATTCAATTATAGTTAACACTTACCACGTGTTCTTTAAAGATGATCAGTCTTCAACTAACTTACTGAATACTGTAGTTTCGCCTTCGCCACAGCCTGGCTCCTTTCACGTAACAACACTCACTTTTACTAGACTTAATATGACTACTAATATTTTAGCTTATAAAATATTATTCGTCCTCGGGGAGTTGATGCGCATCTTAATACTGAAACTATGCTAACTTTCCGAGTTAAACCTAGGACGTCCTAGTGCTTTATTATTATAGACCGGTCTATCCCGCGAACTCAGCCAAACCTCTCCATGCGTCTAAGGCCATCTCTCGCTCACCTCGATTAATCTAAACAGACCTTTCCATCAAACTATTATAAACTTTTACAAACATTATCACACTTTCGCGGCCACACACTCAGACATAGACTCCTAGTATTTTCTACGTCTCCTAGCTTAACTCCTAGTTTATCGTCTCCACCCTCTCGCGGTCTCCAACCGACTGTCTTCGACTTCCCTACCCTCGCCTCTCTCCGCCAGCCCCTTCTTGCCTGTACCGTTTTTTTCCAGAATCCCACGCCTTGCCTGTCGATGCTTTTTGTGACTCTTTCAATTGTCTTAAGTGATGGTCCGGGTTTTACCCAATGACCAGAGTTTATTACAAACACGTGTGCTTATCTATTATGAGTCGCTCGTAGAAATAGGATATTTTTAAGTTTCTAAAGAATCATTTGAGAAGCTTGTCAGCCATACCCATTAAAATAAGGGATTTATGAGCTTGAAAGTTTTTACGTTTTGTCCTTCAATGCCAAATGTAGAAAGTTAATAGCTTTGTAAGTGTTTGGCTCCGTGTGTTGATTTTAAAATAAATATTAAGAAAGTATTTGCTTAATAATTGTTTCGACCAGTCACACAACTTAAGTACCTGTTTCATCCACACAGTCATGTGTTTATTCAGAAGCGTAGGTCAGTAATTACAGTATGACTTAAGCACCGCCGGAGGGCAGACATACAGCAGCTCAAATTGTGGCCTGGGAGTGCCCGGGAGTGCCCGGGAGGGAATCGACGAATTATGAATATATGAGCCAGGTAATAACTGGAGTAATTGCCTAGTCCTCTATGAGCCGGTGTCTATCTACTGATGGGCTTATGTTCGTAGGGATACGGCGGTAGGTACTTAGAAGTATAGAATATTATGTAAATTCATGTTTATGGTTTTTTCCGCCTTTCTGTGGAGTGAACTTATCATGCCGACGATTTCTTCGTACCGAAAAGTGTTTATGAATAAAATATAAGGTGCCAGGTAATTCCAATGTCATTACTACACAGACATCGAAGTCATCACGTACTTTCATTGACATAATAATTCTGCATACATTCTGTACGGATTACGATGAAAGTAAATTAACAGTGCGTTATTGGCAGGATTTGTGGAGTACTGTGGATGAGAAATATATATATATTTTCCAAATAAGAATCTTGAAGACTTCTAGTCAAATTTTGAGCTAAAAAAGCGCTGTAAGTATTTTGCTGAGTAATTACAGTAACAGGATTTATTCGGAGAAATCTCTCTTCAATATTCAATTCAAAGATGCACAGTGCTCTGCAGTCTATCAATCCTCAATCACTAACGAATCAATCGTCAGTTAGAACGATCCTAATCCGATGTTCGCGAGAATGTGAGTTCAGAACCACTTAATGTAATCAGATGTGCATCAAGCTTTATGTGCGAAAGTTTTGTGTTCTTTGCTTTGCTTTAGAATTAAAGTTTTAGAACTTGCTCGTGAGAATGAATGGTGGATTTTTGATGAAGAATTATCTGCTTTTACTCATAGTACTGTTTCTAAGAATGTGAATGTATAGCCTTCTGCATGAGGTGTGCGAAACTGCGGATAAGCAAAATAGAGAACAATAACAATAATTGTTGTAGTGCAACTGAAACATGTCTTAGCGCAATTTTGTAATACTCGAAAAATGTATGTGTTTTGTTTATTTCCATTGACTTAACATAGTTTCCTGTTACACAGATATATAATTTGCGTACTATTTTTAAACTCTGACTGTTGCCACCGTGTAAATGTCCCTCAAAAAACGAAAGAATTATAATCTTGGAAGACCATTCATCAATATTGAGCGCATTTGGTACCTATTCAATCTTAAAGAAAAAACAAATCAAATCTTTCATTGACCCATTTCATCTCCTCGCCATTTGCTGCAAGAAACTCAATTTTACTTAAGAACAGGAGTGTCGTGGAGTTGCTAGTCTCGGTAAATGTTTACAAATTATCTCATAACGTTATTACAGCGGGAACGAGCGGAGAATTTGTGATGTCACGGACTGAAGGCACAGGAAAGAGAAGGGGACGTAATTTAATGTTTTTTTTCTATTTGTTTTTGGGCTTAAATTGTTTTCCAAACTTATTTACAGGATGCAAATTTAACGTGGCTTGAACTTGATTCAAAAGTCAG
This sequence comes from Xestia c-nigrum, assembly GCA_916618015.1. Classification (NCBI taxonomy): domain Eukaryota; kingdom Metazoa; phylum Arthropoda; class Insecta; order Lepidoptera; family Noctuidae; genus Xestia; species Xestia c-nigrum. The sequence goes on along the minus strand of OU745245.1, from coordinate 964,001 downwards.
TTAGTTAAACTGCACTTTTCTCTCAAAACAATAAAGATGTTTTGTAGTTTGATTCTTCGGCTCTTTTCATCTATGCCTACTTTATTAAACAAAAGTCACAATTATTCAGGCATAAATTCAATCTTACACAAGTTAGCTCCCAACAGTTTTCCCAATCCTTTTTACAGAATCGGAACCAGCACAATATTGGTGTGAATAAGCCAACATTACTTTCCCGCAAACACGAGAAAATAAAATAAAATATCAGCTTTCATACATCATCTGTGAGGCGTATGAGTATATAAGTTTATGTGCACATGTGTGTGTTGACGTCATGAATGTAATTTTGCTAGAATCTTTGAAGTTAGAAAGCTGGGGAGAACGTAATCGTAAATTGTGTAACATATTTTGTTTATACTAGTAATTATATGTATCGTGAATGCGTTATATTTTCCTGGATGATAATATTATTATGCAAGTATACGAAAAGCTGTTTTACCTGATAATGCATCGTAAATGCAGCTATAATGTGTGTAGGTTTATCTTTATATCTACGTAAGAAGTATCAAGATACTATTCAGTAAAGTAGCAGAAAATTAGCCCCTAGTTCAGACTTAGCTTCTAATTTTATTCAACGCATGTGAGAGCTTCATGGAAGTCTGTAAAATCTAAGAACTTGCACAAGATCATCTTGTGAGCGGCTGAACTTTGTGTTTGCTTTACTAGACCGGGTACAATAAGCCGACGACGCTATTTCCATCTAGGTTTATATACTAAAATCTGAAAAACGAGTTTATCGTAAACTTGTTTTAGATGCTATTCCAGTAAGTAATGACCTGGTACACATCAAGCAACGTGCAACGTGCATAGGTATAGACACCAGAATGTATTTAGAACTAGAAATATCAATGTGGACATTTTAGAGGTATGTAAGGATCGTTGCCTTTTGTGGTTTCTGCGATTACCAAGGACAGAGGCGCTAGTTCATATACATTTGTATGGTATGTATATTCCCTATGTGATTCTATGTCCAAGGAAAACAAAAGATTCTACAAGTAATGGACGTTTGGCTCAAAAATATAGTTTCATGTTTAATGTTTGTGTGATGAGCACGGACATTTGTTTCCGAGTCATGGATGTTTATATGTATAATAAGTATGTATTTACAAACAAAAAGTATATATGTAGTATATCAACTATCTAGTGGCCACGACACAAGCTTTGCTTAGTGTGGCACTAGGTGGCGCTCTCTATTCATATTTGTGTCTTTGTCAACTTTATAGTTACCTACAATCTCGTAAATAATATAAACATAACCTTTACTAAGTTAGTTACACAAACATGTATGAAAGTTAGCGTAACACACAAAGAAATATCGGCACAGAGACCTCCGTGGAGCAATGTGAACAGAAACAGGCACTAACGAGCGGTAAATTGCCTACTCAATACCGTGACGTCGTGTATTAGCGCACTATTGTGTTATGGCACAACTTATAGGTTGTTTATGACGTGGTTTAGAAGTTTCCCTTCGTTAGAGTAATAAGGAAAGTAATATTAGGTTATGTATAGGATTGATTAAAAGGTTTAATGATAACGTATGTGGGCTTGTACAAGACGGAGGTTGTTTCAAAGAGAGGAGGATGTATCGGTGTGTGATGTGTAATAAATGATAAGTGTTTGGAGAATGTATATCATCATCATGATCATCATTTCAGCCAAAAGACATCCACTGCTGGAAGTAGGCCCCCCTCAAGTGTCACCACCTTGACCGGTCCCATGCGACTCGCATCCAACGAATTCCCGCAATATTCACCAGCTCCAGAATTCACAAACGCTCGATATGAAATTCGATTCGACAAGTCGTATGTCTATCCTTTTTTGGCATAACGAAAACAAGTGAAATAGACATACGACTTCCCGAATCTAAATGGAATCGAAGCGTTGTGAATATGGGGTCAGGTCATCGGTCCACCTAGTGGGAGGTCTTGCAACACATCGTCTTGCGGTTGACAGTCGCTACTCCAGAACTTTTCGGCCCCATCGGCCATTCGTTCTGCGAGGAATATGCCCCTTGCTTACTGTCACTTAAGTTTGGCAATTCTTCGGGTTACGTCGGTGACCTTGTTTACCTTGCGGATGTCTTTGTTTCTGATATGATCACGCAAGGAAACTCCGAACTTAGCAGGCCGAGCATGTGTATGAATTTGTATATTGAGGAAGTCTGTTTACAAGAGATGGAAACATTGACGCAGATGTGGAAAGGAGAGTAAATGCGAGAAATAAAATGTATGGTTAGGTTTTTTCCGATTTCCTTTAAATGCGAAGCAACGCGATATTCCTGCAAACGCGCCTTTTTTAGCCTGTATATAAAAAAAAAAACTATCGAATATATAAAAAGGTCCACCAACCTGCCTGCGTCCTCATGTCTCTGGACACGATGGTGCCGTGAGCGTTGTGCGCGCGGCAGCGGTACACTGTCGCGTGTATGTCCTGCCGGTACTGCACCGCGCTGAATGGCAGGAACACCAGGGTGCCGTTGTCCAGGACTTGTCTGCGAAAGGAGCAGGATGCTATCAAATTATACGTACAATAAAACACGGAAACTGCCCTGAAAAGAACAATACACAATTTACCGTAATCTTTTAAACATAACCCTACAAAACTCATAAAAAAGTACTCGAAACTCAACACCTTCAACAACCCGTAACAAAAACGGAACGTCCAATATCTTGAAAAATTTACCTGAAGCCATAAACCGCGCGATTCCTTCAATTATTCCTGACTTTAATTTCCTCAATGAAAAAAGGATAAGACCGAATTAAGGAAGAATTGCACTGCCTTTTAAAAAAGGAATCGCGGCCCGTAATTGGTGTTGGGAAAACGACGGGAGAATTTTCTGGAAATATTTTACAGGTGCGGCCATATTGAAGTGAGCAAGAATGAAAGATCTGTTCGTCAGATAAAAATCATCTTGTTAACTAGAATAAAGGTGGGTATTTGACTGGTAATTGGCTGGTTGGTTAGTACAAATTGAACTTTGTAAATTGCCTTTTGTGAGAGTTACCCCATTTCATCCATTTTTTTTTATTTTGAAATCAACAACTGTGATTACATTTCCGAGCTTGATATAACGTTAGAACAAATACAACATTTTAAGGAAAATCAGAATATCCGTAACACGTGGACGCAACAAATACAAAGCCTGACACTTGTTCGTGGCGTCAACGTTCACACCTCGTTGGAGGTGATTCTCGAAAAATATTTATAGGAGTAGGAATGCTGGTAACTAGAATTTAATTACCACGGTTTCTTTACGTATTCTAAAGGGATAGGTAAAGATGTGAATATTGTATATACCTATAATATTATGTTTATTCATTTTCTCTGTCTTTGTTAAATTCTATCATATACACCCCCTAAAACAGATTTAAATTGTAAATTAAATTCAATTAGATATAAAAAAAACACAAATGCCACTGCTATCGCCGAATTACTATAGCGTCATTGCGGATTGTGGTTATATTGTTATCGCAACCGCAAGCGTCGGCTCCGGCGGCGGTTGGTGTCGTCTTTGGATGTATGCCTGAATCCAGCTGCTGTCGATTTTACATAGTAAATTGTCAGATTTTCGGGAGAGAGCAAAGGTCATGAAGGACTGGTTTTAAAACTGCTTTGTTGTAGGAAATCCTATTTTCATGTGCGATGGCGTTGTGATATTGTTAGAGGAAGTCTCGACTCAGTTTAGGTTTTAATTTCGTTAGTTTCTGCTGCAATGCGACTGTGCTAATGCAAGTGTGTAAATGTGAATATTGATTGTCTTAATCGTGTAAAGTTTGCATGATTTTAAAAGTATAATGTTACTGTTGCAATTGTGAAACAAAATTCTTCCGAAAACACAAACAAATATTTTATTTTGTTGCTCCAAAAAAATGCGTACAAACCTTCCAAAGTAATTTGCAAACAGCAATGATACTGAAAATACTTTACATAATATGTAGATGATCTTATTACGTCAATTTGTACAGTATGCAGTCGCAAATAATTTAGTAAAAGCTATGTTAAGGCGCCTAGATTTTCATAAAGTTTGGTTTTAAAGAGGTAGTTCTGTCACTTAGTGTTCCCGTGTCCTTCAAAAACTCAATGTATCATATTTACTTACACCCCTTAACTGTATTAGGGTGTGGTCACTAAACGAACAGGTAAGTACCAAAACTGTGAAACACATGTAACCCCCCACGTCACGTTACGTTAGTACCCACAAGCCGCGCCGCAGAGAGCGGCGAGTGGCCCTTTGATGTTCAAATGTAATCGTTTTATGTGCTGCGCGGTTTCGGCCCTGGTTTCACACTAACTGGGTAGCTTTCCAAGATTTTTTGATCAATGTTTAATCTGGTTCAGCTAGCCGAACCTTCCTCCTTAATGTGTTTGCCGAAATAGGGTATGATTGGGTACGTATCATAATCCCGAATTTTAAAAGACCGAATTTTAAAATACCGATGGACGAAATCCCGAAAATTGAAACGCCGAATGGTTGTTTGGTCGAAAGTTTAAAATCCCGAAAGTTCATTAGACCGAAAGTTTGAAATCCCGAAGTTCAAAATCCCGAAGTTTAAAATACCGTAGTTCAAAATCCCGTAGTTCAAAATCCCGAAAGTTCATTTGTCCGACAGTTTAAAATACCGAAGTTCAAAATCCCGAAAGTTTAAAATCCCGAAGTTCAAAATCCCGTAGTTCAGAATCCCGAAATAGTAATCGTTTCCGAGAAAAACGATTTGCAAACATGCAGCATACAGCAAGCATGCAGCATGCATGCAGCAAGCATGTAGCAAGCATGCAGCAAGCATGCCACAAGCATGCAGCAAGCCTGAAGCAAGCATGCAGCAAGCATGTAACCAGCAAACATGCAGTATGCAAGCATGGAGCATGAAGCAGGCATGGTTTCTGTCACGGCTCCGACGCTGCGGGGCTCCGGCGGTCACACGCGACCTTATCGTCGCAGAGGGTTTTAACGCTCACCACTGCAGCTTCGGCTTGCTGGCCGGCTGAAGCCGGCCAACCTCAGCTGCGGCGGCAAGTGTTAAAGCCACCTGCTCCTCAGCTCGCGGCCCGCCAGCCCCTCCGCGCCTACGCGGGCTTAAATTACACTCTCGGGGTAGGGCAGAAAAGACTACGTGGAGTCGGTTCTGCAGCGATTCATTTCTGTCACAAAATGTGTGCTTATAGTATAATATTATAGTAACCATAATTATTTCTTTATTTCTTTTTTTTTTGGAATTCCACAATTAATATCTTTGTTCCAAACGTTGTTTTATGACATAAAACGATAATTAATGAATGGTTTGTCAAATAATACGTTACTAAATAAAAGTTTTCGTCCATTCGGAATTTCGTCCATTCGGGATTTCATCCATCGGTATTTCGTTAATTCGGGATTTCGTCCATTCGGGATTTCATCCATCGGTATTACAACCATCGGTATTTCGGTCTTTCGGGATTTCGTCCATTTGGTATTTCGTCCATTAGGGATTTCGTCCTTTCGGGCATTTGAACATCGGTATTTTGTGTTTCGATATAACGACTATCGGCATTTAAAACTTTCGGTATTTTGAATTTCGATGTTTTGGACGTCGGTATTTCAATCGTAGGTATTATGAACTTTCGGGATTATGATACGTACCCGTATGATTTGGGTGGTTAGTTTTGAGCTTCGTCTGTGAGTCTCTCTGAAAAATCTGTTGCAAATCTAATTCATTAGTGAAGTAGTTTAAAGATAGATCTCGCAAATTTTGCAGAAGCCAATTATAATAAAATGTTCTAAGAACGGTATATATATAGAACGGTATTTAGAGAAGCCACGTTATTCTAATGGTCGCAGGCTCTACTGCTAACAGGTCTGCCAAAAATATGATTGTAAATCAGAAAAGCTCGGTCCTAATACATATGATTTTAACATAATAGCGCAATATGAGTGTAATCTAGATATATCAAAAAAATACAGGCATGATGTGATGTTATATTAATAAAAAACTGGTGACGGATAAATCCTTGAAAATCTATGTGGCCTTGCAAACTTTAAACATAAACAAGACCCTTTACTTTACTCGGTTTTACTTTACCTTTACATTTATATTACCTTTACACTCGGTTTTATACCCCACCCCACCCGCAGAGACTTCACATTGACACAACGCTGTCACCAAACTTTTCCCCACACAACACATTTGCCAACTCCAGGAAATACTCATTCATCTTCATTCACACAAAACAAAAAACCAAAGACTTTGAAAGTCAAAGCTAAAAAAGGCATATCATCTGTCATTTCTTATGTTAGTTCTGAAGATATCGTGTTTTGGGACGGGTAAAAAAATCACGTTGACTTTCCCTAGGTACTAGATTTCCTACGGTTTATTTCAACGTGTCTGGATGTCTTATTATCTATGTTATTAGACAGTGTGCTAATTGGAACTTTGGTGACGTAAATGTAACTAAAATAAGATAAGTAAGTGTAAGAAACTCTCCCCTTTCTTCATGATTTTTTAAAGCACGCTGTGTTCTGCTTAAAATGTTTAGAAGGAAGTTTATTTATATTGTGTGTGAATTTTCGACACAACCATACCGTGTGACTGCATTTTTTGTGATTATTACCTATTAAACAAAGATTTAAAAGAACTAAAATCTGCAGAAAAACTTAAATAACACAAACTACAAGGTAAAAGGTATACTAAGCCTTCAAGTAACTGCCTCTTACCAATTACAAGAAGAGACCATGGACCACTAGAGTAATACAAAGAACGATCTAATCGCTCAAAGGATTTGGACCTTGAAACATTCCAAATATTACAGAGGTCTCTAAGGAAGACCTATATTCAAAGTGGACGAGAAGGGCACTAATATATTAACATGCTATTATGTATGTACGTTCTCGTAGTCCCACATTCGTAACCCTAGCCCGGTTCATATTTGTATAATAATTGAGGTAAAAGTCGTTTCACGTTTTAATTAACGAGCGTTTTATTTTGCTGAGCTGCGGCCGAAAAATACCAGTTTTTAATGTAGTTCAGTATTTTTTATAACGTTAAGCAATTATTTTTACGCGAGTCCAAATGGAGAAAGTAAATATCATTATATACATTTTATTTTGGAATGTGTTTCAGTGAATGTTATGAAAATAATTTTGTTTATTGTAGTTGTCTTTCAGGTTTTTGGTCAATGTTTTCAGGACAACATCCATTCATCCGAATATCGTTCTTCAATTGACATTCAGTTTCAATATTGGATTTATTTACATATGTATGTTTTGTAGTGTTGTTTGGTTGTGAAAATATTACTTTGTATATGAGAAAAATGTTTTTGTAGGTTTCATATCATATATAATAATGTTGTTAATAAGGATAATAAGTTCGTCTGTCTACAAAAATCATATAGTGTGCTATTTTAATCTTTACTGAAAAAGTTTGTAATAAGTACTAACGAGTAGATAGTATACGTGTAGCAAACAGGCTAACTGCTAAATTAGCGTAGCCGTAGATCTGCCAATAGTTGCAGCAAAAAACCTACGTTGTTTCCTTATACGACCCGACTGGCGCAGCGGTAGTGAGGCTGCCTTACCTTGCCTACTTCTTATGGCCCTGGGTTCGAATCCCGGTAGGAGCAAATGTTTGTGTGATGAGTATGTACATTTTTTCCCGAGTCATGGATGTTTATATGTATAATAAGTATGTATTTACAAACAAAAAGTATATATGTAGTATATCAACTGTCTGGTGACCACGACACAAGCCTTGCTTAGTGTGGCACTAGATGGCGCTGTGTGTAATGTCCAGCGATATTTATTTCATTTATTTATAGTGGCATTTAGGTATAAAAAACTCGTGTGTTTTATTGAATGCACTCTTCCTCACATATATTTACCGATACTTCCCTCACTCGATCACGGGGACTAGGAGCAAATTTTACATACATGTCATCATTGAACAGGAGCTACATTTCTCAGGGGAAATCTACGGATAACTCCGAGGTAACAATATTATAAGAGTTTTGCCTAAATTATAGCACCGCACCAATTTCTTTGTGGTGCTTTACGGGCCATATTGGGAGTTCTCAATCTGATTGGAAAACTTGGTGTAGTTTGTAATATTGCCAAAGTTTTAATATGGATACCCAATTCCGTGGCAATCAATGTGTAAGAATGGTTCATTGGCGACTGAACCGATTCCAGACGTAGGTACCTTAGAGGGCCTAAGCAACATGATTGTAGTAGATTTGGTTTGAAATCAGAACGCCTCAAGGTGCTTGATCACAAGATCCATTACTCGATTTGTGTATTGGAATCTTGATCTTATTCGATATCCAATTTCCTTTATTTTCATCGCAAAAGTAGGCCTTATTCTAACACAAACGAATGTTCTGGATCGTTAAACTTAAATCACAATTTTTGGCATTGTTATAAAGATGTTTGAAAAGGCCATAACGCTTTGAATTAGTGTGGCGTGACAAATTGATAAACAATTAATTTCCTTTCTCGTCCATCGACGACAGATAATATAAATAATCGGTATTCCTGAGGTAAATACATGAGTACTACAAACAAAATAATTATCTTTGCTCAAATACCTATGTAATAGGTAAATATTATTATAATAGTATCAATATTTGGAGCCGAGCGTCGTCGCTCAATGCAAACATTAATCATGTCACGGCTTGCGTGGCCAGGGAATACGTATCAATGTATATAAAGAATATATATATGTATACATACGGAATACCTGTCGTGAAAACTGACACGAGGAGCAATGGACTGTTTATTTAGGTCAACCAACATTGCGACTAAGACCGGTTCTTATCCCCTGATATTACAACTGCAATATAGTGGCTATCTGATGGCAGCATCAACCCGTACCATTCATATTTTCATTTAATGGTTATTTTGGAAACGCCTGATTTACGAAGATGGCAAACATTCGGGGTAACCACGGATACCTGAGTTGAATTGATTTGTTGTTTACGCTGCTATGATCTCTATCTATCCTCCTGATCCTGCCTCTATATCTCTACTGCTGGACATAGACCTCCCCCAACTGTCGCCACATTGACCGGACCCGTGCATCTCGCGTCCAGCTGTTCCCCGCAACCTTAACCAGGTCACCTTCATCGGTCTACCTAGTGGGAGACCTAATATATTATTAACTATAACCAATGTTACCATAACACAGAAATCTGCTAATCCCCCCGACGTTGAACCAGCATGAGCCGTGTATCAATTAGTGATCGATAATGCTTAGATTCAATCACGGCGACTAGCGCGAACTAATCATGTCTGATTTGATTACACTGTTCACTTGTCATGCTGCTCTGGTAGGATCTGGTAGCTCTGGTGCCGAGTAACCAACAATATCCCTATTGTTGGTAAGTAGAGAAAGTGGTGTTCAACTTGCTTGGTAGTAATTGTAAAGTCGAACAATGGTTGTGTGACAAGTTGGCAATAACTTTAAGTTGACTTTGATGAGCGACGAATTTATTGATTTTTATTGAAAACACAACGATTTTAATAAACTTTTTTGCGTTAATTTGTTAGCTCAACTGAAGTACAAGTATTTGATCATTTTACTTGTAAAGTTTCTGTGAGTTAAATAGTAGGTAGGGCGATTGAAAACAGCCAGCCTATCTTATAACACTATCTTTCAGTAAATCTGCGTTTAATAAATCTTGAAAGTTGTTCTAACAAATGTTAGAAATACTTCTTGTTCCAGTTATTCCTAGTTTCGGTTAATCAGATAAAGGCTGATTGATATACAAGATTTAGTAAATAGTGTTAAATACGAAACTAGGCAATTTATTTACCTAATCAATAATCGGTAACTCATATGCAAACAAGCCGTGTCTGATAATAACAGCCAATTATAGCTCGGACACTTACTCGTATTTGTTAGTAACGTCATAAGCGCAATAACTCTCGTTCATTTTCACTGACTGAGTATAAATTAATGTACTTTTAACAGCATCCAGTTACTAAATAATCTAGTTCGCCATGTTGAAAACATAGTTTTGTTGGTAGACTCCATGCCTATTCATTTTATTTACACTCTACGTGAGATACGGGTTAGTAGGTATTTATTTTTCTATTGTGTATCTTGCGACTTTTTTCAGCCGTTTTAATCATTAAACGTTTCTATTTACTTTAATGTGTATGAAATAGACACAGAGAGCAGCCGTGGCCCGGTGGTGGCGGCCCCGACTTACGAACAGTAAGTCGTGGGTTCGAACCCAGACAGGCGCATTACTTTGTGTAATTTATTTCATCACCGCTGCTCTCAAAACGGTGAAGGAAAACATCGTGAGGAAACCGGCATGTCCTATATAGAACCAAAATTTGGAAGACATGTGACATCTACCAATCCGCACTGGGCCCGCGTGGTAGATTATAGCCCATTCCCTCTCATTGAGATGAGGCCGTGTCCCAGAAGTGGGAAAATTATAGGCTGATGATGATGAAAAAGGTTTCCGTTGAATGTTTCAGATTTTTTAAAGAAATTATCCTTCGTGTACCCAACGGTTAAGATGGCATTGTCTGTCATTAAATTTAAGTTTTTTGTTAAATACAGATACAAAATAGATAAAGCCCACAACCCACTTCTCCTTCTTATCTGACTTCTCACTTCCAGTATTTATGCTCTGCGCACAGCAAGGATCTTCGTTCTTCCAATAATCGCCTTCTACGATGTCCTACTCACCGCTCGGGTGTTCTCAAATCTTCCTTTCCTGTACAGGCGGTTTTTCTTTGGAATGCGCTCCCTTTGAATATTAGGATGGCAACCAGTCGGCTCACATTTAAAATGAAAGCTCGCGAGCACTTACATAAAAAGTTGGCAGACTTATCCCACATTTAATTTGTGTTTTCTTCATCAACATTTTTTTTTAATTGTTTTTGTCTTTCCTCACTTTTTATAATTTATTGTGTTCCTGCGTCACATCGCACCACGTCCGTCGTAGAAATATATATTATCTGTGCCATCGTGGCACAGTATAATCTTCATTTTATTATCTGTGGAAGCGCGCTCTGCGCGCCACTCTCTCTCACCGACGCCCTTTGACGTGTGCACATATATCGGCAAATCTTGTAACCTATTTTATATTAATACAGTCCTGTAAAATCGCAGCAAGTAGTTTTACTTTAACACATGAAAACGATAGTCAAGACCACCAGCATTACAACTGGAGCTTGATACTCAACAAATGGTCCTTCGAGAAAGAAGATCGCCGTCTTTTTGCTGTGCACGTGCCTCCTGGGACTTTGGACTCGCTTGGCGTCCGTACCGTGCTTGAGCTCGAGCTTGCCACGCGAAGAAGACACGTCAAGAACAGTCTACCTAGAATAGAGGGCTGAGGGACATTATTCTGAGTGAGTCCGTTCCATTATCCTTGATTTCCTGCCTTTTTACTATCTTTTTCCAGGAATTTGAAATGGTACTATACTGATCGGCATGTTGATCTCTTCTTAGTTAATACCAGTACAAGTACTAGTAAATTACGGCAATATTCATCCTTCTTTTTCATATCCTTCGGTTGCCTTAACGCACGCATGAATCGCGTAAACAACCTCATTAGTGGTTTTTAGGTTTTACGTGTTGAACTGGTTTGAACTGAATGCAGGGCTTATCTGCAATATCAGCTGATGCACCGTTAGCCTAGCCAGTCATTGACGCTTTGTTTCATTATTTCATACCTTTCTACATTTTTTTTTCTTTGTCTTGGTTTGCACGTGTCGGCCATTTTGCTTTGTCTTAGCCACCTCACCACATTATGTCTGAGGCTAAAATAAAGGAACTTATTAAGAGGCGTGGTGGCTTCAAAGCTAAGCTTACGCATTTTAGCAACTTTTTAAGACTATTACCCAACAACGATTTAGATAATTTCCAAGCCGCGGAGTTAAAAAGCCGTCTTAATTTAATGGAAACATTATATAAGGAATTCGACGTTTTGCAGACAGATTTGGAGTTGATGTCGGAGGATGCGGACGACATGTATGCCGAGAGGGAGCAGTTTGAGACGCAGTACCATGCGCTGGTGGCCCGCGCGAGAACACACGTGGAACGCGCGCGCCCCCTCGCCTGCGCTCATGTCTGCCACCTCAACAGACGACCTTCCACAGCACGGCTCTGGCTGCAAGCACGACTTTGTTCGGTTGCCGAAGATAGACTTGCCTCACTTCGACGGGGACTATCAGCACTGGCTTGAATTTCGAGATACGTATCTTTCCCTTATTCATCACAATAATAGCATACAAGAAATCAACAAATTTCACTATCTACGTGCAGCCTTAACTGGCAGTGCATCTTTAGTGTTAAAGAGCATAGATTTCAAAGCCGATAACTATGGAACAGCTTGGCAGTTATTGTTGGAAAGGTACAACAATGAAAGATTACTAGTAAATAACCATGTGCAGGCATTATTTAACCTAGAACAGTTTGAACATGAATCTAGTAGTTCATTACGGAACATGATTGATGTCACAAATAAAAATCTTTGTGCCTTGTCAACCTTAGGACAGCCCACTGAGCAAGGGGGTTTAGGGGAAACTCTTATAATACACATGATGTCAGACAAACTCGACAAGGTCACACGCAGAGAGTGGGAAGAGCATAAAAATAATTTAGATGCCTTTCCACATTTAAAAGATTATATTAAATTTTTATCTAACAGAGCAGATTTACTTGAATCATTAAATAATAATAAAAACACAACAAATACTCAAAACACTAAAGAAAACAACAAAACTAAAAGCTACCTTACAACTACTAAAACTAAACAAAACAATTCAGACAATGTGAAATGTCCTATGTGTTCTCAGAATCACTTTTTATTCAGTTGTCAGTCTTTCAGAAACCTTGAGGTTGAAGCACGCATTAAGAAAGCTTCAGAAAGCAATGTTTGTTTAAACTGCCTTCGACCTGGTCATTCAGTAAAGCGTTGCAATCTATCACATTGCAAATATTGCAAAGTCAAACATAATACCCTCTTACATAGGGAATCAACAACAGAAAAACCAACAGGGGACAACATTGCATTGTCAACAAATGTTGTATTACCCTGTTCAGACAATAATCAGGTTCACATTTTGCTATCCACAGCTTTGGCCAAGGTGACAGATGTCAATGGAGAGCTTCATACAGCCAGAATCCTGTTGGACAACGGCAGCACCTCCAACTTCATCACCCAAGAGCTCTGTGGGAAGCTTGGTCTGGTAAGACAAAGCACTAGCTCCACCGTCTCAGGTATAAACGGTCAAGTTTCTAGTACCTCAGAAACCTGCAGTCTTCATTTGTGGTGGTAGTTATCAGGCGAAAGTAAGCTGTTTTGTCATGCCGAAAATCACACAATCACTGCCTGGTTCTTATGTGGATAAAAGGTACATCACCATCCCGCCAGGTATTCAATTAGCAGATCCTTCATTTAACATACCTTCTGCTATTAATATTCTTGTAGGTGCTGAGGTATTTTGGGACGTCTTAGGTTCCGATACCATTAACTTAGGCAAGAATCAACCTAGATTACAGTCATCCAAACTAGGTTGGCTTATTTCAGGCCGCGTCAGTCAGCTTCGTACACAACCTTCTGTTTGTCACTTCCTTTCACAAGAGGAGTCTGATCAGGTGACTCGTTTCTGGGAACTTGATACTGTGTCGTCTGATAGCTGTTTCTCTACAGAAGAACAGGCTTGTGAAAAGCTCTTTCAAGAGACCACACGTCGAGATACGCATGGTCAATTCGTTGTCACCATACCCTTGAAGTACTCGCCCAAGTGCTTAGGTGACTCTTATGCGATGGCGAAGCGGCGTTTCCTTTCCCTAGAGCGTAGATTCGAGCGGGACTCCACATTTAAAAACAGATACTTACAATTTATGCAAGAATATATTGACCTTCATCACATGACAGAATATTCACAACCAAATCCATCAGAATTTAATAACTTTCTGCCTCATCACGGTGTTGTACGCGAGTCAAGCACTACCACAAAACTTCGTGTAGTTTACGATGCTTCAGCCACCAGCACCTCGGGCAAGTCTTTCAATGATATTCAGATGGTAGGTCCAACTGTACAGGAGGACTTGCTATCCATGCTCTTGAGATATAGACAACACAAGTTTGTAGTAACGGGTGACATAGAAAAAATGTACAGAGCCATTTTAGTTGAGCCATCTCAGCGTCCCTTACAACAAATTGTTTTCAGATTCAATTCTTCAGACCCTTTAAAGACGTATACACTGAATACAGTTACTTACGGCACAGCATCAGCCCCATATCTGGCTACAAAATGCCTAGTGTCTCTTGCAGATCAATGTTCAGACCCAGAAGTTAGTCAGTCCATCAGACGTGATTTTTATGTCGACGACTATTTGAGTGGTGGCGATTCTATTGAGACAGTCATAAAATTATGTCAAGGAGTTGTTAATAATCTCGAGTCCGCCAAGTTTCACCTTAGAAAATGGCAATCAAACAGTCCAAAGATATTAGAATCAGTCACCAATATTAACACAGAAAACATAGATAAAAAATTAAACCTAAGTGACAGTCCTAGCAAAACACTTGGCCTATACTGGGACTGTAAAACAGACAGACTATTTTTTTCAATAGATTCAAAACAAATTTCAAAAATTACAAAGCGAAATATTTTGTCTTTAATAAGTCAGGTGTTTGATCCTCTTGGCCTCGTCGGGCCATGCATTGTTCAGGCCAAACTTATGTTACAGCAACTGTGGATACTTAAATGTAACTGGGATGATGAAGTACCAAGAGAAATAAAGTCACAATTTCTTGAGTTCTTGCACTCACGTCCAGCACTCAACTCAGTTCATATTCCTCGTTGGGTATCCTGTAACAATGCTTCTTTGATGGAGCTGCACACTTTCACAGACGCTTCTGAACGCGCCTATGGCGCCTGCATTTACGTTAGAACGGTAGCAGTCGACGGAACAGTTTGCGTTCGCCTTTTAGCTTCCAAGAACAGGGTTGCCCCTATAAAGCCCACAACCATACCAAGGCTGGAGTTGTGTGGTGCTTTACTGGGAACAAGACTTTTTCTGAAGGTACGTAAATCACTCACTCTCGAGTTTAACCACTGTTACTTTTGGTGTGATTCGACGATTGTGCTCGGATGGCTGTCTACATTGCCAAGTCGTCTTGAACAATTCGTTCGCAATAGAGTGAGTGAAATCCAAGAAGCCACGACCGGACAGACGTGGAGCTATGTGCCTTCCAAGAGCAACCCCGCTGATCTCGTTTCTCGGGGGGTGAAGGCTGATTGTATCAGCTCGTCCACTCTGTGGTGGTCGGGTGATGATTTTCTTAATGAAACAAAAATACAATTTCCTATTTCACCAAATACACAAATTCATTCTTTACCTGAAATATCATTATATACAGCTGCTGACACACTTAAACAAAACAATATTAATATAATTTCAAATTTAATTCATAAAAAATCATCATTTACATCACTAATCAGAATCATAGGATATTTGCAAAGATTTATATTTAATTGTAGAAAACAGAATAACAAAAAATCATCCTACTTAACATTATCAGAGTTAAAGTCATCAAAGACTCTCATATTACAGATTTCTCAGCAAGAAATGTTTCCTGAGGAATACACATGTCTTAAAACTAATCAGGCCTTACACAAAAAGAATAGATTAATTAGTCTTTCTCCTTTCATAGATTCAGACAACTTAATACGCGTAGGTGGACGTCTTAATAACTCTAATTACAGTTATGATGTTATGCATCCTATTCTATTATGTAGCAAGCATGACTTAACAAAAATTATCTTTGAAAAAGAGCACAAAGCACTCTTTCATGCTGGACCGCAATTACTCCTAGCGCACATAAGACTTACCTATTGGCCTTTAGCAGGCAGGAACTTAGCCAAGCACATAGTGCGTAAATGCGTTCGCTGCAATCGCTTCAAAGCTCAGCCTATCCAGGTTATCATGGGTGACCTACCAACTGATAGGACTCATCTCGAGTACCCTTTTTTAAACACAGGGGTTGATTATGCTGGGCCAGTGCTGATAGCCAACCGTAGGGGTAGAGGATGCAAGTTGATTAAAACTTACATATTATGTGTTTTTGTGTGCTTTGCAGTCAAAGCCGTTCATCTGGAGCTGGTTTCCGACCTTACCAAGGAAGCTTTTCTAGCGGCTTTCAGCCGATTTATTAGTCGCCGGGGCAAGCCTCAACGCGTGTACTCCGACAACGGCACCACATTTGTGGGAGCTTTCAATGAGCTTTCACGCTTCTTAAAGGTTTCATCTAGTAATATAGAGTCAGATCTTGCAAACAAAGGCATAGAATTTAAATTCATACCTGCTTACAGCCCACATTTCGGTGGGATTTGGGAAAGCGCAGTAAAATCCACCAAACATTTATTGCGTAGAGTCATGAGTCTAACTCATTTAACTTATGAAGAGCTTTCAACATGCTTGATTCAGATAGAGGCTATTTTAAATTCCAGACCTTTAACACCTCTATCCACTGATCCATCTGACCTTTCTTATCTTTGTCCTTCTCATTTCCTCATCGGACGACCACTCACGTCATTCCCTCGCCCTCAAATCACCGACGTCAACATCCAGCGGCTACAACGCTTCGATCGCGTAGAAAAACTACGGCAACATTTTTGGCAGCGCTTCTCTAATGAGTATGTGTCTCTCCTACAGCAGAAAACCAAATGGCAAACAGCGGGGCAAGACCTGAAAACGGGCGCTATGGTCTTAGTGAGAGACGCTAATCTTCCTCCCCTTCTATGGCTGCTGGGCAGAGTGGTTGCAGTGAAGACTGGCTCTGACGGACATTGTCGAGTCGCCGACATCCTGACGAAGAAGGGCACCATTACACGTGCATACAACAACATATGCCCTCTTCCGGTCTCCTCAACATCATCTTGAAGCACTCTCTTCAACCCGGGGAATATGTTCCTGCGTCACATCGGACCACGTCCGTCGTAGAAATATATATTATCTGTGCCATCGTGGCACAGTATAATCTTCATTTTATTATCTGTGGAAGCGCGCTCTGCGCGCCACTCTCTCTCACCGACGCCCTTTGACGTGTGCACATATATCGGCAAATCTTGTAACCTATTTTCAACCGACTTCCAAAAAGAGGAGGTTATCAATTCGTCTGTATGTTTTTTTTTTTTTTTTTTTTTTTTTTTTTTTTTTTGTGTTTGTTACCTCAGAACTTTCGACTGGGTGAACCGATTTGGATGATTGTTTTTTTGTTTGAAAGCTGGTGCTTCCCGTGTGGTCCCATTTTAATTTTCTGAAGATCTGATGCTGATCTTTGGAGATACACAATGGAACTCTTCAAAAATGTACGGCAAATCTGTAGTGATTGCTGTTATCGCTTGTAGGTTCATTGTTTATACTATATCATGACGTAACATCACGCCTGTATGCTCTGAGGGGGTACTCAGATGTGTAAAATGCACCCAGATTTCGAAAGTGTTTGTTACCTCAGAACTTTCAACTGGGTGAACCGATTATGATGGTTCTTTTTTATTTGAAAGCTGGTGCTTCTCGTGTTGTCTCATAATCATCAAATCAGGATCTGATGATGGGATTCTGGAGAAATAGAGAGAACTCTTCACATTTTATAGGCACACAAGAAGTGATTTGGGTAGTTTTAGGAAGTGTACTTTCTCGAAGTGATCCCATTTTAATTTGATGAAGATCTGATGAAGAACTTCGGAGATATGCATCGGAACTCCTCAATAAATGATAGCAAATGTAATGGGATTGCTGAAATCTCATATCCGTCTATTGCTTATAAATACCAGTTCATAACATAAAATCACGCCGGTACGCTGTGAAGGAATAAGCACATGTGAACTACTAAAAAGTGAAAAATAAAAACTTTTTACAAAAAACAAAACCGACTTCAGAGAAAACAAAAAAGTGAAAAATAACTTCAGGAAAAACGCTTCAGAAGTCGGTGACAAAAAAACTAAATCAATCAAACAAAGGTCAACGACTTCTGAAGCGTTTTTCCTGAAGTTATTTTTCACTTTTTTGTTTTCTCTGAAGTCGGTTTTTATATTAATACAGTCCTGTAAAATCGCAGCAAGTAGTTTTACTTTAACACATGAAAACGATAGTCAAGACCACCAGCATTACAACTGGAGCTTGATACTCAACAATTGTATGTATGTATATATGTATTTATTGTTATATTATAGTCTTCATAATTTTCTTTACTCTTGCACCTACAGTTTAATCTCTGCATCACCCTAAGGTAGACTGGTAGAAAATGCCCAAGGCATTAAGTCCGCCTTTGTACATTAAGTGCATAAAGTTTAAATAAATAAAATAAATAAATAATAAAGTTCGTTCGTTCGTTATCATATAAAATACGTATTACATGTGTTTAGGTGACCTTCAAAAGAAAGCCGTGGGGTAAAGTGATCATTACCGTCCCCACACGAACTTAACGACAAATAAATTGTCTATTCTATCCATTTAAAGGTCGCTTGCTCAAATTAGAATTTGGATTTTTGTGAAGAAACTTATTCAGAGAAGTACGTACACTATAATTAATTATTTACGATGTACGTACTGCTAAGATTTTTTTATCTCAATTAAATAAAACGGGATTTTATTCTAGCAACAAAAGTTACACTCTTCAATAATAATTGCAAAAAAAACTAACTTAAAACATTTCACGGACACAAACTGCGGTGGATGAAAAATACTTAATTAAGACCCAAATCAAACATCAAAATCCATTCGGCTGTTGTGAGTAAAAGTAACAGACATACCCACACAACAAAATTACTTTCGCAGAATATTAGATTTACCGATGTGAGGGATTTCTAAAATAAGATTTAAATAACAATTCCACTCCATGACGATGGATGAAGCCGGTTAAGACTAGACGATTTACGTATATTACTACCCTATACATTCCCACAGCTCGAATAACAATATTATTCTGCCATTCTCCAAACACGCAGGAAATATAATCGAATCAATAGACACTATCTATTACAAACAGGCTGTTCTAGTTATTAATACCCAATTACCGGTATACTGATTATACTTGGTTTTATACTAAGTATTCAGTCCATTAAGTACACTTATGTATGTTTATTTAGTATTGACGACATTTCAATCATCATCTGCCTAGCCTTTTCCCAACTATGTTGGGGTCAGCTTCCAGTCTAACCGGATGCAGCTGAATACCAGTATTTTACATGGAGCGACTGCCTATCTGACCTCCAGAACCCAGTTAATACTTGGAAATACGATACTACTTGGTAAGACTGGTGTCAGACTTTTGGGGCCACTGACTACCTGTAACGACTGTAAAAGATGGACACATGACAGCCAGGACCAACAGCATAGGAACCGAGGATACCGAGTTTCCTCCGAGGCACGGAGGAAACTCGGTATGTAAGAGTGGTCACCCATCCACAGACCAACCTAGTCAAGCATGGCTTAACCTAAAGATCGACCCGAGTGGCTGATATTATTTAGCCACGAGCTCCGTCGACAACGACGTCCTTGACGACATTTCAATAAACTTCTTTATTCTACGATAGTTTTTTGCCGACGGCTTCCTCTACGTGGATGGAGGTTTATTCACACGAGATCGTAACATTGGGATTAAATTCATCCTAACTTAGTTCATGGTCTACTCTTGTGCCTTTCATAGAAACCCGGTAAGCTGGTGAGGCGTAAAAAGGGAATGGTATAACCAGACCAGACTTTTGTATTTAAAATACTTGTTTGAAAACGAAAGGCTGGATTGCCAAACACTTAAAGGAAATAAGTTTTCTAAAACATCTGCTACACTAAGAACCATATTGCTATGCAAAGTTGTACGCATTATAATATTATGCTTGAAACGGAACATAGTCTTGAATTTACGGCTTGGTAAATATTTACTTTTTTACTTAACAGTCAGTACTAAACCCACTTGTGCCTAAGCGTCCGTACCTCATTTATCCTTCGTTATTTTTTCCTTTTTGTCCGAGTGAACAGAGCAAAGAAGTTTTTTTTCATAGCTAAGAGTAGACATCGACACGTGCCACAGAGTTACCAAATAAACCTATTTGTATCTACGAATAAACACTAATCTATTGGATAGGCCGTTACCCATTTTAATACCCAATTACCGTTAGGGTGAGCCTCATTATCGTCCTTCCGAACAAAAGTTATAGGTGTTAACTTTTCACATAAATTTTTGTCGTTCCCATTAAAGTAGGTAATGTAATTTTGTAGGATGAAGGGGATTCCGAGTATCGTCCATTGTTGATATTTGTGGCCTGCTTAATGTTGCGGATAAATTATAAGTTAGATATTGTTTTTATAGGAGTTTCCTTTCGTGCCACTGACTTCATCTTTGACATGTGTTTTATCAAATGGAGATGGAAATAGGAATACTGCGTTTCTGCAAAAAAACAATGACATAAATAAAGGCCACAACAGCCTGCAACGTAATATCGTGTATCCATTTTTCCTCATTTTCACAATTATTTAAAAAGACGTGGCAAAATATGTTTCGTCCAAATTATAATTCGTCTCATCTAGTGTCTCGACGTAAGGCGCAAGTCAGCTGAGATAGCGAGTTAAGGCGGCGTCTGTAATG
Organism: Xestia c-nigrum; assembly: GCA_916618015.1. Lineage (NCBI taxonomy): Eukaryota > Metazoa > Arthropoda > Insecta > Lepidoptera > Noctuidae > Xestia > Xestia c-nigrum. Next base: position 943,376 of record OU745245.1, on the reverse strand, counting down.
TGAATATCCTGGTTTCTATTTACCTGAAAGGTTCTTAAATACAAAGTTTCGGAACTGAGTTTAAGTGTGTTAATGCCCACCGAGCCACCCCCGCCATGATACCGGTAGAGCAGTAGAGTTGAACAATACGACAATAAAAAGGTGTCTTAGTATAAAGTTCTAACGATTTGCAAGATTAAAGTGCTCTTGCTGTGGTCTCTCGTCTCTGTGTGCCCATTATTCCATATGGATTTCTTTTTTTTATAATTATCTAAGTTACGTACCGTCGTCGACGTAGCGAAAACGCCTGGAAGAGCTATTGGTCGATGAAACAAGTAATGAAGGGAACTCTCCCTCTCTCACTGAAGATAAAACTCATAGACATGTGCATTCTTCCCACCCTTACCTACGGAGCGCAGACATGGTCACTAACCAATCGTCAAAAGTTTGCTCTCGGGGTCTGTCAGCGAGCAATGGAGCGCAGTATCCTTGGAGTGATTCTTACTGAGAGTGTAAGGAACTCGATACTGCGTTCCAAAACTCAAATTGCCGATGTAAGTCACACGGCTGCCAAGCTCAACTGGGCTGGCCATATCTGTCGCATGACGGAGGAGCCATAGGCTCCACATACCACAAATTGGTCACAAACAGCAGTAAACGGCAACGCGGCAGGCCCAGAAGGAGAAAGTGGGACGAACTCGACTCCTTCTACAAGGATTGGCGTATAATAGCACTACACAGGGAGGGAAGGAGGGAAGGGAGGCCTTTGCCCTGTAGTTTGACACAAATGGCTGATAATAATAATAAAAAATCTGTTACAATGTTCTTCATCTGTCATTCACTTACACTCACATCTTACTTCTCAGGCCGCTCGTCTCAGTAAATTTTCGCGCGCCAGTGCTCAAAGGGTGTCCGCGTTCGTTAGCAGGCTCGCATCACGCGCCGTCTTTGAAAAATAAACTGTCTAGCTCTCTAAATATGTGCTCTTTTTAAACGAACGTATGTAGGCGTAAGATTTTCGTGGCAAATCTTTGATATGTTGCTAGGAGTTTAATATTTAGCGTAGTACGAAGAAGGTGTTGTTCGGTTTAAGATCTTAACGTGGCCTAATTGTGTGCCGAAAGACACTTATCCTCCCCATCATTGCGATATTTTTTCTGTGTTTGTTGAGTCCTGGGAACCTCTAGTCACAGAGATATTGGGGGTTAAAGTTCCAACTATTTAGGAGTTTTTTTCAATATCAGTTAAATGTAAGATTTTTACTTTAAACACCTTACAACCCTTGTACTATTCAATTCAGTCAAGCTGTTGTTTAAGGACTTGAGTGCGTTACATTGAGTTCTACCTCAAAACATGATTTTTAACCCCAAAAATAAGTCGTTTCCCAGCAATAATTTTTGGGTAAAGGTACCTAGTTTGATTTACAGAACGCTTGGTTGACGGCTTCGTGATGAGTCTGTTAACACTCTGTAGATTTAATGTCTTGTTATTTAATCGGCCAGTTTGGTGTGTGAGGTAGATTTCTATAATTTAAAAGAAAAATCTTAAAAACTATTGTTTCCTAGTTTCGGTTTAAAGTTAAATTAAAAAATCTTATTAAGTTATCTGACTAAATTATGCAAAGTTTTATGAGCGGAGCGCGCAATGTTTTAAATTGAAAACCTAATTACTATGAGCTCCTATAAATGCCTCATATAGCCTTTTACTCAGAATCGTGAACCCTTATTAGTTTTTAGTTTACTATTGACGCATCGTTATCTCCTACTGTCTGTATTCTTGAAACTTTAATATTAATAAATAAATAAATATATCGCTGGACATTCACACTCAGCGCCTTCAGTGCCACACTAAGCAATGCTTGTGTCGTGGACACTAGATAGTTGATAGTACTTTGCGGAACAAGTTCAAATATGTGTTTCAGCCTACTGCCTTTTGATAGTATCCAATATATTTTTTTAGGTATTTTCGTCTTTTGCGCTTGGAACGACATTTTAAATGATATTGTAGTCGGAAATAGGATGAGGGATAAACAAATATAACGAAATTAAAGATCAATTTAAATGATGCTAGATGGAAAGACCTAATTGATAATAATAAATAATAAACTGTCTAGCTCTCTAAATATGTGCTCTTTTTAAACGAACGTATGTAGGCGTAAGATTTTCGTGGCAAATCTTTGATGTGTTGCTAGGAGTTTAATATAGTTTTATATATGTTTATACTCTGCTTAGCCCTGAATCCTCTAAGCACATTGCTGGAGAATTCAGGACTAGGCTACCGGTTGAGGAAAGATGGTCAGGTTATATCTCACCTGCTTGACATGGATGATCTGAAACTCTTTGCCCCCAACAAATTGCAACTGTTGGAGCTACTAAAAGTAACTGAAACTTTTAGTAACGCCATCAGGATGGAATTTGGTGTGGACAAATGTGCAGTAATATAAATGTAAAGCGAGGGGAGATTATGGAATCCGAGGGACTTCAGCTCTCGGATTCCATACACCTAAGATCTATTTCCTCATCCGAAAGCTATAAGTATTTGGGTACCTATGTCGGAAGCGTTAGGCATTAACGTAACTGACATGAAGCAATCGTTAAGGGAGCGCTTCTTCGGTCGCCTGAAGAAGGTTTTAAATAGCCTTCTTTCAGGTGGAAACAAGGTGCACGCCTTCAATGGTTGGGTCATGCCGGTTTTAATGTACTCTTTCGGCATACTCAAATGGACTCAGACGGAACTTGATGCTCTGGATAGGAGGGTACGCACACTGGTGACCGCAAATCGAATGCATCACCCACGGTCGTCGATGATGAGACTGTATATCCCTCGGAAGTGCGGAGGTCGAGGCTTCTTAAATGCTAAGAACCTGCACAACCGAGAGGTATGCAGTCTCAGGGAATATTTCCTGGAAGCCGACGTGGGGATGCACCGAGATGTGGTCTCAGTGGACAAGGGCCTCACCCCGCTCTCCCTGGCTAACGAGAACTGGCGCAAGCCTAAAGTATTGGACACTCATGACCGCAGGGAAGAATGGCAAGGCAAGGAGCTTCATGGACGCTTTTACCGGGCCCTACGTGACCCTGATGTAGACTTCTTAGCGTCCGTATCCTGGCTACGCTTTGGTGACCTCTTCGGGAAAACCGAAGGTTTTGTTTGTGCAATTATGGACGAAGTTATGATGACGAATAACTACCGCAAATACTTGTGAAGGACGGCACGGTTGACATATGTCGGGCATGCCACCGTCCGGGAGAGTCGATCCGACACATTATTTCTGGGTGTTCTAGTCTGGCTAACGGAGAGTACTTGCATAGACACAACCTTGTTGCCAGGATTATCCACTTGCTTTGAAATACAACCTTGTGGAATCAGAAGTGCCATACTATAAGTATGCGCCCGACCCAGTTCTCGTAAATGGTAATATCACGTTGTATTGGGACCGACCTATCACCACCGACAGGACTGTTGTTGCCAATAGGCCTGACATTGTGGTGATAGATCCATTGGAGCGTCGCACAATGATTGTTGATATAACGGTCCCGCATGATGAGAACCTCGTGAAAGCAGAGCAAGATAAAAAAAAACAAATATCTAGATCTGACTCGCGAGGTTGTCGACATGTGGGATGTGAGTACAGCAATCATTGTGCCGATAGTCGTGTCGGCCAATGGCTTAATAGCCATGAGCCTCGACCAACATCTTAGGAGGCTCTCGCTTGGCAGCTGGATCAAGGGCTTGATTCAGAAAGCAGTACTTCTCGACACGGCACGTATTGTTAGGAGGTTCCTCTCTCAAGAGCCCTGACCACCGGCAGCTCGGACCCTGTCCCCAGCGCTAGTGGGCTACTGTTTTTTATAATTATAAATGTTTTTTTTTTTATTTAGTTTTATAAATAAATATTTAAAAATGTAAGAAATATGTATTATAATGAATAAAGGAATAATTACATAATAAACAGTAAGTAAGTAAAGTAAAAATAAAATAAAATAAAGTAATAATAATATATTAATTAATTTATTGAGTGAGCTGTTATGATATTGTAAGAAAAGTGATTGTTTGACAGCATATAGATATAGGAAAGAGTAGAAGAGAATAACGTTTTCTCCGATTACAATTAACATGGTTCCAGGGCAACAAGACGATGATATGTTTTTCACAACTTTGACAAAACCCCATACTTTCATACTCTTTCTGTGTAACTAACACATAATGTAAATGGGTCCACCCTTTATAGCAGAACTTTTTATGCCATATTATTACTTTGCATAACAGCGGATAGCATAAACTTCATTTCGCAGAAAATCGTTTGGCAGACACGCATTTATCATACATTCAAACTCATAATTTTGTAAGTCAGAATCATCTAAAGGCATAAATTTCATATGCATAAAAATTAAAAGTCGAACCATCTTGTCGCAGATAGTTGGAGGTCAGTATCATCGTTTTGCATAAATTTCATATGCATAAACATTAAACGTTGAACCATCCTATCGCAGAAAGTTTAGGGTTAGAATCATCTATTGGCATAAATTTCATATCAATAGTCATTGAATGGCAGAACTATCACATCTCAGGAAGTTTATAGATTGAATCATCTTTTCGCATACACTTCTTATGCATAATTATGGAAAGACTATTTTCAATAGGTACAGAAAATTCATAGTTAGTTTAATTTTATACTTCTTACCGTAATAATTATAAAATTTATTGAACATTTTCCTGTAAGAAGCAGGCAGACATGCAAACAAACATACACCATGCATGCAGCAAGCATGCAGCAAACATGCAAACCTGCATACACCATGCATGCAGTAAGCATACAGCAAGCATGCAGCAAGCCTGCAGCAAGCATGCATCAAACGTGCAGCAAGCATGCAGCAAACATGCAAACCCGCATATACCATGCATGCAATGAGCATGCAATGAGCATGCAGTAAGCATGCAGTAAACATGCAGCAAGCATGCAGCAAGCATGCAGTAAGCATGCAGTAAGCATGCAGCAAGCATGCAGCAAGCATGCAGCAAACGAGAATGCAACATGCAGCAGGCATGGTTTCTGTCACGGCAGCAAACATGCAAACCTGCATACACCATGCATGCAGTAAGCATGCAGCAAGCATGCAGCAAGCATGCAGTAAGCATGCAGTAAGCATGCAGCAAGCATGCAGCAAGCATGCAGCAAACGAGAATGCAACATGCAGCAGGCATGGTTTCTGTCACGGCTCCGGCGCTGCGGGGCCCCGGCGGTCCCACGCGAGCTTCTCGTCGCAGATGTGTTTCAACGCTCACCACCGCAGCTTCGGCTTGCTGGCCGGCTAAGCCGGCCAGCCTCAGCCGCGGCGGCGAGTGTTAAAACCACCTGCTCCTCAGCTCGCGGCCCGCCTCGCCCCTCCGCGCCTACGCGATTTTAAATTACACTCTAGGGGTAGGGCAGACAAGACTACGTGGAGTCGGTTTTGGAGCGATTCGTTTCTGTCACTTTCTTTTCTAGCACAACATATTGACTTTTTAAGATAATATTTTAATTTTAAATTAAGGTTAAAATGCTATTTTGTGGCATTAAAAAATGGCAATACTGCCAAATAAAATTATTCCAAATGAAATTCTGCAATCTTCATTGTATGCCAAGTGAAATTATATCAAATAATCGTTGTTCTAAATAAACATTATTCTAAACGAAATTATGCGAAATTTGAACAATGCCAAAGGTAATTATGCCAAATAAAAAACTACCATCTAAAAGTATGCCATTCGAAATTCGGTCATACACACATTCACCCAAACAATAAGTATATTAAAAAAAAAAAATGCCTTTAATATATTCGTTTAAAGAAAATTATGCCAAGTGTGTTATGCTAAATGAATTTCGGAGCAACAAGATTCTGCCAGATAGATGGAACCCAATGTAAATCAAACAACCTCCACACAATTAACTCAGAGGTTTCCGCAATCTTCTTCGTCTTGCAACATTTGCATTTCATTATTTTCTTTCCTCGACCGTGATTTGGTTACCTCAATTTTGTCAGTTATCTTCAAAGTTCTTTTTTTTATCTGATAGTAAAACTTGGATTAGTTCTGTAAAAGCATTGTAATTTTTCAGATCAACTTAGTCAGGGCGCATTTGTATAATGTTATCTTTTTGATAAAAACTTTCTCCTTGATTTTTTTCAAGTGCGATAATTGGGCAATAAAGTCATAGTATTCCTTAGTTACAATGACTATCTTGTTCTAGGTCGATAATTGTATCAGGTAATGTACAAGAGGTTACCACATACAGCATTTATGACGCGTCGCCACTGCAGGGACACAAGTCTGTGAGCCAAAATCTACCACGCATTCTCAGTGTGGATGGGAGGATGTCACATCCACACATGTGCGTTTAAAAATAAATCTATGCTATACATAAGTTGAATTTTAATACTCATAAGTATACTACGTGCCTCTGAGTCTCACCCAGATTTTAACAAGACAAGTGGTTGTCTGTTTTTCTTTTTACTTTCGTTGTCATTCCAAGTAATGACAAAGGAAACTTAAATAACTTCCATTAAAGTTTCAACATTTCAATGTGAATAGTTTTCTTTCAAATTGTATTCTGTATTCAGGCAAAACTGTAGCAACTTGAATAAAAGACAGGCATAAAACATAAATTTAATATTTGTTCCGATTCCCAAAGACTTGAATATTTTTATACAATAGAACGAGCGTTAAAATGCACACACCTCCCTAGACTTCTGTGATAATAATAGTAAAATGGAGATAACATAATCAAATATTAGAAAGAGAGAACTGTAGAACTTTTGGCAGTTTTATTCAAAAGAAAACAAGCAAATACAATACATTATACACTACGTAATAAGTATACTCACTCTATCACACACACAGCATACATAGCGTACGTACACACAAATGATTAATTAAAGTCCCGTGACAAAAATACTGGCTGGCAAGTGAACGTTTAAAATGTAAAAGATAAAAATACTCACTCAAAAGAACAAAGTACACAATAGAAATACAATTTTGTTAAAATCCGATTAACTACGGACTTCTTTTTTCTTTATTTCTTTGAGGATGAAAAAAGTGAAACATTAATTTCGCTATCAGACGGATGAGTCGACTAATAGTCCCGGAGCTAGGGCCGGGGTGATGCTCACGATCTAATGAGACGAATACTTTATCAACTTTTGACAACTTTCTTATAAAACAACGTTGAGAAATAGACGCCAAATTTTTCAAATGATTTGTTTGTAAACATTAATTGGAAACGATTTATAATCTTTTTAATAGAGAGCTTTAAGGTCAAAAAAGTTTATTTCCTGATTTTGACCTCGCATTGGGAGTTGGTGGAGAGTACCTTTTAATATTTAATTTCCAACAGGAATCAAACTGAAAACTTTAAGTTTTACTGCTTATTGTCACAAACCGTTAACAGATCGTGTTAATCTTCACCCCGGGTCTCGTAAAAGAGCCGAGAGAACAAGAATGGTCATAACCATTTTATTTACTTTTATAGCTTGCAAGCTCCCTGCAAGCACCATGATTTACGACGGCAAGAACTTTAACTTGTACAATCATAAAACAAGTCTGTTTATAGATACTTGTGTCGTGTGGTGGCTGGCAAGAAGTAGGCAACCCACTTCTGTCGTTACGTCAATAGGATGGGCATAATAACATCTTAATGTAAAGGTCACCTAAGTGCCTGTCGTATACGGTGCTCTTAACTTTGTATCATCATTAATTTCACACATATCCTGGCGTAATAAAGGTCTGTGAACATGGCATGCTTTCACATGAAAAACTGCCGATAAGAGGAAATTCCAACTTAAATCTTGAAGAAAATTGAATAGCCATTTTAAATATTTCCAGAAGATAAATGCTTATTCATGTATTTCCAAAGTAACTAAGCTTAATTAGGTAGGTTCGTCATAAGTTCCTACCAATAGAATTCTCATTCTTAAAGGAACTTATGACGAACCCAACGAAGGCATTTGTGATAGCGATTTACACTTGAGTAAATCTGGGAAATATGACGGAAAATAATGAGCTCTTAAATTGAAATTCTTTGGTCTGACGTTTGAAGATTACACGTGAATGTTCTGATGATGTATTATTCTATAAAAATTACTTGTGTAGTCACAATTATCTACTTCTCTGAATAAGCGAGCTAGTTCAGTAGTGTCATATTGTAGTTCATATACCTAAGGGACAATATGTTGGTATTAAAAAACAAAATTTTCCCAATTCTTTTGAACAGAACAGCCAGTCTAATTAACAGAGTGAGTAGCCCAACAGATCGGTACAGCCCAATGACGACTACGAAGCGTATGGTCGAAGGTTTAGATGTTAAGACGCCTGTTACAAAAAATACGAAATTGCGAGTTTTACTCGTTGTAATTATATGCTTTCTGTTTGTTTCTTGAAATTACAATTACTTGCTACAAATATGTTGTTTCTTCCACTTTTTCTCTAACTATATAATAATGAAACGAACTTTAGACAATTTATTTATTTATTCAGTAATAATCATTCTCCCGACGCGTGTTTAACAAAAAACTCACGTTAACCTGATGTCATGTTTTGAGACCTCTAATTTGTAGATCCTATTGAACATAGAGACGATCAATTTTTGTTTTCGTTTCACAAAAATATCCTATACTTTCATAATAATGGAATACTTTTTCGTTATAAGCCTTTTTAAGTAAATTTTACAACTAACGTAACACCAAAATATAAAAGGGCTCTCAAAATGACTAAATATTCCTCTCTTTATTCTCGGATTCTGCTGTTTTGAGTCTAAATATAACACTCAACATTACCGCGACATTCTGATTGGTTATTAAGAACATTCGAAATAAACAAAACCCGTCAAATCTGATTAACTTGGGATCGCAATAGGTTTTTCATTTCTTTTTGTTACTTACTCACAATCAGTCATCAACATGATCTAAGAACATTTATTTTAACATTACAGACAACACTTACGCTAGTAAATGCAAAGTTCACACAAAAAACTCCATCACGCTCAAATAAAATGCTTAATTACATTTTTCTTTCATTCCGAATACGCGCACATCGTGTAAAAATAAAAGTCTCTAGCTGCGCGCCTAACTTTTCGACTGACCCACGAAATATATTTAACTGGGCGCTTTGAAAGACTACAAATTATGTAAATTAAAGAAAACTTTTAGTGAGACTATTATGAAAATTAGGAATTCATTGAAAGGGACGGCGACGTTTTCAGGACTGCCTGTTTACAGGCACTAAAGCGAATCACGTAAACTGGAATTTCTGTACAATTATATTATTTTGTACAGATTCAAAGGTTTCGTTTTATTTTAATTCAGTGCCCGTTTCCATTCCTTTCATTTGTTTCTTATCGGCTCGTAAACATTCACTGGACCTTTACTAACGTGACATATTCGTTATAATCTCACTCGCAAAACGGATTTGTGAGTTCAGTAAGTTGTATTTAAGCGCCCAGATTTTTCGCTGTATTGGCGTGATCCGTTTGCCACTTTTTTAAACAATAACCTACAAAATAGTATAACATCATCTGCTTACCTTTTTCCGTTAGGGTCAGCTCCCAGTCTAACCGGATGCAGCTGAATACCAGTATCTAAGGAGCGACTGCCTATCTGACCTCCAGAACCCAGTTAAAACTGGGTAATACGATACCACTTGAAAAGACCTGTAACAACTGCCAAAGATGGAAAAATGACAGCCGGGACCAACAGCTTAACGTGCTTTCCGAGGCACGAAGAAGAACACTCGGTATGTAAGGGTGGTCACCCATCCACAGAGAGCTAGCGCTAGTCTGTCCAAGTGGCTGTTATTATTTAGCCACGAGCTCCTCCTACAAAATAGTATAACAAACACAGCAAAACCGAGCTAACATAATCCTTTGTCAGTGTTATTTTAGTCATTTTATATTATCGAGTTCTAGTTAAATGGTGTGCTATTAACTGCCCATTTCCATTTAATTAAGACTGTCGGCTCAGTGCTGACCGCATGTTAATAGAAATAACTCAATGTTACGTAAATAGAAATTATTTATGTATTAACTACAAATATTAATGAGACTGTGTATATTATTAGCAGACTCGATATTATGTTGTAACAAAATAAGACTTACGTTTTTCGGACACACATACATTCAGTACGTTTATTAAGAGTTCCCCAATCCACACGGGGATTATATGAAAAAAAAAAACAAGAAAAAGATCACCTTTTCTCAATAATGAAAATATCTTTTTAAAAGTTGAGTAGTTACACAGAATATAAGAATAATTACAATTTAAAACGTGGTACAACAACAAAAATCTTAAGTTCTCTGCTATACAGAAATATCGTATCAAAGAATATCATGGGTAATTTCGTTTTGTGCATTTCCTTAGTGACGATTCTTTAGCAAACTTGTGGTCTGCGTCAATAAATACCTGGAATGGCTGAGAAAAATGCATTTCTGCTGAACTTGGGTTGGTGAAACAATTGGTATGATTTTAAATATAGACCCAAGGCAGTTACAATAATAGATCGACGACAAGAAAATAGGTACTTGAAATGTTCATTGAAAAATAAAAAATACTAAAAGCAAAATTAAAGGTATTTCTTCTAACATGAAGAATAAGAATGCAGCGCTCATTTAGCTAAAAAAAGTTAATTTTACTCAGCACAAAACGATTTCGTGCGTTCAACACAGATTTATTTTCGCGCTGACTGTGCAAAGTTATTTCTTTCTCAGCACTAAGGAAAGTACCCATTAACCATTTTATTCCAGCCATTTCCTAAAACTGAACAATGCTTCACAAAAGTTTTCTCAGCAGAATCCCATAGCTGTCTAGTCCGTCTGTACCCGCCCCGGATAAATCAAACGTCAACCGAAGATTTACGACGACACCCGAGCGTACCCGAAGAGACCTCGCTGACTTAGCACCAGCTTAGCCGGTAATAAACCCAATGAACGATGTTTTACTGAGTTGTTAGATAATTTTGAAGACAAACAGCATAATCCTATTCAAATTTAGATGTAAAGGACTATTTGGCCTAAGTTAGCATTAGAAACGTTTTGTGAACGAGTTTAAAATTATATTGATGAGCTGTGATTAAAATCTACTAGGAAACAGTTTATACTTTGTGTCGCCGAATATTCTAGAGATTATTTGATTAAGGTTTTATTTTTAAGTCCTTGATAAGTTCATTTCAAATGCTAAAACTTAAACGTGAATGATTACGTCGTAACCTGGATTACAGCCCATTCCCTCTCTTAGAGAGGAGGCCTGCGTCCCAGCTGTGGGAACATTAATAGGTGGACGATGATGATGATTACATCGTAACCTGAACCAGTCTCACAAAATAAAGTCGAAAAGATGTATTGTCGCAAGTAAGCGTTATAATTATTATGATACTTTTGTGTGATATTAAGTAGGATAAACTCTCGCTAACTGGTTGATTTTTCACGCGAACAGAAGGCTGGGGCTCTTTCTTTGGCCAAACAATTAGCATTGCCATTTAACGTGGCAATAATAAAATCATTTGCCAGGAAGGTTACTGTTACTGTTAGCCTATGTCATCCTATGCCTAGCCTTTGCCCAGCCACTGCTGGGCAAAGGCCTTTCCCCATGACTTCCATATTCTTCGATCCAGAGCCAATGTGGACCACAAGTTTTGACATATTAATCAGTGCTATCGTCCAGTCGCTCGTATACATTCAGCCCTAGGCTTGTCCACGGTAAATAGACAGTCCAGTAACACAAGGGTCTTCGTTTTTGTAAACTTTACTAGCCCATTTTGAAAAATCAATAATTGTATATTTATTATTCAAAATGGGCGTAGACGCAGACGCAGATAAATACAGGTAATTACAAAAACTTAAGAGACCAATTCGAAATGTATAATCTCTCTCACAAATAGTTACCAAGGAACTGTAGATGTAGACAGTAACTCAGAACTGTAACAGCAATCAGCAGACTTTGAGTGCACTAGCTCTAAAGACAACCTTCTGACAACCTACCAGCACAAAGATAAAAGGAAATTGAAATAACTACGTGACAAAGGCCCCGACTTTGAATAAAACAAAACGTAACACGAAATAAATTCTAATATCGCAACAGTAAAATTCAATTCTGCTAGACGCACTTCTTCGTAAACAATACTAGAACATTTTCACTAATTATCTCTACGGAAACTCGTAATTTTGCGGTCTTTTTAATGCGAGATGTATCTTAACGTCGATTGTAAACTTAATACTGTTGTTATAAAGATAAAATTACGAGTAGACTGTAATACAATTGTGTTATTTATAATCGTTTCAGAGGACAATAGCCAGGAGCTTGAGAGTTGCAGAAGGGATACAACATAAATTATTAAAGGAGAAGAGAATGCGAGGAAATTCCGTTTGGAGTACCCCTACCTACTTAAATAGAAAAAGTATTTTATAATTAATTATATAATGAGGACGCAGCAAGCGAGGTTCTCATAATTTTAAACTCAAAAACATCGCATTCAACATTCGTTCATAATACAACGAACGCAATCTTGTAAGACGTAAATTAATTTGAAACAGACCGATAAACTTTGTAAGATTTTTTTTCTGAAACCGGTGCTAATTTATAATTTATATTTTGATTTGTTTTATGGGTCAAAAACCTGGGCTCTCACAGTATTATTTGTACAATTTCAGGCGTAATCAATTATAATAAACAAGAAACAAAGGCAGCAAACTAAGCTATTATATTATCAAAGGAAAGTACTCGTTTCCATAGTTTTTAATATCCCGAGTAGGTTTTATCCCTTGGCAACTATCGTCTTTGTATAACGAAACACTCTCAGTAGTCCTACAAAACCAACCTCCCAAAACATTATACCATTATTCCTTCCCAAAATATAGTGTAGCGTTAATTCGTTCGACAACGGCGGCCCGAGCTCAGATAAACCACATGAATATGCATGAACGGGGCAAAACAAGACATTATGTGGGCAATGCCACCCTACACATACACCTGCCCACCTGCCCGCCGGCCCACCTGCCCGGGCCCAGTCAGGATCGTACGCCGAAGCTAAACCCCGGACAAATATGACTGATTTATTGTCCGGCCAAATTGGCTGCTGCATTTCACCGGACGGTTTTTGCAACCAGACATTGGCTGTGCGGTCGTGGTAAATTCCTGCAATATTTTTTTAGTGTTGTGAAAATAGAAATCTAGATGTTTTCCATTGAGGGTCGCTGTTGTGGCGTGTTAAAATGTCTGTGATGTGCTTTAGAATTTTAGTTGCATATGTTTATGGTCAGTTTTGGTTCGTGCTTCACCACGTTTAGAAGATTTTCACCTTTCATTCAGAATTTACAAGCTTTCTTAGCGTGTGCCAGTATTTTTTATAGAAGCAACAATAATTCCTAAGAACAAAAAACATTATGTCCTCTTAAACATTCTAAAATTCGTGTGAACATCCAAAACACGTACACTCAAAACGCGGTACGGTCCAATAAGAGAATTGTCATAATTCTCGGCACGGAGCGTGGTCCGAGTCCCAGTTTACGTCGGCGGACCAAACAAATTAGTTTTTGCTATGAAATAATGTCAAATGTGATTTTCTTTATGTCGGACATTGTGGTTTTAAGTTTCGGGGCACGAGGAATGACAAATTAATTTGCTGTGGTTAGTGGTTTTAGGTGTATTTCGTTTATGAAATATTTTCTAAAAGGTTATAAGCAGGGTTCTATTTATTGAAGCCGTGTACAATGCGAGTAATACGACTCTAACTAGACGTAATGTGGTGTAACGTTTACGTCCAATTTTGTAACAGAGATGAAGGAATACTAACAAGGCACTATCTTGTGCCAAAATAAATATTATCACCCGAGAAAAAATACATACACTTTTCTCTCGTCAGAGCGTAGCCTACCTGCCTATATCTATTGCAACATTTTTATCAATAATCAGGTTTAAAAAACTAGGTCAAAACAAGTTTCGTTCTACAAATTTCCGAGACATTTGTCAAGTTTAATTTCGTGTCAATATTGTTTTCTTCGGAGTTTCGGGATTGTACTATATTATTTCCAGGAATTACAATGCAATGCTTTACAGGCTTTTTGGGAAAAGTCTCGGCAGATGATGACTACTTTCCAGGAATATCGCCTTAGAGCTTTGCAGTTTATTTGAAATTTATAATTCCTTGGAAGCTCTGCACCATGGACTGTGCATTTCTTCGAAAATCCGGTCGAGGTAGTTGTTTTGTAAAGATACAGATAATAACAGTGACTGGATTTTAACTTTGACTGTTCGTATCTCGGAAACGTGACACTTTAGAACATTTTGCCTCCTACAAAACTTGTTTGTATTGATACCAGCTATTGATTAATATAGGTCTTACACGTGTCCTCTACTATGAAAAAAAAAACAAAATGGCGGAAGAAAATCCGGCCATAAAGTTCAAACCCCTTTATCGATTGTGATCGCCAACTCTTTCTTTCAGTCACTTACTTCCAGGAATTTGTCTATTATAAGAGAGTAGCTTCTGCCCGCGACTTCGTTCGCGTGAATTTCCCTTACTTATTGCTGCTCCGCTCCTATTGGCCATAGCGTGATGTTATATAGCCTATAGCCTTCCTCTATATCTATCTATATTTTTTCAATTCCTGAGGTAGTTCCTGAGATTAGCGCGTTTAACCAAACAAACAAACAAACTCTTCTGCTTTGTAATATTATTATATTAGTATAGATTCAGATAATCTTTTAATCGCGGTATAAATTAGCGGGTCATAGTTAGTACGGAAAAAACTATGAAAGATAAGTATTAGTAACATGTTACTAATGTCGGGCTGGGGAATTAAGGAAATCCTTCTGAAATGTGTGTGTGTCATAACGAGTAGATAATAGATGAAGCACCACTATCAATTTCCTAAACAAAGCCTGTCCAAAACTCCGTGAAACTAGGAACACTGACGAGGTCACTGCCCCGGTGCAGCTACACTACGCCGGTGTCATTACCGCTAATGCGCTCACTGTTATGACACCATTAGCAGCCGGGTTATAGGCTTTTGTGCCAGTAACTCGCTTATCTCTTGCGATCCGACGTGCCAATGGGCGGATAGTAGAACTATCAGTACCTGGGCCTGAGAGGTGTCCTTGTGAAGGAGTTTAATGCCCAATTTGGTACGTCAGTGCACTTATTACTTTATTTCCGCAACCCTGTCTTTACTGCCTGTCAATCTGTGCCCAGAGAGAGTTGACAGCTCTGAGATGACGACTAATGAAATTTCGGAAAATGTCTAATAGACGTACTGCATCAACTCCAAAACAAATTGGTATATAGATATGGTAATGATTTTTATCGATTTATTTATTTATTATTACCACAGGTTTTCTTTGCCATTACAGATGATAAATCTAATGCGACAAAGTAACTTAAATATATGCTTAAAATATTTTGCTTCTTATACCTTACAAACTACACAGTACGTGGCCCTTGTGAACTCAGTCAGTGTACAGGTGAATATGTGTATGGTGCCTGCCACCGTGTTGAGAGTGCGCAAAGCGCAAGTCAGCGGTGCGCGCCCCAGCAGGTTAGTGCGCGCCCTCCGCACCACCAGCAGCTGCGGCCTGCGCCGCCGCTCCACGTATCTATCCGGTATGACTTAAGAAACCTTTCATGAAAATTCTAAAACAACTCTGTGTATGATTAATATTATTATCATCAGAATGGCTTTGTTTTCATTTTCAGATAGTTGCGGTAGTCGTTAGTAGGTGACCTCATTCGCACGGCTACTAGATTAATGCTGTTTTTGTTCGGGCTACATTGTTGCAGTTGTACTAACCATTAAGAAGAAATATCTACTTTTAGAGACAGTTGAAGTTACATACATACATTAAATTTGACGACCCGAATGGCGCAGCGGTAGTGAAGCTGCCTTACGTTCTTAGGGTCCCAGGATTGAAGCCGGTAGTGGCAATTTTTTGTTTGATGATCATGGACATTTGTTTCCGAGTCCTGGATGTTTACATGTATACTAAGAATATATTTACAGACAAAAAAAAGTATATATGTAGTATATGAACTATCTGGTGACCACGACACAAGCTTCGTTGCTTAGTGCGGCACTAGATGGCACTGTGTTTATTTATTTTATTATTAATTAATTCATGCCAAGAACTATTATATACTAATTACAAGTTTCCCAAGAAAAGGCAAAAACTAATATCCGCCCGCGTCACTACATACTCCTTTGGCTCGTTCACAAGTTCATCTAACTGGTTTTGCGAGTCCAACGCACTAGATCTTTCCGGAAAAACATCACCAAAAAGATCAGTGTATGTCCTTCTGGCGTCGCCTGCATATTTCGTATCTTGGCACCTAATTAATCGTTAACTTTTACAAGAGCTTGCATTTGACTGTGGTCTAGTTTGGAAAACTCCGTTTAACTATTCTGTTTATCACGTTAACGTTGACATCGCTTTGTAAGTTCTCAGGATAAATAATAACCGGTTACTGCTGTAATCTGAACCAAGTCACTTTTAAAGAACATTTCAGTTTTATTAATGGATCCACCTTTTCGATTCAAACTTTTTAATATTTAGTGCTGCGCTTTTTCATTCTTCTATTTTGCCACTTTTGTACGGATGATGCGAAGAATACGCCATTAGTCGGGTTGGTTGTATGCAAATAACGTATAACTATTTGTTGAAAGAAATATAATTATAATAACAAAAACTTCTAGTTCTTCGATGTATCATCTTCCTTCTTCTAAATAAAGTTTTTGACTCAGGAACGAAAAAACACCTTAACAACTAGATTGATAAAAACAATGTCAAACAGTTTTCAGGCACTAACTAACTCTAGCTTCCAATGAGTTTTCAATTACGACCACTACAAGTGTTTCAATTAATGGCGCTAGTATTGCCAGTTCCGATTGCACTGGGACATGGGAATATTTGCACAAATCACCGTTATTTACCGAAATACCACACGATATTTGCAGATACATTATGATTTATTGGAACTTTATTAATTTCCTGTAAATACAATACAAGCTTTG
Source organism: Xestia c-nigrum (assembly GCA_916618015.1). NCBI lineage: Eukaryota > Metazoa > Arthropoda > Insecta > Lepidoptera > Noctuidae > Xestia > Xestia c-nigrum. The sequence goes on along the minus strand of OU745245.1, from coordinate 926,371 downwards.
TATTGTGTTTCAGTAATAATTATTTATTTCATGGAAAAATTAATTTGATTATGAATTGTCTACAGTATTGTGGTTAATTTTGGGAATATTTTGATATTATGAAGTTGTTATCGGCAAATTGGGGTTATTCCTGGTACCTACTCGTTGTTTTGTTATTAAAAGCAATTATGTCATAACATTTAATTTAATATGAATGTTGTTTTTTTGGTTAACACGCAATTTATTTTATTACACAAATTCTTTAATACTGACTGTCAATAAAAATGATCTTTTAACTTTTCTTTGTCATTCTTTCTTTTCCTAAAATTGTACTATAAGTGCACGTTTTCTTACCAAAGTACGTAAACTTCACTACAAATATTTTTTCTTTTTAACGAAAACACTCCTTATAGTTCGCCCCTTATTTTAGAGTCTCCAAAAGTATACGAGTTTTTATTCTTCATTGTGGACTTGCAACTCGCTGTGGTGTGGTTAAGGTGCTTATACACTGAACACTTGCAGTTATAAAGTTAATACATCACATTTTGCTCGACGAATATCTAAACTTTGTTGATGACTTTACTACAAAGATTTAGAGGTCCTGTGGTGGTACTTTGTACATTTATCAGTGAGATGTGGTTGTTTTTAAGACCATATAAATATAAATCTAATTCATAATTAACTTGATTATAACTTGTGTTTCCTAGAATTGAGCTCAAGTTATGATGCTTCAGCATCACTATATGCGCTGATCACAAACCTTTTTTGTAGGCCAACATAATACAAGATATATTTTGCATCATGCTCAGCAACAGCAACGCCCAGAACACGCTAGTCAGTGTGAAAGGCCCCTAACTTCACAAGTAGTTGAACAACTTTAGATTTACTGGCGCTCTTAATGCTTCGCTCTGTTCGCTCGCTCGGCTCGGTCGCGACAAAGCGTCGCGACCGCTGCAGTTTTGCATTCTATCCCCCAACCAACATTTTGAGTTGTGTAATGCACCGTGATTGTTGTTCTTCGATGTTTAAATGTTCAACGGTTGAATGTTTTAATGAAAAAAAAGTTAGATTCGTTTGCATTTTTCTTAAAAAATGTATATCATATTTTTGTACATTTAAATTTATTCAACGGTGCTCAAGAACTGTAGTCCAGGTTTTTGATGCTGATTATTAAAGCTAGTACAACTTAAAATGAGACATTGAACAGTACTATTCTATAATAAAATATAGATAACACATCAGTCGCTACAAGGTTCGTAGCACTGTCTACGAGTAAGTGCTACGCGGCTACGAGTTTCGCTACGCCGCCGCCGCCAGCTGCGCTATCTTTAAAATGTGACACAATGATGTTCTAATGGTGACAGAGTGTGGAAAACAAAGGGAACGTTCTATTCGTGTGTATACCTCGTGGAGGAAAACATTTCTCTTCATTAGAGACGTTTAATGAGTTCAAGCTTTTATTACACACTATGTATGTCTGGGTTTGTTGAACTTTGGCCATCATTTTATCAAAGATCTCAGAAATATTATTTCATATAATACTAGTTATTACGTGCGGTTTCGCTCGCACGATCTAAATAATCCGAATGAACCTTAAAATATTAGTATGGATATGAAATATTGTAGCAAGTCTTCTTTTCGACTCGATAAATTTTATATCATTGCTCAAGAGACATGTTTCCTAGTAAATTCTACCTTTGTTGTGTAAGTACCCCACAATACCGGGTATCACAACCCCTTGACTATACAAAGTTTTTATTATTTTCCTTTAGAAATACATTGTATGTTTGCCATCCCGCTGGTCTCATGACGTTTGTCTTGTAATTAATTGCGACATACACGCGCAGAACAAAAGACTCTTTCTCTACACATTTCCTTTGTTTTGTTAGGATATTGTATGTATTACCACGCTATTTACGCAAAATTCTCAGTGGGCATAGCTTGATGTGCTCAGATCATTTATTTATTGGCTATTTATATATGTATATTTTTTTGGAAATTGAATAGAGCCATCTACATACTGTTTATCAATATTGGAATGACTGCTTTAAAAGCGTTTCGTATTTCCTTAACCTGTGTGAACATTAGCTTTTCGGTAACTTAGTTATCGCCGGTAGAACATCTAGATCGTCTTAGATCAGGGTTATCTTGTTTTTTTTTGCAACAGTGCTGCTATTCGGGAAAAATCAACAAGGCATTTTAATTGTGATTTTAGCAGATGAAAATGTGATGGTATACCTACCTTCAGACTCGTTTGTGTTGTACGACCATGCCTTTTGTCATCACTTAATACGAATGACTTATAAGTCTGTACGTGTACAAAAAAAAAAGAAATTTTAAAAATAACTTTAGCTTCTGAAGTCGGTGACCTTTGTTTCACTGATTTAATTTTTTTGTCACCGACTTCAGAAGCTAAAGTTATTTTTCTATTTTTGTTTTTTCTGAAATCGGTTTTATGTTTTGCAAAAAAGTTTTTGTTTTTCACTTTTTAGTGATTCACATGTGCTTGGTACACATGGAAAATGCAAACCGGTACAATTACAATAAGCCCAAACACGACTAGGATACATTGTCTCATTATGGAGTTCCGTGACTCTTGGCTTCATCATCAGATCTGATAGTAGAATGATTCTTATCAAACGCAAATGCTTCACTTGTTGTAAAAAAAGAAACAAAATCGCTGTACGTTATCCTATAAAATTTTTGAAGAGTTCCCTCGATTTCGCCAAGATTCCATCATCAGATCCCAACTTGGTGGCTGTGGGACCATTTGCAAAGTACCCTTTCCAACAAAAAAAGAATTATTCAAATCAGATGGCAAACGCTGGATTTATGCCCGAACAAAGGTACAAAAAAAATTGAAGCAATGTAATTTAGAACCTCCTCCTTTTTTAGAATTCAGTTTAAAAATAGGTACATCTGTCTTCCCACAACTTATTGAACGTACCACCATACAAACAAGCTCACAACAAAGGCAATCGTCGCGTCGTGCGCCACTCTTTTGTTTCTGTTGTTTATGACGTGCCCAATTGCGATGACGTCATACAGGGTGCATGCTAATCTGAATGGAACACCCGTGTGAGTTGTTTACTAACATGGTTCAAATTCTATTGTTTCGTGTTCAATTTTGGAGTAAGGAATAATAGTACATATTTTTAGGATGCAGATTACTCATTATATAACTGTACTAGCTGACCCACGCAACTTCGTCTGCGTCACATAGGAGTGTTCAACCATGAACATACTATCGATACACGGGCCAACAACAGCATCACAGCGTCAGCATTAAGAGCGACATACATACGGTCCACGCGCCGGCAACACCAGCACACCGTCAGCACTCAGAGGTGGCCTACTGAGATCTTTGCTTCATCGGCTCGATACACACACGACACACATGCAAATAGGCATCAATGTGTATTTACCATAAAAATTGTATATAATTAAGTTAATTATTGTAATAAATTAGTCATCAAGCTGGAGTCGAGTGTGATTCATCTCCTTACTTCCTCTTACTGTGGCCAAGACACCTTTAGCCATCATCGATCCTATGAGTCTGTGGGATCGGCAGTGAGAAAACCATTTCCTGTGTACATTGCACGACGTACACAAAACCCTCTTCCTACCCAAACTCCGTCTGTTACCGTAGGTCTCCTTGTGACAGACTTCCCTCTCGCATAACCAACGTAACCTACGTTTGGTGTGGTTTGTATGGTAGGCTAGGGCGTTAGGATAACTTTTATTAGGGTGCTAGGTAGGTAATTACTATAGGGCTAGGATAACTAGGATACTAGGTAGTTACTGTAGGGCTAGGTTTGGCGTTACTTGGGCTGTAGGCACTGATCCAGGCTCAATTGTCTCAAACTTAGTCACATCGTACGCACTTGGAGTAACGGCCGTATTAAGCTGTAAGTCCCGGTGTGTACATTTTGGTCCTTCGAGCGATTTTAGGAAACCAGGGAGTTTGTTTAATCGGTACTTTAACATAGTAACGTTTATATACATAAAATTAAATAAATATAAAACGTTCTTCTTTTTATCCCGCACTAATATTGGCTGAGTAACGTATAGAGGCACTAAACATGGACGTACAAGAGATAAACGAAGCTGTAAGAAGCCAAGAAGCAGATTACAATGAACTAAGACAAATATTCACCAATATCAAGAAAGACACAGCATCAAGAAAGACTCAAAAATATATCACGGAGAGGAAAACTCGACTCACGGAAGTATTTACTAGAACGTCCAAAAACCATTCACGACTACAAGACCAAGATGTGTTGTGTGATCACAAATACATCACTACCAACTACTTTGGGTCGATCAAAACACTGTATACGCAGGCTATTGAATACCTGTCAAAGTGTGAGAAAAGACTACAGGTAGTAAACCAACTATATGAGCCAGAAGATTTACAACCCGAGGAGGAACGAGGCATTAGCTCACCTAAACTATTTATTCAACTATTTCGAATTAATCAGATTCAGAAAAAGTTACAGTCGGCGACTCAATTAATTACTGAAGAGAAAACAAGTTGGTACTTAGAATCTGTAATGACTACTTTGCAAAAACAATGGCAAGAAATTGAAGAAACACATGTACTTATTCTAATGGAAGATAGTACGTTGGAACACAGCTATTTTCAAGAGAATATGTTCGAGAGAACGCAAACGGAATTCGACCTTGTGATGGAAAAATTATTCGGGATGATAGGTCAAAAATCGACACACAACAATCATAGAACGTCGGTTAAGTTACCACAAATAATAATTCCAACATTCAGTGGAAGTTATGAGTCATGGAATTCCTTTTATGACTTATTCTTGAAAATAATACACGAAGATAAATCGTTGAGTGACACAGAAAAAATGCAGTATTTAAAAACACATGTTCGAGGTGACGCCGCTAAGCTGATCAAGCATTTAACAGTGTGTGACGCAAATTACATAATTGCATGGAATTTGTTGACAAGACGATACAAAAATGAAAGGCTAATCATTACTAAGCATATTGATAATATTCTAAGTATGTCGAAAATAAAGAGAAGTAATGCCGCAAACTTAAAAAATCTCCATGATACGTTCAACGAAAACCTAGAAGCGCTAAAGAGTCAAAACATCGACATTTCAACTTGGGACCCTGTTTTGACAAGAATACTTAGTAGAATATGGGACTCAGGAACTGATGAAAAATACGAACATCAACTAATAGAGCCTAATAAAGTACAAGAATTTTCGGCAATGATGCAATTCTTAGAAAAAAGGTTTAAGTGTCTGGAAACTTCAAGCACTCTGAGGGAAGAAGCGTTTACTCACAGATCGCGCCATGAGTCATCAAATTCAACTACCAAACAAGTAGATCAACGTGTATGCTGGTTTTGCCAAAGTCGCGAACACAGCATTTACCAATGTGCTGGTTTTAAAACGCTATCAGTACAAGAACGCAATAACATCGTAAACGAAAAACAGAAGTGCAAAAACTGTTTGACTCATGAAACGTCGGTAAAATGTCACAGTGAGAAAAGTTGTGGATACTGTGGAAAAAGAGGTCATCATTCCTATTTACATCATCATAACAATAATGCTAATGCAAGGCACGCAAAAAGTGAGCCAAACAAGGAAGATTTGTCGACCCCGTCTACAAGTAAATCCATGAAAAAGACTGTGTCTAATATGTCTACTATTAACAAAACGAATATACCAAAAACCACACTACTAGCGACGGCCTTAATAAAAGCTCACTCGTCTGACGGGACATCGCATTTACTAAGGGTTTTATGTGATCAAGGTTCTGAGGCATCATTTTGTACAGAAGAAGTTGCCCAACTATTGGCGTACCCGCGCATTAAGATACATACTGAAGTGATTGGGATTGCTGACGAAAAACCTAAAACATCGAAAAACTCTGTCAATGTCACGCTACAGCCAAGATTTCCGAGCGAATATAGGTTACCAGTCACACTTATAATACTACCAAAACTAACTGGCTGTTTACCAGAGAAAAATGTACCAGAACTAAAATCGGATTGTTTACAAAACAAACTATTTGCCGATCCTACATACTACAAAAGAGGCCCAATAGATATAATATTGGGGGCTCAAGAATATAGCAACTTACTACTAAACGGATTACACAAGATGCAAGACGGAATCATTGCCCAAAATACCGAATTTGGGTGGATTTTATCCGGCATTTGTGGCGATACGACCAATACTAATACAGTTATCAGTATGATGACACGGACTACAGAAGTTCAGCAACTAAACAAGTTTTGGGAATTAGAAGAAATTCCAGAAGAATACCAAGTAACTAACGAGGATCAGGCTTGTGAAAACTATTACCAAAAAACGACTATAAGAAATCCAGATGGGACATACACAGTGAAACTTCCATTCAAGAACCAAAGCGTAGAGTATGGGAACTCGCGCAAAAAAGCTATTGCAAGACTATTACAATTAGAACGGAAGTTCGACAAGGATGAAAACTTACGGAAAAAATACCAAGACTTTCTCAATGAGTACTTAGAAATGGGCCACATGAGGAAAGTATCTAGTACTGACTATTACCACGGAAAATACTATATACCACATCAACCAGTTATTAGAGAAGATTCACTAACTACTAAGCTACGAGTAGTATTTGATGCGTCGAGCAAGTCAAGTACTAACATAAGTCTAAACGATAATATGTTTACGGGACCAAGACTACAGCAAGAATTAGCAGTTATACTGTTACGTTGGCGTAAACACAAGATAGCATTTATGGCGGACATCGAAAAAATGTACCGATACATAAATATTAACAAAGAAGACTACACCTACCAACGAATACTATGGAGGAATTCACCGAAACATATGATCGACGAATACGAATTAACTACTGTTACGTATGGAACTGCAGCTGCCCCATACTTAGCTATTAAGACGCTACAACAACTAGCTGCAGATGAAGAAGCAAACTACCCAATAGCCAGCCAAAGAACTCTCCAGGACTTCTACGTGGACGATATTTTGTCAGGAGATACGAATGTTGAGGCAGCAAAAAAATTGCAAGAAAACTTAATAAATATGCTACGAAAAGGCGGATTCAAACTACGCAAATGGTCGTCTAACAGTGCTCAATTGTTAGAAAATATACCTAACGAAAACAAAGACGACAAAGTGACGAAAATACCGCTAGATGAAACTAGAAAATCCTTAGGGGTATTATGGTCACCGTTAGAGGATAGTTTCTGGTTTCAGATTACTATTAATGAAAATGAAAAACCAACAAAACGATTTATTTTATCAGAAATCGCTAAGATATTTGATCCTCTGGGTTGGTTAGCACCTGTCGTCATAAACATGAAACTCATGATTCAGGAACTTTGGACAAATGGCACAGAGTGGGATCAGCCCGTAGAGGAAACTATTAAAACAAGGTGGATTGAATTACAAAAACAACTTAAGACTATTGAGAAGATTTCCATCCCAAGATGGTGTCATTTTTCAAATAAATCGAGGGTCGAGCTGCATGGGTTCAGTGATGCTTCAGAAAAAGCGTACGGTGCAGTGATATACTGTCGAATACAAAATAACAACACAGTTAACGTAACCCTGTTGCAAGCTAAGTCGAAGGTAGCGCCAAAAAAGCAGAAAACTACATTACCAAAGTTGGAGTTATGTGCAGCACTATTATTAACCCAACTGATGGAAAAAGTGATTACTGGAATGGAAATGCAAATCGCGAATATTTATTGTTGGACGGACTCCATGATTACTCTCGGTTGGATCAAGGGTGAAGCTGAGCGATGGAAGACGTTCGTAGCTAATAGGGTATCTGAAATACAAAGAACATTACCAGAAGCAAAATGGAGTTATGTAAATACATTACAAAATCCAGCTGACCTAATTACAAGAGGCATTGCACCAAATAAATTACAAAACCTATCACAATGGTGGAATGGACCAGAGTGGTTAAAAAGTGATAACATGCCTAGTACGAAAACTATACCAGAGATATGTGAGGAGATTAAACGATGTTATCATATAACTATTATACCAAAAAACGAAATCTGGATAAGATTTTCAAGCTTCAAAAGGATGATACGAGTGCTATCATATTGCTACAGATTCGTGAATAAACAAGAATACAAAAAACCATTAAGTTGTAAGGAAATTAATTCAACAACTAAAAAACTCCTCCGCTTAGTGCAACAAGAAGTATTTGCTGAGGAGTACAAATCAATTAAAGCCGGACAATCATTGAAGAAAGGAAACAGGTTGTCATGCCTAGATCCGTTTATTGATAATGAGGGCTTACTGCGAGTGGGAGGAAGACTTCAAAACTCCAGTCTACCGTACGATCAAAAACACCCAATTCTGTTATCTCATGACCATCATGTAACATTAATCATAATTCGTGATGCTCATTTAACCACATTACATGGAGGTAATAGTATGACCTTGGCGTATATAAGACAGAAATATTGGATACTTGGAGGAAAGCGAGCAGTGAAAAGTAGCATTAGAAAATGTGTAAAGTGTACTAGATACAGATCATCCACCGCCTCACAAAAAATGGGCTCATTACCAAAACCAAGAGTGACGGAATCGTACCCATTCAGTCACACAGGCGTGGATTATGCTGGACCAATATCAGTGAGAACAATGAAAGGAAGGGGTCATAAATCTTACAAAGGCTACATCGCGATATTTGTTTGCCTATCCACGAAAGCAGTACATTTGGAGCTGGTAGGCGACTTATCAGCAGAAACGTTTATAGCAGCACTACGGAGGTTTATGGCACGCAGAGGACCAGTATCACACATATATAGTGATAACGCGACGAACTTCGTAGGCACTGCCAATTACTTGTATAAAGAAATGTTAGACATAACCCAGTCTGACGACTTTCAAAACACATTGACTAATATTGGAACACAATGGCACTTTATTCCGCCATCATCTCCCCACTTCGGAGGGATTTGGGAAGCAGGAGTAAAATCTATGAAACACCATTTACGTAGAGTGATAGGAGAGCAGACACTAACTTACGAAGAAATGAGCACGTTCTTACACCAAACTGAAGCATGTTTAAACTCAAGACCATTATGTGCACTAAGTGAAGATATAAACGATAATATCGTGTTAACACCAAGTCATTTTCTAATAGGAAGAGAAGCGGTAGGGGTACCAGACCCACTATCGGAAACTAATACAGATCACATAAACAGATGGAAACAGATCCAAAAAATGAAAAAAGATTTCTGGGAAAGCTGGACTAAAGATTATTTACACCAACTTCAACAAAGGTACAAATGGAAAACTAATCAAGAAAACTTGTCGGTTGGAACTCTAGTAATTATAAAAGATGAAAAAGTTTCTCCCAGCAAATGGCCACTTGCAAAAATAAAAGAAATACATACGGGTAACGACGACTTATCCCGAGTAGTGACACTTCAAAAATCGTCAGGAACAACTCAAAAACGATCAATTCATACATTAATACCATTGCCAGTTGAAACAAAGACGTGTAGTAGTAGTAATGAAACAAAGCAGTCGATACAAACAAATACCGTTACAATCCTAAGAAAAAACAAAACTAATCAACCCAAACGATGTAATAAAATATCTAAATGGTTCACGTTGCTATTCATCATATTACAAATATTGGGTTCAGCAAAATCGACTACAACGACATACTCTGTAAAAACGGTACCACCTGGATTTTATGTCGAAAAAATAGGAACAGCAAGCATTGACAGAGGAATATTTAGGATAGAAATAAATTATGAAAAACAACACCTAGAGCAAGACCTTGTCAAAATAAAAACAATGACGTCACAATTCAGTCAACTATGTACAAATGCAGAACAAATAACAACTTCTGGATTTTGCAAACAATTACAACACCATTTGTTAGAAGAAGCATCAAAATTTGAGCGAACTAAAGAATACTTGACAACAGTGAACCAGATTAGGAAGAAAAGGGGAATATGGGGAGAGTTACTAACTGCTGTCTTCGGAGTGAATGATGAGGTATACCGAGATATAGACACATTAAATTTAAACCAAAAAAAAATTAATTGAAGCTGCCAACCATCAAACCAAATTCATGATATCAACAATCTCACAAGTAAACAAAACTGAAGAAAGAATAAAACAGAAACTTATAGGATTTCAAACTAAATTAAACCAAGTCATAGGTTACATCGAGAGTAACAACCATTGGTTCAGTGACGTCGACCACAACAGTGTAAACATACGTATTATGCAGACTTACCAATTAGCATATAATTACATGGAAGAAATCATGGATCATTACAACGGGCTATTAGAGATATACTTAACCAAGGCGACAGTATATAGTGTTTTAACACCAAAGAACGTCACTGACTTGATATCATCAGCAAACAAAAAATTACCATCTAAACTAAGAATTGTTCAACAACAGTTACTAGACACCAAGATATATGAGAACAAGACTCATATCAAAGTATACGCCTATTTTCCTATACAAGAGATAACTAAATACACTTTAATGTATGTTACACCAGTCCCAAAGATAAACTCTGACAAGTCTGCCCAAAGTATAGAAGTACCTAAAGCATACATAGGGTTAGATTACAACAACGAAATGTATTTTGACTTGAACTATGATGAGTTCAAACGATGTTTAGAATGGACCAACCATTTTATTTGCTTTCCTGGGGCCGTGAAAAACATGCAATTAAAAGAAAATTGCATTGTAGATCAACTATTCAAAAACCAGACACATACGAAATGTCCTACTAAAACATATTATTTATCTAATAAAATAATATGGAAACAACTTTACATGCCAAACACTTGGTTATTCATTGTAAGAGATCGGGTTACGACGTCAATACTTTGTGATGGACAAAGAGAAGAATTCGAGCTTCAAAATGTTGGCGTAATAAGAATCGCAGATAACTGCATTATTAAAACAACTAACAACATATTAACTGCCAAAAGAATTGTTTCAGTACCGATTGTAACATCTTACTCAAAACAAATAGACTTTCCCATAGTAGCGCACATGGTGACTAAATCCATACTAAACATTACCAAAGAAGAAGAAGTCGTAGATCACTCAAAGGAGATTTTTCAGAATCTAGTAGATCAAGAAAAAGCGTTACAAACCGAATTAGATAGTACTATTTGGAATCAAATCAGTTCTCACGCATACCTAACTAGTGCGATATCGTGTCTAATTATGTTTTTAATCTTTTTGTTTTTAGTTTGCTACGGCCCAGCAATACTGAGGTGGATTGGAGCCACGGTGCAGCGCAAGACCAGAAGGACAAGTCCCGAGCCAGCGAACCAACCAGCAAGAGAATCAAACTCGCTTGCCGCCAAAAAGACTACTACGAGAATAACAACAGGCCAACCAACTACCACAACGGGACCTATGTACAGTTTACCACATCAACATGAAACGATTGAATTATACCAACTGGAGCATAGGTCCTGAGAGGCGCCAGAATGTTCAACCATGAACATACTATCGATACACGGGCCAACAACAGCATCACAGCGTCAGCATTAAGAGCGACATACATACGGTCCACGCGCCGGCAACACCAGCACACCGTCAGCACTCAGAGGTGGCCTACTGAGATCTTTGCTTCATCGGCTCGATACACACACGACACACATGCAAATAGGCATCAATGTGTATTTACCATAAAAATTGTATATAATTAAGTTAATTATTGTAATAAATTAGTCATCAAGCTGGAGTCGAGTGTGATTCATCTCCTTACTTCCTCTTACTGTGGCCAAGACACCTTTAGCCATCATCGATCCTATGAGTCTGTGGGATCGGCAGTGAGAAAACCATTTCCTGTGTACATTGCACGACGTACACAAAACCCTCTTCCTACCCAAACTCCGTCTGTTACCGTAGGTCTCCTTGTGACAGACTTCCCTCTCGCATAACCAACGTAACCTACGTTTGGTGTGGTTTGTATGGTAGGCTAGGGCGTTAGGATAACTTTTATTAGGGTGCTAGGTAGGTAATTACTATAGGGCTAGGATAACTAGGATACTAGGTAGTTACTGTAGGGCTAGGTTTGGCGTTACTTGGGCTGTAGGCACTGATCCAGGCTCAATTGTCTCAAACTTAGTCACATCGTACGCACTTGGAGTAACGGCCGTATTAAGCTGTAAGTCCCGGTGTGTACAGGAGAGAAAACGAAAGATAAATAAAAAAACCCAGTTTTTGCAACATTTTTCACGGCTCCTTATAATTGCAGCGTGATATTATATAGCCTCAAACTTTCTCGATAAATGGACTATCCAATACAAAAAGAATTTTTCAATTTGAACCAGTAGATCCTGAGATTAGCGCGTTCAAACAAACAAACAAACTCTTCTGCTTTATAATATGAGTATAGATAAGGCATAGGGGCACTCGAAGTTATCAGCCTCGTTACCAAGTTCCTGCCGATGGAGACGACATTTTTATATGTACTTGGTTTAGCTTTATTTTAAAAGTAAAATAAACCTGTAGATTTAAATCTACTTTTCCTCAACTTTAATGCAAATGCAGTGTAGTACGTCAGTTAATTGTTAGAACGTAGCGGTTGGATTCACCTAATTTGTTAGACAAAAATACGTAAGTAAAGGATAATAAAAACAGAACTCGATTCGCTCACTGAACTCTTAAAACTTACAGATTGTTGAGTACGTTGCTTAAATAACACTCTTTTGGCTTAGTTTAGAAGACCCTTTCATCGTTTTGAAGCGTTTACAGGTAAAAAGATTTTGTAACAAATGATTTCCAAGTAACTTCAATACAATGTAGGACTTTAAGTAGACTTTAGGCGAGTGTGATTGCCTGTGGACGGTTGGCTATGGGCTAGCTAGCCGTCCATCCGTCTAACGACGACGACAGGCCGTGTCGACGGCGCGTTCGTGTTCCACGCGCGCCTCGAAGAGATGTCAGCATAAGGGGAGGGGCCCGCAAGGGCCGAAGCCTGCCGGGGTTGCGGGCCTGTTCGCAAGAGATACCGTGACTCTGGAACGTAAAGGGCGAGGAAGGAACATGAATGGTTTTTCACTAAAAGTCTGACACTCCCTCCCGCTCCGCCCAGAGTGTGAGATGTCATTTGATGATTTCAGATTCGAAAAAAAAGGCGAGTGTGAGTGAGTCAAATGTCTCATTTTATTATGATGTGGCGCAGTTTTACATACGAATACGAGGTGAAAACGAAGCTATCAACCAAACTTTCTGCATAAGTCAATCAATCTAACTATCACTGCGCAAAAATTATGGCTGGGAAGTAATTTTATTTTTGGTGTGAAAAATCACGGTTTACGGTAGCTTTCAACTAGCTTACAATGTAACACACTAACATTGTGCTGGTTCACATGATGCATTGAATAGTACGGGGGTCATGAAGGTATTTTAAGTAAAGTTATGATATTTAAGAGCCCTCTTACAGTCCACTAGCGCCGCCAATCGAAAAAATGTCATAACTCGTATATAGAATCAAAAATACAAAATGTGGTCTATTATTACTGTAGAGAAGGCAATAACGTAATTTTATAACACATTGTCACCACTTGAAATATAGCTGTTTAGCTAAATCGTGCATTTGTAACAAAAACGGCCGTTTATGTTTTGAATGCACGATTTAGCTAAACAGCTATATTTCAAGTGTTGATAAGGTGTTATAAAATTACGTTATTGCCTTTTCTACAGTAATAATAGACCACATTTTGTATTTTTGATTCTATTTACGAGTTATGACATTTTTTCGATTGGCGGCGCTAGTGGACTGTAAGAGGGCTCATAAAAAGGTTTTTTTTTTAAAGTTGGAGCATTGACCTATAATATATGCAATTATGCATATATGTAACGAAAAGTTTCTCAGTTATGAACAAAGAAAATCGCAATGACGGGAAGGACACGTTTTTTTAGTTTTGTAAGTGTGTTTTATTACTCTTTCATCGCTCATTTAGGTCATGGCCTCGAACCCAGCCAGGCGCGCTACTTTATGTAATTTATTGCATCGCCTCGACTCTCGAAACTGTAAAGGAAAGCATCGAGAGGAGATACAAATAAAACGAGGACTTGTGACATCTACCACCTTAGTCTGGGCCTAGGAGACCACCTCCTAGGCTAGTGGTTCCCATCCTATGGTCCGCAGACGCCTCGAATATGGTCCGCGAATGGTTTAAAAATGTTATTCGTACTTTTTAACTTCTACAGTAGATACAAGCTCAACCCAACCTATTTGAACCTACCAGAGGCGAGGTGCTAAAAATGTTTGAGAATCTACTGACTTATTTCTCTTTCCATATGAATTGTGTCCTTCACTATTTTAATTCTAAAGGTTTTCATCCAGTTTTCCAATTTTTTCTTTGTGTGAGACAATTATTCACAGCCCTAGATATAATACTGTCGGTGACCATGTCTATCGTGGACCTTATGGCCCAAGCTAACAATAATGACACCAAAGTGGTCCCTGGCCCAAAAAAGGTTGGGAACCACTGTCCTAGGCCCACGCTCTCAACGAGAGGAGACCTGCAATGTTTCGTGTAAATTATGAATATTTGATGTCTCTGATTTTATGATTATTTTGTTTGTTATAATAATATAAAAAGTGATGTCATTAGAGACACGTTATCCTACACGTCAGGAATGGCCTTTTTTCAGGGAAAAAATACGTGCGTATCTGTAGTAGACGTTTTGTGTGTCACACACGAATGTCAAAATGTTTTCATATCATTAATATGTGTCATGGTGGTTAAGCACGGTACTGGGGATTGAACAAATAACTCATAATATTTTATGCAACAAACATGGACATTATTAGGTTAATAAGAAGAAAACATTGTGATTATCGGTGTATGTTCAAAGCGTAGACCGTTACCACGCAGTCTCCACATCTAACTAAGTATAGATCATATATAAATTAATCAAATCATAGTAAGATGGGGACCTAATATACGAGTATGACGTTGTATTTGTGTAACGGTAAGGTGAACTGGTAGAAAATTTTCAAGATATTAAGTCCACCTTTGTACAGTTTTACTGTTGCATTAAGTAGTATTAAATCAATAAATACTACCGCAAAATATTTTTTTATAGTTGCTTGATAACAACTTTTGTGCGCAATATAACGCGAGTAAATGACGACGTGTGCTATTTTTTATTATTATACACAATTTTTTTGGAAAAGCAACTGTATCCATTTAAAGTCTTATAAATCATTTTGTTCGTCATCAGAACGTAGGTAGGCACTCTATCTAAACTGTATCTCAAGAAGTTGTTCTCACGAATGCGATGAAATAACATAACTAGTAAACTAAAATATTCAAAGACAAAGGGCGGTAAGAAATTAATTAATTTCGGCACGGTATCACAAAGGAACACCTTTTGGGGCGGCCTTCACCAGTAAGGCTGAGGTTAATCGAACTATCAGCGTACCTACTAACAGCTAAATGTATTCATTCTTGTACATTGACGATGTTGTTTCGGTTTGTCTCTAAAGAACAACGTTATCTTGTTTGATAGGGATCATTTCGTCTCTAATTGTACAATTCATTATCCTTAGCGTTAACAATAACCAGTCGCAAAAAATGACTTCAAGTCCATTAGTAACTTGTTTGTCATTGGTTTAGTTATGGCAGATAATTGCTGCGTGATCGAATTAGAAATGAAGACATCCGCAAGAGAACAAAGGTTACCGACGCGACGTATTGACGTAACCCAAAGAATTGCCAAACTTAATCAGCAGTGAGCAGGGCACATTGCTCGCAGAACGGATGGCCGATGGGGCCGAAACGTTGTATTGGAAGACCTACCACTAGGCGGACCGATGAGCTGGTAAAGGTTGCGAAAATCCGCTGAATGAGAGTCGCACGGGACTGGTCGAGTTTACTGGCACTGGACAGTTTAGTAATTAGGTATTCGGATATTGTGAAACAAGCCCATAAAAAACAAAATGATTTGCGACTAGTTTTTATTAACACAAACGGTACCCAAACAATTTCTTCTTTAATATAAGCCAACTACAGCATACTTTCCAACACAAAAGAAAAACCACAATGCTCAACATGCTAAAATTAGCATCAGTTCTTAAAGAATGCCGCCCACTCATCACCGCTTGCGTGTTGATCGTTCCGGTGATTACTGTCGTGTCGGTGATAAGTAAGAAATACGACGCGATCAGTATCATCGGAGATAAGGCAGCCATCAGTCTCTGTGACGGCGATACACGATATATTAGGCGCTAGAGCTTAGACTGGATAAGATCATGTTGTTCATTATAAAGTGTAAACTTCACTGAAAACAATAAATTAATATTTAAAAGAGAAAAGCGGGTTTATGAGATTACATCTATCACTGATGAAAAACTAGAGACCTGACGACTGTAGAAGAGAATACAAATAGTGTAGAGATTTTTTTAATTCGCGTACAACTAAGAAATAACTTTAGCTAGCGGTTTTAAATGCTAATTTCATTTAAATAATGATCATGAAATACTACGATTGCCTTTTTGGAGGTACCTAAGTATAAGCCGTCTGGCTTGCGTGGCCTTCTTTCTTTTTGAACCCAGATTAATCGTTCCGTTGTTGAAAAACAAACGATTATATTCAAAAACTTAGGCACGATACAGGTGTTGGGGCAGTAAGCTTATACCTTGGCTTTACATGGCTTACCACCGTCCTCCTGGGAATATTACATTGAAATATCACTTGTATTGTACAGAAAATAGACGTTATTTATTACGACACATGGGCTCGGTATAGCGCGAAATAACATTTATTTTCAAACTAGTGTCACCTCACCGCAGTGCCTGCTCTTAGAAATATAGTCTTTAATATTTTATACTTTATCATGGAAAAATAATTTGTTGGTTAAAGACAAAAAGGGTACAAGTCGGGGGAATTGAAAAAGTTGTTGGAAGTTATTTCAGACGTTTAAATGTACCTAAACGAAAATATTGAATTAAGAATATATTAAAAGACAGGTGTCTGTCTGAGCCTCAAAGCGTTGTATCTACGTATTTAAATTACTATATGAGACCGCAAATAAGTAGTATCTGTGCTTTGCTAAATTTAAATATTTCAGTTTAGTGATGTAACCTATTCATGCTAGGTTATTTAAGCATATTCGATAATTCAGATATAGATTTTCCATATCCCACGTTCGCCACGAATGACCTACTCTCAACTATATTTATTTCTAGGACTTGAAATGACGTCCAATTCGAGTCCCAGTCTCCAAATATAGCGTGAACTATTGATCGAGTGGGATCAGGAAGCGCGGCGCTATATTCAGATACAGCGGGCAATATTGCTTATTGTATGCCTAATGTGATGTTGTGGCGAAAGGGTTACATCTCAGGAGAAATATCGCAATATGTTTGAAGAAGGGCTTGTTGTAAATAAAGATGAAGAAGCTTGGTAATAAATGTCGTATTGTATTTGATGTGGGTGATGTCCCTTTGATATGGTCTCGTTGTTTTTCTAGTCATAGATACCTATTTTCCTATTTTCGTATTTGGCTTTGAAATGAAATCTAATGGATTGTTTGGATGTGCTAAGCAAACGTTATTATATATTAAGTTTTTTACTAAAGCAACAGAAAATTAAATGTATGTATTTTATAAATACCACACAGATTTAAAAATCGGAGGCCAATGTGCTTTTGATTCTTTAATCTCCTGTGTTCTCTAATGTTCTATTGGTAAAACGATATCAATAACACAGTTGACGATCCGAATGGCGCAGCGGTAGTGAGGCTGCCTTACGTTCTTAGGGTCCCGGGTTCGAATCCCGGTAGGAGCAAATGCTTGTTTGATGAGCATGGACATTTGTTTCCGAGTCATGGATGTTTATATGTATAATAAGTATGTGTTTACAAACAACAAGTATATAATGTAGTATATCAACTGTCTGGTGACCACGACACAAGCCTTGCTTAGTGTGGCACTAGACGGAGCTGTGTGTAATGTCCAGCGATGTCCAGCGATACTGTTCCTATTCTACACAGTTTTGTTTGTGTCTGGGTCCAGTATTTTTTTATTACAAATAGGGTTTAAGATATTAAACAGTTACCACCTGAACTCATCTTGATATTGGTAATCTCTCCACCAACCTCTTTATAAAAAAACGTACAAAGGTAAAGGTAATTGAGAAAACCCTTTTATCTTGACAAAAATGTAAACAAACGTACCTCAGAAAGCAAAGAAAAATATCTTATTCTTGTTTCTATTACTTCTCTAACAAGGTACCGAGGTCTGTCTTAGGCTGGTTTTATAGTCACGCCGCTAGACGCGCCGTTGGACAGAATTTGAAACGCTACTACCTACTACTCCAATACAAATTCTGCCCAACGGCGCGTCTAGCGGCGTGACTATAAAACCAGCCTTAGCTTTCGATGTCTTAAAAATCACTGACTAAGAGTGAGGAAAACATCGTGACGCAACCAGATGTTGTCGTGAGCTAAATTTGCCACCACAAAAGGACCAAGCAAAGGAATCAATGCTTGTTCTCTTTCTCTGAAATAAACACAGGCCAATGTTATTTACGATATTATGCAGTCAGTCTTCTGAGTAAACAGTGGTTAAAAATAAATCTGCCGTTTACTTGTTTATTGTTCTATTATTTAAATATATTTCACAACCTACATGTCACGCAAAGACTTACAGAACACGCTATACATTTTGTGAAAACGTGACATTTCTTTTATTTCCCGATCATCATGACTAGACAAATCAAAACTATGGCTAGTAATAGTTCCGTCATGTTCTCGCATGCAAACCACAGAACTGATATGAGTATGCATGAGTATTTACAGACTGTTTCAAGGAACGTCGCTATAAATCAAGAATTCATAATAACTGGCCGATCGATTGCAGATTTTAAGATGAGGGCACACTAGGACTTACTTCAGAGCAGCACGTGTTTGTATTTGTTTCAAAATATAACAAATTTATGTGTGAAATCCTCCGCCTATTCGTTCTTATGTTATTAAAATTCCAGACATGAGTTTGCCACCGTCAAAGGGCTATAAAAAACATGTAGGTAGTAGAATCTTCCTCTTTAGACATTTATTCATAGGCGAAATACTTGGTTCGAGTCTGTTAAATTATATTTGTAATAGGTACCTACGTTTGAGTTGAACTATTGAAACCAACATATTTATGTTTGCGCCTAAATACACAAACACTCTTAAAAATCAAGTGACGCGTGATATTATTCGGATTTCACACTCGATTAGACCCCAAACTTAGGACAAATAAGAGAATTTTGTCAGCTTATTACTACTAAACTTAGTTACGAGAGCCCGGGGTTTTAATGTACCCCATCCGCTGGCTTTCGTCATTAGATATTATTGTTATAATATCGAATGTTAGTTTAGGCAGTCAGATGGAGGGAGTAAAATAATAGTTGTACGTAGTTTGAGTACGGGGCAAAGTAGGATGTAATGTGATTTTTAACGATGATTTTTTATTGAATTTCGGAGATGTCTAGCTTTTTAATGTTGCAATAGATTCGTCTTCTTTACAGGTTCAACTCCTCTACCAGTCTTTAATAAGTATTTGGCCGATAAAATTAGTTTGTATTTAGAACTGAGCTTCGGCCCGTCTGTATAAAAAGAGTAGTAAACGTTGCCTATAATTTTAATAGCGTTATTCTGAGAAAGTAGAATAGAATAGAATAATCATTTATTCGTTCATGGACAGCACAACACAATAGAGCAGTACGTACATATACAAATACATATAACAACAAACAGCTTAACAATCAATTAAAACAGCTCAACTGCGCTGAGCATGCCCATAACGAAAGGGTAACTAACTCAGCATATTATATGCTGGTTGTAAAACACTCAGCGCTGGTTTTCAGTATGCCCCCCGCAGTGACACACGGATAAGGGTAGTAAATAAATAATATTATTCTATTAAATGGGCATTTCTAAGTGTGTTATAAATAAATATTTTTGTCACAAAGGAAAACATAATTATATAAGTAAGTAATAATAGAACACGAAGGTACCTGCAAGTACCCGCTTCGACCTTTGTGTAAACCGGAGAACTGAATGTACTGAATTGTATGTCGATGACCTTCTTCTATATACCTCTTTTATTTGATGTTTATGTCCTGTACCAAATAGCACGCTGTATACTGCTAAACGCTATCCCAGGAACAACATTATCCTTTATCTCAAAGAAATGAAATAGACAATCCAAAGATGGTTTAAAGGTACCTTTAAACCATCTTTCATTTTCAAATACAATACAAAAGAACCTCAAACGAACATTCAAAAATTCACAAAGGATCTGTACAGACGGCAAATGAAAATAGGAGCAAAATAGTGAACACACTGGCATGCCCGGTACGCGCCCGGTGTGCCACCGACACGGGGAACTATTCACATTGTCTGTCTGTCTGTCTGATCCATATTTCATGACGCTCGTCCGAATCCCGACACTTGGATTATTTTAAAGATATACCGTTTGTTCCACAAACTGTATTTGTTGAAATTCAAGGTTTAACACTCGGTCGCGATTGACTAATATTGCGTTTTGCATCATTCAGTTCTGGCAAGGTTTGTTTTTGTTTATCTTGTAAGGTGGTAATGTATACATGGTGTTTTAAATATTAGTTTTAACTTTGGTTTTATCTCTTAAAATCCGAAAGGAGTACCAGCAAATACTTGATAAACGTCTGTAAGCTAGTGACGTAAGCTCAATGAAAACAATTCATAAACCAAGTGCATAACTAGTGATACAAATAGCTTTTAGTCAGCGAAATTAACTTTGATGTATTTATGCAAAGCGAATCGTTTAACTTACCATTTAGGTATGGTAATTTTGTATGTAATTTACCTGGAAATGAGACCAAAATACAAACTGAAGTTCGGTTAGTATAGTATTGTTACTAATGTACAAGCTGTAATTTACCAAGAACATTTCTGGTTTACTTATTTAATGCTAGACCAGTCCTCTACGGAGCTACTCAAAACTAAACCAAAACACCAATACTAACACAAACGTTACTAACTCAAATTACGAATGAGTGCCTTAGCACTAGTATTTCAATGGCAATACGTACATGACAAGACTCATAACATAAATGACGTCGCGTTGCGGACGATAGGCATACTTACAGAAATAAGTAAGCCATATAACAGCACAGTTTGCGCAGTTCTCCACTGAAGCACTCTTTACGAGTAGTATATTTACTTGTAGCTGAGCTAGAAGAGCTCTTGAGTGGCGGCTGCCAGCCATATCTGACCGCAGCCTTTATATTCACTAGTATCTAAATAACGTATTTAGTAGTTTATTTGGTTTTACAGTTCCTAGTAACGAGTAAGTAAGTAAGAAGAGAAACAGCAGAACCTTTTTATTTAGTCACTTTTATGTCCAGCACAGAGGTTTTTATATAAAGGGTGTAAGAAGACTCTAACGAAGCCAAAAAGCATTTATTCTCTCCGTCTTTGCAAGTTCTTTTTTGTTCTAGATCACACCTGGAAACTATTCCACATTTTTTTTAAATATATTTCTTTCAACCAGTACCATGTTTTAAGTGTGGTACATTGAGTTTTACGTGATTTTTCACCCCAAAAAAAACTCATTTCCCAACAAAAATGTTTACGTAAATGATATGATGTAAAGAACGCTTAGGTGGCTTCGTGATGAGTCTATTTACACCCTGTATAGTACTGTTACATCGGACCTACTAGAACATTCGAGAAAGCCAGTGATTACAGTGTGTGTACGTTAGAAGTTCGAGAAAATTCCATTATTATTAGTTTTAAAGTTAGGTAGGTACAAACTCGCGACCTATTTATACAAAGACATTAGAATTCCGACCGTACGCCTAGGGCATACGGTTCATATTTGTTTGTTTTGTACAAGTAGCTTATACCTACAACTTTTATAGGTAATACCTACCTTGTAGGTAGGTACTTACTATTTCTTTTGTTAGTGTTTTTTTATGACCCTCTCGAATGTTCGTGGTTACTCTGGTGTGTCTTTTCGCGAGTATAAATAGAGCGCTCAGGGCCGCGACCGGCAGTCTTGTTTTAGCGACACAACGAAGCGAATCCAAGTGAACTACAAGTGCGATATCTAAGTGAATAGTAAACAGTAGTGTATTTGTGATTGAGTTTTGATTGTTTTGTGATTAATAAAGTTATTGTGTTGTTTAATCGGTAGTAATTAATTTATCTCATACCCAGCTCGTAACAGTACAATTATAGGATGCGTAAGATGTGTAACTCGAGGTGTCCTGGTAAAAAATGTGCTTCATTTGTCTTTATTTGTTTATAACGGCTAAACTGGTTTCGGAAACAAAGAAAAAGGAAATCTTTATCCTAAATACCTAATTAATTACTAACAAAACATAGTAAAAATAATAATTCGTTGTTCTTTTGTTGTCGTTGCGTGATGCAAGCAATATCAGATGGTTCTTTTGACAAGTGCACGTTTTCTCCCAACAAATAAATACGAGTAGATCCACTTCACTTCACTTCTCTTTGATAGTAGTAGAATTTATTATTACAAAACTAAAAAAGACACCTACAGGTGTTGCACATTGGCAAACAACATTTCGATGCAGCGCTCAATGGAAAGGGGATCCCCTTATCACGTGACTAACAGGAAGAAAGTCTACATTAGGTCACTATTTTAAAGAAACAAAAAACGCTGAGAAGTTGAAAAAAAAACAAAGAATCACACATTACCATTATTTTATCAACTGTATCACTAAAACATTCTATACACTCCAGAAACCACATGTTATTGTAATTCGCGGCACTTTCGCTACCGAACAGAATTCTTCGGTACATTGACACCAGGTGGCGCTGTGATCCCTCTTATATTATACACGAGAACCCAATATGTTGGGTACGTGTTTATTTACTTTTATAAGAGTTTGGGTAGTGTGCTGGCTTATAGTCTGGCTTCCGAGAAGGACAGCTCAACTTGATTCTTATTTTGTTAAAAGCAAGGTTCTATTACTAGGACTTTGTAGCCCGGCTGAAAATTAAAAAACACAGAGAATACTCAGAATTCGAATTCATTTAGAAATATACGAATGGCCTTTATGCACCTATATCATCTTTTCTCTGTATTTTATAAGTGGAGACCTGTAATTGGCTTTCAGACTATTGTACTGTCTTTGATCGGTTTGTTTTGGCTGCAAGTCTCCCATGTTATTTAAATAAATAAAATAAATAAGTATGTGTATACTACGAGTTCTACAGGTTTAATCCCGAAACAAAAGTATCTCGTGGGTAAATAATAACAGCCGCTCGGGTTGATCTTTAGGCTAAACCTAAAGATCCGAAGAGAACCGTGCTTGCCTAGGTTGGTCTGTGGATGGGTACCTTTACAAACTGAGTTTCCTCCGTGCCTCGGAAAACACGTTAAGCTGTTGGTCCCGGCTGTCATTTGTACATCTTTGACAGTCGTTACAGGTAGTCAGTGGCCCAAAAAGTTTGACAACCAGTCATACCGAGGGGTATCGTATTATCCAGTACTAACTGGGTTGTGGAGGTCAGATAGACAGTCGCTCCTGTATTCTGGTATTCAAAAAAAATACTGGTATTCAGCTGCATCCGGTTTTATTGGAAACCGACTCTAACAAACTTGGGAAAAGGCTAGGCAGATGATGATGACCCATACAAAAGCATAAAAATTGGCCAAAGTATATAGAATGAGCTTGAATGAGACGATGTTAACTTTTTTTGAAAGCGTTAACACCATACCCGTAATTTGTAACTACATATTACGAGGAAAAATCTTTTCCTTTAAATATATCAGTGTACAGTTAACTCAAAGGTAAACAGACGTAATATAAGATGAGAGCCGCAGCTGGCACAGATGTGATCCTTCTTATTCAGCGTTCCCCTATAAATAGCTGTACGTGTTTATAAACTACGCATGAACTTGGACGCTCCTTGTCCGGGCACTCTATGTATGAGGAAATCTTATTTGCATAATACGGGAACATTGATGCACAAACGGTATCCACGTTTCAAGTACAATATCATTCCGAACCCCATCTACAAATTATAAAATCGGCCGTTTCCTACAAAAGCCTAAACGGTCCAATTGTACGAACAGCAAAAAGTAAGTCGCAGAAGGAGGTAGATTTCGAAGAAGGATTCATCTATATATGTATAAATTTTTAAATTTATCTTCTCTTTTTGAGGGCTCGTTATGGTTTTGTAAAAATGTCAATGTCAACATTAATTAGCAATGAATTATTGTGCACATTTATTACACACCAAAAGTACGTGAATATGTAAAAATAAATTATATTTATGTAAAAAATAATGAAAAAATACACTTCTACTGTCAACGGAACGTGAAATGTCAACTTTGACGGCTACCATGGCAAATGGCGTCCTGTTTTCCAATTAGGATAGAAAATTTAAATAGTTAATCTCGTAAACCGTGGGCGTCCGACTATTGAATTTTTTTATAAAGACTTGTACTTATGTGTACGCTCTACAAAAAAAAATATAATTCTGAAATCGTTGTCCTGTAATGGAAAGTTTACCCTTTTTAAATCCTTTCCTAAGAATTTCGAAAACTATAAGATTTATCGCTTAACTTTAAACGTGGGAAT
Organism: Xestia c-nigrum; assembly: GCA_916618015.1. Taxonomy (NCBI): domain Eukaryota; kingdom Metazoa; phylum Arthropoda; class Insecta; order Lepidoptera; family Noctuidae; genus Xestia; species Xestia c-nigrum. The sequence continues at coordinate 901,787 of OU745245.1, read as the reverse complement.
ATTTGATCAAGTAAAAATTTGGCCAAATAAAAATATGCGTACTAAAATCATTCGAAATATTATTGCAATGGTATAAAAATTGATAAAATTTGTTTGGGTAATGAAATTTTGTCAAAATCTTTTCGGCACAACGGCAGGATCTCTAGAAAACCACCCCGCCACGTCATGGACGCATTCCGCCCCTTCACGAACTTAACCTTTTCGATTTTTTGGCCAGGTTTGAAAGCAATCGGTGCATAATTGCGACCTGTACAGTGTGCCTGCATTTTGGTTGTCCCCCACATACATACGTATACATATATATCCTCGTCTTTAGGTGAGAGACCAATAGGTAGATTTATTTTCTGAGGAAATTTACCCATTACCGATGAAAAAGGGCTTGGAACATTTTTGAATGAAGCGTGGTAGGATTTTCTCCCGCCATTTAGATTTTTTTCAAAGTAGCAGCCACGCATTAGACTTATACTAGCTGGTATCAATACAAACAAGTTTTGAATGAGGAAAAAGTGTCTTTTGAAGAAGAAGTCTAAAGACGTCAAAAAGCAGTCCACTCACCTCAACCCTGGCACGTCATCAAGCTGTGCCCCATCCGGCTGCTGCCAGGCGATTTGCGGCGAGGGGAAGCCGTGCGCCGCGCACGAGGCCCGCGCACCAGTCGTGTTGGAGAACACCAGCCGAGGCGGCGGTTCCATCAGAAACACCGGCCCGTGCTCCTGGCCTTCACCACCTGCGGAAGAAGACAGGGATATTAGAAGAAAATTTCATTTTGCTTCGTGTAAAATACTGGATTTCTGTTGTATCCGGTTAGACTAGAACTGGACCCTAACACAGTGGGGCTGGGCAGTTGATGAGAATCTTACTAACTGTAATATTGTCTCTGTGATCACTTCAGTGTTCGGGGTCTGTCTGTGATTGCGTGGAACAACACGCCATCCATATGAACACATGTGTTCATACTATTATAGGTAGTCCCGTTCAAAACAATTAACGAACATACGAGTGTATTCTATTTTATTACACTTGATACCGATTCATTCCAATTGACAATACGGACATAATTTAAAAAAAAAATAGAACATGAATTTACCACTATGTGTGACATTTCTACTACATACCATACAATGAAGCTAGCGTAGTGTGAAACATTAATACTGGTTTTACCCCGAAAACGACATAAAGAGAGTACTTACAACGTCTGATGGAACGAAGAGCCGTCCCATTTCGTTTCTTACATTACCGGGACGTTACATTGTTACCCCCTCCCTCTAAGATTTATAAATATAACTTCTATAAATGGAATGTTCGGGAAAACTTGCTGTTTCCGCAAAAGTGTTCGGGTTACGATAACTTACTTACATTTCAGCTATTCTTCCAACTTGGCAATTCTATTGTATTTTTATTGAAGAAAATCCTATTATTTGCTTCAATAGACCTTTCAGAAACTTGGTAATCGTAATTGGGCACTCAGAACAATTTTTGGCGTACCCAAAAATATAAAGACTGGTGTAAAACTCAACAAAGGGTTCTCGCCTGGGGATTGCAAATTTTTAGACAGCCGTTAAGGTTGTTATAAACGCTATATAGTAGTACTAGCCACGAAGTTAAACTGCGATTAGATCCCGACGTACCTGCCTAATGACGTTGCTATCCAAATGAAATAAGTTGTTAAAAACTAAGTTTGAAAATGAACACTTAATTTCGGGGTTTGTTCTGTCGAAAATGTTAAGTTGGCCATTTAAAACTTTTTGCAAACTCTGATGACTACTTATCAAATTGTATAAAGGTAATTTAATCTAGTAATTTTCTACCAAACGGACTTATTTACATTGTAATGCTGAAAATATATTAATTATGCTTTTATTTGATTTTCTACCTTTCCATATTCAAACTAAGTGATTCTTATTTGATTAAATCGCAGTGCATGACTGGAAACAAGAAACCAAGCCAGTGAAGCGAGCCAGTCACAATCAAATATACATAAACGTATTTCCAGGATCGGGCTCCGTAGTTCCTGAACGTATGCACAAAGATAGCGGTGAACCCGAACAATCGGGCTACTTGCTCAGATTGTGACCATTGACACTTTGACTGCAGTGACTTTGTAGCGTGATGTACAGTATGCAGGATGAAACTTAGTTCCAAGTCAGAAATTGCAGTATTGTGGAGTTCGTTATGGTATCAAGTTGAGATGTGCATTTGCGCAAGGATTTTCTTTTTCTAAATTTACCGACAGTAAAATTACAAAGATTTGCAGCATTTAGTGAGTTTTAGAATTACCGTTTAACTCTATCTAATAGGAGTTCCTACGTCGTGCGATCTAGCATTTATAATTATCAGAACGAGCTAAGGTCACCTACACTCACGAAAATAAGACCGCACCGTATTTTGAATTCAGCCGGCATCCTTCGAAATATCGAAAACAAAATGTTTTCATTCAAACCAGAGCTTGTTATCGTTCTCTAGATTCCGGGTTAAACCGAGATTTGTCAAATTAGACATTGGGTTAACTGCTTTAACGTGGTTACCGCCGACAGACAGACGGCTGCCTTGATATGTATAATACGCCATTTGAATTTCAAACGCCATTCCTCCGTGAACTGGATTCAACTAGCGTTTGCCACAATGTTATGTTGGAATTAACATAATAATGTGTTATATAACTAACTTTGGATTATGGGGGATTCGGATTGGATTATTGTTGGTTGGAACTGGTTGCGGATCAATTTAGTTCGATACAAGTTTGTTTGGGATCTGTTGCGTTGTTGTTTACAACTTTGATTACGCTTGCTATTTTAATTTGTCGTAGTATTTCTACCTTCAACCCGTGTTTATAGTAAAAACAAATAAAAATAATCACAATAGGAATAGGTTAATTTTAATGAGATTTTATTACAGGATCACTTTAAATATACAAATATATTGGTCTTTATTCACGAAACATCTTTAAATGTCTAGGTACACACTTTCTTATATTATTACTGAATCACCACCACCACTTTATCCACCAATCATCTAAATACAGAAAGATCAAACTAGTTAAATTTGCACCTTCCTAGAACCCCGTCAGCAAATACACGAGCACAGTCGGGTTTCTATTTGCGCGCGCATAAATATGCAGTTTTGTACCCACCGCTGACGATCACTGTTGCTACCGTTTTGGAGTACCTGTACTTACGGTTTATACCAATCTTTGTTTCTATAGCATGCTGCCAACTACATCGCCGCTGCTAACGCGTGCGATAACATTCCTGCTCTTTATTTTGCTCCAGCAAATTGTGGTTCTGAGCTACAGAAAAGGATGCATCCCACAATCGATACTCTCAAATTGACACAAACGATAAATATAATTCCGTTCTGCCAGACGAGGTTCGACCTTTAAACGAATGTCAGTGACTATGAAGTTGATTTCAGAATTACTAATACTTGTAGTTTTTAAAAGGGTCACAAATTAGTTAAAGTATTAGCATCAACTTCTCTCTCAATCAATTAATAGTCTTTATTTGTAAACACAGGTTACAGTAGTGTGCAAGATTAAATACATTTTAAAGTTTCTCTATGTTTTGCCATTTGGCGTACAAATATACATTTATATGAGGGTTTTGCCAATCAAGTAAATTATTCTATTGGTATCAGTATTATGAAGAGGTAAAAGTTTAATTAGCGTTATCAATATCAATTTTAATCAAATGCTTTCGGTAATATTAAAATTTTTCCAAAGACACTTTCTGTTTACATTTGTTTGGAAACAAAACCGCGAATATAGTAGGTATAGCTGAATTATCCAATTTTGCTATCTATACTGCGTACTCTGACGTGCAAGAATGTTTGAAGACTTTTTTTTTGTTTTCGTAAAGGGAATTGCTAAATCTTGATACGGATTTGGTAGCTCGGTGGAGTTTTAAAAGTATTAACATAATTAAGCTCAAGCGGGTGTTGTGACGCAATTTACGAAGGCTTTGTCCATTGGTAGATAGCGATGTTTTGTTTTTATTTTCTTTAAGATTTACGTAGGATTAAAGTAAAAGTCGATATTTTTCAAGTAGGAGGACGACGAATTTTTCAGTAATCGGCCAGTCTGGATTTCAGCCATTTTGGTGGCAATAGGGTCGCTTTATATATTACTGGTGAATTAAATATAACTGACACAATGCATGAGTATGCATACTCGTATGTGCCTTACCCGTTAAAGAATGCAGGTGTAATGTTATATGTTTATGTTATAGTTTCAGTGGTTACTTTTTAAGCTGTTAGACAGAGAGTCTCGTTCTTCCTATATTATATAAGCTACATAACGTAAGTCCCCTAGAACAGCTCTGTGCCTCTTGCATCCAACGCTCCCTCGCTCTCACGAGGTCATCGCCTTACTAATTCTAAGAGCTACGACCTGCCTTAGCTATTGGCGTTTTACTACAGAATTTTACAATCTGGATTCCGTCTTTAAAATCAACTTTGGATATGACGGGCATGTAAGCTAAAACATGACTCACAAATCGATCTATTGTCTCAATTGTTGGTACCCATTGGTAAGGCCAACACTTATTTTTCATGAAGAAAAAGCTGATTTAACTTTAGCAATTCAGTGACCGAATATTTTTAAAAGCAAAACAAAAACATAGCGTCCGTAGTTCCGTTATTTTGTACGATAGGAAAAAAATCTTTGAAACTTGGAGCTACTACGTTTAATACTTTTATCTTGGTCGTGTCTCTTTTGTTCAATTTGGCGAGTACCTGGGGGATGTTACAGAATATAATGTAGGTACAGAAGGTTCATCCAACCGATTGAAATTCGTCGTCGTACAGTGAATGCAGGTGATTTCGTGACTGACATTTATAATATTTTTGAGATCGTCGTACGTTCATATCTATAGGTGTTGACCTATAGAGTGAAAGATAAGTGTACACTTCACAGGGTCGGCATCGCCTTGGCTAATCAATTGGCGTATTGGCTCAGTAGCCTCGGGTGGACGCCGCACTCGTGGCGCGACGTCGCCCTACTCACGGCCGGTACACCACTAGATACGACTGGATTAAGTTGGTGATAGCCCTACTTAAGTGAGCACGAAACGAACCGCGATGACGACAACTATCGTTATGTTAAACCTTGCAGTATAGAGTTTCATACAAAACCTGAGCGCTTCGGGTTGAGGTAATGCTTGTCCCGCGCAGTGCTTATCACTTTGTGCGTGCGCACCTAGCTTTGATCGTTGTATGAACCTGACATTCTGCCCCAATTTATTCCGTGGCTTTGACGTCACTCTTTGTGCACGTTCGGCTCAAAGAACCTGTCGTGCCGATTGTCTGGATGCTGCCATGAAATCTAGGACACAAATTAAAGTGTTAGCTTTGTGTGCTTTTTAGTCGGATTTAAAATGAATGGGAGTTTCGTTTGGAGCGTATTGTCGGGTTAAGTGGTTTTATGTTAATCTTTTGTGAACTTGCGCTTTAATGTGTGTGATGATAAAGTATCAGTAGTTTTATTTCGAGAAAGGTTACATTTCTGCCTGATTTAACAAAGAAGCTTTCTTGGCACCGTTTTACTTTATTCTATCAAAGATATAGAAATAACGTAATAATTAATCAACGTTAACAGTCTACCTCGATGGTCTAGTGGTTGCATGGTCGGGCAAAGTGTTCTTGGGAATTTTCATTAGGAACTTCTCAGGCACGGGGGTCTCACGGGGGTCTGGGTGCGTGCCCAGTTGATGGCTATGGGCGCGCTCCCTATTAAACATAATTGGCCACATGTGGTTGTACCCACAACTCTGCCTACCTTACTCTTCGGGAATTACAGGTGTGATGTTATTTAATTTAGTACTTCTGACCTTCTTCGGTCACCGCTGCTACTGGGAAATTACTGATGAAAACTCAATAACATTTATGCCAGCCCGGAAATCAAACCCAGGACTCCACGCTCAGCAGTCGCGTTTGAGATCACGAGATGAACAGGGTACATACTAATTACATACATCGCTAATAAAGTCAATTAATTCACTAAAATCTGCTTGCAGAAAGAAAAATAAAAACAAAAATAATGTAAAGGACATCATCCAAAAACCTTTTGACTGGGCAGAAGTAGTTAACTCGCTACTGACTGATAACAATACGTACACCAATTCAAGTAAACCTATTCATATGAATTATCTTCAATAACATAAACAAAGGAACATAGCTCTTAATTTCAAGAACTTAAAGAAGTCCTGAATAGTTAAGCGCGGCACGAGTTTTAGGACTTGTGTTAAGTTATGCAAGTGTCACTCCCCAGAGTGCAAGCTCGCTTATGATATAATTGCCAACTTTGACAGCGCACTCTAGAAGCAAAAAAAAGAGGTAGTGTGAGATATAGGGGTGTAAAAGTGTCTGTGGGGAACCGCGTGATGTCTGGTAAAGTAGGAGAAAATTTGTTTCGGAAATAAACTTTCCTAGATATGATAATTATTGGAATATCTAATCATCGACTTAGAGCTTGAAAAACTACCTAGGTAATTTTGAAAGTAACTAGCTATTCTTTGTAACTCATTTAATCATTTTTGTAGCAAAAAAATATCATTTGAAAGGACGCCTCATGAATATTTCATGGTAATTGAGTACCTATAACAACAATTTGTTATTTAGCGCGAGTACAACATAATTTCAAAATTACAACACTGGCATGTTAAATTCTGCGGCAAACGATTTCTGGCTCAATTAAGCAATGTTATTTACATTGTATATCGAGTAACTAACACTAACTTGTAACGTATGTTATAGCTCTTTATCACTGTGTCATAATGTACACAATTCACGGTGCGATAAACACTAAATAATTCTAGTTTATGTAATGTACTGTGAAAGCTTTTGTAGTCGTTTATCACATTATTCATTGTATTTTAAATTAAAATGTGCGCTAGCTAGCGTTAACATCATAACTGTTAAAACAAAACAATTACAATTACGAATAGTCCGGAAGATGCCGATGCAACTTGCAACTTGTTCAATAGATCTCGAATGCATAAAACCTTTTTTTTTTCGTATGGGAAATCAAAAACCTCATCCATGTTCCTTCCTCGCCCTTTATGTTCCAAGGCCGAGGTATAAAAGACATTTCTGGCGGTATAATATTCCTCATTCCCTTTCAATATCGTGTTCATTATTCTATTAGTCAAGCCCTATTATTTGATACCAATTTTGAGAAAAAAAAATGTAATTCGTCAAATTGTGGTGGCGGCCATCTTGGATTTGAAATGTATTATAACGTATAGTATTTTACTAGTCAAGCCCTTTCATTCGATACCCATTTTGAGGTTGAATATAATATATGTAATCCACCATTTTGTGGCAGCGACCATCTTGTACTGAGTTTTATCACACGTAGCTAAGAACACTTCCGACTAATTCAGCTTTCAAACAAAATAAAAATCGGTTCATCCGTCTGGGACCTACGATGCCACAGACCGACACACACACACACACCTCAAACTTATAACACCCCGTCGTATTTGCGTCGGGGGTTGAAAAGAGACCCATACAACACACGACTTCCTAGACTGGACGGTGTAGTGTTCGAAAGCGCTACTGTTTAGCACCCTTTTTTGTTTTCTTGGATGGGAAATCATCAAATGACTGGAGGGAGTGTCAGACTTTCATCCATGTTCCTTCTTCGCCCGTTACGTTCCGGAACCACAGTATTTATTTCGAGCAGTCCCGCAGCTCCGGTAGGCATCGGCTTACCCCTTCCTGTCGACCCCTTCCTGTCGTCATGAAACGAACGGACGTTGAGCTAGACCATAATTTACCGTTCACAGGCCCGCGACTGTTTGGCACCCTGGGTTCGACTCTGAGTCTGGATAAGTATTGCTCGCCTGTAAGCGAAGTATGGGTGTGTTACAGGTATACTTCTGCCTAACTGCCTACACGATTTACTAACGAAAAGATTATCGACCAGTTCACAATAAGTGGGAAGAATATAAATCCAACAGTTCAACAAATACAGAGATCGATTTGGATTCGAACTCGACTAACAATACAAGTTCTACCGAACAACTTCGTGGGAAAAGACTACCGTCCTTTCGACCTTAATCTTTGAAACAAGCCACATGACACGAAAAAGAAATGTTTTTTTTTTAATGTAATGTATTTATTTGTAATTGTTTTAATAGTTATGATGTTAACACTAGCCCTAGACATTTTAATTTAAAATACAATGAATAATGTGATAAACGGCTATAAAAACTTTAACAGCACATCACATAAACTAGAATTATTTAGTGTGTATCCCACCGTGAATTGTGTACATTATGACACAGTGATAAAGAGCTATAACATACATTACAAGTGGTGGACACTCGTATACAATGTAAATAACATTGCTTAATTGAGCCTGAAATCGTTTGCCGCAGAATTTAACATACCAGTGTTGTAATTTTGAAATAATGTTGTAGTCGCGCTAAATAACAAATTGTTGTTATAGGTACCCAATTACCATGAAATATTCATGAGGCGTCCTTTCAAATGATTTATTTTATTGCTACAAAAATGACTAAATAACTTACAAAGAATAGCTAAATAGTTACTTTCTAAATTGCCTAGGTAGTTTTTCAAGCTCTAAATTGATGATTACATGTTCTAATTATCATATCAAGGAAAGTTTATTTCCGAAACCGTCGGGGATAACAGGTATGATGTTATATTAATAATACACGTCACACCACACAAAATTTTATATTTACTAAGTTGTAAGTTGCCAGCTACCTGCAAGATTATCTCTTTTTCAGGAAAATAGCATTATTTCGCGGTAATTCCAAGTTTTTTCGGGTTTAGGCAAATTGTTTTGCGTTCCAATTTAGTTTAGATAAAGGTTTGGGTTCTATCATTTTATATTTCGCTTTTCATCTATTTTCGTTCGGCGTTAATAACAAGATGAAAAATATAAAGAATTTACCTTGATATGAGCAATAAATACATAATTATTACGCTCTGTCAGCTCTCTAAGATTACTTTTTGAATAAAACTTGTGCTGCTATCAGAATTTAATAAACTCGTTGCGGTAACGAATGACAAATTAAAATTTATTGAGATGTGAGTATTCTGGAATAAACTTTGGGTTTTATGGCCGATTAAAATGATAGAACACGAGGCGTGTAACATTATGTTTTTAGAAAACAACGTCACAAACTCGACATATAACGTTGGTCGCCCTGGCAGACCCAAATAAAAGAATAAGTCCAATTGTAATTAAAACACAAGCTCCGAACTCGACTCATAAAGAAAAACAAAGCAGTCGTTACCCACATCACATTACTTTTCTCCTCACACATTATTTACTTTTCATTTGGCCTATTTTTCAGCATTGTCAACAAACTGCGGGTAGTTGACCCGCAGTTGCGCTGAAATTGAAACGAACAACGCAACAACAACAATAGGGCAGCAATTCAGCTCGTCATAACTCTATGCTCTTTTGTTTTTGATTTTTTTAAAACCTCCGCGTACAATGGGGAACGCAAACATATATTTTACCCAAATAAAAGTTTAGGAGTTTGAAAAATGGGCAAGTACGATGTTAAAATGTAGCCGGCGGCGGCGGGCGGCGCCGGGCGCCCGCGCGTTTGTGCGTCACTCACATTTATTTGGAATTGTACTATAGGTTCCGTGTCTCTGTTTTTGTAGATAACGTATGCTCAAAGACATGTCAACTGTAATTTGGGAGATTGGGGTTGGAAAAAGATCCGATTTCGGTACGAGTTTTACGTGATAAATTAATTTACCCACTATGTTAATCAAATACATAATTGTAACACTTTTTAGAGTCGCCAAGACGTATAAATTGGAATTGTTTTTGGATTTTGCTATCGGCTTGGATTGGATATTGTTGAAAATATGGATCGCTTTATCTAATTGTGGGATTGCAACTAATCACTGTAATACCCTAGACCAACGACCCTTGGACGTGAAACAATTCCGTCAGTGATTCGGCAGTGGCTTGCACATAACTCTGAAAGTAAATATAACCTAGCTGGGTATCATCATACTGTTCCACCTGCACAATTTTTAGACGACATTTCGATAGTTATATAAGATTAATAAATCAGGTACTACATTCAAATGTGTTTTTTAGGGTTCCGTAGTCAACTAGGAACCCTTATAGTTTCACCATGTCTGTCTGTCCGTCCGTCCTCGCTTATGCTCTGTGACCGTTAGCACTAGAAAGCTGAAATTTGGTACCAATATGTGTATCAATCACGCCGACAAAGTGGTAAAATAAAAATTGGAAATAAATGTTTTATTAGGGTAGCCCCCCTATACAGGGTGTAAACCACCTCATCACGAAGCCATCAACCAAGCATTCTGTACATCAAACTAAGTAACTTTACGCAAAAATTATTGCTGGGAAACAACTTTTTTTTTTGACGTTATTAATCATATTTTGTGGTATAACTCAATGTAACGCACTTAAAACATTGTGCTCATGGATGTATTGAATATTACGGGGGACGTGGAGGTGTGATGAGTCAAAATCTTACAATAAAAACTTGTATTTAAAAAAAAGTCTAGTCAAAAAGTTGTAACTTTGACCCCCCCATATCTCCGTAACTAAAAGGTTCCCAGATATGGTGTAGAACAAGAAAATGATCGCAATGATTGGGAGAACAAGTGCCTTTCGGCTTCGTGAAGAGGTGTTTTACACCCTTTATCTAAAGTGGAAGTGATATTTTTTTAAATTTCAACCCATTTGTGTGATATATTGTTGGAAAGGCATTTAAAAATGAATAGGGGTTTACTTACAATTATTTTTTGATAATGTCAATAATTTCGGAAATAATCGCGCTAACAGTAAAAAACAATGTGGTCCCCCCTCTAACTTTTGAACCATAAGTTTAGAAAATCTGAAAGTAAAACTTTATAAAGACTTTCTAGGAAAGTAATTTGAACTTGGATGGAAACAAGTTTTTTTGTACGAAAAGACAAAAAGTTGTACAAAATAATTTCTGGACTAAGTTTGTAGTATAATCGTATATGCAAGCACTTTTTTTAACTTCGTTTACATATTTTATTATCCTGAACGTATCTTTTTTCAAACAAAAAAAAACAGTTATAATCGGATTGGATTGAACACTTATTGTGACGAACGGGAAACTACGGAATCCTACACAGAGCGTGGCCCGACACGCTCTTGGCCGGTTTTTTATTTATTGTGGACGACTTTTCGATAAATCCATTTCTGTTTTCTATTTATGGCTTCAAGTCATTGATATTGAAACAATATTATGTTTCAATATCAATGACTTGAAGCCATAAATAGAAAACAGAAATTAAACACATTCTTTTAAACATTCTCCACTACACATACATTAGTGTTTTAAAGAAGTAAGTAATCAGCTCTTTTATAGATACTAACATAACCTCACTATTACTAAACCTCAAATTTTATTAACTTAGATTCAGATACTTCAGATTGTCAAAACATACATAACTTTCAGCGAGGGACTGATAAGTCTGAACTTATTAATTCATACCATTTTCGTCTTCTTGACTAAGTTTACAAAATAAAACTAAATTAGTAAAGGAATATACAGTCCTAATATAAAGGGTGTAAATCACCTTTTCTCGAAGCCGAAAGGCACTGGTTCTCCCCATCATTGCGATAATTTATTTGTTCTACACTATACCTGGGGACCTTCTAGTTACGGAGATATGGGGGGTCAAAGTTACAACTTTTTGACAATATTTTTTTAAATACAAGTTTTTTTTGTAAGATTTTTACTTTTAACACCTCCACAACCCCCGTACTGTTCAATCCCTCCGTCAGCGCAATGTTTTAAGTGCGTTACATTGAGTTCTACCACAAAACATGAAATATAACCTCAAACAAAAGTTGTTTCCCGGCAATAATTTTCCGTAAACTTAAACGGCTTTGTGATGAGGTGGTTTACATTACACCCTGTATAATAGTCAGTCATAAACATGTGACAAAAATAAGCAAAAATAAGATAAAAAAATGTCAAAATGTAATTAAAAATTGTTAAGTCAGTAAAGTAAAAATAAAATGTCATAAAAATAAAAGAACAATAAATAAAAAAAAACAAAATGTCAAAATGCAATAGAAATTAATAAGTCAGTAAAATAAATTTATCATAAAATTTAAAAAAAAAATAGAAAAAAATAAAGAAAAATAAAAAAATGACATGTAGTGTCCTGTGTCACTTAAAATCATTATTTTATATTATACTAACACTAATTGTCCGTTAATAAATCTCAAATCTTTTATAAACAAATTTACCGACATTGCTTTTCTGTTAATTGTCCTGTGAAGTATTTTGTGTAAACATAAATACATAAATAAATCTTTCTCGAAATACTTTTAATAATCCTTTGTTGATATCCTTTCAAGCAGCATGGCGCGAAAATCGTTATAACAGTAATAAATAAGGCTTTTTGTGAAACACAAAGCTATGGAACTATAAAACGAGGAATAAACCTGTTGTTTGGATGAAATGCGTTATATTTCGTAATTTTTTTGTAGTTAACAACATTTAAAGCTTGATTAATAACTAAAAATTGATCATTTTGTATTATATTCATCTAAGTTATCTACAAAAGTATGACTAACATAGGCTATTTTTTTTAAGTCTCATTTACGTTCTCAGGGTCCTGGGTTCGAATCCTGGTACAAGCAAATGTTTGTGTGATGAGCATGGGCATTTGTTTCCGAGTCAAGGATGTTTATATGGATGTCACCGTAAAATTTTCAAACACGTTAGATTGTAAAATAACTAGAGAGATTGTAAACTCTCGAAATATTGTCCGACGAACATACTACTTACAATAATACGCAATACTTTATATTCCCCTAAAAAGCGTTGTCGACTACTTACGAGTGCAGGGTTTAAAGGAACCCAACTATCCTAACGGGGCGTGCAAGTCCCGATTATGGAGGCAGATACTTCCGACGCATGCATTTCACAATACTACGGTTTCACTTCGATAGATTACAATCTACCGAAAAATAATGCGTTAGATTGTAAGCAGTATATTCAGTTGACAATATTTCGATAGTTTACAACCTCGCTAGAGAGATTACAATCTAACGTGTTTGACAATTTTACGGTGACGTAATTATATAGGGTGACTGGTAAGTATACTTAGGTCCATGGTTCACCGAGAAGATAACAGTCTGATTATCTAAAAACAGCTGTCAATGTGACATGTTCCCATACGAAAATGTGTTTTAAACAACTGTTTTTAGATAATCGTTTTTGGTGAACGTGGACCTTAAACATGTAAACTTAAACCCGTGATTGTGCTCATGATAACAAACAACATTTACTATGAAACCAAACCTGAAATCGCAAAAAGTAATATATATAATACATACAAGCAACAAGTATCTATGTAGTCTATTAACTATCTGGTGTCCACGACACAAGCCTTGTTTCTTAGTGTGGCACTAGATGGCGCCGTGTGTTATATCCAGCGATATTTATTTTATTTTATTATTAAATCAATTCCAAGATCCTAATTTATAGCAAAGGAGCTCCGCTGCTGCTTACGTATTTAATAAAATCCTTTCAAAGGAAATTATTAATATATTATTATTCAGTAGTCCATTTAATATCAAATTACGAAGAGGAACTCTTAAGAATGCAGCAGACAAGAAGGCATCCAATAACATTGAAGCCGCACAAAGAGCCGTTGTCTTGATAACCTCAAGTTTCCTCTCGCTGCAGGTAGGCGTCCTCCATACAGGGTTACGAAGCAATTTAAAGTCACGGCAGAAACTAATTTCAACTTGGTTTACTATGTTTTTTAGAAGAAAAAGATATAATGCCGATCTTGGGATACTTGTTTTATGTGTCGAGATTAATTTATGGCTTGGTAAACAATGACATTATTTTTAACTGTTTTTATTAGCTTTGATATGGATGAATTTCTGAAATGAGTCCAACGTACTCATGAATACACCACGAATTTTATACATGGCAAACATTTTCTTTTTTGGTAATTTCTTCAATGTAAGCATCTTTGTAGAGGCGCGAGCTTAAGGGGCCGGCGGAGCATGCGTATTTCATACAAACGTAATACCAAAATAATTTAAAATTAAACATAATATTGGTAGTCTTATTTTTTCGATTAGATTACAGAATATGTTCCCAAATATAGATTTTGAAAGGACAATGATACAAAGACGAGATATGAGGAATTTAAAATTTACTTTTTCTTATAACTCTGGTTTAAATCAGTGTCCAATCAAAACATATAATATTTGGGAACCCAAATATTCTGAAATACACACTACCTTACTCTTACTCTTATTCTTTATTGAACACAAAAATTAACAAACACAAATATACAAAACATTTAAATATTAGCTTATGCCGTACATAAGCCGTCGTGCTTATGTACCTTTTTTTTTAGACTCTTACTGACTAAAACCCATAAATGTTCCTTCCTCACCCTTTATGTTCCGGGGCCGCGGTATCTCTTTCGAACAGGCCCGCAACCCCGGCAGTACGGCTTATGTACCTTAGGAATATGTTTGATTTACAAATTATTTTGGTAATTTAATATTACGTTTGTTTGAAATACGCATGCTCCGCAGGCCTCTTAAACAAAGACTGTTCAGTGCTCATTCATAATGTTCGTTTGTGTTTTTTCACACAGATTTCAAAGGCTACAGATATTTATTTCGAATTCTATTCTTTCTGTATACTCTCAGGTTTATTATGAGAGGTCGATTCTTAGAAAAACTGTCGCGCCTTGCTTTACATTCTCCAATATTTATTCCGGCGAAAAATATTTCGCCGTTTTTAGAATATTTAGAAAGCAAAACGCTTAGTAGCCGTCGTTCGTCACTAAGAGACGGGAAATTTTGATTATTTTAGTGCCAAAGTTGTTTATTTTAATGAAAAGGTTGGGTTTAATCAACAGCGGTAATATTCTAAGTAATTTTGGGTCAAAATTAAACTTGGTTTCATAACGTATTTTATTTACTATTTAAAGGATGAGGTGAGCGAGTAGATAAATAATTAATGTTGTAAGACTGATAAAGCATCGTAGTAAAATTTTGAAATTTATCTTTAAGGCTTAAAAATTAATCACGTTAAGTTTATACCTCCGACAAAGTAGATTTTGGTACCTAATTAGTTAAAGGCTGAATTTAGAGGATGTTGTTTTTTTTTTGTAGATATTTTGAATGGGCGTTGTATTATTAAACAGGGTCAAATTTTAGTACCGAAACTTCACAGATGTGATATGTTGTTTATTCCTTTTATCATATTGAGATATTATCATCCACGATACACATCACGACTATGGAAATGTCCACAGAGGCGTGTGTGAAGGATTTGAGTCGCCAGCAGCTTATTTAAGTTAACCTTTTAGAGTGGGTAATGGAGAGTCTGTGCCCAGCAGTAGGACACAATGTAGTGTACGTTACTCCAGCAGGAAAGTATCGCCTAGAGATATATGAGTAGAACGTATAGTTGGTGCCTTATCTGCTGTAAATGTGCCCCCACATAAAAAATGTGTGCCCCCTGTCGTTTTGAAAATAAAACGGAAAAACGATTCTTGCTGGGGTAACGTTTTTCTAGCAGGAAAATTCTAAACGAGTGATCGGAGAGAGAAAAATTGTGCATGGCCAGAGAGCTTATATGTGTGCGACTATGTGCCCCCAAAAATAAAATCTGTGCCCCTTCAGATTTTCGAGATATTGCGTTTCCTGCTGCAGTAACGTTTTGATGAATCGTATATATCTAAAACCATTGCATGTGCTCCTGTAGAATAAAAATACACGAGTAGCTCTTAATGTGTGCCCCTGTGTGCCCCAATTAGTTTTAAGAAAATATTTATAGTTTTCAAGTTATCGCGGTTTTATGAAAACCCGAAAAAACATCGCAGCGCCTAAATGAGACAAGGCATAAGTTCGCTGAAAACTGTATTCGGTCCTTCTTGACGCTAATAATAACCGTACAAAGTTTCAAAACGCTTCATGCATGCGTTTTTGAATAATCTTGCTAAAAGTAAAAACGATAGTGTCATAACTTTGACGGCAAAATACAAGGAACTGGCTAAATATCAGATGTGTAGGTGCAAGCCAAAATCATGTGCCTTTAGTCAAAAATATACGGTGATAATATTGAGCTTGAAATGTTTCGCATTAAGTAAATATAAACAAAAAACCAAATTAAGTAAACAACGGCTGGTTATCCGACCAAATTTGTATGACTACTAAAAAGCGACGGATTCATACATATCGATGACCTTCTTTATTTTACTCACTAACCGGTTCACACGTGTTGTGCCTGAGTACACTGAAGTAGAAAAGTAATAAATAATAAAATAAAGTTGTTATTGGATTATGTTCTACTAGCCGTTTCTATGACCTTACACATGATTAAGTACATTATAAATAATAGACTAAGTGCTATTCAAAGGTAAGCTATCTTCTCCATTCTAAATTTCATTAAATTACATCCAGTAATATATGTGTGAACGAAAGAATTACATCCAGATATTTGCCATTTGCTAGGTCTTTGACCAAAATTTGATTGGGCCCGATGTTTAAAAAACATATAGTTCATGAAATGTATGATGAATACCTACTACTAAAAAGAGGTGGCTCTTTTTGTATAAAAATAAAAAGCTCGTATTTGTCTTTATATATATGTCACCGTAAAATTGTCAAACACGTATATTACAATATAACGTCTTTTTACTCGCGATATTGTAATGTCTCGAATTATTGTCAACTGAACATACGGAAGTATCCCTGCCCCCATAATCGGGACTTGGGGCACCCCCCCGTTAGGTTAGTTAGGTTCCTTTAAACCCTGCACTCGGAAATAGGGGCCCCGCGAAGCGGGGCTCCGTCGACTACGCTTTTTAGGGGGAATATAAAGTGTTTTAAGGTTATGTTATATTAATCGGTATTTCTCAGGAATGGTGCATTATCTTTTCATGAGAGTTGTGCCACTGGGCAAGGGGGACCCCTCCTTTCCTCCACACCGCGTAAGTTGACTACCATCGCATGCATTTCACGAAAAATAATGCGTTTTGTTGTAAGCAGTATGTTCATTTGACAATAATTCGAGACTTGACAATATCGCTAGAGATATTACAATATAACGTATTTGACAATTTTACGGTGACATGTACCTATATTTATTGATAAGCCGTAGGTTAGATAAATTAACAGTAAGTTTTTCATCATTTTAAGGGGAATGCTCCAACCAGCCCGCGAAATTCAAAATTTCTTGCGTTTTTTGCAATTTGCAGGCCAGTGCTAGGTTGTTTGTTGATTAAAATATTATTCGCGACTGTAAGACGTATGTAGTTACAGAATTATAATCATCAAAATTACTTTATTACTTTATTAACGTTATTTTAATATTTGCAAACCTGTATCGTAGGTGAAATATGTCTCGGCCCATAATTATCATTGTAACAACTCCTGTACCATATTGCAAATAAATTATTAATTGATTGATTGACCAATACAACCCTTCAAGTTCATAAAGCTGGGGGCCAATTCTCGATTTTCTCTCGAGTTCGAGATTGCAAGTCTATCTCTATGTCTATCAAAAATATTTCTATCTCTACCAAAAAATTACGAATTGAGCAGAATTCCGTATTCTCAGTGAAAATAGAAATAAATTTCACGAAAATGTCGAGTCGAGTGAAGATAATGTTACCATTAGGAAGAACCATAGAGTAAGTAAAATTCGCGACTGGTTGGAGCATTCCCGTTAATAGAAGATTCCCTTTTTTCGCCTCAACAAGCTGTTTCATTAATATAGTCAACAGTTCACAAGGTGCATTTAATATATTTTTTAATTAGCCCCAAAACTTTTGAACGCAACTGTACGGACAACAGCTTAGGTATAATACGTCCAATAAAGAAGGTCATCGATATGTATGAATCCGTCGCTTTTTAGTAGTCATTCAAATTTGGTCGGATAACCAGCCGTTGTTTACTTAATTTGGTTTTTTGTTTATATTTACTTAATGCGAAACATTCCAAGCTCAATATTTTCACCGTATATTTTTGACTAAAGGCACATGATTTTGGTTTACACCTACACATCTGATATTTAGCCAGTTCCTTGTATTTTGCCGTCAAAGTTATGACACTATCGTTTTTACTTTTAGCAAGATTATTCAAAAACGCATGCATGAAGCGTTTTAAAACTTTGTATGGTTATTATTAGCGTCAAGAAGGACCGAATACAGTTTTCAGCGAACTTATGCCTTGTCTCATTTAGGCGCTGCGATGTTTTTTCGGGTTTTCATAAAACCGCGATAACTTGAAAACTATAAATATTTTCTTAAATCTAATTGGGGCACACAGGGGCACACATTAAGAGCTACTCGTGTATTTTTATTCTACAGGGGCACATGCAATGGTTTTAGATATATACGATTCATCAAAACGTTACTGCAGCAGGAAACGCAATATCTCGAAAATCTGAAGGGGCACAGATTTTATTTTTGGGGGCACATAGTCGCACACATATAAGCTCTCTGGCCATGCACAATTTTTCTCTCTCCTATCACTCGTTTAGAATTTTCCTGCTAGAAAAACGTTACCCCAGCAAGAATCGTTTTTCCGTTTTTTTTTCGAAACGACAGGGGGCACACATTTTTTATGTGGGGGCACATTTACAGCAGATAAGTCACCAACTATACGTTCTACTCATATATCTCTAGGAGATACTTTCCTGCTGGAGTAACGTACACCACAATGTAGGCCAAGGTTAAAAAGTAATTAAGTTATGCGGAGAGCAGCGGTGGCCCAGTGGTGGCGGCCCCAACTTACAAACAGTAAGGGGGTTCGAACCCGGACAGGCGGACGTATTACATTGCGTTATTTATTTCATCACCAATGCTCTCACAACGGTGAAGGAAAACATTGTCAGGAAACCGACATATTCTAGAACTAAAAATCAAAAACATGTGACATCTACCAATCCGCACTGTGCCCGCGTGTTGGATCATAGTCCATTCCCTCTCATTAAGAGGAGGCCGTGTCCCAGCAGTGGGAACATTATAGGCTGATGATGATGGTGATGATGAATTAAGTAATATTCCAGCAAAAAAGATTCTATAACCAGAAGTGGAATCATTTGTTCATCAATTACAAAACCTTTCAATAAAAACATTATCCCATAAGTCATATCGATATAAGAGCGATTGCATTCTACCAACATTTGATAGATAGTTTCACTCAAGTCACTAAATTCTCTAGCAACTATGATAACTTGTCTCCACACAATCTCAACGCAACGATAAAACTTTGATGAAATTGTCTGGAGTCAGTCGGTTCTGTACATTATCCGTATGAGTAATGTCTTCCAGTTTTCTGAAGTCAACTTGCACTAGTTCGCTGTACTCGCTACTTCGCTAGTTCAAGTTTCAAGTAGCTGATGTAGTTACTGTATTGTTCTTCCATCGCCGCATGCTTGCATTTCATATCGGGACGGAATCCGATTTAAACTGATGCTGCATTTCCGACATTCATCCTTTAATCTTACAAAATGTTACGTATCTTACTGTCAGCTAAAGCTTATCTGAGAAAGTATAATGAAGTGATTTTGTAATTGATGACCCGAATGGCGTAGTGGTAGTGACGCTGCCTTACGCTCTTAGGGTCCTGGGTTCGCATCCCGGTAGGAGCATATGTTTGTGTGATGAGCATGGACATTTGTTTCCGAGTCATGGATGTTTATTTGTATAATAAGTATGTATTTACAAACAAAAATAAATATAATTATGTAGTATATCAACTCTCTAGTGTGCACGACACAAGCTTTGCTTAGTGTGGCACTAGGTGGCGCTGTGTGGTAATGTCTAGCGATATTTATTTATTATTATTAATTATTAAAAAAAAAGACGTACGTGAAGTTGATTCACAAGTCGTAAGCGGATGGGGCTACTGATCGATGTTTTAAAAGTTTGTGTAGCAGTTCCACATCTACACTTACTTTAGGAAGAAAGAAAGAAATAAACATATGTGGTGAATAAGAAGAAACCAACTCGTATATAAGCGAGCGCTGCCTTCAGCCCCCCTTCTGTTCGAGAGCTGTCAGACCGTCAACATGTCATCGTAGCGTCCGACATTTATTTTTCCCAATTTTATTTCTGTTTAGCTAATTGCTTAATTTATTTAATTAATAACTGTAGCTGTAAGATTTTTCTTTTTAAAAAGTAACTTCCCATCTAATTTACAACATCAGAAGTGGGATTCGATTCAATTTCTGTTTTTGTTGATTGGGTTTGTGCCTAAATAAAAAATGTCGGATCGCTCTCGTAGTCGTCGCCATAGCCGTGAGCTAGGCCGGCGACATAGCAGACGTTGGGTTGGTACGCAGACTCCGGAGATTGACCTACAGCGGGAATTGAAGCAGGCTCAATCGACTGGAAAGTTGGACTCCTGTATGCGTGGTCCCTACCGCATCGTGAAGACGCTGCCACAAGGGCGCTACGAGCTCCAGTTCTTGGCCGGCTCGTATGGGAAGTACACGCAGGCGGCTGCGGAGTACATGATCCCTTGGCGCGTAGAGTGGATTCCTGAAGTATGTGCTGCTTACTTCGATGGTGAGTGCTTTATGCCTCTCTTATATATGAAGCTTCATATGTGTTTGTGTTTTATTCTTGTGTGTTGGGATAAGCTTCACGTAGTGCCTCTATCCTGAACAAATCTAGACCTTGTTGTTGGGATAAGCTTCACGTAGTGCCTCTATCCTGAACAAATCTAGACCTTGTGTGTTGGGATAAGCTTCACGTAGTGCCTCTATCCTGAACAAATCTAGACCTTGTTGTTGGGATAAGCTTCACGTAGTGCCTCTATCCTGAACAAATCTAGACCTTTTGTGTTGGGACAAGCTTCACGTAGTGCCTCTATCCTGAACAAATCTAGACCTTGTGTGTTGGGACAAGCTTCACGTAGTGCCTCTATCCTGAACAAATCTAGACCTTGTGTGTTGGGACAAGCTTCACGTAGTGCCTCTATCCTGAACAAATCTAGACCTTGTGTGGTGGGATAAGCTTCACGTAGTGCCTCTATCCTGACCAAATTGAGTTACGAGTACGCTTTACAGCTAGCCTCTGACTCCGCTAAGCCTTACCCGTTAATTTATCGAGACAAGCTTCACGTCGTGCCTCTATCTCGATGGCTTAATGTGTGCCAGACCACAATCAATGATGTGCGTATGCACAATGTGTAGCGTTGTGCATGGAGCACATGGTTCTCTATCCTATACAGATGCAGACCATGAAGATGAGGAGTCTACACTTGTTACGGACGAGTCAATCTCGCCAGCCAGCCAGTCTGTCTCCCAACCACAACCCAGTACCTCCGGGACCCAGGCTGAAGCGCCGCGGCATCTCATCGAGTCCGAGCCACTGCAGCATCTCATCGAGCCTGAGTCACTGCAGCATCACACCGAGCCTGAGTCACTGCAGCATCACACCGAGCCTGAGCGTCTGCAGCTTCACATCGAGCCTGATGGGCCTCCAGCAGACATAGCCTCCTTGTCTATGCTGGAGACCGACCACCAGAGCTGAAGACATCATGATGGAGCCCGGGACGGCCTCCTGTCAGGAGAGGCCGTGTGGTGAATAAGAAGAAACCAACTCGTATATAAGCGAGCGCTGCCTTCAGCCCCCCTTCTGTTCGAGAGCTGTCAGACCGTCAACATGTCATCGTAGCGTCCGACATTTATTTTTCCCAATTTTATTTCTGTTTAGCTAATTGCTTAATTTATTTAATTAATAACTGTAGCTGTAAGATTTTTCTTTTTAAAAAGTAACTTCCCATCTAATTTACAACACATATTTATCTGGCATATGCCGCAAGTGCATACAACTGAACAAAACGAAGAATGAAATAAAAAACAATAACTTAAAACCAAACAAAAAACAAAAGAAATAATGTTGTGTGTCACGGCTGCGCTAAATAAGCCCAGTTTAGCAAACTGCCGAGCAGCTAGTGCCCGACGCTGGTTTGAGAAAGAAAATGTTTGAGCCATTCGAATAATCTGTGAAGTCGAACAAAGGATAGAGTGAAGGTCACAAAAGCCACGTTGCTAAGGGGAAAAAACGTGATTAATAAAAATCTTCTACTTTCGCTGGTTGACCTTCATATTTCCAACCCATTTTTGTTCAAACTTTCAGGCACCCAGCCTTTTCTACCCAAGAAATAGGCTTAATATTTTCCAACGGTTACCCAAGCGAGTGGCAGCGGAATCTAATAAGCGAGCTGAACCGACGCAATCCGATTGTCCCGACAGACGGACGGCGGGCTAACGCAATTTGATGCGGAGGCCGAATTGACGCCCGACCCCCGCACGTATGACTGACGAGTTTGTTGCTGACAGTTTTACACTCCAAGAGGACCGACAACCTCTACCGGGGTTGGGGAGAGGGGAGGGGGGAGGGGGGGGGGAACGTGACGTCACGGGAAAGAGGTGTGAATTGTTTATGTGAGGATGTGGTTAGCATATATTTTATGCTGAAGTGAGCTTAGCTTCAGAATTGTTTTTCTTAAAGAAGACTATAACAGGCATTCGTTTCAAAGCATGTCCTTTTTAACTCACAAGATGCACGCTTAATTAACTCACAAGATATTAGCCTCTTGGTGATAGACCACTATGCATTCATTGAGAAGAGCCATTTCTAAAAAAACTAAAAGTATTGTCTTCCACGAGCTACTTGTCACGCAATTTACCCTCAAACATCACCAAAAAAGACACATCATAACAAAGAGACACAAAAAATTATAATACACCAAAATCCTTCTAATTCTCCTCGCTATTTATCGTGCCTCTGATTTCATTACCGAGCCATCCGAAAATAAACTTTAAGATGCAGTTGTAAGACCTAAAATAGCAGAGCTGGTGACGTAGTTAGGGGTGCACGCAAACACATTAGCATATATACAAGGAGACAGCAAGTCTTCCGTCTGAAAGTTAATGAAAATGTTTTGCGAACTCATTACATTTTAATAACGTGGCGAAGGTGGATCTAATTTGAAGGATGTATGCGATAACTAGGGCAATTTATATGCTGATCTTAGAACTAAACCATCTAGCGAGTGATTCTAGGTTAGATCCTGAGCGTAGCGAGGGATTCAAAATCAACACTCGCAGCAAAAATCCACTTTGCTGTCTCGTTGTACAAAGCAACTATAGTTTTCTTGCCAAGCTTTTCAAAACAATTATTAGGAAGAGTAAACAAAAACAAAGCGTGCCAGATGATATAGAAAATCACAGTACTATGTATTCTGCAGTAACTAAACAAGCATAATATAATTATAAAGATGTAAGAATGCAGACACAATACTGATGTTAAAATATTTACTAATTTTAATCAGGTACGCCCTAATAGGGTCATGGGCTCATTCGTTTTATGGTTAGCCAGTAACTTTGTGTCCATTTAGTACATTGTGCAATAAAAAAATGCTGAGAATTGCTGTAGTGTCACAATATAATGAGTTAAAGGAAACAAGGAACTAGGCCTTTGACTGTTATTGAGAAATATCGGCATTCGAGTTTAACAAACAACAATGATCTATATGCGTAATTTGTTCCTTCCGTTTAATCTTTTGGCAAAGAAGAGATACATAAAGGGTTACGAAAATAATATAAATGTAAATGAACAAATAAAATTATTCTAAATCATTCATATGAATGATGCTTGGCGAAATTGCTTGAGCTGCGAGTGGGTACACCGACGACAAACATTTAACTGAATTAAATACAAAAGCTGCGTGATATTCAAGAAATGCTTAATTATGTTCAACAACTAGGTGTCTGATGTTATTATAATTTTAATTAGATTTTTGTGAAGGATATTTACTGCTTTAATCATTACAATATCGTTACGTTATCTTCCTAGCCTTTACCGAACTATCATCATCATTCTCTTGCCCTTATCCCAATTTATTTGGGGTCGGCGCAGCATGTCTTCTTCTTCCATACTTCTCTATTTTTCGTCATCTCATCAGACACTTCTTTTCTTACCATATCCGTCTTAACACAGTCCATCCATCGTTTCATTGGCCTTCCTCTACTCAAATACCCATCCACATTCATATTCAAAACTTTTTTCACGACATTTTCCTCATTCCTCCGCAGCACGTGCCCATACCACGACAACCGATTACCACACAACTTTTCAGTCACCGGCGCCACTTTCAGACTTCCTCTAATATACTCATTCCTTACTTTATCCATTCGCGTAACACCACACATCCGCCTTAGCATTCTCATCACCGCGACATGCAGATGCCTTTCATTTATCCCTTTTGTGGCCCAACATTCTGATCCATACAACACAGCAGGTCTAACCATTGTGTTATAAATCTTTCCCTTAAGTTTTAGGGGAATGCGGGAGTCTTAGATCGTTCCCGTGACCTGCCACCATTTCATCCATCTTTACTTGGGTAAAGATGGATGAAATGGCGGCTATGTGAGAGATAAATTCCGATCTAACCCGCTGCAACTGAGTATAGGTACCAGAATTTTACATGAAACGACTTATAATGAGTGTGATGATTCAAGTAAAAATTGTCGTTTTTAGTTGGTGGAGGTTGCATACCTTAAGGATAAACACATAACCCTAGATTACCAAGACTCCACTGTCCGTTCGTCTGTCTGTCACCAGGCTGTATGTCATGAACAATAACTAAAACACCATGTATTTAACAATAACTAAAACCAGAATAGAATCAATATTAGAGGGGGCTCCTATACAACAAACATATTTTTTTTGCCCAAGAAAATTTTAAGTTTTCCGTCATGGGTGTCGTTTTCGTGGTTTTTGGGGTCGGTGATTACGAAAATGGGGTTAAAAAGAAAATCCAAGATGGCGCCGAGGAAGTTTTTGGTTTTTTCGTCATGGTCGTTTTCATAGTTTTACGAAAATAGCGCTGGGCGCCATCTTGAATTTACATTTTGGCTAATGTTATAGAGATAAGGCACGGAACCCGGAACGAGAGACCGACTCGCATTAGGACGGACTTTTTCATAGCGTAGCTAGGCTTAGTTGTGGTTTATAAACGTAATTTAGGGCGTACTTTACTTTGAATTCATTTTTCTGTACCTGTAGCACAACTGTCGAACTACGAGCGCAAGATGGAGACGCCAACATGTCTTAAGTCACAGCACTAGTAAAGTAACTAAATAGTAGATGGATATTGATGATTGTAGATGTTAGCCTTAGCTTACGTCACACATTTCTGAGGAAGGCAGTTCAACTATCATCACAATGCATCACAATGCATAATCTGCCATATTAATATTGCCATAATATGCTTCTAACTATACACAATAACACATTATGCAAAGTACGCACAGAAAATGGTAGATACATAGTTAGGCTAGGTATACATATAGGTATAGTTACCACTGATGTGCGAGAATGTTTACTACTTTAATAACGTTGTAGGTACGCTGTTAAGGCCCCTATTGAGAACGCAGAATGGCTATGGAACGCTCCGTGTTCATGTTTGTGTTTATTATTGAAATAGCAAAGTTATTTTATTGCCTCGTTAGTGTATTGTTACTCGTTCACCTGTTTATGATTTAGAAGTCCTGAACTTTACGCCGGAACTCGTTCTCTTGCTGTTATTTAAGTTTTATACCCACACTACGGGATCCGTAATGCCTCTCTGGATCTTCTTACTTCATATTTGAGTGATAGGATTCAGAGAGTTGATGTTAACGGGAAAAGATCTCCCGGTTCCGTAGTTGGAATGGGGGTGCCCCAGGGTTCAATTCTCGGCCCGTTTTTGTTTTTGATTTATATAAATGACTTGCCTTACCTCATAAAGGATAACCATGACATAGTATTGTTTGCAGATGACACTTCGCTTTTATTTAAACTCAAACGCCAGCAATTAGTTACGGACGATGTTAATAGCGCCCTGGCAAAAGTCGTTAATTGGTTTAATGTTAATAATCTACTCCTTAATGAGCAAAAAACGAAATGTATTAAGTTTACGATACCCCACGTAAGACAAGTGGAAACTAGGGTACTAATCAAGGATGAAGAATTAAAAATGGAGGATAACACAGTGTTCTTAGGCATAACTTTGGATGATAAGCTTCAGTGGGGCCCGCATATAGACAAATTGGCAAAAAAACTTAGCTCAGCAGCATACGCCGTTAGAAAAATTCGTGATCTAACTGACTTAGAGACATCTCGTTTAGTTTACTTTAGTTATTTCCACAGCGTGATGTCGTATGGTATTCTCTTGTGGGGCAATGCCGCCGATATTCAGACAATATTTGTTTTGCAAAAAAGGGCTATTCGTTCTGTTTATAAATTAAGTCCCAGATACTCCCTCAGAGAAAAATTTAAAGAGATTAATATTCTCACTGTGCCCTCTCAGTTTATTTATGAAAACCTTTTGTACGCGCATAAAAATATTAAATTGTTTAAAAAATACAGTGATATCCACAACATAAATTGTAAAGATTGAAAACTTCCTCAGCAACCAGGAAACGATCACTTTTGGTGTCCCCCAGGGCAGTGTCCTAGGACCCCCACTTTTTCTCATTTACGTGAATGAACTGTGTCAGTTATCTTTACCCAACTGCAAGACCATAGCCTATGCCGATGACACAGCTCTAATTGTTCATGGCCGGGACTGGACTGAAACTCGCCTCAACTCGGAGTTAGCCTTGATCACCGTCATGAGGTGGCTGACCGCAAATCTTCTCACTCTAAATGTAGACAAGACCAAATTTATCACATTCTCTACTATGAAGTCAAGTCAGCCTCCCACACCGATTGAAATTCAAGCGCACACCTGTCCAAACTTACACGCTAACTGTGGCTGTCAACAATTAGAAAATACCTCTTCCATTAAATATCTTGGCGTCACCCTTGATAGCAACTTGAAATGGAAGCAACATATTGCTTCAACTGTAGCTCGTGTGAGAAAACTTATCTATGTTTTTAGAAAACTCAGAGGAACGGCGGATTTTAAATGTCTGATAACCATATACTTTGCGCTCGCTCAGTCTGTCCTGGGGTATTGCCTAACGGTCTGGGGTGGTGCCGGTAAAACCGTGATGCTACGTGTCGAACGTGCGCAGAGAGCTGTTCTTAAAGTGCTGGCAAGGAAACCGATCCGATATTCGACATCTTCTCTATATACCCTCTGCCAGGTCCTTACTGTCAGACAGCTATTCATCCTCCAAACTATTCTTCGCAAACACTGCCAACTTACCCTTGATCCTAAATGCTGTTCTACTCGCCGCTCGAATAGGGTTTGTGCCACTGAGTCCCGTAGAACCGTAGCTGCAAGTCGTCATTACAAACACATAAGTTCAAAAGTCTACAATAAATTAAACAAAAACTTAAACATCTACCCACTAACCAAGATCAAATGCAAAATGAAACTTGACTCCTGGCTGAAATCACAAAATTACGATGACACAGAAAAACTCGTGGAAGTGTAAAACACACATCACTCTCTCACACAACTCATCAAAACCTCACACACCTCGCACACCTCATTAACACTCACCCACACAACCATTCGCCGACTCACTACTCTCGACATCAAAATCGTCAATCAACGTCAAATTATTGTTACCAATTCATAATTATTGAAACCAATTCATAACTATTGTCCTACTGTTTATATACTTTCCTTTTTTTTTATTGTATTATTTATGTATTTTCTTTATTGTTTTTCTTATTAATTAAGTAAACCTAAATTAACTGTAAGCACTTTTTGTGTGGAACATCTTTCCATTATAATCTAGAGGAGGGCGTTGGTGGCTGCGCTACAGTTAATACTTTTGCAGCTTCCATCGTTTTACCTGTTAACCTTGTGTCGTGTTATTGTTCCGAAATAAACTTTTTATTATTATTATTTTTATTATTTTATTATAAATACGAGGAACAAACATAAATTTGTTGTTCCTGCAACGAGGCTCAAAAAAATAGGGGGTACGTTCAGATGCCAATGTATACGTTTCTACAATAAACTTCCGACCCATATTCAGGCACTAAGCCTAAATAAATTCAAATTGTTTATAAAACGAAAGCTCTGCCTGAAAGCCTTCTATCATGTTAATCACTATCTCGAAGATAAAAAGGCTTGGGATTAAGCTGCTCCAATTTGCTCTGTGAATGTTGAAATTTCGGACTTCGCTTGTTTATTATTGATTCCTTTAACTTTATACACTGTGACATTGAATGATTTGACATGAATACTTAGTTCAGTATTTTATTTTTATTTTATTTTTTTACTTTACTTATTTTTATTTTTTATGTGTGTGTTTATTTCACATGAATATTTACTTGTGACTGTCATGACATTTAATGATTTGACATGAATACTTAGTTCAGTATTTTATTATTTTTTACTTTATTTTTTGTTTATTTTATGTGTTGTATTTGACATTTCGTATTTTTATTGACATTAGTTTTTGTAAATTATTATTTATTTTATTTAATAATTGTGAATGTGAGGACCTTGTGGGTCACTTTTTGTTGTTTTTTTTCCCACGACTGTCTGGCAGTTTGAGTACTATAAGCGACCTACCCAAATGTCCTTTCTTTCGTATTGTTCGTCGTTTCGTTGAGCTCCTTGAGTTAAAAGTCGAGCTACACGATAACTGACAAATGCTTGCACTGACTGGACAGGTCCACTCAAATCTGTATGGTTCTTTCTTCAAAAGACCATCTCAGACACTGTCTATGCACGGCATGCCTACTCGCGCCTGGAGGCGCGCGGTGGCTGAGGAGGCGCGCGGGTGGCGGCAGCAGCATCGGGCGACAGCGGCGGCTGAAGGGCGCGCGGGCGGCGCGGGCGGGAGCGCGGACGCGCGCGCCGACCGCCGCCTCACTTCTAAATTTTACCACGACGAAGAAACTACTTTGTAAATCACTTGTATCCTGGATTACACCAGATCGAACAGTCCACTGTATTTTATTTCTCTCTTCTATTCTATTCTCTGCTCCTGTAATTGAGCACAAGGCGTAAACGCGCCAACAGACACTAATCTGCATAGTTCTCATGTAAGTTGAACAAGATTGTCTGGACTTTAAAAGAGACTATGACCTCTGAGTTTGTTTCGGCTGTTTCTTCTCAGAGTAGTCAGGTACGAAACACCGGCCCCATCTAGTTTAAAAAATAAGGACGTGTAAAAGTGTTTGTGAAAACCAATTTGCAAAATAAATATCATTTATCAAACTATTAACAATTAAATCCTCGACCTTTATGAACTTGGAGGGTTGTATTGTATTGATGATTATAATTCTGTAACTACATACGTCTCCAAGTCCCGAACAATATTTTAATAAACACACAACCTGGCACCAGTCTGCAAATTTCAACAAATACGTAATTTAGTGTGCCGTTTAGCATGATCGCAAACCTGGTACATGACATTATGCTTTCTTACCCCGTACAGTTAGGAAAATAAAATATGTGTAACACCATCTGTAGTTCCTCGAGTAGTACCTATGAAACTTTACTGCATTCGTATTTCACCAGGGCTCTGATTCTGCTATTACAATAGTGTCACAATGGTCTATCGTTGATTTCATAATTGTTAATGAATGACAATGGGATCTCCATTCTCACTTTGCTAAAAGTTCGTAATCTGCTAAATTCATGAAAGTGGTTCCATGAATGGTCTCGCAATTGTGTTAAAATGACATTGTTGTATTGGTATTTTTATAAAACCTGTTAATAGAAATGACTTTCGAAATTACATTTTTAAATTTAAACAGTTGTTCATGCCAGATTTCATTTGTATATATTTTTACTTTATTATTTGTTTGTGATAAAAGCAATCTGAAGTAGTAAGAAGTTCGTAATAGCATTCATAAAAATGTAACTAATTACTGACATTTTGTTTGTTTTTATTTCTAGCGGCCGGTGTATTGATTTATTTTTTTTACAAGTGTTTTAAATTATGGTCAGTGGGTCGTTTTCGGGGCGGATTCAAATCGGCTCTAATTCTCAAAGGAACTATCAAAATATTGGCAGACTACTGCGTAACTCAGTCATTCATTTGTCATTATGTACAAGATTACTATTCTAAGCCATTTCTATCGATTTAGTGTCAGTGGTTGACCATTGGAAAGTCATATTGACGCCTTTATATTAGTGGATCACCAAACATGTCAAAATTAACATTTACGAGATCAATGATAGACTATTGTGACACTATTGCAATAGCAGAATCGGGGCCCAGGTTTGTTAAAGTCCCATGTGAAAGGACATAAATCCCGAATTTGGGTTGCAACTAATAAATAATTAATTATAAAGGAGAGCGCTGTTAAATAATGACAGCCGCTCGGGTCGATCTTTAGGTTAAGCCGTGCGTGCCCAGGTTGGATTATGGATGGGTGACCATCCTTATATACTGAATTTCCTCCGTGCCTTGGGAAGCACGTTAAGCTGTCGGTCCCGGCTGTCATTTGTAGATCTTTGACAGTCGTTACAGGTAGTTAGTGGCCCAAAAAGTGTTACAACCAGTCTTACCATATCGTACGTATTACCCAGTACGTACTGGGTTGTGGAGGTCAGGTAGGCAGTCGCTCCATGTAAAATACAGGTATGCAGCTGCATCCGGAACAACATAGTTAGGAAAAGGCTAGGCAGATGATGATGTTAAACCTGATAACACTTTGACCGGCCTAGGAATCGAAGCTAATACCACACGCTAACAAACAAAGTGGTCAACTAATCTGAAACACTCTTGCACATATTTCTTCAGTTATGTTCCTATACAATAAAGTAGGGTTGAATCTCATCCCATATATATAGATTATTAATTTCTATCAATTTATTATATTAAGAACTAACGTAAACATTTCCTTCGGCAAAAAACCAATAAAACATTACTGAAAATGATTGCCTTCTCAGCATTATTACCGTCCTATGAAAACAATAATAATATAGAAATGTGCCTTATAACAACAAGTCAACAAACGAAGGGATATAATAAATAGTGAATTATGGCTCCCTAAATTAATGTCCGACGATAGCTAACAGCAATTGAGTTTGTTTATAAGAAAACTCTCATTTGAAGCTAAGGGTTGTAACTGAACGTGATCAATGAGTTATTCAGGGGCACTACACAGGGTTATTAAAGCATGACATTTCATGAAGTATTTTTCTGCCTAATGGAATACAGCTGAATACCAGTATTTTATCAAGGACCGCCGATTTAAAGTGTAATTAAAATCATTAAATTTGGGACACCTCAATGAAATGATTTTCACGAAACATAAATAGGTTATTCTATAAACTGCGAAGTATTACTGCTTTCATTTAATCTGCCATCGCTTTTCGGTACGTTATTGTACAAAAGGGTTTACTTTATTGTTTTATTTTACTTGCCGTTTTATTGTCACTCGTAAATATGAGTACTTTTATTAAGTTTCATTTCGCTAATCAAGTAATGAATACGAAATAAAATAAAATATTTGCAGGTAGTAAAATGATGTAACGAAAGAAAAAGGTTCTGAATTATTCCTTTTCCTGATCTTATGTTATTATATGTTCCAATATCGACAGGCTAGCAATGTAGGATGATAACTCATGAATGGCTGAAAATGGAGGATTAATTTCAATATAATATCGCCAAAGCAGGTTTTGTAGGTACAAGGCGTGAGTTTTAGTGTTTTCAACGTATCGCAAATTTTTCGACGAGTTTCGATTATAACCTTTGTTCGATTTTTAAACAAAAAAACGATTATGAAATTGAGCAATCAATCTTCATAACGTAACACCCACCAAGAAAAACCCTCAACACGATCTCTTCAAAGGTAATCAATCCGTAGTCCTGCCCACCACCGTACGCCCAAAGAGCGTCATGTATCGTGATTTTTCATCGGACGTACGTCAATTAACATGTAAATTGGACTCGCTGGCTGATGAGTCCCCGAGCGCAGGGTTGCCCTCTTTCAAGTGCTCCAGGATATAGGGAGGACCTTTTTGTAGCGTAGAGGGATTTTTAACCTAAAGTGCTTTAGCTCCGCGGAGGTGGGTTATAGAGAACGTCAGGTTTGACGAACGTATACGAACATCAGACTATAGAGATGTGTAGACTATCACCTTTACGAAAAAAAAGAATCGGTTAACCATAATATTTCATTTAGTTTATTAGCCTCGTGAAAACTTTTTACCAGTCTTAATAAACAACATCGGAACTCTGTGCAGAGACCCAAAATTCATGTTCTTAAATCAACAAATGGTTTCAAAAGAATATCAGTCCGGTTTCGACCGCGGTCGCGAGTGCAAGTAAGGTCGCGCACCTTTGCTGCGACAATGGATAACACATCTAAAAGATTGAAATGTGCTAGTTGTAATATAGTGATATGTGAGGTGTTGGCTTTTATGCAAAATAAACTCGATGTTATGGACGAGCAAAGCCTTGTGCAAATATGTGAGAGTGCATTTAGTACAACGGACATTGAATTGGCTAAGTCGTTGCTATTTGAATCGTTGAGTAAACGGCCTACGACACGAAAGCGTCAAGGAAAAACCTTACGAGACTTGGAGGATATAATTTGTGTATTTAAGGAGACGGATCCTGAACAAATTCCGATTTTTGTGGCTAAAAGATTGGAAAAATTACCGCCCGTTACATTCGATCATATCGATGTTACCCCTTTGCTCAAAAAGATAGTTTTATTGGAGAAATGTATGCAAGATTTTCAACATCTATATGCTACTAAGAGTGAATTAAATGATCGAATTAATGAATGCTATCATAAAACTACGTCTTTTGTAAATCAAGAAACAAATGTGAACATGATGAAAAGAGGAGGTAGGAGTGAATTGTTTGACTGCTGCAGCGGGCCTATAGCGCTGCCTACACTACACGGCGATGAATCATTTGCTGTCGAGCGCGAGGTTTCTGCAATTGTTCCATCTCACTCTTGCTCCCCCGCGCAGCAAACGTCACCTATACCACCTATACCGTCAACGCCGACAAGCGAGACAAACGTGCGTGTGAATGAAACGACAGATAGATGTACCTTAGTAGCGAACAGTGAGACTCCGCCGCATAATAGTTACACTGAACCACGGCGGCCGGTAATTAAAGCAGCTGATCAATGTAAGCAAACAGAAAAAGTTGATAAACGTTTATCTTTTTCTGAGATTATTCAGAAGCCCGGTGAATGGAAGGTACCGAATAATGAGGAATGGAACATAGTGCAGAGGCAAAAACATAGAAATCGGTTTATTAGTCACAAAGGAAGTGCTGTTAGTGAGATAAATATACAGTTCAGAGCTGCAGACACTAAAGTGCCATTGTTTATATCAAATGTACATAAGGACGTATCGGAACAGGATGTTATCAAGTACGTATATGAAAAAACTCAAGAACGAGTCTCACTTGTAAAAATTAAAATGAAAAAGGAAAAGGACTATAATGCATACAAACTCTTTGTAACAAAACATAAAATTGACATATTTTTAAATGATAAGTTGTGGCCATCTGGAGTATTTTTTAGGCGTTTTGTGCACCTCCCTGTGAGGCGTCACAATAAAGGTGATGAAAATATAGATATAAACAATGCATAACCTTAGTAATATTGTAAGTTTTAATTGCAAATCCCTCAAGAGGTCAATGGAAGGGGTCAGAGCGTTATGTAAGATTTCGGACGTGGTAGCCCTTCAAGAGACCTGGTTGCTGCCGCATGAGCTACCACTACTTGGCGCGATAGACGACAACTTCGGGTGCACGGGGACATCAGCTGTGGACACCGGCGCCGGGCTGCTGAGCGGGAGACCGTACGGTGGCGTGGCGTTATTGTGGCGTAAAAGTGCGTTCGAGTCAGTGTTGCCAATAGAGTGTGATAATGTGCGGGTATGCGGGATCAACATAACTGTGAGTAGTAGATCTGTAGTGTTTTTCAGTGTGTATATGCCTACGAATGCGAATGACAATCTTCCAGAGTTTACTGCCTGTCTAAGTACTATTCGTTCAATAATAGAGATAGAAGAGAATAAGGGAGTTGAGGCTTTTTACATCATAGGAGACTTTAATGCACATCCAAATGAGTTATTCTATAACGAAATGATAGATTTTTGCTCAGATCAAAGCTGGTCCTGTGTAGATGTAAATATGTGCGACAGTAATACGTACACTTTTACGAGTGAATCGCATGGCTGTAATAGATGGTTGGATCACTGCATCGTCACAGAGTCGGCGCTGCAATCAGTCGTCACTGTGAGAGTATTGCATGACGTGTATTGGTCCGACCATTATCCGATTGTAGTAGAATGTGACTTACACAAAATTAAGCTTAAAGTGTTAGATGATTATAATTTACCTGTAAATCGTGTTATCTGGGGAGAGAGGACGTCAGAGCAAACTAATAAGTACCACGACCTCTGTCAGTCTGGACTCAGACTGATCGACATCCCTGAGAAGTTGACGGACTGCTGTGATAGGTTTTGTGATAACAGGGAACATCGTGCAGCTCTTGATTTAATGTACTCACAAATTATAAATACGCTGACAATGGCCGCCACTGAAACTTATAAGACCAAGTGTCGGAGAAAGGGAGGCTATATCACTGGGTGGAATAGACATGTCGCGGACGCTCACCGCGAGGCGCGGCTTAAATTCCAAGTGTGGACACTGGCCGGGCGACCGGCTAGTGGTCGCATATTCGATGATATGGCTCAGGCGAGGAGATATTTTAAGGCCAAAATCAAGTGGTGTCAAAATAGACAGGAACAGCTTAAAATGGATCTCCTCGCTTCCAATCACGCTGCTAAGGATTTTAAGCGTTTTTGGAAAAACACTAATAAAATGAATGTGAGGCCTAGCCTCCCGGTGAGTGTCGGTGGCATGACGGACCACAAGCAGATAGCTGATGCCTTTAAAGGTAATTTTTCTGTACAGTCGCCCCTGAGCCCGATATCTCGTCACGTGGCCGATGCTGAGGCCATCAAGACAAAGCAGAACTTTAAAATTCCTGCTAAGAGAGTGGCTAGAATTATTTCAGGAATGCAACGCGGAAAGTCACCGGGTCATGATGGCCTCAGTATTGAACATTTTAAACATGCTGGGGTCCATCTGCCTAGAGTGTTGTCACTGTTTTTTACTCTGTGCACGGGTCACTCCTATTTACCAGAATCACTTATGCGGACGATAGTGGTCCCTATAGTTAAAAATAAGACGGGTGACACATCCGATATAAATAATTATAGACCCATCTCGCTCGCTACCATCTCAGCGAAGGTACTGGACGGTTTGTTGAATGGCAGCCTTTCAGAGCACGTGACGGTACACGACGCCCAGTTTGGTTTTAAGGCGGGAGTGTCCACGGAGAGCGCCATCTTCAGCCTAAAGCATACCGTCAAGTACTATACCGCGAGAAAAACGTCGGTGTACGCGTGTTTCCTCGACCTGTCGAAAGCGTTTGATCTCGTCGTCTACGATCTGCTATGGGACAAGTTGAGGGGCGCGGGTGTGCCGGCGGGCGATATAGCTCTTCTCAGATACTGGTATGCTCACCAGACAAACCGAGTGAGATGGGTCCGTACGATGTCGGATGAGTACAGGATGGAATGCGGTGTAAGGCAGGGGGGGTTGAGCTCGCCTTTGTTGTTCAATATTTATATGAACCAGCTTATCGAGCGACTAAGCAGTACACGTGTCGGCTGCCACATTGATGGCACTTGTGTTAATAACATTAGCTACGCGGATGACATGGTGCTGCTTAGTCCATCGATAAGTGGGTTAAAGGAGCTACTGTCGACCTGCGAGATGTACGCGGAGGTGCATGGCCTTAAATATAACTCAAAAAAGAGTGAGCTCTTGGTGTTCAGAGCACCTAAACAACGGCCTCGCCGTGTACCTTTGGTATATCTCAATGGGGCAGTACTCAATATAGTCAATAGTTTTAAGTACCTGGGCCACGTTGTCACCGGTGACCTGCGGGATGATAACGACATAGAGCGCGAACGCAGGGCGTTGGCGGTGAGGGGCAATATGCTTGCCCGCAGGTTCGCTCGATGCACGGTAGACGTTAAAGTCAGTTTATTTAAGGCGTTCTGCCAGTCTTTCTACTCGAGCGGTCTGTGGGTGTCATATACGAGCCGAGCCTACAACGTTCTGCGTGTACAATATAACAACGTCTTCAGGATGCTATTGCGTCTGCCGCGGCGTTGCAGTGCGTCAGGCATGTTTGCTGAAGCACATACGGATGGCTTTCACGCCATTATGCGTAAGAAAGCAGCATCCTTACTGCAACGTTTACGTAACAGTCGGAATGGCATCCTGAAGATGATTGTTGCAAGACCAGATTGCCTCATCCAAAGGCACCTGGTGGAGGTGGCTTTAGGTTTAATTTAGTTAAATAGTTTATTGTTACCTACTAACATTACTAACATATCAGATAAGCATAAATTGTTACTAACTTATTACTAACAATCTATGGACTTGGTGGACAAGTCTGAAATAAATCATTTTTATTTATTTATTTTTTATTAGGACATCCCTATGGGCGCCAGCATATACGGAGAGTATATATATATTTCCGTGTACACATTTTAAGCGGCAAAGAGGATTTGCTTAATAAAACATTGGATTTGTTTAAATCCGTGGCCGACGGGTGTTCAGAGTTCATACTAGATTTAATTAAGGATTACATATTTTTGATGTATGTTACATGTACGTATCAACCGCTCTATCTGTTGTTTTGGATTTTGTAAGCAATCTTGAATAACTCGATAGGATACGTATCATTATGACATTAAAGCTGCTTTGGAAGGCTTGTAAATAAAGCAAGTTCGACCTTAGCTGTTTTTTGTCTACATAATTATATAAACGAATATAGTCTATTCGAAACACAGTACAGGGAAGCATGGAAAACTACTTTAAGTAAACAAGAAGGTTCTCTATTTTATATTATCAACAGCGATCTAATAAATTAAATCCCGCAGCTAATGAAGCTGTGAAAAATATGTTCCTATTCTCGTTTAGTTTCAGTCTGAACAAACATCATAATAATTTCATTAGATCAAAGTTGGAAGATATTGCTTCGTTGAAAAGAAACCAGCATTCCCATAATCCATTAGTAAGTACAGCACCCTCGGGGACCATCGAGCTGCTTTATACCTCGGCCAAAAAGGAAAACGGAACCATAATTGCAAAAGCGTCTTAAAAATGATAATACATTTTTGCTTTAACTGTTTTTGGAGACAAAGGCGTAGGAAAGATAAAAGAACGCTGTGGCATAAAAAATCATTTCTGGAGAAGGTTAATAATGAAAATGTCATGGTCAAAATGTTAATGAAAGCGATTTAAAGCGTGACAGTTGTGTTTTGTTTTTACTGAGCATATTCTGTAGGTCAGCTTGTTCCTATTCAATTCTATAATTCGGCACTACTGGTTTCATCTGCCTAGTGTCCTATGACTGAGATAAGTTCAAGTGAAATGTCACGTGGCAAATTGAATGGGAGTTGGGTCGGCTTTTCGTTGGATCTTTGTCTAGGGGACTCTTTGTTTTCCACGGCGGATGGCCGAGGTGAAAGATCTCCATTTTGGGAACGATTTCCCTTTGAATGTAGAACGGGAAGTCGGACCAAAGTAAAGGGATATTAATCTCTGATGCGGGGATAAGGTCACCCGAAAATGTTTTATAATCCTTGGGGCGTTCTTGCGGAATAATTTCTAAAATATCATTAGGCTTAAGCAATCCTTATGTAATTTTACGTGAGTAGTTTTCTCGTAACAAAGTTTTGGCATATTTTTGACACTGCGAATGATCGCTAAGTCCGCCGTAAAATAAAAACGAGAATGAACTAAATGGCATCTTTCGTATCTTATTAAATAAAAAATTATCCTACCACAAGTGAAATCCTGCTTACCTCTGAAAAGTTTAGATATGTTATCATGCAACATGATAAACTTTAAACTAAGTCGGAGGTGAGACTAATCCGGAGCGGCGGGAAGTTATGAGCTGAACAAAAACTTAGCTTATGTTGATCCTGTAACCTGTGAACTTCTCGATTAAACCATTGAATCGATTTTCCGGAAGCAAGGGTAAAGTTTAACTTTCTTATAATGCTATGATTTTGCAGCATATTATAATGTGAAACGTAAGATTATCTACTGTTTATAAAAATAATCATTTATAATGTATCTATACGGTCGATAAATTCTGAGGTATTATTTTAGATTCCTATACAAGGTGTAAACCACCTCATCACAAAGCCGTTAACCAAGCATTCTGTACAGCAAACTAAGTAACTTTACGCAAATATTATTGCTGGGATTCAACTTTTCTTTTTGAGGTTATAAATCATATTTTGTGGCAGGACTCAATGTAACGCACCTAAAACATTGTGCTGATGGATGGATTGAATAGTACGAGGGTCGTGGAGGTATTAAAAGTTAAAAGTATTTAAAAAAAACTTATCAAAAAGTTGTGACTTTGACCCCTCATATCTCCGTAACTAGAGGGTTCCCAGGTATGGTGTAGAACAAAAAAAATATCGCAATAACAGGGAGAACAAGTGCCTTTCGGCTTCGTGAAGAGGTGTTTTACACCCATATGTGTGTTTATGTCACACACACACACACACACACACACGACTGTTTAACTAGCATAATTGGAAGTTGATATTTATTAGACGCTTAATTATGGCAGGAAATAATATATGCTCATAAATATAAATTATTAAGAGGTACCACTGCTTGATGAGATTCAGAGGTCTATATTAGTTGCTTGACCTGTATCGACTCTCTTTTTAAAGAGCCAGAGCCCCAACAATTAGTTCCAACTTATCCCCTCTTTCGGCGACCAGTCTACTATTTAGACTCTATGTATAAAGATAACACATAACTTACTTGTATCGATTCAATTGTACCCGAATTAGAATAGCTTTGATACACGGATAATCTGGCTGATTGAAATTAATGAGCACATTAAGCCGAGTCACAG
Source organism: Xestia c-nigrum (assembly GCA_916618015.1). Classification (NCBI taxonomy): domain Eukaryota; kingdom Metazoa; phylum Arthropoda; class Insecta; order Lepidoptera; family Noctuidae; genus Xestia; species Xestia c-nigrum. Next base: position 862,874 of record OU745245.1, on the reverse strand, counting down.
TACGCGGGTAAGCCACAAATCCGTCTAAGTGGTATCATTGAGTAACGTGAGCTTGTTTATTAATCAATTCAACTAAAACTTGGTTCCGAAAGCTTTGATACACAAGGGCATTACGGTAAATGTGAATTCCAACAACTGATCGCGATCAGCACATCTAAGAACTGTCAATGTCTGTAAAATTTTGACTAGCATTTGACGATTTGGGTTTCTTAATCTTAGCTTTTAATAGAATCGTGGTCAATGGAAATAAGAAGATTTTTAGACCCGCAGATAGTTTAATTGTGGACCTCAGCAACGGCACATTAACCATTTTACCCAGATCTATAGAAAAAGTATAAGTCCAACTTACCCATGGCAAACAGGATGATGAGGGCTGACACGACCCAGGAGCACATCGTGACGTCACTACCGGCTCTGGTTACATTGTCAACTAGGCCGCTTCTTTCACATTGGGAGGTCGAGTTCTGGAACAAACAGATTAATGTTATCATCACTTACCTAAACTAGAAGGCTTAAAGGCTTAACCTTAAACTATCACCGTCGAGCTTTAAAACACATACAGGGTGGACCCATCATCAAACTAAGTAACTTTACGCAAACATTATTGCTGGGAAACGACTTTTTGGGGTGAAAAATCACGTCTTACAGTAGAACTCAATGTAACGCACTCAAAACATTCTGCTAATGCATGGATTGAATTGACCCCCGTACTATTCAATCCATACATTAGCACATTAGTATTTAAATCAAATCAAATAATTATTTATTGCGAACAACAAGGTCCAGATGGGTTAGTAAAAAAGTACTTAAGAACTATGTTTTGAACTGATCTTTTGTTATGAACTAAACATTCATTAAATATTCAAATCATACTTAAAATAATAATACTTAATAAAAAAATCCATCATTTCATGTTGTTCGTTTTAGTCAGTACTTTAATGTGATGAGCCAGCTAAAAAAATACTGGTGAAAAAGTTGAAACTTTTACCACCAACCGTAACTAGAAGATTCCTAGGTATGATCTCTCCTCTGATCAAGTGCCTTTTGGTTTAGTTAAGTGTCCTGTTTACACCCTTTATTGGAGTGCGAACATTGTTTTAGCAGCTTAACATAGATACAAAGAATCCTTTACTTAGTTGTACACCATAATCGAAGTACCTAATAAGAGTGACATGGCGTGTAAGGTTTTCGTGGAGTTTTAAGTGTCGCTGTCTGGCACGGAATTTCTTAAAAGATACTCATAACTGCACCATTTTTGTGGAGTCGTGAAACAAGGCTTTAAAGTTGTAAAAGGTAGTCAACCAATTTTCTACGTTATTTAAATGATGATAAATAAAAACACAGCAATTATATCACCAGTGAACATTCATCTCTAGAAGAGTGAAACATCCACAAAGACAAACTTGAGCGGATTTAACAAAAAAGTAACTCCAAGTCTTAAGAAAACTTCACAAGTTTTGCAAACACTTTTTCTGTTCCGTTGGCACTTGTAAAGTTTTTATGAAACAAGAATTCTATAGATAACTTAATAGAAATATAATTCTTGTTTTTATTAGATTTTTAGCAGTATCTACTTAATTTTCATTCGATTTTTAGAATGTAACGCGATTGGACGTAGCATCATACTTGTTAATTACTGTACAAAAAGATTAATTCAACACGGAAAGCTTAATAATACACAATTAATTAAAATACTGTAATCCATGTTAATAATAAATTGTTTAAACCCCTTGTAATCATGTCAAAGCAATATTTGTGATGTTTTACAAAATTGTATTAAATGAGCTTACTTCTGGCCGCGACTTCGCGTGCGTGAAACAGATTTACATCAGCTTATGGGGATTAAGTCCCCATGCTCATTAGGGGCATTAGGGGAAGTGAAATTGGGGGAATATCCATTAAGTTCTGTAACAAGGTTTTTGATTCCCATGTGTTGCTTCACAATATAGGACGTAGTAACATTTGGTGTCACTTCCATTTCCTGACACGACAAGACCGTTCATTCTGACTGAGTAATGAGGCTGCTTGCGCAAAACATTCCGGCATTCTGTTTTAATTCAAAACATTCCAGTTTCATTGATTTACGAAGGTTATATTCAAAGGAAACAATACAAGCTAGGTAATTAATCTTCGTCTAAAAACTTTACTTCAATCGGAAGCAGCACCACATCATCTGCACCTACTAAAAAGTTTTAGTTTTTGGCGTTTCAATCAAAACGAACGGTTTCCTAACTAAGAGTAGGTATAAGTACTTCTTTTCCTTCACCGCCATAACACACGTCTAGTGCTGACAAGTTGATTCTGAACATTGACCTCGTGATAACCGCTAACTTTCTCAAGAAGTTTTACTCAACGCCAAGTACTAGTAGTTAGGTACCTACTGCACTAACTTTCTCAACTCCAAAGCTTATAATTACAAGTCATAAGACATTTTTACGTGGTGGGTCATAAATCTGGGAGACAAGTTGGTAAAGTGAAGTGTGGCGGTGATAAATGAGTGCACGCCACCCGCCCCGCGCGCCGCACCCCGCCCCCGCGTCTGGGGGCTTCTCTTAATTCTACTTCTCGCTATTATACGAGTTGCTGATTAGGCAACCGCCTAAGTGCATAGGGAGGTTATTGTGATAGGTATCATTATTTATCGGGCACCATTGGCATCGCTAGGTGTAACTAGATTTTAATTACATCATGATAGGACAATATTTTTGTAACGTTATTTTATTATTTTGTTTTGATTTACCGAAGAAGCAATAAAGTAAAACGTTAAAGACTTGTTCGACCTAATCTATTTATAACTTCTGTACTAACTAATATTATAAACAGGAAAGATTTATTTTTGTATGTTTTGTTTTCGTCGTTTGTTACAATTTAACTCTAAAATGACTGCACCGATTTAAAAAAATCTTGAAGCTACGTCAAAGCCACGTCTTTACATAGGCTATATATATTTGATCACCGTACTACCACGGGAACGGGGACTACGCCGGTGGCACCGCGTGACGTCCGCTAATCCATACTAATATTGTAAAGCAAAAGAGTTTGTTTGTCTGGTTGGTTGAACGCGCTAATCTCAGGCCTACCGGCTGGAATTGAAAAAATATTTTTGTGTTCGATAGATCATTTATCGAGGAAGGCTATAGGCTTATAACATCACGCTATGACCAATAGGAGCAGAGCAAAAATAAGAAATTTTGCAAGCGGGATAAAAGCTTCCGTTGGGCAGGCGATGCGTTGCGATATCAAAACTTCACGCGAACGAAGTCGCTGGCAGAAGCTAGTACTGTAATAAAGACCATTCAAGAACTCAGAACGTTTTCAAAGTAGCGGCAAATTTCTGCCCGAATATCGAATACTTTCACTTCTACATACCCTTGTATACCACCGATAGATACCACGAACCGCGCAAACCGTATACATTATGAGAAAATTCATCAGAAAATATAAAAGTAAAATTAATAATGTACAGTTGTTGTAAAAGTTCGCGCCAAGTCTTAAGTAACCACGAAGTACGAAGACGTTGACCCTGCAAGGAGTGGCGAAATTTAATAAAATAATTTATAGTTTAGCACACAATGCATCGCTAAATTGTTTTAATTTAAGTTTTCTTCAAGTTTTCAAACGTAATAAATCTCTGTAGATGAACTTTTTTGGTAGAAAACAGTTCACGTGGGCAGCACAAACACGGTTTTAGGCTTTCACGGTTTAAAACTAAACTTATATAGTCACTTACGGGATATCTTCCGTGATTATTTTTAATGTTGAGCACCCGATATTTCGACGCTGTTGCAAGCGCCATGATCGCGGGTTGACTGGAGTATGCGGGTGGATGGATAATAAATTGTTACGAGCAGACAAATCTGTCTACCCTCTTTCTTTGTCTTTTGCTACGCGCACTATTGGAACTCGAAACTAAGTCACGACAAAACGCACTCACAGTATCACCAAGTTTTGTGGAGTTTTTTGTATGATGCCGGCTGCTACTTTTGAGCATACTCAAAACTGGATTCCACGTACTCGACAATTTGATTTTTTTTTTATTATCCATCCACCCGCATACTCCAGTCAACCCGCGATCATGGCGCTTGCAACAGCGTCGAAATATCGGGTGCTCAACATTAAAAATAATCACGGAAGATATCCCGTAAGTGACAATATAAGTTTAGCACAAACACGATTTAACTTTGCTTACAATCGCATGGTATATATCGAATATTATGGTGAAGGTTGCGGGAATCCGTTGGATGCGAGTCGCAAGGGACCGGTCAATGTGGCGACACTTGGGGGAGGCCTATGTCGAGCAGTGGGCGTCTTTCGGCTGAGATGATGATTAGATTCGAAGCATAGTGAGCTTTTAAGCCCACTTCTGGGGCCCATGCCTCCTCTCTGTGAGAGGAAGTGAACTCTTATCAACAAACGCGCCAGTAGCGGGTTTGGGACATGTCATTGAATGTTTGATTCTAGAACATCCTGTTGTCAGAGTCATATACTCATAATATTTCCTTTCCAAAAAAATTGCTATTTTTTAATATTTAAACTAAAAATGTATTTATTAGGTTTGCCTGTTATGAATCCTGCAACTTGTATTATGGCTTCACCAGCAGGTGTAGTTTTTTACTCATTAATTTTACTAAGTTGTGTACGTTCTAAGGAAATAAACAATTCGCATAAACAAGGAAAATGTACTTTTATATCTGATGGACGAAGAAAAATAAAGAAAAATAAACTTAGTTTCACGTCCGTCCGAGTTATTTCATAGAAACCTTAGATGTTATGATAAAACTTTCACTGAAATAGGATAACTTAGTTTCATATGACGAAGTAAAAAAACTTGGCTTCAACTTATTTGTTGTTCCAATATTCTTGTCAGCCAGTAAACGTCGAGACATACATGAAAACTTAACATTGAATTCATAAATCTTTGAATGTTTAAAAAATATTTAGGTTACAATAATAGGTTGATTTCCAGACTACATTATAAAAACGTAAGATACCTTTCCTACAGAACGAAGTAACACCTAATTTTTTTAGCTTGACTGATGCACTGGAAGCACTAGCAAATACCCCACTTTGAATGCAAACAAACGAACGATAAATTTTAAAACTTTTCCAAATGCAGTCAAAATTTAAATCCGGGCTCTCTATTCTCGATTACGTCACCGCTTCGATGCCATTAGAAAGTTCCAGAATATTCCAAAGATGATGGTTTTAATTTCAGTACTTGGTTGTAATGACTGGTCGAAGGTTAAACCTATAAATCGTTGATAAGATCCGTTTGATGAACTTAGGGAGAAGGGCGTTTTATTATAGCTTTTTGTTTTTATGACAGCGCTCTTAGAAGTACGAACGAAGTCGATTTGAGACTAGAGGAAATTAGTTTATTACAGTTTTTGTCAGCGCTGACTTCTTTCTTTTTTGAGCCGCCTTACATTAAGGCACGCTACGATAGTGGCGATAACTCCCCTCTTTGAGAAACGCCACGGCATCCTCACCTTCCGCCTGACGCAGGTCCTCACCGGACACGGATGTTTCGGGAGGTACCTGCACCGAATCGTGCGGGAGGAAAAGCCTGGGTGTTTCCACTGCGAGGATCGACCGGAGGACACGGTGGAGCACACGGTTCGGATCCATGATCGAATCCATGATCCGGAGCGAGACTACCTCTTAAAAAATCAGCAGGTGAAGATAAAATATCTAATCGGATGATAATAGAAGCGTGTAAAACAGCGGGCGACGCCATTCTATCTGTTTTCAACCGATGTATTGCGGAAGGCGTTTTTCCTCGCGTATGGCGACGTGGCTTTATACGAATAATTCCAAAAAGTGGTGATAAGCCACCGGACGACCCTAAGTCGTACAGGCCCTTAACCCTACTACCAAATTTGGGAAAACTCCTGGAGCGCCTTATCGTTCCTCGTTTGCTACCGGACGGACCAAAGTTTCATAACAACCAATTCGGATTCACTGTGGTACTGTTGACGCGGCACTTTCTGTTAGAAAAATTGTTAATAACTCTGAACACAAGTACGTGGTTGGAATCTTTTTAGATATTTCCGGGGCTTTTGATAACGCTTGGTGGCCGATGCTACTACTTAAAATGAAAAATCGTGGCTGCTACAAAAACATATATAATCTTGTTCATTCATTCTTTTTAAATGGTACCGCGCAACTAAAACTCGGACATCATTCTATGTCAAAGTCCCTTACCATGGGATGTCCTCAGGGCTCGGTAATCTCTCCGTATGTATGGAATATAGGTTTTGATGATTTCCTCGCGATACCACTTCCACCGGGCTGTTCATTAACCGGTTACGCGGACGACGGCCTGCTGCTCATTCAGTCAAGTACCCGGGCTGGACTCGAGAATTTAGCTGACACTTGCCTACGATTAATATCTCAGTGGGGCGATCGAAACCGCCTGACCTTTGCACCGCATAAAACTTTTCAACTAATTTTAAAAGGTGAACTCAAATCGTGGCCGAGTATTAAATTTAATAACGTTCCCGTGAAAAGAAAGCAGTCCGTGTGCTACCTTGGACTGGTCTTAGAGAGGAATTTTTCATTCGTAGATCACATAAAAAATGTCGGTGAAAAAGCTAAAAAGAACTTTTATGCCTTAACGAGGATATCCAAATCTACGTGGGGATTGTCATTTTTAACTTTAAAGACCATCTACGTGGCTACTTACTTGGGTTGTATGTGCTACGGGGCACCTGTTTGGGCCGATAGGGCCACCATAGGAGCGGTGCGACGTAAATTGCTTCAAAGCCAGCGTTTGGCGTTGATTTTCTTATGCAAAGCGTATAGGACGGTTAGTACCGAAGCTCTTCCGGTGCTTGCGGGTGTACTTCCAGTAGATCTTGAGGTGCAGCGGCGGGCTGCAATGTACTATAACGCGCGTGAGACCACGGACGCAGACTTTTTAACCATACGTGATCGTGCTAAGATTTCTAGATTATTCAAACCACAGACCGACGTCTGGGAGGAACTTTTATCTGAATGGCAATGTAGGTGGGACAATTCCATCAAGGGCAGACACCTCCACCAGTTCTTTCCATCCGTTCGTGAGCGGCTGGACAGGACATGGCTGGAGGTTGATCACTGTGTTGCCCAATTTCTCACGGGCCATGGCAACTTTAAGAGTAAATTATTTTCCTTCAAGCTTGTTGACTCGCCTTTTTGTCAATGTTCAACATCTGACTGCGAATATGAACAATCTGCTCATCACATTTTGTGGGAGTGTAGTCTTTGGCAAAATGAACGCAATATTATGTTGGATAATGTACAGGTTACATCCGGAGTTATTTACTATATGGACCTTGTAGAAACTAGAGCAAATTTCCGTGCGTTCAAGCGTTTTTGCCATACCTATTATTGGAACCAAATATAACAGCTCTTTACTTAGGACCCATTAACGTTAATATTTATCCGTGGTGTTAGGCAACTGGGCCTATCCCAGTTGTAAACGTCCCTTTGTGCCTATTGGCCTTGTTTCGTTCTGTCTCCTGCTGATATGGAGGGAAGTGGAAATTACAGTTCTTTCCTACTCCTCCGCTATACTTTCTGATTAATTTCGTTGCGGGATCCAAGACAGTTAAATTCATTCTCTGGGACTTCGTCGAGCTTCATTGTCTCGGCGCTTTTCTGGTGGTCGCCACTGTTGATTCTGGCTTTCAGGAGTTACAGTGGTTTGGGAATGTGTGGCGGGCTTGTCCCAATTAAAAAAAAAAAAAAAAAAAAAAAAACCGGAGCGAGACGGAATGGGAAGCCGTCACCTCTTTCTGTGATGCAGTCATGCTAGGGAAGGAGGTGGCAGAACGCGAGAGGGAAAGCACCTCTCGCCCCAGCCGCCGCGGGAGACGCACCGGACGGCAAAGGTCACGTGGTGGCCCGCAGCCAACGTAGGTCTGGCCTGTGGACGGTCACCTATGGGCTAGCTCTCCGTCCGTCCGTCTTATGACGAGAGGCCATGTAGACGCGTTTTTGTTCCACGCGCGCCTCAAAGAAATGTCAGCACACTAAAGAGGCCCGCAGGGGCCGAAGGCTGCAGGCCTGTTTGAAAGAGTATCGCGGCCCCGGAACATAAAGACCGAGGAAGGAACATGAATGGGTCTTCGTCAGTAAACCCCTCCCCTCCCGCTCAGCCCAGAGTGGGAGAAGTTATTTGATAATTTCCCATCCGTAAAAAATGGCCCCTTACATTTGAATTAACATTCATTATTAGTTTTTGAGTGTAATTTCTTATGTCTGGATAGAAATGTTTCAACAATTCAGTTTTATACCCATAACTGATAAAAACATATTCACAAGTACAAGCTATTCGCTGGGAGAAAATTCCGCTGCCGCGGCAAGTCACCACTCAGCGGACAGACCTCCGGCGTGCTGATCTCATGGTGACATGGAAAGAACCACTATCGTGAACCAGTGTAAGGCACGTCACAATAGTAGCGAAGCAGCCATGCTAGCGAAGGAGGTGGCGGAACGCGAGAGGGAGAGAACCTCTCGTCTCAGCCACCGCGGGGGACGTATCGGGCGAGCACCGTAGGCGCGAGCCTATGGACAGTGAGCTATGGGCTAGCTCGCCGTCCGTCCGTCATCATAAGGAGGAACCTTTCCTTATGCTGTCATCTCTTTGAGGCGCGCGTGAAACACGAACGCGCCGCAAAAGCCGATGTTTCTCGGGGCTTCGGGACTGTTTGAAAGAGATACCACGGCCCTGGTACACAATGGGCTAAGATGGAAGACGAAAACCCTTCCAACATGGATTTAGTAATAGTCTGACACTCCCTACTGTTCCGCTCAGAGTGGGAGGAGTCATTTGATGATTTGTCCAACATTTCCAAAACATACCTCCTAAATTATCTTAAACTTCTAACCAAATGGTATTAAAAGCTGTCAAACAGGAAACAAGATTACGAACCAACTAGAAATTACCAAACCGACGTGCGTAAATCCGACTAAAGAAGGACCACAAGCCAAGTTTGTCACCACAACTCCTCAGTAATCAATTTATAGCCAGTGTGCCAAGGCTTGAGTTGAGTTAACCCGTCGATTAATTTCGTTATTTATCTATCTACGAGTATAGGTAGCTTAATCAATAATGAAATAATTAAAATTAAGATCGGCTCAGCTGCTGACAAGATTATCGGGAGCTGGATCTCTTAATTTGTATTTCTATTTCATCTGCCTAGCTTTTTCGTAACTATGATGGGGTCTCTAATCACTTGACTAAAGTAGGTATATCAGATTGTACCTGACGTCACGTCGACGACCTTCGACCTGCCATAACTCCCAAAATATTTTTCACAAACAGCGACAACTTGTGTTATATAACATCCATGTAACATCAATGCACGAGTAGCAATTTTTTCTCCAGAAAAGTCATTCCACCTTAGTTGAAAATAGGCAAGGCTTTTGTCTTACAAGGTAGAGTTTATAAGAATTACCTGCATTTTTTCTAGGTATATTTTTAAGTCTAATGAAGAACCATCCGAATTTTATAAAATGCAATTTTCCCACTCCTTGTAGAACATTATATTCTATTCTGACGTTCACTAGCATTTTATGAAACGGAGAGAAATTATAGTAAATCTATTGAAATATGATATTATTATAATCGCTAGTTATCGTCAAATTTCTCCAATAGTGCCTTCGTTATGTTATTCAATAAGTCCGAGTACTAAGCTGACCTAATGGAGACGATTGAATGCAGTAAATCCAAAGTAGAAATAAAATATATTAACAGTTAAAGGCTTCTATCAGAGCCCATTAAAGACAAAGGCACACACATACGTAACAAGAAACTCAGTCATATGGAAACACACCAATTGGCTCACTCTAATGCACCCTCACGTGAAGTGTGAATTCAAACTTCAATGGTCGCTTCACACGCATACATACAGACAGAACAAACGCACACAAACCACCGCAGACAGTCTGAAAGACTTTTTTCCTTTTCCACTCCAATCTGCTTTTGCAATGTCTCTTATTTGTCTAGGCTCTAAATACAAATATATCACTGTATCGTCACCACAATCTTAACACGTCCTAATAAAGGTCAAATTACCTTGATCTGGTAGCAGATTGAAGACTATAGATATCCAAGTCACTCGTGAGCCTGAGGGATCAATTATGCATGCCATGACAAGAGATGGGGGTTTAAATAATAAAGGGGATCTATTCAAAGTGACGGCAAATTTGATGCGACTAATTATTTAAGGCTGGGATTCGGGATCAGTTTTAGTACTTACTGTTTACCAATAATTGTGAGACCGGGACCCAGCCTGACGTAGGTCTAAGAAACAGGTAATAATTGTGATAATCAGAATTACGTTAGTGTTTAAATTTTCATCTATGTTTTACTTGTTTTTACAAATTCCATAAATATTTAAAGCTTTGACTACTATACCTCTCTATTATTCTAATAACTGTCGTGTAATTGTATATTGGGTAACAACTTCTATTTATTTCACAACAAAAACAACAAAACCTAAAAGGTCGATAGCCTCACCATCATTAAAATAACTTGTTAAGACTCCACAGCGAAGCAAGGGAAATTGCTTCGACCATCCCATGGGGACGATCCATTCAATGGGGTAAAAAGTGGCGTATTTTTCCCTTTTCCGACGCGTTTCTATGGTGGAAAACTTCCCTTGTACTGCCTCGAGACTGAATGAAAACGGACTGGCCGGCTCACATTCATGGCAAGAGTAATGGCTCAAGTTGCCCATTGTACTTCTGGATGAAATCGCAAACTTTAATTTTGTTTGTCGGCGTTTGACCCTCCGATATATTATTAAACTGTCAGCTTTGGAATGGTGAAAGTTTTAGTAACCGACCGCTTACAATTTGAAAAGGTAAACATTTGCATGTTTTCTCTACCTGTAAGTTAAAGAAACTGTTTGAATATTTCATTTCTTAAAATTTCGCAATGTAGGTAGGTATTTTACTGCATATTTTTTTTCGAATAAATTGGTAGAAATACAGAATATAATTACTTATTTATTTAGGATCACCAACAAAGAATGTACACAAAACACGAAAAAAAGAATCGACGACAAAAGTAGCACGTAGGTGTACTCCTTCACTTACAGGAGACCACAGAATGCATAATAAAAAAGTATAACCAAGCAAACTAAATTATAGTAGCAATTATAAAATAAAATTAAAATCAACACATATTTAGTAATCAAATTGGAAAAATAAATTAAATTAGATTAGATAGTGAATGAAAATCATAACCCATTTGGTAATTAAATTAAAATAATCTTACTATTGTAACTAATATTATTAATAATTGTGATTTAGTAATACTTAATTACGTTGTATACAGAATAGATTTTACTTCGTGGTGGACCATTTTTTTCATTACAAAACATTTCTTCCTATTAAAAACAAACAAAAGACTACCATGAACATATCACATTACATAGTACTAACACAGCTAGGTGTAGCACACACACATGATAGCCGACCAAGTAATAAGCCCCTACACATAAACACCAAGTTGTATTAGATATTAGTCGAGAAGGTCACATATGCCTAGACGTCGCCGCAAAATTATTAATATGTCATGTCCCTTGACAAAAAGGTATTACGTGCGTTAAAGATATTGATCTCGTCTTAGAGAAACATGTTGTAATCAGGCGTGTTTGTCTTTCATAACATATTTTCTTGCTTAGTTGGTATAAAAATATGACTTAGTGTTCTAAACGAACAAGTAGGATTTTCAAAGCGCCATATCGTCATTGTTTAACATTACTATCTAATACGTTTTGCATAGTGACATCAATGAATCCGACACGGTCAATTTATTTTAACTTCAATAGTTGTGTGTAATTTCTATTGACTTCAATCACGATACTAAGGAGTAATGTAATTGTTAATAATATATTTTATAACCTACTATGGCAACTATCAACCGTGTGAAAATATTCAAATATATTTACACGATCCCAATCTTTATCACTTTAAACGACCTTCATTCAACAAAAAATAAAATTATGAACATTCTTTCCATTCTCTTGAGTCTCTAAAGGGCTTTAAAGCGAAACACTAGGAAAGTATTTTCAAACAAAATACATATTTTATTACAAAGTTGCCAAAATCTACGCTCGGCTCATGACGAATTCCCTAATTACTCATTTGAACTCGTAGACGCGCTACGGCGTAGCATTGCTACGAGTGTCGTAGAACTTCTCGTCGTCGTCGCCTCTCGGTTGAAATTTTATATAGAGGATTAAACTTAATGATGATTAATCATTACACTTCATTTTTTATTAGTCGTTTATTCTTTGTATAATCTAAATGGAAACTTGTATAAACTAAAACAAACAATGTGATGATGTTATCTTCTCGTCAACAGATTTTAAATGTGCTAAGAATGCACAATATTTAAAACTTCTTGTATTCGTACAAGCAAAGAGACAATAATACAAAATGAAACCGCCATTACCAACGAACTAGTTCGTTGACCTGGATATCGTCGGTTCGCTTCCGAGTCGCATCACGTTGGATTCATGAGGTCCATCAGTAACAGTGTCAGATCTGTGATTGTAACTGAATGACCGAGCTGAATAAATGAACCAAACTAGAATTTCTATATAGCTACTGAATTGGCCGGTGAACTAACTAAGCAGCGAGCCATGACATTGTCATTCTTTATAAAGCCATGATTTCTGTTCATACTTAATTACTTCTTATTACTATTACAAATGCAATAGTTTTTTTGTATGTATGTTCCTCTTTTACGCAAAAGCGGCTGAACCGATTTGTGTAAGTTTTGTCACACTCTTACTTTATAACCTGGGCCCTGTTCAATAAACGTTACAAATTGTGAATTGTAATTGTGTTTTACAAGTTTTAAATCTACAAGTTTCTGTTTATAAAAAAATACATTTCACAAATTTATCATGGTGGAAAACTAACAAAATTGTTAAATTTTATCTACAACTTTACATATTTCAGTTTAATAAATATTTTCTCTTTAAAGGTGACAATTATTGTAAGGTTTATTAAATATTTGTCATAAAACTTTACAAATATGTCACTTATTCACAAAATGGTTGGATTGTCATTCGACACAAGCCTTGCTTAGTGTGGCACTGGATGTCGCTGTGTGTTAATGTCCAGCGATATTTATTTATTGTAACGTTTATTATACAAGGCCCTGGATTAACGCAAGCGTAACCGTGGGCATACGTTTATCATTTATCACAATCGGTTGTCAAAAGTTTCTTAAATAAAACCTCTTGTAAATGGAAACTCAAGCTTTTGTAAACTGAATCTGAGCACTAGACTGACAGGCGTGTAGGTAAGTCTGGTGTTTGCTGACGGTCCCAAATTCGTCAGTGCAGGTTAACTGCTTCTTTATTGAGAAATTCTTAATTCCCATACTAACAAGTGACATACGTAATACAAAGGTCGTAAAACACCTCAAAACAAAGCCGAAACGTTTACTTGTTCTCCCCGTCATTGCAATATTTTTTTTGTTCTACACCATACCTGGGAACCATCAAGTTACGGAGATATTAGTACAAAGTCCCAACTCTTTGAAATTTTTTTCATATACAAATTTTTATTGTGCATGTGATGCGGAGGAACGAGGAAAATGTCGTGAAAAAAGTTTTGAGTATGAATGTGGATGGGTATTTGAGTAGAGGAAGACCAAAGAAACGATAGATGGACTGTGTTAAGAAGGAAGATGTCAGCAAAAGGAGAGGGGCCCGCAAGGGCCGAAGCCTGCCGGGGTTGCGGGCCTGTTCGAAAGAGATACCGCGGCCCCGGAACGTAAAAGGCGAGGAAGGAACATGGATGGTTTTTAGTCAGTAAGAGTCTGACACTCCCTCCCGCTCCGCCCAGAGTGGGGGGGGTCATTTGATGATTTCCAATCCTTAAAAAAAAAAAAAAAAAAGGATATGGTAAGAAAAGAAGTGTCTGATGAAATGACGAAAAATAGAGGAGTATGGAAGAAGAAGACATGCTGCTCCGACCCCAAATAAATTGGGATAAGGGCAAGAGAATGATGAAAATGATGATGACAAGTTTTTATTGTAAGATTTTTACTTTAAACACCTCCAGAACCCCCGTACTATTTCATCTATCAGCACAATGTTTTAAGTGCGTTACATTGAGTTCTACCACAAAACATGATTTTTCATAAAAAAAAAAGTCGTTTCCCAGCAATATTTTTTGCGTAAAGTTACTTTGTACGATGCACAGAATGCTTGGTTGACGGCTTCGTGATGAGGTTGTTTACACCCTGTATATATTGGTGCCAACCAGAAAAAACAATAGCCTATTTTAAGTCGCTAATCGGTGTAATAATTTGAAATAAAACCCATTCCAAGAAATAGTCTCACAATTACATAATCGTGTTTAAATCCATTGTTAATTAAGACCTACTTCAGCACTAAAAGCTTATAACTCGTATTTTGGTCGTGACATGCCAATTGTCTGTTGGGCCCGTCCGTTGACCTGATTACCAGGACTTATCTGCAGTCGCAGCACGTAACGTGTTCACGATAGTTCTCTCGCTACGACTCGTTGACGGCCCGACTGATGTGACTGACGTCAAGGCTTGGGAATGAAAGATAAGGAGCACTCGATGTCTAGGTTTTTTTTAAAAACATCATGGCTGTAATCCTCGGACAGTTCCACATTTTGACAGTTATGTTCAAGTCCCGCTTAAAAGAGTTCGACCATATTACCATCAACCGGTAATTGTAGAGTCTGTGCTGCTACTAAGACATTCCTTGTGGAAAACTCAATAATACTTTATCTGACCAGGGAAACGAACATAGTATAAGCTCATGCTCTAAACATTTACTGTAGTTTCCGGCCATTGGCAGATAAAACGTTGATAAAATGGCCTATGTAGACCGAACAAACTAGTCCAATATGTGCCTGCCATTATATCACAACTAAATTCCGAGAACGGCGCCAAAAATAGATGGCACGGAGACACGAAAACACTTAAAATTGGTTTCTTGGAACAGTATCAGCCCTTTGTTATAGTTCAAGGAGCCTTTATATTAAGAAACATTGCCGAATCTTCCTTTAAGCTGAACAAATACAATTATAGCATTGAACAATTCTCAATCCATTAGCAAACAAACGTTGATTTATTAATTAAACTGTTTGGTATTCTGATAACCCTGTAATATCAAATGATATTAGCGATACCGGCGGATACGAATATTACGCGTAAGCCTCTCCACCGCCCCATTATATATCCATTTCAGTTCGGGCACTATCGCAGCCGTGGGAGGGTTCACATCTGCTGTTTTTCTTACCCCAACACATTATTCAAATTACGTAAGTATAAGTAAAATTACATGTAACACTTAGCCCGTATAAATATTATGTTAACAAAGTAAGAATAAAGTCGAAAGTTATTCCAAACTCGTATTAAGTGCGAAAGAAAACACGAAAGCCGGAATATAGAAACGGAAACAATAGTTAGAGGTTCCGCTGTAAATATGAACGATAATATTTGTTGTTACATTTGTACAAACATTTTATATCTACAGGAATGTTTTGATTGCTCGAGAGATTGTTGTTTTAAGATGTGAGCAGATTCCCAAGTAGCCGGAGTGCGCCAATAAAGTGAACCATTAGAGCGCGGCTATGAATAGCTGGCTAGCTATCATAATGCAGTCTCGGGAGACTCGTAAATCAACTAACCAAGACCGAGCATTTATTTGGCTGAACATTGTTATAACGTGACTAATCCTTTTGAAAGTGGTTTTGAACTTAGATTTCAAAACTTCAAGGAGGTAAACCTGAGACAGTGGCGTTAGTAGTGCCCATAGTAGCATTTTAAGACATTACAGAAGGGAGAAAACTAACAATAAAGTATTCTGTTCTAAATCAATTTAATTCACTCAATAAATAATTAAATATTCCTAAATGCCTATTTTATTACATTAATTACTTAAAATCTACAATTTAATATCATCTGCGAAGCCTTTTCTCACAATGTCTAGGTCGGCTTTCAGTCAGCCAGTCTTGCATGGAGCAACTGTCTACCTGACCTCCACAACCCAGTTAGTACTGGCTAATACGATACCCCTTGGTAAGACTGGTTCTCAGAATTTCCTCCTATTAACTACCTGTAAGGAAGGGAGGCCTTTGCCCTGCAGTGGGACAATGTAGGCTTATAATAAATAATAACTACATGTAACGACTGTCAAACATTTGCAGTTACAGCTGGGTCCAACAGCTACACGTGCTTTTCGGAGGCATGCCAAAAACTCACACGCACGAAGTCGCGGGCAATACCCCACGTTCGCCCACATTTTTCCGAACATAATCCCATCAACAAAGTACAATTCCAGACTCCGTGTCAGGTATTGAGTAGTTCGTGTTGTTTAACCCAGGACCCCATGCTCAAGTCGCGCTTGCGGCCACTCGATCAACGAGGCAGTCTCACACACACATCAAAATTTTCACATGAATGAAGTCACGGGTACCAGCTAGTTATTCATATGGCATGCAATGAGGTCCTGGGTTCGATTCCCTAGCGCGTGTCATTGATTTTTTGGTAAGGAATTTCTCAGTAGCAATCACGGAGTTTGGATTAGTATCCAGTTGATGGTACTAGGGTCAACCCCTATTGCATGGAACTTAAACGTAACTCGCGAGATGCGGGTGTACTAAGTTACACTACTACCTAACCCATCGCGGTTAACAAGCGTCATGTTATATCTTTAAATATGCAGTACTCGTCCTTGCTTAGAAATACTGCATGTAATAATACTTTCTTAGGGACCAGTGAAAACAAATAAAAACAAAAAACGTTACCTACTTATTGTACCGTAATAAAACTCCGGCCGAAGAAATGTTTTGTAATGGTGTGAAAGCATGGCTAGCTCGCCATTCTGGCCTGATAACAATCTATGGCACTAGCAAGTGCAAGTTATGCGAGTGTGTCATTATACTCTATTGACAAGGGTCGAGGTCGTGTGCGTTTAGTTTTTATGGAAAAAAGGAGGGTTTTTTATTGTGATCACCGTTGTGAAATTATTTTCATTAGTAGTTTATTTGAAAGACAATATCTTCACGGTAAATGTCCAAATATTACTTGCTATTTTATTTCTAGTCAGTGGTACTATGCAGTTGCTAATACAGCTTTACTTACAAAGTTGACATTATTTTAAAAACGCCCGTCAGCTTTGCAGACTTAAGAGAAATAAAGTTGTACTAGCGATTCCAAATGAGTTAAGTGCTGTAGCAATTAGCGTCAAAGCATAACTTAAACCCACGTTAGTACTGCATTAACATGAGAAGCTAAGACTGGATAATTTGCACATTTGCAGTCAAAATAGCTAAATATATATAACCGTGGAAGTCACTTCTTATTTAAAAAGTTAGTTTTATGTAAATGCTATTAAAACATGCTTATTTGAACTATTACTTTGAAACTACTTGTCTAATTTTGACACAATGTAGTCATAATCTCGCTAACACATCTCGTATTTCAACTGTGTTTGTCGGGAACGTGCAATGTTTAGAAAGTTAGTCAAACCCTGTGCTCCGTATAAACAGGGGTTACAAATTACATACCATTAGCCGGCAGCGCTGTTCCTAGTCATTAATGACGCACATATAGCTCTAGATGTGATGCTGTGCGTTTGACACACTTCCCCACTACCCACACCTGGGACACAGGGGGCTTAAGATGAATATCAGTGAATACCTTTGTTTATAAGTATTATAAGTTATGAAAATGTAAAATACTTGAGGCGTTGCGCGTTGCTTAACTTAATCATACAAATAATGCCAAAATAATGGCCTACGTTTGTTACCCAATCATAAACAATTAATGTCAGCTGACAAAATGTACAAAACATTAAAAGTAACCTCACATTTCTAAGTACTATCGACGCCCGAATACATTTCCTCGTACATAAACTCAATATCAAAATTTAATTACGAGTGCACTCATAAAGACTTTAACCCTGCATTCCGCCGGTCACACTTAATTACTACGTACCTATTTTAACGCGATTTTTTCGTGCCTTTCTTTCGCACAAACGGTGGTATCGGTTTGCAGGAGAGGGATGGACACAGTGGATGGTAACAGAGCGCGTTTGCCGAACACCCGCCGGCGGTGGCGGCGCGAGGCTGACTAAATCTGTGTCCCTCTCAAGCCAGGTCAGGTCAGGCGTAGAGCCGCGTCCAGAGGGCGAACATTTCCTGAATAAATTGTGTAAATATTTTAACATGGGCCCGGTGTTTTCAGCGGCAATTTGACGGGACGCGGTTCGTTCTAACAAATTCGTAGCTGTCGGTACGAATTTTATTGTGTCCGATTTATTTGGCCGCATGTGTAAACACGTAGGGCTCAAACGTGTTCGACTAATTTTGTTTGATGTTTCAATTTAGAGGATTAACCGTTTAGATTACATTTATAAAAGATTTGGGATTAAAAAGTAAATAGCGGTCGCAGTCGTCAAATGATTTTATGGTAAAATGGTGTACAATGAATGAATGTACGAGTACCTGTATGTTGGTATGTTCAATGATGATTAAAACATGATAGTTGGTTTTTTATGCCAAGTATTAACTTTGTAATTGTTAGGTAACCAAACAGAAACTCTATTTTAGGATTTTAATGTTTTTTGTTAATTAGAAAATATTTAAACGTTATCAGTTTACAACATTATACTCAATATGGACTGCAACAGCTAAGCTAAGAACAACTACTATATTTATATGACAGGAAAACATTGAGCGACCTGTCACGAATAATCGAAAGTTCTCGGAATCTTGGTATAAGCACTCGGCGTTTGTAAACTGCACATAATCCAAAAGGGGACTCAAGCAAACAATCGTACGAAACTCAATCAGCCGTCCGTATGGATACAGCTTTAGCCAGCATCCCGCGCACACAGTCGCACCAACCAGCACGCACACAGGCGCACCAACCAGCACGCACACAGGCGCACCAACCAGCACGCACACAGGCGCACCAACCAGCACGCACACAACGCCCGCATCCTTCGCAAAATTTGATACATCCCTGTATGTGTGAGTAACAAGTGTCCGTGTATGTATAGGACGTTGCACTGTAGTGGTTTCCCTGAAAATGGCCGCCGTGGAAAGCGCGCATGCGTCCGTAAACCATTCATCAATGCAACTGAAATGTTGAATGTTATTTGAATTTGGACTTTACGGTGTAAACGGTAAAGGGTATGGCTGACTTTGTGCGGGATATGTAGTAAGTCGGTAGTAAACATGGCGGGTTTTTGAAGTTCGGACTTGAGTAAGGTAAAGGACACTTCTTGACGTTGGTGGCGTATAGAGAATTAAAATGAGTGCTCGCAGCGACAAACTTAAAGCGCGGTTAACGATAGAACCGCTGTATACAACATGCTACGCAAGTTCAGATGCTTGCGGCTGCGTAGTTTACGAGAAAATAAGATAATAAGGTTCTTTTTTAAATGTGTAGTAATCTATTTATTTGAAAAAGAAGAAAAATTAAAAGGAATATTGATTTATATCTGACCATATTTCAATTATAATTTTAGGTAAAAATAATGCAAACTTGGCCACCTCTTTCAAAATTAGTGACGAATTCCGCATTTTTCTTCAAATATAAACTCAAACTCAAAACACATGTTTTAATTATGCCATTTACAGGCAATTTTATACTGTCGAGGAGTAAGTCAATTGTTCAGAAGATGCAATTTTTTTTTGGTAAGAACTCGTTGAAAAAGAACGGGGAAAGATGTCTTAGAAATTTTGTACTCCTTGAATTTCTATTTCAGCGCTCACCATTTATAAAAACACAAAATCACTGAATCAATCCCGAAAACGTTTATAATGCTACTGTCACTAAACTAAAATGACACTCCTTCATCAGTGGTATCCATGAAATGTCAATAATATTGCCAAACCCAAAGTGAAAGACGATAAATAAAGTACCTACCCAGCTAGTTCAACCAACAGATTTCAAATCTTATTATTTTTATTCGAAACTCCACTGATTTAATTAGAGAAAATCTAGCACAAACAAATATAAATGGAAGCGGAGCTCATAAAGCGGTCACCAAACGACATCGACTAGGAGCTTACATTGTAAAATTTTACGTTTGATCCCCTTCAACGAGTTGAGAAGAAATTGTTTGACAGGTACTATTAAGAAAACTGTGTTTATACGCGATGGAATCATCGTTAATTTGTGGATTCTATAAGTGAAGTGAAATGCCTCGACCCACATTTAACAAAAAAAATACCTGAACAGACTGGGTACCAATGATGGAGGTCCAGTTGTTATGATGCAACACAGAAACGGCCAAGTTCATTGATTTATCATAAGTATGAATAATGTTCTGCCAATTATATAAAACTAGCTTCTGCCAGCGGCTTTGCCCGCGTGAAGTTTGATTATGTTTTAATCCAGGTTATAAACTTCTGTGTGCAAAATTTCATTCAAATCCGTTCAGTAGAATTCGCGTGAAAGCGTAACAAACAAACTTACATTCACATTTATTATATTAGTAGGGATTCCAGGAGGAATTTAATTTAAACAAATTAACAGGAGGACAGGCACATTTGTTGATATGCCTTGATACTTGAACCTATCAAGTATCAAGGCATATCAACAAATGTGCAACTCGAAACGAAATCACTTCTGATCATAACATCGTAGTAGTTCTCACTATTTGAGATGACCGCTCTCCCGGGCGGTGTGCTCGTCACTCTGTACGTTCAGCGAATTGCACACACGGTCAGCATCTTAATATTCGCGTCGAGTGCTGCACTCCTGATACGTGCAAATTGACCCATCGAATGGAAGATGACATTGAATAGGGTGTTCAGCTGCCCTTTACTATGTAACCGTAATGACATGTATACTCAAAGTGTACATTTAAATTATTTATATAAAGTAGCTTGAATGTGCACAGTTTAAAGACTGCTCTTCTTTTGTTAATGACTCGTATTTAGATCGACCCGTACATAGGATCTCGGATAACTCCTCATTTGTCTCATTTAAGTCTTGGAGGGTTCAGATCGTCGTGCACAATGAGTAGGACTGAAAATGAACCAAATCTTGTGACTTAGAATATTCTCTTATTTAATGAATTCTACGTACTGAGTTAGCGTAAAACCTGGTTTACATGACGCGATTTAGGGGGTAGAAAGGCGATGATGCCGAATAGCCATAATAAGGTATATTTCTTGTACAGACTTCATTTACATCGATTATATGTAGTTTGGTCTGCACTTTTTAGCTTCAACGACTAGTGCTTTTGAAATAATTATTGAGTAGATACAAGGTTATGTACTAAAAAGTAGGAACCAGAAACTATAAATTTCTGGCCAAACTGGGGCGAAATCCGCGCGCTGGCTTGACAAAAGTTGAAGATGGAGGTGTTAAAACTGTCATGAATCGATGCGTGTTATATCGTTTCTAATCCCACGTGAGATTTACCTAAGTTTTATTCATACCATTAAAACTGGTACCTAATGAATGACCGGCAGTGCAGGTCCCCGTCTATTGTAAAGTGTACACCTACTGCTACTAATCTATCTGTGGTACCATTGAGCTAGCCTGCGGTGGCGTATGGCAGGAGCAATTTATCACGCGGCCGCTGCTCTGCGGTCGACCAATTAGTGCATACACACGAGTACAAGCACAGGGAGGACAGAGGGGAGGATATGGATCGTGCGGATATAACTGATATTATATTACTGATGATTATCTGTTGGATGAATAATTCGAATGCGAAAAACTACTTAATACTTCTTACTGTTAAGCTTCGTTTAAACCGGTACGAACCAATACGGACGGGCCCCGGAGCCCGCCAGAGTATTTGAAGAACACGTACTAAATAAAATATCTGTCAGTGTCCGGTGTCCACAATCTGTCAGTACTCGTTTGACCGCAACTGTAGCCTGCACCTTCCCCTTGTTAAGCAAAGGCAAATAATTGGAAGACAAGTCTTCCAATTATTTCGATCCAGGGATGTCGTAACAACGGACATTGTTTTTGTCCAGCTCGTTCTGTCATCCTCTACGTTTGACACGAATGACGACGTCGTCCGACGTCCGGACTGCTTGAAGGTGTAAATTAACATTTTTTTAATTTTTACTGCTTCATTGCTCCACGTAGTAGTTTTTTGAATGTCAGTTATTAAACACAGTGAAATATTTTTAAAAAAGTTTGTATTTTGTGTGTATTTCAAGATGAAATATTAACTGTTTATTTCATCCCTACACGACAATATATCAGTAATTTAATCTTATAGCAACCATCATTTATATATTGTTTACCTCTAAACTTTATTTACCCCAACAGCAGAACTTGTACAATTTCACCTTGTAATTCTATACTAGTCGCTGGATATCCGATTCAACTAACCGCACAACATCAAATGGATCATGTTTAGCGTCTGTTTAGTTCACAATTATCTTGATATTACAACTTAGCTAGTTCTGTGCTATTAGAACCCCGCTGCCTCGAAGTGTCGTAGAACGTCTACGCTTCGCTACGCCGTAGCACCTCGTAGCACCTCGTAGCACTCGTGGCCAATCGATTACTATCAGCTACTCAGCGGAATTAAACGAGCTACTTGAACTCTATAATTTACGAACACAAAAAATATTGAAGTGGATATAATCAATTTGAAAATTTAGTGGATATTTAAGTAAACTGATGTTTGATTACAAAAAGCAGCGTTCTAAAATTAAAATGTGACCAGTTATAATGTGATGAAAGGCACGTCTATTACCAATAAAACATTGGTCACATTTCCAATCATTTTGTTTATTCAAATGTTAGATTATGTTTTTAACAAATTGTAGGTCCAACATTATTTATCATCTATTGCTTATTACTGCAATAGGTGTTCTTAAATTCGGTAAATAGTCGCCTTTTATGGGCAAGTCGCGAAACCAAAGAGTAGTTTTCAATAAGTCCACCTAAGTAAGGCGTTATTGCTATATACCCTCCACATCGCATTCACCATTGTCAAGTCAGATCTACACTGGACTCTAACCGCATTATAGAAATGAATCCATAGAAAATGTTACAGGAATCCCACATCTGAAAACTTTAAACAAAAGACGTCATCCTCAACACAAAACTTTAAACCCGTAACATATAACAGCGATGCTCCAATTCCTTACAGAATAATCGCCAACGAAGTGTAGATAATAATGCAATGGCGGAATGCCAGGAAGGGAATTGAAACATCTTGGTGCTAGGAGCCACACTTAAATGCCAAGTGCCAGCTAACATAGCATGCCAACAACACTATCGATGGAAGAGAGGACATTATGTTTGGAACTGCTTAATGTTGATATGGAACGAGTTACTGTGTAGTGGTCTTAGTTAATCTTGGAAAACAATACTTATTGCCTTGTTTATCTTTTGTTAGAGTTTATTGTAGCGTATGTTGTTATGAAAGAGGGTGTGGAAATTCAGATGAATAATTGAATTGCAATATCATTGAGAGGAGGCCGTGTCCCAGCAGTGGGAACATTATAGGCTGATGATGATGATGATGATGAATGTTTGTTCTACATTATACTGGAAGAAAATGCATCACAGGACTCTTTAATCTTAATCCGAACCCGAAATCAACCAATACACATTACTTGGCACATTCTTTGGCCAACATTACGAACTTGCAATTTGTTAACTGTCAAGTTCAACATATATACGAGTACATGGATGGCCTAAACCACGCCAAGAGTACGATAACGGTTTATGGAGTTACCAAGAATTATTTATGACATGTGTGTATGTTGTTTGGCCTAGAGTGTTGTGTGTTTCATAAGTACTTTCGGAAGGACTACAAAATGCCGGCAATAATAATACCAGATTATTACTGTCCTACTAATGGCAGTAGCCTCTTCTCATACAGAGAAGGCATGGCCATTGATCACCGCGCTTTCTCAAAGCAAATTGGCGTATATATGTATATTCACGTTAAATCTAGTAAAATATTTTTTTAAGTTTGTAGTTTGTGTGAATTTCAAGGTGAGAAATAAACTCCTTGTTATTCATTTTATCCCTATACGGTAATTAATCAGGTAATTCAAACTTATAGCGACACAAAGACAACTCTAAGCAAACCTGTGTATCTGGGACAAACGGTCCAGTTAGCTAGGTAACTTCAAGTAAGTGACGACAGTCTATGACCAGTGTGTGTTGCCAGTGATAACATACAAGACCGAAACGTGGTCGCAAACGTGGTCGTGGCAACGGAGAGGGCTATGCTCGGAGTTTTTTGCGTGATCGAATCAGAAATAAAAACATCCGCAAGAGAATCAAGGCTACCGACGTAACCCGAAGAATTGCCAAACTTAAGTGGATGTGAGCAGAGTATATTGCGCGCAGAACGAATGGCCGATAGGGCTAATAAGTTCTGAAATGGCGACTACGAACCGGAAGACGATGCGTTGGATGACCTCCAACTAGGTGGACTGATGACCTGGTGAAAGTTACGGGAATCCGTTGAATGCGAATCGCAAGGGACCGGGGTCAATGTGGTGACACTTGAGGGAGGCCTATGTCCAAGAGTGGACGTCTTTCGACTGAAATGATGATGATTAAATCTAACTCCAAGTTTCTTCATGATACGTCTTTCCCCGATGTAAGTGATGTTCAACCCACAACCAAATATGGTAATTTATTAGTTATCATATGAACTAAAAAGTCATGTTCGCACGTGCCTGGACTCGAACCCACAACTTCGTAAAGCATCTGAAGTGAAAGATTTAAACTAACTTTTGGAGGCCACTAAAACACAAAGAAAAAGATAGACGTACTGCATGTGAACTTAAGAAAGAAAACATTTACTTTGATGGGTCGGGTGAAATATAAAAACGGACACACGAATAAATCGATTTTATTTTTCATTTCCTTTAAAATATTTACATTAGCAAACACGTAGGCAGTGACAGGTAACATAAGAGTCGAGTAGATTGCTTTATTGCTATTACTATTGTTAGCCTACAGATAAATTAATACAAGAGTACAAAACAAGTTTAGTGATACTAATTACTATAAATATCTGAATATATGGCTCGATCAAATTTTGTATAAAGGGGTAAAATTGTGCTCGAAACAAAACTTTTTAGAAAGTTTTGGAAAAATATCCATTCTAAGTAGGTACTTATCGTACATTAATAAATTTAGTTTTCGTTGAAAGAGTTAGACTAATTGTTCAAATAGCAACATTTTTGAGATTCTTAACTGGTATTAATTTAATTGGCACATTTTTTTATTTACATAGATTGTGTTAGTTTTACGTAGCAGGAAAATTCATTGTACTGTTCTAAACGTCCAAAGTTATTGAGAAAAATATAATACAAAACCATCACGGAGGTAAAGGTATATTATAAAATTCATAATATAAGTATACAATGTAAACCTAATCGTACTCTTGAGCATCTTAAAATTTTAAATAATGTAATACCAAACACGATGAGCACATGAAACCATTTAATAATTGAAAACAATGCCATCTATCGAGCTCAGTAGTTAACGGGAAAATCGCATTTTCTCATCCTTTAACACTAACAATAAAATCTTCTTGTACTTATTATTATTGACGTCTTATTATAAATCTATGTTCTACTTTTTACATTCCGTCAGATATGATTCAGAGTTTGTATAATATTCAATAACTATTGTTACAGTGTATGAGTTAATTTAACTGACTATGGATTTACTACAGAAGTGGGAGTTTAGAAGAAACGATTCGTTTCAAACAGTATTCAAAATGATCATTTTAGTGATACCAAATAGGCCGCAATATTTTTTTCAAATCCAACATAGTACAAAACATCCTAAAATATTTACATTTTTATTTTTCGTGTTAAAATCTCTTAAAGCTAAAACGGTAAATTAGCTAGGTAACAATTTAATAGTATTTCGCTTGTAGCAGTCTTTATTGTCGTCGTATTTATACGTGTATCGTAAAATCTCTTCTCTCTTGCTCCTGCCGCTGCTGGTATCTGGGAAAACAAAACAGCGCCATCTAGTAACCTGTTCTACAATCAACTAATCAGTAACGTCACACCCGCATCGCCATGGGACAGATAAAACTGAAGTAAAGTGACGTAGAGGATGCTCGCTTAACATGGTATATGTATTATTCGCTAGATGGCGAAACTTGAGCTGAGAGAATATTTTTGTTCTACGAGCATGACTATGGTCAGAAAGTTTTGCTTCTGTGCTTATTGAGTGGACATTAAGTAATAAGCCAATTATGTCGTTTTGTGGGATAGTGACAGCAGAAAAGAGGAGATAATTAAAAAAATCCTAAACCTACTCAGAAAATGGTTTACCTAATGTTGCGTTTACCTAGACGATGTGGGCGTGTGGTGTCGCCGCGGTCGCCGGCGCGACTTGTCGTGCGGGCGCTGCGACACGGAGCGCGCGTCCGCCGCGGACTCCGCGCTTGAGTCCGTCACCGCGCGGAATACCTCATCTGGAAGAACTGCTTTTATTAAATTACTTGAAGTTTTTAACAAATTATGGTCGAAACCATATTTTTCTTCCTCCAGCGTCTAGGTTTCGTTATCGGTCAGAAGTTTGTGAAATAATAGAACAATTCTATGGTAGGTATCACTTGACTTTTGAAAGCTGGTATTGTGCTGATTAGTCTCTTCTGAAAGTGCGTCGTAGTCGTAGAAGTAGCATAACGATTGGAATGAGAGCCCTGGAGTGTCACATTAGAGCATGAATTAAAAGTCATTGAAATACCTTTCCCTGGTGTGACGGGCATCCTGTAAGACACGCTAGAGTTGCACTCTGCACACGGCGACCCGCTCGAGTCGGAGTCAGACTCCGAGCGACGCACCATCAGCGTCATAGCACGAGACAGCGTGTATTCATCTGTAGAATGCAAGAACCGTGAACATTGTACACACATCATTTGAATATACTGTTGGGAATATAGATGACGCAGATGTGACATAATGTTGATTCTAATTCTGTGTGATAAGCAATTTTGCCCAGAACTAGATAGTAGTGATTAAAATAATCCACTCAGTCTATCGCAGTCCACTGTGGAGCATAGGTAGGCTACCTTCGTGCATCCTGTAGGTATGCCATTTCTACATGTAAAGTCGTCCATCGCCTAACTAGCTGTCGGCATGTTACGTATACACCCACATACGTATGGAAAGCTAGACACACGCTAAGACACAGTTAAGCACACCAACTGTTAATTGTTTGCGTCCCATGATATGAGTGAACAGGTGTGTCAAAAGAGGTGGATTATAATCAGACGGCTGAGAACAGACAGAGAATGAAAAAGAAGCAAGTAAATGTGACTTGCTTCTTTTTCGTGTATTGTGTTAACTGCAGAAGATATAATTGTGGCACAGACCCGCGTTCTCAGCGGTGAGGTGGTGGTGGTGATGTGACCGCGGCGGCGCGCCCTGCAGTAGCGGCGGCTCGGCGCGCCCGAACGTGCGCAGCGTGCCGCCCCCCGCGCCCTCCTCCGCGCCCGCGCCCGTCGCGCCGCCCGCCATGCTGAACGTCGCGTACGGACTTATCTCGTACATTTCTGGAACCAGAATAATTATGCCATCAATGACACTGTTTTTCGCATGTATCCACCCCGTCTGTCTATTCATTTCATTTCAAGCAAGCGAGCGATTAGATTTTTCTGGTAGAAAATACTAATCGATCTTCATCATAACAGAATCATCCATAGCTGAGCTCGGGGCTTCTTTCTTCTATTCTCTCTTATGGCATTGCTTATTTAAGGGACAAGGAAAGATCGAGATACCTTGCTGGTCCTTCTTCCCGATAGGATGCTTGATAGGTGACGAAGTGTACACCTGCTGGCAATTCCGTCGGTTATCTCTCTTCTCTACAGACTTATCTTCCTCTTCTGATATAATATCTCCCTGCTCGTATCCTTTCCTAAAGCATGTTGTTGAGGGACTGAAAAGAAACAGTTAAGACTATGTATTATAATTATGTAAATTGGATTTCTTTACTTAACTTGTCGTACGGAATGTCTATTTAACCATACTTCTTTGATTAGTAATTTAATACCCTGTAATGTATCTGACATTGCAGATAACAAAATTGAAGACGCTGCCTAAAACACTAAATACAAAAAAAAACGTCTTACCTCCGTTTGTAAGCAATAGCTGCCAACAACAGAAGCGCAGCAAGAAGTCCACAAGCGGCTGCAGCTAATACTGCAGTCGCTCGCTCTTCACCCTCCTCGCCACCCGGAGGGAAGTGAGCTGGTGCTGGGATCCTTTCTGGAATGTTTAGACAACGGTCTTGGAGCAGGCAGAAAGTAAGAATGAAACAAGTATATTTATGCTTCAGTCGGCGTAATACGTCCAGAATATTATTCACATAAGTGTGGCCTGATATTTTGTTTAAATATCACATTTAGAGAGCAAGGCAGCAGCAGCTGTGCGGCTGGCTTCCAGCTGTAGATTTTACTGTAAAGCAACAATAAACGTACCTCCACCTTCCGTCAAAGTTGAGAAATAATAATTCCCCAGTGTGGTTCCCGCTGCACTGGTAGCGACCACTTTTAAATGGTACCACGTGGCCATCGTCAACCCACACAGAACAGTTGGTTGGGCTGCGGGTGAAACTGTCTGGGTTATCCATGTAGACTCCTCGAAACTCCTCACAGATACTGCAAACTGGGTGAGAGGACAACCATTGCTGTCCCAGGTCAGAAGGTTTAGGCGGACGCATGAACTGTTGGTTGTTATCAGGTCTTTTTCCGAAGAAGCTTTTGATGCTGTAAAATTAAGAAGATTTACTTCAGAAATGATTTGTGAGCTTTTGCAATTCCAACTAGAAAAGTCACTAGATATGTCACTGTTGTTTTTATTTAACTACTAAGGCAAAGCGGAGGAGAAATTTTAACCGGCCGGAAGACGCATGAGCCTACTTTTTTTAAATTGGAAGTTATCGTAAATTCAACTTACGTCCTCCTTTAGTAGAAACGACCAGTTCGTCACTGGGTGGTGATGATCCGACCGCGTTGTACGCAGTCAACCTCACTTTATAAAGTGTTCCACAAGCCAACCGCTCCAGGGTGTGCGTCCGTGTATCAGCCGGTAATCGTGTTGTGTGCCATTTGACGTCATCGGAGCGAGAGTGCTCAACTAAGTAACCTGAGGATTGAAAATAATCTTTGTAGGTACTGCTTCTGAGGCAACGTTACTGTATGGAAAAGGAACTGTGATTGTTAGACAAATAAGGCAGACCGCTTTAAAGAATAGCATGTTTGCATCATCGGAAGCGGTTCCCATAACATGCATACACCTAGATTCGTAGTGTAATCATGGCTTTTATAAACCACCTGAGCAGATTTTCCAAATCAAATAATAGAAATTCAATGTTACCGTGTAAACTAGACCCTCCAGTATGCGGCTTCTCCCACACCAGGTGCAACCTCGCCGGTGCAGCAGCAGCTAGTCTAAGCTGTGGTCGTGACGGTATCCCCAACACTCTCAGTTCCCAGCTGGCTCGCTCCTCGCCCCAAGGGTTGCGCACCGTGCATGTGTAGTTGTCCGCTGAACCACGGTCTACCTCTGAAATTAGTTGTACAGGTTTTAAAGACCACAAATGAGAGAGGTATAACCACCGTTTTAAATTGATTGTGCTTGTCAGTTGTCTGTAATATCTTTATTTTATTATTCGATATGATCAGTTTTGGAAAGGATAATACGAAAAAGTGTGAGGTATGTTACTGATCTCATCATCATCATCATCATCAGCCTATAATGTTCCCACTGCTGGGACACGGCCTCCTCTCAATGAGAGGGAATGGGCTATAATCTACCACGCGGGCCCAGTGCGGATTGGTAGATGTCACATGTCTTCGAATTTTTGGTTCTAGGACATGCCGGTTTCCTCACGATGTTTTCCTTCACCGTTTTGAGAGCAGCGGTGATGAAATAAATTACACAAAGTAATGCGCCTGTCTGGGTTCGAACCCACGACTTACTGTTCGTAAGTCGGGGCCGCCACCACTGGGCCACCGCTGCTCTGATACGTTACTGATCTGATAGGTACTAACTCAGTATGATAAGGTACGGTCCATCGATGAGGTAGTTGTTATCATGTGCGAGCGGCGGCGCGGGTCTGCGGCGCGCCCACGCGCGGTGCGGCGGCGGCGCGCCGGCTGCCCCGCACACCACGCGCGCGCGGCTGCCTGCCTTCGCCTCCACTCGACGACCAAACGAGGTTATTTTTGCTGGGGCTGAAAAATAAAAGAATACATATATTTGATTCATTTTCATGACGTATCGTATTTAAGGTGAGTACCAAGATACTCTGAGGTTATAGGCTAGAAGAACTTGGTTCAGGTTCAACTTGTAGTCAAACTAAATGCAACTGAAACAAGTATTTTACACGGGAAGATAATATTCACAACAGTACCGGGTAACATGACGCCCCTGGTAAGACAAGGTACTCGTTAGGACTATTAAAGATCTACATACAAATGATAGCCAAGATCTTAACGTGCTCTCTCAGACTTCAGGTTATGTGTGAAATACATGGTACCGACTTCGGTAAGCATTGCTTTATGGTCAAGAACGACCCGCGGAGTTGTTATTATTTGGCATATGGAATCTCACCTCTACCATTCGGCTTCCTTGCCACAATAGCGCTCATCTCCCCTTCGCCAGAAGCAGTGGCTGCCGTCACCCAGAACTCGTACACTTGATGCTCCTGAAGGCCCCGTACTTCCACCTGGTACTCTTCCTCCTCATCTTTGTGCAGAACCATCATCTGCGAGTGCTGGCCTGTTCTGTTTGATAAGAAGAACAGTTCCTATAATGGGTGTTTGAAGTATCCTACCAGGAGTATCCACCAGGCTTTGTAGTCAGTTAAGAGATATCCCCAGACTAAATAAATGTATCACTTTTATGAAAGACACACCTCTGTGGTCTATTGTATACGGTGTAGTGCTTGATTTTGCCGTTCTTCTGCAGCGGTGCCAGCCAGCTCACGATCACCGTATCTTCCGAGCTCGCCACGGCTTTTATGTCCATCGGAGCTCCCGGTACTGAAATATTTAGAATACTTATTTGCTAACAGATTTTGAAGAGTAACATAATACATTGAAACAATTGAATCTTTTATTTTCAAAGTTTTAGCAACAGCTATCGTCATGTAGAATGATCGTGACCGTTTATTCCGTACCTAAAATAATTAATTTACTATGGTAGCCAACTAGAGAGTACATAATAATATGCTTGCTTTGTTACAAAATTATTATTGAGATAAGTTGACAATACTCACTATCTTCATGTGTGACGCAATAAACCGGTTCCGAGGTAGGCCCCGTACCAGCGGCAGTTCTGGCTCGCACTGCTATACTGTAGTTGGCAGCTCTTTGTAATGTTTGTAGAACAGTCTCCATGCCGCCTGAGCGACGGGTTTCTACTTGACTTTCCAGCTCGTCGACGGTCTGCGTAGCAGAAATATAGTTATACTTACAATTTACAAGTGTTATATCAATAGTTTTGACGCAGGTTGTCGGTTGTATTTAACCGTGGACAACAATCCAAAGTCCAACGTTGTATTGATCGACAGTACGTAGTCGGTCAAAAAAATTTGTTCGGACAATTATGTTCGGATAAACTCAACAAAATGTGTGGAACAGTTGATTTATTTTTCATGATTCAGGGTTTAGTCCCATAGTAAAAGTTGTTCATAACGAATACAATGACCGGTCGAAGTTTACGTAGGTATATCGTCCGGAAACAAGGTGTATAGCATATTGATAGAAATAACAAATCTGCTGTGTTAGTTGACGTCTCTGACACTCTTACTTAATATGAACTTTTTTAACTCAGTGAGCGATAATAACGCCTGGGTGATGTAATTAACAGTTATTAAGTTAACGTACCTCATAAAGTACTTCGTATCCAAGCAGCACTCCTCCTCGTGACGCAGGAGGCGGTGGCTCCCACCAGACACGCACCGACTGCGCTGACAGAGGCTCGCAACGGACTCGTTCCGGTGGCGCTTCGGGCGCTGAAAAAGATGAATAAGAATAAGATGCCCTATATTAAATAATGAAATCATATAGGAAAATACCGTGACGTTATGTAAGTTATGTTGGAGACTGATAAACAGAAATCTAGCTTACTTTAGTGGTATTGAGATTACTTGCATTTTATATGCTGTCGTTCTTCTTTTTATCGTATCGACAATACTTTTGAAAACTTAGAGACCATATTTATTTCTAAGTAACTGGACAGATACTCTAACCGGTGGAAGATGGTTTAACTAGGAGCATCACATTTGCTCTGAGTGTTGGATGAATCCAGTGATTATACTTCACTTCGCCAAATTGTGTACGCAGCGGTCAACGTGGTTTTCTAATCGATACAGTGCTTTCGAAATAGTAAACGTTTACGCAAAAACTTGAATAAAGCGTAAATGCGTCGTAATGTCACCTCCTTCCTGTGTGGTAGCAGTAAGCGGCGCGCACGGCGGGCCGGCGCCGACGGCGTTGAAGGCGCGCACGCGCAGCTCGTACTGTGTGTGCGTGCGCAGCGCCACCAGCGCCGCGTGCGACGCGCCCCACCCCGCCGCCGTCAGCGCCGCCGTCTTGTTGTCCGCGCCGCTCGCGCCGCTCGCCTCGTGCCACGTCACCACGTAGCCCAGGAGTTCTCCGTTCCAGGACTCTTGAGGTGGTGCCTACGGATGTAATGTTGTATTGTTTATGAGTATGAATAAAGCGTAAATCTCTATGGAGAATAATTGTTGTTGTGTGTATATTTTAAAGTATAATAGTTATGCCTCGGTTACATTACTCATGTTAAAACTAAGGCATATAAGGAATTTTCGTGATTTATTCTATTGAACAAAATTTTAAATTCTTGAAATGGACTTTATGGTAATGGTTACAAAGACTATTTAAAGTTTATTTTTTATTTTTAATGTGATTGATTTACGATTCTGCTAATGCGGCCGTTTTAGACCCTCTGCACAGATCAAACAATTTTTTTCTAAAACATTTATTTCTATCTCTATTTTTTAGATTAGTAATAAACATTTCACCTGCCATTTGACGAGCAATTCACCTGGAGCAGTAGCTTGCACTTGAACATTGTGAGGAGGTTCAGATGGAGCTGCAAAAAGTAATTTTAGTTAGTTCCATCAAATAAATACCTTGATTTGTGTACTCGTAAATCTGGGCGAAGTCTCTACTTCTTACCTTCTTCCAAAGTCTGTACGATGACGGGGTCAGAGTAATCACTGTCGCCGATAGCGTTAACCGCTGCCAGTCTCAAAGCATACGCGGTAGCGGGTCGGAGACCTTCA
The DNA here is from genome assembly GCA_916618015.1 of Xestia c-nigrum. Taxonomy (NCBI): domain Eukaryota; kingdom Metazoa; phylum Arthropoda; class Insecta; order Lepidoptera; family Noctuidae; genus Xestia; species Xestia c-nigrum. Next base: position 829,582 of record OU745245.1, on the reverse strand, counting down.
ACTCGGTATTCTAGGTGCACTTCCGTTGTTGCCGCATCCGGGTCTTGTCTGTAAGAGATTGTATTTATGTTAGACATCTGTCGCGAAGGTTTGAGGTTAGGGCACAAGTCCAGACTTAAACAACCATTCAACCAAAAACTACAATAATTATTCATAGCTTTTGGATTACAACATACTTGTGTTTACAGAGAGTTCATCTTTCTAAGTTAATTTAAAGTACAAGTTAACTCAGATTTGGAAGTGTAGACGTTCTCACCTCACCAGCACCCTGTCAGCGGGCACATCTCTAGTGGGCGCGTCGGCCCAGTCCCCGGCGTCAGGTCGCCGCGCGTCCCCCACCACGCGGTACTGCAGGCGGTACAGCAGCACGCGCGCGTTGCCGTCGTACCCGCGCCGCCACGAGATCGTCGCGCCGCGCCCCGAGCGACGCGACACGTGTAGCCCCAGGGGGGCTTCGGGGAACTCTGAGGAAATGCTTCAATTACTTAAAGTACATAATAAGGTAAATGTAAAATTAATTATTCTACTTAATGAGCCAGTAAATTTGAACAGAAGTTTAACTAGTTGAGTACTTGAAGATGATTGCAAAGTAACAGTGCTATGTGTGGGGTAAGTTTATATCTGGCTTACAAAACTGGACGGCAGAAGATTTTAATTCAAGTCCCCAAACTCCAGTAAAAGAATGAACTTTTCTTAACTGTACGTTAACTAGTCAGTTACCTTGGACAGCAAGATATATTAGTAGCTCATCTCTTCCGTAAGCGTTTTCAGCTCGACACCGATACACCCCCGAGTCGTGACGCTCTGCGTGCGCTATACTTAGTTGCGAGCTCACGCCGCTTTCTGACCGTTTCTCTGATACCGATACCCTTAAAATGAAACAATTAAAGTCCATTAGACCAGAGCTTTTCTGTCAAATGTTTTAGCAAATAATTTAGTATTCGACCGCCTTGATTGCGTAGTTGTTCAGAATTAAGTGGGCCCTACTGAAAAGATAGTTGAAATAAGATGATATTCACCTGTAAGTAGTAAGATCCACTCTCTTCATGTTATGCGTCCACTGCAGTTGTATGGGCGGGTCACCTCGCGCGTCGCACTGCAACGTCGCTTGCGCTGTTCTTTTGACTGTCATGTTGCGTGACGAAAACTCAAAGTGAGCTGGTTCTGAAAAGTGGGGTTATTGAATGTGAAGTAATGTGGAGTAAATATCTGCCACCAAGTTAACAAGACTCTACAAGGCTTTCAAAGTAACATAGTAACTCTAGGCAAAATATATAGGCTTATACCCTTACTAGCTGACCCGTGCCCACTTCGTTGGGCGGTGCGATGTTGCAATGTTTTCACTCTTTGGTTAGCGAGCCTGGGCCGGGCCAGCGACATGCAACATCGCTGCGCACGTTCAGCGCTAGATTCTCGAGCACGAGTCCGTACAAAGCATGTTCTAATGCGGTTCGTGAATGGACGGCGGCATTTTGCGATTTAGTAATTGTATATTATCTTAGAAACTATTTAACCAATTGTCATACTGTTTCAGGCAAATCGTATCTCTATGATGTTCTTGTGATCATAACAATATTTTTTTCGATAATGTTTAATATTTGTTATTTAAAAAATCGTCCATCCGTATGGTGCCGGACGTAAAGAATAGCATCATCCCATATCTTCCCGTGGGTGTCGTAAGAGGCGACTAAGGGACTTACCAGAGAATGGGCAGCAGCGTTCTCTGTGCTTTTGTGACAACCATACTGCGATCGCCAACCCGCCTGCCAAGCGTGGCGATTATGGCAAAACCCCCCAATGGACACCGCATTCAATAAATGGCCCCTAGTGCCCGGCAGCCCGTCTACCCTCGACTACGGCAGCGGTCGAGGTTATGGCGTGGCAAGGGGTGCGAAGAATCCCCGGATGGGATCCGGCTGCCAACACCAACGACTGGACCTGGCAACGTATAACACGCGCACACTCCGGACCGACGAGAAGATAGCGGAGCTCGAAGAGGAATTGAGCAGGCTGCGATGGAGTATTGTGGGATTATCTGAAGTCCGAAGAGAGGGGGAGGACACGATAAACCTAAAATCCGGCAACCTGCTTTATTTCCGAGAGGGCGACCGCCAGTCCCAGGGTGGTGTTGGGTTTATCGTCCACAAGTCCCTTGTGAACAACGTGGTGAAGATCGAGAGTGTGTCGACCAGGGTGGCGTACCTTATACTCAGAATATCCTCAAGATATTCGCTGAAGGTCATACAGGTCTACGCCCCGACCTCGGCACACCCCGACGACGAAGTGGAGACCATGTATGAGGATATCTCTAAAGCCATGCATGGTTTCAAAACTCACTTCACCGTTGTCATGGGGGACTTCAACGCGAAACTGGGCAAACGAGACGGGGATGAGCTGCAGGTGGGGCAATTTGGAGTTGGACGTCGGAACCACCGGGGCCACCAACTGGCTAGTTTTATGGAGAAGGAGGGCCTCTATATGATGAACTCCTTCTTCAAAAAGCGTGAGCACAGGAAGTGGACCTGGCAGAGCCCAGATGGTGCAACAAAAAACGAGATCGACTTCATCATGTCAACCAAGAAGCAAATGTTCAATGATGTCTCTGTGATCAATTCGGTGAAAACCGGGAGCGATCACCGCATGGTAAGAGGCACATTGAACATCAATATCAAGCTAGAAAGGTCTCGACTGATGAAGTCTACGCTCCGTCCAGCACAGATCCAAATCCAAAACCCCGAGAGCTTTCAGCTCGAACTCCAGAATCGTTTCGAGTGCCTAGGCGGCTCAGTGGACGAATATAACGATGGGTTCGTGGAAACTGTCCATACGACCGGGTCTAAGTTCTTCAAGACACGTCGTACAGATCAGAAAAAGAGGTTCTCCGATCAAACTCTCGAGCTCATGAAGGAGCGGCGTGAGATGATCCTGCAGTCTTCAGATGAGGCGTCGAAATACCGGCAGCTCAATAGGCGGATCTCTAAATCCTTAAAGAGCGACCTCCGCCGCTTTAATACCGAGCGTATTAAAGACGCGATCGAGCGGAACAAAGGCTCTAAAGTATTGGCTCTAAAGTTATGGCTATTGGGCAGAGCCAGCTCACGAAACTGAAGACCGACGATGGCAGGATCTTATCCGCCAAACCGGAGCTACTGAGGGAGATCGAGAGCTTCTATGGACAGTTGTACACGTCAACCAGCAAACCCATTGTCGACCTAGCAAACGACCCAAGAGCTAGACTAACCCGACACTATACCGAAGACATCCCGGACGTCAGCCTGTACGAGATTAGGATGGCTCTGAAACAACTCAAAAACAACAAGGCACCGGGGGATGACGGAATTACTGCCGAACTCCTGAAGGCGGGTGGAAAACCGGTACTTAAGGCCCTTCAGAAGCTGTTCAATTCCGTCATACTCGAGGGGAAAACGCCACAGGCATGGTGCAGGGGTGTGGTGGTGCTCTTCTTCAAGAAGGGTGACAATGCCCGGTTGAAGAATTACAGGCCCATCTCACTTCTAAGCCACGTTTACAAGTTGTTTTCAAGAGTCATCACGAATCGTCTCGCGCGCAGGTTTGACGATTTCCAGCCACCCGAACAAGCCGGTTTCCGAAAAGGTTTTAGCACCGTGGACCACATACATACGCTTCGGCAGGTTATACAGAAGACCGAAGAGTATAACTTGCCTCTCTGCTTAGCGTTTGTGGACTACGAAAAAGCCTTTGATTCGATCGAAACCTGGGCTGTACTGCAGTCTCTCCAACGGTGCCAAATTGACTATCGGTACATCGAGGTGTTGAAGTGTTTGTACAAAAACGCCACCATGTCAGTCCGACTTCAGGACCAAGCCTCGGAACCTATCCTTCTGCAGCGAGGTGTAAGACAGGGAGACGTCATATCTCCGAAACTGTTCACCGCTGCACTGGAGGATGTCTTCAAGGTTCTGGACTGGAGAGGCCTAGGCATCAACGTCAATGGCGAGTACATCACTCACCTTCGGTTTGCCGACGATATTGTGGTCATGGCTGAGACCATGGAGGACCTCAGTACAATGCTCGATGACCTCAGTAGAGCCTCCAAAAGAGTGGGTCTAAAAATGAACATGGACAAGACGAAGGTCATGTTGAATGCCCATGTCACACCCATTCCTATCAAGATCGGAGACTCTACACTCGAAATTGTAGACGATTATGTATACCTAGGACAAACGGTCCAGTTAGGTAGTTCTAACTTCGAGAAAGAGGTCAATCGTCGAATCCGACTCGGCTGGGCAGCGTTCGGGAAGCTGCGCGGTATCTTCTCGTCCAACTTACCGCAGTGTCTCAAGACGAAAGTCTATGACCAGTGTGTGTTGCCAGTGATTACATACGGGACCGAAACGTGGTCGCTCACAATGGGCCTTATCAAAAGGCTTAAAGTCACCCAAAGGGCAATGGAGAGGGCTATGCTCGGAGTTTCCTTGCGTGATCGAATCAGAAATGAAGACATCCGCAAGAGAACCAAGGTCACCGACGTAGCCCGAAGAATTGCTAAACTTAAGTGGCAGTGGGCAGGGCACATTGCTCGCAGAACGGATGGCCGATGGGGCCGAAAAGTTCTGGAGTGGCGACCGCGAACCGGAAGACGATGCGTTGGAAGACCTCCCACTAGGTGGACCGATGACCTGGTGAAGGTTGCGGGAATCCGGTGGATGCGAGTAGCAAGGGACCGGTCAATGTGGCGACACTTGGGGGAGGCCTATGTCCAGCAGTGGACGTCTTTCGGCTGAGATGATGATGATGAAAAAATCGTCCAAATGTATGTACGTCAAAACATCCTTTTTTTAACACATAAAAGCTACTATATCTGCTAAAATATAAAAGATAGAAACATGGTGTCGCGAATTTTTTTGTAGAACTATTCAAAGCGGACCAGGTTGCCATACATTGTTTTCAATTATATACAACTGTTAAGGCAGCGCATGCAAATAACTCTGTTGCAAGAGCTATTTTTTCCGCCTGGCTAGACAAAAATTGAGATAGTTCGGCTAATAAGCATGATATCTTTATAACTTATGGCCTATAGCACTCACGAATAATGTAGCTTTCTACCAGTGAAACAATTTTTAAAATTGGTTCATTAATTCCGGAGATTACCCCCTACATACAAACTTACAAACAATTTTACCTCTAATATTAGTATAGATGTATTTTTGAGACAAAAAGTGAAAATCGAACAGTTATTTTACTACCTACCATTGACGGAAACTGCAATAATCTTCGATAGTCCCCGACCAATCCCGTTCTCTGCCCGGCACATGTACTGTCCCTCGTGATGATGGGCTGCTGGAGCTATGCTCAGAGACCCGTTAGGGAGCATGGAGAACTGAAGGTCCAGGTTTGATACTGGTCGGAAATCACTTACTCCTGACCCTGAGAGATATTGAACGGATATCAGTGGTATCAAAACCAAGACTAGTGTTAAAAATAAAAACATTATTAGCAGTAATCACCACGTTTTCTCAAAGCGGATTGGCGATTTTAGTGTTGTCAGATTAAGGTACTTCAATTGTTAGTACTGTGGATTAGAATGCTCTAAATAAAAACTCACCATGACCTTTAAGCCAAGAGATCCTTGGTTCTGGGTATCCTTTGGTAGAACAATGTACCAAGATCTGAGTCCCTAAGAGAGCTGAAACGTCTTGAGGCTCGTAAACCCATGATGGTGCAACTGAAATTCATATAATGTGATTGTCAGTTTTACGTTCTGGCATCAAAGCCCTGGTTTTTTCAATGACCAATGTCGGAGTTTTGATATTACTAAGTATCTTTCCAGATCTTACACATAGTCCTTCTTACCTTTTACAGCCAACCTGGCAGTATGATTGACTTCAGCTGCAGAGTTGCTAGCAACACAAGTGTAGTCTCCGCTATGTTTTGAAGTCACGTGAGAGAATATAAGAAAACTGAACTCATCCAATGACTTCTCTTGAACCTGTGAACGAAATCAGGATGTGAAGGACCAATTTCTACAACGTTAAGGTCACGTGAATCGAGCTAAGTCTGTTAGAAAACTGGTGAGTAAGAAGTCTCTTACTTGTAAGCCTGATGGTATGTGCTGCCCATCTTTGAGCCAGGAAAAGTAAACTGGTTTGTCACCTGACGTGATCCCACATAATACTTGTATCGAACTGCCCTCTACTAAGTCGAGCGGAAACATAAATCCTGCTATTTTCGGTGGATCTGAAATCAGTTTATGCGTTTATGTATTTTAACATCTATTTAACGTTAAGTAAGTTTAGTGTATAGCAGTTTCAAAGACACTGGAGTGAACTGCAACACGCAGCTGCAGCCTCTGAGTTCGCTGCGGGACTGTTCGAAACAGATACCGCGGCCCCGGAACGTAAAGCGCGAGGAAGGAACATGGATGGGTTTTAGTCAGTAAAAGTCTGACACTCCCTCCCGCTACGCCCAGGGTGGGAGAAGTTATTTGATAATTTCCCATCCGAAATAAAAAATCCTGTGAGGTCCTTGTACTAAATGAAGTCAAGGGACCAACACTTACTTCTTACAAAAATCTGAACATCCTTCTGAGCGTATTGCCCCGATGGCGACGTCACTCTGCAGGAGTATACTCCAGCATCAGCAGGCTCCGCCGGCCACAGCAGCAGTTCTCCTCCCACTCCTGACAAAGCACGGCCTCCGGTAGAACTGACGTCCATACCCCCACGCTGCCATCGGATTTCACTGGAAGGTAGAGAAGTAGGGGTTGGTAATGTGATGATGGTGCTGATCTGATCCCAGAATTATTTACAACTAGGTCTATTTTCGGTTTAAGTGCAACTATTTGTTTAAAAGGATTGTAACAGATTATTTTTAGATAAATCAGGAGATCACTACAAAGAAGAAACATCCACAACTAGTTTGAAGGGTAAAGACAAGGTCATCTAACATCGAACTACGAAAACAAAACAAAAATGAAACTTATAAGTTTACTAAGCAAATGCACCTCCATCAACCTGATTGGAAATCCGGAGAATGGGCAGTAGATGGTGGTGTTGACGCCGGCTACCACCCGGATCGGGCCGATGTTCCTTATTGATGGTGGTCCTGGAAAAGAGGACAAGTCCTTCCTATTCCAAGTGGTCTTGCATTTAAACAATTTTAAAGAAACATACGATCGAAAAGCCACTCTAAATTTCACATTACACTGGCCTTTTTAAAGCTGAGTTGTTTACGTAAATTCTAAACTCGTGAGAAATCTAAACTCCTCAACAAAACTCTCTTGTTCATAGTACACTTTATTGACTGACTTTTTCAGGCACTCATATCATTTCATTTTCGGGCCAACGCTAATATAAGAGATTGTATTTTGCGGGCTGGCTTATCGCATCCTCCTTAAACCAACTTAAAAAAAAGAAGTGTTTTTAACTTAAATCTCTACAGTTAAGTTGCCGGGGCTTCCCAGAAAGTAATCCGAAGATACTTGTGATGGGATAAACCTCGCTCTTCCTCGAATTAATTAACAATTGTTTATCTGTGTTATTTTAGTATAAGTTACTCATTAAAAAAAAAGAAAAACCAATAAAAAGAATAATGAATAAAAGAAAAAAATTACAATCGTGTTTATGGCAGTGTGCTTAGTATAAATGAGTGTGTGGATGTATATTTTGTGTGTATTTGTGTGTGTAAGAGTTGGTGCGTGTGTGAGTGGGCGTGTGTATGTGTGAATGAGTGTATAAGTGTGTTGGAATGTGTGTGTGTTGGTGTGTGTGTGTTGGAGTGTAAGTATGTGTGTGTGAGTGTGTGTGTTAGTATGAATGACACTCAACCCAGAGTCGCCAAAATGTCTTCAACGGCATCATAATTAAGTGTGAAGAGCCATTCAGTTAATGTCTTTTTGCATTCGTACAGCTGCATAGGGTAAATGTTAAGAATGCGATTTACTCTATTATAGACGCGTGGGGCTTGAGCTACATTTTGACGACTAGCAAAGATTGAACGTGCTGGGTATGTAGGGGCTACAATATCACACCGTCTTTTTTTAAGTTTGTCATGGCTAAAGGGTAGAATTTTGTGATATCTTAGTACCAAGTGTAGTATATGGCGTTTTCTGACGGAGAGCAGCTTAGAGATTGCGTAAAGAGTTTCAGTAGGGAACCTCCAACTTCAAAAATGGACGAGATACCACCTTGAAATTTCAACAGCGCAGACTAGCAAATGGAATGTCAGATAACTTACCATAAACATTGAGCCTTGTAGAATGTTCGACGGCTCCCCTGGAGTTGTGCGCCCTGCAGGTGTAGCGGCCACCGTCCTCAGGTCGAACTGATGTCAGGTTCATATAGCTCACCACGTCACCGTTCGAGTTCATGAACTGGGTTATACTTCTGGGAATGGAAAGTAGAACTTTGTAGATGGAATAATAATATACTGTGTCAATCAACGTGAATTTGTGTTATAAATTTATAAATGAATAAAATATCTACATAAAATATAATAATGTTCTCACTAGTTATAATTGTTTTATTTTTGTTTTACTATGGACACCTTAAACGTGCACATCCTTCGACATCATTCTCACATAATTTACCGTCGCTACATGAATGATGTAACCAAGGTTTTGTAAAAATATTCTGATTTAAATGAGAGACCGTTCCTCTCCATCGAGATCTACGTTAGGGATTGGGTAACTACAGTACTTTCACAGTTTTGATGCCTTGTAACTCGGTCTGTAGCTATTACGGGGAGGTCGTGGCTAAATAATAACAGCCGCTCGGGCCCAAACTTTAGGTTAAGCCGTGCTTGCCTAGGTTGGTCTGTGGATGGGTGCCCAACAAACATTTACGACGTCGAGTAGACGTTTTGGTGGCCACTTAATGTTATTTAGTATAATCGTATAAACGTTATAAGGACGTTTACAGGACGGCATTAGGGCCCATTTTATTCAACTTAAGTCGCTAAGAGTTTCGTGTAACAGTCATATAAATACCTAACTTAGTCGCATAGTAGTCGTATACATGTCGGCGATCTGACTACTTATCGTGTAATGATAGGTGTCGCGGCGTGTATTCGACTTCGGGTCGAGTTATTGTACACAATATGACTTTTATATAATGTAATCGTTGTGTCATTGTCGTTTAAAGATGATGCTTAACTGAACGAAAATATTGTAACAGATTATAACACGTTAATTTAATTTGGCAGTGTTATTGACAGCTGAGTTAATATTTACATTTTTTTCATGGTTATTTGAGGTGATAAAACCATTCCATCAGTTGTAAACCATTGCGCAATCAAGTTTACTGATTAATGTGGGGTAAGTTTATAACAAATTTTTCATGCGCTTTCGAAATTTTATTGTTTTTGCATATTTTATCAATAATTTTATTAAATGACTGCGTTATACGACAACTACATAACTTCCCGACGTATAAACTGCGTGTTCATATATGTTTACGCCAAATTATCAGTTTATTTAGGGATCAGTAATAAAATAACATAAACGCCTAGCTAACTTAGTTCAAAGAATTTATTTTTTAAGACAGAATATTTGTGTTCGTGATATATAACGCAATTAAGTCTAAATTATACTTTCGTTTTAGGTGAACCCCACAATGATCTATATTATGCGGATGTTGACAAGTTCTTATCAAAGTTGGACTTCACAGAAATGATACGCGCACACTTGAAATGCCCGTGGTTTAGATTAACAATATTTCAAAGCTTTGTTTAATTTTGATTAGTCGAAATTAATTAGTCACTTATTGTGTCAAATTTCGACTATCTTGAAATGTTAATTACGTTCCTGGGACTAATTAAAGAATGAAACAATTTTTATAGCCTTTTTTTATTACCTATTTCTTAAATGTAGCAAAATATATATATTTGAGTTGTATGAAACACTAACCAATTCACACTTTATATCAGTAATATAATATATTGCTTCAATTTCCTAAATTATGTTGAAAATGAACATGATGCACTTTGGTTAAGTTGATTTGTTAAATTTGGGTTTAAATGTGATACGGAACCCTTCATATTTTCTTTACTCTCAGCTTGATCGGTCTTACTTTGTAAAACAGTGCGTGCTTGAAGCGAATGAAAGTTGTTTTTAACTTTTCTTTTGAATGGACTCCTTCTTTTAATACTTTTCCCCTTTTTAGACCCATGTTGTATCAGACAATAAATTAATAATATGCTGAATTTGATTTCAAAATGGTGGAAATTGTATAAAAGGTAATTATAAACCTTTGACATGAGTATTAATTAAATAGCGGTCGTATTATCATGTTTGTGATACTTTAGGACGTATACAGGTTGCACTCGTAATTCTTATTCGACTTATATATACTGGTTACTCAGTTCAGTTAGGTGTACCTCAAGGCTCAATACTAGGTCCATTCTTGTTCCTAGTATATATAAATGATTTACCATTCTATCTAAAAGGTCTCTGCGACGTTGTACTTTTTGCAGATGATACTTCTCTTATCTTTAAAGTAGATAGGAATATACAAAATTTTGATGACATAAACAGCACACTATCAATGGTTACGGATTGGTTTACGACTAATAATCTTGTTCTTAATGCCAAGAAAACTAAATGTATAAAATTTGCCTTACCTAACGTTAGAAACCTAGGTCCCAATATTAGTTTAAATGATGAAGTGCTTGAAACTGTAGACTCTGCAATTTTTTTAGGAATAACAGTTGATCCCAAACTTCAATGGGGCCCACATATATCAACTCTGTCGGGAAGACTGAGTTCTGCCGCATACGCAATCAGGAAAGTCAGACAATACACTGACGTTGACACAGCTCGTCTTGTCTACTTCAGTTATTTCCATAGCATTATGTCCTATGGTATTCTATTGTGGGGAAAAGCTGCAGATATACAAAATGTCTTTGTCTTACAAAAACGAGCTATAAGAGCAATATACCAACTAGGATCCAGAGTTTCTTTAAGAGAACTTTTCAGAGACATTGGTATTCTCACGGTGGCATCTCAATTCATCTTAGCTAACATATTATATATCAGGCAAAATATACATTTATACCCCAAAACCAGTGATATTCACAATTTCAACACCAGAAACAAGCACAAACTACATGCTCCTTCCCACCGTCTTCGTAAGGTGCATGAGTCGTTTGTGGGGCTCGGTATCCGCTTTTATAACAAGCTACCCCTTTCTTTTTTGGACTTACCTTTCAATGCGTTTAAAGCTCAAGTAAAATCTAACCTGTGTTCGAAGGCATACTATTCCATTAACGACTACTTAGATGATAAGAATAGTTGGTCGCTGTGTTGAACGCAAGACAAAGATATGTTCTTTCACTATAAGTATTGGTTATTGTAGTTGTGTTCACATTATATTTGTTTATTCACCTGGCGTCAATTTTGTTTAAGTTATTTTATTTATTGACTTGATCTACTCACTACAATGTTCTTAATGAGTTGTATTGCAATATGTGGTTATTTTCTTAGTGGTATATTTCAGTGTGCCAGCTGACACGTAATTAATGATTTGCATATTATTTTAAAGACTGCTCCAGTTTAATTTCTCATTTTATATTGGCGATGCAAAGATTATCCGCGCGCCTCTAGTGGCGACATTTAGAAGCTGTCTAAAAACGACACTTTGTTTGTTTATTTGTTGAGGTTATGTTTAGATTATTCAGAATTTCAGATGGATCACGATTATATACGGAAACCTGTTGCTAATAAAAGCAGAAATACGAAATATTGTTGCGTTCCTCAATGTAGTACTTACGGAGATACGGGAATAAGTTTTCATTTATTCCCAAAAGACAAAATTATGAAGAAAAAATGGAAGACTGCTTTAAGAATAGGCAAGCCAATTTCACCATCAATGAGAGTTTGTTCTCATCATTTTCAAGCTTCAAACTTTTTCCCAAACAGTAAGTACAATTATGTTTTAATTATTTTATTGTACATAAATTATATTTATATGTATTTCATAAGTTATTCATATTTACGCTAAGGCGAGTTTCTCGTCAGATAACGAGATTATGTTTATTGTTCCAGATTCTAAAAGGCAGAAGTTGTTTCCTTCTGTCGTACCGTCTCAGAATATTCCTAAAAAAAGCTCTGATAAAGAAGTACCATTAGTACAAAAAATAAAATCAATTGCTCGAGAAAATAGGGCTGATATTAGACACAGGAAAATAGTGGATTCAAATAAAGGACTTACTATTGAGAATGAAGAAACTAAAGTTGAGGACAATAATATAACTGATAACAAAAGTCATCATCATGTCATGACTTCATCAACACAAGTCAATTTAGTAGATTATAGAAATTATCGTCCCCAAGAAGATTGGAGTATAGCTGACATTCTTTGTGACAAAGAACCTTTGGAAAAGTGCACTCAAATAAATTTTCTTCCTATGTGGGAAGAGGGTAGATCAGCTTTAAAGAAATTAACCCTCTCAGATTTACTCAGTAGTGATATGTATTTATTTACTTTTACGGGTATTCATTCAATAGAACTTTTAGAAACATTGGTGACTTGTGTTAATGAATTGGCTTTAGATGCTCCAACAAATAAGAAAATGTTATCTGTAAGAGACAGAGTTATTTTGACAATGGTAAAAATTAAACAAAATATGTCATTTAGAGCCCTTGGTGTTTTGTTTGGTATAAACAGGCAGACATGTTCTAATTATTTTAATAATATGTGCCCCATGCTGAGTAGAGTACTTAAAGTTGTTATTCCTTGGCCTGATATCGAAATGATACGTAGCAACCTACCTAAATCATTCCAAAATTATAAAAATACAAGAATAATATTAGACTGTGCTGAAACTGTGATTGAAAAATGTAAATGTTTAAAATGTAGAATATTGACATACTCTCAATATAAAAAAAACAATACAGCGAAGTTTAATATTGGAATAACTCCTTCTGGCCTTATAACTGAAATAAGTGCATCTTATGGTGGTCGAGCATCAGATAAACATATTGTAAATGAATCAGGAATCTTAAATAAATGTGAGTTTAATGATGGAGTGATGGTGGATAAAGGATACAGGATTGAATCCGAATGTAATGAAGTTAGTTAAGGATATTAATTAAATAGTTAGTATAAGTAACATTTGATTAATAATATTATGCAATGTATTTATATATTAATGTTCTTGTTACAGCGTCTACTTCAGCTTGTCAGGCCTCCTTTCTTAAGTCAGAAAAAGCAGATGACCAAAGAAGATGCAATCCGCACTGCAGAGATTGCACGGGCAAGAGTGCATGTTGAGAGAGTGATACAGAGATTACGGCAATATAAACTTCTATGTGGACCATTACCATGGTCACTGGCGCCTTATTTTGATGATATATTGAATATTGTTTGTGGTCTTACAAATTTGGGTCCACCAATTATTCACATTGATAAATTTATGTAGTTATTGAAAATTATACCTAAAAGCGAAACAAGGGAAGCTTATGAATGGGAAGGGTATTGTAAGTGGTAATAAATTTTTACAGTGAATAAATAATTTAGTACATAAGAGTTGTATTTATTTTTATTCAAATTCAGTCATAATTTGATCCATACTTGTCTCCTTAACTATTATAGGAAGAAATTTCTCAAAATAAACATTAACAAGACATACACAAATTTCCAAAATATGATTTACATCAAATGAAACTCTTCTTACAGCTAAATCCTTTCCTATTTCAGAGTAAACTAAATAATCACATTCTGTAATACCTGACAATAACATACCCACTTGCATTTGAGTATAATGCTGAGTATTTTTTTTCAAATTTTGATTTTTATCTAATATAGGAATTGCATTCATTTCTATAAGTTCATCTGCAGTTAACCGAGTTCCTTCCTTCAATGTCTTAATCTCAATATTTCTAAGAAAATTTCCATCTTTATCTATGGCAGTACCGTCTAGACTTGCAGAAAGCCATGGTAATTCTGGTCGCACCAGTAATCCAGACTCTAAAATCATGCAGCTATAATGCTCTGCATACAAATCTCTTGCGACTGCTTCACAACGAAGACCTCTGATAGTATCTTCATTCCCAAGGAAATTACTGTGAAAAACCTCATGATATCTTTTATCCCAATCAGCATTTTTATTAGAATAATAAGTAAACTGGGCTCTCGCTTTGGAGGCTGTTAGTCTTACTTTTCTAGCTTTATGCCAAGAAGGAGTACCCTGCTCAGCATTGATTATTTCTGTACTTTGGCCTAATGATACAGCTACATATCTGTTGTAAAATTCAAATTCATTTACTTCACATGTCTTCAACTTTTCTTCAGTCAGTTTTCTTAATACACTCATTACCCGCCACGAATTAAAAGTCAATAGTTTTTCAGGAAATTTTGTCTTGTCTACACTTCTACTTGACGCACTTCTTACCCTTTCACCATAATCAACAACTCCATCACCTCTTCGCATTAGACTTGTAAATAAAGAATATTCACTGTTTGGTGTGCCTGAAATAAACAATATAATTTTTGAAACTTCATTTTAGTTTGTGATGTGTATATTCAATCTGTCAAATTGATGTTTTCCAGATAGCTGCCATATACTCTTATGTTTTACAAGTATTTACTCTGCATTAACTTCATTCTCCAACGACTTTCCATCTCCTCAGTGACTTCTGGCATTGTTTTCACATAGGCGTCCCTCTGTCCTTTCACATGGCACATTTCAGATAATGATTTTGCTTCGTATGCCTTCAATGCTGTAGTTTTAAGTGTACCCCATTGTTTCTCAATGTCCGTACAACTCAGGTCCTCCAGATCTGCCTCCTCAGTTCTGAAAAAGAGAAAAATAGCTAATCATTTACAATTATGGTCTAATTTTAGTACTTATATAGGTAAGTACTTTAAGTTATCTATTACCTGGCTGTAAAATTGTTACAGACAGACAGCCAGAGTAAATTAGGCACCTACTTTAAAATTTATAGTATTCATAGTGTATATGGATGAGGTAGGACAAATGGATATACTTAAAAGTAATTGATCAATTCACAAACCTTGAGAGATAAAGCATAACAGCTAATATGTGTTTACATTTCTCTGAAGCTCCAGCAGGGCAATCGCAGACCTTTGTGACTTCTTGTTCATTATCTCCAACTAATCTATTTCCATATTCTTGAGATACATCTATCCACAGTTTTATAATGGCTGGATGTTTGGAATTTAATCCCGACGTACGCAGTACCAGTGCTTGTACGTGAATTATGTTATTATTTTTCTCTTTTTTTCCAACCGAAATCACCATTCCACTCCGTAATAATTCTTCACCAGAACGCATTGGTTTTGTGTATCCTGCAGTTGCATTAATTACATCGACTATTGACAACATAATTATTGTCTTTTACAGCAAAACGGTACTTAAATCTGATTTGTATTAACATTTAAGTTTTTCCCTGACGTTAACTGTAACGAAAACTGTCAAAGTGTCGTTCTTAGACAGCTTCACAATTTTGTCACTAGAGGCGCTAGTTAGAATCTTTGCATCGCCAATAGCTCGTTGACATTTTTTTTTTTTTTTTACAATCTGACATTGATTTATTTTTACAATCTGACATTGATTTATTTTTACAATCTGACATTTGTTTTATTTTTCTTTTTTAATTCTGACATTGTTATTATTATTTTTTTATCCTTTTTATTGGTATTGATTGTCAAATCGTTGAGCTCCTTATGTTAAGTTAAGCTACACGATCTCTGACATGAATTTATGTTTTTTTTTTTGGAAACTATTACATAGAACCAAGTATAATATTAAAGTATAATATTCCTTTAACATAACAGACAGATGTGTTGCTGGTGAGTTTGTTCCGCCGCTTCTTCTCATCAGCTATAACACAACGAAGTTGGCGACACGGGGGGGCGTTTTTGGGGGACTGTCTTATGTAAATTTTTGACGTTCAGAAAGTGCTGATTTTCAGCCTAATTTGAATAAATGACTTTTTTACTTTTACTTTACTTTACTAATACTACGTGTAAACAATTATTATCCGTTTAGCAGATGTTTAAAAGGTAATTATATGACAAAATTTACTGTTTTACGACATTTATACTACGATAACGTTTACAGGACTAAAAGTTGTATAATTTAGGTTTATAGATGCCGTCGTAGACGATATTATATGATGATTGTATAAAAAGCTCGAAATAACGTCTATACGACATTATTATACGACAAAACATTTAAATGACTATTCGGACATATAATACACCAGTACATGACAAAGTGGTATAATAATTACTATAAAATAACTTTAAAAGGACTTCAGGTCATATAAAAGTTTGACTATATGACAAAAATGTTTGTTGGGTGACCACCATTACATACCGAGTTTCCTCCGTGCCTTGGAAAGCACGTTATGTTGTTGGTGCCAGCTCTCATTTTTCATCTTTGGCAGTCGTTACAGGTAGTCAGTGGACCAAAAAGTCTGACAACCAGTATTACCAAAGGGTTTCGTACTACCCTGTACTAACTTGGTTGTGGAGGTCAGATAGACAGTCGCTCCATGTACTGGTATTCAGCTGCATCCCGTTATACTGGAAGCCGACCCTAACATAGTTGGGAAGAGGCTAGGCAGATGATGATGTACTCGGTCTATAGCTGCTACATCTCATTGTTGTCTTTGTTTCGACAGTTCAAAAGTGTCCGTAACTGGCTTACTGGAAATAAATGCTTTGATTTTATTTTGAAGGGGACACAGTAAGCCGCTTCTCAGTGAGAGAGAAAGGACTACGACACGGGCCCAATGTGGCCATGAACACTCATTTTAAACTCGAAAATAAGATACTGATATGAAAGAAAATCATGGAATATCATTATGTGCATGAGAACATACGTGGGACGGAATAAGAGCTCGTATAATTGCGTACCCAAAATAGCAAAAGTTAAAAACCCTCGGGAATCGTTCTCCGAAAATTGGAACGACGCAATATACGACCCCTTGCCCAAATTGTTTCTTCAATCTTTATGTTAGCATCCTGTGTCGCACACATTTTGCTTTCGGCTTGGTATTGCTATGGTACATCATTCTTTGGATCGCATGCTAGTTAACAAATACATCGAAAAGATGTCACAACCTAAATACGGGATAATCAATTCCATGGGAGGTATCAAACGAAAGATCACTTTTGGACGTGAAAAAATATTTCAAGTTGGCCTTAAAGGAAAGCAAAATTTTTATTTGACGTCAGTTACTAAGCACACACATACAGGGTGTATTTCACCTCATCACAAAGCCGTTAACTAAGCATTCTGTATATCAAACTAAGTAACTTTACCTTAACTTTACGCAAAAAGATTGCTGGGAAACAA
The DNA here is from genome assembly GCA_916618015.1 of Xestia c-nigrum. Taxonomy (NCBI): domain Eukaryota; kingdom Metazoa; phylum Arthropoda; class Insecta; order Lepidoptera; family Noctuidae; genus Xestia; species Xestia c-nigrum. The sequence continues at coordinate 812,278 of OU745245.1, read as the reverse complement.
CTTTTTTTTTGAGGTTATAAATCATGTTTTGTGGTATAACTCAATGTAACGCACTCAAAACATTGTGCGATGGATGGATTGAATAGTACGGGGGTCGTAGAGATATTTAAAGAGGTATTTAACAAAAAACTTATCAAAATCTTGCAACTTTGACCCCCAATATCTCCGTAACTAAAAGGTTCCTAGGTATAGTGTAGAACAAAAAAATGATCAGAATGACGGGGAAAACAAGTGCCTTTCGTATTCGTTAAAAGGTGTTTTACACCCTTTATATAAAAAAAGTTACGAAACAACGAGTAAAACATAGTAGAAATGTGCTGTGTACAGCTGCGCCAAAAAGGTCCATTTCAGCATTCATGCCACACAGGTGATGATGCTGTCCGACACACCTTATACTATTATGCCTACCTCTGTGGTGTATTGTGTTCTTCAACGGCCTGACCATCTAACAACCAGGTGAATCTTGGTGGAGGACTGCCGGATGCCGCACAGTGCAGTGCCAGGGAAGGTCCAGGGTGTAACGCCTGCTCTATGAACGTGTAGTGGAGCTCCGGTGCTGTATCTGCAAATAAATGGTTTCCAAGTTTATAACTTTAATTTTTTTTACTGCTGAGACAAATCTTCTTCATTCAGAGGGCCTGTATAAAAAGTCAATAACGTATGCGACTGACTAAGTTAGCGAAAATCTATTGTCAATCCCAATTGAAAGTAATTGTAGAAATACAAGACACTTTGAAAGCGAATGCCAAAAGAAATAAGAACATTAACCATACATACTGGTCATTGATTTTAGTAAGCGTTAACTAGTCAAGCAGCTCATTGCTTAACGAAGGTTTATCGTTCATTCAAGCTGGAACTAAAATTGGTTAAATCCGGCATTCAAAGGAGCAACACATTCAGCGGTGGGAACTCATTTGTAGCCTTTGTCCTGATAATTCCAGACACAGATTACAAATAGCCATCCGATTGTAATAAGTGACCAACAAATATTCTCCTAAACAACAGTCTTACATCACAACAAAATCCAATCAGTGTACAGCCAAATGTATGGCGACCGTTTATCACAGATCATAACGGAGTATCCGCCATTAGCGGCGGATTTATCGCACTCGTGACGCCGACACATCATTGTTTATGTTAAATGTTAGATACTGAGTGATGTTGGAGAAGCGACGGGGTTCGCGAGATAATCCTTTGTTTGTATTTGAAGTTATAGCAATTAAATGTTACAATATAAATGGCCGCGTTTATATTGATACCTATGTGGCAGCACAGTTTATCAGCTATTGGGTACTTCTTAAATTCATGCAAACAAAGATTAAAAACCAAAGCTAGGTATCTCCAGTAAAATCAACACACTCGTGGTATATATAGCAAATAATGGAAAGGAATATAAATCAACGATTTCTTACAACACCCTATGATTTTAATATTCCTCATTGCACACTCTTGTGAAATACAAAACAAATTAATAAAGATCTGCGAGCAATTGTGTACCTAATTACTGCATTAAGTCACAGGTGGGAACTACAGTACAATGGCTTTTGAGAGCAGTTGCTTCGGTCCACTCAGCGCATTTTATAACGCTTCTTGCTTGTACTTGCATACAGTTTACTAAAGTCGTAACACTAGAAGTTAAGCATGTAGTTAATGCAGTGTGCTAAACGTAGTGCATTACTAATATTCCTGTTAACCCGAGAGCCATGCAGCAGTCGTAATGTTTGTTAAAGGGTTCATAAAGTAGGGAAGTATGTGTGACTCCTACTGGCTTGCATCTAGGGTTCCGAGTACCTAATTGAAAGAATTGCAACATAAAATATATTTCAAGCAGTGGTTTTAACGTCGAATAATGTACTGTTTTGTTATAGGTTTACGGTTTACTACTACGTTAAAAAATAACAAACAATTATAATGGTACACGTCAGTAATTAATTTGCCATGACGTTTCATTTTTATGAAGCATGGACAATATGGACGTACACCTCTTACAATTTAGTCAGTGGTATTGGATACCAAAACATTTTCAGCCAGTTCCGTAATTTCTTACTGAAACATTGTGTAAACATTTAATTTTATTCACCATAGAATCACAAGAACACAACTTAGCTCGCTCATTACATCCCTTAATCTGTTTGCATCCGGGATCCAAAACATTCAACTGCGGCCAGTCGGCATGCGGTCATAAATCTTGGCAAATAAATTCAATTAGCCGCTACACTAACATAATAACGAATGAATACAATGGCCGCCGGAATTATGAGGGTCTAAATTGTGAGCGGCTAGCGTTTCTGAGAGCTTTATTACAGGCCGTACCGGACGCCGTGACAGACAATAATTATGTCAGCGTGTGGTGCAAGGTGAGAAGGTGGGGCGGGGGTCTCGGAGAACAAGTGATGTCAACAGCAGTAAAATGGAGACAGGAAATGGACTTAAATGACTGTGTTTACAATAGGCATGTGGCCGTTAACGAGAGTACTACATGTAGTTTACGATACTGGCTACTTTGTTGTCAGAAACTGTCATTCACAATGACTTGGCATGCAAATGACTGATACCAATGTTTTAGAAAAGCGTACACCAAGTTAGTTAACTGGTAATTAAATAGTTTCACTGACTCATTTTTGCATTGAAGATCTTGACTTGAAAGTTTAAACGACAGAAATTATTACTGGTCCTATAAAGAATATTTAATGTATCGTCACCTAAGTCATCATCTGCCTAGCCTTTTCCTAACTATGGTGGGGTCGGCTTCCAGTCTAACCGGATGCAGCTAAATACCAGTATTTTACATGGAGCGACTGCCTATCTGATCTCTACATCCCATTTAGTACTGGGTAATACGATATCCCTTGGAAAGACTGGTTGTCAGACTTTTCGGGCCGCTGACTACCTGTAACGACTGTCAAAGATCTACAAATGACAGCCGGGACCAACAGCTAAACGTGCTTTCCGAGGCATGAAGGAAACTCGGTAAGTAAGGATGGTCACCGATCCCCAGACCAATCTAGACATGCTTGTCTTAACCCGACGCACTGCAAGACGCACACTGTCTTGCACGGCTTAACCCGATTATACCCCTTAAAGATCGATTATTTAGGTACGAGCTCCTGATCTAAGTATTGTCACTTAAGTATTCAACCTAAATCAGTGAGTGCCTATTGTACTCTTTGTACCCGCTGTCACCCATCATTTGGTCCCCACCCCAGTTGGCTCGGCGCCCGCTCACAAGCCAGCTCTTGTAAACGTTGCATCGTTTTGCGCGAATTTATATCAGATGCCGCTGATAGTCGGCTAATTGTATAATTGTGTGCGATGCGCTTATCTGCCTGACCGGACCGTCCCGCGTCCGCCGGACACCGCGTGCCTTATGTGCTGTGCGTTATTTGAACGGGAAATAAGCGATTATTTAGTAGTTGTTGAATTGGTTTCGGATTAATTTAAATAGTGGTCAAAGAAATGGAGGAAAGGATTGGGATTTCAAAACCAGTTTATTTTTTAAAATCTTTGTTACGAAATCTATATATTTTTTCTGATTAAAAAGGTTTTAAGCAATGCTAAACTCCGTTACTGCTACACCCTGCCTACAGAGTACCAAGATATTATTATTATTTCAAAATATAAAGGAACAAAGGCGAGCAAGATGCAACGACTTACCTAACAATTAAACTTATGCAACATACAACATAATATTAATAACTAAACTAGCAAGCAGCAACGGCAAGGGCTATCTCCAAGAAACCCTTTGAGATTCTCGACCAGAAAGAAGCCTTAGAAATAGCCAACTCTGGACCGCTCGCTCTTCCCAGATTGAAAGTGATATTATTATGTTGTGTATATTGCAAAAGACAGAGATAGGTGGAAGTCTTTGGAGGAGGCCTTTGTCGAAGGACAAGCTGTGGTGTGAAAACCGATCATCAGTAACTAATCTTGTTTTAATGATAATTGTAAAACAGCAATAAAGGCTTATTTTATTTTTTTTTATTTTATTATATTTTACTATAACATGCATAAAGTTCTAGCAAAATGGCGGTTAAACGTATGTATGAATGCATGAATTCAAGTTTTGCTTGAGAACCAATTTATTACTCGAGTTAGCCTTCGTTCCAACAAAATAAACTAGATGGCGTTGCTTGTTACCAATATACTAGAAATAGTAGGGAAGCCCCATTGTGCATTTCAAACTTTTCATTTCTTAAATCTGTCTCAGTTAAACAAGATACTCATAAATGAGCGATACTATCCTTAGAAACTATTTTAATTCAAAGTAGTCTTAACAAGTATTAAACTGTTGCCAAACTCAAGCTGAATCCGGGAGTGAAAATATTTAAAACAGGCCCTCGAAGTTTGCAGGCGATGGAAACTGCTCGCTCGGAATGTTGGTCTTAGCCTGAAGAATTAACGGGACTTAGCCGCTTGCTACTTACTCCTCGGATTTAATTATTTAATAAAATATACTTTTAATGCAATAATTCCTTGGGTCATTGCCAGGCTGCTCGGTCGAAACTAGATAGTAATCTTTAATTTCAGAAGCGCTTGGATAAGTGGAATTACTAACAAATGCGACTCATGACATTTCTACACAATTTTTGAACTAACTTATGTTTTCTAAGGATTAGATTTAGTCTAGTTATAATAATAACACACTGTCACGCAGTCAAATAGATGTTGAGCTTTCGCTGCTTTTGGGATGAGGCCACTTATCGTTATATACAAATGAGCATTCTTTGGAAACAGGTGGTTAATCGTATGTTATTGTAAAATCGTTTGTCCCACTTACTTGCGGCCTGTAAATCCCCTGCATGCTAGGTCATAACACGCCTAGTGTTACAAATCAGTTGGACATGACTTCCCCAAAACGCAGCACTGAGCCGATTTATAGCATTATGCAAATGGCCGCATAAATGCCATTGTATATTTTAGATATCGTTAAAACCAACTTCTAATTGAATAGTTGCATTATAAAGGCGTAATCCGTTGTTCAATACGCTGACGGTTTTGTTCGATATGAATGGGTAGACCAATGCGATGGTAATTAGTAAGCACGATAAGGATTAATACGATCGTATAAACTATAAATGCAATTCAATCTACGATATCCTAATAGGGTTTATTCGGATTCCGACCGACGTTGTGCTGTTGAAGATTTTATTGCTGAAATGAACTTATCGATTCATAATACCCCTGATGCACCACCTACTTTTTGCAGCCAAATGGGCGAATCTTGTATTGACGTCACACTTTCTAGTGCAGACGTTCGCTTGGATAGGTGGCGTGTCTTACCAGATGCGTCTTGTAGTGATCATCGCCTGATCGTGTACGAATTTGTTCCGATGTCTACTCAAGGTCCGACTCATACCCACCGTAGATGCGGGCCTGTGGACGGCTGGCTATGGGCAATAGCTGGCCGTCCGGCCGTCTAACGACGACGACAGGCCGTGTCGACGGCGCGTTCGTGTTCTACGCGCGCCTCAAAGAGATGTCAGCATAAGGGGAGGGGCCCGCAAGGGCCGAAGCCTGCCGGGGTTGCGGGCCTGTTCGAAAGAGATACCGCGGCCCCGGAACATAAAGGGCGAGGAAGGAACATGGATGGGTTTTAGTCAGTAAGAGTCTGACACTCCCTCCCGCTCCGCCCAGAGTGGGAGAAGTCATTTGATGATTTCCCATCCTAAAAAAAAAAAAAAAAAAAAAAAAAAGGTCCGACTCATATCACTGGTAATTTTAGATATAAAAGTAAAGGCGCGAACTGGGAATTCTTTGGCTCGCTGTTTGCAAGTCACGCCAAAGACTTTACTCGTGATGGGCTGTCAGCTGAAGAAAGTGCTGAAATTATGTCAGACACCTTCACTTACTGTGCTGACATCGCTATTGGTCGCGCATCTATGACCAACCTCCGTAGATGTGATTGGTGGTGTGACTACTTAATTGAACAACGTAAAAGCTATCGCCGAGCGCGTAGACATTTAAACAAGCTTAAAAAACAAAAAGTCACCGGAGACCCATTTACCATTGCTTTAAATGCGTTTAGAGTTGCCAGGTCCCGCTACAGAGCATCGACGGAAAAATCTAAGGGTAATTTACTGCGAAAAATTGTAGAAAAATTAGATAAAGAAGGTCCGTGGTCTCCTTTGTATCACGAGTTCAAAGCTAATCGATCGGTCGACCTAGCGTTTATCCAAAACATTAAAGTAAATAATAAACACACCACCGGTATTGAGGAAACGACCGAAGTTCTGTTAAATACCCTGATACCTGATGATTCGCCGGTAAATGACAATGACTACCATCAACAGATCAGAGCGTGGGCTGCTGTGCCACCTGAATCACCAGCGTCAGACCTTCCATCCATTGACGAATTCATTAGTGTTGTCAGGAAACTACCTCTTAAAAAATCAGCAGGTGAAGATAAAATATCTAATCGGATGATAATAGAAGCGTGTAAAACAGCGGGCGACGCCATTCTATCTGTTTTCAACCGATGTATTGCGGAAGGCGTTTTTCCTCGCGTATGGCGACGTGGCTTTATACGAATAATTCCAAAAAGTGGTGATAAGCCACCGGACGACCCTAAGTCGTACAGGCCCTTAACCCTACTACCAAATTTGGGAAAACTCCTGGAGCGCCTTATCGTTCCTCGTTTGCTACCGGACGGACCAAAGTTTCATAGCAACCAATTCGGATTCACTGTGGGTAAATCTACTGTTGACGCGGCACTTTCTGTTAGAAAAATTGTTAATAACTCTGAACACAAGTACGTGGTTGGAATCTTTTTAGATATTTCCGGGGCTTTTGATAACGCTTGGTGGCCGATGCTACTACTTAAAATGAAAAATCGTGGCTGCTACAAAAACATATATAATCTTGTTCATTCATTCTTTTTAAATGGTACCGCGCAACTAAAACTCGGACATCATTCTATGTCAAAGTCCCTTACCATGGGATGTCCTCAGGGCTCGGTAATCTCTCCGTATGTATGGAATATAGGTTTTGATGATTTCCTCGCGATACCACTTCCACCGGGCTGTTCATTAACCGGTTACGCGGACGACGGCCTGCTGCTCATTCAGTCAAGTACCCGGGCTGGACTCGAGAATTTAGCTGACACTTGCCTACGATTAATATCTCAGTGGGGCGATCGAAACCGTCTGACCTTTGCACCGCATAAAACTTTTCAACTAATTTTAAAAGGTGATCTCAAATCGTGGCCGAGTATTAAATTTAATAACGTTCCCGTGAAAAGAAAGCAGTCCGTGTGCTACCTTGGACTGGTCTTAGAGAGGAATTTTTCATTCGTAGATCACATAAAAAATGTCGGTGAAAAAGCTAAAAAGAACTTTTATGCCTTAACGAGGATATCCAAATCTACGTGGGGATTGTCATTTTTAACTTTAAAGACCATCTACGTGGCTACTTACTTGGGTTGTATGTGCTACGGGGCACCTGTTTGGGCCGATAGGGCCACCATAGGAGCGGTGCGACGTAAATTGCTTCAAAGCCAGCGTTTGGCGTTGATTTTCTTATGCAAAGCGTATAGGACGGTTAGTACCGAAGCTCTTCCGGTGCTTGCGGGTGTACTTCCAGTAGATCTTGAGGTGCAGCGGCGGGCTGCAATGTACTATAACGCGCGTGAGACCACGGACGCAGACTTTTTAACCATACGTGATCGTGCTAAGATTTCTAGATTATTCAAACCACAGACCGACGTCTGGGAGGAACTTTTATCTGAATGGCAATGTAGGTGGGACAATTCCATCAAGGGCAGACACCTCCACCAGTTCTTTCCATCCGTTCGTGAGCGGCTGGACAGGACATGGCTGGAGGTTGATCACTGTGTTGCCCAATTTCTCACGGGCCATGGCCACTTTAAGAGTAAATTATTTTCCTTCAAGCTTGTTGACTCGCCTTTTTGTCAATGTTCAACATCTGACTGCGAATATGAACAATCTGCTCATCACATTTTGTGGGAGTGTAGTCTTTGGCAAAATGAACGCAATATTATGTTGGATAATGTACAGGTTACATCCGGAGTTATTTACTATATGGACCTTGTAGAAACTAGAGCAAATTTCCGTGCGTTCAAGCGTTTTTGCCATACCTATTATTGGAACCAAATATAACAGCTCTTTACTTAGGACCCATTAACGTTAATATTTATCCGTGGTGTTAGGCAACTGGGCCTATCCCAGTTGTAAACGTCCCTTTGTGCCTATTGGCCTTGTTTCGTTCTGTCTCCTGCTGATATGGAGGGAAGTGGAAATTACAGTTCTTTCCTACTCCTCCGCTATACTTTCTGATTAATTTCGTTGCGGGATCCAAGACAGTTAAATTCATTCTCTGGGACTTCGTCGAGCTTCATTGTCTCGGCGCTTTTCTGGTGGTCGCCACTGTTGATTCTGGCTTTCAGGAGTTACAGTGGTTTGGGAATGTGTGGCGGGCTTGTCCCATTAAAAAAAAAAAATAAAAAAAAATAATAGGGTTTATTGTAATGTACTGAAAAGTTTATTTGTAGGTAAAAGTATTATTATTTGTTAGGCGCCTAAGTACCTACTTACTGCGAATCGTTTTGGTTGCCGTTGATTGTTCTTATTTAAAGACTGTTTTAGTTAAAATGTATAGCTTTACGAATGTACATTATTCTAACAAACAGGAGGAGTATTATCGCTCCATGCTATGTTCAACATGCTCGAAAGGTATGGTAGGTAAATAAAATACCTACAAGCTTATTTTATGGATTTTTTTTCACACTTTCATAATAACTAAATCCTCAATCATTCCAGTAAAACTAAAATCATTTCCAATTTCCATAGTTCCAGTACTTCACAAACAATACAACAAAGTAATGAAAACCATTGCTCACCAGCACTAATCCAGCTAGTTCGCAAAATATATGACGTCATAGATCGTCTCTATTATTCCATTAGAGCTATCCGGATTATCCCGCGGCCTGACTTATGCGCTGTCCGCGACATTATTGCTCGAGTTATGGCCACCGTACCTCGCAGGAGGTGGACTTATAGGTAAGATATTAGTCATGGGTGGTGGTGCTTCCGGACTATAGGAAAGAGGTAAGTTTGGCGGAAAGAAAAACTTGAGGGTAATAAATTTGTATGTAGTTAATGAAGTTTGTCCTTTTAGAAAAGAAAATTTTATCTTTCAGATACGTCCGTATGGTAGCCCATTGCTAAAACTGGGTATGTGCAATGGTAATGCGCCGTAACGTTGCACACCACTGTACTACTTACTCACTTAGTTAGCACCTTTCTACACGCTGAAATTTTAGTGGTTGTTTTCCCGAAGCGAAATGAGTTTGTAGCGGTAATACAATCGATTAATATGTAAAAAAAAAACTCAATAAATGGCAGATTAACATTTGTGATAAACAAAACTCGAAAGCGACTTGAACCAACAGTAATATCTACGCGGAACGCGGGCCGGGCGCGGGGGGTGTCCAGAACAGCCGCGCGGTCGTTGCACTTCGCGTATAAATCAGCTGATCACTACTCCTGCCGTAATAAAACACAAAACCCAATAAGTTGTAATAATAATTTGAAAAAAAGAAAACTTTTTTATAAAGTTTAACTTTGCGTTTTGATAGTGCTACTGATGGGTAATCGTCCAGCCGCGGAAAAACGACTATTAAAATTTCACGCTGTATGCTTAATAAATACTAAGTACTCTTTTCGAAGTTTATTTATCTTTCACCAAAATCTCTGTGTTATAACAAATTTTATTTCTCAAATAATTGTTTTGTGAATAAGAAGTTATTCTTCTCAGTTCAGATATCACATTCGTTTGTAACATTCCTAACCAGATCCACCCACATTTATTTCCAAAATATTCGCCTCAGCTCGTCGTTTTACGTACCAAGCATATTCCCGTTCCTTTGCAAGCGAATGACAAAATTCCAGCTAAATAAGAATGTTTGCTCACTGTGTATTTTTCTGTACATTTCATTAGAATACACAGTAGCTGCACTGTAGCGGACTGCACAGAGAGCAGGTTTCACTTAACTAAAGGCTTAGACCGTCTTATGTTCTGCACTATTTTCCTTTATATGAGCAAAGTCTGTGAAGTACATGCAAAAGATGTTGTTTGGAGGCATGAAGTTTGTTACGAAACTGTTGTAGTAAAGTAGTTTTAAAAACAATAGAAAATGCTGTTTTAGTGTTGCAAATTGCATTGCATCAAATTTCACATGAAAATCTTTAAAGGGAGAAGTACTATTTTCCTTTCCGTGCTTAAGTTTGAAAGACGACTGCCGGTGAAATTCAGGTTTATAATTTCAACTAAAGTTGACGACGCGTTGGAAAAAACTTTGACATTTTTGGCATCAAATCAAATCAAATCAAATCATCTTTATTGTGAACTATAGGTATACATCATAAATGCAGGTCTTAAATAATTAAATAAGTTCAGCTATGTCCCGCCGTTGAGGCATACAATAATAAAATATAACTCAGAAGTTATTAGTCATATTAGTCTCGATACATTATTAAAATATTCCAAATTATTAGTACTTACATACAAATTAAATTTCAAGTCATATTTGTCATAATTCATTATTAGAACATTGCAAATTACATTTTTACATAAATATTAAAAAAAAGAGGAAAGACACAAGCAACAATAAACAACATGAAAAATATCTTCTGAAGCTAAAGTTTTTTTGTCACTTTTTAGTGTTTCGCATGCGCTTACCCCTTCACAGCGTGTAAACAATAGGCAGACATGAGATTTCAATAATCCCAGTTGCTATCACTTATTGGGGAGTCCCGTTGCCTATTTCCGAAGTTCTTCATCAGATCTTCACCAAATTGAGTTGGGACCACTCCACAAAAGTACTCTTCCCAAAACTACCCAAATCGCTTCATGTGTGCCTATAAAATTTGAAGAGTTCTCTCAATTTCTCCAGGATCCCATCATCAGATCCTAACTTGATGATTATGAGACCACCTGTAAAGGATACCCTTTCAAACAAGAAAAAAATAATCGTAATCGGTCCAGCGATCTTCGAGTAATCGGGGAACATACATAAAAAAAGGTTCCGACGAATTGAGAAACTCGCTGCTTTTGGAAGTCGGTTAAAAATAATTGAGTAAAAGAGCAACAATGAACGAAATATGTTTTGTAAATTAAATAGAAGAACGTTATAAGTATGCTTATCAGAAACAGCAGCTTTTTATTTTCATTCCTCATGTATTATGGCTCTGTCGGTAATATTCATAAACACAAAGTCGCAAAGTTTTTGAAGCAAGGCTTGAATAGGATTATAGGCTTCGGCCGCGCGTATATTTCTTACTTTGTGGTATTAGCGCTGTCAGACAGCGTATTTATGATATCGCCTATTTTTTCCTGCTGCTGAACGTACTAACAATTAATACAGTTAAACTTTCAAATTTTTAACGAATTTGGACCGTTTACCATACCAACAAAAGGTGGGGTATTTTAAATCCAGCTGCTTAGTCTTTCCCCAACTATATTGAGCTTAATTTTCTGTATAATCAGTAATTAAACATGTGCTGAAAACCTCAAACGGCGCAAATACAATAAGTTATTGGGTAATTATGTGTTGGAGCCGTTTGGTGTTGAAACACTAGGGCCATGGGGTCCGAGTGTTTCAATACCAAACCCACCTAGTATTTCGGAAAATCGCCAAACGGTTGGTCGACAATTCACGTGACCGAAGGGCGGGCCTTTTTGTTGGCCAAAGAATCCGCATTGCCATCCAACGTCCTGCTAGCCTTGTACCCATTTTTCCTGTTGACAGCGTGGTGGACGCATTTTCATAGAGTTAGTGTGTACCTAAATAATTAGTCGTGTTTATTAAATATGACTGTAAAATGTTAACTAAACAGTGTAATATTCTTGATTTCAAAAACAAGCAGGCCTATAATTATGTAGCTAAGTAAGTTTTATTTAAAATAAACAATGACAAGTTACGTATCATTAACTATTCGGTACTTCATCACTCAATTCGGATGTTCCTGTACATTGTTCTACGTGACCTAATTTTGCTACCGGGCTTACTATGTATGCTAGTACCTAGTACGAGTACATACAGTAGCACGGTTTAGGTGTGTCATAGTGGACTATGTCTTTGTGGGTCGGTCTAGTGTTTGATGCTTGCAATAGATCTCACCAAGCGGAGAATGATGGGCTTAAGTCTTAAGCTTTGCAGAGTGGTCAAGTAATCGTTGTCACAGCATATCAGAGTATTGTGTCGTTTGCTGGAATATTATGTTCGAAACAAAATTAAGCCAACTCCTTTTGATAATTTTGTAAAATGAAGAACAGTAGCAGTTGTATTTGTGACACACAAGGTTTAAGTGGGGGTTAGTTACTGGTACGATCCTTTTAAACAACTTTTGTCAATATTTTTTGCCTTAGTTCCGAATAAAAACTTACTGAAGTAAGAGTACAACTCGCCAGCGCACTCATCTTGCACCTGCGGTCACGGCAGCGGGTGACGCATGGCCGGTCCAGTCATTACAGCTCTCGTTAATCAATAACCCGACGACACACGAAATCTCACCGCGCTGCACTCCGCAAAATTACACCATTGGTAATTACACCACGAAATGCTCTACGATTGGACGATCGACGCTCAAAGGACTTTAATCGACCAATCAGGAAGCAATTTTCGTTTCGAGGACCTTTTTTTTTTGGTTCCTACTGTAGCTAGTATTTTTGTCTTTATTTTTCATTTGCATAAGTTATAGTTTGTATTCCTGCTAACATTTGTAACATTATAAACCAATTCTATCCCTACGCATTCTCAATCATTGTGAATGAATTAGTATTAATTAACATCATGCTTTTATTATGCAAAACACATAAGATAACGTGCGTTCTCCACGAATTGGTTTAAATAATACAACCATAATATTAGATTAAATAATGAAGAAACCAATGCCAGTCACTAATTCTTAAACATGCCATAGACTACATTTAAGTCCTAATAACCCCAAGAACACCATTAGAACAAAATAAAAACAAAAGGTAGAAATAAAAGTGATCTGGTAATCCCAAAAACACAACGACGAAACGGGTAAGTCCTAAACAAATACGTGGGAATGGCCTTGAACCGTCCATTAATTCCAAATGGACCCTCGGCTTGGGACTAAACATTTGTTGAAGGGAATTAATTCCGTAAGGACTATCGAGTTTTTCTCGACCGGAGATAATATAAATAAAGCGGTTATGGGTAGTAAGTAACACATGTTTGGTGTTTTTGTAGAAAGGGTAAGACGGTTCCAACTCTTCAAAAAGAATTACATTTTTAGGATACCGTTTAACTTTTGGTTTTTCAAAAAATATGATGCAACTTGATAGAACAAGTTCTCTGAATCTTAATTTCAGCTCATTTTCCAAAAGTGTGCCCGTGGAAACTAACTGTGAAGTTAAAATAAATACGAATGTTCACGAGAAGCTACCATTTGTTGAAGTACCTGTGAACGAAAACATTTCAAGTAGAATTAGCTCTTGGTGAGTGAGGCCTAACAATGAATGATAGAACTGGGACGAAAGCTGATAGAGGTTCACGGGTCACCCAAATGATTCAGATGGGATTTTATATTTTTGGCGCGAAATTCAATCAAAAATTATGGATTTGTAATGCATGAGTGGCGGGTATCATAACACGTCGGTATGAGCACTCAAAGTGATACTAAAATTGTAGATTCTGGACATTTTTTGTCTTGGAAAATGGCTCATTTTTTTGCCGTCGTATTATCTATGTAAAACAACAATTTATAATTATAATTATGTCTTGAATAAATCTGTTGATGTCACTCACACACTTTGAGTTACTTTGCAGATCTAACGAATCCTCACTTACTTTTATTCCTCACACTCGTCGAAAAACACTGGAGTGCTAGTAATATATTGATTTAGGAATGTGTAAACACTGACCAAAGCACACGTAATACAAATACTTTTGCTATATTTGTGTGAAGTGCTCGTGGGAAGAAGAAGACGCACTACTCAAACACTTAACACATGTCCAATCGAAGATCGATACGGAGTTTTATGGTTTAAATAACATAACATCACGCCTGTAATCTCTGAAAGATTAGGCAGAGGACATCCACATTTTGCTAATTATATTTAAGTCCCATATAAAAGGGGCATATAAATAGGCCCCCTATTGCCATCAAATGGGCCCAAATCCAGGCTCCGTGGCCTGAATTTGGGAATGAAAAAATCTGATGGAAAACTTAAAATTTGTCTGTCCCGGGAATCGAACCCAGGACCTCGAGCCGCTATGGCTCACCAGATAGAGATTTTTATGTATTCTCAGACATCTTCTTACCTCCCAGTCTCAGTTCAGCAGCTGCCTGCGCGCTGTCCAGGTCCCTCTCTGCGAAGCACTGGTACATCCCTCTGTGCGCCCTCACGACGCCGTGAACCCTCAGCACCCGCTCCCCGCCCCCCACCGGCACGCCGTCGTGCAACCACCTGACCCGCGCGTCCCCGCCTTCCACCGAACAGTTGAACGTCACTGAGCTGCCCGAGTTGGCTACCTGTACGACAATGTTTGTGTTTGATGAATGCATGAAACGTTCAGTAAAACACACTAAGTCCAAACGAAATGTTTATTTATGTAAAGAATATTTATTTCATTAGAGAAACGTGTTCTGAAGGTTCTGTTCGTAGATACAAGTCACATCAGATTACCAACTCCGATCCGAAATTTTGAATAAGTTTCAAGTCAGCATTCAAAACCTATATTTGATTTATTTTTGAACCAAAACCCTTGAAATTCTACTTGCACTGTAATGAACATTCAGGTCAAATCAACAGTCACCGCCTAAAGTGACAGGTGACACAAAAAGAGACGAATTAACCCAATTATCGCTACTGTCGGAACTCGATAAACAAGCGACAAATACGAGCGAGTCGACTCAAGACGATCCTGCGAGTTCACCTCATAAATAATTCAGCAGGACATCACCTAGTGACTACGTCACGCCGCGTGTCGGCTCAAACTGGATTACTAGGGCTGCTACCAATGGTAGGGGCACCTACATCTTATACAAGTCTTTGATCCGATGTGTTGGGTTTTCAATTACGTTTAATATTGGTGCGACATTTATTTGCACGAAATGTCATGAAATTCGGTTGGTAACGAGCCGTTTAAAATGAGATAGAGAACATGTTCCTAAGTTATTTACTTAGGTGTCGAATAGTAACAAAAAGTTAAAATGATTACGAATACCTCTTTTATATGTATAATTCGAGTAAAAATCTACCCCTTCTGCTCTGATTATCAAGCCAAAATAATTATATTTCCCGTATTGATTATAATTAAATCCAAGAAACCTATTATTGGTGATATAGTAACCAATCGGTATATAATACAAACTAGAAAAAGGTCTAAAAATAAACAAATACCTACTGCTAATAAATACATCCCATTCTTTCAATATGATCCTTTTCCAAGTACAACATGTTCGGGCCAACAGAGCGACCTATTCTGTATCGGAAGCTCCGCAGCAATAAGGAAGTGATGCGGCTGTCCAATGATAGTTGAGAATGGTCGCATTGTATCGATGACATGTCCGGTACGGTGACAACCCTGAGACTAGAGATGTTGGTAGGACCGCTATTCAACATAGTACGTGAATAATTTATTGTTATGGTCAACGATATACATGTTACATACTCCAGGGGAATACCTATGTAGATAAAATATGGGACTGTGGTGAAATAGTAAGTCGTAGATTTTGACAAAAAACAAATACATAAATATATTGGATTTTTTATAAGATTTAGGATGTCCTTATTTCATAATTATTAAGATCAGAAGTAAACAATAGATTTCATACAAAAGCCCTTTATTTGGACTTTGTCCTTATTCTATAAGTAGATAATAGTTAATTGCGAACTATAGGTTTAAAACTAATAAAGTTTTAAATTCATCAATTTCGCGTGCCCAAATCTATTAGCAAACTTCTGATCTTGAGATAAACTAATGAAAACACTTTTGTTCAGTTCTTAATCAAATTATGTACAAGCAATATTTACTTGTGAATTAAATTACAGCGAATCAAGCTTGCTTTATTAAATTTGATGGCTGAGACTCAGAATTAATTAAAAACCAGAATAAACGTTTAATGTCTGGAATAATAGACGCCTGTCTGTTGGCAAGGCCATTTGGAGATACACTGATTTGTTTTCCATGTTAGTCAAATTGATTAATGTAAATACGGAAAACATTAAACAATTTCAACAGATACAATGGGTGATGATGTAAAACACAATTTATTTTATAATTCGTTTTTTTTAATTAACCTGAAATATTATAGGGTGTACCCAGCATGTCCTAGAACCGGGAAAATCGGTGTCGTTTGTAACATCCGCAAACCCTGTCCCCGACTGGGCCACTCTCTGTCACAGAGAAGAGTTCTGTGTTGTTTGACAATCGTTGAATGTCCCAGCTAGCAGTTACTGTTTTTATCATTCAAAACATTTCCTAGAAATGCGAAATAGACGAGCAAAACCGTGTCATTGAATTCCAGTGCAATGCAAGTAACGCAGTCATCCGGCACGAAACATTGAAACATTTAAATGTTCTCCATATTTTTACATTACGACAGAGAGAATTTTGCGCTGTCATTGTCTTCAAGTTCTTTAGTGAACGAGTGTCATTGTCTTTAGTGAACGAATTTTCACATAAGATTATTAATTTATTCATAGGGTTTGTAATTTTTAAAGTTGGTGCCAATAAATTATGGTGAACAAAGATCGAATTTATCTGATAATTATCACAAACCCTCAAAATGTTATTCAGAAAATCAGTGTGTTTTCGTGTTATAACACGCGACTATTATTTTAATACACAAAACGAGAGACCAATTTACGGCTTTATTTAAATATTTCACATTTCTCTCTTCAAACTGTCGCTAAACAAAGTCCAAATTGCATCTCTTTGATTACAAAATACATTTTGAAAGTTGTGCATTTAAAATACGATCTTAAAAGTCTCAAGACAGAAAATTATTTTATTTAATACTTAACTAGTACTTAATAAATAACAATTTAAATTATTTGACACGTGGTGCGATTGTAAGCGAAATGATTGGCACGATTTTAAAATTCCCACTAATGAAAAGTTCAGTAGAATTTCAACCGGGTTTTATGACTAAATTAGTTTGTCTCCGAAAGTCAGCTCAGACTTCCTACAGTGAAACACTATTTCAATTAAGTATGACGTGCTTTAATTACGTCGTATTTTCATCAAAAAGAAGGGAAGTAGAAGTATAAATTATGTCGCGATGGCTCTGCTGCAGCAAACCAATCTCAGCAGAGCTTCTCGGAGTTCTGTCGAGTGGACTATAGAGTAATATAGTCCACTCGACAGAACTAAAAAAATACAGTGGGACAGGATAGTGTAGTAACACTATCCTGTCCCACTATATTTTGTCAAAGGCATCTCTGTTTTCCTTCGACATCTGTAAGTATCTTGTGCAAATTCTTGCCGAGTTCGTCCAGTAAACCAGATCAGCTTCGCTGCAGTGTCTGAAGACGATGATCATGTTTAGTAAACTGTTCCCAGATTAGATTTGGACAGGCAGTCAACCCCGCTAACACAAGCACCTTGCCCCATCTTGTCTATATTCGATGAGCGAACCGCTAGGATCACATCGTGCGATGTGTCTCCCCGCTCTGTGATCTGAATACTTATTTTTCAATTTTTGCAACGTCACCCGCCGCTGACGAGAATTTAGCCGCTCGTCCAAATACAGATGTAGCAACGTTCGGGACAATTGTGTTTTCTGTTAGCCCTCCTTATGTAATAAAAGAAAATATCGGGAGGTTTCTCGTGGCTTGAAACGTACGCTGTTTATTCTCTGACAAGTTCGGAATAATGCGATCGAGCTGTGCGTATCTATTGGTCACGTCTTTTTGTACAAAGATAGCGTATTGAATTTGGCGTAGAAATGTTTAAGAGCGAGGAATAATTGGGTGTCGAAACACTTTCGGAATAATAGGATGCAAACTCGATTAGTTCAGTTGGTGTTGTTAATACTTTGAATGCAAAACCCTCATTTATTTTGTAGTCTTAAAATAGTTTCCAGAATTTTATTTTGTGATCCAATTTTTGAGCAACATTAGCCATTGAACTCAGCTAATAAGACAAAAACTAGCCAACTATTATGATGTCCTCTAACTGATATAGTGGTCGCTACTCTGAGTACTATTGGGTTTTTTCATCAGGATTTTTTCAGAAGCAACCTGGAGTCTGCATTTGTACGCGGTTTGGGCATGGGACTTAAACTTATCTGGCAAAATGTGGGTGTAGGTACTCTCTGTCTAAGTCTTCGGAGAAACACAGAGATGTTACGTTAAATAAGACCATCCTCACCTGCAACTGAGGATGCACACTAACAACCAGCCGGGACCGGACCCTGAGCCTCGCATCCCTCCTCTGTTCCCCGAACTGGTTGTGCGCTCTGCAGGTCCATACGCCGCCGTCAGATAGCTGCGCGCGCCGGATGATCAGCACCTGCTCCGACACCGAGATCCTGATGCTGTTGGACACGGGGCTTAGGCGGCCGTTTGAGTGGCGGAACCAGCTGGAAAAGGTGACAAGTTTAAGTATCTGGTTTCCAGATACCTTCAAAGTATTGATCAATATGAATAAAGTCATGTTCCGGAGCCACGGCGGCTCCGTAAAAACCATTTTGCTTATACCGATTTGCTTGAACCTAAAAAAGTTTTTACTTGATGGAGGAAATTGTGGTTCTAATTTTGTGGTTTATGTGAAATTGGTGAAAACGGACATTAAAGAATCTGCCCACTACAGCGTACCACACCTCGAGCGTGCTATGAACGTATCGTATCTTATTTCAAGAACCGCCAAAGATCTGAACTACGTTCATATAAATATGACGCCTTATTTCGGTTATAATAAGTACTATAGTAAGGTCTTAGCTGGGCCAGGAGCAAATTCCAATCGTTCGAAATCAAACTATTGGATTTTATCCAGCTCCGTCAAATTGTTCGTATTTTATTTAGGCATGTATACATATGTTGTATATATTCTGGCCGTCTATGTAGCTAAACAGCTGGCCGCCATATTGGGAACGAAGCCAAGTGGGTTTCTCATTGCAATAGTCTATCCTTCACAAAAGTTATCATGTAATGCACTTTCATTTTCTCATAACTTTTTTTGCGAAAAATAAACAAAATAATGGATCACGAATTTCTCTAAAATTGCTATAACTGGCTTTGAGAACCAAAATGTGTGAATTTGTGGCACAAACTTACTGGCTTACGTAAACTCGCATTGGGTGTTACTTCTGGCGAAACTAGAAGTTTTGATGTTATCTGTCCGTACCTGTAAGTGGGCGGTGGACTTCCAATTGCGCAGCATACTAGTCGGATATCTCCTCCTTGAGGCACCATCTCGTCTTCAGATATCGACAGCATTCTTGGAGCCATGCTTGTTGATGCGTCTGTAAGAATAGCTCCTATTAAATAAAGAAACAAAAACGATTAATTACTTTTATATGCCAGCAGACTCTTTAAATAATAGTCCGCTTGATTTCTATTCCCAAGGTATAGGCCATTGCCAAATTCTACTCTTACCTACTCCTTTATGCACCCCTAATACATAGATGACGATTAATAGAGGAGTATCGGAGGAAACATGCAACCCCAAAAGAAATGGGGCTTAAGTTTCAAGGGCAGCAGTATTCCGAGAGTCATAATATTTGTGCCAGTGGTAATCATTACTCAATGAAGCTTGCCTTTTAGTTTGCGTATTCCTTTTGATTGGCACCTAACCGTACCATTCATACAATTATTTCGGCTCTCACAGCTCTCTATTGTATCTACATTATAATATTATTGTATAGAGGAAAGATTTGTATGTTTGTATTTTTGTATTTAACGAAAAAACTTAAAAACTGTTGGACCGATTTGAAAAATTCTTTCAGCAATGGGTTACATTATGTATAGCATCACAGGCTATAATATTTATCCCCGTACTCCCACAGGAACGGGAACTATGCGGGTGAAACCACGTGACGTCCGATAGTCATTAATAAATTAGAGCTTGTGCATCTAAAAGTATATACTAACGTGAAACAGTGACCATGGCCGGAGGGCTCCTCCTCTTGTCCCCAGTGAGCGCATGCTGAGCCTCGCAGCAGTACGAGCTTCCATCATCAGGACGAGCATCGCGCACCACCAGGATGTCGCTGCGGCTGCCACCCACTATGTAACGACCACCTGGAACAAAGCTTATCTTGTTAAAGTTTCATACCTTCTCGACTGATTTCCCGCTATGACTCCACATTGTGATGTCTGAAGTTAAGGTTGGCAATATTCAAAACTTGTCCGCAGTTTCATCTCCGCATCTTTTTTGACCACTATTCCACGATTTGAGCGGTAGTAATGAATATTTATCGGAAACAATCAAAAAGCGGCCAAGTGCGAGTCGGACTCGCCCATGTAGGGTTCCGTTGCAGCAAGTAACATAATATTTGAGTAAATTGCGGTTTCCGATTTATGACGTATTAAAAAAAACTACTTACTAGATCTCGTTCAAACCAAGTTTCAAACCAAAGTTTACATGGTACATCAAATATTTTTTTTAGTTTTATCATTCTCATATTTTAGAAGTAACAGGGGAGGGGGACACATATTTTACCACTTTGGATGTGTCTCTCGCGCAAACTATTCAGTTTTTGATTTTGGAAACTTTTTTTTCATTTTTGGAGACATTCATAGACATTGAGTTTTAGTTCTAAGTATAGGGAAACCCAAAATGTATACTTTTCTTTCTAGTTTCGTGTGAAAATCTTAATGCGGGGTTTACAGAACACATCTTCTTACCAAATTTAAATGGCATAGTTCTTATAGTTTCGGAAAAAGTAATTGTGACATACGGACGAACAGACAGACCTACAGACAGACAGACTGATAGACAGACAGACAGACATGACGAATCTATAAGGGTTCCGTTTTTATGCCATTTGGCTACAGAACCACAGATTACCAGATACTACACTCCATGTACTTACACGCGCTAATCGCCTACCGAGCGCCGGGTAGCCGGTAACCCATAGCGCAGTGGGTTGTCAACAGCCGAGCGGCGCGTACGTACCTACGCATATTCCCAAAAGATAACTTATTAAAACTATTTGACCAATTTCGAATATTCTCTACGTTAACAATCGGGAATTTAAAGAAGGGAAAATATTAATTATTACATCAAAATAAAAAAAATGTTAAAAAAAAAAAAAAAAATGTATTGAACATATTGAATGAAGTGAGTTATCTGGTAATCTGTGACAGAACCCTAAAAATGTACTGACTGCTGATCTCCGCAGATACAATCAGTACAACCGCTCATGTAATAAGTTGTAGGTCAAAGCACGGCTGAGCACAAACAAGCTTTCTATTCGATTGAACTGCAGCCTTCCCTTTCAATACATCCATCAACATCCTACTAGGAAGCTGAAGTGACATAGACGGGGGTGGGTGAGGGGGGGGGTGGAGGTACTGATAAAAGGTTAAGCCAGAAGGTCTACTAAGAAACCAGCACAATAGAAACACCAATATAAAAAAGATAAGAAGCGTCGCTGAAAATTCATTAAAACTGCAGTAGCTGTTCAGAGTTGTGATATAACTTCCTCGCACTGTGATCCCGCATTAAGCTGAGAGGGCACTGTAGGTAGCATTCCACACACATTTCACTCATTTTTTATAGGAGGCGCGCTTATTGCCTTGCTTATTGCCTTGCCTTGCCTGCTTCTGAGTAATTCCTGGTAGAGAAACCTGAAAACACTTTGCTCTAACTGGAAATCGAAGCCGAAACACGCTTGCGATAACTCTTGACCAACGAACCTATTTTATGTTTTTAAGCAAAACCATAATGGTAAAGTGGTATCTGAATTGAATAAGGTGCTTTTTGACATGTTTCCTATTCATTCGGTTGGGTACTATTTACTTATCCATGCCCAAACTTAAGGTTACCAGTTTTATAGGACGGTGCTTCTGAAGTCATTTTATGTGTGGAGGACTGGAGGAGGTAGTGAAACGCTCATGACTTTGAAATTAGGAGACAACTTGGATCGAGTGCACTTACCCATTTATAGCTCGGGGGTGACACCATTTGACCGACGTCGACGTACCTACTCTTTGTGTTGAACAGTCGGAGACAAAAGTGACATCACACAAATAGTAAAAGCTTTGCCCGCCACAGACAAAAGAATTGGAAAAGTTATTTGAAAGCTCGAAAATTGAAACCGGTTGTATTTTTCAGTGTTGATAAAGTTCAATCTTTTGCCTTTACTATTGTGAAGATCAAACTGAGGGGTAGGTGTGACCTGCCGGGGTTGCGGGCCTGTTCGAAAGAGATACCGCGGCCCCGGAACATAAAGGGTGTGGAAGGAACATGGATGGGTTTTAGTCAGTAAGAGTCTGACACTCCCTCCCGCTCCACCCAGAGTGGGAGAAGCCATTTGATGATTTCCCATCCCAAAAAAAAAAGGTAGGTTTTTTTTGCTTTTCGATCGCACCGAGATGTAACGTGACACGACGATGCGCGCACATTTTAATAGAGCGACTCAAAATATAACTTTATTTAATGCACTGTTTTGCTGTGTCTTTCACGGTTTTTTACGGTTCAAGAAAATATACCCATTTCACTGCGTTGCGTCTCGTCTCGCGGCGGCGTGCGGCGCAACGCGAAATATTTGGCATGTTCCGCGGTATCCTACGTGAGCGGCGATATCGATATTTATTAAAAGTCTGTACTTTAAATATGAACTTTCAAGCGAAATTGTGATGACCAAAATCTCGTAGGACATGGGTCGCTTGAAGCATCGCATCGCGTCGCGTCGCATCGTATTCGTCGCTTACGCAGGACACCCGGTTCCAGAACCGTCACGTCGCGTCGTGTCGCGTCTCGATAGACTTCATCTTTAAAAGTTATTCCCTACAAATTGAAATTGACCTTAGAAAAACTAATCCAACAAAAGATTTAAGCTTTAAACTTGGCTAATAAACTTCATTCCTTCAGTGCTTGTACTTTCACCAACCAAAATCAAATTAGCAGCAAAATCTTAAACGAGTTGCAAATACCTAAACTTTCTTTCAGTTCATAACGCTTGTGTATGGTACAGTACAAGCACGGCAGCATGGCGGGGCGTCTCGCCGGTCGTCACCGTTTACGATCAGATAACTTTCAAGCGAGACTTTTTCAATGAATTCTAAATGCGCGACTACCTCGGCTCCCCTTCGCGCTCGAGCGCTTTGTTTCACGATTGTCGACTGTTAACTGATCCAGTCGATACTATTGTTACTTTGTTTGGCTTTTAAGCGTTTTTTGTTATAAATATGAGGGTAAGAACACGTTTAAGATGAATGCAATACTTTAGATATATAAGATTACTCAGTGTGGTCTCAAGAAAGAAAACGAACAGCGTAACGACCAAGCACTTTATTTTATGAAAATTAACTGAATCTAAACATCGTTACATCTCCTTTAAACTGATTAAAACAAAGACACTTCAAAGTGGGGCGCTCTAAGTGGGGAGCGCAATCTACGTCACTACCGTCACTATTTTCTGAATAATTTTATATCACAGACTTCCTATTTATAAACGGAAATAGATTTAATATTTATTTTCTACCGGAAGTCAGCCTTATACCAAATATTAAAAATAAGTCGTCCTAGAATATTTATAAAAGCTAACAGATATTCATAAACGGGTCATAGAAACTAGGTAAAGGATATTTTTGGATAACGCATGTAAATATCTACATGACAGAAGTCAAACAAAAAACGACATGACAGTTCAGTTATGAAATGCAGATAGTCAAGAATAAAGACTGCAGCGTATAATTAAATCCGCCTATCAAATATTGGGCAAATTACATTGACATTCAATTAAAACAAACAGCCATGTCATGTCAAATTGAATCTTATACCTTTTAAATTTTTGTAAAACTATTTTGATTATTTGCGTATCAGGAAAACAATATTATATTAAACACAGTAAACAAACAAAAAAAACTGTAAAAATAATTGCATCGTTTGCTCTCATACAATCGAGTTGTGCCTACCTGACGTCACAACATGTCGCCTGGTCCGTCGCCGTCGGCGCGGAACAGAATAACGAAGTTTTAATTAACGCCCTTTTGAATCCTTTGTGCCAAAATATTGTCGATTGTCAACCGAATAAAATCAACTTGCGGATTTAATAATATAATGGAGTTAAGTTTCTGTGAATGTTTTAATTGTTTTGGAACTGTAGTTTAATTATGGGTTTTTCTACGCTCACTTCTTGTACAGAGTACAGTATTCTTCTGCGTATACAAGTAGAACGTTGGCCGTCGATAAGCACCGCACGTCACCGAGACGTTCCGACCTGCTTACGCTGCCGCCGCGTCAGTAATTGTCGGCGTTTATCGGCGCTGGGTCGGCACCCACAAAGTATAGAGACTGCCTGCTCCGACTACCTGCGCGGACCGGTGTCGATAATCGCTGGCAAGTCGGTGCTGGCAACCAGCGTTCTACGTGTGTATGTCCTTAGGTATAGTCCGTGCCACGAGAAGCTATAATTTTTGTAAAAAAAGAATATCTACCAAGATACTTACGCAGCGAAAATTTAATTTACAATAAATACTTCAAAATTCGATCAACTCAAATTATCATACGTGTATTACGAAACTAACGAACAATTTCACTTGGTCGAACTATATTTTGGCGATATAAAGCGCCGACGTCTATGTTTTGTGGTACTGGAACGCATCTGACAAAGTAACCTTGAATAGCGAATGTAAGTATTTAAATGATATAATCAAACAATCTTCAATCCCACAAATTACGACGTAGCATCCAATTTATTTTAGTTATAAAAAGCTGTAGAAAACAACGAGAAGCGCGTTTTAGAAATAACTAAAGTATGAACCTTCAATAATTTAAATAACATTCTGAAAAAAAAGCAAGTAGCGTAGAAATATTTGAACCTAGGTACAATTTAATTCACCTGTTAAAATTACTTTTTAAAATAATATAAGAGAATCATGAATATCAATTTATTATTTAAATTAGTTTCTTTTGAAGACATTTAATTTAGCAAACAAAGAAGTGGGCTATGAACAACAAGAGAACTCACTCCTGAATTAAATGAGAAAGACTCTGATTTACTTTTAATTTCGTTTGGAAACTTGTTAAATTACTTTTGAGAGTAATTTATGGTAAAATTTGTAAAGTATCTGTCTCTGAAGACAATGTCAGCAATGTAGGATTAAAATTTATCTAGCATTTATAGCCTCTGTTGGGCTGAAATTTAAGTTAATTCAGGTTTATTTGAGCAAGTCAATCATTAAGATAAAATCGAATTCAATTGAAAGCAAAAACGACCTATGCCTGTACTAAATAAATAAATATTTAATCATAATCTCAAAATGTAAAATACAATATGAATCTAAAAACTAACAATGAAGGTATAAAATGTCAAAACTAGCACACAAGCTGCTTCAATCAACCTAAAGGTTCTACAATAGCCGTTCAAGGGGTTTAGTATACTACTTAAGTGGTAAAGTAGCGTATCCAATCGCTTTTTAACAGGCAGGTGGTACAACAGGGTTATAATAGTTAAAAGTGTTTAAATGGAGTTACAAGCTTCCTTTAAAGCGCTTTAGGTGGTATATAGCATATTTGTAACTCTATATCTACAGAAGAGAAACAGGTTGTACAACGGAGTTACAATAATCCGTTATACCACCTTAGAGTCTTAAAAAGATGTATTAATTACCGATATAGACCTAGAAGAGTACAATAGAGCGTCAATACCACCATCATAGAACTGAAAGGTCTAAAATGGTCGATAATAGCGGCTTAACCGGTATACTGGTTCTAGTAAACTCCGAAGGCTGTTGTAACCGAGACGCCATTAGAGTTTTTAATCAAAACAATTCTTGTAATTTTTTATAATTTAATTTACATCATATATATGTATAAAAACCGAATGCACGTCACTTTTTCTCACCCAGGATTCTAAAGAAACTACCTAGATAACTAAACTGTCTTAAATAAACTAAATTTAAAAATACACCCTTCTAATCAAACGTACTTTTTATCCAAAAAACTGCATGAACAGCAGGCGCGTGAAAATTTTAGCTAGCACCTTTGTAGATCCAAGGGTGCTATTGCAAGCGGTAGAGTGCGCCGTACTAAGACCTAAAATACCTCTGTACAACCACTGTAGACACATAGACCCTTAGGCGGTACTAGGTGGGCCCTCTTTTTGGGGTACAGCGGCGCTATAGCCGCTAGTACATCTACTGTAGATCTTATCTGTAGAGCCTATGCCGTTATTAGAAACCTCTAACCGGCCGCTGTATGGCTTGTTGCTAGTTGGGGTAAGATGCCTGTACTAGGATAATCCTGTATCATAGGCTGCAGGAGCTCTAGCAATATGCTATATGTAGGACAGTAGTTGGTTGTATAATTAAAATTACATAATTATTTAAAACTTTAAGAAGTTAGAACTAAACACATAATTAAAATAGCTGAGGCAAGATATATCAATTCCATTGATTATAATGACGCGTGACAACGCTTCTGTTTTAAGTACCTATTAATTGTCACACTTTAAATAATTGTAGTCTTCAGTGTTTTTAAATTATTAATAATACAATCACTAGGTATATTTTTAAATTTTGGTGACATAGCATTTTTCCCTGTAGGCGCAAAGTAAACGTGACCCGGATTTTTGTGTTATGCTTTATTGCAAAAATGATAGAACGTTACAGAGAAGTTAGCTAGACAAACTGTTTTTCTTGTTTTGAATAGCATATTTATAGATAAGTTATTTACTAATTATTTGTTTATGGAATCTTAGATAATATTTAAGTATAAGCGCTTGAGTGTGTTACCTGAGATACAGGTTTATTCCTAGTTCAGGTAGAATCCAATTTTTGTATACCTGTAGTTTTTAAGGCCATATTGTAAACATTTTTTATTTCTTTCTTTATTTCAATAAACAATTTCAATTTCAAATTTCAATTTCAATTTTACATAAAATATTTGCGGCAGCAGAATTGATTAAAGGTTGCAAAACACATTCGAGGCGTTCTTGTTTATATTCGATTATTGCAACTAGCTAGCAACTAATGTGCTTACAATAATTAAAAACGATGGTTAGTATGTCAGCGCAATGGTCTGTTTTTTGCCATGTTGTTTCAGCAATATTGCATCAAACGCGGATGTCTGATGGAGTTGATGTACCTATATTCGGCTAATTTCTTATCTGGGCACTCAACATCTCCCGTTTTGTGGTTGTTGAGCATTTTAAAACGCCAGCACGTTGTACATTTAGGGCTGTCCGTTTTTTTCAAGCACTCTGTCATCGAGTGTCCTGCTTCTCCGCAGTGACCACACTTGGAGTTTACCTCTCTGTATGATTTTGCTGCATGACTAAATTGTTGGCATTTGTAGCATCTGATAACCAAGGTGAAGTTTCTAGCAGGGCAGGAGGTCCAATTTATAAAAATTCTTGCCTGAGATATTAAAGCTCTACGTATCTTGGCTGGAACTTCGATAATACGGGTCGATACATATTTCTTTAAAGTTTAACTTTGGCCAAAAAGGTCTGCAGTAACATCGCTGGAAACTTATTGGCGACGTTCTGTTCGTACATAAACCTGAAGACGTCAACATCAGCCAATGAAGTCGGCACTCCCACAACCGTGATCTGTGGTTTGCAATTGATGGGCTCGTCGACGGTGAGTCCTAATGTAGACGTTTGGACTGCGTGCTTGAGTTTATCAGCATCCTGTTTGGTCTCGGTGCTGATAATGACACCTCCATTCTTGGTTTTCCGCACACCACGTACATACATGAAGCTTTATTTCATCAGGTCGTATGATTTCTGGCACGAGGATTTTTGTCTCGTCACTCGACTTCAGCTGTGATCGTTGGGATAAACTGATACGGAACTTAAATTGTTTAGACTTCAGTGGTCTCAGATTCTACTATACGGCATAGGTTGGTAACCTTCAATTTCTGCTCCGAATTAAATTTACCATCTGTGGCGATCAGGCAAACATCATTTAACTTCTGCTGAACGGATGACATGCATTTTTGGATGACGGACATTGATAAAAAATCAATGGTGAAGTTAGACTGGTGGCTTTTAGCTGGCGAGGCATTGGGTTGCATTCGACTACTTGAATTCCCGGGGCTGTTATCCATTTTTCAATCAGTTCACTATTTTTGTTGCAATTATTTAATAAACTGCATACTTAACAAAATGCTAAAGAAGGTCACTATTATTGCTTTAAATAAAAACTGCTAACGAACACGTCTGTATACTACGGATGGCGAAAACCGATGTAATATCACAAACATCAGACTTATTTGTTTACTTCGAAAGTGAAAAGAAAAGAAAACAACTTTCCAAAATACACGAAAACGTCGAAAGCTAACGTCCCATAATGGATAAGCAGCAAGGAACACATCCATATCGATGGTAATCGGGCCATCAAAACATTTTCCTTAAGGACCCAAAAAAAATAGCACAGGCCTCTTGGATCTTGTCTTTAAGAACCTCGTCGAGAAATTAACTGATCCTTTATCGCGGCCTTAACTTGTTTTATGGGAACTTTATGAACGGTACGTCATTCAAATAACCATAAAAGTGAATGTTGGGGCTGCTCAATGAATGTATATAGTTGGAGGCTCCGCGGGGTTCCTGCTGATCGGTGACGCGCGATAACCCGAGCAACGTCTGTCGCTGTTCGATAAGAGTCGGTAAAAATCTCCTCATCCTCATCTTAAAGCAAGATGTGGCCTTTTAATTTGAGTTATGAAAAGTGAGTTTATGGCGGGTGACAGGGAAATTGGATGTACATACCTATTGAATATTCTGTGGGTAGTTTTAATATAAGATAGTTTATGATTGATATAAAATTTATGTTAATTGATATTTTATGGATCAAAGAATGTTTCAATTAGATTAAAACAAAAATAAATAAATGCCCAGTTTCTGAAACAATCAACAAGAAAATTTGCTCATATAATTCCCAACAGCATTCAGTTCGCTTGAGTTTCGTTTAATTTCGAAACGAGGATGATGTTCGTTCTAAAATTTGGTACAGAAAATTGATTTGTATGCAAAAACTTAAAAGAATTAACACTCAGAAATACAATGCAATATACGATTTTAACAAAATAAGCAAAGGACAATGCTTATGGATATATGGAATCCCGTACCATGCTGCATCAAAATCAAACTTTGTTTTTAAGGGTCTACACTTATCATATTAAACTACAAAAGTTATTTTTGTAAACAAAACCGGAGTTTCGGAGTAATTTTGTAACATCCAAGAGTACCTCAAAACCATACAAGTAGAAAATGAGCCTTCTGATACATTGGTCTTGCTGGGTGACTGACGGCGTTATTCGGTTGACCCTATGACTTGACATATTTGCAGAATAAACAGAAATAATTTCACGAAATACAAACAAATACTTCACAATACCATTATTAATTTATCTCAACTATATGGACGTAGACGTCACATCAAATGTCAATGTCATTTAGGGATATGATCAGTAAATCAATTAGTAATATCAAATCGATTTGGTGTACCGCTTTTACTTATTTGTTAATATTATTCAACAAACTCAACAACAAATCAAAGTAAATGTAATACGAATAATTCATTTAATGTTTTTAAAGCAAACGTTACAGATCATCATTCTCTTGCCCTTATCCCAATTTATTTGGGGTCGGCGCAGCATGTCTTCTTCTTCCATACTCCTCTATTTTTCGTCATCTCATCAGACACTTCTTTTCTTACCATATCCTTCTTAACATAGTCCATCCATCGTTTCTTTGGTCTTCCTCTACTCAAATACCCATCCACATTCATACTCAAAACTTTTTTCACGACATTTTCCTCATTCGTCCGCATCACATGCCCATACCACGACAACCGATTACCACACAACTTTTCAGTCACCGGCGCCACTTTCAAACTTGCTCTAATATACTCATTCCTTACTTTATCCATTCGCGTAACACCACACATCCCCCTTAGTATTCTCATATCCGCGACATGCCTTTCATTCATCCCTTTTGTGGCCCAACATTCTGATCCATACAACACAGCAGGTCTAACCATTGTTTTATAAATCTTCCCCTTAAGTTTTAGGGGAATGCGGGAGTCGCAGATCGTTCCCGTGACCTGCCGCCATTTCATCCATCCCGTGTTAATTCTGTGCTTTACACTACGATCTATTTCGCCATCGCTTTGCATGAGTGAACCAAGATACCGAAAGTCGGAGCAGACAGGAAGAGACGCGCCATCTAGCGCTATGGCTCCAGAGCTGGAGAGACCGCCAAAATCGCAGAACATGTATTCAGTTTTGCTTCTGCTGATTTTCAAGCCAACATTCTCCAGTTTCTGTTGCCATCTCTCCAGTCTGCTCTGGATCTCCGGTTACAGATATTTATAGTAAAAAAAAAACGGTTGGAATGACAGGTTAGTCAATTTATCAAAATAGTTTTTATAACATTCCACATCTCTATGACCGGTTGTGTAAACGTCATGTAAAGGGAGTAAAACAATATTTATACTTCTATACTTTAAATTAAATTCCCTGTTTGAAAATCAATACCCAGACGCGTGATGTCGTAAAAAAATATGGTAATAAATACTATAAAATTTTAATCTTGATGCATAAGACTTTTTGGTACCACTTTTGACCATAACAAACAACGATCCTTTGGTTTAAACGTAAGTGGAGTTTCTGTAACAATTTCCATATCGCCGCTTCAAGGCCTGGTCTTCCTTAATGGCTACATATTTACATGACAATCCGCATTATTCCAAAGGCGAAAGCCTCTGAGTAGCAATACATGTAGAAAACATAAGCTGTTTATTTTCCGGAAAGCAGTAAAACTCAGCTGAGCGAGCGGAGCTAAATGATGCTTGTACAAAATGTGCACGCTCATGACGTACTGCCAAGTTTACACCACTCGTCTTACAGCGGCGAAATTAATATGACCTTAATTAAGTTGTGTTAAATGTTACACTTCGCCAAAATGAACTAAATTATTTGAAAGTCAATTCAGTATAATATTAATTTACCAAAACTTACTAATAGCTAGTGGATTCCACCAACGAAACTAAACGTGATTAGCATAGTTATTCTCAAACGTATGTTTGTCTTTTTTGGCATTACGGAAGCGAGCGGGATAGACATACAACTTTCCCACAACTAAACGGCGTCAACATTCCAAAGTAATTATGGCCATCATTTTTAATGCAGTATAATATCAGATATTCCAAGAAGTCTATTTGTGTACAGTGAACAGTTTAGTTGGTCAATCGTCATCATCAACATATTAGCACAGATAACATTTAAAAACGTTCGAAAAAAGTTTACGTTCCCATTATTCCTATTCGACCAAAGTTCTCACTGCGCTTTACAAAGACAAAGTCTCCCGAGGTATGCTGTTCACTCAAGATAATATTCAAAAACAAAAGCTGACAAACATTAAGTAAATAAATGTAAAGAATGGCGTGTTTCCGCTGTAACAGTGAGTTCCTCAAACTGGCGGCGGATATTAAATCAAGCGCAGAGTAATCTGCATAAACGAACGCGAAACTGCCAACTACCGCCGACGACCAACTGCATCTGCGTGGATCACTAGATGGTGCAAACTACTCTCTTTTTCATTTAACTTCACAGTTTTAAACAAAGAAAAATAGAAGCAAAGTTTGTCAAAGTTTGGCTGATAAAGAGAAAATTATAAGTTATACAAAGGAAAAGTGTCGTTTATTTCTTGATTAAAAAAAGTTTAGTAACTTTGAACTAGCAAAATGAAATTGAAAATCGCATATCGTTTCAGCATATAAGTATTACGAACAGCAACGTACTTTTCATTACAATAATCGCTTTCTTAAACTAAAATTATAACTTTGTACTGGGTAGCAATATTATTTTAGGTAAGGAAAAACCACTGAAATGTTGCTAACACGCCTAAAATTGTGACAGGTATTGAATCTAAAATCCAGTGTTATTATTTACGATTCATACGGCACTGTTGGTGCAGTAGCTGAGTGATTGGTCGCTACGCTGTTGAAAGTTGCGGATTCGATTCCGCAAATTAACAAATATTTATATGATCTACAGGTAGTTGGTCTGGGCATTTGATTGACCAAATGTATGATCATGGACGAAGCTAAAGGAGTATGTCGATTAGGATTGCAGCAGGTGGAAAAAATGAAATGAAATTTATTTATTTGCCAGAATATAGGTGCTACAAGTATATAGGTGGTACTACAATGCGAATATAGGTGGTACTACAATTCATGTTAAAATGTTCTAGTCTCACTATATTCGAATTATCAGTCGTGCAAATATTTCTAGCAGGTACATGCAATAATTGGTCATACACGTCATAGTCATACATAATAGAGTTTACAATCTTGCTTCGTTAATATTAATTAGGAACATTAAAACCAATATATTAATTAGGTTTATGAAAAATGTCAACAATTTTAATTTAAATTAGTCATCACTAATATAAACATCAGGACTGTTTAAAATTTAAATAATCATCTATTGAATAAATACATCTGTTACATAGCCAACTGGTTAAATTTCTATTAAATTCTAAGTTATTAAGTTTTCTTATTTTTTCAGGTAGTTTATTATAAATTTTCACCGCCATGGTGTAGCAGTTTTTGTCACATAACTTTAATCTGTTTCGAGGTACTACCAGAGGTTTTTGTACTATTTTCCCAATAAATTGTGCTTTCTCATCCTTCTCAAAAAGTGAAAGGTGGTTTCTAACGAATTTACCTCAAAACTGAACATACGTGACTGTGATAAACCATTAAAGCTGTTTCTTTATGAGTAATTTTTTTAATTTTATGAAGTGCGTAAACGAATTTGTGTATTTTTTTTACAAACAAGATCTACATGAGAGTTCTAGTTGCAATAATTATCAATATTTATTCCTAGAAATTTTATTTCATTAACTTCTTTAATCATATTATTATTATATTTTATTTGCAAGTTCATTGTGTCTCATGAATTTAGTTTTCTCGGTATTTATTTCTAAATTGTTTTCAATTAACCAGTCATTTATACCCTTTAGAGCTTCATTAGTAACGTTTATCCCCTGATCGACGGTAGCTTCTTGAGTTAAAACAGTGCTATCATCTGCAAATAATACAGTGTGCCGATCCGTTGATTCTGGCAATTAATTTACATATTATACTAAAAACAATATCGGAGCTAGCACAGTCCCGTGAGTCCTCTGTGGTACGCCATAGTGATTTGTTGAGTATGGAGACCTACAGGTTACCTGAGTGTTAGTCTCTGGATGCATTTTTACAATCTCTGTGCATTGTTTTCGAGGTGTTTGCGAAAAAGGTGGTGTGCTTCTATGTCTATCTGGCATGGAAAAAAATGATCAAAATAATGAAATCATCATCATCATCATTACAGCCAAAAGACGTCCACTGCTGGACATAGGACTCCCTCAAGTGTCGCCACATTGACCGGTCCCGTGCGACTAGCATCCACCGGATTTCCGCAAACTTCATCAGTCCACCTAGTGGAAGGTCTTCCAACGCATCGTCTTCCAGTTCGCGGACGCCACTTCAGAACTTTTTGGCTCCATCGCCCATCCGTTCTGCGAGCAATGTGCCCTGCCCACTGCCACTTAAGTTTGGCAATTCTTCGGGCTACGTCTTTGACTTTGGTTCTCTTGCGGATGTCTTCATTTCTTATTCGATCACGCAAGGAAACTCCGAGCATAGCGCTCTCTATTGCCCTTTGAGTAACTTTAAGCCTTTTGATTACACCCATTGCGAGCGACCACGTTTCGGTCCCGTATTTAATCACTGTCAACACACACTGGTCGTCGACTTTCGTCTTGACACACTGCACTGGACGAGAAGATACCGCACAGCTTCCCGAACGCTGCCCAGCCGAGTCGGATACGACGATTGACCTCCTTCTCGAAGTTAGACTTACCTGACTGGACCATTTGTCCCAGGTACACATAATCGTCTACAACTTCGAGTGTAGAGTCTCCGATCTGGATAGAAATGTGTGTGACATGGGCATTCAACATGACCTTTGTATTGTCCATGTTCATTTTTAGACCCACTCTTTCGGAAGCTCTACTGAGGTCATCAAGCACTGAGTAATAGCGAAATAAATGTCAGCTATTCGCAACGTTGCCAACGTTAATCAAGTCTCTTCCAGTGCAAACTGTGGAGTTATCTGTTTAAGCAAAGAGTGGTAATTCGTCGCAACTGCATCAAAGACGAACATTAAACTTGCATTAGCGACGCTTAACTTTTACCTAAAGTTTGAATCTTATTGCCGCTGCACGCTGCACAGCGACAATTGAGAAAAGTTCCCTATTCAATTTGTACTGTTCTTCTTTATTAAACGACTGTGCAAAGAATTCAGGGAACCGTTGAATGGTAATGTTGTACTTATTGCAGAAGACTCTGACTTAATTTTGCTCAACCGAGATTTAATAACCACGTAAATCTAGAAAGTTCAGTTAAATTGATTACTCTCGCTCTCATGAACTTCATTACTCTTTTATATGCTAAATTATTTATCTAACTCTTCATCTTTGACCAGCCTAACTCTGACTAATTGAGTTTCAAATTACAACTGACATTCTTTAGTTTTTGTGTAAGAAATAAGTAACATGGCATAGGTTTTCTGTGTCAATTTCATGAACAATTAATAAGTAGTCCTCACAGTACAAATCTAATTTAGAAAGTATGTTATTACAAAGAAAGTATGTTGAAATGTTACGGTATGTTTTTCTTAAGCTTAAATACCGAAAAAATAGTAAATAAAGGTCAATAAAACACTCAGAATCCATTACTGAGAAGTAGAAAAATGTTCCGTGTTCAAGTTGGCGAAAAGAAAAGCTAACTTATTCGCAGTCTCCGGAGACGGATTAGCAACTCGTCAGCATTTCCCGTCGTCGTCAGGCCAAGTTAATTATTACTGAGACCTTTGTTTCTACATCATATTAGGAGAAACTAGCCGTACTAATATCATGTGCGAAGATAAATGAGAAAGTTACATTGCAGTAACGTGTCAGAAATAAATTATCATATTGGCTATTTGCCTTTATCCCAACTATGTTGGTGTTGGGTTCCAGTTTAACGACCACATCCTATCTGTACTCCACAACCTAGTTATCAGGTTCAACGATACCTCTTTGCAAGCTATCTACTCATTAAAACAAGAACGTAATGATTTCTCAAATGAAGTTATGTATGTATAGTCCTGCCTCTTTCTAACTACTTCTCGTACGAGAACCTTCTCATACAGAATTACCTGCTCTCCAAGGACCAACCCCACTAAATTCAATGGGTCGTAGCTGTGCTGATAACACACATCTGACGCGGTAACGGTATCTCTCAATGATTATTAATTCAACATTCACCACAATGGTCCCATTGTCGCCTAATCCTTTAATGCTCTCTGGTTACGGGACCCTAGGTGGTTAAGACGCTGCAGCTTTCGAGTATCACTTAGTGTTACTGTCAATAATGGTGCATATTGCGATCGGTCTGAATATAGGTGAACACACGTAAAGAAAGTATTTGATGCTACTAATATAATGCTACTCGTAATATTGCAGCGTGCACAAAGAAATACACATTAAACTAACACGAAACAGAAGTCTCTAAGAGTTAAGCATTTACAAATTCTTCATTCGTAGGTACACAAATCATTGTGGTAACTGTACGTGAATACGGTATAATACCCTAAAATCGATCAGATCTTATCTATCAGTTGATACTAGACAGCTTCAAGGAAAATACCTACAATTTAGATAGGAATTGAATTTGGTTAATTTAGAAATGAAGCAAATAAATACCATTTTGACGTTGTACCTACAATTCAAGTTTGTTGTAGACAATTCTAAGAGGTTTGTATTAATTAAGATGTTTGAAGCGCCGCCGGATCCCGTCGATAATTGTGTTACGCACCACTCATTCCGCGGTTATCTTAGCGTTTCGGCTCCAATGGGCATTTTAGTGGCCTCCTTGTGAATCTGTTGTTCGTTGCTCATTCAAGATAAAATTGAGTTCGTGTCTGTTTAGATTTAAAGATTGCTTCCGTTTCATTATAATCGGGCGGAAGTTGTAACAGCTAACAGAAAGGAATTGTTTACATTCAAAACAGTGCACTCAAGAGATAAGCGAACAAAACAATGAATTGCTATTGCCCCTTTCAACGAGAAACACAGATTTTGTTCCTTGTTAACAAAAAAGCTCCACGTATAAACGCCGAAATTAACAAAAAATAAATAGGCAAGATGAACACAAAATACCAAAACCGCCGAACGTTAAACAAGTTCTTCCAACAAATATAAACTTGGGCTTGAAAACAATCTCCCGGAAAAATGTCCAAGAAGTTGAATGAGTCATTACCTCGAAGAGTAATCGAAAAAGAGCGGAAGCGACCGTAAATGAAAACATTAATCGAATTTTCTGGTCCTAATCGAGGACTCGGAACTCATAAAGCAAGTTCAGCTCCCTTGTTCCTGTCGCCGACAGCCGCTTCCTACACTTGGATTAACGAAAAAATCTTAATTTTCTCCTTTCGAAAGCAATAATCGGCCGTTTGGCTCGTTCGCGAAAATTAATTTCGATTTTATAAGGTCCGGAGTTGGTATTGTTGGAAACTTTCCAGACGACGTATCTACTGGGACTAGAAGGTTACGTTTGAAAAACATGTTTGACTGAAGGGAATTCATTGTTGGGATCAATAAAAGGATTCTGGAACTGTAAATATACATAAAAAACTTTTTCGAAGCTGATTACTTGGTTCTTATAATTTTCCGATGAAAATAAAAAGTTCTATTGAGCTCTGAATCATATTTGATGGGTCACTGAAGTTTTTAGATCAATTGCTTATTCAAATACTTTTAGTCAGTAAGGATTGAAGTTCGGAATCTATTTTTTGTTTACAAGCAAAGTTTCTTAGAGACTTTGAGATGACATCACCTTATTACGTTTGAATGACTGAAAGGAAAGTTATCTCATGCATGAGGTTGTAGGTCCAAATCCGGGCGAGTACCAATGTGTCTTTTCAATTCATATTACTCTCTAAATATATCTTGGACATCGGTTAAGGAAAACATCGTGAGGAAACCTAGACTTATCTACACTATCATCATCTGCCTAGCCTTTTCCCAACTATGTTGGGGTCGGCTTCCAGTCTACCCGGATGCAGCTGAATACCAGTATTTTACATGGAGCGACTGCCTATCTGACCTCCACAACCCAGTTAATACTGGGAAATACGATACCACTTGGTAAGACTGGTGTCAGACTTTTGAGGCCACTGACTACCTGTAACGACTGTCAAAGATGGACAAATGACTGCCGGGACCAACAGCTTAACGTGCTTTCCGAGGCACGGAGGAAACTCGGTATGTAAGGGTGGTCACCCATCCACAGACCAACCTAGGCAAGCATGGCTTAACCTAAAGATCGACCCGAGCGGCTGATATTATTTAGCCACGAGCTCCTCCTAGACTTATCTACACTAATCTACACTAATATTATAAGGAGGAAAACTTTGTTTGTTTGGTTGTAATGAATAAACTCAAAAACTACTGCGCCGATTTTAAAAATTCTTTCACCATTGCTACATTCACCCTGAGTAACATAGGCTATATTTTATCCCCGTAGTCCCACGGGAACGGGAACTACGCGGGTGAAACCGCGTGCCGTCCGCTAGTCATTTTTATTTCTGAAATCGCCAACGCGTCTTGAGCAAGGCCCGTATTGGCTTGACTATGCTCGTTCCTTCTCTGTTAAGAAGGGGTCTTTGCCCAGCAGTGGGACAATAGCAGTGGGCTGGAATTATTATTGTTATTAAATAAATAACACACAGCCATCTAATGCCACACCTCAGATAAGGATAGAAAATTCTATTGACAAGTATGTTTTTTCATATAGTTATATTAATTCTGTGAGTTTTATAGCGTAACAGCTATTAGACTTACAGTTATTTTGTTCGTTGTTCGTCACAACGGGTAAATCAACTAAACTTACCAGCCTCAGCAGCCAGCGGAGCCAGTACCTCGCCGTCCTTAAACCACCTGGCGACTGTGACGTGGTTCCTGACGATGGAAGGCACGGTGCAGGTCAGCAGGGCAGCCCCCCCAGCCACGCCGTGTGAAGACTGCACGCGCGCGTCCCACGGCACGTCCATTACTGAAATAGAAAGGGTTTATTAGCATGCGTAGGTACTATTGTATAATTCGCGATAAATACCCTTTTCCCTATGTTTTATAATGCTGAATCTGGTTATGATGTGGTGGAAATGAAAAATTCTTATGGACTTTTCATACAAGATATTTTAGAAGTTTTCCCTCAATAAGTTGATTGATTTTATTCTCACATTGTACGATATGGTTCAAATCTATACTGACTTCACCAAGATTATGCGTTGAAAAAAGACTGTTACTGTGTGTGTTTCGGTGTTTCTTCCCAAAGTTTTAGGGTACAAAACACTGCCACCAACTTGTTTTAAGAATAATTTATTTTACCGCTAATAAAGCTCAAGAGTTCATGTGTAGCCTATTTTCTTAAATATTATAGGTAGACGTTAATAGGCCCGCGGAGCATGCGTAGTTCATACAAACGTAATTGTGTATTTATTCCAATTGGGTTGCAGAATATCTACGTTTCCAAATATATATTTTTAGTGGACACTAATTTAAACAAGAGCTACGAGAAAAATAAGTTTTCCATAAAAAAACATACAACAAACATTTGTGTGTCCAGTAGAATCTGATAAATCCTTCTCTTCGGAGCACGACTCTTCTGTGAGTTCATGAGCCTCAATGTCGCTACTTTCTGTATCAACATCACTCATATCAGAACTATCTGTCGAGGCCAGACGCCTCCGTAGACGGCGTTTTGTTAATAGTTTTTTAGCATTTGTTTTAGCTTCCTCATTTGTCATTAACTCTTTGGTCTCTTCTAATTCAGTATCTTTTGATATGCTGTTGAGATTGTCTTCAATTTTACCATTTATGTTTTCTGGCTGTTAATTGTCTAAGACAGGAGATTTATTAGTTTCAACTGCTTCTAAAATTTTATCATTTCTTGGAATATGCAGTGTTGTACTTTTTGATTTATACACACATCAAAAGTGTCTAGGGATCAACATATATTTTTGCAATAACTTTTCTCCTGATTGATATTAATTAAAATTTTCTTTAAGGATTCATCAAATAAAATGTTTTCGTTTGTCACAGTAACGATAAACCAAGTCACCTTTGCATTAATACAGAAATTTGCCATTTTCCTAATAAAGGGATTTTTGACATTTGAACCACTAACACAAAAGTTCGAAAAAAAGACTGAAATAACAGTTTTCTTTAAAATTTTATTGGGTAACTTAAACAATTAATAATCCGTGTTTCTACCGCGAACACTAACAACACAAGAACATCGGTTTGGCATACTCAAAATGAGTTCATCCAAATCACGCTGTGGAATGGCCGCCCATGTTCGTTGCAACAACAAAAAAAGGTCTTCTTGCGACTGGATACCCTCCATATTCGGCAGAGCTCTTCTCTGTAGCATATTCCATGCATGCTCAATCGGATTCAAGTCTGGCGACTGAGCAGGCCAGGGCAGGACATTGATGTTAGCTGCGGCGAGAGTCTGTCTTACAACTCTTGCGGTGTGCGGTCGTGCATTATCATGCATTAACTGAAATAAGGGACCGATTTGCACTTGTAGAGGAACGATGACGTCTGATACAATCGTCTCAGCATAAATTTGAGCGTTGAGGTTGCCTCTGATCCAAATCAACTCAGTTCTTCCGCCGATCCAAATACCCGCCCATACCATGATGGTTCCACCACTATAAGGATGGACTTCCTGGCAGGATTTTAATCGCTGTTGGCGTCCAGGGGTTCTCCAGTGTCGTATACGTCTTGTATCCGGTCTCATACCAAAACGAGACTCATCAGAAAAGCACACGAAACGCCATTGTTCTTCTGCCCAATTTCTGTGTTCAAGAGCCCATTGATATCGAATCCTACGATTGTGCATTACTATAGGTGGTACCCGTAGCGGTCTTCGGGAATGAAGGTTCACTTCATGCAAGCGGTTTCTGACTGTTTGGTCGCTAATTAAGTTCCCTGAAGAGTGATGAAGCCTCACGGCTAACATCATGGCGGTTATTGTTGGAGCTCTTCGAGTTAAGATTTGAATGTATCGGTCTTGTCTCCGTGTGGTGCAGCGATACCGTCCTCCATGGCGCTCAGCCACGGTACCAGTGCTTCGGTAACGTGTCCAAAGTCGACTGATAACACTCTGACTTGTATTCAGAGCTAAAGCCACAGTACGTTGCCGGGAACCAGCTTCTATCATTCCCACGGCTCTGAGCATTTCTTCCCTGCTTAAATGACGTCGCCGGTCCATAATAACGTTGGTTTTAATCAGTAGTAGGGAAACAGTAGCACTAATAATGTCTTCAATGCGTTGTATGTTTTTATAGGGAAAATATTGACAGCTGATTTTCATCTTTTACTCGAATTTGATTCACAGTTCCTGATTCAAATTATGAAATGCACCAAAAAGGATCCATATAAATTTATAAAATCATAAATTTATTACAAAGCCACATCTCAATCTCAAGAAATCCGCATAAAAATGCTTGATCTCTAGACACTTTTGATGTGTGTATTTAAAAGCTGGATTTTTAAGTCCAAGGGATTGTAGTTGTTTCAACAATTTTTGTAGAAGCTGTGATGAAAGTGCTAATGTGAAAGCTTTACATGCAAATGCTTTCACTTCATCAGTTTCTGTCACTTTTGTTATGGTAAACAAGCAAATCAGTACAATTTTATGCACAAGATTCACTGTTAAACAAGATGGGTTTGAGCTTTCCTCATCAACTGCTTGTGTGTATTTATTGTAATTCTTATCTACATCAGGCAATGGAGGTTTAATAAAATCCATTGCATCTTTCAACTCATGAGCAATAGCACTGCATCTCTGTGGTATGTTGGTATCATTCTTATTAAGATACCAAATTTATATCAAAGAGAGAAAGTTGGTTATAGCATTTTGAATGTGCTCCGTCTGTGTCAGGGACTCAGGATTATTAAGTGAATCAAAAAATTTGGCATTTTTTTCAAATATCTTTGTCAGGTTTCCAATGGCTCCTTCAAATGGTGTTGTACAACTCAAACAGTGGATATAGTAGTAAACAGAGTCTAAATTGTATTTTTTTTGTTTCTTGTCATCATTGTCCTTTCAAAGTATATATTTGGACACATAAGTATTCTGTAGTCCAATCGAAATAAATACACATTAGTTTGATTTACAAATTATTTTGAAATTACGTTTGTATAAAAGACACACGCTCCGCCGGCCCTTTAAGTTCCTTTATTGTATATAAATGTTGTTAAATTAGCAAAATTGTTAATGTTGTCAAGCATATGTTGGAAACCAAACATTTTGATTGGCTCATTTGTGAAATTCACGGTAAAATCAGTCGTATAAACCTAACAGAATCAGTAAATTATTTCTATAATGAACCAATCAGTTCATTAGGCTTACATGTCTATGTCCTCACATAACTACCGCAAACCGGTATCGGTTCACGTGATCACGTCAATTATTACTATGTTGTTAGTTTTAATCGTTGCAAGCGCTATAGCGCTATACCACATAAGCTTCGAGACTTGTGTTCAATTCACAGAATTGTGCTGTTACATCCAGAAATTTGGATAAGTGTGAAGTGTGTGGCTAATGGCAACAAACTTGCTTCACATAGACTTAAACATACCTCTGCATCCTGGTACAAACGCAATATTGTGTATGAACCTATAACGATATTTCATAATCCACTCTAAGTCCCTGATGACCGCATTACGTCACAATCATACACAACCTCTATCAGTATAATCCTTAGCTCGATAGCTCTCATAGATCAGTGTGTCACTCATTATCTCATCCCACCCCGTCCCCCTCTACAGCTGTGCACCCCTGCCTCACACCCCCGTAATGATGACATGACATCGAGTGACGTCATTAATTAAACGGGCCCACGTCCAGCGGAATTGGGTTAGCGGTTACTGCATGCATCAATTATGTGTAGTTTGGACGCCCATTGTGCCCGGCTTTGGAGATTCGGTTAGAAGTTTGGTTTGGTTTAGTTATTGTTTAATTACTGTGAATGTTTAGTAACAAGTTTTCAAGGACCGGGGTATTGGAAATATTTGGAGAGCAGTGTTTTTGGTTGATTAAAATTATGAAACAAGTGGAGGTTCTGAATTAGTAGCTCGAAGACCAGTTTCGTGCTCGGTTGTCGGTAGTAACGAAGGACTCAAACAATTACTGGCTACCTACATTTTCTGCCTAACCCATGGCTGGCGTGGCCATGCTAGATGTTTCTATTTTTTTTTTGTCCTTACGTAGGCATTGTACCTGATATGTTTCAAGAATACCGTTTAAAATAACAATATTTAAGAGGAAAATCTAAATCTAGATACAGACATGAGATTTTACAGAAAATACACGAATACCTAATAATAGATTCTAAAACCACAACGCTCGATGACAAAAAACTTTAGGTAAAACGGTCTAAAGCTTGGAAATATAATTTAACTGTTGGTGGAACAGTAGTGTTAAGTCACGTATCAAAGGCTGCAAAGTTTTTCAGTTGTTTAGGGAATAAACAAGACAGATGGTTTCTACCGGATGGACATTTGTTGTTTGTAGATAAATTATTCGAAATATTACATACTCTTTATCTTTGTAGGACTTGACCTTATTCACCCTTAGTACTTCCTACTAATATTATATCACTAACAAATGGTCACGTTATTGTGTAACGATGATCTATTTTACGTAAAACATAAATGAACACTTTGTCCCACAGTGGAAGAATAATAAGAGTAGTAGTAGTAATTATAATTCATAAATAAAAAGTACAATTTACTGACTGGAAATTCAACGCCGTAATAGATATCTAAAGAAAGATTTCAACCATTTTATTTGAAAGCGAGTTAGAAAAATCTGTAACTCGGGGTAATCGGATTTTTTCCTCTGGTTCAATTTTAATCCAATTATTAAGTTGGAGCCCTCGGGCTTTGACTCGGTTTCTGTTTTGGTGTCTGTTCAGTTCACCCGTCATTTTAGGTGTTGAATTTTCTCGTAAATCGATTTGTTGTAAATGATGTAATCGGTTAAAAGCTCAAATTGTTTTACAGGTAATCACAATATAACCTCATCAGACGTGACACTTTTAAATTCCTGAACTCTAACAAAAACAGAAATTATTTGTAACTTACTGGACGAACAAAATTAGAAAGTCAATCGATACAAATCGACAAGAAAAATAATTTCCATTGTAATCCAATCCTAAAAAAAACACTTGGAGGATGGCTTATTTGAAAGACATGCAGTTTAAAAAGACTCAAAGAAATATCAGCGTACGTACACATACTCCTGCTAAGATCTATATTTATTGTCTTGTATCTGTTTGTTGTCAGAACAAAGTGACATTCAGATCCCACTGTCTTATCTCACCCCCACAAACCATAATCAGTTTACCCCAATTCTCTTCCAAACGGAGTAGAAACCATAAAATTAATTAAAACTCTGAATGGAAGCAGAAAACAGTGTGTTGTAGACAAAGTGACAGCAATCAGGTAGCACATTAGTGGCGGGTTTAACAGGAATTACCCCTCCTCAGCGCGGAGGTCGCATGAGGACTGACAGCGAATTATACATTAAAATGTGTCGTGAAATGTGGTAAGCATTGTTTGTT
The DNA here is from genome assembly GCA_916618015.1 of Xestia c-nigrum. Taxonomy (NCBI): domain Eukaryota; kingdom Metazoa; phylum Arthropoda; class Insecta; order Lepidoptera; family Noctuidae; genus Xestia; species Xestia c-nigrum. The sequence continues at coordinate 768,438 of OU745245.1, read as the reverse complement.
TATCTTCGTGGTGTCGGAAATGTGGGGAAACAATATTTTGATTTGAAAGTGAAGGGGAAATTTGATCTGTGAGATTCAGGTTTAAATATCACCGACTGTTAGTACCAAACACTATATAAAACCAAGTTAATATAAAGTAGTATAGTTAGTTATTGTAAACGAGTTCAAATATCGAAGTTGGTCTCAATCAGCAAGATAGAAGTAGCTAATCATAGTGCATCTGTACGCACTTGTGCAATATGATTCGGTTGGCCGTCGATCATAGTGCACAAGTGCGTACACGGTACAGGTGCACCCTTGGCTTTTTCAATCTCATGGTCCGATGAGACAGTAATCCAACACGACTGCGGAGAGATCAGGCACAGGACCGTACGTACTTACCTAGGCACAGGGGTATCATACCGCTAACTTCCAAACTCCTGCTACAATTACTCTCTAATGAAAAACCCAATAGTACTTTCTCGAATCGAACCCACGTGCAGCAGTCGCACTTGCGACCACCAGACTAACGCGGGGCTGTTCACAATTTAAAGTCTTCATTGGATATAGTTTAGTTCAAAAAACGGCTCAGGAAAAGCAATATTTTTTTATTCGAAATTTTAATAAAGAAGTTCGTCTGATTTAGTATTTCCGCGTTCCTTAAGAACTGTAGTTACCAACGTTTTGTAAGTACATATTTTTTATTAAACAAAAGTAACAAATTAAATGAATGTAAGGAATACAGAGGACCGACCAACAGAGAAAACGTTCCATCAACAGTATAACTTTAACAACAGCTGCACTATCCCCACCCAATTATACCCACATAAACAAGGCAGTCAGTCAAAAATAATAAGATGTCACTCCCCCTCCCTCCACCCGCGGCAGATCCGCGCGTAATGAAATCCGCGGCGAGTCCGCCTTGAATAATAAACATCCGCCGGACTCTGATTTCCCTCGCCGCCGATGGTTCCAAACAAAATGTTGGTTAACTGAAGCATTAGTCTGTCAAGCAAATGAGTATGATACCGTATTGTAGCCAATTATCGCTGCGGTGGAACTTCAGCTGTTTCGTTTTACGAGGTAGATCTCTGGGCGCTCGTTGTGAGGTGTACCTATGTATAGCGGTTCAAGACGATGCTATTTATTTAAACTGTCTGTGTGGTATTAACTTTAGCAGCGTTTCAAACTTAGTATATGCCATTGTTGAAGATATAGGTGCTTAATTATATCACCTCAAAATACTGGACTGGTTTGATAACGGACCGAAATGGAATGATGTGCTGTAGCGTCACTTCTGCGTATTTTTTCGTTCGAGATAACAGGTTTGTTACCCTCCCCGCCGGTATATTTCCCCCTTTTTTTTTTTTTTTTTTTAGGATGGGAAATCATCAAATGACTTCTCCCACTCTAGACGGAGCGGGAGGGAGTGTCAGACTCTTACTGACTAAAACCCATCCATGTTCCTTCCTCGCCCATTATGTTCCGGGGCCGCGGTATCTCTTTCGAACAGGCCCGCAACCCCGGCAGGGTATTGTTCCCCCTTGCTGTGTCATTTTGAAGAAATTATTGCATATGACCAAACTTTGAAGAGTATTGCATTTTGTGGTCGGAAGACCACGGAACAAGATCAAAAAACATTTTCGACTTTTCACTTCAATCGTGCGAAATAAAAGTCCCGTAACATATGGGCACAATGAAGAAACATTTTGTTGGAACCCTTTTTAGATTTTCCTCATCCCAAATACGGATGTAGATACATCATGTTTACTTTAAGTTAACGTAATAACAAGCTGCTCCCGCGGTCGACGTTTACGACTGCGAGACGTATGGCTTTGTCGCGTGAGCACCTGAGACATCTCCTTGTTTTATTTAGTAGACGAAGTAGAACTCGCATTTTTATCATGGACGTAAGATAGTATAAAACTTCATCTTTTAGCGAAGTAGACACAATAGTTGAACAATGTCATCAGACCGATTCGGTCAGGCTTCACAGACGAAGAAGAAGAGAACATTAACTGCCTCGTCACTAGCAAGTCACAGTTCTGCCACCGACAGGGCTGGTTCCTATGAGAAATAAATAACTTTCCGCACTGTCGCCGTCTACAGAAGCAGATCTACAATTCGTTGGACAAACATACTCGCACAGCTAGAAAAATCTGCTATTGGATTTTTTAGCTTTTCATTAAAAACTCCATTATAAGCCACGCCTCTACGATCATGAGCCGCTTAATCGGGAGTAGTTCATTTAGGATTAAAGATAACTCGGAGCTCAATCCACGTTTAACTAGATAGAGACAATGTCTTTGATGGGTACGTGGAGGATATAGTTGTTTGCTTGCTAATGAACTCCATCAAACAGAACACGAGAAAGAATAGATGAATAACAAAAGAGAACAAATTTTCACGATTAAAATACTCACAAAGTTATAATAAATAGCCCAACAGCCTTCCAACAACCAATTCCATCCGTAAAAATGAGCAAGGAATCGTTTTTTCATAAGAACCAGTAATCAATTGATTGGATTACAAATTGTGGAAACGAAGTGTTAATCTTTCGCCAACCAACTTTGAATAAACATCGAATGGCCGCCAGAAAAAAAAAAAGAAAAAGCGAACAGATTTGAAATTGGAATTTCTCTAATCGGCTCTTTGCGATTTATTCTTACCGGATAAAAATTCAATATACTTCATTTCCTGAATGGCGCTTGCTAAATCGATTTCTTTAATTAATTTCTTTTTGTGTGACATCAAAGTCGTCTAGTTGTTTGTAAATTAAAAACGTGTTTTCTACCGTACTCTGAAGATTTCTTCCATAAACAGACTCGATTAATTTTTGTATAAGAAATAAATAGATTTTCTAAGAGCAGTTTTCTTGTAAAAGAACAGCGGTTTTTTAATTATTCATAATGTTTATTGAGCTCTGTTTCGGGAAAACAATTGGGCGGAAGGAAATTGAATTTGTTGTGGGCGCGAAATGCTTCTTACTGGGAAGGAGTTTCTCAGAAGGAACGTGTTTCATTTCAAGGCGTTATGTTAGCTGAGAATTACATATAAGAGGTCGTGTAGGGCCGAGGACGTACCTAGTACAACTATTAGTGAGAATGTGTATTGTTATAATAATGCTCGTAATAAAAATCTTATGTAACGTAGGTCCTCCTGTTTCCCTTATTTCTTTAACCCAGTTCGAAGCTATGTGTATCTCCTGGCCTCGCTCCTATAATCCTATGGGTTTATGAACGTTTATAGCGTGGTCCCCCCTCACTGAGAGCAGGTACTCCATTACGACGCGAGGGCGTTACGGTTTGTAACGATAAAAGTTCTATTAGAAAACGCTTAGCTATTTGAGATAATGCGCAAACAAATAACTGTAGAAGATAAGCGAACAAACTTCAACAATGTTTGTCGAGTTCTAAAACTCGTTTGAGAGTCTTGTTCACTGAAAAGGTTTTATCTGCAAATTCTTTAATCAAATAACATTTAATGTTCTAATGAAATGTAAACAGAGAATCTGAAATCCGAGTCATGCGCGCATTTTTATCAAGTTCACATTTAAAAGTTGGCGGAGCCTTCTATATTTTCTCAAAAAAGGTCAAAAAGCTACCCACATAATACTTCAAGCACTGTAAAACTGAAATCCCGAAAAGATTTTCCAATATTTTTACGGCTTACCAGCACAGAGGTTGCATACGAATACTTTAATCAAGACTATAAAGGCCCAAATAAGGTGCTATACACACAATAGTACATTTTACCTCAAAAACTTGGTCAGGCAAACATCGTTATGTATGTAAAGCGAGCGGCAATAAGGAACATCTGGCAGGGCATTACGGCGGACGTCGACTTTCCGACTAATTAACTTTCCTCTGAGAAATGTTACAAAAACTCCACTTAACATTCTAATCACATTTTTTTTCACTCAGGAATAAATTTTGTTAAAGTTCAATAGAAAGTTGAAATGTGCGGTCAGTGAATTAAGAGTGTTTTACTGAAGCATTTTTTTACTTTACAATGACTTCGTTATGGCAGTTCCGCAAAGGTTTATTGTTCCTGCCAATTACATGAGGTTTCGGAGAATAAATAATGAAACGGCAACAATCATACCATTTTAATGGGACGGTTAATTAAACAGCATCTAACAACTTGATCATCGTCTTAGCATTTTCCCAATCTACATTGGGATCGGCTTCCAGTCTAACCGGAAGCAGCTATATAACAGTACTAGCAGATGCCCGCGGCTTCGCCCGCGTAAAATTATATACTTAAACCTTCCTCTTGAATCACTCTATCTATTATAAAAAACGACATCAAAATCAGTTGCGTAGTTTTAAAGATCTAAGCATACATAGGGACTGACAGACGCGGCGGGAGACTTGTTTTCAACCGACTTCCAAAAAGAGGAGGTTATCAATTCTCCTGTTTTTTTTTTTTTTTTTTTTTTTTTTTTTTTGTGTTTGTTACCTCAGAACTTTCGACTGGGTGAACCGATTTTGATGATTCTTTTTTTGTTTGAAAGCTGGTGCTTGTCGATTGGTCCCATTTTAATTTGTTGAAGATCTGATGCTGATCTTCCGAGATATACAATGGAACTCTTCAAAAAAAGATGATGAAGACGTAACATCACGCCTGTATGCTCTGAGGGGGTACCTAGATGTGTGCAATACTCCCAGATTTCGACAATGTTTGTTGCCTCTAAACTTTCGACTGGGTAAATCGATTTTGATGATTCTTTTTTTATTTGAATGCTGATGCTTTCCTTGTGGTTCCATTTCAATTTGGTTGAGATCTGACGCTGATCTTCGGAGATATAAATGGAACTCTTCAAAAATACACGGCAAAGCTGCAGTAATTGCTGCAATCGCTTGGTTGTTTATTGTTTGTGTAACATAGTGACGTAACATCACGCCTGTATGCTCTGTGATGTGTGAGAGATGTGTTAAGTTCCATTTAATGGGATCTTGGAGAAATAGAGGGAATTCCTTAAATTTTATAGGCACACCAGAAGCGATTTGGTAGTTTTTGGAAGAGTACGTTCTTGGAGTGATCCCATTTCAATTTGGTAAAGATCTGATGAAGAACTTCGGAAGATAGGCGACGGGAACTCCTCAATAAATGATAGCAAATGTACTGGGATCGCTGAAATCTCATATCTGTCTATTGTTTACACCAGTTCATAAAAAAACGCTGGTACGCTGTGAAGGGGTAAGTACATGTGACCCACTAAAAAATGAAAAATAAAAACTTTTTTACAAAAAATAAAACCGACTTCAGAGAAAACAAAAAAGTGAAAAATAACTTTAGCTTCAGAAGTCGGTGACAAAAAAACTAAATCAATCAAACAAAGGTCACAGACTTCTGAAGCTAAAGTTATTTTTCACTTTTTTGTTTTCTCTGAAGTCGGTTTTATTTTTTGTAAAAAAGTTTTTTATAATATGTAGTGATAGTGATAGTGATTTCACATGGAGCTACCCCTATATATATAAGACACAGAGATTGTGCTCATGATAACAAACAACTTTTACTATAGGACCAAACCTGAAACCCCGAAAAAAAAATTCGCTGTTTAGAACATTTATGTTCGCATAAATCCACTGAACAGCTGATTTTTTTTGCGATTTCAGCATTGGTCCCATAGTAAAAGTTGTTTGTTATTATGAACACAAACGTATTTAAGTTTCGTACACTAATTACCAGTCACCCTATAAATATGATCACCTTACTGTGCGCTCGAAGCAACATGTTCTTTTATTTGATTTTCCCCTGTTAACCGCCACGCTATCATTTACTTCAAGTATGATTATTATTTTGTAATATCTACAATGCTCTACAATGCTGGGTATCACATGGCATAAGGAAACGTTAAACTATGTTTAAGCCGTTTCCTCTCTGACATAACTATCTGGAATTCTTCCAAACAGTACAATTTAAGTAGAAAAGTGTTTATGCTTTGTAATCTGGCATGAAAATGGGGCTTCATTTCTGACAAATCGACTTCATAAATTTTTCTATTAGCTTCTTCCTTCTAATAAAAAAAATTCATTCAGAAGTTACATGATATTTGAACTTTGTTACATTAAATGCCATTAACAACTTGACAGCTACGATTGTTTATCAACATTTGCTAAACAAACTAAACGAACACTGACACTGCTGTGTAGTTTATTCACAATCATTCAAAAGTTATTTTACAACACCTAAAACCTTCGATTAGACCCGATCTTCACGAAATTATAGCTGTGGCTCTTTTTTAGAAACTAATATTAGTTGCACCTAGTCTACATCCACACATTGCCTTACCCGAGGGAAACTAGGCCAGTCTCATTAAACCCTTACTCGCATACAATCACGAAATGACTTTTCATCCCCGCAGCCTCCACCTATACATAAGAGACATCGCCTCAACCCTCACGTGACAGTTGCTCAGCACTCGGCGCCCTTCAGCCCAGCGCGGAACAAAAGCCCTTTTTACCGAACAGCTCGAGGGCCATTAATTCCACTCCCGGCAGGAGGACTTTCGGAAAACGCTCAACTTCATTTGTTTAGTCCCGTTTATAAAGCGGGATTATGTTTTGTGTAATTTCAATAAAGTCCCAAGCTAAACCGTTTTGATTTACTACACTGTTATTTTCGGATATAAATTTGGTAGTGTCAATAAAATTATTCTTGAATATGATTCGGGATTCTTCATTACGCTCAGTTCTGATTACTTCTGATGTTAATTAAAATCTATTTATAGTATTCCATTTGCTTGGTTACGTTCGCTTATTTCGTTGGTACGGATACCTAAGACCTATAATTATGGTTCTAGATTGCTACATGAATTTTGAACATTTTCTGAGTTATGTTTATTTTCCACGTTTGTTGGAGCAAGTAATTTTTTTTACTGTATTCATTAAATTTTGTTCAACATTTGCCAATTAAATCACAACCATAAAGGTTGACTGGGAGAGAAAGCCTAAGTCCGCCTCTGAATTTTTTGCTTGAAGTGTTAAATAAATAAATAAAAAAACAGACTCCTGTGCTATCGACCTTTCTAGATCCAGAATAGACTCCCAATCGTATAGCCACACACGACAAAACAGCGTTCAATCTCCGATGCGGGCTGTAAAGCGGAGTTTACACCGTATCGCCATTGTGGGCCGCCATTGTTCGCGGCAAAAGGAGCCGTCAAGTGGCCGTCGAGATACTGCGAGTGGCAAATCGGCTGATACAAGAGTCCCCGATAAGTGTAGCAAGAAAGCTGACGTTGAAGATTGTGCCACCGGGGTTTCAGAGCTGCTCACCTACCCTAGGTATAGGGGGCTTTGAGCACGGATTGACGATTGAGTACGGTGGTAAACATTTAACCTATAATCACTTGTCTTCTGTTTGTGAATTGGATTACGGCCCACATTCATCCACAGAAGGGAAACCAGAGTTTCCGCTGTGGGAACATATGCTGATGACGTTTTTGAGTGGGTTTGCTATAAATAGGTAGTAAAAAGAAAAAAAAAAGGTCACAGTAGGTATTCTGTAACTGAAAAGAAATTGAAAATCAAGTCAATAAGTGAAGTGGTTCTCTTGTATGTACCTATCTTTGTAAAGTCTGTAACCACTTCAATGATTGCCTTTAAAGACATTTTCATCTTTTCCAGCTTTACAAAACTACGTTTTGTTGTGTTCTGTTTATCTACTGGTTTTATTAACCAAATATAAGACTTATCAACAGAAAACATAAGTTTCTAAGAAATTGAATCATCATCTCCTTTCACCTAGCCTTTTTGCAACTATGTTGGGGGTCGGTTTCCAGTCTAACCGCATGCAGCAATACCAGTATTTTACATGGAGCGACTGCCTATCTGATCTGCACAACCCAGTTAATACTGGGTAATACGATACAGACTGGTTGACAGACTTTTTAGGCCACTAAGATCCTGTAACGACTGCCAAAGATGGACAAATGACAGCCGAAACCAACCGCTTAGAGAGCTATTCTCAGCTTTCTGAAACATTGGATAAGTTAAACATTTCATCCGACAAAATATAACAAGCGAAAATATTTCATCCGACAAAATATTTATAAACTTAGCTCCACGTGGGTAAGGTTATGATCTCATCCAACAACATAAGCCATTACCTCCATCCCATCAACAAAAAACCTTCGAGCCAGCATCTCGAAGCCGCCTAATTCCTATACCTTAACATCAAAAAAATCCCGGCGAAAATTGGACGTTCAAGAACCGTCCGTATTCCGCGAGCCTTATTCCATTAACGGACCTTTTTCGCGCCTTGCACAAAGCGAGGATATTGAGGGGCACAGACCTCAATCTCAGAGGTTTACTGCGGCCCTCCAGACCTCCTCCATAAAGAATTGTATTTGCATTCCGAAGGCTGAGAGATTGATCCCGACTTTAGCATGTCAATACTGGAGGTCAAGGGCCGCAATTTACAGGGGAATTAAAACCGTATTAGCTAGGGGTAAGGGTGGGATTTGAGTGGGAAGTGATGTAGGCCAGTGTTTGAGGATCGTTTGTAGGCAGTGGTTCTTAGGCCAAAGGTTCGATGTTAGAAGATCTTGACAGTAATTGTAGATAAATAAAACGATGGGTTCGAGTGAAGTTTCATGAATATCTTTTTCAATATTATATTTTAACATGAAATTCTTAGTCCTCATCATGAATTCTCAGTATCAGTTCTGTTTAATATGTCGTAACACGCCTGACTTGGACTTACAACTTACGCAAAACACACTAATAAACTCAAAACCAAGCTTCCTGTCCGACATCTGAAGCAAAACTTCAGAGAAAACTACACAAACTTGCACTCCATACGTCACTAAACACACAACTTTACTTCGACAAAGTTCGAATGACTACAAGAATCGTTTCGCAGTTCTCCTGAGACCGCTCCCGCAGTCCACAAGTCAGTTTTCATCTCTCCCGGGCGACTTCGTTTCACATTCGTGTCACACTCGGTCCCTTTCGACGTTAGATTGAATATAAGCATACAAGTCACGTCTCTACGTGTTTTTCTACACGACAAAGAAAGGTCCTAACCGTTTAGTGCACGTAATCAAATATATAAATTGAAGGGAATACTTGGGATTGTGTCGCGTTTTATGGAACGTCTCATGGGACGCTTATATGCGTCATGGTTGTTCCTAATAGCGATAGGGGTGGAGTAAACGCTGATACATTCTCACGTGTTTTTTTAGCTGATGCTTTGTGTTTTTCTTCCTCTGCATCATGAAATAATGTTATAGGTACCTAAAACGATGTTTACGACGTTATCGTGTGGATAGTTTCCTAACCTGGTGTCGCCCGTGGGTCTCTGACTTGGCTTAACATGCCGTCAAGGAATATCTCTCAGGCTGCTGGTTACCTCACGATGTTTTCCTTCATTGAAGCAAGTGATAATTGTACAATAGGCACATGAATCCGAAAAGCAGAGAACTCGAGACCTTTGACTTTGCAGTTCGTTTATCACTGCTTACCTAAATCGTTTGAAACCCAAAAACTATACTTACACGTGGAAAAGATTACCGACAAGATTTCTAGATCAATAAAAATATGTAATCTATACACGTTTTTTACACGTTCTAGACATTTTATGATATTCCTCCAGGTAACCTCTGCTCAGAAAAATATCTGAGAACTTCTGTAGGTACATTAGAAGCGTTTTTACAACGGTTACGTGAACAGATTTACACAAATAACTTATGAACAAACCTGTGTTAAATATTAAATTCCATTTTACACTCCATTGCTGTTTTTCTATCGGCAGCCATTATCGTTGAACTGGGTAGCGCGCAATGTAACGTTAAACAAAGCAACGAACTTATAGCGCTTTCAGCAACACGTTCTGAATACATTAGGATTTCTTCTAGTGTTTCGAACTGCTATCGGAAATACTAAGGATTATTTTATAAGGAATTTTACGCAGTTTTTTCTGCTCTAAGGCGTTTGTAAATTCAATTTAACCGTGTTTAAATGATAAATAATTGCCGTTTATGTATCTTGATGTATTTTCCGCCTCCTTTGATGTTATAAGTTTTACATGTAGTTTTACGTGACCCTAAACTCGGAGAGGTTATAATATTTAGAATATCAGTATTTCTGAACAACATTTGGCAACATATTCAAATTCAGTCTCGATAATATTTCGACTTTTTGCCTTAGCCTTTCTACCTTAACTTGATTGACGGAAATTAAACAGTATAAACTTTTTCCGGAGAAACACAATTTACGACGATGTGCCTCTTAAACTTGCTTAAGTGCTTATTGGGAGAAAAACGTCGCTAATGGAATAGAGAGTGACGTCACTATGGCATGAGGACATAGACTAAGTAGATAGCAGACAGAACGTCATTTTTTTTTTTGAGAAAAACAAACCTAATTCTTCAGGAATCGTGCATGCACAGAATGATATCCCTTCAGGGAACCATGACTATGCAATTATAATTTGATTTTCGAAACGTCCATCAATCAATCAGTATACCTTTGGGAAACAATTAGTTGATTGACGCTGTCGAATGTTATAATTACAGAACCATTAAGTAGCAGACAAACGCTGTCATTTTACACAAACTTGTTAAATAATTATAAGAATTGATAGTTTTGAAAAAATCCAAGATGTTAGTAACAAGCGATATTTTATTCGACACTTTTCATTAAACCTAGATCTTTTCCAAGCTTAAAAATTGCACCGTCTATCGAATAATCTGTGCTGAATGAGATTGTGCGAAGTATTCGGTGAGCGGTCGGCGTCGGATTACGCGCGTTTCGGCGTGACAAGCGGACGGAAGGCGCGTGGAGTGCGGGTACAGGGCGTGAGGCGTGAGGCGTGATGCGTGACGCGTGACGCCAGATTAATTCCACAGAATCGTCTCAAGTATTCCCATTAACTGGACCCCGCAAATATTTGGTGTTGTGGGTTATTTTCCAATATTGGAAAGAGGTCAGAGAAGATTGTGGTGTCCGTTTTTGAATAGCTTTATTGAAAGAGGACGTGACTTCCGGATTAAACTAGAATCGATTGATTTACGTAGGATCGTAAATCAGTTAAAGCCTGCTAAAGTATCAGTTATACCAGTATGGATAGATTGGTGACCTTCTGTGGCCACCAGACACTGACATACTCTTTTAGTATTTCTATATGTTTTCTTGGTGTATGACACACACACGAAAAAGGATAATATTGTGTTTCTGTCGGCTGCGCCAGATAGACCCAGTTCAGTAAACTGCCAAGCAGCTACAATAGTGCCCAATGCGATGTTGGATTTCAACTGGACCTGAGATAATATACCTAACCAGACCCTAACAGTATAAATAAATAAAAAACAAACAAAGAGCCGTTGACCATTGAATAAAACAGAATTAATCGCATAGCGGCGCACCGCAGCCGCAGCGCGACCTACATGCCTCGCTAAACGTGCCCGAATGATTTGTTGTAAACGGGCCGAATGTGGGCCGTGTCCGCCTATCTATGTGGTTGGCTCCTCTGACTATGCATCTGGCAATAACGGTGGTAATGGTAAGGAAACCTGTGAACCAAGTGACAGTCGGTTTCAGTGTATTTCGTTTTTCAATTTCACCGGTAGCTTCCCAGACTGCAGTCTGTCCCGCTAAATCAAAAAAAAACATTTATCGTTATCGTTGATGATGGAATGGTACTTTTTTAGGCTTTCTGCTCTTGTAATTATATTATGCTTGTCAATCGCCACTCGCTATAAAATAATGTCGAGTTAACCCTTTCATTTAATAATAATTATTTTTTGTCCGATTAATACCAGAGGTACTCGTATTATGTTCATAAAAGAAAGGTTTATAGTTCTGATTTTCTGATGTTGGAAATATTATTTGCTTAAATATTTATAATAAATACTACTTTTTACTATTTACACAAGTTATCTCGTAACCCGATGTATACAGGGTGTAAACGGACCTTACAAAAGTCGTCAAACATGCATTTACATCCAACTAAGTAACTCTACGCAAAAATTACTGCTGGGAAACGATTTTTTTCCCCTTCGGCTTCGTTGAGGCCATTTACACCCTTTATGGTGTGGCGGCACATCACTGAAAGCTACGCCCATCCTTATTTTTGCACTGCGAGGTGTCAAGTGGACTTCAAACTGACAGTTGGAATTTTCTCCAGATGTTCTCGATGTTTATCTAATCGTTTAAATACATTTCTAGGTAAACGTGTAGTTTATTTTATCACATACGATACTTGTGGAAAACATCCCCACTATGCCATTAAAATCATCATTATCACACTTTAATGTTCCCACTGTTGGAGGCCTGTCCAGCTCTCAATGAGAAGGAAATTAAAATACTTCACATTAACTTTATTGTTAACTGACACGTCGTGCGGATTAAGCCTTTCTTTCATGAAGCTCCTTTTGCACAAAATAATTTCGTTAAAACGCGATTCGTCGACGACTGTATTATTTATCAATTATTCATCAAAGTACTTTTAGTCAAAGGAATGTTTGATCGAATTACATCAAAGGTTGATCAAAGGAGTTTATTAAGCTTTTATTCACTTTAAAATGACCCATGCACTTGGTCGTTTGTAAATTTATTTTTGTTTGAATTTCTTCTCAATTTTAAACAGGCTGTGGCAGCGTCAGTAATCCTATCTACAAGAGTAATCCTAGTAACCTAAACAATAGTGCTTAAAAAATCCGTTACACATTAACGGATTTTTTAAGCACTGTTGTTTGTATCACAAACGATACTTGTGGAAAACATCCCCACAATGCCATTAAAAACATCTCACATCAGTCATTTATGGACTAATCAAAGTATTCTTGCCCGTTCTTCTCCATAGAGATCTACGCTAGGGAATGGGCAACTACAGTACTTTCACAGTTTTTATGTCTTGTGACTGGGACTGTAGCTACTTTAAATGTTCATTTTTGTTTCGACAATTCAAAAGTGCCTGTAACTGGCCTACTTGAAATAAATGCTTTGATTTTGATTTTGATTTTGATTTTGATTTATTTTTATTGTAATATATTTGTTTTAAAACGCGCAATAAAACACGCATAGCTTCGTACCGTTAATATGCATATAAGATAGACACATATTCACATAATTATGCAAATACTTTTTTCTTGAAATATACTTCTTGATTTACCGCTCTCTACTACTGCTGGGTAGAGATTCGCTGACTGATCACTGGTTAGTGTGTGGACATCCCGATAACTATCATTCATCATTTCAGCCTAAAGACGTCCACTACTGGACATAGTGTCCAACATTGACCGGTCCCGTGCGACTCGCATCCAACGGATTCCCGTAACCTTCACCAGGTCACCGATAACTATAGTAAAAGATTATTTAGGGTTAAAGGGTTGACTAAACCTAGATGAAACCTTGTCGCAGTGCAGCTGTGCGCACCGCAGCGTAACGCGCGTTTCCATAACACGATTTATGATGTACCCTGTCAACATATTTTATATTTGTGTGTTGTATACAAATATAAGCACGTGGGTATGCGTGTGTGTGTAATAAACGAGGGTTGTGTTTTATGGTGACTGTAAATTGTAAATCTCATGTGATTTACAGCGTCGATATTAATTTATACGCGGTTGATTTGATGTTGTTTATCTGTCTAATTAAATTCGTTGGCGGTGCTATCATGATCTACATATCCCTATCAAAACTGTATTGGGCTCGGCTGCCACTCTAACCAGATGTGGCTGATTACCAATATTTCACATGAAAAAGCCTGCCTATCTGACCTTTACAACACTACGCCAACGCCGATGGGTAGTGTCCACCAAGATTTGCCACCGTGACCGAAAACGGTCAGGAGTACTATATTAATATCACTTCAACACGAGATACCTTCGGCAACTGGTTGAGCCGATAGACTGGCTGTCTGACTGTCGCGCATCTGACCTCCCATAACGACTCAATCGAGGATCTACGATGACAGTCGACTCAATCAACTAGTTAACGTACTTTCCAAGACACTAAGAGTTCTCTTGAGATTACCTTAAGCAACACGTGCGGCTGTTATTATTTATCCACCATCATTCTTAATACAAATAAATTAAATCCTAATCTAAAATCAAACTGTACACATGTCTCGCTCATGCGTATTTTCATTCGTACTTATATTGTTTATCTGAACGGAACACGTCGCTAGGAGACTACAAACGTCACGCAACGAGAATGTCGCGCGTCTGTGGTCGGCGCGACGTGCGTCAGTACGCCGCGCCGTACAGTCACGCTACTAATGTGATAGTTGGTAGCTAGTTTACTGCTATGAAATACTATTGAAGCCCGTCGTGAATTTATTTAACTTAATAGTAAGAGAAAACTATCTCTAGTTTAGTTAAAACAAGTGGTGCCTACAATGGTGTATTCGATCACCGTAACTTTGTAAAGTAAGCATAATAGAAAAAAAACACTTAATACTTGTATCAGGGTCTAGATATCCTATCTATCACCCTTATTATATTACCTTGTGTTTTTAAATATCGGTACAAAGAAGACCGAGCTAGAAAAGAATAATGGCGAATCCCCATACATTAAATTAGTACTCAAAATTGTAATACTACCTATGGCTTTTTAATTACTATTTAATACTTGAATATGATAAGCACATTACAGTGAAGTACAAATAAAAGGATACAACAGACTCACCCGCTTCAAGCCGCATGTCGCGCGACAGTATGGTGCCCGCGGTACTCGCAGCACGGCAGCGGTACACCGCCGCGTGCACGTCGCTGCGGTATTGCGCCGCAGAGAACGCGCCCAGCCACAGCGTACCGTTCGGGAGGGCGCTCCTGTAGACAATGTGAAGAGACCTTTACAATGAGTTGTCAAAGTTTTTTAAAGCCTGTTATCTTAACTTTTAACCCTAGTTTAAAGGAAGTTCCGTGGTATTTTAATCACCATGTATGACGACTACCAACAAATAATAAAAAAACTACTAAATTATAGTAAAAAAAACACAGTTTGGAAAAATCGCAATGTTGTTTTGAATAAATAGTAGATAAGTATGTGATACGCCAAGATCTTAGTAGTAAATGGGAAAACCAAAATTCATAACTAAATGGGTTTTCTAAACTATGATGTTACCCCTGCAGTAATATTTAACAGGTTGACCTGTGTACCTGAGCGTAATTAAAATCAAAGTGTTAAACGCTATACACAAGTGTCAATTAAAATGAAAGCCAACGGTTACAACATTGGCGTGTTGTTGACGACGTGTTGGCTACATTTCTTTAGAAACACACCATGGAACAGGGTCACCTGTTGCAGAACTTAGTTTACTTAGCTTAATATAAAACTTGTGCGACGGGACCAAGCGACCGGCTCAGACGTTTTCTCTGCTACAATTACTTAAATTCTTGGTAATGTCATGCGTTTTTTCTTGTTCTAGAAAGTTGTACATGTTTCGTCCAATAGGCTCGTTTCATTTGTCTACGTGTTCAGTCACGATTTTCCACTAACATTTCTACGTTTTCATGATACTTATTTAACTTCACCATGTAACTTAATATTGGACGAAATAATGCGGACCTAACTACTCACAATATCAAAATGATGTTCAAAATAATAATTAACTGAAACGGAAATTAACGCATTGTTAATATAAATGTGTGCATATTTGGATACAACGGTTTTGTTTGTTACTTTCTGAATAACAAACAAAAGGTACTGGGAGAGTAATTTATACCTATTATTAAACTCAAAACATTGAAATATGCACCTAAACAACAGGTTCTATTTTACAACACTTACATAAAAATACCTTTTCAGCAAAGTTATTAATTATCATTAGTTAAACGAGAGCCGCCTTGTCTCGCGTGACTTCTACTGATAAGCGTACTAATAAGTTAACGCTAACGCCTCGTCAACTTTACGCCGCGTTTTTACGATCAAAATCTGCATTTTCCAGTAAAAGGCTTAATTCTATTAACGACGGTCCTCCTTCACGAACCGGCGCCCATTATGAAACGAAAGAAGAAAATGTTGGAAAATATTTAAAAAAGAAGTTATGTTAGAGAGTTACAAAAACTTAAAGATTTCCTACGAAGTTACTTTCTTTGAAGTATCGCAGCTTCTGCGAACAATGTTGTTGCTAACTAACAGTTAGTTGTGCAGTTAGTTTGTACTGTCTTTGTTCGTTAAATATAGGGAGCTTGTTTATTGTTTCAGTGATTGGCTGAAGAAAGAGAACTTAACAATGCTTTATTTTATAAACTATTTGTGATTGTATTTTTTATGAAGCATCGACATAAAATCTTGTCACGAACAAGAGAATTGGAGGCCATTTCACTATATTACAGGTACAATTGACCCCCTTGTAGGTAGACAAAGGTCTTGATCTAATAAAGCCTTGCAGAGCTTCCCTGAACCAATTCGAAAAACATTTCCTTTAGGCATTTACTCCTTTGAAGTAAGCTGAAAAAACGTTCTAAAGCCAGGCATACAAAATTTACGAGAGATAAAAAAAGGTTGTTACGCGTGCGGGTCGGAGGCGGTTCCTCAATCATGGGTTTAACGGCTATCGTCGACTTTTGAGGTCCAAGAGTTACGATAGACCTTATTTTAGGTAATAACTTGCGATCGCTTTAGACCTCGCTATGTTAAGTCACTGAGTTACGTTAAACTCATAAAAGGGGAATCATCAATTTTTATACTTTTCCTGTTAAGCGAGAGTTTATTGAGTTTCAGTTATCATGCAGTATCGTTACTTGATATTAGATTTAAGTTTAGCACCTCGTATTTTTCAGGATACGACAAGCTTTGAAAAATTATTAGCGTTCCTCTGAAAAGATTTTCAAAATCAGGTCACAGGAGTGATTTTATTTAGTCGTTGAACATACTTACACACAACGAGGATGAAGACTTAAAGAGTTTAGTTTAATTTTATACTTTCGAACTGTTTATTTTCTGGTTCAGCTGGCTAGAGAAATTCTAGCATTGTATCCAGGTAAAATGTGTGTGTTTGTCTTTACACCCACCCTAAATAGAAAATCGGAACCCTTAAAATCTCACTTTTTTTAATTTAAATCATTCAAACTTCTTTAGAGGGTACTTCCTATTGAGCTAGAATCACACAACACCGCACCGCACAACATGTAAAGGGAAAAATATAAAACTGTAAATAATATGTGTTCCCTATAATCTTGTAAGTATTTTGTTATTAAACTATAACAAAATCCCTACAAAATTACACGGGACCCTCTGTGTGCGAGTCCAGCTCTCCCTTGTTAACTTTGGTGTTAACATTGAACAACATTAATTATTGACATATTTGATGCCAGTGTGCAGTGTAGTGACCATAGATATAATAAAGAATATTTCTGTGGTAGTGACACGTTGAATGTTGAAATTCATGACCATATGCGCCATGCCCATGTTGAATGCGAGACGTGAGCTCAATCTGATGTCCATACAGATCGCGGAAATTTGTATTGAAAACTGAACCAAATATCATAATGAAATTCTAAATATCTTGCCTGAAGGTACAAACATAATTTCAGGCAGGTATGGGAATTAAAGCATACCGATATCACACTTGTAGTTCTTACGAGATAATATCCGTGATTTTCTGTCGATTCTATGAGCTCACGGATAGTATCCCGTAAGTACTTGAAAAACCGTGAAAGTCTAAAGTGTATACTGATATCATTTCAAAGTTTCTACAATAATTTATTCATGAAACTGTTTCATAATAACGAAAGCCATTCCCAAAACCCCTGTAATTAAACCAACGACTCTTTTCAACACTTAAATTATTCAAATTCAAAACGATTTTTCTTAGCGCCCTTCAAACGCCGTCCTATTCATAGTGTCCAAACTTTTCATTGAATAATCTCTTTGAATACAAATGATAACTTGAAACAAAACACTCACTTTTGTGACTGTCCTCGTAATTAATCACCCAGATACTGTTCCTTTCCATTCCGATTCAATTCCTTGGCGTTTTTGAATAAGAAAATCTTTTTAATAGAATCCGCGGGTTTGTGAATAAGATAAATGAGCCACGATTTTTGGTTTGGATAAAAAATGTCGGTGAATGTAAGAAAAATAACGTTTGAATGGAAGTCGGGTCGGACTGTGGCTCGCGCCATTTATAACCGTCGCGTTTAAAACGATAGTGTACGTTACGTTATACTTGCTGGACTATGGATCTGGCACCAGATTTATGTAGCTCTTAAATTTTGAGCATTTATAAAAATAATTTGTTGGGGAAATGATAGCATATTAGCGGTTGTTCAATTATGAAATCCCACAGCAACCTAAACATAAAAACGTGATATAATTGACTGAACATGTGATAGAGCATGTGTTCAGTCAATTATGTCGGTCGACTTTCCAGCTATAGGTAATGGTTGAATCTTTAAAGTACATAATATATAACACGGTAACGTTTTGTTACTTTATACTTCAGTAATTAATTTACTGTAATCGCTAGCTTACTACGTCAAGTTACGATTACAAATAAAATATTCTTCAATATTATTTATGGACAGAAAATCTTCCTTCGCAACCAATTTATTTTACAGAGGTCGTTCGGATACCTCGCCCAATCCTACCGATTATTATACAAATTCTGTTCCCAAAAGAAATTGATAAAATTTTCAATTCCCAATTGCTAACGCATTTGCTTCAGTTGTTAATGTTTCATGACAATTTCTGTTCAAAATTGATAAAATCGTTCTCTAATGATGTTGAACTTTGATCGCTTATTTTTACGATAGTAAAAATTTAAATCTTTCAATAATATAACTAGTTTCATAAAGTTGTGAAACTGTAATATAATTATATTATTTTAATACTCGCATGGACGTAATTACACGCTGGAGTTAAACGGTATTAAGTTACTTCATTAATAATATATTAAATTGAACGCAGATAATTATTTTGTGATACGGACCGCACTCGCGACCTCATTGGTCGTTATTACACATCATTATTTGCGAAAGCATTGTGATCAATTACAGGCTAATCATAATCATTATATGGATTATATATGTTAGTATAATTTAAAGGAATGCCTAATAACACGAGTTTTGTTCAAACTACACTGAAATCTTCATGAAGAACGGTCAAATTGCAGATGCGGCTCTCAACACTACTACATACACACCATACTATACTGGGATATCTGTTAGTGCCGGTGTGCGACAGGCCCGCAGTCAGTACACACTAGTTTGACCATACTTTAACTCAAAAATACTAAAGTATGGATTTTCTAATCGAATCTAAAAGCAATTGTGCCGTAATTCAAAAGTCTCTCAGGCCTAGTTAAAATAAATGCTTCGAGTTTGAGTTCGATTGTTTTTTTAAATAACTTGAATTTCCACGTCCCAGTCAAAAACAATAAGAGCCACACAGATACTCCAGAACCACTCAAATATTAGCAGGTCGACCTCAGGCCATATTACGGAGTCTACATCAATCTCCCGGCGCAGAGTCGTACATCGTACGTCCCCAATAAGAGTGTAAGGTCACAATAAAATAATCATGGCAGTGTTTACGTGACTCATCGCGCATGAATATTGCATGGTGGCGGGATTATGTCGCGACCGAGGAGACAAGACAGGACGTAGATGCGGTATAAGGGAGGTTGAAAACATTCTTTTGATTAACTTGCACAAACGGTGCATTTACACGTCCTCATTAAACCAGTGGTTTTTAATTTTTCAATGGGCTAAAATAATGCTAGGTAATCACGTTTTAAACTGAAATTTTTATTAGTACTGAACCCTTTTTTTATATGGGTAACTCGAAAAAGTGAAATATCTCAATGAATGCTCTTTTTTTTTTTAGGATTGGTAAATCATCAAATGACTTCTCCCACTCTGGGCGGAGCGGGAGGGAGTGTCAGACTCTTACTGACTAAAACCCATCTATGTTCCTTCCTCGCCCTTTATGTTCCGGGGCCGCGGTATCTCTTTCGAACAGGCCCGCAACCCCAGCAGGCTTCGGCCCTTGCGGGCCCCTCCCCTTATGCTGACATCTCTTTGAGGCGCGCGTGGAACACGAACGCGCCGTCGACACGGCCTGTCGTCGTCGTTAGACGGACGGACGACTAGCTAGCCCATAGCCAACCGTCCACAGGCCCGCATCTACGGTGGCCGGTAGCCACCACGTGGCCCCCGACGCCCGGTGCGTCTCCCGCGGCGGCCGGGAAGGGAGGATCTCTCCCTCTCTCGTTCCGCCACCTCCTTCGCTAGCATGACTGCTTCGCAGAAGGAGGTGACGGCTTCCCATTCCGTCTCGCTCCGGACCATGGATTGAACCAGGGCCGGACGCGAGAGGTCGCCGCCGCCGATCACCGCTACGAGGACACGGCGGTGCTCCACCCACGCAGGGCAGACTTCCACCGTGTGCTCCACCGTGTCCTCCGGTCGATCCTCGCAGTGGAGACACCCGGGCGTTTCCTCCCGCCCAATTCGGTGCAGGTACCTCCCGAAACATCCGTGTCCGGTGTGGACCTGCGTCAGGCGGAAGGTGAGGACGCCGTGGCGCCTCTCCAGCCACTCCTCAAAGAGGGGACTTACCGCCACTATCGTGGCGTGCCCTCAATGAATGCTCTTGGCATATCTATCATTTTTCCTAGCCGAATGTCGCGTGTAGTAACGCTGACGATGGGACTTTTTATGTACTACGCAATGTGCGTGTGACGAAATATATGCGGTTTTCATTACGATGTCAGTAGTACCTATCTAGTACAGTACCCGTTGTCTATGTTAGAGGTTGTTAAGTGAATTTTATGGCAGTAGTATTAGTAGTAGTGAAAGACTTTATTGTCTCTACAAAGTTTGTGTGGAGCAAAACAGCAAATAAACTCTTTACCTACGAATTATTTTCTAGTTGTCAAATATTATTGCTATATTGTGTTTGTAGGGGCACGGTGCAATCATCCTCATTTTGCCACTGATCGGCATGTCGGCGTTGCCAAATCTTGAGCTTCTCGCATACAGTAGATTCTTGCGGCCTTCACTCGTATCGCTCCACTTTGTGTGGCTACCAACGCTGCACCCTATTGGCTTATTCGTTCAGCGAGCAACGCCTGCGACTGTTAATTTCTACAAAGTTAATACTACTATCAAGTAAATAAATAAATAGACAATACAAACAAACACGAGCGTCTTCCAGGCCGTATTAGAACACCTGATTTTCAGCTTTATGGACCAGGGGTCGACTTTGTCTCAATAGCTTATTACAGTAAAGTGGACTAAATGGATCAAATAAAGATCAGAAGCATCAGTTTGCATGACAGTCCTAGTGTGCTGGGACATCTCCACCAGTGGAGTGGGTCGTACTTTACTTTGGCCTTTCGACCTACTACCCAGATTTTCCCTTACATACTAAGGTATTTGTAAAAGTTACTGGCACAAGAGAATAAATTATATCATAACACTGTTTTTAGTGGAGCTACGTGTTCACTATTATTACAACTTTAATCTATTGCGTAATATTAATGGGTACTATATACTATACAAAGGCGTACCCACTAGCAAACTTAGCTGCGTATCGACATGGACGTCATTTACTAATGATGCGCCGCCAACATGTACCTGCTCACCTAACTACCTATGTGTGTACCTCTCTATGTACCTACGTTAATGAAACATACACGTACGTACTGATACGCTGTGTGAGCTATATTTAGCAATGGAGATAATGAGTAATGTAGTACCATTTATTTTATTTTTTATACCTTATGTGTTGTCCTGTCGAGCTAATAAATGCTTTTTCTTTCTTTCTTTCTTTCTATAAACTATTATTTAAGTAATACTGATTGTTGTATACACAGACTGATTGTGGTTTATCCTACGATGTACGACTTTGATGTTGAACTCATGACCAGGAACCCATGACCATGACCATGTTTTACCAATAAAATAGGTAAAACATTAACAACTTTTCCAAAAAATAGCTTTACATATATATTCACGGTTTTTTCCCATCTGCAACGATTGTTACATATCTCCTCCTTTTGTTATTTAACGTTTATTCATCTGGTCAATTAATCTTTCTAGAGTACATTACCAACACACAAACTTACAAAGAAATAAATGCATCTCAAAAAAATCAGGAGTAAGTCATAAAATATATATTCAGTCGGTAACACCTAGCTCAGTTCTGCTACTAACCATAAGACACTTCCCAATTAGCGAGCGTCAGAGTAACCAAGAGTAACTGTCACTAACACTTCGAAGGCTTTAATGAACATGCTGCCTACGACTAAAAGCTGTGAGCTTTGCGAATAATTTACATACAACATTTATTAGAATTCTAATGAAATCAGAACAAATGGTTTAACACATCCTGTTGAGACTTTTCTTGCTGTGTGATTGCTTGAAAAAGTCCAACGTTATCTAACGTAATCTAACAGCCGCTACGAATTTTAATTCGTACTTTCAAAAGTTACTGTCTGCACGCTATGAGAATTGCTACGTCGTAGCAGTCTACGCAGATTGCTACGTCGTAGCAGCCACGCGGGTTGCTAGCCGCCTACGAGAATTCGTAGTAAGTAGTTTTTTGCCTTGGAATAGTCTTTGCTGAGTTGTCACAACGTATGTTTGTGTTGTTTCTTACTTTACGTGTTATAGTAATGCTATCTTTCAATACTATATTATGCGTATAAATAAAATCATGATTGCTCACTTTTACTCCAAGTTTTGTCATCTTTTTAGGGTAATCTTATCCGGAACAGAAATGGGCCAGGAATTTTCCTTATTTATGAGTGTGGTGTACTTTAATCCATTAATTCTGTAAGCAATTTCTCAGGAGCGCATAGCAATAATAGTCCCGTGTCCCATACATACCTAAACTGTGATCCTAACATTTGCAAGTGTAATTCACTTCAGAAAGGGAAATAAAATCTGATGTACATCCTAATCGTATGTCGGTAATACATGAATAATTCAGGACGGAATATTGAATACCGCGGGGTACGACTGTGCAAAGTTTGGGTTACAACGGAATTAAGGGATTAGACGCACGGTCTAAAGACCGTTCTTTAGTTCTGAAGGGGCTTTAGAATGTAGATCCTCCAATAGCTGGATAAATGTCTTTTAAACTATTGGCCTGTAATTTCAAAAAACCCGTAAAGTATCAATTATAAAGTAAGGTGTATTTTTAAGAAACCAGAACATGATTCTTCCTACAGTCAATGAAGACCTGAATAAAAATTCTTGAGAAACAGATATTTTTGAAGAAGATTAAAAATAAAAACAAAATTCAACAGTATATTTATTACCTTATTGCGTAGAAATGCTACACTGAGCTTATGTAAGTGACTGTCACACAGATAAATAACAGAGACAACTTTTTATATAACCTAACTTTAAAATCTCAAATTGTCATAATTATTTTCCGTGGGAAACATCATGTTTCATATTTCATTTGGCACACAAAATTCTGCTATGGTCTATCGAATTACAGACTAGATATATGCCATAGTTCTACGAAAGTGTAATCCTCTTGAGACGGTAAGTCATCGTGTTACAGCGCATAATCCCACAGTTGAGATGTGGTCGCGTCAGCATGTACGTATGTATGTGTACGCTTTCATTACAATACGTGAATAATGAATATTAACCAATGTGTATGTCAAACGAGGGTATGCGAATGTTGGCGAGCTGTGATGGAAACTAGGTGTTTTCGTTTGTTATTTTATATGCATGGCATAGGTGTATTATTATAGCAAGATTAAAAAAAGAAACTCGAGACAGAACAAACAAAACCTGAAATGAAAGGTTCAGTTTTCTTCTTAAGTAGATATGAAGAACCAATGCATTCACTATACCGCAACTTGTTAGCTGATATTTAATAATAGTACCCCGAAAGTTTGACAACTAGTCCTACCAAGGGGTACCGTATAACCCAGTACTTTACAAATGAATAGCTATAGCTACAAAACATAAAACCTTCAGCTAACAAAGCAATAAACTTCCCAGTGAACAAAACATCAACTTTAATAGAACTATAAAATAAATAATACATATTTAACCCTAAACATGTAAAGTCAAACAAGGGCCTATATTCAAATCGGCCCAAAAGTTGTTAATGCGCCGTGACGACTGTGCCCGCACAAATTCATCAAGGGTATCAATCGGCTCGGGTCGGGCAAGGAGTGCGCAAGGCGCGGGCACTCCAACTAGCCCGCAGAACGTCGGCAAATATTTGCGGGAACTTCGGCAAAGCGTGTTTGTTGTACGACGCAGTTTGATTGGTTGCATGGATTGATTACGTGTGGTGGGAGATTATCTGTTTGAGTATGTGGAGTTGTGTTGCTCTTGTCTGTAATGTATGTGGCTGGCTATTATGGCATGTGAGGTAAAAACTTTTAGATCGTATGTAGGTAGCTGGCAATTGTGATACTTAACGTTAAAGTGGAATTTGTATGAAACAAACCGCATAATATTACATTCTCTAGAGTATTCTTGAGAAAGTAAGCTTTCTTGAACATTTTAGTTCGATTATTCCACTTTCCACTTGCGCCAACCCTTAACAGTTTCGATTCACATAATGTAGTGCGTAGAGCACACTGAAGAGGCCGGTTTTACGAGCGAACCCAAAAGGCCGATTGTTTGCTCGACAAACGCGCGCGAAACAATTCTATGTAAAGCCAACATTATTAATACTAGCCGCAGTTTATCGAGTGTAGACCCGGCTTATGACGTCGACAATAATCCACGGATTATTATAGGCCTTCAAGGTTCTTGAATGTTATGATAATACGTCAAGTTGAGCCTAGTCCGTAGCTACCCGATTAATATAAATAGTCAAGATAGCTGCTAGGTGTGTTGTTGTTTTGAAAGGGCTGTGAATAACAATTTCCTTGGCCTTTCAAACAAAACGTCGTGAAGAACGTTTTTCAGACAGCGAGGCAGGTATCACTAAACTAAATGTGACATGGGACAACAGGATAACGGTAAATCGAAGTCCCAAAAATCTGAAGTTTCGTAGTAATTGGTTGCGAAATGGACGGTT
Source organism: Xestia c-nigrum (assembly GCA_916618015.1). Classification (NCBI taxonomy): domain Eukaryota; kingdom Metazoa; phylum Arthropoda; class Insecta; order Lepidoptera; family Noctuidae; genus Xestia; species Xestia c-nigrum. The sequence continues at coordinate 743,497 of OU745245.1, read as the reverse complement.
ACCGGTATTTACTTTCCTCTGATTAGATGGGAGCTGAACCCGATGTAGCGTGGATAGGGTCGACCAGATAATTCGGTATAAAATTAAATTTCCAAATTAAATATTTGCAAAATAAATGTTACTATGCCAAATAAAACTGGTAAAAGCCTATGTAAATAGGATAATTTTATTCGCATTTAGGTATTGTAACCGTATTTTAAATACTACACCTGGACCGTATGTTATTTTAAGCCTCACTGAAAAAAAAAACATTATATTTTATATCCTCATTAACATTAGTATTTTTAGCTGAAAAATTGGGGTATTCACATTGAAATCCGGGAATCATTAAAATGAAAGAAAAAAATACAACAATACGTTTCGAATCCGAACAATTTGGCACCGGACAAAAGAATTCCAACGTAGAATGGAGGGGCTCATAGCGCAAGACATTATTTTTAACAAACCTTAAATCTGCTCCCGAGAACAGAGCGACTACATAGCAATCAACCCACGCACACATGCATAGGAACACCTTTTGACAATGACGTCATACACACATACGTAAGACGGTCATACTGTGCTGTTGTATGGTAGGTACTGCTTATGCAAATGTATGTGTAGCGCTGAACGTCATTGTCTTGCAATATATCATTGCCTCCCTCGACCTGAGGACAACACACACATGAAATTGTCCAGTGCGTAGCTGGACGGACAGATAGGTGCGCCCAGCTGTCCGTCCGGCTATTTTCTTCACACATGCACACTGTGTGAGTGAAATTCTTACAAGTACGTAGTGAGACACGGACGGTTTATCCTTCAATACCTTTTGTCCGCACAATTTTCCGTCGGAATCCCTCGGGTACACCGACCATTACCTACCGGGATAACGACTGAGAACACTTTGAATGTATTTTAGACACAGCCTCGTAATGAAAAGCAACCGTCTTTCATAAAAAAAGATTAGTTTGAACGAGCTAATTTTAATGGAGAATCATCTTTTGTTGGTTCAACAATGTTTCTAGATTACGTGACGATGTTCGCACGGAAGTGGCGAGATAAGAAAAAAGTAAAAGAATTTTAACTAGGTAAGGTTCGCCGGAGGACAATATTGAGATTATTTTGGGCTGTTCCTTTATTATGAATACAAGGATGCGATAAGCAATGTATATGCGACAAAAATAACTCAATTTTGCGAAAGAAAATACAAAATGTAAAAAGTTTTGATAAACAAGAACAATATATCTGAATAATCATGTTAGCTAAGGCGGAAATTATCAGCAATAAACATAATCAAGATGTTCACTATAACTCAGCAAACAAGATTAGTTTAATACATAAATGTAGGAAAACTCATTCAATAACCGATACAAACGATGGTGAATCTACTGTACCGCGTCATTCTATGAATTAAACAGCATCAATAAAAAATATAAAACAAAACAACTTTAAAATAAATTAATTGATTTTCAACCGATATATAAAGTAGCAAAATACAAAATTGCAGCGAATAATAAGAGGTACCGCAATAAAATCTTCTTTTATAAAAATCAAACTCGAAGTCCTTTTATTACACTCTCGAAGAAGTTTCTCACTTTTATAGCTCTTCAGTGGCGATTTCCAATTACTATTGCTTCGGATTATGTAAGACTGCCTCAAAACGAGTTTACATAATAATCGACATTGTTGTATTGTAACAAGTAGTGGCAATAATGTTACCTTCTCTTTTGCATCAAGAGTTTGTTATAAGCAAATGCTGGACTTATAAGATGTTCATAAACGTTCTAGGTCTTGAGATTATTGCTTTTGTGGATAAGTTTGGAAATACTTTCACTTACATAAATACCTAATTTGGTTAAATCGAAATGTTCTGAATCATCTAAAGACCACAGAAAATAAATATATGAGATTTATTTTTTAGTCGTCGTAGCGTGAGCGTTGGCTGACACATTTTTACTGTGCATACTCAGTTAATTTGATGAAAACAGTTTATTATTAAAACTACCATTTAAGATTGTTATGTACCCATTGTCCAGGCACTAAAGTTTACCATGAGGGCTGTCTATCCAGCCAGTCAAACAAACCCACGCATACTTCTTGTAGAACTTATTTTCCGTCTCAAAAACTCAACGTCACAGTACGTTAAATGTAAGCAAATAACAAACGAAGCCCGCATGAATTACACGCAGGAACAAATTTCACAACTGAAATTAAGGCCCAGCGCGGAATAAAAGTTAAATTAGAGGTCCAGACAGCTCCATCTATAGCGTGTGACTGCTCTATGTTTGGGGTTTTTTCTTTTGTTTATATTCTCCTCATGCCTGTAGTGCTGCATTATTTTGTGTGGAAAGCCCCTGAAGTAGCGAGAATAAATGGTTAAGTTGAATTTTTAAACCAAAATTAGTTCTGCTGCATCTCTCTGTTAAATATTTAATATATTCCTCATTCGTTACTTTTAATTAGTTAGTAAATACATTAAAACCTTCACAAAAAAACCGAACCTTAAGGCCTGAATTCGTCCTACGCTGATGTAGGTCATGAACGTTGGTAGCACGTACGAGTAATACCTACATTGACCACCGTACTCCGACGCTAACGTCAGCGGCGCGTATGTTGCTACTGTATTTCTCGCTAACGTACTCGACCATCATCAGTTTAACAAAAATTCAGGCCTTAAAATCAAAGCCCTAAATGGGTCTGCTATAAAGCAATCCTAAATGTAAGACTTACATTCACCAAAACAACAACTCAACGCTTAAATGATAACACAAATTCTGCCGTCATAACAAAGAAGGCCGTAACTGACAATTTTGTCAAAAATGAGTTATAACCATATTTGGAATCAGCAAAGAAAATGCTATCTTATGGTCTTACTCACAAAGCTGTAACTCGTATCAGATCAAAGATAGCATAAGAAAATTAGCCTTAACTACGGCATAAATTATGGTTTTAGAAACTGAAAAGCCTTAATTACACAATAACGGCTTTTTTTGTTAGTATTTTCGTAATTCTAGTCTGGAAGGCCGCAATTACCAATTAAATATTATTACCCTTTGTGACTGGCCGATGCATTTATTAAGCAAATACTTTCTTAATATTTATTTTAAAATCAACACACGGAGCCAAACACTTACAAAGCTATTAACTTTCTACATTTGGCATTGAAGGACAAAACGTAAAAACTTTCAAGCTCATAAATCCCTTATTTTAATGGGTATGGCTGACAAGCTTCTCAAATGATTCTTTAGAAACTTAAAAATATCCTATTTCTACGAGCGACTCATAATAGATAAGCACACGTGTTTGTAATAAACTCTGGTCATTGGGTAAAACCCGGACCATCACTTAAGACAATTGAAAGAGTCACAAAAAGCATCGACAGGCAAGGCGTGGGATTCTGGAAAAAAACGGTACAGGCAAGAAGGGGCTGGCGGAGAGAGGCGAGGGTAGGAAAGTCAGGACAGTCGGTTGGAGACCGCTAGAGGGTGGAGACGATAAGCTAGGAGTTAAACTAGGAGACTTAGAAAATACTAGTAGTCTATGTCTGAGTGTGTAGCCGCGAAAGTGTGATAATGTTTGTAAAAGTTTATTATAGTTGGATTGAAAGGTCTGTTTAGATTAATCGAGGTGAGCGAGAGATGGCCTTAGACGCATGGAGAGGTCTGGTCGAGTTCGCGGGATAGACCGGTCTATAATAGTAAAAACACTAGGACGTCCTAGGTTAGACTCGGAAAGTTAGCATAGTTTCAGTATTAAGATGCGCATCAACTCCCCGAGGACGAATAATATTTTATAAGCTAAAATATTAGTAGTCATATTAAGTCTAGTAAAAGTGAGTGTTGTTACGTGAAAGGAGTCAGGCTGCGGCGAAGGCGAAACTACAGTATTCAGTAAGTTAGTTGAAGACTGACCATCTTTAAAGAACACGTGGTAAGTGTTAACTATAATTAAATCCTCGCTTAAATTGCAGTTGGACTGTAGCGTGGAAGGGCTGACAGTATTCACTTATTGCAGCATGACGGAGCGATTGCATCACCTCATCATAATGTATATTATTATCCCATGTATATTATGTGTCCACTTCCTAACCCGTACCTGAGCAAATATTCATATGCTGCGTTTGATCTAGGGAGACGAAGAAAGCCTACCGCTTACACTCTACTACAACGTACATACAACATGTACATTGTACCCAAATACTATCGACTATTGACGACTATCGACTTCTAACTGACAAATGGAAGGCCGAATCGTAATGTTCGCATTTTGATTAGAACATAGTATATTGTTTAGTAGTGACAGCACCATAATATTCACAAATGGTCTAAAACAAATTATAATGTTTAGTATTATAATACTAACTTGTACTTGTGTTACAAGATAATCAAACGCTGCTGATGAATACTGCTTCCTGTTAAAGTCTAGCTCAGAAAATTGCTCTGAGGTTGTTGGCGTGCATTTCTGGGTGGGTTAGGCATCACCAAGTATCACAACCTGAATTGATAGCTACGTTCTAAGGAACGCTAGGGACTGTGTCTCGTTAAAACCACACCCGGCCACTGGTAGGCCTATTACTGAATCGTCACTATTTAGCGAGACACGTAACCAAGACATGGGGCAGCTAAAGAAATGTGAGGTGACGATATATTTTCCACCTCGGCGTCCACCAATATCAAATGCAATATGTTCTGCTACAGACTGAGTCTACGATGCGCTTGTGCATATTGTTATAATATAGTAACTGGGGGTAAATAGCCGTAAGGGTTCTCGTAACAACGAGAGTACGCGTGTAAGAAAAGATAATGAAAACCTGTCTTCTTCAATGGCATTGGCCTCACAACCCAAGTCTTAGGATTGGAAAAGACATGTTAGAAAGTGCTTAGGGAACGTGTGTTGTTGGAGTTCGTAGCAGTGCCCTTAGTAGGACAATGCGCTTAGGTCTAACAATACACGTACGCCGGGCAAACGTTGTAAAACGAATCCATGTACTTGTACATGGGCCCGTTTGCGTTTGCAAGCGGCATCTACTTTTGGAATCTGATAAAGTAACGTAACGAATTAATTAATAGTTTCTTAAGCACAAGCGTAACGATTCCTTATCAAACTTCGAGCATATATCATATCCTTGCGTCCTCTTGTTTTATTAGCTTCATACTTTATTGGCGTTTTGCCTCATTAGATTTGATATTATTCATGTATATATCTAACAGTGAATTCCAATATTAACTTCACCTTGTGTCCCATCCCTGTCCCCTAGCCTCTAAGGACGGGACAGGGCTAAGACAAACCCCTCATATTTGGAATTCAGTCCATCTAGTCAGTGGGAGGCCATCCAGTCAAAGGTCGAAACCTACAGAGCTTGCGCGGAGGCGGGGCGCTGCTCCTTCCCCTAAGGGGGAAGCTGACCATAAATACTAATAAATAGCATGATTTAGGAAAAACGAAAATTTTATCAGCCTAGGGTAATTTAGGAACAGTCACATGTGGTGCCGTGACCAGGATTCTCGTCATTAAATGTACTGATTCACTTCAGTGCAACGAGAAAGAACAATGAATGGGTTACTACAATAAAAACACAACGTAATTTTATGGTTCTAGGAATTGTGAGAGACGGCGCAGCTAGAGCTTACAACGGCTACAATAAATAACAGATGTTACGATAATGGTTTAGTTGTCGTGATTGAATCCTTCAACCACTGGTAGCGGGTTCAATTCCCACATGATGTATGAAAAAAATATAAACCTGTATTCCATTGTCATGGATTTTGGGTTCGATTCCCGCCTGGCGCAATAGTTGATAAGTAATTAAATTCCTGTGTCACGGTTAGTGGGTTCAGTTCCCATATGCTATATATGGAGGTACCTAGATTTAAGTGTAGGTAACGATTTATAAGACTTTTGTTTGTGTTGCAGTGCAACAGTAATTTATTATGGGTTCGATTCCCTGTTAATGCAAATATCGTGTGTTAATACACGGATAGATTTCAATTGAAATTGAAATACAATCGTTTACGATAAAATTGAAAGTTTTGTATCGGTATAAGGATGAATGGTAGTGAGTAGAATGGCATGAGTATATTAATAATGCTTAGATACTAAGAAGCATGAAGTTTAGAAAAGGAGAGTTTGAGTTGCAAGAGTTACAATAACGTCATGGAGAGTTAACCTAAAACCTTCCAACGTCGTAACGTATGTCATATAATTGGACGAATACTCGTGTGGATTTATTTCAAATTCCAGGATATTTCAATCTTCGCTTGGCTGTCACTAGACGTTACTTGTGCGTTGCGTACGGGTTAAAGTTTGATCAAATTCAGCTGACATCGGCTGACTTCAACGGCAGTTGTAGCACGGCTCCAGTGACGAAGCTAAGTTTCACTTTTAATGGACACTATAGTTAACCCTAGTCACGTGGTATTACTTTGTTATCACTACTATAACTGTATTATTATTTTGTGCTAAATGACTACATAACATTTCCTAAGCAGTTCCAATATTGGTGCCTGATAGATAAAGTTCTTGCACATAATATTTCAATAACCAAGTGTGAACATTACAAAACTGAGTTGTGTAATGCGGTTACGAGCTAATGAGCCCATAACTACTTTGATATCCTAGAGTACCTATCTACATTTCAAAGTTAAGGTCAAGAACCCTATTTGTTTACTCAAGGTGCACGAAATGTATTACGATTTAAATGATAGATGGACTTTTATTCAACATATCAAAGAGCAAATGATAATTAATTAAGAATAGATAGCATTGATTTTCTGATACAGCTTTCCTACTATAGTTGGATTTCAGAACTGCTCTTTCCTCTTAAAATCGGAGGGGGGCGATTAATTGGAATAAAGTCTAATATGTCTATGTGCGGACTATTTCAGCTACTCCTGGATACGACTACCAACAGCTGACAGCTGGCTAAGCATTAAGGTGCATTGGGAGAGGCCTCTGTCCAGCGGCAGCAGGATAAGGCTGAGTCTAGAACGAGGGAGCACCGCAGGTAGCGTCGCTCTATAGCACAAATACTCTTTTATGAGACTCTGGTATGTAAAAATAAATTATTAGCATGCACAGGTCTTCTGGAGTTACCAGAAACGTGGTAAATGACAAGAGTATTTTGAGGTTGAATAAGTTCAAGTTCAGGAATGATGTGTCGATAAAAGATGCTTCTGCGAAACTAAACAAAATTATTATAGCAGACAATGTGTCTTAATACATTAGTGTTCCAGCTGGAAAATATAGTAATCTGATAGTAATCTGATTAGGCTAGCTTATCAGCTAGATGTGCATATGAATTCTAGTATTTCATGGAAAGGCACAGATTATCCTATTGTGAAAGATCATACGCTGTACTGCGTCACGCGTCTGATTTTCAGAGGGGGGAATGTGACTGGCCGATGCATTTATTAAGCAAATACTTTCTTAATATTTATTTTAAAATCAACACACGGAGCCAAACACTTACAAAGCTATTAACTTTCTACATTTGGCATTGAAGGACAAAACGTAAAAACTTTCAAGCTCATAAATCCCTTATTTTAATGGGTATGGCTGACAAGCTTCTCAAATGATTCTTTAGAAACTTAAAAATATCCTATTTCTACGAGCGACTCATAATAGATAAGCACACGTGTTTGTAATAAACTCTGGTCATTGGGTAAAACCCGGACCATCACTTAAGACAATTGAAAGAGTCACAAAAAGCATCGACAGGCAAGGCGTGGGATTCTGGAAAAAAACGGTACAGGCAAGAAGGGGCTGGCGGAGAGAGGCGAGGGTAGGAAAGTCAGGACAGTCGGTTGGAGACCGCTAGAGGGTGGAGACGATAAGCTAGGAGTTAAACTAGGAGACTTAGAAAATACTAGTAGTCTATGTCTGAGTGTGTAGCCGCGAAAGTGTGATAATGTTTGTAAAAGTTTATTATAGTTGGATTGAAAGGTCTGTTTAGATTAATCGAGGTGAGCGAGAGATGGCCTTAGACGCATGGAGAGGTCTGGTCGAGTTCGCGGGATAGACCGGTCTATAATAGTAAAAACACTAGGACGTCCTAGGTTAGACTCGGAAAGTTAGCATAGTTTCAGTATTAAGATGCGCATCAACTCCCCGAGGACGAATAATATTTTATAAGCTAAAATATTAGTAGTCATATTAAGTCTAGTAAAAGTGAGTGTTGTTACGTGAAAGGAGTCAGGCTGCGGCGAAGGCGAAACTACAGTATTCAGTAAGTTAGTTGAAGACTGACCATCTTTAAAGAACACGTGGTAAGTGTTAACTATAATTAAATCCTCGCTTAAATTGCAGTTGGACTGTAGCGTGGAAGGGCTGACAGTATTCACTTATTGCAGCATGACGGAGCGATTGCATCACCTCATCATAATGTATATTATTATCCCATGTATATTATGTGTCCACTTCCTAACCCGTACCTGAGCAAATATTCATATGCTGCGTTTGATCTAGGGAGACGAAGAAAGCCTACCGCTTACACTCTACTACAACGTACATACAACATGTACATTGTACCCAAATACTATCGACTATTGACGACTATCGACTTCTAACTGACAAATGGAAGGCCGAATCGTAATGTTCGCATTTTGATTAGAACATAGTATATTGTTTAGTAGTGACAGCACCATAATATTCGGGTACGTATCATAATCCCGAAAGTTCATAATACCTACGATTGAAATACCGACGTCCAAAACATCGAAATTCAAAATACCGAAAGTTTTAAATGCCGATAGTCGTTATATCGAAACACAAAATACCGATGTTCAAATGCCCGAAAGGACGAAATCTCTAATGGACGAAATACCAAATGGACGAAATCCCGAAAGACCGAAATACCGATGGTTGTAATACCGATGGATGAAATCCCGAATGGACGAAATCCCGAATTAACGAAATACCGATGGATGAAAACTTTTATTTAGTAACGTATTATTTGACAAAAAATTCATTATTTATAGTTTTATGTCATAAAACAACGTTTGGAACAAAGATATTAATTGTGGAATTCCAAAAAAAAAAAGAAATAAAGAAATAATTATGGTTTCCTATAAGCACAAATTTTGTGACAGAAATGAATCGCTGCAGAACCGACTCCACGTAGTCTTTTCTGCCCTACCCCGAGAGTGTAATTTAAGCCCGCGTAGGCGCGGAGGGGCTGGCGGGCCGCGAGCTGAGGAGCAGGTGGCTTTAACACTTGCCGCCGCGGCTGAGGCTGGCCGGCTTCAGCCGGCCAGCAAGCCGAAGCTGCGGTGGTGAGCGTTAAAACCCTCTGCGACGATAAGGTCGCGTGTGACCGCCGGAGCCCCGCAGCGTCGGAGCCGTGACAGAAATCATGTCTGCTGCATGCTCCATGCTTGCATACTGCATGCTTGCTGGTTGCATGCTTGCTACAAGCTTGCTACATGCTTGCTGCATGCTTGCTGCATGCTTGCTGCATGCTTGCTGCATGCTTGCTGCATGCTTGCTGTATGCTGCATGTTTGCAAACCGTTTTTCTCGGAAACGGTAACTATTTCGGAATTCTGAACTACGGGATTTTGAACTTCGGGATTTTAAACTTTCGGGATTTTGAACTTCGGTATTTTAAACTGTCGGACAAATGAGCTTTCGGGATTTTGAACTACGGGATTTTAAACTACGGGATTTTAAACTTCGGGATTTTGAACTTCGGGATTTCAAACTTTCGGTCTAATGAACTTTCGGGATTTTAAACTTTCGACCAAACAACCATTCGGCGTTTCAATTTTCGGGATTTCGTTCATCGGTATTTTAAAATTCGGTCTTTTAAAATTCGGGATTATGATACGTACCCTAATATTCACAAATGGTCTAAAACAAATTATAATGTTTAGTATTATAATACTAACTTGTACTTGTGTTACAAGATAATCAAACGCTGCTGATGAATACTGCTTCCTGTTAAAGTCTAGCTCAGAAAATTGCTCTGAGGTTGTTGGCGTGCATTTCTGGGTGGGTTAGGCATCACCAAGTATCACAACCTGAATTGATAGCTACGTTCTAAGGAACGCTAGGGACTGTGTCTCGTTAAAACCACACCCGGCCACTGGTAGGCCTATTACTGAATCGTCACTATTTAGCGAGACACGTAACCAAGACATGGGGCAGCTAAAGAAATGTGAGGTGACGATATATTTTCCACCTCGGCGTCCACCAATATCAAATGCAATATGTTCTGCTACAGACTGAGTCTACGATGCGCTTGTGCATATTGTTATAATATAGTAACTGGGGGTAAATAGCCGTAAGGGTTCTCGTAACAACGAGAGTACGCGTGTAAGAAAAGATAATGAAAACCTGTCTTCTTCAATGGCATTGGCCTCACAACCCAAGTCTTAGGATTGGAAAAGACATGTTAGAAAGTGCTTAGGGAACGTGTGTTGTTGGAGTTCGTAGCAGTGCCCTTAGTAGGACAATGCGCTTAGGTCTAACAATACACGTACGCCGGGCAAACGTTGTAAAACGAATCCATGTACTTGTACATGGGCCCGTTTGCGTTTGCAAGCGGCATCTACTTTTGGAATCTGATAAAGTAACGTAACGAATTAATTAATAGTTTCTTAAGCACAAGCGTAACGATTCCTTATCAAACTTCGAGCATATATCATATCCTTGCGTCCTCTTGTTTTATTAGCTTCATACTTTATTGGCGTTTTGCCTCATTAGATTTGATATTATTCATGTATATATCTAACAGTGAATTCCAATATTAACTTCACCTTGTGTCCCATCCCTGTCCCCTAGCCTCTAAGGACGGGACAGGGCTAAGACAAACCCCTCATATTTGGAATTCAGTCCATCTAGTCAGTGGGAGGCCATCCAGTCAAAGGTCGAAACCTACAGAGCTTGCGCGGAGGCGGGGCGCTGCTCCTTCCCCTAAGGGGGAAGCTGACCATAAATACTAATAAATAGCATGATTTAGGAAAAACGAAAATTTTATCAGCCTAGGGTAATTTAGGAACAGTCACACCTTTAAATATTAAATAAATTTATTACTAGAAAAAGCCCTAACTACGCAATAAGGGCTTTTTACATAAGTATTTTGGAGGAACGCTTCCTCATTCGGAAGCCATGCCAAGCCAAGATATGCCGTAATTACATTCTACGCAATTACGCCCTTTCAGATAAGTATTTCACAAATTATAATTATTTATTTGCTAAGACAAAAGGGTAAAACTAAAATAAAATGAATACGCATGTATGATTTTAAATAAATTATGGTTCAACATAAAGCCCATATTTTTTGACGTTTTATAAAATAAGCATCACTAACTAAAACGGGGGGGGGAAGTTGCTCGCGTCCGTAGGATTTACCATCTTTTCCTAGACCCACCCTACACGTCTCCCCCGGGTGGTGCTAAACGAGCAACAACGCCGAGTCTCGGGCGGCGGTTACTAACCCGACTCAGATTGCCTAACAAGCAGATCCTTGTTGGGGGTAGGAAATGACCTCCACAACCCGCAACTCCATTGTATTATGGAATCGGGGGCATTGGCTTAACCGCCCGCGTCAAGAGGTAGAAAGCCTCTCTAAAAACTTACCCCAATCCTAAGGTGGGAAGCGCGCCGAGAGGATGAATGGCTTACGGGCAGTAAGTTGCTAGCGCCAACCTCAACGGACCTGGCAAACGTTGTTGTATGGCCTTCTTGAAGGAATAGGCGTTACCCTTCAAGTGACTACTTATTTCGACCTTACTCGTGGGAACAATATGAATGAAACCAATAAAACTCCAAATAACCCTAATAATATGATCCAACAACAATTTCACAAAAGTATGTTCATCAGAAACCGTAGTAACAGTCTACCATCAGTCGCAGCAACTAAAACCAGCGATAAACAAAATCAAAACAATGAACTAGAGCTTAAAAATAATGAGAAGAACCCTTCAAACACATGGCAAAATGATGAAGTACCTCTTAAAAGGCAAAAGAGAAAGGAAACTAGCCCAATCTGCAGTGAGAATACTAAGAAATTAAAGAACACACCTATGTTCGCTGTGTCTACGCACAACAAATTCGACATCCTCAACAGCGAAGAAATAGAAGACCCAGTCTCGGTCAAAGAGTATACACCTAAACCGGAACCCATTTTTGTGACCGGAGTCATGGATGTCACAGCACTGAAATCCACTCTAAATGAAATTGTGGACAACAAATCATACCAAATGACAACATTAAGATCCGGGCATATCATTAAGTTAATGCCCAATGATATACAAACTTATAAAGCAATCAGAGAGCAGTTTATAACTAACAATATATCACATTATACTTATAAATTAAAATGTGAAAGAGCATACCGAGTTGTACTACGAGGACTACACTCCACAGAAGATACTGCACAAATAAAACAAGAGTTAAAAGAACAAGGACATGAGGTGAGGCAAATAGTAAATGTTTTACATAGATCTACTAAAGAGGCATTGCCAATTTTCTTTGTGGACTTGGAGCCAAACCAGAACAACAAAGAAATATTCAACCTAAGATACCTAAGTCAAATGAGAGTTAAATTTGAAGCTCCTTACAAGAAAAAAGAAATAATGCAATGCAAAAGATGTCAGAGGTTTGGACATACTAAAAATCAGTGCTTTAGACCATTCAGATGTGTGAAATGTGGTAGCGATCATCCTACTTCTTCGTGCACCAAAACACCAGAGACAGATGCCACATGTGCAAATTGTCAAGAAAAACATCCTGCAAGCTACAAGGGTTGCTCAAAATATAAACAATATAAGGAAAGAATTTTAAAAACTAAACCAACCAATAAAGAAAACCAACCAACCTTGAATACAAAAGAGATCAAAATATTGGATCAAACAGTAAAACAAAACCTAAGACAAAATAGTTATACAGAAAAAAGAAGCTATTCAGACGCAACAAAATACCAACCACTAACTGGAGGCATACCGAACCCTGAGGATGGGTCAGACAGATTAGAACTAATGTTCGCCAAATTTCAACAAGTCATGATCACCATGATGGACAAAATGATGGACAGAATGATCCAACTTATCTCAAGCCTAATAATAAAATGATTACCACACTCCGAGTAGTCACTTGGAACGCCAACGGCTTGAAGGACCGTCGTCAAGAGTTTCAAACATTTCTTGAACTTGAAAAAATTGACATAGCCCTAGTCTCTGAAACAAGGTTTAATGCAAGATCTCACTTCTCTATACAAAATTACACAGTGTACACAACAGACCACCCATCAGGAAATAGTCATGGCGGAACCGCAGTAATTATTAAGAATAATATTAGACATTATGAACTGGAAAAATATCAAACGGATAAAATTCAAGCTACGTCAATAAAAGTAGTATTTAATGATAAAGTTGAGACAACTTTTTCTGCAGTGTATTGTCCACCCAGGCACACGATAGCAAAAAAAGACTACAACACATATTTCTCTTCACTTGGCTCCAGATTTATATGTGGTGGGGATTGGAATGCAAAACACACATACTGGGGCTCACGCTTAATCACACATCGTGGAAGGCAACTCCATGGTACAGTACAGAATTTGAGTCTCGAATGCATGAGTACACGTGAACCAACATACTGGCCAACGGATAGAAGTAAAATTCCTGACTTGCTCGACTTCTTTATAACTAAAAACATAGGTCGAAACTACATGACTACTGAAGTGTGCACGGATCTATCTTCTGACCATACGCCTGTCATATTATATTTGAGCTCGTCAGTGGTGTTAGTGCAACCCGCAGAAAGACTCTATAACAAAAATACTAACTGGGAGATGTATAAAGAAATTATCACGATGGGAACTAAGCTCAGAAATCCACTAAAAACGGTGGAAGACATAGAAGAGACTATTGAGAACCTCAATAAAATAATACATGAAGCAGCAACTATCTCAACAAAAGTGCGAAAAAACCTACCCTTAACGCTTAATACATATCCCAAAATGATCAAAGACAAAATATCGAAACGTCGTATTCTAAGAAAGATATGGCACGAATCTCGATATCCTGCAGACAAAACAGCGTTCAACAGAGCTTCGAATGAACTAAAAGACCTCATCAAAACGTTTACCAACAGTAACCTACAAACGTACCTTTCAAATTTGACTCCGAGTCTAGACACAAATTACTCACTGTGGAAGACCACACAGAAATTAAAACGTCCCAATTATCACATCCCTCCCATCAGACAAGGTAGCGAAAACTGGGCCAGGTCAGACACAGAGAAGGCTACACTCTTTGCCGAACACCTTAGCAATGTGTTTCAACCATTTCCTGAACTGAGACCAGAGCATGACGCCGAAATAAAAAGCTATCTGGAAAGTCCTCAACAAATGTGTCTCCCATTAAAACACATAAGCCCTAAAGAAGTGGTTGGGGTAATAAAACACCTTAAGGATGGCAAAGCACCGGGGTACGACAAAATCGACAGTGTTCTTCTAAAAAATCTGCCAAAAAAGGGTATACAAACAATTGTAAATATATTCAATGCCTGCCTAAGACTCAGCCACTTCCCAGGCCAATGGAAGATAGCCCAGGTAAAAATGTTACCTAAACCCGGTAAACCACCTAATGAAGTGGCGTCATACCGACCTATAAGCCTTTTGCCTATAATAGGGAAACTCTTCGAGAAAATGCTCCTGAAAAGAATGAAAGCACACCTAAGTGACATCACCCCAAACCACCAATTTGGCTTCCGGGAGGACCACGGAACAATCGAGCAAGTTCACCGCATCGTAGACGTTATAAGCAGATCGCTGGAAGAAAAGAAATATTGCTCGGCAGTCTTCTTGGATATCAGCCAGGCATTTGACAAAGTTTGGCACGAGGGCCTATTATACAAAGTCAAAAAGATGCTACCACACTCGTTTTACCAAATTATAAAATCTTATCTGAGCAAGCGATGTTTTGAAGTAAAGTTCAACGACGAACTTTCCGACTTGTGTGAGATCAAATCAGGAGTACCACAGGGAAGTATACTGGGGCCGGTTCTGTACACCATATATACTGCCGACATACCAACATCGGACAATACTACGGTCGCAACATATGCAGACGATACAGCCTTACTGTCAACCCACACAAATCCAAATACCGCATCAGAACATCTACAACACCACATTGACAAAATTGAAGAATGGCTCAAAATCTGGCGAATGCACGCAAATCAAAGTAAATCAACACATGTGACCTTTACTCTCCGAAGGGACACGTGTCCACCAGTTACACTAAACAATGAAGAAATCCCGCAAGATGACAATGCAAAATACTTGGGCATGCATTTGGACCGGAGACTGACATGGAGAAAACACATATGGACAAAACGAAAGCAACTAGATTTAAAACTACGCAATATGTATTGGTTAATAGGACGTCACTCACAAATGAGCACACATAGCAAGCTGACAGTATATAAAGCCATTCTGAAACCAATTTGGGCCTATGGCATACAGCTTTGGGGTACTGCTAGCAACAGTAACATTGAGATACTGGAAAGATTTCAGACCAAAACACTGAGGACCATATTTAACATCCCTCAATACATCAGTAATAAGAACATATATCTTGACTTAAATGTACCAACTGTCAAAGAGGAGATTGCAAAATATAGCATCAAATACCAAAAAAGACTAACGAACCACAAAAATGAGCTTGCCCTCAAACTCAGTGGAGATCAAGGCCTTAAACATACGAGACTGAAGAGACATAGTGTCCCAAACCTACAAAATAGGTTCGTCACGATGGAATGAGTCACTTACCCAAGAAGTGTCTCACCAAGCTAAAAACCCCAAACAGATACACTGTATCAGACATAGCAGTGGCTTATTGTTGTGTCCAACAGATTGCCGCGGAGCAGAAGAGAGAAAAAAAAAAAAAAAAAAAAACTAACTAAAACCATCCAGTAAATCGCGGGCCTCCGTTTTAGATAAAACTTCAATTATCTCAGAATCAACGTTGACGTAGTTACGGCCTTCTCTCTTACGACGGCAGAATTGATCTCCCACTTCCAGGAATTACGTCGGATATGGAGTGAAGTTCCCCGTGATTTAACATAGGTATTACAAATAGCCTAAGGATTAACGCCGAACTAAGTCCTGACGTGGCGCTGGTGAGTCCCGCCCTCATTCATAAATGTTTAATATAGCGAGTAATATTTACTCGCTTCGGAAACTAATCAGAGTAGTACCAACTTTTCTAATAAACGCCCACATGTTGGAAAATTCACGGCTAATGAAAGATTGTGAGAAGTCATAAAAATGTACTTAGAATTGAAATGGGAGAGGAATTTAGAATTTGAACGAACATTCTGTTTATTACACGTGCTTCATATATTAAGTGTTAAATTAATGAATACAAAAGTTTTAATTAATATAAATTGATGACGTAGCCGAAAGTATTAAAACGTAAGCACGTAACAATGTTTGATATATCGTCAAAACTGACAAAGACTCAATATCCGTTGAATTTCAGCGTGTAGAACCAACTGCATTCGTCGCTAACGAGCGGTAAGCGACCGGTGAAGCGATGAGATCGATGCACTACACTTATCGGCTTTTGTCAACCAGGAAATGATACAAGTGGACTTGAGAGCCTTTGAGTGGATATAACACTGAAGGTGAATGATGTACATAGTAGCATTATTTTGACGTGACAACGTCTTAAATTAGGTTGCGGCTGGGAGTCACTTATGAAAAAGTGTAACGCCCGGTAACGTTACGATGAGTCATCGAACGAGAGAGAGGCCCGCCGAATGCCTTGCGTCTCTCTCCCACTCAACTATGACGTTGTCACGTAAAATCTTCGCCCGTAAAACCGACTTTACAGGCAACCATTTTTTTTTATGTAATCAACTCTTACCACATTGCTAAATTTGTAAGTTAACATTATAGTTGGTACATTATAAATGCATGCAAAGCCACGGCAATTTGGACCAAAACTAATCTGGAAAGTTGTACCTAAATATTATACGAAACTCGTTTAAAAAGAAAACATTTATTTTCAAATATGCAGCAGCGTTGAAAATTTTCACAGAACGAAGTATAACATAAATAGTCAAATATTGCTCACAACAAGACTCACTTTAAACGAAAATTACCAGAACTGACAGTCGTAATATTCCATAGTAGAACTTTGTTTTGCGGTTGATAAACATTAACTCAAAATACGCGAAAACTTTTAACTATATTCGCGAAATGTACGCGAAACTTCACAAGCAAGGTTTTGCAGAGAAGCCATGTTCTACTGAGGAGAAAGATACTTTGACTACACACGAATATTTTGCAACTCTGGAACGCAACGACGCGGTTAATGTAAACTAACAGGAGGAGCGCTGAAGTGTTGGAAACTGCAGGTATAATGAGTTACCTACCGCAACTATCTAATAATTTGCAATTAGTAGTAATTATTTTAAGTTAGGTAGACGCAGCGAGAGCAGCGGTGGCCCAGTGGAGGCGACCCCGACTTACAAACAGTAAGTCGTGGGTTAAAACCCAGGCAGGCGCATTACTTTTTGTAATCTATTAATCACCGCTGCTCTTAAAATGGTGAAAGAAAATATCTTGAGGAAACCACCATGTCCTAGAATCAAAATTCGAAGACATTGTGACATCTACTAATCCGCACTGGGCCCGCGTCGTGTATTTACAGCCAATTCCCTCTCATAGAGAGGAGGTCTGTGTCCTAGAAGTAGGCATATTAATAGGTTGATGATGATGATAATGAGGGAGATGCGAAGACGTAATTCAGATTTTAGATATTGTGAAAATCTCGTAAATGCCAACAATTGGAATAAGCCAGTAAAATAAAAATAAATAACTATACAATTTACTGGATAGAACATAGTTACACCAATATTCCTGCAAGGTAGGCCGTATTGAGACCTAATAGCTTGAGTCAACCCTCGTGAAGTATACGCAGTGACGGCAGTCGCGCCCTGAATGTTGATAACTAAGTGACGGGGGTAAAAAGTGCTCTGTCCGACTTGCATTCCTATTTTGCAGCTAAATTATTATGGAGAATTTCACAGAATTGTCTACCATTTACAATTGACTGAAACGACGTAAAAATCTGTAGAATTCTACTTTGTGTAGTACTCCTGTACACTGGATAAAACCCTTTGACCAAAGCTATGTTATGGATGAACTAACAATCTCGTCTGATACTAAACCGCTTCAAATGAAACAAGTGAACAGCAATCGGTTACCAGTTCCCAGAGCCGCGACGCCGGCCTGACAGAGATGTATGGGGCCAATGACGTCACGGGACACACTCGTGTTATATTAATGACGTCAGAAGTTATACACGCTACAGTTGCGATGATTGATCGTCTCGGACGAACTCACGCTAATATGTTGCTATGGACTTCCTTTAAAATTAGGTTATAGTTAGATAATTTTGACGGTATGATAGAATTTGACCTTTAAAGTTTTGATCATTAAACTGGTCCTCATTTTACAATATTTTTAGTAATTGGTGCTTTAACATCAACAGTTTATTTTTACTTCACCAACACTCTCCCCTTAACATACTGTAGTTATTTGTTATACAAAAGTGCAAAGTTGCTTTTTAACCGAGTGCTCTATTTTGATGACTGAGCAAGGGAAGAATTCTAAAATTGAATCACGAGCACAGCGAGTGATTCACATATTATAATCCTGAGCGTTAGCGAGGGAAACACTAAACTTCCTCGTCGCTAGAACCACTCATTCTAGGTTTTTCACTTGTTTTCAAGTATTTTATTTTTAACCTATAATTTTAACAATATGACGTGAAAAGAAAATGGCGTGCGCTAATCAAATGAAAAAAAAACGACCACAAGGAGGTTCCGAGTCTGATTTTTAACAAATCAAAAAAGGTTGTTTGATAAATTCGGCACCGAGGAGGTGGTAGTAAATAGGTTTAATGATGTTTTGAATTCGCAAACTTAGTGCAGACGATGACCTATATTTAATTTACTTAATCCTCGAGCGGATAAAAATGGCTTATGCACTCAGATATCGAAGAGCAAAAATACGCTTTCCAAGATGGGGGGATGAAAATATATTTTAAGTCAACAATTAATTGTTCCACGTATTCCAACATCTTTCTTATCAGCAATGTTGCGTTTATTTCCCAAAAGTAAACTGCAGAGTAGCACAACGCATAATAAAGGTCAATATAGGCGACGGAGAGAAGACAGCAGCTGACGAAGAGGATCCGGTGGGCATGCACCCGCCGCCGCCGCTCGACATCTAATATAACTAAACGCGACGTTTGACACGCATGCGAACAGTTACTGTTGGTTCATGGAAATGTCTGCAAAAATGTATAAGTATTTGTAACAAAGAAGTAATTATTGGGAAATGCTAAAAACGAGTTTAGTAAAACAAGAAAAACTGTTGTGGTGAGGTTGTTTTTGGAAAGATAGATATTGTGTTTTCACAATTTACTTGTTGTAATAAAATTATTCTAGGAAGGACTTTAAATGGGTTGTAGTTTTATGTTATTGTCTTCTAGGAATTTAAAAAATTGAAAACAAATCTAGAACTTTTCAACGAATCCGGAAACAACCCCATTAAAGTTGATCCATTTTTACACCAGGACTGCGTTAGAGTAAAATAATTCAGAATGACTTTCCGAAAAGCGTGGATCAAAAATTTCGTGTGACAGCGAGCCCAGCACAGTCCGCTGGCCGGCCGTCCGGCTCGCGACCGGCATCCGGCGTCCGCACCGATAATTGTGCACACGCGTCACCGGACGCCAATTTTCATGTAAATTGTAAAAATTCGTTCGACGATTGACCGTGCACCAACTTACTGTCTACAAAGAGCTGTGCTGGTAGTACATGTGTAATTGTTGGCCCATTTCGTAGAGATATTGATGACTATAGCGCGTACGGAACCATGGGTGGATTGTATTATCGGTTGACTGTGCAATAATGTGCAGTGTCCTTTGTGCGGATCAGCTTTGTCACAATATTCGTAACATTTTATAGATTTTTATTGAAACAATGGAGTGCATCCTTATAAAGTAATTTCCTCAAGACTTCACTGTAATATTTTTGTTCAATTACGAACCCCGAATTTCATGTATGCTTATTCTCAGAGATGCGAGGATTATCGATAAAGCTTACTTCGAGCTCGCATTGATCCCTCTGACTAGACTAAACCCTCCTGTTTGAGGATTTGCTAAAGTTACAATAAATGAATGCTTAAGAGAGCGAGGCCATTTTATTTTTATAGTTTCTATTAACGATTGATAACCTAGCTCACTTTGTTAGTTTGTAAATATTTGTACAGAATCAAAAACTGCCTTAAAAACATGGCAGAGTGCTGAAAATTTTAAATGAACAATTGACAAATAACAAACACAGTAATAATTTTAAAGGAAACAACATCACGTTTATCTATTTAGTTACAAAGCAGATGTGTTCGTGGATATATTTCATTTCGCTCCGACCGGCGATCTTGTTAAGATTGAGGGTAGTCGGGACGTGACGTTTATGTATAACTAGCTTATATCCTAACGCTTCCTGTGCGATGTCGCTGAGTTATCGCTGGAATATCGAGAATAGTGTCCTGTAATGCGCGTACGTTTCACAGGCAATAACAATTTAATTAACATTGGAAAAGCCAAACGCTACGAATCTTTTGAAAATATGATTGCACAACACACCAGAGAAAAAAATCAAATTATTGACCTTTACTGGAGTTCCTTGCCAGTTATTTTCCATGGAAACTACCAACCCGAACCGTGAACATTTTCCGACATTTTGTAAGTGCTCATCTAAGTGTAGGCCTTTTAGAAGAAATAAAATATTTTTATTTCGATTTTTAGTAGTTTCATAGAACTAATACCAGATGTTACTCTAACTAGCTTTGTACAACAGTTTTCCAACGAAAACTAACAAAAGGAAAACTTTGTATACATTCATCCAATCCAATTAATTCAAGTCCATCTTATCATATATTTCATCATCCATAAGAATGATTTACGCATGTATGGTAATTCACGACGCTCCTTCCAAAACTCGTAAAATGTTTTATTGTAAAGATGCGCCATCTATGTCGACGTCGCCATCGGATGACACATCACTGTGTTTTACGACTCTCGACTCGACTTTCGATACGACGTACAAAGAGCGAGTAAGTTCACTTACTCAGCTAAATCACTCGGAGGCTGTTAGTTTGCTTTAGTATCGGAACTCTTAACTAGCACTTTGATACTTCGGATCAAATGGCAAAATGACATTATCGGCTATTTATGACACTACGCTGCCATACAATTCTATCGGGGTAGATTCCAAGTCGTCCGTTGAAATTAAATATTAAAACTGCATGCTTTAAATTGTAAAATATATAATGTAATTCGATATCGAACAATTTTGTGCCAGCAAGCACGGCCTTAATATGCTGAAAATATACATGACTAGCTGACCCACGCAACTTCGTCTGCGTCACATAAGAGAGAAAAACGAAAGGAAAAAAAAACTCGCTTTTGCAACAGTTTTCATTCCTGCTCCGCTCCTAATAATCGTAGCGTGATGTTATATAACCTTAAGCCTTCCTCGATAAATGGACTATCATACACAAACATATTTTTTCAATTCGAGCCGGTATTTCCTGAGTTTAGCGCGTTCAACCAAAGATACAAACAAAGACTGATGATATTTATTTATTTATTTATTAAAACTTTACAAAGGCGGACTTAATGCCTTGGGCATTTTCTACCAGCCTACCTTATCTAAGTTACAGTTATAAATACTTTAGGTGTTTCGCTCCTAACCGCAAATTACGGCAAGGAGCCAATGAGCGAATGAGGTCTTCAGAATAGGAAGAGTCGGTCAGACAAAAACATCATCGATTCGAGGAGAAGAATTCGTTAACATACTCACACACGCAAAAAGTATGTTTTGAAAAATAACACGATGTAAACCTCAAAGCATATTGGATCTAATGAAATGCAAAGAATGCTTATGTTAAAGAGAAAATCTCGAGGTAACACCGTTTAAGGAACACGGCAACATTTTGTTCCCAAAAGTGTCGTCAGCTAGTGAGACGTCGGCCTTATCGCGGTTCACGCCTCAATAGAGACCACCCACTGAAATATGACTGCGTTCTCACCTCGTTACTACAGACCCCGGCAAAGAGAAATGAACCCTATAACCCTATTATAAAAGAGTTAACGCATGCACACATAAAGTTGCTCAGCTTGTGACTTTGAAAGTTTGTTTTGTGAATACGATTAAATTCTGTAGGTACTTGCTAATCAAGTTGATAATTGATAAGTGAATTGTTGTCTGCGTAAAACTTTGTGTGGGACTTTTGAGATTTATTACAGGACAGTAAATATTTTATAGGGTTTTTTTACAGTTTTTTTTCCTTTATTAGCCGGATTATCGGTTTTTATCTATTTTGTCATCATGTCCGGAACATTGCCGGAGCTAACGTTTAAGTTCTGACACTAAAAAAAGGCACCTTCGTCTACTAAAACTTTGCCTCACTAATACATTATGACACCGGATTTATGCCTAAGAAAACTATATATAGCAAACAGTGTTTCAAAATGAGTCTGAGGTAAAAGTGGGCGTTGGTACAAATTTTATTACAAAACTACATTTCAATTAAATTCTACCACTTCTAATTTATAGAAATGTCTGTCACATATTAAAAATCACTTACTAATGCTTGAAGTATTCACAAGTCTCCAGTTTTTACCGTTTCAAGAACTGCTGGTTTTACGAGTTCTTAACTTTGAAGATCTCTTGGGTTTAGCTTTAGCAGAGCCGATGTTAAACAATTACTTCTCAAAGCAAACACTTAACTAAAAAGGTTATAACGAATCCAATAATACTACAACGATTGAAATTTAAATTGCAAAAATCATATGAAAAACGCAAATGAGAAATATTACGAAGGACCATTCACCAACTCAATTTAGCTAGATATGTTTGGAAAGTGAATATATTACTACGTTAACGATATCTTAGATAGGGGCTATAATAGACCTTGCTCGCTTGGAATAGAGGATGAAACAAATGAAAGAAAGAGATGGTTGGAAGGTAAATACATCATCCACAATTATTGGCTTGCAGCACATTATTAGGGGAACGAAGATAAATGAGGCTCCTACGTGGACTCGCCCCGGCTTAGTTGTAATATTTCGTCGGGAACAGTTTCTGCAAGCCAACCTCGTACGAGGTATTATGACGGGTAATTTGATGGTGAAGGAGAAAAAACATCAACAGGCAATCTGGGTGCAAATATTTTTGACAAATCATAGAGATATTGAGAAGGCATGTAGTAAAATTATTATTTCTTATGTGGAAACTTCAGTTGACTTTTCTAAATATGAAAGTGAATTGTTTGCCTAGCTTTTCCACAAATTAGGGTCGGCTTACAATCTAACCGCTGCTAAAAATCATTATTTTGCATGGAGCGACTGCGTATCTTCACTCCACAACTCAGTAAGTATTAGGTGGTATCCCGTGGACTAAAAGAAGAATGGTGGTCAGACTTTCGGGACTGACTATCTGTAACGACTGACAGAGTTCTACAATTGAGAGTCGGGACCAACGGCTTAACTGCTTTTCTTTCACGGAGTAAACCCAGTATGTTATGGGTGGTCATCTATCCACAGACCAACCTATATCTTATCCTGAAGATTGACCTCAGTGGTAGTTATTATTTGGCCACGAGCTCGTCACTATTAAAGTAAATATAGCCATGATTGCTAGTCTGAATAACCGAATTCGGCATCCACACATGAGCAAATCATTTTCAACGTCCTTTACTGGAATATCTTTTCCACTTCAATAAATAATGCTGCCTCTCATAATTATCGGGCGCCATCATATTTTCCGTGCGACAGCTAATAACACTAAATATCCTGTGTGAGCGTGACATCAGCTGACGCGGCCGTAGTCTGGAGACGAGCACGAGGTTATTACGTCACGAGGTTATTACCGTAACGAAGACAAACGGTCGGCATGACGCGAATATGAACTGCATGCGGTCGGGCCGGGGAGAGGTGAGCTTGGGGAGAAGATCAGGAGAACGGTCTTTTTTAGGAGGATAAACACATAAAGAAAAAAAACACAATTTAGTAAAAAATAACTTTAACTTCAGAAGTTTACCTGGTTTTTTGTGTCACCGACTTCTGAAGTCAAAGTTATTTTTCACTTTTATGTGTTTTTGCTTTTTTGTAGTGGTTTTTATTTTTTATAAAAATGTTTTATGTTTCACTTTTTAGTGGTTCACTTGTGCTTACCCCTTCACCGTCACGGCGTGATGTTATGTTATGAACTGGTGTAAATAATACACAGACATGAGATTTCAGCAATCCCAGTCCATTTGCTATCATTTATTGAGGAGTTCCGTTGCCTATCTCCGAAGTTCTTCAGCAGATCTTCACCAAATTGATATGGAAACACTTTTAATAAATAATAAATAAAATAAAATAAAATCTTTTTATTTCAGACATTAGTCCATATCGTGTGATGGTAAAACAACTTTAGAAAGAAAAAATAGAAACTACGTTACATTGAAATGTTAAAAAAACCATAAAATATTAAGAATATATTTAAATTAAATTAGACAAAGATTACATGTATTTATACATGTAATCTTTGTCTAATTTAAAAAAAATCAATAACAATTAAAATTGTTATAAAATTTAAATTTTAATTAAAAATTATATTAAAATTGCATAGAACAAGTTAAAAATTACATTATATTATTTTAAAAAAATGTTAATTTAGGTATCTGCCACCCTATGTGAGACCTCCGGGCACAAGCACTTGTGCTTGAACCCAGTGCCCAAGAAGCGGGCTGTCCAGCTTGTGCCTGAGCACATTCAGAATGGAGTTAGGGCTCTCACGCGTACGGAGCATCAACGAAGCGATGCGGCGCCGCAGCACAGTGTGAAATCCATCGGTGTGCGCGTGCGCAAACATCGCAGACGCACTACAGTAGCGGGGGAGCCCCACCAGCACCCTGAACGGTTATTATATTGTATTCGGAGAGCGTTGATGGCCCGCTGCGTGTAGTTGACCTACAGATTGCAGGTCTAGAGAGTTTGGCAGAATGCTTTAATTAGAGTTATCTTTACCTCTAAACTACACCTCGCAAATCTGCGTGCCAACATGTTACAGCGGACCGCCATCGACCTCCTCTCCCTTTTAATATCTTCATCATCTTTTAAATGCTCGGTAACCACATGGCCGAGGTATTTAAACTCCCTCACTCTTCAAAGAGCGACAGCAGCACGGGCTTACGACCCCTTCTTTTTTTTTTTTTTAGGATGGGAAATCACCAACGCAACCCCGGCAGGCTTCGGCCCTTGCGGGCCCCTCCCCTTATGCTGACATCTCTTTGAGGCGCGCGTGGAACACGAACGCGCCGTCGACACGGCCTGTCGTCGTTAGACGGACGGACGGTTAGCTAGCCCATTGCCAACCCTCCATAGGCCCGCATCTAGTTACCGACCCCCTTTTTTTTTTTTGCATGGGAAATCATCAAAAGACTTCTGGAGTGTCAGACTCTTACTGACTAAAACCCATCCATGTTCCTTCCTCGCCCTTTACGTTCCGGGGCCGCGGTATCTCTTTCGAACAGGCCCGCAACCCCGGCAGGCTTCGGCCCTTGTGGGCCCCTCCCCTTATGCTGATATCTCTTTGAGGCGGGCGTGGAACACGAACGTGCCGTCGACACGGCCTGTCGTCGTCTTTAGACGGACGGACGGCTAGCTAGCCCATAGCCAGCCGTCCACAGGCCCGCATCTACGGTGGCCGGTAGCCACCACGTGGCCCCCGACGCCCGGTGCACCTCCCGCGGCGGCCGGGAAGAGAGGCTCTCTCCCTCTCTCGTTCCGCCACCTCCTTCGCTAGCATGACTCCTTCGCAGAAGGAGGTGACTGATTTTTTGCTGCACTAATTTCTTCGGATTTAAATGCCGTGACACACAGCGTGATCATTGCACCCTCGTCCATCACATCACATTTGTTCTGGATAAAGACCAGAACCTCGTTTATAACTAAATGACAATTCTCGCACTTCAACATTTTAGAGCACGTCAGTCATCGCTTACGTTCGCGCACTACGACGCGTCACACGGAACTTTAAGAAAGTACTCTTCCGAAAACTACCCAAATTGCATCATGCGCCTATAAAATTTGAAGAGTTCAGTCTATTTCTCCAAGATTCCATCATCAGATCCTGAATCCTGATTATGGGACCACCTGGAACGTATACCCTATCAAACAAAACAAAATCAAATCGGTCCAGCCATCTTCGAGTAATCGGGGAACATACATAAAAAAAAGGTTCCGAAGAATTGAGAACCGTCTCCTTTTTGAAGTGGTTGAAAATTATGAAATAGGCAGGGAGGCGGTATATTTTCTGTGTACGAGTGCTTTAAGGATTAGGTTTAGGTATAGGTTTTCAATTGGATTCTACTTAGACTGCTGATCATTAATCATTTGCATATCGTTTGACAGTACAGTGTTATAAATAAAAGCTAAACAAAAGACTAGACTACACACCGACTCTAAATTTCAAGCTAGATTATAAAGCACTATAAGGATGTTTTACTATAATCTCATCTTAAAATTATGATAAAGCTCCTGGTCACACAGTCCACACAACCTCAAAACAAAATTCTAGCCCCAAAATCCTCGAAATAACTCATTAAAATCTTGGGACTAAGCAAAACAAGAATTAAATTGTTTGTAAAATTATAATAAGTCACACAAATAGAATAATTAAATGTAAACACGTGTATTGTCTGAAACTCGAAGAAGAGAATCATAGAAGACAACCATTTTGCCGTTTTCGTTTTATTTATATTAAAATTTATATGATCTTAGCTTTTCACTTTAGTATCAATTTTATTGAACATTCATGATTGGTTCGTAATCGTTTAGGCAAATGTTAAATTATTCCACATAAATTCAGTCATTCCTTTTAAAAGAGTAGTCTATTCCTTTTACAGTAACGTCTCAAAGACCGTCTACCGCTACTCGCTCACTTCTTCCGCCTCTCAGCTCCCCATTCACTGCTCATATACATAATTTATCAATCATTTATCACGCAGCGACCACGCCGAGTACGCCGAGTTCTCTACTACGCTAAGTTCGCCGCTACAGCGCGTTGCGTCAAATTGGCCGGACACTAATGAAAATGGAAAATTGGATCAGAAAACCGATCACTGAGTGAACGATGACAGCGTGATGTGGAAATTATTTGTTAGTTTGTTTTTTCCTGTATTTGTAACCAGTTTACAAACATTCGTGATTCTACTGGTTTGTTGTTGAAGTGTTCGCAAGCGCTATTGCTGAGGTTCTTGGTTTGAATGCCAGATCGGGCAATTGAGTTTTATCTTTAGTTTTTTTTCAGTTGGTGGTCCCCTAGTAAATGGGTGAAATTTAAGATAAGGTACTTATAGAAACAGAAGGTACAACTCTATTTAATCCTGTGGGAAAGCAGGTGTGATGTTATATATGTGATTCTACAATTGAATTAACCGCCTTATAAAATAATTGAAGAATCTTAGCGCATCCAAAAGAGAATCTCGAATCTCATACCAACACAATGGATTTCCGCGTAGGCACTCTTGTATTTACCTGTTACATTTTTAAACAGCGAGTGTTGTAGGCAAATTACTATGTAAAGTATCTAATGAATCCCGGTTCCACGAAACTGAAGTTGATGATTAAGTATATGAACATAAACGATGTTCAGTGTTCATTGAAGCGAAGCTTGTAAGTGACGCAGTGTTCGGCCCACTGAGCACAGGTTGAGCAGGAGTGGCTGATGTGCTGGTGGAGAGACCAGTCGTCTCATGGCTAAATACTTGTCAAAACACTCTCTAAATTACAAATACGAAGTTTACGACTGTACAACATTTTAAAGGAGTCATTCTAGGAACTGACTCTAATGAGCTGTTCCCAACTTTAGTTGGGTTAATATTAGGGGCTGTTGTTTTTCCGAATGACATTTTAAGAGGTTTCAGTTATTTCAATTCAATCTTGCAAAATATCAGTATTTTTAAAAGAGACAAAAATCATTAATCCAATGTCAAGCGAACATCATTTTTTAACCCTAAACAATTTAAAACAGATCCCCTTATATAAAAAATGAATACGCTTGAGGCAGACTGTGCTAGAAGCGCATCAGTCAGCGGACGACAAAGAGCCGATGCTAGTATTAATCTGGCCGCAGGATTACTCGTGCTAGGAAACTGAGCTAAACGACCAGCACACAGAATGCGATATGACGTCGGATCTGAGCTTCTTTGTGGCGTCATCGGTTTTAATTCTCGTTTCAAATGGATTTCGTTTGAATGTGAGCTGATAAAGATTTAATTGTTCATTTCGAAAATTCTGATAACTGCAGTTTGAAAATTATCATTTATTAAATTGTGTTTATTTAAAATTAAACACAAATAAATGAGATCTACATAGAGATCTACGCTAGGTAATGGGCAACTACAGTACTTTCTCAAGTTATTATGCTTCGTGTCTGTGACTGTAGCTTTGTTTTTTCTTTGTATTTTTGAGATTCAAAAATGCCTTAATGGTCTAATTGAAATAAATGCCTTGAATTAGAGTATGAGATTTGTGCTTAGGTACAATATATGAACTACAACTAGAACAATATAATTACAAAAACCAAACTAAAAAGTAGGTAGTACCTACGTTTAATAAAAACTAAACAAAACATGGTTGGAAATTAATTTCTATTGGACTTTTTCTTTGAAATTCAAAGCCTCATGAATGCAGCTACTGTTATAGGTTTCCCGTCATAAATCCTATTAAATCGAACCTCCATTGATATAATCTAACCCGTAAGGTATCCGATGACACCGCTAATGTATCAATGGAACCTCCAGGAGTTTATCGTGGCCGAGCAAATGAGGCGGCGTGTGCCATCCGTCACGCAATATTCACAGATCGCTGCGTCCGTACGGAGCCGTCCGGACTCCGACAACATCGCGCTAATCCCGGCCGAGGGCAGACATTAATTCATTCAGAACCAATGACGCGGAAGGGTCAGACAAGATTAACGAGCAATAAATTTGGGGTTTAGACCGTTTGTGTAGAGATGACCGGTTGGCTTAGTCTCGCGTCAAATCTCGTGTGTGAACCAGGCTTTAGGATGCAGCCATTTTCGAATGCATTTTCGGTTGCCACAATCTCATTAGTGATGCTTTTGATTTCCTTTAGGTTTTCATGTTATAACAAGAGATTTTGTAAAATCCTTATGTAACACAAATTCTAAATGGATATGAATATTACTAATGAATATAATTATTGACACGCATTTGATAAAATTACAAAATACTAAATACGTTATACCTAATATAGGCACGTTTTGATCACCGCACAGCAGAACATTGTCATTCAGTGACTGAATTCTGACGATGACATGAATTGTATGAACGTGTTTATCATAATTATCTTAAAATAGCTACATATTCTGTTATAATAATTATGTAGGTTTATCGAATTCATTAACTCAGTTACGACAGACTCACGAAAACATAAAGTAAATAATTACCTCAGTCCAGGAACATCAGACACGGGCGCTCCATCCTCTGTGAGCCAGGATATGACAGGGAGTGGAGTGCCGTGCGCCGCGCAGGAGACCCTCGCGCCCGTGCTGTTAGAGAACGACAGCCGCGGGGGAGGCTCCATCAGGAACAGTAGCTGGCACGATGATGGACACACTGCCAGACAAAGAGAAAAAGTTCGATTATGATGGAACAGCAAAACAACATCACGGTATTCGATTCGAAAGATTTGTGATATTGTCCGTAAACGTAAATAGCATCACGCCTGTAATACTTGAAGGGTTAGGCAGAGGAGCACCTAATACTACACCTAGATTTCGCCGGATAGGTTTCAGTCCCATGTAATAGGGGGATGAGCCTATTGTCATCAACTGGGCACAACTCCTCCATAGACACCACTGTAAAAATCCTGAGAGATCCAATAACATGGTCTCACCCGGGAATTTAACCCAAGATCTCATGCTCAAAAGTCACGCTTGCAACCACTAGACCTCCCCGTAAGGTAGTCTAGTATGTGCAAATCCGTAATTTGGGATCTTTAACAAATTCCAGAGAAAAAATTCAAAACCACTGCTCGAATTAGATATAAGCTGTACGTTCTAAGAGTGCGGGCTGCGCCATCACTACTTGTTTACTTGCCAAGCATGGTGTTTACAACGATCTATGCTCACATTAGTACTCGTACATTACTTTAAGATTAAGTGTGTGAACTGCCCCAATCCTTACAAAATGACACGCCCACCGATTGATCATATCGGTGAAATAGTAGGCTTTCAGAAAGAACGTAATATAAACCATTCAATGGTTGGGTTTTGTTCTGTCGGATGTTCTTAGTACATAAATATTCTAAAAACATCCGCTAACTTGTTTAAATCATCTTTAGAATTACACAATAATAATAAATTCAACTTTTGCGCGACCCAAATGTCATCTTTCTGACAAAACCTAAAGTTTCGCTTGAAGTAACATAAATAAGCTCTTCTAACTTTCTTTGTGTTAATCTAATTCTTCTCAACAAGGCGCTAATAGACGCGATCACGCGATTTACTCGGAAACATTTAGTTACATAAAATGTTACAACCACTTCCTTTTTAGGAGCTCATAAACTACCAATCTTAATATGTCTTCATCCTAATTCCCTCGATTGAAACGAGCGTGTAAAGGTTACAGAAACTCAAATACTTCCAAGGATGCCGATAATTTGCTTGTTAATTATTTGTCAGAAAATTATGAACTCCTACATCTCAAACGTTTCATTTAGTAAAATAAAAGGGAGTTTCAAACGGTAACTCAATTAATGTGAGCTGAACGGCGTAAACAATTAGACGCGGGAGGCGCGAGCGCGCGCGGCTGAGCCTGAATATCAGCATGTGTGTCAGTTGTCGACGACTGTACGTAATTAGCAGCTGCGAATGAACTCGTATGAGTTATTGGATGTGCCTTTTGATTACGGAATCAAAGGGAGCTCGGTACACTCGCGCACGCGGTTCATTACGATGTCAGTATGAAATACCGTTTTGTTAATAAGTAGGCGCGTACGGAGATCGCTGCTATCATTTTAACAGCCACAGTAAGTGCCAAAGCTATGCTGAAATGTGGTTCATAAATATTGTGGGTAACTTGTTGGCAGACACTGGCGTTTTCCAACTTCATTTTCATAACATTTTATTTTTGCAAGTTCCTTAGAAACTTGGTTTTCTATTTCATGACTAAATTTAAATAAAAGGTATGAACAGTTTAAAATCCAATAAAGTTTTTCATATCTAAATAAAAGTTATGTAAAACACAAAAGCCAGGAGGGATTACCCCAAATATTTCTTCCAAACGTAATTAAACAAATTGAACAAACGGCTCCGCAACACCTGGCCTCAACGTTTCGGCTTACAGATTTACGTCGCGTGCACAGAACCGCACCTTAATCTCGTGACACAGCTATACAAAGCATCCTCACAATTCGTTACTCAGTGTACGTACATAACGCTTTATTAAAATTCCACTGCTGCGTCACTTTGTCGTGCGACCACGCTAATTGTCGCAAGTCTCGCAACAATTCACGATGGAATCCTCCTCCTCCCTTGACGAAACTCCTTTGATGTTCACTTATTATTATAAGACGTTGTGTAAATTAGTCAGACTTGATATTTCTGCGTTAACCGCGCCTTCGTGTTTATTTGGATTAAGTTTGTTGGTTTTTGAGTATCTACCCAGCTGGATGTGCTCAAGCGAGAACTAAGAATTTGTTACAATATTCGGGTTCATCATAACTTCCTATTAACCCTAAGCTGTAAGTTATTGGAACGTTTTATTTCAGTAAACATGGTTTATACACCAACAAGTGATGCTTGTTCTTCGTACTCAAACAGAGCATCATTAACTAACTACTCAGCACAACTCCCTCTTACATTGTCCACAAATAAAACACAACAAACGCGCAACAAATACCGGTTACAATAACTAACATCCATATCAAGAGGCTGACTCTAATATAGTGTAGGAGAGGGAACTTAATAAAACGAAATTACACGTAGTGTGGCTTACGGGGGCTTAGGCCAGCCACCACTCAAATTTACTGGCCGTCTCCGCGACTATAAAAAGAGCATTTGAGCGTGTTACGCGAACGTAAAATATACGAGCTCCTGGGCTAACGCCGCACATAGAGTCGTGGTTAGGATGATCGATATGTGAGTTCTGTTGATGAAATGACAAGCTTCATCAACTAGCTGTAATACATTTGGCTTGTAATAAACCAGGAAGTTGTGGGCTCGGTAGCATACCAGTTTGGGGACTGCCACTGCTCTTGCCTGCCTGTGTGATGGGAACCAACTCATTGTAATATACAAATAAGTATAGCGATGTAATTTCAATATGCAAACACTACAGTAGTTTTAAAGTATTTTTTTGTTTTCCCGCAGTTAAAGTCAACAATGAGAATAACAGAAACTATTAAAAACGAACATAAAAACCATGCAAAAATGGAGTGATTCTATTGAAATTGGAAAAACTCTGACAGAACCGCCAGCAAATACTTGGAAACAAAACAATGTCACTTGAAAAACAACGAGAACCGACAACAAAAAATCGATATCGATTCGCCACATCACTAAACACAACGCCAGGTGTTCCGATATTGTTTTATGGGAGTTCCAGTTTCAGGCAAATTGCATAACTTGCTCTACCTATGTGTTGATCGATTTTATGCCTAACAGATAAAAACTACAGGAAATCATCGTCGTCACCGAAGCTTATACCTAGCACTACATTTTATATTTACGCCATCGAAACGATCAAAGGATCCCTTTTTGGTTTATATCTCATTTTCTCTTACGGGATGCTATAACCTTCTATAAACAGAATATATTGGTAAACAACAGTATCTGCCACAGCTCAAGGCTAAAGATACAGTATCACGGTGAGTCAGTCAACACTGGGAAGGTTTAGGGGCCGTTATCATGATCTTCGCGACCCCATCGTAATCAGTGTATGTAGTTATTGTTGATGAGAGCAGATAGTCAGGATTGGGAGCGTCTTAGACGAGATTTTTGAAATAAAATTAATAATTTGATTAATTACTATTTAATATGTGGCAACGTGTTTACAGATTCGGATGCGCACACGGAGTCAGTTCCTAAGAGCTAAACTTAAAATCTAGACATAACAACTTTATCTCTCCAGGAATGACGCAAGCACCGCGATGCAGTCCCGCTCTTATGCTGACATACGCACAATTCGTATTGGCGGTGGTGCTTCCATAACTCCTCCCTCACCAAGTGCGAGACCATCGGTAATATTTTGATTCCGATGATTTCGCAGAACTTGACTTATACAAGACATTTTCTTCCAAATAACTATACTAAGACATGTTATAACTAAAATTACATAGAGTAGTACAGTCGCTAAGCTAACACTATTTGTTTTTAACGCACTATCACTTTTTGCTATTTCACTTTCCACTATTTCACCATTTAATGAGTAGGATAGATGTTTCAAATCATCGAAATTAAGGTGGTTTAGGTTCACTGTCCTGTTCCAATCGATAGATGTTTCCTCTAATTTAGGTAGAACCGCAACCGGGATTGCTTGATATTGTATTCTCCTTAAATCATATTGTCGTTGGTGTAGTTTTATATTTTTCAAATAGACATTGCATTTTCCATTAATTTCCAATATATATGTGCCCTTGATCGGTTTCCTGATAATATCATCAGCACATGTTTCGGTAAGTATTATTTCATTTCTTGTATAAATTATCCATTTCAGGGAATCAATGGGCTGTACTTTCAAGCTTTCCAAGTCAACCACGAGCGGTGTACATAGACTGAGGTTTGAAGCAAAATTCATCAATTGTTCTATGCACGTACTTTCAGGATACAATACAATATCGTTTTCCTTGCACAGGAATTGGTTGGGTGCAATCTCTTCACATGGGCTGGCTAGCGGTAAGTATATAGGACCTTTCACCAGAAGGTAAGGATATTTAGGAATTATAACAGTAGCTATACAATTTTTATTAAGAATTGGTAATGAATAAATTTTGAAGTAGTTGTACGTATTCTTATCTATTAGTGGGATTTCCATAATGAATGTTATTTGGTTTTCTTTTACGTATGCTTTAACAGACATAGTTCTTTCTAACATTAGTAAAGTTTTTTCTGTTACAGGATAAATTAAGCTTTCAGTTTTAGAAATATTGTTTAACACTGATAATAATTCAGATGGGTCAACAATGGCTTGATGTACAACAGAAACTTTCGTAAATGACAGCGCAGTTTCGATTTCATTTAAAACTATATATAATGTCCTAAAATTATTTACAAACATATCAAACATGCTTAAAACATATGTAGAGTATATAGAGTTATTTTCTTTAGTACCTATGTTCTTAACAATTCTCTCTATGCGTTTCATGCGTTCGTCCAGGATTTGTATATTTTCCTGTAGAGATGTACTTTTATTAGTAATGGAATCAATCATTTTTGAAATGATAGTTATTTTCTTATCTATGTGAGTTTGGCCAATTTTTAGTTGAGATATTTGAGTGTCATATTGAATAGCATCCTCATGGGCCAGATTACCAGTCAGCGTTTTAATAATTGAGCCGAGAGGGTCAATGAGGCCGCGCTTGAAGCGTTTTGATGGAATAAGCTGCCTGAATTTCATGACTGTCGAGTTACGTAAGTATTCTACCTGTAATTTCATATTTTGGAACTCATTTGCGTATGGCTTATGGATGTCAACTATATTGCTAAACTCTTTATATCTATTAATATTAAATACTAAATCATCATTTATCGCCTTAAAATCTAATATCTTAACTAAAGTCCACTTATCTCTCTCTACTACCGCCTGCCCTTGTTTAACGGGTAGTATGCCTGGATTATTTTTAATCTCTTGAAGTTGAAGGCCCTGGATCTTGATCACGATGTTCAAGATCACGATGATCCGCCACGACCTGTGAAGGACGTTTAACGTTTTTAAGAGGCACTTTAGTTTGTCTTTTTCCTATCTGTACTGGTAATACGTTCCTATCTATTTGTCCTATTACTTTTGCTTTATGGTACCTGGGTTTATCTTTACTTTTTCGTATATTAATGTCCTTCACAAAAATACTGTCTTCTTCTTGTAAACTTAGCTCAGTTTCGCCGCCTTTATTTATTCTAGCTTTTTGCTTAGTAGCAACAATCTTTTCAGCTATGTACCTGTACAGATATTTTGTGCGCTTTGCATGATCTTTTACTAATTGTTGTGTATACGCCTTTTCTACGTTTACATCAAATATTTTACCGGAGTCAGTATGTCCAAATGTTACTTCAAAAGGTGTTAATCCTGTAGTGGAATGTATAGTGTGATTGTATGCCATTATAGAATAGGTCATTATAGAAGCCGCGTCTGTACATTTACGCTCATATTTTGCAAGCCTATATATCTCTATAATTGTAGAGTGAAATCGCTCTACGATGCCGGTAGAGTTGGGATTGTTTGGCGTTGTTATGTGGATCTCTATTTTATACATAGCTAAAAGCTCGCGCATGAGTTCATTGTTAAATTCGGTGCCAGGGTCACAAGATATCTTCCTAGGCACACCGTATATTGAAAAGTACTTTAATAAGGCTCGCGCTACTTCTGTCGAGTGCCTACTTGGGATTTCGATGGCCTGTCCTAGTTTACTGAAAGCGTCTACTAGTGTTAAATAATATTTCTTTTCCATACTAAATAAGTCGATAAATATTTCCTGAAAAGGAGCATCCTGTGTTTGTGTTAATTGCAAAATCGGTTTTATGGGTTTTCTTTCGTATTTCATTTGTTTACAGGGCTCACACATATTTATTACTGCTGCTACGGTATCTTGCATGTTTTCCCAATAATAATTTCGACGAATCCTAACTATTGTTTCTTTAATTCCTCTATGGCAGGTCTTTCCTTCGTGATGCTTTAATATAACAGCCTTTTGTTCTTTCTCATCCTCTATATATATTACTCTATCAGTGCACTTAAAGAATTCTACTGAATCTTTCTTGAAAATTTCTATAATAACTTTAGTAAATAATCTTCTATGTATTTCGCTCTCAAAGTATATAAAATATTTTCGTTTGGGTGTAATATACTCTTTTAAAAATTGTTTGATTAATTCTTCGTTATCTAATGGGAGAAATACTTCTAAGACTTTTTGGTTCTTTCTAGACAAATTTTGAACTTGTAATTTATTTTGAAACCAGGAAAACACTAATATTTGGTTTGGTTTAGTGTCAATTGCCTCTCTTAAGATTGGCATCCCAGATGAGTCTGGTTCTATATTGGAGGCTACCGTATCTGTTCTACTACTACTGGTTATTGAAGGAATAGGGAAATTTTCTTGAAATAGGTCTTCTGGTGTGGTCACATTAGAGTCAGAGTCAGAGTCTGAGATCGTTATTATTTCTGTTTCGTTTTTAATTTCAGGCTTAGTAGTATTTTTTTTTTGTTCTTTTAATGGTTGTATTACATTTTGTATGTCGGATTCGTCTATATTAACTTCCATTGATACGTCGTCGTCGTCAGAATCTATGGCATTAAGTTTTATACGTGATAAGGCATCGGCATTACTATTTTGTTTGCCATTTTTATAAATAATTGTAAAGTCATACTCCTCAGTTTACTGTTTGGTTCTTTCAGAGAATATAACCAAGCAAGAGGTCTGTGGTCGGTAAAAATTTGGAACTTGTTTCCGTACAAGTAGGGCCTGAAATGTTTAACGGCCCAAATAATGGCTAAAAGTTCTCGCTCTATTGTGCTATAGCGTGTTTCCGTGTCGCTAAGTGTGCGACTTGCATATGCGACTGGTTTGTCTGCTCCAATAGGTCCTTGGGATAGGACAGCACCGAGAGCTACATTAGAGGCGTCAGTTGTTAAAATGTAGGGTTTAGTAGAGTCGGGGTATTGTAATAAGGGGGCAGTAGTAAGCACTTCTTTACATTTATTAAAAGCATCTATGTAGTTTTGATCTATGATAATTTTGTTTCGTTTCTTTAGACAAGACGTTAAAGGTTGGGTAATTCTAGCGAAATCTTTAATAAATTTTCTATAGTATCCGACGAGACCAAGAAAACTTTTAATCTCTGTTGTTGTCTTAGGGAGAGGATATTTTAGAATAGCTTCAATTTTATCGTTATTTGGTTTTAGTCCGTCTTTCGTGATCGTATGTCCTAGGTACAAAACTTCTTTCCGTAAGAATTCAGATTTATCTAGTTGTACTTTTAGGTTAGTCTGTCGTAGTCTATTAAAAACGGCTCTAAGTTTCTGTAGGTGCTCCTGAAGGCTGGATGAAAAAATGATTACGTCATCGAGATATATAAGACAATGTATTCCTTGAAGACCTCGCATGATGTTGTCCATTGCTCGTTGAAAAGTTGCCGGAGCTGTTTTAAGTCCGAACGGCATCCTTAAGAACTCATAATGCCCGTTTTGGGTGCTGAAGGCAGTTTTCGGTATATCGTCCTTATTTAATTCAACTTGGTGATAGCCACTAGCCAAATCTAAAGTTGTAAAGTAAGTGCTTTTACCCAGTTTATCAAAAAGGTCAGTTATGTTAGGAAGAGGGTACTTGTCATCTATCGTAATAGCGTTAAGTCTTCTGTAGTCGATCACCATTCTGTATTTTACCTCACCAGAAGCATCGGGTTTTTTGGGCACAAGATGAACTGGTGAACTCCAGGGAGAAAAGGATTCCTGGATTACGTTATCTTTTAAAAGTTTTTCGACTTGTCTATTGATTTCTGCTGCCTGAGCAGGGGCTTGTCTATATGGTTTAGTATAAATTGGATCTTCATTTTTTGTTCTAATGCAATGTTTTACCTGATTAGTAAAACTTAAAGGTATTTGGTCACAATAAAATATATCTCTGAATTCTTCACATAACTTTTGTATACATGCCTTTTCTTCGTCATTCATGTGGTCTAGTCGTAATTTAGTTAGATTTTCGCATAATAATTGGTCAGTCTCTATTTTTAAATTGTCTATAGAATTAACAAGGCATTCTTTTTCATTATATTCAGACACTACAAAAGGCTTTGTGACACATATTTCTACATATTTATCTGATGCATTTTGTATGACGGTTGTTGCATAACCATTAATACATTTCACAAGAGCGGTAGGCATCCGCACTCCTTTATAAAATTCAATGTAATTTAGTATTCCTTCACCATTTATTATATTAGTTGGTATTTTTGCTCGAATTTCTGTTCGCGGAGGAAGTTCTACAACATGTATAACGTTAATATCCGAATCTAGACAGATAGGTATTTCCGCAGTCTTCGTTATTAGAACACGTCTTTTTAGATCTATAACGGCTTCTAATTGCTTTAAAAGATCATTTCCTATCAACCCATCGTATAGTGAATCAACGTTATATACGTAAAATTTATGATAATCTGTACTTTGAAATATAGAGAATAGGGGAATTTGTATTACATGACTATGTTTACTTGAGGCATGTGTGCTAACTACTTCGAATGGTTCGTATGAAATATAATTATGAAAATATTGATTTGCTTTTTTAGGATGTATAAATGAACGAGTGCTACCCGTGTCGATCATGAACTTGCCTTCTATTTCCGGTATGTATATATGTGGTAACTTTAATTTTAAAGTATTACAGTTTAGAGTTATTCTTTCAGGTGTTGCTCTGTGGAGGCCCGTATACAAAAATTTTCCACTTGTGGGATGGATTCAGCCGTCTGGTTACCATTATCATTATTTTCTAACTCTATCTTTGGATTTTCAGTTTCCGAGTCTATCGGAGAAGTATTTTCTTCGCAAGGAAAAACATCATAGTAATATCCCTCGAAATTTGTAAAATAATCATCATTATAAGGATACAGTTCTAATTCATTAAGAGGAAAACCTTGCTGAGGTGATCTTTGCGGAGCAGTTCTCATAGTAACATCTGTATTGTTTGGTTGAGGTTTATTTTGTGTGTTTTGTTGTGGAATCGTATTACCATAACGATTATTACTACCGAATCGTTGTGGAAGCATTGGTAACATTTGTTGATAGCCAGGGGGTCTATAACCGAAATTAGGTCTATATCCAAACGGAAGTTGCATTGGCATAAAGTTTTGTTTATTCATACCAAATTGGCCTTGGAATGGATGGGGTCCTTGCGGCAAGTTAAAAGGCCTTTTCGGCGGGATTCCGAAATTAAATTTGGGTGTTGCACCAAAATTATTTTTAAATGGTTGATTTTGTTGCATCATCGGAAGTCTGAAGCCCGTAGGCTGTTGAGGTAAACCAAATTTGAAAGATTGCTGAGGTGCCGATGTTAAAGTAAGCTGTGGTTTCGAATTATGGTTAGAGTTTAGCATTTTACCTCGCATTTGATACTGCTCATAGAAATTAATTTCTTCTAAAACTATGGACAAGGCCTCTTCCAAGGTCTGTGGTTTTTTAAGACGCACTATACGTACCATATTTTCAGGTAAATTGTATAAAAATACCTGTAGGGCTGTATTATTATATATGGCAGTCTTACTTACTCGTGAGTTTGTGTCATTGGTTTGATTAACTTTTGATAATAGAACAGACTTTACTGATTGAATCCGTGCGCAAAAATCTGTGTGACTTTCATTATTTTTAATTTTTAATGTCTCTAGTTCTATGGCCAGACATTCTTCGCTTCGTGGATCACCAAAGTGTATCTCAAACAATTCTTTGAATTCCGCCCACGTCCGGATGTCTACGCGCTCGCTTATCAGCGCTGCTGCGTCGCCCGTTAGACGGCTAGTCACAACATACATTAAATATTCTTCTTGTAATTTGGATGATTTAAATTTGTCAATTATGTATTCACATGTACGCAGAAACAAATTCAGATGGCGTTTATTGCCATCGAAACTTGGGAGAATTTTATATAATTCGTTGGGAATGAGTTTAACTTCCGTCATTTCGGCGGTAATTTGTGACAAGTTTTTACGTTAAAATTAACTCTATGAACTCTACTTGTTTATTACAATAATTATAACTAGTTATTAATAATTATATTACCTATGATTAATAATTATATCTTAGAACTCAATAAAATTATGTTATCTGAAATGTTACCTACGATGTAAAACTCTATTATTATTCTATCACTCTATTTATTTTCATTATTTTACTATCTCATGTATTTTTACATTAGGCACTTATAATTAATTTAAGATAACCATATAACAGTCAAAATGGAAAATGTCCAATTCCAAGTTAACAAGGGGTATGATGGATATGAGGTATAAGAAAGGAGGTGAAAAGTCGTACTCACCAGCCTGCCTCGCCCATCATCAGCTCTCGTCTCCAAGTCACGTCGCTGACAATATTTGTTTGGTTCGTTGGACCACTTCGCCGTACACCACGCGTACTGTTGTGAAGATCGGAAAAGTCTATTCGCGAAAAATCACTAGTTAACGCGGGACAGCTTCCTCAGTGATCCGACCCGGCTGCGCCAGTCAGGATTGGGAGCGTCTTAGACGAGATTTTTGAAATAAAATTAATAATTTGATTAATTACTATTTAATATGTGGCAACGTGTTTACAGATTCGGATGCGCACACGGAGTCAGTTCCTAAGAGCTAAACTTAAAATCTAGACATAACAACTTTATCTCTCCAGGAATGACGCAAGCACCGCGATGCAGTCCCGCTCTTATGCTGACATACGCACAATTCGTATTGGCGGTGGTGCTTCCATAACTAGATTCCAAATTAACCTAAACAAACCAGAATCTAAAACTGTTGAGAAAATGAGCAATGCCTTCTTTATCGTAATCACTTTCCCTCATTTATTGAATGTGGTTTATTATGTACCTCCTACCTACTGTTCATAATTTTGAGAATAATCTTAATTTTTGAGGACTCCCATTCTCTTGAGGTCTTAATAATTGTACGCTTAATTACTGAATTTATTAATACGGTTTTTTTTTTATTTGGTTCTTCTTCTTCTTCGTGTCGATTATTTTCACCTTTTTATTTTTAAATTGTGGTCGACCAGTACTCTGCTACCTCGATAGCGTTGGAGGTGGCCTCGGAAAGGTCCCTCAGAGTGCTGGTGGAGCCACACATAGTGCAGGACAGGTGGTGAGCCATAGTTTTGTGTTGAGGCACCGCAGTCACACAGTTAATTTTTTTCACAAAATATTATGCCAGAAAGCCATTTATTTTCAGAGTCGGTAAAATACTTGTATCTCAAGCAATTCGTCACAGAAATCTCTTCTAATTTGTGTCGTTTAAAGAAATTTCCTAATAAAGGCTTTTTCTTTACATAAAATAGCGCCACGAATTTCTGGGACATTTCTTTTTTTGTTAATAAAACTGGCGGAAAGAAGTGAAGTTCGTCTTTGTTAGTGTCCCTAATAAAGTAGACAAAAGACCGGATGCTATACTATTGTGTACCCCGAATGTACGTTCAAATAGTAAAAACTTTCAAAGTCAGTACTTAGTGGTTCATTCAGTTGGTGAGAAACTTTATTGTCGCATTAGTCATAAGTGTTAGTCACGAGTAAGTCTCGAGTTATTCGTTTTTTTT
This sequence comes from Xestia c-nigrum, assembly GCA_916618015.1. Lineage (NCBI taxonomy): Eukaryota > Metazoa > Arthropoda > Insecta > Lepidoptera > Noctuidae > Xestia > Xestia c-nigrum. Next base: position 701,923 of record OU745245.1, on the reverse strand, counting down.
TATGAAAACTTACATTCTTAGCTTTAGGAGGCGAATGTTTTGTTTTAATACCTAATTGTAATTCCCATTAATTGGTACCTTCTTTTAGGCAGAGGGTGATTATGAAATAAGCAAAAAAAGATGATCCTCTACAAGGATAATAACAAAATGCTCTGGACAATTTGATGGTTGGCCATGGCAAAAAGCCAATATAACAGAATCCCACCGAAATAAGGGAAATTGTAGTAATTTTATAAGTTCGTACTTATTTAATTGCTTTTATGAATTCGTGACCAGGTTAGATTTATACTGAAATATCGGTGAAGAACGAAGTGATGATAATTAATTTTAATGATTTAAATATTAAATCTAGTTAAAAACTACTCAAACAAAGTTAGAGAAAGTGTAACCAAATTGAGGATTTGTTCTACCACGTAAAGTAGTTAAGAATTAATCGGTAATCAATTATAAGTTGCGACGAATAATAAATTCACTTTTCAGGAGTTCCGTAGGTACAATTGTTGAAAACATACAATGTTTTAACTCCTCGCAAAATGTAGAAGTGTTAATTAAAATGTGACAGAACCCAACTCACGTATCCTTTGAACATTAGTACACAAATGGTCGCGAGGAAAACATTTCAACACGTTTAGAATCCGCTTTTAAGAACTTAATGAGCTCCGAGTTAATTCTGCACCAAAAAAGTGGCGGTCAGAGGTCATTGTTATATCCATTTAGTTAAATTTAATCCTCGCTAGCTCATTAATAACTACGTAATCCATTCGGGCGTCGTTTAACCCTTTCGGGCTCTAAACAAGGCAGTAACTTCAAACCGTGCAGACTTGTGTGTGGTGCAAGTGAGGAGCTTTCAGGGATTTCAAATTCAGTGACCATTGGAATGAAATATGAAAAACCTGTCAATATCATTGATGCTTTGCAACTTTTCTTGTAAAATGTCTTGATAGTTTTAAAAGAAAATGATTTTTTTATTTCAGAAAAACTACAACTTCACCATTTTAACTACGATTTGCTTACGTAGATAGTTGTTTTAATATTGTTTTGTATGCATGGTTTTAAAGTTTGAGTAGTATTTTTAGCGTCGCAAAAAGAAATTCAGTATTGAAGGAGTAGTTAACAAGATTCAATGAACACAAAACGAATTGGTATATTAGTGAGTGTTACTATTCATAAAGTGAACAAATACGTTACTGCAATAGCTTCATCAAACTCGCTTCAGCTTCTTACATGGCCCATGCCAAAAAAGGTCTTTGATATGCCAATATGCATGCACGAAGGCCTCCTCCAGGCAAATTGAAATTTGCCAAGACCCACCTCTAGTGGGTCACAGGCCCCGGTCTGCTGAGCTTGGCGCGAACGGTTATAGCCAGGAGATCGCTTTCATTGCCGCTCATGAATGGAACACGACCAAATATTTTGATTATGCAAATTCTATGTATGTTGCTGTTAGAGCAGAACCGTTTTCTGGAGCATTGTTTTTATTTTTGTGTTTTGTCTAAGGATGATCGGGTTTTTAAGGTATCTTGATGTTTCAGGTTGACTTTGTTACCAAAAACTACTTATTAACATTAGGATCGCGCCCTATTACACGGGGCTTCAATCCAACTGGCAAAATGTGGGTGTAGTATAAGAGGAACTTTAAATTTTCTCACGGGAGAAATATAGACATTCATTTTATCTTTCAATAGTGTTTCTCACTTATCAAAGATTTTTACCATGCAAACGAAAAAGTTAATAAAATAAACTTTAAAACATCAAACACAAACTCTTCTCCGTACTTCACTAAAAAAAAAATAAGCAGCGCGAAAACGTTCAAAAGTTGACAACTCGAACTATGTGTAGTATATCAAAACAATAACTGCTCTGTCCGTGTCTTAAGTGGGTCAGCAGAGCTTCACACAAGTCAAACTAAATCCTCCCGAGCGATCTCCAGCAAATTAATATAGGAGTTAAATTGTATGTAAGTGCTTGAGAGTTCAGTACTAACTTTGCATTCTTTAGGGGTGTTCGATTTTATTCCTCGTTTTGTTATTCATTTGCATAATCAATGCTTTGAGTCTCCGTTCAAATATTATGTTTCAACTGTTTCTCTGAGAAAGGTGTAACGTGTAGTCGTGTGCGTAAGTTGATAATTGTGTAGATAAATAACTAAATAAACAAGTTTTAAGTAACATGCAACATTATTTTATTCTCTTTGAAACGAAAGCAAATATGAATAAATTTTACAGTAAAAGTGTTTATTTAATTCTCAAGCTTGTATAATAATATATGCATGATATGCTTTCATAAAGTTGTATGTAAACAACGCTCAACTAAAATATAGACTAGATTTACAACAGCTACCAACGCTTTTAGAAATCACGCTATGGTTATAAATTGTTTAATAAACAGCGATTAATAAAGGATAAATAAATTATCGCACATTTAGTCAGATGATTTATATTGAACTCTAAATTTATATAGGTGAGATTTTGTCTCGTGGCAAAACTCCACATAAACTCGACACTATTCCAAACTAAGCCCTCAATGTCGCCTAGGTGACACGCGGTATGGGAACGCAGGAGATAAAAAGTGTTTTATGTCCCAACCCAGGTGCCGCTAATGTCAACGAAATCCACTCCACCATTAGGTTAAGGCACGAACAGGCAACACGTAAACAAATATATCGGCAGGCATGCGTAGTTAAATATTATTATGGTAGTCTAAGATAGAAGTAACAATTTCATTAAATCATCTTTAATAATATGCGTGCAGCAATTTTTCTCATTTGTGAAGGAGATCATTAAGTAAAGATGGTGACTGAGTGCTTGCAAGACGCCTGTCGCCGTTAATGACTGAAGCGCTGCTTAACTTCAGATTAAACTTAAACTTAGTTCACCAACAACTGCAAGATGTTTCTTGCTTTAGTTTGGTTTTTAGCGTAATTAGGGAATGGAAGTACGTAAATAGTATGCATACCTATGTGGTCACGTTTGGAGTTTAACCTACTTGACAATGAATTGCACCAACGGTTCTGTTTCCTCAAGACCACCAAGAAGGGAGTTAACTTTCATTTTACTATTTACCTAGATAGATATCAAGATAATTTACTGTAAACAACCCCTCGTCCGTGAAGCTCGACCAAATCGGTCTGACGCCATTTCTAAACTATTATGTCTACTTTGCTGACAGATGTAGGTTTAAGGTTATATATTATTATGATAACATATTAACCATTGCTTTATTTTCAGACAACAGCCTACTACTGCTTCCTGCTATTTTGGTGTTAGTAACTGAGTAAGTGTTGTTAGTGTTTACAACATTCATGACAGTCCCCACCTTTTGTCTCTGGAACGGGCAGTTTGGTCTAGAGACAACAACGACGATGACGATGGTTGCGATGTTTATTTTTCTGTCAAAAATTCATGACCCTCTATAAAAAAAGGGTGTCAGTTTCATTCTTTGGGTGTGGAACCCTAGAAAAGGATCCATATTGATAGCTGATCGTAAAACAAGCTCATAAGGGAAAAACTTCGTCTGTTCGTAACTGCGACACGAGAGGCGCTAAACGTTCTGTTTATCCTCTCCCCAATACATCGCTTAACTCACCCTCTGAAAACGTCCATTATTTCAATAATAACACTTATAAAAACTGTCAGAGTGTATTACCGGCGCAGCGTGGCCGTAAAAGGCTTGGGGAACAGCTCCAGGGCCGTAAACCGCCCATACGTTTAAACGCTGAGCAGTAAAGCGGGCGTTCGCTCGTCGATACGACGGACATTAAATTAGTTTATGCGCCCTTATATTGGATAAATACTGTCTGAATGGGAGACATGCCTTGATGGGCTTTAAAATGTGACGTTATGTGAGATGTGCCTACGAGGTAATCGGCAAATGAACTTGTACGTACGGCACATTACATATTTTATGAGCACGTCTTACATTACAGAAGAGTATCAAAAGTTTCTTATTAGGATCATAATAATATGCCTGTTTGTGTTTTGGTTAACACATTTGTAGGCAAGTTAGCCTTGGTTTCCAGATCATGTACACTAGTGATAAAGGTGTTTAAAATTGGCTTCAAATATTAAGTCTAATTTTTACCCAGTAGGTATACCTAAAAATACCCTTCACTATTAAATAAATAAGGAAAAGACTAGGCAGATGATGATGACGACTATTAAATCGATCTAGTAATTACTGTATCTGGTCATCTCTAGTAATAATCCTATGGACGTTAAGGCAATGACCTTTAAACACACATAGCTAGATTATTTCCATACATGTACAATTGTACATACATACACATTATGTGAAACATGTGTTAGTATAGGACATCGTTTATCTTAGGGCTTGCGAGAGCGTTCCGGGCAAACAGTGCGGAATGTCTTAAACCTAGACATTGTGTGTTCCTAGTAGTTCTCAGTTATGCAGCCCGATGTATGTGTCAAAGTGTTTCGAGGCTGAGGGAACAAGGGCAGAAACGAGAGCTTTGTCCATTATATCAACGTGAACACAACCAGTTACCAATGTCGAGTAGATCGCAGTCTTGTGGTTGCAAGGGATAGCTGCTGGCGTGAGATTTAAGTTCGATTACCAGGTCAAGCAACTGTTACTAGGATTTTCCATCAGCATAATAGTGTCACTTTTTAAGGAAGCAGTTTAAATAAGTGTCTTTAAAAAAAAACTTCTACATGAATTTTGCCATAAACATCAAATCCATAATCAGATCGGAGCCACGAGCTCGTGGCTAAACAATAACAGACGTTCGGGTCGATCTTTAGGGTTAGCAGTGCTTGTCTAGGTTGATCTATGGATGGGTGACCACGCTTACATACCGAGTTTCCATCGTACCTCGGAAAGCACGTTAAGCCACTGGTCCCGGCTGTCATTTGTAGACCTTGACTGTTGTTACAGGTAGTCCCTAAAAGTCTGACACCAGTCTTACCAAGGGGAGTCGTATTACCCAGTACTAACTGGGTTGTGGAGTCGCTCTACGTAAAATACTGGTATTCAGTTCGGTTTAAAGACATTTATTTTCTCAAAGAACAAATTACAGTTCACTTAAAGAGAAACTTAACTAAATCGACATTTTGTAGAAGTTTACATTACGAAGTTCAAACTATCCAGGAAACTGAGCACCATAGTTTTTTTTTTTTTTTTTTCTTGTTATACAATAGCAAGTTTATTCCAAACTAAAAAAAAAAAACAAAACAGTTTACACTTAACTTATGTGTCTAATAATATATATAAAAAAAAATAAATAATAATTAACTTATGTGTCTAAAATATAGTTTCTTAGGCCTTTTTTAAATGCTGGTATGCTTGTACACTCTCTGAGCTTTTTTGGTAATTTATTGTACAGCCGAACACCCTCATACTGTATAGTTTTCCTGCCAAACAAGGTTCTCACTCTTGGTACTTCTAGGTCGTCTTGATTCCGGGTATTATATCTACGAGTCCTTTGTGTGAATGAAATATTTGTGTGTATGTTGGTCTTAAGGATCTTTCGGATAGTCATGCATGTATGGTATGTATATAGTTGTTGTAGGTTAAATAATTTTGTTTTTTTGTAGAGTAATTCTGTAGGAGTGTAGTAGTTGTAATTAAAAAGGACTTTGATGATCTTATTTTGGGTTCGTTGTAGGTGTTGCTGATTGGTTTTTGCAGCTTGTCCCCATACTTGGATCAGATATTCGAGATGTGGCTTGACTAGCGTGTTGTAAATAGTATATCTTAGCTTGTAGGGTACGCATTTTGCAATGTTACGTATGGCTCCGGTTAGTGGGATTAATCGAGATCTTACGTAGTCAATATGCGCTCTGAATGTCAACTTACTGTCCACAATTAGGCCCAAATACTTTTCGTGCGTTGATTTTCGTAGCGGTTGGTTATTTATCGTAAGATTTGGAAATGATGGTAATTGTTTATTCTTTGCCGCGAAAACGATGTAAGCTGTTTTACTAACATTCATAGTCAGAAGGTTTTGACTAAGCCATGTGTTTAAAACATTAAGATCTCTCTGCGCTTCCGAAGTTCCTTCCAGTTGCATTCGGTAAGGGTGGAAGCCGACCCAAACATAGTTGGGAATGGGTAGGCAGATGATGAACATCAAGTTCATAATCATAATGAATTCCGCAGATCCTATAACATTCATACATCTTACTTAGCGCATCGCATCCTGTACTACGGTACATACAACATCGTAACAGATGGCGCGATGTCGAAGTAATGCCGCCCATAATTAACGGCCATTAACACAACACACGCTTGATTTGCGCCGCTCGCGCTGCACCGAGCTTCATTTGGTTAAAAGTAATTAAATTGAAATATACGTGATCAATGCAGCATGTGAATTTAAATATGATATACAGGATTTGGTAAAGGTTACGTGACCAGTACTAGCGTATTGCGGACGGACTGTATATGTTAGGGTCACGTTGTAAGAACCGTTAGATTGTAATCTATATAGCGAGATTGTAAACTGTCAAAATATTAAATATTGTCAACTAAACATACCGCTTACATTTTAACGCATTCTTTTGCGGCAGGTTGTAATCTGTCTTCTGTAATCTGTGCTCCACTTCAACTTTTTTTTTAAATGATACGGTGACATGTACATCAGGCGCTATCTGACAGTGTACAGTGATGCTGTACAGTCGCGAGTCGCTAAGCATGTCTAATAGTCTGTAGCGGTGTGACTAAACCTTGCTTACGTAAACATTTGTTGTTTTAATTCAAGATTGGGACTTGTTACCGTCATACAAGAAAGTTTGACTTCCAGTCGTGTTCCAGTTACTATGTTGCGGTAGTGTGCGACCCTATCTGATCCAGCTCCATGTCAAATACTTGTATTCAGCTGCTTCCGAATAGACTAGAAGCCAACAAAACATTGTTGAGAAAAAGCAGACGATGAATGTGACTCGAAACACCATTTTTTAACTATATTTCACAATTATATTGACAGTCTTTAAAAAAAATTTTTATTAAATTGCTTTGATACACCTTTAGTACTACAATTCATTTAAATCTGTAAAACCTATCTAGAGAGTATTTAGTAAAGTAAAACATTCTGAAGATTTCCCCCGGGGTCACCGACCCCGTGCTTCGATAATTGCGCGGCGCAATTACACTTGCATTTAATTACGCGCCGCCAGAGGTCGCCGGCCGCGCGCGTCACATGCGGAGTCGCGCCGGAAGCTGCGCACACTAGCGCTTTGTTCTCAACTCACATTGTGCTGCCTGTAGACTATATGTGCTGTGTGTAGTTTTGTCATATTTGGTAGGTTTTATGAGTGTTAAAATAAAACAAAAAATCTTATATTTGAAACACCTATACCTAATCTGTTGTGGGTTACGGGCGTAATGTTATATTAAGCCTAAAATTAAATGAATATACTGAAAAGTACATAAGGATATGCAAAACAATGAGTTACATTAGTAATATCCAAACCACAAGAAGCTACGAGATTACTACGCAGCTCGTAGCAGCGTAGCTTCGTAGCAACGTAGTCACGTATCTCGTAGCTCGTCGTGCGATTCTTACCCACCTTGATTTTCGCTTACATTTTATCCGCAAAACATAATTCCGTTTATCTTTCATTTCCGAGTTAACGTCAACATTCAAACAATAACACTTGTTTTCAGCGAAAACAATAAAAACAAAAATTTCTCAAACTTTCCAGATAAAATGAAACTGGTTGTTCCTACATATGTTTTTAATTAACAAAATACGGTAGTTGAACAAAAACAGCGGTGTATCTGGATGGGTCCCATTGTACTGCGCCGACATACCGCTGTAGGTATGCAGGGTATGCGGTACGTCAGGCGGCGCGGAATGCGAACGTTCGTATGCGTTGACAAAAATCCGCCGGCTCTTTCAAACGAATAAGTATTCAAAATAAAAATGTTTTCCGTGCACACTTTACAGCCTCTTTGGTGGAGCCTACCGCTGCCGAACCTACCCGCTCGGAATGTTGATTACTGGGAATAAAAAGGCGCGGCGGTTGAATTTTAGCATTTAACATGTAAAATGTAAGGTTTACTTACTGTCAAGAATATTAAATAAATACTTTCCTACTAAAACATTATCTAAGTTAAAGCAACATTGGTATCTACATTCGGACGGTGATACAAATGTCAACCGTTGGTTAGAAGGGTCAGCATGGTTGTACGTAACAAACTGAATATTGTGAGTGTTACCCTACATTTATCCACTGCTGATCTAAGATCTATCCCCATAACATTTAGTTTTTTTTTTATTCTGGGCTACAAGGAGCTAATGGCTTATTAACTCTTTCAAAGTATATATGTCAGTGTTTTTAGATAATCATCTAAAAACACTGTTAAATTATGCAATAAAAAACCCGGCAACTTTTTTTTTTTTTGGGATGGGAAATCCTCAAATGGCTTCTCCCACTCTGGGCGAAGCGGGAGGGAGTTTCAGCCTCTTACTGACTAAAACCCATCCATGTTCCTTCCTCGCCCTTTACGTTCCGGGGCCACGGTATCTCTTTCGAACAGGCCCGCAACCCCGGAAGGCCCGCAACCAGACAGACTTGTATTTTATCTCACGATCCGCGCTAAGACGGCCGGCACCTCTAGTATGTTTTCATTACATTCCTAGCAGCACCAAAATTGAACAGCTTACAGCTTGACAGCAAACCTAAACAAGCTGCTAGTGTAGCTAGTAACAGGTCCAGCTCGTGGCAGTGCACAGTGGTCCCGGGTGGTGCATACAAACGAAGCTATCAACAATCCGTCCGGTGTGATGTCCAGATGCACTGCGAGATAATGACGTGTATCTCATTGTCATTTAAATTGGCAAATCAGTTGTTGTGTTTGGCTAGGGCTTCTTTTTTTGGTTTGAAACACCGAATACGTTAGGTAGGGTATTTGTTTGTATAAAGGGTTGGTACTAGTGCTAATGTTTTAGTTTAAAACTAGGTACCATTAATGTGCGGGCAGTTGGTTTGGATTCTGGTTCGGTCATACATGAAATCAAATCAAATTAGTTGGAAAATTCTGTTAAAAGTAGATTTATAAAATGTAATAATTTACATTCCAGACTCTCAAACAATAATATGGATCACTGGGTTCATTACGTAAGCTGTAAGCTGATTGCACACGAATAAATAACTTGATTTAATATTTTACAAATTTAATATTTCAAATTAAAATTTAAAAAGCAAGTTCCGTTGCAACCAAAAAAAGGCCGTTTTATTAAAGGGCATCTAAAAATCATCTGACAACGCCATTTTGGACAGTTATAACTGTCATTGTAATATAAATTTTCTTCATTATGAATTCAATTTAAGCACGTTAAATTTAAATTCGTAAAATTGCTACAACAAATACACTTGGTATTCTTCAATATAAGTTTAAAGCGTGAGGTAATTTGCTGCAGTTAGCAAGGCGCACGATCGTAAGCAAGCACTGCCACAGTGCCACATAACTTGCGCGCGTTACAAGCACTTAATATCTGCACTTTATATGTTAACTAGCTGACTCGCGCAACTTCGTCTGCGTCTCATAATTTTAGATTTAAACTATCCTATCTCTCAAGTTGGATCGAACTGCACATGGTGTGCGAATTTTATTATAATCGGTTAAGTGGTTTAGGAGTCCATTGAGGACAAACATTGTGACACGAGATTTATATATATTAAGATGTACGCAGCCAACATAAACTCGATGAATTCATTACCGAGTTACGCGAACACTGTGAGTGTGTAAGGGAAATTATTGGTTAGAGGTATTAATTGTATTGTTAGTCTGTTGCAAAGCACAGGCGTCGTCTCATATCGAGAATCACGTAATCCCAATTCAGGACAGCGGTTTCATATTGTTAGTTTAGGATGTAGAAACTTAATCATTCACCGTAAGCAGTGTAATTCTGAAATTCGTATTACTTACATTATAATATTATATTAATTTCCCCCATAAGATATGAGCCTGAGGAATGAAGTCGATGCAAGATTCCGTGGCTTTTTTTGGAACGCCAGAAGTGACATTTGGGCGTTCACTAACACTACAACCAGTTCAAGTGATGAAGTGGCAAAAGAAAATAATGTTTCCTGACAAAAAAAAATATGATTCTGTTAAGACCGTCAGTTAGACTATTGAAAAATATTGGATACGTATTTTTTGTTTTACCAAATTAATAAAAATTGACCAATTGAAAATAAAAGACCATCTGTCCCCACAGATGGTCTTTTATTTACAAAAACAACAACAAGTCCCCACTTGTGGCGTCGCTTTCCGGTAAAAATGTACTCAATATGACGTCACACGAGTTTACGACGCACCGTATCGTCTTCATTTTTTGTTCACGTGAAAAAGGAAAAAATAAATTTCCAATATTTTTTGGAAATCTATCTGACGGACTGATTAGTTTATTTTGTCATCTACCCACTTTAATCAAGAATAAGCGAAGTAATCCACGGGTAGCCTGATTACAGCAGAGGTGACTGCCTCACTTCGTCTAATTACTGACGACACATAATCTAATATAATTATGAAGCGCTTGTGACGTAGGAGCAAGGGGCTCGGGGTCTCCTAGTTCCGGACAGGAAACGCGCGAGGACCGTTATTAACGACCCGGACGACGGGAATTAATAACTCCCGCGATTTATACTAGTCTCAACTTTACCTCGAAATATATTGTTACGTCTAGAACTAGACCAACAATACCTAGGTATTGGGACTTTGGGAGAAGTGATTATTATTTCAGTTAAAGAAATAAAATTATTTTCAAGAGACTCTTTTACTATTATTTAAATGAGTGCTTTCGGAAGCGATACAATATATATTTTTTAAATAATAATTTACCAACTTTAAAGTCAACGAAAGTCTCAGGTTCCAAAGATAATAAAATAATAAAAAATACGGTACATTACACCTTATTTATTGTCGAACTTATTTTAGCTTTCTGAATAATACTACTACTAGTCAAAGGAGATAAACAAATCCACTCATTGATAATAAATTTCTAATTTCCCGTAAACAGTCCACATTGTAGACAGGTTGTACTCGTAGACTCTACAACAAACTTTGCAGAGAATAAAAACTCTCGACAATATAAAGAGTACACGTACGACGACACGATAGTCAGTACATTAGGTTGCAGTTTCTCTCCGCTAAGTAGCTCGAGTTGACGTTACATGCTCGGAATTGTTTCGTAAGTACGTGCTTACACAAGCTCCGCGAGCATACATACTAAATTACTGCGCATAATGTAATGCCTCTACAACAAGTTAATATTGAGGACTGGGATTCTACTGGAAATGGCAGAGGAGGAGGAGAGTTTGGGAGTTCTAGTTTATCAGTCTATTAGGGATGAAAGCCTCTCCTCTAAAAGCGAATAACATCTTCCGTATTCAATGTTGTTTTTGTCAGTCACATTTTGAAACACAGAAAACGGGTAAGAATAACTCAATATACTCAACCCATAAAACTGAAAACTCCCGATCCCTTTACCGTCGTCACAAGTAAACAAAAACAGGAATAGTTTCCAATTCAGTTATCTCGTCGTGTAGGCCTCAAAGAGCTAGTTACTCCAAACAATATAAGATGCAAAGCGAGTTAGCGTGGGTGCATCAAGCCTCTATTAGCATAGCAAACGCCGGACAGTTAGCCGTCCGGTGCGGCACGTGATGTGGACAGCGTACAGCTGGACTGTGTCCAAACACACACGAGTAGCTTTGAGTGAGGATCTGATGGTCGACGTTAAACTGGCAAAGTATGCAACATTGGAAATGTTTATCTAATAATTTAACTATTCCTTACAATTATTTCACGAGTGATTAAGACACACACAGACACAGATTCTATCAAGTTGAAACGTAACGTATCCTTATCCGTCTCGATTTTATCTATGTCACACATAATAATTATAATACTAATCTTTTGGTCGCCATTGTCACATATACGTGACAAGCAAGCGTGTGCCCTGTACGCCAAATGACACAAATATGTGACAAAATAGTAGATGAAATTGTGGCTTGGCGTGGAGGGCACGCGAGAGCGTTTATGCTGTGGCGGTCAAAAGGTTGATATGACTTTCGAATCTATTTCATTCTCACTTCTTATTCTTCTATTATAATAATAAATTAAATATCCAGCTGTCAACGTGTCGGCACAACGACTGTCGGATCAGGTGCGAGTCATCCAGCGTAATCGTATGTTGGATGACACCGTACTTGATCGCTTGCGAACTGAAGTGCAGAGTAGCCGTGTCACGGCCACGCCGCCGTCGCAGGCTGTGGTTCCACCACAGTCTACCGTAACAACACCATATTGCGATGGCGACGTGAGTAGTGACATGGTTACTAATGTAAGTACCCAGTGCAGTGAGGATATGAGGAGTGCTTTGGAGGGTGCGATTCGGGAGTATCGGTTCATGACGCCCGAACTTAGACCACGCTTACCTCGTTTGCCCATGCACAACAAAAATAAGATGCTGATGGCTGTTCTGGATTCGCAGTTGTCAAATTATTTTGATAGCTGCGAAGACCTCACCGATATTCACTCGATCCTGTATTGTGCGGCCGTAGCGGCATGTCGTGTAGCTCATGTTAAATTTTCTGATGACAGAGCTACACGACCAAAACCAGCCGTACCGGCATGGCAGTACAGGATTGAACAACGTATTGGTGGGGCCAGAGCACTCATCGGCAAATTGATCTGCTTCAGGGAGGGCAATACTCGCCCTAGGGTGATGCGTTTTGTGAGACGGGCGTTCTCGGGGACTGATATCAGTCCTCGAGACTATATGTTTCGTGTCACAGAGCGCATCGACTTCCTGAAGCAGAAAGTGTATGCATGGGCAAGCCGAATTCGTAGGTATAAGCGGCGGGTGGACCGATACACTCAGAATCGCACATTCCAAAGAGATGAAAGGTGGGTTTACAGGGCTTGGGAGCGACCGGACCAAGGTGTGGCTGACACGCGCCTGCCAGATGATGATGCAATGTGTTCATTCTGGCGCAGCATCTGGTCGGTGCCTGTCAGCCATGCTGAGGGTGAATGGACTCGGGTGGTTGAGCGAGCGTGCGATCCAGTACCAGAAATGGGGGCAATTACTATCAGCCCCCAAGACGTAGCTTGTGCAGTCCGTCCGTTGCCTAATTGGAAATCTCCAGGGCCGGATGGGCTGCACAATTTCTGGATAAAATGGTTCACAAGGTCGCACGCTCGCCTGGCGACCCTGTTCCAGTCAGCCTTAGAGTCGGGGTCGCTGCCAGAGTTCCTGACAACAGGTATAACCCATCTGCTCCATAAATCGGGTAGTACTGCGGAACCCAAAAATTATAGACCGATTACCTGTCTCCCGACGGTCTATAAAGTTCTTACATCTATTTTGAGAGCTAAAATCACTAAACATATTGACGAAAATTCTGTTATGTCAGCTTCTCAGAATGGATGTAGGAACGGGTCCCGCGGTACTAAGGAGCTACTCCTCATTGATATGGCCATAAGCCAACAGGTTCGCCGTTCCCGAAAGGATCTGTCGACATGCTGGATAGACTATAAGAAGGCCTACGATTCGGTGCCACATACATGGCTTAGGAGGGTGCTAGAGTTGTATAAAGTTGATGCAACTCTGCGCACTTTCCTAATGTCGTGTATGGGGCAATGGAGGACAGTCCTTCGCTATCCAGGATGTCGGCAAATTCAGAGGAATAGCGAGCCGATAAGGATAGAGCGAGGTATATTTCAGGGCGATAGTTTGAGTCCACTTTGGTTCTGCTTAGCCTTGAATCCTCTGAGCACACTGCTGGAGGATTCAGGTCTAGGCTATCGGTTGCGGAAAGATGGTCGGGTTATATCTCACCTCCTTTACATGGATGACTTGAAACTCTTTGCCCCCAACGATTTTCAACTGATGGAGCTACTGAAGGTAACTGAAACCTTCAGTAGCGCCATCAGGATGGAATTTGGTGTGGACAAATGTGCGGTCATGCATGTAAAGCGAGGGGGGATTGTGGAGTCTGTGGGAACCCAGCTCTCAGATTCCATAAATCTTAGATCCCTTTCAGCAACCGAAACCTATAAGTATTTGGGTATGTCGGAAGCGCTGGGCATCAGTGTGGCTAACATGAAGCAATCGTTGAAGGAGCGCTTCTTTGGCCGCCTGAAAAAAGTATTTAATAGTCTTTTATCGGGCGGAAATAAGGTGCGTGCCTTCAACGGTTGGGTCATGCCGGTTTTGATGTACTCTTTCGGCATACTCAAATGGACTCAAACAGAACTAGACGCCCTGGATACGAAGGTCCGTAAATTGTTGACGGCATATCGAATGCATCACCCGCGTTCTTCGGTAATGAGACTGTATATCCCGCGGAAGTGTGGGGGTCGAGGCTTTTTAAACGCTAAGACTCTCCACAATCGTGAGATATGCAGTCTCAGGGAATATTTCCTAGCAGCCGACGTGGGGATGCATCGAGATGTGGTCGCGATGGACAAGGGCCTCACCCCGCTCTCCTTGGCTAAAGAGAACTGGCGCATACCTGTAGTATTTACTACTGATGACCGCAGGAAAGAATGGCAGAGCAAGGAGCTTCACGGGCGCTTTTACCGGGCTCTTCATGGGCCCGATGTAGATTTTCAAGCGTCCGTGTCCTGGCTACGATCTGGGGACCTCTTCGGAGAAACCGAAGGTTTTGTCTGTGCAATTATGGATGAAATTATGATGACGAATAACTACCGGAGATTTATTGTGAAGGACGGTACGGTTGACATATGTCGGGCATGCCACCGTCCAGGCGAATCAATCCGTCACATTATCTCCGGATGTTCTCGTCTAGCTAACGGAGAGTACTTGCATAGACACAACCTTGTAGCTAGGATTATCCATCAGCAACTTGCTCTAAAATACAATCTTGTGGAATCGGAAGTGCCCTACTATAGGTATGTGCCCGACCCAGTTCTCGTTAATGGCAGTATTACACTGTACTGGGATCAATCCATCATCACTGACAGGACTGTTATAGCTAATAGACCTGATATAGTGGTGATGGATCGATCAGAGCGGCGCGCAATGATTGTTGACATAACGGTCCCGCATGATGAGAACCTCGTGAAAGCCGAGAAAGATAAACAAATAAAGTATCTTGACTTGGCTCGCGAGGTTGTCGACCTGTGGGAAGTGGACTCAGCAATCATTGTGCCGATAGTAGTGTCAGCGCATGGCTTAATTGCCAAGAGCCTCGACCAACACCTGAGGAGGCTCTCGTTAGGCAGCTGGATCAAGGGCTTGATTCAGAAAGCGGTACTCCTGGACACGGCCCGTATCGTTAGGAGGTTCCTCTCTCTGGAGCCCTGACCGCCGGTAGCTTGGACCTTGTTCCCGATACCGGTGGGCTACAATTTTTTATATTTTTAAATGTTTTTTTATATATGTTTTATATCAATATTTAAAAATGTAAAAAAATTGTTGCATAATTGAATAAAGGGAATAATAATTAAATATGATATTTTCATTTATCACTTTCACTTCAATGACATATTCGTTGTAATGACAATTTAAGAGATAGAAGATGATAGATAAAGTCTCAAAACAGATACCTACTGTACTTTCAAATGAAAAAGAGAGAAAAATCAAAGGAATTCCGCAAAGCTGGACTCACTTCTATTAAATGACATTTGATCATACGTGAGCGGCTCGAAATGGCAGCAAGCGGTCACAAAGCGGAGTTGAACAACGGCAATACAATGTGGTTCGGTTCTTTATATCGTTGAGTGGTATAGTGGGCATTTCACGTGTCAAACACAAGCTGCTCCGTCGCGGCTTCGGGATGTGCCAAAACACTGCGCTTGACATCACCGAAACAATATAAATAGAATGGACTTAAGGGGTTTTGTAGGCTATTAAATCGAGCTTCGTTTTTGAAAGCACTGATTTGACTGATGTGTCGCTCGCTCCGATCGTACTTTAATATTTTTTATTAAATACGTCGCGAAATCAATCTAGGGCCAGTTTCCATGTATTTTATTAGAAGAGCTAACTGTAAGGTGTTTCTAGAACTTCTTAAATCTTCTTAGTCTTCTGCTGTATTTCTTCCTTTTTTCCTATTTGGGACACTGTGACCTTTGGACCTTCGAAACGTGAGACGCTTGGAGAAGATCCTCTGCTGCAGAGTGACATCTACCTACGCTGAAGTCATCTACCAAGACAGTATCTGAGACTGGAGCCGTTGGTTGCTGGCTAGCTCGCTAAGTCGGAACCATCATCGCTGGAGACGTTTCAGGCCAGTGTTTCCTACCATATCTTCTTACCTCTGCAATCGAGTCGTGTGATGGCCACGGAAGTTCAGGCAATAAATAATAAGTGTACTTGATCCTTGAGCTCTTGTTATTTATAGACCACTACCTACCTACCTGCTAGCATCCTCCTACAGGGCCTAAGTATCGCAGTGGCAGTGACCTAGCGAAAAGTTGAAACAAAATTATACGTCTAAGTCAAAGTCAAAACATTTATTGCGAACCAAGTGTACAATGTGGTGTTATGGTATGGTAGTACTTATGACTTAGCGGCCTTTTACAAGCATTGCAATTTCTTCTTCGTACGTATTTACTGTATAGAAAAAGAAAACTTAAGCAAAACTTAAAAACTAAAACACATACTTTTTATAGCCAGTGCTCTGCTGTATCTGACCGGTCTTCCCCTTCTTATTCTTTATAGGTGAGGCCAAGTAACACGGGGCACTGACTACTAAACAGATCTATGTAGAAATTAATTAAACTATCCACACTTCGACCTGCCTCTGGTCCATTAAAATAATGAAACTTAAACGATATTACTTTAAACAAAGTCGTAACAAATATATACTCTCCCATAATAAACACCTCAACCACCCAAAATCCTTCCGTTCAAATCAAAACTAGTTCCGCTAACCGTAATCCGATCTCCCGCTAATCAAGCTCAGACAGCACTTCCCCGAAGTACTCCTGCAGGCTGCAGAGCACCGACTACTCTGCAGAGTACACTGAGCAAAGGGCCCCAACTTGGGCGCCGCAGCTTAAGTGCAAAGTTATGATTGCTAAGCCGGCAGTGACCGTGTTACAGTTATTTAACTTCGTTATTAGCCGGCATTGATATACTGTTCCGCTTTGTGACCTAACTTGACGCTGGAAAATGTCGAGATTTAATGCTGGAAGATGCGAAGTCTGAGATTTATTTACATTTTTAAAAGTAATTTCTGTTAATGCGGTCTAGTTTTTATGAGACATTTGTATACTTTTGGAAAAACGTACTTTGTAACTGAAACTTAGTCGAGATGGTGTTGTAAGGTAAAACTGCACTGAAGGAAGAAGAAGCTAACTTTTGGCTCTTCCATGCGTTCAAGGCATCACTTACTTTTTATAATAAGTAGCATTCGTAATTTTAAAAACTATTTTCCTGGACTAAAAATAGAAGTTTATACACAAAATCTTTACGTAAATAAGTGTATCTAAGCCTACAACAATCAATCCGGGTACGCGGCTGTGCCCGCGAACATCTGAGCGCGGCTCCGGCAGCTGAGCGCCAAATTAATCCGTTCGCAGGTACAATGGCGGCGCGCATTGTTCGCCTACAATTGTTTTCCCCACATATTGCGTCCCGGCCTTAATAACGCTCGGTTTATGAAAAACTCTCCTTTTTTAATGTTTGCGGCGGCGGCTTCCTGGCGTGCCACAGCGCAGGGCACGCTGTCAAGATATAACGTTATTTCTTGTCTGGATAGTTTGAATTTTGTTCAGGTTTTCGAATTTTGCATGGACACATAATGGAATTTGCTTTGAGACGTTAAACATTGTATTTGATTTTTTAAGATTATGCTTCATCAAAATCCTTGAAGGGTACAACTACATTTCAGTAGTTATGTATCAGTCTCATGTAAGACTATTGCTAGAGACAATCAGGAATCACAAACCTCTTCTCCGTTACGGTACCGTAAAATGATCACTTGGTACACGTACTTAAACTTCACAAAACTAATATTCACTGATAAACTAAACAAACCTCTTTAATTTATCTCAGTTCAAAATATTACAAATGTAAAACAGTACATTTAGCTTCAATAAAATCGAGCAGTTGGTAAATACAAGAGCGAATTAATGTTAGCTATCTGAAATCCAAGTCGTTTCCTTAATGACTGGAGAATTGCCACTAAGCGGTGCCACTAAGTGCTACCTAAGTCTGCCACTAACGGAAAGTGTACATCAGAGATAACCGAGTGTCAAACATTTGTGTTTGTGGTGTCGGTAGACCAGGATACCTACAGTCTGTAGTAGTACGCGCTGAGAGAGATGGCTTATTGTATGAGTGCCAACGCTTTCTAATAGCTTTTGTTCGTTTCAGAAAAACTCAGCAACCAGAGGGCACGGTAACATTGTATCAGCGGCAATGATGATCGTATTGGCAAAACTTTATTCCATTGACATACAAAGACTAATTTGAATTAAACTTTCAACAGGGTGAAATAAACCTTTTGGTTGAACTTCCAATGGAATAGAATTCTGACGTTTTTAAACAATACATTTTATCACCTTTTTGAAAGTTTTTGTAGAACAAAAACGAGACATTTTGAAAACGATTGCCTCGTGTTCTCTACATGTAGCTGTTGATAAAATCAACAAAACTGTATAACGTTACACAGGAGTTAGATCAAACTAACATTCTTGTCATCTTAAAAATAGTAGTACTAGGAAAACGGAGCCTTTTATCCCTTAAAAGGTTTACTTGTGAAAACAGTATGTTCAAAGGTCACTTGATATACATAACTATAGACTATAAGTAAACTGTCAAGTACTCAATCAAACAAAGTCACTCTGTTCTGCAACCCTAGCCATGTGTAGCTTCGAAATATATGTATAAAACTTTAATAAAACTTTTAGTCATTTTAGCTACCAGTTACTAGTTGTTGTAGTAGAACCTAAGTCCAATGCATTTAAACTGTTTTCGTCTCAATTAATCAAGCAAACTTAACTGTTCAATGTGAAGTATTTCGCGCGTCGCCGTGGGGGTAGGCGGCGGGGGTCGCGGGGGTCATTACTTTCATTGTAAGGCGGCAAGTTAATTAAAAGTTTCTAGTTTGTTAACTGAAACTTCTTCTTCCTACCGTTATTGTTGCGTTAATTCTAGTGGCGAAATAAAAAAATATATGACACTTGCAGGGCAGGCAGGCAGGCAGGTTTACAGGACCGAGTAAACTTTGCAGAAAGAAATTAATTGCTACATTTTTGCTTATATTCTTTTCTAACCCGTTATAAAAACAGTCACATGGGTCTGTCTTTAGGTTAAGCCACGCTTGCCTAGATTCATTCTTGGATGGGTGGTGACTTACCCACATTATTAAGAGTTTGCTCTGTGCCTCGGAAAACAATTAAGCCGTTGGTGCCGGCTGTTCTGTGTAGATTTTTGACAGTTGTTACAGGTAGTCAGTGGCCCGCAAGTCTGAAAACCAGTAACCAACGGGTGTCGTATTAACCAGTAATAACTGGGTTGTTAAGAGCCCTCTTACAGTCTACTAGCGCCGCCAATCGAAAAAATGTCATAACTCGTAAATATAATCAAAAATACAAAATGTGGTCTATTATTACTGTAAAAAAGGCAATAACGTAATTTTATAACACATTGTCAACACTTGAAATATAGCTGTTTATCTAAATCGTGCATTTGTAACAAAAACGGCCGTTTATGTTTTGAATGCACGATTTAGCTAAACAGCTATATTTCAAGTGTTGACAATGTGTTATAAAATTACGTTATTGCCTTTTTTACAGTAATAATAGACCACATTTTGTATTTTTGATTATATTTACGAGTTATGACATTTTTTCGATTGGCGGCGCTAGTGGACTGTAAGAGGCCTCTTAAGGACAAATTAGGCAGTCGCTCCATGACTTGTATACAGAAAATGTAAAACAAATGTGACTGATAAGTAGGGACAAAACTAAGCCAGTTCACGAGTGTTTCAAACTCAACAAGCTGCAAAGCGGATTCAAATTCAAAGCTTTTTAGTTTTCTTTTTATTCCGTTTCATTGGAATCGCTCCCTCGTTGTCGGCAACACAAAAATACATAGCGACATTAGCTGCTTAGTGCTTCGATGTCCGGATGGAGTCGAGGTAACTGTGTTGTTCACTCGGGATAGATAATCATATTATTTACAAAATACAGCTATTGTTCCATTTCTTAAAGTGACGTTGACATAATTCCTATTAGATTATTTAGTAGTAAACACTTTTCGGTTCGGTTTCGGCTGAAATAATAATGATGAGATGAATATTCCAGGATAATAAAACAAAAGGATGATATGAATATTTATTTTAGCATAGTTTAAATAAACCTCTGTTTTCTTATCTTATACCTACATTAAATGATCGATATAATATTCATTTTTAAGAACTATAATCTCAGCCATTTTATCATTCATCGTCGATATTTTACCTTTGTCAGTTAATAATTTGGTTCGATAAATTATATAAAAAGTACTCCGAAGAGCTGCTTTACTCTTAAGACAGAACACATTCCATATTATACATACGAGTGGAGTATGTACATAATACATAGCCTCACATCAGTCGGAGATCATCACACTGAACGGGAGCCTCTCCAGGGACAAATATAACAACCAGTCATAGAGAAAAACGAGCGAAATGGACAAAACATTCAGCTTGCCAGACAGACTGATGTTCGCAATCTCGTAATTAATATGATGAGCAGGACAGTAAGGGCACGTTCAGTTCGTTTAGTTTCAGTTTACTGTATAACAGTTGACCAGGCCTTACGACTTGCCGCCTCCCTGCCTCGTCCTGCCCGTTTCACTTTGTCACATCTACATGTCGCCTTGTAATAAAGTATTATTTTTAGGTCCACTGAAAGGAAATTCCAAATCAGGTAAGACAATTGCCCCCGGACATCGAAAAGATCAATAATACACAAAATGTTTGTTATTCATCCAAACTTATTTTATCACTTTCAAAATAAGCTCCTTCAGAAACGATACACTTACACCAACGAATAATACAATCATTAAAACATTTTTAAACGCTGTTTCCAGAATTGAGTCTAGTTCTTGCCGCGAATTCTTTTTTTTTTCGGTTTCTGTTCAGTTGGAAGGCACCACTCCGAAGCTTGTTGGCTAGTTCGCACGTCAAAACCGTAAACCCACGCCTCGTCACCAGTAATAATGCATTTCATGAATGTTGGGTCGGAATTGACTCGTTCTAGCATGTCCTCAGCGACTCTCAGGTCTTTTGGGACTAGTCGAGCGGTAACACTGCTCGGTGTTACCGCTCGGCTAGTCTATGTTTTATACCCAAACGATTAGTTAAAATGGTACGGATCAACTCGTGAGATACAGAAAGTTCGGCGGCTATCTCTTTTAAAGTTGAATGAGGATTTTCAGTCAATATTTCCTTCACTTTTGCGATGTTAACTTCAGTTGCAGACGATGATGGCCTGCCAGAGCGAAGCAAATCTTCCATCACATTTCGACCGCTTTGTACCACTCATAAGCACGTGTTTTTTCATGAAGTCGATTTACCGTAAGCCTTCTGTAACATTTTTTTTACTCCGAACATCCATTGGCGATGCAAAATTTAAAACAAACGCTTTGTTCAATGTTTTTATCCATAATTAAATTCGCCATACCCAATACATATGATATAACTAAAAACAACACTGTATTCAATATAAATAACAGACGCAACTCAAACTCCGCGCCAAAATGGAAAACAGTTGTGCCAATCTCATCATCAGCCTATAATGTTCCCACTGCTGGGACACGGCCTCCTCTCAATGAGAGGGAATGGGCTATAATCTACCACGCGGGCCCAGTGCGGATTGGTAGATGTCACACGGTTTCCTCACGATGTTTTCCTTCACCGTTTTGAGAGCAGCGGTGATGAAATAAATTACACAAAGTAATGCGCCTGTCTGGGTTCGAACCCACGACTTACTGTTCGTAAGTCGGGGCCGCCACCACCGGGCCACCGCTGCTCTCGTGTCAATCTAACAACAACAAAAAAAACTAAAAAAATCCGGAACCATTATCAAATCATCCATTCCCAATACTTGTTTGACTGAATGTATATTTGAGTCTTTTATATCTCATCTTCAACAAAGTTACACAGTGTCAAAACGACTCCCTGGTTTGTGGTAGTTTCAGGAAAGGGATTAAATACGACGTAGTTCATTTGTGAACACAAGGATTCATATTGTTATGAATCCTTCATTCTGGGAAGAGACGAACCGATGCGTGGCTCTTTGTTTATTTTCGAGAAAATTTGCACGAATGTGGTACATACTATACAAGGGATACGATGAAACGATATTAACTTAACGTCACTACTAATATTTAAGAACAGTTTTCATTATTACTAAGCTAATGAATGGCTTAACAGAAGTGTGCTGTTGGGTTTCAACTCCTCCTCATTGACCTGAGCAATCAACAGCGTGCTATTATTTAAGCATTCATTTAAGTGTTGCCCGTTTGTTAATGAAGACAGGCAATTATGTCTAATGTATGAGCTTGCCAATTAAGTACAATACTTAATTACTCAGTAATCATTACAATTGATGAAACACACAAATGTTCATATAATCGCACACAGAGCATCAATAGTCAAGCAACTAGTATTAACAGGAGCCTCATTTGAACGGAATCAAGTTGCTGTGAAACTGTTCAACTGTTGTTCAGTGACATGCGTTTGATCAATTAGTGGCTTATATCGAGGACATTAGTAATGTGAAGTGCAAATCCATTGACGAATTGCTGGAGAAGGTAGCGAATGGAGTAATGGATATTCAGAGTCACTGAATATTTGCAGGACAAAGTTTTATAATGTGTATAAATTTGCATGCCGTATGGTAGGATATGGCTAATGAAAACTGTTCACGCCAAAAGATCGTTTTTATAGACAGTATATAATTTACCTACCTAGATGTTAGTTGTCTAAAGTTTTGTAGTATGAAGCTAGTTGCAAAATAAACTCATAAAGAAAGGACGTCTTTTAATCACATCTATTCATCGTCAAGCAAATTTAAACCTTAACACCTAGTGAACATGGTCCAAACGAACCGGATTGATAAATAAAAAGTAAATTGAATAGAAACGCTCGGGCCACCCACCTCGCACCTGGCCGGCGCCAGCGCATACAATAGGTGACGTAGGCCGGTCGAGAGATAAGGAAGTTGTTTACGTATCGAAGACAACCGTGTGGCTCATTAGAAGAAATTAACTTTATAACGTGTTATTTACGAACTTAATAAAGTGTTGTGTACGCAAATAAACATTGAAAATGACTGCTGTGACATCGGAACAAAGTGGATTGCTGGCTGCTTTGGAAGATACGGCTAATGTTTTGCAAAAAGCGCAAACTAACTTCAAGAAATGTGCTAAAGCCAAGTTAACTACGGGTTATGCAAAGGCGCGTTTAGAATGTATTGAGGAATACTGGCAGAATTTTACGAAGAATCATCGAGAGTTAACTAAATGCACACCACGCGACCAACGCGGAGTATTACCTTACTTTCTCAATGAAGAATTTTATAAATATGAAGAATTATATGTATCTTTAAAAGCTGAATTGTTAGATCTATTGAACAAATCACTACCGAGTCAACCGCTCAATAATAATGAAGATCAGTTAAATGAATCTGGTGTTGCAGCAAGCTTATCGAGTGTGAAGTTACCACGTATACAGTTACCATCTTTCTCTGGCAAGTATGAAGAATTCCCTACATATGAAGACTTGTTTACCACTCTCGTACACAATAATAATGCGTTATCAAATGTTCAAAAACTACATTACCTGAAGACAAGTGTTACGGGTGAGGCGGAAGCATTGTTACGGCAAATACAAATTACAGAAAGTAATTATACACAGGCTTGGGAATTAATAAAATCTCGTTACGGCAATAAACGAGTATTAAGAACCTCGCTTTTCAAACGGCTTTTTTACCAGAAACGGGTAGCCAACCAAGCTGCTCCCATGATCAAACTTTTGGTAGATACAACCACAGAGTGCCTTCATGGTTTGAAAAATATCGGAATAGCTATTGATGAGTGGGATCCATTCCTGGAGTTTCTTGTCATGCAGAAATTAGACAATGTTACTCACAAAGAATGGGAAGAATTCGCATACAAGGACAATACCGATGACGTACCTAAATGGGTCACATTGAAAGGTTTTTTAGAAAGCAAATTTCGCACGCTGGAATTAGTTACACCTGAAACAATGAAGGAGAGAGGGGGAAATAAGCCCAAGTCATTTCATGCCGCCACTAGTGAAGAAGATAAACCTGAACGTGAGAAAGCTTGCGCCTACTGCAAGGGTGATCATTTTATTCACAACTGCAAGGAGTTTGTCAAGTTATCGGTCGCAGAGAGACACAATGCTGCACTAAAGAACAAGTTATGCTTCAACTGCCTCATACCTAACCACGCCGTTTTTCGATGCAAACACAAGACGTCCTGTAGAATCTGTAAGAAGAAGCATCACTCCCTCCTACACCAAGACAGGTCAAAACCAACTGAAGAGAAGAACACTTCGTCTGGGACATGCGTTGCCTCTCAGACTGAAGACGCTACTGAAACAAAGATTGCAGCCCACTATTCTAGAAAACAGCACCCTGGTCAACAAGTTTTGTTAGCCACAGCACTGGTAGATGTTATTTCAAGTTCCGGAGAGTCACATGTCTGCCGTGCACTCATTGACCAGGGCTCTGAAGCCTCTTTTGTCACAGCTAGAACAGTGGAGTTATTAGGGTTGAAGAAAACTGAAGTCAGTAGTATAGTCAGTGGTATTGGCGAAGAAAAACAATCCATTAAGCATAAGGTATTTTTCCACCTACTATCAAGCTCAAGGGAACCTTTTGAAGTTAAGGCCTACGTTATGAAATCGATTTCCTCTAGATTGCCCTCTAAGTTCATGAAGATAAACAAGGCCGAATTACAACCCTTGACATTAGCTGATCCAAATTTTGGCATACCGGGAAAAATTGACATTCTTCTTGGGGCAGACGTTTTCGGAAGAATAATAGAAGAAGGGCTAATAAGACTACAAAATGGTCTAGTAGCACAACAAACATGCTTAGGATGGATTTTGTCGGGTGAAACTAACAAAAGTACAGATCAAGAAGTAATAACTACTCTATTTATCAAAGAAGAGGAAGACACATTAAAAAGGTTTTGGGAGATAGAAACAGATTCTTATACAAAAAGGAAGATTTTAACAAAGGAAGAAGAAGAGTGTGAATCTATTTACAAAAATACAACCGTGAGAGATAAAGAAGGGAATTATGTCGTACAATTACCATTAAAGCAGACTGTTGAAAAAACTATACAAAAGATAGGAGATACAAAACACGCAGCGATTCAGAGATTCCAACAATTAGAAAGGAAATTCCAAAGAAACAACGAGTTTAAGAAAAAATACAAAATGGTAATTGATGAGTATTTAGAGATGGGACATTTACAAAAATGTGAAGACCAAGATGACAGACATATGCAATACCTTCCTCATCACGCTGTAGTCCGAGAGGACAAAGACACGACGAAGTTACGTGTTGTCTTTGACGCTTCGGCTAGAGGCACCAATGGACATTCTCTCAACGATTGCATGATGATTGGGCCTGTATTACAGCCTGATTTGCGCAGCCTTATAATCAATTGGAGGAGACACAAAATATGTGTAATAGCCGATATTATCAAAATGTATCGGATGGTGAAAATGGCTGAACAACACACACCACTACAATGTATTGTGTGGCGAGATGACGCAGACAAGAACTTAAGTACTTATAAACTGAAGACAGTCACATTCGGCACAGCTGCCGCACCATATCTTGCTGTCCGAACACTTCAGCAGTTAGCTGATGACGAAGGCCATGACTGTCCAGAGGCTGCCGCTGCAATAAAACAATGTTTTTACATGGACGACTTAATGGCCGGCCATGACAATGTAAAAGAAGCTAATACTATGTGTATAAATGTAAGAGAAATACTCAAAAGGGGTGGATTTAAAATGCAGAAATGGTCAAGTAATTCAGAAGAAGTATTAAAATGTTTACAAGCAGGAAAAGAAAATACTACAGATCAGTTGGAAATAAAATTAGATAAGATTATAAAAATTTTGGGACTAAAGTGGGATAGAAAAGATGATAAATTCAAGGTGACAGTTAACTTACCTGGACTGAAGTATCCCATAACGAAGAGATCCATTCTCTCGGACGTGTCTCGATTGTTTGACCCGTTTGGATGGTTGTCGCCTGTAGTTATCATAGCTAAGATAATGATCCAGAAGTTATGGCTCCGTCGGTTAGATTGGGATGATGAAGCTCCTTTTGACCTAGTGGAAGAGTGGACAAAATATAGAAAAGAATTAACTTACCTGCAATCCATTAGGGTCCCACGTTGGTTTCAAATTACGCCACGAAGTAAGGTAATCCAGCTCCACGGCTTTGCAGATGCTTCGATGGCATCATACGCTGCAGTTATTTACCTAAGAGTTGTCAATGAAGACGATGTGGTGCACGTCGTAATGGTAGCATCGCGTACGAAGGTAGCACCTGTAAAACAACTGAGTATCCCCAGACTGGAACTGTGCGCTGCCACGTTACTGGCTGAATTAGTGAAAGATATTACTGCTGCACTCGATATACAAATGAATAATGTCTATGCTTACACCGATTCCATGGTTGTATTGGCATGGTTACAATCTACACCGAATCGATGGCGCACATTTGTAGCAAATAGAACAGCTGATATTCTCAGAGTCCTAGAAAGCAATAAATGGAGTCACGTACAGTCGGGTGAAAATCCTGCGGACATAGCTACAAGGGGTGTGAAGGCAAGCGAGTTAGCAGATCTCGAGCTGTGGTGGACGGGACCTAATTGGCTTAAGTTTAAAGAAATTAAAAAGGCAAGAGAAGAGGTTCCTGAAACTGATCTAGAAATTAAAGATTCAAGTTACAATACTTTTGTCAGTACCTGCGAAGAAAAACCTATTTGGGAAAGATTTTCTAGCATTTCAAAACTAAAGAGAGTGTTAGCCTACTGTAAGCGATTTATAAGTATTAAAAATATTACAAAACAAGAAGATTATTTAACAGTTAATGAAATGGAAGATATTTTAGAAAGGGCAATTAAATATTATCAAAATCTAGTATACGAAAGGGAAATAGAACACATTAAGAAAAAGGGAAAGGTTAACACTAAAAGTTCTCTAATTACATTGGTTCCATATTTAGATGATAAAGATATACTAAGAGTCGGAGGCCGATTACAAAACGCAATACTGCCGGAAGAATCAAAACACCCAATAATAATACCTAAAGATGTTCACATTACAAGACTTATAATTCAAGAAGCACACATTAAGACTTTGCACGGTGGCATCCAAATGATGATAACTTACATTCGAAGTAAATATTGGATTATTGGGTTAAAGGCAGCTGTAAGAAAATGTATACGTACCTGTAAGGTCTGCATCGTTGACAAGGCAAAGACGCATAATCAAATGATGGGACAGCTCCCTCCTGAAAGAGTGAACGCCAACAGAGCTTTTCTTAACAGCGGAGTCGATTATGCTGGGCCTGTGCAAGTAAGAACATCTAAGGGACGAGGTCATCATGCAACGAAGGGCTATGTTTGCTTGTTCGTGTGCATGTCAACAAAGGCTCTGCACTTAGAGGCAGTTACAGACCTTACTGCCCAGGCATTTATCGCCGCTTTCCGACGATTTGTTGCACGAAGAGGTCCATGTGCTCATTTATGGAGCGACAACGGCACCAACTTTGTCGGGGCCGCAAAGGAGCTGAAAGCACTATTTGCAAGGGGCAAGGCCAGTGTAACAAGGGAGATTGCTGAACTGTTAGCCAATGATGGTACGGTATGGCACTTTATTCCGCCGCGAATGCCAAATTATGGAGGCTTATGGGAAGCTGGCGTACAATCAGCCAAACGGCACTTGACTAGAGTAACTCAAGGAACTAAACTGACATATGAAGAGATGGCTACATTATTGGCTCAAGTGGAAGCAAGCCTTAATTCACGCCCATTATGTCAGCTTGATGATACTACCGACACTCTTACACCTCTGACACCTGGTCATTTTTTGGTGGGGGAACCCCTGATCAGTATTCCAGATATCAATTTTAAGGAGAGAAACATAAGTATACTCACGAGATGGCAATTAATACAAAGAATGACCCAAGATTTTTGGAAGCGATGGCAATCTGAATATCTTAACACCATGCAGCAAAGGTATAAATGGCATTCCAAGATTCCATCACCCTGTGTTGGTGACATTGTCATAATTAAAGAGGATGACTTACCACCTAATAAATGGCTATTAGGTCGAGTGAAAGTAGTCCATCCTGGGACTGACAATTTGGTTCGAGTGGTCACCGTACAATGTAAGGGAGATCATGAATTGAAGAGACCTCTATCCAAGTTAATATTTTTGCCACAGGAATATGACACGATGAGCAACTAATTAGAAGTTGTGATGTTGATGTAATAAATTGTGAAGTAGTAATTTTTGTACATTTTAAGTTTAGTTTTGTATACAGTCCAATTGCTCTGATTTTGAATGTTATAATGTTAAAACAATTTGTTTTGGTGGGCGGAATGTTCACGCCAAAAGATCGTTTTTATAGACAGTATATAATTTACCTACCTAGATGTTAGTTGTCTAAAGTTTTGTAGTATGAAGCTAGTTGCAAAATAAACTCATAAAGAAAGGACGTCTTTTAATCACATCTATTCATCGTCAAGCAAATTTAAACCTTAACACCTAGTGAACAAAAACTATTGTTTATTTAAGACCTTTTATTTTGTACCCATATTCGCAAATGAATAAATGATTATGATTATGATTATGATTAAGAGGCATTGATGTTGAGTTAATATATTCTGTTCTATTGGATATTGAAGGGGATTTGTAGATAATCCTGTAAACTAACAAACTGTCTTATAACTCATTATTTAGTTTTTCTATCAGGCAATCACAATCCACATTTAGGAAGTATTCGTCACAACTAAATTATTCCTCGAAGCGGAACCATTAGTCAAAAAACTCCACAAAATAATTCTCTTTTATTTTGATATTGTTACGAGCTGGGTATGAGATAAATTAATTACTACCGATTAAACAACACAATAACTTTATTAATCACAAAACAATTAAAACTCAATCACAAATATACTACGGTTCACTATTCGCTTAGATATCGCAGATATAGTTCACTTCGTTGCGTAGCCAAAACAAGACTGACGGTCGCGGGCCTGAGCGGTGTATTTATACTCGCCAACAGACACACCAGAATAACCACGAATATTCTAGAGGGTCATAAAAACACTAACAAAAGAATAATAGGTAGATGATAAAAGTAGTAGGTATAAGCTACTTGTACAAAACAAACAAATATGAAACGTATGCCCTGGGCGTACGGTCGAAATTCTAATGTCTTATTATAAATAGGTCGCGAATTTGTACCTACCTAACTTTAAAAGTTATAATAACGGAATGCACTCGAAATTCCAACGTACACACACTGTAATCACGTGCTTTCTCGAATGTTCTGTAGGTCCGATGTAACAATATTAATTTATTTGGTGCGCCTATTGTTTTTATTTCAAAATATGATATTTTGTAAAATCAACAAAAAAAATCTTTATTTTTAAATCAATTACAAATTCAAAAGTAAAGTAACCCAAACTACAAATTTTAATATCATCACACACGGCGACTAACCGGAACTATTAGAATTTGTCGAAGTAAGTTGTCGAGTTAGAGCATGGAACTGTTGCGGCAAGCCAGTTGCCACTGCTACATAAGCCGGTTAGTTTAATCGATGTTACTTATAGGAACATATGTTAAATACTGATTGGAAGTGGTTTAGTTAAATCGACCAAATTATTTCGTCTTATGCATACATAATAATATATATTTCATCACTACCTATCCTTGAAGGG
Source organism: Xestia c-nigrum (assembly GCA_916618015.1). Classification (NCBI taxonomy): domain Eukaryota; kingdom Metazoa; phylum Arthropoda; class Insecta; order Lepidoptera; family Noctuidae; genus Xestia; species Xestia c-nigrum. Next base: position 671,979 of record OU745245.1, on the reverse strand, counting down.
TGACATGAGAGGACACAGAGATGTACTAATAGGACGCCCACATTGCGTCTGCACTGGTTAAGAATGTGTTAAGACTTTTAATCGAACCATCAATTAAATAATTATGCTTAGCCTGGCTTAACCCAGAGATAGAAATAATCAACGTTTGGAATATACATAAATAGCAGTGCCTTGTCCTTAGTGCATATTATAAGTTATGTACCAAACGACAAATACTTAAAGTTTATTTAACATTAAACCCATTTCCATACGCCGTGTGATTTTAGTTGTACATTAGTTTGTAGTTTTGTTTAACTTTTTAGAATTAACCCGCCATTTGGAGTGCTCCCCGCCCATGTCGCCGAGGGAGCAAGCACGAAGTGAACTACTCAAAATAAATGTGCCCGAACATACATTTATTTATAATTTTCAAGTAATGTTAAGTAAAGTTTTAATTAGTTTAAAAATCATAGAACTTTAATTATTACTTTTGCTTGAACCTTAGTTCACATTAAATAATAATATAGTTAACCTTCTTCTTCTTCTTCGTCTAGTACGACAAAATCCAAATCAAAGCATTTATTTCAAGTAGGCCAGTTACTGGCACTTTTGAAATGTCGAAACAAAAATGAACATTAAATGTAGCCATAGTCCAAGTCATAAGACATTAAAACTGTGAAAGTACTATAGTTGCCCATTCCCTAGCGTAGATCTTTATGGAGTAGAACAGAATATGTTGAGATGATATATTATGTGAGACCACTGTAGCAAGATGGGCACGTTATGTGTCCATAACAAAACAAAAACAAAATAATTCTTTCAAATAAACCATGGCGACTAAGAGATGACCACAATTGACAGCGCCCGTTCACGAACATGACGCTTCACACCAGCACCAGCACCATTCAGCTCAACCATTTGAAGAGAACTAAATAGTCCGACACACGCGCCATGCGCCACCATCAGCGAGACATTTGAGAGAGCATGACATACTCTCAACCGCCAGGGCACATTCAAGTCAAGAAAATACGTAGGTTTCTATTGAATGATAGCTTTCCAGTACTTACATAATACTCACCCAATAACGGCTATGCGATTATATAATACTAAGGAGATTGAATCTTTACAATGCAAAGATAGTTGTACACTCTTCTCCAGCTCATTTCGTGCCATCAATTTATGCGCCCCTGTCCTTGTGGAGCAGAACCAGCATTGAGCCAAGCATTTTTATCAGCGATATAATCGCTCAACTTTTAATATGCTTGCTGACAAAGTGTGCGTTTAATGCATGTTTTTTTCGTCTCATTCAGTTCAAGAATACTTTTTGAAATATCATTATAGCATCTCAAACAGTACTCCATGAAATATGAGTCTACTTTAGCGAGTCTAAAGCCTGGCTGAACTAATTAGTCCCTATTTCTTGTACTGTAATGATGTCTGTCACCTCTTTTACCAAAAAGATGCATTTTTTTTCTGACGTACATTATGTTTTTGTAGACGTATTGACAATGTACCGTCATAATGCCAATATCCTTAAATAGTTCCCTTAGAGAATCGCGCCTACAAAGATTGTATATGGCTCTGATGGCTCTTTGTTGCAGAATGAATGTAGACTCAATATCTGCAGCCTGTCCCCATAGCAAAATACCGTAAGACATTATACTATGGAAGTAACTAGGCTAAAAAGGAAAGTTTTTGTCCAGCACCGGGTCAGGTAAACCTAACTTACAAAAAAAAATGATCTTATCCTCTCGCATCACTCTGATCGTATTTCTTACACGCAGACGGAAAATGTAAATAAAGCAAAAGGTACTTGAACAAACTAGCATGGATGGTGGTATTTGAATAATAAGAAAACTTCTGAGTTTACTGTTTTATTTTTCAGGAATAAATTTAGAGTAACACAAACATTAGAGCCCCAAACTACGGAGGATCCAGAGTACACCCACGCCGCAGCCAGCCAGTCGTGATGAACGCAGTTGCCCAAAAAATTGGCAAATATGAAAGAACCCGCCCGGAGCCCGCGCCAGGCGCCAGGGGGCAGGGGTGTCACACACACAACTCAATTTGCAATGTTTACACTTCGTATTTGTTTGTGTCTACTATATTTATTGAGAATACATGTGCAGAATATTGTTGCTACTGAAGATGCGCGATCTATTTGATACGTGTATACAATGCCTCAAAATAAAAAAAAAAGCAGCCAAGTGCGAGTCGGACTCCATAAAGGGTTCCGTTAGAGCAAGTAAATATTGAATGATAGGGAAGTTTCGGTGTACGATTTATGACGTATTAAAAAAACTATTTACCAGATCTCGTACAAACCAATCTCCTTTGAGAGTTTCCATGGCAATGTACATCATATATTTTTAGTTTTATCAATCTCTAATTTAAAAAAAGGTGGCGAGACAATTTGGACGCGCATCACGAGGGTTGGTCCGAGGCGGTACAGGAAATGAGCACATAGAAGGAATTGGGGGAGGCCTTTGCCCAGCAGTGGGACAGTACAGACTAAATAAAAATAAAAATAAAAAACTATTATTTTAGAAGTTACAGGGGGGGATACATTTTACCACTTTGGAAGTGTCTTTCGCCCAAACTATTCAGTTTAGAAAAAAATATTTTAGAGACCTCAATATCATTTTTGAAGACCTCTCGATACACACGTATGGGTATGATGAAAAAAAAAATGAGTTTTAGTTCTAAGTATGGGAAACCCCCAAAATTTAATGTTTTTTCTTCTATTTTTGTGTTCTCTTAATGCGTTTCACAGAATACTAAGACTTACCAAGTTTTAACGGCATAGTTTTTAGTTTCGGAAAAAAGTCGCTGTGACATACGGACGGACAGACAGACAGATAGATAGACAGACAGACATGATGAATCCATAATGGTTCCGTTTTTGCCATTTGTCTACGGATCCCTAAAAACATAGATTTAAGACAATGTCTAATATCTCTTTAAAGGTGAAAGACAAACCTATCCTGTTTAATTATTATTTGTATTGCTTAGAAATTGAAACCATCAAAGGAAAGGCCCAATGTGTAACAGTTTCTTTTTGTAAACATACAATGGATCATCCTGAGGAGATGCCATAAACACATTGCGCTCGGCTGTGGATTGATGACGCCAGATGGATGTCGGTAGGCACGTTTATATGATAGTTGGTGCTTACGACCCCCAAGAGCGGTGCTCGGACGGACAAGTTTAGTCTACACCCATGGGACAAGAGTAAATGTCTGTACATTTACTACTACCACAGCTACTACTAAGGTTTTGTTGAATTATTTCATTAATTGCCTCTTTTTCTAAAAGATCTTTGACCAGCTCACTTAGTTTCAAGACAAAGAAGAATGTTTCTCATAAAGTTTCGCTATCCTATCTTATTGCCGATGAATTTGCAAACAAGCATCAATTTAAACTTTAGCGGAACTTTTTGCACAGAACTGACAATTTAAATTAAGCTATGAAACCTACTGTCAAACTGGGTTGCACAAAACTTTATAAGGTGAAGCGCACAATTTACGATTTTACAAATGTGGGTCCAGTTCGTTTTACATAGTCGGGCTAACGGTATAATATTCCCGTTTAGGTTATAGCCAGCCAGCATTATTACTGCAACATTGTTAGATTTATCGCTAGAGGCAACATTGAAGTTAATTGGAGGTCGATTAGGTTGAAAATTATGTAGGACTTTGGATTGATACATGGAGCTTTATTTATGAAGTACTAATCTTGGTGGTTATCCGGAGGAACACAGCATTCTTAATATTAAGACAAAATCTGATTACTAAACGTAAGAAATTAAAACAATTAAAACCTAAGAGACGTAGAAATATGAACCATCAAATCGCCTGAAGCACTTGCTATAGAGTACTCTTGAACGTACTACTCTGGGCAATCGACTCTCATTGATATGAATCCACTTACTGTTCGAGAGCTCCTATATTTGCCTGAGCTAGGAGAGATAATTCCGGGATCAGACTTGAAACACAAAGTGTAACGAGGTTATGAGAGAGCTTTTAGAGCTTAACGACATCAACAGAAGACCGAAAATAAAGATCAGTCCATTTTCCCTAACTATTAGCGTGACATGGCGACAAAACTTACAAACACATTAGAAGCCTGTTCCTCTAACCCTCCATAATTACCAGCTCCGGGGTGAACCTGCATTTAACACGTAACTAACAATCACCCCTCTTCCCCTTTTCAACCCCCCATAGGGGTGAGACCGGCGACCACTTCATGGATCATTACGCCTATTACAACTTTGAGGGGTGAATGCATGCTGGACAACTTTTTGGGTTGTAAGTCAGAGCGAGACAAAAATATTGAATTTGTGTGGAAAAGTTTTATTGACATGAAAGTAAATTATTGCTCTGATTTGGTTTCAATAACTGGCTCAATTATTTAGTCAATTACTTACGTGTTATGGTAACCGCAGTTCAAACCTAAAAGATCCAACATGGAAAGAGTAATTTTTCAGTTCGATAAACAAATCACAAAAACTGCAAAACATTTCTTTAACCGCCATCGAAAGCCCTGCCTCTATTCATTTATTCATCGTTTCGTTCAGTATTTTAATTCAACACATAAATCGTATATTTTAACCTATAAAAAGTGGGTATTAACATGCAATTATGAATTATTCATCGTTCCAAACATTCCCGCGCTACCGAAATGGAAACTACAAAGAAACTATGATCAAAGTGGCACATTTCACGAGTCGGGGAACACGAGTACGCATCCCTAGTGAGGGGGTGAAGTGAGGGTTGGGGGTGAATAGTCACGTACTCTAGTTTTACTCAGTTACTTTTAATTCATCCACTGCGCTGATCTGTTTGGTAAAGTTTGTGGGGACTTGTGATAGTGTGGGCACTTATATAATAGTAGTTTAATAACCAGCGTGAGTTAACGTATGTAATTCTTACAATTACTTCACAACATTCTTATAAAATGCGCATTGAGATGTAGGTATTATAGTCAGTCAGTGATTCAGTTGCACTGACTTAATCGTTTTTTTTAATTGCTTTATTGAATTTTTAACAAAAACGATATTTTGAAAATCATAAATACATAGTTACTGTACTTGTGTTGTGTGCAGTTGCCATATTGAACTTTAAAAGAAAATTAAATTTATTAATTATTTCTAAAAAAAATTTTGTCACTAGAATAACGACACTGTAATTCTAATGAAACTCCATCATCGATATTACTTAGGTGTGTAATTCTTCTGTCGCGCTAGGAATTAATAAATGAACGAAAAAAGACATGAAAAGAAGGCGTTAAAAATTTAATCAAGCCGTTGTTCATCCTGTCATAAAACTTTAACTATCGGCCAGACTACGTGTTGAAGGATCAATGCTCATAAACTGAGCACATTACCGGCACACTTTTCACCCCCTGGGGATCAGGCGGGGGTGTAATGTGATGCTAGCGGACCATCTATGATAGTGTCAGGTAAGACCTAACGCTATTATACCTACCTTAGCCCTATTAAAATTAACTGTCAAAGAAAATAGGGTTTCCTACGTACGTCATGTTATATTTTAATAGATTAAAGAGTAAATTATATAAAATACACTGTTTGAATTACGTTCTTAAGGTCGTGTTTATTAATTATTTTACTGGACTCAATTGCACATAAAACAATGAAACAGTTTTATAACTGAAAGCAATATAACACCGCTTAAGAGAAATAGCGACAATAAGTATCTTCTATTATTACTGTTCAAGAATTCCGAAACTATTGATAAACAAGCGCAAGTATTGGAAATACTTGTGAACTAAATATTTCATTTATCTAAAGTGTAAGTCGCCGCGCCAAAGTTCAACCGCGAGGTATTTATTACCCGTTCAATTGCTCTCTGGGGGTCGAAAGAAAAATGTCTGACTAACGCACTACTATAAAACTGATCAATTTGTTTCTGATAACCAAATGAAGTGTTAATAATACCCGATGAGGGAACTGTTTAGGGGCTACATACTGGTCTGACTAATAGCCACGTAAAAGAGAAGGTAAAGTATTACAGCTCGAACAAACCGGAGTAAGCACAAAATAAAGCAGAACATTCAATGTTGTTGATAGGTACTCGCTACTATTTAATAAGACATTTGTGTTATTTGTATTGCGAAGTAAAACTTCAGTTTCACGAAATAATTATAACAAGTTTTGTGACATATTAACGCCGTGAATTTCACCTCAACTGTATAATTTACATTAAAATTCTTGGAAAACAAAGTTGACAACATAGAAACCCATGTGCACAATTGTCATCTCCAGTAATAGAAATTTCATGACGACTAATTGGTAATAATTGGTAAGTAAGAAACCCCCAAGTCTAATTTATCTAGATAATAATCCTAGGATTCAATTACTCAAGTAACAAAAAACATCAGGTGCCTCCCAAATATTACTAGTTCAGTAAAGTTTCCAGACTTACTCCAAAAATTACCTTTCTACCCAAATGTATCATTTTTATAACCTCAAAATTTTAAATGAAAGACGCTGCGAGCAGTACGTTAATTATAATCGTAGCGCATACCGGTACACAAACACATCGGGAGTTCATTAGGGGGACCTCCTCGGTGCAGACACACTCATTAGGAGGATGCCGCCGCGTGCTACACACTTCTTTAATTTAGGTTAGTTACTCCACACGCTGAATACATTTTTGAAACAGTGAGTGCAAATACTAATGTAGTACATATAGTTGTGTAAGTTTATTTTAATGAGTGAAATGCAATAGAGTTTTTAGTGGCCAAGGTGTAATAGACGAAAATGGAAATATTCACATGGAGCGTCTTGGGGTTTGAAGGCTTTTAATATTCACCACAAATGTGTTTCAATAGTGATTGAATATACCTGTCTGCGAAGGTTATTATCACATTCCTCTTCCTAAAAGATTTATTTTAGAAACAGGGCCCAGTAAAAATTGGGTTTATTCGTCAGAATTTCAAAATTGTAAATTAATATCAGTAACCAGTTTTTGCGAATTGCTTCACACTTAAACAATTGTGTGTAAATAGGCGACTTCTTTTTCCACCTTCACAATTAAACTCTGTGACAAAAAACTCTTTTGACCAAGTTTTTTATTATTTTTCCTCATTTGTTTCATGCTTGACGAGGTTCCTGAAATATTTCGCTTCTGGACCTTTTCGTGTGGATATTCAGTTTTCAAAACAAACAAAGCACATACGAAAGGCTTCCTAACGAAATATTCCCAGAATTCAAAGAGTAATTTATATACCCTTGAATTCTTTTATTCGGAAATTTGTGGTATTAGCAAGAAATCTGAAACAGTTCACGCTCCATAATTTTATATTTACTTATCTCATTCCAAGTCAAACTGCTCAAAGTTTGTTAGTAACACAAAACAAAGTCAATATCGAGAAACTTAGACACAACTAAGTTAGTCAAAATTAAGATAAATGTCTTTAATAAACTTCACGCCACTAATATATTCAGAGGTCGCCTCCACATAATTACAAGTATAAATTTTCTCGAAGCGTTAGGTTAACTTGGTTGTAAATAAATATATTAAACCACAGCTAAACGCCAACTTTAATAAAGGGAGCTTAAATCTTTATTAAAGGAACAAATTTTAAAGATCGTTAGGACTGCAGAAAATATTTGAGAAGAATTTCTTAATTAACTCGTCATATTTCGCGAGACTTCAAGTTTAATCAAGTTGAAGTTTAATTATGGTTGTATATATTGTTTCTGACGGAAACAGCAGTAAAATATATATTGGTTTTGAGGTTGTTTGTTGGTGCTGTGTACTTTATCCCGAAAATATTGGATTTTCCTGGACCTTCTCCCAACAAACGTGTTATAAATATAAATCTGGCACAGCTCAGCTTCAAGTCACATTACTATCCATTGCAATGGTATCCTGTTCGTTGCGGTCGGAGGGTGGAACGAAAGCGGGCTGAAGGAGCAGGTGGTGGGGGGGGGGGGTTAGTTCATTTGATTTGACAGCTGATCTCAGCGCGGTCCGTCTACCACGGCGCCGGCAAATCGGACAAGTAACGTTTTTGTGCTAAGAAATTACATTCATTTACTGAGAGGAATCTTTATTCCTATTCTCTGTGACACTTATGTGAATGTTTTATATTTTTACAGTCATTTTAAACTTTTAACTACCTTCTTTTTTTTTTTTTGGGATGGGAAATCATCAAATGACTTCTCCCACTCTGGGCGGAGCGGGAGGGAGTGTCAGACTCTTACTGACTAAAACCCATCTATGTTCCTTCCTCGCCCTTTATGTTCCGGGGCCGCGGTGTCTCTTTCGAACAGGCCCGCAACCCCGGGACTTTTAACTACCTCACGTCTGTATTTTCCTAATAGGTTGGACAGGGGTACACCCACATTGCGCCTGTTATCTTTGGTCCCATTTAATAGGAGAACCAAATCAAAGATTAAATCACTCAGGCAATGCAAACCATGGGCAGCTACCGAAAAAATTCTGATGAAGCACGTTGACCAACTTGGAAACCGGGCCGAAAACTTTATGTAGTGTGTGGGATTCGAAATAAATAAAGAGATAACTTTACTTGTTGAATTATTTAATAAATTACACGTCTTTCATCTTTAATCGTCGTCGGTCGTACTCCCCATCATATCCTCTGCGCATCCGTCTTGATACACACAGTGTTGTCACTCCATCATCTTATATTCCCTCATTCAATCAGTGTTGCCACTTTACTCACCTTACATTCCCACATTTATGCTCAGCAGAAGCGCTGGCAATCACTAGACCAAGGAGACAGACGCATTTAGTAAGTAATAAGTATATAAGCGGTACTGTTGTAAGCTGTAAGCTTAGTAATAAACATCGTAACATGAAGTGCTCATACATTAACTCAAGCTAAGCTAGCATTTACTTAGTTGCTGTAATAACAAAGGTACGAAACTTAGGTGCCCGGTAAACAGAAGACGTTGTTACAAGTCATTTCACGACAGGAAATTTCTGATTTCATATTAATAATTATTATACTTCTGTCTGTTACTCGCCTTAACAACTGAACCGATTTGGATGATCTTTTTTGCACGTATACGTAATAAATACCCTAGCAGAATGGCACAAAAACAAAAAATTGTCATTCTTAATTGTCGCGACTAAATAAAATCAACCCGTAGCTACAACACAGTTAATTTATCCTCAATATCTTACCAAACTAAAACACTTAGGTAAACGTAAACTCGGTTCATAAATCCACCGCGAGTCACATTAAGCGACCTCCGACACCGGCGCGAGCGGCAACTTGTTCCGCCGGGAGCTCAAATGATTTGACAGCTGATCTCGGACCACCTCCTCCGCGAGGGTACTTTGCATCATTACTGTTACACTGCCAGGATAATTAGACAAGGGAAGACTTTGGGTGAGGAGGATAATATCAGTTGGTTGATGATAATTTGTAATCAATTAGAAATTAAGGAATTGTAGTGTTGTGCTAAAAAATATAGCTGTTTAGCCCAAGGTGTTTAGCACTCTACAGAGTGTAAACCACCTCATCACGAAGCCGTCAACCAAGCATTCTGTACATCAAACTAAGTAACTTTTCGCAAAAAATATTGCTGGGAAACAACTATTTTTTTTGTGGTGAAAAATCACGTTTTGTGGTACAACTCAATGTAACGCACTAATAACATTGTGCTGATGGATGGATTGAACTGTACGGCGTTCGTTCACATTTAAATTAAAAATCTTACAGTTAAAATCTGTACATCAAAAAAACTTGTCATATAGTTGTAACTTTGACCGTAACGCCGATATCTCTGGGAAAACGAGAAGGTTCCCAGGTATGGTGTAGAACAAAAAAATATCGGAATGACGAGGAGAAGAAGTGCCTTTCGGCTGCGTTAAGAGGGGTTTTACACCCTTTATGACTGCAAAGAGACAAATTTTAGACATAACTGTGGTGGTAGATGCAATAAGTACAGTTAAATAAGTTTTAATTTTAGCTAAAATTAAAAAAAAAGATTAAGTCACACTATACTCCAACAATGGAAGGGATTGGGGGAGACCTTTTTCCAGCAGTGGGACAGTACAGGCTAAATAAAAAATACTCCAACAAAATTTGTTTTAAAAACTCATACACTGTGCAGAAATACAAATACAAAACGAAGTCCCAATCTTATTAATCTACCCTGGTCCCTGACGTAATACAGGCGGCGTCGGGACTCATGACAATGCCGCCAGTCGCGACGCTATCGACGCCTACATTGAGACAGCAGCGGAACACTCACCAAGATATCTGATGCTACTGATAGAAGCTGGACGAGCTAAGACATTGCACTGTCTTGAGGTGGGGAATGAACAAGTTATGACGGTGATAGTAACTACAGTGGGTACTGTGCTCACAACTTTATCGGCGTTTTTGTTTATTGTGATCTCGAAGATAAGAATAGGGACTATGAAGACAAAATAAGTCAAGAAAATAATTTTAGAGGACCAAAATGTTTCTAGGCCTAACAATTTACTGTAATCTTTATGAAATGGTATTCTTATAAAATCTTTTCATTGTTAACAGAAATGCCTAGAGCTATGACAATATTGAAATAATCTCCAATAAAACCAAAATAGAAACAAAACAAATTCCAGACAAAATGTAATTTTAAACCGGCATTAAATATCCCCAAAAGTGTCTGGCGCACGCTCTTTTTGATCTTTTAACAGGCTATTGAGTGAGGGTGGGTCTCAAACACGGCCGAATATATCCCCATAAGTGGGCGATAAATCCTTTGTTAAAACAAAACACGGGTTCCATTGTTCGTCCCAGTGCTGGTAACTGCTTCCGGCCGCGGGAAGTATCTGAGACGATTATCTTTAATAGGATCTGCTGCTACTTCCATGAGTTTGTTGCTAAGTCTGATTAACTTGGATACTTTTGAATCGAATGTAGTATTGTTGTGTGGTATGTTTGCGATGAGAGTTGTGACTGGAGCTAAGTTATCTAAAGCTTGCATAAGGTAGGGGTTTCTTCAGTGATAAAAATTGATTGTATCGAAACTACTGTTTCAATTTATTTTAATGTATTCACTTATAATTTTAAAATCAAACCAGTGAAGCCTATCAATTTCACCAGGTTTTATAAGTGTCAATATTTTGTCAACGTTCAGTACCAAACAATCAAATAGTTGAAAGAGGTCAACGTTTTCAACAAAACACCCACTTACAACGTACCAAGTCTCGAAATAGCGCCCAAGCGCTCACTAACAATGACCAGTAACCATGGCAACAACTACTAGACTAAATTGCACATGTCACACTCCTTCACATTACCAGGTACACCACGACGAACATTGCGCTCCAATTCGTTCACAAATGCAGAGGTCACCATACGAAAGCTTCAAATGCAGAGGTCACCGTACACACGCTATCAAATTTTCACATCACAAATACAGCGCGCAGCCAACATTGAGCAGATTAAATTCAAATGAGATGTCAAATACCAACAGTTGCTTTGAAATGTTAACAATGGCTTCCAAATACAAATCCAGTTCCTATCGCTTGTTCAAATTTTGTGCCGATAAAGTATTAACGTACGGACTTTTAAAATTGTTCATGTTTGCACACTGAATCGAATGTTTAAATGTTTTACGTTCTTTGTTGATACAGAGCATAAAATAAAAGATTTTTAACGGAATACGCTTTGACAATGTTTTAATAGAAATTCGATTATAACAATATTCTGCTTTATACACAATATCCTTTATTAGGACATCGTGACACAAACTTTCGTTTTTTTTTTAATAACAGCTATTTTTTTTTAGCTCTGGCGAGGACAGAATGGAAAAATGTGTCGTGATGTTTCCCACACCGTGTTTATCATCTCTTTGATTAAAACAGAAACATCTACCAAAATTCACTTCGTGAAGCAGTACACAATCCACAACAAAACAACCCAAATGTAAACAGCTCTTCAGAAAACTTGAAGCACAATACAGATCTTAATTGTGGCGTTGTTTAATGACATCGTGTGACGAGAGGCTCTCGTGTCTCTTGTCTGTCTGATGCACTGCGGTTTCTCAGCTATTGGGCCTTCGGGAATTTAGCCACGTCTGTACTCACTAATGAAGCTTAAGTTTTGTGGTACAGTGCTGTGTGCTCTCAGTGCTCTCAGTGGGGAACTTTGAGGAAACAGAATACTGAATGGAAAGTGGCAATGCAATGGTTTGATTCGGAATGCATGTGTGCAACTTGTATGCCTCCGAATGTTGAACTTACATACGTATTCAAACTTCCTGGGTTTCATTATGAATGGACGTGAAAGTAATCTTTGTTTTCAATGATTTGATTCATTACAAGTTTTTAAGGAATTTGAATCAAAAACCAAGTTTTAAGAGTTTACTCTAGTTTACGAAGAACATTGAAAAATGAAAAGTAAGTTACTTTGTGCCTTCACCAGACAAAACTTTATCTTCTAAACTCCTGACATCACACACGTTTGTGACACGGCACGTTACAACCGTGCCGCGTCAGGCCAACAGGGCCCACGAGCCGCCACACCGCGCCAGCGTGCCATCGGGACGACGCACGTTCTGAGCTAACTGTGACAAATACGCGCTCACTTGTTCACTACACAACCTGTCGCTGGTAACCATACGTGAATGTGCTGCATTGGGTCCGATATAAATCGGGGAGCTACGTTTCTTGGCGTGGAATGACTATTTTGTTGCGGGATATGGAATTGGTCCAGTATTACTTGAAACTTGAACTGAAATATCTGTCAAAGTCTGGTGACCTAACTCCGAAGTATGGTAAGGTTGGTTTGAATAATAATGCACGTACATTGGTACAGGAGCGATTATTGTGTGTCCGTGCAAAGCAATGTGTCATTTACTTGGGACAAAAGAACTAATTTATAAGAATATTTTCCTTCACAAAGAGCTAACAATCTCCAACGCCATCCAGTCTCATATCGCGATCGCGCGATATCTCGGAAACTTACAGAGTTAGTTTAATGACGTGTCTCGCATCCATTACTCAGATTGTAGGCGAACGTTTAAAGCGCGGCTGTGCAGCGCGCAGTGGAGTGGCTCTGCGGATGGCGGCACGATTAGCAATTCCGATGTGCCAGTGTTTACGGCTCTTCAGTCGTTCCCAGACGTGGCTCCGTGTACTTCGTCTGCGGGCTTCACGTTACAGCCCCATTGCTTGAGATGCGGCTGTAACATCTGCATGTACAATTGTAACAAACAAAATGTTGCACTAACATGTGGTGCATTCATACTAATAAAGTAAATGCTCAAGTGACTTTCCATGCCTAAATGAATTTAGGTGAAAGCACAGAATCCGTTCCATAAGATTTCGACATAACTTTTATCCCTACTGATCCATTATGGTTTTTGCATTTAAACCCGGTAAGTATGTCTTTCCTTTGTAGTAGTATGATTTTCAGGACGTGACGTTTCTTTCATGTGTGTTCACTCTTCTTTGCTGCTTAAGAGAACCCCACTCAGCCTACTGTGTACCACGGTTATGTGGTAGTTCCAGTCTAGTTCGTCTATATACGTAGGTTTAACGTCATGGTGTGAGGATTTGAATGCAGCTGCGTTAGATTTTCTCTACTATTTCCATTTTCCGGTGCGATGTGCAAGCGTAGTTCTAATTAGTCTTGTAATTATAACGCATGTGTCAGTTCGGCTTCCTTTGCAGAGTAATTGGAGCTCAAAATCTTTTGAAAAGTCGTGAGATGAGAAACTTCAGAACTGAATAAATGCGGCAGCAAACTGCGATGTAGTGAGTTTCATTGTAGAATAGCTGTGTATTTTGTAGGTGTAGGTACAGGATGAACTCATTTTTCTCAGTCAAGTCTCGCTAGTTCCGCGAAGGTAAGCTTTTAATTAAACTTAAGTGTATACGCGAGACAACTATTAATTTGGAAATAATAATTTATCTACCCACGTATTTTGTTATACGTAAAGCCGTAGGTAAAATATGTTATGTGCAGTTACATTATTATAAAGTATTGTTCTGAATTTTCGCATTGTGTGACTACATTGTTTGCATGTTCGAAAACATGTCGGTTGTGAAAATGGTTTGTTCATTAAATGACGTCATGACAGGCTTCCCGAACAATGTGTGCCCGCAAATGTGAAATTATTAATTAATATTTGGATTTATTAAATTAACACAAAATGTATCATGGATTAGCGGTTTGCAAAACTAGAAATTATGGACAGTTGATTCTCATGGTGAACGTCGCAATCTAATTTAACTAAGATCTCATAATTATGTCATGCTTCTTACTCACAGCAGCTAATTGAAACACTAGCAAGCTTTGGGATTGCCCTAGATTTCGGGATTTGGTTGATATTATACATCACACATACGGGCAAAATTAGAGGAACAAAAGAAAGTGACTTTTTTACAAAACTTATGGGAGCGTTCAGTCGAACATTGGGTGTATCAGCATCCGTAATCCACTGGTAATGTGCAACGTAGAAATCGTCGACGACGTTTTATAAGGGCGTAACCTTTTGACCACCACAGCATAAACGCACGCGCGTGCCCTCCACGCCAAGCCACAATTTCATCTACTATTTTGTCACATATTTGTATCGTACAGGGCACGCGCTTGTTTGTCACGTATATGTGACAATGGCGTCCAAAAGGTTAAGAAATCGTCGGCGTCGCCGAACGGTTGTTCAGACCCGAAATATTTTGGAAGAAGTGCGTAACGACAGTGAGTAGTGTACGGATAGTGGGTTTTAGCACTTCGATTTTATACTTATCACTATTTTTGTTATTTCTCTATAAATAAATTCTGTTCACATTTTGTATTTTTTTTTTCATAAACTTAATAATCAGTGGAGTGTTTGTTTATACAAAGCAAAAGTAATAAATATTATAAGTACATTCATCTCAAAAAATCATTCACTTTTTTGACATATGACCCTAACGTTGACAGTGTGTATTTCAATCAACAACCCATGAAAAAATGGTAATGGTTTTTTATGACAAAAACGGCGGCCTGTTTTAAACATTTATTGAAAAATTGTTAGTTCTTGACTGCCTCGTTGATCAAGCGCGTCTCCTGAGGATGAGGTCCTGAGTTCGATTCCCAAATCGGGTGTAGTGTTATTGGGCTTTCCATTAGGAATTCTCAGTAGCAACCACGGTGTCTGGGATGTGTCTCGGTTGTTGGCAATAGGCTCGGCCCCTATTATATGGGACTTAAACATAACTGGGGAAATGTGAATGTACTATTACTGTGAGGTACACATCTGCATTCCAACCCTACGGGGTTTACAAGCGTGATGATACTGTTAGTTCCAAAGTCATCCTATGTCAGTTGCATCGTGCAAATGCAGAAGAAAAATCTATTGGGATGACTGACTATGCCACTTCGGTTCTAAGTGCTCATGCTTGTCGTAGTTGCGACCACTGCTTTTTTTTTTGTTTTTTTTTTTTTTGGGATGGGAAATCATCAAATGACTTCTCCCAATCTGGGTGGAGCGGGAGGGAGTGTCAGTCTCTTACTGACTAAAACCCATCCATGTTCCTTCCTCGCCCTTTATGTTGCACTAACGACGCAGTCACCCATGAGACATTGCGACAATATCAAAACATTGCAAATCTATTTAGTCCGTCAGTTAAACTATTGGAAATTAATGGACACGTATTTTTTGGTTTTTTGAATCAATGAATATTGACCAATATAAAACGTATCAAAACTCGAGAGCTGGTACTCGTGACGTCAGAACTCACTAAACATTATACCAAGGCGTAACGGATTGAGAATTTTAAAAACGTCGCATCTTCGTCAATTTTAGTTTACGTAACAAATTATAAAACACGGGTCAAATATTTTTTGATATTCTGACTGACTGCTCTTTCTGAATTAGCATTGCCATTCAACGTGGCAATGCTGCCCGTCATCTGGGCACGTTTTCCGATGACAGCGATGCGGAGGATTACTTTGACATTTTTTATATCGCTGGACATTAACACACAGCGCCACCTAGTGCCACACTAAGCAAAGCTCGTGTCGTGGACACTAGATAGTTGATATACTACATATATACTTATTTTGTTTGTAAATACATACTTATCTATACTTATAATAAATCTGTAGAGAGGTCAATTCTGTACATGAAATATATTTACAAAATAACTATCGGGGGGTGATTAGTGATCGATACTGATGCCAAAAATGCAATCAGTAAAATTTTTGTCTGTCTGTCTGTCTGTCTGTCTGTCTGTCTGTCTGTCTGTCTGTCTGTATGTTATTTATAGAAAAAAAAACTACTCGACGGATTTTAACGAAACTTGGTACAATTATTCTACATACTCCTGAGCAGGTAATAGTATACTTTTCATCACGCTACCATTAATAGGAGCAGAGCAGTGAAAGGAAATGTTGGGAAAACGGGAGAAGTTACTTGGTTTTTTTAGCTTCCGTCGCGTGTGCAGCCTTAATGGTTAAAGCTACATAGAAATCATGTATAACGGAAATATTCCACATAAAATTATATAAAAAATATCCCAAGACAGCATATGTCTATCTTTTATAGTTGACTCACAATAACACGTGTAACTCCCGATAGCTTAGCAGTTCGGAGATTTGTTATTATTATATTTGTTTACTCTTACGTTTATATCATCACGCTATGACCCACATAAAACATAGGATACATTTTATTCCGGTAGTAAGATCCCATGGGACAATAATCAAACTTCACGCGGGCGAAGCCGCTGGCAGAAGCTAGTTATACATATAAACATCCATGACTCGGAAACAAATGTCCGTGCTCATCACACAAACAAATGTTTGCACCTACCGGGATTCAAACCCAAGACCCTAAGAATGTAAGGCAGCGTCACTACCACTACGCCAATCGGGTCATCAAAATCATCTTTGTATATTATTTTATAATTTTATACAGGGTGGAATTTTGCAATGCCACCTGGAGGGCATACATAATAATTTTACTTCAATAATAAAAATACCTAATTGACTTTGATCTAATTGACACACCAATTAGATTTTTTTGACGTCTACCCTATTATTTCCGAAAATAGTGGCTATATGGTGTTCTATAATATCTTTCTAAACCAAAGCCGCGTTATTGGTATAGGCCAGTCGTTCTCGTTCATATTAGATGGTAGGTAGCGATGCATGAGATTCTGTTTGCTCTGCGGCCGATGCGCCGATTGATTGATTCATTAGTTAGAGCGGGCGCTAATCAGAGCTCGCTCGATCTACGATGTACGCGCTACACTCGAATGAGAAATTAATTACGAGCTGGGTTCAAAGTTTTTAAGTGCTTTTTATTGCATCTTGTTTGATATTAGCGCATCAAAACTACAGGGTCCGACCAAGCATTCTGTTCATCGAACTTATTTTGTGGTGATAAATCAAGTTTTACGGTATGACACATTGTAACACACTCTAAAACCTTGCTTAGTAAGCTTTGCTTACAGATGGCGCCGTGTGTTTTATTAATTTATAACACAGTGCTGATCACAGTGCATCTAATAGTGTACGGGGAGATAATTAAGGTAAGGTTATAGCATTCAAAACTTGTGTTAAAAAGTTGGAACTTTGAACCCAATATCTCCGAAACTAAAAGGTTCCCCTGAAAAAAATAAATTTCGCAATGACAGGGAAACAAGTTCTTTCGGCTTATCAACCATTATGTTGTAAAACATTTCGAAGTAATTGGTTGATCTTTTTTCATGTATTATCTTCATTCGTGAGTTTGTAGGAATCCTAGTGTTCGTTTCCTAGCCTTGCATCTCCAACAGCAGATCTTAGGCGTCCATTTTAGTGTTAGTTAAAGCTGGCATAAGTTTAATTACTCAGAAAACGAGCATCTACACATAATACTAAAACGACCTCCACCTCCATAAACTACAAAACATTACACCTATCGTACCGCACGAAGCCAGCCAAATAACTACCATTTTATACTACCGGCCGTCCATCGAGCAGGTGGTAAGCGTTCTCTCTATTGTCCTGGAAGCCAAGCGCGCAATGTATACAATAGTAGGCTCTGTTGCAAAATTGATGCGACCTCAGACCCAGGGCTGGCGCGTGCAAGTTTCATGTCGATGACGGATGAATTATGCATCGCCTAGAATGAGATGTTTTTCGAAGATTGTCTAGTGACCGACTGGTGTGCCAACCCTACAGGGTGAGCAATTGTAGGCCTTTACATTCATGCCTATGTACTGATTAAGAGACGTATTGGTTGTTAATCAAACAATAACCCAATTATGTTAATGGCTAGGTATTATTAAAGTACTAACATGATTAGTTAGTATTAATTAGTAAGGATGCGGATTTACTAAATTAATAACCGCCTCCAAATAGTTTTAACCGCTTATTTATTATTTTAAAACGCATTTGCGCACTTTGCATGCGAAATTACTCAATTAATCGCTAAGCCCCACATTTCGCTGCAATGGCATCGATAAACATTGTATTAAAGTGGAGTATGCAGGTGTAGTTTGTGGCGCCCGGCGCGCACCGGGGCCACGGGGGCAGGCCACGCGCCCGGAAAGCAATTAGAACAACTGAGACGTGTAATGAGTGACGCGACGCCGCCACCACGCACAGTGGATCGTCCCCATACAAGAGGTCGGACATAGAATTAAAAATTGAAAAAGTATTTAATTGAAAAAAATGAAATATACAGTTGCATTACTCTATTAAGGAACTACAAAAAATGTTACTACATTTTTTTTATTTGACCAGTACTTTATGAGCAATTCGATGGAAACTGTTATTTTTCTATGGAAATGGTCACAAAAATGTCTGTAGCTCACGATTCCCTCCTTGTTTCGATTTGCGGTTTTCACTACTGTTATTTACCCATTTTATGCCACATTTTCTTCAAGGACACATGGTGCCCCCAGCGACCCCCTTCCGAGATATTTTGCTTTCAATAACTATACTTTTTATTGTATAACTGATGAAATGGAGGTACATTAAGTATATACATTACGGAGAATAAGTCATCCCTAAGTAGTTCCTTAAATAACAGGTGCATTTGCGATTACTTTAATGACTTATGAACGCTTCTGTTGCCATACAACAAAAGCGTTAATGAGTCCTTAAGTAAAGATTACCAGTACTTGCTTAATCTAATTAGTTATTGTAATTACTATGTTAACAGCCCTTAATCTCTGCATTGTGATTGTCTAATGTCATCATTAGCTTATCAAATTCATTGCTAGTTGCCTACTTGCTGCCCTATATATTTGAGTGTGTTTAGCAAATGTAATTCAGTTCTAATTATAACTTCCACGTGTTGTCATTATGGCTTTCCGTGGGTTTTCTACTTATCTAGATCTTTACGTTGCTCTTCGTAATCATAAAGATCTTCGTGACTATGACCATTTGTTTAACACATTGAAGTCAAATACTAACGTCCAGTTAAGTGAAAGTGATGTGACGGATCTCAAGAACTGGTGTTGACGATTTTGCTATAGGGTTTAAATACACCAAATGGGTGCAATCAAGAAGGACAGTCGACAGGTTCATTAACAAGAACGAAGAGTGGTTAAATTCCGATATCGTTTGGCCAGATTGCTTTAAAGAAAATGTTGTTGACACTGAAGAAGCAAATGAAAATGAGGCAGAAGAGGTAGTCAGTCCATCAATCACAGTGCAGAGATTAAGGGCTGTTAACATAGTAATTACAATAACTAATTAGATTAAGCAAGTACTGGTAATCTTTACTTAAGGACTCATTAACGCTTTTGTTGTATGGCAACAGAAGCGTTCATAAGTCATTAAAGTAATCGCAAATGCACCTGTTAGTTAAGGAACTACTTAGGGATGACTTATTCTCCGTAATGAATATACTTAATGTACCTCCATTTCATCAGTTATACAATAAAAAGTATAGTTATTGAAAGCAAAATATCTCGGAAGGGGGTCGCTGGGGGCACCATGTGTCCTTGAAGAAAATGTGGCATAAAATGGGTAAATAACAGTAGTGAAAACCGCAAATCGAAACAAGGAGGGAATCGTGAGCTACAGACATTTTTGTGACCATTTCCATAGAAAAATAACAGTTTCCATCGAATTGCTCATAAAGTACTGGTCAAATAAAAAAAATGTAGTAACATTTTTTGTAGTTCCTTAATAGAGTAATGCAACTGTATATTTCATTTTTTTCAATTAAATACTTTTTCAATTATTAATTCTATGTCCGACCTCTTGTATAGGGACGATCCACTGTGCCACGCTGCGTCTACGCTGCGATCACGCCGCGTTACGCTGCTCTGGGTAATGCACCCGGAAATGATGTCCTCCTTGCTGTACTGACCGGTTTCCTTGTTCAACAGTATCAACCATCAATTAGGTAGTGATGGTTTATACTATTGACTACTTTATAGAATTTTGTTCCCTTTCATAGAGAGGAGGCCTGTGTCCCAGCAGTGGGAACATTATTCTGATGATGATGTTGACTGAAGTGTGCAGGTAGAAAGAAACAAACACGACCGTAATATACAAGCGTTTATAGCTGACTACTTCTAACATAAGGTTTCTTACTCTAAGTACATTTATGCACTTCATAACTATTGAAATATGGGAAAATAATGTCGAAAAACACCAATAAATATGAATAACCTACCTACTTTAAGTTCATTTTTAAAAAAAAACTTTGCGCGGCAGTTTTTGAAGACTACCGATGGAAGTGAAAGTAGGTATTGCGAATCGACGCATTAAGTGACGTCACGCGAGTTCCATGATTTTTCAACCGACTTCCAAAAAGAGGAGGTTATCAATTCGTCTGTATTTTTTTTTGTGTTTGTTACCTCAGAACTTTCGACTGGGTGAACCGATTTTGATGATTCTTTTTTTATTTGAAAGCTGGTGCTTGTCGTTTGGTCCCATTTTAATTTGCTGAAGATCTGATGCTGATCTTCCGAGATATACAATGGAACTCTTCAAAAATAGACGGCAAATCTGCAGTAATTGCTGCAATCGCTTGTAGGTTTATTGTTCATACTACATCATGACGTAACATCACGCCTGTATGCTCTGAGGGGGTACGCAGATGTGTACAATACTCTCCAGATTTCGACAATGTTTGTTGCCTCTGAACTTTCGACTGGGTAAACCGATTTTGATGATTCTTTTTTTATTTGAAAGCTGGTGCTTTTCGTGTGGCCCCATTTCAATTTGGTTAAGATCTGACGCTGATCTTCGGAGATGTAAATGGAACTCTTCAAAAATACACGGCAAAGCGGCAGTAATTGCTGCAATCGCTTGGTTGTTTATTGTTTATGTAACATAGTGACGTAAAATCACTCCTGTATGCTCTGAGGGAGTACGCAGAAGTGTACAATACATGCAGATTTCGACAGTTAGATGTGTTAAGTTCCATTTAATGGGATCCTGGAGAAATAGAGGGAATTCCTTAAATTGTATAGGCACACCAGAAGCGATTTGTGTTTGGTACGTTCTTGGAGTGATCCCATTTCAATTTGGTAAAGATCTGATGAAGAACTTCGGAAGATAGGCGACGGGAACTCCTCAATAAATGATAGCAAATGTACTGGGATCGCTGAAATCTCATGTCTCTCTATTGTTTACACCAGTTCATAACAAAAAATCACGCCGTTACGCTGTGACAGGGTAAACACATATGAACCACTAAAATGTGAAAAATAAAAACGTTTTTTGCAAAAAATATAACCGACTTCACACAAAAAAGTGAAAAATAACTTTAGCTTCAGAAGTCGTTGACAAAAAAACTAAATCAATCAAACAAAGGTCACCGACTTCTGAAGCTAAAGTTATTTTTCACTTTTTTATGTGAAGTCGGTTATATTTTTTGCAAAAAACGTTTTTATGTTCACTCAAAAAGTACTCAACGCGCCTAAAGAAGTTTTCACTACAAAAAAATATATGTAGGTATAATACCAACACTGTATGTAAAGACAAAGGAATGAAATGGCTACATAGATTCTTATTGTTAACTTTTTCCATCAGTCAAATCATAGGTAAACTTTGTTCTTACCCCAGCCCGACCCGTGGGAGCTCCTAGCGTGTTGATTTTGTAATCAATTTCCCCAAAAGAAATCGGTGGAGGTCAAGTCAGATGCCCGGGCATTGTAGCTGACCCTCTTCACAGTTACATGGTATAATCTACATCTTGACGAGAGCTGATGTTAAGTCAAATTAATATGTGCTGTGGCCAACTACATTTGCTTTAAGTTTAAATTGATTTTTTCAATTTGTTTGCTCTTTTTCTACATCACCTGCCTAGCCTTTTCTCAACTGTGTTTTGGTCTGCCAGTCTATTCAGATTCAGCTGAATAATCAACGTTTTAAATGTAGCGACTGACTAATAAATGTGATCTCCACAACCCAGTACTCAGTAATACGATACCCTTTGGTAAGAATAGTTGACAGACTTTTGGGCCACTGACTACCTGTAACGACTGTCAAAGATGGACAAATGATATCTTGGACGAACAGAAAAATTAGCCCGAGTACATGTTTAGCCACGAGCCATTCGAGTTGTTTTTGTACAGAATAAAAAACGGTTCTAGGTATGTAATAAATGTTCACCCATCCACGAATCAACCTAAGCAAGCGTTGCTAAACCTTGAATTTCATTCCGTGTCAGTATTTTTGCTAAGAGCAGCTTCAAATTGATGGTAACAGATTTCTTAATAAGGCTCATTTGTCCTCCACGAAACACTGAATATAAACCATAATACATATTATAGGTAGATACTAGGAGGTGGGATATAACCAAATGCTAGAGTTTGTTAACCCCACTCATTATAATAATAGGTAGAATACCGTTCGGTGGCTGCATCGCATTCCCTCCACAATTGAAATTACACACGATATCAAAACGAAACCGCATCAGAGAGCTTATAACAAAGCTCCAAATTGCTGCATAAACTATTTGAGCGTGGTCGCGCTAAACCTTCGCAAAACTACGAATAATCCAGCACAACATTACGTGGATCTGTATATGCTACACTTTATTTTAAATATCACGTTCATTATAACGCTAGCAATTAGCATAGCGTAATGATATATTTCTCAAGTTGATCCGCTTTGAAGAGAGAATGTTGTTTGCACTGCAATTTTAAAATTTTCAGAGAGGAGACAAGAATTAACATGTAAAATGGAAATATTTTTTGATGAATCTCCAGGATTCAAAGTTTTGAGGCTGTACAGAAAATAATGAGTGGAGAATGAAGTTTTAAGACAGACTATTGCAGGGAATATCAAGG
The DNA here is from genome assembly GCA_916618015.1 of Xestia c-nigrum. NCBI lineage: Eukaryota > Metazoa > Arthropoda > Insecta > Lepidoptera > Noctuidae > Xestia > Xestia c-nigrum. The sequence goes on along the minus strand of OU745245.1, from coordinate 648,775 downwards.
TGCACTAAAAAAAAGTTGCAGCTTTAAAACCAAAGGGTCGTTTAGAGACTTCTTGTTGCACAAAGATTTTTGCTTGTACACTACTTACTTTATTTAGATTTTGTATTTTAAATTGAAGTATGTCGAGAATAGATCAGTGTTTGCAACAGGCCCCATATAACGATATTGAAGTAAACACATCTGTATGATGCGCAACAAAGCAGAACGGTGGCTACTTGTGAAGTGGCCGAGTTGCTACCCACACTCAGTACAGTATGAGGTCCAATTTACACACTAGAGCGGTCCTTATAGGACTTGAACCTGATTTATGCATCAACTGTAATAATAGTACGTAGTTTCTGTAATAATTCTCTAGGTCTACGCTCGTTGACTTAAGCAAAATAGTTTTCAATAAGATGATCAGAGAAACCGATAGTTAAAAGCTGCCAAGTGTTACTTAAGACCAACCGAACGGCGCGCAGATGCACAATCTTCGTGAAATAATTATAATGCACATAGTGAATCTTACAATATTTACACTTGGCAAAAAAGTAAATCGTGTTGTTGCATGTACTTTTTTATACCCGTGCCACAAATAAACATATTTGAATTTGGAATTCTATAAGCCACTAGCAACAGCAAAAGAAGTAACATGCTTACATTCTGCAAAACGGAAGCTATTATGGACAAAAAGACTCCTCTACTTGTTTGTGGAGAATCCTAGGGTATGGAACAAATTGCCCACTTCGCTCGAACCATTACATTTTTGAGTGGCTTTAATTGCTTCAGAAGAGCACTAGTGAAATAGGGACGCAATTACAACACTTTACTTTAGACTGCTGCACTGAACTGCAGGGCAATAATAACCAATGAATTTCATGTAACAAATAAATGCTACTATGTACGAGTACGTGCCTCATTTAATTTATTTTTAATGCACTAAATATGTTAAGCGCCAAATGGTTTATTTTATTCTACCGTTCTATTTTCCGTTAACCCTTTGAGAGTCAAAAAGCCCGCTGTAACAATCCGTAAGTAACCCACTGCAGCGACTCTTCTTCTCTTACAATAAAGAAACGTCAATCAATCTTTGTTCAATAAGTTTGTACTCAAAGCATTACATACGGCAGTCAAACAATAACATAAATAATAACAAACTAACACACACTTCAAAATAACATAAATATGAAACCTCAGTCACTGACATAGTAAAAGTTTGTTTCATAACGGTCTGGTGTAAGTCACGCGCTGCAGCGGTTTGCGTTGCGCCGCGCGTTGTGCCCATTATACGTTTGAGTGGCTGTAATTGCTTTCCAAGAGGCTCTGAGGCTGCGAGCCTGGCAGCGTTAGTTGCACGTTCAGCCGCTGCAGCGAGATACAGCGAAATTACTCATTTACAAAGCGCTGTTTATGTATCGTTTGTGATGATAAATGACGGTCATTATCATTGTTTGTTATCAAGTGGGATGCCATGTGTACGAGGACCTTTATCTGTTTGTACTTCTTACATTTTCTTTCGTGAAATCTTTTACTTAATCGGTTAATTACCTTTTTTGGAATTGACAAAGTGCATAAAGAGACAATTATCAAGGAATTGGATCTAAACGACGTGGTAAAGTTGCTTAATCGTTATAATAAAGTTGATATTGCCATTCAACTTTTGAGCCAGTATATTGTAAACTTTATTAAGTTGGAAGAAGACCTTAGGGCCAAAACAGATCGCAATCATTTTCAAAGCGTTCCTTACTTGTACATTCTAGTTTTTATTTGTAGCGACTGCTGATCTAACCTCTACAGCCACTGACTACCTATAACGACTGTCAAATATCTACAAATGGCAGCCGAGGCCAATGGCTTAACATGCTCTCCGAGGGACGGTGGAAACTCAGTATGTAATGCGTGATCACCCATCCGTGGGCCAACCAAGGCACGCGTAATTTAGAGCTTTTCAACAATCAATTAGCTATCAATCAAAGATGGTAATGAAATCGCTTGTAATGAACGTAAATTCCTAGTAATTAATCCTTGTCTGTACAAACCATTTTGGTAAATAATAACGGATAGAGAGCTACGTAATAGTTTAGACACGTATCTCCTTAAACTAGTGAAGTAATACGACACCTATTAGCATAACAGCCAGACGATGAACACGTCACCACAATTATATCGCGCGAACATTCCCGAACATTCTACATGATTTACAGCGAAAGTTAAGTCGCCGCCATTAGCATAATATTCGTACACAGTACACAAGTGATAATGTATTATATGACCCGACGATGGTGTTCATAATCTCATTTCGGGTACCTTTGCAATGCTGATAGACATAGCTTCTATAATCAATTAGTGTAAGGTTATTTATTAAATAATAGTTACATTTGAAGTGTTCACGTCACTTTGACTTTCTGCCGTGGTCCGAGTAGGTACAATGTTGTTGAATACATCTTGTTAACTTCCAGAATTGGATTCAAACAAGATAACCACCTTTTTTGTATGACTTACTAAAAACATGAAGATTTCTTAATAAAGTACTGTCCAAGTTAAATATTAAAATGAACTAAATAATTTATTTATGCAAGTGTATTTGTTTGGTTCACGCGCTATCCCGGAACTAACAGACAGGTTTCAAAAATATTTTTTCATTTTGATGGCTCAGATTTCGAGGGAGGTTGTAGGGTACGTAACATAACGGTACAACCCTTAGAAGCGGATTGGCTGGATGAAACCACGATTCACGGCTATTGTACACTATTGTGGGAGTTATTCAAAACAATAATTAGTGACGTTAATAAACTTATTTGTAATTTGTGTTCCGCTCAATATAAAAATACAAGAAGCAGCACAACAAATTTAATTAATCATTTTATATGGGCTCATTTACGGAGACGCGGCGCGGCGCGGGACGCTTCAAACATACGGCAATGTAACAGAGCGTTTACGGAGAGGCGTATAAACGCTTCTCCGTAAACGCATGTTTAAACATGCGTTTGCTTGAGATGAAGCGTCAAATGACGCGTCCACGCGGCGCAAACAGCATATAAACACTAGATAACAATGTTATTCGTAAGTTGCACTGACAGAAGTATTTATTCAATAAACTTATTCGAATTAGACTAGTAGTTCTACTTATTTTAGAGGAGAAGATCTCAAAGAGCTGTTTGACATCCGTGACGTGATATGATGACATAACGCCGCGTGCAAAGCGCCGCAGCACGCGCAGCGTCTCCGTAAACAACATCGTACTTTGCCATAATATGTTTCTTGTATTTGGGCGTGTGATAAAGCGGACCGCTGCATGCACGCGTCGCCTCTCCGTAAAAGAAAAAAAACGTGCGACGTGCCGCCTTTCCAGAAATGAGCACTTATGGAATAAATTCTCTAAATAAATTATAGAGCAGACCACATCAAAATACGTTGCGCAATTAGAAAGAACAACACGGTGAAACAAATATATATAAAAAGTATCTTCAATATAAAATGTAATATGTGTTGATGTTATGTTTGATAATTTATCAAAGATCTCTAAGCACAGATATAACATATATAATTATGAAAGTTACGTTACGTTGACACACAGATACTGAACACAGCGTAACGGACGGCCTGCTGCCATCACATTATCATACAAACAGGCTTCACAAGCCCAGTTAACAACATTGCACTTTAAAGGAAGTATTAGTGCGTAAACAATATGTATTAGCTAGGCCACCGGCTACACTACTGACCTATTTCCTATATTTCGTATTCAGTATTAGTCACAACGAAATAAGGGTGAACTGTATGTAAACCTTTGTCTCAGTCATCTAAGATAAGGACATAATGCTATGCATGACTTAAGGCATTAGCTTAGTAGAGGTGATATTAAAACGTACTATACATAGGTAGTAGGCGGTTTGACAAGCCTGTGCCTCGGAGAGCACGTAATGGCGTCAGATAGCTCTTCGATTGTGTCGAATCGCCGTCTCATCGATCTACGAAATTGAAGGAGGACGAAGTGGATCTCTGTTTGCGCGCACACTCGTGCTGTTGCGAACTATAATACATCCCGAGCCAATAGCTAGTCTACACTGAAATAGCCGCTATGGCACAAATTCGATCATGGTTTTTTTTTTTATCCTTTAAATTGATAAAATTGCAAGAAAAACTACTGAACGAATTTGGACGTTTGACACACAAACAGTTGATAACCTGGATCCTTTTCATCCCTTTTTCACGATTTCGTAGGCAAATTACCAAAATCCATCCTGGGAAGCCGCAGAGATAGGCTTGATACTGTGTATTTGGTTTTAAATAATAAAGTACTATAAAAATCTCGCGGAAAAGCTAAAAATAGTCATTAACACAGCGATAAATATCACTGTTCTCTATTCTCGGTACGTGTACCTACCGGATCAAGATGTATTATTAGTCAAGATCTTATTACGACGTTAGACTTACATAACACGCCACTTAGCCAAAAATATACAAGGAGCAGGCTGTTCCCTTTCATAGAATAAAAATTTGGAATTTTCCACTTTTGTTTCATGATGCAGATGCCTTTGTTTGAAGATATTATTTCATTGTCTTCAATTATTTTCTAGTACGATTCTACACAAGTTCGCATTGTGAATAAGACCTTACACTAAATCATAAGATTAATTAACATTAACGGTTCATATACCTACTTCAATGCAAAAACTTTTTTGCAAAAAATAAAACCGACTTCAAAAACAAACAAAAAAGTGAAAAATAACTTTAGCTTCTGAAGTCGGTGACCTTTATCAAAACATTTTTATTTTTCACTTTGTAGTGGTTCACACGTGCTTGGTACACATGGAAAGTGCATACCGTTACAATTACAACAAGCCCAAACACGACTATGGTACATTGTCTCATTATGGAGTTCCGTGACTCTTGGCTTCATCATCAGATCTGATGGTAGAATGGTTCTTATCAAACGCAAATGCTTCACTCTTTGTAGAAAATACCAAAATCGCAACACGTTTTCACAATTATAATATTTTAAGAGTTCCCTCGATTTCGCCAAGATTCCATCATCAGATCCTGATTTGGCTATGGGACTATTTGGAAAGAATACCCTTTCCAACAAAAACAGAATTTTCCAAATCGGTTGGCAAGCGATGGAGTTATGCCCGAACAAACATTAAAAAAATTAAAAAATGAAATAGAAACATCCGAATTGAGAACCTCCTCCTTTTTTAAAAGTCGGTTAATAAAAAAACAATGAACACAGTACATTTCTTGATATTGCTCAATAATAGATAGTCAATTAAAAACAGTGTAATTTCCCCTTTCTCTTCATAATCTCTATAAACTCAGTAGCAAGTTGCACTATTCCCCCTCGATCTTACTTCTCGATATAGTTATCGGGCCACTCTGCTTAGATGGGGGTCGTGTTGTTAGTAGTGTAACAGAACGACCCCATCTAAGCCACTAGTCCCTCTGCCGAAGTGTTCAAAGAAAGCCGCTATAAGCGTCGCTAACGCAACCATAACAGTAACCACTGTGTAACAGCAGTAACAGGCCGTTCCGACCAATAACAGAACGTCTGCCGCACTAATAAAGGTATAACGTCCGATGGAATCAGCCGCGGGTTGAGTCAGGAGCGGTGGCGAGGGGAAATTGCATTTTGATCATAATACTAATGAAGAATATAATTGCAACATTTTAGTCTTAATGTCTATTGATACGAAAGTTTGAAATGTTTGTTGAATTAATTTTATTTGAGATAACTCAACTAATCAGACTTGTAAAGGGTTTATTAAATACATATGAATTAATATTAACAAACAGGGTGAATTTTTCTAGCGTGCGTGAATTACCAAATCTGAAACTATAAGGAATTTCGAAAAATGCCCAAAGATGTCTCGAGCTCGATTTGAATGAAAAGTAAAACTGCATTTTTATGGTTTGAAAAAATAATATCCAGGAATCAAACTTGTTGGTTTTGAAAAAAAAATTTGATTAAATTTAAATAACTAGGATATTATGTAAGCAAAAAACGTCTTTATCAAAAACACATGTCCGAATATCAATTTGAAATGTTGTTTCAACTAAAAAGTTTCACAAAAACACTGTATTATTGCACCATTCGATAGTTTTTTTTAATAAAATGCGCTCCTAGATTACGATGACGCCTGATAGAAAGCGATGGATCAGGTCTACGGTGGAACGAGCGTTTCCAGAAGAGGCTTGTTCACTTATAATAGTGTGGCTAATAGGAATCAAATTCTGGGAAATAAAAAAAGTGAAAACCAAGACACGTAAGTACAAAATTGTTAAAAGCTGCGACGAAATCTGTTATTACAAAAGGAAATTTTCAACTCCACTTCTCTTCAATACTTTAGTAAAGAATTTATTACGCCCTAAAAGTTGAAGCTCGAACTTTTACTATTACGTCTGTCATTTATTATAATTGAGATCATTTATCGCTCTCGCCTGCTCGTTGGCCCGCGCTAGACTCCCTTCATACCGCACGTAGTGATAGAAATTGAGTAGTGTGTCGTAATTGGTGCTCGCTGTAATTACAACCGCGGGCTACGGACAGTCGGCCATAGGCTGTGGCTAAGTATTACGCGTTTATTCCAGCACTACGCACAGTACGCACTATAGCCTCCCCTGGCTATGTCTGCACTACGCCTTTTACCAAGCTGGCTAAAGGAACCTGGTAAAAATATTAATGGCCGATTTATTGGTCAGGTGGGCGAGCGTTTAGGCGCTTCAGTGTGGCCGATATTGCTTTTTAGATTTATTCAATGGTAGATTATGTCTGGCCTCTGCTAGCTTCAAAGCGGAAGCACAGAGAAAACTATTTAAAACGAAAAGTTTTTCCTTTACAGTGTTGTTTCATCCATCTACAAAGAGTTGGGAAATCGACATTATAAAGACAACACAAAGTTTGAACCTCAAACTTACATCCTCTCTGAATTCAAACCACTACTTTCATGTGCTTTTACGCCAAATAATGCGCAATCGCAATGTTCTATTTCAAGTGATTGCAATACACTTTCCGGGAACAAGTCAGTTCCCCAGCGGAGCTAACATACTCGTATAGGACATTCAGACACACTCGCCTCTTTTGCACAAATTAAATAGCTTCCTTTGACCTCTACGTGAAACGGTTAAGCACATCGTTTTGAGTCGTAATCTCTTTGCGCCGTGACCCCCACTGTCCCCGAGCCACACAATACGGGGCTACATCAAAAATCCAATTATTTCGTAATAATTCTATGGAGATTTAAGGATTTTTGCGTGTCTCTTTATTATTTATGAACGTTCAGCATTTCCAATAATTGTTTGAAATTCAGGGTGAGAGTTCGTGATTGAATTTAATTCTTATAAAAAGTAGGTAAGGTTTCTCAATTTTTGGTAATGAAAAAATTGCTAGTGAACAGGGTTGAGAGGGGGTAAAGGCACAAGAAAAAGAAACTCGAAGTTCAAGCTTTTTTTTCTCGCTTTTTCTTGTAAAAAATATCTTAGGTATGTACGAGTAAATTTTAAGTGGGAAAGCATGTATATCATGAAAATTACAGGTACCGATGTTGTATTTAGCTGTGGAAAACTCTGAAGGTCAAATAAAAATGATACACGTGCGGCATATGAATCTGATAATGGTTACCTAAAAGAGAAGATAAAATCACAAGTCCTAACTTAGGGCACGAATAAATAAAATATGCGACACGTCGTGTTTTATTTCATTTTGTCACTTGAAGTGTTTTATTATTTATTTTTATTACTTTCAAGCGACAAAATGAAATAAAACCGGAAGGATCAAAAATGTTTCAACTACTAGATAATACTTTCGGTTGTTCAATTCACGAATGGATTTTTGTGTTGACTTGCTGACGCCGATTTTGGTTACTGCGATACACAACTGATGTTTAGGTTGAACATGGTTTCGTGCCCCAAATGATAATGTCATATTGATTCAAACTTACAGTGTAACGGTACATCGAATCAGCACCGTCATCTTTCTGTATCGTGAGGTTAATGTCTTATAAGCACACAGTACAGAGGCGGACTTCATGCCATAGGCATTCTCTATACCAGTCAACCGCCAGTTATCTGGGGTCAAAGTTTTTATGCGGCCTTTGGGCCTCTGTCTTGTGATCATGTCATCACCACTGCTCTATGAACGGAGAAAGAAAACGTTAAACTCGCTGATATTATCAGCGAGTCTTAGAACAGAAAATCGAAGCCATGTAACATCTCATCCCACACCGAGGCTTATGCTGACGGGGCTGACATCAATTTCACTTAACTTCTTGTATTTCATTGTAAAAGGAGCCGCGACACGGCGACGACCCGAGAGCTGTCGTTAATTTGTAATCCTCGGCCGTGTCTGCCAGACGAATAATTATAACTTATCTAGAATGTGAGTTCAACAAAACATTTGACTTTACGAAGTTAATATTTTCCTTAAGTTTTGAATCATCATTTTCCTGCCCAGATTATTGTAAGTCGTCACAACATAATATATTTTGTTCATCGTTTATACTTTTCCTCATATCAATTTCAATCCACATCGTATTCTCTCCAGCAGTCCATCAAACGTTTCATAGGCAGATAACAAATTAATGAAATATTTCATAAACCAAGTATTAGAATCCATCTGCGACAATAACAATCATAAATCATCTCGTAATCAATGAGCATTTCAAGCACTCTCCTCACAAACTATTTCACTCAAAACTAATCAGGCAATAAGTAACACTTCAGCACCAGACCAGACCACTAAACAATATTATCACGTAATGAACACTAACTCCTCCAAGTCAAGCGCTGGATCAAGATAGACGGTGTCAAGATGACGTCACAAGTTGCCGCGCCGACTCGCCGAGCCCAGGAAACTTCCCAAACTAATTAAAATTATAAACACGGTCGTGTAATCTCGCCGCCCGTGATTTGATTACGTCATAATTCCGCTAAGAAAGGGCTGGCTGAATTTAGTACAGTACAAGTTTGGAAGGCTCCGAGTTCGCTGTATCAGTGTGTTGATGTGTTGTAGGAAGTCCTTCAACGAGGAATACAAGTTTCAAGTTGAGAACGATTAGCATTCTTTTTTCGCTGTAGACTGCTTTCGCTATTTCAACTGTCTCCCAACAATGGGATCGTAATAGGCTCATATTATTTACTAAAATCTCATAGTTAGCTTCAAGTTCATTTCATAAAACTGTCCGTCGTGTCACTTTGTGGAACCAATATCTGAGTGCACAGTCAACCTCGATAAGTGTCACAATGGATCGGAATCCTGCAAACTGAGGTTGATTTTTTTACATTCACTTTTATTTCAATCAAAATAGAGTAGAAATTTCCAGAGCAATTACTTTTGGTGTCCATTATTCTCCGGCGTACAGCAGGGAATGTTCCCGAATGCCCGGGAAGCGCCATCACATCAGCTTGCTTTAAATATTTGTTTTAATAACAAAACTATTTTTTGCCCAGAACTGGTCCGAATTTTAAAATCAAATATGTGAAATTTTTCGTAGTCGGAAGCTCTTGGGCATGACTAATTAAAACTCGCTTTTAAATTGGGGAAAAATGCCATTTCTGATATTGAAAAGATATCATAAAACATTTGGACTTCCACGTCGATAGGTAGAGCTATTACAATATTACAATATAGTTATGGAAGCACCACCGCCAATACGAATTGTGCGTATGTCAGCATAAGAGCGGGACTGCATCGCGGTGCTTGCGTCATTCCTGGAGAGATAAAGTTGTTATGTCTAGATTTTAAGTTTAGCTCTTAGGGACTCACTCCGTGTGCGCATCCGAATCTGTAAACACGTTGCCACATATTAAATAGTAATTAATCAAATTATTAATTTTATTTCAAAAATCTCGTCTAAGACGCTCCCAATCCTGACTGGCGCAGCCGGGTCGGATCACTGAGGAAGCTGTCCCGCGTTAACTAGTGATTTTTCGCGAATAGACTTTTCCGATCTTCACAACAGTACGCGTGGTGTACGGCGAAGTGGTCCAACGAACCAAACAAATATTGTCAGCGACGTGACTTGGAGACGAGAGCTGATGATGGGCGAGGCAGGCTGGTGAGTACGACTTTTCACCTCCTTTCTTATACCTCATATCCATCATACCCCTTGTTAACTTGGAATTGGACATTTTCCATTTTGACTGTTATATGGTTTTCTTAAATTAATTATAAGTGCCTAATGTAAAAATACATGAGATAGTAAAATAATGAAAATAAATAGAGTGATAGAATAATAATAGAGTTTTACATCATAGGTAACATTTCAGATAACATAATTTTATTGAGTTCTAAGATATAATTATTAATCATAGGTAATATAATTATTAATAACTAGTTATAATTATTGTAATAAACAAGTAGAGTTCATAGAGTTAATTTTAACGTAAAAACTTGTCACAAATTACCGCCGAAATGACGGAAGTTAAACTCATTCCCAACGAATTATATAAAATTCTCCCAAGTTTCGATGGCAATAAACGCCATCTGAATTTGTTTCTGCGTACATGTGAATACATAATTGACAAATTTAAATCATCCAAATTACAAGAAGAATATTTAATGTATGTTGTGACTAGCCGTCTAACGGGCGACGCAGCAGCGCTGATAAGCGAGCGCGTAGACATCCGGACGTGGGCGGAATTCAAAGAATTGTTTGAGATACACTTTGGTGATCCACGCAGCGAAGAATGTCTGGCCATAGAATTAGAGACATTAAAAATTAAAAATAATGAAAGTCACACAGATTTTTGCGCACGGATTCAATCAGTAAAGTCTGTTCTATTATCAAAAGTTAATCAAACCAATGACACAAACTCACGAGTAAGTAAGACTGCCATATATAATAATACAGCCCTACAGGTATTTTTATACAATTTACCTGAAAATATGGTACGTATAGTGCGTCTTAAAAAACCACAGACCTTGGAAGAGGCCTTGTCCATAGTTTTAGAAGAAATTAATTTCTATGAGCAGTATCAAATGCGAGGTAAAATGCTAAACTCTAACCATAATTCGAAACCACAGCTTACTTTAACATCGGCACCTCAGCAATCTTTCAAATTTGGTTTACCTCAACAGCCTACGGGCTTCAGACTTCCGATGATGCAACAAAATCAACCATTTAAAAATAATTTTGGTGCAACACCCAAATTTAATTTCGGAATCCCGCCGAAAAGGCCTTTTAACTTGCCGCAAGGACCCCATCCATTCCAAGGCCAATTTGGTATGAATAAACAAAACTTTATGCCAATGCAACTTCCGTTTGGATATAGACCTAATTTCGGTTATAGACCCCCTGGCTATCAACAAATGTTACCAATGCTTCCACAACGATTCGGTAGTAATAATCGTTATGGTAATACGATTCCACAACAAAACACACAAAATAAACCTCAACCAAACAACACAGATGTTACTATGAGAACTGCTCCGCAAAGATCACCTCAGCAAGGTTTTCCTCTTAATGAATTAGAACTGTATCCTTATAATGATGATTATTTTACAAATTTCGAGGGATATTACTATGATGTTTTTCCTTGCGAAGAAAATATTTCTCCGATAGACTCGGAAACTGAAAATCCAAAGATAGAGTTAGAAAATAATGATAATGGTAACCAGACGGCTGAATCCATCCCACAAGTGGAAAATTTTTGTATACGGGCCTCCACAGAGCAACACCTGAAAGAATAACTCTAAACTGTAATACTTTAAAATTAAAGTTACCACATATATACATACCGGAAATAGAAGGCAAGTTCATGATCGACACGGGTAGCACTCGTTCATTTATACATCCTAAAAAAGCAAATCAATATTTTCATAATTATATTTCATACGAACCATTCGAAGTAGTTAGCACACATGCCTCAAGTAAACATAGTCATGTAATACAAATTCCCCTATTCTCTATATTTCAAAGTACAGATTATCATAAATTTTACGTATATAACGTTGATCCACTATACGATGGGTTGATAGGAAATGATCTTTTAAAGCAATTAGAAGCCGTTATAGATCTAAAAAGACGTGTTCTAATAACGAAGACTGCGGAAATACCTATCTGTCTAGATTCGGATATTAACGTTATACATGTTGTAGAACTTCCTCCGCGAACAGAAATTCGAGCAAAAATACCAACTAATATAATAAATGGTGAAGGAATACTAAATTACATTGAATTTTATAAAGGAGTGCGGATGCCTACCGCTCTTGTGAAATGTATTAATGGTTATGCAACAACCGTCATACAAAATGCATCAGATAAATATGTAGAAATATGTGTCACAAAGCCTTTTGTAGTGTCTGAATATAATGAAAAAGAATGCCTTGTTAATTCTATAGACAATTTAAAAATAGAGACTGACCAATTATTATGCGAAAATCTAACTAAATTACGACTAGACCACATGAATGACGAAGAAAAGGCATGTATACAAAAGTTATGTGAAGAATTCAGAGATATATTTTATTGTGACCAAATACCTTTAAGTTTTACTAATCAGGTAAAACATTGCATTAGAACAAAAAATGAAGATCCAATTTATACTAAACCATATAGACAAGCCCCTGCTCAGGCAGCAGAAATCAATAGACAAGTCGAAAAACTTTTAAAAGATAACGTAATCCAGGAATCCTTTTCTCCCTGGAGTTCACCAGTTCATCTTGTGCCCAAAAAACCCGATGCTTCTGGTGAGGTAAAATACAGAATGGTGATCGACTACAGAAGACTTAACGCTATTACGATAGATGACAAGTACCCTCTTCCTAACATAACTGACCTTTTTGATAAACTGGGTAAAAGCACTTACTTTACAACTTTAGATTTGGCTAGTGGCTATCACCAAGTTGAATTAAATAAGGACGATATACCGAAAACTGCCTTCAGCACCCAAAACGGGCATTATGAGTTCTTAAGGATGCCGTTCGGACTTAAAACAGCTCCGGCAACTTTTCAACGAGCAATGGACAACATCATGCGAGGTCTTCAAGGAATACATTGTCTTATATATCTCGATGACGTAATCATTTTTTCATCCAGCCTTCAGGAGCACCTACAGAAACTTAGAGCCGTTTTTAATAGACTACGACAGACTAACCTAAAAGTACAACTAGATAAATCTGAATTCTTACGGAAAGAAGTTTTGTACCTAGGACATACGATCACGAAAGACGGACTAAAACCAAATAACGATAAAATTGAAGCTATTCTAAAATATCCTCTCCCTAAGACAACAACAGAGATTAAAAGTTTTCTTGGTCTCGTCGGATACTATAGAAAATTTATTAAAGATTTCGCTAGAATTACCCAACCTTTAACGTCTTGTCTAAAGAAACGAAACAAAATTATCATAGATCAAAACTACATAGATGCTTTTAATAAATGTAAAGAAGTGCTTACTACTGCCCCCTTATTACAATACCCCGACTCTACTAAACCCTACATTTTAACAACTGACGCCTCTAATGTAGCTCTCGGTGCTGTCCTATCCCAAGGACCTATTAGAGCAGACAAACCAGTCGCATATGCAAGTCGCACACTTAGCGACACGGAAACACGCTATAGCACAATAGAGCGAGAACTGTTAGCCATTATTTGGGCCGTTAAACATTTCAGGCCCTACTTGTACGGAAACAAGTTCCAAATTTTTACCGACCACAGACCTCTTGCTTGGTTATATTCTCTGAAAGAACCAAACAGTAAACTGACCCGCTGGCGCCTCCGCCTTCAGGAGTATGACTTTACAATTATTTATAAAAATGGCAAACAAAATAGTAATGCCGATGCCTTATCACGTATAAAACTTAATGCCATAGATTCTGACGACGACGACGTATCAATGGAAGTTAATATAGACGAATCCGACATACAAAATGTAATACAACCATTAAAAGAACAAAAAAAAAAATACTACTAAGCCTGAAATTAAAAACGAAACAGAAATAATAACGATCTCAGACTCTGACTCTGACTCTAATGTGACCACACCAGAAGACCTATTTCAAGAAAATTTCCCTATTCCTTCAATAACCAGTAGTAGTAGAACAGATACGGTAGCCTCCAATATAGAACCAGACTCATCTGGGATGCCAATCTTAAGAGAGGCAATTGACACTAAACCAAACCAAATATTAGTGTTTTCCTGGTTTCAAAATAAATTACAAGTTCAAAATTTGTCTAGAAAGAACCAAAAAGTCTTAGAAGTATTTCTCCCATTAGATAACGAAGAATTAATCAAACAATTTTTAAAAGAGTATATTACACCCAAACGAAAATATTTTATATACTTTGAGAGCGAAATACATAGAAGATTATTTACTAAAGTTATTATAGAAATTTTCAAGAAAGATTCAGTAGAATTCTTTGAGTGCACTGATAGAGTAATATATATAGAGGATGAGAAAGAACAAAAGGCTGTTATATTAAAGCATCACGAAGGAAAGACCTGCCATAGAGGAATTAAAGAAACAATAGTTAGGATTCGTCGAAATTATTATTGGGAAAACATGCAAGATACCGTAGCAGCAGTAATAAATATGTGTGAGCCCTGTAAACAAATGAAATACGAAAGAAAACCCATAAAACCGATTTTGCAATTAACACAAACACAGGATGCTCCTTTTCAGGAAATATTTATCGACTTATTTAGTATGGAAAAGAAATATTATTTAACACTAGTAGACGCTTTCAGTAAACTAGGACAGGCCATCGAAATCCCAAGTAGGCACTCGACAGAAGTAGCGCGAGCCTTATTAAAGTACTTTTCAATATACGGTGTGCCTAGGAAGATATCTTGTGACCCTGGCACCGAATTTAACAATGAACTCATGCGCGAGCTTTTAGCTATGTATAAAATAGAGATCCACATAACAACGCCAAACAATCCCAACTCTACCGGCATCGTAGAGCGATTTCACTCTACAATTATAGAGATATATAGGCTTGCAAAATATGAGCGTAAATGTACAGACGCGGCTTCTATAATGACCTATTCTATAATGGCATACAATCACACTATACATTCCACTACAGGATTAACACCTTTTGAAGTAACATTTGGACATACTGACTCCGGTAAAATATTTGATGTAAACGTAGAAAAGGCGTATACACAACAATTAGTAAAAGATCATGCAAAGCGCACAAAATATCTGTACAGGTACATAGCTGAAAAGATTGTTGCTACTAAGCAAAAAGCTAGAATAAATAAAGGCGGCGAAACTGAGCTAAGTTTACAAGAAGAAGACAGTATTTTTGTGAAGGACATTAATATACGAAAAAGTAAAGATAAACCCAGGTACCATAAAGCAAAAGTAATAGGACAAATAGATAGGAACGTATTACCAGTACAGATAGGAAAAAGACAAACTAAAGTGCCTCTTAAAAACGTTAAACGTCCTTCACAGGTCGTGGCGGATCATCGTGATCTTGAACATCGTGATCAAGATCCAGGGCCTTCAACTTCAAGAGATTAAAAATAATCCAGGCATACTACCCGTTAAACAAGGGCAGGCGGTAGTAGAGAGAGATAAGTGGACTTTAGTTAAGATATTAGATTTTAAGGCGATAAATGATGATTTAGTATTTAATATTAATAGATATAAAGAGTTTAGCAATATAGTTGACATCCATAAGCCATACGCAAATGAGTTCCAAAATATGAAATTACAGGTAGAATACTTACGTAACTCGACAGTCATGAAATTCAGGCAGCTTATTCCATCAAAACGCTTCAAGCGCGGCCTCATTGACCCTCTCGGCTCAATTATTAAAACGCTGACTGGTAATCTGGCCCATGAGGATGCTATTCAATATGACACTCAAATATCTCAACTAAAAATTGGCCAAACTCACATAGATAAGAAAATAACTATCATTTCAAAAATGATTGATTCCATTACTAATAAAAGTACATCTCTACAGGAAAATATACAAATCCTGGACGAACGCATGAAACGCATAGAGAGAATTGTTAAGAACATAGGTACTAAAGAAAATAACTCTATATACTCTACATATGTTTTAAGCATGTTTGATATGTTTGTAAATAATTTTAGGACATTATATATAGTTTTAAATGAAATCGAAACTGCGCTGTCATTTACGAAAGTTTCTGTTGTACATCAAGCCATTGTTGACCCATCTGAATTATTATCAGTGTTAAACAATATTTCTAAAACTGAAAGCTTAATTTATCCTGTAACAGAAAAAACTTTACTAATGTTAGAAAGAACTATGTCTGTTAAAGCATACGTAAAAGAAAACCAAATAACATTCATTATGGAAATCCCACTAATAGATAAGAATACGTACAACTACTTCAAAATTTATTCATTACCAATTCTTAATAAAAATTGTATAGCTACTGTTATAATTCCTAAATATCCTTACCTTCTGGTGAAAGGTCCTATATACTTACCGCTAGCCAGCCCATGTGAAGAGATTACACCCAACCAATTTCTGTGCAAGGAAAACGATATTGTATTGTATCCTGAAAGTACGTGCATAGAACAATTGATGAATTTTGCTTCAAACCTCAGTCTATGTACACCGCTCGTGGTTGACTTGGAAAGCTTGAAAGTACAGCCCATTGATTCCCTGAAATGGATAATTTATACAAGAAATGAAATAATACTTACCGAAACATGTGCTGATGATATTATCAGGAAACCGATCAAGGGCACATATATATTGGAAATTAATGGAAAATGCAATGTCTATTTGAAAAATATAAAACTACACCAACGACAATATGATTTAAGGAGAATACAATATCAAGTAATCCCGGTTGCGGTTCTACCTAAATTAGAGGAAACATCTATCGATTGGAACAGGACAGTGAACCTAAACCACCTTAATTTCGATGATTTGAAACATCTATCCTACTCATTAAATGGTGAAATAGTGGAAAGTGAAATAGCAAAAAGTGATAGTGCGTTAAAAACAAATAGTGTTAGCTTAGCGACTGTACTACTCTATGTAATTTTAGTTATAACATGTCTTAGTATAGTTATTTGGAAGAAAATGTCTTGTATAAGTCAAGTTCTGCGAAATCATCGGAATCAAAATATTACCGATGGTCTCGCACTTGGTGAGGGAGGAGTTATGGAAGCACCACCGCCAATACGAATTGTGCGTATGTCAGCATAAGAGCGGGACTGCATCGCGGTGCTTGCGTCATTCCTGGAGAGATAAAGTTGTTATGTCTAGATTTTAAGTTTAGCTCTTAGGGACTCACTCCGTGTGCGCATCCGAATCTGTAAACACGTTGCCACATATTAAATAGTAATTAATCAAATTATTAATTTTATTTCAAAAATCTCGTCTAAGACGCTCCCAATCCTGACTATATTGTTGACCTGAATTTCGCTAGGTATTGATATAATACCGGCCTATTCATTGGTCCACTCTAGATCTTTCTCGTGCATTAAAGTCATGATTACTGGTCACGAGTTACGATGCATGCTGGTAATTTCAGACTGGTATGGATAGGTCCACTATGTTATAACTTCCAAACAAAACAAAGCAGAATAAGAATCCGGTCATCGATACAGCGAGCGCGGCGCGTCCTCACTAGTCGTCAGTGTCACAGCGACCATTACTCTTCGTCACGCGATGGACTGCCGGCACTGCCGCCGCTGCCGGGACACCAGACCCCTTGTAAATCCTTATTATAATTTAGATTTTGTCCTGACGTTATAAATGGAAGTTTATAAGTCGATGAAAATTCTACGTGTATTGTGGTTTATCCATTTTAATAATGATAAATGAAAACGTAAATATATGATTTATCTAAATATCTGTTTTAAAACGAATGAAAGTGAAAGGGCTGTCCCTTTCACTTATACTGCACTACTTGCACTTCATAGATCTGGGACCTGGAGAAAGGATACAGAGTACCTTTCGTCTTATGTCAAAGAACGGAGTCGCGTCCTTATGCAATAAAAGATAAACAAAATAAATGGATTGTTTTCACATGTATTGAACATGTTAAGGAAAAATACGGATGTAAGGAAGGTAACAGCTCCCCATAGACTTGTGTTTCGGTTGATTCAAACTGTATAAAGAATTGAGTTAAGAATGCTTTCAAAATCCCCCATCTCATTGCGAGATTGTCTTTCATATATTATGATAAAGGTATTAAGTCCACATAGGTGACGATATTATCAAGTTTATATGACTCCCCAAACAACAATTAAGTCTGAAAACGTGAAAATTATTCATGACTGATTTTACAATTCTGAACTGTATTGCAAATGGGAGTAAAGTAATTAATGGAAACTAACTGGAGGAATTTAATTAATTTGAAATAATTTAATGTTGACAGAGGCCTTCCATTGATATAGGTCGCGGGTAGAACAAAACACAGCTGAAATAATTGAAATAATTGGTAGGGATTAATTGAATGGCGGGTGCCTCATTAACGTCCCTCAGTTATGAGTAAATACGCGTGTGGGATATTCATACCTGTATTATGAAATATAAGTAAGTAGAGCGTACTTTTTTCCGACTTCCAAAAGGAGGAGGTTCTCAATTCGTCGGAACCTTTTTTTTTTATGTATGTTCCCCGATTATTCGAAGATGGCTGCTCGATTTTTATTTTGTTTGAAAGGGTGTACTTCACATGTGGTCTCATAATCAAGTCAGGATCTGATGATGTGATTCTGGAGAAATAGAGAGAACTTTTCAAATTATATAGGCACACATCAAGTGATTTGGGTAGTTTTCGAATAAGTTCTTTCTCGGAGTGCTCCCACGTTAATTTGGTGAAGATCTGATGATGAACTTCGGAGATAGGCAACGTAACTCTTCAATAAATGATAGCAAATGGACTGGGATTGCTGAAATCTCATGTCTGTCTATTGTTTACACCAGTTCATAACATAACATTACGCCAGTACGCTGTGAAGAATTAAGTGCATGTGTACCACTAATAAAGTGAAATATAAAACCTTAGCAAAGAATAAAACCGATTTCTAAAAACACAAAAAAACTTTAGCTTCAGAATTCGGTGACCAAAAAAACTAAACCAATCAAACAAAGGTCACCGACTTCTGAATCTAAAGTTATTTTCACTTTTTGTGTTTTTTATTTTTTTCAAATCAGTCTCTGATATGAAAAATATATTAACATTTTTGTTACGTGGTTGAATTGTTGTTTTATGACGGGCAAGTTACATTTAATTACACCGTACAATCGATGTATACCGTTAATATGGAGTGTTACCTTTTAATATTTCATATAAAATTATTTCACCTTTGCAACCAGGGAACCTCGAGCACTCCAATATTGAAAATTATTTCAACATACGTATTCCCGAGGGCGCAACCCTTATAAAGAAACGTATCAAAACATTTGCATTCATTTCAAATATGTATAATAAAATGAGTGTGTGTGTAATATTAAATATTGAAAAGCAAACGAAAATCTTTCGTCGCAACGTGAAGCAATGTAGCATATTAAGAATGTACCATCAAATCTCTCGCATACTTGGCCTGCCCAATACCGACCGCGGTACGGTCTAGACCTATCATTCCATTCCGTCCGAAATTCCACTTAAAATCCTAATATATCGCACAATGGCCGTCTAGGATTCCACGAAAACAATTTAAAGTTAAACAGAGCCAGTAATATTATATGAGGTCGGGGCGAAATGACGGCGGCGGCGCGCGGCGTGTGGCTGGTGTGGGGGACTCTTCTCAACACTTCTTTTTAATTTAGAGGGAGGTAATTACTTCAAACATTTTGTGTTTTTTGTTAATTATAATCAAAGAAAATTGCTTGTTTATGAAGTGTCCTCAAAAGATAATTAAGATTTAGTTAAAAACTAGCGATTATGTTATAAAATCTATATTTTTGGTAGAACGTAGATTCAAACAATTCATGGGTGATGTTACAGGCAGATTCAGTGTAACGTAACTTTAAACACAATACTCTGAACTGAACAGGGTATTCGATGCCCAAAAACGATTCATTGTTGGCAGCCAGCTAAATCTAAAACTTTGGCTATAACAGAAATATGAAACCTGAATTCTGAAATAGGTATAGAGGATAGAAATACAATCCGACATTGAACGCAAAACGTCGGCCAATCTGCGGTTGTATCGCTGCAGGCGATTAATCGTGCCGAGTGATGGCTTACGGAAAATAGATTGTTAGAAAAAAAGTGAACAGTTTGCCACGCTAGCACTGAAGCCTGAACGGGAGGTAGGCAGGAATGCGGTCCGCTAGCGTTTCACCAACGTTGGCCCAATCTGCGGGTGCAACGCGCGTGATTAATGACGCCAAACAATTTGTGTTGTCCCCAATTCACGACGCAATATTCGCAAGGTGCGAGGTCGCGATATACAGATCAACCGCGAAATGCCCACTCTCGAAAATCCGGGAGCAGAAAACTAAGTATTTGAACTTAATTAAAATGTTAGTAAACCTTGATGAAAAATAATAAAGCCGGGCTTTTTAAAAATTCTGGCCTCAAAACTTTTGATAGCAGGAAAGTTCTCTTGTCTAGTTGAAAGTAGGTGCTTACTAATTCAGCGATAACGACAATTTAGCGCTTGAACGCCAGCCTAGCAGCAGCATGTGTCCACAGTTGAATGGCACACGATAATTGCGATCGATCATTGATCGTGTACGAGTACACAGTTGACAAAACAAAACATCATTCTGTACTTACCTATTGTTCACACCGGTGCTTACTTGAAACTCACGAACTGTCGCTCTATTCCAATGTCCTCCTCACAAATGGGATACAGTCCTCAACAGTCTAACAAGAGCTTATCACGGAAAATATCGCTTTTTACCATCGGAACATATTAGTCAACATCTCAACTACCATTAGTAATGCTTCTGACCTAGCGCCTACACGACTATCAGTAGCTCTTGCTATCACTCAGGCACTGATAGCGTGTTCTACCATACACTATGCTTGTTATGGGGAATTGTGGTATAAGTGCAGTGCAGCTAGTAGTCAGGTATGCATCCTATTTGATACTGCATCGATCAGATTTGGCATAAGTCAGGATGTTCTACAGAAGATGAGGAAAAATTATAAAGTGTATCAAAAGTACGATTTAAAGTTCTGCAATTCGTCACAGTAAAACTAGATGAGCTGAGACAAAAATCTCTCATGTCTCTGTCAATTTAATCAATATTGTACCTTATCAACTGACTGACTCATTGACTGCCGCGTTGGTCTAGTGATCGCATTCGCGACTACTGAGAATTAGGTCCTGGGTTCGGTACTCGGGTTGGGCAAATTGTTACTGGGTTTTTCCCTCAGGAATCCTTAGTAGCAGCCGTGGAGCTTGGAACCCGATTGATGGCAATAAACCTCGCCTCCTTTTGCATGGGACTTTAAGATGACATACACGAGTATTATATTTATTGGTATGTACGTCTCTGCCTTACCCATTGGAGATCACAGACGTGTTATAATAATTACCTTAACAAGTAAGAGAAGGAGTAATGTCCGCCAACTGGACAAAATACTTTAGATATACATTAATACGTTTTAGATTGTCTCTCTCAGGGGCACAAGATCGCTGCCAGTACAGCTCAGGTTTATGTCAAGTTTCAATCAAAATGTTCCGCTGTCAGTGCATCCATTGCGTCAGGCGTACCCACGCCAGCGAGTGACGATGACGCGCCGGCAGTCGCGCGCAGGCGGGCGCAGCCGGGCGCAGTCGGTCCCGAGCACAATGCCACTCACGTGAGACGCGGAGTGATGCGCCGCGCGTGACGAACGATACAATACTGTTGTACCCGGATTTATTCAAATAGGAACTATTTCAGTTGGCTGCTTTACTAATTTAAATTAGTCCCCAGATAAATTAAACGCCACTTTCACAAAGGTGTGTTAATACGAGTATGTATTACAGAATTATATTGCTGCTGAAAAGGTAATGTACCGAGACGAGGTGGAACTTGCTGGAAGTTATCATTTTATATATTATAATGAATCTTTGTTTTGCGAACTGCGTGCCAACAATATTGATATCAACGCGGAATATGGCCGGCTCGAGAAATATTAATTTAGTATGTACAGCTGTATGTTAACATTTTAATCCCTCAGATTCCGTTCAAGTAGATTTTAATGAAAATACACCTGAACAAGTAATAAAACAACCTGTTATGTCGCACAAAGTGTACATCAACATAATAGCAAGCAAAAACGTTTTCCAAAACAACATTTGTAGCAGGCGTGCTCTACGTCGACAATGCTACAATGGCTTGTAATCTGGCACCCAGTTACACGGTGTCGTATTGTGTTTGCACTTCGGAACGGTTCGCCGTTCGCAGTGAATTTAATAAAGGAGTAAATCCGACAGACATCGTTAATGTCGGAATGGGAGTCTTGAAAGAGGATTAGAGGTCCATTCACTGCTCTAATTTGACTCCTTGTTATAGACGATTGAAGTGGGACCTGGGATTGGCTCTTCGGCGAAAATTATCAGATTCCGCGAAGGGTTTTATTCCCGCCCTTTTCCTTTAAACTCAGCGGATGGATTTATTTCAACTCCCCGTAAAAAAATAATAATATTGCAATAAGCAACAGAAACAAGCAAAGAGTGGCAGGAATAGTTGTTTTTAAATCGTTATAAAAATTATATCAGTATAGCTAATAGTTGAGACAAGTGGAGAATAGTACATTTTGAAATACAATTGGAGAGAGTTTGTCATTGTGTTCGAGGCGTAGTATACACAGGAGCCGTGGGCGAGGGTGTTTTTGAACCGAGAACTGCAATAAATGTATCAAACGACGTTTTTCAATACATTTAGAAATAAAATAAAAATTGAATAAAATATGAATGAAAAATATTGTTGTAATGAACTATGTAAGTATTACGAAACTATGAATTTAATTTTCTTTTTATTCCGCGCTTTGCTTTCGCCAGGTTGAAGGAGAAGCAAAGGTATGAAGCCGTTATACAGCCTAATATAAAAATAGTTAGGTATTTTATTTATTTTTGAATTTAGATAATAAATGTTTATTTGTTTCTAAAAGTAAATATTAGTTTTAAATAATCATGTTTATCTATGATATTTAATTTATAAACATAATTTGAATATTAATTAATTAATTAGAATTCCCGCGTGTTTGAGAAACACGTGTTGAAAAACGGTCAAAAAACAAACCGTGTGAAATACATTGCATGTAGTCTTAATCATAGTGCTACAAGAACCAGTTTTCGAGGAATTGTATTGAAAAGTGCATTTTTTTAAATCGATAACATTCCAAACATTTATTGCTCTAGATGGGTACTCACTCAACGTCAACTACAGACTGTCAAACGACGAATATTTTAGACGCAATCGTTATATATTGAATTTGAACATCACAAGTACACTTTGTTAAAAGAAAATTCTCGAAAAAAATCATTTTCGCGTTCTCGGGATTTCCTCTTTTGACACACGCCTCTTGACCTATTTCTCACAAGGTAAACGAAATCAATTTTACTTGAAGGTGTACACTCGTGAAGCACTTTTAATTTCCTTATTATTATGTTTGCGACTCACGTGTGAACGAGATCCTAGCAAACGTCGCCCAATGGGCTCGGAACTCGACGAGACGATTATTGGAAACCTCGGCAGAACTCGGCCAGGATCAGTTTCCGTTTTCCATTTTTAATGAACACGGAGCACGCGCTCACACGCTCACAGACTGAATACTGGAAATGGTACAGCGGATCGTACGTCTGTGGTAACACTGTGACCTTAAACTGGCCTAGCGTCGTCGTATGTGTTTCAATACTAAATAAGAGACCAGCTTATACTGGATATGTTGTCACTGATGCAGCCCACTGTACTATCCAATGTCAAATTTAGATTTTCGAGAATTATAAAATCACATTAGTTATACGAAACGAAACTATCAATATTATGATTTATCTTATCATTCGTAATGACATTCATCTAAGAGCATTTCTTTCCCAGTCCACCAAATCTGGGAGGCGCGTGGCGCGGGTGTGTCGGGAGCCGACTCCTACCTATCCGGTATTAATGAAGCCCTACCTATCTTCGGGTAATAAAGTAAGATTACAGTCATTGTAAAGCCGCTTTGCTCGGATCTGTACTCAGTTAATATCGAGCCCCTCGAGCACCTACATGAGCATCGGAAATCGATGTAATGTGATAGAACGTATTATTATATTCGTGAACTTTTATGGGCTCGTAATCTTAGTAAGATATTTCTGGAAATTATTTTCGGGGAGATCAAAATATTTCTCGGTATACAGTTTCAAAGGGGCTGTAAATAGGTTGAGTTTTTGCGCATCCTCAAGAGCCCTTTTATTGGTGGTTTCATTTGTAAAAACGTTGTATATTTTTAACCGAATCGACAATAACAATATTAAAGTTACCAAACAGGAATCAGAATCGAATCGAACTCAGAAAAGCAGAAGCAATGAGATAATTATTAACTCTATTTCAATCCAATTCTTAATGTGCTAGGATCGCCAAACTAGTTGAAAAAAGACAATAATAATGGTCACAGCGCTGAAACTCGTATGAAAGGACGTTTCTACGTAGCGAAGCGCAGTAAATGTAAAGTGTGAAATATTTAATAAAATTCGGCGTATCATGTTTGATATTCGAAACGAATGAAAAATACTGGCCATTTTTTCCGGTGACTACGCCGACGTGTGACAAGGACGGCATACTGTCACAAAACAGGCAAACACAAGAGTTCCACTCCCTACAATTCTTGTAAACAAACTCCGAACTCGAACGCACAATAAATTTCGACTACTCGATAGTTCATCATACCATAATGCTGTCATAGTCAACCGTAAAAATATCATAGGCACTTAAACTATGGACTTACAGTCTATGCCTGAATTTAGGGGAAGATGTACCAACGCTTCCAACACCCAATAAGCTGGTAATTGTGGTCAGACACAGATTTTGGACACCTGTAACGTAGGTAGTTCATCTGAATATCGTATTTTCTTAGCTTGGCTCAAGTTTTACTCGTTGTTTAGCACTTTTGCGAACTGTAAAATACCTTTAGAACTTTACCTGAAGTTATCTGGGAACTGAAACATTGACTATGCGATTTTCTATTGACTAAGCACTGTTCCTTCTGTTCACTGTAGCTCGTTGGTAGTATCGTAGTGTCGTACCGGTCGCTGTCGCCGCTGGCTCGGTGCCAAATCGCGCATTGGCCCATATAGGCCATTACCTACGTACCATTGTCACTAATTGCCTTTATAGCTCGTTGTGACATCCAGCCTACACATAGCTTAACATTTTGAAGCCTACAATTAATTTTATTTAGATATGAAATATTCGATAATTATACTTAATATTGCTATTATTTGTCGTTTAACCCAGTTTTGAAAGCGACTCTGTTCACTCTTGACCCCTTTTACATTGAATGTTGAATAGCAAACCGCTGCCGCGCTAGCATTATGCTAAAGCAGTTGCTGAGCTCAACAGATTCCATTTGTCGTTTGTAACGATGTCCCAGATTTGGCACCGAGCACAACTAGCAACGTAGCCTGAATGCCTACTTCACATTTAATGTGATTAATGTTCACTGTGAGAATGATGTTAAAAGTCTGCCTGAATTTGAAATTTTCAGATATTTTGGTGTGGCTGTCGTACGAAACACTACAACATGATACTTGCAACAGCGTCGAAATATCGGGTGCTCGAAACAAAAGAAAATCACGGATATAATCCCGTAAGTACTCTACATGTCATTTGATCCTGTAGAAAATTCTTTTCAGAATTAAGTTCGGAAACAGTAGCAAATGTGAAAATATTATAACAAAGCCAAAGCTCGCTATCGTCACCGGAAACAATGAAACACTAAACTATCGAATTCATCAACAGCCAAAATCTATAAACTTTAGAAAAAGACAGCATTATGAGATTCTAAAAGTTTTCAACTCTACTTTCAAACAGGTGCTCCTTAGGCCGCAAGTTGTGAGAGTCAGCTGAAGGCGAGCTGGTGTCTAGTGGCTTGGAGGCGCGCCAACACAGCTTAGTGCCAGTGCCCGCGCCAGTGGACTGGCTCATAAGAAACCGCGTGAAGAGGGCATGGCGTGTGATCGAAGCATGGAATGTGTGCGCGGCGTTTTTGACTGACGCTTTGAACTACGTGAGCTTTCAATATTGAAGCTCTAAAAGTAATGCTAAAAAGGAAACAACTTAAAAATCAAATTGCTAATTGCAAAAAACCAAAGAAAAAGAATATTTTGCGCACTACCTTGGCGCTTCCACTTTAATTATAAACAATAACAATAGCTACCTGATTATTTTCATTACATTGCCACGAATCATATATAACTTTACACAGTTTATTCCTATTGAAACAGTGTTATACTAATCCCTTTGCAATATTTGGTTTTGCTTATCTAATGGGTGATTACGAAACGCGTTATCATCCCGCATAAGCGATAAAAAACAGCTTCGATCCCAACACACAATTAAACCCATTGACAATTAGGATCGCTCGTGCACAAAAACAAATTAATTTCCTTTATTTACACAATCAATTCGGGGCGTGTTTCAAATAAGTTAAATCAACATTTCGGGTCTGCCCTGCTCACCGCCCCCCCCCACCTCCCCCTCACCCGGCAGGTCGCACGCAGGAGGTGTGCGTGCACGGAGCATCCCAATGAACTGACACGTCCCCGCTTTCATTAACTGGAAACTGGTGTTGTTCATACGACACGCCAGGGATTTATTGCTGGAACAAATTAAAACTTCCAATATTTCGATTGATGCTTTCCTGCACAGAACATTGTTAAATCGAGTTTTTCGGAAACGAATTACTGGTACGGTCGTAAATTCTGTATAACGGTAATTAAGCGTACAACTCCGATAATTACAACTGCATGCAATTATCTTTTACATACGGCCATTTTCAGTGTTCACTCTGCCCATAATTGTAGGTACAGCAATCAGATTAAAAAATATCTCAAACTAGAGCAAACGTATATAAAACAGACGAAAATGGGTTAACCGAATCACCGGACAATACGCGAATACGCAAAGCTCGAGTGCAGTGAAGTGCGGTCGTAAAGCGGAATGGTACAACACTACGACACTACGACACTGCTACTGAGGGACGGCGATAACAGAAGTCCCACTGTGGAGGGAGATGAGCTTGGCACAAGGATATCAAACTTCCTCTGAAATATATCACGCCCTTAATTTTTTTATACGAAAAAATACATGGTACACTATCTGGGAAAACATTGTCATTATGTTCAACTTTAACCCAGTAAAAAAAACTCGTTGAGAATGCCCAAACATCTAACCATTGTTGCATTGACTGATGGCGCTGATAAGTGAATGGAGTTTCAAACTTGTTGTGCTGTCTATCGTATGAAATTGAAACATGTGTCGAGTATCGCGCTAAGTTATTTTCGAACAGGAGGCCGAAGTTCTAACCTGAATGAACACTAAATTCTTTGCATAACTTTTATGGTCATGGACTTCCGCAAATTAACGCCTTTTTTCGAATGGGAAATCACCAAGTGCCTCCTCCAGCTTTGGGCGGAGTGGGAGGGAGTGTTAGACTTTTACTGACTAAAACCTTTTGTATTCCTTCCTCGCCTTTTATATTCCGGGGCCACGGTATCTCTTTCGAACAGTCCCGCAGCCCAAGTTTCCATAATTTATGTGTGAAGTAGAACTTCTGCTACGTATCCAGTAGTGAGTGTCCGGTCGCATCAAAGGGTTTATACTCGGTGGGGTCGGACGGCGTTATTGCCCGCTGGTCGGTTTATGACGTCAGAGCCGCGCCGAACGTTTGCTCGTTTATCTTTGATACTCGAGGCTCCTCATAAACCGTGACGTCATTATTAGCGGTGCACTGCACTGGACGTAGAATTATATAAACACTTGGGTTAATGAGTCAGCTTGCTCAGTCAGTTTGTTGCCCACTAGGTATATCGATGACTTGGTGAAGGTTGCGGGAATCCGTTTGATGCGAGTCGCAAGGGACTGGTCAATGTGGCCACACTTGGGGAAGGCCTATGTCCAGCAGTGGACGTCTTTTGGCTGAAATGATGATGATGGTGATGAGGAGTGGTACCAAGAGGCAAGGAGGACTCTTGGTCCCCTCCCCCCCTCCACATTCACATAGTCGCATACATTTCACATTATAACGGTTTCACTTCGACAGATGCGTCATATTGTAAGCAGTATGTTCAGTTGACAATATTTCGACAGTTTATAATCTCGTTAGATAGATAACAACCTAAAGGTTTTTTTTTTGTTTTAAGGCTAACAATCCAAATTGTGAAGCAACTGAAGGGCTAATGATGATATGCTATTAATTGCTTGTTTATAAGTAAACAACTTCAGATTTGTTTACATCGAGGCCTACCCAACTTCCATGGCATTATGGTCATACCATCGAAATAAATAATAATTAAAAAAAATATAATATATAATTTTTATACATTAGATGCACTCTATGAAATTTTGTTCGACCCTTAATTTCCAGGCCCTCTTTGTTTTTCAGAAGCATTCTACAAATTCGCAAACAACGTCTTAGTTTAATCTGCTTTTCTTAGAATTTAACGAGGCTCGGGATTGCATCGTCGCAGCGTGCAGCGAGGAGTAAACGATTTGTAAACAATCTGTGTTCCCCAGAGCGTAGAGGTGAGAATGTCTCGATAGAAAACAACACAGGCGTAGTGTCGGCCGAGGCGCGAGGCGTCTGGAGTCCCGCCCGATGTGTCCCTCGCTTCTATTGCAATTATTATCTATTTGTATTTGTTCAACCATGAACATACCATCGATACACGGGCCAACAACAGCATCACAGCGTCAGCATTAAGAGCGACATACATACGGTCCACGCGCCGGCAACACCAGCACACCGTCAGCACTCAGAGGTGGCCTACTGAGATCTTTGCTTCATCGGCTCGATACACACACGACACACATGCAAATAGGCATCAATGTGTATTTACCATAAAAATTGTATATAATTAAGTTAATTATTGTAATAAATTAGTCATCAAGCTGGAGTCGAGTGTGATTCATCTCCTTACTTCCTCTTACTGTGGCCAAGACACCTTTAGCCATCATCGATCCTATGAGTCTGTGGGATCGGCAGTGAGAAAACCATTTCCTGTGTACATTGCACGACGTACACAAAACCCTCTTCCTACCCAAACTCCGTCTGTTACCGTAGGTCTCCTTGTGACAGACTTCCCTCTCGCATAACCAACGTAACCTACGTTTGGTGTGGTTTGTATGGTAGGCTAGGGCGTTAGGATAACTTTTATTAGGGTGCTAGGTAGGTAATTACTATAGGGCTAGGATAACTAGGATACTAGGTAGTTACTGTAGGGCTAGGTTTGGCGTTACTTGGGCTGTAGGCACTGATCCAGGCTCAATTGTCTCAAACGTAGTCACATCGTACGCACTTGGAGTAACGGCCGTATTAAGCTGTAAGTCCCGGTGTGTACAGTATTGATTTTTAAAGCAATGTATTGTATTTTTAGCTTGTTGGCAATCTAAATTTAGATTTAGATACAGGGACTAATGGGCAGTAATCCACTTTGCATATTAATGTAGGAAGAAAAACGCAGTCTAGTATAAAAACTTTTTGGTCTGAAATCTGTTTATACATATTTATGTCTACTGTTGAATTAGTACCCTCCTCTCAAACCAGCTCGCAATAAAGGAAACAACTCATCGATCAGTAGTCACAATCCCCAGTAACGAGGACACAACTTAAAGGATTAACCGTCACCGTTGCCCTGTATTTCTTGTGAACGCTCGCTGCTAGCTTGTGAGCCGATTGCATTGTCCAAACAATCTGTAAACAATCTCTCGCGCCGTACCGTAGAGGTGCGATTGTGTTGATAACAACGTACGGTAAGAGAGCACCTCTATCAGCTTCGTTGTGTTGTTTTATTGGAAGTTAAGAAAGAATTTCAGTCTTTCTTTCGAACGATGTAAAGATTAAATGACAAGGTATGAAATACTTATTGCACCCACACTGTATCGTCACAGGTATTGACGTTTTCCTGTTATTGTTTTCTTACAGAATTCAATAAACCAGTGTTTGTTTAATTAACGTTTTTGAAGTCATAAAAGACAGAAGGAAACTAAGTACTCGCAATCTCATGTTAATGTCAAAAATTTCAATAATAAAACACTTCCCCACGATCATGATGCTTGCAACAGCGTCGAAATATCGGGAGCTCATAAAAACAAAGAATAATCACGGATATAATCCCGTAAGTACTTTAAGTGTACTGCAAAGCCGTGAAAGTCTAAACAGTGCTTCAATAATAATAATTGACATCTTTCAAGAACCTCGTGAAAGTCGACGAAGATAAGCAAATTGAGTAAGTTGACTTAGCTTGAGGTGGTCGAGATCTGGGATGTCAACCAATATAAGAAGCTTAATTTAAGAGTCTCGACTACCAGTAAATGTTTTTTTGAAAGGTAAAAAGTATGTAAGAAAAGTGAATATAGGTAATAATAATAAAATCTGCGAAAGATATGATATAACATTTTTCACAGTTTATGTGTGTGGTTGGAATGCTAATGCTCTTAAAAAACACAGGAACTGCCCCTCGCAAGTATATCAGAAGTTTGGAAAACTTCTGCCAATCTAGCAGCACGATATCAAAATGTTTGGGATCAACATACTGTTGTATTAAACTCTATATCTATTGTATTCAAGTGACTGACACGACACGTGTTAACATTAAACCTTTATATTCCTTGTATTTTCTTTGAAAAGAAGCTCTAGCGTCGCTTTAACAATTTGTAAACTATCTTTTCTCGGGTGCCATCGCATCGGCTAGAGGTGGGACCGTGTCGATGTTCTCGATATCGATAGGTAATAACGTGTTGATCCGCCTCGCCGCGCCGCGCGCCGCGCTGCCTCGCCGTCTTTGTTGAGGTTTGCATTACCGCCTCGCGCCTGCTCGGGACGGCCCGGGAAATACCTGGCGTTTTATCTAACATATGGTTTACGTGAAGTGATTGTCGTCTGACAGGAATCTAATGAAATTCCAACCACCGTGTTACGACGTTTTCTATTATCAACAGTACTACGTGTGCGTGTATTACAGCCAACACCTCGTCTATAAAGGGTGTAAAACACCTCTGAACGAAACCGAAAAACATTTGTTCTCCCCGTCAAATAATGCGATTTTTTTTTGTTCTTCACCAAATCTGGGAACCTTCTAGTTACGAAGATATTAGGGTCAAAGTCAAGTCAAGTCTGATCAAGTTTGTGACAAGTTTTTTTTAACATTTTATTTACTGTTTGTTTTTACATTAAACACTTACACGTACGGGCTTAAAGTACGGGCCCCGAACTATTCAATCCTTCCATCAGCAAAATGTTTTAATTCTTTACCAAAAAAAAAGACAAGTTTGCGTAAAGTTACTTATTCTGATGTACAGAATGCTTGGTTGACAGCTTCGTGATGAGGTTGTTTCCACCCTGTATAGTCAGCCACATGATACCGACTTCCTCGAAGGGCGTGTGGTCGCAAGCGCTACCACTGAGCAAGTCTGTAGTTTGGATATTATGCTCAGTTAGTGAGCTAAGGTTCACTTTCCTACATGGGATATAAACATAACTGCTTATGTGTGGCTATACTACAATTATAACAATGTCGCCACTTATCAGTTGAGGTACAGGGACAAATTAAACGCTGTAATGGTCGCCTTTAATTAAAATTAATAATAATAATCGTCTTAGCAATGAGGTGATAATGAGCTAAGCTGTAATAAAACCCAGTAACTTGATTAACTGTACGTACAACTTAAATATATTGTTCATTTTATGTAGTCACTGTACAAAAAGCTCTAAAGTAGTGGAATCGGATGTAGATGCGTGAGTATGAGCAAGAAATATATTGCATAACTAGTTTCCTGTGATACTTCTGAAATCACGTTAAGCAGTTGGTTCCTGTTGTTACTTGAAGAGCTTTAACAGTCGCTACAGGTTGTCAGTGGCCTGGTCTGACCAGTCTTACCAGGTCAGCAGGTATCGTATTACCCAGTAATAACTAGGTTGTGGAAGGTCAGATAGGCAGTCGCTCCTTGTATAATACTGATATTCCAGCTGCACCCGTTTAGCCCGCCGCACCGCAATATAGTTGGGAAAAGACTGGGCAGATGGTGGTAACATTAATTTCAACTCTGCCTGATATACCTTGCTCTATCCTATTAATACTAATGTAATTTGATAGTGTGCTTTCCAGTAAATCTTCGTCGAGACTGTGACCCTGTCAGTGCCGGGAAACGGTTTGAATGACATTAAACGGCGAGGCGCCGTCGTCGGACAGGTAATAATGGCCGCCTTGAGCCCGGTCCGGCGACCTGCCTGCACGTCGCACGTCCGCAGGGCTGCGAGGTGACTTCCTAACTTTGTTCCATTTCTCCGATGATTTGTTAGAACTGGTGTTAAATGCCAGTTTTAATTTAACCGTTTTTTTTTACTGCCTTTGTAGTACGACGCCTGTAAATCCGCGTTGTGTTAGGTGGATAAACCTCATTGTACACCCAGGGGGCGAGCATTTTTAACCGACTTCTAAAAAAGAAGGAGGTTCTCAATTCGTATGTTTCTACTTTTTTATGTTTGTTCACGCATTACTTCGTCGCTTGCCGATTTGAAAAAATACTTTTTTGTTGGAAAGGGTATACTTTCCAAATAGTCCCATAGCCACCAAGTCGGGATCTGATGATGGAATCTTGGCGAAATCGAGGGAACTCTTCAAATTTTATAGGATAACGTACAGCGATTTTGGTATTTTCTGCAACAAATGAAGCATTTGCGTTCGATAAGAGCCATTCTACCATCAGATCTGATGATTAAGCCAAGAGTCACGGAACTCCATAATGAGACAATGCATCCTAGTAGTCGTGTTTGGGCTTGTTGTAATTGTATTTTTGTATTTTTTGAAGTCGGTTTTATTTTTCGCATCAAAGTTTTGTCATCAACCAATTTATATTATTTCTCAAATTGAAGGCTACGATTTTTTAAAACCAATCAAAAGTGTTCAGGACCGCTCAGTTGAGCCTGGTTCTGCGACGTGTCGCTGATGGCGGGCGTGAATCGTCGACTAGGAGATTATTTGTGGGGCTGAAGATCCCTTGTTTGCAGGGGTGTAGGCAGAAGAGTGTAAGCGGGGGAGGGCACCGGGATTCCTTCTTCTAAATAAATACTTGGATTTTCATACTGCTTCTTTATTGATGTTCTTCGTACAATGCTGATTTTTGGAATGCCCGACCACCTTTTTTTTTTTTTTTTTTTTTTTATGGATAGGGCATCTCGCAGTTCAGTCTGAGAAGACTGGCTTCTGCTTAACCGGGCAATGTCCTGTGGATGCCTTGAATCTAAGGCCTCCAGCCAGGGCGAAAATAACTAAAAACTAAGCGACAGCGCTCTAAGGGCACCCCCTGTGGGGTACGAACCTCGGCTTAGGGCGTCGCTGGGGGCAGCAAAGGGACAGGCTGGATCTGATTGTCATTATTTAGGGACTGATTTATTACTACAGGCTCAGCATCGCGGGCTGGCTCGAGCAAGGGTCGGGGAGGGATTGAACGGGGATTTCGCGCCGGACCTCTGCGGCGAGGTCGGTAGGTTTTCGGTCTGTATTTGTAAGCTCTACGAACTGTACTGGTATCTTTCCTACTCTCTTGCAAGATAGTGATCGGATCGTCGGGGGCGACTAGGGTGTGACGCGGACGTTGGACGGAGCTAATACGCGATGGGTCGTACCGGGCGGCCGATGCGATTAGGGGATTCCTATGCTTAATAGCAGAGTCGAAGTAACGCTTGGAAAGGCGTTTCATGAACTGCTTAACGGTGGGGATTCTGAGGTCTACGTGAAGACTATCGTTACGGACGTAAGGGGGGGCACCGGTGATCTTACGGAGATATCGGTTCTGCAAGGTCTGCATCGTGTGGATATGACGCGGGTGGGCATGCGCGAATACTATGCAAGCATAGGTCATGATGGGACGGATGACTGCGGTGAAAAGACGCAATTTGCACTTGAGTGACAATTTGCTCTTCCTAGTGATCAAGAAGTGGAGCCGGCCCATAGCAAAGGCAGCCCGGTCACGGGCTGCTTTGATGTGGGCCTTGAACGACAGATGGTCGTCCAGAATAACTCCGAGATACTTGGCTTGCCTCTCCCAGGGGATAGGCTTACCGAACATAGTGATGGGGGGACCTGGCGAACGCTTAAGGCGTGCCTTATAATACAAAACTGCCTGGCTTTTTTCGGGATTAACTTCTATTCTCCACTTACGGAACCAAGCACCGAGCGAGTCGGCGGCTTTCTGGAGAATGCGGCGGATGTTATCCGGAGAACAGCCGGTGTAATAAATCGCGGTGTCGTCAGCGAAAAGTGCTGTTTGAACCTTCTGGTTCCTCGGAATGTCGCTGGTGTACAGCGTGAACGCGAGGGGAGAGATGACGGAGCCCTGAGGGACTCCGGCGCGAATCGGATGAGGAGAAGATAACGTCTTACCCACACGGTAGCGGAAGGTACGGTTTGACAAAAAGTCTCGTAAGATGAGCACGAGACGGTCGGGCACACCGAGCTGGTATAGCTTGTATATCAGCCCGTTGTGCCAGACCTTGTCAAAGGCTTTCGCGATATCGAAATACATC
Organism: Xestia c-nigrum; assembly: GCA_916618015.1. NCBI lineage: Eukaryota > Metazoa > Arthropoda > Insecta > Lepidoptera > Noctuidae > Xestia > Xestia c-nigrum. Next base: position 614,179 of record OU745245.1, on the reverse strand, counting down.
ACCCCCGTCATCGCTCCGCGCTGGAAACCAGCGCTAACGTGTTCGACGATGCGGTGGACTTGATGTATGCAAGAATGTTCGGTCCTGATTTGAAGCCGAACTGTTCTTTCGGGATGAGGCCCTTTGTCTCGGCATAATCTCTGAGACGCTTATAAATAAGCCTTTCATAGATTTTGCCGAGAGCACTCAGGAGACTGATCGGCCTGTAGCTGGAGGGCTGGGCTTTCGGTTTCCCAGGTTTGGGAATACCTATAACAGTGGCCTCTTTCCACGTTTGGGGGAAAATATTATTGCTCAGGGCGCCATTGAAGATGGCAGCCAAAAGAACTATGAGCCTAGCGGGGAGGGCTTTAAAAACTCTATTCGTGAAACCGTCGGCGCCTGGGGCTTTCCGAGGCTTTAACTTATCTATAATATCCTTGACCTCTTCCGGGGTGATGGCGGGGAGGGGGTCATCGGGATCTTCAAAAGGGGGAAGCGATGCTCTACGTTCAACTTCTGCATCCACCTCATCAAGGTGCTGCTTGTCTACTGGTAGAGTGCTTGGCGAACATTGAGATTCCAAACTGTCGGCTAGGCATTCTGCTTTTTCAGAGTCGTCAAAAGCGACGCTCTTGTCGGGACGTATGAGGGGTGGAGAAGAGACCTCTTCCGAGGTGCGCAACTTCCTTTGAAGCTGCCAGAAGGCTTGATGAGTGGGCTCGAGTTCGCTAAGCGTCTTGTCCCATTGACTCGAGCGAAACTCACTAGTGCGTTTCTTTACAGCACGCTGTAAGGAACGCATGTGAGCTTTGTTCGCATCGCAGGGCCAAGAGCTGTAGGCACGTATGGCCGCGTTCTTCTCGGTTATCAGTTCACGTATATCGTCGGGAAGTATCCAGCGGCGATCACTCACCGCTGGTACTTCACGAGAACAATCCTTTAGTACGGATTGTACGTGTTCTGTAAACGAGTCGATTGCAGCCTCAGTGTCTGCGACTGAGACGATATGGTCGGGAATACCATCTAGAAGTGGTGACGTTTCGGATTTCAGCATATCGCTTACTTTCCTCCAGTCGGTAGTGAGAATAGTGGGAAGGGGCTGGCTGGGGTCAATGATACCCGAGCGAGGAATTAAGTGCAAGAGCACTGGACGGTGATCGGAGTGGAGCTCGTGTAACGTCTCAATCATGTGTAACCGAAGGTTCACATTCTTGAGCAGCGCTATATCGAGAACGTCGGGAAGATGACTGACAGTGTCAGGATAGTGCGTGTGCTCCATAGGAGCGACCGCGTCGAAACTAAGAGATTGGCCTAGATCGTAGAGGACTTTCCCTCTCGGGTTCGTCGTTCTACTGTTCCAGGCCGGGTGTTTGGCGTTGAGATCGCCCGCGATGATCACGGAGTCACTTAAGCCGAAAAGAAGGGTGAGATCGCTAACCAGGAGGTTGTGATCTTCCCAAGTATTAGTGGGGGCCAAATAAGCAGAAACTAAATGTACCGGTTGATGACCGGTCATAGCAAGCCGACAGATTGAAACCTCAAGTAGGGACTTTAAAGGAGGGGGATCGATGGGAATACAATGCAATTCTTTGCGAAAGTAAATGAGGGTGCCGCCCTTGTGACAACGTAGCCTATCATTGCGAACTATGCGGTAGTTGGCAATCTTGGGGTCGCGGTGGCTGGGTTTGAGGAACGTCTCCTGGATGAGGAGAACGTCAACGTTATGGTCACGGAGGAAGGCGGCGATCTCGTCGCGCTGTCCTCTCATGCCATTGGCGTTAAAATAACCTAATCTAAGGGACCGGGGTTGGGTGCAAGAGGGATTTGGTGTGATATCCATTACGGCGCGAAGTTGAGGTTACGAAGAGTGGACTTGATGACTGGATAGGCATCAATGATGTCGACGACCTGCTGGAGGTCCGTTGCAGCTCTGAGCTCAGCGACCATGCGGTCGGCCTCAGCGGTGCAGAGAGGTTGGAACCTCATCAAGTAATTCAGATTGGAATTCTGAGAAGCAGGAGCGCGGGTAGGAGCAGCGGGAGCTCGGGTTTGCGGAGGGGCCTGAGGGGCCTGAGGGGCGGCCACAGGAGTGGGCGCTGGGACAGGGTTGTCCAAAAGACCGGGCATGGGGGGGTTGGGTTTACCCTTTGCGAGGGCAGGGAACGCTTGCTGATGGTTCAGCATGTTCCAAGGAGAAGGCCTCTGCGGGCTGAGACGCTCTGGGAGGACCTTTGACGGGACTTTGAAGGAAGAGGGAGCTTCCCTCTGCTGACGTTGGTTGGCGCGATTCGCCAACTTGCCAGCGGACTGTTTCGGGGCTTTGGGGCAGCCCCTGTAGTTTGCCGGGTGGCCAGACTGTCCGCATAGCACGCAACTAGGCGGCTCTGTGCAGAGACTCCTGTCCTTGGGACGGGTGCAGTCTGCCGTGGCGTGGTCGCCGAGGCACTTTACACACCTATGCGGTGCGTAACAGTACTTCTGGCTGTGGCCATAGAGTTGGCAGCGATGACACTGCCCTACTATCTTGAGCTTTTTGGGCCTCTCGATGATGATGCCCGATAACGAGCATACCGATCGGACCTTGAAAATAGGGTGGTGCCCTTCAACCGGGTCACATATTACGAGTACCATATCGTACTCGTCACCCCCTTGGGACCTATTCTTGTGGAGGCGGTGGACCGCCGAAACAGGGATGCCCTGGGATGTCAGATCATCCAGGATGTCGGAGGAGGGAATCTCCTTGGGGATCCGCTTGATGACCACACGGGTCGGCTTCTCCTCAGGGAGGCTGTAAGTGTGGAAGGCGACGTTCCTTCCACGAAGCGCGTTAACCAGATTACGGAAATCCGTAGAGGTGGGGGTCTTAACTTTGATACCCTGGAGGGTAGAAGTGGCGTTTGTGTATTGGATCTTGCGATCCACACACATTTTGGAGATCTCTGTCCACCTGGATTTCTCCTGGATGTACAGAGCGGGTGGCTTCAGCTGCTTCTTTGAAGAAGGAGCAGCTGTGGAGGGGGCTGGCTGTGAGGCAGCCATGGGGCTTGCAGGGCGGCTGGCAGGAGCCGCACCTTGCGGTTGCGAAATAGCCATAGGGCTAGGCGGGCGACTGCCCTGGGAGGCAGCTTGAGGAGCGATGGGGGCTATCGGGGACGGGGAGGCTTGAGGAGCAAGGGGAGGCGCATTGAGGGCTGTAACAGCCTTCTTGGCCTTATTGGCCTTAGCTTTCCTACCCTTCTTCCTCTTGCCCTTTTGCACCAGCTGAAAGTCCTCCGATTCAGAGGACGAGGAGTTGGTGCTGGGGGAGTCGGGGGAGCTCTCAGCGGCAGAGGGCGCGGACTCAACAATCTCCATATCGGAGGAGGAGGGTTGAGTGATCGGAGCGGGGATGCCCGACCACCGAAAATGCACCTTTTTTTATAGGCCATATTTTGCACACGGCACTAATCGCCACGCCCCCTGACCAATCAGAGCGCAGGTGCTCTTTTGTATGGGAAACCTAAACTCATGCATTTTCATGTGGTAGGACACCCCTTACAATGTTTATTTACTATTCTACACATAAATATTGCTTAACTCTATTTATTACATAAGTTTCAGTCTTATAATCTTAATTTTACACATAAAAATAATCAATTTTATAAAAACGGCTCTCGTTACAGTAACGTGTTCTAGTACTTAAGCTTTTATTGCCGATGGTACAAGTGGCGCCTCTAGTGGCCGGGATGTATAATCATTTACTTATAATATTCTAATTATGAGATTGCTAATTAGTCCTATGACTTAGTTGACTAATTAGACTTATATTCTTATAGGGAAAAAATAAATACACATTTTGACACAGCTTTGACTCTTATAGGTCTACGGACTAGGTAATTAAACGCAAAGAAAAAATATGATTTATTTCAAGTTATATACAAACACTATCTTATTGCTAAACACTTATTATTGAACACTTATGTACCTAGGTTATTCCTGTGTCGTGCACATTCTCCCGCCGTCGCGAGGCCGCGACTCCGTTGGTAGTACGACGATCTTCCTGGTAGGGCGACGCAGGATGTGGCCGCTGCTGGTGGTGACGTCCACGACTCGAACCTCCCCGTCGGCTCCCGGGTACAGCTGGCTGATGATTCCTCGTGGCCATGTGTTGCGTGGCAGGTTGCTGTCGCAGATGATGACTAGGTCACCCACTTTAGGTTGGCTGCCTGTGCTGGTTGGCTCCCGCCGCTGCTGAAGTAGTGGCAAGTACTCCTTGACCCATCTTCTCCAGAACATGTCGGCCAACACCTGGGCTCGCTTCCATTGCTGGCGAGCTGTGACGTCGCTTTCTTCGAAGTGGCCGGGCACCGGGACGTGGGAATTAGGCCCGATGAGTATGTGGTTCGGCGTCAAGGCTTCTGGCTCTTGGGGGTCGACAGAGACGTGGGTCAGGGGTCGGGAGTTGACCGTGTTCTCGACTTCGACTAGCAGCGTGGACAGCGTCTCGTCGCTCGGGTATCGCTCGTTCAATGTGACGCGCAGGGCTTCTTTTACTGACCGTACCATTCTCTCCCATGTTCCTCCCATGAATGGTGCTGAGGGTGGAATATATCTCCACTTGATGGGGTGGCACGCGGTCTCGTGGTGCATGGCTTCGAGTGCGGCTTCGCAGAGTTCCTTCTCTGCTGCTTTGAAGCATGTGGCGTTGTCGCTCCACATTTCCTTGGGGCAGCCTCGCCTGGCCATGAATCTTCTTAGTGCCGATATCGCTGAGTCGGCGCTCAGCGAGTGTGCGATCTCTATGTGGATCGCCCTGGAGGTCATGAGGTGAAGAGCGCGCCGTACCTTTTCTCGTGGTGGCGAGCGACTGTTACTTCGATTGGGCCGAAGTAGTCGAGTCCAGTGAATGTGAACGGTCGCGCGTGGTGTGCCAGGCGTGCAGCTGGTAGGTCGCCCGTGAGAGGAACAGCTGGTCGCGCCTTCTTGATGCGGCACGGTAGGCAGCTCTTTATTGTGTTTCTTACTGCCGGACGTAGTTTCAATATCCACAGTCGTTGTTGTAACTCGTTCACAATCATTTCCACACCGCCGTGATGTAGTTTTTCATGTACATAAGCTATGTACAGGCGAGTGTAGGTTTGTTTACCTTCCAATATGGGAGGATTGGAGGTATCTTCTTGTATGTTTTGCGCTGCGTTCACTCGTCCTCTCAAGCGTATGATGCCCTCTTCGTCGATGTACACGCTGAGCTGACATAGACGATCGTTGTTGCTAGGTGGATGACCTCCGGTTATGCGGTCGATCTCAGCTGTGAAGCTCTCCTTTTGACTTGCTTTTATCCACAGGTTTTCCGCCCTTGTTAGGCACGAGGCGGGTATCCCGTGGTAGCGAACGGTGGCGCGGGGCGAGTCGTTTGTCACTCGCGCTGGGGTTGGTTTTTTCTTTGTTTTGCGCCAGTTGGGGTCGTCGACCTTTGTTTTCATCGTGCGTTTTCTTGCAGCTGCGACTATACTTTTGCGGGGTCGGCAGAGTTCGATGAATTGTAACACTCTTGCTGTCGTTCTTATGAGTCGAAGCCACTTGGAGAACTTTTCTATGTGAGGGAGAGGGCTCTGACCTGGGCTGCTCTCCAGCTGTTGTAGGTTGCATTTTTCTTTTTCTTCTCCGGTGTCGTATTTCACCGTTTTTAGGGTTCCGTACCTCAAAAGGTAAAAACGGAACCCTTATAGGATCACTTTGTTGTCCGTCTGTCTGTCTGTCTGTCTGTCTGTCTGTCTGTCTGTCTGTCTGTCTGTCTGTCAAGACCTTTTTTCTCAGGAACGCGTGGAGGTATCAAGCTGAAATTCATATCAAATACTCAAGTCTATGGTCTCTTGGAGCTGTGAAAAAATCAAACTTCTAAGTCAACGCGATCAAAAGATACTCCCGTTTATGCCGCAAATTTTCGACACTCGCAAGGGAATCAAAACCTACAGGGTACTTCCCGTGAACTCAGAATCTTGAAATTTGGTACGAAGCAACGTCTTATAACACAGATAAAGGAAAAATTGCGAAAAGCATAAATTTTTAGTTACATCATATAATAAAAATATTTTTAATAATTTTAAACTTATTACCCCTTTACTCATGAACGCGTAGTGGTATTATATTGAAATTCTTAACAAATACTCAAGTCTATAATATCTTTAAGCTGTAACAAAATCAAACTTCTACGTCAACGCAATCAAAAGATACAGCAATTAAAGCCGCATATTTTGAAACTCGCAACTACTCGCAAGGGAATCAAAACCTAAAGGATACTTCCAGACGACCTGGAATCTTGAAATTTGGCATGAAGCAACGTTATAAAGTACACATATAGGAAAAATTCCGAAAATCTTAAATTTTTAGTTACATCACATAGTATATTTTTTTTCCTACAGGTTTGTACGGAACCCTCGGTGCGCGAGTCCGACTCGCACTTGGCCGGTTTTTTCTTCCTGGGGCCACTGGGATTCGGGGTTTCGCAGGAATGAGGGTCCTTGAAACCATCTGTGAGTGGCAGTGAAGTTGTCTGGCGTCTCTCGCGTTGCGTCGTCAGCTACGTTGTCTTTTGTTGATAGCCATCGCCACTCGTTTTTCTTTGTTGTTTCTTCTATTTCGGCGAGGCGATGGGCCACGAATGACTTGTAGGTGCGTGGCTCTGATCGAATCCACACTAGTGCTGTGCGTGAGTCGCTCCAGTACGTCTGACTTGCGACCTCGTACTCGTGCTCTCTTCTGACGGTTTGTGCGAGGCGGGCGCCCAGCAAGGCGGCTTGTAGTTCGAGCCTGGGCATGGACACTGGTTTTAGTGGTGTCACACGGCTCTTGGCTGCCGCTAAGGCTACGTGCACGCTGCCGTCGGCTCGTTCTGTTCTCCAGTACGTGGCGGCGGCGTAGGCTTGCTCGCTCGCGTCGACGAAGGTGTGCAGCTGTCGTGAGATGCTGGGCTCGACGTCATAACACCGTGGGACTCTCAGCTGTTTGATTGTGCTGAGTGACGTCATCCAATTTTTCCATCTTTCTTCCAGCTCTGTTGGTATGGGGTCATCCCAGTCGGTTTTGTAGCTCCAGGTGTCTTGGAATATTCTCTTGGCTGGAGTGGTGATGGGCGATATCAGCCCCAGTGGGTCGAAGAGCGCCATTATGATGCTGAGGGCTTCTCGTTTTGTTGGAGAGCGCTGGTTTTCTCTGACTTCTGCCGGTATCTTGATCGTGTTTGTGTTGAACCCGATGTGATCTTCTTTCACGTACCAGAGTAGCCCGAGCGTTTTCTCGGTTTCGGTGCCACCTAGGCTTACCGTGGCTGACTTGTTTTGTTCTGGTGGGTTGAATTCTTCTATGGTTCTCACGTCGTTTGATGTCCACCCATCTAGCACGAACCCTGCCTTCTTGTGTATGAAATCGACTGTTTTTGTTGTTTCCCTCGCTTCCGTGATAGTGGGGAAGCTTTGTAGGTAGTCGTCCATGTAGTGGTTCTTCTGTATTGCTGCTGCTGCCGCTGGGTAAGTGGATGCAAACTCGCTCGCATTCTTGTTTTTTATGTAGAGAGCGGTGCATGGTGATGACGTGGATCCGAATATGACCGACGTCATGCGATATTCTTCCGGTTTGCCCTCCCGCCGTTCGCCTCTCCACAGGAATCTGAGAGCGTCTCTGTCTTCTTGTCTGATCTTCACCTGCATAAACATTTCTTTGATGTCTCCACTGACGGCGTATGCGTATTGTCTGAATCGCATAATCACTCCAGGGAGGGACTGTAGGAGGTCCGGCCCTGGGTATAGCATGTCGTTGAGACACATGCCGGTGCCCTTGGCAGACGCGTCGTGAACCAGTCGAGGCGGCTTGTGTGGTTTCGCTGGGTTGATGACCGGGAAGTGGGGCAGGTACCAGGTCTTTCCCTCTGGTGCTGGGACGGGTGCTCGTTCTGCATAACCGGATTTGAATAGGTTATTTATTCTTTCTTCGTATTTTATCTTCAGATCTTGATCTTTGTCTAGTTTTTTCTCTAGGGAACGCAGGCGCCGCTCAGCTTCGTTGTAGTTATTTGGTATGTAGAAGTTCTTTTCTTTCCACAGCAGACCGGTTTCAAATCTTCCGTCGGGCAGTCTCTTGCTCGTTTCTTCCAATATCTGTATGGCTCTCTGTTCAGGATCTTCTTTTGGTTTCTTCGGTTCGATGCACAAGGATTCGAGTTTGAAATAATCCTTGATTTTCTCTTCAATCGAAGGCTCTTCTTCTTGGTTTTTTAATTTTCCACAGAAAGCTACAGTGGCTGATAGTGAGCTGTGACAGCCATGCAGAATCCAACCGAGTTGCGTGAGGGAGGCAACTGGCTGGTTGCGACGTCCGGTGCGTAGTTTTCTCGACACTATGAGGTGCCAGTTATCTTGACCAATTAACAGCTTGGGCGAGGCGTGTTCGTATGTGATCTGATCTTTGATGTCGTTCAGATGCTCGCAGTCTTCCAGGTGGCGGTCGTACACTGTCTCTGGCGTGAAGTTCAATCTCTCAACAGTGCGCGCGGCTTCTATCTTGTATTCTTCCTCTGCGTATTTTCCCTTTATGGCGAGGTTGATGACCTTGCTGGTGTCGTGTCTCATCTCGTTTCCGATGCCTTGGATCCACATAGTGTTGGTGGGTCCGTCGGCTCCGATGACGTCAGCTATCGATGCGTCGACCAGTGTGACTGTGCTGCCTTCGTCTAGTAATGCGTATGTCTCGATGCTGGAGTGCGGCCCCTTTATTATGACGGGCGCAATCTTGAGGTAGGCGCGTCGATGGTCACATGGCTTTGAGTCGTGAGTCGTGAGTCGTTGAGTCTTGATTCTTCTCATGATGAAGCAGCTTATGGTGTCTCATGGGGCACCCATGTTTCCCACATGGCGGAGCTTTGCATTGGATGCGGCGATGTTTACTACGTAGGCAGCGGTAGCAGATGTTATTCTTCTTTGCTACCTCCCATCTTGCGTTGGTGTCGAGAGCGACGAACTGCTGGCAGTCAGGTAGTTTGTGGTTTTGTTTACACTGCGGGCAGTTGTCGTCTGATGAAGATCTCTTCTCCGCGGCGAAGGTGCGTTCTGTTCTTTTATTCTTGCGCTCTTTTCCCGTAGTGTCGTCGCTGGTCATCTCTGGTAGCGCGTAGGCGCCACACTTGTCTGCTTCTTCGTTTAGGAACATGGAGACTTTCTTCAACTCTGGTATATCTCCTTTTTTCAGCGCGGCATAGTCGTACCACTTGTTTTTCAGTATAGGCGTGAGTTTTTCGTTGACTATTCGCGCCATTTCAGGGCTGTGTAGGTATTGAGGTTTCTTCAGCGCTTCGATGGTGCCCACTATGTTCGTCACTCGGCCGGCGAAGATGCACAGATCTCTTGGGCTGTCTGTGACCCGGTTCAGTGACTTGAGCTTCTCTATTTCGACGTGGATGAGTGCTTCTGGCCTTCCGAATCTTCTCTGTAGGGCATCGATGACGATCTCTGGATCTGGTTGGCTCACTATTAGACAGCCAACCGCTTCTTTCGCTGTTCCTCGTAGACTACGACGTATTCGCGCCAAATTTTCTGTTCTCGTGAAGTATTTCAATGTTTCTTCGTATGCCGCCTTGAAGCCGAGCCAGTCTGCGCAGCTTCCGTTGAATAGCGGTAGTTCTTGAATGTATTTTGGCGGTTCCCTTGTGCTTCGTACCGCTTGAGAGAGAGCGGCGGCGAGGGTTGACACGTCTATTAATGGTTGACGTGATTCTTCTTTTGTTGGTGTTACTTCGACGGGGTCTTCCTGCTTCTTCTCCGCCTCTTGTGATGACTGTGGGTGGCCCGCTTCAGGTTCTTTTAGCCACGTGTTGATGCGGACTGAAGCTAGGTCGTCTTCCCCTTCCTCGTCGTCTTCTGAGGTGTCTTCTTCTGCTTGAAGTCGCTGGACCCGTACTTGTTGTAACTCCATCTCGGCTCTTGTTTGCTCGAGTTTTAATTCAGCGAGTTTTTCTTTCGCTTTGAGCTCCGCTAGTTTCTTTTTGTGTGAAACTACGGAACAGCGTGATCGGTTGCCCTTTTTTCGTAACGTCTTTTCTTGATGGGACGCGGCACTCGTGTCTTCTGTTCCCGACGTGGTGGCGGTCGAACCGTTTGTTCCGCTGCTGGTGCCCGACGTGTCGGTAGCGGTGTTCGGCGCGTCACTCGTCGAGGGGTTGCCTGATGCGGCCTCTTCTATGGCCGTGGGTGTTCTCAGCTCTTCCAGCCGGCGTTTCGTTCGTTCTCCGTCTTGACTGCGTGTTAGAACCATTTTTCTTGATGCTGGCTGACGATCCGGCTGCGAAGGACCAATAATGTTCAGGACCGCTCAGTTGAGCCTGGTTCTGCGACGTGTCGCTGATGGCGGGCGTGAATCGTCGACTAGGAGATTATTTGTGGGGCTGAAGATCCCTTGTTTGCAGGGGTGTAGGCAGAAGAGTGTAAGCGGGGGAGGGCACCGGGATTCCTTCTTCTAAATAAATACTTGGATTTTCATACTGCTTCTTTATTGATGTTCTTCGTACAATGCTGATTTTTGGAATGCCCGACCACCGAAAATGCACCTTTTTTATAGGCCATATTTTGCACACGGCACTAATCGCCACGCCCCCTGACCAATTAGAGCGCAGGTGCTCTTTTGTATGGGAAACCTAAACTCATGCATTTTCATGTGGTAGGACACCCCTTACAATGTTTATTTACTATTCTACACATAAATATTGCTTAACTCTATTTATTACATAAGTTTCAGTCTTATAATCTTAATTTTACACATAAAAATAATCAATTTTATAAAAACGGCTCTCGTTACAGTAACGTGTTCTAGTACTTAAGCTTTTATTGCCGATGGTACAAGTGGCGCCTCTAGTGGCCGGGATGTATAATCATTTACTTATAATATTCTAATTATGAGATTGCTAATTAGTCCTATGACTTAGTTGACTAATTAGACTTATATTCTTATAGGGAAAAAATAAATACACATTTTGACACAGCTTTGACTCTTATAGGTCTACGGACTAGGTAATTAAACGCAAAGAAAAAATATGATTTATTTCAAGTTATATACAAACACTATCTTATTGCTAAACACTTATTATTGAACACTTATGTACCTAGGTTATTCCTGTGTCGTGCACAAAAAGTAAAACTGCTTAAGTCAAACATTACCTTTATAGAGTAAGCAAATAGGCCAAGAGACTTTTATTTGTTCTATTAGATTGTGGGTTGAAGTAAATTACTTTTAATAATAAAAAGAACCGATCACAAAGTTTTTAAGACTTGGGCCATGTGTGTGTGTGACAAATTCTTTCTAAAGACGAGATTTTTCCTGATGTTTGGTTTTTGAAGATGAAACATGAACATCAAGAAGATTAATTTGTTATAATAATAGGTAGTTTGTCTAGCTAAAAATGTAAATCTCAGCGTAAAAAATAGCTATGTGTAACAGCAGACTTCCGAAAACCAAAATGGAATCTAAAATTAGAAAAATCTAATCGTGCTTTTAGTTCTTTGAGTCTATTCCGTCTGATTGATCGCAATCCGGTTTTATTTGACGTCTCATCTCCGCACCCGGCCGGGAACGGCCCGGAACGGTCCGGAACAAACAATTGCTAAAATCCAATCAACAGACAAAGGGACACTTTTTCTCGGCACAATTGTATCCGGCGGCATCCGCAGGGTTGCTAAGAGATCGCCTTTACACTCATCGTTTGCTGTTTTATTTGGTGGAATGCGTTTTTTTGTTTTATTACGGCTACACACGAGTGCAATTTCTTTGGAAATCGGAGTTTCCGGTACTGTTTTGGTTAAAAAAATATACACACACACTACGATAGTAAAGGTCAGGTTGATTCAGATCCTGATTCTACGTACATTTTTCATTTTTCTAACTTGTAAACCCTATAAGTCTACAACCCGATCGAGGCAGCATCGTGGTGGCAATTCGTCAAAGGACGCCGAGCGCCGCGTCAGCGAGGCCATTTGAATTGCAGCAGGCGTCGAGCATCGCCTCAAGATATTGATACACTGACTCACTGCCTCGCAGCGAATCGCCTTATAACGACGTATCGTTCAGGGACATTAGATGGGCTCAAATATTGTAGGATGTGATGTAGAACTGACGGCCTGTGACCAGTAGTTCCGGTCAGATTGTGGACTACCGGCAGTTTTAAAGTGACATTTTAGTAGTCAACTTAGATTTAATTGTAAAATTAACAAATATTATGCTAGAGAGACGTAAGACGACTTCCAACAAAATATGTTGATGATTTAATTTAATCGCTCGTGATTACCTCTCAATCTGTGTGTTGAATGAGGTACTACTAACATAACTTAGTCAATTTTGCATAGAACTTAAAGTCACTATCTTCAGAGACCAGTTTAAATTGTCTGTAAGTCGCGCGCATTACATTCAATACTCCCGCCCGAACCCATTGTCTGCAACTTTGCGACTAAACAATTTGCAAGCCAGCAGAAGTCGCGATACAAATGTTGAATGCCGAACACGTCGGAGGACCAGCGGCCGTGCTCCTAAGAGTCGCATTCAAACGAGTCACAATACGCGCACTATCTATTGTGCGCCGCTTCAATGTGCACTCAAATTGCGGACATCCGGACTGCGTGCTGCTTGTTGCCGCTTTGTGAACATTTAATATCGTTTAGGTGTCAATACGAAATTTGAAAATGCTTTCAACGGATTCTAGTTTCCACCTGACAGTGCATGTATTTTCGGAGGAATTTTCCATTTTTACCCGAACGGAGAGACAGGCAGAGTCCAAAATGAGAGTAATGTTTTGAAGGGTTTGTGGTCATCTGTTTCTTTGTGTGATGCGATTAATTCGGTAGCTGGTTGTGGTTCCTTGATTATGTGCGTTCTGTCTTGAATTTGATCTTTGAACACATACATGTGCAACACATGTGCTGACACAGCTTGTGGCATTAATCTAGCAAACACATTATATGCATACCACCCCCCTGTACATCGCACACCGACCCGCACATAGCATAGCCACGTAATACACATACATCGCTTGGGTCAGTCCGCAATAATTCCACATATGAGTAAGCACGGCATTAAACACAGCACTCGTGTTCGATTCGAGTGGGCTTATTGATTTTAGATTAATTACCGGGCTCTGCCGGCGACCGAGCTTTGAGCCATCCGCGATCCTTTTAATTTATACGATATTTTGATTAAATCTAACCCGGTATGTAATTGTTGGGGAATTTCGTGTTATACGTATATGTGGGTCATGACATGTTTATACATCTGTCAACTGTGACCAATATGCTTAACGTCCTGTGCTCCGTGTGCGTTTACATAACAGTCATTGTCATTTGCGGTAATGCTGAACAACGAACTTCTCTCTTATTACGTTTAACAGAAAGCAGCCCTGTACAGAAAATATTTTATTTATGGTACTTTAAGGTGAAAGCATCAGGGGGGTCTGTGGAATTCAAATTTTGCAATTTGCAAATACGTGAGAAAATTTGAATGTCGCGGGCTACCTTGGAGTATCAGTCTTAAGCACACATATTAATGTACAGCCAAAGGCAGTCTCTGCTAGTCAGTCTGTGGGCGATACAGAGGCAGACTGTGGTAGGTGCAATAGAGGAAATTATGGATGTAATATGTATTTAAAACACACATAACAAATACCAATCCTAAACGAAGGAGCATAAGGTTCAGCAATAACTTTTCGCATAATAATTTCCATATAAAGTAGTATTTTATTGTATAGCTATTTCTTCTACCAGTTAATTTATCGTATAACCCTTATACGCATAAGGATTAAATAAATATTCAAGATATCCATAAAATACTATCCGTGCCAGTAAAGAGTCCCCGCCTGAAGCATTGATATTATTTAACCTACAGTTAATTGCATTTCGTTAGAAAACCTTAGATACGTTCACAAACACAAAGGCCGGGATAATTACAAACCGGTCTATTGCAGACATATCGCAATACGTATTATTTGAACACAGTTACAGTTGTTTGCTACAAACGTAATACAAGCTGATACCTCGTTTAATTTCGTTATGAAATAATTTATATGCGGGCCGCCGCAAACCATATCGCCACGAACGAATTTATCTGTATAATTGTTAATCTGAGCTCAATACAATAATATTGGCTGGAAAGTACATAAACATTGAAAGCATACATAGAACATTGATAAAACCAAATTACAACACAATCTTTATATCAACCAAATGCATTTCAGGATTTCCTCTAAATGAAATGAAAACTAAGTAGGTAATCCAAGACAAGCATTATCTTAATTGTGTAAGGTTGATTTTGACTAACTGTTCTATGAAAACGGTCGGTGACGATAGCACGAGTTCCATAATTTTTGTTCACCCAAAAAATTCTCAACGCTCCTGAATTATACACTTCAAAAGTTTTCCAAATGCGCCTGTCATTGTTATTAATATCAAGCATTTTCAACTATTTTTAGTTGAACTTATAATAATAAACTCAGCATGAACTCCGCAAAATTTTATTGAACAAACAAACACAAATAATAATGCCGAACGTTTTGCATTTTTATGCAATTTATTTAAAAACAACATTTTCCAATAAATTAATAAAAATTATGTGACATAAATCAAATAAATGTCAGGAAAGGAAGTAACATTGGAACAATAAAGCAACACAGCGTGGTTTGCTCACAAAGAAAGGGGATGGTCAGTGTCGAGGTGTGAGAACGTTGGTCTCCATGCGCGACAGTAGCTTACGTGTTTGTGCAGCGATGCACTAACCAGGACGCACCGTGAACTTGATATCATCGGGCTTATTACGCACCGTAGGTATTAGCCAGAAAACCATTTCTACTTTTTCTTGCTGAAGCTAATTAACTTAACTTTACTGTGTAATTACGATTAATAACTAAAGAATAATAAACGAACGGCGACGGTTGTGGAAGTCAGAGAAGCAGTCGCTCCATGTAAAGTACTGGTACTCGGCTGCCCGGTAAGACTGAAATTCAACCCCAACATAGTTGGGAAAAGGCTAGGCAGATAATGACGATGACAAATTAATGAACGTTTTTTTATCCAGACGGAACTTTGTTTGTAATCTACTTGGTTAATTAATGTACAGTTCCTTTTGATATCTCATGGCTTACCACTTGAAACTACTTATTTCCCGCGGGAAAAATGTTTGTAAAACATGAGTGAACTTTACATTCTGTAAATTGTACAAACGCTCTGACTTTTAGTTAAAAACTGTGAGAGCATAAGATAGAATAATAATTTATATTTATGATTTCAAGGAATCTGGATCACATTATTGTGTGTTCTAATTAGTTTTGGAATGGAAACAAGGAAAACTACTTTAGTTCATAGTTACCAAATATTGTGGCCTTACTTTTCATGTGGACTCGAAGCGCTTGGTAGTGTTCAATTGAACCGGACGATACAGTGTTGAGGTCAGAACCATTGATAGGCTAGTCCTCTTTCAACTTCTGTCATCACCTTTCACAGATTTGGTGTCATTCAGAAAAACCAATAAAATAAGCTTATGCCTCATAATCAAACTATGGTGGGCACAGAGCACAGGCCTCAGTGCAGTGTTAGAGAGCTGATATCTATGCGCGGGCTCAGTGCTGGTTGGGCACTGTGCTATTCGTTCAATAAAAATTATATCAAATAATAAGATGTTTAGATCTTATTCAAATCGCGTATAAAACGACCAGAAAAAAATTACCTGCCTGTACCTATTTCTTTTAAAATTAGAATTCTATTTAACCCTCGAGCACACATTTGCGGGTGCATACTGGAAATGGTACCGTGTACAGAGTCGGTATACAGAGTACTACGGCTAAGGCATTGTATTCACGGGCGAGTGCGCGCTGCGAGCTGTCATTGTTGCCGCACACCATTGTCCTTGCGTGCATGCTTATTTTGGGCAAGGTCTGCACTCCGCATGGAAGCCTAAAAAGCATAAAACTCGTGGGCTTCTATGGCGTAGTCGTATAGGCGTAGAAGTTGTGTCATGTGTCTGTGTGTGTTATTTCTCAATTCGGTCGTATTAACATAGTAAGTACCTACCTACATAATATCATGCAAATATGTTATTTGGCCTAATACATAGTTAGTAACAAAAGATCACGAGTGACTCTTGTCTCAGAATTGGATATTACTTTTCTTTCTATCTGCGGCCTTTGATCTTGGAACTATTATTCAACTATGTCATGTATATAAACGTCTAGAATGAATACAGATGTGGGTGAATGCAGCCACAAGCCACAATGCAAGTTGGGTGTAACTAGAGTGAGCACTTTTGTCAGCAACTGTAATCCGCGTTTGATTGCGGCGGATCGCTCCATTCCTCATTAATATCGGCGGGCCAGCGCTTTTTATTGCTGCCTTCCGTCAATATGGAGGTGAGGGGCCTCCCCCCCAGTGAGGAGGCTGGCTCTTAGAACATTATGGTTACGTTTACATGTCAAGTTTTGAGCTTTTAGTCATATAGAATTATGTGCAGCTTGAAAAAGTTGTTATAAGTACAAGCTGGAATTAAATACCAATTAAATTTGTTTTTTTTTGTGTAGATTACATATGGGGTCCTAAATACACACAAGGTAGGTACCAAACTATGATCAAAGTTTACTGGAGATGAAACTGTGGCAACAGTTTTACATACTGGAAGGAATAAGTCGAATTCATGAAAGTTTTTAAGTTTAGCAATTTGTAGTCACCTCCGTGACACTGTTGGTGTGTTTTAGCCGCAATAAAATGTATTTAAACTTAGACTTAACTTGTCCGCCTTTGTGAAAATACTTACATAACAGTTCAAATAAATTACCTATCTAAGATTCGTATTGTAGATGGCACCAATGTATAGAGAAGGGAATGAATTGAGCTTAAATTGATCGTCAACTGTTGCCGGTGTGTACTAGTAGGTAGTCTCTAAAACAGCAATAATTAATGTTGGCAGTGTTGCCAGCCGTACAACAACACACAGCACAAACACTAGTTGGTAGTGCGTGGGCTATGTTTACCTACTCAGCAATTATACAACAACGCAATTTACATACATACACACACGAACAACTCGTTACAGTAAAATAACATTCATTGAGTACGTATAAACTTAAAGCAGACAAAACTAGGTCTATGAATGAATCAGTCGCCCAACACACTACCATGACTCCATAAATACTTCAACACTTCACTTCACTTCTTCTTCATCATCATATTTGTAATTACTAACCGAACGACGTCCACTGCTCGATATAGGCCTCTCCCACATCACCCAGTCTTTTACTATTCACGCGGTCATACACAAACATTTTTATTATACACAGTTTTGTTCATAAAATTGTCCTAACATGTCGTAACATAATAGCTGTGTGCACCCTAACGGTTAAGTCATCATCATTTGCCTAGCCTTTTCCCAACAATGATGGGATTGGCTTACAGTCTAACTGGATCAGTATTTTACATGGAGCGACTGCCTATCTGACTTCTACAACCCAGTTAATACTGGGAAATACTATACCACTTGGTAAGACTGGTGTCAGACTTTTGGGGCCACTGACTACCTGTAACGACTGTCATAGATGGATAAAAGACAGCCGGAACCAACGGCTTAACGTGCTTTCAGAGGCACAGAGGAAACCCGGTATATAATGGTGGTCACCCAGCCACAGACCAACCTAGGCAAGCATGGCTTAACCTAAATAGAGGCATATTAATGTTAAAGCACTCTCATTTCGTCGGTTCGGTTTTTATATTGCCATGTGGTACTTATGGGTACCATATCAGCATCTTGCACAATAAAAGGCTGTCAAAGGTATCATGCTTTTCATGTTTGCATGCAGTGATTAAAGTATTTGCACGCTTAATTTCATGTCAAAACCATAACCTAGACCACGATCGTGGTAAAAATTTACATTTGATAATGTACTCGTAAGAATCGCTACATCTGAACAACCCCCAACAAATATAACCCTCCCAATGATTACTCAACTCTCAATTACCAACATCACAAGTTCAACCCTAACGCGCTATCTGCGCCATAACCCGTAAGTGCCAACTTTGCGCCACACTCCCGGGTAACCGTGAGTTGCGCAACTTTGCCCGCCTCCCAATAAGACAACTATCTCGGATCGAAGAGGTACTAATGCACGGATCGCTCCGTGGATCGCTCCGTACGGCACTCCCGAGGCCAGATATTGTAAAGTTCCCATCAAACTGTTCTTGGTATCAGCAAGTCAAATATAAGGGAGGGCCCACAGTGCCACGAGCGGGCTGCTTTACATAAAGTTAATGTTCTCTGTGCTGATGCTGTGGGACTTGTATGTGAATTTATTTACCGTTACCGTGTATATTTGAGTTTGGGCATATGAATTAAATTGGGTGTGGTCTAACTAAAAGTATATTTGAGTTGATTATTATCTAGGGACCAAGGGATAAGGACATTTTATGTCATATGAGTTATCTCGGCGCTCTCGCATTTTCTTTATCGATGCGACTTATAACATAATGCAATGGGTCAAAACGTTTAAATATCTGGGGCACTGGGTCACTGCAACGCAGACGGACAATACGGATATGGAGAGGGACCGTAGGGCGCTGTCAGTCAGGAGCAATATGTTGATCCGTAGGTTTGCAAAGTGCTCGAAGAGTGTAAAAATGACATTATTTAGGGCATATTGCCAATCTTTTTACACCAGCAGTCTATGGGTTGACTACACCCAAAAGGCTTACAGCGCCTTACGCGTCCAGTACAATAACGCATACAGGGCTTTGTTGGGGTTGCCTCGACACTGCAGCGCATCAGGTATGTTCGCAGAGGCACGTATTGACGATTTTTACGCAATCATGCGAAAGCGTGTCGCCTCCTTAATGTGGCGGGTGCGGGGCAGCACCAACAGCCTCTTGGTCACTGTGGCCAATAGGGCGGAAGGGCTTATACTCAGGCACTGGACCACAACGCAAGTATTACCCTCAAATCGTGCCGTGAAATAAAGTTTCCTTTAAATATTGCCTAATTTGTTTTCTGATTATTAATGATTATTTATGATTAATTATTATTATTGATTATTGTGATTTTTTAGATTGTTTTTATGATTTTGACATTTTTATTTTTATTACAATTTATTGTTTCAATTCAAAGTGTAATTTTATTATGTACTAACACTAGTGGTTAAGATGTATTCAACTAACAAATTGGATTGTAAGATCTGTTCAATAAATGATTATTATTATTATAACTTTTATAGTGAAACATGAATGTAAGGATTAGTACAAAGAGACAATAAACAGTGCGCTAAAACTTGTCAATGATATACTTCACATTTCTCAAATCATTCTTCATCGTCGTCATCATCTCTCTGAAAGACCTTCTCTGGTACTTGGGGTCGGTACAAAACGTATCTCTCTTATTTTCTCCAAAGAAACCTACGGCTTCCTAATCGCTGTTACGACCGTCTCCCGCCTCCGTCTCTCAGTGTGCCCCAGAGCGTTATCACGGGTGGTCCTCAGGGACGCATCACCGTTACACTTGCCGGAATAATTTCCATTGTAAAAGCAAACAGAGAGCGGCGGGAATACTCCCGCCTGCCTGCCCGACCGCCTGCCCACCCGGCCGGCCGCTTCGCTGAGGATATCTAATGTAAGCGTGTACGGAACACTGACTGATGGGTTTTTTGAATGATGTATTACAAACAGGAATGGTAAGGTATCGATTCTAATTAGCATGAATCGTGAAGTAAGCGTGTACAATTTTATATTCAGGTTTTCATATATAAAAGCGTATGTTTAAAAAAAACGCGTCATCTCCCCTAAATCTAGAACTTGAACGTGTGAATAGATATGGAGGGTCCGACAATGCATTCCTCGAAAACAGTTAAATAGTTCATTAGGCAGAGCTTACATCGATTCTAAAGAATGGGAGTAAAAGCTGATAGCACGTATTACTTTGTTGCACGGAAGACTGGGAGAGCTCCCTCTAACATTAGTTATGATACTCACGGTGATTTTCAGTTTCAGTGAATGTATTCAGTTGTACGCTGGTGAAATTCAAAAGACTAAGCAGAAAATGCTAATCTCTCCCACACCTTATGAAGCAATACCTCCTTCAGCATCAAGGGAAGCCGAAACTTGGCGACGGCAAATCAAAATTAATAACATTATTAAACAGCAGGAGTGCGTCGCCGTCAACATGATAAGCCGGGGGTCTCCATACCCCCTGGGCCCAAGTGCCGGTGTCAGCCGGTCCGGTGCCGGCACCGGCACAAAGCCGGCTGCGAGCAGTGTCGGCACGCGGCTAGCTGAATTTCTAATGAAGCTACCGATACTGAGGATTTCGTTTGCTTATCGTTTATCTTTGTAAGATTTTTGACTTGTTAACTAAGGTAAGTTTTGTTATTTGGATTTCTGTTGCAAGTACCTATACTTTTTTTTTAATTTTGACCATGACTAAACCTTCTACCTTAAAGTTTTATTAGAAGATTTATCCAGAAGCGTCCACCCAGATATTTCTGAAATCTCCATGTTAGAAATATATTCCAAAACCATAAATTATGTCTCTGCGGTCATATTTTAGCCTGTGTTGATGTTTTGATGGTTATAACTTATGTCTTAAGATTAGTGACGTTACGACATGTCGTCTATCACATCGATCATGTGTGTAAACATTGTAAGGCTGGACAATATCGAATATAATCAGATTGGGTGATATAGTCTCTCGGGCTCTGGGCTTGGCAGTTGTTTAGACAAGTTATATTCCTCAAGCATATGATCGTTCGATTTTCGTACACATCACAATTGAGCCTAAAGAAGTAGTCCATTTGCTTGGTAATGACATCACAAAAAACATCGATGACTATAATAGCTCATTTGTCGTGTACAATGCCTGTATTTGTGTTACAGTAACTTGCTTATCTTGCCCATTACGTTAAAATTCCTTTCATGACGTCATTACGTTACTTTTTCTAACGTCACACAACCTTATGTCCGAATAGTGACGTGCCGACACAGTGCCGATGTCATCGATCACCGTCGCCATCAGCGGGACAATGTCGCCGCGACTAAAACCGACACTTGTGTGGCTGTTCATCATTAACGCTTGGTTTGACGCACTGTGCACTGGTGAAACGTATCGGTCTGTTTATATATTTGTGAATTCATAATAATTATATTAGATTATAGAATCAGGTGTTACTTTGCTTTAATTAATATTCGGTAAAATGCTAACTTAGCAATTTCATTGAATACCCGTTGGTAATGCTCGAGTAGACTATAGAACAAGATAGTAGACTGTAACATCAACACTAGAATCGAATCTCGTGTAATATCTGACATCGTTGCAGGAATGAGGTTCAGAGAAAATAGCATCGACGAACCAGTTCGTTAAGTCCGTCACGAAAGACACGCTATGTGTCGATGGCGGGACAATCAAATGCTTCATGGAAGACACACCCAATTGTGGAAACTAGTTTGTGGATTACAACTGAAATTCAATATCACCTTTGTGCGCGATCAAATTCAGACCTCAGTAATAAAACACGAATCGTTCTATGAAAGATATGTACTAATATTTTCGAGCGACTGACGCCACATTTGTAAATAGTAATAAGTAGGGTATATTATCATAGATGTCATTTATCTTTTTTATATTAGTGTAATTCATAAAAAATACATCAATGAAATAAAACTGCTTATAGAATACTTAAATCTAAATATATATCAAAAAGGGACTAATTTATATGAAAGAAACTAACTTACTAAATAAACGACCGGATGCTTAGGAGACTAAAGTACCTCTCCACATAGTTGTCATCCGGAAACGTACCAAGGGCAGCATTACCACGTTGAATAAAAATGCAAATTCTTTGGCCAAAGAAAGAGCCCTCTGGTCACGCGAAGTGTCAACCAGTCAGTGAGTTTTTTTTACAACACAATCGTTTTCATTTATAATTTTGTTTTATCTCGTTGTTATCGTTTTGCATCGGTTTAGACTTCGAGGGGTAAAAGTACAAAAATTATCGTGAATTGCTCAAACTCCAACATCAATCACGCTTTGTCAATAGACACCGCGCTGTGTCTCGTAGAACCCTTCACGCCGCCGTTGACCCTTTGCTAATATTTGATCAGTTTTCAAAATAACTAGCCAGTCGGAGATCGAATCTTATCTGAAAAGAGCGCGATGTGTTTGTTAGATTTGTTGATCGTGGCTTTATTATAATTCTGTTATTTTATACTATGCTTTCATTTCCTGCATCAAAATGTCAACATTGTGGTCATGACATCAATCACGGTGAGTCGGTGGTCACGTCACGATCCTGGGAGCAGATCCATCACCCCGTGACCCTCGAATATTTGCTCCCATTGATTGAATATGACCAGCCCCCGATTATATTGGAGATTAGGCGACCGTTGAAACTGGACACGGGAGTTCGGGTCTCTGTGCCAGTGAGGGAATGAGTCGGCAGGATTAATCTTTTAATATCGCTAGGGATGAATTATGCTCATTCATCTGAAATGCTAATATGGTTGAGATAAAAATGTTAGGAACCTCTACCCAAGGAAAAAGAACAAAGAAGACTAATCTTGAAATGGTAAGATTTTATGACGATATTACAATGTCAGTGTCAATATCAATCCCAACACAAAGAAGGATTAATGGCTACTGTTATTAGGTATCGCCATCACGGTGTACAATCTACAGGCTGGTAGGCTTACAGTCCCTTTCTAAAGGTGTGTTTAAACCAAGCGAACCAGACAGTGGCCTGAAGTATATTTCAGTACCTTCAAAGTTCACAGTCCACAGTCCGTTCGGTTTGACTGCACCTTTACACCTTAAGTTGCAGATGATTCTTCGTACACCTTAGTACAAGTTACAAGACATAATCAGCTTTTCGGCATCGAACAGTCCGCGCTAGCAGCGTGTCGCGTCTCTATTCAGCCTCAGTGCCTATACTGATCTGTCACGCTGACCGTGCCAATATTCACACAGATTGAACTTGACTGGCCAAGAAATTCCATTAGTTAGTCTTATGAGTCGGAGGGTGTTGGGCGAGACGTGCGACAACATTTTTAAGAATGTTGATACTTTAGAAATTAGTTAAGTGTGTTTGTTGAAGCAAAAGTAGCCGCGACGAAATTACATATTGTTTCATGAATGCGACGTGAGCCTTAGACCAAAGTTGTATTCCCGAGTTACATGTGTGGCTTTAATTTAGTTCTACTTTCATCTCACGAATAACTTTAGTGTTTACCTATTCCAGCATAGTTGAAACACGTGGAATTCCCAAACACGGCGTTTGGGAATTTCAGCAATTTACTTTGTTTATTCCAGTTTTTACAATTATTTATTACGCGCGTATGTTATGTTGGAATTATGAGCATCGTTTTGCTTGGTCGTGTGAAAAAGGTCACGTTGTGGCGATATTGGAGTGTTGGCGGGACGCTTTAACGTTGTATTTGATCCTTCTGCACCAAATAACGCCACTAATGTAACATCCATGGCAAGTAATATCCTCAAGAAAATTTAATTTTATAACGGTGCTAAATCTCTCTTAAATGACGTTGTATACTGAATGTAGATGTTAATCGACTCGTAATTCTCAATTTAAACCTAACTCGAAAGCAAGATGATACCTTTAATGAGTTTTAAAAAAGAATAAGCAATCAAATAAATAAGTTTCTACTTTTGTAATTCGTTTTCGTTCGACGATAAACGGATAACTACATCAACTGCATTTTCTAACAATCAGTATTTCCATTTGAAGCCTCATCCCATTGTATTTGTGTTAAGTGCCAATATGGCGTCCAGATATTTGGCGCGAACGGCGGCCATGATGGGCGTCCATGACGGGGGTCCGTGCGAGCGGTTAATTTAAACTGACAGCGCAGAGACGAGCGCTATTACGTCACCGTATCACCTGGGTGACGTTGTGTTCAAACGAGTTTAAGGGATGTTATAAAATTGATATACTACCAACTACATCATGACACCTTGGAAACGTTAATTTAGAAGTTTATATTTAAACTTTGCCCAACGTTTTCTACATTTCCTCGGGCTTCTCTTTTTAAATAGCTCTCTCACTTACTACACACGTAAATCCGGGAAAATCATTAGTTTTTTTTGCCATCAAAGCGTTGTTCCAGTGAAGTTTTAATAAAAGAGTCATTACCTGCCTAGCCTTTTCGCAAACAGGTTGGCGTCGGCTAGCAGCCTCACTGGATGCAGCTGATTACCATTATTTTACATGGAGCGAATGCTCCAACTTTAATAACCCAGTTAGCACTGGATAATATGGTAACTCTACCTGTTACGACTGTCAAAGATCTACAAATGACAGCCGAGTCCAATGGCTCATCATGTTTTCCGAGGCACGGAGCAAACTCGGAATGTAACGGTTGGTCACCCATCTAAGGACCAACCTAGCCAAGCGCGGCTTAACCTGTAGATCGACCCGATTGACTGTTATCATTTAGCTACGAGCTCCTTATTTTACATCGAGATTTAAATGAAACAGTAATAAGATATAATAATTATTTGTATTTTCTCATAAGTTTTTCTCATAATCGACAACTTGTTTCTCCGTAAATGTAGCCCCCAACACAACAGGCAACTATTGATTGATGTAAAGGTTTTAATTGAATTGGTTGGTTCCCAGAATTCAGAAATCCAATTCCTCGTCGAAAAACTTTAATCCAGAAAATTATTAAACAAGTTTAAAACATTTAAAAATATTTCCAAACGAAACAAAGAAATGAACACAATGTTTAAAGCATAAAACCTCGAAATCCTTTTTAAAATTGCAGTCGGGCGGCATGATGCATGTAATTAAAAAGTGGGGCAATGTTACATACGGGGTACCAGCGATGTAGGAGCTCTCGATGTGGTCATGTAAGACGGGTGCAGGGTTCTACCCACGTCGGTTATGTGGAAGTAGGGGCGCAGGGTGGTGGGGTTTCCGTCGATGAAACCGCGAAGCTTTGATATTCGCGCCGGCTGCCCGTGATAGATATGTTGATGCACGGACGGAATGTCGGAATTAAAATTTATATTTTAAAAATCTCGTGCATTTTCAATGAGAGAAAAATCATTAGCGGTTCTCTTTTTTTAAATATCGTCCGACGATTGGTATTACGTAAAATTTACTCGACAGTACTCATACAGTCGTATGGGGTGATTACACGAGACCCATGTAGCTGAGTGAAGTGATGCATTAGAGCACGCTGATGGGGTTCAAAAGAGGCTTTTAGTGATTTTAATTAAAAATGCTTTCTAGTATGCTAGCGTCCAATACGGCCAGTAAACAAGGATACTAATCAAGTTTCAGGAAATATGCAATGGGTAGTGGAGATGCAGTTACTCTTGACCATGATGCTTTCATACATTAAAAACTTTATGTGTTTTTTTGCTCATAACTTTTAATTCTGCGTAATGTCAGTAAGTGACACAATTTTCACTGGCAAGATTTCCCAGACTAAGTGTAACTTTGTCTGTAACAGTGTCAGCGACTGGACCATGTCGTCGTTATAATGACTTTTATTATAAAGTTGTTTTTAATTGCAGTACTTCTAGTAAATGAGCCTGCAAAGAAGACACCAGTTCTGTTCAACTAAATGAATCACGGAACTGCTGACTTTAAACAATCAGGGTTTATATGGAGCTCTCCGAAATGTGTGGGAGAATAATAAGATGGGTCTGTGTTTCGCTGTAGTTTCAAAAGACTCTATTTTGGACTTAAAAATATTTAGGGGGAATCCGGGACCGCAGTCCTGGTCCCAAAAGCCTCAAACAGACCGGGCCCCGACTCAAATTATCTTTCTCAGGTGGATAGATGAAATTACAGTTCCAAGACACATATAGTAGTTATAATTATGTATCTACTGAAAGTTTGTTTAGTTAGTAATGTGAGGAATTAAGTGCGCTCATACCAAGTAATGAAATAATGACTATTCAATGAACATTCAGACAAGTATTAGAAGAGAGAGAGACAGTCAGGAAAAATATTGGTGGATGCCAAGCTATAGTGTCACTTACAAATTGTATTCTTTGATTTGATTATTTTTAGCGCTAAATTTGTTGCCTAGTTGTTGACTGAACTATAAATGTTATAAGCCAAACAATAATTTTCCCCAAAGCGATAACAAATAGGAGGTCAAAAGAGTAGAGCGGGCACGCCGAGGGATCGTACCTGGAGAGTGATAAACGCGCTATTAACTTGACTATTTCTCTTAGAGATATGGTTATATCTGGTAGTCAACTTCATGTAAGTAGCTACTATGAAAGTAATAGTTATTTATTTAGACTTCTGAGACTTAGCGAAGGAATCGAGGGAAAAGAGCACGAGGTGAAAAATCTTTACACTCGAGTGCAACACGTAACTTTTCATCCCACCTCAGCGAGGAAATGTCTTAATGCAAAAAATAACGTTTAAAATCACAAGATACTTATGACCACTTTTTTTTACATTTGCTCTCGTTATTGACAGTTTCAGTCAAATCTGTTGGCACCAAATAAACGTCCTCGTCTCTAGAACCACTCATTTTAAGTGTTTCACTTGTTAAGTTTCTTGTTTTTTACCTAAACTTTTAACAATAACACGTGAAAATAAAAAGTTAAATTTAAAAAAAAAGTACACCAAGAAGGTTCCGAGTCTGAGTTTTCGACAAATTAAAAAATATTTTACGATAAATTCGACACCCCATAATATGGAGGTAGATGCAAATAGGTTTAATGATGTTTTGAATTCACAAATTTAGTGCACACGATGTTCTAAGTCCTCTAGCGGACAAAACGGCTTTTGCACTCAAATATTGAAGAGCAAAAATACTGTTTACGAGATGGGGGGATGAAAAAGTTTATTACACTTAGTTAAAAAAAAAAACCTGACAAAGAAACCACAGAGAACAAAGACATAAGCCAAGACTCCAAAGGTAAATAATGCGTCTTGTAACGTTATATACATCAATTTAATTTCACTTGGTAGCTGTCTTAATCCTTGGAGTGAATCCATTATATTGAACTTAAAACAAAACAGCACATCTCCCGGCTTTGAGTAACAAGCACACGTACCTAACTCCCGTGATCTTACAAACGCTTGAAACTTAAATACGGCCATTTATGTACTTACAAAATAATTAAATATTGAGAAGTTCCACTCTTAAATATCAAATGGTGATCACATTAGAGGCACAACACATGGGACTGTCTCTAATTTAATGTTTTGTTTTTTCTGTTAACTTTGGAATCCTTCAATCCAGGTTCTACTAACCCACATAAATTATACCTATCTAACCTAACCTAACCTAACCAAACAGACAGATGTGTCTAAGAAGTTATGGGAGATCTCATGTTAAATTTGCCGATCAAAAAGCGCTGAAATTGATTAAAATAAATGATTTTGTTTTGAATTAGTTTATTCATTGTTGAGGTCTGAGGAACAAAGTAAACTTCCTTCCAGACCAGACAAGACTTTGAGAATGCGGTTGTTGCCGGGATTCCATATCTTTGTATGAAGGAGTGATGCTGCCGCTGCCGCGCAGGTGAGGTGACTGATGCAACAAAGCTAAGCACAGTCATGGCCGTGAACTATCCATAAATTATTTCCCAGCATTGTAATAAGAATCGGCTCAACGGCATTTTTAGGTTCAAAACGAAATACGTGATTTACACATCGACCTTTTGGAAAGTGTAGGCTCTATCCAAACACGAGACAAATATTTGTAGGGGCCTATTTGTTCTGAGTCTAGATGTTTGCGCGGGTTTGTTTTTTAGTTTCTTTGAGCACTCGTGACGAATATAGAACATCTGCTGTGATGTGTTTAACTGACCAGTAGGGCTAGTGGTCACAACCACCCGGGCTGAGCAAGTGGTTCCGACCAGAGTTCAAGGAAAGTGACGGTAGGTTTTACATGAGTAATTTCTTAATAGAAGCCTTGATGGTGGTCTTGATGTGTGCCTGGTTGATGATTATGACCTTGCTTTTAATTGTTTAATACAAGCTGGCATAATGGGACTTTACTGGATCCCGAGGCTACTGTCACCTTATAAGACTTTACAGATCTCTTTTTTTTTCATTTCCTTGTGTCGTCCAGCTACGGAATCATTCAGTGGTTCTTCTGTTAGCTCCTCTGCATTAAATGCATGTACGAGTAGAGCATTCCGTTCACCGGAGAACAATCCGAGCGCCTCCGAGGCGGATATAAGCCTTTAATATTAAAACCAATCTCTCTGCGACACGTTCAAACTACACGATTGTGACATGGGTTTGCAAGTATTCCAGAAAATTATAAGCGTTTGGCGGTTTGGGTTGAAACCTCAATATTCGAAGTCTTGAGTAAGATGAATGTGACATATGAAAAGAAAAACAATCTCGAGTATTAATCCGTACTAATATTTTCCATAAGTCTGTCTGTGCTTCTGTGACCTTTTCCTATCAGTACGAATTTGATTTTGACACTCGGTTTGACACAAGAATAAACCATAATCAGCTGTTTTAGGACATGTTTATAACGGTACTACTACGTGAGATATTGGCCGACCTCCTCAAAAGTTATATGCTTGCCAGTTTGTAGCGCAAGCTGCAAGAACAAAACAATGGCTATATTACATCCTATAGATTCTAACAGTTTCAAGACCACTCAAAATCAAATCTTGCAAACCATCTTCTGCGTTCCCGCTCCCGCCTCCACCCGCCTCCGCTCCCGCGTCCGCGTGCACTTTAGGCCGCTGGCGCACTATCACGCACACGACATGACTCTCCGCCGACACCCACTTTATATACTAATGCACATGCAGATTGTCCCGCGGCGTGTAATGCCAATATTTATTACCGCCACATCTTTTATTCACGTGTCCACGATGCTGCACTCATGTGTAACGAATTATGTATGACATCCAATGTCGATTTGTTCTACAACTTTTGAATAGAAGTCAGAAGATTTATGGAGTCGAGTTTGAGATATACGAGTACCTATTTGCTTTAGTTGGAAATAATTATGAACGATTATAAATTATGTGTAGTTTATACTCGTAGTATGGTTACCATCTGCTTTGCGTTTTTTCTATCACAGCAAATAGTAGCTAGTATAAGTTAGGTGTATACCTAACTTATAGACCCATGCGACTTATACAGGGTGTAAACCACCTCATCACGAAGCCGTTAATCAAGCATTCTGTACATCAAACTAAGTAACTTAACGCAAATATTATTGCTGGGAAACAATTTTTTGTTTGAGGTAACGAACTTAAAACATTGTGCTAATGGATGGATTGAATAATACCGGGGTCGTGGAGGTGTTGAAAATCTTACAAAAAACTTGTATTTAAAAAAAAAGTTGTAACTTTGACCTCCCATGTCTTCGTAACTAGAAGCTTCACAGGTATAGTGTAGAACAAAAAAATATCGCATTGATGGGGAGAACAAGTAAAGGGGTGTTTTACACCCTTTATACCTAGTCACGAGCCCTACGGTAATATATCAAATAAGATGGCTTTATCTAAGACATATAATGTACTGAGTGGCGCCGCGATACCTCTGTCAATGTGCTCGTTTTGTTTAAGCGCCCTTGATACAAATACAGGAGATTACTTCTAACACAGTGTATTAATTACTAACCGCCGCAATATACATAATTATAATGAATTGTAGTAATAGATTTTGAAAATGGAGAAAAAAACGAGAGATTTTTTAAGGTTGAATCAGGACGTTTATCAATCGTCTTGTATGTAATACCTGATGTATTACATAAAAGACGATTGATATCATCACGGTTAAACAGAACTTGGTATAAAGTCCTTACATTAATATCACGGCACCAAGTACTTTCATTTAAGTATCTAAGTTATAATCTTGTCGTTATAGATCTCATAGAAGCGAGCTGAAGCAGCACTCAAACTTAAACATACAGTGTAATGTAAATTGGATGACCAGATCATTGTGATAGCGATTACAAAAGGTTATGTAAATCGCTTCGTTGACAATATTCCGCCTAACACAGCGTCCATTACTAACTGAATTATCAAAAACAATTCCAAGTTATTACAATATGAATACGCTGTTTTAATGGGCGCCATGTCACCCTAGCACTGCAAATCAAACCGTATCTGCATCCGCTTAAAGCTCTTATTTTGTTGTCGATGATATAGCAAACTCTTTTCATTCCATCGCATTCGTTTTTATTGCTTGACATTAAGGTTGATTACCGTTTGCGGCAGTTTTGTGGAAGTTTGTTTAGTAAAGCGTGGCCGACTATAAATCAGGATTGATGAATGAATCCGTTAGATGCAGCCGAAATGTGATGTTATGTGTTTGTGACCGCTGGAGAAGCATGGAAGCTGAGCGGTGGCTCTGTTAGCGACGTGAAGAATGTACAGATGAACGTTGCCAGACGGATTTTATTATTATACTTTTCTGATACAATTGTTTCCCCTATTCAATCTTTTTCCGCTGCAGTTTGTTTGAAACAAAGTTATTATGTATTTACTCCAGACAATAAAATCATGAACACCCCACATATATGTTAAATCAATATGTGCAGTTGTGAATATTATTTCAACATACTTTTTAAATATCTCGAAGAAAATTAAAGTAAATAAAATATCAAAACATTTCTCTCCGCAGTTTCACAGCGCCCACAAGTGTTTGCTTAACAAAATTTAAGGGCTGCACTTAATTGCCATCAACCGATGGACTAATCAATTAAACTCAAAAGACCACTCGAGGCTCTCGACGAGGCTGCTGCTGCCCTCTCAAAGAACCTTCATCCCATTTGGGAATTGTGTGGAGAGCAGCCACCGAGGCGAGCGACGCGAGCCCGCTGCGCTGGTAACTATAGCTCTTGGAACGGAGGTCATTTTGTATGTGGATATGTCCGCAGTTTCGGAAATTCTGTGACTTAGTTATCACAGGGCTTCTTCATGGACCAGTAGCTCATCTACACATTCTGGGTTCTTCTTGTGGAGCCAGAAGGCGTCGCGGCGGACCTCAGAGAAGATGGCGGGACCAGCTGCACAAAACCAATGACCAGTGGCCCACATCTGCAGTTCTAGATCGTAACAACTGGAGCTGCAGTAGGATGATGCAGGCTAGCAGTAACAGTAACAGTTATCACAAATTAGTTTTAAACTGATGGTTGTAGGGACTGCTATGTTTCGGTTGATGTTGTATTTTAATTAATATCGTTGAAATTGCTGTCGGTTTGTTTAATTATATTTTTGAAAATAATTTGTAGTAGTTATTAGTACATTTTGTTATAGTTATAAAATAATTGCTCATCGTGTTTTATTTCCTACAATAGAACTAGGGATTAAGAATAACAACAGTAGTTCCATCATGGAACTGTTAATGGTACTAGTGACAATGAAGGATTCGCTCCTAGAAAAGCCGGATAATTAATATGCTATTGATGCTTCTCCGAATAATAATGATGTTAAGAGATAATACATAAATCTGTATTTGTATCTACTTACCGGTCGCGACGATCAGGAGCAACGCAGGCAGCGTGTTGGACCACATGTTGGGCAAACGTTGGGCCAATCTGCCAACAAATTGGATAAACTTTAGTTAACTTAGATAATGCAGTTATTCAACATGTTCAATGTATCTAATGCCGGAGCTGAAACAAGTGTATGTTGCGACACTTCCAATCATTGTCGTCCCAGGCAGTTGGTTAATAAGTTGTGGCTACCATAAATGAATGCGGCATTTGGGTCGGCTTCCAGTCTAACCCGATATGACCTCCACGAACCAGTTTGTATTGGCTAGGTAATACGATACGCCTTGGTAAGACTGGCTGTAAGACTTTTGGGTCACGACTGACAAAGATCGCAATGTACTCTACGAGGCACGGAGGAAACTCGGCATGTAATATTATAGCTGGTCACCTATCCACGGACCAACCTAGGCCGGCGCGACTTAACCATAAGATCCAGCAGAGCGGCTGTTCTTCAGCCACCAGCTCGCCATCTATTAACCTCTGTCTTATTCTTTGCGGTAACATAGGCGAGGCGTGATGTCATGTGAACAATAATTATCCAAGTAACAAAGTTCGAGCAGTTCGTTGCAGATTCGCCACCCTTCCCCCCTTGAGACGAAAGTGCGTGTTTTTTTTTAATAATTTAAGTTTACAATTGTTATTGCGTGATTGGTAAGAATTCAGTATTGTTTGGCCGGCGGAGGGGGCTGTGGGGATCCCGAGGAAGCAACGGAGTCATCCCGCAAAGTATACCTGTCACTGCTAACAACATGGCTGGCTTTGCGGTCAAAAGAGTTATTTAGTTATGTGTTCGTTCTTGTTTCACGTTAAGTTAGTGATTTTGCAATATTTTTAGAAAATAATTTTAAACACTTCGACACTGCCGAGCTAAAATCACATGGGGGCGCTTCAAATAAACCCCCTTAACAAAATAAGTGCCTAAACTACTCATTATTTATAAATGGTCCAACACCCATTTCGTTACTTTTGGATAAGTTTGAATAGCCAATAGCATAGCTTGTACATCACTTAACAAAATAAGACGGTTCTGTACTAATCTATTCAGAATATAAAACTTCTAAAATTATAATTACCTGTCACTAGGGCATGTTTTGCGTTCTCATAATTACAATTGAAACATCTCGAATACAAAGCAAATGTAATCAACTTCAATGAATGTCTCATTAAGTTCCAAGTGACGCGTATTCATTGTCAAGACTAAACATTTAATATGTCAAGTGTCATGTGTCATGTGTCACGTCACACGACACGATACGAGTTGTTGCTGAACTGTGGATTCGGTGCGAGTCGTTGATTGATACGAATATAGTTTGGGACGTCCAAAAAACTAGCGTGTGAAATTGCCATAGTTTGTAAACTGTGACGATCTGTAGATTCAATATTTTATTGCATGTAAAAAGAAGTTTGTTTTATCGGATTTTTACATTTCACATCAACTGCACGTTCTATCTAAACTTTATATTGTTTCCAGTTATTATTTGCTCGAAATTATGTAACAAATGTAATGTCTTCAATCTCTTTAGAAATACTACTATAAGAAGTAACCGCTACGCGTCGATCTACCAAAAACCAAACTTTCAAAGTAGTGCTTAGTGATGGCAGTAATTTTGAAAGTCTTTAATATGAAAATATTCAACATATTAATATTCAAACATTCAGGCACCATCACACCTATCTAAATTAAACAGTATAATAATAAAATTAAACAGATGATGCATCATCAAGAGTTTTTCACAAGTAACTGTCTCCAGGTACGTACTTTCCAGATCGCGATATACCGGTCCTAAGTAACATGGGACAGGGGCATAATAATAATGATTCAAATTCTCTGCAGTACGCTACTAAATGTAATTATTTCTTAAAAATCAAGATTCCTCAGTTCCTCCTCCATTATAAACCGGCAACAATAAAGCGCGGCAAGTGACCGCACTAACATCGCTTTCATTTATTTTGTGCTCTTTTGTACCGCCGCGGAAGTGGACGCGTTAACTCAACGCGACTTAAACACTGAACTACTTTGTTACCAAAGCCTTTGTACTTCATTTTGGCTTTTAATTGTGGAAAATAGTTTTGTTTTGTCTTTTTCAGGAAGTTTTTAAAGAAAGGTGTGTAATTTTTAGTGAGAAATAAACGTTACCTCAGTTTCAAAACTTTGTGTTTTCAAAGATAACGCATTAGTAACAATAATAATGGGAAATTGTGTTTAGAGCTGGAATGAGTTTAAAGTTACAGTTGCTACTTTGTTGTAATTTCTTATTACTTCTGCAAACAGTAAATACAGCATACCGAATGTTATTGAATCATGTCACACTCATGTTCGGTCTCTCTAGTGTGCTCTAATAAACAGAAAGCCCACAAAATGTGTTTCCTTAAGTGACGAGGACAGGTCAGTGTTCTCTTGGTCAGCGTCTGTCAGTACGAACATAACAATACACTTACAGGTATCGTGTTGCTACCGGCGCCACTAACTCAATGTTCAAGTTCCTCCACCAACATCCCGTAGCACACGCTCATAATAAACTATTCAACACAAAAGTTCACCCGCGAAATACTTTCCGATGGCGTAGCCGTAGCACCTCTACGCCGTAGCAGAGGACCGCGCGCCTACACACCGCACTCGCGAATGGCGGGAGATGCCACACGCCGCGCCGCTACGCGACACAGACTAAAATATTCACGCCACAGATGTTCCAATAAACCAGTGGGCCAATTGATTCTCTGCTGTTCAACGTTCCTCTTAAACTTTTATCGGCACACTCGTGTAGGTAAGCGCCTCATTTCGTATTCGCTTGTTTCGGACATAATTGAATATGAGACCGTGTTTTGCACAGATTAACATGGCTTTGTTTCATTCCTATTGTGCGAAATTCGATTAATAATTAAATTAGGCAGCCGGGTTGTAGGTGCTTATAAATGTTTGAAATTAGTTTTCCGTCGTTTCACGAATATCGCTGCTAAATACTTTTGATTAGCAGTTTTTGGAATTGTAAACCGTAGTGCATCGTAATAAGGGCAAATATTAATTGCAGGAATAAAACTACTGCCCTAAGGAGAACAGACGAGTTTTAATAGTGGTGCTTTTATTAAATCAGTTAATATTTTTCTAAGCGCTGTTTGTTAATTGAATTTCGTAGTTATATCACTGTTTTACTGTTTGTTGATCACGATAATTGGGTTCTTTGTTATGTCATTTGCACTTTAATTTATGTCTTAGTTTACGTCTACAAAGAGGAAATGACGTGATCGTGATAGATACATTTTATATTGACATCTTTCTTTTTTTAAATCAGTCCTCCTTATCATAATAATCGTAAACAAACATCGCCGTAGTACCGTTTAAAACTCAATTTAAAGCGACCAAAACACAATGACGTCACTTTTAAATAAATTAAAATGTAAATCCGTGAGGCCGTCAGCGTCGATAACTTATAATCCAATAGAATCATAATCGTTGCGAACTGGATCAAACTGAAAGGAGAATTCGGGAGCTTTTCACAGGAATGCGCTTCAACTTTCACGAATTTCATTCACTAGCGATAGTCCGCGAATTTGTGTGGAGAAATATATTGAATGGGACGCGACGGTTCAGATTCTATAGCATCCGTTTGCTAGGTTATTGGGATCAAAGTTCTTCTTAACTCAATATAATACGTAGGTTTTAACAAATATTTAGCTATTTAAATAGTCACACATTCGCACTTAACTTACTTTTACACTAAATCACGTCAACTTTTTTCGAATCAAAACACAGCTACGTCTCACGTACCAGTGTTATTTAAAGTAATTTCACAAACACAATAAAACTTTCTTTACTCCGGTAATAGTTGGTAACTTGTTATACAAACTTACAGAACGCAATAAAATGATAATGGTCGACCGCAGCGACATCTGACTAACAGTCGCGCAAACACTTCAAGTTTCCCGCCGATTTTACCGCGGGAACCGTCAAATATTCACGTACAGATCTCTGAGGAAAAGTATAAGATTCGGAAATCATCGTATTTCTTCGGAAATATTAACATCTTTTATAGACATGTTACAACCAAATTTTTTCTAATTACAAATTAGAAAAAATTTGGTTGTGGCATAATTACAAAATGGTGGATTAGTAATTTTATACTCATCATCATCATCATCATCTCAGCCGAAAGACGTCCACTGCTGGACATAGGCCTCCCCCAAGTGTCGCCACATTGACCGGTCCCTTGCTACTCGCATCCACCGGATTCCCGCAACCTTCACCAGGTCATCGGTCCACCTAGTGGGAGGTCTTCCAACGCATCGTCTTCCGGTTCGCGGTCGCCACTCCAGAACTTTTCGGCCCCATCGGCCATCCGTTCTGCGAGCAATGTGCCCTGCCCACTGCCACTTAAGTTTAGCAATTCTTCGGGCTACGTCGGTGACCTTGGTTCTCTTGCGGATGTCCTCATTTCTGATTCGATCACGCAAGGAAACTCCGAGCATAGCCCTCTCCATTGCCTTTTGGGTGACTTTAAGCCTTTTGATAAGGCCCATTGTGAGCGACCATGTTTCGGTCCCGTATGTAATCACTGGCAACACACACTGGTCATAGACTTTCGTCTTGAGACACTGCGGTAAGTTGGACGAGAAGATACCGCGCAGCTTCCCGAACGCTGCCCAGCCGAGTCGGATTTGACGATTGACCTCTTTCTCGAAGTTAGACCTACCTAACTGGACCGTTTGTCCTAGGTATACATAATCGTCTACAATTTCGAGTGTAGAGTCTCCGATCTTGATAGGAATCAGGTGTGACATGGGCATTCAACATGACCTTCGTCTTGTCCATGTTCATTTTCAATTTTATACTACTAAAATAAAAATAAATAAATCATCTTTAAATGAAATATTAAAAAAGCGGCCAAGTGCGAGTCGGACTCGCCCGTGAAAGGTTCCGTAACAGCAAAGTAACATAGTATAAAAGTTCTTGCAGTTCGTTGTAAATGAAAGGTAAATTACCGTTTACGATTTATGACGTATTAAAAAAAACTACTTACTAGATCTCGTTCAAACCAATTTTCGGTGGTAGTTTACATGGTGGTAGTTTAGTTGTACATCATATATTTTCTTTAGTTTTATCATTCTCTTAGTTTAGAAGTTACAGGGGGGGACACACACCTTTTACCACTTTGGAAGTGTCTATCGCGCAACCTATTCAGTTTAGAATAAAATGATATTCGAAACCTCAATCATTTTAACAGACCTACCCATCGGTACCCCATACGTATGGGTTTGATGAAAAAAAAAAGTTTGAATTTCAGTTCTATGTATGGGGAACCACTTAAATTTATGAAAATAAAATAAATCAATAAATAAAAATAGTATAAAGGGTGTAAAACACCTCTTCACGAAGCCGAAAGGCACTTGTTCTCCCCATAATTGCCATTATTTTTTTGTTCTACATCATACCTGGGAACCTTCTAGTTACGGAGTTATGGGGGGTCAAAGTTTCAACTTTTTGACAAGTTTTTTTTTAAATACAAGTTTTTTTTGTAAGATTTTGACTTTTAACACCTCCACGACCCCCGTACTATTCAATCCATCCATCAGCACAGCGTTTTAAGTGCGTTACATTGAGTTCTACCCCAAAACATGACTTATAACCTCATAAAAAAAGTAGTTTCCCAGCAATATTTTTTGCGTAAAGTTACTAAGTTTCATGTACAGAATGCTTGGTTAACGGCTTTGTGATGAGGTGGTTTACACCCTGTATAGTTTCGGAAAAAAGTGGCTGTGACATACGGACGGACAGACAGACAGATAGACATGACGAATCTATAAGGGTTCCGTTTTTTGCCATTTGGCAACGGAACCCTAAAAACCGCTGACGAAGCGTTGCCCTTGTGATGGTTCCTTGTTTAGCTTGGTTGTACTGATACGAATGAAACTCCACAATACTGCCAATGCGGAAACATGGAAATCACTAAAGCCTGTACTCACAGGGTTATGTCAATTTTTTAGCACACCCTCTATAGATTTCTCCGCAACTTGCACGATCTTTTAACTGTATATTGTACTGAAATTGGACCTATTTGTATTGTAAATATTAATTTTACATGAACAGTAAGCTTTGTCAAAGACCGAACGAATGTAATCCTCTTACAGGCTTATAAAGGTTCATTTGATATTTTATTAATAAATGTACATAAGTTTACTTCGTGGCTTTTTGTCTTCTTTTGTGAATATAAAATTAGTATACAGAATATTTTTATAACATAATAAAGGAAAACTTTCAACCCTATTTTATTCACCAAGATGGTGGGGAAAAAACTGGCAACCTATAATTACCAGTTTTGTTTTTCTATGGTATATCGAGTCAAAACGTTTTGTGTCATGAATTACAAAATACCACTGCCAGGTTGACTGGTAGAAAATGCCTATGGCATTAAGTCCGCCTCTGTACTTTTGTGCTTGAAGTGTTAATAAATAAATAAATTACATAAATCCAAGAAACGAAACACCGATTAATGTATCTCATACGTGAGGATATAATCTACCAACTTAACTTCCCAAGCCTCTCAGAAACTCGAACACAAAATCCAGTAAAGTCAGTGCGAGCTTAACTCGCGCCGTCTACTGGTTGACTAGCGAGTCTGCCACTCTTAACACCACAAGCACAGCCACAGAAGAACCACTTGATCTCACACACAAGTACATGCTTATGCTTACAAATAAGTAAAAGTTATTAGTTTTTGATAAATGTATGAAGGTTTCTAAAGTGAAAGCCCACTCGCATGAAACTAACTACAGAGCAGCATTTATCCAATCACTAGCTGGCCCACGCAACTTCGTCTGCGTCACATGAGAGAGAAAACGAACCTAAAGGTTGACTGGTAGAGAATGCCATTGGCATTAAGTCCGCCTCTGTACTTTGTGCTTGAAGTGTTAAATAAATAAATAAAACGAAAGGAAAAAAAATCCCCGTTTTTGCAACATTTTTCATTGCTGCTCCGCTCCTATTGGTCCCTTCCTCGATAAATGGACTATCAAAAATAATTTTTCAATTTGAACCAGCAAATCCTGAGATTAGCGCTTTCAATAAAACTAACAAACAAACTCTTCTGCTTTATAATATAATATATATAATATAAGTAATAAGTATAGATTTATTGAGTTCACGACGGCGTTGCGTTTTACGTCAAGACACACGTGCATGTGTCACTTGTTTCCGACTGAGTACCGTCGCGCTGTGGTGACTCCTGATATGTCCTGTGCAACACACGCATGTATTTCGTCAAGCGGTTCATTTGTTGAGAGGGCCTTCTGAGTTCCCCTGTGAGATGGTTTTTATCAGTGGCTGACAGTGGCTGCCGGCCGCAGATACCGCGCCAACCGAGCGGATTCAAAGATATTTCAACTTTCAACACTTATTTTATACACTGAAGGATTCGCGCTCATTCTAACTGACGACCCGGTAAAGCGATTAACTGCATCCATTATGACGAGTTTTTAAATGTCTGACGTTGGGAAGTTTTATGAGTGGTACTTTGTGTTTTTAAGATAGAATGTAACAAGGATGTTGAAAAGTTTGTAAAGGAATCATATTAGATGGCATGTTTTTTGTTATTCTGTAAGAACGTACATTACATAACCTCACACGTGTATTCTCAGCATGATTCGCATGCCTAATTACCTAGTAACTAATGAAAAGGGTTGCGACACCAGGCCCTATCACTGTATCGTTTATATCTCGGCGCTCACTCGCTCCCACACCGGGTGGCCGAATGGCGGCGCGTGGCTCGGCATTCGACGGCTTAGCGCGAATTATGTTTAATTTAAAGTTTCGCGCGATTCAGCGCTGGTGGGGGGGGGGGGTGCACCTCCCCGCTGCCCAGATACCAGCACCTAAGCAGCTAATCGTATTTTTGTAACAAACCATGTCATTAAATGTTTATAGTGGAGACTAAGTTTATTTTGTTATGTTAACTGGTTAACATAATATTAAAACATCAATAAGTCTCTGTCAAGTTCAGACGATTGACAGAAGTAGAATGATGTTAGTGATTAGTGATTGGAAATTCAGACTAAAATATTCTATGGCTATTACAATTACTTAAATGTGTGTAACTGTCATCGATCATCAACGACCTTGACATGCCTTGACGTTTTCAAATGCGAAGATAAGTTGACACACCAAATTTACCAAAATGTTTTATTTTAATAAATGGGAATGATTTACCTGATAAACCGACCATAAATAATGCCAATAACGTTATTGGATCCTCTTTGACACAGCAGGCGTGAATTAGAGCCGTACGTAACCCACACATTTTGTACTTGAACCAAATCACATCACGACGTGCCCGTAAATACGTAAATAAAATGCTGTGGGCTTTAGGCCTAAGCCGCAATCGGGAAAGTGCCTACATTAGAATTTACTTATACGTGGGGCACTCCGCGTAAGGCTGTGCGCACATTGGACACCCCGTGTTGGGAATACGGAGAGCACTTGTGATAGGCTACCTGTGGTACTAAGTCTCCTTTGTAATACAGTCTCCTTCCAGAACTTAGATATGTCTCTATCATAGATTTTGGTCTAAGGAAATCGAGAAAGGGGCACTCATAATCTGCCTAGCCTTTTCCCAACTATGTTGGGGACTGTCTATCTGACCTCCACAACCCAGTTAATACTAAGTAATACAATACCTAACAAATGACAGCCGGGACCAACAGCTTGACGTGCTTTATCAACTCGGTACTTGAAACTGAACGGAATGGTAACAGAAACTCGGTATGTAAGGGTGGTCACCCATCCACAGACCAACCTAGGCAAGCACGGCTTAACCTAAAGATTGGCCCAAGCGGCTGTTATTGTTGGTGGTAAGAATTTGTTTTTTTTTAATGTATTGTAAAACAGTGTGTGCGCCAAAAGATCCATGTTTAGCCATAAATGACAAGAGATAAGAATATGCTAATGCGTTTACTTCCTTCTTCACCGGCCTGAGTGGTACAAGCGGCGATTTGTATTTGTTTAATGTTATTGTGAGTAGCGTATTGTTAAAGCGCACACAGTGTCGCGCCGCTTTCAGTGGATTCTGAATATTCATGTTGCGTGGCGACGCCACCAGGAGGCGCGGTGGTAACAGCGGAGATATCTGAGGATTCATAAGTCCAAACGGTGAAGTGTTTTTGCTTCAGTTTCATCATATTTTTGTAGAACCATCAAAATAAAAAATACAGTCAGAAAGAGTTACTAAAGTGCATGTGTGTATAATAATGTCTGGTTCCCATTAAAGCCCCACTCCGGTGGAGCAGAAGGGAGTGTCAGACTTTTACTGGGTAAAACACATCCAAGTTCCTTCTTAGCCCTTTGTGTTCCAGGGCCGCGATAACTCTTTCGAACAGTGAAAGATTCGGTCAATCACGGCGACGAGACACGTGATTGACACGTTGATTTCAACTAATGGGATCGGTAGACTTCCACACGATCCTTTTGCAATTATTATATTTTTTTGCCTTTAAATTGCGATTAGAACCGGTTTCAACCAAAGCGAAGAGTCGCAATTTACATACTTATCAGTAACTCCAACGTTTAATCGCTACTTAAAAAATAATACAGGGTGATTGGTAATTGGGTGTAGGCCTTGAAATGGGGGATACTCTAGTATCCCCCCTACAGAACTTACAACCTTATTACATCCAACCAGATTTACTGATCCACATATAGGTACACAATTCAAAACACTATTAATTCGACCATCTGCATAATCCAAGTGTAGTGTAGTGTGCCACCCGCTATCACTGGCGCCCCCCACGCTTCGGTAGGAGTTTGAATAATAGAGCCAGCGGTTGTAATCCGCGGCGATTCGTGTCGCGGGATTCAATCTAACCGACATTCGATCCGACCGCTCCGATCGGTCTGATCACTGTGATCCGTAGTGATTGGACCACTGGACAACCGTGCTAATCACTATTGTACCGTTGTTGGGATCATGCCTACACAGATCGTGCTATAGTAACAAATTGAAGCGGTTGGGACAGCGACCGCTTTCAGTGATTTATCACTAACCTGTAATAGTTGATACTGCTAAAAATTCATAACATAGTCGCCACAGTAACAATGTTTGGCTTCCAGCTAAATGTATGTACATACCTACTTTTAATCACTCGGTAATAATCATGAATTCTGCCGGTGGTTCCGGTGGCTATAATTCGTCGATATTTAGCAGCTGTTACACCAGGGACAGCTGCTGGGCACTAGGTCTGAAACACGAAAGTCTGCTAGCCATATTTACCGATGGGTTGCGCGTTACCTATCACTTTACCGAATAGCTGAATCGTGGAGGTCCGGTACTTGAAGCTCTTCTGGAAGTCCAAAATAATATTTGGGAAAGACTAGACTATGAAGATGATGATCATGTTAACATGATGTTCGTTATAATTATGAAAAAGGCATTGCAATTATTATTTCATTAAAACAATGAGAAAATCCTCATAGACAATTTTTCATAGTGAATTTAACTGAAGTGCACAATATTTGTGATATTCACAGAGTCCAGTAATTTCAGTGCACAATGTACGGTTGTACACCATGAACGTACATACAATCGTACCCCCGCACACTGTGCACACACGCACACTGTGCACACATTCACACAGCGCTCGCTCACTTGGCATCACGCAGCCGACGCTCTGCGTATTGTTTAAAACGAGAACATTTAACCATCATTGCGATTGTGAAGCTGCTAGGGTTGGCCAGCATGGCTAACAATTTCTTATTGAATATTTTAAGCACAAAGGGCTTTACATTATTATAAAAACGGTGTACTAGTTTCAAGATATTTTTTTTGTACTATTTGGCATAAACATTGCAGGTTAACCTGAATAGGCTCATCGTTCCAGTCAGTCAATGTTTCAAATAATGCAAGTAAGGATTGTTGTTAATATTGTTATTTATTTATTTATTCTTTATTTATTTATTTATTCATGTACACACAAAATACATAAAAGGACAATATATTAACATAGAAGAGCACAAAGGTACTGGCTGTTATCGTTGTGGAACACCAAATAATCCTCAGTAATCAGTGCAGTAGAAATTGTTTACAGTATACCCACAGCCAGCAGCCCTAGTGGGGTAAGCAGGGCGTCAATAATTCACGCGTGCTATAACTCGGCGCTCAATATTGAGCCACAGTCTTGTTGGAATGTATAATGCCGTTGTGCCATTGATTACGTATCGCGGTGTAGACAGAGTCCCCTGCTGCCAACATTGCTACATTTGCACTTTTTATTGCTATTTGACATCTTGAAGGTTGGCCTGGAGGCTTATGTGTTAGGCAGAGGAATAGCTTAGGGGCCGCCTCCACGAGCGAGAGAATTGCGACGATTTGACGTTTTTCTATACGAAAATACCGCCGCGATTCTCACGTTCGTGAAGACGGCCCAAAAGAGAGTGTATAAAAAAAACATGGCAAGGACGATTATATCGCCGTGACTCTCACGCTCGTGGCGGCGGCCCCCTGTGTCGTATTGTATAACGGGCTGGTGTCCGCAACTCCACGTCAAAGCGCGTATTTCGCGTATGGACTATAATCCACCACGCGGGCCC
Organism: Xestia c-nigrum; assembly: GCA_916618015.1. Lineage (NCBI taxonomy): Eukaryota > Metazoa > Arthropoda > Insecta > Lepidoptera > Noctuidae > Xestia > Xestia c-nigrum. The sequence goes on along the minus strand of OU745245.1, from coordinate 571,144 downwards.
AGTGCGGGTTGGTAGATGTCACATGTCTTCGAATTTTTGGTTGCACACGATGCCATATGCCGGTTTCCTCACGATGTTTTCTTTTACCGTTTTTGAGAGCAGTGGTGATGAAATAAATTACCCCAAGGTAATGCGCCTGCCTGGGTTCGAACCCACGACTTAACATTCGTAAATCGGGGCTGCCACCACTGGGCCACTGCTGCTTCAAGTATACCCAATTTTCACGAGTTATGTTTAAGTCCCTAATTACAATATTAGGAAGTCGAACGAAGGACCTCATTCTCAGCAGTCGCGATTGCGGCTACAAAACCAACGAGCCAGTCAAACCTAGACCTAGGACCTAGGTGTAGGCTTATGAATCGGTTTCAAAAAAGATTGCCACAGTTTTATATTTCAACATGGCACAGCTGGATTGTGACACAATAATATTATATCAGCGATACAAATCAATCTTCAAAGTAAAACACGCTTACACAGATTGCTCCGGGGATTAGTGAACCTCTCTAAAACACTGATTCCTCTTCCTGCCTCTACAATCACGTTTATCTATTGGCCCTGGCTGTCATTTGCAGATCTTTGGTCAATGGTCATTTTACGCTAAGAAGAAGAATATAAACGAACAGTTAGTTCGTTAGTGATTCTTTTGAACCTGTCCACTACTGTCCAGGCACCATTATTTCTGGTTTATCTTTTCCTCTACAAAGATCTACTTGGCTAAAAGTCGCCCACCACATAAAACTTTTAAGTTCTCCTTGAAACATACTGTAGTTTGATGGTTTAGGTTCAGTTCAGTTTGTGTTGGAGAGCGGGACGACCTCATTAACATAAAGGGTGCTGAATAAATGATTCTAACCTTATGATAGGTACTTGCCGAATACAGCAAGCAGGCAGCAGCAAAGGAAAAACGGAATTGAATATTCCAATTAATTTTTGAAGCGCCTCCATGAAGTTCCTAGTATCCTCCTTTATTAATTCACACAAGCATTTGACCGAGCTTATTTAACCGGTTTCCGCTCCAATTATAAGATAATATCTACTTAAAATATTAGCTTTCTTAACTAAAACAACCCGTTAAGAAGTTCACTTTAATTCTATTTATTTTAACTCAACAGAAACTTGAAACAATCTTCGGGAATAATCGGCTAACTTCGCTGTTACGGTTAGAATTTTAACCTAAAGTCTACTGCACCTGTTTGGGTGTGACGTCATAGAAAGGCGGAAAGAGCCGAAGTTTGCCGAACAAACAGCGCTGTTATAAGGTGAACAGCAAGGCAAACAGTCGCGACTCTTGCACGACATCGAGTTAGCGTCCTTTGTTAGGTGATGTCTTAGCTGAGGAGCGGGTTGCGTTTAAATTAAATGATTGGCGTGACTTCTGAACTGCATTGAAAGGAAAAGTAAAGTTCATTTTAAATTCACCGCGGGCCGCGTGGTGAATAACGATACACTCCTTATAAGATGAAAACTGTGTTCAAGTGATGAGAACAATATAGCTAGTTATGTAGAACAACTGAAGCATTTAAAATAAAAGTAACTTTAGCAATTTGTCCTACACGACACACCTTAAGAATTTACGAAATGAGACCGCAGCTCCTTAGCTACGAGGAATAGACTTAAGTAGTCAAAGGCGTTACAGGTACGACTTTAGCGTTAGGAGTATTTAGTTTAGTCTACAGCTGTGTTATCTACAGTCAAAAGGAAATACGCCACTTAAAACACTTTACAAAGCAATGCAAATCGTTGGGAGACCACTGCACGAGCTGTAGATACTGCACATTGCCCCACGGGGGACTAAATAAAAGCTGAGATGTTCTGCAGAACATCTCAGTTTTTTATTATTTAGATAGAAAATAAGTTATTTTTGTACCAAAAAGTTAGATAAGGTGAGGAGTTCATGGTTAAAAATAAACAGCCGAGGTTGAGCCGTGCTTGCCTAGGTTGGCCTGTGGATGGGTCACCACGAATTACATACCGAGTTTCCTCCGTGCCGCGGATAGCACAAGAAGCCGTTGTTCCCAGCTGTCATTATTCAATCTGTGGCAGTCGTGGCCCGAAAGTCTGACAACCAGTCTTACCAAGCGGCATCATGTTACCCAGTACCAACTGGGTTGTGGAGGTGAGATTGGCAGTCATTCCATATAAAATACTGGTATTCAGCTACATCTGGTAAGACTGGAAACCGACCCCAACATAGTTGGGTAAAAGCAAGGCAGATGATGATGTAGGTACGTTAGGGAAAAGCGGTAATTTCCAACGACCCGTTCACAACCTTAGACGATGCTCAAAAGGACACACCCTACTGTCACTTACATATTTCCTGCACGTCGCGGTGTCTCGTGGAGTTATAAAATAAAATAAACTCAAATATTTTCAGGTAAATTACACCCATTACCAATTTAAAAATAACATCAAACAAAGCAAGAAACCTCATATTCAAATAAAATAAAATCAAAACTCAACTAAAATTCAAATTAAATCAAAAATATCTTCACCATCATCACCATCAGCCTATTATGTTCCTACTGCGACGGGACACGGCCTCCTCTCAATAAGAGGGAATGGGCTACAATCTACCACGCGGGCGCAGTGCGGATTGGTAGAAGTCACATATCTTCGAATTTTTGGTTCTAGGACATGCCGGAAAAATATATTAAATCAAAAAAATCTGATACAATCCAGAATCTAAGTTAATCAATCAATAAATCAGAATAAAAAGAACAAAGCGAATGCCCAATTCGTCACGGTTCCGATGCATAGCTCTCAGCACTTCTTTCACTTGTTTGGATCGCAGTCGTTGTCGCCACACGAGTGTCGCTTGAGCGTGGAGCGTTCGCTTTGATCCGCAAATAAAATTTTTCGTAGGCTGTTCTGTCCAACTCCTGGGCAAACATTTCCCTCCACTTAGTGACAGAAAGATCGGGTGGGCAGATGTTCGCACCGACCCGTAGATACTAGTCGCGGCTACGCAGGAAAGAAGGCACCCGACGCGGGGCCCGCGGTTAACCGGTTGGCCGAAAAATATAAATGCTGCGATCCGTAGACTGGACTGGAAAGTCGACCGGTGGGTAGTCAGCCGAAACTCAGGATGTCAGCCAAAACGTAGGACCCCGGAAAATAGCGTCCAGCGTGTCACGGGATGGCTAAGAGTCATCTCCGCTGATTGTGACAGCAAAACGAGAAATATCAGTGCGCCGGCGCCGATGAAGGTGATGATTGTGTGGTAGTCACAATCAGTACGGAGTTTACAAGATGGTGGTGGAAAGCACGACATGACCTGCACATAGATATATAATTATATCGATATGCATATCACCTGTGGTTGGTTTTGACAATCAAGTGTTAAATAAGGTTATGTTTACAAAGTAACGAGTGTAATCAATCTTGAGATTCTACTACATTACAACTTTCTACTTCTCGCAAAACCGCGCGTCCTCCTTCCAGTTCCAGGTTCATTTACTTCTAGTTTTGTATTTTCACTGTAATCAGAGCACAATATTTTAATTTAATCGCCCTCTCACAACACCAATCATTTCAGGAATTTCAACCGAAATAATTTATTGACGGAAAACCTCATTTAGGTATTTGTTTTATGAAGGTAAATGAATGGGCGTTGAATGCACATTTAATCCTCAATTGAACCCGTATAGAGCTTTGTGGAACACGGAGTTAATTCCTTTGCCAGTGGGATACGCGGCGCAGTAATATTCACTTATGTGTACATTATGTAGGTACGTCACTATCGGTTCATAAATAGCGAGGTGCTATGAAAAGGTAAATTCCGCGAGTTGGGTAATCCTCTAATGACTAATAAGCTGCAGGCTGGTCTTCTGATCAGTTAGTTTTTGAGCATTATAATGTTCTATCTATTCCGGTACTCCCTTGATTTTCCTAAAATGTTTTGTCCGAAAATCATTATCCATAACACGTTTGCTATAAACTTCAGTAACCATAATATTCAAAACACCGAAATTATGTTTTACATAACTAACTTTACTTCTAATACTATTTTGTCATAATATCGAATACTATAATAATTGAATCTCCTAATTTTACATGACATAAAGTCGTATGTCCTAAGTATTGTATCACATAATGTGCCTGATTCCGAATGGTCATTTACAAATTGTTAGTCGCTAAAAAAATCCCTAAAAGTTAGATTTTAGTGACCGAAACGAATTGCTGTAAATCCGACTCTACGCAGTCTTGTCTGCCCTACCCCAAGAGTGTTATTTAAAATCGCGTAGGCGCGGAGGGGCGAGGCGGGCCGCGAGTTGAGGAGCAGGTGGTTGTAACACTCCCCGCCGCGGCTGAGGCTGGCCGGCGAAGCCGGCCAGCAAGCCGAAGCTGCGGTGGTGAGCGTTAAACCCATCTGCGACGATAAGCTCGCGTGAAGCCGCCGGAGCCCCGCAGCACCGGAGCCGTGACAGAAACCATGCCTGCTGCATGATGCTTGCTCGTTTGCATGCATGCTGCAGGCTTATTTGCCTGCTGCATGCTTGCCTGTTGCATGCTTGCTTGCTGCATGCTTGCTTGCTTGCTGTATGCTTGCCGCATGCTTGCTACATGCGTGCTGCATGCTTGCTGCATGCTTGCTTGCATTGCTTGCTACATGCGTGCTGCATGCTTGCTGCATGCTTGCTTGCATTGCTTGCTTGCTTGTTACATGCTTGCTTGCTTGCTACATGCTTGCTTGCTTGCTACATGCTTGCTTGCTTGCTTGCTGTATGCTTGCCGCATGCTTGCTACATGCATGCCGCATGCTTGCTGCATGCTTGCTTGCATTGCAGGTCAACGCCTACATAAGATTAAACATTTACTTAGACTAGGACTCATGACTTTTACTGAAAACGATTTTATGTCTTTTGTATATTATTGATTGTAATACTTATGACAAACGAATGTAGGGCTTATTATATTTAGGCGTTTCAACTTTATAGCATATGATATTATGTGATTTAAAGTTCGGGTAAATTATCATTCGGACGAATGATGATTATGACAAAAACAATTATGTCATTTTAGATTATGGATTAAAAAGTTAGGTAATACGATAGAGAACCATCTATTCCATTTAATACTCGTATCATTAACCGACTTCTAAAAAAGGAGGAGGTTATCAATTCGGATGTTTCTATTTTTTTAATTTTATTTTTTATGTTTGTTCGGGCTTAACTCCGTCGTACGCCAACCAATTTAAAAAATCTTTTTTTGTTGGAAAGTGTATTTTTTCCAAATGGTCCCATAGCCACCAAGTTGGGATTTGATGATGGAATCTTGGTGAAATCGAGGGAACTCTTCAAATTTTATATAATAACGTTTTGCGATTTTGGTATTTTCTTCAACAAGCGAAGCATTTGCGTACGATAAGAACCATTATATCATCAGATCTGATGATGAAGCCAAGACTCACGGAACTCCATGATGAGACAATGTATCCTAGTCGTGTTTGGGCTTGTTGTAATTGTAACGGTATACACTTTCCATGTATATCAAGCACATGTGAACCAATAAAAAGTAAAAAATAAAAACTTTTTTGAAAAAAATAAAAACCGACTTCAAAAAAGTGAAAAATAACTTTAGCTTCTAAAATCGGTGACAAAAAAATTAAATTAATCAAACAAAGGTTCAGAAGCTCAAATTATTTTTCACATTTTGTTATTTTTTTTAAATCGGCTTTTTTTTTCTTTTGTAGGAATAAATGACGAAATAAGCCCCATAATACTGATAAAATAATCAAAAATTATATTTACCTACATCAACATTTGCTAATTCTCAAAAAAAGCTTATAGGTACATTTCGTAAAAGTTTATTCAATTGTACCTACACGTGGTGGACGCATCAGCTTGCAGGGTGAACCACTGTCCAATCAGCGTCGTTTGCGTTAATCTGTCTGTGGACGCCACGCGCCGTAATGTGGGATTAGTGCGCTACGTAAACGAGTGCCTGATGAGAATTAACGGGATACGAACAGGTGACATAACGTTTGGAAATAACTAATAGTCCTTTGTTCATCACCTCGTATTTTGGTCCTCATAATATTCTTACTACTTTACAGTAGAAGATTTGAGAAACGAAAGATAGACTGCTTTTAAGATGACAAGGCAGCGAAGGGATGATGATGTTTTGAAGGTCGTGCGTGATACATTATGGAAAAAGAAACAAGTATGGAAGTAGAAACCATGCTGGACCTACTCCGGATAAATTGGGAGAAGGGGACTGGAATGATTTTTGATGATGATGAAGATGAAACTGCAACTCTGAATCGTGTGAACTTTCAATTGGATGAACAATGAATAATTAACTTGACTGTACTCATTAAGGGATGACCCCGTTTAATTTTACTCCCTGTAATACAGGGCTACATAAGTCTGGTAGGTTTTAATGTTACAACGGCAACAAAGTGCTTTTAATGCGCCTAGATGTTCGTGCTCGTTGCACATTACAATGTTTGCAGTTACGATCTCTTTAGCGCATAACTGCCCCTCAGGATCGACTGAAACCGCGCCATTTACATAATGTTCGCGCCGTTCAACTGCAACATTTGCTATACACAAAACAGCATTCAGTTATTTTCTGAGTGTTATGAACCATAATCCCTAATGTGCGGTTATAATTTTAAGCGATAACTGTGATATTTAGGAATTCTGAAGGAAGATACTTAAACATAAGGTAGAAAAGTTAAGGAAGATCAGGTATTGCTCCGTGTAAAATACTAGTATTTAACTACATCCGGTTACTGTTAGCCCACCCTAACATAATTAGGAAAAGGCTAGGTAGACGCTGAAGGTGAGTTTTTTACCAAAAATATCTAATTTCCTATTCGATTATCGCCAACTGATTTAAAATCATTGTGTAATGTGTTAATTCTGCGCAGCATTCCCCCAAATTGATTATTTCACTTACCTACATTTGTTTTCGTCCGTAACACGGTTATTTCCCTTAGAGATGTTGTTAAAAAGTGTGTATATCTATAAATTCCCTATTCCTAGACCTTTCAACATTCAGGTTATTTAATATCACAAAGTCTGCCAAAATGGGGAATCTGAAACGCTTTGTAATACAGACATTCCATGAAATATTCCTTCATACACAAAGGAGCAGTTACCTGATGTCACGACACAACCTCCGCAAATCTCTTTAGCTGAACTATTTATACAATTGACTTATTGCGGTAAAACGTTTTGTAAGATTTAAGTCTTTTATTATAGAACGTTATGTACGTTTTCTGACAGAAATTGGTAGTTATTTTAAATTCCCAAAAGTAAACTCAAACTCAAACCGTGACCGCCCCTAATTCGAGTCACTTTAAATCCATCCACAAGTCGCAGCTCCCCGTAATCCTCACGAAGCGACACATCTCTTCATCTCTTCAAACAAGACTTGTCTTATTAACAAACTTGTTAATTCCAGCCAACTGCCACTCGATGAGTAAACAATACCATCCTTACCCCCCCCCCCCCCCGCGACTGCTCTCGCCCCTCACGTATGTTAATTTAACCTAGTTTCACAAATTAGACCACTTTGGAAGCTCGGAGTACGCCGGGCGTTCTTGTGATAGTATTTTCTGTCAAAACAGACAGACAGGCTGCAAGCTGCAGTCTTAGCGGAATGATACGAGGTGCTTAGTGCAGCTGCACCGGGCGGAGACGAGTCTAATCGTTGTATGCTAATGACTTGAGTGAGCGCTTATGGGGCATCGCTGCATAGCGATGAGCGATTAATGGGAGAAAAGTTTACGACTCGCGCTGTGAAATTGATGTACGAAGAGTTGAAAATTGAATTAGAATTCTTCCTCTACCGCTCCACGTTGTGAGAATGCTGATGATATGCTGCAGCTCGACGGAAATAGTTCTCCGACGGCAATAGCAGGGCTATCGAAACAAATGTTGTGACTCAAAAATTACGTGGTGACATCTTTACTGCTACATATACGCTAAATGAACCATCGAGCAGTTACACACGCAGTGGATCCTATTTTATTTGGTGAATGAGGATTTCTCCAGGTGCCAAGGAACTGGAATAAGTAACTATTGTTTGAGAAGTGGCACTATAAACAGCTACAGATATGCACGTTCAGCGACGTCTGTGACGTCACAAGTATTATCCTCCAATTCTAATAAAGCGAGGATCTTTCCAGTTCCCAGGGATACTTGCAAACGTTTGGTAGATGTTGCTTAGATTGTGGGGTGCTGGATACGAATAAATTGAAAAGATAATTCGTTCTGGCATGAATATTTTAGGTAGTTATTTAGAGTATTTCTGATTTATTAAATTTCAAACTATACCGCTAATGTTTACGGTTTAAGAAATTTATTTCGCTCAAAAATTTGTTTCGTTTGGTAATAAACTAAAACTAAGTTATAAAAAACGGCAAAAACAGACAATTAATAAATTATTCAGGTGACGTTATAGTGTATTTAAAATTGGAAGTGATTTCGATTCCTTGATTACTTTAGGTAAAGAGTTATAGAGTTCAGTCCGAAGGCAGCGGGGGTGAGAGGTAAACACCCCCCCTGTTCTTTAGAACAGGGGGGGTGCCTATAGAGTCGGCTCACACATCCGGGCAACACAAGCAAGACGACTCTACTGCCCATCTGAGAAATGTAATATAGTGAAGAATAGCACCGGCCGAAGCTGCAGTAAATTAACTCCGTGGACCCGCGGTTGCGTTGGTCTAGTAGACACAAACGCTATTGCAGAACATGCAGAGGTTCTGCATACAATTCCGAGGTGGAGCAATGTGTTATTGTCCTGGGGGTATTTTATCAGGATTATTTCAGTAGTAGCTTGGAGTCTGGATTTCAGTTTGGTTTGTGAAAAAACCTTATCCACTCTCATATGGTATTACATAACAGATGAATTGTACTATCTTTTCACCTCTGACTAGCCGTCTAGGGACAGGGCGTGATGTTATCTTATGTCAATTCTAAATGTTTGCTATAGCGTGACGTAAGCGCTTGATCTCTAATGTAACAAGTCTATACAGATCTCTGTTATTTATTTATTATTTATTTAGGTAAAACAACAATTGTTTACACTATGTACATTTCTGACTTAATGACTAGAGTAACATTTACAAGTGCAACAATTAATTACAGGTTAACACCACATGCACAAAAACGATTTAACATAACATACTCATGATAAATTGACATTTATCATTCAAAACGGCCACTCGAATCCCTGTGTCCGACACTTGCTAGCTGAACAGAGGACACTTTCGCTACCGGAAAGTTGTTTTCACATTCCTATTTTGCACTTGCTTTTTTTAAAGTAGCCTTTGTTTCGAATCTGTTGAGACCGCTACTCTCAACACCGCTGCGCGCCGCGCGCCAGCGGCAGTGAACGAGGGGTGCGGGGACAGCGGGGAGTCAGCCGGCCGACGGCCGAGCGCGGGCCCCCGCGCCACACCAGTCAGCTGTTGCACGCCTCCACGCACGGCTGCGCTTACGCGTTTTCTTAGCGTCTTAATACTTGTTTACCAATCAACCGTTGTATTTTAATTCTTTTCTTCAATATACTTATTCATGTTATACAGTCCACTACAACTTTTATTTTGCTCCACCACAACCTATCGTCGCCAACATTGGTCCTTCTACCGTTAACGTTTGAACCGAACAACGGAAATTTTCAAAAAATCAACGGTTCGTCGGTTGGAGAACAAAGGACTTCAACTTCGGGTTCAAGTTTCGGAAGAGGTCTTCGTCTTCTACGTGTCATCGTCTGCATTTGGTCATCGTGAACATCGATACGGCAACAGCCGTCTTCATCGAGTTCAAACCAACGGGCGGCGCAAGAAAAGATCGTCGAGACTTCGGTGCAAGAGGATATTGAGCGTCAGCATTCGTCGACTTGCATCGGGAGTAACCCAGGATCTACTCATCGGAGCCATAGGCGTCAGCACATCATCAGAGGTTGACAGCATAAAACCGTGAGAACGTTCCAATTCCTTTGTTCCATCATTTTGCCTCATCATTTCACCTTTCCAAATTAATTTACAATTAATTAAAGTTCATTCATAATTCCATCAATCCATCAATAGTTTTCAGCCCTTCAACTTGCTTTGAACAGTGTCGTTTCTTTACTAAATTAACAAGGTTTGGATAATATTGTTTTGTTGTTGTGTTTTTTTAACCTTTTATTCATTTGTGCCAATCAATCACAGTCCCATTTTATAATCAAATTAGTTGTTACAGTTTCCAATTAGGTAGTACGTATTTTTCATTATTCCGTTTAATTTAACTGAAGTTTATTTCCATTTTTTTGCAGAGAAACATTGCATCATTCGCTTAGCATTACTCAGCAGATTCGACCGATAACGCCTAACGTTTTTGTAATAGCAATCTCATTTCTTACTGCTTATAGCTACAGTTCCCACGTTGCAACTTATTGCTAATCATTTAGTGTCAGTATTACGCCTACCACTTTTTCTTTTTTATTTTCTTCTTCTCTTTGTTACTGCTACTGCTAACTTTCATTGTCATGGCTGACATGAAAAGCTTAATTAAGAAGCGAGCTTCAATTAAAGCCAAGCTTACGCAGTTTTCATCTTATTTAAATGTTTCAAAGTCTTGCGAAAAGTTAAGTGAGGTACAAGTCATCGAAATCGAATATCGATTTAACATATTTGAGAGCTTATACGAGAAATATGATGCATTACAGGATGACTTGGAGGCGTTGGCGGATGACCCCAGCGAGCAATATGCGGAACGCGAGGATTTTGAGAAGCTGTACTACGGCTTGGTGGCTTCTGCACGCCAGCTGATCAGCGGCTCGAGAAAGCTTCTTGAAGGGGACGCCGCAAACGAGGTGGATTCTTGTATTACTAGTACACACAAACACAATTCAATTCGTTTACCCAAAATTGACTTACCCAAGTTTTCAGGCAGTTATCATGATTGGCTGGAATTTAGAGATACCTTTATTTCTATAGTCCATAATAACACAAGCTTAGATAACATAAATAAATTGCATTATCTGCGTGTTTCTTTGAAAGGTAGTGCTTCTCTTGTCGTCGATAACCTTGACTTTAGGTCAGAAAACTACGACGCTGCCTGGAAGTTACTTTGTGAGAGGTATGACAACAAAAGGTTGCTTGTCAACAATCATGTGCAAGCACTCTTTAACGTTCAGCCTATAGACAGAGAGTCAAGTAAGTCACTACGTTACATCATTGACACAACAAATAAAAATCTTAGAGCTTTAGCAACTCTTGGTCAACCTGTTCAAAACGCCTTCGTCGATGTTCTTGTCATTTACATAATGACCAGTAAGCTCGACCACGTGACAAATCGTCAGTGGGAAGAGCACAGAAACACCTTTTCTGAACCGCCTACTTTATCTGCATTTACTAACTTTATTAGTAACAGAGCTGACTTGTTGGAGACACTTGAGGAGTCTAAGCCCATAGCAGCTAAGAGTGAATCTACTGCACCTGCACCTAAACACAAAAGCAATTTGGCATCTGAAAAAACGTCAAAACCTTTGTCGTGTCCCATGTGTCATCAAAATCATTTTATTTTTGCATGTGAGCAGTTCAAAGGTCTATCAGTACAGGCTCGCATTAAAAAGGCTCAGGGTTCCAATGTGTGCTTGAATTGCCTTCGTCCAGGTCATGATATCTCCAAATGCAGGTTAGGTCATTGCAAGTATTGTCGTCAAAAGCATAACACACTGTTACACATTGATAGTGACAATGTTCTGTCTAGTGCACACAACACTGCATTATCAGCTAGTCAATTGCTTACATCTAAGGTGATTTTACTTTCCACCGCGCTCGTGAAGGTGACTGACGCTGACGGTAACCATCATACAGCACGAGTCTTGCTGGACAGTGGAAGTACAACCAACTTCATCTCGGAGGACTTCGTTCGTAAGTTACATGCTCCTACCTACATTGCCAAGTCCAAGGTAACGGGCATAAATTACCAAACTTCTACTTGTACTCAGGGGTGCTTAGTGTCATTAAAATCTATTGATGACAGTGAGTACGAACTGAACATTGACTGCCTCGTATTACCAAAAGTATCAGCATCAGTTCCTAATACTTATGTTGATATTAGCAACATACGTATACCTGCGAACGTGCGTCTTGCTGATCCCACTTATTATGTTCCGTCTTCGATCGACGTCCTCGTTGGTGTGGAAGTCTTCTGGGATATCATAGGCACTGGCCGTATATCATTAGGTAACCGTATGCCCACTTTGCTAGAGTCAAAATTAGGTTGGCTTATTACGGGCGCATGTCATCAGTCTAGTTCCTCGTCACAGGTCTGTATGCACACTAATAACTTACAGATCGATTTAGACCGGTTTTGGGAATTAGATTCTGTTTCGTCTATACACAAACACTCTGGTGAAGAGAGGTCTTGTGAACAACATTTTATAGACACCACATATCGCAATTCTGATGGACGATTTGTGGTAAGTATTCCTTTTAAAGAGTCACCAGACGTATTGGGTGATTCATACATGATGGCTAAGCAGCGATTTTTATCTCTTGAACGTCGTTTGGGTAGAGATCCTCACCTTAAAAGCTTGTATATAGACTTTCTTAATGAGTACATAGAGCTGGGACACATGTCTGAATCTTCTAGATGCCCACTCGACTCATCTTCTAATTATTTACCACATCATGGTGTTCTGAAGGAATCAAGAACTACCACCAAACTAAGGGTAGTTTTTGACGCTTCCGCCAGAACTCGTTCAGGTAAGTCATTCAACGAAATACAGATGGTTGGTCCCCCCATTCAAGATGACTTGCTATCAATATTACTTCGATTCCGTCAGCATAAAATTGTCACAAGCGCGGACATTGAAAAAATGTATCGACAAACTCTTATTCACGACAGTCGTCGTTCCTTATGTGACTGTTCCTAAATTACCCTAGGCTGATAAAATTTTCGTTTTTCCTAAATCATGCTATTTATTAGTATTTATGGTCAGCTTCCCCCTTAGGGGAAGGAGCAGCGCCCCTCCTCCGCGCAAGCTCTGTAGGTTTCGACCTTTGACTGGATGGCCTCCCACTGACTAGATGGACTGAATTCCAAATATGAGGGATTTGTCTTAGCCCTGTCCCTTCCTTAGAGGCTAGGGGACTGGGATGGGACACAAGGTGAAGTTAATATTGGAATTCACTGTTATATATATACATGAATAATATCAAATCTAATGAGGCAAAACGCCAATAAAGTATGAAGCTAATAAAACAAGAGGACGCAAAGATATAATATATGCTAGAAGTCTGGTAAGGAATCGTTACGCTTGTGCTTAAGAAACTATTAATTAGTTCGTTACGTTACTTTATCAGATTCCAAAAGTAGATGCCGCTTGCAAACGCAAACGAGCCCATGTACAAGTACATGGATTCGTTTTACAACGTATGCCCGGCGTACGTGTATTGTTAGACCTAAGCGCATTGTCCTACTAAGGGCACTGCTACGAACTCCAACAACACACGTTCCCTAAGCACTTTCTAACATGTCTTTTCCAATCCTAAGACTTGGGTTGTGAGGCCAATGCCATTGAAGAAGACAGGTTTTCATTATCTTTACTTACACGCGTACTCTCGTTGTTACGAGAACCCTTACGGCTATTTACCCCCAGTTACTATATTATAACAATATGCACAAGCGCATCGTAGACTCAGTCTGTAGCAGAACATATTGCATTTGATATTGGTGGACGCCGAGGTGGAAAATATATCGTCACCTCACATTTCTTTAGCTACCCCATGTCTTGTTTACGTGTCTCGCTAAATAGTGACGATTCAGTAATAGGCCTACCAGTGGCCGGGTGTGGTTTTAACGAGACACAGTCCCTAGCGTTCCTTAGAACGTAGCTATCAATTCAGGTTGTGATACTTGGTGATGCCTAACCCACCCAGAAATGCACGCCAACAACCTCAGAGCAATTTTCTGAGCTAGACTTTAACAGGAAGCAGTATTCATCAGCAGCGTTTGATTATCTTGTAACACAAGTACAAGTTAGTATTATAATACTAAACATTATAATTTGTTTTAGACCATTTGTGAATATTATGGTGCTGTCACTACTAAACAATATACTATGTTCTAATCAAAATGCGAACATTACGATTCGGCCTTCCATTTGTCAGTTAGAAGTCGATAGTCGTCAATAGTCGATTGTATTTGGGTACAATGTACATGTTGTATGTACGTTGTAGTAGAGTGTAAGCGGTAGGCTTTCTTCGTCTCCCTAGATCAAACGCAGCATATGAATATTTGCTCAGGTACGGGTTAGGAGGTGGACACATAATATACATGAGATAATAATATACATTATGATGACGTGGTGCAATCGCTCCGTCATGCTGCAATAAGTGAATACTGTCAGCCCTTCCACGCTACCGTCCAACTGCAATTTAAGCGAGGATTTAATTATAGTTAACACTTACCACGTGTTCTTTAAAGATGGTCAGTCTTCAACTAACTTACTGAATACTGTAGCTTCGCCTTCGCCGCAGCCTGGTTCCTTTCACGTAACAACACTCACTTTTACTAGACTTAATATGACTACTAATATTTTAGCTTATAAAATATTATTCGTCCTCGGGGAGTTGATGCGCATCTTTATACTGAAACTATGCTAACTTTCCGAGTCTAACCTAGGACGTCCTAGTGCTTTTACTATTATAGACCGGTCTATCCCGCGAACTCAGCCAGCCCTCTCCATGCGTCTAAGGCCATCTCTCGCTCACCTCGATTAATCTAAACAGACCTTTCCATCCAACTATTATAAACTTTTACTAACATTATCACACTTTCGCGGCCACACACTCAGACATAGACTCCTATTATTTTCTACGTCTCCTGCTTAATTCCTAGCTTATCGTCTCCACCCTCTAGCGGTCTCCAACCGACCGTCCTGACTTTCCTACCCTCGCCTCTCTCCGCCAGCCCCTTCTTGCCTGTACCGTTTTTTTCCAGAATCCCACGCCTTGCCTGTCGATGCTTTTTGTGACTCTTTCAATTGTCTTAAGTGATGGTCCGGGTTTTACCCAATGACCAGAGTTTATTACAAACACGTGTGCTTATCTATTATGAGTCGCTCGTAGAAATAGGATATTTTTAAGTTTCTAAAGAATCATTTGAGAAGCTTGTCAGCCATACCCATTAAAATAAGGGATTTATGAGCTTGAAAGTTTTTACGTTTTGTCCTTCAATGCCAAATGTAGAAAGTTAATAGCTTTGTAAGTGTTTGGCTCCGTGTGTTGATTTTAAAATAAATATTATGAAAGTATTTGCTTAACAAATGCCTCGGCCAGTCACATTCCCCCCTCTGAAAATCAGACGCGTGACGCAGTACAGCGTATGATCTTTCACAATAGAATAATCTGTGCCTTTCCATGAAATACTAGAATTCATAAGCACATCTAGCTGATAAGCTAGCCTAATCAGATTACTATCAGATTACTATATTTTCCAGCTGGAACACTAATGTATTAAGACACATTGCCTGCTATAATAATTTTGTTTAGTTTCGCAGAAGCATCTTTTATCGACACATCATTCCTGAACTTGAACTTATTCAACCTCAAAATACTCTTGTCATTTACCACGTTTCTGGTAACTCCAGAAGACCTGTGCATGCTAATAATTTAGTTTTACATACCAGAGTCTCATAAAAGACTATTCGTGCTATAGAGCGACGCTACCTGCGGTGCTCCCTCGTTCTAAACTCAGCCTTATACAGCTGCCGCCGGACAGAGGCCTCTCCCAATGCACCTTAATGCTTAGCCAACTGTCAGCTGTTCGTAGTCGTATCCAGGAGTAGCTGAAATAGTCCGCACATAGACATATTAGACTTTATTTCAATTAGTCGCCCCCCTCCGATTTTAAGAGGAAAGAGCAGTTCTGAAATCCAACTGTAGTTGGAAGGCTGTATCAGAAAATCAATGCTATCTATTCTTAATTAATTATCATTTGCTCTTTGATATGTTGAATAAAAGTCCATCTACCATTTAAATCGTAATACATTTCGTGCACCTTGAGTAAACAAATAAGGTTCTTGACCTTAACTTTGAAATGTAGATAGGTACTCTAGGATATCAAAGTAGTTATGGGCTCATTAGGTCGTAACCGCATTACACAACTCAGTTTTGTAATGTTCACACTTGGTTATTAAAATATTATATGCAAGATCTTTATCTATCAGGCACCTATATTGGAACTGCTTAGGAAATGTTATGTAGTCATTTAGCACAAAATAATAATACAGTTATAGTAGTGAAAACAAAGTAATACCACGTGACTACGGTTAACTATAGTGTCCATTAAAAGTGAAACTTAGCTTCGTCACTGGAGCCGTGCTACAACTGCCGTTGAAGTCAGCCGATGTCAGCTGAATTTGATCAAACTTTAACCCGTACGCAACGCACAAGTAACGTCTAGTGACAGCCAAGCGAAGATTGAAATATCCTGGAATTTGAAATAAATCCACACGAGTATTCGTCCAATTATATGTCATACGTTACGACGTTGGAAAGTTTTAGGTTAACTCTCCATGACGTTATTGTAACTCTTGCAACTCAAACTCTCCTTTTCTAAACTTTATGCTTCTTAGTATCTAAGCACTATTAATATACTCATATCATTCTACTGACTACCATTCATCCTTATACCAATACAAAACTTTCAATTTTATTGTAAACAATATGTATTTCAATTTCAATTGAAATCTGTCCGTGTATTATTAACACACGATACTAGCCATTAACAGGGAGTCGAACCCATAATTACTGTTGCACTGGAACACAAACAAAGGTCTTATAAATCGTTACCTACACTTAAATCTAGGTACCTCCATATAATATTGCATATGGGAACTGAACCCACTAACCGTGACACAGGAATTTAATTACTTATCAACTATTGCGCCAGGCGGGAATCGAACCCAAAATCCATGACAATGGAATACAGGTTTATATTATTGTAACAACTGATAAATCATACGGGAATTGAACCCGCTACCAGTGGTTGAAGGATTCAATCACGACAACTAAACCCTTATCGTAACATCTGTTATTTATTGTAGCCGTTGTAAGCTCTAGCTGCGCCGTCTCTCTCAATTCCTAGAACCATAAAATTACGTTGTGTTTTTATTGTAGTAACCCATTCATTGTTCTTTCTCGTTGCACTGAAGTGAATCAGTACATTTAATGACGAGAATCCTGGTCACGGCACCACATGTGACTGTTCCTAAATTACCCTAGGCTGATAAAATTTTCGTTTTTCCTAAATCATGCTATTTATTAGTATTTATGGTCAGCTTCCCCCTTAGGGGAAGGAGCAGCGCCCCTCCTCCGCGCAAGCTCTGTAGGTTTCGACCTTTGACTGGATGGCCTCCCACTGACTAGATGGACTGAATTCCAAATATGAGGGATTTGTCTTAGCCCTGTCCCTTCCTTAGAGGCTAGGGGACTGGGATGGGACACAAGGTGAAGTTAATATTGGAATTCACTGTTATATATATACATGAATAATATCAAATCTAATGAGGCAAAACGCCAATAAAGTATGAAGCTAATAAAACAAGAGGACGCAAAGATATAATATATGCTAGAAGTCTGGTAAGGAATCGTTACGCTTGTGCTTAAGAAACTATTAATTAGTTCGTTACGTTACTTTATCAGATTCCAAAAGTAGATGCCGCTTGCAAACGCAAACGAGCCCATGTACAAGTACATGGATTCGTTTTACAACGTATGCCCGGCGTACGTGTATTGTTAGACCTAAGCGCATTGTCCTACTAAGGGCACTGCTACGAACTCCAACAACACACGTTCCCTAAGCACTTTCTAACATGTCTTTTCCAATCCTAAGACTTGGGTTGTGAGGCCAATGCCATTGAAGAAGACAGGTTTTCATTATCTTTACTTACACGCGTACTCTCGTTGTTACGAGAACCCTTACGGCTATTTACCCCCAGTTACTATATTATAACAATATGCACAAGCGCATCGTAGACTCAGTCTGTAGCAGAACATATTGCATTTGATATTGGTGGACGCCGAGGTGGAAAATATATCGTCACCTCACATTTCTTTAGCTACCCCATGTCTTGTTTACGTGTCTCGCTAAATAGTGACGATTCAGTAATAGGCCTACCAGTGGCCGGGTGTGGTTTTAACGAGACACAGTCCCTAGCGTTCCTTAGAACGTAGCTATCAATTCAGGTTGTGATACTTGGTGATGCCTAACCCACCCAGAAATGCACGCCAACAACCTCAGAGCAATTTTCTGAGCTAGACTTTAACAGGAAGCAGTATTCATCAGCAGCGTTTGATTATCTTGTAACACAAGTACAAGTTAGTATTATAATACTAAACATTATAATTTGTTTTAGACCATTTGTGAATATTATGGTGCTGTCACTACTAAACAATATACTATGTTCTAATCAAAATGCGAACATTACGATTCGGCCTTCCATTTGTCAGTTAGAAGTCGATAGTCGTCAATAGTCGATTGTATTTGGGTACAATGTACATGTTGTATGTACGTTGTAGTAGAGTGTAAGCGGTAGGCTTTCTTCGTCTCCCTAGATCAAACGCAGCATATGAATATTTGCTCAGGTACGGGTTAGGAGGTGGACACATAATATACATGAGATAATAATATACATTATGATGACGTGGTGCAATCGCTCCGTCATGCTGCAATAAGTGAATACTGTCAGCCCTTCCACGCTACCGTCCAACTGCAATTTAAGCGAGGATTTAATTATAGTTAACACTTACCACGTGTTCTTTAAAGATGGTCAGTCTTCAACTAACTTACTGAATACTGTAGCTTCGCCTTCGCCGCAGCCTGGTTCCTTTCACGTAACAACACTCACTTTTACTAGACTTAATATGACTACTAATATTTTAGCTTATAAAATATTATTCGTCCTCGGGGAGTTGATGCGCATCTTTATACTGAAACTATGCTAACTTTCCGAGTCTAACCTAGGACGTCCTAGTGCTTTTACTATTATAGACCGGTCTATCCCGCGAACTCAGCCAGCCCTCTCCATGCGTCTAAGGCCATCTCTCGCTCACCTCGATTAATCTAAACAGACCTTTCCATCCAACTATTATAAACTTTTACTAACATTATCACACTTTCGCGGCCACACACTCAGACATAGACTCCTATTATTTTCTACGTCTCCTGCTTAATTCCTAGCTTATCGTCTCCACCCTCTAGCGGTCTCCAACCGACCGTCCTGACTTTCCTACCCTCGCCTCTCTCCGCCAGCCCCTTCTTGCCTGTACCGTTTTTTTCCAGAATCCCACGCCTTGCCTGTCGATGCTTTTTGTGACTCTTTCAATTGTCTTAAGTGATGGTCCGGGTTTTACCCAATGACCAGAGTTTATTACAAACACGTGTGCTTATCTATTATGAGTCGCTCGTAGAAATAGGATATTTTTAAGTTTCTAAAGAATCATTTGAGAAGCTTGTCAGCCATACCCATTAAAATAAGGGATTTATGAGCTTGAAAGTTTTTACGTTTTGTCCTTCAATGCCAAATGTAGAAAGTTAATAGCTTTGTAAGTGTTTGGCTCCGTGTGTTGATTTTAAAATAAATATTATGAAAGTATTTGCTTAACAAATGCCTCGGCCAGTCACACTTACAAAAAATCCTTTGGAGGGCAGATCCAACACATCCATTGCAGGAGTACACGCTTAATACCGTGACGTATGGCACGGCATCGGCTCCATTTTTAGCTACGAGGTGTTTGCTTCAACTAGCTGAAGGGTGCTCAGATCCTTCAACAAAATTTTCAATTGCACATGACTTCTATGTGGATGATTACTTGTCCGGTGGGTCGTCTGTTTCAGAAACTTTAGAAGTAAGCCGCTGTGTTGACGATGTTCTTCGGTCAGCAAAGTACAATCTTCGGAAATGGCGGTCCAACTCCAGTCAGGTTCTGCAGGCGCTTAGCAGTGAACACGACGTTTCTGATGTTGTGGACCTGAGCGACAACGAGCAGTCGAAGACTCTTGGGCTTCTATGGAAGAGCTTAAGTGACACATTCTCTTTATCTATTAATTTAAATTATTCAGACAAGGCTACTAAACGTCACATCTTATCAACCATAGCACAGATCTTTGATCCCGTTGGCCTGGTCGTTCCATGCATAGTGGAAGCAAAAATTATCATGCAGCATCTATGGCTAGCCAAATGTTCTTGGGATGATCTGGTTCCCACGCAAATTCAGCATGCCTGGAATGACTTTCAAAATAGTCTGCACCTTTTAAACGAGTTCAAGATACCTCGGTGGGTGTTGTGTGAATCTGCGTCCTGTCTCCAGCTGCATATGTTCACTGACGCATCCGAGAAAGCTTATGGGGCGTGTGCTTATGTTCGCAGTGTTTCAAGAGACGGCGAGGTTAACGTACATCTCCTTACCGCTAAAAGCAAGGTAGCTCCAATCAAGTCCACAACCATACCGCGGCTCGAGCTGTGTGGTGCGTTGTTGGGTTCAAGGTTGTACTCAAAGGTTCGTCAGTCACTTACTTTAAATTTTGATGAAGTTCATTTTTGGTGTGACTCCACTATCGTCTTGGGGTGGTTATCTACTTCACCAAATCAGTTAAAGCCATTCGTTCGTCATCGTGTATCTGAAATTCAGGAAACTACAGGCGGAGCAACTTGGCATTATGTTCCGTCAGCTGAAAACCCCGCAGACCTCGCTTCGCGTGGACTTAGAACTGACAGGCTGTTATCGTCTTCATTGTGGTGGTCAGGACCACAATTTCTTAACAAAGATGCGTCTTCATGGCCTCAGTTCCCTGAATCACATCATAATAATTCTAGGTTACCGGAAACAATACCGGAATCTTCTTGTCATGTTTCTAATCATATTAATGAAAATCCTATAATAGCGTTATTTTCAAAAATTTCAAACTTTGGTACATTACAGCGTGTGACGGCATATGTCATGCGATTCATTAATAAGTGCAGTAAGAAGTCACTTGAGTCTGGTTCACTAACTTCTACTGAACTTAACAATTCCTTAAACTTGTTATTAAGAATGAGTCAAATGGAATCTTTCCCGGAAGAGTACCACTTACTTAAATCAGGTGAACAGTTACCAGCAAAGAACAAGTTACTATCTTTGTCTCCTTTCTTTGATACTCTTTCTAATCTTATTCGCGTTGGAGGAAGATTAAATAATTCATTTTATGATTATAATATTAAGCATCCAATTTTATTATCTAGTTCTCATATAATTTGCATTCTCTTATTCAACATGTTTCATGTACGTCTTTTACATGCTGGACCGCAACTTTTATTGGCCACTGTTCGTCATCACTACTATCCTATTGGTGGTAGGAACCTGGCTAAAAAGGTCACACATCAATGTGTAAAATGTTGCAGGATCAAGGCCAACACTATTCAGCCTATCATGGGTAATCTTCCAGAGCAGCGTCTACATTTAGAGTTTCCATTTTTAGACACAGGGGTGGACTACGCCGGTCCCATCATGATAGCTGACCGGAAAGGTAGAGGATGTAGACTTGTGAAATGTTTCATTTGTGTGTTTGTGTGTTTAGCTACAAGAGCCATCCACCTCGAGCTTGTGTCGGACCTTACAAAGGAGGCCTTCTTAGCTGCACTTAACCGCTTTATTGCTCGAAGGGGAAAACCACGCAACATCTTTTCCGACAACGGCACAACTTTTGTCGGTGCTTTTAATGAGTTGGCCAGACTGCTTTCGCAGGACTTAAACTTCGACAACATTGGTCCTGGCATAAACTTTTCTTTTATACCTGCATATACTCCACACTTCGGAGGCCTATGGGAGTCTGCGGTTAAATCCACCAAGCACCATCTACGGCGCACTTTGGGTTTAACAAACCTAACTTTTGAAGAGATGGCTACTTGTTTAATTCAAGTCGAGGCTATTTTGAATTCAAGGCCCTTAACTCCTCTGTCCAACGACCCTTCCGACCTCGCTCCTTTAACCCCGGCTCACTTCCTTATTGGTCGTTCTTTAATTATGCTGCCTCATCCACAGATCCATAACGCCAGAGTCAACAGCTTGCAACGATTTCGCCGTATTGAATTTTTGAAGCAACACTTCTGGGCTCGCTTCTCCCACGAATATGTTCTGTGGCTGCAAGAGAGAACCAAATGGTGCCGGTCATCGGGGGAGCTCAAGGAAGGAACATTGGTCGTCATAAAGGACAAAACCTTACCTCCTCTTATGTGGCTTCTAGGACGCATCACACATGTTCTCCCAGGCAGAGATGGCGTCGCGAGGGTCGCCGACATCCTCACAAGAAAGGGTGTCATCCGGCGCGCCTTCAACACCATCTGCCCGCTGCCGGTCTCTACTGTTGAAGTTCCTTCAACGGGGGGAGCATGTTGAGACCGCTACTCTCAACACCGCTGCGCGCCGCGCGCCAGCGGCAGTGAACGAGGGGTGCGGGGACAGCGGGGAGTCAGCCGGCCGACGGCCGAGCGCGGGCCCCCGCGCCACACCAGTCAGCTGTTGCACGCCTCCACGCACGGCTGCGCTTACGCGTTTTCTTAGCGTCTTAATACTTGTTTACCAATCAACCGTTGTATTTTAATTCTTTTCTTCAATATACTTATTCATGTTATACAGTCCACTACAACTTTTATTTTGCTCCACCACAACCTATCGTCGCCAACAGAATCTCTTGGTGCTGTCTCTGCTGTTCACATGACAGTTAAACAAGGAAACTTAAACCCGCCTCACACGTGCAGTGTGTACGCTATAAGCACGACACAGCACTAAGTTCAGTTATTTCACGAGCGACGTCACAAGGAAACGCAAGCTTAGCGCACTAGTCATTTGCATTAAAGTCCTTAACAAACAAGGCACCCTATTGATCCCGTACCCAGCTCGAAGGTCGTTGTCTAATCTTACGTAAATTGGATCGTGTGCGGCGAGCCTGTCCGCGGATCGGAGGCGTCTCTGTACACCGACAAGGACGTCCACGACAGCAGCGTACTACCTACCAGTAAGTTGATACTAAATATTGGAATAATATTTTTCGGGGACCTGCAATTTGGTGTCTTTCGTGAAGGGTTGAAGATAATTCCTATGGCAAAATGTGGACTTTTTCCTCGTCGGAATACCGCCAATATCCAGTATAAACTAAGTAGGTAACACTGCGGCCAAAACGCTACGCGATGGTGGGAAACACTTTTGTTGTTGGTGTGAATAATCACGGTTAGCAGAAGCGCTCGATGAAACGCACTTGAAACGTAATACGTTAATACGTTGATCTCAGGGGTCATAGAGAGCGGACGTTATGGAGGTATTTAAAGTAAATTCAAAGTATTAAAAGAAAACGTGTGAGAAAGTGGGAACTTTGACCTTCACTTTCACCGTAACTGAAAGGTTCCTAGGTGTTGAGATGACGGAAAGAACTAGTGCATGTCGGCTTCGTTAAAGGTGTATTTTCTATTTTATTTATTGCCTTAATTTAACAATCTCACATTATTTAGTTTCACTTCTTAAAATTAATTTGACACCGGTAACTTAAGATTGTCTTGCTTTCCAGCGTAGGCCTCTCCTAGCTAGAGGTTTCTACTGCGCTTGGTTATGCGCTTGTCTCATCCAAGTAGTACCCACCATTCTTATAACTTCATCCATCTAAGACTAAGAGAAAAAAAAGAAAGGAAGACATTCTCCCTTTCTTTCTTTTGTGCTACCTTTTGTGCTAACTAGCACACAAGCTGCTTCAATCACTTCTGTACAACCTGGATGTTCTATAATAGCCGTTCAAAGGGTTTACAATAATCTTCGATCAATCATCATCATCATCATCTCAGCCGAAAGACGTCCACTGCTGGACATAGGCCTCCCCCAAGTGTCGCCACATTGACCGGTCCCTTGCTACTCGCATCCACCGGATTCCCGCAACCTTCGATCAATAATAGTACAATAATATTTAAGTGGTACAGTAGCGTATTCAATCGCTCTTTAACAGGCAGGTGGTACAATGGCCGTACAACAGGGCTATAATAGTTCAAAGTGTTTAAATGGCGTTACAAGCTTCCGTAACAAATTGTTTGTGTCGTATCTTCACTGCAGCTAGTCGCTGTAATGTGATCTGCGACGGTATAATTAGGTTACCGCTGCACACACGTGATGCGACCCAATCACTGAGATATTCTCCGAGGGATTTATATGTTTTGAGAAATCTTCACAGTGTTTCTTTGCTTTTAGCTTAAGTGGACTTAAACAATATTATGGACAAGTTAACAGCAATTTTTCGTTCGTTCGTGACTATTTTATTATTTTTCGTTCGTTTTGAATTCGCTCGTGGACCACCTAGTGTTTCATCAGAAGTTAATTTACAATTTGTACTCTTACCCCATTTTTGTGACTGTAGACCCAACCGTTTTATTTTAATATTTATATTTTGTATGTTGACAAGGCTTAGTGTGATTAATGTACCAACCACCCAAACGAAGACCCTTTCCATCACAACTGGTCGGACAAAATCTAAGTCGTCGAGAAGAAAAAGGAGTATTAACCTAGAAACATATAAAGCTTTACTAACACAGGATAGGAGTACCTACACCGTTAGATTCTTGTCGTATATTATGGTGGTGTAATCTTAACAAGGTTTATATCCGGTCTGGAGGCCCGCATCACCGACGTCGGCACTAAACCAATTTGGCGATTTTAATACGGTTTGCTGCAGGGCGGGCCTTTGAACGAATACACCTTCGGTTATTGTGTTACGGGACATCTTACAGTCTCGTCAGAAACGGCTTGTTTGCCAGCCTTAGGAAAATATTATTAGCAAAACGTGTAAGCTTAGGGACGGCGTGATTTCATCAGGGGTGACCTTAAACATGTACAAACTTTGTGCTGAGCGGTAGATGCAGATGAACTATTTCGTTAAAGTATTGAAAATTAATCTCCTAACGTACTTAAGTTCTGGAACAGGCTAGACTCAGTAAAATAAAGTAATCCAATTCGTAACCCAAAATAATTGCGCAAACACCATGATGATGAGTTAGTCCCAAATTGCCAACATTTTGAACTGACAAACAGAATCAACTTCAGCAAACTCATCGAATGATTCCACTCGCGTTTGTTTGCTCGAACACTGAATACTGCCGGTAAAAAACACACACAGGTATATGAATGTATTTAGTCTAAACAAATAAATACATATTCGTTTGGAAGCTGGTATCTGCACGAAGCATTAATTCCGTATATATCCTATTTGCATTGGTCTGATAATAAGCGCCTGCATTAATATTAATGAATCGAATTATAACGTGGCTTGCGAAATGAGGTAATGCGATACCTGTTTTCGGGTGTAATACACATGGCCTCACTACACTGCCGGCCCGATCACGACCTCAGGGGAGACGATTTACGTCAAGCATACTACATGCGCGCGGCGCGTGTGTCACTTGTACCTTTCTTGTGCGGACCTTCGCGTAGCGGTGACTTGTGGCATGCTCTATGCATTTCATTTCATGTGTTTTGAACACAGTCGCTGCTGCAACACGCGCATCGCTTGAGCGTGCAGCTCGTGACCGAGCGGTAAAGAATCCATAGAGACAACAGAATAAAAGTAAGCTGAAGCTCAGTCCCCGAGACGCTTGTTTGGTACACTTTTATATCTTTTTCCGTATAAAAGCCTGAGGAACTTAAATAAATTACAATACCAAGAAGTCGCTGTCGGTTTGCGTCTGCCTGTGTTTCACTAAATTGCTTGTCAAGTATCAAGCTAATGGAAACGTGTGCTGCATAGAACCGATTGTTGTAACTGTATGCAGGATTATTATAGGTACTTTAAGTTCGTGACGCATCAATTTGACTGATCCTTCATAATGATACAGGAGGAAGGATGTCAAAGAACAAATGGGTACCTAATGAAGTAAACGTTGACTTGAATGCTTACTGTAGGAGCCTATTTTACGGAATCATTCTACCTACTTCATTATCAAAAGGCTTCCGGTTCCTCAATATGTGTACCGCAGTAGCTTATAGTGTAAATCCCGCAGCGAGCAAACATGCCGATAAAATAATTATAAATCGCCGCGAAATAATAATAATCCGCATTTCCACGAATACTTGTTGTTTTCATTGAGCAGTAGGTATTGTATATATGGAATGATTAAATAGGTCACTGATTTTTTTTTTTTTTTTTTTAGGATGGGAAATCATCAAATGACTTCTCCCACTCTGGGCGGAGCGGGAGGGCGTGTCAGACTCTTACTAACTAAAACCCATCCATGTTCCTTCCTCGCCCTTTATGTTCCGGGGCCGCGGTATCTCTTTCGAACAGGCCCGCAACCAACAGGCCCGCAACCAAATAGGTCACTGCTTACGGCTTTTTCACATAATTTACAATTGTATGCTTGTACAGAGCTTACTTTCAAATGTAGCACAAACCTCCAGACGGAGATCTCGAATATAGAATGATGCAGTCTATTCAGATATTGTTACCAATCCGTAACTATTATAACAATGCGTATTGTATACCACACCAGCTCTCTGATTGGGAGGAATATTCTATGTCTGATCTTAACGGTTGCGTCGTGTTTTGTGTATGTCTATGACCACTGTCACACTCATAGCTATTCGCATTATGAACACCAGAATAAATCGGCGAAGCGTACAGACAAGTAACGTGTCATATGGAATTTTTGGTAACAAGTAAGCTATTGCGACATAAGTACGTGTGCACAGATAGAATATAGCTTATCTTAGGGAACAAGCTGTAATTAATAATGAATTAGATGAATGCGCTGCTTGAATGTTAACACTTCGTTACAACACATTAACAGAGCCAATAATAATGAATAGTCTATTAACAATAATTCGCATTCTAAAAAAAAGGATTATATTGTTATTAAGATTATTTCCAATGTTCAGAGCTGCCCTGATTTTGTAGGATTAGCTGGGATGTTTTATAGGGAAAGTTGGTGTCATCAAAACTGTTGATCGACTTATATTTGTTTTATCTCTGTGTTAACCTGAGTGTAACACTTTTAATGTGGATCATCTCAATACAGCAGCGGCTGCTTATAACATCGTATCCGCGCGTCCTGTTGCTTGTTCGTACAGACACTGATGGACGCTACTGAAGGCACCAAACTCGTGGCTCTGTTCCGGCACGACACAATTTAGATTATCATCAAGAAGAAGCAAGCATCGGTAATTCATGTCAGTTTAACTTATATCACTTTTCCATCGTCGTTTTTGCTGATAGATTGTCACTTCGTCTAGACCCTAAGACATAGTACAGAACAGTACACTTTATTCTCCATCAGTTCCCTTGCACAAATATGTCGATACATAACCAATGCAGTTAAAGTTAATTATCTTCGTCACGTTAACGAGCACACAACGAACGAAACGCGCTGTTATCTCCACCAGGCGGTGCGGCGCCCGCATCCGCTCTTTATGTCACTCACACGACGCACTGCGCGTAATCGACAGCCTTTGTTTGTTCTGAAGCCTTTCTTTGTTTGTTTGTATTTATTTCAATTTTCAGTTTTAACTGTTATAAAATAATCGTAAAAACCTTCCTTTCTTTTTAGGGTTTAGGCGACTTCTGTACCGACACAGAATTACAGCCATGTTTTATTAATAGGTATTTACGGTACGCTGCACGTCCAAGTGCAACAAAAATTATTAATATAATTTTTGGGTTCACACTTCTATTGTAACATGTCAGGCCAGCTCAAGGTTTTATCATCCAGAATATTCCAAATTGATGCATCGTTCCAAATAATAATAATTGTTTGCTAAGCGCCAAAAACTCTTTATTTAAGTCATTGCCGTCCCAAACCACGTAACAATATAAAGGCAAACTGCATCATACAAAACCGAAGCAAAATACGTATAAAAATAGTGCTGCCAGTCTTTGGTAACTGCAAATTAATATATTCTTGTAGGTCGGGTCTTCTCTTCTAAGTAGGTCTTCTCTTATTGCAGTATTAAATCCAAAATATGTTTCCTTAATCTATTTCGCCTCGTCCGTCATCAGTTGGAGTCTGCTGTGCATTCCCCTACAGTGAGCGAGTCACGTACGTGTGCGTGCAGTACGCGGGTGTGTGCGTGAGGCTCACGTCATGTCGGCGTCATCGATCCACTCGCATCCAATTATTCATGTATGTACATTGTTATGTGCAATGCTGCAGCCATGCGATTCTTTCAACTGAGACTGGATACAAGTTCGGAGTTTTGGCTTGACCTACATGTTCAATCTATTTTATTGCCCTTGCAAAACCAACATTGCAAGAAGAATAAAATGAGCAACACTCTTGTATGTTCCCCAGATGGTTAAAAATTCAGTTGTAACCTGAGGAGTAAGGGAAACTGACCAGATTTACGCGAACTCCACAATACATAGTCGTAGTCCTGTTTCATTCATTTCCAAAACAAAGTTTTAAATTCATCTGTGTTAGAAAATGCTCATGTAAATAGTCTGGGAACGATCCTTGGCTGCATTTCTAATGAAGAAAAGGTAATTTTCGTTTTTTTTTTTTGTAATTTTATTACCCATTGTGAATAACATCCTTCGTCATATATTCATATCATATAAAATATCTCAAAGAAATAAAATAGTATTTTTCATTACATTTTACGTTCAGTCGATCTTGAAATGCACGAAAGACCGCGGGCGCAGACTTCATAAAGGAACGTGACTGACCATGCTAAACTCTCTGGATTTTTAAACCACAGACTACATCTGCCACCAGCTTACTCCATCCCTGCGTGAGCATCTGGCCAGGACATTACTGGAGGTAGACCACTATGTTGCTCAATTTGTCTCAGATCATGTTAACTTACAAGTACATTTTTTCAATTATTTTTCTACGTCCTGAAATTATTACAAAAATATTACAATTTCAAGGATTTTTGCCAATACCCCTTTTCTCAGGAACACGTAGAGGTATCAAAGCTGAAATTAATATCGAGATCGAGTTTTCAGCTGAAACGTCCCTTTATGCCCATTGTTGTCTTCTGCTGATATTGTGGTAGGACGTGGAAATTGTGTTTTACATTCTATTATTTTCTGATTATTTTGTTGCGGATCCAAGACATTTAAATAGTTTTCAGGAGTTGCAGTGGGTTGGGAAGAGTGTCCTATTGACCTATGTAACGTTACGTTTTCCTGGGGAGGAAAATGTAAGGTTGCATTGTGTAAAGTTTAAAGAAAAATGGCAAGAGAAAATATGATGGTTTAATAATACAAGGAAATAGAAATAAACTAAGTTAGGGAAGCCGATACGAAGCCGTTAGCATGGTGATAACGATCCAGGTCCAGGTCCGAAGTTCGCAGTTGGCAGAAACCGCTCGCCGCAGGGATAGGCTCACTCGCAGTCGTCAATCTTCGATGGTTCGAGGGTAGAGGCTCACCCGCTGTCCTTGTCCAGGTGCTCAGAAGTAGGGATAGTAGAAGTAGCAGCAGTTGTCGCAGTCGCAGTAGTAGCAGCAGTAAGTTTTCAAGGTAGTCGACGGTCCAGGGGCTCTCAATAGTAGTAGCACCAGCAGCAGCAGCAGCAGCAGTTTTCAAGGCCGTCAGGACTTCATTATGACGCCAGGGCAAGATTTTGCAGACTTAGGCGCGACCACGTTAAATATTTCAGAGTAATATCCAGCTTGTTGCTGGCTCAAGGACCACACGCAGACTGAATCTTTTCGACTCGGCTTCCCGTCATGAAGAAATTATGAATTTCAAAATGTTGGTTCTAGAACATAGAAAAATAAAATGGTTAACAAAGAAGGTATCAAACATCAATAATGTATAAAACCTACAACTCCAAGTTACAGCAATAAAATTAAAAGAATAACTAGGCTTATCATTGTCATTATGACATCACAAAAGTAAACAAAGATTTGGAACTACTAAAATATACAGAAATGCTATAAATAATACTAATTAAAAGGCGGAAAAGGCATGCTAAGCCTCCGCATAAAGGCTATGCAGTTATTCGGAAAGAACGTATTATAAAATTTTGGATTACAATAGTCAAAAACGTAAGTATAAAAACACAAACATTACACCTACACCAAAAAAGTGAATGATTTGGTACTTCTTGAAGAACACGTTAACTTTGAAAATCCAAACGATCAGATTTAATAAAATCCAGGAAAGCGATACGTTTTTTGTTTCTAGTTAAAGTACGCAAAAACTTGGAACGACGAGAATTAGGAAAGAGGCTTCTTAATATAAAATAATTTGTACACCAGCTGTAAGTATCACCCTATTGTTTGAGTTTATTAAATTCAGCATCATTTAAAACGTAACCCGGTCACATTTATGGTCACCGTACAATCAGTTTGGGCGCAGCATACCAACATAGTATGTATACACGTATGTGGAACAATGTGCAGCTAACACACTATCTTCAAGCCTGGCCCGAAGGAGCCGAACCGTTGGACCAGGCTTTGTTTGTCACTTATGTGGGTCAGGCATCAGGCGAACCATTCATTGACGTTGAGAAGAATCTACACTTCGCACTTGAAAATTATTTTCTTAGCGACTTGTGTCGAAGCAATAACATGGTGGCCGTACATTCTTAGAGTGACTACTCATTTTATAAGGAGACCTCTCAGTGCCTCGGAAACAGTTGATCTAGACCGCCTGATGTAGAATTTTGAGTCTTCATGGGTATTAGCGTGACTGTTCCTAAATTACCCTAGGCTGATAAAATTTTCGTTTTTCCTAAATCATGCTATTTATTAGTATTTATGGTCAGCTTCCCCCTTAGGGGAAGGAGCAGCGCCCCGCCTCCGCGCAAGCTCTGTAGGTTTCGACCTTTGACTGGATGGCCTCCCACTGACTAGATGGACTGAATTCCAAATATGAGGGATTTGTCTTAGCCCTGTCCCTTCCTTAGAGGCTAGGGGACTGGGATGGGACACAAGGTGAAGTTAATATTGGAATTCACTGTTATATATACAGGGTGATTGGAAGATGGGTGCAAAGCTTTAAGGTGAAGATAGTATAGACAATTTAGGACCATTTAAGCCATGGTTGTCTTAGACGAAGTCTTACCAAATTTTTTTAAACAAATTTTTAAGTTTTTTTCGGAAATTCTCAAAATTTAATGTAAACTGCATAATTATGGCCAAATTGAATGATAAATGAATTCATTTTTTATTTATTTAATTAAAGTAATGTGTAAGCAACCAAGCAAAACATGTTTTAGGCTTCTGTGTCATTAGACATTTTTTTTACAGATATTAAAAGCTCAGAAAAAATAAAAAATTTGTACAATACGTCTTTTAAACCTTATTTAAAAAAAAAACGGAGGGTGCTTTTTTTGTTCAAACCTTTTTGAAGACATGCTTGATAATCGCTCTTTCTTTTGAGGTATCATTTATGCGGATATCTTACAAATTATTGAAATTAGGACCTATAAACCAAATCGAGGGAGAAATTTTAAATTTTAGGCAGTCTAACAAAACACAAAATTTTTGCTTAAAAGAATACTTTATGTGCTCGAAATGATAACATTGTTCAATTCTAAGAATTTTTGGCACATGCAGGAACCAATTGAGGAGAACCCATTGAGGGGATTCTCTAAACAATGGCCACCGAGCGCGGTGCGACGGCATTTCCAGGTAGAACGCCCAATGAATAGCAAAAAGCGATAAAGAGTTGGTTTTTACAGCAAAATGGTCTTAGATACTGAGGCAACAAAGTCGTTTTTCTTTAGTCAGGGTCAGTCGGTCTGTGATGAAGCCGTTACATCTTTTACTTATTAGTCAAACTAGTGCCCTTGTGAGTGGACGTTGTCGTGTTGATTCACAATTTACCGTGTTCAGTTGTAGCCCTTTGCGTTCCTGCACGTGTTGTTTGCGTTAGTTTTGAACTTTTTTGTTTCACCGTGTCCAGTCGTAGCCTCGCGCTCCTGCACGTGTTGATTTTTGACTTAATTGTGTTGAGTTGACGTTTAGTGCGCTCCTACGCCGTTTTTCTTAATTGTTAAGTGACTATGGCTACTTTTTCCAATCAAGAATATGCGGATATCGTATTTATGTACGGTAGAGCAGACGGCAATGGATCTTTGGCGCGACGGATGTATCAAGAGCGCTATCCGAATCGCAGGATACCGAATGTCCGAGTGTTTTACAACACGTTTCGTCGTCTTGCCCAAGATGGGTTTCACCGCGTGGAACCTGGAGTCAACCCGGGCAGACACGAAACTGCCGTCGACGAAGACATTTTAGCAGCATTTCAAGCGGATCCTACTACCAGTACTAGAGCAGTAGCTCGAAATTTAAACATTTCTCAATGGAAGGTGTGGCATACAATACACCAAAATGATAAGTATCCGTTCCATGGCAGGAGTGTGCAAGGTCTAGTAGAGCAAGATCCTCAAAGAAGAATTCAGTTCTACCGTTTCCTCCTCAACAGAGACATCGAAGATGCGTGGTTTCTGAAATCAATCTTGTGGACGGATGAAAGTAAATTTTCAAGGGAAGGTATTACAAACTTTCACAACATCCATGAATGGGCCGACGTAGACAACAATCCACATTTTAAGAAGCAGGTGTCATTTCAGATGAAATTCTCTGTGAATGTATGGGCTGGAATAATTGGCAGAACATTGATTGGGCCCCACTTTTTGCCTGATCCATTGAATGGCGAAAATTATTTGCAATTTCTGCAAATTGATTTACCACTGCTGGTAGAGGAATCAGGTGTCCCGATCTTCGAAAGAGACCGAACAGTCATCTTTCAGCAAGACGGCTGTCCAGCGCATTGGACTTTAAATGTAAGGGAACACCTCAACAATTGCTTTCCTGATAGCTGGATCGGCAGGGATGGACCCATCCCTTGGCCCGCTCGCTCCCCAGATCTGACCCCGTTGGACTTTTTCGTGTGGGGCCGGGCCAAGGAACTGGTGTATAACAACAAAGAAATTAACACTAGAGAAGAATTGATACAAAGAATAAATTCAGCGTTTGAGACAATGAAACAGGAGATGATGTTGAAAATAACGACTACAGAAGTTAGAAGACGGGGCCGTGCTTGTATTAGGAATCACGGCCGTCATTTTGAACATGAAAAATAAATAATTTTAATTCAAATGTTGTTTTAATTAGTCTGCCTAAAATAAAAAAAATTCTCCCTCAAATTGGTTTGTAGGCCCTAATTTCAATAATTTGTAAGATATCCGCATAAATGATACCTCAAAAGAAAGAGCGATTATCAAGCATGTCTTCAAAAAGGTTTGAACAAAAAAAGCACCCTCCGTTTTTTTTTTGAATAAGGTTTAAAAGACGTATTGTACAATTTTTTTATTTTTTCTGATCTTTAAATGTCTGTAAAAAAAATGTCTAATGACACAGAAGCCTAAAACATGTTTTGCTTGATTGCTTACACATTACTTTAATTAAATAAATAAAAAATTAATTCATTTATCATTCAATTTGGCCATAATTATGCAGTTTACATTAAATTTTGAGAATTATTTAAAAATATTAATAATTTGATAATTTGGTTAAAAATATTTGGTAAGACTTCGTCTAAGACAACCATGGCTTAAATGGTTCTAAATTGTCTGTACTATCTTCGCCTTAAAGCTTTGCACCCATCTTCCAATCACCCTGTATACATGAATAATATCAAATCTAATGAGGCAAAACGCCAATAAAGTATGAAGCTAATAAAACAAGAGGACGCAAAGATATGATATATGCTAGAAGTTTGATAAGGAATCGTTACGCTTGTGCTTAAGAAACTATTAATTAGTTCGTTACGTTATCCGATTCCAAAAGTAGATGCCGCTTGCAAACGCAAACGGGCCCATGTACAAGTGCATGAATTCATTTTACAACGTTTGCCCGGCGTACGTGTATTGTTAGACCTAAGCGCATTGTCCTACTAAGGACACTGCAACGAACTCCAACAACACACGTTCCCTAAGCACTTTCTAACATGTCTTTTCCAATCCTAAGACTTGGGTTGTGAGGCCAATGCCATTGAAGAAGACAGGTTTTCATTATCTTTAGTTACACACGTACTCTCGTTGTTAAACACCCTTACGGCTATTTACCCCAGTTATTATATTATAACGATATGCACAAGCGCATCGTAGACTCAGTCTGTAGCAGAACATATTGCATTTGATATTGGTGGACGCCGAGGTGGAAAATATATCGTCACCTCACATTTCTTTAGCTGCCCCATGTCTTGTTTACGTGTCTCGCTAAATAGTGACGATTCAGTAATAGGCCTACCAGTGGCCGGGTGTGGTTTTAACGAGACACAGTCCCTAGCGTTCCTTAGAACGTAGCTATCAATTCAGGTTGTGATACTTGGTGATGCCTAACCCACCCAGAAATGCACGCCAACAACCTCAGAGCAATTTTCTGAGCTAGACTTTAACAGGAAGCAGTATTCATCAGCAGCGTTTGATTATCTTGTAACACAAGTACATTTGTGAATATTATGGTGCTGTCACTACTAAACAATATACTATGTTCTAATCAAAATGCGAACATTACGATTCGGCCTTCCATTTGTCAGTTAGAAGTCGATAGTCGTCAATAGTCGATTGTATTTGGGAACAATGTACATGTTGTATGTACGTTGTAGTAGAGTGTAAGCGGTAGGCTTTCTTCGTCTCCCTAGATCAAACGCAACATATGAATATTTGCTCAGATACGGGTTAGGAGGTGGACACATAACATACATATGAGATAATAATATACATTATGATGACGTGATGCAATCGCTCCGTCATGCTGCAATAAGTGATTACTGTCAGCCCTTCCACGCTACAGTCCAACTGCAATCTAAGCGAGGATTCAATTATAGTTAACACTTACCACGTGTTCTTTAAAGATGGTCAGTCTTCAACTAACTTACTGAATACTGTAGTTTCGCCTTTCAGCTTTCGGCTCCTTTCACGTAACAACACTCACTTTTACTAGACCTAACATGACTACTTATTTTTAGCTTATAAAATATTATTCGTCCACGGGGAGTTGATGCGCGTCTTAATACCGAAACTATGCTAACTTTCCGAGTTTAACCTGAGACGTCCTAGTGCTTTTACTATTATAGACCGGTCTATCCTGCGAACTCAGTCAGACCTCTCCATGCGTCTAAGGCCATCTCTCGCTCACCTCGATTAATCTAAACAGACCTTTCCATCCAACTATTATAATCTTTTACAAACATTATCACACTTTCGCGGCCACACACTCAGACATCGAGTCCTAGTATTTTCTACGTCTCCTAGCTTAACTCCTAGCTTATCGTCTCCGCCCTCTAGCGGTCTCCCACCGACTGTCTTCAGCCTACCTCCTCCTGGCCCTCGTCCCCGCCTTTTTAGCAAAATCCCACGGCACGTCCCTTTTTTGTGAATCTTTCAATTGTTTGAAGTGATCGTCCGGATTTTACCCAATGACCAGAGTTTATTACAAACACGTGTGCTTATCTATTATGAGTCGCTCGTAGAAATAGGATATTTTTAAGTTTCTAAAGAATCATTTGAGAAGCTTGTCAGCCATACCCATTAAAATAAGGGATTTATGAGCTTGAAAGTTTTTACGTTTTGTCCTTCAATGCCAAATGTAGAAAGTTAATAGCTTTGTAAGTGTTTGGCTCCGTATGTTGATTTTAAAATAAATATTAAGAAAGTATTTGCTTAATAATTGTATCGACCAGTCACAAGCGCGAAAGTCTGTCAATTAGTTTTCAATCAATCAATCAATAAGCCTTCTCCTGAACCATTCGTATTGTTACATCGGACCTACTAGAACATTCGAGAAAGCCAGTGATGACAGTGTGTGTACGTTAGAAGTTCGAGAGCATTGTATTATTATTAGTTTTAAAGTTAGGTAGGTACAAACTCGCGACCTATTTATACAAAGACATTAAAATTTCGACCGTACGCCTAGGGCATAAGGTTCATATTTGTTTGTTTTGTACAAGTAGGTAATACCAACCTTGTAAGTAGGTACCTGCTATTTTTTGTTAGTGTTTTTTTATGACCCTCTCGAATGTTCGTGGTTATTCTGGTGTATCTGTTGGCGAGTATAAATAGAGCGCTCAGGGCCGCGACCGGCAGTCTTGTTTTGGCTACTCAGCGAAGCGAATCGAAGAGAACTTGAAGTGCGATATCTAAGCGAATAGTGATCAGTGGTGTATTTGTGATTAAGTTTAAGTTGTTTTGTGATTAATAAAGTTATTGTGTTGTTTAATCGGTAGTAATTAATTTATCTCATACCCAGCTCGTAACAAATTGGTGTCAGAAGTGAGAGATAAATTATGCCAATCCTACCAAAGGACGACACGGACGGTATCCGTACCAGAAGTCAGCGACAGCAGGATATGGACCAAAGGCGGTTTGGGGATTCTCCGACACAGACACCGGGTGGTGTCCAGCCTACGTCACAGCCAGTCGCTGGCCCATCCGGAGTTTCTCCAGCATCAGGGGCGCCAGACTTGTCAGCTTTAATGGCGCTGCTGCAGGATCAAGCTCGCCGTCAAGAGGAGCAAGCTCGCCGTCAAGAGGAGCAAGCTCGCCGTCAAGAGGAGCAGGCTCGCCGATTGGAAGAGCAACTGCAGCGAGACAAGGAGGAGCAGGCTCGCCGTCAAGAGGAGCAGGCTCGCCGTCAAGAGGAGCAGGCTCGCCGTCAAGAGGAGCAGGCTCGCCGGTTGGAAGAGCAGTTGCAGCAGGACAAAGAGGAGCAGGTCCGCCGCCAGGACGAGCAGATGCTCCTCATAAAGGATCTGCATGCAAGTTTTGGCAAGGACATCAAGTTGATGAAAGAACAGGTCCACCAGCATGAGAATCGCATCTCGGAGGCCGAAGTTCAGATTGCTAGGGTAAAGAAGGCTTTGGGCGAACTGAAGACTGAAGGCGGGTCTGTAGCTTCGGTTATTGCTGCACCATCTTCGCGTGGTTTTAAAGTGCCTCCATTCGACGGCACATCTTCGTGGTCGGCTTACAAAATACAGTTTGAGGCCGTCATGAAGGCGAATGGATGGACAAAACCACAAGCCATGACCGCGCTCACTTTGGGCCTCCGAGACCAGGCTTTAACTATTCTCGAGGCACTCGGCAAGGATGTAACCTACGAGCAGCTGCTGGAGGCGTTGGAGTCCAGATACGGCGACGCGCATCTGGAGCACGTATTCCGTGCTAAGTTGAAGGACCGTGTTCAACGTAGTGCCGAGAACCTACAGCAGTGGGCCCTGGAAGTTGAGAAACTCGTTCGGAAAGCCTACCAGTCTGCCCCTGCGCTGATTGATGGAAATCTGGTACAGGCCTTCGTTGATGGAATACGTGACTTAGAAGTTAGAGCTGCCGTGAGACTGGGGCATCATGAGACCTTGAAGGACGCCTTGGCCCATGCCTTAGAAGTAGAGGCAGTGAGGCAAGACCACCGAACGCACCGTGTCAGGGAGGTTGTTGCATCACCAGTACGCGACCGCCCACAGGGGTATAGTCCTAGGTGCTACACTTGTGGAGAAAGGGGTCATCTTCGGTCCAGCTGTCCTAAGCGCAGCACCCCGAGAGAAGATCAGCAGGGAAGAGTGGCTGAAGTGACTGCCCAGCCACAGCAGGGAAACGAGCAAATGCCAGGACTGGGGGGCGGGTGCTGGCTGGTATTGAAAGAGCCCCGAGAATCTTGATCTCGCAAGCACATGACGGGAACAGCCTGACCATCAAAGGCGAAGTCAATGGAACACCATGCAAACTGACGTTGGATACTGGAGCTTCTCACACGGTCGTCAATTCCAAACTAGCAAGTCGGTTTCTTGGGGACTACTTCAACAAACACGACCGTATACAGTTACTAACAGCTACCGGACAGCACATTACCGTCCGTGGCAAGAAGGAGGTGGAGTTAAAATTGGGTGACAGATTTTACAAGCAGAATGTCATCGTGGCCGACATAGTGGACGATTGCATCTTGGGCTTGGACTTCATGCGGAAATATCGTTGTGAGATCGACGTTGATCAAGGAGTACTGAAATGTGGTTCGGAGGAAGTGTTCATGGAAGGTGCACCGTCAGGAAAAGTGTACTGCCTGAAGAAGATTGTTCTTCCCCGCAGATCAGAAACGATGGTGCCAATTAGTCTACCACAGAATTCTGGAAACAAAGGTCGGAGTGTTCTGATAGAAAGGGTGAACAATGACTTCCCATGGAAGATGGCACGAACTCTGGTCAAGGCCACCAACGTCTCAGCAGTACGTATACTGAATCCAAGTGACCAGGAGCAAGTGATTAAGAAGGGCACCTTGATTGGCACTTGCGAGGAAGTAGCTTGGATGCGTCAATTGCAAGATGTCCCTACCGGAAAAGAAATTCGTAGTTCAAAATTTGACGTGTCAACGCTTTTGGAAAACTGCGATTTAACTAAAGGAGAAATGGACAAGGCTAAGGAGATGTTACTTCAGTACGCCAACATTTTCTCTTCGAATGATGCTGACATAGGGAGAACTGGACTTGTTCAGCACCAGATTAATACAGGTAACGAGTTACCTATCCGTCAGCGACCAAGAAGACTGCCAGTTGCACGAGAAAAAGAGGTAGAAACCATGATTGAGGGAATGGTGAAGGACGGTGTTATAGAGCCTTCATCGAGTCCATGGTGTTCTCCTGTGGTCCTGGTAAAGAAAAAGGACGGCAGTATGCGCTTCTGTGTGGACTATCGACGACTGAACGACGTCACGAAAAAAGACAGCTACCCGCTGCCTAGGATCGATGACACACTGGATACGCTGACTGGTATGAAGTGGTTTACCACACTTGATCTGAAGAGTGGCTACTGGCAAGTAGAAATAGACCCCAAGGACAAGGAGAAAACTGCATTCTCAACAGGAAAAGGGCTATGGCAGTTTAAAGTTATGCCATTCGGTTTGTGCAACGCTCCTGCGACGTTTGAAAGGCTGATGGAGCAAGTACTCGCCGGATTGGTTGGAGACGCATGTCTTGTCTATCTAGACGACATAATCATCGTGGGCCGTACATTTGAAGATCACCTTAAAAACCTCAACCGAGTGCTGTCAAAAATACAAACAGCAAATCTGAAGTTAAGTCCGAAAAAGTGCTCGTTTTTCAGACAGCAAGTGAACTTCTTAGGACACATAGTTTCGGGGGAAGGTGTTCAAACAGACCCAGAAAAAGTAGTCGCCGTCAAGGATTGGCCAGTTCCGAAAGACAAGACACAGGTCAGAGCATTCCTGGGTTTGTGCTCCTACTATCGAAGGTTTGTCAAGAATTTTGCCGACATTGCAAAACCTCTGCACAAACTCACTGAGGAAAAGAGGCAATTCTGTTGGGACGAGGACTGCGACGTCGCATTTCAGGAATTAAAGAAACGTCTGTGCAACACACCTATTTTGGGATATCCTGACACTGAAAATGACTTCATAGTTGACACAGATGCCAGTAATACTGGAATT
The DNA here is from genome assembly GCA_916618015.1 of Xestia c-nigrum. Classification (NCBI taxonomy): domain Eukaryota; kingdom Metazoa; phylum Arthropoda; class Insecta; order Lepidoptera; family Noctuidae; genus Xestia; species Xestia c-nigrum. Next base: position 531,735 of record OU745245.1, on the reverse strand, counting down.
GGGGGCGTGCTGTCTCAACGGAAAGGAGACCGGGAGGTTGTAATAATTTACTTCAGCAAGTCTTTATCTAAGCCAGAAAGAAATTACTGCGTTACAAGACGGGAGCTACTCGCTGTAGTAAAGACAGTGCAGCACTTCAGTAAATATTTGCTGGGACGTAAATTCCAATTACGAACTGACCATGCTGCACTGAAGTGGCTATTACAGTTCAAGAATCCAGAGGGGCAAGTGGCGAGATGGATAGAACTGCTCCAAGAGTTTGATTTCGTAACTGAACATCGCAGTGGGAGAACTCACGGTAACGCAGACGCCTTGTCAAGAAGACCTTGTCCTGAAGACTGTAAGCACTGTGCCAGGCAAGAGACTAAGGAAGTAGTGCCCGTGAGGATGCTTAGAACGGATCTCAGCGATGAATGGAAGGAGACCCTACAGCAGGCTCAGCACAATGACTCGGATATCAAACCGATCTTCGAGTGGATCAAAGCTGGTGTTCCTAAACCCAAGTGGAGTGATGTGGCTGCGATGAGTTCCATCACGAAGAGTTATTGGGCGCAATGGAACAGCTTGGTGATCCAGGATGGAGTCTTGTGCCGTAAATGGGAAAACGCTAAAGGGGACAGTTGTCATCTACAAATGGTTGTTCCGAAAGCTAAGGTACCGGATGTTCTACGGCTCTACCATGATGGATGTTCTGGAGGACATATGGGGGTAAAAAGGACTCTACTTAAAATTCGAGAACGCTTCTACTGGATCCACTGTCGAGATGATGTGGAGGACTGGTGCCGTAAATGTACCAGTTGTGCGGCCGTGAAAGGACCCCGTACACGCAGCAGAGGTGCATTAAAAGTGTACAACGTTGGAGCCCCTTGGGAACGGATAGCACTAGACGTTGCGGGACCATTTCCAGTAAGTGAGAGCGGAAACAGGTACTTCCTGGTGGTCATGGATTACTTTACAAAGTGGCCGGAAGTCTTCGCCATTCCTAACCAAGAAGCAACAACTGTCGCAGATAAATTAGTTCAAGAAGTCTTCTGTCGTTTTGGAGTACCCTTAGAAATACACAGCGATCAAGGAAGAAATTTTGAATCGCAAGTATTTCAAGAGACTTGTCGATTGATGGGTACCTATAAAACCAGAACCACCTCTTACCACCCACAATCCGATGGAATGGTGGAACGATTCAACCAAACGTTGGAAAGATATCTGGCGAAAGTTGTGGAAAGCCGGCAAAGGGATTGGGACAAGCACATACAGCCGTTTCTTCTGTCTTACCGAAGTGCAGTCCACGAAAGTACGACTGTGACACCAGCCTTCGCGAACTTTGGAAGGGAATTACGGTTACCTGCTGATTTAATCACTGGAACTCCCCCTGATGCTCCATGTAGCGTAACAGATTACGCGAATGACTTGCGTAATAAGTTGAACGATGTTTATGAGCATATCCGACAGTCCGGCCAACAGATGTCTGAGAAGATGAAGACCCGTTATGACCGAAAAGCAAACGGTAGGGGTTTCGACGAGGGTTCACTGGTGTGGTTGCATAACCCAGTGCGGAGCAAGGGGAAGTCTCCGAAGTTACAAGCAAAATGGGATGGACCATACCGAGTCGTGACTAGGATCAACGATGTCACCTACCGAATACAGAAGGGTCCACGAGGTGCGCCTAAGATTGTGCATGTAGACCGGTTGGCACGATACTACGGGACTAATGATGCTCGGGACGAGCATGTCTAAGGAGGGGGCAGTGTTACATCGGACCTACTAGAACATTCGAGAAAGCCAGTGATGACAGTGTGTGTACGTTAGAAGTTCGAGAGCATTGTATTATTATTAGTTTTAAAGTTAGGTAGGTACAAACTCGCGACCTATTTATACAAAGACATTAAAATTTCGACCGTACGCCTAGGGCATAAGGTTCATATTTGTTTGTTTTGTACAAGTAGGTAATACCAACCTTGTAAGTAGGTACCTGCTATTTTTTGTTAGTGTTTTTTTATGACCCTCTCGAATGTTCGTGGTTATTCTGGTGTATCTGTTGGCGAGTATAAATAGAGCGCTCAGGGCCGCGACCGGCAGTCTTGTTTTGGCTACTCAGCGAAGCGAATCGAAGAGAACTTGAAGTGCGATATCTAAGCGAATAGTGATCAGTGGTGTATTTGTGATTAAGTTTAAGTTGTTTTGTGATTAATAAAGTTATTGTGTTGTTTAATCGGTAGTAATTAATTTATCTCATACCCAGCTCGTAACAGTATGTTTTTTAAATTATGGTGGTACTCCGAGAATTTCTCTCTGTTCAGTGTGCCTCCTGACATAGGTCTCCTCTAACGTCTTCCACTGATTCCTATCTACCACATTTACCACGGTTATCTTGTTACCCAGTGATGGGTCGTGGTAGTCAGATACGCATTAGCTCCATGTAAATAACTAGCATTCAGTTGCAATTGATTAGATTGAAAACAAATCCTGTCATACATTCATTCCATGCAAGATAATTATAGTTCTATTACTTTTTTATTGAATACTTTATTATTTACTTCATTTTACAACAACGAAGACAAATAGTACTCGACAAGATGATGAATCATCTCACTTGGCCTAGGTCCGTCCACCTTATTATCGTCTCCTCATCTCGTGGGCCAATAAATCCAATCCCGTATCGACCGCGTGGAATCCGTTCGTTAGGAACATTGCAAATTACTTCAGACTATCCATCTATCCTTTGTCTGCTGGCACTGTTATGCTACGGGCAGGCCCAGCTAATAGCTACGTAGGTATTGTCTGCAAATGTAATATGAATTTGTCTTTGCTACGGGTATAGTTGATTGTTTCCATTCTAGGAGTTATTTCGTCAATCTGAGCGATTCTTCGCAATCTTGTCTTCAGTTGGTTTCTTCATAATAATCATCATAACCATCGTCTACTGACTTTCCATCTCTTGCAATACACAGTCCACCCACGTGTTTTAAACGTTACCAATGGTAAAAGAAGCCAGTGTGCCTTGTGACTGAGCTTGATCCCTACTATGCCAATAGAGATCGCCGACGAAATAGGCCATACAACATTACGAAACTGCAAAACTACTCAAGTTTCGCGATTTTAATGTTAATTTCCACCGGCCTATACGATGAGTGTGGTTTCTCAACAATGCGAAGTGCAACAGACGGAGTTCAGGACCTCGCAAGCGCTGTTGAGCTTTTGCTCCCAAATTTTGAATATGGAATTCCATTTACATATAAGTAAATATACATTTACTAGGTAACTGCTCTACATAATATGGTGGTAGTTATATTTATTAGTGTGTAATTACATCGCGGCGGCTTTGACAAGCGAGCCGCGTAATTGTGTGCCGCTCAGTGCGAATCATTCCGGATCGTATCCCCGCAAATATTGGCCGCACTCGTTTATGCTCGATATCTACGAGTATGAAACTACTCGACCGATGTCGACGCCATTTCCTGTATGGGAGTGGAGGAAATATCTATCATTTGTATGAACTAAGATTTCTCCAGATTTTTGTACCTGTAAGTTATATATCAGTATTATGTTCGCTCTAATTCGGCCGACCTTTGGCTTAGTAAAGCGAAAAATTGAAGTCATGACGCGGCCTCTTTGGTCGTACATTTGGTTCTCTTTCACGAGATGTAATACTGCTTCCGCCGCAAGTAACCGGTCCTACGGGAAACTACGTTACTGGAAGAGATATAATGACGGTCAGGAGGCCACACAATGATAAAACCTGAGTGATAATAAGCGTCCCGTGATTTCAATATCAGTGTTAAGCCGGCCATAGAGCATGCAAAAGTTTTATGCAAAACCGAGTTTCTTAGAGCATACATGGGTAACTGTAAGCCTGTCGGTTGTTTAATTTGAAAATATGTAATCACCGGCAACACATCGTCATGTCTTGCTGATTGGAGCTTACATTGAGTTATACCACAAAACATGATTTATAACCTCAAAAAAAAAAAGTTGTTTCCCAGCAATATTTTTTGCGTAAAGTTACTTAGTTTGATGTACAGAATGCTTGGTTAGCGGCTTTGTGATGAGGTGGTTTACACCCTGTATACAGTTATCTATTATACTCGTCGCTTGCGATCCTTTGCTTACTTAAATTGTTAAAGTAAGAAAACATTGCCTTACTACTAAACATAAAACAAGACACATAGCAACTCGTTACCGGTTTACGTAACCCCAAAAGAAAATCAAATCCAATTTTCTTGTTCACAAATTCCGTTGGCATTCATATTGAAATTACGTATTACGTTGTTTAATACAATTCAATAAGCAAGAACTTAATACCGTTCTTGTATCAAAATAACAAACGTGGGACCACAATCTGAAGGAGGAGGCGTTAATGAGTTAAGGGTTGACGCAAACTGAACGACGGTTTAAATTCTAACAGCTCAGTAATATTTAGGCATTCGTTTAAGTATAGTGTTAATGAACACCAACATACGTAAGCAAATGCTGAACAATGAAACCGAAGCGATTCACAGCTTTATGACTTTCGTGATATCATGTCATGACACGACTCAAATCTCGTCAAAAAAATTGCAATCTTTTTGCAACTTTATGCTCGGACTTCTATTCGGCGGAACTTCTGCCATCTTCCTGTTGGGTTTTCTCCCTCGTGTTGGTAATCTTCAAACGCACATAATGTAGCAAAATATTTCTTTTTGATTATGTGACACGTTCGCGCGCTGAATACTAATCCGCAGCCCTCCGCTGATAACTTCCACTGCGGGAGCGCCCTTACGCTGTGTACTGACGATATTTGCCTAGAAATAAGAAATACTTGTAATGTAAACTTAATTGTAGTTTTTATCTGAACAAAGTTGTTAGCATTTACGTCAAAGCAGTCCCCCCGGACCACTTCATTGTGACAAAGCTATCCAACCAATCCAACATGTCTAATATTCCGAGAAGCTCCAAGATTTTATGTTCGAAAAACATTAATTTAGACTTTCATAATCCGTCGTGTTTTAATAGTAGTCAAAGATAAATACATGTTTTGTACAGAGTGTTAAATGATAACATAATTAATACTTGTATTCAAGTACTCATCGTCCCGTAGGTACGATATTTGGGTACTAGAGCAGATATAAGGATGCCTACCGCGGCCGCGTAGAGGGTAGAACCCAGTGGAGTAGTTGTAGGTAGTTCACTAGTACTTACCTCTGGTGAACTACTAGCACCCTTGAACTCAACATGTACTACTACATCACTTTGAGTGTAACTAATCTACTCTGCTTGGGTATAAGTGCAGAGTTCGAACGGTAAAGTGAAGCAATACCTATTATAGGCGTCTGTCCTTCTTTGATTGATGCGTGTAGTGTCACATCCGTAGTAAAATTATTACCTTTATTTATTCTCCATCATGTTACATTGCAAAAAAACCTAGAGCAAAAAAAAACGTTTTGAAAATTAAAGACAACAGGCCCACCGGTATCGGGAACAGGGTCGGCGTGTGGTCCGACCTCCAGAGAGAGGAACCTCCTAACAATACGAGGTATACTCAGGTATTGGTCGAATTTCTTGGCAATTAAGCTACTGGCTAAAACTACTATCGCAAATGTCAACTACTTTGTGAGTTAAGTCAGGATTATGTATTTGATAAACAAATCAAGTACATGAGCGATGCTCAATCTTTGTCATCAAACATTGAGCATTGCTCTGATCGATCCACCACCACTATATCAGGCTTATTGGCTGCAATAATCTTGTTAATAAATACCAACAGAATAAATACACACGCACATGCCACATGCCTATAGTAGGGCACTTCCGATTACACAAGGCTGTATTTTAGAGCAAATGTCTGAATGAGAGTCTTTGCTACAAGGTTGTGTCTATGCAAGTAGTCTCCATTAGCTGGACGGTAACACCCAGAGATGATGTCACGAATTGATTCGCCTGGACGATGGCATGTCCGAAAGTTTATCATTAGAACATATTTTCTCTTGTTTTGAAAAATGTTCGAGAAAGTGTAAAAGTGGGAAATGTAAGTGTAAAGTTCTTTAAGATCGTTTCGAAGCCAAGTAAAACCACCGAACCCCACACAAAGATTGAGTTAGCTTCACCGGCACGCACGGATTATTCCGACGTGGCACTTGTAATCCAGCGCCGAACCCTAATCATATTCAAATTGAAGTAAAAACATGTATTCCTAATGAATCCCATTTGCAAATTGGATATGAGTGTCGGAGTGTGGGCTGCGGGTATCAAATCGTAATGTATTCACTAATCACATCGGCGCGCGGTGGCGGATCGCGTCAAATTGTTAATTAGCTCGCGATCTATTTCATATTCGTTGACGGACGGAACTAATCATACGCCTAACTTGGCTTTAGCTTGAATTTTGACCAGAATTGCGTAATGTAAATTCGTCGGAAACTATCCCACGGGAACGTCCGGAATACAAGTAGGTACTCTATACCCTAATCACGAAATTATTGATTCTATTCGGTGACAGTCAATATTAAATCCATGGCAATCCAAAGGCAGATGAGTACATAGGTAAGCGAAAAAATCGAAAGCGCTGCTATTACCGGTACAAAATGAAAACATCCAGCGAAACGTCCACATCGCTGATCAACATGCGATTAATATCCTTAATAAAGGCAGTTTTAACAGTTATTTACGAAAGCGTTCGTATGTTTTTGTGTACCTTAATTTCAAACCGAGGTTTTTCTGATTGAAGCACAGCAAGTACAAATACAGAAAACCGGAGCACAAATAAAAACAAGGTAGGTACGAACTAAAGGCGTTGGAAGATTTTCCATAATTATGACGAGCTGACTTATTACGGCGAGGTTACCCGGATAAAAGACAATTTGTAATGTGTTTTATTCGTGGATTATACGAATTTAAATAAAAAAAAAAACATCAACGTATTTCACACTACGATCTTGATATTCTGGCCGTGTGATACACGATTTTTTGCACGTTACTGCATCCAATGAAATAGCAAAGACAAGTTTAGTCTAAATTATGGTCTAATTATTATTTCACCTGAGTTATACTAAGCTTTGAACAATCAAACTACTAATTGATGTAGCCGTAAAAAAAGTCGGCTAGGTACCATAAAATGTGAAGTATGATCTATGTATACTATAGATCACACTAACATCCAACATCCTACGACTAAACTTCTTCAAATGGACCAAAACACAACAGAAACTATTTTAGTGAACTTCTATTTAAAATACTTAAGACCAAGTAGAAGTAAACGGTGTACACCCAACACCCGCAGAACTAAGTCAATCGTAATCTAGTAATAAGTCTTGGATTGACTTAACGATTCATCGTTAGAGGCGATGATTAAAAGACAGTAAAGTTAGACCGAGAGCCGTCCGAAGTAAATGCTCTTCGGATAAGTTTTTGTAGTGCTCAAACTAAGTTTAACTTTGGATTATGAAACTGTTCCAACCGATTTTTCCCAAATCAACTCCGTCTATTTTCCATGTTTATATGTTTCCACACAGGGCGAGCTGGGAGAACCATGCATGATTAGTGACTCGAGACTGCTACTTAGGAACTCCTGGTGGAAAAACCTAACAATACATTACCGTTCTGAGAATCGAACCCATGCCGCAGCACTCGCTCAATCAGACAAAAGTGTCCTTTTTTTTTTTTTTTTTAAGGATGGGAAATCATCAAATTACCCCCCCCACTCTGGGCGGAGCGGGAGGGAGTGTCAGACTCTTACTGACTAAAAACCATCCATGTTCCTTCCTCGCCTTTTACGTTCCGGGGCCGCGGTATCTCTTTCGAACAGGCCCGCAACCCCGGCAGGCTTCGGCCCTTGCGGGCCCCTCTCCTTTTGCTGACATCTCTTTGAGGCACGCGTGGAATAACGAACGCGCCGTCGACACGGCCTGTCGTCGTCGTTAGACGGCCGGACGGCCAGCTATTGCCCATAGCCAGCCGTCCACAGGCCCGCATCTACGGTGGCCGGTAGCCACCACGTGGCCCCCGACGCCCGTTGCGTCTCCCGCGGCGGCCGGGAAGAAAGGATCTCTCCCTCTCTCGTTCCGCCACCTCCTTCGCTAGCATGACTGCTTCGCAGAAGGAGGCGACGGCTTCCCATTCCGTCTCGCTCCGGACCATGGATTGAACCAGGGCCGGACGCGAGAGGTCGCCGCCGCCGATCGCCGCCACGAGGACACGGCGGAGCTCCGCCCACGCAGGACAGACTTCCACCGTGTGCTCCACCGTGTCCTCCGGTCGATCCTCGCAGTGGAGACACCCGGGCGATTCCTCCCGCCCGATTCGGTGCAGGTACCTCCCGAAACATCCGTGTCCGGTGAGGACCTGCGTCAGGCGGAAGGTGAGGACGCCGTGGCGCCTCTCCAGCCACTCCTCAAAGAGGGGACTTACCGCCACTATCGTGGCGTGCCCTGCACGGGGTTGCGACAGTCGCTCTCTCCATGTCGCCATGAGATCGCGCCGGAGGTCAGTCCGCTGAGCGGCAATTTGCCGCGGCAGCGGAGTTTCCCCCCGGCGTAGTACCTCCGCGCGCCACTCATACAGGCGCGCGAGGACTATCGCCTCCAGATCGCACGGCGGCAATCCGGCAAGCAGGCCCGCCGCCTCGCGAGAGATCGTGCGGTACCCACGGACCATCTTTACGGCCACCACTTTTTGGGGCGCGTTCAGATGATGAGCGGCACGCCGCTTCAGGGAACGCGCCCACACTGGGGCCCCGTAGAGGGCCATGGACCGCACGACTCCCGCGTAGAGCCTGCGGCAGGAGGCATTCGGCCCCCCAAGGTTGGGCAGGAGCCGCCTGAAGGCAGCCCCTGTCCGTTCCAGCCTGGGGGCCAAACGTCGGAAATGCTCCACGAAGTTCCACCGGCTGTCGAGGACGAGTCCTAGGTATTTCAGCGTCGACTCGACGCCGATGGATACCCCTCCTACCGTCAGTGTGGATCCCGACGGTGGCGCATTCCGAGGCCCATGAAAGCACATGGCCTCGGACTTGTGCAATGCCACCTCGAGACCCAGTTGCCGGATCCTCTCAACGACTATCGCAACCCCGCGTGTCATATTGTCGGCCGCCGCCTCGTGCGACCTCCCCTGTGCCAGCACCAGGGTGTCGTCTGCGTAGCAGACGACGCTGACACCACTTGGGAGGTCCGCGCGCAGCACCCAGTCGTAACCGATGTTCCACAGGGGCGGTCCCAGAACCGATCCCTGTGGGACACCGCACGACATCTCTCGCCGGTTCCAGTCTCCGCAGCGACTGGGGTAGATGACGGCCCTGTCCGTCAAATAGTCCCCGACCACACGACGGAGGTAGGTCGGCACCCGGTGATACCGGAGTGCCTCCATGATGCAGCTCCAGGGCAGGGAGTTGAAGGCGTTGGCGATGTCGAGAGACACCGCCAAAACAACCCCGCCCCGGGATATCGCATCCCCCGTCGTGAGGGCTCTCACGCGCATGATGGCGTCCACTGTAGAGCGCCCCTTGCGGAAACCAAACTGGTTCTCCGCAAGATTCGGCCCCATCCCCTCAAGGTGCTCGGCGAGGCGGTTTGCAATGACTCTCTCAAAGAGCTTGCCCACCTCGTCGAGCAACACAATGGGCCGAAATGCGGACGGAGAGTCCGCAGGGCGCCCCGGCTTCTGGATGAGGACCAGTTTCCCCGTCTTCCAACGAAGCGGGAACTGGCCTCTCTCCAAACATGCGCTTAAGAACCCTTTCAGTCGGGGCCCGAGAGCCTCCGCATCCGAGGCCAGGACCCAGGCTTTGCCAGACAAGCCATCGGGTCCCGGGGCGGTATTTTTGGCCTTGAGCCTACCTACCGCCACTCTCAGGTCTACCCCAGTCACTTCCGGAGTGTCGTCGTCGTCGCTTGGGTCCGACACCGCAGGTGGCGGAGCCATAGGCGGGGGCGGATGTTCCCCCCGCGAGGGGAACAGAGCGCTCACCACGTCCTCCACGAGGTCGGGCCGGAGACTCTGTGTCAGCGGGGGGGCCCAGTAAGGGCGCCCCCACGGATCTCTGTCGAGAGTCTCCAGCATCTCTGAGCGGGCCAGTTCCCTGGCCCGCAGGACAGCCTCCCGGAGGGCGGTCTTCGCCGCTCTGTACAGCTCCGCCTCAATGGCTTCCGCATCCGGCGGGCGGATGCGGAGCCTGCGATGCCTGGCGTACAGGCGCCGCGCTTCGACACAGGCGACCACCAGTACACCTGGCGTCGGGCGCTTCCTGGCCGGACTCGGGGCATTGCCACGTCACATATGTCGGACATGGCCCCCTGGAACCACTCTGCCTCAGTGTTAACGTCGGCAGGCCTGTCCGGTGATGTCACCCAGGCCTGCACGATCGAGGCTTCCAGGAGGAGCTCCCGGTCCAGCTGCTTCAGCGCCCAACGCGGACCACTCGGGGCCTGTTGGACCGGCGCGCTCGAGGACAGACAAAAGTGTCCTCAATTTTGGAATATAGGAAAGATCCTACGAGACCCCCACGGAAGACAGTGTTCTCGTGGGTCTTGTGCTAGTCACACAAGTCTGACCATACTGTATGACTTAGCCTAGAATTGCGAAGGAAGCTAATAGCTTGGCCCCGTGTGACCAGGCGAAGTTCACGACCAGCCACCTGAGCAAACAGCCCGGCTCACGCAAACCTCTAACTACTCGACAATGCTGCTTTACTACTAGTTCGTAACTGCGCTAAAGCTAATATTAAGTTAACTGCGTCAAAGGGATTGTTAGGTGACCAGATATTTATTTTAGTCCGCGTATTAATATATTTAAGCCAGTAAAATAGATATGTAGAATTAATGGTGCACTACATTTGTACTGTTAGCCTGTGTCATCCAACTGCTGGGCAAAGGCCTGTCTCCATGATTTCCAGTTTATTTTTCTATCCAGGGCTAGTGTTGACCACTGTTCGTTGGTTTTATCCACCTCGTCCCGCCATCTTCTGACTGAGTACGCAGCACCACACTGCGCTCCAAAACACAAATTACTGACGTTGCTCAAACAGCCGCTAAGCTGAAATGGGCTGTGGTCCAAAATAGCCACTTTCTGGCGCCCTGACACAGCCAGAAGGAATCGCGGCACACCTCGTAAAAAAACACCTCTTAACGAAGCTGAAAGGCACTTGTTCTTCTCATCATTGCGATATTTTTTTGTGCTATAGCACCATACCTGGGAACCGTCTAGTTACCGACATATTGGCGTTCCAAGTTCCAACTTTCCGACAAGTTTTTTTTAAACACAAGTTTTTGTTGTAAGATTTTTACTTTCAATACCTCTGCGACCTCAGTACTATCAAGCCATCCATGAGCACAAAGTTACATTGAGTTCTATCACTGAACATGGTAATTCACCCAAAAAAAAAGTCGATTCCTAGCAATAAATTTTGCGCAAGGTACTTAGTTTAATGTACAGAATGCTTGGTTGAAGGTTTCGTAATGAGGTGGTTTACACCCTCTTAATTCTTTTTTAATGTTTTTCTCTTTTTTACCCCAGCAATACCTATTGACACGCTTGAGCAACTCAAAATCTAGCTCCACATCTAAGCTATGTATAATATTGGTCACTCGGGGACACTCGGTGACACTCGGGCACCTTCGGACACGGCACGACCGCGGCCTGACTGTCACAGACAGAGCTCGGGGCTGCCAGTCAGTACACCCACCCGTGCGGTATAATGGAATGCCAACGTAGACCTAAGAATTTAATTAAGGATTTAGTTCACGAAACTTCTCGAAACGTTGATTTTTAGGTAGAATGTTGTTCAAATTTTAAAATTGAATAAACTTTATGGGTTTTTTTCCATTTTATTACCACAAGCTTTTACTCGAGGCTTCACTGCATGAAGGTCAGAAGTTATCCCATGAGAATTACCAGGATGAAAGTAAACTGTATACTGTCCTACCCATGGCCATGGTCTACCCATGTTTCAAATTTCATCCAAATACGGGGTTAAACTGTAAAAACCAGACAGACAGATTCAAAATTAAAACTTGAGCACCTGAAGGTTATCACCTTAACGAGGTGAAGTTCACACACCGATATACACCTACCTGCTTAATTGTCCACCGATATACAGCTTGTCTCTGCATCACCCAAAGGTTGACTGGTGGAGAATGCTCTGGACAAAGGCCTCCTCTTCCAAACCTCTCTGACCTGTGCAATTTCTGGCCACGATCGTCCTGCAAAAGAGAACAAATCGTCACACCTCCTCACCGTCACCAGCGGCAGACCACGACGGCGATGAAGGTTGAAGTGTTAAATAAATAAATAAATAACTCCCTGACTAAGTTGCCAGCCCGCTCCTATGACCTAAATAAAGAAATAAGCAGTTGAAACGGTGGAACGTGTACAGCAGAAAGTGTCGGGGAATGGAAAACAGAAGGTTTCAGCACAAACTGGAATGCTGACTGAATGCTAAGGCCGAACAAAGCGACGGCGCCGCTCGCTCTGTACAACTACCAAGCGATGCTAAACGACCACGGCACACTAGTTGACGTTCCAGTTCCAACCTAGACTGAATATTATTAAACCTGGATTTATTTTCTCAAATATATTTTTATATTATTATTAACTTGAGGTTTTTAACATCACGATTTGACTGAGATTCCATCGCATTATTATTCCAAGGGCTTATCTGAACCTCCAATAATAATTGCTGAAACAAAAGTAGATTTGAATGTTTCAGAACTAAACTCCTTAATCCTTTGTACTATATTGCATAAAAAAGAAGCTTGATTCTTGCTCTTCGAGCGACAAAGTAGAGCATTCAATTGAATCGCGTTTCGAGCGTCCAGCGCTCTGCTCGCGCTCGTTTGTCAGCGTCGCGCGTCGCTGTCACACCGGACGCGCTATAATTAAAATTTATTCATTTCACACCAGCATTTAACTTTACTTTTTCACATGACGCTTGCGAAGGCTTTATGTGACGTCATGACGATAAAACTACTGAAGTTATAGCGAAGTCGGCACCACACGTTTTACTTATCTGAATTATACAAGTTGAGGTGAAACGGTCTGCTCCTGGTAGCTAGGTAGCAGGCGGGCTTAAACTTTAACATTAAATGAACTGTGATTTTATTTTAAATTATTATACGTACGTAAAATAGAATAGAATAATAATTTGTTGTTGATGTAGATGAGTCAACATTTTTCAAAAAGTATCTCTACAACATGCTCTTTAGGTGTAAAGTAACAGTTATACAAAAAGTAAACGAAAGAGTAATACCAATAGTTTATAAGAGTCAAACGCATCCCTCTAATGAAATATAACAAGCTCTCTCTATCTTGGATTATCATAGAATATTGTTCACCTAACAGAATTTAAATCCAGCAATCCCTAATACTCAGAGTTTGGGCCGTCGCGCCGTGTGTGCGAGGCATGTCCGGTAGTCCGGCTAGTGCCCGGGATTAGGCCAGCGTCGCCCCGGGCCATCCCGCGCTTACCAATTATTCTACCTGAACACAGATTACATTCACAGGTACAGTGCCGACCAAAAGTCGATAGGCAATCTCACAAAGCAATAGCTTGACGTTTAGTTTGACTTACGACCTTCTACTTTCAACAAAATAGATATTGTCAGCAACTAGTTGTAGTTCATAATTTCAATGGTAATATCTAAGACATGATGGCCTAGCGGTTGGGCCCGTCCAGAATTAAGAGTGAATCAGTAAGCCGTGAGTTCAAATCCCGCACAGTTACTTTTAGACTTTTTGTAAGTTTTTACTCCACAGAAATATTATATTCTTTAACTTGTTTGCTTTGTTCACACATTTCGTAAAGTTAAGGAGGTAGATAGAAAAATAAGTCAAGAATTTAGTTAGATTTCTGTGAGGTAGACATGAGTTTTATGAATATTTTAACTTGATCGGAATGAACTTTGTCGTTTGGTTAACTCAACTCAACTCAAATCATTTATTTCAATTAGACCATTACGGCACTTTTGAATGTCAAAAAAGAGCAAGAAACTCCATGGACACTCTTTTCAATCAAAATATTGTTACAAAATCTTGGTTACATCATTCATGTTGTGATTATACATATATGTGAGAACGATGTAGAAAGACGTGCACATTAAGAGCGTCCAGAGAAAAGATTAAAACAATTAAAAAAATTAATAAATTAAAATTAACCGTGGCAGCTAAGAGTTGACCAGTCTCAATTGACAGCGCCCGTTCACGAACATGACGCATGTATCAGCATCATTCAACTCGACCATATTGAAGGGAATTAAATGACCCGACACACCCGCCACCATCACCGAGACATTTGAGTGAGCATGACATTCTCTCAGCCGCCAGGGCATATTCAAGTAAAAAAAAAAAGATAACTAAATGTAAAATGGTGGCTTTACAATACATAGAACTCACACATGTGGTATGCAATTATATAATATTAAGAGATGGAATCTATACAATGCAAGGATATTTTTACAATCTTCTGCAGCTTCCACAATAACTTGACTGGGAATCAATTAGTTTGCGCCTATGGTTGTGGAGCAGGACCGGCATTGAGCCAAGCATTTTTATCATCAATGTAATCCCCCAACTTATAATATGCTTGACTACATAGTGTGCGTTTTACACAAGATTTAAATTTCGTCTCATTCAGTTGTAGAATGTGGGGAGGTATTTTATTGTAACATTTTAAACAGTACCCCATGAAAGAGGAATCTACTTTAGCAAGCCTGAAACCTGGCTGAACTAGTTCGTCCCTATTTCTAGTATTATAGTGGTGTCTGTCACCTCTTTTACTGAATAAATGCAGATTTTTCCTAACGTACATGATGTTTTCATAGATGTATTGACAAGGTACTGTCATGATATTAATTTCCTTAAACAGCTCTCTCAGAGAATCGCGTCTACGTAAATCATATATGGCTCTGATGGCTCTTTTCTGCAGAATAAATATAGACTCGATGTCTGCAGCCCGTCCCCATAGTAAAATACCGTATGACATAATACTATGAAAATAACTAAAATAAACTATCCTCGCGGTATCAACATCGGTAAATTGACGGATTTTTCTAACAGCATATGCTGCTGAGCTTAGGCGTCCTGCAAGAGATGTTAAATGAGGGCCCCATTGTAGCCTTGAATCGAGCGCGATTCCCAAGAAAATCGTTTTATCGACAAATTCTAGTTTCTCTTGATTTAATACTATGTCACAATCACTACTTTTGACATTTGGAAGAGCAAATCTGATGCATTTAGTTTTTTTCCCATTTAGAACTAAATTATTTACAGTAAACCAATTATGAACCTGCAGTAGGGCGTTATTTACGTCGTCAAAATTAGTGGCACGTCTGTTTATTCTAAATATTAAAGAAGTATCGTCTGCAAACAACACCATTTGCGGGAATTAAGTAAGCGACAACGGAAGTGTAAAAAAATAACTTTATTCCGACAGAGTTACAGCGAAACAGTAATTGAATTTATCTAACAAGATATTGATCTTATATACTAACTTAATTGCTAACGTAGTACATCCACAGCGTGATCAGATTGACGCATGTTCTAGATAATTATAAATGCTGATCGCGCAGTGGGGAAATTGAGAAATAATAATCTAGTAAATACTTATTGTCTGACAAAGCTAATATTGGTAGGTTGGGGTTCCTTAACTCCTCCCTCCCTAAGAGAGAAATTATCCGAAGGTGTCGCAGACGGTTTCGGAGAATTTCGACAAAAGTTTATGGGCTGAAATTTATACATTATAAAGATAACTATTGCTATTACAATAACCACATACTCTAAGATGGTCCATATACTAATTTCTATTGTCACTGTTTGTGTCGTATCGTCTATTTCACTAAATTTTGCGCTTTGTAACACTTCTTTCACATCACTGAAGTCCACATTTCTTAGATCCACTTTCTTTGATCTTTTCTGGATGTCCTGTTGTAGGTCTGGCATCTGGATCAATGGCAGCTGGAGACTGGAAACTGTAGTGTTTGTGGTGGCGGCAATGATGACTTCGCCTATTTGTGTCTCGCATTGTTGGCCAGGTGTCACGATGTAGGTCCCAAGGATAGTGTACTTCAGGATTTCTGTATTGCAATTCTCGGTGATGATGAGATTTTCCTCTGAGTAAACCAACCATTGGTTGTCGGTTATTTTCTGTATCTTAGTTTTTTCTATTTCAATATGGTTCTGTATGCAGTTTTTGTAGTTGTTCTTCATCAGCATTATTTGTTCAATGCAGGTCTCGGTTGGAAACTGGGCTAAATTAGTTTCAGCGCAAAGGAATTTTCCATTTTCAATCTCAGTACATGGGCTTACTACGGGCATGTATTTCAATCTATTCACCATCAGGTAAGGATATTTGGGTATTATTGTAAAGGTATTTGGAGAATGGAATATAGGGATGGGTATAACCTTGTAATAATTATATGTTTCGTTATTTATTAGGGGAACTTCTAAAACAAAAACTAACTTGTTGTTATTTATATATGATTTAAGTATGATATTACGTTCTAATTTTATTAAATTATGTTTGTTTACTGGGTATATTGTTCTAGCATGTTTAGCAATGACTTCTAACGTATTATATAATTCTGTACTATTTATAATGGATTGGTGCAATGTATTCAGTTTGCTAAAGGCTATTGCCGTTTCAATCTCTTGTATGTTTTCGTAACAGGTTCGAAAGTTATTTAAAATTTGATACATAGTATTTAATATTTGGAAAAGTTTGTTAAACCTGAACTCATGTTCAACTAATTTTTCCATTTCATTGGTATGTAAACCCAAGTTTTTAATATTTGAATTTATTATTTCAGAGTCATTTACTAATTTATCAAAGGCTTTTTGCATTGATGATACTTTACGTTCGACCACATGCTCTTTGTTCTGTATCATTTGGATTTCTCTATCATATTTAATTGCATCGTCTTCATCCAAATTTCCTGTGAT
Organism: Xestia c-nigrum; assembly: GCA_916618015.1. Lineage (NCBI taxonomy): Eukaryota > Metazoa > Arthropoda > Insecta > Lepidoptera > Noctuidae > Xestia > Xestia c-nigrum. The sequence goes on along the minus strand of OU745245.1, from coordinate 514,839 downwards.
AGCTTTTACAAGTGAGCCTAATGGATTAAACAAAGCTCTTTTGTTTCTATAATGGAAAGGTAAGATTTGAAAAAATCTATCCTTAGTTAGTTTCATAAGATATTCTATTTGGCTTTCTATTCCTATAGTTTCGTTAATAAGACTATTTTCCTTAATTTTAATTTTCAAGTTAATAAAATCCCGAATATTATTATCTATTTGTAAGTGTAATGATTCTAAATCTACAATTTTGTATATTGTCCAATAACTATTCCTCTTCACTGCTACTCCCCGCTTTATCGCTGCTATCCCCGGATTCTGACCGAGGTTTTGGAGGTCCAGCGTGAGTGTTGGCACCACTAGTACCAGAAGTACCAGGCACGATCTGTGGAGGACGTTTTACATTTTTTAAGGCTACTCTAGTTTTTCTTTTCTTTACTTCTACTGGGACTATATTTCTTTCAACTTCACCTATTACTTTCGCTTTTTCATATCGAGGTTTTTCTTTAGCTTTTCTAATCCTAGTGTCTTTCATGTAAATATTATCGTCTGGTTCGAGTATCGGTGTCGTTTCGCCACCTTTCTTATTAATTATTTTAATTTTATCGGATTCTAATTTTTCTGTTATGAATTCATAGAGTATTTTAAGGCGTTTTCTATGATCTAACAATAATTTCTGAGTTAAGTTCTTCTCTCTATCCACGTTAAATACATTTTCGGAATAAGTGTGACCAAATACTAGTTCAAAAGGCGTAAAATCTGTTGCTGAATGTATGGTGTTGTTATAAGCCATGATGGCATAAGTCATAACTGATGCTGCATCTAAATCGCTTTTATCGTATTTTGCTATACGATAAATCTCAATAATGGTAGAATGAAACCTTTCTACTATTGCCATTGAACTGGGATTATTTGGCGTCCCAATATGAAGTTCAATTTTGTAAAAGCTTAACATTTCTTTAATCAAAGTATTGTTGAATTCCGTACCGGAATCGCAACTAATTTTCCTAGGCAGACCATACCTGCTGAAATATTTAATCAATGCCCTAACTATCTCTGGTGTACTCCTATTCGGTACCTCTATGGCTTGTGCTATCTTACTAAATGCATCCACTATAGTTAAATAATATTTCCCTTCAATATATAATAAATCCATAAAAGCTTCCTGAAAAGGGGCATCCTGGGTTTGTGTTAACTGAATGTGGGGTTTAATCGGCTTTCTATCATATTTCATGCGTTTACATGTTTCGCAAGCATTTATGATTGCCGTGACTGTCTCTTTCATGTTTGCCCACCAATAATGTCTTTTAAGTTTGGTTAAAGTTTCTTTAATACCTCTATGACATGTTTTCCCGTCGTGGTATTTTAAAATAACTTCTTTTTGATCTTCTTCAGATCCTGTCAAATTTATAACTCTTTCTGTACACTCGGTTAACTTAACTGAATCCTTTTTAAATAACTTAATTACCATGTTTGAAAAAGTTTTTCTAAAAGATGGGTGTTCGAAGTATATAAAGTACTTATGTTTTGGATCAATATACTCTTTCAAAAAGTCTTTAACTAATATATCGTTATTTGTCGGTAAGTGAACTTCGAGAATTTTTTGTTTATTATTTGAAATATCTTTTACGTCTAATTTATTTTTAAACCATGAATGAATTAAAATCTGTTTTGGTTTAGTATCGACAGCTTCGTTTAAACTAGGAATGCCTTCGTGTTCTCTATTTGAAACTGAGTTGGCAGTGACCCCATCATCAGAATCCGAAAGTTCTATCGTTTCTATTGGAGTTTCGGGGTCTTGCAATTCGCTTTCTATAATTTTTTGTATACGTTCCTGCCTATCTCCTATATTTACGAATATTGAATCTAAATCGTCGTCAATTGCATTGATCTTAATCCTAGATAAAGCATCTGCATTCGTGTTTTGAGGGCCTTTCTTATATTTTATTTCGAAATCGTACTCTTCTAACCTTAATCGCCATCGCGTGAGTTTACTATTGGGCTCTTTCAATGAATACAGCCAAGCTAATGGTCTATGGTCTGTAAATATGGTAAACTTATTACCATACAAATACGGTCGAAAGTGCTTAACTGCCCATATTATGGCTAAAAGTTCCTTCTCGATAGTGCTATATTTTACTTCTGTGTCACTCAAGGTGGTGCTACTAGCATAGGCTACAGGCTTATCTGAGCCAATCGTTCCTTGTGACAATACAGCCCCAATCGCAAAATTGGATGCATCCGTGGTTAAAATAAAAGTTTTACTAAAGTCAGGAAATTGTAACAAAGGTGCATTTGTTAAAAGCTTTTTACATGTCTCGAAACATTCTTTATATTCCCCATTAATTACAATTTTGCGACCTTTCTTTAAACAAGCTGTTAATGGTCTAGTTATTTTGGCAAAATCTTTGATAAATTTCCTATAATAACCGATTAGTCCTAAAAAGCTTTTAATCTGTGTAACCGTTTCCGGTATAGGATACCTAAGAATAGCGTCTATTTTATCATTATTTGGTTTCAAACCTTCACTTGTAATAGTATGCCCTAGGTAGAGTACTTCCTTTCTAAGAAAGTGAGACTTATCTAATTGAACTTTTAAATTTGTTTGACGGAAGCGGTCAAAAACTGCCCTAAGTTTTTCTACATGTTCAGGCAAGCTTTTAGAAAAAATAATGACGTCATCGAGATATACTAAGCAATGTAAGCCCTGAAGGCCTCGTAAGACGTTATCCATCGCTCGCTGAAAAGTTGCGGGTGCAGTCTTTAACCCAAACGGCATTCTGTTAAATTCATAATGACCTGAAGGTGTGCTAAACGCAGTTTTAGCTCTATCTTCCTCCTGAACCTCTAATTGATGGTACCCGCTAGCTAAATCGAGGGTCGTAAAGTATGTACTATTACCTAACATGTCGAATAAATCGTTAATGTTGGGCAAAGGGTATTTATCATCAATTGTGATTTCATTGAGCCGTCTATAGTCAACTACCATCCTCCATTTTTGTTGGCCTGACGCGTCTAATTTTTTCGGCACTAAATGTACGGGAGCACTCCAGGGAGAATGAGATTCCTGGATAATGTTATCCCTTAACATTTTCTCGACTTGACTACTGATCTCTTTTGTTTGAATAGGTGGCAATCTATGTGCCTTAATGTTTATTGGGTCTTCATTTTTTGTTCTTATTCTATGTTTAACCTGATTTGTGAAGGTTAACGGAATATTTTCACAATAAAATATATCTTTGTATTCTTTACAAAGTCCCTCCATAACCGTTCGTTCTTCTGAATTCATATGATTTAACTGTAATTTGTCTAAATTCTCTGTTAGCAAGTTGTCCACTTCTATATTATTATCTATGAAATTAACACTAACAGATGGGTCCTGTATGTATGGTTCCACTTGAAAAGGTCCCGTAACTACTAATTTTCTATTTTCATGGCTATAATTCTGAATAACAGTTGTTGCATAGCCTTCAATACACGTAACTAATGCGGCGGGCATTCGAATCCCTTCCGTAAATTGCTTAAAATCTAACACAGCTTCCCCGTTCAGTAAGTTGACTGGGAGTCTTACTCTAAGTTCACTACGAGATGGTAGATTATATACCTCTCTCATAGGCGGTGAATATATGATAGGAATATCAGTATTTTTTAAATGTAATATCTGATTTTCCATATTAATCTTTGCCTGTAATTGCTTCAGCAAATTGCTACCTATTAACCCATCATACCTATCGTCGACACTATAGACATAAAACTTATGGAACTCTTGACTTCCAAAGGTAACCGGTAATGGAATAATAGCCGTTTCACTATGAACACTCGATGCGTGAGTGCTAACAACTTCGAAGGGTTCATACTGTAGATAATTTTTAAAATATTTATTCGCTATATACGGGCTTATAAACGATCTAACACTCCCCGTATCTATCATAAAAACTGCCTTTAATTCTGGTATAACTATATGTGGTAAATTTAAGCGTTTATTACAATTTATTTTTATTCGTTCTCTAGGGTAGAGGCCGTTATGCAAAAATTTCCCGCCCCGGGTTCTTCAGGAGAAAATTCTTGGCACTCATTGTACGAATAACTTGAACTCTGTTCATTATTATTAGAATTATTTATGTAATTAACACGTCGCGACCTTGCAGTACGCATGGTGACATCAGTATTCGCACCCGACGTAGATGCTTGCGCTGCAAAAGACGGCGTGCTCGGTGCATGTGCCGCGAACTGTTGGTTCGGTTGTGCAATCGGAACAAATGACCTACTTGACTGCGGTGACGCATTATTGTTGTTTGTACGATTAAAATTGTCTTGATTTCTTTGAATATTATTATGTTGTTTATAATGTCTGGGCTGATGCGAATTGTTCGGTGTAGATGTGCTGTTTGTAGCACTATTCGGTACATGTGTACTTGATATGCTATGTGAATCTTTCTTTTGATTATTAGATTCAATTGCATTTTGGTTATTAGGCAAATTGGGTCTGTTATTTCTGCTAAAATTACGTCTGTCGTTTGTTTTCGACTCATAGACTGCCTGGAAGTTTTGTTCTTCTAAAACTATTTTTAATGCATCCTCTAACGTTGTGACGTCGCGCAAACGAACTAATCTAACTAAAAATGGCGGTAAATTAAACAAAAAAGCATTCATCGCTCTGTTACTATAAATGATTTGCTTTGCCTTACGTAGAGATTCATCAATGATAGTTTCTGATATTTTAGCAAATAAAACACTTCTCATCCGCTGTATTCTATGGCAAAAATCTAAATAACTTTCACCCTTATTTATTCTACACGATTCTAATTCCATTGCTAAACAATCCTCTGTGCGTGGATCACCGAAGTGTTGGTTTAACAACTTCTTCAGCTCGTCCCACGTACCTATAGCTTCTCTTTCGCCTACCAAACTGGCTGCTTCGCCTGATAACCTACTAGTTACTACATGAAATAAATATTCATTTTGGGCTGCGGTTCCTAAGAACGTAGACAAAATGTATTCACATTTTTTTATAAATAAAGGCAACATTCTAGTGTCGCCGCTGAATATTGGTATGATGTTAACCAATTCCTGTGGGACACGGGTTACGTTTTCCATTGCGAAAAGTTATGAAAGAAACAAACGCGGAGAGAAAAAAATCACACTAATGTGCTACTAAACTATCACTATTCTAAAATACTAGTACGTTTAAAATCTATGCAAATATTATTACGGCGTTGTCCAATCCCTAATAATACACAAACACATAGACTATTACAAGGTTGGGATATAGATGGAAGAGCTGAGAGGAAGGTGAAAAAGATTTACTCACAATTCCGCAGCTAGCTCCATGCTCCCTGAATTACTGCTGTGGCTGGTCCTCTTCCGTACTCGAAGTGGCTCCTTAATGAATTTATTTGTTCGGCTATCTCTGCTAAACCGTAGACACGGACGTCGGCTACTCCACGTAGAATTGTATACACGGCAAACTGACTACAGAGCTCCTGCTGGCTGCGCCAATTAAGTAAGCGACAACGGAAGTGTAAAAAAATAACTTTATTCCGACAGAGTTACAGCGAAACAGTAATTGAATTTATCTAACAAGATATTGATCTTATATACTAACTTAATTGCTAACGTAGTACATCCACAGCGTGATCAGATTGACGCATGTTCTAGATAATTATAAATGCTGATCGCGCAGTGGGGAAATTGAGAAATAATAATCTAGTAAATACTTATTGTCTGACAAAGCTAATATTGGTAGGTTGGGGTTCCTTAACTCGGGCGATTGTTAAATAAATGGGGTAAGTCATTAATATAAACCAAAAAGAGGAAGGGACCCAATATCGAACCTTGTGGTACACCCATTTCTACTTTTAAACCCATTGAATTGACACCATTTATTTGTACCTGCTGCTGTCTATCACTCAAATACGATTTAACTAAACTGAGCGCAAGTTTACCTAAACCGTAATGCTCAAGTTTCAAGATTAAGGTTTCGTGATTTACGCAATCAAATGCCTTCGAAAGGTCACAGAATATTCCTATGGCATCATGTGCCTCTTCCCACGCAGTAAATATGTGTTTTAATAAAGTGACACCGGCGTCAGTTGTACAACGTCCTTTGGTGAAACCATACTGTTGATCGTGTAATATTTTATTGGTGTTAAAATGGTGAAGCATTTGATTGAGCATTATCTTTTCAAACACCTTGCTGAAAACTGGCAACACGGATACGGGCCTATAGTTATTCGTGTCTTTAGTGTCCCCGGATTTAAAAAGCGGTATTACTTTACTAAACTTCATCAGATCCGGAAAGACCCCTTGATCCACGCACAAATTAAATATTAAGGCTAAATACGGAGCTACGGTCTCAATAATTGAGGTACAAGCTTTGATAGAAAAACCCCATAGATCTTCAGTTAATTTGATCTTGATTTGCTTAAAAGCTTTTAAGACTGTTATGGGGTTTATATGCTGGAATTTAAATTCATTTGGATAGGCTGAAACGTTTGCTTTCAGTAAGTCAATAGAGACCAAGGGACAGGAGTTTAAGGTTTCTGTAGTTTTAATTGGGATACTGGCAAAGAAATTTACAAATTCATGAGCAACTTCACTGTTGGAGCTAACAAGACCACGTGAGGTCTCTAGTGTGAAGTCATTACTCTGTTTTTTATTTCTATTTGTTTCGCTGTTGATTATTTTCCAAACCGTTTTTATTTTATTTTCGGCTGTTTTAATCTTTTTGCTAATGTATAATGATTTGGCAACCTTGCAAGTGGTTTTAAAAATTTTCGAGTAAGTAGCAACATATTTATTAAAAGATTCTGTTTTGATATAAGGCTTAAGGCCGTACAGCTCAAACAATCGTTCCCTACTTTTCCTAATACCCTGTGTTGCCCAGTCACTGAAAGTAAACTTTGGGCCAATAGTTTTAGTTTTCATTTTTAAAGTGTTATTGAACTCAGTGTGCACTACCGAAAAGAATTCTTCATACAATTCATTTACATTGTTTCTAATATGGCCTGGTATATTAAGCTTGCTACTTAAATTATTATTGAACTTTTCTAAATTGCTGGGTGTTATTTGTCTGGTTTGAATCAGAATTCTTTGTAATTGTTTAATGTACGCGAAAGCAACTGTCTGCCCGCTATGATCTGAAGGAAGATAATTTACGATAGATTTATCTAAGTAGTCGCAGCAACAAAAAACATTATCAATACATGTAGCAGTATTTGTAGTAATTCGGGTTGGTTCTGAAAAAACGTTTGACAAATTAAATGATTTAAAAAGATTTAAAAATCGACTGCTATTGACATTATTCTCTAAGATATTAACATTGAAGTCACCACAGATAATTATTGATTTATTACCAGTTACAAGTTTTGCTAAAGCATCTTCCATTACTGACTCAAAGATAGAGTAGTTCAGATAATTTGGGGGTCTGTAAACGCACACTATTATATGCTTATCAAGCTCAACACAAGACAATTCAATGCTATGTTCGACCGAAAGATCGACAATATCATTTCGAGATTTAGATTTAATACAGTTGTTAACTAAGATTAATGAACCCCCTCGCATCTTAGATTTTCGGTTGAAGCAACTTCCCACGTTGTAGTTATTATAATTTATTTGCATTGATTCATAATCTTTCATCCAATGTTCGGTAAAACAAATAACATCAAACTTAGTTTTTTCTAAAAACAATTCTATCTCTAATTGTTTGGATGAAAATCCCTGAATATTCTGGTGAAATAATTTCAAAGTATTCTGCTCAGCCCCTTTCTTATAAATAGTTGATTGAGAGCTAGAAGATACCGGTTTATCTAAATTATCTCTATTACCTTCTATTGTCTTACTGACTAGTATAAATCTAAGCTAAAATGTGTATAATTACAATTAGTATAATTACTAATTTCCGTGGGACTATTTACAAAAGACAGCGACATATCATTTATGTCTGAGTTTATATTAAAAGCTAATAGCCTCGCTATTTGACGTCTAAAACTAATCGGTAGGTATGCATTATTCCTCGTTGACTTTAATTTCTGAACGAAACTATTTGTGTCGAAAAATATCAACTTGTCACAATAGTGACATAATAAATGCATGTGATTATTAAGGCTATGAATAAAATGATTTTGCCTGCTTGACAACTTCTCAAAGTAAGGAAAGGCACAGAGAATTATTTTCCTACAATTTAGTTGCAACAGTTGAGTGACATTGTCAGTGATATCACTAATTTTTACGTTAAAACTATTCCCTACAAATACAGTTAATATAGCATTAGGATCTAATTCCTTCTGAGTTATGGATGTCATTATTTGGTTGTAAGAAGCCTGAGGTGTACAGTAATTTTGGAAAGAATGACTCAGATTGTTACTTATTAATTTTCCTAACCCTATTCCGATACTGTCTGTAAACATAATGGAGCAACCACACTGTGAACTACTACAAAGGGGAGAACTATTTTCTGGTAGTCCTATAGGTCTAGAACCTTGAACATTGAGTGGTGAATTTTCAATGGGGATACAGCCCTGTACACTTCCCAACCGGGTCGGGTCCTCCGTTACCTCAGGCAGGAGAGTGTCCGGGCTGGATTCCCCTTGTGATGAACATTGAGTATTTTCGATGGTCATCATGTCTACATAGTCTGCATTACCATTACCCCTATTTACTAACACGTTAGCAGCAAGTATGTGTTCCTTAATTTGTTTCTGAGAATTCACATACTTAGAATAACATGATTTTAGTTGACACTCTAAAACTTGAATTTCTGACTGTAAGCCATACATAATACACTATATAATGTGGTAGTTGATGGTCAGTGACGTGTGGTTTAATAGCAGTTAGATAGCAGTATTGTTGTTGGTGTGATTCTTAAAATGCGGGCAAATATTAATATTAAGGCGAGGGCGACTATTATCGCGCTGCATACAAGTGGCCTTAATAGAACTGAATGTGAGTATTATAATTATTTATGAATTGTAACTTAAACATTAAAAATTAAAAGCGAATGGGTATTATAAATTGTCCATTTATTTGGTGACCTGTGGTTTACATAATTCGTTGTTTTTTTTCAATCTATCATGCAAGATAAATAATTAGTGTTTATTATTGAATTTACAATTGCAGAGTGAATTGTGAAGTGTTGATTTATAGCATCTGTATTACAGCTGCCTTACATATATTTTTTTTTGTTTTAGAGAAATGCAGTAAGTCTCTGGATCAAAAGGTATGAGGAAGAGGGGAGCTTTGCAAGTAGACAGCGAAGTGGAAGGTCGTCGCTTATTAGCGAAGCGCAGCGAAGCGCAGCGACAACATATCGTGGGCGAGTATGAAACCAATGGTTTCACACCTACGACACACTCGGAGTCACCGCAAACTGTTCGCCATGCCCTCCACGCTGAAGGCTTGCATCACAGAAGATCAGCTAAAATGCCCTTCTTGACAGAAAGACATAAAGAAGAACGATTACGTTTCGCACGGGAATATTTAGACTTTGAAGGGATCACTACCATTTTTTCTGATGAAAAGACTTTTACATCAAGTCAAAAGGGTAGACTTCATTTATGGCGCAAGGATAACACTCGCTGGTCCGATAGAAATGTAATCCCTAATACAGACTCAGGTCGGATTATGGATGAATGAGTGCCCCCATAGAAAATCTATGGGGTTTGATAGTGCAAAGGTGGGATACACGAGATGAGAGATGTATAACACAATTAACAACCCATTACATAAAGGTGTGGGAAAATTTAAGAAGAACCGAAATATGTTGAAACTTTGTGGGGTCCACGCGCATACGTCTACTTGACTGCATTGAAAATAATGGGGGTTATACAAAATATTAATCCTAATGTTCTAGTTTTAATTAGACGTTTTACAAAATGTTTAGTGAATATCACTAAACATTTTGTAACACGTCTATAATAATATATAATACTAGCGGACGTCACGCGGTTTCACCCGCGTAATTCCCGTTCCCGTGGGAGTACGGGGATAAAATGTGTCCTATGTTACTCGTGGATAATGTAGCTTTCGAATGGTGAAAGAATTTAAAAAAACGGTCCAGTAGTTTTTAAGCCTATTCATTACAACCAAACAAACAAAGTTTTCCTCTTTATAATATTAGTGTAGATAATATAGAATAATTCCTAAATTGAGGTTTAGTTTCAATCTTCTTTTCTTCGGGAAAATGAACACTTAAACTATAACCTCAATATGAGTTACATTTATTGTGACGTCACATAAAAAACATGTTCACGAAGTCTAAATTATGTATTAGTTTTTAGTAAGCTCTGTTGAATACCGATAGATAGAAGTGGGTATCAACAGTTATATTTGTGTGATTAGAATATCCTTGTTATGTTAATAAAAAATGATTTCAAAGTGGGTATAAAGATACACAAAAAAATCTTATGAACGGTTACAAGAGAACTTCTTATATCTAGGTAGGAATGTGACGTTACAAATCTCATTAAAGTTGTTAATTATATGAATAAATGAAACGAATAAAACAATTGTTGTTATCTGTTAGCACGACTTTTTTTTCCACCTTCCAACACCGAAAAAATATTACACAATCACATAAATAGTTATGATGGGTTATTAACTTATATTTAAATCCTTATAAAAATAAATAATGAGCATGAACCCATTTCAAAATAAATACCTAAGTAAATAGTTTTTGCATTAAATACAAATATTAATTAAAGTGGTTACAAAAAAAAATAAAAAACCCATATTATGTAAACGGGATTTGAACACAAGACACGTTGATCGTGAACCCACTGCTTAACCTAAACAGCTATCAACGCCTGGTAAATATGGTCGAAATTTAGCTATCGAATGCAAATACGATCATGCGTTTGCTGCGTGCATAACAAAAGAGACGGTAATATATTTCTTTATGTTTCGTGAAGAGCGACGCGACAACTTGCGACAGTAGGCGACTCTGTGGCTGTGGTGTGCGTAGGTACTGTATTGAGACAGCTTACACATACAACCGCACGGACGCTCGCCCGTGCGTTCACAGCAATATGATCTTTAGCGTGCCTGTGCGCTTATGAACGCTTACTGTACATCACAAGTATATGACTTCAAAATACAATTTATTTGTTGTCTATGCGCACACACACAAACACACTAACTAATTACAAAGCTATAAAAAAGGAAAAGTAAACAATCACCGAACTCCGGACGATTACCTCGATAAATAATTATCTGAGGTCCAGAATCACGTTCAAGTCCGATTTGATCGAAAGGAACTCGCGAGAATAGGACAAACAATTAAATTGTCCGTCAACTACACCTGGCATTTTTTATTAGCCTAAAAAAGGGGTGCGTTCCATTTGATATAATAACAGAAAGTCTAACGTTCACGTGACCTAATTTCATTTAATATACTTTTTGTTTAGTATAACGATGAAACCATAAAAAATGAATAATTGATATAATTTCAGTTCATCTAATTTTATATGGCTTAATTAACATTTCCTATAATGCACTTTTAAACTAATATTAATTTGGCGAATGTATGGCGAAGTAGACCGGGACGTAACGCACCGGATCAACTCAGGATGGATGAAATGGCGACAGGTCACTGGAACAACTTGCGACCCACGGATGCCCCTCAAGTTAAAGGGGAAAATTTACAAGTCCGTGATTAGACCTGTCGTATTGTATGGATCAGAATGCTGAGCTGTGAAGAAGATGGATGAAAAACGATTGCATGTAGCGGAGATGAGAATGTTGAGGTGGATGTGTGGAGTGACAAGAATGAATAAAGTAAGGAATATTAGAGGAAGTTTGAAAGTGGCACCTGTTACTGAAAAAATGAAAGGAAGTCGTTTGGCTTGGTATGGACATGTAATGAGGAGGGATGAAACGCATGTGACTAAAAGAGTGATGGACATTAGTATTGATGGATGGAGAGGGAGAGGAAGGCCAAAGAAAAGATGGATGGATTGTGTAAAGACTGATATGAAAGAGAAAGGAGTAAATGATGCCGTGACGTTTAACAGGGGAGAATGGAAGAAGAAAACGTGTTGCGCCGACCCCAAATAAAATGGGACAAGAGCAGGAAGATGATGATGAAACTAGTATTTATTTAGTATAATATTCAAAATCTATAGTAACGTAAATTATAATTTTGAAACGTCTACTTTTTTGAATATTTTTGTAAAAACTGATTGGACTACGAGTATAAACGCCTGCTACTTTCGTGTCCCCCCACGACTCTTTCGAGTGCCATATCCCCTCTATTGTTGGAGAATCATCTGGGTTAGGTTAGGTTAGAACAGTGACAATTAGCGCGCGAAGGCGAGCGAGCAGAGCGAGCGTGCCGCGGCAACGGCCGCCGAGTGCCATATCCCCTCTATTGTTGGTTAATCATCTGGGTAAGGTTAGGTTAAAACAGTGACCATTAGCGCGCATTACTCATTCATTACAAAATGTTGGCTGAAAATTAGTAAATATGAAAATTAGATCAAATGAAAGTTAGGTCAACTAAACGTTATATTAAAATAGCAATAGACAAATTGAAAATTATTTGCAATAAACGTTATACTAAATGATATTAGAGTAAAAGAAGTTAATATTACATGTAACATTAGATTACATGAAGTAAGGTTATTTGGTTTTATAGCATATAGCCTGAATGTGAATCTACGTTGTGAATTCACTGTTCGTAGTAAACTGTTCCAAGAATTCGGACTGTGCTGAGTGAAGCGTCGGTACTAACGCGTACATACCTAGGCAGGCTATAGAGGCTGAAAAACACCTCTTCACGAAGATGAAAGGCATTTGTTTTCCCCATCATTGCGATCATTTTTTTTTTGTTCTACACCATACCTGGGAACCTTCTAGTTTCGGAGATATGGGGGCTCAAAGTTTTTTTGAAATGTAAGTTTTTTTGTACGGTTTTGATTTTTTTAACACCTCCACGACCCCCGTACTATTCAATCCATCCATCAGCACAATGTTTTAAGTGCGTTACATTGAGTTCTCCCACAAAACATGATTTATAACACATTATAAAACTTAAGAAGACGGGTATTTATCGCGAATTTTCCTTTAAACGCCTTCACTTTGCTGTCGCGGTACCTCCAGTACTTCAGTCTCCCCGCGACCACGGCTGGTGCAATTCGGTCGAAACGTCGGGATTAAATTAAAGGTAAATTCGCGATAAATACCCGTCTTCTTAAGTTTTATAATGATTTATAACCTAAAAAAATAAGTTGATTCCCAGCAATAATTTTTGCGTAAAGTTACTTAGTTTGATGTACAGAATGCTTGGTTAACGGCATTGTGATGAGCTGGTTTACACCTTGTATGAGTTATGTATCACTAATGTTACTGTGTGAATCTGTTGTGCACGATTAAGTAAAACTTTCGGTAGCGGGCATTGAAAAATCCAACTGTGCGCTTTCATTTGGGTTCGATGTAGGTATCACTCATTGTTAGTGAAAACGAGCTTAAAAGTACTAGTTAAGTACTACTTTAAGTGCTACTAGAATACAAAACCGGTACATTATCAATCCTACCACTTACCTAAATAAAAACACGTACAATCACGCTGACATAATTTTTCCACCACAAGCTTCTGTTTGTTTTTTGTTTCTAAATGTTATAGTAATTGCTGACAGTACTGCATTCAGTTCAATTTGCAGGTGTTAATGTGTCGGCAACGTCGTCTTCAGCATCATGCTACTCACCATGCTCCAGGGCGGCTCAGCGAGGGGTGCCTATACTGCGGAGATGCAGGCATGCAGGTTATTCTTATTGTTTACCTCTCGCCAGTTTAACCGTGTGATAAAATCTCCAACTCCTTTTAAATTATGTGTACTTTTCTTTTCCTTGCTATCCTTTGGTATAGCGCCACCTACTGTTTGTTCGTTTAGTTACTCTACAGTAACCTGAGAGTTCGAGAGTGAACGTAACAACCGAACACCGCCCTTTGGCGAGGGGTAGTCAAACCACATCCCTAACGTTAGGACCGTTGTATATTGAAGTTCAAGTATCTGTACACAGATGAAGCTTCAAACTACAAAAGGGTTTCTGAAGGCTTGGTGGTAAGTTGTGCAAAGAGAAACGACTTATAATCGCAGAATACACAATGAAGAAGTTGACAAAAATATTCAGTAGATGGAGTCTTCTTGAGCGCTTTGGAGAATTTTATGCTCACATTTTCTTAGATTTTTATAATTATTGGTTCATATTGAATGGGAAATTGCACTCGTAACCATGCCATTTTATTATGTACTAGCTTCTGCCAGCGGCTTCGCCCGCGTGAAGTTTGATTATTGTCCCATGGGATCTTACTACCGGAATAAAATGTATCCTATGTTTTATGTGGGTCATAGCGTGATGATATAAACGTAAGAGTAAACAAATATAATAATAACAAATCTCCGAACTGCTAAGCTATCGGGAGTTACACGTGTTATTGTGAGTCAACTATAAAAGATAGACATATGCTGTCTTGGGATATTTTTTATATAATTTTATGTGGAATATTTCCGTTATACATGATTTCTATGTAGCTTTAACCATTAAGGCTGCACACGCGACGGAAGCTAAAAAAACCAAGTAACTTCTCCCGTTTTCCCAACATTTCCTTTCACTGCTCTGCTCCTATTAATGGTAGCGTGATGAAAAGTATACTATTACCTGCTCAGGAGTATGTAGAATAATTGCACCAAGTTTCGTTAAAATCCGTCGAGTAGTTTTTTTTTCTATAAATAACATACAGACAGACAGACAGACAGACAGACAGAAAGACAGACAGACAGACAAAAATTTTACTGATTGCATTTTTGGCATCAGTATCGATCACTAATCACCCCCCGTTAGTTATTTTGTAAATATATTTCATGTACAGAATTGACCTCTCTACAGATTTATTATAAGTATAGATATGTCACCGTAAAATTGACAAACACGTTAGATTATAATCTATGAAGCGATATTGTAAACTCTCGAAATATTGTCAACTAAACCTACGGAAGTATTTCTGCCCCATAATCGGGACTTGGGGCACTCGGAAATAGGGGCGCCGGGAAACGGGGCTCCGTCGCCTACGCTTTTTAGGGCAATATAAAGAAGTGTTTTAAGGTTAGGTTATATTAATCGGTATTTCTCAGGAATGGTACATTATCTTTTCATGAGAGTGGTACCATTGGGCAAAGGAGACCCCTCCTTCCCTCCACACTGCGTGAGTTGACTACCATCCCATGCATTTCAGGCAAAATAATGCTTTTTATTGTAAGCAGTATGTTCGTTTGACAATATTTCGAGAGTTTACAATATCGCTAGAGAGATTACAAAATAACGTGTTTGACAATTTTACCGTGACAAAGGTGAACTATTTTGAAATGTGTTTACTCACAGCTAACCTAAGGGCTATGTGTACAAATATCACTATTTACTCTAGTCACATAAAGATTGCATGTCACATTTAACTTTGGATTCATAGTATTTTTTATACTTAATCTAGTTTAATCTTTAAAATAAAGATTCAGTTTTATGGTGTTACAATGTTGCGGCGCGGGGTACCGCTGAACTAAATCCGACCCTTTATTCGATTGACTATCTAAGAATGTCAAACCAACTTGTTCCGATACGATGAAATTTTTGTTGCAAATCTAGTAATGTAGTGGGCTCAGCAGTACTTCACCGCGACATTGTAGCACCATTTTAAAGAGCAAATGTTAAAGTTCCATCCATCTATTTCTGTAATAAAAATATTGGTGTCACTCGATCGAATTTGATGGCTCAACAAAAGGTACTATTTTTTATTTTTTCGTTTTCTTTTTTGTGTCGGGGTTTATTTTTATTTTTTATTTAATGCTTTTTGTGGCGGTTCAATTTTCATGTCTTTAGTTTTCAATTCGTTAGTTAATATATCTCATTCCCTTTCAATATATAGTGCACACATTATTCACTAGTCAGGCCTTTTTATTTGATACCTTATAAGGAAGTTGTGAAAAAATATGTAATCCGCCATTTATTGGCGGCGGCCAACGATACACTCCCGACTTATTCACGTTTCAAAAACATGCGGGGCAGTCTAATGTGAACATTACCTATCCATTTCGTCATAATTGCGTAAGTATTTAATATTAGTTTTTTTTTATTATTTTATAGTATCTATCTATATTTTTAGTATCTATGAGTATGTATGTATTCTTATTTTATATATATTTAAGATATTAAATCTGTTTTATGTATTCCATTTTCTCTTCTACGTTTACACACTATGTCTACATCTCTTTATTTAGTTATCTCCTTTCGTAGATATGCTGGAAGAGATTTCATTAGAAATAATCATCACCTTTGTACTATTTTCTGTTCCTTTCTTCTTTTCTATAATAAGTGTGTACATAAATTGTTAAATATATAAAAAATCCAAAATAAGCATAAAGAAAGCGTTCGGTGACGAATTCCACGATTTTTGTTCACTCAAAAAGAGCTCAACGCTTGTTTTAACTTCAAAAACAATATCTAAATCGGTACATCCGTTCGGGAGCTACGATGCCACAAACACACACAAACACAGCTACGTCACACCTATAACACCCCGTCGTTTTTGCGTTGGGGGTTAAAAAGTTAAAGTCAAACGCTCATGTACGGCTTGTATTTTGGTTAAAAAAATAGTTTTTAAACCGTTTTCCTACTGCTTTTAGGAACAAAATACTTAAGGGAAATGTTTCTACTCGTAAATATTTATGAGTTTATACAAGTGCAGCCTAAACTGCCACAAAGTCTTGTGTATATTCCAGTTTCAATTGAAGCTTTAAATCGATTGTAGAACTGTGTTCTACCAAATATCAGTTCAATAGCCATTTAACCAAGATATTTCATAAAAAATGGGTTCGAAATACTATGTTTGAAAATCAATGTATGAAATTACAATGAATACCGTAGGAGAACATCCCTTTTAAAAGTTACTGCGTTTCACATATTGGTACTCGTGAAACCTTACTAACTCCCGAATAAAGTGGAGTATTTGTCGCGACTTAGTATGTCTTTACGTAAGTCACCATTCGAGATCCCGGCTGCGAGCCATCTGCGTCGTCTGATGTCCAGTGAGGCGCGGGAAGCCATCGGAGTCTGTCTGCGATTTCAAACTGATACAGACTTACTGGCTATATACCACTAGTAGCGTTGTGTTTGCTTTATACGTATTAGATTAGATGGTGTATCAGTTACTAGATAAACCCATATTAATGAAGGTATCACAAAACATACCACTTCTATACAATTACGTAGCCAAAAGTCTAACACCTTGTTTGTAAGTTAGGTAAGTATACTCAAACAAGAAAGTAGACATAATAGTCAAAACCAACACCAGGGTTCATCACCGTCATATTTTTTTCAAATCTTATCAAAATAGCGCCATAGCGCCGTGCGATAGGTGACTATCGCACGTAATTAAAAAAGCGTACCGTACTAGCTGTTGCTACAGATAGCCACACAACACTATAGTCTATATCACAGTCTTTAAGGTTTGTTCATTGTCTCCTACTTACTTGTATTAGGTTAGTGCGAGCACAGTCTCCGCCCAAACTTAGTTAGATAATGAGAACCGACACTGCTCCAGCGGCGCTGCAGCGCTGCACCAGCGGCGATGTTCTCAGCAATTACAGCACTTTGCAGCGGTGTAGTGCTTCAACTTAGTTATTGTCAACTTTCTTCGTTTCGAAACTCGGCTACAACTAAACACAAGTCCTGGTTTCAACGTATATGCTTTAGTAGTTACATTTTACGAACTTAAGCTACATCATTTGCAAGTTACAAAAGTTTTAACCGTTGTATACGAGATGTCTGACATAAAATTCCCTATGTCTTAGTAAGACTATGAATTTTGTACAGATCCCAGAGAAGTTAGTAAAAATAACAACATAACTTTTGAATTTTTGATGACAAAGTAAATCCCTGTGTCCCATCTCCAGACGCACTTCAGAATATATAAAGATAACATGATAAAGTCGATTCCGAAAATAGACACCTTTTCATCTTTCGAGTGAAAGCAAACATGTCAGGTATAAGAACTGTGGCGGTTACGATCGTCACAAGGTGGACATCTGCCCAGCTCGATATAGATACCATGAAATATTGAGAGGCTTTAGGGGAAAAGTTATAAATAACAGACTTTGAAGTCGAAGGGTGCCGCCTTCGACTTCAAAGTCTGTTATTTATAACTTTTCTACCTGATATATCCTTTATTGGCAAATCAAGTGCTGGTGTAGAAAATATTTGTACTGGACGAGCATTTACCTTTCACGGATATCGGAAATTATCAAATAAAAATGTTACCTACTGTGTTATAAGCCAGGCCAGAGTTTCTATCGATGGCTAAATTATAGTTATTTACAGTTACATGAACTTAATAGGTATAGATTAACGTTACTGATAGGTGACAGATAGCATAATTATGTACGTAGGCATTCATCGACTATTGTGATACATAGACAATATATGTTAATACAGCTCACCTCCGGTACGTAATTACCGAGAGAACAATACAACAGTTGCTTATCTATATACCTATAGTACAGTGAGAGCAATATCGATGGGACGTGTCCTCAAAGCGGGTATCGGCATGGCCGCCGGCTATTCTACCTGACCGGCCACAGACGACGTATTTAGCCGCACAGCCCTGGCACAGGCTAAAGTTTCTCAGCCACTATCTCACGTAGCTGTGTACAAAATACTGAAACTTTTCAAAACTAAATAGTACTTATGGCTTTCAAAACTTTGGACAGTTTGAAACTGTTGAGAGTTACTTTTCACTGAGCGAAAACAAGATAGGAAATATTTACTGTTTAAAATTAAAATAAATTCTTTGTTGTACTCTTACCAGGTCGATTGACAGGTCTGTCTAGGTCTGACGCTCCCTCCCGCTCCGCCCAGAGTGGGAGAAGTTATTTGATGATTTCCCATTCTCAAAAAAAAAAAGTTCTGTCTAGGTCTAGTCTCATAGATGTCTATAAATATATGCCATGATTTCAACAATCACTTGCAGTTATAGACAAGATAATTATTATTGTATGTTTGCTCTATAATGAAATATTAAGTTTCTATTGTACCTTAGTACTCTTCAAAGATTAGATTACAGCCGTGATGTTATGTGTTCCGCTCTGATTTATAGCTTCAGTATAGTGTTACAAGTAATAGGTACTTAACTACTTACCGACCTATATCCGTACAGAAAATATAAAAGGTACCTATTATAAACTTGTACAGCACACTTTCCCGCTCAACGACATGTCACCGCAGGCGGCCATGGTTCGAATATAGCCGATCATAGAGGACCGTTCACTTTGGACACGGGACACGACAGGGTCGAGTTAGAAGCTATCGAGATCGAGCTATACTGCCAACTGTACTTGTTCACAAAGAGCGTCAAGTTTTTAACGTCGTTTGTAGCGCTGAGAAGTTTACGGACTCTGTATATGTGTAGCATGTCAGTGTATAGGTACATGCCGGTTAGTTAGTAGCTGTATGTAGTTACATGATAGGCGGTCGTGTTAATATTGTGTCGGTAATGTAGCCGCGTGATTGTTATGCATATACGCAATGTATGCAAGATGCACCGATGATTCATGTTCTAAGATACAATATCGGTTGTTTGTTTTACCTGTAACTAGACGTTGCCTGCCAGTTATAAATAAATAAATAAAATAAAAATTATCGCTGGACATTAACACACAGCGCCACCTAGCGCCACACTAAGCAAAGCTTGTGTCGTAGTCACTGGATAGTTGATATACTACATATTATATACTTTTTTGTTTGTAAATACATACTTATTATACATATAAACATCCATAACTCGGAAACAAATGTCCATGCTCATCACACAAACATTTGCTCCTATCGGGATTCGAACCCGGGACCCTAAGAACGTAAGGCAGCGTCACTACCACTATGCCATTCGAGTTATGTTCGACTTAATACTGCTAGCTGTTTGATTCACGTGCGTGCATATCGGGAATGAGCCCACGGGTCTCACGAGACCGGGTCAGCGAGATAAAGATTCCTAACCCAGATAAGGTTTAAATCAGTGCCAATATTCGCCAAAGCCTTTTGTACAGTAAAAACTGTGAAGACGTGAAAACAGACTTACTTTCGCATTTAAATAGCAGTACAAATATTTATTTGATTATTTGGTGATGGTTTTTTCTTGGATAAGAATGTTTTGTACCTTATAAATTTCCACAAATTACAAAAAGCCGTCTCGAAGAAGAAAATGATACTCCACAATATTATGACCTCATTTGTCGAAGTGGTCCTTTCTCAGCATAGTAAAGCAACAAAATATAATATTATATTTTGTAAACAAGCTCGTCGTGAAGGACTCTCGACAGATCTCGTGGACGTGTTCGTGGAGCGCCTTGTCCGGACATCAAACGGAAATCATTCGCAGCCATCGGCCCATCGAGCCACTCGCCCGTCATGCGACATCCTGCTCCCCATGCGCCCCCATTTGTACCCCCTGTGGACCGCTACATAGACTTTTTATTCACAAAAATATAAAAAATAACTGCTGCTGACGATTGGGAAACTAAGGTGCCGTAGTAACTGATTAAAATTGCTATAAAAACATATGAGTGGTGAAAGTACGTTTCATGCATAAGCATAAAACGTATTTAGCCAACACTCAGCCTTTGAGCAAAGGTCTGTTACCACGTGACGGCGACGACGCAATCGTTAGCTCTAACGGAAATATCTATTCAAATAGATAGGCACCAACTACGAACAGTAAAGCTCGGAATGAAGTCAAAAAGTTAGAGGAAAAGGGACACATTACAGTAACGGACGGATGGACATAACGCAATTATAAGGGTCCCCTAGACTACTGAACCCTTGAAACATTTCTGTATTAAGAGCTCACATTCTGTCGTCAACAGCCCTCTATCTGAGGGTATGTCGATAACTACGTGTATCGCGACACAACGATATTAGTTGAGCAAACAGCCGTGAAATCACGATCTCCTGCGGGAAATATTTATGCAAACAGCAGCGAGCCGCGAGGACTCGCACTAAATTAATTTGTACGCTCTAAAGCAATATTTGCGAAATGTATTCATGAAACAGGTATTATACACGGTTGGTTTAGCTGTTCGCTAAGAATGGCTTCCTCGTCTGTATTATGAGCGAACCGTTTTATTTGATAAAACTAACTTTGATCCCGAACAGCGGTACACCTGCGAAATTCGTATTCACTGGGAGTAAACATTTAACTTTTCATTTAACTCACCACATGACTTATGTGGGCGAATTAGCTCCTTTCTATACCTTTACCCAACTGAACCTGTATTTTTATGAGACTGATTGCGTTAACTTAGGTTGCTAAAGGCTTAGTTGCCTTTGCTAAGTCTGCCAAGATCAAGGGGATTATTTCTATATTCATCAATATGTTTACGAAGGATGTTTGCTGTTCGCACACAGCTCCTCTCTATTATACCTCGGTACACAATCCCATCAGCTGAAAGTGCAGTATAATGCATTTGCGGGAAGTAGGCTAAACGCATTTGGTGAAGACATTACGGGCATGTCACTTGACAGCGCGAGGCGGCGGCGGCGCTCGGTGCTGGGTCGCGAGTCGCGCATCCGCTGAGGACTTAGACGAGGTCAGACGTGGGACTTAGACGCAAATAATGACTTTGTTCTTGTTCTCAGTTGTATTCAACAAAATGAAAATTGCGTACGGACTTACACTTAGCAGGTTGCATGTAATTATATAAAACTGTGAGTTTGTGAGACTGAAATCATGCTATAATAAGTATCCACAATACCATTGCCATCAATGCAATCGCAGAATATTCGACAATGCTGAAAGTCTCACGTGTGCAGTAGCCCTTACAGCACCCAAGCGGGATGCCAGCGACGGAATCCAATTATATATTGTTCTCCAGCGCAATATTAGCGTCCGTGCCGCCCGGGTACCGCGCAAATGCCGAGCCGATGCCGAGCCGATGCCAAGCCGATGCTGAGTCGATGTCGCTCCGATGCCGTGCCGCTGTTTATTGCGGAACTCGTTGAATGATTCGCGGCGACAATGAGCCGAGATTGGAAATGAAATGTTTTGTGCTTCTTGCTGCCTCGCAGTCCGGGCGGCGGCGGCTGTAATGAGGAGGCTGCTATTGGAACTTTATCACTTATTGTTGTACATTGTACTGCGATTTGTTTGTTATCAGCTGTGGCACGGTATTGTGTTGGTATTAATAATTCGTACTAGTAACATTGCAGTGGAACCCCTTATCCCGATGTACATTCTCTCATTGACACTCGTCGATATTCGGTAGAACAATGGATTGTGGTGATGCATCCATTTGCAAAACATTCTGATGTGGTATTATATAATTATTTCCCGTGGCTCGTTTCATAACTACAAAATAAAGCTTTATGTAAGACTTAATGGCGAGGAGGGACTCAAGAATAATGTTCTATAATTGGCAGAAATCAATTCACAACCCATGCAAAATTGCGTGACTGATTATTTTACTTTTCATCCGAATGAATTTCATGGAATATTATTGGAATGTTTCACTCTTGATGGAGATAATTTCCTCGTCGCTTGCTATGCACATTAGTTATGCTCATGAACACCCTGACACCTATATACCACTCCCACACGTAGAGGTACTTATGTATACGTCTGAGCGACGTACATTCGTACTACACAATGGTTTGACTGGCGGTTGTAAAGTTCACTTTACTGCGCTCAATGTTATTTACTGCAGATGCTCTGTCTCGTAAAATAACACGGTTTTACGTTTTTCTTAACATTATTGTTTGTAACTAAAATCTTCAATCGTAAAATTCATGAGATACACTGGCTGGTGGCTGGAGCTCGCTGAAAATGAAATAGTCGCTTTTTATAGTCCAGTGCGATCAAATGGAAAATGTTTTATTTTAACTTAAATTCTGTTTGTTCTAATACTTTTTACAAAAGAGGGAAATTCAAGTGATATTCTCTCATACATAACTGTGATACAATTAAAATAAAATGTACGGGATTTGATTAATTTGCGGATTGTACTCGTAGGTAAATAGCTTATCTCAATGTTTCTCAAGGTCATTGTAGAAGTATGAAAAGCTTTAAAGTTGATTGCTATTGGGCTAGCCTCTAACTTGGAAAGAAGACCATAAAATAAACAATTAATGCAATTTTAATTAATTCCCACGTCTGTTTGCTCAGACTTATTTAAAAGAAAAATCGGATAAGCGCTAATTTGCCCTGGCTGGAGGCCTTTAATTCAAGGCATCCACAGGACTTGCCCGGTTAAGCAGAAGCCAGTCTTCTAAGACTGAACTGCGAGATGAACTACACAAAAAAAAAAGCGCTAAGAATAAAATGTCTCTAAATGTTCAAGAATAAGTCCTCTTGGTTTAGGAATGTCTGTGAGCAGCTCACACTAACAACAATCCTTGAAGCTGGTGCACATAACACCACACTACAATAGCGCAATCAGAAGACGCTGCATTACGTTACAGAAGATGTCGCTGCTCCGGCATTACAGCGCACTATCATCCAGCTATTATCGTAAGCCAGAGCAAGCACACACTTGCTACAAGAACACAATCACAGAAAAACAAGTTTTCTTCTGTGTTTTATAAACACGGTAGCACAAAATTTTCTTACGTTTTTTGCCGGTCAGTGTCAAGCTGTACGAGTATGTTGAACAAAATATGATTGTTTTTACAGAAATTATACCCTGGCGCTTTTACCTTAAGGCCATTTTTTACTGATAAGAAGGCTGTTTCCTGTCTCAGTGTGGAGTTATGACGAGTGGTGCTTTTGTGTGTCCTCCATTGTCGCAAGACGTTGGATGGCAATACACGCTCCGGGACAAGGCTGGAGGCGAGGGGCACGGGAGAGGCGCGGGAGGAGCGCGCTAGCGTGTGCCCCGCCTCGCATCCCGCTTTAATTGAATTCGTTGCAACTCCAAAATGTGGCGCGTGGTGTAAACAATACGTGGCAACGAGTTGCGTCCAATTCTTGGAGATTTTTTAATAATACACGTCGTCTAAGGGTCGGTCTCATTCGATGTCATCAAGCTTTTATGCCTCAAAAACCCAGTTATTCAATTATCTATCATTAGAAATACTAGGACCACAATTTTATTTCTAAACATTATTTTTATGTAATGTATGTTTTAATATTTTTTCACTCCTCTTTCTCGAAAAGACCGTCTATCGCACCAGAGGGGGCGTAAAATTTATGAACTGGTGTAAACAATAGGCAGATATGAGATTTCAGCAATCCCAGTCCATTTGCTGTCACTCATTGACGAGTTCCTTTGCCTATCTCCGAAGGTCTTCATCAGATCTTCACCATATTGAAATGGGACCACTCCGAGAAAGTACTCTTCCAAAACTACCCAAATCGCTTCAAGTGAGCCTATGAAATTTGAAGAGTTCTCTCTATTTATCCAGGATTCCATCATCAGATCCCGACTTTATGATCATGGGACCAATTGGAAAGTATAACCTTTCAAACATAAAAATCAAAATCCAAATCGATCATTCGAGTGATTGGGGAACATACATAAAAAAGGGTTCCGATGAATAATTGAGAGCCTCCTCCTTTTTGAAGTCGGTTAAAATAATAATATTTCTAGACCATAAACTGAGAGACTGTTTATGGCTATATTTTTCTCTGACTACAGCAATAGAAACACATATGCCATTTTTTATGTCTACCAACTTATGTTTATACTGCATTTTAATTATATAAAATAGGATGCCATTGTGACATATTTATAATGCATTTTAATCCTGGTGAGTCTGTGGATACACAAAGAATACATTTTCAAATTAAAAATCTGACAAATAGGATGTTACCCAGCTTTAAAAGAGCAATAAAGCAAGTGCCTACGTTACGTGGTCTCAACATGAGCCCGTTAAGATTTTTATCGTGGCTTGAAACGTAGGCAGTTTAAGTTTTGCTAGACAAGTGATTTTAATAACTTTGAAAATTTAGCCTACCTTGAACATCGAGGTATTCATTCCCAATATACACAACAAAACAGAATGCAACCCCATTTCAACAATCGATTGATCAATAACAATATGAGTTCGGGTGTTGTCTTTAATAATTCCGTGTAATATCTCGGCGTGTTGACAGTTGGTGTTGACGCTGCGACTGTGTGACCGTGCGACGATTATCCCATCATTTTTATCAGTGTCAATATTTCGCGGATGAATAATACAAGGCTTATTGCTGCCGGCGTGATGATTTAAACCCTGTGTTATTGACGAAAATATTTTACTGCCGAATCTGCGAAACACCGCGACTCTGCGCGTTTCGCTGTGTGTGTGTTAAATCGTAATGAATGCTGAATAACGGTTTATTCAAAAGTTTGGACTTAAATATCTGAGCTCTGAGTACTGATTTCAAGAGCATTAATGTTTAGAACACCAACCTTTTGAGTACCATCAATATTTTACGTGGTACTTAATCGGGAATAAAACAAAATTAGATATCTTTTATTCCCTTTTGAGCACCTATGGTACAGTAAGTTCTTAAAGTGGTGGAGTGTAAATGAAGCATATCGATAAAAAATTAAGAAACTCGTTATTCGTGTTATATAAGAAAAATTGCTAATATTTAACGCACTCTCACCAAAACCAAGTTGCTAATGAACGAAACCGGGTGTCGAAATTAAGTATTCGTCCAATGACGGAGCCATCTGACGAAGTTAATCAAATCTAGCGGGGATAACGATGCACACTAATGTCTAATATAATTTTGTTTCATCCTCGCTGATTTTCAATTTCAATTTATTCTGATTTTGTTACAAGCATCAAATTTTTTAATACAATCATTATTTTAAAAACTAATATTGTTTTGAATTCAATTTATTATTGATTTAAATTTTAATGCTGATTTTATTCTTATTCTATTTTTGGTGCCTAAGTAATTAAATGTTTAATAATTATAACTAATGAACTTAATTTTAAGTAATATAATTTTTTCACCTTTTGCTGCATAAAACATGCCAAATTGTAATTTACTCTAGGTACTCTAACCTAGCTCTGAAGTCAGGGTCTCACACTTGTCTTAACCTGTTTATGCTAATAAAGAAAATTTATTATTTATTATAACGTCATTTTGATCCCGTAGATCAGGGCTGTCCAAACAAAGGCCCGCGGGCCGCATGCGGCCCGCGGCTTGTTTTCATGCGGCCCGCAACACATTTTAATCTCAAAATAGTTTTGGACACAAATAGTTTGGATAATATTATATTGTCAAAACATGTACTCAATACTTGGTATAATTTATTTATCTTTAGTCTTGCAACATTCCATTCGCATGATCACTTAAAAGTGAAACTACTTTTACTATTATTAGGGGGAATTCCCGCAAAGTATTTTGTTTTTGTCGAGTGAGGATTTGTTGTTGACCGTATTAGTTAAGTTTGTGCTTCCACTTAGTTCGTATCGGAACTTCTTACTTACACCGCTTTGAATTTTACACATTATAATAAGTAATTAGCAGCAGTTTTGAAAAAATACTCTACTAACTGCATTATGTCTACGAAGAAGCGAAAATTAAGTGATGAACATCGAGAATGGATTTTTTTAAGATCCTTGGCGACCGTTTCCCCAAGCTATAAAAATTTGGCTTGAAAATGGGATCGATGATGGGCAGCACTTATTTATGTGAAAGTGCATATTCAACAATGAATTTTATAAAATCCAAGTATAGATCTTCACTGCCAGATAAATCACTTCTTCATGCAATCCGCCTGGCAACAACGAATGTTGACGTGGATATCGATACTATTGTTAAAGATAAATTAACGAAAAATAAAAAAACATAGAAAGACAAAATTACCCTGTATTTTATTTACTTGACAACTGAAAATATTTTTCTGGCCCTCCAGCTTTTGTATGAAATTTAATTAGCCCGCGAAGGTGTATAGTTTGGACAGCCCTGCCGTAGATCTTTTAGTGGGTCGAAAACTTCTACAACCAGCTGTTGCACGCAAAAATGCAGCTTCACCTGATCCAAAAAATGGGGTGCGTACCATTTGATATAATAACAAAAGTTCTAACGTTCACATGACCTAATTTCATTTCTTATACTTTTTTTTAGTATAACGATGAAAAATTATATAATGAATTACTGATATAATTTCAGTTTACCTAATTTTATATGGTTTAATTAACATTTTCTATAATGCACATTTTGTACTAATATGCAGTTAGTATAATATTTAGTTAGTATATAATTTAAAATCTATAGTAACGTTAAATATAATTTAAAAACAAAATACTTGGTGTTCTAAATTTTTGCTTTGGTTGGACTGTGAATACCTGCTACTTTCGTGTTCCTCCGAGCCCTTCGAGTGCCCCCTCTATTGTTGGTGAATCATCTGGGATAAGTTAGGTTAGACAGTGACCATTAGCGCGCGAAGCCGAGTGCCTTAGCTCGCATTACTTATTCATTACAGAATTTTGTCTGAAAATTAAATAATTGGTTCACTAATGTTTTACCAAAAGTCCATTGACATATTTTCTTTTTACTACAAACGTTTCGTATACCATTTATTTCGCAAACAAATTATTCCGCAGATGTTTTATTATAAAAATATTCGTTTCACAAACATTTATTTGGCAAATACTTATTTTATCAAATGCATCAGATGATATTTAATCATTTATAAATGTTTCATTTTTACTTAGATACATTTATATAAACCACGTTTCAACAAAATAATTTACAGGCTAGTATTTTTAGATGACTTCTTTTTTAAGAATAAATTTAAGGAAATGCATAGTTTTTTCATAACATGCAAACAAGCATACTCCATGCATGCAACAAGCAAGCAGCAAGAAAGCAGCAAACATGCAAAAAGCATGCAGCAAGCGAGCAGCAAGCAGGCAGCATGCATGCAACCAGCAAGCAGCACACATGCAGTGTGCAGCATGCAACTTGCAGCAGGCATGGTTTCTGTCACGGCTCCGGCGCTGCGGGGCTCCGGCGGTCACACGCGATTCGTCGCAGAGGGTTTTAATGCTCACCACCGAGTGTTAAAGCCACCTGCTCCTCAGCTCGCGGCCCACCTCGCCCCTCCACGCCTACGCGGGCTTAAATTACACTCTAGGGGTAGGGCAGAAAAGACTACGTGGAGTCGGTTCTGCAGCGATTCATTTCTGTCACAAAATTTGGAATAGGAAACCAAATTCATTTATTTTCTAAATAATCAACCAATATGTGTAAATGTCTTTATTTAAAACGTTGTTTTATGAGATAAAAGGAAAAACATTATGAATTGTTTGTCAAATAATACGTTATTAAATAAGAGTTTATCGTATAATTATTTTTCGAAGTGAATTATTTCTTACACGTGTAGTTGTATAGTGATGAAATAACAAATGGTGTGTTTTCTAATCGTTGCTTGTCAAGTAAAAGTTTGTGAATTAATGTTTGGTGAACTGACTGGTCACCATGAAAATTACGTCAAATTAAAGTTATTATTGATCAACTAAACGAAATCTCAAAACAGCATTATACAAATTGAAATTATTTGAAATGAACGTAATACAAAATGTTATTAGAGTAAAAGAAGTTTATTTGACACGTAACATTAGATCACATGAAATTAGGTTATTAGTTTTATAGCATATGAAAATTATATGATGTGAACGTTAGGTATTTCAAGTGAAAATATACAATCTGTTATTATAACATATATAACACACCCCTAAAAATGAGAATTCCAGAGCCAATTTTAACCCGTTATTTCACAGAAAACCTTGCAAAAGTCAGCCGGGACGAAATCAAAAATTAAAAAATGAAAAAGCCCCTAGCTAGAAGAAAAATATGGGATAACGACTGAGTTTCATCGAGCGGAACTCTTGTACGAGGAGAGCTCTGGAAGCTCTTCAACTTTGTCCTGTTTTTCCGAGAGAACTCTAGAAGAGCGAAGAAGGACCGGGGTCTTGTTTTTATTTTTAGTGTGGTCTTGTTTTTCATTGATTAGAACTTCATACAAAATTAGAGCCCTTACGGTAGCAACTGGATGAGAGTTGCCAAGAATATAGTTATGAGGTGTTAAACAAACAAGTTTTCTCTGAGCTGAAATCTTCCAAAACGTCAATTTTCCGCAATATTTAGGGTCGTGATTGCTCCATGGCACAACTTTGATAGCGTAAATCTCGGAAACTTGACGCTCTAGAAGATTTTAACTTGTTTGTATTGGTGCCAGTTATCGATTGATACACGTTTCCTGCATGTCTGATAAGTCAAAAGTTTTGCTGAAGGTACTATAAGGGAATGGTTTTTACACTTTGATAGCTCATATGTTGGAAACGTTAGACTTTTGAACGTTTTGTTTCACACAAAACTTGTTTGTATAGCTATCACGTTTTATGCCTCTCCAATGAAATCCAAGTTGTGCAGAAGATGCCATCAGTAAATGGACTTTAACATTGAGAGCTCATATCTCGGAAACGTGACACTTTATAACATTTTGCCTCTTTGAGAACTTGTTTGTATTAATACCAGCTATCGATGAATATAGGTCCTATGCGTGGCCGCTACTTTAAAACAAAATCAAAATGGTGGAAGTAAAATCCGACCACGCTTCATATAAAATGTTCCAAGCCCTTTTATCTCAAGACGTGTAATAATTTAAAAAAATGCAACGATCTGACGACCATGGTTACTAAGTTCAACGTTTTTGACATCAATTAGATTGATTATGATTATTCAGTAGCCGTACTAATCAATTCAAGCGAGAATTACTTGGCAATTTTGTGAACCGATCACCAAAGAACATTAATGAAGGTATGAATATTAATGTACGAGTGTAATTACCCTTCTAACAGCTACAATATCAAAGCGAGTTGAAACTCCTTCAACGGACCGTGAGCAATTCTGCTGAAACTCGTTAACAACTAAAATTAAAAAGTCGCGATTAAATCTCGCAAGGTCGGGATCTGTGACGTCACAAGTGCCGGCTCCACTACGATACTGACACAAACATTCTGAACATAGTCATACGCTGCAAAAGCTCCAATGCATAATTTGAACTGTGTTAATTATTTTTAATTTGTAAACATTATCCAAATGTCAAATGTTCAATTTTGTTTTCGTATTGTAAGCGTTACAATCCGTGTTGTGTTAGTTTTAAACGAGTTTTCGACACAATGTAAAAAATGTTTATGAAATGACTTCTAAATGATAAGTCCTCTCCACATATCTTAGTTTTGCTGTGCCCGACAGGGTCCATGATTGTCTCTAAATATATTATGTTTACCACCTAAGCCTACATTGTGGAATGCAATAAAGTATTGAGTATTATTGATGATATTTAAGAAATTAAAGAAAAGCTTCGAAAGAGATATTGTTGATCAGAAAAACACATATGAAGCTACGTATTCTCAGATAATTTGCAAAACATTATTGAACTGCCAACACACTAAAATTTGCGACCATAATCGTATTCATTCTTTCTATCTCTCTCTCTTGTCCAGAGCAAATAAAATATACTAACTACTTCTTCTTGCGGCGTATTCCACACCAGCGACATATCTTTAAGACTGCGTAAAGTAGCGCATGATGGACGCGATCTACTTACCTCAGCACTGACTAGACAGATTGAAGAAGAGAGAGAAACAGTTCCTTACAATCGTGATCCAAGTAGCCCGGACTGGCGCTGTTGTATGAAGTGAGCCTTCTGCGAGTGTCGCGTGCGCTGTGGCGCGCAGCTGTAACTTTGTGGCGCTGAAAGTCCCAAGTTAATAAACAAATTAAACAAGTTAGCAAAAGTCTTTGATAAGGGCTTTTGTGTCATTAACGGTTTACAGATATATTTTAAACAATGGAGCCATGTTTTGAAATAGCATTTATTAATATTGTGGAGATAAATTATTATTTTCGTATGTGGGCGGATTATTGCGAAGACGAGTTGTACTGTTTTAGATTGGGATTGGGAAAAAGCCTTTGACGTAAAATAATATTAAATATTTTCATAGAAAAGGCTGCTGTCATGTTGTTTTATTACTTTTGTTGTTTCGTGTAAAAAAACATTCGTTTTATCCGCTTTTGAGGCCTGGGTTTTAGTAAATTCAGATTCAGATTAATTTATTTGCCTGTTAATATTCTATTTAATTTCTAGAAATGTGGTTTCAAAACCCGTGTGGTCAAAGTTAATATAATTTTATTATAATACCTCATAGTATTTATATTCATTCATTTTAGCCTCCAGACGGCAATTTAAATCATTTGACGTAAACATTTTTTATACTTTACTAAAAATCTACCTCCATCCATCCATTTTCCAATATTCCGCGAGACACATTTAATGCTATTACAACATTATGATATAATCTCGTAAGTACAGTAATACGATGAGCGCAGTTAGCGCGCAGATTACCGACCGCCGCCGACGTCGACGCCGCGACGCTACGCGACGTACCCTAATCGGATTGCGTCCGCGTCGGTGGGTACGCGAACAAAATCGCACATTATAAATATAGACCTCACTTGATTTTAGTAACGGTTTTATAAATCGTGTTAAACTAAGCACCGGAGGGTGTAATTATCAAGAACAAACTGCTAAATAATATCATGTTATAACCACCTCATAAGCTTAAGTGGGCATTTCTTTTGAATTTTGCAGATAACGAATTTGTAGTTTTGGCTGATTTGTATAGTTACCTCAGTCTACGGGGAACGTACAAATGTTATCGTAATGGTTACATAATCCTTTTCTGTATCCGCGATGTTGCTCTGCTCTTCATTTTGCAACTTAGTTAACGTTATATTTTTGTTCCGCTTCAGATCATCAAAGAGCGTCGTTAAAACTTGGAGTATTAATAACTTTTAATGATAACAATATAACAAAACTCGATAACAGTATCATATTTCGTACAAATCTCTCGAACACAGCCTGAATATAAAGATGCAAAAAAATACCTTTTTCTCGAAAAGAGTATTTTTGCTCATTGATATCTGAGTGTGAAAGCCGTTTTTACCTCTAGAGGATAAAGTAAATTTGAAATTAGAACATCGTGAGCACTAAGTTTGTGAATTCAAAACATCATTAAACCTATTTACTTCTACTTCCATGGCGCCCAATTTATCATATCAACTTTTTTCAATTTGTAAATAATTCAGACTCGGAACTTTCGTGGTGTACTTTTTCTTTATTTGCTTTGCGCGCGACATTTGATTTTCATGTCATAATGTTAAAACCTTAGGTTAAAAACAAGAAACTTGAAAACAATTGAAAAACCTAAAATTACCATTCTATTATCTAGCGACGAGGAAGTTTATTTGACGCCAACAGAATTAACTGTATTTATTAATAATGTGCAATTTTTTTTGTTTGCGTTTATTTATTTTCTCGCTGAGGTGGGGTGAAAAGTTACGTGTTGCACTCGAGTGCAAAGATCTCTCACCTCGTGCTCGTTTGATTCCCTCGCTAACGCTCAAGATTGTAAGTTTTGAATCATGAGCGCACGTTTGTCTTACTTTAATACAAAAGAGTAAGTGAGACGAAAGATGTAGTTCTAATTTTCACCACGTGCATGTGGCGCCATTTGCAAGTTCGCTCCATTTCTAGAAACGTTAAAGATTGTTGCGACATTCCGACTGATAAACAAAAGAATAATATGAGTTCAAGCGAAGAATCGGATGTTAATACGGAATTTACTCCAACACGAATGAGGTGCACATTGCACCTCATTCAAAATATCAGCAGAGAACAGTTCCTTGCCATAAAAATCGCGAGAGCGCTATTTAGTGATTTACAAAAATTTTAAAGCGCGATTAATATAATTAATCATTTTCTCGCAAATGTGTTGAAAAACGTTGTATGACACAAGTGCAGAAATTGTTATTTACAAACTCGTGACTATGGTAAGCTTACATTCGTCTACTCGTTTGTAAAAAACAACTTACCGCACTAGTATCATTAATTCCCTAATTCCCGCATCCGAACGTTCAAGTGGTTTGATATTATAATAAGGAGTTTCCAAGAACTCGGCCTCGTTACAAATCGGTAAGAGGGTTTCTCCTCGTGTTTCCGTGCATGGAGTACCAGCTATTCATAAAGACGCAGCGCCACCTAACTGAAAAGCGGTAATTCAATGTTGTTCGTTATACTATACATTGAGTCATTTTATGTCTGGGGCTTGGCGAACACAATGGTCCTCGGATAAGAGTTCTTTTTTTATATTCCTTCGTTCTGAAAACTCATTACATTACTTATACAACAGTAATCCGTGTTCTCATTCAATTAAATCCGAGCCAACATACATATTCCGTTTCCCTTTTCTGAGAGAATTTAAGTCGAGAGTCGTGTCGTGTTCGCGTCGCACGCCTGCCTCGGCGCGGCGGCGGCGCGCGGCGGCAGCGCAAGGACACGACATAATAAACATTAGCTCTCATTATTCGTCGCGAACAATGCGTCTCAGAGCTCATAATTTTTCCTTTGTGATATAACAACAGGTGCGTCATCTCGTCCTCCTGGTATCCGTGGGACGTACTTTATTAAACATGTCGTAGATTTAAGCTTGAGATGATATTGTGTATTAAATCTATTATACACCAGTGGATATTGCGGTCCATTATGAAGGGGAGATTATCACAGTAATACCCACAGAGTATCTCCACGAATGATTAGGAATGTTATTATTTGGAGAAAACCGCTATTTTACTGTGTTAATTTTAGATTATTACAGATGATTTTTGATAAAAGCAAATGGGACCTCCTTTTTGACTGAAAATATCCTTTGTCCTATTGATATTGATTCATTTTCAAATTAGAATAATTGTATCCGTACTCTCTACGGTACACATTTTCAATCGCTATGCAAGCACGATGCGCAATAATGTCATGACGGACGGACTGATCGCGTCGCAGATAGTCGCATAGAGTCGCAAGTCGCACGTATCAGCGCGAACACGGACGTAATTGCAGTTGCGCTGTTTGCATGCAACTCTTTGTTCGCGCGCATCCGAACGACACTTCAAATGACTTGCTCTATGTGAGAACTTGTTCGTTCTTATTTGGTGTCACGTCTTTGAATTGTAATGCCTTGTTCTAGTATGATGGTGGATAAATAAACCGTTGGAAGTCGTTTCAAGTTTCGTTGTGTAAAACACATTTAAGCTAAACCACGGGCAGTACATGGCCTTATCCTCTTTGTGTACATTACAGGTGTATAATGTCCATAATTTTCTCTCAAAATGTTTTAAATATCGCGAATTGCTCGGCCTCTCTCGAGACATTTACTAGGAATGCGGCGCTCGGCGCTCGGCAGTCAGGCTCACTGCTCCGGTAGGTACTCCGAGACATTTCGTGCGACGTATAATACCGCGCTCGAGCGCTGCGGCATTATCTTATGCGGTGGGACGCATACCATTAACTTGATTATATGTCGCTCATACTGCGCTGCTGTTTCGTACGACAGCAAAACACTTACCTTATTGTACCCACGGTTTAGAGGTTGCAATTTATACACAACATTATGTGAAAGTCGGCTCAAGCTTGGGTTAGGAAACAGTACTATCACCATTGAATATCATAATCTTTCACTTACTTTTTACGTATGAAAGTTCGTTATTTTCAATACGACGAAAAACTAATACACACCTGGGTACCGACCTACGAGCATGTCTAGGGACACTTCTCTTAATATTCAGTGGCAGACTGGCAGCCTCCCAGCCAGCAAATAAGAGCATTTATCTGGGGTGTGCCAATCTTGTGCTCGTTACAACACAAATATCATTTGCGTCGTGTGATTGCGAACATTAATTTTTATTGCATGCTACTCGTCTATCTGCCGGTATGCTCATGTAGCTATATTAAACGTGCAATTACAGTTGAGCTAGAGTTGTGCTGCTGGGAATTTAAACAAAGAGAAACTGTGCTCTAAATTTTACAGATTGCTTTCATAGTTTTACTTGAAAGCTGAACAAACAAACTGAGAAAATTGTCCGCATAATTCTGCTACACACACTTGCAAGACAAGCAACTTTGCCGGAGATGACCGCCCCCCGCGCCGCACTCCTCGCTCGCACTGCACTGCAAGTATCTTTTGAATTATTTCACGATTATTTGTTTTGTTCTATTGTTCTTCGTTCGAGTTGAAAAGAACGGTAACATTGGCGGTTTCGCCCATTCCAAACACAATTATTGGAATTCACTTTTCGGACCAATTCTCGGTGTTGCGCGTCGTGGGGATCGCTGAGTTCTTCGTAATAAGCTGAATGGAGTTACTGTAGATAGAAGAAGTACGAAAAGTGTCTGATGTTTATGTTCTCACGCAAGTAGTTAAATGATAAATGATCTTTATTTTGTAAGTAGGTTTTCACAAACACTTTTACACGTCAATTTTTTTAAACTCGATGGGGCCGGTGTTTCGTACCTGACTACTCTGAGAAGAAACAGCCGAAACAAACTCAGAGGTCATAGTCTCTTTTGAAGTCCAGACATAATCTTGCTCAATTCACATGAGGATCATGTAGATATTAGTGTCTGAGATGGTCTTTTGAAGAAAGAACATACAGAGTTATTGTCGAGGAAAAGTTAGAGTCTATATCAGTTTGCAATCCCGCACATTATTGTTTCTTGCTAGGTAATGGTAAACGAGTTTTTTTTTTTGGGTTACAAAGTTTTGAAGTTGAAGGCACCATGAATGTAAATAGCAACATTACCGTAGGCGTATACACCTGGATTTGCTATTTTACATGAACTGCGAGAGTGCTTTGAATCTGTTTGGTTATTTATGATGGAATTAACGATCCATGTGTTTGACGTTGTTATGTGGTTTGGTTTGGAACATTTAACTCTTTACAATTCGTATTCCATCCGTCGCTACTGATCACGTTAAAGCCCTCAGTGTGAATCAGTTTTAGTCCGATGCGGGTCAGTAATCCGCTAAAGAGAGTTCCGTGTTGTGCTCTACTGGATTAGCGATACGACGTAACGTTGTTCTATAACACTAGGTACGTGTTGTTGTTGGGTTTGTTACACAACAAAAGGTTAGAGAACTAGATAGTTTTGAGTGTAAAATATATTTTAGGTGCTAAATGTCGACGAAGACTGAGCTTCAAACTATGTATGTATTTACACGCATACCAGCAACCCGATTTTGCTTAGCCACGTTGCTGCATTGGATTTTTGGTTTGACAGATTTTTCTACTACACAATATAACTATCCTGGGTTATATTGTGTTTAACTTTCGGGTTAGTAGAACGGTCGAACAAGCTATTTGGTATACATTTTACAATGTCATCTGTGGGTTAAGGGCGCACAGAATGACAGCTAAAATTCAAATTTTGCCCCCGCTTCCTCAGGCTAGATAGTTCTATCTCGCTCACACTATCAAGAAGATTTTTTTTAGGGTGAACTACACTATTGATGGAACGATGGCAAATATAATAATGTGTGTGTTTTATGTATGAACAAAAAAAATTGTAATGTTTTAAATATGGACTCGATGGTCTAAAATAAATTTTATTAATATCTCCTTTATTAATTTATCATCTTACTTTATACATTTTTAAGTATTTCTTAAAAAACATATAAAAACATTTAAAAATATAAAAAATAGGGCTCCGCCGGTGTCGGGAGCAGGGTCCAAGTCACCGGTGGTTAGGGTTGCAGAGACAGGAACCTCCTCACAATGCGAGCCGTGTCGAGGAGTACCTACTGCCTTCTGTATCAGGCCCTTGATCCAACCGCCTAAAGACAGCTTCGACAGATGTTCGTCGAGGCTCTTGGCTATCAAGCCATTGGCCGACACGACAATCGGCACAATGGTAACCGAGTCCATATTCCAGATGTCGCAAACCTCGTGCGCCAAGTCGAGATATTTTATTTGTTTCTCTTTCTCAGCTGCGGAATGGTAACATCGATATCATTACGCGGCACGCTGATCGGTCTATCACCACTATGTCAGGCTTATTGGCGACAATAGTCCTGTCAGTAATGATAGACTGATCCCAGTACAACGTAACATGGTCTTTCACGAGAACTGGGTCGGGCACATACTTGTAGTACGGTACCTCTAATTCCACAAGATTAAATTTCAAGGCAAGTTGCTGGTGAATAATCCTGGCTACTTGATTGTGCCTGTGCAAATACTCGCCGTTAGCCAGACGAGAACAACCAGAAATAATATGTCTGATGGACTCACCCGGAAGGTGACATGCCCGACACACGTCAACCGTCCCGTCCTTCATAATATATTTCCGGTAGTTGTTCGTCAACATAACTTCGTCCATAATCGCACAGACAAAACCTTCAGTTTCCCCAAAGAGGACACCAAAACGTAGCCAGGACACGGACGCTATAAAATCTACATCGGGCCCATGAAGAGCCCGGTAGAAGCGCTATTATTATTATTATTAAATATTCATCACCTGCCTGGTCTTTTCCAAATATGTGGAGTCAACTGAATAAAAGTATTTTATATGGAGCAATTGCCTATCTGCCCTCCACAACCCAGTTAATACTGGGTAATACAATACCTCTTAATAAGACTGGCTGACAGAATTTCGAGCCACTGACTACCTGTAAAGACTGTCAAAGATCTACATATGACAGACAGCAGATTTCCGAGGCACGTAGGAAACACGGTATGTAATAGGTGGTCACCCACATAAGGACAAACCTAGGCAAGCACGGCTTAATCTTAAGATTGACCCAAGCCGCTGTTATTATTTAGCCAATAGCTCCTTACCTCCCCTCGCTTAATCATAATGAAACCTAAATTCAATTCTGTTTTTAAACATTTAGACAGACGTACTGCAATACTACTGACAAGTCAACACGAGGACACTAATATTTTGGAAACTTTATAAAAACGACACAACTCCTTTGCGATTCCGAGCACTTTAATCTAATACAGAAAAGCGTGGTGTACGGTGAATTAACATGCGAGGCGTTTTTCACTCTACATTTCTTGATACTAGCCTAAAAAGAGATTTCTATCGACAATTTTTCAACAGCAAGATTTTGTTCTTGTTTATCATAAAAACATAATTATGCGACACTCGAATGAATTTTGAATTTTTTAGCCGGATTTTCTTCCGCCATTTTGTGTTTTATTAATTTAAATTACGGCCACGCATAATACATATATTCATCGATAGCTGGTGTCAATACAAACAAGTTTTTTCTGAGACAAAATCTTCTACAGCGTCACTTTTTCGAGATTTAAGCTACGAGTATCAAATTGTGCTTTCGAAAACGTGTCACTTTAGAACATTTTGCCTCATACAAAACTTGTTTGTATTTATACCAGTTACCAGCTTTGGATAAAAACCCATATTAAAGGTTTTATATTATGCGTGGCCGCTACTTTAAAAAAGATGGTTGTATGTAAAGTCGGTTTAACGGACGATAATTTTACATGATATCGTCATATTTCATGATATTAGTGAATTTAACTTTAAGAACAAACACCCCCTTAAGGATTGAAATTCTAACAATACCGTTGCTTTAGTTCCAATCATACGCCCTTTTTTTCGGGTGGGAAATTATCAGATTATCCTCCTGCTCTGGGCAGAGCGGAAAAGAGTCCCAGACTTTGACTAAAACCCATCCATGTTCCTTCTTTTCCTTTCTCACCCCTTTGTGTTCCCGGGCCATGTTATCTCTTTCGAACAGTCCCACGGCCCCGGCAGGAATCGGCCCTTGCGGACCCCTTCCTTATGCTGACATCGGAACGCGCGACACCTCATGTTGCCATATGACAGACGGACGGTAAGCTAACCCATAGCTCACCGTCCACAGGCCCGCGCCTACGGTGGCCGGGGGCCACCACGTGGCCGCCGCAACGCCCGGTGTGTTTCTTGCGGCGGCTGAGACGTGAGGTTTTCTCCCACTCACGTTCCACCACCTCCTTCGCTAGCATGACTGCTTCGCAGAAGGAGGTGACGGCTTCCCATTCCGGCTCGCTCCAGACCATGGATTGGACCAGGACCGGACGCGAGTGGTCGCCGCCCCCGATTGCCGCTACGAGGACACGGCGGTGATCCGCCCAAGCGGGGCAAACATCCACTGTGTGCTCCACTGTGTCCGCCGGTCGATCCTCGCAGTGGTGACACCGGAGCGTTTCCTCCTGCTCGGTTCGGTGCAGAAACTTCCCGAAACCACCGTGTCCGTTGAAGACCTGCGTCAGGCGGAAGGCACTATTTGGCGTTGTGGTCGCTGCTAGCAGAACTTTGATAGCTTAGATCACGGAAACGTGACACTGTAGAAGATTTTATCTCAGTAAAAACTTGTTTGTTGTGATGCCAACTATCGATTAATAAATGCTTTATGGGTTTCTGATCAAATCAAAGTAGATCAGAAGATGTTTTCAGTGATTGTATTTTAACTTCGATAGCTCTCATCTCGGAAATATGACAGTTAAGAACGTTTTAATTTGTGCAAAATTTGTTTGCATTGATGCTAGCTGTCGATTGATAGACGTTTTATGCGTGTTTGATCAAATCAAAGTTACGCTGAAGATTCCATCGGTGAATGCACTTAAACTTTGTTAGCTCATTATCACGGAAACGTGACACTTTAGAAGATTTTACCTAATACAAAGTTGTTTAGTTGTTTTGTACCAGCTATCGATTCATAAAAATCCTAAACGTGGCTGCTACTATTAAAAAATCCGGCCAAAAAAATCAAAATTAATCAGTGTTTACAGTTTGGTATTTCAGTTTCATATCTATCATCTTCATCTTAAATTCATTTACAACATTTGATACATAAGGGTTCAAAAAATTCATTACACCAAGTGAGGACTGTGGTGCAACACGCGGGATGTGGAGGGGTGTGAGTGTGACTACAATTTGGACGAAAAATGTAATTCCTTCGATTTATAAACTTGACTAAAACAATTCGGGTTAGTGATAAAGATCATAATGGTAAATTTTTCAAAAGTTTAAGTTCTCAGGCAAAAGTGCGAAAGGGCTTGGAACATTTTTCCGCCATTTTGTTTTTTTTTTTCAAAGTAGTGGGCACACGTACGACCTATATTAATCGATAGCTAGTATCAATACAAACAAGTTTTGCGTGAGACAGGGTGTCCTAAAGTGTCATGTTTCCGAGATATGAGCTATCAGAGTTAAAGTCAATTCACTGATGGAATCTTCAGCACAACTTTGGTTTGATTAGGCACGCATAAAACACGTAATAAATCGATAGCTGGCTTCAATACAAACAAGTATTGTTGAGACAAAATGTTCTAAAACGTTAAGTTTCCGAAATATATGGCATTGTAATCGCTACCAGCACACCTTTGATAGCTAAAATCTCGGAAACGTGACGATTTAGAAGTTTTTGTCTCGTACATAACTTATTTGTATTGGTTAGGTGTTAATAGGTTTTGTGCGTAGCCGCTACTTTAAAAAAAACAAAATGGCAAAAGAAAATCCCGCCCAATAGTTCAAACCCCTTTGCACGGATAAGTCACGTGCTACTTTATTATAATTTTTAATAAAATGAATTTCTTGTGAAAAATAAATTTGTTGATACAAATATCTCTCTCGATAACAGGCACGTTTACCTAGCGACATTTTTGACGTTGACATAAGATATCGATTTCAAACCATTTCAAAAATAATTTTATCAATGAAAACTACAATATTTTGGAAAAATAAAAACACGGATGCTTTATTTTTTTATCTAAATTTCATGTTTCATAAATAAGTAATTTCTTTAGAACATAAATCGGTGTCCATCGGGTTTTCTGCGCGAAAACAAAGAAATACAGCCCCCACGTCTGAAGGCCAAAGCCGCACTGACAATTGGTGCATCGGGGTCCTAGCGAGGGCCGGGGGGCAGGGCGGTCCTAGCTGTGACTGGTTATTAAGCTTGAAATTTTAGAAAAGAGGCTATTACGATGGAAATAAATCGTTTAAAAAAAAAGAAAACGTATGAACACTGCGTTATATAGTTTTCGGCTATCATGTAAAGTTTCACGACCTAATTTAACGTTTTTAATTGAATACTTGGTTTTGAAATTTATTTTAGAGGTAACTTTGAGGTAGTTTTCTATCGAGAAAATTTTATGGAATCGTGTTTCCGAAACGTATGAACCCTAGAAGCAGTCCTCAACTTTGCCATATATTAATCCCAAGGTGAATGCTTTAGTTATATTAACACGAGACGGGTTTAAAAATCACGATTTTGGGTTATACGGGCCCTTAAATTGTAAACCTAATATCTTGTTTGACCGTACAACGAGTGCA
This sequence comes from Xestia c-nigrum, assembly GCA_916618015.1. NCBI lineage: Eukaryota > Metazoa > Arthropoda > Insecta > Lepidoptera > Noctuidae > Xestia > Xestia c-nigrum. The sequence goes on along the minus strand of OU745245.1, from coordinate 473,644 downwards.
AGTGAGTGAGCCGGGTGAGAGGGGCCGTGCACAGTTACACACAGCTAAATCGTGATAATATTTATGTTGCAAACAGCGCGCTCAGCGCACGATGCGGGCAGTACATGTGATACACCCCTTGTAACTAAATGCTGGGCAACTTGACACGGGCTAAAAGTGACCTAAAATTAATGTTAAGGATCAGTTACATTGGTGCGGACAAGTACTTTGAAGAAAGTGACCGAAGCGCACAGCGTCCGTCACTAGTTGCCTTCAATGCCGTCGGTATTTTAACCATAAACGGAGAAACGCTTTATTGTTATGAAAAGTGGTAACAATTCAGTCGCTAGCAGCAAAGGAAGCTGCTTATATTATCTCGATGTTCTGTGAGTATCACTTTGTTTGTCTTTATCGTGTACATTTAATTAGGTTGTCATAACACCCTGTTTATGTTGGCGACCTTTCCCGGCGTACAGGTAGGGAGGTAGGTACACACTACTCTGAGTCGTGTAGATTCGAGGATACATACGACAACAATACGTTACGACCTACCCACCTTCCGGCCGCTCGCGTCCTTCCGGGGACAAGACGCGAGCTCGAATTCACGTAACTATACCGGAATGTGAGGCCAGAATTGTAATATGTATTTATGCGTAAGTGATTATCTATTAGAAATGTTCTATATTGAAAGCGGAATGAAGCAGGAAAAAATCGTATCATCTAATTTTGTATTTTGATTTTCTTTGTGGGTGATGTGAAATCATCAAATGACTTCTCCCACTCTGGACAGAGCGCGGGGTGTGAGACTTCTATTGACTAAAACCCATCAATGTTTCCTCCCCGCCCTTAATGTTCCGGGGCCACGGTCTCCGGCCCTTGCTGACATCTCTTTGAGGCGCGCGTGGAACACGACCGCGCCGTTGACACGGCCTGTCGTCATAAGACGGACGGACGGCATGCCAGCCCATAGCTCACCGTCCACAGGTCCGCGCCTATGGTGGCCTACGGGTATTAGGATTCCCTGGACGAATCAAGCACATGTTAGAAATAATTAATACATTTATAAAATTCTATCTTATTAAGACATTGTCGCTGCATTGTTGTTGCAAATGACTTGAAAAGAAAGTACTACTACTATTCATGCAACATGTACCTTCTTCAGTGTGTCGTGCTAACACGCGTCTAGTATTTGTCCGTATTTGGAACAAGTATACTCTGTTAAAAGGCTCTTTGTAAAATATTTTGCTTTGAAAGTCGCCGCCGCCACCAGTGGTGGTCCTGCGACAGTTGACAAGGGGGCCACCCCCGCCCCCCGCGCCTTCTGCCCTCCGTCCTGCCACCTCCCAGCCTTAATTAAACTGAACAAAATTTGTTCATAAAACATTTACCTTTTATGAAATTTTCTATTCAACTAATCAACACTGCGAGCGATACCTCGCTTCTAATAAGATCACTGAAGCAAAGTGTTTGTCTTTACGGAGAACGACTTCAATATAAAAAGCTTGCTGTTGCTTTTGTTTCTTGTATTTGAGATGAAGAGAGACAACCAGGTAGAGTGTGCCGTTGAAATATTTAAGTCTTTCCGAGACCTCGTTGCATTCTGGTATTCAGCTGAAATCGGAAAAGACTGGGATCCAACCTAAATACAGATGAAGAAAAACTTGGCAAATGATTTAGCTACGAATTAAATTTAATAAAGGTCAAAATAATACGGTGCTGCACGGTCAGAATCCTGTCTTCTCAAGAAGCTCGAGCTCGAACACTCAAGCAATTCTTAAAGTAAAGTAAAGCCATCCATCACAAGTCGTTTCTTAATTACTATCACCGATCTTAAAGAAAGTGTTACTCCGGGGCCTCAAGACGCCGCGCCGGGGTCACGGGAGGGGTGGCGGGAGGATCTATTGTCTCATCCAAACGCGCGGAAGGTAATTTTGGTGAGAATTGCCTTCAGGTGTTTACCAGTCGCCTAATGGGTTTCTTTTGTGCCACCTCGCAAACGGAATGAGGATAAATTACTTATTTTGATACATACACCAGCTAATGGCACTCGCGGAGACACCTTCGTGTGTGTTTTTTTGTGTTGTTCTAAAAAAATACACGCGATTTTTTGCTGTCATCGAGTTCCAGCACTTCTGTGACGTTGCTTTATTTGTCAACCTTGCGGTCAGTGACGTCGGGCGAGGCTGTGGTTAACCAAATGCTGATGTTAGTAAGCTGCTTCATCCTACTAACATTATTTGTGAGTATGGATGTACGCTAAAACCACTACATGGATTTGGATCATCTTTTGCACACAGGTAGTTTATAACCTGGACTAACACATATGATATCTTTTATCCAGGTAGTAAGATCCCATGGGACAATTATAAAACTTCATGGAGGCGAAGCCGCTGGCAGGAGCTAATATCGCTCATTAATAGAAAATAATACACTAACACACACAAATACACCGATCAATTTACTTTAAAGATTATTTGATAATATTTTAACCACAAAGTTCCCACTTCACATCAAAATTCAACGACCGAACTACAAATATAATTTCACTGCCATCCTCAGAATAAATGATGCGACTGGAACTGCTGTTGTAACATGTTTATTATTCTTTTTTGGAACCGAAGCGAGCGCGAGGTCATTATGAAGCATATTCTTGAAAATGTGCTAGAAACTTATGTGGGGCAGAGTTTAGCATAATTTGCAAGATGTATCGCCTTGCTTTCTTCTGCCAACAGCTCCGTAATCACCGGTCTGACTTGGCTGAACACTTATGCACTCGTCTTTTTTAAACTTTCACGATCAGAACACATTATACAACTTAAAAAGACGGGTATTTATCGCCTCAATATACGGACACTGTTAGTGTAGTGTGCTGTCCTAGTGTGAACCGGCCCTAATTAACATTTATGAAGATGAGTGAGGGTAGTTGAATAAACACCTTCACTTTGCTGTCGCGGTACCTCCAGTACTTCAGTCTCCCCGCGACCACGGCTGGTGCAATCCGGTCGAAACGTCGGGATTAAATTAAAGGTAAATTCGCGATAAACACCCGTCTTTTAAAGTTTTACTTATGCACTCTTTTACATTCCACGAACAACGCAGTTACAAAATGAATAAACAGATCAGCAGACGTAGGTCTGCTCAAATTTATTTATGGTAGTCATCCACTCATCAAGCGTCACTTAATCCGGTTCGTATAAATTCCAGTCAAGCAGCGCGTCACACGGACATTCTGAAAAAGGCTCGTTACGGCGAGAAAGCGCCCCATCACACTCGCCGGTTGTCGCCCGCACCGTACCGTGCCGCAGCCCGACGCAGCCGCGAGAGCATCCCACTAAATAAGTAGCCTTTAGTAGTGGAAAGCGGATTGAGATGCGTCGGGAGTACTCAGAGCGTCCGGAGCGTCGGGAACGGTGAGAGCGCCGGGAGCGGCGACAGATTAACTTTGTTAAACTCGACGCGCATGCAAGTGTGTTGTGCCATTACGCTTTCATTAAATTGTTTTGTTTACGGTACGGATTCATAAGATAGGATAAACTTCTGCAAAGGATTATAATTTGTAGTTGAATTAATTACTTACCTACCAATGTACATTTTAATTATATTTGTAAAACTCAACCAGCTGGTCAGTGGTCATATAATGAAGCTATAACTGAAATGCCGGAAGCTACCAAGATAACAATCATAAGCAAACAGGTAAAATGTGGAGTTTCCTAGTAGTAGGCTAATCCCTATTGATCCGCTTGCACAAGTACTTGCATACAATCGGTAGGACCGTCGGTAGATTTGCAGGTTAGGATCCAGTAGGTACTTGTAGGTAAGTATCCGCCGGCGCTTTCTCGAGCTCAACCATCAGTATCCAGTGTCGTCGGCATGCGCTGCTAGGGGACTACGAGTACGCTCTGTCGCTGTGTCGTGTCCCGCTGCGCTGCGTACCTAAGGGCCATTGCACATCTTGCTTTGTTAAAGCGATTGTCGATTGATGAGTTTTTGATTGCTCCTTGCTTTGTCATGTCACAACGACTGCAGAGAAAATAACGATACTCACTTGTATTCTAACTTCATTGTTTATCAGCAATGTTGTTTCTTATATTCATATGTTTTCCTGCGGTAACATTTTAATCACACGGAGTAGATATACCTACTTTGACAAGTACTAGGCTATCATAGATTGCATAGCTCGTGTACCAGCTTAAACCTCCTCCCCCCCCCCCTAGGCAGCTATTGCCCGCACTCCTCTTACTAAGCCAATAAATTCCAGATTCCGGCTTAAAGAGCTCTCGGTAGATAATTGCGAGTAAAGTATTTATTAGATGCAATTAAATGTGAATTGAAAGCACAGCTGATAAGAAATGTTGTTTGTACCAATGCTTTCCTCGGAACCGCAGAAGTAAGGGGATAAAGTAGAAAAAGTTAATTACCCTTATTGTTTTGTTACCGTAGACATAACGGAGGTACCTAAACAAAGTCAATACGAATAAATGAGTCTGATCGTTCTCGCACTGTCTCTCTCTGGAAATGAATGTAAGTTGCGAATGGTTTTTCCTTTTTTTGACTGTTATTTTATTCGGATTCTTTTTTTTACGGTAATTATTGCTAACTTTGGTTTGTTAGCAGTTTAGGTATCAGAAGAAGGATACATGTTTTCAATTAACTGGATTTCATGAAACCAATAAGGTCAATATCTGCAACGATATTTTACTTCCTACTATATCGAAACGCTAGCGATGTCTGAACCCGGCCAACTGTATCGTAGTGAATGCCGTTAGCCTAGATAGGGGTTTAGAGTCAAACGATGCCGAAAAATTGGATCTCTTGATCCACCCTACTTGGAGAGTGTACTTAAACAGAAATGGTATTGTTTTCGCTAAAAAGCAATTTTAGCAATTCCGATCCCTAAAAATTGTTCACTTTTTCTGGGTTAAACTTGTTTACTTTCATTTATATAGTAATGGAACATAAGCCGATTACAAGGCATTTTTATGAAGACAAAATTGGTCAAGCAGGGTCGCGCTGTTTAAATCTCTAGTGCCTTTCGTGGTCATTTATTAAGTAGAAGTGATTTATTATTTATTTAACAATTTATGTACACACTAATTATAGAAAATATGTTGTTGAAATGTGATGCTTATTTCTAATGTAATCTCTTCCAGAATACCTGAACGGAATGGAAGAACAGGAGAAAAAATCTTCATCAAGGTCAACATTGATCATAGTTTGAATAAGAAACATTAAATTACTAATAAAATATGGATGGTTTTAAAAATTACTGAACTAAATCACTAAACTAAACTTGGATATAATTGTTTGCTTTAAACAGTAGTCAAAGACACAAATAACTGATAAAATCACCTGGACCTGGAGCTGGTAGAAATATGAACAATACTTAACATGATCGGTAGGCATGTAAAACATGTAGGAAATCAAAATTATGTGGTAGCAGAAACATTAAAAGCAAAATAACATAATAACAACTAGAATATCAGCCACAATATTTACAAACGGACAAAAATAAAAGGTGGAACGGAACGTTAAATTGCAAAATCAAGAATGACACTTGACAGTGACACTTTAGAAACGTCACGTTATTACAACAAATCATTAAACATCTACCGGCTAGTTCTAGTAAGGAAAAGTAGTAATAAAAACGAATTGTAAAAAAACAAAAACCATGGGTACCTGTAGTTTGTGTTTTTATACTTACGTTATTGACTATTAAAATCCGAAGGTTTAGCACATTCGTTCTTTCTAATATATGTTTCCCTAAATTAAAGCTGAAAGTAAATACTAAAAGTAAAAAGAAACAGAACTGGATAACTAAAGATCTAAAACAAAGCTGCAAAACAAAAAGATCTCTGCGATATCAATATTATAAGAGCAAAAATTTACGAAATAAAACTAATTATTTACAATACTCAAAGATTTTACAGAAATGTGTTTACGCGTCAAAAAAGAACGCGAACATCAAATACATAAACAATAGTAAAAACAAATGTAAAGCTGTCTGTAGAGTAATAAAGGATGAAATCGGGAAGAATAACGATAGAGACAACATAGAAAATCTTCTACTTGATAACACAGTACTTTCAGATCGTGTAGAAATAATAATAATAATAATCATTCAGATTCAGTGGTCCATTCGATGTTCCTTAAACCTGTGCCCGAAAATGAAGTTAGAGCAGAGATTATGTCATTGAATAACACAAACTTCGAAGGTTATGACGAAATTAACACGAGAATCATTAAAGCATGTACCAGTGAACTTATTGAAATTAAACTTATATTGTCACTTACGGGATATCTTCCACGATCATGGCGCTTGCAACAGCGTCGAAATATCGGGAGCTCAAAATAACAAATAATCACGGAAGATATCCCGTAAGTGACAATATAAGTTTAGTTTTAAACCGTGAAAGCCTAAAACAGTGTTTATTGAAATTATGACATATTTAATCAATTTATCATTCTCACTTGTCATTTTTCCTGAAGCACTGAAGCTGTCAATTGTAAAACCACTTTATAAAACTGGAGAAAAATCCGACGTTAACAAGTATCGCCCAATAACTTTAATTCCTATTTTTTCTAAAATCTTCGAAAAGTGTATGTATAAGAGACTGATAGAATTCTGTAATAAATTTAACATTATGAGGAAAGAACAGTTTGGCTTCCAAAAAAATAAATCCACAACGTTAGCTATCTACAGTCTTTTAAAAATAGTACTGACGAACATTAATCACAACTATTTTACCACAGGGCTGTTCTTCGATCTATCTAAGGCCTTTGATCTAGTCTCTCATGACATGTTATTACAGAAACACACTCAATGGTTATCATTATATCTAAGTAATAGACAACAACGCGTTACTGTCATAAAAATAGATACAAGTAACAATATGAAATCTCACTATTCTGAATTCAAATCCAATAAACAAGGAAGCGTACTGGGCCCTATTTTATTCCTTTTGTATATAAATTATATCATTACTATAACTAACCATAAATGTATACTATTCGCTGATGACATCTCTATTATTGTGATATCTGATAAAAAAGTAATAAAATTAAAGTCCGCGAGACAGAAATTAATAATGTGATTGAGATGCTGATAAAATGGCTAAAGAAAAATAACTTATCCATAAATCTGAAAAAGTCCGTTTACATACAATTCAATAAATCAAACAATGTAAAACACAATATTAAAATGACTAAACATAGAACTCACGAAGTAACGCAAACCAAATTTTTAGGAGTAACCTTGGATCAAGACATCAACTAAAAAGCACATGTTGATACAGTATCCAAACAAATTAATAAATTTGTTTATGCACTGAAACAGATTAGAAACATAACAAACATTGAAACGTCTATAACAACATATCGTGCATATGTTGAATCAGTGCTACGCTATGGCTTAATTATGTGGGGAAACAGCACTGATCAAAATAGAGCATTTGTTGCACAAAAGAGACGCAAAAGAGTATTGTGTGGCCTTAAGCCTGACGAATCTTGCAGGCCAATGTTTAAGAAACTTGATTTGTTACCATTACCGTCTCTTTATATTTTTGAAATTTGTTTGTTTGTGTGGAGGCATAAGGAATTGTTTGTGAAAGGAAGCGATGTGAATTCTCGCAGCAGGTGCGACCCCTACAGGCTCGTGTTAGATGTCCTCCCAAGGCTTGCGAAATATAATAAAAGCTGTATGTTTATGTGTGTCCAGGTATACAATACTGCCCTGATAACAAAAAATGCAGTAATCGACATTTTTGAGATTTTCACTTTTTCTCAGAAATGGCATCCCAAGAGGTTCATGTACATGAAAATAATTTTCATAAAAATATTCACTCAAAGTATGTTTTTTATGTAATTATTTTCGCCGTACTTGCATAAAAACTACTTCAATGATAAGAAAAAACGCAGTATTAAACATTGCCTAAGAATGAATGCAGTACTTGCAAGAATACCCTAAAACAGAATGCAGTAATATCCACTACTATATTATTTTGTTTTAAATTCGGTAGACACATTGCTAAATTAAAACGCAGTACTCCATATTACTGCATTTAAGTGCAGTAATGTGGAGTATGAAAGGCTTGCGAAGTCGTAGCAGTACGATCCATTGCCGCGTTTTGTCTTAGTAAATCAGTTATGCGACGTCATTCGGTGGAGTAATATAAGAACATGAAGTAGGTTGAGTTTACGCAATACTTTATTTGCATTCCACGATGTAAAAACTTAGGTCGTAACTAAGAGAGAAAGAAACCTTAACCTTAAAATGCACCTATGTAAGTCCTTGAGAAGCCACAGTACACTTCAACTTAGTTCCGAGCATATAATAATGGCAATAATTACTAAAAAATAATGCAGTAATCGACTTGTGCTAAGACATAATGCAGTAATACGCGCAAGTGCTGCATTTAGTTTTAGTATCCTGTGACTCGGAAACGACCTGATACTAAACCGAAACGCAGTAATACGTATTATAATTGCATATATTAGTAAATTAAATAAAGGAAAATTATCTTGTAAAAGCTTGATTTTTTTCCGAATTTTTAGAAATATATTATGATCAATAAAATACGAACATCTTACTCAGATGATATGAAATATGTTTTTTGCGTTTATCTCGTAACCGCCATTTTGCGATTACTGCATTCTTAGTTATGACGGCAGAATAGTATACCAGATGAATTAAAAATATTAAATACAAGAATGTTCAAAACTAAATTATACGGCTCTCTGCTAATAGTTTTTACAGTGTTAAGGAGTTCCTGGAACATAAAATCGCATGATGACTGATTGTTTCGTTATGCATGTATTTGCACGCTTATATCTATTAAGCAAAACATGTTTGTTCACATGATTAATATTACCATCTTTTATTTTCATGTTTTTAGCATATAAATGATTATTATTATTATAATTTATAAGTAACTGCGTGGCTATTAAGTGGAGGCTTAGCATACCTTTTTTACCTTTAAATTCGTATTATTCAAAGCTTTTCTGTACATTTTAAGTTTTTCAATCTTTGTTTTCTTTTGTAATGTCAGATAATGACAATAATAAGCCTAGGTTTCTTTTTAATTTATTGCTGAAGCTAGGAGTTGTAGGTCACATTTTAATGTTAGACCTTCTTCGAAATCATTTTTATTATTTACTAGCTGACTCGCGCAACTTCGTCTGCGTCTCATAATTTGAGATTTGAACTATCCTATCTCTCAAGTTGGATCGAACTGCACATGGTGTGCGAATTTTATTATAATCGGTTAAGTGGTTTAGGAGTCCATTGAGGACAAACATTGTGACACGAGATTTATATATATTAAGATAAGATAAGATACCATTATTTATCGAAGAAGATAAGGTAAGATAAGAACCAGCCAACTCAACCAAAACGCCGGTTGGCTAGGAAATCGCGAAATACGACTGCTAGTGATACAGTGTGGTGATCTCCTGGTTCCCAGCATCCTGTGCGTACCTGACCTTTCAATTTATATCCCTTAGCCTGTTTCTGAGTTGAAAACTTCAAAAAGCGTGTTTGGCTTCACGTGATACTCAAGAAGCTCGACGGTGCTCTTAACATATCATGTGGTCGCTAAGCCGGCGATGTCTAGCCTTGGCGTCAGATTGAAGCCCTGACGGAATTGGATAAAACCATCTTTTGCTACTGCGAGCCTGGACACTGACGGTGGGTAACCCTCAGCCCTCGGGTAGCAACCATACCCTCCGAGGTTGTCGTCTATAGCGAGCCTGACACTGACAGCGGCGGGCGGCTTCTCTGTAATCTGCGAGTTTTACACCTGGGACCTGCATTTTATCATCATCTTACCTAAAGGAATAAAGTTTATCATCTCATCATTTGCCATTTTTCTTTCAAACTAAACCTAATGTGACCTAAGTCATATAACGACTCAACAAACAACAACAACAACTCAACTCTATTTATTTTCAAAAAGCAAGTCAAGGAGCACTACCTGTCCTCTATGCTGTAATATTCTATATATATATTATAGGTATCTATTTACAATATCATTATTTATTTTTACGTGTTTGTACAGTTGTATTTACTTTATTTGATATAGCTATATTTTTCTTTAAGGGTTTTAAATTTAATTTTTTATGTTTTGCCTTTTCTACACACTGTGTCTACATCTCTTATCCAACTTTCCTCTCGCAGGTCTGCTGGAAGAGATTTCTTATGAAATAAGCAGTACCTTTGTGCTCTTCTATCGTTAATGTAATGTCCTATGAAGTTTTTTGTGTGTACATAAATAAATAAATAAATAAGTAGTGAATCAGAATCAGAATCAGAATGCTTTATTTGTAAACATAGGTCAAATTATAATAATGATGATACAGATAGGTGGATCCTCTATGTTTTGCCCAGAGGCGTACAAATATATAATTTTAATGAACATTATCTTTAGGTACTTTAACACTAGTTCAACTTTTAAGATATCTTCTAGTGAAGTAAATATAAGCTGTTAATTAATTACAGATACTTAAATGATCAACACTATAATTTATTACTTTTTACTTGTACGAGTATGATAAAGTAATACTCGCATTAGACTGAAAGTTGTCGAAAATTTAGTTTACCAATGGAGTGGCAGGTTATATCAAAGTGCTATCTGTTTGCCGGTCGAGTGGGCACTGTGGGCACGGATCGAACGCCGGCCGCGTTCGCGGCGAGATTGGACACCCGAACACCCGACCCTGCCGCTACAGTATTACATCCAGTATTTCAACTAGGGTTTTGTCCTGATGAGAATCTGTGTGAGTCGAGACGGCTGCAATCATATTACACAGATTTTTAAGATCCCTCAGGTTACATGTTACTCGTGGGTCGGAAGCAGCTCTCGTAACAAGTTGGTTTTAAATGCACATAGTACAAAATAACAAAACGTTTAGTTGACAACCCATGACTAGACACTTCATATCAGAAGCGAGTTTACACCCGCTTACTGTTTCTCATACTGTGCTGTCTGTGTCTGTGTGTGTCTCTTATTTACTGAATACATGTACCCGAGATGTGGCCATTGTTTCACAGGCTCTTTAACTCTTTACATCTAACTGACACTGTTAAGAATGGTGCTAACCTTTTAATAACAGTTATTAATTAGACTTCTTATGTACATTTTTAGACGCTTACGTCTAATTAGTCCCGTTAATAGACGGTATGGCGGCGAAAAATTCCTTTATTGAGGACATAAATAATGTTCGACGTCAGGCAATAAGTCAGTGAGATTAAGGTAATGGTAGGTAATATTACACCGCCACTTAATGAAATAAATCGCTTACAAGAAATAGGTATCCTACAGTAAGTTAAGTATGTTTAATTGTGTAGTATTTTACATTTTAATTAAATTTTAATATTCCGCAAAAAATATGAACCTATAGGTACATAAATTATACTCTACTTTACGTTCTACAGTTTCGCAAGACTGAAGTTCTAGTAGTATGTTTTAGCTTAAAAATAGTTACGACGTAGATGACTACAGCAGTCTCCCCGCGACCACGGCATATGCAATCCGGTCGAAACGTCGAGATAAATTCGCGATAAATATCCGTTTTCATATGTTTTATTATACGCATTACATGTGCCCGCTAGCCGATGTCAGCTACGCCATAGCCTGTGGCAGCTACGCCGTAGCTCATGACAACTACACCGTTGCCCATGACTGCTACGCCGTAGCCCATGATAGCTACGCCGTAGCCCAGGACAGCTACGCCGTAGCCCATGATAGCTACGCCGTAGCTTATAACAGCTAAACCGTAGGAGACGGCCGCTACGTAGATTTCTCATCTTAGGACTTAGAACTTCCAGCATCACGACAGATTTGCACAAGGTAACCGACTCGAAATTTGAAGCATATCAGTGTCTGCTTTTTTAGTGCTGACCTAGTGTTAATTGATTTTGGAGTTTAACGCTGTCACGTTAGTGCATACCAAATATATACAGGGTAAATGGGTCTGAACCCACTTTAGCTTTTTTTTTGTTTTGGTGCTGGTATCTTATTTTTTAACCCTTGTGTAACCCTTCGTGTGCGCGTCCGACTCGCATTTGGTCAGTTATTTTTTAGATATCTTTTTTTTCTGACATTATCATCAACTCTTGTAACAGCAGCTTTATTTCAACACAAAATACAGTCTTTGTTAATTCTGCCGTATTAGTGAATATTTTTTTCCCCACTGCTACATTTTGTGGCTGATTGATTTAAGTAAATAATTATCTACGAAACCGCATTGTTTAATGTTGCTCTTAGAAAACTTTAATTGCTATCGAGGTACAGTCTCATTAATTTTATGTACAAGAAAATACAGCTTCGCGAAGTATTCGGAAGACACAGCTCCCACTTTTATCTATTTCTGTGAGCCATGTCGAGCGATGTGTGTGTAATAGAAACGCGGCCGGGTCATTACACAACATAATATAAGGTCCGCGGCCGAGCGCACGCCTGGACGGACACCGGTGACGGAGGAGCACCACTGGCCGCGCCGCAACAGAACACCCACTCTCCACGACTGCGGCTCGTCAGGTGTTCCGAGAACTTGTGCCGGTCATATATACCCATGCTAAGTCATCATGACTTAACTCTATGAAATAATGTTATCTAGTGAACAATAATATTACTTTGACGTTATTTCATGCAGACCAAACGATATTAATAAATGGCAGTAAAATAATGGTTTTAGATAGAAACAGAGATAAGGAGGATAGGAGAGGCTTTTGTTCAGCAGTGCGGGATAACAGGATAGTGTTTGTTAGTTAAAGCTGTAACTTCTGTTTTCCCTGTACGTAGCGAGGGGAGTCGTCTCACCGTCCCGCAATCCCGCAGTCCCGCTCCCGTGAGATTGCGTCGCGGTCACTCGAGCGTCCACCCAGCTACCGGACCGGACTTTATATTAATGATATCATTTCTTCCCGATCATTTCTCACCTAGTAATCTTAAGACGTTATCAGAAACGTAAATACAGATCTTATTTCGAATACAAATGCGCTAACATAACTTGACACTAGTTTTAGTGACAAGTTCGGTACTCAATCTAATCTGGAACTAGTTATGACTAGTTTCAATCTAGTGATGGAGTAGTCATGACTAGTGGCGAACTGATCAAGACTGGAGTAAATCTAGTGTTATACTAATAACAAACTACTTGAGCTGTCTCAACGAGTCGGGGCTTCTCATAAACCAGTCGTGGCTAGTGTGAAACGCGTCATGTAAATAATTGTTATAAAAGTACTTTTAACAGCAAAGCAATGGACGTACGCGAATGAACTTCACTGGAATCAATATAAATCTACTCACACAAATTTTTTTAAATGTTTTTTTTTCAGCAAAACGCACTCCACGTTACAAACGCACAAACGAAACACAAATAGTGAACTGCATTTTATTAACATTTTGTTTAATCAAGCGCTCAATATTTACAAGCTCGCTAACAAATGAAAAACTCGCCGCTCCGTTATATTAGAGTCAAAATACTCGCAATAACAATTATGAACGTATACATATACAACACATTTGTTCCGCGTCACTGCGCCAGCCAATCCAGAGTATTACTCGAGAGCTCGCGCCAATATGTTAACCGACCAAATATTTGTTAAGCTTTGAAAACGTACCAACAAGCCTTTAAGTAAGTCTGCTTATTACTTTTATATTTCGACGGTAAGTCCCTACGGTAGGCTTAGGCGTACTCTGTATCAATATGTCTTTTGGAAACAAACGTAACTAGGTAATATTAGTCCACGCATAAAAATAAGACGAATACAATCTAAGGCTCAATTTTATGTTGCGGGCCTGTTCGAAAGAGATACCGCGGCCCCGGAACATAAAGGGCGAGGAAGGAACATGGATGGGTTTTAGTCAGTAAGAGTCTGACACTGCCTCCCGCTCCGCCCAGAGCAGGAGAAGTTATTTGATGATTTCCCATCCTAAAAAAAAAAAGGCTCAATTTTATAAGTCATGTTCTGAACATGCAAAATACATGTTAGAATAAGATCATGCAACAGAGCTACCAGTGACTCACCGACCTTGACGTAGGTACTACGACTACGAACTCCGACAAGACACTCGGGAGCCAACCAAGCATTATAATAAGGCATATATCATATTTACTACATTTGTAACCTTTCATTAGGTACCCTATTTAACTAAGCGCACATTTTCTTAAGGAATTGTCTAGAGTGGACCTTTTGCCCGGCGGCCTCGGCAGCTCTCATCCACGACGCAATACCTACCGCCGCGCCGCACCGCCGCGCGCCGCTCTGCCGCCGCCTCATGAATACTGAAGCAGACTACAATGCGAAACAACAAGCGTTTTATTTTTACTGCGTTTATTTACAAACAGCCTTAAAGACGTTGTAATTGAACAGCTCCGTGAAATAACTGCCTTCATAAAACAAAGGAGCTTCTGTTTGGAACGTAAATGTAACGAAAATATCCGATCGACTGTTTGTTTTTGTATGAAAATGGAAAAGGAAAAGAACACACGCCATCGAATGGAAGGTTCTGTTTAATATTAATACCTCCTTAAATATTTTCTAGGGAAAAATTTGCTCTGTTTACCAAAAACCTTGTTCTTAAATCAATATTATCGTATGGCATAAAATTATGTTCGTTCCGTTGGTAAGGTGAAGCAAATTTTCTTTGCTTATAAAATTACTTCTGCTATTAATGTCATCAACTCTGTACAATTTGATCCAGAATGACAGACATAATAATTCGTTATTGAAATGTTTCAAAGAAGATTTTCCCAACTCGTCAAGAGTCAGTTATAGAGTATTCGATTTGCAGATAATTGGCCATTGTTATCCAAAGCGGTATTTCGTAGATATCTTTCAGTGCCCTAATTACTTGAGGAGGCGAGGGTGAACAAAGCGTCATACAATAAAGGAGGGTCCTAATGATAAAAGTTGCTTTAATAAAGTACACACACAACGTACATGCAGAAGGTCCAATCACAACGAACAATTTCCTGTAAGCTATACCACATATTGCGTTTTGGTTGTAAAGTCGATTCGGTGATGTAAAAAATGAGACTAAACTAAGATTGAAACTGTGTAATATCCTATGTACAAACAGGCCTTGCTATGTTTTACATAGTTATAGCGTGCAAATGACATCGAACCTTAGGGTATCAACACAGCTACGAGTTTGACTTTCCGTAACATAAAGAGTATCATTCGTTGATCCTTCTGTTATCTTGCAGTAATGTAAGCTTGATCGTCCGCGGGAGTCTATTAGCTGGAATTAACTCAACTATCCGGCAACTAATTCAATTTGCGTGACGTTGAAGAATTATTACGTAGTCAAACTTTACAACAGCCTCTACGAGTCGTGGGGCGGGTCACGACTGAATCTCAATTAGCAGCTACAGGGTTGTGTTCTAATACTATTATCGCAGTTTAAGTATTAAGGCATTTTCACCATTAAAAACAGTTTCTTAATGTAACGGGTTTAAAAGGGCGCCTTAAAAAGTCACATTTTTCAAGAAACGATCATATTTTTCTGTTCAACAATACAGAGAGAAATCTTCTGGTTACATTGACATTGAAGTTGCAATTTTTTTGTAACTTAACTTGAAATATTGTTAACCCCACTTTACCTTTGCAGCCATAGGCATTTCGATTGTGAAAGTCTTTTTCCGCCACCTTCATCAATTTACATAATTGATTTGCGTAAATGACAACTAAATATGCGCTTTACTTCCTGTCAATCAAATCAAAGTAAAATATTAGTCTCACATATAAAAAATCGAAAAAGGTGCGCGGATTGGGTTCGTCGTTTCCGTCGAAGAACTGACAAGAAAATCCATGCTTACTCATTTTAAATCAATTAATATTACTTCATTGTCACGATTTGTATTTGAAATACCTTTTCTAGTTATTTTTATACTTGAGCATAAACAAAATTATTTTTACTCTATGTATGAACGTACGAGTTGCAATATTGTACAAGTTTTATCTGTCGCACGCATTACAATGGACATAGGAAAGTTGTACAACAAACGTAACTGTTGTACCGCACGGAACAGAATGCAGAGAGCGGTGTGTGCCGCGACAAGCCGCGTGCCGCGTGCCGCGTGTAGGTGACACGAACACGTAGATACCGCGGGAATAATACTCTGTACAGAACTTCTTTTTTCATATCCCGTTACCTCGTTACAAGCGTTTCCTCTTTGTAATGAATGTTCTGAATAAATGAAATGGTAACTGTAATAGTTATCGTGCACACAATTTTCATTTACAAGAAGTTGTTATGATACAGTTTGTGATGAGAAAATAAACATATATTATTATTATTATTATTATTATTATACACGTGCTGGCCCCAGCAGTTTTGGGGATAATTTCTATTTAGTATCTAACTTCAGTATAATATTATATTCTTAAATCTTGAATTCTGCCAAAACTTTATTATTGTCCTCCACGGACTTGCCCACCGCCAGCCTATCTCCGGCGTAAAAATAGGAACATGAATAAATACATTCCCGACTTGTATATAAAGTTAGGTAATAAAATAAAGTAGTAGCTAGTAAAGCAGCGTAGTTTGTCTCGGGGGGTTAGCGACTGCAGTGATATTAAGTTGCGAAGTTATTGCGACTCGGAACTTGCAGCAATAACCGTGTTCCTGGAATCCTATACATTTAGTTTTGACGGTAATCGGATCGCCGATATAGAGAAAATACTTCGACAATACTACGCTTTTCTCAAGTGCAGTTTGCGAGGTTCCAGAACCTATTTTATCCGATGAATTTATCAAAATGTGGGTAGTTACTTCAACATTGTTCTAATTGTTGTTATTTTTTGTTAGCTACGGACTATTTTGAGAACGCTTTTGTAGTCTGTAATTTGAAAGTCAAGAAAAACTTCAGTTTAATTTCCATAACTAATAAGTTTGTTGGAAACATTTTTACCAAGTTTTGAACGCTGGTTTATCTTATCTCTGTATCAAGCAGCTCTGCTGGGTGAAGGCAAGAGTCGAGTAACGATCGCGCCTGGTCATCCGAGCAATCGGGCTAATTGCGGGGCTCGCCGGACCGACGACCGTCTTCAGAGCCTCGCAATCCAGTTTGAGTTCACAATCGAGTTACTTGACGGTGTAAATTAAGTTTGGTGACGTCAGCCAATTACAACTTACTGATCCTTTACATTTAACGCTAACATTCATCTTAAACCTCAATCTTGATGTAGGTCATTATTTAATATATTTTATGAATAATTTGATGAAATTCTTGTTTTTCCGGAAAACATAAAACAATTTTCAAAGTAAAGGGAAAAGGAGCGAGGGTAAAGTGAAGAACAAGTGCTTATTCTAGATGCAAATAAATGTCATTGGCGACGGTAATTTTCCCTCATTAACCTTTTTACTATGATATACCCAGAACCTAAATAAACGTTTTATTTTTGTAGAGCAGTTCGCAATAAATAGGTATTCTAAGCGCTAGAAATATAAACGATGTATCCACTGAAACCACCATCAATTCATCCGCTTCGGAAGCTTTAAGTTCTATCGTTTCAAGAATTTTCTATTAGCTGTTCTGTGCTAGCAGCCGAGCGAGAGCGACCGGAGCGGTGTGAGCGGTGGGAGCAACTGGGCGGCCGAAGCGAGCTTTGTTTGCACGATTGGACTGAGTCGAGCAATATCCTCGCTAACGCCCGGCGCCTCGTCTTTAACATACTGAGAGGCGTATTGAACGACTCCACCGAGTTTTATTAGCTTTCACAGAACAGCTTTCATTATTCTGGAAAAAAGTTAATAAACTGACTTCTTCATTGAAGACGCTAAGGTACAGACGAAATCACAGAACTCAAGGTCACTTTTGATTTCAATTAATTTGCTTTTATTTTTGATACTGTTTTATTCGTAACGATTCTTTCTTTTTTTTATGTGGCCTTTTTATAATATAGAAGGACAACGTCCATTAAAATTAGAATGACCCACATCACCCAGATCGTGTTCACCACTTAGCGCTGGCGACAGCACATCGGTGCGGCGGCGCGCGGTCCCGGCCCGCGATACTCCACCTAATTCAATTAACCGCTCAGGCCGTGGATTGTAAAATTAAGGAGCGTGAAAAACCTTTCGCTGTCGAGTAAAAATGAGACACTTGACAAAACGGGACCTTCATTAAGGATATAAATTGAATCAAGCGCTGTGACCTTTGAGTGGGGAGATGAGGGCGGGTCGGTGTGCCGGCCGGCCGCAGTACAAACACAGCGGTCGTGTGTCGCACTGTCGCATGCCGCGCACGTATCGCTCGCTCTAATTACTCACGTGATTGCTGCCCCACTGCGAGTGCGGTGCGAGCGTAGAGCAGACAGCGGGTGCGCACGACCTACGATATAACTTGTAGGAACTGAACTCTCTAATATGTTGCCTCATTAGTCTTCATATTCCTTTATCAAAGTAGCTTAGGTAAAACGGGTCTTTAAACAATGTAAATACATTACCTAAGCTACTTTGATACTGGAATATGAAGACTAATGAGGCTGGCCATTTCCCATTAAAAGCTTATTAATGATAGTTATTTACAACATAAACTTGGCACTCAATATAACGGAAATATAGATAAAAATAACAAAAAAATATTTCTCAAAATATATGTTTATGAACGCGCGGTTGTCCCATATTATGAGATACCTTGGTAGGTATATTTTCCGTTTCTCTAGTCGTATGAGTTTATTGAAATAAACCAATTAAAACAAAAGGATTTCAGACATTTTCCATAAAATTGGGTGCATACTTAATTAGGAGAACGAGGGAAAAAAAACATTCGTAACAGTCGGGTAGGAAAAAAGAATGAGTCTGGCTGGAGTTTTCAATTCTTAACATGAAATCATTAGACATGAAACGTTCCCATGATTTATGGTTACTCTTTTTAATTTTAGACCAAACATTAAACTATTTGCATCCCAAACAAATTCAGTCTCTATCGTAAACAGGTAAGGTTTGAATTCTCTTATGGACACAGCATCGAGTTTAAAAGGCAACCAGTGCCAAGCCTTTGTCGTGGACTGGCTTCCTGATGGATGAAAGTAATCTATTATTCTGTCTGGCTCATAAGTCCGGATTCGTCTGCCATTAATACAGTTGTCTCGGCATCGTTCAACATCGCTCGACATAGCGCGGCTTCGGGCAACATCCCGCGCAGCGCGCTGCATCTTGCAGTGTCGTGCGACTCGTTTGATTGATCCTCGAATCGTGTGGATATTTTAAAATTAATTGCCTGCATGTCTGGTCGGATTAGTGAGATGTATGTTACATCTGTGCAGTTTAGTGGATTACTCCATTTGTTGCTTGTCTTGCGAGGACGCAGCTGGAGCGGTTGAATTAATTTACTACGGAACGCTCCGTATAGATAAACAAATTAAAAGCAAATGAGATTCCAGTTCGGAAGCAATACCTTTATATGTGGGCTGCATTTCTTAAGTGCAGGCACTTACGTTTTACCTAATTAGAATACCAGCGCTGAGACTTTATTTTTAAATGTCACAGCACCATGCCAAAATCAAAAAAAATGGTCTCCAATGCAATTTGACTGTTCAAATTTTTTCAAATATTTTATTAGTGTATCGCTAACGGTTTATACATACAATTTTACACTTTATGTAATTAATATAACAGATGAATATAATATACCAATTAACCAAAGAACTCACGCCAATAAAATGATCTAAACAAATGCGTCGTTTGACGGCGCGGCATTCACCTGTGACCGGGTGCATAATGAGTGCGACCGCGACCGGCGCGGTTGAGCCACTCGTTGCTAATATAAAATGTTTAGCGCGCTGATTGGCTGATTGCGCGAGCCGCAACGCCCAACCGCATCAAATGAACGCGCTCGAGGTGACACGCACCTGGCTAAATATCACTACATGAATCTGAAGATTTGAACCGTCCGTAACTCTACCACTAATCTGATTTTACCAAAAACCGTCTACCAGACTATGTTACGAAAACCAAATGAAGACTTGAGCTCTTAACACTTAACTTACGTCTACACTTGTCCAGTCGAACAATATTTCTCTTTTGATGGTAGTGAACTGCGAGTTGCGATAGACTGAATAAGAAAATGAACGTATTGTGTCTAGCCGGAGGATAGCGGAAATAAAATATTAGTTGCGCCAGACACGATCAGCCACTATTGTATGCTCCAGACGTTTCCATGATGTATGATTGCGTTATTTATCCACATCGTGCTATATCTTCGAACATGTCGCGATGTATCACGGCGTGTGTGTGCGCTGCCGCGCTGGCGGCTGCACATCGGCAGCGGGAACTAATTCGCATCCGCCTCGTAATGCGTCGGATCAGTTGCGGTGCGATCATTTGACGCTCGATTCGCTCCGATAATGTTTTGCAATTGAATTAACTATGCACAAAGACTCATATGGCCATAATTCGCCATTAAGCTAAACGCTTTGAAATAACGAGTGCATTGTTTCAAAGCCGAAGAAATGTTTCAAAGCGAAGATGGCAATATAGCAACCAATTTTTCGTTTCGGAAAAAATCTTTTGTAGTATTTATGGCTTGTTTGGATGTGGAGATTGAGTAGCAGTGGTTTCATTTGAATTAACCAATAAGCCGCTAATGGTGAGATTGGAAGTCTCATGGAACAGTAAGGCCTACTTGAAATAATATTATGTAAATAGTTTTTGTTTCTGTTTCTCCGCTGCTCGCTTTTTATGCATATTTGAGGTTAAAAGTGAAATGGAAAGAATAAGGAGTTATTCTATGATTTCATGGAATAATTCATTATTTTTATAAATAGGCGACGTTCTCTGGATCTGAAAGCAATCTTTTTGCACAAAGAGAAAGTATCAGTTTGAACTGCGCTGTTATTAAATTCCATTTGCTTTTATTACACCAAAATATTTCGTGTTCGTTAGCTCCATTAAGTGGTAATACTGGAGTGCTCGAGAGGGCGTCGTCGTCGTTCGTCACCACAAACCACGTCAGTGGAACAATAACGCGTCTCGACTCGTACTCGAAACACACACGTTACGTCATTACGCGCGCCTCCCACGAGACCGCACGCCGCCGCACGCCGCCGCACGATGCGGCGCGGAGTCTGCGGTCGCGCGTAATTGCCGCGTAATACACCCCGCATCGACACAAATATGAGCTCCATTTGGACGCGGATTACGGTTTTAATTAACATTTAGTCTCTATTGAAAGTTTAATAACGGAGCAGCCGGAGTGGCGGAACAAACTGCCGCCTTACTGTGTGCAGCTTGAACTGAACGATCGCGACGAACGACCCACTGATACTTAACGTTAATGAATAGATTTTACGACGGGTGTTTCCTTTAATTTGATTGCATGAATTTAATCAAATTTCCGCTTTCCGTAAAGAGGTTACATTCAAAGACCAACATTTCGCTTGTAGATCCACCCACCACCATCTACGACCTGAAAATCTTCTTTCACCATAGCGATGTAACCCGGCTTACAGATGGAACATCGTCCGGATTGGGTTAATCTTTCAAAGCCAGTTCGTTTTCAAACGTTATTTTCGGCATGACTGGTCGCGCGGATTGTTCCAAAAATGCGGCGGTGGGTGGTGCGGGTTCGGGTCCGGCCGCGGGCGCTGGAAACGCGCCAGGAACTTTAATGCCATTATTATATGGCAGCGAGTACGATGGGTACCGCTGTACAAGTCTACGTGACACCTCGCAGTGATGGCCGCCGTCCATCTACTAACAACGTCTCAACAGGAACACGCGAATCATACTTTTCAACGTAAAGTGATCGATAGTAAATATTTTGGCTAGTCACTAAAACATTTACAGTAGATCATTTCATTGCAAGTCGTGTACCAAACTAAAAGTTTTAAAAGACTGCTGTACCAGTCATGTTGTTGGCAAGCGCTAGTTACGTATGCGCTAAGTTAAGTATGTATACAGGTTAAGTATGGATACGCTAGGTTATGTATAATTATGTCACCGTAAAATTGTCAAATACGTTATATTGTAATATTACAACAAAGCGTATTATTTTTCGTGAAATGCATGCGATGCTAGTCAACTCACGCGGTGTGGAGGGAAGGAGGGGTCCCCCTTGCCCAGTGGTACAACTCTCATGAAAAGATATTGTACCATTCCTGAGAAATACCGATTAATATAACCTAACCTTAAAACACTTTATATTCCCCTAAAAACCGTAGTCGACGGGCCCCTAATTCCGAGGTTTAAAGGAACCTATCTAACCTAGCGGGGGGTGCCCCAAGTCCCGATTATGGGGGCAGAGATACTTCCGTATGTTCAGTTGACAATAATTCGAGAGTTTACAATATCGCTAGAGAGAAACACGTTATATTGTAATATAACGTGTTTGATAATTTTACAGTGACATATACACTAAACTTGGATTTCTCACAAAGTGTGTGACAATTCGATACTTTTTGATCTTATACTATTGGACCAGATCGAAAAGCAGGAATCGAGTATGATGCCTTAATGAAACTGGAATACAAGTGTGTGTCAGCAATATGCATATCGTCAGGTTGGTGCCCTATGGCCGCAGTCGAAGTGTGACGTCACTGACGCCCGACAGATGGCCGGGTGAGGAGCTGAATGCTCTTGCGGACACTTCGGCAGGTGAGCATTGTTGTATTCGTAGGTTGGTTGAATAAAAGGTACCGTTGGAAGACTTGGTTTATTACTATACAGGGTCACATAGCAGGAGTATCACACACGGGGTTCACAGTAAGTAAGCCGTTAAGCAAGTGTCGACAATCATAGATAAGAAATAGATAATGCATAGTAGTAGTGGTAGTGATATGTAGACTAATAACATACTAAATTGTGATGTTACGACAAGCTTCAACATCATGTTACCGAACAATCATTCTGCTTCCTGTACAGGGGCCTAATTCTGCTATTTTAATAAATTCGTAACTCCAACACGATTCCATTCTCATCCCATTGTCATCAGTACTTAGGTAGGAAAATAAATTCGTGTTTCTGTTTGGGTTATCGTAATTGAAATGCAAAATCAATTTTATTATAATTATTATAATAAATAAATAAATAATTATCGCAGGACATCAACACACAGCGCCACTTAGTGCCACACTAAGCAAAGTTTGTGTCGTGGACACTAGACAGTTGATATACTAATCCATTTGTTTTTAAATACGTACTTATTATACATATATTAACATCCATGACTCGCAAGTAAATGTCCATACTCGTCACACATAAACATTTGCTCCTACCGGGATTCGAACCCTAAGAACGTAAGGCAGCTTCACTACCACTACGCCATTCAGGTCGTCGAATTATACGAGTATTGCAATACAATATCGAACAAATTCCGCCCTAGCTCTCCATTGAAGCATGCCACGCGAGCAAGTAATGCCGGCTTTGTGCGCAATCCGCAATTATATCGTGAACCGAGCGGTGCGTGTAATATGACGATTTGTTTGCGTCCGGCGACACCTCCGTCCGTTCGGCTCCCGCGCCGTCCGTCCGGCTCCGCGAAGAAGGCCTTCACTGAATCAATGATGTAAAGAGATACCCCTCGCAGTGCCTTCGTGTATAAATTCATGTTTGTATCGAGTCACATTAGATATGTATAGGTTTCACTTCACTGTTAGAATTGCATATTAGTCTTAAGCTTATTTTCCTCATTTCGTATTCTTGAACAATTTCGGTACGGTTTTCTATGTATAAGGTAGCTTTCATGGGTTTCCGCTCTACTTTGATACCAATCGTTTCATTCGCTATTTCTTTTTCAAGTGAACTATTTATTATTACTGGCTAAATGACCCACTTCTTCGTGTGGTCTTTTTCAATTTATATGCGTCGTTTTATATCTATCGTTTCCTTAGAACCGTGATTAACATATGAAGTGGAAAGTGCTGGTGTATCAAAAAGTATATCATTGAAACGGTCCGTAGTACCGGGCTTGCCGGCCCGGCGCGGCGCCGAAATTGATGCGGTCCGTCCGGATATTAATATCCGCACCGACGGATGTGCGCGGATATTACGACTGCCACTGACTGTGCCCTACAGAAGGTCGAGCCGACGTGAACACGAGCTGAAACAACGCATGTTTACCGGGATTTAACATAATTAGCCTCGTCACTGGACAGAGGTTATATGAAGAGGGATATTGAGGGTATTATTTTCGGAGAATCAGTAAAAACATCTATTTCTGGGCTATCTCAACATGCTCTGATAAGCTATGTCAGGGTTAGATCTGGAAAAGATTTAAATGTTTTCAGCTCTGTTTATGGTTCAGTTTTTGTGTAGTAAGTAAAATATAAGAAGTTTTCATCCACGGATTATCTGCACACATTTACAATTGTTGTGGACGAACCCGCTGCTGCCACCGCATAGTCTCAACCCCGAAGAAACATAAATATACGCCGTTTGTGTTGACCGCGCTCAGCCGTACACTGCTCACTGCTCGTGTGAATTGATAGCCGCATGAATATTGAACTACATCGGCCGCTCGTGTACACTACACTCAAACAGATACGCAAAATATCACACGCTTGCTTCACTAAATAGTTCGCCGTTCAGAGTGGAAACGTGATTGTGCTTGTACTTACAAATCGTGCGCTGTGTCGGGGTCAGGGTTCCGTGACGCCATGCGCCACCGGGGAGTCCTCACTTGCGCGATATTGCACTCTTTAAAGCGGATTCTTTGTTTGTAGATGAGGCCTCAGGCGATGTGTACACGGTTCAAGTTAATACGGCTTGCGGTTCCTTTGTACATTCTGCAGTCGTCGCGTTTATTCCGAGCGGCTTTGCACAAATATTGTAACTCACTGAATTTAATATTCTCGATTTAGGAAATGTAACCTAATTGCGTAATTGTCGGAATGAGCGCCCCTTTTAATTTGAAAATTCATTCATTTTCATTGCGTTATTAGCGCTGTCGAGCACATGAACGTTTCATAGGTATTGTTAGACTGTCAAAAACAAGTATATTGTCTTTTCCAGTATGAGACGTTTATCATTGCGATGGTTAATTCTAAATACCTAGTCTATGTAATATCTGTTTAGGGAAGAACTAGACAGCATAAGACTTATATGATAATGCTCGACCTAAATTCATTTTCAATGGTCCGTCTATGTAAGCATCGTTAATGATAAAGTGTGCTCGGAACAGCAGGCGTGTACACAAACAGGGTCTGATTGCGCCGACCGCGGCCTGCCCGCACGACCCTCGCCCACTGATTGTCGTCCGCTGAGATTGCTTGTGCGACCGTTGTGGGCTATCCCACTCGATAGCAGGCACCTTTCAACGATCACAATCAATGCATATTTTCACTTTAAGGCACGAGTTAAAATAGCCTAAAATGCCACTGAGACGGACTGGCAGCTAAAAGCGAGAAGTTTGCGATGGACAGACATTACTTATTGTTTTCCTGTAGCCTGAGATTTAAACCGAAAGAATTTAATTTCTAAAAAGTTGATGGATTAGTATTCAATAATGTCTTCTCAATGTTAATTCTCATCGTAAGATAGCCCTAGCTGAAATTAACCTCTAGTCTAGAGTATTGGTGACATCGACTATTGTTACACAATAACGTTAAGAATTGAATATAAGCAAATATCCACGAGCTGGTTTTATTTCAATCTGTTCACGTACGAACATTATGTTCAATTGCGTTACAATATTGTGTTCTATTGCGTTACATCGCCAAGACGAACATCAATACACAACGTTGGTATTTTCTTATCTACTACAAGTATGTTTACGTACCTACTCTATTTTATTCGGTGTTTGTCTCTTTGTAAGTATTTTATCTTTCGATCGTTTCATTGAATTGTTACCTCAAGGATTTGTCTTTTGCCTGCGTAGCGTTTCATGAGAAATGTTAGTCAACAAAACTAAGACAAAATAATTATTTTATAATGTTTATGTTCAACTACATAATTGTCATCGCTGTTGCTTTTGTTCTCAAAGTTCCCAGGCTAGTGTTGCTAATTAATGACGAGGTTGGTAAACTGACACAATTAACGAGCGGCCTAACACCGTCATCGATGAACTGTGGGCGTATCAAAGAGAAGCTCACTATTCAGGAGTTACGGACGATTAAGTACGTAATCGATGAATTTGGTACCGACCGTAATCAGACCCACTCTATTGAAAACAGACGCATCACATCTGCCGCAGCAGCCCCCATCATGCCGACTTGAACTGCTGGCATACCTTTGCAAGTGAATGTAGACAAAGGCAGCCCTCTCATATAAAACACTTGAAATAACTCAACAGCACTGCAGCTGCAGGGTCGGAGTGTAGCCGACAAGGAATGCGGACTCATTTCACGACTGAATTCAATTTGCTTCAGAACAAAAGGTACCAGTCAGATAATATTCATAAAGTCTTTTGAAATCGCATTCGCACACAGCCTGAATTATATTACGAACGTTTTGTTTTAAAAAGGACGCTCTTTATATCTATTGTGAAGGATACTTAATTGAGTCTCGTCTGAGGACGTACTCGCTGAAGGCTGGAGGCCAGAAGATTGGGGTGATGCCTATCTGAGTTAAGTAATCAATTACCATTTAAAGTGCGTCTTCCTTTGTGCCTAGACCGTTCTCTCGGGATCTAAATGTCGACGGTATTATGGAAATGAGATGACGGTACGAATGGTTACGATTTAATGAATATGTCAAATTATGACAGCAGTCACCGACCTTTAGCTAATACAGTGAAACTTGGTTAAGTTGGACCTGGATAAGTGAGAGACCTCCATACCTGGAACTCATGCTGAGGTCCCGACATTTATGCCTGGATGTCTGAGCCACTGGGTAAGTAGGATACCTCTTTTAGTGCAACCTTTTTGTAGGTCCCTTGAATGTCCCAGTTATCCAAGTTTCCAAGTCGTTGTTTCATTCCATGTCTATTAAGTGCCAAAGTTTTTTTTTCGGATGGGAAATATAAAATGACCTCTCCCACTCTGGGCGAAGCGGGAGAGAGTGTCAGACCTTTTGCTGACTAAAACGCATCCATGTACCTTCCTCGCCTTTTATGTTCCGGGGCCACGGTATCTCATTCGAACAGACCCGCAGCCCCGGCAGGCTTTGGCCCTTGCGGGCCCCTTCCTTTATGCTGACATCTCTTTGGCGTCGCTTAGACATCTCTGTTAGTAGGTACCCGAAACCACCTCAGGGAGCTAGTCAATCCACCGTAGATGCGGGCCTCCACCGTAGATGCGGGCCTGTGGACGGTTAGCTATGGGCTAGCTAGCCGTCCGTCCGTCTATTGATGACAGGCCGTGTCGACGGCGCGTTCCTGTTCGAAAGAGATACCGCGGCCCCGGAACATAAAGGGCGAGGAAGGAACATGGATGGGTTTTAGTCAGTAAAAGTCTGACACTCCCTCCCGCTCCGCCCAGAGTGGGAGAAGTGATTTGATGATGATATGATTTCCCATCCTAAAAAAAGAAATATAATATTCAAAATCTGCCCTCCTTGGTCCTGTATATATCAAGGTGCATGAAATGAGCCGACACACGATATAGCTGCTGTAACTGATCACAGTCAAACTTCAGACAGGTCTAAAGTTGTCAAAAAGGTTTATGAAATAAGCCCCAAAACGATCTTCTTCTTTATCGTGTGGTTAGTGCCTAACTTGTTGTCAGAGTTTTTATGCCGCTCAAGGTTCTCCTGTCTTGGCTTTACATGCCGTCGAAAAATAACTCTCAGGCATGCTGTGGTTTTCTCACGATGTCTTTCTTCACCGAAGCAAGCGATCTTTCCTTCCTTATCGTGTTGTTGCGTAACCTGGTGTAAGAGTTTTTATGCTGCCGATGGGCCTCTGACTTGGCTTAACATGCCAAATGTCTCTCAGGCATGTTGGTTCCTCACGATGTTTCAGCAAGCGATGATTATACAATACGCACATGAATCCGAACACAACTATTTTCAATAAAAAATGGGGCAAATTTTGCTAAACACGCCTTTCAATAAAAATAATCATGAAAATCGGACTTCTCTGGAAAAAGTATTGCGTCATCATCATCATCATCCATAGTCCGACTTCACCGACTGCTGGGTACAGGCCTCTCTTTGTTTGTGCCAAGCTCCACGCTCTTGTGCCAGTCTCATCCAGGATATTCCCGCAATGGCAACAATATCGTCTGCTTATCTCACCGCTGGACGACCAAAACTTCAGTTTGGATTTCTAGAATGCCACTTGGTCACAGCTTTACTCCACCTGACATCACCGCGTCTTGCTAGGTGTCCTGCCTTACTCCATTTGAATTCTCATCATTCATCATTATTTCAGCCGGACGACGTCCACTGCTGGACATAGGCCTATCAAGTGTCGCCACATTGACCGGTCTCGTGCGACTTCATCATTCGGTCATTTGAGTATTGCTCAGGCATAATATAGGTACCTACATAAAGAAAAACAGGCGCTGAATTGAGAACTTCTTCCAAAAAATCACAATCTTGAGACATCTGACACGGGAGAGTCATTCCCAGAGTGGGAGAAGTCATTTGATGATTTCACATCCCAAAAAGAAAAAAATAAAAAAAAGACATCTGACACGGGCGAATGCCAGTATCATTCTTTCACGGAAAATCATAACACCGTGATTCAGAAAATGGAGTCAAATGAACAACACCATTTATAGAGCACGAAGTTAAACTGCTAAAACATATGCATGGAAAGCGGTCGAACGGACACTCTACTGGCTTTGTAGATTTTTAAAGCAGGGTCATGTTGACTATTCTCTTCTTCTCTATCTTGTGATTTTTATTCATTAGTACCATTTTGGTTTCATAGATGTCATTGCATGTATCCTTAGATTATGATGATAAGTTCTCCTTAAAAACTTTAAAGTCACATATCTTTTGATGGAGAACACCCATTGCAACAAAAATCAAAACTTTCTCTAACTTATGCACAATAATAATTGGTGCATTAAATCAAACCACATTGGTTTTATAATTTACACGTAAAAGGGCTACGTAGAGACACACAGACACAGACGAAAATTTAAGAAATTGTAGATAATCTTGCGACTCCCTGTTCGAAAGGCGGTAGCCATCACCGACGGGCTATTTTGTTCTCGTGACAATTTGTCTAAAATAGTTATTCTATTACAATGCATGTTATGACAGTTGTCAGTTGTCAAACAGTTGAAAACTATAGACAAAATGCAATATTGCTCACCCCCGTAAGTAATTAGCGTGATAATATATAGCCTATGTCCTTCCCCAGGTTGAAATACATCTCCTTGCCAAATTTCATTACGATCCGATCAGCCGTTTTGTCGTGAAAAGGTAGCAGACAGACAGACAAACAGAGTTACTTTCGCATTTATATAATGGTATGGATTTCACATATTTATGTACACACTCACCACCATCATGGTCAGAACATAAAACTGCTTTACATCCGTAACCTCACTAGTCCAGGACCAGTTGAAAACCAGCGTCGAGCACTAGTTGTCCATTTTGCTGAACATGTATTTATTTGGCGCAGCCGTGAGGCACAGTGTTTTTTTTTTAATTTATTTATTTATTTATTTACACTTCAAGCACAAAAGTACAGAGGCGGACTTAATACTACTTACTTGGTTTTTGTTTTAGTTTTTTATTATTGTTTTTGGTTTTCATTTTTTTATTTATTTTGTTTGCTTTTTTTGTACTGTGTGCACTTGTGGCGTTTGCCAAATAAATGTATTTTCTATCTTTCTTCTATTTCAAGAAAGGATCCTCAGTGATGAGGAGCACGACTTGAGGAGGAGGAGGTTTCAGACGTGGGGTTGCCACCCATACATAGTAGGTTTAAGTTAGGTTAGGAAACATATTCGACTTGAAAAACTGCCCGCTGTGCCTTCCAAATTCGATGATCGTCGATGATTCGTCGGTGGTACAATTTTATTAACTTTTTAACTTTATTGTCAAGAAAAGCACAATTTTCTTTTACTTCTAAAAAGTAGAAGGGCCCTCCTTGGTACAGGACCAAGGAGGGCAGATTTTGAATATTATATTTCTTTTTTTAGGATGGTCTCTGCCAAATAATGACTAGCTTATGTTTTCAGGCTGTTGTCGAGTGTACTTGACACATCGGTACGGCGGCACCGCGGCAGCGCTAACCGCAGGATCTGGATCTGGCTTTGTGTGTTTAAGTTCAAACGGTTCTGTTTGACAACGCGTAATTGTTGCATTGGCCGCGCTTTGATTTGCGGTCACGATTGGCACGCCCGGCGCCCAGCGCCCGCCGTGTGGCGTGTCCGGTACGCGTCCGGCATGCGCTGCGGTCGCCCGCTCCGAACACTCGTGCTATGAGCTCTTAGTGTGCGTATTGTAATTACCTACTTATCGGTTGTTACTGGTTGGGTGGTTACAACTGTTTCTTTTTTCTTCTATCTTTAAAAGTTATAAAAAAAACCTTATAACTATACCTACTATCTTACTAACTTTAATATACAAAATTAATTTAAAACCATTAACAAAAATTAAAATAAATATACCAACAACAAACTATAAAAGGGCATCAAAAACTCCGCCTCAACGCTGTCAGCTGCCCCTTCTACTTTTTAGAAGTAAAAGAAAATTGTGCTTTTCTTGACAATAAAGTTAAAAAGTTAATAAAATTGTACCACCGACGAATCATCGACGATCATCGAATTTGGAAGGCACAGCGGGCAGTTTTTCAAGTCGAATATGTTTCCTAACCTAACTTAAACCTACTATGTATGGGTGGCAACCCCACGTCTGAAACCTCCTCCTCCTCAAGTCGTGCTCCTCATCACTGAGGATCCTTTCTTGAAATAGAAGAAAGATAGAAAATACATTTATTTGGCAAACGCCACAAGTGCACACAGTACAAAAAAAGCAAACAAAATAAATAAAAAAATGAAAACCAAAAACAATAATAAAAAACTAAAACAAAAACCAAGTAAGTAGTATTAAGTCCGCCTCTGTACTTTTGTGCTTGAAGTGTAAATAAATAAATAAATAAATTAAAAAAAAAAACACTGTGCCTCACGGCTGCGCCAAATAAATACATGTTCAGCAAAATGGACAACTAGTGCTCGACGCTGGTTTTCAACTGGTCCTGGACTAGTGAGGTTACGGATGTAAAGCAGTTTTATGTTCTGACCATGATGGTGGTGAGTGTGTACATAAATATGTGAAATCCATACCATTATATAAATGCGAAAGTAACTCTGTTTGTCTGTCTGTCTGCTACCTTTTCACGACAAAACGGCTGATCGGATCGTAATGAAATTTGGCAAGGAGATGTATTTCAACCTGGGGAAGGACATAGGCTATATATTATCACGCTAATTACTTACGGGGGTGAGCAATATTGCATTTTGTCTATAGTTTTCAACTGTTTGACAACTGACAACTGTCATAACATGCATTGTAATA
This sequence comes from Xestia c-nigrum, assembly GCA_916618015.1. NCBI lineage: Eukaryota > Metazoa > Arthropoda > Insecta > Lepidoptera > Noctuidae > Xestia > Xestia c-nigrum. Next base: position 442,304 of record OU745245.1, on the reverse strand, counting down.
GAATAACTATTTTAGACAAATTGTCACGAGAACAAAATAGCCCGTCGGTGATGGCTGCCGCCTTTCGAACAGGGAGTCGCAAGATCAAGCCTCAGTACAGACATAAAATACTTTTTGATTTTGTGTAATGCTGTAAGATTTCCGATAATAACTTTGGTTCGCACGTTCAAAAACCCCCCGGTTTTCACTTTTTGTAACAAAGTATTTTGTTTTTTTTAAAGCTTACATATTTCCAAATCATTGTTTTATACATATTTTTAACACTTAAACGACATTTTGGGAAACATTTATTTCAAATAAGAAATCTGTAAACATGGCGCTTAAACTGTTAAAGGATCACACACAGAACCCTTTATCTACAATTTCTTAAATTTTCGTCTGTGTCTGTGTGTCTCTACGTAGCCCTTTTACGTGTAAATTATAAAACCAATGTGGTTTGATTTAATGCACCAATTATTATTGTGCATAAGTTAGAGAAAGTTTTGATTTTTGTTGTTATGGGTGTTCTCCATCAAAAGATATGTGACTTTAAAGTTTTTAAGGAGAACTTATCATCATAATCTAAGGATACATGCAATGACATCTATGAAACCAAAATGGTACTAATGAATAAAAATCACAAGATAGAGAAGAAGAGAATAGTCAACATGACCCTGCTTTAAAAATCTACAAAGCCAGTAGAGTGTCCGTTCGACCGCTTTCCATGCATATGTTTTAGCAGTTTAACTTCGTGCTCTATAAATGGTGTTGTTCATTTGACTCCATTTTCTGAATCACGGTGTTATGATTTTCCGTGAAAGAATGATACTGGCATTCGCCCGTGTCAGATGTCTTTTTTTTATTTTTTTCTTTTTGGGATGTGAAATCATCAAATGACTTCTCCCACTCTGGGAATGACTCTCCCGTGTCAGATGTCTCAAGATTGTGATTTTTTGGAAGAAGTTCTCAATTCAGCGCCTGTTTTTCTTTATGTAGGTACCTATATTATGCCTGAGCAATACTCAAATGACCGAATGATGAAGTCGCACGAGACCGGTCAATGTGGCGACACTTGATAGGCCTATGTCCAGCAGTGGACGTCGTCCGGCTGAAATAATGATGAATGATGAGAATTCAAATGGAGTAAGGCAGGACACCTAGCAAGACGCGGTGATGTCAGGTGGAGTAAAGCTGTGACCAAGTGGCATTCTAGAAATCCAAACTGAAGTTTTGGTCGTCCAGCGGTAAGATAAGCAGACGATATTGTTGCCATTGCGGGAATATCCTGGATGAGACTGGCACAAGAGCGTGGAGCTTGGCACAAACAAAGAGAGGCCTGTACCCAGCAGTCGGTGAAGTCGGACTATGGATGATGATGATGATGACGCAATACTTTTTCCAGAGAAGTCCGATTTTCATGATTATTTTTATTGAAAGGCGTGTTTAGCAAAATTTGCCCCATTTTTTATTGAAAATAGTTGTGTTCGGATTCATGTGCGTATTGTATAATCATCGCTTGCTGAAACATCGTGAGGAACCAACATGCCTGAGAGACATTTGGCATGTTAAGCCAAGTCAGAGGCCCATCGGCAGCATAAAAACTCTTACACCAGGTTACGCAACAACACGATAAGGAAGGAAAGATCGCTTGCTTCGGTGAAGAAAGACATCGTGAGAAAACCACAGCATGCCTGAGAGTTATTTTTCGACGGCATGTAAAGCCAAGACAGGAGAACCTTGGGCGGCATAAAAACTCTGACAACAAGTTAGGCACTAACCACACGATAAAGAAGAAGATCGTTTTGGGGCTTATTTCATAAACCTTTTTGACAACTTTAGACCTGTCTGAAGTTTGACTGTGATCAGTTACAGCAGCTATATCGTGTGTCGGCTCATTTCATGCACCTTGATATAAACTTTAGACCTAGCTAGAGTATGAGTATTATCGGAGGTCTGACGGTGGAGACGAAATGCAGTCACAAGAGGTCCGCAACACTTCAAATCTGCTCTATCGTGTTTAAGCTCATTTCGTGCATCTTGGTAAGAACTTTAAACCTAGCTGGAGCATGACTGTCATTGATGGTCTAACAATGGAGACTGAAGGTAGTAGCAAGAGATCCTCAACAGCTATATCGTCACTTGGCTCACTTAATGCACCTTGATGAGAACTTTAGAAATAGCTAGAAAATGACTGTCATCGAAGGTCTCATGATGGAGGCTTGGATACGAAAATAAATTGCAATAGGTTTTCAAGAGTTTACAGCATTTACATCGTATTGTGTTGACCTGCCTGGAGTATGACTACCATTGAAGGTCTGACTTTGGAGAAGGAAGGCAGATGCGAGAGGTCCGCAACAGTTTGAAGCAGCGTTAACGTGTATCGGCTAATGTCATGCCACTTGATGAGAATGTTCGACCTAGCTGGAGTATGATATTGTCGAGTGTCCAAGGATAGAAACGTGAGGCTGTCGAGGGACTCTTCCCTCCTTATTTGGAAAAACATAAGTTGAATATTATGGCGTTTAATGTTAACCTATTCGAGAAAAAATAAATTGTTAATGACTTCAATCTGTACTCATATTATTATGCTGCAGAGTTTGTTTGTTAGGTTGGTTGAACGCGCTAATTTTAGGAACTACTGGTTCGTCTTACGCAGACGAAGTTGCGCGGGTCAGCTAGTATATCTATATATTTAAAAAGTAAATAAAACAATTAATAAAAATCGATTGAGAGTGAGTGAACAAAAGTGCAGAACAAAACAGAAATCTACATAAAAGAAAATCATTCTTTTCCCTGACGATGTTTCGCCATCTCCGTCTATCCTTGGCCAAGTGAAGTGCATCATGAAATTTCGTTTAGAGAGAAGAGCCATCCATACATTTTTGCCCACTGCCCATTGGTGACGTCTCATTGAGTATTATTTATTTATTTAGTTATTAATTAATTTACTTATTTATTTACTTATCCACAGCACTGAAAAGGTAACCAGGAAAATTTTAAGTCTTTCCCTGGTTGACTCGGAAGTGCCGTGCTTGACCGACGCTGAGGACGCCTGGAAAGTGACTTGCCCGGAAACGGATCGGCCCGAGAACCCGTTTTCCCAGAGACAGTGGGATGAGCCGCTCTGCAGGTTGGTACGGAATAAACTTTTAAATACGACTACCAATACTGCTGAGCGTGCCCGCCTGCTGGCTGTGGGTGAGTGGGAGTCAGGCCTCTGGCTTCAAGCACTACCGTCACCTAATATAGGCACTTTGTTAGGTGACGCGATCTTCCGGCTCGCTACTTTTTTGCGTTTGGGCACTCCTTGTGGGGCTCCACATCGCTGTCACTGTGGTGAAGTAGTCGACTGCCTCGGACACCATGGCCTTTTTTGCAGTAAGAGTGCAGGTCGGATAGCGCGGCACGCCAGCATTAATGATCTCATCTGGGCACTTTTCCTGTTGGCAGCGATGTGGACGAATTTTTCGATGCCCTATAACCATTTACTTATTTACTTTTATTAAGTGATATTAAGAACTAAATTGAAAAATCCTTTTTAGTAAAAGATAGTTCTTCTCACAGAACCACAAAGCAAACAAGGAATGTGCTTTGGAAGAAATATTTATACCCGGAAAAAATGGCATGTGCGTACACAAAGCAGCCAGTATTAGAAAATAAAGGGAAATCAGAATAACTTACTATTACTAACATATATAATCATTTTAATACTTTCTCTTTGAGACATGTCAGCCGACTGTGACTGCGCTATTAAAGTGTCAGTTGCAGCCGTTCAGCAGTTGTTTCTTTAGATTAAAATGGCTTGTTTATAAATTAATCTAGATTGTAGAGTTCACTCTCTATCAATAAACAGTGAGTCTATATCTTCTCCATTCATAATGCCCGTGTTCTCGAGATCATGAATACATAACGTGAGCGTCATACGACAGTACGAGTAGTACGATGCGTCAGTGAATGCGAGTGTGTTCCGCATTTATTCACTAACCGCTAGTTGAGACTAATGGTAGACATAGAAAAGAATTTGACTTCCACTGTAAACATATAAAATGATTTTTTTTATTAACAGAACAAAAATCATCAATGGCCTGTATCAGTGAACAATTGTGACTTTAGAGATCAAACCATAAATTGACAAAGATGAATCCGATGTTGAATCGACTTATCACCCGCACAATTCAAATCCCGAACTTCGACACAATCCTAAGTCCACGACAAAGAGCCAACTTCATAATACAGCCGGGAATATTATGAACGTCTCAACTAAATTCAGATTCCGGAGAAAGCCGATCCAATTCCCGCGCAGCGGAGCATGAAGTAACTAATCTAATGAGTTAATCGTGTGCGAGGGCGCCGCGACCGCCGCGCGCGCCTGCCGCCCTGGTACCCGCTCGCCAGTCGGCTGAGTTATGGCCCGGTTTATCATTCGCAGCGCTGCACAAACCAGTTATTGAACAAGAGACTTTACTACTACCCACAGTTTGAATTTTGCTTAGCCTTTTGATTGTTAGAAAAAAGTATGCTTGAATCCCTGTTTTCCTTCCATTTTCGCTCTAAACCCAACCGTCATAAGTAAGGCGGCGTCACGTGTTGTTTTAGTTTTATAGTGAAATTTATGATTTAGTTAAGTATAGGTATATAAGTACTATAATATTCTATCTAACATAGCTTCTCAATTTCATTTTCGGCTCTCGACTGTACGGTACCAGGGGCGCAGAAATCGTAGAGTATTCAATATCTACGTTATTGTGTCCCGAACAATGCGGCCACAGACAGAAAATAATAATTGAAAGCGGCTCCTTGGAGCATTGGATGGCACTCGAGCACTCGTGTCTCGTGGAGTCGTGTCGATACATTGTTCTGCTGCAGCTGAATTGAATAAATTTCTGTAAAGCACTCCACTCTGTGCACCGCTTACTACAATGCAATACAACACTCATGTTATTCGTTGTGTTGGGAATTGAAACTAGTAAAAGACTATAAATTGCTTCCGATTTAATTCGAACCAGTATTGGTGTCGTTTTAACTAAAATGCAGGCTTCTTTTGTTATTTTGATTTGTTATAACTCTATATTAGTTTTATTTCTTTATTTTATGACAGGTAGCTTCACAGCTTACTGTACATTAAAATGAAGAAAAAAATCGAACATTACGCCAATTACAAAGTACACAGAAATAACTTTTGAGTAGCCGAGAGTGACTCAAACTGAGCTATTATTTAGCGACGAGAAAAATGGAAGTAACCTCAACGGATGCACTGCGGTGACCACTCCCGAGCGAAGCCGCCAGCCCGCCACACTGGGTAGCACTGGGCCACGTCCGGCCACGCTGAGCCACGTTACAGGCGCTTTATCACCCGCACGTGAAAAATGAAACGTGCACCAAACAAGAGCTCAGAGACCGCCTGCCTTGCTGTGACCACACCTTCTCTAGGACCTTGCTAACCTGTCTTTTTTGAACAGTGATATTTATTTTCGCGGCTCAGACACAATCTGTACTGTAATCCTATACAATTTGGATTTAAATGGCGTGTCACGGATTCGGTCAAAGATTTAAATAGTTGATGAAGATTGCTTTCATCGGAAAGCACATTCTAGTGTGAGCTCATTATTATGGCTTGCCCTAGCTTGGCTTCATGCGTTGTGTTGGTGTCAAACTATCTAAAAACATATATCTGCATATTGCCGCGTTAAGGCGAATTTTACAATTTAAACGTTTGGGTTTGTCGTTTGTCCATCTATTTTCAAACTCTCTCACGACACGAGATTTCAATTTCCATTATTCATCATTTCATATTTTCTGGGCACAAAGCGTTAGATCATTTTCTACGTCTACCGCACTTACTTCTATCGCTCACTGTACCAGCCCGTACGTACCTACGTCGGTAACTATACTTGGCTTTGACTCAAATACGACTGCACGAAGTATGATGGTCGGAGCTAAATTCCGAGCACAGTTTTTGAAAGCGAAATGGACTGGAAAAATCAGAATCCAAACCTAAATGGTACCTGAGGCATTCAAATCTCCTATATAAAGGTATATAAGTGAAATGGTTTGCTGAATTTTCCTAGATTACCTAGGAAAATTCAGCAAATCATTTCACCTTTATTTTAATAATCTGTGTAAAAGGTGACCTAGGTACGATCATTATGGATTGTTGCTACAAACACATGCGGCAGTGTGATCACAGCAGCTGCTTGTCCTGCAGGTACTTACATACGTCTGCTACAGGAGATTGTCTATTATGCGCCCTGGTTCATCCCCGGTCCATAATAGGCATGTCCCGTACATACAATGCTATTATGTAGTGCCTGTAATGAACAATTTCCTCTCAATTTGAATGTTTGGTTGATCTCCACACACAAGATTAGTGAGACCACTCTTCTGTAATCGTAATCCTTTGCCATAACGGAAGATGGATAGATGTCCATATAGTGGCCATATTATGTAACAATGCTGCACGCTCAATGTCCCTCACGTTATTATTTTTTCTGTCGATATCGCGACAGTTTATTTACACTAACACTTCAACATGAAGATTATAGTAATAAATTTAACTATAAATAAATAATAAAATTAATTCAGTCCCCAAATTAAAAAGAAACCCAAATCCTAAATGCTCAAAATAGAGCATAACTATATGAATGTTATTAGGCAGTAATTTTTACGGCAGTGTTGCTATATCAGTAGAGTGTAAAGTACGCTATCGGGTAAACAGCTCGTGCTCTCACGTACGAGCCATTAGCCACTCTGAACTAATTACGAGTGGCCGCTGCGCTGTCGCACCCCGCTCATGTTACGGAGCATGAGACTCTTTCTTGTTTCTGTAAATAGCACTGAAACAATACTGGCTCGCTGAGGTCTGCCGTAGGTACTGAGTGCTGTCGTCGCTTTGCTCTTTACCTAATTTTATTTTCCGCCTACAAAAAACACTAACAAAACTATTTGACTACGAGTATTATATTTCGCCTTCGTTGAGCAGCTCCATATCGAATAACATAGAGTATAGAAAGAGAATAACAAAACTTAACTTTAAAAAATTTGCATCCAATCGCCTTATCTCGGTGCCTAGCGCCTCTCCGACATAATGAAACAGTTTAATTATCCTCCTTCAGCGGCCGCTCCCCCCTCCCCCCACGGGGAGGCTGCGCGGTGGCCGGTGGGGGATGGTGGGGGGCGAGGCGGGGGCGCGCTGACCCGGAAACGATGCGGCTCCCGGCCGGATATTAATTTCTCCACTCGAACGCACTTCGCGCAGGTGACGAACACCGGAACGCTTTTCAGCTAATTTTCATTTATACGCGCTTTGTTCCAGCGTGTAATGCGTCTCGGTTGTCACCGACACCGCGCGCTACACTCCACATACCACTATTTAATACACGACCAAAGTTTCGGGTTCAATTAAAGTACCAGAACAGAAAGCGGTCATGAATCGGTTTCATTAATTCCGTTTGCAGATAAATTGTACGTGAGACTGTTACATGAACCATGCAGCGAACATTACGCACAGCGCTCACTCGCCGATTATACTAATGCAAGGCACACATTGTGCAATTATAACTGATGATTGTTAGGGTATGTACATACGGTACGTCATTAGCGCGCTTCGAGCGGGGCGAGCAGCCGGAGCGAGCGGTCCGAGCGCTCGCAATTTAAATTAAACTAGACGACGCTCGTGTCATGCATCACTTACGTAATTGTCAGTTTACGTTGTTTCATACTCTTGTTTTGCATGGCTTTTATTAAAAAAACGTTTTGGTAACGTCTTTTCCCAATAATATTGAGCCTCGCGATTTGTAAGAACGAGGTTGATTACTCACTAGTGCATCGGCGCATCGGCAAATAAGTCCGATCGGTATCTGCCATCTCTGAATCACGTGTGGGTCGGCTAGGCACAGTTTGAGTATCGTCGAGTGGCTGCTGTTCCACGGCTCGCCGACCAACCTGGCCTGTGTACAGTCACGTAGCATCCCATACAGTAATTACTCCTCGTCCCATTAATTACTTTCACTATCTCAAATTATTTTAGTTTTCAAGTTTAATTTACTAACTTGAAAGTTGTTTATTTAAGTTAGTAGATTTTAAGCCTTGATCTAATAATAATAATCTGTTGACACAGCGATCTGGTAGCCGGAGGCTGCGAGCTTAGCGTTAATCTCTAATTTAATAGGCGCGCCCGTTAAATAATTAATCAGTGGGTGCTCCTCTGTAACTCAATTTGCAGGTGCAAATGTGATATTGTGTAATTTAAAATATCTTACGGACTAAGCAATAGGTTTATAATATCAATCTTACCAAGGGGCGTCCTGTAATTTGTTTCTGCCTCTCCCATGAGAAAAAAGAAACTCACAAACATACATACATACATACATGAACCCTGAAAACATAACACTCTTTTGAGTTTATGTATGCTTGTATGTAAATTATCGCGTCTCCATTACTGTCCACAGATATACTTATAGAATAAAGGATTAATTGAACGTTGAATATTAATGAAGATAAAGTTTTTCTGCAGAATGGAATTCATATTAGATTTCAAAGCTTTCACAAAATTTAAATGTATTAACTAGATAGATAGTCCTGTACACATTTTGCACCTAAATTATTTAAGTATCTTGAGTAGAGTTCCGTGTTGCGTATTTTCGGAATTCTTATTCGTTTATCCTGTTTGGGGCGTGTTTGTTCAGGTAAGTCGTGTTACACCCACATAACGTGGGTATTAGGGAAAATAATAAATAATTGTAGAGTTTTTTTTGTTACTTCCTTAACATAAATATGTCCTGCTTCCAAATAGAGCAAACGATCCTCACTCGCCGAAACAATCAGAGCGAGGCCGCAATGCCTCCATCAAGATAAACCAGCACGTAATAAATAAAGCGAGTCAACGTCTATATGTACGAGATATACGAGGTGGCGGCTGCGGTCAGCAATCCTGCGGCAAATACAACTTAGATGGTTTGTGAGTCCAGAGCACCCCGCACACCCCGCTCCCGCCCCCGCCCCGTCTGGGAAGCGAAGCGAGCGCTAACTTATCTGTGTGCGCTCGCGTTTACTGCCTCAGGATTTTCATTGCTCTATTGAATACTAAACGCAAGGAAACTATTAGATGCATCGAAGGCTTTTTATTAAATTTAATGTATTATGGTCAAATAATACATCAATGGACCCTTATAGAATGATTTTAGTTTGTAAATTATGAAGCAATTCTATGAGGGTGGGTGGTTTTAGTACTTGAAACAAAACCACCAATGATTTAAGTAAGCCACCGACTCCTTGGAGCTTGCGCGCGGACTATAAGCTCCGTTTTCTATGCTACGCGTCGTAGTCGATGTTAAGTCTGGAACCTAAGCAACGCCTCGTAGTCGTCGATACGTTTGGAAGATAATGCTACGCCTTGTTGTCGTCGATACGTTTGGAAGATAATGCTACGCCTTGTTGTCGACGCTACGTCTCGAAGTAAATACCACGCCTCGTAGTTGACGCTACATCTCGTAGTCGATGCTACGCTCCTTTGTTGATGCTACGCCTAGTATCTCTCATTTATAATTTTAAAATATTTTTATAATGCTCAGACAGGTCCATTTTCCTGGTAATGATTACTATTCATCCATTGGTAATAATATTGGGTGACACATTTTAGGTTTCCATAACGAAGGGTCTAACGAAATGGGGTCATGCTCTGATCATTAGGGCGTGCCCGTCCTTCATGTGATGTAAATAATTTAAATGGAAACTTTGGCGCTCTTATTGAACAGCTCATCTTTCTGACGTCAACGCTTTCCTTTATTCATTTTCATCATTATTCTGCCCGTATTTTTCAGTGTTTTATCTCAATTATTTCCGTTTTTAAAAAGAACACCTGTTCTGTTATTTGACATAATCAAATCAAAATCAAATCAAATATTATTTATTGCGAAAAACAAGGTCCATATGAGTTAGTGGGGTTAAGTCTCGTGTCCCAGGCGGGATTCCGGTTGGTAGCAGGATTTGCGATAAATACCCGTATTCATATGTTTTATAATATGTTCTGATCGTGAAAGTTTAATAAAGACAATCGTATAGCAGGAATGTCATAACGAATGATTAAAAACCGTTACATATCTGGGATAGGCAATATGCTAGAGGGACCAGCACCGCCTGCTGGGTTAATAGCAAGCAGTTCTCTAGAAGTGTGAGAGAGCTGCAGGTAAACGGCGCGAGACTGCTAGAGAGTCAATTTATAGATCTCAGCCTCTTAAAAAACACCATTTAACTCGTATAAAGAGGTTCATACCAGCAGCAAATGTAGCGAGACTTCGTATAGCCGAAAGCAATTAGACGAAAAGGTGGAATAAAGTCTGTAGTGGTCTGATTTTCATGAGACTTTTTAATTGAGGTATAAAGGTGTGGAGAAGATACTCGAAAATTACGCCACTCCCGAGTTTTTTCGTGACTTATTTTTGACTAATAGCACTTGGCTACTAATCATTAGTTACAACAATCGACGCACGCAGTCACATCTCAGCCATGATTCGCTTCAGAGAGGTCAGAGTATGATACAAACCAAATATCTTTCATCTAAATGTACTATAATCTCGTTAATATTTGACTTGTTATACAAAGCCAGTACCTTTCCCAAGTAAATAGTAAGTCCTAACTAAAGAGGATGAAGGTACGGTAGCCACGCTACTAGAGCTCGTACTATTTGTCTTGCGAGGAAAAACTCAACCCTTTTGCACATGACTACCGCTGGAATAAATTACTTCGGATTAGTATTGCTCCACTGTTTCTTACTAAATCTTTCTTGTAAAATCAACACTTTATTTAATAGACTAGAACCGGTTTTTTAATAAGTTGATAATAATTAATTACATTAGATAACAATTGTTACAGAATAGTAGAATGATACTTATTTATAATTCCTACAATCTGTACATGTTTCTCTTTAAATGAAAATATATTAATTGGAATAAATTAAATAGACAGCTTACCGAAATCCAGCTCTAAATATTGAAGCCCAAAAGACTGCGCTTTACAGCTAGTACTTATGTACTTGTAATAAGCTAGAAATGTTGCTGTGGCCGCGGCCGGCGCCGCCCGGTGAGCTCGCAAGTGCTACTGGACTCCTTTTCATTACGTTGGTAATAGATTGTTGGTGCGGTTGGCTGCGCGGTAATCAGTACATCGTATACATTACATGCTCGCTAATTAAGTCTCTCTACTTTAGGATCGTACGATGCTCATTTGTTACTGCGGTTGCACTCTTCCTTTAGCGTATATTGCCGGTTTCCAATATCCGGTAAACTTAGTCTATTATGTTGAAACTGGATTTGTTTCCTGCACAGGGTAGCTCCGTGAAAACAGTTTAAACTTTAACTGTTTGCTGTTAGAAGTTATAACATCTTGCGCTGTCTTTTCAAGACTTGCGTAATATGTAAAGTACCATCGCGGTCAGGGGCAACGACCAGCCAAAATTTATTCAAACCAAAACTGCATTTTAAACATTATTGTCGAAAAAAAATAAGTTAAGTAATATGTAGCATTCATTTGAAAATGTCCTAAAAATGTCCTTAATTAATAAAAACCTAAAGTATTATTTTTTAGGTGCACGACGTTGCAACTCGCTAAGGACTTAACTACTTAACCGGACAGTTCAATACACTTAGGGCGATTGTGCACTACAAGGAATTTTACTGTCCGGCAGTCCGATTTTTTACGGTCCGAAGTGGCATGAAAAAAACGGATGATTGGCTTGTGCACTTGTCCGTCTTTACTCGGATGATACGCCTCAGTTTAGGGTAGCTCTGTCTGTGAAATTACTCTGAACGATGAGTTTCTTGAAACGTCGGCAGTTCCGTTCCGGAATGGGGAAAAGTAAAATGTCGGACGGTAAAATTACGTATAGTGCACAAACTAGTATATATATTATATGGCGTGCCATATCGGACCGTAAAAAATCGGACTGCCGGACAGTAAAATTCCTTGTAGTGCACAATCGCCCTTATGTGTGCACCGCCAAATTTATATGTGTGCTAAGTGCTACCTATCTAAGGTGTGCTGTTGCGCTATCCACACATTCACCTGTACACACACCACACTGTAGCCTTTACGTCAATGTTTAACAAACCTTTCAAATAGATTAGCTTCTGCCCGCGACTTTGTACGCGTGAAGTTTTGATATCGCAACGCATCACCTGCTCAACGGAAGCTTATTTCCCGCTTGCAACATTTCTTATTGCTGCTCCGCTTCTATTGGTCATAGCGTGATGTTTTATAGCCTCTAGCCTTCCTCGATAAACGGACTATCCAACGCAAAAAGATTGTTTTAATTCGAGCCGGTAGTTCCTGAGATTAGCGCGTTCAACCAAACAAACAAACAAACTTTTCTGCTTTATAATATTCAAACAGATTTTCCTTTTTTCTGCAACAAATTTAATATTCACACATTACCAACCGATCGTTAGAATCGCACCAGTCAGTAACAGGCGGCTGTATTTTCATGAATTTCTCTTATTTACTGTTCCATTGGCTAATAAAATAACATCGTTCCTCCCTTTTAATATCTTGAATTTATTGCTCTCAATTAGCGCTCGTCAATGGCGCGATCGTAGCGTTTTATTGGACCAACTTTTATTTGGCCAAGTGTAAGCGCTTTGTCGCGTTACAAACAAAGACTTAAAAGCTTGATTTAATTATGAGCCGAAGCTTCTCAGGCGGGTGTCGCTACTCGCTGCCTCCCGGCCCAGGGCGCTGCCTACTAACAATATACGATTCACTACATTATTCAAATAAAATAAAAATAACATAATATTAAAAGTAATTGATCACTAAAGGGTGCTAACTTAGGCTGGTCTGTGGATGCATCCTCGTTGCACACTGAATTTCCTCCGTGCCTCGGAAAGGTTAGTCCCGACTGTCGTTTGTAAATTTTTGACAATCGTCACAGGTAGTCTGTGTCCCAAAAAGTATGACAACCAGTCTTACCAAGGCATATTGTATTATTTATTTATTTATTTATTTATTTAACACTTCAAGCACAAAGTACAGAGGCGGACTTAATGCCAATGGCATTCTCTACCAGTCAACTTTTAGGTGATGCAGAGACAAGCAGTGGTAGGTGTCATTCCTGAAACTTCACGAATAATTTTATTAAAACTACGATAAACTACAAGGATATATAAAATACTATACCTATAATTATATAAAATACTATGTATTACTTAGTACTAACTGGGTTGTGGAGGTCAGACAGGCAGTCTCTCCATCTAAAATACTGGTATTTAGCTGCATCTGGTTAAACTGAAAGCCCACCCCCACATAGTTGGGAAAGAGCGAGGCAGATGATGTGATCACTAAAATACAAAACAAATAGGTATTGAAAAAAAAAATTTCATACTTTATAATGTAACAAATTGATTTTTAGCGGTCATAAAAATGTATTCGCTTACATGGCTCAGCTTTTTCATAAATATAAAACAATAAAATGTAAATTTAATTCGTCGAAAGCGATCCGGATCACCGACCGGCTCGGATACACCTCCGACAACGATGTCACTGAAAATATATCCGAACGACAAAAGTATTAAATTAAATTGTTATTTTCAATTTGACCCCTCCGTGCTACGAAAAGTACACTAAACAGTCTGTATCGGCTGACATTGATACATTTTTGACAGTCCTTACTGATAAAGCGTCTAAATCTAACATTCAGTCTTCCCAAGGAATATTGTCTGCGGTTACCTATCGTTCGTATCTTACCGTTTCGTTTTCTAGGGTTTCGTACAAAAAGGATAAAAACGGGGCAATAATACTATGACCTCACTGTCCGTCTGTCCGTCTGTCTGTGAGCGGGCTGTATCTCATGTACCGTGATAACTGGACAGTTGATTTTTTGTAGACCAACAATGGAAGATGATAATTATCGAGATGATTTAATGGCCCCCGACTGTTGCAGTCAATATGTTCCGTATTAGTATTTATTACTGAACTTGTTTCTTTCTTTTCAGATTTAATTTACAGATACTCGTATTATTAGTATTTTTACGCGGTCGGTTTTTTTAATTTTTATATTTGAACACTTTTTAGTTACGATTAAATATAATAGGATTTATTACTTTAAAGTTCAAAACCTTACCTAGTCATACGCACGTTTCTTGTATATTTAAATAAATAACACTTTTGTTTTTTTTTTTTAATAAAATATGATACCATTTTAAAATCCTTTTTGATACCTATATTGGAGTATCCAAAAAAACTAGATTTGTTAATTTTTCAGTGGCTTATTTATGTTACCCCGAGTTACACAATGATTCCGACGATACCTCGTACTCCTAAATCAGTTCAGGCGTTTAGAGGTTATAGTGGAATAAAGAAACTCACACATACATACATACATGAACCCTGCAAACATAACACTCGGGTTTTTTGGGCAGTCATGTAATAAAAATCGCAGTAGGTAAGTATTGTTAGTTAACAATTAAAGATCGTAGTAGGTAAAGTTCTGTCTTTTCTTTTGTTGAATAAATAGATATTAATTAAAGCATAATTTTCTCATAAAATACTACACGGTTGAAAGTCTTCTTCTTGACGATTATTCCGCTCGGTTGGCTCTGAAAGTGTGTCTCTATTAGAATTCCTAGTAGCTACGAGCACACGTACAACCAGCGACAGAAGTGCCACTCCTTACATGTTGTTCGAATGCTGTTTGTTGTAGGTAATTATAGTGTCACAGAGTGACTTCACTCGAACACTATGCATATGAAAGGCAATTGCTGAGTATGTGAAACATCATTTTTATTTATCAAAATTGATTGCGAATACAAATTGTACTGTCCGTGCTATTTACCGTCGAGGAGTTGCCTCGTGAGGAGATGATCCTGGCTGCAGGATTACATGTCTGGGAAGGGCATTACAACACAAGTGTGGGTTTAAGAGACGAGCCGAAGGCGAGTTTCTTAATAGCATCACACGAGTGTTGTAATGCCTAATTATGTATAGTTGCATACACTACTTTATCTACCCAAATATCATAAGGGCTCTATGATGGGTTCAGGAACCATAGGGAAATGACCTGCATTGTTACTTGGCCCTTGATTTTTGTGCCAACAGGTTATTAGTTGCATTCGTCGCTGCATTTACGATATCTGGCGGAGTATTCATGTCAATTTCTGAGTCACTATCACTCATTTTCGACAGAAATAAAGAACTTATCAGAAAATTTGTCTACTTGTAACTGGAAATAAAAAGCTAACGAACAAATGCCAGCTCGAAATGGCGGCGTTTCGGATATCTGTATTTTTTTTTAAATCATAGGCAAACGAACAAAGTCACTATTCTTGTGTCACTCGAGATCAAAATGTCGTGCGATTTATAATTAAAATCATACTGAATTGGGGTTTCGTATCGATATCTGATTTAATGTAGATAGGTACTAGAATAGCACACTCACTTGAATTTGACACCTGTTCCAAATTTAAACTCATAACCTACTGTTTTCAGTAGGTTATGAGTTCATTACAGTTCCGTTTATTTCTGCTGGTTGGTAATGCTGGTCATTGCCTATGGTTTTTGAACGCATTAGAGAGGGTTTATGATATTTGGGTAGATAAAAATGTATTGTCACCAGAACCAAAGTTGTGTGCAACATTTCAGCTCAATTGGTTTTGGAGAACGGGTTTGAAATTCTTTTGTAAGATTTAATCTTAAAAAAACACAAGTTAAAATGAAAGCTTATAGCATGTATAATGAATAGCGTTTCTTCTGAGTTAGCTCTCTGACGGAGAGTAATTAAGGTGAGGTTGATCCGAACAGAGCACGGCGGTGAATTAAAACCGCTTGTGATGTAATTGAATGAAAACTATTTACTTTAAGTTGAGCGTCACGTCTCGCGTCTGAGGCGGGCTCCGAGCGAGCTTATTTATGTTCCGTGCAATTAACTGAAGCCGCTAGCGACGTGAGCACCGACTTGATGAAGTTTTATTTGCAGCGCGCGGGGCGGTCGCCCAGCGATCAACGGTTGGTAGCGGCGGCGACTGCTGATTATAAGTCGTGGGTTCAAACCTATACAAGGTACTTGATTGTATGTCGATTTTTTTTACTACCGATGCTCTAAGCGGTAAAGGAAATCATATTTATATGCGAGTTCCATCAACACAGATAGACAATAACAGGCCCATTTAGACAAGAAGTAAGTCCATATGAAAGAACTCTGTATGTTGTCTGTGTAAACAAATAGTTGACGAAGTTCCCAACTTGGCCACGGGAAAACATGAAAACATAGTTATATGTGTTCATGTTTTCAGAATCTGGAAACTCATTTTTTAAGAAACTAGCTAAGCAACAGTTCCTAATAATTTTGCAAACGTTGTAGATTATAACAATCAGTTTGCAACTATTAACTCGTTGAACTGAACAAGCAACACAAGTTAGTACGAGACAAACTGCGCCCGAACTTATTAGTTGCGGACAACTCGACACACGACGCAACTAAGGCAACAAACGCAGATAAGCGGCTGATGATAGCACTGTGCTCGTGGGGGCACCCCTCCCCCCACCCCACCCCCTTCGCGACCATGAGCTGCACGCTCAAGCGACACACGTGTTTCGAGAAAACAAATATTAGAAGTTGCTAATTATAATATAATGTATGCCGTAGGTTACCACAAACGATCTCATTAAAGTGGCCGGAACATAGCAATGATACACAACCGCCAAAAGGGGAGAGATTAGGAAAAGATCTACACTCAGTATTGTGTAGTCAAAGGTTGAAAAAAGAAAGAAGTTACCACTCGTGACGTGACGTTACTCTCGGCATGATAACTGGACGCGTACGAGATTCGCTGATGCCCGGCGCCCGGCGCGGGCGCGGCGGTGTAGTCTATAAGGAAACGAGTGTCATCGCGAGAGATCGCAGTCGGGTGGTCGGCGTCAGGCAGCTGATCAAATCGCTACTCGACACTAAAAGCTGAGCGAGGAACTATCACTGGCTGTGTAATGTTGAAATTAACGTTTTGTCCGTAAGGTGGGGTAGTGATACATCTGTAGTTCACAACTACTTCTCATGATCCAACAAGACAATGAGTAAACATTGTACTTGCTTGGATATCATATTTGTTTAGGTAGGATTTGGAGATAGGTTACGGCCAAAACCAATACACCATAAAATGTAGATTCAACTGATTCGCTAGATCAACATCTTCTCACTTGGATGAACTTTTAGAACTTTGAGGTACGTTGTTCAAGGTTGGTTGTGTTGTGATGGCCATAACACAGCACACAATTCATAGCCAGAAGCCAGTGATCAGTAACATATGTACTGCGATAAAACTCGGTAAGAATGTCCTATAAGTATGTTCTCCGCTCTCCGAACCGTACTTTGTAGTTAGAGGCGACTTTAGACAAACTCGCTACATTGGAACGTCTGCTAATCGCACAGCTGCTTCAGAAACAGTACGCGAGCTGCACACGCGCGCACGTGCCGGCCGGGTTGTGCCGGTCGGCCGCGGCGAGCGCGTCACGTGCCACACTTTTTATTTAATTTCTAATGCTCGCAACTTAAGACGAGACGTGCCGGTCGGCAGGCGCACAACTGTACAAGTTGCAGCCGCGCGCGCTACTCGTGCCGACCAACTTACTGCTTTGTGGAAAGAAAACTTCATATTTATTTACAGGAAAATGTAGTGGAGGCAGAACTGCAATACATACCTAGTATTTGACGTATTCTGGGATTCGGGAACACTGAGGAGTCTGGACACGGGAAATAAATGATACGCCTGGTGACCTGTTCAGGTTTAATCGCAGACTGAATACATTGTGCACAACCTACCGCCATGTTATAACAATCAATGTACCCCCATATTATCATACATTACACCTCCCCTCTTAATCTTATATAATACTCTAACACTTACAGACTATTACAACCTATATATTAAATACAATCAAACATTTATCAAACAAATATATCTTATATAACTAAATAATCTACTTAATCTATTTCGAATCGGACCACCGGTCTACGTGTTCGATGGGAGCGTTCCGCTGGTGGCGTCGGTTCAGCCTTGGGTTCAGGTGGCTCCACACGTGGAGGTTTCGGGGACACAACATTGCTGCCCGAATCACTCGCACTTTTATCTAATCGAGTTTCCTCTTTTGCAACGTCTGGCTGATCCTTGCTCAGACGTCTTGACGACGTTCCGACGTTCCGATTGATCCATCTGATGGCGACCGAACAGCAGTCTCACTCGGATCGCCCGGTTTATTATTATCCTCAGATCCTTGACAAGGAACATCTGACAGCCGAGACCGACGTTTTATTTGGTCAATGTGTCTCTTGTAAACCCGACCATCTCCGCTATCCACCACATACCTACGAGTACCTTCTACCTCTCTCACAGTTCCTTTCACCCACTTATCCGACGCACCGTACTGCCTCGTCCAGACATCCTCACCTTCTCGCAGAGTTCGTGCATGGACTCCCTCGCAATCTACCTGTCGACCCTGTATATCCCGTACCCTATTCTCTAACGATCTCTGGCCACGTAATAAGTCCATACGAGAACGGAGTGAGCGCCTCTGTAGCATTGCCGCTGGTGTTTCGCCTGTAGTGCTGTGCACTGAATTACGATATGCCAACAAGAATGTCTGTAATGCTGTGTCCACATTTGTATTGTCCCTAATCGCTTTTTTAATGGCCCGCTTACAGAGTTTAACCGCGTTTTCTGCCGCCCCGTTGGACGCCGGGTGGTAGGCAGGTGAAAATCTTTGTCGAATACCATTATTACTTAAAAATAAACTAAACTCTCCGCTTGTGAACGGTGGGCCTTGATCTGAAACTAACTCTTCGGGTAACCCAAATCTAGCAAATGTAGTTCTCAGAACTTTTATTACCCTTGAAGCAGTCGTATGATCCATTTCAAAAATTTCTATCCACTTTGTACTGGAATCTACTATCACAAAAAATTTTGCACCGAGATACGGGCCCAAGAAGTCTACATGTAACCTGGTCCAAGGCTGCGCGGTGTAAGGCCATGGTTGGGGCGGTGCCCGCGGAGGCGCATCTGCCTCCGCAGCGCACGTCTCACACCGCTTACACATCGCTTCTATGTCAGCGTCTATGTTAGGCCACCAGACATAACTTCGAGCAAGACCTTTCATCTTCACTATACCCATGTGACTAATATGTAATTGTTTTAAGATAGTTTCCCTTAATTGCGCTGGAATTACCATTCTGTACCCCCACATAAGACAGCCGTATTCCGAATACAACTCGCGTCGCCTATTGAAAAAAGATTGAATTTCGGCATTAGGACACGCGTTGGGCCAACCTGATTGTACGTACGACACTATTCTACAAAGCTCAATGTCTTTACGGGTTGCCGCTTTGACGTCATTATGCGTCACCGGTAAAAAGTCTTCTACAAAATGCACATACGTCTTTTCCTTTCCAATCGAGTGTAAATTGGCCTTATGTGGAAGTCGTGATAATGCGTCTGCGCAATTTTTTTTTGACACGACGTACTCAATATTATAGGTATATGCGGACAACAACACAGCCCACCTCTATAACCGAGATGCAGCCATAACCGGAATACCTGCCTTATCCCCGAAAATGTACGTCAATGGTTTATGGTCGGTTTTCAACGTAAACTTTCGTCCATATAAATACTGGTGAAATTTTCTTACCCCGTACACTATTGATAATGCCTCACGATCGATCTGTGAATACGAACGCTCCGCAGCACTCAGTGAACGCGAGGCGTAAGCTATTGGGCGCTCCCCACTCAACGTAATATGCGACAACACCGCGCCGACCCCCACGCTGCTCGCGTCGGTAGTCAGTACGAGCGGCAAATCGGCTGAGTAGTGCGTCAGTACCTCACCGCTAGCTAATAACCTTTTTATTATCACAAATGCATTCTCGCATTCCTCGCTCCAATCATACCTAACTCCTGACCTTAATAAATTGTATAAAGGGGCTAAAACTGTACTGACATTTCGTATAAACTTTGCATAGTACATAACCATACCAATGAAAGCCCTTAACTCGGATACGTTCGACGGTGGTGGCGAATTTATAATAGCTTTAACCTTATCCGCACAAGTGTGTACGCCATCTTTACTGATGACATGACCCAAGTACACAACAGATTTAGAAAAGAACTCACACTTATCTCGCTTCACTCGTAACCCATACTTCTCTAGTCGATCAAAAACCTTGCATAAATTACTCATGTGTTCAGACGCTGTACGCCCTGTTATGATGACGTCATCGAGAAATACGCCCACATGTGGTAAATCCGCAAACAGCTGTTCCAAACGTCTCTGAAATATAGCCGGACTAGATGATAAGCCATACACTAATCTATTGTATCGGAACAACCCCTTATGCGTATTTATTACTGTGTACTTGCGTGAGTCATCCAATTCAACTTGTGCATAAGCTTGGGAAAGGTCCAGCTTACTATAAAGTTCGCCCCCGTCCAACCGAACGAGTAAGTCTTCAACCCTAGGTAGTGGATAACGATCGACTTCTATTACCTTATTTAGTGTTAGCTTATAGTCAGCACATATTCTAATGCTGCCGTCCTTCTTTACGACCGGCACTATGGGCGTGGCCCAGTCGGACCGTTCGACCGGAGTGAGAATGCCGTCCCGCACCAACTGATCAAGCGCGCGCTCCACCGGCTCACGCAGCGCGTACGCCAGGGGCCGCGCTCGCATGAACACCGGCCGCGTGCCAGGCCTCACATGTATGCCAACCTTGCCACCAGTGAAACGCCCCAACCCGTCCGCGAACACTTTACAGTATCTGGAACTAAATGATTTCATGTCAAAACCTGATTCATATTCCATGCTATTATTGCTAACATGTGTGTACTCCAGTACAGGCAATTGGATTCTCAATGATGCCATCCATTGCCTGCCTAGAAGCACAGTTTTTCCATTTTTAATGATATAAAGATCTAGTTTCATACATTTATCTTTATATTTGACAAAAGGTTTTACAACTCCTATTGGTTTAACACATTCGCCCGTATAGTACCTTAATATTACGTTACTTCTTTCTATTTTTAAATCTTGAAACAATTTATAATACGTAATATCGTTAATACATGACACTGCGCTACCCGTATCGCACTCAAAATCGACCATTCTCCCCTGTACTTCTAGCGATAAATATAAGGGTTTACATTGTGATATTGACAATTGATTAAGTTGTACTACTGTTACCTCGTCACTATCTTCACCTTCGGTGCTCACTAGTTCTTGAAGCTCAGCTTCGACGGTATGATGCTGTGCCAGTCGTGGGCACATCCGCCGAAGATGCCCCGGCTTGTTGCATACCCGGCACACGTAGTGTCCGAACTTGCAAGCGACCGCCTCATGCGGTCCGCCGCACGCTCGACACTCTCGCTGTCGCCGGTCTCGCTCCACCCGCACCGGCGCAGGCGCCGCACGGTCCGACCGCGGCCGCCCGCGCTGCGCGTACTCGTTCCCCGACGACGACGACCGAGGCACCGCACGCCCTTTCACTGAACTGCCTCGTCGCACGTGCGTCATCACCTGGCAATCCACCGCACCTTTCCCGTCTCCTGCTGAACTCCCTGGGCTTTCCACGACCGCTGCCGCATCTTTTTCAGCTGCTTCCATGTTGACTGCCAAATTATAAGCCCTTGCGAAATCTAATTTCGCGTCCGCAAATAACCTCTGTCTAATGGTTTCACTTTTAATCCCGCATACCAGTTGGTCTCTTAGACTTTCCTCCAGCCACGACCCAAATTCACAAGTTTTTGTCATTTTCTTTAACACGGCTACATATTCGGCTATGCTTTCACCATAAATGATAAATGATAAATGATGATAAATGATATTTATTCAGCAAGTAGGTTTTCTCAAACACTTTTACACGTCATTTTTTTTAAAACTAGATGGGGCCGGTGTTTCGTACCTGACTACTCTGAGAAGAAACAGCCGAAACAAACTCAGAGGTCATAGTCTCTTTTGAAGTCCAGACAATCTTGCTTAATTCACATGAGGACTATGCAGATTAGTGTCTGAGATGGTCTTTTGAAGAAAGAACCACACAGATTTGAGTGGACCTGTCCAGTCAGTGCAAGCATTTGTCAGTTATCGTGTAGCTCGACTTATAACTCAAGGAGCTCAACGAACGACGAACAATACCAAAGAAAGGACATTTGGGTAGGTCGCTTATAGTACTCAAACTGCCAGACAGTCGTGGGAAAAAAAAAAAAAACAAAATGCGGCCCACATGGTCCTCACATTCACAATTATTAAATAAAATAAATAATAATTTACAAAAACGAATGTCAATAAAAATACGATATGTCAAATACACACATAAAACAAACAAAAAAGTAAAAAATAATAAAATACTGAACTAAGTATTCATGTCAATTCATTAAATGTCAGTCACAAGTAAATAATCATGTCAAATTCACACACATAAAATAAAATAAAAAAATAAAAGAACGTAAAAAAGAATAAAATACTGAAATAAGTATTCATGTCAAATCATTCAATGTCACAGTGTATAAAATAAAGGAATCAACAATAAACCAGCGAAGTCCGAAATTTCAACATTCACAGAGCAAATTTCATTGGAGCAGCTTAATCCCAAGCCTTTTTGTCTTCGAGATAGTGATTGACATGATAGAAAGCTTTCAGGCATAGCTTCTGTTTTATAAACGATTTGAATTTATTCAGGCTTAGTGCTTGAATATGGCTCGGAAGTTTATTGTAAAAACGTATACATTGGCATCTGAACGTACCCCCTATTTTTTTGAGCCTCGTTGCAGGAACAACAAATTTGTGTTTGTTCCTCGTATTTATATTGTGGATATCACTGTATTTTTTAAACAAATTAATATTTTTGTGTGCGTACAAAAGGTTTTCATAAATAAACTGAGAGGGCACAGTAAGAATATTAATCTCCTTAAATTTTTCTCTGAGGGAGTATCTGGGACTTAGTTTATAAATTGAACGAATTGCCCTTTTTTGTAAAACAAATATTGTTTGAATATCGGCGGCATTGCCCCACAAGAGAATACCGTACGACATCACGCTATGGAAATAACTAAAGTAAACTAAACGAGCTGTCTCTAAATCAGTTAAGTCACGAATTCTTCTAACGGCGTATGCTGCAGAGCTAAGTTTTTTCGACAATTTGTTTATATGCGGGCCCCACTGAAGCTTGGCATCCAAAGTTATGCCTAAGAACACTGTGCTATCTTCCGGTTTCAGCTCTTCATCCTTAATTAGTACAGTAGTTTCCACTTGTCTTACATGGGGTATCGTAAACTTAATACATTTAGTTTTTTTTTCATTTAAGAGTAGATTATTAACATTAAACCAATTAACAACTTTTGCCAGGGCGTTATTAACATTATCCATAACTGGCTGCTGACGTTTGAGTTTAAATAAAAGAGAAGTGTCGTCTGCAAACAATACCACGTCATGATTATCCTTTATGAGGTAAGGCAAGTCATTTATGTAAATAAGAAACAAAAATGGACCAAGTATTGAGCCCTGGGGTACCCCCATTTTTACTACGGATCCGGGAGATCTTTTCCCGTTAACATCAACTCTCTGAATCCTATTACTCAAATAAGAAGTAAGAAGATCCAGAGAGGCGTTACGGATTCCGTAGTGGTGTAGTTTCCTGATTAATGTTTCATGAAGAACGCAATCGAAAGCTTTAGATAAATCGCAAAAAATTCCCAAAGCGTCGCATTTGTCCTCCCAGGCATTATAAATGTGTCCTAAAAGTTCAACACCGGCATCAGTTGTTGAACGACCCCTTGTAAAACCAAACTGTTTTTTGTGCAATAACTTATGTTTATTGAAAAAACTTTGCAATTGTGCCAAAATTAATTTTTCAAAAATTTTACTAAAGGTGGGTAGTACTGAAATGGGTCTATAATTAGTGGGGTCTGATGTACTACCAGATTTAAACAATGGTATTATTTTACTATATTTCATTAGATCAGGAAACTCACCACGGTCAATACAATCGTTAAATATAACAGCTAAAGAAGGAGCTACAACGTTTATAATGGATTTAGCTACGTCCACAGAATGACCCCATAGATCAGCAGTCTTTTTAACATTTAAGGTGTGAAAAGTTTTTATAATATCTCTACAGGTGACATATTGGAAGTTAAATTCGGAATCACAGACTGAAACGATGCTGTTGTTTACGATTCCGAAATTTGTATCGTTCGGCCAACTCACTCGGTTTCGGTTGAAGGTGTTTTTCCATAATAACCGTTATCTGTTCAAATGTTTTTGTCTTTGGTTTATCCGGAGTACATAAATTTACTAGTAAACCGTAACTTTCGGCACCCATTACGGTAATCAATGTCGGCACTTGTAGCTCACTTGGTATTTTATTTACTAAGAAATACTGCTCAAGTCGTTCTACGTATAACCTCCAATCGTCTTTGTCAATATTGAACTCCGTAATTCTCCCGATCGACATCGTTTTTTTTTTTTTTTTATATATATATATTTTGTGCACACACACACTGAGTTCGTTATTATCCTCGTCGCCACTGACGTATTCTGGGATTCGGGAACACTGAGGAGTCTGGACACGGGAAATAAATGATACGCCTGGTGACCTGTTCAGGTTTAATCGCAGACTGAATACATTGTGCACAACCTACAGCCATGTTATAACAATCAATGTACCCCCATATTATCATACATTACAGTATTGACACAGCTATCTATCTGGAGCTCTGGAGTGTTGAGCATCCGGTAAGACTGCAAGCCGACCTTTACATAGTTAGGCACAAGCCAGGCAAGCGGCAGATGATGATATTGTGTCCCTCAAGATTATTTTAGCTACCTACATTTTTTAGGGTTCCATAGCCAAACGGCAAAAACGGAACCGTTATAGATTCGTCATGTCTGTCTGTCTGTCCGTCCGTATGTCACAGCCACTTTTTTGCGAATCTGTTTGAAGTATCTATGGATAGGTCAAAAATGATATTGAGGTTTCTAAAATAGTTTTTTACTAAACTGAATAGTTTGAGCGAGAGACCCTTCCAAAGTGGAAAAATGTGTGCCCGCCCCCCTGTAACTTCTAAAATACGAGAATGATAAAACTAAAAAAAATACATGATAAAACTAAAAAAAATACAGTGCCGACCAAAAGTCGATAGGCAATCTCACAAAGCAATAGCTTGACGTTTAGTTTGACTTACGACCTTCTACTTTCAACAAAATAGATATTGTCAGCAACTAGTTGTAGTTCATAATTTCAATGGTAATATCTAAGACATGATGGCCTAGCGGTTGGGCCCGTCCAGAATTAAGAGTGAATCAGTAAGCCGTGAGTTCAAATCCCGCACAGTTACTTTTAGACTTTTTGTAAGTTTTTACTCTACAGATATATTATATTCTTTAACTTGTTTGCTTTGTTCACACATTTCGTAAAGTTAAGGAGGTAGATAGAAAAATAAGTCAAGAATTTAGTTAGATTTCTGTGAGGTAGACATGAGTTTTATGAATATTTTAACTTGATCGGAATGAACTTTGTCGTTTGGTTGTAGTCTCTATATAATGTGGTAGGCGAGGGCGACTATTATCGCGCTGCATAAAAGTGGCCTTAGTAGAACTGAATGTGAGTATTATAATTATTTATGAATTGTAACTTAAACATTAAAAATTAAAAGCGAATGGGTGATATAAATTGTCCATTTATTTGGTGACCTGTGGTTTACATAATTCGTTGTTTTTTTTCAATCTATCATGCAAGATAAATAATTAGTGTTTATTATTGAATTTACAAATGCAGAGTGAATTGTGAAGTGTTGATTTATAGCATCTGTATTACAGCTGCCTAACATATATTTTTTTTTGTTTTAGAGAAATGCAGTAAGTCTCTGGATCAAAAGGTATGAGGAAGAGGGGAGTAGACAGCGAAGTGGAAGGTCGTCGCTTATTAGCGAAGCGCAGCGACAACATATCGTGGGCGAGTATGAAACCAATGGTTTCACATCTACGACACACTCGGAGTCACCGCAAACTGTTCGCCATGCCCTCCACGCTGAAGGCTTGCATCACAGAAGATCAGCTAAAATGCCCTTCTTGACAGAAAGACATAAAGAAGAACGATTACGTTTCGCACGGGAATATTTAGACTTTGACTGGATCACTACCATTTTTTCTGATGAAAAGACTTTTACATCAAGTCAAAAGGGTAGACTTCATTTATGGCGCAAGGATAACACTCGCTGGTCCGATAGAAATGTAATCCCTAATACAGACTCAGGTCGAATTATGGATGAATGAGTGCCCCCATAGAAAATCTATGGGGTTTGATAGTGCAAAGGTGGGATTCACGAGATGAGAGATGTATAACACAATTAACAACCCATTACATAAAGGTGTGGGAAAATTTAAGAAGAACCGAAATATGTTGAAACATTGTGGGGTCCATGCGCATACGTCTACTTGACTGCATTGAAAATAATGGGGGTTATACAAAATATTAATCCTAATGTTCTAGTTTTAATTAGACGTTTTACAAAATGTTTAGTGAATATCACTAAACATTTTGTAACACGTCTATAATAATATATAATATAATATAATATAGAATAATTCCTAAATTGAGGTTTAGTTTCAATCTTCTTTTCTTCGGGAAAATGAACACTTAAACTATAACCTCAATATGAGTTACATTTATTGTGACGTCACATAAAAAACATGTTTACGAAGTCTAAATTATGTATTAGTTTTTAGTAAGCTCTGTTGAATACCGATAGATAGAAGTGGGTATCAACAATTATATTTGTGTGATTAGAATATCCTTGTTATGTTAATAAAAAATGACTTCAAAGTGGGTATACAGATACACAAAAAAATCTTATGAACGGTTATAAGAGAACTTCTTATATCTAGGTAGGAATGTGACGTTACAAATCTCATTAAAGTTGTTAATTATATGAATAAATGAAACGAATAAAACAATTGTTGTTATCTGTCAGCACGACTTTTTTTTCCACCTTCCAACACCGAAAAAATATTACACAATCACATAAATAGTTTTGATGGGTTATTAACTTATATTTAAATCCTTATAAAAATAAATAATGAGCATGAACCCATTTCAAAATAAATACCTAAGTAAATAGTTTTTGCATAAAATATAAATATTAATTAAAGTGGTTACAAAAAAAATAAAAAACCCTTTTTATGTAAACGGGATTTGAACTCAAGACACGTTGATCGTGAACCCACTGCTTAACCTAAACAGCTATCAACGCCTGGTAAATATGGTCGAAGTTTAGCTATCCAATCCAAATACGATCATGCGTTTGCTGCGTGTATAACAAAAGAGACGGTAATATATTTCTTTATGTTTCGAGGAGAGCGACGCGACAACTTGCGACAGTAGGCGACTCTGTGGCTGTGGTGTGCGTAGGTACTGTATTGAGACAGCTTACACATACAGCCGCACGGACGCTCGCCCGTGCGTTCACAGCAATATGATCCTTAGCGTGCCTGTGCACCTATGAACGCTTATTGTACATTACCATGTAAACTCCCACCGAAAATTGGTTTGAACGAGATCTAGTGAGTAGTTTTTTTTTTTAATACGTCATAAATCGAAAACAGCAATTTACTTTTCATTCAATCTGCTACGGAACCCTTCATGGGCGAGTCCGACTCGCACTTGGCTCCATTTTTATTTTTAAATAAGGTTTTTCACTGTGTGAATGAGTTTGGATAAAGGTAATTGCGCGATAAAGAAGAGGTTTAGTTTAGGTTTACAGTACTTTAGTTCTAACTTCGCTCCCGCGGGCCTCCACTCATTGTTATATTTTATATACAAGTCGTTACAACACGGACTTACTTCGGTGCCTTAGTTTATTAATATCTCTTTCAATATTAACGACCGATGAAACGCAATTTTAAGAGAGGTTTTAAAATAAAAAGAACCCGAAGCAGTTAACTGATAATATTTTGTTGAGCGCGGTTCTTATTCAAAGAACCCCTGATGCTAATATAAAACCATAGACTGCCTCGCTTGTCAAGTGGTCGCAAATGGTACTGCTGAGCATGAATTCCTGGGTTCAATTCACGAGTAAGGCAAAGGGTTTTTCGTTGGTTTTTTTGCAACTCGGTTTTCGATTTATGTGCGGTACACGGCAATAGCCTCGAAATCCAGCAAAATGTGGATGTAGTTACTATAGCGTACACCTCTGCCTAACTTTTTGTGTATCAGAGCTGAACTGATGTTATTTATAAAGCAATGGCATGCCTAAATCTGTGGCACTAGGTCGGCCGGCTATTGCGTTTAGTCTATGCTGAATCCCTGCTGATCCCCGATCCATCCATCGCGCCACATTCCAAGCTGCGCTTTAATTTGAGGATCACGTGATCCCCTGCTCGCTGTGGCGGGCTATATGGGCGGGCATTATTCAGCAATTACATACGAATGTTGTTTACGTAGCGCACATAAAAGGTTATATTCAATTTCTACGTACATTACTCGAATTAATGTCGCCAGTACAGAAAGCAATTCGCTTTATATCAGCAATCAAAGCGTATTGTCTAGCTCCGTACGTGTCGGTGTCTCCACGAGCTACATAAACTCGCCGAGCCACATAAACAATGTTATAACGCCACAGATTATGTAACATACAAACACTTGACTCCTTATATTGTTGGCAGTCGCACGCACACAGGGGCGTATCGGATTTACCTATATTATAGAAGAAGTAAGAGGACACATAGAAGCATCGTCTTTAGTATATTGTGTCTGCAGAGCCGCGCATGTGTGCGTGCGGCGTGTGACGACGCGGTGCTCGGAGTGCTCACAGAGTGCTCACAATGGCACATTCGCCTCTCAGCGCACAGTCGCACAGCCGACACTATTATATTCTTTCTCGTTTCATCTGAAATGAGTCGCGCTCTCGACGTGTAATTAATTGCACTCCAACTTAACGCGAGCGAGGGGAAGGATCACTCCATGTAATGAGAAGAATTCTTCCACAAGCTCGTATTTACATTTGGAGATTACGTTTGCGTGTCTATTCTGTACGCTATCTACATTCAGATGTGACACGGGAGCGAATAAAGTATTGAAACGAAGAATAATACGATATGAGTTTCGTAGAATATTTCATATTGGCAAGAATAATTTTGATCTTGAGTAAAATTATCGAATTCAATTACTAAAAAGGCTCATAAATCGAAAGCCACTAAAAATAAAAGATAAAATAAGTTGGTAAATGGATCTCAGGGAAATTCAAGATTAATACGTAAAACAAAGCCGATAATGAAAAGTATTACAAAGTTCCCTAATGGATATCTTTTATATTCATTCAAATACAGAAGCACTTCTGTATTCTAAGCGTCTTCCAAGTTTTCCATCGGTCGTTATTGCGCCGGAGATGTTTTTATTGTAAAGTAATGTGAGCTCACAGAGATTATTCTTGATGTTCTTCAAGTGTCGACTCACATACTCCATCTCCTTACCCGTGTGTGTGAGTGAGAATGTCACGTCAACTGTAGGGGAGACCGGGTACAAAAGTAACACTTTGTACTTTGACACTGGTTTCTCGTTATTTATTATATTTATGATGAAATGAATATAGCCACATAATACCTTCGCTTGTGCTCTACAAATTTGTATATAAATTTACATCATTATTTGCTGTTTATTGTGAATTACAATGCTTTAAAAAAAAACGACGATTGTTACTTTCGACCCCGGGGCCAGGACGAAAGTAACACGGTGTGGGTCGGAAGTAACATGGTTAAGGTGCATGTAATAAATATGAAATGCTATATGAAATCAACTTATTTATTATAAAACACACAAAAAAACAAAAGCAATCTTCTTCGTCACATGAATTATTGTTATGATCAATGTTTTCTTTTACTTTTAACTTGCCTTCTTTGTTCTTTTTCCTTTTCCGTTTTGTAGATGTATCAGGTTGTAAATTAGTTTTTTGGCTTTCTTTCTTTCTTAGTATTCATCAATCGCATTTTTTGCGTTTGAAGAAGAATGCAGCAATTACATCCTCGTATTTATCAGTAACAGCTAGAGGGAATGCTTTTTTGACAATACCAGGAATGTAATGTAGTCAGCGTTTGACCAGGATTATTTCGCATCCAGTTGTCTGTATCTGTGTTTATCATTTTTTGAATGGTAATTTTCTTATGTATCAATACAATGTCCCATGGCAAACATTGTACTTTTGTGCCAGGGCTCTAATTGTGGCATTCTCTTTGAAATGCTCGAAAGCCGCTTTTATGTACACGGCCATAATTATGTCAGTGGTCCTTCTTGGTGTCTTTCTCACTCGTTGTCGCAGCATTCTGTTAGTAAATAAAAACAATTAATTAACTTAAAATAATAAGGGAATCATACGTATTGCATTATGGGGACAAAAGTAACATGTTACTTTTGTACCCGTAGTGCTGTGTTACTTTTGTACCCAACCACGATTTTGTTAATTCATGAATGCCTGCATAAAAATAGAACTTGCTATTCCAAAATCAATAACAACACCGCGTAAACAATCTAATTAAAAATTACACTGCAAATAGTCACATTGATATCACCATTTGAACACTACGTGAGCACTAATGAGTAAATGACAAAAAACTTACTTCTGGTTCTTAAAATCACGTGGCGTCCTCTAGCACAACTTTACGGCACGGAGCGAGCGCGGCGACTAAATATAAGCGAGGGGAGCATCGCTGGCTGTCTCCTGACGGTAGCAGAGCAGCATTTAGACCATTTGATATACCTACAGAGCGTTTGTTACTTTCGACCCGCCGTTACTTTTGTACCCGGTCTCCCCTACGTCTGCCTGCCACCTGTGGGCGCTATAACCGGAATGATGATACCGCCACAGTGAGCGCACGAATACCGCGCGTAATGATTAAACTTTACAGCCTATCACCGGAACATCGCTTGGAAGGTACCCTAATGTAATACACCCTGTAGATTGAATAAAAATACAGACAGGCCACGTGTACCAACTCAGGTAGTGAGGAACACATTCGAAATAATCGCAACGGGAAATGTCACAGCGCCACAGCACTATACAGTACTCACTGCTCGCTACTCGTATATTTTTGATTTGTATTTATATCGTGTATTTATTTGACGTTTGTTGTGGACCGGTCTCTCTGTAACAGCGTGTACATAAGGCAGAAGATAAAATATAAAGTTTATTATGATGCCAGTCAATCGAGTCGGGAGTGTTCCGGAACTTGTTTAGTTTCCAGTTAGGGACTTGACTGAGTGTTGTTAGGGGCTCGAGAAACTTGGGTGAACCATGCGAGAAAGACTTACTCACAGTATTTCATGCAGTGTAGTGGCACAAAGACAGGCAGTCACGACCCCGCACTGACATAATATAACCGGAAATATCTCAAATTATTAGCATAAGCTCCGCGGTGTTATATTCGTCCGTATGGATGGCTACGCCTGAATGTATCGAGTCCGTGAGGGAGGGTTCCTAGTAATGCAGTTGTCTATAGTTAGGTGCGTGTCGGCTCACGATCCTTTCGATACGTGCTCGGTGCTCGCCTGTTTGTCTTTCTGAATACCGGATTAGGGAACTACTGGAACATGTTCACAGCTGACTGACTCTGTTTGCACACGAATAAACACGACCGTGTCCTCCAATAAAACTTGTAATCCCTGAGAAATAATTAGTTTGAGGTTTTAAGCTCTAATCAAACTAAGGCGGACCTCGCGTGCGATATGGGAAGAAAATCGCCAGTACGAAGCTGCGACGGTTCAAACTGTCTTGAGCACTCATGTAACTTCTAATTCATTAAACCAATCGACACATGCAGTGGCGCCTTCATCCCGCGCGTAAGTTTTGGTTATGGTCTTATTTATTGTTTTAGGGTAAAACATTGTTTGAAGTTTCAAAACAGCGATTTTCTAGCGTCAGTTCTGCGTATAAACGTAACAGTATAGTGTTAATCACAGAACAGGTAAAACAGGTCAGAAAGGAAATCGTTCCCGATTTGGAACGAGTGTAGCTGCTTGTCTCCCACTCTTTAACTTCACTACAAGCAAGCAAGAGACCCTGAAGTACGTGCATTACGTACACAAATAAAGTACTCATACTTAGGTATGAGTACTTTATCTGTGTACGTAATGCACGCACGGTCTCATCGCGTACTTGCTAATAATTGTCGATTAACTCAAAAATTTTGCTTGAAGCGCACTCACACACGCACACAATAAGAGCGCGACTGTTAGTAGATTAACGTATGAGTGCTCACATATATGAGCGGCACACCTGCCCCGCCCACAAGGCTCTTCTAACCTCTTTTATTTGTTCTGTGGTGTTAACAGTGCTAATAGCTACAACACTGTTGCACTGTTGTACACCAGAATTCCTTTTCATCTTTTCTCTTAACCCCACTGTCTGCTACCTCGATGTTGATCTGCATCAGTTCCAACTGATCCGACGTCAACCAACTTAACCGAAATAAAAATCCGTTTTCGTTGTAAACAATTAAAATAGTTTTTATGTATTCAGTCATGTGCAGGTAGAATTAGGAAGCTGCTGCCAACCTCTTTATACCCGATATCCAAAAAGAGTGTTATATACTTGACCTGTATCTACTTAGGTTGTGTATATCCGTTTTTTTGTTATTTAAAGATAGGGTGCCATAACTATTTTGGAGGTGAATTTGATTTTTCTTTAAAACCCTTAAGTGAGGTATCAATATTATAGGGTTTTAAAGGATGAGTACCAAAAGAAGACATTTTTTTAGGCCAATTTGGTTGTTTATGTGCCATTTATTATTTATATTAAAGAAGTAGTCATTTTATTATAGTAAATAAACGAAAGATTATTGAAATCCAACCGGAATCTTAATAATAAGGTATTTATGATTTTTTTTGCTACTCAAATCATTCTCGCTGTGGTCCATGACATTTGACAGTAAATACTTACGTGAATTTAGATGTATGATTACGGTTTAGAAATGGCCAGAAAATTTCTCTCGGGAATGTTATATTAAATACCTATCACAATTTATCTTGTTAGTCTAACACTGAATTATACAAGATTTTTTATTGAGATAGCCTTTTTAAAGTGCCGGTTAAATATTGCTCGTTTTAAGGTTATTGTTGGATTCACGTTTTCTAATTCGAATTTCTTAGTATTCCGATTAGCTAATATAACCACTATAGTCTAGAGATTATGAGGAAGAAATCAATATACGTTTCATTAATAAATGCTCAGTGTATGCCATATCTCCAAAAAAAAAAGTCTACTTTATACTTTTTATAAGTTTAAAAGTACCTATTATGAAAAAACAAATCGTGTAAAAAGTACAAAAACAGAATAATAAAAGTTAAATTGTCCGCGCTACCAACTTGAAAAAAGTAACAAAAAAAACACAAAACCCGGAAATTATAGAATGGTTCTGCTTCTAACTTGTATTTCATGTAAAATGAGCTTGTTTTTAGTTAATAGTTTATTTTATTGTAACTAGTCAACCGCTACAGTAAAAATTTAGGGTATAGCCTAGCCATTATATAACACAAAACTTCTTTAACGATAGATTACCTGAATGTAATGTATTTCAACTGCATTAAAGAAATATCAATAAGCCATTCACATTATTTACTGCGCTATGTTCCTTCATGTTTTATTGACCTTATTAAGCCTTTATGAGGGTTCCCAGCCATATCAGTAGTAATAAACCCCTTCAGAACAGATAACATCTCCCTCGCACGTAATGCCACCGCTGCTTGTGCCAGCACTCAGTGCGAGCGGGCGAATGGGCGCACTTACGTGCGTGGCCCGTGCTTACTGCTACGTCGCAGGGTAATCGGAAAAACTGCTTTTATGTGAAAAAAAATGGTAGATTACAAACATCGCCAATAATTTTAATATAAGTATGGTTTTCTGATATGAATTCCTTTTAAAATCACAAATCTCATATGTTATTGATCCTGCTTTACGTTTTTTAGATACAGCCAGACCACCAACAGTGATACTACTCAAAAACAAACAAAACTACAAACGTATGAAAGCCGACTCTAACATAGTTGGGACAACGCTCGGCAGATGATGATGATGAAAGCCACATAATTCAGACATAACATGCTGCTTTGTTGAACTTCCGACATGAATTTTATGTACTAAGGGATGATTCGATTCGTATGCTTTGATTGTGACGAATTTAAAGAACATAGATATGATGAATTGGCTCTTAGTTTCCAATCGCAGTAGGTTATTTTCTAAAATCCTGGGATTTTCACAAAATACAAATCTTCAAATGATCCTGCGACATGTTATAGAACACATCCCATTACGCGGACTGTTTGCCTACTTACAGCACTCGCCCGCCGCGCTTAATGCCCAACTCCCCCTCGTTGGCGGCCTAGCATGCCTTTCAATTTGTGTATGAGCTGCTGGATCCAAGCTCCAGATAGAAAGAAATATTAATTAACCGACTTCTAAAAAAGGAGGAGGTTCTCAATTCGGATGTTTCTATTTTTTTTTTTTTTTTTTTATGTTTGTTCGGGCATAACTCCGTTGCTTGCCAACCGATTTGGAAAATTCTTTTTTTGTTGGAAAGGGTATTCTTTCCAAATGGTCCCATAGCCACCAAATCAGGATCTGATGATGGAATCTTGGCGAAATCGAGGGAACTCTTCAAATTTTATATGAAAACGTGTTGCGATTTTGGTATTTTCTACAACAAGTGAAGCATTTGCGTTTGATAAGAACCATTCTACCATCAGATCTGATGATGAAGCCAAGAGTCACGGAACTCCATAATGAGACAATGTACCATAGTCGTGTTTGGGCTTGTTATAATTGTAACGGTATGCACTTTCCATGTTTCAAGCACATGTGAACCACTAAAAAGTTGAAAATAAAAACTTTTTTGCAAAAAATAAAACCGACTTCAAAAAAAACAAAAAAGTGAAAAATAACTTTAGCTTCTGAAGTCGGTGACAAAAAAACTAAAGCAATCAAACAAATGAAAAACGCTCAGAAGGATGGGGTTCTTCATGTAAACACAAACTTCTGCAAAGTATTTTATTTCTCTTGCACTGCACGAAAAATGTACTACAACCGATCTCTCTATTTCGAATGGCGGACCAAAACAGTGTTGCGACCTTAAAAAAAATGAATCGATTCATGAGTCGATTTAAAGTGAATAATATTATTAATAAGTAATGAGTATAAATATGGTAAGCGATGAAATTAATGACTGTTACAGTCGGCCATCCGTAACATAAACGGGTCCCTTCGTTTTAGGTCATAATCATTATTTTTATAACAAACATTAATTTTAATCTGATTTCAAACTTAATTTTATACTAAGAAAAATAATAGTCTACTTAATTCTACTGTTTTACTTAGATATAGCAAAACAAAAGGAGGTTACTTCACGTCTTTCACCATCAATTTGCCTTGGCTGCGTGTTATATCATATCACTCATGCCTGGTTTGATTCTGCTTGAACTCTGTGCTATGGCTCTCAAGGCCATATCACTCATGTCCAGCTCGCATCTAACCAAGCTCTGTGCTATGAAACACCCTCACTGATCACACAATCATTCTCATGCTAGGCTCGAATCTGCCAAAGCTCTCAATTAAGGTAAGCAGTTATCCTTTTCAAAATGAAATCATGCTCGGTTTATACCAACCGGCTCTGTGCAGGATGTGAAACGCTCACGTTTTTATATAGCTAGTATATCATGTCGATAAGTATCATTATTATTGTAATTCACAGTCGGTACCAAATGGCTCACTCAACTTAATTAAATTCTCTTATGAGATAATCGATTTGATTAAAATACCTATTTAAAATTACCTATAAAATAATGTCATATAAGTAGATTACTGGTACTAAAGTTACATATTTGTGAGGTATAACATAAAGACAAGGGCATTAATTGTACTTTTACGCATTAAAAAAAACACAATCTTTATAATTACATATCATTCATTTAAAACTATACGTGTATAAGTAAACATTGTTGAGTATAATTGTTCGAGCTAACGCCTGCTCGTTTGGAATGAGCAAGAATCAACGTTGCGTACTTATTAGTTAGTAATTAGATGTAAGGATTTTATGTAATTTCGTGTCATTTTCTTCTTCCATTTTTGTTCGCCATCAAGGCAATACATGGTTTGACTATTTATCAGCATTTTTGAAGTTTCTTTGAAGAGTCACCTAAAATTCCCCCACATTTTGGTCCATTACCGAGCTGGATTGGTAATCACATGAAGATTTGCTAAAACTCAGTGGATTTACATATATATTACCCGGGACATATGCCGACGAGGTTATAAGCCGGCAACGTGACTGTGAACAAAGGACTTCGAGCTAATTTACGGTGTTAAGAATATTATAGTTAAAGTATCATCACCCAACACTCGTTCAGGTAGTATTTAACCATAATTAAGGATTTTAAAAGGTTAGTGTTTTATATTATTCCTGAATCTTGTTTAAAGTAACTTATTTACCTTAATACATGTGAATAGTTTCTAATACCTAGTCGTCATTTCTTTGATGATATTCATTTTTCAAATACGATTATACGTTCTTTTTAATTATAATAGTGAAAAGTTCAGTAGATATTTTGCTACATTTATAATTGTATAGCAGTATTTTAGTTCTATTCATAGTAAATAGTTATTATTGCGTAGTTTGGTGTTAGATGATATTACCAGTCTTAATTATTCTTTATTTAGTTAATTAAACCGTATTAGTCAATTTAGTTACTCATTCATTTGTTATTATATTATTTAAAGGTAGACGTTAGGTAATGAATGTTCAAATTTTAGAAATTTATGTACTTAGCTTTAATCAAAGTCCGAGTTAAAAATCTCTTTCCGTATTCACTTAATGTTTACAACAGGTAGAAGTTAACATTTACAGTATTAACATCTAAATTGTTTTAATTACAATAGTCGCTAGACATAGGGTTCCTATAGTAAGTAATTTCAGCATTGTATTAAAATATACCTTAAGTAATTGTTGTGATTGTATAAATTCCAGGTTGACTACATTCGATTCCCAGTATGTCCGAAGAAAGAGAACTCATTAAAAAACGAGGAAGCATAAAGGGACGCATAACTGCATTTATCAATTACCTTGATGCATCCAGCGACAAGGAGTTGACTAGCTGTGAGGTCAAGGAATTGCAGTTACGGATCGGGAAAATCGAGTCCCTGTATGAGCATTACGATGAGGTACAGTTGCGACTGGAATGTCTGGTAGATGATGTTAAAGCTCAAGTCTCTGAGCGTACTGAATTCGATTCACAATATTACAAGGCACTGGCTAGGGCACAGGAGCTGTTATGTAAGTATAACAGCGATAACGAGTCGATGTGTAGTGCAAAATGTACCCGTGTCAGTCAACGTAAGCCTGTTAAGTTACCCACGATACAGTTACCTAAATTTAATGGGATTTTTAGCAATTGGTTGGAGTTTCGCGACACTTTTACTAGCCTCATTCACTGTAACGATGAAATTGATCAAATTAACAAATTCCATTATTTGCGAGCGTCCCTGGAAGGATCTGCTGCTGATGTAATCCATGGGATTGAGTTTTCTGCAAGTAATTACGATACAGCTTGGAACTTAATTTGTGATCGCTTCGACAACAAACGAATGTTAGTGCAAAATCATGTGTCGTCCATATATTATTTGAACACTATCACAAAGGAGTCCTCTGTTGCGTTGAAAGGATTGATTGACCAACTTAATAAAAATCTCCGTGCGTTGGAAGCGTTAGATGAGCCCATCAAGTATTGGGACACTTTATTAATATTCATGGTAACTCAGAAGCTGGATAGGTCTACTTATCGTGAGTGGGAGGAGCACAAAGGTCGTATAGACAAGGATAGCACAATAACATTTGCTGCTCTTATTCAATTTATTCGCTTTCGCGCTGACTTGTTAGAAACACTAGAAGCAGCACGAAATAGCACTAATCCCACTCCCGGTAAGCCTAGTTCACATTCTAATAAGATGAAATCTATGGTTGTATCACGGGATTCTAATAATTCCAGCACCGAATTAAATAAGTTGTGCCCGCACTGTAAAGCTGATCACGTGTTGAGTAATTGCTCACAATTCCTTTCACTTAGCACCGACGCCAGACTTAAATTAATACTTAACTATAAAGTATGTTATAACTGTTTTCATGCAGGTCATTTTGCTAACCGATGCAAAAAGCCGGGATGCAAGATATGTAAACGCCGACATAATACGTTGATTCATTCGTCGGAGAAGAAAAGTACGGCGAATACTTTAAATAATGATAACAAATCAAACGGTAGCTCGTCACATTCCGTATCAACGTCATCACCCACTGACGCCGTAGCTAGCACTGAAGCGCAAGCGAATGCAAATAATTTAACTTTGTCTGCGGATCTTAGTTCGCTAAGTAGTGAGCGTAAACAACGCGGTGTGTTATTGTCCACCGCTCTTATCAAGTTATGTGATCAGAATGATCGTGAGCACATAGTGCGGGCCCTGCTTGATAGCGGTAGTACATCGTGTTTTATGACGGAACGGTTATGTACACGGCTAAACTTAAATACTAGTCAGATAAATGGATCGGTCTATGGCATAAATAACGTAAGTTCTCGCGTAGGCAAAACCTGTCATGTAAAAATGACGTCATTAGACAACAGTTATGTTACTAAGTTTTATTGTTTTGTTTTGCCATCGTTAACGACTGTTGTGCCTTGTCGTGAAGTCGACATTTCAGACCTGAATATTCCAGATAATATCTGTTTGGCTGACCCTAACTTTTACAGGCCTTCAGAAGTAGATGTCTTAATAGGTGCAGATCTCTTCTGGGACTTGGTTGGTTCACACAGAATTAGACTAGGAGTAGGTAAGCCCGTGTTGTGTGAAACGCTGTTAGGCTGGATTGTTTCTGGCCCTGTTATCTACAATAACGATAAATCATTGTCGCATAATATTTCGTGCAATTTAACTCATACTGGTTCCCCCAGTGACGGTGATTTAATTAAAATTCGCAGCGATTTAGAGAAATTCTGGAATCTAGAAGAGATTAATTCACAATCCTCGCATTATTTACCCGAGGAAAAGTTATGTGAAGAGCATTTTGTTAAAAATACGACACGTTTAGATAGCGGACATTTTTGTGTTCGTATTCCTGTTAGGCAAAATCCTTCTATTTTAGGCGAATCTTTTACAAGGGCTTCTAAGTGTCTATATTCCCTAGAACGCAGACTAAAGTCCAAGCCAGAGTTTGGTAAGTTATATCGCGACTTTATGTCTGAATATGAGACTTTAGGACATATGACCGAAAATAAAAATAATGACAGTCCCAGTGGATATTTCATACCACACCACGGGGTACTGCGTGAATGTAGCACAACTACTAAACTTCGTGTTGTTTTTAATGCAAGTTGTGTTACTTCGTCAGGGGTATCCTTTAATGACGTGCAGATGGTGGGTCCCACAGTGCAGGACGATCTTATGTCTATACTTCTTAGATTTCGACAACACAAATTCGTCTTATCAGCTGATGTCGCGAAAATGTATAGATGTATATACGTCCACCCATCTGATAGGTACCTCCAACAGGTTCTATGGCGTGATAATGCATGCGATCCTGTGAAGGTTTTCAAATTGAATACCGTCACTTATGGTACGGCTAGTGCACCATTTCTTGCTACACGTTGCCTCAAACAAATAGGGATGGATTATCAATCCAATGACACTAAGATCTCTTCGCGTCCAATGGGTGAGTCATCCTCAGGTAGCGGAAATAAGATTGCTGAAGTTATCATGCATGATTTTTACGTTGATGACCTCTTGACAGGAAGTGATGATTTGAATGAAGCTATGTTCATCCGCACAGAGGTCACCAACGCACTAGCATCTGCTTGCATGCCTCTTAGGAAGTGGAGATCCAACGTCCCTAGTTTAGTCTCCGGAGCTTCTCAGTCGTCGTTAGATTTAGAAATGGGGTCTAATGAACCTGATAAGTTATTAGGGCTTAACTGGTATTCTAGTTCCGACGAATTTGGGTTTTCAAGTTTAACGTTACCTTCTAAGGATTCTGTTACAAAGCGTGATGTACTTTCTGTCATAGCACGTATTTTTGACCCCCTAGGACTTTTATCTCCTTGCGTAGTCACAATGAAAATGTTTTTACAACAAATGTGGTTAGATAAGCTCTCGTGGGATGAGCCATTATCCCCACCACTTAATGCTAGTTGGAATGCTATTGTCAAAGCATTACCGCTTATCAATAACTATCGTGTTCCACGACACGTTATATGCGATGCACATAATATACCGGAACTACATGTATTCACAGACGCATCAGAGCGTGCGTATGGTGCGTGCGTCTATGTACGTAGTACCAATGATGAGGGTGAGTACACGGTTTGTCTCTTAGCTGCTAAAAGTCGAGTGGCGCCGATTAAACCGACCACCATTCCAAGGTTGGAATTGTGTGGCGCAGTAGTCGGAGCTCGTTTATGCGAGAAGGTTGTAAGCTCAATGAGGCTTAAGTTTAGTCATCTTTATTGCTGGACTGACTCCACCATTGTGTTGGGCTGGTTGCAGATGCTACCTTCTAAGCTTCAGCCATTTGTGCGCAATCGCGTTGCTGAAGTTTTAGACAAGACAGGGCACTGTACTTGGCGACACATCCCAACTGCCAAGAACCCTGCAGACCTAATATCACGAGGCGTGGATATTAGTATTCTGAAATCTTTGGACTTGTGGTGGAGTGGTCCCAGTTTTTTGAAGCAAGTCCAGTCTCACTGGCCGTCTCAACATAAATCCTTAGAGTCAGACAAGCTGCCTGAAACTCGACCTCAAGCTTTATTGAGCGCCAGTGTTAGTTTTAGTAATCAATGTGATACAATCATCGATTTTAATCGTTTTTCTAGTTATTTAAGATTAGTCCGTAGTGTAGCAACAGTTTTAAGGTTCATAAAATTGTGTAGGAAGCTTCCTTCTTCTCGTTTTCTATCACAAGTCGAGTTGCAAGATGCCTTAAATTTTATAATAATTAGAAGTCAAATTGAGTCATTTCCAGAGTACAAATTACTCATTAGTAATCAGAAGTTGCCTCATAAAAGTGCCCTTATAAAATTTAACGTGTTTTTAGACGCAAATAAAATTATGCGTGTCGGAGGACGCTTGGCCAATTCAACCTTTTCTTTTGATAAAAAGCACCCTATTCTTTTACAGTCCACTCATAAATTTACGAAATTATTATTCGAATTTGAACATGTAAAGCTTATGCATGCAGGCCCTCAATTATTGCTGGCTTCAATTAGAGACTCATACTGGCCTATAGGCGGACGAAGCCTAGCAAAGAGTTGCTATCGTAATTGCGTGCGTTGTTGTCGCATGTCGGGTAGAATAGTTGCTCCTTTAATGGGTAATTTACCTCAGCAGCGTCTCCTTCCAGGTGGTTATCCTTTTGAAAGCACTGGTGTGGATTATGCTGGTCCCATCATGGCTGCTAGTAGGCAGGGTCGGGGATGTAGGCTGGTAAAAGTGTACATAGCCATTTTTGTGTGCTTTACCACCAAGGCTATTCACTTAGAGCTGGTGAGTGACTTAACCAGCAACAAATATTTACTAGCATTATTTAGATTCATCTCGCGACGGGGAAAACCCAGTAACATCTACTCCGACAACGGTACCTCTTTCGTTGGTGCCTGCAACGAACTTTCGAATTTTCTACGATCTAATTGCAATTCTTTGGGCGAGCAATTGGCTAATGACGGAATTAAATTTCATTTTATACCCGCGTATACTCCTCATTTTGGCGGACTCTGGGAAGCGGGTGTAAAATCAACTAAATATCATCTCAGGCGAGTGTTGGGAAACTGTCACTTAACATTTGAAGAACTTAACACCACGTTAGTCCAGATTGAGGCGATATTAAATTCACGTCCACTGACGCCGCTATCATCCGATCCAGCAGATTGCACACCACTGACTCCGGGTCATTTTCTTGTTGGTCGACCGCTGACGTCACCCCCGGTGAAAGATTTACAGAACCACTCCACTGCTTCATTATCTCGTTTCCAACGAATCGAGCAGCTACGACAGCATTTTTGGGCTCGTTGGAGCAAGGAATTTGTGTCCGAGCTGCAGCAAAGAACCAAGTGGCATACCAGCAAAGATATGCTCAAGTTGGGTTCCTTGGTCGTCATAAAGGAGGACCATCTTCCGCCTCTTAAATGGAGATTGGGGAGAGTCGTCGCCGTTCATCCGGGATCGGATGGAATCGCTCGTGTGGCAGACGTCAAAACATCTACTGGAGTAGTCAGAAGAGCCTTCAATAGGATTTGCCCGCTGCCCGTTGATTCTGCGCTTGGTTGAAAGCGCCTCTGCTGCTTCCAACGTCCGGGGGCATGTTCGAGCTAACGCCTGCTCGTTTGGAATGAGCAAGAATCAACGTTGCGTACTTATTAGTTAGTAATTAGATGTAAGGATTTTATGTAATTTCGTGTCATTTTCTTCTTCCATTTTTGTTCGCCATCAAGGCAATACATGGTTTGACTATTTATCAGCATTTTTGAAGTTTCTTTGAAGAGTCACCTAAAATTCCCCCACAATAATTATTTAGCTAAGTATTGTTGGGTTTAATATGGCAAAGTCTGTATAATTAAGTTATCTGTATTATTCATTCACAAATCAATAAATCTTAAAATAATCGTCTATTCTAGCTAGCTACTTTCGTCACTAGAGGAATATGTCGGTGCATCAAAGCTCATCCAGGGATAAATTTTGTCAATTGCTACCACATTCTCATATGCTTTTCCCTTTCGTGTAAGCGGTGTGTCTACTATAAGAAACCTGTCATTAGGTAAAATCTTTTTGATTCGATACGGCCCCTGGCATTTGGATTCTAGCTTCTTCGACTTTCCTGAACCCGAAACGATAGCTCTTACCACCCTGACTAGGTCTCCCTCTTTATATTTGTTTGGTGATTTTCGATGCTTGTCAAATCGGTCCTTGTTTTTGTTTTGGTTTACTTTAATGCGATCACTAGCGTCTGACCTAATTCGCTCTATGGGTTCGTTAGTCTCACTATTTAAGATATCTTCAGAGACGTTATTCAAAATACCTTGCGATGGGTTGCCTAATTTTCGCCCAAACAGTAATTCAGCTGGTGATCTTTTTGTGACGTCATGCATCGAGGTATTTATGCCTAATTGAACATCGGGGAGGAAGGTGTCCCAAATGTCACTGTTTTTACCATGAGTCATACTCCCCAAAGAGGCCAAAATTGTGCGGTTATATCGTTCGACCTGTCCGTTTGCACGTGGAGTCGCGACTGAGTTGAGTATATGTTTCACCCCAACGGAGTGAACAAACGTTTTAAACCTTTTGCTGGTAAAACTGGTACCCCTATCGGTAATCAGCCGCGATGGAGACCCAAATAAACAAAAATACATTTTAAAAACTTTAATGCTTGCCTTTGATTTTGTACTACGGACTGCAGATAAATAGACGTATTTTGTGAAAGAATCCACAATGACTAAAATATACATATTACCGCGCTTGCTGCGTGGAAATGGTCCGAGATGATCAGCGTGTACGGTATGTAGGGGGACATCCACTTTTGGAATTGGATGCAACATACCCTCTTTAGCGCCAGATGGAACCTTGTGGTGCGCGCACTCCAAGCACGACGACACATACTTTTGAATAAATTTCCGCATCTTTGGGAACCAGAACGTGGACTTGACCCTTTGCAAGGTCTTCTCAAAACCAAAATGGCCTACGTCATCATGGTTGGTTTTAAGGACCTGCCAGCGCACACCCCTCGGAACAAGCCACCTTAATGCTCCATCTTCGATTACCCTATAAACGCGACCATTTTTAACCTGATACTCTTTATGAATAGTGGCAATTTTGGCGGTTTCAGGATCCTGTATAATTTCTTTGATACGCCTAACTTCTTCATCGGCGGATTGAACGGTTGAAATCCAATCATCGACACTGACGTTTAAAATATCGAGCACGTGTATTGGTTCTTGTTGGTCCACGATTGCGCCTCTGCTTAACGCGTCAACATGAGCCATTTTCTCACCTGGACGATATTCAATGCTGCAGTCGTATTCGAGAAATTGGATCCACCACCGCGATATTCGGGGGATCAGGTCGCGTTTGGTAAATGTCGACCGCAATGCATTGCAGTCAGACACGATGGTAAATTTTATACCCAATAAGTAAGTGCGGAATTTATTTAACGCGGTAATGACTGCGAGCGTCTCTAATTCGAACGAGTGGAGTTTTTGTTCGTCAGGGCTAGTTTGACGGCTATAATAAGAGACGGGTTGCCATGGATTATTTCCGTTCTTTTGCATCAGAATGCCTCCCAAGCCGAACTTGCTCGCATCTGTGTGTAACTGGGTTTCAGCCCTATAGTCATATAGTGCTAAGATTGGTCTCTCTACTAGCAGCCTCTTCAAGGTATCAAATGCATTTTGCTGTGACTCCACCCAATGCCAAGCGGTATCCTTCCTTAGCAGGTTTGTCAAAGGCCTCGCCAATAAAGCAAAGTCCTTGACAAACCTGCGGAAAAATCCGGCGAGGCCAAGAAATCTCCTAACGTCACTTTGGTTGCGTGGCACAGGGAATTTAGACACAGCTTGGGTCTTTTGTTCTCCAGGTCTGATGCCAA
Source organism: Xestia c-nigrum (assembly GCA_916618015.1). NCBI lineage: Eukaryota > Metazoa > Arthropoda > Insecta > Lepidoptera > Noctuidae > Xestia > Xestia c-nigrum. Next base: position 397,652 of record OU745245.1, on the reverse strand, counting down.
GTTTATCGATCTCAAAACCTAAGAAGACTATTTTCTCCTGGAAGAAGTTGCATTTCTCCATTTTCAGTGTCAGCCCAGCATCCAGCAATAAACCAAGGACTTGTTCGAGGCGTTGTAAGCCCTCATTGAAAGTTCTAGATGGAATTAAAATGTCATCCATGTATATGATCACGAATGGTACCTTCGTTTTATTGAGGATTTTATGAATAACCCGTTGAAAAACGGCAGGTGCATTTGCCAGCCCAAAGGGCATACGATTGTATTCGTATTGCCCCTCGGGTGTGACAAATGCCGTCTTCTCTTTAGACGCTTCAGCAATGGCGATCTGATGATAACCAGACGCGAGGTCAAGCGTTGTGAAAAGTGACTGCCCTGAAAGCTGGTCAAGTAAATCCTCTATCCGCGGAAGCGGGTAATGGTCTCTTTTTGTGCGACGATTAAGGGCGCGGTAATCCACACACAAACGCTTCTCACCCGATTTCTTTTGAACGAGGACGATCGGGCTCGCATAAGGCGAGCTAGATTCACGTACTATACCATGTTCTACCATTTCCTCCACCAAACCTTGGACATAAGTACGTTCCGAATGCGAAAGTCGGTAAGGCCTGTATACTACTGGTGTTGAGTCAGTTAAATGAATTTCCATTTCAGCCACAGATGTATATCCTAAATCATGTAACCCAGTCGAAAAGCAACCTTTGTACTTTGATAATAAAGCCCGACATTTATCCTTTTCACTAAGAGTAAGTCCCTCTCCCATTTTGATGGGGTTACCATGAGTTTCATTAACCATATCTGTATTTAACTGTAGCACCTCCAAAACTCGATTCTGAGACAAGGTTGTACTAGCTCGAGAAATCAATGTATCCTTGTTAAAATGAATTTCTTGAGAACTTAAGCTTTGTATTAGAACGCGGCACACTCCATTGGTCATCTGATATTCACCAGGCAATAAATAGTATTCGCTATCCGGTTTACCCCTTATCGAGCCTCCAACATAAATGCTACCACTATAATTCGTTTTGGCTCCGACTGCAACTGCTACAAGTCCTCCTATTCCTAATTCAAAATCATCAATTGTAACAAGCAGAAGTCTAGCCTCACCACTTACGTCAACCTTTTCAATTCGTAAATCAGTAGCTGTCTTTATTATTCTTAAATTAGGTCGTTCTGTAAAACTGTGCCCAAGGAGCACTGGAATATTTATAAGCGAATCATCTACTATCAAGACCTCTACCTGTTCTTCTCTTACATCCTGGATTTCGATTGTAACAAAAGCTTTACCTATGGGTACATAAGGAATACTGCCTAATCCTCTCAACAATGGGCCCTGTACCGTATTCCACTGAAGACCAATTTTATGAGCATCGGTCTTACGGACAAGAGTAGCTTGGCTACCTAGATCAACTTGACAAGCAATAACTACGCCGTTTATTTTCATGCCTACTCTATACTTGTCATTGCTATCATCATTTATAGATACTTCTAGGACACTTTTCGGTTTAGTATTGTTAACATTTTTATTAGAGACGTTACCGTTATAAGAATTATTGGAGTTTTTCTTTGGGCAAGCATTTGAGTCGTGCCCTAAAAAATTACATTCAGAGCATTTGGTTATTGGTTTTCGACACTGGTAGCTCATATGGCCAGTTTCCTTACAATTGAAGCAAACTGCATTCCCTTTTGGTCGATTTCTAAAAGATTTATCAAAGGTTTTAGATTGTACAGAGCTGGCCAAGGTTGAAGTAGAACTTTGAAAACGCCTATCTTTGCTGGTCCCCTCTCTCCTATTATCCTCATTGTACTCCCTATTGCGAGACTTAGCTGTCTTAAAAAACTCTAAAGTTTCCTCGGGTTTGTTAAATTTCCCTGCTTGAGCGCTTAACCGAATGCCTTTGTCTTCAATTCCGAATATTAAGCAATCTACGGCCTGCTTACCAAATATTTTACATCTATTTAACAAGTTAATCTTAGAAAAATAGTATAATTCCAAGGAGTCACCGGGGCGCGCCCTTCTATTAAGCATTTCGGTCAGAAGTTCAGCATAGTTCTCAGTAGACGGAAAAGATTCTCTCAATAAAGTCTTCCACTCTTCCCAAGAATGCTTAATAGACGGCAAGCCCTGGTACCAGGTCTTAGCATATCCTACTAGTTTGGGCAGGGCATAGTGAATCGTTTGCCGGTCATTCCAATTATAGATTTCCGCACATTCGTCCACTTTACTTATCCACATCTCGATGGTCTGTTCTCGAGAAAGCGGATCAAAATCAGAAAGGACATTATTTAGTACAGGAAACGATTCACGATCCCTGCCCTTAAAAATATTAATAAATTCTTCAAAGAACTTAGCGGGTTCCACAACCGTTGGCCGTTGGGAAGCTGGGTTCCTAGTATCACTTCCGAGGGGGCTGTGAATCATTCTAGACGGGGAAACATGCTGTCGATGGCTATCAGCGACGGGTGATATCATGTTGCGACTACGTTGTCTTATCAACTCTTGCTCTAACAGACATAGCCTCTCACGCAACTCATCATTGTCGTCGTTCCGTTTACGAGTACCACTGCGACTTCGTCGATTGGTTTCTCTACGAGAATGACTACGGCTATGACGGCTGCTCTTAGGTCTACTGCGACTGCGACTACGTTGCCGATATCCACCAATTTCCCGTCTACGACTGGGTCTATTCTCGATTGAGTTACGGTTCGTATTCAAATCCTGATGTAATAACTCACGGTTACTGTGGTGGCTACGTTGGATACTCCGGATGCGGTGACGGCTTCGGCTTCGATCCTGACTTCGACATTCGTGCCTCACGGGGCTCCGGCTTCGTCGCATACCACCGCTGTTCCCTGCATCACGTTCGACTTCCATCGTTCCTAGTATGGGGCTCCCAGGTGGTACAGGTGTTAGAAGCCTACGACTTCGACAACGTTTCTCAGTAGGGGTATCTCGTTCCATTATCTGAAACTCGAAACGAAATTTGTATTTCTTGTTTTGAGGCTTATTCAAAACTTAAAACGGGGCAAGAGATTTTCTAAGGCTAAATTTTCTTTTAATCGATGATCATCACGCCAGGGTCGTAAGTTTCCTGTTGTTATACATAGGTACCTACCGTATTTAACTATCCGCTCTACTATTTAGGAAATACTAAAATGAATTCAATCCAATCGCATCTCAGGTCTTGACCTTTATTTTCAGTTTTGTTTTAATCGTAATGAAATATAAATGGGTTTAGAACTATTTAGTAACCGTATTTTGATTTATTTCCGATATAAAAAAAATACTAACCTATGAATGTTTTTTTTTTAAAGCAAATACGCATAGCTCAATAATAACAGCTCGAGATGTTCAGTATTCATTTAAAGATTGTGATTATATTAATATAAATATCTTCGTAGACAAGGACACACATTTTTACTGGACGTCGCGTTGTGTGTAACGATGTCTTATTTAATTTATGCACATTATTAATTTAAAGTAATTATCATTATTTGCTTTTTCTTTAAATTACAACTTTATTACGTTATGTTAAATTTATAGACTTATTAGTGCCATCTAGTGGCATGCATAAGTATAAAAAAGCTCTATAAATCACTTCCGGAAGTACCCGATAGATGGCGTACTAATACAATTTGTATCGATAGACAAATTACTTTACGATTACAGATCCTAAATTACTTTCGACTATTTTACTAAATCGTTATTCGATACGTGGTACGTGTACGACTCTCTGATCTTCTGCGACTCACAGATACGACTCATACGACGCCATCTTTGTGCGATAGGAAATTATTGTTGTAATTTGAATGTCAAAGTTTTGTATGTCTTGTAAATACATGTCTATGACGATTTGCGATCGGAAAAAACATGAACTATATACTTTTAAAAGATTGACTAGACGCCTCTAAACAGTGTCATTGTAATCTACATAGGTATCAAGGCGAGAAGAAAAAAAAATCACGTACCTTAATGTTGGTTTGTGGGCGTAGCAAAAACAGTATATTTTTGCTGTAATCCCACTTCTGAGCTGAAAAACGCTCAGAAGGATGGGGTTCTTCATGTAAACACAAACTTCTGCAAAGTATTTTATTTCTCTTGCACTGCACGAAAAATGTACTACAACCGATCTCTCTATTTCGAATGGCGGACCAAAACAGTGTTGCGACCTTAAAAAAAATGAATCGATTCATGAGTCGATTTAAAGTGAATAATATTATTAATAAGTAATGAGTATAAATATGGTAAGCGATGAAATTAATGACTGTTACACAAAGGTCACCGACTTCAGAAGCTAAAGTTATTTTTCACTTTTTTGTTTTTTTTGAAGTCGGTTTTATTTTTTTTTTAGTCTGAGATATTATTCACGCTCTATTTGTGTTTGAATATTGAAATGAAGAATGACGTCTTTGCTTTAAACTTTCAAAGCATGAGATCAAAATTTGAAAATTTAATGAAAGAAAATAATTTAAAGATATGAAGAGCGCAATGGTAAACTGCTATGTCATAAGAAATATCTTACAGCAGACAACAGTCGTGTGAATAAAAACCTTATCAAAGTAACACTATAATTATCGTAATCTATCTGCCAAACTATATTGGGGTCGGCTTTTTGGATGCTGCTGAATACCAATATTCTACATGGAGTGAGTACTTAACTGAGTAATAAGATTCTCCTTGGAAGACTGCTTGTCAGACTTTCGGGCTTCTTCCCACTCGTAACTACTTTCAAAGATCATAAATAAAGGGTGTAAAACATCTCTTACCGAAGCCGGAAGGCACTTGTTCTCCCCATCATTGCGATCAATTTTTTGTTCTACACCTTACCTGGGAACCTTCTAGTTACGGAGATACGGGGGTCAAAGTTCCAACTTTTTGACAAGTTTTTTTTTTAAATACAAGTTTTTTTTGTTAGGTTTTGATACCCCCGTACTATTCAATCCATCCATCAGCACAGTGTTTTAAGTGCGTTATATTGAGTTCTACCACAAAACGTCAGTCTTTTTTCGGGTTTTGCACCTACTGTGTATTATCACCCTAAGGTAGACTGGTAGAAAATGCCCAAGGCATTAAGTCCGCCTTTGTACAGTTTTAATTGTGCATAAAGTTTTAATAAATAAATAATAAAACGTGATTAATAACCTCAAAAAAAAAGTTGTTTCCCAGCAAAACATTTTGCGTCAAGTTACTTAGTTAGATGTACATAATGCTTGGTTAACGGCTTTTACTATAATGTGTAGAACAGCTCTACAAACAAAAATATACTCCTTTAAAAAAAAAAGACATAATGAAGGATTTCCTGCGTATTTATAGAAATGAAAAAAAAAACTCCGTTGGTAATGTACGGGCAACAGAGGGGTCCTGGGAATTCGTAAAAAAACAAATATTTAAGGATTCCCGGAACCCCTCTGTTGTCTGTTACTGTCCGAATGTACGAGTACATTTCACAAGAACATTGGATTTCACGTTTAATTTCAAAATATAAGAAAAGTAACAGCGTCAAAATCCGGTTCCTCTGTTTCTTTTTTTTTAATATCGTAATGGAAATATGTGCCGTGGAGCGAAACAAAAGAGCTAATAGAACAGCGTGCTCGTAACAGACTTGTTGTCGAGAGCAGCCGGCCCCGCTCCCGCGCCCGCGCCCGCACCCGCGCCGGACGGGACGGACACCGGCACAAAGAAAGTGGCCGGAGGCGGTCACCACTACAGTGCGGTACATGTTACGTATTAATTAAATATACTGACAACAACCCGTATCGATTGCGTTTTTCCTTTGTTGTTGCGTGTAATGACTTTTCTAATGCAAATAATATGATATTCTTGTCTAATGTAAAAGGAACGAGGACAATCCCATTAGCATGTAGGTACTACTTAACTCATTAACATGACATGTTATTATTATTGTACTCGTATCTATAGTTGTCTTACGGTCCATGTTCACCAAAAAGATGACGGTCTGATTATCTAAAACAGCTGTTTAAAACACATATTGTATGGGAACATTTCACAGTGACAGCTGTTTTTAGATAATCAGACCGTCATCTTTTTGGTGAACCTCATGCTTGGTTGACGGCTTCGTGATGTAGAGAGTTACATGACTTAGGTCCATGTTTACCGAAAATATGACGCTCTGATTATTCTAAAAACAGCTCTGTATTACCACTTAAAGCCGGTAATTATGAGCCAATAAACATCCACAGATTTATGATCTAGGCACAATCCACTTATAATTTTTCCACTATTATTGTGATATTTATTCTTTTTCCTAAGTAAGGTCAAGTATTACTCAAATGTCTCGCTGATGGTCATTCGGTTCCCTTCAATATGGTTGAGTTGAATAGGGCTGTCCGTGCGTCATGTTCGTGAACGGGCGCTGTCAGTTGTGACTGGTCATCTCGTAGTTGCCACGGCTTATTTGAATTACATAAATATTTTATTTTTTAATTATTATTATCTCCTTTATTCGTTATATATCTTACTTTGTACATTTTTAAAAATTCTTAAAAAAAAACATATAAAAACATTTAAAAATATAAAAAATAGGGATCCGCCGGTGTCGGGAGCAGGGTCCAAGTCACCGGTGGTTAGGGTTGCAGAGACAGGAACCTCCTCACAATGCGAGCCGTATCGAGGAGTACTGCCTTCTGAATCAGGCCCTTGATCCAACCGCCTATAGAGAGCTTCGACAGATGTTCGTCGAGGCTCTTGGCTATCAGGCCATTGGCCGTCACGACAATCGGCACAATGATAACCGAGTTCATATTCCACATGTCGCGAACCTCGTGTGCCAAGTCGAGATACTTCATTTGTTTCTCTTTCTCAGCTTCCACGAGGTTCTCGTCATGAGGGATAGTAACATCGATTATCATTACGCGGCGCGCTGATCGGTCTATCACCACTATGTCAGGCTTATTGGCAACAATAGTCCTGTCAGTAATGATAGACTGATCCCAGTACAGCGTGACATGGTCTTTCACAAGAACTGGGTCGGGCACATACTTGTAGTACGGTACCTCAGATTCCACAAGCTTAAATTTCAAGGCAAGTTGCTGGTGAATAATTCTGGCTACTTGGTTGTGCCTGTGCAAGTACTCGCCGTTAGTCAGCCGAGAACAACCAGAAATAATATGTCTGATGGACTCACCCGGACAGTGGCATGCCCGACACACGTCAACCGTCCCGTCCTTCATAATATATTTCCGGTAGTTGTTAACATAACTTCGTCCATAATCGCACAGACAAAACCTTCAGTTTCCCCGAAGAGGTCACCAAAACGTAGCCAGGACACGGACGCTAGAAAATCTACATCGGGCCCATGAAGAGCCCGGTAGAAGCGCCCGTGAAGCTCCTTGCCCTGCCATTCTTTCTTGCGGTCATCGGTAGTAAGTACCACAGGTTTGCGCCAGTTCTCTTTAGCCATGGACAACGGGGTGAGTCCCTTGTCCACTGCGACCACATCTCGGTGCATACCCACGTCGGCTTTTAGAAAATATTCTCTGAGACTGCACACCTCGCGGTTGTGGAGGGTCTTCGCATTTAAAAAGCCTCGACCCCCGCACTTCCGCGGGATGTACAGTCTCATCACTGACGATCGTGGGTGATGCATCCGGTTTTCGGTCAGCAGTGTACGAACTTTTCTATCCAAAGCGTCGAGTTCGGTCTGTGTCCATTTGAGTATGCCGAAAGAGTACATTAATACCGGCATGACCCAACCGTTGAAGGCGCGCACCTTGTTCCCATCTGAAAGAAGGCTCTTTAATACCTTCTTTAGGCGACCGAAGAAGCGCTCCTTCAACGATTGTTTCATGTCAGTTACGTTAATGCCTAACGCTTCCGACATACCCAAATATTTATAGCTCTCGGATGAGGAAAGGGATCTTAGGTGTATGGAATCCGAGAGTTGAAGTCCCTCGGATCTCATAATCTTCCCTCGCTTATACATGACTGCACATTTGTCCACATCAAATTCCATCCCGATGGCGCTACTAAAAGTTTCGGTTACTTTCAGTAGCTCCATCAGTTGCAATTTGTTGGGGGCAAAGAGTTTCAGATCATCCATGTAAAGCAGGTGAGATATAACCTGACTATCTTTCCTCAACCGGTAGCCTAGCCCTGAATTCTCCAGCAATGTGTTTACAGGATTCAGGGCCAAACAGAACCAAAGGGGACTCTGACTGTCGCCCTGGAATATTCCCCGTTTAATCCAAACAGGTTCATCGTTCCCCTGGATCTGTCGACATCCTGGATATCGAAGGACCGTCCTCCATTGCCCCATACAAGACTCAAGGAAGGCGCGTAGAGTTGCATCTATCTTGTACAACTCCAGCACCCTCTTGAGCCATGAATGTGGCACCGAGTCGTAGGCCTTCTTATAATCTATCCAGCATGTTGACAGATACTTGCGGGCTCGACGGACCTGTTGGCTAATGGCCATGTCGATGAGGAGTAGCTCCTTAGTACCACGGGACCCATTCCTACATCCATTTTGAGACGCAGACATGGTAGAGTTTTTGTCAATATGTGTATTAATTTTCACTCTCAAAATGGATGTAAGAAGTTTATAGACCGTCGACAAACACGTGATCGGTCTGTAGTTTTTGGGTTCCGCGGGACTACCTGACTTATGGAGCAGGTGGGTTACACCTGTTGTTAAAAACTGTGGTAAGGACCCAGACTCTAAGGATGACTGGAATTGGGATGTCAGGCAAGTGTGTGAACTACTAAACCACTTGAGCCAGAAGTTATGCAGTCCGTCCGGTCCCGGTGATTTCCAATTCGGTAACGGACGAACTGCTCTGGCTATATCTAGTGGCGTTATTAAAATTGGTTCCATTGTTGGAATAGGTTCACACACTCGCTCGACATCACGCATCCAGTCAGCCTCAGAATGACAGACGGGCACCGACCAGATGCTGCGCCAGAAGGAACTCGTGGCGGCATCATCCGGGCGGCACACGTCCGTCATATTTTGCTGAGATAATAATTATTATTATTAGTATTTGTTTTACTTTGAACACTTTTAACGTGCACTTCTTAATACATAGTTCTCACATAATGTACCATCTAAACATAAATGATGTACTTAACCAAGATTTTGTAAAAAAAAATCGATTTAAAAGTGTCCAAGGTGTTTCTTGCCCGTTCTTCTCCAGACAGATTTACGCTAGGGAATGGGCAAATCATAGTATTACTTTTACAGTTTAAATTAATGTGTTGTGACTAACACTGTGGCTACATTAAATTTTTGTCTTTGTTTCGACAATTCAGAAGTGTGAGTAATTCAGCAACCCGTCCCATGTCTGTAACTGGCCTACTTGAAATAAATGCTCTGATTTTGATTGTGCCGAGCTCAGATTGAGCTGTGGCTACAGGTTGCCGTGTTAGTGACGTAGCGCACTTGTGTCACAAGCAGCCATTGCGTGTGAACTATGTGAAGCTCGGCAGCTGCTATGTGCTGCTCTCCGGGTGTCGAGCGCGCGGCGGCAGAGCGACCGCTTCGTAGGTATTTATTTGTCTTTTACAATATTGTATTGTGTCCGGCCTTGTTAATTGTTCCTGAGCACTTTATTTATTCTCAGTACCTGATAGTGCTGTGTTTGTGTTTTATACTTACGTTTTTGGCTGTTACAATCTGATATTTTAACATACGTTCTCTCCATGTAACTGCATGGCCATTACGTGGGGGCTTAGCATACCTTTTACCTTTTAAAGTTTTTCAAGAGGGGGATCTGCCTTCACGTACGTCATCAAAAGTTTTGGATGCGCCGTCTATTAGTCGTCCTCCGATTTTTTTTAGTTCAAATCTACTTCGAACGAATAGTTGTTGAAAAGTGCTATTTTAATTTAGCCGTTTGGGGTCGAAACGCTCGGGTCATGGGGTCCGAGTGCGCGTCTCCTTTTTAAGGAAATCTCCCGCCGACTGATCGACACTTCGCGCGACTAGAGGGCTGGCTACTTCTTTGGCCAAAGAATTAGCATTGCCATTCAACGTGGCAATGCTGCCAGTCTTCTGGGCACGTTTCCCGATGACAGCGATGCGGAGGAGTATTTTGACGCCTAAGTGTCCTATTGACATTGTTGTATATATATTGTGTACTAGTTTTATGTTTAGTTTTATTTATTATTAATTTTAATTTAATTTTATGATAACTATTGAAGCATAAATTCACTTTATTTATTTAAATTTATAATTATACCGAACGCGAACTACAAAAATAAATTTCCTGACGATAAAGATATTTCTGAACGAAAACGAACGAATGAAACATCAATTCAATGTCAAACATCTTGCCCAAAGTAGGTAAATAACCACGTGAGATCTGCATTATTATAAAGTGGAAGACAGACAGTGGAAGATGTTCCTAGCATTAGTGTAGTTATTAGAGTCATTTACAGTCTAGTACTGGTATTATTACGAGCTGGGTATGGTATAAAATAAATACTACCGACAAAACACTTAGGTATAACTAAAACACAAATAAACTAATCGATCTGTCGCGAAAGTTTTACAATTTCTTTGGACCTTCTTCACAGTTCCATAGTGGAACATTCGATACTCAAACGTAATGCAGAATATTGTCGTAAAGCAAACGTAACAGTAATTACTTAATAACGTAAGTACATGTTCTACGTTATATTAGTTATCATTATAACAGGTTAATTACGTAGTAGTGTTTATTAAAACAATTAGCGCCAGACTCGGCGAGCTAATGAGAGGCGCCTCTCTTTGTGCTCATTACTATAATGGCGCTAAGATTAATTACTAAAAGTCTATTAATGCCTTTGCGTCCAAAACGAATTTTAGCTTTATGTAGATGTGAATTGAATTGATTTCAGGATAACTAGGGTGATTGAAATAGTCATGTAAAAGGTGCGTAGCGTCATTAATTTTGGAACTTCGTTTTTACAAAAAAAAAACATTTTGGGGGAACAAAAATCATGGAACTCACGTGATCGTCACCTAACACTTCGCGGCACTCGTAGCCGATGCGCTACGGCGTAGCAACATGTAGGCGTGTGTGGGGCACAACCCGTTTCATATATAGTTTACTTAGTTTTCACTTCTATCGACAGTCCCCAAAAACTGCCGCGCATGTTTTTTTTGAAAATACCATTTCGAACGTAGTGTATTCAAGGTGCCGCGTCATAACGAAAATTATACACTTTAATTATTGTATTCACTTATATTTTTTTAAGTAGATTGGTGAACTAACAACAAACTTTAATTAATAATACTTATATATTTGTGTATTGTTAAACGCCATTGGTATCGGTGAGCGAAGCTCTAGCCGAGCTGTAATTAGGTACGTCGACATCAGTGAGCAGTGCGCACGCACGCTGTCCGCCTGCAGATCCGTGTTACATTGTTGTGGCTTCACTCACATACTACAAAACACGATATTACTATGTCAATCAATGACCTTGTTGAATGAAGCGATTTTCAATAATAACTCAGTAACGGTATCAGCTATAGCTTCATCAACAAAAATGTGTTTCTAATTCTGATACATATGACACAAACAAATCGTGAGTCCATTCCAGTCGCTTTTGTGCCAACGGAACGGTGTATCAGAGACCTTTTGTAACCGGATCCTGCTCGAAAAATACAAATATTTTACTGAACGTTGCGTCTGTGGGGCGCGCTATTTATGTGCAGTCGGTGGCAGGTACAGGTAGATTGGTTCACTTTCGCTAATTAAATGTGCATGCGAGGTGTTCGGGTGTTCCCGAAGCGCGGTCATATCGGCGCCGCGTGACGGCGCGCGTGTTTACAATTTACTCGCTAGAGGGCGCTCTAAAGGTGACATTTTTCCGTGCAATTAGCTAATGGCAGCCGCTACACCCGCCCCACATCACGCGCACGGCGACAAGCACAGCGGAACTGTGTGCGGGTTACTTTCTACTATCCTGTTATCAAAAGGATTTAAGAAACAATGGGTTTGTGTCAATGAAAACCCACGACAGAATCTTGATGCAAAATGCCATAATTGCAGTAAACTTTTAAACTTGTACCTTGTTCTCAAAAGTAGATTACAAGTTTGATGGTGTGGGTCCTTCTATAGTTAGGATACTTTAAATGTCCCTGCCGAGTTTATCTTCTCCCGCTTCACTGCCAATTACCAAGAAATCAGAGTAAAAAAACATAACAGCATGTCGAGTAGTATCAAGTTACAGGGTCCTTAGTCAATGTCTTATCTGTAATCAAGTTTTACGAGATCTCCGGAGAAACGGCCGATATTCTCATTTCGTCTGATATTGCCTGAGCAGAGTACTAGATAACCTATAAAAGAAGATTAGCCTACAATCTCGTACCGGTCGCGACTCGCGGGCACGAGCCGTGCCAATTTGATTACTGTTTGTGTCTGTCAGAGGACCATCGACAATGCGGCGGCCGATGTGTTCTGCACGAGTGTCTCATAACTAGCGCACGGTACGGTTGTTATAATGACGTAATGTCTATGTTGGTGAGCATTTGTTGACGAGAACAACCGAACTACGCAGGTTTGCTTGCATATATTTTTAAGCACTTTTATTCGATTTCATACATTTCCATGTTTATCAGTAAAGTCAGATGATCCAAATGCTTTCATGTGTCATTTTCGTTGTTTCTTCACTAGATATATAGTTATTTTTTTCTTAAATGACTCTGACTCTTTATGTTAAGTTTTACTTTATTCGTACCTACTTGTAACGGTACGAGGAGCCTTCGCCACGCGCCATCAGTGTGGCGTGTCCTAACCTATTCAAAAACCTTCATATTTGAGAGCCGGTAGACAGTCACAAGTCGCCGTGCGCTTAATTCTTTAATCTTAATAATGCACCGAAGTAACGTTCCCCGCGGCATGCGGCAGCGCGTCTCTGTCTGTGCATAGAGCACTTCACGACAACTCATAGCGCACTTTACGGCTGAGCAGATAACACTTGTACAATGTGTTCGCTATCAAATATATTTCATATGCATAAGCTGTACATTTGCAGACGAACAATAGTTTTGAACAATAGTTTTGAACAAGCTTTTTCTGTACGCACTCGGATGAATGCATACTTTTTTAAACAATCGCGTAGTGCTTAAATTTATCTATCTTATTTTTTCCCCATGACAACAATGTCTATCCCAGTGTCTGAGTGTTTAGTGATTATTGCTTATTTTTAATACCCTTAATTTGTATTATTATCGTGCTTGCTATTTTGTGATCCTCTACTATTATCTCTGTGTCTACTCGTGAGAACCTGTAATTGGCTCTGTGTCGCTTAATCAATTGTTACTCACTTATTTTAGCTGTTGGTTCTCCTTTTAATAAATAAATAAATAAACATCAGCAAGTGGCCAGCGCGGCAAGTGTTACAACATAACACAAAAACCCCCTTTTCCCCTGAGAGAGATTTAGTCAGAAGACCAGATTTCGTCAGCTTAATGTTAAACACATGTAATACGCAAGTCGATTGCCAAGAACCGGGCATAAACCCATACTCCGAATGCCTCCGAGTCCTAGGACCGTATTAATAAACGCCCCTCAACACCGTACTCAAGTACGTTATCATTTGATACGCCATTATGACGTCATCAGTACCTCAAGATTGGTGCTAATAATTATTAACAGACGCATAAGTACAGTATCTCTGTTACCAAGACAGCTCCTCAACTAGCCGTACTTGAGGGCTTGATCTCGTGAACGATGTCGTCACATTGACCGAAGTTTTGAATGATACTTCTCGGTTTTCTATAATAGATGGCAAACCTGTCGTGAGTGGTGTAATCGCTTGGATGTTTATTGTTTATCCAACATCATGATAGAACATCACGCCTGTATGCTTTGAGGGGGTACGCAGATGTGTACAATACTCCCAGATTTCGACATTTATGTTAAGTTCCATTTATTACATGACATGTATTGTTGACAATGTAAAATCAATTCGTGGGAAATATTTGTTTGGGAAAAACTGAAAATGGAAGAATAAAAACTTTAAAAAAAAAAAAAATAATTTTTAATTGTACTATGTATGTACTTACGATATTACATACTAAATTAGAATGAAGCTGTTGCATAAAACCTAAAAGTTAAAAGTACGGCTATTTCTGGAGAAATTAGAAGACCTCTGTTATTATATTTTACAAATCAGTTTTTGATTACTGTTAACACTGCAATTTGAACAAATCTAGATCGTTTTTTTTAATTATAAGTAACAAAAGCATCGCATAGGTAAACTTTTGATAAACGAATTCCCAATGGCCACAAAATATCGTCATAGTAACCTATTTCATCTTAATTATTAATATTAAATTCCATGTTTCGCGCCACGCTAATCACTTCTCAAGTCATGAACGATCTGCACTCACGATATACACGATATAGCATCTCAGGGACCCGCGCTCAATGTGTATCACTGAGTTGATGACGCAAACCTAATCCGCATCTTTAGAACATGTTCGCATCACGTTTATTAATACGATCAGGATCTCAACATTCATACCAAGTGCGGTATCTTGCGCTGAGTTACGTTTATTAATACGGGCCTTAGTGTTGTATTAGCCAAACTATCGTTTCTCCAGATAAGACAGTAATTACGTCTAGTACAATATAATGCATGCGATTAGAATCAAATATCATTACTGTATGTAATCCTAATATGTGCGTCTAACATAATTCGCAATCAGTCTCGCGGTGTAAATCAACTGGCGGTAATGTGAGGCGCTTATGTGGCGCGCATTCGATTGTGAACCCTGCGTCGTAACATCGCTATACAGTATAGACGTCGGGCTGGTCGAACGGGCGTGGCGCATAGGTGCGGCATCAGCCGGCGATGTACTGCATGAGACACTGCATTCAATCTCGACACTCGCTATGCAATATCGACAGGCGATTACCAGATTATACCGCGGCACAAATCACGAAAGATAGTAGATTAACGTGACATAGATATTTCAAGTTAGTATTGTCGTTACGTTTAAAGTAAGCATGGATTTACAATAAATAAATGTTTTAAATAATTATTTATTTCCATTCAAGCTGTTGTCTGCCAGTTTGCGTATTTTAAAATTAGAAGTAACCTATATCCGTTTCCTAGGTCGTAGGCTAACCTTCCGACAAATTGTATAATCATTAGTTTAGGTTAGTAGGGATAACAGACTGGGATAATTCCTCATTTTTTCTCTTAAAATTATGAACTGACGTTCTAAATAGTATTACAATTTCGTTGTTACTAAAATTGTCTGTGATCATAGTTAAATAAATATTAAAGTACAACAAGCCCCGTTCATGACTTGCACCGCGCCCTGCACGAGATAGAGGGCAGCCCGCAGAGCTGCCAAACATGATAAGTAATTTTGAAACTGCTTCGTAAACATATTGCATAATACCATCCAGCTATCCAGCCATACAACCGCGCATATACTCGCGCACAATATTAAACCACGCTTCACAGTCAATAGACTCAATGATTTCATCACGCTATACGTGAAATTGTGAATATTCTAATGTATGCGAACATTGTTTGGACTTCGCGATTCGAGTCGACTTGGGAATCTGTACTTCAGTCACTAAGAGATTATTAAATGTTGACTCAATATTTATAAATATTTCCTGCCTGTACCAAGTTATTGTATTAATTTTATTGTCCATGAGTCCAGTGATGCGACGCGGCTACGGGTAGTAGCTACGGTTCTACGAGTGCGTGCTACGGCGCGGCGCTACAGTTTTTGCTACGAAGTTTATGTTCATACGAATCAAAGCAACAACTTTACGTTTCAGTTTTATTTTGTTTAACTTTTAATGTTATGTTCGTCTGTTTGTACTTATTTTAAAGCGACATAATCATATTGATCTTCTGAAGTAGTTTCAAGCTCAACTTTTCGCATCGATCTGTGTTCCATAAAATCTAAAGATATAGGTAAGTACTACTCTACTATCTCCAGTTTTCGTTATTCCAAACCTGACCCGAAATAGGTTAATCCTTGTTACCGCTGTTTCATTTACGATACACAGCTACCGGCAATTTAATAACTGTGTCTCTGGAGGAGCGATGCGATACAGATCTCGGCCAATTAACGCGTTGTCATCCGCTGGGACTGCGGCGTGATAGCCGACAGTATGCCCCGGCGGCCGGCGGCCGGCGCTCGAGCACAAACATCAATGTGTATAGTAAACAGCGAATAAACCGATCGGCGTCGTTTGGCGTGCGGCCGGGCACAGGCCGGGCAGATACCGGCTCGAGCCGGGCACGCGTCGGGCAGAGCGCCGCACAGTGGTCTGGAAATCGTGGATCATACTCATAGAAACTTAAAGTAAAGAATTAAAAAATATATATTGTAATAGCTCTGGTATACCTCCCTTTGCATCATATTAACGTATGGATGGTACAAGTCACACTTCGCGTGAGATAAAAAAGATTTGTGTTTTTTTTGTTATATGGGAGAAAACACTAAAAGTACGTTTTTTCGATACTTACTTGGAACTGTTAGGCTGGTGCTTACACGAGCTATAGTCCCATACACGGCGATCAAGATGACATACAATTCATGTACTTTTAGGAACCGCTACGCACGCAGCTAATTTTTGAAATTTTGAACTTTGGAAATGTTTTGAGTTTTCAAATCTATGCCGTGGTTAAATGACGTTGCCGATCGATTTAATTATATTATAATTAGATTTAGTCTGCTAATGACCTTTATGATGACAATAGTTTAAAAATACATTGATTGTAACGGTGTTTTTGGCCATTCCAATAACTAACTCACCTCACTGCCTGTAGCTGTAGGTCACACAACGGATTGTCAATACGCGGCCGGTCAGTGAGGCCGCGCTTCTCGACCGGATCGCGCCTGGTTGCAGGAGATGCCAGGTTTATGTTCTCACCGAGGACAACTGTTTCCACCGTTCGTCAGATTTTACTTGTATTTGTTGAACTCGATTTTTTTTTTAATGAAAATTGTTGTTGACTGTCATTCTTTTATGCCTTCAAGGTCATATAGAAACAACAGTTGAGTACTCAACACCCTCCTTCGAGTTATCCCAGAAACAAGTCACTGCAAATGTTTGCATTTGAAGGAATCGATTGAACCGTAGACAAAACTAGCGAAATATTATGTACACAACATCGAACTAGATGAATGAGTATTCTGCGTTCTGGCAATTAAAGTGGTTTGTTTATCGATAGTTTGAGGAACTCTCTCGCTGCCCGCCGCCGCGCCGCGCCGCCGGAGCGCTCTAGTTGTTGTCATACGCCGCCGTATTGACGCTTGGTCAATATAAGTAGGTAAACTCTATCCATATTGAACAGGTATATTTTTTCAACCAGTCAAACATAATCATTTTAATGATTTTACTACTGTTCTATGAGGCTGCGGAAAGTAAAAAATAAAATAGTCTAACCGGAAGCAGATGAATAAATTAATAAAGGAAATAATAATAATAAATATCGCTGGACACACCAGCGCCATCTAGTGCCACACTAAGCAAGGCTTGTGTTGTGGACACCAGGTAATTGATATACTACATTTATATACCTTTCTTGTTTGTAAATACATACTTATTATACATATAAACATCCATGACTCGGAAACAAATGTCCATGCTCATCACACAAACATTTGCTCGCACCGGGATTCGAACCCAGGACCCTAAGAACGTCAGGCAGCCTCACTACCACAACGCCATTCGGGTCGTCAACCCGTTATTTACCCGATTACCAGTTATTTACACAGTGGCTTCCCATGTGACGTGTACAACCCAGTTAGTACTGGGTAATACGATACCACGCGGTAAGACTGGTTGCACTACCAGGCTACTGACTACCCGTAACGACTTTCAAAGATCTACTTATTATGTAGATCTTTGACAGTCGTTACGGGTAGTCAGTGGCCAACGGTTTCACGTGCTTTCCGAGGCACGGAGAACACTCGGTACCTATGTAATTGGTGGTCACCCATTCACGGACCAACCTTGTAGATCAATACAATTAGATGTCTATAGAGGACCTCAAAAGACCCAAGTTGCAGTTACTATTTAGCCACGAGCTCCTCTGAACCTAAAATATTAAATAAATAAATAATAAAAGCTTTATTTCGGAACAAAGCAAAAGTATAAACTGTAGCGCAGCCATCAACGCCCTTCTCCAGATTATTATGGAAAGATGTTCCATACAAAAAGTGTTGGTTTACATATTTAATAACAAAAAAAGAAATAGTTTAAAATAAAATTAAAATAAAAGGAATGTAATATAAACAGTAGGACAATAATTATGAATTGGTATTAATATTGGTAACAGTAATTTGATGTTGAGTGACGATATTGATGTCGAGAGTAGTGAGAGGGTGAATGTGTGTGTAGGTGAGTGTTAATGAGGTGTGCGAGGTATGTGAAGTATTGTTGAGTTGTGTGAGAGAGTGATGTGTGTTTTACACTTCCACAAGTTTCTCTGTGTCATGGTAATTTTGTGATTTCAGCCAGGAGTCGAGTTTCATTTTGCATTTGATTTTGGTCAATGGGTATATATATTTTTTTAATCATTATAGATTTATGAACTTATGTGTTTGAAATGACGACTTGCAGCTACGGTTCTACGGGACTCAGTGGCACCAAACCCTATTCGAGCGGCGAGTAGAACAGCATTTAGGATCAAGGGTAAGTTGGCAGAGTTTGCGAAGAATAGTTTGGGCGAACGAACAAAATCACTGTCAGACAGCTATTTATATAGCTGTCTGACAGTAATTTTGTTCGTTTCATAATGTTAATACTTACCTTACTTATCTACCTCATAGTATTTCGTCCCCTTCTCCCGCCTTCGCTGTAAAAGTGTTTATTCTAAGTAACATTATGCAGACTGAATCGCCACCCAGACCGTAATAAGTCCTAATGAAACGTAACAGCGGCACTAGCAAGGTGGACGTCGCTGCGCCCCCGTAAGGGGGCGCGGCAGGCGGTAACGGGGCGCTATGCCCCCTGGCCGCGGGAGCCATACCTGGGCCCGCTACTGCGGGACCCGTATCTTGGCGGGACTCTGTCCCAGGTCTTGATGAGCGCACGTTTATAACGTGCGCCCATGTGTGTGGTTGCTGTAATGTGTGCTGTAGGCGCGCCACAGCGCTGTCATACAGCGCTGTTTTCTTCACAGCACCTCGGCGGTCCGTCCCCGCCAGGTGAGACCTCCGGTTACCCGGAGGAGGCCCGGCGGGGGACAACCAGCGACAGAGGTGCCGACTTATAGCGCACCTACAGTGGATGTGTGGTCCCCGCCCGCCCCACTAGCCAGAGCTAGCCGGTCGTGGTGCAGACTAAGGAACCGACATGTGTGTGTGGGCGGTATTGTAATGTGTAACACCGCCCATGTGTGCGTGTATCGCAGGCCCTAGGGCCGCGACACGCGTGAGTCTACATGTGTGTAGAGAGATGCGTGAGTGGTTTTGCTACGTGACGTGCCCATATTAACTTGGCCCACGTCGCGCAGCTGGGTGTGAGTTCTGTGTGTGGAGTCTTTTTGTGCAGGTAAGCCGCGTGTAACCGGGAAAACAGCTTACCTGGGTCCAATCCGGTGGAGAGGCGGCAGAGGGGGGGGCGACCTGGCTTGCAGGGCCTCGGGAAGTCCCTGTCCTGCCCGGCCTAGCCCTGGTACAATTTGAGTAGCGAGGCCAGGCCGTCCAGGACAACAAGCTCCACGCTTTGGCCCTGCCTGATGGCCTTTATCAGGTCCATCAGTAGCTGGATGGCGCGGGCTAACAGCGGCACTATTTCAATCAAGAGGCGCCATAAATCGCCCCACTCCAACGTTACGCGAGCACAGAACGGTAGGCCGGTGAGCGTTCACGCATCCGCTTTATTTTACTGTCAGCAAGATATTTCATAGTAGTACAATAAAATGTAAACGCTATAAAAATTACAATACAATGGGGTAGATGACAAAAAAAAAACTAACTAGTCCGTAAGTTAGATTGTTAAAAAATATTGTTGTGTGTGTGTGTGTGTGTGTTACTGTTTCACGCAAAATCTACTGAACGGATTTGGGTGAAATATTGCACGCAGATAGTTCATAATCTGGATTATCCTGTTAGTAAAATCCCATGGGACAATTATCGAACTTCACGCAGGCGTTACCACGGGCAGAAGCTGGTGATGTTAATTTATAACATGGCGAAACATAAAAAAATATCGAACGATAACGGAGACATCCATTACCGTTCGATAAAATTATTATAGCTCAAGGTAGTAGGAAAAAAATATAGTACAAGGTAGTAGGGACACCGACGTTAAAACGGTCTCCACGTAGGTATTTATTTTGGATTCACTCTACGTACATAGACTGATAATGCGATTGAAGCCGGACAATGGCTCAGTACTCAAAGAAAGTCGACAGTACCTAACTCGGTGTAATAATTGACAAGCTCACATTGAACTCGCGGTGAGTAAAAAGACGAGCTCATCCGCGAATGAGCTTTTCAACCTGGCCCCAGAACTGAACCCAGTCGCCTTGGTTACGGCTCATCATGAATACACACAACAGCAACAGTACTGCGATATGATATCATTTGTTGTGGAAACTCGACAAACAAAGAAATTGAGTTTAGCGCCTAAGAGATACAAGTATACGAGCTATGTTTAGCAAACCGGTACTTTCAAAATAACAGTCTTTGTACGTACATGTAAACTTTCTCATATGAAATGGTCGAGTGTTCAAAACTCAGTTTACTGGAATGAAATAAGTCGAACAAAAAATACTTTGCGGTTTCAGATAGCACATTTGTATAATAATGTATCTCGTAAACATCAGACGGTGTTGACCGCGTCTGATATTATTGACGCGCAATCACTCTGCACCTGTGGGTACATACACGTAGCTTGTACTTCACCGGGCAGCGCTCGCATTCCGGACACAGCGCGTGATTACGGCGGCGCGCGGCGTGGCGATTGCAACCGATCATTACTGACCCACTTCCATATTGTATGTATGTTCTGGTACTTCGACATGGAGCAAGTTTACGAACAATAGTAAAGATTGTACAGTACCTTTTATTTAAGGGATTTTTGTTCACAATTGCGACGATGTCAATCACATCGTACTTTTACAATGATTAACTTACTTCCTAAACTAATTTAACTGATAAAAAAACCCCAAACCGAATGAACTTAATGTAGTTTATTATCTAATAAAAAGTATGTAACATTTTGCTGCTTCAGAGGTAGGCTCAGCTGAAATACCATGGAACACTCCGACAATAATTATTGACAATTTCATCGCATTGATAACTGCGTTTCTCTTATTACTAAATTGGACACATTGCACCAACAAATGCTGTGCATCCTCCATCTTGCCACACACTTCACCGTTTAGAGAGTCAGATTTCCGCATAAGATAAGCAAAGTTGTTTACTGGAATATGTCCTGACCACAATCGATGTGCAGCAACCATTTGACTTCCATTCAGTTTCGGCCTGGGGAACCAAGGTATATGAGGAGGCTCACATTGTATACTTCTATACTCGTACTTACTAGATTCCCTTCTGGTATAAAAGGGAATCTGGTACTACCTAATAAGCAACGTGCGTTCTTATAAACGCGTACCTCCCGCTTCTGTATGAGTCATTACTACTAAGAAAATAATGTGTCATCATAATCATCATCAGCCTATAATGTTCCCACTGCTGGGACACGGCCTCCTCTCAATGAGGGGGAAGGAGGGTATCAAATGAAAGGGCTTGACTAGAACATGAATGTATACTATATTGAAAAGGGAATGAGGAATACTAACTAACGAAATGAGATGAGGAAAGTTCAGTGATAACTGGATAACCTAACAATTTACTTATTATTTTCTATTTAACTTTTAGCATTTTAAGTGTCGGGGTTTTTTTTTGTGGCTAAATAATATCAGCCGCTCGGGTCGATCTTTAGGTTAAGCCATGCCACCCTTGCATAACGAGTCTCCTCCGTGCCTCGGAAAGCACGTTAAGCCGTTGGTCCCGGCTATCATTTCTGTCTATCTTTGACAGTCGTTACAGGTAGTCAGTGGCCCTGTGACGTTTAATAAATGAGTTATGCGTGCTGTGGTGGGGGATGCGCGTTGGAGGGAGCGCGGGGCGATGCGCCGCGCTCAGTCTAGTACAAGCAGTCCTAGCGTCAGCACGCCTAACCCAGTAATATTGGAAACTGTGTTTTATTGTACAACCCTGACACCACCCTGATCGCTGCTGCTGCCTGGTTGCTGCTGCTGCTGCTGCTTGCTGGTGGCTTTACTCCAAACCCTAACTAGCGTCGGAGTGAACACTACATTGGCGACGAGGATAAAACTATAAAAGTGAAAGTGTAAACAGTGTTTGTGTATAAGTGTACCTAAAAAGTAAAAATGTAAAGTAACTACACGAGTAAAAGCGCAGTAAGTGCAATAATTGTAACTCAAATTATATCTGCTTACGAAAATTGGTGAGCAAAAATATTATAATTCTATTATGAAAAAAAAAACAAGACCTTGGCGTGTAGTCGCAAAAGCGACTGCTAAGAATGGAATCATGGATTCAATTCCCTGGTCGGCCCAAGTATTGTTGGGTGAATTTCTCAATTGCAGTCACGAAATTAGAAACTTTACCCGGTTAATATTAGATACACCTTTGCCTGACTCATCATGTATAACCGGCGTGATGATATAATAAAATTAGTTTTTTTGCTACCTACCTAATAATTCACATTCCTGAATGTTTAATAAAATAACTAGGTTCAATATACTTTATTCTCAAAAAGACAAAGAGCCACTTACATGAGAACTTATGTTAACATAATGTAAATATGTTTAGTCTAGGTAACGGTCACCGATAATCTTAATCCTAAAGTATTCTCAATTTATTTAGTCTTAAAATTACATAATTTTTAGATTGAGTAGTTGAGATACACGTTCAACGGTTCGTTAAAAAAAAAAACAAAATGCAAACTAACCATCATATACCTACTCATTGATGAATTCAATGACAATATGGTCCGTTTCTTTATTTTAACATGAAATATAATGTTAGATCAAAATACGTTCAACGGTCCGTAAAAAAAAAAAAAAATGCAAACTAACCATCATATACCTACTCATTGATGAATTCAATGAAAATATGGTCCGTTTCTTAATTTTGACATGAAATATAATGTTAGATCAAAATACACCATATAACAACATCAACGGATTGTTGACCAAATCCACTCGCAAATAAAACGTGCCTATTGAAAAGTAATTTTCAATAAAAAACAAGCACCAAGTTCCTCTTCGACTACGTCGAATCAATGATGGGAGACACATGCCATCTATGGTTAAAATTAAATGAAAAACCAAATGACTGTCATAAAATCCATTAAGGATACTGATCATTTTGGGCTACTATTGGATGAGTATCAAAAATACTTGATGTTTGATCACAAACTGATTTAAAATTCAAGATACGCGTACTCCGATTGGACAACATATCAGATCAAGTGCAATACCTATTCGTGCTCTGATAATGTACCTTTTTAACGACGTGTTAATTATATATTGGGTCCAGGACCAGAGTCCATGCATTGGTGCCCATAGTCCTTTTAGTTTAATCGAAATTTATATTTTGATAAAAAAAAAAAAAATAATGTGCCCTATGAGAACATTTCTCGTAAATTGAAAAAAAAAGAAAAAAAACAAAGAACATTGTGTTTATTTGGCATTGAAATAACTATACAATCTTACATAATACATAAACAAACAGCTTATAATGCTAAAAAGGGCCTCAGCCCAGCATAATATCAGATGGCAACACAAGGTGTGCCACATGACGCTGATTGTCAGCTGCAGCTCACGAGTGCCATGCCATATATAAAAGTACTCTGTATGCCATACGCTCGACAACATAAACAAATGCA
Source organism: Xestia c-nigrum (assembly GCA_916618015.1). NCBI lineage: Eukaryota > Metazoa > Arthropoda > Insecta > Lepidoptera > Noctuidae > Xestia > Xestia c-nigrum. Next base: position 373,799 of record OU745245.1, on the reverse strand, counting down.
AATTCCAGTTATACCAAGTACCCTTTCGATAATTTCGAAGCTATGGAGGTAAATTACCTTACCTATTTTTAAAACCAAACAAGAGTCATGACTGGCGCGAGGGTTAAGGTATGTCGTGCATAAAACATTAAAATAATACAACCAAATGGTTGCGATTTATACTGGCAAATGAACGAATGAGGTTTTATTAAGTTATACACTTTATATAAGATATAAAGTGTTTCTCTAAATAATTTGTGGCGAATCATAGCATTATTCTTAATATATATAAATCTCGTGTCACAATGTTTGTCCTCAATGGACTCCTAAACCACTTAACCGATTATAATAAAATTCGCGCACCATGTGCAGTTCGATCCAACTTGAGAGATAGGATAGTTTAAATCTCAAATTATGAGACGCAGACGAAGTTGCGCGAGTCAGCTAGTTGACTATAAATAAGTAACCACGGAATGTACTGGTGATAGTTACGTTTAAAACTCAATCCAAGGTCGAAAATAAATGATGATGTTATTTAAACAGCATTTTCGAGAAGCTCGTGGCTAAATAACATCAGCCACTCGGGTCAATCTTTAGGTTAAGCCGTGCTTGCCTAGGTTGGTCTGTGGATAGGTGACCACTATTATATACCAAGTTTCCTCCTTGCCTCGGAAAGCACGTTAAGCGTTGGTCCCGGCTGTCATTTGTCCATCTTTGACAGTCGTTTCAGGTAGTCAGTGGCCCCAAAAGTTTGACACCAGTCTTACCAAGTGGTATTGTATTTCCCAGTATTAACTGGGTTGTGGAGGTCAGATAGGCAGTCGCTTCATGTAAAATACTGGTATTCAGCTGCATCCAGTTGGACTGGAAGCCGACCCCAACATAGTTGGGAAAAGGCTAGTTTAACTATCTTTATGCTCAATGTACAGTGAATTTACTTAAAGTTTTTTTTTAACTTTTATCTCGTATGACCTCATTTGTTGACAGATGCCAACCTAATCAAGCCAATAAATGTTTGGTTAACACAAATTGCCTAAAATTAGGCAAGTAAGATCGCGGAAGGTGCGATACTGATAGATTACGTGGTTAATCGGTATCAAAACATTACTTGTTTATGTATAAACAAAGTAATTTGAAAAGGTAAACTATTAAATGAATGGTTGGTACCTATAAGTTAGCAATAACTCATACATTCTGTTTAGTCAGACATGTCCTTTGTAAGGCTAATAATTTCAACAATAACTGAAGTTTAATTGATCTACCCACACTGTCGTATTATTATATACTGGGTACTTTAAAATCATAAGTAAGCTAAAAAAGTATAACTAACCATCGAACAATATTTCTTTGGTACGTTCGGTCTACCTCCCATACAATATTATTTTTTTTGGTGATATAATAAAATTTTATAAAGAACTATTGTTTTACTATAAACATACTATTAATATGAAAGAATAATAAAATATTTTACAAATAGTAACTATGATCCAGTTCTGTTTGAAATTTGAAAAGTTTTTTTTAGTTTCTTTCGTTGTCTATTTGTCAAAACAAATGAGTTATTGTTAAGGTGGATGGATGATCGAGTTCTTTGCCATTTTGTCGCTAGATGGCGACACATCCACAGTTTCGAACATTTTCAATTTTTACACCTAACATAGATATTTTTAATAGACAACTTTATTAAATGCGAAACCTAGGGCATTAACTTGATTTTTTTAGATAATCACTGTGCTTGTTAACTAGTATCATGCAAAGATTTCATCAAAATAAAGATTAGCCGCTTGAATATGCTCTTTACACACACATGCAAAGTAAATAGTAGTAACTTTCGACACCACTAGATGTCGTTTTATTCAAACATGGTTGGAAAGGACCAAATTATATAAAACATGAATGTCCTTACATTATAGCAAATAAATTTTAATTTATTTACTACACGGAACAGAGAAAAACAGTGGAAGTGCAATGCACCAAAATTACTGTAGGAACCGCTGTCGCCAAACTCACACATATAAACCGATTATCATATATTGCACTACAAAAAAACAATTCGTTTGATTCGTTGTTCAAAGTTTGGTCAAAATTAGCCTACATCAAAGATTTGGAAATAAACCCTGTCGTTCTACAAATAAAATTGATTTTGCTTTAGCGGCAAAACGTATTTACGATCTATAGTCACACTAGATTCGATTGACGAGTAAATTCCGCTACTCAACCATAGATGGCGGTATTCTCAGTGAAGTTGCAATTATGAACTTAAACGCGTAAAACATATGGTTGACATTTGCGTGATCGGTCGGTTTCTGCTGCTACTCGGTCAAGGCCGAACCACGTAGCATATTAAATTTATTGATCGATATCGATGGATACCTCATACTTTCTTCAATTCGCAAAAATAAGAGTTGTTGGGAGTATATTTATTTATTTGGTACACAACCAGCTGTTCATTTAAATTATTAATAAATAGACAGGCAGACAGGTAAATTTAAAATTAATAAAAGTGCTGGTATGTATGCATGCATGCCTTTTACAAGTGTTCAAAGGAGACAATTTTTTATGGGCCCACCTGGCATTTATTATTCACACTACACCAAAAAAAGTAACCATTTTACAAACGTATGTAAATGAAATAATACATATCTGTTATAGGTATATACGAGTATATCCATTTTTCTTTGATGCTTGCGTCTTTGGGAAACCTAAAAGTATTTTAAATGAAGGTTAGAGGACCTGCTGATGTCTATTTAGTGATCAATGCCCTTGCATTGCACTGCAAGCACTGTCTTTTTAAATTTTCTCAATCATTAATAAATTATAATAATTACGTTACTCTTTAAAACATTGATTATACATATTTTTGCTTTAAAGCGTTTATGCAATCTATTAAGAATAAAGGCGACCTTATACTTGTATTATAATGTAAAACAAAATAAATAATTAATTTAAAAATTGTTTATTCCTTGTATCGATATCAATCTATAAATTCAAAATTCGACTTGACCACATCACTACTTGAGTAGCGAAGTGCTTTCGAGAGTGTTCTATGGAATAGAATCAATCCAAAATAAACTTTATCTTAATGGTATAAGGTTGATTTTGCCCAACCGTTCTATTAAATATGAATAAATATTAACAAAATAAGAATATTTTTCGAAATCGATTAGTATCTTTCCTGTAAGAATAATCACAGATATAATTAATGTGGCAACACCGAATCAGTGTCCAACCATAAAATGAACGATTCCCTTTAGAGTAGGTACATACCGGTATGTGATGTGATGACAATCAACGAGTGTTGCTAACGTTTGATTTTGTATTTCCTCTTCTAAATCTTATACTTTTTTAAAGTTTTAAGGGTAATTACTAAATATAATTCTACATCACCTTGAAAAGCATCCATTGTACATAAAAATAATACTTACCGTCAATAAAAAACACTTCACTTTTCCATAAAAACTCTTTCACGGACGTTTGAATGGTTCTCAGTAGTAGAGTCGCCAAATATGCTAAACCTGAATGGTGCTTACTACTCAGTTAGCCGTTCAGACGAGCGAAATTTGAACTACAGCTACCATTTTGAGAACGACATTTTGCTGACAGTTAAAAACCCCGAAACATAAATAAACGATGTACAGCAGTCTCTGATTTACAAGTTGTAGGATGTTCTGATATTTAAAAAAACTGACCAAAAATACTGCCCTACGTTTCCCCTTTTTCTTGGTAAACTTCTTAAATGGCAAGACCAATTTATCTTGACGCACTTTGTGTGCTAATAATATTAAAATTTGCAAGAGTTATGAAAAACCAAAATGGTTTGTCTGTGTACCTATTCACTTATCTTGCTGGTTTCACATGAATTAAATATGATTCAATCAATAGATGTAAGATGAAGATGAAAAAGATGATGTAGATGTAATCATTTTACTTACATACAGTAGAAAGATTTTTAAATCCTTAGGTACCTACTTTAAATTAAAGGTAGATAATACAATAATTACATTAGTATTGTATCTGTGTGAACCAAAGGCACGTCGCAGATATTTTTTTTCACTTTCTGGCATTCTCTCTCATCTCCAAATAAAAATCATTTTATCAATCATAAAATGTAAAATTAGCGGGCAAACCCGCGCGCTAGCGCAAACTTGCTATAAACACAATTTTGATTCGCAAGATGTCAAGACAATTATAACGCATGGGCTGACTGGAGGAATGGCACAGCGCCATCTATAAATAATAAATGTTTACCGAACGTAAACTCGTATTACAACAGTTACGAACTGTTTCTCGTGGTTCTAAATATTTCTGTCAGATGGCGCGATTCAGTTCACTCACACATGTAAAGATTTTTCGTTTTTTATTGGGTCAAATTCTCCTAGAAATACTGTTTTTTTTATAAAATTTGGGCGATTTGCGACCATAATACATTATAAAGTACCATTATACTTGCTTTTATTCTGTAGAAACCGTTTATTTACGGAGATTACAGAGCTTGGAAAATGTATGGCGAGGTCTGTCTAGGCAATCACCTTAAAGTGGTAATTCAGTTATGTCTGAAAGGTACCAGATAAATGGAAAAACTTGCTTGCAGGTCGCTCCATAAGGTCTCAAATTTCTCCACTCCCTCTGTGGGTCTGCGTTGGGAAAAATGGAAAAGAGGTCTCAAAAAAAAAAGAATTAGATATGAAACCAAAAGTGCATTTTAAATATTACTGTTGAAAAATTAATAAAATAATTAATTGAAAACCCTGTATGTGCGTAAAAAAAAAGAGAAATGCAATTGGCTGTTGATGCATAGTCAGCAGTGAAAATACTATTGGTGAGGAAAATAGTGCTGAGTAGACATAAAGTTTAATTTTCCTTTTTTCTCAACACATTTAAGTGTTTTCCTTGGAAAACAACAAGCACAGACAAATGACAACAGTCAAATTAGAAAAACCTCAAACCAGAAAACATCAATCAATGTTTAAAACTGTTGTATTTTAATTTTGATGGTGTACATAATAAAGAGTATTCTATCTATCTATCTATCAAAGCCCAAGAGCCTACATCTTGGGTCATTTATTTAATTCTCTAGTAAAAGTGGGTCTCTAGTAAATATTTCGAATTGAGTTAAGCCGAGCTACACGATAAGTGATAAATGCTTGCACTGACTGGACAGTCAAATCTATGTGGGTTTTATTCAAAAGATCATCTCAGACACTAATGTGCATAGTCCTCATGTGAATTGAGCAATATCTGTAGTTTAACAGAGACTATGACCTCTGAAGTTGTTTCGGCTGTTTCTTCCCAGAGTATTCAAGCACGAAACAACGGCCCCATTAAGTTTAAAAAAAAAACTTGCTAAAGGGTTTTAATAAACCTACTTGCCAAATAAACATAATTAATCAATTAATACAAAAATTAAAAGAAATTAAATTAAATTCCTTTACTTGTCAGTTTATAAACCAGTTGAATTTCATTGGAAATCAAAGAAAATAATAAATAAAACGAACTGGTAAAAATAACCTCACCACTCGAGAAGTACAAAATTTGCGATAACTCGATTACGAGCAAATAAGATAAGATTAAATCAGGCATTTATTTTATAAACAAACAAATAAATAAATAAATCAAATTTATTGAAACAAGCGAATACAAAGTAGCACGAAGTAGCACAAAGGAGCACAAAGTAGCATAAAGTAGCACAAAAAATAGCACAAAGTAGCACAATGATGCACGAAGTTGCACAAAGCTGCACAAAGCTCCACAAAATTGCACAGGGTTGCACAAAGTTGCACAAAATTGTACAAACTCGTATAAACTAGTACAAACTAGTATAAACGAGTATTAACTAGTGCAAATGAGTATAAACGAGTACGAACGAGAATAAACGAGTACAAACGAGTATAAACGAGTACAATCGAGTATAAACGAGTAAAATCGAGTATAAACGAGTACAAACGAGTATAAACGAGTACAAACGAGTACAAACGAGTATAAACGAGTACAAACGAATACAAACTATAAGAAGCCGCAGGCTTCAAACTAGGCACAGCCTGTATCTTGGTGGCCAAAATAGACAGTAGAGGCAGATTGAATAACTGACTGTTCATCGTGCCGCAGCACTACGAAACACAAGAACCAATTTTATATGAAAATTATAAATTCAATAAAAACAAAGAATATTAATAACAATACGAATGTAAAAAAAAAAATATATATATATATATAGCAATATATTGTTCTCACATAATGCATCATGCATCGTTTACATGATTGATGCAACCAAGATGTTGTAACAACATTATGATTTAAAAGTGTCCATGGAGTTTCTTGCCCGTTCTTCTCCATAGAAATCTACGCTAGGGAATGGGCAACTACAGTACTTTCACAGTTTTTATGTCTTGTGACTGGGACTGTAGCTAGATTTAATATTAATCTTAGTTTCGAAAATTCAAAAGTGCCTGTAACTGGCCTACTTGAAGTAAATGCTTTGATTTTGATTTTGAATAATACAAATTTCAATGTCAAACCAAAAAATAAAATTGTAGAAATAAAACAAAGGAGAAGATAAACATGTGTAATTCAAATTAAAATCATCAGTGAGTATGATGACAATTAAACAAAAGTCTTAAATCATTCAGAAATAAAATAACAATAAGAATCAATGAAATGATTAATTTAAAATCAATTAACCATAACCAATCATTCAGATTAAAAATATAAGATAAAATATTGTACTATTGTTTCTTTATTTTTTGTGAAGAAAAAAGAGATGTGACGTTTAATAAATGAGTTATGCGTGCTGTGGTGGGGGATGCGCGTTGGAGGGAGCGCGGGGCGATGCGCCGCGCTCAGTCTAGTACAAGCAGTCCTAGCGTCAGCACGCCTAACCCAGTAATATTGGAAACTGTGTTTTATTGTACAACCCTGACACCACCCTGATCGCTGCTGCTGCTGCTGCTTGCTGGTGGCTTTACTCCAAACCCTAACTAGCGTCGGAGTGAACACTACAGGCCCCAAAAGTCTGACACCAGTCTTACCAAGTAGTATCGTATTTCTCAGTATTAACTGGGTTGTGGAGGTCAGGTAGGCAGTCGCTCCATGTAAAATACTGGTATTCAGCTGCATCCGGTTAGACTGGAAGCCGACCCCAACATAGTTGCGAAAAGGCTAGGCAGATGATGATGTGTCGGGGTTTTTTTTAATATTCTTCTTCTTATCCATTATTCGCGTACAATATTCTGTGTGAGTTAAATCGTCACCGTTACTTATAATCACAGTAACAATGACGGATGCGATCGCACCGCGTCGCGCTGCTTACAAGCGATAGCGTAAATTACGCGACTCGTGTTATTTTGATTCGCACAAAACACAGAAATATTAAAAACAGGAGAAGTGGCAAGGGGGCGTGTCGGTGACCACGTGGAGCTGGCCGCGTCGCTCAGCTATTGACTTGTACTACTTGATTTATGTTTTCTTGTATTACTCCGACTGTATTATGTTTGCATTAAATACATTACTCTTTTACAACCACCTTAGTCTGTCACTGAGTGACTGAACGAGCAATGTACACCTGACATAACGAAACATCATTAAGCCGTCTTGTCGCATGTTGCGTCCGCTGCTTCGGTCCGCCGTATTTGAGCGCGAGCTAGTGATGTGCTCGTGGAGGTTTGACAAAGTCTGTCGACAAGAAAGTGGACTGCGAATTGTTATATTACTATTTCACATTTTTTTTCAATTTGTTAACTCTTGTAATCCGGTTGGAAGGCCGATGTGGTTCTATGCTTAATTTTCTTTTTCTCTTTGGCAATTCAAAAGAGCCTGTAACTGGCCTAATTGAAATAAATGCTTTGATTTTGATTTTAAACTACGTGTAACTGTGTCATTTGATTTTTAATTGATTTAAAAGTATTTTTATTCATTGAATAATGTTTGTAGGTTTCATATTATTTATATTCACTTTATTTCCAAATCCTTTATAAAAATAATCGATATATTTATCGATAACTCTTCGATTTAGTCAAGCACTGTGTCGTATCCGCCCCCGTGTCCCGACAACACACAATGATAATTGTTTTAGTGTGAGTAAATTATACGGAAAAAGTACGCTGTAGTTTAACAAATAAGGTTTGTATTTAAATGACAGAGTTATCGTAGGTGCGTGTGTGCACTTGTTCGTAGTATTGTTTTGACAGAGCTCTGTGTGCAATATTAGCGTTATGGAGGGGCAACTGTGGCTTCATCGGTTTTCTATACATTTTGAACTCCACGCCATATCTCCTTCTTTATTATATCTATGGCACAAAATAACACGAGTCGCGTAATGAAGAATAACAGACGCAGTTAACCTTATACCAACACGACTCATAAAAATGCTATGTATATCACATCTTGTGACACCTATTGGAAGAAAGTTCTTTGTTTTATTCACTAGGAAAAGTAATTGTAATATCCAATGAAAACAAAATGTTCCAGTGATATCACTTTGCATCGCGACATCATGGCATTTCATGAACTTTACTCAACTACTCGCATTTCAGAGAAACAATTTTCATTAATTTTCATCTTTTTTCGGTCATGAATGTTTGGTAGCGGGAACACGAAGTTTCTCCCCCTCAAACCGAACAAAAAGTGTGCTTGACTGCAATGAATCCAGCCGCTTTAAGCGCCACATTCCAACAACACAAGTTTTAATCACAATTTAAATGGTTGCCGCCAGATAACACCGCAGCCATTTAATGTGCTGCTCAGTAATTAGTGTTGTTTATTTATTTGGAGCCTACACTATGATCATACAAGGGTCGCCTAAGTGCTTCATGTGTTTACATACGCAGTTAATTAGATAGTGCTTCTGGAATTTCTATTTGTTACGGTAACTGCCCTTCAATGGATTCAGGGAAGATAATTGTCTCCTCCAGGAGAAAAATCTATGTTCTTCAGCATGCTCTTGGACCCGTGTTTTGGCCGGCACTAGTTTAACACTAGTTGAGGCTAAGCCAAAATTAGTTTAAAACTAGTCAGACCTTTTGCTGACCCTAAAGCCTCTCGTTTACCAAAACCTCACTATCGCACGATTGACATTACAAGAATTAAAACCGTTTTCCCGTTTCTGTTCAATATCACCTTTTCAAATAATGTACAAAATTGTTTTCAGTTGTGTAAGTACAAATAAGCCTGAACGTTCCCCAGTAAATCCTAAGAATGAAAAGTTTTGTCCAAAGGATCGTCAAACATGCTGGTATTTATTAGATGTCCCCGCCGCCGCCGCGCACCGCGCTTCTGCCCCGCAACCCTTCGGTGCGAGCGGTCTACCGTGAAGCCTCTGAAGGATCAGCGGACTTACCGACGGATCACGCAGTACGTACCTGACGATCGCCACACAACCCTCACAAGGAATTTATCTCACAACGACACGCACACACTGACCACGTTCGTGGGAAAGGTGCGATGTCCGCTACAGTAAGTAATCCTATCTCTAAACCAGGTACACACACTACACATAATAATGGGTGGGAATCATCAGATGTTCGTCAAACCTGCATCCAATTCTCTGAAGCCACGGGAGTAGAAAAGGGATAGAAAAGAAATTAGATAATCACACTCGGAGAGTACGGAGTGCACACAATCATAAACACACATTGACGGTGCGGCTTCAAGTCAGCGGCTAATTGATGGTTTGTCGTGATCGCGGTACGACCGGCGTGAGAGGCGGGGCAGAACACTGGCCTGGAGACGACACTGAGTGGGTGCGGGTGGATGAGATTGTACGTAACTACGAATGTGTTTGAGTGTGTGACGCCGGTCGTGTGTGTGTGTGAGAGGATACTGTTTACCGACTGTGCGGCTCTCAATTGGATCTGTCAAAGGGTGCGGCAACCCAATCAGATACGTGTAGCGCCTGATCCAACATTATTTATTTACGGCCGAGCGCCGGTCACCGGATCCGACCTGATAGTTTACACTCGCCGCGCGCAGTTTGTTCTCTATTTCATTATGCTGTCCTAAGATAACGCTTCAAATGTAATTACACATTACGAGTGTCGTATTTATACTCTACTTATGTCTATTTATACTCACATTCAATATTTTAACCAGGGATACTCGTACGGAGAAAAACGGTGAGTTTTCACCTTTGATGTTTTACAGCTTAGATTTAGAACAAGTACGACATTTGAAGTTGTATGATAATAAAGATAGTACCTTATCAAAGTAATAAATTGTGTGATTTGTTATAATATTTAGTTAAAAACCTACTTATCGCGAAAATTTGTCAAATTTTGTAGTTATAATTTCACTTACGGAACTAATTAACACAAAACGTCCACTCCCGGTGCTCATCTAATGGCGGTCCACGGATGACGTCAGACGGTATGACCTCTTAGTTACATTACTGTATGTACCTGAAGCCGACATCCAGTATTACACTATTTGTATAACACAGTCATGTATGTATGTAGTATTAGATAGGTTGTCGTATGCTACGGCGGGTATTGAACTGGCTTTGTACAATCATCTTATGTATTAAGTACCTAATGCAGTTACATAAAATTAAAACACAAAGCTACTGAAAAATCACGATAAAAAATTATTATGATGTCTGAAATTTCTGTATACTACAAACAAATTCACTATTTATCGTCTATAAAATAACAACTTACACGTTATACAGGGTTATTTTTTGTTTACACTAAACCCGAAAAGGGGTCATTGTACTCATCATTTTGAACAAATTTTTCTATGGGACGAACCTTGAAATCGCGAAAAAAAAAACAGCTGTTCCCTACATTTATGTTCGCATAACTCGTCAAAATGTAGGGAACAGCTGATTTTTTTTTCGCGATTTCAAGGTTCGTCCCATAGAAAAAGTTGTTCAAAATGATGAGTACAATGACCCCTTTTCGGGTTTAGAATAAACAAAAAATAATGTTGTATATTTGAATGAATTTAATAAATATTCATGGTGATGATCAGAGGATAGCCGTGGTTTTATGCCACTTTGCCTTAAAGTTTATGACCCCTCACACAAAATGGATTATTTTTCAGGGAAAATGGTACATACATACCGCAGACCCTCTAGAATCTAGCGGTCAATTAAGACACTCCCACCAATTATAATACTTCTTCAGTCAAATTATGATAAGTAGTTCGGAAGTTATGAGGGAACAGATGAACATTCACGGTATGTACATTCCTGTCAAAATCATAACCCTCTTTTTTGCATCGCCGTAGTCGGGTAACACTAACACTTGCGAGAGGATCAGTTTACTGAGCCAATCATTTTGAAATCGTCCACCAAGCCGCTGGTACTCGATGCTCGGGCAGGGCTCGCTAGCCAATAATCGATTGAGATGTACCCGGTCGGAGGTCGCCGGACAGAGGACACTCACTTACAATATAACATCGAGCCACCTCTGAGGTTTCGCCAACATCTCACAAGCTGCTCTCGATATTGCATCGCTTTAGTATAGACATCACTCGTATTGTGTGGGGACCACAGATTGTTTACAAATATTACATCAATCCATCACGCTTGTTCCAGCGAAGGGTTAAGTAGCCACACACCATCATCTGCCACATGCCTAGCCTTTCATTTACCATGTTGGAGTCGGCTTACAATCTCACTAGACGCAGAAGTATTTCAATACCTTTACATTGTATAGAACAAAGTCACTCCCGCTGTTTGTACGCTTAGATCTTTTAAACTACGCAACGGCTATCGATGCAGTTTTCAGCAAAAGATACAGTGATTCAATGGGAAGGTTTATATGTTTATGCTACATTTCACCCGTATAAAACTGGGGCGGGTTGCTAGTTTTAAATAAAGCGACTGAGAATCCGATTTCCACAAACCAGTTTGTACTGGGTTTATCGATACGCCTTGGTAATACGAGTTGTCATACTTTGGTACGCACCCACTGAGTTCCTGTAACGCCTGTCAAAGACTTACAAATGACAGGCGAAACCAACAGCTTACTGTGCTTTAGGTATGATACGTATCTACGTATCATACCTAAAGCACAGTAAGCTGTTGGTTGATCATCTGATCATCCACCCTCATACCGACCTAGTCAAGAGATTGACTCAGGCAGCTATTATTGTTTAGTCACGAGCTGATTATATTTGGTAAATAATAACAATGAAAAAAAAAATATATTTAATAATAATTTAAATTATATGCTATTCGTAGATACAGCAATCATGTTACGTCACAGTTACCCAAAAAGCGACACTGTGACTTAAAATGAATTTCAATTAAAACGACAACACTTTTTTATTTTCAGTCTATAAGTAGAGCAACTACAGTACATTCTCAAGTTATTATGCCTTGTGTCTGTGACTGTAGCCTTTTTTTTTTCGTTTTATCGACATTCAAAAGTGCCGTAATAGTCTAGTTGAAATAAATTATTTGAGTTTGAGTTTGAGTTTGAGAGGGAGTAATAAACATCGTCCACCGGCTGCCACTTTAAAGGAAACCCCTTTTCATTTACTTTTGCTGTCTAGTTATTTGATATTTATACTTGGAAAACATTTCCATTTTTCTTGTTTCCATTTGACGGGGTAATAAAGAGACATCATACATACTTAAGTAAAAAATTTGGAACTTTGACCCACAATATCAGGGCCTTTAATAAATGAGAATGGAATCGTGTTGGAGTGACGAATTTATTAAATTCTGTTATTTTAATAAATTCGTCACTCCAACACGATTCCATTCTCATTCCATTGTTGTCATTTTGCTTAAAGTTCGTAATCTGCTAAATTCACAATGGTCGTTCATTGGTCGGTCAATGGTCTCGTAATAAAATTGTATTTTAATGGCATTGTCGTATTGTCACTATTATAAAACCCTTAGTACAAATGGTTTTCGAAATCTACTAATAAATGCGAACATTTATTCATGCCAGATTTCATGTACGAGATTATCATTCTATGAAATTTCTTTCAATGGAGTGTCAGTGGTTGATCATTGAGAAGTCATAATGGCACCATTATGTTAATAGACAAATATTTAACAAATTGCCTAAATATCGGAAGGAGTTGAATGGTAAGGCATTCAAACGCCAATTAAAAATGTTTCTTTTGCAAAAAGCATATTACAATGTATCCGAATTTCTAGCCGAAACTGATTTCTCTGTTTGATCTAATTTAATTAATTTTAATATTATCTTTTCTTGACATTAAAACTAAATTTTTATTAATATGGAATTTTGACATTATAACATCAGAGTATTTATTTTTTTTTTTTGATTTGTTAAACTGTTAAATTATAAACTTTACGTGTGCCTAATCTAAGTAATTTTCAGATTAGGTAATTTTTATTGTTATTATTTTTCTGACAATTATTATTATTATTATTATTTATTTTAATTTGGACACAAAAAGGTCCATAGAGTGTTAGTAACATAATATAAAATAACTTATTATCTAGTGTTAGTACCAATTACTCTCTGCACAAGAAATCTTACAATTGGAGAGCTGTAGCTCTCCGCTACAGTTCTCAGGATGCTGTTGCGACTATCTCGCACTCTCCTGAGTATCGAGGCACTTTTTTTGCGAACTATCGCGTGAAAGCCGTCGGTACGAGCTAGCGCAAACATCCCCGACGCACTGCAGAAGCGAGGTAGTCTCAACAACATCCTGAAGGCATTATTATACTGGACGCGCAGGGCATCTAGCGACCTTTTGGTGTAATTGACCCATAGATTACCCGTGTACAGACTCTGGCAGTAGGCCTTGAAAAGAGTGATTTTAACTAGGTCCGTACACCGAGCAAATCTACGGATCAACATGTTGCACCGGACAGCTAGTGCCCTGCGCTCCCTTTCTATATCTACATCGTCTTTAAGGTCGTCGGACAGAAAATGACCCAAGTATTTAAATGTGGATACTCTACGGATCACTGACCCGTATAAAAGCAGCTCGGGTCCTTTCCGGCATTTGCCGCCGACCTTAAAGACCATGTATTCACATTTTTTAACGTTATACGTTAAACCATGCGCGGCAGCGTAGGCTTCACAAGTCCCAAGCAATTTCCCTACTGCCCCCGCAGACGGACCCAGCAGCACCATATCGTCCGCATAGCTGATGTTGTTAATGCTAACACCACCAACACTGCATCCGACACGCATGCTGCTGAGTCCCTCTATGAGGTCATCTACGTAGAGATTGAAGAGCCTGGGAGACGACAGACCTCCTTGTCTCACCCCACACTCCAACCTATACGGCTCAGAGAGCGTACCATCCCATTTCACGTGATTGGTCTGGTTGCCGTACCAATACTGGAATAGCCCACATATTTCCGCGGGTATACCCCTGCTTGCCATTTTCTCCCAGAGCACATCATATGAGACAAGATCGAAGGCTCTGGAGAGATCAAGGAAGCAGGCGTACACCGGCGTCCCGCGATCTACATAGTATTGAACTGTATGCTTGAGACTCAAAATAGCGCTTTCAGTTGAAAGTCCGGGACGAAACCCGAACTGCGCATCATTAAGATGTATATAGTCACTAAGGCAAGTATCAAGCACACCGTCCAACACCTTTGCTATTATAGTCGCCAGAGAAATGGGACGATAGTTACCCTGATCAGAAATATCTCCAGTCCTATTCTTCACAATCGGAGTCACAATGGTCTTCATTAGATCAGCAAGTAAGTACGCGTGACTAATACACATTGTGAAAAACATAGACAAGACTCGCGGCAGGTGTACACCTGCATGCTTCAAGTGCTCAATACTGAGCCCATCATGTCCTGGAGATTTGCCTCGGCTCATAACGTTTATGATTGCACTTACTTGCTTACTTGAGAATCGCATTAGAGGTTTAACTCCACAACTGCTGGACTCCGTACCTACTTTCACGATAGAGGGACCGAGAGGGGACTGCACCCGAAAGTGTTCTTTGAACATATTCGCGATGCCACTAGGTTCATTTATACCTCCCACACCCGTAGGGAGTCCCGGTTTACCATCCAACTTAGCAGTGGATTTCCAGAAATCGCTGAACTTTTTACTAGCACGTTGTTCGACCAACCTATCCATAATAATCTGCTCAGCATGGTTTTGGCAGTATTTCAGCCGGCTTTTAAAACATTTTCGCTTTTCACGCATTTCATCATAGATAGATCCCGAAGAAGGACGTTTGTTATTTTTCCAGGTCTGAAAACTATTCCTGGCCTCGCGATGAGCGTCCCTTACATGCTCATTCCATCCACACACACGTTTGCCCCGTCTCGGTCCCCTGTCGTGTGTTACTTTAGACTGCCTAGCCGCCACACAAAGTATTTCTACAATCTGCCTATACAAATTGTCCAGAACAGACTTATATTATGTGCAGCCAAACTACACGATCCACTACCGCAACTCTGAAAATCCTGGGGGAAATCAACATCTCGCAACTTACTGCTACAAATATTATGGTAGTTTAGCGTTTCAGACTTAGATCTCTCACCCCACACCACAGAATCCCGGCAGATGGTCCGCGGCATCATTTTAGGCCGCACCACCTCCAAATCACATTCTATGCAAATTGGAAGATGATCCGACACATAAATATCCTCGGATACGTCAACACTGACGATTGTATGCCACGCTGATACAGATACCAAGCAGTGATCTAACCATCTCCTACACCCATAAACATCACTTATAAATGTGTATGTGTCGCTGTCCAACCCCCTTTTCTCTATATCAGCGCAAATCCAAAATTGGTCAGAACAGAAGTTTATTAATTCTCTGTAGAACAGCTCATGAGGTTGAGCATTAAAATCGCCTAACATAAAAACATTTTCAATATCACAGCTCGCTATGGTGGCACTAATCTCACTCAACACATCTGTAAAAATTGGTAAGTTGTCTGAACAATTTGTAGGCATATACACAGAAAATACAAGAATATTCCGACCCCTCGACGATGCTGTGATGGCCACCAAGCGAGGACTACTACAGTCAACAATAGACACCGAATCTCGATCGAAGATGCCTTTCCTCCAGAGAATGGCTACCCCACCATGAGGCCTTCCTTTCAATAGGCCCTCAGAGGTATCCACAGCCGACTTACCAGTATAACCAAAGTCAGGACTTATTGTTCCTAAGATTGGAATGTCATGGGAAAGTAACCAAGTCTCTTGTAGAGCCACCACATCAGACCACATACATAAATCCTTAATATTATCTATCGATCTCTTAACCGACTTACAGTTAAAACTAACATATTTAAGATTGTTAATTCTTTTTGTACCCATAAATATCATTGTAATTAATTAACTTTAACTATAGACTCCTGGGGCTTCGTTCTGTACATAAAATGCACATAACGCCTAAAAACAATGCCATCTGGCCACAGCTCATTATTTAGGAACAAGTCAAGTTTACATTTGGAAACATACAGTTTAAACGCATTGTACTTTTTATATGACTTTGTGTTTATCTTTTTAAGAGATACTATGTCACTTGTTTTGTCTTTTATATAGTTAATAATGTCAATTTCACTGGCTTCCGTACTGACGTTAGAAATTGGCAACGGCACTTTTATATCCGCGGCCCGAAATTTACCCTCTGGCGCAGTTAAAGCCTGGCAGACAATGTTATGGAAATATTTGTACGCCGAAACTTACGGCTAAACATGTTTGGACTTAAACAAAATAATATCTTACAATGTTTAGACAAATAAAGAATCTTACCTTATCTTATCTAGAATTAACAAACTTGTCATAATTTGACAGAACTTGACCATTATGAAATCAATGATCGACTACTCTGACACTATTGTAATAGCGGAATCGAGGCCCAGAACGTTCCTAGGTATCGTCTAGAACTCTAGAACAAAAAACTGATCGCAATGACGGGGAGAAAGAGCCTTGTAATACATAAATGTCTTAGTTTTTAAACCTTGACGCAAAAACAACGGGGTGTTATAAGTTTTATGTGTATGTCTGTCTGTGGAATTGTAGCTCTCGAACGGATAAAACTGATGAAAGGTGAGTTAGTTAGCTATGTTTGAAGAAAATCGGTTCAAGATGGCCGCCGGCATAAAATAGTGGATTACATATTTTTTTACAACTCCCTTATCAATTGAAACGTCTTGACTAGTTGATTTTGACTTTGTTTTTTTTTTGTTTGAAAGGAGAATTAGTCTGAAGGTTTATAGCTATGTTTGATGCAAATTGGTTCAACATGGCCGCCACCACAAAATGGCGAATATTTTTTTCACAATTTCATCAATATTAGTAGCAAATGAATGGCTTGACTAGTAAAATAATGTACACTATTTTGAAAAGGAATGAGGAATACTAACTAACGAAATGAGATGAGGAAAAACGGAGTGATGACTGTACTTAGAACCTAACGAATTATTTTCTATTTAACTTTTACAGCAGTATGTGTCGGGGGTTTTTAATTATTTTAAATTTAGTTTTACCTCTCATGTAATACGATTCGAAGATTTTTGGTAAGTATAGTGAAAGTGGAGCGGCTCGCTAATTCGTCACTTATGACGTCACACCGTGCACCGGCTCGGTGCTCATCGCGGCAAGTTAGTAGCGCTGCATAGTGCAGCACGTCCCGACATCATCAGCTAATCAGCACGCAGCTAGTAAGTGGCCCGATCGCACACACGCACGCAGTCGAACGGGTTCACTCAATAATTCTGATCGAGGTTGTTCAGCTTTCTTGCTCACTGATTCCATTGTGGCAGATTGCTTATCAGCCCTAATTACAAGGAAAAGTATCTGCATTGTCACCTTTGACCTACAGTTAATGTAAAATAAATAAATAATAATGAAACAATTTTTTAACCGAAATCAAAAAACGGAGGAAGTTCTCAATTCAGTTGTTTTTCAGGTCGATGTAAAAAATGTTAAGTGATCAGAATTTTTGTGGTTAGTTACAACTAAAACGAATAAAATAAAACTTAAACGCAAAAAACTTGCCTTACATTAAAACACAAAAAAGGCTAAAATAACTTTAATTTCGGAAGTAGATAAAAAACGGCAATGAAACAAACAAAATCCCCGACTTACGAAAGTAAACTTTCTTACCTAAGTGTTTTAAGAGGCCAGCGGAGCACGCGAGTTTCATACAAACGTAGTACCAAAATAATTTGTAAATCAAACACATTATTAAGGTAGTGTGTATTTATTTTGATTGCGTTACAGAATATATAGGTTTCCAAACACATATTTTGAATGTACACTGATTTAAACAAGAGTTATGAGAAAAATAAATTTTCAATATAAATTTCTCATATCTCGCTTTTATATCATTGTCCTTTCAAAATATTTGTTTGGGAACATAGATATTCTGTAATCCAATCGAAATAAATACACACCACCTTAAAAATATGTTTGATTTTCATATTATTTTGGCCGGCCCCTTTACAAAAAAAAAGCGGCTTCATATCATAATTTCCCTCACAATCCATGTATCTTTACCTTGGTCGGCCAGTCCCGCTACAATAATTATCTTTTGAGGCATACGAGATATATTTTTTTAAAAGTCAATGTAGAGTATCAAACCGCCGCTTGGGAGCATGAAGTCGTTTCCTCAGAAGCGCTCTCAACGTACATTCGGATATAAGCGTGCTCCTACGACATGCATACCTGTCTACACTCACACAAATATTGCCTTCTCTGGTAAATGAAATTGGCAGCTAAAACTGACAGCTAACGTCGTTTTCGCTTTCATAATTTTTATTTTGTTTTGAACAAACATCTCATTAATATGCGTACTGATGGTTTCGGTACCATTTTACGTAAGAAGACTGCTTCTATGATTCGCAGAGTGCGGGGGAACGGCAATAACATTCTGAAGGTCATTAGTGATAAGCCGTACTGCACCATTATGGCGCATTGGGTACGTGTACATGTACATATACCCGGTGCGTCTGGTGAGTGCAGCAGATATTTTATGAATTAAATCTTGTCTTACGTTTGTCACTAACATAGCTTACAAGTAGTGTGTATTAATAACGAAAATACTTTATTTCAGACCTTGATCCATATGATATGGATCAAGGTCTGAAATAAAGTACTTATTTTTATTTTATTTTTAATTAAATTTCTCGAGGCGCGCGACCTTCTGTAGCATCAAGCTTAGCGCGTTGTGTCCGCCTCGCCGCCCGAGAGAACTCTCAAAGTGCTTCGGAGCAATTACTTACCTTCCCTTTTAGAATTCTACATGTGCAAAAAGATTTGGCAAATAAGAAAACCTTGACAACTCAAATTAAAGACAACTGTAACATTTCGGCCCAAAGTTTTGACCCAAAATTTACAGCACATCTTCCCCAAAGAGGTTTACTGCATCATGTAGAATCTAAATTAGGCGAGGGTGATATCAGTGGTGCAGCTAGGATCATCTTCAGCAGCGATGTGGTTGCGCCGTACTCTCCAGAGACCCTTACAGCTCTGGAGAGAAAACATCCCGCCCCGGCTGATGACCTCACCTTCCCTGACCCCCCCCATTCCGGAAACTAACACACTCCACATTACAGCTCAACAAGTATGTGCGGCCGTCTGTTCCTTCCGGAGTGGCTCCGCTGGCGGCCTCGACGGCCTGACTCCTCAACATTTGAAGGACCTTATTTGTTCAGGCGCCGGGGAAGCTGGTGAGTCCCTTTTGAAGGAGCTGACGGCCCTCATCAATCTCATGCTCTCCGGCAGTGTGAACGATGCCGTCATCGATATTCTTTACGGGGCCAATCTTTGTGCCCTACGTAAGAAGGATGGCGGCATTCGTCCCATTGCCGTAGGGTCAACTTACCGTCGTATCGCAGCCAAAATTTGCTGTTTACAGTTTTCTTTACCAATGCTACAGGAACCCCTCTAAATTACTCTATAAGGACAATCTTTTGGAATCAGCCGTTGGATGCCAACAGGGTGACCCTCTTGGGCCAGTTATTTTTAGTCTAGCAATAAATCCAATTATTCGACAGCTAAATTCTAAATTCAACGTATGGTACCTAGATGATGGAACTCTGGGAGGTGATGTGGACACAGTCTTAAATGATTTAACTTTTTTAAAAGAAAAAATTTGTTCCATTGGCCTAGACCTTGTAATGTTTGTGTTTTTGTACTTACGTTTTTAACTATTGTAATCCAAAACATTATCACATGTTCTTTCCGAATAACTTCATAGCTTTTATGTGGAGGCTTGGCATGCCTTTTCCGCCTTTTAATTAGTATTATTTAAAGCATTTCTGTACATTTTGGTGTTTCCAAATCTTTGTTTACTTTTGTGATGTCAGATAATGACAATGACAAGCCTAGTTTTCTTTTTAATTTATTCCTGTAACTAGTAATTGTAGGTTGTATACGTTTGATGCTAGACCTCTTTTGTAACCATTTTATTCTTCCATGTTCTAGAACACTATAAAAATTATAACTGCATGATGACAGGAAGCCGAGCCTGAATGGTCAGTCTGCGTGTGGGCCTTGACCCAGCAACAAGCTGGACATTACTCTGAAGATTTGATGTGATCGCTAAGTTCGCAAAGTCTAACCCTAATATCCTTGAAAAGCTGCTGCTACTACACTGCTACACTACTACGGAGAGCTTGGACGCTGTCGGCCTTGAAAAGGCATCCACTACTATTTCTCAGAACCTGGACATCGACAGCGGGTGAGCCTCGACCTTCGAACCCTCGCAAGAATGGCGTCTGCAAGCGAGTCTAACGCTGCGGCGAGCCGCTCCTGCCTACTGCGAGCTTCAGACCTGGACCCTTCTCATCACGTTAATTCGGCTTCCTTAGTCTAATAAAGCATCTTGCTATTATTTTCTCTTGCCATTTTCTCTTACTTTACACAATGCAACCTTACATTTTCCTGGGGAGGAAAATGTAAGGTTGCATTGTGTAACCTTAACCTTTCGAAGTGCGAAATTTACCTTCCAGAAACCACTGACAGACAGACTACCATTTCTAAATTTAACTCTTTGGCACCAAATATCAAAATTACCGAAAAAAGTTCTCTTCACCTCCTAGGGTCACCAATATTTGACGAATCTTTTCCGTCTTTCATTGAAGAAAAAATCCAAAATTTTAATGATGTTTCGGAGAGACTTTTCAATTAACATTCATTCAGCCTTCACTCTTATTCGATACTGTTGTTTTGGACCAAAATTCACGTATAGCCTTCGCTCTTCTCATCTTTGGAAGCATCCACAGCTTTTAGAAAAAGTCGACCAAATTATTAGGAACACACTTACTTCAGTACTTAATGTGGCCCTGGACGACCGAGCGTGGCAGCAAGCCACACTTCCCATTCGCTTGGGTGGTCTCGGCGTCCGCAAAATTTCAAGTATAAGTTTACCAGCCTTCCTCTCCTCGGTCTACGGTACCGAGAAATTAACCAGGGATATTTTATCTTTTTCACTGGTTGATGTTCAGGTGCCGTATCTGACTGATGCGTTGAACGCTTGGAAAATGGCTGGTCCCAATACGGATTTGCCCAACAACCTGTCCTCCCAGAGTCAGTGGGACGTGCCGCTCTGCAGTATTGTACGGAATACCCTATTACATACGTCAATCAATACTGTGGAGCGTGCCCGTCTGTTGGCTGTGGGGGAATGGGAGTCGGGCTTGTGGCTTCAGGCACTTCCGTCATTCACCATTGGCACTATGATGGATGACGCATCGTTCCGGGTCGCTACGAGTCTACGCTTAGGCGCACCTTGTGTTGCTTCGCATCGTTGTCACTGCGGTGTAGCTGTCGACAGCCTCGGACATCATGGCCTGTCCTGCTACAGGAGCGCAGGTCGCATTGCACGGCACGCCAGCATCAACGACATTATCCGTCGGGCTCTTGCCAGCGCCGGC
Organism: Xestia c-nigrum; assembly: GCA_916618015.1. NCBI lineage: Eukaryota > Metazoa > Arthropoda > Insecta > Lepidoptera > Noctuidae > Xestia > Xestia c-nigrum. Next base: position 352,025 of record OU745245.1, on the reverse strand, counting down.
GTACCAGCGGTTTTAGAACCAAACGGCTTGGTGCGTGACGATGACAAGAGACCGGACGGCATGACGTTGGTGCCTTGGAGCGTTGGCAGGCCTTTGGTGTGGGACGCAACTTGTGTCGACACCCTTGCGCCTTGCCATGTTGCAAGCACGGCAGGCTGTGCAGGCGCTGCTGCTGCAGCTGCCGAGATCCTCAAACGGCGCATATACTGTAACCTTATTGGTAACTACAGCTTTGAGCCGTTTGGGGTCGAAACGCTCGGGTCATGGGGTCCGAGTGCGCGTCTCCTTTTTAAGGAAATCTGCCGCCGACTGATCGACACTTCGCGCGACCAGAGGGCTGGCTACTTATTTGGCCAAAGAATTAGCATTGCCATTCAACGTGGCAATGCTGCCAGTCTTCTGGGCACGTTTCCCGATGACAGCGATGCGGAGGAGTATTTTGACGCCTAAGTGTCCTATTGACATTGTTGTATATATATTGTGTAAGTACTAGTTTTATGTTTAGTTTTATTTTTGTAATTATATGTAGTTTTAGATGTAGTATGTTTAATTATGCTAATAAATTATCTTACTCACATTTAAAAAAAAAAAAAAAAAATCTTAAAATTTTTGCTCCGATAAAAATCTGTCCACTAACACATTCAGAAAAGTATTTAAGGCGGTGTATATTTGTCGCCGACTCGTGGCTGGCTGGCTTTTGGCGACTCTTTGTTTTATTAACGTTTTAGAAGATTTTGCGGCAGAAGCCTGGAGAAAACTCAGTGCGTGACCTTGTTTATTATCAGCACACAGTCGCACCGCGCACCACTACGCGCTATGACTTGCGATCATTTTTAACCGACTTCTAAAAAAGGAGGAGGGTCTCAATTCGGATGTTTCTATTTTTTTTTAATGTTTGTTCGCGCATAACTCCGTCGCTTGCCAACCGATTTCCTTTTTTTGTTGGAAAGGGTATAATACTCTCCAAATGGCCCCATAGTCACCAAGTCGGGATCTGATGATGGAATCTTGGCGAAATCGAGGGAACTCTCTTCAAAAATTTTTAGCATAACGTACACCGATTCTGGTATTTTTTACAACAAGTGAAGCAATTGCGTTCAATAAGAACCATTCTACCATCAGATCTGATGATGAAGCCAAAATGCAGGCACCGGAACTCCATAATCTATCCTAGCCGTGTTTGGGCTTGTTGTAATTGTAACGGTGTGCACTTTCCATGTGCACATGTGAACCACTAAAAAGTGAAAAATTAAAACGTTTTTGCAAAAAATAAGACTTCAAAAAAATAAAAAAAGTGAAAAATAACTTTAGCTTCTGAAGTCGGTGACAAAAAAAAACAATCAAACAAAGGTCACCGACTTCAGAAGCTAAAGTTATTTTGCACTTTTTTTGTTTTTTACTTACAGCGTCCATGGCCCTTTTAGTAGATAAAGTTATGGTTCTTTGCAATATTTTACAGCGTTATTAGATTTCTGGAAAAACAAATAAATCTATACTTACTATTATAAAGCAGAAGAGTTTGTTTGTTTGATTGTTTGTTTGGTTGAACGCGCTAATCTCAGGAACTACGGGCTCGAATTGAAAAATTCTTTTTGCGTTGGATAGTCCATTTATCGAGGAAGGCTATAGGTTATAATTAACATCACGCTATGACCAATAGGAGCGGAGCAGCAATGAAAAATGTTACGAAATCGGGAGAAATTTTATTTCCTTTATGCTTTTTCTCTCTTATGTGACGCAGACGAAGTTGCGTGGGCCAGCTAGTAGTCTGTAAAAGAGTATTATACTGAAAAATATACTCCTTCTATCAACCGACTTCTAAAAAGAGGAGGTTCTTAATTCGTCTGTATTTTTTGTAGATTTTGATGGTTCTTTTTTTGTTTGAAAGCTGGTGCTTTCCGTGTGGTCCCATTTTATTTTGCTGAAGACCTGATGCTGATCTTCGGAGATATACAACGGAACTCTTCAAAAATACACAGCAAATCTGCAGTGATTGCTGCAATCGCTTGTAGATTCATTGTTTATACTATATCATGACGTAACATCACGCCTGTATGCTCTGACGGAGTACGGATATGTGTAACATACACCCAGATTTCGAAAGTGTTTATTACCTCAGAACTTTCGACTGAGTGAACCGATTTTGATGGTTCTTTTTTATTTGAAAGCTGGTGCCTTCTGTGTGGTCTCATAATGAAATCAGTATCTAATGATCTAATTCTGGAGAAATAGAGAGAACTCTTCACATTTTATAGGCACACTAGAAGCGATTTGGGTAGTTTTAGGAAGTGTACTTTCTCGAAGTGATCCAATTTCAATTTGATGAAGATCTGATGAAGAACTTCGGAGATATGCAACGGAACTCCTCAATAAATGATAGCAAATGTACTGGGATTGTCGAAATCTCATATCTGTCTATTGTTTACACCAGTTCATAACCTAAAATCAAGCCGGTACGCTGTGAAGGGGTAAGCACATGTGAACCACAAAAAAGTGAAAAATAAAAACTTTTATACAAAAAATAAAACCAACTTCAGAGTAAACAAAAAAGTGAAAATTACTTCAGAAAAAATCAATCAAACAAAGTTCACCGGCTTCTGAAGCGATTTTGCTGAAGTTATTTTTCACTTTTTTGTTTTTATCATCATCATTCTCTTGCCCTTATCCCAATTTATTTGGGGTCGGCGCAGCATGTCTTCTTCTTCCATACTCCTCTATTTTTCGTCATCTCATCAGACACTTCTTTTCTTACCATATCCTTCTTAACACAGTCCATCCATCGTTTCTTTGGTCTTCCTCTACTCAAATACCCATCCACATTCATACTCAAAACTTTTTTCACGATATTTTCCTCATTCCTCCGCATCACATGCCCATACCACGACAACCGATTACCACACAACTTTTCAGTCACCGGTGCCACTTTCAGACTTCCTCTAATATACTCATTCCTTACTTTATCCATTCGCGTAACACCACACATCCCCCTTAGCATTCTCATCTCCGCGACATGCAGATGCCTTTCATTCATCCCTTTTGTGGCCCAACATTCTGATCCATACAACACAGCAGGTCTAACCATTGTTTTATAAATCTTCCCCTTAAGTTTTAGGGGAATGCGGGAGTCGCAGATCGTTCCCGTGACCTGCCGCCATTTCATCCATCCCGTGTTAATTCTGTGCTTATTTTGTTTTTATCATAAAATGATTATATGAAAAAGTAAACATGCAAAATGATATAGGTACAAGTGAGATTCTATCAAACTATAAATACATAAAAGTTGTGCACACAACAGGTCTCAGTTGTGATTTCAGTTCACGTCTGATGTTGAATATCTAAAAGCATTTTCCTTCCAACGAGAGAAAATCGTTTCGAACGAAAATTCTACTATATCGACGGAGAGACGATTTTCTCTTATGACGGCCCACAAGCTTTGGCTCAAATATCTATGTCGAGTGACTATGCATTCTGAAATCTGAACATGAATGTGAGGACCCTTGTTGTTTTCTCATTTTATTCTGAGTTCACAAAAATCTGATCTATGGTGCTGTCTAATTTTAAACATCATTTAACAATCCGCGCTCAAGTACAAGACAAGTGCCCAACGGCTGGTTATCGTCACTATGTGGTATCTATTTGATTCTATCGATAGCAGATTGTGGGACGTTCCGGTTCCTACAAACCGCTGGCACACGAACATGCCAATCACAATCACAGACATTAATATAACACTGGATATTGTGTAATCGAGGTCAATACGCAAGCAACGTCCACACCTACGGAAACCGATATTAGAGAAAGTAACAAATGACGCAGGTAACGGTGAGCACTAACGTTTTATGGTGTAGTATAACATAAAGGTCAGCTCGAGAGCGCACGGGGTGCGAGGGGAGGGGGGGTGCCGCCTGCGACCTGAAGGAGGCTGTAACCCGAGCGAAGTTGAGGTATCGCGTCTCCAATAAAACCAAGTGTATTGGCGTTGCATAATAACTCATAACAGGGCGACACGAACGCACTGCGGACCGATGTTCAGAAGTTCCACGCGCCTAGAATCAGAATCAGCCTTACTCTACGGATGGGTGGCGGAGGCAAATCGATGAGTTTCACATGGCGTAGGCAGTGGCATCCAAACTAAATTGCTTATATCTGACGGAAGGACGCTATCGAGAATAATACAAAAATAAATAATCCTTCTACACCTTTACGTTTTGGTGATCAAACGCCCTTACATAATGCTGCTGGAGAGCTCACGCTTGCGTTGTCTTCGAATGTCGACCCTATGACTTATAACATAGGGACGACATCCACCTAAATGATGGTCCGAATTTCAAAGACGGTATAGTTGGAGTTATCTCTGATCGTGTGCTCCGTAGTGTTTGTTATGGGTGCTGAAGCTTTAAACAAAAGGAGCTTTGCGTGAAACGGAACCCTGATTAATACCTTGATCGCCTCTTACGAACACCTGGCGCGGGTAGTGGGGTTGCTTGAGTACGTAGTGCACAATGATAGCTTAAACTTAATAATTCCATAGGATTTGCAAGAACCGTGTCTTGGTTTATTCTGCGTGCACAGAAAACTATGAACCACAGTATGATTGTGAAATATAGCGAATGATAAATGGTGTTATACATTTGTATATCTTGTGTCATGTATATTCATTGAATTTCAGACATTACACATATTTATCAGAAAATTCTGCGAATTTAATCGCGTGTGACTAATTCAATTGCATAGAGCAGTGTGTTGTGATCGATCGCGAGCGGACCGCACGGTGTGCGGTGAGGCGTGTGAAAGGATGGGGCAGCGCTCGTGCTCATACCGAGCATGTGACCGGCACCCGGCACCGAGCTCGTGGCTCTGTGACGCTGACTCACGACATATTGCCACCGCCCGCGATTTATGACTGTGTCAGACGTGCCGATGCATTCAGTGTGCTTCTGATACTCGCTCATGAATCTGTAGTTCATAATAAATTTCCACTATCCTTTTCCAAACCTGATAAAGTAAAATTGAGAATATTGTACTCGAATGTTCTCTGTTTAAATACCGGTTATTATTAAAGACTATGTAAACATAGGTCGGCTTCCACTCTAACCCAAGCTGAAGCTGTGTATCAGTATTATAATATGAAGAGTGACTGCCTATCTGACTGTGAGGACCCGCAACTGAGAAACACGATACTTGAGAATTATTTTGTTCTATTTTAGTAATAACTGTAAACAGACACACAACATAATATAATTATAAAGGGTGTAAAAACATCTTAACGAAGCCGAAAAGCACTTGTTCTCCACGACATTGCTATCATTTTTCTGTTCTACACCATACCTGGAAACCTTCAAGTTACGTCGATATTGGGGGTCAAAGTTCCAACTCTGTCACAAGTTGTTTATTTTGATACAAGTTTTTATTGTAAGATTTTAACACTTTTTAATAAAGCTTTAAACACCTCCACGGCCTCCATACTATTCAATACATCCTTCAGCACAATGGTAATGTTACAAATGCGTTACATTGAGTTCTACCACAAAACATGATTTTTCACCCCAAAAAAAAAGTCGTTTCCCAGCAATATAGTTTTTGCGTCAAGTTCTTTTTGCGTTAAATCCATATATCTTACTAGCTGACTCGCGCAACTTCGTCTGCGTCTCATAATTTGAGATTTAAACTATCCTATCTCTCAAGTTGGATCGAACTGCACATGGTGTGCGAATTTTATTATAATCGGTTAAGTGGTTTAGGAGTCCATTGAGGACAAACATTGTGACACGAGATTTATATATATTAAGATTTAGCCACGAGGTCCTCCACCAAAATCAAAAGTGCCCACCGAAATTGAAAATCAGTGCCACACCACAATTCAGTTCTCTGTAACAAACCTCAATCTTAAAAATAAAGCTCAATGTAACTAATCTCACAAACTGTTAGTTGCTAAAAAAAAATATCTGACCTATCATTATGAGTTTATTACACAAAAAAAAAGTAAAACAAAAAACCATTAATATTATTTATTGTTAACAAAATAAGTGGTTATAAAGACCAAATCTAGTGAGGATCACATCGCATAATTATACTGTATATCTCGATCTGATCCCGAAAATTAGTTTTCCAGAACCACCTCAACCCGTCATTCCACAGAAGACTTGTTAAAATTTAGCCAAGATTTCGTTTTTCCAAAAATTGGAAAAGAGCTTGCTCTTCAGTAACTTGAAAAAAATGCCACCAACATTTTGTGTTTTGCTTTGATCGAGTGTCCTGTGCTTTTAAATTAGTTTTTTAATATGGTTTAAAGTAATTGTTTTTAGATAAAGTGTCTAATAATAAACTAAGGAAATTCTTTATTTTTTATTGTACTTTCAATTGCTACTTTGGTAAATGCATTTAAATAAAAAAACAAAACAAAAAAATAAGATTTTACTCCTTGATTCTCTACGTGGACACGTAAAATTTTGCTGGTTTGATATTCACCCGTATATATCATTTTAGATACAATATTACAATAGATGCTCGAAGAATCTCGTGGTGTACATTCATTCTCAAGAATCTGCTGCCAATTCAATCAAAGGTTCAATTAGCGGGCTCTGTGAGGCTTAGGTATGGGGAGGGTGGGGTGGGGGAGGGTGTACGGTGAGTAGACAGCAAGTTATGAATGAAGAGCTTACTGCGCGATGATACGGGGCCGCGCGACTTCTTGCTCTCACAGCACTAATAGGCTCGTAGATACTTAGTTGATTGATTGAGAGCCAATAAATGTTAATTTTGTACGCCATATACACCACCAATTTTTAATTAATACTTAAAGGGCTTGTCAAAGATAGTCTTGTAATGACAAATTTTCGTAAACAATAATTTTGGGATTTCGTTTATTTTGACTATTGACTACACAAATATGATCAGTAAAGGGTACGGATACAGCCCCATTTTTTTGTACTAATTAAAAATTAGGTATGGGTAAAACATAGTGCACATAAAATACTTTAGACGGTATACTATCTGTAACCATGCCTTTGATTCACAAAATAAATGATTTCTGATTGATTGAAATAAAGCTTCGGACCGGTCTTTCGGTACGCGATTCCAATTTCAAGGTATAACTAGAATTATGTTTGAGAAGTTTACGATTGGATAGAAATAAAATTGTACCCGATATATGGGTATCGATAGTCCTTTAAATTACTGAAACCTTGTCGCAGTTGACAGTGCAATCGCACACCTAAGTGGAACCCCACTCCAGCATCACAGACACTGAGTCTATAGCTTCGACCTTGAGAGTAATTTTTGTTCACGCCATACTAAGTTTTGTAGCACGCCATGTTGATTAGGCTCCTAATTTCACTGAATGCGCTCACTGGCGCCCAACCTGGGACCATTGCACCCCGCCCCCCGCCCCCCGCGTGCTCGTGAACTGAACTGTTTGTGGTAATTGGACGAGCGCTCAATGAGATCGGTACAGAGAACAAGTGAATGAAGATCACAACAATGCAAATTCAATGCTATTGTGCAGGATTACAGAATATTTTGTATGCATATTTTATCAAGAACTCAATACGCAATTTGGTTCAGAAACAAAATGTTCGATTGCCATAAAAAAGAAAAAAGATTAAGTTATAATATTAACCACTATGCACGACAAGATTTTGACACATGACACATCAGCTGAATCGGTGGGGTGATGCGAATTTGTCAAAATTTACAGAATTTTCGTGAACTTTTAGCATTCGATTTTTTTATGAAAAATATGTCTAGGAAGCTGTTTCATACCATACTTTTGTGGTAAATATCTCCAGTAACGTGTTAAAGTCGGTAAAACGGTGTCAGTGTATTGCCAAATATTTATAAAACACATATTACTGCACCCTTCCAAAAACTAGGTAACGTAGATGCGCTGGAAATAATGTACATAGGCAAGCTTCTCGTTCGCTAAACAAACTGAAAAAAGCTAAATAAAAACAGTAACCTTCTATCTGCGTTCTTACTTTTGCCATTATTCATACATCATTTCATAAAAATTACGATCAAAGTCTTGATAAATATTACAAAAAAAAAAAACAATGTTGCAACCAACTTATCACATGACATATCACTTCGTAGTGCTGACCGTAAACCCGAGTTTCATCATTACGATTAAAATGTTGCATTCAGCCTAATCGATACTCGCAATCAAATTAAGTTTGGAAAAAAGTTTTGAGACACAATGAAAACTCCTTGGTATCATTTCAAAGAATTATATTTAAATTCTGAAATGAATCCTTTTATACTACTTTTTTAATAATATCATGTAGAATAGTAATTATTCGTTGCTTTTGGTTGACTTATTAATAGTTAATAAACACAGAACTCTCTAAACTCTAAACAAATAACGAAATTCTTGCTTCAAGTCAACATTTTGATGATAATATTTCCTTTAAAAACTTATGGATTGCAGAATTTGGAGAAATGCCGTTGCCGAACTAGCACCGTGTGGCAAAATATGAGGTTTCACAGTTTAAGCAAAGACAAAATCTGAAAATGAATTATTAATATTTTCAACCGTAAGAACGGCCAACCTCTTGCTAAATTCGCGTCGATTTTTAAATTCAAAATTTAAATTAGGAATGTAATTGTGACTATACACATACATTCAGATTTATAAAGTATTTTTATTTACTTTAATCATTTATTGTGAATTTTGTTTTGCTATGTCTGAAGGTTGGATATAGTGCGCCAAGGATCGGAAAAATTGAATGATATATAAATATTATGGATGCTAAAACCGTTGTTACTAAACCAAGCTTATCTAAGTATTAAAAATCAAATGAAAATTTATAATCTGCCTTGCCTTTTCCCATCTATTATGGGGTCGACTTCCAGTCTAACTGAAAACCAGTATTTTACATGGAGCGACTGCCTATCTGACCTCCACAACCCAATTGGTACTAGGTGATGATACTACCTGTAACGACTTTCAAAGAACTACAAAATATGACAGCCGTGACCAACTGCTTAACGTGCTTTCAGAGGCACGGAGGAAACTCGGTATGTAATGGGTCACCCATCCACAGACCAACCTAGGCAAGCAAGGCGTCCTAAACGTCGACCCGAGCGGCCGTTATTATTTAACAACGAGCTCCTCCCCTCGGCCTCTTTTTCAAAATTAAGTGAAAATTGACGATTAAAAATAGTGTTCGGAAAAGGCGAGAAATAAATAAAATTAGAAAGTCATGGGAAGGCCTTTGCCCACCAATGCGATAGAAAAGGGTGTTAAAAAAAGTATTTGAAAATAAAATGGTGTATCCCAATAACTAATCCAACCGAACACAGTAAAATAATCATACTATTCCCCATTTTGTTTACTAAATACAATTATCATGGTACCAAACCAATTTTCAACACACCTAAAAATCAGTGCCAAGATCAGTGCCATAGAGTATATTATAACCTTTCATCCTTGGCGCACTGACAACCAACGAAAAAAAATCACAATAAATTACCTACATTGAAGTACAATGTAATTTTGAACAGCGAGTGCATTCTTAATTTAAATTTTGGTAAGGAAAAAAAATCGGCGCGAATTTAGTCTGGTCAATCTGTGCTGTTTATTGTTGGGTTGGTACAATGTATCAAAACTATTAAGATTTCCTAACTAAAGCTTTGTAACAATGTTATAATAGATATAAACAAAATTGTTTTACTTTCCATCTATCGATTTGCTTAATTCCGTAAATAAATTACTCGTGTTAATCGAATTTTACAAAAAAAGAATCGATTTGAATAATCGTTTTCACACATCACAAATATAAAAAAAAAAGAAAAAAAAATGGTCGTCTATTTTCGAATACAAAATTAAGTAGTGGTAATGAATATTACGTGTTATTGGTCCTATATTAGTAAATTACGCTAAGATCTGGGTATTCTCATGTTGGTTATAATATTTGAAATGATATTTGTCATATCTGTTGTCGAATCTAAACGTGTCTGTGTGTCAAAATGTGAAAAATAAAATGTAAACAAACAAGATTGGCGCGAAACTTTGACTTTGGATATAAAAATATGTCATTACCACTGCTTATTAAAATTGAACTATGGATGAATTCGTCACATAATTAAATGACGAGTTATTATTTCTCAACATAATGGAGCTTGGATGCCCGAAAACCCCAATTTTTATGATTTTTAGCGTCGGCTAGCACTGCCGTCAAAATGGCGATGAACGTATTTACGCATTTGGATTTTATTAGGGTAAATTAAGAATGTTGCGCGCTAAATACAGAACTTTGAATGGCTTTAACATATGATATGTTTCTCCAACTCTCTTAATTAACGCACACTCATAGTCTTACATAATCAGAACATCAAATATTTACATAAAAAATAAGGATGTCGTTTGACTTAACCGCCGGCCCCATTCGGGGCCAGTACCGAGCCAGCGTAGGTTTCAGTGCCCGGCCCCGAATGGGGCCCGTACCGAACTTTATGGTTAAATACCTGTACTAGTACCTGTAATAGTACCTGTACTACCGGAAAACGCACAGTGAATCATCATATTCAGCAGCCAGGATCGTCTCCTGACGAGAGAACTCCTCAACGGTTAATAGTCCGGATACGAAAATTTGTGTTCGCGTTCAATTTTCATGAGTAATCATATTTTCTACTGCTAACGGATTCTACCGCCAGAATTGTCGTGACACGAGAGAACTCCTCAAAGGTTTATAGTACGGATAAGTTTTGTAAACGTGTTCCTATATTTTAATCGATAAACATGATTCCAATCATGAACTCACCCTGCAGCCTGGATAGTCTTCGCACGGGGGAACTCCTCCACGGTAAATAGCGCGGACACAATACTTAGTATACGCGTCCTCTTTTGGTAGATAAAGATGATTTCTCTCCTCCTGCAACCGTCGATCGTCTCCTTAAGAGACACAACCTCAACGGTTGCGTTATCAGTAATTATTACGAAAAAACTAAAAATAAATAAATAAAATAAAACAAAACATATAAAAACATAACATCATATTTAGTAAACCTTAAAATAATAGATGTATAAGCTAACCAAGCATCGTATATCACGATCCGCAACAATGTATCTCGTATTTAATGTCCACAGTAAGTGACCGCACGCCGAGAGGTTAACTAGGCTGGACGGCGCGGCCGTGTCCGGCGCGCACGGAACCCTATCCCGTAACGGAGCTGTCAGCTCACGGAGGGCTACTGACTTTCAACTCTCATAACTATTAAAAGTAAGTGGTGTCATCTTGTTCCTGATATTGTGCCTCTGATTTGTGTGTTCCGTAGCATGGAGGTACACGAAAAGTGTACAGTTCCAAATACCTAATTTAGATACGCCCATAATACTGCTGACTATTTATAGCACTCTCTATCTTTCCTTGTGAATTTTACAATCAGATTGATCGTCTGCCAGGAGCAGAGCCTTCTTTTTGTTTAGATATTGTTGAACTAAGCATTGCATGGAAAGGCTTTTGATACCAGTCTGTGTGGTAGGAATAGCGCTAAAGACCGACCGCCGACAAAACGATCCGACGCTCTCTAGAAGGATGTCGGATGCAGCTTATATTTACCGAGCGGTGCACACTGCCGAATACCGAATGACTTTACAATTCCTTAGTGGACACGAGCCTCAGGATTAAGACAACGTTCTAGAAGAATAAAGCCTTCCATTCAGAAAAGCTGTTATTTTCAAATATCAACACTTTTTTTTTTTTTTTTTTTTTTTAAGGATGGGAAATCATCAAATGACCCCCCCCACTCTGGGCGGAGCGGGAGGGAGTGTCAGACTCATACTGACTAAAAACCATCCATGTTCCTTCCTCGCCTTTTACGTTCCGGGGCCGCGGTATCTCTTTCGAACAGGCCCGCAACCCCGGAAATATCAACACTTCAATTTCATTTATTAATATGCATATGTCACCGTAAAATTGTCAAATACGTTATATTGTAATATCTCTAGCGATATTGTAAAATCTCGAAATATTGTCAAATGAACATACTGCTTACAACAAAACGCGTTATTTTTCGTGATATGCATGCGATGGTAGTCAACTTACGTGGTGTGGAGGGAGGGAGGGGTCTCCCTTGCCCAGTGGTACAACCTGTTTTTAATATTTCTGTGGGTACAACTCTCATGAAAAGATATTGTACCATTCCTGAGAAATACCGATTATTATAACCTAACCTTAAAACACTTTATATTCCCTTTAAAAAGCGTAGTCGACGGAGCCCGGAATCTAACTAACCTAACGGGGGGGTGCCCCAAGTCCCGATTATGCGGGCAGAGATACTTCCGTATGTTCAGTTGACAATAATTCGAGAGTTTACAATATCGCTAGAGAGAAAGCATGAAAGAAAGAATTTTACATACAGATACATTAAAAATTGGCGCTTGTCAAGCCATGGCCAGATTACCTGTAGAAAGTATAGGTAATGTCGTTCAGCGCAGTCAAAGTGGAGCTGGTAAACGACGCGACGTTACAAATTCATCCACTGATCAGGCATTCAGAAATACTCGCAATTAAACAGAAACATGTCTTCCTGGCGAGGATACGAAATAATCCCTTTAAAAATGTCTTACCATTTTAGTTTACCACAAAGCATTACATAATATTTTCGAATTGTGTCCGCAGTCCGCGCTCTGCTCGCTCCCGACTTATGAGCTAATCCGATTACTCAGTAAACTGTCAATGCTTTTATTGTTGCTCGCAGTACCGCGCGGGCCGGCCTCGGCGCGCGGCGGGCACACTACGTCGATATACTTTGCTGTCAATTTGCATAGCAATCGGAGTTGCCATTAAATACGACCTGCTCTTTGTTTAATCGCCTGTTAAAGTTTTATGCTTTCCATTTCATTACGCCGACACTAAGCCCTACAATCCCAGAAATAAAATCCCGATATCTGCAGCACAGATGCACGAAATGTAAGAATGGATCTCTTTCTCACTTTCAGAACTGTCTTGTTCTTGAATTATTGTGGAGCATCAATTCGTTGAAATTTTATTTCTAATAAAGGTATTGTATCCCCTTCACTACATGGTTAAGTAAAAATACAGTTAAAGTCGTATAGTATGTGAGTGGAGTATCGCTAGACTGTGGGCACATTAAGTGTCGACAGGTAGAGCGTCGCTCGAGCTCGATCCAGTAAGATTATTGTAAGCCGCTGATTTCACTCCATCACGCTCTCGTTTCCACGACTTACGACAATAGTCACGCGTATTATACCTACGTATATGCGTGAGAACGTCCTCGCGTGTGATGCGAGGGATCTCAACAAGTTCACACATAAACGCGTTGTGTCACTCACAGCAGTTTCAAACTATTTCGTAGTACTCATCTTATTATGTCGCGAGAAACTTGATTTTGAAATACTTTTTAGAATAGGTAAGTAGGGGCTTTACAGATAGAAATTTTTGAGCGGCTAGCATAATTGTGTAAAAATATAAAGGTGTATCGGCAAGACCTTTTTCGATGTTAACGTAGAAGGTGTCTACTTCTTCATCCGGGTGATGAGATATAGGGGCGTAGACTTGGACGATTTCAAGGGAGTATCGATCATTCAGTTTCAAAATAACATAAAAAACTCTTTGTGACATGCTCTTGATATTTTGATCTGATGAGGCTATTGTTTTATTAATAAGAAATCCCACGCCGTATGAGGAATCTTCGTGAACTCCGAAGAAGAGAAGGTGACCTGACTTTAGTTTTAAGAGCACTTCGCCTTTTCGACGAACTTCTGATAGATTGACAGATTCGGCTTCAACCTGAAACTCTAATAAAATCGCTGGTCTGATCTTAGCGTTATACACGCCAGGGTCAGAGTCATCGGGGTGTGACAGCCGGGCGACTTTCAGAGATTCTGTAACATTATTTTCTTGGCTAGGAAAATGTAAGGTCGCATTGGGTAAAGTGTAAAAAAAATGGCAAGGAAAAATGAAGATGGATGGTTTATTAATCGACATGCTTTATGACACTGTTTTAATTTGAATGGGGGTGGTTGGCCTAAAAACACCATGCTGGCCAGTGCGTCTTGGTAAGTTTTCATCATTATCCTCGTTCGTCAGTCGTTCTCGTTCGGCTAGATGTTGCGCCATACCATTTTCCCGTCGATTCTATGCGTCTGTCAATACTTCTTCTCAGAATCACGTGAATGTTAATAAACCAACTTAATAGTTGAAATTAATATTAAATACCCAACCCCTGTCAGATTCTCAACGCGGTCAAAAGATATGACCGTTTACGATGCAGATTACGCGATTTCCCATTGACCTAGAATTATGTTTGGCAAGAAGGAATATTATAAAATCTGAAACCGTAAATATGTACTTTAAAAACAAAATACCTACATATGTGACCCTCTCCACCGTACACGAACACAACTCGCACTTGGCCAACTAATAATGTTGTATATAAAATGTTCCTAATGTTTAAACCTCAATGTGTATACACTGAGTACCAGTGAATGTCGCGAGTGTCGCGGGAGTCGCGGTGGTTAGTCCTTAGTCGTTTCAATACCGGCGCGGCGTGTTTACAAAGGGAACGACATAAACATAAATACTTGTAGAAAAAAGTTGTTACAGTCAATACATATGCCTTTACGATCTCCGAATGAAATTCTAAATGGACTCAAAGGTTCAGTAAATAAATGTAGTAGAGGTGCACGAACACCTTGGAAGCGCCAACTTTTCTCATTTCCCGCGCAATGGCGGGGGTAAGAGTGAGGTAGGTACATAGGTGCCGGGGGGGAGGGGGGCACGACAGGATGTCGTTAGTGTAAGACCGACCGGCGCTTTGTACCGTCTCCGTCCTTATGGAGCGGGAGATCGTCACTGATACCAACCACTCACACATTGGCATATTGGAGAATAATTTGTGGGTCATGACGAAAGCGCCACGCCACGACCCACCAGTCGCAGAGTGCACTGTCCGCAGTATATTTATGGTCTAATATCTACCGATTGTGAAGCCTCGTAAATTAGGAGTAATTTGTTGATACCGTCACAGTTACACGCTACGTGAACTGCACAACCGCTACATTCGACCAGGTTTTACTATAAACCGTAAAGCCACAGCGTAAACGATACAATGGTCGTACTGCCAGGAACACGCGGCCGTGGCGTGTCTGTGGCGCGGTCGGGCTGACCGATCGTGTGCGACCCTTGACGTCCTTTGTGAGCGCTCGATGACACGCTACCCTCAAAGGCTTTCAGACGCTCTGAAAACTGATATCACAATAGAAGTACACGTAGATGTACTCGTTATGTACTGACGATAGACGCGCCATTGTTCCGGCGGCTACAAGTATTTAGTTATGTACGATTTCGAGGCTCGTCTTGTACAAAATATTTTATAGTTTATTCATCTATATCATAAAATGGAAAAGAGCTATTTGCATCCGTTCTTTATGGCGGCCTCATGTCGGTGACCATAGAGTATGTAGGTAGACTCATATAGAACACTTCCGGCACCGAAGCGGCGGACGGTTTTCCTCTAGCACTGATATGTATGCACAATGTGAATGCATTGTTTGGCAGAGTTTAACGGATACCGGCGCGGCGGGTACTGCAGGCAGGGGAAAGTAGTGGCTTAGCCTACAACCGGTCTGTCAGTTTTAATTCTACTACCAGATATTTTCCGACAATTGAAAAGTACGAGTACTTTTGCACCGTGCGGATTTTATGGTCGTTTTCTACCCCCTTAGGTGTTTCACACAAGGTGTATCTGTTGAAAAACGACGGCTCTCTCAGTATTGTCTAAAACAATATGCTAAAATGAGTCCGATACGAGGGAAGTCTAAAACGACCGACTTGCAGCATCGTGAATGTAACTCTAATAAAATAAATCAGCTTATTTTTCGGTAACATTACAGCCTACACGACGTCAATGTTCCCGAACAGTTTTATGTCAGCATAAACCGGGATTTTAGTAGATGTAAGTAAATGTATGGGCCTATTAATCTCGGCAGCGGGTCCCGTACAAAACACCAGGTGACGCGTGGAAACTCATAAAAGGTAAATAGTAAGACGGCAGGCGGCGCGGAGCAGGGACTCGGCTAGGGTTGCCACTCGCACACTCCACACTCGACACTCGATACTGGCAACACTCTCTTGTAGTGAACATATTAAACAAGTCGCGGGGTTTTTGAAGAACTGGACACTAAACTATAAAATATTTTCGTTTCAAAGATTTTTAAAGGGAGTGAGTAGGTACGCGTCTGTGGATGGGTGACCACCATTACATTCCGAGTTTATTCCGTGCCTCGTAAAAGCACGATAAGCTTTTGATCCTGGCTGTCAGTGGCCTAAAAAGTCTGACAACTAGTCTTACCAAGTGGTATCGAATTACCCAGAACCATTTACTGGATTGTGGAGGTCAAATAGGCAGTCGCTCCACGTAAAATACTGGTATTCAGCTGTAGCGGAAGCGGACCCCAACATGGTTGGGAAAAGGCTAGGCAGATGATGATGCGTAGGTATGCGTACTTTACGTAAAAACATAATGGGACAAAGGAAAAAGATAAATCGACCCGATTGAACCTAAATTTTTTCATACTAATCGCATAACGTAGGCCTCTCCTAAATGTTGGTGTAAACAACATGTTTTATTTTCTAGTCCAAGGTAAACAGACAAGCTGAATCTGTAGGTGTAACATTACGTATATAAGGCATGATAGGGTCAACCCTATCGGTATCTCGGCATTATAAATAACATTTATAGGTGTTCATTGTTCTGGTTCGGGGCGCGGCGTCTCTCCCCGAATAAGGTCAAGGAGCAGTTTGATCTGAGTCAGCGGATTACTGCCTCCTCCACTGTGCTCCACTTCGCTGCTGTCGACACCGCATCGTGTGACACTCGCACTCACTGCACCCTCAGCAACAGCTTTCACTAACGTCCCAATGCGAACATGCGTCCTTATAACACTTCGGTTTTCGTGGTTAACGTGAATGGTCTGCGAGCTACGTGTAATAATAATAGAGGGAGATGCCGTGAACCTATGCACGTTTTTGAATAAAAGCTGAAACTGTTTCTCTGGAAGTTGGAAGTACTTTACGTAAGGTAAGGTTGGCAAAACACTTGGATATTATTAAAGTGGGTCGTCGTGGCTGTGGCTGCTATTATTATAAAGCGTGATTTATTGGTATTACATAACGATTGCTTGATTCACATCCTCCACTGCATTTTTTTTATAAAATGAAGCAGTTCCGGTGTTCATAGGATCTATGGTCTAATAACAAATGCACCAATTCCATAACACGTAGTCTACTGTATTGTGTTAACAGTGGAACAGTGTCTCTCACGTTCAAGAACGTGCAGCAAGAGAGATTATCATAAATATCTGGTGAGATCTGTCAGTAATATGTCAGGCGTCAGGATATGAGTGAGGGGTGCGGCACAATACGACGCGAATGTTGTGCAGAGGAACAACTAGCAGCTCCATCTGACAGCCAACGAGCGAAGTGGTTTGTGTGTTGTGTTACAAGAGATCGAAATCAAATATTCACAAGTTTTTGCTAAAATAATTCAACGTAATATAATACTACCGCACGTTTAACATTTAACAAATTGTTCGAATATTGGTGTAGTTATGAAACTGCCAGGAGCATACACTAGCGAGTAATTTCTCTTTGTTTTGAAGCAGATGAGGTTGGTTCCAGTGCAACGCGGCTACGTTCCGCCCCACTGCACACTGGAGCAACAGTTACTAATTTATTATTTGATTCATTTTCATGTCACTCTCACAGCGCAGCTGTCCCCACATCGTTATCATATCTATTAAGGCGACTACAGGAGCTACACGCGGGTTTTATAATGCCGAAAAGTATATGATTCACTGCTATAAACAAAACCAGAAAATATATATTATATTCTTCAGGATATAATTATGCTAGTATGATAGTGTTTTGAAAACTTATCACAGTTAATTTTTATCGACAAAGATAATCACGAACTTATCTCTGTATTTTAACGAGTAAAAACCATACTAAAATAAATGCGATCATTTAAATTTTTATCAAATAATTCTACAAGCAACATATTTGCATCATTGTGTTTTATTTTATTAGTCTATCAAAGATTTTTTCTGTAAATCGATCGAAACTACTCATTTTGCACTACTCGGCCCGTAACAACCACTTTGTAGTGCAAGCTGATTAGAGCTTTATTCTTATGTTATTTCAAACGAAGTTTGAACCACCACAAATAGAATTGCTAATTTAGCTCTTGTAGTCCCCTTAATAAGCAACCTACCCGCGCGCCCCTGCTTCACGTTCACAATGGTGACATTTATATCGATAATTCTGAGAAGTATCAGTTAATTATGTATGTATTTTTGATAACGGTCGCAACCGATACTGCGCGAGTGAACAGTTCACTTGTGTTGCGATCGCTTTGTATGCGCGCACTCTGCGGTTCATCCAATTGGTTATTAGTATATTATGTTAATTTCTGTTTTAAAACTTATTAAATTCAGGAGTTAACTCGGCCGCATTTGTTTTATAATCGCTTGCCGTGTCTGCGTTACATAAGAGAGAAAAACGAAAGGAAAAGAAATGGACTATCCAACAAAAAAAGATTTTTTCAATTTGAACCAGTAGTTCCTGAGATTAGAGCGTTCAATCAAACAAACAAACTCTTCTGCTTTATAATATTATATAGTATAGATTAAATTAGAGGTAAATTCGCGATAAATACCCGTATTCATATGTTTTATAATGCGGATCCTGCTGCTTATGCCAGCGACAACGGGTCGTCAAAATCGAAGATCTGAAACGTCTGATGTCGAATTCTAAGAGCCCCCCGGGCGGGAAAATAACGGATCTTTCCCACCAGAGCAACACATACCTTTTGTTTCTTTTTGCCATTTAAAACAGCTTCGCAAAAAGTACAATTTTAAACCGCATGGCGAAATATGTGGCGAATTCAATCATAGGAGTATACGTAAATGCGCTACGTTCCTTATCAACCCAAGGAAGATCGCCATGCTTTACGGCTATATCTTGAGACATATCCGATTCTTCAGATGATACTGACGTTCTGTTCAGAGAATGTCAAAGTCTTCGCGCTCTTCTTCTGTCTCTTCATGCCGTAATCCAGCAATTCTTTCTTTCTCACTTTCTAACTGATTATGAATATTTAGTTGTATGCGGGTTCGGGACAATGTATGATAATCTCGAGCAGCAGTTAGTCGCGCATCACGTTCATCACTCGTTTCAAAAGACCTGTTAGGAGATGTGTGAATACGCTGAGAACTCAAGCGTGATTCTGTATCGGTAAACGTTTCCGATTCGCGAGACAATGCATGTCACTCACGATCAGCGGACAGTCGCGCATCACGTTCCGCACTTGTCTCTAGAGACCTAGAAGCAGATGCGTAGATACGCTGAGAACTCAAGCGTAATTCTCTATCCGTGGTCTCCAACTCGCGATACAATGCATGACGTTCACAATCAGCGATCAATCACGCATCTATTCTTCACTGGTCTCTAGGAGACCTGACCATGTGTAAATACGCTGAGACCGCAGGCGTGCTTCGCGATCCGAAGAGGTTTCCATGGAGGAAGTTGCAGCCTGATTTTCTCGAACAGCATCAAGTCTCTCCTGAAGCTCTTCGGTAGATTCTTGAGATCTTATGATCCTCAATCTTTTAGCTCCTTTGGAACATTGGGAAAGATTTGACCTCTTTCTAGGCATGGTTATAGTTTTGTTGTGAAGATACCTGATCAATTAAAATCTAAGTGACTGTTACCGGGTGGGCTACCGAGTCACGAAGATAAATGGAAAAAAAAATTAACACTCAAGTTACATAAGCCCGAAGGCATAAATATAAAAAAAAACTTTTTTACAAAAAATAAAACTGACTTCAGAGCAAACCAAAAAGTGAAAAATAACTTCAGAAAAAACTCATCAGAAGTCGGTGACCTTTGTTTGATTGATTTAGTTTTTTGTCACCGACTTCTGAAGCGTTTTTTCTGATTTTATTTTTTAATTTTAAATTTTTAGTGGTTCGCATGTGCATGTGTGGTGTTACCCATTCACAGCGTACCGGCATGATAAAATTGGACTACGGTGACACTGAATACCCCCGACCCTTCTTGTTTAATCTTATCTACCACACTCACAAATACACTTTCGTTACTCACTACACCGCACACACACTCCCACATCACTGACCCACGCACTCACTCTCTTCTCACGTACACATATTCCTCTAATCACACATCCACACCTCATATCACCAACAAACCCTCGCATTATTAATGGTACTTTATGTGTAGGTACCTATAGCAGTGACACACAAAATAATATCCTAAGAACAATCAGAATGTATCTGAGATACAGGTTCCCGCCTAGTTCAGAGGGAAGGGTCTTTGTGAACCTCGTTATAACCACCACAAAAAAAAATAAAGAAAAAATAATTGTAATAATTTCACTATTTAGTTTAGTTACAATTTAGTAGGTACCTTACTAAATTGTAACTAAACTAAATAGTAGGTAACTTTATTATTATATTTATAATATACTTTGTGAACCAGTAAGGCTTTTAGACGAACAAAAATAAAACATTAATTTATTAAACATTTCGATTAGGACCCACTGTGAGATCACAATATAGGTAGTCCGTGCGTATGATATAATTATACAAAATATTTACAAAACCTCTGAAAACACACCATTTGTTCATGTTGGCAACGCGATGTTTGTTATAAATTCAAGCAAATATAGGAAATGATATTCTCGAATCAGTAATTCGAGTAATTCTTTGAAAACACAGTCCAGCTGATTAGAAATCCGTAATGTCCCACTAGACGTCACATTTATAATAGAGAGATTTTGCTTTTGATAACTTATAAGTATTCATGAAGATGGTAATTCAAATAAGTACCAGTGGAACTATTAGTAAATAGTAGCAATTGAATAGAAAGTCAGTCACATGGTACAGTTGTCTCACTAGTCAGCGGCTCACACATTATATCGATGTATTAGTTGTCGCGATAAACATCCGCGGTCTCACACTATCATGAATATTGAGCACAAGTGCCACAGGTACAGGGCATGCAGAAGGCCTACTCCCTGCAGAGCGAAGAACAAGCTGTGATGTTCCCGTGTACGATCACTGGAAAACTTACACTGTCAAAGTGACCATTGCATACTGATTTACAGTAGGCTCAGAGCCGGAATTGGGTATTTGGATAGGTTCCAACAACTGTATCTGCACAAAGACTTATTGCTTAACGCGTACAAGCTCCAACTTTTAGTCATGTTACACACATTTTGTAAGCTTTCTGAGTTTCTGTGGCGCGCGCTTCTACAATTCACTGCAACAAATTGGCACTATGTCAGTCGCGCCAGTCTGTTCAACATTTCCTCATGCATTGAGCGCGACTCGTTCAACTGCGGGGTCTGCACATTATATGGAAAATCTTTATGTCAATCGCAGCTTGTTCATTCAAGAGGTCTTTGTAAAATAGTGATGGTGACGCGGAAAAACCAATTACGAATGCAGACTTTATTCATCAACATTTTAATTTATAAAACTAGTAAATAGAAACTGAGCCTTTGTATCCGACATTGTACTTCATTGTACTTGTTAGTCGGTGATGTTTCCTTGATATCGTATTGACAGCGTTGGTCGGTGTCACCACAGGGCCGGCAGTGCACCACGCCCGGCGCTAACACCATATTCAACATTGCAACATATTCACGCAACATCAAACAGGTCAACTCTCATTAGAAGCTGATCATAAGGAGCTGATTTTAAATCGTCCTTGTAATTTTATCTTAAAATATTGCATTTCTTTGTTTTCTATAGCATATTTCCAATTACTCATCAAGTAAAAAGCATAATCATATGTATTTTGTGTTAGATTCACGTAACAAGTAAAAATAAAGTGTTTTATATGTGAATCAGTGACAGTTACCGGCTCAAGGAATTTTTGCATTGTCATCTTGATATCAGGTACAATACTTTACATTCTACTTGCTATTTAATTGTTTACGTGCTCTAATTTTACCATAAATTACATAGTTCACATTTTATTCGGTTACTCACGATAAATATTGACCTTTGAAACGTAAACATAACCTTACTTGGTTCGGTGACAGAACCCGCTGCAAGGCTAAATTTATTTTTCCCTTTTAAACCTACTCTCTATTCCTCTACACCTACTCTCTTCCAATTTCATTTCTCATCCTTTTCCAAACTAAAATCATGACTCTGACACGTTCCGCCCACGCTCGCCAGGAAGAACTTAAACTGGCTTTGAGCGAACTAAAGGCGTCTAAGCAGTCCTGTGACCAACTAAGTAGGGAATTGGATGACAATGACAGGGTTCTCTTTGAAGCCCATGAAATGAATAGAAAGTTGAAAAAGGAAATGGGTCAGATATACAATCAATACACTGACGCCATAGAAGACCGGGATAGGCTCCAAGTTATTGTGGACGGGTTCAGCCAGTGTAGCGCTGAGTATGAACAAACTCTAAATCATAAATATCTATTAGAACAACAGCTACATGAGGCTAGGAGTCATATAACAAAGCTTGAGATTGACAAACACAATATCACTGCCTCGCTGAATCAAAGTCTGTTCAGTTAAATCCGTCAAGCGAAAATAAAAAAACGTTTAAAACATACTCGCGAAGACTAAAAAAAATCATTAATCTTACTCAAAAGGCACAGAACAGTAACATTATTAATAAGGCTCACAATAAATCCAAGGCAGCGTGGCAAATCATCAATAATAATAACCACATTAAAGAACCTATTTTAAAAATTGACAATCAAAATGTGACAATAAAGGATCCTAGGAAAATAGCAACATCATTTAATGACTTTTTTATTGACCAAGTACAAATTGTAACTAATGACACACCTGACAGAATTATTGACATAGAAAGTAACTCAAATTCAATGTTTATGTCACCAACAGTCCCAAATGACATTATAAGAGCAATTAAATCGCTCAAAAATACAAAAAGTTGTGGTTACGATGAGATTACAACTAGCGTAGTTAAATTTGTTAGTGACACTATTGCTGGGCCTCTAAATCACATTGTAAATAGTAGTATTGAATCTGGCATATTCCCTAATAGCCTAAAAACTGCAGTAATAAAACCTCTATATAAAAAAAATAATAGAGAAGACATGTCCAATTACAGACCAGTGGCCTTAATCCCAATTTTCTCTAAGGTATTTGAAAAAATTATTTACTTAGCAATGGATAAATTTTTGACTAAATATAATATATTAAGCGAGGAACAAATGGGATTTAGAAAAAATAAGAATATTAATATGGCAATTTATAAACTCTTAACTAATATTATGACAAATGTAGACAATAAAATTCCAGTATGTGCAATATTGACTGATATGACTAAAGCATTCGACTATGTAAACCATAATGTACTTTTAGAGAAACTTTATACCTATGGTATCAGAGGAAATATCTTTGATCTTATAAAATCTTACCTACGTGGCCGGTTACAGTACACAGAAACCACGAGAGTATGCCTTAAAAATAAACGTGAATTTAAATACACTTCAGATTGTAGAGAAGTTAAACACGGCGTACCACAAGGTAGCGTTCTCGGGCCACCCTTGTTTCTCTTATATATAAATGATTTGCCACGTCAAACGCATCATCCTATGGTGCTGTTTGCTGACGATAGTACTGTGATTGTAAAATGTTCGGACTTAAACAAATATGAAAGTGAGATTAATGACACATTAAAGAGTATTATTAATTGGCTTAGCATAAACAACTTGATTATAAATTTGCAAAAAACTAAAATAATGCATTTTTTCCAACGGATTAGTCCCGCTAATATTTCTGTCAGCTACAATGGGCAAAAAGTTGACTCAACAAATGTAGCAAGATTTCTGGGCATCTTAATTGACAGCAATCTTACTTGGAAACCTCATTCTGAGGATTTATGTAAAAAAATAAGCAAATTAGCTTATGTGCTGCACAACTTATCACATAAAGTAAGCATTGCTACTCTTGTAACAGCTTACCATGGTCTGGTTGCATCAGTATTGAGATTCGGAGTGATTTTCTGGGGCAACTGTAGCGAAAGGGAAGAGATATTCAAGGCCCAAAAACGATGCATAAGATCTATGACAAATTTAAAATCTACTGAAAGCTGTGAGCCTGTGTTTAGGTCTCTGAAAATACTAACCCTCCCGTCTATTTACATATTGGAAGTGTCCATTTTTGTTAGATCTAATTTAAATTTGTTTCCAACTCTGGCTAGCATTAGATTACGCTCAGGTCCTATAAGACAGCAATTTAATAAGTTATTACATACAGGACAATACAAAACAGCACTATTAAGAAAAAGTATAATGTCAATGGGTCCTATCATATATAATAAAATTCCGCATAGCCTAAAAGATCACCCCATACGCATATTTAAAATTAAATTGACCACATTACTATTAGAAAAATGCTACTATTCTGTTAATGATTTCTTGAATGATAAAAATGTATAACTGTACTTTAGTCATTATTATTTCTTTTTTGACATTGATATTTTAATAAATAATAATTTTCTATAATTTTTTGTTATGCTACAATGATTGTTATAGACTATTTATTTTACAATTGACAAACTTGTGTAAATTTTGATACCAAATTAGTACTAAGTCAATTATTTGGAATGTATTGTAACTGCCAAACAATACTTATATTTTAATTATATTCACATTTTCGAACATTTCAATGATTTTTACATTTTAATTATTTTGACATTGTAATCACTTTGACATTTTAATTATTTTGACATTATAATAGTTTTGACATTCTAATAATTTTGACATTCTAATCGTTTTGATTTTTTAATTTCTATGACTTCTTTTTTAATTATATTTTTCAATTTTAATAGTTTGCAGATTTCTTTTTTTTTTTTTGAAATTTTATAATATATAATGTCACTATCTCATGTATAGAATCGCACACCAAATTTGTACGCCTTCAGGCATAACATAGCGCACTGTTTCGTTAAAAATAACATCTATATGTCTTTACCTATGTTAACAAATAAATAAATATTATTATTATTATTATTATTATTAGTGAATTGGTGCCTATTGCCCCGTCAATGGTTTCTGCCACAGATCCCTCCCTCACCATAGATTTGACAGGTGAGGATGGTTCCAATTTATGTAGTTCAGTGAGGGCAGTCACCAGTAAAAATAAAATTAAAAAATACATAAAAATCAATAAATACATTGTAAAAACACAAAAAATGGTTAAAAGATAGAAATATTTCATTAAAAATGTTAAATTGAATAGGGAAAGATTAAATGTTTTAAAACAATTAGATATATTGTCATTTAATTTGGAACAAAGCACTAAGAGGTACAAAATTGACACCGAATATCTGCAATCAAAACTTGACCACCTACTGGAGAACCTAAGTTCTATGACTAGCAAATATAATACCTCTGAACATGTCATGAGGGAATATGTGTTGGCGATGAATGATTTGGTTAACTCACAAACAAACAACTGTGAGCACTGTCAATCAACTTTACATGTAAATACACCGGACCATTCGTTGACAACATGTAATACCACCTTACCGCAGCCAAGTGATTTGTATACTCCTGTGAATAGTTCCCAGAAACAATATAAACATAGTGTAAATAATGACATTGTAATTTTTTGTGATGAGATTGGAAAAGATCTTGGTAATTTGTTAACAGATGAATATCCAGGACACTCAGTAATAAACAACTGTATGCCGGGATGTTCTTTATATAATATTATGAAAGAAATTATTAAATGTAAGTTTAACCAGGAAACCATTTTATTAATTTTAATAGGTAATAGAGGAAAAGTAAACAAAGGAGAATTGCTTCAGTACTATAGAACTTTGTCATACTTAAATTTGAGAAAAATTGTATTGTTTACACTTCCCTATAGTAAAAGTTTGCCACAGGAAGAAAATTACTATAGATATAATATTAATAATACATTGCATAATTTGACCTTGAATAGTAATGTATTTCACTTAATTGACATAAACAATTATATTGGCAATAATTTTTATTTGACAAAAGATAGATATCATGTAGACAGGTGCTATCTTACAAACTATTGCAAAAGACAAGTAGCTGCATCGCTATCTTATTATTTTTCTATTACAGCCAAGAACTTGGCTTATCAAGTTGCCTCTGTTAATCAATGCAACATGGAGTTAAATTACTCTGCCAATAATTTGTCTACATTAACTGAATCTATGAATCATTTAAATTAGAAAGTGAGACAACAGAGGCAACCTCTTGAAATATTATAAGGAAACCAGATAGTAAATCTGGCGAATGTTTTGAGAGTTTTAATAGTATCAACCTGGTTCATCAAAATATTCAAGGATTATTGAACAAAGAATTAGAGGTAGAACTTTTTTTGAATTGTAACAACATAGATATTCTTTGTATAACGGAGCACTGGCTTAAATGTCACCAATTAATTTTCAATTTTAGCAATCACCAGGTTGGTAGTTCATTCTGCAGAGTAAATGCTATACACGGCGGCGCATTAATCCTAGTAAGTAATCATCTTAAATTTAAAGAACGCAAGGATATTGTTAGCCTATCTGTTGAGCGAACAGTTGAAATAGCCTGTATAGAATTGGAGCAGTTTATCATTTTAAGTGTATATAGACCTCCTTCAGGGTTGTATGATTGTTTTGAAAAGGTAATGGATGAAGTGTTACATAGAATGTGTAGTTCTAAGAAGTCTATAATTACTTGTGGTGATTTTAATATTAATTTGTTAGAAAATTCTGGGTTAAGTACAAAAATTTTAAGCCTGTTTCAGTCATACAATCTTGAAAATAAATTTCTCGAGCCCACTAGAATAACCCCTACTACTGCCACTTGCCTAAATAATATTTACACTGATATTATACCCACCCAAAAGACAATTATTAATTTAATAGATTCAGATCATTGTGGGCAATTGATCACAATTCCTAATGTAAATATGAAAATCACTAAAAAGGATATCAATGTTAATCCAAAAAGTAAAAATCGCTTGGAAACTTTTAAAACTAAACTCTTATCAAAACTACCACTTTTGTCAGCCAATGATGATCCCAATCAACACTATAACAATTTTTTCAGCATGTATTGCGCACAATTTGAAACCACATTTGTCCCTAAGACAATCTCGGTAAATAGTAACGCTTCTTTCAATGACTGGGCCACCATTGGCATTCATAAGAGTCGAAAACGACTTTATGAACTGTATGAAGAGCGTACTTATACTAACACAGTAGAATTTAATTTTACGTTAAGAATTACTCTAAATTATTTAAAAAAGTTTTTTTATTAGCAAAGTCACGTTACTTGAGTTCAAAAATTAAAAATAGTAGTAATGTAATTAAAATGACATGGAACATCATTAATAGCGAAACGGGAAGGTCTTGCAACCGAAATAGTGACTACAGCCTTGCTATTGGCGATAATATTCTAAATTCAGACACTCAAGTTGCCACAGCCTTTGAAAATTTCTTAGCAGATATTCCCGTATCGACAACTAAATCGCTTAACTCGTCGCCTGCTGCTGCCGAGTCTTTACTAAGGGAAAACGTTTCAGTCTGTGATTCCGAATTTAACTTCCAATATGTCACCTGTAGAGATATTATTAAAACTTTTCACACCTTAAATGTTAAAATGACTGCTGATCTATGGGGTCATTCAGCTAAATCCATTATAAACGTTGTAGCTCCATCTTTAGCTGTTATATTTAACGATTGTATTGACCGTGGTGAGTTTCCTGATCTAATGAAATATAGTAAAATAATACCATTGTTTAAATCGGGTAGTACATCAGACCCCACTAATTATAGACTCATTTCAGTACTACCCACCTTTAGTAAAAATTTTTTTTAAATAATTTTGGCACAATTGCAAAGTTTTTTCAATAAACATAAGTTATTGCACAAAAAACAGTTCGGTTTTACAAGGGGTCGTTCAACTACTGATGAGTGTTGAACTTTTAGGACACATTTATAATGCCTGGGAGGACAAATGCGACGCTTTGGGAATTTTTTGCGATTTATCTAAAGCTTTCGATTGCGTTCTTCATGAAACATTAATCAGGAAACTACACCACTACGGAATCCGTAACGCCTCTCTGGATCTTCTTACTTCTTATTTGAGTGATAGGATTCAGAGAGTTGATGTTAACGGGAAAAGATCTCCCGGATCCGTAGTAAAAATTGGGGTACCCCAGGGCTCAATTCTTGGTCCATTTTTGTTTCTTATTTACATAAATGACTTGCCTTACCTCATAAAGGATAATCATGACGTGGTATTGTTTGCAGACGACACTTCTCTTTTATTTAAACTCAAACGTCAGTAGCCAGTTACGGATAATGTTAATAACGCCCTGGCAAAAGTTGTTAATTGGTTTAATGTTAATAATCTACTCTTAGATGAAAAAACTAAATGTATTAAGTTTACAATACCCCATGTAAGACAAGTGGAAACTACTGTACTAATTAAGGATGAAGAGCTGAAACCGGAAGATAGCACAGTGTTCTTAGGCATAATTTTGGATGCCAAGCTTCAGTGGGGCCCGCATATAAACAAATTGTCGAAAAAACTTAGCTCTGCAGCATACGCCGTTAGAAGAATTCGTGACTTAACTGATTTAGAGACAGCCCGTTTAGTTTACTTTAGTTATTTCCATAGCGTGATGTCGTACGGTATTCTCTTGTGGGGCAATGCCGCCGATATTCAAACAATATTTGTTTTACAAAAAAGGGCAATTCGTTCAATTTATAAACTAAGTCCCAGATACTCCCTCAGAGAAAAATTTAAGGAGATTAATATTCTTACTGTGCCCTCTCAGTTTATTTATGAAAACCTTTTGTACGCACACAAAAATATTAATTTGTTTAAAAAATACAGTGATATCCACAACATAAATACTAGGAACAAACACAAATTTATTGTTCCTGCAACGAGGCTCAAAAAAATAGGGGGTACGTTCAGATGCCAATGTATACGTTTTTACAATAAACTTCCGAGCCATATTCAAGCACTAAGCCTGAATAAATTCAAATCTATACTTATAATAAATCTGTAGAGAGGTCAATTCTGTACATGAAATATATTTACAAAATAACTATCGGGGGGTGATTAGTGATCGATACTGATGCCAAAAATGCAATCAGTAAAATTTTTGTCTGTCTGTCTGTCTGTCTGTCTGTCTGTCTGTCTGTCTGTCTGTATGTTATTTATAGAAAAAAAAACTACTCGACGGATTTTAACGAAACTTGGTACAATTATTCTACATACTCCTGAGCAGGTAATAGTATACTTTTCATCACGCTACCATTAATAGGAGCAGAGCAGTGAAAGGAAATGTTGGGAAAACGGGAGAAGTTACTTGGTTTTTTTAGCTTCCGTCGCGTGTGCAGCCTTAATGGTTAAAGCTACATAGAAATCATGTATAACGGAAATATTCCACATAAAATTATATAAAAAATATCCCAAGACAGCATATGTCTATCTTTTATAGTTGATTCACAATAACACGTGTAACTCCCGATAGCTTAGCAGTTCGGAGATTTGTTATTATTATATTTGTTTACTCTTACGTTTATATCATCACGCTATGACCCACATAAAACATAGGATACATTTTATTCCGGTAGTAAGATCCCATGGGACAATAATCAAACTTCACGCGGGCGAAGCCGCTGGCAGAAGCTAGTCGTTTATAAAACAGAAGCTATGCCTGAAAGCTTTCTATCATGTCAATCACTATCTCGAAGATAAAAAAAATAAAACCGACTTCAAAAAAAAACAAAAAAGTGAAAAATAACTTTAGCTTCTGAAATCGGTGACCTTTGTTTGATTGCTTTAGTTTATTTGTCACCGACTTCAGAAGCTAAAGTTATTTTTCACTTTTTTGTTTTTTTTTGAAGTCGGTTTTTATTTTTTGCAAAAAAGGTTTATTTTCAACTTTTTAGTGGTTCACATGTGCTTGATACATGGAAAGTGCATACCGTTACAATTACAACAAGCCCAAACACGACTATGGTACATTGTCTCATTATGGAGTTCCGTGACTCTTGGCTTCATCATCAGATCTGATGGTAGAATGGTTCTTATCAAACGCAAAAGCTTCACTTGTTGTAGAAAATACCAAAATCGCAACACATTTTGATATAAAATTTGAAGAGTTCCCTCGATTTCGCCAAGATTCCATCATCAGATCCTGATTTGGTGGCTATGGGACCATTTGGAAAGAATACCCTTTCCAACAAAAAAAGAATTTTCCAAATCGGTTGGCAAGCGACGGAGTTATGCCCGAACAAACATAAAAAAAAAAAAAAAAAATAGAAACATCCGAATTGAGAACCTCCTCCTTTTTTAGAAGTCGGTTAAAAAGGCTTGGGATTAAGCTGCTCCAATGAAATTTGCTCTGTGAATGTTGAAATTTCGGACTTCGCTGGTTTATTGTTGATTCCTTTATTTTATACACTGTGACATTGAATGATTTGACATGAATACTTATTTCAGTATTTTATTATTTTTTACGTTCCTTTTATTTTTTTATTTTGTTTTATGTGTGTGAATTTGACATGATTATTTACTTGTGACTGACATTTAATGAATTGACATGAATACTTAGTTCAGTATTTTATTATTTTTTACTTTTTTGTTTGTTTTATGTGGTTATTTGACATATCGTATTTTTATTGACATTCGTTTTTGTAAATTATTATTTATTTTATTTAATAATTGTGAATGTGAGGACCATGTGGGTCGCATTTTGTTTTTTTTCCCACGACTGTCTGGCAGTTTGAGTACTATAAGCGACCTACCCAAATGTCCTTTCTTTGGTATTGTTCGTCGTTTCGTTGAGCTCCTTGAGTTATTAGTCGAGCTACACGATAACTGACAAATGCTTGCACTGACTGGACAGGTCCACTCAAATCTGTGTGGTTCTTTCTTCAAAAGACCATCTCAGACACTAATCTGCATAGTCCTCATGTGAATTAAGCAAGATTGTCTGGACTTCAAAAGAGACTATGACCTCTGAGTTTGTTTCGGCTGTTTCTTCTCAGAGTAGTCAGGAACGAAACACCGGCCCCATCTAGTTTAAAAAAAAAAATGACGTGTAAAAGTGTTTGAGAAAACCTACTTGCTGAATAAATATCATTTATCATTTATCATTTATCATTTAGAAATGCTATGGGAAACTATTTTTATCTTAAATGGTCACAACACTGGTGTACAATGTACATACCGGGACTTACAGCTTAGTATGGCTGTTATTCCAAGTGCGAGCGATGTGACTACGTTGAGACAATTGAGCCTGGATCAGTACTTAAAGCCGAACAAACTCCAAACCTAGCCCTACAGTAACTACCTAGCACCCTAGTTATCTGAGTCCTATAGTAATTACCACAATTACCAATCTAGCAACCTAGTAAAAGTTATCCTAACGCCCTGCCATACCTACCTAGCGTACCATACAAACTACACCAAACGTAGGTTGCGTTAGTTATACGATAGGGAAGTCTGTCACAACGATACCTACGGTGACAGACGGAATTTGGGTAGGAAGAGGGTTTAGTGTACGTCGTGCACTGGAAATGGTTTTCTTACTGCCGATCCCACAGACTCATAGGACTGATGATGGCTAAAGGTGTCTTGGCCACAGTAAGAGGAAGTAAGGAGATAAATCACTACTACTAACTAACTCTGACTAATTTATTACAATAATGAACTCAATAATATACAATTTTTGTAGTAAAATACACATTAATACCTATTTACACACACACACACATTTATTTAGTGTGTCGTGTGTATATCGAGCCGACGAAGCGAAGATCTCAGTAGGTCTCCTCTTAATGCTGATAGGGTGCTGGTGTTGCCGGCGCGTGGACCGTATGCATGCTGACGCTGTGATGCTGCTGTTGCTCGTGTAACTAAGATATGTTCTCGGTTGAACAACTTGTTTATATTTATAACAAGGTCTAAACGGCCCGTTCACGAAGCCAGAAATTATGCACTACCATCACGTAGTCTCGGCATTAGTGTTGCCAACAGACAAGTCGTAGCAGTCTTGATATGCTTCGTCGGCGAAGGAACATCGTAGACTCCTCGTAGCACATAGAATAGACTTGTTTGTATCAAACTACTCGATTATGCGTATAGAATAAAAAACGCAATGCATAATAATATGCTTGCATTCGTTACCTTTTCATACCAAACAGCACTTCAATACAAACTTTTGTTCAAATCAATAGCTAGCTAATAATAGTTAGACAATTTTACTTTCGTATTTTTTATTTATTTTTTTGGATTGAAACCGAAAAGCACTTTTTGTCCTCGTAATTTAGATCATTTCGTTGTTTTACACCATATCTGGGAACCTTTTAGTTACAGTTACTCGGGGTCAAAGTTACAACTTTTTCACAGGTTTTTTTTTAATAATATAAGTTTTAATTCTTTGATTTTACTATAGCATTCGTCCTTCAGCACAATGTTTTGAGTGCGTTACATTAAGTTACAGCTATAATTTTTGCGTTTTTAGTTTAATGTACAGAATGCTTATTTGACGGCTTCGTGATGAGGTGGTTTACACCCTATATATCAACCCTCGCTCCTTCCCCTGCACCTCGTGACTCTTCCTGCACGAAGCACAAGACATCAACACAGCATGCAACTAAAACGTGATGTGTCCGAGTATCGTTCAGCTTCCTTTCACCATCACCGTGGTGGCGCGGGATGCGGGAAGCAGGGGGCGTCTCTCGCCGGCACTTTGACACTATCGCCGCGACTTCTAAAGTCTTACACAAACGGAGTTACCGCCGCCGCCGTCGTATCACACGATCTTTGTGAATAAATACCGCTTAACGGATCATTTTACTGAACCACGACCTTTTAGGAGCCACTGATTTTATCTCTTGCTAACTTCGTGTTTTATCTCAAAAGCAATTTATAATTTACTTCATTGATGAATAAAACTCCTAAATATAGTTGAATACTTTAAGTAGGTTTGGATACTCGTATGGCATTAAATATTTATAGTTCAGCTGTGGTACTGAGCTAGATAAAACAATAGAAATCAACACTACATGGCTACATCGGATTGTTTCAGCGCTACTACGCAGTCCTGTTTACCCGAAGTGCGTTGTTGGTTTAGGATCGCTTTCCAACAACAGCCGCAGGCGACGAGCGTTTTTATGCCGTGGAACGTAGAAGCAGGAGCGGCGCGGCGCGGCGACGCCGGCGGCGGTGTTGTGTACCTCGTACATACTCAGCAGACCGTATTGATTTCTGCAGTACCTTTAATAGCCTCACCACCTCACTAGTCGGTGTTGCCCGGACTGACACTGACAGACAGACAAAAATTTTAAATATATTGTTTTTTTGTTATTAGTACTGTATAATGTTTCATTATTTAGTAAAACTGTTAACCCTCGACAGATTGTCAACCGAACATACTGCTTACTCGCATTATTTTTCGGTTGCTAAGTAATCGTAAATAGTATTTATCGTACTCGTATAGAGGTAGTAATCTATCTAAGTGAAGGTTGGAACGTAAAATTGGGAAATGCATGTGACGGAACTCACCTCACCCAAAATGTATGTAATTAAGATTATGTTCAGTATCCAACACGGCATGCTTTATTATTCAAACGATATCAGGTGACGTCGAGAAGACTTTTCGATTTTTCCATCATGCATGTCGTTTTCATGGTTTTTAAGTTAAGTAACAACGAAAATGAGGTCCTAATGAAAATCCAAGATGGTGACAAGGAAAATTTTTGGATTTTCCTTCATGGATGCCGTTTTAGTAGTTTTTTGGCTGGCTGATCACAAAAATGAAGTCAAATGAAAATCCAAGGTAGCGTCGAGTAAAAAAAAAACAATATTTCTATCATGGGTGTCGTTTTATGGATTTCGGGGTCGCCTAGAAAGAAAATGAAAGTTCAATATGGCGCCAGGGAAAATTATGGATTTTCCGTCATGGGTGTCGTTTTGGGGTTTTCGGGTCGCCTTTATCGAATATGAGGTCAATATAAAATCCGAGATGGCGCCATGGAAAATGGGGCGGTCATGGATTTTTTTTTACCCATAAAGCGGGTTTTATTTCGAAGATCGCTAGCCCGCGCAAATATGCGTCTCTGAACACCTCTTACGCACGTCTAGCTCAAATACAAATTTGACCATATTTTCTCTTATAATTTTATTTTCGCAATAATGCAGTGACAACTTACTTCTGAAATGCAACTGCTAAGAGCCAGTAGACCATTTTGTTTTCATTTGTAGAGGCGCCAGCCATACTTTGAATATGTTGTATTAAAACAGACCATTTCTCATATTGCTACCGAAGCTTCTTGTAAGCGCTATAACTCAACCATTACCACCATCATCACCGTCATTCGCATTAGGGGATTACTCTACAACCTATTGAAGTAAATTTAAACGTATCCCTAATCGTTACGAAAAATCTCGTCACTTCTTAGACTATAGGTAGGTAAAAATATTACACAGAGTTTTTTCGAACACTTTTCTTCCTTCATATTATTAAGCTGTGT
Organism: Xestia c-nigrum; assembly: GCA_916618015.1. Lineage (NCBI taxonomy): Eukaryota > Metazoa > Arthropoda > Insecta > Lepidoptera > Noctuidae > Xestia > Xestia c-nigrum. The sequence goes on along the minus strand of OU745245.1, from coordinate 317,460 downwards.
AAACCCTGAAATAATGTAGTAGGCGAGCGTCACCGTATGAATCGCTAGGTTTGTTTAATTCCGCAAGGATTTCCATTGGAGCCCGCTCCACTCGGCACTCGTGCGTGTTTTTCACTATCATTTCATCCATTAACAAACACAAAGAGCTGAGTAAAACCATCTCGTACACAACAGGTAGGTTCACGAGCGGTGAATAGCGCCCACTCGCCGAGCGCGCACTCACGCTAAATAACATTAGGAGCCCCGGTAGCGTGGGCCGCTCCGCTCGCTCCGACACTGCTCCCGCCAGCTACCAGCATCGTTCGTGGACGCTTTCATTAAGAATACGGACACTAATTTATATACGTACCTAAATAGAATTAGTAAGTGTACGGAAGTGGTGCGCTCTTCCACTGAATTGGTCATTTCTTTTGGTCAAATGGATCCTTTTACTTAACGACGCGGAGAGAGTGTCGCCTGGAATAAACGATGTAACGTGAATGTGGCGCCGCGAGAGGCGCGCGGCGAAGTGGCGATGCTACACGCTCGTTGTAAGATGATGTGCTACGGAGGGGGGACTACAGCATGCCACTACTGCAGAGACTCACACATTCAGTTTATTTATTTGGGTAGAGGCATATCAATTATGTTACAACATTTTGTGTTAACTGTGCATGTTAGTACCCTTGGTTTACATATAGATACAGAACTTAAAAGGGTCCTTTATTAAAATCCCGTGCCCACTGGGCGAACGAAGATTGATTAGATTAGATTGGATTTTACCGAATCCAATCGAGACCAAGCGATCTGCGTCAACCATATTGCGTATAACGTTATCATTTTAAGACTAAAGAGAGCACAAACTTCGTTCTTGTACTAATGACTGAATATTTAAATGTTCTTTGTAGTGTATGCGCCTCTAGAGAGCTCATTGCAGTTCTTTCTCCAAGCCTTGTATATTGCCAACAAGGTACCTTTATAATTAAGTATAATTTAGTTAACACAATAGCGTACTTGTTGGTACCATATCATGTGAATTCAACTTTAAAATCCATTCCAAAGTTTCGTATCTATTCACCCCTGGATCCCTATTCTCCCCATTTTACGGTACTTATCGCGTTACTAAACCAGCGATATGTCTGCGCTCGCCCACGGCACGGCACCTCAGCGCCATACCGTGTTGGCTGCACAACCGTCAGAGAAACCTTCCTCGACGTAGCGCGTTTACACGCTCGAGTGTACGGCGATACAATTAAGATTGCCGCAATACAGCTTAAACTCCGCAAACAGAACACATGCGTTAAAACAAACGCGGAATCTTTCAGCAGGCGGTAGTGCACACGTACAGTACGTCTGTCTGTCTGCGTCACGTCACAGACGCAGCGATGTTTAGCGCGCAGCTCCTTCGTGTTGATTACTTTTCTTTTGTGTTGGAAGGAATGAACTTCGTGCTGGACTATATTGTAATGTCGACAGAACTCGTCGTGAACATTACAGCGTCAGGGACTCGTCGAGGTACTATAACCATAACTCGACAAGTTCATGCCGATTAGTTTCAGAGATTCACGGCAATTGGCAATTCTTCGAAATACTGCCACTAACAACAATGACTGCCAATTTTACCTAACTTTTAAAAGGGATTTGTGAAATCGCGCGGCCAAAGTTCAACTGTGGGCGCGCGATTCCGCGTAGGAAAGCATCGCGTCGGTCAAAGCATTCAGCAAGTTCGCTCAAGAAAGTTGGTAGCGAACATTTACAACTCACAAGATTTCCTCAGGAACACCTAGAAGTCTATTTGTTCAGCAGCCGGTATCAGTGACTTTAGATTCCAATGACTGATACGTAGGTTATGGTAAGTAGTTTAGTACTTTCGATATTATAATATGTTCCTCAAATATTCGTAAACTAGCGAGGTCTGCTAGTAGATAACGAAGTTGTCGCTACATTTTCTATAGAGCCTGGCACCACTCCCTCCCCCCCCCTCCCCGTCCCCCGCCGCACGTCCTAGTGTTTAATGGAGGCTGCACACCATTCAGACTGCAGGGCGTCTCGTTAAAATCATAAAATAAAAAGACCATACAGCTTTTATGTATAATAAAAAAGTCAAGCGTGGATAGTGTCGTGTCGCGAGTCGTCAGTCCGCACAGTGCTTGCGCTGTATCATCTCGGTTTCATTTTCTTTTCATCAGGTATCTTCACGCTCGAGGGACGACGTCTCCGCGTGGAGCCCCCTCCCCCTCACCCTCATACCCCGTCCCGCGTGCCACGCTCGCCGCTCCCTCGCCCGCCCACCCCGCACCCGCTGTCGTCCGTCTTCTCATTTTGAAAACGTTTTACATTTTTTTAAGTTTGTTAGTGCTACAGTGAAATGAGAGAACACTTGAAGGCACGCCGCGCGGCGGCCCGTCCGCCCGCGTCCTCCTGCGTCCGCACGCGCCGCCGGCACTCGCCCGGAGACGGAGAGCGTCTTCCAATTTAAATATTTATAACGCTTATTTACGAGCTTCATTTTATTAGAATTTATAATTGAATACATCACGAACAGCGAGTAATTGAGAATTTGGTGTGACTAATTAAATATATTGCCTTGATCATTAATTAGAACTGTAAGTATACTAAAATAACACGCCGTGAGTTGTTAACCTAGTGGTATTTATGAGAGCTAGTCTCTAGAGCGGAGGTTTCCATTCGGTCGACAAATGTGGGCAGTATGACGTGAGGTGATAACGGAGATGTTAGCGCACCTCACACCTGGCGAGCGAGCCGTGCACTGTGCACGTGTGTACTGTGCACTCACTGTGAATAACTCATTATTCTAGGCTCTCTGTCAGATCTGCTGAAATTAACTTTTGGAAAACTTAAATTCGTTCGAATCATCTTCGCTATCTACCTTAAGTGACTATTCATTACTATCATAGGAACAAAAGTAAATCAATAACAACTTAAGTTTTACAACAATGAGAGTTGTGCACCGAGATAGATAACAAACGATTCAAGTATGCAGTCAGCGGTGAAGGTACTTAGGTGATACAATTAACACAACAAAAATGATCACACTATTGTTTCCAATCTATTGTCTTGTCCCGTATCCAGTTCGATAGCAAAAGCTGTGCTATACAAGTCACGTAGCCGCGTAGCAACGTAGCAAATGTCGTAGCAATTTAGTATCTCTTTGTTCAGCAGATACCTGGGGGCAGTGATTGCGACTTGATTAAATCATTTAACAGCCAATAACGCGATACAATTGGTGGGTACTGGGTAATTACCCGCGAGGCGGCACGTAGCCCGTAGGAGTGCGCGATGCTGGCAGCACTCGGCGCTGGGACGGCGAGCGCGCGCGACGTGTCCCTCCGCCGCTCCGCGTCACTCGCCGCGTAACTTGCCGCGCGGACTGTTGCGCTCAGACGACAGTTTACAAGTTTCTTGTGTTGTGTTCAAAGTTGTTCGTGACCGTTACAGTGCGCCATGTGACAGCTTGTTGTCTGGTTTGGATTGCTCTTGTGGTATGTTTGTTCAGTTGATATATAATTATGTATTCAGCACCAAGTCAACAACTTTACGTTGTGTCAAGAAAACTTATAAATTAGGTAATTATTAAAAATTCTTCTTCTTCTTTCGACTTTTTTCATATTCCATCAATAAATTTTATTGAAGCTATTAATTATTTCATTTGTTTATTCTCATACACATTCATTTCAAATTATTTCTGTGTAAAATAATATAAAAACAAAATGTAAAAAGTAGCCCACTAGTATCGGGAACAGGATTCCTCGGTGCCTTTGAAAGCACGTTAAGCCATTGGTCGCAGATGTCATTTGTAGATCTTTGACAGTCGTTACAGGTAGTCAGTGGCCCGAAGCAAAGCAGATACACTATTTATAATTATAATACATAGTTCATTAAAGTATCGCACATTTTTTTCTCTCCCACTTTATATTAGACACTGAATAATATTTAAAGTACAATAAGATGTTTAGATTTTCCGATAATAAGGAGGTGAAAGGACGCGTGGAGTGGGTGAAAAGCTACACTAAAATAATGTAGATAGGAAACCAGCAAAGGATATTTAATGCACTTTACATATCTTGGAAGTAACAGCGCTAACTCAGGGAATGTAGGCACATCCTTCACATGGAGGACCACCGTTTGCAAAAAGTTGTGTCTAAGATGGTGGATTGTAAGCTGAACTAGGTGCAGGTGGTCAACATAATATCTGCTACAAGGATAAGCTCAAAATATATTTTAACGGTTGTGCTAAAGATAGTCCACCATCGTGGCGCTCCACTGTCCGGAAAAATAGTACAAAAGTGCGTTCACTTACCTTTCCACCTCCCTTATCACCATTCGTTAATTTGGTGTCATATCTACCTGCTCAAATAAATAATGGGGTACCTGCATTGTGGAATCTATGCCCTATGAGAATTGCTACATTCAAATGGCTATAACTCTTAAACTAACAGGTGTGGACTCAATATTTCTATATCAAATACTTTTGATTAAACATAAAACCATTAGCAATATTCCGGGATTAATTTTGCACCAGAATAAACTACAAAGAAAACAAAAATTACTTCGTGTAAAATTGCGAACTTTCTTATAGTTTTATGTGCTTTTTACATATTGTAAAGACACAATATTTAACAATGTGATAGCTTTGGTGTTTATCCTTACAATAAGGTAATTTGCATGTCCATATTCTAGGTATCTTAGATTCAAAGGTAAAAAATGTGAAGTTGTTCAATGAATTAATGTTAAGTCGAATAAAAAAACAAAATGGCTGCCATTTGCAGGGTGTGGGTTAGGAGTGAAATAAATATGTATATTTTATCGGTAGAAATGAGTACACATTTCAATATAGCCCTAAAGTATCGGTAACCGTCACGAAGCACACTGTATAATATTTAAAAAGCAATAGGCACACTTGTAAGAATGTGTGAGCACAAAGGTCGCGAGCCGCCCTCTCCCGAACATCACGAAGTCGTGAGCCGCTACTTGCACTCGACTGATAACTTTATTACGCTAGCTTTACATTCGTATCGCGCCGAGCTGCTCCGAACTTGCTCCGCGCGCCACATACTTTACTATGATCTACAAACTTACATTTGCAGTCAGTGCAAATCGCATATATTGTCAAGATGCTTGCAACTTCATGGATGTCGTACAACGTGGAAGCGGTGGTTAGTATTACGAAGAAAGAGATATATTTTATTTTTTTAATTTTTACTGCAAATAGTATAACTTCGAATCCAAACCAAGCCAGAGCCCATAACCTATCGTGACAAGAATCAGTCACACGTACAGAGGGCGCAGTAACCACACGATAATGAGAAGAAGCCTCCATTCACATCATCCAGCGTTCTCCTGAGTTCTCAAAGGCTACTAAACTCCCCTTGAGTTTCATGCTACATACAAGCTATTTAGTTTACATTTTACAATGTCCTTTGTGTGGAGCTCGTGGTTAAATAATATCAGCCGCTCGGGTCGATCTTTAGGTTAAGTCATGCTTGCCTAGGTTGGTCTGTGGATTGGTGACCACCCTTTTTTTTTATCCTTACGTACCGAATTTCCTTAGTGCCTTGGAAAGCACGTTAAGCCGTTGGTCCCGGCTGTCATTTGTCCATCTTTGACAGTCGTTACAGGTAGTCAGTGGCCCCCAAAAGTATGACACCAGTCTTACCAAGTGGTATCGTATTTCCCATTATTAACTTGGTTGTGGAGGTCAGATAGGCAGTCGCTTCATGTAAAATACTAGTATTCAACTGCATCTGGTTAGACTGGAAGCCGATCCCACATAGTTGGGAAAAGGCTAGGCAGATGATGAATGTCATTTGTGAGATACACCGTAAACAAAATAGCTTGTTAGACCGTACATGTGATTGACTGTTACTGTTTAAGTATTCACAGCAGTTTATCAAATAACGGTATTAAATCGAATCAAACGTTTAATTTCTAGCGACTCATTGCTGTTACAAAGGTGGGATCTTATAGCTTAACTTCCTGCTAAGTTTTGTACTTGTATTCACACAATTATTATACTGAGTGTGTATTAATTTCATAGCACCGGCATTTTATTCATTACTATAATATTCACAACAATGTGCTGCTACGGGCTACGGAGTGCTACGGAGTGCTACGGAGTGCTACGCGTGTCTACGACGTTACGTAGCAGCTCGTAACGTACATAGAGCGACCGGATGCGCGCTCGCTGAACAACTTCTCAACTGCTATATTACACACTCAAGTCGCAGCGTCATAATGCTGCGCTTTCCGTGTTATTATGTTTCATGCATGTAAGGCACCTTCACAAGGGTTTACTTTATTTCACTAAACCCGCTGCGACAGTAGCAAGTTGGTCACGTTTGAAATGAATAAAATATTCACATTGAAATCATATTAACAGTCCGTTTATTCCGCCTGATCGGGTTTGAATTGCAATTTGCCACAACGAATGAAATTACCTACTACTGCTAATTGCACGATTTACTATAGCTAGTTATAAATGGGAATGCTTCTGATTTTCAATTCCATATTTTATTACCGGCACCTTAAATTTTAAAATCGTTGTTTTGTAATACACCCGACCCGATACACCATCCAAACAATACTTATGACTGATTGATTTGATTGCTTGATTTTCAGACTTTGTCACCGCATTTCTCCTTAATAGGCGTTGAATTCCGATAAAACCTGAAACACACATTTTTACTCATTTGTCGATAGGAGTACTCCTGTTAAGTTACCCATGTAAACTTTGGACCCGCGTTTCAATCTTTTCTTAGTGCACCCTTAGGCCTTTGGAGTCTGTAGGCCTAGTAGTTTGGGCTGTGCATTGTGTTTTAGACTTCGTCACCCCATTTTCCCCTCTTACGGGTTAAATTCTGAAAAAACTTGAAACCTGGTTCTATTTATTTATCAATTGGACTGCTGCTGTGAAGTTTTGCATAAAATAGTCTAACTAATCTTTCACCCCTGTTCAATCCAGTCATGCTAGCGAAGGAGATGGCGGAACGCGCAAGGAACGCACCGGGCGTCGGGGGTCACGTGGTGGCCCCCGGCCAGCGTAGGCGCGGAGCAGCGGTGAGCTATGGGCTAGCTCGCCGTCCATCCGTCTTATGATGACAGGCTGTGTCGACGGTACATTCGTGTTCCACACGCACCTCAAAAAGATGTCAGCAGGATGTAGTGGCCCGCACGGGCAAAAACCAGCCGGGGCTGCGGGACTGTTCGAAAGAGATACCGTAGCCCCGGAACATAAATGGAACATGGATGGGTTTTATTCAGTAAAAGTCTGACACTTGGAGGGAGTATCAGACTTTTACTGACTCCACCCAGAGTGTGAGAAGTTATTTGATGATTTCCCATTAGAATAGTTTCTCATTAGACGGTTGATGGGTGCGGTGCTGCCAAGGTTAGTGCGACTTGCAGTGGTGGTAAAGGTTATTGTTTCACGTCCAGACCTAGAAGTTATTCGTCGAGCTACAGCTATTTTTAGTTCCGCTAAGAGTTCGGGAGCATTAACTAAGCCGTTAACTATTTTGTAGAGTAATGATCCGTTACGTCTCTTCGATGTTCGAGTGAGCACATAATGAAGTGGCTGAGTCTTTGACCATAAAAGGCATCCCGTGGCCAACTAAACCTTACCTTAGCTGTACCTTTAAAACGAAGATATCTGGTGAAGCTTCTTTGGATACGTTCTATTCTGTTTACATGGACACGGTAGGTAGGGTTCCAAACTGAAGTTGCATATGATAGTCCAGTAAAATTCTCACAAGAGTATTGAAGAGTACTTTTAAGGTTGAGATGGACTGGAAATCACGACATATTCTTTTTATAAAGCCAAACATTTTTGCAGCTTGGGTAGTGATGTGATCAATGTGGTTGATGAACGTAAGTTTAGAGTCGAGGTGGACACCCGGTCGCGAATTGTGTCCAATTTTTGGAGTGTTATCCCATTTATTGAGTATGACGTCGGTAATGGTTTCCGTTTCTTAGTAAATGTTATGTGGGAGCACTTTTTCACATTGAGGGACATCCGGTTTTGTAGGCACCAATTATGAACCGCGTTGAGATCAGCCTGGAGAAGTTGGGCGTCACGGGAGGAGCATACTTATTTCTTTAAAGATCTTTAAATCGTCAGCAAAAGTAGAGAATTCGCTATGTTTTATTATATGAACTATGTCATTGACAAACATTAAAAAAAGGATTGGACCCAGGTGTGAACCTTGGGGGACTCCAGACATTGATTGGTAGACCGGTGACTCATACCACTTTAAAACCACTCTTTGGTGTCTATCTGTAAGATATGACTCAAATTAAAGGAGTAATTACGATTAGGATTAGGATTATTATTTGTAGTAACGTTAATAGCGCATTGATCAAATCTCAGGCCATGGCATACTAAGACCGACCCAGAGGTCTAATTGTGTGCTTATATATGTGTGTCAAATGTGATTTATAAATAAATAAAAATAAAAATTGGCCGAATAAGCCGAAACATTCTGGTTTATTTAAGAGGATTTTGTGGTCCACCTTGTCAAACGCACTGCTGAAATCAGTGTAAATAGAGGCAACCTGCGTGCGAGAGTCCATTAATTCACTCATTTGATTGACGTAGTGGACCAGGTTAGTAGTCCTAGATTTACGAACACAGAAACCATGTTGTTGGGTCACTAGCCGAGGATTAATGAGTGATGTAAGTAGAGGACATAGCAAAGATTCGAAAATCTTTGCGAAGACTGAGAGTAGAGAATATATTATGTCTCCTTCTAATGTGTTCGTACGTTCGGTCGTGAATACTCTTAAAATACAATTGTGTAGTTTCCACCACAGAGTACATTTGTATAACTGACCACCACTGTTTCCACCATCAATAAATTGAAAATCTATTTAGTCCGTCAGTTAGAGTACTGGAAAATAATGGACACTTTTTTGGAAATAAATATTAACAAAGATAAAACGCATCAAAACTGTGGAGTAGAGGCTGGTGACGTAAAAACGCACTAAACATTGTACCACGGCGTGACGTATTGAGAATTTTATAAGCGCTGTATTTTCGACAATTTTGGTTTATGTATAAAAAACTCGCTTCAAATGTTTTTGTGATAATCTAACTGATTTGCTATTTTGATTTTTTTGTCGTCTACCCTATCAAAGGTAATCATGACATTCTCCGCTCTTAGTGCTTCAGATATGTAGAGGACAGAGTGGAAGCTAGATCCTCCTCTATTGAAATCATAAAAGTTCATGCCTAGCTTCAGATGCCGCCAAAACAACGTCATCACATCTGCTTTTTTACATTTAACGTTGTAAAAAGCAGATGTTTTGATTTTGTATTTTGTGAGAACGAGAAACGTAGAGATCACATCAGACACTTGTCTTTTAAACTTCCCTCGCACAAATTGAACACGTCTCTGTGTGCCGGCCGGCCGGCAGGCGCGCGGTGCGAGGGCTTTGTGTGCCGTCTAAAGGTCGTGGCTCACTTGACAAGCACCGCCCCAGCACCGCTCCAACCCAGCACTTTACTTGCCATTCAAATTAGAGCATTAAATCGTGTGTCGCATAACATATTTTTTAATGTCCATATGAAAAAGCTTACGGCGGGTGGTCAACGCGCTTGCCGCTACCATACGCCTCGCCTCGCGGGCGGCGCGGCGTCCGCGCGCGGTCCGCGCGCCGCAAGCGAGGGGACCGCGCGCCGCAAGCTCGGGGTCCGCGCGTGGACGCCGCGCCGTAAGCGAGGGGACCGCGCGCGGACGCCGAGTGGCCCGCGAAACAATGTCATTGCGCCGTCGTCCTTCTCTACGTCGTGGGTACTCTTTGTTTAATGTATGGCCAGTTACAAATTTAGTTAGAGAGCCCACGACACTAAACCTAGTTCGGTTAGACTTCCATGGTCACGATGCTGGAATACATAAACCTGGCGGCGCTATTAAAAAAACCATTACTATTATGATAAGACTCCCAAGTTATGTGAAATTCAGTACAAATCGAAATCTTGTTGACACCGAAGTAGCACAAACTAGTTGCTTAATAGCTCTGGAGCCAATCCGATTATTCCCAAAGGCGTGCAAGTCCTACGCGTGCTCAATCACAAATGCCTTACAATTGTGTTCGCGGTGACAGCAAGCTCTTATTCCGGGAGGTAGCGGTGCAAATAAAAATGCCCTAATAAACCGACTGATATTGTTCAACAGTATCAGTCGGTCGGTCGGTCGGTCCACCAATCGTTACAGTACACCGGCTGAAACTATTTAAAAAAATAATTTACATACACTGAACTTAAAAAAATCTCAGTACTGTAATGGAAAGAAAAATTAAACCACGAATCCACGTCAACAAATTATAATTACTAGAGATAATTCCCTAAAATACGATGCTACCTCCTGGACTATTACTACCAGCGTGCGGACTGTGAGCTTGCGCCTTGCGGACGGCGAGGGGACCGCGCGCGGCCCGCGCGGCGCAAGCGAGGCGACCGCGCGCCGCAAGCGAGGGGACCGCGCGGCGCAAGCGAGGCGACCGCGCGCTTACACCTCGCTTGCGCCGCGCGGGCCGCGCGCCGTAGCCTATATTCGAGGCGACGCCGGTCAGGAGCTGTGCTGGTGCGGTGCTTGTCAAGTGAGCCACGACCTATATGCTGCTGCAAATTGTTTAGGGGCCCAAAACAAACGATTACGAAACTGTTTACAGTAAAATTAACTATACAATACGCCTGTTTTCCGTATACTTGCTCCCTGAGCAGATATTTTGATTCCAACAAAAAAGAATCAAAAAGATCTTCTCTAGTGGACGCTAAAACTAGATCACCTTAAAAGCCTCTAATAAATGTAAATAAATAGGCTATGCTCTACACAAGCTTATTTTTACTCCTTGCCTAACATAATTCGCAGTCTCCAATTGAAATAGACCTCAAACTGTTCCGTTCGATAATCAAGCGCCTTCTGCGCCCGAATAGAGATAGCCTGCGACTGGTGGCGGGAACCGTCAAGAAACTGCTCACTGAACAAACACTTACACACCCTAGATATCAGACAGTCCCCTGTGCAGAGCGTGCCTGGAGGCGGAGGAAACGGTGCAAGCATGTGCTCCTTGAGTGCACTAGCAACACCCGAATTCGCAAAGAGACTCTTGGAACACCACGATCCCTTGCGGATTCCCTGAAAAGACCAAAATGTTTGATCTGCTTCTGGAGGGAGGTTAGAGTAACGGCCACCGTGGCTCACGCACAATAATCCACTTTAGGGACGAAGTGCTGAAACCAACAAAACCCTCAAGTGGTTGATATCATTTATGAGAACTGAAATTTTCCATTTCTTTTTTCTCACAGGCAATCTGACAAATATGTTTTTTTTAGATTATCCTGTCATGTCCCACTGTTTGCCAAAAGCCTCCACATACCTCTGAAATGTTTCACGTGTGCGTATTGTCATATTAAAACGAAAATGTTTAAGTAAGCGTATGAAACTGTGAAGAGACATAATGTTTTTTTTTCTGGTTGTGTGTGCAGGCGGGGTGGTGCGGCGCGGTGCGGCCGCCGGCGACATGCCGACGCCGCCGCTGCCGCTACTGATCACACTGCTGCTAGTAACTCGTAAGTGTCTCGATATTTCGTGGAGGTGGACTTCAAGTGCGTCTCGATTATCTAAATATCATTTGTAAGGACAGCTGTTGAATAAATAACAACTTACTAATGATAGTGTAAAAAAACCGTGCTCGACCCATAATATTAGAAAAATCAAAGCTGAAAACTAACACTGAAGGAAAATAGTGTTTTAGTTTTTTAATCCAGTCACGCTCACACAATGTTTTGAGCCTGAACTATGTAACTAGTTCGGGCTCAAAACATTGTGTGAGCTTGACGTAGATTTAAGAATACCTGTTTTTGAATAAATTTTATCAATATTTCCTGTATTTATTTCCTATGCATATTTTTTGTATATTTTTACATATTTCTTCAAAAGAAAAACTATAAAAAAAAAACATTTAAAAATATAAAAAAATAGTGGTTCGCCTCAACAGTGGTTCAATCCGCACTGGGCACGCGTGGTAGATTATAGCATATTCCCTGTCATTGAGAGGAGGCCGTGTCCCAGCAGTGGGAACATTATAGGCTGATGATGATGAGTGGTTCGCCTGTATCGGGAGGAGGGTCCAGCTACCGGTGGTTAGGGCCGCAGAGACAGGAACCTCTTCACAATGCGAGCCGTGTCGAGAAGTACTGCCTTCTGAATCAGGCCCTTGATCCAGCCGCCTAAAGAGAACTTCGATAGATGGTCATCGAAGCTCTTGGCAATAAGGCCATTGGCCGTCACGACTATCGGCACAATGATACTCGTAACCGAGTTCATATTCCACATGTCGCGAACCTCGTGTGCCAAGTCGAGATATTTTATTTGTTTCTCTTTCTCCCTTTAGCCATGGACAACGGGGTGAGTCCTTTGTCCACTGCGACCACATCTCGGTGCATACCCACCTCGGCTTTTAGAAAATATTCTCTGAGGCTGCACACCTAGCGGTTGTCGAGGGTCTTCGCATTTAAAAAGCCTCGACCGCCGCACTTCCGTGGGATGTACAGTCTAATCACCGATGATCGTGGGTGATGCATCCGGTTTTTGGTCAGCAGTGTACGAACTCTTCTATCCAGGGCGTCGAGTTCGGTCTGAGTCCATTTGAGTATGCCAAAAGAGTACATTAAACCTGGCATGAACCAACCATTGAAGGCGCGCACCTTGTTCCTACCTGAAAGAAGGCTATTTAATATCTTCTTTAGGCGACCGAAGAAGCGCCCCCTCAACGATTGTTTCATGTCAGTTACGTTAATGTCTAATGGTTCCGAATTATTATTATTATTGTTATAGCTTCTGAACGAATGCACCGATTTTGATTTAGGTTTTCTCGTTTGAACCATATTTGGCATACAAAAATAAAATTTTATCCATTTTTTTAGTTATTCATCTTTTCAGCAAGAGCCCACGAAGTGAGCTTGGAACTTTGGACAACTTTAAAGTTGTTTTTTTTGTTGTAAAAAGGAGCTATTGTTATTTTCGTTTTTTTTTGTATATTTGTTTTGTTATTACGGTCGATCCTTTTGTGCGTGACAATGAGAATAGTGCAAGTGCTAAATAGAATCTGATAGGACAGAACATAATGTAAAGTGTTACATAGATTCTAATAAGACAGTACATAATGGGATAGTGATACATAGACACTTATTTACAGTGAAAAGTTGTATATTAACTTAGTTTTGATAGTTTGTTTTCACGTACTTAGTGTTAGGATATATAAGTTTTATTATGTTACGTTTTTGTTAATTTTATATTTTTATATGATAGTTCGTGATACATAGATCTCATAAATACATAGTTTTATATACGTTTACATAGAAAAAGTTAGCTAAAAACGTAAATATTGTTACGCGGTCCTCGTTACGGTAACGTGTCGCGATACTTAAGGTAATGTGCACAATGTTTTCGCGGTTTTTTGCCTTGTTCTGATTGGATTTTAGTTTTTCCCGCATTTTTTGTAAATTCTAACTAGATTCTGATTGGTTAATCGCTTAACATTTTTTGTATAAAAGACGAGGCTTTTTTGTGGTTCGACACAGTCGTCGGCAAGCCAGTCTTAGGAACACTCTCCTAATAAAGAAGAAGTAGAAGAAAGAAGCAACCAGTGGTTTTATTCTCCATCAACCCAGTACTCAAGTGTGCCCAGTCTGCACACCTTTATTAATTTAATTTAATTTTAACTTTTTCTACACAATGTTTTTTTTTTGATAAGAAAGAAATGACTTATGACTTATTTACAGTTTGCTCGAGGTAAATTATATTCTCGAGCAACCTCGAAAGGACCACCATTGACAACAACAAGCCCTGGGGTGACGTGTTCGTAGAACCAGGGTTTTGTCAAAGTCCCTGAGACCAATGCGTAATGAAGAATCTACTGGGCCATCCAGCATTTCCTCCTTATAGATTTCCACCATTTGGTCAAGCGCCTTTTGCAAGAGCATTTTGTATTCATATTTTAATTGAACAGACCATCTCAGATACTAATCTGCATTGTCCTCATGTGCATTGAGCAATGTTTCACCTGTTTTTCCGTAGAGTAATCAGGTACGAAACATTTAGAAACAAAACATTAAAAAAAAAAGTTACGAGTAAAAGTGTCTGTAAAAACCTACTTGCAAAATAAACATCATCATCATCATCATCTCAGCCGAAAGACGTCCACTGCTGGACATAGGGCTCCCCCAAGTGTCGCCACATTGACCGGTCCCTTGCTACTCGCATCCACCGGATTCCCGCAACCTTCGCCAGGTCATCGGTCCACCTAGTGGGAAGTCTTCCCAAGCATCGTCTTCCGGTTCGCGGTCGCCACTCTAGAACTTTTCGGCCCCATCGGCCATCCGTTCTGCGAGCAATGTGCCCTGCCCACTGCCACTTAAGTTTAGCAATTCTTCGGGCTACGTCGGTGACCTTGGTTCTCTTGCGGATGTCTTCATTTCTGATTCGATCACGCAAGGATACTCCGAGCATAGCCCTCTCCATTGCCCTTTGGGTGACTTTAAGCCTTTAATGATAGGGTCCATTGTGAGCGACCACGTTTCGGTTCCGTAAGTAATCACTGGCAACACACACTGGTCATAAACTTTCGTCTTGAAACACTGCGGTAAGTTGGACGAGAAGATACCGCGCAGCTTTCCGAACGCTGCCCAGCCGATTCGAATTCGACGATTGACCTCTTTCTCGAAGTTATACCTACCTAACTCGACCGTTTGTCCTAGGTATACATAATCGTCTACAATTTCGAGTGTAGAGTCTCCGATCTTGATAGGAATGGGTGTGACATGGGCATTCAACGTGACCTTCATCTTGTCCATGTTCATTTTTAGACCCACCCTTTTGGAGGCTCTACTGAGGTCATCGAGCATTGTACTGAGGTCCTTCATGGTCTCAGCCATGACCACAATATCGTCGGCAAATCTAAGGTGAGTGATGTACTCGCCATTGACGTAAATGCCTAGCCCTCTCCAGTCCAGAAACTTGAAGACATCCTCCAGTGCAGCGGTGAACAGTTTCGGAGATATGACGTCTCCCTGTCTTACACCTCGTTGCAGAAGGATAGGTTCCGAGGCTTGGTCCTGAAGTCGGACTGACATGGTGGCGTTTTTGTACAAACACTTCAACACCTCGATGTACCGATAGTCAATTTGGCACCGTTGGAGAGACTGTAATACAGCCCAGGTTTCGATCGAATCAAAGGCTTTTTCGTAGTCCACAAACGCTAAGCAGAGAGGCAAGTTATACTCTTCAGTCTTCTGAAAATAAAATAAACATCATTTACCATTTAATGAATAAAACCCGAAAACCCGGTGTGACTGTTCCTAAATTACCCTGCTGGTTAAATTATCGTTTTTCCTAAATCATGCTTTTTATTAGTATTTATGGTCAGCTTCCCACTAATGGGAAGGAGCAGCGTCCCGCCCCCGCGCAAGCTCTGTAGGTTTCGACCCTGACTGGCTGGCCTTCCACTGAAGGGGGGACTGAATTCCAATTAGGGGTTTGTCCTGGTCCTGTCCCGTCCTTAGAGGCTAAGGGACAGGGATGGGACACAAGGTGAAGTTAGTATTGGAATTCACTATTAGATATATGTCACCGTAAAATTGTCAAATACGTTATATTGTAATATCTCTAGCGATATTGTAAAGTCTCGAATTATTGTCAAATGAACATACTGCTTACAACAAAACTAATTATTTTTCGTGAAATGCATGCGATGGTAGTCAACTTACGCGGTATGGAGGGAAGGAGGGGTCCCCCTTGCCCAGTGGCACAACTCTCATGAAAAGATAATGCACCATTCCTGAGAAATACCGATTAATATAACATAACCTTAAAACACTTTATATTCCCCCTAAAAAGCACCCCTATTTCCGAGTGCAGGGTTTAAAGGAACCTTACTGTGCACGACACAGGAATAACCTAGGTACATAAGTGTTCAATAATAAGTGTTTAGCAATAAGATAGTGTTTGTATATAACTTGAAATAAATCATATTTTTTCTTTGCGTTTAATTACCTAGTCCGTAGACCTATAAGAGTCAAAACTGTGTCAGAATGTGTATTTATTTTTTCCCTATAAGAATATAAGTCTAATTAGTCAACTAAGTCATAGGACTAATTAGCAATCTCATAATTAGAATATTGTAAGTAAATGATTGTACATCCCAGCCACTAGAGGCGCCACTTGTACCATCGGCAATAAAAGCTTAAGTACTAGAACACGTTACTGTAACGAGAGCCGTTTTTATAAAATTGATTATTTTTATGTGTAAAATTAAGATTATAAGACTGAAACTTATGTAATAAATAGAGTTAAGCAATATTTATGTGTAGAATAGTAAATAAACATTGTAAGGGGTGTCCTACCACATGAAAATGCATGAGTTTAGGTTTCCCATACAAAAGAGCACCTGCGCTCTGATTGGTCAGGGGGCGTGGCGATTAGTGCCGTGTGCAAAATATGGCCTATAAAAAAGGTGCATTTTCGGTGGTCGGGCATTCCAAAAATCAGCATTGTACGAAGAACATCAATAAAGAAGCAGTATGAAAATCCAAGTATTTATTTAGAAGAAGGAATCCCGGTGCCCTCCCCCGCTTATATTCTTCTGCCTACACCCCTGCAAGCAAGGGATCTTCAGCCCCACAAATAATCTCCTAGTCGACGATTCACGCCCGCCATCAGCGACACGTCGCAGAACCAGGCTCAACTGAGCGGTCCTGAACACTTACTAACCTAACGGGGGGGTGCCCCAAGTCCCGATTATGGGGGTAGAGATACTTCCGTATGTTGAGTTGACAATAATTCGAGAGTTTACAATATCGCTAGCGATATTACAATATAACGTGTTTGACAATTTTACGGTAACATATACATGAATAATATCAAATCTTATGAGGCAAAACGCCAAATCTAAATATATATAATTCAAAGGTGACTGACTGACTGACTGACTGACATAGTGATCTATCAACGCACAGCCCGAACCACTGGACGGATCGGGCTGAAATTTGGCATGCAGGTAGATGTTATGACGTAGGCATCCGCTAAGAAAGGATTTTGATCAATTCTACCCTCAAAGGGATAAAATAGGGGATGGAAGCTTTTATGAAAGTCCGTCAGTTTTAAAGTTAGGATCTTTTAATTTTGTGTTTAGGCTGACGATTGAAAATTAATTTATGCGTGTTTCAGCGTTTTTGATAACTCCACCCCGAAGGCTTATAAAGGGGATGAAATTGTAGATGAAAAATCCTTAATTTTCGACGTAAAAAGTACAAAATTTGTTATCTGGGCTTATGATTGGAAGCTGACGCAACGGTTTTATTAGAATTTCAACCCTTGAGAAGTGAAAAAAGAGTAAAATTTTGTTTTTAATTAAAGTTTTTATTTTTTGAGTCACCAAAAAGTATCGAAGTTAGTAAGTCGTTGGTTTTTTTTATTTCAACCCACAAAGGGGTAAAAGGGGGGATGAAGTTTTGCATTGTAGTTGTTCATTCGTTCAGGAATAACAGCAGCAGGAGAGACCGGCAGTGCAAGTTAATAGTATAGGCCGACACAAGTTAATAGCACACGTGACTTCGCGGCTGGCAGTACTTACCGTTTTGTAGGGACCTAGGTAAGCCGAAGATTATGGACTTACGGCAGGAGCAGAAAAAGAAAGTATGGCAGCCGCCGCTCCTGTGGGTGCCGCCCGCTCGCACCAACTTGCTGCAGCACGCGCCGCTCACGCGCGCGCTGCGTGCACTCAATATGGTGTCACAACAGATTGATTGCTTCAATTGTACACTGAGCGAATTCACACGGGCCGCATTTTGCGCAATTACTTTAGTTTGTCAAAATAATCAATTTATTTAAAACATAAATAATTTAACTTTAAATATAACTGCTCTATTGTATTAGGTAGGTACCTGTAATAATAGTTGTATGTGTTGTTTAAATAAATAAATAAAATAAATAAATAAATAAATTATGTATAGTAAAACGAGATAGAATGAGTAATTGTCGATATCGTATTTGATACCAACTAGATTTTTTTTGTAGATTTCTGTTTTTTTTTTCTCTTCTGCATTTCTGATCTTACTTTTGATGAATGAAGATGAAATCAGAAATGGCGCCGACGAAAGTTTTTGGATTTTTAATCATGGGTGTCGTTTCCGTGGTTTTTGGTGTCGCTGATAGTGAAAATGAGGTCAAAATTAACATGGGGAAAAAGTTAACAGAAGCAAAAATAACAGTTTTCCCTTTTTTTTTACGGCTTCCCCTGACACTATTTTCACCCTGCGCCACTGTTAGGTATTTTAGGATGGGAAATTATCAAATGACTTCTCCCACTCTGGGCGGAGCGGGAGGGAGTGTCAGACTCTTACTGACTAAAACCCATCCATGTTCCATCCTCGCCCTTTATGTTCCGGGGCCGCGGTATCTTTCGAACAGGCCCGAAACCCCGGCCGGCAGGCTTCGGCCCTTGCGGGCCCCTCCCCTGGTGTATCTAATCCTACACCCACATTTCGCACATTTAGCTTAATCCCATCAACCGGGCACAAATAATACAATAACACTTTGCCCGTCCCGCAAATCGAACCCAGGACCTCATGCTCAGTAGCGCTTGCGACAACTCGAACAACGATGCAGTCTCACACATGACCCATCAATATTTTCACGCGAACGAAGTCGCGGGCAACAGCTAGTAAAGTATAAAGTTAATAAAATAAGAGGACACAAAGATATGATATGATATATGCTAGATGTTTGGCAAGGCATCGTTACGCTTGCGCGTAAGAAACTATATATTAGTTCGTTACGTTATTTTATCAGATTCCAAAACACATGGGCCCGTTTTACAAAGTTTGCCCGGAGTACGTGTACTGTTAGACCTAAGCGCATTGTCCTACTAAGGGCACTGCTACAAATTCCAAGAGCACACGTTCCCTAAGCGCTTTCTACATGTCTTTTACAATCCTATGACTTGGGTTGTGAGGCCAATGCCATTGAAGAAGACAGGTTTACATTATCTTTACTTACACTCGTAGAGAACACCTTTACGGCTATTTATCCTAGTTACTATAATCTAACAATTTGCATAAGCGCATCGTAGACTGACTGATCTATAGCAGAACATATTGCGATGTTACTATTGAACGCTGAAATGGTAATTTATTTCGTCACTTCTCGTTCCTCTAATCTACCCATGTCGAGTTTGTGTGTCTCGCTAAATTGTGACGATTTAGTGATAGACCTGTGGCAGCCGGGGTTTGTTTTAAGGAGACAGTTCCTAGCGTTCTTTAGAATGAAGCCATCAATTCAGTTTGTGATGCTCCGAGAAGCCTAACCCATACTCCCTGGAACGTACGTCAACAGCTACAAAGCAATTTTCTGAGCTAGACTTTTACAGGAAGCAGTATTCATCAGCAGTGTTTGATTGACTTGTAACACTAGTACAATTTGGTATTATAACACTAAACAATATGTTTAGTTCTAGTCCTTTGGCCTAATCATAATGCGAATATTACGATTCGGTCTTCCTTTTGTGATGAGTCAATTAAAAGTCAATATTCGTCATTAGTCGGATGTATAAGTATATAGTGTACATAGTTTATAGTGTAGTAAGTTGTATGTATGTTGTAGAGTTTAAACGGTAGGCTTTCTGCGTCTTCTTAGATCAAACGCAGCTTATGAATATTTGCTCAGGTACGGGTTAGGAAGTAGACACATAACACATGAGATAATTATATTAAATATTATGATGACGTGAAGCAATCGCTCCGTCATGCTGCAATAAGTGATTACTGTCAGCCCCTGCACGCTTCCGTCCAACTGCAATTCAAGCGGGGATTTCATCAAAGTTAACACTTACCGCGTGTTCTTTAATGATGGTCAGTCTTCAACTAACTTACAGAATACTGTAGTTCCGCTTTCGCCTCAGCCTGGCTGCTTTCACGTAACAACACTGACTTTTACTAGTACTTAATACTATGTACTTATTTTTAGCTTTTAAAATATTACTCATCTACGGGGAGTTGATGGCGTAGCATCTTAATACCGACACTATGCTAACTTTCCGAGTCCAACGTAGGAAATCCTAGAGCTTTCACGATTATAGACCGGTCTATCCCGCGAACCCAGCCAGATCCTCCAAGCATCTAAGGCCATCTCTCCCTCACCAGCAAACACACACACATACTTAATTAATCTAAATAGACCTTCAACCAAACTATAATTAACTTATTCGAACTTTATCACACTTTCGCGTCCACACACTCGGACAAGGACTCCTAGGATTTTCTAAGTCTCCTGACTTAACTCCCCTTGCTTATCGTCTAGTCTCTACCAGGGTGTCAACACGACTGTCCTCACTTCCCTGCACTCGCTTTTCTGCCAGCCCCTTTTCGCCTGTCCCGTTATTTTCCAGAATCCCACGCCTTGCCTGATATTATGAGTTTGAAAGTTTGTACGTTTTGTTTTTCTATGCCAAATGTAGAAAAGATACCTCGTCGCTAATTAGGGTAACATGTCAGGCAATAAAATACTAAATTAATGGGTTTGTAAGTATTTGGCTCAATGTGTTGATTTTAAAATAAATATTAAGAAAATATTTGCTTAGTAACGGCCAGTCACACAGGGTACCCGGTATTGGACAAAAAAAAAATCAAAAATGATGCAGTTCACCAAAACATTATATATTTTATTTGTTAAAATGTAATTTTCACCTGGTTATCAAATTGGTGGAGGTCGTTCTTGAGGGGAACCTCTACTAATTGTGCTGGATTGTATTTTTGCTGGAATAAGGTCAATGTGACAGTTTTCGTGAGTGACCATCTGATGTAAGTGTCACACATCGTCCACAGGTGAAAACTGAAAACGAACGACACCTTACTTAGAGTGAGCTACATTACAGGTAGCCGGCAAGCTTGGGCTCGTCGTGGTCGCTTCAGCTAATTGTGAAAGTAAAACAGAAACAAACTGTAACAAACAAGTGGCAACTAACTTAACTGAATTGCACGTCGGAGAACGTAACTCTCACTAAGTAATGCCACCTCCGCGCCGCGCCGGTCCGGACGCGCCCCGCGTCGCAACCAGTCGCAAGCAATCTCCCCCGTCCGCCGCGAAAAGGCGCCTTTTTTTAGGTCAAACGGTTTTAAAACTGAAGTTGCGCTGTTAGACTTTTAAGTGGCTTAAAGTTAGTCTTTGTTTGTGAGCGGATCCCCGCCGCCACAGCCACCCGTTGCCGCTGAGACTCGCATCTTGGGATACATTTGTGATTGTTGCCAGAAGAACTTCAATAAAAAGAAATATCTACGTTTATTGTTTTACTTCGTTCCAATTTCAGAGTATTTTGTTTACTAATAATACAATTTCGTACAAAAAAAAACTTTTTGTCTTAACAAACGAACTAAACACTTAAATTAATTATAGTAAGCCTTGAAAATGTTTTATTTAGCAACAAATATTTGTTTCTTTTGTTTTTAAATACACAAATACATCGTCCCTGTTTAATAATTATTTTACTATACATTTTAATTTTATTTGAAATTGCACTTGATGTGTGTGTCCGGTACAGTGTGCTGCGGTGAGCTGGAGATGCTGGGCCCTGCGCTGGTGGAGGAGCCGCCGGCGCGCGTGCAGTACGCGGCGCGCGCGGGTGTGCGCTTGCGCTGCGCGGCGCGCGGACACCCCGCGCCTGAGCTCGCCTGGCTCGAGCACGACGGTGCGCCTCTGCGGGACCTGCCAGCTATCCGGTACTTAAACAACTTGACGAGTTGTCCTTTAGTCATTCAATGAAATGTCGTCATTTAATGAACGCGCTAGTCATTCAATCAAATAGAAGATTCAACCATCTGACTGCGACACATACATCAAGCCTTCCCCCGAAGCGCTAGGCATACAAGTACCTAAAGATACACCCACATTTCGTCAGTGAAGTTTAAAAACCATGTAATAGGGGGCGAGCCCTTAGCCATGAACCAAATACACAAATCGTGAACCAGCAACCAGTGGCTGCTGCTGAAATATCCCCGATAGAAAAACCCAAAAACACTTTTCCCAACTTAGTACTCGAAGCCAGGATCTCACGCTCAGCAATAGCACTTGCGAGCACGTAGTGGACGTGCTCGTAAAATTAAGTCTTACAAGTTCAATTTGGCCTAAATAAAACTTTTACGTTTCATTAATTAATTATGTTGTTAAAGCGTTTTTTTCTCTCTGAGCGATATAATTAGGAGACACGCGAGTGATTATAATGTCGGACGGTAGGTAGCGAGGCGTCTCCGCGCCGGGTCGAGCCGCGGCCTCTCCGCGGTCTTTGTCAGGGCTCACGGCTCGGTGTCGCTCCGAGCTCAAGCTTTTAATTGTTTCATTATCTATATATCTTTTCTTCTTATTTTATCATTTAAATTTCTCCGTTCCTAATGGGAAGACGAACTTATCTATAGGTGTGACTTGTTGTATGCAGACGAATACACAGCAACGGCACGCTGGAGATCCTGCCGTCGAGCGCGTACGAGGGGGCGGCGGCGGCGAGCACGGTGCGGTGCCGCGCCGCGAACGTGCACGGTGTGGCGCTGTCGCGTGACGTCGTGCTTGAGCCAGGTAACGGCTGACAGGACACACACAGGGGCTAATGCATACCTTATTTTATATGACGTATGGTTGAAAATAGCGTGCCATAGATAAAATACAACAAACGGCTCGCTATGCGCTAAAGCCACTGCGCGACTGCTCCGGTCGCCCCGTGCTGCTTCGCATGGAGGCTTTCGAAGGTGGTTGGCGGCGCTCGGAATCGCTTGAGCTCAGCTCAGGAGTGCGCTGCGCCGACGACTATGTGTGTGCGATATGCGTGATGAGCTGTGCTGTTGCGACAGTGGCGGAGACGGGGTGGGAGGCGCAGGCGCAGGCGGGTGTGGCGGCGGCGGGCGGCGTGGCGGCGGTCACGTGCGCCGCCACGCGCGACGCCGCGCTCGTGCGCCCGGCGCTTTGGTACAAGGGCGACACCGTGCTGCACGTCGACCCGCCCTCGCCAGGTATGCACCAATGCTGACGCTAATACATTTTCAATCTGACTCGCACTTCACATGTAAATTGTGAACGAAGAAAGTTATTAATGAAACTGTTTTTACTTTTTCTACTTTTAGCAGTTATCTATATTTCTATAATAAATTATAACGAGGTAGAGTTTGTTTGTAAGTTAATATGTAGGGGTAATCTCCGGAAATATTTATCCAATTTTAAAAAATGGTTCACTGGTAGAAAGCTCCATTATTCGTGAGTGCTATCTATATATATAAAAATCAATTGCTGTTCGTTAGTCTCACTAAAACTCGAGAACGGCTGGACTGATTTGGCTCATTTTGGTTTTGAATGATTTGTGGAAGTCCTGGGAAGGTTTAAACGGTAAAAGTAGTAGGTAGATAGTAGTAGGTAGGTAGTAGTAGGTAGGTAGTCGTAGGTAAGTAGTAGTAGGTAGGTAGTAGTAGGTAGGTAGTAGCAGGTAGGTAGTAGTATGTAGGTAGTACTTTTGACGCAGACGAAGTTGCGTAGGTCAACTAGTAAGCTATAAATCTTATCGATATCATACATATTAGTGGAGATATCACAATTTTAGTCTCGCCCGCCGGAAACTATTTGACAACTGAGGACTGTCATGAACTGTCATCATATAAAACAGCTATTTTAGGTCCACTGTTACCAAAGTTGGTAGCCCGTTGGTGTGCCGGCTGCCGCCCTGTGAACACTGCATCCCGAGTTCGAGCCTCGGCTAAAATGTTCTCTTTTTGTATT
The DNA here is from genome assembly GCA_916618015.1 of Xestia c-nigrum. Lineage (NCBI taxonomy): Eukaryota > Metazoa > Arthropoda > Insecta > Lepidoptera > Noctuidae > Xestia > Xestia c-nigrum. Next base: position 293,653 of record OU745245.1, on the reverse strand, counting down.
GATTGCGATTTTTTTAATAAATATAAAAAATAAATAAATATCGCTGGACATTAACACACAGCGCCACCTAGTGCCACACTAAGCAAAGCTTGTGTCGCGGACACTAGATAGTTGATATACTAATTATATACTTTTTCATTTGTAAATACATACTTATTATACAAATGAACATCCATGACTCGGAAACAAATGTCCGTGCTCATCACACAAACATTTGCTCCTACCGGGATTCGAACCCAGGACCCTAAGAACGTAAGGCAGCGTCACTACCACTACGCCAATCGGGTCGTTAATGCTGTTAGATTTCAAAAATAATAATCCCTGTTCGCAAGTTCGATTCCCAACCAGTTTTCACTTTTTGTAAATAGATATGTTGATTTTTTTTAATAGTTTTATACAGGTGTAAGGGGTTCCCAATAACAGCCTAGGAACTCAAGCCAACCTCACCTGCACGTGGTACACCCTGCATTCGACCAACGAGGCTCTGGCGACCCGCCAACACGCACTGGACCAGCGCGGCGGGATATGGTCCAAACCCCCCATTAATGGAAAGCACAACGACATCATGTCCCCAAGTGCCCGGCGATTCCAGCTGTTTGGTTGGCGTTGACGGGTGCCGGCTCAGCACTGGAGTCAGGGGCGAGGTGAATCTCCGGGCGAGATCGATCCACCGTCAAACGACTTCGGCTAAAATACTTAAGGACAACGATAATCTTAATATTCTCACCTATAACGTCCGTACACTGATGAGAGAAGAGCGTCTTATAGAGCTAGAGAACGCTTTGAAAGACATTAAGTGGGACATAATAGGACTTGCAGAAGTGAGGCGACTAGGAGAAGCTACTGAAGAAACAAATGACGCTGTGTTCTTCCACTTTGGAAAAACCCAAGGAGCTCACGGTGTGGGATTTCTGGTAGCTAGAAAGTGGAAGAACAACATCATTGAGTTTCGAGGATATTCTGAACGAGTAGCCGTTCTCAAATTTCGCATCACATCCCGAAAAACACTAACAGTAGTTCAGACATACGCTCCTACATCAACAAGTTCCGACGAAGATGTTGAAGATTTTTATGATATTCTGAACAGAGCATGCGATGAGAACCGTGGAACATGGAACTTAGTGTTGGGAGATTTTAACGCCAAAGTTGGATCAAGGCAGGAATTTGATTTTGAAGGCATTCTAGGGCTACATGGCTTGGGAGAACGCAATAACAGAGGAACAAGGCTATTACAATTCGCTTTTGCACAAAATATATTTATTGCTAACAGCTTGTTTCCTAAAAAAACACAGCGAAGATGGACGTGGATTTCACCAAATAGTCAAATTAAAAATGAAATAGATTATATCTTAACTTCAGACACACAAATAGTAAAGGACGTAGGTGTTATAAACAAAATTAAGTTCAATTCCGACCATAAACCACTTCGTGCAAAAATTAGATTTAACTTCAAAATTCATCGAGCCAAATCATTTCAAGCCCCAATCAAAAAACTCACAAGAGAAACCCTTTATAATAATTCAGAAAAGTTTAACACGGAACTATCAAATCACTTCAAAGATCTAAACCTCGACGCATCTGATGTTGAAGAACAGTACAACAAAATAGTAGATGGCATCCGCAAGTGTTCAAATCGGATAGAAATAAAAAAGAAGAAAAACTCACCACTATCGAGTTCAACTAAAGAACTAATAGAAGAGAGGTGCAAATATAACATCGGCTCCGAACAACGCAGAGCTTTAGACAAACAGGTCAAACGAAGCATTAGACGAGATATCCGAAATTTTAACACCCATAAGGTGAAAATAGCTCTGGAGAAAAATCAGTCTTTAAGAGTAGCTAAACAAGGCATTTGCAAAACCAGAAAATGGATAACCAGCCTACAGGACACTAATGGTATTAAACACCACAACAGGGACAAAAATTCAGAAATTAGCACAAACTACTACAAAAACCTCTATTCAGATCCAACGAATACAAACACTGAAATAGTCTATGAATGCCCCGACCCTAAAAAGATCCCTTTCATAACGGGTTATGAAGTAAAAAAAGTGTTGAGCAGCATGCACTACGAAAAGAGTCCAGGTGAAGATGGTATAACAACAGAAGCCCTTAAACTTGGTTCTCCCACACTTCTCCCTCATATCACAAACATGTTTAATTGCATCCTTCAGACCGGAAAGATGCCAGCGAAGATGTGCCACTCAAACATTATCCTTCTTCATAAGAAGGGGGATAAAAGCGATATCAATAACTATAGACCGATAAGCTTAGTGTCACATCTCTACAAAGCATTCATTAAAGTTATCCATAACCGCATCGAGGCAAAATTAGATTCGCATCAATCACCTGAACAAGCTGGTTTCCGCCCAAGTTTCTCTACTACAGACCACCATGCTTTAAACCAAATCATAGAAAAACACATAGAATTTAGAAAACCTTTATATTTGGCCTTTGTGGATTATACGAAGGCATTTGACAGCGTGAAACATGCAGCTATATTTTCCTCTTTACAAAATCAGCAGTTAGACCAAACCTACATCAATATCCTCAAATTAATTTACAACAATAGTACAGCAAACATTAAACTTACATTTCCAGGTCAAAATTTCAAAATTGACAAAGGCGTAAAACAGGGTGACCCGCTCTCTCCCAAGTTATTTACTAGCACTCTCGAAGAGGTATTCAAGAACCTAGCAGACCTATGGTCTAGTAAAGGCATAACACTCGGTTGCAAAAACCTCACTAACCTTCGTTTCGCCGATGACATCATCTTATTTGCACCGACTGCTACCGAATTACAACAGATGCTCCAAGATCTGAGCACAGCAAGCCTTGAGGTTGGACTAATGATGAATCGGTCAAAGACTAAAGTCATGACCAATAGCACAAAAAGTAGGGTTGAGGTAGATGGGCAAGAAATCCATTACGTCGATGAGTACATTTATTTGGGCCAGCTAGTTTCCTTCGACAACAGGCAAGACAGAGAAATTGACCGTCGTGTCGAGAACGCCTGGAAGAGCTACTGGTCCATGAAGTCGCTGATGAAGGGTGACCTACCTTTATCCCTGAAGCGCAAACTCATCGACATGTGCATTCTGCCCATCCTAACTTATGGTGCTCAAACTTGGTCCCTGACTGAGTCACAAAAGTCCAAACTCAAGGTTTGCCAAAGGGCGATGGAGCGTAGTGTATTGGGTATCAAGCTCAGTGACCGAATTCACAATACCACAATACGCTCAAAAACAGGAATCGCTGATGTGGGCAATAAGACTGCTAGGTTGAAGTGGGATTGGGCGGGCCATGTCTGTAGAATGCATCAGGACCGATGGGCCAAAGTCGCCACTCAGTGGGTGCCAGAAGACGGGCAGCGTCGCCGAGGGAGGCCTAGAAAACGCTGGCGTGACGACTTAGAAGCGTTTGCGATGGATTGGCCTGAGAGAGCCGCACGTAGGGAGGAGTGGAAGTCTATGGGGGAGGCCTTTGCCCAGCAGTGGGACAATACAGGCTAATAAAACTAGTTATAACAGATTTTTAAAATAGTTTTTGTTAGTGTTTGTTTAAGTTTTTGGCGATGGAGACAAAAGGCCTTGGGACTAACTAGAGATCCGTAACAGTTTTCAGTAGCTATAAAGGGTGGATTTTTTATTGACGGAAAGTACTCGAAATACTGGAGATAGCAAATTTTACGCAAAGGAAACATTACTTCATTTTCTATAGAAACTAATCTGCATTCACAGTTTTTCGAAAATTCGCTTGCCACATTCGGGAATCAAACGGACTAAAATTCGAAAAAATAACTACCTGTATATCCTCCATCCATCCATCGGTCTTGTTTTATTCATAGTTTACCCTTCATTTAATTTATTATGTATGTTAGAGAGATTTGATCCATTTGATTGACCCTATCGATTGATGTCAAAAAGGTACAGAAAGTTATTTTTTTCGAACTGTAGTCGATCCGTCCCGGGTTACTGCATTGAACATGCATTAAACGCACACTGTGTAAGCAAGCATATTGTTGCATCGGATCTACTAGATCATTCGAGAAAGCCAGTGATTACAGTGTGTGTACGTTAGAAGTTCGAGAGCGTTCTATTATTATTAGTTTTAAAGTTAGGTAGGTACAAACTCGCGACCTATTTATACAAAGACATTAGAATTTCGACCGTACGCCTAGGGCATAAGGTTCATATTTGGTTGTTTTATACAAGTAGCTTATACCTGCTACTTTTATAGGTAATACCTACCTTGTAAGTAGGTACCTACTAATCTTTTGGTAGTGTTTTTTTTATGACCCTCTAGAATATTCGTGGTTATTCTGGTGTGTCTGTTGGCGAGTATAAATAGAGCGCTCAGGGCCGCGACCGTCAGTCTTGTTTTAGCTACACAACGAAGCGAATCGAAGTGAACTTAAAGTGCGATATCTAAGCGAATAGTGAATAGTAGTGTATTCTAGTGTACTTGTGATTAAGTTTAAATTGTTTTGTGATTAATAAAGTTATTGTGTGGTTTAATCGGTAGTAATTAATTTATCTCATACCTAGCTCGTAACAATATTACAAATTGGACGATTATATCACTGATTAAAATGCTTGGCTCAATGCAATGTCCTGCTCCACAATGACAGGGGCGCAAAATTGGATAGCACTAATTGTATTATTGGAGCTGCTGAAGATTGTACAACTATGTTTGCATTGTATAAATTCAATATCTTTAGTATTATATAACCTCATATCCCATATTGTGTGAGTGCTATGTACTAGAATGCTTATTTTTTTACTTGAATGTGCCCTGGCGGGTAAGAGTATGTCATGCTCACTCAAATGTCCCGCTGATGGTGGCGCGTGTGTCGGGTCATTTAATTCCCTTCAAAATGGTTGAGTTGAATGGTACATACTGATACATGCGTCATGTTCGTGAACGGGCGCTGTCGGTTGGGACTGGTCAGCTTTTGGTTGCCACGGCTTTTTTTTGAATTCAGTATTTTACTTTTGAATTGTTTTTGTTTGTTTTTAAGGACACTTTTATCGTGCACATCTTGCTACATTGTTCTCACATAATGTACCATCTCAACAGGAATGATGTAACCAAGATTTTGCAACAACATAACGATTTAAAAGAGTGTCCATGGAGTTTCTTGCCCGTTCTTTTCCATAGAGATCTACGTTAGGGAATGGGCAACTACAGTACTTTCACAGTTTTTATGTCTTGTGACCGGGACTGTAGCTACATTTAATTTTTATCGTTGTTTCGACAATTCAGTAGCGTCTGTAACTGGCCTAATTGAAATAAATGCTTAGATTTAGATTTAGATTTTGATTGTTGTCGATACAATGCATATTTCAAGTATTTTTTTAAAAATTTCATATTTTCTGCCAATAATCCTAAAATTTCGAATTTTAAATCAAGATTTCTTTGAAATTGGTAACCGATACAATACACAGATAACTGGATGTCTAAATATTTGTTCACTTTCACGGATGGGCCGGGTAGGGTTAGTATAAATAAAATACACCACGTACTTGGAACGAAGACTATTTATTTTTGGTATCAAAACTACTTATACCTCGCGAGTGAAGCAAACGATAGCTTGCATTTAAACCGATTAACGCCATATATAAGGCAAAAAGTAAACCTTCATACAAAACTGGTTTTATCTAGGTTATGACGTTAACAATATTCAAGAAAACCATATTTAGGATTGAAGTGACTTCAAATTCATTCAGGAACTTTTAAATAGACAATACTATATAAAAGTTAAAGAAAGCCGTTTTACTCAAAATATTTCTTTTAAATATTATCCTGAAAATATTCTTATTTTAGCTGCTATCCACAGGTATATGGTATTCGATAAACGTAGATTATTGCGAGTCGACGAATCTGGAACGGGGCCGCTGGTAAATATACAAAAAATATTATAATTATAACGCAATCATTTCTCACGATTTCTTTTTAAGATAAGTTACAAGTTTGGGTCTCGCCGCGTAATTTAATGTCAATACCGATACCGATACCACTCCCACTTCTTAGCTATAAACGCCTTTTGTCATGTTTTACTTATTCAGCAGTTATACCCAATATTCAACAAGTATCTTTAAATATTGTTCTATTTATTACCCCTCAATGGCTAATAAAATGATGATTTAGATAATAATATTCACATTGACTTTCACAGCAGAATTTGAAAAAAAAATGTTTTCATTAGACGATTTTCTAGCATTTCCGAATGAATTTTATGTCACTACACTCATGAAAGTGGTATTTTTAATACTTTCTGGCCCAGTTATCTGTCTGGCCAGGTATCTCAGAAATAGCATCATTTGCCAATTTAAAAAAAACTTCGGTCTAAAAATTTTATATTTTACAAATAATTGTAGAAAATAGGAAATTTGTTTGTGATGTGCGATGTGTGGTGACAGAGTCGCGCTACCTGGTGGCAGGCAACACGCTGCTGATCCGAGACGTGGGTGCGGGTGACGCCGGTGCCTACAGCTGCCTCGCGCGCCACTCGCTCTCCGCCGCCACCAAGCGCGCTCGCCCCGCCACGCTCACCGTCACCGGTCAGTTCCGTATGTGTAGACCAATGGTGTAGACATATGAGTGGTACCAACGTGGATGCAAGCGACGCCAACGCCTACAGCTGCCTCGCGCGCCACGCACTCTCCACCACCACCAAACGCACTCGCGCCCCGCGAAGCTCACCGCCACCGGTCAGTACTTTGTGTGAAGGTGTGTGAGTGGCAAAAGGGGATTTTAAATTAGGGTTCAGTTTTCTTCGTAAGGGGGTTTCTGTTAGTAGAATAAGCCACGCCAACGTAGATGCTGGATACGCCGGGCCCATGCTTTCCACTACCTCGCGCACCACTCCTACTGTTCGACGAGGTGGCTGGGCTAAGTGTGTGTGTCGCTAACGTGTGCGTGTGTCCAGCGACGGCGTCATCGTCAGCGCCGCGGCTGGTGGCGGCGGGCGGCGAGCTCAGCGTGCCGGCGGGCCAGCCCGTGTGCCTGCCTTGTGTGGCCTCCGACCACCCCGCGCCGCAATACACGTAATTAAGATTATATTCATTTACATATACAGGGTGTAAACCACCTCATCACAAAGCCGTTAACCACGCATTCTGTACATCAAACTAAGTAACTTTACGCAAAAATTATTGCTGGGAAACAACTTTATTTTTTGAGGTTATAAATTATGTTTTGTGGTAGAACTCAATGTAACGCTCTCAAAACATTGTAGTGATGGATGGACTGAATAGCACGGGGGTTGTGGAGGTGATAAAGGTCAAAATCTTTTAAATAATACTAGTATTTTTTTTTTAAAGTTGTCAAAAAGTTGTAACTTTGACCCCCCATATTATCGTAACTAGAAGGTTCCCAGGTATCGTGTGGAACAAAAAAATGATCGCAATGATGGGGAGAACAAGTGCCTTTCGGCTTCGTGAAGAGGTGATTTACACCCTGTATGACTTTCGACCACTCGTATAACATTGTATAATTTTCACAATTCTGATTTCATGTACGTACTAGTTTTATTTGTTTTTTTTTCATAAATATCGAGTATGGTAAATCTTTCGGGAATCGGTTACAAAAATCATGAAATAAACAAAAGTCATTGTCTTCCGAAAGTAAAGTTAATTCTATTTTTGTGTTTCTTTTCTGGCAGTCAGTTACTTTCTTTGAAAAACAAGTTTTTATTCAATTCTATTTTACATTATAAACAAAAAAATATGAACTATATGATGCTCTGTGTTATTAGCACATTATCACGTTATATTTGAATGTCTTTGCATCACAAAGCCTTGCCAGGCCTTTTGTCTTTCTTACTATTAACAGAATTCTTAAGTACTTTTTCATTAACCCATAATTATGGACCTTGTTTTTCAATATAAATAATTATTACATTTGATTTTCTATATCATATATACACATAAACACATAAAGTAATACAAAAATGCATATATTTATATGGGACCACCGCGCAAGCTGCGCCCTTCGAAAATTCACTTAAGGCGATTACATGAGCTAAACGCGAGTTTTATAATTACTAAAAGTATATGATTCACTGCTATAAACAAGACCAGAAAAATATATGATATTCTTCAGGATATATATGCTAGCATGATACTGTTTTGAAAACATAACACAATTAATTTGGCTCGATAAAAAGAAATCACGAACTTATCTCTAAAAATATCAAAATATCTTTCAAACAATAAAAACATACTAATATGCATGCGATCATTTAGATTTGGCAAATAATTCTACAAGCATTATATTAGCATTACAATGTTATAGTTTTTTTAATCCAATCAATAGTTTTTTTTGTAAATTGATCGAAATCACTCATTTCGCGCTATTTGGCCCGCTCAGTGGCTGACGTAACAACCAGTTTGTAGTGCAAGCTGATTAGAACTTTATTCTAACAGCATTTCAAAACGAAGTTTGAACCACCACAAATAGAGTTGCTAATTTAGCTTGTCTACGCTCCTTAAATCAGACTAACAGCCAACCAACAATTACCTTTGTGGACAAAAATACTGCTCAAAACACCGACGTATCGTAGTCTCCACATCCCAGGTTACCAGATTGTACTTTAGTGGTTTCACAAACACGGCTTGCTATTCATTCTTGTAGCTGGTGGAAACGCGGTCTCGTGTGTAGTTATGTCCGTGTGGCGTGTGCAGGTGGTACCGCGAGCGTGGCGGGCGTCTGCAGCCCGCAGGTGCGGCGGACGGCTGGACGTGGGGCGGCGGCGCGGCGCGGTGCGTGCGTGCTCTGCCCGTTGCCGCTGGCCTGTGGATTTGCAAGGCCTACAACGTGTTTGGTGACGCCACCGCGCACACCACGCTGCACGTGCTGGACACGCTCAGCGTCACCGTCACACCCACCGTGCTCGTGAGTACTTGCACTACGCGCTGCCGCCCTTTGATGTACACCTACAGAACTGGAGCTGCTCTCATACAGATAGGAACCGTGATCCTGCTGTAGTTTAAGTGATAGAATATCTCCCGGACCCCAAACTCTTGGTTGCGACCTATCTCTGCTATGAGCCGGGGACCTAAGGCCTAAAGCGGTAGCTGTCCAACATAATCCTCTTATATTCGCGGACAGAAAACAACCTCTCTCACACAAAGTTTTTCCTTGGGCAACGTGATACGTCCACATAATGTATCGGGATTAACTCTAGAATGTTGACTTAATTTTATTCCTCTAAATAAAATGTTATTTGTAAGCCGCAGCACAGGTGCACAAACACTTTTCTCCCTACAAAAGAAATTGGTCAGAATCCTGGTAGACAGATAGCTGCAAGCCTTACTTTAGAAAACATAATATTTTAACCCTTCCCTGTTTACATTTTAGAAACATGCAAATTTGTGCGAAAACATCAAGAATTTTATTCAAAACGTGAAGACATTCAGACACGCTATCTACTCAGACACCGATCTAGACTAAACATACCAAGTTCCCGATTAAAAATGCACTCAAAAAGTCCCTACGTAATTTCCATAAAAGTATATAATAAACTACCCGCAACAATAAAAAAAGAAGAAAAAATAAACACATTCTTATGAAAACTTAGACAATTTTTGCTAAATAAAAGCTACTACTCCGTAAATGAATATTTAAGTGTTAGACTTATAAAGTCATAACTGGTCATAAATGTTGAGGCTATTGTTAGATTATTTACTATAATTTTATTTTTATTAAAGGAGATAGTTTTTTTTGGGCCCACCTGGTCGTTGCATTTATTATTCATAATAACACCAAAAAAAAGTAACCATTTTACTATGGTTTTAAAGGAAATATTACGTAGAAATGAAAACGGAATCTTAAAATCATAATAAATAAGCTATGTTATGATATTTTTTTGCGAGTCAAATCATTCCTGTTGTGGTCAATGTCATTTGACAGCAAATACTTACGTGAATAGGGGCGTTTTTCTGTTTACTAAAAAAAGTACGGTACCTATCCGTTGGAAATCATGTGTGCTATATAATTATTATAGAATCAGAAAGAATATAAAAACAAATATTATTAAACTATGAGCATTTTTAATGCCATTTTTATAGGTTTACACTAAAATCGCATAGGTGGTTTAAACAATCAACGTGGCATGAAACGTTATAAACCCACTTTTTTTGTGATTGACAGACAACTTCATTATTTTGACATTTACTTTTTCTGTTTATTTTTCGCATTTATTCTGGTTAGACAATGCTAAGCTAATTAAACCACTGGAATCTAGAGGTTATAAGGAAGAAATCAATGTAAGTTTCATTATTATATGCTAGAATTTATGTGGGAAACTAATCCTCGAACAAAAAAAATTGTCTCCTTTCATATATAGTACCTGTTTATATTGTATACCATTGATTGTTTTTTTATATACTACTAGCTGACTCGCGCAACTTCGTCTGCGTCTCATAATTTGAGATTTAAACTATCCTATCTCTCAAGTTGGATCGAACTGCACATGGTGTGCGAATTTTATTATAATCGGTTAAGTGGTTTAGGAGTCCATTGAGGACAAACATATATATAAAAGTATGTACTAATATATTATTATAATGATAATTACTTATTACACATAATTAATAATAATTTTAGACTATAATTAATATCAATCTCAGAAAGTATCTACCTCCTATGTTGTATAATTTACAAATGCTTCTTCTGGAGAGAAGAAGCAAATTATAAATAAGTGAGTTAGGAGTAACTCACTTATTTTGCTGTGCCCGACAGGGTCCATGTGATCTAGATATAAGTTTACCACCTAAGAATACATGTGGAATGCAATAAAGTATTAAGTATTGAGTATAAGCCGCAGAGGTGATCTGATCGCCAACCTGCGTGCTAAGCGTGGATTAAATAAAAATCTAAATATATATAATTCAAAGGTGACTGACTGACTGACTGACTGACATAGTGATCTATCAACGCACAGCCCGAACCACTGGACGGATCGGGCTGAAATTTGGCATGCAGGTAGATTTTATGACGTAGGCATCCGCTAAGAAAGGATTTTGATCAATTCTACCCCCAAGGGGATAAAATACGGGATGGACGCTTATATGAAAGTCCGTCAATTTTAAAGTTAGGATCTTCTAATTTTGTGTTTAGGCTGACGATTGAAAATTAATTTATGCGTGTTTCAGCGTTTTTTATAACTCCACCCCGAAGGCTTATAAAGGGGATGAAATTGTATGTGAAAAATTCTTAATTTTCGACGTAAAAAGTATAAAATTTGTTATCTGGGCTTATGATTGGAAGCTGACGCAACGGCTTTATTAGAATTTCAACCCTTGAGGGGTGAAAAAAGAGCAACATTTTGTTTTTAATTAAAGTTTTTATTTTTTGAGTCACCAAAAGTATCGAAGTTAGTAAGTCGTTGGTTTTTTTTATTTCAACCCACAAAGGGGTAAAAGGGGGGATGAAGTTTTGCATTGTAGTTGTTCATTCGTTCACGAATAACAGCAGCAGGAGAGACCTTTTGCAGCAGTGCAAGTTAATAGCCGACACAAGTTAATAGCACACGTGACTTCGCGGCTGGCAGTACTTACCGTTTTGTAGGGACCTAGGTAAGCCGAAGATTATGGACTTACGGCAGGAGCAGAAAAAGAAAGTATGGCAGCCGCCGCTCCTGTGGGTGCCGCCCGCTCGCACCAACTTGCTGCAGCACGCGCCGCTGAAGCGCGCGCTGCGTGCACTCAATATGGTGTCACAACAGATTGATTGCTTCAATTGTACACTGAGCGAATTCACACGGGCCGCATTTTGCGCAATTACTTTAGTTTGTCAAATTAATTAACTTATTCAAAACATAAATAATTAAACTTTAAATATAACTGCTCTATTGTATTAGGTACCTAAACCTGTAATAATAGTTGTATGTGTTGTTTAAATAAATAAATAAATTATGTATAGTAGAACGAGATAGAATGAGTAATTGTCGATATCGTATTTGATACCAACTAGATTTTTTTATTTTGTAGATTTCTGTTTTTTTTCTCTTCTGCATTTCTGATCTTACTTTTAATGAATGAAGATGAAGTCAAAATAAAAATCAAAAATGGCGCGTGGTTTTTTGTGTCGCTGGTAGTGAAAATGAGGTAAAAATTAACACGGGGAAAAAAGTTAACAGAAGCAAAAAAACAGTTTTCCTTTTTTTTCTACGGCTTCCCCTGACACTATTTTCACCCTGCGCCACTGTTAGGTAGAGGTGTATCTAATCCTACACCCACATTTCGCACATTTAGCTAAATCCCATCAACCGGGCATAAATAATACAATAACACTTTGCCCGTCCCGCAAATCGAACCCAGGACCTCATGCTCAGTAGCGCTTGCGACAACTCGAACAACGATGCAGTCTCACACATGACCCATCAATATTTTTACGCGAACGAAGTCGCGGGCAACAGCTAGTATATTAATAAATGGCAAAGCCCCTGCTTTCAGAGAGACCTATGTCCAGCGTCATGTTCGTGAACGGGCGCTGTCAGTTGTGACTGGTCATGTCTTAGTTGCCATGGCTTATTTGAATGAATTATTTTGTTTTTACCATGGACACTTTTAACGTGCACATGTTGCTACATTGTTCTCACATAATTTACCATCTCAACATGATTGATGTAACCAAGATTTTGTAACAGTAATTTGATTTAATAGTGTCCATGGAGTTTTTTGCCCGTTCTTCTCCATAGAGATCTACGTTAGGGAATGGGCAACTACAGTACTTTCGCAGTTTTTATGTCTTGTGACTGGGACTGTAGCTACATTTAAATGCCATCTTTGTTTCGACAATTCAAAAGTGCCTGTAATTAATTGGCTTACTTGAAATATATGCTTTGATTGATTGATTGATTGAGCAGTGGAGGCCTTTCGGCTGAAACGATGATGAAGATGACGATATACCAGCGCCTGTAACTTCGATGTCGAAATCAATAAAGATTTATGATTATGGTGTACTGGTAGGTGGCGGACGCGGGTAGCACCGTGCGCTTCAGTTGCGAGGCATCGGACGTGCGCGCGGCGCTATCGTGGCTACACGACGGCGCAGCGGCGGGCGCGGGCGCAGCGCTGGTGTTGCGCGGCGTGGCGCGCGCGCACCGCGGCGTGTACCAGTGCGTGGCGCGCCGCGACACCGACACCGCGCAGGCCGCCGCCGAGCTGCGCTTTGGAGGTCAGCCACCATTTATTGTATTTTTACTTTGTCGCTTTTTAATACCTTGGTTTCATACTCTCCTTTTGCAACTTCTCCTAATAACTTTAATAGAGGTTTGATATTTTTGGCACCGTCAATAAACAGTGGTGGGGGTCTTATAGATTTTGGTGCTTGTGTAGCAGGTATATCTACTTGCTCTATATCGGCGAGCCCTGTGAAACTGTTGGATGTTGGTACTGGTGGTGCTGCAAGCCAGTAATTCAATTTTGTTTGGGCTACGCATTATTGCGTCTGGACTGGATCTTTGCTTTTTGCCATATTGCACTTCTGTAAACTGTTGTTCTTCGGATTCTCTATCTGTTTCATCTTCTAGATCAATGGTTACTTGTTCTTGATTAGTTGGTCCGCTGAAAGAGCTTGATCTTGGCCGATTCACAAACATTCCTTTGTGGAAGAGTTGTTGAGTCAAGGTTTTTGAGTTATTCTTATCTAATTTTAGTATATTTTCTGAGGTTTTTGAATTGTTCATTTTGTTCCCACGAGTACGGCCGATTTAACAGGTCGCAAGAGGGGTGACGCCTATTCCCTCAAGAAAGCAAATACAACGACGTTTGCCAGGTCCGTCGAGGTAAAATGAATCACATTAAAAATGAAATAGGTATTCTTAAAATAGACTTTATTGACTATGATAATAAAGTGCATTTTTTTAATTTAAACATTTTAACGTGATTTATATTATGTTTTGCTAAAGCGGCCATTTTAGGCCCGCTGATGTAACTAATTTGAAGTTGTTTTTTTCCCACTCAACCACAAACATGATATTTATATAGTTTTCCAACTAAAATAATATTTTATGGTCGTTGCTTTTTCCTTTTGTCAATATTTGGTAGAAATACATTTTAACAATAGGGATTCTAATGTGGTAACGGGCAAAAACATCAGTAGCTTTTCTCCCAAAGCAAAACCACTGAATGTGCGCGCGGCCGACGCAAAAACGACGGGGTGTTATAAGTTTGACGTGTCTGTGTATGTGTGTGTGGAACCATCATTATAAAATTCATAATTTCATCGTGATGGGAAGCCGAGCCTGAACATTCAGTCTGCGTTTGGTCCTCGAGCCGGCAACAAGCGGAAAAATAAAATAAATAAATAATTATAATTGCATAAGTTGATAAAAAATGGTTACAAAGAAGGTGTAACATCAAATGTATACAACAATTCCTAGTTACGGCAATATATTAAAAAGAAAACTAGCTTGTCATTGTCATTATCTGACATGGGGTGTTAGGTTATTTTCGTTACGGAATTTCTGGATTTGGTCTCCACGCTCAAGGCCCGCGATAGAAGCTATGCAATAGCTTAAAAGTCCCATCAAAATAGGCCCACTATAAACTTCGTTCCACCTTATTGTCTAATTGCACTCGACTACTAGTTCAAGAAAATTATCGCAATGGCGCGCAAAGAGCAAGTGCCGTTCGGCTTGTTAAAGAGTCTTGTCACATTTTTCTTTCTCTAAAACACTGGTACTCATCTGCATGGGGTCAGGCTGGAAGGCCCCCAACGTAGTTGCAAAAAGGCTAAGCAAATGATGAGCGCAGTTTTATAACAATCATCTATTACAATCACTGACACTACTAAGCATAGATATATATGTTACTAAGTGACTTAACATGAAAAAAAGCCTCAACCTCTTTGGGGACCAGAATGGATAAGAAATATCTAAATCAGTTTATTAAATAAAAAGTGACAAAAGTGATTTCACGACGGAGTGACGTAGAGGTCCTCTCCCCACCCTTCCTCTCAACACACAAAGGAGGGGTGTAGGAGGGGGCTGTGAGGATAGGAATACAATCAATCTCAATGTAGTGTCGTCTGAACTGGAGTCGGAATCAATCAGCCATCGACATTTGTGGAAACGTCCTCGCAGCCATTGTGTGCGCCGCGCCGGCCCGCTCGGGGAATCCGCACACAATGCGACGCGGCCACAGCGGGGGCGGGAGCGGGGACGGGAGCGGGGAAGGTGAGCGGACAGAGCATTCTACGGCATGTCTGGGGAATGTGTTTACTGTACAAAATAAAAATACTCTGACAAATCAATTTTGATTGTATATTAGTATTTGGTGAAGCGTCAATGCTTTTTCAATAGCTATAAAAAATAAACTTAATAATAATTTAGGATTTCTCTACTTATATTAAAGAACATGTGAATATTTCAAATTAAATATTTTAACTTCTCAGTATTGATGAATCCTCGCGCCAATCATTGTTGACGCAGCGCCCATGTATCTGTCACCGTAAAATTGTCAAACACGTTAAATTACAATATAACGTGTTACTCTCTACCGATATTGTAAACTCTCGAATTATTGTCAACTGAACATACGGAAGTATGCTCTGCCCCCATAATCGGGACTTGGGGCACCCCCCGTTAGGTTAGTTAGGTTCCTTTAAACCCTGCACTCGGAAATAGGGGCCCGTCCACTACGCTTTTTAGGGGAATATAAAGTGTTTTAAGGTTAGGTTATAATAATCGGTATTTCTCAGGAATGGTACAATATCTTTTCATGAGACTTGTACCACTGGGCAAGGGGGACCCCTCCTTTCCTCCACACCGCGTAAGTTGACTATCATCGCATGCATATATCACGAAAAATAATGCGATTTGTTGTAAGCAGTATGTTCGTTTGACAATATTTCGAGATTTTACAATATCGCTAGAGATTATACAATATAACGTATTTGACAATTTTACGGTGACATATCGAAACTGTCTTGAGCTTTCTCGCAAGGGCCAATAGATGGCGTTAGCGAGAGACATCCTCTTCCTGTTGGCGTTCAAAAAGACGGACAGCGCGCCTCGACCCTCCGCTTTAAAAAATCCTGTTTTTGGTGAAATCTTGATGATACTCATGAAATAAATGAACCTTCAAAAATGTTCCCATCCAAATCCAATCAATGATCGTCTTCCTTCATGAATGATGCTTCATTGAGAACTTATAGTGCATTGTCGATTTTTGGAGTTTTAACCGTTCCACCGGTGGATTTATCAAGATTTGGCTCGCCGGCCGGCAGCCTATACCTGCAAGCGATCACGCGTGCATGAACGAGGATTCTTCCCATTTCCCTGGGTCTGAGTGGGATCTCTGGATTGCCAAGGTACGTATGTTTTGCTGCTAATAAATTCTATGGTATTGGTTTGTCGAGGATTTATCAATTGGGAAATGAATTTATTTTGAGGTCCGCCATTACACTTATATCAAAGGTTGGTAATTCAAATTTTCTTACCCCCTTCACAAAGGTGCAGGCTATTTACACGCTTCATCAGTATTTATGGATTGTTGGGTCGTAATTTATGTGTACAAACTTTGATTGCTGTGTGCACGTCTTTGTTTAATTATTATAACAAAGAGACCACAATAAGGGACTACGCACACTTATTCAGCTCTATTCAGCTTATGCCCATAGAATATGTCCGATTTTGTATGAGACGCAGCATGGTATGGGCATAAGCTGAATAGAGCTGAATAAGTGTGCGTAGTCCTTAAATCCGCCCATAGGACACAATAAACGTTTCATAGATGAGTGATGCTTGTGAGGCGAGGTGGCGGCACTTTTTAAGATTATTTAAAGTCTGCAAATCTAATTAAAACTGATTTTATTTATAATTAAAAATCATAATACAAAAATTATATCAAGGCTACACTCCAACTGATTGTTTAAGTTTTTCGATGTCGTCTTTTGTCTCTATGCTGATAATGCCCCCGTTTTTTGTTTTGCGCAATCCTCGAACTTGTAATTTCATTAGTTCCGGGCACATTATTTTTTGGAGTAGAGTTTTAGTGTCGTCACTAGATTTCAATTTTTCTGTTGAATTTCATTAGTTCCAGGCACATTATTTTTTGGAGTAGAGTTTTAGTGTCGTCACTAGATTTCAATTTTTCTGTTGAATTTCATTAGTTCCAGGCACATTATTTTTTGGACTAGAGTTTTAGTGTCGTCACTAGATTTCAATTTTACTGTTGAATTTCATTAGTTCCAGGCACATTCCCTAGTAGCATTTGCCGTTGGCTTCCTTATGCCAACAGTTGGGAATGTATTGGCAGACGGTTAGTTGTTCCGCCAACCTAAAATTAAAATAGGCCCATTGTCATAAACATGCACTATTTGCCCAACGAATAGCCAACCAAGAGCCTTCTGTTACTATTCCTACTGTTGGGAGATTTTGTAGGGATTTAAATTACTACAACAACATTGGGCCAACTAACGACGGGCCTGCAGCTTCTATTCCTACTGTTGTTTTTTTTTTACAACTTACATCGGTCCACCTTAAACCTTTTAATGGCCCTGTTAGGGATGATACGTCTATACTGGTACAGGTATAATTACCCAGTATGAGCTTACTAGTACGCAGACTGGGTATGTATAGCAGAAACCCGGTCCGTACCCGATAGGTACAATTATTGTATTGTCGAACTTAAATCGTATCACGTTTATTAGAGATATTTGATCTATATGATTGAACCTATCGATTGATGTCAAAAAGGTATATAATTTTTCGAACTTTAGTACATACATCCCGGGTTCGATTCCCGAGTGTGTCAAAATATTTTTGAAAATCTTTGAATGCAGATTTGTTTCTTTTAAAAAATAAAGGTATGTCTCCTTTTAGTAAAAATTTGCGTTCTCCAGTATTTAGAGTACTTTCCCTCCAGGTGGCATTGTAAAATTCCACCCTGTTTATTTATAGTCTAGTAAATATATATATCACACCACTAAAGAAGATGACTTAATTCCCTTGTTGATAGGATTCGTCAGTATCTCGTAACTGATTGTTCTCAATTTATGTTACTTAGATATCTCACTAAGTGCAATCTTGTCAATGGTACTTGATATATTAACTTGTTAACATTGTACTGTGAGTGCAATCTAAGTAAAGGCACCGTTATTCTGAGAAAGTAGACGCGTAAGTCGTACACGTACACAGCACGTTTTAGTTCGTATCTTTAAACTAGATGGCGTTGTACAATTACGTCACGTTTCTGAATCGCGGTGTTAAGATTCTGCTGCGTCGAATGACGCTCGCGCGGTATTGTAGTGAATTCATACTTACCTCGCATGGGGGAAACCGTTATCAAATAGGCGGTTCGCCCAGGGCGAGGCCCTCCTATTGCACAATGCACAGCTGTTAGGTTGACCCTTGCGGTCATCCCTAATGTGGATAACTCTGACGCGTAATTTTTGATGCGTTCGCGCCGTCCCCCCAGAATTCACACAAGTTGGGACTTCGTAGGCAATTCCACGCAGTTTTTAGTATATCTATATGGTCTATGATTCCACGTAAGCCCCATCGCAAGTTGGGCTTTCGTAGGCAAATCCTCGTTGGGCCTTCGTAGGCAAATCCACGTAGGCCATCAGTTTTGGGCCCAACCCGCAAACTGCCCGCCAATTGTATGCAATGAGAGGTTTTCATTTTAAGAATTAAAAAAAAAAAAAAGTTTCCAACAACTCTATAGATGGCGTTGACCCGACTACGTTACTAGTGTCAAAGTCAAAACGCTTGGCATGGTTGCCAGCTTAAGGGTTTTACCCCTAAATTCAGGGAATAGAATTGTTAAAAGGGACATTTTTAGGGACAAGATTAGGGGGATTTTTAGGGGCTTCAAATATTTTTGGCATTTTTTTAAATAGTACTTGCTATTAAATTGATAACAAAGCGTGTGTTTGTAGTTTTGTGCATAGAATACACGTAGACGGCTGGTCGTAGGCCTCCCCCATGGTATGCCATCAGTGAGAGAGAGATGTTGAGAGCCTGAGAATCTTGATGTTCATCAGGTTCTGGAGCAGCGTATGATGATGAATCTTGATCTTTGGATGTTATGGTATGGGATGTTGTGGGAGGTTGAGATGAATTTTTCCATGGAAATATGGATGGAATGGCTGTTTGCTTCAATATTTTTGATGCCACATCTAAAAATAGGTAAACTATTGTTTTTTGTTGTTAGCCTATTCAGTCCAACTGCTGGGCAAAGGCGTCATCCAATTCTTCCCATCTCTTCTGGTGTTTTGCCTCCTCCGGCCAAACACGTAAACTATTATTAGAATCTAATCTGAGATAGAATAAATTAATCTCTGTTGAATTTTGAACCTAAGAAAATACCTACAATACTAAACATAGATGAACTTACTTGGTTGTAACACTGATAATGGTGTTCTTACAAAATCATTTGGTTTAAAGTGTGCTGAGCATATGTGCGAATTTCTTTTATGGGCCGTCCAGGTTTGAAATGTACGATGGCTTGTACCCATTGCGCTTTACGACTTTCATCATTAGGGAAAAGATGAATGCCTTCATTTGTACATAAATCCACAAGGAAACGACTTCTCTTCTTTTTCTCTTGGGACATTTTCTTTCTGGCGTGGAAAACCCTAAAAAGAATTGGTAAGTATTGTTTTATTTTTCCTTTTTGTTTAGTTACATATAGAGGCTATTTACAAAATATCAATGTGATGTGATGTGACCATTGTCACATTACTTTATTTATTTACTTTAAATGTACGTTTCATTTTACGTTCTCAAAATAACATACAAGTGAAATAATCAGAAAATTATGTCACGTTCCGTTCCTTCCAGTAACGTACCCCAGTCAGCGACATCTATCCAGCGACTAGGGGAGTTGAAAAAGAAAATCCCTCATTGCCAACTAACCAGAGGTATGCGGCCCAACTAAATAACCAACAAAACATCAAACAAAAACAAACAACCAACAAAAAATGCTACTAGGGTTATTTTTTGGAGTAGAGTTTTAGTGTCGTCACTAGATTTCAATTTTTCTGTTGAATTTCATTGGTTCCAGGCACATTATTTTTTGGACTAGAGTTTTAGTGTCGTCACTAGATTTCAATTTTTCTGTTGAATTTCATTAGTTCCAGGCACATTATTTTTTTAACTAGAGTTTTAGTGTCGTCACTAGATTTCAATTTTTCTGTTGAATTTCATTAGTTCCAGGCAAATTATTTTTTGGACTAGAGTTTTAGTGTCGTTACTAGATTTCAATTTTTCTGTTGAATTTCATTAGTTCCAGGCACATTTTTTTTTGGACTAGAGTTTTAGTGTCGTCACTAGATTTAATTTTTTCTGTTGAAGCTGAGGTTATTAGGGCGCAAGTAATTATTGTTATTCGTTTTAACCTTGTCAGAAAAGGACACATTCTTCTGCTATAGTTGTCTTGTTGCAGTTGTCTTCAATGCTAGCTTGAATTGTTTGCTGGTTTTTTAAAGAAAATATGTGATACTAGAGCTCATTTGCAACAAATTTAACCCCGATAACTAGGGGTCCTATCTGAGTTGTTTCGAAGTAATCAACCTTTTAAGTTTTTTTGGAAATTTTCCTTTTCTCGACCAAAACTTGATAATTGTAACAAATCGACGTTGCTCTGAAGGCTAATTCTCGTAATTTCATGATGTGCCGATTAAGTTGTAGTGCAGTTGCAGTTAAGTTTAAGTTTGAGTGACAAACGGTGTTCTTATAATCTTTGAACTGCGCGTAAGCTGCGCGTGAACGGCACGTCAACTAGGACTCAAACTTCGGACTTCTTCTTCTGGACTTCAAATTAGGTTTTTAAATCTGCTTGTTACAAAAAAAACTAAAAACGGCTGTAAAGGAGATTATAGGAAACTATTTAAAATATGTAAAATTCTACCTATCACGTACAAACATAAATACCTTTTAGCAGTTAACCATCAAGGTACCCAAGAGCATAGCTTAACTTATGTTACCAACAATCATAACACACGATCTATGGCTGCTGGAAGATTCAATGTACCCAGAGTCACCAACTACTTTGGTGACAGAACCCTGAAAAAGCGAATACCGTATCTACTGAACAGTCTGCCGGCAGACATAAGGAGTGAAGCGAATAAAATTAGATTTAGAAATAAATTAAAAAAATATTATTTAGATATCATGTGTTAAGTATAGGTTAATTAGTTGTATACGGTTGGATGATGGGTGACGCACTCCGATCTTGGGGTGGTAGAAGGAGACTTTCCCCGGAATCGGAGTGCGTCATCCAACTTCGAGTTAAAGTTACTAACACTAGTTTATAAGTTTTTCATTGCCACTAACATATATGTATAAAAGTTAAAATGTTTACTTCTAAGTGATGATTATACTAACAATACTAACCTAATATCTAAGCACCATTGTTACTAATACTTAATACTAACAAATTTGTAGTTATAAATAGTTGTAAATAAACTTTAATTTATTTAGTGCATAAGTATTAGTGTTTAAAGAATCACCGACCCCACAGTCAAACCATTACAACGGTTTTGTGGGGCTTAGTTTTTAAGTATACTTACTTTGTTTTTGATAAATAAATAAAAATAAATAATAATAAATAACTGTACGACAGCCAAACGCTGTCAAACTTCCCTATAGTGTTACTCACTTTATAATCGAATAGAAACGATTACATTTCAACGAATATGACGTTATTTTAATTTTAAAATAATACCTCAGTACAGATTGTAGTGCTTTTTCTTGCTTTACAAACAAACAATAATTAATATTATGTTTTGATTCACTATGAAACAAATATTTTGCTAAAATTTGGCTGAATGATGGTCTGTCATTGCCTCATAAACCTGTTTCGTAGGTCTGGGGTCCAGTCAGCCTGGGAAAATCTTCCATTTGGGTAGAGAGGCGCACCTTGCAATACCAGTTTTCTTCAATGCTAGCTTGAATTGTTTGCTGGAAATCAAGGAAATAGGTGATAGCTACTAGAGCTCATTTGCAACAATTTTAACCCCGATAACTAGGGGTCCTATCATCTCCCAGTGGTTTCGGAGTAATCAACCTTTTAAGTTTTTTTTTTTGAGATTTTCCTGTTCTCGACCAAAACTTGATAATTGTGACAAATCGACGTCGCTCTGAGCGTTGATATGATCTTTTCAGAATACGCCTATACGAATAAATATTTCCAAAACCAATTTATCAAAAAATAACCCAAATCTTTGGTTTAACAGCGTCATTCAGCAAAAAATTTAAACTACCCCTGTTTTTCAAGGCAAATTACTCCAAATAAATGCACTTACCGACCAAATAATTACAGAAAAGACTTTCTTGTCTCATTAGCTTTCCAAAATGGTGCCGTTATAAGTGAATGACCAGAAAAGAACAGTTCTTAAATAATATATTTTTGTATTAGTTACGTGTTACCTACCTAATTTTACTGAGTTTAATTTGTTTGAATTTAGTTTAATTCGCTTTGATAACATAGTCATTTTATTTCTATCTTTCTTGTAAGTAACGACAACGTTTTGTGTGCATGCAGAATTTGCCTGTTAGTGATTAACACTGACGCTAACACTGACACTGACACCATAGTATAAAAAAGACACTGTTGTTTGTTAGTAATAATAATAATAGCGCTGGACATTAACACACAGCGCCATCTAGTGCCACACTAAGCAAGGCTTGTGTCGTGGAAACCAAATAATTGATAAACCACATACATACTTTTTTTTTGTTTCTAAACACAAACATAATAAAATGAATGTCCATGCTCATCATGTACACCTTGTATATTTATGTCACCGTAAAATTGTCAAACACGTAAGATTGTTATCTCTCTGGCGATATTGTGAACTCTCGAAATATTGTCAACTGAACATACGGAAGTATCTCTGCCCCCATAATCGGGACTTGGGGCACGCCCCCGTTAGGTTAGTTAGGTTCCTTTAAACCTTTTTTTTTTTTTTTTTAAGGATGGGAAATCATCAAATGACCCCCCCCCCCACTCTGGGCGGAGCGGGAGGGAGTGTCAGACTCTTACTGACTAAAAACCATCCATGTTCCTTCCTCGCCTTTTACGTTCCGGGGCCGCGGTATCTCTTTCGAACAGGCCCGCAACCCCGAAGATTCCTTTAAACCCTGCACTCGTAAATGGGGGCCCCGCGAAGCGGAGCTCCTTCGACTACGATTTTTAGGGGAACATAAAGTGTTTTAAGGTTACGTTATATAAATCAGTATTTCTCAGGAATGGTACATAACTTTTTCATGAGAGTGGCACCATTGGGCAAGGGGGACCCCTCCTTCCCTCCACACCGCGAGAGTTGACTACCATCGCATGCATTTCACGAAAAATAATGCGAGATTTTGAGAGTTTACAATCTCTCTAGTTATTTCACAATCTAACGTGTTTGACAATTTTACGGTTACATATACATAGTATAGGATAAATACAATAAAGGATATAAAAAACTTTAGCCGTAGTGACAAAAACAACTACTTTAAACGTTTATAACTTGTGTCCAAATTGCTGAGCAATACGCACATCCTCCCGTACCAAATGACAACCCGATAATGGGTACCGCCAAATGTATCAAGACCATGCTGGATGATAAGATCCTTGAAATGACACAGTCCATTTCAGGGATCTCGGACAACACAGCATCTCAGGGAAATTGGACGGTACCCAATGTCAGGTGGGTAAACGGAGATCCCGTTTGTGGCATGACAACCTGGGTGGTGAAACACTTCGATGAGGAGAATGACGTTGTAGCCACCACGACGACCGAAGCTGCCAAAGACCTCAGAGAGAAGCTCGCGCACCGCTTAGGAGACCGAGTAAAGACAATGGTGTCGACTATGGCCTCAATCTTTGCCAACGGGTTCAAGAAAGAAGAGAAATAGTACCCGAACCCTGGATGGATCGACTGAAGTTCGACAAAATAACTTTTGGCATCAATCGATAGGGTCTATCATATGGAAGAAAAGTCTCTCACAAATACCTATGATAAATTAAATGAAAGGAAAACCATTAATAAAAGTGCTTTATCTTGTTGAATTTATCCCATTGAATTTATAACTGTTCTTTAGATTTGTAAGCTGGAAGGAGAGTAGAAACAAAATAAATACAAAACTAGTATTGATGCGGTCTTTACAGACATTTAAATAGATTCGAATCAAACTTGTTTGTTTCTTACTTCAGCTACCATAAACCTATTGTATCAGTTTTAGAGACTGGCGATGATGATTCTGGTAGTGATGATGGTGAAAGAGTCGTTGAAATTATACATGGAAGTTGATTTTTCTGAGAGTTAAACTTTTTTATGTAAAATAAATTGTTCATATGTGTTATTTTTTTATGTTATATAAACTGTCATGTTTGTGTACGATAGTTCAATAAATGAATATTGTGCCACATATATGCAATTCGTACGAAATTATTCCTTAAACATTCCAAAACATCAAAAAAGCACAACGTTATTGTCAAGTTTTTACTTATGCTGACATTCCCGGAGTGCAAACCGTTTGTGGAGGATAAGGTTTTTTTTATAAGATAAGATATATTTTATTTGCTCAAAACATGTGTCACATACAGTAATAAAAAGTGCATGTAGGATAAAGTAAATACAGAAAATCGTTCAGACATGTTTTGCCACATACATGACGTGCAAATGTTTAAAATTGGAAAATTGAGGTTTTTAAATATATCATTTTAGTCACTGGAATTGAAATTAATGGAAAATACTAAATGTCCAAGCTAACATTACAAAAACATACAAGTGATTTTCCTCGTGTCTGTAAAAAAATAAAAAAAATAAAACAAATTGCAACTAATAATAAAATCTCAAAATGATACATGTCAAAAAGTAAAAGATTAAAAATCAAAATTAAAAAAAGCAAATAACAATAAATGTCAACAAATTATACAAATCATGTCAAAAAAATAAAGTAGTAAACATAAAAGTAATAATTAAATATATATAATGAGCCCATAATAATAAATGTCAAAATTATCAATCATTTCAAGAGAACAAAAACTAAAATTATTATAAACAAAAAGCAAATAAAATGTCATATTACAGTCAAGTCATAAGTTACGTAAATTAATAAATAAAATAATGTCAAAAGTCAAAGTACATCATTCAAATAATCGGCAACATTATAGTAGCATTTATTTAATAAAAATTTCTTCATGCTTTTACAAAAACTATTAATATTCAAATCTTTGGTACCTTGTTGTATAATTTTGGGGTCATGCAAAATACACTTTTACCCATGAGAGCCGTTTTCGATCTATGTAATCGAAATACCCGACTGTCACGTTGACTTCTTTCGGAACCATCTGAATACTTCGGAAACAGTTGGGGATTCTTTTTTACAAATAATACCGTTTCTAATATATATAAGGAGGGAAGTGAGAGAATTTGATGTTTTATAAAATAAGGTTTGCAACTATCTGTAATTTTAAGACCAAACATAGCTCTTATGCATCGTTTTTGCATTCTGAATATGACCTCTTTATGAGTAGAGTTTGCCCAGAAAATAATCCCATATCTAAGGATCGATGCAACAAGTCCGTGATAGGCAGTAAGTAATGTACCTGTATTTACGATTGGGGCGAGTTTATGCAATGCATAGGAAGAACTACTGATTTTCTTACTGATTTCTTCAATGTGATCTTTCCAATCAAGTTTTTTGTCGATGGTGAGTCCAAGAAATCTGGCTTTATCGACTCTGCAAATGGTGTGATTTCTATAACTTAAGTTAATGTCATTTCTTATTGGTATTCTTTGACTGAAATGCAAGATTTGTGTTTTATTTAAATTAATTTTTAGATTATTATTGTCCAACCAGACAATTATACAAGCTAAAGCATTATTAATGTCAAGTTCATAGGTTTCAGTTTTCTTACATGCTATTGTGACTGTGCTATCGTCTGCAAAAAGAGTCATAGGATGCTTAATAGATTTTGGAAAGTCATTTATGTATATGATAAATAATAATGGCCCCAGGACGCTTCCTTGAGGTACACCGAATTTCACTAAACGTTCCTGAGACAAATACGTAGTCGCTTTTTTGGTACGATCTATTCTTGAGATTGCTGTGATTTGCCGTCTATTAGAGATATAGGATTTAATTAGCCTAAGAACATTGCCTCTTACTCCATATGAGTCAAGTTTATTGATTAAAATAGTATGGTCAACGTAATCGAATGCTTGTGTCATATCGCATAGCACAGCACAGGTAGGAGTCCTTTCATCCATCCGCAACATTACAGTATGCAGAAAAATCATAAATCGCCATTTTGATTGTCTTATTTTGTCTGAAACCTTTTTGCTCACTACAAAGAATATTATTTTTTTCCATATAAGTATATAATTGTTTGTAAATGTATTTTTCAAAAATCTTCGACATAATTGGTATCAGCGCTATTGGTCTATAATTTTCGATTAGGTCTCTGTTTCCTTTCTTAAATAGAGGTTTAGCTATTGATGTCTTCATACCATCAGGAAAAGTACCCGTACTGATACATAAATTCACGATGTGACTTAAGTGGCTGCATATTATATCACCAACAGATTTAATTATTTTGGTCGAGACACCATCATAACCCAACGCTTTTAGTATTTTTAAGTTGTTTTATAATGTTTAAGATATCACACGGTAAACTTGGGGCCATGAACATAGATTTTTGTCGGTTCAAAATACCTGATGTAACATTTTTTCCGGACAAGAGTCCGGAAAAAATGTTACATCAGGTATTTTAGTATAGGGATAACTCGGTCAATGAAATAATTATTGAATTGGTTCGCTATTGATTCTGGATTTGTAACTATTTTATTACCAACATTTATTTGATGTACATTATCCCGAGGTACATTAAATTTTGTATTATTTATTAATTGCCATGTGGTTTTTTGTTTTATTTTCAGCTGTTTGGATTTTATAATTATTTTGAGCCCTTTGGGTAAGTCGTATAATTTTTTTAAATATTTTATTGTATTTAATAAATTGAAGTTTATTGGTTTCAGACGGTTTACGTCTATACTTCCATAAGAGGTGCCTCTTTTTCTTACTACAAATTTTTATACCACGTGAGATCCATTTAGTCTTTCTGTCTATGTTAATAGTAACAAGTTTACATGGAAAGCAAAGTTTATAAAATAAAGTAAACTCCTCCTAAACGAATTATATGCGACACTAGGGTCATTTGTATTATAAACATCAGAAAATGACAGATTTTCTAGACACGATCTGAACTTTAATATATTTTCTTGTGAATAGTCTCTCTGCGTTTTTTTCCAGTATTTACTATTGCATGATTTTTTTACAGGACATTTTAACAGTTGCGCTGTATGGTCGGATAATGCAAATTCTATCACTTCAGTCCCACAATTATGTGACAAATGAAAATTATGTGCGAAATTGTCGATGCAAGTCTGGCTTTTTAGTCTAGTAGGCTCATTAATGGCTAATTTCAGGTTGTAATTTAATAACAAACAAGTGAAATCTAGGCATACACTATTTTTCTTCATGATGTCAATATTGAAATCACCAGCTAATATAACATTGCTAAATTTTTTTTTGTTCCCGTGGGTTATAATGAAACTGAAGCGACTTGCGTGGTTACTTGCAGAAATTACGTTTTACAGTGGTTTGTCTTAGATGGTGGACGAGAAGGTAAAAAGGTTGATGCACCGTGAAAGATCGCTGCACCCCCGCAGGGGGTTGCGGCAGGCGGGTTTTGGGCAACGCCCTATGTCCCGCGGGATCACTTGCGCCCGTAAGCTTACGGGCGCCGTCGATGGGTCGGCCATATAGACCTTGGCTTCGGCGAGCGCGCAATGCCGCTCGCCTGTGAGTTAGTGTCATATTGTGTAGGTAGACGGCGCCACGGTGTTAACCGTATCTTCGCGCCGCCTCGGCGGTCTGTCACCGCCAGGTGGAACTCCCGGTTCCCCGGGCGAAGCCCAGCGGATGATGACCAGCCAAAGGCGGCTAGGGCTGCCCCCTACCAGGAGAGGGGCCCCCGCCCACAGCGTTATCGAAGCTACCTGATGCGCTCCGGGCTAAGGGGCCATGTATGTATGTGTGAGCGGTATTGTGTTATAGTAACACCGCCCATGTTTACGAGTACACAGTGCGGCCGCGCCGCTATGTATCGCGTGAGTACATTCGAGTGTGGAGTCGTGCGGGTATGAGGTGGGGGGTGGACGTCGTGTCTATATTAACTTAGAAAACGACGTTTCACCAAGTGAGCGTAATGAGTGTGGAGTCTATTTGGTGAGTAAGTCGTTGTAATATAATACAGAAATAAAACGACTTACTCAGGGGTCAGTCCGGTGGGTGGCGTAATCGTCGTGGCGGCACCCCGCGTCCGGTGGCCGTGTGTGCCATGGCGCTATCATCTTGATGTGCGGCCAGGCAGAGGCGACGGCTCGCTCGAACATGGTGGACGCGAGGCGGCCTCGGCGGCCTCGGCGGTCCTCCAGGCTCTCGATGCCAAGGTCCCGCTTGACGACCTCGTTCCTCACGTAGCGAGAGGCTGCTACTATTTTCCTTAGTGTCATATTCTGTTGTTTCTCCAGCTCTCTTCTGCTCCTCTCGCTCGTGAGGGCGAGCCAGGCTGGGGCGGCATACGTGATCTGCGATCTGATGTACGTTTTGTACACGCTCAGCTTGGCTCGCAGCGGGAGTCGGGACGATAGCACTGGGTGCAGCAGGAAACGGGCGTTCCTGCCCTTTGCGACGACTGTGCGGACGTGTGGCGCCATGGTTAGCCGACTTTCGATGGTGACTCCCAGGTACTTGGCCTGCTGGAGTCACTTGACGTCGGTGCCTTGAAGTTTCAAGGGTGGTGGCTGCTTGTAGCCGCCTACTGTCAGCGCCTGTGTTTCCCCACGTCACCGACAACCTCCATTTGTTCAGCCATTCTGGCAGCAGGTCGAGCACGCGCTGCAGCTTGACTGCCGCGTGCTGCACGTTGAGTGAAGTTGCGATGTACGCGGCGTCGTCCGCGTACAGCGCGAGCGTGGTGTCCGGTGTTGTTGGGATGTCGTCGGTGAAGCAGGAATAACACCACGGAGAGACGCAGCTGCCCTGCGGCACTCCGGCGGCGATGGGATGGACGCTTGACAGCGTCTTGTCAACCACCACCCTGTATGTCCTGTCCGATAGAAAAGATGAGACCACCTGTACCAAGCGACGAGGCGTGGCTGTCTTTGACAGTTTGTACAGCAGACCGGCATCCCAGACTCTGTCAAAAGCCTTTTGCATGTCGAGGAATGCTGCAACTGCCCTCTCCTTCTTGTTCACCGTGCCGTGAACAGGTGCAGCACCCTCGACAGCTGGAGCGTCGTCGAGTGTTCCGAGCGAAACCCGAACTGTTCGGGGCGCGCGGTTCGAAGTATTTCTTGAGGTGTCGCAGCAGGAGTTGCTCAAACACCTTGGAGGTGCAGGAGAGAAGCATGAAGGGGTGATGTTATACAAGCGAAGCCTTTTATAGGCGTCTTGAATGTAGTTAAGAACGTATGGAGTGAGCAGAAGACCGGAGTGGCGCCAGCCAAACGCGGCGGCGAGTGGAGGCGAGAGCTCGCAGCGATGCTTCCCCATCGGTGACAGATGCCGCTGATGGCTCGCAATAGCGGACCGCGTTACGCTCCCTGGCACCAGGTGGCGCCAGTGTGGGCATGAACACCGTTGTTTTTTTTTTGTTTTCTCTTGATATCATCAATTTACTAACGAAACAAATAGAAGAAACCCAAAAATTGACACTGGGGCTCTCCTAGCGTGGCTTGACGGAATTAACGTTGAATTCATCGTTCATGACAACCATTTGGGTTTTATTTATTACGTAGGAGATTCGCATGCTATGTAGATCTGTGTGCTAGTTTATAAATCTCTAAATAGAATTCGACCCAAGTCGGCTGAAGCAAAGATTATCTCTTATGCGTGTATTATGTGGGTTCATAGTCAGCTCATCACAAGTGCGTGTGTAGCGCCTTCCATCTTGCGCCGCTTAAATGATAAATGATAAATGATATTTATTCAGCAAGTAGGTTTTCTCAAACACTTTTACACGTCATTTTTTTTTAAACTAGATGGGGCCGGTGTTTCGTACCTGACTACTCTGAGAAGAAACAGCCGAAACAAACTCAGAGGTCATAGTCTCTTTTGAAGTCCAGACAATCTTGCTTAATTCACATGAGGACTATGCAGATTAGTGTCTGAGATGGTCTTTTGAAGAAAGAACCACACAGATTTGAGTGGACCTGTCCACATGACCTGGCTTGCCTGCTTACCTGTGCAATGGTGGCTACCGTATGACTGTATCAGTGAGCGGAGTTCCAATTTTCAACCGACTTCCAAAAAGCGGAAGTTCCTCCATTCGACTTAATTATTTTTTTAGATCAAACTTGTTAGAAGTTTTTAAAATCGATTCGCTCAAAAAAAAAGAAGTAGGTAGATGGTCAGCTAAGCTAAGTCAGGCTGTTCCCAGAATAACGTACATTACTATTTCGCAGAGTCTGCGCCAGAGCTGCACTACACGTTCATCGAGCAGGCTCTGCGGCCGGGGGGGGCCGTGTCCCTGCGCTGCGCCGCGTCCGCCTCGCCGCCACCGCGCCTCACTTGGCTGCTGGACGCGCAGCCGCTCGACCGCGCGCAGCTCCGCTACGCCGTCATCGAGGAAACAGCGCTCAACGGGGACGTGGTGTCCACGCTCAACATCAGCGCAGTGGGAGCGGTGGACGGCGGCCGCTACACGTGCCGCGCCACCAACTCGCTGGGGCATGCCGAGCACTCCGCACGGCTCAACATATACGGTACGCGTCCATACCAGCCCACGATTTCTGTCATACTACAATGAAATTACCAAATATAAATACATAATTATAACACACCCCACATAACTTGTGGTGAAGGCGTGGGAATGTTGATACAGCGCCTATAAACGTGAGTGTTGGTTCTGTTGCCAGGGCCGCCGTCGATCCGCGCGCTGGGTCCCGTGCGCGTGGTGGCCGGCGCCAACGCCACCATCTACTGCCCCTACGCTGGATATCCGATCAGGTCCATAGAGGTGCATTTTGTTAGGATGATTCCTCTAATACACTAGCGGTAGGCTCTGGACACATTATACTATTTAATCTAGTCCCTAATTAAATTCACGATACGAAGAAGTACTCGTAACTTCACTTGTCACAAAAAATACAATGTCATAATTAGTATTAGTAAATAAATAATTTAGGTACGTTTTAATTGGCCAGAACTTAAACAGACGGTTATAGCGAAGCTAAAATACAAAAAGGTTGAAAATTGACTTTTGTATACTTGTCATACAATTTATATCAATTGGTGAGAGTGACATCGTTGAAGGGCCTCTAGGCACAAAATAAATGCTTTACTGTTTTCTATGATCTGTGGACTGTAGTGATGTTTTGTTGATGTGTGGCAGCTCCATCTCGTGGTGGCGGCGCGGCGCGTCGGTGGCGGTGGGGGGCGCGGGGCGGGTGAGCGCGCGGGGGGCGGCGCTGCGCCTGGAGCCTGCGCTGGCGACCGACGCCGGTCACTATGCCTGCGCCGTGGCTGCGCCTGCCGGGCCCGCCGCACGCCGCGACGTCGACATACAAGTTCGCAGTCAGTACACGCCACCTTATTCTCGTGTGTCTTAAAAATTTCAGCTATCTATATTTTTACGTTTTGTTTGCAGATCCACCAAAAATTTCACCGTTTATTTTTTCGTCGGATCTGACGGAGGGCAGCTCGGTGCAGGTGCTGTGTGGCGTGTCGTCCGGCGACAAGCCCATGTACTTCTCGTGGTTGAAAGACGGCGCACCGTTACCACCCAACTTGCAGGTCTGAACTATTGCAGTCCGCTGCTGACAATGTACATAAATCTGAAAAGTGGAGGCGACCATTAGAATCTACGCAGAAAGGTAGACGAGGTGATAAAACATGTGATTGTGTAGATAGAAGAGAAGAGCCTGAACGAGTTTTCGCTGCTGATGTTCTCGGACCTGACGGCGCGGCACAGCGGCGCCTACACGTGCCGCGTGTCCAACCACGCCGCCGCCGTCAACTACACCGCCACGCTCAGCGTCAAGGGTGAGTGCGTGCATTGTGCACGTGCACTGTGCAGCCCGTGCAGTCCGTTCTCACGATAACCTTGTCCCGATAGTGGCGCCGGCGTGGGTCACGGAGCCGCAGGACGCGGCCGTGCTGCTCGGCGCGCCTCTACAGCTAGAGTGTGCCTCAAAAGGCTACCCGGCGCCCTCCACTACGTGGTACAGACGTATCGGTCAGTATCAGTCCGAGTCCGAGCTCATGTCGCGCTAGGCACAGTGGTGTAACAGCTCACGTGTCACAGGCTCGCTCGGCTCGCTAGGCGGTGAGGGCGCGGAGCAGTGGGAGCAGGTGGGCGCAGGCGGGTGGGGCGGGGCTGGGGGCGCGTGGGGTGCGGACGGGCGTGCGTGGGGTGCAGCGGGCAGCGTGCGCGCGCATAACGGCTCGCTGGCGGCGGACACGGCGGCGCGTGCCCACGCGGGTCTATACCGCTGCGTCGCTGACAACCAAGTGGGACCGCCGCTCATCAAGCACATAAACGTCACCGTGCACGGTAACCCGCTTTTGTCAATCAATTCACACTTACTGTAGGTGGCTTATCCCTCAGTTACGTTACTTCCTATTAATACAAGACTATAGGTACCTACGAACATGTTTTATTTATAAGCGTAGGCTTGACAGACTACTTTGATATTGCAACCGATCTTCGTGGCGCGGCATTTGCGACTCGAGGAAGCACATCAAAAGAAGGAGTAAGCTCACCTGTAACAGGGTGGATCGAAAACGTTAGTGAGTTAAAGGGTGGTTGGAACGAATCAATTGCTGAAAAGAATGGGTGTCGTGTGATAAGCCAAGTCTAGAGGCCACTCGAGATTACAATATAGTTACTGTAATACGACCATACGCCGAGAAGAAAGTACCTACTTCCTTTGTTGAAAGGTTTTGTGATCTTGAAAAATTACTTTATACTGAGAGACTAAATAAACTAAAAATCGGGGTATACAATCTGGTGTTATCTGTCATCTCCAGCCAAAATTTAATTACACGACTAAGTAAGGACTTCGATGCATCGCACGCGATGTAGGGGAAAGTTACCGTTTGAGAGCATTTTGCTGTGGTTCATGATTTCCATTTACTAAAAGTTTTGTTGGATTCCCAAGGATTCCCAAGTGTCAAGCGAATTTTCGAAAATCTGTGAATGCAGATTTGTTTATTTCTAAAAGTAAAGGAATATTTACCATCTCCAGTTTTTAGAGTACTTTCCCTCCAGGTGGCGTTGAAATATTCCACCTTGTAATATATACTAGTACTTTGCACTTTCATGAAATTGTTTAAGAATAAGCTGTAGTATGGAAAATGTGTAGAGCCAGCACACTTCGAGGGCTCGGGTGGCAACGTGTCGTGCGTGCGCGGGCAGGGCGCGGCGCTGGCGTGCCTCGCGCTCGGCGACGCGCCGCTGCACGTACACTGGACGCACCGCGGCGCGCGCCTTGACCTCGCCTCCTACAGGTGATGCGTGCCGCGAGTCCGCGACACACTAACGGGCTCTGCTGTAGGTACAGGCGTCGTGC
Organism: Xestia c-nigrum; assembly: GCA_916618015.1. Lineage (NCBI taxonomy): Eukaryota > Metazoa > Arthropoda > Insecta > Lepidoptera > Noctuidae > Xestia > Xestia c-nigrum. The sequence continues at coordinate 260,062 of OU745245.1, read as the reverse complement.
TAACGCCAGTGCTATGTGTCAGGTGGGCTGTCTCAGAGGCGCGCGCGGCTGGCGGACTGCGCTCCACGCTCACGCTGCGCGCCGCTGAGCGCGCCGACGCCGGCGAGTACCGCTGCCACGCGCACAACGCGTATGGCCGCAGCGACCAGCTCATGTACCTGCACGTAGAAGGTCGGTACTATGCACGCGCAGCCAACCGCCGCGCGTCCTGACTGGAACGCTCTGTATATTATTATGACTTTGTGGTATGACGACAGAGCCACCGGAGGCACCACGCCGCCTGCGTTTGGGCGGTGTTGGTGCGCGCTGGGTGCGCCTGCTGTGGGCCGCGCCCGCGCCCGTAACTGCGCTCTCCACGCTCCACACCTACACCGCGCTGTACACGGCGCTGCACGCGCTACCGGCTGCCGAGGCGCGCAGTAACTCCGTCAACCTCACGCTGCTCACTCACGACGACAGGTGAACACCCTCCTTCACCCACTGATGATACAGCTTACTCGTCAGCTATACATCACGTCCCCGTACGGCATCGTTCATTCAGTAGGAGTTTGTTTGCATAGAGTGGACGCAGATGGGCTACTGACGATGTCCGCGCGGCTGGAGGGGCTCAGGCCGGCCGCCGCCTACTCGCTGCGTCTCACTGCCGCCAATCACGTGGGATTGTCGCCGCACTCCGAGCCTCTGATGTTCACCACACTAGAAGAAGGTACCTTATCTCATTGTCTAGGAAAGAAAGAGAAAGGAATTACAAAATATTTGTATTTAGAACATTGTGACAAATCATGTATTCCGCCAGCTCCAACCGCATCCCCGCAGAACGTCAGAGTGAGAGCGTCCAGCCCCGGTGAACTGCACGTCTCGTGGTCGGTGAGTACTCCAGTAAGCAGCTATAACGTTTAGCCACAGCTGTCACACAGCATTAACCGGGCGGCACACTATCGCAGGCGCCGCCACAGGACAGCTGGAACGGTGAGCTGCTGGGGTACGTGGCCACGTGGCGCGAGCTGGGCCGCTTTGATGAAGACGCGGCTGCCGCGAGCGGCCAAGGGAGCGTGCACACCGGCCGCGCGGGCGTGGCGGGCTGGAGCAGCGCTGAGCTCACGCTGGCGAGCCTGCGCCCGTTCGCACGCTACGCGCTGAGCGTGCGCGCCTACAACCGCGCCGGCGCCGGCCCGCACTCGCCCACCGTGTATGCCACCACCGCCGACGGAGGTATCTATATCCGCCATATTCTGAGCCGTGTGTGGAGTACGCCAGCGTACAGCGTGGAGTACACGTGTGATCTGTGCCGCAGTGCCGGAGGAGGCGCCGGGCGGCGTGTCGTGCGCGGCGCTGTCGGCGCGCTCGCTGCGCGTGCGCTGGACGCCGCTATCCGCAGCGCACGCGCACGCACTCCGCGGGTACGACCTGCACTACGCGCCTTTACACTTTTCCTCATGTAAGTTAATCTAAAAACCACGATTAAATGGAATTTTACTACTTTTACTAATTTACCACAATACTATCGTATTGTGGTTTTGAAATTTTAACAGATTCGTATGCCATTTAGTGTTTGTGATGTGCAGCTTGGAGTGGGGCGGGGTCCCCGGGCGAGGCGCAGACAGCGCGTGCGGGGCTGGGGGGGGAGGCTGCGCTCACGGGGCTGCGCGCCGCCACCAACTACTCCGTGTGGGTGCGCGCGCGCGCCGACGCCGGCCTGGGCCCGCCTGCGCCGCCCGTCTACTGCGTCACCAACGAGGATGGTTAGTTCGCACTGTGCACTCTTCTCGCTGTTCAATAATGTCCATGAATTTTAAAACACCACTTACTTTGAAAAAAAATTGTTCACCATTTGAACTTTATCATTTTCTAAGATAAATCGGAATATCGAATCGATTCAAAGAGTAAAAATGAAAAAGAATACAAAGGTGTTATACCTATCTATTTTGACAAAAAGTACTTACTACAAAAAAGTACAGCACAGGTGTACTTTTTTAAACTTTAGACTTAATTTTTGATAACATTTAAGTGACTACTCACCTGACTGTGTCCTCCCGCAGTGCCCGAGGCGGTGGCGCAGGTGCGCGCGCAGGCAGCGGGCGCGGCCGCCGTGCGCGTGTCGTGGCTGGCGCCCGCCGCGCCCGCCGGCCACCTCACACACTACACGCTCTACACGCGCGAACTCGGCAAGTACGTCTTCTATCATTTTACTAAACCGCCACCACCACCAGCCCTCATTCGGGTTAACCGACGACGGAGAGTTTAACCGCTTTATTCTGCCGAAGAATGGGCGGCGAGTGGGCGCAACGTGTGGAAGCGGAGGTGGACGAGGGCGGTGCGCTGGGCGGGCAGACCGAGGTGTGGCGCGAGGTGCGCGGACTGCGCGAGCGCACCGTGTACGAGTTCTGGGTGCGCGCCGCCACGGGCGCGGGCGCGGGTGCACCCAGCCGCCCCGTCACCGCGGCGCCGGCTCCCGCACGTACGTCATCCGATCGCACGCCACGTGTGTAGCGCTACGCGGAGCTACCTGACTGCGCGTAGTGGCTTTGGCATGATATCACATTCTGACATTTGCTATGTTAAAGTTCTGAATGACAGTTAAATATTAAATGAATGATGTTACCGATTCCATTAAACCGGCAGTATCGGCCAGGATATCGTCGTTCAGCCGCGCGGTGTTCGCGGCGCGAGGCTCACGCGTGCGCCTGCGCTGCGCCGCGCTGGGTGCGCCCCCGCTGCGCTGGCGGTGGGCACCGCTACCGCACGCGCACACGCTTACTGACGACGGCGATCTCATCATACATAGTGAGGATATACAGTGTGTTTAGGTACCGGTTACCGATACTGAAAGGGAATATTATACATATATTCATTTCTTTCGATCAAGACACGTTTATAAATACTCTTAACCCCACACCCAGCGAATGGCAGCCATTTTGTTTATTAATCCGCTTATCTAGAGTACAGTCAATTTTATTGCAAGGATAAACAAAGAGGCTCTCTTTTATTCTTGAACTTGACACTTACTAACTAAAACTATTTGATTTTAGGAAGCTTAAGTCTTCCCCTCTGTCCTCGTAAACTACCACCTCATGGTCTTGTGAGGCTTTGATGCATCCATACCGATGGACCACTCTCCCCCTGTCATAAACAATCGCCATTGCGTCCACGCTGGTTATTCGAGGGCATCCGCTCGCAGATCGTCCAGCCTCTCCGATTTCGGTAAGCAGGGAGCACGCTTGTGCAAACCGAGTTTCCTCACGCCACTCGAATAGTGCGATCGTCTTGTTTTGTGATTGCACTAGACGGTATCGGTGTTCGGCAACTTCCGCTTCGGGTAACGCATTGAACTTTGTGCGTTTCAGGCTCGCTTTTGAGGTGCTTCCGTGGATCAACGCTGCTAGGTCCGGCGATATGGCGACGCTGTTTCCGCTTTCCACGCGGCAGAAGCGTATACCAAGTCTCTCAGCGTTTTTGTTCATAAAGAGAGCCACACCATGGGTTCTGATGCCAGGTTGCCCACTCTCCCCGCATGTAAGTAACTGGCGTAAAGCCAAGGTGCGCGGGCTCGACTGAGAAATACTGGGGCTGGGCGTGTTCGTGACGACTGCGCTCACGGTGTGATGTGTTTGTATGGGAGATTGTGTGGGTGTTTGTGTTGGTGTAGGGTTGTGTGTGGATGTGGGTGTAGGGTCGTGTGTGGATGTGGGTGTAGGGTTGTGTGTATGTGGGGTGAACTGTGTTGATCAATTGGCATTTGCTACGACTTACACGATCCTGCTCGCAAATTCCAAGAATGCTGTTCTGATGGCCTTGTTCTCCATGATGGAATGGAGTGTGGACTGAATAACAGAAATATGGATTTCATTTTCTAGATCCATTCCTTCTCGACCAAATCTTGGGCACTCAGTTAGCACGTGCCACACTGTCTCTTCGCAATTGGGATCACAGACGCATGAGAAACTGTCTTTGAGATGGAAGCGATGGAGATAGGCTCCAAATCCTCCGTGACCGGTCAAGATTTCGACATGGGTAGGTGACAGCGCCATGTCTTTAAGGATTTTCCTTGCCGCCTGAACGGTGGGGAAAAACACTTTAGTGACCGAACCTGTGCTGAAGGATTCGTACCGCTGCTGCCATTTTTTCAGTTTCCTCACGAATCTGCCTCTTGATGAAGGAAATTGGTACCTTGTCGTAGTTGGGGGCCGTTTTCTTTGTAAGAGCCGCTTTCTTTGCTAGCTCGTCCGCTCTCTCGTTCCCGGGGGTACCCACGTGTGCTCTTAGCCAAAATAGCCTCACGTCTCTGCCCTCCTCTCGGATTTCACGTACTAGCCTTTTTATACCAAGAGCTAAATGGCGAGTGACAGACGGGCTTCTCAACAAATCAAGCGAAGATCTTGAGTCGCTTAGTATGTTAGCGGAGGTCATCCTAGACGTTCTCACCGTTTTGTCTGCTCGATATAAAGCGTACATTTCCTATTGGAAGACAGTGTTGTGCGGCTCCAGGCGTAAGGTTGGATTGCATTATATATTATACTTGGATTCCCTGCCGGTCACTCAGGGTTTCAGGATCCATGTTCTCGAGACACTCGTACTCAGTTATTATGAGCCGCGATGGATGGAAATCCCCCATCATAGGGGCCAGCTTTGCGCTCGACCTCTCTTCCCGGCGGTAGGTACTCCTGGGAATGACCCTTTTTGATCTTGAATAGGGTAGACGCTTCAGTAACCCGGAGGTCCAGGGGCAGTTGGCTCAACAGGATGAGAGCCTATGTCAGAGACACCGTGCGGTACGTTTTGCAGATCTTCTGCGCGAAGCCTCTTTGCAGCGAGTCTAACTGATTTCTTATCATCAGTTTCTCTGCCGCTGGGGCCCACGCGCTCGCTGCATACAGCACGATTGGTTCTATCACCGACACGTATATGGTCCTGATTGTCTCGCTGTTCAGGCCCCATGTCACCCTTGCCGCGCACGCTAGTTGTTTGTTGTCTATGTCTGCGGCTTTTATTTATAAAACATTGCAGATTGAAATTAAATCATAAAGAAATGGACAATATAAATAAATAAATAATATATCGCTGGACATTAACACAGCACCACCTAGCGCCACACTAAGCAAAGCTTGTGTCGTGGTCACTAGATAGTTGATATACTACATATATACGTTTTTGTTTGTAAATACATACTTATTATACATATAAACATCCATGACTCGGAAACAAATGTCCATGCTCATCACACAAACATTTGCTCCTACCGGGATTTGAACCCAGGACCCTAAGAACGTAAGGCAGCGTCACTACCACTACGCCATTCGAGTCGTCACCATATGGTGTGGTCTTAAAGCCTGGCCACAGCTAAGAGCAGCGCGATGAGTGGCGCTGCTCTTAACAGCAGCTTGCGGTGGTATGGTAAACCACAGCTCAACTAGTTGCTCTAAGCTGTGGCCGCCTCGATACTAGGTAGTACACTTGTTTCACTCGTGCACCGCGCAGCCCGTCGCCCGCGGTACCTACCCGCCCCGCAGGTTGCGCTGCAAAGCGCGTCGCCGGTAGCTGTGGCTGAACTTTACTTCGCGGAACTCGAGTAAATGAAACCACCGTATACCAGACAGTAAATATTGTTTAATATCGGATCTTGACGTGATCACAATACAAACTCGGTACAAACACAAAAAATTAAAATTCATACAGAGACCCTATATTGATTGACGAAAATCTTAACAGCGCGATCTAGAAACTTGATCAACGCCATCTAGGCCAAGTGGATGGAACTAGCGTCCATTAAACCTTTTTCGTTGCACAATTTAACTGACAACAACGCCATCTAGTTTAGTTTGATGGAACTATTGAATGCGAACATACCGCCCACCAAGGACATAATGATATGTCCTTCATAACAAAAAAACCGCCCACCATGAGGTCAAGGGCTCAAAACTAGAAAAATTACATGTGCAACGACAAGTGATAACATGACAAAAAAATACAATAATTTCTGGAAAATACCTATTCCTAGACAACCTAACAAAAAAAAAACTAACAATACCTTGTGGATAGTATGAACTAATCTAACTTACAATAAATTGTGGACTGTATAAACTAATCTAACTTATGATTAACAAAATGGCTTAAAAAACTTAAACTATATTATACACATTTTATATTACTGTGCAATTGGCAAAATGCACAATTTTGATGTAGGTCGTTTGATAGATGACCCATTGCACTTGAGGGTCACCACTCGTGTAACCTTGTCCAAACCAGGGTGCTTATCTACTACCTTGCCCAAAAGCCAGCGGGCAGGAGGTAAATTATCAACTAAAACTACATCTCCGATGCTTGGTTCTGGAATGTTTTTATTCCACTTGTGACGCTGTAACAGATGAACCAAGTACTCATTTGACCAACGCCTCCAAAAGTCTTGCAGCATGCGTTGTGTAACCTGCCAACGTCTAAGGTTGCTGATGTTAGAACTCTCATAATTACGCTCAGGCACTGCTATCAGAGGCTCACCTATCAGGAAATGACCTGGTGTTAAAGGAGTGGGATCTATAGAATTGTCAGGCATCATTGATAACGGCCTGGAATTAAGGCACGCTTCTACCTGGGACAAGAGTGTTGATATTTCCTCAAACGTAAGTGTAGAATTACCTATTACGCGTTTGAGGTGGAATTTGGTCGATTTCACCTCAGCCTCCCACAAGCCACCGAAATTAGGGGCATGAGGCGGAATGAAGTGCCAAGAAGTGCTGTTGTTGCCTAACCACTCTTTTATTTCTACAGCCACGGAAGATTTTTCCGCAGCGACTAAATGGCGAAGCTCCTTGGAAGCGCCAACAAAATTTGTTCCATTGTCGCTCCAAATGTTACTGACTAAACCTCGCCGAGCCACAAATCTTTTGAAGCCAGCGATGAAACCTTGCGACGTCAGATCACTGATAGCTTCCAAGTGAATAGCTTTGGTCACCATACATACAAAGACACAAATGTACCCTTTGTATGATTTTTGGCCTCGACCCTTTGACGTTCGAATGCTGATAGGACCAGCAAAATCCACGCCACTATTTAAGAATGGTCTTGCCGGAGTGACTCGACTGGAAGGTAACTGACCCATAAGTGGGGTCTGAAGAGCAGCCGAATACCGTCTGCAATTAACACATTTGTGTACGTGCGCCTTTACCTTAAGTTTGGCGGAAAGGATCAAGTACCTCGTACGCAAGTGGCTCAACATTAATGTTGGTCCCCCATGTAAAGTCCTCTTATGGGCTTCATCAATCACCAGATTGGTGAAGTGACTGTTAGCTGGAAGGATGATGGGATGTTTGACAGCCTCGTCTAGGTCAGCATTATTAATCCGTCCACTGACACGGAGAATGCCTTCATCATCGATGACTGGACAGAGACTTTTAAGCTTGCTTTTTGCTTTCACGCTTCCTGTTTTTCTTATATCCTTCATTTCTTCGGAAAACTCTTGATTCTGAACAAGTTTTATACACACTTTTGTTGCTTCTTGTATTTCTTCCTTACTTAGATACCTATCGAATCTTCTTTCACTATGCGATTGTTTCCTCCAACTCAAAACTCTTCTGCAGTACGCTATAACCCGAACCAACTTTTGGAATGATGAAAACCTTGTCCAGAAAAGATCCTCCTGAACAGGTTCAGTTACGACGTGAACCTTGACTGATCTTTGCTCCGTGTTGGTAACAATTGACTTTGGTCTTGTGTACTCTATTGTTTCATTATGGAGCCATGAGGGTCCTTGACTCCACAGTGAGCTGCTTACAAGTTCTTGAGGTGTTGCACCTCTGGAAGCTAAATCTGCAGGGTTATGCGTGGATTGGACATGAGCCCAATGTGAGTTGTCGACGTGCGAGAGAATAGTAGACACTCTATTTCCAACGAAAGTAGTCCAGTAACTTGGATGTCTACTTAGCCATGCCAAAACCACTGACGAGTCAGTCCAGGCGTGTATTTGATGGGGTGCGATTCTCATTACTTCAGCGACTTCAGAAATAAGTTCAGACAGAAATACTGCCCCCATCAGCTCTAAACGCGGAATGGACTGCTGCTTGACTGGCGCAACCTTAGTTCGAGAGGTGATTAAACTAACATGAATGGTTTTGTGAGCATCGATGACTCTAATATACACTACAGCGACATATGCCGCAATCGACGCATCACTGAAACCATGTAACTCTACCGATAGATCGTCGGATTTTGTTTTAACCCATCTGGGGACGCTGAATTTGTTCGTCTCTAGAAGGCTTAAATGGTAAGTTTCCCATTCTGACAAAAGTTCCGGAGTTAATTCTTCATCCCATTCCAGGCCAGCAAGCCAAAGCTTTTGGATGAAAATCTTGGAAGTAATAATACAAGGTGCCAGCCAGCCCAGCGGATCGAACAGGCGTGCAATGTCAGAAATCACCTTTCTCTTGGTGACTGGAGTCTGCTGTGGATCAAGTTGTACTGAATATTTAAATTCATCACTCTCACGATCCCAAGAAATTCCTAATATTTTTATAACCGAGTCCAACTTAATATCCTTTCCCTGCTCCTCTTCCTCGTTCTTTATTAACTGTGTTACCGTACAGTCTTGAATTCTCTTATTTAGCTCATCGCAACTGCTAACCCATTTTTGTAGTTGAAATTGACCTTTGGTGAGTATCTCTGTGATTTTCCTATGTATATGTAAACCCTCTTCAACTGCTTGACATCCTGTCATTAAATCATCTACATAAAACTCGTTTTTTATGATATCACATATTTCAGGATGGCCTCCGCCTGCATCAACTGCCACCTGCTGTAAAGATTTCACTGCAAGGTAAGGAGCCGCTGCTGTACCAAATGTAACTCTTACTAATTTTGTATTCTTTTATTTCAGATTCTGGATCATCGCGCCACACTACTCGCTGAAATTCTGCATGTTCAGGAGAAACCTTCACCTGTCTGTACATTTTTATGATGTCAGCACAGAGACTTATGGGATGCATTCTCCATCTCATAATGATATGACGTAACGGAGGTTGCAACATGGGACCAACCATGAGATCGTCGTTCAGAGACACTCCATTCAACCCTTTCATTGAAGCGTCGAACACTATTCGAACCTTGGTTGTGGTTTTGTCTTCACGTACCACGGCGTGATGTGGCAGATAAACAGCTGTACTCCTATTACGCTCATCACCGTGTAAAGGCTTCATATGACCAAGGTCGATGTATTCTTGGAACACCTCTGAGTATCGAGCTTTAATTTCCGGATTCCTCTTGAATTTATTTTCAAGAAGGTGAAATCTTTTTATTGCAAGGTCTCTCGAACTCCCATATTGACACTGCGGGTCTTGATCGCGAAAGGGAAGATTAACCACATAGCGACCTTCCTCATCGCGGCACGTGGTTTGTGCATAAATGTCCTCACATCGTTGATCTTCCTCAGAAAGGTTTTTCTTATTAGGGATAATAGACTCTATTTCCCAAAACTGTCGCAAAAGTGCGTTGTCATCAGCCTGATTTGAGCTGCTGTGAATGACGTGATGACAATGAATGGAGTCAACGTTTGACGATGTCTGTCCAGAAAGGATCCAACCCAGGGCAGTATTCTGAGCTACCGGTAAGTTTGGTGGACCTTGAATTAAACCATCTCTAAGAACTTGACCATATATTTCCGCACCAAGTAAGATGTCTATCTTGCTTGGCGTATGGAACTCTGGATCGGCTAAAGTTAACCCCTTTAGCTCGGGCCAATAGGTCTGCTCTAATTTCTCTGAGGGTAAAAGCGACGTAACGGTACCTAATACAAAAGCATGGACTTGAACACTAAAATTTGGATCTAAGCGTGAGTGAATAGTCATCGTGACTGTAAACTTTGAAGCGAAAGCACTTCTCTCACCGCCTATTCCAGAAATAACCGACTTGGTCGGCTTCTTCTTAAGTCCAAGCAGTTGCACTGCTGATTCTGCTATGAATGATGCCTGAGATCCCTGATCTAATAGCACCCTCAGCAGTTGTGTAGAGCCACTTCTTGTCTGTGCTTCGACAAGAGCAGTAGCCAACAAAACTTGAGTAGGTACTGATCCCTTCGAAAAATGTGATACTATACTTGAAGTTGATGGTTTGCTCTCTGATAACGATGCCTGAACACTAGACACCGCTGATTTAACTTCAGCTGCTCTATTAGAGCTTTCATTGACTGCTCCACAGTTTGATACCGAGTTTGGATGTAGCAGTGAATGATGCTTTCGTTTACAGATACGACAAGTCGCAGTTTGTCGACAAAACTTAATGGAGTGATTTGAGTTTAAACAGTTATAACATAAGCGCAAAGCGCATGGTTTGTGCAAAGCTATGACGAGATTCGTAACTCTCTTGTGCAAACTTCTTGCAATTAGAAATTTTGTGATTTTCTTTACAGAATATACAAGTTACTTCAGTGACCTTATTGTCGTTATTGACTATGTGGTGAACATTTGCCGTATTTTTACTTGATTTAGTGTCTAAAAACTCGAGCGCACGAAATCTGGCTTCCAAAAAATCTCTAAACTCGGAGAACACAGTTAATTCATCGTTGGAGCTAATTTTAGTCTCCCATTGCTTTCGCGATTCTGTATCAAGTTTTGAACTAACTGTGAACACGACTATGCTGTCCCACGTGCTAACGTCAATTCCGAGATTCTTTAGCCCGTCAAGACATTCCACTGTGGTATCTAGTAAACCCTTAAGGCTATTTGAGCATTCCGTCACGTTACTCTGACCCAATAGGCGCTTTAATAAACAATTCGCCAAAAATCGCTTATTATTATATCTACTATGCAGCAATGACCAACATTCCTTATAATTATCTGAAGTAACCGCAATATGCCTGACAAGTTGTTCTGCTTCTCCCGACAACAAACCCTTTAAATAATGCATTTTTTGTACGTCTTCTAAACTATCATTATTGTGTATCAAAGACGTAAATAAATCTTTAAATGTTGCCCACTCTGCATAGTTGCCCGAAAACTTGGGAATGTTTATTTTTGGTAATCTAACATTACTTGATATTGTGTGGTCGACATTTGTCCTTGGGATTCGATCTGAATTATAATTACTAAATTTACTTAAAACATCTTTATTGAGTTTTATGAATAATATAAATTTCTTCAGTGGTATCATATACATCATTTACAAAATACTTGTCAGATTCTCGCTGAGCGTCTGAGACGTTCTGTATTATATTTTCGTGGGTTGACGAGAATCGTTTCCACAAGACTTCAAATGCTTCTAATCTAGTCTCCACATACGTTTTAGTTACTCTATCTTGCGGTGACTTTTTAAAGTTAATCTCTGCCTTTTCAATCAGAGACTTTGTGTTGTTTTGTAATTTATACATAGCCTCCATATTTATTAAGAATGTAAGAAATTATGTAAAACTACCAAAGACAAAATGTTAACCACTGACACGAAAATTATAATAAAGACAAACTTAATTCTATACAACTAATTCAATATTGCGCAACAACGCTCAGATTGGTGAACATAAATATCACAAGTTCAAGCAGTTACTTTTAAACTTATGAATAAAAATCTACTAAAGTCCAAATAATTAAACTCAAATTTTCTATCTTCAGAAGATCTCGACTTGCAAATTTAAAACAATAAATGTACTCACGATTTTGCCTTCAACAAACCGCACTTTCACTAGCACTGAAACACTCCAATGGTGACTGCGTCACCCAGATGAAACCCAGGTGTTAACCTGGCGCCTTGCGCCTTGCTCAGCTGGTGCTGATGATGTCCAGTCCGCCCTGATCCACCCTCACTCTGATGGTGTCCAACTCCGTCTGGCACCCTGCGCCGACTCCTGGAGCTGGTCTACGCCAACTCTGCTGCAGCAGCACTGGTCACTTCACTCACTGTGCACACCAGCTTGGGTATACGGCGCTTCAGGGCGATCCACCCTGGTTTCTACGCCAAGAATCACAAAACACTGTCTGGATCTCACTTATCCGACTCGATAAGGACCATGAACTTTACTTCGCGGAACTCGGGTAAATGAAACCACCGTATACCGGACAGTAAATAATGTTTAATATCGGATCTTGACGTGATCACAATACAAACTCGGTACAAACACAAAAAAATTACGTACGAAATCAGTGCTGTGTCCCCCCCGTCAGGGGGGGACGCAGCAGGCGGTACCAGGGCTATGCCCCCTGCCCGCGGAGGCTATACCGGGGCCCGCTTAAGCGGAGCCCGTGTTTGGTGGGGCGCTGCCCCTGGGTCCGGGTCATATGAGTAAATGCACTGATGTACTGTAGGCGCGCTACAGCGCTGTCATACAGCGCTGTTTTCTTCACGCCACCTCGGCGGTTCGTCCCCGCCAGGTGAGACCTCCGGTTACCCGGAGGAGGCCCGGCGGGGGACAACCAGCGACAGAGGTGCCGACTTATAGCGCACCTACAGTTAATGTGTGAGTCCCGTCCGCCCCACTAACCAGAGCTAGCCGGCAGTGGTTCGGACTAAGGAAACGACGTGTGTGTGTGGGCGGTATTGTGTTGTGTAACACCGCCCATGTGTGCGTGTATCGCAGGCCCTAAGGCCGCGACAACGCGTGAGTCTACGTGTGTGTAGAGAGATGCATGTCTGTTCTTGCTACGTAACATGCCCATATTAACTTGGCCCATGTCACGCAGCTGGGTGAGAGTAGTGTGTGTGGAGTCTATCTGTGCAGGTAAGCTGCGTGTGACGGGAAAACAGCTCACCTGGGTCCAGTCCGGTGGAGAGGCGGCGGAGGGGGGGCGACCATGCCTTGCAGCGCCGCAGGAAGTCCCTGTCCCGACCGGCCTAGCCTTGATACATCATGAGTAGCGAGGCCAGGCCGTCCAGGACAACGAGCTCGATGCTCTGGCCCTGCCTGATGGCCTTTATCAGGTCCATCAGTATGGTAATGGCGCGAGCTGTGAACTCCTTCGTTGTGGTGGCAGGACCGGCGGTTGGGCCGGCAGAGGTGGCGTCTCTCTTGGCGCGGCATTCTGTAACTTGCGCGCGGATTTCTTGAATTCTATGGGCCGTCGGCCGCGCCAAGTCGGCGCCGGCCGGCTGGCCCTCTGGCAGCTCCGTTTCCGGTCTCGGTGGGACCACAATCGGTGCCACAGCCCGCGCCCGGGACGAGGGCAGGTCGCCCGCTTGGTCTCCCTCAGGAGCGGTGGGGGGCTCGGGTGCCTTGCCCTTGCCCCCTCGCTTCCTCTTCTTTCCCCTCCGCCGCTTCGAGGAGGGGGGAGCTTCTCCCCTGTTGGTGGGCCCGTTGGCCGCCGCCATCAGCGACTCGCCTTGGGCCTCGGTGGAGGCAATGTCCTTGGGCCTCTCGGTGGCCGCTGTCGGCCGTCGTGAGGCGGTAATGGCGGCGGCTGTGCCCGCCCGCCTGTTCGCCCTTATTTCCGCTTGGTACGTCGGGCACTTAAGGTTGTTGGCGGGATGGTCGCCCCCGCAGTTGGCGCACGTGGCTGGTACGTCACGTGGCCGGGGGCAGTCCCGCGCTGTGTGCCCTTCACCGCAGCGGACGCAGGCGAGCGGTCGGTGGCAGTGGTGCGACGAGTGCCTCCATTTCTGGCACCGGTGGCACTGGGCGGGCCCACGTTTGCCCCGCCAGGCTTCAATTTTGACACCTCTCATGTTCAGGAACACGGAGGTGTCGAAGATCCTGCGTACATCAGGCGTCCTGCTGATTACGGCGTGGAACACGCAGCCAGGTCGTCCCAGGCTCGCCTTGATATGGCGAACGTACTCCGGCTGGTATCCCAACGCGCAGAGCTCCTCCTCGATTTCTGAAGGGGTGGTGTCGGCAGGCAGCCCCCTGATGGCCACCTTACAGCTTCGCTCCGCCTGCGGCGAGTAGGCGAACCAAGATATGCCCTCTTCTTTCTCCAGGCCGGTCAAGTACCGCTGGACCACCCTATATTCGACTTCACTCTCAGGAGTGAAGCGAATTCCAGCGCCAAATGGTCGGGCGCTGGGTGGGTGGCCCAGCTTGTCCTTGAGGGCCCTGAAATGGGAGGCCCATCCTGGCAGCTTTTCCACCACAAGCGGAGGATACTTCAGCCGCTTCTGCGGCTTCGGCTTCGGCTGGTTGGCGTCCTTGTTTTCTGTGTCCTGGGAGGCCGCCGGCTGTGAGGGAGAGACAGCTTTAGCCATACTCACCCCTTGCTGGGTCCCCGGACACGTCGACGTCGGTGGTGGAGAGGGGGGAGGCGTGCGGCGGGTGGCCTCCGCAAAGGTAGGCGACCCGGAGGCGGCCCGCTCCCCCCGCCGCGGTGCGCTTTCGCGTAACGGCGGCGGGTCGGGGCAGTACCGCTTTGCCTCCTCCTCTGGCTCGTCCGTGCTGCGGCGGCGTCTCTGGGGGCGCGGTTCCGGCCATTGGTCGTGGCCGCGCTCCTGTGGCGCCTCCGGTGGTGTCATTATGGGTGCGCGCCATCCTGTTGCACTCGTTCCAGACTCATCCGACCCTGCGGACATGACCGACATACTCGAGCCGGTTCTCGGCGAGTATGCCGACCACCCGGCCGGAGAGTCATAGGCCGAGGCACGAGGTGGCGCTGGCGAGGCGGGCAGCTGGGGCGTCCGGGCTACCGGGCGCGCTCCAGTCGGCCGCTTGGTGCTGCTGGTGGCGTGCCTCACCGCGGACCCGGCCCCTGAGGGGGCGGTCGACGCGGCGGGGCGTGCAGTAGCGGCGGCAGGTGGGGACGCAGCGGTGCGCTTGGGTGGCGTCATTGGCGCTGGAGGGCTGCTCGTCGCCACATAAGTCCGTGGCTGGGGTGTGGGCGCGCGCACTGGGGGCGCGGGGTCGCGCTCGACCGCACGCGCGGGTGCGGGAACAGCGGTCCGCGTCTGTGGTGCGCGGCTGGTCTTCGATGTGGGTGGGCCCGGAGACTGCATCGGGACCGGACGGAACGAGGTCGGGCGCACGGGTACGGCGTGCGGTCGGCTCGGCGGAGGCATCGGCGCAACACGCGCAAGCGCCGACGTCGTCGACGGGCCGCTCGCGACGGCTGCCGCGCCTCGACCCGCTCCCTCCTCTTCCCTCTTCTCCTCCCGGGCCGGCGGCTTCCTACTCCTCGATGCACTCGAGGGCTTCGCCTTGCCGGACGTCTTCCTCCCCTCCGCACGAGGGGGGGGGGGGGGTTCGGGCGGCGCCGGGTCGGGCAGTGTGATGTCGATGTTCGGCATCGACACCGTCCGGTCCAGCGCCCAGCGGGACACCTCATAGGTGTCGGGGTTGGGCATCTTCTTATTTTCTAGGCTTCACTAGCGGGGTGGTGGGCTCGCGATCGCGGCGGTGCAGAAGCACCTGGCAGCAAACAGCTCCCCCTGTGCTCGCACCAGTGCTAAGCACTCGCACGAACACAGGGTAAGTAGGTAGGATGCGATCCGCGCGAGCGGGGACTTTTCGCCGAGTACCCCCAATATCGTTGATAATCGGCGAAGTCTCCTCACGGTTCCGGTGGCGTCGCTACTTGTCTCAGGACACGACCGAAGCGGACCACTGGCCGATCCTCAAAAAAATTTAATTACATACAGAGACCCTATATTGATTGACGAAAATCTTAACAGCGCGATCTAGAAACTTGATCAACGCCATCTAGGCCAAGTGGATGGAACTAGCGTCCATTAAACCTTTTTCGTTGCACAATTTAACTGACAACAACGCCATCTAGTTTAGTTTGATGGAACTATTGAATGCGAACAGTGGCATACTTCATATTTATGTTGCCAGCCATTTGTTTTTGCCGCTCACAGTTTGCCGCGCCGTGACGATAAGAGTATTTACGGATAAAACGAGAAAAACCCAAATAAATTCTAACCCTCGGTGTAGAGTAGTACTCAACTGTATGTTTACAAAAGCTGGTGCGAATTAAAAAAAATGCACTGGCCCCGAAAACATAAGACTGGAGTTATAAAACCTAATGTTCATCATCACCATTATTTCAACCGAAAGACGTGCACTGCTGGATATAGGCCTCCCCCATGAGTCGACACATTGACCGGTCCCTTGCGATTCGCATCCAACAGATTCCCGCAACCTTAGAAGCTCTACTGAGGTCATTGAGCATTGTACTGATATCCTCCATGATCTCAGCCATGACCACTATATCGTCGGCAAACCAAAGGTGAGTGATGTACTCCCCATTGAAGTTGATGCCGAGCCCTCTCCAGTCCAGAACCTTGAAGACATCCTCCAATGCAGCGGTGAACAATTTCGGAGACAAACGTCTCCCTGTCACACTACAACGGTAACAAACGGGTTACTTAGGGGACCGAAACGTGGTCGCTCACAATGGGCCTCATCAGAAGAAGGCTCAAAGTCACACAAAGCGCAATAGAGATGCTCGGAGTTTCCTTGCGTGATCGAATCAGAAATGAAGACAACCGCAAGAGTACCAAAGTTACCGACGTAGCTCGAAGAATTGCCAAACTTAAGTGGCAGTGGGTAGGGCACATTAGTCGCAGAACGGATGGTCAATGGGGCCGAGAGGTTCTGGAGTGGCGACCGCAAACCGGAAGACGTTGCGTTAGAAGACGGGACCTGCCAATGTCACGACACTTGGGGAGGCCTATGGCCAACAGTGGATGTTTTTCGGCTGAAATGATGATGATGAGACTAACTCAAATACTTTTAAACTGACTTCCAAAAGGAGGAGGTTCTCAATTCGTCGGAACCTTTTTTATGACCGATTTGAATTATTTCTTATTTTGTTTGAAAAGGTATATACTATACTTCACAGTTGGTCCCATAATCTTTAAGTTAGGATCTCATGATGGAATCCTAGAGAAACAGAGAGAACTCTTTAAATTTTATAGGCGGCACAAATATGGCCAATTAAAAACTTTCGGAAGAGTACTTTAAAAGAGTACCTACTAGAAAATCAAAAATTTTTTGCAAAAAAAAAACCGACTTCTAGAATCAGAAAAAAGTGAAAATTAACTTTAGCTTCAGAAGTCAGTGACAAAAGAGCTAAACTAATCAAACAAAGGTCGGTTTTAGTTTTTGTCATTTAACATAAAAACGTACGCAATATTCCGGGGCAAATTTGGCATCATAGAAGAAAATGTTAAAATATATGTAAGTTATGTGAAATTTCATGATTACTTATTTTTTTAGGCTCCTTTTACTTATTTATCAGGAAAATTTAATAATTAGATAGTCTCGTCGTTTACCTTTGTAATTAAATCATTTGCACGTCTCAAGGTCTCTTAGATTCAAATATATTAGCATTTCATTGAACATACCCTAGATCAGCCGATTACAAAACAAAATGGCTGCCATTTTCGTGGTGGGGGTTAGAATTATTTATAATCGTGTATTGGTCGATAGAAATGAGTTTAAAATATGTCCACAAAGTATCGGTAACCGGTAGCCAAACACACTGTATAATTATGTTGATTAATAATAATTGCTCGTTGTTTCTGGATTGCACTACTTCAGTGGTGACCGGTGCGTTTGTGTTCAGAGGTGGATGTGTCATCGGCGGGTAACTACACTTGCTTAGTGCGCAACGCTCTGGGCTCGGATGTGTTGAGCGTGGCATTGAGCGTGCGCGCGCCCCCCGCGCCTCCCGCCCCGCGCCTGCGCAGTGCCGCCGCGCACGCGCTCCATGTCTCTTGGGACAAGCCGCCCGACGGTGGCGCACACATACTCGGTAGGTTAGCTCGCTCGCTCACACGCGAATCGACAGCAGATAATTTATATTATCAGTAATCATGCATATACAAAAGGATACACCGTGTGGTGGTCCCGCGGCGAGGTTGTGGCGGGTGTGGAGGGGACGGCAGGTGCGCAAGCGCGGCTCGTGCCAGCCGCTGACACGTCCCTGTGGCTGGCGCGGCTGGCGTGTGGCGCAAGCTACCGCGTCACGCTGCAGGCGCACAACGCCGTGGGCGCCTCATCGCACTCCGCGCCGCTCGTTGCGCGCACCAGGGGCGACAGTGAGTCACAATTCAGTTCGAGCTCGACGCTCGCCCAAGTTTCATATCCACTCGGTACTCTCTAATTGCTGATGTTCGATGTTGCGCTACATTTGTCTGAAAGCGTGTACTGTGCGTAGAGGCTAATCCGCCACCGGGCAAGGAGTTCGTGTGGGCGAACAGCACGACGCTGCGCCTAAACCTGCTGGCGTGGGGCGGGCGCTGCCCCGTAGCCGCCTGGGCGCTGGCCGTGCGCCCCGCCGCCGGGGGCGCCTGGCAGACGCTGCAGACCGACGGAGAGGCTGCCGAGGTAACGCACAGTCCTGTCCCCGCACGTCACGTACCGCTAGTGCCGTCACTGACCGCGCGTGTCCTGCAGGCCGGCAGCTTGCGGCCGGGCGCGTGGTACGAGCTTCGCGTGCTGGCGCGCTCACCCGCCGGCGACACCACCGCACTCTACCGTGCCGCAACGCACACACTCAACGGAGGTGCGACGTAATGCCATATCTAAGGAAAACCCATAGTTAATATTTTAAGGATTAGCCGTCATCTAAGACTTTAATTTAATCGTGGCACTTTTTATATTTGTAAACTGTGACACAGAGCGCGTGGGCGAGCCAGTGGAGGTGCCGGTGGAGGCACACGGCGTGGTGGCGGAGGGCGCGGATGGTGCGGGGGGCGCGGGTGTGGGGGCGGGAACCGCGGGGGCGCTGTGGCGCGCCGGCCTGGCACCCGCGCTACTCGGCGGCGGGCTGGCCGCGCTTCTTGCCGCGCTCACGGGTACGCTCGTGCTGTGCTGGAAGGCACTCACTCACCTCACAGACAGCACAGTACTCACTTGTGTCCCGCAGGGCTGGCACTGGCGCGGCGACGGCAGGCGGCGGCGTGCTTGCGGCGCGACTGCTCGCCGCCGCAGGTGTGCGCGCCGCACGCGCAGCTCTACACCACGGAGCCCGGCAAGCGCAATGGGAAGGCGCTCACTCCGCCTGACGGTAACGGTTACTTCTCTCGGAAATCATCAAATGACTTCTCCCACTCTGGGCGGAGCGGGAGGGAGTGTCAGACTCTTACTGACTAAAACCCATCCATGTTCCTTCCTCGCCCTTTATGTTCCGGGGCCGCGGTATCTCTTTCGAACAAGCCCGCAACCCCGGCAGGCTTTGGCCCTTGCGGGCCCCTCCCCTTATGCTGACATCTCTTCGAGGCGCGCGTGGAACACGAACGCGGCCGGCGGAACGGTGGCCGGTAGCCACGATGTGGCCCCCGACGCCCGGTGCGTCTCCCGCGGCACCTTTCCGTCACCTTACACAAATTATTATAGTGTAAAGCGACAGTGCACAATCAGCGTATATAGCCAGCTGTACTCATTCACGCATTATTTATTTATTTATTCATGTACAAAATACTTAAAAGGACAATAATATTAACATAGAAGAGCACAAAGGTACTGCTTATGTCAAAAGAAATTTCTTCTAGCAGACCTACGAGAGGAAAGTCTGATAAGAAAAGTAGACACAGTGTGTGGAAAAGTCAAACATGAAAATTTAAATTTAAACTTAAAACCGAACTATGACTTAAATATAATCATATATCATACAAGCTGATCCGTGCCCACTTCGTTGGGCGGTGCGATGTTGCAATGTTTTCACTCTTTGGTTAGCGAGCCGCTGCGAGCGCTCAGCGCTAGTCTATCCCTTTGTTGCCAAGACATCGCTGCGCACGTTCAGTGCTAGATTCTCGAGCACGAGTCCGTACAAAGCATGTTCTAATTCGGTTCGTGAATTCACGGCGGCATTTAGTAATTTTATATTATCTTCGAAACTATTTAACCAATTGACATACTGTTTTAGGCAAATCGTATCTCTATGATGTTCTTGTGATCATAATAATATTTTTTACGATAAGGTTTGATATTTTGTTGTTTAAAAAATCGTCCAAATGTATGTACGTCGAAAAATACTTTTTTTAACACATAAAAGCCACTATATCTGCTAAAATATAAAAGATAGAAATAAGGTGTTGCGGGCTTTTTTGTAGAACTATTTGAAGCGGACCAGGTTGCCATACATTGTTTTCAATTATATACAACTGTTAAGGCAGCGCATACAAATAACTCTGTTGTAAGAGCAATTTTTTTCCGCCTAGCTAGACAAAAATTGAGATAGTTCGGCTAATAAGCATGATATGTTTATAACTTATAGCCTATAGCACTCACAAATAATGTAGCTTTCTACAAGTGAAACAATTTTTTAAATTGGTTAGATTGAAGGTGAAATCATTTTATTGCAAGGTCTCTCGAACTCCATATTAAAACTGCGGGTCTTGATCGCGAAAGGGAAGATTAACCACATAGCGACCTTCCTCATCGCGGCACGTGGTTTGTGCATAAATGTCCTCACATCGTTGATCTTCCTCAGAAAGGATTTTCTTATTATTAGACTCTATTTCCCAAAACTGTCGCAAAAGTGCGTTGTCATCAGCCTGATTTGAGCTGCTGTGAATGACGTGATGACAATGAATGGAGTCAACGTTTGACGATATCTGTCCAGAAAGGATCCAACCCAGGGCAGTATTCCGAGCTACCGGTAAGTTTGGTGGACCTTGAATTAAACCATCTCTAAGAACTTGACCATTGTATTTCCGCACTAAGTAAGATGTCTATCTTGCTTGGCGTATCATCTCTCTGGATCGGCTAAAGTTAACCCCTTTAGCTCGGGCCAATAGGTCTGCTCTAATTTCTCTGAGGGTAAAAGCGACGTAACGGTACCTAATACAAAAGCATGAACTTGTACACTAAAATTTGGATCTAAGCGTGAGTGAATAGTTATCGTGACTGTAAACTTTGAAGCGAAAGCACTTCTCTCACCGCCTATTCCAGAAATAACCTACTTGGTCGGCTTTTTCTTAAGTCCAAGCAGTTGCACTGCTGATTCTGCTATGAATGCTACCTGAGATCCCTGATCTAGTAGCACTCTCAGCAGTTGTGTAGAGCCACTTCTTGTCTGTGCTTCGACAAGAGCAGTAGCCAACAAAACTTGAGTAGGTACTGATCCCTTAGAAAAATGTGATACTATACTTGAAGTTGATGGTTTGCTCTCTGATAACGATGCCTGAACACTAGACACCGCTGATTTAACTTCAACTGCTCTATTAGAGCTTTCATTGACTGCTCCACAGTTTGATACCGAGTTTGGATGTAGCAGTGAATGATGCTTTCGTTTACAGATACGACAAGTCGCAGTTTGTCGACAAAACTTAATAGAGTGATTTGAGTTTAAACAGTTATAACATAAGCGCCTGGTTTGTGTGAAGCTATGACGAGATTCGTAACTCTCTTGTGCGAATTTCTTACAATTAGAAATTTTGTGATTTTCTTTACAGAATATACAAGTTACTTCAGTGACCTTATTGTCATTATTAACTATGTGGTGAACATTTGCCGTATTTTTACTTGATTTAGTGTCTAAAAACTCAAGCGCACGAAATCTGGCTTCCAAAAAATCTCTAAACTCTGAGAACACAGTTAATTCATCGTTGGAGCTAATTTTAGTCTCCCATTGCTTTCGCGATTCTGTATCAAGTTTTGAACTAACTGTGAACACGACTATGCTGTCCCACGTGCTAACGTCAATTCCGAGATTCTTTAGCCCGTCAAGACATTCCACTGTGGTATCTAGTAAACCCTTTTTTTTTTTTTTTTTTTTTAAGGATGGTAAATCATCAAATGACCCCCCCCACTCTGGGCGGAGCGGGAGGGAGTGTCAGACTCTTACTGACTAAAAACCATCCATGTTCCTTCCTCGCCTTTTACGTTCCGGGGCCGCGGTATCTCTTTCGATCAGGCCCGCAACCCCGGCAGGCTTCGGCCCTTGCGGGCCCCTCTCTTTTTGCTGACACTCTTTGAGGCGCGCGTGGAACACGAACGCGCCGTCGACACGGCCTGTCGTCGTCGTTAGACGGCCGGACGGCTAGCTAGCCCATAGCCAGCCGTCCACAGGCCCGATCTAGTAAACCCTTAAGGCTATTTGAGCATTCCGTCACGTTACTCTGACCCAATAGGCGCTTTAATAAACAATTCGCCAAAAATCGCTTATTATTATATCTACTATGCAGCAACGACCAACATTCCTTATAATTATCTAGTAACCGCAACATGTCTGACAAGTTCTTCTGCTTCTCCCGACAATAAACCCTTTAAATAATGCATTTTTTGCACGTCTTCTAAACTATCATTATTGTGTATCAAAGACGTAAATAAATCTTTAAATGTTGCCCACCCTGCATAGTTGCCCGAAAACATGGGAATGTTTATTTTTGGTAATCTAACATTACTTGACATTGTGTGGTCGACATTTGTCCTTGGGATAAGATCTGAATTATAATTACTAAATTTACTTAAAACATCTTTTAACTGAGTTTTATGAATAATATAAATTTCTTCAGTGGTATCATATACATCATTTACAAAATACTTATCAGATTCTCGCTGAGCGTCTGAGACGTTCTGTATTATATTTTCGTGGGTTGACGAGAATCGTTTCCACAAGACTTCAAATGCTTCTAATCTTGTCTCAACATACGTTTTAGTTACTCTATCTTGCGGATAAACCCTCATCTAACTTTCGCATTTATAATATTAGTATTCTGTCGAAAATGACGTCACACCTCTCGGCAGGCAAAAATCTTAAAAGCGCCATTCGGTGATACTTTTGTGATTGATGATCTCTAAAAATATTTTATAGATGATAATTTATTTTATTATTACCGCCATAACTCATTTTTGTTTCGCATGCAAAACTTATTTCGAAGGTAAAGTTAAGAATTCGATTGAGATAATCAATTTGTAGCGACGGGAGAACTGCACGAGATCAGCCCGTACGCGACGTTCAGCATGTCGGGGGGCGCGGGCGCGGGCGCGGCTTGCGAGGGGGGCGCGAGTGCGGGCGTGGGCGCTGGGGGTTGCGCGCTGCACCTACGCACGTTCGGGCGCGCCGAGTTGTTGGACCTCGCAGCGCCGCCGCCGCGCCCCAACTTGCTCGCGCACACACCAGGTCGGTACTGATCTGACTACTGCTCCTGCTCGACACAAACCTGGCAAATGCTCATTTTATGTCGTACACCAAAACAAATTCAAGTTTTTACCAACCGAGTCAGACAGAGTATTATAATTATAAACCCTTGTCTTGTACTGATATGAACAACCTGACGAGTGAGGGAAACTGGTCTAGTGTCGTATCCCAGTAGTTCCATTATAAGACCTATGTGGACTCATGTTTACGGATGTTACAATTTGGGGTCGTCTCTTTCTTGCATACGTTTCCATACTTGAATCGAAAGGAGGTGACGATATTGTACTAACAAGACGTGTTGTATGTCAGAGTACGGGCAGTCACGCGACAGCGACTCGGAGTCGAGCGGGTCGCCGTGTGCCGCGTGCGCCGCCGAGCTGTACCGCCTGCCCGCCGCACACCTCTCTGGTAAGCTGTGTGTGTGTGTGCGCGTGTGAGTGTGTGTGTGCCGCGAGGGCTGACGCCTGTGTGCGTGTGTGCAGACACGCTGCCGGCCGTGGAGTCCAGCGCGGAGGACACGGTGTACGGCTCGCAGGGCAGCCGGGCGGCGCGCGGACGACAAGCTGCGCGTGCGCGCCGGCGTCGCGACCACGTGCGACACAACAATCAGCCCACTGTCAGGTGAGAAGGCAGAAGTGTACCCATATCTTAAAAAAAAGTAAAATTCATAGAATAAATTAATTAAATATAATAAATTATTTTGTTTACTGATAAAATGTGTACTCGTACAATGTGTGTCATACAAACACGTTACCAGGATAGTAAACTAGCATTTTCTCTTTCCGATAAAGCCACCGTTTCTAAGGAGAAGACGATATAGAGGACCGTTAGACTCGGTAATTTTCTTAATAGAGCGTCATCGACTAGAGCCCGGCTCCCGACACCCAGCATGGCTTGTGCGCTTCTACTTAACTACATCAGTGACTATAGGTGACGATGCAGCGCGGACAGTGCATGCCGACTAGCTACATGCGTGCGCGCCCGTGCCCCCGCCCCGCCCCGCCCTCACACCCGGCCGGGCAATAACGTAGATACGATTTTCGTACACAAACGCTGAGTAGATAATGAATGATGTAGATAGTGTCCCGGCGACAGTAGCGACCTGTGATGATTCCAATATGACTTAGTCCCAGTCCAATAGCTGCGAGTTAGTCTAGTGAGCATGCACACAGGTCTCCGCGCCCCGGTCTCACCGCTCGTAATTTGCAGGTACCAGGCGGCGCGCGCGCACACCGGCCCGCTGTGAGCGAGCGCCCCGCCGCGTCGCTCTCACTGTTCGTGTAAATACTTTGTGATAAACTGATAGCTGTAAGCGTTCCCCTTGTCATACAATCATCTCATCTGAAATGTTTAATAAATAAATTGAATTTCATAACATTGTTTAATTTCACAACACACGAATGTCTCAGTATTCTCATAGATATTAAACAAAAATATATACTCCCACATTAGAAAAGTAAATAGTTAAAAAAAGAAAACCTACAAGATGTAGTACATCAAATATAGCTACATCCCACTCAAATTGTCATCCATTAAAATAAACCATACAAAAACTAAAATGGTTTGAGAGCTACGATATCGTAAAATGCTGTTAGTGTTTTTTGCAATATTTCATACAAACGGTTTCAATGTGAAGATGTTGATGAAAAGTAATCTTCCATCGCATCCTGTCAATTTCAGAAGTAGCGTAGGTCACGCGGTTTCATACATGTAACAGATTCATAACAAAAGGTTTCAATGTGAACATGTTAATGCCAAGTAATCTTCCATCGCATCCTGTCAATTTCAGAAGTAGCGATCGTCACGCGATCTCACCCGGGCCGCGTAGTTCCCGTTCCCGTAGTTCCCGTTCCCGTAGGAGTACGGGGATGAAATGTAAACCATTTTACTCAGGGTGAATGTAGCTTTCCAATGGTGACAGAATTTTTGAAATCGACACACAGTAGTTTTTAAGCTAATTCAATACAAACATACACAAAAACATATTTTTTCCTCTTTTTAGGGTTCCGTAGCCAATGGCAAAAGATGCAACAGACAGTCATGACGAATCCATAAGGTTCGTCATGATGACTGTCTGTCTGTCTGACCGTTCCTTATGTCACTTTTTTCCGAAACTATAACTATGCTATTGAAACTTGGTAAGTAGATGTATTCTGTAAACCGCATTAACACTTAGTATTTTTTTTACTAAACTGAATAGTTTGCGCAGGAGACACTTCCAAAGTGATCAAATGTGTGTCCCCCTGTTACTTCTAAAATAAGAGAATGATGACACTAAATAAAATATATGATGTACATTACTTACCATGTAAACTTCCACCAAAACTTGGTTTGAACGAGATCTAGTAAGTAGTTTTTTTTTTTAATACGTCATAAACCACAATTTACCTTTCATTCAATAAACTCAAAGTTACATTGAACTACTTTTTTTTTATATTATGTTACTAGCTGCTACGGAACCCGACTCACACTTGGCCGCTTTTTAGGATTCCGTAGCCAAATGGCAAAAAACTGAACCATAAGGGTTCAGTTTTTTGGGTTTTTTTCGGATTCGTCATGTCAGTTTGTCTGTCCGTCCGTATGTCACAGCCATTTTTTTTCCGAAAATATAAGAACTATGCTTTTGAAACTTGGTATGTAAATGTATTTTGTGAACCGTATTAAGATTTTCACACAAAACAGAAAAAAAAACAATTAATTTTGGGGATTCCCCATACTTAGAACTGAAAGTCAAAAAATATTTTTTGTCAAATCCATACGTGTGGGGTATGGATAGGTCTTCAAAAATGATATTGAGGTTTCTAACGTCATTTTTTTCTAAACTGAATAGTTTGCGCGAGAGATACTTCCAAAGTGGTAAAATGTGTCCTCCCCCTGTAACTTCTAAAATAAGATAATGATAAAACTAAAAAAAATATATGATGTACATAACCATGTAAACTTGCATCGAAAATTGGTTTGAACGATCTCTAATAAACAGTTTTTATTTTAATATGTCATAAATCGTAAAACGCAATTCGGCGCGATCTCGTGGCGACATGGAGAGAGCGACTGTCGCAATCCCGAGCAGGGCACGTCACGATAGTGGCAATAAGTCTCCTCTTTGAGGAGTGGCTGGCGAGGCTCCACGGCCATAGTATATTTTATACTATGCTACGGCGTCCTCGAGGATCTCCGTGAGGATCGACCGGAGGACACGGTGGAGCACACGGACGCGAGAGGGAGTGTAACGTTGCACGTTTATTCTTAAAAACTTTAAAAACATAAAAAAATAAAGAACTTAATTATTAAGAAAAAAACTTGCAACACCACAATTAAAGTGGAATCTTTAGAAATTGTTCTGGCAACACAAGTGCGATGACAGCTACGTCGTGATTGGCTGTATTCTCCTTCCACTAATTACTTCTAGAAAAATCCGACAATACGTTATAAAAGGGCCGGTCAGCTCATTTGACGGCAACAGAGCTAGAGTCTACAGTGTCCAATTCTTTTAAATCCTTTACGAACGACATCTTATTGTGGTCACAACTTTTATTTGAAGCTAAAGCACTCATTTAGTAACTTCAGTGAAGTGACAACCCCAGACTGGTGAGTTTCGCAAACATCTATTTCTTCTCATATTTAATTGTCTTAGCCTCTGTAACATCTCTGTAACAATTTAAACTGCAAACCTTGTGCTATCAGTGTTTATGCGCGTACGGCGATCGACCTTAGATCTACCTACAACCTACTTTTCTAAATTACTAAATGTTAATCGTCGTCCGTGCTCAATCCTCTTTGACTGAATAACTTCTTCAGCGGCTGTAATCTTGTTCTCTCACTGTCTGTAACGAGTCGAGGATATCCAGGTCTGTCAGTAGCGTAAATTCATGAGTGGAAAGAAAGTCTATAATTTTTATTCATCTACCTTCACACTTTGATATCATTCTTTTCTTTTTTGATTTGTACACGGCGATAAGGTTGATTTTTGCTTAGTGATAGATTCGTAATGAAAACTACGAGTGGATGGTTTGACGGTTTATTTCTCACTAAAAATTATAAGTAATGTGGGCTGTAAATTCATATGAATAGCTATGTATAAGCTGCTAACACTAACATTCGCTGTGGCGTTTTGAACATACCGCCCACCAAAGGATCTATCCCTTCGTTAAAATAAAAAAAAAAAACAATAAAATAAACTAGGTACCTACAACACGATATTAGTTGAACAACAAAAGAAATCAGAAACAGATAAAATAGGTCCCATTCATCGCAACATAACAACTCTCGTAACATAAAGATAAAGGATTATAACAAAAATAAGAATCAGAATCAGAATCAGAATCAGAATGTTTATTTGTTAACATAGGTAGTTACAGAGTCTGTGAGATGTTACATTTCATAATTATGTGCTCTATGTTTTGCCATTTGGCGTACAAATATTATAATCAATTTAAATTAAATTCAGTTCAATAGGTACTTGCAGCAAACACATTTGGTATATAAAATTATAACAAAACATTAATTCAAATTATCAAAACAAAAATGTCAAAACAAGTCCTACAATAAATGTTCCCAAAATGCCAAAAATAAAATTAAAGAAATAAGATAAATTATAAAATTGTGAGAAGATAAAAATGTCAATTATAAAATTTGGAATGTCAAAGCAGCTATTAAATCAATAAACTATTTCTACAATGTCAACAATAAAATATGGAAGTAAATAAAATGTCAATAAAAGTATATAGAAATGTCAGCTGATTGCAATGTCAATTAGGTAAATACCAAATAATTACAGAAATGTCAAAACAGTAAATGTCCTAATGCTTATTGTCTGAAGGAGGGATTATAGAACTGTCATCCAAATAGTCCTTTATCGAGTAGTAACATTTATTAATTAATATTTTCAGAAGTACACTTTTGAATTTGTCCAGATTTAACGATTTCAATGTCTCAGGCAGCTTGTTGAATATTTTTGTGGCCATACAGAAAGTGCTTTTATTCATCAAGGCTGTTCTGCCATGTATGTTTTCGAGCTCGAACTTATTTCTGTCACGTAGTTTTCTATAGTGACTTTTGAAAGCTATTTTGTACTGCGAGATGTGTGTTTTGACAAATACGTTAGTTTCGTATATGTACAATGACGGCAGGGTCAGGATGTTTAGGCTTTTAAATAACGGTTGACAACTGTCAGTGCTATTTAGGCCACACATAGATCTTATACATTTTTTTTGAGCTCTAAATACAAAATCTCTATCGACTGAGTTGCCCCAATACATTATGCAATACCTTAATGTTGATGCAACATAACCATGATAAGCCGTTAGTACTGATTCTAGATTGACAATCTTTGAAAGTTTGTAGAGAACATAGGCGAATTTATTCATTTTTTTACAAATTTCGTCTGTCTGGGATCTCCAGGTCAGATTATTATCTATTAAGATGCCAAGGAATTTGGTGACAGTAGCTGGCTCTATTTGAGTCCCTAAATACTGAATTTCGGGAACTTTACTTGGAATTCTCTGGTAAAAATGCATAATTTTAGTTTTATTTAGATTTATAATAAGATTATTATTGTCAAACCATGATATAATTGTATTTAATGTCAAATTTATTTCATTTTCATAATTCATATAATCGTCACATTCTATTACTACTGTGCTGTCATCAGCAAATAGTACCATAGGATGGTTTATGTGTGCGGGAAGGTCATTTATGTATATCAAGAAGAGGGGAGGGCCTAGTATACTGCCTTGGGGTACGCCGTATTTTATTGTTCTACTGTTGGATCGATATTTCTTCTCGTAACCATTATTTGCGCATATTTGTGTGATTTCCACAAATTGTTTCCGATTTACCAAGTAAGATTCCAACAGTTTAAGTGTATTCCCCCTTATACCATATTTTTCGAGTTTGTTTAACAGTATTGCGTAATCTACATAGTCGAAAGCCTTTGTCAGATCCATAAAGATAGCACATACAGGATTTCTTTTGTCTACGTTTGATAGAACAGGGAAAAGCAGGTCATGTATGGCCATATTAATGGTCTTCTGTTTTCGAAATCCTTTTTGTTCTTTTACAAATATATTTGACTTCTCAAGGTATGTATATAGGGATTTATAAATTACCTTCTCAAATACCTTTGCGAAGACAGGTATCAAGGCAACAGGTCTATAGTTTGCCATTGTTTGCTTATCCTGTTTTTTATGCAATGGTACTATTATCGAAGTTTTTAGACCTTCGGGAAAAATTCCATCAGCGATACTCATGTTAATGATATGACTCAAATGTGGAGCAATATACTTAGCGGCTTCTTTTATAACTTTAGTGCAGATTCCATCGTAACCAACACTATTTGTATTTCTGAGTGAGTTTATATGGTAAATTATATCCTGGGGTATAGTTGGTTCCATAAATAAAGAATTAGAGCTGTTGGAGTGGATGGGAATTTCTGGCATTGTCTTATTATTAGGTTCGGTAACTTGGTCAACATAAAAATTGTTAAAAGACTCGGCTATTTCGGACGGGTTTGACATTTGCTTTGAACCTGTTCGTATTTCTGTTATTGGCTCTTTTGGAAATAATGTTTTCGAATTGTTGATCACTGCCCATGCCGCTTTCGATTTATTTTGGGAGGTATTAATGTAGTAGTCATTTTGTGATTTTTGTGTTAATGATAGTATTTTTTTAAATCTAGCTGAGTATATTTTAAATGCGCTTTTATTCTTTGAGTTAGGGTTTTTTCTGTATTGCCATAACAGTTGCCGTTTCTTTTTACTGCATTTCCGTATCCCATTAGAAATCCATTTTGCTTTTTTGCTAATAGATATTGTTCTCATTTCATAAGGAAAACAGAGATTGTAAAAACATTGAAATAGGTCTAGAAAGCGGTTATAGGCCTCGTTAACATCACTGGTGCTATAAATGTCTGAAAAGGTGAGACATTTTATGCTGTTTTTAAATTTTTCTATATTTTCTTTGCAATAATTTCGTCTTTTTACTCGCCAGTACTTTAAAGCACATGTTTTCTTAACTGGACATTTCAAAAGCTGTGCCGTATGATCCGACAAACCGAATTCTATAATTTCCCCTTTACAGCCCTTTACATTATGAGCAATATTGTCCAAACATGTCCCACTGCTCAGTCTAGTGGGTTGAGAAAATTGTAGTTTTAAGTTATAGCTTAATAGTGTATACTCAAAATTCAAAGTTAGTATATTGCGTTTCAAAATGTTAATATTGAAGTCACCACTTAAAATAACCTTTTTACTCAGTTTTAAACATACCAAATGCAATATTTTGTTCAAATTATCGTAAAATTTATCTAAATTAGATTGGGGCACCCTATAGATGCATACAATGATAATGTTGTGTTCTGTCAATTCTATCGCGCAGCATTCGATAATGTTAGTCACAGAATATTTACTTATATTTAACACCTTATATTTATGGTTAGTCCTAGTTAAAATGCATGCGCCACCTCTTCTACATCCTCTGGAGAAACTCGTTGCTAGGCTGTAGTTCGGTATGTTTAATAGTTCTTCCTGTTCCGGTGTCATAAAATGTTCAGTTATGCACACCACATCAATCCTTTTTCTATTACTCTCTAGTTCTTCTAAACAAACATTAAGGATATCAACTTTGTTTGAGAGTCCAGCAATATTTTGATGTAGGATGTAAAGGTTATTGTACACGAAAAAAGTTCGAAGTTTCCTTTAGATTTACATTTGCGCAGTTGAAGACGGTTTCTTGTGCACTGTCGCTGTTTAACTGGCTATTTGTTAGACAATAAAGATTCAGATCAATCAAGATATTACTCATAATATTGTCATAAATGTTCCTCATACCGTGTTTATTGATTCTGCCTGTAGTGTAGGAGAACATCTCAAGTGTTAGGTCACGATTGCTGTCGAAGATGTACGCGTACTTATGACTTTGGTTGTCTAAATGAAGCAGGTTGTTAAACATTTCGACTTTAAAGTTGTATATTGGTGATTCTATTTTATATGTAGGAAGACAAATCACTACGTTGGTGTGTGACACTTTTCGGAGGGATTCATTTAACATATTTATTACGTCTATATAATTGTTATCGTAAGTGTTAATATCATCTTCTCCTATGAAAAGTAAGCAATAGTCATTTAAGGTAAAGTCTTTTAGTTTTTGTTCGATACCGCTTATAAGTCGCATTATGGTACAGTTGGGCATTATATAATGGCAGTAGTGAAAATATTCAGAAAACACTTCCTCAACTAAAGGTTTGCATCCCTTGATATTGCTGTAGCTCAGGATACATAGTTTATTCTTTTGCGTTGGTTTCGATACTAAATTTGTTGGTGCTATAGCGGTAGGCATACCTTTCGATTTGTTTGGTGTCTGAGTATGGCAGTAAGTAGTTTGTGTCTCTTTATTTTGTTTATTAGTCGTTTTAGTAGGTTGTTGCTCATGTTCGTTGATGACCTTATTTGGTGAGCTTATTCGTTGCAAAGTTTTGGTTTTACGTGTTGGTGTAGCACTTTTTTTCTCAGGAGTCGAGCATATTTTCTTAAATGTGTTAACAGTCTTAATCATATCTTGTAGGTCGGATTTGAGACGAAAGTTCTCAGTATTTAAATCTTCTATTTCTTTATGTGCGCTTAATAATTGATTCTTAAGTATTTTGTTTTCTTCAGTTAACTCACGAACTTCGTCAAATGTATCATGGAAGCTGTCAGGAATACTCATCATTGTTGTGTCTAATATAGTTTTCTCGGTGTTGTTGTTAGTCATATTTTTAGTAACTAACATTAATAAGTAAGTCATTTAGCAAACATCTTAGGTCTTAGGTAGGTACATACATCACTGAAAATATGCTACGAAACTAGAAATAGTAGGTAGAAAGAAAGAAAGAAGAAGAAAGAAAAGATATTTATTTGGCTTATGCTGCAAGTGAACACAACATAACAAAAATACATATTGTAGGTATGCGAGTAGGTACACTATCGGTTGTTGTATTCCCAACTTCTGACCGCCCACCGTATCATTTTAATTTAACAAAGTAAGTGCCTACATACACACATTTATGCAAGTAGGTAGGTAGGTTGTATGAAGTTGGCGATGCTTAACCAAGTTTATTTTATTTATTTATTTATTTATTTAAACTTTATGCACTTAATGTACAAAGGCGGACTTAATGCCTTGGGCATTTTCTACCAGTCTACCTTAGGGTGATGCAGAGATTAAACTGTAGGTGCAAGAGTAAAGAAAATTATGAAGACTATAATATAACAATAAATACATATATACATACATACAATAAATTATAAAAAGTGAGGAAAGATAAAAAACAATTAAAAAAAAAATGTTGATGAAGAAAACAAACAAATTAAATGTGGGATAAGTCTGCCTTTATTCACAACATAAGTTAGGTAAAACAGGTAAGTTCTTAAAATAAGCAGATAAGTGTACATAAGTAAGTGTAAAATAGGTAAACAAGAATAGGTTAAAATTAATAACTGGGCTTATCACTAGGATTATGTTTTAGGTAGGATACATAATTTACTCGTAGGTCGTTTATAAGTATTGGTCTTACATTTAACTGACACCACTCAAGTAATGCCATCAGGGCCCACATGTTTTTCTCTTATTTTGCCCAATATCCATTTACTGGGAGGAATATTGTCTTCCCTTAAAATCACTACGTCATCGATTTCTGGCTCAGTGGTTTTGGAATTCCACTTATTTCTTTGGTTTTTTACGAGGTATGCCATCTGTTCCAAAAATCGTTGACTATATTTTGCGTAAGTCTCCATCTATCTAAACTAGAAATATTACAATTAGTATAGTTTTCGTCAGTTAAGTTTAACAAAGGCTCGCCAATCAGAAAATGGCCGGGCGTTAGCGGTAGAGGGTCATTAGGGTCATCACAGTTTTGGGTCGGGAATTCAAACACGCTTCGACTTTTGCCAATACTGTGGCTAGTTCCTTATAGGTGAGAGTAGCATCGCCAATTCTCCTAGATAAAAAGGAAGGTGATAAATATACCGTCGTCAAAAGGTGTTCTCCCTTTCAGCAACTGCGGGAAACCTACAAAGATAGCAATTAATGTCAAGTATAGTATAGCTGTCTTTATAGTTATAGTACTCTGTGAAATGTTACAACACAAGGCTTGCCTTCACGATTTCTCACAAACCGTTTATAACATACATCTCTTTAACTCACTTAATAAGACAATACTACACACGCATCTCTTACACAATACACCAGAATTAACACATTCTATATTTTATTGTTTTTTTACGATAATTAAGCGATTTGGTATAAATCCATGCAATGTTACAACCCAACCGTTTAATAATTCTCAATGGCTTCCAAAAATATCATTAACTGGACAATATTCAACTAGGTAATTCGTATAGCTGTGATCCTGAAGATTGCCTCAAGTACATCAACAAATCCGATTGCAGCATGAACTTATTACACATTCATATACGTAGCGTAAAAAAAAACTTTAGTCAACTCCAAGTTCTGCTAAATATGACGAAAATTAATTTCAACATTGTTGTTCTGACGGAATGCTGGCTTAGTAAAGTAAATATCCTACCTGTCTTAGACGGATTTGAGTCTTATTCAACTACAAGAAATACGAACCAAAATGATGGTGTAATAATTTACACGAAACGAGCTACGTATGGTATTCCGAAATACCGCTCACCGAAAGGACGGTTTTCCGATAACCTCTACTCCGACGGTTAGTTGAACGAAAAAATAATTGGCCGATGAAACGTTTCGCCGATAATATTATTCATCGACGGTTGGTAGTCCGAATGAATCCTTCGCTGATGTAACGGTTCACCGAAAACACTCTTCAACGACGATTGGTTAAACGAACGAATCTTTCGCCGATAGCATTCAGTTTACGCTAGCTATTATATTTTATAATAATGTGCAATGCAGCTAAACAATACTCGAGTCCCATGTTTAATTTTATCAGCATAGATGAATAAATAAATACCGGGAGCTTCCGTATTAAAGATAAGTCCCTAAATGACGCATAATGCACTCATTAACAATGGTACTGAGATTAAACGAGTATTGAATAAACTTGCAATAGTTACATGTAACAAAACAACAAATATCACGATGGTTTGTGTGGTATGTAAGTGATGCATGATAAATGTAAATAATGTTTTTTTGAATAATACAAAAAAAAAAGTATGGTAGTATTTATTTATTTTTTGTGGGTAGTTGCGAAATTTGTGACGACAGACCTCGTTACATGAAATGTTTGTCGCTCGTGTTTTGTTAAATTAAAAATGAATAAGTGCAATTTAGTTAAATCTAAACGCGGAGGACAAGTGCTAGTAGTGAATGGATATTCTTATCATTTAAATAAAAAATGTGATAACAAGTATTATTGGCGGTGTACAAAAAAACAAACAAGTGGTTGTGGTGTAAGTGTTATAACTTTATTTGATTGTTATGAACATACATTTGTTAGTCAAAATTGTGATCATGCACATTTACCAGAGCCTGAAAAATTATTGATATGAATTTCAAAAACAAATTGAGAACTAGTGCGAAGGAATCTATGGACAGTCCGTCACAAATTGTAAATCGTTGCTTAAAAGACGTAGCTACCATAAGTGCGCCTCAATTGCCAAATAAATCGGCTTGCCGAATGATTGTGCAGCGTGTTAGAAATAAAGGACTTCCTAAGATACCGCAAACAATCAACGAATTTCATGTACCACAACATCTCGCTAAAAGTAATGGAAAGCATTTTTTGCTTGGTCAATATACATGTAACAATGAAAGTTGAAATGTTGTAATTTTTGGTACAAAAGCTAATGTTAAGCGTATGAATAATGCACAATGCTGGATCATGGACGGGACATTTTCGAGTTGCCCAACTCCGTTCTGTCAAGTTTTTTCTATTCATGTTTTAGTGGGAACTGGAGGTGGTACAAATAAATTTCTACCTATGGTATACCTACGCACTACTGTCACATAAGACTGAAAGCTGTTATTTCAAATTTTTGGAGATTTTGAAAAGATATGCGATCAATACATTAAATACCCATTTGTCACCAGCTAATATATTAACTGATTTTGAAGTAGCAGTGATCAATGCAGTCAAACGACAGTTTCCAGACTGCGCCCACAGGCTATGCTTATTCCATTTGACCCAAAGTATTTGGCGTCATGTCCAGTCAGAGGGTCTCGCAAAGCGATATGCTGAAGATTTCACATTTGCGCACAAAATCAGACACTTAGTTGCCCTCGCTTTTCTTGAGCCCGCTGAGATATCCGAAGCCTTCGAAATCATCCAAAATAAAATATTACCGACAGAAGAACTGACTGGTTTAAGAAATATTATGTTGGATCACATCACACGCAGCAAAGGACTGACACGGGTTTGATAATAAAAAGAAATCAGTTATTATTTCCACCAGCTATGTGGTCAGTTTACGATCGCACACTTTCTATTCCAAGGACACAAAATGCATTATGCAGCTGTTCTATCAGGCAAGAGAGTTTACAAAGCTACACGCATATGCGTATCACTGGACATCACATGGCAAAGTCTACGTAAAAAAGGCAGAGGGTGCGCCGGCAAAGAGAATATCACAGGAATCTGATTTTGAAGGTCTGAAACAACAAAAAAAGTGACTAAAAACACTTATCAACACCCAACAACGTGTCCTGCTTAAAATATTGGAGCTTCGTCTGAAAATTGCATGCCTCGTAAACTTTTCTATAGTTAACATAGTTTTAAGATTTTTTCTTCTGTTTTTTACATTTTTGTACAACACACTAAAACCAAGGTACATTTTATTTCTACTTACACAATATACGCTATCATTGTACACAACGACTAATAACAAACACAATACACTTAATTCACGACGTCAGTTTTTAACACATATAGTTACACTATACTCACTCAATTTTTTACTTTACATTCATATATTCTCCACTAGCTTATGCCCGCGGCTTTGCCCACCTAGTACTGGGATAAACGGTAGCCCATGTGTTGTTCCAGGTTATAGACTATCTCTGTGCCAAGCATCCTTCACGCTCATCCAACCGTCTTCCTGTGAAAGGGTAGCAATCATCCATTCATCCTTCCATCCACTCATTGTCATTGATTTTCTCATTCTCATTAATAATAGTACAACTAAATGGTACTATACATTATTATTACGTACCAAACACCTAATGACGCCCTATTTTGGTTCACTTACAAAAAAACAATTTAACAGAGGACAGCGTTAAAGAAATTATAAACAATATAGATCAGCTCTCAGTCTCTACTACAGTTAATTGTGACCCCGAAGAATGCACTAACTTTATCAATAACCCTTCCAAGAAATTAAAAATAATTACCCAGAACATTCGGTCTATTCATGCAAACTTCGACTCTTTTTTAACACTCCTTAACAGAATAAACCTTGACTGCGATATATTAGTACTGACTGAGTGCTGGCTGAAACGTTATAATGATTCAATCCCAACCAAAGATAACTACTCTTATTACCAAACTAAAAAACACCTCAATCAGAACGATGGTGTGGTTCTTTATGTTAAAAATATAGAAAACTACACAGTCGAAGAACCTAAGTTTTCGGATGCCAGTTGTCTAGTGCTAAAAATAGGCACCGATAAGGCAATCATATGCATTTATAGATCTCCGTCTTTTAGAGACTTAGGTAACTTCCTACAGTCTCTAAACTCTCTTTTGGCAAGCTTGACTACATATAAAACCATAGCAATAGTTGGTGACATTAACATTGACATCGCAGGTACTTTATCTTCAAACCAAACCTCGGACTATCTCGATCTCATAGCATCCCATGGCTTGCTACCTGCTCACTCACTTCCCACTCGAGAAAATGCCTGTCTTGACCACGTCATGCTCAAAACTCACTTGACTGCACTCACCATAGTTTTACACGCCTCTGTCACCGACCATAACCCTATAATGCTGTGCCTTAATCTTAAACGAGATGTCAATCCACAGTCACACACCTTTTTGAAGACTAATTACGAAACTCTTGATAGTGAGATGAAGACTACAAGTTTCCAAGTAATTTATGAACACACCGATGCTAATGAAGCGACAAATAGTTTAATCACCATTCTCACTAGACTCATTAATACCCACACATCTATAATCAAGGTTCCAAATAAAAAACGTTTACTCAAACCGTGGATGACCGTTGGTATGCTTCGCTGTATGCGGAATAAAGATGCAATGCACAAAAAACTCAAGCTTTCTCCAAATAATATTACATTAAGTACCACATATAAAAGGTATAGGAACTACTGCACAAAAATTTAAAAAAAATTAAAAAGAGACTTTGACAGGAGAGAATTGACTGAAGCCTCAAAGGACAATAAAAAGATTTGGAAGGTGATAAAGAGAGTGACTAACACAGACAGGCCTAACATACCTAACACCGAATTATTGGCTTCTTCTACGTCACCTCAGCTCTCGGTGAACAAAGTAAATGAGTTTTTTGCCAATATTGGCAAGGAACTTGCTGATAACTTTTCACGTCCACTTGGTAGTCATAAAGTCCCATCAGACACTACCCCTGCATCTCCACCTTTACAATCATTCGTCATGTTAGACACCGATGAAGCTGAGGTTGGAGAGTTGCTAATGTCACTTAAAACAGATTCTGCTGTAGGATGGGACAATATTCCTACAAAGCTGTTAAAACGCTACTCATTGATACTAGTCCCCATACTCACACACATTTTTAATCTCTGTTTCCATACTGGCACTTTCCCCTTGTCCTTCAAGAAGGCAATCATACACCCAATTCATAAAACTGGAAGCAAACAATTGGTAAATAATTATCGTCCTATTGCAGTGTTACCTTCCATTTCAAAAATACTAGAACGCCTAATTAATAAAAGACTCGTGACCTACATGGAAGATAAAAAGCTTTTTTCTCCCAACCAATTCGGCTTTAGACGCAATAAATCTACTAGTAGCGCTGTAATTGACCTAATTGACTATGTTACCAAAAATATCGACGGGAAAAAAAAGGTATTGTCAATTTTTTTGGACCTAAAAAAGGCATTCGATACGGTTTCGATTTCTGATTTAATAATAAAGCTTGAAGAACTCGGGATACGTGACCAATCACTTAACATTTTCAAGGACTACCTTCAAAATCGAACACAATGTGTAAAAATACAAAATTACCTCAGTAGAGAGCTACCAGTGACATTCGGCGTTCCCCAAGGCAGTGTGATTGGTCCAACCTTATTTCTAATTTACGTTAACCAACTATGTAATCTGAGTTTGGGAAATGGAAAAATCGTGGCTTTCGCTGATGACACTGTCCTTACCTTCTCTGGTGATACTTGGGCTGACACCTTCGATTCTGCACAGAAAGGATTAAACAGTGTTCTACAATGGCTCAAAAGACACATTCTCACAATCAACACCGACAAAACTAAAATTCTTACATATAGTTTAAGAGATTCGAGTCAACCACCAAATACGCACGCTTTGTTAGCGCACTCTTGTGTACTACCTGGCACTGCAGCATGTACATGTCCTGACCTGGAACGCTGCAGAACCATTAAATATCTCGGTGTGACTCTCGACGACAGCCTGAGTTTTGCACCACATATAGAGTTACTGACGAAAAGAATCAGAAAGCTAATCTTTGTCTTTAGTACTCTTCGCCACATCGCTGGACCCCAAATTATTAGGTGTACATATTTTGCTCTTTGTCAGTCTCTCTTAACGTACTGTATAAGTGCTTGGGGTGGTGGACCAAAAACTATTCTTCTAAAACTAGAACGAGCTCAGAGAGCCGTGCTAAAAACTAGCACCTTTAGGTCCATCCTTTTTCCAACTGAGGAATTATATAGGAACTGTAAAGTCCTTACAGTGAGGCAATTATTTGTCTTACACATGGTTCTATATCAGCACCAAAGAACCTCCTATAAAGTAATCACCACAAGACGCAAAGACAAGGTATGTCAACCCTTCCCCTGTAAGTTCTCTTTTACAAGAAGATTTCCTTGTTTCCAAGGTCCTCATCTCTATAATAGCCTTAACAAAGTACTGGACTTCTACTCACTACCTAAAATGTCACTCAAAATGAAACTGAGTGATTGGCTAGTAACACTTAACTACAACAATACAGAAAATTTATTGTTGACTCAATATAGATCCCGTTAAACTATCCTATGCTCATGCACATGCACACTCACATACACACACACACACACACACATATACACACATGCACACACACACACACGTACACACTCACACACAATACACTACACTACTCTGCTCATACCATTTATTATTATTGTTTTTCATTTTATTTATTTTCAAAATAGTTTATTTGCCCGTTTACTTATGCTGCATAATGGACTGGTCATATATTTTTGTATAATGGCATGTATGTAACTAATTACAATTAAGAAACATCCACTAAAGGGTCGGGCCCAGCATCTTTAACACAAGTTGTCTTCACAACTTAGCAAGGGTGTTGGTGTCGCCACACTATTGTCTTATTGTCCTTAAATTGTATGTATTAACATGTATCTAATGTAAAATGTAAAACTTGATGCAAATAAATTATTATTATTATTATTATATTAGAATCGTGGCATGAACGATGGAACACCCTTCTCCAGAGAAAAAAATGGAACATTTATAAAACAATTATTGAATTTGCTAAAGAACAGAAGCATACAGAATGTGTCATTGAACGAATGAACTCCTCGGAACCCATGCCTAAGCGTAGACGTAATGCACAGGTTGAATATGATGCTAGGATACAAACACACCTATCACAAAAGAGTGAAATGAATATTGAATCTTTCTTAGGTGGATTGGCCCATATTCTATACCTGAAAAACAAGAAATAAATATGTTTTTTTTATATCATTAAAGAATTATAACAATTATAAGTACAAATAATAATAATAACTCACAATTTACTATAACTTCAAAAATGTATCACGTTGTGTTACTTTTATTTGTTTTTTGCTTTGATCGCACAGTTCATTTAATTTTTTTCTACTGTCGCAGTTCTAATAGAGAAATCATAATAATCATAATCATAATTGTTTATTGTAAAAAACAATATAAATTCGCCTTTTTGATTAATTTTCTTATTGTTAAATAATAACTTTGTTTTTTTTTTCTATTGCCACTCTTCCATGTATTATTTTATTATTACCTGTATTTTTAACATGACTTCTACAAGACCTAAGGGTGTTGTCAAGCTAGGGCACGCCACGATAGTAGCGGTAAGTCCCCTCTTTGAGGAGTGGCTGGAGAGGCGCCACGGCGTCTTCACCTTCCGCCTGACGCAGGTCCTCACCGGACACGGATGCTTCGGGAGGTACCTGCACTGAATCGGGCGGGAGGAAACGCCCGGGTATTTCCACTGCGAGGATCGACCGGAGGACACGGTGGAGCACACGGTGGAAGTCTGCCCTGCGTGGGCGGAGCACTGCCGTGTCCTCGTAGCGGCGATCGGCGGCGGCGACCTCTCGCGTCCGGCCCTGGTTCAATCCATGGTCCGGAGCGAGACGGAATGGGAAGCTGTCACCTCCTTCTGCGAAGCAGTCATGCTAGCGAAGGAGGTGGCGGAACGAGAGAGGGAAAGAGCCTCTCTTCCCGGCCGCCGCGGGAGACGCACCGGGCGTCGGGGGCCACGTGGTGGCTACCGGCCACCGTAGATGCGGGCCTGTGGACGGTTGGCTATGGGCTAGCTAGCCGTCCGTCCGTCTAACGACGACGACAAGCCGTGTCAACGGCGCGTTCGTGTTCCACGCGCGCCTCAAAGAGATTTCAGCATAAGGGGAGGGGCCCGCAAGGGCCGAAGCCTACCGGGGTTGCGGGCCTGTTCGAAAGAGATACCGCGGCCCCGGAACATAAAGGGCGAGAAATGAACATGGATGGGTTTTAGTCAGTAAAAGTCTGACACTCCCTCCCGCTCCGCCCAGAGTGGGAGAAGTCATTTGATGATTTCCCATCCAAAAAAAAAAAAAGAAAAAAGGGTGTTGTCAAGCTGAAAGAAAAACTATCCATTTGGCAAAAGAATTCCCCTACAACGAATGCTATGGGCGAAAGATTCGTTCGTTTAACCAATCGTCGTTGAAGAGTGTTTTCGGTGAACCGTTACATCGGCGAAGGATTCATTTGGACTACCAACCGTCGATGAATAATATTATCAGCGAAACGTTTCATCGGCCAATTATTTTTTCGTTCAACTAACCGTCGGAGTAGAGTGTTATCGGAAAACCGTCCTTTCGGTGAGCGGTATTTCGGAATACCATACGTAGCTCTAACAAACTTGTCAAAATTTGACAGAACTTGATCATTATGAAATCAATGATCGAATACTCTGACATTATTGTAATAGCAGAATCAAGGCCCTGGTCGCATGATCGGTGGGTGGCGCGCGCGCAGGCCATGTCCTGTTTATTGTTGTTGTACATATAGGTTGTAGCTAGGTTTATTTTATTCTATTTTTTGTTTAGCCTACACAAACACTAATTTATACTTTCCAACACAATTAAATATTTAGTCCCATTTTTTTTCTCTATCTGGACTCATAAATGTTTAATTAATTTACTCGTTATCTATTTATTCTTATTAACAATTTGTTTTCTGTTTGTATATTATTTGTAACCGTTTATTCTGTAACGTACTCTCTCAAGGTTCATTGGAAGACCAGCGTCAGACAGCATCATCACCTGTGTGGCATGAATGCTGAAATGGACCTTTGTGGCGCAGCCGTGAGGCTACATTTCTACTATGTTTTACTCATTGTTTTGTATCTTTTTAGGGTTCTGTAGCCAAATGCGAGATTCGTCATGTCTGTCTGTCTGTCGGTCTGTCTGCCCATCCGTATGTCACAGCCACTTTTTTACGAAACTATAAAAACTATGCTTTTGAAACTTAACTTACTTTAAAATGTATTTTGTGAACCGCATTAAGATTTTCACACAAAAATAGAAA
The DNA here is from genome assembly GCA_916618015.1 of Xestia c-nigrum. Lineage (NCBI taxonomy): Eukaryota > Metazoa > Arthropoda > Insecta > Lepidoptera > Noctuidae > Xestia > Xestia c-nigrum. Next base: position 218,104 of record OU745245.1, on the reverse strand, counting down.
AAAAACAATTAATTTTGGGGGTTCCCCATACTTAGAACTGTATGGGGTATGAATAGGTCTTCAAAAATGATATTGAGTTTTCTAACGTAATTTTTTTTTGAATACGTCATAAATCGTAAACAACAATTTACCGTTCATTCAATATGCTACGGAACCCGTCAAATAAATATTTTTCTTTCTTTCTTTCTTTCTCTTTCATCTTGGTAATAACATCGCATTGGCGTTATAGCTGTTAAGGTGTTATTTACATAATTTTAAACAAATAAAAAAAGCGGCGTTGAGGAAGGTAAACATCCGATAGGAATAAAAAACCTCACAAATAGAATACCCAGTGAGTAATGGTTCGTGGTCGTCATTATAATTAAATGTTTTAGGTATATTATTAGAGTTGTAGCGATTTTTAACAAGGGTCTAAAAGTGTTTAGTACTATCTTTAATGGATTTTTCAGTTTTATTTAGTTTTTTTTTTATTTTTATTTTTTTTATTTAATTCACTAAACTAATGTACAATCAGAATAGCAATAAAACAGCTATAGCACAATATTTCTGATTGACATCTACTAGAAGTCAATCTAGCATGCATACAAAAACAATCAAATAAAACCTACAAATCGTGAATTTTTCCAACAGTTATGAAGTTTCGGGAAAGAGAAATTAAGGATGTACAAAATTAAAAAAAAAAAAAACTCTATAAATAGATAACATTTATAATATGAAGCTTCCATAGTCTTGACTCTGTCACGCAAATATTTTAAAGTTAACTCATCAGATTTATTGCCGTATTTTTGTGTGTATGTTTGTAATGAATAAACTCAAAAACTACTGTATCGATTACAAAAATTCTTCTACCATTAGAATGTTACATTCCCCTGAGTAACATAGGCTATATTTTATCCCTGTACACCCACGGGAACGGGAACTAACGGGAACTACGCGGGAGGAACCGCGTGGCATCCGCAACTTATTTATATTCTTTAATTGTTTTGAGGAGATGATGAGCTGTACAGTTGTACACCATACCGGGTATTATTGCCAGAAATCTCGTTATTAATAGAATCAAAATCACCTTTGCTATAGATATATCGCAACCGCGGCACATGGTCAAGAGGAGGTATTTCAAAGATATCAATATTGATTGACAACGCCAGGATCAATGGGCACTACAGAGTCAACACACTCACTAACACAGGCTAGCTTATTTGAGAGGACTAAGTCCAACAGTTTCCCGTACGCATAGCTACACCATTATACTGTCCAAAGTTCAGCGTTGTAAGCTTGTCCGCGAACAAACATTCATCACTAGTGGTGGGATTCACTGGAACTAACGGAAGGTTATTAGATGGAGCCCAAGAGCTTCCGCTTATATTAAAATCACCTGAAACTAAAAACACATCTGAACTTTTACTCAGAACCGTATGGTTCATTTTGGTCAGGGAGTTATTTAGTTGTTCCGAAAACGAAAACCCTTTGTTCTGTTTAAACAGGTAAAGAGGGCAGATATATTTATATAGGCTCACGTATTCTCGTGTCTTCGAATTTTTAAGCCTTAAGTTTTAGGACTTATTTTTTATTTACTTTGCACATTTCCTCTGATAACTTGACTAAACTGAAGTTTAAACACCGGTATGATCATGAGAAAAGTTTTGTAGCAAAGCACGACATATTGTGACAGTGTCCGAGGGTCGTGGTTGCCGTTCACCGGCGCGCGACGGATCCGCGCCGCAGTCGCCGCACTCGCCGCACTCGCCGCAATACATTTGTGATGTTGTCTGATTACACCCGCTCGCTAATAACACGTTACGAACATTCAATCATAGCGCCAATGTTTACCTTGGGATATTACAGAACGTGCTGTCGTCGGGGACAGCAGAGAGCTTTGTGATCGAAGTACAGCCGACATGACACAGTCTCTCCACGCGAGTACCATCCAATTAGAGATCGAGAGCGGGCCTTTGTGGCCTCGCCCTAATAAGATAGAGCTTCTCAATCTGTTGACTTGTCGTCATCTCGCCGACGCGCTAATAAGCACCATTCGTTAAAGCAGTAGCTTTCAGGTGAAGGAAGGTCTCTCGCTACGTCCACCGTACGATTTTATTTTAACACAGAACGGCTGGATTAACTACTAATAAAATTATCAGTACAAGACATAGTTACTAAAGGACAGTTAAGTAGGCGAATATGCTTAAACAAAGTATGATCGATACACTGTCCTGTCACACTACTCACTAAGGTAACGAGGAATGTTTATTAAGTCTAGTAAACAATAAGTTTGCATCCAGTGAAAGTCTAAAGATATTATATTCACAGTTTTACTTTGTCTGGCGAAGCACCGCGTAGAAAGTGTATGATGACTTTATTATCTGAAAAAGGAAATAAAATTATCAAAATTAAATAAATCCTTAGAATTACAGAATTGGCTAGTTGTGGCTGATGTACGCATGCACCTTGACGAAAGTGTCGAGCGACAGCGGGATGACGAGGCCGGCGGCGGGGCGCAGCGGGCGCTTGGCGCGCTCCATGACCAGTACCAGCGAGCGCCGGAACGACAGCCGCGCGCGCCGCCACTCCATGCAGTACAGCGACTCTGACACACGTGCACTCTGACAACATACAACACTCACGTCACAAGAGCGCACACAGCGGCCCACAGTGGCCTGCTCCTCCGGGTGACGTTACCTCGTCAGTGACTTCGTTGCCGTAGTAGCAGTACAGGAACAGTTCCGTCAGGATGCAGCAGATGAATAGAGTCATCGACGCGAACTCGACGCTTAGCACGTTCAACTAAAAATAAATGAATATCAATCACAATCGGTAGATGATTCATAAAAACTAGTCAGAATAATAACGAAATAGTACTCACACTGACTATCTTGTAGGCAGCCATACACAAGATCCAACCGCCGATCCCGAACTGAATCAAGATTGCCGTGCCGAAAATGTCTTGCAGCATCTTCGCAGTCCTGCACAATGCTCACAGTTAGTCAACGTGGCTACTAGAAAGTCATCACACGGCCACGTTAGTGCGAGACCTACCCGGTGATCTTGTCGTAATGCAGTAGTCCCTCCCGGAACAGGCGCGCGAGCACCGCGTCGTAGTGCTCCGGGCTCGTGCGCGTGAGCTGCGCCGCGCGTTGTGGCAGTCGCTCGAAGTTCATTCTGTAACATGTAACCTGTTTGTCGAAATAGCACAAAGCCAACCTGCGCAGGTTGGTCGCTCTGAATTTTCTACTAAACTGTAAATAATCAATAAATCTTTTGAACTCATCATCACCATCATCATCAGTCTATTAATGTTCCCACTGCCGAGACACAGGCCTTCTCTCTATGAGAGGCAATGGGCTATAATCCACCACGCGGGTCCAGTGCGGACATGTCTTCGATTTTTTTAGTTTTCATTCCGGTTTCCTCACGATGTTTTCCTGCACCGTTTTGAGAGCAGCAATAATGAAATAAATAACACAAAGTAATACTGTTCATAAGTCGGGGCAGCCACCTGGGCCACCGCTGCTCCCACTACTGGGCCACCGCCGATCCATGGTTAACTCAGTTCAATTAATAGTGGTTGAAAAAAGAAAATACAAACCTATTCCCTGAACCTTCAACATCAACGGACAGATGGACGGACAGTGGAGGCTTAGTAAAAGGGTCCGTTGGTTACCCTGCGGGTGCAGAACCCTAAAAAAGCAATGTGAAATGTGCTAAAAAATTGGGCAGTATTACCACACCGTTAGGATTTAATATTGATTCTTAGGACGCACCCTGAGAATGCACATGGCCCTGTTGTTTAACTTTTTGGACGCCATTGTCACATATACGTGACAAGCAAGCGCGCCTAACGACACAAATATGTCACAAAATAGTAGATGAAATTGTGGCTTGGCGTGGAAGGCACGCGCGTGCGTTTATGCTGTGGCGGTCAAAAGGTTAAACCCAAAAAATCCCAATAAGGTGTGGATATCTTTGCGTATGAAGTGACGTGACGCACGCTTACCGCAGTATTCTGAGCTGGGTCTTGCACTGGTTGAGCACGGTGGCCATAAACGCGTCCATCGTCGTGTTGGCGATGCCCACCAAAGTTGTCACGTAGTACGAGTACGCCAGCACCAATGTGAACCTGCAACCAGCCACGCTTACAACACCGGCAACGCCCGGTCAGATCTCTCATTCTTCTCGCCTTACATTCGTGTTCCATTGTAGTCGACCTCGATCCAGAAGGGGAACTCGACGGGCTGCCCCTGCAGGAAGTACATGACGGGGAAGGTGATCCATAGCGTGCACGTAACCACGGCGCAGCCGGCGTATGCGCGCACGAAGCGAGCCGCGCGCGCCGTGGTCGCGCGCAGCAGCCGCGCGTGCGCCTCCACGCCCTGGTTGTACAGCGGGTCTGCAACCAAGTCCATGCATTGACTCTTAGCTCACAGGATTTATTTGGTCCCTCGTGCCCCGTACCCACCATCCAACCCGCGAAGCATCTCATCAATCCGTTCCGCTTTCATGTGGAACACAAATTGTTTCGCGATAGACGTGATGTGGCATAGTAGCAAGAACATGACTCGCGATAACTTATCCATGTCTTGCCGCACCTAGAAGCAACAGATAAACGTTTGGTAAAGCGCTGCGGAGTTAGTGAGCTGCGTCGTGTGGACGGTACGAGAGTACGGCTAGCAGATGGTACCTGGTAGGCGTAGACGCACTCCTGCAGCAGGTAGAGCGAGGTGACCGCGAGCGTGAGGGCGCGGTAGAGCGCGTGCAGGCGGCCGCGCGGTGAAGCACGCGCGCCTTCCGCCAGCCGGCAGAAGCCGCTCGCGCGCAGGATGCGCAGATGCGTAGCCACACTGCTCGCCGACAGAGACCTGCACAACACAAACCAAGCTGGCTGTATCGGATCGCAACCTGCGCTGTACATACGACCGCTCCTGCTTACTTTGCGTATTGCTGATTGTAATGTAACTATCTACTCACATACACTGATGGGGTGACTAATGTGACAGACTTTGGGACAGATTGTCACTTGTCTGAACAAACTATAACATTTTCCCCTACGCTACGTTTTTATAAAGTATAGCAGCATATAATTAGTAAAAACTTTCACCTTCAGTTATCTGTGGCACACTTTAAAAATGTAAAAAATAAAAATAATAATCAATAATAATAATAAATGCAAAGTAAAAATCAGGGTTTTGAATGAACTGTGGAGCTAAAGGAGGTACGTTATTAAAAGAGCTTCTATAAAAAACAAGGTGTTGGAAAAAATATACTATACTTATACCGAGCTATAACACACTAAGGCCACCTTAGGGCTTTAATACTTACTTAAATGAAAGAATTTTGAATGAGTAAGAATGCTTACATTGTTGGATCCTTGTAGAATGTAGAGGCGGTGCTATAGTGAGGCTCCGTTATCAAATGTGACAGCGTTCTGTTTCAGTAATGAGCTAATTATAGTGGAGCTGTAATTATATTGTCGCCACGTTAACAGATTAATAACAGCGTAGCGGCGAGTGCTGCCCCGCCCCGTCCACCCCGTCCGCCCCCTCGCGTGTCCGACTGTCCGTCACCCCGCGCACTGATTTAGTCGCGTGCTACTGCTAAGTCACAGGGGCTTTCAATATTCATACTATTAGCCGATAAATACTTACTCACATCATTTGAAAAATGTGCCGCCTCGTTAGATTGCTTAAAAATATTTAAAAAAAAAATCGGTACTTATAAACTACTTTCGAAAAACACTTTATATCAATAACTACTATTGATGTTTTCACGATGCTAGAACTGTGCCCACGATAGTGTTGACACAGTGAGGAGACTGAGCGTTTCCTTGAAAAACTATTCGAACAGTTAATCTCGGAATGCGCTACTCCAGATTGAAATCAAAACTGCCTCATTTAACCTCATGCGGAGAACTTACAAAATTCCAGAGCAATGCAACGGACCTCATGATCTTTTCCAATTATATCGTCGAAGGGCCATTATCATTGCTCAAATAAATAAAACTAAACCACCTTTAACTTTACTTGCGTCAACTCATTTTTTATTAAGTGTCAGTATAACTGTACAATTTTCTATTACAATGTGCAGTGAGCTGTCGTTTGGACAGTTTTAAAATCTTCAGATTTCTAATCTTTCACTCCCTGTGGTCCTTTAGTTTGTCGCAGCATTGCGTAGAAACTGTACGATGACTTTAGAATCTGGAAACAAAGAAAGATTAAATTAGTGGATCTCCTTAACTTGGTCGAGAAAAAAAGTATCACCGAGACGGACCGAGCACACCTCGCGGTTTGACGATTCCTTCGAAACCTCAATCGTGTTGACCAAACGAATGATGTCAAAGCTGTCTATTTTGTTCAGCTAACGGTCGCCGCGATGCTGCCCTCGCCCGAGGCTTCCGAATGCGGCTTGTGAGGCATGCTCCACGTGTCTGAAGTTACCGTGACATATGTCTCGAGAGACAACGGGATCATCCGGCCGGCGGCGGGGCGCAGCGGGCGCTTGGCGCGCTCCATGACCAGTACCAGCGAGCGCCGTAACGACAGCCGCGCGCGCCGCCACTCCATGCAGTACAGCGATTGTGACACGCGTGCACTCTGACAATACAGAGCAGACAGCATTAAGAATGTACCGCGACCCCTTGAAATCACAGCTCACAACGTATACCTCGTACCTCCACAGTGACTTCATTTCCGTAATAACAAAATATGAGTAGCTCAATCAGAATACAAATGATGAACAATGTGGTGGACGCGAACTCGATGCTCAACACGTTCAGCTGCAAGCAGATAACAAGATAACGTTAGCGCCTGTTCGTCACCGCGTCAGTAGCGCAGTGCTCAGTGCGCAGGCACATACTTACACTGACTATATTATAAGCAGCCATGCACAGGATCCAGCCGCCCACGCCGAACTGCAGCAGCAGCGGCGCCGCAAACACGTCGTGCAGCACCGCGCACATCCTGCACAGAAACACGCACGGTGACACGTCGCCGCAAGCGCACACTCACACGTGCTACTCGTGAGCCGTGCAACGTGCACTCACTCGGTGATCTTGTTGTAGTGCACCAGACAGTCTACAAACAGTTTGTGCAGCACGGCGTCGTAGTCGTCGCCGGACTCTTTGTGCGAGGAGTGCGCTCTCTCCGGTAACGTTTCAAAGTTCATTCTGTGGAATGAAACTATGAATGCAGCTCTTCGTAGTTCCTTGGTTTCTGATAAGAATGTTTACAATTAAACTGACCGATATCTTTGAGCTAGGCTATAATAGTTTCGTATGAGTGTATGGAGATAGTAGTAGTAGTAATAGTGGAATAAATTTTTAAGTTTATAATAGTAGGAGAGTCAATGCAACATGCAAAAATATAAAAAATAAAAATTTTATGGGGAATTTTTTTACTGCACCTCTATTAAGAAATTTAAACAAACAAAATTTCTCCACTAATAACCTACTGCATATCAAACAAATGACTGTACTACAAATTAACTACTTGATTACCTAAACATGTTTTACTAAAAAATGTTTAAAATACATCAAAATCTGATGGCTTTTTTATGTAATTTACAACAAAAATCTAGCTGAAACCACAGGTAATACACATTTTGAAACAATATTACTCACCGTAAAACAAAAATACTGATTTGCACACAATTTTTTTTCTCGCGATATTGTAATGTCTCGAATTATTGTCAACTGAACATACGGAAGTATCTCTGCCCCCATAATCGGGACTTGGGGCACCCCCCCGTTAGGTTAGTTAGGTTCCTTTAAACCCTGCACTCGGAAATAGGGGCCCCGCGAAGCGGGGCTCCGTCGACTACGCTTTTTAGGGGGAATATAAAGTGTTTTATGTTATATTAATCGGTATTTCTCAGGAATGGTGCATAGTCATTCAGTAAAATAGTTAAGCTTTAAAGATCTAACAGTATAGTTTGATTAATTTGTTGAGCAAATTTAGTGTGCAATTCAGTATTTTTTTTAGTGATAATTTCGAATATTTTGATTGAAAAAAGGGGATTTACAGTTAAAGTATTAAATACCACCCAAATTTAATTATGCTTAGATATAAGTTTGTGCAACAATAGTTTAGTGCTAAATGTGGAGGCCGAGGCTTGTAAATGGCTTTTCGTTGATTGCCTCACTATATAGGTTTGTATTGTTAGCTGTAAGCCTGGGTGGCTTATACAATAAAATAAAATAAATAAATAACATCAGAATCAATTTAACATACCGCAAAATTCTCATTTGTGTTTTACACTGATCCAGAATTGTGGCCAAAAATGCATCCATCGTTGTATTACCGATGGCTACCAAATTAGTCGCATAGAATGAAAATAGCAGCACCCCGGCAAATCTATGAGCACATAGATAAACAAAGTAAGATGAAAAGGCGTTTTGCAGATGATCACTATTTTAGTTAGTAATAATTATTGGGTTGGTACTAGTAATGTCTTACACAATGTTTTGATCGTAATTAAAACCAGTCCAAAATGGGAACTCGAATGGTATTCCTCGGATCCTGTAGAGCACGGGGAACACGATCCACAGCACGCAGGTGGCCACTGCACAGCCCGAGTACGTGCGCAGCAGCCGCCGGGCGCCGCGCGCGCATTCCGCTAGCAGCGCGCCGCGCGCCCCGCCCTCCTGGTTCAGCAGCGGGTCTGCAACACAGACGTAGCCGCGTCACCACACGCGTGCCGTCACACGCACACGGCGCGCGGCACGCACTTACCGTCCAGGCCGGCGATCAGCTGGTCAATGCGCTCTGCGTCCACGTGGAAAGCGACTTGCTTGGCGACGCACGTCACGTGGCACAGCATCACAAACATAACCTGCGACAGCTTGTCCATATTGCTTCTCTCCTGTACAACCAATAATAATATCATCCCCAAGTAGCAAAATTCTTCTATAATCATCGACGTATAAGACTGAACGTCTTATAGGAATCTAATAGACGCATTCGCTGCTGGAAGCTGGGACATACGGCAAAAAGATGTTCGTCGACTAACATCGTTTGCCCAAAATGTAGCGGGAAGCACGATAACTGTGACACCACTTCATTTAAATGCACCAACTGTAAAGGTCAGCATATGGCTTTAGTGCGATCTTGTCCCGGCATACTTAAAGAAGAAGAGGTTGAGGGAGATAATGGCTGAATTTAATTGAACATACCGACGCGCATTAACAATTTATGTCCCAGTTAGGGATATAAAACCAGTTGAACAGGTCATAACAGTAACAGGATCAAAGGAGGTGGCGGCTGCACAGACAGGGAAATTGACTTTTTCGGCATGTGTACAACAACCTGGCACAGAAACAACAACACAGGCGACGTGGATGGACAGTTATCATGAGAGGGCTAAGAAAGAGACGTCAAAGCCTCAGAAACAAAAACAATCGAAGAAACCTGTTGAAGAGGAGATGTCGGTGCAACCGGTTCAAGTCGATGCAATGAATGGAGAAGATGGTTTAAATGAAGAGGAGAATAAGACGAGAGAAGTACAATTTAGTTAGCTTATAAGTAGACTAAAGCCGCCTTATTATAAAAACTTCCATAAGTACCAGGTTTAAACCAGAACTAAAAGGTCTAGGTTTAGTACCTACGGTACTACCGTTAGTTCGTTCATTCGTATTACAAATCGAAGACCAACAAAGGACTAACTAGTACCAAAGAAAGTCTCTGGTCTTAACATTTTCCACAGATTATAAGCAACAAAATATTTAAACTATTCATTCATTCGTTCAGAGTTCTATGCGCCGTTCCTTTTTACAAAATGTTGTAAAGTAAATTAAAGAAAAAATATTTCATACGTTGACGTTTGACAATTTAGTAGTAAACTAGGGGTCACGATGGTCTAACTTTGATACCATAGATAGTTCTAGGACTAACGATAAACTTTGTTTTGTAATAACGTTTTTTCAAGTTCATGGTTTAAACCTAGTACTAAACCCGGTACTATTTTTAAGACCACGTTTTGTAATAAGACGGAAGGAGATTTTGTTTTTAAAAGGAGGAACAATACATCAAAAGATCCAGGGTTGTTTAAAATGCTGTGTTCAATGGGTAAGGATAGGCAGGATTCGTATGGTGGTGTAGCACTACTGATCCATAGATCTGTAGATGCTTGTTTACATATTTTTAGGAATAGTAATAAAATTCAGATATTGAAATATTAGTGGTCAAAATTAACAACTGTGAGTTTATTGAATATGTATTCTCCGTTTACTATGCACCGTCAGTTCGCACCAATCAATCAGACTGGGAGAACCTATTTAACAGCGTCGGGCAAAAAGCTATTATTTTAGGTGATTTTAACGCTCACCATACGAATTGGTCCTACAAAACAGACTCGCGAAGATCCCAAATGTACGATGCCCTATTGGAAAGTAATTTTGTTATCTTGAAGGATAGTACAAGTTCCACACGCATAAAATTAGTAAACAATCAGCTCCAATCATCGTCACCTGATGTGACGTTAGCTACTTTTGATATCGCGATAAGGTTGAACTGGGTCACTACAAATGAAAGCTTGGGCAGCGACCATCTTATTATTAAGGTTTTTACACATTTGGAAGGAAATCCGGATTTCATAAATTCGCGACGTAACTACCGGAAAGCAGACTGGATATCATATTGTGATTTATTAGAAGTTCTGTTTAAAGATTTTAAGTTTTATGAGGATGACCTCCAAAAATCTTATGACACATTTGTAAATTGTTTGAACATAGCAGCGGATCGCTTCATACCACAGTATAAAATAAACCGTAATCCAAGCAATAAGTTCTCACCTAAACCGTATTGGAACGCATCCCTATCCAAATGTGTAGCTGAAAGGCGTCTGGCACTGTCTGAATTCCGACGTACCTAACCCTAGTCCTAATAAATTTAACTAAATTGCAAGACAAAATAAGAATATCTCAAAAACTAATCCGTCATGCTCGAGATGAATCTTGGCACGAGTTTTGTAATTCATTGGATGGTAAAATCACTCAAAGTGAAATGTGGCGCAAACTGAAGTAGCTTAAAGGTTATAATGTGCCCCACTCCCACGTAGATAAGGAAAAATCCCGGGATCTCTTATGCAGTTTAACACCTGACTATGTACTTCCTAATGATCCAGACTTTGCTCCCGATACAACTAGTTTGGATATTTTAATTACAAGACAGGAATTAGATGTCTATATACGACATAAAGACACGTCGCCGGGTAGTGACAAAATATCTTATTCAATGATATACAATTTATCTAACAATGGAAAAATCATTTTATTTAAATTGTATAATTTGTTCTACGCAGTAAGTTTTGTACTTACACAGTGGCGAGATATCACTATTATTCCGATCCCGAAACCAGGTCGTGATCCTCACTCATCTGGATACCTGCGTCCAATATCAATGATATCGTGCATTTGCATTACCTTTCACAGTATTTTAATAAAACGTTTAGAGTGGCACATTGAGAGAAATAACTATTTATCTTACAAAACATCTGGCTTTAGAAAACATCATTCCACTTTAGACAATCTTTCAAACTTGGTGTTATCAATTCAAACCGGTTTTTCTCACAATCAAATGACTATAGCCGCCTTTATAGATATCGACAATGCATACAATAACGTAGATGTAAAAAGTTTAATACGTATTATGCAACAATTAGGAGTTAGTTCCTTGATGTGTAGGTACTTGTGGAATTTAAAAAAAAAACAGATATTTAAGGTAGACTCGGATTCATTTGGCAGATATGCGTATCGCGGCTTGGCTCAAGGTGACCCTTTTTCCCCGCTGCTTTTTTTGGCGACTATAAAGATTTGCAAGAGTATCAATAATGTCTTAATTTTACAATACGCGGACGACTTAAATTGTGATAATGTGCGGGAAGGAAGCAAGCAGTTACAGTTAGGCCTAAATAAATTCGTTGAGCTGCTTTCTAAAGTTGGATTGGATTAGATATTTCACCAACAAAGAGCAAAATATGTGTTTTTAAAAGAGGCTTCCGGCGGGAATTTGTGGATGTAACTATAAACGGAATGACCTTGGAAGTGGTAGATAACATTAAATATTTAGGTCTATGGTTGGACAGATCCTTGCGATGGGCAAAGCACATAAATGAATTGAGAGGTAAATGTCAGAAATTATTAAATATTTTTAAAGCCGTTACCGGCGCGGGTTGGGAAATACATCCAATGGTTTTGAGACGGATCTACATAGCTATGCTTCGGAGTAGGTTAGATTATGCTAGCGCGTTGTATGACAGTAGTTGTAAAACACACTTGGGCATGGTGGACAAAATACAAAACCAATGCATGCGTATTATCGGAGGATTTATTAAAAGCACCGCAATACACGTGATGGAATGCGAACTCGTTCTTCAGCCACTGAGCATGCGTAGGTATTACCTTGCGGGCAAGTTTTGGTTTAGATGCAAGTTCTTTTCTGGTAATGAAATTATTAACATCATAGAGAAGCTGAGTGATTATTGCCGTAATTGGTATTGGAGGAATAAGAAAAAACCCCTTTTAGTTTCGATTCACGATACCTTTAAAAATACTTTAATTTATTCAACAAAACAACTAGAAACGTTTTCGTTGGATTTATGGGTTAGTGGTATAGATCTTTCTGGAGTACTGGAACCGAATATTAAGACCATTATAAGCCGAAACACCAGTATAAACCGTGCGAATTACAACAGATTTGTAATGAATTTTTGATGAATTCTTATTCAAATTTTTATAAAATATACACCGATGGATCGAAAAACGAAGATGGCAGTAGTGGTTTGGCATTCTATGATCCTCAAACTAATAGCTCCATCCAATTGATGATCAAAGCAAAAATCTCTATTATGTATACAGAGTTGATAGCCATTGCAGAGGCAATTTCCTACATTGATTCTTTTAAGGCCGGGAAATATGTTATTTTGACAGATTCCAAGAATGCTATTCTCCATTTGGGTCGATGCACCTCGAATTTTCGAGGCACACCGATAGCCTATAATATTTTGAAGTCGCTCCGCAACTTAGGATTAGTGATAAAATAATTAAAATTCAATGGGTACCTTCACATGTAGGCATAACAGGTAATGAAGAGGCTGATTGTCTGGCCAGAGAAGCTAGCTCGAATGGAATACCATTAACCTGCCTACCCTTATTTACGGATTGTTTGTATTTAGTTAAGCAAAAATGTACAGAGATTTGGAGTGAACACTTTGACGAGAGGTCATTATCTAAAGGTATCTGGTATAAGACCATACAACCTTGCCTTACCTTGCGATCACCGTGGTTCGCAGAGTCAGGTTTGTCTAGAATAGATGTTGTGACTGCCTTACGACTTCGGTCCGGGCACTTTCCGCTGAACAATTTTGCTTTTCTGATGGGTAAATCCAACTCACCAAATTGTGCTGAGTGTGGCGTGGTTGAAGATGTTTACCATGTGTTGGCCGAGTGTGTCCAGACCGAGGTTGAGAGGGTCAGCTTTATGCTGGAATTTGATATAGATCTGCGGGAAATGGGCATAATTATGTAATTTGATTCTGGCCCGTCCTCTGTCAAGTGAGGCAAAAGTTATTTATAAATTAGTTCAATTATCCATTAAGCGTAGAAAGTAGTTTTTAGTAGTATTTTTTGTGAGGCCTATGAGGGTGGCATGATCATGTCTGATCAAACTCTCTATAAAATAAATAAAGATAAAAAAAAAAAAAAAATAAGTTGCATACGAACAACTTTCTCGATATGTATGCACAACAATTACACAAATTGAAACGAACAATAGTCTTAGGCGATTACAACCTGGACTTACTCAATCCAGACTTAGCGACACGAAAGTATAAGAACACTTTAAAAGAGACCAACTACAAAATCCTGAACAAGATAAGTCGAAAATACTGTACCCGCGAAACAACCTCAACCAAGACAATGTTAGACCATGTTCTTGTAATTTAAGTGAAAATAATTTTCATTTTGTCACTATGGAATCTTCAATAAGTAAATAATAAATAAATAAATATCGCTGGACATTACACACAGCGCTATCTAGTGCCACACTAAGCAAGGCTTGTGTCGTGGACACTAGATAGTTGATATACTACATATATACTTTTTGTTTGTAAATACATACATAATATACATATACTCGTAAACATCTATGACTCGGAAACAAATGTCAATGCTCACCACACAAACGTTTGCTCCTACCGGGATTCGAACCCGGAACCCTAAGAACGTAAGGCAGCCTCACTACCGCTGCGCCATTCGGGTCGACACAATGTCCGAACACAGAAAAATACTTTTAGAGATGAAGCAATACCAACCACCACCTATCTTAAAGCAGAAATACAACGCAGTAAACTTCAATAAACTTCATCGATGCCTGGATGAATATCCTAAAAATTATGAAGATGTAGAGTATGATAAATTGGCAGGTAAATTACACTCCTGTATAAACAAGTGCACAATCACAAAAACTAAAATTTTGAATCCTCCGCGGCAAGACTGGATTAAAAAACCACTCTTAGAAGATATAAATAACAAATAACATACTATGGCAAAATCATAAAACAAATGTAGAGGACATGCAATTGAAAGAAGAGTATGAACATATAAAGCCAGAGTATCACACAGCATAAGAAAAGCGAAAAGTGATTATTACCTAAAGAGGTTTGAAGAAAATTCGAGTAAACCACGAAAAATGTGGCAACTCATAAATGATTTGTCGAAAAACAAACTGCATGACAAAACTGGACCGGACCAACTTGAAACGGCAGCTATTACGGACCAAAAAGTTTTAACTCATATTTTTCGACTATTGGTTCAACCCTAGCAAGTATGATCTCTAAAATATCAAATTGCAACTAAAATTTTTGAATAGTGTAATTAAACTAACTGACAAAACAGAATTGCATTTTCTAAAACCAGCAACTACGAAGGAAATTATTACCATAATTAATTCTATAAGCTTTGGAAGTATCTGAATAGCCTGCAAACATCCCAGGTATAGCTTTTGATTTGAATTTATCACGTTCTTTGCCATCTTTCAGTAGTATGAAGGCTTTAATTCCAAACTGACGCAAATGGAAAATGCGAGGCTTTCTTTGGACCCATTTCTCATAAGGTGTAGTAACATTACCAAAATGTGTAGTTACAGTTTTGTTGACACTCCGATTGGAAAGGTAGTTTGCAGTTTGAATAGCTTCTCCCCAAAGGCTTTGAGGTGCTTTGGATTCGATCATCATGCTCCTAGCCTTTTCAAGTAGGGTACGGTTTTTGCGTTCTGCAACACCATTCTGATGTGGTGTATATGGTGCTGTTAATCTTCTTGTAATACCATGTTTTTTTCAGATAGTTGTCATAATTTTGATTGCAGTATTCCAAACCATTGTCGGACTGGAGAGTGATAATTTTCTCACCTGTGAAATTTTCCATTTCTGCCTTGTAAACTTTGAATTTGTCCAATACATCACTTTTTTGTTTTATACAATAGACTCTGCTGTCAAACTCAAACTCAAACTCAAACTGAAACTCAAAGCATTTATTTCAACTAGACCATTTCGGCACTTTTGAATGTCAAATTACAAATAAAATCAAAGCTACAGTCACAGTCACAAGGCATAATAACTGTAGTTGCCCATTCCCTAGCGTAGATCTATATGGAGAAGAACGGGCAAGAAACTCCATGGACACTCTTTTTAAATCAATATATTGTTACAAAATCTTGGTTACATCATTCATGTGTGATTATACATATATGTGAGAACGATGTAGAAAGACGTGCACATTAAGAGCGTCCAGAGAAAAGATTAAATCAACAATGAAAAAAAAAAGAAATTAAAATCAACCATGGCAGCTAAGAGATGACCAGTCCCAACTGACAGCGCCCGTTCGCGAACATGACGCATGTATCGGCGCCATTCAACTCGACCATATTGAAGGGAGCTAAATGACCCGACACACCCGCCACCATCAGCGAGACATTTGAGTGAGCATGACAATCTCTCAGCCGCCAAGGCATATTCAAGTCAAAAAAAAAAAGACAACTAAATGTAAATAGTGGCTTTACAGTACATAGAACTCACACAAATGTGCTGTATCTAGTATAGTCATCGATGAAGGTTATGAAGTATTTCTCTCCACCGAGAGGGTTTGAGTCATTGGACCACAGACGTCGCTGTGCACTATCTCTAGTCGCTTTGTCGTGCGTGGTGTGTTATTTGGTTTACTAGGCAGTCTTTTAATCTTTGCTTGAATGCATATTTCACAATCTCCAAGTTTTTCATCTGGCTCTAAATTAAACCGATAAGTGTCTCATTCTTCAATGCCAACTTCATATCACTTTCATTCATATGCCCTAAACATTTATGCCATTTATAATTTTTTGTGTCTTTTGCCAAGTTACATTTGTCTTTTTTGTTGTATGTACACGATGCAGGATTTAAGTAGTACAGTCCATCTTTGCCTTTTGGCACATCAAGAATAATACCTTCTTCAGGATGTGTAATTGTGGCCTTTTTATTTGTAAGACAGTCCATCCAGATTCTGTGGCTTTTCCAATGGATAGTAAATTCAAGGATAAGGTCGGCACGTAGAGAGTATTTGTCAAAATAACCTCTTGAATTTTACTTTTGCCTTCAACGTTGACATCTAGCAGAATAGAGACTTGGCCTTTACCAGCAATTTGAGCTGTCGCATCTTGGGAAGCTAATTTTAGCAGTTGGAAGATCGATTTGTCTAGATTTTCGAAATAGTTTCTGTTATAAGACATGTGCGATGTACAACCGCTATCAAGAATCCATGTATTATTTTCATAATCTGAACTGATCTGTTTTGGAATGCATACTTAAAGCGTGGGAAGATCTAGGAACTTGTTCGTTCGTTTCTTTCTTCTTCTTACTCTCCAGCTTTCTGCATTCATTTATAACATGTCCTTTCTTCTTGCAAAATTTGAATTTTTTTACGAAATTCGACTCTTAACCCTTATTAATTGGTCTGGCTTCTCATTCTTCTAAAATTTTTACTTTAAGTTCGTCAGGTTTCGGTAACGTGTCTCTGGATTCTATAGCTACTCGAAAATTTTCGTAGTCGGGTGGTAAGCTGTATAGCATCATAACAGCGAGCAAATCCTCATGAATATGAATGTCCATATCCTGCAATTTGTCTACCACGTCCATGAACTTATTTAAGATCTCTAATATTGTCATGTTCCATTTTGGACAATAGTAACTGTTTTAAAGGTGAAGCCTTTCTAGCCGGTCCTTTGCTGGCATATATGGAATCAAGCTTATGCCAAATCTAGTAAGCTGTTTTACAGTTTTTTATCTGTTTTAATTCCGAAGGTGAAATTAGAAGTACCAACTCTGATTGAGCTAAAAGGTCCTTCTCTTTCTTCTCTTCATCAGCTTTCTCAAGATCCAGCGGCTTCTCAACAACACTCCATAATTTATTTTTGATGAGTACGGCGAGTGTCTTCGCGCTTGCTCAGTGAGTTTACCAAAACTAGGACAATTATATTTTGTAAAAGTAACTAATAAGATACCCAATTATAAAGTCAAATAGCACTTTACCGGAATGTAAAAAAATGACTACAGGGCGTAATAGTCATATAAACTGCGCTCAAATGCGGTTCTATATACGTTTTTATTTGTTCGAAAGAGATACCGCGGCCCCGGAACATAAAGGGCGAGGAAGGAACATGGATGGGTTTTAGTCAGTAAGGGTCTGACACTCCCTCCCGCTCCGCCCAGAGTGGGAGAAGTCATTTGATGATCTCCCAGCCTAAAAAAAAAAAAAAGTTTAAAAGTGAAATTGTTTAAAATTAATATTGATTCACGAAATTGTTACTTTGATTTTCCGCATACTTTTCACCTATAAAAAGTAAAGGATTTAATAAATCAAAAACGATTTTCACAACGTAAGTCCATGACTTTTGAATAAGTTTTGTACCATTTTAAATAGCTGATAAGACAAAGATATTTTTCTAGTATAAATAAATAAATGTAAATATTGCTGGACATTACACACAGCACCATCTAGTGCCACACTAAGCAAGGCTTGTGTCGTGGTCGGTGACCAGTCAGTTCACCAAACATTAATTCACAAACTTTTACTTGACAAGCAACGATTAGAAAACACATTATTTTCATTTCATCAGTATCAGTATACAACAAGTTTAACAAATAATTCACTTCGCTAAATAATTATCGGATAAACTTTTATTTAATAACTTATTATTTGACAAAAGATTCATTATTTTTTTGTTTTATCTCATAAAACAACGTTTGAAATAAAGACTTTACACAAATTGATTGTGCCATTAAAAAAAACGAAAATAAATGGATTTGGTTTCCCATAAGCACAAAATTTGTGACAGAAATGAATTGCTGCAAAACCGACCCCACGTAATCTTTTCTGCCCTAACCCTAGAGTGTAATTTAAGCCCGCGCAGGCGCCGAGGGGCGAGGCAGCCCGCGAGCTGAGGAACAGGTGGCTTTAACACTCGCCGCCGCGGCTGAGGCTGGCCGGCCTTAGCCGGCCAGCAAGCCGAAGCTGCGGTGATGAGCGTTAAAACCCTCTGCGACGATAAGCTCGATAGTGACCGCCGGAGCCCCGCAGCGCCGAAGCCGTGGCAGAAACCATGCCTGCTGCATGTTGCATGCTGCATGTTGCATACTGCATGCTTGCTGCTTGTTGGTTGTATGCATGCTGCATGCTTGCTGCATGCTTGCTGGCCTTGCTGCTCGTTCGCTGCATGCTTGCTGCTCGCTTACTGCATGTTTTCTGAATGCCTGCTGCTTGCTTGCTGCTTTCTTGCTGCTTGCTTGCTGCATGCATAGAGTGTGCCTATTTGCATGTTATGAAAAAACTATGCATTTTCTTATTTTTTTCTTAAAAAAGAGTAAAAAAAATCCCTTCGGCAAGCCGCAGGAGGTAGATTTCAAAGAAGGATTCACCCATATTTACTTTTAAAGGGTAAATTTTTCTTTATTATTGCGATAGAACGGACCGTTTTCGAGATGTAACCAAATTAAGAATTAGAACATGATCTCTAGAACCGCCCCCCTGCCGCCGCCCATAGACGAATTCCGCCCATTCACGAACTTAGCCTAAGTTTTGACCTTTTAGATTTTTTGGCCAAGTTTGAAAGCAATCGGTTCATAATTGCGACCTGTAGAGTGTGGCTAAATTTTGCTTGTCACCCATATACATACGTAAACATATACTCGTATATTATTATCCCCGTAGGTGAGAGACCAATAGGTAGATTAAAAAAAAAAGGAAATATACCTAAAAAATATTTTGTCGAAACGTGATTTGTCCAAATGTATCAAAGTAAAAAAAAAAAATATAAAAAAACTTTTTTGCAAAAAATAAAACCGACTTCAAAAAAAAGGGAAAAATAACTTTAGCTTCTGAAGTCGGTGACCTTTGTTTGATTGCTTTAGTTTTTTTTGTCACCGACTTCAGAAGCTAAAGTTATTTTTTCCTTTTTTTTGAAGTCGGTTTTATTTTTTGCAAAAAAGTTTATATTTTTCACTTTTTAGTGGTTCACATGTGCTTGATACATGGAAAGTGCATACCGTTACAATTACAACAAGCCCAAACACGACTATGGTACACTGTCTCATTATGGAGTTCCGTGACTCTTGGCTTCATCATCAGATCTGATGGTAGAATGGGTCTTATCAAACGCAAATGCTTCACTTGTTGTAGAAAATACCAAAATCGCAACACGTTTTCATATGAAATTTGAAGAGTTCCCTCGATTTCGCCAAGATTCCATCATCAGATCCCGACTTGGTGGCTATGGGACCATTTGGAAAAAATACCCTTTCCAACTAAAAAAATATTTTCTAAATCGGTTGGCAAGCGACGGAGTTATGCCCGAACAAAGATAAAAAAAAAAAAAAATAGAAACATCCGAATTGAGAACCTCCTTCTTTTTTAGAAGTCGGTTAATAAATAAATATCATCTGATGCATTTGATAATAGAAGTATTTGCCAAATAAATGTTTGTAAAACGAATATTTTTAAAATAAAACATTTGCGGAATAAGTTGTTTGCGAAATAAATAGTAAGTATTACGAAACGTTGGTTGTAAAATGAAAATTTTCCAAAGGACTTTTGGTAAAACAATAGTGAACCGTCGTGGTCACCAGACAGTTGATATACTACATGTTTACTTTTAGTTTGTAAATACATACTTTTTATACTAGTACATATAAAAATCATGACTCGGAAACAAAATGTCCATGCTCATCACACAAACATGTGCTCCTACCGGGATTCGAACCCGGGACCCTAAACGAACGTAAGGCAGCCTCGCTACCGCTGCGCCATTCGGGTCGTCATTCGGTGGTATTTTGTACATCTGGCGTAGCATTACTTGTTTTCACTAAACAACATCTTTATGACGAAATGGCAAAAATGACAAAAAAGTATTGTTTCGTTCGTGATTTTTGCTGAAAGTTTAGGAATTTATGAACTTTTCATTATTAAAAAGGTCTGCTGCGTCATCAGCTTTAACAATAACTTAAATTTCAGTACATTCGCGCCGTAAATCGTGTTTAAATTGGCTTTAAATGATGTAATCTGGGTTTTTTTTATAAAAAAAAAAAATCGACCTAACTCAAAATCCACTGAATTTCGGTGGCTTAATTTCTTGCATTATACAACTTTGATGAAAGGTGACGATTAAAAGCTAAAGTAACGTCGTAGATTCTTCGAGTCGAAAGTTATACCCCTAGTAGCATTTTTTGTTGGCATTTAGTTGGGCCACATACCTCTGGTTAGTTGGCAAATGCATACAATTGGCGGGCAGTTTGCGGGTTGGGCCCAAAACTGATGGCCTACGTGGATTTGCCAACGAAGGCCCAACTTGCGATGGAGCCAACGTGGATTTGCCTACGAAGGTACAAGTAAGTAAGTACTTGAGCCTGCAACCACTACCAATGTTTATGTTTACTACCGAGCTGGTAGTGTTGAACTAACAACAACCTTGTGTGAACAGTGTTCACAGTGTGAACACAAATAAGGTAGAAAAAAAATACAGTCCAGTTGAGAACCTCCTCTTCTTGGTAGTCTGTTGACAAAACTAAACGCTACTCTGATCTAAGCTGGTGATATATTTTCTAAAATTCACTCGAACCCAACCAAATCGTGGTAACACAACGATTGCGACTTCTAATTGGACTACAACGCCATCTATCGAGGTTGGGGTACAATTTTTGAACCTTTACGATACTATCATCACGGAACAGAAAACAGTGGAAGTGCAATGCACCAAAATTACTGCAGGAACCGCTGTCACCAAACTAACACATTTAAACCGATAATCATATATTGCACTACAAAAAAACAATTCGTTTGATTCGTTGTTCAAAGTTTAGTCAAAATTAGCCTACATCACAGATTTGGAAATAAACCCTGACATTTTACAAATAAGATGTATTTTGCTTTAGCGGCAAAACGTGTTTACGATTTTAGTCACACTAGATTCGATTGACGAGTCAATTCCGCTACTTGACCATAGATGGCGGTATTCTGAGTGGTTGCAATTATGAACTTAAACGCGTAAAACATATGGTTGACATTTGCGTGATCGGTCGGTTTCTGCTGCTACTCGGTCAAGGCCGGACCACGTAGCATATTAAATTTATTTATCGATGTTGATAGATACCCCATATTATGGTCTTCAATTCGCAAAAATAAGAGTTGTTTGGAGTACATTTATTTATTTGGTACACAAGCAGCTATTCATTTAAATTATAAATAAATAGACACAGACAAACAGGTAAATTTAGAATTAATAAAAGTGCTGGTATGTATGCATGCATGCCTTTTACAAGTGTTCAAAGGAGACATTTTTTTTTTTGGGAAACCTAAAAGTATTTTAAATGAAGGTTAGAGGACCTGCTGATGTCTATTTAGTGATCAATGCAAGGTCTCAATCATTAATAAATTATAATAATTACGTTACTATTTAAAACATTGATTATACATATGTTTGCTTTAAAGCGTTTATGCAATCTATGAAGAATGAAGGCGACCTTATACTTGTATTGTAATGTAAAACTAAATAAATAATGAATTTAAAAATTGTTTATTCCTTGTATCGATATCAATCTATAAATTCAATATTCGACTTGACCACATCACTACTTGAGTAGCGAAGTGCTTTCGAGGGTGTTCTATTGAATAGAATCAATCCAAAATAAACTTTAACTTAATTGTGTAAGGTTGATTTTACCCAACCGTTCTATTAAATATTAATAAATATTAACAAAATAAGATTTTTATTAGAAAACAATGAAAATTGTACTAACCAATGATACGAAATACCTCCATTTTTAAGATTTTTCCTCCTACTATAATTTTTACACTCTAAAATGGAACAATACGGCATTGCTAGGGATGTAAGTTGTTATCGTAACTTAAATCCCTACAAGGAACTCCCAACAGTAGGAATAGACGCAGCAGGCCCGTCGTTAGTTGGCCCAATGTTGTTATAATAACTGAAATCCCTGCAAAAATCACCCATCAGTAGGAATAGTAACAGAAGGCCCTTCGTTGGCTGTTCGTTGGGCAAATAGTACATGTTTATGACAATGGGCCTATTTTAAGTTTAGGTTGGCGGAACAACTAACCGTCTGCCAATACATTCCCAACTGTTGGCATAAGGAAGCCAACGACAATTGCTACTAGGGACTAAGGACCCGTACCTATTATGTCGTGACTATTAATTTATCGTTGGTTTTTTTTGTCATGGACGACAGTTATCGTGTCGTCCATGACCTCTGAACACCTCCATTTAAAGACACAAGCCACGACACTTAAAACTACACGATTATCGGTCGTTACGACATAGTGGGAACGGGGCCTATGTGGAAATTTCGATACGTGGAGCGTATCGAAATTTCCTCCATCCACGCGATGCATGAATGCATCACATTCCTCATTTGGAGTAATTTGTGATCGTATAGCTATCCAATGGTGTAATTGAATTAAGGATGGAGATGATAGATGTGAAGCTTCAACACCAAACTTTATACCCAGACTTTGTTGTGATATATTTTGTTTTTTAGACTTGTGTTGCAGTGTGGAAGCAACTTTAAAGACGTGTTCACGTCAAAATATGTTTATGTGGGAATCAATCAATTAGACACTGACCTGGTATGCATATACAAGCTGCAGTAGCACGTAGGTAGTGGTGACGGCGAGTGCAAACAAGTGGTACGCGCGCCGCACGTCGGGCGCCCCCGCGCCCCGCGCCGCGCGGCAGAACCCCACGGCGCGCAGCACGCGCAGGTGCGGAGCCACGCTGTGCGCGCACACTGACCTAGGCACAACATAAGTGTTACCATGTTGAGGTCAGCATACAGTCTAACCAGATGACGTCGGATACCAGTATAATATTTAACACGGTACATATCAGAATAATGGCAAAATACGAACTACACTTGCGAGCAAATTTATGGAATCACTCAATTGGTATTGATTCCGCTCAATCTTGAGTACTTAATAATTAGTAAAGAATAAATCCCGGTGCACAGCACACAAGTATGATGTAGACCGGGATTTCCTTCGACGGTAAAACGGATTTCGTGGCTGGCGGGGGACAACGAGGTGGTCTAAATTCAGACCGCAACATTTCCGATATTTTGCTGGAACATGTTGTTCCTTATGAGGGACATTGTAGTGTGAGTCTCATGTCTATGGCTGTATGTATAAGTAGCCTAAAGGTCGTGGCTCACTTGACAAGCACCGTACCGGCACCGCTCCAACCCAGCAATTAACTTGCCATTCAAGTTATAGCACTAAATCCTGTGTCGCATAGCCTATTTTATAATATCTATATGAAAAAGCTTATGGCGGGTGGTCAACGCGCTTGCCGCTACCATACGACACGCCTCGCGGGCCACTCGGCGTCCGCGTGGTCCGCGCGCCACAAGCGAGTGGACCGCGTGCTTACATCGCGTCGTTCGCGCGCTGGCTGCGCGCCGCCTCCGCGTTGCCCGTAAAACAACGTACAGTTACATATTTAGTTAGACAGCCCCACTACACTGAACCTAGTTTGATAAGACTCCCAGATAATATAATTATATGGTCGCGTTAATACTTGACGTAGTTAACTCTAACCTCATTTTCGTTATCAGCCACCCCGAAAACCATAAAAACGATGACCCATGATGAAAAATAAGATAATTATGCTTTAAATTCTAAGCAGTATATGTTCGGTTGACAATCTTTCGAGAGTTTTCTCTTTCATCTTCCGTCATGGGTGTCGTTTAAAGGTTGCATGAACTTGTAAAGACCGCTACCCACGCCACTCTCGTTTCCCGAAGAACTACAAGGATCTCTGACAGTCTTGTTGTGGGTTTCACTTTTGGTATAGTTTCAACACGCTGGTGTAAATTATTTCCTGGTTTGAACACGTATTTAATTTACTGCGATTGTGAAATTTCAACCAATAGGGTGAAAGGGGCGGACCCCCAGGTCCGACATTTGAACTGAGTTGTCATTGCGCTAAAGCGCGAAAATTCAAATTGAGGTCTATTCAAAATCACCACGTTACAATGCGTGGTATAAATACTGCCTTGCCGACGCCACAACCTGTAAGAATTTCCGCCTCAATGTGATGTCTGTGGAGCGAGATGACTTTAAGGCGGGTCCCGTTACACAACTTCGGAGGAGATACGTTCCGAAGAAGCATAATCGGGACACTGACCTTCAGCTTGATGGTATGTGCTGGAAATCCAATAGCTGACAGGGAGTTCAGAAATTCCACAGGATAATGTCACCTTGCTCGACAACAGTGTTTATCGAGGTGTAGACCACTCCATTCTCCTCAATTTCCGAGATAATGCATTCGTTAATTGCTGCAGCCTGATCATTCTTTGGCGTCAAAATGGCCCGCTCACAAACCCAAGAATTCTGCTGATGCGGTATACGACTGATGTCCCGGTACACACAAGGAATGAGTTCTTCTAAGCTGGATATCACTCTACCGAGAGACTCTGGAAGCACCCCATGTGCACTTGTCTCTTCTGGCAAAATGCCTTCGCTAAGACTTAGAAGAACATCGGAGAATTCTTGAGCACGTGCATTGCCGCCGAGCCGAGCTCTTATATAAATGGTCAAGCGCAGCGTACGAACTCGTGACCACAACGAAGAATTAAACTATGTTTCTCTGCCCAAGTTACTTAAATGGCGTGGTTTTTATGGTGTAAAGCTAGATAATAGCATGGCTTAATCGAAAACAAATAAAAAAAGTAAAAAAATTGCGTCGTTAGACTACGCGCTGTCACAGGATGCGTAAGAAAAATAAAGATTCACTGCTCCTCCCCCGTATGTGATAGCGTGATAATATGTAGCCTATATGTTGACCCGACCTCTTAGTAATATTCATGCAAAATTTGAAGTAACTCCGTGCAGTACTTTTTGAGTTTATCCCGGACAGACAAACAGACAAACAGACAAACCAACAACAGACAAAAATTCTAAAAACTATATTTTTGGCTTGATATCGATTGTAGATCACGCCCCAAGTAAAATATTCAATGCACAGTTTTGACTTTCCTACGATTTTATTATATGTATAGAATTAACACTAGTAAATTATGAGCCGGGGTTTTTTTTATTTTTTTTAAATTTTATTTGGAGAACAAAATGTTGTAAAGATAAAACTGCGCTGCGGGTGCCAGCGATCAATACTAACAAATAAAATGCGCAAAAACATTAAATTTAAACTTTACCGCCGCATGTCATTACTTCCTAGAATTTGACCCCTATTAGCGGCACTATCGAATGGTGTAATAATAAAGTGCGTGGTTTTTTTTGTCAAAATCAACTGGTTCGTTTTCTGGTTAGGAATATTGGTTATCCAAAAATCTAAAAATGCAGTTTTAGTTTTCATCAAAAACGAGCTCGAGACTCCTTTGAGCATTTTTCGCTATTCCTCACAGTTTCGGACTTAGTAATACATGCCCATTTAAAAAATTCACCCAGTATATTTGTAATCTCCTTCCAATTCTCTTCATTGTGAGACCCTACACGACACGACTTGATTGAAAAAAAAATACGACTTACAATTTAGCGCCAAATATCCGCCATTTTGTTTTTTTTTTCTTTAAACCCGTCTTTGAGACAAATCTAATGATACCTTAATCGTCGAAATCGATCCAGCCATTTGGATGATACGAGGTGACAAAGAAATTTACATAAAACATTCAAAATACGCGCGAAAAACATTACACTTCTTCGGCAGTCGTGTAAAAAGAAAGGGTTAGTAGTAACACTGATTGACTTCCTTCTTATGCCCGATAACGCTCGTTGTCACACTTACCGTGCCATAACCGAATACCTCGAAGAAGTCGGTATCGCCACATTAACTGGCCAGCGCTCAGGCCAGGCTTGAATCCAGTTAACGGGTGGGATGAACTGTCCAGAAATCCTGCTCCTTCAAGTGTGAATTTGCTGAAATCGACTTTGATAGAACAGTGGAAACGTATCCTGCCAGACTCGATTCAGAAGCTGATTACATCAATGAAGAACCGTCTTCGAGAACTTATTGTTTTATTCATTAATTATTTTTCCATTATCCTAATGTTTACCTAACTCGTTCACTAAATCCGGGACAGGTGATTAAATTTTAGTGTGATTTAAATGAATTTGGTATTAAGTTGAAAGTTAACAGTTTAACCTTCAATATTCTTAACTAAGATCGCGCGGAATCAATTCAAAGTTAGTGATTCCATACTTTTGCTCGCGAGTGTGCTTCATTTTGAACTTAAATATCATCTCATGAACGTGTGGCCCGTTGCGCACTTGCGAGACGGACTTAAACACGAAGTGTTCCGTACCACTGTTTACAAGTTGACCCTGAAAACGCGCGAAAAAACGCTCGTTTCTTGTTTGAGGATTTCCTTTAATTGTCAACTTTAGTTTATTATTCGTTGTTATAGCTGGCACAGTATCTGACACACACTCAGAGTAAATTAATAGCATTAGGGTTCAAAAGTAGAATAGAGATAACCCTTCATAAAAAACAACAGAGTCATCGAAATTTGTCGCCGTCGTACAGAACTATTAAACGCGTGGCCGGCAAATCACGATGTTAGTAACCATTGTTACACACACATCAATGAAACTTACTCGTGCATTGTTCAAACTTTTGGGAAACTGATTGAAATTTAAAATAATTTTTTTTTTTTTTGATTGAATGTTATCAAATGGTACGCACAATTTATAGTGATGTAATAACATTAACCCTTGAATTTATCAGTTTATATACTAAATTCCTTATGTATAATTGCTTTATTTAGCATTCATATTCCTACGAAGTAATTGGATCTAGCAATTATTTTGCAAACGTCACAGTTGCAATACGTTAAATTATACGGTACCCTGGTGTTTCCAGAAGTTGATGGACAAGTCGATTAAATATTCATCGTTTAATCATTGTTTTGTAGATGCCATCAACGATATACTGTGGCCTGACATAATAGCGTACAACGTGTGCAATAATTACATACCTATCCGCCTAACGTTTGTTTTACGTTTGTATACCAACAAGGCTTCCACGAATACATTTCGTAATTAAAGTGAAACACTCTGCTAACACAAAATAAGACCTACAACATCTCTTCATACATGCGAATGCCTGCTAACATAAAAAAAAAGCCTCACCAGAGCTAGCCGCCAAATCCAAAGAGACCTCTCATCAGTATCAATGTGACTCGAATTAGTAACTAATCACAGCCCCTCCACCTCCCCCAATACGGCCGGTCCCCGCGGAGTTTGTCGACTGTATCCCTCCATGTGTGGAGAAATTCTATATTGGCACTTTTAACGCACGATCTTTATCAACAGAAGTTAGAATGGCAGAATTAGAATATGCTGTATCAAAAATTAAGTGGGATATTGTGGGACTCTCTGAGGTCCGACGAGAAGGATGTTTCATCGAAGACAGAAGAGAATACACATTTTACAACTCCGGCAAGAAAAAAGGAGAGAAAGGAGTGGGATTTGTTGTTAAAAATAATAATGACATTTGTCGCGCTGGTTATTGATTATTAAAACGATAGTTTTGGTGTAAAATAAAAGAATAAATAAACTTGAGGGGAATGATGTATTCTCGAGAGAGCACCGGAACCAAGTGGAAATCAAGTGTTGCCACACGGCATATATTTTACATTCAAACTTAATGTTGCTACATTATACGCAACATGCTGCGGCCACACAAGATACAAGCTTACATTAGTAAAACATTAACAACGAAACTTGTCTTTAAGTTTTTAGTACAACACAATGAATATTTAACATGTAGACCAAAAAAAAAACCTTAACAAAATATTTTTAGAATTAATATTAATAAGCAACAATCCTTATAAATCTTATATTCTAATAATAACAAACACATCAGAATCAATAGTAATTAAGTACCAAACCTTATAACTCTTACATTTTAATAATAACAAACACAATATATCTATAACCTAGAACGTAAACTCTCTAATGAGCTACGACTTGAAACAATACATAATCATATAATCATATAATGAATAAAAATGTTGCCTATTGCCTACGCATTAAAGGAACGCATGCTTAGCACCTAACAAGTTATGACTTATGAATCTAGAGGCAGAACGCATATTTTTAAAATAGAACGAGTATGGGTTTTACCATTTGAAGTTTTTACCTCGACGGCCCTAACGTGGCCATCATGACCAGGGTATGTTTTTACTACTCTAGCCATTGGCCAGAACATTGCAGGAACATTGTCCTCTCTTAGTATAACTAAAGTACCTACTTTGATATTGGGTAAGATATTTAACCATTTAGGTCTGTTTTGCAGTACATTGAGGTACTGTTTGTGCCACATCTTCCAAAATGACTGTTTTATTTGCGTGCATATCTGCCATTGCTTCAACCTATTTTGTGGAACATTTGAGACATCATTTTCTGGATACATAGTTAAAGCGTTTCCTGTCAAAAAATGGCCTGGAGTCAGGTAGCTATAGTCATTCACGTCACTTGAAGATATTGGTAGCAAAGGTCTAGAATTAAGTACTCCTTCTATTTCTACCAACACAGTATTTAACTGTTCATAGGTTAGCACCTACGAACAGTTAAATACTGTGTTACCCTGTACTACTCTTCGTAAATGGTACTTAGTACTTTTAACTGCCGCCTCCCAGAGGCCACCAAAGGTAGGGGAATAACTTGGAATGAAGTGAAAGTCAATTCCTTCCTGAGCTGTAAATTGAAAAACTTTACTTTGGTGGTCTCTGGAAGAAAACAAATTATACAGTTCCACCAACTGGTTCCTTGCCCCCTTGAAGGTGCTGGCATTGTCAGAGTAGATCTCTTTCGGCAGGCCTCTTCGCGATATAAGTCTACGTAGGCATGCGAGGTAGGTATCGGATGTGAGGTCTGAAGCTAGCTCTAGATGTATTGCCTTAGTGGCGAAACATACAAATACACAGATGTATCCTTTACCTATAACGGATCGTTTCACGCGCGAAAGTTTTACGTTTAGAGGTCCTGCAAAATCTACTCCAACTTTCTCAAAGGGACGGCTTAACGCAGTCACCCTCCCGGCCGGCAAGGAACCCATCAGCTGTTTAGAAGCAGTGGCTTTTTGCCTGAAACATATTACACATTTATTTGTTATTTTCTTTACATATAATAAACCATTAGTGATCCAGTATTTCTGGTTTAAATTGGACAATAATAGTCTAGGTCCTGCATGCAGGAGACGCTCATGTTCAGACCTAACAATACATTCGGTGACATATGATTGCTTAGGTAAAATCGCCTGATGTTTTTGAGTGTATGGTATATTTGCGTGGTGTAACCTGCCGCCTACACGCAGAATGCCTATATTGTCTAAAAACGGATGCAAGCTTTGTAAAGAACCCTTGACACTTTGATTTTTATTTAAAAATTCTACTTCTTCATGGAAGTGAAATTCCTGTTCGCCCTTAATGATTAACATAAGAGCAGAATTAAGTTCTGCGCTCGACAAAAAATTGTGTGAAACTTTACTGCCTTTTAAATTATTGATAAATCTTAACATATAGGCTAATATACGTATCATTTTATGGATGCTAGAATATTTGTGCATACCTTGCAAAACGTCGTTTGTTGGACGAGCTGCATATCCTACATTGGAGGAGATTGCTGCGCTTGACCCGCTCTCAGGTAAGTCTGATGGTAACTCTATAGATTGATTAAACATATACTTACTGTCATACAAAAATCGAGGCCCATGCCACCACATGTCGCAGGCACTAAGCTCGTGCGGATTGACACCCCTGCTTATGTAGTCGGCGGGGTTGTCTTTAGTGTTTACATATAGCCATTTACAGTCAGCAGTATTACTGGTTATAGCTTTCACTCTGTTCGCCACATAAGCCGTCAACTTCATCGCTTCCGATCGTAGCCATGCCAGCACTATTTGGGAATCGGTGAACAAGTAAATATGATTTATTTTTAATTTTAATTTAAGTGTGTTTGAAACTTTAGCAATCAAAATAGACAAAAGTAGTGCAGCATTTAATTCTAAACGTGGCACAGTGAGGTTTTTATTCTGAATCGGGTTTATGCGGGATTTAGAACAGAGCAAATGCACTTGTACATTACCTTTATTGTCAGTGATGCGTAGGTACACACAGCAGCCATATGCAGTTGAACTGGATGCATCAGAAAAACCTATGAGTTCAACCGTGTTTGAATTAGATAGCTGAATATTTCTACCTATATAAATCGGATCCATTTTTGCAAGACTATTTAAAAATCCTAACCAATCTGATTTAATGTTTTTGTCAGGCTCAGCGTCCCAGTCAGTCTTGGAGGACCATAACTTTTGCATAATAGCCTTTGCCTGTACAACAATAGGACCTACAAAACCCATAGGGTCATAGAACTTTCCTATGTATGCCAATATTTCCCTTTTGGTAATGTTTTTTGGATCAAAAAATTCTGGACTTGTTATTTTAAATTTATCCTGATGAACAACTAACTGCAAACCTAAAGTTTTTATACTGCAGTCGCTGTTTTGAAATTCTAAATCGTCAAAGTGCCGCTCAGTTGAAGGAACATCTTCTAATATTCGACTGTCATTTGATGACCATTTATGTGTTTTGAAACTGCCCTTTCTGAGAAGCTGTTGAAGCTGCGATTTTGCTTCCATAATCACCTCTAAGTTACTATTTGAATAGAGTACATCATCTACATAGGTGTAGTTGTTTAAAATGGACGAAGCCAAAGGCATTTCGCGTTCATTTTGTATCGCAAGCTCCTTCAAACAACGCGTAGCTAAATAGCTTGAGCTTTTAAACCCATAGGTGACAGTATCTAGCCTGATGCACTTTATTGTTTCGTCAGGGCTGTCTCTCCAAAGAATATTCTGCAAGGAGGTGTGCTCGGGTATTACGCGGACATTTCGGAACATTTTTTTTATGTCAGTAGTGAATGTATAGTCACCAAAACGGAACAAGAGTAGTATATCAAAAAGATCTCTCTGAACTGTCGGTCCATTTAGCAACAAATCGTTGAGCGATACTTTCTTACTCGTCTTCATCGATGCGTCGAAAACTGTACGCAATTTAGTAGTCTTACTGTCGGGTTTGAGTACCGCATGATGCGGTAGAAAGTACACTGCGTCCTTACCAAGTTGATAGCTCTCGACATCAACGACGTGCCCGTGATTTAACTTTAAATAATCGTGTATAAACTTCTGATATTCTAGGAAAAGATTATGATCTTTGTGCAATTTCTTCTCGAGGTTTAAAAACCTTTTTAACGCGAAATGAAATGAGTTTCCTAGCGCATCGTTTACATCTTCGAGTGGCAGTTTCAAAGGCAAGGCAACCTCAAAACAACCATCTTTCAACTGAGCGGTCCTCTGGAAAATTTGCTCGCAAAGCTCTTGTTCTGAAGAACTTTCATTAAAGATTTCAGGAACGCATTCGGTTTTCCAGAACCTATCTAAATTTTGAATTAAATTTGACTCGCATTTTGATGCGCATTTTAGCACTGCTACCTGATTGCAGACACTTGTAGGCAAGCTTCCCCCTACTATGTAGCCGAACTGCGTGTTGATAAATTGTGGATACTGTTCACCTGGCGTCGAAGGCCGTGCCTCACTAAGCGGCGCTGCAGGACCGTAGCTCGTCGACTCCGATGGCAGCAATGCCTGGAAAAAACAGTCGGCTCCCATTAGCAAATCGATTTGACTGGGAATATTAAAATCTTTATCTGCTAGCCTAATATTTGGTGGAATCGCAAAGTCTGAGAGATGTAATTTTCTCTGTGGTAGCTCACATGTAATTTTCTCAACTACATGACAAGTAGTTGCTAATTTAAATGGTTTGACCAATGAATGTATTTCCACCGGTACGCAGCACTTCACGCTGGCTTGAGTATTGACTATCCCTACTATATTAATATTACTCTGCAGGGGCCTTAAATGTAGCAGCTGAACAGCCTTTTGAGAAATAAAAGACAGCTGTGACCCACTGTCTAGCAAGGCTTTGAAAGTCATCTCTGTACCATCTTGAGCGAGGAGCTTTACTTGGGCTGTGGGTAAAAGTACATTATTGGTTAAATTATTCGCCGCCAATGAGGCGGGAGATGCGGCGGCCTGCTGATTATTCACCTTATCATTATCGCAGTGTAACAGAGTATGATGCCTTTGTTTGCATTCTTTACACCGAAAGTGGAATCTGCATTTCCCTGCATGCGCACCTAAACATACATGGCATAACCCCTTTTCATCTGCAAACTGTAACCTTTTATTAGCAGGCAATAACTGAAAGCTTTGACACAAGTATAACTTATGATTGGACTTACAGAATAGACATGAAGCTTCCTGCGCTGAGGTGTAGGCTGCCAGTTTGCCCGTGGATGAGCCTGGACGTTGCTCCCTTACTTCCTTGTGCTGCTGGTGTGGCTGGCCAAAAGCTGGCTCAGCATTTTCTAATGCCAGAGCACGCTTGTCAATGAAGCTGAGAAAGTCCTCCACGGTGGGGTCCGACTTGGTGTCCCTCTCAATCTGGTACGCTCTCGATGTGTATAAATCTAATTTTCGGCAAAGTACACACAAAATTATAGCATCCCAATACTTAACGTTTGGATCTAAATTGGTCAAGGCAGCAAGTTCCTGTTTAACACTTGAGACAAATTCTCTTAAGCTGCTTGCTGATGACTTCGCTAAAGGCTTCAGGTCCAAAATTGAGATTATATGCTCATTAATAATTTTAAACCTATTATTGTACCTATCGTTTAATAATGCTATTGCTTTTATATAACTTTCTTGCGTCAAAGGTAAGTTTTTGATTAATTGCAGGGGTTCATCCCTGAGATATGCACGCAAATAATACAGTTTTTGTACACTGTCAATTGAATTATTATCATTTATAACAGAGTTGAAAAGATTTATGAAAGGTATATATTCTGTGAACTTACCACTAAAGGTCGGCACATTAATAGGTGGTAACTTCAACTTAGAAATTGGAGCAGACGACGGCGTAGAGGTCTTTGGTTTTAGAGTTTCGCGTGTTTTTAGTTCTGCATTTATTATAGCTAATATGTGAAAGTAGTGCTCCTCTACAATGGAGACATCTTCTTTATCTTGCTCATTCAAGCATAATATGTTTAAATTGTATTTTTCATATTCAGAAAATAATTCTGAAGCACGGTTTTTTTTTACTAATAACGCTTCGCTTGAAGAATTTGCCACATTTTCATTATTGCAAACGAAGTTGTAGAGTCTGGTCAAATTCCCTTTGGTGTATCCTCTAGCCGAAATCAAACCCGACAGCTCCATTTTCTAGTTGTATGGTTAATTTCTCACAATATATCGCTACAACACAACTATAGCTAAAAATGGCACTGTTCTTCACAATTATTAATACGTGAAAACTTATCTCTAACGCTTTTTACTTTCTAGAATCCAACGAGAAACTGGAAGGGTAGGCAGGCAGGCGACGGATACGGAAGTCGAACATTGGCCGACATACGCCGACAGCACCTTATGCAGCTCCAACTGACGATCACGTGTAGCACTTTGTATGCGGAACTCTAGTTCCGATGTTCACCGCTAGTTGTCGTCCAAGTCGGCTCGATTCTACGTTTACGCTTACGCAGCTTCGACTTGCACCGAACAGCCACCGAATGCCGCGCTTTTTGACACGTTGAATGAAATGCCGACACTTTGTGGTCCGACAATCTGCAAACACCGAAAAACCGCAATAATGCCAGTTTTCACTGCCGCGAATTCCTAAAATATTCGTATTATTTATCACTGACACTGCCGCACTTCGCCGACACGAAATTGCGCGCTCGCCGACACACCGGCGCCTTCCACTTAGGCCGACTCTTTACGCCGAAAACGCTGTATTCTTCTTGGATCGTGAAGCTATCTGGCCAGCATCCCTCGAATATGCGTCCACGTTGATCCCGTAGCCGAAGTAACAGAATTACGGCCAGTCCTGGTTCTCGACGACGCTGAGGTTGAAAAAATGGCGGGCCGTTGGTCGAGCACGATGCCGCGTCGTAAATCTGGCGAATATTTTGTCTTTCGCACGTTCCACGTTGAATTCTTCTTCTCGAAGGACCAATGTCGCGCTGGTTATTGATTATTAAAACGATAGTTTTGGTGTAAAATAAAAGAATAAATAAACTTGAGGGGAATGATGTATTCTCGAGAGAGCACCGGAACCAAGTGGAAATCAAGTGTTGCCACACGGCATATATTTTACATTCAAACTTAATGTTGCTACATTATACGCAACAACATTGAAGTTGAGGATTTTATACCGATCAACGAGAGAATTGCGATTTTAAAAGTGAGAATTCAACAACAAACCTACTCAATTATCCAGTTATACGCACCAACGGAAAAGGCCCCACAAGAAGAAATTGACGAATTTTACGAACAATTAGAAGTCACAATGGGAAAATGCAATAAAAATGTGATATGCATGGGTGATATGAACGCAAAAGTTGGAGAAATGCCCGCCGAAGATAGTTATATTCTAGGAAAATACGGCTACGGTTCAAAAAACAAGAGAGGAGAAGCGTTTATACATTTCTGTCAACAACACAATTTATCAATAATGAACACGAAATTTAAAAAACCTCAGAAAATGCGATGGACTTGGAAATCGCCTGACGGAGTGACAAAGAACCAAATAGACTATTTTACTACGAATATCCCAAAACTTGTAGAAGACGTCAACGTACTAAACAACTTCCTGTTCCCTAGCGATCACCGAATCATAAGAGCAACAATCAATATAAAATCACAAAAGCCATCAAGAAAGCGATATAACAAAGTATCACAGAAGACCGACATTTCGAAACTGCAAGCCAACCTAGCAAAAAACCTAAATAACGCCAACCACGACAAACCACTCCAGGAATTCTACGATGGCATCGAAAAGAGCATAATAGATAGTTGTAACAACACAATAATAAATAAAAAAGAGAATAAGAGAAACGCCATTATGACACCCGAAATTAAAGAACAAATATACAAAAGACAGCAACTAAAAAACAAAGAAAGAAAAACCGTAGACGAAAAACTCCAACTAAGCGTGCTATACAGGAAAATAAACAGAAATATTAAGACCAACATTGAAAACTACCGGCTAACGACAATACAGGAGTACCTAGAAAAAAGCGGAGGTGTTAACAAGGCATACAAGAAACTTAACAATACTAAGCAACAAATGACACAGTTAAAATCAACCTCGGGCTCCACAGTTACCAATAGACACGATCTGATGCAAGTAGCTACACAATTTTACAAAAATTTATACCATAAAACTGAGCACCATTCAGAACCAATAGAGATTACCCCACGAAATACAGATACCCCCCCACTATTTACCGAAAGTGAAGTAGAGTTTTCCATAAACAAGTTAAAAACAGGAAAAAGTCCAGGCCCAGATCGTATAAATAATGAGCAGATTATGGCAGGAAAAGAAATGTTAACGAAACCGCTCACCAAACTTTTTAACCAAGTGTTAGAGAAGAAAGTACTGCCGAGGCAATGGACAGTTGCTGAAATAACCTTGCTCTATAAAAAGGGCGACGCCAAACAGATCACAAACTACAGGCCTATTAGCTTGCTGTCCTCACTCTACAAACTCTTTGCGTCCACACTTTTACGACGGATAACAAGAACCGTGGACGAAAACCAACCGGTTGAGCAGGCTGGATTTATGCGAGGATTTTCAACCGTAGATCACATCCACACGTTAAAAAACATAATAGAGAAATATAACGAGTATGGGAAGTCGCTCTACATTGGTTTTGTGGACTATGCCAAAGCGTTTGATTCAATATCACACTCCTCGATATGGAATGCTCTATCAGAACAAGGGGTAAACGCTTCGTATATCGACATTATCAAAGAACTCTATAAGAACAGCACAGCTAGAGTGAAGCTAGAATCTTCCGGTCCTGAATTCAAAATAGAACGAGGAGTAAAGCAAGGCGACCCGCTCTCGCCCAAGCTATTTGTAGCGGTGCTGGAGAGCATTTTTAGGAGTCTAGACTGGGACGAAGTCGGACTAAAAATACATGGCAGGTTTCTATCACACTTGAGATTTGCAGACGATATAGTACTGCTATCAGAGAACGTTGAAGAGCTACAATACATGTTTGAATCACTAAACTCACAAAGTAAAAAGGTAGGCTTAGAAATAAATCAAGAAAAAACTAAAGTAATGACAAATAGCTGCCACAAACCAATTACACTAGAGTCGTCAAACCTTGAATACGTAGATGATTACAATATACTTAGGCCATCTAATTTCCTTCAACAACGTCACAACTAAAGAAATCAACCGGCGAGTCGAAAACACCTGGAAGAAATAATGGAGTATGAAGGAAATCTTCAAAAGCACCTTGCCAATAAAATTGAAAACCAAAGCAATGGAGATATGCCTGCTACCATGCCTCACCTACGCCTGCCAAACCTGGTCTATCTCGAAGAAAGTTATCCAAAAAGTCAGGACATGCCAAAGAGGTATAGAGAGAAGTTACTTGGGACTAAGGCTTAAAGACAAGGTCAATCACGCAGAGATAAGACAGCAAACGAAAGCTAGAGACGTCATTCGGTATACCCTAAAACAAAAGTGGCGCTGGGCGGGTCATATACAAAGAACCCAAGACGAAAGATGGTCGTCCACAGTAACTAACTGGTACCCGTTCAACAAGAAACGCAAACGCGGTAGACCCCACAAACGATGGAGTGACGACATAGCGAAAATTGCAGGAAGAACTTGGACGAGGTTAGCCAGAGACCGACATGAGTGGCACAGCAAGGAGGAGGCTTTTACCGCCTTAGGCGGTCCTTACATTTAGTTTTTAAATCAAACAATTTGTGTAATAATATAATAATGAATTTAATTAATTAATGGAATGTTTAAGTGTAATGTTATTTCAATATTAAGCAATTTGCAAAAAAAAAAAAAAAAATAGTTTAGTCAGCATTGTAAATTGCATGTTTACTAGGGCTGTTGATCATTATAGTAAGGAATCAAATAAAAAGCTTTATTATTATTATTATACTCTGCTAACATAATCTTCCGACTGAATGAATAACCTCTTCTTTTTTAACCGACAAAAATAAAAAGTGGTTCTGTAGTCGACGCGTTTTTTATGTCTAACTATTAAGCTGGGTATCCATTGAGCGGCTGCTTCGACCCAAGGACATGTAATGGAGATCTTTCCGCGAGTCGTGGCTCGCTGCGACTCAAACTCAAACTCAAATACTTAATTTATTTCAACTAGACCATAACGGCACTTTTGAATGTCAATAAACCGAAAAAAAAACGAAATTACAGTCACAGACACAAGACATAATAACTTGAGAAAGTACTGTAGTTGCCAATTCCCTAGCGTAGATCCACAGCAAATCTGCAGTGATTGCTGCTATCGCTTGTAGATTCATTGTTTATACTATATCATGACGTAACATCACGCCTGTATGCTCTGAGGGGG
This sequence comes from Xestia c-nigrum, assembly GCA_916618015.1. Taxonomy (NCBI): domain Eukaryota; kingdom Metazoa; phylum Arthropoda; class Insecta; order Lepidoptera; family Noctuidae; genus Xestia; species Xestia c-nigrum. Next base: position 180,111 of record OU745245.1, on the reverse strand, counting down.
TACGCACATGTGTAAAATACACCCAGATTTCGAAAATATTTGTTACCTCAGAACTTTCGACTGGGTGAACCGATTTTGATGGTTCTTGTTTTATCTGAAAGCTGGTGCTTTCTGTGTGGTCTCATAATCATATCTGATGATGGGATTCAGGAGATATAGAGAGAACTCTTCACATTTTATAGGCACACTAGAAGCGATTTTGGTAGTTTTAGGAAGTGTACTTTCTCGAAGTGATCCCATTTCAATTTGATGAAGATCTGATAAAGAACTTCGGAGATATGCGGTGGAACTCCTCAATAAATGATAGCAAATGTACTGGGATTGCCGAAATCTCATATCTGTCTATTGCTTACACCAGTTCATAACTTAAAATCACGCCGGTACGCTGTGAAGGGGTGGTAAGCACATGTGAACCACTAAAAAGTGAAAAATAAAAACTATAGCGCTTCAGGAGTCGGTGACCTTTGTTTGATTGATTTAGTTTTTTTGTCACCGACATCTGAAGCGTTTTTTCTGAAGTTTGTTTTCACTTTTTTGTTTTCTCTGAAGTCGGTTTTATTTTTTGTAAAAAAGTTTTTTCAATCAAAAATGTTGTAACAATATCTTGGTTAGGTACATCTTTCATGTTGAGTTCATACATGTATGTCGCCGCAGGAGTCTCTATCTGCTAAGATTAAATCTAATTAATAACACTCCTAAACTATTCCATGATGAATCGTATAACCAACTCCCGTCAAAATTTGGGCCTATAATATTGAATCGTCGGAGCGGCTCTCGTAGTTATGTAGAGTCGCTCCGTCAATACCAATGGATGGCTCTCACCGAGCCCACCAAGATGAACCCAAACTCGGTGCAGTTACATCAAGGGGTTCCGGTGATATCCCGACTTACAAAAATAAAAACCAAAAGTGGTTACAAGAGGATGTCTCCGGATCCGCCGGTCCAAAAACCCCGGAGTTTGGGCTTCCCGAAGTTGGCTCGGTGAAACTAATCCACCGGACTGGTTTTCAGGAAGAAAATTTTCGTGCTCCTGATATCGCCTGAAAACTAAACAGGCTGTCAGTTTATACCCTGCTGATGTATTCAGAGGAAACCCCAGCCCTCTACGACTTTCCGTTGAGAAGTTATATTTATTTATTTATTTAACACTTCAAGCACATAGTACAGAGGCGGACTTAATGCCATAGGCATTCTCTACCAGTCAACCTTTGGGTGATGCAGAGACAAGCAGTGGTAGGTACATCTGAAAATAATTCGATTAATACTCAGGTAACTACAAAGATATATAAAATACTATAAATATCTATATATATATACTATAAATAAATATCAAACTATATATTACTGTAAAAAGAGAATTAACACGGATATACTAAAATAAACAGACAAACAATGGAGAAATACACTACTGTTGTGATGAACCTGCCAGTTTCTTGCGAATGTACTCTCGAACTTTAATCTTGAAAGATAAACGATTGGTTGCCATCCTGATTTCCTGGGGAAGCGCATTCCAAAGAGAAATACACTGGACAAAAAATGATCGGTGAATGAAGTCAGTGCGGTGATTGGGGCATTGGAGAACACGGTTATGCGATGATCGCAGACTCCTACTATGGTTGGCACAAATGTACTGAAAGTGGGGAGCAAGGTAACTAGGGGAAGTGGGAGAAATAAGGAAAGAAAACAAGGTAGTGAGCGCCCTTTGCTCCCTACGCTGACGTATGGGCAACCACTTAAGAAGAGACCGGTGCTCGGAGACATGATCATATTTACGCAGATTAAAAACGAATCGAATGCAGTTATTTAGAAGACGGTCAAGTTTGTCGAGGAGATCTGCATTCAGGTCAAAGTAGCACACATCACCATAATCGATGATAGGAAAAATCAAGGACTGTACAAGCATTGTTTTCGTGTTTGTAGGTAAAAAGTTTCTCAAACGGTACAGAGCCCGCAACGACCCAGTAACCTTCTGGCTGACACGGGCGACGTGGGTCTGCCATTTCATAGAGCTATCGATATACAAGCCAAGATCCCTCACATCGGCGCTAAAAGGGATGACCGTACCGTCGAAAATAACTGGTGGCAAGATTGTTCCATCCAACTTGTAATGGCTACGTGAACTCCCGATGATTATTGCCTGACATTTGTTTGGATTTACTGCCACACCAAATTTACCGGACCAGGTTTTTATAATCGATTGAAAAAAATCAAAATGGCCGCGAACCTGTCAAAGAAAATTTTGACCGCTGATAACTTCTCTCGGGAAAGTCGCAGACGCCTTGAGTTTGGGCTCTCCCTACTCGGCCTGAGCTCTGTCCGCTGAAACTACATTCAGGGTCCGCCGAACTGTCAAAAGCTGTATTAAAACGTGCGTAACTAAGGAACCCTACGTCACAGAGAGACGGGGTTTTGGACCTACAGCTCGGCGTCAATTCAGGTATTACCTGAAAGCAGTTTCAGCGACAAATTTTTGGAAAACCTGAAACAGGCTGAAAACTGAAAATGCTTAAAAATAAATATAATCCACTGGCCGGAGTGAAAAAAAACGAGCTAAAACGGGCCAGCGGTTCTCAAGTTATCTTAATCTAAAAATTTTAACCTAGAAACCTATTTTAGTGTTTTTTATCAAAACAGCCAAATTAAAAGCTATAGGGCCCGAGTTTGGGCTTAATCAAGTCCGTACGTGGTAAGACAACACAATAATATGAACCCCGTGTTTGGGCTTAAATGGGTCGCAGTGGCTATGTTAGACCCTGTCCTGCTGTGAAAATTAAGAATTTAATATTTTTAAAATAAAAGCCGACAAACATAAAAAAAATCGATATCTCAGGTGCCACTGGTTGGAAAATTCTGGAAAAATGGCGAAAATAAGGTAAAATAAGCCCATTACAAAAACCAAAAAACAAGTGAACATTTTTTGAAAAACTGAAAAACGTATAAAATCTTACTATTATAATAAATGCGAAAGTTTAGATGTATAGGTGGATGTTTGTTACTCAATCACGCCACAACGGCTGAACGGATCTGGATGAAATTTGGCACAGAGATAGATAATGGTCTGGAATATTTGCATTTCTGCTGAACCATCAGCTGCCCCTACTCCGCAAGGACCGCAAAAGTTTTACCTCACACTAGAAATTTCTCCTGTATCGTGGGTGTGTTCACAAACATTAAAACCCACTAACACAAACAGCTAGACCCGGAACCACTACCTATAAGCCATACAAAAATGTATTTGGTGAGGGCATAAAACCCGATACCTGCAGGGCAGCAGCCATTTGCTCAGCCACTGCGCCAACCGTGCCTTTAGGTAGCTTCTTCTTCTTCTTCGTGTCGATGATTTCCCCTTTTTAGCTTTTTTTTTATGTAGTTGTGGCTGTGGCTTCCATGACATCGTTTTCAAATTTCCCCTGAATCTAGCCAGCAAAGAAACCCCAAAAAACGAACGAGTCCTTTTGCAGCATTGACAGCAGTCGAATGCATGCCACGGCGACCAGGCGCTGATGGATGGCGTCGTCGTTTTGCTCGCAAACGACTTTAGACAGACACTCCAAGTTATTGAGAGGGGCACAGCGATGGATGAAAATAAACGCCTGTTTCGCGGTGTCCCCACTGTGAAAAAGACCGGTATTGAAAAACTTCAAATTACGGGAAAATTCTATATTTCGAAGAATTTTCCCTGTGACTACAGGATGAACTTTTTCTTAATTTAGAGGTACATATAAAAAGTAAACAGTGGTTGTGTGAGAGGGAAGTGCTGTCGTCAAAGAATGACTGGGTCAGCAAACAAAACAAAAAATAAATTTCGAGATCGTCAGCTATTTAAAAGTATACACATCCATAGACACTGTAATGGCTTATGACGATGGTAGTGCCTTTTTTTTTTGGATGGGTAAACATCAAATGACCCCTCCCGCTCTGGGCGGAGCAGAAGGGAGTGTGAGACTTTCACTGACTAAAACCCATCCATGTTCCTTCTTAGTCCTTTTCATTCCGAAGCTACGGTATCTCTTTCGAACAGTCCCGCAGCCCCGGCAAGCATCGTCCCTTGCCGGACCCCTTTCTTTTTGCTGTCATCTGTTTGAGGCGCGCGTGGAACGCGAACGTGCCGTCGACACGGCATGCCGTCATAAAACGGACGGACGGCAAGCTAGCCCCTTGCTTACCGTCCACAATCCCGCACCTACGGTAGCTGGGGGCCACCACGTGACCGCTGAGTCTCGTGCGGAGCCTTTACTGGCACGACTGCTTCGCAGAAGGAGGTGTCGGCTTCCGATTCCTTTTCGCTCCAGACCATGGATTGAACCAGGGCCGGACGCGAGGGGTCGCCGCAACCGATCTCCGCTACGAGGACACGGCGGTGTTCCGCCCTTCACAGAGAACGATGGTACTACCAACCCCGATGAATTTCCCAGAGTTAGCGGACGTGCCGTTCCATCATCTAGAGCTTAAAGTTGTCGTTCCAGTTCTACTGATGCACTAACCCCTGAATACTGAAATATCACTCAAAATTTAAATAGCACTTACTATTTACTCACATATTTAACAGATACTCAAAAGTGACATTATTGGCCATGCAAAATTTTACTTCAGAAAAAGGAGCTGCGAAAAGAGAGAGTGTTTCAATTCCCCGCATTCCCGTTGTTCCAAATAAAGTATCATTTCAATTTGCTTTTACAATGACGATAAACAGATAGTACACCCACATTTCACCCAGGGCGAGAACATAAAAGTGGCAGGCATTCAATGGTGTACTCCATGCTTCTCACACGCCCGTGTGAGAAGCATGGAGTACACAATTACACAAATTGTGACTGTGTTGGTTGTTTAGTACCCAAAAACTTCAAAATTTAACACAGTTGTATCCACAGAAATATTAAAAACAGGTTGTATCAGTGCTGTATAGTCACCTCTACGCCATTTAATTTGGTTTCGGTCCTCTGCCGCCCAGAATTACAGCATCCAATAAGACACCTTTTGAAGTCATCACCCACATTATCTCATTTTGATCAGACAGTCAGTTCTCACACATTATATAACATCATGCCTTTAATATTAAGCCGGAAGAGCAGAGCCACCTTTTTTTTTTTCGGATGGGGAATTATCAAATGACTTCTCTGACTCTTGGCGGAGCGGGAGAGAATGTCAGAGTTTTTTTACTGACTATAACCCATCCATGTTCCTTCCTCGCCCTTTATGTTCCGGGGCCACGGTATCTCTTTCGAACAGTCCCGCAGCCCCGGCAGGCTTCGGCTTTTGCGGGCCTCTCCATTACGCTGACATCTCTTTGAGGCGCGCGTGAAACACGAACGCGCCGTCGACTAAGGTAGGTTAGGTTTTTTTTTTTTTATTTTTATTATATGCTTCTACCTCCAACATAATCGGAGCCTATGTTTGCTAATCTAGATTTTTCACATTCATTCCAGTTCTCGCTTGTATGCCTCTCGCACTTTTATTCTGCATTCTTGTTCTTTCTTACATACATCATCATCCCCTATAAGGGTGGGATTCCCAACTATCAAACTATTATAGTATTTCTGTTTTCTATCTATTCTATATTTTTATATTCTTTCTGCTTATTTTCTATTTTATCTTCATTCTTTATTTTCGGGGTGCATTGGGGAAATCAGGAAGACAGTTCTTTATTTTTCAAAATTCTCTACATACAATTATAATCTACGCTTATAAATATCTATTTTTACATTTATACCATATTTAACTTAGCCTACATTATAATATTACTAACAACTTTGGTTTATTATTTCTATACCTACTTATTCTAGCCTTACAAAGGTTGGGGAGTGGGGAACAGTTTTGTGGATTTACTTATATTAACACTTAAATTTACTAACTAATTATTCTACTTCACCTTACACTAATTTACAAGTTTTATTACTATGCTAAACTATAATATACTATACTATATTAACATAGCATATTTGCTTATGCGGTTTTGTTTCGATTATTACTTTTCTTACAATACAGGGTTATTTTTTGTTTATACTAAACCCGAAAAGGGGTCATTGTACTCATCATTTTGAACAACTTTTTCTATGGGACGAACCCTGAAATCGCGAAAAAAAAATCAGCTGTTCCCTACATTTATGTTCGCATAACTCGTCAAAATGTAGGGAACAGCTGATTTTTTTTTCGCGATTTCAGGGTTCAAAAAATCAGCTGTTCCCTACATTTATGTTCGCATAACTCGTCAAAATGTAGGGAACAGCTGATTTTTTTTTCGCGATTTCAGGGTTCGTCCCATAGAAAAAGTTGTTCAAAATGATGAGTACAATGACCCCTTTTCGGGTTTAGTATAAACAAAAAATAAGGTTGTATATTTACAATATTCCATGAAAATTTTGGATTTTTTATCTTTTATTACTGTTTTTGCATTTTCCTTTGTTATGTTTATGCCCAGTATGTTCTCAGCGTTAAACTTGTGGTTTGAAAATTGCGGGTAGTCAAATAGAATGTGTGGGACTGTTTCGCTTACGTCCGGGTCACAGATACACGATGGACTCTCCTTGCACTTGAAACGGTGCAAGTACTCGGAGAATCCACCGTGCCCCGTCATTATCTGAGTAGTTAAGCTATCAGTACCTATCTTGCGGACAACACCGTAGGCCGTCCGCACATCCGGTAGGAATAGTTTTGTGACGGATGCGGTGTTACTGGCACTGTATCTACGGTCCCACTCATGAAGCGTTGCCATGCGAATAGTTCGCCTGACAAATGAGATCGGGCACAGATCGTAGTCGGGCTTCCTTTTCATGCCCCCACCGGCTTCTTTTGCTTACTGGTCGGCTCTTTCATTTCCCAGTAGCCCCACGTGAGTTTTAATCCAAAACAAGTTTACTAACTTGTTTTGGTGGGATGCAGATCTTAAATGATCCCTAGCTTCTACTGCCAAGGGGTGGAGCGAATCGGGATTCGTAATCGTTTGAAGAGCCGCCATTGAGTCGCTGAAAACCCCGAAGGAGGACGCCTTCACCTTTGTTATTTCGCGGGTCGCCCTTGCTAATGCCAGAAGTTCGGCCTGGTAAACCGTGCAGTAGTTCGGCAGTGCCAGTTTGAGAGCTCTGGTCTCAGCGTCGTTTTTCCCTATGGACAGTGCCGCGCCGACCAATTTTGCTTCCGTCCGTAAAAATGCGAACGTCGAAATTGCTGTAGTTGTTCAACTGCTCTTGGTTTACCAGGCTATCGAATGACAAGATATCGCGTGTCGCAGGGTGAGGAGACTCCACTGCAGCGGTCATTCGCTCGATCTCCCTGGCCCCCAGTGCGGTCTGGGGCACTCCCCTCTTGGCTTCGTACAACGATGCCGCCTCACCAACTCGGAGTTCCAAGGGGAGCTCTCCAGACATTACCAGTGCTGAGTTCAGGGAGACCGTGCGATATGCCTTGCACATCTTCTGGGCAATTCCCCGCTGCACGGTCCCAAGTTGCTTTGTAATGCCCAACTTTTTTGCAGCCGGTGCCCAGACGCTAGCAGCGTAGAGGATTATGGGCTCCACGGTCGCCACATATATTACCCGTATAACTTTGGATGTAAGCCCTAACTGACTTTTGCAGCTCTACAAAGCTGTTTGTAGATCGCGATTGCTTTTCTACAGATAAGTGAGACGTGGGTGTTGAAAGTCAAGTTTTCGTCGAGGGTTACACCCAGAAGCATAATTTCCTTTGACATGCCAACGTTGATCCCCCCCATTCTCAGACGTGGTGTGTCGTATTTCAGTTTCCTCGTTATAACCATGGCTGTAGTCTTGTGTGGTGCAAATTTCAGTTTATTCTCGACACCCCACGCCAGAACATGGTCGAGAGCGGCATTGGCACATTCTTCCACTATTTGCGCGGTATCTCCGTCAAAAACCAGGAGAATATCATCCGCGAAATCCTGAACATAAATCCCTTACTTTTCTACCGTCTTTAGGAGGGGATCCAATATCACGTTCCATAGGATTGGGCCACCGATTGAGCCCTGGACGCAACCCTTGTTCGTGCCTTTGCTGTACACCTCCCCGCCGTACCTGACCGAGACTTTTCGGTCACTGAGGTAGCTGTCTATGACCCGCCTAAGGTTGATTGGACAATCTTCCTCCGCCAGACGGACTCTTATTGCTGGCCACCAGGCACTATCAAAGGCTCCCTCTATGTCCAATGAGACAAGTGTAACTATTCTTTTTTGTGCTAGTTTTTTATGAACGTGCTTCATAAGATCATAGAGGGAGTCTTCAGTGCTCTTCTGCGGCATGAATCCATACTGACGGGTGCTCATTCTTGGTAAAAGATGGAATTTTAGGCGGGCCACTAGCATCTTCTAGAAAATCTTTCCCAATATAGGTAACAGTCCGATCGGCCTATACGATTTGGGAGTCGAGTATTTTTCTGTTCCAGGCTTCCTCAAAATCACAACGGTTGCCTCTTTCCAGGCCGTGGGGAAGTGATGAAGTTCCAAGCACTTGTTTAGGAACTTTAAGAAGAGGTCTGGGTCATTCTCTACGGCGTGACAGCAAATGTCGGCGGTAAAGCCGTCAGAGCCCGGTGCCCTTTTCGGATTGAACGACTTCATCGAGTTTTCTAATTCCGCCATCGTAAACGGTGGGTCGCAAGAATCATCTTGTTCGCCAGAGTTTACGCTATTGGCCTTAAGGCGGATGGATCGATGGTGAGCGTCGTCGCATTCCGAGTGGTCTTCCGGATAGAAAGTTTCCGCTAGCAACTTCACTGAGTCCCTCGCATTCAGCACCTCCCCGTCCTTTTCCAGTGGTAGGTCCTCCTCCCTGCACCGCGTCCTACCTATCAGCCTGTAGATAAATTTAAAACTTATTTGGCGACTTGGTTTGTAGAAGGCCGATGAGACCACTCTCCATTTTCTGATTTTACTTTTGCATTTACTTCTATTATTTCACCCAAAACTAGTAACTTTAATTTCTGCTTTTATCTTTAATTTTGTTGTATTTTTATGAACTACTAACACTAAATAATTTTTGTTTACTTACTACACTATCTGTTTAATTTATTACTGTTTTACTGACTGTAGAATTTCTGAATGATATTTTTATTTTTAGCCATATATTTATTTACTTACGTCACTTAACCCTTATTTATGCCCTTAAAGTTTTATGTTATGCCCTTATGTTACTTTTGTATTTTCTGATATTTACTCTATATGCTCAGTATATAATGTCAATATCATACTTCAAAACACACAGTGCGATAGCCATGGTTTTATCCCAGGGTCGACACAACATAACGATACCACCAGAGCTGGCCCACGGTTCAGCATAATTTTAGCCGGCTTCTTAAGAAAGTGACTCCAATTATATTTATCCATTAAGCAAACCCTGGTGGTTCGCTCTCTGCTTCTGCATTCCGGTTGTATCGAGATTGGACTCAATGTCAATGACTCAATATACGTGGAAGTGTGCGCACCGACAACTTTAGCAATACGCTACGGTTGCTCGCGCGAATGCGTCCCACTTCCTACGTATCGGGCAATCGTTACTGAATGCATTGTGCTGGTGCTCCCCAAGCTTGGCTCTGGTACAGTTAATGCACGCCGCTGCTTCTCCGGTCTGTTTGACTGGGCAGTCCAACCTAAGGTGTGGACCGCCGCAGTGGCTACAGAGATCGGCTGGCTCCGTGCACAGGCGTTTGCCGTGTCCGTATGCCAGACAGCGGGTGCACTGCACTAGAGGAGTCTTCGACGCGCACTCTCTGGAGGTCAATCCGAAGCTTGCCTCCTTCGAGTGCCCTCCTCCAGATTACCGGGGTGACACTCAGCACAATGCTATTCGTATGCGGGTTTCGACACTTTTTCCGGAATTTTACTGACATTTTGAGTTCAACGTCCCCGAGGCCGAAAGATCTCCCGGTTCTGGTTCTTAAGGGCTCTCAGTACTTCCTCGTCACTGTGCACTAAAAGCACGTCCCTAAGAACCAGAAGCGGGTCCCGATTCTTTACCGCCTCGACGACGAGGTTCCCACCGGCCGATTCAAGTCGCTTTTTCAGTTTTTCTCTCTCCTCCTTGGTTGCGCACCCCATTATGATCTTGGTTAGGTTAGGTTAGGTTAGGTTACCGTCTCCAGGCGAACATCAACCACGCCGCCAGAGCTCAGGATCTATTGCTCCAGAGCATGGCGGAGTGGTTGATCAACGTGGCTGTGGTCGCCGAGCCGTATTTCGTCCCCCCCCGCGATAACTGGGCGGGGGACCTAGACGGTTTGGTGGCCATCATTGGCGGGACTCTTGGCATTCCGTCCCGAGGACACGGTTGGGTGGCTGCCCTCGTGGACGGCATAGTCACAATTGGGGCGTATTTCTCCCCCAATAAGAGTCTCGCTGACTTCGAGGAGTTCCTTGTCGAGCTAGGTGCCGTCGTGAGCCGGTTCCACCCTCGCCCGGTGCTGTTGCTCGGGGATCTCAATGCCAAGTCCGCGGCTTGGGGATCCCCGATCACCGATCCTAGGGGTGAGGTGTTGGAGGAGTGGGCGATCGAGACCGGCCTGACCGTCCTGAATCGGGGCTCGGTGTACACGTGCGTGCGGCAGCGGGGCGGGTCCATAGTGGACGTGTCGTTCGCAAGCCCCGCTGTTGCGGGCCGTGTACGCGACTGGCGAGTTGCCGTAGAGGTGGAGACGCTGTCGGACCATCGATATATTCGATTCGACGTCTCCACCCAGACTGCGGGCGGCGGTCGCCCGCCGACCCCGCGGATGGACGGTCCTCGCTGGTCGTACAAGCGTATCGACAGGGAACTTCTCGAGGAGGCCGCAATCCTCCAGGCCTGGGTCCGGGAGTCAACGGCGAACGAACCCGTCGACGTCGAAGCGGAAGCGCAGTGGTTCCGCGGGGCGATGACGCAGATCTGCGATGCGTCAATGCCCCGTGTCACCCAAACCACAAGGCGCCAGCTGTACTGGTGGTCCGCCGTCATCGCGCAGCTGCGCGTGACGTGCGTGGAGGTGAGACGCCAGTACACCCATTACCGGAGGAGACGTCGCCGGGTTCCGGAGGAAGAGGCCGCGCGGTATGAGGTGTACCGCGCGGCCAAGGAGGCTCTGTGGCTGGCCGTCGGCGAGGCTAAGACTCGAGCCAGGGAGGAGATGCTGTCGGCTCTCGACGTGAATCCGTGGGGGCGCCCTTACCGTGCGGTCCGAGGGAAACTTCGTGCCTGGGCACCCCCACTCACCGAGAGCCTGCAGCCTGAGCTGTTGCAGGAAGTGGTCGCAACGCTCTTCCCTGCTAGAGAGGAACATGTTCCACCGCCGATGGCTTTGCCCTCAGCCACAGAGCCAACTGATGAGGAGGACGTCAGCGTCCCAGAGGTGACACAAGCAGAGATGAGGGTGGCGATAACGCGGCTTCGGGCCAAGACCGTTGCCCCAGGGCCTGACGGAGTTCCCGGAGTAGCACTCGCCCTCGCTCTGAAGGAGCTAGAGCCCCAACTGAGAGGACTCTTCACCGCATGTCTAGAGCAGGGCCAATTCCCGAGTGAGTGGAAAAAGGGTCGTCTGGTCCTGCTCAGGAAGCCGGGGCGCCCAGCGGACTCGCCGTCTGCGTACCGGCCCTTAGTGCTGCTGGACGAGGTGGGTAAGCTTTTTGAGCGGATTATCGCTGCCCGCCTCGCCGGCCACTTGTACAGACAGGGGCCGGATCTGGACGACAGCCAGTTCGGCTTCCGGCATGGGCGCTCCACGGTGGACGCCATATTGCGGGTAAGAGTCCTGGCGGAGGAAGCGGTGTCCCGGGGCGGGGTGATGTTGGCGGTGTCCTTGGACATCTCCAACGCTTTCAACACCCTGCCCTGGAGCTGTATTCGGGAGGCGCTGTGTTACCACAGGGTGCCCCCGTACCTCCGCCGCATCGTTGGGGCTTATTTGGCGGAAAGGTGTGTCACCTACTCGGGACGCGACGGCGGAGGCCGGCGCGACATGTCGTGCGGTGTTCCACAGGGTTCGGTCGTTGGCCCACCCCTGTGGAACATCGGGTACGACTGGGTGCTGAGAGGCGAGCTCCAACCGGGAGTGGCCCTGGTGTGTTACGCAGACGACACGCTGGTCACGGCCCGGGGGAGCTCGTACAGGGAGGCAGCGTTGCTAGCGACCTGTGCGGTCTCACAGGTTGTGGGCCGCATACGGCGCCTGGGCCTGGAGGTGGCCCTCAACAAGTCGGAGGCTGTGGTCTTTCACGGCCCCCGGCGGGCGCCGCCGCCGGGATCACATATTGTGGTAGGGGGGACTCCGATCGCTGTCGAGTCCACCATGAAGTATCTGGGATTGGTGCTCGACAGCCATTGGAACTTCGGCCCCCATTTCCGGCGACTGGCGCCCAAGTTGATGGGCGCTGCGGGCGCGCTTGCAACGCTGCTTCCCAATCTAGGGGGGCCGAGCACCGCCTGTAGGAGACTGTACCTAGGGGTCTTGCGATCCATGGCCCTGTACGGGGCCCCGGTGTGGGCCTCTGACTTGACGGCCGGCAGCATCGCGATGCTGCGGAAACCGCAGAGGGCGATGGCCGTCAGGTCAATCAGGGGGTATCGCACAGTCTCCTACGAGGCGGCTTGTGCACTGGCCGGGTCACCACCTTGGGACCTAGAGGCGAGAGTCCTCGCGTCGCTTTACCGGTGGCGCGAGGAGGTGCGGACGCGGGGCGATGGACCGATGCAGCGAGAGATCGATCTGCGTCGGTCTCAGCTCCGCGAAGTCCTGGTGGCGGAGTGGCGGGACAGGCTTCTACGCCCTACCGCCGGCCTCGCTACCATCGAGGCGATCCGACCGGTGCTCGAGGAATGGCTCGAGAGGAGGCACGGCTCCTTGTCGTTTCGGGCGACGCAGGTACTGTCGGGGCATGGTTGCTTCGGGAAGTACCTGTGTCGCATAAACAGGGAGCCGGACGCTCGGTGTCATCACTGCGTCCACTGTCTGGAGGACACGGCGCGGCATACGCTGGCAGAGTGTGCCGCATGGGAGGAGCCGCGCCGTGCCCTCGTGACAGAAGTGGGAACCGATCTGTCGTTGCCGGCCGTCGCTCGCGCGATGGTCGGGAGCGCAGAGTCGTGGGATGCGGTGATCTCCTTCTGTGAAACGGTCATCTCACAGAAGGAGGCTGCGGAGAGGTTGAGAGAGGTGGAGAGCACTCTCCCGACCCGCAGCAGACGAACCGGGCGTCGGCGGAGGGCGGACAATGCCCTCTTCCAGCCCCCCTGAACGGGTCCAGAGGGACGGCGGACTTGGGGAGGTCCGCCGCCCCGCCGAATAACTGGACCCGAGGCGGTGGCGCGTAGTGTTCCGCGCGCGCCCCTATATGACGTCGCGGGAGGAGTACACCTCACTCCCCCCGTAGACCTGAGGAGGCCCGCAGTGGCGGGCCGGCACTAGCCGGGGATCGTGGAAGGCGCACTAGTTCCCATGATCCCCGGTGCAAGTGTGGGAAGGGAACACCGGGGTGGTTTTTAGTCAGTACGAGTCTGACAGACCCCTCCGCTCTCCCCAGGGCGGAGGACATCCATCGAGGATTTTCCACCCCGGCAACAAAAAAAAAAAAAAAAAAAAAAAAGGTTAGGTTACCGTCCTGAATCGGGGCTCGGTGTACACGTGCGTGCGGCAGCGGGGCGGGTCCATAGTGGACGTGTCGTTCGCAAGCCCCGCTGTTGCGGGCCGTGTACGCGACTGGCGAGTTGCCGTAGAGGTGGAGACGCTGTCGGACCATCGATATATTCGATTCGACGTCTCCACCCAGACTGCGGGCGGCGGTCGCCCGCCGACCCCGCGGATGGACGGTCCTCGCTGGTCGTACAAGCGTATCGACAGGGAACTTCTCGAGGAGGCCGCAATCCTCCAGGCCTGGGTCCGGGAGTCAACGGCGAACGAACCCGTCGACGTCGAAGCGGAAGCGCAGTGGTTCCGCGGGGCGATGACGCAAATCTGCGATGCGTCAATGCCCCGTGTCACCCAAACCACAAGGCGCCAGCTGTACTGGTGGTCCGCCGTCATCGCGCAGCTGCGCGTGACGTGCGTGGAGGTGAGACGCCAGTACACCCATTACCGGAGGAGACGTCGCCGGGTTCCGGAGGAAGAGGCCGCGCGGTATGAGGTGTACCGCGCGGCCAAGGAGGCTCTGTGGCTGGCCGTCGGCGAGGCTAAGACTCGAGCCAGGGAGGAGATGCTGTCGGCTCTCGACGTGAATCCGTGGGGGCGCCCTTACCGTGCGGTCCGAGGGAAACTTCGTGCCTGGGCACCCCCACTCACCGAGAGCCTGCAGCCTGAGCTGTTGCAGGAAGTGGTCGCAACGCTCTTCCCTGCTAGAGAGGAACATGTTCCACCGCCGATGGCTTTGCCCTCAGCCACAGAGCCAACTGATGAGGAGGACGTCAGCGTCCCAGAGGTGACACAAGCAGAGATGAGGGTGGCGATAACGCGGCTTCGGGCCAAGACCGTTGCCCCAGGGCCTGACGGAGTTCCCGGAGTAGCGCTCGCCCTCGCTCTGAAGGAGCTAGAGCCCCAACTGAGAGGACTCTTCACCGCATGTTTAGAGCAGGGCCAATTCCCTAGTGAGTGGAAAAAGGGTCGTCTGGTCCTGCTCAGGAAGGCGGGGCGCCCAGCGGACTCGCCGTCTGCGTACCGGCCCTTAGTGCTGCTGGACGAGGTGGGTAAGCTTTTTGAGCGGATTATCGCTGCCCGCCTCGCCGGCCACTTGTACAGAGAGGGGCCGGATCTGGACGACAGCCAGTTCGGCTTCCGGCATGGGCGCTCCACGGTGGACGCCATATTGCGGGTAAGAGTCCTGGCGGAGGAAGCGGTGTCCCGGGGCGGGGTGATGTTGGCGGTGTCCTTGGACATCTCCAACGCTTTCAACACCCTGCCCTGGAGCTGTATTCGGGAGGCGCTGTGTTACCACAGGGTGCCCCCGTACCTCCGCCGCATTGTTGGGGCTTATTTGGCGGAAAGGTGTGTCACCTACTCGGGACGCGACGGCGGAGGCCGGCGCGACATGTCGTGCGGTGTTCCACAGGGTTCGGTCGTTGGCCCACCCCTGTGGAACATCGGGTACGACTGGGTGCTGAGAGGCGAGCTCCAACCGGGAGTGGCCCTGGTGTGTTACGCAGACGACACGCTGGTCACGGCCCGGGGGAGCTCGTACAGGGAGGCAGCGTTGCTAGCGACCTGTGCGGTCTCACAGGTTGTGGGCCGCATACGGCGCCTGGGCCTGGAGGTGGCCCTCAACAAGTCGGAGGCTGTCGTCTTTCACGGCCCCCGGCGGGCGCCGCCGCCGGGATCACATATTGTGGTAGGGGGGACCCCGATCGCTGTCGAGTCCACCATGAAGTATCTGGGATTGGTGCTCGACAGCCATTGGAACTTCGGCCCCCACTTCCGGCGACTGGCGCCCAAGTTGATGGGCGCTGCGGGCGCGCTTGCAACGCTGCTTCCCAATCTAGGGGGGCCGAGCACCGCCTGTAGGAGACTGTACCTAGGGGTCTTGCGATCCATGGCCCTGTACGGGGCCCCGGTGTGGGCCTCTGACTTGACGGCCGGCAGCATCGCGATGCTGCGGAAACCGCAGAGGGCGATGGCCGTCAGGTCAATCAGGGGGTATCGCACAGTCTCCTACGAGGCGGCTTGTGCACTGGCCGGGTCGCCACCTTGGGACCTAGAGGCGAGAGTCCTCGCGTCGCTTTATCGGTGGCGCGAGGAGGTGCGGACGCGGGGCGATGGACCGATGCAGCGAGAGATCGATCTGCGTCGGTCTCAGCTCCGCGAGGTCCTGGTGGCGGAGTGGCGGGACAGGCTTCTACGCCCTACCGCCGGCCTCGCTACCATCGAGGCGATCCGACCGGTGCTCGAGGAATGGCTCGAGAGGAGGCACGGCTCCTTGTCGTTTCGGGCGACGCAGGTACTGTCGGGGCACGGTTGCTTCGGGAAGTACCTGTGTCGCATAAACAGGGAGCCGGACGCTCGGTGTCATCACTGCGTCCACTGTCTGGAGGACACGGCGCGGCATACGCTGGCAGAGTGTGCCGCATGGGAGGAGCCGCGCCGTGCCCTCGTGACACAAGTGGGAACCGATCTGTCGTTGCCGGCCGTCGCTCGCGCGATGGTCGGGAGCGCAGAGTCGTGGGATGCGGTGATCTCCTTCTGTGAAACGGTCATCTCACAGAAGGAGGCTGCGGAGAGGTTGAGAGAGGTGGAGAGCACTCTCCCGACCCGCAGCAGACGAACCGGGCGTCGGCGGAGGGCGGACAACGCCCTCTTCCAGCCCCCCTGAACGGGTCCAGAGGGACGGCGGACTTGGGGAGGTCCGCCGCCCCGCCGAATAACTGGACCCGAGGCGGTGGCGCGTAGTGTTCCGCGCGCGCCCCTACATGACGTCGCGGGAGGAGTACACCTCACTCCCCCCGCAGACCTGAGGAGGCCCGCAGTGGCGGGCCGGCACTAGCCGGGGATCGTGGAAGGCGCACTAGTTCCCATGATCCCCGGTGCAAGTGTGGGAAGGGAACACCGGGGTGGTTTTTAGTCAGTACGAGTCTGACAGACCCCTCCGCTCTCCCCAGGGCGGAGGACATCCATCGAGGATTTTCCACCCCGGCAACAAAAAAAAAAAAAAAAAAAAGGTTAGGTTAGGTTGGGGTTCGCCGAGCTTGAGAGGATGGCGGAGGAGGACGAGGAGGAGATCGTGGAGGTCGCCTCTAAGTCCTCAAACCTAAAGGGGACCTTCCAAAAGGCCCTCAAGAGCCGGGCCGCGAGCTTGCGCGGTGTCGTGACGGAGCTGGTCCGTCGCAAGACCACCGACGAGACGCGGCAACTGCAGGCGAAGGTGGATCGCCTGCAGTTGGAGGTCAGCCAGCTTCATCAAAAGCTGGCTGACGCCACGGGCCAGCCGCAACAGGCCCGGACGAGCCCTGCGGCAGAAGGCCCATCCTCCAACCTTGAGGATATCATCCGCAAGGTTGTAATGGAGGAGAGGGCCTTCACAAGGGCCTGCTTAGCGGGCATCGAGGACCGGCTCTTGCCGGAGAAACGCCTCCGACCGCCGCTTGCGGCGGATAAGAGGCAGCCGAGCGAGCCGGGGCCGTCCACCTCCCAGGTGGAAGACACCACACTCCCTGCTACCACCCCGTCCAACGAGTGGACGCAAGTGGTCCGTAAGGGAAAGGGCAGGGGCAAAAAGTCGGCGAAGGCCGTACCTGCCGTCCCCGCCACCACCGCTCCCAGTCGGTCGCAGACGACCGACAAGGGAAAGGGGAAGGGGAGAGGGAGGGGAAAGCTGGTGCCCCCAAAAACCGCGGCCGTTGTGGTGACACTCACCGCGGAGGCTGCGGAGCGAGGGGAGACATACGCGTCCGTATTGGTACGGGCGCGTGCCAATGCCGATCCCACCCAGCTGGGGATCGGCAGCGTGTCTTGCCGGCGGACACAAGCCGGGGCTCGAATTTTCGAGTTCCCGGGGGCCGAGGGGAGTGCCCATGCGGACCTCTTCGCAGCAAAGCTGCAGGAGGTCATCGCAGACTCGGCCAAGGTGGCCCGACCGGTCAAGACGGCGGCCTTTGAGGTGACGGAGCTCGACGACTCCGTCACTAAAGAGGAGGTAGTGGCGGCGGTCGCGGCGATAGGGGGTTGTAGCGCCGCGGCGGTACAAGGCCGGGACATAAGGCCCGGCCGTGGCGGCATGGGCACCATTCGCCTCGAGTGCCCAATCGCCGCTGCCAAAGCCGTCCTTGCCAAGGGACGGCTCGCAGTTGGGTACAGCTCGGGTGCGGTTCGGGCACTCGAGGACCAGCCTCTGCGGTGTTTCCGATGCTTCGGCATCGGACACACCCGGCCCATGTGTCCGTCCTCGGTAGACAGGACGGACACGTGCTACCGCTGCGGCAAGAACGGCCACAAAGCCGTATCTTGCGAGGCCGCCACGCCACACTGCGCGGTGTGTGCCGCCAGTGGCCGCCTGGCAGGCCATGTCATGAAGGGGAGGAACTGCAATCCTCCCCCTAAGCGTGGCAAAGCACTGGCACCGACCAGGCTTGCTGCTGCTGCCGCTATCCCCGTCGTTCCTGCGGCGGTTGCGGAGGGGGGTGCGATGTCCGACTGATGGATAGGGTCGAACATCGCATCCTCCAGGCGAACGCCAACCACTGCAGGGCAGCCCAGGATCTGCTGATCCAGACCATGGCTGAGTGGTTGGTGGACTTGGCGGTGGTCGCCGAACCTTACTCGGTCCCTGGCCGTTGGCTAGGCGACCGGGACGGCTTGGTGGCGTTGGTGGCGCGGTCTTCCACGGACTCTCCTCCCCTCTCGCTCTTAGAGAGGGGACCGGGATACGTGGCCGCCGCCTGGGGAGACATGGCCCTGGTGGGGGTCTATTTCTCCCCAAACCGCCCTCTCTCGGACAGCTTGGTCCGAGTTGCGCCGCGGTCTGACCGCGGTAATCGGACCAGACCTTTCGCTTCCCGGCGTCGTCAACGCCATGCTGGGGAGCGAGGAGGCCTGGGCAGCGGTCGCCTCCTTTTGCGAGGACGTAATCTCGCAAAAGGAGGAGGCGGAGCGCGTGCGGGAGGACGACCCTCTCGCTGCGCCGCTCCGCAGACGAAAAAGGGGTCGGAGAAGGCACCGTCCTCTCCCTCCTCATGGTGGCGACGGGCGGGTGACAGGCACGGGGGTGCCTTCGCCCGCATTGCACCCGTCACCACCTTCGTCAGTCATTCCCGGGCCCATGTGAGGGGCCCGCCATGAAGGGCAATCGTCGGCGGAGGACTGGACGTAAAGGCTATGCCGGTTTCCCAGTCCCCCGCCACTTGGACGAAGCGGGAATGTCGCTGGGTCGTTTTAGTGGGTATACCGGGTCAGACCGGGGAGTCCCACATACCCCTCTCATCCCCCGATGGGAGGGTATGCGTAATGCATTTTTTCCCAGCGTCAAAAAAAAAAAAAAAAAAAAAAAAAAAAAAAAAAAAAAAAAAAGGGTTAGGTTGGGGTGCGGCAGAATTCCTCCACGTTTGTCTGGCGGCTGCTGGTCCCTCTCGATACGTCTGGAGGAAAGAGCAGCTGCTGGGCTGGTGCACCCTGGGCGCGACAGTATTATTCCTCGAGGAATCGGGAAATGGTACTGTCGTGGCTAATATTCTGGGGGAGGGCTCACATCGTTCGTCGTGCGATGACCCACTGGTCTGTCGTGCGAGGTTCGATGTGCATAGGGGGGGGGATTTCATCGTGTACCGTGCGATGGCTCAAGCAGGGTCATCGGACAGTACGTGATTAGTGATTCACTCTTCGAAGTTTTCGGGGAGTAAATCGGGGCGGGGAAAACGTCGTGTGCCGTGCGATGGCTCAAGTGGGTCATCGGACGGTACGTGATTAGTGATTCACTTCTCGAAGTTTTCGGGGAGTGAATTTGGGCGGGGAAAACGTCGTGTGCCGTGCGATGGCTCAAACGGGTCATCGGACGGTACGTGATTAGTGATTCACTTCTCGAAGTTTTCGGGGAGTGAATCAGGGTTGGGGATCTTCCTTGATTTTGCATCGCGGCATTCGTCGCCCTCTGGTACGCGTCTGCCCGTCAGACGTGACTGTGAGCGTGGCGAATGGTTGTGGTGGGGGATCAGGGGGGAGGGGGGGAACTTATGTATATATGTATATATTTATATTTATGTGTATATGTTTATATATTTATATTGATGGAATGGGGAGTCAGGGACCGCACCCTTCAAAGGCACAAAATGAAAAAGGCGACTGTAAATATATTACCCCAGGGCGGTACCAGCTGCACAGCAGCTGGAGAATCCGCCACGATCCCTTCGGGATCGTCTGCCCCACCGTATTCTGGGGGGGGCAGCAATCGCTTTCCGTTTGCCAGTGGCAACAAGGGCCGAGGAGGCTCATCCAGGTCACGGTCTTTTGAAGACCTGATCTCTTTTAAACCACCCGACCCAAAATCGGGGGTAAGGACGGGAGCAGAGGCTCCAGACACTCCGACATGCGCGCCCTCCACGGAGCCACGCGTGGTTCTGGAGAGGGTGTGCATGTCGGAGTCTGACGACACATCGACGCAAGCTGCTGCGGCCGTGTCCTCCAAGTTTTGGGGGAAACGTTCGCGTGGCCAGTCGGACGCGGCTTCGGCGGGTCTGTCCTCTAGTGAGGACGACCAGCCGGCCGCCAAGATGCCAACGGCCAGGAGAGGCAGAGGTCGCGGGACTAACAGTCCTGCAGCGTCACGCGACACCCGGGGCCGATTTCTAAAACGCCCCGATACGCCGATGGCAAGCGGGTCAGATCGCGTCTCACCCGCGGTCTCGACCGACGACCAGGGAGGGGTCACCGTCGCTCTTGTGGGCACAAAGGCGGAGGCCAATGCCGCGAAGCGTGCTCAACGCAGAGCAGTCGCGGCTGATGAGGTGGCCGAAATGGCCCGTCGCGCGCGAGAGTGGCGGTCTGCCCAGGCGGTCAACGGAGAGAGCCTGACGGCAGAGTCTCTTAGCCGCCAAGTGATGGACGGCGTGGACATTGTCCTTAAGGTTGCCACCAAATCCGGCAACCTGAAGGGCTCTTTCACGCGTGCCCTCAAAGAAGCGGCAGAGGGGATCAGGGAGGCGGTTCTGGTTCTCCATGACCACACGACCTCGGAAGAGACTGCCAGGTTGTGGACGGAGAACAGCCGTCTCCGATCCGAGCTGGAGGACCTGAAGCTGCAGTTTGCCGCTCTGCAAAGTGTCGGACAGCAGCAGGCGGCTCCCTCGTCGGCCCCTGCACCTGCAGCGCCACCCACTCTCAGTTTGTCGGACTACGACGTAGAGAGGGTGGCAAGAATCTGCATGCTGCAGTGTGGGGGCATGGTGAGTGCCCGCCTGGAGGCAATAGAGTCTCGACTGCCCCCAGCTGAGATCCTCCGGCCCCCGCTTGCGGCAGATAGGCGGAGGATAGAAGAGCCCGCGAGGACGAAGCCCGCGCAGCTCACGCGGAGGCCTGCAGGGGGGGGCAAAGAGCCCGCGGCGGAACTCGGGACACCAATACAGGTTGCGCCCGCAGCCCCCGTTCAGCCATCACACTCCTCGGTGACCGCTTCTCCCACCCAAGTGACGGTGGGTGGAGAGGGCCGCCGCAGGAGGAAAAAGAAGAAGAAGGCGGCGGGTGCGACCGCGCCCCCTACCTCCCAAGAGGCCACGATCCCGGCGTCCGCGCCTCCCGCCCAGGACCTCTGGACGACGGTGGTTAAGAGGGGCCGCAAAAAGAGGGCACCGCAGCCGACACCTCCTCAGGTACCGACTCGACCAGAGGGCACGAGGCCACCCAAGGTCACTACCCCACGCTCCGAGGCTGTAGTTATTACTCTGCAGCCTGAAGCCGTGAGCAGGGGAGTGACCTACAAGTCGGTCCTGACGGAGATGAAGCAGAAGCTTCAATTTAGCGAGTTTGGCACCCCGGCTGGTTTCGTCTTCAGGACGGCAGCCACGGGTGCCAAGATGCTTCAGTTGTCGGGTGCGGCAAGGCAGGAGAGGGCGGACAAGTTGGCCGCCAGACTCCGGGAGGTCCTCAAGCCAGAGGACGTCCGAGTGTCCAGGCCCATGACCACGGCTGAATTACGCGTGGAGGGGCTGGACGAATCCGTGACCCCGGAGGTAGTAGTGGCGGCTATTGCCCAAAACGGTGGGTGCCCGCCAGACAATGTGGCGGCAGGCGAAATTCGCAGCAGCGCGGACGGGCTGGGCACTGTTTGGGTGCGGTGTCCGGTCGCGGCTGCGAATAAGATTGCAGATGGCGGGCGACTGCTGGTAGGCTGGATGTCTGCCAGGGTCAAACTCCTGCCAAAGCGGGCTGTGCAGTGCTTCCGGTGCCTGGAAAAGGGGCATGTCCGGGCACAATGCACTGCACAAATCGACCGCAGCGAAATATGTTTCCGCTGCAGTCGACCCGGCCACAGGGCGGCACAATGCTCCGTAGCGCCATACTGCAGCCTTTGCGCAGCTGCAGGGAAACGCTCGGAGCACAGACTTGGTGGGAAGGCCTGCAAGGCACCCAAGTCCAAAAATAAGAGGACTCGAGCTGTCGGAGAATCTGCGCCTCTCCCACAGCCCGACTCCCGACCCAGGGAAGGAGGAGCCAAGGAAATGGAATGTCATTAATGGCACAATTCCGTTTCCTCCAGGCGAACATCAACCACGCCGCCAGAGCTCAGGATCTATTGCTCCAGAGCATGGCGGAGTGGTTGATCAACGTGGCTGTGGTCGCCGAGCCGTATTTTGTCCCCCCCCGCGATAACTGGGCGGGGGACCTAGACGGTTTGGTGGCCATCATTGGCGGGACTCTTGGCATTCCGTCCCGAGGACACGGTTGGGTGGCTGCCCTCGTGGACGGCATAGTCACAATTGGGGCGTATTTCTCCCCCAATAAGAGTCTCGCTGACTTCGAGGAGTTCCTTGTCGAGCTAGGTGCCGTCGTGAGCCGGTTCCACCCTCGCCCGGTGCTGTTGCTCGGGGATCTCAATGCCAAGTCCGCGGCTTGGGGATCCCCGATCACCGATCCTAGGGGTGAGGTGTTGGAGGAGTGGGCGATCGAGACCGGCCTGACCGTCCTGAATCGGGGCTCGGTGTACACGTGCGTGCGGCAGCGGGGCGGGTCCATAGTGGACGTGTCGTTCGCAAGCCCCGCTGTTGCGGGCCGTGTACGCGACTGGCGAGTTGCCGTAGAGGTGGAGACGCTGTCGGACCATCGATATATTCGATTCGACGTCTCCACCCAGACTGCGGGCGGCGGTCGCCCGCCGACCCCGCGGATGGACGGTCCTCGCTGGTCGTACAAGCGTATCGACAGGGAACTTCTCGAGGAGGCCGCAATCCTCCAGGCCTGGGTCCGGGAGTCAACGGCGAACGAACCCGTCGACGTCGAAGCGGAAGCGCAGTGGTTCCGCGGGGCGATGACGCAAATCTGCGATGCGTCAATGCCCCGTGTCACCCAAACCACAAGGCGCCAGCTGTACTGGTGGTCCGCCGTCATCGCGCAGCTGCGCGTGACGTGCGTGGAGGTGAGACGCCAGTACACCCATTACCGGAGGAGACGTCGCCGGGTTCCGGAGGAAGAGGCCGCGCGGTATGAGGTGTACCGCGCGGCCAAGGAGGCTCTGTGGCTGGCCGTCGGCGAGGCTAAGACTCGAGCCAGGGAGGAGATGCTGTCGGCTCTCGACGTGAATCCGTGGGGGCGCCCTTACCGTGCGGTCCGAGGGAAACTTCGTGCCTGGGCACCCCCACTCACCGAGAGCCTGCAGCCTGAGCTGTTGCAGGAAGTGGTCGCAACGCTCTTCCCTGCTAGAGAGGAACATGTTCCACCGCCGATGGCTTTGCCCTCAGCCACAGAGCCAACTGATGAGGAGGACGTCAGCGTCCCAGAGGTGACACAAGCAGAGATGAGGGTGGCGATAACGCGGCTTCGGGCCAAGACCGTTGCCCCAGGGCCTGACGGAGTTCCCGGAGTAGCGCTCGCCCTCGCTCTGAAGGAGCTAGAGCCCCAACTGAGAGGACTCTTCACCGCATGTCTAGAGCAGGGCCAATTCCCTAGTGAGTGGAAAAAGGGTCGTCTGGTCCTGCTCAGGAAGCCGGGGCGCCCAGCGGACTCGCCGTCTGCGTACCGGCCCTTAGTGCTGCTGGACGAGGTGGGTAAGCTTTTTGAGCGGATTATCGCTGCACGCCTCGCCGGCCACTTGTACAGAGAGGGGCCGGATCTGGACGACAGCCAGTTCGGCTTCCGGCATGGGCGCTCCACGGTGGACGCCATATTGCGGGTAAGAGTCCTGGCGGAGGAAGCGGTTTCCCGGGGCGGGGTGATGTTGGCGGTGTCCTTGGACATCTCCAACGCTTTCAACACCCTGCCCTGGAGCTGTATTCGGGAGGCGCTGTGTTACCACAGGGTGCCCCCGTACCTCCGCCGCATCGTTGGGGCTTATTTGGCGGAAAGGTGTGTCACCTACTCGGGACGCGACGGCGGAGGCCGGCGCGACATGTCGTGCGGTGTTCCACAGGGTTCGGTCGTTGGCCCACCCCTGTGGAACATCGGGTACGACTGGGTGCTGAGAGGCGAGCTCCAACCGGGAGTGGCCCTGGTGTGTTACGCAGACGACACGCTGGTCACGGCCCGGGGGAGCTCGTACAGGGAGGCAGCGTTGCTAGCGACCTGTGCGGTCTCACAGGTTGTGGGCCGCATACGGCGCCTGGGCCTGGAGGTGGCCCTCAACAAGTCGGAGGCCGTGGTCTTTCACGGCCCCCGGCGGGCGCCGCCGCCGGGATCACATATTGTGGTAGGGGGGACCCCGATCGCTGTCGAGTCCACCATGAAGTATCTGGGATTGGTGCTCGACAGCCATTGGAACTTCGGCCCCCACTTCCGGCGACTGGCGCCCAAGTTGATGGGCGCTGCGGGCGCGCTTGCAACGCTGCTTCCCAATCTAGGGGGGCCGAGCACCGCCTGTAGGAGACTGTACCTAGGGGTCTTGCGATCCATGGCCCTGTACGGGGCCCCGGTGTGGGCCTCTGACTTGACGGCCGGCAGCATCGCGATGTTGCGGAAACCGCAGAGGGCGATGGCCGTCCGGTCAATCAGGGGGTATCGCACAGTCTCCTACGAGGCGGCTTGTGCACTGGCCGGGTCGCCACCTTGGGACCTAGAGGCGAGAGTCCTCGCGTCGCTTTATCGGTGGCGCGAGGAGGTGCGGACGCGGGGCGATGGACCGATGCAGCGAGAGATCGATCTGCGTCGGTCTCAGCTCCGCGAGGTCCTGGTGGCGGAGTGGCGGGACAGGCTTCTACGCCCTACCGCCGGCCTCGCTACCATCGAGGCGATCCGACCGGTGCTCGAGGAATGGCTCGAGAGGAGGCACGGCTCCTTGTCGTTTCGGGCGACGCAGGTACTGTCGGGGCACGGCTGCTTCGGGAAGTACCTGTGTCGCATAAACAGGGAGCCGGACGCTCGGTGTCATCACTGCGTCCACTGTCTGGAGGACACGGCGCGGCATACGCTGGCAGAGTGTGCCGCATGGGAGGAGCCGCGCCGTGCCCTCGTGACAGAAGTGGGAACCGATCTGTCGCTGCCGGCCGTCGCTCGCGCGATGGTCGGGAGCGCAGAGTCGTGGGATGCGGTGATCTCCTTCTGTGAAACGGTCATCTCACAGAAGGAGGCTGCGGAGAGGTTGAGAGAGGTGGAGAGCACTCTCCCGACCCGCAGCAGACGAACCGGGCGTCGGCGGAGGGCGGACAACGCCCTCTTCCAGCCCCCCTGAACGGGTCCAGAGGGACGGCGGACTTGGGGAGGTCCGCCGCCCCGCCGAATAACTGGACCCGAGGCGGTGGCGCGTAGTGTTCCGCGCGCGCCCCTACATGACGTCGCGGGAGGAGTACACCTCACTCCCCCCGCAGACCTGAGGAGGCCCGCAGTGGCGGGCCGGCACTAGCCGGGGATCGTGGAAGGCGCACTAGTTCCCATGATCCCCGGTGCAAGTGTGGGAAGGGAACACCGGGGTGGTTTTTAGTCAGTACGAGTCTGACAGACCCCTCCGCTCTCCCCAGGGCGGAGGACATACATCGAGGATTTTCCACCCCGGCAACAAAAAAAAAAAAAAAAAAAAAGGTTAGGTTAGGTTAGGTTGGGGGACCACCCCACAGTGCTTGCGTCCACGTCGCGTCCCCTGGAAACGGCCCAGTTCTGACCACCGTAACGGAGTGGCAGACTGGGTACGGCCAAAGTGCACTGTGCTCTCGTAGCGATTTTATCCTTGACTTGAGAACTGCGAACTGTCGGAGACTATGTCTAAACTCACGCGTAGCGCCTCCGGGCGAATTTTAAAGACCAAAGGCCCTTCTCAGGGCCAACCCAAAGGCCCTTCTCAGGGCCAACCCAGGGCCGAGGGGAGTGCCCTCGGCCCTGTAAACCTGTGGAAGGAGGGGCAGTTATGCCTCCTCCGAAAGGAGGGCCGCCCGATGGACTCCCCCTCGGCATACCGGCCCATCGTCCTGCTCGATGAGGTCGGTAAATTGTTCGAGGGGATTGTCGCCTCCCGGCTTGATTTCCATTTGCGGGGGGTAGGGCCGGATCTGTCGGACGCCCAATTCGGCTTCCGTCGAGGGCGTTCGACGATCGACGCGCTGGCCTTGCTCAAGGGCCAGGTGAAGGAGGCGGTGGAGGCGGGGGACGGAGTGCTGGCGGTGTCATTCGACATTGCCAACGCCTTCAACTCCGTCCCCCACTCGACGATATTGGAGGCGCTCCGATATCACGGAGTGCCCCAATACCTGCGGGACCTCCTGGCCAGCTACTTGGAGGACAGAGAGGTCCTCCTAGTTGACAAGACGGCCACCATTAGGCGGTACGGCGCAGAGTCCGGTGTTCCGCAGGGGTCGGTGCTTGGCCCCCCCTTGTGGAACATCGGGTTCAACTGGCTCTTGCGGGGAGCCCTCCTCCAGGGCACGAGTGTCATCTGCTATGCGGATGACACTCTCCTCACTGCCCGGGGGAGGAATTTCGCGGACGCGGCCTGTCTGGCCTCGGCTGGCGGATCCTTGGTTGCAGAGAGGATCCGCCGCCTGGGATTGAAGGTGGCGCTGCACAAGACCGAGGCCGTGTTCTTTCGCGGGCCTCGGCAGCGCTGCCCTCCCGACGCCCACATAATTGTGGAGGGCGTCAGGATAGGGGTCCATCTGGGGCTGGTGCTAGACGACAGGTGGCGCTTCGGCCCGCATTTCAGCGGGCTGTCGACGCGCCTGCTCAAGGCCGCGGACGCCCTCTCGTGGCTCCTGCCGAACCTGGGGGGGCCCAAGGCGAAATGCCGGCGCCTGTATGCCGGCATCTTGCGGAGCATGGCCCTATATGGGGCCCCAATCTGGGCGGACTCCCTCCACAGGAGGGAGAATGCGACGGCCATCCGCAGGCCCCAAAGGGCCATTGCACAGCGGGTGGCGAGAGCCTACCGCTCGGTGGGCTTTTCGGCGGCATGCGCCCTGGCTGGCACCCCGCCTTGGGAGTTGGAGGCATGGGTGCTCGCCAGAGTGTACGAGTGGACGGCGCGCCGGAAGGCTCTCGGGGAGCGCCCCGTCGCCGAAGAGCGGGAGGCCGTGCGGCGGGAGGCGAGGGACGCTATCGTCCTTCACTGGACAGAGGACCTCGCCACCGCCACCTTTGGCCGCCGGACGTTGGACGCGCTCGGTCCGGTTCTGCGGAGCTGGCTCGAGCGGTCCCACGGTTTCCTCTCATTCCGTCTGGTGCAGGTGTTGTCCGGCCATGGTTGTTTCGGATCGCACCTGCACCGGATCGGGAGGGAGGAGACCCCGGCGTGCCACGACTACGGCGCGCCGGAGGACACGGCGCAGCACACCCTGGAGGTGTGCCCAGCTTGGTCCGAGTTGCGCCGCGGTCTGACCGCGGTAATCGGACCGGACCTTTCGCTTCCCGGCGTCGTCAACGCCATGCTGGGGAGCGAGGAGGCCTGGGCAGCGGTCGCCTCCTTTTGCGAGGACGTAATCTCGCAAAAGGAGGAGGCGGAGCGCGTGCGGGAGGACGACCCTCTCGCTGCGCCGCTCCGCAGACGAAGAAGGGGTCGGAGACGGCAACGCCCTCTCCCTCCTCATGGTGGCGACGGGCGGGCGACAGGCACGGGGGTGCCTTCGCCCGCATTGCACCCGTCACCACCTCCGTCAGTCATTCCCGGGTCCCTGTGAGGGGCCCGCCATGAAGGGCGATCGTCGGCGGAGGACTGGACGTAAAGGCTATGCCGGTTTCCCAGTCCCCCGCCACTTGGACGAAGCGGGAATGTCGCTGGGTCGTTTTAGTGGGTATACCGGATCAGACCGGGGAGTCCCACATACCCCTCTCATCCCCCGATGGGAGGGTATGCGTAATGCATTTTTTCCCAGCGTCAAAAAAAAAAAAAAAAAGGTTAGGTTAGGTTGATGGTGGGCGACTGCTGGTGGGCTGGATGTCTGCCAGGGTCAAACTCCTGCCAAAGCGGGCTGTGCAGTGCTTCCGGTGCCTGGAAAAGGGGCATGTCCGGGCACAATGCACTGCACAAATCGACCGTAGCGAAATATGTTTCCGCTGCAGTCGACCCGGCCACAGGGCGGCGCAGTGCTCCGTAGCGCCATACTGCAGTCTTTGCGCAGCTGCAGGGAAACGCTCGGAGCACAGACTTGGCGGGAAGGCCTGCAAGGCACCCAAGTCCAAAAATAAGAGGACTCGAGCTGTCGGAGAATCTGCGCCTCTCCCACAGCCCGACTCCCGACCCAGGGAAGGAGGAGCCGAGGAAATGGAATGTCATTAATGGCACAATTCCGTTTCCTCCAGGCGAACATCAACCACGCCGCCAGAGCTCAGGATCTATTGCTCCAGAGCATGGCGGAGTGGTTGATCAACGTGGCTGTGGTCGCCGAGCCGTATTTTGTCCCCCCCCGCGATAACTGGGCGGGGGACGAGCTCCAACCGGGAGTGGCCCTGGTGTGTTACGCAGACGACACGCTGGTCACGGCCCGGGGGAGCTCGTACAGGGAGGCAGCGTTGCTAGCGACCTGTGCGGTCTCACAGGTTGTGGGCCGCATACGGCGCCTGGGCCTGGAGGTGGCCCTCAACAAGTCGGAGGCTGTGGTCTTTCACGGCCCCCGGCGGGCGCCGCCGCCGGGATCACATATTGTGGTAGGGGGGACCCCGATCGCTGTCGAGTCCACCATGAAGTATCTGGGATTGGTGCTCGACAGCCATTGGAACTTCGGCCCCCACTTCCGGCGACTGGCGCCCAAGTTGATGGGCGCTGCGGGCGCGCTTGCAACGCTGCTTCCCAATCTAGGGGGGCCGAGCACCGCCTGTAGGAGACTGTACCTAGGGGTCTTGCGATCTATGGCCCTGTACGGGGCCCCGGTGTGGGCCTCTGACTTGACGGCCGGCAGCATCGCTATGCTGCGGAAACCGCAGAGGGCGATGGCCGTCAGGTCAATCAGGGGGTATCGCACAGTCTCCTACGAGGCGGCTTGTGCACTGGCCGGGTCGCCACCTTGGGATCTAGAGGCGAGAGTCCTCGCGTCGCTTTACCGGTGGCGCGAGGAGGTGCGGACGCGGGGCGATGGACCGATGCAGCGAGATATCGATCTGCGTCGGTCTCAGCTCCGCGAGGTCCTGGTGGCGGAGTGGCGGGACAGGCTTCTACGCCCTACCGCCGGCCTCGCTACCATCGAGGCGATCCGACCGGTGCTCGAGGAATGGCTCGAGAGGAGGCACGGCTCCTTGTCGTTTCGGGCGACGCAGGTACTGTCGGGGCACGGCTGCTTCGGGAAGTACCTGTGTCGCATAAACAGGGAGCCGGACGCTCGGTGTCATCACTGCGTCCACTGTCTGGAGGACACGGCGCGGCATACGCTGGCAGAGTGTGCCGCATGGGAGGAGCCGCGCCGTGCCTTCGTGACAGAAGTGGGATCCGATCTGTCGTTGCCGGCCGTCGCTCGTGCGATGGTCGGGAGCGCAGAGTCGTGGGATGCGGTGATCTCCTTCTGTGAAACGGTTATCTCACAGAAGGAGGCTGCGGAGAGGTTGAGAGAGGTGAAGAGCACTCTCCCGACCCGCAGCAGACGAACCGGGCGTCGGCGGAGGGCGGACAACGCCCTCTTCCAGCCCCCCTGAACGGGTCCAGAGGGACGGCGGACTTGGGGAGGTCCGCCGCCCCGCCGAATAACTGGACCCGTGGCGGTGGCGCGTAGTGTTCCGCGCGCGCCCCTACATGACGTCGCGGGAGGAGTACACCTCACTCCCCCCGCAGACCTGAGGAGGCCCGCAGTGGCGGGCCGGCACTAGCCGGGGATCGTGGAAGGCGCACTAGTTCCCATGATCCCCGGTGCAAGTGTGGGAAGGGAACACCGGGGTGGTTTTTAGTCAGTACGAGTCTGACAGACCCCTCCGCTCTCCCCAGGGCGGAGGACATCCATCGAGGATTTTCCACACCGGCAACAAAAAAAAAAAAAAAAAGGTTAGGTTAGGTTCCGCCTGGCAGGCCACGTCATGTAGGGGAGGAAGTGCAATCCTCCCCCTAAGCGTGGCAAAGCGCTGGCACCGACCAGGCCTGCTGCTGCTGCCGCTGACTCCGTCGTTCCTGCGACGGCCGCGGAGGGGGTTGCGATGTCCGACTGATGGATAGGGTCGAACATCGCATCCTCCAGGCGCACGCCAACCACTGCAGGGCAGCCCAGGAGGCAGCCTTCCTTCAGGACTGGCTGTCGCCCCCTGTCGAGGTCCTGGACGTAGACGCCGCTGCGGTCCAGCTCAGAGGGTCCCTGACCAAGGTGTGCAACTCCAGCATGCCCCGGTCTCGCCGTCCGCCTCCCCGTCGAGCCGTCTATTGGTGGACGGAGGAGCTGGAGGGACTCCGGGCCACCTGCGTGGCGGCCAGAAGGGCCTACACGCGGAGCCGACGTCGCAGCGCCCAAAACCGAGACCGGGCAGAAGAGGACCGCCTATACGCCTCTTACCGAGAGGCGACGACGGTCCTCAAGTCTGCAATGGGTGCTGCACAGGACTCGGCGAGGGCCGAGATGCTGGAGGGTCTCGACAGGGATCCCTATGGGAGACCAATAAGGCGGCGCGTAACCAGTTACGCCCTTATGGTCCCCCACTGTCGGAGACCCTCGAGCCAGCGTTGCTGGATGGGGTGGTCCGGTCCCTGTTTCCGCGCAGGACTGACTTCACCCCACCAACGATGGATCCCCAGCAAGGGGCGGCTTCACCGGAGGAGGAGCATGTCCCTGCGGTGACTGTGGCGGAGTTATACGCGGGGGTTCTCAGCCTCCGCGCAAAAAAGACGGCGTCCGGACCAGACGGCGTCCCCGCAAGGGTGCTGGCGATCGCCGCCTCCGGCATGGAGGACAGGTTTCGGGACCTCTTCAGCGCGTGCTTTACGGCTGGGAGGTTCCCGAAACTGTGGAAGGAGGGGCAGCTTTGCCTCCTCCGAAAAGCGGGACGCCCGGTGGACTCCCCCTCGGCATACCGGCCCATCGTCCTGCTCGATGAGGTCGGTAAACTGTTTGAGGGGATTGTTGCCTCCCGGCTTGAGAGCCACTTGCGGGGGGTAGGGCCGGATCTGTCGGACGCCCAATTCGGCTTCCGTCGAGGGTGTTCTACAATCGACGCGCTGGCCCTACTTAAGGGCCAGGTGAAGGAAGCGGTGGAGGCGGGGGACGGAGTGCTGGCGGTGTCATTCGACATTGCCAACGCCTTCAACTCCGTCCCCCACTCGACGATATTGGAGGCGCTCCGATATCACGGAGTGCCCCAATACTTGCGGGACCTCCTGGCCAGCTACCTGGAGGACCGGGAAGTCCTCCTAGTGGACAAGACGGCCACGGTGAGGCGGTACGGCGCAGAGTCCGGTGTTCCGCAGGGGTCGGTGCTTGGCCCTCCCTTGTGGAACATCGGGTTCAACTGGCTCCTGCACGGAGCCCTCCTCCAGGGCACGAGTGTCATCTGCTATGCGGATGACACTCTCCTCACTGCCCGGGGGAGGAACTTTATGGACGCGGCCTGTTTGGCCTCGGCTGGCGGATCCTTGGTTGCAGAGAGGATCCGCCGCCTAGGATTGAAGGTGGCGCTGCAAAAGACCGAGGCCGTGTTCTTTCGCGGGCCTCGGCAGCGCTGCCCTCCTGACGCCCACATAATTGTGGAGGGCGTCAGGATAGGGGTCCAGCCCCAGATGAAGTATCTGGGGCTGGTGCTAGACGACAGGTGGCGCTTCGGCCCGCATTTCAGCGGGCTAGCGACGCGCCTGCTGAAGGCCGCGGACGCCCTCTCGTGGCTCCTGCCGAACTTGGGGGGGCCCAAGGCGAAATGCCGGCGCCTGTATGTATCTTGCGGAGCATGGCCCTATATGGGGCCCCAATCTGGGCGGACTCCCTCCACAGGAGGGAAAATGCGACCGCCATCCGCAGGCCCCAAAGGGCCATTGCACTGCGGGTGGCGAGAGCCTACCGCTCCGTAGGCTTTTCGGCGGCATGCGCTGTGGCTGGCACCCCTCCTTGGGAGTTGGAGGCTTGGGTGCTCGCCAGAGTATACGAGTGGACGGCGCGCCGGAAGGCTCTCGGGGAGCGCCCCGTCGCCGAAGAGCGGGAGGCCGTGCGGCGGGAGGCGAGGGACGCTATCGTCCTTCACTGGACAGAGGACCTCGCCACCGACATAAGACCCGGCCGCTTCGGCATGGGCACCATACGCCTCGGGTGCCCAATCGCCGCTGCAAAAGCCATCCTTGCCAAGGGACGGCTGACGGTTGGGTTCAGCTCCGGTGCAGTCCGGGCCCTCGAGGACCAGCCTCTGCGGTGTTTCCGGTGCTTCGGCATCGGACACACCCGGCCTCTGTGTCAGCGGGTCGTAGATGGACATCACTGCGCTCAGTGCCTCCCTCTTGGTGGGCGCACGAGTTCGTTCTCTTACTTCAGCCGGCACTCGGTTCATGGATGTGTTAAACCCGAGTTCGTCTCGTTCCGTGTTCCAGTACAGCCCGAGTATCTTGCTCTCAGGTTGCTCCCCTCCTAGTTGTGTCGGGGCGGTGGCGTGGAGTGTCTGGGGCACGTCGCGCAAAACCGTCGCGTCGCTGGAGCTTCAACCTCGCAGCGTGAAGCCGGCGGTCGCGTGCACCTTTCTTGTTTCTTCTGCTGCCTTCCACGCCTCCTCTGGATCGCTGTAACTTGCCACCAAGTCGTCCATATAGTGGTTCTTGGTTATGGCCTCTAGGGCCCTGGGATACTTTCTGCCGTGAAGCTCCGCGTTGTAATCCCGGACGTAATGAGCCATATATGGGGAACTGGCTGCTCCGAAGATCATGCTTCTCATCTTGTAGTGACGATTGTTTGAGCTGTACGGCCTTAAGCCTTACATCAACACAGAATCTTTTAATAAATATGTTGCTAATTACTCGAAAATTTTTAAAAACACCTGCAAGGTAGCCAAATCCTTATTCATTAGCAATAAAATTAAATCAGCCGATAACAAAATAAAAACGGTTTGGAAAATTATCAACAGTGAAACAAACAGAAATATAAAACTTAGTAATGACTTCACACTAGAGACTTCAGGTGGCCTTGTCAGCTCCAATAATGAAGTTGCTCAAGAATTTATAAACTTCTTTACCAGTATCCCACTTAAAACTACTGAAACCTTAAATTCCTCTCCGTTGCTCTCTATTGATTTATTAAAAGCAAACGTTTCAGCCTGTCCAAATGAATTTAAATTTCAGCATATAAACCCCACGACAGTCATAAAAGCTTTTAAACAAATCAAGATCAAATTAACCGAAGACCTATGGGGTATGTCTATTAAAACTTGTACCTCAATTATTGAAACTGTAGCACCGTATTTAGCCTCAATATTTAATTTGTGCGTGGATCAAGGAGTCTTCCCGGATCTAATGAAATTCAGTAAGGTAATACCGCTTTTTAAATCCGGGGACAGTAAAGACACCAATAACTATAGGCCAGTATCCATGTTGCCTGTTTTTAGCAAGGTGTTTGAAAAGATAATGCTCAATCAAATGCTTTGCCATTTTAACACCAATAAAATATTACACGAACAACAGTATGGTTTCACCAAGGGACGTTGTACAACTGACGCCGGTGTTACTTTATTAAAACACATATTTACTGCGTGGGAAGAGGCACAAGATGCCATAGGAATCTTTTGTGACCTTTCGAAGGCATTTGATTGCGTAAATCACGAAACCCTGATTTTGAAACTTAAGCATTACGGTTTAGGTAAACTTGCGCTTAGTTTAGTAAAGTCGTATTTGAATGATAGACATCAGCAAGTACAAATAAATGGTGTCAATTCAATGGGTTTAAAAGTAAAAATGGGTGTACCACAAGGTTCGATTCTGGGTCCCTTCCTCTTTTTAGTTTATATTAATGACCTACCCCATTTATTTAACAACCACCCGCAAATGGTGTTGTTTGCTGACGATACTTCGTTAATATTTAGGATAAACAGACGTGCCACTAATTTTGACGATGTAAATAATGCCCTATTGCAGGTCCATAACTGGTTTACCGCTAACAATTTAGTATTCAATGGGAAAAAAACTAAGTGCATTCGATTTGCCCTACCAAATGTCAAAAGTGGTGATTGTGACATAATGTTGAATCAAGAGAAACTAGAATTCGTCGATAAAACAGTTTTCTTGGGAATCACGCTCGATTCAAAGCTACAATGGGGTCCTCATTTAACATCTCTTGCAGGACGGCTGAGCTCAGCTGCATATGCTGTTAGAAAGATCCGTCAATTTACTGATGTTGATACCGCGAGGCTAGTCTATTTTAGTTATTTTCATAGTATTATGTCATACGGTATTTTACTATGGGGACGTGCGGCAGACATCGAGTCTATATTCATTCTGCAGAAAAGAGCAATCAGAGCCATATACGAATTACGTAGACGCGACTCTCTGAGAGAACTGTTTAAGGAAATTAACATCTTGACAGTACCTTGCCAATACATCTATGAAAACATCATGTACGTTAGGAAAAATCTGCATTTATTCAGTAAAAGAGGTGACAGACACCACTATAATACTAGAAATAGGGACCAACTCGTTCAGCCAGGTTTCAGGCTTGCTAAAGTAGATTCATCTTTCATGGGGTACTGTTTAAAATGTTACATTAGAATACCTCCTCACATTCTACAACTGAATGAGACGAAATTTAAATCTTGTATAAAACGCACACTATGTAGGCAAGCATATTATAATTTGGGGGATTACATTAATGATAAAAGTGCTTGGCTCAATGCTGGTCCTGCTCCACAACCATAGGCAAACTAACTGATTCCCAGGTTACGTTATTGTGGAAGCTGCAGAAGATTGTAAAATATCCTTGCATTGTATAGAATCCATTTCGTAGTATTATATAATTGCATAGCACATTTGTGTGAGTTCTATGTACTGTAAAGCCACTATTTACATTTAGCTGTCTTTTTTTTTTTTTTTTGACTAAAATATGCCTTGGCGGCTGAGAGATTGTCATGCTCACTCAAATGTCTTGCTGATGGTGGCGGGTGTGTCGGGCCATTTAGCTCCCTTCAATATGGTCGAGTTGAATGGCGCCGATACATGCGTCATGTTCGTGAACGGGCGCTGTCAGTTGGGACTGGTCATCTCTTAGCTGCCATGGTTAATTTTAATTTCTTTTTTTTTCTTACATTGTTGATTTAATCTTTTCTCTGGACGCTCTTAATGTGCACGTCTTTCTACATCGTTCTCACATATATGTATAATCACACATGAATGATGTAACCAAGATTTTGTAACAATATATTGATTTAAAAAGAGTGTCCATGGAGTTTCTTGCCCGTTCTTCTCCATAGAGATCTACGCTAGGGAATGGGCAACTACAGTACTTTCTCAAGTTATTATGCCTTGTGACTGTGACTGTAGCTTTGATTTTATTTGTAATTTGACATTCAAAAGTGCCGTAATGGTCTAGTTGAAATAAATGCTTTGAGTTTGAGTTTGAGTTTGAGTTTGACGCGGGGCCGACGTCCTGTTTTGTTCTCTCCACAGGAACTGCTGAGCTGGTTGGTCCTCCTGTCTTATTTTCACCCGCAGGAACATCTCCTGTATGTCCGCGGTGACTGCCACTGCCCGCTCTCGGAACTGGAATACTATTCCCGGCAGGGATTGCAGTAGGTCTGGACCTTCCAGCAGCTCGTCGTTGAGACATTTTCCGTAGCTCGTTGCCGCCGCGTCGAAGACTAATCGCTGTTTCCCAGGCTTGTTCGGATTCTGTACGGCGAAGTGAGGCAGGTACCAGCAGACGGGGCTATCCTTTTCTGTTCCGTCGCATGGCATCGCGTATCCTTTGTCCAACAGGTTCTTGACCTGTGTGGTGTACTGCACGGCAAAGTCCGGTGACGCATCCATTTTCTCTTCGATCTTCTTCAGACGTCTCAGCGCTGCTCCGTAGCTTGGTGGCATGACCACGTTGTCAGTCCGTCACGGCAGCCCCACCTCGTAGCCTTCGTCGATCTTCTTGATCGTCTTCTTCACGATGGTCGTCGCCCGCTGGTCCGCTTCGTTCACGCGGGGTCTCTTGGCGACGCCCAAGGCTTCTATCTTGAAGTGTGCTTCGACTAGATCGTGTAGTTGCTCGTCTCTTCTCCCGGTCTCGATGACGTGCAGTACGTCTTCCTTTTGCGTGATGACGCTTCGTGGTGCTGTTCCGTGTACCACCCATCCCAACTCCGTTCGTGAGGCGGCTGGCTGATCGCGGCCACCGACTCGTAGTTCCCTGGTCACTATGCACTCCCAATGGTCTGTGCCCACCAAGAGTCCTGGACGAGCTTGTTCGTAACAAACCTCCTCTCTGGGCAGGTCTCG
Organism: Xestia c-nigrum; assembly: GCA_916618015.1. Taxonomy (NCBI): domain Eukaryota; kingdom Metazoa; phylum Arthropoda; class Insecta; order Lepidoptera; family Noctuidae; genus Xestia; species Xestia c-nigrum. The sequence goes on along the minus strand of OU745245.1, from coordinate 143,756 downwards.
CAGGTGCTTGTGATTCAGCAGGCTGTCTGGGATGGATTGTTGATGGAGCCTCAAGTCCTTGATGGTCCTTGAAGCTCGTGTGACTGACCGTCCTTCCGGATGCTCCTAACCTGCACCCGTACCGCTTTGCTGTCCTGCTCTTCCGAAGACATGTTCACGCCGCGTATGCGTAGCGGGCGTGGGGTCCCTTCAGCTCCTATTCTGGTCGCCAGGTCTTGATCAATGAGGGTGACGGTCTCTCCTTCATCAAACAATGCGTACGTCATTACCTCCCCCCGGACCCGGTGACTATGATGGGGCACATCTTCAGCAGTACCTTCTTCTGGTCGGCCGCGAACTTGGTCGCCACCGATAGTACCGCTTCTTCCTTGCTGGGCTCTGCGGTAACCTTCGCGGTCGTCACTTCTTCCTTGATGCCTTCCCTCTCCTCGTGGAGGGAGGCGTGATGAGGCCGGCGGCACTGGCCTACGCCGCACGGCTTCGCCTTACATCTATATCGCCCATGTTTACTTTCGGCACATCTAAAACATATGCCGTTGGCTTTGACATACTCCCACCGCTTCTTGACACTCATCTCCTTGTATTTGGGACACTTAGTTAACGCGTGATCTTGTTTACAATTAGGACACCGACCTTTTTCTTCCTGGCTTTCGACGGCTGTGTAGACGGGGCTAGCTCTCTTCTTTGCTGTCACTGGTTGTCTGGTTTCTTTCTTCTGGTTGGCGGGCGCGGCGCCAGTGGGCGGGGCGTAGGCGTATCGTAACGCCCTATCCGCTTCCCGCATCAGGAAACGAGACAGCATTACTATCTCCGGCTCCGTTGTGTCGTCGTTCTCGAAGGCGAAGTCGCACCACTTCGACTTTATATGTGGGCTCAACTTGTCCAGCACTTCGCTAGTCAGTACTGGGTTGTGTAGGTATCCTCTCCGGTCGACTGCTTTGATCACGCATACCGTGTTTTGCACCTTGATGGCGAAGTTATTCAAGTCGGCGGCTGATGCCATGGGCTTCGTCATCTTCTTCATGTCTTCGATGGCGCGAGCGATGAGTGCTTCTGGTCGTCCGAAGCATTGTTCGAGTGTCTTCATGATGATCTCTGGATCAGTGACAGTATGTAGGAGGCCGGACACCGCCTCCCTTGCCGCTCCCTTGAGACAGCTCCTTAATCGCTGTATGTTCCCAGCAGGCGATATACTGTACATGTTGGTAGTGTCGTTCACGGCCGCCCTAAACGGCAGCCACTCGTTCACACCACCGGAGAACACCGGTAAATCCGTATGCCGTAATCGGGGTCTTGCCATCCTTTCTAAGGTCGTTGCCAAGTTATCGATGCTGTTTCTGTGCTTCGTCGATGTCGGCGACCTTCCCCGTGGCAAGTCGAACTTAATATGCCTTGGGTCCTCCCGGGGGGGTCCTCGGTCCCCCTCCCCCCGTGATCTGAGGGGGTTCGTTTGAAGCCATTCGTCCACTTTACAGTGGTGGCTTTCCTCCTGAGTGATGAGGGGCTCATCCTGCAGGCTGTCCTGTTCATCCTCTAGGACAGATACTTCGGCGGCTAATCTTTTCTTGACCAGGTCCTCTTCCAGGTCGAGAGACTTCTTCCGGGCGATGGCTGCAAGCTTCTCTGCTGCTTCCAATTCGGCTAGCCTTATGCGCGTTGTAATACTGTAGGTTGACCTGTGTGACCTCTGTGACCTCTGTGACCTATGTGACCTCACCGATCGGGTGGGTGACCTCGTCCTTTGTTCATGTTCTTCACTCAGAAGAAGTCCTGACGATGGTCCTGCTAAGGTCGTGTCTGCTGTCGTAAGGGGCGCGGTAGTTGGTCGTGAAGATAAAATATTTTGCTCACCTGTCACTGCCGGCGACAAGGGCGGATCTATTGAAATCCTCCGTAGTCTCTCTCTTCGAATCCGTTCCGCTTCCTGGCGTAGAACTGCCTCTCTATGCTCGTCTGCCCTCTTCTGTAGGGCCCGCCTCTGTTCCTCAGCTTCTGCAGCATCACCCTGGCTTCGGGTGACCACCATCGTTCGACCGGTCGACCGGGCGACCACAATGGTACGCTACAGGTTGACTTTAAGCGGGGAGAAAGATGCGCGACAGTCCTATCCTGGTTTTGGACTTCACCAGATTCGTCCACTACGACGTTTCACTTATCCGCACTTCAACGCTGTTATTATATCACGACTAGTCCTCTATTTACCGCGACGGCACTACTATATACTTGTGACGGCACTATATACTTGTGACGGCACTATATACTTACGACGGCCCTATGTACCATGCGGCACTATATAGTCACGACGGCAATATGTACCATCCGGCGCGCACTATGTTCTATAACGCGCGCTTATATATGATGCGTAACTATTTATTCACGACGCGGTCACTTCTATATGTTTTATAACAATATATCCGTTAGTATTTCATTCAGTCAATTTACTTTTTATTATTCACTTATGAGTCCCACTATTCTGCTTACCCCTTTATTAACGCGCACTATGATTGCGATTTTAATACACAGAATATCGCTTATGAATCCTGTTATTCTGCTTACCCTTTTTAAACGCGCACTTTGATCGCGATTTTGATACACAGAATATCGCTTATGAATCCTATTATTCTGCTTACCCTTTTTTAACGTGCACTTATGATCGCGATTTTAGCACACAGAATATCACTTTTCCTATCGCGGAACTTTATTTACGCACGATATATATAAAGTTAATTTCGTTCAGTACTTACAGTTTTATGTGCCCGCTTATAACACTTATTACGCGCTATGTACCTATTATACCGGCACTTTTTACTATTTAACTGGATCTGATGGACCAAAATGTTGGGACTTCACTGCTTACCCGGCTCGAATGGACCAAGATGTTACGTGTGGACTGTATTGATTGTTATTTCCTTCGATAGCTCAGGTTGTTTGTGTGTAGTAAATTAAAGGCGAATACTTTAACACTTTATATTATATATTTAGAGGTCGAAATAGCTTATATTTGAAGCAGGGCACAAGACTTTACACTATTAAATGTTCCTGTTACATAAGGAACGTACATAACGTATTAACAATTGGGGAACGTGGGACTCATTTACTTATTAACTTGTTACGACACTAGGTAACTGATAACAACTATGAATCTACTTTATATCTTTGACAATCTGTCTGATATGGAGCTCTTCCTTGACTTCTTGAAGACTTCTCCTTGATTCACTGGTTGAATGAAGTTATTACAGGTTTCTATTTGTTCTTATTTGACTCGATTATCGATTAATTAATCGGTCCCCTTTACATAGATTATTACGTCATCGCAAGTTGTGGGGGCACTATTGCATCTTTCAGGGACCTTTAATCAATCATAGCCCGTAAAATTTTAATTTCTTATTTTAGGTAGGTAGGTAGGTAGGTAGGTAGGTAGGTAGGTAGGTAGGTAGGTAGGTAGGTAGGTAGGTAGGTAGGTAGGTAGGTAGGTAGGTAGGTAGGTAGGTAGGTAGGTAGGTAGGTAGGTAGGTAGGTAGGTAGGTAGGTAGGTAGGTAGGTAGGTAGGTAGGTAGGTAGGTAGGTAGGTAGGTAGGTAGGTAGGTAGGTAGGTAGGTAGGTAGGTAGGTAGGTAGGTAGGTAGGTAGGTAGGTAGGTAGGTAGGTAGGTAGGTAGGTAGGTAGGTAGGTAGGTAGGTAGGTAGGTAGGTAGGTAGGTAGGTAGGTAGGTAGGTAGGTAGGTAGGTAGGTAGGTAGGTAGGTAGGTAGGTAGGTAGGTAGGTAGGTAGGTAGGTAGGTAGGTAGGTAGGTAGGTAGGTAGGTAGGTAGGTAGGTAGGTAGGTAGGTAGGTAGGTAGGTAGGTAGGTAGGTAGGTAGGTAGGTAGGTAGGTAGGTAGGTAGGTAGGTAGGTAGGTAGGTAGGTAGGTAGGTAGGTAGGTAGGTAGGTAGGTAGGTAGGTAGGTAGGTAGGTAGGTAGGTAGGTAGGTAGGTAGGTAGGTAGGTAGGTAGGTAGGTAGGTAGGTAGGTAGGTAGGTAGGTAGGTAGGTAGGTAGGTAGGTAGGTAGGTAGGTAGGTAGGTAGGTAGGTAGGTAGGTAGGTAGGTAGGTAGGTAGGTAGGTAGGTAGGTAGGTAGGTAGGTAGGTAGGTAGGTAGGTAGGTAGGTAGGTAGGTAGGTAGGTAGGTAGGTAGGTAGGTAGGTAGGTAGGTAGGTAGGTAGGTAGGTAGGTAGGTAGGTAGGTAGGTAGGTAGGTAGGTAGGTAGGTAGGTAGGTAGGTAGGTAGGTAGGTAGGTAGGTAGGTAGGTAGGTAGGTAGGTAGGTAGGTAGGTAGGTAGGTAGGTAGGTAGGTAGGTAGGTAGGTAGGTAGGTAGGTAGGTAGGTAGGTAGGTAGGTAGGTAGGTAGGTAGGTAGGTAGGTAGGTAGGTTAGGTTAGGTTAGGTTAGGTTAGGTTTTTTTTTTTTTTTTTTTTTTTTTTTAATATATTTTCCCCGTTCGTGGTAAAACAGGACCTTAATAGTCTAAGTTCACATTCATACTAGTTCTCGCATTTTTGCCTCTCGCACTTTCAAGCTTCATACTGGATCTTTCTTTCATTCGTCTCTTTCATTCTTAGCCGGGTGGGACTCCCGCTATTGTAGTCTGAATTCTACTTTTATGTTTTATATTTACTGTAGGGAAAATAAGGTAAGTACACAAGCTTTGTTTTAATAAGTTTGGTTTTGTGGACATAGCAGTCTTACATTTAAGTTTCTTGTTTTATTTGTTTTCCTCTAGCAACATTTTCCTGTTTCGTTATTTTTAAATTCTATGTTTACATAACGGTATTTTTGTTTTGGACATTGTGTCTAGTATCTCTATTTTCTTATTTTAATACAATTCTGTTTAGAAATATTTCTTTATATCATAATATCTTAGTTCTACGTAATTTTTATACTTAGGCTTCATATATTTATACATTACTATTTCTAACTTAACTATCTCTATTTTCTTATTTTAATACATTTCTGTTTAGCAAACTTTTCCTTATATCATAGTGTCTTAGTTCTATGTAATTTTAATACCTATGCTTCTTATATGTATACATTTCTATTTCTAAATTAGTTATATTATATACCATTTTCCTACTTGCTTAATTTTACATTACCTACTTTTACCTTATCTTATGATGAAACGATGTTTATTCTAATACATTACTTATCTTTTATTTTCTAACAAATGCAAGTTAATCGCCTCGCAAAACACAAACGCCCACATTGTATGCGTTTGGGTTTACATGGTAATCTGCTGTGCTTGTTATTTGTTATTTTATGACCATTTTCGGACCAATTTTTCGCCTTAAGTTCGGTCTTTGAAGTGTAATAGGGCTTATTTATGTGGATTTCTATGCGTTATTGCTTTCATAAAGATTGCGGCAACAATATATATATATACTTATAATATACATAATTATTGTCCTTTCTTGAGCAGTGTTTTTTGTTTTCTCAACATTCTTGCGTGTAGTTGTAGTGTGTGTTTCATGTTTTGGTGTGTGTTTTCGATATATTCGTATATAAAACTATATATTTTATATATCGGTGTATGTTTGTGTGCTTTGGTTTCCATGTATATGTACTCCCAGTTTGTGTTGCTGTTTTGGTGTGTTACTGTGTGTGATGCATGTGTTCCAAAAACCTTAAGGAACAGTTTAGGCATACGCCGTCGTCGTCCGGGCCAGATAGTCCCACTTCTTGCGAACCGGACATTCCATGCTGAAGGCATTGTGGGCGGTTCTCTGGAGCTTTGAGTGCAGGCAGTTGCAGCACTGCGGTTCGTTCCCCGCAAGAAATTCTGTACATTTCTCACGAAGGTGCGGTCCTCCGCAGTGACTGCACCTGTCCGCACTCTCGGTACAAAATTTCCGACCATGTCCGAAAGCCAGGCACTTTGTGCATTGGATGAGCGGTGACTGGTCCTCCACCCTGACCCTTTGCAGGTCAAGATAAAGGGCACCAGCCTCCGTCATCCTCTGCCAAACCCTGGGTCTGACCTGGACGACGACGTGCGCCGTTTTGGGGTTTCGGGTCCTTTTCTTGTACTTTATTTTAATTTCCATGTCGTCTTCGTTCATTTCCCTGAAAATATTTTTATTCTGGGAGTGGAGCGCCTTAACCATGTCGTCGTCGGTGCCGTCTAAGAAGACGTCTTTGAGGACGACCAACGGGTTTTTATTTTTCATGGGCGCTACCACTAGCCCCTCACCTCGGCTCTCAATCCTTTCTTGTACTCTCTTCAGTTCATCCTCTGTGTCGCATCCCAGTATAACCGTTTGGTTTTTGGCCTTCCTCACTTTGTTTATTTTAAAGCCAGTTTCCCTGGCGTCGACCGCCTTCTTCACTCTGGCTAACACCTCGTCCGCAGTCTCCTGGCTGCCCTCGAGGGTGACCGCCATCGAGTGAAGGGCCGGCCGGTACCCGGGTCTGGTTGCCGTGACGTTGGCGTATGATGGCACCTTGGTTTTTGGCTCAGTGTCCGCTCTGTTTATGGCCTCCTTGACATCCCTAGCGGCTTCATCTATCCTGAGCTCGAGGACACCCTGCCCCACCTCAACCTTGCAGCTGAGTTCCTCGAGCTGTTCGCCGATCTTGTCATGGAGGTCGGCACCGCTTTCATTGATCTCCTCCTTTATATCCGAGGTGACTTTTGCGACCTTCTCCTCGAGCTGGTTGAGCCGCGTCTCCAAGTTCGATTCCACCTTTTTTAGCCTTCCCAAGATATCCTCCGACAGTTCGGGTGGGGTAGGCTTGATGCTAGTTGTGGGAGGAACCGTTCCGGACGCTGTCTCCAGGCTCTTTACGCGCTTACTCAACTCGAACAAGGTCCGTAGGCACTTATCTGACTGGGTCTCCAGGAAGGTCTTGATGTCCTTACGCATCTGAGGATAGCCTTGGACTCTAGTTGGAATGTCCTCAATTAATGTCTTCATGACCTCCTGGAGAAGTTTGTCAGTGGACGATGTGGCAAAGATGTTAGTCTGCTGTTTGTAGGCATCCATTAAGTCTACGGACCTTCTTTTCCGCTCTGGCCTCCGGATAAAGGTTTTAGCGGCGTCCAGCGCCTGTGCCGGCTGTCCTACCCGACTGGGAGTGGTTGTGGGAGCGACGGCACCAGAGTTCCCTGCCGTAGCCGACAGTGGCGTTTTGGCTGTCGACGTGGCCTCCTGTGTTACGCCGGCGCCGGCCCCGTCTCCTCTCGCTGTTACTGGGGTGCGGATTCCGGACATCATTTTTGGTTCTATAAGTTCCGCCTGTTTGATGTTGTGTGGCGAGTGTGTAAAGGGCACTGCCAAAGAACGGGGGAAAGTGGTGTCAAGTGGTCTGCACACAGTGTAAAGGGTGTGTGCAGTTCAAAATAAATAAATACAATAAAAACAGACAAAGGAGAAGGATACAGGAAAAATTTAGAAGAAGGTAGTTGTAGAATTGTAGATGCGCTTGGGATATCGATATCCACAAGGGTCCAGCCTTCGCTCAAAAGAGCGGGTCACGAAAATAGTCACAACTACGCAACAGAAAATTATAGCCTAATACTATGCAAACTAAAACTAAAAATAGGAAGCAACTTATTATATCCCCGTAAAATAGTAAATAATAAATTTTAAATTATTAAAATAATCAATTAAGTAATATAATGTAGGGTCACAGTCGGACAATGCAAATCCGCGATCAAAATTTTTGTATCTCGTATAGACTCTAAGATACCGGTGTTTTAATTTGGGAGGGGTGGGGGAAGGTCCAAACAGGAGGGGGAGGGTACCTCTTATGCGACTTTAGCCGTGGTGTCTACGACACCACAGAGGCTGATTTTGAGGTCAGAAAGGTTCTATCTCCTCTCGTTCCCGAGATATGGCCCTTTGAAAGGTGAGGGGAGGATTTAGGAAACAAAGGGGGAGGAATTAAGAAAAGGGCGATAGGTACCTCTGTAGTGGTCTTCTCCTCTTGGTGTCTACGACACCACTAAGACTGAAACCGTGGTCGAAAAACGTCTATCTACACTGGTTTCAGAGATAATAGCTTTTTTAGGAATTCCTGCCGTACCGTACCGCGCCGTGTCGGGTAGATGTTCCAGTTGACCTAGCTGGGTCTACCCTATTCTGATTTTGGCGTGAGTGGGCTCGTTTATTCGGTCTTTTTGAGCTCTTTTTGGTAGGTCAGGTTTCAGGGTCGACTTTGGGGGAGGGGGATGAGGGGGGGGTATTGGTGGTTTTACAAAAACTGGTGCTGGTTTCTACGGCTAAAAGCCGCTTGCTTATTACTATTTGGGAAGTTGGGTAGGGTGGTTTTTGGGGGGGAGAGGGGTGTGATATGAAAGGGGGGAGGGGGTATCCCGGGGACGTAGACTGTGATGCCACAGTACGGTTGGGGACCACTTGTTGGAAAGTTACTGGGATTGGAAAGGGAAGGGTTTTGGAAGGGAGGGGAAGGGGTGGTTAAAAGGGGTTGGTATCCAGAGTCATAAAAAGATGGTACTGTAATATTATGGCTGAGGGCCGCTTGTTGTTAAAATAAAAAATTTTGTTCTAAAAAATTTTGTCAGGGGTGACTTAGTCCTAGGGGGTTGAAATTTTGTCCACAGGTGCGGTAGGTCTAGGAAGGTTGGGTATCCAACCAGAGGGAGGGGTCAAGGGGGGCTTCGAAAATTTTGTTATTTTTGGGATCAGACGTACCGTTTCAGAGTTACAGGCCTTTTTCAGGTTTAGTGCTGTTGGCAAAACTACTTCCGGTTACTAAAACTTTACTTAACTCAAAATCTATGAATCTTAAAATTATTTTTATTGCGAGTTTTTGTAAGGGAGGGTACCACTGATGTTTGGCGCTCCTTAAAAATGGCGCGCACTCTATGGGGTGTGAACTTTTGCCTCCTGAAACTATTGTCAGAATGCCAAAAACCGCAAATGGCTGTTTTTGGCTCTCGCGAATCGTCTTACTTAGGGCTCTGTAACTCCGAAACGGGTTGCTTCCGGAGTCTGGTTCTTAATCCTAATTTTAAACAGTAAACTAACCTATAAACTTAATTAAACGTCTATGTTCCACCGCTGATCTTCGCTGCTCCAGCGACGTCTGAAGTCTTCCCGGGGGTGCCGCTTCCAGGGGGTGGTGTTGACTGGGCCGTGAGTTATGTCGGGTTGTAGGGCTGGAACTTCTCCAACTGCTGGCACCGGTGAGGTTCCTGTAGCTGGTCCCGCTGAAAAGTAATTCCCCTGGGAAGGTAAAAATTTGACCCTGGCGAGCTGGTGGTAAAATGTCCAGGGTACTCGTCGTTGGTAAGTTATCTCGTAAGAGATCCGATTTTTCGTCGGTTTTTAGATCCGACGCACCGTTCCAGGGTTACAGGCCTGCCAATTTAAGATGGTAATGGCGTCCCGAGTCGACGTTTGGAGAAAAATTTGACAGAAAATTTGGTTTCCGTCCAATCTTCTCGCGCTCTTCGGATTATGTGTCCTGATGATGTTCCGCTTTGGTTCAGACCAAGTGCCTATTTATGTTGCGGCCTGCTTATTTTCAGCAGATGGTCAAAGTTTTTTAGAGGAAAACAAAAACCGCAAATAGGTCTTCCTGGCGGATCTAGACGTCCTAAAATTTATTTTCCACCAGGTTTTTAATGTCCGTAGCTTTTATAGTTTTCTGGAATTTTTCCCGATTTTAGTCACTATTTTTAATGATTGTTTACTTTTTGTAAACAATCCGGGTTTCACTTGTGAAGTTTATATCTTTAAAACTACTAGTCCAAAAATTCTAAAATTTTACACTTGGGTTCTATAATCTATACACTGGTTTTTAATGTCCAAAGGTTGCTAGGTTATCGATCTAGATTTTAATTTACAGAGGGTTGAAATTTGGAAAAAATCTTGAGAATTAAAAACCTTATAACTTCCAGGAAAATTGACCAATTTTGATTATCGAAGTGTCTGGTGAACTGGTATGGCTTCCTGCGCCTATCCCTATCTCTGGTTTCTCTCTCCGACTGCTGGGTGATAACCTCGTAGCCACGTGGAATTTGGTTTTTCACCCCTAACTCGGCGAGTTTCCGCGGGAAAAATCCCGAACTCAGCCAAGGAGTGGGGCTGATACAGGTGCTTCGACGGGCAGTCCAAAAACACAAGGTCACCGATCTAGTTTTCGCAGCGTTTCACTTTTTCACTTTTTCTCAGTCAATTTTAGGTTAAATTTTTCGTTTTTTGGCTCTAATTTCGCGAGTTTTTCGCCGATTTGAAAAATTTTTTCAGGGTAACAAACACTTCACACGTTAGCGCGCAACTTTTAGCAAAAACACGGGTGTTTTTGCTCACTTTGGCTAATTTTCCGTATTTTTCGAGTGCGGAGCGACTCAAATTCGTGCCGCTCGGGGTGGCGGCTAGCGGGGAACGGTTAGGTTAGGTTAGGTTAGGTTAGGTTCCAGGGAGGAGATGCTGTCGGCTCTCGACGTGAATCCGTGGGGGCGCCCTTACCGTGCGGTCCGAGGGAAACTTCGTGCCTGGGCACCCCCACTCACCGAGAGCCTGCAGCCTGAGCTGTTGCAGGAAGTGGTCGCAACGCTCTTCCCTGCTAGAGAGGAACATGTTCCACCGCCGATGGCTTTGCCCTCAGCCACAGAGCCAACTGATGAGGAGGACGTCAGCGTCCCAGAGGTGACACAAGCAGAGATGAGGGTGGCGATAACGCGGCTTCGGGCCAAGACCGTTGCCCCAGGGCCTGACGGAGTTCCCGGAGTAGCGCTCGCCCTCGCTCTGAAGGAGCTAGAGCCCCAACTGAGAGGACTCTTCACCGCATGTTTAGAGCAGGGCCAAATCCCTAGTGAGTGGAAAAAGGGTCGTCTGGTCCTGCTCAGGAAGCCGGGGCGCCCAGCGGACTCGCCGTCTGCGTACCGGCCCTTAGTGCTGCTGGACGAGGTGGGTAAGCTTTTTGAGCGGATTATCGCTGCACGCCTCGCCGGCCACTTGTACAGAGAGGGGCCGGATCTGGACGACAGCCAGTTCGGCTTCCGGCATGGGCGCTCCACGGTGGACGCCATATTGCGGGTAAGAGTCCTGGCGGAGGAAGCGGTTTCCCGGGGCGGGGTGATGTTGGCGGTGTCCTTGGACATCTCCAACGCTTTCAACACCCTGCCCTGGAGCTGTATTCGGGAGGCGCTGTGTTACCACAGGGTGCCCCCGTACCTCCGCCGCATCGTTGGGGCTTATTTGGCGGAAAGGTGTGTCACCTACTCGGGACGCGACGGCGGAGGCCGGCGCGACATGTCGTGCGGTGTTCCACAGGGTTCGGTCGTTGGCCCACCCCTGTGGAACATCGGGTACGACTGGGTGCTGAGAGGCGAGCTCCAACCGGGAGTGGCCCTGGTGTGTTACGCAGACGACACGCTGGTCACGGCCCGAGGGAGCTCGTACAGGGAGGCAGCGTTGCTGGCGACCTGTGCGGTCTCACAGGTTGTGGGCCGCATACGGCGCCTGGGCCTGGAGGTGGCCCTCAACAAGTCGGAGGCCGTGGTCTTTCACGGCCCCCGGCGGGCGCCGCCGCCGGGATCACATATTGTGGTAGGGGGGACCCCGATCGCTGTCGAGTCCACCATGAAGTATCTGGGATTGGTGCTCGACAGCCATTGGAACTTCGGCCCCCACTTCCGGCGACTGGCGCCCAAGTTGATGGGCGCTGCGGGCGCGCTTGCAACGCTGCTTCCCAATCTAGGGGGGCCGAGCACCGCCTGTAGGAGACTGTACCTAGGGGTCTTGCGATCCATGGCCCTGTACGGGGCCCCGGTGTGGGCCTCTGACTTGACGGCCGGCAGCATCGCGATGCTGCGGAAACCGCAGAGGGCGATGGCCGTCAGGTCAATCAGAGGGTATCGCACAGTCTCCTACAAGGCGGCTTGTGCACTGGCCGGGTCACCACCTTGGGACCTAGAGGCGAGAGTCCTCGCGTCGCTTTACCGGTGGCGCGAGGAGGTGCGGACGCGGGGCGATGGACCGATGCAGCGAGAGATCGATCTGCGTCGGTCTCAGCTCCGCGAGGTCCTGGTGGCGGAGTGGCGGGACAGGCTTCTACGCCCTACCGCCGGCCTCGCTACCATCGAGGCGATCCGACCGGTGCTCGAGGAATGGCTCGAGAGGAGGCACGGCTCCTTGTCGTTTCGGGCGACGCAGGTACTGTCGGGGCATGGTTGCTTCGGGAAGTACCTGTGTCGCATAAACAGGGAGCCGGACGCTCGGTGTCATCACTGCGTCCACTGTCTGGAGGACACGGCGCGGCATACGCTGGCAGAGTGTGCCGCATGGGAGGAGCCGCGCCGTGCCCTCGTGACAGAAGTGGGAACCGATCTGTCGCTGCCGGCCGTCGCTCGCGCGATGGTCGGGAGTGCAGAGTCGTGGGATGCGGTGATCTCCTTCTGTGAAACGGTCATCTCACAGAAGGAGGCTGCGGAGAGGTTGAGAGAGGTGGAGAGCACTCTCCCGACCCGCAGCAGACGAACCGGGCGTCGGCGGAGGGCGGACAACGCCCTCTTCCAGCCCCCCTGAACGGGTCCAGAGGGACGGCGGACTTGGGGAGGTCCGCCGCCCCGCCGAATAACTGGACCCGAGGCGGTGGCGCGTAGTGTTCCGCGCGCGCCCCTACATGACGTCGCGGGAGGAGTACACCTCACTCCCCCCGCAGACCTGAGGAGGCCCGCAGTGGCGGGCCGGCACTAGCCGGGGATCGTGGAAGGCGCACTAGTTCCCATGATCCCCGGTGCAAGTGTGGGAAGGGAACACCGGGGTGGTTTTTAGTCAGTACGAGTCTGACAGACCCCTCCGCTCTCCCCAGGGCGGAGGACATCCATCGAGGATTTTCCACCCCGGCAGCAAAAAAAAAAAAAAAAAGGTTAGGTTAGGTTAGGTTGGGGGACCACCCCACAGTGCTTGCGTCCACGTCGCGTCCCCTGGAAACGGCCCAGTTCTGACCACCGTAACGGAGTGGCAGACTGGGTACGGCCAAAGTGCTCTGTGCTCTCGTAGCGATTTTATTCTTGACTTGCGAACTGCGAACTGTTGGCGACTATGTCGAAACTCACGCGTAGCGCCTCCGGGCGACTTTTAAAGACCAAAGGCCCTTCTCAGGGCCAACCCAAAGGCCCTTCTCAGGGCCAACCCAAAGCCAAAGGCCCTTCTCAGGGCCAACCAAAAGGCCCTTCTCAGGGCCACTCCGACGCTCCGGCGTCTGAACCTAGCCGCGCGCCTTCTGCGGCAGGCTTTCTGGCGGATGAGTCGTCCGACAACGACTCGCTATTTGGTGTGTCGGACGCGAGCGGCTCTCGGTCGCGGAAGCGTGTCCACCTGAGTGGTGGATCCGAGGGTTCCCAGGCCTCGGGTTCGAAGGCTAAAAAGCCAACGACCAAGGCTGCGGACACCCACAACGTTGGGCTCGCGGACGCCCAACGCAAGTTGGACCTGGCCCGGCGAGAACAGCTCCAGCAAGAGCTGGAGGAGAAGGTTGCCGCCAAGGAGAAGCGGGCTCACGTTGCCCGGGCCAAGGCCGGGTACGGTGCGTCCCGCGTCCTGTACGCGGACCACTCTCTCGCCGAGCTGGAGAGGATGGCGGAGGAGGACGAGGAGGAGATCGTGGAGGTCGCCTCTAAGTCCTCAAACCTAAAGGGGACCTTCCAGAAGGCCCTCAAGTGCCGGGCCGCGAGTATGCGCGGTGTCGTCTCGGAGCTGGTCCGTCGCAAGACCACCGACGAGACGAGGCAACTGCAGGCGAAGGTAGATCGCCTGCAGTCGGAGGTCAGCCAGCTTCACCAGAGGCTGGCTGAAGCCACGGCCCAGCCGCATCAGGCCCGGACGAGCCCTGCGGCAGAAGGCCCATCCTCCAACCTTGAGGATATCATCCGCAAGGTTGTGATGGAGGAGAGGGCCTTCACAAGGGCCTGCTTAGCGGGCATCGAGGACCGGCTCTTGCCGGAGAAACGCCTCCGACCGCCGCTTGCGGCGGACATGAGGCAGCCGAGCGAGCCGGGGCCGTCCACCTCCCAGGTGGAAGACACTCAAGTCCCTGCCACCACTCCGTCCAACGAGTGGACGGAAGTGGTCCGTAAGAAGAAGGGCAGGGGTAAGAAGTCGGCAAAGGCCGTACCTGCGGTCCCCGCCACCACCGCTCCCAGTCGGTCGCAGACGACCGGCAAGGGAAAGGTGAAAGGTAAGGGAAAGCGGAAGCTGGTCCCCCCGAAAACTGCTGCTGTCGTGGTGACACTCACCGCGGAGGCGGCGGAGCGAGGGGAGACGTACGCGTCCGTTTTGGTGCGGGCGCGTGCCAATGCCGATCCTACCCAATTGGGTATCGGCAGCGTCTCTTGCCGGCGGACACAAGCCGGGGCTCGAATTTTCGAGTTCCCGGGGGCCGAGGGGAGTGCCCATGCGGACCTCTTCGCAGCAAAGCTGCAGGAGGTCATCGCAGACTCGGCCAAGGTGGCCCGACCGGTCAAGACGGCGGCCTTTGAGGTGACGGAGCTCGACGACTCCGTCACTAAAGAGGAGGTAGTGGCGGCGGTCGCAGCGATAGGGGGTTGTGGCGCCGCGGCGGTACAAGGCCGGGACATAAGGCCCGGCCGTGGCGGCATGGGCACCATTCGCCTCGAGTGCCCAATCGCCGCTGCCAAAGCCGTCCTTGCCAAGGGACGGCTCGCAGTTGGGTACAGCTCGGGTGCGGTTCGGGCACTCGAGGACCAGCCTCTGCGGTGTTTCCGGTGCTTCGGCATCGGACACACCCGGCCCATGTGTCCGTCCTCGGTAGACAGGACGGACACGTGCTACCGCTGCGGCAAGAACGGCCACAAAGCCGTATCTTGTGAGGCCGCCACGCCACACTGCGCGGTGTGTGCCGCCAGTGGCCGCCTGGCAGGCCATGTCATGAAGGGGAGGAACTGCAATCCTCCCCCTAAGCGTGGCAAAGCACTGGCACCGACCAGGCTTGCTGCTGCTGCCGCTATCCCCGTCGTTCCTGCGGCGGTTGCGGAGGGGGGTGCGATGACCGACTGATGGATAGGGTCGAACATCGCATCCTTCAGGCGAACGCCAACCACTGCAGGGCAGCCCAGGATCTGCTGATGCAGACCATGGCTGAGTGGTTGGTGGACTTGGCGGTGGTCGCCGAACCTTACTCGGTCCCTGGCCGTTGGCTGGGCGACCGGGACGGCTTGGTGGCGTTGGTGGCGCGGTCTTCCACAGACTCCCCTCCCCTCTCGCTCTTAGAGAGGGGACCGGGATACGTGGCCGCCGCCTGGGGAGACATGGCCCTGGTGGGGGTCTATTTCTCCCCAAACCGCCCTCTCTCGGACTTTGAGGATTTCCTCGAGATCCTCACCGCAGTCAAAGGGAGGGCGGCGCCACGCCAAGTTCTGGTGTTGGGCGACCTGAACGCCAAGTCGACGGCCTGGGGCAACTCGGCCGCAGGTTGCAACGTCCGGGGACGCGCCGTCGAGTTTTGGGCGGCCTCAAGCGGTGTGTCCCTCCTCAACAGGGGGGCGGTCCACACGTGTGTGCGGCAACAGGGTGGGTCGGTGGTGGACGTGTCGTTTGCCACCCCCGCGCTGGCCGCCCGCGTCGTCAACTGGCGGGTAGAGATGGTGGAGACGTTGTCGGACCACCGATATGTGCGGTTCGACATCTCCACCCAGCAGGGCGGGAGGGGGATGGCCCGCGCTGGGCAATCACCCTTCCCGCGGTGGGCACTTACCCGCCTGGACCGGGAGGCAGCCAAGGAGGCGGCCTTCCTCCAGGACTGGCTGTCGCCCCCTGTCGAGGTGCTGGACGTAGACGCCGCTGCGGTCCAGCTCAGAGGGTCCCTGACTGAGGTGTGCAACTCCAGCATGCCTCGGTCTCGCCGTCCGCCTCCCCGTCGTGCCGTCTATTGGTGGACGGAGGAGCTGGAGGGACTCCGGGCCACCTGCGTGGCGGCCAGAAGGACCTACACGCGGAGCCGACGGCGCAGCGCCCGAAACCGGGACCGGGCAGAAGAGGACCGCCTATACGCCTCTTACCGAGGGGCGACGGCGGTCCTTAAGTCTGCAATGGGGGCTGCTCAAGACTCGGCGAGGGCCGAGATGCTGGAGGGTCTCGACAGGGATCCCTATGGGAGACCATATAAGGCGGCGCGGAACCAGCTACGCCCGTATGGTCCCCCACTGTCGGAGACCCTCGAGCCAGCGTTGCTGGATGGGGTGGTCCGGTCCCTGTTTCCGCGCAGGACCGACTTCACCCCACCAACGATGGATCCCCCGCAAGGGGCGGCTTCGCCGGAGGAGGAGGATGTCCCCGCGGTGACTGTGGCGGAGTTATACGCGGGGGTTCTCAGCCTCCGCGCAAAAAAGACGGCCCCCGGACCGGACGGCATCCCCGCAAGGGTGCTGGCGATTGCCGCCTCCGGGATGGAGGACAGGTTTCGGGACCTCTTCAGCGCGTGCTTTACGGCTGGGAGGTTCCCGAAACTGTGGAAGGAGGGGCAGCTATGCCTCCTCCGAAAGGAGGGCCGCCCAGTGGACTCCCCCTCGTCGTACCGGCCCATCGTCCTGCTCGATGAGGTCGGTAAATATTGTTCGAGGGGATTGTCGCCTCCCGGCTTGATAGCCATTTGCGGGGCATAGGGCCGGATCTGTCGGACGCCCAGTTCGGCTTCCGTCGAGGGCGTTCGACGATCGACGCGCTGGCCATGCTCAAGGGCCAGGTGAAGGAGGCGGTGGAGGCGGGGGACGGAGTGCTGGCGGTGTCATTCGACATTGCCAACGCCTTCAACTCCGTCCCCCACTCGACGATATTGGAGGCGCTCCGATATCACGGAGTGCCCCAATACTTGCAGGACCTCTTGGCGAGCTACCTGGAGGACCGAGAAGTCCTCCTGGTGGACAAGACGGCCACAGTGAGGCGGTACGGCGCAGAGTCCGGTGTTCCGCAGGGGTCGGTGCTTGGCCCTCCCTTGTGGAACATCGGGTTCAACTGGCTCCTGCGCGGAGCCCTCCTCCAGGGCACGAGTGTCATCTGCTACGCGGATGACACTCTCCTCACTGCCCGGGGGAGGAACTTTGCGGACGCGGCCTGTCTGGCCTCGGCTGGCGGATCCTTGGTTGCAGAGAGGATCCGCCGCCTGGGATTGAAGGTGGCGCTGCACAAGACCGAGGCCGTGTTCTTTCGCGGGCCTCGGCAGCGCTGCCCTCCCGACGCCCACATAATTGTGGAGGGCGTCAGGATAGGGGTCCAGCCCCAGATGAAGTATCTGGGGCTGGTGCTAGACGACAGGTGGCGCTTCGGCCCGCACTTCAGCGGGCTGTCGACGCGCCTGCTGAAGGCCGCTGACGCCCTCTCGTGGCTCCTCCCGAACCTGGGGGGGCCCAAGGCGAAATGCCGGCGCCTCTATGCCGGCATCTTGCGGAGCATGGCCCTTTACGGGGCCCCCATCTGGGCGGACTCCCTCCACAGGAGGGAGAATGCGACGGCCATCCGCAGGCCCCAAAGGGCCATTGCACAGCGGGTGGCGAGGGCCTACCGCTCGGTAGGCTTCTCCGCGGCATGCGCTCTGGCCGGCACCCCTCCTTGGGAGTTGGAGGCTTGGGTGCTCGCCAGTGTGTACGAATGGACGGCACGCCGGAAGGCTCTCGGAGAGCGCCCCGTCGCCGAAGAGCGGGAGGCCGTGCGGCGGGAGGCGAGGGACGCTATCGTCCTTCACTGGACAGAGGACCTCGCCACCGCCACCTTTGGCCGCCGGACGTTGGACGCGCTCGGTCCGGTTCTACGGAGCTGGCTCGAGCGGTCCCATGGTTTCCTCTCGTTCCGTCTGGTGCAGGTGTTATCCGGCCATGGTTGTTTCGGATCGCACCTGCACCGGATCGGGAGGGAGGAGACCCCGGCGTGCCACGACTGCGGCGCGCCGGAGGACACGGCGCAGCACACCCTGGAGGTGTGCCCGGCTTGGTCCGAGTTGCGCCGCGGTCTGACCGCGGTAATCGGACCGGACCTCTCGCTTCCTGGCGTCGTCAACGCCATGCTGGGGAGCGAGGAGGCCTGGGCAGCGGTCGCCTCCTTTTGCGAGGACGTAATCTCGCAAAAGGAGGAGGCGGAGCGCGTGCGGGAGGACGACCCTCTCGCTGCGCCGCTCCGCAGACGAAGAAGGGGTCGGAGAAGGCACCGTCCTCTCCCTCCTCATGGTGGCGACGGGCGGGTGACAGGCACGGGGGTGCCTTCGCCCGCATTGCACCCGTCACCACCTCCGTCAGTCATTCCCGGGTCCCTGTGAGGGGCCCGCCATGAAGGGCAATCGTCGGCGGAGGACTGGACGTAAAGGCTATGCCGGTTTCCCAGTCCCCCGCCACTTGGACGAAGCGGGAATGTCGCTGGGTCGTTTTAGTGGGTATACCGGGTCAGACCGGGGAGTCCCACATACCCCTCTCATCCCCCGATGGGAGGGTATGCGTAATGCATTTTTTCCCAGCGTCAAAAAAAAAAAAAAAAAAAAAAAAAAAAAAAAAGGTTAGGTTAGGTTAGGTTAGGTTAGGTTTTTTTTTTTTTTTTTTGTTTGAACCGGCTAAAAACCACTCCTGCCTAGCCAGTGTTCCTCTGACATGAGGATCAGAGCCCTTATGATCTGACTTTTTGGCTTACGTGCTGATAGAATGTCGAAGATTAGTACGCTTCATTTTGCTTGTATAATATTACTTTGTGTTGTTTGCTATTTATTACGAACTTACTGTTTTTACATTTTTACTTTTATTTATTACTTTAACACAAACTATGAGTTTTTACGTTACATTTTATTCTTTGCTTGATTTTAGTTAGTTTCCCTATTTCATTGTTATTTTGTATTTATACCTATTTTTTAATTATCAATAATATCCAAACTATATATTTACTATATATTTTAAATATCATAAAACATTATTCTACTAACTTGCAATAAATTATTATGTCTATTGGTATCACAAAGTTTTATTAGCATATCAATATAGTGCTTCCAGGTTTCTATTACCATTTTGACACTTCCTGATGATTTCGTAACGGACGAATTAATTTTCCGGATAACTTGAGCCAGTTTCCCATGAAAGCGACTCAAGTTACCTTTCATTCGCTTCCTCTCTGGCTGTGTCAATATGATAGTTCTATCTGCGTACTTGGAAGTGGACGCACCGGGAACTTTAGCAATAAGCTATTGCTTCTCTCGCGAATGCGTCCCACTTCTTCCGAATCGGGCAATCGCTGCTAAAAGCATTGTGCCGGTGCTCCCCCAATTTGGCCCTGGTGCAGTTCACGCACGCGGCTGCCTCGCCGATGTGCTTTTCTGGGCAGTCCACCCTAACGTGTGGACCGCCGCAGTGGCTGCATAGGTCGGCCGGCTCCGTGCAAAGACGTTTGCCGTGACCATATGCTAGGCAGCGCGTACACTGCACCAGAGGCGTCTGGTCTTCGACGCGCACTCTCTGGAGGTCAATCCGAAGCTTGCCTCCTTCGAGTGCCCGCCTCCAGATCGTGGGGGATACACTCAACACAATGCTGTTAGCATGCGGATTACGTGTCTTCTTTCTATATCTAATAGACATTCTTTGGTCCTCGTCGCCGAGGTCGTGAAAAATCTCCCGGTTCTGGTTCTTAAGGGCTTTTAACACTTCGTCGTCACTGTGTACTGACAACACGTCCTTAAGAACCAGAAGTGGGTCGCGGTTTGCCACTTCCTCGACGACCAGGTTTTCTCCAGCCGTCCTCAATCGCTGCTTAAGCCTTGACCTCTCCTCCTTTGTCTCGCACCCCATTATTATTTTCTGGTCCTTTGCTTTCCGCACCTTTTCCACTCGCACCCAGCCGTCCTTCGCGTCGACCGCCTTCCTGACTCTCTCCAGAATCTTGTCCCCCGTGTCCATCTCCTGTGTTGAGGAGACAACTACGGAGTGCAGCGTGGATCGCTCCAGGGCCTGTGCCCTGGTGTGGCTCTTCGTCACAGCTGCAACATTAGCGTAAGTTGTCTCGCCAACACTTTCCCTGCTAGCCAGACTGTCTCGCAGCTTGACCAGCTCGTCGGAGTTCTCCTTTATTAGGGTAATATGTTCTTGCATCGTCCTGACGAGCTCAGTCTGGCTAACAAGAATCTCCGGATTTGACTGGGGACCAGGGTCGGCAGTGGGCGCGGGTTCCGGTATGGCGACAGGTGCGGCAGGAGCCTTGTCTCGCTCGGACTCCTTCACCAGCTCATAAAGCCTGTTTATGGCTTCGAGCACCGCAGTTTTTATTTCGGCCTTGAGGTTGCGAGAGTTGCCCAAGTTGACCTTAGCCTTGTTCAGACAAGCTCTCGCCTCCTCAGTGCGACTGCGGTGCTTTGCCTCAGGCTTCCTGAGCGGCGCTGAAGTCACTACAGGAGCTCGGTGCATCTCCGGAGTGGCAGGGTTCCCCCGCGAGGCGGAAGGAGTGTTGTCTCCGAAGGAGATTCTCCTCCTCGCGTCAGCAGTAGAGGGTCCCGCTTTCTCCGGCGATCGCGTCGAGCTCCTGGAGCTTGACGTCCTTAAGGTAGCGGATGGGGTGCGGAACATATTGATCTCGAGCGCTTCTAATAAAAATAAAACTTAAAACGTACCCCTGTAAAGTGAGGGCACGGTCAATAATAGTCGCTCGGGAAGAGAAGTTTGTAAGAGGACACTGGACTTAACTGTGTCCCTGTAAAGGGGGGAGCACAGTAAGTAAAAATAAACACAATCAACTAAATATATATAAAACAAGTCAAATAATTGTAGTCGCCTGCTGACATAGACAACTGTCACAAGAAATTACTAACTAAAGTTAAATTTAAAATATCTTAAAAACAAATATTATTATACTAGGTCAAAATAGTTAAAAATGAGCTTTCCCTTAAGAAATTCCGATGTACAGGCCTAAAGAAGAATAAATTTGAAAAGATTTTTTTTTGTCAAAATCCCACGTCTACCCTCCTATAGACCAGAGGGCGGGTGGGTTAAATTTTTTCAAGCTAGGGGCGCGTGCGAGGTGTCCAGAGACGCGTCTCCGCGCGGGCTAGCGAATTATGGAATAAAACTTATTTTATGCCGAACAAAAATTTTGAGTTTTGGTCAAAAAACCAGTTTTCGAAATAAAAAATTTGGAATTTCACCCCACAACCTGGAGACCGGGACACGGAACGCGGACCAGAATTCAGGGAAGAAGGGTGAGCACTATTGCAACTATAATCTAAATTGAAATGTGAAGGAAAATTTTGAAAAACAATTAATTTTAAGGAATTTCTCCGAAAATAAGGGATGGAGTCCAGACGCGCGTGTAAAGTGCGCGCGATATGGTCAGAACACAGGCGGACGCCTAGTTTGGTCTAAAAAAGCCGAAAACAGCTTCAAAATCGCACGTCTAGAATAGAAGATATCAACGTTTTCGTTTTTGACTAGCTCCCTTTTTTTTTTTTTTTTTTTTAAGGATGGGAAATCATCAAATGACCCCCCCCACTCTGGGCGGAGCGGGAGGGAGTGTCAGACTCATACTGACTAAAAACCATCCATGTTCCTTCCTCGCCTTTTACGTTCCGGGGCCGCGGTATCTCTTTCGAACAGGCCCGCAACCCCGGCAGGCTTCGGCCCTTGCGGGCCCCTCTCTTTTTGCTGACACTCTTTGAGGCGCGCGTGGAACACGAACGCGCCGTCGACACGGCCTGTCGTCGTCGTTAGACGGCCGGACGGCCAGCTATTGCCCATAGCCAGCCGTCCACAGGCCCGCATCTACGGTGGCCGGTAGCCACCACGTGGCCCCCGACGCCCGTTGCGTCTCCCGCGGCGGCCGGGAAGAGAGGATCTCTCCCTCTCTCGTTCCGCCACCTCCTTCGCTAGCATCACTGCTTCGCAGAAGGAGGCGACGGCTTCCCATTCCGTCTCGCTCCGGACCATGGATTGAACCAGGGCCGGACGCGAGAGGTCGCCGCCGCCGATCGCCGCCACGAGGACACGGCGGAGCTCCGCCCACGCAGGGCAGACTTCCACCGTGTGCTCCACCGTGTCCTCCGGTCGATCCTCGCAGTGGAGACACCCGGGCGATTCCTCCCGCCCGATTCGGTGCAGGTACCTCCCGAAACATCCGTGTCCGGTGAGGACCTGCGTCAGGCGGAAGGTGAGGACGCCGTGGCGCCTCTCCAGCCACTCCTCAAAGAGGGGACTTACCGCCACTATCGTGGCGTGCCCTGCACGGGGTTGCGACAGTCGCTCTCTCCATGTCGCCATGAGATCGCGCCGGAGGTCAGTCCGCTGAGCGGCAATTTGCCGCGGCAGCGGAGTTTCCCCCCGGCGTAGTACCTCCGCGCGCCACTCATGCAGGCGCGCGAGGACTATCGCCTCCAGATCCCACGGCGGCAATCCGGCAAGCAGGCCCGCCGCCTCGCGAGAGATCGTGCGGTACCCACGGACCATCTTTACGGCCACCACTTTTTGGGGCGCGTTCAAATGGTGAGCGGCTCGCCGCTTCAACGAACGCGCCCACACTGGGGCCCCGTAGAGGGCCATGGACCGCACGACTCCCGCGTAGAGCCTGCGGCAGGAGGCGTTCGGCCCCCCAAGGTTGGGCAAGAGCCGCCTGAAGGCAGCCCCTGTCCGTTCTAGCCTGGGGGCCAAACGTCGGAAATGCTCCACGAAGTTCCACCGGCTGTCGAGGACGAGTCCTAGGTACTTCAACGTCGACTCGACGCCGATGGATACCCCTCCTACCGTCAGTGTGGATCCCGACGGTGGCGCATTCCGAGGCCCATGAAAGCACATGGCCTCAGACTTGTGCAGCGCCACCTCGAGACCCAGTTGCCGGATCCTCTCTACGACTATCGCAACCCCGCGTGTCATATTGTCGGCCGCCGCCTCGTGCGACCTCCCATGTGCCAGCACCAGGGTGTCGTCTGCGTAGCAGACGACGCTGACACCGCTGGGGAGGTCCGCACGCAGCACCCAGTCGTAACCGATGTTCCACAGGGGCGGTCCCAGAACCGATCCCTGTGGGACACCGCACGACATCTCTCGCCGGTTCCAGTCTCCGCAGCGACTGGGGTAGATGACGGCCCTGTCCGTCAAATAGTCCCCGACCACACGACGGAGGTAGGTCGGCACCCGGTGATACCGGAGTGCCTCCATGATGCAGCTCCAGGGCAGGGAGTTAAAGGCGTTGGCGATGTCGAGAGACACCGCCAAAACAACCCCGCCCCGGGATATCGCATCCCCCGTCGTGAGGGCTCTCACGCGCATGATGGCGTCCACTGTAGAGCGCCCCTTGCGGAAACCAAACTGGTTCTCCGCAAGATTCGGCCCCATCCCCTCAAGGTGCTCGGCGAGGCGGTTTGCAATGACTCTCTCAAAGAGCTTGCCCACCTCGTCGAGCAACACAATGGGCCGAAATGCGGACGGAGAGTCCGCAGGGCGCCCCGGCTTCTGGATGAGGACCAGTTTCCCCGTCTTCCAACGAAGCGGGAACTGGCCTCTCTCCAAACATGCGCTTAAGAACCCCTTCAGTCGGGGCCCGAGAGCCTCCGCATCCGAGGCCAGGACCCAGGCTTTGCCAGGCAAGCCATCGGGTCCCGGGGCGGTATTTTTGGCCTTGAGCCTACCTACCGCCACTCTCAGGTCTACCCCAGTCACTTCCGGAGTGTCGTCGTCGTCGCTTAGGTCCGACACCGCAGGTGGCGGAGCCATAGGCGGGGGCGGATGTTCCCCCCGCGAGGGGAACAGAGCGCTCACCACGTCCTCCACGAGGTCGGGCCGGAGACTCTGCGTCAGCGGGGGGGCCCAGGTGCGGAGTTTATTCCGCACCATCTTGTAAGGGCGCCCCCACGGATCTCTGTCGAGAGTCTCCAGCATCTCCGAGCGGGCCAGTTCCCTGGCCCGCAGGACAGCCTCCCGGAGGGCGGTCTTCGCCGCTCTGTATCCCTCGTACAGCTCCGCCTCAATGGCTTCCGCATCCGGCGGGCGGATGCGGAGCCTGCGATGCCTGGCGTACAGGCGCCGCGCTTCGACACACGCCTCCCTCAGGGACGTTATTTCGCGCGACCACCAGTACACCTGACGTCGGGCGCTTCCTGGCCGGACTCGGGGCATTGCCACGTCACATATGTCGGACATGGCCCCCTGGAACCACTCTGCCTCAGTGTTAACGTCGGCAGGCCTGTCCGGTGATGTCACCCAGGCCTGCACGATCGAGGCTTCCAGGAGGAGCTCCCGGTCCAGCTGCTTCAGCGCCCAACGCGGACCACTCGGGGCCTGTTGGACCGGCGCGCTCGAGGACTGGGTGGAGACTTCAAACCGGATGTACCGGTGGTCGGAATGTGTCTCCACCCCCTCCATGACACGCCAGTCGACGACACGCGGCGACAGAGCGGGGCTAGCGAACGAAATGTCCACCACCGACTCGCCCCGCATCCGCACACACGTGGGAACAGAACCCCGATTAAGGATGTCCAGGCCCCTCTCCAGGGCCCAGTCCTCCACCATCCTTCCCCGCACATCTGTGCAACGAGAACCCCAAGCCAAGTTCTTGGCATTGAAGTCCCCGAGGACAAGCACGGGGAGGGAATGGCTTCCGACGACGACACTCAACTCTGCGAGAGAGTTGTGGAACTCGGCGAGAGTTCGGCTCGGGGAGAAGTAGACTCCCACCACGACGATCTCCCCGAACCGTGCTGCTACGCACCCCCGACCCCTCCTGACATTTTCAAGGGTCGGGGTACCGGCGGCGGCCGATGACACTATGGTCACTGAGCCGTCAAGGTCCGCCACCCAGTCTTCCCTGGGCAGGACAAAGTACGGCTCAGAGACCACAGCGATGTTGATCAACCACTGCGCCATGCTCTGAAGCAACAGGTTCTGAGCACAGGCGCAGTGGCTGATGTTCGCCTGGAGGAAGCGTAATGGCGCCGTTATTGACAGTCCATTATCGCTTCCTCCCCCCGGGACCCCTGTGAGGGCCCCTCCGCAGGCGAGCTCAGAGCGGCATTATTGGCGGCGGCGACAGCGACAGCAGCTGTGGCGGCCGCGGCAGCGGCATTGGCGACGGTGGCGTTGGCGGAGGTGGCGGAGGGCCTTCCCCTGCTTTTGGTTCCGCTCTTGGCGGGAGCGGCGCAGGCTTTGCTCCCGGCCCGATGATCGGCCGGCTTGCGGGCCGCCGCACATGCAGGGCAGTGCGGCGCAGCGCTGCAACCAGCCGACACGTGGCCGGGCTGACCGCAGCGGAAACAGAGACCGCTGCGGTCAACCTCCGAGGCACACTTCACTGACACGTGGTGTCCCACGTGGCAGCGAAAGCACCTCAGAGGTCTGGGCTCGAGCAGTTTTACCTGCGCCGATATCCAGCCCACTAAGAGCCTTCGGCCCTCCACAATGGCTTTCGCCGCCGCCACGGGGCAGCTCACCGTAACGGCTTGCATTCCCGCGGGGTCCGGACGAAAGGTGCCTACCTTGACCTGCTCGGCAGAGCACCCCCCGGACCTAGCGACGGCGGCCACCACCTCCTTCTCGGTGACGCAGTCTTCCAAACCCATGACGCGCAGATCGGCGCATCTGACGGGTCTGGAGACTCGGGCCTCGTCCGCGTTTAGGGACGCTCTCAGCTTTTCAGCGAGAGCATCCGCGGACGAGCCGCTGGTTTCACCGGGGATCTCCAGCATCCGAGCCCCCGTTGCGGTGACTCTGAGCCGGAGGCCCCCGGTGATCCCGAGCTCACCGAGATCCACATTTTCTTTGGCCTTCGCCAGCAGGTCGCGGTAGGTCACGCCCTTCTTTTCCGCCTCCGGCTGTAGTGTAATCACTACAGCGGCGGTTTTCGGGGCGCGAAGCCTAGCCGCGACCTTTCGCGCCTTATTTTGGCGCTGCCGCTCCTGTTTGCGGGCCTTTTTGGCCGCCCTTCGCCCCTTCTGCTTCTCCCCGGCCACTTGCCATTCGGCTTCAGCCGTGGGAGGTGCAGGGGGTGTGGGCCCACCCGCAACTGGCACTGGCGCTGGCACCGCCGCCATCTGTGCCGCTGCCTTGCCCTTCTTCTTCTTTTGGGCCGCCTTCTTTTGCCCAGCCGGTGCCGCCACCTGTTTGGCCGGAGTCGGCTTTACAGGGGGCGGGGGAGGCAACGCAGCCACGCCGGGGGGCCGACTGGATGGCCCCGGAGCGGATGCAGCAGCCGCGTACGAGCCTCTGCTCGTGCCCGCGACCGCCTTGTTCGCGCCCAGAGGAGGGCGCAGAACAATTCCCTCCAGGACGGAGAACCGCGCCTGGAAGGAAGCTAGCTCCTTTCGAACCAGGTCCAGGACCTGGTTCTCCACCGGCACAGGCTGGCTCCCCCTCTGTGCTTCGGCCCCTCCACTTTGAGGAGCCACGCGAGGGCCAGGCTTTCTCAGGCTGGCCAGGTCCGCCTGGAGCTTGGAATTCTCCTTCTGGAGAAGCTCCATATCCGCCGCCAGGCGGGCCATGTCCGCCCGAAGCCTGACCACCTCGTCCCCCTGTGATGGAGGGGAAGGCCCCCTATAATTGTCTACTGCCGCCATGATGGAGGTGAGAGCCGCAGGTATGGCCTTAAGTTTCGACGAAACTTTGACTTTAACGGCCACACTCTTCAAGGCGGCTTCCACCTCTGTTGTGAACCTGGCCTTACGCTCCTCATCGGAGCCGCCAGGTGCACCAGCCTCGTCGCCAGACCCGCGAGCTGTTAAGCCCGGGTGGCGCCCCTCCTCGGCCAGTCGCGCTGACCTCTCGGAGGCAGAGAGCCCCGCTCTCTTGCCTCGGATCCCCCCGCGCTTGCTGGTGGGGATCTTGCGAGCAGAGGCTAACTGCTCGTCCTCCGAGGACGACGACTGGTCGCCATCCTTCCTAGACCGCTTGCGGAAGAACTTGCTCGTCTCCGCAGCAGTCCCGGCCTTCTCGCAGCGGGAGCTCACCGAGGCTCCCGCGACACTCATTTCACTCAACGTGGCGTCGGACTCCGACACCACGCTCCTCCTCTCTTCCTCTCCTCCTTTGCCGTTACCGGCGTTTTGGTTTTGTTTGTTTTCTTTCTCCATAATATAACCCACGAGTATGGGGGAAATAAACTCCTAACTAGGCAGAGACCCCTGTACCTAGAAGGGCAGCTTCGTAGTTTTTATTACTCGCCAGGGGGTCTGCAGGTACCCCAGCGAGGATAAGCAGTAGCGACTGATTCGTCCAATAGGCACACCCGTCAGCCATACATCCCCTCGCGCTGCGTCGCCGCTTGGGATTCGGGGTAACTTTTTATAGAGGTTTTCTACCTCGCAGTCCGGGCGGTTAAGCCAAGACCCTCGGTCCCTGTCCAAAAGGACTCGGAGTCGCGAGACGTGATCCACGGCACTCCGATACGGGATTACGAGATCAACGGTGACAGAGAAGGACGCATCCTTCTCTGTCTGCTCGGCGGCAGGGTAAGTGCACACCGAGCCCGCCGTAACACACTCCTCCGCTGTGCCCTCTGCTTAACAGAGGGTACGCCGAGGAACCCACCGTTGGTCCTGTAGGACCCCACACATTGCCAGACTCATTAGCCGCGGCAGTGCCAATCCCAAGGGATGAGAATTTCTTCTCATTCCAAGAGGAAGGACACTGCCGCGCCCAGGGTGCACCGGCCCAGCGGCTGCTGTTTCCTCCAGACGTATCGAGAGGAACCAGCAGCTGCCGAGCACACGTGGAGGACTTCTGGCATCGCACCCCTTGACTAGCTCCCTTAGGTGGATTTCAAGTACTTACAGAGATATATGAAAAATACATTTTTTTTAGAAAAATGTATGTTTTATTCGGGCTAGGGGTGCGGGCGAGGTGTCCAGAGACGCGTCTCCGCGCGGGCTAGCGAATTATGGAATAAAACTTGTTATGTGCCGAACAAAAATTTTGAGTTTTGGTCAAAAAACCAGTTTTCGAAAGAAAAAATTTGGAATTTCACCCCACTACCTGGAGACCGGGACACGGAACGCGGACCAGAATTCAGGGAAGAAGGGTGAGTACTATTGCAACTATAATCAAAATGAAAATATAAAAGAAAATTTGGAAAAACAATTAATTTTGAGGATTTTCTCTGAAAATAAGGGATGGAGTCCAGACGCGCGTGTAAAGTGCGCGCGATATGGTCAGAACACAGGCGGACGCCTAGTTTGGTCTAAAAAAGCCGAAAACAGCTTCAAAATCGCACGTCTAGAATAGAAGATATCAACCGGTTAGGTTAGGTTAGGTTTTTTTTTTTTTTTTTTTTTATAGTTTTGGCAGGAGTGGAAAATCCCCACGGACACCTCGACTATCTCACAGGAATATCTCCTGTGAGGCAGTCGAGGTAGTGCCGGACTCGAACCGGCTAAAAACCACTCCTGCTCTGCACGTGTCCCCCTGACATAGTCAGAGACCTTGTTTATGCTTTCTTGCTTTTGACACTAGTTTTCTATTTATTATTATTTAAGAGCCAATATCCTTGTTATCTAAATTTTTAAAACACTAATCATCTAAGCTTTGGTCACATATCTTTTCGGTTTTGAAATGTCCATATATGGCAAAGCATTAGGGTTCAGGTGTCCTTATTTCGTTGTATTACGTTTGTTATAATTTTGATGCAGTAGTCCAAAAATATTCTACGAGATTTATTTGATTCCATTAAATTACTAATATTTTCTAAGGTCAATTCGGTCTCGAGCTTTGTTTCCGCTACGTTTCGCTCCGCACAGTAAACTGGGCACTCTGTTAAAATGTGTGCGATCGACTCCACCTTTCCTGGTTCACAGATGCACCATGGGTTCTCCTTACACTTGAAGCGGTGCAAGTATTCGGAGAACCCACCGTGACCCGTCAATATCTGTGAAACGATGCCTGCAGGTTTGATTTTACGAACTATCTTGTGGGCGTCGATCGCATTCGGGAAAAAGAGTTTCGTGACGGAGGCTGTTTCACCGCTCTGGTACCTCCGGTTCCATTCGCCAAGCGACCCTAAGCGGATCTGCCGCTTGACGAATGAAACCGGGCAGCGGTCGTAGTCTGGCCTCTTCCTGGATCGGAGTGCAGCCTCCTTTGCGAGAACGTCTGCGCGCTCGTTGCCTTCTAGCCCTGCGTGTGCCTTTATCCAGAACAAAGAAATATCTTTGTTCTGGGACAAAGCCACGGCAACGTTCGCTCTCGCTTCCACGGCCAGGGCGTGGAGGGAACCTTGGTTTGTGACTGTCTGTAGTGCGGCCTTTGAGTCACTATAGATACCGAAAGTTCCCTCTTTGCGCTTGAGGATCTCGCGCGTGGCTACGCATATGGCCAGAAGTTCTGCCTGGTAGACCGTGCAGTACGGTGGCAAGCTCAGTTTTACTGATTTGGTCTCGGCGTCACCTTCCCAGAGTGAGAGTGCCGCTCCGACCTTACCCTCAATCTTGCTGCCATCCGTGAATACCCTCACTGCTTGATTATTGTGGTTTTCCACACGGGTCTGGTCTTCCAGGCATACGAACTCCATGGCCGTATGTTTCGCCGGGTGCGGAGTCTCCGCAAATGCCACCACACGCTCTACCTCCCTGCCCGCAAGTGCTGGCTGTGGCACCCCCCTCTTCGCCTCGTACAGAGCGGCTGCTTCCTGTATTCGGAGGTCGAGTGGGAGTATCCCAGCCAGCACCAGGGACGCGTTCAGCGATACGGTGCGGTAGGATTTGCAGAGCTTCTGCGCGAATCCTCGTTGGACCGTGTTGAGGCTTTTCTGCACTCCGATCTTTTTTGTTGCCGGCGCCCAGGCGCTCGCCGCGTACATGATTACAGGCTCCACAACTGCCGTGTAAATGGTGTGGATGATCTCCGGATGAAGGCCCCAGCTCACTTTTGCCGCTCGTGCCAGCTGTTTGTAAATATTCACAGCTTTTCTGCAAACGTTAGCGACGTGAGTGTTGAAAGTGAGCTGGTGGTCGACGGTGAGTCCCAGCACTTTGATTTCCTTGGACATGCCAATGTCTACCCCGCCCATGTTCAGGAGTGGGACATCGTACTTCAGTTTTTTGGTGATTACCATTGCACAAGTTTTTTGCGGTGCAAATTTCAGCTTGTTTCCGATGCCCCACACCCGAACATACTCGAGGGCGGCATTGGCCTGCCTTTGGACTTCCAATGCTGTCTCACCGTCGAAGATCATCACCACGTCATCGGCAAAAGCCTGGCAGTGGACGCCTCTCTCTTCCAGCCCCTTTAAGAGGGGGTCGAGGATCAGGTTCCACAGGATCGGACCGCCAATAGATCCTTGCACACACCCCTTGTTAGTGTCCCTCAGACACTCGGCACCGGCGTATCTTACTCTGACACTCCTACCAGTCAAGTAGCTGTCTAGAAGCCTTCTGAGGTTCACCGGGCACTTTTCCTCAGCCAGTCTGGTTCTGATAGCCGGCCACCATGCGCTATCGAAGGCTCCCTCTATATCCAGTGATACAACAGTGATCAGTTTCTTTTCGCTTAGCTTGTCCTTGATATGTTGTATCATGGTGTAGAGGGAGTCCTCGGTGCTCCGCTGTGGCATAAAACCAAACTGGCGAGTACTAAGCCGCGGGATAAGATGCCACTTGAGCCTCGCTACAAGCATCTTTTCTAAGATTTTTCCTAGGACTGGTAGGAGGCCGATAGGCCTGTACGACTTTGGGGTGGTGTAGGATTCCTTACCGGGCTTTCGGAGGATCACCACCGTTGCCACTTTCCAGGCCTCAGGGAAGTGTCCGTGCTCCAGGCACTTGTTTGCCAGAGCAAGGAACGTCCCTGGGTCCCGGGAAATGACCTGGGCACATATATCGGCTGTGAGACCATCTGCCCCGGGTGCCTTCTTAGGGTTGAAGCTTCCGACCGCGGTTTTCAGCTCCTGAAGTGTAAACGGTGGGTCACATGGTTCACCATGCGCCCAGTCGTTTACACGACTGGCCGCCTCGCGTGTCCGACGGTGGTCAGCAGTTTCTCCCTCTTCTTGGTCTTCCGGGTAGAAGGTCTCGGCCAGCAGCTGAGCCGATTCTTGTGCGTTCAGCGGTGCACCCTCCTTCACCAACGGCAAATCTTCCTGCCTTTTGGCGGTCCGTCCTATGACCCTGTAAATCCCCTCCCACATTCCCTCACGATCCTGTTTCCCGCAGAATGCCTTCCATCCCTCCGTTTGCGCTTTCATGGCGAGGGACTCATAGTTATGTTTTGCTTGCAGGTACTCGTCGACCACTTTCTGCCTCCGGACTGGTGCGGCACATCGGATGCGGCGCCTCCTGGTCGTCACCTCCGACATCAGCTCGGCGAGCTCTTTGGACCACCACGGTATGGTAAGTGTATCACAATTTTTTATTTTAGGGAGTTCCTCTTCACAAGTCTGCGTAATTATTTCTATGTATTTATTTATTTTGCGTTCTAGATCTATTTTATTGTTTATTTTTCCTATTTCGGCTAAGTTAATATTTGCATCAGCTTTTAATTGGGCCAGTTTCTCATGAAACTGGCTCCAATTCGCCTTTTTGGTGTTAAAGATTCGAGTGGTCCTTTTTACATTTGTGCCTTTTGACTTTTGCAGGAAAATTTTGAAAGTGATACCGTTGTGGTCCGAGCTCGTGAGGCCTACCTCGACCCGCCAGTCCTCCACCAGGTCCAGCAGCTCCGTTGAGCAGGCTGTTACATCAACGAAGCTGCTGTACAAGGTGTTACCTCTGACGGTGTCGAAAGTTGGTGTGTTGCCGACGTTTAGCACCTGCAAGCTCATTTCCTCCAGGGTTCCCGACATGTCCTCTCCCTTTGTGTCGGTTACCAGGCTACCCCACCAGGTGCTCTTGGCGTTGGCGTCACCGCCAATAATCATCCTGGTGCGGCCGATTTCCTCCCGAATCCGCAGGAGCTGCTCCAGGTATGGCTGTATGGGCTGGTCTGGTTCAAAGTAGAAGGAGACTACTGCGATCTCCCAGGCGCTGGTACGGATCCTCACCACCACGATGTTGTTGGTGGTGAGTTTCGGACACTGTGTTACATCTAGATCGTGATCGAAGACGACTATTGCCGCCTTCACAGTTCCACCTCCTTGTTCAGCGCACTGGTAGATTCTCGCTCCCCGGTAGTCTCGCATCCTTTTAACCCCACCCACATACGGCTCCTGGAGCAACGCGAACGCAACCCTCCGCTCACTAGCCACAATCATGAGCTCTTGGGTTGCTAGGTTCTTCCTCTGCAGATTCGCTTGGATTACCTGGTAACTGTTGTGGACACTCGAGTTAGTTCGGGAGTCCCTGGGCGAGTCCCTGGTATTTAATGCCACTGGTACCGCTGGCTGGCCCTTAGCAATACGCCACCGACAGTCGCGCCAATGCGTCCCACTTCACGCGACTTGGACACTCACTGTCGAAGGCGTTATGCTCTGTTTTCCCGTTCTTTGCAGTCGCGCAATTTCTGCATTTTGGCGGTTCTGCAGCCAGTCGTACGGGGCAGTCAGCTCTCATGTGGGGGTCACCGCAGTGTGTGCAAAGATCAGCGGGTTCCGTGCACAGTTTGCGGCCATGGCCGAAGCGCAAGCAGCGAGTGCACTGAATGAGTGGCGACTGATCCAGCACTCGCACCCGCTGCAAGTCGATGTGCACTCGACCCGCGTTTGTGAGTTTCTGCCACACTGAAGGGGACACCTGGAGTACGATGTGAGACATGTGGGGGTTCCTCGTCCTGCGACGGTACTTAACCCCCATTCTCACATCGCCCGCCGGTAGGTCCCCAATCAGGTGGGTGTTCTGGCACTTAAGCGACTCGGTGACCTCCGCATCAGAGTGACAGGAGAGGACGTCTTTGAGGATGATGAGGGGGTCCTTGTTTTTCACCTCTTCGGTTAGGTTAGGTTTTTTTTTTTTTTTTTTTTTTTTTTTTGTTTTGGCAGGAGTGGGAAATCCCCACGGACACCTCGACTATCTCACAGGTTGTGAGACAGTCGAGGTAGTGCCGGACTCGAACCGGCTAAAAACCACTCCTGCCCCAGCCAGTGTTCCTCTAACATAATCAGAGACCTTTATATCTGTCTTATTAGACTTATTTACGCTTTTGGTGGCCGGAGAGACCATATTATTTACTTTCTGTTATACTTTAGATATTTATTTTTTACTATTTAAATATGCTGTTATTTACTTTTTTATATTACTTATATGATTGTTACTACTATATTTATTTGTTCTAATTTTATGAAAATCTTCCCGATATAATTATTTTAACACTATTTTAATGATAAATTTGTATATTTTATGACTTTTATTATACCGTATATTTATGCCCTAAACTACAGCGTTATTTTTGTTCTTTCTTGATTATTATGTCTATGATACCTAAGCTATATACTTAATATATACTTTATTATCATATATATTATAGAAACTATTAACTATGTATTTATTTACTTTATGTGTTTTAATTTCTTCTTGAATTATTGGGAATCTTGTTTTTATTTTATTAGTTAATAGCTCACTGTAGTTTTCGAGGTCATGTTCGACACAACGTGACGATGCCACCAGGGCTGACCCCTGGACTAGCTTAACTTGAGCCAGCTTCTCACGAAGCTGACTTCGGTTACCACTTATCGTGTTGCCAACCCTAGTGGTTCGATCAATACATCTGCTATTTGGTTGTGCCGAACAAGTCCTCAGTCTGTATATCTTTGAAGTGGGCGCTCCGACAACCTTAGCAGTAAGCTATAGATGCCCTAGCGAAGGCGTCCCACTTCTTGCGTACTGGGCATTCATTACTGAAAGCATTGTGTGAGTGCTCCCCCTGCTCTTTGGCTCTGGTGCAGTTAATGCACACCGCTGCTTCTCCGGTCTGTTTGACTGGGCAGTCCAACCTAAGGTGTGGACCGCCGCAGTGACTACAGAGGTCGGCTGGCTCCGTGCACAGGCGCTTGCCGTGTCCGTATGCCAGACAGCGGGTACACTGCACCAGAGGCGTCTGGTCTTCGACGCGCACTCTCTGGAGGTCAACGCGAAGCTTGCCCCCTTCGAGTGCCCGCCTCCAGATCGCGGGGGACACACTCAACACAATGCTATTCGTGTGCGGGTTTTTATTCTTTTTGCGGTATTTAACCGTCATTCTTTGGTCCCCGTCGTCGAGGCCGTGAAAGATCTCCCGGTTCTGGTTCTTAAGGGCTTTAAGCACTTCGTCGTCACTGTGCACTGACAACACGTCCCTAAGAACCAGAAGCGGGTCCCTATTTGCCACTTCCTCGACGACGAGGTTCTCTCCGGCCGCCCTCAGTCGTTTTTTCAGTATCGACCTCTCCTCCCTTGTTTCACACCCCATAATGATCTTTTGGTCTTTTGCTTTTCGCACTCTCTCCACACGTACCCAGCCCTCCTTCGCGTCGACCGCCTTCCTGACTCTCTCCAGAATCTCGTCCCCGGTGTCCATCTCCTGTGTTGAGGAGACAACTACGGAGTGCAGCGTGGTTCGCTCCGGGGCCTGCGCCCTGGTGTGGCTTTTCGCCACAGCTGCGACATTGGCGTAAGTTGTCTCCGCAACAAAATCCCTGTTAGCCAGACTGTCTCGCAGCTTTGTCAGCTCGTCGGAATTCTCCCTTATTAAGGACATGTGCTCTTTAATCGTTTTGACGAGCTCGGTCTGGCTAACAAGACCTTCAGGAACGGACTGGGGACCGGGGTCGGCAGTGGACGCGCGTTCCGGTACGGCGACGGGTGCGGTGGGGGCCTTATCACGCTCAGCCTCCTTCACCAGCTCGTAAAGCCTGTTTATGGCTCCAAGCACCGCAGTCTTAATTTCGGCCTTGAGGTTGCGAGAGTTGCCCAAATTTAGCTTGGCCTTATTTAGGCAAGCTCTCGCCTCCTCGGTGCGACTGCGGCACTTAGCCTCAGGCTTCTTGAGCGGTGCCGAGGCATCAATAGCGGCTCGGCGCGTCCCCGGAGTGGCAGAGCCCCCCTGCGACGCAGAAGGAATTTCGTCTCCGAAGGAGATTCTCCTCCTTGCGTCAGCAGACGAAGGCATCTTTTTCTCCGCGGATCGCGGCGAGCCACTAGAGCCCTGGGCCCTCACGGTGCTGGATGGGGTGTGGAACATCGTACGACTTTGGGAGCAGGTATTGCTAGAGTCGAACCCTGTAAAGAGGGGAACTAAACAACAATATCTGCTCGAGAGGAAGGATCAAAGAGGACACTGGAACTTCTGTGACCCTGTAAAGGGGGGAACACAGTAAGTAAGTAATTACAAAATCAAAAATATAAATACAACAAAGTCAAATAATTATAGTCGCCCTCTGAGGTGACTGTCACAACAAATAACTTAATAAATAAAATTTAAAATTTCTTGATAAAAATATTTACAACTGGTCAGAATATAAAAAAAAAAACGAGTTATCCCTAGAAATTCCCTATCTACAGGCCAAAAATTAAGTAGTGAAGTCAATTTTGAAAATGAAAATTTTACCGAAAATCCCACGTCTACCTTCCTATAGACCAGAGGGCGGGTGGGTGGGCAAAATTTTTTCGAGCTAGGGGCGCGTGCGAGGTGTCCAGAGACGCGTCTCCGCGCGGGCTAGCGAATTATGGGATAAAACTTGTTATGTGCCGAACAAAAATTTTGAGTTTTGGTCAAAAAACCAGTTTTCGAAAGAAAAAATTTGGAATTTCACCCCACTACCTGGAGACCGGGACACGGAACGCGGACCAGAATTCAGGGAAGAAGGGTGAGCGCTATTGCAACTATAATCTAAATTGAAATGTGAAGGAAAATTTTGAAAAACAATTAATTTTAAGGAATTTCTCCGAAAATAAGGGATGGAGTCCAGACGCGCGTGTAAAGTGCGCGCGATATGGTCAGAACACAGGCGGACGCCTAGTTTGGTCTAAAAAAGCCGAAAACAGCTTCAAAATCGCACGTCTAGAATAGAAGATATCAACGGGTTAGGTTAGGTTAGGTTAGGTTGTGAGTGGAAAAAGGGTCGTCTGGTCCTGCTCAGGAAGCCGGGGCGCCCAGCGGACTCGCCGTCTGCGTACCGGCCCTTAGTGCTGCTGGACGAGGTGGGTAAGCTTTTTGAGCGGATTATCGCTGCCCGCCTCGCCGGCCACTTGTACAGAGAGGGGCCGGATCTGGACGACAGCCAGTTCGGCTTCCGGCATGGGCGCTCCACGGTGGACGCCATATTGCGGGTAAGAGTCCTGGCGGAGGAAGCGGTGTCCCGGGGCGGGGTGATGTTGGCGGTGTCCTTGGACATCTCCAACGCTTTCAACACCCTGCCCTGGAGCTGTATTCGGGAGGCGCTGTGTTACCACAGGGTGCCCCCGTACCTCCGCCGCATCGTTGGGGCTTATTTGGCGGAAAGGTGTGTCACCTACTCGGGACGCGACGGCGGAGGCCGGCGCGACATGTCGTGCGGTGTTCCACAGGGTTCGGTCGTTGGCCCACCCCTGTGGAACATCGGGTACGACTGGGTGCTGAGAGGCGAGCTCCAACCGGGAGTGGCCCTGGTGTGTTACGCAGACGACACGCTGGTCACGGCCCGGGGGAGCTCGTACAGGGAGGCAGCGTTGCTAGCGACCTGTGCGGTCTCACAGGTTGTGGGCCGCATACGGCGCCTGGGCCTGGAGGTGGCCCTCAACAAGTCGGAGGCCGTGGTCTTTCACGGCCCCCGGCGGGCGCCGCCGCCGGGATCACATATTGTGGTAGGGGGGACCCCGATCGCTGTCGAGTCCACCATGAAGTATCTGGGATTGGTGCTCGACAGCCATTGGAACTTCGGCCCCCACTTCCGGCGACTGGCGCCCAAGTTGATGGGCGCTGCGGGCGCGCTTGCAACGCTGCTTCCCAATCTAGGGGGGCCGAGCACCGCCTGTAGGAGACTGTACCTAGGGGTCTTGCGATCCATGGCCCTGTACGGGGCCCCGGTGTGGGCCTCTGACTTGACGGCCGGCAGCATCGCGATGCTGCGGAAACCGCAGAGGGCGATGGTCGTCAGGTCAATCAGAGGGTATCGCACAGTCTCCTACGAGGCGGCTTGTGCACTGGCCGGGTCACCACCTTGGGACCTAGAGGCGAGAGTCCTCGCGTCGCTTTACCGGTGGCGCGAGGAGGTGCGGACGCGGGGCGATGGACCGATGCAGCGAGAGATCGATCTGCGTCGGTCTCAGCTCCGCGAGGTCCTGGTGGCGGAGTGGCGGGACAGGCTTCTACGCCCTACCGCCGGCCTCGCTACCATCGAGGCGATCCGACCGGTGCTCGAGGAATGGCTCGAGAGGAGGCACGGCTCCTTGTCCTTTCGGGCGACGCAGGTACTGTCGGGGCACGGCTGCTTCGGGAAGTACCTGTGTCGCATAAACAGGGAGCCGGACGCTCGGTGTCATCACTGCGTCCACTGTCTGGAGGACACGGCGCGGCATACGCTGGCAGAGTGTGCCGCATGGGAGGAGCCGCGCCGTGCCCTCGTGACAGAAGTGGGAACCGATCTGTCGCTGCCGGCCGTCGCTCGCGCGATGGTCGGGAGCGCAGAGTCGTGGGATGCGGTGATCTCCTTCTGTGAAACGGTCATCTCACAGAAGGAGGCTGCGGAGAGGTTGAGAGAGGTGGAGAGCACTCTCCCGACCCGCAGCAGACAAACCGGGCGTCGGCGGAGGGCGGACAACGCCCTCTTCCAGCCCCCCTGAACGGGTCCAGAGGGACGGCGGACTTGGGGAGGTCCGCCGCCCCGCCGAATAACTGGACCCGAGGCGGTGGCGCGTAGTGTTCCGCGCGCGCCCCTACATGACGTCGCGGGAGGAGTACACCTCACTCCCCCCGCAGACCTGAGGAGGCCCGCAGTGGCGGGCCGGCACTAGCCGGGGATCGTGGAAGGCGCACTAGTTCCCATGATCCCCGGTGCAAGTGTGGGAAGGGAACACCGGGGTGGTTTTTAGTCAGTACGAGTCTGACAGACCCCTCCGCTCTCCCCAGGGCGGAGGACATCCATCGAGGATTTTCCACCCCGGCAACAAAAAAAAAAAAAAAAAAAGGTTAGGTTAGGTTAGGTTAGGTTAGGTTGGGGTGCGGAGATGGAGGCTGCAATTCTGCGGGTGCGATCCAAGAGGACTGCCCCTGGCCCAGACGGGGTGCCTGCAAGGGCGCTGGCCCTGGCTCTGCAAGCGGCTCTGGGAGACAGGCTAAGGGAGCTGTTTGACGCTTGTCTGACATCGAGACGGTTCCCTAAGGCCTGGAAGGAGGGTCGACTGGTGCTGTTGCAAAAGCCGGGGCGCCCCCCGGAGTCTCCATCAGCGTATAGGCCACTTGTCTTGCTGGACGAGGCGGGGAAGATGCTAGAGAAGATTCTCGCTACCCGCATCATCCGGCACTTAGAGGCTGTTGGCCCGAACTTGTCGGACGCCCAGTTCGGTTTCCGGGCAGGGCGTTCGACTGTGGACGCTATCTTGCGGCTCAAGGCAGAGGCGACGGATGCAGTCGCACAGGGTGGGGTGTTGTTGGCGGTGTCTTTAGACATAGCCAATGCGTTCAACACCCTGCCATTCAGCTGCATCGAGGAGGCGCTTCGCTACCATCAGGTGCCCATCTACCTGAGGCAGCTGGTAGCGGACTACCTGCAGGGTCGTTTCATCTGCTACGAGGGATGCGACGGCCGTGTTGTGCGCAGGTCCATCACGTGCGGTGTTCCGCAGGGGTCGGTCTTAGGCCCGCTCGTGTGGAACATTGGCTACGACTGGGCACTGCGATGTTTGCTCTCCCCCGGGCAGGGCGTCATTTGCTACGCCGATGACACACTCGTCACGGCCCGGGGAGGGAGCTACGAAGAAGCGGCACGCTCGGCTGTCGAGGGCGCGTCCCTAATCGTGGGGCGAATCGAGGCACTGGGCCTCAAGGTGGCGCTCGAGAAGACCGAGGCCCTGGTATTTCATGCACCCCGACGCCGGCCACCGGCTGACGCTCGCCTTGCTATTGGTGGTGCGTCAATAGCGGTGCGGGCAAGCATGAGATACTTGGGCCTGGTTTTGGACCGGAGATGGAACTTCGGCGAGCACTTTGCTCAGCTTGCGCCGAAGCTGATCGGCACGGCATCCGCGCTCAGCCGGCTGCTGCCGAACCTAGGGGGACCGAACGTCGTTTGCCGACGGCTTTACACGGGTGTGATCCGCTCGATGGCGCTCTACGGGGCCCCGGTGTGGGCGGGGTCCCTGTCTGCTCAAAATAAGGCTCTTCTGCGAAGACCGCAAAGAGTCATGGCAGTCAGGGTCGTACGCGGATACCGCACTGTATCCGCGGAAGCGGCGTGTGCCCTCGCGGGCACGCCCCCGTGGGACCTGGAGGCACAGGTGCTCGCCGAGGTCTACTGGCGTGGCGCGGACTTGCAGGCCGAGAGTGGTAGACGCCCACCGCCTGAGCTGGTCACGAGGTGGCGTAGAGAGGCCCAGGCCCAAACCCTGCGGATTTGGAAGGTTAGGCTGGAGACGCCCAGTGCAGGTCACTGGACAGTGGGGGCTATCCAGCCGATCCTGGAGGAATGGGTGCAGAGGCGACACGGGACGTTGTCCTTCCGCCTGGTGCAGGTTTTGTCGGGGCATGGCTGCTTTGGCAAATACCTGCACAAAGTGGCTAGACGGGAGGCGACACCCGTGTGTCACCAGTGCGGCTGCAGCGAAGATACGGCGCTCCACACCCTCGAGCATTGTCCTGCTTGGGTGGTGCAGCGCCGTGCTCTCGCAGCAGCAATCGGGGCAGACCTCTCCTTGCCAACCGTGGCCAGGGCCATGATCGACAGCAGGGGGTCATGGGAGGCGGTGGCGTCCTTTTGCGAGGATGTCATCTCGCAAAAGGAAGCGGCGGAGCGCGTCAGGGAGGAAGACTCCCTCGCTGACGCGATTCGCCGCAGGAGGACAGGGCGGCGGAGAAGGCGCCATGGCGACCTGATACCGCCCTAGGAGGTGCCAGCGGGCGATGGATCGGGGAATCTATCGTCGTCGCGTTGCACGGCCCTCACGAGTGGAGGCGATGTCTCAGGTGAGCCCGGACATCGCCAAAGGAGTTGGTGCCCGGAGACGGGCTGCGCTGGTTGGGTCGCGAACGTCATGCGTAGCAGTTCTCGCGGCCCATCCGCAAAGGCGACAGTAGGCTCACGGCGGTGTTTTTTAGTGGGTGCAAGCCCCACATAACCACACCATCTCCCCGGACGGTGCGGTATGCGTCAGGCATTTTTCACCGCTTAATAAAAAAAAAAAAAAAAAAAAAAAAAAAGGTTAGGTTGGGGTGCCGGGGATCGTGGAAGGCGCACTAGTTCCCATGATCCCCGGTGCAAGTGTGGGAAGGGAACACCGGGGTGGTTTTTAGTCAGTACGAGTCTGACAGACCCCTCCGCTCTCCCCAGGGCGGAGGACATCCATCGAGGATTTTCCACCCCGGCAACAAAAAAAAAAAAAAAAAAAAAAAAAAAAAGGTTAGGTTAGGTTAGGTTAGGTTGGGGTGCGGCAGAATTCCTCCACGTTTGTCTGGCGGCTGCTGGTCCCTCTCGATACGTCTGGAGGAAAGAGCAGCTGCTGGGCTGGTGCACCCTGGGCGCGACAGTATCCTTCCTCGAGGAATGAGAAGAAATTCTCATCCCTTGGGAAATGATACTGTCACGGCTAATATTCTGGGGAGGGGTCACATCGTTCGTCGTGCGATGACGTGCGGGTCTATCGTGCGGGGTTCGATGTGCATTGGGGAGGATTTCGTCATGTACCGTGCGATAGCTCGCGGGCTTATTTCACGGTACGTGATTGATGATTCACTCCTCGATGTTTTCGGGGAGTGAATCAGGGCGGGGTTTTTTCGTCGTGTACCGTGCGATGGCTCACGGAACGGGGTCATCGGACGGTACATGATTAGTGATTCACTTCCTGAAGTTCTCGGGAAGTGAATCAGGGGTGGAGATCTTCCTTCATCTTTGGTCACGGCATTCGTCGCTCTCTGGTACGCGTCTGCCCATCAGACGTGACTGTGAGCGTGACGAATCGCCGTGATACAGGATCAAGGGAGAGGGGAGGGAATATGTATATGTATTTATTTTATATATGTATTCATGTATCTGTTAGTATGTATATGTTTATACATTTATATAGACGACGAAGTAGGGAGATAGGGACCACACCCTTAAAAGGAACAGCAAAAAAAAAATGAACAAGACGCATTGTAAAAAACTACCCCAGGGCGGTACCAGCTGCTCAGCAGCTGGAGAATCCGCCACGATCCACGGATCGTCAAGCCCCCCGTATTCTGGGGAGGGCACCAATCGTCTTCCGCTTGCAAATTGCAACCAGAGCCGAGGAGGCTCAACAAGGTCACGGTCTTTTGAAGACCTGATCTCTTTTTCACCGCGCAGCGCGCTTGATGCAGTGTCGGACTCCGGCGCTGCGTTACTAAAGACGGGAGCTGAGGCTCCAGAACCACGAGTGGTTCTCGAACGAGTATGTGTGTTGACGCAAGAAGACGACACACCGCAGCCAGTTGCGGCCGCTCGCTCCAAATTTTGGGGGAAGCGGCCGCGTGACTGTGGGTCGGATGCGGGCTCGGTGGGTTTGTCCTCGAGTGAAGAAAACCTACCAGCCCCCAAGGTGTCGACACCACGGAGAGGTAGAGGACGCGGAATAAATTCCGGAATAACACCGGTAGCGTCACGCAACTCCCGGGGCCGGTTCCTAAAGCCCCCCGATACGCCGGTTAGCGATTCCGACGGGGCTATGCAGGTAGAGCAAGGTGATGCCTCCATAGCATTAGTTAGCACCCGGGCGGAGCTCAATGCCGCGAGGCGAGAGGGCCGGAAGGCCATTGCGACTGACGAGGTCGCCGAGTTGGCCCGCCGGGCAAGAGAAAGGCGGTCTCATACCAACACGGCTCCTGAAGGCTTGACGGCAGAGGCCCTCAGCCGTCAGGTGCTAGACGGCGTGGACGTCGTCCTGAAGGTGGCCACGAAATCAGGCAACCTGAAGGGGACGTTCACGCGGGCCCTGAAGGAGGCGGCGACCGGTATCAAGGAGGCGATGGACGTCCTACTTGACCGGACGGCTTCGGAGGAGACGGTGAAGCTACGAGAGGAGAATCACCGTCTCCATACGAGGATGGAGGAGCTTCAGCGGGAGGTCAGCGCCCTGAGGGCAGACTTCAGCCGGCAGCAGGGAGCGACGTCTATGGACAGTCGTGCCCTGCCACAGAACGGGTCTTTGGGGGAAGACCAGTTCAACCGGCTGTTGAACATAATGACCGCCCGCTTCGACAGCCTAGAGCCCAGGCTCAATCCCCCTATCAGGCTTCGTCCTCCACTGGCGGCAGACATGCGGAGACAGGAGGTGGAGCCCGCACCAGAAGTGGCTGGGCCAACGTGGGCCCAAGTGGCTAAAGCACCACCTGCACCTTCGCCAGCGGCTAAAAAATCCACGCAGGCGCCGAAGAAGCCCACGCAGGCGCCGAAGAAGCCCACAGAGGGAGGCGAAAAGGCAGGGAAGGGTACAAAAAAACCCGCTGAGGGGAGCAGCTCGTCCCCTGAACAAAAAGAGGGGGACTGGAAAACGGCCGAAAGCCGCAAAAAGAGGCGGAAGAGGGGTCGCAAGGCCAAGAACGCACCGGGCTCCAAGGGGCAAGCCCCGAGAATCCGCGTCCCTCGCTCTGAGGCTGTGGTGATAACACTTCAGCCGGAAGCCAAGGAGCGGGGAGTGACCTACCAGAAGGTACTGGCGGAAGCAAGGGGCAAACTGGTCTTCGCCGATTTCGGCACCCCAGAAGGCTTCCGTTTTAGAACGGCTGCCACGGGGGCCAAAATGTTTCAGTTGGCGGGGACCAACTGTGTCGAGAGGGCGGACACTCTAGCTGCAAAGCTGAGGGACGTCCTCAACCCCGAGGAGGCCCGGGTGTCCAGGCCCATTAAGACGGCTGAGGTTCGCGTCGATGAGCTGGACGTCTCCTTGACCCCAGAAGAGGTGGTGGCGGCCATAGCCCGGAGCGGCGGATGCGCGCCGGAAAATGTGCGGGCGGGCGAGATCCGCGTAAACGCTGGCGGGCTTGGCACCATCTGGGTGCGGTGTCCGGTGGCTGCGGCCAAGCAGGTCGCCGACGCGGGCCG
This sequence comes from Xestia c-nigrum, assembly GCA_916618015.1. Classification (NCBI taxonomy): domain Eukaryota; kingdom Metazoa; phylum Arthropoda; class Insecta; order Lepidoptera; family Noctuidae; genus Xestia; species Xestia c-nigrum. The sequence continues at coordinate 100,720 of OU745245.1, read as the reverse complement.
TCTACTGGTGGGCTGGGTGTCAGTGAGGGTAAAACTCCTGGCACCCCGGGCTATGCAGTGTTTCCGGTGCCTGGAGAAAGGGCACGTCCGAGCACAGTGCACCTGCGAAACAGACCGCAGCGATCTCTGTTATCGCTGCGGTCAGCCTGGCCATAAGGCGGCCCAGTGCTCCGCGGAGCCAAACTGCAGTCTGTGTACAGCTGCAGGAAAGTCCGCGGGGCACAGATTAGGCGGCAACGCTTGCGGCGCGCCCAGAAAGCGCAGCAAGCGTTGGACCAAGGCTGCGGGGGCCGCACCCCCTAGCACCTCTGAGGCCGACTCCCGGCCAGTTGTGGGACGAACCGAAGAAATGGAGTGTTAGTGATGGCACTTCATTTCCTTCAGGCGAATATCAACCACTGCACCAGAGCTCAGGATCTCTTGGTCCTGAGCATGGCGCAGTGGTCGATAAATGTGGCGGTGGTCGCTGAGCCGTATTTTGTCCCCCCCCGGGAAAACTGGGCAGGGGATCTGGACGGCCTGGTGGCCATCATCGGCGCGACTCTTGTCGACGTATCCCGGGGTCACGGTTGGGTTGCCGCCCTTGTGAACGGGATCGTCACGATCGGGGCATACTTTTCGCCCAACAGGAGTCTCGCCGAATTCGAGAGTTTCCTTGTCGAGTTGGGGGCCGTCGTCGGCCGGTCTCACCCTCGGCCCATTCTGCTTCTCGGTGATCTGAACGCCAAATCTGGGGCGTGGGGATCCCCGGTCACAGACCCGAGAGGTGATGCGCTAGAGGAGTGGGCCATTACGACGGGCCTGGCCGTCTTAAATCGGGGCTCGGCCTTCACGTGTGTGCGACAGCGGGGCGGGTCCATAGTGGACGTGTCGTTCGCTAGCCCCGCTGTTGTGCACCGTGTTCGTGATTGGCACGTGGAAGCGGAGGTGGAGACGCTATCGGACCACCGATACATACGCTTCGACGTCTCCGCCCAAACCGCTGGAGGTCGTAGTCAATCGGCCCCCCGGAGAGACGGCCCGCGTTGGGCTCTGAAACGCCTCGACAGGGAGGCTCTCGAGGAAGCCACCATCGTCCTGGCCTGGGTTCGGGAGTCGGCTACCGTCGGTCCCGTCGACGTCGAACAGGAGGCGCAGTGGTTTGGTGACGCGATGACGCAAATTTGCGACGCGTCCATGCCACGCGTCTCCCCTCTGCCCGCAAGGCGCCGCGTGTACTGGTGGTGCATCGAGGTCGAGCAGCTGCGCGTCGCATGCGCAGACGCCAGACGCCCGTACACGCGATGTCGGAGGAGACGTCGCCGGGATCCCGACGAAGAAGCCGCGCTGTATGAGGTGTACCGCGCGGCGAAGGAGGCTCTGTGGCTGGCCATCGGCGAGTCGAAGACGCGCTCCAGGGAGGAGCTGCTCGCGACCCTAGACGGGGATCCGTGGGGGCGCCCATACCGTACGGTCCGAGGGAAACTTCGGCCATGGGCCCCCCCGCTGACGGAAGGTCTCGAGCCGCAGTTTCTGGAGCAAGTGGTCTCGGCTCTCTTTCCTGAGAGAGCCGAGCATGAGCCACCGCCGATGGCTCCGCTCACAGCTGCAGAGCCGGAAGTGGAGGAGAACGAAACCGTCCCAGAGGTGACACAGGCGGAGATGAGCGCGGCCGTGATGCGGCTCCGGGCAAAAAACACTGCTCCGGGGCCCGACGGAGTGCCTGGCCGCGCTCTAGTCCTCGCCCTGAAAGAACTGGAGCCCCCACTGCAGGGACTCTTCTCGGCATGCCTTGAGCAGGGCCATTTCCCTAACAGGTGGAAAGCTGGTCGACTGGTCCTGCTCAAGAAGGCGGGGCGCCCGGCGGATTCATCGTCCGCTTATCGGCCCATAGTGCTGCTGGACGAGGCGGGCAAGTTGTTCGAGCGAGTAATCGCAGACCGCCTCGTCAGCCACTTGTGCACAGTGGGGCCGAACCTGGACGACAGCCAGTTTGGCTTCCGATGTGGGCGCTCTACCATCGACGCCATCAGGAGAGTAAGAGTCCTGGCGGAGGAAGCGGTTTCCCAGGGTGGGGTGGTGCTGGCGGTGTCTCTGGACATCTCCAACGCGTTCAACACCCTGCCCTGGAGTTGCATTAGGGAGGCCCTGCGATACCATAGGGTGCCTTCCTACCTCCGCAACATTGTGGGGGCGTATCTTTCGGGGAGGTGTGTCACCTACATGGGACGCGACGGCATAGGCCGTCGCGAGATGTCGTGCGGTGTTCCACAGGGCTCGGTTCTGGGCCCACCCCTGTGGAACATCGGATACGACTGGGTTTTGCGGTGCGAGCTCCCGCCGGGAGTGAACCTGACGTGTTATGCGGACGACACGCTGGTCACGGCCCGGGGGAGCTCGTACAGGGAAGCAGCGTTGCTGGCTACGGCTGCGGTCTCACAGGTGGTGAGCCGCATACGGCGCCTGGGCCTGGAGGTGGCCCTCAACAAGTCGGAGGCCATCGCTTTTCATGGCCCCCGACGGGCACCGCCGTTGGGATCACACATTGTGGTCGGGGGGGTCCGGATCGCTGTCGAGTCAACCATGAAATATCTCGGATTGGTGCTCGACAGCCGTTGGGACTTCGGCCCCCACTTTCAGCGGCTGGTGCCCAAGTTGATGGGCGCGGCGGGCGCGCTATCAACGCTGCTTCCCAATCTGGGGGGCCCGAGCTCCGCCTGCAGGCGGTTGTACGTGGGGATCGTGCGATCGATGGCCCTATATGGGGCCCCGATATGGGCGACCGACCTGACGGCCCGCACTATCGCAGTCCTGCGCAGACCACAGAGAGCGATGGCCGTCAGGGTCGTACGGGGATATCGCACGATCTCCTACGAGGCGGCTTGCGTACTGGCCGGATCCCCGCCATGGGACCTGGAGGCGAAGACCCTCGCGACACTGTACCAGTGGCGCGAGGAGGCCGAACATCGGGGCGAGAGGCTGGTGCAGCGACAGATTACGCTGTACCGGTCTCAGCTCCGACAGGTCATGGTGGCGGAATGGCGGGGGAGGCTAGACCTCCCCACCGCCGGCCTCAACACTATCGAGGCGATCCGGCCAGTGCTCGACGACTGGCTCGGGAGGAAGCACGGCTCTCTGACGTTCCGGGCGACACAGGTACTCTCGGGGCACGGCTGCTTCGGGAAGTACCTGTCTCGCTTAAGCAGGGAGCCGGACGCCCGGTGCCATCACTGCGTCCATTGTTCGGAGGATACGGCGCGGCATACGCTGGCCGAGTGTGCCGCTTTCGATGAGCCGCGCCGTGCCCTCGTTGCAGAGGTAGGAGGAGACCTGTCGCTGCCGGCCGTCGTTCGCTCGATGGTCGGCAGCGCAGAGTCCTGGGACGCGGTGATGTCCTTCTGCGAGACCGTCATGTCGCAGAAGGAAGCTGCGGAAAGGGAAAGGGAGATGACCAGCTCCCACCCATCCCGCAGCAGACGCACCGGGCGTCGGCAGAGGGCTGACAACGCCCTCTTCCGGCCCCCCTAAATTGGTCCAGGGGCGGCGGATTCGGGGACATCCGTCGCCCCCCATCACACTGGACCCGAGACGGCGGCGCGTTGTGTTCCACGCGCGCCTCTCATAGACGTAGCGGGGGGAGTTTTACACCTCACTCCCCCCGGGACGAGGCCCGTAGGTCAAGCGGGCCAGCACTAGTCCGGGGCAGCGGAAGTCGCATCAGATCCCGTTGCCCCCCCTGACGCAAGTGTGCGAGGGAACACCGGTGTGGTTTTAGTCAGTACGAGTCTGACAGACCCCTTCGCTCTCCCCAGGGCGGAGGACATCCATTGAGGATTTCCACATCGTGAAAAAAAAAAAAAAAAAAAAAAAAAAAAAGGTTAGGTTAGGTTAGGTTGGGGTGCCGGGGATCGTGGAAGGCGCACTAGTTCCCATGATCCCCGGTGCAAGTGTGGGAAGGGAACACCGGGGTGGTTTTTAGTCAGTACGAGTCTGACAGACCCCTCCGCTCTCCCCAGGGCGGAGGACATCCATCGAGGATTTTCCACCCCGGCAACAAAAAAAAAAAAAAAAAAAAGGTTAGGTTGGGGTGCGGCAGAATTCCTCCACGTTTGTCTGGCGGCTGCTGGTCCCTCTCGATACGTCTGGAGGAAAGAGCAGCTGCTGGGCTGGTGCACCCTGGGCGCGACAGTATTATTCCTCGAGGAATCGGGAAATGGTACTGTCGTGGCTAATATTCTGGGGGAGGGGTCACATCGTTCGTCGTGCGATGACCCACTGGTCTGTCGTGCGAGGTTCGATGTGTATAGGGGGGGGATTTCATCGTGTACCGTGCGATGGCTAAAGCAGGGTCATCGGACAGTACGTGATTAGTGATTCACTCTTCTCTGGGTCCGGGAGCCAACGGCGAACGAACCCGTCGACGTCGAAGCGGAAGCGCAGTGGTTCCGCGGGGCGATGACGCAAATCTGCGATGCGTCAATGCCCCGTGTCACCCAAACCACAAGGCGCCAGCTGTACTGGTGGTCTGCCGTCATCGCGCAGCTGCGCGTGACGTGCGTGGAGGTGAGACGCCAGTACACCCATTACCGGAGGAGACGTCGCCGGGTTCCGGAGGAAGAGGCCGCGCGGTATGAGGTGTACCGCGCGGCCAAGGAGGCTCTGTGGCTGGCCGTCGGCGAGGCTAAGACTCGAGCCAGGGAGGAGATGCTGTCGGCTCTCGACGCGAATCCGTGGGGACGCCCTTACCGTGCGGTCCGAGGGAAACTACCAATTCCCTAGTGAGTGGAAAAAGGGTCGTCTGGTCCTGCTCAGGAAGCCGGGGCGCCCAGCGGACTCGCCGTCTGCGTACCGGCCCTTAGTGCTGCTGGACGAGGTGGGTAAGCTTTTTGAGCGGATTATCTCTGCCCGCCTCGCCGGCCACTTGTACAGAGAGGGGCCGGATCTGGACGACAGCCAGTTCGGCTTCCGACATGGGCGCTCCACGGTGGACGCCATATTGCGGGTAAGAGTCCTGGCGGAGGAAGCGGTGTCCCGGGGCGGGGTGATGTTGGCGGTGTCCTTGGACATCTCCAACGCTTTCAACACCCTGCCCTGGAGCTGTATTCGGGAGGCGCTGTGTTACCACAGGGTGCCCCCGTACCTCCGCCGCATCGTTGGGGCTTATTTGGCGGAAAGGTGTGTCACCTACTCGGGACGCGACGGCGGAGGCCGGCGCGACATGTCGTGCGGTGTTCCACAGGGTTCGGTCGTTGGCCCACCCCTGTGGAACATCGGGTACGACTGGGTGCTGAGAGGCGAGCTCCAACCGGGAGTGGCCCTGGTGTGTTACGCAGACGACACGCTGGTCACGGCCCGGGGGAGCTCGTACAGGGAGGCAGCGTTGCTAGCGACCTGTGCGGTCTCACAGGTTGTGGGCCGCATACGGCGCCTGGGCCTGGAGGTGGCCCTCAACAAGTCGGAGGCTGTGGTCTTTCACGGCCCCCGGCGGGCGCCGCCGCCGGAATCACATATTGTGGTAGGGGGGACCCCGATCGCTGTCGAGTCCACCATGAAGTATCTGGGATTGGTGCTCGACAGCCATTGGAACTTCGGCCCCCACTTCCGGCGACTGGCGCCCAAGTTGATGGGCGCTGCGGGCGCGCTTGCAACGCTGCTTCCCAATCTAGGGGGGCCGAGCACCGCCTGTAGGAGACTGTACCTAGGGGTCTTGCGATCCATGGCCCTGTACGGGGCCCCGGTGTGGGCCTCTGACTTGACGGCCGGCAGCATCGCGATGCTGCGGAAACCGCAGAGGGCGATGGCCGTCAGGTCAATCAGGGGGTATCGCACAGTCTCCTACGAGGCGGCTTGTGCACTGGCCGGGTCGCCACCTTGGGACCTAGAGGCGAGAGTCCTCGCGTCGCTTTATCGGTGGCGCGAGGAGGTGCGGACGCGGGGCGATGGACCGATGCAGCGAGAGATCGATCTGCGTCGGTCTCAGCTCCGCGAGGTCCTGGTGGCGGAGTGGCGGGACAGGCTTCTACGCCCTACCGCCGGCCTCGCTACCATTGAGGCGATCCGACCGGTGCTCGAGGAATGGCTCGAGAGGAGGCACGGCTCCTTGTCGTTTCGGGCGACGCAGGTACTGTCGGGGCACGGCTGCTTCGGGAAGTACCTGTGTCGCATAAACAGGGAGCCGGACGCTCGGTGTCATCACTGCGTCTACTGTCTGGAGGACACGGCGCGGCATACGCTGGCAGAGTGTGCCGCATGAGAGGAGCCGCGCCGTGCCCTCGTGACAGAAGTGGGAACCGATCTGTCGCTGCCGGCCGTCGCTCGCGCGATGGTCGGGAGCGCAGAGTCGTGGGATGCGGTGATCTCCTTCTGTGAAACGGTCATCTCACAGAAGGAGGCTGCGGAGAGGTTGAGAGAGGTGGAGAGCACTCTCCCGACCCGCAGCAGACGAACCGGGCGTCGGCGGAGGGCGGACAACGCCCTCTTCCAGCCCCCCTGAACGGGTCCAGAGGGACGGCGGACTTGGGGAGGTCCGCCACCCCGCCGAATAACTGGACCCGAGGCGGTGGCGCGTAGTGTTCCGCGCGCGCCCCTACATGACGTCGCGGGAGGAGTACACCTCACTCCCCCCGCAGACCTGAGGAGGCCCGCAGTGGCGGGCCGGCACTAGCCGGGGATCGTGGAAGGCGCACTAGTTCCCATGATCCCCGGTGCAAGTGAGGGAAGGGAACACCGGGGTGGTTTTTAGTCAGTATGAGTCTGACAGACCCCTCCGCTCTCCCCAGGGCGGAGGACATCCATCGAGGATTTTCCACCCCGGCAACAAAAAAAAAAAAAAAAAAAGGTTAGGTTAGGTTAGGTTGGGGTGGGGGACCACCCCACAGAGCTTGCGTCCACGTCGCGTCCCCTGGAAACGGCCCAGTTCTGACCACCGTAACGGAGTGGCAGACTGGGTACGGCCAAAGTGCTCTGTGCTCTCGTAGCGATTTTATTCTTGACTTGCGAACTGCGAACTGTTGGCGACTATGTCGAAACTCACGCGTAGCGCCTCCGGGCGACTTTTAAAGACCAAAGGCCCTTCTCAGGGCCAACCCAAAGGCCCTTCTCAGGGCCAACCCAAAGCCAAAGGCCCTTCTCAGGGCCAACCAAAAGGCCCTTCTCAGGGCCACTCCGACGCTCCGGCGTCTGAAGCCAGCCGCGCGCCTTCTGCGGCCAGCTTTCTTGCGGACGAGTCGTCCGATAACGACTCGCTATTCGGTGTGTCGGACGCGAGCGGCTCTCGGTCGCGGAAGCGTGTCCATCTGAGTGGTGGATCCGAGGGTTCTCAAGCCTCTGGGTCGATGGCAAAAAAGCCGACGACCGTGGCCACGGATACCCATAACGTTGGGCTCGCGGACGCCCAACGCCAGCTGGACCTCTCCCGGCGAGCGCAGCTCCAGCAAGAGCTGGAGGAGAAGGTTGCCGCCAAAGAGAAGCGGGCGCACGTCGCCCGGGCCAAGTCCGGGTACGATGCGTCCCGCGTCCTTTACGCGGACCACTCTCTCGCCGAGCTTGAGAGGATGGCGGAGGAGGACGAGGAGGAGATCGTAGAGGTCGCCTCTAAGTCCTCCAACCTAAAGGGCACATTTCAAAAGGCCCTCAAGAGCCGGGCCGCGAGCTTGCGCGGTGTCGTCACGGAGCTGGTCCGTCGCAAGACCACCGACGAGACGCGGCAACTGCAGGCGAAGGTGGATCGCCTGCAGTCGGAGGTCAGCCAGCTTCATCTAAAGCTGGCTGAAGCCACGGCCCAGCCACAACAGGCCCGTACGAGCCCTGTGGCAGAAGGCCCATCCTCCAACCTTGAGGATATTATCCGCAAGGTTGTGATGGAGGAGAGGGCCTTCACAAGGGCCTGCTTAGCGGGCATCGAGGACCGGCTCTTGCCGGAGAAACGCCTCCGACCGCCGCTTGCGGCGGATAAGAGGCAGCCGAGCGAGCCGGGGCCGTCCACCTCCCAGGTGGAAGACACCACACTCCCTGCCACCACCCCGTCCAACGAGTGGACGCAAGTGGTCCGTAAGGGAAAGGGCAGGGGCAAAAAGTCGGCGAAGGCCGTACCTGCCGTCCCCGCCACCACCGCTCCCAGTCGGTCGCAGACGACCGACAAGGGAAAGGGGAAGGGGAGAGGGAAGGGAAAGCTGGTGCCCCCAAAAACCGCAGCCGTCGTGGTGACACTCACCGCGGAGGCTGCGGAGCGAGGGGAGACATACGCGTCCGTATTAGTACGGGCGCGTGCCAATGCCGATCCCACCCAGCTGGGGATCGGCAGCGTGTCTTGCCGGCGGACACAAGCCGGGGCTCGAATTTTCGAGTTCCCGGGGGCCGAGGGGAGTGCCAACGCGGACCTCTTCGCAGCAAAGCTGCAGGAGGTCATCGCAGACTCTGCCAAGGTGGCCCGACCAGTCAAGACGGCGGCCTTTGAGGTGACGGAGCTCGACGACACCGTCACTAAAGAGGAGGTAGTGGCGGCGGTCGCAGCGATAGGGGGCTGTGGCGCTGCGGCGGTTCAAGGCCGGGACATAAGGCCCGGCCGTGGCGGCATGGGCACCATTCGCCTCGAGTGCCCAATCGCCGCTGCGAAAGCCGTCCTTGCCAAGGGACGGCTCGCAGTTGGGTACAGCTCGGGTGCGGTTCGGGCACTCGAGGACCAGCCTCTGCGGTGTTTCCGGTGCTTCGGCATCGGACACACCCGGCCCATGTGTCCGTCCTCAGTAGACAGGACGGACACGTGCTACCGCTGCGGCAAGAACGGCCACAAAGCCGTATCTTGTGAGGCCGCCACGCCACACTGCGCGGTGTGTGCCGCCAGTGGCCGCCTGGCAGGCCATGTCATGAAGGGGAGGAACTGCAATCCTCCCCCTAAGCGTGGCAAAGCACTGGCACCGACCAGGCTTGCTGCTGCTGCCGCTATCCCCGTCGTTCCTGCGGCGGTTGCGGAGGGGGGTGCGATGTCCGACTGATGGATAGGGTCGAACATCGCATCCTCCAGGCGAACGCCAACCACTGCAGGGCAGCCCAGGATCTGCTGATGCAGACCATGGCTGAGTGGTTGGTGGACTTGGCGGTGGTCGCCGAACCTTACTCGGTCCCTGGCCGTTGGCTAGGCGACCGGGACGGCTTGGTGGCGTTGGTGGCGCGGTCTTCCACGGACTCTCCTCCCCTCTCGCTCTTAGAGAGGGGACCGGGATACGTGGCCGCCGCCTGGGGAGACATGGCCCTGGTGGGGGTCTATTTCTCCCCAAACCGCCCTCTCTCGGACAGCTTGGTCCGAGTTGCGCCGCGGTCTGACCGCGGTAATCGGACCAGACCTTTCGCTTCCCGGCGTCGTCAACGCCATGCTGGGGAGCGAGGAGGCCTGGGCAGCGGTCGCCTCCTTTTGCGAGGACGTAATCTCGCAAAAGGAGGAGGCGGAGCGCGTGCGGGAGGACGACCCTCTCGCTGCGCCGCTCCGCAGACGAAAAAGGGGTCGGAGAAGGCACCGTCCTCTCCCTCCTCATGGTGGCGACGGGCGGGTGACAGGCACGGGGGTGCCTTCGCCCGCATTGCACCCGTCACCACCTTCGTCAGTCATTCCCGGGCCCATGTGAGGGGCCCGCCATGAAGGGCAATCGTCGGCGGAGGACTGGACGTAAAGGCTATGCCGGTTTCCCAGTCCCCCGCCACTTGGACGAAGCGGGAATGTCGCTGGGTCGTTTTAGTGGGTATACCGGGTCAGACCGGGGAGTCCCACATACCCCTCTCATCCCCCGATGGGAGGGTATGCGTAATGCATTTTTTCCCAGCGTCAAAAAAAAAAAAAAAAAAAAAAAAAAGGTTAGGTTAGGTTAGGTTTTTTTTTTTTTTTTTTTTTTTTTTTTTTTTTTTTTTTTTTTTTGTGCTTTTCCCCGTTCATGGGAACAACGGGATCTTGTTGGTCTACTTTTCTCATTCATGCCAGTTCTCTCATTTATTCCTCTCGCACTTTCATGCTTCATACTTTATCTTTCTGTCATACATCCTTTCATTCTTAGCCGGGTGGGACTCCCGCTATTCTAACTGATTTTTTTGTTTTATCTTTCTTTATTAAGGGTATTCAGTATACAACTCTTGTTTTATTTACAAATTTTTCTTAGGTATTTACAATTTCTTTCCTTATGTCTATTTATTACTTTCCTTATGTCTATTTATTACTTTCCTTATGTCTATTTATCTATATAAATAAAAATGAATTGTTGTTCGTTAGTCTGATTAAAACTCGAGAACGGCTGGGCCGATTGAGCTGATTTTGGTTTTAAAATGTTTGTCGTAGTCCAGGGAAGGTTTAAACGGTGAGAAGTAGACAGGTAGGTAGGTAGGTAGTAGGTAGGTAGGAAAAAATGCATTGCAACGCATGCCGGGGTACAGCTAGTTACTAATAATATACTTATTTGCTAACAATTTCTTTCCTTATGTATTAACAATTTCTTTCCTTATGTCTATTCATTACTTTCCTTATGTCTATTTATTACTAATAATATACTTATTTGCTAACAACATTTTAATACTATTAACTGTCTAATTTACATATCAAGCTTAATTTTAACTAATTAGTTTTACAGAAATATAAACTTCCTTATTCTACGACTTATACAATATAACATTTATCTTAATTCTTATTGATCTTTATCTTCAAAAACAAAAACAATTCTTGGATATGGTTTTACCTATTCGATTTGTATCGGCTATTTGGTCAGATTTCCGAACTGTAATACGGGCTTATGTGAGTTTCTTTTGCGATTTTAACTATTTAATTTCCTACTTGTTGTGGCAATAATCTTAATATATATAAATCTCGTGTCACAATGTTTGTCCTCAATGGACTCCTAAACCACTTAACCGATTATAATAAAATTCGCACACCATGTGCAGTTCGATCCAACTTGAGAGATAGGATAGTTTAAATCTCAAATTATGAGACGCAGACGAAGTTGCGCGAGTCAGCTAGTATATATATATACTTTATTATACTATATATATTGTCGTTTCTTGAACCGGGGTTTTACTTTTCTGAGCTTAATCAAGTGTAGATTGGAGTGTGTGTTTGGTGTTTTGTGTGTGTTTGTGATATATTCGTATATATTATTATATATTTTGTATATCTGTGCATGTTTGTGTACTTTGGTTTCCATGAATCTGTACTCCCAGTTTGTGTTGCTGTATTGGTGTGTTCGTATGTATGTTGTGTGTGTTATGTAAGCCCTAAGTAACAGTTTAGGCGTACGCCGTTGTCGTCCGAGCCAGATAGTCCCACTTTTTTCGGACCGGGCAATCCACGCTGAAGGCGTTGTGGTCGGTCCTCTGAAGCTTTGAGTGCGTACAGTTGCAGCACTGCGGTCCACTACCGGCAACAAATTCCGCGCACTTCTCTCGTAAGTGCGGTCCTCCGCAGTGGCTACATCTGTCCGCACCCTCAGTGCAAAATTTCCGACCATGTCCGAACGCCAGACATTTCGTGCATTGGATGAGCGGCGACTGGTCCTCTACCCTGACCCTTTGCAGGTCAAGGTAAAGGGCCCCAGCCTCCGTCATCCTCTGCCACACTATTGGTCTGACTTGGACGACAACGTGCGCCGTCTTGGGGTTTCTTGTCCTCTTCTTATACTTTACCGCTATTTCCATATCCTCTTGGCCCAAGTCCCTAAAGATATTTTGGTTTTGGGAATAGAGCGCCTTCACCATCTTGTCGTCGCTACTGTCTAGGTAGACGTCTTTTAGAACGACGAGTGGGTTTTTGTTCTTCATGGGCGCTACTATTAGCCCTCCACCTCGGCTCTCAATCCTGTCTTTTACTTTATTCAGCTCCGCCTCTGTGTCGCACCCCAGTATGACCGTCTGGTTCTTTGCCTTACGGACTTTGTTTATTTTAAGGCCAGTACTCCTGGCATCGACCGCCACCTTCACCCTAGCGAGCACCTCGTCAGCAGTCTCCTGACTGCCTTCGAGGGTGACCGCCACCGAGTGAAGAGCCGGTCGACGCCCGGGTTTGGCTGCAGTCACGTTGGCGTAGGACTGCGAGTCAAGTTTTGGCTCGCATGCTACTTCCCTAATGGCCTCCTTAAGTATGTCAGTTCTGGTGGCGATCTCACCGGCAACGCCATCGATCTTGTCCTCGAGGACAGCCGCGGCCCGGCCAGTGACCTTGACCCATTCTGTCGTATGGTCCAAGGTCGCCTGGACCGCGTCGACCTTCTCACTGACCCCGAGAACCCTATCGACGATGTCAGCACCGCAATCGTCATATCGTTCGGTCATGTCCTGCACTCCTTGTAGAACTCTCCCTTCGAGGTCGTTCAGGCGCGTGTTCAGGTTTGTCTCCACCTTTTCCAGCCTTTCCAGGATGTTCTCCGGTAATCCGGGTAAATTAGGTGTGGTGTTCTTGGTGGGTGAGACTGTTCTGGGCGCAGTTTCCAGGCCCTTTACCCGCCTACTGAGCTCGAACAAGATCCCTAGGCTTTTGTCCGATTTGGTCTCCAGGAAGATTTTTATGTCTCTCCTCATCTGAGGGTATTCCTTTACTTTGGTCGGGATGTCTTCAAAGGTTTTCATAACCTCCTGGAGAAGCTGGTCATTTGATAAAGCAGCGTAGCTGTTGGGCTGCTTTTTGTATGCATCCATGAGATCTACGGATCTTCGTTTTCGCTCTGGTCTGCGGATAAAGGTCCTGGCGGCGTCCAGCGCCTGTCTTGACGGGCCTACGGGGCTAGGAGTGGTGGTGGAAGCGACAGCACCTGAGGTCCCCGCCGACGACGACAGTGGTGTTTCAGCTGTTTCCACTTGGGTTCCTCGAACAGCTTCCTTCCTGCCGAACGTCAGGGAAATCCCTTTTGGCGCTTCGCGCACTCCTGAGGGTCCCTCATTCTCTGGGTGGGTAGGTGACGTACATCCTTGTGTTTGGCTGGCGCTGGCTCCTGGCCCTTTCCCTTGTACTGGGGTGCGAATCCCGAGAACCATTTTGTATGTGTGTGGTGTTGTGTGTCGTGTTTTGTGGCTCGTGTGTAAAAGGCACGGCGATGAGAACGGGGAAAGTTGTCGATATCAGTAAATATAATAAATAATAAAATAAGTTATAGTCTATAACGGCTGTGACCCGACCCTGTATAGGGGGTGGGTTATGAGAATGTCAAGACTGTCCTGCGCTCGAGAGAGCGGGTCTTACTAAAAAGTCACAAAAAATAATAAGAAAAAGTAAAAAACCACAATGTAGAGACGTTTTCTAGGGGAGACTCTATGTAGAGACAACCTAATAGGTCCTGTGGATAGCTCTCACCGAGCCCTCTCAGATGAACCCAAACTCGGTGCAGTTAGAGCAAGGGGTTCCGGAGATATCTCAACCTAAAATTTCGGTTTTTTGCCAAAAACAGAAAACCGAAAGTAGTTACAGAAGATAACTCCGGTGCCACTGGTCCAAAAACCCCGATGTTTGGGCTCTCCGAACTTGGCTCGGTAAGACCAATCCACCGGAAGAATTTTCAGGCTGAAAAAATCTTGTAACCTGAAAACGCCTGAAAGGTGTCTCGACCTATTCCCTATGTCTCGCTAGTAAGCCCAGCGAAAACCCCAGCCTTCTGCGACCCTCCGTTGGGAAGTTATGGTCAATTTAATACGGGCCAAGATGGCCGCGGTCCTGTCAAACCTAATGTTTGACGTCAGATAACTTCCCTCGGGAAAGTCGCAGACCCCTCGAGTTTGGGCTCAAATAACTTGGCCTGGTCTCCGCTGTCCGCTGAAACCCCTTTCAGGATCCTGAATTTTTTCTGCTTCAAACCGCCCGAAAACGTGGGGTAGATGAGGTGGTAAGCCCCTGAGTATAAAACAAAAAAACCGCGATCTCCCACGACCTCTGGTTTAGGAGTTCTGGCGGTTTGAAACAAAACAAGATGGCCGCCGAACTGTCAAACGTCTTATTAAATAGTCGATAACTCCTGAACCCTTCGTCACAGGAGGACGGGGTTTTGGACGTACAGCTCGGCGTCGATTCAGGTATGTCCTGAAAGTGGTTTCAGCGACAAAAACTTTTTTGACCTGAAATGGCCTGAAAGTGGTGGACAATTAAAGTTGGTGGTATGCTTCTGGCTCTAGTGAAAATCCGGTGTAATTTGGACTTACAGTTCCCGAGATATTACAGTTCAAAAATTTTAACCAAAAAACCAATATGGCGCGTTTCTGCAAAAATAGCCAAACTAGGAGCTATAGGGCCCGTGTTTGGGCTTATGTGAGTCCAAAGGAGCTATTTAAATACGATGACAACATAAAAAAGTGGATTTTTCTTATTAATAGTGAATTACGAACAAAATACATATAAAATTCAATATCTTTAAAACTAATTGTCAAAAAATTTTGAAAAAATGTTAAAAAATACGTTAAATAAGGGTTTACAGTATACAATAAATTAAATTTTAAAAAGTTAAAAATAAGGTTAAATTTTCTTGGAAAAAGTGATTTTTCAATGATTTTACTTATAATTTAAAAACTATTTATTCTAAAAATCTAAAACTTAGTGTCTCTACTAATCCAATGAGCGCGCCACGATGACCGGTTGAAAATTTTCAATATGTCAATGGGGACCAGAGATATAGGGGTCCAAAGTTCGTGACTTTGAATTAATATATTAAGTCTCCCAGCAGCTCTAAAATTCTAAATTTAATTGCACTCGCCTTTAATTTATAAGGTCCAAGTTTGTTCCAATTTTCGTGCTTCTGTCTCCACTCCTTCAGTCTTTTCAGGACACGTGCTTTTGTGAAAAACCTGAATAACTCGCCAAGGCGCGATGTCAGGCAGATTTTGAGAAGTCCAGATGGTGCGGAGCCACGATGTCCACTGAATTTCAGTATAAAAGGAGGGGGTCGTCGATCTTATTTCCGCAGCGTTTTCGTTTTAGTTAAAATCTATTTCCACTTAACCTCCAAAAGGAGGGTTTTCAGAACTTTTCACAACACTCCACTGCAATTCGGTTTTAAAAGTAACATAGTAAGGTGGGGGCAACTTATCTGCACACCCTGACACTAGATTTATCAAAATCGAAGCACTTTTGACCACTTTTTGGAATTTTTAACTGCGGAGCGGCTCTAAAAACGATCCGACCACCACGGAGGCTCGGGGGGAACTCGGTTAGGTTAGGTTAGGTTTTTTTTTTTTTTTTTTTTTTTTTTTTTTTTTTTGTTATGCTTTTCCCCGTTCATGGGAACAACGGGACCTTGCTATTCTAAATTACTCATTCATTCTAGTTCTCGCATTTATTCCTCTCGCACTTTCTTGCTTCATACTTTATCTTTCTTGTATACAACCTTTCATTCTTAGCCGGGTGGGACTCCCGCTATTGTATCTAACTATTTATGTTTACTTTTATTTTATTTTCTTTATTGGGGTATTAAAGTACACAACTCTGTTTTCTTTACAGTTTAGCTTATTACATGTTTTTTCCTTAATTAAGTACATTTCTTACTTGCTATATATTACATGCTAGGTTTTTGTATTCTCTATTTCTATTACATTACATTTATTTTCTAGTTTCATAATTATTATCTTACAAGTTATCTTAACATTTTTAGCTTTACATTTCTATAATCGTATACAATACAGTGTTAATCCTTATATTTAACTTATTCTTATTTCCTAGCAAAACTGTAAATCAGTATCCTTTAAGTCCAAATATATGCATTGTACATGCTTATTACATGGCAATCTGCTGTACTTTTTTGACTTCATAACATGAGGTTTGGACCTGCTTTATTTGTCACGGCTAGTTGGTTTAATTTTTGAACTGTTATAAGGGCTTATGTGTTTCTTTTGCGTTTTTTTTTTTTTTTTTTTTTTTTTTTTTTTTAACACTATACATTTCTTATTTCCTTAATATTTTGGCAATAATATATAATTATACTTTATTATATTATATTTATTGTCTTTCTTGGGCCTGGGGATTTAAATTTTCTTAACTTTTTAGAGTGTTGTTTGGTGTGTATGTTCGATGTTTTGTGTGTGTTTATGATATACTCGTATATATAACTATATATTTTATATATCTGTGTGTGTTTGTGTGCTTTGGTTTCCATGTATTGGTGTGTTACTGTGTGTGTTGTGAGTGTGTCATGAGCCCTAAGGAGTAATTCAGGCATATGCCGTTGTCGTCCGAGCCAGGTAGTCCCATTTCTTTCGGACCGGGCATTCCACACTAAATGCGTTATGGTCGGTCCTCTGTAGCTTCGAGTGCGAACAGTTGCAGCACTGCGGCCCACTACCGGCAACAAATTCCACGCACTTCTCTCGTAAGTGCGGTCCTCCGCAGTGACTACATCTGTCCGCACTCTCAGTGCAAAATTTCCGGCCATGTCCAAACGCCAGACACTTCGTGCACTGGATGAGCGGCGACTGATCCTCCACCCTGACCCTTTGCAGGTCAAGGTAAAGGGTTCCAGCCTCCGTCATCCTCTGCCATACACTCGGTCTGATCTGGACGACAACGTGCGCCGTTTTGGGGTTCCTGGTTCTCTTCTTATACTTTATTGTCATTTCTTTTTCCTCTTGGCTCAGGTCCCTAAAAATGTCTGTGTTTTGGGAGTAGAGCGCCCTCACCATTTCCTCGTCGTTGCTATCTACGTAAACGTCTTTTAGAACGACGAGCGGGTTTTTGTTCGTCATGGGCGCTACTCTTAGCCCTTTACCTCGGCTCTCAATCCTTTCTTTCACTCTTATGAACTCTGCCTCTGTGTCGCACCCCAGTATGACCGTCTGGTTTTTCGCCTTGCGGACCTTGCTTATTTTAAGGCCAGATCCCCTGGCATCGACCGCCTCCCTCACCCTGGCAAGCACCTCGTCAGCAGTCTCCTGACTGCCTTCAAGGGTGACCGCCATCGAGTGAAGTGCCGGCCGATGCCCGGGTTTGGCTGCCGTGATAGTGGCGTAGGTCATCGAATCGGGTTTTGGCTCGCATGCCACTTCCCTGATGACCTCTTTTATTCTGTCGGTCCTGGTGGCGACATCACCGGCAACGCCATCGATTTTGTCCTCGAGGACAGCCGCAGCACGACCAACGACCTTCACCCCTTCTGTCGTATGGCCTAAGTCTGCTTGGACTGCGTCGATCTTATCACTGACCTCGACAACCTTCTCGATGACCTTGTCGATGATGTCGGCACCGCTGTCGTCGATGCAAATGGTCATGTCTTTGAACCCTTTTGACACTTTGTCATCAAGGTCATTTAGGCGCGTGCTGAGGATTTTTTCCATGCCTTCCAGCCTTTCTAGAACTTCTTCCGGCAGTTCGGTTGATGTAGGCGCGGTGCTTTTCACTGTTGGCGGAGCTGTTTTAGGTGCTTTTTCTAGGCTCTTTACGCGCTTACTCAGTTCGAAGAGTATCCGTAGGCTTTTATCCGACTGTATCTCCAGGAAGGTCTTGATGTCTCTCCTCATCTGAGGGTACTCTTTGACTTTAGTTGGAATGTCCTCGAAAGTCTTCATGACCTCCTGGAGAAGTTTGTCATTGGATAATGAAGCGTAGGTGTCAATCTGCCTTTTGTATACTTCCATGTTTTCAATGGATCGTCTTTTTCGTTCCGGTCTCCTGATAAATGTCCTGGCTGCGTCCAGCGCCTGTCCAGGCGGGCCTACGGGGCTGGGAGTGGTGGTGGGAGCGATGGCGCCAGAGGTCCCCGCCGACGACGACAGTGGTGTTTCGGCTGTTTCCCCCAGGGTTCCTCGAACAGCCTCTTTTCTGCCGTACGTCAGCGATATTCCCTTTGGCGCTTCGCGTGCTCCGGAGGGTCCCTCATTTCCTGGGTTTATGGGTGACGTAGACCCTTGTGGTTCGCTGGCGCTGGCTCCTGGCCCTTTTCCTTTTACTGGGGTGCGAATTCCGAGAACCATTTTAGTACTAAATTTCAATGAGTTAGGAAACTGTGTTCTGTGGCAAGTGTGTAAAGGGCACTGCGTTGGGAACGGGGAAAATTGTCTACTCAAGATATAAAAAATAAACAATAAAAGTAGTGTTACAATCTATAACAAGAAAACAATTTGTCAATGATCCTACCCTGTATAGGGGGGCGGATATGAGTAGGTTAGGCCTGTCTTCGCTCAAAAGAGCGGGTCTTATATAAAAATCGGAAAGACAGTCAAAAATCTGTAAAAAACCGTGAAATGGCGACTCTTTTTTGAGGGGACTCTATGTAGAGTCGTTCTTTTGCGTTCAGTGAATAGCTCTCACCGAGTCCTCTCAGATGAACCCAAACTCGGCGCAGTTAGACCAAGGGGTTCCGGAGATATCTCGACTTAAAGATTTGGTTTTTCGCCAAAATAAAAAACCAAAAATGGTTGCACGAGGATATCTCCGGAACCAACGGTCCAAAAGCCCCAGTGCTTGGGTTCTCCGAACTTGGCCCGGTGAGACCAATCCACCGAAATGGTTTTCAGGCTGAAAAATATTTTGCTCCTGAAAACGCCTGAAAAGTATACCAGCCTATACCCTATATCTTACAAGTGAGCCCAGTGAAAATCCCGGCTCTCTGCGACCCTCCGTTGGGAAGTTATGGTCAATTTAAGTTGGTCCAAGATGGCCGCGGTGCTGTCAAAGTTAATCTTTGACTGCGGATAACCTCCCTCGGGAAAGTCGCAGACCCCTCGAGTTTGGGCTCTAATGACTCGGCCTGAACTCCACTGCCTGCTGAAACCCTTTTCAGGAGCCTGAAAATTTTTTGCTTCAAACCGCCTGAAAACGTGGGGTGGATGAGATGGTGAGTCCCTGAGTATTATGCAAAAAACTACGATCTCCCACGACCTCTGGTTCAGGAGTTCTGGCGGTTTGAAACAAAACAAAATGGCCGCCGAACTGTCAAACGTCTTATTAAATCGTCCGTAACTTTTGAACCCTTCGTCACAGAAGGACGGGGTTTTGGACGTACAGATCGGCGTTGCTTCAGGTATGTCCTGAAACTGGTTTCAGCGACAAAAAATGTTTTGGCCTGAAATGGCCTGAAAGTGGTGGGCACCTAAAGTTGACGTTAAGCCACAGGCCCAAGTGAAAATCCGGTGTAAATCGGGCTTACGGTTCCCGAGATATAACAGTTCAAAAATTTTAACCAAAAAACCAATATGGCGCTTTTCTGACAAATTGGCCAAACTAAGAGCTATAAGGTCCGTGTTTGGGCTTATGTGAGTCCAAACAGGTAGTTTAATTACTATAAAAACATAAAAAAGTAGATTTTTCTTATTAATAACGAATTATATACATAAAACCGAAAAAATTTAATAACTTTAAAACTAATAATCGAAAAATTTTGGAAAAAATATCTAAAAATGTGTTAAATAAAGCGCTACAATACAAAATACCTAAAAGTAAAGAAAGTTAAAAATAAGTTAAAAAATTTATGGAAAAACTGAATTTTAGGTTATTTTACCTATAACTAACAAACTATTAGGACTAAAAATCTAGAACTTAGGCTCTCTACTAGTCCAATAAGCGCGCCACGATATCCGGTTGAAAATTTTCGGTATGGTGATGGGGACCGGAGATATTGGGGTCCAAAGTTTGAAACTTCAAACTGCTAAATCAGATCTCCCAGCTTTCTTAAAATTCTAAAAATAGTTGCACTCGCCTTGTGTTGAGAAGGTCCAAGTTGATGTTAAATTTCGTGCCGCTATCTTCACTCCTTCAGCCTTTTCAGGACACGTGGTTTTTGTAAAATCCTGAATAACTCGTCGAGGCGCGATGTCAGGAGCGTTTTGAAAATTCCAGATGGTCTGGAGCCACGTTGTCCACAAGATTCAAGCAAAAAAGGAGGGGGTCGTCGATCGCGTTCTTGCAGCGTTTGCGATTTTGTTAAAAACGGTTTTCACTTAACCTCTAAAAAGAGGGTTTTTCAGCACTTTCCACTGTAATCACTGCAATCCGGTGTGTAATTAAACTTTGTATTATGGGGGCAACTTTTCTGCACCTCCTGACACTTGTTTCGTCGAAATCCGAGCACTTTTGACCACTTTTTCGTATTTTTGAGTGCGGAGCAGCTTTAAAAATGATCCGACCACCACGGAGGCTGGGGGGGTACTGGTTAGGTTAGGTTAGGTTAGGTTAGGTTAGGTTAGGTTGGGGGACGGGGTGCGGCAGAATTGGGGTGCGGCAGAATTCCTCCACGTTTGTCTGGCGGCTGCTGGTCCCTCTCGATACGTCTGGAGGAAAGAGCAGCTGCTGGGCTGGTGCACCCTGGGCGCGACAGTATTATTCTTCGAGGAATCGGGAAATGGTACTGTCGTGGCTAATATTCTGGGGGAGGGCTCACATCGTTCGTCGTGCGATGACCCACTGGTCTGTCGTGCGAGGTTCGATGTGCATAGGGGGGGGAAAACGTCGTGTGCCGTGCGATGGCTCAAACGGGTCATCGGACGGTACGTGATTAGTGATTCACTTCTCGAAGTTTTCGGGGAGTGAATCGGGGCGGGGAAAACGTCGTGTGCCGTGCGATGGCTCAAGCGGGTCATTGGACGGTATGTGGTCAGTGATTCACTCCTCGAAGTTTTCGGGGAGTGAATCAGGGTTGGGGATCCACCTTCATCTTTCATCGCGGCGTTCGTCGCCCTCTGGTACGCGTCTGCCTGTCAGACGTGACTGTGAGCGTGGTGAATGGTCGTGGTGGGGGATCAAGGGGGAAGGGGGGAATTTATGTATGTATGTATATATTTATATTTTATGTGTATATGTTTATATATTTATTTAGATGAAAGTGGGGAGTTAGGGACCGCACCCTTCAAAGGAAAAAACAAAATGAACGAAGTGAATGGAAATATATTACCCCAGGGCGGTACCAGCTGCACAGCAGCTGGAGAATCCGCCACGATCCCTTCGGGATCGTCTGCCCCACCGTATTCTGGGGGGGGCAACCATCACTTTCCGTTTGCCAGTGGCAACAAGAGCCGAGGAGGCTCATCGAGATCACGGTCTTTTGAAGACCTGATCTCCTTCAAACCACCCGACCCAAAACCGGGTGCAAGGACGGGAGCAGAGGTTCCAGACACTCCGACATGCGCGCCTCCTCCGGAGCCACGCGTGGTTCTGGAGAGGGTGTGCATGTCGGAGTCAGACGACACACCGCAGACGGCAGTGGCCAAGACCTCCAAGTTCTGGGGGAAGCGTTCGCGAGGTCAGTCGGACGCGATTTCGCTGGGTCTGTCCTCTAGCGAGGAGGACCAGCCGGCTGCCAAGATTGCAACGGCCAGGAGAGGCAAAGGTCGCGGGACAGGCAGTCCGGCAGCGTCGCGAGACACACGGGGCCGCTTTCTGAAGCGCCCCGACACGCCGGTGGCAAGCGGGTCAGATCGCGTATCACCTGCGGTCTCGACCGACGACCAGGGAGGGGTCACCGTCGCTCTTGTGGGCACAAAAGCGGAGGCCAATGCCGCGAAGCGCGCTCAAAGTAGAGCGGTCGCGGCCGATGAGGTGGCAGAAATGGCCCGTAAGGCCCGAGAGTGGCGGTCTGCCCAGGCGGCCAATGGGGAGAGCCTGACAGCAGAGGCTCTCAGCCGCCAAGTAATGGACGGCGTGGATATTGTCCTTAAGGTGGCCACAAAATCCGGCAACCTGAAGGGCTCCTTCACGCGCGCCCTCAAAGAGGCGGCAGAGGGGATCAGGGAGGCGGTTGTGGTTCTCCATGACCACACGACCTCCGAGGAGACTGCGAGGTTGTGGACGGAGAACAGCCGTCTCCGATCCGAACTCGAAGACATCAAGCGGCAGTTTGCCGCTCTACAAAATGTCGGGCAACAGCAAGCGGCTCCCTCATCGGCCCCTGTATCTGCAGCGCCACCTGCTCTGAGTCTGTCGGACTACGACGTAGAGAGGGTGGCCAGAATCTGCATGCTGCAGTGTGGGGGCATGGTGAGTGCCCGCCTGGAGGCAATAGAGTCTCGACTGCCCCCAGCTGAGATCCTCCGGCCCCCGCTTGCGGCAGATAGGCGGAGGATAGAAGAGCCCGCGAGGACGAAGCCCGCGCAGCTCACGCGGAGGCCTGCAGGGGGGGGCAAAGAGCCCGCGGCGGAACTCGGGACACCGATACAGGTTGCGTCCGCAGACCCCGTTCAGCCATCCCAGTCCTCGGTGACCGCTTCTCCCACCCAAGTGACGGTGGGTGGAGAGGGCCGCCGCAGGAGGAAAAGGAAGAAGAAGGCGGCGGGTGCGACCGCGCCCCCTACCTCCCAAGAGGCCACGATTCCGGCGTCCGCGCCTCCCACCCAGGACCTCTGGACAACGGTGGTTAAGAGGGGCCGAAAAAAGAGGGCACCGCAGCCGACACCTCCCCAGGTACCGACTCGACCAGAGGGCACGAGGCCACCCAAGGTCACTACCCCACGCTCCGAGGCTGTAGTTATTACTCTGCAGCCTGAAGCCGTGAGCAGGGGAGTGACCTACAAGTCGGTCCTGACGGAGATGAAGCAGAAGCTTGAATTTAGCGAGTTTGGCACCCCGGCTGGTTTCGTCTTCAGGACGGCAGCCACGGGTGCCAAGATGCTTCAGTTGTCGGGTGCGGCAAGGCAGGAGAGGGCGGACAAGTTGGCCGCCAGACTCCGGGAGGTCCTCAAGCCAGAGGACGTCCGAGTGTCCAGGCCCATGACCACGGCTGAATTACGCGTGGAGGGGCTGGACGAAGCCGTGACCCCGGAGGAAGTAGTGGCGGCTATTGCCCAAAACGGTGGGTGCCCGCCAGACAATGTGGCGGCAGGCGAAATTCGCAGCAGCGCGGACGGGCTGGGCACTGTTTGGGTGCGGTGTCCGGTCGCGGCTGCGAATAAGATTGCAGATGGCGGGCGACTGCTGGTAGGCTGGATGTCTGCCAGGGTCAAACTCCTGCCAAAGCGGGCTGTGCAGTGCTTCCGGTGCCTGGAAAAGGGGCATGTCCGGGCACAATGCACTGCACAAATCGACCGCAGCGAAATTTGTTTCCGCTGCAGTCGACCCGGCCACAGGGCGGCACAGTGCTCCGTAGCGCCATACTGCAGCCTTTGCGCAGCTGCAGGGAAACGCTCGGAGCACAGACTTGGTGGGAAGGCCTGCAAGGCCCCCAAGTCCAAAAATAAGAGGACTCGAGCTGTCGGAGAATCTGCGCCTCTCCCACAGCCCGACTCCCGACCCAGGGAAGGAGAAGCCGAGGAAATGGAATGTCATTAATGGCACAATTCCGTTTCCTCCAGGCGAACATCAACCACGCCGCCAGAGCTCAGGATCTATTGCTCCAGAGCATGGCGGAGTGGTTGATCAACGTGGCTGTGGTCGCCGAGCCGTATTTTGTCCCCCCCCGCGATAATTGGGCGGGGGATCTAGACGGTTTGGTGGCCATCATTGGCGGGACTCTTGGCATTCCGTCCCGAGGACACGGTTGGGTGGCTGCCCTCGTGGACGGCATAGTCACAATTGGGGCGTATTTCTCCCCCAATAAGAGTCTCGCTGACTTCGAGGAGTTCCTTGTCGAGCTAGGTGCCGTCGTGAGCCGGTTCCACCCTCGCCCGGTGCTGTTGCTCGGGGATCTCAATGCCAAGTCCGCGGCTTGGGGATCCCCGATCACCGATCCTAGGGGTGAGGTGTTGGAGGAGTGGGCGATCGAGACCGGCCTGACCGTCCTGAATCGGGGCTCGGTGTACACGTGCGTGCGGCAGCGGGGTGGGTCCATAGTGGACGTGTCGTTCGCAAGCCCCGCTGTTGCGGGCCGTGTACGCGACTGGCGAGTTGCCGTAGAGGTGGAGACGCTGTCGGACCATCGATATATTCGATTCGACGTCTCCACCCAGACTGCGGGTGGCGGTCGCCTGCCGACCCCGCGGATGGACGGTCCTCGCTGGTCGTACAAGCGTATCGACAGGGAACTTCTCGAGGAGGCCGCAATCCTCCAGGCCTGGGTCCGGGAGCCAACGGCGAACGAACCCGTCGACGTCGAAGCGGAAGCGCAGTGGTTCCGCGGGGCGATGACGCAAATCTGCGATGCGTCAATGCCCCGTGTCACCCAAACCACAAGGCGCCAGCTGTACTGGTGGTCTGCCGTCATCGCGCAGCTGCGCGTGACGTGCGTGGAGGTGAGACGCCGGTACACCCATTACCGGAGGAGACGTCGCCGGGTTCCGGAGGAAGAGGCCGCGCGGTATGAGGTGTACCGCGCGGCCAAGGAGGCTCTGTGGCTGGCCGTCGGCGAGGCTAAGACTCGAGCCAGGGAGGAGATGCTGTCGGCTCTCGACGCGAATCCGTGGGGGCGCCCTTACCGTGCGGTCCGAGGGAAACTTCGTGCCTGGGCACCCCCACTCACCGAGAGCCTGCAGCCTGAGCTGTTGCAGGAAGTGGTCGCAACGCTCTTCCCTGCTAGAGAGGAACATGTTCCACCGCCGATGGCTTTGCCCACAGCCACAGAGCCAACGGATGAGGAGGACGTCAGCGTCCCAGAGGTGACACAAGCAGAGATGAGGGTGGCGATAACGCGGCTTCGGGCCAAGACCGTTGCCCCGGGGCCTGACGGAGTTCCCGGAGTAGCGCTCGCCCTCGCTCTGAAGGAGCTAGAGCCCCAGCTGAGAGGACTCTTCACCGCATGTCTAGAGCAGGGCCAATTCCCTAGTGAGTGGAAAAAGGGTCGTCTGGTCCTGCTCAGGAAGCCGGGGCGCCCAGCGGACTCGCCGTCTGCGTACCGGCCCTTAGTGCTGCTGGACGAGGTGGGTAAGCTTTTTGAGCGGATTATCTCTGCCCGCCTCGCCGGCCACTTGTACAGAGAGGGGCCGGATCTGGACGACAGCCAGTTCGGCTTCCGGCATGGGCGCTCCACGGTGGACGCCATATTGCGGGTAAGAGTCCTGGCGGAGGAAGCGGTGTCCCGGGGCGGGGTGATGTTGGCGGTGTCCTTGGACATCTCCAACGCTTTCAACACCCTGCCCTGGAGCTGTATTCGGGAGGCGCTGTGTTACCACAGGGTGCCCCCGTACCTCCGCCGCATCGTTGGGGCTTATTTGGCGGAAAGGTGTGTCACCTACTCGGGACGCGACGGCGGAGGCCGGCGCGACATGTCGTGCGGTGTTCCACAGGGTTCGGTCGTTGGCCCACCCCTGTGGAACATCGGGTACGACTGGGTGCTGAGAGGCGAGCTCCAACCGGGAGTGGCCCTGGTGTGTTACGCAGACGACACGCTGGTCACGGCCCGGGGGAGCTCGTACAGGGAGGCAGCGTTGCTAGCGACCTGTGCGGTCTCACAGGTTGTGGGCCGCATACGGCGCCTGGGCCTGGAGGTGGCCCTCAACAAGTCGGAGGCTGTGGTCTTTCACGGCCCCCGGCGGGCGCCGCCGCCGGGATCACATATTGTGGTAGGGGGGACCCCGATCGCTGTCGAGTCCACCATGAAGTATCTGGGATTGGTGCTCGACAGCCATTGGAACTTCGGCCCCCACTTCCGGCGACTGGCGCCCAAGTTGATGGGCGCTGCGGGCGCGCTTGCAACGCTGCTTCCCAATCTAGGGGGGCCGAGCACCGCCTGTAGGAGACTGTACCTAGGGGTCTTGCGATCCATGGCCCTGTACGGGGCCCCGGTGTGGGCCTCTGACTTGACGGCCGGCAGCATCGCGATGCTGCGGAAACCGCAGAGGGCGATGGCCGTCAGGTCAATCAGGGGGTATCGCACAGTCTCCTACGAGGCGGCTTGTGCACTGGCCGGGTCGCCACCTTGGGACCTAGAGGCGAGAGTCCTCGCGTCGCTTTATCGGTGGCGCGAGGAGGTGCGGACGCGGGGCGATGGACCGATGCAGCGAGAGATCGATCTGCGTCGGTCTCAGCTCCGCGAGGTCCTGGTGGCGGAGTGGCGGGACAGGCTTCTACGCCCTACCGCCGGCCTCGCTACCATCGAGGCGATCCGACCGGTGCTCGAGGAATGGCTCGAGAGGAGGCACGGCTCCTTGTCGTTTCGGGCGACGCAGGTACTGTCGGGGCACGGCTGCTTCGGGAAGTACCTGTGTCGCATAAACAGGGAGCCGGACGCTCGGTGTCATCACTGCGTCCACTGTCTGGAGGACACGGCGCGGCATACGCTGGCAGAGTGTGCCGCATGGGAGGAGCCGCGCCGTGCCCTCGTGACAGAAGTGGGAACCGATCTGTCGCTGCCGGCCGTCGCTCGCGCGATGGTCGGGAGCGCAGAGTCGTGGGATGCGGTGATCTCCTTCTGTGAAACGGTCATCTCACAGAAGGAGGCTGCGGAGAGGTTGAGAGAGGTGGAGAGCACTCTCCCGACCCGCAGCAGACGAACCGGGCGTCGGCGGAGGGCGGACAACGCCCTCTTCCAGCCCCCCTGAACGGGTCCAGAGGGACGGCGGACTTGGGGAGGTCCGCCGCCCCGCCGAATAACTGGACCCGAGGCGGTGGCGCGTAGTGTTCCGCGCGCGCCCCTATATGACGTCGCGGGAGGAGTACACCTCACTCCCCCCGCAGACCTGAGGAGGCCCGCAGTAGCGGGCCGGCACTAGCCGGGGATCGTGGAAGGCGCACTAGTTCCCATGATCCCCGGTGCAAGTGTGGGAAGGGAACACCGGGGTGGTTTTTAGTCAGTACGAGTCTGACAGACCCCTCCGCTCTCCCCAGGGCGGAGGACATCCATCGAGGATTTTCCACCCCGGCAACAAAAAAAAAAAAAAAAAAAAAAAAAGGTTAGGTTGGGGGACCACCCCACAGTGCTTGCGTCCACGTCGCGTCCCCTGGAAACGGCCCAGTTCTGACCACCGTAACGGAGTGGCAGACTGGGTACGGCCAAAGTGCACTGTGCTCTCGTAGCTTCTTACTGCTTGCCTTGCGAACTACGATTGTCGAACGAAATGTCAAAACCTACGCGTAGCGCCTCCGGGCGATTTTTAAAAACCAAAGGCCCTTCTCAGGGCCAACCCAAAGGCCCTTCTCAGGGCCAACCCAAACCCAAAGGTCCTTCTCAGGGCCAACCAAAAGGCCCTTCTCAGGGCCACTCCGACGCTCCGGCGTCTGAAGCTAGCCGCGCGCCTTCTGCGGCAGGCTTTCTGGCGGACGAGTCGTCCGATAACGACTCGCTACTTGGTGTGTCGGACGCGAGCGGCTCTCGGTCGCGGAAGCGTGTCCACCTAAGTGGTGGATCCGAGGGATCCGTAGCCTCTGGGTCGAAGGCAAAAAAGCCGACGACCGTGGCCGCGGATACCCACAACGTTGGGCTCGCGGACGCCCAACGCCAGTTGGACCTCTCCCGGCGAGCGCAGCTCCAGCAAGAGCTGGAGGAGAAAGTGGCCGCCAAAGAGAAGCGGGCGCACGCCGCCCGGGCTAAATCCGGGTACGGTGCGTCCCGCGTCCTGTACGCGGACCACTCTCTCGCCGAGCTTGAGAGGATGGCGGAGGAGGACGAGGAGGAGATCGTGGAGGTCGCCTCTAAGTCCTCAAACCTAAAGGGGACCTTCCAAAAGGCCCTCAAGAGCCGGGCCGCGAGCTTGCGCGGTGTCGTGACGGAGCTGGTCCGTCGGAAGACCACCGACGAGACGCGGCAACTGCAGGCGAAGGTGGATCGCCTGCAGTTGGAGGTCAGCCAGCTTCATCAAAAGCTGGCTGACGCCACGGGCCAGCCGCAACAGGCCCGGACGAGCCCTGCGGCAGAAGGCCCATCCTCCAACCTTGAGGATATCATCCGCAAGGTTGTGATGGAGGAGAGGGCCTTCACAAGGGCCTGCTTGGCGGGCATCGAGGACCGGCTCTTGCCGGAGAAACGCCTCCGACCACCGCTTGCGGCGGACAAGAGGCAGCCGAGTGAGCCGGGGCCGTCCTCCTCCCAGGTGGAAGACACCCAACTCCCTGCCACCACCCCGTCCAACGAGTGGACGCAAGTGGTCCGCAAGGGAAAGGGCAGGGGCAAGAAGTCGGCGAAGGCCGCACCTGCCGTCCCCGCCACCACCGCTCCCAGTCGGTCGCAGACGACCGGCAAGGGAAAGGCGAAAGGAAAGGGGAAGCTAGTCCCCCCGAAAACTGCTGCCGTCGTGGTGACGCTCACCGCGGAGGCGGCGGAGCGAGGGGAGACGTACGCGTCCGTTTTGGTGCGGGCGCGTGCGAATGCCGATCCCACCCAATTGGGTATCGGCAGCGTCTCTTGCCGGCGGACACAAGCCGGGGCTCGAATTTTCGAGTTCCCGGGGGCCGAGGGGAGTGCTCACGCTGACCTGTTTGCAGCCAAGCTGCAAGAGGTCATCGCGGACTCGGCGAAGGTGGCCCGACCGGTGAAGACAGCGGCCATTGAGGTGACGGAGCTCGACGACTCCGTCACCAAGGAGGAGGTGGTTGCGGCGGTCGCAGCGGTAGGGGGCTGTGACGCCGCGGCGGTCCAAGGCCGGGACATAAGACCCGGACGCGGCGGCATGGGCACCATTCGCCTCGAGTGCCCAATCGCCGCTGCAAAAGCCGTCCTTGCCAAGGGACGGCTCGCGGTTGGGTTCAGCTTTGGTGCGGTTCGGGCACTCGAGGACCAGCCTCTGCGGTGTTTCCGGTGCTTCGGCATCGGACACACCCGGCCCATGTGTCCGTCCTCGGTAGACAGGACGGACACGTGCTACCGCTGCGGCAAGAACGGCCACAAAGCCGTCTCTTGTGAGGCCGCCACACCACACTGCGCAGTGTGTGCCGCCAGTGGCCGTCTGGCAGGCCACGTCATGAAGGGGAGGAACTGCAATCCTCCCCCTAAGCGTGGCAAAGCGCTGGCACCGGCCAGGCCTGCTGCTGCTGCCGCTGACTCCGTCGTTCCTGCGACGGCTGCGGAGGGGGGTGCGATGTCCGACTGATGGATAGGGTCGAACATCGCATCCTCCAGGCGAACGCCAACCACTGCAGGGCAGCCCAGGATCTGCTGATGCAGACCATGGCTGAGTGGTTGGTGGACTTGGCGGTGGTCGCCGAACCTTACTCGGTCCCTGGCCGTTGGCTGGGCGACCGGGACGGCTTGGTGGCGTTGGTGGCGCGGTCTTCCACAGACTCCCCTCCCCTCTCGCTCTTAGAGAGGGGACCGGGATACGTGGCCGCCGCCTGGGGAGACATGGCCCTGGTGGGGGTCTATTTCTCCCCAAACCGCCCTCTCTCGGACTTTGAGGATTTCCTCGAGATCCTCACCGCAGTCAAAGGGAGGGCGGCGCCACGCCAAGTTCTGGTGTTGGGCGACCTGAACGCCAAGTCAACGGCCTGGGGCAACCCGGCCGCAGGTTGCAACGTCCGGGGACGCGCCGTCGAGTTTTGGGCGGCCTCAAGCGGTGTGTCCCTCCTCAACAGGGGGGCGGTCCACACGTGTGTGCGGCAACAGGGTGGGTCGGTGGTGGACGTGTCGTTTGCCACCCCCGCGCTGGCCGCCCGCGTCGTCAACTGGCGGGTAGAGATGGTGGAGACGTTGTCGGACCACCGATATGTGCGGTTCGACATCTCCACCCAGCAGGGCGGGAGGGGGATGGCCCGCGCTGGGCAATCTCCCTTCCCGCGGTGGGCACTCACCCGCCTGGACCGGGAGGCAGCCAAGGAGGCGGCCTTCCTCCAGGACTGGCTGTCGCCCCCTGTCGAGGGCCTGGACGTAGATGCCGCTGCGGTCCAGCTCAGAGGGTCCCTGACCGAGGTGTGCAACTCCAGCATGCCCCGGTCTCGCCGTCCGCCTCCCCGTCGCGCCGTCTATTGGTGGACGGAGGAGCTGGAGGGACTCCGGGCCACCTGCGTGGCGGCCAGAAGGGCCTACACGCGGAGCCGACGTCGCAGCGCCCAAAACCGAGACCGGGCAGAAGAGGACCGCCTATACGCCTCTTACCGAGAGGCGACGACGGTCCTCAAGTCTGTAATGGGTGCTGCACAGGACTCGGCGAGGGCCGAGATGCTGGAGGGTCTCGACAGGGACCCCTATGGGAGACCATATAAGGCGGCGCGGAACCAGCTACGCCCCTATGGTCCCCCACTGTCGGAGACCCTCGAGCCAGCGTTGCTGGATGGGGTGGTCCGGTCCCTGTTTCCGCGCAGGACCGACTTCACCCCACCAACGATGGATCCCCCGCAAGGGGCGACTTTGCCGGAGGAGGAGGACGTCCCCGCGGTGACGGCGGCGGAGTTGTACGCGGGGGTTCTCGGCCTCCGCGTCAAGAAGACGGCCCCTGGACCGGACGGCGTCCCCGCACGGGTGCTGGCGATTGCTGCCTCCGGCATGGAGGACAGGTTTCGGGACCTCTTCAGCGCGTGCTTTACGGCTAGGAGGTTCCCGAAACTGTGGAAGGAGGGGCAGCTTTGCCTCCTCCGAAAAGCGGGACGCCCGGTGGACTCCCCTTCGGCATACCGGCCCGTCGTCCTGCTCGATGAGGTCGGTAAGTTGTTCGAGGGGATTGTCGCCTCCCGGCTTGACAGCCACTTGCGGGGGGCAGGGCCGGATCTGTCGGACGCCCAATTCGGCTTCCGTCGAGGGCGTTCGACGATCGACGCGCTGGCATTACTCAAAGGCCAGGTGAAGGAGGCGGTAGAGGCGGGGGACGGAGTGCTGGCGGTGTCATTCGACATTGCCAACGCCTTCAACTCCGTCCCCCACTCGACGATATTGGAGGCGCTCCGATATCACGGAGTGCCCCAATACCTGCGGGACCTCCTGGCCAGCTACTTGGAGGACCGAGAGGTCCTCCTCGTGGACAAGACGGCCACCGTGAGGCGGTACGGCGCAGAGTCCGGTGTCCCGCAGGGGTCGGTGCTGGGGCCTCCCCTGTGGAACATCGGGTTCAACTGGCTCTTGCGGGGAGCCCTCCTCCAGGGCACGAGTGTCATCTGTTACGCGGATGACACTCTCCTCACTGCCCGGGGGAGGAACTTTGCAGACGCGGCCTGTCTGGCCTCGGCTGGCGGATCCTTGGTTGCAGAGAGGATCCGCCGCCTGGGATTGAAGGTGGCGCTGCACAAGACCGAGGCCGTGTTCTTTCGCGGGCCTCGGCAGCGCTGCCCTCCCGACGCCCACATAATTGTGGAGGGTGTTAGGATAGGGGTCCAGCCCCAGATGAAGTATTTGGGGCTGGTGCTGGACGACAGGTGGCGCTTCGGCCCACATTTCAGCGGGCTGTCGACGCGCCTGTTGAAGGCCGCTGACGCCCTCTCGTGGCTCCTCCCGAACCTGGGGGGGCCCAAGGCGAAATGCCGGCGCCTCTATGCTGGCATTTTGAGAAGTATGGCCCTTTACGGGGCCCCCATCTGGGCGGACTCCCTCCACAGGAGGGAGAATGCGACTGCCATCCGCAGGCCCCAAAGAGCCATTGCACAGCGGGTGGCAAGGGCCTACCGCTCGGTAGGCTTCTCGGCGGCATGCGCTCTGGCTGGCACCCCTCCTTGGGAGTTGGAGGCTTGGGTGCTCGCCAGAGTGTACGAGTGGACGGCGCGCCGGAAGGCTCTCGGGGAGCGCCCCGTCGCCGAAGAGCGGGAGGCCGTGCGGCGGGAGGCGAGGGACGCTATCGTCCTTCACTGGACAGAGGACCTCGCCACCGCCACCTTTGGCCGCCGGACGTTGGACGCGCTCGGTCCGGTTCTGCGGAGCTGGCTCGAGCGGTCCCACGGTTTCCTCTCGTTCCGTCTGGTGCAGGTGTTGTCCGGCCATGGTTGTTTCGGATCGCACCTGCACCGGATCGGGAGGGAGGAGACCCCGGCGTGCCACGACTGCGGCGCGCCGGAGGACACGGCGCAGCACACCCTCGAGGTGTGCCCGGCTTGGTCCGAGCTGCGCCGCGGTCTGACCGCGGTGGTTGGACAGGACCTCTCGCTTCCCGGCGTCGTCAACGCCATGCTGGGGAGCGAGGAGGCCTGGGCAGCGGTCGCCTCCTTTTGCGAGGACGTAATCTCGCAAAAGGAGGACGCGGAGCGCGTGCGGGAGGACGACCCTCTCGCTGCGCCGCTCCGCAGACGAAGAAGGGGTCGGAGACGGCAACGCCCTCTCCCGCCTCATGGTGGCGACGGGCGGGCGACAGGCACGGGGGTGCCTTCGCCCGCATTGCACCCGTCACCACCTCCGTCAGTCATTCCCGGGTCCCTATGAGGGGCCCGCCATGAAGGGCGATCGTCGGCGGAGGACTGGACGTAAAGGCTATGCCGGTTTCCCAGTCCCCCGCCACTTGGACGAAGCGGGAATGTCGCTGGGTCGTTTTAGTGGGTATACCGGGTCAGACCGGGGAGTCCCACATACCCCTCTCATCCCCCGATGGGAGGGTATGCGTAATGCATTTTTTCCCAGCGTCAAAAAAAAAAAAAAAAAAAAAAAAAAAAAAAAAAAAAAAGGTTAGGTTAGGTTGGGGGACCACCCCACAGTGCTTGCGTCCACGTCGCGTCCCCTGGAAACGGCCCAGTTCTGACCACCGTAACGGAGTGGCAGACTGGGTACGGCCAAAGTGCACTGTGCTCTCGTTGCTATTTTATCTTGCCTTGTGAAGTACGAACTGTCTGAGACTATGTCTAAACCAACGCGTAGCGCCTCCGGGCGAATTTTAAAGACCAAAGGCCCTTCTCAGGGCCAACCAAAAGGCCCTTCTCAGGGCCAACCCAAAGCCAAAGGCCCTTCTCAGGGCCAACCAAAAGGCCCTTCTCAGGGCCACTCCGACGCCCCGGCGTCTGAAACTAGCCGCGCGCCTTCTGCGGCAGGTTTTCTGGCGGACGAGTCGTCCGATAACGACTCGCTACTTGGTGTATCGGACGCGAGCGGCTCTCGGTCGCGGAAGCGGGTCCATTTGAGCGGTGGGTCCGAGGGTTCCGTAGCCTCTGGGTCGAAGGCTAAAAAGCCGACGACTGTGGCCGCGGATACCCATAACGTTGGGCTGGCGGACGCCCAACGCCAGCTGGACCTCTCCCGGCGAGCGCAGCTCCAGCAAGAGCTAGAGGAGAAGGTTGCCGCCAAGGAAAAGCGGGCGCACGTCGCCCGGGCCAAGTCCGGGTACGGTGCGTCTCGCGTCCTGTACGCGGACCACTCTCTCGCCGAGCTGGAGAGAATGGCGGAGGAGGACGAGGAGGAGATTGTGGAGGTCGCCTCTAAGTCCTCCAACCTAAAGGGGACCTTTCAAAAGGCCCTCAAGAGCCGGGCCGCGAGCTTGCGCGGTGTCGTCGCGGAGTTGGTCCGTCGTAAGACCACCGACGAGACGCGGCAACTGCAGGCGAAGGTGGATCGCCTGCAGTTGGAGGTTAGCCAGCTTCACCAGAAGCTGGCTGAAGCCACGGCCCAGCCGCATCAGGCCCGGACGAGCCCTTCGGCAGAAGGCCCATCCTCCAACCTTGAGGATATCATCCGCAAGGTTGTGATGGAGGAGAGGGCCTTCACAAGGGCCTGCTTGGCAGGCATCGAGGACCGGCTCTTGCCGGAGAAACGCCTCCGACCGCCGCTTGCGGCGGACATGAGGCAGCCGAGCGAGCCGGGGCCGTCCACCTCCCAGGTGGAAGACACTCAACTCCCTGCCACCACTCCGTCCAACGAGTGGACGCAAGTGGTCCGCAAGGGAAAGGGCAGGGGCAAGAAGTCGGCGAAGGCCGCACCTGCCGTCCCCGCCACCACCGCTCCCAGTCGGTCGCAGACGACCGGCAAGGGAAAGGGTAACGGGAAGGGGAGAGGGAGGGGAAAGCTGGTGCCCCCAAAAACCGCGGCCGTCGTGGTGACACTCACCGCGGAGGCTGCGGAGCGAGGGGAGACATACGCGTCCGTATTAGTACGGGCGCGTGCCAATGCCGATCCCACCCAGCTGGGGATCGGCAGCGTGTCTTGCCGGCGGACACAAGCCGGGGCTCGAATTTTTGAGTTCCCGGGGGCCGAGGGGAGTGCCCACGCGGACCTCTTCGCAGCAAAGCTGCAGGAGGTCATCGCGGACTCCGCGAAGGTGGCCCGACCGGTCAAGTCGGCGGCCATTGAGGTGACGGAGCTCGACGACACCGTCACCAAGGAGGAGGTGGTGGCGGCGGTCGCAGCGATAGGGGGCTGTGGCGCCGCAGCAGTGCAAGGTCGGGACATAAGGCCCGGCCGCTTCGGCATGGGCACCATACGCCTCGAGTGCCCAATCGCCGCTGCAAAAGCCGTCCTTGCCAAGGGACGGCTGACGGTTGGGTTCAGCTCGGGTGCAGTCCGGGCCCTCGAGGACCAGCCTCTGCGGTGTTTCCGGTGCTTCGGCATCGGTCACACCCGGCCCATGTGTCCGTCCAAGGTGGATAGGACGGACACATGCTACCGCTGCGGCAAGAACGGCCATAAAGCCGTCTCTTGCGAGGCCGCCACGCCGCACTGCGCGGTGTGTGCCGCCAGTGGCCGCCTGGCAGGCCACGTCATGAAGGGGAGGAACTGCAATCCTCCCCCTAAGCGTGGCAAAGCGCTGGCGCCGACCAGGCCTGCTGCTGCTGCCGCTGACTCCGTCGTTCCTGCGACGGCTGCGGAGGGGGCTGCGATGTCCGACTGATGGATAGGGTCGAACATCGCATCCTCCAGGCGAACGCCAACCACTGCAGGGCAGCCCAGGATCTGCTAATGCAGACCATGGCTGAGTGGTTGGTGGACTTGGCGGTGGTCGCCGAACCTTACTCGGTCCGTGGCCGTTGGCTGGGCGACCGGGACGGCTTGGTGGCGTTGGTGGCGCGGTCTTCCACAGACTCCCCTCCCCTCTCGCTCTTAGAGAGGGGACCGGGATACGTGGCCGCCGCCTGGGGAGACATGGCCCTGGTAGGGGTCTATTTCTCCCCAAACCGCCCTCTCTCGGACTTTGAGGATTTCCTCGAGGTCCTCACCGCAGTCAAAGGGAGGGCGGCGCCACGCCAAGTTCTGGTGTTGGGCGACCTGAACGCCAAGTCGACGGCCTGGGGCAACCCGGCCGCAGGTTGCAACGTCCGGGGACGCGCCGTCGAGTTTTGGGCGGCCTCAAGCGGTGTGTCCCTCCTCAACAGGGGGGCGGTCCACACGTGTGTGCGGCAACAGGGTGGGTCGGTGGTGGACGTGTCGTTTGCCACCCCCGCGCTGGCCGCCCGCGTCGTCAACTGGCGGGTAGAGATGGTGGAGACGTTGTCGGACCACCGATATGTGCGGTTCGACATCTCCACCCAGCAGGGCGGGAGGGGGATGGCCCGCGCTGGGCAATCACCCTTCCCGCGGTGGGCACTTACCCGCCTGGACCGGGAGGCAGCCAAGGAGGCGGCCTTCCTCCAGGACTGGCTGTCGCCCCCTGTCGAGGTGCTGGACGTAGACGCCGCTGCGGTCCAGCTCAGAGGGTCCCTGACCGAGGTGTGCAACTCCAGCATGCCTCGGTCTCGCCGCCCGCCTCCCCGTCGTGCCGTCTATTGGTGGACGGAGGAGCTGGAGGGACTCCGGGCCACCTGCGTGGCGGCCAGAAGGGCCTACACGCGGAGCCGACGGCGCAGCGCCCGAAACCGGGACCGGGCAGAAGAGGACCGCCTATACGCCTCTTACCGAGAGGCGACGGTGGTCCTTAAGTCTGCAATGGGGGCTGCTCAAGACTCGGCGAGGGCCGAGATGCTGGAGGGTCTCGACAGGGATCCCTATGGGAGACCATATAAGGCGGCGCGGAACCAGCTACGCCCTTATGGTCCCCCACTGTCGGAGACCCTCGATCCAGCGTTGCTGGATGGGGTGGTTCGGTCCCTGTTTCCGCGCAGGACCGACTTCACCCCACCAACGATGGATCCCCCGCAGA
The DNA here is from genome assembly GCA_916618015.1 of Xestia c-nigrum. Taxonomy (NCBI): domain Eukaryota; kingdom Metazoa; phylum Arthropoda; class Insecta; order Lepidoptera; family Noctuidae; genus Xestia; species Xestia c-nigrum. The sequence goes on along the minus strand of OU745245.1, from coordinate 65,041 downwards.
GTGCGGCTTTGCCGGAGGAGGAGGACATCCCCCCGGTGACGGTGGCGGAGTTATACGGGGGGGTTCTCAGCCTCCGCGCAAAAAAGACGGCCCCCGGACCAGACGGCGTGCCCGCACGGTTGCTGGCGATCGCCGCCTCCGGCATGGAGGACAGGTTTCGGGACCTCTTCAGCGCGTGCTTTACGGCTGGGAGGTTCCCGAAACTGTGGAAGGAGGGGCAGTTATGCCTCCTCCGAAAGGAGGGCCGCCCGGTGGACTCCCCCTCGGCATACCGGCCCATCGTCCTGCTCGATGAGGTCGGTAAATTGTTCGAGGGGATTGTCGCCTCCCGGCTTGATAGCCATTTGCGGGGGGTAGGGCCGGATCTGTCGGACGCCCAATTCGGCTTCCGTCGAGGGCGTTCGACGATCGACGCGCTGGCCCTGCTCAAGGGCCAGGTGAAGGAGGCGGTGGAGGCGGGGGACGGAGTGCTGGCGGTGTCATTCGACATTGCCAACGCCTTCAACTCCGTCCCCCACTCGACGATATTGGAGGCGCTCCGATATCACGGAGTGCCCCAATACCTGCGGGACCTCCTGGCCAGCTACTTGGAGGACAGAGAGGTCCTCCTAGTTGACAAGACGGCCACCATTAGGCGGTACGGCGCAGAGTCCGGTGTTCCGCAGGGGTCGGTGCTTGGCCCCCCCTTGTGGAACATCGGGTTCAACTGGCTCCTGCGCGGAGCCCTCCTCCAGGGCACGAGTGTCATCTGCTATGCGGATGACACTCTCCTCACTGCCCGGGGGAGGAATTTCGCGGACGCGGCCTGTCTGGCCTCGGCTGGCGGATCCTTGGTTGCAGAGAGGATCCGCCGCCTGGGATTGAAGGTGGCGCTGCACAAGACCGAGGCCGTGTTCTTTCGCGGGCCTCGGCAGCGCTGCCCTCCCGACGCCCACATAATTGTGGAGGGCGTCAGGATAGGGGTCCAGCCCCAGATGAAGTATCTGGGGCTTGTGCTAGACGACAGGTGGCGCTTCGGCCCGCATTTCAGCGGGCTGTCGACGCGCCTGCTCAAGGCCGCTGACGCCCTCTCGTGGCTCCTGCCGAACCTGGGGGGGCCCAAGGCGAAATGCCGGCGCCTGTATGCCGGCATCTTGCGGAGCATGGCCCTATATGGGGCCCCAATCTGGGCGGACTCCCTCCACAGGAGGGAGAATGCGACGGCCATCCGCAGGCCCCAAAGGGCCATTGCACAGCGGGTGGCGAGGGCCTACCGCTCGGTGGGCTTTTCGGCGGCATGCGCCCTGGCTGGCACCCCGCCTTGGGAGTTGGAGGCATGGGTGCTGGCCAGAGTGTACGAGTGGACGGCGCGCCGGAAGGCTCTCGGGGAGCGCCCCGTCGCCGAAGAGCGAGAGGCCGTGCGGCGGGAGGCGAGGGACGCTATCGTCCTTCACTGGTCAGAGGACCTCGCCACCGCCACCTTTGGCCGCCGGACGTTGGACGCGCTCGGTCCGGTTCTGCGGAGCTGGCTCGAGCGGTCCCACGGTTTCCTCTCGTTCCGTCTGGTGCAGGTGTTGTCCGGCCATGGTTGTTTCGGATCGCACCTGCACCGGATCGGGAGGGAGGAGACCCCGGCGTGCCACGACTGCGGCGCGCCGGAGGACACGGCGCAGCACACCCTAGAGGTGTGCCCAGCTTGGTCCGAGTTGCGCCGCGGTCTGACCGCGGTAATCGGACCGGACCTCTCGCTTCCCGGCGTCGTCAACGCCATGCTGGGGAGCGAGGAGGCCTGGGCAGCGGTCGCCTCCTTTTGCGAGGACGTAATCTCGCAAAAGGAGGAGGCGGAGCGCGTGCGGGAGGACGACCCTCTCGCTGCGCCGCTCCGCAGACGAAGAAGGGGTCGGAGACGGCAACGCCCTCTCCCTCCTCATGGTGGCGACGGGCGGGCGACAGGCAGGGGGGTGCCTTCGCCCGCATTGCACCCGTCACCACCTCCGTCAGTCATTCCCGGGTCCCTGTGAGGGGCCCGCCATGAAGGGCGATCGTCGGCGGAGGACTGGACGTAAAGGCTATGCCGGTTTCCCAGTCCCCCGCCACTTGGACGAAGCGGGAATGTCGCTGGGTCGTTTTAGTGGGTATACCGGGTCAGACCGGGGAGTCCCACATACCCCTCTCATCCCCCGATGAGAGGGTATGCGTAATGCATTTTTTCCCAGCGTCAAAAAAAAAAAAAAAAAAAAGGTTAGGTTAGGTTAGGTTGGCCGCCGCCTGGGGAGACATGGCCCTGGTTGGGGTCTATTTCTCCCCAAACCGCCCTCTCTCGGACTTTGAGGATTTCCTCGAGATCCTCACCGCAGTCAAAGGGAGGGCGGCGCCACGCCAAGTTCTGATGTTGGGCGACCTGAACGCCAAGTCGACGGCCTGGGGCAACCCGGCCGCAGGTTGCAACGTCCGGGGACGCGCCGTCGAGTTTTGGGCGGCCTCAAGCGGTGTGTCCCTCCTCAACAGGGGGGCGGTCCACACGTGTGTGCGGCAACAGGGTGGGTCGGTGGTGGACGTGTCGTTTGCCACCCCCGCGCTGGCCGCCCGCGTCGTCAACTGGCGGGTAGAGATGGTGGAGACGTTGTCGGACCACCGATATGTGCGGTTCGACATCTCCACCCAGCAGGGCGGGAGGGGGATGACCCGCACTGGGCAATCTCCCTTCCCGCGGTGGGCACTCACCCGCCTGGACCGGGAGGCAGCCAAGGAGGCGGCCTTCCTCCAGGACTGGCTGTCGCCCCCTGTCGAGGCCCTGGACGTAGATGCCGCTGCGGTCCAGCTCAGAGGGTCCCTGACCGAGGTGTGCAACTCCAGCATGCCCCGGTCTCGCCGTCCGCCTCCCCGTCGCGCCGTCTATTGGTGGACGGAGGAGCTGGAGGGACTCCGGGCCACCTGCGTGGCGGCCAGAAGGGCCTACACGCGGAGCCGACGTCGCAGCGCCCAAAACCGCGACCGGGCAGAAGAGGACCGCCTATACGCCTCTTACCGAGAGGCGACGACGGTCCTCAAGTCTGCAATGGGTGCTGCACAGGACTCGGCGAGGGTCGAGATGCTGGAGGGTCTCGATAGGGATCCCTATGGGAGACCATATAAGGCGGCGCGGAACCAGCTACGCCCCTATGGTCCCCCACTGTCGGAGACCCTCGAGCCAGCGTTGCTGGATGGGGTGGTCCGGTCTCTGTTTCCGCGCAGGACCGACTTCACCCCACCAACGATGGATCCCCCGCAAGGGGCGGCTTCGCCGGAGGAGGAGGATGTCCCCGCGGTGACTGTGGCGGAGTTATACGCGGGGCTTCTCAGCCTCCGCGCAAAAAAGACGGCCCCCGGACCAGACGGCGTCCCCGCACGGGTGCTGGCGATCGCCGCCTCCGGCATGGAGGACAGGTTTCGGGACCTCTTCAGCGCGTGCTTTACGGCTGGGAGGTTCCCGAAACTGTGGAAGGAGGGGCAGCTATGCCTCCTCCGAAAGGAGGGCCGCCCAGTGGACTCCCCCTCGGCATACCGGCCCATCGTCCTGCTCGATGAGGTCGGTAAATTGTTCGAGGGGATTGTCGCCTCCCGGCTTGAAAGCCATTTGCGGGGGGTAGGGCCGGATCTGTCGGACGCCCAATTCGGCTTCCGTCGAGGGCGTTCGACGATCGACGCGCTGGCCCTACTCAAGGGTCAGGTGAAGGAGGCGGTGGAGGCGGGGGACGGAGTGCTGGCGGTGTCATTCGACATTGCCAACGCCTTCAACTCCGCCCCCCACTCGACGATATTGGAGGCGCTCCGATATCACGGAGTGCCCCAATACTTGCGGGACCTCTTGGCGAGCTACCTGGAGGACCGAGAAGTCCTCCTGGTGGACAAGACGGACACAGTGAGGCGGTACGGCGCAGAGTCCGGTGTTCCGCAGGGGTCGGTGCTTGGCCCTCCCTTGTGGAACATCGGGTTCAACTGGCTCCTGCGCGGAGCCCTCCTCCAGGGCACGAGTGTCATCTGCTACGCGGATGACACTCTCCTCACTGCCCGGGGGAGGAACTTTGCGGACGCGGCCTGTCTGGCCTCGGCTGGCGGATCCTTGGTTGCAGAGAGGATCCGCCGCCTGGGATTGAAGGTGGCGCTGCACAAGACCGAGGCCGTGTTCTTTCGCGGGCCTCGGCAGCGCTGCCCTCCCGACGCCCACATAATTGTGGAGGGCGTCAGGATAGGGGTCCAACCCCAGATGAAGTATCTGGGGCTGGTGCTAGACGACAGGTGGCGCTTCGGCCCGCATTTCAGCGGGCTGTCGACGCGCCTGCTGAAGGCCGCTGACGCCCTCTCGTGGCTCCTCCCGAACCTGGGGGGGCCCAAGGCGAAATGCCGGCGCCTCTATGCCGGCATCTTGCGGAGCATGGCCCTTTACGGGGCCCCCATCTGGGCGGACTCCCTCCACAGGAGGGAAAATGCGACGGCCATCCGCAGGCCCCAAAGGGCCATTGCACAGCGGGTGGCGAGGGCCTACCGCTCGGTAGGCTTCTCCGCGGTATGCGCTCTGGCCGGCACCCCTCCTTGGGAGTTGGAGGCTTGGGTGCTCGCCAGAGTGTACGAATGGACGGCGCGCCGGAAGGCTCTCGGAGAGCGCCCCGTCGCCGAAGAGCGGGAGGCCGTGCGGCGGGAGGCGAGGGACGCTATCGTCCTTCACTGGACAGAGGACCTCGCCACCGCCACCTTTGGCCGCCGGACGTTGGACGCGCTCGGTCCGGTTCTACGGAGCTGGCTCGAGCGGTCCCACGGTTTCCTCTCGTTCCGTCTGGTGCAGGTGTTATCCGGCCATGGTTGTTTCGGATCGCACCTGCACCGGATCGGGAGGGAGGAGACCCCGGCGTGCCACGACTGCGGCGCGCCGGAGGACACGGCGCAGCACACCCTGGAGGTGTGCCCGGCTTGGTCCGAGTTGCGCCGCGGTCTGACCGCGGTAATCGGACCGGACCTCTCGCTTCCCGGCGTCGTCAACGCCATGCTGGGTAGCGAGGAGGCCTGGGCAGCGGTCGCCTCCTTTTGCGAGGACGTAATCTCGCAAAAGGAGGAGGCGGAGCGCGTGCGGGAGGACGACCCTCTCGCTGCGCCGCTCCGCAGACGAAGAAGGGGTCGGAGACGGCAACGCCCTCTCCCTCCTCATGGTGGCGACGGGCGGGCGACAGGCACGGGGGTGCCTTCGCCCGCATTGCACCCGTCACCACCTCCGTCAGTCATTCCCGGGTCCCTGTGAGGGGCCCGCCATGAAGGGCGATCGTCGGCGGAGGACTGGACGTAAAGGCTATGCCGGTTTCCCAGTCCCCCGCCACTTGGACGAAGCGGGAATGTCGCTGGGTCGTTTTAGTGGGTATACCGGGTCAGACCGGGGAGTCCCACATACCCCTCTCATCCCCCGATGGGAGGGTATGCGTAATGCATTTTTTCCCAGCGTCAAAAAAAAAAAAAAAAAAAAAAGGTTAGGTTAGGTTAGGTTGGGGTGCTGTACTGGTGGTCCGCCGTCATCGCGCAGCTGCGCGTGACGTGCGTGGAGGTGAGACGCCAGTACACCCATTACCGGAGGAGACGTCGCCGGGTTCCGGAGGAAGAGGCCGCGCGGTATGAGGTGTACCGCGCGGCCAAGGAGGCTCTGTGGCTGGCCGTCGGCGAGGCTAAGACTCGAGCCAGGGAGGAGATGCTGTCGGCTCTCGACGTGAATCCGTGGGGGCGCCCTTACCGTGCGGTCCGAGGGAAACTTCGTGCCTGGGCACCTCCACTCACCGAGAGCCTGCAGCCTGAGCTGTTGCAGGAAGTGGTCGCAACGCTCTTCCCTGCTAGAGAGGAACATGTTCCACCGCCGATGGCTTTGCCCTCAGCCACAGAGCCAACTGATGAGGAGGACGTCAGCGTCCCAGAGGTGACACAAGCAGAGATGAGGGTGGCGATAACGCGGCTTCGGGCCAAGACCGTTGCCCCAGGGCCTGACGGAGTTCCCGGAGTAGCGCTCGCCCTCGCTCTGAAGGAGCTAGAGCCCCAACTGAGAGGACTCTTCACCGCATGTCTAGAGCAGGGCCAATTCCCTAGTGAGTGGAAAAAGGGTCGTCTGGTCCTGCTCAGGAAGCCGGGGCGCCCAGCGGACTCGCCGTCTGCGTACCGGCCCTTAGTGCTGCTGGACGAGGTGGGTAAGCTTTTTGAGCGGATTATCGCTGCCCGCCTCGCCGGCCACTTGTACAGACAGGGGCCGGATCTGGACGACAGCCAGTTCGGCTTCCGGCATGGGCGCTCCACGGTGGACGCCATATTGCGGGTAAGAGTCCTGGCGGAGGAAGCGGTGTCCCGGGGCGGGGTGATGTTGGCGGTGTCCTTGGACATCTCCAACGCTTTCAACACCCTGCCCTGGAGCTGTATTCGGGAGGCGCTGTGTTACCACAGGGTGCCCCCGTACCTCCGCCGCATCGTTGGGGCTTATTTGGCGGAAAGGTGTGTCACCTACTCGGGACGCGACGGCGGAGGCCGGCGCGACATGTCGTGCGGTGTTCCACAGGGTTCGGTCGTTGGCCCACCCCTGTGGAACATCGGGTACGACTGGGTGCTGAGAGGCGAGCTCCAACCGGGAGTGGCCCTGGTGTGTTACGCAGACGACACGCTGGTCACGGCCCGGGGGAGCTCGTACAGGGAGGCAGCGTTGCTAGCGACCTGTGCGGTCTCACAGGTTGTGGGCCGCATACGGCGCCTGGGCCTGGAGGTGGCCCTCAACAAGTCGGAGGCTGTGGTCTTTCACGGCCCCCGGCGGGCGCCGCCGCCGGGATCACATATTGTGGTAGGGGGGACCCCGATCGCTGTCGAGTCCACCATGAAGTATCTGGGATTGGTGCTCGACAGCCATTGGAACTTCGGCCCCCACTTCCGGCGACTGGCGCCCAAGTTGATGGGCGCTGCGGGCGCGCTTGCAACGCTGCTTCCCAATCTAGGGGGGCCGAGCACCGCCTGTAGGAGACTGTACCTAGGGGTCTTGCGATCCATGGCCCTGTACGGGGCCCCGGTGTGGGCCTCTGACTTGACGGCCGGCAGCATCGCGATGCTGCGGAAACCGCAGAGGGCGATGGCCGTCAGGTCAATCAGGGGGTATCGCACAGTCTCCTACGAGGCGGCTTGTGCACTGGCCGGGTCGCCACCTTGGGACCTAGAGGCGAGAGTCCTCGCGTCGCTTTACCGGTGGCGCGAGGAGGTGCGGACGCGGGGCGATGGACCGATGCAGCGAGAGATCGATCTGCGTCGGTCTCAGCTCCGCGAGGTCCTGGTGGCGGAGTGGCGGGACAGGCTTCTACGCCCTACCGCCGGCCTCGCTACCATCGAGGCGATCCGACCGGTGCTCGAGGAATGGCTCGAGAGGAGGCACGGCTCCTTGTCGTTTCGGGCGACGCAGGTACTGTCGGGGCACGGCTGCTTCGGGAAGTACCTGTGTCGCATAAACAGGGAGCCGGACGCTCGGTGTCATCACTGCGTCCACTGTCTGGGGGACACGGCGCGGCATACGCTGGCAGAGTGTGCCGCATGGGAGGAGCCGCGCCGTGCCCTCGTGACAGAAGTGGGATCCGATCTGTCGTTGCCGGCCGTCGCTCGTGCGATGGTCGGGAGCGCAGAGTCGTGGGATGCGGTGATCTCCTTCTGTGAAACGGTCATCTCACAGAAGGAGGCTGCGGAGAGGTTGAGAGAGGTGGAGAGCACTCTCCCGACCCGCAGCAGACGAACCGGGCGTCGGCGGAGGGCGGACAACGCCCTCTTCCAGCCCCCCTGAACGGGTCCAGAGGGACGGTGGACTTGGGGAGGTCCGCCGCCCCGCCGAATAACTGGACCCGAGGCGGTGGCGCGTAGTGTTCCGCGCGCGCCCCTACATGACGTCGCGGGAGGAGTACACCTCACTCCCCCCGCAGACCTGAGGAGGCCCGCAGTGGCGGGCCGGCACTAGCCGGGGATCGTGGAAGGCGCACTAGTTCCCATGATCCCCGGTGCAAGTGTGGGAAGGGAACACCGGGGTGGTTTTTAGTCAGTACGAGTCTGACAGACCCCTCCGCTCTCCCCAGGGCGGAGGACATCCATCGAGGATTTTCCACCCCGGCAACAAAAAAAAAAAAAAAAAAAAAAAGGTTAGGTTGGGGTGCGGCAGAATTCCTCCACGTTTGTCTGGCGGCTGCTGGTCCCTCTCGATACGTCTGGAGGAAAGAGCAGCTGCTGGGCTGGTGCACCCTGGGCGCGACAGTATCCTTCCTCGAGGAATGAGAAGAAATTCTCATCCCTTGGGAAATGATACTGTCACGGCTAATATTCTGGGGAGGGGTCACATCGTTCGTCGTGCGATGACGTGCGGGTCTATCGTGCGGGGTTCGATGTGCATAGGGGAGGATTTCGTCATGTTCCGTGCGATGGCTTGTGGGCTTATCGCACGGTACGTGATTGATGATTCACTCCTCGAAGTTTTCGGGGAGTAAATCAGGGGGGGGGTTTTCATCGTGTACCGTGCGATGGCTCACAGAGTGGGCTTATCGGACGGTACGTGATTTGTGATTCACCCCTCGAAGTTTTCGGGGAGTGAATCAGGGTGGAGTTTTTCGTCGTGTACCGTGCGATGGCTCACAGAAAGGGCTCATCGGACGGCACGTGATAAGTGATTCACTCGTCGAAGTTTTGGGGAGTTAATCAGGGGTGGCGTCCCTCCTTCATCTTGGATCACGGCATTCGTCGCCCTCTGGTACGCGTCTGCACATCAGACGTGACTATGAGCGTGGCGAATCGTCGTGATAAATGATCAAGGGGGAGGGGAGAATTTATTATGTGTATGTATATATATTAATATGTTTATAAGTATATGTTTATGTATTTATTTAGACGAAGTAGGGAGTCAGGGACCGCACCCTTCAAAGGAACAAAAAAATGGACAAAAAAACGAGTTGCAAAGAATTACCCCAGGGCGGTACCAGCTGCTCAGCAGTTGGAGAATCCGCCACGGTCCACGGATCGTCAAGCCCCCCGTATTCTGGGGAGGGCACCAACCGTTTTCCACTTGCCAATGGCAACGAGAGCCGAGGAGGCTCAACAAGATCACGGTCATTCGAAGACCTGATCTCTTTTAAACCGCGACACGCGGCCGACGCAGTGTCGGAATCTGGCACTGCGTCACTAAGGCTGGGAGCAGAAGCTCCAGCACGAGGAGGGACCACAGAACCACGAGTGGTTCTCGAACGGGTGAGTGTGTTGTCGGAAGCTGATGACACACCGCAACCAGCTGCGGCAGCTCAGTCCAAGTTCTGGAGGAAGCGGCCGCGTGACGGTGGGTCGGATGCGGGCTCGGTGGGTTTGTCTTCTAGTGAGGAGAACCTGCCGGCCCCCAAAGTGTCGACACCAAGAAGGGGCAGAGGTCGCGGGATACCATCAGGAACGAGCTCTCCGGCAGCAGCACCACGCGATTCCCGGGGCCGCTTTCTAAAGCCCCCCGAAACGCCGGTTAGCGATTCCGACGGGGTTGGGATGCAGGTTGATCAAGGTGATCCCTCCATTACATTGGTGGCCACGAAGGCGGAGCTCAATGCTGCGAGGCGGGAGGGCCGGAAAGCAATCGCGACCGACGAGGTCGCTGAAATGGCTCGTCAGGCAAGGGAAAGGCGGTCGCAGACCGCAACTGCTCCCGCGGGCTTGACGGCAGAAGCTCTCAGCCGTCAGGTTCTGGACGGCGTGGACGTCGTCCTAAAGGTGGCCACAAAATCGGGCAACCTTAAGGGCACGTTCACGCGAGCCCTAAAAGAGGCGGCGACTGCAATCAAGGAGGCGATGGACGTCCTCCTTGAAAGAACGACCTCGGAGGAGACGGTGAAACTGCAAGAGGAGAATTACCGTCTCCATACGAGGATGGAGGAGCTCCAGCAGGAGGTCAGCGCCCTGAGGGCGGACTTCAGCCGCCAGCAGGGTGTGCCGACTACGGCCAGTCGTACCCTGCCACAGAACGGGTCTTTGGGGGAAGACCAGTTCAGCCGGCTGTTAAATATAATGACCGCCCGCTTCGACAGCCTAGAGCCCAGACTCAACCCCCCTGTCAGGCTTCGTCCGCCGCTGGCGGCCGATACACGGACGAACGAGGTGGAACCCGTACCTGCAGCGGCTGGGCCGACGTGGGCACAGGTGGCCAAAGCGCCACCTGCGCCAAAAAAGCCGTCACCCGTGCCCAACAAGGCCATGCAGAAGCCCAAAAAACCCACAGAGGGGGCAAAGGCAGGGTCGGGGGCCAGAAATCCCACTGAGGAGAGCGGCTCGTCCCCCAAAGACCGCGAAGAATGGAAGACGGCTGAAAGCCGTAAAAAGAAGCGAAAGAAGGGTAAGGCCAAGAAAGCGCAGGGCACCAAGGGGCAGGCCCCCAGGATCCGCATCCCTCGCTCCGAGGCTGTAGTTATTACGCTGCAGCCGGAAGCCAAGGAGAGGGGGATTACGTACCAGAAGGTACTGGCGGAGGCGAGGGGCAAGCTGGTGTTCGCCGATTTTGGCACTCCGGACGGCTTCCGTTTTAAAACGGCGGCAACGGGAGCCAAAATGTTTGAGTTGGCGGGGACCAGCTGTGCCGAGAGGGCGGATTCTCTAGCTGCAAAGCTGAGGGACGTCCTCAACCCTGAAGAGGCCCGGGTGTCCAGACCCATGAAGACGGCTGAGGTTCGCGTCGATGAGCTGGACGACACCTTGACCCCAGAGGACGTGGTGGCGGCCATAGCCCGGAGCGGCGGATGCCACCCGGAAAATGTGCGGGCGGGCGAGATCCGCGTAAACGCTGGCGGGTTTGGCACCATCTGGGTGCGGTGTCCGGTGGCTGCGGCCAAGCAGGTCGCCGACGCGGGCCGTCTACTGGTGGGCTGGGTGTCAGCGAGGGTAAAACTCCTGACACCCCGGGCCATGCAGTGTTACCGGTGCCTGGAGAAAGGGCACGTACGGGCACTCTGCACCTGCGACACCGACCGCAGCGATTTATGTTATCGCTGTGGTCGGCCTGGCCACAAGGCGGCCCAGTGCTCCGCGGAGCCAAACTGCAGTCTGTGTACAGCTGCAGGAAAGTCCGCGGGGCACAGAATAGGCGGCAACGCTTGCGGCGCGCCCAGAAAGCGCAACAAGCGTTGGACCAAGGCTGCGGGGGCCGCACCCCCTAGCACCTCTGAGGCCGACTCCCGGCCAGTTGTGGGACGAACCGAGGAAATGGAGTGTTAGTAATGGCACTTCATTTCCTTCAGGCGAATATCAACCACTGTACCAGAGCTCAGGATCTCTTGGTCCTGAGCATGGCGCAGTGGTCGATAAACGTGGCGGTGGTCGCTGAGCCGTATTTTGTCCCTCCCCGGGACAACTGGGCAGGGGATCTGGACGGCCTGGTGGCCATCATCGGTGCGACTCTTGTCGACGTATCCCGGGGTCACGGTTGGGTTGCCGCCCTTGTGAACGGGATCGTCACGGTCGGGGCATATTTTTCGCCCAACAGGAGTCTCGCCGATTTCGAGAGTTTCCTTGTCGAGTTGGGAGCCGTCGTCGGCCGGTCTCACCCTCGGCCCATACTGCTTCTCGGTGATCTGAACGCCAAATCTGCGGCGTGGGGATCCCCGGTCACAGACCCGAGAGGCGATGCGCTAGAGGAGTGGGCCATTACGACGGGCCTGGCCGTCTTAAATCGGGGTTCGGCCTACACGTGTGTGCGACAACGGGGCGGGTCTATAGTGGACGTCTCGTTCGCTAGCCCCGCTGTTGTGCACCGTGTTCGTGATTGGCACGTGGAAGCGGAGGTGGAGACGCTATCGGACCACCGATACATACGCTTCGACGTCTCCACCCAAACCGCTGGAGGTCGTAGCCAATCGGCCCCCCAGAGAGACGGCCCGCGTTGGGCTCTGAAACGCCTCGACAAGGAGGCTCTCGAGGAAGCCACCATCGTCCTGGCCTGGGTTCGGGAGTCGGCTACCGTCGGTCCCGTCGACGTCGAACAGGAGGCGCAGTGGTTTGGTGACGCGATGACGCAAATTTGCGACGCGTCCATGCCACGCGTCTCCCCTCTGTCCGCAAGGCGCCGCGTGTACTGGTGGTCCATCGAGGTCGAGCAGCTGCGCGTCGCATGCGCAGACGCCAGACGCCCGTACACGCGATGTCGGAGGAGACGTCGCCGGGATCCCGACGAAGAAGCCGCGCTGTATGAGGTGTACCGCGCGGCAAAGGAGGCTCTGTGGCTGGCCATCGGCGAGTCAAAGACGCGCTCCAGGGAGGAGCTGCTCGCGACCCTAGACGGGGATCCGTGGGGGCGCCCATACCGTACGGTCCGAGGGAAACTTCGGCCATGGGCCCCCCCGCTAACGGAAGGTCTCGAGCCGCAGTTCCTGGAGCAAGTGGTCTCGGCTCTCTTTCCTGAGAGAGCCGAGCATGAGCCACCGCAGATGGCTCAACTTACAGCTGCAGAGCCGGAAGAAGAGGAGAATGAAACCGTCCCAGAGGTGACACAGGCGGAGATGAGCGCGGCCGCGATGCGGCTCCGGGCAAAAAACACTGCTCCGGGGCCCGACGGAGTGCCTGGCCGCGCTCTAGTCCTCGCCCTGAAAGAGCTGGAGCCCCCACTGAGGGGACTCTTCTCGGCGTGCCTTGAGCAGGGCCATTTTCCTAACAGGTGGAAAGCTGGTCGACTGGTCCTGCTCAAGAAGGCGGGGCGCCCGGCGGATTCGTCGTCCGCTTATCGGCCCATAGTGCTGCTGGACGAGGCGGGCAAGTTGTTCGAGCGAGTAATCGCAGACCGCCTCGTCAGCCACTTGTGCACAGTGGGGCCGAACCTGGACGACAGTCAGTTTGGCTTCCGGTGTGGGCGCTCTACCATCGACGCCATCAGGAGAGTAAGAGTCCTGGCGGAGGAAGCGGTTTCCCAGGGTGGGGTGGTGCTGGCGGTGTCCCTGGACATCTCCAACGCGTTCAACACCCTGCCCTGGAGTTGCATTAGGGAGGCCCTGCGATACCATAGGGTGCCTTCCTACCTCCGCAACATCGTGGGGGCGTATCTTTCGGGGAGGTGTGTCACCTACATGGGACGCGACGGTATAGGCCGTCGCGAGATGTCGTGCGGTGTTCCACAGGGCTCGGTTCTGGGCCCACCCCTGTGGAACATCGGATACGACTGGGTTTTGCGGTGCGAGCTCCCGCCGGGAGTGAACCTGACGTGTTATGCGGACGACACGCTGGTCACGGCCCGGGGGAGCTCGTACAGGGAAGCAGCGTTGCTGGCTACGGCTGCGGTCTCACAGGTGGTGAGCCGCATACGGCGCCTGGGCCTGGAGGTGGCCCTCAACAAGTCGGAGGCCATCGCTTTTCATGGCCCCCGACGGGCACCGCCGTTGGGATCACACATTGTGGTCGGGGGGGTCCGGATCGCTGTCGAGTCAACCATGAAATATCTCGGATTGGTGCTCGACAGCCGTTGGGACTTCGGCCCCCACTTTCAGCGGCTGGTGCCCAAGTTGATGGGCGCGGCGGGCGCGCTATCAACGCTGCTTCCCAATCTGGGGGCCCGAGCTCCGCCTGCAGGCGGTTGTACGTGGGGATCGTGCGATCGATGGCCCTATATGGGGCCCCGATATGGGCGACCGACCTGACGGCCCGCACTATCGCAGTCCTGCGCAGACCGCAGAGAGCGATGGCCGTCAGGGTCGTACGGGGATATCGCACGATCTCCTACGAGGCGGCTTGCGTACTGGCCGGATCCCCGCCATGGGACCTGGAGGCGAAGACCCTCGCGACACTATACCAGTGGCGCGAGGAGGCCGAACATCGGGGCGAGAGGCTGGTGCAGCGACAGATTACGCTGTACCGGTCTCAGCTCCGACAGGTCATGGTGGCGGAATGGCGGGGGAGGCTAGACCTCCCCACCGCCGGCCTCAACACAATCGAGGCGATCCGGCCAGTACTCGACGACTGGCTCGGGAGGAAGCACGGCTCTCTGACGTTCCGGGCGACACAGGTACTCTCGGGGCACGGCTGCTTCGGGAAGTACCTGTCTCGCTTAAGCAGGGAGCCGGACGCCCGGTGCCATCACTGCGTCCATTGTTCGGAGGATACGGCGCGGCATACGCTGGCCGAGTGTGCCGCTTTCGATGAGCCGCGCCGTGCTCTCGTTGCAGAGGTAGGAGGAGACCTGTCGCTGCCGGCCGTCGTTCGCTCGATGGTCGGCAGCGCAGAGTCCTGGGACGCAGTGATGTCCTTCTGCGAGACCGTCATGTCGCAGAAGGAAGCTGCGGAAAGGGAAAGGGAGATGACCAGCTCCCGCCCATCCCGCAGCAGGCGCACCGGGCGTCGGCAGAGGGCTGACAACGCCCTCTTCCGGCCCCCCTAAATTGGTCCAGGGGCGGCGGATTCGGGGACATCCGTCGCCCCCCATCACACTGGACCCGAGACGGCGGCGCGTTGTGTTCCTCGCGCGCCTCTCATAGACGTAGCGGGGGGAGTTTTACACCTCACTCCCCCCCGGGACGAGGCCCGTAGGTCAAGCGGGCCAGCACTAGTCCGGGGCAGCGGAAGTCGCATCAGATCCCGTTGCCCCCCTGACGCAAGTGTGCGAGGGAACACCGGTGTGGTTTTAGTCAGTACGAGTCTGACAGACCCCTTCGCTCTCCCCAGGGCGGAGGACATCCATTGAGGATTTCCACATCGTAAAAAAAAAAAAAAAAAAAAAGAAAAGGTTAGGTTAGGTTAGGTTAGGTTAGGTTTTTTTTTTTTTTTTTTTTTTTTTTTTTTTTTTTTTTTTTTTAAAACAGCTTTTCCCCGTTCGTGTTGAAACAGGACCTTTCTATTCTAATTTTCGCATTCATACAAGTTCTCGCATTTTTTCCTCTCGCACTTTCAAGCTTCATACTTTATCTTTCTTTTATTCATCTCTTTCATTCTAAGCCGGGTGGGACTCCCGCTATTCTATCTATTCTATCTACTTTTATTTATTTATTTTCCTTTATTGAGGGTGTAGTTAAAGACAGATTTGTTTTATTTACAGTGTTTGCTTTTTGCATAGGTGATTGCATTTGTTAGATTTATGCCGATGTAATTAATACATAACAACATATTTCGTGTTGCAATATAAAGTAATAATTATTTTCTAATTAAATGCAGAGATAATATAACAAATAACATAATTTAACGGTGTATTTAAAGGTTGGATATCAAATAAGTATGAATCGTGTTTGCTTGTCATCGTTTATGGAAACATGAATCATACTTGTTTGTCGCCGCCTATAAAAAGCGAGTGTTCGGACTTTCTTGAGACACTTTGACTCTGAACGTTGACTAGTGCGGAGCTCCCGAAGAAAATAATAGATAAGTATAAATATGGTGGTAACTATGCCAGGCTATTTTTTTAAATTAATAAATGTGTTGTTATATGTTTTATAATATATACTTAGTTGTTATGAAATATTAAATTAAAATATTTGATTTCTGAACAAAGTACTTTCATTTCACTATTCTGTTTTAAAATAATAATATTCTTTAAGTATATAAGTATGTATATTTAATATAAAACTGATTAATGGCTTTTTAATGTTGCTTTTATTTCTCTATTCCAACATTATTCTTTAAGTATATAAGTATGTATATTTAATATAAAACTGATTAATTGCTTTTTAATGTTGCTTTTATTTCTTTATTCCAACATCAGAAGTGGGATTTCAGCCTTATTTTGCCCATAATAATATATCTATGTTTATGTACAGATCATGGAGCCGTCCCAACTATTGGAAGGTCTGGTGAGAGCCATTCAGGAAGCAATAACCTCAAATCGGCGCTCCGATGACATCGCTTTGCCTATCTTCGACCCAGAGAAAAACGATAATGGTGCTGAAGGTTGGTGTCGGAGTATAGAGAAACTTGCCGCTGAATTTAAGTGGACCAGCATCCAGCAAGCTGCCACAGCAGGTAAGGCCCTACGGGGTTCTGCATTACAATGGTTTGAAACATGGGAACCAGATACCGAACGGTCTTGGGAAGCTTTGCGTAAGGATATAATAGATTTATATCCAGCAAAGAAGAATTTAACCGAAAAGATGTCAAAGGCCATTTTATATACATCTGAACTTACCGACACATATTGTGAATATGCTAGGGAGAAAGTCAGGCTATTGCGAGGCACAAAAGTAGCTTTTACGGAATCACAGTTAATTGAACTTATTTGTGGTGGCATTAGCGAAGTTAACGTAAGAATGGCTAGTTTAAACAGTTCGATAGATTCCGTACCAAACTTAATAACGCTATTCTCTACCTATGAAAAGGCCCCCAAAAAGCGATCTTTGGAGACAGCTACAAACTCTGGACAAAGCGGTACTAAACGTTTTAAACCTAACATGGAGGTCGGGCCCAAAGAAGCAAAAACATGTTACTCGTGTGGAAATAGTGGTCATCTGATGGCTCGTTGTCCAAAGCTTGAAGCCCACTCCAGTAACAAAGAGTCAAATTCTTCAAAAAATCTGCGAACCATTAAAATTACTTGTTCGTTTTGTAAGAAAGAGGGTCATTCCTTTGAAAAATGCTTTCATCGAGTAGCTTGCACGGTTTGTAACAAGATGGGTCATTCACCCGAGAGGTGTTTTCATAAAGTTGAGCAAAATAAAAACATTAATACCGCAGAAACCAAATGACTATCTAGCAAATTTACTAAAATTCACATAAACGGTATCGAAATTAATTCTTTGTTAGACACTGGAGCTGACTGTAGTTTAATAAGAGAATGTGTAGCAAGGCGCCTACAATGTAATTTAGTACCATGCTCATTATATTTAGACGGCATAGGTCATGGTAAACTTCATGTTTTTGCAAAAATAAACGTTCCTGTTCAATGTCGAGATTTGTGTATTGATATAGAATTTTATGTAGCCGCAGATAAAGATTTCCATTACGATTGTATAATCGGCCGTAATGCTGTTAAACACCCCAATGTAGCAATTGTATTAGATTCCTTAAGTACAAAGTTAGTTAACATTAATACTTATACGCCTCAATTGGGAATTGGATCACTTCAGATAAATTCTAGTATGGATATGAACTCTCTCACGATTGCTCTTGCCCACCTAGACATATCCCTACAAAATAGTATAATTAATATCTTTCAAAAGTATCCACATATTTTACCAACAGACAACAATATAAGTACAGTAACAACAGGTCAGCTTAAAATTCGATTAAAGACTAATAAAATCATAAACTACCGCCCGTACCGTTTGGCCCCAATTGAGAGAGAGAAGGTTAAGCAAATAATTGACGATTTACTTGAAAAAAGAATCATCCAGGAAAGTGAATCTGAATATGCGAGCCCTATCCTGCTTGTAAAAAAGAAGGATGGAACTGATAGGCTTTGTATAGATTATAGAGCATTAAATCAAATTATTGAAAAAGAACGATATCCCCTCCCTCTCATCGAAGACCAAATAGATCGACTAGGGAAGGCTAAATATTACATTGCTATCGATATGAAAAATGGGTTTTATCAGATCGCCATTGAGCCACAGTCCACGAAATACACGGCTTTTGTTACACCTGATGGGCATTTTGAATTTTTAAAAATGCCGTTTGGTATATGTAATGGCCCCTCAGTTTTTCAAAAGGCTATTACCAAAGCAGTTAAGCACCTTAAGTTCATATTAGTTTATATTGATGATCTGCTAATCCCTTTTAGCACAATACCAGAAGGGCTCGATTATTTAGATCAAACCTTTAACGCTTTAACTAATGCCGGATTTACTATTAATCTTAGCAAATGTAACTTTTTCGAAACAAGCATTGAATACTTAGGCCGTATTATCTCGCAGGAAGGAGTAAAACCCAGTCATAGAAAAGTATCTGCTTTAGTAAACGCTCCAATCCCAACCAACGTAAGGCAGGTTAGGCAATTTATGGGGCTTGCTAGTTATTTTAGGCGGTTTATACCAGAATTTGCTTCCCGGACTGCTTCTATTACAAAACTTGTTAGAAATAACCAAAAATGGGAATGGGGACCAGAACAAGAAATGGCTCGTGATTATGTTTTGAATCATTTGACAAGGGAACCTTTATTATCAATCTTTAACCCAGACTTACAAACAGAATTACACACAGATGCTAGTGCTATAGGGTTTGGAGCTATACTATTACAAAAAAATGACTCATTAAATCGGGTAGTTGCATATTATAGTAAGAGAACCAGTCCCTGCGAATCCCGTTACCATTCCTATGAATTGGAGACGCTTGCTGTTTATAATGCATTAAAACATTTTCGTGTTTACTTATTGGGTATCAGCTTTAAGATAATTACTGATTGTAATGCTATAAAGTCCACAGTAACTAAAAAGGACATTTCATCTCGAGTAGCACGATGGTGGACCTACATGCAGGACTTTTCTTTTGAAATTATATATAGGAAAGGCCAATACGTTGGTCACGTAGATTACCTTAGTAGAAACCCAGAACCAAGCGTAAGTTCTTCCCAAGATGTAGCCGTTTTATCCAACCCTCCCCAAAATGTTTCAATTAACCCAATAGACTTGCCACGATCTTGGTTAGAGGTAGCTCAAGACAGAGATTCTGAAACTCAAATCCTTATAGAAAAGGTTCGGACGGGCGACTTGGATTGTAATCAATACATAGTTCAAAATAATTTATTATATTACAAAAGCGACTCAATGTCTGCGATTAAGTTGTTTGTACCAAAAGGGAGTAGGCTCGACATTCTTCGTTTATTCCATGATGAGAATTGCCATGTGGGTTTTGGGAAAACATACCATAAATTATCAGAGTACTTTTGGTTTCCTGGCATGTCAAAATTTATCAAAAAATACATAGCACATTGTCTAGTTTGTGTCGAAAAAAAAACTCATCATGGACCAAAACAAGGAATGCTGCATCCAATAGAAAAAATCCCAGTACCTTTTCATACAGTCCATTTGGACTGTACAGGCCCTTTTCCGCAGTCCAACAATGGTCATAAACATTTGCTCATCATAATTGACGGGTTTACAAAATTTTGTATATTAAAACCTTTGAAAACAATGGGTGCTGAGGAACTAGTCGAGATATTACGAAGTTCTCTTACGGACTACGGCACACCAACTTTAATAATAACCGATCGTGGAACAAATTTTTGTTCAAGACAGTTGCGACAATTATTTGATGAGTGGCAAAGTAGGCATCACATGATAGCAACCGGTACCCCGCGGGGAAACGGACAAGTCGAACGGTACGTATCCACAATAACAAACATGATAAGCACTTCTTGTACTGATGTGTCAGACTGGCCGAGCGTTTTGTGGAAAGTTCAATTGTCCCTAAACACTACTGTACAGCAATCTACTGGCTTTGCACCTATTAGGCTGCTTATTGGCAGAAACTCGAACATCCCGTGTATACAAGCTAGATTAGATGAGGTAATACAAGATGATAATATAATTATTGACGTAACGGCCGATCGTCAGTTGGCACACCAACGTCTTAAAATTGTTGCCGATAAATTCAAAGACCGCTTTGACCAAACGCGTAGAGATAACATAAGTTATAGCGTAGGTGACACTGTTTATGTAAACCAAGACCATAGGCGACATGACAAACTAACAGCAAAATTTAAGGGACCTTACGAAATTATGAACATATTAGAAAATGACAGATTCTCATTAAGGGGTATTGGAAATTTAAGGAATATAATAGTTGCAAAAGAAAAAATTCGCCTATGGCCTGGAGAGTGGACTGAGCAAAGCGCTGTAGTAGAAGGTTTATTATAATATTAATTTAAGACATGATTGTATTATTATGAATTGATTAAAACCTTAGCTGTGGTATGACATTCATGGCTGCGGGTGATTAAGCTTCACTGACTGCGGGTGTTTGGTCTGCCCAGTAAGGTCTGATTATTGATTATAGCATGATGATTATGAAACATTTACTGAAATATTATGTAAATAAAATGTACCTATATGTAATAAGAATATTGTGTTTGTACTTCGAGAGCGAAGTACTTGTCAGTATGGCCGTGTTAGATTTATGCCGATGTAATTAATACATAACAACATATTTCGTGTTGCAATATAAAGTAATAATTATTTTCTAATTAAATGCAGAGATAATATAACAAATAACATAATTTAACGGTGTATTTAAAGGTTGGATATCAAATAAGTATGAATCGTGTTTGCTTGTCATCGTTTATGGAAACATGAATCATACTTGTTTGTCGCCGCCTATAAAAAGCGAGTGTTCGGACTTTCTTGAGACACTTTGACTCTGAACGTTGACTAGTGCGGAGCTCCCGAAGAAAATAATAGATAAGTATAAATATGGTGGTAACTATGCCAGGCTATTTTTTTAAATTAATAAATGTGTTGTTATATGTTTTATAATATATACTTAGTTGTTATGAAATATTAAATTAAAATATTTGATTTCTGAACAAAGTACTTTCATTTCACTATTCTGTTTTAAAATAATAATATTCTTTAAGTATATAAGTATGTATATTTAATATAAAACTGATTAATGGCTTTTTAATGTTGCTTTTATTTCTCTATTCCAACATTATTCTTTAAGTATATAAGTATGTATATTTAATATAAAACTGATTAATTGCTTTTTAATGTTGCTTTTATTTCTTTATTCCAACACATTCTTGTTTTCTTCTTAGGTCTATTCTATTCTTAGGACTATATTTCTATTTACTACGTTTTCATTGTTATACACTTTCTTTTTTATATTAATTTAAAAACATTTATTTCGTTGACATTGTTTCTTATTTCTATCTTATATATATACATGTGCTTCTTATTCAGCTACGTATTTTATTTCCTAATTTATGCTTCTATCATACTATACTATATTTTGTTATATAACTAGTTTTACATATATTTTTCCTTATTCTATGTTTTACAATTCTAGGTTTCTTTAACTTAAGGTATAGAGCAACTGAGTATAATATAAAACACAAGATGGGTTTCCTAATTTTTGTTTGGTTTTTAGACTGTTCTTAGGGCTTTGTGAGTTTCTTTCGCATTTGCATATTTACTTATTTTTCTTAATGGGTTGTGGCAATAATATATATATATACTAAATTATATAATATTTATTGTCGTTTCTTGTTCTAATGTTTACTTTTCTTAGCGTTTTTTAGATGTTGTTTTGGGTGCGTGTTTAGTGTTGTGCATGACGTGTTCTGATATATTTGTATATATTTACTATATATTTTATATATCTGTGTTTGTATGTGTTCTCTGGTTTCCATGTATTCCACTTTTGTTGTGTACTCCCAGTTTGTGTTTCTGTGTTGGTGTGTTTCTGTGTGTGTTGTGTGTGTAACGTAGACCCTAGGGTGCTTTTCATGCGTATGCCGTCGTCGTCCGAGCCAGATAATCCCATTTCCTGCGGACCGGACACTCCGTGCTGAAGGCATTGTGCTCGGTCTTCTTGAGCTTTGAGTGCAGGCAGTTGCAGCACTGCGGTTCGTTCCCTGCAAGAAATTCCGAGCATTTCTCACGGAGATGCGGTCCTCCGCAGTGACTGCACCTGTCCACACTCTCGTTACAAAATTTCCGGCCATGTCCGAAGGCCAGGCACTTTGTGCATTGGATGAGCGGCGACTGGTCCTCCACCCTGACCCTTTGTAGGTCAAGATAAAGGGCACCAGCATCCGTCATCCTCTGCCAAACCCTGGGTCTGACCTGGACGACGACGTGTGCCGTTTTGGGGTTCCTTGTCCTCTTCTTGTATTTTATTGACATTTCCGTTTCATTTTCGTCCAAGTCCCTGAATATAAGTTCGTTCTGGGAGTAGAGCGCCTTTACCATCTCGTCGTCGTTACTGTCCAAAAAGACGTCTTTTAGGACGACGAGCGGGTTTTTGTTGGTCATGGGCGCTACTACTAGCCCTTTACCTCGGCTCTCGATCCTATCTTTTACTCTTTTGAGTTCCTCCTCTGTGTCACACCCCAGTATCACCGTCTGATTTTTTGCTTTGCGGACCCTGTTAATTTTCAGGCCAGTTCCCCTGGCGTCGACCGCCTCCTTCACCCTGGCGAGCACCTCGTCAGCAGTCTCCTGGCTGCCTTCAAAGGTGACCGCCATCGAGTGAAGTGCCGGTCGATGCCCGGGTCTGGCTGCCGTGACGCAGGCGTATGACGGCACCTCAATTTTTGTGTCAGTTTCCGCCATTTTTATGGCCTCCTTGACTTCCCTGGCGGCTTCATCTATTCTGAGCTCGAGGACTCCCTGCCCCACCTCAACCTTGACGCTGAGTTCCTCGAGCTGTTCGCCGATCTTGTCGTGGAGGTCAGCACCACTTTCGTTTATCTCCTCCTTTAGGTCTGAGGTGACTTTTGAGACCTTCTCCTCGAGGTTGTTGAGCCGCGTCTCCAGGTTCGATTCCACCCTATTAAGCCTTTCCAGGATATTATCCGACAGTTCGGGTGGGGTAGGCATGATGTTGGTTGTGGGTGGAACCGTTCCGGGCGCTGTCTCCAGGCTCTTAACTCGCTTGCTCAACTCGAACAAGGTCCGCAGGCACTTATCCGATTGGGTCTCCAGGAAGATCTTGATATCTTTTCGCATCTGAGGATACCCCTGGACTCTGGTCGGGATATCCTCAAACGTCTTCATGACCTCCTGGAGAAGTTTGTCCGTCGACGATGTGGCGTATATGTTCGTCTGATGTTTGTAAGCGTCCATGATGTCTATTGACCTCCTTTTTCGTTCTGGCCTCCGGATGAAAGTCTTAGCGGCATCCAGTGCCTGTGCCGGCTGTCCTACTCGACTGGGAGTGGTGGTGGGAGCGACGGTACCAGAGCTCCCTGCCGATGCCGACGGTGGCGTTTTGGCTGTCGACGTAGCCACCTGTGCTACGCCGTCGCCGGCCCCCGTCACTCTCCCTGTAACTGGGGTGCGGATTCCGGACATCATATTTGAAGCTATAAGTTCCGCCTGTTTGATGTTGCGTGGCTAGTGTGTAAAGGGCACTGCCAGGGAACGGGGAAAGTGTGGTGTCAGGTGGTCTGCACACAGTGTAAAGGGTGTGTGCAGCTCAAAATAAATAAATAAACAATAAAAACAGTCAAAAGAAAAGATACATGAAAATTTAGAAGAAGGTGGGTGTAAGTGTGCTTGGGATATCAATATCCACAAGGGTCCAGCCTTCGCTCAAAAGAGCGGGTTACAGAAGAAGTCTTAACTATACACGACAGAAAATGACAGTCTTATATACAATCTAAAATCTAAAATGTAAAAGTATAAAGCCAATTTTATCCCCCGTAAAATTAAATATAATAAAGTTTAAATTTTTTAAATAATCGAATTAGTCAATAAAATGCGGAGTTAACGTCGGACAGTACAAATCCGCGATCAAAATTTTTCTATCTTGTACAGATTCCGAGATAACGGTGTTTTAGTTTGGGAGGGGTGGGGGAAGGTCCAAACAGGGGGGGAGGGTACCTCTTGTGCGACTTTAGCCGTGGTGTCTATGACACCACAAAGGCTGATTTTGAGGTCAGAAAGGCTCTGGCTCCTCTTGTTCCTAAGATATGGCCCATAAAAGGTGAAAGGGAGGATTTAGGAAAAAAGGAAGAGGATTTAGGCAAAAATGGGGGGGGGGTGGATACCTCTGTAGTGGTTTTCACCTCGTGGTGTCTACGACACCACTAAGGCTGAATCCGTGGTCAAAAGATGCCTAACTATTCTGGTTTCAGAGATATCCGCTTTTTAGGGATTTCTGCCGTACCGTACCGCGCCGTATCGCAGGCCTAACGGGTAGATGTTCCAGTTGACCTAGCTGGGTCTACCCTTTTCTGATTTTGGCGTGAGTGGGCTCGTTTATTTGGTCTTTTTGAGCTCTTTTCGGTAGGTCAGGTTTCAGGGACAACTGGGGGGGGGGTGAAGGGGGGAAATGGTAGTTTCACAAAATGTGGTGCAGTAGGGGGGGCGTGCTTGGGTGCGGGAGATGGTGATGGAATGCGGTGCAGGGGTTGGGGGAGGGGGGGGGGGGGTGAAGGATGCGGGGGACAGGTGCGGGGAACGGTTCGTTGTGACTTTTATCAGTGAGAAAAAATATGTCCAGAGTCTTCAATCAATGTCCGATAAACTAATAATAATTTTTAAATTTTGAGGGTTAAATTTTAGAAAATATAAAATAGGGGTAGGTTTATAATAAGGGTGGCCTGGGAAACACTACACATATACTATACTTCGTATAGGATATGTAGATTTTGGTCAAAAATGGGCTAACTGGCTCCGTTTCGGAGTTATGGACGTTTTTTGAATTTTCGAGTCCTGAGTTCGATTCCCGCTTGGTGAGTTACAAATTGGTGTAAAAAATTTTGTCTATTTACAATGACTTTGAGCAGTAACAAATTGTCAACAAGATGCTTAGCTCCAGAAGTTTCCCAAAAAAAAACACAGAGGGGGGGGGGGGCGTGGCTTGGTGACCTAGTTAAATCTATCAACAAAGTTATACTTTCTGTTGTCGCCAGGCACTTCCTCCACCTCAGGAGTCAAAGCTTGCGTCCTATTTAAGACGCGTGGGTTTTTGGGATTTCGGCTGAAGAAGGGGGAGTTTCTCTTTACTCCGACCTGTGTTTTGGATTTTTCGGCTCAGGGGTTCGCGTGTGAGGTAGCCGCTAAAGGGGTTGTTTACAGTTTCACCACCGCAAAAGCTGTGGTTTTTTGACTTCCCATGCACCGAAAAATCCGAAATTTGGATGAAAAGTAGGTCTGCCTAGTTACTCCGACCTCTCGGAAGCTTGAGTGTACACTACCCCTTCTTCAACCCCCAGTGGTACAATATAAAAATTTGGCTCGAATATTCCCACTACAATTCAATTTTTACAGCTAATTAGTGGTGTATAAAATATAAAATTAAGCTATTCTCGTGGTAAAACTATTAAAAAACATGAATAATATTTTACAGAATTTCTTAGGGTTGAAATGACCAACCCCTAATTTTTTAAAACATTAGACATCTAATATCTTAAAAACTACTTGTACAATTATCACCTAAATTAAAACATACATAGAACTTACTTAGCTAAATTTTTAGAGTCCATAAAAATGACACGTTGTCGATCTGGATCTCCCGGAAAATTTTATTGAAAATGCAAAAAATTTGAATCCTGTTTATAACTGTCTTCCACGAGGAATTTCCCCGATGTCTTTAAGTCTCCCGGCTCCTCGTCCGTGTCGCCCTCGGAAAACGGTCCCGGATCCGGTTTGGACCCTCGGGAACTCCCACCACGTTACACGTGGTTTAATGTTTTTCTTCGTTATCTCCGGAACCCCAAGTCGGAAAATTCTAAGTGAGGTATCCAGAGATAGGTCTTTTTACTGCGCACCTGGCTGCAGTCCCAGAATTTGAAGAGCCCGCTCAAAATCGAGCAGCGTCACGCTCCGGAGCTTTTTCAATGGTGTTTTTCTTTGTTTTTTGCCACAATTTTTCACTTATCACCACAAAATTTTCACTGTCACATGCGCCTTTGCAGCCCGCTTAAAATGATATATCACAAGGGTGGTTTTTGGCGAAAAAACCTATTTTTACAATTTTTCGAGCGCGGAGCGACTTAAAAGTGATCTGATCGCGGCGGGGGGTGCCGTGAGACTGGTTAGGTTAGGTTAGGTTAGGTTAGGTTTTTTTTTTTTTTTTTTTATAGTTTTGGCAGGAGTGGAAAATCCCCACGGACACCTCGACTATCTCACAGGAATATCTCCTGTGAGGCAGTCGAGGTAGTGCCGGACTCGAACCGGCTAAAAACCACTCCTGCTCTGCACGTGTCCCCCTGACATAGTCAGAGACCTTGTTTATGCTTTCTTGCTTTTGACACTAGTTTACTATTTATTATTATTTAAGAGCCAATATCCTTGTTATCTAATTTTTAAAACACTAATCATCTAAGCTTTGGTCACATATCTTTTCGGTTTTGAAATGTCCATATATGGCAAAGCATTAGGGTTCAGGTGTCCTTATTTCGTTGTATTACGTTTGTTATAATTTTGATGCAGTAGTCCAAAAATATTCTACGAGATTTATTTGATTCCATTAAATTACTAATATTTTCCAAGGTCAATTCGGTCTCGAGCTTTGTTTCCGCTACGTTTCGCTCCGCACAATAAACTGGGCACTCTGTTAAAATGTGTGCGATCGACTCCACCTTTCCTGGTTCACAGATGCACCATGGGTTCTCCTTACACTTGAAGCGGTGCAAGTATTCGGAGAACCCACCGTGACCCGTCAATATCTGTGAAACGATGCCTGCAGGTTTGATTTTACGAACTATCTTGTGGGCGTCGATCGCATTCGGGAAAAAGCGTTTCGTGACGGAGGCTGTTTCACCGCTCTGGTACCTCCGGTTCCATTCGCCAAGCGACCCTAAGCGGATCTGCCGCTTGACGAATGAAACCGGGCAGCGGTCGTAGTCTGGCCTCTTCCTGGATCGGAGTGCAGCCTCCTTTGCGAGAACGTCTGCGCGCTCGTTGCCTTCTAGCCCTGCGTGTGCCTTTATCCAGAACAAAGAAATATCTTTGTTCTGGGACAAAGCCACGGCAACGTTCGCTCTCGCTTCCACGGCCAGGGCGTGGAGGGAACCTTGGTTTGTGACTGTCTGTAGTGCGGCCTTTGAGTCACTATAGATACCGAAAGTTCCCTCTTTGCGCTTGAGGATCTCGCGCGTGGCTACGCATATGGCCAGAAGTTCTGCCTGGTAGACCGTGCAGTACGGTGGCAAGCTCAGTTTTACTGATTTGGTCTCGGCGTCACCTTCCCAGAGTGAGAGTGCCGCTCCGACCTTACCCTCAATCTTGCTGCCATCCGTGAATACCCTCACTGCTTGATTATTGTGGTTTTCCACACGGGTCTGGTCTTCCAGGCATACGAACTCCATGGCCGTATGTTTCGCCGGGTGCGGAGTCTCCGCAAATGCCACCACACGCTCTACCTCCCTGCCCGCAAGTGCTGGCTGTGGCACCCCCCTCTTCGCCTCGTACAGAGCGGCTGCTTCCTGTATTCGGAGGTCGAGTGGGAGTATCCCAGCCAGCACCAGGGACGCGTTCAGCGATACGGTGCGGTAGGATTTGCAGAGCTTCTGCGCGAATCCTCGTTGGACCGTGTTGAGGCTTTTCTGCACTCCGATCTTTTTTGTTGCCGGCGCCCAGGCGCTCGCCGCGTACATGAGGTTAGGTTAGGTTAGGTTAGGTTAGGTTAGGTTTGGTTGGGGGGGGGGACCACCCCACAGTGCTTGCGTCCACGTCGCGTCCCCTGGAAACGGCCCAGTTCTGACCACCGTAACGGAGTGGCAGACTGGGTACGGCCAAAGTGCACTGTGCTCTCGTAGCTTCTTACTGCTTGCCTTGTGAACTGCGATTGTCGATATGTCAAAACTTACGCGTAGCGCCTCCGGGCGATTTTTAAAAACCAAAGGCCCTTCTCAGGGCCAACCCCAGGGTCCTTCTCAGGGCCCACCCAAAGGTCCTTCTCAGGGCCAACCCAAAGGCCCTTCTCAGGGCCACCCCGACGCCCCGGCGTCAGTAGCCAGCCGCGCGTCATCTGCGGCAGGCTTTTTAGCGGATGAGTCGTCCGATAACGACTCACTACTCGGAGTGTCGGACGCGAGTGGTTCTCGCTCGCGGAAGCGGGTCCATTTGAGCGGTGGGTCCGAGGGTTCCGTAGCCTCTGGGTCGAAGGCTAAAAAGCCGACGACTGTGGCCGCGGATACCCATAACGTTGGGCTGGCGGACGCCCAACGCCAGCTGGACCTCTCCCGGCGAGCGCAGCTCCAGCAAGAGCTAGAGGAGAAGGTTGCCGCCAAGGAAAAGCGGGCGCACGTCGCCCGGGCCAAGTCCGGGTACGGTGCATCCCGCGTCCTGTACGCGGACCACTCTCTCGCCGAGCTGGAGAGAATGGCGGAGGAGGACGAGGAGGAGATTGTGGAGGTCGCCTCTAAGTCCTCCAACCTAAAGGGGACCTTTCAAAAGGCCCTCAAGAGCCGGGCCGCGAGCTTGCGCGGTGTCGTCGCGGAGCTGGTCCTTCGCAAAACCACCGACGAGACGCGGCAACTGCAGGCGAAGGTGGATCGCCTGCAGTCGGAGGTCAGCCAGCTTCATCGAAAGCTGGCTGAAGCCACGGCCCAGCCGCAACAGGCCCAGACGAGCCCTGCGGCAGAAGGCCCATCCTCCAACCTTGAGGATATCATCCGCAAGGTTGTGATGGAGGAGAGGGCCTTCACAAGGGCCTGCCTGGCAGGCATCGAGGACCGGCTCTTGCCGGAGAAACGCCTCCGACCGCCGCTTGCGGCGGACAAGAGGCAGCCGAGTGAGCCGGGGCCGTCCTCCTCCCAGGTGGAAGACACCCAACTCCCTGCCACCACCCCGTCCAACGAGTGGACGCAAGTGGTCCGCAAGGGAAAGGGCAGGGGCAAGAAGTCGGCGAAGGCCGCACCTGCCGTCCCCGCCACCACCGCTCCCAGTCGGTCGCAGACGACCGGCAAGGGAAAGGCGAAAGGAAAGGGGAAGCTAGTCCCCCCGAAAACTGCTGCCGTCGTGGTGACGCTCACCGCGGAGGCGGCGGAGCGAGGGGAGACGTACGCGTCCGTTTTGGTGCGGGCGCGTGCGAATGCCGATCCCACCCAATTGGGTATCGGCAGCATCTCTTGCCGGCGGACACAAGCCGGGGCTCGAATTTTCGAGTTCCCGGGGGCCGAGGGGAGTGCCCATGCGGACCTCTTCGCAGCAAAGCTGCAGGAGGTCATCGCAGACTCGGCCAAGGTGGCCCGACCGGTCAAGACGGCGGCCTTCGAGGTGACGGAGCTCGACGACTCCGTCACTAAAGAGGAGGTAGTGGCGGCGGTCGCAGCGATAGGAGGCTGTGGCGCCGCGGCGGTACAAGGCCGGGACATAAGGCCCGGCCGTGGCGGCATGGGCACCATTCGCCTAGAGTGCCCAATCGCCGCTGCCAAAGCCGTCCTTGCCAAGGGACGGCTGTCGCTTGGGTTCAGCTCGGGTGCAGTCCGGGCCCTCGAGGACCAGCCTCTGCGGTGTTTCCGGTGCTTCGGCATCGGTCACACCCGGCCCATGTGTCCGTCCACGGTGGATAGGACGGACACATGCTACCGCTGCGGCAAGAACGGCCACAAAGCCGTCTCTTGCGAGGCCGCCACGCCGCACTGCGCGGTGTGTGCCGCCAGTGGCCGCCTGGCAGGCCACGTCATGAAGGGGAGGAAGTGCAATCCTCCCCCTAAGCGTGGCAAAGCGCTGGCACCGACCAGGCCTACTGCTGCTGCCGCTGACTCCGTCGTTCCTGCGACGGCTGCGGAGGGGGGTGCGATGTCCGATTGATGGATAGGGTCGAACATCGCATCCTCCAGGCGAACGCCAACCACTGCAGGGCAGCCCAGGATCTGCTGATGCAGACCATGGCTGAGTGGTTGGTGGACTTGGCGGTGGTCGCCGAACCTTACTCGGTCCCTGGCCGTTGGCTGGGCGACCGGGACGGCTTGGTGGCGTTGGTGGCGCGGTCTTCCACAGACTCCCCTCCCCTCTCGCTCTTAGAGAGGGGACCGGGATACGTGGCCGCCGCCTGGGGAGACATGGCCCTGGTTGGGGTCTATTTCTCCCCAAACCGCCCTCTCTCGGACTTTGAGGATTTCCTCGAGATCCTCACCGCAGTCAAAGGGAGGGCGGCGCCACGCCAAGTTCTGATGTTGGGCGACCTGAACGCCAAGTCGACGGCCTGGGGCAACCCGGCCGCAGGTTGCAACGTCCGGGGACGCGCCGTCGAGTTTTGGGCGGCCTCAAGCGGTGTGTCCCTCCTCAACAGGGGGGCGGTCCACACGTGTGTGCGGCAACAGGGTGGGTCGGTGGTGGACGTGTCGTTTGCCACCCCCGCGCTGGCCGCCCGCGTCGTCAACTGGCGGGTAGAGATGGTGGAGACGTTGTCGGACCACCGATATGTGCGGTTCGACATCTCCACCCAGCAGGGCGGGAGGGGGATGGCCCGCGCTGGGCAATCTCCCTTCCCGCGATGGGCACTCACCCGCCTGGACCGGGAGGCAGCCAAGGAGGCGGCCTTCCTCCAGGACTGGCTGTCGCCCCCTGTCGAGGTCCTGGACGTAGACGCCGCTGCGGTCCAGCTCAGAGGGTCCCTGACCGAGGTGTGCAACTCCAGCATGCCCCGGTCTCGCCGTCCGCCTCCCCGTCGTGCCGTCTATTGGTGGACGGAGGAGCTGGAGGGACTCCGGGCCACCTGCGTGGCGGCCAGAAGGGCCTACACGCGGAGCCGACGTCGCAGCGCCCAAAACCGAGACCGGGCAGAAGAGGACCGCCTATACGCCTCTTACCGAGAGGCGACGACGGTCCTCAAGTCTGCAATGGGTGCTGCACAGGACTCGGCGAGAGCCGAGATGCTGGAGGGTCTCGACAGGGACCCCTATGGGAGACCATATAAGGCGGCGCGGAACCAGCTCCGCCCCTATGGTCCCCCACTGTCGGAGACCCTCGATCCAGCGTTGCTGGATGGGGTGGTCCGGTCCCTGTTTCCGCGCAGGACCGACTTCACCCCACCAACGATGGATCCCCCGCAGGGGGCGGCTTCGCCGGAGGAGGAGGATGTCCCCGCGGTGACAGTGGCAGAGTTATACGCGGGGGTCCTCAGCCTCCGCGCAAAAAAGACGGCGCCCGGACCAGACGGCGTCCCCGCAAGGGTGCTGGCGATCGCCGCCTCCGGCATGGAGGACAGGTTTCGGGACCTCTTCAGCGCGTGCTTTACGGCTGGGAGGTTCCCGAAACTGTGGAAGGAGGGGCAGCTTTGCCTCCTCCGAAAAGCGGGACGCCCGGTGGACTCCCCCTCGGCATACCGGCCCGTCGTCCTGCTCGATGAGGTCGGTAAGTTGTTCGAGGGGATTGTCGCCTCCCGGCTTGACAGCCATTTGCGGGGGGTAGGGCCGGATCTGTCGGACGCCCAATTCGGCTTTCGTCGAGGGCGTTCGACGATCGATGCACTGGCCCTACTCAAGGGCCAGGTGAAGGAAGCGGTGGAGGCGGGGGACGGAGTGCTGGCGGTGTCATTCGACATTGCCAACGCCTTCAACTCCGTCCCCCACTCGACGATATTGGAGGCGCTCCGATATCACGGAGTGCCCCAATACCTGCGGGACCTCCTGGCCAGCTACTTGGAGGACCGAGAGGTCCTCCTCGTGGACAAGACTGCCACCGTGAGGCGATACGGCGCAGAGTCCGGTGTTCCGCAGGGGTCGGTGCTTGGCCCTCCCTTGTGGAACATCGGGTTCAACTGGCTCCTGCGCGGAGCCCTCCTCCAGGGCACGAGTGTCATCTGCTACGCGGATGACACTCTCCTCACTGCCCGGGGGAGGAACTTTGCGGACGCGGCCTGTCTGGCCTCGGCTGGCGGATCCTTGGTTGCAGAGAGGATCCGCCGCCTGGGATTGAAGGTGGCGCTGCACAAGACCGAGGCCGTGTTCTTTCGCGGGCCTCGGCAGCGCTGCCCTCCCGACGCCCACATAATTGTGGAGGGCGTCAGGATAGGGGTCCAGCCCCAGATGAAGTATCTGGGGCTGGTACTAGACGACAGGTGGCGCTTCGGCCCGCATTTCAGCGGGCTATCGACGCGCCTGCTGAAGGCCGCTGACGCCCTCTCGTGGCTCCTGCCGAACCTGGGGGGGCCCAAGGCGAAATGCCGGCGCCTCTATGCCGGCATCTTGCGGAGTATGGCCCTTTACGGGGCCCCCATCTGGGCGGACTCCCTCCACAGGAGGGAGAATGCGACGGCCATCCGCAGGCCCCAAAGGGCCATTGCACAGCGGGTGGCGAGGGCCTACCGCTCGGTGGGCTTTTCGGCGGCATGCGCTCTGGCTGGCACCCCTCCTTGGGAGTTGGAGGCTTGGGTGCTCGCCAGAGTGTACGAGTGGACGGCGCGCCGGAAGGCTCTCGGGGAGCGCCCCGTCGCCGAAGAGCGGGAGGCCGTGCGGCGGGAGGCGAGGGACGCTATCGTCCTTCACTGGACAGAGGACCTCGCCTCTGCCACCTTTGGCCGCCGGACGTTGGACGCGCTCGGTCCGGTTCTGCGGAGCTGGCTCGAGCGGTCCCACGGTTTCCTCTCGTTCCGTCTGGTGCAGGTGTTATCCGGCCATGGTTGTTTCGGATCGCACCTGCACCGGATCGGGAGGGAGGAGACCCCGGCGTGCCACGACTGTGGCGCGCCGAAAGACACGGCGCAGCACACCCTAGAGGTGTGCCCGGCTTGGTCCGAGCTGCGCCGCGGTCTGACCGCGGTGGTTGGACAGGACCTCTCGCTTCCCGGCGTCGTAAACGCCATGCTGGGGAGCGAGGAGGCCTGGGCAGCGGTCGCCTCCTTTTGCGAGGACGTAATCTCGCAAAAGGAGGAGGCGGAGCGCGTGCGGGAGGACGACCCTCTCGCTGCGCCGCTCCGCAGACGAAGAAGGGGTCGGAGACGGCAACGCCCTCTCCCTCCTCATGGTGGCGACGGGCGGGCGACAGGCACGGGGGTGCCTTCGCCCGCATTGCACCCGTCACCACCTCCGTCAGTCATTCCCGGGTCCCTGTGAGGGGCCCGCCATGAAGGGCGATCGTCGGCGGAGGACTGGACGTAAAGGCTATGCCGGTTTCCCAGTCCCCCGCCACTTTGGACGAAGCGGGAATGTCGCTGGGTCGTTTTAGTGGGTATACCGGGTCAGACCGGGGAGTCCCACATACCCCTCTCATCCCCCGATGGGAGGGTATGCGTAATGCATTTTTTCCCAGCGTCAAAAAAAAAAAAAAAAAAAAAAAAAAAAAAAAAGGTTTGGTTGGGGGACCACCCCACAGTGCTTGCGTCCACGTCGCGTCCCCTGGAAACGGCCCAGTTCTGACCACCGTAACGGAGTGGCAGACTGGGTACGGCCAAAGTGCACTGTGCTCTCGTTGCTATTTTATCTTGCCTTGTGAAGTACGAACTGTCTGAGACTATGTCTAAACTAACGCGTAGCGCCTCCGGGCGAATTTTAAAGACCAAAGGCCCTTCTCAGGGCCAACCAAAAGGCCCTTCTCAGGGCCAACCCAAAGCCAAAGGCCCTTCTCAGGGCCAACCAAAAGGCCCTTCTCAGGGCCACTCCGACGCCCCGGCGTCTGAAACTAGCCGCGCGCCTTCTGCGGCAGGTTTTCTGGCGGACGAGTCGTCCGATAACGACTCGCTACTTGGTGTATCGGACGCGAGCGGCTCTCGGTCGCGGAAGCGGGTCCATTTGAGCGGTGGGTCCGAGGGTTCCGTAGCCTCTGGGTCGAAGGCTAAAAAGCCGACGACTGTGGCCGCGGATACCCATAACGTTGGGCTGGCGGACGCCCAACGCCAGCTGGACCTCTCCCGGCGAGCGCAGCTCCAGCAAGAGCTAGAGGAGAAGGTTGCCGCCAAGGAAAAGCGGGCGCACGTCGCCCGGGCCAAGTCCGGGTACGGTGCGTCTCGCGTCCTGTACGCGGACCACTCTCTCGCCGAGCTGGAGAGAATGGCGGAGGAGGACGAGGAGGAGATTGTGGAGGTCGCCTCTAAGTCCTCCAACCTAAAGGGGACCTTTCAAAAGGCCCTCAAGAGCCGGGCCGCGAGCTTGCGCGGTGTCGTCGCGGAGTTGGTCCGTCGCAAGACCACCGACGAGACGCGGCAACTGCAGGCGAAGGTGGATCGCCTGCAGTTGGAGGTTAGCCAGCTTCACCAGAAGCTGGCTGAAGCCACGGCCCAGCCGCATCAGGCCCGGACGAGCCCTTCGGCAGAAGGCCCATCCTCCAACCTTGAGGATATCATCCGCAAGGTTGTGATGGAGGAGAGGGCCTTCACAAGGGCCTGCTTGGCAGGCATCGAGGACCGGCTCTTGCCGGAGAAACGCCTCCGACCGCCGCTTGCGGCGGACATGAGGCAGCCGAGCGAGCCGGGGCCGTCCACCTCCCAGGTGGAAGACACTCAACTCCCTGCCACCACTCCGTCCAACGAGTGGACGCAAGTGGTCCGCAAGGGAAAGGGCAGGGGCAAGACGTCGGCGAAGGCCGCACCTGCCGTCCCCGCCACCACCGCTCCCAGTCGGTCGCAGACGACCGGCAAGGGAAAGGGTAACGGGAAGGGGAGAGGGAGGGGAAAGCTGGTGCCCCCAAAAACCGCGGCCGTCGTGGTGACACTCACCGCGGAGGCTGCGGAGCGAGGGGAGACATACGCGTCCGTATTAGTACGGGCGCGTGCCAATGCCGATCCCACCCAGCTGGGGATCGGCAGCGTGTCTTGCCGGCGGA
Organism: Xestia c-nigrum; assembly: GCA_916618015.1. NCBI lineage: Eukaryota > Metazoa > Arthropoda > Insecta > Lepidoptera > Noctuidae > Xestia > Xestia c-nigrum. Next base: position 30,743 of record OU745245.1, on the reverse strand, counting down.
CACAAGCCGGGGCTCGAATTTTTGAGTTCCCGGGGGCCGAGGGGAGTGCCCACGCGGACCTCTTCGCAGCAAAGCTGCAGGAGGTCATCGCGGACTCCGCGAAGGTGGCCCGACCGGTCAAGTCGGCGGCCATTGAGGTGACGGAGCTCGACGACACCGTCACCAAGGAGGAGGTGGTGGCGGCGGTCGCAGCGATAGGGGGCTGTGGCGCCGCAGCAGTGCAAGGTCGGGACATAAGGCCCGGCCGCTTCGGCATGGGCACCATACGCCTCGAGTGCCCAATCGCCGCTGCAAAAGCCGTCCTTGCCAAGGGACGGCTGACGGTTGGGTTCAGCTCGGGTGCAGTCCGGGCCCTCGAGGACCAGCCTCTGCGGTGTTTCCGGTGCTTCGGCATCGGTCACACCCGGCCCATGTGTCCGTCCAAGGTGGATAGGACGGACACATGCTACCGCTGCGGCAAGAACGGCCATAAAGCCGTCTCTTGCGAGGCCGCCACGCCGCACTGCGCGGTGTGTGCCGCCAGTGGCCGCCTGGCAGGCCACGTCATGAAGGGGAGGAACTGCAATCCTCCCCCTAAGCGTGGCAAAGCGCTGGCGCCGACCAGGCCTGCTGCTGCTGCCGCTGACTCCGTCGTTCCTGCGACGGCTGCGGAGGGGGGTGCGATGTCCGACTGATGGATAGGGTCGAACATCGCATCCTCCAGGCGAACGCCAACCACTGCAGGGCAGCCCAGGATCTGCTAATGCAGACCATGGCTGAGTGGTTGGTGGACTTGGCGGTGGTCGCCGAACCTTACTCGGTCCCTGGCCGTTGGCTGGGCGACCGGGACGGCTTGGTGGCGTTGGTGGCGCGGTCTTCCACAGACTCCCCTCCCCTCTCGCTCTTAGAGAGGGGACCGGGATACGTGGCCGCCGCCTGGGGAGACATGGCCCTGGTAGGGGTCTATTTCTCCCCAAACCGCCCTCTCTCGGACTTTGAGGATTTCCTCGAGATCCTCACCGCAGTCAGTCCCTCCTCAACAGGGGGGCGGTCCACACGTGTGTGCGGCAACAGGGTGGGTCGGTGGTGGACGTGTCGTTTGCCACCCCCGCGCTGGCCGCCCGCGTCGTCAACTGGCGGGTAGAGATGGTGGAGACGTTGTCGGACCACCGATATGTGCGGTTCGACATCTCCACCCAGCAGGGCGGGAGGGGGATGGCCCGCGCTGGGCAATCACCCTTCCCGCGGTGGGCACTTACCCGCCTGGACCGGGAGGCAGCCAAGGAGGCGGCCTTCCTCCAGGACTGGCTGTCGCCCCCTGTCGAGGTGCTGGACGTAGACGCCGCTGCGGTCCAGCTCAGAGGGTCCCTGACCGAGGTGTGCAACTCCAGCATGCCTCGGTCTCGCCGCCCGCCTCCCCGTCGTGCCGTCTATTGGTGGACGGAGGAGCTGGAGGGACTCCGGGCCACCTGCGTGGCGGCCAGAAGGGCCTACACGCGGAGCCGACGGCGCAGCGCCCGAAACCGGGACCGGGCAGAAGAGGACCGCCTATACGCCTCTTACCGAGAGGCGACGGTGGTCCTTAAGTCTGCAATGGGGGCTGCTCAAGACTCGGCGAGGGCCGAGATGCTGGAGGGTCTCGACAGGGATCCCTATGGGAGACCATATAAGGCGGCGCGGAACCAGCTACGCCCTTATGGTCCCCCACTGTCGGAGACCCTCGATCCAGCGTTGCTGGATGGGGTGGTCCGGTCCCTGTTTCCGCGCAGGACCGACTTCACCCCACCAACGATGGATCCCCCGCAGAGTGCGGCTTTGCCGGAGGAGGAGGACATCCCCCCGGTGACGGTGGCGGAGTTATACGGGGGGGTTCTCAGCCTCCGCGCAAAAAAGACGGCCCCCGGACCAGACGGCGTGCCCGCACGGTTGCTGGCGATCGCCGCCTCCGGCATGGAGGACAGGTTTCGGGACCTCTTCAGCGCGTGCTTTACGGCTGGGAGGTTCCCGAAACTGTGGAAGGAGGGGCAGTTATGCCTCCTCCGAAAGGAGGGCCGCCCGGTGGACTCCCCCTCGGCATACCGGCCCATCGTCCTGCTCGATGAGGTCGGTAAATTGTTCGAGGGGATTGTCGCCTCCCGGCTTGATAGCCATTTGCGGGGGGTAGGGCCGGATCTGTCGGACGCCCAATTCGGCTTCCGTCGAGGGCGTTCGACGATCGACGCGCTGGCCCTGCTCAAGGGCCAGGTGAAGCAGGCGGTGGAGGCGGGGGACGGAGTGCTGGCGGTGTCATTCGACATTGCCAACGCCTTCAACTCCGTCCCCCACTCGACGATATTGGAAGCGCTCCGATATCACGGAGTGCCCCAATACCTGCGGGACCTCCTGGCCAGCTACTTGGAGGACAGAGAGGTCCTCCTAGTTGACAAGACGGCCACCATTAGGCGGTACGGCGCAGAGTCCGGTGTTCCGCAGGGGTCGGTGCTTGGCCCCCCCTTGTGGAACATCGGGTTCAACTGGCTCCTGCGCGGAGCCCTCCTCCAGGGCACGAGTGTCATCTGCTATGCGGATGACACTCTCCTCACTGCCCGGGGGAGGAATTTCGCGGACGCGGCCTGTCTGGCCTCGGCTGGCGGATCCTTGGTTGCAGAGAGGATCCGCCGCCTGGGATTGAAGGTGGCGCTGCACAAGACCGAGGCCGTGTTCTTTCGCGGGCCTCGGCAGCGCTGCCCTCCCGACGCCCACATAATTGTGGAGGGCGTCAGGATAGGGGTCCAGCCCCAGATGAAGTATCTGGGGCTGGTGCTAGACGACAGGTGGCGCTTCGGCCCGCATTTCAGCGGGCTGTCGACGCGCCTGCTCAAGGCCGCTGACGCCCTCTCGTGGCTCCTGCCGAACCTGGGGGGGCCCAAGGCGAAATGCCGGCGCCTGTATGCCGGCATCTTGCGGAGCATGGCCCTATATGGGGCCCCAATCTGGGCGGACTCCCTCCACAGGAGGGAGAATGCGACGGCCATCCGCAGGCCCCAAAGGGCCATTGCACAGCGGGTGGCGAGGGCCTACCGCTCGGTGGGCTTTTCGGCGGCATGCGCCCTGGCTGGCACCCCGCCTTGGGAGTTGGAGGCATGGGTGCTGGCCAGAGTGTACGAGTGGACGGCGCGCCGGAAGGCTCTCGGGGAGCGCCCCGTCGCCGAAGAGCGAGAGGCCGTGCGGCGGGAGGCGAGGGACGCTATCGTCCTTCACTGGTCAGAGGACCTCGCCACCGCCACCTTTGGCCGCCGGACGTTGGACGCGCTCGGTCCGGTTCTGCGGAGCTGGCTCGAGCGGTCCCACGGTTTCCTCTCGTTCCGTCTGGTGCAGGTGTTGTCCGGCCATGGTTGTTTCGGATCGCACCTGCACCGGATCGGGAGGGAGGAGACCCCGGCGTGCCACGACTGCGGCGCGCCGGAGGACACGGCGCAGCACACCCTAGAGGTGTGCCCAGCTTGGTCCGAGTTGCGCCGCGGTCTGACCGCGGTAATCGGACCGGACCTCTCGCTTCCCGGCGTCGTCAACGCCATGCTGGGGAGCGAGGAGGCCTGGGCAGCGGTCGCCTCCTTTTGCGAGGACGTAATCTCGCAAAAGGAGGAGGCGGAGCGCGTGCGGGAGGACGACCCTCTCGCTGCGCCGCTCCGCAGACGAAGAAGGGGTCGGAGACGGCAACGCCATCTCCCTCCTCATGGTGGCGACGGGCGGGCGACAGGCACGGGGGTGCCTTCGCCCGCATTGCACCCGTCACCACCTCCGTCAGTCATTCCCGGGTCCCTGTGAGGGGCCCGCCATGAAGGGCGATCGTCGGCGGAGGACTGGACGTAAAGGCTATGCCGGTTTCCCAGTCCCCCGCCACTTGGACGAAGCGGGAATGTCGCTGGGTCGTTTTAGTGGGTATACCGGGTCAGACCGGGGAGTCCCACATACCCCTCTCATCCCCCGATGGGAGGGTATGCGTAATGCATTTTTTCCCAGCGTCAAAAAAAAAAAAAAAAAAAGGTTAGGTTAGGTTAGGTTCCGAGACCGGGCAGAAGAGGACCGCCTATACGCCTCTTACCGAGAGGCGACGACGGTCCTCAAGTCTGCAATGGGTGCTGCACAGGACTCGGCGAGAGCCGAGATGCTGGAGGGTCTCGACAGGGACCCCTATGGGAGACCATATAAGGCGGCGCGGAACCAGCTCCGCCCCTATGGTCCCCCACTGTCGGAGACCCTCGATCCAGCGTTGCTGGATGGGGTGGTCCGGTCCCTGTTTCCGCGCAGGACCGACTTCACCCCACCAACGATGGATCCCCCGCAGGGGGCGGCTTCGCCGGAGGAGGAGGATGTCCCCGCGGTGACAGTGGCAGAGTTATACGCGGGGGTCCTCAGCCTCCGCGCAAAAAAGACGGCGCCCGGACCAGACGGCGTCCCCGCAAGGGTGCTGGCGATCGCCGCCTCCGGCATGGAGGACAGGTTTCGGGACCTCTTCAGCGCGTGCTTTACGGCTGGGAGGTTCCCGAAACTGTGGAAGGAGGGGCAGCTTTGCCTCCTCCGAAAAGCGGGACGCCCGGTGGACTCCCCCTCGGCGTACCGGCCCGTCGTCCTGCTCGATGAGGTCGGTAAGTTGTTCGAGGGGATTGTCGCCTCCCGGCTTGACAGCCATTTGCGGGGGGTAGGGCCGGATCTGTCGGACGCCCAATTCGGCTTTCGTCGAGGGCGTTCGACGATCGATGCACTGGCCCTACTCAAGGGCCAGGTGAAGGAAGCGGTGGAGGCGGGGGACGGAGTGCTGGCGGTGTCATTCGACATTGCCAACGCCTTCAACTCCGTCCCCCACTCGACGATATTGGAGGCGCTCCGATATCACGGAGTGCCCCAATACCTGCGGGACCTCCTGGCCAGCTACTTGGAGGACCGAGAGGTCCTCCTCGTGGACAAGACTGCCACCGTGAGGCGATACGGCGCAGAGTCCGGTGTTCCGCAGGGGTCGGTGCTTGGCCCTCCCTTGTGGAACATCGGGTTCAACTGGCTCCTGCGCGGAGCCCTCCTCCAGGGCACGAGTGTCATCTGCTACGCGGATGACACTCTCCTCACTGCCCGGGGGAGGAACTTTGCGGACGCGGCCTGTCTGGCCTCGGCTGGCGGATCCTTGGTTGCAGAGAGGATCCGCCGCCTGGGATTGAAGGTGGCGCTGCACAAGACCGAGGCCGTGTTCTTTCGCGGGCCTCGGCAGCGCTGCCCTCCCGACGCCCACATAATTGTGGAGGGCGTCAGGATAGGGGTCCAGCCCCAGATGAAGTATCTGGGGCTGGTACTAGACGACAGGTGGCGCTTCGGCCCGCATTTCAGCGAGCTATCGACGCGCCTGCTGAAGGCCGCTGACGCCCTCTCGTGGCTCCTGCCGAACCTGGGGGGGCCCAAGGCGAAATGCCGGCGCCTCTATGCCGGCATCTTGCGGAGCATGGCCCTATACGGGGCCCCCATCTGGGCGGACTCCCTCCACAGGAGGGAGAATGCGACGGCCATCCGCAGGCCCCAAAGGGCCATTGCACAGCGGGTGGCGAGGGCCTACCGCTCGGTGGGCTTTTCGGCGGCATGCGCTCTGGCTGGCACCCCTCCTTGGGAGTTGGAGGCTTGGGTGCTCGCCAGAGTGTACGAGTGGACGGCGCGCCGGAAGGCTCTCGGGGAGCGCCCCGTCGCCGAAGAGCGGGAGGCCGTGCGGCGGGAGGCGAGGGACGCTATCGTCCTTCACTGGACAGAGGACCTCGCCACCGCCACCTTTGGCCGCCGGACGTTGGACGCGCTCGGTCCGGTTCTGCGGAGCTGGCTCGAGCGGTCCCACGGTTTCCTCTCGTTCCGTCTGGTGCAGGTGTTGTCCGGCCATGGTTGTTTCGGATCGCACCTGCACCGGATCGGGAGGGAGGAGACCCCGGCGTGCCACGACTGCGGCGCGCCGGAGGACACGGCGCAGCACACCCTAGAGGTGTGCCCAGCTTGGTCCGAGTTGCGCCGCGGTCTGACCGCGGTAATCGGACCGGACCTCTCGCTTCCCGGCGTCGTCAACGCCATGCTGGGGAGCGAGGAGGCCTGGGCAGCGGTCGCCTCCTTTTGCGAGGACGTAATCTCGCAAAAGGAGGAGGCGGAGCGCGTGCGGGAGGACGACCCTCTCGCTGCGCCGCTCCGCAGACGAAGAAGGGGTCGGAGACGGCAACGCCCTCTCCCTCCTCATGGTGGCGACGGGCGGGCGACAGGCACGGGGGTGCCTTCGCCCGCATTGCACCCGTCACCACCTCCGTCAGTCATTCCCGGGTCCCTGTGAGGGGCCCGCCATGAAGGGCGATCGTCGGCGGAGGACTGGACGTAAAGGCTATGCCGGTTTCCCAGTCCCCCGCCACTTTGGACGAAGCGGGAATGTCGCTGGGTCGTTTTAGTGGGTATACCGGGTCAGACCGGGGAGTCCCACATACCCCTCTCATCCCCCGATGGGAGGGTATGCGTAATGCATTTTTTCCCAGCGTCAAAAAAAAAAAAAAAAAAAAAAAAAAAAAAAAAAAAAAAAAAAAAAAAAAAAGGTTAGGTTAGGTTAGGTTAGGTTAGGTTAGGTTAGGTTAGGTTAGCTCGCGCGATGGTCGGGAGCGCAGAGTCGTGGGATGCGGTGATCTCCTTCTGTGAAACGGTCATCTCACAGAAGGAGGCTGCGGAGAGGTTGAGAGAGGTGGAGAGCACTCTCCCGACCCGCAGCAGACGAACCGGGCGTCGGCGGAGGGCGGACAACGCCCTCTTCCAGCGCCCCTGAACGGGTCCAGAGGGACGGCGGACTTGGGGAGGTCCGCCGCCCCGCCGAATAACTGGACCCGAGGCGGTGGCGCGTAGTGTTCCGCGCGCGCCCCTACATGACGTCGCGGGAGGAGTACACCTCACTCCCCCCGCAGACCTGAGGAGGCCCGCAGTGGCGGGCCGTCACTAGCCGGGGATCGTGGAAGGCGCACTAGTTCCCATGATCCCCGGTGCAAGTGAGGGAAGGGAACACCGGGGTGGTTTTTAGTCAGTATGAGTCTGACAGACCCCTCCGCTCTCCCCAGGGCGGAGGACATCCATCGAGGATTTTCCACCCCGGCAACAAAAAAAAAAAAAAAAAAAGGTTAGGTTAGGTTAGGTTAGGTTAGGTTAGGTTTTTTTTTTTTTTCATTCATCTCTTTCATTCTAAGCCGGGTGGGACTCCCGCTATTGTATCTATTCTATTTACTTCTATTTATTTAGTTTCCTTTATTTAGGGGGTATTTAAAGACTGATTTATTACAGATACAGTACAAATAATTGTTTTCTTAGGTCTATTTCTTACTGACTATGTTTCTATTTTCTACATTCTGTTTATTATTATACACTTCTTTGATATTACTTTAGAACATTTATTTTGTTGACATTGTTCCTTATTCCTTTGTTATTATCTAAGCATAAGCATTCTTATTTCTATTTTCTAACTTACATTATTATCATATAATACCATATTTTCTTATATATCTAGTTTTACATTTCTATTTCCTTATTCTATGTTTTATGGTTCTAATTTTCTTTAATAGTTTGATCAACCAATAACAATATGAAAACACAAGATTAGCTTCTTAATTTGTATTTCGGTTCTTGGACTGTGTCTAGGGTTGTGTGGTTTTTCTTTCGCATTGGTATTTATTTATTTCTCTTAAATGTTGTGGCAATAATATATATATATACTATATTATATTATATTTATTGTCATTTCTTAATCTGAGTGCTTTTTTTTTTTTTTTTTTGGCGTGTTTTAGATGTTGTTTGGGGTGCGTGTTTAGTGTTGCGCATGTGTTCTGATATACTTGTATATATTTACAATATATTCCATATATCTGTGTTTGTATGTGTTCCCTGGTTTCCATATATTCCACTTTTGTTGTGTACTCCCAGTTTGTGTTTCTGTGTTGGTGTGTTCTTGTGTGTGTTGTGTATGTATCGTAAACCCTAGAAAGCTGTTTAGGCGTATGCCGTCGTCGTCCGGGCCAGATAATCCCACTTTCTGCGGACCGGACATTCCATGCTGAAGGCATTATGGTCGGTCCTCTGGAGCTTTGAGTGCAAGCAGTTGCAGCACTGCGGTTCGTTCCCCGCAAGAAATGCGGAACATTTCTCACGGAGGTGCGGTCCTCCGCAGTGACTGCACCTGTCCGCACTCTCAGTACAAAATTTCCGGCCATGTCCGAAAGCCAGGCATTTCGTGCATTGGATGAGCGGTGATTGGTCCTCTACCCTTACCCTTTGCAGGTCCAGATAAAGGGCACCAGCTTCCGTCATCCTCTGCCAAACCGTGGGCCTGACCTGGACGACGACGTGCGCCGTTTTGGGGTTCCTAGTCCTCTTCTTGTATTTAACCGTCATTTCTTGTTCATCTTCGCCTAGGTCCTTGAAAATGTTGGTGTTCTGGGAGTAGAGCGCCTTAACCATTTCCTCGTCGTTGCTGTCTAGGAAGACGTCTTTAAGAACGACGAGCGGGTTTTTATTCGTCATGGGCGCTACTCTTAGCCCTTTGTCTCGACTCTCAATCCTATCTTTAACTCTTGTGTACTCTGCTTCCGTGTCGCACCCCAGTATGACCGTCTGATTTTTAGCCTTGCGAACCTTGCTAATTTTCAGGCCAGTTTCCCTGGCATCGACCGCCTCCTTCACCCTGGCGAGCACCTCGTCAGCAGTCTCCTGGCTGCCTTCAAAGGTGACCGCCATCGAGTGAAGTGCCGGCCGATGCCCGGGTCTGGCTGCCGTGACGGTGGCGTATGACGGCACCTCGGTTTTTTGCTCGGATTCCGCCACCTTAATGGCCTCTTTGACCTCCCTAGTGGCTTCGTCTATCCTAAGCTCGAGGACACCCTGCCCCACCTCAACCTTGCAGCTGAGTTCCTCGAGCTGATCGCCGATCTTGTCGTGGAGGTCGGCACCGCTTTCGTTTATTTCCTCTTTTAGAACCGAGGTGACCTTTGAGATCTTCTCGTCGAGTTGGTTGAGCCGCGTCTCCAAGTTCGATTCCACCCTGTTAAGCCTTCCCAAGATGTCATCCGACAGTTCGGGTGGGGTAGGCTTGGTGATGGTTGTGGGCGGAACCGTTCCGGGCGCTGTCTCCAGGCTCTTAACTCGCTTGCTCAACTCGAACAAGGTCCGCAGGCACTTATCAGACTGGGTCTCCAGGAAGATCTTTATATCCTTTCGCATCTGAGGATAACCCTGGACCCTGGTCGGGATATCCTCAAAGGTCTTCATGACCTCCTGGAGAAGCCTGTCAGTGGACGATGTGGCATATGTGTTCGTCTGTTGCTTATTGTACGCGTCCATGATGTCTATTGACCTCCTTTTGCGTTCTGGCCTCCGGATGAAGGTCTTGGCGGCATCCAGTGCCTGTGCCGGCTGTCCCACTCGACTGGGAGTGGTGGTGGGAGCGACGGCACCGATGTTCCCTGCCGATGCCGACGGTGGCGTTTTGGCTGTCGATGAAGCCGCCTGTGCTCCGCCGTCGCCTGTCCCCGCCACTCTCCCTGTTACTGGGGTGCGAATTCCGGACATCATTTTGTATGTGTGTGGTGTAGTGTGTTGTGTTGTGTGTGGCTAGTGTGTAAAGGGCACTGCCAGAGAACGGGGAAAAGTGGTGTCAGGTGGACTGCACACAGTGTAAAGGGTGTGTGCAGTTCAAAATAATATAAATACAATAAAAACAGTCAAAGGAAAAAGATACAAGAAAATTTTAGAAGTGGATGTAAATACGCTTGGGATATTGATATCCACAAGGGTCCAGCCTTCGCTCAAAAGAGCGGGTCACAAAAGAAATCTAAACTACACGAAGAAGATAAAAGCCTAATATACAAACTAAAGTAATAATGGGAAGCAACTTTTTATGTCCCCCGTAAAATAGTCAATAATAAATTTATAAATTTTAAAATAATTAATTAAGAAAATTAAATGTGGGGTCAAAGTCGGACAATGCAAATCCGCGATCAAAATTTTTCTATCTCGTACAGACTCCAAGATACCGGTGTTTTAATTTGGGAGTGGTGGGGGAAGGTCCAAACAGGAGGGGGAGGGTACCTCTTGTGCGACTTTAGCCGTGGTGTCTACGACACCACAAAGGCTGATTTTGAGGTCAGATTGGTTCTAACTCTTCCCGTTCCCGAGATATGGCCGTTTAGAAGGTGAGGGGGAGGATTTAGGAAAAAAAAAAAAAAGGGGGAGGATTTAGGAAAAAAGGGAGGGGATGGATACCTCTGTAGTGGTTTCCACCTCGTGGTGTCTACGACACCACTAAGGCTGAATCCGTGGTCGAAAAACGCCTATCTACACTGGTTTCAGAGATATGGGCTTTTTGGGAATTCCTGCCGTACCGTACCGCGCCGTGTCGAGTAGATGTTCCAGTTGACCTAGCTGGGTCTACCCTGTTCTGAAATTGGCGTGAGTGGGCTCGTTTATTCGGTCTTTTTGAGCTCTTTTGGGGTAGGTCAGGTTTCAGGGTCGAATTAGGGGGAGGGGGATGAGGGGGGGGGGGGGGGGGGGTATTGATGGTTTTACAAAATGTGGTGCAGGTTTGTACGGCTAAAAGCCTCTTACTTTTTACTAATTGGGAAGTTGGGTAGGGTGGGTTTTGGAGGGGAAGGGGGAGTGTTATGAAGGGGGGAGGGGGGATCCCGGGGATGTAGACTGTGATGCCACAGTACGGTTGAGGGCCACGTGTTGGATAGTTATTTGGGATTGGAAACGGAAGCGTTTTGGAAGGGAGAGGAAGGGGTGGTTAGAAGGGGGTGGTATCCGGAGTCGTAAAAAGATGATACTGTAATATGGCTGAGGGCCGCTTGCTGTAATTAAAATTTTAGTCTAATAAATTTTTTCCTAAGTCCTAAGGGTGACTTAGCCCTAGGGGGTTGAAATTTGGCCAAAAGGTGCGGGTGGTCTAGAATGGTTGGGTATCCAACCACGGGGGGGGGGTCAGGGGGGGGGGGCTTCGAAAATTTTGTTATTTTGTTGATCAGACGTACCGTTCCGGAGTTACAGGCCTTTTTCAGGTTTTGTGCTGTTGGCAAAATTATTTCCGGTTCTTAAAAATTTACTTAACTCAGGTACTATATAACTTAAAAATTTTGTGATTGCGAGTACTTGTAGGGGAGGGTACCACTTGTGTTTGGCGCTCCTTAAAAATGGGGCGCACTCTATAGGGTATGAACTATTGCCTCCTGAAACTTTTGTCAGTGTGCCAAAAACTGCAAATGGCTGTTTTTGGCTCTCGCGAATCGTCTTACTTAGGGCTCTGTATCTCCGAAACGGGTGGCTTCCGGAGTCTGGTTCTTAATCCTAATCTTAAACAATAAACTAACCTATAAACTTAACTAAAGGTCTATGTTCCACCGCTGATCTTCGCTGCTCCAGCGACGTCTGAAGTCTTCCCGGGGGTGCCGCTTCCAGGGGGTGGTGTTGACTGGACCGGGAGTTGTATCGGGTTGTAGGGCTGGAACTTCTCCAACTGCTGGCACCGGTGAGGTTCCTGTAGCTGGTCCCGCTGAAAAGTTATTCCCCTGGGAAGGTAAAAATTTGACCCTGGCGAGCTGGTGGTAAAGTAACCAGGGTACTCGTCGTTGTTAAGCTATCTCGTAAGAGATCCGATTTTTCGTCGGTTTTTGGATCCGACGCACCGTTCCAGGGTTATAGGGCTGCCAATTTAAGACGGTAATGGCGTCCCTAGTCGACGTTTGGAATAAAAATTAACGGAAAATTTGGTTTCCGTCCGATCTTCCTGCGCTCTTCAGATTATGGGTCCTGTTGATATTCCGCTTCGGGTCAATCTAAGTGCCTATTTATATTGCGGTCTGCTTATTTTCAACGGATGGTCAAAGTTTTTTACAGGAAAACAAAAACCGCAAATAGGTCTTCCTGGAGGATCTAGACGTCCTAAAAAATATTTTCAACCAGATTTGCCTTATTCGTGGTCTGGGTAGTCTTGTCTTATTTTTTCGGATTTTTTGTCGCAATATTTAAGTGTATTTATATTAACGTGGAGTTTGTGAACAATTTAAAACTTTTTAGTGACTGATCCGAAAAATCTGAAACTTTGCACTTGGGTAATTTATACTATGCACTGTCTTTTAAGGTCCAAAAAATTATATGTTATCGATTTCGTTTTAGAGTTATTAAGGGTTGAATTTTAAAGTTGTTTTGTGACTTTTGAAAACTGTGTATCTTCCAGGAGGATGGTCCAATTTCGATGATCGAGGTGTCTGATGAAAGGGTGTGGCTTCCTGCGCCTATTTCTGCTAGAAGTTCCCCCCTCCGACTGCTAGAAGTTAACCTCGTGGCCACGTGGATTTTCCTGTTTGTCCTGTATCTCGGCGAGTTCCCACGGGAAAAATCCCGGACTCAGCCGAGATATGGTGCTCGTCCAGGTGCTTCGACAAGCAATCGAAGAACAGTAGGTTACCGATCAAAATCACGCAGCGTTTCACTTTTTTGTTTTTTACAGTCAGTTTTGAGGTTAATTTTTCGGTTTTACGGCTATAACTCCGTGAGTTTTCAACCGATTTGAAAAATTTTTTCACACACACTATGAACTTTTTAGCGCGCAACTTTAAACGAAAACACAGATATTTTTGGTCACTTTAGCTATTTTTGCCGATTTTTTGAGCGCGGAGCGGCTTAAAAGCGTGGCGCTAGGGCTGGCGGCTAGCGTGGAACTGGTTAGGTTAGGTTAGGTTAGGTTAGGTTAGGTTAGGTTAGGTTAGGTTAGGTTAGCATGCCCCGGTCTCGCCGTCCGCCTCCCCGTCGTGCCGTCTATTGGTGGACGGAGGAGCTGGAGGGACTCCGGGCCACCTGCGTGGCGGCCAGAAGGGCCTACACGCGGAGCCGACGTCGCAGCGCCCAAAACCGAGACCGGGCAGAAGAGGACCGCCTATACGCCTCTTACCGAGAGGCGACGACGGTCCTCAAGTCTGCAATGGGTGCTGCACAGGACTCGGCGAGAGCCGAGATGCTGGAGGGTCTCGACAGGGACCCCTATGGGAGACCATATAAGGCGGCGCGGAACCAGCTCCGCCCCTATGGTCCCCCACTGTCGGAGGCCCTCGATCCAGCGTTGCTGGATGGGGTGGTCCGGTCCCTGTTTCCGCGCAGGACCGACTTCACCCCACCAACGATGGATCCCCCGCAAGGGGTGGCTTCGCCGGAGGAGGAGGATGTCCCCGCGGTGACAGTGGCAGAGTTATACGCGGGGGATCTCAGCCTCCGCGCGAAAAAGACGGCGCCCGGACCAGACGGCGTCCCCGCACGGGTGGTTGCGATCGCCGCCTCCGAAATGGCGGACAGGTTTCGGGACCTCTTCAGCGCGTGCTTTACGGCTGGGAGGTTCCCGAAACTGTGGAAGGAGGGGCAGCTTTGCCTCCTCCGAAAAGCGGGACGCCCGGTGGACTCCCCCTCGGCATACCGGCCCGTCGTCCTGCTCGATGAGGTCGGTAAGTTGTTTGAGGGGATTGTCGCCTCCCGGCTTGACAGCCATTTGCGGGGGGTAGGGCCGGATCTGTCGGACGCCCAATTCGGCTTCCGTCGAGGGCGTTCGACGATCGATGCGCTGGCCCTACTCAAGGGCCAGGTGAAGGAAGCGGTGGAGGCGGGGGACGGAGTGCTGGCGGTGTCATTCGACATTGCCAACGCCTTCAACTCCGTCCCCCACTCGACGATATTGGAGGCGCTCCGATATCACGGAGTGCCCCAATACCTGCGGGACCTCCTGGCCAGCTACCTGGAGGACCGGGAAGTCCTCTTAGTGGACAAGACGGCCACGGTGAGGCGGTACGGCGCAGAGTCCGGTGTTCCGCAGGGATCGGTGCTTGGCCCTCCCTTGTGGAACATCGGGTTCAACTGGCTCCTGCGCGGAGCCCTCCTCCCGGGCACGAGTGTCATCTGCTACGCGGATGACACTCTCCTCACTGCCCGGGGGAGGAACTTCGCGGACGCGGCCTGTCTGGCCTCGGCTGGCGGATCCTTGGTTGCAGAGAGGATCCGCCGCCTGGGATTGAAGGTGGCGCTTCACAAAACCGAGGCCGTGTTCTTTCGCGGGCCTCGGCAGCGCTGCCCTCCCGACGCCCACATAATTGTGGAGGGCGTTAGGATAGGGGTCCAGCCCCAGATGAAGTATTTGGGGCTGGTGCTGGACGACAGGTGGCGCTTCGGCCCGCACTTCAGCGGGCTGTCGACGCGCCTGTTGAAGGCCGCTGACGCCCTCTCGTGGCTCCTCCCGAACCTGGGGGGGCCCAAGGCGAAATGCCGGCGCCTGTATGCCGGCATCCTGCGGAGCATGGCCCTATATGGGGCCCCAATCTGGGCGGACTCCCTCCACAGGAGGGAGAATGCGACTGCCATCCGCAGGCCCCAAAGGGCCATTGCACAGCGGGTGGCGAGGGCCTACCGCTCGGTAGGCTTTTCGGCGGCATGCGCTCTGGCTGGCACCCCTCCTTGGGAGTTGGAGGCTTGGGTGCTCGCCAGAGTGTACGAGTGGACGGCGCGCCGGAAGGCTCTCGGGGAGCGCCCCGTCGCCGAAGAGCGGGAGGCCGTGCGGCGGGAGGCGAGGGACGCTATCGTCCTTCACTGGACAGAGGACCTCGCCTCCGCCGCCTTTGGCCGCCGGACGTTGGACGCGCTCGGTCCGGTTCTGCGGAGCTGGCTCGAGCGGTCCCACGGTTTCCTCTCGTTCCGTCTGGTGCAGGTGTTATCCGGCCATGGTTGTTTCGGATCGCACCTGCACCGGATCGGGAGGGAGGAGACCCCGGCGTGCCACGATTGCGGCGCGCCGGAGGACACGGCGCAGCACACCCTAGAGGTGTGCCCGGCTTGGTCCGAGCTGCGCCGCGGTCTGACCGCGGTGGTTGGACAGGACCTCTCGCTTCCCGGCGTCGTCAACGCCATGCTGGGGAGCGAGGAGTCCTGGGCAGCGGTTGCCTCCTTTTGCGAGGACGTAATCTCGCAAAAGGAGGAGGCGGAGCGCGTGCGGGAGGACGACCCTCTCGCTGCGCCGCTCCGCAGACGAAGAAGGGGTCGGAGACGGCAACGCCCTCTCCCTCCTCATGGTGGCGACGGGCGGGCGACAGGCACGGGGGTGCCTTCGCCCGCATTGCACCCGTCACCACCTCCGTCAGTCATTCCCGGGTCCCTGTGAGGGGCCCGCCATGAAGGGCGATCGTCGGCGGAGGACTGGACGTAAAGGCTATGCCAGTTTCCCAGTCCCCCGCCACTTGGACGAAGCGGGAATGTCGCTGGGTCGTTTTAGTGGGTATACCGGGTCAGACCGGGGAGTCCCACATACCCCTCTCATCCCCCGATGGGAGGGTATGCGTAATGCATTTTTTCCCAGCGTCAAAAAAAAAAAAAACAAAAAAAAAAAAAAAAAAAAAAAAAAAAAAAAAACGGTTAGGTTAGGTTCCCGGCCGTGGCGGCATGGGCACCATTCGCCTCGAGTGCCCAATCGCTGCTGCCAAAGCCGTCCTTGCCAAGGGACGGCTCAATGTAGGCTTCAGCTCGGGTGCAGTCCGGGCACTTGAAGACCAGCCACTGCGGTGTTTCCGGTGCTTCGGCATCGGTCACACCCGGCCCATGTGTCCGTCCACGGTGGATAGGACGGACACATGCTACCGCTGCGGCAAGAACGGCCACAAAGCCGTCTCTTGCGAGGCCGCCACGCCGCACTGCGCGGTGTGTGCCGCCAGTGGCCGCCTGGCAGGCCACGTCATGAAGGGGAGGAACTGCAATCCTCCCCCTAAGCGTGGCAAAGCACTGGCACCGACCAGGCTTGCTGCTGCTGCCGCTATCCCCGTCGTTCCTGCGGCGGTTGCGGAGGGGGGTGCGATGTCCGACTGATGGATAGGGTCGAACATCGCATCCTCCAGGCGAACGCCAACCACTGCAGGGCAGCCCAGGATCTGCTGATGCAGACCATGGCTGAGTGGTTGGTGGACTTGGCGGTGGTCGCCGAACCTTACTCGGTCCCTGGCCGTTGGCTAGGCGACCGGGACGGCTTGGTGGCGTTGGTGGCGCGGTCTTCCACGGACTCTCCTCCCCTCTCGCTCTTAGAGAGGGGACCGGGATACGTGGCCGCCGCCTGGGGAGACATGGCCCTGGTAGGGGTCTATTTCTCCCCAAACCGCCCTCTCTCGGACTTTGAGGATTTCCTCGAGGTCCTCACCGCAGTCAAAGGGAGGGCGGCGCCACGCCAAGTTCTGGTGTTGGGCGACCTGAACGCCAAGTCGACGGCCTGGGGCAACCCGGCCGCAGGTTGCAACGTCCGGGGACGCGCCGTCGAGTTTTGGGCGGCCTCAAGCGGTGTGTCCCTCCTCAACAGGGGGGCGGTCCACACGTGTGTGCGGCAACAGGGTGGGTCGGTGGTGGACGTGTCGTTTGCCACCCCCGCGCTGGCCGCCCGCGTCGTCAACTGGCGGGTAGAGATGGTGGAGACGTTGTCGGACCACCGATATGTGCGGTTCGACATCTCCACCCAGCAGGGCGGGAGGGGGATGGCCCGCGCTGGGCAATCACCCTTCCCGCGGTGGGCACTTACCCGCCTGGACCGGGAGGCAGCCAAGGAGGCGGCCTTCCTCCAGGACTGGCTGTCGCCCCCTGTCGAGGTGCTGGACGTAGACGCCGCTGCGGTCCAGCTCAGAGGGTCCCTGACCGAGGTGTGCAACTCCAGCATGCCTCGGTCTCGCCGCCCGCCTCCCCGTCGTGCCGTCTATTGGTGGACGGAGGAGCTGGAGGGACTCCGGGCCACCTGCGTGGCGGCCAGAAGGGCCTACACGCGGAGCCGACGGCGCAGCGCCCGAAACCGGGACCGGGCAGAAGAGGACCGCCTATACGCCTCTTACCGAGAGGCGACGGTGGTCCTTAAGTCTGCAATGGGGGCTGCTCAAGACTCGGCGAGGGCCGAGATGCTGGAGGGTGTCGACAGGGATCCCTATGGGAGACCATATAAGGCGGCGCGGAACCAGCTACGCCCTTATGGTCCCCCACTGTCGGAGACCCTCGATCCAGCGTTGCTGGATGGGGTGGTTCGGTCCCTGTTTCCGCGCAGGACCGACTTCACCCCACCAACGATGGATCCCCCGCAGAGTGCGGCTTTGCCGGAGGAGGAGGACATCCCCCCGGTGACGGTGGCGGAGTTATACGGGGGGGTTCTCAGCCTCCGCGCAAAAAAGACGGCCCCCGGACCAGACGGCGTGCCCGCACGGTTGCTGGCGATCGCCGCCTCCGGCATGGAGGACAGGTTTCGGGACCTCTTCAGCGCGTGCTTTACGGCTGGGAGGTTCCCGAAACTGTGGAAGGAGGGGCAGTTATGCCTCCTCCGAAAGGAGGGCCGCCCGGTGGACTCCCCCTCGGCATACCGGCCCGTCGTCCTGCTCGATGAGGTCGGTAAATTGTTCGAGGGGATTGTCGCCTCCCGGCTTGATAGCCATTTGCGGGGGGTAGGGCCGGATCTGTCGGACGCCCAATTCGGCTTCCGTCGAGGGCGTTCGACGATCGACGCGCTGGCCCTGCTCAAGGGCCAGGTGAAGGAGGCGGTGGAGGCGGGGGACGGAGTGCTGGCGGTGTCATTCGACATTGCCAACGCCTTCAACTCCGTCCCCCACTCGACGATATTGGAGGCGCTCCGATATCACGGAGTGCCCCAATACCTGCGGGACCTCCTGGCCAGCTACTTGGAGGACAGAGAGGTCCTCCTAGTTGACAAGACGGCCACCATTAGGCGGTACGGCGCAGAGTCCGGTGTTTCGCAGGGGTCGGTGCTTGGCCCCCCCTTGTGGAACATCGGGTTCAACTGGCTCCTGCGCGGAGCCCTCCTCCAGGGCACGAGTGTCATCTGCTATGCGGATGACACTCTCCTCACTGCCCGGGGGAGGAATTTCGCGGACGCGGCCTGTCTGGCCTCGGCTGGCGGATCCTTGGTTGCAGAGAGGATCCGCCGCCTGGGATTGAAGGTGGCGCTGCACAAGACCGAGGCCGTGTTCTTTCGCGGGCCTCGGCAGCGCTGCCCTCCCGACGCCCACATAATTGTGGAGGGCGTCAGGATAGGGGTCCAGCCCCAGTTGAAGTATCTGGGGCTGGTGCTAGACGACAGGTGGCGCTTCGGCCCGCATTTCAGCGGGCTGTCGACGCGCCTGCTCAAGGCCGCTGACGCCCTCTCGTGGCTCCTGCCGAACCTGGGGGGGCCCAAGGCGAAATGCCGGCGCCTGTATGCCGGCATCTTGCGGAGCATGGCCCTATATGGGGCCCCAATCTGGGCGGACTCCCTCCACAGGAGGGAGAATGCGACGGCCATCCGCAGGCCCCAAAGGGCCATTGCACAGCGGGTGGCGAGGGCCTACCGCTCGGTGGGCTTTTCGGCGGCATGCGCCCTGGCTGGCACCCCGCCTTGGGAGTTGGAGGCATGGGTGCTGGCCAGAGTGTACGAGTGGACGGCGCGCCGGAAGGCTCTCGGGGAGCGCCCCGTCGCCGAAGAGCGAGAGGCCGTGCGGCGGGAGGCGAGGGACGCTATCGTCCTTCACTGGTCAGAGGACCTCGCCACCGCCACCTTTGGCCGCCGGACGTTGGACGCGCTCGGTCCGGTTCTGCGGAGCTGGCTCGAGCGGTCCCACGGTTTCCTCTCGTTCCGTCTGGTGCAGGTGTTGTCCGGCCATGGTTGTTTCGGATCGCACCTGCACCGGATCGGGAGGGAGGAGACCCCGGCGTGCCACGACTGCGGCGCGCCGGAGGACACGGCGCAGCACACCCTAGAGGTGTGCCCAGCTTGGTCCGAGTTGCGCCGCGGTCTGACCGCGGTAATCGGACCGGACCTCTCGCTTCCCGGCGTCGTCAACGCCATGCTGGGGAGCGAGGAGGCCTGGGCAGCGGTCGCCTCCTTTTGCGAGGACGTAATCTCGCAAAAGGAGGAGGCGGAGCGCGTGCGGGAGGACGACCCTCTCGCTGCGCCGCTCCGCAGACGAAGAAGGGGTCGGAGACGGCAACGCCCTCTCCCTCCTCATGGTGGCGACGGGCGGGCGACAGGCACGGGGGTGCCTTCGCCCGCATTGCACCCGTCACCACCTCCGTCAGTCATTCCCGGGTCCCTGTGAGGGGCCCGCCATGAAGGGCGATCGTCGGCGGAGGACTGGACGTAAAGGCTATGCCGGTTTCCCAGTCCCCCGCCACTTGGACGAAGCGGGAATGTCGCTGGGTCGTTTTAGTGGGTATACCGGGTCAGACCGGGGAGTCCCACATACCCCTCTCATCCCCCGATGAGAGGGTATGCGTAATGCATTTTATCCCAGCGTCAAAAAAAAAAAAAAAAAAAAAAAAAAAAAAAAAAAAAAAGGTTAGGTTAGGTTAGGTTGGGGGACCACCCCACAGAGCTTGCGTCCACGTCGCGTCCCCTGGAAACGGCCCAGTTCTGACCACCGTAACGGAGTGGCAGACTGGGTACGGCCAAAGTGCTCTGTGCTCTCGTAGCGATTTTATTCTTGACTTGCGAACTGCGAACTGTTGGCGACTATGTCGAAACTCACGCGTAGCGCCTCCGGGCGACTTTTAAAGACCAAAGGCCCTTCTCAGGGCCAACCCAAAGGCCCTTCTCAGGGCCAACCCAAAGCCAAAGGCCCTTCTCAGGGCCAACCAAAAGGCCCTTCTCAGGGCCACTCCGACGCTCCGGCGTCTGAACCTAGCCGCGCGCCTTCTGCGGCAGGCTTTCTGGCGGATGAGTCGTCCGACAACGACTCGCTATTTGGTGTGTCGGACGCGAGCGGCTCTCGGTCGCGGAAGCGTGTCCACCTAAGTGGTGGATCCGAGGGTTCCGTAGCCTCTGGGTCGAAGGCAAAAAAGCCGACGACCGTGGCCGCGGATACCCACAACGTTGGGCTCGCGGACGCCCAACGCCAGCTGGACCTCTCCCGGCGAGCGCAGCTCCAGCAAGAGCTGGAGGAGAAGGTTGCCGCCAAAGAGAAGCGGGCGCACGCCGCCCGGGCCAAATCCGGGTACGGTGCGTCCCGCGTCCTGTACGCGGACCACTCTCTCGCCGAGCTTGAGAGGATGGCGGAGGAGGACGAGGAGGAGATCGTGGAGGTCGCCTCTAAGTCCTCAAACCTAAAGGGGACCTTCCAAAAGGCCCTCAAGAGCCGGGCCGCGAGCTTGCGCGGTGTCGTGACGGAGCTGGTCCGTCGCAAAACCACCGACGAGACGCGGCAACTGCAGGCGAAGGTGGATCGCCTGCAGTCGGAGGTCAGCCAGCTTCATCGAAAGCTGGCTGAAGCCACGGCCCAGCCGCAACAGGCCCGGACGAGCCCTGCGGCAGAAGGCCCATCCTCCAACCTTGAGGATATCATCCGCAAGGTTGTGATGGAGGAGAGGGCCTTCACAAGGGCCTGCTTAGCGGGCATAGAGGACCGGCTCCTGCCGGAGAAAAGCCTCCGACCACCGCTTGCAGCGGACAAGAGGCAGCCGAGCGAGCCGGGGCCGTCCTCCTCCCAAGCGGAAGACACCCTTCTCCCTGCCACCACCCCGTCCAACGAGTGGACGGATGTGGTCCGCAAGGGAAAGGGCAGGGGCAAAAAGTCGGCGAAGGCCGTACCTGCCGTCCCCGCCACCACCGCTCCCAGTCGGTCGCAGACGACCGACAAGGGAAAGGGAAAGGGGAAGGGGAGAGGGAAGGGAAAGCTAGTCCCCCCGAAAACTGCTGCCGTCGTGGTGACGCTCACCGCGGAGGCGGCGGAGCGAGGGGAGACGTACGCGTCCGTATTAGTGCGGGCGCGTGCCAATGCCGACCCCACCCAGTTGGGTATCGGCAGCGTCTCTTGCCGGCGGACACAAGCCGGGGCTCGAATTTTCGAGTTCCCGGGGGCCGAGGGGAGTGCCCATGCGGACCTCTTCGCAGCAAAGCTGCAGGAGGTCATCGCAGACTCGGCCAAGGTGGCCCGACCGGTCAAGACGGCGGCCTTTGAGGTGACGGAGCTCGACGACTCCGTCACTAAAGAGGAGGTAGTGGCGGCGGTCGCAGCAATAGGAGGCTGTGGCGCCGCGGCGGTACAAGGCCGGGACATAAGGCCCGGCCGTGGCGGCATGGGCACCATTCGCCTCGAGTGCCCAATCGCTGCTGCCAAAGCCGTCCTTGCCAAGGGACGGCTCAATGTAGGCTTCAGCTCGGGTGCAGTCCGGGCACTTGAAGACCAGCCACTGCGGTGTTTCCGGTGCTTCGGCATCGGTCACACCCGGCCCATGTGTCCGTCCACGGTGGATAGGACGGACACATGCTACCGCTGCGGCAAGAACGGCCACAAAGCCGTCTCTTGCGAGGCCGCCACGCCGCACTGCGCGGTGTGTGCCGCCAGTGGCCGCCTGGCAGGCCACGTCATGAAGGGGAGGAACTGCAATCCTCCCCCTAAGCGTGGCAAAGCACTGGCACCGACCAGGCTTGCTGCTGCTGCCGCTATCCCCGTCGTTCCTGCGGCGGTTGCGGAGGGGGGTGCGATGTCCGACTGATGGATAGGGTCGAACATCGCATCCTCCAGGCGAACGCCAACCACTGCAGGGCAGCCCAGGATCTGCTGATGCAGACCATGGCTGAGTGGTTGGTGGACTTGGCGGTGGTCGCCGAACCTTACTCGGTCCCTGGCCGTTGGCTAGGCGACCGGGACGGCTTGGTGGCGTTGGTGGCGCGGTCTTCCACGGACTCTCCTCCCCTCTCGCTCTTAGAGAGGGGACCGGGATACGTGGCCGCCGCCTGGGGAGACATGGCCCTGGTAGGGGTCTATTTCTCCCCAAACCGCCCTCTCTCGGACTTTGAGGATTTCCTCGAGGTCCTCACCGCAGTCAAAGGGAGGGCGGCGCCACGCCAAGTTCTGGTGTTGGGCGACCTGAACGCCAAGTCGACGGCCTGGGGCAACCCGGCCGCAGGTTGCAACGTCCGGGGACGCGCCGTCGAGTTTTGGGCGGCCTCAAGCGGTGTGTCCCTCCTCAACAGGGGGGCGGTCCACACGTGTGTGCGGCAACAGGGTGGGTCGGTGGTGGACGTGTCGTTTGCCACCCCCGCGCTGGCCGCCCGCGTCGTCAACTGGCGGGTAGAGATGGTGGAGACGTTGTCGGACCACCGATATGTGCGGTTCGACATCTCCACCCAGCAGGGCGGGAGGGGGATGGCCCGCGCTGGGCAATCACCCTTCCCGCGGTGGGCACTTACCCGCCTGGACCGGGAGGCAGCCAAGGAGGCGGCCTTCCTCCAGGACTGGCTGTCGCCCCCTGTCGAGGTGCTGGACGTAGACGCCGCTGCGGTCCAGCTCAGAGGGTCCCTGACCGAGGTGTGCAACTCCAGCATGCCTCGGTCTCGCCGCCCGCCTCCCCGTCGTGCCGTCTATTGGTGGACGGAGGAGCTGGAGGGACTCCGGGCCACCTGCGTGGCGGCCAGAAGGGCCTACACGCGGAGCCGACGGCGCAGCGCCCGAAACCGGGACCGGGCAGAAGAGGACCGCCTATACGCCTCTTATCGAGAGGCGACGGTGGTCCTTAAGTCTGCAATGGGGGCTGCTCAAGACTCGGCGAGGGCCGAGATGCTGGAGGGTCTCGACAGGGATCCCTATGGGAGACCATATAAGGCGGCGCGGAACCAGCTACGCCCTTATGGTCCCCCACTGTCGGAGACCCTCGATCCAGCGTTGCTGGATCCCCATCCAGCAACGCTGGATCGAGGGTCTCCGACAGTGGGGGGCAGGACCGACTTCACCCCACCAACGATGGATCCCCCGCAGAGTGCGGCTTTGCCGGAGGAGGAGGACATCCCCCCGGTGACGGTGGCGGAGTTATACGGGGGGGTTCTCAGCCTCCGCGCAAAAAAGACGGCCCCCGGACCAGACGGCGTGCCCGCACGGTTGCTGGCGATCGCCGCCTCCGGCATGGAGGACAGGTTTCGGGACCTCTTCAGCGCGTGCTTTACGGCTGGGAGGTTCCCGAAACTGTGGAAGGAGGGGCAGTTATGCCTCCTCCGAAAGGAGGGCCGCCCGGTGGACTCCCCCTCGGCATACCGGCCCATCGTCCTGCTCGATGAGGTCGGTAAATTGTTCGAGGGGATTGTCGCCTCCCGGCTTGATAGCCATTTGCGGGGGGTAGGGCCGGATCTGTCGGACGCCCAATTCGGCTTCCGTCGAGGGCGTTCGACGATCGACGCGCTGGCCCTGCTCAAGGGCCAGGTGAAGGAGGCGGTGGAGGCGGGGGACGGAGTGCTGGCGGTGTCATTCGACATTGCCAACGCCTTCAACTCCGTCCCCCACTCGACGATATTGGAGGCGCTCCGATATCACGGAGTGCCCCAATACCTGCGGGACCTCCTGGCCAGCTACTTGGAGGACAGAGAGGTCCTCCTAGTTGACAAGACGGCCACCATTAGGCGGTACGGCGCAGAGTCCGGTGTTCCGCAGGGGTCGGTGCTTGGCCCCCCCTTGTGGAACATCGGGTTCAACTGGCTCCTGCGCGGAGCCCTCCTCCAGGGCACGAGTGTCATCTGCTATGCGGATGACACTCTCCTCACTGCCCGGGGGAGGAATTTCGCGGACGCGGCCTGTCTGGCCTCGGCTGGCGGATCCTTGGTTGCAGAGAGGATCCGCCGCCTGGGATTGAAGGTGGCGCTGCACAAGACCGAGGCCGTGTTCTTTCGCGGGCCTCGGCAGCGCTGCCCTCCCGACGCCCACATAATTGTGGAGGGCGTCAGGATAGGGGTCCAGCCCCAGATGAAGTATCTGGGGCTGGTGCTAGACGACAGGTGGCGCTTCGGCCCGCATTTCAGCGGGCTGTCGACGCGCCTGCTCAAGGCCGCTGACGCCCTCTCGTGGCTCCTGCCGAACCTGGGGGGGCCCAAGGCGAAATGCCGGCGCCTGTATGCCGGCATCTTGCGGAGCATGGCCCTATATGGGGCCCCAATCTGGGCGGACTCCCTCCACAGGAGGGAGAATGCGACGGCCATCCGCAGGCCCCAAAGGGCCATTGCACAGCGGGTGGCGAGGGCCTACCGCTCGGTGGGCTTTTCGGCGGCATGCGCCCTGGCTGGCACCCCGCCTTGGGAGTTGGAGGCATGGGTGCTGGCCAGAGTGTACGAGTGGACGGCGCGCCGGAAGGCTCTCGGGGAGCGCCCCGTCGCCGAAGAGCGAGAGGCCGTGCGGCGGGAGGCGAGGGACGCTATCGTCCTTCACTGGTCAGAGGACCTCGCCACCGCCACCTTTGGCCGCCGGACGTTGGACGCGCTCGGTCCGGTTCTGCGGAGCTGGCTCGAGCGGTCCCACGGTTTCCTCTCGTTCCGTCTGGTGCAGGTGTTGTCCGGCCATGGTTGTTTCGGATCGCACCTGCACCGGATCGGGAGGGAGGAGACCCCGGCGTGCCACGACTGCGGCGCGCCGGAGGACACGGCGCAGCACACCCTAGAGGTGTGCCCAGCTTGGTCCGAGTTGCGCCGCGGTCTGACCGCGGTAATCGGACCGGACCTCTCGCTTCCCGGCGTCGTCAACGCCATGCTGGGGAGCGAGGAGGCCTGGGCAGCGGTCGCCTCCTTTTGCGAGGACGTAATCTCGCAAAAGGAGGAGGCGGAGCGCGTGCGGGAGGACGACCCTCTCGCTGCGCCGCTCCGCAGACGAAGAAGGGGTCGGAGACGGCAACGCCCTCTCCCTCCTCATGGTGGCGACGGGCGGGCGACAGGCACGGGGGTGCCTTCGCCCGCATTGCACCCGTCACCACCTCCGTCAGTCATTCCCGGGTCCCTGTGAGGGGCCCGCCATGAAGGGCGATCGTCGGCGGAGGACTGGACGTAAAGGCTATGCCGGTTTCCCAGTCCCCCGCCACTTGGACGAAGCGGGAATGTCGCTGGGTCGTTTTAGTGGGTATACCGGGTCAGACCGGGGAGTCCCACATACCCCTCTCATCCCCCGATGAGTGGGTATGCGTAATGCATTTTTTCCCAGCGTCAAAAAAAAAAAAAAAAAAAAAAGGTTAGGTTAGGTTAGGTTTTTTTTTTTTTTTTTTTTTTTTTTTTTTTTTTTTTTTTTTTTTTTATTACTTCTACCTCCAACATAATTGGAGCCTGTATTAGGCTTTACGTGCATACCAGTTCTCGCTTTAATTCTTCTCGCACTTTCGTTCTGCATACTTTTTCTTTCTATCATTCTATCGTCTTTTGTATCCAAGGGTAGGACGCCCTTCTACTCATTCCCTAATCTGTACTCTATTCTTTTTTATTCTTTATTTTGGGTTTAAACACATCAACACAAAATTAACTTTATTTTCTTTTAACATTGGTTCTTATATCTACATATTTTACATTCAACAATCTTAATTCTATTTTATTTCTATTACACGTTTCTTAGATCTACTTTTATTACTATTTATTATTTATATTACATGTTTTCTTAGATCTACTTATGTTTCTATTCCTTATTTCTATTACAGGTGTTTCATGTTCTGTTCTTACTTCTATTTACATCGTTCTTAGGACTACTTTTGTTTACATTTCTGGTTCGAATCTTAAGCCTTCTTATTACTACAACAGGTCTTACGTCTACTTAAACTAGTATTTATCTATGGCAACTTATAAATATGTAAATTTCCAGGCGCTTTTGAGCAGATTTTATTACGACTGTTTACAATGCTTGACCCTAATATCCTATATAATATTATGTAAGCATTTTTACTTATGCTGTTTTGTTTCTTTTTATTACTCTATTACAAATTTCCACACAATATTCTAAAAACGCCTCTCTCTTTTTCCCTCTCATTATAGGCCACACCGATTCGGCATCCAGTTTAGTGTCGAGTACGTGCTCGGCCACAAGTCTTTCCTGGTCGAACACAGGACAGCTGAACAATATATGTGGCACCGTCTCATCAATGTTGGGGTCGCAGATGCACGATGGGCTCTCTTTGCACTTGAAGCGATTCAAGTATTCCGAGAACCCACCGTGCCCCGTCATAATCTGGGTAGTTATACTGCTGATTTCCATCTTTCTAACTATCCCGTACGCCGCCACCGCATCTGGGAAAAACAATTTTGTCCCTGAAGCCGTTTCTTCAGCGCAGTATCTCCGGTTCCACACGTCAAGAGTTGCCGTTCGAATGCATCGTTTGACGTATGAAACCGGGCACAGGTCGTAATCGGGCTTTCGTTTGGAACCTTCAGCGGCTCTCTTGGCTAGTTCATCGGCCCTCTCATTTCCCTCTAACCCCACATGGGCTTTGATCCAGAACAAGGTGACAGCCTTGTCTTGGATCGACAGGGACCTGAGGTTGGCCCTTGTTTCAACTGCAAGGGGGTGGTGTCGACTATAATTTTGAATTGTTTGGAGGGCCGCCATTGAGTCACTGAAGATTCCGAACGATTGCGCACTGTGCTTTAGGATCTCCCTAGTAGCGACGCATATTGCCAGAAGCTCGGCCTGGTAAACAGTGGAGTAGGGGGGGAGGGCAAGCTTGAGGGTTTTGGTTTCGGCGTCACCTCTCCATATCGATAGTGCCGCTCCAACCTTGCCCCCAATCTTGCTCCCGTCCGTATAGATGCGAACTTCATGTTCGCTCTGGGCATCTAGTTGCTCTTGATTTACCAGGGTTTTGAGCTCTAGCTCAGCGCGCTCCGCTGGGTGTGGATCCTCCATTGCCGAAACGGTCTGCTCGACGCTCCTGTCGCCAAGTGCCGGCTGAGGCACTCCTCTCCTGGCCTCGTATAGCGATGCCGCTTCTCGGACTCGCAAGTCGAGGGGCAGTATCCCAGCCAGCACCAGCGCGGAGTTTAAGGAGACCGTCCGGTATCCCTTGCACAGCTTTTGTGCGATACCACGCTGGACTGCTCCCAACTGCTTTTTGACACCTAATTTGTCTACAGCCGGTGCCCATACGCTGGCGGCGTACAGGATTACTGGTTCGACGGTGGCCACATATATTATTCTGATGACTTCGGGGTTTAGACCCCAGCTGGTTTTTGCCGCCCTATTTAATTGCTTGTGGATGCCTATCGCCTTTCTGCACACATTTGCGACGTGTGCGTTAAATGTCAGCTGTTTGTCGATGGTGACACCCAGGATTTTGATCTCGTTGGACATGGCAACGTCGATCCCGCCCATGCTCAAGCGCGGGGTGTCGTACTTTAGTTTGCGTGTTATAACCATTGCGTTGGTTTTTTGAGGGGCAAATTTAAGCTTGTTCTGAACACCCCACTCTTGAACATGATCAAGAGCGGCATTGGCACGTCCCTCGATCTCCAATGCTGTGTCACCATCGAAAACCAGCACAACGTCGTCTGCAAAAGCCTGGCAATAGACATCCCCAGCTTCCAGGCTCTTAAGGAGCGGATCCAGCAACAAATTCCAGAAAATAGGTCCCGCGATGGAGCCCTGGACGCAGCCCTTGCTTGTGGCCTTACAGCACTCTTCACCTGCGTATCGCACTATGACCCTTCGGTTTTCCAGGTAGCTGTCGATGACCCTCCGCAGGATCACTGGGCACTGTTCCTCAGCCAGACGGACTCTTATGGCTGGCCACCATGCACTGTCGAAGGCTCCCTCTATATCCAATGATATCAATACCACAATTTTCTTGAGTGACAGCTTAGCGCGTATGTGCTGCATTAGTGTATAGAGGGAGTCCTCGGTGCTTCTTTGGGGCATGAATCCGTACTGACGAGTACTCATCCTGGGGATCAGGTGAAACTTGAGGCGGGCCACCAACATCTTCTCATATATTTTACCGAAAATAGGCAAAAGACCGATTGGTCGGTACGCCTTCGGGTTGCCGTAATCTGTTTTGCCTGGCTTCTTTAAGATTATCACTGTTGCTTCCTTCCAGATTTCGGGGAAGAGGTGGGTTCTCAGGCAGCCATTGAAGAGAGCCAAGGCCACTTCAGGGGCTCCTCTAATGGCGTGGCAGCAAATGTCGGCAGTGAGGCCGTCCGCCCCCGGCGCTTTTTTAACATTGAAGGACTCGCACGCTGCCATCAGCTCGGCCATCGTGAATGGTGGTTCACAAGACTCATCTTGCCCCCCAGCATTCACGATATCGGCCTTCTCTCTTGTAATGCGATGGCAGGTGCTGTCGGTTTCTGGGTGGTCCCCTGGGTAAAATGTTTCTGCCAATAGTTCAGCCGAGCCTTTTGCATTCAGGATCGCTCCATCCTTCACCAATGGCTGATCCTCACCTCTTCCCTTGGTCCTTCCTATAACCCGATAGATTCCTTCCCAAACCCCTTCTCTGTCCTGTCTTGAGCAGAAGTTCTTCCAGCTCTCGACTTCGTCCTTGGCTGCTTCCGTCTCATACTCAACTTTCTGTTTCAGGTACTCTTCAACGACCTTCGATCTTCGGACTGGTGCTGCGTTCCTTACTCTGTTTTTCAGGGTAGCGACCTTCTTTTTCATCTCCTCGAGTTTTTCGGACCACCACGGCAAAGTAAACACTTCGTTTGTTTTCTTCTTCGGCATTGACGAAGTGCATGCGTCTCTAATTGAATTTATATACAATTTCGTAATTGAGTTTAATTGTTCGGCGGTGTTTAATTTGTCAATTTCTATTTTACTTATTTTATTTTTCTGCATTAATTGGCCGAGTTTCTCACGAAACTCGGGCCAATTTGCTTTTTTTGTGTTGAAAATCCTAGTAGTTCTGTTGATTTGAATGCCTTTGGACTTTTTTAATTTAATGTTAAAAACAATGCCGTTGTGGTCCGAACTCGTGAGGTTCTCGTCTACCCTCCATTCATCAACCAGGTCCAGGATATCTGTCGAACATACTGTTAAGTCGACGTGGCTGCAGTATCTTATGCCTCCTCTGATCGTGTCAAAGGTCGGAATTTCTCCTCTGTTGAGTATGTTCAGGTCTAGCTCATCGAGAACTCCGGACACTAGTTCGCCTCTGCGGTCGATGGTCAGGCTTCCCCACCAGGTACTTTTTGCGTTTGCGTCTCCTCCAAGAATCCACATTCTGGAACCTATCTCCTCCTCAACGCGTTTGAGGTGATCGAGATATGGTTCTATTGGCTGGTCTGGCTCAAAGTAAAAGGAGACTAGTGTGATCTTCCAGGCACTGGTTCGGATCCCCACCACGGTGATGTTGTTCGTGGTGAGTTTCGGGAACTGTTCGACGATGAGGTCTTGGTCAAAGACCGCTATTGCGGCCTTGACAGTCCCTTCTCCGGTGTCAGTGCTCTGAAAGATCCGAACGCCTCTATGACTCCTCATTACCTTAGCCCCGCCCACGTATGGTTCCTGGAGGAGAGCAATGGCGACTCCGCGCTTTTCCGCTTCAATAAGAAGCTCGTTTGTCGCCAGTCTTTTCCGCTGGAGGTTGGCCTGCACCAATCTGTAGGGGTTTGGGTTTCCGTGGGTGCCCTTAGCAATAAGCTACTGTAGCTCTTGCTATTTCGTCCCACCTGTGGCGTGTCGGACATTCCAAGCTGAAGGCGTTGTGGCCAGCGTCATCGAGCTTGGCTCTTGTGCAGTTCCTGCACTTTGGCAGGACACCCGTTAGAAAGTCGGAACATTCCGACCTCAGGTGCGGCCCGCCGCAGTGACTGCACAGGTCAGCGGGTTCCTTACAGTAACGCTTGCCGTGACCATAGCCTAGGCAGCGCGTGCATTGCACTAGTGGGGTCTGATCTTCGACCCTTATGCGCTGGAGGTCTACGTGCAAGCACCCTAGTTTTGTTGCCCTTCTCCATATGGTCGGCGAGACGCTGACCACAACGTGACAGGTGTGTGGGTTCCTCGTCCTCCTTCTGAACTTCACCACTACCCTGTCCTCCTCCTTGTCGAGGTTGTGAAAAACTTCCCTATTTTGATTTTTCAGTGCTTTGAGGATGTCCTCGTCTGTGTTGACTGAGAGGACGCTCCTGAGGATCAGCATGGGATCCTTGTTCTTCACCTCCTCGACATGAAGGTCCTTACTATCCCTTGCCAGTCTTTCCTTAATTTTGTCCCTTTCCGCGGTAGTCTGAAAGCCCATAATAACTTTCCGATCTTTCGCTTTCCTCACCCTTTCCACCTTTATCCAGCCTTCCTTTGCGTCTGCTGCCTTTCGCACCTTCTCCATGACTTCGTCTCCAGATTCCGTCTCGTCTATTGAGGTCACCACTATGGAGTGGAGCGTACTTCGCATCGGGTTCGCTTTTCCGCTGTGGGTTACACTCGCATATGTGTTAATTGCGCCACTCTGCAGGCTCTCCTTGTGCTGCTCAATTGCTGCTTTCAGCTCCTCCATCCCCTTGGAGTGGCTTTCTAGCAGCAATGAGTGGCTCTTTATTTGAGCCTCAAGTTGACTGTTGGTCGGGTCGGCTAGGCTAAAGGTGAGGTCGGCGGCTAGGCCTTTAGGCTGTGCGTTGTCAGACCCTTCACGAACAGACTTTGCCGATTTTTCGGCTTCCTTGACCAACTGTAACATCCTGTCAAGCACCTCAAAAACGCCAGCTTTGATTTCGTTTTTTGTGTTCCTGGACGTGTTTAACATTATTTTTGCCTTAGTGAGACACGCTTTCGCTTCTGCCGATCGGTCCGCGTAACGGGCTTTTGGTGGCGAGTGCACCTGTAGTAGTCGCTGTTGGGGAGGTTTCTGCGCGGGTTTAGCAGGGCCAGCCTGCACCGTCTTGGTCACTATCGGGGGCGTTATGTTTGCGTTGGAGGGCCCCGCCTCCACTTCTCCGACGCTGCGTCTAACATTCGGAGGGGACGTCGACTTCTGCAGATTTGGTG